>OZ038373.1:7832103-17832103 GCA_964036015.1 Leptarthrus brevirostris
GTTTTCCCCTCCACTCTGGACGACATTGTAGGTCACGCCTTGGACGTCGATGCAAAGCCCCTAAAGACCCCTTACCCCTTCGGAAGTCCATTAGCACAAACATCGCCCGATGATGACCTTGGTGCCCATTAGTGGAATTTCTCTTCAACTACCAGTCCACCAATAGCAAAGGCAGGCAAAGATTCCACGCTGTATCTTTGTTTTTAGGTTACAACAAAAGGTATATAGCTTCTATTTCGGCTCGAACTGATTCCCCTCGCTCTTATCTCCTTTGCAAACGAATCGAATCACTAAAGAGGATGGTAAAAGAGATGTGAGGAGAGGAAAGATAAGGGAATGGTTACTCGTTTACGTCCTCCGTAGAATGAGCTATTTACCGGCATCATTTGTTCACAACGTTGGCCATATAATACCATTTTTCGCGGGTTTGTTTCTTTACAATCTATGTCAACGCAAACGTCGATAATCTCTCGTATGACGTGTGGTGATTTGACTATTACTTTGGTCCCGTCTAATTTATCGATTTGTTATGACACTTTTCCGAAAGCGTGAAAACTTTCTGTAATCTTTCCGCTGCATAAAACTATAACTATAGGCCCATTACGAAATTTTGTTGCATTGCAAAAATTGCAACGCCCCCTATTTCCAATGAAAGCCATTTATGGGTTCCTTTCAGTATAGTTTTATGAAGGTTAAGTTCGCAAGTTTCTGTACTTCTTACAATTAACATTATGCGGATGTTGCTAGATTTGTCCTTCCTTTCCTTTTTACCTTTTATAGACAACTAGTGTACGTCGATATTCTTTTCACATAAAAATGTCCACTGACTTTTAATTTCACAACTACAACTAGGGCTGATTGGATAAGACTAAGGATTTTGCCTATGGATCAATTTACGCTTTTCCTTTAAAAACCATATTGGCCCTATTGTCAATAGGGCGAATACCTTTTTGGACTATAAAAATATGGTGCAAATAATTTAACGACCCATATATAGCGAACATTTGTTGGGTCAATTCTAGAATACTTTAGCTATGTTTGGTCTCCTCTCCACCCGGTGAACATCAAAAGCATCGAGGCCGTCTAGTATAGATTTTTTAAATAAGTCCACCGCAGCCTTCTTTGGAGCGACTTCTTTTCTTCTGACATCGTATACTGAGCGATTGCCTTAACCTTGTATCTGTGGATTGTTTTAAGAAAAGACGCGATAATGGCAGATCTGTTTTAACTTTTAACTTCTTGCCGGACGTGATTGATTCCCCTGCTTCTTTTAATATCTTGGCTTCTTAAGAGCACAACCTTCCCCAAGTAACCTCTTAACCGAACCAACTATGGTTTATATGAACCTTATGAAGTTAAACGATATCTTTTAAAACAAGTTGTGTAAATAAAATAATAACATAAAGTACAGTATGATATTCTTCTTATTTAATCTATCGAGCCCGGAACCAATTCTTCAATTGACACCACTGTAACCGATAGTCATGATATAATATCCTCACCCCCCCCCCCCCCCCCCCCCCCCAAATTCTAATAACATTTCACTAAGGACTCATACAGCGAAAAATGTTACCAAACAAAGTAACAAATTAAAATTTACAAGCCCCAACAATCCATGGCTTGGTTTTTATTAACATTTTGTCCTTATCTCCAAATTGGCGTTCTACTCATAACTCACACGTACTGAATATGTATGTATCAATTAAGCCCCACCTTGTGTAGAACATGGATAGCATTCGCAGGATGTAACATAAATGTTAGTATTGAGGTCATCATGACCTAAAACGATTTTAAATTTCAATAGCGTTGTAATTTTATTTGTTGTCATCGTAACCAGCTCACCAGGAAGTTGCTAGCAAATTCTCAGAAACGCGGAAGTTTGTCGAACTCCCCCCTACGGGTGCACAAGAAAGAAATTGGGGTAGCCAAACGCCATTAAGTTATGACATAACTTTCTTGTGAAAACTTCCCCCGAAAAAAGGAATATCCTCTTGCAAAGTAACATTTCTTGCTGTCGCCGTAATTGTTAGCTTTTTGGAGTAGGTACATATGCGACAGGCATTAAGTGCCTTGCTTTTCCGGCCAACTCTACTATCTTATGTCATTTACCTCCATATGGTTCGTACAGTACAAATATTTGCAAAAGTCTTTTGCAGAAATTTCCAGAAATGCCATTTTAGTTGTCTGCTTCGAGTGGATACATTTTTGACGTATTGCTCCTCTGGGAGATCTCTTATTAACGTGAAATTTAAGCAAGAAAACTTTACTTCTAACACAACTTTTGTCCCGAAAATCTGCGTGTTTACTGACTCCAGAGTTACTACAGGAGTGGCCGCATTCCTACATGTTTCTGAAAACTTTAACCCATTTTCCATTCAGATTCTTTTCCATGACTCAGAACTACTTGCATGTTTTCATGCCCCTTTTGTCGGGTTTTCACAATACTCAGGAAGCTACCATATTTCCCTGGTCAGACTTAAATTGAACGGTAGAGCAGGAAATGAATTTCATTTTCAAGACAGTTTAATAAAATTTAAAAATAAATCTAAGGTCCACCATTAGCCCGTTCACACCTTTTCTATTGCGCTGGTAGTCGGCAGTTAGTTCACCTTTGAATTGATTTTTTTTTTTCAAAAGAGTTTATTTTTGGAAGGACGAAATGCCATAAATGGAAGTCTGTACAAAATCAGCATGCGGCTTGAAAGCAAAGTCATAAAATTTGCAGGAAGTTTCTGAATTTTATTTGTTTCATGTACACCCTCTACGTAAATAAAAGAACCACACGGAAGAAAGGAATGAAATTTTACGAAACTTTAAGGATGAAAAAAGTAATATCTCTGTTGGGTCTAGTTAAGCCAACTTGATAGGAAAATTTACATCTTTAATGTGAAGCAAATGGGATAGGATTGAGAAAATGAAATTTTTCCTGTAACAACTCACACTTTAGTTTTCGTTAGGTTTTTTTTTTGAGAATATGAACTCTACTCCTTTCAATGTAAATAATTGTGAGTAGAGCTTAGGGTGGATTATGAACTATCTCGAAATTATCTTGTATACTCGAGTTATTTCAGTCGCTATTTGCAGCTTATTGAGCGTTGTAAGGATTTAATCTACCTCAATCAGCATAGGTTCTTGCACGGTAGATTACCGATTTCTAAACCTGCCGGAATTTTTCTCCTACGTTGTTACAGGCTTCCAACGAAGCATGTAGATCGGCTGTATCTACACTATCTTCAGTAGGGCCTTTGATAAAATTCCTAACTCCGTAATGTTATTAAAACTTGAAAGCCTGGGCTTCCCCCCATCTGTTTCTCGACTGGATTTCCTTCTACTTAAAAGACAGGACATATCGACTGCTGTTCCGTGGCTTTACCACAAGAATTTTCGATATTTCACTTCGTGTGCCGCAAGGTGGCCATCTCAGCCCAATACTGTTCATTCTTGCTATAATTTGTGTGGTGACACAAGTGGCTTGGCCCGACACAATTGCCGCTTATTCATAACAGACCCAACCACGAAAATCAAATTTCTCGTTGATACCGGAGCAGACTTATGTGTGGGGTTGAAAGCGAAACGATAGGGCGCGTCACAGGAAAGGGGGGAAAGGGGGGTCAGAAATCTTCAAAAACTGCGTTACGTAATACTTGAACGACCCATTATACTATGCTTTATTTGGCTTCTAAAGTGGTCACCCCGAAGTGGTAGAGCGAATGGTCTAACGTGCGTGCTAATTTCGAGACGGTTGTTTCAAACAACGGCTACAGTGACTATTTTTGCCAGCATAGTGCTATCGAGCTTCATCATGACAATTGCCTTATCTCTCGTGATCTCTAATGTTCTGATCTACGCAGACGACATGAGGATCATCTCCTATGTTAGGAATAAGAGGACTTAGTCACGGTCCTGGGTTGCTACGGTCGTTATGACTTACAGCTAAATTTTGAGAAATTTGAGGCTATGTTATTTTCCAGGACCCTCAATCTACAAGTTCTTAATTACACCTCAGCAGGGAATGACGTCCATCGCGTGCTATCCCTAACTCATCTAGGGTAGAACTAAATAGGAAACTAGATTTTATTTTGCATATTAATTATATTGTTGCTTAATCTTAGGCTTGATAAAGGGTTAGTCGAGAGAGATTTATTGACTTTGATTCACTTATACTGCCTTTTCTCTAATATGCATCTCAGGTCTGGTCCAAAAGTATTGTCTCAGTGTAGCGTAATTTAGTTATATTTTCGTTAAGAGAGCTCCCATGGGACGATCCACTTAGACTCGCGCCCTGCACCGACCGCCTACGTTTGCTCAGTTTGCCCTCACTTGATAAATGACGCAAAGTCGCTGACTTGGTTTTTATTCACCCCCTCTTAAATTTCAATATTAACTCAAGAACTACTCTTGTTAACAGGGTTTCCTTTAGGCAGACCCAACATAACCTCCGAACTCTGACTTTGTTTCATTTTGCTTCCTACAGATCAATTATGCAGGCATGAATCGTAGGGCTGTTAGTGCATGTCCCAATTTCAATCTAACACTTAAAAAGGAATCACTGGAGAGCTATCTATTCACTCCGTGTGGTACATGTTGTGTCTCCTTTCATATTTTTTTTTTCCTATGCATGTTGGTGTGGGAGCCGTATTCTACCGATTAGTTAATTGGTTCCTACCAAGAAGTGCGCCTTCTGTGTTAGAAGGGAAACTCTATAGCTTATGATATTAAATAACATCTTGCTTCTTAGAGGAGTAGGTAACAGCTTGTTTCACGTTGCCTATTATATTACTAATTGTGATAACCACCAGTCAACCTTATACTTGTTATGTGTTTTTAATAACTCTTCTGACCCCATTGATTTTCATTTAACAAAAACTCAACATCTTAAGGTAATGATTACTGTAATAGACGGTGATATACTCATCGAAAAACTTTTAACGTGTATATTTGTTGTTAGATTTCTTCGAATTTAGACAAACACCTCCTTCAGCTTGTCGGTCTGCCTTCTGACTAAAATTAATATAATTGCGCAAATCTTTTCTTAAAGATCTCAACTATGCAGTCCCTGCACTATATCTCCAAATTATATCACATCCACAGTTACATTTAAATCATAAACTCAAATCACCCCAAAATCCATTTGACTAATGGACAGACCTTCTATGGAGCCTATTTCCCTGCACCCTCTACTAGTGTGAAAAGAAAATCACAGCTATTTCCACAAACCCTAAATCACTACCAGTTGGTGATAAATAGTTATTTCGTAAAAATTTACGAGCTTGGGCAACCCTCGATTGTTCTAATCAAGTATTTCGGTCTTTGGCAATTATTTCGATAATTTATTTTGGCTTTTAATCAAATTTCCGTTCCAATTTTTTTCGCCCTAAATTCTGAAAATTTAAAGCATCATTTGTTTGAAACAAGCAAACACTTCGGTAGTATTTGCGTCGAAATTCGCTATTTACGTAAGCAGATAGGATTAAGGTGCTTCACTCCCAAAATCCCGGATGATATTGACCCAGCCGAATGATTTTACTCTTGTTAAGAAGGAGAGATGAGAAAAAAAAAGTTTACTTTGGCCTACACAAAACGAATCGATTCTTGTACTGAGTTTGATACTTTATGGGGCCATTGCCCGGGAACTCCCCTCACCTTTTTTTATATTACAGTTCCCTCGGATAATGGTGTTTCTAAACAAACATAAACTGTACCTTCCTTTGCCGTATAACCTTTAAGAAATTCCCTACCATAGTGTGGGAAGGACTCAACGAGCAAAATTGCTGCCATTTGAAAAGTGGAAATGTCGAAACGGCCCCATCGAGCTACAGTCAGTGTATACAGTCTCGGTTTTTATGGTGAACACTAATTCAAGTGAAAGCTAAGTGGAAAATGACTTGAAAGAAAGTTTGAATTCAATGGAATCATACCAGACAAGCTCCATGTCCTATATTGGAGCACAGTGTAATCGTGTCAGACCAGGAATCTATTCTTGACCTCTAACAACTTCAAACTAAAGAGGAATGAGAAGGGGAGACCCATCTATGCCCACCGTAGAGACATTGACAATCTATTCGATGGAATTCAAGTGGATTTTCCTATGATTCAAACCTGTGGGGGCTGTTCGAAGTTTTCCTATTGTGACTGTATTTGCTGAAGGTTTGTTAAAGCTGACAAGGATAATGGCTTGTGGATGGATAGTATTCTAAAATTTCTGACCAACTGCTGAAAGAGGATTTTATTCATGGGGAGACTGAGCAAGCATTTTGCAAATTAAAGGGGCGCTTGCTTCAATAGACTGAAATTGTCTGAACATTCGAAGAAGCATAATATTATAGTTACTTTGACCGACATGATTCAGAGGTCGTTTGAATTTTTTCCGAACCATGCATTAAGAGAGATGAATAATTAATAAGGCATTTTTGAAGCAAGTGAATGAGATCTTTATATTGCAGCATATAGAGGACCGCAAGGGAACCCAAAATATACTTAAGCTTTAAATTCTAATTTATTTACTTTCCTTTAATGTGCCACACATTCGCATTTAAATTCATGAATGAATGAACATTGACACATTCACACACTCACGCTTTTGATATTCTCCCCTGCAATAAATCAAAGAAAAAAGTAATCTTATAAATTCTACGTGTCTTTTCAAGGTAATCGAGAGGAATCAGACCAAGCCTAGCAAGATAGGATGGAAGGAAGAAAAGATCGTGCCAGGGAAGGCCAGGGAAGGCTAACGAATATGCAAAAGAGAAGCCTTGTTAGGTAGGGATCGTCAAGCTCCCTGGACCACCTTTTCACAACTGGAACTAGCCCTACTGACCACGGAATAAATGTGGTCCTCAAAGGAAATGTGGGACAACATGATCTAGTGAGCTTCCCGAGTCATTCACGACACCGTTGCAACGCGTAAGACCCGCAGAGGCATAGGTGTCCAGCCAGGACAGAATGTGCTGTGGAGTACCCGCAAAGTAAGGGAAAAACCCTCAGTCTATGAGGACTGAATTCGACTAACTGTGGGAAGGTTAAAGTCAACAAAACCATCAGCCTCATCGGCGGGCATCAAGGCATCGGTCAAACTATCATTGGAAGCGGAAACTAAGTCAAATAAACGTTGAATTGAGCCAGGGGGAATATAGACAGTAAAAAAATACAAGTTTCGCTGGGGGAACCTTAAGGTAGCCCATAAAGCCGGCTCAAGGTCGCCGCAGCAAGCAATCTGCATGACTGAGCAAGGGATGCTGATCCTGATAGCGGTCAAGCTTAAAAACATGAAACTCAGGTACAAAAAGCTCAGCGTCAGATATACCGCCACATAGCCAGAACTCAGTCAGACATGTGACGTTAAAGTCGGTATAACTTGAAGCGCAAAATAAGTGCGACGTTTTGGAGCACAACCCCAGTAACTTTGGCATAGTAGAAGGAGACCTCCCTGACAAGATTTTTGAATTGTTGGAGTAAGTTCGAAACAAACGATGATGTGATTTTCAGTAGCCAATTTCTATTATTTTCACCTAAATACTTTCTTAATTTGTGAACGTGAATAAAGTTGGTTTGGGCAGCAATTTCCTAATTAACTAATTAATTTCTTACTTTATTAGAAAAATGCGCTTTCATTTGTGCCTTTTGAATTCGCTACTTAATACAAAACCAGAGAAAAAACCACAACCACCATTGAATAGGTGACATTAACGTTAAAACATCTTATTGGAGGTTTACTTAATGATTTTTTCGTAAAAAAATAATCCCTATATGGAAAGAAGCCTTGTTTTCAAAAAGAAAATCGTCGATGCCACTACAAAGTGATAAAATAAGAAATAACACTTTAAACCACTACGCAAACATGTTAATAATTAAGTTAGTATTGTTAAGAAACTTTAATTAACACAAATTTCTTTAAGCTATTTTTTCATTTCGTAAACTTGGAACGTATCTCCTATAATCCTAAACAAATTACCATCTTGTGTTCCAGGTTTTCGTATTCGCGGCATATTTACGGAACGTAACCCCCACGAATAAGAAGCTTAGACTGTACTGAATTTTAAGTTACCAAGACCCTTTATTTTCAGGGTACGGATGTTATGCACTAGAAAGCTATGTGAAGAGACAAATGTAAAAGCAAAGCGGCTTTACTTGTATTCTCAGTAAAGCCTTTTCCAGTTCGCATAGTTTCAAAACCTCCCAAAGGATTTTATAGTGTTCATTTTTCAATCTCTTGCGCCATGCTCAGACTAGTCCGCTCTATTAGTTCCTCGAATAACGATTTTCTAAAAAATCATCTTTGATTAACAATCAAATCTGAACGACATGCACTTTTGAGTAGAGGTGTAATTCTTCATCAAGAAAAAATGCAGACCTGCACTAGCCATACAAGAGCATCTTGATTGTCCTTCACAACCATAGCACTACCTCGCCAACAGGGATTAAGGCATGCTAGGACAACTCAAGAGCTTAGCTTGAACATTTACGGTAAACGCAACTAATTGGTTGCCCATCGGATTTAAGGCCGATTCGTAATATCGAAATCCCACAATACTTAAAGTTCTTCTGGGAAAAAACGCTCGAAAGCGGAAAGGAATGTTGCTTTAAAGTTTTACCTCGACCACATAGAGAAATGCGAGGCATTGCGTGTGTAATACTGTGTATATCAGGGTTTCATACAGTACCAGGAACGAAACTGTCTTGTTAATGGTTTCACCATGTTTTTTTCACCAGCCTGCACCTGACTATTAATTTTTATATCATCACACCAAATAATCTTAAATAAAGTAATGAATAAGCTCAGGTGAAGCCCTATGATGCTGTAGCACAGTTTTGTCAGAAAACGAATTAAGGATAAGGTAAATGGGTTAAGAGGTTGACTGAAGGGTGATCGATAACGATATAAGCCCCACTTAAAAGTTCCGAGCTCATAAGACAAGGGAAAGACAGAAGACGATAAACTGTTTCAGATTCGTGTTGTTCTACTTATGAAAGATTACCAAAATTTAACCTCAAGGCATTGTTGTGTGTCTAGTAGGAATCAGGTAATATTTATCATTAGAACATACATAGAAGACATGTAATTCGCGTCCTGACCAAACTTAGAGTTTTCGCGATATTAAGGGCAAAGTTACAGCTCCTTAAATGGAAAATTTTAAAATCCATGTTGAACTTAGGGCCATTTCTACAATTTTTGAAATTTCGACTTGAATTTGGTCTGAACGATAATCCCAAGTCTTTACTTTAGGAATATGAAAAAAAAAATTTTTTATTTCAGATCACGTTTCCCTAACACGGAGACGAAGTCTGGTTCATTTCATTCCGAAGGCTGGAAAGCAAAGGACTTTAGGACGATTAGTCTGACCTCCTTTGCATTAAAAACACAAGAGTGGTGGTGCAACGATGTCACAATCCCAAGGATCAAAGACATGAACCAGAGGACAGGAAACTGCATGGTCAATTCTGCCAAATGCTTTACTAAAATCAATGAAAATGCAGTACACCTGCTCCGATTGCCGATAAAAGTTCATTACTAAAAAGGAGAAGTAACAGAACATAAGTAACGAACAAGGTTAGTGAAAGAACTGAATACTGCGGTACACCGGCATTTATTACTGTCAAAAATTTTTAAGAATGTTGACAATTGGTCATTGTCTCGAGTACATTTGGGACTGTCAATATTTCTTCACCCGCGATGTGGATCTAAAGGTAGCTTAGATATTTTATTAAGTTGAGACATACCTTCATAATATAACGACGAATCTGTGTATTAACACGTTCACGACCGGGACAATATTTTTATTTTGGTATACGATGTGGCCAAATCCTAGGGGACAACCCTTTGATGCGTTCGTATGGTTTTTGCCGGAAGGGAATTAGGTTAAGGGAAGTGAGGAAACTTCAAAGTCTTGTTTTTTGCATTGCTGCGAGCTATACAGCAGCCCAGAGACGGAGTGGAGATCTGGTCCCGAACCCGGGACCAATGGCATGGTGGTCGTGCGGCTCAACGAATTAACCCAACGCCGTCTCCGTCTTAAGAGCGATCCCAGAAACCAAATTTTTAAATTGCTCCTATGACATTTATTCCTTTGTAAACAATATCGTTTGGTACTCGAAATGGTGAATTCGCTGATAACCTGTTTTGTAGGGACGTGTTGCACGTATGCGGCACTGGCCTGTAGTGATAAAACTTTCCGCCCAAACCATGTGTCTCAAAATAAGCAGTATGAGTGGAAATAAGATCAAGCACTTCATTATAAGAATACTCTCTTTCCCTCCCTATTCTCTTGTCTTCTCTCCGCCCCCTATTCATTCCCTTTCTCCTCTTTCACTCCCTTCTACACTCCTTCCCCTCTTTATCAAGATCTCACCCTCTCACTCTCTTCCTCGCTTCTTCACCCCTCTCCCCTTCTCCTGCTCCCTCTCATCCTCTCTCCTCCTGCCATTCCCCCTCTACCTTTATCACGACCCCCTCTCTCCAGCCCTTTCTACTTCTCTCACGACCTCCCTCTTTCGCGTGTATACTACCCTGTCACACACACAATTACAATAATTTCCATTTATATTAGAATAGATCATTGTGGCATATAAACGACACTGGTTTCCAGTAAAAACGCGGTCGTGAACGTATTAAGTTTCACTTCAACTTTTGTTCAGTTTGCCGCTGATAACGCAGATAATAATTTTTACACCAGATATGGTCATAATATGGCATATGTAATGGCAATAATTCATATAATAACATAATGAGTGCAATTGTTGCGGAGAAGCTGATAAAAGAACCAATGCAAACGATATTTTTGCAATTGTGTTAATCCATGCAAATGAAAATTCAGGATTAAAAAAAAAACTGTTGTTGAAAGTGAAATGAAGTGTTGGAACCGATTGAAATTCTTTCTCCTGCTCCAAATAACTGTAGGAAAAATATAACTCAAATTAAAAAATTCAAAAAGATTTTTGCTAAGAAACACTTTTCAAGGTTTTGTACCGCTGCCTCTTTATATTTACCCCACAGCTTATATTCTACAAATAAGCCTGAAAGCAAATACGAACAACATAAGCATTGGCAGTGTAAACAAATCGATGCTTCTCATAGTAAACCATAGGAAAAGTTTGGGAAATTTTATTTTCTCGTAAAATTTTTTGTAATATTTGTGACTAACTTGGAATTTACTTGGGATGAACCTACCAATGTTGTCAACATGTGGTCACGATAAAGTGTTTTAAAGAGATTACTCTTTATTGTTTTCGTTTTCGCTTAAAATGTGTCAATGACATCAGTATATGCCTTTAGTTTTGGTGTGGAGAGATCCCTAAGAAGACTTGGCGTCTGGGGTACAAGTAGTGATGTGGGTATCAATCCAGACCGATTTAATACTGATCACCACTAAAACCAAGGTACCTAACTTTAAGCTTCCTACAATAAATCGGCGTTATGCTGGATACAAAAATAAACTGGAAACTATACGTGGAAAACCGGGTCAAGAAAGTGTGGATAGGCTTCTATAACTGTAAAGGAACCTTTGGTAACAGGTCAGGACTTGAATCAAAGATGGTCCTTTAGAAGTAGACAGCCGTTGTACGTCCTATACTCACGTATGGGTTACTACTTTGGTGGCCTATAGTAAGTAAGGGATATATTAAAACAAAATCAAGCAGAATACAGAAAATATCAGAGGTTAGAACCACGGGCACCATCCGGTCTTGACCCGCGGACGCCTTAACCTGATTCTTCTACCAATAGACCTGCATATTATCGCATCCGGGAGTATATTAAGATGGGCTCAGGGGATCTGGGTGCTGGACCGCGTAACAATACGGCCACAGTAACATCCTAAATATGTTACCACAGCAATTAACCTCCATAACAACAGACTATATCATTTCAAAGCTGAGTCTCAGCAAAAACTTCACCATCAGGATTCCAACCAGGAAATAGTGGAGGCTCAGTGAGGTGGGAAATTCTGATATAGAAACATTTACGGACGGCTCCAAAATGGACTGTGGAGTCAGCTCAGGAATATTCTCCGAATCACTGAAGGTCTCCACGCAGTGGGGAATCTAGAATTTCACAATGGAGACCGTTTCGGATTTTTACATGAAAACTTCTAATTAAGCCATTGTGTGTTTCATTATCATCCTCATGTTCATTGCGCATTTAGTTTTTTTTTAAGAGAGGGGGGGGGGGTGACTTTAACGTGAGGTTTTGACGTTTAAGGTGAGGTTTAGGGTTTTCGGATTTCCTAGCAACTGGGAAACATTATAGTTTCAGTCTGTCCGACTTTATGTCACAGCCCTCCCATCCTCTCATTTATAAACCTAGAAGATGAAATTTGGTATACGGCCGTTACTAAAAAGAGATTTGGTCAGATTTTTGGAAAATGAGACTGAACTGGGGAAAAGTTAAAATGTTTCTATTGATGAAAAATTTAAACGTTCAATATTTGGAATAAAATAATTTCACTAATGACATCTTTTTTGAACATTCATTAAGAAAAAAAAACACGGTCTTCTGGGGGAAGAGGGTTGAACTGAACCCAGTACAGTCTCCAGGTCATACAGACTTCCCAACTACGCCAGTGTCTTTCAGGCAGAGGTGCTGACTGTTCTGAAGGCGTGCTTACCTTAACGCAAGAAACAATCAGCAGGGCGTAACGTCGTTAAGTTGTTGACACAGCTACTATCTCCTCTAAATTGGTAGAGAGATGCTACGAGGAACTAACCAGCCTGCGCGGCAAATTCACTATCACCTTGATCTGGGTCCCAGGGCACAGAAACATCAAGGGGAATTACAGATCGGACAAGATAGCTAGGCGGGGCTATGGTCATCTTGGCTGCCTTGCAAAGATTGTGAACATTCCGTTTAGGACCAGTAAGAGGAATATCTTCTCGCATTTTCAATCAACGGCAGACTCCAAGTGGAGATAACCTCTAGGAACATATGGCCGAGTTATGGGATAAAAAGGACAAGAGAACTGCTAACTAGGACCCGAAGGGACGTAATAAGAACAATGACGTTGTGCATGGGTCATTGGGCAATCGGGGAACACGCCGCAAGGCTAGGCACCGCTTTTAACGCACATTGTCGCAGCTGCAGGAATGAGGGGACGAAAGAAGTGTGCAGTTTTGATTGTGTGCAAGAATTGGTTAAGTAAGTATTACAGAAAAACACGGTAAAATGGCCATGATTGTAATAAATTCCGGTCTTGTATCTAAAGTAGGCTATGGTTGGGCTCTTTTTAAGTCCCCGTTTGAGTCTGAAGCTAGCGAGACAAGATTTAGAAAATGGCACCAGCAGAAATAATGATTTCTGCTGGTGCCACAATTCACACAATTTTACAGGAAAATGTAGAAATATTGGAATTAATCTTGAACCAAATTATGCTTAGATATCATCTAAGCCATATGTGCTAACTTTGCTGCGTTGCAAAAAAAAGTGGGTCTAGTAAAAAATTTCATTAAAAAAATTAACTTATTTTTCCTACCTTATTTCATACAATTTTTTTAGAAGGGTCTTTGTCAGAATAACAGTCGAGGCTTAAATTTGACTTTTAACTCAGAGGTTGCTAACTAATCAATTAATACTTAGTTCCAAAACTTGGAACATCAACTGTGAAGGAGGAGAGAATATTTTGTTGAAGTCCTAAACAATACTTTCGGAACGTCGAGTACCTCTTCACACGAGCCTGAACACCCGCCGGCTTCGGCCAAACATTAAAACCAGAACTCCGACAAGATGGGAGTTGGCTGACGCAATTAAGTCAATGAGCCCCAGTAATTGATGAACAATTAAGGCGGATCACATTGCTGCGGCTGATATTCTTTTCCCCCTAACCCAGGACTATTGGGAAACCGAGACCTATCCCAGTGAATGAAAAACAGGTGTAATTGTTAAGATTCTCAAAAAAGACGACCTGACGAGTTGTAGCAATTGGCGCGGCATCTGTCTTTTAACTACAATATCCAAATTATTGGCTAAAATCAGCTCAATGCAGCGATCACATCAACACCTTTCGAATGGAGGTCCCCTTTACATCTAATGTTCGTCGATTTTGAGTAGGCAAATATGTATGGGCAATTTTACGTAGGAGAGGCATTACAAAAAAAATATCACCATCATACTCAAGAGCCCAATGTCACGTCCGATACCAAGGAAAACTGTCGGCCCTCCCAACTGCTGAATGGAGTGAGACAAGTATGCATACTGTTACAGAACCGGACCAGCTGGAGAGTCCGTGTAATAGACGCCCTATGCCACACAAAGGATTAAAGAAATCAGAGAGAAAGAGAGAGAGAGTTCTCAAACCTAAGGAAATTAGATTAGGTTGCACCTATTGTAGGCATGCGTGTCTTTACAAGTATTTTAACGACTTATACAATTGATAAAAAGGTAGAAAGTGAGAGAGGGCATTTTAAAAAAGAGAAAGTTAAAATTTGTAGAATTCAGATGCCAGTGAATTCAAGCAAAACTACGATTTATTTGAAATTGAATCAATTTTGCTCGTTAGTTAATTTTAGCTAAGTAAATAAAGAGCTCAGTATTTAATCTTACGAAATACATTAAAAAGTTCATATCTTGTTTGATTGCAACCGCTAAATAATACAGCAAGATTTTACTTCAACTCTTACGGCCAAGACATATTAATATTGTTGTTTATATAAAGGGTTAACTGTGAGGTAATTAATAAGAACCTGATTGAAGTAGGAGCGATAGATACATGCTGTGTATTTGTGTTTAAATAAAATTATTTTGCCAAAAGCGGCTATTAAGCAAAACATCTTTTTCCGGAAATACTTTCATAAATATAACAAAAACTTGATCTGCTTTTACCGAAAAACAAACATTTTCCAACAAATACTAAAGGTATGCCAACTTGAGATTCTGTTGGGCTCTTGTTCTTAAATCAGTTTAAAAGACAAAAGAAGAGGAGTCTAATTAATAAGTTAGTAGCCATAAGCATTAAAAGGGACTCTAAATATCAAATGAATGTTTTTGAATAGGAAACCATTTACTCGAAATTCTTTGATACTAAGAAATATGCAATAAAATTACTTTCGAAGCACCTCCGGCGAAATGTTTTGTTTTGAGGAATCTGAGACCTGAATTTCTAAATTAAATATTCAAATTGAAAATATTTTAACTTCAAAGAGTTAAAATTGTTTCGGTCTTTAATTTTTTTTGAAGAATGTAAGAGAACCTTTCGACGAAGACTGGGTTCTAATTTGAACTGAAATGGACGCAAATCACAATTGAAGTTATTATATTATTTTTTCTATCAAGCCACCTGTGAGTTTAAGTTAATAGTTAAAAAAAAAATAAATGCATCACTTACCTTTATCAAAAGTGTCCAATACGTTTTATGTGTAAACACACTTCTTCTGATGATTATATTGAGAGATACTATTACACAAAACACTCACTACATTAATCAATAGATTTATTTTTCTTATTTTCCTAATTTAATTTACAACACACACCAATGGTAGAATCACTTTTAGAATAGAGCCAACATCACAAGCACAAAATTAACTAATTTCAGTAGCTTGTATAAGTTTTAAATATTTACAAAAACAATTTACAGTCGAGGCCAAATTAGAATTAAAATATTGTTATCACTAAAATTTAAAGTAATGTTAAAGAAACAATTGTTGTTGAAGTTGTTGAAAATTTAAGGAAGTGCAGTAATAGGAAATAAGATTCAGTGCAACACAAACATGGAACACTCATATGTTAACATGAAGAAACCCTGCACTAGTTTATTGTGGAATTTAGTTTGAAATGTTGACACCTGGATATAGGTAGTACAGTGTACAGTGTAGTCGTTGAAAGTGGAATTGAGCTCTGGCTTAAGAGAGGTCGTAACAGTTCAGCAAAACGGTTGAAATACTGTAGGGCACTGTATCCCCACCACGGAGACGGAGTTGGATCAATGCGTTGAGCGGCAAGACCACCATGCCTTGGGTCCCGGGTTCGAGCCCAGATGACCGTGAACTTTTATTAAGAAATTAAAATAATCCACTCCGTCTCTGGGCTGTTGTCTAGCTCGCAGCAATGCAAACAAGACTCAAGTTTCCTCACTTCCCTTACCCTAATTCCCTTCCGGCCAAAACCATGCTAACGCATCAAAGGGTTGTCCCCTAGGATTTGGCCATATCGTATAAAAAAAAAAAAAAAAAAAAAAAAAAAACTATTGTAAAACAGATGAACTTTGGGTTAATTTTCGATGTTATAACATGTTAAAGAACTGAAACAAGCAGTCGACTGAAAATTTTGAAACCGGTCCTAGAATCTTAACGCTCAACTTATTATATGATGCTTAACAAGCAAAAACCCGATATACACGACTATAAGGACTATCCTGGAGAACCTTCAAGTAATTGTCAGGAGTAAAGATTGGGAAATTAGCCCGATTCCGGAACTCCTCAGGTTGGTTTTAACATATCACTCACGCATCGGCGGCATCTCAGGACCTCTACCTCGAAGATCTAGCAAAAGTTAAGAAATCATGATATAATCGAATTATCCAATTCGTTACGGGGATAAGTTGGTTCGACAGTGGACTTCAGGTTACGGTGCCGAGCAGGGGGCGTACAACGGGCTACTAAAGGCCCCAGTGCAAGGAAGACACGCATATTTTCCCCCTCGAAAACCAACCAACCATAAAACGAATAACAAAGGACCCATATGACACAAGAGAATTAAAGAGGAGACCGTGTCTTCACAATGTAAGGTCTAGGCGCGGCGCTGTTCACCATATTCTAACAGTTAAGTTTCGCTTAAGCACGGCAGCAGTAGGCTCGCGTAACACAACATCTAATATGCTACGGCTCAATGTGCAGAGGCTTAAAACACCAAACATCCGCAGCGCATATACCACCGTCTTGCGCCAAAACGGTGGTGCACTGTGTCATAGCACCGATGAATCCAGCAAGAAAAAATGGGAAAGGGCGAAGGAATGTTTTGTGATCCATGGTATAAAATACGTGGGTTGATTAGAAGGCAGAAGACGACCATGGATCAGTGACACCACATGGTACAAAATACAGGAACAGAGACAGATTAAAAACCGCATCTGCTAACGACGTTGCAGTTAAACAACATCTTAGAACTGCATACCGATCTCTACCGAAAAACGTCCAAAGAAGTGTAAGACGTGACAAGTGCAATTATATGCACGCTAGCAGAAAAGGCAGAAGGAGCGGCCTACCGCGGTAACATTGGAGATCTTTATACGATTGTCAAAAAACTGGCAGCAAAGACTCTTACAACGCAACCTCCTGTAAGCCATACTAATGGATTCCTTCTTTACGTGGAAGAACATCAACTGCTAAGGTGGAGAGAATATTTCGTTGAATTCCTAAACAATATCTTCGGGCCGTCAAATACTTCTTCCAACGAACCTCAACACCCGCCGGCTGCGGACAACATGAAGACCAGAACTCCGACAAGATTGGAGTTGGTTGACGCAATTAAGTCGATGGACCTAGGTAAGGCCACAGGGATCGATGGAATACTAGTGGAACTTCTACTATCCCCTTGAAAGAAAAACAGGCGTAATTGTAAAGATTCCAGAAAACGCGACCTGAGGAGTTGTAGCAATTGGCCCGTTATATGTCTTTTAACTGCAGTTTCAAAATTTATGGCTAAGATCGTCTTAATGCGATTCAAAAATACAATCGAGCGCACTCTTAGCGATGTACAAGCAGGCTTTCGTGAGAGTTTCTCCTGCAGCGATCACATAAACACCCTCCGAATTATCATCGATCAATCCGCCGCATGGAGGTCCCCTTTACATCTAATATTTGTCGATTTAGAGAAGGCGTTTGAAAGCGTTGATCGCGAATATATATAGGCAGCTTTACGTAGGAGAGGCATCCCAGAAAAAATTATCACCATTATAAAGGATTCCTACTCAGGAGCCCAATGTCACGTCCTACACAAGGGAAAACTGTCGGAGCACTTCCAAGTGCTGAATGGAGTAAGATAAGGATGCACACTGTCACCTTTGCTTTTCCTGATCGTCATTATTGATGTATTGTACAGCGCCCTAGACGACCATCCATCGAAAGGGATTAGAAGGAAACTCTTTAACCACCTTACGTACCTGAACTATGCCGACGATGTATGTCTCCTATTCAACAACCGGAGTTATGTAGCCCAAATGTCCAAAGCCCTGAGCGAAGAAGATCGCAGAATAGGGCTTAAGATCAATGCTGCTAAAACCAAACTTATGAGCTTGCATACCATTAGACAACATGAAATTTATCTGAAAGAGCAGCGGATAGAGCAACTCTAATTATGCTTCCGAGGTAGTAAAATGTATAAAGAAGACGGCGGAGCTGACGCAGATGTACAGGCTCGGAATAACAACAGCTCGAGCCGAACAAAGCTCCAGATCTTCGAGTCGAGTGTAAAACCTGTTCTGTTGTACGGCTGTTCACCTAAGCTGCAACCCTTTGTCAATTGGCGGCTCCGTCGCATCCTTAACATGCAATGGCCGCCGCAGGTCATTACCAACGAAGATCTACGCAGCCTTGCAGGCCAAGACGGGATAGACCCCAGTATTCGAAGGCGAAAGTGGCAATGGATAGGCAACACACTAAAAAAAAGAGCCAAACAACATCGTACAGCAGACTCTAGATTGGAATCCCCACGCAATCCGAAGGAATTCGCTGAATTGGACGACCGCGCCACAAATTCGGGACTCTTTTCTATGCAGAAGAACACGAATGTGGAAAAGTTTACCATCTTCTGTTTTTCCCTCGTCATATGAGCCTGAAACTTTCAAACAGAGAGTACATCAACACCTCCTTCACTCAACCTCCTAACCCATTCCCTCATCCTTAATTCATTTCCTACCAAGGCTGTGCTTTAGCATTATAGGGCATCCCCTGAGCTTTAAAAACATCATATATATAACAAAAAAAAACACATGGAGAAGATCCGTCGTGAGGGAAAGAACCCAGATCCAGGTGGAGAGTCGGTGTAATAGGCGCCCTATGCCCCACAAGTGGTTAGAAAAAACCAGAGAGAGAGGGAAGATGAATAATGACACTGTCGATGTTGTTTAACACAGCATGGGTAAAATACCCTAGGGGAGGGAGTTCAAAGGGTGTGACATTGAAAAATAATCAGAAAAACGATCGACTCCATAGTTTTGGGGGCCACACAGATGAATAATGGCACTCCCAATGACGTTAGATTCCTTGAGGGCAAGATACTGCTATTACCCATAGAAGATAGAGTGCGAGTGGGTAGGGGGTGACATGTAAAAATAATCGAGAACGACCGATGTTATTGTCGAATCCATAGTTTTCTGTGTCGCTGCGATGAATAATGACACTCCCAATGCTCTTAGATAGTAAAAGATAGAAAAAAAGTTAGTTAGACAGATAGTAAGGTAGATAGTAAGTAGTAAGACACCGTTAGGCGCCGGGGTCGGGAAGGAAGGGACAGATAAAAATAATCGAAATTAATGTCGAATTCATAGTTTTCCGGATCACTGAGGTGAACAATCATAATCTAAATGTCGTTGGATACTATGGGGTTAAAACATATTTAGCATCCCTAAAGATGGGAGTGACATGTAAAAATAATCGGAAACGACACACCTATGAAAAGTTTGCCGGGCACACGCATCCAGTTTAAGTTAAAATATGTAACCTTTCGTGATTATCCTATCCTTGAAAACAAAGTAAATCAAATTCCTCCCATTCCAACAATATCTGAATTTTATTCCCTTGTCACATAATTTTTGCGTAAAAGATCATCACGCAAACAAATTTTCATTTTTCCTTGAGTTATAATCTCAGGGATTAGTAAAGTGCAGAAAGAAAACCAACGACAACAACAATGCTATTCACCAGCCGAAGTCTAACAAATTTCTTCTGTTTTGCTAATAACTTTTGGAAATTGATTACGCAATGAAACAAGGTAATGGGCTTTTGCTTTTTTTTTAATTTCCCCCCAGTACATATCGTAAGAAGTAAGCAAATACTTACACCCTATTCAGGGATAAACGCTTAAACAGGGCTATAATATAAGCAAGTCTACGGACAGGACATAAACGAGAATGACACCTACTTTTCAGAGATGGGGTATCAAAAGAACTTTCGAAAAAAATTTTAGTCACGACATTCTTGTGTCAACTAAGGACGTAAAATATTTAATAGATAACTTAAATGACCAGCAAATTGGTAGGATTAAGACCTTCAGCTTATATGCCGATGGATTGAAATTACTCGGAATCAATCACCGTTTTTGTTATTTTTTTCTAATTACTTAAGTGAAAAATTTCATTTGTTGAAGGACTCACTTCGAAAACACATTGTTGATAAATTCATGCTCAGACAGATGGAAAATTGGTTCTTCGTAATCACGGATATCAAGTGGCTACCTCGGGAATGCGCGTAGCATAGTTTGAGAGTACTGGACTTGAAATTGAATTAATCAAGTATGTAAGCACCAATGGAAAATTGTATCAATCCAATCACTCAATAAAGTTACTAATTGGATAGAATGCATAGTAGGTTTCTCCATTGAAAATCACAATTTCAGTGACGCTAAATGGTTTTAATGGTAATGGTTTTATGGTTGATTTTGTTTTTAGAAACGAAAGGTATCGTTAATACTGTAGATTGCCTTGAAGGGGTTTTAAAGAGGTTAAGCTCGGTTTTCGATTTGAATTCAACAATTTCTTAATTCAAATTGGGTTTAAGAAATTATCTATTTCATTTTGGGCTTAAAGCTGCAGGGTTCTAAAACATTTTTATTAAATGGTGTCACGAGCCTTTTTTCAGAATCATGCGTTTAAACTAGTAATATGAGATTCTTCCTGCGAGTTGCTCGCAGCAATATTAAGTGTATTTTTAACGTAACATATTATCAGCAGAATAACCTGGAACAACCTGATATAATAGTTATCAAAATATAAAAAAAATATGATATACTTAACGGTCTATGCGGATTTGCTAACCTTTCTGAAACTTTTTGCAGCGGCGTGATTTTTAAAGCGTTGCTGAAAACCTAGCAGCAAAGAGAAATGTATAACTCATGTGAACATTTTCAGAGATAGCTAGGATAAGTAATATATATTTTGCAACATTCATAGACTACGTGGTGAAAGGTGCATAACATGTGCACTATGATAAATTACGAAACCTATAGAAACACTAAAAGCTGTGGGAAATTATGGCCGGCGCAAACAGTGATGAATGCAGTGTAAATATTGACAGTGGATTTCAGGGTACGTTGCCCAGCAGGGGCGTACAACGGGCCACTAAAGGCCTAAGTGCAAGGAAGACACATATCTTAAATAAATAAACCACGAGCAAGAGATGTAAAATTAACGTGGCATTCAACGTGTCTATAATTTTTTGTTAAGGCGTTGAAAATAGCTGTAAGGTATAATTTAGGTAGTGCAGAAATTAATCTTTAAAAAAAACCAAACCATCTGATACCTTCGGCTCTCTGATTTTGCAAAAAAAAAATCTTTATGTCCTTCGTAATCATTTACAGATGTACACTCGTACGTGCACAGGCATTAGTCAACGAAGGGTCAAAACAAAAGGAATGCAAAATAAATATTATCGTACAGTTGCCAACAGAGATTATTGTAAATTTTCTAATTTCACTCTTCATCGGAGTCAGATTACAAACAATTTTATAGGTCCGATATTTTAAATAAATTACTTCCCACCACCCGAACCAAACAATATCCAGAAATTTCACCTGCAGTCAGACAGAGATTACACGCACAAGTTAATTTCCCAATTCAATTCAATTCAATTTATTTCTGCACTGAGGTAGAACACGTGAAGCGACTAAGCGAGTGGCACTCTTAACTTGCCAACAACGGCTGCACTCAGTCATTACAGTTTACTCCGTTCCAAAGTTGATTGAACGGAAATGTTCCTGAGTTTCCTTGAGGCCCTTCACGCCGGCCAATACACATTTTACACCAAGCGCATGCCCTCCTCGCTCACTCAATATTGCCGACCAACATCAGCATTGAATCGTCGCAATGTCAAGAGGTTCAATTCAGGCTACTGCAATTTGAGAAAAGTGTGCCCGAGAAAAATTCATACGAAAGCGTACCACCCAACCACCCCACAGACTGAAGCTTGGCCAGCGCCTTACTGCAATGAACTGCACGACTGACGGGAACAAAGCGATTTCCTTGCAAGCAGAGCGGTCGAAGTGAAACACATGAGTTTCCATTGAATCAAGCGAAACCACCAGTCAACGTTGAAGTGAAGTGAATTTCAGTGGACTGCTGTGATCGACTGAAGCTGAAGGAATTGGGCGAGGGCGGTGCGGTTGCGCTCGTTCAGTATCGCACCCTGTGGCCGAGTAAAATAAAACTCAGTGCGCTGCTTTGACTGAATGATTAGCTAAGTTGAAAGATTGTGGCGGGTTGCTGTTATGTTGAATTGTTTTAGGGAAGTTCAATAGCCAAAACCACATTCGATTAACTCGTGCTTTTTCTACCGTAGGCGAAGAACCGATGAGTGAGTGGTAGGTAAGCACATTGGCTCTGCTCTGGTCTTTTCGAATTATAATAATTGCAAGTGCTGGAGCGCTGGGAATTTTCTTTCGCAAGGAAATTTTCTTTCGCAAGGAAATTAATGTTTATGTTGTCTTCATTTCTTCCTTATAACAATGAATGTGTGCTATGATGTTTTGTGCTGTTTAGGGTTTTCACGGTAGGGCAGGATGGCTGTCATTGGAAAAATTAAAAATGATAGAAAATATAACCCAGCAACAAATATTTTTGAATAAACCCTTTGATATTTTATTGGCTAGCCTAACTTCGTAACGCATGAACCGATTTGGATGTCGCTTTTGCTGTTGTATAGAGTGTTATTCCGCATTGCTAATAAGAGAATAATTTGGTCCTAAGACGGGTGGTGGCGGAGCAGGAGGGGTATAGTCTAACTTCGTAACGCGTGGACCGATTTCGATGATTCTTTTTCTGTTGGGTAGAGTATGTTCCCAGATTAATACCACGAGAACAAAGGGATGGGGGTAAGGGGTTGAACCTAACTTTTTAAGGCATGGACCGATTTGGATGGTTCTAAAAACAGAAGTAATAGTTCCTTTGGGAAGTTAAAGAAGTGCTTTTACTTTTTCATTTTTGAATAAATGACTTCCACCAAGTGTTAGTCAAAAGGAAACTTTCTGATCATGATTAAGGCGTTATAATAATTTATTTAACTTGTCGAGAGTCGTATAACTTACTCTTTTTCACTTTAAATTGAACTCCATTTATTGATAAAAAAAATTACTATGGACCTATATTATCGGCACTTACCGCAAGACACACTAAAAGCGAATACATTAAAACTTCATACATTTTAAGTGCTCTGTATGGAGCATAGCAATGGCTCATAAACCCTAAATTTAATTCGAAAACATCCAAATCAAATACAAAATTTATTGTCAATATTTTATTAATACAAATTTTGTTCCAATTCCTTATTTTTATTGCCAAAATCCGATATTAATTTTTAAATGATAACTAACTTACAAGAAAAAACTTAATTCAAAATTTTAAAATTCCATAACTTGTAATATAATATTTTCTTCCGTTCTTTAGGATCATACAAATCAAGAGAAATTGTGTAACATCATTAAAAAATTAAAAAATCAATATTTCCTGTTAAAACTAGGCAACTGTTAAAACGTTCTTCCATTAAAATGATCCAAACAACGCATATATAATATTTTAGTTCACCTTTCCTTAAATGTATGCTAAGAAATCGTTTTAATTTTATTTTTCAGGAACTAAAACTTTTAGATAAAATAATGAAAAAAAAATGGGACAGATCAGCAAGCTTTAGATGGCCGGTCATTAACGATATGTTCCGGAGCGGATTATATAAACATTATTTACCAGCATGTGATTTCTCCGGATGCCGCCACAGCAAAGGTAAGTAAGAAAATTTTTTTATTAATATTCAAGTAAGAAAATTAAAAATTTTTATTTCTTTTTATTTGTAACGAATCGCGTGAGACTCCGGGCAAAAACGAATCGTAGAAAATTTCCGGGCAAAAACGAATCGTAGAAAATTTCCGGGAAAAAACGACTTAACTACTTAACTGCAATTACTTTTTGTAGTTAAATCGTTTTTGCCCGGAAATTTTCTACGATTCGTTTTTGACCGGAGCTTCACGCGATTCGTTTTTGCGCAGAACATTTTCTAAGCCACTTTTGCCCGAACCTTATAAATAGGTCACTTTTATTCTCAGCCCGTCAATTAATTTGTCTTTAAATTGCCGGATTGTTTACCAGCTACTTCTCACGATAGTATCGAGACGTGAGTCTAATCAACTGTCGTAACTTCAAAGTACAGATGTGCGTACGCAAAGGTTCGCAAACTCACTAAGATCTTGCCACGGACCCCCAAGGTAAATCTCATCAAAACGTTTTCGTAAAAATAAATAAGCAAAAACGATGAATCGGGGAATATCAACCTGAGAGTAGATGGTATAAGATAACCACTCCGAACCGGTTAGATCCTGTAGATTCGCGAATAATTATGGCAAAAAGTGATAATAAAGTAAATTTTATACGCAAAGGTTCGCTTTCTTGCAAACCTTTAACCCCATATTCGGTAAGCAAATTATACAATGAAGGGAAACAATTTAACCAGTGGCTTCCGGACCATTTAGTATTATTTTGCAATATTCAACTAAAGGTTAAAGATTGCAGAATACATTAAATTAATTTTTGTAGCAAAAAACAACGAGCACTAGTCAATAAGACTGAACTATCATTGGTTTGCAATTTTTATAATAAAAGAAGATTTTTAAATTGCTCAAAAACAACAAGGACATTTAGAACATTACGAAAACCTATCCAGCTTTGACTTTTCTTCCAAGTCGTTAGTTTTTATATGATAACTACTTGAAACGACCTGGAATCCTTTAAAGTCCTTAAAACGATTTCAACATAAATCACAGGTGATTGCATTAGTCACGCAAAGTCAACCAATATTTTGACAAAAATGTATGAGTCAACGACTAAGTATAGATTCATTTGGTTTCAATTATAAATACACTGTTACCCTAATCTCAAAAACCGTTCCCTATTACCCTTCAACTTAATCCACCACTGCATGCATATTAAATTCAGAAATAAGTCCTTTAATTGGCTTTAACGACGAAATTTCACTATTCTTTCTTTGTGCCCAACTATGTCCCTCAAATGAATTAATTGAAAGGACTTCAAAATAAAACATGGAGTAGTGCAGCAACATCGTTATTATATTGAAGAAGAAAGGACTAAACTCACATTAATTGCACCGGAAATTATAAAATCTTCAGCGTTCCCCATTAAGCCACAAACAAAAAATCATTTTCAATTTCGGCGTGTTACCAAATTTTTGGACGAAATCCAAAAATTGTTGGTGGAGTCCTTGATGTTGCGATTTCTTATGCAAATTTCTTGTCGTTTTACATAATATCAAAAATAACTTGAAACTTTTTACCGTCACATATGGAGGCTTGGATATCCAATAAAAATTCACTTTCAGCCGTTACATTATTACAAAAATGAAATTTTCAAAATTTGCCTAAGCAGCTCTGATTTCCTTCTTAAAATTATCTTGAAAATGAAAACATTTATCGCGGCCTATTTAAACGTCGCAAGACGTACATTACTTAAATTAAAAACACATTTTACCGCCACAGACACACCGCGATGCACGGCGTCGAATATTAAATTTATGCAAATTCACAAAATTCAAAATAAAGCATGAGTTTCTGGAGAGTTGCGATCAAAGAAGACGAAGATATGCGAACAACAAAAAACTAAACGAAGGAAAGACTTAAAACCACGTGAACCGTCCGAAATTTGCGGTGAGAATAGAAAAATATTTCCAAATTTTTGCGTCTATACAAAGTGACGGTTCGTTTGTGACTAAATCGTGAAGGAGGAAAAGCTTTTAAGGGTCGGTCGGCTGACAGAAGAACGAAAATTTAAAACGCTTTCGGTAAGGACGGAAAGCTTTTTTAAGGATAATCAAATGTACTTTTTCCTCCAGAACAACCAAAGACTGAATGATACATGTATTGCCGGATTAAGAGGAACGTCCGTCGAGCATCCATTAAATATTGAGTGCCAGAGCTTTTAGAGGGAAGGAAAGATTTGAAGGTACAAAATATTTACCCGTGAGTGCCATACCGTTGTCCTTGGTGTAATGGTTCGACTAAGCCCAATGCAATGACTTTGTCCACCTTTCCGTGTTTAGAAAGTCTCAAGTTTCGAGCTAATGCGTTTAGGTATCATACGTTGATCTTCTTACCTGTCGAACTGATGGACTACGAAATTGATTAAGTTCGGTTGTATCCTTTATGACGAGCTAGGTACTCTGCCACCTTAATAGCGGTTCACATTTGGAGAGACACCTTTACATAATTTTATCATTACCATGCAGCACATTTAGGAAATTCAATTTATGTTCGTATTTTTCTTTAATGTTTGAGTAAGGAACGAACCTGAGTTGTTTAGTGTTAGCGAGGACTTACTTATTTTTGAGGTACCTAATATCATGAGAAAGAATATGGTAATTCAGAAAAAGCATAAACTGTCGTCAGAAATTCCATTTTAATCGTCTTCGAATTTCAATATATGTGTACATATTTAGTAGTTTATGTAAAATAGGAAAACTTTATTTTGTATCCCATGCAAACTTTGCATAAATCAAAAGATGTATGAATCTTTTACACATAAAGCAAAGACTGCACATTCAGCGACTTCGGCAACTGAACAGCATGCGCTCCTTCTACTTCAACTGTAATATCTTGCAATTTGAGTAGCTATAACAACAACTTAAGCATCTACAGCACCTCCAGCATTTAGAGCACGAACAATATCTACTGCACCTCTAGAAATTTTTGTACTTCCGTCATCTGAATTACAGCCTTAATCTCCAACAGCCACTGCATCTCGAAAACTTCCAAAATATAACTAATAACGGCAGCATCACCAGGATCTGCAGAACCAGCATTCATATTACAACCAGTATCTAAAGTATCTCCTACAATTCCTGTAATTATGGAATCAGCATCACCTCTCTAACACCTCCTGCATTGTAGCTCGAACACCTTTTGCATCTATAAGACCAACACTGCAATTTTTATATCTTCTACATTTGTTTGACCGGCTGCAACTTTAGCGCTTCCTACAACATATCTTTAGCATCTACCGCACCACCATAATCTATAGGACTTCCCGCAACTTTTGCAATCCCCGCATCTACATCTCCAGAATTTTATGCAGTTCCAATCTCTCCTCCTTCTTCTTTAGCATATACAGTATTTCGACCAGCACCCGCAATTTTAGTACTTCCCGTGGCTGCACTACCCCTGGCATCTGCTGTAGCTTCAATAACTCTTGTGCGCCCATCACCTATTGCGTCTGTAGCGCCTTCAATACTTAAACCACTTATAGAACAGCCAAAAGTTTCAGCAACTAGTAAATTTTGTATTTCGAAAAATCTGAATAACGGGCTGCATCTTCAACACAAACTGTCATTTCTAACATAGTAGCAGCATTGACAGCAACTACAGCAAGTCCCACAATTTTTTTAATTCCGACATTTGCATTTAGAAAATCTCCTTCATATATAACATTTTCTGCATCTATAACACCATCAATAATTACAGTATATCTTGCAATCTTTATTTTTTCGGGCATCTGTTTCGCCGCCTGCAACAACAGCACTTCCTGTGTCTGCAAAACTACCTTCATCTGTAGCACCTCTTACATATCTATCCCTTTAAGCATCCACAGAATAACCAGCATCTACTGAAAAACCGGTATCTAACTTCTCGCAAATCCGGCATCTACATCACTGCCTGTATCTCCAATATCTTCTTCTTCACTTGTAGCAAATGCAAAGTCTTCTGCATCTATAGCACCACCAGTATCTGCTTACATCCGACGTCTGCACAGGGTTGTGCCTTCAGCACTTCCATTTTCCATCTGTATATTTACTATGTTCGCCGAAAATGCAAAATTTGTTGAAGATACTGGTAGTGCAACGAGTGTCTTCAGCAACTCTCGCAAAATTTGTTCCTGCAATAACTCCACCATCGCCTGAATCTTCAATAACTCCTTCATCTCTAGAAATTTCAGCATCTACACTGCATTTACAAGATATCCAGAATATATAGCACAATAAGTAACAACAAAGCATCCTACTCTAGTATTTTCTGCGTCTCCTCCTTCTTTTTCAGCACCTTCAACCTCTACAGCATTAGTAGCACAATCAGCATTTACAGCACATCTCGCAATGTTGATATTTTCAGCATCTCTATGTCCAGCACGTCCTGCAGCTCCTGCCTATCACCTACTATATCTCTAAAATGCAGCACCGCAAACCAGAATAAGCAGCAACTAGCTTTAGTATCTTCAGGATCAACAGCATCTCCAGCACCTAAAGTTTTTATAGCATGTCCAGTATCTACAGCATATTTTGCGAATTTGGTACTTCCAGCATTTACATCACCGCCAGCGTCTCAGCACCTCATGTATATGTACATCCACCTACCGTATATACGCACTGCCGAAAATGCAGCATATATAGCACATATATAGCACCATCAGTATCTACAGCATCCACATCTCCAGTATTTCATGCAGTTCATGTCTCTCCTCCTTCTTCCTTAGCATCTACAGCATTTCGAGTACCTCCCGCAACTTTTGTAC
The DNA here is from genome assembly GCA_964036015.1 of Leptarthrus brevirostris. NCBI lineage: Eukaryota > Metazoa > Arthropoda > Insecta > Diptera > Asilidae > Leptarthrus > Leptarthrus brevirostris. Next base: position 7,860,795 of record OZ038373.1, read on the forward strand.
TTTCCGTATCTGCATCAGTGCCTCCTCTTCCAGTACTTCCTGCATTCCCTCCTTCTTCTTTAGCCCCTTCAGTATCTTTAGCAACTACAGCATCTTTAGCAGCTACAGCACCATCGGCATTTACAGCAACTCTTAAAGTGTTGGTACTTCAGGCACCTGCACCTTGAATCTCCAGTATCTCCACCAGCTTCTTCATCAGAATCACCTGCCACTCTGATAACCGCCTGTATCTTCAGCATCTACTCCATCTCTAGCATTCTCAGCATCCCATCTTAAGCACCACCAGTGCATATCCTAAACTAAATTTACAGTAGATCCTTCATTTCCAGTGGCTCTTTCATCTCCTGTATTCTTAGCACCTTCTGCAACTACAGCATCTGCAGCACAACCAGAATCTGCAGTACTTCCCACAACTTTTGCAATTTTATACTTTCGCAATCTGCATCACCGCCTGTATCGCCAGCACCTCCAGCATCTATAACATTTACAGCATATATAGCACCATCAGTATCTACAGCACCTCCGCAACTTTTGTACTTCCCGCATTCCCTCCTTCTTTTTTAGCACCTTCAATATCTTTAGCATCTGCAGCACCTACATCTTGCAATTTCGGCACTGCATCGCCAGCATCTCCACCAGCTCCCTCATCAGAATTACTTGACACGCTGATTAACCGCCTGCATCTTCAGCACCTACTTCATCTTGAGCATCCTCAGCATCGTTAGCATCTATAACACCATCAGTATCTACAGCAATTCGGAATTTTTGTACTTCTGGTATCTGCGGCATCTTCAGCATTTACAACGCCACTCACAATTTTTGTAATTTCGGCAGCTGTAGTGCCGCCTACATTTACAGTGGCACCTTCATTTCCAGTGGCTCTTTCATCTCCTGTATTTTTAGCACCTTTTACATAAACAGCATCCCATTCCTAGCACCACCAATATCTACTGCACCTCTCGTCATGTTTACAACTTCAACGTATGCCTCACCGCCTACTATTCTAGCAAATCCTGCATTTTCGGCACTTTCTGCATCTCCACCACCTTCTTTATCTCCATCATCTGGTATAAGTCTTTACAGCACCTCTTTCTTGCAATTTCGATATTTGCATTCCAGCACCTCTGTCTGCACTAACCTGCATCTCCAACACGTGGGGCAGCTCCATCAACTCATGTGCCTCCATCACCAAGTGCGTCTTTAGCGCCTTCAATAACTAAATACACCTATAGAACACTCAGAATTTTCAACAACTAACAAATTTTGTATTTCCTAAAATCTGAATAACGGGCTGCATCATCAACACAAACTTTCACCTCTAACATAGTCAGCATCGACAGCAACTACAGCAACTTCCCCATTTTTTTAATTCTGACATCTGCATCACGAACTGCATTTCCAGAATCTCCTTCATGTCTAACATTTTCTGCATCTATAACAACACCAGTAAAGCATATCTTGCAATCTTTATTTTTTCGACATCTGCTTCGCCGCCTGCAACTCCAGCACCTCCTGCGTCTGCTATATTACCTTCATCTCCAGCACTTCTTACATTTAAGCATCTACAGAATAACCAGCATCTACTGCACCACCAGTATCTACAGAACGTCTCGCAAATCCGGCATCTACATTACTGCCTGCATCTCCAATATCTCCTTCTTCACTTCACTTTTTCTGAATCTATAGTCTCTATAGCACCACCAGTATCTTCTTACTTCAGACGTCTGCATCACCACCTGCGCCTGCAGCCTTCCATCTTCCATATGTTTATTCACCATATTCGTCGAAAACGCTTGATTTGCTGAAGATACTCTCGGTCCTACGAGTATTTTCAGCTATTCTCGCAAAATTTGTTCCTGAGATATCTGCATCATCCCCTGAATCTTAAACACCTTCTTCATCTTTAGAAATTTCAACATCTACATTCGTTTACATAGCATCCTACTCCATGAATTTCTGCATATCCTCCTCCTCTTTAGCACCCTCAGCCCCTACATCATTTGTAGTACCATCAGCAACCAACCAGCATCTGCATCAGCGCCAGCGTCTCCAGCACCTCATATATATATGTACATTCACCTTCCGTATGTACGCACTGCCGAAAATTCTAATTTTATACATTCGGTAACTGCATCAAAGCCTGAATTCTCACCAACTCCGGCATCTGTCGTATTTACAGCATATAGAGCACCATCAGTATCTACAAATGTAGATTCTCCAGTATTTTCTGCACTTCTTGTCTCCCATCCTTCTCTCTTAGCATCTACAGCATTTCGAGCACCTCCCGCAATTTTTGTACTTCACATATCTGCATCAGTGCCTCCTCTTCCAGTACTTCCTGCATTCCCTCCTTCTTCGTTAGCACCATCAGTATCTTTAGTATCTACAGTATATCAGTGCCTCCTCTTCTAGTACTTCCTGCATTCCCTCCTTCTTCGTTAGCACCATCAGTATCTTTAGTATCTTTAGCAGCTACAGCACCATCGACATGTACAGCACCTCTTGCAATTTTGGCACTTCCACCTTGAATCCCCAGCAACTCCACCAGCTCCCTCTAAATTACTAGACAATCTGATAAACCGCCTGCATCTTCAGCACCTTTTTCATCTCGAGCATTTTCAGCATCATTAGAATCTATAACACCACCAGTATCTACAGCAATTCGCAATTTTTGGTACGCCTAAATTTACAGTGGCTCCTTAATTTCCAGTGGCTCTTACCTCTCCTGTTTTTTTAGCACTTTCTGCAACATCTACAGCATTACCAGAATCTGCAGCACTTCCCGCAACTTTTGCAATTTTATGCTTTCGCAATCTGCATCAACAACTGAATCGCCATCACCTCCAGCATCTATAACAATTTTGGCACTTTCACCTTGAATACCCAGCATATCCACCAGCTCCCTCATCAGAATTACTTGACACCCTAATTAACCGCCTGCATCTTCAGCACCTACTTCATCTCGAGCATCTTCAGTATCGTTAGCATCTACATTTACAGTGGCACCTTCATTTCCAGTGGCTCTTTCATCTCCTGTATTTTTAGCACCTTCTGCAGCTACAGTATCTCATTCCTAGCAGCACCAATATCGACTGCCCATCTCGTAATGTTGACAACTTCAGCTTATGTCTAACCGCCTGCAATTCTAGCAACTCCTGCAATTTCGGTATTTTCTGCATCTCTAGTACCTTATGTATCTTCAGCATTTATCATACTAATTTACAGCACCTCTGCTTTTTTGTAATTTCGATATTTGGAGCAGCGTCTACATTGCAGCACCTCTTGCATTTCAAACACCTTCAACATCTAAAGCACAACCACGATTACATGATCCCTTAGAATTTTCGTACTTCTAGCATCTGCAACAAAGAAAGCCTTTGAGTGTGAGTCCGGACGAGCGCAGCCGCAAACGTCTAGTCTTCTGTAGATTTCTTCCATCATATGTTCTTCTTCGCTATTTGACGCGATAAAAAAAAGGGACGGATAGGATAATATCCTTCTGTTCAACTGGAATCCGATAATAAGCTCGAACGGAGTCGGCGAGCTCTCGGAGTCGGCGAGCTCTTCTTCAACTTTGAAAATAATAATTAGGTCAATCTGGTTTACACTTCTGTCGTCCAAAGAAACCAATACGCATCGACAAGACGCTGGTAAAGCGTCTGTTAAATGTCAAAACCTTTATTTTTGTCGATGAATAGCGCTATTACTTTATTTCTATATTTATTCACTATAAGCCCCACTAAGGCAAGGTATGTACAGGCACAACTACCTCAAGAAAAAGTTTTATAAGTTTTCAAAGTAAAATAAAGTTTTGAGCACCTATTGACGACATATCAATCAAAAACTACTCGTTTTAAGAGAAATCTTACCCCAAAATAACTTAATGTCCTCGCTATAGAAAACTCATAACAGATCTGCTTGTGTTCAACTAAGTTCTGCAAAAATGAATTGTGTTGGGTTAAGTTGTCTTGCTGAATAAAACCAGCACCAATATAACCCATAACAACCAATTTGAGAATGTTGATCCTTGAAGCATTAATAAAATGATGTTTTATAAAGCATCTATAACGACACCAATCTCGAATCACAAAAAGACTGCTGTCTCATCGCATCATCGACAACTTTTCCCATCTCGAAATTATCCACCAACCAAAAATCAATATCAACTCGTGGTATAATAATTCAATTCTGTATAACATTACATCAGTTGGCTTGGCTGGCTTTATGAATGATAAAGCGATTTATTGCTTCTATTCATAGGAAACGTATGCATTATATGCAATGGTTTATCATACATATGTATGTAGGCATTTTAGTTCAGCACGAAGCAATCCCTACCCATATCTAGTACACCTTCGAGCCGTAGTTGATTGAGTTAACTCTCTATCGTTTTGCGTTTGCTTTTGTATGAAATCAATAGTGAACTTTGTTTAGAAATATGCCGGAGAAACAATCAACAATTCACCGGCGTTTGTTTTTTGTTTTGTAATTGGGGAGTTTAATTATCAAATTGGTGCATGGAAATTTGTTTTAGGTGGAAAGCTATTAGATTTAATGGATTCTAGCGGAGATATCTGCCTCACAAATTTGGCACAATTGTCTTTCATTGCTTATTGGATTACAACGAATTGTAAGCTGAATCAGAGCGAAAAGCCATAAATTTTAATAATGCATTAAGGCTTTGACGTCGAAATATGATATAATGAATAACAACATTGTGCAGGATGCTTTGGAGATGCTCGTAATTGTTTGCGAACTTATGTGTGCTCAAGTATGTCAATTTATTGTATTACAGCAATGACCATTGGATAGACAATTAAATTTCCAGCAGTAGAGTGTGGGCTGATTTAGTTTAAATATATTTTGGATGTTTTCCAATCTATCCGAAGCTCTTATAAGAGTCAGAAACGAAGTAACATTTTTAAGGAAATTACAGTTATTAAAACAAAAACAAAAATTATTAATGATAAATGAAACCGTCAAGGAGCACTACCATTCCTTTTATAAGGAGCTACATTACAGTAGGATCAAAAAAATTGGAGGCTAATTAAATTACAAATTAAAACCATAAATGCAGATATAACAGAGCCTTTAGGAATACCAATGATGATTACAAAATCAGAGAAAGAAAACCGAAACTTTTTCTGACGATGATGGCAAAATTCAGGTGATGCCTTATGAAGCTATAGCACAGGAAAAAAATTAAGGATTAAGGGATTGAGTAAAGGAGATGACAGTGTGCGCTTCATCTATGCATCACGCCCTTGTAACAAGGGAAAAACAGAGGATGAAAAAAGTATCATAAATCAGAGGCACCTTCCGAGCTAAGTACAATTTAAAAAAGTACATAAGAAATTAAGTCGTCGGTGGACTAAGTGATAATTGAGGTCCCAGGTTCGAATCCCACCGACAGCGATCCATGATTGTCTGCTGACAACATATTACGACAAAAAGGCCTTTGGGGGTTGCAGAAAAAATTTTGGTGGTTCAGAATTCCACTTGCAATCGTTGTCTCGAAACAAGTAAAGTTCTTTTCCCGCACCATCTCAAACAAGGAGTTACGAAAACTAGAGAGATATAAGAAATTCTGGAATCCATAGCTAGTTAAACGCTCAAACGGTTAATTGAAGAAAAACAATTTTATAGGAAATACAAACAACGAGATTCTGAACGTGATAATTCAGCAAACTTTTCACCGTATGGAGCACTTATTTACGTAGCGCTAAGATGTGTTTGTTTCATAGGTACAAAAAGGCAAAGCAAACATATTTAAATTGCTTCACAAGGTCTTTAAACTCTACTTACTGTTTCACTTAAAAAGAAGAGTTCTTTTAATCTTAAGCTCTTAAAGATAATCTTATCTTGTTTGGTGCAAAGAATTGCTCCGTTGAACGAACTTGAGTCCTTTTTAATGTGAAATATATAGTCACGTGCATATAGATAGAATTTTATATATTTTTTTTTATTATACAATCAATTCATATTTACCAGTTTCAAAAATTGACACTTCAATCCACCAATCCAATAAAAAAATGCTTACCTGAAAAAAAAGAGAAAAAATATTAGAACGCTTTGTAATAGAACACACAAAGTAACAGTTTAAATTCATATCCGCCAACCAATAAAACTTTATTTGTACACGAAAATACTTTTCTCCAAAAATTGAAGGAATCATTTGGAAAGAAATAAAAATTTCTCTAACGACTCCCTTCTGACGCAATTTACGTAAAATCACGGTGAAATGATATCAACAGGTGTAGATACGACACATCTGAAAACCAGCACCATATAATTTCAATACTAGTCAATACATGAAAATAAGGAGACGAAAAAAAAATCGAATATTCCAAATACATATTTATGCTTCTCTTCATAGTTGTCATTTCGTTGGAAATTCTACACGAGGAAATAGGAAATTGAATTGAAATCATAGCTGTTATTGCCTGTTATATTGTTCAAATCAGTTGTAGACTTTTTTTCGTGTTCTCCATGACTTCCGTACATGGCAGGAAGTCAAGTTTAAAATTTGAGTAGAGTTAGCAGAACAATACCGCTTCCCGGAAATATCATGTTAATTTACAGAAATAGTTACTACAAAATGTCCCTTTTACATATTTTCATAATTCGTGCAAATTTACTGAGGTAAAACTTTATTAATATGCTTCTCCGAAATGGGATTCATATGCGTTTATGTACCTAACATGGAATAAGTGCAAAAGGTCAATAGTGAAGGTAGGAAATGACAATTAATATGTTGCCGTTGGTATGCTTATGTTAACAGTAGTAACAAAAGAACAATAAAGCTCAGTTCAAAAGTTCTGTGGTAATGAGCAATTAATGTGAAAACATAATGATATATGTGACAAAGTTAGGATCAGAACAATGCGTTTTGAAATTTTGCATGATGTTGGTTTCTGTTGGTTACTAACCCACGAGCTACGCAATTCGCTGCATTAAATGTTGTTTCCTTTTAATGACATCAGTACTTTTCAAAGAAAATATATTGAGGAGATATCACAAGAAATTAATTCGTCGGTGGAGTGAAATAATATAATCCGGAGGTAACAGGTTCGAATCCCACCGGCGGTGATCCATGGTGGTTTCCGCTGACAACAGATTACTATAAAAAGGCCATGGGGTTGCAGAGAAAATATCAGTTGTTCGGAATCCACTATAAACTGTAGGTCCACTTGCAGCCGTTGTCTCGAATCCGGTGAAGTTCTTCTCCCGCCCAATGCCCCACAAGGGGTTACGGAAGTTACGGGGTTAGAGAGAGAGAGAGAGATAATTTTTAAACAACAAGTTAGCGTCTAATAAAAGTTAATATGCGAGAACGAGAGTAAACTGAATTTTCTAGATAAATTTTGAGAAGTCATATACATGTATCACAGGCTTATATCAAGGCAGACTTTTATCAAAGAAGATTTGCGTCAATACAAATATATAACAATAAAAATTTAAGTCAAACATATAGTATACATATTGCAAGCCTCATATGTTTTATGCAACTGTATGTCACGCTAACAAGAAATGGTAACAACACTAATAATACTAAAAATAATAGACAAAGATAATATGTAGCAGTAGTAGAAGAGGGTCTAGAAGAAGTAGCAGAAGATACCTCTACCTGCAAACGCAGGATCTCTTTAAAAACGATCCTGGCCAATTAGCAAGATATGCTAGGAAAGGATTATCTGTGAACACGTCTCTGAACGATAACAACAAATCAACAATCGAAGAAACAAATAGCTTTTTTAGTGCCCTATGGGATTATCCCGTAGATATAAATAGCATTGCGCCAAATAATAAGGAACCTATAAACACAAGAGGTATTTTATACCCGTTCACAACTGACGAATAATAACTCAAAAAATAAAAAGTACCAAGGCCAAATCAGCTCCAGGTTTAGATGAAATCTGGAGTTTCACAGCTGAGTCGGGAAGCTTCAATAACGAAAATTGTTAATATAGTAATGGAACGGATTCTAGAAAAACTAAAAAGCATGGAAGGAATGCAGGTGCGTAAAGTTGGCTCGGATTATTTCCGACCTAGGGGGTAAAACGTCCCAATCGATAGTCTATCGTTAGACCACATTTTACCACCAATTGGTTTCGTTTTACCCTTTCTCAACTGTTTTTATTCGAAAAACAAAATTTCCGGGCCAACTTCAAAAGCCCGGAAAACGTCGCAATCGAAAGGCCTTCGTTAGTCCACACCCCCCTCCCAAAATAAAGTTATTTAATAACAAAGTTTTTTTCCCAAAATTTACATAATTCGCTGTAATATGACGAAGGAAAGCTTTTAAGGGTTGATAGTGTTGAAGTACGATAGACTTAACCGAAAAAACTTTTTACAACCCCTTCGGTTAATTTCACAACCACCAAAGAAAACGCAAAAAACTGACAAAATTTTCAAAATCCAGGCCAACTTCAAAAAGTGATTAAAATCAAAGGTGTTAATCCTTAGGGGTTGAAAATGGTTAGGTCGCGCACCTAAGGAATGCAATTAAAGGAAACAATCAAAATATTATCATTGGCATTTGCGGATGATATAATTCTGGTAGCTGATAATGGGGAAGGACTTAGTAAACTTGTCACTGAGACTGATACTTTCCAGTAGAATCTGAAAATAAGAGTTATCAGTAGAGAAATGTAATGCTTTTAGCATAAGAAAACCAAAGGACAATTGGCACGTTCCTGTCCTGAAGTAGGGTTATCAAACAATAAGAAAATACCATAAGCAGATGAGCTCAAAGAGAGGTACCCTAACTGCATGGCACGGCTTAGACATAAGAGGGATAAAGGCTGAAATATAAAACACATGCAAGAATATAAAAAGAATGTACCTAAAGCCTCATCAAAAGGTACAGATAATAGCAACATATCTAATACCACAGTATACGTATGCATTGGTACTAGGTTTGGTGCCTATAACACTGATAAAAGAAATTTTGAATGATCTTAGGGTAGTTATCAGAGAGAGAGATACTGCATCTAGTCCAAAGTACCTCTAATGGGGTATTTAATGCAGGAAAGATAGATGGGTGTCTAGGATTCCCGAAATTGGAAACAATAGATACAATTTCGCTAATCCGAATAGGTCTGAAATTCATCAATAATGAAAGCGATGAAATAATAAAGAGAATCGTTGTAATTACGAAACTAAAGGAAAAAATACAGAAGATCGCCAATGGCTAGTGAACGGGGAAAGGGATTTAATCCAAGAAAAGAACTGGAAGCATGTGCCTCCAAGGCATCTAAGGGCAAATCTGTGCTTTATAAACCAGAATTACTAAAGCCCTGTAGATACCTTACTGCAATAAAAATGAGGGCAAATGAAACTACAAATAAGACCAATGTAGAACGTGTGGAGCAATGGCAGAGACCCTTGCCCACATCATTGGGCAATGCGAACATACCAAAGCGTTGAGGATTAGAAGGCGCAATGAATTCTGGACTACATACTATAATAGGAGAATATAAAAAGAATATGATGGAAGTAATCTAAAACCCGACCTGGTGATACAAAGCCGGGAAGGACCGGGAAGGACCGGAAAGGACCCACTAATAGCTCTACCACCCTACCTACCTAATTGTGGTACCGTTCAAATAGAAGAAACCGAAACAAAATATATTTGTTACCGAATCAATACCGTGGTCGTTCTAGGTGCTGGACATGCGGACAGGAGGGTCATCTCCAACGAGATAACTGGAAGCAAAGTAGATCAACCCTTCCGGGATATGACACGACGAAGACTGGTTGTGCAAAATGTAACAGAAGGGAACAAGCAGAATTTGGATTGAAGAGAGGTACCGACCAAAACAAGGAAGCTAAAGCGCCCCGTTTCAAGTAAGAAGGTCATCTGCAAAGTAATTGTAGGAAAAAGACTCTTGACTACTTGTTAAAGAAGTACAGTCCAACTGAAGGTGCCCGAAGCGATGGAGGTGCTTTGAGAAAACGTCGATGGCAAAGGACTAATGAAGAGCAACGAATGAAGAAAAAATTTTGCAAAATGAAAACGAATCAAGAATGTGCTGGAAATGCTGAGTAGAAGAACAATTAAGACATGTGAATAGAAGGAGTGCGTCACCATTCAAGAAGACTGAACCTGTACGAAGACTAACTGTCTTGCAGACATCGAGTCCAGAAAAGCGAAAGTTACAGACTCTGGATCAAGAATTTCAAGATTTTTTGTTGAAATTCCGCAGGCAGAATGGCCGAAATTGATGAAGAAGCGACAAAAGGAGCAAAACAAAACAACTGCAGAAATATTGAACCCTGTAATACGCATGTTCCAGGTGGTCAGATATTAAGTCTAGGACGACTGCAACCTATGGTGAATATGTGAGGTGAAAACGTGTAACAAAAACATTAAGAACTAAGTGGCCGAAGTTTCTAGAATTAAGTTGAGTACTATAAATAGAGCCGAGTAGCAGCCTAGTTAGTTGTGCGAAGTGATAATATGTGATGCTGCGAATAGTCAGTTGTATTTTAACCCGTGAAGTGATAATTGTAAATAAGTGAAGTGAAACGGTATAGTGAAATAAAAGTTGCAAAGAAAACTGTGAAACGAACTAATCAGGAAGTGAATAGAAATTGTGAACATTTGTGATTGAAAATAAATGTCTTAATTAATCCACCGAGCCCGAAGATCCCTTAACTAAAGAGTTAATTTTCCTTTTAGGTGCTTATTTAGGAAGCTACTTTAAAAAATGTTAACACTGACTATATGTTAAAAAAAGGATCAAGGTGTTTAACATCCTTGAAAATACTTATCACGCCTAATCTCTCTTCTATGTGATTCACATCAACCGAATCGAAATTTCGTTGAAATCTTTTGATATCAGACGGAATAACTCCAGAGCTGTTGCTATTTCTATAACATTTTAAATTACTCCACTCCAAAAGAAAACCCCATCTCAGAAGTAGATGGATATCACACGTGTTTTACAAAGGTGAATCAAATATACCCTAAATGTCTAGAATTAAGAAATTCGTGAAGTTAAGCATTCCCAAATAATCTAAAGAATTTAAATTTACATTCAAATTGCTAAAGCCTGCCATATGTTACAGTAGCAAAACCCACGCTCTCCAGGCAATAAAGTCTAACGATTCCCTTAAGCTGTTACAACTTGAAGTTAAAAGCTTTATGATAAAAATTCTCTTTCACTTTCTGACTTTGGTCTCTTAAAAGTACGCTCCGGCGCGCTTTTTATTAGTTTACCTAACCTCGAAATCAAGATTTTCTATTTTCATTACGAACTTAGTTTCATGAAAAGCGCGGGTATATCAACGAACATAATTTAGGATTACTGACCCAAGGATTTGTCAAAGCCATCAAATCCCCCAAACTCTAACCTAAACATTATGAAAACAGTTGAGCTTTTAGTAAGTTATCCTAACCTAACTTTATGTTTATTCATAGGAAACCTCAGGGGTGATCAACCGCTACTTTCTTCAGCTAGTTTATGCATCATGCAGCGTGCTGAATGCTATAATTATGCAAATGTGCGCAGGGATGTAACTATCAATGTGCATTAATGGAGCGGGAGTTGGTGGGATGAGAACTCATATGAGGTTAGGTTGGCTTTATTTATTCGTCCTTTTTATCTAGTGCACTATTTCAATCGAGATAATAATTTGTTTGGAATTTGGCATGACTTTTTCAGAGAGATGCAGATTGTTGAAATGTTCACTGAATCTGAGATGAGTTTGAAGATTCCAAGAATTTTGATTTTAATGGGTGTCACAACACCTTGAGATTTTCAGAGTTACAGCAATTTAAAGTTAACACGGCAGAGAATAGTCTCAGGTAGCAACCGTACAGATGCAAGAGCCGCAGCCATTTTATTCAGATACTATGTATTTGAACTTCAGTACTGAAATTTGGTAGACGTATAGCTAATTATACGCGCTATGAAGATATCTATTGATATCATATTGGGGAAAAAGAATTTTAAGGTTACCGCCCCTATATTTAAAGTGGGGATGAAAACGAAATTTTACCTACTTTAGCGAGTGGGGTATCGATGAAAAGGGAATTTAAAACCATTGTGAGGACTTTTCAAATTGATGTCCCACTTTTGAAATATTCGGCTCCAAAGTGACCGTTTTCGGGAAAGTTTGTGACGGCCACGATATCACCCTGAAAGCGATTTTGGGAAAATCTACAGAAAACTACGATACTAGCAAATAGTTAGAAATTACTTTTAAAAATAACACGACTGACTAAAATCAAATAGTTTATGAGATATATCCGACCAAGTTAACGGCTAAGGAACTGTACAAGTGTACACTAAGCATGGACCGCTCTGTTCTTATCCGTTCCTTTTTGTTTTGCTTTTTTCTCGAAATTCTTTTGTCAAACTGATAGTCAAAAAATCTCGAGATTTACTCAACCGATTTTGATGAAATTTGTTATTAATTTTTTTAACTTTAAATTTTAGTACAAAATCAGATTTTGTAGAGTTTCACTTCTAACACAAAAGGTGCAGTTTTTGGTAGGAGCCAAGAAATATTAACCTATTCCATCCAATCGGTGGCTCCCACACCAACATGCATAGGAAGAGAAAGAAGCAAAATAAAAGAAAATATGGAAGGAGAGATAACATGCAACATAGGGAGTCAGAGAATATGTAGATAGTTCTTCAGTGATTCCTTGCTAAAGGTTAGATCGAAATTGGGACAAACATTAACATTTCGTGATTGAAAGATCCAATGGAAGCAGAGCAGTACCCACCTTCTCAAAAGGGTTCGTTGTATTTTCGAACCCTCATAGCTTCGGTCAGGGCAAACCTAGAGAGCCCAAATTCTCTGGAAAAGTTGCAGTTAGCAAACTAAGGAAACACACTGAGCTTCATTTGTCTAGCTTTTATACTTTAGATACCTAAAATAAGTCGATTTCGTCACTGACTCACTCATGATCATCAAAATCTCTACTGACTCACTAATGATTATCAAAAGCTGAAGTCCTAGAAAGCTGTAATTTGGTATGCATTCTAGAATTAGCTCACAAACAACGAAAAAATTAAGTAATCAGAAACTTACACCATCACAATTTCTCATAAGCATACTTTCAAATTTCGAAAAGTCCAAGAAATCTGAAATTTGGTATAGAAATCATAAGCCAATAAGGAAAAGAAGCACCGATAGAGAGTGGGCTGCTATGAAAAAAGGAACAGATGACGTGCAAGAAATACAGCACGAAAAAATAAAAAGAACTAGGTCGTCTTAAAAAAGGAAACATTTTATGTAAAGTAGGTTGCCAAGACTCATAAGCTCATAACGCTTTCACTGTTAAAAAGTTATCAGATCTTATGTAGAACAAAGTCCCTTACTCTACAAGGCCTAACTCTACAACCCCTAACTCTAGAAACCCTACATCTTGGTCAAAAAGTATGGCTTGGCCGTTTCATGGAACTATCCCATGACATAACATTAAAGATCAGTGACTTAATTTCCTACCATAGGTCAATGGGAATGTCTGTGCGACGGCCGCGAAACGGCTCGAATTTTGAACAGTTTTGTTTTTGGTTTTTAAATATTCATACCTGCATTAATTTGATCTAAAGGGGTCCACATGCAATAAAGGTAGTCTTCGGAGGCTATGTTGGGTCTACGTAAATGAAATCCAGAATACTTGATTCATTTTTGAATTGAGCTGGTGAATGAAAACAAAGTCAACGACTTTGCAACCTTTTTAAACTGACAAACCTGACAAACGGTGGCGGTCGCTGTAGGACGGGAGTCTAAGCGGATCGTCCCATGGGAACTCTGATAACGAAAATCTAACAAAATGACACTGTACTGATTCGAGACCTCAGTCCTAGATTAAGCTACGCCTAGATGCAATATAATTAATATGAAAAGTAAAATATACTTTCTCATTGAGTTTTACCCGAAGCTCAATTCGGACGGTATTCCCCGCAAAGACTTGTAATCCGAGGCTTCTGGATAAGGACATAGCCTCACAATTCTTAAAATTGAACTGTAACTCATTATGTCCGCAACAACACAGGACGGTGGCTAAGTCCTCTCGTATAAGGGTGGAGTCAGCACTATCCTTAACATGGGAGACGATCTTCATATCGTCTGCGTATATCAGAACATTAGAGTTTAAGATCAGAGAGACAATGCTATCAATGGCAATAAGGAACAGTAGTAGGCCGAGATGTCTACCTTGCGGCACACCAGATAGAGACCTGAAAATTCTTGAGGTGGAGCCACGGACCAATAGCAAATAACCCAGCCTGAGAAGCAAGAGTTTAATAGCTGGCGTATTTGAGAATTCAAGAACATCTGCTAAGCTGCAGTTAAAGTGCGACCTACATACAACCACCATACTTCACCACCCCCGACTCTCAGAGTCAGAGTATCTGTCGCTACGTAAAATCTGATGTGTCATGAAGAATCTTTGCACTGGCGAGGGTTTGCAAAAAGAGCCCTATTAGACAGCGTCTAATCCGCCTTTTTTTTAATATTTTTAATAGCTTTTTATTATTAATTCTTAAAACTATAATGTATTTGTGTTATTTTATCGCCTAAAACAAACTGTTAATTTGTATACCTTGTTTTCGCCCCTTGTTTTACCCTTAAGTTCCACAGAATCAATGACTGCATAGAGAAATTTATGCTCCAGATTCTAGAGTCTAGACGAACTGTCCTCCATTCCATAATGAAGTCGCTTACAATATGAGTAAAAGAGCATATTCAGAAACAACAGATTGCAGCTTCAAATTAAGAAAAATAAATTCGCTGACAGTTGAAATTAAGTCGTGATGGAGTAGTCTGTCTATGATATTAGATATCTCCATTAAAGCATTAAATTTAAATAATCAAAGTCATTACACCTTAAACACAATAAATTTAACCTCAATCAAAACCATTCCCTAAAACGTCAAATTAATTAAAAAGCAATAAAATATCGCTAGAAAAACAAGCAATTACGTGTGTGTCACAAAATATGTCTGAAGTAATAATGAAATATTTCCATAAGTGGATGTTGAACAGGAATTTCTAATGAAAACGAATTGTTGTTTGTTTAAACTTTCAAAATGGCCTTATACTTCAAGCACACGGGAGAACAGGTGGAGTCGTAAAATTTAATCATAAAAAAAAATTGCCGAAAGCACCTATCATCACCGGAGTTTATTGTAAATCATGAAAGGGAATTTTTGCGATTAGGGAACCATTTCTTTTCAGTACGATTTGTCATTTTTAAAGGCAGAACAAGGAAGCTTACGAAGGACGAGGTATTTAAAATTAAATAAAAGATAAATTTACAGTGTGTTCGTGATGATGAAGAGCAATGAAAAGTTTCTGAACTTTTAACGAAAAGGTAGAGTATGTATCCTTGGAAAATATCATTTACTTTACAGGTTAAAAAGGCGCCCCACTAACCATAAATGAAGTTTTCCCATGTGGGTGTTATTTTTAGAGCCAAGTTCTAATGGTTTTTATATGTATGTATGTGTTTTTTAGTTTTATGACGTCAGCCAAGTGAATGAAAAATTTAACAAAAAATTAAAATGCAAATGTGCAACCACTCGAACAAAAAACAAACCTTTTCTTTTCAAGCCTTAAAGCTGAGATAACTATTCCATTGACATAGTTTAGTAATACAATTGCAAAATCGGCTCATCACGATATCAATTCATTCCTACAACTAATCCCAAAAATCACAACACATCACTCTATAGATATCTAAAGAAATACGGGCAAGAAATCCCGAGTACGAGCACATTAATTAATTAATGTGTGAGATAGGAGAAATTTTTCTTGCTGAAGTCGGTAAATATGCAGTCGGCCTGCTTACCAGACTCCACCAAGGGCAAAGAATGATGCACGAGTTCGAGTAAAGTGGTGGTGGTTGATCTACGCTTAATGAAACCGTGCTGGAAAGAGCCCACAAAGGGTTTACATGGAAGCGGAGCATGTCACTATAAATAATTATTATTATAAAATTTATTTGAATTTCAAATAATTATTTTTTATTCGATCGTGCGTTATTTGATAATCAAATAATTATTCGTAATTATTTGTTATTTGGTGCTTTTTATTCGAATTTCAAATAATTATTTGTCATTCGATTATCAAGTAATTATGTGATAGTTGATGTCTCTTTATGGAATACTTATTTGTTTTATGGTATCATTTACTAAAATCTTTACTGTAAACATCGAAACATAACAAGGCAGTCTTAATATTCTAAGTACGAGACACCTTGTGATATGAAATGCGTGTAACAAAAAATTATTTTTTAAAATTGAACTAATGGACACCAAAAACAAATAATTATTTCATCTATCGAATAATTATTTAATAATAGAATAACAAATAATTATTTGAAATTCGACTAAAAAGCACCAAATAACAGATAATTTGCGAATAAGTCATCAAATAACGAATAATTATTTGATTATCGAATAACAAATAATTATTTGAAATTGGATTAAGGAACACCAAATAACAAATAATTATTTGCGAATAACTTAAATTAAATTGAAAATCGAATAAAAATTTAGTAACACATTATGCCGAGGTAATAATAGCGTAGGAAAATAAGCCTTCGAATGGAAAGCGTAAAGAAGCTGTGAAGTGGATTAGTCAAAAAGAGTGTAGAGAAGGATTGAAGAAGCAAAAGTTGTAGAAAAATTAACTTCCTGTATTAAGCAAACTGCAAAAACAACACGACCCAGCGCAAAAGGAATCGATATGGTCGTTGTCCTTAATCTCACAAGTAAACATTTTTACTTTGTACGATGTGGCTAAAGCCTTTGATGCGTTAGCATGGCTTTGCACGGAAGGGAATTTAAGATAAGGGGAGTGAGGAAACTTGAATCTCTTGTTTTTTCATTGCTGCGACCTAAACAACAGCAAAGAGACGGAGTGGATTTTTTAATTCAATTTTAAAAACCCACGGGGAGACCTTGTCTCGAACCCGGGAACCATGGCATAGTAGTCGTGCCGCTCAACCAATTACTCCAACTCCGTCCCCATTAATTTTAATATATAATACAGGATGCTTCAGACCTCACGTGCGGAAATGAGTGGGGGTGATAGATCTCATCTAGTAAATTGAAAAATTGTATGGCGGGAGAGGGGGGGGGCAATCTCAAACGTTTGGGAGTTGTGGTATGAGTTATGGTATGCACAACACTCTTTTATTTTTATTTTTTGATATACTCAACGCAGCGACATCAAGCAAACGCCAAACACCTGCTATCACAATGACCTTTTCAAAATTCTCAGCAATGTTGATCTAGCTGCTACTATTGCAGGAAGTGACTGTCACTTCCAATGGTGAGAAAAATGTTTTGAAATTACCAAAAATTCAGCATTTTCCACAACTTTCCGCGAAATTCATTTAATTAATATACCTGTCTTTTATTTTTAATGAATAGCCCATCTTATTTCCTTTCCAAAAAGTTACAACATGCCAACATAGAGAAAGGATGTAGAAAGTGAGGAAACTTCAATGTCTTGTTTTTCATTGCTGCGAGCTAGACAACAGCCGAGAAACGGAGTGGATTTTTTTTTAATTTCTTAATAAAAACTCATGGCACTCGAACAATTGATCCAACTCCGAAAACGAAGATATTGGGCTTTGCGGGCGATGTACGTATTCTATTCAACAAACAGAGTAATAAGGCCCAAATGTCCAAATTCCTGCGTACAGAAGTTCGTAGAACATATCAATGCTGCTAAAACCAAACTTATAAATTTGGGCTCTAGAAGACAGATAGATATGAAGAACATGTGGAAAGTTTTGTTATCTCAGAAGCGTAGTAACACCAGTACTAAACTCTAATCTAGATTAGGTTAGTATAAATTAGCTCCCATCCCGGAAGGGAAAGCACAGTGGAGTAGATTTTCAATCCTATCACGTAACTAAAAACCACTTGAAACTCCCGATAAACTGCATTAGGTCCCTGATATCAGTAGAATTTAGTTCGGCTAACTTCTTAAAAAAGGCCGAGCCCAATTACCGGCGATTGAGTAGAGCCGGGCAGTTATAGAGGAAGTAAGGGATGGTCTCCTCTTCTTCCTAATCTTGGCAACTCCTCCGGGGGTAACGAGTCTGTTAACGTGTCTGCCTTTTTATATTTAATGATGTAGCCAAAGCCTAGGGGAAAACCCTATGATGCATTAGCATGACTTTGATTTTTGAGTTAAACAATGCCAGAATACTAGGGTGTGAACTCTGGCTAACACAAGCAATAAAACAAAATCACACTAACATTTTAATAGCTTTTTTGCAGGAATAATTAAAGCTAATTATCTGTGCACCCAAAGCAAACATTCTCGACTCTTTGTCTTAAAAATTTTGTTTACTTAAAGAATTTCCAACCTAAAGTGCAATTAAATACTTAGGTAGTCAGGGATATTTAAGCATACGGTTTTTCTAATCCTTTTTCTACCTAGACATGTTGTACCTTTTTGGAAAGGTAATAAGATGGATATTCTAATAAAAATAAAGACGAGGTGTACTAATTACATGAATATTGGAGAAAATTAAGGAAAATGCGGAATTTTTAGTAATATCAAAACATTTTTATCACTTTGGAAGTGACTGTACCTGCAATGGTAGGAGTTAGATCAACATAATTGAGAATTTTAGAAAGATCATTGAGATATTAGTTTTTCGCGTTTGTTTGATGAACGCTGCGTTGAGCAGATAAAAATATAAAATTAAAAGAGTGACGTGCATACCCTGAAAATTGAACATTTATGAATTATCATGAATATAATTACCATTTCCGCACGTCAAATCTGAAACACCTTGCATATGAATAATATTATTTATTATTAATTTATATGCGGAGAAAAACGACGATAATTGGGCAAAATAATTTAACTTTTTATATTGGAGTGTTTTTACAGAGAATTAAATACAAAGAATTTGTTAAAAACTTCCAAAATTGAGAACCACTGCCTCAGGTACCTAAAACTGAAACTTACTTCAAGACGTAACAATTTTCTTCCACTTGCATTGAAATTGAAATCTTATTTGTTACCTTAAATTTTATGATAATTTATAATAATATTGCATAATTTATTAAAGAATTAATTGAAAAGCAACAAAACATGCTTTACCTTGAAAAATTGCTTGCACGTACCCGCCTTGCGCAGATAGTTTTATATGTCCGCCAAGACGTGTAGAAATTTTTCACTTTTTTCACATTAAATAATCCCTAAACACTCCAACAAACACTTTTAATATATTAATTAATAACAAATGAACAATTTAACACTATTTCTGGAAATTAAACGCAACTAATAACATCAAAAAAGAACTTAAAAACTTTTCCAACACACAGAAGCGCTTGGAAATTTCAAAGTGGAGTCAACTGTCTGCTGTCACTCAACCGCCTTCGAAGTGATGGGCACTGCGTAACTCAGCGGCGGCGTAACAATAGATATTGAGTTGTACAAACAATACGACATGTTGAATAGTGTTGTATGTTGTACGAACAGCCCGTGCTAAAGCAACAAACAACATATTTCAAGGGCGGATATTTTAAATAGTTTTTAAATTGATAAAGAATTTTTTCGTTAATCTTTCAAGCTCGAATATATTATTTACTCAATTTAGCGGTACAATCGCGGATAAAATATTTATTTGCCCAGCAGGTTATATAAATTCAACGAGTGGAGACTATATAGATAGTACAATGCTCTTATGAGTCTGTTAGTTAGCAAATCTAATAATTCTTATTTCAGTAGTATTCTCCGAGCTTTAGATGTTCTGTCTCAGGAATAATTGAGGCAACCTTCAATTTCAATTTTGGTCCAAATGCTTTTTTAGGGCGATCTAAGCGTATGCGGCCAATATCCTGGACTCTAGAAATTTTTTACAGAAAAATAAATTCCAGCTATCAAATAATAAATTCTGTCTGTCAAAATTCAGTGAGCGAGAATCCATGTCCTAGCTCTCAGGACTGCAATTTCCCTTTTGGTCGAGTTGGTTGGTTGAAGTGGTGAGCGCATCATAGTAAGACTCCAATTAGCACTATTATAGCGCCATTTTGATGGCACAACCAGTAAGACCTGTCTGTTGAGCAGATCGGGCTTCCTATTTTTATTATAACTTGGCCAGTCCGCTCCATCTGGCATTTTCCAGTGCCAAGGAATGCAGAAAAAGTTTCCTCTTCAAGGAACTTAGTGAGATACGATTACTTAAGCAGACTGCCCAAGGAGCTTAGTAACTCCCGACAGTTCCGCACCATCCTAGAAGATATGGTAACTGAGCCAAGCGCCCTAATGGCGTCAATGGAGTCAAGCGCCCTAATATCCGCCTGACTATCTGTTAAAGTGGCGATGGATACGACTGGAAGACGCTCATTGTGCTCGGTAGACGATAAGACTTCGATATATTCAGTGTTTCAGAGAACACTTTTGCACCAACACCTTGTTCCATCTTAGAACCATCCGCGAATATTACGGTATCATAGTTGCTGGCCGTCCTTCTCCATTTCTTTCCAGTTGGAATCCTGACACAGAATCCTTTTTGAAAATTTATGAAAGGAGTAATGTAGTCAGTTTAGGCATCGGCCAGTCCTCTAGGTGCTAAGGTGAGGATGTTCCTGTGGTAATAGGGCTTAGCAACCCAACACCCAGATTCTTTCAGTCTTACTGCACAGCATGACACCTGGAATTTAATCTGGTAATCAAGATGAAGTAGATACAGAAGCACATTAAGAGCTTCGGTTGGGGTGGAACTCAGGGCACCGGTAGTGCCGATGCAAGCGGTGAGATATGATCTCCCCCTACTCCTTGTCCCTGCAGATGCTGCAGAAGTCATATAAGAGGAGCCTCAATTTCTTCGCATGTATGCAGCACCAGTACGCCTGGCGTTTGGAGGGATTAAGATCAAACGTAGGCCAGACATATATAGTCGTAGAAGAGTTGGCCATCAATCAATGGTTGGCTTAGTTAGTTACCGTCGCATTGAGCAGCAGCTTACAGTTGGCTAGAGGCTTACATAAAGAAAATTTTTCCGACATTTACTACCATATCTGTCGAGCTCATGTGCCACGCAGTTCTCTGGAAAATCCCTGTGCTCTGGAACCGAGCACAGGCTGATACACGGTTTCCCTAATTGCGATTTCTTCCGCACGGAACACGGAACAGTAGTCCGGAAGGCGGAAAGTGGATTAATAGTCAGCTTTTTTGAGAACCCCCCTCCCCTGCACTTCGGCTTTGATCTGTCCGTGTAGATTTGTACGGATTCACCATGAGGCAGTGCGCCGCTTTCCCAACCTTTTCTGGTTGGAATCGTCAATGGAAAGTGCGAGGTTTACTAAGGAGAACTATAAGGAGTTCGGTATTGTAATGTCCGATACTTGCACTGGACCATTAAGAGGTGACTGTGATACTTATGCGTGCGCTACCTGCCATGTGGTTGCCTATACAATCTAAGGGGAATAAATAAAAGAGTATTTTCAGAATAGGTAAAGGTCTAGTCCGGAATTCTTTAATCCTAATACAGATTTAGGATGATCTTTGAACCTTCCCTAAGATATTAAGGTTCGTAGCCTTATTTCGGAATGACCACCAGACGATTGCTCTAAATAGCAGAATGCCACATAAAAGCAGCCAACAATTCGGGGGAATTAATCACACCTCGCAGACAGTCAAAAGCAAAACTGAGAATGAGAATGTTAAGATTTACCTTACTAATAATAGCGACAAAATGATCCTCAAAAGAAAATTTAATATTTATGTTCAATGTGCTACCACCAATAGTTAAATTGAAAAGCAAAGGAATTATTTTACGGGAGAATGACATAATAGTGCACTTTTAAATACTCAACTAAAGCAAATTAATAGAGCGCCAATTACATGAGGTTTCTTAGTCAGAGTTTAACAGGACACGATCATTATCATTTGACACAACACGGAAAATCTTGGCATCATCAGCATAACAGAGGGTTTTCGAATTATATATAATCAAACATACATCGTTTATGTAATTAATGAAAAGCAAAGGTCCTAAATGACTGCCCTGAGGCACCCCAAAAGAGTTATTAATTTCGTCAGAGACTCCACGAAATAAAATCCGTTGTGTGCGATCAGATAAATAAGAACATAACCACTGGACGAAGACTGGAAAAAAACCCAGAATTGAGAGCTTGTAAATAAGAATCTTCTGTTTAATTCTATCAAAAGCCTTACTGAAAATGCAATCAACAGTAAAAATGCAATCAACCTACTTTCCAACTTCAATTACAGATATACAGAAGTCGGAGAACTCCAACAGGTTGGTAGTGGTGGACTTACCCTTCATGAAACCATTTTGCAAAGAGCCCAAGAACGGTTTGCAATGGAAGTGAAGTATGTCACAAACCACAGCCTCAAATACTTTTCCAATACAACAAGGACAATTTCCAAGGTTTAGGAAACACACCAGTACAAGTAGGAGCCACGGACACGTAAATTTTTTTTTCAAAAATACGCAGGAATGCTATCAGGACCACATGAGAAACTATTACCCATATTCGTTATATATTTAAAGACAGTAGCCTCGTCAAATACTAAGTCTTTGGAATGAAGAAAAGTGGGCGAAAGCCTCGTCGGATGAGTATGATCCTTAAAGGTAGTATCACAGTTGGAATCCAAAAACGCAGTCTTAAAGAAATCACCAAAGAAGTTGGCAATTGTAAGTGGACCATTGCTTCCACGGTCATTAAGGTTAATTTCTAGCCCGAACCTGAATGCCCATGTAAAGAGTCGAATGAATAGCAGTGGGACACTTTGTATGAGGTCGCTGAGAACATACAAATATTTTTAAGAGATAGCCGTCCGCATAAGCAAACACTACGCAGCCTTCCCTTCCAGGATTAGAAGACATTCATAGACCATCAGATTACAAAGAAGAGGAGACAGGACAAACCTGGCGGTGTGCCTGTACTCGCAGTTCTAGTAGCATGAGCCTTACCAGGCC
Organism: Leptarthrus brevirostris; assembly: GCA_964036015.1. Classification (NCBI taxonomy): domain Eukaryota; kingdom Metazoa; phylum Arthropoda; class Insecta; order Diptera; family Asilidae; genus Leptarthrus; species Leptarthrus brevirostris. Next base: position 7,883,740 of record OZ038373.1, read on the forward strand.
TTGTGTTGATAGTCCTTCCGGACTAAGCAATCAAAAAATTTCTTGGTCCCTACGACATGACTTTCTCCAGACTGCTAACCACCGCAATTAATGGCCATCATAATCCGACACCATCGCAGGTCAGCTAGTCGTAGTACTTCCGTGGGTTACAACTCTCACACGGCGCAAATATTCCCGGTCTTCAAGGTAAAATGTCTGAGAGGTAGAGTAACACTACAAACCCATTAAAAGATTTATGTTAAAATAAATTTCCGGACCTGCTGTGTTTTTCGAAATTTGCATTCGCTATTGTGTATTTGACAATTCATTCACAAACCCATTTAAATACGAAAGTAACATTAACGCATTATGCCATGTCAGGTGTGGGAGCTTTGATTGAAGCATCCCGGAATAAGTATGCCTTGTGTGGGATGGATCAATAGATGATTTAAGTAAGATAAAATTCTGACAGAGTGAAGAAGTCTCAATAGAGGCTCGCGTTTCAAGAAAGATTGATTCAAATATCGCTGTTAACCCTTACAGCATTAAGTTGAGATTAACTACTAGAAATAAAAATGGTACATCCCAACAACTATTCATAAAACCGACCACTCATTAGGACAGGACAGAGATAAAAACACAACGAAAAAATGTCCTTTTACCGACCTGTTCTAGCGCACCCTATTGTATTTAAACGTCCTTATTATATTTCTATAGCGCATAAATCACAATAAGACACAATAACCATGACCCACAATATATTAAAGCCCCGCGAAAAAGGTAAAAATCTTAAGTTGGAAACTAAAACGAGTTTGAAAGCATTTCGGCCCCGAATTCAGGGATTTTCCTCAAATTTATTCACATCGAGCGAGCGATACTATTATCCAAGCTAATTTGAGAAAATTGAACCATTCTTGCTCCACATAACTTTCGAAATAATCCTTTGAAATGTTTTCAAAGGAGGTCAAACTAAAAATCTCAGGACAGTGCTTTTCCTCATCGTAACGTTTGAGTCCTGCATGGTAAAGGACTTTTTACTGCTTCAACTTCTATCGTTACAGAATATAAAAGAAGAAAAGTTTAAAGTATGAAAATTGAGGCTTCTGCAACCCGCCAGTTTATTTCTTAATTCTGCTTGGGTTTTATGGTCCATCCAAGTTTAGTAGACTTTAGCACTTGTGTATCGTGTAATTGAAAATTCAGTTGAAAAGATAAATGGGAACATTTGTAAGGCAAATGTGCCGAAATGAGAAGAAAGCCAACGTCTTGTATTTACACTTCTCTTAACGTTGGAATATTTGGTCTTAAGAGGTTCAGAATTACAAAGTTCTTTGAGGCTCATTTTAATTCATCAACAGAGCTTACCGACCCTGTATTGATTCAAATTCTAAACGCTGAACTAACCTCAAACCAATCGATTTCTTCCATGTGGCACCTGCAGAGTGTTTGCAAAAACGCCGTGAAATGTATGACAGAAAAAAAAGAGATTTCCTTTCGCGATTTCCATAATTCGAATCTGTCGAAGCCAAAATAATTTGATTTTTTTTTTTCGACAGAGGTGACAACAATCGAAATTGTTCGGTTTAATAGGGCGTCAGGTATCGCAGGTGTCATCAATCTAATTTTAAGCAATCAATTCGATTAGCGACATATCGTTCAGAGATATTAGTGACGGAGACCTGTCACTGAAACGAAACCCTCAAAACGACCTCCCAAACGGTTACATAAAAGCCTATTCACATTAAATAAAAGCACTCGAGGGATTTGTCGACAATGCCAGTAGCGTTTACTAACTTCCCTGAATATCATCTGGTGTCCCCCGATTGTAACGAAACCCATCGTTTTTATGTCTATAATGTATGGGATGAGGTACAATTCTGGCAAGTCCCTACATCTGATGCCCACGATACGATGGTTGGGGATGATCAAAGTAGATTTTGTTTACATCTGACTTTGCAATCTCCCTTTCACGCTAACAGCCACTTCAAGGATAAAACAAGAACAATTTTATTTGGTTAACATCCGCCCACGAATGGTGGTGGATAACGGCAAAGACATGAAATGGGGACTTGTTGCCGAAAAATGGAAGCCAGTCCACAATAAAGAGAGACTTTCGGTAGTTGGAGTAAACACCAGCAATGTCAGTGAAACGGAGCCACGAGGGTAGACAAAGATTTACTTGAGCTGCCGCAGTTTTACGAAGCACAACAAGACAAATGTCCCTCAATGGGATGCTATTTATCAGAACAGCTGTTTCGGGTATGCTTGTGTCTTGCCTAACCCACGATTTGTGGCATGACAAACAAGACAAAATGAACTACTCGCAGATTTCTTGAATTAAACGATATGTGGGTTAATGGCGCCAGCAATCACCGGATTTCAATTTTCAGAGTAGTCTCTAGCTGGTCGGTCTAAGCTTCTCTCCGGATCCGTTTGCTTATGAATAACGATGCTATAATTGTGGTAATTACTTTCAAATTCATGTTATGGATGTCCCCGTGTATTATAGGTAAAATGTTCGCAGAAAATGTTTTATCTTGTAGCATTTAGGAAGCAAACAAATTACAGAGATTTAGATTTTCCAAATGTTTGTTAACATTTACTTAGGAAGGTGGCAGGTGCTCTCGAATCGAATTTTCAAGGCAGAACACTTAAATGTTTAATACAAGTAGATATGTATGACTGAGCTTATATTAAGTTTATTCTGAGAACGAAGATAGCGAAAAAGTTGATAATCTCGAAGTACCGAAGTAGAATATTGATTGTAGCCAGTGGCGGATCTATAATTTTACCATGGGGGCATGGAAAAGCGGTGTGTGTTGTTGATGAAAAATTTATACGTTCAACATTTTGAAATCTTTTCAAAACATTCATTCGTGTTCAACCAACCCCCACTCCCTACCTCCCCCCCCATCCGCAACTCCTTATAGCTAAAAAAAAACCTTACGATCTAAAAAAGAAATGTGATGGATAATTATGTTCAAGCCCGTAGCAACTGACCATCCTGGGCCGAATTTATTTCGTTGTTTTAATCTTATATAAATAAATCATTGGACACCTCTCTTTTCATGGCCCGCTTTATGAATCTTACACCTTGGTGTCTAAAAAGAGTAGTGTCTGTCTCTAAGTACTTTGCCCCTAGTTTGCTTACTCAGTCATATGGCTACACTTTTGTGCACCAGCTCAATGCGTTTTCCGAAGGTGTGGTCCAGCGGACGTTTCTAAAGAAATATAACAGTGCAGAACAATTTTGCTCAGGTTCTGGTCAGATATAATATAACTTCAATCGTAATATTGGTTCATTTTAATTAAAGTGCTAATTTTAGCTATTCCAGCTGCCGATAGTACCGTCAGCAACAAATGTAAACATGAGTTCATTTTATAAAGTGAAACGAAGTGAACAATGTAAACAAATACTATTAAACCTCTTTGACATATTCATTTCAATTTTACATCACACTTTTTCTATTTATTAAGGTGCAAGATGAGATGTGGAGGCATAAAAAAAATTCTTTCAGATCTCCTTCAGCCAGGTTACGCTCAAAGACCATTGGAGGTTGCACAGTAAAGTCAGTGCTACGAAATCCAACATATGTATTTTTGCAATCGATATCATCGAATCAATTCAACTTTCCCCGGCACATGCCCCACTTACGGGAACTAGAAAGATACCCTATGACTATTACTGACTACTGCAAAATCAAGTTAACATCGTCAATTGCATCCAGCAGAGATTCGCAATACAAGTAGAAAGCTTTAAAATTAGCTGATTCCTTATGAGGCTCTTTGACAGGTGAAAATCAATGGAGTCAAAGGAGACATTAATATAATTAATACGGTGAAGAAGGTAATAATTCAGAAAAAGGCAAACAAAATACTGAAGGCTAATAAAACACCGGAATTGCAGCGTCGTCTTTCAACAGTATATAGATGAAGCAACCCAAGTCGATCAGGGTAAGGTGGTAAAATTTTCGTTCGACTTGCTCCACGCGGCATTCCATGTCCTTTATTTTACCCCGATACCCTGATCGACTTGAGTTGCTCCATCTAGATACTCTTGAAAGAAGACGCTGAAACTCCCGTGGTCAAAGCAATTGAAGTATAGAATAGAATGACAACCAAACAGGAGAGGAATATTCCAAGATAGGCCTGACAAAAGCTCAGTATATGTAGAAGCTTAACAAAATTCTTTAGACCATCGCTTGGCGAAACCCACGGACACGCTGTCCTTAACAATTATGGATTTAAATTGATCTTAGAAAGAAAAATTGAAAATTATGGTAGGTGTCCCAGGGGAATTTAAAAAACTGTCAGAATCGTTCGAAACAATACCAAAGATCTTAGCGTAACAAAGAATTTTACAATGAAATAGAGTCACCGATACATTAATGGTGATTATAAAAAACAATGATCCGGGATGGCTGCACTGTGGCACGCCAGAAATGCTAAAAATTTGCTTAGAGAGATCTTCGTGAAACTAGACTCGCTTAGTACGATCAGAGAGATATTCCAATTAGTAGGTACAGAAGGGAATCCGAGGAAAATGAGCTTAAGAAATTCTCTGTGCGCAAAAGCCAAGCCAAAGGGAAATCTACCTGCCATCAGACTACAGCCAACTCCACTTTATATTTATTCTGACGTCGATACTTGTGGTTAGGCTTGGACACACTACAAATTTAGAGGGACAAAATCACAGAAATCGTACGTGGCAGTATTCTGTTGTTTCTCCTCTAACGCAGCCTATTTCGAGTTTCTCCTCTAACGCAGCCTATCTCCTTAAACGCAGCCTATCGAGAGTTAACAACAGATGGTTTTATTAAAGCTCTTAAGCATTTCATTGGTAGTAGAAGCCATTGTAAATATTTACACCGCAATAACGTCAAGAATTTCTGTGACGCCAAAAAACAGTTGGAAGAATTAAACCAAGTGATCCCAAGTTGGTTGGAAAAAATTCCGCCAATTTGTAGTAAAAGAAGTATTAAGTTCCACTTAATTCCATCTCGAGGACCACGTTACGGTGGCCTCTGGAAAGTCGCAGTAAAATCAGCGAAACATATTTTCCAGCAAATCCTGGCGTAAGCATCATTAATATACAAGGAGGTTGTATTTTAAAAAATATAGAAAATCCTAAATGCAAGTCTATTATAGTAATACCCATCTCTTCGAACCCAAACGACTTTATAGGCTTAACTCTGTTCCATTTGTTAATTGCTAAGCCATGACGACTATCACTGCAACATTTCCAAATTGTAAAGGGGTTCCAATATATGCTCGATAAGAGCACTTGTCGTACATCAAGCAGCAGATGGTCCAGCTCTCTCCACATAGTGAACCACATACCCGGGATTTTTCTCATTAGCTGGATGGAAAAAATCTCCAGTACTATTTATCTGACGAGAGCGTACCATCAAGTACTCGTAGAACCTAATGACATCCCAAAGACAGTTATCACGACTCCATTTGGACTTTTCGAGTTTCACGTGACGACCTTTTGTTTGTGCGATAACGCACAAACTTTTTAGCGCTCCGTAAATGAAATCACTCTTGACTTGACTTTGTATTTCTTCTGTATTTCTTACATCGTGTTTCGAGCACATCAGAAGAAGGCCAAGAGCATCTGGAGCAACTTTTTTAACGCAAGATATGGAATAACAATAAATCCATCTAAGTGCAGATTTCGGGCAACAGTAGTAAGCTTCCTGTGTTACCTCATATCTGAAGAGAAAACCAGTTCTCTGATATCAAAAATGAAGACCATCATCGAGTATAAGAAGCCAAAGACTGTATGAGAACTTCGAAAATTCCTGAGTATGCTTAACATTTATAGACGTGACATATCTTGAGCCGCGAAGATGCAAGCACCTCTAAATCAGTCTTATACTGGCAACAAAAGGAATGACAAAACACGCATACTATGGATACCAGAGCTGACCAGCAGCTTTGGGTAGTATTTCTAGCGCATTCATCAGTAAGCGCATCGCCAGCTGAGATGGTATACGGTTTAGAAGTTTTTATTAGGTTGGTTAGTTGGTTGCCCAGATCTAATGTATGATTTAAAATATTAGAGAATCAGATCTGAATAATTAGATCAAAATAATCTGATCTGAATAATCATATGAGAATAATAAGATTTGAATAATCTAACCAGAATAATCAGGTCAGAATAATTAGATCTGAATAATCTAATCAGAATAATCAGGTCAGAATAATTAGATCTAAATAATCAGACTAGAATAATCAGATTAGAATTATTAAGATCTGAATAATCAGATCAGAACAATCAGATCAAAATAATATCACATGAAAAAATATTACGGAACATGAAAAAAAATTACGAACACTTGTCCACTTTTTTAGTTTTACGAACGATTTTTATATTTTGATGTGATACGGCTCTGAAAATGTGTATAATTAAACCCCTTCCCGTCCCCGCCCGCTCCTCTAGTTCGGGCCCAGTAGCCAATAGAAATATGTTCACAAAGTAAATTAGCTAATAAACTCTATTTGTATTTACTTTCTCTGTTTATTCTATTGCTTCTTGATAAATGAAAGAAATAAATAAAGTACCTACTAGGACAATGCCTTTAACATAATGAAGAAAATAACAATCCTGTCCCAAGCCAGACAGTCCTGAACGTTGTCCGGACGACTCATTATTAAGATTGTTTTAAATCCAAGTCAATAAAATGAATTATGAAAGAATTTCTATGAAATTCTCTTCCTCAATATCTAAATTTGCACAATGACGCATCAATCCCTTCTACTATAAAATATCTCAGTCTCCAAAATGACACAATTCTTATCATATTAAATTGTAAAAGTAGTCCGAAATTTTTATGATATCTATGTTGCTCAGGTATAGTAAATAAAGCACAGGTACTCTTGAAGAATTATCTTTTTCAATCCCTTAACGATAAGATAAGATAAGATAAAAAATCGTGAAGTTCGGATTCCGCTGAAATCTAATCAGCATTCAACTAATTTTCGCCCATTTACAAGTCTCGTCATTGTACAGTGCACGCTTGAAACAGTTTGAAGAATTTTAAATTTGTGTTTACCAAGCTTAGTGTCTAAGCATCCTTTTGTTAATTTTCTTAATTCAAATTAACAATAAACTAAAAGAACTTACGATGGTATCAGTGGAAACGATTGGATCAATATTTATCAAAATTTTTAAACTGGTAAGAGTGAAAAGTTGTGCAAAAACGAATTGTAAAATTGTGACAAGTGAATAAAAGAAATTTCATAGCCAATTTACTAAATCACAGATTATTACAAGAATTATGAAAGAAACTATTATTGCTTATAGTTCATATAAATTCACCTGTGCTTCATGCGTCTTATCGCCTGCCTTCACCGTGCTAGTGTTATCAGAGCAGACAGGTGGTGTTAGTCACTTGTTTTTACTTGGGAGTGGTCGAATTACTCAACGCAGAAAGATAAATATTCTTGGAAAGTGAAACATATATCAATTGGCGATTGAAAATTTATGAAATTTAATTTATTTCATGTTGAAATATTCAAAAGCAATTTAATCAGCGATATAAATCCCACTGGAGGAAATTATTGATTTCATGCGAAGTTACGTTAGAAATGACATAAACCACCGTTGCTACGGAATTTTATATGACCCCGTTTAACTTTAATAGGTTACGAAAATTTCAATGCATAGGTACCTACCTATACACACGTATTGTAAGTTAAATGTTTACTTGTTCTCAGGAGTGAAGGAAGGGAAAAGGTTAAAGCTGTAATCTTCAGTTAATTTCATATTTTGTGCAGTACTATGTGTATCATACACGAGTAGTGACATCTGTGGGAGGATAGTAGATCCCTCCGGGCCTATCTTGATTAATGGCAGTCCCGGCCTTCTTACGAAATTCTAAGAGGTATCTCCTTCACACTTAGTTGAGGTTTCTTTGGGTAGATTCTCTTTGTAGCGTCTTTTTCTTCTTCACTATCTGGGTAGAGAAGTTTGCAACCACGTCCACACATTCGCTATTCCTCATCGTCCGTGCAGTGGTACTTGTAAGTTTTTGACGAATTCATCCACAAGTCTTCCGAACAACTTTTTGTTGCTAAATTCTGAATGTTTTTGCTATAAAGCATTAAACACAGTAGATTTCTCGAGAACCAGAAAAAGAAGCGGCGAAAATAAACAACCTTGTCAAACTCCGCAAGACATTTCAAATCAGACCGAAGCGTTTACACGCAAATTGAGATTGGATTGCATACAGTAGGGAATCGAAAAACCGCAGGAACCTAGGCTATTGCTAGGCCAACTAGTTATGTTCGTGAACTGATAAAAAGGTTTCCAACCGTCGACCGCAGTTGTATCATTACAGTAAAGGCAACTCAGAAAAACTATCCGTTTTAATGGCAGAAAAAAACTGAGTTTCCATCTCGTTTCCCTCTCCATACCCTCAACCAACTTACTACTAGATAACCGGCTCCCTAAATTACCCAGATAGTTTTGAAAAAGTAACACACCACAGTAAAACGAAAGATATTTAGGTTTTAAAGTCATAAAAATATACATTCAAATGAAGAAGGAGTAAATATGACTGCACACTATCCCCTTTACGCACGTACGCATGCTGGGATTCTCTTAGTACTAGCACCAGCAGAAGGATGCGTCCGCTTCAGTTTACATCGAAGAGTCTTTTTAACCTTTTTTGAAAGAAACGATAATTGTTATTAAGTCTACAATAATGTTAGAGATTATAAGTTGATATTGCAAAATCTAGAAGAAAGTGCGAGCTGGACTTCAGCTGGACCTACTTTCATATACAATTTTAGAACTATTCACTACTGTTTGACTGTTACCCATTTTTCTGGCTTGAGATGGATACCGAAAAAAGTACTCGTTTGAAGAGGCCATTCACAACTCGACCCATCCTTTTGGTATCTTCATATGAATTGAAGTGCTACTCAGCCAGCCCATGAGTCATCGACCGGAACAAGTTGTAATCAAACGGGACAATATCTGATAAATACAGCGGGTGTGGTAGCACTTTCCATTTCAACATTTCCAAGTATCTTTTGACCAGTTGTGCAACATGTGGCCAAGCGTTGTCAGGTTGAAGAATTAGCATATAAAACACATCTATTGTAGTCGGTAGCGATCGGCTGTGATAGTTTCGTTGTAGCTGCTCATAATAAATAACCCCTAGCTTAACCCATATTTTTCGCGCTTTGGATTATCGTATCAGGTTTTCACCACCACACAATACGATACAAGAGAACCTTCGCCGTTCAATGTATGTTGGCTTCAATTCGTACGACACCCAATTTGCTTGCTTTTGAATCATTCCCAGTGCATGTAAGCGTTTGTCAATGATCAATGGTTGAGAGATCAACTCCCAATGATTTTGCAAGTTCTTTTTGCCTTTAGGACGAATCTTTATCGATAACTTTTTTTTATTATATAGCCAAAGCCCAGGGGACTACCCTATGATGCGCTTAGCATGGCATTGACCGGAAGATAATTAGAGTAAAAGAAATGAGGGAAATTGATTGTCTTGTTTTTGCATTGGTTCTCCAGAGATTTTTAATTTTATCAATGCGGTTTCTTCAAACTTTATTGGCTGGCCAGGACGCTCGTTGTCACGGACAACCAAATCACCACTTTTGAAAACTTGAAACCATTCAAAACACTTTGATCTCGAAATAGTATATTCGTCATACAAGCAAACGATGATTGTCAGCAGCAGTTTGCTTGGAAAAAAATAGCATAACAAAAATTCCCTCAAACGCTGATTTTTGTTTTCGCCAATTTTCAAAATTGTCCATCTTTGCAAAAAAAAACTTGATACACACAAGATAACTTTCTTTTGACGAGTGATACTATAAGCTGTCAAACAAAGCTTTCAAATTGCATCTGTATAAAACAAAATTACCAACAGCAGGACCTTGTTCATGACTATTAGCCAAAGCAAAGGAGAGAACCTCCACAAATATTGTAGCAAAAATAGTTTATGAAAAATTTAGAAATAATTCTTCGGAACCCTATCATTCGTTACGTTTGGAATTACATATAATTAAAAGTAAGCCTATCAAAAAATAATAATTAACGTATACTACTTATTTATATAGGAAGTTTTACAGTAGCCATTTCTATTACTTCCTGTATTGTTGGTATCAGTAATTCTTAATCCATTACTATACAAAATCCAATAAAATGATAAGGTCTAAATAAATTTTAGACAAATTTTAGACCAAATTTAGTTATTTAAATTTTGCGATATAAGTACATACCCTAGGGAAAAATCTTTTAAGAAAACTGTTCGATTTTAAAGCCGTATTTAACTTAAATGCTTGACAACGATAACAGAAACATCTATGGGCTCGCTGTAAAATCCTCAGACCACCGTCGCGTCATTTAAGCCCATTTACTTAACAAAAGGGATCCTTTTTCTCAGTAATCAATTAGTTAATTGATATGAAATAGTTTGAATAAAATTTCAAAGAGAGTAAAACCACTAAATTACCTTTTTATTTATTTTCAACTTCCAAATGTCTGAATTCTGAACGGAATTAAAACCTGACCTAATTTTCCAAAAACAAAAAACCGCACAGCTCACATACAAAACTTGTATCTGTACAACCATCTAGAATTTAAGCATAAATTTACTTCAATTTCCATGCAATCCTTAATAACTTTTCGCAAAAATTTTTATAATTAAAAATCCTTTTTTACATTTTCAGGTTCTGAACATAATAATTTTAATACTATACAGAACCGGAGATGGTGGATATTTCCTTGGAATTGGTGGAACATGGAATCTTAACGAGGAGAAGAGCGCTGATGCAGAAATTGTGGCTTCAGGTGTTTTTGTTGGCTACTTTATTTATACTGCAGTTCAACTTATTACATTTTCTTTCGGTACAACCAAGCATAAGAGGTAAATGGTTGATTTATTCAAAAAAAAAAAAAAAACAAAGTGACAAAGAAAACTATCCTTTCAGGGAATTGTCTGATACCATTATGAATGTCATTGGAACATTTATGTGGGTGGCTGTTGGAGGTACAGCACTTCATTACTGGCATGGTTATATGTCTGACCATGATTTTGTCTATGTCGCAACAGAGAGACAAGTGGGATTGGCAATGGGATCACTTTGTGTTATTTCAGCTGCACTGTATTTGATTGACACAGTTTTAGCATTTGTCCATTTTGCAAAGGATCAGTAGAAGTGTTTTATATTTTCTTTTAATTATAAGTGCAAACTAGATTAGGTACCTTTTAAATTTTGTAATATGTTAAGATGACAATTTTTTTGAAGTATAACATTTTTCTGAAATAAAGTTTTGCCATGGTAGATATAAAAATGTACGACTTCTATTGAGGAAATAAATGGAGGAGAAATAAGAAAAGTAAGTTTTAAAAAAAAGAATTTTACACTTTTTTTGTTTTTGGTTTTTACGATGTGGCCAAAGTCTAGGGGACAACCCTTTCATGCGTTACCATGGCTTTTTCCGGAAGGGAATTAAAGTAAGGGGAGTTAGAAAACGTGAATGTCTTAGACAACAGTCCAGAGTCGGAGTGGATTCTTTTAATTTAATTTTAAAAACGCACGAAGAGACCTGGTCTCGAACCCCGGGAACCATGGCATGGTGATCGTGCCGCTCATCCAATTGATCCAACTCCGTCTTCGTCTTGTTGCGGGTTTTCATCTGTTGATGATAAATTGTACCAAATTGCATAGTAGGTCGTTAACTTGTTGATAAATACTCTCCTCTGTCTGTAAGTTTGTGTGTTTTTTTCCATCCTCTTTTCTACGTGTCCGTTTGTTTACTGGATATTTGTCGGCGTTCGGATTAAGGTCCAAAACAGCCTTATACGTCTTAGATTCGTCAACTCCTACGTACCCACTGTATCGGACGCCATACTTTTCATACTTTTTTCTTTGATGTCAGCCACTTCCATTTTTCCCGTGAAACCTGAACGGTTCATAAGGCATCCATCTTTATGACTCTCTTTCCATTCCATATATATTCGTCCTCCCGCTCCTAAGCTTTCTAGCACCCCTTTCATTTTGGCTAACTAAATCTGAAACACCCTGTATATAATGATTAAATTGATAACACATCGGATGTGCCTTAGGACAGTTATCTCGATCTTTTCTTTGTTTATCATTACATCATTGATGTATCTGTTGTTTTGAATAATTTGAAAATTCTCTGCTATGCTGAAGATATTAAAATACCGAATGAATTTGGTAACAGGTATCAAGGACGCCTCAGGGCAGTCGTCTCGGTTCTCTTTCCCTCATCATCTATCATTATCATCAATGTATCTAAGGCTCTAAATAACTTGAGAATTCTCTACTATGCTGATGCTTGGCAGCAAGCATTACTCACGACCAAGTCGATTATTTTGTTGGTTTGATCTCCGATTAATATTATAATTTCGTAGAACGATGAAAATCCCCGTTTTTTCCAGAAACCATCCCCAAACACTTTCAGTTTATTTCCGCTCGTCCTTCATTTATATTTGCAGCTACACCTCTTCATCGGCGGCCTTCTTGGTAACATCCCTGAAAATTGACTTGACGATCAGTCTACCAATGGCTTTGTCCACCTTTGCTGTCTCTAAAGCATTCGAGATTGCCTCGGTTTTAAATTGTTGAATATTCCCTATATACCGGGAAAGGTTCCCAAGGTGTATTCTTTGTCGTGGAGGGACTTTTCGATTTCGAACACCACCTCATGAAGAGCCGGGTCTATTGACTTCCCCTTCTTTTAGTAGGTTGGAGCCGAGATTTTTCCCTAATATACAGATTCAAAACCGTTTGCAGAGATTTCAGTATGAACGAAGTTAGACTGATCAATCTGATGTGACTGAGCTTGGCGTAACTATACTTTCCCTGTTTTCTACTACGCGTGAAAGAGATTTCGGGAATCGAGTACATGTGACTGCCATTCTGATACACGGCGAACAATTTTAAATTTCTTCGCTTTAAAATTAACCACAACCGAACTTTTTCACGGCTTGTCACTATTGAATCATAATGTACAATACGCATTTAAACGGCATTTACACGATGTCATTATGATAACAACATTTAGTGGCAACTGTTTTTCGTCATTCTTTTGACCGTTTACACTGTAATGACAATTTATGACATAAATAATGACGAATACGTCACTTATGCAAATCCGGCATAAGTCATGTGGCTATAACCGAAGTCCTGTCACTTCCAAACGGAAATCCCCAGCATTTACTCTGCAATATTACGTCCATAATTTATCACTCACTGTTGCCACACACGCCAGACCTAGTGAACATGACTAACGAAATAATGGAGGAACTTGAAAAGTAACTATATTTCTGGGCGAAAACCAAGGCATCAACCCAAGAAATTCCGAAATGGAGCTCTTCTTTAGAAAGAGAGGAGAGGAGAAAGAGGGAAAGAGAGAGAGGAGAAAGCAAACTAACAAGAAATGATTGACAAAGCAAACAAAACTTTTTACTACTGAAAAATACCCTTCATTGCAAAGTGTGGGCTAAACCCCGCATCTCGCAATTAGTGTATACTGCACTAGTGCGGCCACTTCACCCCCCCCCCCCCATCATTCCCTTTATATAATTTTAACTTTCTCCCCTGTAGACCTGTATGCAAAGAACGCTGCGGTGAGGGCAATATTGCGTTTCAAGGAGTAAAAGTTCCCAAAGACGCGAGGGTACGGCAATTGTAGCTTAAAGGACAATCTCAACTCGGCCAGTGATTACATGCTAATAATTAAGGAAATTAGCAGGTAGTTCGAGGTAGTAATACCGGACAGGAAGTACTGCGAATCAAAAACAGCAGAATTTACAGATACCGTAAACATCTATAAAGATTGCTCTAAAACGAGCTCTTCTCAGCGATCTGCCAGGAGCTGAACACCTACCGGTCTTTTGGACTTCCCAGTTACTGCAGCGTTTTGCAAGTCGAAGTGGCTATACACAAGGCGGCAAAATTGACTCATAGTCAGCTAGCAAAAGGTATTTCAATTTTCATATATATGTGGATTGCTAAGCGACGCGCGTTTTTGGGTCCAACGAGCGCTAACCTAAATTTCTCATTGATTTCTACGGAGCCTGGCAAACTGTAAACACACGAATAGAAGGGTACAACTAAGCTGGATAACCGGGGAATCACCGGAAATGAACCAGCAGGTACTCTTTCTAAAAGGGGAGGTGGTAAAATAGAAGCTCAGCTAAACGAATACTTCTCCAGCACATAGTGTAACCACATCTTACGAAAGGAAAATGAAAAGGGTCCACGACGTGTCGAATTGGGAAAATTATGTGGAAAACTTATGATCAAAAGAAGACTATAGGGGATGATCCAAATCTACAGCGGCTACTTTCTGATGGGGGTATATGCGCTTAGAATTTGTGTGTGCAATAGTGATTTGTGCTTTTTTGTCGTTGTCCTGCATTCGCAAGGGCAAGACAGAAAATACTAGATAACTACTTTATAGAAGAAGGTTCGAACATTACCATGAGAAGCCTACTGAAGTTCGCAATGGAGACGGGTACATTTGATTTAAATAGAGTAACTCTCCGATGATCGAAAAAGGATACCTCTAGGACGTAGGGCATTTGACTGTGATAACGCTATGGACCCCGTGTAGTCAGTCTATACAGGGCTTTTTGCCGCCACCGTAAACTAACCTAATCTTTTATTGTCATTCGATTATTCTCTAGCTTATATTGAATATCAGAGAGTTCCAGTACAGCACATCATCTACGTTAGTAATCCCTTGTAAGTTTTTGAAAGTATCTCCTATTTGTCGTAGCAGTATTTCATGCGTTACTGTTGGAGCTCAAGCTGATCTTATATCGGGTCACGTTATGTGTTCCAGGTTTTAAGCCTTATGCGCGTTTTAATTTCGGAAATACAAAGCTTAAAACAATCTTGGAGTCATCCCCAAATATTCTTAATAAAGCGCCTATGAAAATCATCATTCTGCTTTAAGAAAATAGAAATTTTTCATTATTTCGACTCGCGAACGATTGAGTTGGTTGATAATGGAGCTTATTTCTCAAGAATTTCACATTCCTTAAAGAATACGTTCTCAAACAGAAAGCTCTAAAATTTTTAAAAACGCAGTAATAAAATTCTGTTTATCTTTGTTACGCTTTATAAGTTGTTGCTGCGGTTTAAAATGAGTTTATCTTGCTGAAATCAAAATTTTAGGTCGAGGCAGCAAAAATAAATTAATAAGGGCCTTAGAATTGAACCCTGTGAGCTCTCTACAGAATTAATTATGATCGGCAGATTCAGCTATATTGAAAAACTATTTTTGTCTTATATTGCTTTCTGTATTTTATAAAAGAGAGAAAGCAACCTGTCGAAAACGTCTATAATATAATAAGAAATTTTTCATTATCTGAAGCCTGCAAAACGTTTTCTTTGCGTGTCGAATTTCTAAATAATAAAGTCGCGCGATTTATAAGCTACAACCTACACCATAACAAAAATTCAACATAGAAAACATTTTCCAGATGGACTTTTGAGTCTCAAAATGACAAAAACAATGGGGTTTTTTTAATTAACAGCAAACGTACAAAGTAAATCCATTTGACATACCACTAATCACCTGAGCAAATACACGTAAAATAATGGAATATTTTCCATAGATTTTGCTTGGTTTTTCGAGCTTTGTTTATTATAAAGCGTGTACCTATAGAAACATTAAATAGTACCTACCTTAGTTTCACTGCTATTATCCTTAACGTTATCCAATGTTTTCTGATTACATCCTTTACGTAAAGTCATCACGATATCACAACTTTTGCATTTAAAACTTTCACTTCGTTTAATTTTTGCACTTGAACAATCGTGTGGAACGGATTCTGCGCGAATTAACGGTTCGAAACTATTGCTCCATCGAAACGAATCCCGTTGAACGTTGTTAATGTGTTGCAATTTTCGATCGTCCAAACTTTGTCGATAGAGATTTTTCCTCTTGTCGAGATTATGTTCGTAGTTCGAATCAAAGTTTGTACTTTGCGAGCGATGGATTGTCTGATTTTCAAGCAGTTGACTAGGTCTTCTACGTCTTACTACATTTAATACTTGCGGGGGGGTCGGTGCAATTTCTAATGGTGGTGTTGTTTGACGTACGTCCTGTTGAGATAAACTTTGTGCCAAAAATCGTTCATAATTGTTGAATTTGTCGTAGTCAATAAAACTAAGGTCTTCGTAACTAATCATATTATCGACTTCCTGTAAGCTGACTAAAGATGCACTCCATCTAGAATTAGCCGTCTTCTTCTTATCGCCGCTGTTACTGAACGTCCTTTTCAAAGTGGTTATCAAGGTTGACGACCTCTTTCTTGGTGGTGGATCTTGAGCAACAAAATCCGGCTTCGATTCAGTTGGTGAAGTAGACAGCGTGGACTTATCTCCTCTCTCCATTTCTTCAGTTAGCTTTTCCAGTTGTGGTTCAACAACACTTCGCCTGTTTGGTCTACGCAATAGTATCATACTCCGGCTACGAGTAAACTTATACGGAATTGCGTTGGCATTTTCATCACCAACAGACGTCTTAGGAGGCAAGTTCTCCCGACTTCTAGTTATAGTGCTCACAATCTCTGACAGTTTTCGTGTTAAGAAAAAACTGTTCGAACGTTCAAACTTTTTCGGTTCCGGAAGTATAACAGGTGGCGGAGAGAGAGAATTATTATTGTTGTTATTGTTGAAAGCAGTTGATGTTTTCTTAGCATTGTTCGACTTTAGCTTTTCTGTTTGCACGGTAATTTGTGGAGGTTTGGAAGGCTGTTTTACCGATGCTTTCTTTGATTTCTTAAAAGATCTATTGGTGTTTTTGGTCGTTACTTTATTATTTTTATCACTCATTTTTCGGTTGTTTGTTTTCACATTCAATACTGTCACAAATATAATTAATTACCACTAAAATTTAAAATAAAATCTTTCGACTTGGCAACGGTATTAATAAAAAACACACATCAAAACCACTTTACTTCCTTCCAACACAATTTATCTTTTTACCATCACCACATGACCGAATTAATTGCAAAAAAAAAATATTTATAAGCCCCCTCTCACCA
Source organism: Leptarthrus brevirostris (assembly GCA_964036015.1). Taxonomy (NCBI): domain Eukaryota; kingdom Metazoa; phylum Arthropoda; class Insecta; order Diptera; family Asilidae; genus Leptarthrus; species Leptarthrus brevirostris. Next base: position 7,900,788 of record OZ038373.1, read on the forward strand.
CAGCATTAATCTAATCAAATTATTGCACACCTTTTACAGAACACGATAAACCGTCACAATACACGATGTGAGAATTTTTTTGAAAACCGCCCGATACTCCTCGATAATTCAACAGATGAAAATGACGTAACGAGATTTATCACTTGCTCTATGAAGAAAACGAAACTTGTGCCGGAGCTTTTTTCTTACTTGAACTTTTCATTTTCATCTGTTCTGTATGCAAACACCTCAACACGAAACTTCAATAAAAATATTAAAACAAAACGAAGCCGACAAAAAAAAAAAAAGTAACAACACTCTCGCGGTCGGAAATGGATTTCCAAGTATGCTTCCACTGCTACTGGTGCGACTGGGACACAAGAAAGAGAACGATCGATGGGGAGATCAGTAGGTTTGGTTGAGAGCGAATCGAATAGAACAATATCGATCGAAACAAAACGCGCAGTCCAAGTTAAAAATTTCTTTTGTATCATAGCCGGATTGCCGCAGTGGCGTTCGCGAGATCGAGCTCTTGACGGGTGGCGCAAAGTTTTGCTTTACAGTTTTGCGCATACAATCAAATTACATAAATTGCCCGATCACGATCGGACGGACGCATGCGTAAGCTGCTTTACAGCATTTCTGAGTGGATCCGACTTTGTACTTTACGTCCAGTATAAAAATTTTCGTGATAAGCGCGCTCGAAAAAATAACAAAACACGAGAATTTTTTCAGTTAAATTACTTTTATCGGGTAATTTTGTTATCAGATTCGCGATCCAACACGTTGGCAGTGATAAAAAATTACAAGGCAGTTGACGATGCCGCCAGAGTTGGAGTATTTTAGCGCTTGAAATGCTCTCATAATTGCAAAAGTTTTGACTGGAAGTAATGAAACGATCATGACTTGAGTATTTTTTTTTTCTTACTTGTCGTCTTATCTTATTTCTGTTGTGATTAGAATAAAAATGATCGGTATTTAAAACGAGGGACAGACTAGCAACCGGACAGAGGCGTGGGAGTTTACGTACAGATCCGCAAGATCTTGAGGGTTCTAGAACAAATTTTTCAGATACTGATCTAGTCTAGTGCCGATCGATCTCTTTACTGATCAGCAGCTAGTTGGCCAACCAATCGATCACAAAATGGTACGCATAGTATGGCCGAAACCAGTTCATGTTGTTAATTATGTCATAAATGGCATTTAACATCGAAAACTAAGAAGTACTCGCTAACTGCTTGGGAATGAGATCGAAAGAAAAACAAAGAGTGAATCAGCGATCGCGGACCAGTTTATTATTGCCGGGTGTTACTTTAGATGATTGAGTGCTTTTTATAATGATATTGCTGGAGCTTTAAATGATCGAGGCTTTTTCTGTGTGATTCATGTTTCGAACGCAAGTCAATGGACCACCACTATCGGCATTTTCGCTTTCGATTAAAGTTTTTTATATTCAAGTTTTATGGTTTAAGCAAGAATTTGGAGAGGGGTGACGAATATTTTACTAATTTATGGAGTTCATTCATCATGGGCTACGATAGATCGAATTGTGAAAGACTTAAATATTGAAGTAATTGATATTCTCTGCAATATTGGATGTCTTTATTGTCACGATCTTTATGATAACTAGGACAGTGCCGGAATGGTAACTAGGTTAAATAACTTATACTTTATATATAATGTAGGTGCGAAGGTAATTTATACACTAACGTTCATAAGTGAAAAAAACCATCCAATGTTGACACAAAACCTTAACAGTATCAGCATAGCTAGGCAAGAGAATAATTATGAATATTATTTTTCCTTGTCAAAGCGCATGCACGGTGTCCCATTTTTAACGATCCACTCATAGTTATCTCCCAAAATGTTTAAGATAAAAACTGTAGAGTTAAAAGGGTAACACTCTTACTCTTACCGTTTACCTCACTTTAAATACTTTAAATTTCACTATAAATAGTGCGTTAAAAGTGTTAAATTAGATAATTTGTGGAGGATAGGTAGGCTTGTAATTCACATATCAGAATATCAATCACCACAAACGAAACGTTAAATACGTCAGACTAATCGAATCGTCAGACTAATTTCCTGATGACGACTTTTGGCTATAAACATCGGACATTGATTGAGCTATGGAACATGAGAACCCTTCGGGATGAGTGGGGATACGCGAAGATCATGGTGATGGAAGAGAAAATGGGTGCAAGTGTAAAATAAATATTTTAGGGTTAAGCACAACTAGATATATAGAAAGTGGAGAGTTTACATCACCCACAACTGAAACCGTGCTGCTATATTCTGGCCAGGAGAAAGCAGAAACATCCCGCATAACAGGTGTAAGCTTGTAAGCCAATTACTGGACTGGCAACCAACGTCCGACCGAATTATCATCGAAAGGTTCGGTTATGTAACATCTCAATTCCGTCGGCGCAGAGAAAGGGAATATAGCAAGCAAAACAAGCCCCTGTTAACACTTTAGCGAGTTAAGGCTATTAAAGATGATATAAAAATAGTTATGGGGTATCTGAACGCCAAGGTTGGCTCTAACAGAGGCTTTAAGCATCGATTATCCGCAGCGCATATTCCACCTCATTACACCGACGACTCCATCGAATAGGTAAGGGCGAAGGAAAGCTTTGCGAACTGTGGTACAGAGTACGCGGAATAGTTAAAAAACGGAAGACGGCCAGTGATCAATGACGCAAAAATTAGCGACATTGTGGAAAATGATATGTCAACAAATTGCAAGGATTATGGACTGTCAGTGAACTCGGAAAACACCGATCCGATGCTCTTTATCACTAAAACTAAAGTACCGAAGAGTTAGACACAAAGTTGAGCTGGAAGCAAAACATAGAAGAAAGATTCAACATCTGGCCTGACAACTTTTGTAAAAGGTGAAGACTGCGGCGTGAAATGACCCTGCAGATGTACATAGCAGTGGTACGTCACATCCTTACTTATGGCTACCTAGTTTGGTGGGGTGCAAAAAACCCAATACCATACCTATATTTTACAAGAATTGTTAGTGTCAGAAGTCCAACCAGAAAGGAATGGAGAAACATTGAACTACTTAACTGCTACGACACCGTCCTGTTCACTGACGGCTCCAAGATGGACTGTGGTGTCGATGAGGGGGTTTTCTTTGAAACACTGCATATCTTGAAGTCTTATAGGCTGCCGGATAACGCAAGAGTATTCCAAGGATAGTTACGGTCTTGGTGACCACTGTCTAGTTCTGACGTTTACTAGGAGGAAGTCACTGGGAGATTACTTCCAGGCGGAGGTGCTTGCGATCCTGAAGGCATGCTCTCTGCTGGGACTCGGTAAATCACCAATGATGCATGTTGCCATCTTTGCAGACAGTCAGGCTGTCATTAAGGCGCTTAACTCGCTTGACGCTTGACTGAGGAATCGTAGAGAAAAACTCAACTCTCTGGAAGACAGATTAAATATTAGCCCCTCTGGGTTCCGGTTCATAGCAATATACCGGAACAGGAGCTGTTCACAAACCGCTGAATTCCCTTAAAAGTGAACTTGTCCAACAGCACTTCCTTGCGAAAGCTAACCTTTGATTAAGTACTTCTGCAACCTGCGCAATATCTAGAACAACCTGGCCAAGTTTTATAAAAAAAAAGAACATCGGAGCTGATTCATAGGTCTTGTGCTTTTCGTTACAAGGATAGTTACGTATATTGCAGGATAGGCTTTCCATTCAACACGCACTGTCGCAGCTGCGACACCACCAGTGAAAAAGAAAACATACTTCACTTCTGCAAGGGTCCAGCTCTGATGGGTATTAGAAGGATGTCACTGAGAGAGTACTTCCTGAAAAACCCTTTCAAGCAATCTTAGAAGGAAAGATTAGGGAATTAACCGAATTTCTCAACTCCACGGGTTGGCTTTAACATAGCTCTCCTAGGCGTCTCAACGCTTTTATCTCGTGGTCTATGATATGCCGCAACCAGCAACCGGGTCTTACAGATTGTAGTATCGAAATGGCTTGTTAAGCGCAAACTTAAGTGGTAGTCTTGTCAGCTGACACTCGCTACAAAAATCAACCACCAATCATGGATAACCATGGATTACTATACAGAGCCTTTCCGTTTGAGAGGTCAGTGCTGAAGGAAGTTATGGTTCCCCGACATACGAAAAATTTTACGGAAGTGGGGGGAGGGCATCAACTTTATTTTTCACTAAATCAAATGCAAATGACCGCACAGTGGATCGTAGCGAAAGCTTTATCTCAGTCTGAAATCTCATTTTTTAAAACTTTCGCTTTAAATCTAACCGCCTATCAGTGGAGTGAGATTTGACACACGTCTTAAGAGCAGTGACATACAAAACTAAGTGAAAGTTATAAACATAAGATTTAAGACTGAGCTAAAGCTTTTCGCATACTACCCAATGACCCATTTCGCAAGATAAAAAAGTTATCAACGATTTTACCTATCGCAAATACATTCAAACCTACATCCATTTAAAAGGGGACGACCTAATTGAATTTTACGCTTCCTGTTTAAGGTTCTGAAAAGGCTAATGTACCTATTTTCAACTAATTGAGTTTACAGGTCGTATCATATAATGGCAGTTCGGTTTCCGCTTGGAACATAGTTGTGAAATGGCGGTATTAATTTAATTATTTATTTAAAAGCAAACATGAATAGAAATAAAATCTGTTGGCTTGTAATTATTGATTTTTCAGAATATAATGTCAATCAGTTCGAAGATTTATGAATCTACCGATCTCTCAAGTACTGTCAATATTGTTTAGCCTATTCTTCAATGAACAACGTAAAAAGTTTTCGCTATAGAGTTTGTATGCGGACGACGTTTAATTGTCCTATAGCAAATAAATTGAACTTCTAGACGACTTACTTGAACAGAGTCTACAGGTGGTCGATAAATAAGATCCTTGCCCTTAAGCCACTACTACTAGACTATTCTTAAAAACATCTATGACGGATTTCGTAGGCTATGACTTTCTATTCGAAGTCTTAGCTGCTGTATAAACATTACAATTGCAGATTTATATTCTGCCACACTTTCCTTATAGGAGCCTGATTTATTCGGAATTGGATTCATCATGTGGTATTGGACTGGAATGGACTTCTGGTCGTAACGAGAGTGCCTCGTATAATCGCTAGGTTTAGTTTTAGATGTGTTTATGCTGTGGAAGTTACTGTTGCTATTTGAGCCGTTAAATCTGATGGTGTTGAACCGGCCGGCATTCTCCCTAGAATTATAAAATTACTGTAGCCCAGGTATAATTCAGCCCATTTTAGATATTTCTAGCCCTGTCAAGATCCTTAACGATTTTCGACCGATTAGTATACTGACTTTTCGTGTCAAAGCATTGGCAAAATTATTATCTAAACAGATCATTAACTACTTGAAGACATTCAACCTGTTGGATTCACAGTTGTAACTCTCTGCTCTTCTGAGTATAACCAGTGATTTCCACTATTCCTGTGTGTTATTGCATTATGCGATTTCTCTAAATCAATTAATATGGCTCCTAATTTCGAACTTCCTATCTCGGGTTCGGTCAAGTATCTGGGGGTATTCCTAAATTCAAGACTTACCTGAAAAAGACACTTTGAGGAAAAAATCCAAAGAGCGAACAGGGCTCTACATCAATGTGGGAGGGTGTGTGGTCAAAGGTGGAGTACCTCACCAAAGGCCGCATACTGGATCTACACTATGATGGTGAGACCGCTTATATCAGTGTTTGGGGATAACAGGGGCCTTTTGATCCACGCCGACAATAGTGTCAGAGATGATACTGGGTTTGCTGCCATTAGACATTTATGTGAAGAGATCAAGGCGCAAACTGGTACAGGTTTCGTGATAACCATGGGCATAGGAAAATACTGGAAATTGTTAAAAATAAGATACCGAAATTAGAAATACCTGATGACGATATATGCAAAGTAAGAGTAATTGATAGATATCATGAAACGCTTATTAGGGATGGGGCTCTCCTTCAAAACCGTCTAACCGACGCTATAATTTTCATAGATGGATTCAAAATTCCTAGAACAGCACGTGCAGGAATCTTCAGTGAGGACTATGCACTTGATTACGTGCCGGAGAGTCGGATGAGGAGTAAGAAGATAGTGATGGCACTCAATAATCATGCGGTGATAAGGTTTGTAGACAGTACATAGTTCAATACAGCGCTGGCCTTGGAGTGTGTCCGTAAACTCAACGCGTGTGCCTCATCAAAAGAGATGACACTGGCGTGGGTCCGACGGCACGCACGAATCGAAGGAAATAAGAGAAGAGATGTACTGGGTAAACTGGGAGCTGCTTCGATTTTCCAAGGTCTGGCGCCTTTCACACTTATAAGAAAACTCAGAGGTTTCTTTCTCTAAGCAAATGCTTGCGCTGACCCGAGGAATTGAGGTGAGGGAAGAAAACTGGACGCAGTTTTCCTGCTGTCCACGAAGCGTAAGCACAAATTTAGTGTGGAGTTAGTCCCTCTTTTAGCTATTTCAGCGTTATTTTCATAATAACGAAATGCAAAAGAACGACAAGCTTCTAATTGATTCTGCTGTGAAAACGAGCCCTTTTAATGCAGGAATCTACGGGTACAAAGACAAAGAAGTAACTTAAGTTAACTTTGACCCGTTTCCCTTATCCTCACTTACTTTTCTGCTAAGGCTATGATATGCATCGCACGACATCCTTTAAACAACGTCGTAAAATAGAACCAAGCAACTTTGGTATTGGAGACGGAGTTGGATCAATTCCCATGGGTGCCATGGGTCCCGGGTTCGAGACCAGATCTCCCCGTGGGTTTTTATTAAGAAATTAAAATAATCGTCTAAAAGTTTCCTCACTTCCCTTACCCTAATTTTCTTCCGGCCAAAACCATGCTAACGCATAAAAGGGTTGCCCCTAGGATTTGGCCACATCGTATAAAAAAAATTATGAATAATACGGTAGAAATTTAAAATTGACTAAAACACACCTCGAATCAACACGTTGCTTTCTGCGGCTTAGACATTTTGCTTAAATTGGCAAAGCTTCTATCGGAAGGTGAAAGATGGGTTTAGGTCAAAGGTTTAGTAAAAAGACAGCCCTCACATCTTATATATTAATCAATCAATAAACCAAACGACTGTAGTTATGTCGCACACACAAATAAAGAATATGGTATAATCAGATGTATCTTATATTTGATATTTTACAATAACGGTACTAATACACTGCCTTCTGGAATTCCGTACTTCAAGGTTTTCTTTCATAGAGTAAGACGTTGAACTCCGCTCTGGTCGAAAACCGCAAAGATCGTAATTCATCTTTCGCACACATTTTCAAAAAGAGCTTGCATAAAACTCATTCCCAGGAATTTGTCATTTAAATTTAACCACAATATTACTTGTTTTATCTTAAAACTGGCTTTCTGAAGGAAATTCCAAGATTTTTAACATGCGCTTTCAACACAATGCGGTCCACGACCCTGAAGATGTAAACAAGTTAAGATTCTGAGCATCCGTTCGTTATTCATCACAAAAACTTCCAGTCTGACCACTCACCATGTCATGGTGACTTTTTCTTATTGTCTATCCACCATACTATCACATAACAACCTATTCGAATGGTCAATTACGGAATTTCAAACACCTCACTATTTTTCGCATTTTCCGTACAAGTTGCAATAACATTCCTCCAAAGGGAAGTCCTTTAATCTGAATTTGTTCCAAATTTTCCCAAAACACAAAAACTACAATATATCTAGCACCACCAACTTTACATGATAAAATTAAATCGAATACTCCCCGTGAACTACTTGTGCCCTTGCACTGGCACTTAATGCATTTTTAATAGATTTTTAATATCCAACCACTCATACTAAAGCTTTTAGAGGATATCATGAACACAGAAATACATTTAACTTCACTGTTTTATTTTATTCGTATCCAAGCAAAGTTTTACATTGACATTATAGCGAGCATCATAGGAGTCTTGAGGATGAAATTAAGGTCCAAAATATTTCTCGATTCTTCCTAATTTCGGCCTGATTAATTTGATTGCTGCTAGACGATGATTGCGTCATTTTCAGCTCACCTGTATCAACAGATGCTCCTGAGACGTAGTAAAATACAAAAGCAATTAAGAGTAGTATAAGAATTGCTTGCCTTCCGATTCTTCCTGTAACATAAGATTTTTATTGAATTCGGATAAAGGAAAATTTTCAAAATAAAATTTCCTACCCATTTTACACGACAATATTAAGTAATGTACCACCTGAGTTACCTTAGAGATTATACTGATTTGTCAGAGATTTAATCGCGGGAATAATTAAAAGCTGATTGCTTCTCTTTTATTGGCAAAGATAAGATAACAAAAACCTGTTTACCTTTGATCATTTTTAAAAATTCTTGTCTGTCTGAAAGACAGGTAAGAAAGCAAAGTAGAAAGCTTTTCATTACAAAAAAACATTGTTGTGCTTTTTTGTTTAAAATTTAATTGCTTCTACATCTGGCAAGACCGGAAAATATCTCAGTCGCGTTTAAAACATTTTTGAGCGCCTTTATGTAGGCTAATTGGCTTTGGAAAGCTTAGCTTTACACAAAACATAGATGTAATCTTAAAATCTGCTGAGATTCACATATAAATTTGTAAGTATTGTTCAGTTTTAAACTAAGCTTGATATCGCAGTTTAATGCAAGCTTGTATTCATCTCAAACTCAATCAATCTCGTCTTAACACTGTATATAACAGAAATAATTAAAAGCAATTAAAAACACCTGGGAAGCAATCTAAAGCCAACCGGAGGAATTTAAGAAACTCACCTATTCTTTAATCTTAACCCCCGAGATTGCCTTCAGATTTTCAAAGAAGTACTCCCCCATAGCCATCTTTTTGACTCTGGCAAGAGCCGGACATTTACAGAGAAGGTGAATAATTGTTTCTTTTTCGTTCACGTCGTCACACTGCGACAATGTGTATTGTAAGGGACGCCCAGCGTAGCTAAAATGGCCACGTTGTAGAGCTGCGCCCTCTCTGACAATTTTTTCGGCCATCTCGTTCTCTGAAATGTTCCTATGTCCGGGAACCCAGTGCAAGATTACGTTAAGTTACCTGGCCAAGAAGCTAAGTAACTGCCGACAGTCCTGCCCCACCCTAGAAGATATGGTAACTGAGTCAAGCGCCCTAATGGCCTTCTGCAAACATGGCGATATCCTGTTTCGGTGAATGAATACGCAGAAGCAGCGAACACGCCTTCATAATCGCAAGCACCTCTGACTGGAAGACGCTCGATGTGTTCGGTAGACGATAAGACTTCTATGTATTCAGTGTCATCTTAGAACCATCCGTGAATATTACGGATCATAATTGCTGAACGATTCCGTCATTCTCCATTCCCTTCTAGTTGGAATCCTGACACTGAATCCTTTTTCAAAATTTATGACAGGCGTAATTTAGTTAGTTGTGGCATCGGCCAGTCCTCTAGATGCTAAGCTGAGAATGTTACTGTGGCCATAGGGCTTAGCAACCCAGATTCTTTAAATTTTACTGCACTGCATGACGCCCGGAATTTCATCTGATGATCAAAAGGAAGTAGATGCAGAAGCACATTAAGAGCTTCGATTGGGGTGGAGCGGAGGGCACCGGTAGTGCCAAAGCAAGTGGTTCTTTGCACTCTACTTAGCTTGGTTTGGCTATAAGCCTTACTCATCAAAGGCCACCAAACCAGTGTACCGCTGTGTATTTTTGCCCATCTGCTTCGGATCAGGTAAGGTTTTTCTGGATTCTAATCCTAGGCATTCTTCTATAGAATTTCTGTGCCAATCTTTTCCTACCCGATTCAAAGCTGCAATTTTGCATTTGTCAAGACCCCACTTCTCGCTGTGCTATGCAGACCCGTTCTGTTTGTCGCACTTGGTAGAATAATGGACCAGCGTATGTACGCGTCCATTCAAAATAGACCATGAACGGACTTCAATGCTGATGCCTACTCAACATTAAGGGTCATTTAGATTGAGGTATGTATGCGAACGTTCCGGAGTTATTCGCGACTCTATCGATTCCTACAACTGTCCGTTGCTTGAGGCTGTAGAGTTTCTTTTTATAGTAATGGGCTGCTGTACTGTCTGAAGAATTTACAAAAACAAGTGTTGCCATAGTACTCCCCCTGCCGTGCAGGACGAACCCGTAGGTGCCGTCCAGATCTTGTAGTTAGTATACATCCTGTTTGGAATGGCTGTTTAAATTTCTTCGTCCTCGTTTAATATGTAGGCTGCTTTAAGACGATCCACTGACTGTCCACTGCGAAATACTTGTCCTTGCGGTGCAAAACCCTGAAAGATCCTTCTTAGGTGGCTGGAGTGGTCTTCGTCCTTCGTCGTCATTGTGGATGAAAACATATGACGAAGAACGTAATTATTTTTGTATGAATATGTTTCATTTCGAATGACAGCTCGCTTTTGTTGATGAAAAAACTTTCATGTTGTTTGGAAGGATATCGACATATTCTGAGGAGTGTATGATGACAAGGATGGTGCGAAAAATTCGCTCGGTATTCGAAGTAAACTAACTCAGAGATTGTTGTCTGAAGATCTTCTTTAAATGTTATGCTAAGCCCAAGCAGGATTGGAGCTAAGACATCTACCCACTATTTTATATATTTACGTTTAATAGCTGCTTTTAAACGGCGGTGCTATCGTTCGATAAGTCCATTGAATTCGGGGTGATAAGCCGTTGTGCGATAATGCTTGGTTCCGCGGAGCTTTGTGAGGTCTTTGACTATTCCGCTTTTAAATTATCTTCCCTGGTCGGAAGTACTGCCCAGTGGCACGGCGAATAGTGTTATCTATCTTGAATATAGATTACGGGCGACGCTTTCTGCTTTTATATCGGTGATCGGGATGACTTCTATCCAGCGTCTGAATCTATCAACACAGGTTAGACAATATCGGAATCCTTGTGAGGATGGTAGGGGTCCAACTATATCTATGTTGATGTAAGCGAACCTCTCGTTTGGTACCTCGAAATTTCCTGGGGGCGATTTATTATTTCTGTTGATTTTTGCTGTTTGACATGCCAAACATGTTTTTATCCATGTCTGGCAGTCTTTTTTTTTAATTCGTATGTTGGTATGAGCCAAGTTGTGTAGGATGTCCAATGCAGTCCGTGCCAGTAATTGGTTTTGGCATTTTTGCGCTCCTTTTTATGAGAGATGAAGTGCTAGGAACGGCTTAACGATCTTAATGATGGCACATTAGTCTGCGATGTTGAACTCGTAGCATTATCACCAAATAAATCTTTTGTAACCTCTTGAGCTCTGTAATTGAGAGACTTCTTACGTGGGGCTGTCTTGCTGACTTTGAATTTTGGAGTCGGTAAGAATTCATGAAAATCACACTTGGTTTCGATTTGATCACCTGTTTTACATGGACTGTTGGTACGCGGATGAGATTTTGAAAGCAAAAAGAGTGGCAAATTTTCGGTATCTGTGCCCGAGCTATCGGAATCTTCAACTGTGGCAGTAGAAATCTCCTCTCTTCTCGATTCGATAGACGATACAAGAATATTCTCACTGCTAGTGGGATTTGGGAGTTCTGACAAATCAGAAGGGGCCAACGCGCCCCCATTCATGATATTGCTGATGGTCATGCACTTCGGCCATACTTGCGAGAGAATGACATTGAAGCTCGACTTGTTCATTGTTCTTTCTGGGTGCTGACTGACGTATTTAATCAACTCTTGGTCCCAATGATGCTCAAAAGATCGATAAACAGATTTGTCCATTGGCTGTAACTCGTGGATAGTATTTGATGGAAGACAATACAAAGTAATGCCGCATTTATCAGCTTCATCAACAATAGTGAAGTCCAAATGCCATTTAGCACCATCAAAAATAAGGAGACAGAGTCCTGATGTTCTAAATTTATTCAAATGGCTAATAAACTCAATGACAGTTTCAGTCATCATGCTTCCTTTTGTTGTCATCATTACCAGAGCGCCTGGCGGTAAATTATCTTGGAATTCTGGCTTTAGTGTCTTACAATTTAATAATTTCAAAGGAGGTATAGCTGAACCTATCGCATTCGCGCAGCCTACCGCAGTCACACTTTCAGGGTGTTCGTTTGACATTTGGTGAGCTCTCTTTTTCCCTTTTGCCGTCAGAACTTGCTGCTGATGGTGTAAAGATATTCGGCAGTTCTTTTCATCTATGTTCGATCCCAAGTCTATCTAGAACGCTTTTATATTTGGAAAAGTGGTCGCTAACAATATCTTTATTTAATTTTTGGGCTCGAGCCGGATTCATCATTATAAATATTGCCATTAATACCTTGCCTTAAAACCAAACTTCTTTGAAGAGATTAGGACGAGTGGTTACAACGAAATGTTCCTCCAGTTGTCACACACCGCAGTGAGGAGAAGGGCTTTTTCGGTATTTTATCTCAAATAACTTTCGTCCAATGCTGTGAAATGGTAAAAGTATTCTATGACAGAATACAAGAAATTCATTATCATTAGTCACTGCATGGCATTATTAAACTATGATATCAAGATATTTTAGTAGACGCCAGTACAAATTGATTACGTTTATGTTTCATGGTTTTTCTTCGAATAATTGTCTACTGCCAACGCATTTGGCATTATATTGATATGAAAAGTTAAGGAATCTCAACTGCACATTACCTAATAATAATCTAGGATGATTAATCAATACTACAGACAGACAGATTGCATATCATATATAATATATTCTAACTTCCACAATAGAATACATTCATAACATTTTTGAAATGGATTATCAGTATTAATGACGACTTAAACATTTGAAACTGATATAATATGTATATTAAACAGAAAATACTATTACATATTTCAACCTAAGCTAGCGTCACATAACGAAACTTTTTCAACATAATATCAATATTATTGAAGATTGAGGATTATTGCGGATACTTGTTAATTGACAGGAAACTCTTGTAACACTTAATACCAGCTTTCCAAAAGTGTTTAAAAGGATTAAAAAAACATTGACTAAGTATATATTTATAGGGGAAAGATTATTGCAACTTTTTTTTATATTTATGATATCAAAATCAATATTAAATATTAAAGAAATTTTCTACTTATATGACTCTATCACTTCTTGTTATCGGTAAGATAAGTGACCCCATTGTTAAGGTATCAATGAAACTTTGTGGAGTAAATAAAATTGAACGTAATTGATAACATTTCTTTTAATTTTTAATGACATGCGTATCTTTGATTAGCATCAATACGCAATCGGTAATTCCGCGGAAATATTGTTTTTATAAAATAATGCACTTCACAAGTAAAAGCTTATCTCAAGAAAACAGAAGTTGTGAAACAAATACTTTGCAAGCAATAACTTAAATTGTCAATATTGTCAATATTATTAATATTTAAAATGTAATTTATAAGTCTTTTGTCTGTAAGACAAAGTTTACTTGAAAATTGGTCTAACTAAACTCAATTATTTTACAGATAAAATGTATGTCATCCTTTTAAAATTATTTATGTCAAAAAATTGTCATTGAATGCCACTTGATTCATTTTCGAAAAATTGTATTTCCTCCCGGTGAAGTACTTATTTATCAAATATCTATAATTAGAGTTCGTTCAGTAGCCACGTGATGAAAGATTCGATTATCAGCAGATTTTCAATGATATCTGAAGAAAACAAATCCAAGAAATTTAAACAATATTGAATTGTACTGCGAAAGAAAAGAAAGTGTATAGTAGAAAAATTCATATCGCAAATTACACGATTATTATCGCGATTTGATTCTGATATTTCATATCATATTTTCTTTAAGGAGTATTTATAACAATCAGCTGAATATTTCAAATCAGTCTAATTGTCGACTTTCATCTAAACTTATAACGAATTTCGAGAGGTTGTTTTGTACATTTTAAAACTAAATATGAGAGGTGGGTAGAGGTTCTTATGTGAATATGGTGTTGGAAAAGAAAGTATTGAAATGTGTTCCATAATTTTCAAAATTTATTGTTTTTTCGGTGGCATTGAGTCGTTTAAATTTAATTTAAAAAAAAAGTAATTTTACTTCAATAGCTCTGAAGAAGTTAATCAAGTTACTAAGTGTTTGCAAATACGATAAATTTGAATAAGGGATTGTTTACAATGCACTGTTCGCGAATAATGTTCATCCCGACAATATTTTTGCTGGCTAGATGTTTTCAGAAAACTTTTCGCAATGAATTTCTTGCCGAAAATTTTTTCAGCAATAAAATGATGGCAAAAATTGCTTGCAATAAGCTGTTCGCGATCAATTTCTGTCTGAAATTTTTTTTTGAAACTAGACGTTTGCGATAAATTGTACCCGATAAACAGTTTGTGATAAATTTCTTGCGAACAAATTTTTTTTTCGTAGCTAGTTATTTGTAACAAAGTGTTCGCGATCAATTTCCACCTGAAAAATTTGCTGATTTATTTCCGGACATTTTTCTGCAATAAATTGTTCGCGATCTTTTTTTTTTTTTGACAATTAATTGTTGGCAGGAAACGATTTGCAGAAATGTCTCTGTATATGTGGTTTTCGATCTGTGTACACCGTAAAATATTTTCCTTCCACAAAATATCTGAAACGCTTAATTGAAAGATAAACCGCTAGTAGTTCCCGATCGAATGTGGAATATTTTCTTGAATAAAAACTGAGTGGTTCCCATTTTTCTGAATTAAGTTGCTACAATACAGTGCCAATTGCGACCCCTGAGGCGTCTACCAAGATACTAACTGGGCTGGAAGGGTTAGGGTGCGCAAGTAGCACACAATTTTGTAGGCTAGATTTTAAAGATTTTAAGGCTTTGTCGTGCTCATCATTTCACTTGAAAACAGGCTTCGGTTGCTTTTTTGATCCCGTGTGCCTTACTAAATCATACAAGTGTGCAGCAGTTTTGGCTTTGTTAGGCAAAAAGCGATGGTAAAAATTTACCATCCCTATGAAACGTTGAAGCTTTTTATGTGTATGCGGTATAGGATATTCGGAAATAGCTTTAATTATTTTCTGGGAAGGCAAAATTCCTTTATGACTAATATGATGGTCGAGCCAAAAGTCAATACATTTAGAAGGGTTTACACTGGATACCGTATTTCTGTAACCGTTGAAATAAGATACGAAGATGTTGTTTGTGCTCGCTACAAGATTTGCTACCTATTAAAATGTCGTCGATGTATGCGAAAGCGAAATCAAGTCCGTTTAGGACTTCATTAATGAAGCGTTGAAAAGTTTGAGCGCCATTTTTGATTCCAAAAGGCATACGCAAGAATTCGTAGAGGCCGAATGGTGTTATAACTGCGGTTTTATAAATATCTTCTGGTGCAATGGGAATTTGATGGTATGCCCATACTAAGTCGATTTTTGAGTAATGGTGAAATCCTGTAAGTTCGGAGGAGGATACTTGTCAAAGACGGTTGCTGTATTTAATACCCTATAATACCCGCATGGCCTCTATTTACCAGAAACCTTCTTGGGGACCATGTGTAATGGGGAAGCTACTGCGGAATTGGAAGATCGGCAAATTCCTAACTTAGTCATGCGTTTCTATTGAAATCAGGGGGTTTCTTAAGGTCAGGAAAATCATTTAGGCTTGCACCGAATTCGCCTTCTAATAAAACAAGTTTTGGGGAGCAGAAGTTATAAATACGTGAAATGCAGTTAACTGGAAGATCTGTCGTTTGGTGGAGAAGTTGTCTGCTTCTTAAATTAACTAGTAGATTATATTTATATAAAAAATCTGCGGCGGTAATGGCATAATCAACGGCTGCAACTATGAACTGGTGGTCAAATTGTCGACGTAAACCGAGATCTAATGTAAGTTGCCTTACGCTAAATGTAGAGCTTTGTTATATGAGCCATAAAACTCCTTCACGAAACCCAGAGTCATATTAGCCGTGGCAACTATTTATTAAAATGATCCTCGAAAGAAAATTGGCTACTAAGCCGCTTGGTCAAGGTTCGTACTTGTTGAAAGTCTAGTTAAAGGAAAGCCATCTATAATGAAATCAAACTGAAAAAGAGATCTTTTTCGAGAGAAAGACATGAATGTCCACTCTGTTTTTTTTAGGATGTGGCCAAAGCCTAGGGGTCAACCCTTGCCGATACTTCGGAGAAGATCGTTAATGGAACACCAATTTTGAAAGGCGTTCAAGTCAGAATTTAAAATTAGGCAATCGACATTGTCTGAGACAGTGTGGAATATCTTCGCGCCGTCAGTATAACAAAGAATATTTCAGTGAAACAGAAACGTGGATACATCATTGATGTCAATTATAAAATAACAATTGCACAAGATGGGAGCCCTGCGGTACCCCGGAAGTGTTGAAAATAACATCAGACAGAGCTCCACGAAATGAAACCCTCTGAGTGCGTTCAGATAAGTACGGATAAATCCAATTTACAAGAACAAAAATATTTAGAACAAGAATTCGACGTTTTATTCTGTAGAATGCTTTGCTCAAGTCAATAAAAACATAGCCAACTTTCTCACCACCTTCAATTGCTAAAATTAAAAATAAATTTGTGGTAGTTAATTTACCTCATATGAAGCCACGTAGGAACGGCTTGCAGTGGAAGTAAATAACAGGTCACCTTTTTCATAAAAAGGAATAATTAAGGAGTTCTTCCAAGTTTTTGAAAAAACACCACAACGAGTTGACAGATTCAATAAATAACACAGAATAGGAGCAAGAGAGAAATCACAACTTTTCACGAATGAGGCGGGATACCGTCCAATTGAAAAACTATCAGTCATACCGCCCTGTGGTCTCTCTTTAAAAGCACCCGACAGTGTATGTACAGTGCATTAAACAATTTTTAGGACTAAGGCAATTAAAAAAACATTCAAGAAAAACAATTATTTACTTAAAAGAGGATCCATTTCAGTTCAGAAAATTGTCTACAACTGTAAGGAAGTCTCTTAGTTCTTTATAACAATAACGCTTACTGAAATATTTGAATATTAAAAATATCTTGCAATTGGAACTTAAGCTGACATTATTAGTTGGGATGCAAAAAGCGTCAGCTATCACCGATTGTTTATTTGATGATTTTCTTTTGACCGAGTGCAAGGAACTATTTGTACTAACATTAACGATTTTTTATTAATAAACATCATTTGATGTTTTATTAATATAATATATATGTAGAAGTACTTGATTTACAAAAAGAAAAGTATTATATTTGCAAAAGGACGAATTTAATTTGCAAAAGAGTGAATTTAATTTGCAAAACCTGTACTTAATCCTTTTACAAAATATTTGAAGAAGACCTCTCGTACAAGGAAATACTTGTAGGTACACCAAATATTTCAAGAATAAATAGTTTAAATCAGCAATAAATGAAGACTCACTAGTGCAGCTTGTTATAATTTTTTAAGAGTGCCTTCGTGCATAGTTTTATATGTAAAACAATCTGTTAGATAAAGTTTCAAGACAAGAATAATCAAAGAGAAAAATAATTTGTACGCTATCGATATACACTTTACAATTTAAGAAATCTAGTAGCACTTATTACTGATCCTTACGTATTAATTTAATGAATATGACTAAAGAAACACCTATTAGTAGTTTCGGAATTCGGAAAACTAAGAACACCAACATTATATGTTCACTATATTTCAATATTTTAGTAACCTCTTCCATTAAATTTTCAGAATTGAAGACTGCAGTCATAATTGTCCTGATAGCCATAATATCAATCGATGCCCAATTATCGACATTAAGTTCGACTCGTCCACCTTGCAAAGGTGTGCCAGATGGAACATTTGTCCAAGATCCATCATCGTGTAAAGGATGGCTTCAGTGTTTTAATGATGAAGGAAAAATTGGGCAATGCAAGGATGGATATCTGTTCGACCGTCGAACCGGATCTTGTAATTACAAAGATAAAGTTGATTGTGTAACAAGAAATCCTTGTAAAGGCAAAAATGATGGAACATTCGTAAAAGATCATGCAACATGTGCCAGCTACTATGTGTGCATTAACGAAGATCCTAAGTTAGGATCGTGTCCAGATGATACGAATTTCGATCCAACAACACAACGATGCGTCGCTCCAAAGGACTATCCATGTAATTCAACAGGTCCAACTTTAGAGGATATCGTATGCCAAGGATTACCTGATTACTCATTTGTGGAGAATGAAAACATTTGTGGTGAATATTTCGTCTGTGTAGGTGAACGTGGCAGACCAGGACGATGTCCAAACAATTATTTGTATAATCCAAAAAAAGGAATATGTGACTTTAAGGAATCAATTGATTGTCCTGAAGTAGTACCAACACCTGAACCTGAAAAAAATGTATGTGATGGTGTAGAAAATGGTAGATTTATTAGGGATCCATCATCATGTCCTGCCTATTTTCAATGTATTGACGGTGAACCGATATCGGGTAAATGTGATGACGGACTTTGGTTCAATCCAATTCAAGCAATATGTGACTATCCACATAATGTTGATTGCACGCCAAATCCTTGCGAAGGCAAACGTAATGGAGAATTTATGCCAAACCCTGAAATTTGCGGAACATTTATTCAATGTGTTGACGGAGTTGGAAAACCTGGCAGCTGTCCGGATGGTTTACTTTTTAATCCACTAAATGGATATTGTGATTATAAAGAAAATGTTGATTGTGATAATCCAGAAACTACAGCAATAGAAACTGAGTCTACAACAACTTCAACAGAAGGTCCGACCTCATCTTCCTCAACAGAGGAAATATCAACAGGGGAAACATCAACTGAACCGCCCTCCAGTACTCGCGGTACGGTTCCCCCAACACCACCAGTTGCTAATCGTCTGGTTTTTAATGGTCTAATGAACGATCTGTACTATGACAGTGATAGTTAATCTTGCCTTTAGAGTTTTAACATTTCAATGGATTTAAATATTGTCTAAGATTTTGTAAAAAAATAAAAATAAAAATTTGCTAAATTCTTACGTCAATAATTTTACCAACGTTCCAATTCAGCTTTATTCTACTTCATTCCTGCTTCCCTTATTGGGGTTTTTATGATATAGCCAAATCCCAGCGGATGCGTTAACATGGATATGGCTCGGAAGGGAATTAGGTTTAGAAGCATAAGGACATTGGATGTCTTGTTTTTTTTTCTGCATCGCTGAGAGCTAAACAAAGCAATAGACTTGGTAATTGTGAGGTTGTTAGAGTCGTAGATAGGCTTTTTCTGCCACTTAACGTCCATAGTTATAATTTTAAATACGCGTAAGTTAAAATATCCATAGCAGTATACTGAGGCTTTGCCGTTAAACTAAAGATATGTGAACACAATGGCAAAACCTTGGCAGAGAGGAATGAGAGGAAGTGGGTCAGCGACACAAAGACCCTGTTTTCTTCGATGGATCTAAAGGATCTACATAGATGGACAGGGTTTTGGAATTTATATCCTTATGTGATATCATAAATGTATGCAGTCCAATCCACTACTGGACTTCTCCAGTATGTTTTAGGTAAAGATCGCGGTCAGTAAAATACGCCATCGTACGAACTACGATCAACACGAACCAATCACCAGGATGCTACGAAAAGTCAACGACCTTTCCTCCTTTGACTTCTATCTGAGTAAATCATCCCTTCACAAACCCTTATATCTTGATCCCGCCCATCCTGATCGCCTTTCTTAAATCTTTTTCTTTCCAGTTTGCATTTATTATAATTATAGCTCATATTGTAGCTTATACTATTAATTATAGCTTGTATTTTTATTTTTTGTACTATTATGCTTGTATTAAGCTTAAATAAATAAAGCAAGAGATGTAAAATTATCGTGGCATTCAACGTGTCAATAATGATGCCACCTTTAAAAATATAAGAAGTAGAATTTCTTAAAAATTTCAAATAGATGGGTTTGCTTTGAGAATATCAATTTGGCAAACGTTCCAGAAAATGGTTCACAAGGGATGGCCACATTTGAACTCATACACCATACAAAACCACCTTGTCTATAATTTTTTGTTAAGGCGTTGAAAATAGCTGTAAGGTATAATTTAGGTAGTGCAGAAATTAATCTTTAAAAAAAACCAAACCATCTGATACCTTCGGCTCTCTGATTTTGCAAAAAAAAAATCTTTATGGCCTTCGTAATCATTTACAGATGTACACTCGTACGTGCACAGGCATTAGTCCACGAAGGGTCAAAACAAAAGGAATGCAAAATAAATATTATCGTACAGTTGCCAACAGAGATTATTGTAAATTTTCTAATTTCACTCTTCATCGGAGTTAGATTACAAACAATTTTATAGGTCCGATATTTTAAATAAATTACTTCCCACCACCCGAACCAAACAATATCCAGAAATTTCACCTGCAGTCAGACAGAGATTACACGCACAAGTTAATTTCCCAATTCAATTCGATTTATTTCTGAGGTTGAACACGTGAAGCGACTAAGCGAGTGGCACTCTTAACTTGCCAACAACGGCTGCACTCAGTCATTACAGTTTACTCCGTTCCAAAGTTGATTGAACGGAAATGTTCCTGAGTTTCCTTGAGGCCCTTCACGCCAGCCAATACACATTTTACACCAAGCGCACGCCCTCCTCGCTCACTCAATATTGCCGACCAACATCAGCATTGAATCGTCGCAATGTCAAGAGGTTCAATTCAGGCGACTGCAATTTGAGAAAAGTGTGCCCGAGAAAAATTCATACGAAAGCGCACCACCCAACCACCCCACAGACTGAAGCTTGCCAGCGCCTTACTGCAATGCAAGTGACGACCCAACAGCTTGACGGGAACAAAGCGATTTCCTTTCAAGCAAAGCGGTCGAAGTGAAACACATGAGTTTTCATTGAATCAAGCGAAACCACCAGTCAACGTTGAAGTGAAGTGAATTTCAGTGGACTGCTGTGCTCGACTGAAGCTGAAGGAATTGGGCGAGGGTGGTGCGCTCGTTCCTGTGGCCGAGTAAAATGAAACTCAGTGCGCTTTGACTGAATGATTAGCTTAGTTGAAACATGTGGCGGGTGTTGAATTGTTTTAGGGAAGTTCAATAGCCAAAACCACATTCGATTAACTCGTACTTTTTCTACCGTAGGTGAAGAACCGATGAGTGAGTGGTAAGTAAGCACATTGGCTCTGCTCTGGTCTTTTCGAATTATAATAATTGCAAGTGCTGGGGCGCGCTGGGAATTTTCTTTCGCAAGAAAATTAATGTTTATGTTGTCTTCATTTCTTCCTTATAACAATGAATGTGTGCTATGACGTTTTCTGCTGTTTAGGGTTTTCACGGTAGGACAGGATGACTGTCATTGGAAAAATTAAAAATGATAGAAAATGAAAATATCGCCCAGCAAAAAATATTTTTGAATAAACCCTTTGATATTTTATTGGCTAGCCTAACTTCGTAACTCCATGAACCGATTTCGATGATTCTTTTTCTGTTGGCTAGAGTATATTCCCTGATTAATACCACGAGAACAAAAATTTTGGTGGGATGGGGGTAAGGGGTTGAACCTAACTTTTTAAGGCATGGACCGATTTGGATGGTTCTAAAAACAGGAGTAATAATATCTTTGGTAAGTTAAACAAGTGCTTTTATTTTTTCGTTTTTGAATAAATGACTTCCATCAAGTGTAAGTCGAAAGGAAACTTTCTGATCAAACAATATTTAACCAGTATTGGTATTTTATGAAATTGATGGACTAAAAATCCTCTTCATAAATAATTCGTACTTAGTTTTCAAACTAAGTACTTATAGGAGTTGTGTTTTTGACCTTCCTTCATGGATGTCCGTGGTGGAAAATGACCAAACATTCATCATTTTTCTTTGAGCACTCATATTTTTGAGTGATCACCTTCCCAAAGAAATTATTACTCCTGTTTTTGTGGAAGTGAAACAAGTGCTTTTACTTTTTCATTTTTGAATAAATGACTTCCACCAAGTGTTAGTCGAAAGGAAACTTTCTGATCATGAATAAGGCGTTATAATAATTTATTTAACTTGTCGAGAGTCGTATAACTTACTCTTTTTCACTTTAAATTGAACTCCATTTATTGATAAAAAAAATTACTATGGACCTATATTATCGGCACTTACCGCAAGACACACTAAAAGCGAATACATTAAAACTTCATACATTTTAAGTGCTCTGTATGGAGCATAGCAATGGCTCATAAACCCTAAATTTAATTCGAAAACATCCAAATCAAATACAAAATTTATTGTCAATATTTTAGTAATACAAATTTTGTTCCAATTCCTTATTTTTATTGCCAAAATCCGATATTAATTTTTAAATGATAACTAACTTACAAGAAAAAACTTAATTCAAAATTTTAAAATTCCATAACTTGTAATATAATATTTTCTTCCGTTCTTTAGGATCATACAAATCAAGAGAAATTGTGTAACATCATTAAAAAATTAAAAAATCAATATTTCCTGTTAAAACTAGGCAACTGTTAAAACGTTCTTCCATTAAAATGATCCAAACAACGCATATATAATATTTTAGTTCACCTTTCCTTAAATGTATGCTAAGAAATCGTTTTAATTTTATTTTTCAGGAACCAAAACTTTTAGATAAAATAATGAAAAAACATGGAACAGATCAGCAAGCTTTAGATGACCGGTCATTAACGATATGTTCCGGAACGGATTATATAAACATTATTTACCAGCATGTGATTTGTCCGGATGCCGTCACAGCAAAGGTAAGTAATATTTTATTAATATTCAAGTAAGAATCGAAATCATTATTTCTTTTTATTTGTAACGAATCGCGTGAGATTCCGGGCAAAAACGAGTCGTAGAAAATTTCCGGGGCAAAAACGACTTAACTACTTAACTGGATTACTTTTTGTACTTAAATCGTTTTTGCCCGGAAATTTTCTACGATTCGTTTTTGACCGGAGCTTCACGCGATTCGATTTTTCGCGGAAAATTTTCAAAGCCACTTTTGCCCGAACCTTATAAATAGGTCACTTTTACTCTCAGCCCGTCAATTATAAATGGCACCTAAGTTAGAATTTAAAAGAACAACATCCTCTTCACAAGGTACAACACGAAAGATCTTGGTATTGTTGGCATAGCGAAGAATTCTAGAATTCGCTAGAAACATGAGTACTTCATTGATGGATATAACAAATAAAAGTGGACTAAGATCACTACCCAGTGGCACATCAGTTAAAAATAGAGTTAAAGATTTCGTTTGACAGAAATCCAACGAAACACTGCTCTTTAAGTCCGAAACGAAGTGTAATAAGATAAGTAAAGAATAAAAGCCTTAGGGATTAAGATCACATGATTTATTCTGTCGAATTCTTTACTAAAATCAGACGCACACGTAGTGGACCTCTCGATTGAAGAACTGCAAAAATTACAGAATATTAGAAGATTAATCACTATTGATCTGCCTATAATAAAATCGTGCTGAAAGGTCTCCAAAAAGAGTTTCAATGGACATAGAGACATTACAGACTTTAACGACATAGGTTAAACTAGCAATGGGTCGGTCTATAATTCAAAATATCACTTTTATTGTTCTTTTTATGGAGAGAAATTATTGGTGACGATTTCCATTGTTTAGGAAAGACCACGAGATATAAAAAAAAAATTTAATAAATAACGAAGAGAACAGGAACCAGCGAACGTGGTATCAGGGATCTCGTCAATGTGGAAAGAAAGCAATTCGTCGATGCTTGTCTCGGAGGGATGTACACAGAGGCAATAATTAACTTTTTATGTGGAAATTTTATTTCTTTTCCAACCTCCTCCTCGTTCAGTTCAGAAAGATGGTGACCACTCCCAAAAATAAAAAAGTCTGGACCAAAATAATAATTTAAAAAATTCCCTAGAAAAACTCCAAAAATTTCAACTTTGTAAGAACTGAAAGAGAGTAGAGTAGAGCTAATAAAGAAGCGAGTTTTTTGAAGCGCAAGCGAATCTTGTTATGGCATGTATCACCTTCAAATTGCCCTTTAAGGTCATTGCTATGCTATAGAGGAATTCCCTTGGCCATCACTAAACTACGCTGACGATATAAGCCCGGTGTTAGTTTTTTTAACACACAAAAAGGTATATGAACAGACAGACAACACAGTGAACGAGATAATCTCCAACCAGTTAAATCAATTCTCGACATTTTAAATAAATTTGCATTAACTCAGACTAATATTTACATACATACATAAATTTAGTGTCAGCCTACCAATCGAGAGGTCCCAGGTTCGAATCCCACCGACGGCGACCGGTGGTTGTTTTCTGCTGACAATAGATTACGATAAGAAGGCCAAGGATGTTGTAAAGAAAATGTCAGTGGTTCGAAATCTACTTTAAATTGTAGGTCCACTTGCGCCGTTGTCTCGAATCGGGTGAATTCTTCTTCCGTCTCATGCTCCACAAGGGATTACGGGAACTAAAGAGAGTGAAATTTAAATGTTAAGTCAAATGTTACGTAAAACACACTGTTTCTGAAAAACTGTCTGTAGTTTACATTTAAGTGACCCTTGCAGATAGGCATTAAATTATCCAGACAACAATAGTCATCTACATAAATATGTATGCTATCTTCTCTCGTTAAATAGAAATTTTACTTCTAAAATAAGAACAAATATTCGCGCAAATGCAATTTTTGAGATAAGTACCTTTAAGTGGTATTTATTGGAATAGACATGAACTGCATGTGCCATTCATTACTTGATTAAAGTTTTCTCTCTAATTAAACTTATCATTTTTTCGAAGAATTCAAGTGAAATACAATTTTCTGCTAATTTTACACAATTCCTTCGGCAATTTTATCAAGACGATATCGAAGTTCTTTTAGAAATACGTCGATATCACATAAATAGAAGTTCAGTGTTTCAGGCCGTTCTATTTGACGACTCGTTTCGGTATAGAAAAGACATAACATTTTCAATTAATCATTTCTAGTGCATACAAAAGAGCATAATTAAAGGAAATATGTGGCGTAAGTTTATTTTGTAGAGCAGAGGTTTTCAGAAAATAAATAAAATCACTTTCCAGGTTACATCGTTCTCTTTGGGCTTTTGGCCTCCGTAGGATTATGTAACTCCGATGGATGTAAGGGTGCTCAGAACGGAAAGAAAATTCAAGATTCTGCGGATTGTCGATCCTACATTCAGTGCCATAATGGACGATCTTTTAACAAAATGTGTTGGGTAGGAACCAGATTTGATGAAGAAAAACAGAATTGTGTGAAAGGAATATGCCCAATTTGCAATTGCAGCCCAGACGCATCAAGTCCAGTTCCACCTACGGATGAAGCATGTCAAGGTCAACGAAATAAATACAAATTTCAAGATCCAGAAGATTGTCGCGGATATATAATGTGTGAGAATGGCAAAGCAAAACGTTACCTTTGTGCAGCACGCAAAAAATTCGATGAAACCAAGCGAATGTGTGTCAAGGGAAACTGTCCAATATGTAATTGTCCTAAAATATCTTCAACTGTATCGCCGTCAACAAGCACATCAACGCCAGTCCCTGTACAGACATCGACAACAAAACCATCCTCAGACAAAGAGGAGTCTAATCCTTCAAAGGAAACATTGGACTGCAAGGGTATGACAGATGGTTCGGCAAAGCGCGATCCAAAAAATTGTGGTAAATTTTGGGTGTGCATCTATGATACTCCAATCGAAAGGCAATGTCCTGAAGGGCTGTGGTATGATGAAGAACGACTTGTTTGTAATTATCCACAAGAAGTTAAGTGTCCTGCAGGAAAATATTAGAAATATACTGTTTGTGAAATTGTTGTCTTTTTTTATAACTTAAGAATTCTGACCAGATTATACCGTAGACAGACTGGCAGAGCATTAATAATTAAATTGGGTAAAAAACATAGGGGGTTGTGTGTGTTTTTTTTTTTTGGGAAAAAAATTTAGTGAAATTATAATCATGAATGCCAATATAAATAAGACCTTGCTTTCTAGCTCGCCTATATCATTAAGAGATGAACCGAGATCTGGTCGGCCAAGTGTTGTCGTTCATGATATTTTGATACAAAATGGGCCTTATACTATTTCCTTGCATAAAGTAGAACCGTTGATTTCTATATAATTGCGGGCTATCGTATAAGGCCAATTTTTCAACAAAATATCGTGATCGACCAGATGTCCGTTCATTTTTTAAGCTTAAATCTCCCCCACGAAATATTTCAAACCAGATCTGATGTGTAAAATTGCTAAAACTTGGACTTACGGTTAAAACTGCCAACAATTAGATCGCCTAAGTGAAGCTGCATTACTGAAAGTGCCCCTAGTTTCAAATCGAAAATACGTAATTATCAAACAAGACAATGCTTGTCCTCACGTACCAAAGGCCACAAAAAAAGAAATAAAGATTTAAAATGGGAAGGTTTACCTTATGCCGCTTGCTCCCCAGATGTTGTACCATCACATTATTATCCGTTTATAGATCTCTTCTCTTGTTTTTTCCATTTTAAGCCAACGAGCGAATAGAAAAGTCCATTGAGAGATGAGAAAGTGTTAGTAATAGGGTTGGCTGCGCACATGTAGTTACAAATAAATTATTATAACTAAAACAAAAAAAAAGGTTATGAGATGTGATTATCCATACTGACATCAGAGCGCAATCAGCATGTTAAATTAAGTCGGCCAAGATACGGAAAGCCGTGAAGGGGAAATCTTATAATGGTTACCGGGTTCGGGACTCGGTCTCCCCGTAGGTTTTTAAAAATAGTATTAAAAATCTAATCCGTCTCTGGGCTGTTATCTAGCTCGCATTAATGCAAAAACGAGAAATTCAAAGTTCCTCACTCCCTAAGCCCTATCCTATCGTATCCTAATTCGCTTCTGGCGAAAGCCATGCTAACGCATCAAAGGGTTGTTGCGCATAGGCTTTGTCCGCATCCTTATAAAAAAAATATTAATTAAATGATAATATCACGAGATATATTGGGTAAAGGAACAGAGGCAGCAGGACGCTTTTGGATATGGCCAAAATCTTCCAGGGATGGCGCAAAATTGCGAGAGAAAAAGGCGCTCTCGAAGAACAACGCAAAGTTATCGGCAGTATCGTTGCAACTGGGGACCCGTTGTATCACATTGTAACAGAGATGGGCATTTTTTATTCGAATTAAGATAAAAGCTAAAAACTCAAATAAATTGAAAAATCGAATAAAAATTTATTTGATTACAAAAACTATTTGTTATTTGGAGAATTATTCGCAAATAATTATTAGTTATTTGGTGTTTTTTATTCGAATTTCAAATAATTATTTGTTATTCGACCGTTCGGAATTCTATAATCAAATAATTATTCGTTATTTGATGAATTATTCGCATATTTGTTATTTGGTGCTTTTTATTCGAATTTCAAATAATTATTTGTTATTCGATTATCAAGTAATTATTCGATAGTTGATGTCTCTTTATGGAATACTTATTTGTTTTATGGTTTTATTTACTAAAATTTTTACTGTAAACATAACAACATAACAAGGCAGTTTTAATTTCCTAAGTACGAGACACCTTGTGATATGAAATGCGTGTACCAAGAAATAATTTTTTGAAATTGAACTAATGGACACCAAAAACAAATAATTATTTCATAAAGAGACATGAGCTATCGAATAATTATTTAATAATCGAATAACAAATAATTATTTGAAATTCGAATAAAAAGCACCAAATAACAAATATGCGAATAATTCATCAAATAACGAATAATTATTTGATTATCGAATAACGAAGGATCGAATAGCAAATAATTATTTGAAATTGGATTAAAGAGCACCAAATAATAAATAATTATTTGCGAATAACTTAAAATAAATTTATTCGAATAATTTTTTATTCGATTTTTTAAAAAAATCGTTATTTGATTGAAAATTTATTCGAATAATGCCCATCACTGCATTGTAGATGGATAATTATCAGTTTTCTTCTTCATATTTACAAGCGATATATGTATCTTCACAGACTTTCCGGCTGAATCTCCAAGAAGAATGCATTTGACCTCTAAAGCTGCTAAAATGGCACCCATTTGTTTTCAATAGGAGTTCCAAGTTGTTTTATATATCTTTTTCATAGGGACGGGAATCTAGCTCCAACGTGGTATAGTAATGGGCCATTATGGCCTAAGTGTACCTTCTCCATCAAAGGCTGGCACTATAACCCAACCTAACCTACATAGTAACTTAAATATTTTGCAGCAATTTCGTTTAAACTACTAAAAATCCTTGTACCAACAACTGCATCATTTGAAATTCTTAAAACGGCAGCACTGGCCACGATTTGTTGATCTGGGTACCTCTCCTCTCGCCGGATCTTATCCATGTGTTGCGCGGTCGCCCAATTCGGCATCTTCCTTGGATTCCGTGAGAATTTCAATCTAAGGCCTGCTGTGCGATGTTGTTTAGCTCTTTTCTTAGTGTGTGTGTGGCCTATCCATTGCCACTTTCGCCTGCGAACACTGGGGTCTATCCTGTCTTGGCCTGTAAGTCTGTGTAGGTCTTCGTTGGTAATGACCTCCGGCCAATGGATGTTAAGGATACGCCGGAGACACCATATACCAATGCTGATTTGATCGGAGCCCATACGCTTTGGAAGCCAGCACATATTTGAAAAAACACAAAAACAAGATGTCGCAGAAAACAGCGGCATCGATGTCACGAAAGAAGTTTCCTTCCATTCTCGAAGTACACAATATGGAGTAACAAAAAAGTTAATAAACTTTTCTAGCACATTATATAATAATAATTTCAAAACCAGACTTGTCACAGACAGTCTTCAAATCACAATAATTGCCAATAATTAATGGGATCCAATTCTATAAGTTCTCTAGCAGTGTCCGGAGTAAAGTAATATAATCATTTTAACCATGATCCAATAAATAGTCAAGTTCCAAATATTTTCACGCCAAAAATATGTGCAAAATAGTTTCCGTCCCATGAAATCTACTAAGCAACTTTTATTATATTTTTGCTTAGATAATTTTTACTTGCTCACTTTTTTATTTTTACTGGTCGCATTCCCGGAGAAAGAAAATGGCAGAAACTTTTAGAAATTTAGAACCACTGTCTCGCGCACCTGAAACTTTTTGTTGACGATTTTGTTGAATTATTTTGCATTGACCATTTCATAATTTTATAATTTAACAAGGTGTTTATACATATATTGCAGAATTTATAAAAAATTACCCGAAACTAAACAAATCAGAAAAATTTCTTACCTTTACGAATTTCTTGTAAAATTCTTCCACCCCGGACGGACGCACAGGCAACAGGCACTCGTGAAATTGTTCACTTTTTCAAAGTAAATAAACACTTAACACTCTGACAAACACTTTTAATATATTACTTAATAACAAATGCACAATTTAACACTATTTTTGGAAATATAACACCACTAACAACATAAAATTTAATCAAAAATTATTCACACACACAATTTTCAAAGTGGAGTCAACTGTCTGCTGTCACTTCTGCTCCCAAGTAAAGGGCACTGCGTAATTAAGCGGCGTAAGCGTAGACAAGCGAACACACATACAATGTTCGCTCGCGGAGGCAATGAGTTGCACAGACAGTTTAACATGTTGCATAGTTTTGTATGTGGTACGAACAGCAACCGAAACAACAGCAACGCGTACGCGTGGATGATGTAAACCGGGGGTTGTACAAGTTGACAATTTTTGTTAATGTTGAAATAAAATTGTGTTAAATTTACCTGTTTAACCTTAAATCACGTCACAGATGAAAAAGGGTGAGGGATATGTAAATATAAATATTGTAAACAAGTACTGCTTTTTTAGAGCAAGAAAATTGTCTTATAGCCACAGCGAATTCCCGCAGAGGCAAACATAGGCAGTGCCTAGGGGCCGCGCAGCCCGAAGGGGGCCACAGACCCGAATTGAAAAAAATTATGACCTTAATTTGTTATTTTATCTTTTATCTTGGGATATCATAGAACAGCGATATTGTACTTAATATCGCTGTTCTATGATATCCCAAGATAAAAGATGAGATGGTTTTCCTCAGGGTTTTCCCTCGTCGGTTTTTACAACTTTATAAGAAGCTCAAATCTTTTTAATTGCTGGACACTTTTTACAAGTAGTTTGAAGGGACCTCTAACCCTAGATGGGGTTCTCTCTCCCCTGCTATGCTCCCAGCTAATGGTCATGAACAAGACCCTGATGAGACTTGAGCAAGGGGGTGCTAAGGCCACGGACGATGTGGTGATCCTGGTATCAGGGTTATTTCCCTCTGTTGTACGTGAGATTATGGAGGGTGCCCTGAAGAAGGTGAGCAGTTGGTCTAAGAAATGTGGACTGGCTGTGAATCCAGGGAAAACTGAGCTAATGCTCTTCACAACAAAAACTAAGGTACTATAATTTGGCTTACCTAAATTAAACGGCCAACAACTCTCACTTTCCTCCAGTGCCAGGTATTTGGATTTAATCCCCTATCCCAAATTGAACTGGAATCTAAACATAGAGGAGCGTGTAAAGAAGGCAATTCTAAATCAAAATACAACTAGTTCACGGATACCTTCAGAAGGGACTACTGGTTGGTACTCACTATCCGGCTTGTTCAACCGCAAAAGTATTTCAGTCTACATTAGCTTATTATAGTCATGGCGTAGGCCGTAAGCTCCTAACTAGAAGGAAATAGGACAGTTTTACATCTTTCAAGTCACCAGCCTGGGACGGTATTACCTTTGCAAAACTTCAAGCAGCCTACTTGTCTTCTGAAAATCATTTATAAAGCCTGCCTAAATCTCAACTATATTCCAGATTAGTGGACAAAGGTCAAGGTGGTCTTCATTCCTAAAGTAGGCGAATCAGTCTCCCCTCCTTTCTTCTTAAAACATTGGAAAGACTTATGGATGACCAAATCAAAGAAACAGTTGATCGACCTAAGCTCTCTCTCATTCTCAAAATGCATATTGGTTTGATGACCAGCGATTAGAAAGGCTTATAACCGAACCAATCTAAATATTAACCAACAATAATATTATTAACATCTTATCGAAACTGTGACGAAAATACGTTGCACCGATTCGATCTGCTCGGAATGAAAAGCGTAGTAGGGCGACCAGACCTGAGATGCATAGTCTAGAATAGGTCTAACTAAGGAACAGTACAAATAAATCAAAGTTGGTAAATCCGAAAACTCTCTAGACCAATACTTTACAAATCCCAAGATTAAACTGTCTCTAGACCCAATATAATTAATATGCAGAGTAAAGTCAAGTTTCCTATCAAGTTATCGAACTTGTGGCTTACGGCTCCTTGAAAAGGACATAGCCTCACATTTCTCAAAATTGAGATATAAGCCATTGTGCTCGCATCAATCCAGGAACGTATCTAAGTCCTTTTGAATGAGGGCAGCGTCACCACTACCCTTAACATAGGAGAAAGTCTTCATATCGTCAGCGTAGAACAGAACATTACAGTGTGAGATCAGATGGATAATGTCAAGAACGAATAGTAGAGGCCCAAGATGGCTGCCTTGCGACACGCCAGGTGAAGCCCTGAAAATTCTTCAGATAGAACCACACAGCGACATGTCAATATGCCCTGCCTCTCAGATAAGAAAAAAATCCAGTCAAGAAACCCAGGGAGGAAACCCAGCCTCTTCAGTTTAAATACAATCACGGAGTGAGGGAGTTTATCAAAGGCTTTACTGAAATCCGTGTATATACAAGCTGTCTGCATGCTTCGTTGGAGGTTCCTGGAGGATGGACGGAAGAGTTGAGGCCTTCTAGGATACGGGCAATGCACGAATGACGAAAAGTGACCCGATTCTATGTGGTCTGTTTCGGCTAAACCCCAGAGATGTTTTTTTAGTGCGTAAAAATCTCACACTACCGGATTGCACGGGCTGTCCGGTGTCTTTTCGAAAAGAATCCTAACCTCTTCCCCTAAAAAAAAAATACCTCATTGGAAACCTGAAATAACGTGAGAAGTGAACTCTAGCAAGATAGTAGTCGTTGATATACGGGGCAAAAGCCCATGCTGATTGGGGAAGATTAAACTTTGACAGCGATTCAAATAACTTGGGGGTGCAGGATAATTTCGCGATTGGTCTTTAATTATTTATAGTATTATTTTCATGAACAGGGATTACAAAGGAGCCCTTCCACAATGCCGGAAATTTACCAGCTTGAAGGGACTTATTGAAGAGAATTTTTAATGGAGTGAGAAGGGCATCGGAGCAGGACGTAACGAATGCAGGAAGGATACTGTCAGGGCCGGAGAAAAACTTCGATTTCAGTTCTTTGATTTTTTCCAAAATAAGATCCGGATAAATAAAGGGCAAAAAATCGATGAAGCGGGACGATCTAAAATATGATCAAAATTACTCTCACAAGGCTCAAAGTTATCGGAAGAAAAGGCATTCTCAAAACAATGAAGCAAAATTATTTGCAATATTTTAGATGAATAGTTGATTGATTTATTTTTCATGTTGACGTCGGTGGGGGGGGGGGGGGGGGGGCACTTGCACGGGAAGGTTCAGTATTTTCTTAGGTATAGTTTAGTTTTAGTTTAGTTTTACGACCGATCTTAGTGTCGACACTCCCGATACCCTCTAGATATAAGGGTCAGAAGAACGTTACAGTACAAATAATCTAAATAGTGTGAGAATTCATAGCTTTCGGGATCACTGAGATGAACAATCGTACTCTAATTGCCGTTGGATACTATGTGGTTAAGGCACATTTAGCACCCCAAGATGTTTGTGTTAGAAGGGAGTGACATGTAAAATTAATCGGAAGCGACACTTATTTATCAAAAGTCAGAGCAACGCAGGGCACACGCAGCTAGTAACGAATATTTATTGAAACGGCAGTTAATATAATATATTTCTCCATAAATAAAGAATACTTTCAAATTTTTTCATTAAAAAAAGTCCAAATGGTGGCTGTAGGCCCTATAAACTAAAGCCATGCACCGCATGCATTGGTCTGTAGAATAAAACCTTTCCGGCAAGAAGGGACCAGATATTTTTAATTATTGCTGCTGTCAACGTGTTAAATTTTCTGAAAGCCCCCGGATATCAAAATGGCGGCCGCTTGAAAAAAGACGTCATATTTTCAATGTTTTTTTAGCTTCAGTAGACGCGATAAGATCCCCGAAATTACATTTCCTTTACGGTTGAACAGAGTCAATCAAGTACAAGTCAATCTTTTCATCCATTGATGCTGTAGAGCGCCCCAGCACCACAGAGGCAGCCTTCGGCTTCTTCAAAGGATTCGTTTTGCTGGATCTGCAGGTTGATTGATAAGGTAGCGGAAAAACGTCGTCTCGCAAGGCACAAGGCGCAGCTACCTGTTTTCCACCCGGCGCGAGGTTCCGCAAAATGCGCTGTAAATTCTAAACTACATCAGATTTTACAAAATTCTTTTAACAACATATACTAGACACTATAAGGATTCAAATTATGTAATAAAAAAATCGATACTTTGAACGTCATGAACGGTAAGCTTCCCTTAAGAACCAAGAGTTTAATATTGAATGAACTAGAGAAGGCAGGAATATCTACTAAGCTGCAGTTTTACGTTGAAGAGCGATCTGCAAGCAACCAGTACTCCACCACCCAGTCACACGGAGTCGGAATATCTGTCACTACGAAAAATCTGATAGGAGTCGTGGAGAACCTCTGCATCGTTAAATCCAAGATGAACAGTGAGTCAACATGATAATATCGTAGCAGCAGGCAAGGGATTGCTGAAATAAATGGCTAGCTTTAGTACTTAGCCCCCTTACATTTGGATAATAAAGGGACATCGTACTTAGTATTTTCGAGCATTAGTTATAGCTCTGTCATGGATACTACTGATAAACCTACCTCTAGGCGCAAATTCGTGTGCGATGGAATTCTCAGGCCAGAAGTCCGGAGAATAAATGATCTCGAAAAGAGCCGGGGAAGTCGTCAACTTAAAAGACGATACATATCCCTGAGAGAAGCAAGAATTAAGACGCTGACAACGTTGAAGTACAGAGTTGTCAGCCTTGCTCCTTATTTTCACATATTTTAGTACATCATAAACAGGCATAGACATTTTTATCTTCATTATTTATATTTTAAGTTATATTTGACAAAATAAACCCAAAAACAGCATCTATTTTCATTTTTTTATTATTTCAGTGTTGTTGGACAAAGAAAATTGCAGAAATTCTTAGAAACTGAGAAGATTTAGAACCACTGTCTCGAGCACCTGAAACCTACTTTACCATGTAAAAAGTCTGACGTAAATTATTTTGCAAAGAGATTGAAATGCAATTAATTACGTTAAGGTTTATAATTTCAACAATGTATATACTGAATAATTTGTAACAAAATTAATGGAATATAAACAAATTAAAAAAATCCCTTACCTTAACAAATTTCTTGTAAACTTTTCCGAACAAAGAATTCACGAGGCCCTCGGGAAATTTTTCACTTTTTTCAATGTTAATAATTCATAAACACACGGACAAACACTTTTAATACATGATTTAACAACAAACGCACTATTTAACACATTTTTTGGAAAATAAACTGCACGAATAACATTAAAATTAATTAAAAATTATCCTAACACACAGAAGCACTTGCAATTTTCAGCATGGAGTCAACTGTCTGCTGTCACTTAACTTCTCCCAACTGAAGGGTGCGCATAACTCAGCGAGTTGCACACACAATACAACACGTTGAGTAGTGTTGTATGTCGTAGGACCAATTACAACTTTAGCAGGCGGTTAATTCAAATATTTTAAATTGATATAACACCTTTAAATAAGTCGTCATAGTCCAGGAGGCAGGGACATTTTTTTATGTCCCGCTTAGTGAGAGGGAGGAGGTGTCAAAATTGTTTTCCTTGTATCTGGGATACCAATAAACGTACGACGAAAGTGATGGTACCAGCGTAGACGGCGCTTCGGCTTATTTTCCTAAATGAAAGGGTTATCGTTTGGGGGGAGGTACAAACTTTTTCGGTAGAGAATTTGTTTTCCTTGTATCTGTATTGTATTTCTCCAGCATCCCTGAAGCAAACGTACGAGCCCAAAGGTCCTCTTTCAATAAACAAAATTCCGTCTCTATATATTTTTGTCAAATGCTTTTATATGGATATGGTACAGGGTATGTAATCGCCTTTAATTTGATCAATCAATTCGTCGAAAGTAAATACGCATTCGTTGGAATTCTCTTCCAAATATTTCGTAATGTCTTCTATGACTTCATCCATAGATCCGTAACATTTCTGAGTCGCTCGATAATCGCTTTCGAAGGTTGTCTAAGCGGCTCTCGATGAAATGCAGTATTGTTTCTTTAAGAATCGATGTATTTACGAAATCCCGCTTATCATCCTTTATTGCAAACGATTATACTACAATGTGTCGTCTTTTGCGGAACATATGAAGCATGCATTTTTAAAATCGAAGAAAAAGATGTAGACGGCTCCAATTCCATCGCCACAGTTTCGACGGGGAGAAGATGACGAGACCTTTGAAGATTCGCCATTAGATTTCCTGCGTGCCGCAGCAGCATTTTAGATGAAACCATACAGAATTCATTGCTTCCAATGACTGCTGCGGCGGATCTGAGCCTGGCCATTCCTCGAGATCCGAGCCATATTTCTCGCCTTCTGGCACAGTTTCCTCGCAAATGAAGCATTTGATATCGAACATTTTGAAAGCGATCACCATCTTGTAACTGCTAAGTTTCGCGTACGCTCGGCAACGGTACGCCCAAGTAACAAAACATCTAATATGCCACGGATCAATGTGAAGAGGCTTAAAACGTCATAACAGAAATGGGAAAGGCCGAAGGAATGTTTTGTGAGCTATGGTACAGAACACGTGGGACGATTAGAGAGCGGAAAACGACCATGGATCAGTGACGCCACATGGTGCAAAATACAAGAACGAAAGCAGATTAAAGCATCAATTCTGCTTTGCTGAAGTCGGTGAATAGGCATACCCGACTCGATCAGGAACAAACAGTGATGCACGAACTCGAGCAAATTCGTGGTGGTTCATTTACCCTTGATAAAGCCGTGTTGGAAAGGGTCTACAGTGGAAGCGGAGTACGTCACATATCGGTGTTTCAGTGGACTGTAGTTAGATACGTATACCTTGTCTCCCATTTTGTAAAGGGGGATTATCACAGAGTCTTTCCGGAGCCTCGGAAAACGGCCACAGCGCAAAGACAGGTTAAACATATGACAGAGGACAGGAGTGACCGTTGAATTGCATCTTTTCAAAAATGAGGCTAGGACACCGTCAGGACCGCAAGAGAACATATCAGGCAGGTTCGACAGGTAATCGGAAACTGCTGTGCACAGTAAGGTCCACAGAAATCAGCACTAAAAAAGTCAGCGAACTATTTGGCCATCTCAAGGGGGTCATGGCTCTCGCGGTTACCCAGTCTCAGGGAGGAAGGGTATCCGTCACTGCATCGGTGGATCTCGAGTTAGAAAGAAGTAAGTGGGTGTGGCCAGCGGAGGCGCAGGTGTCCAGAAAGGACAGCACATGCTGAGGAACTCCGGAGCAGTACAGCAATAGCCCCTCCGCCTCGGGAGACCGGATCCAATCTACAACCAAAAGGCTGAAGTCGCCATGAACGACAGCCTCGTCAGAGAGCGAGAGGGCGCTGCTGAAGCTATCAATGGAAGTGGACAACTGGGGCGAATGTAGTACAGAGGTCTGTGAAGAAATTCCAAGGCGACGCAAAGGAGCTCCAAGGTGTCGGAGAGAGCAACCTGTACGATGTTACAAGGAGAGAGCAACCTGTACGATGTTACCCCACTGCCAACTGGTGCGCACAGATCCGAAATATTACCGCAAAGCCAGGTTTCCGTGAGACATATGACGTCAAAATTAGTAGAATTGAGATTTTCACTGCAAGAAGGTGAGGACTTCTTTGGAACAGGAATAATTTTTGAATACCTCTACTGATGAGAAAAGGAAGGAGTGATTAGAATATTGTTGAAAATATCTGTTCATAATGAAGACTAAGTCGAAAAAGTAGTCTAATGAATCGGGGATGTATATTGTCGAGACCCATGCATCGTATGAAAAGCAACCTACAATTTACAGTGGATTTCTAACCACTGCCATTTTCTCTGCAACCCCAATGGCCTTCTTATCGTAATCTGTTGACAGTAGAAGACAAGCATGGGTCGCCGCCGCCGGTGGGATTCGAACGTAGGACCTCTAGATTGATAGGCCTACACGATATCACTTACTCCACCGATGACGTTGTTATAACATTTGGCATGATAAAACAAATTTTAAAAAATGTTATGAACTTCAAATACTTTTATTGTAAATAATATAATCATTTTTTTTATTATCACTTTTTCACTTTATGTTATGATTCCTAAAATTTAAAAACACCTTGGCTGCATTATGACAAAAATAACCAGTTGAACTTAATCCTGATTTGCTGGACAATAAACATCTCTTGGCCAATTGCAGACATTAATAGTTTCATCGAACCAAGTATTCTCTGGACAAACTCTTTTAACCGCTTTTTTATAGACGCAAACGTAAAATATTCTACAATGGTTTGGATGGCGAATGAAATATCCATCCGGCTTATCTTGGCAATTAACTTTAGATGGTGATACAGTTGTCGACGTAGGAGGCATTGATGTTGATTCTGTAGGAGGATAAGGTGATGTTGTTGAAGAAATTTGACTTGTTGTTTCAGGATAGGCAGTCGTTGGTTTAACTGTCGGAGGAGGTCTTGTGGATTCGGGATAACTAGTTGATGGTCGCCATGTCGTAGATGGTAGTTTTGTTGTGGTATCTGGTTGGGCAGTCGTTGGTCGGCCCGTTGCTCTACCAGTCGTTTCCGGAATACCAGTTGATGATCTCCATCCTGTTGTTGTTTCAGGATATCGAGTTGATGAAGTCGACTCTGTTGTTGTTTGAGGATAACGAGTTGTCCAGTCTGTTGTGGTTTCCGGATATCTAGTTGACGACGTCCATCCAGTTGTTGTTTGAGGATATTGCGTTGTCGGCTTCCCTGTAGACGAAGGCCGTCCTGTTGTTGGTCGAGGATATTCAGTTGACGAAGCCCATCCTGTTGTTGTTTGAGGATATCGAGTAGTCCATTCTGTTGTTGTTTCAGGATATCGAGTTGACGAAGGCCATCCAGTTGTTGTGAGAGGATATTGGGTTGTCGGCTTCCCTGTAGACGAAGGCCATCCTGTTGTGGTTTCAGGATATCGAGTTGACGAAGGCCAGCCAGTTGTGGTTTCAGGATATCGAGTTGATGTAGTCCATCCAGTTGTTGTTTGAGGATATTGGGTTGTCGGCTCCCCTGTAGACAAAGCCCATCCTGTTGTGGTTTCAGGATATCGAGTTGACGAAGGCCAGCCAGTTGTGGTCTCAGGATATCGAGTTGATCCAGTTGTTGTTTCGGGATCGTGGGTTGTTGACTTCCCTGTAGATGAAGGACATCCTGTTCTGGTTTGAGGATATTGAGTTGACGAAGGCCATCCTGTTGTTGTTTGAGGATATTGGGTTGTCGGCTTCTGTGTAGTCCTAGCTGTATACAGTCCATATATAGAGCTCTTAGCAGTAATAGTAGTAGGTTCCGGCGGGCAATAGCAATCTGCACATTCTTTCGGTACACATTTTTCCGTCATGTTGTCATATATTTTGTGTGCCTCACATGCTCTATAATTAACTTGCCCGTCAATGCAAAGCAGAAATCTTCGACAATCTGCTGGATCCTTTAATTTAGTTCCGTCGGGAAGTCCGCTACACCATGGTTCTTGAAGAGCACCGAAAGCATAAGAAAACAAAATGCTTCCTAAAATTAAATTACCTAAACGAAGATGAATGTCGTTAAGATAGGGAATTAAATTATTTTACTCTAAATTAACAACAAAAAAACTCACGGATCATAGTCAGAGGTTTCTGCTTAACTAGATGTTAATCAAAATAATTAACCTTTTGAGCCGATGTTTAATAATCTAGTAAGGTGTTGTGCTTTATCGAAGTTAATTTATTAAAAATTTTATCTTTCCTCAAAATTTGTGGTATTACTGATATAAAGATAATCAGAACGGAAGTTTCTTTTGAAGTATGAAAGTATTGTTTTTCCTTTGTTCACGCAAAGAACTTTCGCAATTAGCTTACGGTGCATTTATTTTACTTTTGTCAAGGTATCAGTGGGATTATACGGGAGGTAATCAAAGCTAATGAAAATGTTAAGATAGAACGCTTTGATTAGAGTTTTAGATAACAATCTGCTTCGCAACAGATAGTGTTTGCAGACAAGAGCACTAAAACTTTCTTGTTATGTTGTTTGGAACTCTGGGTAATCCAAAATTGTTACGGAACGAACTCAAGAGGTACATGACTTCCTCTATCGAAATTTTCTCTGATTACCTTACTTTAAATTGGGAATGATAAGCATTGATTAACGATTTCATAACAATGAAAAACTTTATAGTATGCTTTCAAATCAATTCGAAGTTAAACTGAAACTTCCGCTCAATACTGCAATTATAAAATTTTGAAAGTATAAAAAATGTTTTTAACTCTCTAAGAGGTAAAGCTATCTTAATGGCAATGATATCATAAACTTTTGTGAATATGGCGAACCAGATTATATGTAAACCTGTTCCTGATAAGATTTGCAAGGCTGATTAGGTGCATACTAGACAGGTAAACGCGATTTGTGTTCATAAAATTGTCTCTGTTCGGTACTTGTACTTGAAGGTCTGATAATAAAATATCTGGATCTGGAAAGTTCTAAGTGATTTATCCTTCAAAATAGTCTTCCAAAACAGTAGCACCTTTATTTACAACAACTCCCTTATATCACTACAGCGAACCGTACGAGAATAACTAAAGCACGAATGTCAAATGACTAACAAAGACTTCAAAAGATCGTGACAGTCAATTATTGTAAAACCTTAAATCCTGAGAAGAGTCACTGCAGTTGAAAACCTATCATCTTTGATAGCAGTTTTATTCCGATCTCTTCATTAGACAGCCTATGTAACTTCTTTTGACTAACCTGACCTACATAGCCCAAACAAAAATAATAGTTTGGAGATGTTACGCCTCTTTTCAAGGGAGCCAAGAGAAATCAGCCCCAAACGATCAGTATAAGAAGGGAGCAACCAAGGATCAGTCCAGGGAAGTCCACGGAGGGCAAACCTAAGGAATCTGCGCTGCACTGCCTCGACGAGGTTGACGTGAACGGCGAAATAGGGAGACCACACAGGGCTGGCATATTCCAAAAGCGGTCTGACGAAGGTACAGTAAAGAAGCTTAGTTAGGTAGGGGTCGTCGAGTAGTAGTCAAAGAGGAAAGGACGTCTCTTACGGGAAAAGGTCATAACGGTGCACTTGCCGGAATTTACAGGAAGGCGATTGCGAACACACCAGTCGCAGAACACGGCTAGGTCAGAGTGCAAGGTATTGCAGTCTGCTTCGTGAGAAGCAATGCGAAAAATCTTAGCATCGTCCGCATAACAC
This sequence comes from Leptarthrus brevirostris, assembly GCA_964036015.1. Classification (NCBI taxonomy): domain Eukaryota; kingdom Metazoa; phylum Arthropoda; class Insecta; order Diptera; family Asilidae; genus Leptarthrus; species Leptarthrus brevirostris. Next base: position 7,941,210 of record OZ038373.1, read on the forward strand.
AGAATTTTACTGTGGGCCAGGAGAAGCGAAACATCATTAACGTATAGAATGAAGAGAAGTGGACCAAGGATACTACCCTGAGGCACCCCCGAAGTGACGAGGATTTGGTCAGAAAGAGCTCCCCGAAACAAGACGCGGTGGGTACGACCAGACAGGTAAGAGGACAACCACTTTATGAAGCAGGAGGGAAACCCAAGAATAATTAAGAATAATTAATGAATTCGAGGAGGATGGTGGTGGTAGACTTCCCCTTGAGGAAGCCATGCTGGAGGGACCCCATAAAAGGCCTACAGTGAAATCGAAGAACGTCGCTGACGAGGGACTCAAAAACCTTTGCGGTATGGCATAGGCTGGCGATCGGTCGGTAATTGGAGACGTCTGACCTACTGCCTTTCTTATGGAGGGGAATCAACACAGAAGTCTTCCAAAGTTCAGGAAAGCGGCCAGATTGTAGGGACAGATTGAACAAATAACAAAGAACACTGGCAAGAGACAATTGGCATTTCTTCAGGAAAGAAGCGGGTAAACCGTCGGGACCACCCGTAAAGCCTTCCGTCAAATTAGATAAATGTTCAGCGACGAGTGCATCGTCAAATACTAAATCAACTTAGTCGGTTCGCCTTAGAGTTAAGGCCCAGCAACCCCTCCAGTAAAACTTTATTGCTGCGAATCGAAAAAAGCCTCAAATTTCGACACCTAATACAATGATGGCCTTCTCTTTTCAGATTACGGACACGAACTAAAGCATAAAATATAAGACTGCTGCTCCCTAGCGGACGTCTGGATACAACCCTTAACTAGATACACCGAACAAGGTTATGGAATTCAGCGAAACCAGTTACCACGATGCGCGTTAACATATCTGCACAAATGATAAATCCTTTCTTTATTTTGACAAGAGCCCGAAGTCGCTACATATACATGGAGAGGTAGAGCTTACTTTTCGACGTGACTCAGATGACGGAAAACTGAAAAGAAATACATTCTGACACTAAGGAAATGCCACTATTACAAATGCCAGATGGCAGGAGGAACACACCTGCCTTATCACCCGACAGATATGGTCAAAGCTTGACCTTAAACGGTTAAGAGAACTTATCTCACTCGAACGTAAATTAATAAGCGTCATCGTGGCTGTTACTTCGGGCTACTGTCTCAAAGGCAGACACGCCGATAGACTCGGTGCGCCTTCAAGACGAAGAGGAAGGGGAAATAATATTCCACGTCCTTTTCAACTGCCCGGCCCTGGCCAACCGTAGGAGCCGGTTTTAGGGATCTCGCTTTTTTGAAGATATAACCGAAGTAAGAACTGGTTTGGTTCATTGAGAGCTCTAAATGGTTCCCGTATACGTATAAGCCTGAACCCTAACCGCCCCAGCCAATATTGTATATTGGCTCCCCGATAACTAGATTCCACTGGTGACATCGAACTAGCTCGGTTCACAGAGAGTAATTAGGTAGGCTCTCCTAAGCCTCAACTGTGAAATCACAATGGACTTTTCACTTTTGCCTAAGTGTGTATTTTTAGGCAGCCACTCTAACCTAACCTATGGAAGATTCGGCTTAATGTACAGACGGATGGTGATTTGAAATTTCAAATTTTGTTGAGTCGGAGTTTTCAGATAAAAAAATGTTTCAGGCAACAGTTAGATATTTTTCCTCGGAGAATCATAATCCTTCAAAAAATGGGGGTTGCCGTTTGAAATTTCAAATTTACTCCTACCCCCACGCGAGGGGGTGAAAGAGTGGGGGTGCTTTTGTATGCAAACGAAAACCTACTCTCGGGGAAATATTGGACCGTTACCGGACTGTATATAAAAATTTATGTGGACGTGTATGTTTCAGAATAACTCTGGAATGCCTGGAGAAATATACACCTAACTTGATACAGATATTAATTATAATTTGGAAAAACTACGGTGGGGGTTAGACACCCTTAGCATTCCTAGTGATGGGGGCGAGAAGGGAGTGAGACATAAAGTTAATCGAAAATTACTGATATTAGTGTCAAATTCATTGCTTTGCGGATCGCTAAAGTAAATAATGATGTTGGGGGGAAAAACACCCCTAGCATTCGTAGGAGTGGGGGTGGAATATAAATAATCGAAAACGACAAATACTAGTGTCGAATCCGTAGTTTTCCTTGTCACTGGGATGAATAATGGCATTCCCGATGCTATTAAATACTGTGTTGTGGTGAGGCACCATAGGACGCCAAGGGCACCGAGCAACACCAAACGTGCAGCTAGTATTTAATAAAACATGTGTGAAAAGGTCAGACGGCCATTGGAGTTGATAATCAGTAAAACGATATGATGTTGAGTCGAGTAGAAGGGATCTGTTAAAGGGAAGTAAAAAGCTGATGAACATTTTTGCCATGAGACCAGTGGGGCAACATATTCTACATATCAAAAGAAGAATCATCCAAATCGACTCACACGTTACGAAGTTAGCCTACCACCCCCCCCCCCCCCCCCCCCCCCCCCCCCCCCCCACTATCCTAGGGCAAAATTTATCCTCATAGTAGCAACGGGGGATTATACTCTATACAACAAAAAAAGAATCATCTAAATCGATTTAAGCCTTACGAAGTTAGACTAGCTCCTCCTCCTCCCCACTACATCCTAGAATCAAATTGTTGTCATTATTGCGAGGGTTAATCAAAAATAAACGACACTTTATTTATAAAAAATATTGTATTTTGGTTTAATACAATAGCCTTGGCACGCATCATTTTCCAACATAATCTTCAACTTTAGAAACGCATTTGTCCCATCGGATTGGGAGGGTTTTGATTCCGGTATTGTAAAATAAAGGGGCTTTTGTAAAGAGCAAATTGCGTGCAAAGGTCTTTAGTCTTTTAAAAATGTCAAGTGGTTTTACTGTTTCGTGCGTAAGAAATTTAATAGTAATGAGTTGCGAAAGGATGAACCTGGTACTCCCATATCGTGACAACTACTAGCAAACCGGTTTGAACCGGTCGACCGGCTACTCTCCCCTCTCCTGACGTCCCTATCTATGCCCCCTAAAAGTGGGAAATAAAAAGATGGAAAAAATCGATTTTTAGGTTTTCGTTCCTGCCGGCGTCTCCGGCGCATCCTTAATATCCACTGGCCGGAAGTCGTTAACAACGAAGGCCTACACAGCCCTACAGGCCAATAAGGGATAGCCACCAGTATTCGCAAGCGAAAGTGGCAATGGATATGCCGCACACTAAGAAAAGAGCCAAACAACATCGAACAGCAGGTTCTAGATTGGAATTCAAGGACGAGGCCGAATTGGCCGCGCAAAACATGGAGAAGATCCGTCAGGAGGGAAGGTACCCAGACCAATACACCGTGGCCAAAGTTGAAGGCGTTGACGCTGAACCGAACTAGGTGGACAGTCGGTGTAATAGATGCCCTATGTCCTACAAGGGGTTAAAGGAACCAGAGAAGCTACCGCTGCATTGAGTAGGTTAAAAGATAAAAATAAAAGAGTGAGGCGTGAGGTGAGGTGAGGAGTGAGGAGTGGAGACGGAGTTGGATCAATGCGTTGAGCGGCAAGGCCAACATGCCATGGGTCCCGGGTTCGAGACCAGATGACCGGGAGCATTTATTAAAAAATTAAAAATAATCCAATCCGTGTTGTCTAGCTCCCAGCAATGCAAAAAAAAGACTCAAGTTTCCTCACTTCCCTTACCCTAATTCCCATCCGGCCAAAACCATGCTAACGCATCAAAGGGTTGTCCCCTAGGATTTGGCCACATCGTATAAAAAAAAAATGATGTGCATGCCATGAAAAACTGAAATTTATAAATCACCCTGTAACTCCCAAACGGTTTAGATTGCCCTCCCCCCCCCCCCTGCCATACAACTTCTTGTTTGCCTAAGTAAGACCTATCACCCCACTCATTTCCGCACGTCAGATCTGAAACAACCTGTATAACACAGTGTTAGCAGAAAAAATGGGAATATAAGATTAAAAAGTTAATTGAAGGTGGTAACTATACACGTTCTTTACACCTGACTATTCTTTGTAAACCAAAAACACATAATTCCGAAAAAAATACGCTGACACAAAAGCTCGACTTCCAGAACCCTCTACCATGTGTAATGATGTAGAGAAATATTTACTACTATGCAAGAGAGTTCTAGAAAAATCTCCATCTATTTTATTTGTGTAGTCTGAATTTGCACAAGTGACAACTTAACTTTTTTTTATTACTTGCAACTCTTGCAAGAACACTACAAGCGAGCAAATACAAAATATGCAAGCAAATATTTGATGTTAATTGTAAACAAATGACATATGTATATCACTCGTCAAGGTAGACGTATTTTTTCTACAATACCTTATATATAGAACATGTACAACAGTCTGTAAATTAAGAAACGTGTTGAAATTCGTGTGTTCAGTTAAACCCAGTTACAATCATGTTTTACCTGAAGCTCATAACCATTGCTTGCGTAGTACAAGTTGTGTTTTCCCTTAAGCAAATCGGACAGTGCCCTGAAAAGAATCACAAAGGAAAAAGACTATACCACTTAGTTCATGCGGACTGCAATAAATTCTACAAGTGTGATCATGGAAAGATGTATGAATACAAGTGCGACGACGGCCTATATTTTAACACGGAATTAGAGGTTTTGTGATTTTTACTGTCTTTTTTTTTGTATTTAAAGCTGTGCTTTACGAATTTGTTTTTTTTTCAGGTATGTGATTATCCTGCAAAAGTGAATTGTAAGCCGAAGCAAGTTAATTGCCCCAAAAAGAACTGGCCAAGACTTGTTCATTTGCCTCATCATATTTGTAGCAAATTTTACAAGTGCAATTTTGGTGAAGCAATTGCCATGGATTGTCCGAAGGGACATCATTTTTTACCAAAATTAGAATTGTGTGGAAAACCAGATCAAAGTAAAGTGAGAGATTGTAAAAATGTGGAATAAAGTGATGTTTTGATTTTGACAAATTTACAAAAAAAATACACTCAATGCTTGTGAATTTATTTATGTTTCATTTTTGATAAACATTCCAAAGAATTTATTTTAATAAATGAATGCTGCAGAAGTCTTTAAGTTTACTCATTAATTATTCCCCTTCACAAAAAAGGTGATAAATGTAAAATCTCAAACTATAGACCAATTGCTAATCTTTGTTGTATATCCAAGATTTTTGAGGCACTTATTTGCGATGTTCTATACTTCCACTGCAAGCCGTTTTTGCAGCCGTTTCAACATGGCTTCATTAGGGGTAAATCAACTACCACCAATTTATTGGAATTTTCTAACTTCTGTATTTCTGCAGGTGGTAAGCAAGTTGACTGTATTTTTACTGTTTTCAGCAAGGCTTTCGATAGAATAAATCATAGAATTCTTATTCTCAAACTCTCTCTCCTTGGGTTTCCGCGAGTTTTTGTAAATTGGATTCATTCGTACTTGTCTGAACGCACTCAGAGGGTTTCTTTTCGCTCTATCTGATGCAATTTTCAACACTTCCGGTGTACCGCAGGGCTCCCACCTTGGCCCATTGTTATTTAAAATTTGTATCAATGATATGTCTGCGATACTGTCTAACTCAAATATTCTTTGTTATGCCGATGACGCTAAGATATTTCGCACTGTGTCTGACAATGCCGATTGCCTACTCTTAAATTCCGACTTGGACGCCTTTCAGAATTGGTGTTCCATTAACGACCTTCCCCTAAATATTAGCAAGTGTACATGTCCATGTCTTTCTCACGAAAAAGGTCTCCAATTCAATATAACTTTACCATAGAGGTTTGTCCTTTAACAAGAGTTATTAAGACAAAGGACCTGGGTGTTTGGCTCAATTCTCAATTTTCTTTCCAGGATCATTTTGATACCATAGTCAACAAGGCTAATATGACTCTTGGTTTCGTGAAGAGGTGGTCAAGGGAATTTGATGACCCTTACATTACAAAGCTCTTATATTGCACTTTTGTCCGGCCTATTCTAGAATATGCCTCTCCAGTCTGGTCAATCGCATTGAAGCTGTTCAACGGAGGTTCGTTAGGTTTGCCCTTCGAGGCCTTCCTTGGAATAACTCCCTTATGTTACCTCCTTATGCTGATAGACTTAAACTTCTGCACTTGGACACACTTGAAAAGATGCGCCGTAACGCCAGGATCCTTTTTGCTTTCGACTGCATTCGTGGGTCCATTGATTCTTCTGTTCGCTTGGGTAGCTTTGGCATATCGGTTCCAGCTCGCTTCCTGAGGAATCATGACTTTCTTCGGTTACCTTTTCATCGTACTAATTATGGATTAAATGAACCTATAACGTCGCTGTCGCGATTTTTTAATTCCGCTTTTAATTGCATTGATTTTCATCTATCGCGTAATCATGTCAGGAGTCAACTTTGTTGAGGTTACTTTTTGGTTTTTGTTATGCTTTTTACTTTTTATTTGCTTTTTATTCACTTTGGCACTTTTGTTTTCTGAATTTATATTTTGCGAATTCTCTTCTTGTTCTTTGTTTTTTATATGATTTGTTATATTGTTTTTATTTAGTTTTTATTTAGTTTTTTCATTTAGTTTATTGCTTAGTTCTTTTGTAGTAGTCAGCACATTGATGAAAAAAAAAAATTATTGTAAATGAATAAATGAATACTATTCCCATACGTGCACTAATTTTCAGAAGTGCGCGAAATGCTAAATCTCACTATCAGTGGGGAATTAGGAATTTTGGCCCAAAAACGCAAGACCAGCTCTCCCATTCCCCCTCTTTTTGAGATCCCTAGACTGGAATACCATATTAAAAAAAGCTTTTACCCGGGCCTACCCCCTCAAGCGGCCAAAACAACACCTTTAAAAGTTTTCGCGTACGGAGGCTCGACAGCATATTTTCTGATGTAAATTGTTATGATTTAACTGGGATATAACAAATGAAGAAGACTTATGACAGGGATGACCGTGCCTATACTTGGACGGTAAATTCTATCCTTCCAGGGGTGGTTATCTAGCTTCTGAATTCAAACGTTTATATCCCATGTTTATCCGTGGGTAAAGAAGGCATGTATAGCCCTCTATACCTCCAGACGTACCTTTGGTAAAACATGGGGACTGCAACCTAAGATGACGCTGTGGTTATACATAGCGGCGGTGCGTCCAATACTCACATACGGTTCACTGGTTTGTTAGTCTGTGATAAGTAAGGCTTATAACAAAACCAAGCTAAGTAGAGTGCAAAGAACCGTTTGCATCGGCACTACCGGTACCCTGCGCTCCAACCCAACCGAAGCTCTTAATAGGCTTCTGCATCTACTTCCCTTTGATCACCAGATGAAATTCCAGGCGACATGCAGTGTAGTTAGACATAAAGAATATGAGTACTGGATTGCTAAGCTATAAGCCACAGCAACATCCTCAGCTTAGCACCTAGATAACTGGCCGATGCCTCAATTGACTACATTACGCCTGTCATAAATCTTGAAAAATGATTCAGTGTGAGAATTCCAACTAGAAGGGAATCGGGAAGGACGGAACCGGCAAGCAACTATGACACCGTAATATTCACGGATGATTCTAAGATAGAACAAGGTGCTGGTGCAGAAGTGTTCCTTGAGGCACTGAATATATCAAAGTCTTATCGTATACCGAACACAACAAACGTCTTCCAGGTGGAGGTGCTTGCGATTATGAAGGTGTTTTTGCTGATAGTCAGGTGGCCGTTAGGTCGCTTGACTCAGTTACTATATCTTCTAGGGTGGTGGCAGGGCTGTCGGGAGCTACTTCGCTCCTTGGGCAACCTGCTTAACGTAACCGAAGAAATGAGATGGCCGACAAAATTGTCAGAGAGGGCGCAGCTCTACAACGTTTCCATGTTGAAGATATTCGTATATTTCTGCATTCTCGGCGCTGGAAAATGCCAGATGGAGTGCCCTGAAGTGGTAGAAAGAAGTATGTGGGGCAACCTGGCCGAGGTATTATAAAAGTAGGACGTCCGATCTGCTCAACAGACCCAGAGCTGTTATCGAAAAAATTAAATACGGTCTGTACAGGTCACTGTGTTTTACGCAAGCATGCAGCTAGCTTGGACGTCCCTCATAACTTACACCGTCACAGTTGTTACGACGTGAACAAAAAACAAAACACCTTCTCTGTAAATGTTCGGCCCTTGCCAGATTCAGAAATATGGCTATGCACGCTTACGCGCCTCAGGAGATATATGAAACCACTTTTTCAACCCCTGGGAGCGTAGAATTGACCCCTAAGGGCAGTCACAGTCATGTCAATGCCTAACAAAGTCCGTCAGAAACTGTGATGTTGCGCGTCCATACGGAAAAACCGCAAAAAGAGGGTGTTTTTAGTCGCTTGAGGGGGTGGGTCCGGATAAAAAATTTTTTTCTATGTTATTCGGATTCTGCGAATTCTGTGAAATTCTGCAGGTGCCGAATTTCTTGCATACTCGTCCGACTCATTGACTCCACAATACAGGGTGTTTCAGATCTTACGTTCGGAAATGATTGGGGTGATAGATCTCACTTAGGCAAACAAAAAATTGTTTGGCAAGGGGGGCAGCAATCTCAACCATTTAGGAGGTACAGGGTGATTCAGTTTTTCCTGGTATGCACATCACTCTTTTATTTTTATCTTTTAATGCGGAAAGCATCAGAGTATATGTCGAGATTGGGTGCTGAATCATTGCAGCGCTGGACTTCTGCTGGAGTTTGTTTAAAGAACTCTCACAAGTTGCAATTTTGTTGTTGAGGCAGCTTATATCATCATCGTTTTTGGCATCGATGCGGATCTCAAGCTGGTTAACGAGATCATTGATTTTGCTCAGTAGGCGTGCCTCCAGGGATTCCACTAATTTGCTCAGTACGTCGTCTTCCGCAGAAACTGGGTCATCCGGAACAACCCGGCAAATGTGTTACTAGTTACTAGTTTCCTGCATATAATTGGAATGTGAACAAATTACAGCATATATAGAGTCAAAAAATTACGGAAGATTTTTGTGAATATTCCGAATATTCATTTCCGAAGTATTTTGCTGCGTAAAATCCAAATCCGTCATCAGAATTGGCCATCAAGTCAAGATTTTGAGATATTTGAGGTTATGTATTCGAAAAATGTTTTTTTTGCTATATTTGAGGTTATGTACTAGATGCACAAAATTTGTTTGGTTTTTTTTTTCTAATTGCATCATTTAATGTTACTCTTACCCTGTAAAAAAATCTATTGAGCGGTTACCTACGATTTTTTCTTGCAAAGTTAAGACCATTTTAAGTTATGAAGTTAAGTTTGGATGAGAAGCGCCCCTTAACTTGAGTTATACCGCTGTTAAGACGAGTTTCTACACATATTAGTCAAGAGAAAATTTACTTTGTTAAAGGAAATGTAACTATCTATGAATTACATATTTTCTACCGAATTTTCATTGAGATACACACCTATACCTAGGTATACAAAAACAAGCATATCATTTCATTTCGTTTTCACATCCTTAATATTGATACTTAAATGCAAAAAGTCACCGAAAAGTATTTATTAAAAACCCTTTTCCACTTTTGCACGTCAGTGTAGATGTCATATGTCATTCAGGGCTCCCTCTTGCTACAAATATATGCTTTATTATTAAAGCAAACCGCAACCTTTCTTAAAACGGGTAACTCTAAAGAATTCAAAGGACAAAAAGGTTGTGCGTATGACTTTTAAAAACCTTTGTATGTGTCAACATCAATTGAATTGGGTTTATATTAATTACAATCGTAGCAATATGCTATTCTACTATTGCTTTGCTAAGCCATATTACTTTTATAGGACATATTTTATCTTATAGGATAACACCGCCCAAACTCTCCTTTAATGCACCTGAGATATCGATTTGCTTACGAAATTTTCTGTAGGCATGCAGCGCAACATAGAGTTATAGTTAGTATCCAGTCACATAAACCCAATTGCAATATTATTTCATTTTTCAATTTATTTTCTGAGTTAACATTGCCCCAAGGAGTAATTAAAGCAATAAATTATGCATAGAAATGCTAATCGAATTACTGAATGGTATCCTGTTAAATAATTGTTTATTAAATTGATGATTAATTATGAATAACTATAAATAATTGGCTTTGTAATTAGGTCATCTAACAGTTGATTTATTTATGAATCTTCCCATTTTATATTATTGCCCGTTTTGTTCGCATTATTGGATGTTAAGGGCCAAAGCTCGTCAACACAGAATTATTCCCAGATATCCGGGGTTCATTAAACGTTTCACGTATAGGATTAGTTTTTTCAGTTGTTTACCCAGGTGTATCTTGGGTAGCTGATAATCCAATGCACTCTTATTTTAAATATAAAAAAAACTGAAATCTCTTGGTTGGTTGGTTTAAGTGGTGAGCGTCGCCATCATGGTAATACTCCAATTGGCACTATTATAGCACCATTTTCATGCCACCACCAGTAAGACCCGGTTATTTCGTCGAACTCAGTTCACTCGCAAATCTGATTCTTATTATGAAATCATGTTTAAATTCGCCTGAGTTTATTTTGGGTAAAAGGAGGTAAAGCCAACCGGAGGAATTTAAGAATCTGACCCATTCCTTAATCTTTACCCCCGAGATTGCCTTCAGGTTTCGTTCACGTGGTCGCAACTGCGACAGTGTATATTGTAAGGGGCGCTCAGCCTAGCTGCATGCTCGCCTAAATGACAGACAACAGTGATTTCCGCGATAACAGCTCTCGGTCTGTTGAGCAGATCGGATATTCTACTTAGGTTGCCCTGGATGTGCTACATGCTTTTAGGACGCCAACAAACACCCTCACTCCCTTTTAAGCTCCGACTCTTCTCTTTCCTTCAATTTTCGTAAAGGCGACTTTGAAAAATTAAATCACTCAACTCCAACATTGGCACTATCCCTCAACATCTTCCAATAGACGTTACTGTAGAGGCGTTTTATTCGGAAATACACGCTTGTCTTACACAATCTGTCCCTCTTCTTCCTCGTAAAAACTGCTCCTCCTCAGCCCGTTTGGTACGACAAAGAATTACGCTCTCTCCGCGAAAGGAGAAATAAACGTTGGCAAACTTTTCTTCTAACCCAGACTGAGTCTGACTATTCTTCCTATCTATCTGCTTATACCTCTTTTTCTGAACGTTGTGATATCCCCTACCATGAGTACCTCCAACGGATGGAAACAAGCCTCATATCCGACCCCAAGCGTTTTTATAGCTTTATTAATTCTAAGAAGAAATCCAATGGTTACCCCTCCACCCTAAAGCTCGAGAATACCTCTTCATCTGATCCTCAGGTTATCGCCAACCTTTTTGAACACTTCTTCAGTAAATCTTTCAGCGACAATTCCCTCCAACCTGACCTTAACTACTTTTCATTCTTGAACAAATGCACTCAAACGTCGTTTACATCTTTCGACCCTGACCCCGGACAAATCGCCGCCAGTAATAACGGGCTTGAGGATGACTTTCACCCCGGTCCTGACGGCATTCCGGCCATCGTTCTGAAAAAGTGTGCCATGCATCTAGTTCAACCCCTTACTTTGCTTTTCCGCCTCTCGGTCACTCAAGGCGTTTTCCCTCAATTATGGAAAAACTCTTATATTATTCTCATATTCAAAAAAGGCTGCAAGAACGATGTATCCAACTACAGACCCATTGCAAAATTATCATCCATACCTAAACTATTCGAAAATTTGGTCTATGATTCTATGTTCTTCCACTGTAAGTCTATTTTCTCCCTCTCCCAGCATGGTTTCCTCAAAGGAAGATCTACAACCACCAACCTTATCGAATTCGTCTCCAAAACACTATGTGCCCTGGAAAACGGTAAAGCTGTTGATGTTATCGCCACCGATTTTAGTAAAGCCTTTGACATGATCTCCCATAGCGTTATCCTGTTTAAACTTGATCGCCTAGGCTTCCCCCCTCGATTCATCTCCTGGATTCAATCCTACCTCAACAACCGTCAGTACAATGTTCTTTTCAGCTCATCCATTTCATTGTCGCTCGTTCCGGCGTCCCTCGGGGCAGCCACCTCGGTCCATTGATTTTCATCCTTACAATAAATGATGTTAAATGTGTCATCAAACACTCAGAGCTGTCCATTTATGCTGATGACATGAATTTATACATATCTCCTCCACAACCGACTCTCTTCTTCTCCAAAATGACCTCGATTCGTTCACCACATGGTGCATGAAAGACTTTCTTGAGCTCAATGTCTCCAAATTCCAGTCCATCTCTTATTCCCGCAAGCATCTTACCTCCACCCCGAGAACTTACATGTTAACCGACGTACCAGTCCCTATCGATACCTCTTTGTGTGACCTAGGAATAATCTGTGATAGTGAACTAAATTTCCGTTCCCATATTGATAGCATAATTAACAGAGCTAACTCCGCGCTAGGGTTTGTGAATCGCTGGTTTAGCGAGTTCTCCAATCCTTATGTTTCCAAATCTCTCCATATTTCCTTCGTTAGACCTCACCTTGAATATGCCAGCCAGATATGGTCACCTACGCAAACAACTCACATTAACAGAATTGAATCTGTCCAGCGTAGGTTCATTCGCTTTGCTCTACGTGATCTTCCGTGGGTAGACAGATTCAATCTTCCATCTTATTAAGACCGTCTGAAACTGATCGACTTACAACCCCTAAGTAAACTTCGTGATGTTGCCGACGTTCTCTTCATTCATCAGCTATTAGCTGGTGCCATAGACTGCCCTTCAATTCTGCAGTCTTTACCCATCTATACCAACCCTCGCAACCTTAGGTCCACTCCCCTTTTCCGACTCGATTGACACCGCACGAACTACGGTCAACGCGAACCAATTACCAGGATGCTAAGAAAAGTCAACGAACTTCCCTCCTTTGACTTCCATCTGAGTAGGTTAGGTTAGGGTGGCGGCCATCAGCCCTACAGCCGATCAGCCTCATATAGACCTATAAATGGTCCGTTATGTTACCACATCCGTGAAACCGTGCCTGATTGCCGGGTTTAACTAAATCCAGCCGCAGCTGTTAATAAACCTTAGGAGCTACTTCAGCCCGATGCCGGCTATATCGCCCATGCCACCTAAGAAGTACACGCCCATTGCATTGTACCTTCTTTTTGTGGAAGGTAAAACAAGTGCTTTTACTTTTCGTTTTTAAATAAATGACTTCCACCAAGTGTTTACTGAAAGAAACTTTCTGATTACTCCTGGGCATTCGCAGAGTAAGTGCTGAATGCTTTCCACCTCTTCCTCGTCCATACAACTCCGGCAGAAGTCATTCGTGGGAACGCGCAGACGCTCTGCGTGTCTACCGAAAAGACAGTGGCCAGTAATACCTGCCACAATGTTTCGGAGGTTTATCCGGCTTCCGTTTAGCAGGAACGCAGTTTTTCTCAAATCCCATTCAGGTCACAGCTGCCTTGATAGTCTGCATGTGGTTAAGTTACTCCATCTTTGCTTAGCGAGCTGAGTAGCCTTAAGGTCAATTTCTCTCTTTACTGATTCTAGCGGCCAGCCGATCGATCTGTCAATAGAGGAATCATCCAGTTGTGATCCCTCCTTTGCCAGCCTCATTCCCTTGAACAACACTGTGGCCAGGGACCCAACAGAGAGTTACCTTGTGCCTCGCCCCTAAAATCTGGAGACCAGCCAGACACCTGCCGACCATTTGTGACCTGACTAAGTTTGAGTCCAGCGCCTTGATAGCTGCTTGGCTGTCGATGTACAAGTATATCTCGCTACCCATTGGTAGGTTTGGGCGCCCGTGTATTAGTGCTGCCGCCCTTTCTATGGCCAAGATCTCCGCTTGGAATACACTGCAATGGTCCGGTAGCCAGTACCTACTGCATATGCTTAGGCAGTCCGAGAACCAAACCAACTCCATCTGAGTAAATCATCCCTTCACAAAGCCTTATATCTTTATCCCGCCCATCTTGATCGCCTTTCCTAATTCTCCTTCCTCCCAGTTTATATTTATCATAATCATAGCTCATATTGTAGCTTACATTTTATGTTATGAATTATTGTTTATTTTAGTTTGTAGTATTTATTTTGTTATTCTGTATTTTTTAAGTAATAGCTTGCATTAAGCTTAAAAAATAAATAAATAAGCAGACTGCTCAAGGAGCTAAGAAACTCCCGACAGTCCTGCACCACCCTAGAAGAACTGAGTCAAGCGCCCTAATGGCCGTCTGACTATCTGTAAAAATGGCGATGTTCTGTTTCGGTGAATACACAATGGAAGTCGCTCCATGTATTTGGTAGACGATAAGACTTCGATATATTCAAATAACAAAAAGTAAATAAATAAATCAAATTTCAAACAATTTCCATTACTTCTTTTATTAATTTCAGTTTTTCACCATTTTTCGTTATATTTATTTACCTTATCACTCAAAAATACTGATTAAAATGATCATGCTTTGTTTTTTTTTTTTCGTTTTTCTCTTTAAAATTAGGCCTATTTATGTACAATACACACACCCTTCTAATATCTTAAGTAATATTAAAACTTTTAGATATTTTTGTTGTAAAGATTTTTTTTTGTTCGTTTCTAATGTTCTAAGTTTTTTTTTCAAACAGTCGATTTAAATGAGCTCATAAAGCATTCGTTCTTACATAAGTATGGGCCAAGTGTAGCAATACATCTTTTTTTTATTATTATTATTTCCGTGATAGGTATACAAAAGATATAAGATAAAAATACTTTATATAGACTGAGCAAAATACTTTTCAAAATGAGATAATTCCACTCAAGAAAATTATTTGTTTATATATTTCTTGAAATATGCATACATTTTTTTTTATTTTGTAAATATCTTGTGGTGAATATTTTTTGTTTCCTTTATAAAACCTAAGGTCGTATAATCACACAGTTGAAAATCAATACAGTACTTTTGTTTTCTTTTTTGTGGTCGAAGAATTTGTATACAATGCCTGAAGTTTTAGGTGACTCTTTGACGTTCATTGCCTTTAGGAAATTTTTGATATGATAAATTTGTCGAAAATAAAATAAAAAATTATTTGAGAAAACTATATAATTTTAAAAAAAAAGGGACCTAACCCATTAAAAAAACTATTTCATAGATTTTACAAGTTAGTAATCTGAGCGTGTCCGTATGTACCTCAATGTCACTTAAGTCGCGCCTGCTTTAAAATAATTGTTGTTGATGGTCACATTTCTCAAAACGTTATAATGTGACTCCGTTTATTATGAAACAGACTTATATCCGATCCCTACGATAAGTAAATGCCGGTGTACCACAGAGTTCAGTTCTTTCACCAACTTTAATTCTTCGTTTTATTAACGAACTCTTATCTTGACCTTTAATCACATTCATTGCTTTGCGAACGATAACACCCTTGATTTCGCGTACTCCTTTGCTCCAGTAGCGAAATCCTATTGAAACCCAAGTCGAAGTTTTAGGTATAGCTAAGTACTTTTTAAGATATATGTGTTTAAAATTCGAACAGGCAGGTATTTGGTGCGACTAGTAGATACCCAGGCGCATACCAGTCCTGAATACTGAATAATACCTAACCGATAACAATTTGAGTTGTCCCTAAGTCTTCTTTAGATACCCAGGCAAGTACAAAAAAAGGATACTCTGTCCCGTTGATACCTTAACGAGTACTAATCGATACCAAACTGATAAGTAGTTTAGTTATATTTCAGTGTTCTTTAGATGTTTCATGGAGATAAAAATATTAACCAAAAACGTGTCTAATCAGGTGTGTTATGCTGTGGAACACGCTGAAAAATTTTCAGTCTTATTCGAACTACCGAAGTGAAACCTTTGTCTAGTTTTCCGATATGTTGGGCAGTGAGGAACTAGGCAGGAGGAAACTGTGGGTGTTGATATGGTGGATGAAAAGTGCAGAAAGAAAGGTGGAACGAACTCTTGAGAAGTAGTGGAAGAACACGAGGGTAGTACAAGTAGAACACAAAAAGAGTACTGAAAGAACACAAGCAGAAAACTGAACGAACACAAGGATAGTACTAAAAGAACACTAAAAGAACAGTTAAAGGACACGAGGAGCGCACCAAAGGAACACTAAAAGAGTTCTGAAAGACTATGAGGAGCGTAGTGGAAGAACACCTAAAGAGCTCTAAAGGATCGCTCAAAAAATTTCTAAAAAACCTCGCAGTTATCTTCTACGTATCACAAACTGCAAAATGAAACAATTGTGCCGTTTTCGATACCTGAAAGAACACCAGAGCATAACTTCATTTGAATAGAATTTGTATTTCTAGTGTTCATCAAGAACACGCTTCAAGGAATCTCACGACGGGTGGTAAACAGAACACTAGGAGATATTAAAAACTTCTAGAAATAAATAGCAACGCATATTTTGATGGTTAAAGAGCGACACTTCTACGATCCTTGCTTAGGTCAGTTTAACGAATCCAAAGCTGTATCATGTTTAATATTTAATGTCACCCAGTAAACTTCAAGGAAGTGAGACTATTAAATGGTTACTGGAGGTTGAACGGAGAAAGCCTTCTTGAATACGGCGATTCTCATCTGGACAATCTCAATTGTAAGTTACACCTACTAGTGGTAACAACCGGGCAAGGCATCCTAGAACGTAGACAAGTAACTAATGCCCGAGGAAATAACCTCTTAAAAGATCCCCTTAACTCTAAAGTTGTAGAAGGCCATGCCGAAAGAGTCTGCAGTGGTTTAGTTCTCTGCAGCACCCAGGGCTAATTGGGTCTCTCCTCAGCAGAAGCTCAATCTCCTGTTGTATTTTAGTTGAGTAGAGTTTGTACGGTGGTCTCTGTGCACCTGGTACTGTTATTTCTTCCCCAAAGCGGGGGAACATGTCTAAGTAAATTTATGAAAATCAGCAAAAAATCAATAAAATCAGGCACTTCTATTGGAATGGAGGTAGAGTTGATGGAAGACCCTAACAGGTTGACTATCTCCACGGTATCCACAACGGAAGCAGCTCTGGTAAAATTACCTTCTGGGGCGGCTATGGAAGCTGGCCTTGCGTCTACTGAAAATGCTGTAGCAGTCATAGAAGAAGATGACATAGGCAAAATAATAACTTAGGTGCGATAGTAGCAGATGTAGTAGCCCTAAAGATTTGGCTATCTCTGCGATACACGTAACAGTAGAAGACGCAGACTTTCCCTCCAAAGGATCAGCTACAGTTAATACAGAAGAAGGTACTTCTCCTGGCTCTGTGTTTAAGACTAAAGCTCTCAAGCGTTAGAAAAGACATGATAGGAGAAAGCGACGAAGAGACTCTAAGAAAGATGCGAAGAATCAGGAGGTCAACCAAATGGTCGAGGGTTTCAACAAATCACTCTCAACTGACACGTTACTTGAAGATGTGGGTGTGGCGATTTAGTTCCGAGGTTGCAGACTTAAGGGCTGTAAAATAGGGGTGGCAAAGGTCCAAATGTGGATTAAAGTAGCAGGATGATTAAGACCTCAGGGTGTGGAGAAGCGAGAGCTGAATCAAACAAAAACGGCAGAGCGTTTATCAAAAAGTCTAGTACTCGGAACCCGAGACAAAAAGTGACTAGACTGGTCCAAGCAAAGAGCAAGATGTCTGCGGCAGTAAGAAACCAAAATTCATCAATAAGGTACGGCAGCCGACACCACCGGTAGGTTGACCTCTGCATCTGGTGGTGATCATGGACACGATTACGAAAGAGGGGATTGAGCTAGTACAACTTAGAAACCCTATTGAAGGCTATAGACTACCTTCCTGAAAACACTCGGGGTGAACTTGCCGACCTTCCATGATGGTCTGATAACACCAAACACCACGTGTCAGTGTTATGTTATTATGTACGCTTTCGTCTAAGATTTTAAAGCTGAATTTTTTTTATAGAAGCAAAGCTTAACGATGTCCTATGACGGTAAATCAAAGTCTTGGCAGAAAAAAAGTTAAGGATGAGAGAAATGTGTTAAGAGGATGAGTGAATAAAGTGTCGATGTACGCATCGTTTGGAAGTTTCGGGCTCATAACACGATGGGAAAACAGAAAATAGTAAGCTTTTCCACATTCGAGTTACAAAAGATTCCTGAAATTTGAAGATACATTAAAATTTTACCTGGGGGTATATGAGTGGGAGCTCTTGTATCGTGCTTTGTGATTTGTTCACAAGGAATCAGACTAGCAATTTCGTTAGAATAATAGTCGCGGAAATAGCGCTAGAAGATTTCAGGTCCTTGGCAAGCACATCCTTAATGGATTAGAACAGTTCGCCAGAGTCGAGCTAAAGAACCTAAGCAGGTTCCTCAATAGCTCCGGCATACCAGTGCCAATTCCTATCACAAGGGACCATATTCCGGTCGTTGTAAGGCCGACGGGTTTACTAACCTAACGTAAGTCTCCGGTTGAGCAACCAGCATGGAAACCGTACTGGAAATCGTTGTTAACTGAGAGTTAATGAGTGATTCAAAAACTTTACATAAAACCGAAGAAAGTTCTGTTGGTCTATAGTTAGAGGAGTAGCATGCCTCTTCTTTTTAGGTATCACTTGTCATGAAGACGGAAACACTATTGTTAAGTATCTCTCTCTCTCTAGTTCCAGTAACTTCTTCTTGGCATGGTGCGGGAGAATAAATTCACCAAATTCAAACCAATAATTGCAACACAACAAATTAAGGTGAATTCCGAACCCCCGAAATCTTCTCTGCAACCCCCAATAGGCTTTCTGTTGTAATCTACTGTCAGCAGAAAACAACCATGGGTTACCACCGGTGGAATTTAAACTTGGGACCTCCTAGTTAGAAGGCCGATACGTTGTCATTTACTCCACCGGTAACTATACTGTTGTGTGTGACAGGTGAAAAATTTTCCGCACGGGTTAAGCCAAAGTAGAAACACAGCATTTTAAAGACAAGGGTGAGAATCATCAGGCCTAGCAGCTTTCATCTCGACGAGTTTAAAGAGTACTTTAAAAACTTCCCGGCTGGAAAAGTGTAGCGACTTTTGCCTGCTAGTGCACTGCAATTGAGATGGAAAAGACGGCAATAAAGCTGTCAAGTAGGATTTAGCAGCAAAACTAGCAGAAAGCAGATTGGCGTTTTCCAATGAACCAGTGTAAACTTTACCATTATTAATGTGCGGTGGGATTGAAGAACTGATGAAATTATTCTTTACAGATTTTACCAGAGACCAGAAGGCCTTATTACCCTATTGGGTAGCAAATACATTCCGCCTAACGGCATGGTTAAAACTGAACAATTCGGGCTTCCTACTGAGCTTATAAGAATAATCGAGTGCTTGTATGAAGGCTCGAAAGCCTAAGTATGGAATGGTCTTGTACTACATGCGGCATCAGGCAAGGTTGCTTGCTAAGCCCACTTCTCCTTTCCCTAATTATAACTTGCGTAGTGGAGAAAATGAAAATGGTGCTACATATTGGTGAAATCGATATTGAGGTGATATTGTATGCGGAGGATATTGTCTTACTCGCCGATGAATCACAGAAGTTGCAAAGAATGATTCACCATGTGGAATCTAACGATTAATCTCGACAAGTCTAAAGCAATGATTTTGCAAAAAGGGGTGGGTCGTAAAGGGGTAGGGTCATAGAAATAGTTAGTTTGATTAGTTATTGCATTTGTTCAATACAATTAAAAAGTAAGCAATCAATACATATAAATGAAAGCAGTGTTCTGAACCGATACAATATATTGATCCGCTCTACGTATAGATTCGGCCTGGAGCGTTATGAAAATATCGAAATCGCTCCAGAGCGGATCGTTATTTTCCAAGTTTGATGTCGAACCGTTTCGGAGCAGATCGTTATTTTTAAATCTGATACCGATCCGTTCCGGAGCGGTTTGATATTATTTTTAATTTCAGTCGATCCGAACCGGTCCTGGAGCGATATTGAATCGATTCGGTGCGGTTAGGATATCGCTCTACTGAATCAAAGGAAGAAGTCTGGTAATTATAGGCTTTTATAATTTTGGTGTATGGGCGCTCTGTCGGACTAAGTTTTATGGTGGGTGGGTGGTGGGGGGATTTGAATGGGTAGATGGGTGGTTTTTAGTTTGTTTTTTATGAGGTGGAAAGTATTGAAGGCCGAGGTGTGCGTGTGTGATGGGTGCATGGGGTGGATGGGTGCTCTGTAGGACTAAGTGCGGGGATTTGAACGGGTAGATGGGTGGTTTTTAGTTTGTTTTTATGAGGTGGAAAGCATTGAAGGCCGAGGTGTGCGTGTGTGATGGGTACATGGTACGTGGGTGTTGTTTCACCGCTTCGGAGCGGTTTGATATTTTCATAACTCTCCAGGCTGAAAAGATCCGGATATCGCACCGATTCCATCTGGAACATTTTGGAGCGAAATTTCATATCGATTCGGAACCCTGATTGAAAGCATTTACTTGCTTACCAACTTTAATATGAAATAAACAAAATTTTAAAAATCGGATATGAAAGAAATAACGAACTGTAATTGAAGGCGTTCCGTTTTGTTTTATACCTATTATAGGTTACAATTTGATTCCAAAAGAATGTTTTTTAGATTTAGCCCAATTCATTGGCCAGACAAGGAGAATCATAAAATATTCTCAGGCTACAGTCAATCTCTAACTGAGTCACACCAAAAGTTCAGCATCCTTCAAGCACAATATAAACCTAATTTAGCACAAATTTAAATATTATTTTAAAATATCATTACATAGCTTTAAAATGCAATCTCAAATAAATAAATTTAAAAATATATTATATTAAATCAATATCTTATCGTAAGATGGTGGTGGAGTCTCATCCGGTTGAAGCTCTTTCGAATTTTCTGGCAACAAAATAGCAATATGATAAGGTGGTGGCGGAGCAGCTGTAGCAGCATTCTGTTGATTTATAATTGAATCCTGATCAGGACTTTGAGCAAAAAATTGTCCTTGATTATGATGTCCAATATCATGCAATTGACCATCCAATCCACGACTTTGTCCATCGACACTGGGTGATGGAGATGTGGCCAAATCTCTTGGTAAACGACATATTGAAACTGTGCAAGCGGCTAAAAAAAATGTCGCTGAAAATGCACAAAATATTAGCACCTCAAGTCCAGTTCCCTGATGATCGAAGTAAAATTTTGCGCCAGCTACAAATACTGACGCTAATACTAATGACGCCCACATTCCACATTTAAGATGTGATGGAAGTAGTTGCGATTCTCCTGCATCGGCAACATTTACATTACCAGAGGCATTACCTATTCCTGATTGATTTGGACGTGTCGAAATAGGACCAATACCTAACGCGCCCTGTTCCAGTTCTTGTGCATGTGACGGACCTCTAAAATAGGAAGAGTGCTATAATAAATATTTCGTATCAAATATATTTTCAATACCCGTATATGTGTGGCAGTGGTATAGAAATGTGACATTCCTGATTATTAACTGATGGAAGATTAGAACGTTGAAGATTGTGGGTATAGATATTATCAGCGGGGTTTTGATGTCTACCAACTAGACCAGGTGGATGATTGTTGGCTTCGTGATGTTGAGCATTGTTACTACTACGATTTCGGTTAGGTCTGCTATTTGCGCCGCTATTACTATTGTTGCTGTTGTTGTTGCCAATATTATTGTTACCATTATGTAAATGCATTCGATTGCAGTCATTAGCTTGTACCCGATGCACTGGAGTTACCATTGATTTAGCCCCCATACGCCTTGGTGGATGACCAAATCCCAAACCAACTCCACCTCCTCCTCCTGATAAAGAAGCTGCAACGCGTGCCCGACCGAAACCACATGTTTGCGAGCGTTTGTCAATCCAAAAATGCATTTTTCATTAGTTTCCTAAAATTACACAAATTTTATTATTGTAAATAATTCAAATAAATTTATTAAGACAAAAATTAACGAATATTATTTTAACACATTTATTTCATCTGTTTACTGGAGGGTTATCAAATAAGAACTATACATCTATGACAACTATGGGCAGACATATATTACCGGGCAGAATTTCGAAACGCGTGAACCGCTTTGGATGATTTCTATTGTGTTGTACAGATTACGTTCCTTCATGGGAGGGGGTAAAGCCTAACTTGTTGTATGATGATTTTTTTTGTATAGCAATAGGGGATTGCAACTATGCGAAAAAAATGTGGATACCGGGAGAAGAGGTTTAATTTTACAACGACTGTATTGACTTGGACGTTTCTTTCTTCGTATGTATTTTTGTACATATTTCACCATTGATCTCTCTGTAGTTCCCATTTCCCCTCGTGGAGCAATGTGGTGGGAGAAGAACTTCACCCGATTCGAGATAACGATTACAAGTGGACCTACAATTTAGAGTAGAATCCGAACCACTCACATTTACTCTGACACCAACATGGCCTTTTTATCGTAATCTGTTGTCAGCAGAAAACAACCATGTGTCACCGTCGGCGGGATGCGAACCTGGGACTTCCGATTTGGTAGGCCGACACGTTATCAATTACTCCACCGACAACTTCGGCTGAGTTTCTTCTTGCCATAATTTAGGAATTACTTAATGGAAAAAAAAGGTAATTGTGAAGATTCCCAGAAAAAGGCGAGTTGTATTTTGTCTTTACCTTCGGTCTCCAAATTGATGGCAAAAATCATCTTATTGCGAATCAACCAAACACTTGAACGCACTCTTAAAGATAAACGGACAGGCTTTCGAAAGGGTTTCTCCTGAAGCGACCTAATCAATACCCTCTGAATTATTATTAAGCAATTCACCAAATGGAGGTGCCCTTTACATCTATTGTTCGTCGATTTCGAAATAGCGTTTTACAGCGTTAATCCAGAAAAACCGCATCCCAAAAAAAATTATCACCTTTAAGATGAAAAAAATGAAAAGGAAAAAACTTGTTTTTTCTTCCACAAATTAGGAATGAGATGGATGTTTCGACCGGAGTGCAAGTGGTCATCATCAGCGTGGCGCTTGCACTCCTTACCACGGACATCCATGACGAAAAGTCAAAAACTCAACTCCTATAAATACTCAGTTTTAAATCTGAGTATGAATTATATGAAGAGGATTTTTAGTCCATCAATTTCATATAAAACCAAAAATGGTTAAAAATTGTGTGAACAGAAAGTTACCTTTCAGCAGCACTTGGTGGAAGTCATTTGTTCAAAAATGAAAAGGAAAAAACACTTGTTTTTTGAACAAATGACTTCCACCAAGTGCTGCTGAAAGGTAACTTTCTGTTCACACAATTTTTAACCATTTTTGGTTTTATATGAAATTGATGGACTAAAAATCCTCTTCATATAATTCATACTCAGATTTAAAACTGAGTATTTATAGGAGTTGAGTTTTTGACTTTTCGTCATGGATGTCCGTGGTAAGGAGTGCAAGCGCCACGCTGATGATGACCACTTGCACTCCGGTCGAAACATCCATCTCATTCCTAATTTGTGGAAGAAAAAACAAGTGTTTTTTCCTTTTCATTTTTGAACAAATGACTTCCACCAAGTGCTGCTGAAAGGTAACTTTCTGTTCACCTTTAAGATGGTATACGAGTCATACTAGGGAGCAAAATGTCACGTCTATCTCAAGGGAAAGATGTCGAAGTCCTTCCAAGTGCTGAACGGGGTGAGACAAGGATGCACCTTTGCCACCTTTGCTGTTCCCGAACGTTTCTCAATAATTGGCCGGAGAACATAACCAATGAAGATCTACATAGATATACAGGCCAAGTCGGGATAGACATCAATGTTTGAAGGCGAAAGTGGCAATAAATAGATCACACGCTGAGAAAAGAGCCAAATTACTTCCCTAAACAGGCTATAGATTGGAACCCGTACAAGACCCAAGGAAGAAGGATTTGTAGAGAAAGAAGGTATACAAATCAACCAATCGCGGTAACAGTTGAGGTAATGAGCATTATGTTATTCAGGCCAGGGGATTTGTAGAGGAAAAAGCTTCATATTGCCCAAAAAATCGTGTCCTCAGTATTAATGGATTTAATGGTTTCCCATAATGTACGATGCCCACCCCGAGAGTCGGAAAATTTCGGGCAGGGGTCTTTACATCCAGCAAAGTGAGTATTCATCAGAAACTCCAGGGACCCTCCCGATCGATTCTCCTAGGGTTTCTGTAAGATTTTGGAGGCTCGAACATGAAATTTACGTTGAACAGTATCCAGATATGATTGGCGAAGGGCCTTATATCACCGTTTAGTTTCCACACACAAAAACATCATTATCGTTCAGTAGCGTTAGGTTAGGTTAGAGGGGTGCAGCCTGCCCTGCTTAGATCATCAAAGTTTCCATTGTGCCCCATAGATTCATGGGAATCTGGCCTTATTTAAGCTACTACTACTCTATAACCATCCTGTTGCCCTAAGGAATTTCATTAAGGATTTCGGCTCTATACTCTGTAGGTCGACAAGCCCTGAGAATAAATAACTACCCAGTAGCGTGTTTCTTCTTGACGCCAGTGAAGTGCACTCTCGTAGCACATGTCGAACTGATTCGGCCTTCTGGCATGGTTACCTGTGGTCCAATGTCCCGTTAAAACTCCTACCAGATACCTGGTGTAGGCTCTGCTACTATTAAGGAGTATTTTAGTTCTCCGCTGGCAATGCAATATGTGTTCTGGTTTGTCCACCAATGAGTAGCCTTTTTGTAGGGATTACTGGTAACGTCTACCTTAAGAGTGTTGATCGAAATTTTCACATAGATGATCGCGTCAGAACTATCCATTTCAGTACCGTTTTTCGCCAATTCATCCGCTCTCTTATTACCTAGGATATTCCTGTGTTCAGGAACCCAGCATAGAGTCACCCTGTGACATCTGGAAATCATTTCTAGGCTGCTCTTTCACAATTGTACTAACCTCAATGTTACAGCTTCCTTAATGGCCGAATGACAACTATTACCGCCTCAAAGGCACTACATTTGTCTGGCAGTCTATATAATTCGTGCAAGTCCCATTTGCCGGAGTATACTCCTGCTCCTCTACCAACACCCGTTTTAGATCCATCCGTATATATGTAAATATCTGATGCTTCCTCCATGTCATTCCTGACCCATGACTCTAGCAGGCAGCCTAGTATTTAAAGATCCTGCGCTAGTCGCTGCGCTATTTTTACAGTAAGTGGCAATATGTCGAGCATGATCTCCATACATAAGCCCCCAGTTATATCCACACTAACAGCTCTTTGTACTTTCGATATCGTTTAAAAGCTACATTTCCTATCCAGACGAGTGAGCCATTGCGGTGTGTACTCGACAAGTTAAAGTCCATAGGATTATGTACTGAATTGAAAATGCGGCACATAGCTGTAACTGGCTCATTACGTCCATAGTTAGTACGGTGGTGCTAAATATAGAGGAAATCATGACCCCCTCAAGTAGCGTGACGGAACAGATATGTTAAAATATGTTAGCAATTCGGGAAAGTTAATAGCCCCCTGCAGACACTCGAGCGCAAAAACAGCCCTGGCATTATTTCGTCTGGTTTCCAGGGAGTCCAAAGAGTCTATCAGCGTAAGGAGGCAGAAGGCGGTCATTATTCTATGGAAGGTTACGAAGAGCAAATCTTAAAAACCTTCGTTGGACGGACTCGATACGCTTAACATGGACCCCATAAAAAGGAGACCACACTGGGCCAGCATACTCAAGAATAGGTCTAGCAAATGTACAATAAAGGATTCGAGTGATATAAGGATCATTAAACTCTTAAGACCACCTCTTTATGAAGCACAAAGCAGCATTAGGCTTGCCAATAATAGTCTTTGGATTTTTCAAGTCTATTCAAAGAGTGTCCATCCATGGACTAACTAAACAGCAAAGGATTTCTTTTACCAGAAAAGGACATGACAGTGTATTTGGACACGTTTAAAGACAGGTAGTTGATGGAACACCAATTGCAAAAGGCGTCCAAGACAGAATTCAAGAGGCGGCAGTCAAGATCATTCGAAATAAAACGAAATAGCTTTGCATTATCGGCATAACACAAAATTTTCGAGTGTAATGGAATTGGGGATACATCATTAATGTAAAGAATGAAAAGTAAAGGATCAAGATGACTACTCTGTGGCACCCCAGAAGTGATGCGGTTCGGAACCGAAAAAATTCCACAAAACACAGAAACGTTGGGAGCGCTCGGACAAAAACGAGCGTATCCAATGAACAAAATCAGCAGGAAAACCAAGAATCACCAACTTATGAAGGAGAATTTTATGATTGATTCGATCGAATCAGCATTGTTAGCATTTTCAATAGATGATATGCAGTAATTCTAGAATTCCAGTAAGTTGTAAGTTGTTGTAGATTTTCCCTTAATAAACCCATGTTGGAAAGAGGATAACAAGGGTTTACAATCACGCCCGTAGAGACAAAATTCGGGCCCGGGGGCTACCACATATGAGCCCCCGCGAAGGGAATTTCGGGCTTGGGGCTAAGCGGTTACGGAACCATATATAATCGAATGAGTGACTTTTAATTCGAAATCTGTCTAGTATATTACACTTTTTCGATCGTGAAACATTTTTTTATATATAATCAAAATGGAAAAAATTGTCTATTGATGATTTGAAAGCCCGGGCCCGGGGGTTTACTCCTTCGCCCCCCCCCCCCCTCAACACTGTTTACAATTAAAGTACAGGACCTCACATACAAAGGTCTCAAAGAACTTAGCTAGACAAGAAAGGTTTGCAAGTTTGGCCTATAATTAGAAATATCAGACTTATTGCCCTTTTTATGCGTTTATAGTTTCCAAGACCGAGGGAAAATGCAACTTCGGGATGGATAAGTTAAATTAAGATGAGGGGACAGAGACAAAAGACACACCACACCGTTTCACAATAGCAGTAGGAATGCCATCAGGGCCACTCGAAAAACTGTCCGACAATTTCGAAATATGTTTAGCAACCGTAGCATCGTCAAAAATAAGATCATTGCATTGAAGAGAGTCGAAGGAAGGCTCGTCATATAAGTAAAATCACTAAAGCTAATATCACAAGGATTATCAAAGTAAGCGGCCTTAAAATGCCACTAAAAAGATTAGCTATGGTCAGTGGGTCCTATAGTCATTGTTGCATTGAAGCACTGACGTCTAACATATATTTGTGACGCAACTTTGATAATATCGAAATTTCAGCTTTGGAAGCTTAGATGATAGTGGGAAACTGTGTTTTTTCGCACGTTTTCAGCAAAAATTTTGAAAAAAAAAGTATTTTTGGAATCCGTAAAAGTGGCCCTTCCAAACGATACCCAACATGATACAAAATATAAAATTTTTTCTTCAGGGGGTCAAACTCGCCCCCATTGTCCTTCGATATACGCGTCACGAAAACTTAATATTATACCAAATTTCAAATTCCTACGTCGCGTCAGCTCGTTTTCGAGAAAAACGTCTGTGACCGGCAGAAGGACGGACGCAGTAGTGACCTTTCAAGGGGTCCGGTTTTTCATTGATTTTTAAAAAGTAATGATAGGATCCAATAAAAACGGAAATTGGTTTGGTATATGTTATGATTGTATTTCAATTTATTTATGTATAGTTCTTTATTTAATAGTAGATGTTGGAAGCATTGAAGTACCTCGAGCCCTTCCGTTGATGGAAATTTTTATAATTACCAGATAGAGAATTATTGCGACAAATTTAAAAAAAACACACACACACAAACTTAGAAAATGATATTAAATAAAGACATCTTCAAATAATTACCTTCTTATCTCTCGTGATCCAAAATAGTTTCCCAAATTGCAGCACCAATCACAATTAAAACTAAAAACAAGTTGAAATTTAACGTACTTTGGCAGTTATTAATAAACAAAATGTTTCCTCTAACAATTAATTTATATATCAATTGGATACGCAACAATTAACGGACGTCAATTCGACGGCTCTCAAAGAACACCCAAAAAAAGTGCCAAAAATATACCAACGAATAAATCTTTATAAATTAATACAAGTTTCGATTATATGTCAATTACGCGCGCCTTCGTAACAGACTGTTGCTGAAATAACCGATTTCTATTAAGTTATGTATACACACGACTACCTTGAACGCACTAAATGTACGCAAACAAAAGGTTTTCAACACCCCGCAGCTAGGCTAACTACTACACCAGGGTTTAAAAAAACAATTTTGCACTCAATTATCGTCGCATATCATTGCATTGCTTAGCATTGCACTTATATGTATGTAAAGAAATCACAGGATGCTCAGACTAAATTTATGTAAAGATTTTAAAGAGAAAAAATTTTCGGAAGTGCATAATACACGCACACACAAATACACACACACACACACACACACACACACGCTCAACAACCGAAGTCGAAAAAAAGGGGGGATTAATCACAGACGCAATTTCAATATTGGCAAGTCAAGTGGGTGGTGCGAGATAAACTCCTGCCTTTGGTTAAATTTTTGTTTTTTCACTTTTTAAGTGGACAATTGCCACTTTATGCAAAAATGTCATTTTTATTCCAAAATTTTCGATTCATTTATGAAACGGTGAGTTGATTTCGAACGACAGGACTAGCTATCCGCGTGCGGAGTGTGGGCAGCTTTTCCACCCGGACACACTTTGGCGATTTTATCCTTGCGGAATGATCCCAAACACGTTTTCTATTCACTTTTCTAACTTTTAATCACATTTTTATAAACAATCTTTCTGTATTTATCGCTAAAAGCACTATTCATTTAATTTCCATTAGATTTTTGCACAACAAACGAAAACAGATTTTGGAGCTTTCGAATGATGTTAGACATCTGGAACAGCAAAGAGGAGACTTGGGGGTGCATGCGCTCTGTCGAGGATACACAAGTGCTCCGCAAAGGGTGGTTTTAGCGTTTGGAACTAAACTTTTGCGATGTTCCTTCTTGAAATGATTTGATAAGCATGTGGGGGTGATTCGTTAAGTTACGATACTTTCCATTTCTATTTAAGTAATAATAATAAATTTATTCAACAAATGGAGTACAATAAGACAAAAATACTAGTACTACTAAAGTTAAATTCAAATTCAAAAATAATTTATTAAAACACTACACTAACAAGATTATACATCTTAAAGCTAAGTGTTGAAAGTAATTAAGAAATAGGCTAACTAAACATCACGTTTTGTTAAATACAGATCCGTCACAAATGACTAATACAGCAGTATATGTATAAATTATTAAACTAAAATTAAAAGTGAAAGCGAACAAGTCATAAAAATAACTGTGGGGCAGCAGTCAACAGAATTCATATCACCCGCATCAACCTAGGCACTGCCTGAGTAAGCCCTTCAACCGCAGCCTAGATAAGTCCATGTCGAAGTTGGCGAAATGTTGATTAAAGATTCGAGACATCGACGTGACGGGCTCGTGCATCCCATATAGAGTTCGATGAACAGGGACGTACAGGAAGTCTCGATATCTTAACGAGCGTTGCGGGGTCGAGATGTTGACGACCTCCAGTAATTCGGGTGAGTTTATTGTTCCCTGCAATATATCAAACACAAATACTATTTTGGCAATATTGCGCCTCTTTTCAAGGGAGTCGAGAGAAATCAGACACAAACAATCGGCATAAGAGGGAATAAGTAAAGGATTCATCCAGAGAAGTCCGCGGAGAGCAAACCTAAGGAATCTGCGCTGCACTGCCTCGATGCGGTTGACGTGAACGGCAAAGTAGAGGGACCACACAGGGCTAGCGTATTCCAAAAATGGCCTAACGAAGATGCAGTAGAGAAGTTTGGTTAAGTAGAGATCATCGAGAACCTTAGATCATCTTTTAACAAAACCCAACATCGAATTAGCCCTAGCAACGATCGAGTCCACATGATCCTCGAAAGAATGACGAGAGTTAAGGACCACGCCAAAATCCTTCATCCTGTCGACCCTACCCAAGACAACACCATCGACAGTGTAGTCGAAAAGGAAAGGAGATCTTCTACGGGAAAATGTCATAACGGTGCACTTGATCCATGATCAAATCGTCGTAGTCCAAAAATGTACCGCACAGCGGAATTGCAAGTCACATTCAGCTTACGGTCTGACACCGAATCCAACTTAATAAAAACTTCACAACCATATAAAATCAACGAAATCAAAAAGGATCTCACAAGCTGGGCTGTTGTCTACCTCGCAGCAATGCAAAAAAACAACAAGACGGAAGTTTCCTCACTTCCCTTACCCTAATTCCCTTCCGGCCAAAACCATGCTAACGCATCAAAGGGTTGTCCCCTAGGATTTGGCCACATCTTATAAAAAAAGCAGAAGACGAGTTATTATTATTATTATTATTTAGGATTGGATCAAGGACTAACCGCATCCTTTAGTCACTACGACCAATTTGATCTTTTGTGACCTGTTCCAGGTTCAGTATTAGGAAGCCCCGTCAATCTTTAGTTCCCTTATCAGACCTAAAATTTTTCTGGGGGCTGCCTTGGCTATATATAATGTTGACGAGAAAGCCCCACCAAGGTGTCTAAGCCTGATACGGCCGAGGGCCTCACAGTGACAGAGGATATGTTCCGCTGTCTCTTCCTCTTCTAAACAGAATCGACAGGTGTCATCATCAGGCAGCCCCAACTTTTTTAGGTGGTAGCCCAGGTGACAGTGACCAGTTAGAAGTCCTGTTATCAGCCTTAAATCTGGTCTGCTGAGTGAGAGCAGCTCTTTCGTTTTGTGTTTTGAGTAGGTTATAAACCTCTTTGCTTGTCTTGACCCTGGGATATTTGCCCAGTGTGAGTGCTTACATTCGTCCTCCCATGACCGGATACGCATTGCTATTCGGCTTTTTGAGTAGCCACAGAATGGCTCCGGTCCAATAAACTGAGAATTCGCACCTTTTTTTGATTGGTAATCCTCTTTCTCGTTGCCTTCAATGTCCTCGTGCCCTGGTACCCATGCTAGCGTGATGCTGTTGCTCTGGGCCAGTTCTTTAAGAGCAGTGAGACAGTCCCAGACGATTTTAGACTCAAAGGTGTAGGATCCCAGAGCCTTAAGTGCCGCCTGACTGTCGGACATGATATATATTTTAGCACTGCGTATTCCTCTGTTGGTAATTTCACGTGCGCAGATTTCGATAGCATGTATCTCTGCTTGAAAGATGGTTGGTGTAGAACCGAGACGAGTTACTTGAGGCGTATAAGCTGCAGATAAGGACAGCTTACGTAGGGACCCATATACCTTACCCACGACACTGTTGACGTGATCTGACTAGCTTAGAGACCTAAAAAAAATAAAACCAAGATCACTATAGAACAATTTTTAATAATAGACGGCAAATCATGAATGGGGGATACCAGTATACAGCAAAAGCTTTCGCTTGAGCAATGAGTCAGACAGCCTTTAAGTAATTTCAGAGCAGATGAGCCAAATCCAAAAGAGTTTTTCAATTTGAGAAGGAGTTTAGCGCGGTCGACACTGTCAAAAGCCTTCGTGAAGTCTAATAGGACTAAAAACACTACTCGATCATCATCCAAAGCAGTTCTAATATCAGTTGCGATTTTTAAGAGAGCCGTATCGCAACTATGTTTAGGACGAAATCCCGATTGCCAACGACTTAAAGAGCAAGTTAGATTTAAATGCTCCGGTATCTGTTTTTCCATTATCTTCTCCAAGGCCTTCGCTAAAACACATAATAAACTTATCGATCTAAAATCTGACAGGGCATTGGATCGAGATTTCTTAGCTATAAGGACTACAAAAGCCTCCTTCCAAGGAGATGGAAACACGCTGCAAGTGAGGTAGCTGTTGTAAATTCAAGTGATGGCTCCAATTATGAAAGGTAAAATTAGCTTTACAAAGGGTGGGAAGATATCATCTGGCCCAATTGCATTAGGCTGAATAGAAATAATAGCGTTCGCAGTCTCAACCTCATCAATCAAGCGCAAACTAAATTGTGATCCAAGTGATCTACGGAGAAATTCAGTGGAGAGGATGCAGTATTGGAGCTTATGCAACTTCCAGTACTTGAAGTAAAGAACTTATTAAGCTCATTAGCTTCTAGTTCACATGATAAGGAATCTTTTTCACTTACATCCAGTCTACGCAGGGATTCACAAAGCTTCTTCGGTGCAACATAGCAGTCCAGCTTAGACACAGTAATATGTTAACTTTGCTTATCTAATCCTTTTGTTTACGAGGTTCCGCGATTTCCTGAAAAGGAGATGACTATTTGAGGATCTGCTGGCGGAATAAGAAGTCACGTTCAGACAAAGCCTAAGATTAAACTGCCTCTAGACACAATATAATTAATATGCAGAGTAAAGTCAAGTTTCCAATCAAGTTTTACCCCAAGGTCAGTTACGGATAGAACGCGACGGAGGTCATTCCCCACAAAGCTGTAGTCAAAAACTTGTGGATTAGGGCTCCTGGAGAAGGGCATAGCGTTACATTTTTCAAAATTGAGATATAAGCCATTGTGCTCGTACCATTCCTTTTGAATGAGGGCAACGTCACCACCGCCCTTAACATAGGAGAAGATCTTGTCGTCAAAACATTAGAGTGCGAGATCAGATGGACAATTTCAGCAATGGCAAAAACGAATAGTAGACGACCGAGATGAGTACTTTGTGGTACACCAAATGAAGCTCTGAAAATTCTTGAGGTAGAGCCACGGAGCGACATGTCGATATGCCCTATCTCTTAGATAGGAAGAAATCTAGTCAAGAAGGACAGGCGGGAAACCCAGCCTTTTGAGTTTAAATACAATCACGGAGTGAGGGGGTTTATCAAAGGCTTTACTCAAATCCGTGTATATACAGTCTGTCTGCATGCCTCGTTGGAAACCTGAAATAACGTGGGAAGTGAATTCTAGTGGTCGTTGATCTACCCAGCACAAACCCATGCTGGTTGGGGTAGATTAAACCTAGACAGCGCTCAATAAGCTGCGAATACACTATCGATTCAAATAACTTTGGTATGCAGGATAACTTTGCGATTGGTCTATAATTAGTTATTAGTCCCTTTATATGAACAGGGACTATAAAGGAGCCTTTCCATAATGCGGGAATACTACCAGCTTGAAAGGACTTATTGAAGAGAATCCCTAATGGATTGAGTTGGGCATCGGAGCATGACTTAACGAATGCAGGAGGGATACCTTTTGGGCTGGAGGAAAACTCCGACTTAAGTTGTTTGATTTTTTCCAAAATAAGATCGCGAGAAATAAAGGGCAAAAAATCGAGGAAACGGGACTTTCCAAGGCTCAAAGTTATCGGAAGTAAAGGCACTCTCAAAAAATGAAGCAAAATTATTTACTATGTCGGACACAAAATTACTCATACCATATTGCAGATGGATAATTGCTTGATTTCTTTTTTATTTCTTCAGCAGCTACGCGACCGCAGAACCCTGCAGGGACAAGGGTTGTAATAATAGTACGCCAGAAATTCTCTTCAGAAAATGTAATCCATTTTTTGTTCTATTTTAGGGTGTAGCCAAAGCCTATGGGACACCCTTTGATGCGTTAGCATGGGCATAGCTTTGCCGGAAGGGAATTAGCGTAAGGGGAGTAAGGAAACTTGAAAAACTTGTTTTTTTGTTGCGAGCTAGACAACAGTTCAGAGACGGAGTGGATTTTTTAATTCTATTTTAAAAACCCACAGGGTCACCGAATCTCGAACTTGGGAACCATTGCGTGGAGGTCGTGCCACTCAACAAATCGATCCAACTTCGTCTCCAACGTTATAACGTGGGATAAAACCTGGATCTACCAATTTAATCCAAAACGTAATATTCAGTCAACGGCTTGATCTTCTATTTAGTTTAAAAAAAATCAGGAAAAGGCTGCTATTTTTGAGATCATCGGGACAGTCAAGATTCTGCTACGCAAAATTACTCAAAACCCTAAAATACTGAAAAAACTTTAAAAAAAACCTTCTTCCGTATGAACTTCCGGTGAACTCTATATTTTCGTTTTCTACTCCAATATTTCCGCAACTATCTCCTCCTTCCGAAATTTAAATATAGTGGAATTGAATTTCTTAAGCAACCCCATCTGTGAAGCAATGGTTCCGAATAAGTATCCCAAATTTTAGTACTCGGCTATACATCATGTCTTAGAACCAATTTGAGAAGGGTAAAAGATATTTATAGCAATTAATTACCTTTTAATGAATTTACGTCTTACTATAATTTAACATGTTACGCAGTACACAAATATAAGTCTAATTTACGTATTAAGTCTTTTATCTTTTTAAATTATATTGTTTCTCAGCGTTCTATTTTTAAATTTCTGGAAAAGTCGTGAATGTTCCCGATCAAAAAGAACCATTCACAATGAAATAATTGACTTCCACATACTTCGAATATCAGTGGCGCGATTTTGACATTTCTAAGCTATTTTCAGAAACTTGGAAAAGAGAATCAGATAATCGAAGGGGAACTTCAGTCAAAGACGGAACATATTCGAAAGAGGAAGTGGGGTGTGTGTAAACTCGCGATTTCGAAACAAATGTGTAAATGTTTTTACTCCCGCAATTGCTGAAAATTCTAGCAAGCGAATCTATCAGAGATTTAGGATCAAATGCGAAGTGTTAATCAGTTTACAAAAATTGAAGACTATATTTTAAGTGTTCCGGATTTGTTAGATTCTTATTTGGAATACAGTGGAAAAGTACTGAGCGTTAGCAATTCTTCACCCTTTCCCTTTATTACGAATAAGTGCATTAAAAGAAAAATCGAGAAATTTTGACATTTGCAACGAAAAGAATTTAAGGAATTTGTTTGAAAATGGCAAGAATCGGACAATTAGGAAAATCTTTTCAATTGGATCTCCGTTCACCGTCATTTTGCGATTGTGTTTTCCCAAAGAGCACCGAAGTAGCTGCATATAAAGGAAATATTCATGAACATGTCACATGCCAGTGCGGAGAAGAGGATCCTCATCCAATGCAATGGATCTGGGATAAAGATTCGGCCCATCCGGAATGTTTCATAAGCGGCCCAGATGTTACATTTCATCCAATCTATAGTCAAGGAACTTCAATAATTCGTGGCAATCGTCGTTTAGAGCCTAAAATGGTACACTACTGGGAAATGAGAATAATAACAAGTTTGTCTGGAACTGATGTGGTAAGTACACAACATAAAATTTTGGTTTTTAATCACATGCTTATAACTCGCAAATATTTGCCGCAAAATTCTTCTGAACCAAAAAAAAAAAACAACAATACTCTAGACTGGATGCGAAGACATGGAGTCAGTCGTTAGGTCGCTTTGTGATAATAACTGTCTGTCTCTGAAATTTTAAGATTTTCTGATAGAAAGCTGCCACTGAATCGTTTTGAGGGTCACTGAATGTTGCTTAGTTTCTCGCTGCGTGGATTTTTTGCTCTAAATTCAAAATTGATAAGAATTGAACTGTGAACTTAACAGCATTTGAGTGTGATACGATTTTTTCTTGAATTTTAAATTGTTTAGATTTATTATCAACTACATGTGTTTGATAAAATTTTTCTATTTACAATGTCTAGCTACTTCTATTCAAATTATGTTTAGATTTCAATATAGTTCAAGGGCAGAGAAATCTCGACTGACGTACATGTGTCCAAAAATTCAAGATCAAGCAATGAAATTACGTAGACTATGTAAGCATGTCTTCACCTTTTTTCATTGTGTCTATAAACCCCTAAAATTTTCTAAACAAATTAGTTATGCAATATTTAGAAATCGTGAATTTCAAATTTGTCACACTAAACAAGCATTTATCATGGTCGGCCAACCTAATTGTGTTAACATGACGAAAAAATGTATGCCTGTCTGAAATGCATCTTTCTCTCTAGCTCCCGTAATCCCCTTGTTAGGCACGGCCCGGGAGAAAACCTCACCCAATTCGAGACATCGATTGCAAGGGCAACTACAATTAAAGTTCAATGCTGTCTTACAGGAATATGTATTATCATTTTATACATTGGGGCTAAAGCCTTGAGGACCATCCTTTGATGCGTTAGCATGGTTTTGGCCGGAAGGAAATTTGTGTAAGGGAATTGGGGAAACTTGAATGTCTTGTTTTTGCATTGCTGCGAGCTAGACAACAGCCCAGAGGATTATTTTAATTTCTTAATTAAAGCTGACGGGGAGACCTGGTCCCGAACCCGGGACTCATGGCGTGGTGGTTGTGCGGCTCAACGAATTGATCCAACTTCATCCCGCATGTATTGGAGAAACCAGATTGAGTTTTCAAGAAGAATTTGTTCTCTTCCATATACTTTTCCAGTTTTTGTCGAACTACTTTTTCCAATATTTTCTCTAATAGTGGTAACATGTTAATCAGCCTGTAATCTTCGCATTACTTCGAATTCTTCACTTTTTCTACTGGAACAATTTTTGCCTCCTTTCAGCTTTTTGGGAATTCTCCTCTGCTCAATGAATTGTTAATAAGCTTCGTTGATATCGATCTCAAATCCAAGTTTTCGAGTACCATCTTTGCACATACTTTTTATAATTAGCTTTCTGCTTTAAGGTTTTTACAACTTCCTTCAATTCGCGTTCATTTACTAACTTAAATTTAAATCGTTTGTCCACCGGTTGTATAATATTATGCCTACCAAGAAATAACTAAGCGGAACTCCTGTAAACGCTATTTTCTGAAGCATCTCAGAACTCCAATACTTTCCACTACAAACGCATTTTGAAATTTGCGCAAAATATTTGCCAAATATAAAGAAAAACGAAAATGAATTTCCATTACTACTTTTAAATAAAATTGCTTAATAATTAAGTTTGTTTACACGTTTAGAGCTTATTTACTACCTATCTGTATCGAAATATTTTGAAGAAACTTACGTATGAAATTGTATTCCCGGCAATCGGCGCTGGACGCAATTTTCACGATTTTGCACAATGCACATTTTATTCTAGTTTATTTTACAATAGAAACTATTTTCACTTCCTTTATATGTATTTAAACTTATTAGGTTTTTTTTCACAAATTAGCACACTTTAACGCGATCGAACATAAAAGAAAACTTTTTCGGCACTTGTTTAAATTAAAAATGACAATTGAAGTATCTTCTTCTTATTGACGAAATTAAAGTCGCCCTTTCGTCCCCCATACTACTTCCACAAACGAGATGCTTCACTCACGTCTCAGGTACAGGATCTTTCTTTGTAGTATTACAAATGCACGATCATCTCCTTTTCACGCAAAAGGAATCCATTGGTTTTCAACTATTAAATTGATAGTTGTTCTCTTACTAGGATTTGGGCATTTGGTTTAATGCCAGGTTTTCCTCCAAACATAACGTGACAGTTAGTGGGGCTAATGCAATGTTAGGGTTCATTAAAAGATACCCTAAAGAATTTGATGATCACTACAATACAAAGCTATTTTATTACACTTTTATCAGGCCGATTTTATAGTACGTATGCATTATTTGGTCTCCTACTGTGCTGTACACAGAAACCTCATTGAGGCAGTCCAGCGAAGATTTGTTAGATTTGCACTGCGTGGCCTCCCTGGGACAATACTCTCACCCTGCCCTCATATCTGAGCCGACTAAAACTCGTCTCTATGGAAACTCGAAGGCAGACGCAATTCATTTAGAACGATTTTTGCATTTGATTGTTTACTTTGTTCTATAAATGTCTCTGAGCTTTTGGGCTCTTTTAATATTGCAGTTCCGGCACGCTCTTTGAGGAGACATGTCTTTCTCCAGATTCCTCACCATCGTACTAACATTGCCCGATATCATTGATGTCTCGTTTCTTCAATAGCCACTCCGATATTATTAATTTTCACCGGACAAGGCACCATCAGCTTAGTTAAGGATTTTTTCTGTTTCTAGTTGTAGGACTTTTATATTTTTTTTAGATAAGAAGAAGCTGTGTAGTAATCACTAATTGATGAATTGGATAAATAAATCAATAAATAAAACATTGACATTTTCGCTGCAACCCCCATGGGTTTATTATCGTAATCTGTTTTCAGCTAAAAACAACTATGGGTATGGAATTCGAATCTGGGATCTCCGGTTTGGTAGGCCAAAACGTTATCACTTACTCCACCGAACACTTAAATATCTGAAATCCAAACACAGAAAAAAAATGTCTGGCGGTAATTTGAATCTAGTGAAGTATTTTTTTCATTATCAAGAATTTAGAAGTGATATGGAAAAAAAAGCAATAATGACAAAGTCCATAAATTTCAATTTGTTTTCAGTTAAAATGGACCGGGCCGGGCAGACTGATAAATTCAATAATTAATTGTTTGCTGTTTAAACATAATTTTCTGCGTGATTTTAAAAATAACCATGTTGAAGATAACGCGTTTGAAACACATGTTTTGATAGTAGCGTACCCTTCCCATAACACTCTCCAAAAAGATTATTACCATGGGGAGAAAGGAGCAGCTTAATTTTTTTGCTAAATCTTTGCCAATTATTACTGCTGCGGACTTGGTAAGTCATTGATCCCAATCAATGCAAAGTTCTATATTTAAAATATTCTCTGAAATACATATTAACGGCTATTTTCGAAAATATTGTATTTAATTTTTATTTCGTGTGATTTTTCTTATCTTTACTTTATTTATTTGGGTATTGAATTAAAAACAGATACCTTGGTTCACTTGGTGTTTCTGCACTAAGTTATCACTTGAGCCCTCCTTCTCTCCTCAGAGACGAATATCAGTTTACATTAGAAAACATGTGGTCCTTTTCACATCTCCCTAAATTTACATCTACTAATCCAGAATTTAATAATGTCTGGATTAGATTTAAACTCCATAGCACACAGTGCCTGAGGCATTCTTCTATCACAAGCCCGTCTGGAAGGCACGTAGAATTATTTGGAGAGTCCTTTATTTTCTACAACTTGTTCAGTGTCCGTAATCGTGTTTCCGCTTATCAAAATTCCACCAAAAGATTAGTGTGACATAATAAAAATGCTAATTGGGCTGGACTTAATAAATTTCTCAGATAGATCCACTTACAATCGTTGTCTCGAACCGGGTGAAGTTCTTCTCCCGCCCCATGCCCCACAAGGGGTTGCGGGAACTAGAGAGAAATGGTTTGGAATGCATCGCTTTATTCCTCATAGCCTTCCAGGCATTGTGTCCATCAGAGGAATTAAGACGTATCTATAAAACTGCGTGAAATATATGCAAATCATGATTATTCGAGTTTAGTTCAACTTCAACCAAAGTGTTAGACGAAACTTATTTGCTACCCAAAAGGGTAGTAAGGGCTTCTGGTCTCATGTCAAAACCGTGAAGAACAATTTTACCAGTTGTTCATTACCACCACTCATTCGTAATGAAAATGTTTGTACTAACTCTTTGGACAATAATTTTTTTTAATTGCTGCTCATTTTTCAGCAAAATTCTTACTTTCCACCTTCATCCAAGCTTCTTTCATCTCCGCCGCAGTGCACCAGCAAGCAAAAGTCGGTACATTTTGGGAAGTTTTTAAAGTACTCTACTTTGGCTAAACCTCTACTCAACAAGAGTGTTTTCATCTACTTGGAAACTTGCTCATGTTTAGTCGATAGAAAAAAAAGAGAAGCATGCGACCCCTCTAACTACAGACCAGTTGCACTCACTTCTGTTTTATCTAAGGTTTTTGAATCGCTCATCAACTCTCAGATAATGAAATATCTAGAAAATAACCATTTTATCAACGATTGTCAGTATGGTTTCCGCGCTGGCCGGTCAACCGGAGATTTACTAATGGCTCTAAAGGAGTGTTGGAATCATTGTCTTCATAATTTTGGTGAGTCCGAAATCGTCGCCCTTGATATTTCTAAAGCTTTTGATAGAGTCTGGATTGCTACCTCTTAAAATGAATAGAAAGCTTTTTGTCAGGCCGTTAGGCCGTTCAATCCATATAATAATAGAGGGAGTTATGTCTGATCCCTACGAAATAAATGCCGATGTACCTCAGGGTTCAGTTCTCTCACCAACCTTAGTTCTTTTTATCAATAATCTTTTATTTATCACTTACAATCCTATTCATAGTTTCGCAGACGACAGCACCCTTGATTTCACGTACTCTCTTGATTCTGTAATAAATTCTTCGTTGGAACTCAACCGAGAACGCATGTTTGGATCATTATACAACGACTACTCTACTTGCTAGAGGCAGAGGACACTGTGTTATGTTTAATACATTCAAAACTCAATGCTGTTTAATGTCCCTTAAAAAACACCTAGCCCACTCTCAACCCATCTCTGTCAACAGAGTGAATATACTCAATTCGCCGTCTTTAAACATCTTCGGTATTGAGATATTCAGTAATCTAAGCTGGACCAACCATATATTTTTGTTTTCGCCCAAAATGCGATGAAATGTTTGGATTTTCTACAGAGATGTAACAAATACTTGACCTCTCCTAACTTAGCGCTTATCTACAAGTCCCACATCAGGCCCACTAGACAAAGTGCATCGTAAGGCTATTAAACTTGATACCTTAGTCTATGAGAGCATTGATTCTTTGGAACATCGACGAAATGTGAGCTGTCTTGTTCCATTGTTCAAACGCAGTTGTTAGCCTGATACCTTGTAGACACATCACAACGCCCGATACAAGAGCTTCAAGTCGCTCCCAACCCTATCCCACCCAGGTCAAAATAACGTACTGTCACATTTCGGAAATCTTTTCTAAACAGAACAACACGAATGAGGAACAGTTTAATATCTCATTTTTATCCCCTGTCCTATGAGTCAAAAGTCCAAGCGAGGCGTACCCTTGCCTGCCAAGGCTATGCATTATAGGGCATCCCCTGAGCTTTGGCATTCTCTTATGCGTAGAGTCAACAACGTGCGTAAATGTGTGACGTATGAAGAACTTAAAGATAACTGTCACTGATTTGTCTTTTTACTTGGAGATTAACCAAAATCCTAGTACGAAATTTTTTGTTAAAGGTTTGTGATAATGAAAACTTAAACTGATTAGATTTTAAAAACAGGAATAATCTTGAATTGTTAGCTTTAAGTTGATAACGTTTTAGAGTACTTACTTCACATAAA
The DNA here is from genome assembly GCA_964036015.1 of Leptarthrus brevirostris. Lineage (NCBI taxonomy): Eukaryota > Metazoa > Arthropoda > Insecta > Diptera > Asilidae > Leptarthrus > Leptarthrus brevirostris. The sequence continues at coordinate 7,982,054 of OZ038373.1, forward strand.
TCAAAGAGTTACGACTTCTATACATTTCACACAAAGTTTGTTCAAACAAATTTTAAATAAAATGTTAAGTCACAGTATTTTTTAAGATCGTTTCGCATTATTACTCTATATAAACTTGCACTCAAGATTTTAGATCCCGTGGCCTAAATTCAACAACGTGTTCTTTGATAAGACAAAATTAACTCATCCAGTTATCAGAGGTTGTGAATTAATGAATCATCTTCGGAACAAATCAATTGAACTATTTGTGTTTATTATTTTATTGACTTGTATTAGAATCAGATTAAGTTATTGAACAGAAATAGAAAGCAATCAATCATTTTCTTTTATTAAGCAATTAGCGGAATTAAGAGAAAGCGTAGAGAAATATATGTTTTGATTACGACGATTGAACAGTCTGATAAACTCGCAATTGTTTAAATAATTTCATTTATATGAAATCAATTTTATTTGTTGAAAAACTGATTTTAGCACATGAGCTAACGAGAACTTTATTGATCTTTTCTGTAATATTAAAAGCATTTTATGCCAACAGTTTTTGGCGCACCTTGGTCTCTTGTTCTCGTAATCCCATGTGGGGCAGGGTACGGGAGAATAATTTCTCCCGACTCTGTGATCGCAGAAGCATTTAAAATCACCAATACAGCCTCTAATGGGCTCTTTTAGCGTAGTCAGTTGTAAAGCAAACATGTTTCTCCGATCGTAGGGTTCGAACTTGGAACTTTTATCACGACTAATGTCTGACCTTTTATCAAACGTTATATGAAGGCTATTACAATCTGATCTCAGAAATTAATTAACATCATTTAAAAAAATCTAATTTTAACAAGTGTATTTTTAGTTATAAAAATATTTGTATTGCTAAAGAATATGAATGTAGTTCTTCTTATCATTTAACAGGCAATATCATTATAAAGTTGTAAACAATAATTTAATTATACTATGAGGAATTTAGCACAACATCTAATCATTTGTTAAAACTGGGAGATAAGCAATTGTCATCCCACTTATAGTAAATATTGTTGTAATATTGGCTTTGAATACGTAATCCAATTAATAGGGAATTGTACAAAATTATGGTTGGTTTGCAAGGGAAACTCGTTGTTGGCCCCCTGCTTGGCAGTGTACCCTAAAGCCCACTATCAAACCAACTGGTCCCCATAACAAATAAGATTCTGAATCTTCTTTGCTTTAAGGTTGAACATTGACCGAGAACGTGTAAAACGTATCGTCTTGTTCCTCGCATCCCCTGCACAGGCTGCAGTTCGTTACTTCTATTTTTTAGGCAAGAAGTTTCAATATGGCCTTGTTCATCTGGATATTCCTTTCTGATTCATGCGCATTGAAAGTTTACCCAAAACGCTTTTGTATGTGACTAGCTATGTCGGATCCCTCACAATTTTCTTTGTCCCTCCTCATTACCTATTTTAGGATTTCCTTGATGGGGAGGCTCAGGTTCAGCAATTTTATTTAAATTTCTTCATTTGCGCCTTTCTGCGACAGTTCATTTGCTTTTTCATTTCCTGGAATTTCGCAGTGTCCCAGAAAAAGGGCCTGTTAACATCACTCTACCGTTTTAGATTTGAACGCGACGTTTTGATTTGATGGACGCCTGGCTATCTGTACATATTGCTATCCTAGAGTTACTTCATACACGTTCAACCATTCTAGTCAGATATCGCTGAGCAACTTCTACATGATATACAACCCAAACCGAAAAGTAAAGTCAAAGTTATAAAGAAACTATTTAATTAAAATTGCCAACTGTACAGGAAAACCTGTAAGTGTACAAGGTTTTTAGCCCTGTTTGGATATAAATGTACAAATTTTACTTTACTGTATGTATTTTGTAATTGCCTTAAAAAATTTGGCGTTTTTAATTTCGGCTTATTATAAAACTCACAATAACACAATAATCTCAATAGCCTCGAAAGCAACATAGATTTGTTTTAGATCTAAAATTGTCAACAGTCAGTTAATCTGACTTTTAAGCTATCTTACAAAGTTCACATCTTTTGCCTTCTTAAAATGCAAACAAATCTAACTCAAGATTGTCTCCCCAGTGCCTTGCTGTTTTGATATTTATAGATTATTTCATGAGATTGTAGAGCTAACACATGCCTCAGTACAGCACATTTTTTAATTGTATTTATAAAGCAATCAGTGACGAATGTGGGTGGACTTTATTAAAATTTATATTAACCCTTAATTTATTTTTTGTACGATGTGACCAAACGTAAGGGACAACCCTTTGATGCCTAAGCATGGCTTTTCCCGGAAGGGAATTGGATATGAATCCAGTTTAAACTTATTGTTCTTTATTATGTTCTAGTATTAATAGATCCAGAAATTATAGATGTCACTCAGAAATAGACTTCTTACTGAATACGATTCGATTTCAATTGATCGTATTTATGGGAAATTTAGAACGGAATGGACCTAAAGCGAGCAACTTATATCTCTGTTTAATCTCATTCAATTCTAAATTTTCTATATTTCCGATTGATTGCAATCGAATCGTATTCAGTAATAACGACCCATCAAGTTAACGATAGTTGTTCCAGTACGTTTTTTAAATTCATGCCCATCATATTAATAAGAAAACTGCAGCTGCTGAAGTAAAGGAACAGACCATATGTATTTATTTACACTGAAAAATACTTCTCTAACCAAAACACTCCCTTAAGGTATTTTCATAACACTCTGTACTACGTAGTCAAACTTGATGTTGAATTGCTTTCTACTTCAACACGAATAAAATAGATAACAAACTTAACTCAAAGAAAGAAGGGCTAGCTTCCTCTAATAAATTTTTTGCTGATTATAATATTTGATATACATATAATGTAAAAAATTTAATTGTAATTTTATTTTAACCTTCAGATGTTTGGTATTGGTACAGACAAAGTAAATCTCTCCGAATATCACTTCACATTCATAAGTGCCTTGGGAGCCAGTGACCAATCCTGGGGCTTCTCATATCGCGGAATCAAACAGCACAAAGGCGAAGTTCTATCATATGGCAATAAAATTACACAAGGTTGCATAGTAGGTGTATACTGCGATTTAGTAAATGGATGTTTAGAATTTTTCATCAATAGAAGGTAGGTACAAGTACCTAACACGAATTTATTATAAAAAAAATCATCTTAATAAAAATAAATCTAAAACAATACTTTTGTTTCAGATCACTTGGAATTGCATATCACAACATACCAACAGATCCTAATATAAAATTATATCCAATGGCTTGTTCAACTGCTGCAAAATCGTCAATTCGTCTTATAAATTCAATATCACAGCCAGACTCTTTACAATTTCATGCAATGAAAGTTGTGTCCAAACGACCATCTCTGATAAATGAATTAAGGCGAATGCCTGGTCTCAAGCCGTTGGTTGATGGATTTTGGTTTTTAGCTCCACCATGTACAAAAAAAAATTTGTTATCACTGGAAGATGAAGTTGTTCTTTCACGGCGATCGAGAAAAAGTAAATATATAGGTAATTACGACACATCATCTAATTTTCCAAATTATACTTATTCACAAAATTGAACACTTTCAGATGAAGATGACGATAGTGAAGACCTTTATAGCAGTGCTCATAAAATCGCAATCCGAAATAGAAACGCAGACAGTGATGATGATATGGCCGTAGACGATTTTTTCTTTTACGTTTACTGAACATAATTTATTATTAGATTTTCGAGAGCTACGAATTAGTTTTAAGAATTTATTACCGTACTTTTTTAACAATCCAACAATTACCTGATTTCAGCTGTGTCAAAATACCTCCAGTTGTTTTATGTTCCATGAGGGATTACAAACAACCAGATACGAAGCCAATTTTGCCCTTCACAGAAGTTGATTATTTACGTTCTAATTATTTTATTGCATTTACAACTTTCTCCTTTATAAATTAAAAAAAAACTGTCTTAAGTATTTTATTTATTAGGACTTTATTTCTAAATTTAGATAATTTAGCCCGTTGCATCATTTTATATGGTAGTTATTAAGACTGCACAATTTGTATTCTAGCAGATTGCCAAATAATGTAAGCAATTTAACAAACTTTGGTAAAAGTTAATCAGTTAAATTGTCAAATTCGGGTATAGTTTTCCTTAAGTGAATTGTCACAGTAAAATATTGTTCATAGCTGCTTTATTGTGATTTAGATATCCGGAGGACCTATTTTGAAATTCAACACGGCAAATTCTGTAATATGTCCACAGTGTAGTTCTTTCTCATGTGTTCCTTTTGACTGATACTTAAAACAAATTAACGATTTTTATATTTTGTATTAAGATGTATATTTGCTAATTTGAGTATGCCCATTATTACTATTTTGTGTTCAAAGAATAATATATGTAAAAAGTAGTTAATGGTTGTTTTATTTTTATCAAACCTCTTGGGTTCGATCAATAAAATTGGGAGTACGTATTGGTTTGTAACGATAATCAGTAGCAAATCAATTTATTAGTGAAGATCCACAATTTCGTCCTGTTGGTAAATTGATTGCAGTTAAAGATCTAATGTTTTAGGTCTACGCATTGATTTTTTATTGAATTTAATGAAAGTTTCTCGCCTCACGACCAAAAAGGAAAAATGCTTAGCTATTACCTATATAATATAATATACTTACTCTATTTTAACTAACAAATTTGGGCAAGCAGAATGTAGTAGAAGTTCTGTGGGAAACAAAGAAAATATCATTTGAATAAATCTTGTCTCGACTTATATCATCTTTTTAAGCTAATGAACAAACGAAGATTATGTATGACTCGAAGTATAACCTGCTTTGAATGTTTACACATAAGGTGCTTTCACGCGACATGACACATGTGAGATATCTGAGCTTTCTGTTTTTTCAGTTGTAAAGCAATTTCGCGCAGCTCTCTGAGTCCATTTTGAGGCATATAAAAATTTAATTACATATTGATCAACTGAGAACTGACAGGCTGAGAGTAAAACTGACCTATCTACAAGGTTCGAGCAAAAATGGTTAGAAAATGTTCGGCAAAAAAACGAACCGCGTGAGATTTGGCCTTTTCGTAAACGTTATTGCAACTAAGCAGCAATGCATAGGCAAAAAAGCAGCGCGAACTTTACTGCGCATTCATATGCAAAGCCGTCAAAATTGTTCTTAAACATCAAAGGTTTAAATTGATACCTTTTCCAAAATAAGTAAGGCTTTTGCTTTTAGTTTTATATTAAGTACCTTTCTAGAAGAAAATCAACAGAATTATACGACCCAGAAGTAAAATACATCGAAAAGTGCTGAAACCCAAGAAGAGTATAAATAAAAACCGGTCAAGTGCCTCTAGAGCCTCGCGCAGTATAGGGTTCCGTAGTTGCCCGTTATGCGGATTTAGAAAGGGGCTTTTTGTTTGATACCATTACCATATTAATTCGAACGTAAACATTAGAAACTTTTATTATTATTAAGGATGTTATGATTTTATTTTCCCATAATTTTACATGGTTCATCCAAATTACAGCTTTCTAGTACTAAGAGTCTTGAGCTAAGCGACGGACAGACAGACGGACGGATATGGATACATACGCGGATGTCCATATTCTACTCTATACGCGTAGATACTAGCAGAGTAGATTGGTGAATTGCAGCGATATGATTCGTGCAAGTGCCAATTGCTCGAGTATACTCCTGTGCCTACACAAATTCTTGATCCATCCGTATATATGGAGATCTCTGATGCTTCACTTCATTCTTGTCCCATTCCTCCCTACCAGGCAGCCTAGTATTAAAGCTACTATTGAAGATTATACCAGGGACATGGTAGTCCGTGTCTCTTCTGTTGTCGATGCAGTCAAACTTCCCAAGAATGCTAGAATGAACGTTTATTCTCTGCTTCCAGCAACCCATAGCTTTTGGTCTGACTGCACTAGTCGCTGCCATACTTTTACAGTATATGTCCAGTGGCAAGAGCTGAACTATTGCGGTGTATAACCAATGTACCACGTTGTGTTTTAATCCGTATGTGACCCCAAATGTTCTCTTACACGCATATAAGGCCGCACTTGTTTTCGCTAGGCGCTATTTTATATTCCTCTTCCAGTTAAGTTTAGTTTCTATTATTAACCCTAGGTACTTGGCTTCGCAGAAAAAAGTTAAGCCTTTTCCTCCCAGCATTGGGAACCTGAAATCTTGTATTTTCTTTTTCTTGTAAAAAGCACAAGCACCATTTTTGAGGTTTTTTTTATGATGTGGCCAAAGCCTAGGGGACAACCCTTTGTTGTGTTAGCATGGCTTTGATCGAAAGGGAATTAGGATTGCATTGCTTCGAACTAGACAACCCATAGGCGGAGTGTTCCTCTGCATACTACTCTCCTCTCACAATTGAGTCGCCTACGCACGAGGTAACTTGTCTACTGAGGATCATAGACGGTCATAGATCCATTATTATATTATAGACCATTTAATGCGTCCGTAAAGGAAAGCATCAGACACTCCAGGAAAGCACACAGGGTGTACTCCTTAAACTCTAGTGATCCTTCAATCACCGGCACCACTGAGTGCAACACCATTTCAACCGATTTTCCTGCTTTTTTAAAATGTGATAGCACGGCCTTACCTCTATTATGTGCACATCCAGTAGTCTCTCTAGCACTTGAAGGATGCGATTGGTCTGTAATCTTTTGCTGTCATATGGCTCACTTTCGGAATAAAGATTACCCTCACTTCTCGCCAAACAATTGGTATCCTAGACAGAGATATCTTCTGTATAACGACATCAGCCCTGTCATTACTTGACTTACTGCATTCTGGAGCAGGATATTAAATCAAATTAAAAATATTCATTAAAAGAACAAATATAGATTTTGACATTCCAAAATAATTAAACTTTCTTTCCTTGTAAATTGTTAGCATTTATTGAAAAATTCTTTCAACATGAAAATTAGATGACTAGAACTATGCAACTTAAAATAATGTACCCTATATGTCGGGAAAGTGAAAATTATATAAAATTTATTCGTTTTGCTGAAAATTTTATTGATGAAGTGCTTAAATTTGTGCTATTTAATAAATTTCTTCCAATTACCTTTGTTCTATATCTTTTACATAATTTAAATTAAAAACTTCCCCTATTCGTTCAGTTCATTGACGAGCCTTAACAAAAATCTTTGCATTGAACAATAAAAATAAAAAAAGAGGATTTAATAAATTATATTAGCTGTTTAGAATAATTTTACTGTACGTAAGTTATTGCTTACTTGAGACAATCGCGCATGTTCGTATGGCGTGATGTCTTGTCTGAGTAATTCGTTTTTTATTTTAAAATGATTAAAAAAATATGCAGAAATATCTAAAATTTGATTTATGTAGCAGCTCTTACAAAATACAAAATTTCAATTTGTTTGGTGTTTATTTAATTATATGACAATACTTCGCACTTAAAACACAATATTCAGACCGAATTTAAACTTTTAAAATATTCTTAAAATGTTTGCACTATTAACTGAATAAGGCCAACTTCTTTAAAGACAAAAAAAGTCTTTAAAAAAAAACCTAATAAAATTATTCAATAACATAATTACAAAAGCTACAAAGAAGCACAAGTTCTCGTACGTTATTTTCGTTTTATCCTAGCAATTAAGTAATTAACAAGTACCACTTCTCGTCAAGATAATTTTTGTAGTTTACTTAGCAATTATTTAGACCTAAAAATAATTCTCATTTAACTAACACCAAGATCTTTTTTAAATGTTATTAAACTTATTTTTTGGTTATAACAATTCTCTTCAATATTTTACGTCTTTAGAAGTTTCTTATATGGATTTTAAGTTAGATCCTTACATTAGCGATAGTTTTATTTTAAATAACCGTCTTATTGTGAGTTTTATATATAACGTTTTGTTCCTTCTATTTATATAGCACAGCAATGAATAGAAATGTTAATATTTACGTAATTATCTAAACTAATGTTCTTTATTTGGATGTTATTCTGACGACAAGAATCTTAAACAAGAGAATATAGGTCTGTTCCACCGATTTTCGTGCACAAACTTTACGTGTAAATACTTACTTATATGGTGGGAGAAAAAGTGTCCACAAACCAAAAAATCGAGGGATCATGTTTCACACAAACTCGTAAAAATCAAGAAGAAGAAAATTCACGGAACAGACTTCTAATTATAAATTGTTAATCTAATCAACTTGTCCTTTATTAATAACTTTATTCAATCAATGAAACAGTCACTCAACCTAACCTCACTTTCTAAATAAAACCACCGAACAGCTGTTTGTACTATTGCAAGAAGAGATGACCGATCATGCACCAGCTAAAAAGTTTGGAACGCAAAACGTGTAAGTTCGTGCTCATGTGGGATCCCGCATTCTCATCAGGGAACAGACCTAATGTTAACTTATGTTAATGCCATTTACGATATTAAGAAGAAATTTTTTTTTTGATTTGTTTGCATGTCCCACTTTTGTAGGCTTTTTTGCTGCGTAGGCAAATCTCAACTCATTTTAGCATGAATATGCAAATATTTTTGGATAAATAACGATGCAAAACTTATACATTGTTTTTTGTTTCTTCAAGTACAATATTTAAAATCTTCGTGATAAAATAAATTTACATTTTTTTTACATAATGGATGAATAAATAAACCCGTAGAGGAATAGTTATAATTTTTAAATATTTAAGTAGACTACCAACTACAATAGAGATGTAATAAAACCAACTCAGATTTAGAAGTGACCGGATATGATTGATATAAGGTATGTTCCCGTACTTCTGCAACTGGCTGCAGTTTACTTATTTACGTAGTGGGGGTGAATTCACTTCAGTACGGGAACGACCAGCTGCAATTCCCTGAAAGAGCAGAACAAGATTTGTTTTGGAGAAAAAATCTTTTACTATATATGGAAACTAAACTAATCACAGTTCTTCCTTATAGGCTACTTCACTTCCTTAATCCAACGCTTAACTTTTACGATATCAAACTTTATAAAAGTTGGATTCATAAATTTCAATTTCACGTTTAGGCAATTGTCACTTTGACAGAAAGAAGATTTAAGCATATTGCAGCTGGTCAAAGTTGCTGCAGAATTCTTAAATTTTCTGCACGAGGGGAAGTTGTGACGGAGGCAAAATCTTCCTGGAGAAGTGAATACGGGAACACTTTTCTGCAGTTTTCTTCGAAGTGCTTATAATCTCTGCAGGTACGGGAACAGACCTATAATCTCAACACTGCAACGATGTATATCGTGGCATTAAATAAGTTATTTTTGCAACATAAATCGGTTTAAAATTTGTACCCGCACTGGTGAATATTGAAGTTGCAGGCGAGAGATTGTTTTCAGAGAGTGGATAGGGAGCGGCAGCCACCCTAGTTAATAAAGCAACTAAAAGCTTGATTAATATACCTCTTCCTCCCAGAAAGACTAATAAAGATACGCTAACGGTACTCATAGGCACGCTAACGGCACTCTGCGTGTCAATAGATACGTTAGAGTGTTAGTTAGTTAGCAACATAAACCAAAAACAAACAATTCCAGAATCAACAAAATCCCAAAAGTGCAGAATAAGTATAACTTTTCATCCTACATTTCATTATTCCTTAAAAATTGACTTTGTTTTAATAACGCCTTTAACAATAATACTTAGTTGCACGAAATCTCATCTTTGCAAATTTTACGCCAACTGGGATTTATTCTTACTGTCAAAGTAAATATTTAATTTAGCAGGAGCTTATTTATGCATGTTGTCTGTAAACAACCAATTTCGTGAGAATTCCTACCCAGTTTTTAAGGATTTTATAAACATCGCAGTGGTTTTTTATTCATTTTTCTGCATTAAGCAAATTACGAGACATTATAAAATTCTATTCTGCATATTACTTGCTAATTGTAAAAACAATTTTTTGAATAATATTAGGAAGACTGATGTAAATATATTAACATCAAATAAAGGAAAAAGGAAGCTTGGAGTAAATGGACATGTTTATCATCTTGATAAAGAAAATGTAATGACAATAAACTGGGTGCCTGAGAAGCGAAAATCCCACCATTGTGCTGCAAGACTTACGACTTCTAAAGACTACGCCATTAAAAAGCCGCCAATAGGACACACTCATGACCCTAATGCTTCGAGTGTACATATTTATCAATCCAACAGATACTTAAAAAACCAGTCAGAAAAACCCTGCCAAATTATATATTCAGCAATTGTTCAGTCTGATAGACCCAATCGCCCATATCTACATGGAAGATCTGCTCAAAAGCATAAAGAGTACGAAAAAAGTTAATCCCGAAAGAACCAACATGATTTGAAGAACTAGGCATTCCCAATTCACTGCGCGAAGTGGAAGGGCAAACCTAGTCCGCGGAGCTGAAGCTAATGTACAGGCTCGCATCAATACGACTCGAGTTGCATTTAATACTCTTGTTGAGATCTGGCGCAATAACAATCTTCAGACGCACAAAACACCAGATCTTCTTTGTTATGTATTGGACAGTGACCGGTCAAATAACATCTGAACTACAAGCCTTTGTCAACCAGTGTCTCCATGGCATCCTTAACATCCATTGGCCGGAGGTCATTACCAACGAAGAACTACGCAGACCAAGACGGGATAGACACCAGTATTCGAAGGCAAACTGGATCAGGTAGAGAGTCGGTGTAAAAAACGCTCTATGCCCCATAAGGGGTTAAACATGAGAACTGAGAATAAATGAAATATACTGAACGTAAAAGAAGCAACTAGTTGCAACTTCATCTGTCCGAAAAAATCGCACAAATTTTAACCATTGACCACTAGTTTTCGGACACAACATTACTTAGAATTAACACTGAATAAAAGAACAGAATTAACTCACAAGTACTTTTTTATCGTCCGTGAGAGTCTACTTTTTCAATCTTCAACTTATATTTTAATAATTTATTCATCCACTAAGCATTTTAAACTTGTTTTGTTTTCTAAAATTTACAGAACGACAGCAACAGCAACCTCCAACCAACAATTTGTACTATAAAACTGAAATTTTCTTAAAATTTAATCATTTCTTTGCTTATAGTATTTATCCAAAAACCACTCGCACTCCTACAATATTGTTCTAGCTTAAAACTAAGAAAAACAAAATCTAACATTTAAGTATCAAAGCTAAAGCAATCATAGCTAAATTTTGTCTTAAACTAGAGAAGAGAATGACTTAAGATGCAGTCTAAGCATCAACTTGAGACCAGCAAGAATATTTACATTTGTATGAACGTAGTGTAGTGCTCTCTTTTGTGTACAGTAGTAAATAGTAATAAACCAAAAAAAAACAATTTAAAAGCAGAGAACCACCAAAAATGCAATGCTTAAGTGCTGTAAAAAGTTCAAGAAGAATTTATCTATCGTCTCAAGCGCAACTCCCTTCCCATCCTACCTTAAACATACTGATAGTTGTCAGTCGCTCTCAACAGTGGTTCATGTTCGATATTTTTTTCGAAATCAAAAAACTGCATCCAATCTATCACGTGAGGTTTAAAGAGACCAAAGCATGAGCACTCAAGAAAATCGATAAAATTATGAAAAGGTCCTCGTGTGAAAGGACTTTTTCCACCTTTGGCTTGAAAATGACGATATCGTCCGCGATTCATTCGTTCGTTCGTTGTCATTCCAAGACAAACGACTTGGTAAGTCTGACATACTGTTAAAACTGTTACCCATGACATGTGCAAAAGTGCATTAGCCATTACCCAACCAACCCAAGGATTACAGCCACCAATTGCATTCATGCTATCCCAGAATCCTAAAACATATGCAAAATTAATTGAATTTTCAGTAATTTTTACCTGATTTGTGTACCATCATTCAGTGTAACATTGCATGCATGTACATAGTAGTTAGCACCACCGTAAAGCATCCACGAGCACATTACAAGAAGACACCACAGAAAGCCCATAAAATATTTGTGATTATTTAATCCAATACAATTGCCAACCCATGGGCAATGGTGGTCAAATCTAGCAACACAACGATCGCATACAGAGCAGTGCTTAGATCGAATTGGTCGCCGAACGAGACATGCTGAACAAAATGAAGATGGATCGAATCCAGTACCTCCACGTTCCGATAGTTCTATAATTGTCTGGAAAAAGGGTACATTTAACGCAACATACAATTGGAAATTAAAAAAAAAAATGGAGGAAAAATCATGTTGTTCAAGTGTAACAGAAAAATTATATTAATACTTTGGTACTTACCCTATACCTCTGCTCTTGTGTAGGTTGTATAACGCCAGGATCACCACGCCACGATTTCATAAAGCAAATCCAAAGAAAACCAGAGCAGGCAAGAAACACGACTGTCGCCAATGTACTTACAGTACCTACAATATAAGCGAACCAAGTTACGTAGAACCACAATTTTGTGGCTAGATAAACACTGAGAGGCAGCAGCGACATTAAATGCTCATCGAACAAACTTCGACCAATGGAATGAAATACGGCGTACAAACAACCGAGAAGAAAGAATTTTATGATAAATAGCGTATTTGCTGTAAATACCAATCCGGCGAGGTAGAATGCTAGGAACGGAGAAGCAGCCATTGTCCACCATCGAACTCTCTTATCAGACGTAAGACGAGAAAGGAAATTTCTACGCTGACTGTTAACACTTAAATCTCTTATACGATCTGATACTTTTTGGCTTATCCATATTGCGCCAGCTTGGGCTTGTAACATTGTCAGTGGAGTATCACCACGAAGATTTGGTATATCAAGACTACATTTGCCTTTTATGACTAGAGTACTAATTGCTGTAGCATTTCGAGCCAATATAGACCAGTGTAATGCTGTGTTTCCATGTGTATGATCAACCATTGAAGGATTAGCTCCCAGCGTCAGAAGAAGTCGTACAGGATCAAGTGCGCATACTTTCCACGATGCCCACATTAAAGCTGTCATTCCTCCTCGATCCTGAAGATCTGGATTTAGACCTCGGGCTATGAAATAAGCTACTAATGCAGTATGACCGAATTGGGCAGCTATATGTATGCAAGAACATCCTTCAGCATCTCGTAGACTGGGATCAGCTCCAGCAGCCATTAATAATACTACAGCACCTGTAAATATATAAATTATGTTAAAATTAAGTATATTTGCAGTGGTTTTAAGAATTTTTTACAAAACTTAAAAATGTACATATTGATTGAATAAATTTTACTGTTCACAGTTTGTTGTGTTGTTGAACTAACCTAAATGACCTTGTCTGGTTGCCCAGTGCAATGGTGTTGCATTTAATTCGCCACCAACAGCATCTACTACAGCTCCTTTTTCGAGGAAGTACTTAATTATATCTCGCCTGTTATTAATTGCAGCCCAATGAAGTAGGGTCACTGTTTCACTGTCCGGCTGATTAACATCCCAGCCAGCTTCCACCAATTCTTTAACCCTAGAAATTGCTCCATATTGTGTAGCTTTAACTATATCAAAACCACTGTAGTCCGGTTCGATTGGGGCTGTCGCAGGTTCCTGTGAAATCAATGCATCACGCTCGCGATGTTCACGTTCTGGCTCAGCGCACGACCCAGTCGCCGCCGCGTTACAAGCACTTTGATACATAACTGATCATGTAAAACAGAATTTTCTCGGACTTTTTCAATAGTTCGCAACTGAATTTAATTACAAATTTCCGCTGGAAACCTTTCTGGATATCAGCAAAAGAAGATACATCAAAAAATCAACTTGACAACTCCGGGGACTTTTTTTATGTAGATTTGTTTGATAGATCATAAAAAGCGAATTGTAAACGCAGCACAAATTGTCAAGAAATTTAACAGCTGGAGTAATTCACAAATAATAAATTTTTTACTTGCGTATTGTGAATACATTTATCTCTTTTCTTCGACTGTAAAATTAATGAATAAGCACAAGACTGCAATTTTTTTGCTTGACGTTTATTATTGGCGCCAATCGCAAAATGCCCGAGAATTCTTTTATGTTTGACTATCGTATCGAGTTTTTAATGCAGTAAATTTATCTAATCTTGAGTTAAGTGTATTGTTGGTGATAAATAAATTAAAACTTTTTAAGCAACTGATAAGATAAATATAATATGAATGCAAAACGTAAATCCAATGCAGCTGCCGGTGGGGCATACAAAAAGGCAAGGTAAGTTTTTGTATATCAAATTTTTGTGAAACCGTATAAAAATTGCTTTAAAGAAACTTTGATGAGGATGACGAAGACCTCGGAGGTGGTTTCGAAGCAGAACTTGCGGCGTTGGAAATCGATGAAATGGATAAGGATTTGTTGGTGGGGGAAGGACCAGATAATCAAGAAACATGCAAAATATGGGCCCGCCCAAATCCTCCCCGAATGGATCCTAGCACTGATCCACTAATATTTCAACAAATAGATATAGAGAATTATACAGGAGCACCTATTCCGGGTATGCCAGGATCTCAAATACCACCAGTTCCAGTAGTTCGGATGTTTGGTATTACTATGGATGGCAATTCTGTTTGTTGCCATGTTCACGGTTTCACTCCGTACTTCTACATCGCGGCACCTAGAGGTTTCGAACCAAAACATTGTCAACCCTTTAAAGATGCTTTAGATAAATCTGTTCTCCAGGATATGCGAAGCAACAAAGATAATGTTCAGGAAGCTGTTCTAGAAGTAGAAATTGTAGAACGCCAGAATATAATGGGATATCACGGCGAGGATAAGTACTCATTTATAAAGATCACTATGGCCCTGCCCAGATTGTTAGCGGCTGCAAAGCGAGTATTGGAAAAAGAAGTGGTCTATTCACTATTTGATTTCCAGGACTGTCGAGCATTTGAAAATAACATTGATTTCGATATTCGATTTATGGTGGACACGGGCGTTGTCGGTTGCAGCTGGATTGAACTACCACCCAGATCCTGGAGACTTCGAGGGAAGAATTCAAAACCCTATCCCGAATCTCGATGCCAAATCGAAGTTGATGTTGCTTTTGATAAATTTATAGCACATGAACCGGAGGGTGAATGGTCCAAAGTTGCCCCATTCAGAATACTCTCATTCGATATCGAGTGTGCTGGAAGAAAAGGCATCTTCCCAGAAGCTAAACTCGATCCAGTAATTCAAATAGCAAATATGGTTATCAAGCAAGGTGAACAGGAACCTTTTCTAAGAAATATTTTCACTTTAAAAACATGCGCTCCGATTGTGGGATCTCAAGTTTTATGCTACGACAAAGAAGATGTAAGTTAATTTTGATGACTCTCTTTACAATTAAATGATTCGTGTTTTTTTTTTGTAGAAAATGCTGGACGCATGGTCTAATTTTATTCGAGAAGTGGATCCTGACATTTTAACAGGGTACAATATTAATAATTTTGATGTTCCTTATCTAATAGAACGTGCCCAAGCACTGAAAGTGAAAAATTTTGAATACTTAGGGCGTATAAAGAACATTCGTTCAGTTATCAAAGACCAAATGTTGCAATCAAAACAAATGGGCCGAAGAGAAAATAAATACGTAAACTTCGAAGGGCGAGTGCCTTTTGATTTATTGTTTGTTCTACTTCGCGATTATAAGCTACGTTCGTACACATTGAATGCTGTCAGTTACCATTTCCTACAAGAACAGAAGGAAGACGTGCATCACAGCGTTATAACTGATTTGCAAAACGAAAGCGAACATACACGACGTCGTTTGGCTTTGTATTGTCTTAAAGATGCCTATTTGCCTATTCGACTGTTAAATAAACTGATGTGCATAGTAAATTATATGGAAATGGCTCGTGTAACTGGAGTTCCGTTGGAGAGCTTACTTACAAGGGGGCAACAAATAAAAGTCTTGAGTCAATTGCTAAGAAAAGCCAGATCTAAAGGTTTTATTATGCCTTCATATCACTCACAAGCGCAGGAAGAACAATACGAAGGCGCTACAGTTATTGAACCTAAGAGAGGTTATTATGCTGATCCTATTTCTACTCTTGATTTTGCATCGCTATACCCAAGTATTATGATGGCTCATAATTTATGCTATACAACACTTGTTCAACCTGGAACGAAAGAAAAACATGGGTAAGTAGAGCGTCAATGCAAACTAAGTTGATTTTGCATACTAAATTACTTCTCTCACTGCATAAATAGATTGACCGAAGATCAATTAACTCACACTCCGTCTAATAATATATTCTTAAAATCATCAGTTCGTAAAGGTCTCCTACCAGAAATTTTAGAATCTCTTCTCTCGGCAAGAAAGCGAGCTAAAAATGATCTCAAAGTAGAGACAGATCCTTTCAAACGAAGTGTATTGGATGGTCGGCAACTAGCTTTGAAAATTTCAGCAAACTCTGTATATGGTTTTACTGGAGCTCAAGTTGGTAAGTTGCCGTGCTTAGAAATATCTGGCAGTGTTACAGCGTATGGTCGGACAATGATTGAAACAACAAAAAACGAGGTTGAATCGCACTATACAAGAGCTAATGGATACGAAAATGACGCTGTCGTAATTTACGGAGATACAGATTCTGTTATGGTTAATTTTGGAGTAAAATCATTAGAACGTAGTATGGAACTTGGGAGGGAGGCTGCTGAACTTGTAAGTGCCAAATTTGTGAAACCAATTAAATTAGAATTTGAAAAAGTCTACTATCCTTACTTGCTTATTAACAAAAAACGTTATGCCGGTTTGTATTTTACTCGACCGGATAAGTACGATAAAATGGATTGTAAAGGTTAGCGCTAGTCAGGTTTTGAGTATTTCTAGAAGCAATTATGAATAACTTATTTCCAGGTATCGAAACTGTTCGTCGGGATAATTCTCCACTTGTGGCTAATCTGATGAACACTTGTCTTCAGAAACTTCTGATAGAACGCAATCCAGACGGTGCAGTAAAATATGCTAAACAAGTTATTTCGGATTTATTGTGTAATCGTATCGACATCTCTCAACTGGTTATAACCAAAGAATTGAGCAAATCAGATTATACTGCAAAACAAGCTCATGTCGAATTAGCGAATAGGTTACGAAAGCGAGATCCAGGAACTGCACCAAAATTGGGCGATCGTGTACCTTATGTCCTTTGTGCTGCAGCGAAAAACACACCAGCTTATATGAAGGCAGAAGATCCGATTTATGCCTTAGAAAATTGCGTTCCCATAGATGCAAAATATTATTTGGAAAATCAACTGTCTAAACCACTTCTTAGGATATTCGAACCAATTCTTGGGGATAAAGCAGAATCAATACTTTTGAGTAAGTTTTATTGCACCGAAAAAGGGGAGCAGTTTAATTTTATCAAATTTTTTTCCAGAGGGAGATCATACTCGTACAAAAACTTTGGTGACATCAAAAGTAGGTGCTTTGGCTGCATTTACAAAGAAGAAAGATACTTGTTTGGGATGCAAAGCTCTCCTTCCTAATGGTTATGAAAAAAATGCTCTATGTCCTCATTGCGAGCAAAATACGGTAGCTATCTACAACAAGGAAGTAAATTCGCTGAGACAATTAGAGACGAAATTTTGCCGTTTATGGACTGAATGCCAACGTTGTCAAGGATCTTTACATGAAGAGGTTCTTTGCACAAACAGGGATTGTCCCATTTTTTATATGCGGAAAAAGGTCAGAATGGATTTAGAGACGCAAAATAAAAAGGTTCTACGATTTGGACCAACAACTACGTGGTGATCATTTTCATTGTTAAATAGATAATACTGCAAAATAAATGTTTATATAATGTCCTGCTTGAAAAGTTTCTCTGTGTTCTCTTGTTCTTTGGTTTATTAATGTAATCTTCCAGCTATGCCCAAAGTACTATACCGGAAACGGTCGTTTAAGTTATTAAAGTTTTGTCAATGGTATCTATGGATCACGTAGCGAACTATGCGGCGCACTTCTTTTGAACCTAGTTGCATGTGCTATTTTCTCCCCATGGAGAGAGATTAAATGAGCATCTCGGGAAAATAAGACTTGCCACTTCTTTGGGAGGAATCAAAATATTCTTTTTAGAAAAAGAAAGATTTGAATTGGCTAAGTGGCATCCAACTCGAAGTAATTTTCCATCATTCAGAATTGGCTGTAGTTTTAAGATAGTACTTGTTTTACTAATAACTGAACGGCTTTTCTATCTGTTTAGGATATATCCGATTTTGTACGGGTTTTACCCAGAATTTAAGGTCATCATGATTTCGGCGGTGCTAAATGGACTAACTAATCGCTTACGAGCAGATTTTATTTTCCTACAAAATCTCATGATATAGGCAGTGACTTTCAGAAGTTTCTTTAAGATTAAGTCTGATGGGTTTTCACAGTTCTTTCTCCTTCGAGAAAGAGGAACTCACTTGCTGGAAGACTATTACCAGGCCGCTCGGTGGAGGGAGCAGACAACCAGACAGGTCCATGCTACCACAGTGAGCTGTGTGATTTAGGATATATCCGATTTTGTTAGTTTTTTTATTTCGGTGAGGCTGTTTTTTTTAAACAAGGTAAAAGGTGTAAGTGGTAATGTGCTGACTTTCCGTCCCAAAAAACTGCTGACACTAGGCAAAACTAAAAAAAAGAAATTGGCCTTGCAGAATATCGCTGGTTTGAAATTCGCCTTAACTTTTTCGACCAATTTTAAATCGTTATCGAATTGTGTTCTTATCCCATCCTATGCCCGATAAGGGTTTCGTGGAAGTAGACAATAGAGGCGATTAAGTTTGTCGGTAATGTAAGTGATAACGTGTCGGCCTACAAATCCGGAGGTCCCAGATTCGAATGCCATCGACGGCAACCCATGGTTGTTTTCAGCTGAGAACAGATTACGGTAGGCCATGAGTCTTGCATAGAAAAAGCCAGTGGTTCGGCATCCACTTTCAATTGTAGGTAAAGAATCGCATCCGTTGTCTTGAATGGTGAAGTTCTTCTCCCGCTCTATGTCTCACAAGACACTTTGAGATATAAAAAAAAAGTGCATGAACAACTAGACGATTATTTTAATTCCAATAACAATTTTATCACATTCTTGTGAGTCTGCGCTGAATCATGTAATCATAGATTGAAAGGAAAAGATAGCAATCATCAAGAAGGTCACTGCAGTATTTTTAGACCTCAAAAGGGCGCTTGAGACAAAAGGCGTCTTGAGGATATTTATAGGTCCATCTACAGTGTCAGGTCCAATTCAGTAGGACTAGATGAGATCCCAATTAAGTTCATTAAATTGATTCTTCCTGTAGAAGGGAATCTTTGAACCTCTTTTCTGGCAATTAATAAGCAAATCAATAAACTTTGCTGTCTTCCAGTCTGTTCAGTTTGGTGCTATTGATAAATTGCAGCTGCTTCCGCCGCATTTTGACATGATACGTCTTTGGATTCTCTCTTTAAATTACAGCAACCGTTCAATTGCAATAAACAAACTTTTTAATAAGTTTTAAACTTAATTTTATATTTATCTTGCATTTTGTATTCATATTTAAAAATTAGTAAGGAAAATTTGTAAATATTATATTAAGGGCTATTTTCTCGATTGTAAAGCATTTGAAAGCCAGTCCATCGCTTGGTCCAATCCTTCTCCTTTTGTCGCTGACGTTTTGAATATTTGAAATGTTCGGTTTTTAAGATTCTCTAAACCGAGAGCCTGATGCACTTCTGCGACTGACATACAACCTTCCATATCTTGTTTGTTGGCTAGAACTACCAATATTGCTCCCGCGAGTTCTTCCTCCTTTAAATAATATGAAAACATGTGAAATGACCTTGAAAGTATGAACTAGATTTTGCTTACCCTTAACATATATAACAATTCATCCTTAGATATTCCTATCCGGTCTCGGTCTGCTGAGTCTACTACGTAGATAATGGCATCTGTATTACTGTAATAACATCTCCAGTAAGGTCTGAAATGTAAGGAAAAAAGAAAAGTAGTTCGTTGCTCTACTAATTGGATTGTAGCTGGCTGTGAAATTGAGTGGTGATTCATTCACTGGGAATGTTTTTCGACTTTATCAGTTTTACGAAATTTGTTTTTGCAGTATGGTAAGCAAAACTTTACTAAATGGTAATGCAAAAACTCACTAGCTTTACACAAACATATTGTCCGATATGACCAATAATCTGACGAAATTTTTGTCAGTATATTTTGTTCTGTATTAAATTTACCTTATACTAGTTTGTCCTCCAAGATCCCACACTTGGAATTTTAAATTTTTGTATGTAACTTGCTCCACATTAAAGCCAATCGTTGGAATTGTGGTGACGACTTCGCCAACTTGTAAGCGATAGAGAATCGTTGTCTTTCCAGCTCCGTCTAAACCAAGAATTAAGATACGCATTTCTCTGGAGCCAAGAAGACCCCGGAAATAGCTGAATAAACCACCTAAAATGGATATGAACGGAATTTAAGCACTTGCATCTTCAACAAATATGTTTGCATGGATTTGTTAAAGATTTTTTACTGAAACATGTTCACTTACCCATTGTGTTGTTTTATTCAAATACAAGTTGATGTGTGGATATAAATGTAAGTGCTGGTCATAAATAAATATTGATATTAAATGAATTAAATTAGAAATACACGCAAAAAATTCAAGCCGACAAATTTTTGTCTCAAGTGACAGCTGAATGACAATTGTTTTGAGTATGGCGATTGACGTGTCCTTAGCATTACCATTTAAAAAAATTCTTGTTTCTGTTTTCTTAATACGAAACAAATTTCTGATTAATTTGTTTTATTATTAACATTAAAATGAATTTATTAATAAATAATTTTTAAATTTTGATATTTATTAAATAATTTTTCATATACCCTGTATAAAGTTGCAAGCAACATTTCTCACTACGACCAACATTAAAACGCTAAAATCACTTAAATCTTCGATTATCGGCCATTATAGCACTTTTCCTGTCGCGTCGGTTTTCTGTCGAAAAGGTTGAAGAAAATCGCAAATATTGGTTTAATATCAATAATAGGAAACGCAAAAATATTGTGAATTGAGAGAACAAACTTGAGTGTGAATAAAATAAGTGTTTTTATGGATTCGCAAGCGTCATTCGGTCGGTAATTATAAGTGAAAAGTGCAAGCTTGTGTGACGTCAATATAAATGTTTTTGTTTTATTGTATAGGGTTGGGACGTAAGTTTTGAGGTTGATTATGACTTCACCCTCACCAGCAAATAGTCCAATGCCGCCGCCACAAGCTCCAAGTCCAATGGGACCGCCATCTCAGAGTCCAGCACCATCTCCTTCACCACATAGTCCGTACGCTCATCAACAGGGACCGCAGCCGCCAGTCGGACCGCCTCATGGTCAACAGGGTCCGCAACATGGTCCACAAGGTCCTCACGTACAACCAGGGCAGCATGGTCCGCCTCACGGACCTCCAGGTCAACATGGTGGACCACACGGTCCACATGGACCGCATCCGCCTACTGGGCCACATGGTCCAGTTCCACACGGACAACAAGGACATGGGCAACCCCATCCTTCACAAGGCCCACATGGACCTCACCCACCTCCGGGACCTCATGGTCCGCAACAGCATGGTCCCCCTGGTCCTCACGGACCACCAGGTTCTCATGGACCATCAGGTCCACATGGACCATCAGGCCCACATGGACCACCTGGCTCTCACGGACCAGCATCTGCACATGGTCCACCAACCCATGGACCGCCAAATTCACATGTTCAACCTCATGTTCCTCCAGGCGGACATGGTCCACCAGGCCCTCATGGACCCGGTCCACACGGCGCTCCCGTTTCACATGGTCCTCCTGGGCCCCATGGACCACCAGGTTCTCATGGACCGCCAGGACCACAAGGTCCACCTCATTCCGGACCGCCGCACATGAATGGACCTCCAGGACAAAATGTACCTCCACCACAATCTCATCATATGCCCCCACATCATCCAGGAATGGGTACGCTATACTTTCTACTTTTTTGAAACAAATTGCTAAATTGAGAAATATTTATTTAAGGACCACATCCAGGAATGCAAATGCCCCCGCAGGGTCCACCAATGCCACCAATGGGATATCAACCGCATTCAATGCCACCAAACGTCGTAAGTAGAATTTTACTTTAATCAAAATGAACATGAGTCATTTTGTTGGCTTCTTCGACTAAAACAATAATTTCTTTGCACAATGCATCCGTACTTGCACATACTAGGTCAGGTTTCATAATGTCAAGTGGTTTTCCTGTCGTATGATATATAACAGCTCCAGCTTCTTGGAGTATAAGTGCTCCGGCAGCTATATCCCAAGATTTTAGATCATCAACTTGATAACAATCAAGTGAACCATTTGCTACATAACAAAGTGATAGTGCTGCACTCCCAAATGATCTCGTTCTGAAATAATTTACGACTGTAATCACTAATTACTTTGTTATTGGTTTACTTACCCTCGGGTTTTTGAACTGATTTTGTACACTCGCTTTATATATTTGTCCCGAATCTGTGGGGCATGAATTAAAGAAAGTTCGTATCCTATGACAGCATTGTTAAGCTAAAAGGAATAAGAAACTTGATTAATCGAAAGTTTTAAATTTATCTTTCTACAACGTAGAAAAGTATATATTAAGAGTTAAAACGTATTTCTTTGGGTTCTATAGGAGATCTAACGACTATTTCAAAAAGTATACGACTTATGTGTTTGCCCACTTGCAGTTTAGTAGCTACACGTATTTAAGTAAATCTCTCGGTACCCACAAAAGTTTTTAGCATCTATTACGAAATTTTTCTGATACGTTGGCTTTCTCTCCTGTCGGGAGAGGAGTACTATGCGCTGTTCGTCGCGACATCCCGTGCCCTGCTATTGAGCTTTTGGACTCAAATAATTTGGAACTTTCATGTATTATTCTCAGATTGCGAGACAAAAATGTGTATATTGCTAACTCTTACATTCGACCTGGAGCGACCAGGAATATTTATGAATTGCTTGTTTCTTGCATCGGCACTCTATTCTCTACCTTAATTCCGCAGGATGAGTTGTTGCTCTTCGGAGACTTTAACCTGCCAACTATTGCTGGATATCATCGGATGGTGACGGTCTGATTCCTTCCTATTCTTCGGCACCGTTCTCTATTTCATCGACAGCCTTTCTTTCTGTTCCAGCATCGCTAATAATTCTTGTAGATTCTTGGATTTGGTGTTCAGCACTGACCCATGCCCTACTTTGGTTAGGCGTTGCCCGGTTCCTTTAGTTCCTGAGACGTCTCATCACCCTTTTCAGATTGCTTTGGTCTTCGATCCAATACCTGCAGCATTTTCGATTGTTTTGAATAATTTTTTATTGATTTCTTTTTTATACGATATGGCCAAAGCCTAGGGGACAATCCTTTGATGCGTTAGCATAGTTTTGGCCGGAAGGGAATTAGGGTAAGGGAAGTGAAGAAACGTGAAAGTCTTGTTTTTGCATTGCTGCGTGCTAGACAACAGCCCAGAGGCGGAGTTTATTATTTTAATTTCTTAATAAAAGCTCTCTGGGAGACCTGGTCTCGAACCGGGAGCCCATGGCATTGTGGTCAAGTCGCTCAACGAATTGATCCAACTCAGTACAATCGCAATTAATCAAATGTTTTTGACGAGCGGGACATTGATGTGGCGGTAATTGCTTTTTATGATAGTCAATTTACTTGTTTCTTGTATTGTCTTCCTATTTATCGAACACATGCTTCATTTTCTAGTCCGCCTTGCTCTGAATAAGTCACTAAAGCATCTTGAAAGTGTAAAAAATAAAGTTTGAAAGCGGTTCTGCTCTTCAAGAAGTGTCCCGGAATTTTATATCTGCTCACATTTACGTGATAAATTCTGTTCACAAATTCATGCCTCTTACAATAATTATATTAATAGAATGAGGTCTGTTATACGCGGTGAGTCTAAGCAGTTTTATTGCAAATCGGGGCGTAAAATGTTCCGCAGATATGTGATTCTCGTTTTGACCGCATTCAGATTTTTCGCGATATTAAGGGCAAAGTTACGGCCTCTTAAAGACGAAAAAATATGGAAAATTTGAAAATACATTTCGAATTTCGCGCGAGGTTCTGAAATTTCGACTTAAATCTGGCCAGAACGATAACCACAAGCTTCTACCTTAAGAATCTGACACATTTTTTTGGAAGGGCTGGAACCCTGCACACAGTGGAGCCGCGTTTTTTTTTTGCAGAGGCCAAATTCAGCGACATGCGGAGCCCCCACCAAAAGAAATGTCTTTCTGTACTTTATGGCCCAAATAAAAAAATTTAAAAGGTTTCATAATTGTACCCATATTACTTTTCCCCAAAAAAAAAATCTCGAAGTTAGGTATCAAAAACAAGCCATCACATTAGAAATCCCACTTAAGGTTTAATAAGCTTTGATGTAGGTTTCGGAAGGTCAAGTGGCCGTATGTTTCCTTTATAATTAGGTACGTGTATTGATGATAAGTACTTTGACATGGATAGAGCTGAAAAGGGGAAATACGATGATGATGATGATGAATGCATTTATTAGTATTTATAAAAACTGTTTTAGAGTATTGTTATTACAAAATAAATGTTTTAAGTACTTTACTATACCAAAAAATTACTCATAATTACGTTTAACATAACCTTCAAGATCACTTTTAAACATTATCACATTCCTTTCCTTTTTTTAGTTCTTTGCTAATTGGTTAAATATCTGTTGACCATGCTGTGTTACCATATTTTGGGCTCTTGATGATCTCAATGAATTCAGCCTGAAGTCTCCCATATTTCATAAAAGGTACGGTTGTTGTTCACTGACATACGTCTCAGCTTGACATATATATATTAATGCAAAAAGTTGTTTCTTAGTTTGTAGATAACCATTGCCATTATCTTTGATACAGTAAGCTTAAGTCATATCTAACCAGTCACTAATACGATTTAAGTCTTCTTGAAGTTTACGCGTACAACTGCTTTCACAATCACCAGTTATATAAATCAAAGTGTCGAATTGTACCATTTTTGAATGTTTTAGTATTAATTTCATATCATTTATATGAAGAAGAAATGGTGTTGAGGCTAGTATTGTCCCCTGAGGAACCACGACATCCACTGCTTCTTCATTAGATAAAGCATCGTTAACCTTTGTACGTTGTGACCTGTTTCTTAAATATGATTCGGACAACTTTTTTTCATTTCCTCTTATTCCATACTTTACCAATTTTTTTAACAGAATTGCTCTACAGTCTCATATGCTCTTTTCAAGTCAAGAAAGCCAGCTATTATTACTTTATGTTCATCTTGATTTAAATTGAATGTCGTTTCACAAGACTGTCCTTCTTTTTTTCAATAAAATGAAAATAAGGAAACATACTTCGATTAAATTAGTCCGTCTTTATAGCTGATTTGTGGCTTGTCTGATTATAGCCAATTAAGTGTGAATAAGTACATTGAATTGTTTATGGCTAATGCCGCCTCATATCAGTCTTTGACTTAATTAGTCTGTGCAATTTTGTTCACGTAAAACTTTTTTTTCTTAAAATTAATGCCGAAGCTCAAGGGATGTCCTATGATGCCAAAGCACATTCGTGTTGTTCTGCTTAGTCCTGAATTACACGAGAGGGATTTTACCCCATTAGTGACTAAAACCAGTTTTTTTCTTGGCGAGAGAACTGAGGGAGCAAGAGGGTCACCTGTGAGTGTCAATCACGAATCGTAGGGGTTTTGCTTGAGTTTTTCCTGATTTGCTTTTGTCCATTTTCGTAACTTCCTCAAAAATCGTTCGAAAATTTGTTGGTGTCAGGTTGATTTAGTATTCCTTTAGCCGGTGAATACAAATTGTCAACTCTGCAAAACACTTATGAACCGGTTTTTTTAACGTCAATCAAAGCCCCTTTCGTAGCAACACTCCGAGGGTTTTTCTACGGGTCTTTCTTACGGGGTAAAATCCCTCTCGTGTAATTCAGGACTTAGGAAGGATTTCCGAAATTTGACGGTACATCGAAATTTGACTTGAATAGTGTAGGGGTATGAGGGATGTGAGGCTCTTGTATCGCTCGCTGTGATGTGCCTACAAGTTATCTGGCTAGCAATTTATTTCGTTAGAATAATGGGCGTGGAAATAGCAATAGAAGCGTGAGAGATAATCGACGCTAATGTTACAGAGTTAACAATTTGATGGTTTTTGTGTTGGCGATCGCCTTTAAATTTTATTCATCATCACTTCTAGAGATGAGCAAAATGACTCTTTTAAGTGCCTCGAACTACTGCGTCCGAGTCAATTAAAGGATACGTTCCCTCCTACTTTGGTTTCCTACTCACAACCAACACTGCAAGCAAATACAGTGTTATGACGTCACATTCGTATTCAGTCCGTCCACTACGAATACTAGGCAGACCAATTAGCCAGCACCCACAATTGCCCTCACACACCATGTTCAGTTGCAGCAGATAGAAATTACATAGTTATTTATATTAAAATATCACGATGTTGGGGTCCGTGGCAAACTGTTTTGGTCCGTTTTAGTACGGACTGAATCAGTAAAGTGAATGAGTGAAGCGTGTCGTAGACTTGTGGGCTGAAACACATTCAGAGACGCAAGTACTAAGTATCAATTGTAAGTTTAAGACAAAACTGAGAGAGAATTTTGAAAATTTGAAATGGAAGTAAAAGTTTTTTAATTTATGAAGGAAAATAATTTTATATATAATATAAATTCCACGAATTATAACAATTTTAACAAATTTCACTTTAGAAATGTGAATATTTTAAGTTCTCACTTCTTTATTGTACTTGCTGCTTGGTACTTTGAATGTGGCTTGCTTTGGTGTCATTCATCGGTATCAAAAATGCTTGGTACTTGTGGCTCAAAACTTATAAATGAACGAATCTCTAGTAGCCACAAGAATTGAGTCTTTCTGTTCATAACATGGACTCGCTCCTTTGGAACGAATTCGTCGGACTCGGGCCATCTCTGCACATCACGACTTTGGCATTGAGATAGTCTTAAGGGCCCAATAATCTTGCAATCCTCCGTTAAAACTTTTATGAACAACATGCCGCTTTATATAATAATCTTCAGCCAACGTCACCTTCCGAATTAAGAATATTTACAGAGTTAATATTTACTCTTATATCTCACTTTAGAATTAAAAGATAGAAGTCGAGTCTTGAAATTATTAATTAAGATTCACCTCTTAATCTTGGAATGATTGTGTAACTCACCTTGCAAAGAAGATAACAAATTTTATTAAGCGTGTGTACTAATTTTCTATCATGTATCCGTTTAAATCTTTGCAGAATTTAATTATGAGTTTGTATTATTAAAATTGTTTGCCTTAAACCTAGTTTTACAAATGTTTCGATTTAATAAAATAATAAACTCACTGTGTTACAATCGCTAGCATAAATTCTTTGTCCATTCATATAAGCGCCTTGCCCTTTTTTCGCTGTAAACAATTCATTAGCCATAGGATTGAAAACAATCCCAATTACAAGCTCTTTCTTGATAGCCAAAGCTATAGATATACAAGCATGAGAAATTTTTTTAATAAAATTCGTTGTTCCATCAATGGGATCAATAATCCATGTCGGCTCGTCCGTTAGTTCGGCTTCTGTTTTCTTTTCAGCAGTCTCTTCTTCACCAATAAATTTATGATTCGGATATTTCACTTTTATGCCACTAATCAAAAGATCTTCAATTTTTTTATCATATTCCGTAACCATATCATAAAATGCGCTCTTAGTACAGATTTTCTTCTCTCCGTAGAATCCATTTCGCATGACTTGTCCAGCTTTTATCACTAATGAATAAACATCAGCGTAAATATCTTCAATTTTCTCCATTTCAATTGACATTTTTCAAATAATTAATATTCATCAATGTTTTAATGAAAAACTTAGTTAAAAACAACTTGTGCTCTAATGACTTCTACATAAACTGATCTTTCAAGATCAGCGGACAACTAGTTGAAAAGTTTTCTTCTACTGATACGAGTGAGCTTTTTGTTGCGTAATATATGCAAGCAAGACAAGAGTAGCAACCGCAAAATATAATTTTGTGCGTTTGTTTGTAGTAAGTAAGGCAGGCACTCAAGATAACCACTGCGCGGATTGTTTCGAGACTCAGAGGTGTTTTCAGTTTTTATTGTTACACAAAGGTCTCGATACGGATACACTGTTCAGTTTTTAATCAGGCTGTTAGCTTAGTATTGAAATTTTTTTTAAACGCAATGATGTGGAGAACTCAAGGATATTTTTGGGAGAATTTATTAAATTTTCCAAGATATGAGGTAAGAGCATAAACAAATAAGCATTGCTATTAAACCACTTTAAATTCTGTTATCGTTGACCACAAATTTTACCAGTTTTCATTTATCGTTTCCCTTATGAATTGTGAAGTAATGTTCGTTATAACTAAAATACTAAATAGGGCGTTATAATTTTATTTTGTGATACACATGATTTCAAAAAATTTTAATAATTCTTATCTTATTCCAAGTTCAATACATTTGATTTATCAGCTTCTGATATAATGCCTATCATTTCTTGGCACATTTTTTCACTGCCAGCGCACACTAAATCAGCTTTCATGACATCGAATTCTCCACCGATTGTGTTGTATACAACACCACCTGCTTCGCGAATTAGTAAAGAGCCTGCAGCTACATCCCATGGGTACATATCGTCAATGTGATATCCATCTAATGAACCACGTGCTACATAACATAATGATAGGACTACACTTCCAAATGCCAGAGATCTAGGAATAATTTTGTATTAATTTTTGTTGTTGTTACATTTAGTCGTCAGTTACCTTGTTGCTTTTGATGCTAAGTGATAAAGACGTTTTGTATGTTTTGCTCGCACTTTGGATAGGGCCAAAAGAGACATTTCATATCCGATAGTAGCCGATGCTATCTGTAAAGAAATTGAGAAATATAAATTGTTAGAAAATTTAACTTAAACGAATTATTTAAAGAAAAATGCTTCAGAGTCTTGTCGTTATCACTCTCAAATAATATTTTCAGTGTAAGTAGGTATAAATGTTTTCCAAGTTCTTTCGTTGCATTAAATTTTATTATATGATTATCAGACCATATAGCACAAGTGTCACCACTAAGCAGATATTGCAAATTTCAAGTTTATACATTTCACTTGAACAGGGCAGGGCTGCTTTAATTTTTATAAGTATTTAATAGATATTGTAAAATTCTTCAAGCATTTCACAAATTTCTATTTCAAGAATTCATTAATTTACGCGTTCTATTTTTTATTAAACTTACAATTTTTGTAAATAATCCTAACATGACTTTGCTATACGTCCAGAGAACAGGAGATGCTATTATTTGCTTAATTTTGAAAACAACTAAAGATGTGTAGTTTTTAGAGGCCGGTTTGTACGTCGAGTGCAAATTTTAGTTGCTAAATTTTAGCTACATGTAGACATTAGAAATTTGGATTTAGTGAATAGTAAGTTGACTTTTAAGTAGCAATTTAGTAAGTTGAAGTTTGAGCGTTGCGTTCTATTTCTCGGTCGAGTTGGTACTCTTCTGGCGCGCTTCTTAATAGGATATTATAATGTTTTTAAATACGCTGCTGGTGCAGGTTTATCTGGCACGTAAAAAACGCCGATCTAAAGGGATTACTGGAAATGTTTAATCAATAAAATGCTTTTCTATTAAATTATTACCAACTCCACGACTTGCACTCGACTAAACGCTGGGGGCTTGTAAACTAGCCATAAGGGAACTAGGTTGTCCTATCACATAATGATGCTGAAGTGCTCTAGACTCTGACAATTTTGATAACAAATGTAATTTCGACAATTGAATTTACATGATCGGAATAGCTCTGATATTGTTTTCTAATCATTAAACACAGATATTTTTATTAGTAATCTTTTCATAGTTAGATGTGAACAAATAGGAACAACTTTCTTGATCATCGAACAAATATTAAACGAAATGTACGAATGTGTATTGGTTAAATAGCTGTAAGCTGAAGTTAATGATATCACTGCCTGTTCTTTTGTGTCAATAAGCGGTAAAAATATATTGCGTAAATGATATGCTACGAGAAGTATAGTATTGCTACTAGAAAAGTAAAATATCGTTGCAGCCCAAAAGTAAATTGTATCGCTTGATTTAATAACCGCAATATCGCATTGTTCAGTAACAACAAACAAGAACTGCTGATAACTAGTGATCACTAATGGGATCGATGGAACTTTTTATAGCGAAACATCTAAACTCAGTGGACCACTGATTTCCCCTTCCTGGCACTGCGATTTGATTTCAGTGGAACCTGTAGGTCTTTTCCATGACTTTCAGTGACAAAGTGCAGTGATAAAAACTGCTAATTGGTGGAGATAATATTTCACTTAGCTGAGGAACGCACGAGTGCTTTTCACTGCCAAGAATGAGGAATGTCAACCGACAATTCATAACACAGAACATTCAATAGCACTGAGAAAATTTTCAGTGATAAAAAGTGCTTTAGGGGAAGTGGATTTGACAATTTAAATAGCGACCACTGAAAGTTGGAAAGTTGAAAGTGTCATTTAGTGAGCACGAGTTATCACTACTGCTCGTTAAGGAACATACCTTTTGTTACAACAACTACAAACGTGATTTTTTGACAGGTCGATTTTTTAGTCGTTTACAAACTGGTTTATTGACTAGCAATGCCTCAAACGTTATCCAAGCAATATAATTTGATATAATAATATTTTAAAATCTTATATAATAAATTTTTGCAGTCGTTTTATTGAATTTCTTTTATTTGTGCGAACATATGGACAAAGTCAAAAAGAAATGTTCTATTGATCAGTGAATGGGCCACTACAAGAAAACTTCAGAAACAGTGCGCCACGGAAACCGTGATGAAAGCGTCAAATCGAAATGGCTATAAGCTTCATTGTGAATGGCCGTTCCCTAACGAGCGATTTTGATCAGACTTTAGTGCGTCACGAGTTTCGAATTATTCTAGCAGTTTCGCTGTCTCATTTTGTCCACTTCTATATAGAGATCTTCTTTCACTTCGCCGATATTAAATTTTTCATGATTTATCTTACACCAAAATTATTAAATTGGAACTTTTAAATCTTTTAACAAGTTTATCATGTCAAATAAACAGAAAACTGACAGAAGTTCGATTAATTTGAAAATCAGTGGGCCTTTTCGGTAGGTTGATGAGGGACTGTGCCTACTCTAACTTTGCGCTTATTTATAGAACTATAATGCGAACCGAACGGACCTGTACTGAGGAAATTTTTCACGTTTGAGTCCTGTCTGTCATTTAAAATATGTACATTATATTTTATAAAAAAATTTATCTTCAAAGAAAAATTGTTATCTAGCTAAAAAAAATTGCCCCCCCCCCCCCCCCCCCACTTTCCTTCAGCTCCGTTCCCGATCGGACCATGCCCATTACTCCCAGGATTGACAAAGTACGCTTCATTTAAAAGCAAAAATTGATACGGGTTTTTAAAGTAGATGTGCTACCTGATCAGAAATTGGGATTCTACATGTGCACGAACTTACCCATTTTGTTTTCTTTCGTTTTTCCTGGCAGATGAAATGGCGGAGAAAAGATTGACGTCACATTTTACCCCGCAGCACAAACTTACCCAAAAATTTAGCTGGTGCACATTCTTGTAGGGGTTAATGCTGTTTAATGAAATATCAATTCTATCTGTTTACTCTTGTGTGTAAAACGTGGGTAAAATATGTTTTTCTGGGGGAGGGGATGAAAATGCGCATACGCTTTCTGTGTAAATGATGACAACTGAAGAACTTTCAAAAGTAAATTTAATGGCAAACATCTAAACGCACTGAGAAATCATAAAAGTAAATAAAAATGAATAACAATTTATTGAAAAAGTAAATAGTTCCCTTGTTCCTTGGAATAAGAATAATAATTCAAATTTTTTGTGGTCGATACATAGGAAACCTTAGTCTTCTCTTCAACAATAACTCAAGTTTGTGCCCGACAGTACATAAGATGAAATGATAGTTGAAATTGAACAAAACAAAATTAACCTATTTTTACATGAAAGAAAAGAGAAAAATACATTTACTCACTTTATCGCAATCGCTGACTTTTAATTTTTCTCCATTCAAGTAAGCACCTTGGCCCTTCTTTGCCGTATAAACTTCATTCAAAATCGGACTAACCACAATTCCAATAACAATTGTTTTATCAATAGCCAAACCAATGGATACACAAGTATTTGGTAATTGTTTTATAAAATTCGCAGTTCCATCAATTGGATCAATTATCCAAGTTGGTTCATCTGTTAGTGTACTAGTTGCATTTTTCGATGCAGATTCTTCTTCGCCAATAAATTTATGATCAGGATATATTTTCGATATTTCGTTCATCAGAAATTCTTCAATCCTATGATCGTAATTTGTTACCATGTCGTGTGCTCCTTTATCTTGTATTTCTTTTTGGCTTGAATATCCTTCTTTTAAAATTTCTCCAGATTTTATTGCCAATGGATATATAGAGTCAAAGTAACTATTTATTTCTGCTTCAGTCACCATTTTCAAAAGCACTTGTTAGTTTAGTCGAGAAAATTAATTGCCCAGCAAAATATTGCTTTGATCGAAAGAAGCTATTTTTAAGCACTGATTAAGCTCTGCCTTCTAAGCTAGACTAAATGTCTTTAAGCGTGTTGAACTTTAAACAACTGTAGAACATATAATCAAGTTTTTTACTGGGAATAGTAGATTTTATCAGCAACTTTATCTGCGTTTAGCCATTAGTGGTTAAAACGTCCGCTGTAAGGAAATGAAATGCATTATTTATCTGTAAATACTCGCATAAAAATTCAAGATATCTCGTGACTATCAAAGCTTTTGTCTGGAACAATTAAAATGCACACAAGAATATAAAAGTATTATTCTAGAGCCTTATAAAAAATTTATTAACACAATCTTTTTATATACCATTCACCCTATCACTTTGTGTCAAGATTTTGTTTATTCGGATAATAAACTGATAGATGCTTATCTCGTTCTAGGTGCCTGAGAATTCCATAAACTTGAAATAATTGAAGCACGTAAACAAAATGATTTCAAATATTTAAAATTAATTACTAGACTCACTTCTTATGAGGCAATTAAGTTTCTTTCTCTTGTGTAAATTCTTAGCAATCCGGTTTTAATGAAAGCTTGCTTACCCTGCACTAATACTAAACGAGTCATATGGATTTTTTTTTACTCGCCTTATGCTAGTTTTTCTTGTGTGGGTGGGTGTGTGTACGACCGGCATTTCTTTACTAAAGCTTTTCAATACTCTTATGGAGAGTGTGTGAGGTTGATTTCACACACTATTCCATATTTATTTTCTGACATAATTTCTTCTTCTTTATTAATATAGAATGGAACTGTGGAGTCTTGTAACATTAAGAATTTCTTGATGGAATTATCGTTATTGTTTGAAAATTTATTTTTCGTAAAAAATCGACAAATCTTGAATGAAAATGTTACAATTGTTCTTTTATGCTATTTATTACGATACATGCAGAGTTCAATTCTTTTTTCAAATTAATATTGAGAAATTACTCTGAATAAAATTTATAATATTTCTTTTAAATGCATAATAATTAGTTTCGATTTTATTTTTATTTAGTCGTCTATTAAATAATTGAAAACCTCTGTAGATTAAACTGTTCTGAACAGATTCAGACCGTAAGAGAGACAATCTGAAATCATTATTATTTCTTAGCATATAAGGCTGCACATCTCTAACAATGTTAACAAGTCAGTCAGTCACTTTAAATATAAATAATAACACATTTATAATAGTATTTTGCTTTATGCTTAATCATTTCAAAGTGTCTAACATAAATAAGATCCTTGTGAATGTATTTACCTTGAGTATTGACCTCATTGCTTTGTTTTGAAGCCTCTGCAAACGTATAAATGTACCATTATCAAACATGAATATCACCGTGGAACAATACTCAAAATGTTGTTTTATAATAGTGTTGTATACCTTAATTTTACTCATTAAATCTAATCTTTTCCTTATTCTTTTAAAAATCCAAGTTTTTTCCTTATTTTCTTCACAATATAATCCAGATGAACATTAAACTTTTCAACTCATCATCTATTTTTATGCCTAAATATTTAATATTTCATACCTGCTCAATGCACCTGTTATCTACACACATATTAAGAGGGTGTTGATCCTTAAATACCATACATTTAGTTTTATTCACATTCAGCTTCAATTTGTTTTCCTCGAACCAGTCGTCTAATCTCCCAAGATCTTCTTGAACATAATGTTGGCATTCCGAAATGTCCTTTCCAGCGATGAAAATAAGTGTGCAATCCGCAAAAAGAACTTTAGAACTTTATTTAAGTCGTTAATGTATATTATGAAGAGGAGCGGCCCGAAAATATATATATATACAAATAAGAAATACATATACAAATAAGAAATACATATACAAATAAGAATCAAACCATTGAAGCTCACGCTCTCGAATGCCATAATAGAACAATTTTTGCAATAGGATGTTACGATCAATAGTCTCGAAGGCTCTCTTTAAATCCAAGAAGACGGCAACTACTTTATTGTTTGAAGCTATTTCTTCCTTCCAATTAATTATTATTGCAGAACTCACATGAGCGTTGCCTTCGAAATCCGGATTGATTTTCGATGAGAAAAAATTATAGAACCAATTTTCAAACATTGTGCATGTCATCCAGGCTTTTTTATTGGTGGAATGCACAGATAGTTTTTCCAAATCCTTTCCTTTCATCGCACTCGACCTTTGAGATCAAGGTTCAAAAATACGATCGCCTGATCCTTGGCTGCTGTAAATCCATTGGCCAATCTCTGATATTGACAAATAAGCCCTTCTGGGCATTTTTTTCAGAATAAGCCGGTCAGGAACATAAGAGTTTTCTTCAATAATTTTTGTCAGATTTGCTGGATATTCTTTTGCCCACCGGAAGCAATTTCCCCTTTAAGTTATATGTTATGTAGTAGTTTTAAAGTTTTCGAACCATCCTTTGCTTACACTAAATTCTCTATTAGATGGAATTTGTTGCTTTTCTTTTGCATCTAAACACTGCCTTTAAATTTTTTTTTATTTTTCCGCATTTATTCCCTCAACTCAAGTTATCTCACACCATGATATGCATCCCAAGATCATTATGTAAGAAGAATGCTTAACGGTTGGAGCAATGCATTCGCCAAACCCTTGCTGTTCCATACAAATTAAAGTTTGACTCTTCGGAAAAGATAACGCGAAACCAATCATCTACTGTTCAATTTGCGTGTTGCTTTACCCATTCACTTTACACTTCATTTTTGGCGTTAATAATGTTTTTTTACCTGGGCGAGCTGAAAACAGTCCTATTTCTTTTAAGCTGACGCTTATAGCTACTGACGCTTTTGGGTCCATTCTCAATTGTCTCGAAGTTTTGAATCGATGCTTCAAAGAAGTATGTTTTAACACACGCTCTTGCCGGTCAGTTGTGGTACGCGGCCGACCGCTTCCGGGTTTTCGATGAATACACTCACGTTTTATACAATTTTTAGCTTTAAAATTCTGCTTTTAATTGTAACACTCATTTGTTTTGATTTTTTCCATTCTGACTCTATTTTCTTTGTTCCTTGTTAAACTCAACTGATAACTGATGTAATTAAAATGACTGCACTTGTTTTTGAAAGGGAATACTCTGAGTAAAAAAGGTCGCAGGATTACCAAAGAGATCACCGATCTTTAAATTTAGGCACTAATAATATCAAATGACTAGTGAGAACTTTTTTTTTAATTCGGGGTTTATCCATACGTTGTCATTAAAGAGCTTCTAATTCGAAGATATCCTTAAATCAAAAACCACTAATTCAAACATGCTTGCATATATTAAATTATCTTAACATTACTTCTTCTTTAAAACGTATGATTGAGGATAAAAAAAAATTTAAAAGAAAAAAATCTTTTTTAGGGACCTCCACCATCTGTTCCTGGTCAACCACCTCCAGCACCTGGACAAGAAAATCTTAATGCACTACAAAGAGCTATAGACTCAATGGAAGAAAAAGGACTACAAGAAGATCCCCGATATTCTCAATTGCTTGCTTTGCGAGCAACATCCAAACATCAAAACCTTAATGCAACACAACTACAAATGTTGCGGGCGCAAATAATGGCTTATCGATTATTAGCTCGAAACAAGCCTCTTTCAATTCAATTACAATCAATCATTCAACAACAAGCCCCTCAGCAACAGCAACAACCTCAACAACCCCCGCAACAACCTCCACAACCTCAACAGCCACCACCTTCTAACGCTGGAGCTCCTCCACAACAACAACAACCGCCTGTAAACAGTGGCCGCCAGGAAACGACACCACCTACATGTCCAACACCACCCAGCAGCCCATTTCCACCATCTAATAAAATGCAACAACAACCTCCATCTGCTGATCATAATCTTCCAAATGGTGGAAAGCAAATTCAAACGCAAGGTCCATTACCTACGCAACCTAGTCGTGGTGGAAATCAAGCCATGCAACAACAGGGACAAAAGCAGCAACAACAACAATCTCAACCACTTCAGAAACCAAATCGAGTAACAACGGTAACAAAACCTGCTGGTCTTGATCCTATAACTCTTCTTCAGGAGCGTGAAAATCGCATAGCTGCACGTATTGCTCTACGTATGAAGGAACTACAATGTTTACCGGCTACAATGAGTGAAGATCTTCGTTTGCAAGCTGCAATTGAGCTTCGTGCTCTGCGAGTTTTAAATTTTCAGCGTCAGTTACGCAGTGAGATTGTGCAATGTACGAGACGTGATACAACTCTTGAAACAGCTGTGAATGTTAAAGCGTATAAGCGCACTAAACGGCAAGGATTGCGCGAAGCGCGAGCTACAGAAAAACTTGAAAAACAACAGAAATTAGAAGCTGAAAGAAAACGTCGTCAAAAACATCAAGAATTTTTAGCTGCTGTCCTTCAACATGGCAAAGACTTCAAGGAGTATCATCGTAATAATCAAGCTCGATTGGCTAGACTTAATAAGGCTGTAATGAACCATCATGCAAATGCTGAGCGTGAACAGAAGAAAGAGCAGGAACGTATTGAAAAGGAACGTATGCGACGTTTAATGGCTGAGGATGAAGAAGGCTATAGAAAACTTATCGATCAAAAGAAAGACAAACGTTTGGCATTCCTTTTATCACAGACGGATGAATACATTTGTAATTTAACGGAGATGGTTAAGCAACATAAGGTCGATCAGAGGAAAAAGAAGGAGGAAGATTTGAAACGTAAGAAACGCTATAAAAAAGAGCTATTAGCTAGTGGGGAGTTTGTTCAAATTGACGATAGTTGCCAAGCTGGCGATATGCGAGTTACTGTTATGGATCCAAATACTGGAAATAAACTGAGCGGTGAGGATGCCCCATTACTTAAAGATTTGCATCGATTCTTGGAAACACATCCTGGTTGGGACTGGGTAGAAAGTGATTCCGATGGTGAGACAGACGATGAAGAACATCAGAGGCAAGAAAACCTGAGGAAAGAAAATCGAGAGAAAAGCGAAGCAGAAAAAACTGAAGATCTTATCAAAAAAGCTAAGGTTGAGGACGATGAATATCGTACAGAAGAGCAGACTTATTACAGCATTGCTCATACTATCCATGAAAAAGTAACTGAGCAGTCATCAATTTTGGTCAACGGACAACTTAAAGAATACCAAATTAAAGGTCTTGAATGGCTTGTTTCTCTGTACAACAACAATTTAAATGGAATTCTTGCCGATGAAATGGGTCTGGGAAAAACTATACAAACAATTGCACTTATTACATATTTAATGGAAAGAAAAAAAGTGAACGGCCCTTTTCTAGTAATTGTCCCACTCTCAACACTACCAAATTGGGTCCTTGAATTTGAAAAGTGGGCTCCGTCTGTTGTAATTGTCAGCTATAAGGGAAGTCCTGCGGGACGACGAACACTACAAAATCAAATGAGGGCTACAAAGTTTAATGTGTTACTTACCACTTATGAGTATGTCATCAAGGATAAATCAGTATTAGCAAAACTGCAGTGGAAATATATGATTATTGATGAAGGTCATCGTATGAAAAATCATCACTGCAAGCTAACACAAGTTTTAAATACACATTATAATGCTCCACATCGTTTGTTATTGACTGGTACTCCACTTCAAAATAAATTGCCCGAATTATGGGCATTGCTTAATTTCTTACTTCCCTCTATTTTCAAGAGTTGCTCAACATTTGAACAGTGGTTTAATGCTCCATTTGCAACGACAGGTGAAAAGGTCGAATTGAATGAAGAGGAAACGATTTTGATTATTCGTCGTTTGCACAAAGTTTTGCGGCCATTCTTATTGCGCAGATTGAAAAAAGAGGTCGAATCTCAATTACCCGAAAAGGTTGAATATATTATTAAGTGTGAAATGTCTGGGTTGCAGCGAGTTCTATACAAGCATATGCAAAGCAAAGGTGTCTTGCTCACAGATGGTTCTGAGAAAGGCAAGCAAGGCAAGGGCGGTGCAAAAGCCCTAATGAATACTATTGTTCAGCTTCGGAAACTTTGCAATCATCCATTTATGTTTCAACACATTGAAGAGAAGTATTGTGATCATATTGGCGGACATGGTGTAGTCTCAGGTGAGTTGAATTTTAATAACATTATTTTGTTTTTGCTGACAATTTTATAATTTCGAGGTGTATTTGATGGAAGGAAAGTTTTTTGGAAACCATTTACATCCATTCCAATGAAATGATTTTTCTGGTTGACATTTACCTAAGTTACATGACAAACTCAAAGTAAACCGAACTCACTTTGAACTGAGTTCACAATTTGGGTTTATTGTTACATGATGGCTTCAAAAATTTAATTTTAAATGTCATATCTGTCAGTTCGGTATAAATTTAAAATGAGTGAATGGATATAAGTCTGAGTCTATGAAAAGACTTGACTACTAGTCGCTAGTAACATGTACATCAAACCGAAAAGAATACTCAACCAAGAAAAATTCTGCTTCGTAATTTCCTCATAAGGGTTCGAAAATGTGTTGGCGTCAGGTTGATTTACTATTGCTTGAGCCGGTGAATAGAAATTTTCAACCCTGCAAAACACTTAATGAACACTCCAAGGGTTTTCTACTTTTGCGCAGAAGAGAATTGCCATGAGTCATGGGGTAAAAACCCTCTCGTGTAATTTGGGACTTACTTAGCAACCAAAACTAGAATGAAATCATCCGTTCCACGAAAAATGTTTGCCCCCATTAAATCATAAAAATTGTGCTCTGGTTGCATTAGTGCGTGACAACAGGTGAAATAAGTTTGGATTTTGATGCACATTTATAGAAATACCTCTTTGCTTCTGTTACCTCTTCCCCAGAAAAACGGTTCGGCAACAGCTGCAGGAATACTCGTGTAGAATGGCCTATGTAAATTTGTTTTACACGGTTCATCCTGGTTTCGCTGATATTATCATACGAGTTCCAAGTTTCGTTCAAAAAGCCAAATGGCAAAATAACAAATTGCTTTTGGTACTTTAAGCTCTCTTTATCGGCTCGTAAGAACATATCAATATCGCAAACATCTCTGCATAGAATAGCGTTGTATACCCATCCATGGTAATGACGTACTAAATCTGGGGCAAAGTTCACGTGCCGACACCCGATTCAGTTTAAGAGCCATCAGTGTATGAGACAAGTGTCCGCTTAATAAATCATACTATAGAAAACGTCTATTCACCCATATATGGAGTGACTGGAATTAAGAGTGCTTTTCTTTCGGCAACTGATAAGGTACAATGGCCATCTCAGGCCAAACTTTTTTATTGTTGTTTGAATGAATTTCAACTTTAATCTTTTAAAAATGTTTTTAATGTTTATTCTTTGTTGAAATTGAAGAAGAAGTTAGGTTGTTTCAGTAAGTAACATTTAAAGCTATCTGCACACGTTCCAAGGAATTCTTGTTCCATTTACACATGCATAAAATTTACCAATCTCATTTATTATGTTTTTAGGTAATTTTTATTAACTGCTTTTTCTCTCTTACTTTCTAGGACCAGATTTATATCGTGTTTCCGGCAAATTTGAATTACTAGACAGAATTCTACCAAAACTGAAAGCATCAAACCATCGAGTCTTGCTCTTTTGTCAAATGACGCAGTGTATGACAATTATTGAAGATTATTTAGGTTGGCGACAGTTTGGATATTTGCGTTTGGATGGTACCACAAAAGCTGAAGATCGAGGGGATCTTCTCAAGAAATTTAATTCGAATAATTCAGATTATTTTATATTTTTACTATCAACTCGTGCAGGTGGTCTGGGTCTGAATTTACAGGCAGCTGATACTGTGGTTATTTTCGATTCAGATTGGAATCCCCATCAAGATTTACAAGCTCAAGATCGTGCTCATCGTATTGGTCAACGAAACGAGGTTCGCGTTCTACGATTGATGACCGTAAATTCAGTTGAAGAGCGTATTTTGGCAGCTGCCAGATATAAATTGAACATGGACGAGAAAGTTATTCAGGCTGGTATGTTCGATCAAAAATCAACTGGATCGGAACGTCAACAATTTTTGCAAACCATTTTGCATCAGGATGATGCCGACGAGGAAGAAGAAAATGAGGTTCCAGATGATGAAGTAATTAATATGATGATTGCTAGGAGTGAAGATGAATTAGAGTTGTTTAAGAAAATGGATGTTGATAGGCGTAAAGAGGATATAATAAAGCATCGAGGCAGAGGACGTTTAATAGACGAATCTGAATTGCCTGATTGGTTGGTAAAGGAAGATGACGAAGTTGAGAGATGGAACACGTACGAAGATGATAGCTTCTTGGGACGAGGATCGCGACAAAGGAAAGAGGTAGACTATTCAGACAGTTTGACCGAGAAGGAATGGTTAAAGGCAATTGATGACGGAGCTGAATTTGACGATGAAGAAGAAGAGGAACGCGACTCGAAACGTAAGAGAAGTCGAAAACGAAAAAGTCGCAAAGATGATTCTGACGATGATTCTGTGTTAATGATGGCTGTTAAAAGAAGAAAGCAACCAGTTGACAAGAAATTGAAGAAACAAATGCGTAAAATTATGTCAGCGGTCATTAAACATACCACAGAAGATGGACGTTTAATTTCAGAGCCATTTATGAAGCTACCGTCGAGACAAAAACTTCCAGACTATTATGAAATTATTAAACGTCCGGTTGATATAAAGAAAATCCTTCAGAGAATAGAAGATGGAAAATATTACGAATTTGCTGATCTTGAAAAGGATTTCATACAACTTTGCCAAAATGCCCAAATATATAATGAGGACACTTCCTTGATATACGAGGATTCTATTGAATTACAAAAAGTATTTGCTTCTGCAAGTGGAAGAATTTTTAATGGTGGCGAGGTTTCTGTAGAAGGATCTGAAAACGAAGAAGAGGAAGAAAATTCAGACGATGATGGCGGATCAAGTGTTAAAATGAAATTAAAATTGAGTAAAACGAATAGCAATG
This sequence comes from Leptarthrus brevirostris, assembly GCA_964036015.1. Taxonomy (NCBI): domain Eukaryota; kingdom Metazoa; phylum Arthropoda; class Insecta; order Diptera; family Asilidae; genus Leptarthrus; species Leptarthrus brevirostris. The sequence continues at coordinate 8,023,462 of OZ038373.1, forward strand.
CATCAACTGTTAGCAGTGTTGTTGCAACCCCAAGCACTAGCGCATCCAATTCAAATTCATCAACAACTAAAAAACAAACTCGTCGTAAGCGATCTCAGAAGAAATATACCATTTCTGATGATGATGATGACGATTTAGATTAGATTTGGTAAAACAGACAACTATGAGGCGAAGCTTTGAAATAGTTGTTCTTTTTTTCTTTTCTTTTTTTTATATTTAATTTATGTTTAGGCTAACTTTAATATAATTTTCTGATCGTGTTTTAATTGCAATTTTATTAGCAGCATTTAATTAAATAGTGTGATTAAAAGCTTACTTTAAGGTAGCTTCCTATGTTGAGACTTGCAAAGATAGAAACTTCTGAAATAAAGTATAGGTGTTTGATGTCCTTCGCAAGAATACTGTATTATTTGAAGACCCTGCTACTTTCAGAAGTTTTAGACGAAAATAAGGTAAAGGTGTAAAAAAGGTCACAAAATATATTAAACGTTCAATAACAAAACGTTCACTGACGGTTCCAAGATAGACTGTGGTGTCGGTGCGGGTGTCTTTTAGGATACGTTACCTATTTCAGAGTCCAAAAGACTGTCTGGCAGCGCAAGTGTATTCCAAGCGGAAGTCCTCGCGATCCTGAAGGCATGCTGTTGGGACTCAGTAATGTACAAATGACGAACGTTGGCATTTTAACTGACAGCCCAGCTCCCATAAAGACTCTTAACTCGGTTACCTCCTCCCCAAAGCTAGTGAAGAGCTGTAGGGATTGTTGATTTTTACGAGTTTCCATGAAATATGTTCCCTCAAACATGAAAGTATTTACAGGAAAATCGGTGGAAGAGACCTATTATCTTAATGCCTTTAACACTGTTCCCATGGGAGCATTATTACTATTGTTTTTTCTTTCTGTATTTAAATTAAAGGCGCTTTTAGCATCAGCCAGCTAAGGCCTGCCAAAGCCGTAAATTTCCTTGTTACGAGATTTGAAATCTAAAAGAAAACTCTCTGGACAAAATAGTTTTATTCTAAATACAAAATTCTAAATACATCACTAAATTTAATTCCACGAATAGAATCGTAGCATACCATAAAAGGTTTGTTTGCGCTTATATGACCGAACAGTTTGGCATATTCTATGCAACAAGAAATTCTTTCTGTTAGTTCATCTTCCCATGCAGTTCGCATAGGATCATAAAAAGTTAAAGGTATGACATTTTTTAACATCATTAGGTTTCGAGCTGTTGCAACATCAGTAAAACTCGCAATTATTGGTTTCAATCGTCTGCTCTGTGAAATAATCGACACCGAATTACCACTGTTATTGCACACAATAATGCAGGTAACGTCGGAAATAAATGATACATTATTCATATATCGGAGCAGCACACATTCCATATTAATATTTTTCGGTAAAGAATAGCTGGTTACCAGTTTCAGGGTATCTTCATTCATTTCGGGATAGTTCGTTCGAATAACAGTCTTCACTTTAATGGGATCTATTCCTTCGAAAGCTGAAACAGCAATACAGGTAGGATACATAAAAATATTTTTTTTAGCATCTTTATCATCATCAAATTTTATAATTTCGGAAGTTAAAATTAAATATTGAATTATAGGTTTGTTTAGCCACAAACATTGCTTTAAGCAATATTTAAATATGTGTTTGTGCTTCTGACATGGTTTTCCGTCGAACCAAATTCCAGTAAATTCATTTAATATAAAATCAATATCTCTCTTGTCGATACTAATGTTCCACACTATTCTTGCAAAAGTGCTTATTTTTCTTTTCCGAGTAGCAGTCATCCATCTGATATAGTGTAAAAGTTTCGGCTTCGCCATGCATTGACAAAGAATGAAATCACCTCGCCAGTTGACCGCAAAATGTACATCTTCTTCCTGTTCCTTGGTTATGTCAATTTGTTCCAAAGTACGTTCAGGCGGAATTAGTATTATCATTCTGGACGTTAAAAGGCCTTCGAACAAAACCGTGCATTTTAAAGTGCTGTCCCATATTTTATCAACTTTTACTCTTATTCTTTTTCCTATTTTGATTATATCACATTTTTGAAATCGTTCCACGTAGTCGGCAAAGTTAATATATATTACTCTGTTCGTACATCGATGACTGTAGTCGCGGTTCGCAGTTAATAAAACTATTGAATCTCGATCAAGAAAGACATCTTGTGATCTCTTCACTATTCCTGTTTTTAAAGTACGACCAGTTATTTCAAATCCAACCGTTATTATTGATTCGTGTATCTTCATTTCGTCCAGAATTTTTCGTGCAGTTTCTATTTGTTCTAAAATTTTTATCTTTATCTGATCGGTTCCAAAGCGCAAGTCAATAAGTAAGATGTAAATTCCATTTTCTACAAGTAAGAAAAGGTATTTATTTAAAATGCATTGCAGAGAAGAGCAATAGGCGTGGCCTTTTAACAATATAACTAAATGCTGGTTGAGCTTGTCTTCTATAATACTTTAGGCGATTCTACCCTACGAAATAGTCTCAGTATCTTTTTCGATTTTACATAAATTGTGGTGTTATCAGATTTAGATCTGTAGAGGTTTGTGGAATACACTTGCTTGTAATAATAAACTAATAAACCACTTGTTTTTAGTGAAAACCTTTTGTCAGATGTTCAAAAAAGCAACATGCGCTGCAAATGATCGCAAATACGCATGGAGCTAAAGGTTCCACAAAACTAATGAGGAATTTGGGTATTTTGGATGAATTGAGGTGTGAAATATATTACACTCATTGACAGGTGAACAGAAATGGATGAAAGCGTTCATAAATGCAGGCACATTTACACGCGCAACTGTTTTGTCTGACGTTAATTCGACTGCAAGATTAACGTTTTACCATGTATTTATGAAAGAGGCCGTAATTTCAGTCTATAAGGGCCTAGGAGCAGCTTCTTTGGCTAATTTGCAGAGTTTAAGAGATCTATGAAAGGGATTTGCACTTTTTTTCCGGTGTGTTTTGCGTTAACATCGAATAATTTTTTAGGGTTTCGTACGTCTGAATGAAAAAAACTGTCCCTTATAGGATCACTCGTGTGTCTATCTGTCTGTCCGTCTGTCACAGTCAATTTGCTACAGATCTACTAAACCGATTGTCTGTCCGTCTGTCACAGTCAATTTGCTACAGATCTACTAAACCGATTAAGTTGAAATTTGGTACACATATGAATTTCTGTGACCCAAACACGGATGTGCAACGTACATATATATTGAATATGGTGATCGCCATAGGAGTGCCGCCATCTCTCCCTTGCTAAAATTGTCTATAACATTAGAATTAGAGAAGGATTCTACAAATTGGCAGACAGGAGAGACTTTTTAGGAGTTTTAGCTCAGAGTACGATATAGAAGGTAGTAACCCAGGTACTAAATGAAATAGAACAAAAGCTTTGTACCACGGAGATAAAGTTCGATAATAGAAACAAGGGCGTTTTTCATGCAAAGATGAAGAATTACTATCTAAAGTTTTTTTCTCCTCATAACGATTCCTATTATAGTTATGAAAATGAATACCTTTTCTTTAATAGAAAGCGCAGATATAGCATTAAAGTTATGGTGGTATGCTAAACGCTGTCTAGATATTATCATTTATCACTTTATCTCTTGCTTTCCATGTACAAGTCCACTACTTTTAATTGAGTTTGGGTATTTTATAAAAAAATTTGGAAATGATTTAAAGTTGTGATTGGCACCGACATTTTAAAGGTTTTTAATAATTTTATCTGTTGGCTTACCAACAGAATTACAACGTTGATTACCCATACTAGTTGCTGAATGTTTTTTTTTTACGACGTGGCCATAGCCTGGCCGTAACAAGGTCAACTTTCTCATATTTGCAGACATCATCTTAAGTTTTTAACTAGCACTTGAGTAAATATTCTATCGCAAGAGTTCTTTTTTTAACCCTCAACAGCAAATATTTTTTTTACCCTTGAACCAGCAGCAGGATGGCTAGAGGGATAGATAGGCGCCTGAAAGCTGTCACCACATTGCAAAAACCTTCTTAGCCTTTGAAGGTATAGTAGTTCGTCAGGTACACAATAAACACTATCTCTCTTTAATTTAGGTTTTCCCTCGTAAGAAATGTGGCGAGTGATGAAAATCACCCAATTAGAGTTCAAAGATGGCAAGTGAAACCCAAGGGAGATTTCGAACTATCAATATTACTGTGCAAGCTCCACTGGCCTTTCAAATTTTTAGACAAAACTTACCAAAATATTTAATGATCTGTTTATGATGGACTTCTTTGTAATGCAATTTCACACATATTTTCGGATAACAGTAATAATTATTAGGCCAATTTCGCTCTTTGTATGTTTCACCCATATACCAAGGAGTGGGTGAATTTAAAAATTTCGTTGTATAATCTTCCCACTCAACTGCTCTATTTCTAAGTCGCAAACGCGTGGTATTCCATTCCGTACATTTATTGTTAGGTTCCTTCTTAGCCCATTCCGCAATGCACTTCTCCTTAACCTCGATATCTTTCTTATCCAAACTTTCATAGATAACTTCGTTTTCTTTGATTGATTCTTGCAAAGGTATAGGCTCCGTTAACTTCCTCGACAAATCATCATCGCACTGAATTTTTGGACAAAAGAATTCCGACCTTTGACTTGAAAGATCTTTTGAAGTCACGGAACGGCACCAATTCTTGTCTATTGGAATTGTTGAAGCCGTTGACGCAGAAGATGAATACATTTTCGATTTTAAGAATGATTGAAGAAAAATATGGAATTTACTTTTAAAAACATGCAAAGCCTGTCAGTTTTAGAAGTTATAGTGTTACTAAGATTTAATTCTTATTTTATATGGATTCTGGTAAATGGAAATGTAGGCTGGTAAACCATTGCATATAAAAACGGAACTACGATATTGGAAGTTAAAATTGTGCTTATAAAAAAATAAAGCATTGTCTTATGTTTAACAATAAATTCACTAAAATATCTCTATATTCATTCTGAAAATCACCTGTTCAAAATTCGACGTACGGATAGAGTAACCATAGAAGTTTAGCAGTTTCTACTATGCGTCAGCTATTTTGGGTTTTGTAAGTTACGTTTGCAAGAATCCAACATTTAAATTTCTTTAATATGTCGACCGCTTCTTCTGACGAATATGAGTCCCAATTATATAAAGTCGACCCCAATATAACATTGGTGATTGATCCGCATCCTTTTGAGGTGATATTTTTGAATAGAGGTTTTAAAGGAAAAATTGATGATGGCGCAAATGTTAATGAAGACGACGCGGTCATTTTGCTTCCTCATAAATTATCTAAGGCGAATATAAGAGACCGTGTATCCAAAAGAGAGCTGACGGGAATTGCCATAGATATAAGTGGACACCTTTTTGAGGAATATTCAGAGATTGGAATTAAGCTTTTTAATGAGCCTGACAACGTGCAAGAGTTATTGAAAAGTATTAAACTTAGATGGAACGAAAAGTTTCCTGGAACTTATTCAACTCCCTCAGATACTAATATATTTAGCGGACGAAGACTAATAGCAACAATAACTTCTAAGAATGATGTCAATGACTTGTTCAATATGCTTAGTGAGTATTTGGTTTTGTATTAAATGTGATTATTGTTAAAAATAAATAGGTTCTAGTTGTAGAAAGATGGTCAACCAATTTACTCGACCATTCACACCATATACACAATCCTTGTTAGAAAACTTGATATAATTACCATCTATTTCTCCACAACATTACATTTTATACCACACGTGTATTTTGAGGTTTAGGTTTTTATTATCTTATACAAACTCATTTTGTTTTAATTGCAGCTAAAGAAATTTCTACATTTTTGCTCGACCTCGCCCATGGATCAGTGGATAATAATCTAGCAATCTTAAATACCCTTGAGGAAACCCGAACATTTGGATCACACGCAACCGATTGCTCAGTTGCATATTCAATTCTAGCAATTATATCGCCTCGCAGAACTATGACTGGTCGGCTCAAAAAAGAGAAGCAACAAGTGCAATTGGTACGTTGCGATCATATTGTCGTAACAGCTGACCGAAACTACGCTAATCGAGGATCGAAAAAAGTTATTTATGTGAACTGTGCTCACAATATACATAAGCTCAAGCCAAACGATTACATTCACATTGATGATATAACTCTGAGGGTAGTCAAACAAGTACGATTGTCAGTTGATTGCATTGTTGTCCAGGAAGGTATACTAAGACCCGGTCGACAAGTATATCTTCCTTGTCATTTGACTCTCAATCAAGTAACAGTAGAAGAAATTCAAGATATCACTTTTGCACATGAGGTAAACATAAATACTTTGGTTCTTCCAGTGCCAGGTTGTAGCACTTACTACGAAAGTATTCGTTTCATAATGAAAATACTGAAAACCATAAATTTTCGAATTTTCGCAAAGGTAAAATCGGCGACGGTGTGCAGTGAAGAGTACGCAAAGTGGATTGCCGATACGTACGACGGCATTGTACTTGTCGTTGATGAAAATTCAAAACCACATCAAGTCATACGTTTTACAGAAAATGTTCGATATTTAATAAAACGTCTCTATAGTCTGAAGAAGGCGATCATTATGTCTGACTTCATGTCAAAGAAATGCCTTGAAAACCAAATAATAACCGCAGATCCAGACGATGAGAAGCACTTTTTCTTTCACACAGATTCATATCTGTTGCATCCAGATGAAATTAACGACGTTCATTTAGCCATAACTGAGGGAATAAACGAAGATATTTTGGCTCGAATTACCAATTATGCTATGGAGGATTTAAGTGGACATTTCGACGACAAATCGACGACCGGGAGTGACACTCTTGCAAGATCTGTTGTTCGTACGTCCTATGAAATTAATGCTAGTGCAATTATTGTATGCACATGCAGTGGACGAATGGTGGAAAAGATATCTCACTTTAGGCCGAAATGTCCGATCATAGCATTAACAAAAAGTTTGGCCGTTTTACGTTACCTAAAGATTTTGTCTCACGTTTGTGTAGCGTACTATAGGCAAGGAGACACACCGGCGCAATTGCATGGCGAAAAGAGGGCTCAATTTATAATAAAAAAGCTTCTATTTGGTGTACTCTACGGATTATCTTCGCGAACATTTAAAGTTCAAGACGAGGCAGTTATAATTTATGGATATAAAAATCAGCCTAATGTGGGCTATCCGAATAAATTCGTGGCCTTTAAACTTAATGTGGAAATGGTTAATGCTATCTATAATACTTTGAAATAAAATCGTATTTGTAAAATTTAATTCCTAAATTTATTTAAGGCATTTATGAATAATGTGTGCATCAACTTATTATACTAAATTAACTTGTCCTCATTCGTAGTGCAAGTTTTGAAGATTGCAGTTCGATTTTTAAAGTAATTTTTTTTGAAAACTAAAATGGAAGTGGCAAAGGGATATATTCGACTTATTTTGCTTTCTGAGTTCAATAAAGGCAACAACGCAACAGAAAGTGCGAGGAGTGTTCATGAAATATATGTGTATTGGACCACACTGGACTAGCATACTCCAAAACAGGTCTTACGAACGTAAAAAAAGGAGTTTATTTATATATATAATGGGTCATCAAACTCCTTAGACTATCGCTTAAGAAAGTCCAGAGCAGAATTAGCTTTGTTTGCAATAGTGTTGATATGGTCGACCCCTAAATCTTTGGTCTTGTCAAGTCTGTTCAGGGAGCCACCGTCTAAGGTGTAATTAAGTGCACTGGATTCCTTGATTGAGAGAATGATATATTTAATATAATACTATTTTAGAGGAAAGAAGTTTGTAGAACACCAATTATGAAAGAGCTTAATAGTACACACTTGAAATAAGGCGGAAAATGTTTGGCGCCATCATTGAATTCTCGAATTAAGAATACATCATTGATGTGAATGATAAAAAGCAGTGGTCCAAGATGGCTACCTTGAGGAACACCGGAGATGGTATAAATATCATTAGAAAGTGTACCTCGAAATAGAACACGTTGCGTGTGGGTTAGGAACGAACCCAATTAACGAAAATTGATGGAAACCCTAGGAAAGGTAACTTATGAACAAGAACACTGATTATTTCTGTCAAAAGGCTTGCTTAAATGTGTGAAAATGTAGTCGACTTACTTGCCAGCTTCAATGGCAGAAATACAGCAATTTAGTCGTAGTAGATCCATAGTAGAACCTAGAAAAGGTGTACAGTAAAAGTTAAGAACATTGTAAACCAGAGATTCAAAAATTTTACAAATACAACATAAATTGGCAATGGGGCGATAGTTTGATATGTCACATTCTCTTCCCTTCTTATGTAGGGGAATGATGACAGATAGTTTTCACAGTATAGAAACTAGGGATATGAGACAATTTTTAACAGGGCACGCAGGGATACTATTAGGACTACACGATGAACTATCTGCCAAACCAGAAATATGATTTAGGACATCTTCGTCAAACACTAGGTCTTTGGTTTCAATGGTAGTCTCTAGCATCACAGTCTGTAGCTAAAAAAGTCGCCAAAGAGGTTGGCAGTCGTCAGAGGATCGTCACGAACCTCCAGAACTGTCGAGGCTTAACACGCAAAGTCGATTTAATTATCTCCAAATAATCACAATAAGATATATCAAGAGGACATCAAAATTGATTGCGTAACATGGAGTAATAGTAGTAGTCAGCATTCTTCCTTGAGGAACAAAACCGCTTGCAAGCTTTACTCTTTAGATTATTTAAGTGCTTCACGGAACTATTAAACCAAGGCTGATATGTACGCGAACCACTAGGCCTTGAAACAGAAACACAATTAGCAAAACAGAAAGAGATTCCTAAAATAATTTTACAGCATTATCAATGTCACGTTCATTCAGAACATTCGTTTAATCACAGGCAAAGAGCCAATTATTAAGTTTAGAATAATCAGCCTTGATAAAGTTATAATAAAAATGACTTGAGTCAGAAGATACCGTCAATTCAGGATCAAAACCAAAAATGATATGCAGTGCCGGATGATGACGAGACTCAGGAACCAAGGGAGATAGACAGGGCTTCACGGCAGTACTCGAGCAGTGACTTTTTTTGGTATACTAATAATTTTTGGTATTTCTATTTGAATTACGAACAATTTACTTAAATTTATTTAAAGTATTAATAAACAAGTAATAAATTAAAGAAAAAATGTGATTCCCCTTTGTCCAACTAAAGTTTCAATTTGTACTATTGCACAATTGCTTCTATAAAAACGAAAAAGTTTAGATAAAGATGGCACTGCAATCACAGAAAATTGGTCGAAGTGAAATGTCATGAATCAACTTCTCAAAAAAGAAGAAGAAAGAAAAGAGGAATTTTCGTTCCCAAATATTACGCTGTAGTGTAGAATGTGAAGAGTGAAATTGTGTTTTTTCAGTGTTTTGTTACTTAATTGGCACATTTTAAAACAAAGTTGAATAAAGCTAACTTTTGCGTAAGTTTGTTTAATAAATATAAGATGTTTGAGAATAAATTGATCAAATTTTTTTAGGTGATAATAAACATTTCCCAGGCAGACATGACGTCACATAAATTGGCTATTTATGTAAATTTTATCAATATGCGCATAAATTAGATTGATAAAATATTAAACATATAATGTCTGATAGGGATTATGTCATACAAATAGAAGGACAAAGTTCGAGTAATGGAAAATTTTTCGAAGCGGCGGGAGGTGTATTACTTAGCAGCTCCCGCCGCACATCTATAAGTTCTCAACAATCTTTGCCATCTTGTACATCGCCTAATTATGATTCTGGCAATTTTTCTTGTTCAAATACAAGTGAAATATATGTTCAACCCATTGAAGATAGTTCGGATGATATTTCGGATTGTTTACCTGATTTGAATTTATCTGAGCTTACGGATGATGTTAGGCAACTACAAAAAGATCTTCGTGAAAAGGATCAAATGCTTTTGCTTGCTCTAGCTGATGCTAGAAAATTAAGAAGTGAACTTGAACGTTCAATTAAATCGGAACGATGGTATAAAAATGAATTGAGAAATCAAAAGCGGTCAAGATTAGAAATGCTGGAAAAGTTGTACCTAAATGAACGCAGGTTTGTTGAAGAAAATCAAAAACTTAAACAAGACTGCACCAATTTATATTCAGTTTGTAGTGAAATAGAAAGAAAAGCTTTAAGTGAAAAAGATTCGTTAGTCAAGCAATTGCAGGAGCTTCAAAGATTGTTTGAATCTACGAAAACGGGTGACGGAGCTTGCTCATCACAATCTGTTATCGATCAGTTAAAATTCGAACTTCAAAAACAAAGGGAAGTTGTATTGGACAAGGAAAGTTTAATAGAAGTTTTAAAGAAGCAAAAACAAAGCCTTTTAAAAGATCTGGACAATTTAACAATACAAAGAGATTCGAAAATTTTACATCTTGAAGCTAACAGTTTTACTTTGGATCAGGAAAATAGAAAAATTACAAGAAAATGTGTTGCTTTAGTTGAAGAAAAAACTAATTTAGAAGAAGAGTTGAGGCGACAGGAAAAACTCTTAGAAGATACAAAATGTATTCTACAGCAAAGGGAAGTAGATATTGCACAACTTAAGGAAAATCAGCAGGATCAGTTGAAAAAGTTACAAATGCGTGCGAGTGAAATAGAAGTGCTTAAAAACTTTATAAGTCAATTGGAGGATGAGAATTTAAGAGAAGGTTCTAACAATTATGAAAATTTAAGCTTATTGGAGACGTATAAAAAAGAACTTGAAAGTAAAAGCGCGGAATTGGATCAATTGAAATTGCTCCGAAAAGTCGATAATGACAAAATTTCCAAGCTTCAGGTAGAACTTTTAAGTTTAGAAAATTTGCAGGAAAGTTATGATGAAACAAGACGAGAAATAGATCAATTGAAATTTCAATTAAAAAGTAAAGAATGTGAAGCAGAACATTTGCGTATATTACAAACAAATCAAACAACCCAAATTGCCGATCTTCAAGCAAAACTTGTCGAATATCAAAAATTACGCGACAATTTTGATAAATATGTTAGCCTTCTTCAAGCAAATAATCATATGCTTGATGCTAGAGAGAATGAAATTAAAGTTCTCAAATTAAAGAATGAAAGTCTTCATAAAGATTTAAATTACTTGAAAGATATTAATTGTGAACGTGAAAAACTGATCGACGAAAAGGAAGGTGTCATCAATGCGCGTCAAAAAGAACTTAAAGAATTACAATCGAAGTTTGAAGAACAATCTCAAACAATAGCAGTATTGAATATAAAACTTAGAGAAAATGATGCAATTCGAAAAGATTTAGCTGATTGTCAGTCGCTATTACAAACTAACACTACTACTATTGCCATAAAAGAGAAAGAAATTATTGATCTTAAGCAGTTTGTTGAAGATCAATCTAAGCAGCTACTACAATTAGATATAATGGTACAAGAAAATTCAAAATTAAATAAAGAGATTGACAACATAAACAGGGAACTTGCACATAGTACGGAAGAGCTTAAAAAAATGAAAGACATTAATTCTAATCAAATTGCAGAGATACAAAACCTTGACAAGTGTAAAAATCAAATAAAACACTTAGAGGGGCTGCTCAAGGAGAAGATTTCTGATTTGCAAAACAAAGACTTAGAAATAGAGACCCTGAAGCTAGTACTTCGGGGTCAGAAAGCTCAGATTAAAAGATTTAATTGTAAGTGTGCTGAAAATGAAGAATTGCGTGAAAAAATTGAGGAAGCTGCAAACTTGCTTATGATTGATAACACAATTTTCGAAACAGAAACTGCTGAGTTAGAGTATCTGCGAAAAGTTGCTGAAAGACAAGCTTTGGAGATTTATAAACTTACTGAGAAGAGTGAGGACGGAGTCGCAATCCATGGAAATAAAAATGTAATGAATGAGTTTTGTGGTAATGACTTAAATGAAAGAATACTAGACTTGGAAAAATACTTTGAATGCAATGATGTTTACGGGACACAAGATTTTGAAGCAATGGCTCATAGAATTGAAATGATGAAGATGCTGGTAGATAAAAAATCAGATAAAATACTGCAATTGAATTGTGAAACGGAAAAGTGGATAGAATTATTGAAAAATCTAAGAACCTCTAGATCAAGAAGCAGGGAGTCATGTTCTGATGGTAGACCTAAATTCGAATATAGTTCGCCAGAGATTGATATTCAGGAAACCATGAAACGGACCCCTGTGAAAATAAATACAAGAAACAATGATAAGGTAAGCACTCAAGACGTTTATTTAGTATTAGACAATGTTTAGGAATAAATTGCACTAAATAACTTCATTATTATTAATGTAGGGATACCTTAGAGGTGGTGATTGCAATAATTTCTTTTTAAAACAAAAATTTGGTAGTTTCCTAATATAACATATATCTACTTAGATTCCAAATAACAACATATTATTATTATTAGAACTCAAACATCCTTTAGTCACTTCGACCAAGATGATCTGTTGTAACTTGATTCTATGTAGTTCTGACTTAAGGCCATCCAGTCAAGCTTTAGTTCCTTAATTAGACCTAAAACCTCTTTGGGGGCTCTTTGCCTGTCTTAACCCTGGAATATTTGTCCAGTGTGAGTGCTTGCGTTTGTCTCGATAAACTGAGAATCCGCACCTTTTTTTGCCAATTAATCCGCCTTCTCGTTGCCTTCAATGCCCTCGTGCCCTGGTGCTCAGGTCAGCACGATTCTGTTGCCCTGAGCCAGTTTTTTGACAGCAGTGAGACAGTTCCAGACGATTCTAAACTCAAAGGTAAAGTACCTTGATGTGTTTTTACTGAACAGTTTTTAAGTTAGAGCTGTTTAGATGGGCTCTGCCACATCACATTTCACTATTTGATGTAGTGATTCCGTGTAGCTCATTATGAACACGTTACATCGATGGCTTATTAAATCGATGTGGCGTACCATATATTATATGAAAACTAAACAATCACAGTTCTTCCTTATAGGCTGCTTCACTTCCTTAATCCGACGCTTAACTGTTAGGATATAAAACATTTATAAAATTTGGATTCACAAATTCCAATTTCACTTAATTGCCGTTTAGGCAGTTGTCACTTTGACAGAAAGGAGATTTAAGAATATTACAGCTGGTCTATAGGTCTGTTCACATACTTAGTTTTGGGTAAATGCATTATGATATTTTTACCCAAACGCGTTCACGTACTCATGAAATGGGGGAAAATTTGCTGACGTAACATTACCCCTACTTAAAATTTTTAGTCCAAATTTACCCGAAGAAATAAGTTGAGCACTTTTGTTAAGCTTTGTTATAAAGCCACTAATTGTCACTTTGACAGTTATTGCTTTAGTTTTTGTCAAACATGTTCACGTACTCTTGATATTTGGTAACTTCTCATATTAAACATTTTTACTCAGAATATTTCTGATCAGAAAGTACGTGAACAGACCTAAAGTTGCTGCAAAATTCTTAAATTTTCTGCAGGAGGGGAAGTTGTGACGTAGGCAAAATCTTCTTGGAGAAGTGAGTACGGGAACACTTTTCTGCAGTTTTCTTCGAAGCTCTTATAATAGATCTGTTCGCTAACAAGCACTAGTGATAACTTGTGCTCATTAAAAGACACTGAAAGCTCTATTTGAATTGTCAAATCAACTTCCCCTCAAGCACTTTTTATAACTGAAAATTCTCTCAGTGCTATTTCTCATTCTTGGCACTGAATAGCACTATGGGTTTTTTCTAATTCTTTTAAAGCTTATAGTTTTTAGGGTTCCGTATCAACATTTTAAAATAGGGACCCTTATGGTGCGACTTTGTCTGTCACAGCTGCTTATTTCAGCAATTGCTTTTGTTATCCACTTGAAATTTAGACTAGTCTTAAATAATACTTGTCCACCTTTATTGCGAACGGGAAAATTTTGAAAATTATTTTATTTTTATTGACAAAGGGGCCGAAAGTGGGGCGATCAAAATTTTAAATTGGGGTACCGGGTCAAGTGGGGCTTCAGGGCTTTATTTGGACATTATAAAATATATTTTCATTTCCTTTTGTGCCGCATAGTTTTCGACTTATCATGAAAAATGTCTTTAAAAAAAGCTAAAAATCTGAAATAATTATAATTGGTAAAGGTTTATGTAAATATTTCAGGAAAAATAAAATAATGTTTCCAACTAGTACAGTTTTTTAGAAATCAATAACCTTCCACGGTACGGAACCCTCAGTGCGCGAATTTGACTCGCCCCGAACTTTTCATCTTCCTTCCTAAGAATAAAGACAAATCGAGGCATACAGCTAAGTTTTGCTTATTTGAACTCAGAAAATAAGAAATTTTTATTATTTTGATTTTCGACTTTTAATTTATTATTATACTATCGCTTCTTCGCGACGAAACTTCTTAATTTTCGGAATCAGTTAAAGTAAAGTGGTGTCACTAGGTTACAAATACCAAGTGTATTTGCTACACGATGAGCCGATGCGTTCATATGATGTAGAAAATAGCCAAAATTTCCTCTTGGGTTGGTCGATTTTTATCAAATAGAAAATGGCAAACGTCTTTTAAAATTTATTCTGTAAAATCATGTCATACCTATATCATCTTGTCGAAAGTTTAATGATTGTTCGTTATCCAATTTATTTTGAAAAAAGTTAAGGTAATACTAAAGAATATTTATCTGTTCAAATCTGCCGCAGTTACGAAAAATTGTCCTTGAATTTCTACTAAACTACTTCGACAAAGTGAAACCCCTTCTGAATATTTATGTCAATAACATCGCTAGCTTATCATTATCAAAAGCTAGTTACTAAGTGAACTTTTGTTAGATCTTTACGTTAAGCATTGAATTCTCTATTTAGACATTTTCTCAACGAATAAAAAATTTAAATTTTACATAATTTAAGAAAAATACTATTTACGGATACAATTAGATAATACTTTACACTTAATACTTAGTGGTTGAAGTAAAAATAATTATTGATAACTATTCTTTTGTTAGGAAACTGTGGAAATTCTTAATCAGAAAATAGAAAAGGAACACATGTTAAAAGATTATCCCAAAATAAGCAATAAAATTGATGTAAGCAGAACAATTGACAACGATACCGATTTTGAGACTGACCATTCACAAATGGTGTTAATATCTTCTGCTGACTTAAACATCCTTGAACAAAATAAAGATAAAAAACAAGCAGCAGCCATACAAATATTACACAGTCTTTCAGAGGCAGACCGTGGTAATTTCGGCATTTCTCAAGAATTATGCGCAGAATCCGAATCAATACAACAAGAAAAACTCTCCCTGCTACAAAATTATAATAATGAAATTTATCAAAACAATGTTGTTATACACCCGCCGATACAAAGTATGCAAGGTAGCTTTATAACAGATGACGTACAATCAGAAAAAATCTTGCGCAAAACTTCACTAAAAGTACCTGATAATGATGATTCGAACATTAGCAATGAAGACAATGATTGGAAATTATTGAAAAAAGTTTTAGAAACTGAACATCGAAAAAAAATCGCAAGATATGAAGTACATATGCGCACTTTACTAGATAATATAAAATCGTATAAAAGAAAATTTGAACTCATGGAAGATAAGTATAACAGTTTATGCGAAAAATATAGAATATTAGAAGAAGAATTAAAAGAAGTGGAAAGTGAAAAGGAAATGATAAAGGTTTCATACGAGACTGAAATGGAAAATATAATGACCTCAAAAATAAAAGAAATACAAGAACAGGAGCGTAATAAAAAATCACAACAGAGTTTACCCAATACACAACAGTTACACAAAGTTAGTAAAAAATATGAAAAGAGTCAGAAGATTATTGCTGTAAGTAATTAATTTTTTTGATTGAAAAATTATCCAATTGAGCAATTTTAGGTTTTAAAACATCAACTTGAAACTGCTCGAAAGCAGTTCTTGGAGATGGAAGACTATAAACGGCTAAGTGTTGAGTTAAAATTAAATTTAGACAATTTTGTGGGAGATTATGCAAAAGTAAGTCGTTTTTCTTATATAATTTTAAACTAAGTTTATGTGTAAATGAAATGAACTCTTGTTAACATGTTTTGAGATCATAATTTATGTCTGCTGAAACTTTACTAGTTGATACTTGAAATTGTACCGAAAACTACGGTTTGCATGGTCAAATCAGGTTTTTCGATACGATCGGGAATATGACGGAATATAAATACTTCCAGAACCATGCCATTTCTATTTTGAGTGAAATTTTAATAGCAATTTTTTTATCCTTCCAGCTTCGTACTCCGTTGGACACTTATAAAACCAGCATTGCAACAGATGAAATATATGATTTAATTGCCAGAAGCAATAATTTAGTGCCAAATTTTGATAACTTATCAAATTCTATAGACGATTTAAAAAGTGATATCAAAAACTTTTCATCATGTGTTATTGGCGGTTTCAATCCTATCCGGAAAATGTCTTTAATGGATGAATTGAAAGCGGCAGATCTTTCCCGATTTTAATAGCTTTAATAAGCCTGAAAGGTTTTTTTTTTTGTTTTTTTTTTGCTGTATTCTAATGCGTTGTTATGTGTTGGTTGTATATATATTCATTTTTTGATTTAAATTATTTATTTTTTTTGTTTTTAAAATTATTTTTCTGCTTAAAATTATTTTTCTTATAATTTTATTGCTGAGAAAAAAGACGTGAAAAATAAAACGATGAGAATAAACGTTTATTTATTTTAAATACATGTCTTTTACTGTGTTTTGATAACATTCTCTTATGTTATGTGCGGCGAGTGTTAACGAGTTAAAATATAATTTAAGAGTGGAACAAAAAAGGCAATAAGTGATAAAACGAAATTTTCCATGTTTTCTAAAAACAAAACAACGTAATTTACCATTGCCAGTTCATCACTAAACGTTATTTAATGGTTTGTACAAACTGAAAACTAAATTTTGTTAAGGGGACCCGGTGGTCTAGAATTTTTAAAAAATTGTTTTTTTTTCGGTTTTTGAAAGTATAATCTTTCAAGAATATACTGTTAAATTTTTGTAAGGATATTGATAGTATTTCAGGTTCTACAGCGTTATCAGCAGGTAACGAACGGTCGGCCTGCGCCACGAATGGATAAATTGTTCGTAGCAATACAGCTGCTCGAGTCCTTCTACGAAATATAATCTATTGTTTAAAGTATAGCATTTCAATGTTGCCTATGTGTATTATGTGAAATAAACTTGTGTAAACTTGTATTGGAGGATAGGTAAGGTTCGTGTTTTTTTGACCTGAGTTGATCAGTACTACTTGTCATGTCATAAGCAACATGGAGCGGTTTGTTAAAATATCACAAAATATGGATAAACGAGAACGTATTGCTACTTACCTAGTCGTGCCATAAATTCTGTCACAACTTTAAAGTATCATGAAATCTAAACAATAAAAGATAATATTTTTATTCCAACGAAATTTATTTTAATAAGATATTGTTTATTACATAATAATAACTTTACTCGAAATGACCTCCTTTTGCTTTTATACAAGCTTTTAAACGTTGTGGCCACTGGTCTATAGCGGCACGCACGGTATCCAACGACATTTGATTTGCTGCTTTCACCAACGATTTTTTCAGACTGTCTAAATTGCGGTGGGGAGTTCTACAGGCCTTGTTCTCTAACTCTGTCCATAATGCATAATCCAGCGGATTTAAATCTGGACTCCCGGATGGCCAATCTTCTTGTGCAATAAAAGCAGGAACATTGTTGCGAAGCCACTCCTGTGTGCTTCTTGCTTTGTGAGCAGGAGCAGAGTCTTGCTGGAAGACCCAATGTTATCCACCGAAGAGAGTTTGCGATAGAGGTTTCACAACACCTTCTATCACGTTGGTTTGATAAACCGCCGCAACGGTTTTGACTCCTTTTTCGCAAAAATGGAGTGTTGTGACACCTTTATGAGAGACACCCCACCAAACCATTACAGAAGCTAGATGATGGCCTCGTTGTACCCTGGGAATCATTTTTTTAGCTTCTGATGATGATGTTGCATAAGCCTTATCATTTTGTTTATTAAAAACTTGCTCCACAGTAAAAAATTTTTTCGTCGGTAAAGAGGATGTTCTCATGCCCATTGGTTGCGTGCCAAAGCAAGAGACGTTTACATCTTTCCAATCTTATTTCCTTTAACCCAGGAGTCAACATGTGGGCCGTTCACCGACGATAAGCCTTCATATGAAGGTCACCTCGAATGAGTCTACTCATCGATCTTGTGGAGATTTCCAACTCCCTGGAAAAAATTTGTTGTTTGCGATGTGGATTTCTACGGATGCGCTCTCGGACAGTTTTGATGGCACTGACTGTTCTAACGGTACGTGGACGACCGGTCCTTGCTCTATCATCTATGCCTGAGGTTTCATTAAATCGTTCTATGGCACTATAAATGAATCTTTTTGTTATTTTTAGCGGTTTCAACAAATTCAAAATGTCAGAAGCACTTTTTCCACACTTATGGAGTGCTATTACAGCGATACGATTTTTCTTTACGCCCCACTCCATAATTACTAGTCAAAGACTGCCACCAAACTGATCGGAATATTACGCCGTACAGTTCATTTGTTATAAAGTTCAACTTAACGGTACAATTCCAGGCTAATTTCTGAGAAAGCGCGCATTAGAAATTGTGTGACAGAATTTATGGCAAGACTAGGTATATACGACCAAGTTCTAAAGCAATTAAAAGGACTCCACCGTCTCTGGACGATGACGTACAAGAAATATTGAAGGCTATTTATTAGGATTTGATAGCAGACAATTTATTAGAAAGATGTCTTGGCAGTAATATTCAGAACAACAATGAAAGTTTCAATTCTTGTGTTTGGCAACTAGCCCCACTATTTTTAATGAAGAAATTATGGAAGTCATGGATATTACCATGGATCCACAAGCGGAGCAACTCGCGCGAGGACGTGGCGCGCGTCGAGTATATGGAGCCAACCGTTGAAACACAAATGACTGAAAAGAAGCTCGAACTGCACGGACAAATGAGAGAAGTGAAGAGGCCGAGCAATATGGACGATCGGAAGGGATTTTGTATGGTGCTGGTATCGCAGATTAGTTGTATATATATGTAATATTCGTACTTAAAATTTACACTTATTTATTTCGAAACTACTTTTTTTGCATGCTGTTGTGAAAAAAAATAAAAAAACTATTCAGCCGAATTATCGCAAATTTTGATATTCAGAACACCAGTGGCTATCACGGCGACTAGAATTAACTTTTTATTTCAAAAACATCGCATAAAGAAAAAGTCTGTTTTTAGAGCGTCAATTTCAAAAGCGTGTCACTGTCAATTTAAATTTTTTTCTAGATCCATAACTGCACTCATGCTGATTAACAATTTTGTTGGTTTTTATTGTTCAGATAAATAGAAGAGTCAAAATCTACCTCATCGCCCAGGTAAATGTTTTGAGGGGATCTTATTTAGCGCCATTTTTAATATAATTTAAAAAAAATGTTTATGCTGCAGCATCAGTGTTGTAATGAACCTAAAAAGTTTAAATATCCTCACATTTTCGGGCGCCATCTGGTTTCCTTAAAAACGTCTTTATAGCATGAAAAATATAAACTTTTCTCCCTTTAATGGAAAATTGTCATTTTGATAATTACTCCTGCAAAATTCAGCCTAAGGATGCAACCTAGTGTAGCAACTAAAAAAAAGGGCAATTTTTTTTGGGAATTTTTGCTGTGTAATGAAGAATCCGACTAACCTAACTTTTTTTTATTGCAATCTTACAAAACCATATTTTACAAATATAATTTTTTTTAAACGTCAAATATTTCTTGGCTCCACGCAGTGACGTTGAATCAGCCGCAGCTATTGAGAAACCTGGTTAGGTCTTTCAGTTCCACGCTGGCAAACTCTCGTCTAGTCCGTTAAGCCTAGTTGACATTATCGTTATTGACCAGCGCTGATAGATCACTATCTGGTGCACCAGCGTACTGATGTGGTTTACATTATACTTTTGCAAAGCCACCAGTCAATTATGACAAAATGACTGATAGTGCTTATTGTGCGGTTGTAGGCATTTTATCTGCTTAAGTATTACGTGTGTAAACTGTCGATAGCGGATAAGCTACGAGAAGCCGATTCGACTATAGTGTCACTCGAATGAGAAGAGAAGATAAGATCTAACTGCCTTTCCATAGAGTTCTTTACATCACTCATTTGGTGTAAATCAGAGGAGGAGATGGCGTCAAGAAGATGGGAGTCTTTGAGAAGGTAGTCGTCGTCATCAGCGTTGAATACTCACTGAATGTTGGGTAAATTAAAGTCACCAAGAAGGATGATTTCGTCCTTCACGTTCGTCGCATTATTGATAAAATCTAAGCTAACAATTAAAATGTCGAAGAGACTTCGACAGTCTGCATCGACATAGTTTGTCAAGTTTGCAATGTTAATCAAACCTTATTGCTAATCTAACAGTTATTCAGAAGATCCAATTAAACGAAGTCGTAATTATTTCCATACATAATCATTCCAGCAGTCCACGCCAGTTCTCTGGGTCAGCACTGCTCATACCTTCATTTAGTTATCCAGACACACTATGGGGTGGCAAATTAGAAAATCAAAGTATTTTTAGAATAAACAAATCAAAGTCTTAGCCACAGCATAGAGTAAAAAAAATCTTGACAAATTCACTTCCCAAGGAAGCTACAACATGATCAACTGTAAAACTGATATACGTCGTACGATCATTAATTAAATTCACAGTACGGCAAGTCGGCAAATTTCAAAATGAAAAACTTTATTCAGATAAAAGTTAATCCTCTGTCACACGCCAAGGGTTCGTTAACATTTTATTCGCACTGTTTTTATCATTGGTTCTGAACAAGCTAGGCCTGGTAATTGATGGTCAAGATCAGAGCTGGCGGCCACTCCCTGCCGATCTTACTTAAGAGTTAAGTAGTAGTCACCGGAGAGTTGTGACAATAAAAAGCTGACAGCTAGAGGTAATGGACCAAAAAGTCATCTCAGCTAGAAACCGTTATAAACCTGCGGGGTATATCTGTCTAGAGCCATCGTTATCTGAACTAGGATCGTTCATCATCCTGAACGCGAACAGAAATGTTGGGTTTGTGCCTATATGCGACTGCGACTAGCCTGTGGGAAGATTAATTAATTTCGTCATGATGTCAACCACCGTCGACCAGAGAAATTTTGTTCGATTTATTTTTCTTTTCGAAGCCGCCCCTCCGCACCATTATTCTGATGTTAGGGCCGCACCGGGCGAAGGCTCAAAAGTTACATAATGTACACCTGTACACCATCTAGCGGCATTCTGCAAAAATCTAGCCGCAGGAGAAACACTTGCTCGCGGGTCAGTTTATTTGTCGTTCTTTTTGTTTTTTTTTTTAATAACTGTCAGGAGCTTGTCCAGTGCAACTTGTGTCGTTTTTCTTCTCGTTTTATCTTGTTCTCCAGTTGTAATTTTGCACGCGATAAATCTGTTTTGCATGCAATTAGATAATCTCCCAGATGTCGTGTCAAGTTATGTCATCTGGAAATGGTTCGTCCAGACATATGGGCATAGCAACGTTCGCTAAAACAAGATTTCTCGAGTTCTGCTGTAGCTGAATCCGCTTCGTTGTTGTTTTTTTTAATTCAATGTCAGTTGATTGGATAAAATGGATTAAATGCATTGTTGAGGCGGAGGAATTCCTGGCAGAAACGTTTATTCACTGACACTAATGTCAGGTGGGTTAATAAACTTTTAAGTTGTTAATTAAGTGCAGAAATTGTATACTAATTTGATTTAATAACACCCCGATCGAATGGAGCACGATTTGTTGAAAGCCACGTCTAATTATGACCAATTTGACCTGAAGGTGTTTTATAGCTTGTAGCTATTTTGATTTCTAGGCATTGAAGTTATTGCAATTGCACGATTTAAGCTGATGGTTATATTCAAACCTGCAGCGTTTCACTGTATTTTGAACGATTCAATAATATAAATGTGCCACCAGCAAGTTTGACGGGTTTCATCTCTTGCCAGAATACGTAATTAGGTTTCGTCGTTGAAATCAGTTGGACATAAGTACAATTCCACGTTAAGCATAGACTCAGTGACCTCCCCCCCCCCACTAAAATAAAACTAAATTTAAAACTTTGTGAAAATTATTTATTTGTAGGTATCCGATTTATTTATTATTCAAATTATTTGATTCAAAGGGGTGGCTGCGTATCTCGGATTGTGGCACCATCTCTCTGGTTCCTTTAACCCCTTATGGTGTATAGGGCATCTATTACACCGACTTTCCACCTGGTTCGGGTCTGCGCTAACGCCGTCAGTATTTGCCACGATTTGATCTGGATGGATCCATTGGTTGCGCGGTCGTCCAATTCAGCTTCTTCCTTGGATTCCGTGGGGATTCCAATCTAGAGCCTGCTGTGCGATGTTGTTTGGCTCTTTTCTCACTTTGTGGCCTATCCATTGCAACTTTCGCCTGCGAATACTGGTGTCTATCCCGTCTTGGTCTGTTAGTCTGCGTAGGTCTTCGTTGGTAATGACCTCCGGCCAATGAATGTTAAGGATGCGCTCGAGACACCGGTTAACAAAGGCTTGAAGCTTAGATGTTATTTGGCAAGCCACTTTCCATGTTGAACAGCCGTACAACAGAATAAATTTTACGTTCTACTGATATTCCAGTGTTTTGTGCTCCTGAAGATGTTGTTATTGCGCCAGATCTCAACAAGAGTATTAAATGCAACTCGAGCCTTATTGATGCGAGCCTGTACATCAGCTTCAACTTCGCCATATACTGTAACTATGCTTTCGATATAGCAAAATTTATCTACTCACTCTTCCAGATAAATGTCATGTCGTCTCCTCGAGTACAAGCTCATAAGTTTGGTTTTAGCAGCTTTGCTCAGGGCTACGGACACTTGGGCTACGTGACTCCGTCGTCGGCATATTCCAGATGCGTAAGGTGGTTAAAACTTTCCATCTAATCCCTCGCGATGGCTGGTCGTCTAGAGCGCTGCACAATACGTCATTAATGACGATCAGGAAAAGCAAAGGTGACAGTATGTATCCTTGTCTTACTTCATTCGGCACTTGGAAGGGCTCCGACAGTTATCCCCGGTGTAGGACATGATATTGGGCGCCTGAGTAGGTCTCCTTTATGGTGGTGATAATTTTTTCTGGGATGCCCATCCTACGTAAATCTGTCCATATATATCCGCGATCAACGCTGTCAAACGCCTTCTCAAATTTCGACGAACATTAGTTGTAAAGGGGTGCTCCATTCGGCTTATTGCTCGATGATTGATCGGAAGGTGTTGGTGTGATCGCTTCAGAAGAAACCCTCAGAGAAAGCCTGCCTGTTCATTACTAAGAGTGCGCTCGATTGTGTTCTTGATTCGCATTAAGATGATTTTAACCATCAATTTGGAGTTTGCAGTTAAAAGACAAATACCGCGCCAATTGCTACAACTCCTCAGGTCGCCTTTATGGGAATCTTCACAATTACACCTGTTTTTCATTCACTGGGATAGGTCTCGGTTTCCCAACATTCCTAGATTACGGAGAGAAGAATATCAGCCGCAGCAATAGGAGACACCTTAAATAGTTCCACTGGTATTCCATCAATCCCAGGGGCCTTACCGAGGTCCATCGACTGCGTCTACACCGACTTCAGCAAGGCATTTGATAAACTCTCTCACTCTCTGATTATGCTCAAACTTAGAACTCACCACTCGCTCTAACCCAGCACCAATTCACCACAACTCTATAAACCCTATATATATAGAACAGAACAAGACACCTTGTAATTAAATGTCAGGTGAGGTGCACTTTTTTTCTTATTCCAGAATAAAAGCCTTACCCATCATCTCCCACAACCCACCAATCTCCCACACACCCTACCACTCACTCCTACCCAGCACCCATTTATCCAAACTCTAAAATCCCTCTGAGTACAAGACACCTTGTAATTAAGTTGCAGATGTGGTGCACTTTATAAAAATTACTAGATATATTCCTTTGATTCAGTGGAGCGATGATATTCTAATCGCTCCGAATCGTTTCAATATCGCTCCAGGAGCGGTTCGGATTGATTGAAATTAAAAATTATAACGATCCGTTCCGGAACGGTTCAATAACAGACTTTGAAAATAACGATTCGCTTCGGAGCGGTTCGACGTCAGACTCGGCTAATAACGATCCGCTCCGGAGCGGTTCGATTTCAGATTTGGAAAATAACGAACCGCTTCGGAGCGGTTTGATATCAAACTTAGAAAATAATGATCCGCTCCGGAGCGGTTCGATATTTTCATAACGCTCCAGGCCAAATCGGTACGTGGAGCGGAGCGATATTTTGTATCGATTCGGAACCCTGCTTTCAAGTGCTAAACGGTGTGAGACAAGGTCACTTTAACATGAATGTAAATTTACTTTTGAAGTCACCTTTGTAGACTGTTATGCAGATAAAAATTGAACAATCAAAGTAATTTCGTCTTATTATAGTTTGTTAAAGCTTTTCCAGGTGTCGCTTTTTACGCATGGAAGTTTTTATCTTTTGAGTGATGTCCAAACCTATGCCCGCGGGCAAGTGAGCTTTTGAGCTTTTAAATACGTATATGCACTTGTTTGGATGTATTCGATTTCCTGTTTTTGCGTTTTTAATTGTTAAAGCATGCAAAAGTTAAAAGAAATTATCATATTTAAGTAGTTTTGTAAGCAATTATACAAGATATTCAACCTTTTGCAAACATTTTAAGGTTCTAAATTAAACAAACAGTACAAAATGTTTCTGAAGCTTTTAAGCATTCCTCAAATTAAGTAGTGTGAGTTTGGCCATCACTGCTATAGGTCAGTCGCGCATAGTGATGATTCCGATAATTCTCCAGGAAAAATTAACATCCTCCTTCATTAACATCCTTAACTATTTTGGCCTTTCGGCCTAGTCAAAGCAGGGGTGGCAGTAATGTTGTTGCAAAACTTGACACCAGGTTTCATGTAAAAACTCTTTACAGGAATATTATCGAGGTCGTAGTATTTACTGGATGGGTTCAGAGGATGGTTTTCATTTTACTATATTCATACCGTTATATAGTAGTACATCTTTGAATTCAAGAGGCTGAATTGTCCTCTCAAGATCTGCTTTGCTATAATATAGCCATTAACAAATTGTAGAGTCAGTCGTTAAAGACTGCGAAGATTGACCTGAGACATAACTGTCTTTTAGGAGGTATGCTCTAGACTCTCAGATGACACGATCATCAGCTACTGAACGAGTTTACTTTATAGTCTAGAGTAAATTCATGCAGCAGTCTGGATGACCAACTTTTTTGTTACTTATCTATTTTATCACCTTTAACCCAATTGCTTCAATTTGATTAGTTGCACCTGGTACCGCAACAATAAACTATTCAAACAAAAACCATTCACAAAAGCAGTACTCAAACTTTATTCAAATATTTATTGGAATTTACTCAAATTGTTAACATAATTAAGTAAAAAATAAAATAAAACTGAAGCATTTACCAATTGTCAAAAATTCCACGAAGGCTCTCTGCAACGTCTTTAAGTATTTCATCAGCGAGTTTTTGTGCCTCAGATGAATTAAGGGAAGATACGTTTCCGTCGCGACCACCTTCGATGTGAATATTAAAATGATCGTAAGGATTCTTATTTTGGGTTGTAAATTTATCCTCAAGAACAACATTACTATCCTTATCCAAGCATCTTTTCCAAGTTACAAGCTTAGTGTTATCCTTGTCATTTGTTTTCATCGTTATCACGCATCTCTCTCCAGTCTCAGGACACGTAAGGGAGTCACAACGTAGAACATCTTTGCAAAAACAAACCAATCAAATTGGATTAAAACGGAAATTAAAAAAAAATGTAATAACTTACTTCCATCGGTAAATATAGTCATTCCTCCAATACTGACTGTGCTAACCGACTTTGCATAGGACAAGTGAATATAGGTCGTCAAAACCACCAGAGTAAACACCACCTTCGATGCCATTGCACTTTATAATTAGAATTGAAGAAAGAGGTTGATCGTTAAGCTCTTCGGGGCGTACTGAAGCTATCAGAAAATCTTAAACTTGCAAAACTTATTACAGTTTTGTTTGTTTTTTAACCCGCCAACAAGTGCAATTGGAAGTATGACATAATCTGATTACTCACTTGGCAAAGAAGCGACTGTTATGCTGCGTAGAATGAGTCAGTGTTGTCTTATTCTTTGGATTGAGAATCCAGCTAGTTTCGCTATGAAAGCTTTTCTTGCTAGCAAAAATTCTTACAAATAAAACCAAGTTAGGTTCAAAGCGGTCATAAAGTATTTGTTTCGTTATCAGTTGGGGATTTCCGTAGATTTGTTAATGTATTATGAACTAATTCTGCTTGTTATAACGTTATTGTTGATAACGAGATAACTTCATAATAAAGCGAGATTTAGGAAGTTTTTAAGAGAGTCCGAAACAGATTGATCGCCTTCGTAATCCTTAAAAAGGTGCGAATCGAACCAATGACCCATAAAAACAAAAATCAGTTGATTATTATCAGCTGTTCTATGTCTCTGTTATCTTAACAGTTTTAGTTTGAATTGTAAGTATTAGACTCAAAGTAAACAATGAAGACATTCAATAAGGAGTGGGGGGTGTGTGTTATTATTATTATTGGGAGCCAATCTAAGGAGTTAATCGCCCTTTAGATGATCTATTGTGACATGATCCTAATTCAGACTTAAGTCATCCAATCAAACTTTAGTTCCTTAATTAGACCTAAAATTTTTTTAGGGCTGCCTGAGCTATACCTAATGGTGAGCCCCACCGAGATGTCTGAGGTTGATACGGCCGAGGGCCTTACAGTGACAGAGGATGTGTTCCGCTATTTCCTTCTCTTCCAAACAGAAGCAGATATCTTCTTTAGCTAGCCCCATCTTTTCTAGGTTGTAGCCTAAGTGGCAGTGACCAGTTAAATCTGGTCAGCTCAGTGAGAACAGCGCTTCCGTTTTTTGCTTTTAGTAGGCTATAAATCTCTTTGCTTGTCTTAACCCTGGAGTATTTGTTCAGTGCGAGTGCTTGCGATTGTTCTCCCTTGACCTGGTGCGTATTGTCAGCCGGCTTTTCGAGTAGCCACAGAATGGCTCAGATCCAATGAACTGATAATCGGCTTCCTTTTTTTCCAGGTAATCGGCCTTCTCATTGCCTTCAATGCCCTCGTACCCCGTTACCCAGGCCAGCGTGATGTTGTTGCCCTGAGCCAGTTCTTAGAGTGCATTGGAATAGTTCCAGACAATTCTAGACTTAGAGCCTTGAGTGCCGCCTGACTGTCAGACCTTGTGTATATTTTGGCACCGCGTATACCTCTATGAGTAATTTCACGTGCGCAGAGTTCGATGGCGTCTATCTCTGCTTAAAAGACGGTCGGTACAGAACCGAACGACTTGTACAGTCTTATTGTGGGTCCATAGACCCCGATGCCCGTTCTGTATTCCATCTTGGATCCATCAGTGTATCAAACAAAAGATCCTTTTTCAAAGATGTGTCTCTTGTTGAGCTAATAATCTCTGCTCTCAAGGATCAGCTCGAATTGTATATCAAAGTTGTGCCTTTTCGGCATGGCATCTGAAATTGAGTTGATCATCCTTGAAATCTTCAAGAATTTTCTTGTGACCAGTCAGATTGCCTGCTGAGAGGAGATTGGTACCATACAGCCTTATTGCGCTCGAGGCATCCTCCTTCTTTAGGTGTAGGTGTAAAGGGAGGAGGTCTATTTGAGACTCCATAGCTGCTGTGGGGCATGTGCGTATGGTACGCGTGACTCTGCTGGGGATGTGTAAGGAAATAGGTAAATATTTAAAACAGGCGAAGGATTCAACATCACTCCTTGAAAAATGTAGGTGGGCACTATTTATTTATTTACAAAGATTCATTTATGGCTGACTACTTACAAAGAAATACAATAACAAAATAAGAAAGAAAAAACAATATACAGTCTGTTCAACAAAAAACCTTTCTCTATTTTTCAAAAACTATTGAATATTTTTCTAAAATTTTTTTTTGCCGGAGAGTATCGTCGAAAAACTACGTCACAGATGTCAACTTGTTTCAGTATTGCTTGAATTTTCTGACAGAGTAAAGTAAATCAGTGTCGCGTATGCTAAGCGTTTCGAGGGAGTTCGTGAATAGGTGAATGAAACGGTATAGAGACCATAAGAACGTCGTTGATTTTCCGGAAAAATACAAGTCTCGCACGACTACCAGCAAGCAGGACAAAGTCATCTTATTGCTGTTCGAGCGCATAGCTAAGGCCCAAGCAAGAGTTTTTGCCTCGTAGCATGAGGCAAAAACTCTTGCTCGCGGAAACACAACAAAAAAGCGCAAGGTGTGAGCTACCGAAAATCTTGACCGCGATTGGCCGGTCATATTATCGAATAAACCGTCTTTCTAGGCATGGGTTCATATAAACTGTGCGTGGTCTACCGCTGATGAGCGATTGCTGTAGCGAAGCAGCTCTCGCGGAAAATCAGAGAAAGAATACGCCGAAAAATTGGTGGAGAGCATTCCAAAACGGTGTCAAGAGATACTTTAAAATGATAGGGATTGGACCATCAGGAGACGGAGTTGGATCAATGCGTTGAGCCGCACGACCATCATGCCATGGGTCCCGGGTTTGAGACCAGATGACCCCGTGAGCTTTTATTAAGAAATTAAAATAATCCACTCCATCTCTGGGCTGTTGTCTAGCTCGCAGCAATGCAAAAACAAGACTCAAGTTTCCTCACTTCCCTTATCCTAATTCCCTTTCGGCCAAAACCATGCTAACGCATCAAAGGGTCGTCCCCTAGGATTTGGCCACATCGTATAAAAAAAAATGTATTAGGTAGTTGTGACGTACATTTTTTGTTGAACAGACTGTATTAAGAAACGAAGTCGACAAAGTAGTAATAAAAATTAAAAAGAAAGTAAATAAATAAGAATAGTTGTCTTTACACAACTTTAAAAAACCGACATTGATGTGATGTGATATCGTGATTACTCAAGGAACGGTGAATTAATAGCACGGAGTTCGATCAATTGGTTGAGTGGTACGATCATCACCCCTGGTTCGAGCCTCGGTCTCCCCGTGAGTTTTTAGTAAGAAATTAAAAATTCACTCCGTCTCTGAGTTGTTGTCTAGCTTGCAGAAATGTAAATAAAAACAAGACATTCAAGTTCCCAATTCCCCCTACTATAAAATTCCCTTCCGGCTAAAGCAATGCTAAACGCATTATAGGGTGGTCCCCTGAGCTTTGACTACTACATCATAAAAAATAACACATTCAGGCAATCCAAAGCAAAAACAGTTTTAGGGAGAATAAAGTTTTAAAAGATTGAGTCTACTCGTATAAGGCTACTCGTATAAGGCTACTCGTATAAGGGGGCAATAGCAATGGATTGTTCCAAGGTAGTCCACGAAGAGCCAACCATACAAACCGACGCCGGACTGCCTGAGCACGTGAACATTATAAAATGAAGATCAAACACAGCAAGCATACTCAAGAATAGGATGAATGAACGAACAATAAAGGAGTTATGTAATATAAGGGTCATACATTTCCTAGCCTTGAATTTGCCTTGGTAACAATCACATCAATATGGTCATCGAAATTAATACGACTATTCAATCAGACTCCCAAGTCAATGATTCTATCAACTCTCGTTCGTAGATGAAGGCAAGTTGAATTCTTTTACGACAAAAAGACATAGTTGTACATTTACTAATATGAAGAGAAAGGTAGTTAATCGAACACCACTTATCAAGGATGTTGGCATCGTCTGCATAACAATGAATATTCGCATTAGACAAAAAGTGGACCAAGATGGCTACTTTGAGGTACTCCAGTGGAATTGTATATATTATTTTAAACTTACGTAAGTAAATTAAGATTTAAAAAAGAACAATATAGAACCATTACTAAAGAAAAGGGAGTACTAAAAAATAGAGGAATAGGTAATTTATATGATAAACTAGGCATCATTTGAAATCATTTCAATTTAAAATGTCACTATTCTGATGAAGCAGCGATATGTATGAACAAGTTGTCCCAAAAATATTTCAGTTGTTTTTCTCTACTTTATGAACTTTAATCCAATTACCACAATTACAATAGTTAATCCTATTACCACAATTATATTAGTTATGAACATAAGACGCACAGAACAATAGAATTATTCTTATTATTATTAAACTTTTCTCAAATTGTTAACACAATTGAACAAGAGAACTAAACTGTTTACCAGTCATCCCAAAATCCACGAAAACCATCTTTAATTTCTTCTGATATTTCATTAGCTAGTTTTTCTCCGTCAAAAGAATCCTCGGATATACTTTTGTCATATGACCCCACGAATATGTTTCCGCCACGACTTCCTTCCATGTGAGTATTAAAATGATTATTAGGATTCTTATTTTCTATTGTAAATTTATCCTCAAGAACAACATTTCTATTCTTATCCAAGCATCTCTTCCATGTAACAATTTTAGTTTTATCCTCGTCATCTGTTTTCATCGTTATCACGCATTTCTCTCCAGTCTCAGGACACGTAAGGGAGTCACAACGTAAAGTGTCTGTTGAAAAAAAAACCAATTAAATTGCTTTAAAATAGAAAGGTAACAATTGTTTTATTAGCTTACCTCCATCGCTGGATATGGTCATTCCTCCAATACTAACTGTGTTGACCGCCTTTGACCAGGATCCCTGAATAAAGATCGTCAGAATAGCCACCGTAAACATCAAATTCGATGCCATTGTATTTTTTAATTAAGACTGAAGAAAAAGGTTTTAAGTTAAGCACATCAAGATTTCTAAAAAATTTAATTTAAAATTAGGATGAGAAGGGGGACTTAACCTAATTACCTACTCCTCTCAGTTTCAATGTCAAAAAAGCAACTGCTCTTCGAAATAGAAATCGTGAGTGTTGTTTTTTTACGGTCTCGCTAGTTGCCCTACAAAATCTTTTCTTGCTCTGCAATCCAGACAGAATCTAGAAGTTCCGGATTCGATTCCCAATTCGACACGTCTTGCTCTTTTCCCTACCCGATTTCCCCTACAATGAATCCTGTGAGATATAGACACAATACCTTGAATAAGAAAGATAGAGGTTCTCCTCAAAAGGAACTGGAAAAGGCATAAATCTTTTAATGAACAGCTGTTGGCCAGAGAAGGTCGCAAAATTATTCTATGATACCCTCACTGCTCACTGTGTCCCGATTTCGGAATTTATCGATTCGCGGTCTTATCAACCTTGGTTCGATGCTCCCATAAAGCATCTTAAGAATTTGAAAAACAATGCCTGGGATTGCTCCTCGAAGAGTGATGCTGATTACATGAACTATTGTTGTATGCACGAACGGTTTGTTATTAGAATGACGTTAATTTTGCAGGTCAACCCTAGATGTTTCTGGGAGTTCATTAACTCAAAACGCAAAACCGATGGTTACTCCTCCTCACTGAACTAGTCGCCATCCTCTCACTATTGCCACTATGTTCCTTTTTTAAGACTGTGTTCTTGGATGACAACACTGGCAACTGTGATATTAGTTTTAAGGACTTTACCCACTTGACGAAGCTCTCGCCGACTTCTCTTTCATCCAAGGACCTTATTTTTGTTGAAGCAGATCTCCAGTTTGTTCGATAGTTTCTTGACTGGTCCCGATGGTATTTCTGTTTCATTTTTGAAAAGTTTTTAGTTCATCTCTGTTCTACTGTTTTGAGTTACTTATTTTATTTATCCATCCGTTGTGGGGTTTTTCTAAAATCCTGGAAGCTTTCTGTAATCATTCCTCAGCAGAAAAAAAGAAGCCAGTGTGACATCTCGAACTATAGACCAATTGCAAATCTGCGCAGTGTTGCAAAAATATTTGAAGCCTTAGTTGTGGATCTACTTTTTTTCATTGTAAACCTTTTTTAGGCTCCTTCCAGCATGGATTTTTGAAGGGTAACTCAACTACTACGAACTTGTTCGAATTCTCGAATTTTTGTATTTCTGCCATTGAGTCGGGCAGACAAGTGAACTGTATATTTAATGATTTTAGTAATGCCTTTGGCAGAATTAAGCATAGAATTCTTATACGCAACGGGTTCTCTTTGGTAGTGCTCTCTCTCTCTGACGTGATTTATAACACATCGCGTGTTACACAAGGCAACCACCTGTGACCACTGCTGTCATTAATTTATATCAATGATATATTCAATATTCAATTATTAAATTTTTTGGCCCATTCTAAAACCCGACGATTCTAAGATTGTTCGCATAGTCTCAAATGAGGTTGATTGTGCACTCTTAAACTCTGACTTAGATTCCATAAATGGTGCTCTATTAATTTTTTAACTCTTAATATTGACATGCACGACCATCTACTTTTCACACAAAACGAATCCGTTGGGTTTCAACTATAAAATTAATAGATGTTGTTTTACTAAGCTGGATAAAATCAAGGATATAGGCGTTTAGCTTGATTTCAGGTTTTCCTTCGAAGATCACATTAACGCGACAGTGAGTAGGGCTAATGCAATGTTAGGCTTCATTAAATGATGAGAAAGTTTGGTCAACTCTTGGACAGGATTTTATTTATGACAGAAAGCCAAAGTTAAAGGTTTTCTGTCATAAATAAAATCCTGTCCATTTTGGACAAAAATAGGAATAAGTTAAATTCAGACTTAACTGAATTGATGCTTTACCAAAATGTCTTACTTCAACCGTCCTAAGCTAGATGGAAAATTATTGGCATTATTCTTAAGATACTTCACTCTAGGAGTCATACGTGACCCAAAATTTAGCTGGAACATAGATAACATAACACAAAAGAACGAATTAGGAAGGCCCATGCAGCTTTCTTTAAACCTTAGACCTTCTTTAGACCTTAGAAAGTTTGAATTTCGATTAAAGATGGTCCGCCTTATGGATCAACACCGTTTTGAGAAGGGGTTATAACGTATCAAAGCTAGGTAAACTTGTAAGACAGGTAGACGTGGATACTTCTAGTAGAATACTTGCCCTGAATGTGTTGCTTCATATCGTCTCTTCGACTTAGCATCCACTAGTTTCGATAGGCTTGGAAAATCAGGACAGTAGACTGTTAAATCCTGCTTACCACCAACATAACTGGTCATTTTCCCTATTGACTATTATTCACCATTGTAAAGTTGAATTCAACCAAGGGACAGAGTTGGATCAACCGGTTTAGTGGGTATTTAAAAATTGAATTAATTCCACTACGCCTCTGGGCTGTTGTCTAGCTCGTAGCAATGCAGAAACAAGACATTCAACTTTCCTCACTCCCCTTACCCCAATTCCCTTCCGGCTAAAGCCATGAATCAAAGGGTTGTTCCAACAACAAGGAAAAGAGGCAACGATAGAGACTGGGCTATGAGAATGGGAATAGCTGACACGAAAAGAAATACAAGAAATAAAAAGTATGACTTGGTCCTTTCGCGGCCGTCGCACAGACACTCCCATGGGCTTATGGCAGGAAATTAAGTCACTGGTCTTTAATGTTGTGTCAGGCAATAGTTCCATGAAACGGCGAAGCCTAACTTTTTGGCCAAGATGTAGGGCTTGTAGAGTTGGCCTTGTAGAGTTAGGGGACTGGTTATACATGAGATCTGATAACTTGTTAAGAGTCTTTGGTGGAATGCATATTTACAGCAAAGGAAAAAAACAATTGAGAAAATCGGTTGAATAGTTCCCGAGATTTTTTTGGGTGTCCAAATAATAACGACTCTATATATAAAAAAGTAGTTTCAGACCAATATTGTAGGCATCCTAAAGAATCAGAAAACGCAAAAAAAAGAAAAAAAGATTTTTTTAAGTAAAAATTGTTATCCAAAGAAAATGTCGGACTTCCTGTTTTACCGAGAACGTTTAAAATTGTTAAGTAATTGAAATTAAATAAATTTTAATTGTTTAGCAAAATACTCACCACAATTATCACAAATTAAAACACACAATTTCAACTAACTACAAAACTTTTTTCCAATTTCCGATGATTTTTTCAAAATGATAAAAACCAAACTTAAATCGTTGCTTTTGTTTGAAATACTAAGAGACCAAACGCTTTCGGCTCGAGTTTTTCTAAATGTGAAAAGACATTTTTTGTATTACTTTTATACCTCACGATCACATATTAAACGACTGCCGATGATATCATCCAGTAGTAACTAATTATCACCGCCAATGAACATGAATGTTTGCACAGGTGAACTCTATAATAAATAATTGTTCTATGGAAAAATTTACGCAGGTAAGAGAAAATTTTATGCGATTTTTGTAAAATTTTGCATATTTTAGCACCTGCATTTTGGTCTATACACAATTGCAATAATGGTGAATAGTCAGGAAAAGAATTCTCTTTTGTTTTTAAATCATTGAAATTAAGTTAGTGATTAAAAAAAGTTGTTGCTATAGAAAATTTGTAAAAATACAACAATAAGGTGACTTAGATCAAATATTTAATATCAGGAGTTTGTTAATGGTTATCTTGCTAGGTGATAACAATGATAAATAAATAGAAATACCCAACATTTTTGAGTGTTATAATGTCTAGACATTCTTTTGACGACACTTGTTGGAACATTAACAACATTTATATTATTTAAAATGCCTTCATAAAGAGTTATTCCGGCAACCAGAGAGAAAATTTCTTTCTCGTTTGGCCTTTTACGTACGTTCAAACTTTCTTATATCAATTCTGTAAAAGTTCTGCAGACGGAGTTGGGTAAATGGATGAGTGACACGATAACAATGCCATGGATGCAGGTTCGAGCCTCGTCCAGCCCATAAATAAAAATCCACTGCATCTATGGGCTGTTGTCTAGCTCGCAGCAATGCAAAATCAGAACATTTAATTTCCCTAATTGCTTTCCGGCCATAGCCATGCTAACGCATCATAGAGTTATCCCCTGAATCTTAGCTAAATCATGGTTAGTTTGTCAATTTGTTTGTTTACATTGTGACAGTTTCTGCATTGTTTACATATTTCTCAGTGACCTTTTTATTATGTGACTCAGTTCTTTATTTATATAATTGTGTATTATTTTTGCTTTGCACGCGGAATTGCTTCAATCTGGTGTAAATCTTCTTAATCTACTTAACTTTATATTTCTGTGACAATAATTTTCACGCGTAATGGCACTTTGCAAAGCGTGCTCCAGTGAGTTGATCAATGTTGGTGTGGCTTGTGATGGCATTTGTGGTGATATTTTCCATGACAATTGTCTTAAGGCCGCCACTGGTCTATCAACCTGTAAGGATTGCTTTAATATTAGGCCATGTCATGTATTACGCCTGATGAAAGAAGTCGTCGCTACGCTCTCCACCGAACAAACATTTGTTGCGGATAAGATCAAAGAGATATCCTCAAACTTGGCCGGTCTTCAGATTTTGTCCGATGACTGCGCCGGGTTAAATTCAAAGTTGGACAAGCTGCTTCATATCACTGAAGTCTTAAATAGTGATTCGTCGATGCTGTCCAACAAGATTTGCGAGGTTTCATCGAAGATTAGCGGGCTGGTAGCTTCCCTGGATGATTGTCGGACAATGCAAACTGCAACTGGTTCACCATCTTCCTCCAACGGACAATCTACTGAATCTATAATGCCGGTCATAGACGATATTAGGCGTGGTGTCCGGCACGTCAAGCGGGACCTAGATTCATGCTGTACAGCCATTGGGAGAAACTTTCAACTCATTGACTCAGTTGCCTCTGATGTCAGGAGCCTAACTTCAAAAAGCTCTTCATCTTCCCATCTGCATGACGACATAGCTACTTCTAGTTTAGATGCTGCTTCTTCAGAAACTACAACTCCGAATAGGAAATGTCTCACTCTACAGGATTCATCATCTGCAGCTCCTCCGCAATCAACCGAGAAACTGGTTCCTACAGACCCGCATTCCTCCTTGGTGCAGCCTCCTCCAGTTGTTGATGCTACTGTTGGTCCGGTCAAGGCCGACATGGCGACGGGCTCTGGTCTTATAATCAACTCTGGTCAAGCTGGTGTTATGATAAACTCTCCGCCAGTATCATCTCAGTGCACATCCACCGCATCCATGGTTAACAAATTTGGCGCCACCTGGACTATAACGGACTGGGAACAAAGACTACTAAGACTAGGAAGCAAATACACATCTTCATCAAGTGACCATACTCCATTCCTTCTTAAGGGTGCCCCTCACAACGCCAACGTTTCCTGGGTACATAGCTTTTTTACTCGGAATTTTGCATTCATCCCAGTTAGCTGCATGAACTTACTCTCGGACACAGAGAAATTCAGCAACTTCAAGATCTCCATCCCGAACAAGTACGTGTGGCTCATCACTAACCCCTCCAGCAAAATCTTCACTCTCGGGACGATCGAAATTTCCCAGTGGACTAGGAAGTATGTTAAGTTTAACCCTAAGCCCTCTGCATCTAACTCTAAATTAAATATTAATAAACCAAATCCGACTAACTATCCCAAAGGTAATTCCAAACGTGATTCTCCCATACCTAAATTTAGCATTCAGCCTAATCGTAAGAACATTAGTACTAGTAATAACACAGTCTCTCATCACTCTTCCGCACCTCTCACCTTTAGCTATAAACCTAGTAATCCTAATTCCAATTGGCAGTTCAAAATGGGAGTATTTCCAAACTTTAATCTAAGTACTCCAGTCAAGTATCCTAACTTTATATATTCTCACACTCTTAACCCCTCGGTTCCACTTACACCGAAGCCCTCGAACACTTCCATCCCAGCCGTCAACCCTACCACCACTGATTTGAGTTCTGTACATCCAGCGCACCCACCTAACCATGCACATCCAACTTCTTCTTCTACCGGTCCCTATTGTTACCTCTTTGTGTGACCTTGGAATAATCTGTGATAGCGAACTCAACTTCCGTTCTCATATTGACAGCATAATTAACAGAGCTAACTCCGCGCTAGGGTTTGTGATGCGCTGGTCTAGAGAGTTCTCCAATCCATATGTTTCCAAATCTCTCTATATCTCCTTCGTTAGACCTCTCCTTGAATATGCCAGCCAAGTATGGTCACCTAAACAAACAACCCATATCAATAGGATTGAATCCGTCCAGCGTAGGTTCGTTCGCTTCGCTCTACGTGATCTCCCGTGGGCAGACAGATTCAACCTTCCACCCTATGAAAACCGTTGTTCCTTAATGAGAGCTCATATTGTAGCTTTTTCAATTTATTTATAATTCCATCATTTATCATCTAGTATAGCTTGTAGTATTAGTATTATTATTATGTTATAGCTTGTATTAAGCTTAATTAAATAAATAAATAAATAGAGTGGCTGCCTATGAAGGCACATTTAGGGCAAAGTGGCTCATTGTGATACCACAGTTGAGGCTGTATTTTCAGACCCCATTTAACTCCTAGGAAAAGAGGAGAGCCTACCTAATTACTCTTTCTAAACCGAGCTAGCTCCCTGTCACCAGTTGAATCTTGTTCTCAAGGAGCCAATATGCAATATTTGCGGGGCGGAAAGAGTTTTTCATGTATCCGGAAAACATTTAGAAATCCTGATGAACCGAACCAGGTCCTTGACGTCAGTGGAGCCTATTTCGGTTAACTCTTCAAAAAAGGGGAACCCCAAAAACCGGTTCCGGAATGTTGGCGAGGACCGGGTAGTTGCACAGGAGGTGGAGGAGTATGGTTTCCTCTTACTTTTCGCCTTGGAAACTCCTACAGAAGTCGTTTGAAGGCGCTCCGAGTCTATCTGCGTGTCTGCCTATGAGACAAAACGACCACGATAACGATAATTATTTTGCATCCGAGTGAGATTAGCTCTGTTGATTTAGTGTCAAGCAGGTTTGTTCCTCCTGCCAGCTTGCATTTGCAATCCTGAGGTATTCATGTGAAAACTGCAATTTGCAGTTTTTTGCGGTTTTGCGGATGGTTGAGGAACCGGACGGCTGCTGCAGTGCTTAGAAGCCTTGGCAAAGACCGCGTTCATTCCTTGAAGAAAGGGGTTCAAAGTGCTCCTAAGGGGAAGCCACCGTGTTGGCCTCAGAGAAAGATAAAGAGCGAGCGGAGCTCGCAGAGGATTTCCAGCGGGTTTTTTTTTTTTTTTTTTTTATATATGATGTTGCCAAAGCTCAGGGGATGCCCTATGATGCTAAAGCACAGCCTTGGCAGGAAAGGAATTAAGGATGAGGGAAATGGGTTAGGAGGTTGAGTGAAGGAGGTGTCGATGTACGCCCCGTTTGAAAGTTTCAGGCTCATAAGACGAGGGAAAAACAGAAGATGGTAAACTGTTCCACATTCGTGTTGTTCTGCTAAGAAAAGATTCCCGAAATTTGACGGTACGTCCAAATTTGACCCGGAGAGTAAAGGGGTGGGAGCGACTTGTAGATCTTGTATCGCGCGTTGTAATGAGTCTACAAGGAATCAGGCTAGCGATTTCGTTAGAACAATGGCCATGGAAATAGCGATAAAAGAGTGAGAGACAACCGACATTCCGTCGATGCTCAAGAGAGTCAAGGCCCTCAGAGATTGAGGAATCGCCAATAAGTTTAACAGCTTTACGCTGAACTTTGTCTAACGCGGACAATGCGGTGTGTCCTGCCCCTGCCCAAATATGGGAATTATATTCAAGTCTAGGCCTAATGTGGGACTTGTAGATCAACGCTAAGTCGGGTGGGGTGAAATATTTCTTACATCTCTGTAGAAAACCCAAACATTTCATCGCACTTTTAGCGATTGCAAATATATGATCAGTCCAGCTAAGATTGCTGGATATCTCAATACCCAAGATCTTTAGGGAGGGTGAATTGGGTATATTCACTCCATCGACTGAAATGGGTTGGGGGTGAACTGGGCGTTTTTTAAGGGACATTAAACAGCATTGAGTTTTGGATGCATTAAACGTAACACGATTTGCTCTGCCCCAAGCGAGGACCTTAGAAATGTCGTTGTTTAATGATCTAAACATGCGTTCCCGATTGACTTCTGTAGCATTTCCACGTGAATTCATTACAGAATCAAATGAGTACGCGAAATCAAGGGTGCTGTCGTCGGCAAAACTATGAATAGGATTGAGAGTAAGGGATAAGAGATCATTGATGAAAAGAAGAAATAAAGTTGGTGAAAGAACTGAACCCTGAGGTACACCGGCATTTATTTCGTGGGATGCAGATGTAACGCCGTCAATAACTACACGGATTGAACGGCCTGACAAAAAGCTCTCTATCCATTTAACGAGGGTAGGATGCAGACCAAATGTTTGAAGTTTGGCTAAAAGGGCAGCATGCCAGACTCTATCAAAAGCCTTTGAAATATCAAGAGCGACGATTTCGGACTCACCGAAATTATGGAGACAATGATTCCAACGCTCCGTTAGAGCCGTTAATAAGTCTCCGGTTGAGCGGCCAGCGCGGAAACCGTACTGGCAATCGTT
Organism: Leptarthrus brevirostris; assembly: GCA_964036015.1. Classification (NCBI taxonomy): domain Eukaryota; kingdom Metazoa; phylum Arthropoda; class Insecta; order Diptera; family Asilidae; genus Leptarthrus; species Leptarthrus brevirostris. The sequence goes on from OZ038373.1 coordinate 8,062,849, forward strand.
GATAAGATGGTTATTTTCTAGATATGTCAACAACTGAGAGTTGATGAGTGATTCAAAAACTTTGGATATGATCGAGGTTAGTGCAATTGGTCTGTAGTTAGAGGGGTCGCATGCCTCTCCTTTTTTAAGTATCGGCTGGACATGAGCAAGTTTCCATACACTTGGAAATATTCCTGTTGAATATGACAGGTGAAAAAGTTTGCGCAGAGGTTTAGCCAAAGCAGAGGCGCAGCATTTTAAAACAAGGGGCGAGAAACCATCAGGCCCAGTAGCTTTGGACACGTCGAGTTTCGAAAGTACTCTAAAAACTTCCCGAGTGCGAAAGTGTAGCGGCTTTTGCCTACTAATGCACTGTGATAGAGATGGAAGTGGCTGCGATGATGGTGGCAAGTACGAGTTAGCAGCAAAATTAGCAGCAAACAGGTTGGCCTTGTCCAATGAGTCAGTAAAAACATTCCCATTATAAATGAGTGGTGGTGGGTGGTGGGTTACCCCCCTTTCCGGGTGGACGAAATTGTTGTTAACTCGGTTTTATCTGAGGCTGGGTATTCCTTTTTAAACAATATTTCATAATCGATCATTTTCACCACAAGGCGCTACTCATAGTCTATGCATATGTTGGGTTAGAAGAGGTCGACCATAGTAGAGCCCGATACCATGGAAAGTCCAAATTACTCCTTGAGGTAGACATGAATCAAGGAGGCTCCGTTAGAAAACAGCTAGATACTCTCATCCAATGGGAATGGAAAACGCTTAACACCCTGGATTAGGGGAGTATAATCAAGAGAGTGACTGACTCTCTGCCCGTCATCATTAGCCAGTCTAGAGTTTAAACTACATGACTGATTCCAGCCATCCCACGGGGAGGGTGATGCGGACTTCCTTCAGTACGCACAGTTGCGGCACGCTAACAAATTGAGTAATTTGTTAACGCGTTTGTCCCCCTGTGAGTCTGAAGAAGTCTTAGCTATATCAGAAAAAAATTATGTTTTAAAAAACATTCAAAATAACATCAAATTAATTATAAGTAATTAAATTAAAAGCGTGATTCTCAAAGACTGTAATTTGTACATCCCCTCTAGAGTACCAATGATTTTAAATTTTTAAATAAATTATTTTCTTTCTCTTGCCTTGCTCTCGACTAATCATTTATTTAAGTTAATATATTCATAAAAAAATAAAACTTAAAAATAATTTCAATTATTCGCTCGTTAAAATTCGTGAATACTGTTGGTGCAACCAACATTGTCATGTCATTTTGAACTAAACTTCAATCGTACAACAAGCAACACTTTGCAACATGTTACATAACGTGCGCAACTCACTATCTATTGTTACGTCGCTGAAGTCAAATGAGCATGAAGTGACAGCAGACAGTTGACTCCACATTGAAAATTGCAAGCGCTTCCGTGTGTTGGGAACTTTTTTAATCAATTTAAATGTTATTTGTGGTGTTTATTTTCCAAAAATTGTGTTAAATCGTGCATTTGTTATTGAATTGTATATTTAAAGCTTTTGTCGCAGTTTTTCGGAATTATTTAATATGAAAAAAGCGAAATTTGTTTTAATGGTCTTCGTGCATAGAACTAAGTTTTGGTCGTGTGGAAAGTTTGCTTGACATTTGCCAAGGTAAGGGATTTTTTGTGATTTGTTTGTTCTATATTAGTTTTTTTAGTAAATTGTGCAAATATCTACAATTTTAAGATTACAAAATTTAACATAAAATGTAATTTCTCAAATTTACTACAAAAGAAATTACTGAAGAACTCTTCCTTCAAAAAGTGAGCGTGGACAGTGGTTCTAAATATTTCATGTTTCTAAACACTCACAGTTTTTTTGCTCGAAAAAACGCTCAAAGTTTTAGAAGTGAAACATCATTTGCGTATTTGGAGTTGCATTTCGATCAGTAAAAATAAAGTAAATATAAAATTGATGTAAATTAATTAAACGCAATTAAAAAATTAGAACATCCAACTGGCTTGCTTGCAGGCTGGGTATTCTGTTCACTGTTCCTCAAGTTATTGCATGTTTTCTCTTTATGGATTCGGAGGTTTTCTGGGGTAATGCAGAAAAAATATATTTTATAAAATACATTTGCAAATCTTGCGGGTTAAGGGAAACCGTTCTTCAGTTTACTGCCACTAGACCTTTGTCAAATTGACTGTTTTTACATTCGGTGAAAACGAAGTTAGTTTCGGTACTGATATTAACCCTGGCTATCAATTACGCCGCAATTTATGACGTGAATTTTTCTGTTGCCCTCTAATTGGCTTCTGCGAATCTAGAATTTAAAGAATATTAAATGTAAGGCCTGGAAGAGGTTTTGTTCCTCTAGGAGCGACGTTGACTATTTAACCGACGCCAGTCAATTTTTATCTGAGTTAGTCTTCTTTTAATAATTACAGTAAACAGAATAAAAGCATCCTTGCGCGATCCTAAGTGATTTTGGAAGTTCGTGAACTTGAAGAGCAATTCTGATGACTATCCATCTTCTTTGTCTTTCGCAGACAGCGAAAGCATTGAGCCCTTGACGTTAGCAAATCTCTTTGCCAATTTTTTTTAAGACTGCATTTTTGGACGATACCTGTGATATTAGCTTTAACGAGATTACCCATTTGACGATGTTTCCACTGACTTCTCTCGGCTCTAAATCCCGCCTCATTCGTGAAAAGATGTGGTTCCGTTCTTGCTGTGTTATTTATTTAATCTTTCAACTCGTTGCGTCGTTTTTCCGAATGCTTGGAAAATCTCATTAATTATTCCTCACAAAAAAAGGTGATAAATGCGAAGTTTCGAACTATAGACGACCAATTGCTAAACTTTGCTGTATATCCAAGATTTTTGGGGCACTTATTTGCGATGTTTTTTTACTTCCACTGTAAGTTGGTCTGCCAGCCGCTTCAACATGGCTTTATAAGTGGTAAATCAGCTACCACCAATTTATTGGAATTCTCAAACTTTTATATCTCTGCAATTGAAGGTGGGAAGTAAGTTGACTGTATTTTTACTGACTTCAGGAAAGCTTTCGATAGAATAAATCATAGAATTCTTGTTCTCAAACTTTCCCTTCTCGGGTTTCCGCGGGTTTTTGTAAATTGGATTAATTCGTACTTATCTGAACGCAGTCAGCGGGTTTTTATTCGTGGAGATCTGTTTTATATTATTTTTAACACATCCGGTGTACCGCAGGGCTCCCATCAGTGATGGGCATTATTCGAATAAATTTTGAATCAAATAACGATTTTTTTTAAAAATCGAATAAAAAATTATTCGAATAAATTTTTATTCGATTTTCAATTTATTTTAAGTTATTCGCAAATAATTATTTGTTATTTGGTGCTCTTAAATCCAATTTCAAATAATTATTTGTTATTCGATCGTTCGTTATTCGATAATCAAATAATTATTCGTTATTTGATGACTTATTCGCAAATAATTATCTGTTATTTGGTGCTTTTTATTCGAATTTCAAATAATTATTCGTTATTAAATAATTATTCGATAGTTCATATCTCTATGAAATAATTATATGTTGTTGGTGTCCATTAGTTCAATTTCAAATAATTATTTCTTGGTACACGCATTTCATATCACAAGGTGTCTCGTACTTAGGAAATTAAAACTGCCTTGTTATGTTTCGATGTTTCCAGTAAAGATTTTAGTAAATGCTACCATAAAGAGACATTAACTATCGAATAATTATTTGATTATCGAATAACAAACGATCGAATAACAAATAATTATTTGAAATTCGAATAAAAAGCACCAAATAACAAATAATTATTTGCGAATAATCCTCCAAATAACAAATAATTTTTGTAATCAAGCAAATTTTTATTTGATTTTTCAATTTATTTGAGCTTTTAGCTTTTATCTTTATTCGAATAAAAAATGCCCATCTCTGGCACCCACTTCATGCCATTGTTATTTATAATTTATATTAATGATGTATCTACGATTCTGTCTCACTCAAATATTCCTTGTTATGCGACGCTAAGATATTTCGAACTGTGTTAGACGATTGCCTACTTTTAAATTCTGTTTTGGACGCCTTTCAAAATTGCTATTCCATTAACGACCTTCCCCTAAATATCGGAAAGTGTACATCTATGTGTCTTTCTCACGAAAAAGATCTCGCTTTCAATTTTACTTTACCATAGAGGGTTGTCCTTTAACAAGAGTTACAAGGACTAACTGGCTAGTTGTCTGTCCAATTCCTAATTTGATTCCATAGTTACCAAGGATAATATGACTCTGGGTTTCGTGAAGAGATGGTCAAAGGAATTTGATGACCCTAATATTACAAAAATTTTATATTGCACTTTTGTTTTGGAATATGCCTCTCCAGTGTGGTCACCGCTCTATGCGACACATATCAATCGCATTGAAGCTGTCCAACGGAAGTTCGTTAGGTTCGTTCTTCGAGGCCTTCCTTGGAATAACTCCCTCATATTACCACCTTATGTAAAAAGACTCGGACTGCTGCACTTGGATACACTTGAAAAGTGACTCTGTAACTTGAGGATCCTTTTTGGTTCCGACTGAAATCGGGGATCCGTGGACTCTTCTGTTCTCTTGGCATGTTTTGGCATATCGGTTCCGGCTCGCTTCCTTAGGAAGCACGACTTCCTTCAGGTATCTTTTCATCGACTTATTATGAGATAAATGAGCCGATCACATTGATGTTGCGATTTTTTAATTCCTCTTTTGATCGCAATAATTTTCATATATCGCGAAATCATGTGAGGAGTCAGCTTTGTTTAAGTTTATTTTTGTTTTTTATACCACATTCCTAATATGTCTGAATCACTGTATGTTCCTTCAAAATTATCTTTGGGGCTTTAAGAAATATCTCCTTTTTTTAAATTGTTCTTCCGGGCAAATTTAATGTTCACTACGTGCAGTGCATTCTCTCTCTCCCTCTCTCTCTCTCTCTCTTAACCACTTGTGGTGTGTAGGGCTTCTCTTACTCCGATCTAGTCCAGGTCTCCGTCAACGCCTTCAACCGTGGCCACGATTTGTTCGTCTTCTCCATGTTGCTCGAGTTTTGAACAGTTTATTTTGAATTCTTTCCCATCTGTTGCGCGGTCTTCCAATTCGGCGCAGCAATTTTATATGTTGTGCAATTTTATGCAGGTTGTTTCACACCGTGTGTGCAAATATGAAGGATATGGTAGATCTCGCTGATAAGCGAAAAAAATTGTATGGGACGGATGGGATCTATCTCTCTCCCCCCCCCCTCCCCACCCCCATCAAATAAAGGGGTTTGCAATTTTCTTACGATTAAAAAACCAGTCTTATGTTTTAACGTATATTTTCTAAAGTTTAATGCTTTACAATATCCTTGCATCATGTTTTGCTCAATGTGTCCCCATCACTAGGTCTAAAGGTCCCTGTTCCTCACAGCCGTGGCTTAATAGGTCTTTAAGACATCTGAAAAATGTAAAAAACAAAGCTTGGAGGAGGTGACTCTGATTATCTGTCCTATTCTGATTCGCGTAACAAATATATGTCAGAAGTCAATGCATCATACAACGACTATTTAGGTATAACGACCGTAAGCAATTCTGGAGATTTGTGAAGTCTAAGCGTGATAGATACCCCTCTACCTTGCGCTGTGGTTCTTTTAGTAGTAATAACCCCTTGACCATTGCTAATCTTTTTGGTAATTTTTTTAAGGATGCATTTTTGTATAACCCTTGTGATAATAGTTTTAGTTAGTTTTTACTTATATGACAAAGCTTCCCTCGACTTCTCTTCAATCCAAGGATCTTATTTTTGACGACGCTATGGTAGCTAAACATATTTCGAAGTGGCCCTGATGGCATTCCTACTGCTATCGTCAAGCAATGAGGTATGTCGCTTGTCTTTGTCCTCTCCTTTTTATTTAACTTACCCATCCGTAGAGGCGTTTTCTCAAAATATTTTTAATTATAGGCCCATCGCTAACCGTTTGTGTCTGGCTAAGTTTCTTCACACCCTGGTATGCGGGGTTCTTTATTTTCACTGTAAATTCTTCTTGTCTTCTTTCCAGCATGGGTTTATAAAGGGAAAATCAACAACAACTAACTTATTCGAATTCTCAGATTTTTATCTATCTTCTATTGAACAAGCTAAGCAAGTCGATTACATTTTCACCGACTTCAGTAAAGCTCTTGCTCGAATTAATCATAAAATTCTCCTTCTCAAGTTTTCGATTCTTGGTTTTCCTTCGGGTTTTGTTCAATGGCTACGTTTGTGTTTGTCTGAGAGCTTTCAACGTGTTTTGTTTCGCGGAATTCTTCCGGATCCTATCAGCATCACTTCTGGATGCCGCAGGGAAGTCACCTGGGTCTTTAAACGTGCCCAAATGCACTGTTATGTCCTTTTCCCGTAAAAGAAAGCCTCGGCTGCTGTTTAGCTAATCTATGGATGAACACACTTTAAATTGACTTGACAAATCCAAAGATGGGGTCTTGCTTAATGCTCGATTCTCTTTTGACGATCACATTGATGCTATTATTGGTAAGGCTAATACTACCATGGGCTTCATAAGGAGGTGGTCTAAGGAGTTTAATAATCCCTACATCACTAGAATTCTATATTGTACATTTGTTAGACCAATTATTGAATATGCTAGCCCAGTGTGGTCTCCTTTTTATGGGGTATATGTTCAGCGCATTGAGTCCGTCCAGCGAAGCTTTTATTGAGAGTTGTTTGATTTTAATTAAATAAATTTTTTGAAATGATATACATCTATCGGCACATTTAAAAAATTCGGATTGATTTGAGTAAAGTAAATTTAATAATTAAAGATGAAATATCACAAACTAAATCTCTTTTCTTTTTTTCAGGGTTTCTTACAAAAAAGGTATAGACTTCGGCTGTTTTATCTTTGTGCGTGAAGTGGGTACGTCTGAGACAAGCGCGAAAAATCAGTTCGCGGATTTCAAAAACGTTTTAAGATCAAGCTTTTCAGCGTTATTATTTATTATTAAACTCTCAGTTTGCTACGAACATTTGCCAGAGTCTGATGAAGTTGACATGGCGTCGGCTGAATCATCAGCAAATGGTAATGGAAACTGAGATTCCTTTTATCCATGCGCTCTTAGTTTGCTACGAACATTCTCCAGAGCCTGATGAAGTTGACATGGCGTCGGCTAAATCATCAGCAAATGGTAATGGAAACTGAGATCCCTTTTATCCACGTGCTCTTAGTTTGCTACGAACATTTGCCAGAGTCTGATGAAGTTGACTTGGCGTCGGCTAAATCATCAGCAAATGGTAATGGAAACTGAGATCCCTTTTATCCATGCGCTCTTAGTTTGCTACGAACATTCTCCAGAGCCTGATGAAGTTGACATGGCGTCGGCTAAATCATCAGCAAATGGTAATGGAAACTGAGATCCCTTTTATCCACGTGCTCTTAGTTTGCTACGAACATTTGCCAGAGCCTGATGAAGTTGACATGGCGTCGGCTAAATCATCAGCAAATGGAAATGGAAACTGAGATCCCTTTTATCCATGCGCTCTTAGTTTGCTACGAACATTTGCCAGAGCCTAATGAAGTTGACTTGGCGTCGGCTAAATCATCAGCAAATGGTAATGGAAACTGAGATCCCTTTTATCCACGTGCTCTTAGTTTGCTACGAACATTTGCCAGAGTCTGATGAAGTTGACATGGCGTCGGCTAAATCATCAGCAAATGGTAATGGAAACTGAGATCCCTTTTATCCACGTGCTCTTAGTTTGCTACGAACATTTGCCAGAGTCTGATGAAGTTGACATGGCGTCGGCTAAATCATCAGCAAATGGTAATGGAAACTGAGATCCCTTTTTCCCATGCGGTTTTGATGAAATTGAAAAAAAGCTGGTCTTTCGGTCGATCGTTGTCTGTTCGTCTCAGAGACACCCCTCGGTTTACATAAGTGCTTTTCTACCATCCATGTTAAAGAAGCAGAGAAAATTGAAGTTAAAGGTACGTATCACCAAGTTTTCTTAAATTACATAATGCATCTTTGTATCAAGAAATGCTCTTCTAAAAACTAATATTCATAATTATTATATTAATAAGGATAAGGACGACGCAATGAAGATAAAACTGAAAAACAGTCAAATAAAATAAAGTAAAAAAAATGTTTTTAGGCGATGTCTTGACTAAGGCCATCGGAATTCCACTCTTCTTTCAGATCCTGTCACGTACTGCTTGCTTACGACACTCGATGGTCTTTTGTTCTAGTAACGTGCCTTGCCTTTTGGGTTTTGGTGTTGTCTCGTTCATTTCACTGAATATGCAGGCTTTAGTCTTTAGTATTTACCGTCCTCTGCTTAATGTTGACTTAGTAGTATTTGAATGGTTACTCGATATGGGGCATTGTAGTTGAGTTAAGATCCTGTTTTACTATAGAGTGAATTCCCAGCAGCATTGATGGCAGGATGTCTATACAATGATTGGTTGAATGGGATTTCAGGTCGTCCAACATGTCGCGAAAGTGCTTCACAGACGGAGTTGGATCAATGCGTTGAGCCGCACGGCCACCATGCCATGGGCCCCGGGTTCGAGACCAGATGACCCCGTGAGCTTTTATTAAGAAATCGAAATAATCAACTCCGTCTCTGGGCTGTTGTCTAGCTCGCAGCAATGCAAAAACAAAACTCAAGTTTACCCACTTTCCTTACCCTAATTCCCTTCCGACCAAAACCATGCTAACGCATCAAAGGGTTGTCTCCTAGGATTTGGCCACATCGTATAAAAAAAAAAAAATAAGCACTAATCAGCCCCCTATCATAGGTGCTGTACTTTGTTTCTGATTTGGATAGCTTCCTTGAAAAGAATCCGAGAGGTTCCCAGTCCCCGTTTCTGAGCTGATAAAATGCTCCACCCACTGCCAAATTGGAGGTGTCGTTCAATAAGTTCTAGTTTAGCCTTGTATTTCGAATGCGCTAACAAAGCTGCATTAAAATTTTCGAATCTATTTTCTCCTACGATTGGTCGATCCCTTCTTCTTCTTTCCTTCGGCATGATGCATTAAAGAGTCGCATGGTCCCCGACATAGTTGTTTTTGTGCAGATTGAGGACCATTCCGTATTCACGTAATCGCTTGAAGACTAATGCTACTGGTGCTGGCCTTTGTCTTCTGAAGTGATGAGGATGTCGTCGATGTATGGAAAGGCGAAATCAAAGTCCCGCAGTATGTCGTCCATGAATCGTTGGAATGTTCTACTAGTATTCCTGAGCCCAAACGTCATGAAGACAAACTCAAATAACCCGAACAGCGTTAGAAGAAATCCTAGGTGTGTGTCGAAAATGTTAAAATCTTCATCAATAAGTGTCCGGACAGTCTCTAGAGGAACACCGTTCAGTGATAATGTAACAATAAAAACGTCTGAATTTAATTTAGATTAACATGTAAGTAGAAAGTAAAGAAACAACTTTAAATCCCTTGGCCTTAGTGTTTAGCCTGTAAAATTCTTAAAGTAAACTAAACAGCAAAAAGACTAAATTGGGAAGTGTCAATGGTAGCTTAACGGCTTGACGCCAAATATCTACACGATCCCGTAGATAAACACAATAGTCTAGTACTTAACTCTCATTTCATATATTTTTTGTTGAAATTCTGTTGGCGGAAGGTATCAAAAGATTTGTGATACACGAGTCACGATAAACAATGTAATTTGGCAATTAACTACTTCAAGTGCCTCGTCGCAATAACTTTTTGTTTTTGAAAATTTTTTTTGTCCCCAAATGGACCCCCTCAGATGTTTAAGGTGTTTAATTGAGTCAGTCATGGTCTTGTTTTTGTCTTCTCTTTGATCTGCAAATTAAGTAGTCTAAGGTAATAGAAAACTTTTGTACGTCCATGTCTGTGGTTAACCTTCAGGTAGTTAAACCACTTGGTCTTATTAAACAGCGCCACAAATATGCGCAGCTACTATAATATGACCACAACTTTTTTCATTGAATGATTCTGTTAATATGACACAACAACACTTTAATGGAATTATTTGAAGCGTTGCTGCCTTGAACCCGAAAGTAGATTAAAGATAATTTTCCAATGAGCACGTACAGCTACAAGAGCCTAATTAGATGTAGTCGAGACCTATTTCTTGCCTTACCGAAATGTAGCTAATGCACGCTGAGTGCTAGTTACTTGAGTATTTAGTAAGATTTAATCTCGTAAAATTTTAAACATATTACCACTACAGAAATATGAACGCACAAATTGCGTCGGTTATTTTGCACTTTATGACGTTTGGGGATTACTGTCTTGTGGTTTTATGGATGTCCAAGAGATTTTATGACGGGCAATTTTTTGGACGGTTTTAAAGGCTTGTTCGTGTCACTGGGTCATTGGAGGCCACTTTCACTTAAATGGTTTATTAAGTATCCCGTTAATAGGCAATTCTGCGGTACAAGATTATGAGGAATTAAGAGAAAACTTGCTTAGAGTAGTTTCATGTTGTTACAGAAAATTTTAATGCAATGAACTTGTCCCCATAATATTTTGCTTTTATATAAAATAAAGTTGAAGATATTTCGATTGTAAGGGATAAACTCTTTGATATATTTTTCTTGCGGTCAACTGTTAGAGGATTGGATAGAGATATTCGATTTACCAATGACTTCTCTATTGCTTCGATTCATTCAGCATTCAGTCAGGGATTAGTGTTTTCACATTTATTCGTATAGACGGATTGGTATGATTTTGGGGGGGGGGGGGGGGATTTAGGCAATTACCACAAATACCCATTGCTGTCCCATTAATCTAGGTACTAAGCGTCACCCAATAGAATATCTAGTCTACCCCGATGGTCGGCAGCCGTGCATCTATCGATCATTTGGCCAGTTTTAATGAACGTCGACTCCGCTTGGGCATTAGACTTACCGCCATATATAACCCACGCGATGAGTCAGCAGACTCGAGTGTGCTAAAGCCAGAACGCAGCAACAGAAGCGTGAATTTATGGCGGACGTATTTTTAGTTTTTTGTGCCTGTAGCGGAATTTTTAAATTTTTGGGCCCGTACCGGGAGCAGGCAAAATACTACCGTGCGCATTTGTTCGCTATGCGTGCTCTCAACGGGCGCGTATGTATTTAAAAAAATATTAACGTCTGTACTTGCTTTGGGCGTGAATATACAAACACGATTATTTTTACTCGGGATACAATCGGGTCTTCTTAGCGTTGTAATAATGCTCGACCAAAAATTGCCATAGGACTTGAACCTTAGTCTGTCCATGACAACAATTATTCCAAAAGTTAAATAATGGAATTTTTTTTTATCGCCTCGAGAGATAGAAAACGAAAGACAATTCTAAAAACGTGAAACGTTTTGGCCTTTCTACCCAGACCACTCTAATATAAATGCAACTAACTCGTACCTTACGTAAAAAAGTAGTTGACTGAACGCCTTGCTCGATGAGTTAGATAGAACAAGGAGAGCAACATACCTTGACTGATGAATTGGAGATTTTTAATCAAGATGTAGGTACTTTTGGACATAATTGAAAGTCTTATTGCAGCGGATCTATTACCTAAACTCATTCCAATGTACATCTGCATATCTGCTCATGGACTCTGATTGAACTTTGATCTCATTAACGACTAATTTCGTGACCCAATTGCAAGAAGAATTTTTTTACTATATAAACACTTGATACTTGCTACTCTGACTAAAGATATCTGTAGTTCTGTGTCGATTTTTTGTTAACGTCCACATTCTGCATTTTGACTAAGTCTATATCGAGCTTATTTATCAAGGTGAACCTTAATAAACATCGATACGAAAGAACAGATGTCCTTAGTTCGAGTGCACGAAAAAGTAATGCTTGCAAATATTAACAAAAGAATAATGCTACCATAAAATTTGCCAGAAAGATATTAGTCGCTTGTGTATAATCGCCAGAGTACGTGTACAAACACGTACTCTTTCAATTTACACCAAAAATTAGTGAAAACTGTTGTATTGTTTCTTCTTCACAAAGCATGATTGTAATACTAGCTAGAAACTTTGATTTTCCTTTTCATCTCTAACGTAATTGTGACATAATAGCTCCATCGGCCGTGACCACATAATAAAGCATTTCGTACGCCAGTTGTCTGTTCTTTGAAGATTATTTACCTATAGCACAGCTTTTAAAGACTTTGCAAAAGTACAATTCATTTTGGCAAAACAAGCGTTACCCCACTAAATTGCACCTGTACACCGCAGCTCGAGTGAGTGAATTTCTTATCGAGTCCCAGCAAAACCAGACAAACCAAAAGTGAAATGGAACGAAATTAGACAAATTTGTTGGATTTGCGATAGCAGAACTAACATTAAAGCGAAATCAAACAAATTAAGCTGGTCGCGCATGCGCAAAGTGGAAAATGAATGTATTAAGTATTGCAGAAACGTTGCCCCGGGGTCTACCAGTAAAAGATGGTATCGAGGTGAAGTTGAGGGATATTGAGGTGCAAGGTCTTTTGATACATGAATCACGTAATGCCAGCATTCTTTCACCAAAGTATAGTCATCACATGGTCTCACGTGAAAATATCCATTGACCCCCGTTTGAAATAAATTGTATAGTTTCAGTAAGCCATATATACTGTTTAGGCGCCTAGGGAATGCACTTTAAAAGTCAATAAACTGCAGCATCGAGCGCAATAAAGATGTCACGGATGGCACTTCAGGTCTGTCTTCCGTCTCTAGCTCGAAGCGCAGCTTTTCCATTTTCAGCTGTTGTTGATTGGAACAGGCATTCAATTGAAAACGCATGCGCACGTAACTTAAAGATTTGTTACCATCGTGTTGTGGGACTTTTTTTTTCTATTCACCATCACCAGGTGATCCATGATCTTTTGGTCGGTTGCTATTGCTCCCTAGGGGTACATCAGTTGAACTTTTCAGAAGAGAAAGAGGAGTTCAATGTCCAATAAGTGCTTAAGGCAAACTGTCAGATGGACATTAGCAAGTAAAAGAAGGTGTACGGTGCTGGCTTTGTTGGGTCGAGGTGTAAGTTTCTTCGATTTTCAATTAAATTATGGAAATATTGGAAAAATGTAAATCTTCACTCAAAAGAAGCCTTAATGCAAACGGAGAAAAAGACATCGTATTTTGCTTTGCCGCTTTTGGAAGTGTTCAGGAAGGTAGCGTTATGGTACTGTTAGTTGGAGAGATTCGAATAATTTATAGCATCCCACACTGAAATGTGATGTGAAAATGCAGTCGTGATTTTACCTTATCTTAATTGGCTCCGTAATGGAAGCTCGCTAATTATTTGCTGATTAACTACTCTACGTCGAACTTAAGGATTTCCTTACAGAAACCAATCAATCTGTTACTTTTTTTTCAGGTACAACTTCAATTGCATTATTACGAGCTACAATTGTATGCTGATTTTGGGTGAACTTAGATCAGCATTCAATTACGATTTATTGATTTGTCAGTTTCGAATTACTAAAGGGAGACGTCGGGGTGTTTTTTGAGTTCGAATCCATTTACTGGCTCGGGGTCAGACTGACTGCATTTACAGAGACTTTAGTAAAGCATTTGGTACTCTACAGGGACATTTGGTATTCTATAGGGCAGTCATCTTGGCCTCTTGCTTTTTATTTTATCTGTTGATTACATTGGTAACTTTCTAAGGAGGATGACCTTAACGATTTTTGGGGTTGGTGTGTCAGCAATGGTCAGAACTCCGTCTACCTCTCTATTGGTCCTTGCGGCTTACTTGCCTTCTTTTGGCAGGTGACCTTTTACCAGCGACTGCTGCCGGCCACTTTAATTTAAATCTAATATTTGACATTGCACTTTAACAGTGGAGATCGATGCTAGAGTAATCTCATTCAAAGTTGAGGGTAATAAAGGATATTCCAAAGGAGGCGTTCGATACATGGTCTCCTCTACAAGTATAAATCCTGTTTTATCCTAAGAATTTACCTTCGAGGAACAACTCCTGGGCCTTAGACAGACGTGACGGAAAATGGCCAATCAGGACCTTAGAGTGGGAAAAGTAATTTCTCTATACTGTCCTTAGGTCCTCATTAGCTAGTTCATTAGGACGGTTAACTTCTGTTCAACGAAGAGGTCCTTCATAGAATGAGAAGTTAGGCTTATAAGTCCGCTTTTGGAGAGGGATGTCTTCATTGTTTTTATTTATATTTGTTTGATCCTGTGGTAGGGTAAATTAATTTAAGCTGGAGCCCATCTGGCATCCACAGTTCGTGTATAAAACGACTAAGTTCCGCCTTAGAAATGCGGGCAGCAACATATGCTGCTTTGCTTGATTTGCATTCGGTTTTAGCTTAATAATTATCGTTGATCGCACAGTAAGTTATTTACCACCTCACATTGCATGAAAATACTCGGACTTACGGGCAAAAATTTGGCCCTTAACACTATAGTGAAAACAGACAAGCTGAATATGAAGATTTCAGTCCAATCTAATTAAAAATCCAGCTCAGTCTGTATTAAAAAAACTGTCGCAATGGAACAGATGAGGACTCTTTGTTGTATCAAATGTAAAGTGTGTCGTCGAAACCCTACCACATTTCCTAGTATAGGACATTGATGGGTGCACTCGAAACAAGTCTTCATTTTCGGCTCATTTATTATATGAGATTTTCCAGTAAAAAAATGTGTTTTCTTGTAAATAATTATTTACAAAATACAAAAAACAAATTTATGTAAACCAAAAGGTTTTAGCCAGGAATTTTTCGATTAATCGAAAGCAAAAGTACTGTCGCTTGTCATAAATTTCAATTTGCAACTGTCTACAAGTATTTGTCTGGTAGATCTGATTATGTGAACCACCTTCATATACCTTTGGTCAGTTTATTAATAACTGTGGTGCTTATTTATGGCTCCATTGCGCACCAATCTGAATACCATATAGAACTCATAGTGAATTTTGCAAAATCATTTGTTCAAGGAACGACATAAATCTGATCAAGTGAATACCCAGATAGCCACCAGACCGTTGCTTGGATGATTGAGCAAGATTCTGGTAGGTGTACATAGAGGTGTCTTATACTATTTAGATCAATAACTTAAGGCAACATAGATAGATTTGATTGCAGGAAGTAGGAGGGTTACATAATTAAGATTTTGTTGAGAGGATGACATAGAAGGTCAGTGAGTTTTTTTTTTTGCAAGGTATGGTCAATAAAACCAAACACGTAAGCATGTTAAATCACTTTGTTATAACGACCCAAACTGATTAGTAAACAAGAATTAGCTTAGTAAATAATTACCTTAGAGTTCAAAGCGTGCAATGATCATTGGGCATGCAATAGCAAACATTGCTCCGAAAGAAAAAAAGAGTGAACTCGTGCAAGCCACCATTGAGTTCAGCTCTAATAACCTTTTAAAATGCTTGAAATTTTGCTTTACAAGATCATAATGATAATGCCAAGCATTTCTTCGCGCCATTTTACCTCATCAGGTGATGCCAGACACAAGGCCACTCAGAAAATGTGCTCAACATGTGGAAAAAGTCAGATCAACTGTTGGCTCAGCCACGAGACCGATTTAAACCATCGATCTTCATAGTGCTAGTAATTACGCATCATTATGAAGGATCGTAACATCGTAAAGTTTCTATCATCAGCATCTCTACTTCTGTCCATCCTAAAATGGATGCTATGAGCCTATATTCCTCGTTCCAAAGATAAATCGCCAATTCATCTCTTAATTGTCCGTTGATACACTCACTTCTTGGACCGTTTGAGTGATTAGTGATCAGCGGCAAAAACGACCTTCAATTGTGGTTACTTTAAGAGTCGCATAAAAAAATATCTTGTTGCGCACCTATTGATCATGGATCGTTGGTATATTTTATTGTTGTTTTTCCATAATCGCGATATTGCCGCGGCTGCCGTTTTTGTTTTTCGCGAACAGCACAAGTCTGAATTCTGGGACCATACCAGCCTGGCCGAGTCTCCTAGATCGTGATTCTTCTGACTTTTTGGTGATTGATCTTGTAATTATTCATTCCTTGGTTGTTGTTTTGAAACCTGATTCCGACGTAGAAATCAAAACACGTCAAAGTACCGCGAATGAATGCTCCAGAGCTACTTATGGATTTTTTTTTTACATTTTTCTTGTTTTATTTAATTTTCAGATTCGTTTCATTGCCGTTGCCGATGATAAATGAACGCTGGAGGATGTACTGACAGTGATGGTACTACTTTGGAGTGTAGAGACTACTTGTCAGCGGTGATCCATGTTCTTACCGATCGACGTTCAGTTTTATTTTTCCATCGCTCTTAGGTTTTTAATTAGGTGCACTGCGGCTTGTTGCAGGTTTAGGTTTGGTAGGCTGCAACTACTAATGACTTTCGTTAGAAGTTTACCTAACAACAGTTAATCCTGTCAAACTTCTAAATTAATTTTGTCCATCTACTTGAAAGCAATTCGAAAGCATCAACTACCGACAGGTGACTAAGTAATGAGAAAGTCAAAGTTCATTTACAAAATAAATTCAAGTTCGTGGCTTAAGTCTTTCGTTTTTCATCTCACAGATTTCAGTCAGCGTACGAACAAAGTGGTTGTAATACATATGATGGCCAAGGGGCAAGTTAACTGCACTCCGTGGTAGTCAAACAAATGCATGCCATCACATACAAAAGAAATTTTTCAGTAAATTGAATAATTAATAACCGCAGGTGCTACTCAGATTGACTTGAGGTAATTAGGAAGATCCTCGGAATTCTGAAAGGTGAAATGGGAAACACCTCCATCAATCCAGGTGGTTGTTCCCAAGAGAAAAATGTCTGAATTGCTCGAACTTGACAAATGTTTGCCTACGACAAATCGAAAATTCCCTTTTTTCACATTGGCACTCTATTCATTATTTGTTACTGGAACTCTGCGGCACTTAGGGCAAAGATGATACATTCAGGCGCAGATATTAAAGCAATTAGTCACTTTACGTGAAGATAAATTGCTTCAGGGCTTCTTTTTCCTCCCGCCACGTTTTAATGCAAAACTCTCCCCGGAGCGAAATCTGAGCTCGCCCGACATTTGCACGTCCCAAGCGTTGGCCCTACGCAAAGTGTTCTAACGAACTAGGAGGTCTTTTTCTTCTATTTCTTTGTGTTTCGAAATATTTTCACTAAGAATCGTAAAAGTACATAAATCGTATCGTCTTGCGAAGATATCCATCTCTCGTTCAACTCCTCCATAGAGGCAGAGGGTGCTTTCAGTTGAGCCCCCTGTACTTCAGGTTGGCTTTGTAAGACTTGCACGATATGCGGCCGAGGTAAAGAACATTAATTACTCCCGTTGGTAACCCTGGACCGATGCTGCAATGTAATAGTGGTGGTGTGCAATTAATTTCACTCTAAGTCCAATGGGAATTAATTTGTCATGTTTTCAAATCGCCTGTTTATTCTTTTCGCTACGTCGTACCTGATGGGAGGGTTTGGCATTTTTTTATACCACTGTAGATCGGGACGTTGGTGCTAGAAGACAAATATTAATTGCAACCCATTGGGTATTAAATTATTGCCCTGCTCCATTCGCTGGGGAGCTATGTTTGTTCGATTATTACGACGATTTGATTGATTTTCAGGTAAAGAAGGAAAGGGGGAATTATGTCGTGATATATTACTTAAATCGGTACAGAATGTTCTAAGAGATTTAGATAAGAAGCTGTGAAATAGTTTGAGCCCCAATGGGTACGGTGATTTATCGTTTCAATTTGCAATATTGGAAATATTTGGAATTGCTTAGATGCCAGACAAGTTCTCTTGTTGTTCTTTATTGCAATCAAAAAATTTATGGGTATCTTAAATTTATTTATTTTCATATTAATACGTGCCTGAGGTGTTAATTTCGTAGATACTAAAGCAAATTATAAATTATTAGAAATAAGTTGTCCGCGATATATTGTTTGTGATATTGTGTTGCCGATAAGACGTTCGCAATAAATTCTTATCTACTATTCTTACATCAAGTTGCTTTTTAATCTGCGAAGTTTACCCATGTGGTGGGCACTGCGAAGTAATAAGATGAGCCCTTAGATCTATAACAGTGAAGGATCTAACGTCAGCCGGCCTCAGTAATTCCCGACTGAAGATCGTCTTCCTAGGTAAAGTCAAGGCAAGATAAAAACACATAATGTGCAATGTAGTTTCAATGTATTCCAATGTATTCTGTCTCAATAGACAGACCTAATCGGTGAAGGTTAAACCTCAGCCAACAGTGGTTAGATAGGTAGCCTTTAAATAACCTGAAGTCCTTTAGTTAATGCGGTGGTTTCATTGTAGACATAGAATAAGGGCCTTGGCCTGGATGAGCCCGGGAACACACCTGAGGCTTCAATAGGGCTTGGGACCCTGGCAGCCAGTTCAACTCGTTAATCTCGATTCTCGAGTGACCTGGCATTAAACAGAGCGTGGTTCTATTATGAGTGGCCACTTGTTGGAAAGTTTCGAATTACCCCTTCCTAAGCCTTGGGGAGAAACTCTTCGTCCTCCTCCTAGAGCCTTCAGCTCTCAAGGTTTCGTCAAAAAGGATAGTTATATCAGCCGCTCTCAATCCTTTCTTAACATTAAAAGGGTCGCAGGTATCGATGGCATGCATTTCGGCTTAAAATACACTGTGCAATCGAGGTACTAGTGTTGGGTAAAAAAATACCGTGTTCCATTTTTGAGCCATCAGTAAACAATTTGAAGCTTTTAGTGTCCAGGCTTGCTCAACCGCTGGCCCATTTTGCTCGTTCAGGAAAGAGAATCCTAAACCTTCTGCCAAAGCACAGTTCCTTGCTCAGGTGTTTCGTCACGGTGCACACATCTCTGTCGGGAATGCGCTGAACGATGCCCGTGTGACCTTTGTCAATAGCCGGCATATTAAAGGTGAACTGGGAGCTAATTGTAGTGGATTTCATGATAAAGATGTGCAGTGGAGTGAGTCAGGTCCTCATAGCTCCTGTTATAGAGAGCTAGGCAAGCCACTAAAGTTTCTTGCATGTTACGATTACCATCCGTTGTTGAACTTTAGGCCACCAGACCGAGGCCAGCGTCCTTCCGAAGAGTTTAGGACAGTTTAGGACGTATGGCTCGTGTAGCCTTGTTAATGGTCTAATCTAGGTGAGAGTTCTTATTTGGAACTAAGTACCAAGTGATGCTTTCTGGTGAAGGGCGCAAGTACAGCCTTGTCAGGGGTAATCGTAAGATCTTCACTTGTTTACCAGTCAGTAACTTCGCGCAGAGCTGTTCTCATTAAATTAGTGACTGTCGAGTCGCACTTCTCTGATATAATAATTACAAGATCGGCCGCGTAGCCAATGGCCCGATAACCAAGATCACTAAGATTAGTGATCAGAAGATTAGTGAGGAGATTTTGTCAGTCCTGATGCACACAAGTATGTTATCAATTGTGGATGTAATTTCTTATTTATTGCCAACAAGTTATCTTAATATTCCGAGCTAGGACTCAGAGGTCAGAGTGGACTAACATAACTGATGGTCAGTACTGATGGCTAATATGCGGAGTTCGGTTATAACGCGTATTTGTAATTCACGATCAGAGTACGCAGTCAGATAAACGATTTATGCTGATAGTCAGAGTCGATTGAAAAAGCTGTGGACGACAAAAGTTTACGATCACTGACGACTCACAGTCAGAGGATCACAGTTCGAGGATCGCAAAGTGATTTCTTGATTTGAGATAATTCCAAAGCCTTTTTCTTGTTGTGATGCTAAAATTGCACACAAACATCAAATGAAATCCCATAAATAATTAATTCCTAGCCTTAATATGCAGATAACTACAAGAACATGGCAAAGGATTAAGTTCATTGCCAGAGGTCATTACCATTGGATCAAGCCAAAGCCGCGTCGTAGTGATTTGTCACGAGACATCAATCAGTCACAACTCACATATTACTCCCTTGTCCATGAAATGAGGCCGACTCTTCTCAGTGTGTTCAGTTTACATTCGGGCAATACGTCTGTGATTTATGATCGTGCATTGATCGTCAATCTGTCTGTGATCTATTGTTGGATTTGCATAATCTCGTGAGTGGCGATACTTATTCCACTGGAAAAATTTTCTCGTTTCAAAGAGCCATTACGTTGGACTGAATCGAAATTTGCATATTTGACTGATCCTAATATGGGGCAATTCGGTAACATTAACCGCAGACGATTTCCTCTGGACATGATCAATTCACAAAATTAGAAGAAGAACAAAAAAATGAAAAACAATAAACGGCCAGCATGATCGCCTCTCTCAATGGAAATCCTTTGACCAAATGCATGGATGATCGTGCCTCGTTTGGGCCATTGGGTAAATTCAGCGGTTGTTAATCTTATCACCTGCGCACATCTGGCATACAAGATCGGGCCGTGGTCTGATCTCTGGTTGCTGACCATTGTACTGGATACTGGGCTCTGGTCTGTGCCCCGCTTGTGTATGTATAATCAGTGGTACAAGATCACGAAGAAATCATCAATAGTGCATGAAAGCAAGAAGAATGTCATTCTGCGGACCAAGGACAACCATTTGGGTATGGTACATGGGGAGCCCCCATCTCTATAGGGACACAGTAACCGATTTTAAATTTATTGGTCGCTGATCACGAGACGCTGATTGTTGGTGACTTCAAGGTTTTTCTTCTTGTTTGTTACAAGTTTTCTGTTTACCTTTTTATTGTCGTGCCATTGCATCCAGTTTTGGTTCAAGGACTGGATATGACCGATAGAAGGAGGGACTTTTTCTCTGGAATTTAATTTCGCAATCATTCCAAATCGAAATTGTTACATTTTTATCAACGTGCGTCAGCAGTCTTCTTGCATGCATTTCAATTAGACATTGCAATGACAATTAAAATTTTTGCCAGATCAATGGAATTCCTTAGAAATCGAAAGTGTTCACATAATCTGGTCTCTGTCACCAGACGTGTCTGGTAGAACAGGATTTGTGCTAATGGTTCAGTGCAAAACAAAAGGAAATCATAAACTCTGCACCTAGGCTTGGAAGTTGTTTTTTGCTCTATGCATATACATATGACCAAGGTACAAGAAACATACTCAGGTGGGCGTAAAAAGACAAGAAAACTCATACCAAGTCATATGTTATCGGGTTCTAGAAATGGGACAGTGACATCTATGATTGTCAAGTGAAATATGTGTCTGGATTGTTACTAGTTAGTTGTAAGTGGTATATTTGGTTTGAGACATTCTTTATTGGAATTTTATCGTTAAAAATTGAATTTTATCGGTTCTTGTCGAGTTAAAAGTGGAAAAAATATTTAACGAGAGGTGCGAAAGGTGTGCGATTTTTTATGCTTTTTTCTGGATTTAGTTTTAAAGTATTATTTTTTTTATCCATAACGTGGGCGGATTTTTTCTATGTCCGTAAAACATATGTGTGTTCGAACAGTCCCTTATATTTGATAAAATAAATTTTCTTTCGACACTTATCTACTTGGACCAATTTTGAGATGACATGCATGTGACACTGGTTTTTAGTGATCTTGTCGAGCTCTATTTTGTAGCGTGGCGTCATGGTCACTGTGCAGTTTTTAATTCTACCAGTTGTAGAGGTTATCCGTCGAATTATGAAGCGGGTTAGTACTGACATTAGATCTTGGTTTCCAATAAAAACGATAATTCAGTGCCTCAACTGTCATTTGATGTTCCATTGCAGCTGCCTTCTTGGATAAAGCTAATCCTGTTAATCTGCCCGAACGTACTTGTTGTCGTTGGAAGTGTAGCGTGAGATTCTGTCGTTATCTGTGCTATATTTGCGGGGGCGTTCCTGATGTATGTGATACAGACCCTACAACTGCAGCTGACACATAAAGTATTTTCGTACCTAGGAACTAATGAGTACGAGATTGTCATCCATGTATCTTCAAGGACGCAGTTCTATCATCGTCTCCTTCAAAATTTTTTTATTCCTGCTGACAACGACCTGTCCTTCTATTTTGTGGGACTTCTCTCAAAACTGACTCTTCTCTTCCTCAACTTGATTTGTGCATAATTCGACGTAGTTTTCTTACGAATATCTGGTTTTGTAGTAATATTGCTCTGCTCTTTTCAGCATGAGTTGTTCTCCATCGACTGGAGTTGTACTTTATTATCTGGATTGTTGCAAATCTTCGATGTAGCGAATGAGTCGGGAATGTAACTAGACTAGTATTATCGATGGACTGTGACATTGTCTCTTTTCATTGGTTTCAGATGTTGGTATTATATACCAATTTGCGTAATCATTTAACCTCTTATTTGAAGGCTTCATTCTAAAGCAAATATTGACGATTATCAAAAGTTTTGCGTGTGGTCCTGATAGTGTATGGTGATGGTGTTGCATTCTTATCTCTCTAATCAAACGTATTGTTTTGTACTGTATATCATGGGGAACTCTCCGATGATATTAATAATACTTTAGATGTGCCTTAAGGCACTAGGTATTGTTTTACAAATTGGTTTAAGATTCCAAATTATTAACGCCAGCTCATTCTTGAGGATTGTCAAAAGCAGAGGTTGTGGAGTATTAATCAACCTTTCTTTTTTGAGGATCATTCGAAGACTGTCAAAAAATTTAATAATCCTTGCGTTGTTAGTTTGGTAATCTTTTTGGGTCGTGCATTGCGATCGTCTTGAAGCTGCCAAAACCTTCAAGACTGACATGCCCTGGCCCCTGAAAATCACGGGGCGAAGAGGTTGCAATAAGCTGAAGCGAAAAATGATGTTGGATGAAGGAAGATGGAATTGAGTCTTCTGGCCCATTCAAGACAGCAGGACCAGATGGTGCGAGGAGGACCCAAAAATAATCTGAATTTCTTTATTGTAAGAATTTACTTTATTCTTTTTCAAATACAACCTTAATC
This sequence comes from Leptarthrus brevirostris, assembly GCA_964036015.1. Lineage (NCBI taxonomy): Eukaryota > Metazoa > Arthropoda > Insecta > Diptera > Asilidae > Leptarthrus > Leptarthrus brevirostris. The sequence continues at coordinate 8,085,655 of OZ038373.1, forward strand.
TCCTACAAAGTACCCGCCATTAGCATTAATACACTTCTCCAAAGGTTCATTCCAGTGTTGAAAGCACCTTTTAAATTCGTCCCCATTGATGCCTGCTAGCAAATTCATGACATTGCATTTTAAGTCTTCGATATCGGCAAACGCTTTCCTTTCAAGTCCCTTTTTATCCTTGGGAGCTGGAAGAAGTCCGAGGGGGCTAAAACTGGCGAATAGGGCGCGTGGGTCAAGGTAGTCGTCTTCGTTAAGGCCAAAGCTGGCGAACACTGAACACACACGTGATGCAGTAACCACTTGCCGGAATTCCGCAAAGCCGGACTTTCCGCGCCAAACTTCTGCGCAGCCTTTTTATAACCTCCAAATAGAACTGTTTGTTTACTGTCTGCTTCTGAGGGACAAATTCTGAGTGTACCATCCCTTTGGTAGGATCGAAAGGCAAGTAGAGCACTACAACAATGTCGAAGAGTATGTGGGCAGAGGTGGGGCATCTGTCTCAAACTTTCAAGGCCCGGAACCATATGTTGCCTAAGGTAAACGCAAGCTTAGAGGCCTGGTTGAAAAATGGGCTATAGAAAAAGACTAGAGACATGGAACGTCATACTGTGTTGCCGGGGGAGTAGTCTGAACTTAGATATTAAATCTCTGAAGTGGTCGACGGCGTTTTTGACAGCACATGCTTTGGGTGTCATTTGAAGGAAATGGGGCTTATTGATAATGACACCAGTATACTATGCCTGAGGGATGAGAAGACGGCGGTGCATATAATATGCTAAGCAAGAGAAGTACACTGTAAGCATATGCCTGCAATAGCCAACCAACAGGGAGCCAATAGATGTCCTTTTCGAGGATCCTGGTTTTAGTGGCCACAAATCTCACATGCTCATGGGTATGGACGTCTGAGTGTCTTGTGACGATATCTGATATGATACCCTTGAGATGTGCTACTACAAGAAGTTTTTGGAATGGCGTTATAAGATAAGATCGTTCTGTCGATTCATGCATTTTTTTAAAAAGGAAATCAATTCGCGTGTGCAAAAAAAAATATAAATAAAACATTAAAATAACAAGTAAACGAAGTTCATTTAATCCCATCCCGTCGCTAAATTCATAGTAGCATCGTAAGTGATTCGTCACCATCTCATGCATACTTATTACAACTTCCTTCTCAGCAGCGTGAACATCTGTTTATCATAATCAGCGAATTATCTCACGTCCTTCAGTTTTCACACGTTCTCATCTGCATAAGTCGTCTCTTCGGCATTATCATTTCATAAACGCAAAAAAGAGAACCTTCAACACAAAACTTTAAGGCCTGATAGTTTCCTTCAGGCCTATTCACAGGTCATTCATCAAATTATGCAGTTAAGCATGCTGAGAATCCTCAACTACAATAAAAATGCCTTAGCTGACGGCAGAGCCGCCATCTATGAATCTTGATAGGGAGCCCTACTAATAAGCGGGTTCGGTGCGTATCTGCGTGCATTTCTTGATAAACATAGTAAGAAAAAATAGAGAAAAGATCTTTCAGTTTCCTCACTATAAAATGTTCCATAAGTCTACATTAATGGCAGTCTCATAGTACCAACTGTATCTCCACATGTCAAGACACTTAAGATTTTGAAAAGAATTAGATCGCAGTGAATTATAACCATAACGGTCTGCTAAATGGGTGATCAGAGGTTTTCAGAAATGAATTTTTCGACACGATCACTTCAACCAAAGTGATACAATGGACAACCGAAGACGATTTTGGAGTCATCGGCATTTCTACCAATGGGTTCGTGATGAATTGTGGGTTGTCGCATTACTGACAGACATGCTGGGAGATTTATAATTATGACAAGTGATAATTGTATTTGCCGTTTGCTTTGACTTTCTCGATCATATTCAGAATAGCGGGGCTTTTTTTAAACTTGTTTTTGACACTATCACGTTCGGATCTGGTTGAGTTTAGGACCTGTTTTGTTCTTGGTGGGCAGGTTTTATACGAGCTTTATTATTAAGGCAACAAAATTGTCAATTAGAATTGAAAAGAGAAACATCAGAAGACAAAATTATTGATTCAAATGAACATAAGGTTTGTTAGGTTCAATGAACGATCTTGTTTGATATATTAGGCTTACCGTCGGTTATACATTTATTTACAAGGTTGGAATATTCACGGAATTGTTATCATCTTTACCTGCGTTGTTCTTTGTTGCCTGCGGAATTCACGTTGCTTCTTTGGATTACTCTATAGTAAAACAATATGCAATAAGTTTTACTCTTTTTTTCAACCATCTGTAATATGTGGTTCAGGATTAGCAACTTTAGTAGGGGCAAAAATAATCCCTACCCATAGAATCACCCGTAAGTACCAGCAACTTACAAGGACCTAAAGAGATATTTGCCATCTGACTATGTCTTCGGAACACAATAGATTTCTTAAGTGAGGTCAAATATCTAGGCGTGCTTTTATGTAGATCAAAGAGTGGCATGGAATACCCATCTGAAAATAGTTACATATAACGCTATGACTGCACTCTAGTCCTATCGAAGACTCTTGGGTAAAACCTATGGACATATTAAGCGATTAAAAGCCTCTTAGTCTCTTTTGCGGCTTGGTTGCCAAAACAGAACAAAAGACATTACAAAAATTATAGAGAACAATCTGTCGGAGTTATGGGAGTCATGTAAACATACCCTGCCGCAGTTATGGAAGCTCTTCTGGACCTCCTTCCTTTACATCAATACTTCAAGAAAGAGGCTTCCTCGAGCGCAATCAGGTTGCACAATACCAATCTCCTTAAAGTAAGCAATCTGACTGGTCACAGGAGAATCCTGAAAGAACTCGAAGATGAAACTGTAGTCAAGTCAATATCAGATGCCATGCCGGAAAGGCATAATTTTGAAATACCATTCACGCTGATCTAAAAAGCAAAAAATACTGGCGTTAATAATAGCCGCATCTTTAAAAAGGAATTTTTGATTTAGTAGTTTTGGAGTTTATGGACCCAGACTACAGTTGCATAAGACACTCGGATTTGCACTAACCACCCTTCAAGCATAGATACACGCTATTAAACTCTACGCAGATTACTCAAAGAGCAATACCCGGTGCTAAAATATATATGTATAATCTCGAGTAGTCCAGAGGTTATCAGGGCTCTGAGGTCTAATACCTTTTAGTTTAGAATTGTCTGGGACTGGGCCCAGCACAATAGAATCACCTTGGCCTGGTTATCAGGGCAAGAGGAGAGATGGGGATTGCCTGACAAAAAAGCCGTGAATTCTCAGTATCGAACTTGACCCGTTTTGTGGCTGCTCGAAAAACCAGCTGGAAATGTAAATCAGATCATGAGAGGATAGATGCAAGCACTCGGACTGGACAACCACTCCGACGTTAACACATTGTCCGCCAGTTACCACCTAAAAAGGATGCTTTAAGAACAATACACGTGACGCTTCTGTTTGGAGGAGACAGCGGAACATACGCTGTGTCACTGCGAGGCCCTCGGTCGAATCGGGCTCAGACATCTCGGCGTGGCTTACCCATTGCTATTATTTTTATACGATGTGGCCAAAGCCTAGGGAACAACCCTTTGATGCGTTAGCATGGTTTTGGCCGGAAGGGAATAAGAGTAAGGGAAGTGAGGTAACTTGAGTCTTGTTTTTTGCATTGCTGCGAACGGGGAGACCTGGTCTCGAACCCTGGACCCACCATGCCATGGGTGCTGCATGGGTCGTGCTGCTAAACGAATTGATCCAACGCCGTAAGGCAGACCCGAGGACATTGTGGGGCTATTTAAGAAACTAATGTTCGGTTAGGTGGCTTAGGTTTATTGTAGAATCTCGACACATTGGTCGCAGTAACAGAAGGGCGATATAAGTCCTTAGATTCACATGAAATAATAAATGATAAATGTCTTCGGAAATTTTCCCTGTGGGTGAGGAATCCTCGAAATTACTTTTCTCAAGCCCTAGCCGTATCTGAGGTCTTTTGAATTTTTTTCATCATCTTTTTAAAACCTTTCAAGTTTGACCACTTTACTTTCTCCTTTTAGGTTTTCACTAACCTAACTAGAGTCCGATCTGTCAGCCAGTTCAACCCTTATTTGTTTATTTGTAGTATTCAAATCTGTACGCTACGCGTAACAACCGGTTAACACTTTTCAATTTGGTGAGTTTTTTTATACCGACAAGCTGAAGTGTAATTTTTGGGATAAATAAAATAGTCCGAGATTTCAAGGGAGGCGTCTTTACAATTTTGTGTGTAGACGCGCTTATGCGCATTTTTTAGGGACACAATACAAAGTATAAATACCTTCGCGATAGTTAAGAGAGAATGAACTGAGTTGAGTTTGCGCTCGTGTCATTTAACTAGCCTGCGCCATCAAATGGCGGCATCAATTGTTCCATGCTACTCTTTAAGTACTCTAGCATCCTCTCCTTCCGATCTTTTAACTTTTTAATTGATATCTTGCCATGGAGGTCGCTTCGAATGATCTGTGCTCCAATTAAGTTATTTTTCGTGACTTCGTTTGCCAATTTTGTTAGGTTGTATGATCTAGACTAGAAAAAAAAATTCAATATGACAACATAGCTAGTACATTTCTAACCTAACTATTAATTTTTATTTTTTATTTGCAGGTAAGTGATATTCTGCAAGAGATTGAAGGTGTGATTCATTAATGACATTCGTAAAAAAGGTAAGTGATTTAAAATGTTCCAAATTCGTGTCCGTTTTTAACCTGTTATTCAAAGAAATCAACAAATTAGAGTAAACGATGATAGTTTTTATTTTACTTTTTCGACGTAATTTACTTTAGTTATCAGACGGACTCTATTTTGAGCAGTATGTTTATGTCGGTGCTTGAGTTTCTTTAACAAAGATACATATAGACATTTGGAAATTAAAAAGCCACCCGGAAACAAAGTTAAAAAAGTTCGAATGGCAACGCGATAATGAAAGGTTTTGCAACACGATTATTCTTCGGCTCACATTTAGATAGTTGTTTGAACAGTTTTAAACAGACAATCAACCAAAGTTAAAACACTTATTGTGCAACTTCTTTTTGATTCGAGTATCTAAAAAACATTACATTTTAGTTTAGCTGTTTTTGCTTTGCTATTTCTGTTGTTAATATTTGGTTAGCACGATCGGCTATGACGCTATATCTTGGATGCAATGGTGTGGTATCTTTTTCATCTCTAAGGTTTTTCAAGGTAACCCAATAGTATATGGCTCTACCAAAGAAATTGGTCCTGATTTTCCTTGTTTTCTTGGCAGCCGTTTTTTTAGTGCTAGAGTCTGTTGTTAACCGGTATTGTTTTTTAATTGATCTGACAACTCAGCCTGGATGCAATTCGCTTTACTACTACAAAATCAACCATATTGGATGTGAGTGCGCCATCTGTATAACATTAAGGTCTGCCATGTCCTTGTGCTTTTTAAAGAAGTTTTTGAAAGTTTCTCCTACGATTAGTCTCTTATTATAAAGAACGTTAAAATTGGCAGTTGGAGACGGAGTTGGATCAATTGGTTGAGTAGCACGATGTCATGGTTCCCATATGCTTCGAGACCAGGTCTCTCCGTGGGATTTTAAAATTGAATTTAAAAAAAAATCCACTCGTCTCTGGGCTGTTGTCTAGCTCGCAGCAATGCAAAGACAACACATTCAACCTTACCCTAATTTCCTTCCGGTCAAAGCCATGCTAACGCATCCCTAGGTTTTGGCCACATCGTAAAAAAACTGTCAATTATATCTAAACTACACAATGAAAATTCGAGCTCCTTGCTTAAGGGATCGAATGAACTGATTTCGCGACTACATTTCTTGCTCGATTCTATTGAGGGTATTCCTTGTTCTATTGATGGTTAATCCTTCTTCGACTCTAATTATTATGGAGGACATTAGACGCAATAACAAGCAAGTAAAAGGTGAGCAATGATAATAGTTATAGGAATTTCTTTTTGTCTGTAAGCTTCTTTCGAGAATACCCTCTAGCTCGACTAATACAAAAAAAAATTTATCACTAACATTTTGAAATCTGCCCGTAAATGCGACGTCTGCCATCGAATCGAGAGTAGTCAGTTCTCTGCATAACCTCGGTTTGAAAAACTACAAGGAATTAGATATAACCTGATGATTTTTCGACTTTTCTTGTTCGCGTATAGGAAGTCTTTCATCAAGTAAGCAATATTTTCGTCCGTTGATGTTGTATGTGCTGCCTTAAATGTAGATGGGGTACTTTTTATTGTTAATATTTGTGAATTGTTTAAAAGAGATGTGTTTTATCCTTCCCTACTCGAATGGTGTCAGAGATTGTATGCTTCTCGTACGAAAACAGAATTCAGTGTCAGTGCTTTTTATTATAAGAATAATAGGCATAATTTCACCAAGAGCGAGATGAAGACGTACCAGAAATTTTCGTAGTCGACTCGATTCATTGTCCCAGAACTAACCAAGCTATACCCGAGTGCATTCTACTTTCCTAATCTAGAAAACCTTGACAAAATGCAAATTTTGCAGCACTTATTTATGCGTGAAGTGCCCATAATCCATGTATCACTTTTTTTTTCGTTAAAAAATAAATAAATCCTCCCACTCGTATCCCAGCAACAATCTAGTCTGCTCCATGTACCAACCTAATCGACTTGTGGGTGCCTGCTAATGAAGTTAGCACCTCAGAATAAATGGTACCCTATCTACCTACATACTTCTTGCTAGCACTGAATAATGTCTTCTTTTCACACTTTACACTGAATCGGAATATCACCGAAACTACTAAGAACCTCAGCATCAGTCTAGAAACGTTGCTTCTCTGCCAGACTGCTAGAATCCCCGAAGAAAATCAGTAAATCGTCTTCGTCTGCCATAAACAAACTCAAGGAAGATGAACGGTGTCCAGAATTGAATTCATTACGGCCGAGCGTAAGAAAGGTTTCGAAAACACGCCATCAAGGCAAATTAGTTTTTCGCGCGCGTGTAGTTTCCCAGCCGAGTTAAATTATGGCTGTTTTCTTGGATGCTTCAATGAAGCAATTCTTAGGTTCTATAATGGTCAGGTTAGTGCGGTCAAAAATCACTGCATTTGTTGCATATCTATGCAATAAGGAAGCTAATTCTTCTCCACACTTTTGATAAATTTTAATGTTCTGATGATGTCTGGACCCGGTCTTCCCGCGTGCACTATGATATTCAAGACCTGTTTTTTGTTTGTTTAGGAAACCAATTTAAATACCGTTTGAGCACGATTGTTTCTAATTAAGCTGCGCATTCGCAAAGGTAAATAAACAGTGATTCAATGATGAACCATTTCTTTTGTACGTAGGTACTCTCCTCAACAGCGGAAAAAATGAGTTTATCTTACAGAAAAGAACTAAAGTAGCTTAACCAAAACAGAAAAATATACGGATGGGTCGAGCAAAAGTGATCTTAATGACGCTGAACGCTCTGCTCTGGCTGTCTGTTTTTCTGCCATTGTGGGGCCTCATGATTGGGGCACCTTAGCAACCTTAGTGATCCAAGTGATGACGATAATGATCGTCATGTGATGGTGTAGTCTGGTGATGATGATGATGATGGAATGAATGATGGATTGATTGTGGCGTTTAAAGTGTTTCGTATAAAGACTTGGGGGCAAAGGAGAGTAATGTCGACCACATCTAGCTGGAATTTTTCTTCTATCAATTGTTGTTGGTACTTTTGCACTTTTTGTGAAACTGAGTTGAGTCGGAATATCATGAATGTTGTGGCGCACTATTCTCAGCTTAAGTAAAAGATATGTAATTCCAGCGACGTGATTGCCGGCAGTTTATTTTTATGGACGACAAAATTGATTTTATAACTTGTAAAAGACCGATGATTACGGTTCGGAAAAACTGAAAAGTTAGACAAGTCCGGTGAATTATAGTGTACGCTTACTTGTTGACTGTTTTCCGTTACGGTAATGGACTGCATTTACTTAAGGCCACCATAATGAGGAATTTCACATCAAATATATGTGCAATCAGACGCTGTGAATAGCCACGGAGCGTATCTGACATATCTGGCTTTGACTATGTGAAGTACACCAAATATTTAAATACAAATGCAGAGGATATTTAAATACATTTACAGAAACCTGATATTAAGCTTTTGTGTTATAGAGCATTCTGTAAAGCCACTATGCTTCATTATCACATGCTGGTTAGAAGAGGGTATGGAGAAAAAATTAAAAAAGGATTTTACATAACTAATGCAGGGACTGTCGCGACATCGCTAAACGAAGGGTACGAAGACGAAACTGGAAATGCAGTGAACCCATTGAAGGAATTGCAACAACATTGCTCGTAAAAGCAAACAAGCACATTCTTTTCAAGAACTTTTAACTAGGTTTCAGGTGCTACAACGATCTTACTAACGATCTTCTTAACTAGGCTCCATTATTGCGAGCTAGACAAAATTGGAAGTTGAGCGTAGCAACATTGTTCGAAAGTTCTTTCAATGGCGCATCTTCTAGAAGATTTTCTAACTAGGCTTCGTTATCGCGAGCTGGTCGAAGAGGGACGGAAACAAAATTGGAAATGAAATATTACCAAATGTGGAGGGTCTGCAACGACATTTTTCAAAAGGCCCTTTCATCGCGCATCCTGTTGAGCAACTTTAAGTGGGGCTCCGATATCACGAAGTGGTCAGAAGAGTGTGCGAAGACAAAACTGGAAGGGAAATAGTAACATTGCAGGAAGGGAACTGCAGTGCCGTGGCACGTCGTTTAGAGAAATTTCTAACTTGGCTTCAATATCACTAGCTGGTAAAAATAGCGTACGATAACAAAATTTTAAATAAAATGATCAGAAACTACGTACATTATCTTCAGTGGCGGTAATATTCGTTTTCTCTCTCTAGTTCCCAAAATCCCTTGTCGGGCATGCGGCGGGAGAAGAACTTCATGCGATTCGAGACAACGATTTGCAAGTGGATTCCGAACCACAGACATTTTCTCTGCAACCCGCATGCCATTTTTATCGTAATTTGTTGTCAGCAGAAAACAGTAATGAGTCTCCGCCGGTGGCATTCGAACCTCGGAGCTCCGCATTACTAGGCCGACACGTTATCACTTACTTTACGGACGACTCTGTCCAAATGAAAGCCCCACTAATAGCGAAAATATAAGTTTTTCGCTTTGTCTTCTTCGCTTGTCCCTTAAACTCTTCAGGCGTTCCATTTCATGTGCAATGTGGAGTGGATAGGTGTTGTGAGCTTTTGAGAGTTTGTTTTAGCCATAAGTGCTTCAATTAAAGCAAGAAACCTGTTCTTGCCAACAGTGTTCCCGGGAAAACAGGTAAAACGTACTTTCGGTGCCAACGAATAATCGGCTTGTTGACGATTTCCAGCATGGCTCCTTGTCAAAGACTTTGTTTATCATAAGGATTTATGTACTATTTAAAAATAAACTGATAAATGCATTTTATGATTTAAATGGACTTCATTTTGCATACTTCATCAATTTCTATCATCCGATTTATCCTGGGGCCTTAAATGGGAAGGTTTCGGCGACTTTCATGGCTTGTCAACTGGTAGATGCTTTTTTCTGATTATCTTGGACGTTTTTATTACCTTTAGTCGATTTACGTCTCCTTTTTCCCACCATGTTAGACATTCTATTCGATCATATTGAGAAGCTTTCATTCGTAACTAAGAGAACTATGATAAAATATAGCCTGATAATCATGAGGTGGTTACGGGGTTATACATGTATCCACAGTGCTTCATTGTGGATTGCGTACCTAAATCCATGTATTTGCATACTAAAGCCCCTTATCGTTCGCTTAAAATCCTTCTTACAATCAAACCAGTAAGTCTGCAAGTATTCGATGTCGCATGGTATGTAAAAACAAATTAATCGAAACCACTTATGATACAAGCATCGAACATTCACCTGAGCTATGCAACCTTAATATTTTCTAATTAAAATTAATTGAAGCATTGCGTTTTAATCGCAGCTTCATAGTCCCATTGCAGGTCGTTCTTGCATATATCGCAGTACCACGCAATTGTCTCGCTGACCGCAGCATAATTCTCAAGCCACAAAAACAAATTAAAACAGCTGGGAAAGAAATATCCACAATCCACACCGATTGCACCTGACCTAACTGACGTCGATTGTTTTTCTGCCGCAAAAAAAAATTACGTTCATTAAACGAATAAGTGCAGAGCACTTGCGCCAAGCATGTAATTAAACCATTCTGACTGCGGCTCGTTGATAAAAATGCCGCCACCTCTTCCTTAAGTTTTTTTTTGTTTCGTTTGTTCTTCTCAGACGATAGCGTTTAGCACTATCATCATTTCTTAACGTGAAAAAAATTATGCGACCCGTGGTTTTTTCCCCGCTTTTGTCAATCCTGAAGATTTTTCCCACATAATTTCAATAAGCATGTGGTAAAGACAGAGACGTCTAAAATAGCTTCTCATCGAGAATCGGACGAATTCTATGTAGAATTATAAATTGTTCATGGAGGGATCTGGCCAGAAGATAGATTGCCTAAAACATATCAATATCTGAAGTGGTATTGTTTTTTTTGGTAACGGTTTGGCACTAGTAGCTATATCAAACAAGTAGAATATTTCCGACGAAGAAAAAGATGAAGAGTTAAGAAACGACAGTTACTCAAAGATGACAGCAATTCATCAGTTGTGATGGGTACCCAACAAAGATGCATTGAGTCTGGAATGCTTTGACAAATCTGAAAGATTCTTATCGTGGGACTGGAACATGGCGAGAGACCGAACCATGAAGTTGCACGTATATGAGAAGTGATCTTCAGGTGGGTCAGAGAGTTCAAGCACCCAACTTGGCCTAGCCGTCAATTTATTTCATGTCCACCTGAACAGAAAACTATTGCAGTCATCGAGTCGAGTATGACTAGCAATCATCGGGCCTTTCAGACATCTCCTATTGATTGCTTACGCAGGAGCAACAATCTTGCGGTATTGTGTATGGTAGATTGCAGCAAAAATTTCACATGCAGACGAATAGCATGTTAAGAACGAACAACGGATCGTTAATTTTATGTTATTTTGTCTGATTGCGTAGGTGTGCCATTTAGAGTAAATATGACTTCATTACCTGTCATTTCAGGAAACACATATTGCGATATATTGTTCAAGAAAGGTCTAAACTTGTTTCAGAGTTAGTCTTTAAGGATTTTATTCCAGTAGTGGGTTAGTTCTGATGTAAGCAATAGTTTAAACCAACTAAGGTGAGTTGGATCCGGTTCTAGATCTACGTTATATTTAGAGCATAAGAGTGAAGATTTATCGTATAGGCTAAATGTCCAATTATTGCTAGTCTCAATCTCGAATCCTGTGTGTACGCTATCTGGATTTTTTAAGTATATTGCCATTTTCATCTCACTGCGCATTATGCAGTACCGAAAAATCAATTTCGTTAATATTGCTGGGCTTTTAAGGCGTGTTTCCTGGTCAGAAGTCTAAAAATGTAGCTTAGATTTCAAAAATTGTAAAAAGCATGTAACTGCGACTCCGCTCTTATTCAAGAGGACTTACACACGGTCCTGGGCTAGTGCGGGAAGATGGGCTTACATCTAAATTTTGAGAAATATGAGGTTCCCCTGTACAGGAGTCTCAATCACAAGTTTTTGTTACATCTTTGGGGGGGGGGGGGGGGGGGAGCGTGAATGTCGTCCATCGCGTGCAGTCCACAAATAACCTTGGGGAAAAACTCGATAAGAAACTTAATTTTACTTTGCCGTTTACTCGGTGTGTCCTTACTTAAGAAAAAGTGCTAACTCGTTTACTTCGTCTTTATTCATCAGATTTTGAATTCAAATATTGACTCGAGTACTCTTGTTAACAGGATTAATTTTTTTATTTATTTTTTTTCTATTTTTTTTTTTATTTTAGACAGACCTTGCTGTTGGTTGGTTGTTTCGGTGGTTTGGAAGAGAGCAAAGATATGTATCTTCCTTGCACTGAAGCCTTCTTCCAGCATTTAATTATAAGTGTAGAAATAGGTTATTTAAATGCTAAATTAAGAATTTGAAGTGAATTGGAATTGCAATATAAAGGTGCAAGTGTTAAAGACTACAAGTGCATAAAATTTATCTTATCAGCAATAAACCTTTTATTTTTGCGTAACCAGCATCGCTTTTCAGCGGGTAGACTGAACATTGGTCCTTCAAGCCGGATATTGCTGAGAAAGATTAAAGTTTTAAAACGTATATCTAGTGTAAATTTGTGAAAACTTAGTGAACATTCGTTTCAATAAACTAAAACTTGTATCTAAAGGTGAAAAATCGTGACAATGGAAGTGTTATTGAAAAAACAATTGACAATATCAAAGCAAGTGTCTCAGGCAATCGTCAACTTCAAGAAAACAGGAGAGGCTAGAAGAACGCCAACCTATCTTCAAGCTAGGATCACACAAGCGAAGAATTTTTTGAACAATTTTCAAACAATCACCAAAAAATCTTATCCATGGATTTCGACGTAAGTAAAGAACACGAATACATAAAGAACGACATATATGCAGTGACATAGGAAGCGTACTTCAACTATTTAAGTGAACTTCAAGATCTTCTTGAGGAAAAACAGCCAGTTCAAGAACCTACAGAAGTGAAGCCAGAAGTGAAATCAGACTCACAACTACCGAGGATAAATCTACCCAAATTTGATGGAAACTACTAAAACACCATTATTTAAAGGCGAGTCTATGCGGCGAAGCAGAATGCCTAATCAACAAATTCACCACAATCGCAGAAAATTATCAGCCAGCGTGAGAATTACTACAAAAACGCTACAAAAACAAAAGAATTCTGGTCAACAATCATCTGAAGGAATTGTGCAATCAATTTCCAATTCATGCTGAGACAGCGGAAGGAATCAAGAAACTAATGGACAACACTTCAGAACGACTGAATGAACTGCAAGCATCAGATGTATCTATACATCAATGGGACACCATAATGATCCACATGATGGTTCAACGTTTACCATCAGAAACACAAAACCTCTGGGAACAGACGATTGGGAACACACAGGAATTGCCAACTTTGCAAAATTTCATGGACTTCTTAGAAGCTTGTTATCGAACACTGGAAGCAATAATGGGAACTCGATCAACAAGACCTCTACGGTCACCTTCAGGCAACACAACAACTTTAACTCACCATTCTCTACAATCTGTCCACTATGCGACGACAAGCATAGGGTTTACACATGCTCCAATTTTCATAAGAGGCAACATCACATCAAAAAGCAACTTCTGCTATAACTGCTTAGGAGGAAATCACACAACTTCAATGTCCAAAAGTAAGCACAAGTGCTTCAAGTGCCGTCAAGAAACATCATTCTCTTTTACACTCTGACAACATTAGATCAAAGATCACAAACTCATCATCTCATCAATTTTCATCACAAAACTCTCAACATAAGGGGATCGACAGCAGCATCGTTCCAACATCATCTAACACAGAAAGTACATCTGTGAACATACAGATCAACGCTTGCAAATTTCAAGCATTATTAGCCACCGCACTTGTAAAATTTAAAACACATCAGGGCAATCGCTGGTTTTATGAGCCCTCATCGATCCTGGATCAGAAGTGAACATAATCTCCGAACAAGCATATCATAAACTTCAATTAAAAGGAAATTCTACAGAAGTTCAAATTAACGGACTTGGGAAAACTAAAACGGCTACAGTGACAAGGGCTGTAGAATTTACCCTAATATCGCTAAATAACTCCTTATTTCAGCATCATACGAACGCGCTTGTTCCAAAACACATCACTGACGTATTACCTCCAAACAGGTAACAATATCATACATGGGGACACATCAAAGGACTCCAATTAGCAGACCCTACATTCACAAAACCAGGAAGAAACACACACAACCAGGATTTCCTACAGCACAAAATACATCATCGGGATGGATTTTATTCGGAACAACGAATAACGCAGAACAACCCAAATCAGTTTTCACCCAAACACACAACAGAAGGCCAGATAAAACATACGAAGTTCGCTTACCGTTTAAGGAACAACAACCGCCAATCTTGGGGAATTCACGCAACATGGCCATCAAACGATTTAAGCAACTGTAGAAGAAACTCTTAACTAATCCACAACTATATGAGGACTACTCATGTGTCATCAAGGAATATCATACTCTCAATCACATCAAACCTACAGCAATCAAAAAATCAGACGGAGCATATTCGGAAGCAATATTACACTTTCATATGCCTCATCACGCCGTCTTCAATGAAAGAGATAGTTCGAATAATGCACTACAAGAATTTGCAATGACTACAGTCACTTTTGAAACAGCGTCGGCACCATTTCTTGCCACCAGGACATTGCAACAGCTTGCAAGTGATGATCAACATAAGTATCCACGAGCATCCAGAAACATCATGGAAAATTGTTACGTAGACGACGTTTTAACTGGAGCAGACACCATTGAAGAGGCTACACTTATTCAAAAGGAGCTTACCAACTTACTCAAAGGCGGCGGTTTTAAACTACGCAAATGGACTAGTAATCATCCGACAATACTGGAAAATTTTCCACCCGAAGACTGCGAAATCATCTTTCCACTTTTCTTTGAAAACGAAGAAAAGATTAAGGCATTAGGAATTAACAGGCATCCTTCAACAGATGAATTCAGCTTTAAAACCAACATTCGAGAGACACATGGAATTCTCACCAAGCGAAAGGTATTCTCAGAAATCTTACAACTCTACTTTACTCCTGGACGGATTCCAAAATCACCCTCAGTTGGATTAAAGGACACCCCAACAGATGGAAGACATTTATAGCCAACAGAGTAGCTGAAATCATGGTCAACTGAATTCATGGCATCACATCCCATGTAAAGAAAAGCTGGCCGATTGCGCATCCAGAGGAATAAGCCCAACAGCACTAGTCAACAACGAATTATGGTTTCACCGGCCAACCGGGCTAAGGGACGACCAGTCTTTGTGGCCAACAGTTGCATGGGAGGTACCAAAGGAACAGCTGGAAGAAGAATTAAGAATGAAGACTCTGATAGCAACTAACTCTAATTCGCAAGAAATCATCGCACGCTTCTCATCATATCATCGTCTTACTCGAGTCTTATGCAAACGAGTGTTAGTCAAAACTGCAAGAAAAGAAGAAGGACTAGACCACTAACCGCGGAAGAAATTCAGGAAGTAGAGGCGCGACCCTACTATGGTATTCTTCGAGTTGGAGGCCGTTTAGTAGACGCATCAATTTCGTATAATCAATAACATCGTATTATTTTACCTAAACCTTATCATTTCTCTAACCATTTAATAGATATGCACCACAAACGAAGCTTGCATGGAGGTACACAGCTAACATTAAACTCTTTACGAAGCAAATACTGCATCATCGAGGGACGAAATTCAGTAAGATTTCGAATATCAAAATGAATCACATGCATTAGACATCGTCGGAAAACGCAAACACAACTCATGAGCGATCTTCCAGCACCGAGGGTTAATCAGGATCATCCATTTAATAATTGTGGAGTCGATTATGCTGGTCCCATCGACCTAAAAATGTCCAAGCATCGTAAAGATATACAAAGTATATTTTTGTATCTTCATCTACCTTTCAACCAAGCCAATTCACATAGAAGCAGTTTCTCATGTAACTTCCACAGCTTTTATTGCAGCATTCACAAGATTCATCGGACGACGAAGACTCTGTAGCCATATCTATTCCGACTGCGGAACTAACTTCATCGGAGCCAACAAAATTCTCAACAAGGATCTTCAAGAAGTCATACGAAACGCCAACAAGGACACAGCTGAACTCTACGCCAATGAAGGTATTACATGACACTTCAATCCATCAGCTGCAACCCACTTTGGAGGTCTGTGGGAGGCTTGCGTCAAATCCATCAAGCATCATCATCTTCGCGGAATCTTGGGAACAACAACTTTAACCTACGAGGAACTGAGCACAACATTAATTCAAATTGAAGCCTGTATAAATTCACTGCCGCTTTATCCACTCACTTCAGACACTTCAGATTGGAATGCTTTAACCCCAGGACACTTTCTTATCGGAAAACCTTTAATCTCGAATCCCGAAGGAAACTTAACCGATAATAATCTTTCCATTTTATCTAGATGGTAATACATCCAACAATTGACTCAGTCATTCAGGAAGAAATGGTCTTCAGACTATCTAGCGCATCTGCAGCAGCAACCCAAATGGCTGAAACAGACAACCGACATAAAAATTGGTGATTTAGTCGTCATCGAAATCCACCCTGGAAAGGATAACCACGTACGGGTTACAACCATCAAAACAACAAATGGTATCATTAAACGTCCTATTACCAAATTATGTATTCTTCCAACCTACTTATTTTGATGACGTGATGGCGTCCTGTTTGTACTTATCCACAATTGTAACATATATTTTATTGATAAAAGAATTTCACTCTACAGAACAAAAAATCGTCGACTGGGAGGAACTACTTGCACAGCCAGAAGATTTGTTAACCGTGGATGTGGAGGACATCTTCTCGTTATGCTCGGCTACATCACCCCCACCAACGCCCGGGAGAAACATAAATTGGGCAGAGGTCCTTCCTCCTCAGATCTATACGATCGACCTCACGGTGGAAATACTGTCTTTTATGCGTTCTGTGTTAATTAATTTAAAGTTCCTGAAAGTAATTTTTCTATTCAACGGGCTAGAATTTGCTAACATCTTCAATTTTAGCAGGCTGTTAATGCATCTCCCAATTTCGATTTAGCCCTTAGCAAGGAAGCACTTGAAGTACTATATATTCTCTGTGCTCCCGTGACTCTTTGCTTGTATGTTGTTTCTCCTTTCATGTATTCGCTTGTTTCCTTTGTTTAGATTCGTTTTCTTCCTATATATGTTGGTGTGGGAGTCTCACACCACCGATTTAATGAAATAGATTAATTTTTCTTGGCTCCTACCAAGAAGTGCGCCTTCTGTGTTAGAAGGGAAACTCTATTCTTGATTTTTTTTTCTAGTTTTTTATTCTTGTTTGTCATGTGATCTTTATGAACAAAGATCATCTTTGATATTTTTTTCTATCTTTACCTCGTCCAACTTATGCTCTATTCTATATTCTAAAAGTTACATAAGAGGTTTTAATTGAAAATATTTTCTTGGCTATTGGACAAATCGATTTTGTGAATATCGAACAGAAAGGAAGGTATAGTATGTACAGTAAAGGTATCAAATAATATAATCCAACAATGCACGCACTGTAAATGAGTTAGAGAACCTTATAATCGTGCAAAACTTTATTTAGATCTCTTTAACAATTTTATTAATATTTTTTTTGATTATCTACTTTTTAAATATACGTTTGGAAACATGTGACGAAACATTTCAAATTATTATGGGATCAGTTTTCTTTTATTTTTTTAACTAGATTTATTAAGAGGGCCATAGCTTCAAGGCTATATTCTAATTTGCCCTCAAGAAGAGTATTGCCATTCTTATCTACGCATCTTTCCGTAATTTCTGATTTGGATATGTCACTTTTGTTTATATCTAGGCTGCCAACACACCTGACACTGTTTTCAGGGCAGATTATAGGACCACATTGAAAATTATCTACAAAAGGACACAAAGAATTAAATTAATAACAATTTAAGCGAAACTTTAAATTACTTACCTTCATGAACATTTTGAATTGCTACAAGATAATCCAATTCCTCTGAATCGGCTGCTTTAGAGGATCCTAAAATGCAGGCGAAAACCAGAAAACAAGCAAATGCTACTTTAGAAACCATTGTACCTGTACTGTGGAAATCCGGAGAAATTCGCTTGAATTTAAAGGTTTAAAAAGTAATAGAAGTTGTTTACAAAATTCAATGACTTTCTTTAGATAACATTCAGGC
The DNA here is from genome assembly GCA_964036015.1 of Leptarthrus brevirostris. Classification (NCBI taxonomy): domain Eukaryota; kingdom Metazoa; phylum Arthropoda; class Insecta; order Diptera; family Asilidae; genus Leptarthrus; species Leptarthrus brevirostris. The sequence continues at coordinate 8,103,544 of OZ038373.1, forward strand.
AACGAAAGATCTATTTGTAACCTTGATAACTACGGTTTGCAGAACTTTTTTTTATCTATTTAGAAACGTCAAGTTTTTATTGGCCTTAAATTTAACCCTCCTATTAAAAAGTATTTTCATGTTTTTTATTTGTGTACATTTTAGTAAATTTTAAGCTTTTCAGTATATAAGATGATAAGCTGCCTATCAAAAAGTGTTTGTTTTAATTATGAGGCTCTTGGGTCTTGACGAACTTAATACGTATGCCATGCAAAACGTGAACTCAATATCGCACAATTTGTTATTAACTTCATAAATTAGAGCTCTTTAGAGAAGTCTATTTGCATTCCGTTTAGATTGTAAAAATGGTGCTCGTTTGAAATAAATTAAACGAATCGTCAAGAAAATATAAAAGCAAATATTTTTATCATACGTCATGCTGATACTGTATGGTTATGTCTATGTTCAAAAACATCAATTGTAAGATAGGTTTTCACCGAGTTTGGTCATTGTCAGGTGCTGCATTTGCACATATATTCCTTCTTCTGACGACTTATTTGCCATGCCTGGATACGATTACGGACCTGGTGCCATTCAGTTGTCCGCTATATCACAAAGCACTTTGATATGTCTTTAGGAGCATAATTATCACAATATTGCCGAGTCTTTACCTGCTGACCTTCGAAAAAGTCAGTGAAAAGTAAAAACGAGTGTTAAGTAGATGTTAGTTCGATTCCAGATTTTGTGGCTTTTCCGCCTTTCATTTTTCTTTCAAGAATCTTTTGCGACATTTTTGAGTATGATATCGTAGGCAACGTCACACCGCACTGTGAGACTGCTCCTCATCCTTCTAGTTTTCGATATATCAATAACTCCTGCGATGACGTTGAACGAATATCTGCCTCTTTTAAGATAACTTCTCCGGAGGTTTTGGTTATTTTTGTCAGTTCTTCTGAAATTGGTCCGGTGAATTTGATCCCAGGCATCGTCCTATTACGGATTCGTTCATAAAATGCTCAACAGCTAAATCCATCTAAAAATAATACAGTATTTGTATCGTGTGGGGAATGGTTCTGAAAAATTCTTTTAATTATTCAAAAAATTTCTTTTTCTCAAAATTTCTGATGAATTGGTTAAAAAGACATACATAGTTCAGAATGTGGAAAAAATACCAACCCCCTAATCTTCTCAGTTTCTAGAGCTAAATGTTCGATATAATCAGCGTTAGTAAGTATGGAGATATAGTATAGAGTCTTCATATATACGACTGGAAGAATGCTGCTCATATGAACAAAGCAATCTCAAAAGTTGCAGAGGTAGTGCACTCTAAAAAATGGAAACAGAATTATTCAAATCCTGCAACATATTAAGAAATTAGTCACATTCACCCTTTCATATCCTCGCCTTAGAAAATTCTTATCATGGCAATAGTGCGCTACCGCAACAGAATATGATCGTAGTCAGAGAATCATCGTAGTTACTCTAGGTACAAAATTGTTATGATTTATCAATCAGGAAACATGCTGAGTTTTAGGTAATTGCAAACCATTTTCTTCACTTTGGAAGTGACTGTATTTGCAATGGTAGGTTTTAGATCAACATTGTTGAAAATTTTGAAAATAAAATTTTGGGATAGTAGTTTTTTAGCGTTTGTATGATGTCGCTGTGTTGAATAGATCAAAGGATAAAAATAAAAGAGTTATGTGCATACCATGAAAAACTGAAATTTATTAATCACCCTGTAACACGTGAATTTGAATCTCTCAATAATTTGAATTTTTTTCCCGATCCTTTGAAAAATACTCGGTAAATTGAAAAAGTGATTTGGTCCCATCGGTAATTTAAAGTTATAGCAATGGCATCTTGCTCGCCGACATTCTATAATTTGAAGTCAGGCTTCCTTCTGGTCTCTATAATTTGAAGTCGGTGATTGTTGTTTTCTTGCAGAGATCTGTGTCTTTCTTAACATGAATGAGATATGAGTGAGTTCGCAGTCTTGAGTCTTCTTTCAAACGCTAAAGTGTACAAAGATCACGTCACCGGAAGTGCCTTAAGTGCGAGTAGAAAAAGGTTACGTCATGTCAGGGTAAATTGCCCCGTCTTGAGGGGTGCTTGCTTAAGTGGATTCGTCAGTGTAGAGGACAAAAGGTTCTTGTGGGCGGTTTCAAGTGGAAGGAAAAAAGCCAAGTCATTTGCGCAGCCTCTCGGAAATAAAGGATTTGCAGCAAGTGAGGCTTTCAAATTTCAAAAACCGACACTCCATCACATTTAAAAATATCAGCGGAGAGAGCGCCAGCGTGGATATTCCGAATGGATTGCCGAACTAAATCAACTATTGAATGGCTTTGACCCAAGGAACATATTCAATACAGACGAAACCGGACTTTTTTTTATAAATATTTTCCTGATCGCAGCTTGACGTTCAAAGACGAAAATTGTCATGGAGGGAAACTGAGCAAGGATAGAGTAACTCTCATTCTAGTTATGAATTCTGACTCAGGGTGGGGACTTCTACCTAACTGTGGAGAGTTAACGTTTGCGAATTATGTTCCAGTTGACGATGACATCAGTGTCTACCGTGCCCGAATCTGCTCTTGGCTGAGCTCTTGGAGGACGAGGGAGAAAACGAAAAAGAACAGTCGCCATTCCAGTCAAATTGAGCGAGATAAGGGCATCTATTACTACCCTACGCTCCTACGCCCTCAGAACGGACACAAGTGACAATTTATTCTCAGCTCTCACCACTCAAAAGAATATCAAAACGAACATTTGTGTATAATTGTACAAATTTTGCTAAATAAAAATCACAAATTTTAGTCGAACTGTTGTTTATTTGAATTTTTTCCTCCCTCCCTCTTGGTTATTTGAGCTCATTTTTTTAAACTCTCGGTAATTTGAACTTGTACATTCACTGGAAAATGTGAACTCTTAACTGGAAGCGAGCTATAAAACATTATAAGTCGTGCAAAACTTTATTAAGATATCTTTAACAATTTTATTAATATTATTTTGTTTACTTATTTATTAAATGTACGTTCGAAAGCATGTGAGGAAACATTTCAAATTAGTATGAGATTAATTTTTTTCTATTTTTGCAACTAGATTTACTAAGGGGGCCATCATTTCGGGACCATATTCTGCTTTAGTCTCAAGAAGGATATTGCCATTCTTATCTACGCATCTTTCCCAAATTTCTGATTTTGATATGTCACTTTTGTTTATATCCATGCTGCCAACACACTTGACACTGCCTTCAGGACAGGTTACCACAGGACCACATTGCAAATTATCTAAAAAATTACAGAAGCAATTAAACTAATTAAAATGCAAGTGAAACTTTAATTACTCACCTCCATGAAGGTTAGTAATTCCTATAACATTATCCAACTCCTCTGAATCGGCTGCTTTAGAGAATCCTAAAATGCAGGCGAAAACCAGAAAACAAGCAAATGCTACTTTAGAAACCATTGTACCGTCTGTGGAAATCCGGAGAAATTGGCTTGAATTTAAAGGTTTTAAAAGTAATAGAAGTTGTTTACAAAGTTCAATGACTTTCTTTAGATAACATTCAGGCAACGAAAGATCTATTTGTAGCCTTGATAACTACGGTTTGCAGACCATTCTTTATCTATTTAGAAACGGCAAGTTTTTATTGGCCTTAAATTTAACCCTCCTATTAAAAAGTATTTTCATGTTTTTTATTTGTGTACATTTTAGTAAATTTTAAGCTTTTCAGTATATAAGATGATAAGCTGCCTATCAAAAAGTGTTTGTTTTAATTATGAGGCTCTTGGGTCTTGACGAACTTAATACGTATGCCATGCAAAACGTGAACTCAATATCGCACAATTTGTTATTAACTTCATAAATTAGAGCTCTTTGGAGAAGTCTATTTGCATTCCGTTTAGATTGTAAAAATGATGCTCGTTTGAAATAAATTAAACGAATCGTCAAGAAAATATAAAAGCAAATATTTTTATCATACGTCAAAAACATCAATTGTAAGATAGGTTTTCAACGAGTTTGGATCATTGTCAGGTGCTGCATTTGCACATATATTCCTTCTTCTGACGACTTATTTGCCATGCTTGGAAACGATTACGGACCTGGTGCCATCCAGTTGTCCGCTATATCACGAAGCACTTTGATATGTCTTTAGGAGCATAATTATCACAATATTGCCGAGTCTTTACCACCTGAACCCCCTTGTAACGGACTTTCGGTTTCAATTTCGCAGGGAAAAGTCAGTGAAAAGTAAAAACGAGTGTGAAGTAGATGTTAGTTCGATTCCAGATTTTGTGGCTCTTCCGTTTTTAATTTTTCTTTCAAGAAACTTTTGCGAAATTTTTGAGTATGATATCGTAGGCAACGTCATATCGCACTGTGAGACTCCTCCTTATCCTGCTGGTTTTCGATGTATCGATAACTCCTGCGACAGCATTGAACAAATAGCTGCCTCTTTTAAGGTAACTTCTCCGGAGGTTTTGGTTATTTTTTTCAGTTCTTCTAAAATTGGTCCTTTGGTACCATTTTCGCTGAATTTGATTTCAGGTATCGTTCTATTACGGATTCGTTCATAAAAAGCTTAAGAGCTAAGGCCATCTCAAAAAAAATATAGTATTTGTATCATTCCGGGAATTCTTTGATAGGGTTATTTTAAGGATTGCAAAAATATTTTTTTTTTCAAAATTTCTGATGAATTGGTTTAAAAGACATACGTGTATCAAAATGTGGAAAAAATACCAATCCCCTAATCTTCTCGGTTTTTAGATATTATCAGCGTTAGTATGTATGCAGTTATACCTATAGATATCAGGAAAACTGCCGCTGCTTTCGTTAGGCTTATAGTTGTATAGTATAGTGTGTCCATATACATATTTATGCGACTCGAAGAATGCTGCTCATATGAACACAGCAATTTCAAAGGTTGCAGAGGTTCACTCTAAATAATGGAAACATAATTATCCAAATCCGGCAACATATTACGAAATTAGTCACTCTTTGATACCCTCACCTTTGAAAATTCTTATCATGGCCCTAGTGTGCCACCGTACTCTATACAGCAAGAGAAAATTGTCGTAGTCAGAGAATCATCGTAGTCACTGCAGGTACAAAATTATTATGATTTATCAATCACGAAACGTATTCTGTACAACGGAATCAAAATCGGTCTATGCCTTATGAAGCTAGGTCGCCCCTCCTTTAACTCCTACCACAAGCCACAATTTTTGTCAGAATACGATACTCTATGCATTCAGAATTATCTAAATCAGTCCACGCGTTACAAAGTTAGACTACCTTCACCCCGCACCCAACCCTAGGTCAAAATTTTATCATATAGTAGCAATAGGAGATCATACTGCATCATCTAAATCGGTCCACAGGTTAAGAAGTAAGCCTATCCCTCCCCCCCACCACCACCCTAGGACCGCATCTTTTTCATTATTTGTAATGGTGGATCATACTCTATACAACCAAAAAAGAATTACCCAAATCGGTGCACGCATTACGAAATTAGGTTTCACCAAATGAAAGTCTACCTATTATGCAAAACCTGCACAACACGGAAAAGTCTATATATTGTACAAAAAAGCGAAATACCGCTAACTAACCCTCCACTCACCCTGAAGTTTTCGGTACTTTAAAGCCTATAAACTTGAAATTTGACGAGTGTAATTATATACGAGTATTTAGTGCGGACGAAGTCCCGGGAATGAACTATTATAAACATAATGTGCCAGAGGTTTTTCTTAAGTGGGCTTCTCTCCTTACACTGACCTACCTGTCAAAACCCATATTAAGGGAATTTAGTAGTGTAGTTTTGTTGAATACTTTTCACTTTCCTCACCGGAATTTTACTTAATCTTTCGAAGAAACATACAGTCCATCAACTAGGCCTAGACACTATTCGAGTTCTACTGCGGGGCACAACGAGCAACTTTTCGATCTGCTTTTATGGTCATGTCCTGAAAAGTATTTGTTATTGGTTGGTGTTTACTTCAGAAATTCTAATCGTTATCTTATATTCGCCCAATTTTCGACTTACTTATACAGGTAAACCTCCTTAAACGCGGTAGATACATTCCTTGAAAATACCGCGTTGTGGGAAATCGCGTTATCGGAGACACTAACTTAATACAAAAACTGGGATTCGGTTCTAAAAAGAGAAAAACTGCCTTTTATGGTGTAACATTTTGATCATTTTTTCTATAATATAACTACATATATGTACATAAAAACATTTCATAACAAACTTAAATAAAATTCAACATCATGATTTCAGAGTTTAATAACAAAAATAAAAATAAAAAGAAAACATAATGTTATGCTAACAAATTGATTCCTCATCGTCGCTTATTATAGTTGCTCGAGAACGTTTGACTCGCCTTATTTTAAAATCTGAGCTTGATTCATCGACAAGTTCGACTGCACTTCCGGTAGTTTGAGGTTTTAAAAAATCTGTCATTAGAGATTGTTTGCTCTTGTTTTGCAAATCTTTATAAACTTCTTGATAGGCAGATAGGCAATTTTGAAGATTTCTTTTAAATATTTCCGCTCTATCCGGCAGAGGATCGTTCTCTAAAAAGTAAGATTCCATCTGTTTAGCCATGTCCAAACATTTTTCTATACACTTCAGAGCGAAGTTTTTGGTTTATTCATTGGAAAGATCTTTAGAATTATCTTCAATCGGTAATGTTTTGGTTATTATTGTCACCAAATCTGCTTCGTTTATTTCATCTTTCGTAACTAATTCCAGAATATCATCAACAGTTATTTCAGTGAATCCATCAACTCCTACTGCATGTGCAAGGCTTACTATGTTACTATATTCTCGCTGAATTGGCTCAAAAATATTTTCCTGACTGACCATTCCCGGGAATAAAGCTTTCCAGCAAACATTTAGAGTCGATTGGCGCATTTCTTTCAGGGACGAGCCGATAATTTCGACACAATTTAAAATTGAAAATTGTTTCCAAACTTCACTGACTGTAATATCTGTAAAATCTATTTTCTCCAAAATTAATTCAAATAATTTACGGATATGTTTAAAAAGTCGCTATGAGGGTTGTAATAGCGAGGTGGTAAAAATACAATCTCAACATTGGGATGATTTAAATTAGTTGGATGCGAGGGCGCATTATCTACGATAAATAGAACTTTAAATGCTAAGTTCTTTTTTTTAAATAATTTTCTACATCTGGAACAAAACAATTATGGAACCAATCCTTAAATAAATGGCCAGCCATCCATGTCTTTTTGTTGGCACTCCAATACGGAGTTGGATCAATGCGTTGAGCGGCAAGACCAACATGCCATGGGTCCCGGGTTCGAGACCAGATGACCGTGAGCTTTTATTAAGAAATAAAAATAATCCACTCCGTCTCTGGGCTGTTGTCTAGCTCGCAGCAATGCAAAGAAGACTCAAGTTTCCTCACTTCCCTTACCCTAAATTCCCTTCCGGCCAAAACCATGCTAACGCATCAAAGGGTTGTCCCCTAGGATTTGGCTACATCGTATAAAAAAAAAATACACGGGAACGTCGTTTTTGTTGAATAGATGGAAGTGGCTCACTCAAAAGAAAATCAAAACGAACATTTGTGTGTACTTAATTGTACAAATGTTGCGAAATAAAAATCACGAATTTTAATCAAACTGTTGTTATTTGAATTTTTTTCTCCCTTCCTTTTTATTTATTTGAGCTCATTATTTTGAACTCTCGGCAATTTGAACTTTTACATTTACTGGAAAATGTGAACTCTTAACTGGAAGCGAGCTATATATAACTTTATTAAAATATCTTTAACAATTTTATTAATATTATTTTGTTTACTTATTTATTAAATGTACGTTCGAAAGGATTTCAGGAAACCTTTCAAATTAGTATGGGATCAATTTTTTTCTATTTTTTCAACTAGATTTACTAAAGGGGCCACCATTTTAGGACCATATTCTGCTTTACCCTCAAGAAGGATATTGCCATTCTTATCCACGCATCTTTCCCAAATTTCTGATTTTGATATATCACTTTTGTTTATATCCATGCTGCCAACACACTTGACACTGCCTTCAGGACAGGTTAAAGGACCACATTGCAAATTATCTAAAAAACGACACCAGAAATTAAACTAATTAAAATGCAAGTGAAACTTTAAATTACTCACCTCCATGAAGATTAGTTATTCCTATAACATAATCCAACTCCTCTGAATCGACTGCTTTCGAAGATCCTGCAATGCAGGCGAAAACCAGAAAACAAGCAAATGCCACTTTAGAAACCATTGTACCGTCTGTTGAAATCTGAAGAAATTCGTTTTAATTTAAAGGTTTGAGAAGTAATAGAAGTTGTTTACAAAGTTCAATGACTTTCTTTTGATAACACTCAACCATTAACATCTATAGTTTGCTTAACATTGTTGGCAAGCGATATTTTCTGCATTAACTTTTTTATCTACGTCAAATTTTTATTGGCCTCAAATTTAATTCTCCTTTTAGACAGTACTTCTTAGTTGTTTTAGTTGTGTACATTTTAGTTATCTAAAATATAATAAAGTCATATGCTGTTCATCAACAAATGTTTGCTTTTATGATGTCACTTAAATTCACGCGCAATTTGTTATTAACTTTATAAATTACAGCTCTTTGCACAAGGCTATTGGGATTCCGTTTAGATTGAAAATATTGTACTTGTTTTATGTTAATTATTTTATTTTGCGTCAATCAAATATCTTTATCATACGCCATGCTGATACTGCAACACCGGCTTTGTCTGTGCTCAAAAACATCAACTGTTTTGTAAGGTAAAGGTTTTCCGCGAGGTTGGTTCATTGTCAGCTGCTGCCACTTGATTATCTGCTATATAACAAAGTACTGAACCCACCTGTAACTGACTTACGGTTTTAATTTCCCAGTGAGTGAAAAATGATAGTGCGTGTTACTTCGACTCCAGACGCTGTGGCTTTTAGGACCTTTCGTCTTACATTTTTATCCCAACAATCTTTTGCGAAATTTTTTAGTATGATCTCGTAGACAACATCTCACCGTAATGTGGGACTGTCCTTTATCCTGCTAATTGTCGATATATTTATAATTGCTGCGACGGTCTTGAACAATTTTATCTGCCTCTTTCAAAATACAATTTTTGAGGTTTTGTTTATTTCTGTCAGTTCTTCTAAAATTTGCAGTTTGGTACAATTTTCGGTGAATTTGTTCTTTTGGTACTCTCTCTCTGGTTAATTTAACCCCTTGTGGGGCATAGGGCGTTTACTGCACCGACTCTCCACCTGGTTCGGTTTTTAGTCAACGCCTTCAACTGTGGTCACGATTTGTTAATTTTGGGTACCTTCTCTCTCGACGGATCTTCTCTTAGTGTGCAACAAAACAGATGTTACGTTCAACTCGAAGATTCGGAGTTTTGTGCGTTAGAGATGTTGTGCCAGATCTCATCAAGAGTATTAAATGCAACTCGACCCATATCGATGCGAGCCTGTACATCAGCTTCAGCTCCGCTGTCTGCTGTAACTTTGCTTCCGAGATAGCAAAATTTCTTCACTTGTTCTATTTGCTGCTCTTCCAGATAAATTTCTTGTTGTCTCTTGGAGTCCAAACTCATAAGTTTGGCTTTAGCAGCATTGATGTTAAGCCCTGCCCCAGACTTAGCTCCAAAACGATCACCAGCCTCTTCTCTTTGGCCTACAATGTTTTCCTAAGTCCTTTTCTGCTATCTTTGCTCTTCTTCATGGTGCAGTTTATTCCGCAGTCCGTCACAATATCTCGTGGGAAGAACCTATCGATCGTTAAGGGTTTGAAGTTTCTGTGTACGCTTAGGATCGACATGTAAGGTAGGATTTATTATGCTGATGTTGCCATTGCACAACAGGCATACAATAAGTAAAACAGGCAGACAGACACGGTTGAGAGCTCTTACAGAGCTATGCGACCTAAATCCTTTCCATACATCGTGGTACACTTTTCGTTTCATTATAAGCGATTCTAATGTTACACTTTTGGTAACATCATTAGCGAGCTATCGGCTGTCTGGCTAAGACAACGATGTAGTTCTACATTAAAAACCTCTGTGCAGATATGTGTAAAAAGTACCAAAATTAAGTCAACATAAATCGTATTATATTTAAAACTGGATATTGGACATATTGCCCGTTTAACTTACCTTAATTTAACCTACTTTAACGTACAAGCAATACACCGTGGTAAAGAGTCGGAGCATTAACATGAAGATTTATGATTAATAAATTGCGAATGGTGCAACTTCCTCAACAGTTCCATCCATTGGTCTTGTGTCTACAGTAAAAATAGCTTCCCTCCTAATTAAAAAGTAAAAGAAATATGAACTCTAGCAATTCTTGTTAATGTGCAGAAGTTGTAGATAATAAGAAATCCCGTCACAAGTTTCAAACTCATTACTCAGACGTTCGTCAGACTTGGTCACGTCGCCTGGAGTCTAATTTGTATGCTGCAGTTGCTGAGTTCCTAACGCACTCTACGCACTGCAATAAAGTGGATAGCGCAATATGTCAATGTCACTTCCTGCTTTTTGTCTTGGACTCTGGACTGGCTGGATCTCGTCAAACGTGGTAGATTTTGCGGACCCAGTGTAGCGCATGTTTCACAATTTGCCTTGCTCCAATCCTACCTGTTATGGCTTTCAGTTTGCCGCCGACAATCTTTGTTCAGACTCCCCGGGATCATGAACATAAAGCTTGTGGTACCCAAAGGGTCTTGAATTGGATGGACAAGTCTTCATGGTTTCTACCGGACCCATTTGATTATTCCTCGGGGAAAATGTTTTAAGAAAGTGCAAAGATCTTACCTATAGTGGGCTCGAATATAATCTTCAAAGTAAGCGTTTACAAATTATCAGAACTTGACTTACGCGTATCTAGCGGGTAGTTGACTAATTGTTTTACATGCGGGCGACACATAGGTAAATGTACGCCGGGGCGTACACACCGTTGACAGCTCTCAGTTGCTCCGCATGCCCTATAGCAATGGCCCGGACATTCTGCACGAAGAGGAGACAAATCGATGTGGACGGATGGACACTGGGTACAAATGCATGCCGTCATGTGTTGAATTAATCAAACTAAGTGGATTTTATATTCTGGCGCCATTTTTTATGGCACATGTCTAATAGGAAGGTCTGAGCTGATTACGCTGATGTGATAAGGAAAAGAAATCGTCTGCGCGAAATATATCATTTGCCCTCGAACAACATATTCTATGGCTCGAGTAGGACTCCTAAATAATTTTACCGATTCCTTTTTAAGCTCCATAAAATTCTCAGCCAGTGTTCTACTGCCAGCTTCGTTCTGCAGAAGAGTAGGTGGTAAATCATAGAACCACAAATCGATATCGAAATGTCAAAATAAATCACCGTCGCCGATAAGAATCGGTGAATTCTTGTTGCAACAATGTTGCTCACTTTAAAACGCTGAATTCAATAGAAGGTGGAAGAAAAACTTGCTTGGATTTAATTTTGACTTGAATTTGGTATGGAAGTACGTCTTAAAGCTGTCACGCCCAATTACAGTTTCGAGCCTAGAGTTTTTGCAAAGTAGAAAAGCTAAGAATTATGGTTCTCTTCTTTCGTTTTCGTAACCAGTTGTTCTCTCAGGACAAACAAATAAATTTCAATTTACCCAAGAAGGAGTTTGTGCATTAAATAGTAATATATTTCAGGAAAGAGTGGTTATAGAAAGAGTTGCAAATCAGTTTAAAACTTAAAAGTCACTCACTAGTGGCACCGCTTGAAACAGAGTCTAATAAGATACGTTCGAATAGATAACAATTAGTTCCATATCATTGATGTATATTTTAAATTGAAGCGGACCCAGATGGCTTCTTTGTGGTATACCAAAATGCCCTTACTTTATAACTTCTGATGAGTGTGAAGAGGAGAAGTACACACTGAAAAATGAGCTGGAAACAGGTAGGTGAAAGAGTAGAACCCGTGGCATTGGATGGTTTAGTTGGTTTGGTTGGTTGTCTGTGTAGTTGGGTTGGAGAAGAATCATGTATTCAACCTGGCCAAACCGTCTCATGCCGAAGAAATACTGTGAACAACGCACTAAACTCAGCAAAACTTCTGAGTATGACTTATCAAAAAAGCGTCCTCTTTTATCTTTACACCGCCAATTTATATATCTCCAAATAGCCCCTGCAAAACCTATAGAATTTGAAAGAGAAATCCTTCAGCAGTCGACTTATTTTGCTGAACTTGATCAGCTTAGAGCGACAGCCTCTCCGGAGGGAAGGCACACTTGGGGCATGATCACACATTGTGATTCCACATCCGGACTATTATCGTCCGCATAAGTAAGATACTAAAATCAGTTGGAGCTTATAATGAACCAAACAGAGCTTAAGCGAAATAAGCTCTTCACGGCTTTAGGTCGAATTCGGTCAGATCTTCCTAGTTATTAGACAGGTGCACTTTCACTTTAAATGCTATTCCTCTTTTAATGTCAAAGCTATATCGTTCAAAGCTGAGGAACCTTTCTGGGAGATTAAATAGCAGCTGGGCGATCTGTAAAGATGCACATGTCGCTTAGCAACATTTCTCTAGGAAGGTTTGGATAGCCGTTTGGAGCAACGGAAGTAAAATATCCCATAACTCCTTACTGAAAGCATCTGAAGCTGTCAATAAAAAGCCGGAGACATCTTATGTTCGTCGTTTCAAGATCGCAGAGTTTTTGATGTTAATAAGACATAATTCGATAGTACCACTGCTTGACTGTCTGTAAGGGTACAAATATCCTTTTCAGGTATATTGTTTCGTTTTAGCTAAACCAGACTGAATTGCCATTTCTTCCCCTCGGAACACACTACAGTGGGCGACAAGATGGAAGGATAGATCAATATTCTAGTTTTCTGAGAAAACCCCACCTCGTCCCTGTTCAGCAATTTAAAACCGACCGTGGAAACCTTGACGAATTCTCCGTAAGGCTGTGCGCTTCTTACCTCGTCTTGTCTAGTTGGGATCACCGTTTAGATCCGGAGGGTCTAAGTAAGAAATCTTATTTTTCTTGGTGGAAATGACTAGCCTCGTCGTTAGATTTAACCTCCAGCCCGCACCCAACCGACCATCTAGACAGCCGAGTGCAATCATTTTGTATGATCAGTACTTTCCAGAGACAGCTACAGTGATGTGGTCCGTAAAAATCAGTAACAGTCAAAAGAAGAGGAGACAGAACACCATCTTAGAGGTGTGCCTATTCTCACAGTCCTAGCAGCAAGAGGCTTGTATTGATAGTCCTGCCCTGAAGCATTTGGTTAATCAGCGACAGAAGATTGGCTCCTAGTCCAAGAGAAGCGAACCTGTTCCTGGTTTGACGTTGCTAAAAGCTTCCTCAATATCAAGGAATGCTATATTAAAGTGTACTCCTTGCTTTCAGGAAATTTTTCCATAATGCGTACCAGAGAGTGTAATGCAGTTTCAGATGCATGTTGGGACATCAACAGTATGTGCTGTGGCTGTAGATGTGTGCCAAGTAATTTCTCTTACAATTTTGAGGAGAAAATAAGATAAACTGACAGGTCTGAAGTGTTCAGCGGTAGCCTGTGGCCTTGAGTATAAACGTTACTTTAACATGTTTCCACAGCCTCGGGATGTGGACTAGGCCAAGTTTTCATACAATGCAATGAGCCATCGCTCCATTAAGGGTCTTGAAAATTTAATGCGCCAACTCTTCCAGATCCTCTTTGTTGTCAGGAGGACTAGGTGGGTTAAAGAGCAGTGATGCCTCAACAATAGCAGCACACTTAACCCGATCAGTCATCCTATAATTTCTGTGGTTTCGAGGGACGATCATCTAGCGAAAATTGAATGTACCTGTTATAGGAGAAGAGGTGCTCTTTGGAGACCTTTCAATTCTTAACAAGAGGTTTAAAGTTAAATTTTTACTCGAGTCCTTTAAGCCGCATTATATTCTTACCAAATTTTTAACAAATCAGCACCAACCTCTTGACATCTCAATAAATAAAACCGCGGCTAAGAACTTGTTGTCTCTTTTTCAGACGAAGTCAAACGAGTTTAACCTCAATTATTCTGTTTAGAGGGGAAGTGATTAAAGCTAATTGTGTTACAGAGTTAATTTCGGTTCTTTTTTAATATCTTGAATTTTTCTTTTCGCGTACCATTATTAAAAAAATATCAACACTTTTATCCAGGAAACAAGTGTGACTTGCAAGAAACGTGAAAACCTAAAATTAAGCCGCGGCTAACAAAACTTCAACCGAAAGCGTCTCTGACTTGTAAGAAACATCAAACTTCGAGTTTATTTAGCCGTGTCATTAAACTACTAGATAATATCAATATTTATACATGAAATATGTTGAAAAAAGTAACATTGAATGCCAAACGAACCCGGTATAGTTCACTCCAAGGCCTGATACCGCGCTTTGGCTCGGAAGTTGAGAAATATTAATACAGATGACGAAATCGTCAAATGAAATGACGTCGTTATTAGCTAATTCTAGATTTGTGTGTAGTCCCATTTCATTATTATGGCGTTTACTTCAAGTTATGTAAAAGCTGTCCACAGCCTTAAAACAAAATACTAAATCGCACCTGTAAGCATGCATACCAAGCATTGCTACAATCTTCCCCTTCCGCTTTACCTTAAGTTTCCCAAAAGCAAATGAATTTTGCGATATCCAGCAAAAAGAAGACTTTGACCGGAGCTATACGTAAATTGCGAATAATCCAAACCTGATTGTATTTCATTCATTTTACAATACCCAAAGTGTCAGTGAAGATAATAAACAAACAAACAATGTCATCACTGTGGCATAGACTTTAATTTATTTTCCAAGTTGAGAACTGTACGCGGCACAGGGCGAGGTGAGCCTCATTTAAATCGCTGACATTGAAATATTCTTAAGTCTCGTTCACATAAGCAAACTGAGGTGCAAATGTAAAGAAACATTTTTCGCAAATGGAACTCCTACTATTATAGACGAATAGTCAGACGATGATGGCTCCGTGCTCTGGACATTGGGACTTGGCAAAGGTACGTCTGTAAAAATACACAAGAATGTTTTGATTGCGGGTTGATTTAACCTGACCGTGTCATCACGTTTTCAACTAGTTACTAGATGGACATCTTGTGGCTATGATTTACTTGTCATTTGTGATTATTTTCATATTAGATTCAGGTCTTGTAAGAAAAAGATGTCTGTAATTTGTTGAAGCGTTTAGTATTGTATTCTGCAATTGTTGCGAAATTTGTAGTTGTTTGTTTGTCATAAATAACTAAGGACTGGTGGATGTTAATGCTAAATTGAAGTCAAACATTTTATTTTGTGTTAATTGCTTCATTCTATAGTACCTGAGCCATGACCAAACTTGGTACGCACGAGCAGACTTAGGAAGAGATTTTTAACAGAATTTCGTCAATTGCCTCACCGGTATTGAAAGCTATTCATCCAAAACTCTTCCGATTGCTGTTATGTTCTCAGGAAGTATTGAATTTGTTAGAAACTATATCCGAAATTGGATCTAACGTGAATGTAACGAAGATCAGGTCTCCCCATGAACTTTTATTAAGAAATTAAAATAATCCACTCCGTCTCTGGGCTGTTGTCTAGCTCACAGCAATGCAAGAACAAGACTTTCACGTTTCCTCACTTCCCTTGCCCTAATTCCCTTACGGCTAAAACCATGCTAACGTACAAAGGGTTGTCCCCTAGGCTGTGGCCCCATCGTATAAAAAAATAAGAAAAACGACAGATTTATAATGCATTTAGCTTGTTCCAAATTCAAATCATGCAATTATAACCGAATCGGCAACGAGGAGTCTTTCCAATTAAATTTTCGATAAAATTGAACTTTCTAATTTTACCGTTACTGCAACTGTGCTGTAAATTGCACTTTGTCATACGAAGTGCTTGAACAGATAAAGACACCATTTCGACCAGGTGCACTTTTATTGCTTATTATTCCTCTATCAATAATTTTTCCACGCGACAATGCTGTCACTCCCATCCAAAAGAGGCACGAGAAAGCCTCCTCAGCCTCCATAGATCCGCGTTGATAAGCTTCATTGGATTGATTTCCTCTTGCGTTAGTACGTTAGTTTCCCCACATCACGGATACAAAAGACTTTGACTTCAGAAACGACCATCGAATGGATGCTGAATTGTGATGCATCCAATCCAAAGTCAAACACATGCCGCATCGACAACGCTAACAAAAAGAAACGAAATTGTTTTGGGTGAAAAGTGAATTCGTTTTCGATTTGCGCTTGCGTAACCGAATTAATATCTAGGAATTGATCGCGTGAGGTAAATATCGATGGTGCACAGTCGCAGATGACTGTTTTTTTCTTCGATTTAATTTTAGAGGCCTTTTGATGGAATCAACCCACTTTCATATGCGCGGAGAGAAATCATGTGTGATACTGTACCCCGCGTTCACCGCGGTCTTGCATGAAATGCTGTGATTGCTCAGGAATTTTAATCTAATTGTACACTTTTGTGTGGCCGCCATTGATCAGCTTTAATAAGTGAGAAGAAAATCGCACTTTCTTCAAATTCTTCGCTTTAAGGTGAATGGTAATGTTGGCGCGACGGCGGCGTTGACTACCGTGAAGAAACGGCAGTAACCGACATCTTTCATTCTCAATAGTAGTTATGAGGAACTATGAGGTGAGGAATTTTATTCTGCGCTAAGTATGAATTATTCCTTTCAGGAAGGGTTTTGTATGGACACCTAAAAAGAGATTGTGCAGCGACGTGGACATTAATTGCGTAATTTAAGTGTTGCTTTCCGAAGCTATTTGAACAGAAAGATTGCGCGGAACAAATTGTATTTCTGGGTAAGGTAATAGACGTTTGTTTTCCTAATGTTTTTTTTAAACTGTTTTTCTAGAGAAAAAGAGAAGAATTGTCAGCGTTAGTGACATTAAAAATCCTTAATTTTTAGTTGATACAATTATAGGTGTAAAATGAAGAATTCCCAAAACATTAACCTTAATGTCAAATTGATAGTTTTCGGGATCACTGAGATGAACAATCATACTGTAAATGCCGTTCGATACTTAAGGCATCTAGAAACCCTAGGGGTGGGTGTAAGAAGGGAGTGACATGTTTATATAATCGCAGACGCCGCTCAAAAGACTGAGAAACGCCGGGCACACGCAGCTACTACTAAATAAGTTTTAAAATTTCGATGTGCATACTGATTTACGAAAGTTTGTAGTTCTGACATTGATAATTCAGCCCGAACAGTGGAAATAAAACATAGGACTCAGCGGATATCCGATCTCAACCCTTGAGACAAGGAACGGTAGACGAGCGCACTTATCAATGAACGATTCAACTTTGTTGGTACGTAGGTATCAGATGTCTCTCTCTAGCTCCCGTAACACCTTGGGGGCATTTGACGGGAGTAGAAGTTCACCCAAGTCGAAAGAACGATTTCCAGTGGACCTACAATTACGGAAGTAGTCATTTACTTCATCGACGACTAATCATCGGTTATGTCTAATATTGCACTGTTTGAGTGGCTTGATAAAAAGAAGTGAGGCTGCAGACCAAATGCTAGAAGTGCAACAGTTGAGTGCAGTCTAAACGGTGAACAGGGTTTCCCTCTTTTACTGCTTGACTGGATGTCCTCGTACTTAAAAGATAGGACATATCGAGTATCTTTCCGTAACATTTTATGTAGAGTCGTTAGGGCTTCTTCTGGTGTACCGCAGGGTAACAATATTGGTCCGCTGCTGTTTATTATTGCCATTGATTAAACACTCCAAATTCTTAATCTATGCAGACGATATTAAGATTTTCTCTTGCGTTAGAAACATCTATGATTCTTCCTGTATTCGGGATGATTTAAATACCTTTAAGGTTTGATGTGGATCAAATGCCTGCAACTTAATCTGGATAAATGTGAAGTTATGTCATTCTCTAGGAACCTCAAGCAGCTCGTCTTTGATTATACCTTTATGGATACTACTATCCGTCGCGTGCAGTCCGTTACTGACCTTGGTGTGAAGTTAGACAAAAAGCTCCATTTCACTCCGCACATAAAATATATTGTGTCTTGGACTAATTCAGTTCTGGGTTATGTCAAGCGGTGGTCAAGGGAGTTTTCTGATCGGCAAATTAACTTATTTTTTTCTTTGATTAGACCAATTCTCGAGTATGCATCTCAGGTTTGGTCACCTTGCTATGCTGTTCATTCTAGACGAAGTGAGTCGGTACAGCAGAACGTTGTTAGGTTCGAACTAAAAGACCTCCCGTAGAATGATCCAATAAGGTTCTTCCTTAAGAGGACCGCCTCCGGTTACTTAATATGCACGCAGAGCTGCTGACCTAGTCTTTATTCACTAGCTTTTGAACTCGAACATAGATTCTCGTGCCCTTGCAGGTAAGGTTTCCTATAGACATAACCCGTATAGCTTTAGGAGACAGTCTTTACTACATGTCGTTCACTTTCGGTCTAACTATGGTATGCATGAGCCCATAAATCGCATGTGAAGAGCCGTGAATATGAATGAAACGATCCCTGTTCTCTGTGCACCCCTGACTGTTATGTATGTGCGTAGTCTTGTTTTGATTATTTATGTTTTTTGCACGTTGGTGTTGAAGCCTCATTCATCGCAATATATTCTAATATTCTGGTGAATCGGTGAACTGATTCTAGGCTCCTGCCTGAGAAGTGCGCTTTCTAAGTGAAGGGGATTAACTCCACTATTATACGTGGCTTTAATAATTTTATAAAATTGGGAGGAATATTATCAGATCCTGGGCAAGTTGACTTAATTGAGGTCAAAATTAGTAAAAGCTCATCAGTGTTGGTACACCTTAAAACAAAATCTTGAAAAATGTCGGAGTCTCTAAGAATTTTTATCTTGCGAGTACCTGAAATTGGATTCTGCTAGAGGTCCTATTTTTAATGTTGCTGAGCAAGTTATTAAATGTATTGCTTTTACTTTCGGGAACGTTTAGGTAAAAACAGTTGCTGGACTCTCATTGTAGGAAGATTGAAATCTTACCATCCTAATTGTTTGGCATATGCACTACTCTTCTTTTCCACGAATTAGTCTAATTAATTTATCCCCGAAGAAAATGTCAATGGTAATTTGCAAAATAATAGCCTTTTCCTTAGCGTAGTAGAAATACGTTACTTTGTAAACAATACAAAACGTCAGGTTGGCTATTTAATGTCATTCGTAATCAGCATCCTAATAAGGTTCAGAAAAAGGTCGAGTACATCGACGAAAATGATCGTAAATCTCGATGGAATCCGACTAGGATACAATTTGTAGGAATCAGAAAATAGCAAAGGTTCAAGTCGAGTCAATTCAATATACTGCAGCTCATGTTCGATTGACAAAGATGCCTAGTGGCATGTAGAAATATCTTTACCGGACCGGACGTTCAGATAGATACCCATCGGGTTCCAGTCAAATGGCAGACCCTGGACCCTAGCTAACTATCCCAGCTAAAGGTAGCTACGATAAACATAAAACTCAGAAAAATACCAACGGACAGCGAGGAGACACAATGACGGGCTGTCGTTGTCCGTCGCAAGTAGCTTCATATTTTGTTTAATTTTTGTTTTCATTTTTGCTTTTGCAATTTTATTTTTTGCAAAATGTAATGTATGCAAAGCGAAACAAGTAGGAGTCTTAGTTAAGTCGAAACGTGTAAACCTCTTAAGGGGCAAGAATCGCTATTGATTATTGGATTCTGAATCGAAATGCGTTTTGTATCAGAAGGGATAATTTTATTGCGTTTGAGGTCATAATGTAAGTTATTGGCGTAGATTCGTCTATAAATCAATTTGTATTAAATAAGGCATAAATCGGACCCCTAAGGGATTTATAAATTAAACTTCCTAGCTGCAGTTCTGCCAGAGTCGAGTAGGTCATTAGCCTCGGCTAAATAGGCGCTTCTCACCGGGTGGCAAAAACACAATTTAGTAACACTTGCTTAGCGATATAAGTCAGTCTTAAATGCATAACAAAGCGATGATTTAGTATCGATTTGCGGTAGTTACGATAAATTCGAAATAGTGATTTATATCGCTGAAACTCATAATTCAAAAAAGTCATGGGATAATAATATGCGAATCTTTTTAGGGGCAATCGACTGCCACCTTTTCGTATTAATTCATCAACGAATGGATCTAAAATGCCGACCTGACTAAATGTGTTGTGAATTTTTGATTAAGAAACTTGGAAATAATAAATTCATGAAACCAGGAAGTCGGCTAAGTTATTAGCTGGTGTTTTTGATGATTAATGACCGCCCAGAGGTGAATTAGCATTAATTTCGAAACATTCAGAGACATAATTAAAGGGATTCTCCTTTCGGGGGTCAATCAACTATAAATACAGATCTTGTAGAGCGAAGTGTTATAATGACTTTATTAGACCTTTTCAAAGTTACGATTTAGTTGTTTTTATGGTGATTAAGTTTTTCTAATTATCTTTGGTTTTTCTAACTGCCTTACAATGACCCTTACTACACAAGATCTTATCAATCAATGAAGAATTTTGTTTTAAAATGTGTGTAAAGGTGAATTACAAAGAACAGCTTCCAAAGTCTGCATCATATGTCGATATATTGATTTTTTATATTCATATTTCGATTATATTGATATCGATGCAAATCAGTGTAACTTATTAACTAACTGATTATACAATTCTACTGTGACCCTTCTTTAAGAAGCTTTATGAACTCCCGAATTTTTTTTAAGACACCTGTGCAAGTAACAGCAGTTCTCGTAACATGCATATTTTGCTCCAAATAATTTAAAATTTTCAAGACAGGAAAGAAAAGTCCTAAACAGTGAATTTAAAGTCCCAGAGAGTTAATGGACTTTGTAAACTCAAAGATAGCTTTTCACCCTTTCATGTCCCTATTTTACTTCGTTTTGTAAATATTTTAGTGTCATCCCTTCTCCTCTTTTCTAAAAAGGACAGATGGCTCTTCCGCTGAAACCTTGGAGCTGCTAATGAATACTCACTTCCCCAACTGCAATAATGACGGTCATCAGTTGCCGCTGTATAATCCAACAATTCTAAGTACATCGTAGAGTGATGTCGAAACTATTTTATCTGCGGAAAAAATCGCTTGGGCCATAAATAGTTTTGCACCTTACAAGTTACCAGGTCTGGACGGCATCTACCCCATAATGCTACAAAACGAGTCAGACATTATGGTGCCATGACTGGTAGCGTTATTCAGAGCCTGTATCATACATAAATACGTTCCCCTAACATGGAGACGAAGTCTGATGCATTTCATCCTGAGGGCTGGAAAGTGAGACCACGAACTATCAAAGGACCTTAAGCCGATAAGTCTGACCTCCTTGGCATTAAAAACCCTAGAGCTTGTCCTTGATATACATCTAAGGCAAACTCTTTGTGGTGCAACGATAACGAAATCCACGAAGTAGTACGCACAGTTGAATATTCAATCAAGTATAGACAATATACCCTGACTGCATTGCTGGACATAGAAGTATCCTTTAACAATGTACGCATTGAAGCCATCCAAGAATCTCCTGCCGATGTCGGTGTAGAGCAATTTCCTGGCCAATGGATAACTACTATATTTAAAGCAGGGATAATACAGTCCGAATTCTGATTAAGTCGGGCTGTTAGACGCATTACCGCCCAAGGTGGGGTCCTCTCTTCTCTGTTATGGCTAATGGTCATGAACAAGGTTCTGCTGAGACTTCAACAAGGGGATGTTAAGGCCGTCGCTTACGCGGACGATGTAGTGATCCGGATATCAGGGTTGTTTTCCTTTCTTATAAGTGAGATTATGGAGGGTGCCCTGAAGGAAGGGAGCAGTTAGTCTAAAAACTGTGGACTCACTGTGAATCCAGAAAAATTGAGCTTTTGCTCTTTACCACAAACACCAAGGTACCAGGTAGTTAAATTAAACGGCCAATAACTCTCACTATCCTCCACTGCCAGGTATTTGGGTTTAATAGAGGACTGGCTAATACCTCAACTGACTACATTACGCCTGTCATAAATTTTGAAAAAGGATTTAGTATCAGGACTCCAACTAGAAGGGAAGGACCCGGCCAGCAACTATGATACGTAATATTCACGGATGGTTTTAAAATGGAACAAGGTATTGGTGCAGGAGTCTTTTCTGAGACACTCAATATATCGAAGTCTTATTGTCTTCACCTTTTCTATAAATGTCTGGCTCTTGCCAGAGTCAGAAAGAGGGCTATGGGGGAAGTACTTCTTTGAAAATCTGAGGGCAATCTCGGGAGTAAAGATTAAGGAATTAGTCAGTTTCTTAAATTCCTCTGGGTTGGCTTTAGATTCTTTTCCCATAATAAACTAAGCCGACCTCAACCAAGATTTCAGATTTCCAATAAGCCTTTGGTGCACTTAATATCCAGCTCACGCTTGATATGTCGCATGCCACGTAGTGCCATTTGCCTATCTTAAGTTTGCCTGATTGGTCGTTCAAAAGTTAAGCCGTAGCTTGTAGTGCTTTAGAGTTGGATCTCAAGTGTAAGGCAGTGTGTAGCAAGGTCGTCCGCTACACAGTTCCCTGGAATATCACTGTGCCCTTGAACCCAAAACAGGTCTATATGGTACTGCTCTGCCAACTCATTTAAATAAGAGTGAGAGGTGATCAGAGTTTTTGATGTTAATGAGGCAGTTTCTAAGAACAGCACCGCCGCTTAACTGACCGTCAGGATACAGATATATTTTTCAGGTATGCTGTTTCCCTTCAGCTAATTCAGTGCTTCCTAGAATGTCATTACTTCCGCTTGGAACACACTACAATAATCAGAAAAGCAAAATAATAGATCGGTTTTCAGTTTTTCTTAGAAACCCCGCCACCCACCTAGCCCTCCAACCGAAAATTTAAAGTGGATTCCGAACCACTTACACTTACTCTGCAGTTCCATGGCTTTTTTTCGTAATCTGTTGTCAGTAGAAAACAACCATTAGTCGGCGGCGATGGAATTCGATCGTGGGACCTCCGGATTGATAGGCCCACACGTTATCACTTACTCCACCGACGACTTTATACAATAGACAAAATCATTACAAACATCAAAGAGTCTTGCGTGGAAACCCAATGTTACCAAAATCAAAGTTCAGGTCGTATAGTCAAACATTAAATCAATAATTTTATTGAAAATGAAATATTTTCGTCTTGTTGAAGTACTGAGCTTGGGATGCGTCAATGACATCAGTATTTCTTATTGGTTTTGATATTGAGAGTGTGCGGGTTTGATTGTGTGCAAGGATTGGTTAATCTGTGATACAAACAACTTAAGCAGTGACGACACGCTTGGTAATAAAATGGCCATGACTGTCATGTTTTCCGGGCTTGCATCTAGAGTAGGCTGTGAATAGGTGGAACAAATACCTGTTTAAGAAGTCAAAAGCTGCAATTCTAAATCAATCAACTGTGACAGGAGTAGAAGATGGTAGTTGGAAACTGGACTAGGTTCAATTTCTAATGTCCTTTTAATTTATCATCAGCAGAAAGACAATCAGTACGAACCTGCGAAAGTTAACATCTAATACGAGACGTTAAAGATACCTATGAGATTTCCCCTACTTTTAGCAATAAAGAACATCTGCGATGTGAGAACGTTAGTTGAACTGTTTAGTATATAATTTTATAGAGCTTGAGAATCACTATTTTTGTTCAATGTCAAGTAATTGGAAATAGTATTGAAATCTTTTGTTTCATTATAATTCATCATCGTCACAAAAATGGAAAGACAGCTCCTAATGAAACAAAATATAAGTCAGCAGTATACCGCCAGCTTACTAGATCGATTAGAAAATACTGATAATATTATGGAGCTCGGAGTTGCTCTTATTAAAATTATAATTTCTTATGCCTTCTTAATGATGCCACTTGGTTAAACAATTCAATTCAGCAGCTGTTGTATTCATTTTCGCGTTTGAATAGCGTGACCAAGAAGAGAAAGGTACCTACCTGTCTGATCGCAAGACAACCCGAAGTCGTTTTCACGTGAATTTTCATGTAATAAAATACTTTGTACAATAATAAAATAAAATATAAACCGACAAACATTTGAACCGTACAGTACTTATATTGCTCGTTTCACTGATTTTATAGCTAAAAGTGTTTTATTCTGTACGATTCAAACTGGACGAGGTAAAAATAAGCCTCGTTTAGTGCCCGGACAAGAACATTGAACAACAAATCATAATTGAGTACCAATTATGACCTCATACCTTCTGGACAGACCGTCGTTTACAACAAATCATTAAAACACCATTAAAAAATAATTTGTATACACTTTTACTATACATAAAATAACGGCAAAATTGCACTCATCCAACAGGAAGAATTAAATTCCCATTGAGTCCCGCATAAATACTCTGCTTCATCCTAACCATTCCCATAAAATAACGCTGACAGACTAATTACTTGATATCATGCTCCCTTCAAGTGACGATTTCTTTCAATTAATCTGCTCAAATGATTGTACCTACTCCTGATGGTAAGTAAACAGGCCCTAAGAATCATAAAATGTAACTCCGCCTTAATAACTCAATTCTATGCCTATGCGGCTTTTCAAACTTTATTTCTTCCGCAATAATCCGCACTAGTCTGCAGACCCGCGCCAGAGTCTGGATTTTGATCTAACCGGGGAAGCCATCCAGAGAGCTTGATTGCTCTATGTATATTAAGAACCTAATCTCCTCCGATTATATTATCTCTCAATTACTGTTATGTCATGCATAAAAACAGCTAGAAAAGTCAACTAAATCTTCTTATTTCGATAAGTTCTCTCCGGAAAATCCAGTTTTAAATTCAACTTAAAGATAAACAAAAAGAGAAAAATGCGATCGTTGATCGCAAAACAAGATCATATGAGACAACATATACCCACATAAGATTCATCATTTAAGCGTGAAATAGTCGGGAACCCATAATGAAGTAATGACCAGATCACGTCAGAGTATCTAAATATCTGGAGTATCTCGATATATGCATTCTGGACGATCAGTCATCTATCAAAAGATGAAGGAAAGGCGGCATGATCGCATATGACGATGATGACGAACTTGAAATGTAGAAAAAAGAGATTGCATATCGTGTCTGTCTCTATAGATACTAGTTAGACAGATGTCTATACATACTATATCTGCGAATCCGGTAAGTATACGACATCCATGTTAAAGTGATCATGAAATTGAGTCTGAGGTAGTATAATCGGTTTTCCTTAGTTGAATCAGATTTCTACGAAAAAAGTAAAATTACATCCAAAGTGGTAGAGAATAGTTTTTCTCATACCTTTCAGTGACGTCATATGTGACAAAATAAATGCAATCATTTGACCCGATCGGTATCAGAAAGAGAACAGGTTAACACTGGAGACGTCATCGCTTGAATCGAGTGCGTCTTAAGAGAAGACAGATTTCAAGTTGAAGAGAACTTAGCTGTATATCGCGTTTTCTTGAAACAGTTTCTGCGATCGTGTTGAAGAAGTTGTTCGTCGATCGAGTGAACAAATTTTATTTAGTTAGGCATGGCCTGTCAGCCAAAGCGGTCGGCTTTTGTGCTGACGTCCAGTTTAAGCTCGTTATTCAGAGTTGTACTAACAATAGTTTTCTGTATTTCAAATGTGCAAACAAATAGTGATCTTGCGATCAATTTACCGAACGACGGCGGCCCGAAATTTGGGGATCGCTTACTTCCGCGACATAGACAGTTCGGCACAAGCCAAACAAGTGGTGCGATTAGTTTTAGTGTAAATAAATTTTCTGATAATAGAATTAGTAGTAGCAATGAAAGTAGTGATAAGCATCTAGTACCGTCAGTTACCGATGACCATTATAGTGGCGATCATAGAACTGGTGTAGTTTTCAATAACCATTCAATAAAATCCAGTGATCACAGTGGTCATAGCTTGCGACGAAGTGATGTTGAAGTATCGAGCGATAGTAAAAGTAATCAGTTGTCATCGATTGTCGATAATGCGGTTATTCCGGTTGCACAGCAGTACGATCAGCTGCAAAATTTACGACGGAACGATTACGACGTTGAAATTGATCATGATCTTGTCGATAACATTAATGTGTCTAAGGCTGATCGATTAATTGAAATGTCAACTGAATTTTTTATCGTTCCATCCTCGACAGCAGAAAGTTCTGACCCAGGTGGACATCAGAGATCATACAATCATCATCTCCAAAATCGAGCAACAACACCACGATCAGTTTTAATCCTGGCACCTAGAACACCACCCTTAAATATTTCAGTGACACCACCCACGATCATTACTACTTCACATATCAGTGGACTCAGAAAGGAACCATGGGTCGTTCCAGTTCTTGTTCTTGCAGCTTTGTGCATGATAATGATGGCAGCATTTGAGATTTTTGTTCTATTCAAAGCATGGAGGACATCACCATCGCGGAGGCATCTATTTTTGGGGCAAATGCTTCTTTTGGGATTATTTGCTTGTGCCGGACTTGGAGCTGTTTTGACTGCCACTCCAACAGTGGTATCGTGTGCTACCGTGCGATTTGGCGTCGGTGTGTCTTATGCTTTAGTTTTTGCAGCTCTTTTAGTGAAGTGCGTTTTTCTAATTAGTCTTAACGGAGGTGTATATTTACCTGCACCATATCAAGGATTATTATTACTTTTTGCAGTTCTCATCCAAGTAGCAATCGGTGCTCAGTGGTTAGTGACTCAACCGCCTGACATTCAAACGTTGTCCATCCCGATTGGACCAGAATTGGGAGGAAAGTTTTCCATGTTGATTACATCAACGGACATCACTCGCCTTCACGGATCTACAGTAGTAACGTTGTGCAAAACTCAGTTTTCCGAAATTCTTCTATCGCTTATCTACATAGTCTTCCTCATCATATTCGTTTCGATCCTAGCGATTAAATCCCGTGGTATACGTGACAATTATCGTGAAGCTACGTACATTGGATTAGCAATCGGTGGAGCAATACCAATTTGGCTTGGCTGGACCTTATGCGGTTTGGCAGTTACTGATCGACACAAGGATGCATGCTTAGCTTTTGGACTAGTAGCAACCTCAGCAACAGTTTTTCTCGTCATGTTTATGCCGAAAGGAAGACAATTAGCTGCCATGGGAAAAGAAGGACTATATGTCGAAGATCGCGAGGAACAATTTAGCTCACTCAGTCGAGCCGGTTCTGGTTACTCGCCATCATTCTTCCATTTCAAGCCTATCAAATACGGTGTTATGGGCGGTATACCCAATTCAGCAACGAACACAGGAAATGGGACAAGTTCAAAGCATGCGGCCACACTTGGAGGAGGTATGTATTGTCTTGGCATAAAATTTATCGTCAGTTATATGCCGCTTAATTATTAGTTTTACGCTTTTCAATATTGAGTTGAGTGAGTTTGAGAAAGTGATCGATTGATTTTCTGTGGTGAAGGGAAAATTTCGCGATTAATATCGTTCTGTTGTAGCTTGTGTCGAATCATGAAAATAAGAACAAAAATGACTTTTGTGAAAGCACCAGGAAGGTGTTTGTTTAGGGCCTTTGTAGGTAGGTCGATATTATAAAGTCACGCCTGTTAAACCTGATAATTTTCATTTTCGTGACACAAACGTCGTAATCGACTTGAGGTTATATGAGAAGATTTTTGTATTTATCGTAGCAAGTAGAAAACTAAAAAATTAGAGCTCCGAACGGTACTATATAGTAAATTGAAACATGAACCGGAACTGTAAGATTAGAAATTTGTTTTCGTAATCCATCCAGAAATATAAAATACGGAAACTGGCTTAATTTACAAACTGAACTTGTAGTGCTCTTTTTTTATTCGACAGCAAAGAGAGTGATTTTCATAAAAGGGTTGGAACTGGGAAGCAAATTAAACTAAAATATTGGAAAGACTTGCTATTTTTTAAAGAATAGAAAGATTGCTTTTAAAGAAACTATTGAAGCCAATTTCATGTTGAATCCTATCTAATATCCGTGTCCGGCAGAGGCGTGCTGATTCTTGTTTACAGTTTCATACATTCCTGCGAGAGATTAAATAGCAGCCTGGCTCTTTACAGATGTCGGTCAGCAATATTGCTCTGCTGCTAACACTATCTGCATAGCCATAACTGTAATTGACTCTAGGCCTGCCTACAGAAGTTTTATCGGATTGGACTTCCAATGTATTAACATGTCTGGCGAAGTCATCCAACACGCAATTCCCAGGAATATCATTGTGCCCTAGAACCCATCATAGATGGATTTTTGAAACCGAAGACACTTCAGATTTCATTTTAGCTAAATCAAGTCACTACAGTGGTCCGGAAGGTGGAACGGATAATCTATGTAGACGGTGTAGATCTGGACGGATTAATCGTACGGGAGTGATTTGCTTTTCCAGTCCTGCCTGATTAGGATCGTCAATGTAAACCGCTTGACAAAGGAATGGTTAGGTGAGGTGTAATAAAGGTTTTTCTAGAGAAAGCGATAAGGGGTTTGGGATTGTAGAGTGTCCAACACGAACATTGGACCATTGAGATGTGGCTGAGAGTCTGCAGAAGTATTTCTAAAGTTGCAGTGAATGTCGTCCGCAATGCTCTGCCAATACAAATGCAGTCTGATCTCTGCAACTTGCCTAGGATATTAAGATTCGTAGCCTTGTTTAGAGATGGCCACCAAACGATCATGCCAAACAAAAGGATTGGCCTAATGACCGACACGTAGGGCCAGCGCACCATTCCTCCTCTTACAAGAGCACAGAGCTTCTGTTGCTTTCTTGACCCTCTCCTGAATCTTCAGTTTCCAGCTTAATTTCCGATCCAGGATAATGCCTACAGATGGGTGCCGTTAAGAAACAGAGGGTTTATATATTTTTTTGGTTAGCTACCAGCGATTGATGAAACTTTGTAAATAAATAAATATGGCACTTATTTGTGTCACTTATCCATTTATTTCACGATTCACGAATTTTTTTTTTCGGTGTGACCAAAGCCTAGGGGACAATCCTTTGGTGCGTTTGCATGATTTTTTCCGGAAGGGAGTTAGGGTAAGAGGAGTGAGGAAACTTGAATATCTTGTTTTGCATTGCTGCGAGCTACACAACAACCCGGAGACGGAGTGGATTTTTTAATTAAATTTTAAAAACAGAGGGGAGACCTGGTTTCGAACCCGGGAACCATGGCATGGTGGTCGTGCCTCTCAACCAATTGATCCAACTCCGTCTCTTTTCTGTCGATGAAATTACCATCAGCATCAGCTTTTTTCCGCGATAGATTATGCGCTCCGGATGTTTGTTGTTTTAAGCCTTTCCGCATTAAACCGCCACACTTTAGGTATTGTATGAACATATTGATACCGTATATAAGCAAATGTTAACTCTCACTAAATAGTTCCACGTTTAGATAGACCTTACATAAAGAAGGTATTTTCTCAAAATTTTTGCAATGATCGATCTGGTTCTGAGACAGCTAGAATTTTCAATTTCATCTTTTCAGCGTCAAAGCAATTCGTTGCCAGTACGGGTAATCTCTACCTTGTCTCCTTATAAGCTTGTATTGTCCTATTCGTTTGTAGAATTAATTAATCCTTCTAACTCAGAAGGCGCACTTCATAGGCAGAAGCCTAGAATTAATTGACCTATTCACCAGAATATAACGTACATATATTGAGATGAATGAGGCTCCCACAACCCATGCAAATAAAATATTAGTAAACAACAAAAAAAACTAAAAAAACAAAAACAAAAATCCAAAACACGCCCACACAATCAGGGGTGCACAGACAACAGAGATCGCTTTAGCAAATCCTTAGTAAGAGTCAGGTCAAAAACAGGACACATATTCACGGCTCTACACATGCGATTTATAGGTTCATGCATACCATAGTTAGACCGAGAGTGAACAACATGCAGCAAAGGCAGTCTTCTTAAGCTATACGGGGTATGCCTATAAGAAACCATACCTGCGAGAGTGCAAGAGTCTATGTTCGAGTTCAAAAGCTGGTGAATAAAGACTAGGTCAGCAACTCTACGCCGTTCTTCCAACGAGTGCATATTAAGCAATCGGAGGCGATCCACATAAGGAGGAAGCCTAAGTGGATCATTCCATGGAAGGTCTCTTAGTGCGAACCTAACAAAGTTCCGCTGTACCGACTCAATGCGTCTGGAATGAACAGCATAGCAGGGAGACCAAACCTGAGATGCATACTCGAGAATTGGCCTGACCAAAGAAAAGAATAAGTGAATTAAGGTCTTCCGATCAGAAAGGAATAGGATCATAACAAAAATCAATCAACAAATCGTATGCCTTAACCTCTCCAAGTCTATTCATCTCAGAAATTTGATATTCTCTTCACAACTAAAAACTCGTGTCAAAACTGCCGCGCCGTCCAGAATGTAAAATTGGCTCAAATGACACACTGTAGGTTTAAATTAATGTCATTCCCATTCCATCCATTGTTTGCGTTTAGCTTATTTAGATGAATTTAAGAATGTCGCACAACTTGAAACAAATTTTATCGGATCAGAGTCCCAATAATTGCCAATTTAAGCTATCACCTTCTTACTTACTTACTTACAAAATTACTTGATCCATTGTTTTGTAGAAGCATAAATCTTGAATGCGCAACTTTAATGAAATCACCGCAAAAGATAATTCTACAATAAAAATTGCAAAACTCCATGAACTATGGCTAGCTTGAAAGTATTACGGATTGAATTTCAAGAAATAACGAAGGATCATCGTTGTACCAATCACGGATCATCACAAGAAAGTGTGCTTGATCTGCGCAAAATTTATTTAATATTCACCTGAGCATGCACGTATTTCTGTTTACCATTTTACTGCAGCAAATTTCTTTTTCTCCAGAGACAATGGTGTACGAACACATCAAGTGGATCATCACGTCAGGTCAGCCGATCTTCTTTACTATAATTAGAGAAAATCACCTCAAAAGACTGATCTGGGTTATGAGCTCGTCGAACTGAATCAACCGCGTCGAACTATATTTAAATTGTGGGAAGCATAGCATACTACGTGAAGACCTATGTGTGCTACACCTGAACCTTGAGAGGTGTAACAAAAGATCGACAAAATAAAAACAGACGGCACCGCGAACATCACAATGCATTCGCTATCGAAAACAAAGGCCAAGTATCGAAATTCCGTTAGCGCAAGTTTATTGTACTCTGAACTGTCTTAACACGAAATCTTGTAAGAATCGCCTTGGCGATTGTTAGTAATTAACAAGGCAAAATTGATTTTATAGGTAAAGTCGTTAAAGGTAGGCGCGGAGAAACTGAACTCTTGAGATCTTTAGTTTTCACACGCCGATATCGATCAGTACTAATTGAATGATGCTGTTCCAGGAGTTGTTTAATTGCAGATAATGCGAGATAAAGGTGGAACTTTTATGTCATGATTAACAGCTAACCGATCGTCAAACAGTCCGGTTTTATGGAAATTACCGATAAGTGCTTAAGTATTGTTTCGAGATTGTTTGGTCAATAACCTTTTATCGCGCTGCAACAGTTTCGATTTAATTTTAATGACATCTTAAGAACATAGTCAAGACAAGATGAACAGTCAAACGATTGTCGAGGAAATTCGATATTTGTCAAGTCGCGTGTTTGCACGTGAATTTTTAATCGGTATTTGTCGACAAAATATTTTGTCGATTATATAAGAGATTGGCTCATCATATTTCTTCCTTTCACTTGATTCCGCACAAAATATTGGCAAGAACACCAATGAAAAGGTTCAGCTTCGTAAATCATAGAAGTGCTTCAAAAGTGATGCCTTACATCGAACATAACATAATTAAATACTTCGTGACTTCCTCATTAGACGTAGTCATGACTTGCATAGGTTACCTTATGAAATCCATATCATCGCTGCCGAAGATGATTACCTCCTTAAGTTACGCATATGGTTTCCATCACGGAAATAGCCATGCGCGAATTACTTTACTTATCCGATATTTATGAAAACCACGCCACCATATCACTAGCTACTGGGGATGGTTGCAAACTATACTGCCTGGTCACTCACATTTTTTTCCAAATAATTTTTTTTTTTAAACAGTCCGATTAAAGAGTGTTTACCCAGATATTTTTCACAGTAGACTGATCATACGGAGTGCAATAGGATTTCGAGCGTGAACACTATTTACCTCCGACCAGGTGATTGAAGGCGAAATGTCGATTTTTGTCTATTGTGGAACGGTATGCCGTCTTCCTAAACTGATCGGTTGTAATGGTTGGTTTGTTTGGTTTTGTCCACAGAAATTAGTGCTCAATCGGAGTGAAAGCGATCATAGTTTTTTTTTTTTTTTTTTTGTTAATCGAGAGTAACATGGGAAGCATTCGAGTGCTAGTGAATAAATTAACCTTGTGCTTTTCGGTTTACTTGCAGACTTATTCGTTTTGGTGGGTTTAAAGAGATATTTTATTTTGGGCATTTGAGTTGCCAGCTATTGTTTGTGGTTAGTAAATTCTTCATTTTGGTAATTCGAAGAAGAAATATTGAGTGCCAATTAACAGCAGCTTTCCTAATTTAAAATTTACATTTGCAGTGTATAAGTTCAATCAATACATAAATGTTGTCTTAAGCGTTTCTCTTCAGGTAAGCTTTCTACTCTAAAAATTAAATTAATACCGCTAATCATATCAAAATGGTTGTCGAATCTTTAACTTTTATTACAGCAGCTTTGTGAGCAGGAGTATTCGCGAGTTAAAATGAATGTAGCGCTTCATTTTCATTGGGACTCTTCTGATATATCGTTGGACTAACCAGTCAAGAACGAAAGTAAGCAACATAAATTAGCATTGTATAGCAAGAAGATTGAGAAGATAGGTCTCAAGCCGTTCGTGACTCGTTTTAGGCAACTACTGGCTCAAGTATGTCGCGGAACGTTAAGTATCGGTATGAGAGACGGGACACAAGTTTTCGTTTGTACCTTAGTTACCTTCTCAGGGCAACTGATAATCTTTAAAAACTTTATAAATAGTTGTCCCATTGTAAAAAATTGTTACTTCACAAATTCTACCCCTACTAGAATGGTGGTGTAGACTCCCTTATTGAAGATGCCACTAAGCATAGCTGGATATGGTAGATATTTCCATCCTCCACCGATCTCAGTGAAATTGTATGTATTATATACCTAGTTCTTCAACTTGGATGACATAGGCCGAGAGTAGAGTTTCATCCTAAACCGCCAATGTTCCTCTTGTAATCTCTAATTTCCTTTTAGAATTATCTACTCTCAACAGAAGGAACTATGGTTTTCCGTTAGCAATATTTCACCTTACGTCGTTCAAATAAAACTGATAAAGTATGTCGATGTAAAAGTCCTTTGTTAAGGTGCTTGAAGACGTCGGAGAGCATATCACGACATGGAATAATTTTGTTGTATTCTGAGCTTACAAAAGAAATTAATAGTAAAGTAGAAGTTTAAGCTGTTGCGGCAGTGTGACGCCAACGAGGAAAGAGGCGTCGAGCATAGTCGACGACTTCTGTAATGGTAGCTTACAGAAAAAAGGCATAAAATGTAAGACTATCGAGGTTTGAGTTGGAGATGATTTCACATTTATCGAAGAGTGAGCAGGGATATGGTCTTGGAAAAACGAAGTAAGAAAAGTGGGTTCTAAGGATGTTTCAAATGCTTTTTTCGACACGCTAGTTATCTTCGTTTTTAAGACAACTGGATCAGAATAGCTAGAAATCGAACATAAACAACATGTCGGACATGTACAATATAAGGTTTATTCTCAACCACCGTCATTACCCCGCAACTTTCAACAGCTTTTTAGCATAATCATAAAACCACACTGGTCCTCCGGTAAGATTCACACCTGGAACCTTTACATTAGAAGGTTAGCATGTTGTCCTATACTCCACAACGCCTTGATAAATATGTTTGTCAAGAGAAAAGGTTCCTTTATTCTCGACAGTCATTTTTATAGACAATCGAGCAGGGTGTTCTGACTATTCTCGCGTGATTAGTCGAAACAGACTACTTTACTCGAGTCTCTTTTCGTCCCTCCCGTTAGTAGTCTTAGCGCGGGGAACATGGACTGTTACATTTATCCTCACCTCACCCAGTGTTGAGTAAGTGATAACGTGTCGGCCTACTAATCCGCAGGTCACAGGTGCGAATCGCATCGGCGGCGAGAGAGAGAGAGAGATAATCTTCCGCAGAATAGGAGGTAATGTCTTGCCTGTGCGCAACCTCTCCTCTTCCTCTTTTCTGGATATTTACAGCTCTCGCCTCGAACATATTGCTAATCCATCTAATTACGATAATAAGAGCATCCTCCAGTTCACCGAAGTCTATATTAGTAAAGGCTCCTTCAATAACTATTGTAGCCATTGCTATCTCTCAATTATTGAGATCCTCTTCTGTTACTCGCACTGCTTAATGGAGTGCCGTTTCAGCAGATCTGCCAGCACAATAAGCCTGCTGGTTTCTACTAAATGGTATTTCTCGAGCGCCCTTCCTCTCAATATATATTTATTCGAGGTTTATGATTTCCTTCGTTATATTTTACTAACTTTAAGGGATAAGGAAATGAGGGAATTTGAATCCCTTTTTCTGCACTCTTTCGAGCTAGGCAGTAGCTAAGAGATGGATTTAATTTTTTTATTTCGTCAAAAAAGCACGGGGAGACCAAGTCTCGAACCCTGAAACTATGGCGTGGTGATCGTGCCACCAATTCATCCAACTCAGTCTAATAGAATCTCTGCTAATTGTAACAACTAATTTGCTCAAAAAACTTAGCTACTGTTGGAACAGTTGAGATGTTCTGAAACAATGAACAGTAGTTGACCCAATAAAGAACCCAGTGGTACCCCCGCCAATGAAATTGTATTCCTCATTATTATAAATTTTTGTTCGTTTTGTTTTTCTGTAAATTGCATCTTTCGCGGATAGACAAGGTGGATTTCTCACGCAAATTTTTTTTTGTCATATTTTTCTTACCCATACTACCAGTAGAACTGAATACCTGGCGAATGGCCACAAAAAA
This sequence comes from Leptarthrus brevirostris, assembly GCA_964036015.1. Lineage (NCBI taxonomy): Eukaryota > Metazoa > Arthropoda > Insecta > Diptera > Asilidae > Leptarthrus > Leptarthrus brevirostris. Next base: position 8,138,518 of record OZ038373.1, read on the forward strand.
CAATGCTAAGACATGAAAGCCTCCTCAGGGGCAACGTGTATCGTGAGGATAGTCTCGTTAGGTGAACTTAATAAAATTTTATGATCGGTCTTGGCATCTATTTTTCAGCCGTCCGAATGGACTGAGAAAGACAGCCTACTCCTACTGTTAGATGATTTCGATATTCAGATCAGATAGGATTGAACTAAAAGAAGATACTTCTTTAGGGTTGTTCATTTTACGTATTCAAATTCGCAATGAGCATTATTGCTTTATTCTTTATTGAAAGCGAACAGAAAGAACTGGTTTTTCACCGGAATTTGTTGTTGCACGATCTTTAATTGAACAGTGGTCATTTGCGCTCGTTGTGATAAGGTAAGTATTTTGCTTTCTTAATGGAAGCCTGAGCCTGAATGGTTTTGTCATGGATATTTTTCTGACTAATAGAGATGGTCATTCCACAACAGTCTAATCAACAAGTTTTTGGTTTTTTTTTTATAGTTAACTGCAACATTTAATTGGAGAATGATCCTGTCTAAAAAATGGGACGACACGGCAGCAAATTGAACCCGTCCGTTCGATTTTATCGTTATTTGCAATTTAAGAAATATGTCCCAGCTGAATGTGGTCTTTAGCTGGCTCGACAGGACCACTGAACGGTTTTCTCGTGGGCAGAATCATATCAAATGAATTTCTTTCGTGTATCTTTTTCTCATTTTGTTCGCCTCATTCATGCATTTGGAGGCAATAAATTCCGTTTTTTTTATAATTTGTGCGAACATTCCTTTTTTTAACGGCCACTACTTGAAAGGAAATATTATCATTAATTTATTCCAAGAATATTGTAAGAAAACCAGTTCCGGAATTATTGTTATGGGATTTTTTTTAATCAGTCATTGGCACGGCACCGTTCTCACTACATTAACGCGCTGGCGCAGTCGCAATTGTCTTAAAAGTGAATCAGACTATCACCTAGCAACACACTGAACTAGTTGAATAGGTGCGGATTTAATTTCATTTATGTGTACACGATCCGGTGTACGTCTTCGGGTCCATGCTCTTAGCTCTGGTTATACATTATGGAGGCCAATTTATATCGCGTATTAAATAATAAATGTAATCCGGCAGAAAAAAACTAGTTTTTCATGACCACGTAACTCTCGATTAATTCACGTTCCCCGGGCTGATCTAGACAATCATCATCATCCATGGACTTCCACATTGTGTCTTCAATTTTCTCAGATGATTTGCAATTTCTTTTTTAGTTTTTCTCTTTTACATATTAATTTGAGAACTTATTGTTTGCGTGTAACCGATCCAACAGTTTTGAGTACCGATTTTCTTTTTGCAGAACTTAGGAAAAAACTGTGTTGGGGCTTTGTAGGTGAGAGAAACGGACTTTGCGGTTTCGTGCTTATTTGGGGTAGAAGGACACTTGACAGTTTTTAGAGATCTGAACGATTAAATGTTAAAGTTATTAAACTATAATATCGAGCCTTATTAAAAGAAGAAGAAGGAATTGCATCAACAAACTGTATGCCTACACTATTCAACCCAATTAACCCCTCATCCGAAGGCTGTTCACCGTAAGACCTGCTGCTAGGGGTCTCAGATACTGGTTCTTTGGGGATTCAATGTAAATCAATTGAGAAGAGTTTTGCACTATCTGCAGTAAGCCGAAAATAAAAACCAACAAGAAAATTAAACCAAGTATGTCCAGGTAACAAAATACGACCACAAAGCGAAAACTTAAGGAATCTTTGCTGGAAGGAAATCTTTGCAAAGGAAGATTTGTAAAGTGAGTAAAATTTACAGAAGAAACAGAAAGAACACAAAAAATCGCAGAACGCAAAACGACGTCAGTGGAGTAAGCGATAACTTGCCGGCCTGCCATCCCAAAGGTCCTAGATTCGAACCCCATCGGTAGCGATCCAGGGTTGTTTTCTGCTGACAGGTTGCAGAGTAATGTTGATGGTTTGGAATCCACATTAAATTATACGTCCACTTGTAATCGCTGTCTCGAAACGGGTGAAATTTTTCTCCCTTTCATACCCCATAAGCAGTTACTGGAACTTGAGACTATCGAAAAGTCGATCAGCCTCACATAGCCATAAGAAAGGTCCGTTGTGTTGCCACATTCAGGGGGACCCACCTGACTGTCAGTATAGGGTTTATTTAGAACGCCTAACGCTTTGTGCCCTCTCCTGGCCACGCCTGGGAAATCGCAGAGTAAATTAGTAAATACAACATCTACAAAAGCCGTTGGTGGGGGATGCGTAAGGCTCCCGAAGAGACAGTGGCCAGTAATGATTGCTATAATATTTCGGAGATCGGTGCGGCTTTGCTCCTTAGCGGGAAAGCCGTTATCTTAATGTCCCAAACTGGCCACAGCTGCCTTGACATACCTGTCAAATTGCTCCATATTTCCTTAGCGAGCTGAATAGCTTTAAGGTCAACTTCTCTTTTCATTGACTCTAGAGACCGGCCTATCGACCTGTTTATACAGGAAGGGTTCAGATGAGAACCTTATTTTTCAATCGTGAAAGCCGCCTCATTGCTCTTAAATTCTGGAGACTATCGTGACACCTACATAGCAGCTCTGACCTTATTACGTTTGAGTAAAGTGCCTTTATTGCCGCCTGACTGGCTATATCTGCCATGGTGACACTGGGAATTATGGTAACTTCAAAGATGCAAATTAAGTTGGTGAAAAAGTTAGCAACAACCAGTTAGTTACAACCAGTAGTTGAATCCGTCCCAATTACGCGTAGAGCTTATCAATTTCCAGAACTGTCGCTGGTTGACACTGAACATAGGTCTTATGATCTTTTTTTTATTTATACGAAATTACGGTGGCAGAAAAAGATAAGGCTAAATAGGTAATGCACTCCTGGAGGCACGGAGCCTTATCGAGACCGTATTCTTAAAAATTACAAACTGTCGAGGCAAGGCATATTGAAGGTTCCAGGTTTAAACCACATCGGCGGCAACCCAGACGACAACATATTATGATAAAAAGGGGTGGGGTGACAGAGTAATGTCGGTGATTCGGAACTCACCTTAAATTGTAGGTACAGTTTCAAAAGTTCATCAATAAAACACATTAAATATAAAGAAGTCGCCAAAAAGGCTGGCTGGGATTAAAGCCAACTAGGGTGACGAAGAAATCTCTAAGCATATTGCCAGAGTTGGTCTCTAGTCTGAAGGCTTAAGATGTTATATTAAGGCGTGCAAATGCGACGTTTTATTAGTGTTTATTAGAGTTTCGAAATTAGTTATTACCGTCTTATGAGTTTGAGCGTTTTTGGACTTTGTCTAACGCAGACAATAGGTACGGGGTTTTCTGCCCGTACTCAATGAAACATCGTTGTTGTTGTCCAAGCATGGATTCTCGGTTGATTTCTAAAGAGTTGTCTTGAAACTTCATTACAGAACAAAGGAGTACGAGAAATCTAATATGCTGTCGTTGGAGAAACTTTGAATGGTATTGAAATTTAGAGTTAGATGGCTGTTAATAAAAATAAGAAATAACATTGGTGAAAAGACTGAACCCTGCGATACAACGATGTTCAATTCAAATGTAGCTTTCATTGTACGACCTTAAACAAAACTTTCAACCTGCTTTATGAAGCTTAAAGTTTCGTTAGAAGGGCAGCATGCCTCTCAAAAGCTTTTGAAATCTCAAGAGCATGATTTGGACTTGGAAGAACATCCTTTGGTATATTGTCGTTGTTTTGGTATTATTAAAGTGTCATTTCAACATATCGGCTATTTGAAAATCGAATCAATGTTTTCTATTCTGCCCCAAAACCGTCACGTCTAATTCGCATCACTTCTTTCTTAGAACATTAAAAGAAATATCAACAAGAAATCTTCATTCCACACAATTGCCATTTCCTGAGGAAACAGCTTAGGTACTATCACTTAATAAACTCAACGTAGAGATACACTTCTATGCCCTTCTTGAAGACTTATGTACACTCGATTTCCCAGAGATTAGAATTTAATGCAAAAAGACTGAACAAATGAAGTCTGCCAGGCATGCGCAGTTCACGGAGACGATAAAAATGCATTTTGCCTGAATGCAAATGTCTTGTAAATATTTGAAGTGTACTTTGTGGTTAGATTCACAACTCTGCACCAAGATTAAGTGAGCATTTAGCCTGGACCTTGTGCTACAAGCGATTACCCAAGTAAGTGTCTTTTCAGGCTGTGGTTAACTTCGGCGGTCTTAATGGGTTCTGTTCGCGAAGGGTTTGTCTGTTTGTTTTGCTTTTAGGAATGTTTGGCAGCTGCAAACTGTGAATTGAAGGACAGTGGATAAATACGAGAGCATCGTCTATCTTGCTGTAGTGGCCAGTGTTCAAGTTATGCCCTTTAACCCACCTGAACGCTGACCAATGTTAAGCTCACCAGTTAGCAATGGAAAGAAAGCAAAAGTATGATTTAATGGTCTTTTAGCATATCTGATCGCATCTTACTAACTTTAGGGAAATTCTTAGTAAGAACGTCACCGCGTGCTTGAGACTTTGCAGCAGCTGCACGGATATAAGAAGGCACTTACTAGGTGGATTGCACCAGAAAAACAAAATTTGATCGCCTTGTTATGGTCACGCTTTGCGAATCGATCCATGAACCCTGAAGCGTGCCCAATTAGGCTTTATACTACGATCCACTCCGTACATATATTTTCCAGTCAATTCAAGTGCAATGTCTGCATCAACGTATCAAGTTCAGATTCAGAGTAGGTCTGGCTAGAGTCTCGGGATGGTATCGAAAAAATGAGAGTTTGCAGATTGTTTTTGTGAACGCAAAAGAAATTGAAACGGCGACGACCACGTTATGCAATTTTCCACTGAAAGGGTATCATGCCACAAGGTAATGATCGTGTTCACCAAACAATTTACTTTCCGATATCGTCTTAGCTCGGCTCGATTGGGCTCTGCTGATGGCTGATGCAGTGCAGTGTAGTCAATTCAAGACAAAAGTGTTTACCGGAGAGTGCGGTAATTTGATAAACCTCCAGATATTATTATGTCATTCGCCTGTGCACGCCAGCTGATACATCTGACACCAGCTGGATCAGCGGATTATTGGCCATGCTCGTCAGTAATCAGATGCATTTTCATGCAATTTACTCCTTTGACCCTGAAGGCCTTCACCGGATCTTGTTTTTTATTGCAATATAACATTGTTGCATAATCTAGCGAAATAGCTTGCTTGAGGATTCTATGACAGGATCATTGATCTTTTGATGTACTTTATGATCGGTTGTGTGATTTGGAAATTACGTGAGAGTTTTTTCTGTAATTTATAGACTATATTGAGGATAGGAAAGTGATTTTAATGATAAAAATCGATCCCATCTTTAACTGCGCGAATGTTTAGGTCCAGTTTTCTGCAAATATAATAGTTGCGGTATTTTTTATTTAGTTTTGATCTGTATGATCTTGTTCCGTAAGATCTTGAGTACGGTGACCTTATTCATATCAAGGCAATATTTTAACATTCTGGTTCCTATAATCAGGAACGTCACCCGATTTAAGCCAAAGATTTCAAGTAGACCAATAATTTAAGGTTTGTTCCGGATCACTGACATTACTATACAATCCCCAATTACCTTTTCTAACTTGTTAGTGTTCGGATCGATTTGGATGATTCTGTTTTTGATGTATGGAGACTAAACGTTCCATTTAATGACACTATTACATCTCGCCATTTATCAGTCCGTTTGTTGGATGATCACTTGAAACTTATCTCACGTGGAAAATGTTAACATTTTTTCATTCTCTTATTACTTTTAGAGAACTATCTTACTTATCAGATCATACTGACGGCTCCAAACAAGAAGGCAGAGCAGGTGGAGGTATCTTCTCGGAACATTTTGACCTCGATATCTCATTTCGCTTACCTGACTACTGCAACGTGTTTCAGTCAGAAATCATAGTTATAAAGGTAGCCGCGGACCGTCTCAATCATTTAACGCTACTTACAGATAACATATGTATTTGTATACTACCTATGTATATGTATACTACCTCTCCAAAACAGTTGTACCATGTCGCTCAGCTCTGAATGACATAACTAAGGATCTGAAAGTACGGCTCATCCGGGCGCTCGGACATAGCAATATTCCGGGTAACTGTAGAGCCGACGAATTAGCGAGAATCGGTACCACTCGTCCCGATTCGTACATTAACCACCACCTGGGAAAGCCGCTGGCCACTTGCATTTCGAGCTTTCACAGATATCTCTCAGGATTGCAAATGTTAGTTGGCAGGAGGAACACACCTGCCTCATCACCCGACAGATATGGCCAAAACTTGACCCTAAACCGGTCAAGAGAACTCATCCTACTCGGAGGCAAAGTAAGTAGCAGTACCGTGGCCGGTATTACGGGCCACTGTCTCATAGGTTGACACGCCGCTAGACTAGGTGCTCCTCCAAACGACTTCTGTAGGAGTTGCCAAGAAGAAGACGAAGAGGAAACCATACTTCACCTCCTCTGCAACAGCCCGGCCCTAGCCAACCGTAAGAACCGCTTTTTTCGCTCCCAATTTTTTCAAGAGCTAACCGATTTAGGCTCCACTGACGTCAGGGACCTAGTTCGATTTATTAGGAGCTCCAAATGGTTCCCGGTAACGGGTTAAGGCTAGACCCCTTTTCCGCTTCAGCCAACTTTTATATTGATTCCTCGAGAACTAGTTTCTACTGGACACAGGGACCTGGCTCAATGAACAGAGAGTAATAGGTTTACCCTCTTCCTCTCTAGGAATTTGTATGGGGTCTAATTGCAGCCTTAATTGTGGTATCACAATGGGCCTCCTTGGCTAAAGTGTGCCTTCTTAGGCAGCCACTCTAACCTAAACTAACCTCATATCATATTCAATTTCTGACATCAGACCGAAATCGGAATATGTTGCTGCCACACTTCAGGACTCTGATTGGTGAACGTTCTTACTTTGTGCAGACAATACGCAATTGGAATTCCTTACCAGTCACTGTACAACGCACAAGTTCTCCTGGTACGTTCGATAGGCTCGTCGGTCGTGTACTTACATCTTGAAGCTAGTTTACATGCCTTGGCTGGCGGGTTACACACTGACATGATAATGAAGGCGGAGTTGCCAAATATTTCAAAACATTGTTAAAACTAAGGACTTTGGTCTGCCAAAACTTCTGGTTCGCATATTTCATCTAAAACAAGAAAAAGATATAAATATTCAAACTGTCCAAAATCTGAAATAAATCACCTAAATCTGTTTGGCCCTAAACTTTTCTTTGCTTCCAGGTAATAAATCACCAGCTAACGGTTAGCAAAAACGTATAATTGCCTATAAAGATATCATCATTCAAACTAGAAAAAAAGTCAAATTAAGAAAACCGCCATTTATCACGTCCGAATAAAAATTCGCATATAAATCAGGCTCTTCTGTAAACTCGTGGTTTTAAGATGTACAAAAAAAAAAAGTTTTTTCAGTGTCGCACATCTCCAAATGGCCGTATAAATTTCCAGTAAATTGCCAAAACGGTTAAGTAATTTTTCTCGCGTTTTTGTGTCCACAATTTTTTTTTTTTTGGATTACTTTAAATAAGATTAACCACGAAATGGCATACGCATGCGCAGTGCCGACGACTGCTAAAGACATGGTGTTGTCTTAGCTACTCTACTTGAGTATTTACTTACAATAATCAGGTAACCGTTTGCGTTCCGTATGAAGACCATTTTAAGTCATAATTTCTGGCATGTAACGTTCGGGGCAAAAATTGACGTGTGATCATTATCATAAATTAAGCAGAATTTCGAGTAAAGAGGAGGTAAAACAGAAGCGCGTCAAAATCGGTCAAGCAAGAAGTCGACCGTTGTTTTCTGTGCCTGGTTATTTCGTCAATTGTAAAATAAAGTCAAGAGTTTTGCGGATGGATGTTGTTGATCGTTGGATAATTTGTCGTTATGTTAAAATTCAAAACTATTTAGTGCGGAAGAATTGTGCGCTATTTAGCTTTCAATTTTACTTTTGTGACATTTTCAATTGCACGAAAACACTTATTTAGACAGAGTAGTTTCGCTGGGGGCCCACTTTAGTGTATAACGACAGATTTGCGGTTGTTTTATGAAATCATAGTTTTCTTTATAGGATAAAATAGTTAAAAAAAATGCCTGACTTCACAAAAAACGCTAAAAAGCATAAAATAATTTTTAATTATAACGACATTTTGAAGTCGGTGCAAATTGAACAAACAAAACAACTACCCAACCACAATTGAAGATAATGCATTTAACATAAGGAAGGACGATTAAATACCTTAAAAAGTTAGGTTCAATCCCCTACCCCCACCCCTATCCCACCACAATTATTTTTCTCGTTGTATCAATCAGAGAGCATACTCTACTTAACAGAAAAAGAATCATCGAAATCGGTCCATGCGTTTCGAAGTTAGACTATCCCTCCTCCCTCCCCCCACCCTAGACCAAATTTTTTCCCATCTTAGCAATGGAAGATCATACTCTGTATAACAAAAAAGAAACATCCAAATAGGTCCACGCCTTACAAAGTTAGGTTTCAAACCCCCTGAGTAAAGCGCCCTAATGGCCGCTTGACAATCTGTAAAAATAAATGAATGGTGAATGGATAAGTAGAATCAGCGAACACGCCTTCATAATTGCAAGCACCACCGCCTGGAAGACACTCGATGTGTTCGGTAGACGATAAGACTTCGATATATTCAGTATCTCAGAGAACACTCCTGCACAAACACCTTCTTCAATCATAAAACCATCAGTGAATATTACGGTATCATAGTTACTGGCCGGTTCCGTCATTCTCCATTCCCTTCTAGTTCTAGGAATTCTGTCACTGAATCCTTTTTCAAAATTTATGACAAGCATAATATAGTCAGTTGAGGCATCTGCCAGTCCTCTAGGTGCTAAGCTGAGGATGGGCTTAGCAACCCAGCAAACAGATTTTTTGAGTCTGACTGCTATGCATGACGCATGGAATTTGATCTGGTGATCAAGGGGAAGTAGATGCAGAAGCACATTAAGAGCTTCGGTTGGGGTGGAGCGTAGGGCACCAGTTGTGCCGATGCAAGCGGTTCTTTGCACTCTACTTAGCCTAGTTTAATTATAAGCCTTACTTATCGCAGGCCACCAAACCAGTGAACCGTAAGTAAAAATTGGACGCACCATCGCTGTGTACACCCACAGCGTCATCTTAGGCTGAAATCCTCATGCTGGAGGCATAGAGGGCTATACATGCCTTTTTTACCCGCTCCTCTGTGTTTAGCTTCCAGTTTAATTTTGTATCCAGGATTTAACCCAAATACCTGGCACTGGAGGATAGTGAGAGTTGCAGGCCGTAAGGTAAAGTAAAGTAGTATTAGTAGTACCTTGGTTTTTCTGGTGAAGAGTATAAGTGCAGTTTTCCCAACTGCTCACCTTCTTCAGGGCACCCTCCATAATCTCGCTGATAATAGAGGAAAACAACCCTGATGTCAGAATTATCACATCGTACGCGTCAGCGACGGCCTCAACACGCACTTGCTCAAGTCTAAGCAGAACCTTGTAAATTTAGCCATAGCTGGGAGAGAATCCTACCTTGGGGGTACCGCGAGAAACGTGCCTAACAGACCGACTTATTTCGAATTCGGACTGGATTATCCTTGCCTTTGATAAAGTAGTTATCCATTGACCAAGAAATTGCTCTACAACGAGCGCGGCAAGAGATTCTTGGATTGCTTCAATGCATACACTGTTAAAGGCTCCTTCTATGTCCAAGAATGCATGTTGGCGATTTTGAAATATATAGTTATAGGCATTTTTTTTCGAAAATTTCCTAAAATTATTACTGAAACTTTAAAGTTGTGAGTAATAACGTTTTTCCCGAGAGAATTAGGTTCAGTGCCTTTCTGAGGTCCCTGATTACGAATTTCTTATTAGAATTGAGATTAGTCAAGATTTTAGGGCTTTTGTGTGATCTAGCCAGAGGACAGGGTACAACCCTATGATGCGTTCGCATGGCTTTGGCTGAATGGGAATTAGGGTAAGGGAAATAAGGGCAATTGAATGTCTTTTATTTTAGGATGGCTAGAAGCTAGACCACATCTGAGAGAAGGAGTGGATTTTTTATTTTTGCAATTGCAAATGAAAAACTAATAGTCAAGCTGTGGCGAAAACTTGTATCCATAGCATTGGAATCGTGGCAGTCATCCATTGATTCAACTTCGTCTCCAGGTTTTGTGGCTGCAGCAAATATTATCATGCTCTTTCGCCTCATTCACTTTGAGATGAAAGCCAAATCTGAAGCATTCTAGAAAAATAAAAAAAGGAAATAGAAAAATAAAAATAATAAAATGTTTTACGTCGTTAAATCAACAAGCTCCAATTATGGCATGGGTTGTTTTAATTTTTTCTACAACTGCATGGACTCTCTACTTTAGCAGACTCATCTTAACGATCTTCCACCTTTCAATTAAGTTTGTTTTAGTGACTTTGTTGGCCATTAGACGTCTTTGTTTCGCCTTTGGCTCAGCGATATCACAAATTCTTAAGTACTCTGGTATAAGACGTGTTTATAAAACATCTGTATTAAGGGGAACTTGATAATATCATTAACAACAAATCGTAGCGCCAACAATATCAATTCAACCTTGAGTGAAATTGAAGAAAAGTAATTTTAAAGTCAAATTGTTGAAAGTGAACTAATTCTTACAACTTTTTAATCCATCCGCCTTGCCGACCGTTTTAAGAGTAATGTCTGTTTTATAATTAGCAATAACCTACTTAGCTAATTATAAAACAGACATTACTCTTAAAACCAAGTATTGGATATAGTGGGAAATAGTGTTGATTAATTTTCTGCGTTGATCGATGTATCTCAATATTTATTGATGATACTTTGAAGATTTCAATGCTTTGGAGCTCGAATTTGTAAAAAAAATCACTTGCTAAGATCTCATACTCTACTCATATATATTTAGTTAATAAAAAAAGTTAAAATTTTTTTTACCAATAATATTAACAATTTTTCTCACGAATAAAGTAAAACGACTAAAATTTTGTTTTTATTTTTCGCGCCTTCTTGTATGTGACTTATGGTCGCAATCAACTCATCATCATTGGTCATCATGTGGCATTCACACTTACTCATTTCAACTAATCACTTGCATCATCACCATAATCACACTTAATTCATCACACATTCACCTGGTCATTTGCATCGCACACTTTACAATTGTAATTACAATTGTAATCATCATCATCATTGCCACTGCATATGCCACCGGATCTTATCACTGGTAATTGGGGTAATTTGACAATAACATTTTAACCACTTTGCACATCAATCACCCACTTTGTCATATCTTCCAATTAATCCACATCCAATCATTCAACCATCAATATCCGTTGACAAATTTTGTATTATATGATTTTACGTTATTTGTTTTTTGTTTTTTTTTCTGTTCTTTTTTTTTTGTGTGTGTAAATTTCTTTCCTGTGTTTCGTGTTCTTTTTTTTGGAATTTTGGATGCAATGCAGATCGTGTGGCACTTGTTGCAGCAGCTCCACCAAGCTATACACGTATGTACCATTACTTTCCAGCACACATGACACATCCATTTTGTTTTTATCCAACACCGCCGCCACCACCACCACTATCACCTCCGCTTAAGGCAATTGGAAGCCAACAGCAAACGACACCAGCACAATTAGCACAAACCATAAGGTATCCAGGTACGAATTTTTTGTTTTATAATTTTGTGAATATTGTTTTTTGTATTATATGGAAATTTTTGTTGTATATTTTTTTGCAGCGGTGTTTTTGGTTTGTAAATATATTTTGTACATAAAAACTGGCATATATCAAAGTAACATGAAACATGCGCGCAAGCAACGTACTTTCTAAATAAAACTAGTAAATATGTTTATGACTTAGTATCAGGAATATTATCTTTATTTATTTATTAAGTCAAAGATTCGTCAATAATGACTTCTACACAAAATATAATAAACTTAAAAAATTAGGTGTAGCAAACGTAGACAAACTAGGAAGAACGATCCACTATAGCCAATATAAGCTGACTTTTTAATCGAGGTCTGGAAAAATTTAGGTCCAAGTTAGCGAAGTGCTCGATGAAGAGGCGAGACATCGAAGAAATGAGCTCGTGCATAGCATAAAGTGTTCGGTTGCGAGGAACGTGAAGAAAATCATGACTCCTGAGGGGACGGGGCGGGATATATGTTAGATGCTCACAGCCATCACCAATTCGGGCGAATTAATCGTTACCTGCAATATATCAAAGATAATAAGAAAACATTGCGTCTCTTATCAAGGGAGTCATGAGAGGTGAGTCTCAGACGATCAATATTAGAAGGAAGCATGATAGGATTGTTCCAAGGAAGACCACGGAGTGCAAACCTTACAAATCTGCGCTGCACTGTCTCAATGCGACTGCTGTAGGCAGCGAAGCAAGGAGACCAAACAGGCCTGGCGTATTCCAAGATAGGTCTCACAAAGGTACAATACAGATTCTTGGATAAATAGGGTGCATCAAGCTCGTTGGACCATCTTTTCAAATAAATCCAGCGTCGAATTAGCTCATTTAACGATCGATGCCGCGTGATCCTTAAAAGAAAGCCGAGAGTTGAGAACCAAATCAAATCAAGATAATAGCATCCACGGAGTAATCAAAAAACAAAGGATTTCTCTTATAGGAAAACGTCATAACACTGCACTTGCTAACATTCAAGAGAAGGCGATTACAAGCGCACCATTCACAAAACACAGACAAATCAGTGTTAAGCAACCCACAGTAAGAGTTTTGAGAAACAGTGCTAAATATCTTGGCATCGTCTGCATAACACAAAATTTTAGCGTTGGAAAAAAGAAGTGAAACATCATTTATATATAGAATGAAAAGGAGCGGGCCGAGGATGCTACCCTGAGGCACTCCAGAGAGTTTCCCGAAACAGAACGCGCTGTGCTCGACCAGACAAATAAGAAGATAACCAATCGACAAAACGAGTAGGAAACCCAAGCAGAGTTGGCTTATAGGCAAATATACGATGGTCAATCCTATCAAAGGCCTTCCTGAAATCCGTGAAAATATAGTCCACCTCGATTTGATGACGGGAAAATCACTAATTCAAGAAGGTTGGTGGTAGTTTATTTACCCTTAAGGAAGCCATTCTGGAAGGATCAAATGAAAGGTTTACAGTGGAAACGGAGCAGATCACAAACCAAGGGCCTCGAAAATCTTTCCAGCAATTGGGCGATAATAAGAAATATCGGACATACTGCCTTTTTTATGAAGAGGAATAATTAGAGAGATCAGAGAAACGGTCGGAACATAAGGACAGGTTGAATAAATAACACAGGACGCCGGCAAGAAACGATTGACAATTTGTAAAGAAGAAAGCACGACCCCGCGGGAGCAGACCAGATAGATGCAAGGTCAACGGGCTCGAGTGCAGTGGGCGGAAGCCTAGTCAAGTGTGTAAAATCAATAATTCGAATCACGAAAGGAAGTATGGAAGAAATCCGCAAAATATTTGGCAAGAAAAGAGGGATCATCACTTAATTGCTTAAGGTCAGCCAACCTCATGCTGCCCAAAAATTCGGCATAGGAAACCTGCAACTGAGAGAAAAACCAAATATAGGTGAAGATGTGTCAACAGTGTCGAAACACATAACAGCAAGGATGTTGCGAAAATTCCGGAACCAAGGGAGCAAGATATCTCCTAATTAGCGTACCGTCAGGGTCGCATGAGAACACAAGATCCAAAATTCTTGCCGAATTAGAACTCCTTTCGTTACTACATATTTTGAAGTGAGTTATCTCTACAAATATTCAGTACGATCCGTGCAAGTTTGAGTTATTCACATGTCAATACTATTGCATACGCTGACGATATTATTTTGGCATTTATAAGAAGTATGTATTCCAAAATACGTTTAATTATTTAAAGAGTTTGGGAGCGTATACTTTCATGAAAGGTTAGGCATGCTGTTATTAATTCCATCGGGTGAGATAAATAGGTACTACAGACTACTTGGGCCTACATTAGAAAGCGATCTTGTACTTTTATTTTCCAAGTGTGAATTGGATAGCTTATGGAGTACAGTCGTTGGTTGCGGCAAAACTTATTTCTTCACTGATAGTTTTCTGCCATACGCAAGCTACTGGCCTTATAATTAATGTTCTACATATTTGGTGAAGTTCCAAATCGAAATTAGAACTTGTTTCTGTTCTCTCGGGTTTAACCTTAATGGGAATTAGACGTTCATTAAGAGTACTTGAAATTTCGGTGCAACGCATGGGTAACTTGACTCGACTCGTTGGTCCTGGTTGACACTCCTATCTATCGGAAAGTAGTTATCTCAGCTGTCACAGCTAGTAACTCTAATTTTGTCCTTCGGAGTCCTCCGTATATCTTATCTACAGGGTTATCAAAACGAGCTATTCGTGATATGTATGACGTCTTAAATTTGGTGGACGTTTCAATTTGCAATGAAATTATAAAATAAACACTTGTACAGAAATTTATTATAAAAATAAATACTTTACCCAAAATTTCGTCGTATTTCATTTACTAAACAAAGAACACTTTTTTTTCTCCTCCTTCAAGGTCTTTTCATGCGTCCAGATGAGACGAATCTCTACACCACATTGGAGCCAACCTTAAGTAGTAATCCGAACGTTTACTTTCAGCGGAGCGGAGGCGTTCATCCAGGGATGATGTATTAAACGGACAACATATGAATTTTACCAGAGTCTGGCAGCGAAACCTTTTCTTATGTGATTAGCTTAAGTCAAGCATAGAATGTTTTCAGCAATATAACTAAGTAAGCTCGAATATATATATTTTTTAATTTCTTATTGCTTAAGGATTTAAGTGTTTTTATAATACTCCCACGGAGTGCACCTAGTACGAGTTCACAAAAACTTTTCCGATACTTTTCTAGGGAAATGTTCAATTCAGTAAATATTTAAAACATTTAGTTTGTTGTTTTAAATGTGAATTTTTACCTTAAAGAGATTTGCAATTAAAAAGTTTTATTGTAAAAAGAAATGTCGTCTCTTAGAGTTGTAGGAAAATGTTCAGTTTGAATTAGGATTAAATCTGAGATTCTCATTAGATTTAAGTTTTAAATTTTTTTATATCAGTGTAAATATTAATTTAAGAAAAATAAAATATAAAAAATGTATAAAAAAATCGTTTTTGTAAGTGAAAAATATCACAGCAAGATGATGTCTGCTATTGTTGTCGCGATATAAAATTTGGTAAAGAAGGAACTGCAAAATAATTTTAGTGAAGTTTGTGTTTTGAGTGTGTCATTGGTAAATTGTTACCTGGAGAAGCAGTAATTAGCTTTATTGTGTTTTTCAATTTATATAATTTATTTCGTCGAAAATCAAAGAATTGTAACATATCACGTATTCATACCCTGGCATATTGTTAACAAGTGCGCATACACCATATTTCTAAAAATTACTATATTTTGTGTATTTTTGATGAACTTTATTATTAAAATATTTAATTGTTTTAAAACTTGAAGTTCATACGAATATTGTGTGTGAAATTGTGTGAGTAAAAATTCAATTCCAAGGAATTACGAAGGTAAGTAACTTTTGTTTACTTTGGTTTTTATATTTAAATTAAATTGCAATTTTTGTATTACTTTAGTAAATTTAGTGAATTTATATGTCATTTACCTAATGGCATTCGAAAGACCGCAATTAGTCAGATTCTGAATGTAACCTATTTATAAAAACTTACAAAAACTAGAAAATTCTTTAATTTTTAAGTTTGATGGACATTTTATTTATTTTTTACTACGAAAACAAAAGTTATAAAAAAAATCAAATAAATATATATAATTAAATGTTTGACTATTTACATATCGTAATCTGATCCGGTTCTGCGCCAACGCCTTCAACTATGTGCCATGATTTATTGATCTGGGTACCTTTCCTCTGAACGGATCTTCTCCATGCGTTGCGCGCTCGTCCAATTCGGCGTCTTCCTTGAATTCCGTCGCGATTTCTATCTAGAGCCTGATGTGAAATCTTGTTTAGCTCTTTTCTTAGTGTGTGGTCTAACCATTGCAACTTTGGTCTGCGAATACTGATGTCTATCCCTTTTTGTGCTGAAAGTCTGTATATGTCTTCGTTGGTAGTGCCCTCCGGCCAATGGATATTAAGGATAAGCCGGAGATACCGGTTGATAAAGGCACGTAGCTTAGGTGTTATTTGACAGTTCACTTTGTATGTTGAACAGCCGTACAACAGAACAGATTTTACGATCGATTCGAAGATCCGGAGTTTTGTGCGTTTGGAGATGTTGTTATTTCACCAGATCTCAACAAGAATATTAACTGCAACTGGACTCTTATTGATGCGAGCCTGCAAATCAGCTTCAGCTCCGTCGTCTGCTTTAACTATGTTATCAACTTGCTGCTCTTCCAGATAAATTTCATGTTGTCTCCTGGCGTCCAAGCTAATAAGTTTGCTTTTAGCTGCATTGACCTTAAACCCTCCGATCTTCTCTGCTCAGGGCTTTGAACATTTATGCTACATGACTCCGGTTGTTGGATAGGAGATATACATCCTCGACGTAGTCCAGTTGCCACCTTATGCAGTGTTTCCATTTAATTCCACGCGATGGGTGGTCGTCTAGGGCGTTGCACAATACGTCATTAACGACGATCAGGAAAAGCAAAGGTGACAGTATGCATCCTTGTCTCACTTCATTCAGCACTTGGAAGGGCTCCGATGGTGTAGGACGTGAAATTGGGGACGCCGACGGCACCACC
This sequence comes from Leptarthrus brevirostris, assembly GCA_964036015.1. NCBI lineage: Eukaryota > Metazoa > Arthropoda > Insecta > Diptera > Asilidae > Leptarthrus > Leptarthrus brevirostris. Next base: position 8,155,314 of record OZ038373.1, read on the forward strand.
ATAACTGTACCTGATGTGCGTTACAGACAGATGTTAAACGAGTTTTGCCGCAAGTTGCTGAATTGGATCTCGAGCATTGTTTGTTTCAGCAGGACGGAGTGACCACTCACACGGGCCCTGTGACCTCCCGTTTTAGTGATTTTAAGATGAAGATTGCCAGATCTGACGGCGCCAGACTTCTTCCTTGGGGGCGTTTTCGAATCTCGCTTTTACCACAACAAACCACAAACCTTGCAAGTCTTGAAAGCCAACATTAAAGAAGAAATCACCAAGCCAGATGTTTTGCGAGCAACAATTAAAAATGTGGTAAAAGGAGCACAAATGTGCATCAACTAGTAGTCATTTGACCGATATCATTTTTTCAACTTAATGTCATCAAATTTACACCTTCAAGTAAACTTTTCGTGAACACATTTTTTTTTCATTTCTAACAAAATGGGAGCCAATTCACATTATGACATTACTTTTGCCCCACCTTGCATTTAATACGATATCTATACGCCATCAAAACAATTGCCCACCTTTGTAGGCGATGCGCAGTCATTACCGGCAAGTCTTTTGAGGGATTAAAAATGGTGACCAACGGTTTATCATCGGAGAACAAAAGAAATTCACGACCAAAAAGATACTGATGAAATCTTCGAACTCCAAAAAGAATTGCTAACTGACACCCGGAGCCGGATTTTTTTATACGATGCGGCCAAAGCCTAGGGACAGCCCTTTGATGCGTTAGCATGGCTTTGGTCTGATGGGAATTAATTTACGGTAAGGGTTGTGAGGAAACTTGAATGTTTTGTTTTTTTGCATTGTTGCGAGCTAGAAAACAGCCCAGAGATTATTTTAATGTCTTAATAAAAACTTACGGGGAGAGCTGGCCTCGAACCCGGGAACCAACTCCGACCTCGTACAGAGAGTATAGCAGCACAGGTGCAAGTGTTGGAGTAGAGACATTGGAGAATCTAACCCTAAAATGTTAATTTTGTATTGTAACGTTTCTCGCTTCACGGTCATGATCCAGCGTATCCTCACTCGTCCCTTAGGGTTATCACATTTGCCTCCTTCTTTTTTCCTTATCGGGTTTGGTATAAGTTATAACGGCGATAAAAGTAGCTTTTAGTAGTGGGCTCGCCTAGAGCAAACTGCAAATTTTATTTACTAAACAGCGTAAATTGTGTAAAAGGTGTAAAAGTATTCACAAATAGGATACATCTGTCTTTTATAATTATTGAAAATTCAGTTACTCTTATAAGACGCCATTGAACCGCCAATCGTATTTATGCGAACTCAATGGCTCATAAGTTTGTATTCGACTTCTTTGTAAATGAATATAATGTTTGAGTCCATAGCCGGTCATCTTAAAGTTCGTAATTTCCATTACTGCAGCACTTTCAAGTTCGTCGCTTAAGTCTTTCGCTTTGAGATTTTCGATTTCAAGAAATTCTGCTTGCACGTTAACGATGATTTTCCCTCCTGAAATAAAATTGCAACAAAGTTGTAAGCTATTTTATTAACTGCAGTCGTTTATTACGTAAAAATTTTGTAAACGAAAAAAAAATCGACAAGAAAGTGCTAACCGTCAATATCTTGCAGCACACAACAACATCGACGGGAAAGTGGTTTAAAGATTTTTGCTCTTCATGCGTCGCTCGACTTATCCTAAACCGAATGTCAGACGTTAGATGCAAACTGGTCAGACTGCTCCTATTGACTACGAGTACTATGCCGAGGTCAAGATGTGTCTGAGACGGTAGAGACGATCTACAAGAGTTTCAACACCGATTTCAATTAAGAACAGTTATTGCAAGTAGAGTTTGCGTTATACCATAGGTAGAGCGCAACTAGACGGGGGTACAACGTCTAATGTTGTCGCATTTTCAATTATTTCCCATCTCTATAGGGTCTGGCATGGAATAGTTCTACCTCCTGATATAACCAATGGTAATCTTGGAAGGAGCCGTCGAGTCGAACCGGTGTATGGCAAATTGCTTCCGTTTGTCATCGTCGGTTAATTACTACACCGTTGAACTGTGTTCAGGTTCACAACGTGGACGAGAGTACACGCAGAGGCGATAGTCTATTTATGGTGATGCATTTCGAATTGTAGTTTGGTCGTGGTCTTCAACAGAAAATTGCACCTTAAGAGAATGCGCACCAGTAGGTGTTAGGGTCAAAGGAATCTCTTCCCGATAAAACCGGGTGGCAGTATCTTGAAAATGTAAATGGTTGTCGCTAGTTTGACAGGAATCCTAAGAATTCTAATTTAAATCCTACTCTTGAAAATAAGATAAAACGTGATTTGTTGATTTCTTTATGCTGTTTTGTGGACTGAGGTTTCCGAAAGGAAAAAGCATGATTTACAACGAAATTTTATTACTAGAATAGGAACGAGAATTTTGTCTTACATACCCAATGTCAGTACAGATAATATATTGCTATAGGAGCTTGTGGAGAGTTGGTGTAGAATGTAAACTGAAATAGTTTTTAACATTTAATATGAAACTTGATTTCATTAAAATTTGCTCCACTACCTTAGTCCATCTTTCCGACAAATTTCAAAATCGATCTGTGAAAAAATGCGCTGGCTTGGATTCGAAAAAGTAATCCAAATGCGTTTTGAAGGCATTAAAGTCATAAATTGATACGTTTTTAATCACCACTTCGGTGCTCTGTACAATATATCGATTTTCAGGAATTCTTCTTGTAATTTCAAGAGGAGGTACAACCTGCTCCTGCAATCTTGAAAAATTCTGTAGGAGTAGTGTCATAGTACAAATACAAATAGTAGACCAGTTTCGAACAAAACTGCAAAAATGTCCCGCCAAATAATTCCATTTTTCATTTAAATGGTAATGTCGCTGACAGGAAATTACCCAAATGGGAAATCTCTCAGTCATATTGTATGTCATTTCGTCGAGTAAGAAGTTTGGTTATGCATCCAATTTGAAGGTGAAGGTTTTTATTCAATTATTAAGACCAAGTGACAAGGATCACAGTGAACCTGTCCCATTCAGATATAAACTAAGAGATTTCGTAGTCTCGCGAAAGAAAGAAACACTTAATGAAACCAATTTTTAGAACTTTACCAACACATGTGTCCGCTGAGAGTGACAAAATTAATTCACTTTTCCATACAAAATTGCTACAATATTGCCAGACTGTTTCGTTCACGTTCGACCAGGGAAATTTAGGAAGCTGGTCTTCTATTTAGTTTCTATTCTATGGTAGTGCTGTTGCGTAACGAGGGATTTTTTAAATACAAAACGTATACTCACGATGTCAGGAATAGTAAATGATCAAACAAGCTGGGTCCAATGGAAAGAATCTCTTGCCTCGAAACATTGTGTACTGTTTCCGTGTACATTTTCAACGTTGAATCATTTCAACTCTGACATGTCAAATTAACACATCAAAACAATGCGTGGATCGCTTTAAGTGCGTTATTCATGTGACTGTTTGGTGAACGCGGCGTAAAGGTGAACTTAAAGCCGCTGTAACTTTTACCAGTTACACTAACCGTACACTGACCAATCTCCCTAGGCTTACGTTAACCTATATTCACCGTGGGTGCAAACATCCAAAGGCTTATATTTCTTCCCGCGCGTACTGTAAAGAAGATAACGTTCACGTGTATACTCTCTTTCCCGAAATATGAATGTGTGCGTACTTTAGGGAAGATTCTCAAACAGGACGGGTTTCAATGGAAACTGTGCTTATTGGTAGAATTAAAAATCACTGTGTGCAACGCACTACACAAAATAGAAATGTGTTAGTTCAACGTAAAAACCTTTAAACATTTTTTGGAGTGTAAAATTCTTTTAATTCTTTAAAATAAAAAGTTTTTAAAAATCAAAAAAGATCGACTCACGATGTTTCGCTTAGGCAAAGATTCGATTCTAAAATCGGAAGATCGAATAGTCAAAGATCGATCTACGAAGATCGAATCAAAGATCGTCCATCCCTACTTAGTAAAGTCATCAAACTATTTCCAACAACACTTGACGAAGCCCAAGGTCGCTTTGACCTTATCAATTATAACATCAAGGTGGTCATCGAATGAAAAACGGGAATTCAACCAGATCCCTGATTTTTTTCAAGCGACGTTAGGCGGCATATGGGATCGAGGATTCTACATGAAAAGAATTTTGAAACGGAGAATCGGCAGATGGCCTCGGTTCAAAACCAGCTCGCCCAATGGTCCTTTTTAACTCTTATTCTTCGATTCCAACATATACTATATGTGGTATAGTTAAATTTCCTGATAAATTATCTGACAGATTCAAGTTCGGACGACTTATCAACAAATTGATAAATTTTTAAAAGCTAAAAAATTTTCTATCAACAGGACGTACCCCAAGGTTCCATTTTGGTGTCACTAGTACCTACTTTCCTAAGGTTATTAGTAGTTCTAGCGTTCATAGACATGCATGCAAAGATTCAAACCACATACCTATGTCGAGATCTTGATCAGTGCTCGTCTAACCGATCACGTAGCTACTTATTTGTTGGCTTAGAATAAAATATCCGAACGCCATGATTTTTTTATCTCATGCTAAAATACCAAGGCATTCAGAGCGTAAAATTCCTTATTTGAGCCTTCGCTGTATTTAATTGAACGCGAGAAGTATGCGCGGCAAGCTTGATGAATTTCGTGAGATCTTTAGCGACTTTATGTATGTCCTGTGCAATATCTAAACGAAGAATAAAGATTCGGGAGGCAGATTGGATATTATTCATAAACTTACACTTATGTACATATGATGATCTAACTGCATCTGGGTTATAACTTCAAATTACAACTTGAAATCTGCTGGAATACATTGTGCCTAATTATTTAGTTGGTAATTTCCGTCTTAGCGTAATTATACAAAATAAAATATTCTCGGATTGCCAGATAGTTCAGCATAAAAGCAAGAACGTAGAATTGCCAATACTGTAAAGTTTGAAATAAAATTTGCGTTTAGCATAGCGAAATGACCAATCCTGTAAATCACGTCTCTTTAATCAAGATCTTGACACCGCTGCGTTGTTGAACAGAACAGAAGCTCTGCAACAAAATGTATGTAATTCAATACGAACAGGAACAGCACAAGCATAACATCTTTAGGAAGTTATCTGCAAATCTTGACACAGAGTACGCGTGCGCATGAGTCTTAACAACGTTAAATCAAACTGATACGGTACGGTACCATAGCGTAATATTTCAACACACAATGACCAGGTTGTTGCGCAAGTTCTCCTGAACTTAACCATCATGCATGCGAGAAAAACGAACCAAAGAAAAACAAGAAGAAAACGTTCTTAAGAACTGACAATTTAAATGGCTTGCGCATGCGTTCATGCATTTAATTTTCACATAATGTTTTAAAGAGCAATAGACCACCTCAATTTATTTCAGGCTTCATGGTGTTTCGTTTGTCTGACCATTTCAAAAGGCTTCCTCTGGCCTACGTTTGCGTTTGATCGAGAATTTCGTCAGAAACTCAATAATTCTGACGTTAAACGAAAATTGATGAGTTTTGTATATCATTACTTGCCACCCTATATCGCGTTACCTTTCGTTTCAATGTTTGTTGATCGCTTTGATTTAAATTTTGTAGACCTCCCAGATATTGCTTGGTGTAGGCGCTAATCCGTATATCGCTTGTTCAAAGGTCTCAAGGTTTTCAGAGAGTTGTTGGCGTTGGATGTTCTTAGAAACTCTGATATGGTAATGGGTACAACTAAGCTGACCGGTATAGTGTTTTCTGTAATTACAGGCTTCCCGGAATGCACGCTTTTTCCTAGTCGTTGTACTAATCTTTCAAACCAAACTTATGTCGATGATGTCTGTTTTTCACGATCTTGCATCCCATTTAAAAATTTAATCGAACTTTTTGACATCTTGAATCGTGACTAGCTGCACACTTTGCAGAAAATGCTATCATGCAATATCTTTTTCCTTCTTAGAGCACTTAGAGGTGGACTTGGTCATGAATTTTTGTATTTTCTCCCTTTTTCATACGACATGGCGCGTATGTTTCATCTAAATAGCTGGTGACCCTTTAGGGTAATACCTCCTAAAAATGGCATGTCGTGGCCACTTAGTACGATGGAAATATCTCGATGCCATAATGGTGTTCAGCACCGTGATAAATCAAATACCTTTTATGGCCACTTAGGTGAGGATAAACTGATGTACTTACGATTTCACGCATGAAACCCATCCGTTAAGGTCACTATGAAGGTGATGCTGAATTGTAGGAGTTAGTTACGTACGCGAAGCATGTGAAAATTTCTATTCGTGCACAATTGCGTGAAGATGTTATGCGATTGCGGTCGATGCAATAATCGCATTTTAATGGTTTCAAAACCAATCCCCATCACTAGAAAGGTATTAATTAATATTTCTCGCTTCTGACCAGTTATGTGTTCATTAAAAGATCGCTTTTTTACTGATAAATTTGATTCGAGTTCTTACGTAACACGAAAAACCACTTGGTCATCTAATGAACGAATAAATGATACGTTCCTTAACGGATCATAATATAGCAAATTTCCTCCGGAAATACTTTATCATTGACAACTTAATCTCGCAAAATGCAAATCTTATTCTCGAAATAATCGAGCGCTTACTTATTATAAAATGCTAAACGTGTAAAACTGGACCGATCACATGTCATCCACTTTTCCGAAGATCATCGATTTCCTTCACTACGGACACATTTGAATAATAATTAGTACTCGTGGAGAAAACTCTTTGCCGACCGAAGAAATGGTAGCCAAGACACATTAACAACAGTAGCACGATCACTAAGCACGATCATCGTTTAACATAATCCTGTTCACCTGTTTTTAAGCGAACATGATTTCCCTTTGGCCGGGATAGAACCATCACAGTATACGTACGTCCCGCAGGAGTATAGAGAATGTAATCATCTTTGGAATCATAATTGATCTCATGCTGCGGTATTCCAATTTGAAAATGATCGGATGTGTGTTGTAATGCATTTGCTACCAAAGTACGTGCTTTAAGCAGATACGGCTACACTTTAAGAACGGAGTCTAACGATCTTCTACTGGTTTTTTACATGATTTTCTTGTAGTGCTGCTAAAGTACATGAGTTCTAAACATTCCAACCACACACGGAAACAGAAAGTGATCCCACCACTTAATCATTGTTCAGAAAAGTGAGAACAAGAAGTTGAAGTTTCTTATGCATTGCACTTCGAAGATGTTTTTATCTCTCGTTTTCACTCTGCTTGATCGTTTAAATTTATGGTTTAGCAGAAATATTGATTTATTTATATTTTTCCCTAAAGGAAAACTACAGAGATAGGAGGCACATGGTGCCGGTTGGATATAAATATGAAGAAGTTTTGACTTAAAAGTTGCTATTATTCATGTTGGGTTAACTTAAAAATAAAGTTCTCGAAAATATTTACGTTCTTTGATCGCTGGGTCTGATCATGTCTATATCTATTTTTTTTTGTATTGAAACGTCCTCACTCAGGTCTTAAGACAACTACTAAATCCTATGTGGAGAAGATCTGTTTAGAAGAAATAAACCTCAAATTAATTAATTTATTTTAGAAATCAGCTGAATTTATTCATCGTGAATTACTTCTAGTACAAAGAAGCACAAAACGTCCGTATCTGGAGAAACTGCCTCTTCTAGTTGGACTCTCAGCGCTCCTCTTTCGGGAGCCCATCTCTGACACTCAAAGAAAGTGTGTTCTGCGATGTCCGTTTGTCCTGGGCAACTTCGGTGACGCTACTTTTCCCATTCGGTGAAAGAAAGTACCCGTGGCCACTCAGGAGTTGGGTTAGGTAAATACCTTACTCTCCATGCCCTTTATCGATCCAGGGGCCCAGGTCGCTGATGAGCCTCGCTGTCAATCGTCCCCTGTCAATCGTTCTCCTCTCTCCATCTTTATTTCCACCTTCCCATGGTGTAGGACCGTTGCCTTGCCCATTTCTGCATTCCTGAGATAGGTCGCCCTTCGTTTCCTGGCGAGCAGATCGATGCGAACGACCCGTGCAATGACCGGAACAGCTGGTTCGGAGACAGTGCAGTATGCTGAGGCTACTCTGAGGACTGCGTGCCTGTACTTGGTCAAGTCTCTTCCGATATTTTGTTAGTTCTTGTGAAAAGAAGATGAGAAAACACCACAATATGTCGAATCGCGAAAACTATGTGGAAATTCTATGAGACTCAATGTAGAACTATGTCCGGCCACTGTATTTCATACCTTCGTAATTCGATCAGAATAGATGTTTCAGGCACTAATTTGTGCAAACATTGTCAGGAACAGAAAACAAAAGAAACTATAGAGCACCTCTTGTGTTGTTGTGCTGACTGGAGGAGTCACTAGGAAATTAATTAATTGAAGGATGAATAGAAGCCTCAAACATCAGTATGAGAAGCATTCTGAAGTGCGCAACGGAGGCAGGTATTTTAGATATAAATAGAGTAGCTCTCCGACGATAGTAAAAGCATAGCAAGTGCTACGAAAAACCCTTCTCGATCGGCTGCGCTATATAGTGTTAACCTTAGATGTTAGACCTGTTCATTGAAGGTTAGTGCAACAAGCTAGATTTATTTAACTCCTCCAATGTACTCTTACTGGTGAAATAAATGTGCACGGTTTTATCAGGGTTGATTTTAAGGTCAACCTTATGGCACCATTATCCATGCTTTTTGAGGTTCGGCCACACGTTGCCAATAGTCATCACCATAATGTGTCAGTGTAGCCATGCGCAAAAGAGTTCGTTTCGCTGAGCCGTACCAGTATGTCATCTTAGGAACATCGTGTTTTTGCATCGACAGAAGGTTGCGCTTAGGTTAACCCCTCAGTGCTCGTGTAACCTCAGTATTATTAAATACCACCTCTAGGTCAGGGAAAGTTGATACTCGTAATTCTATTTCAGTGTACCAAGCTGTGAGGTGCTGTAAGCGTAGATCAACTGGCGTGGCATGTTAACGTGCGTGTAGGGTAAAGAGGTATCTCTTCCTTTTTCCATCGTTTAGCAAAAAATTATGTAAGGTTTCTTTGCATATAAGCCTTAGCGAGGGCATGAACTTGATAAATAACGGAATGCGAAGGGCGCACACCGTGACCCTTTTGTAAGAGTGCACTACTTACCCCATACATGTGTGCGGTTTTAAAGATTTCAAATGAAAAGATGTCATCGTTGATTGCCCAATAAGTGAAGGTCGATTGCACCAATCCTGTTTGGCAGCTCTTCCAACCGATGGCGCACCAGGGTCGGGCACAATCACGTATGCAGTCTCCAAGACACATTGGTGTGCGGATAAATGATCCGTTCAACATCTTGGGCAAGCCCAGGTCTCCTCAGTTTGTTTTCAATTCTTACAGATTCTCGAGTTACGTCTGGGCTCCTAAAGCCATCTTCAGAATTATACTAATTTTTCTCGCCGGAATTAAAGTCAACCATGTGTTCACGTCATACAATTCAATTACTTATAAGGCCTAATTCTTCAGAGATAATTTAAGATTTGAAATCTCTTTAAAAAACAGGTCGTCTCCATCCCAATGAACTTTATTGTTTCTTTTTCGAAAAACCTTAACTTCAGACATTTTACAATAAAACGTAAAATCTTGCAAAAATCTTTTTTTTTCAAATTTGCAATGCAATGAAGCAATTTAGGGTTTTACCAAAAGGAATTTTGGTGATCACATTTGCATATCGAAGAAGAGGTTTTTCAAAAGAAAGCAAACATGAAAAAATATTACGCCAGACTGATCCGATCAGTCTCCATCCTACACACGTTTTAATGCAAACGTACAACTAAAATACCTTCCCTTGCTGTTGTTTTATTATATTTTGTTGTTTCGTTTTATCTTTTAAACGGACAAAGTTGCCAAAACCTGTAATTTTCAGGATAATTTGAAGTGTAAATGCAGCTCTCGAAGGTGTTATTTAAATATTTGTATGTAGAATGATCATGCGAAAAAGATCGCTACATAAAAACTGCCCAAAAATAAATCGTTTAATAAAAGATTTCTTAGGTTTCATTACCTAAGCGATTAACGAATTACTAGAGGTTCCACAATTCTTTGATAGAATAATCGTGCCTTGATATAAATCCTATAATATCACCACACAACTTTTTCAGATCAATAAAATGAATTCATCTTATGGACGACGGCGACTACAACGACGATATAATATTCTTCTATATCAACCAACAACTTGGTGCAGCCGGCAGTGAGATGGAGCAAAGATCATCTCTTTACACGATCAGTTCTTTTGTCTAGGCTCCGACAAGATCATAACCACCTCCGTACGAGAAGATCATGAGAAGATCACTCGACGTAGACTATAGAATCCGCCCCAGTAAAGAAGATATCAATGAATATAGATGCGCCACACTTGATCAAACGTTCAATTAGACGGCAACTAAAGATCAATAGATAGATGATCGTCAAACGTGCTGGAATTTCAATATACATATCCCACCCTGTGTCTAGTTGAAGGTATTTAATTTCACGTTCATATTTCAATGTCGAGCGATTTTAGTCTTTGTGGTGAAGCACCGGCTTACCACACTAATCACAATCTGCTGCAATTTGCAATTTGATCGGATCGTGGTAGAGGTAAATATAAAACATCAATTCATCTGAACGAAGCTGAGATAAGGAACACGTTCCGGGACTAATATTGAGAAAGATGTCTAGATAAAATTTAACATTGGCCATTAGTTGTAATTACATTGGAGGACGGGATCGAAGATGGGAAAATAATGATCATTTGGGTGACTTAATTAAGTTGTGGAATTGAGGAAGTTGAAGGTGGGTGATGGAAATGATGATATAAATTAAGTTTTGGCGCATTATTTTGCGTTATTTTATCGGATATACTCGAAGTATTGATTATACTGAAAGTTGGAATTAGAGAAATGTGTAAGAGGGGAACAGATCCTCATATATAGGCTTCACCGTTGTTATTATATTCGTAGCCAGATTGAGGAGGCGATTACTTCTCGAGTTCCTGGCAACGTAAGCTGACGCTGACTGCTTCTAGTAACCTAGCGTCGGTGCGGAACGGAAGCCTTGTCTCTCGGAGCTTCTGCTTGCTCTCGTATTGCTGTAAGTGCTGTGAGAAGGTCAAGTTTCACGTTGGGATCCTAAAACTGGGAGATTGAAATGAGTAATTTGCAGTAGTCAATAACTTTGCAGACTGGTCCCGCGGGACTATACCGATTCGACATTTTTGTGCGTTCGTTTAAAACATTTTTGAATGAGTGTTCCCACAGGAAGTGGTGAACGGCTCTATTGAGAGAGCTTCCGCTTACGATCAGGTGTTCTCGAAGTAGGTACTTCGTCCGGGGTTACATATACTCTCTGGGAACACTCAGACATTTGTGTACTAGTTAAATTTTTTCAGTTCATTTTGTTCGTCAGCTTAGGTTAACCTCTACGTTTAGTTTAGGAACTTTTTAAAATTTTTGTTCTTGATCTTTTTTGGGATACTTTCCCAGTGCATATGTTTGCTCCTGTTTTCCCAGGATGAGGTAGGTTCGTGTGGCTGCCTTAAAGGACACACTTAGACCTCAATAGGCCCATTGTTATTAGTAGGATGAGGTAGGTGTCGCGACCTGAATTTTTAGTAACCGCAGAACGGTTCGGGATAAAGAAAAGTGTCTTTGGTGTCTGCTTTTAAATGGCGACCTGTTTACTTCCTGTTGATTTTGGTTATTTCCTTCAGCACATTGAGATGGTCCACGACCAATGCCAGTTTCTGCAACTTTCACGTAAGCATTTTCTCACTTTGTGATGTAAAAGTGAATGTATTTGTTGCTTACATTTACATTTACGTCACTGTGCGTGACAAATACTTACGGAAGTTACAGAAACTGGCTGTAGCTTAGACTCAAGGGTGTATGCCTTAAGTGCTTTAAGTGCCGCCTGACTGTTAGACACCTTAGCTTCACGAATACCTCACCTGAATATCTTGCGCCTCTAGAGTTTAATAGCATATATCTCTGCTTCAAAAATTGAATTTTTGCCCACATATTCACACAGTTAGACTATCATTTTTGAAGGCTGAGGTTGGACTGGCGCGCATGGCACCAGTCACTTCCAGGCATGAAAGTCTCTAGAGATGTTGCCTCTCAGCATCCCTCTTTGGTGGCAGTCTGCTGACTAGCTGTAATTTTTCAACATCTGAGCATTGTTGTGATCTATTTCACCGCTGAAGATTCAATTTCCCTTTCGACGGCTTCCTTTACAATGTACTTAAAAACGATGTAATCAAAAGTGACCTCAATATCTATAAAACCACATAAGGCTATGTCATCCTCCAAAGGCTATAACCAGGTGACATAAGGATGTAACTGTGGATTGGCCCACTTAGTATGCATGCTGTTCTTGATGTAGTGTTTTGAGTACGAAAGAGGTAAGACTAATGGGGTGATAGCTTTTAGGTGGAATAGGTGAGCATCCGTCACCTTTAGGTATAAACACCAGCTTACCATCTCTCCACAGACTGAGGTGTATGAGTTTCTTTGATAACACAGAAGCGGATGAAGTGGTCATTGCTAACCACAAATAACTAGCCATAACAACAGATACTTCGCAAAGAGGTATATGGAGAAGGTGGAGATCAAGGAAGTGCTATTTGCTATTCGGTACCATCAATGGATTTAGGAATACCTACATATGGGAGTTAAAGTGTACGTTATCGGTCAACGCTAAAAAAGACTGAAATAGTGCTCTTCACAAAAAAGAAGGTGGTTAAGGATAAAACAAAGCCCAACTTTTTATGTTGTCTTCTGGATTTGCAATTTGATTGTAAGACCAGTTCTTACTTGTAGTATAGTATAGTCTAGTAGACTATTTGTGACAGCTTTGTCACCTTAAAAAGCTAGCTGTCTTAAAATTCAAAGCACTACCTGCCTAGGAATCTCCGAAACTATCAATACTACGGCAATTAGAAACCATCCAAGGTTAGTTTAGTGCACCAGCAAGAAGGGAATCTCGGCAATTCACATTGAAATAATGGAATGCCGACCAGCATGTCGATAATAGCATTGGCTTACAAAGACTTCCGGTCGCATTGATCTCCAATGGTCAAAGGTCAATTGCGTGAGAGATCTTTGGACAGCGCACCAGCATGTATTCCTTGCAGGAATGAGTGTTGTATGGGAAGAGGGTGGGAGGTCATATCTCGTATAGGGAAAGACGTAGACGATTTGTTGGGTGCAATTGCAAAAAGTTTCTTTTTCATATGACCATGTGTCGATAAACCATTAAGATTTGGTTTTTTTTAGAAATTACACAATCTCTTCAAAGTAAAAAATTAACTACCATCTGCCAATTAGTTCGTCTGATACTTCTGCTCTATTCCTTTTTCTGTTTCAATTCCCCCCGGCTCGTATTTCAAATTAAGAATCTTCTGCTAATTAGCTATGGTGCATGGAAAAAAGTATATTATTTACCTGAAAAAAGATGCAATTAAATTGAATATTTACTCATTTTAACCACGCCCTTATAGCACCTAATATGCTACTACCTTACGCACATTTCGTGACTGGATGAATAGCAAATCGTGTTCCGTAAGGGATTTGAAATAGTTTGCAAAAAGCGTAAACATTCAATTGCTGTGAGATTGAAACGCCACAGCGGAATGTCCGGTGATTATTAATTAATTAAATTGAAGCAAATTGACTCCTTAAGGGCTACCTGCAAGTTGGCGGTAAGCTCAATTATAATTGAACAATTAACCGCTGGCTAGAATATCGCATAGTTATCGTGAATGAACTGGTTTAGACAAGGTAGCGAAAAACTTGAGTTAGGTATTGACCACTAGATTGTATAATGAGGTTCGGAGCTTGAGAGTGCATTATCGAAATGGTTTAAGAACCTTGGTTGAGAGAGTTAACCTCCGGCTTATGTACATATATAGCTTTCGCTATGAGATTCTTCCGCGTGCAAATTCCTTTCCAGCTCTGAGTGCTCAGGAGGAATAATTAGATGTCTGTCTTGTTTGCATAACCACTATACGTGCCCTGGTCTGTAGATAAACGTACAATTTGAATCTGTACTCGATAATGACTTTAAGTGATGCTTTCAGGTACTACATAACAGGAGTTGAGCGTTTACTTACGAAGTTCAAGAGGTGGCATTTGCATACTTTTGTAACTTTCTTACACTACCGGAATTTTATTGATTGATTTTGGCGAGATATGCAATTTGCATATATTTCCTGGGAAAACTCGGCAAAGAGGACGACGAACAGAAGGAAAAGGGAAACGTACCAAGAAACAAATAAAACTGATGGCGTTGACCTATGTAGCATAATTGATGAATACTTGCTAGTCCAATAAACTGTAAGGATTAAAAAGTTTGCTTTAAGATATGCCAGGAATTTCGTATTTTATTACCCAGTTTTGCGATAGCAGATTCCTCTTGTCCAGCTTGGTCTAAGCCAAAAGTATAACTCACGTTTGCGCACGTTCAGTCGTAATAACTTAATCGTAATTTGATTTACGCAAATGCACCCTACGCCTGGTTGGACTCCTCCAGATTTGAGCGGCAGCAGCCGCCAATGAAGCACTGTCTAGGTAACTTACCATCTAGCCTTCCTGTCTCTAACATGGAACACCTCCTTCTACTATACCTAACGAGGGATCATTTCGATCTTGTCTTGGCTTCAGGGCGCATTCAACAATCCCAGAGATTCCAAGGCTAGAAGGCATGCGCAAATAGGAATTAGTGGCTATTAATGTCATGGCAGGGAGGAGTTTTATTGTGTTGTAAATATTGAATAAGCTCCGTATCTTGTTCGTTTTTCTATGTTTTATGGTCCTGTTTATGATCGCAGACGGTCAGTTTTTCTTTACGAGACATAACTTGCTCAGATCATTTCATTTTTATGACGAATATGTGGCGACCAAGTACGTAGGTGTACTAAATGGTGGACAATGCTTTCCGACCCAGAGGTTTTCTAAAACATCGAGGTATTAATCATACTAGATTATGTCGACTGTATATAGCCGTTTGAACGGACTCTGAATTGGCCGCAAGCTTAAATCAATAAGTCGTCGACATCGATAAAAAAAAACTTCGTTTAATATCGCAAAGAGGAATGTAATTATAATTAATATCGTCATTAGGGAGGCTTTTTGCAATTTTCGATTAATTAATTGAATGAGATAACGATTACGGAGTATCGTCTTTTGGCAAACGATATAGGAAGTAGCTCTCGTAAGGCGATAATTAGAGGAGACAATTTATGGCAAATGTTAGAGCAGTTGATGAGGTGGATTATGCCACATTTGCCTTAAAGATTTAAGACTAATTAAATGCTGACTTAAGGAAACGATTTCCAGGATGTTCAAAGAGAGTTTAATTAAACTGTTTATGCTTCGTTCGTGAGAAGGGTGATTTGCGGCAATTATTATATGACTTGATTGAACATCAGTGACTTTAATCGGCTTGGGCCAATGTATTAGGTTTATTTTTCGGTTTTGTTAAAGGTTACGAAGTTGACGATTCTTCTACACGCTATCTACTGCTTTTAGGTGTACTAATTTTAGATTTAACTACGGAAAAAATTGCATAGATCTTCGTTGCAATGTAATAAAGGAATGTCAAAAATTTAACATTGATATCATGCCGGCGTTGTGAAATATTAAAGGAAAAAGGCTGTGAATATATGTTTTCTTATTTCTCGTGATGAATGAAGGTTATTTTAAAAATTGTAGATCCTATATGTCCTACGGTTTCGGTTTACGGAGCACGAAGAAATTGGCAACGACTATTCTCCACACCACCTCGGAGGTAGAATGTACTTATTTTTTTACATGATTTCCACGGTATGTAGAATAACATATTATATACTGTGATTAATGGCTTAAAAATCCACTCAATAGAAATAGATGAAAGTAGGGGGGATGACGCAGTGACATCAGACAAAAACTAAAAAACTACTATCCCTATATTAGCTTCCCAAAATTGTGAATAATGTTGATATTACTCCTACCATTGCAAGTACAGTCACTTCCAAAAGTGATAAAAATGTTTTAAAATTACCTAAAATTTAGCATTTTCCAAAATTTCTCCAAAATCCATGTAATTAGTACACCTGCTTTGTATTTTTATTATATTGCCCATCTTATTACCTTTCCAAAAAGGTACTATATGTCGTAAAAATTCGTGCGTAAAAAAAATTTTGGGAATTATTAAAATGCAAGTTAAGAAAATTAAATTAATCCTAAAATGACTTTTATTGCAAAAGCTGTTCAAAATGTCTTCCACCACTTCTGATGCATACAAATAACTTCCCTCTGATTCCCTGTTTAAGGCGTATTGTAGCCTAGCTCTCTCGTATTTGCGTCGCTGTAGTTTCAATTCGGTAAACTAATTCGTCTCCACTCTTAAAAGACCTTTAGCATGTCAAGGAATCGGTGCACGTCGGCCAATCCAGCGGCCACGAAAATTTTCATTTAATATTGTCTAGTATTGCAGTGGGGTTCCATCGTTTTTATAAAACATTACCCTAAGATTATCCAGAGGGATGTCCTCTAAAATATGTAGTAGTGTATTGCCCGAGCAGTCCGCATATATTTTGCTTTTAAGTACTTTTAAATGGGTGCCGATGATACCAGCCCAAACATTGGCTCAGATTACGGGCTGGAAGGAGGTTCGCTTGTACTATGTGGATTAGTATCTCCCCAGGTATGGAGGTTGTGATACCATCACCTGTGAACTGCGATTGATCCGTCTACAAAATTCGGCCCAGAAAAGCCCCGTTCTCAATGTCGCATTCCAGAATCCAAATGAAAAATTTCGAGGGTAATTATTTGCTGCTCGAGTCGTTAGCGACGTCGTTACACTGCGTAAGACCAACTGAGGCATAGGTGTCCAAAAAGGACAAAACATGTTAGACGGCGCACGAAGAGGAAGGATATATAAGTCTTTAAGGGATAGAAAAACTGCAACGTCTAAGACAACTTGGTTTCTATCGAAATTTTATTTTGGCATATAACCATACCAAATATTGTTTAATATCTGTTTTTTTTTTGACAACTTAAACGAGGAAATCCTTAAACCTTCATTTTAATCGAAAATATTTAAAGATTTCCAATTACTTATATTGCCCGCACCTTGATTGATAGAAACGTAAGCTTAATTCCAAGCTTTACAAACTACAGCCATTATCCACAATCTCTGAAATATTGTCTCCTAGACCACGAGACCTACCTGTGGTCTTACCCTCAAGGAGAGTATGGCCATTATCATCAAGGCATCTTCTTATAGTCTCCGATTTCGAGCTGTCATTTTCATTGATTTTTAGAAGGATAGCACACTTGACAGTATTTTCAGGACAGATTAGATGACCACATTGAAAATTGTCTGAAAAAGAAAGGAAGAATTGAATTATGAAATAAGAAGAAACTTTAAAATACTTACCAGCATCTAAATTTCGAATTGCCATGACATAACTCGAGTCCTCAGAACCGGCTGGTTTTGACGATGATCCTGCAATGCAGGCGAAGACCAAAATCAAAGCAAGTGCTGCCTTAGAAGCCATTTTAGTATCTGAAGGAAAAGTAGAAATTCTTTTCTATTTAAACGTTTCAGAATCTAAAATGCCCGAAGAGGTGTTCATAATATCTTATGTAATTTATGCGACTATCTTTATTTAATTTTTAGACAATGGCAGACTCAATTGTCGCCTTGTTTGTTCAATTCAGCTGGCAACAGATATTTTCTGCATTCTTTATCTTTTATCTGTACCAAATCACAGAACATTTTTTATTACTTTAAAGCTTAGAAATTGTTATCTGTCAAAATTGTATTTTCTTAAGTAAAGTTCATTTATGCTAAAAGTAAAGCAAATAACGTCTTTAGGTAATAAGCCACATCTTAATCAAGATAAAAGTATGAATATGTATGCTCACAGATCTCGTGTTGTACTTTTTTATATCACAATTTAAGCCAAATGGAATGAGTACAGAATTTTAACTCTTTTTTTTACGATGTTTCCAAGGCTCAGGGGATGCACTAATTTGCTATAGCACATCCTTTGCAGGAAAAGAATAGTACGCTTTGCTTGAACGTTTTGGACTCGTACGTCGAGAAAAAACAGATGATGGTAAACTGTTCTATTCTATTCGAGTTGTTCGGCTTTATAAGGATTGTCGTCGAGTTTATCGGGGTGAGAGCGACTTGCAGCTCTTGAACAATTATGTTTTTCATGGACCACTGCGGAACAATGGTGAGGAGATGTACTGCTCCGTGAGCTGCTTTATTTGGGAGCGGGATATTGAAAGTAACGCCACCAGCCTTGGCTTAGAAAGTCTCTAACACATTTTAAAAATCTTAGATATAAGATTTGGAGGAGGTATTGTCTCTCTGGAAGTGACGAAGATTATCTCATTTACTCTGGGTTACGCGGTCATTTTATTTCTGAGTCGGAGATTTCCTATGGTGACTATCTTGCTAAGGTTGGGCGATCCAGTTGTTTTGATTCCAGAAGGTTTTGGGATTTCGTTAATCGTAATCGTAGTAGTAGTTGTTGGTGGAATGATGTTTCGGCCTTTCATCCCGGAGGCCCCAGGTTCGAACCCTACCGGCAGCTGCTCATAGTTGTTGAAATTCTTCTCCGCCGACTTTTGGATATTTCATTACCAGAATTTCGAAAATTTAAAAATCAGTTACGGTACCCGGTTTTGCCCCACCTAAATGATTTCATAATTTTTTCCATCTGGAACTTTTACCCTTTCTAATATTTTTATTCCAGAGCATAAAAGGTCCTTTTTTAATTTCTCTCTTTTCTATTTTCATAAATCTAACAACTGCTTTGGTAACTTAATTTGTTATTCAGCGTATTTTGAGGTATTTGCAACTCCATAGATTGTCCGGGTTATATATAATTTAAAGTGAAATGGAGCCAAAGTAGAGCCTTGCGATAAGTCGCTCTGAACTCAAATTGTACTTTCAAGCTTAAATATCTCAACTCTCGATAACAATAACAGTCTGATCTAAGCGGCCATACTTTATTATAATTACCTTGTTACTTTCCCTTTAATAATATCTTTGAAACAAAACCCAAGTATGTGTGTGTACATATTGTGCCAAAAATGCGTACTTATTTCGCATTAAAAAATAGAAAGCGTTCGCATACTTCTGATCCGAACTTCATGCAGTAAAATTAATTTCCATAGCAATTGGCATCCAAAGTACTTGTCTTTGTTACTTGATCCGAAAGCCGTAAATCCAGTAGTCTCGGCTCATTGCAATCGGCCGAGAAAAAGGTTAGGCAAATTAAAAAAAAAACAAAGGTGCGGAACATATTGAGTTGTGCTGAAATTCTAATTTTAACGCTTACCAAACTTAACAACGAAACAAGGAAGCAGACCACACCAATTACACTTACCATTCGCGCCTGTGGGCAGAAATGTATTTTCTTATCACCTGTGTGTAACCACTGAAAGATATCGCTTGTTCTGGTTCTATATCTTGTTACCTGTTGATCACGTTCCCTGAAAAGGATCTTTTGTTCAATATACATAAATATCCAAGCACATATATAGCATATAAAACGGGTAATAAGTTTTTTCCGAGCCATGTCCTTCATTACCCTCGTCGCGGTATTGTACAAGAATTGTTACACCGAATGAATGCCACCTTTTAAAGCGATTTACCTTTGCGGTCCAAGTGCGCATTTTAATTGCACACGTAACATGCCACAATTGTACAATTGTTATGTGGGAGTCATTGAACTATTGTACGCGTTAAATCTGCAGTTTGTTCCAGACAAGGTAATTCACGGAATTTATTCAGCTTTGTTGAGTCTATAGGCCGCCCTTCATGGCATTAATTACTTTAACACCTTTCAAGTGTTTTTGAATCGCTTTAAGGGTTTCAGCGTGAATTTTATTGCACTTTCTTACTTTGCTCTCGAGCTTTTACTGTTTATGGTAATTTTTTTTTCAGTAGGTTTAAGATGTAATTTTATTTTAATGAAAGATTGTGTTCACTGAAATAGATTTGAAGCGTAAAGCATTAATGTATGGTTATTGGGAAATCGGCGTAAAAATTCTTAAGCGAGTGCCAAGTGTAAAGGGGCCGTTCAAGTAGTATGTAACGCATATTTTGAAGATTTCTGACCCCCTCCCCCCCCTTTGTAACGCGCCGTAACGTTCCCTACCAACGTTACGTAACAGTCAGATGATTATTTTTACCTAAAAATGTTAATTATGTTGCAAAAATTAATTCATTCGTAAGTCCATGGCTTGTAGTTTAGATGGTTTTGCTTGGCCGCAACGGTCGGACCCTTAGAGTCCAATCTACGGACTGGTGGTACACGGCTTATTGTGGTTATTTGCCATATATATGCTTCTGTATACTCAGTGAGGCGACTCTTTTCATATGTAAAAAAAATATGTGTAGTGTATACCATATATACCATATAAACTGAGCCGTGAATCACGAGTTAAGAGAAAGTTTTAACAAAAATGTAACGTAACGCGTTGCTTGACCCCCCCCCCCCCTAACTGTGTTACGTAATACTTGAACGGCGCGCCAAAGTTAGAATTTCAGGTAAGTTCAAATATAGTTTTTTTTCTGTATAATGTCGCTTTGTTTGGCACAATCGTTATAAAGTAGAAATCCTACAAAACTCTAGCTACCCTTAAAAATTTACAACAATCAAAATAAAAAAGACACAATGGTTTTCGATTCGATTACGACCCCTAAAGTTTGCATAATAATAAATAATAAATGAAATGAATGCAATTTTTTTTAACGCGCCACATAACTAATTGAACCAAAATCACGCTACTTATTACTTGCATTTTCGTTATTTTTCTGTCGAATACAATGAAAAAATCAATTATCTCAAAGATATCTCAACTTCACGAACTCGCCCATTCAATATCAATCTCTTACGTCAGTTCTTTTTTAAAGATACCCAACAAATTTCGCTTTCAATCAATTCATGAGAAGGAGAACACTTCTGGGTACATTCATTGTGACCACATTCACTGAAAATTATCCCGTAAAAATTGTATGTTATTCCTAAGAAAGGTAACCATTTTATCATCAAGAGAAGTTCATAAAATTGCCAGAAAACCATTAATCTTTTGCAGAAAAATTTTGTTCGCTTATCACGTGCTAATAAATCATAACAAGATCACATTCAGTCCCTCTCGAATGGTCTGAAACGCGATCGCCCGGTAGGCATATCAAGTATCTTGAAAAAGGGCAAAATAAATGAAACATTTTTTTTTTCGAGGATATAAAAATATGCTGCTGGTGTGTCGGTTCTTCCCTTAAAGAAACAGGGAATATCCACAAGTGATCGCGGCTTTTACTGATCGCAAATCTTTGCCTTCTTTTTTGTGTGCACACGCAGAACCATTGTGGACCTTCACGTAATATCCAAATTTTAGTATGCAAAAACTCTTTGAAGTTATTCTTCGTCTTAAGATTTTCGCTCTTTGCATTTCACTACAAAAAGAATTTATTATAGCCAGCCCCGTAGTGCGCGAGAGATGATGATCGCGCGAGATTTTCTTGCGGCCCAAAAAAAAAAAAACCGATATGAAGTTCAAATGAGTTCAAGTACGAAACGAAAGATATCGGTAGGATCGTGAAGAATTTAGTCGATAAAATTTTTTTCGTTTTATAGCTTAACCAACATTTTGAGGTGAATTCTTAGAAAAATCATTTACCTACCTGTGTATGTAAAAAAAAAGGAAAACTTTTTTCTTCAGTACATGCGCGTGCATTTTCCGCAAAGTTTTTGTTTAATTTCAGTTTTGATCCTCTTAAGCCCCGATCTAGCACTGATGCCAAAGACGAGCAGTCGAGCTTGAGACGGAACGATAACGATACAAGTATCTCACGACTTTTCATTTAATGAAAAATGGCAAAAGAAGGAAAAAAAATGTTTGTTCAGGTGCGCAACGGCAACCTGACCGTATCTTTCAATTTTCAATCAGCTAAACGTTTTACAGGACTACATGTTGTCACTGGATGTTTACTTGTCACGATTTTTCGTCGACAATTCAACAACTTTTTTTCGAATCTGCTTTCTTTACAGAAAACTTGATGACGTATCTTCTTATCATTGAAGACAATTCCAACAGCAAGAATTTAGAACATAGGGCAGGGGTCGAAGGTTTTTGTATTCTTCGGTCTAAGCAAGGAGTTCATTATCATTCTATCTAATTGGCTCCTATGTCTGCTCAGCCAAACAAAAAATGATGCTAGGTAACCACTTCTTGGATAAGAATGTTTAAAGTGGTATAGTATTAGTACATCCGTCCTTTCAAGAGGTTTTAAATTCGTTATGGGTTTTCTATTAGTTAAAATAAGTACTATACAATATATAAACAGTAATATTTTCCAAGCAATTGACAATTCTATAGTCTATTGTTGCTGCTTTGTTATATATTTCTTGATAAAAAGCAATAACAGAACGGAAGTTGTTGTCTATAATGCAAAAGCAAACGATTTATACTCGAAGAAACTCTACCAACATGTTGAAATTTATGGTGTCTAAGTACTTGAAACGATTTTTTTTTTTTTGTCTTAAAATAAAATATATTTCTTGTATCCGGTGTACTTTTCCAGACTACAGTGCACTTAAGACATACAACTTACAAGAAGGTGTACCTTTTCGAATTGCAATCAGACCAAAACCCATAAAAACTGACCCTTTAATGCTGTTCACCCCAGTCAAGATCTCCTTTTTTACCATGCTGGAGTATTCCCTGGAGGCTATTTTAGCTCAGTAAAAGAATCAAAATAAAAAAAAAATTGAAAATAAAGGAGAAGAAGAAGCAGGAGCAGCAAATCGTCGACCTTGTGCAGTCCACAGATGAATGACACAAACTCAACTTGAACAACACTTTTGAAATTAGCAAAACTGCCCAAACGGCATCTCGGCGACTTCGCGAGTATAATTAACGCAACATAAGCATCGATATTTCTAGGCAGGAACTGTCAATCAACCGCTCATGGTGTCTATCTTGTGTCCGTTCAGCAAAGAAGAGATGCTGCCCTGAAACCGTACCTATATTCTTCGTAGTTTTACCAATTTGCTTCTTCTTCTTTTTCCGATTTTCATTTATAACGCCTGAAGCGGTCTCGTCTTCATTTGTTTTTGTTCGTAGGTAGGAGGCACTTCAGCCTCTTTGATCTGTGCCTAAACATCTCAGACAAGACTAGAAGACGTCAAGTCATGAAAAACTCGTCCTCGGCTAAAGTGTGCCAAAGCATCTAAAGATAGTCAGTACGTATATATCTGCGATGTCATTGGGATAACTAGAATCTTGGTCATGAATTTTTAAGCTTATCTAAGATACAGATAAGCACCAGTGAAGATGTGATACTCTGTTCTCTTAGGATGCATTTATATGTTTATCTAATCAATAAATAGATCGTTGAACTTTTTAAAACATTGGTCCAGACTAACTGAATTAGCAAAATCTGATAATCCGGTTCTTAAGCGACGTAAAAGGACTAACCATTCGTCGGATAAGAAACCACAATTTCGTTCAAAAAACAAAATCACTCTCTGGAAATTTTTTTTGTTGCTTTTTTGAGCCCCATTAGTTGGCGTCTAAGTTTTGTATTTGGCCCACCAAGATGGATTTGCAATTCCTACAATTTCTTAGATTTGGCAGTAGCAAAGAATATCTTTAAGCGTTTGCCGATGGTGTTGATATCGTAAACCAGTTTGGCTTGTTGTCAGTTCTTCGTAGGAATGCTGAAAAGATTTAGATTAACCGCCATTAGATGAAGAGAGATACTCCGAGCTTAAGTTAATGAAATTTGATATTTATGGTGAAGGATATGATTTGGTTCTGACATAGAATTGATTGTGATTAAATTCAAGGTGATGAAGATTTTGTTGGAAGCTAAAAGTTCTTGGAATTTATTGTAAAAGGTTCATAAAGAATATAATATTTCAACTGTAAGCTTAATTAAAATTTAAATAGACATTTTTTCTTCCTTTCCCTAGTTCCACGGCCACTTGTGAGGTATAGCGTTATAGGAAAACTTTGCTTCACTCTATGAATAATATTGAGAAAAAACAAACATAAAACGTAAGGTAGACTTATAGAAGAGCGCATAGTGAAGCAAGTATAGCTTTCTGTGCGTGTAAGGGGCCTTAGGGGTTAAATGGGGACTAAATCCCGAGGTGGTGCATTGGTGGTACCTACACTGTAATAGTCAGTCCGATTCTTTGCTACAGCTCACTAGTCTGGTGGAAAGCGCTGAATAAGAGTTGTAGCTTATAAGCGTTTGTGGTAATTGATACCATCTGTCGCAGTGAGAAATAATAGTTATCCTGTTACTTGTAGATATTCTTGACAAGATTTTTTCGAGACGTCTGGTTGTACTTCTTTGACCCAAAGGTCCTTCAGCAGTGATCCAATTAAGCCGTTAACAGGCTGATATACGTTAACAATCTGAACTTTTCAGACTGGTTTTAGTGATCCTTTGGTGGGTGCTACTAAGGACTTTCCTAGTAAGGCTAATTGTTCCTAGATTTTCGAAAGATTTATTAGCTTTCTTAGATCAAATCGTCAATATCAGCGAGTAACGCTCCTTGATATAAAAATACTACGACATATTACATTCCTTTTTTCCGGGGAGCCCCAGGGCAGCATTCATGACCCTCTCCTCTTCATCATCTTTATGAATAATGTATCATTACTGCTGGCTGGCTCCAGAATATTGTGTTAAGCTGATGATGCAAAAATCTTCCGCGTCGTCTCGTACGCCGATGATTGTGCTTTCCTAAGTTCCGATACCCGCATTTTCTACAAGTGGTGCTCCAGCAACCGTCTCCCCTTTAATCCTACCAAAATGATCTTTACCCGCCGAAGATGTCCCATCCTCTTTTACTATTCCTTGGACGGTTGCGTCCTGAGTAGGTCAGATAAGATCAAGGATTTGGGGGTAGTCCATAATTCCCGCCTATCCTTGGAGAACCACGTGAATTTCGTAGTGAGCAAGGCTAATTCCGTGCTCGGCTTCGTGAGAGAGGGGTCCAAGGAGCTCGACGAACTAGTTAAGTTAGGCTCCTCTATTGCACCTTTATCAGACCCCGTTCTGGTAGTTGTTTGGTAGTTTGCCCTTCGAGGCTTTCCCTAGCGCGATCCTTTTTCCCTTCCTCCCTATCATGCTAGACTCGAACTGATTTCGCTCAACTCACTCGAGATTAGTCGCAGGGTTTTTAAAATCAATTTGATTGTTGGCATAAAATATATGCATTGGTTACTTAGAGTTACCACACCTTATCGACAGTAAGGAGAGTGGCCGGTCTGGGTGAAACGGGGTGTTTGGTCATTACGGAAATGATAGTCTAAACAATGAAACTGATAGTAGAAAAGGTGAGACATTAAACCAAGCCAGCATATTCCAAGATTGCTTTAACAAAAGTACAGCTTATTTGCAAGGTTATGTTAGGTTAGGTTAAAGTGGCAGTTTTGAAAGCCTCACATAGACCACATCAGGTCCATAGAGTTACCACGTTTGGGTGTCCAATATCCTAGGGATGTTGTGCTGCAATCTTCGAGGCACTGCCTTTGTTTAAATTAAAGGTACCTGTCTACGTTGCGAATTTCAGAATATTCCTAATGTTGCACCTCGAGGCCTCCTTTAGATCCTTGAAGAAGTACCTGTCTAACAATGTTTGTCTTGACTTAGCAAGCGCAGAATAATGGCACAGGAATTGTTCTATTGTTTCCTTTTTGCCGAGTTCCTCACGATGCCTGTACCGATCGGTGTTCGAGAACCTGATTCTGTGCGTAAGACAATGGCCAGTGCAGACTCTTACCATGATTCTACACGCTTGGGTCGCTTCCCATCTTTTCTACGCACGGTTCAACAATTCGTCACTGAGCTGTTTAAGCGCGACTTGTATTGGAGGTGGTATTTGCATTGCCTCTAGAGCTTCCAATTCATTCTCTTTCTTGACTAGCTCCCAGCTATGCCTCTGTGGCCTGGTACCCAACCGAGTAGCATTTTTCTAGGGCTTCACGGCACCGAGACAAGACCGTGACTTTGGCATATATCGGTCTGGGTTTCGTCAAGATTAAGACCTTGGTCCGGTATAGCTCTCAGCGAGCCGTGAACAAGGTAACAAAAGCTCTTCTTTAATTTTGGGCATGAAACTCAAGTATTTGACGAAGGAAATAAAATAGGCAGAAGCGAATGTCAATCATACAATTGACACTCTTCGGGCGACATAAAAGTTGAAACAATGAAAAAAATGTTTCACAAAAAATTATAAAATTGATAAAAATTCAAATCTCGTCCACTCTCGTCACCTCAATCTTGCTCTCGTAATCGCACTGTTACCAATGATATTGGTCTCGCTAAATCTAAACAACGCTTAACTGTTACAGAGCCGTGCGAAGTCTCCGTACGATTAAAAAAATAAAGAGCTACACGGTACTTGAAATAACTCTCGCTGCTGGTGCCGGTCTCGAGTTACTTCCTCTCCATCTATAATGGATCCATTTTATATGGACCATTTCCCGCTCCACCTCCATGATCTTTGCGTATCCAGACTCGTCCCACAGAGTTCTTACGTTCCATAGCTCGATCGTAGTCCGTTGTTTATAACCAAAGGTCGTCATCACAAAATCAGTCCCAGGTATCTGAGGCGTACTAGACGTTTCGTATGTATTTTTTTAGGGCTGCTCCTTGAATTGTGCTGGGAGTTACCGAGAGTGTATTTATATAGCGCATAGGTACTCTCTAAGTCGAGGTGTTCTGGCTGCCGTGTGGGTCTCCCTCCTCCTTCCTCTACCGGGCTTGGGACCGGCTAGGACGGAGTTAATTAGAATATTCTTTAACCTTTAATTTCTGTTTCTTCCAATTAATAGTAAAAAAAACTCTTACATACCATTATCAATATCTCTTCACATTCATTCAACAGTAATGTAAAAATATGCGAAGAAATCGGGTACAACCACAAAATAGTAACAATTATGAAAGGTTAACTTCAATTCGGTAAGGTACAAAGAGAATTGGTCGGCAAGCCAAATGGAATTTTTTTTACAAAGTAACCGAGCCCCATATGGGGCGCAAGAATAATTACAACAAAGAGAGTACACGCAAATCTGTTAGCAAACGACTTACTGCAAGTCTACAAGAAACGGTCGACAGAACTCAATGGTCGAGACGAAGCACATCTATATCTCCATGGTCCATGGTTGAGCGAATTTTTAAGTGGATTTGGCGGTATTTTTCATACCGTGCAGGCGATGTGCACGCAAATTATCGTTTGAGGGTAGAAAATTACTAAAGAGCACGAGAGGCGATAGCAGACAACCTTGTGGTACCTGGCGCGGTTTTATATTGTTTTGTTTTAATGTGTAACCAAAGATATGCAGTTGCACATATATGAAAACTGAAAGTTGTTAATGGAATTGTTAAAGAAATTTTTCAATAGTTATGCGTGACTTCAGTTACCCTCAGGTGATCGGCGGGTGATTGAACAAAGACTATATCGTGAAGGAATAATTGACACATGAACTCGAGGTATTCGGACACTTGACTGAACGGTCTATGAAAATTGATAAAGATCAGACAGCGGAGCACAGTGAAAATAAAATAATATAAACCGTTCGTGTGTGAAATTCTCCAAGAAGCATGTAAAATATGTTCGGTATTGCCTCCTATCATAAATCAAACAATTTTCACACTTGAAATACTTTTCACAAATTTTCTGAGAAACGTTCGATATGTGGATGCTCAGCTATGCAATTGAAACAGAAATAATCGCCTTAAGCCAAACAAAACTGCACCAATCTTGACCAACACTTTTGTTAACTTTCACAATTACCTCAGATACTTGTTTTGTTCATTTTTCACCTATGACGATCAGGAAGAGACCATTGGTTCTATCGGATCAATATATCACACGCTGAGGCAACTCCAGAAGAAGATGTACTTCGAAATTCCAAGAGTGTACCTTTAAATTTCTTATCTCGAGCTCAGATCCATTTTGTATGCATATACGGCAAAGGTTTCAAGAACGGTGCACGAAAGGTGTTGATATCCTAAATCTTCGGTCTTTGTTATGCGCTGCAACCAAATGCCCCATGGGAATGCCCATAAATTTCTGCATACGATAATGTGCTCCATCGTCCAGCAGGCAATAAATAATTCGCAACGGAATTCTGAAAACGACTCAATTGGTCTGTGAACTTAACTACTATAAGCGGACGTCGGATGAGACCAGAAATCTGTGCCCATACGCTGCAGATGACTTTGTACCGTGAGGGAGAGCTAGAAAGCTAGAACTATCGCAAAACTCGATCAGGCGGCGATCTTTACTCTCAGCCACGAAGAAATTAACAAGATCGTAAAAACATAAATTTTAGCATATTTCGAAGCCCTCCAGGTGTGATACAGCCAATCATCATCGGCTGATAATGTTAACTGGGTAATAACAATCATGAGGCGTTTCGATCGTGTGGCGATCATTGATCATAGTGCCAATCATCGATTGAAATTTTATTCGGTTTTCAGTCATCATCCAGATGTTTATAGATGACCTGTGGCAGCATATTGGCATAGATAATCTAAGATTCGAGACGGCCATACCCTTTCCTCTGTCAGATAACCAAAGGGTCTTGTTAGCGTCGTCAAAATGATTTACGGCCACAGTATAGTGCCTTAGAACCCATAAATATGCCTCTGTTGTGCATATAAAATTATTGGGCTAAGTCAATGCTGCTCTGATCGTACTGTGATCTTAGGCATAATTTCATTTCAATAGTCGTTCCACTTCGTTTGATGATTGACATTGAATTGATTTTAGTTTATGCTGGAAATGTTGTTCAAATGATCGTAGGAGGATTTTATGTTGCACTGATCATGACTTTGAAATTCATTTTATGATTGTCTAACGAGATGGGCTTGTACTATTTTTGGATTTTGTTTTGGATATTGTACCGTTGGAATATTGAAATAATGTTCTTTAACCGGACGTGAATTGAGTTAGGTTCTACACTACGTGACATTCTCTATTATAAGATGTAAGGAGCTTCATGGTTTTATTGAAATCTATTATAGCTGCAAGTTTATAACTTCTTCAATCCTAAATAAGAAGAATTAAATGAAGCTATATACCTAGGTAGGTATTTTTGGGCATTATTTTTTCGACATATCTTTCGCTCTTCTCGAAGTCTCTGGTCTTTACACTTTTGCTGGTAAACAAATACATATGAGGACTTTATTTTATCATCTTAATTTATTTTTGACGACTTTTCTAAAATGCTTTTAAGACCAATACTTAGTGTATACTTATCATTCTCATTAAACATTTATTGGCAGAAGTGTTCAACTTACAAATATTGAAATCGGCAATTTCAAACAACTTACAAGGACGAGTTCAATATGCCTACGGTCCGTTCAGAGTGCGCATCGGATAATGATTGCCTACCGCTATGTTTTTAAGCTACTCCACAGCACATTTTGGGATCCATCGACTTGGGGGTTGTCTAAGAGACCTGTGATGTGATGAATGACTCAGGCAAATTTCTGGATTTAGTATGCTCTACCAACTACTCTCGTGAGGCGTTGTCTATCACCCTTCGTTCCTGAGTCTGGCCATCATGCGGCACTTAAGTTGTTCTTAGTTTTGTTCCTGTAATGTGATTCAAGACATCGACTTGGGGGTTGTCTAAGAGACCTGTGATGTGATGAATGACTCAGGCAAATTTCTGGATTTAGTATGCTCTACCAACTACTCTCGTGAGGCGTTGTCTATCACCCTTCGTTCCTGAGTCTGGCCATCATGCGGCACTTAAGTTGTTCTTAGTTTTGTTCCTGTAATGTGATTCAAGAAATTTTTCTAATAACTTCAATTTTTCTATACTTAATGATTGGCTTTATACCTGTGATTAGACGAATGCTCTGAATGACATTTCAACTTTGGCTGGATAGTTCCTTGAAGCATTTAAAAAAATAAAGCCTGGAAGAGATTTAGTTTCTCAAGGACCTTATTACATGATATATCTCTCTCTCTAGTCCCCGTAAACCCTTGGGGATCATAGGACGGGAGAAGAACTTCACCCGAATCGAGACAACGATTGCAAGTGGACCTACAATTTAAAGTGAATTCCGAACCACTGACATTTATTCATGGCCTTTTTATCGTAATTTATTGTCAGTAGAATGGGTCGCCGCAGGCAGGATTCGAACCTAGTTCATAAATTATTTATTCTTGGAATTCCTTTTGTTTACGTTAATTGGATACGATCTAATTTGTCTGGTCACACCCAACGTGTTCCATTTCTATGTGCTCTATCTGCTGATATACATACATACTACGTCAGGTGTGCCTGAAGGCAGCCATCTAGGGCCGTTGCTTTTCATTATTTATATCAATGATGTATCCTTAATTCTGAAACTATGGAAACTGCTATCATTGCCCACGCAAAACATATGTGGGCTACGGAGATTATATTTGTTTGGACAGCACTCAAGGCTTTAAACTCCCACCTGATAAAATTAAAATGCGTCAAGACTGTACGGTCAGGATCTGCTGGGTTCCAGGACATGTCGGCATAGAAGGTAACGAAAAAACAGACGAACTGCTAAAAAAAGGTTCAAATACCATGGATAGGGTTGACCCTCATCTTAACAGAGACGGAGTTGGATAAATTCGTTGAGCAGCGCGACCACCATGCCATGGGTCCCGGGTTCGAGACCAGGTCTCCCCGTGAGCTTTTATTAAGAAATGAAAATAATCCACTCCATATCTTGGCTGTTGTCTAGTTCGCAGTAATGCAAAAAATAAGACATTGAAGTTTCCTCGCTTCCCTTACCCTAATTCCTTTCCGGCCAAAACCATGGTTGTTCCGTAGGCTTTGGCCACATCGTATAAAAAAATTGATATCATTCCATCAGTACTTCGGAACGGTGGGAAAATTTAACCTATTGTCTCACAACATGAAGTCTTTGGCAGAATCTGAATGACGATAGAATTTCTAATTTCTTATCCTTCGATAGAAGGCGTATCCGATCATTCATCGGCGCCGACACCAAAACTGCCCCATAGGGCAATTAGGCTCAACTCAACGTACCATCGAATTAGTTCTATAGAAGTTGCAGAGACGAGGAAGAAACTGAATCCATAGTGCACCTACTTTGTGAACGCCCGGCTCTAAAAGAACGACGACTCGCCTCACCTGCTTGGGAGCAATGTTCTTTGACAATTTGAACGACTTAGCTGAGATAGCACTGCTGGATCTAAATAGATCTGGGTGGTTTTAAGTTCTAACCATGCTATGTTTTTAAGGGCATTTACAATAAACCTCGATGACGTCCGAGTGGACTTGATGCTTCGACAGCAAACAGCAGCCCGACTAACGAAACAACCAACCAACATGAAGTTACTTTCTCCAAAATAGCAATCTTGAAAATAGTTACCTTCATGATTTTGTGTGATAAATTCACTTTTTTTCTAGCTCTGCAATACAAATAACAAACGTCTTCAGTAAAGTCGGAGTAGAGTTCTATAGTAAGGCTAACAGTCTTGAAACTAAACAGCAGTTACCGATACCGAACTTTTAATGGAAACTTGTTTGATCTAAGCAACCTTTGTCCATCTCATTTCATAGAAGACACTACAACTCGCACATCCTCGAACTCCTCTTTATAGGAAATTTCCGCTAAGCAATAGCATATACCAGAAGTTACCATGGAAGTTCATTGTTAACTGACTCGGGAAGTAACTAACTGTAAAAAACACCTTCAACTGTAATGAATTTACTCACCGATCATTTAACAGAATTCACTTGCTTTATTCTCCATTACCAAACAACACGGTAGCGTCTTTACTACTTGAATCAAATTAAACCTGTCAATCTGTCTAATTGGTGCCTATCAATTTCCCCATAGAATTCCCTAAATATTTTGCAATTCATCTTGCGTAACCACAATACTCCTCAATAGTTTCACTACTCAGCACTTGTTATTGCCCTCCACAACATCTAGAAGGCGAAGAATTTTGCAATTTTCTTTTCAATACGCCAAGCTACTATCAAGGTTGGGTCCATCCGACCAGCTTCATTTATTCAAGTTCGACAAGTGTCGATCATTTCGATCGTAAATCATTCCCAAGACTCACGTGTACAAGGGTCATTACCACTTCCTCCAAGCTCATCATCAAAATTTACGTGTCTGAAATTTCTAATTTGCAAATGCCAAAATATCGGAAAGGAAATTTTTGCGATATCATGAAGCGCAAAGTAAAGAAGTTATGGGAACGTTGACTTGTTCCGGAGTCCGTTGAAGTCCGTTCGTATGCACCTGATGTGAGAACGCATGGTAAACATGAGAATCGCAGCACGATTTGTGGCGTCAGTAAAATGTTTTGTTTGAAAAACAAAAACAAAACAAAAAACGATTTTCCTGCCAAAATCCGTAGAGGGCCGGTTACTACCGGTCGGTACCAACGTAAACGTGACAAGATGGAAATCTAATTCAAAGCAGAGAGACCCTCTTTTGCAGAATACCTTGCAGGGCGGACTTTTCAATTGAAGCTTCACGATCAATGACCGTATGACGGTTCGTCGACGCAGCGCTTAAAGACCGCTCAGTGCTGCATTTTAATTGAAAAATACCTCTCGCGGCTTTCTTCCCCTGTAGGCCTGACTGCGGCGGGTCTTATCTTTTTGGCGGTCTAAAGCATAAAACAACTTCCTTATGACATGTTTATTACTTTGGATGTCGATGATCCGTGCCGATGATCATTTCCAGCGAGACCGCATAGGAATGATCTTGGGCTCGTTCAGTTACGAACTCAAAACATAAAACCCACCACTACCCTCCTGGCTCTGGATTTGCTTTGTCTTTCTTTTCATGCCAAAGTACCAGCCAAAGTCTCCTCTCAAGAAGGATCTTAGACGGAATTGCTAAGATCGAAAGGAATAACGAAAAGCGATTAATTGTTTCTCGCTGAAATCACGGTTTCTGTCTTGGTTGTGATATCTGACAGCGACTTTATCAGCGAATCGTGAAATTGAAGTTGCACAAAACAAAAGATTAAGAAAGGTTTAAGCAGTCCTTTGGGCTTTGTCTATGATACGAAGTCTTGACAAATTTGTATATGTTCAATTGAATTGACAGAATCGAGCCACAAGTTCGCTCTGGGCCAGGTTATTTCCATTCAAGTCGACAATGTGTTAGGCTTTTTGAATGACAGCTAATTCGTTCAATATTAATTGGTGTTTACATGCGGCTTGTTTCGAAATTTATTGCATTAACTCTTGTCAGACACTCGAAAAGAATGAGGAACTCTTTCGCAATTTTTACAATTTTGTGTGGAGTAATGGCTTAGGTTTTAAGCAACGAAAAAAGCACTATTTCGTCTTTCTGACTTACTTATATTATTCATACATTAAATTCTTTCTGCAGTTGAAAGCACATACATACGTGGAAATTCGGAATCAGTTTGGCCACATCCGGATCCCTTTTCGTCCTCTCCCATGTTCCCTTTGGCTACTTGAGAGACTTTGTTTTTTTAGCGGGAGAGTTGAAAATCTTCCAAAAGACACCGGTCAGCCCGTGCCCTCCGGTAGTGTGAGATTCTTACTCATTAAATGGGGATTAGCCGAAGCAGACCACATAGCATTGGATTCCTTTTCGTCACCTCCCAGTCTCCCTTAGTGAGGGCAACTGAGTATCCTGTTATCCCACTAATTACAACCTTCACCCCTTCTTCCAGGGTTCCAGGCTATAAAGCTTTAGCCCAGAGCCAGGACAAGCAACCTTCTCCAGATCAACACAGTTAACGCTTCGGAAAGCAGGTCAGCATCTTCTACCGGTGCGTGTACCGTGGAGATAGCCAACTCGTTAGAGTCTACCATCCCTGCCACCGCCGCACCTGAGGAAATACTAGTTATAATTTTGCCAATAGCACCTCTTTCCAGGATTAATACAGCACTGTCAGCCTCCATAGCCGCCGCAGAACCTTCGAAAGGTAATTTTCCCAAAGCTGCTTCTGTTGTGTTGTGGGTATAGCCAACCTGTTAGGGTCTACCATACCCTCCTCCTCCACTCCTACAGAAGTGCCTGAGGAAACACCATTCGCGACGAAATTACCCCTGGGTCCTGCAGAGGGGAGGACACCACTGCAGACTCCCTTGGCATGGCCTACTACAACCTTGGAGTTAGGGGGAGTTTTCAAGAGGTTATCTCCCCCCGCATTAGTTACTTGGTTACGTTCTAGGATGCATTGCCCGGTCGCTATCGCTTGTTGGTGTAACTAACACTTGAGAATGTCCAGATGAGGATCGCCGTATCCTAGAAGGCTTCAACTTGTCCGTCCCAGCAACCACTTGAGAGACTTAGTGCATCAAGTGGTGCTACAATTTCTTTCTAGTCCCTGTAGTCAGCGCGTTTTATTTTGGGATGCTCTCTCTGACATTATCTATATTACTTCATTCAGGTCATGTGGGACCTCTACTCTTCATTATTTATATTAACGACATATCGACTATTTTGGATGGTCCCAGGACTCATTGTTATGCTGACGATGCTAAAATTTTTCATGCGGTTTCTGACGTATCTGATTGTGACAATTTGCATAAGTGGTGCTCCATCAATTTTCTACCACTTAATATGGACAAGTGCACTACTATTTCCTTTACACGTAAGAGGAACCCATTGGCTTTTAACTATACCATAGAGGGATGCTCCCTTGTTCGACTTGAGAAAATCAAAGACCTAGAAGTATGGCGAAATGCTCGTTTCTCCTTTGAAGACCACACCGACGCAACAGTTAACAGGGCTAATGCGAATATAGGTTTTATTAAAAGGTGGTCTAAAAAATTCGACAGTGATCAGTCCAGTAGTGATTGGTTAGCAACAAGCCTACACATGCCATGCGTGGTGTATCTAATTCTTCCTGGCCAGACTATAGCAGCACAGTTTTAGATCTGGCTGATGTAAACTCTCGACTACCTTCCCATCTAGTTTCACTTACTCCCAAGATATTTATTTTATAATGGGCCATTTCCCGCTTCACCTCCATGTTCTTGGCGTATCCACAATCGTACCACCGAGTTAGTCCGTTGTTTATATCCAACGCTATACGCTTTTTGTATGTATTTTTTTCAGATAGATGGGTTACAAGCCTACCCATCCTATCCCAGAAGGAGATCTGCTCCTTAAAGCGTCCTGGGAGACACCGAGAATGTATTTGTATAGTGCGTAGGTAGTATCCATGCCGAGGTGTTCTGGCTGGCGCTTGGGTTTTCATTCTCCTTTCTCAACCGGGCTGGGAACTAGCAACGGCGAAGTTAAAAGAATTTCGTTTGGTTCAAGTTTCCATCAAAATAGAACACATTAGGAGCTATTTTAAACCCAACAAAAAAAATAGGGCAGTTTTTCAAGATATTTCCCTTCGAAATGAAAACCTGTGAAACGCGCTGTATAATTTAAATGAAAAGAAATTCAATCGACTTAAGGAACAGCTGCGTTTCGGGCCAGTAGTAGCAGTAGTTCAAACTAGAATAGGAGATAAACAAACGACGCTTACTTTTTCCGCTAGGGTTTTTGTGCTTTAAAAGCTCTCAAAAGGTGGCCTTAAGTTAATTGAGGTTATGATAAATATCAAAAAACCATCTATTTCCCATAAATATCATTAATGGCGTTTACAGTTTTCTAAAAATTACTATAATTATAGAATCACTTATCATATTTTTCACAGCACATTAAAACATCGCAAGTAAAAAAAGTCGAAAAAAGCTTAACGATTTTATGGACACAAAGTGCAATGAAAACAGGAGACGTTTACTGCTTGTGTGAAAGCCAGATGTCACTACAATCGTTAAGTGAGAATATTATCTGAATTGAGGGGAAATAGCAACTTTACACGGCACTCGCGTTTTCTTCTCTAGTGAGTGAGTTAACGACAGACGAGACGTGTGGGTTTTAACACCGCTGTTGCCGTGGAAAAAAGTATAAAAAATTCGGAAAAATAAAACAAACATAAACCATATTTTGTAATCAATTAACCAAATAAAGACAATAATCGAACGATCTGCTTAAAAAGCTGCTGATTGCCTTCGTGCTGTGCTGTTTTGTGTCTTATTTTGCATGCAGTGTTTGTGCCCAGTGACGACAACAGTGTCGCAAAGTGTTTCTGTGCAGTAGACAGGACGAGCCGACAAAAATTTAAATTCGCAAAAAAAATGCTTTCAACAATATTGAAACAATTGTGGTAAAACTAATTACATTTATTACAAACTTCTTCTAGCCTAGGTAAATTAATTGAACCGTGAAAAAGTGTGAGTGCACAGAAAATCAAGAAAAAATTTCCGTCGATGACATTTTGATTTTGTTGTTGTTGCCTTTATTGGCGGATGAGTGCAATCCACTTTGGTTCGATTTTAATTAGATTTTTTTGTTTAAATAAAAGTTAATTCGCTCGAGTACCGATCAAGATGAGCACCAGCTTGAGGTATAATAATGCGTGGAATGTAAAGTAAGTTAAAAACTGTATTTACTGCAGAGATTTCTACTTTTCTTTTCGGGTTTTCGTTGCCATTTACCTTTTCCCGCATTGTTCGCTTTATTAAATAGAAATCATTTCAGTAATTTTTATCTTTTTATGTTCATTTGCAATCGACATGTGGTTAGTTTCATTGTGTGCTATAAATAATTTTGAATTAAATTGGAGAAAACAAGATTTTTTTATTATTGAATTACATCAGCGGCTTGTCTCATACCATATCTCCAGCTGGGCTGTCACATTTCTTTACCATCTCTTCCGCACACATTTCTCTCTTGAATTAAGTTGAGTTGTTCTATACTACTTTGTTTATTCAGTGACATCTAGTGAGTGTATTGCGCTAGATTTTACGTCATTTGTTTACACTTTGGCCATTGAAAAATAAAATTTACCAGAACAGGTAGTTTTCCACCGAGTTTTTATTATTGGAAACTACATGTGTTACCTTGTAAAACGAATGTGGCGCGAGTCAATTTTTTTATTTGTTAACGTTTGAATCTTATCAATTTCACTCAAGGCCAACTATACTACGGCGGCGATCAATTTTAGCAGTTGACATTGACACTGTACGTAATGTTAAGGCCGGCAAACTTCTGTTGGTTTTCTTAAAATATTTTTGTTTTTAATTTATTTAAAGCTAAATGGTCGTCGCTTTGTTAAAAATAAATTGTAAGAGTTTTGCCGATATCTTTTAATTATTTTTTTAGTTGATAGTTGTGTTGATTTAAGGAAGAATTTGTAAATGTGCCTACACAAGAGCAGATTATAGAAATTGTTTAAGAAACATATTCGCCAACTCTGGATACTATAAATATAAAAATATAAGCTAAAGCTAAAATATAAGCTAAAGCTAAACTTAATCAGATAATAAGCCTCAGTTTGCTCTACAGCTGTCGTCTGGAACACCCAAGCTCACTGTAGGCAGCGCAATCGTTGGAAAGGCGTGACATAGAAGTAACCTGCACGAGCCGGTTATTTTTATAAATATTCTGATGGTGTGGTAAATGGAAAAATTCGGTGCTCCTCAATGACCGGGCCGGAATGGAAATGCCTACGTCGAGATGGAGTGGGATCAATTCGTTGAGCGGCTCGACCACCATGCCATTAGTTCAGGTTCGAAAGCAGGTCTCTCCGTTAGTTTTTATTAAGAAATTAAAATAATCTACTCCATCTCGGGGCTGTTGCCTAACTCGAAGCAATGTAAAAAAAGACATTCAAGTATCCTCAACTTCCCTTACCCAAATTTCCTTCCGGCAAAAAGCATGCTAACGCATCAAAGGGTTGTCACCTAAAGTTGAAAGGATTAGGAGTTGATCGTCCGGCAGTAAATCATACAAAAAACAATCTTATAAATCTTCGTCTGTTTTCAAGAGAGTCTAAAGAGATCAGAGAAAGTCTAGCAGTATACGATGGAAGAAATAAAGGTCGCGCCAGGAAAGCCGCACAGAGCGAACCTAAGGAATCTGCGCTGAACAGCCTCGATCCGGTTAATGTGGACGGCGAAATAGAGATACCATACCGGACAAGCATATTCCAGAAGACGTCTAACGGATGTGCAGCAGAGAAGCCTGGTTAAGTATGGATCGTCAAGCTCCTTGTAAAAAGTAAAATCCTAAAAACTGCTAGGTACCCTAAAGCTCTACAAAATAACACATATCAGAAATAAAATTACTCTAAACTTGAAGGCAAAAAAACATGTAAAAAAATGAAAAAAATTCAAAATGCCTCCAAGTGAGCGCAAGCTCTAAAAAAAGTTTCGAAACTAAACCTAGAGCTAGACCTAAAATGAACCGAAAATATTAACAAGAACATGATTTTCTGAGTGTTCCCAGAGGGTAGATGCAGCACCGGGCGAAGTTTCTACTTCGGGAACCACAGCTTCCAAGCGAATCCCTCTTCGTAGAGCCATTCGCCATTTTTCTAATCCTCCGGGAGCACTCATCCCAACATGTTCTAAACAAATGCACAAAAACTTCGAACCGATTAGAGTCCCGCGGAACTAGTCTACATAATCATTGACGTGTGCAAACTGCTCCCATCATCCTCCCAGTTCTACGATTCCAACGTGAGACTTGTCCTTCCGTACTGCGGGAAGCAACCAATACCAAAGCGAAAAGAGGCTTCGTGGACAAACTGCTGCAAGTCTGGGGCCTGTTATTCCCAGTTAATGACGAAGCTACCGTTCCGCACCGACGATAAAGGTTGCCAGGTGCAGTTGAATGTGTCGGCCTTCGTTGCCAGGTACTCGAGACTTAATCGCCTCCTCAATCTCGTTCTTAAGTGCACGTGTGTGAAACTGTCGGTTAGTGGGCTGTTGCCCAGGCTCGTTTCGCATGCAGTACAAGTTTATTTATTTTATTTAAATAAATAAACTAGTACAGATGAGTTAGTGACTTAGCAAGTGTAAGGATAAAGTTTATCAAGCAATTCACCTGGGTACATGTCCTTGGCCCCAGTAAAAACGACGTTCTGTGACGGCTGTATTACTGAGCGAAGTTGAGTTCCCAGTGTTTTGCAAACTATCTTGTAGTCGACATTACATAGAATAACTGGCCTCTAGTTTCCCATCGTCTGAAGATCTCCCTGTTTAGGTATTAGACGCATAACGGATCTCCGCCAACTTGAGGGAAATTCGGTATGTCCAACCACTGCAGAATTAGAGTCATCCAAAAGGTCAGGAATCAAAAGATTCCTAAAACGAACAAAGAATTCTGGAGTTAGACCAGGAATTCTCTACTTTCATCAGAGTTAGTAGGAACATGATGAAAGAATTCTTCGTTGGACGAGAATATTTGCAACTTCGATGCAGCATAAAGTCGCGTGTAGTAGTTGCGAATATAATTTGCAAGTTCCTGTTCGTATAGGATATCATTTCATAATTTTAAGCGTTAACAAATGGTATTTCCAAATAGTTAAGTAAATAGAAAATTTAAGAATTCTTAACTTTGACCAGCTGCAATATGCTTAAATCTTTTTTCTGTCAAAGTGACAACTGCCTAAACGTCACTTGAGTGAAATTGAAATTTGTGAATCCAATTTTTTCGCCCCCACCACATAAATAAGTAAACTGCAGCCAGTTGCAGCTACAGAAGTACGGGAACAGACCTATAGTCAAAACAAACAAACTTTTACCAAAGAACTTTAAGGCGACAATTTACCGAAGTATGTATCTTCTTTCAAGCGAGTTTCAGCGTACTAGCTTTCAAAATTAATTGATTGGAAACTATCGCAGTCACCATTAATTGAAATTTAACATTTTGATATTTGATTTTGACAGATATTGTGAAAGTACTAAATTCAATTAAATGTTAATCTTTAAATTATTGCGTGTAATTTTGCGTATTGGATTTCTCAACTTCATTGAAATATTAGGAAATAGTTTATTGTTAGCTCTTCAAAAAGTTACTCGCTATGCAGTCGTATTACATGAAGTATTTTTTATTCGAAGAAAACTCAGGTAAATTTATGCTTGAAATTTCCAGAATTGTTTTTTTCTGAATCCGAGAAATCAACACGTGAACTGATTTTTTTCTAACTTTTATTTCTTAACCTTGAAGAATGTAGTTTAAGTGCATGCAGTTTTGCGGTTTATCGAAATGTCGATAATTATTTGTTATCAAACTTTTTCTAATTGAATTGCTGCAGTTACGTAAAATTATCAGTTAATGCAACACTAATCAATTGTGAAGCGATAAATTTGCTTTTTAAAATTATAGAACTATACCCGGAATTGGGTTAGTCAATACAGGTGTACTGGCTTTACTCCGTAGTGATAATGTGACACGATAAGAGTGTAAACATTTGATAACAACTGACGTTTCTGTAACAGGGTGACCACATTCTGAAATAACAACAAAAGTCGGGTATTATTGCTAGTCAAGAAAATGTCAAGGAATTTTTGTGACGAATTCACTCCCCAAGGTTTTCTTTACCTACATATATTGTCGATCAATTTAACTTTTGTTCCCGGCGTTATATCAAATTTTACCGTCCAGTTACATGATTATGTTCATTGTTTTTCTTTTTTAATCGTGAAACAAAATATTTATTTCTGCATAAAGAATACATTTTTCCTAACCGATATAAGAAATATATTTCGTGCGTAGTAGTTGTTTTTTTCGGATGAGCAGCTTAGAATCCTATCTATCCTATCCCAGGGATAGGGCTGATCCTTATGGCGTCGAGGCGATTGTATCTATAGTCAGCAGCAGTCCGATTTCCCAAGTAATTATGGACCTGTTACGCGCTGCGTCTAATGTCCTCCACCATCGGAAAGATATAAACGGGATCAATACCCAGGCGAGAAGTATATTTTAGTACTGAACGAACCAACGATATATACAAGAATTTTAGAAGCTTTGCATGAAATCTAGTCAATGTGAGCATTGGAAGTGAATTTGCTGTCAAAATACACACCGACATCGCAAATGTTAAACGGTCGACTTATGGCAACGTTATTGATCATGTAAGCAAAGCGATGTGGTGAACTCATGCGATGGAACGAAAATGCCTAACACTTATCAGAATTAAGTTCAAGATCATTGTTTATACACCATTCAAGAAGCCTATCAATATCCTCCCAACTCCTTGATGATACAATACAGCTTAAGGTCATCAGCATAAAGCGGAACTTAGGCATCTTGATCACATCATTTATAAAAATAATAAAAAGAAGGGGACTAAGATGACTTCCGTGAGGAACACCGAATAAAACTGCAACTGCTCTGGATTCAACAGAAAGAATCTTCACACACTGACGACGACTCATTAAGTAGGAGAGAATCCATTTTAATAAAGAAGAATGAAACCCAAAAGTAATCAATTTCCTTTTAAGTACAGAAGACTTAAATTCCTTAACAAAATCAGTATAAATTGTATCAACCTGATAACCATCCTCGATTTCATTGATCACAAAGTTCTTAAAAATTACCAAATTGGTTGTAGAAGATCTTCCGATAATAAAGCTATTTTGTTGTTGGACAATAATCTCTTTAAGGTAGAAATACAGTTTATCTTTTACAAAACTTCCAAAGCACTTCGCATACGGTAAGAACTTATCAATACCCCTATAATTATTAATCATATGTCGTGAACCAGCCTTATGCAAGGGAATTATATAAGAAAATTTCCAAGCCTCAATAAAATTACATTACATTATAATTAAAGATGTATTTTTGATACCACACCATCATACGTTTTTTTAACATTCTTAAATATTTTTTAAAAGCAGAATTACAAGCATTTTAAAAATAAATCTCCGCCAGAGCTAACTTCACACACCCCCCGGAGCCATTACTAGAGCGAAATTGCCCATTTGCCCATGTTTGAACAGCCTTAGAAAACGTTTACTCACCCCTCAGTTTGTTGGTCCACAATCGTAAATTTTTTAAAATTTCCTCCATCATCAGAGGAGGGGTGAATTGACGTTTTCGAACGTTGGTCAAACATAGGCAAATGTCTGATTGTTCATTTTCGCTCTTATAATGGCTCCAGGGGAGGGGGTGGAAAGTTAGCCTTCAAGGAGGAAATTTTAAAAAACTTGTAACTTTGATTTAAAAAAACTTACGATTGTGGACCAACAAACTGAGGGGTGGGTAAACGTTTTTGAAAGTTGGTCAAACCTGAGCAAAGGTCTGATGGTTAAATTTCGCTGTAATGATGGCTCCAGGAGGTTTGAAGATAACCCTGACGGAGGGTGTGCTACAAAAATGAGAAGTCATTGAATAGCTGATACGGTTATTAAAAAAAATTTTGTAAAAAATTTTTTTTTAATTTCTTTTTGCAATAATTTTAGGGGGTGAGTCTACGTAATCAAACGATGGTCCATCGGTATAGCCAGGGCCGCCGAGAGGGGGGTGGCGAAGGGGGTAAACCCCCCGGGAAGTGTAATATACTAGACAGATTTTAAATTGAAAGTCACTCATTCGATTGTATATGGGCTCGTAAACGCTTAGTCCCGGGCCCGCAATTCCTTTCACGGGGGCCCGTATGTGGTACCCCCCGGGCCCGAATTTTGTCTCTACGGGCCTGGGTATAGCTACCGATTTTCGAATTTCATAAAATTTGAAAACCCCGCCCCCGTCCCCTATTCTTTGAACATAGGGTTATTCCCTGTGCTTTGGCTACATAATAAACAAAAAGACTCCTGAAAAATTTCAGACTCGAATTGTCTGCCAAGCTTTATTGTAATTCTTAATGGCACTCCGTATCTCGAAATCCATCCGGAAGAAAAAATCATGTGATTGTATCAGCTGATATCTTCTGCATTGAAATTGCTTCTGGCCATCGGGTGAAACTATCTTTAAGCGTTAGGATGCATCGAAAGTCTTTTGAAAGAGGCAGCGGTCCTATAATGTCGATGTAGACATACTCGAACTGTTCAGCAGTATCACCGTATGATTTCAGGGTCATTTTGTTGTGACGATTTGACTTACATTGTTGGTATGCGATACACTCACTCACAAATTTGGTGATATCCTTACGCATATTAATCCAAACATTTCGTAACGTGTTCAGTTTAATTAAATCGTAGACTCCTGGATGTGATATTTGTTGGAGATTTGGCATGATCCGGTTGAGGTAGCTTTACGGGAATTACGGGTGAATTATCTATGCCAATTATTGCCTTAAGTTTAGGATCAATACTCTCTTCAGTTACTAAATCTTCCACGTAATTGCTTTGTGGTCGACTCTATTCATCCGTGACATTATATCTGGAATGTCGGTTTTAGAACTGGGGATGTGGCAAATATCCGTAAAATTCTAGTGAATCGATTAATACCATTAACCCATTGCAAATCTCGCTCACTTTTCGGGAAAATTACCTGAATGTGAGGAAGGTCCTAGTCGTAATAATTTATTGGCAGAGAGCTGTATTCTATGTTTTCTATGTTTTTAGTACTTTGAGAGGAGACATACATTTTTCAATTCTATAATTAACTGACATTTTGTTGTTTATTTTTAAATTTGTCATATTCATTACAAGCTTTGTCCTATGGTTTTCAAACGCCTTATTTTTTATTATAGGAAATTAGCTAAAAAACATTATGTAAATTTAAAATGTATTTTTTTTAATATTAATTTTTTATTTTTCAGCGTCTATATAGTAACATGGAATGTCAGTACAAAGTACCCAGACCAAATATCTGTCAATAACCTATTAGGGCTTGACAAAAATCCATTAAATGACCAAAATCAACCCGATTTCTATGTAATCGGTCTACAAGAGGTTAATTCTCAACCACAAAATGTTGTGATAGGCTTATTCAAAGATGATCCATGGACAAATAGATTTAAAGATGCTCTAAGAGATCGTGATTATGTGGCTGTTAAAACTGAACATTTGCAAGGAATGCTTCTTATATTCTTTGCAAAACGAAAACATCTTCTACATTTGAGAGATATTGAAACTGAATACACCCGAACTGGTTTTGGTGGTTTTTGGGTAAGTTTTGAATTTAATTATTAATTGTTTTTGTGTATTGATAGAAATTGATTTATGTATTGACAATGACATGACATATGTACGGACTGGGCCAAAAATAATATTCGAAACACGTAAAGTCTATCAATTTTCACATTTGCAACTCATTTTTCTGTCTTTAATGGAAACAAAATCGTTTGAAAATCAATTGACAGTAAATAATTTATCTTTTTAATGACGTCTTGTCACCTTGCATTAGTTGTGAAAATGTTTCGACGCCGTTTAGGCAAATTTTTGTATTGTCATCTTTGTGAGTTTGAATCATAATGGCGAAATAAACAGAAAAGACTTTACAAGCTGCTGAGATTGAAGTCTGCTTGACGAGCTATATTGGAGCAATATAGAATGAGAGTTAGATTACCACTCCAATAGTCGAACGTTCGAAATTCCACGTTTACACAATCCTGCGCTTCGCCTTACCCACTTTCTCTTATTTCTCTATAGTTTATACTTTCACATATCA
The DNA here is from genome assembly GCA_964036015.1 of Leptarthrus brevirostris. Taxonomy (NCBI): domain Eukaryota; kingdom Metazoa; phylum Arthropoda; class Insecta; order Diptera; family Asilidae; genus Leptarthrus; species Leptarthrus brevirostris. Next base: position 8,199,768 of record OZ038373.1, read on the forward strand.
TTCACTGACGAGCAAAACTGAAGTGTTTCAATTGTTTAGAAATATTTACATACTGTCCACACAAACAAGTTATTTAATTATTTTTCTATATCACTTTATTTGATCAGCTTAGCTCTCCTTTGCTATAACTCCAAAACACCTTTGGTGGTTCAACATAATTGGTCAACCGAAGCTTGTGAAATGGCCTAGACATGTTCAGCAGCGAATTAACCCAGAGGAAATGAGGCAATCCTACCAAGGCAGACACGGCCTACCAATCCGGAGGTCCCACGTTCGAATCCCACCGACGGCGACCCATGGTTGTTTTCTGCTGACAACAGATCACGATAAAAAGGCATTAGCATTTCAGTGGTTCGAAATTCACTTTAAATTGTAGGTCCACTTGCAATCGTTGTGTCGAATCAGGTGAAGACGTTCTCAGGCCCCATGCTTCACAAACGGTTGCGGTACTAGAACGGTTAGGAACTAAAGAGAGAGAAAAAATGAGGCACTGCCTCATCCCACCAAAATAGGGCCTTGGGAACTTTGAAATTTTCGGAAAATTCAAATGTGTGATTTTAATTTAAGGCCACTTACCCCCTCCGATTTATCTGGAACTTTATACAGAACATTTGATCCCTACAAAATAAATGCCAGTCTACGTCAGGGTTCAGGTCTTTTTCCACCATTTTTTCATATTTTTATTAATGACCTTGTATATCTCACTCAAAGTCATATTCATAGTTTTTTCAACGACAGCACTCTCGATTCCACGTTCTCTTTTGATTCTGTAATGAATTCTTGTGGAAACCCTACAGAAACCCCTAAGAACGCATGTTTGGATCATTAAACAACGATATTTCTAGGATCCTCGCTTGCGGCAGAGCAAATAATGTTATGTTTAACCAGTGGATGATCTATGAAGACCGTAATTTGCTTTTAGTTAATGAATGTTCGAAAAATATGTCATTGGCGGAGTTATTTTATGAAAAATATTGCACGAATAAATTTTTCATCAAAGCAAAACTCGCCAGATCAGTTTTATTTTTCCAAAAATCTCACCAAATCTCCTGATAACGTCCGTATACCAAATTATATCTTAATTGGCATATATATGAGAGGATGGGCGGGCTGTGACTTACGGACAAACAGACGGACGAGCAGATACAAATTATTAAGATACTTCTGTCATACTAAAGTATTATCCAATTCAATTTCACACTCAATCCCCCAAATTAAGTTAATAAAGGTACAGATTTTTATGTCGCTCTCATCCCTGTACTCTGCAGGTCAAATTCGGGCTGACCATCAACCCTGTAGGATTTAAAGCAAGATTCTCTTTGGCCCCTTTATTTCCAATGTTTTCCCACCTCTTTGTCTAAATTATTAAAGTACGGTGCTAGCTATGTCACGTCGAGGATTGTCAATCACTTCCGTAGTAAGACAAAAAGTAAAGGAATGGGTGGACGTCCAACAAGGGACACACTTGGGTCCGTTGTGATATTACGGGAGTAAGATAGCCCACAACTACTTCACTAAACCCATCTGGAGCTGACGATAAAGCTCCGGAGAGCCCTTACGTCCATCGTCTCGAGGTCACGAGGTCCGCATAAAGTTGAGCACGTCCCTGGAACTTCTGTAAAAGTCATTAGAAAAGAGTCCTTCGCGTTAGTACTAAATTGCAGTGATCAGTGACCACTCTATGCCTACGCCTAGTTGGTTCTTAGTTGATTCTGTCGAACAAAACTAGACGCTTGGAGCGTTTCAGATCCAACCTATGGTTTGCTTAATTATTTGTCCCGTTCAACATGCAGTTGGCTAGAGGCTTCCCTGTAGAAGTTTTATCCGGTTGGACCTCGAAAATAGTGTAATGTCTAGCGAAATTTATGAAACACAGCACCCATAAAACCTGCTCAAAGCCCGTGGAGTTTTAATAATAAATTAAAAAATCCACTCCGTCTCTGGGCTGTTGCCTATCTCTCAGAAATGCAAAAACAATACATTCAAGTTTCCACACTTCCCTTACCCTAAATTCCCTTCCGGAAAAAGCATTTGCTAACGCATCTAAGGGTTGTCCCCTAGGATTCGGCCACATCGTAATAAATAAAAAACTATCATAAAGCAGTCCTGCTCACGAGCGTACTACACAAGGGGAAAACTGTCGGAGCACTTCCAAGTGCTGAATGGAGTAATTCAAGGATACATACTGTCACCTTTGCTTTTCCTGATCGTCATTAATGACTTATTTGGCAAAAGAAGACCTACAGGAAAGTGCAAACCTATTAAGTCTGCCGTTTTACATAGCCCAGCATCTCTTAATTTAACCTAGTTTAGATTTAACAAGGAATATTACATTTTAAAATATTTGAATTCCCCGCCTGTTAAAGTTGTTACTATTCCTACAACATACAACACTACTCAACATGCTGAATTGTGTGTGCAACTCCTGATCTAGGGTTACGCCGCTGAGTTACGCGCAGCCTTCAGCTAAAAGAAGTGACAGCAGACAGTTGACGCCACTCTGAAAATTGCAAGCGCTTCTGTGTGTTAGGATAATTTTTAATTAATTTTAATGTTATCAGTGGTGTTTAATATCAAAAAAATGTGTTAAATCGTGCATTTGTCATTAATTTAGATGCTAAAAGCGTTTCTACAAAGGTTTAGGGATTATTAAACGTGAAAAAAGAAAATAAAAGTTCGTACTTGGCGGAACATAGAAATTCTTACTCAGGCGGAAAGTTGTGCAGGAGATTTTTCACGGTAAGGCGTTTTTCTGTTTTGTTTGTTTGCGAACAATTGTTTCACAAATTATTATTATTATTATAATTAAACAAATGTTAAGATTAAATATATGTTTAACATAAGAAATAAAAATTCGAATACGAAATAATTTCAACTCAAAGAAGTTTAATGTCAAAGTTGAGTCGATAAAGCAGTGCGCCAAACAGTGGCTCTAAATCTTTCATGTTCGTAATAATTTCTGGAAATTCTTTTCTAACGACGAATAAGTCAAGATCGAAAATTGTGTTTCTCACTATATAAAATACAATTAAAATTAGAGTTTAATGTTTATTGCAATCAAACTGATTACTAAATTACTTAATGGCTTTTTTTAGAGCAATGTGATACATATATGTAGGTACGTAAGTTCTGTCTCTAACAGTTTGTGAAATCAAGAGACTTATTTTGAATCAATTTATTCATTTAAATACTTAAGATATTTAACTATACAAATTTTTACAAAATTATTCGAAATGTCCCCCTTCCCCTTTACACAGTTCTTCAATTTAGCGGGCCACTCTTTTATTGCAGTACGAATAACTTCCAAAGGTAGAGCCCTCACTGCTTGGATCAAAACAGCCTTTAGCCTCGATATTTTGGTGAGGGGTAGAGCAGGCCTTCTCCTCTAAAACGTTCTAAAGTCGGTTGTCCAACGGATTCACGTCCGGACTTTCGAAAGGCCAATCTTCTGCGGCAAAAAATTCAGGAACATTCGCTCTAAGCCAATCCTGAGAGGTGTTTGCTGTATGTGCCAGTGCCGAATCCTGTTCAAAGATTTAAAGCTGCCCCTCAAACAGGGTCTTGTTTAAGGGCTTCAAAATGTTATTCAAGACGTTTCTCTGGTAGTTCTTGGCTTTAGTGTTCAGGCCTTTTGCGCAAAATTATAACTCGTTTCTTTCGTTGTGCCCACTCCCCACCAAACCATGACTGATTCTAGATGATATGCTCTCTGAACCTCGGGAGTTTTGGCGATTGCATTTTTCATTTATGGTAAAAATTTTCTCGTCTGTAAACAGGATTCGCCGGTGCTCATTGTTTGCGTACTTCGCTAAGAGCCGTTTGGATCGAGTGGCTCTCATTTCACAAAGCCTGTTTGTTAATCTTTGTCTAGTAGATCTGTGCAACGCTCCAAGTTTAAGGTCTTCTTATATTATTCTCGACATGGTCCTTTTGGGTATATTCATCTCTCTGGCTTTACCTACTTTTTGTTTGCGGAGTGGATTTTGTCGAATTATCGGACGCACAGCTTTTACGGCTGCTAGCGCTCTTGAAGTGCGTGGTCGGTCGCTCCTAGGCAGATCATCCAAACAAGTAGCCTTATGGCATTTATGCAGTGTAACGATAGCGATTCGGTTCTCTTTTACACCCGACTCCATGTTTACTCTGTCATCGTATCGAGACAAACTGCTTACAAAACATAGAGAGATCAACTTGATCATAGGACATAAACAAAACTATCTGACTTACACTTACAATTCTTTAAGTACCTGTTATATTTTAGGGACAGAACTTATGGCACGACGTTTTGTAGCTGTCGTTATTGTACAGCACCTTTACAATTAGAAAATCCTCATTTTGGGCACTGTCTACTTCTATAGTCCTCCTGTTCTGCTTCATATCTTCCCAGTATTTACGTGATTTAAGGTTGTTAGCTAATAGCATATTTTTTATTTTTGCGGCGTACTATTTGGCTCATTGGATTTAGAAGTTTTCGTTACATTTTTTTTTCTGATAGGATCAAATTTGGAACAACTTCTGTTTTTCCCTCGTCTTATGAGCCCGAATCTTTCAAACGCGGGCACATCAACACTTCCTTCACTCTTCCTCTTAACCCATTTACCTCGCCCTTAATTACTTTCCTAGCATTCATAGAGCATCTCCTGAACTTTAGCATTATCGTGACAAAAAATTACATTGGCAGTTTTGAGCCGTTTTGATGCAATTTTCGTCGTGTGCTTAGGATCGCCATCCTGCTGGAAAATAACCTGACAGGTTCAATACCAATACTGACTAGCAAGAAGAATTTTCAAATACTGCTCCTTTTTCATTGTGCCTTCGATTCGATTCATGTAATCAATTTCCTTTCTTCTTATCGCAACCCAAGCCATAGGAATCCACAGGATTTCTAACAGTATCGTGCTTCATACATTGCCTCTTGAAGACCCGCAAAATTGCCAAAGCAGGATTTTGTTTCAACAGTTCACATTTATGCATCGAATGGGATGTTTCATGGTTTCTGTATTACTTATAGTTACAACTGAATCTTGAACAAGCACCAACAGGTTTTTGGTATAATCTGTTGTCCACAGAATACGACTACCTGTATTCGCCATAGAAACCGAACTGCTCCTCATATAATCTAATATCGAATGAGCTTTAATTGAAATGGCCTTCTTATCAGAAACTGATCTCAGTATAATCGCGCGTCTAGTCGAATTTCTACGGACATAGAGTTTTAGTTCAGAGTTCCATTGCAAATATTCAGATAACTGCGACAGCAACGATTAGTTTTACGTTAATAAAAGTCGGTTTGCAAAAACCTTGTTTGCAGAGATTTCAACATTTGATCTTCATCAATTTCGTCGTCGATGAAGTAAGTGATGCCAATTCGGAGGTCGAATCCTACCGGCGGCGATCCATGGTTGTTTTCTGCTAACAACAGATTACAATAAAAATGATATTGCAGAGAAAATATCAGTGGTCCGGAATCCACTTTAAATTGTTGATCTACTTGTAATCGTTGTGTCGAATCGGGTGATTTCTGTTCCCGCCCCATGCCCCACATTGCATTACGGGAACTACAGAAAGAATTTCTTGTTTTTTAAATCTTTCTTTCGGACTATTCCACTTGAGTCTTATTGACGCTTTGTTTCCATTGCCATTCTTCATTCAATGCCGGGATGCCGCAAGGTTCCATACTCTCTCCTACACTTCTTTCTGTTTATCGCGGTAATTTGATATCACATTGTCCTTGATTAGGAGGAGCTTCATTTAAAACTTCCATTACGAAGCATAAAGAACATACTGTGTGTTTTGCATTCAAGAAAACTAACTTATTACAAATGGACCTTCCCAAGTTAGTCAGATATACTTGAAAGGAAAGGAGCGTAAATCAAATGTACTACAAATATTTGTCTACTGTACTGTAGGGTTGACTGCACTATGATCCAATGCACGTTTAATGTTATAGAGTTGTCAATATATTTTTTTTAAATTGTTTGTATGCATGCAAATATTAATGATTCGTTGAATATGTATCTTAACAGTTTTCTTTTACTTTTAGGGTAACAAAGGTGCTATTAGTATTAGATTAAACATTTATGGCTGTGCTGTTACTTTCGTAAATTCCCATTTGGCAGCGCATGATCATCAATTAAATGAACGAATTGAAGATTACAATCAAATTCTTAAATATCATCATTACCATGTCCAAAGATTTCGAACTATATTTGACCATGAGTAAGTATCTACTCTCGATTTTAATGTACATTACAATCATTATCTTACATTTTTAGCTATGTATTTTGGTTTGGCGATCTCAACTTTAGACTTGAAAATTCAAAAACCCCCGAAACTGTTCGACATCAAATCGAACAAGATCAATACGCTGAACTTCTTAAAGATGATCAGTTGAACATAGTTCGGCAATTAGGTAAAGCATTCCATCAATTAGACGAACGACTTCCGTCATTTCCTCCTACTTTTAAGTTTGAACGTGGTACATCTGAGTATGATATGAAGTAAGTCGTAAAACTTGAAATTCAAATATTTTATTAAATAACATTTTTTTTTTATTATTATTTTTCAGACGTAAGCCCGCTTGGACTGATCGAATCTTATTCAAAGTCAGATCAGACGCTTACACAAATGTTGCTTTGAGCGCTGAACAATTGTCGTACAAAAGCCATCCAGGCTATAATATTAGCGACCATAAACCAGTGACTAGTGAATTTGTAATTAAGGTGAGTAACATGTTTTGGCTTTGAGCAGGTTTTATGGGTGCTGTGTTTCATTGATTTCATTTATTTCTTTGTTTTGGTATGCATAGAAAAGAGAACATAAATTTTATTACTAATAAATAATTAAAATTTTCATTTCTTACTTTAAATTTATAACATCGTAAATTAAAGTAATTGTAAACAGTTCATTTTAAAAATAGCTTGAGCTTATCACTTAAACCGATTAACATTCAATTGGCACATGTAGGTGCTTGGAGTTGCTTAAATTTAGCTAAATTAATTATTTTTCTAGTACACTTTTTTCTCAATTAACTAATTTTTTTCTATATATCATATAATCTTTTACATTGTTATTATTTACCATATAAACCTTTATTCTATTCAACACAATTTATTAACAAGATCACACAAACAAAACCCCACTTGTTTAGTATTGTTTGAGAACTTGAAATCACTAAAATTTATTTACTGCCTAATAATTTAGTTCTACTGCAAATTTTAGCAATCATAATATTTTAAGCTTTCTATGTTATTAGTTTTTTACTTTAACTTATTTTGTCATATCTTCTCTTTTCTTCACTAATTCCTAAATTTCATTTTATAAGCTACAATACCGTAAAATGAGTCAACCAGCAAAAAAGAAAACCCTTAGAACCCGTAGTTTTTCTAAGAGCAACAATTACACTATCGTGTGGTGACAGTTTAATATATTAGTTCATACAGAAGTCGGTAGGCGGTGCTGGTATACAAAAGCCAGCTATCATAATCTCACCCACCTGTGTTATTCCACATAAAGTTATTACACAATTTTTTTTACATATATGTGTTTTTATAATGATGAGAAATCTTAGGGTACATTTAATGATGTTATAGAATATTCTTCCGACATTTACGGTACAGCCAAAGTTGACTTGAAGGATAAGAGATTGAGTGTGAAGGAAGAACTTTAAGGGATCAGGCTAAAAGTTGCCTTTTAGGGAATCAACATTGCAACTGATTGCTGGATCACCAATAAGACTAAACTCTTATTTTTTTTTGGTCTTGATCAGAACGTCTTGTCCCTGCTCATACATCGGTTCTATACTTAAGTCTTGGCGTAATATGGGACCTGTAGATCAGCGTTAAATCTGATGGAGTGAAACATTTTTTTTGTATTATTGTAAGAGGAGAAGGAGTTAAGTGGCACGATAACTACGCCATGGTTGCAGGGTTCGAGCCTTGGTATCCCCATGAGTTTTTCATAAGAAATTAAAAAATCCACTCGGTCTCTTGTCTAGCTCGAAAAAACAAAATATTTAAGTTCCCTCATTCCTCTTACCCTTCACATCAAAAAAGATGAACAAACATTTCATCGCACTTTTTACTATTGATTTATTTGTCAATATTTACAAAGTAATCCCCATTGGATGCATACACTTATACCATTGATTTTTCCACTTCTCAAAAGTCCCCGAGAACGAATGTTTTGGTATAGACTTGAGAGATTGCAGCAAATTTGTTTTTGTGTCTTCAAACGACTCAAAACGGCGTCCTCGATGTAGTAATGCTAGTTTTGGGAACAGGAAAAATCGGACTGTATCAAGTCAGGCGAATTTGGTGCTTGCCGGATCATATTGGTGAAGTTTTTCGACCAAAAGTTACGAACTAACAATGAAAAAAATACAACGACGACCTTAAATGCGTTTAATTTCCAAAATATTCGTCATTATAACATGACAACGGGTTTTTGACACTTTAATTCCTTGTGCTAGCCCACTAACAGATGCGCGGCGAATTTTGAGTATCAATTCCTTCGCTTTTACTATGTTTTCTTTACCAGTTAATTAAATCCAGCTAAGAGGAGTAGTAGATATATCAATTCCTATGTTTGTTTACAAAATAGCAGTTGTTAATATCGAGTTCATCGATAGAAAATGGTTGACTGCGTTTGAGGAATTCAAGACAGCATTAAGTCTTAGTAGCACTAATTTTTAGTAGCATTAAACAAGACACGATTTTCCATGCTCCGAACAAGTATTTGCGAAGTATCGTTTAGGTAAGGGTAGCCTAAAAAGGTATACTAAGCCCTGAAAGGCCCATTGTGATCCCACAGTTTGGGCTGTGCACTCAATCCTATAAACCGCTAAGGAGAGAGGAGAACCTACCTTTAGCTCTCTAGGAGGCCGAGCTAGATCACTATCATTAGTGGAAGATATTGTTGGCTAGTGCCAAAAGGTTGTGTCCCTATCTCGTAACCGGGACCCATTTAGAGAGCCTGATAAACCGAACTAGATCCCTGATATCGGTTGAGCCTAATTCGGTTAACTTTTTAAAAAAAAGTCGAAACTCAAAAACCAGTTCCTGCGGTTGGCTAGAGCCTGGTAATTGCAGAGGAGGTGGAGTATAGTTTCCTCTTCCTCCTTGTCTTGGCAACTCTTACAGAAGTCATTTGAAGACACACGGAGTCTGTTGGCGTCTGTCGACAATGTTTATTATCAAACGTCTAAATGAGATAAGCTCTCTTGACCGCTTTGGCCCAAGATTCGACCATATCTGCCGGGTAAGAAGGCAGGTGTACTCCCTCTGCCATTTATAATTTGTAATCCTGAGGGATGGTTGTGAAATCTTCAGTTTGCATGGGACAACGGCTTGCCAACGGATGATTAATGCCTGAGTCGAGACGAGTTGTACGTATTGATTCTCGCTAGCTCCTAGGCTCTACAGTTACCCAATTGAGTCGCACGTTTAGACGTACAGCCATGTAATTCAAAGTTGAGCGGCATGCTATAAGCGAAATGAAATGCCGGGGTCCAGGTATTCGAAAAGATACCCAACCCTGTGCCTTGCAATAATACTATAAATATGCACTGACTCTTCCTATTGAGAGGGGGTGGGGGGCCTTCCTCGTTTATTCGTTTATTGATTATATTAACATATGACGCCGATCTAGTATAGAGTGTTCATTGGACTTGGCTACAGAGTCGAATAAGTATATGAAAGCACAGGTGCTTTCATCGGCGAAGCTATTAAGAGGATTGAAAGTTAATCGTAAAAGGTAGTTAATAAAAAAAAAGAGGTGTCAGGATAAGGACTGAACCTTGCGGCGTTAATTACATAATAGTCTAATGTTACGTCCAATGGCGATATAACAAATATTCAATTTAATTTCAAAAATTTACGTTTGGCTTAAAGAATCGCGTACTAAGTTCTACCAGAAGCCTTTGAAATATTCAAAGCATTGGTTTAGGTCTCATCAAAATTATAAACTATGATTCCATCCATTAGGTCGAATACTATCATCTGAAGTTGCGATCGTAACTAAATCGCCCACTAAATCTGTTGTTCCATAACTAAATCGCCCACAGAATAGTAGGCTTGACTATAATACTCCAATTTTAACTATGTTTTATTGTTTAACCCGAATAGCAGGTATATAAAATCGGACGCCCTACACATTAATAAAACTAACAAAATTTAAAATTTATTGAAATTTCGCTGTAATACAAAAAATCGAGGAACGAGGTTTTATAATCAACTCTATATCGTGCAAATAGAATCTTTTAAAATGTTACAAATAGCTTTACACCATTTTAATTGATAAATGCGGATACATACATGTTCACAATTCAAGAGATTAAATAGAGATTTTATACATTATGGAAGGCAGGTGTTATTTTGAGTACTTCATTTATGCCCTTTGTTCCGATTTCATCAGTTTCTATGTTTACATTTTTAATGGCTTTGCTTGCTGGTTTAAATGCTTAAACAGTTTTACTAATTTCTTCACTTTTTTACTAACAATTCTTTATTTTGCATGATCTTTTTACATGAAAATGGTTTAATTTTGTATTGCAACTACGCATGGTAATTTAAAAAGATTCATAAGAGCCCTCCTGGTATATCCGAAATATCCTTCCTTGATTATGACTTTGCCGATACATCCCAAGAAGCAAATGATATTGCGAATCTTACGCAATCTAAATATCAAAAAATAAAAGCTTACGATCTTGATGAAATTCAGGTATTCGACGATCCTGTAGAGAAGACAATCGAATTTTCATACATTCCAATGTGGCGTATTGGTGAGGAGAACATTATCGAGTATACAATTCCGACTGGATTCGAGGAGCACGACAGCGATTGGATTGGTGTCTACAAGAGCGATTTCAACAGTTTGGGCGAATATATTGCATACGAGTATACAAATCAAGAGGATAAAAAATCGCCACGATTAGGTGAAGCAACAAGAAATATTCGACGATCAATACGATTAGAATTTCCTGAAAGTGTTGATCTACGTGATGGACAATCATACACTCTACTTTATTTCCAAAGTACCGGAATTCGAGGTGTTACAAGTCTTGCTGGTATGAGCAATGTATTCCGAGCCGATAAGCGACCTCCGTCACCACGATTTGAGGCTGTTGACTAGGTGGTGTGGTCCATTACACGTTAAGTTTTTTTTTGTTTTTTTTTTTCAATATGTACCTTAGTTGTTGTTTTTTTTTGTTAATTGTTCAATGAAAGTTTTTAATTTCACAATATTTTTTTGTAAAGGTTATTTATTAGTTTTGAATAAAAAAGAAGTAAAAGTATTCTTTAAGGTATTTTGAGTGGACAGTAAAATGAATTTTGGATCGTAACTTAGTACAAGTTCATCTTAAATTCATATTATGGCTGCTCTTTGAGTAAGAATAATAATCATAAATCTGTTGTTCCATAATATTTTGTCGATAACAATTTATTTTGCAGAAAAAATGTATTTTTTTTAGTTTAAGAGCAAATCAGTCCAAAAAAAAAAGACTTTATGCCTCAAACCGCTTATATATAAGTTGCAAAGCAAAGCTTTAAACAGTTTTTTTTTCTATTAAATGTATTTAAGGCAAGTGAAGAAGAAAGGGCTTATTTATAAAATTAAGTAGAAAGGTATTCGCGACAATATAAAAGAAATTGTAAGCTTAGTGCTTTTACCAAGAGAAAGCAGTTACCACTGACACAACAAACTTCCTTTTCTTGTTATTCTATTTTCTGTTTTTCTTAATTTGTATTTTATTGTATTATATAAAAAGTTATTTAACAGCAATACAACAAAAATTAGTCCAAATTTAAAACTTTCATTTTCATTGACTGGAGGAACGTCAATTAAAAAAAAATCTTGTTAATTGTGTAAACTTTAATTTTGTAGGAATTAATCTAAATTAAAATTTAAAAGAAAAAAATTAATTTTAATTACTTATAACGCCCGTAATTGACATGTAACGCGTTATAGTGTAGAGTATTTTCCAAATTTAGCCAATTAACTAGTGAGTTAAAAATATAAATTTGTTGGTAAATTATATTGTATATGCATTAGAACGCAGTAAAATTTTTTAAGCATTTAAAATGACCAAGCAAAACGATATTATAAGTATTCCTATTAAATAGAAATTATAATGTAGCCAGTTGCTGACAGCACTACGTTAATGTCTTAACCAGTTTGTGATTAGGATCAGATTTTAAAAATTTATTAATCTTTCCCAGTACATCCCAGTTCGTTGACTCAATATGTATATTAGGTTGTGGAATTAGCTCTGAAGTTATTTTTAGGTTAAATTTAAACACAACTACTTTTTGCAAACGTTGTTTTAGAATTATTTAACCGCGCAAATTATGATGAATTATTTGCTGTCGTTCATTGAATGGAATCGAATTGTTAAAAGCAACCAAAGATAGTAATTCGGAAGCAAAGAAGAAAATTACACCAACAATAATATTTGTGGTCACAGGGAATAACTTGCTAAGTCGAAAAATTACCAAAATGAGATAAGTGTACTGTGGTCAACTCCAATGTCTTATACGCACTGTTAAGCTAATACTTTCCGAGTTGTGGAGGTGGAGGTTTCTTGGTAAGAGATAAAATTGTGCTTGTTCTCAGTAAAATCGATTAACTACATTTATCCGAGTCATCAGCGATTTTCGACTTACCAACCTATACCCTGTGACCACAGATATAGCAACCATTGGTGACTTCGGAAATAATATCGGTGTTAGTTTTTAGGAGGAATAAACGATTGTAACAAATTAATACAGAGCGACTTTGAAAACGCAATAAATATAAGACTGGCGACTATGATGGGTCTTAAATTTATTTTTGGTCTGTGTGCAGTGAAAGACCACACTCTTCATATTCCTTAATTCCGGCCATTTATTTAAGTGTATCCAACTAAGCACTGTAATTTTTAGAGCAGATGTTCTCAGCACGCTGTTTCTGCACTCTACATAGCTTGATTTGGTTATAAGTCTTACTCACGAGGGTTATTCTCTATTACGATACCAAAATGCTTACCATTCAAAAGTGTAATTTGAAACAAAAATTGCTTTCGTATTATCTATCACAATTTTGTGAAATCTAGTTAATGTTTTCATTAGCATTCTCTTCAATAACTCTCTGTATTCAAGTCTACTTAAAATGTATAGAACTATATAAATAGAGAACATAATTTTACGTAAAATACACTGCTCGATAACAAACATGCTTTAGAGTATAAACTTCACAGTATTGTATTCTTTTCAAACACTTTTATAATAGTGAATACCAATTAACAGTTTGGTAACGATATTCTCACAATGTTGTAATAGAGAATTAGACACCAGCCACGAAACCAGTGAACCATAGGTGAGAATTCGACGCACCACTTCTGTGTATAATCATACCGTCAACTTAGGTTGCAGTCCCCATGATTTACCAAATGTACATCTGGAGGCATAGACATGCCTTTTTTATCCGCTCCTCTATGTTTAGCTTCCAGTTCAGTTTGTGATCTAGGATTAAACACATATACCTGGCACTGAAGGAGAGTGAGAGCTGTTGCCCGTATAATTTATTTTCAGCCGAGTATCGTACTTTGATTTGTGTGGTAAGGGCATAGCTCAATTTTCCCTGAATTTACAGCCAGTCTACAATCCTTGAACCAACTGCTCACCTTCTTCAGGGCATCATATATAATCTTGCTGATAATAGAGTTAAACAACCGTAATACCAGGGTCACCACATCATCCGCGCAGGTGACGACCTTACCGAACCCCTGCTCAAGTCTCAACTTTGTTCATGACCATTATCCAGAGCGGGAGACGAACCTAACAGCCCGACTAATTCCGATTATCCCTGTCTTTAACGTAGTCAAAAAGAAAACATACTGCGGAAAAATACAAATGTAAATGTGTGTACAGAAATTGTTAAGATGACATAACTTTATCGCAACTTAAAGTTGGAATGTTCACAGTACTGTCAGAAGATGTTCAAGGTTGGTAGTCGATGGTGCAATATACAGCTTAGTATAATTTTGTCCTTTCCATTCCGGAGGTTCCAGGTTCGAACACCACTGGCAGCAGCCCATGGCTATGCTGATAAAAAAAGGCCATTGGAGGTTGCGGACGATCACCCGGAATCCACTTTAAATTGTAGGTCCACACGAATTCGTTGTCTCGAATCGGAAGAAATTCTCCTCCCGCTCCATGTCAAGGGGTACAGGAACCAGGGTAGCGATTCTCAGACAATTTGGTTGCCTCTAGACAATCAAACCGTTCATAACAACGAATAAATGTGTCAAGTTTGTGCGCATGATCTGTAATTTTCACATGCCGTTCCCCGGAACTAGCATATAAATCCTCTGTCGCCTGTTTGGGAGCTGGCGTGTGATTTTGACACTTCATAGCGCTTGGACTACCATGGGTAGGAATTTTGTAAAACGGTTGGCGATTCCCCTTTTACGTTTTAAAACACACATGCTAAATACATCACCCATACATTTATAAACTTTCGTGTATTAACAAGGCCATCTGGTTGGCAGCAACCAATTTTGCGAGAACTCCTACCCAGAGCTTATTTCAGAACAAAAACTATTTCCATGGCATACCCCTAACAATGTACAACTTTATGAAACTTTAACCTATTGCTTTACATCCGACTACATCGACATCTTATTTTTATTATCAAATTTTATTAGACTATTTTTTCCGTCCTTTATCATGGGTATAAATTTTACACAACATTCAATTTTTGAGGCCGATACAGAGATCTAATGGCGTTATCATACATAGTTCTGGTCGAACAACTTCTGGCTAAAATATTTGCGGTTTCATTGACCAGCACATTGGTGTGTCTTCAATTAAAGGTTTTATTAACGATGAATTGATAATGCAATTATTAAATAATTGACAGAATTTAATATAAACCAAATTTTTAGACTAATAAGATGCAATTTAACATAATTCTCTGATTCACTTTGAAGCTACATACTACTAAGGGTTTGTAATGTATGGAAGTTTTTTAGAATTAAGTAGGAAACGCTTGAATAAATTTAGGTTTAGAGCAGATGATACTTGCTATTTTATATACAATATTTAACCACATTTTGTGATATCATAATAATTTACTTTTCAATAAATTATAAAAGTGTTGCTGTTAAATCAATTGTTTTTACTCTTTACTCCATGAATCATACACCATTACGTTATTTCCTGAAGATTTGACTGAAACTTTAATCCAATCATAACCTTAACCTCCTCTCTGACCACGGCAGTGAAGGATTCCGTGCCATAAAGATTAAGTTCACAACCAGGACAAATAACCTCCTTCGAATTAATCGCAGCTAACCCTTCGGAAGGCAGGTCTGCATCTTCTACTGGTGCGTGTACCGCGGAGATAGCAAACTCGTTATAGTCTTCCATCTCTGCTAACGCCGCACCTGTAGAAGTGATAGTTATTATTTTGCCAATGGAACTTTCTTCCAGGACTGCTACAGCACTTTCAGCCGGCGTAAGCCAAACTCCATAGCCGCCGCAGAACCTTCGGAAGGTAATTTTCCCAAAGCTTATGTTGTGTTGTGGGTATCGTGGATATAGCCAACCTGTTAGGGTCACCCCTTGGCATAGCCTACTACAATTTTGGAGTTATGTCGATTTTTCAAGAGGTTATCTCCTCCCGGTTGCTACCGCTTGGAGATGTAACTATCACTTGAGAATATCCAGTCGCGGTGTCCTAGAAGGCTTCAACTCTTCCGTACATCCAGCAACTATCTCTGCCACCGCAATACCTGAGGAAGTGCTGGTTATTATTTTGCAAATGGCACCTGCAGACTCCCTCGGGGGATTTGGCAGATTTTCTAAGAGGTTATCTCTTCCCGTATAAGTTACTTGACTACGTTCTAGGATGCATTGCTCGGTTGCTACCGCTTGGAGGTGTAACTAACACTTGAGAATGTCCAGATGAGGATCACCGTATCTTAGAAGGTTGCAACTATTCCGTGCGACCTAAAGCAACCAAATCTATTCCTTACATATATATGAAACATGGTTGAACTGCAACGTGAATTCAGGCTTCGATTCGATCTCCAATTACACGTTATTCAGGAACGATAATAATAATTCAGTGGAATTGCGCTATCAGAATGTTGTATTGTGTGGGGGCATACATGTGAATATTCTCAGCTATAATCATCTAACAAAAGACAATCTATTGTATTTTTTTCAGACCGTAATAAATAATATTCCCACCAATTTCAATACTTCATCTCCAACTCATTTGGACTAAATTCTGTCTACAAATCTTCAGAATGTTGTTTTTCACAAACAAGTTTCTCCTCGTAGTTGCTTCGATCATGACTTCTTGTTTCTTACATATAAAATGAAATTAGGTTCGCTTTTCAATAATGTCTCGTTCACATACCGAGATTTCAAAAGTACTGACAAAGCACTGCAGATAGAGAATCTTGGGATGCACTTTCTGACACCAATGCAATGGATGAAAACGTAGACTTGTTGACCTCCTACCTTTATGACAAATATGTTTCGCTCAAGATTTACACTATACGTAACTTTTGATGCCCTTGGATTAAAAGGAAGATTCATCACGCTCTGACTGAGCATGACTTTCTATTTGAGCAGTACAAACAATTTCCATTAATAGATATAAAATTTTACGCAATAAAGTAACAAGCCTAATTCGATCTGCTAAGAGAAGCTATTACAGTGCAAATTAGATATTTATTAGTCTCCAAAGAAATCGTTGAAAAACTTTGTAGATTAGCCATCCATGGAGATGATTCTCCCAAATAACTTCTTTACAACTTATTTTCAGCCACTCAGACTGACAACCATGGTGTATACGGTGCATGGATGGATTTACATTTCGATGCATTGACGATAGCGAAAGTATTTCCTCTATTTAATTGGAAGCCACCAGTCTCAATTTGCTTTCACAAATTTATTAAGCTTAAAGTTCTCTATATCTCAATCCAATTAACACTTTTTTTAATTTCTGCTTAAACACAAATTCCGACACACTGGAAAGAGTCATTACCATTAGTCATCCTCGACCTTGTGATTTTAGGCTAAACGGTCAGTTGAATTTTCTCTCTAAGGTCTTAGAGAATATACTGCATAGGCAAATGGTTCAATTTATTAATGAGAATAGCTTTCTAAATTCATGGCAATCTTGATTTCGTGCTGGACACAGCTCCGAATTTGGGCTCTTAAAAGTAACAACTGACATACACGATCCTCGTGGTCAAGATTTTGCCACAATTCTGGAAGCATTCGATACTAATTTGCTCTGCTAATTAAGTAATGAGTTTAACTCTCATCATCCGCCCTTAAGCTAATAGGTAGCTTTTTATTTAGCCTTAGTCAAACTGTTAAGGTGTCAGACTCCCTCTTTAGTTCAATTTTATTTAAAGCGGGTGGTCCTCAAGGATCGGTGCTTGCTCCACTGTTTTTCAGTCTATACATAAGTGATTTACAAAACGTTATATCTTATGCATCAATTCATCTTTATGCGGATACAATATACCTTAGTCGGCCATTTGGACTAATCGAAGACTATGCACAACGGTTATATAAAGACCTGCAGCGCATGTATAGGTAGTCAATGATTGATAAGCTATCTATAAACCTGGCTTAATCACATTGTGTTGCCATTTTATAGACGAAACATTGACATATTTAACCTTTCACCAAATCTTTTGATGCCTTAGGCAGTCACGACCTAGTTCGTGGTAATTGTCAATCCCTCTTCGTTTCAAGTTAGCTAGGTTAGCTATTTATACAAAAAACTACAGTTCCTGCGGGTCTTCAGTTGCGATTGTCTAGATTCTTCTCCCAGTTCGGTGGTCTTACTTTGCCCAAGTTGTTCGTAAGTGCAATTCCTTACCTCCAAATATACAGCTGGGCGGAATCCAGTAGACGCTTCAAAATACTTTTACATGGTAATCTTCTGTACAATTTCAAATAAATGAACAGTTATAATTACGCGAGAGCATATTCATTAGATTTCCCAATATCGAAATATACATTTTAACAAAAAAAAGTTGTTTTATTTCTAAAAAAAACTATATCAAAGTGGGGGAAATATTCCCACAACTTCTTTAACTGTCAGTTTGCTTCAAATTCTGCATTTCAACTTCTGTTATACCAAGAGATCCTCTATCGTGCCACCATCTTACTATAATATGCCTTCTATGTCGGACTCCAATAAAGAAAATAAGTATGAAGACGCCTTGTAAACCATTAATAATTTCCATAAAAGCCAAATAGTCTTCACTGCCAGGTGAATAAAAGGTAAAAATTTCCATAATCCAAGTTGTCAAAACAATGATAGCCAAATAAGTTATACATTTGGCACTGGAAGGAAAAATAAAATTACAATCAATGAAAAATAATTGCAACATTTCAATTTACTCTTGTTTGGTTTCCTCAAGCATTGCCAAATCTATCACTGGCAATCCAGTATCATCTTTTCCAGTACGATTGAGAGCCCGATACCGAAGTAGACTTCTGGTTTCTACAAGATTGTCCAGCTTCCGGAATCCAAAGTATCCAACGATTAAAAGGATGAAGCAAAGAACGAGAATGGTCGATACTGGCGGAATAAAATATCTTTGAGAAGATTGGATCGCTAAAAGGAATTTCTTAAGCGAAGAGATACATTTTATCGATAGAAACAACTTACATTCACTCCATGCCTGTAGAAAGTACGACGGCATTCCTGGTATTCCTTTAGAGCGAGTTATCAAAACAATACAAAGAGGTATTGAAAAGGCCAAAATAAAATATGAGATGAAATGTAGGTAACGAGATTTTGTTGATAACCGAATATAGCGCGGTAGATAGTACCTAGAAATGAAACTTTAAAACAATTGAATTCGAATCGAAGTCTTAATTTTCTTACCACACAACGATTACAATATTACAGCAAAGCATTAACAACCACAGAAAGTATGCCAACATAAAATATTGAACTGCATATCCAACCTTTGATTTATTAGTCTCCGAAAGTTGAGCAATTGAATGAAGTGAAAATCCGATTGCCAGGCAACTGGATAGAACGCCAAGACAAAGTCCATGCATTGTCCGTAATCGTCTTATTGCAAAATGAAAGAAACTGACCAATATTAAGCATGGTATTGATGCCAACATGAAAATCGCAAAAAGGATTGTCTGTCCGCGGCCAAAATGTGATTCAACCGGAGCAACGCACACAACAGCAAATAAATCTCCAGTCTTGTAGTCAACGTCCAAACAGTAGTCGTTCTTAATTTCATAGCTTTCGTTTCCATATTCGTCCATAATAAGAAGTGAACCATTCTGCAGGACAAGTAGGGCATCTCCATTTGCTTTACTATATATGAAAGATCTGAAAGGATTCAAAAGTTTTGTTAGAGATCTGGTAACACTATACGGTTTGATAAAATTTTAAATTTCTTCTTAGTCCTGTGAAGATCGATTCTCTTTTTCGACTAAAGTTGTCGACTAAAAGTTTAGAGAGGAGTGAGTCTGGACAGCAACTGGCTAACTATTTCGAAGGTGGATTTAATCTACTGACGGAGACCCAACTTATTGCTTTGGATATATTAAGGGATTGTTTTGGAAGCATTTAATTGCGATCGTATTCTACTTAAATTTACCGTACCGAGTTTCACAAGGTTCTGTTCTTTATCCTACTCTACTTCCTCTTTTTATTATCTCTACTTTCTGTTACCCCTTTTTGTAGGCATGGAGCGGAAGAAGAACTTAAACCGATTCGGGGCAACGATTGCAAGTGAACCTACAATTTAAAATTTATTCCAATTGACCAAAACCCCCCCCCCCCCCCCCCCCCAGCAGCCTATTTGTCTCAATCTGTTGTCAGCAGAAAATAACCATGAAATGAATGACAAAATTAATACAATGAAATGTTTAGGTTTCTTGCAGAGATGAAAGAAATATTTCACTTTGTCTAACTTAGCGGTGATCTAAACATGATAAATAAATCGCTACTACTCCCAGATTTGGCAGGTGCAAGGCCAACTGGTATATTCGCGTTAGTCGACATGGATGTAGGTTCAAACCTCAGCTTGCCCATGAGTATTTATTTCATTTGCAATTGCAAAAAACAATAAAACATCCACTCTGTCTATGTGTTGTTGTCTAGCTCCGAGCTATGCAAAAAAACAAGACATTCAATTTGCCTCATTACCCTTCCAGTAGTTTCCTTTCGGCCATAGCTATGCTAAATGCAACTTAGGCTTGTCCCCTGGGCATTGGCTACATCATACAAGTAAGAAACCTCGGATGCCTATCGTTTTTCGATCGCTATTTTCATGGTCTACCGAAATCTCTAACTTGAATTTTGAAAATTTTCTGGTGTGCGGGTGTTCCTACTACTATTTTCTTAAAAATGGCTCTGGCGAGCCAATGGCATCTCCCCCACCCCCTCCATATACTGAAGATACGCCACTGGTCGTACTATAAAATTTCAGTAATACCTCTTAAGTTGAACTGACCGAATAGCATCATCCAAAAAAAAATCTAAAAGGACTTGAAACGAAACATTGGGCGATCAAAGCAATCTGCTTCTCCATAACCAAATCAAAATTGGTCTAGAAGTATCAAGAACCTCAAGTTAACTTGATTTTGATACCGAACTATCGGGGTTTCTTTTCTAACGAAAATATGGGGCTCTGTCATGGTACTTTTGGGCTCCGGCCTGGTGTGCGGGATTACGACTTGCATTGCTTGGTTGCTGACAATTGGGCATCCGAGAAACACAAATTCTTCTGGAGATCATGCTTGTGCCAAGCGTGAGGAGAACTATGTAGCTCCTTAGTTTGGCAGACCGCAGTATTGAACGTGAAACTAATCACCGGTCATTGTCAAGTAAGAAATAATGTGGCCAAAGTGGCCTGAGCAACTGACGCTACTTGTAGACTGTGTCGACAATGAAACTAATTTTCACATGATATGCGAGTACCCGGACATTGCCATGCGTAGTATAAATATCGTTGAGAAGCCCTTGTTAAATCCCATGGTGTTGGAGAGCAGTTTTCTCTACGGGTTGTAACCAACTTGATTTAAGGAGGAGTAGAGAGGGTTTGAACAATAGATCTAACAAGTCGCGGCGCTTCAGTACCTCATCCAACTACACGGGGCCAGAAGTTCATGGATTCTCTGTAGTCAAATAAAAATAAGTCTACTTACTAAGCTAGCTCCACTAAATTTGGATTGTAATTTCTGCGATATCGAGTATTTTGTATGGACTAACCTCATGACATATTATATTATCAAGTCGACTAAAGCCTAATTGATTTCTTTCCGAATATAACAAATACAAAATTCTCTTTAAATTTAAGTTCAATAAATAACTTACACATTGCAAGGGTTACCAGCTTCAATTTCCAAATCGACTTGGAGTTCGTTATCTTTAATGCAATCTCGATATATTGTTACATCGACAATTTGAGGATTAAACACTTTGTCTGTCGTATCACAATATTCTCGCTTTCCATTCTCTCCATAGTAAATACTTTCCCCAACGGGACAACATTTTTTAAGAATTGATGGACCCAAATTGATGGGTTGCTGTTGCAATATGTTTTCTGTGCAATCATCTGGCTTATCTGATAACATTAAATTGTCGTAGTTCTGTTGATCTTCCATTTCAAAAGGGACAGTATTATTATTCTTAAGAAATTCATTTGTTGAGTTGTCACTACTGCTTAGTTGTTGTTGTGGTGTTGCCAGAGTGGAAAAAGTATTGTTGTTCTCTGTTTCGAATTGAGTAGAAGTGTAGAGTTCATTTGGATTGTTGTTTAATAGTTTTTGTTCCTTTAACGGCAAAAGTGATTCTACAGTATTACTGTTTTCTGACACAACCTCAGGATTATCCACTGCAGGAATAGGACTAATGCTACTTATTTCTGTTGTTGGTGTTGCCAGTGTTGAAGCCACTGACACATTACTTATTTCTTTTGTAACTGAATTTGTTGTTCTGCTTACATTACTATATTGATCTAAATTATCAGTCGGTTGTGTGTACACAGTACAAACAGCTGTCAAACAAATGTACAAAATTTTAAATTTTCTATTTTCTACCATTTTTTTTATTAATTATTGTCGAATAAATAAAATAAATAACAATAAAAACTATTATAAAAATTTGCACCAAAAGTCTTGATTTGTATTGATATTTTGGTTTTCTTATATTCACTTCCAGTTCGAGAAATTTTTAAAGTCAATTTTTTACGAAAATTTAAAAAAAAGAAAATTGTCCGTGTTTTGTCGTTGTTTTGTTGTTCACATCTTGAGAGAATTGAGGTTTTTTTGTCTGTTACAAATTGAAAGCTCTAAATTTCCTGAAAGAAAAGAAAAGTTATGAATTAATAAATAATAAAAATAAAAATTTAATAATTTAGAATCACAGAGGGCAAAAAGTGACTGAACTTTGGGCTAAGGGTGATTCGCCAGAATAAAGTTTACATAAAAGATTTTTGAGACCTAAAGGACATTAAAAGAATATTCATCAAGAATGCAAATGAAAAATGGCAAAGGGAATACATCTGCATGTCGTCATCACGGGTCTAATAGATAGGCCAACAGGTTCGGTGTGCTCTCAAATTTCTTCTGTAGAAGTTGCAAATATTAGGAGAAGAGGAAAATATTCCTCACCTTCTCTCCTTGATAACTGTATGGCGCTAGCTGAACTAGAGTCTGCTAATATTATGAATTTAGTTTGGTTGATTATCAGCTCCAAGCTATCACGTCCAAACTTATTATGTCCTTGGACACCAGAGAACAGGACAAGAAAGAACAGCTGATATAAGAATGTACGTAAGGTCTTTCCGGTCTCGACGCATAAATTAAGAAAGTTCACAGTATTTATTTGCATTACTGAATACTAATTGCACAATTTGGCTTGTAGACCTCCACGATTCGCGACCCATTCTTGTTTTCAGAATTCACTTTAAATTGTAAGTCCACTTGAAATAATTGTCTCTAATAGAGTGAAATTCTTCTTTCGGCTCATGCCTAGCCAGAGATAATAAAAAGAAGAACAAGAGTAGGTTAAAGAACAGAACCTTGCGGTATACGATACACTTTAGAAGGATACACTATCTAAATTGCAACTTAAATCTGCGCAGAATTAATCATAACTAGTTCGTTAAATCACGACAAATTTACTATTGGACTACGTAGGAACTTCACTAATAACCCTGATGTCTAGGTTGTTAAAATTAATAAGACCTATTAACTGCTCTCAAGCTCTCTGAATATATCCTGGAGATATTTTGTACCTAACAATGGCCAGCTACTCGCATATGATGGGCGGAGGGATTTCGTCCTCCTCCTCATACAGTCTACAGGTTGGGTCGGTTCCCTGACGATTGTTTCAACTGTTTCTTAATTGAAAGTGACCGGTGATCAAAGTGATGATCAGTTGGATCAATGTCTCGACCACACCATGGTTTCCAAGCTCGAGCGTTTTTAAAATAGAATTGAAAAAATATCCACTCCATCTCTTGGTTGTTGTTTAAAGCTTGTTGCCATTTCTAGACAAATTTTTAATTTTGTTTTGGAGAAGGTGAGTGCTTTGCTCGCTACCTGACTGAGATAATAAATGTTTCCGTTCAAGTAGACCCTCCCTAAGTTCCCGTATACCAATATTGCATCAACTTTAGCCTGAACAAATGTCCCAAGTTTTCCTTGCGCCAATGTTAAATGAACGTGACTAACCCAGATACTCGCGATCAACCGCTCATCGGCCTTCGAACCGTTTTTAAACCAAACAAGTCTCTCTTTGGGGATAGCGACCACTCTTATGATAACTGGTTGGAATTTTGAAAGCCTAGCTCAGGCACCCTATCCAAAATTTCTCTTATATTCAAGTGGCTATTTTCAAAGTTCACGCTAGGAGTCCTGTCCATTTGACCCTGTAAAAAGTACTATTAGTCAAACGTTCTATCGTAATGTGAAGAGATAAGGGGTTCAAAAATGTCTCATATCTCCCTGGGTTTAATCATCGTTCTGTAAATCCATTGCAAGCATTAGGCTTTAAACTCCAGCTAACATGCGACAACCTCAGAAGAATTTTCTTGGCTATGGTATCGAGGTGTAGGTTCCAGTACAGTTTGACACCCAGTGCTAGCTCTAGTTTGGTGTAATTAATCCCTCTTTAACCTCGTTTCAGCAAAAACCTCCAAAATTCTCTTCGTAGTAAAAGGAATGAGTACGGGCTGATTTTAACGTCAACCGCGTCAAGTACTTTCTGCAGGTAACACAAGACACCGCAGGAGTGAAAATAAAAATATCACCCTGATAGCAACCCTGGATATGGCCAAACCATCCCTCCCTGAAAACTCGCTGGGCGTTTGCGTGTCTGAGTATTATATCTTGTACTTCTATTTATAAATTTTTCATTTTGCCGAATTTTTTTAGGCCAGGCTAATCGGCCTATAGGATTTAGCCAACGTATAATGTTTATTTCGGGATAAATTTGGAGATTTGTCAAATTGAGGGAGCGTTTGGTAACATATCTACTGAGGTAAGCAAACCATGTAACAACACCCCTCCCTCCCTGATAGATCCCATTTGTGCTCGGTATTTAAAGAGTTCCAAGAAAAACATGGTATCGTTAAATGTATAGTTTCTACTAAGGGACGGGAGTGATCTACTGCATTCTTGTCGATCGCATTGACGAGGAAGTGTGTCTGTAGCAGAACTTCAGGGGTTTTTTCTCGAGTATGGGTGAACGATCCCTCTGGCTTTACAAAATAGCCCAACTCTTCTGATGTCATTAAATTGTAGGTCCGCTTGGAATCGTTGATTTCAAATCAGATGAATTTTTAATCTCCCATGAAAGGTATCCTGTTAACTAGAGAGAGAATTCAAGTTGTCTGTAAAACGATAATTGGCTTGTTGAGTAAAATGAAACACCGTGAAAAAACCTTTTATAATTTTTAAATTTTATTTTACGAGAAAAGGCGCCTTTCAAGGTTAATCGTAAAATCGCATCAATGGGTATTTTGTGTGTTCAAACACGAAGGTGGTAATAGATAGCACACGAACCCTAAATTAGAACCTGTGCAGTACCCGAGGAAAATTCAGGTCTGGACGCAATATGCGACGACAATAAAAAATCCAAACGGGTAAATAGTGGGGGGCAGCAATTACAAAAGATAGTTCGGTAGAGATAGATGGATTTGGTACAGGGTCGGTGTAGTAAGCCCCTTATAACTTCACACAGGGTCCCCTAACCAGAGAGAGTGAGAGAGTTGAGTTATTGAAAGGTAAGGTTTTGAGAATATTTTTTTACTTTCTTCAGCAAGCTTTTATATTCATATTTACTCATAGTTGCCATAATTATTTTAGTCGCTAACACTAGTTCCACCTACCTTTGCGAGAATAGCTTCTTGTTCATCAAATAAATCACACTTTTAACTCATGAATATTTTAAAAAAGACTTTTCTTTTCACTTTTGTTTGACACATTTTAGTACAAAACTCACTTTTTTGCCTGCCGACAGTAAACTGAAGTGATTTTTTCATCAAAAATACGTCGAACCCGCATGAGTAAAATATTTTTTTTAAATTTAAGTTGCGTGATTTCCTTAATTCTCGTAAAGTTCTCACACACCAGACCTATCCATTCATAACAAATGTAGAAAAAAACTCACCAAACCACCACTTTTTGTTCATAGGCCATAGACGTTAGGGGGTCACAACTCACTGGTTACAAATTCTATCACAGTGAGTTAATTTAGATTTACACCATAGAAACGTAATGGTAGACACCTAATTACTATTTTTTTTGGCAGCTTTTACTAAAATTTTATACTCAACCGATGCCGGATTTCCGTGTATTTGAAAACTTGCGTGTACACGACTCTGGTCTGGTTAAAATAATTTTTACCGACTATCTAAGCCATTTTATTACATCAGACATTTGCAGTCGTATCTTATCTTGTACTCTCAAGAAATGATAAAATTGCTCTAAAAGTACATGAAATGTCCTCACCTTTCCTAATGTTAACATAAATATTTTCGAGATTACTTAATTGCTTTTTAGCTGATTGGAAACGCGCTACATGTTGTCGCGGCAAATTCATAAACAGAAACAACTTTTTGGATTATTATTAGCGTCCACTTGAAGAAAAGAACTCATCAGGAGAAATTCTTAAGATATGCGAATTTATTGTTTGTTAAATATTTTATGATGTTGACTAAAGTTGAGGGTTAAGAATATGCAAGACTATTAGCTTTCTGAATTCGTTTGTTTACCAAACCTGAGGTATAGATAGGCTCGCGTCGTTGTATTTAATTCTTTACTCTCTAAACTGCAAAAAAACTGTGCGCAAACTCCTTTACGAGGGCGTGATAGAATTAATTCTTCTGTTTGTAGATAAAACCTTTAAGTATCCATTGTTGGACCGGAAGACTACTTTTGTTATTTAGTGTTTAGCCGAAAGAGACCATTTTTTATTTGGATCCTCTTTAGTCCTTAGGTCGCCATGCGCTAGTGTCTGCACTTAAAGGAAAATTTGCGCAAAATTCTCTGCTGCAAGTTGTTTTCAGAATGGTTATTTGCCGCAAGTTATTGCAGCACTGTTTACACTCAACTTTAAAACTTGCGCAATTTTTTTAAAAAATTTGCTCGTTGAGAATTAAGGAGTGTAAAAATTTCGTTCCACCAGATAAGATGTACTGCCACAATCGTCGCTACTTTGATAGCGAAGAAAAATGTTAGTTAGAGGAAAATATGGGTTAGGAAATGGATAGTTCGTAGATAGGAGTTAGGGTTTCATCAACGCCTGTTTGGAGAATTAAGAAGTGAGGATCCTACTACACTTCGAAATTATATGCTTATGTAGCAGGAAGACATTGAAGTTCTTCTAAATTTATTAGCAGCAAAAAAGGGATACTAAATTAAGACGATCTATTCTAGCAAGTGAACGTCTCCTTTTGACACTTCGGTTTCTAGCTACAGGTAAATTTAACTCGGAAAAGAATTTATATTTTTGAATCAAACTCGTTGCTCCGCCATTTGATCACTACTGGGACTGTTGGGCAACTAAAGAAATTATTTCCACCTAATTTCGAATGCCGCAATGACCTTGCGCAACACTTTCCTTGTCTACACTTGCGAAAAAAATTCTTGTAGCAAACAATTGCAATATTTGCAGCAGCTTGCGCAATCAACTTTTTGAACCGTGTACACTACCAAATTCTGTTTTCGAAATCAGTTTGCTTAATTTTGATTTCAAGTGTACAGAGGACTTAACAGAAATGTAGGTACTATCAAAGATTTGAGGGTGGGGATTTCTACTTTGTTTTAAACGCGTTTTTCGAGCTGGTGCTTAGTACTTCGGTATCTTAAAATTGTTCGATTTCAGCGGGGCTTAAAATGTTCGGCAGACATGTGATTCTCGTCCTGACCACGTTCACCCGATATTAAGGGCAAAGTTACTGCCCCTTAAAGACGAAAAAACATGTTGAATTTGACGCAAGCTCTACAGTTTTTGAAAAAGTTGACTTGAATCTGGTCAGAACGGTAACCAACAATTTTTTGATCTACAATCACTTTAAGGGCTGAAAATCTGCACGCCATGGAGCCGAGTTCTTTTAGAGGAGCCAAATTCAGCGCCCTGCAGCGCCTAATTATTGCTTTTTTTTACCAAAAAAAATGTCTTTCTGTACTTCATGTCCCATGTTAGGTATTAAAAACTGGTCATCACAGTAGAAATCCCCCCTAAATTAAAATGACTACTTGAAGACAAAAATCTGCAAAAACTTCGTCATAATCTCGATTTTTGATTTTTTTAAATTTTTTAAAGTCTCAGTTTCAAAAAAACAAATTTTTTGAACCCCTCACACTGGTGTCCCCCCCCCCCCCCCCCTTTAAAAGGAAGTGATGATGATATATATGAGATGGGCATTCTTTACTTTATTTTACTTTATTTTACTTTTTCACTGTCCTCATTGCCCTTGCTTCAGATTTTCAACAAAATTTTAATATTAAAGGAATCGCAAAGTACTTGAGCCACTCCTAGAGGAGGTATCTGGAATCTATAATAATTAAATGATTAAAAATATATTCACACGAAAATGAAAAGAAAGTGTTATCGACGAATCCAAAATTACTTCTTAGAAATAGAAATAGTCCCTGTTCATTAAAAAGTGCCATAAGAATATTATAACTAATTATAGACCAATCGCGAAGTTATCTTGAATACCCAAATTATTTGAATCGATAGTGTATTCGCAGCTTATTGAGCTTTGTTATGGCTTAATCTCCCCCAATCAGCATGGGTTCTTGCCCGGTAGATTAACGACTACTTACTCGCTAGAGATTACCTTCTACGTTATTTCGAGTGATGCAAACGGACTGTATATACACGGATTACAGTAAAGCCTTTGATAAACTCCCTCACTCCGTAATTATATGTATTTAAACTCGAAATGCTAGATTCCCCCTCTGTGCATCTCGATTTTGGATTTCTTCTTATCTAAGAGACAAGACATATAGTGTGTCGCTCCGTAGCTTTAAATCAAGAATTTTCAGGGCTTCATCTGGTGTGCCACAAGGTAGCCATCTCGGTCCTCTACTATTCGTTCTTGCCATTGATGACATTGTCTGATATCGCACTCTAATGTTCTGATCTATGCAGACGATATGAAGATCTTTTCCTATGTTACGGATAGTGGTGACGATGCTCTTATCCAAAAGGACTTAGACACGTTCCTGGAGTGGTAGTGGAGTGGGACACAATGCCTTACATCTGAATTTTGATAAATGTGAGACTATGTTCTTTTCCAGGAGCCTTAATCCACATGCTTGCGATTACAACTTGGCGGGGAATTGTCTGGGTCTTATTCTGCCTAAGGTCGTGATCGGCGAGATCAGATAGTCGTTAATAAATATTAAAAATTAAAATAATCCACTCCGTGTCTGAGCTATTTCCCGCAACCTCTTGGGGGGGGGTTACGGTGTATGGTGTATGGTGTATTTATCGAGGAAATAATTTTTGCTCTGTAATATACACAATTTCCTATACAAATCATGCTTTGAGCCCTGTTAAATGTGTACTGGTATCTATATAATATTTTATGACATGCTCAAAGTAATTTTAAGCCTATGCGAAGCTTAAGTCGATAAGTGAAAGATTAAATAGTCAAACTGATAGGAATTGATTCAATTTTCCATCGTGTTTACTTGGGTGTGGATTTATCTTTCCAACTTTCGAGTATGGTCTTAAAAAATTCAAAAAATTATTTATTTGCACACAAATTTTTTCCACACAACGTCATTACAACGAAGCAGCAAAACAGACCTATTAAACAATATGACATAATTTAATATTCATATTCGTCACTGTCCAATCAAATTAGCATCGATCAGCCATAAGCAAGTCAGGTTCGGATAAACAATCGTCAGCTGAAACAACTACGGATTTAATTGGAACTGACACAATTATTTAATGAAATTAGGCTGACAGACTATAGTACAAGTTAGTACTATACATTGGCACGTAAACGCTAACCAAATTAAGTTTTTCGAATGAATAATGAGTTTGTTCTGTTGTTAGATATTGCTCAGGTGGAATTCGTTTTAAGTCATAAAAAACCTGTTTGTATTCGCTGTGATAGCTTTAACCTTGACGAGGATCATTGCTAAGGTTGGCATTGTGAATCGCGCTAAAATTCGTTGAGAATTATGTTTCCATTCTTTACTGTTCTGGAGCAAATTTTCAACTTGATCTTTGCCATCCGCCATTAAAATGTTCAAAACCACAACAATACGATACCAGACTCGCAAACAAGAGTAAAAAAGCCAGAAAATTTTCGGATTGCTCGCCCAAAACAAGAGTGACTAATAGTGACGACACAAGGCAAGAGCCACCACCTTTGTAGTTTGCATGTTTTTTTCTTAATGACCAAAGTAAACGGATTATGTCATACTCCCGTCCTATCTCAAGAAATTAGTGGGCTACATCCACACTACTGCTCACACCACTTGGCAGATGGCTAACGTTTTTTTTTAAAACTTTTTTTTGTAATTTGCCGGAAATATTGCGACTTTTCGACTCCGAAAAGCTCAGCTTGAAACGAACCAGTCCATCAGAAACACCACGATTTAGTTACTGAGATGGCATCGAAGGTATTGTTTGGTTTTGCTGTTCTATCAGCTTGTTGTGTAGTTTGCTGGTCGAAACCAGCCAATGTTGGAAATGTAAGGATATTCAACGACGGAAGTAAGCATTAAACATAATACTATTTCATAACTGGTTTTACTGTGTTTTATCCCGACTGGCAGGATTCCTTCATTGTCACAACATTGTCTGTCCAGAAGCTACTGAAAGATGTGTCGTTTCTGGAAAAAATAGCGAAAACGATCCAAGAATGATTGAAACCTGGATGAGATGTTTGGACCGCGATGGCAGAGTCGTCCGGGAGGAAAAGAATATTGAACAGAATCCTAATCCGAATCAAGCGTATAGCGTTCATGTTGAATCGGCTCGGGATGGAACTGTGACATCATCGTCATCATCTGCTTCGGGTGGCACTGGCGATATTTACTACCCTCCGAGAACAACACACAGGAATGGAGCTTCAACCCTTCAGTGGTGGTGTGGTGTATACATTTCTATGTTAATTTACTTCTTGAATAAATGTTAAGTCACGTAACAAAACCATCATCTTATGAGGTCATTCTAGGGTTCGTTGAAATATGTTACCTTTGTATAAACAAGAAAACTACGCTCTTTTCGTGTTTTTCGTTTGAAATTGCGTACTATTTCGGGTGTGCTTTTCAGGTAAGCTTTCAAAACGCCTTGGTAACGTAAATTAGGAAAAAGGTAGTCGTTAGGCTATGTGTTTTGGTTTTGGAGTAGTGTAAACTGGTTTTGGTGGTTGTAAAGTGAATTAAATACCTGTTTTTTCGTTCAAATTTTTTTGTAATTTGCCGTAAATAATGCGACTTATCGACTCAGCAAAGCTCGACTTGAAACGAACCGGTCCATCAAAATCACTACGATTTAGTTACTGAGATGGCATCGAATGTATTGCTTGGTTTTGCTGTTCTATCAGCTTGTTGTGTAACTTGCTGGTCGAAACCAGCCAATGCTGTAATAATGTACAACGACGGAAGTAATCATTAAAAATTTTACTATTTCATATATGGTTTTATACTGTGTTTTACTCCGACTGACAGGATTTGTTCATTGTGAAAATCTTGTCTGTCCAGAAGGAGTTAAAAGATGTGTCGTTTCTGGAAAAAACAACGATAACGATCCAAGAATGATTGAAACCTCGATGAGATGTCTGGACCGAGATGGCAATGTCGTCCGGGAGGAAAAAATAATAGAAGAGAATCCTAATCCAAATCAAGCGTATAGCGTTCATGTTGAATCGTGGTGGAATGAAACTATGCCATCCTCGTTACCTCCGAGAGCAGCACACAGGAATGGAGCTTCAACCCATCAATGGTGGCTTGGTGTATACATTTCTATGTTTATTTACTTCTTGAATAAATGTTAAGTCAAGTAACAAAACCATCATCTGATGTAGTCATGCTAGGATGTTAGCGATAGTTAACTGACCGGATGTGTGCTGAACTTTTTATGAGAAAGTACAGCGCCACTTTTAAATTCTTTGAGAGTGGCCGATGACTGAAACTACTTGAGTCAATAGGCTTTCATTATCGTATTACTTGCTATGTGGAATATATTAAGTTGTAATTTTAACATGAATTTTGGAGATGTTTAATTGGGAGGAAACATAACGTTCTTGTCATAATATGAACACTAGGGTGTTTAAAAAAAATCTAATTTTTTTTTTTAGTTTCCATTTCGTAAAAAGTTAGTTTTATATAAAATAAAAATTCTTGCTATATTGGAGTCTCATTCTACACACGTATGCCTCGGACGCTTGAACTGATTTGGTGTTGATGATCTTTAGAGCTAACAACATCTACGTAAGAACATAAGAACTCTGTTGGACGAATGGGACACCCTGTGACTTAACCACTTATGGTTAAGGGACTCAGAGAGGGATCACAGCGGTGGAAGGAAAAATAATATAATACAAAATTAAAATCTTAGATATAAGCAAATATAGAGAAATTATGAGTTTATACAAAACCAAAACAGTGCTGTTTTACTCTGCTGCCCCTCATGACAGGTGTTCACTTAATTCCGCCCATTACTTACTACTACGTCGCCGCTGCAGTAAGTGATAACGCGTCAGCCTTTCATTCCGGAGGTTCCAGGTTTGAATCTCATTAGCAGCGACCCATAGTTGTTTTCTGCTAATAACAGATTATGATTAAAATTCCATTAGGGGTTGCACAGTGGTACTGGTGATTTGAAATTGCAGTGTCTATTTACCACCCTCAAATTGGCTTTCCGTGTACACGGGAAGTGCACGGAAGTACATGGAAATACACGGAAGTACACATAAGTACACGAAAAGTACACGGAAAGTACACGGAAGTACACGGAAATTTCACGGACTAAGTAGTACACGATAAGTGCAAATATTCACTTCCATATACATATTACTGGTAATAGTTTATAACAGCCTTTTCTAGATATAAACCTGACGGGGGGGAGGGGGGCGGTAGCAACTTAAAGCCTGATATGAATATGGAAGCGATTATTTGCACTTATCGTGTACTTACGTGTAGTTCCGTGTAGTCCGTGAAATTTGTACTTGTACTTTCCGTGTACTTCCGGGTACTTCCCGTGTACTTCTTTGTAATTCCGTGTTATTTCCGTGTACTTCCCGTGTACATGTGTTTCATGTACACGGAAATTACACGACAATTTGAGGGTGGTAAATAGACACTGCCATTTGAAATCCACCCGAATTGTAGGTCCACTTGCAGTCATTGTCTCGCCTTGGGTGAAGTTCTTCACCCCACTACCCCACAAGGGGTTACGAATTATCATTGGCAGGTTCCGAAGCAGTATACACTAAAAGTGCCATTTAACATCGTGAGTCTCTTCAAACGGCAGAACTGACTGAGGAAGATTGTCACGGCAGAGACATTTTTCCCCTATCCCTTCTTGTTGGGGAGGTTCATTAACTGCGGAAATGATATATTTTACTCCTAATTCTACCCAAGGCTGTTAATAATCGGGAAGTTTCGAAAGATGTATTTTTTTTGTCTGCAACTACTTACCGTTGAGGAGCGCCCGATTACTTGCTACTTTACTGGAATTTTATATATCCTTCGGGTTTCCCAGTCCGATTCCGCTTTTTTCAGGAATCTTCACTTTAACGCCAGTTTTTCCATTTTATGTGAGAGCTCTTGGTTTCTTAACATTTCAGTATCATCACCAGCAATGGCATCTGCTATTTTATTTCAAATCTAAGGGGATGCCCTATGATGCCAATGCACTGCATTGGAAGGACAAGAAAATACGGTACTGGAAACGAGTTGATTTCTTAGTAGTTTCGCTGGTATTCTGTCTATCCTTGAGGCCTTTCAAGGTTTATTGAGATTTATCCGGCAATCAGCGCCATTCTTGACGGAGGTTTGAAGTTAATTGTATTCACAGATGGCGGTCCTTCAAGCTCAAATAAATAGTATTAAAGTATTATATTATAGTTCCTTCCATAAACAGAATTTTGATGAGCATCTGTTTCTCACTTAAGTCTCCCAAAGAGGAGAGAAAGAAATAGTAATCCGTGGACTGTGACAAAGGTTGCCAGTATCAC
Source organism: Leptarthrus brevirostris (assembly GCA_964036015.1). Lineage (NCBI taxonomy): Eukaryota > Metazoa > Arthropoda > Insecta > Diptera > Asilidae > Leptarthrus > Leptarthrus brevirostris. The sequence continues at coordinate 8,233,474 of OZ038373.1, forward strand.
GGAAAGGTGAATTAAAATTTAAATTAAAGCTCACAGTTAGAAAATAAGCTTCCTTGGCATATACTGTGTGTCAGCTTTTAGCATATACTGTACAACTTTAGCTTAGTTGAGTCTTATTTAAGCCTTCTTATTAGTGTCCGATTTCACAAATAGTAGAAGTCCCCTCGGAAATATATGGATACGCGAAGATCATGGGGTGAAATGTAATACGACGCAGTATAAAATAAACATTTTAGGGTGAAGCGTAACTACATGGAGAGGGAAAGTGGATAGTTTACTTCACCCACATCTAATACGGTGCTGCTATTCTCTGGCCAGGAAGAATCAGTAACATTCAACAAGACAGGTGTGGGCTTGTTGCTAACCAAAATTGTCTGCTGATTACTACTGGACTGGTCACCAACATCCGAACGAATTATTTTCTCCCGGTTCCGTACCGTGGTTACAGTGGAGATCTGAACAAGATGCCCAATAAACTTGTAAGAAAGACTTCTACTACTAGTGAACATCCTGTAAGAGTTACCAGAACCGCCAGCTGTGATCTGTTAATGCTGACCTGCGGCCAAATTGGAGGTGGAGGACGCAATTAAGCTAATGGACCTCTGTAAGGCCCCAAATATAATTGAATAACAACGGAATTACTTAAGACGGATTCCATTGCTACGGCTGATATTCTTCTTCCCAGAAATGTTGAGAAACCGAGACCTATCTCTTTTAACTGCAGACTCCAAATTGATGGCTAAAGGCATCGAAATCCAAATTGAGCAAACAATCGAGTGCACTCTTCACTGTGAACAGAAGCTTTCGTGAGGGTTTTTCTGCAGCGATTACGTCAACGCCATTCGAATAATCATCGAAAAATCTACCGAATGGGGGTCCGCTTTACATTTAATATTCGTCGATTTCGGGAAGACATTTGACAGCGTTGAAGACGGAGCATTCGTAACAATCATTGGCCGGCAGTCATTATCAACGAATCTTGCAGGCCAAGACGGGATAGACATCAGTGTTCGAAGACGCAAGTGGCAATGGATAAGCCACACGCTGAGGAAAGCCCCAAATAATATCGCTCAATAGGATCTTATATTCTTTATAAAAGCAAGAAAAGAAAAAGGTGATAATATACAGCCTTGAGCATTCTGAACAAATCAGTCAAGTTTTTGTTGTCTAACTTTTTTCCGGTATTTTTTCTTTAATCCGGAAGCCTCCAAAGATAATTAATAAATCAAAGGTAAAGTGAGATTTTTCATACGATAGATTACTAGATGCTATCACTAGTTAGTTAATTCTCTCGAAAGACAGCTTGTCGATTAGATATAGTATGATCGATGGTTTTTTTTGAGTTTTCTTTGAAATTTGATTTTACCACTTTCTTAGAGACAGCAGATAAAAGTAAAATTCTGTGCAAAGAAATGGCGCGTTGTTTCAATCCAAACTAAGATCCTCACATAAAAAATGGAGGAAGACCAGGTTTAGCTCTTGTGTGTGTATTTCAAAGGCACTCCAGACTGTATTCAGCACTTCAATATTTATTTTAGATAGCTTATAAAAATGTGTAAGCTCAGATAAATATCGAAGGATTAACTAAAAAATGTGGCAATGTATTTTATCTACTTAAAGTAAATGATTATACATTACGTCGAAAGACCTTAATAAAGATGGAATGGATGTGCCAATAAGATGAAGATTAAGAGACTAACATTCATGAATCAGGTAAAATTAGAAAAATTATAATTCAAAATGGTAATTTGAATCTATACAGACAGTCCGAAATATTTTTGCATAATCGGCATAGCAGAGATCTTCGCTATGGTGCACTTGACTGGTGGAAGAGAACTCTATTAAACGCAGCTTCAAGTAACATTTCAAAAAATTAAAGAATGGCGTGCTTAGGGATAGCAAGGATCATGGAAATCACCCCAACTGCAGCAATGGAGTTGGTCCTTTGTCTTTCACCTTTCGATTTATGCCAGATGTCCGTTACCCATTTAAACTTTGAGCTGTCTGCAATTTGAATGAATCTGGTAGGCTTAGTACCACCGATTCGAATGATCTCCGATTATTCACAAAGTAATTTTAACAAAACATTCCAGACTCATGTTTCCCATTAGAGAAGAATGGGAAGAAACTCTGAAGAACCTCACACAGACTGCTCCTTGTAAAACCATAACGCCGACTTCGGTGTATATGGTGGAGCGAAAGAAACTAATGTCTTCGAGCCTCTGATCTTTCAAGCAGAGATATACGCTAGGCGAACTAAACGACTAATGATCCAGTCTGGGAGACCAGTTTAAAATAGATGGCAGACTATCTTTCTAAGCTAAGTATATTGAGCAGTAGTCCAGTCTACGTGCAGAGGAAACTAGTACTTAAAATCTCTTGTACTTTTATCTTTCCTTAAATTATACATCTACCTATCCCTTTCATCATGAGAGCCTCTAATACCAACAGCTCCCAGCAGTAGCTTATAGTTGTTTTCTGATCTCTTCAGATTACGCTAAAAGGTCATTTAGTGTTGCAGAGCAATGTCGTTGGTTCGAAAACTTACTAAAATTGTATGCAGAGGAACACTTCGGTGTGGTACCACTTCACCTATACTGTGCTTCACCAACATGAATAAAATACTGTCCATATCCGGCGATATCATTATCATCCAAAGGGAATTAATGGAAGTCATATGTGACCCAAAACATAACTGCATACCGAAAACCCGGGTTCAATTAGAAAGCTCTATAGAATACAAGAGAATCTTTGATAAGAAGTGGGGATTTCAACCAAAAATGCTCATATGTATATACAGATCATTAGAGTAGTGACTCATGCTGTGAAAGGGTTGGAATATATTAAAGCTAGGTATGATTTCAAGATCTGCAGGCCTGATCATCACAGGTGCCATTTGGTTATATCTAGCAGATGCACTGAACGTTCAGCTGAATCTCCAATTCCTGGATCTATAAATTAGGAACTTCACATTATGTAGTGTCGACAGAGTTAAGGTCTGTTAAGACCGTTTTTTTTAGTTTTTACAACGTAGCCAAAGCCTAGGGGAAACCCCCGGCTTTCCCCGGAAGGAAACTTGAACGTCGTGTTTTTGCATTGCTGCGAGCTGGAGAACAACCCAGAGACGGAGTAGATTTTTTAATTCAATTTTAAAAAACCAACGGGGAGACCTGGTATCGAACCCGGGAACCATGACATGGTGGTAGTTCCGCTTAAGCAATTGATCCAGCTCTGTCTCCGTTAGTCTAAGCAAAGGTTAATTATCATGGAAGGACTATTGACTCCGTTAATACCTCGTTCGCCGAAAACACATGTACAATTTAAGGCGGAAATCACAAATCTGAAGGTAGACACAGACACCTTAGTATTACAGGAAAATCGAAGTAATGACAAACAAACTGACTGTCTTGAACTGAAATGTTGAACCTTTGTCAAGACACCGCTCAGCTTATATTTACACTTACCGGTTTATAAAAAAAAAAGTTTTATGCTATCCAAAATTTATCACTTTCACACCAAAGTTTTAGCCACAAAATAAATATTTTTCTTTGCGCTTTCTGTTTCACAAATCACTTTGAATTGTTCAGCACTCCCACTGTCTGTACATTCTTCTTGTCACCTTAATCGTCAAATTAACGTGCTACTACTGTGGATTTATAAATTACACTACGTGCTCCAAATAGCAAATCACCTCGTCATCTACGTTGAATATCTTTCCAAATCCGAATATAAAAGCAACCCCAATCAGTTCAACGTTCGTTATTAAACTAACCATCAAAAAAACGAGAAGCTAATGAATCCATCATGGCGAATTTTTATCGTTATCTGATTACAAGTATCAGTGATAAGCGCATGCTTCTACAACTTACAGGTATAAGCCGGTCGAAAGATGACGAATGGTATTTAAGGGTGAGGTAGGTATGTCTCATCAGTGTATCCGCCACACTCCAAAGCACTTATAACAGTTGTCGATTAGTATTTTTAGGCACTTAATAAATCTCTGACGCAATATTCTGGAGCACTGTAACTTTTTCTCCGAAAATACATTGCAATTGTAATCGAATTCCTCATCGATGACTGCGCTACACTTGTCTAATTAAATGTCAACAAATGGCGCCGGGTACTGATTTAGATAGCGCGAAATACGCGTTTGGCAGGAGTTGCCTTAGGTTGAGAAATTTTAAAGTTTTATGATTTTAAGAAAGCCTACGTAAGCAACATGTGTGGGTCGAGTCTTAAACATGAATTCCGGGGAAGAACAGGTTTTTTTTAGAAATTTGTCAATATTTGGTCTTCGATTTATCGCGTCAAATCTAGATGGTGAAGGTCAACTGTTTCTCACCTAATTAAAGTAGGACTAGTGGATTTTACGACAGAAACTTTGCCAAATGGAAAATAATTCAAGGCTCGTTATGATGCTTTGCTGAAGTAGTTGATGGCGTTTTTTGACCTTCTTGTTAAATGATGATTTCACTTTCATATAGAAGCCAGTTGTAAAGATTGTCTTATCTTTGGGAATAGCCAAAATTCGGATGAATCCTAAAAGTTGAAGTTTGATTAACTTTTTGCAACGTCTTAGGTTTAACATTTTATTTATTTGAGCACATGAATCTGAGCATTTCTTGAGACGTCGTAAGAACGTAAGTAAACTTTTCTATATTCCTAAGTTATTTGAGGCCTTAATATGTGATATTGTGATTTTCCGTGGGGTAGATTTTCGGTCACTAACCTGGTTCAATTTACGTCTATGTGAGTTTCATCTATGGAAAAAATATTTCAGTAAGGCCTTTGATAAGTAAGGGCTTTTGCTTTTAAAGTAATATGTTGGAGTTTCCTTTAGGGTTTCTTTTGTGATTAAAGTCTTATTTATCTGGAAGAGTCCAAAGACTTCTGAGACTTCTTTGGTCACAGGGAATAAATAGGTAAGTCAAAAATCGCTGATGACTCGGAAAAATGTAGTAAGTCGATTTAACTGAGAGCAAGCACAATTTTACCACTTACCAAGAATCCCCCAACTTCACAACTCGGAAAGTATTAAGGCCATGTGTTACCAACTTCTTAACAGTGCGTATAGGACCTTGGAGATGACCACAGTACACTTACAAAGATTTATGCTACCTCGGAGGTTCCTCAAGGTAGTCACTTAGGTCCTCTGCTATTTGTCACGTATGTGTTAATGAACTTTTCTCTGTTATATGTACTTCGAAACATTAATTTACGCTGATGATGTTAAAATTTTTCGTAGTATTACCAAAATATCGTTCTTAGCTTTGATAGATGTAGAGCAACTATTACATTCTCGTATGACATTGATACCGCCTCTATACCAAGAGTTTTACAAAGACTTGGGAGTTCCATTTGATAATTATTTAATTGAAATTCCGGGCAAATTTTGATGAAATTATTAATGGGAACAATTACTTCGTTTCGTTAAACGTTGGTTTTGGGAGTTCGTTGATATCTTTGAACTGGATAACGTTTATTTCTGGTTTGTTAGATACTTTTTGGAATATGCCAGTTCTGTATGGAGCCCATTTTATTCTTCTCACTTTGCCCTCCGGTTACGTCCAATCCGTTCAATCCAGTCCCTTAAAACTTTGTAGAGCCGTCATGAAATTTCCCAGGTTCTGTTCGTGTTTCAAATATTGCAGGGTACAATTGATTCACCATATAAGATATCTATTACGGCGCCTGCCCGTAATTTAAGAGCTGGTTCGTTTTTACGCCTATATCACCATCGTACCAATCCCGGACGTTTAGAATGCATCCCTTCTATGTGCAGCGCATTTAATGAGACTTTTCAAAGAATTGATTTTAATCTCAGTAAACCTTAACTGAAAAAGTTACTCTGTAGTACACTTACTCAAGTGACTGCGGATTTTTGACGGTATTTGTTTAAATTGATACTTCTAGGCCATGTTTTTGTCTTTTCTAAATGTCAGATGGTAGTGTAACCTGTTGATGAATTAAATAAATAAATCAAAAAAGAAAATTTCAAAACAACATACTGTCCAGAGCTCAAGGAACGTAAGAAATATAAAAAATTCTTAACACGATGGGCGTTTCCTTCGGCTCTTCCTCAGCAGCAGCAGCAAAGAATTAGTTTTTCTTTTCCCGCTGGACGCCTTCACAAAAAACCAAAAACTAGATGTTTATCCAACAAATCAAGTACCGATCTGACCACGTATGGTTTCAACAAGATGGAGCTCAGGCGCATTATCCTGCTTGTGTACGAAATTTGTTAAATAATGTTTTTCCAAGGTCACGTGTTTTTTTTTGGGGTACCTAAAATGTAAAGTTTACGATACCAAACCGGAAAATATTGACGAGCTGAAAAAAGAGAATCCGCATTCTCTCAAACTCAGTAATACCAGACATATTGGAAACTGCTGTGTATTTTGGGTTAGAATATTGCCAAGAGCGAGAAGGTGGCTAATTTGAACATCTTCTCTTTTCTCTTCTTCTTTTACTTTGTAGTGTTTGGTAAGAGGCGAGAGGACTCAAGTTAATCAAGCACCTCTAGGTGTGAAACGTGGGGACTCGCCGTAATCAAGCACGCCGAAGTAAGTGTCGAGGGGACTCACATTATTCAAGCTCCCCGAGGTGAGAGGCGATTGAACTCACATTAATTAAGCACCCCAAGGGTACAAGCGCTGAGTGCGACCGGACAGTTATGAGGAGAACCAATCAGCAATAAGTGGTGGAAAACCGAGCAGATAAAGCGTGGTTAATCCTGTCGAAGGCCGTACTAAAATTAGTAAATGTGCAGTGGACGTGTGAACCAGACTTAATCAGAGGGAAGCAGTAATGCACAAAGTCGAGTAAGTTGGTTGTGGTAGACTTACCTTTGATGAAGCCTTGCTGAAAAGAACAAATAAAGGGTCTGCAATGAAAACGGAGAGCGTCGGGACATATGATATAAGTTGGCAATTGGTCTATAATTAGAGATATCAGACGGCGAATTATCATGGAGTCCTTCCAGAGCAGAGGGAAACGGCCGCAGCACAGAAATAAGTTAAACAGGTGACAAAGAACAGGAGAAGCCGATGAGCAGCACCTTTTCAAAAAATACGGAGGCATACCATCGGGACCACACGAAAATCCGTCGACAAGTATTCAGACACAATGGCATCATCGACAACTAAATCTTTAGGTTCAAGAGAAGTGCGAGGAAGTCCGGTCAAATGGGTAAAGTCTGTAAGAACAGCATCGCAATATGAATCAAAGAGTGAAGTAAGAAAGAAATCGGCGAAAAAGTTAGCCACAACATTGGGTCACTAATCTCGAGTCTACCTAGCCTAAGAGAGGAAGGGTAGCCATTGCAGCGTAACAAAAGTGGAGTAAAATAATGAAGTGAAGTAAAGTAATGGCTAAAGGTGCTACAAACAGTGGTATTTTTCATTTTCTTTATGTTGGGTCTCGGCTTCTTCGTCGTACATAACTATATCGAAATTTGATAGATTGATTCGTATTTCTTCGAAGCTGCTCCGTCTTTCAGTTGTCGTACGTGTCTCTGTCTATCATAATAATTGAATCAGATCACATCTCTTAACGTTCTTCAAATTATCAACATTAATTATCCTCAACGAGCAAAACTTATTTTACCCGTTCTTATCGGTATTCTATAAAAAGACGTACTAAATAAGGGGGATTCTGTCGTAATAAATCACTTTAATTACGATACGTGTTTCATCAGCATCTATTTTTGTGTCTTCTATTTCAAGAGTGTCTTGCATATTTTTAGCACTTTGCTCTCCTTTCCATCAACTAACTTATCTAACTTAAGAGCTGTTGCTGTAGGCAAAAATTATTTTAAAGCAGCAAATACTTTTCAGGTTTTATTATTTCTTATTTTTTTATTAGAATTTGCCTTTCCATTGAACCATAAATTCCTACCATCGCCGGTGGCCAAGTGGTGTGAAAGGCACAGCAAATTGAAATCTACACTTATTACTGAGTTTTATTGGCAATTGAATCTTTAAATAGATTTCTTAAAAGGAAAGATTAGAAATACTTTTTTAATTAGATAAGTTTCAATGATATCCAAATCGATTTTATAGACGTTTCTCTATTGAATACTGTTTTTCAACCAAATTTACTTTTTACTTTCTTTATGACGTATTCAATCTGATTTATGTGTTTACTTCAATTTCAGAATGATGATCCATTCCTAAAGGTAAGTGTTATTTTAAAATTCTAAATTTGCTTCATTAGAGTACCTAAAATATTCAAAACGAGCAGTATATCATCGAAAAATAAAGTTAATATTGAGACGAAATCATAAAATTAAACATAAAAACAACTTACGGTCCTACTCCGAATTTATGTACTTTAGAAAAATTTCATAAATTTGAACGCCACAGGGAGAAATCTTTTATGTTTGAAACTTGTAAAAGTGCTCCTAAAGAAAAACATAAAAACATTTTAAGATTTACGAAATCCAAAACGATTCCAAGGAATAAGGAAAATTTTTATAAAACTGGCAGCAACTTTTAGCAATAAAAGGACAATTTATGACTACGGCGAAAATATTTAGACGAAAGTTTACTGCCCAATATGACGCTAGCGAAAATTAATGGCAGTTTTGCATTACTCGAGCGGTCGAAATTCACGTGCAAGTTGTTTTAGTGTGTATTTTTTCACACTGATTTTAAAAAGTGACATGCAAATTTTGAAATATGCATTTACTTATGTTTGTGTTTAAATTCATGATATGATTAGTGAAAAGTAAAATTCAAAAACGGCAGCATAAAAAAAACAGGAACATCTTTAAGGTGAGTGCCATAAAACTTCTATATTTTATTTTGCGACAAATTTACATTTATTAAAAATTTAGTTGTGAAAATTTCATTCCATATTAATTACAATTCTACCAAAAAATAATTACACGTTTTACCAGCACTGAGTATGATTTTTTATAAAAACTATGCACACGGTTAAAACTTACAGAAATATGACAGTTAATAAAGACGAGTGGGTAAATTATTGAACCTTGCGGTGTACTGTCGCATCGTATTGGATTTATTGCTATTTAAATTTGTAATCTTACAAAATTAGATTTATCTTAATTGCAGGTTAGGTTGGGTTAGAGTGACTGCCTAAAAAGGCACACATACGTTAAAGTAAACCATTGTGATACCACAGTTGAGGCTGTAATTTCAGAACCCATTTAACTCCTAGGAAAAGAGGAAAGCCTACCGTATTACTCTCTGTGAACCGAGCTAGTTCCAATATACAATATTGGATGGGACGGAAAGAGTTTAGCCTCATCACCTATCCGGGAACCATTTAGAGCTCGTGATGAACCGAACTGGGTCTCTGACGTCAGTGGGGCCTATTTCGGCTAACTCTTCCAAAAAGAGGGAGCCCAAAAACACCAGTTCCTATGGTGGGCTATGGCCGAGCAGCTACAGATGAGGTGGAGTATAGTTTCCTCTTCGTCTTAGCAACTCCTACAAAAGTCGTTTGAAGGTGCACCTAGTCACACATTTATTGTTAAACTTTGGACACATATGTTGGGTGATTAGGTAGGTGTGTTTCTCCTGCCATCTGACATTTGCAGTCCTGATGGATTCCTGTGGATTGTCCAGTTTTCAAGTGGCCAGCGGCGGGTTAATGTCTTCAGTACGACTAGCGCCAATCCTTGCTAGTTCATCAGCTTGGCAGTTACCCGGCATTTCACTGTGTCCAGGTACCGTACTTTTAGATGCTCAGTCATGTCATTTAATACTAAGCGACATGCTATAACCGTTTTAATAACAGCCTGACTATCTGAGAAGATACACATGCTATTCGTAGGCAGTGTTTAATGTTTCAAAGTTGTTTCAGACGGTCTGCGGCTACCTTTATAGCCATGATTTTCGCCTGAAACACGCTGCAGTAGTCAGGTAAGCGAAATGAAATATCGAGGTCACGTTGTTCCGAAAAGATTCCTCCACCTACTCTGCCTTCAAGATTGAAGCCGTTAGTGTAGAGATGCACTGACTCTTCCCCCCCATTGAGGCGGCCCTTCCTCCCACTCTGATATGGTAGGAAAAGAAAAATTAAATTTCCTCCAAAAAAAAAAAAGGCTTGGGTGTGATATAGTCATGTTGGTAGCGGTCTTTTCGGTCAGGATTTTTTAGTAACCCAAGTTAGTTTTTTTCAGATCTAGACTAAGTTAAGCCTAATGGCAACCGAGGATGCGGATTGCTTAACGAAAAGATCCAGCGGTAGAAGGCGGAGAATAGTATTTAGGGCTTTAGAAGGACTACTGTTATCAGTATTGTTGCTATCCTTTGAGCCTTATGCAGTGCTTTATGATGGATTGTTAAATCCAGTGCCGGCCACCATACAACCACCCCATAAATGAGTTGATACTGCCTCTAACAAGCCTGAGACGAAAACCTGTTGGTAAAATATTTGGAGAAAGCCATAGCCTTCATAGCGTTCTATTGACGTTTATTTCATTATTCTTCGACTTTTATTTTCGGAGATGTAAGCTTTTCATGTGTGCCCAATTTTCACTGTATTCCTTCTCCTGAGTTTACCCCCCTACTAAGTGCCGAAAAAGACGTAGTAGAACAATTAGAACGTAGAAGAACAATTCAATAGCTTGCAACAGATTTCCTAATTGCGTTGTTGATAAAGACAAAGAAGTGAAGCGCTGATAGCATTAGCTTTACCACAATCCATTCGTTATGTTTCGTGTAGTTCAAACGCAGTTTGGTATTACGCAGCTCGCTGAAATATGCTCTTTGTTTTTAACCTAGAACGAAGTTTTTATAATTAAACTAGTTCATGAGAATGACAATTAGTACCATTTATGATGAATAATTGATGATACCGTTTTGGACTTTAAGGGGACATTTACATCAGTTGGGACCAAAAAATTCATTTTTTTTATTGGCTTAATCGATGGATTTATCGATCAAAAATAATATGCCGAAATTCCAAATTGATATCTTGAGTAGTTTCCGAGTTACAGGTCATTAAAGAGGTGTGCCTCCCGTCGAGCGCCCAACTGCTTTCTAAGCAGTCGAAAGTCGACTGAAATATTTAAGGCCAAATATCTCAGCTTGTCACATTTTTTCCTCTCGGCAGCGTTTCTGAGCAAACGGCTACTGCGATTTTTCACAAAAGCGTTCTAATTATTCATTTCATATGTCATTGTGGTATAGACCTCAATTTTTTATTTTGATTGTTTTTTTCAAAAGTTAATAAAAAAATAGTACCAAGAAAATGACCAAAAAAACGAGGTTTTTTTCAAATGGCCGCCATTTTGTTTTTTATTGGAATTTTGGCTTGCCAAACGTCTATACCACGCATTATGGTATAAACTTTAAAAAAATGTTGACTTTTTTGTTTTTAGGTCACGTTTGTACAAAGGAAATCTGCCGAGAACACGACGTCTCCGCCGAGAACGGCAATCTTTTTGCCGGCGCGGAGGCGGGGTTGGACTTGGGGGGGATGAATCGGCGACGTAGCAAATGTTACTTAAAAAATGTACAAAAATAATAAAAAAAGTTCAATTGATTAGCATTGTTCATTCACGAGATATACGGTCTCAAAAAATCATGAAATTTTGGTCCAACTGATGTAAATGTCCCCTTAATTGTTGATACCCGTTTAAACCTCTTAGAATTTCCACAAGAGACCCAGGCAACTTGACGCTATTATCGCCTAGCTGGTGCTGAATATACTGCACTGCAAGTTCTGATTTAAGGTAGTTTTTTTGCACTGAAGGTCACAGACAATCGTTTATTATCTCGCGATTCTCTACTGATTTGAAAAAAAAACAATTACCACGTCGATCTCTCTGTAAAGTACCAGTAATGTATGTTTGTTAATTATCAACTGCATTACTAGCGCACCTATGAATTTTTCCAGGCTCATATAATTGAGCTCTGAATTAAACCTCGATGTGACTATTCTATCTCTTGCATTATTACTTCGATTACCATGTAATGGAACTAAAAAACCATCTTGCCATGTGAAATGTAATCAATTATAATTATTCCGTTCCAGTACCCTCTAGTCTAATAATAAAATTTTAAGTAAAAGATTCCATCCAATCACGCCCCCTTCCTTTTAGTTATTCAAACCTTTTCAAATATTAAAACTTCGTTGAATATTAATAGGGTTAGTTGCGCAAGACTTATTTCAGTTGGATTATTTATGCGCGTACACACTTCCTTAAACGTATGTATATACATATATTTGCGTTTAATGAATTCCTAATCCTTCTCTCGTAAGATTCTCCCCATTTCCTGAGACATGATTAATTGGCTCCGGAATTATGTGGTGTGTTTAAAACTCACTTCCATCGTCATTTCATAACTTCAGATTCCGCCCCCCTAAAGAGCGTTTCATTTAATCATGCCACATAGAAAATCATCTTACACTCTCTTTCACCTCCCTTTACCAAACAATCCTTGCTTTCGGTCCTGATGAATTCTTAAGATGAGAAAATCGATACTTCACCATTAGTAGAATAAATGGTAATCCCCATGATTACCTAATTTCCGTTTTAATAACGTTTTACTCATTTCGATAATTAATAATAAAACGAGGCTGAAATATTCCACCCATCCATCCGCTCCACAGGGGTTACCCTACCCCTCAACTTCATTACAAATGAATATTCTCAAGGCCAGAAAATTCCTTCAAAAAGCTTTTGGGTCACTCACTATTTACGTAAAAGGCGACAGGAGTAAGAATTTTTCCGTATTCGTCATCTTCAGCTTTAACTCGGAACTACAACGAGAAACAGGAACTACCTGGATCGAAACCGAAATTCTCACGGTGCTAAAAGCTCTCGAAACGTACACTGGCATCAATTTTTCCAAGGTGAACGAACACTTTGAACATCCGTGTACGTTGGGCTCAAATTTCCAAGTATTCAGCAAAAATTTCAGAGAATTTAAGGATATTTCCGTGAAAGTCAACTTACCAAAAACGGGAACAGACAGATTTTCTGGAACAACAAAAACTTCAGACAGGAACTTCCAGAATGACGGAAGGCTGTCCAGTTTCGTGCTGACTAGAAAATGTTTTTCCTTAACGGATGTAGAAGAAATGCGAAGAATTTTAATATGTGACGTTATCTAATTACGTCAGAGGTTCTTATCCCAAGCAGGAATAATAGAAATCCCCATACAATGTGTTAGAGAAAGACAACGCCATGCGTTGTCATTTCTTGAGTTTTCTGGCAGTTGTTGTTAAGGAAGTGAATTTATCGATCGAACCGGCTGCTGGTGACTCCTTCCATTGAACGAAATTCTTTTTAAAAAAAAAAACATCCATGGATGGGGTTCCACGGAGGACGAAATGGATATAAAACTGATGGGAGATGTGTTGATAAGTCACTGTCAACGTTTCTGAAATCTTTCAAATGAAGTGTAATATTTTTAGAACCACGTCCACTTCAGTGATTTCATCATGAGTTGAACTCTTTATGGTGTGTTGAGTGAACTTTGTTGTTTTATGGATTGGTTTCTTCACACTCAACCACTGCGGACTGATATTCCATTAAAAATCGTGATTTAAAATTTTTCCAATAATTGAGGAGATTACTCCAATACTATTTGGAAAATATTAACGAAGCAATAACAGGATGTCGAGACATTATAAGGTTTAATTTTAGGAGCATTCCGTATGCTCACAGGTCGGAAGTTATTAGGAACGAATCTATAATCTTACTAGCATCCCATAGTCTGGTCTTGGTCCTGGGCGGGAGAAGCACTTCACCCAGTTTGACAACAACGATTCCAAGTCGATCTACAATTTAAAGTACTGATATTACTAATGGCCTGTTAACATAATTTCTTGTCGGCAGAAATCTATGTCGCCGCCGTCCAACGGTGGGATTCGTAACTGGGACCCTCATGATTTATTTATTTATTTATTCATTCAGATTTATCACAATAGACTAATATAGCGTATATATATATAAATTATCAATCTAAACTAAAAATTTAAAGCAAAAAATAAGCCCTTAAATAACTGTGGGACAGCAGTCGACTGAAGTCGCGACACCCGCATCAACCAAGACACTGCCTAAAAAAAGATATAGAGTTCGATGACCAGGGACATACAGGAAGTCGCGATTCTTCAAACAGCGTTACCGGATCGAGATGGTTATAGCCTCCAGTAATTCGGGCGAGTTTATCGTTCCCTGCAATAGATTGAACAAAAATACTATTTAAGCAATATTGCGCCTCTTTTCAAGAGAGTCGAGAGAAATCAGTCCCAAACAATCAGCGTAAGAGGGAAATAACAAAGGACCAATCCAGGGAAGTCCAGTAGTGGAGTAGAGAAGCTTGGTTAAGTAGGGATCATCAGACTCCTTAGACCATCTTTTAACAAAACCCAAAATCCAGTTAGCCCTACCAACGAACGAGTTCGCATGATCCTCGAAAAAAAAGACGAGAGTTAAGGACCACCCCTAAAGGAAGGCGATTGCGTTAGCATCAGTCACAAAACGTAGCCAAGTCAGAGTTCAAGAGACCGCCATCTGATTCGTGAGAAGCAGTGCGTAAAACCTTAGCATCGTCTGCAGAACACGGAATTTTATTATTCGACAGGATTCCATGGTCAATCCTATCGAAGGCCTTGCTGCAGTCCACCTATATGCCCGCTTCAATGGTCGACAAAGAATAATGACGAATTTAACAAGGTTGGTGGTCGTCGATTTCCCCTTGAGGAAGCCATGTCAGAAAGACCCCAGAAAAGGCCTACAGTGAAATCGGAGTATGTTGCTGACGAGGGACTCAACAACTTTCGCAGCATGGCACAGGCTGGCAATTGGTCGATAATTAGAAACGTCGGATTTACTGAATTTCTTATGGAGCGGAATCAATACAGAAGTCTTCCAAAGTTTAGGAAAGCGGCCGGAACGCAAGGATAGATTTAAAAAATAACAAAGAACACTAGTAAGAAATAATTGCCATTTCTGCAAGAAGGAAGGGGGAATACCACACCGGGACCATTCTAGAAGCCGTCCGCCAAATTATACAGGTATTCAGCAACACGTGCCATCGTTAAATACCAAGTCCTTAGACTCAAAGGAGGTAGGCGGGAGCCGCGTCAAGTGGGTAAAATCACAAGTAGATATATCACACTAATTGAAAAGATAGGCAGAGAGAGAGAGTCATACAAGAATGACTTATACCACCTAAAGACCAAAACGATTAGATGACCGAGGAAAAGATCTGCTAACCACGAAATCGCTCGAGCCGTTCGTGGATTTGTACAGCTGGAAAAAAGTCTGTTAAGTAATATTGTTCAACTTTGGTGGGGGGGTTTGGGGGGGGGGAACTATCGGGCAACGCATGAACATCTTTAGGAAACGACGGACTACTTATAAAATACAAGAATAGAACTTGGACTACGTGACTACGAGACTAAACAGGAAAATCAATAGTAGGATCAAAAGAAGAAATGGAGTTATACGGAAGATAAATGAAGAACTGTCCATCAGAAGAAATAGTATGGACACAAAGGTATAAATTTTTCGGCAAGGAAATAACACTTATCTGATCCAAGACAGATGTGGACTTTCAAGTAATATATTAAAAAAGAGCACTATTTGGAGCCAAGAATGACGCGCAAGTCGGCGGAGTACGAGAAAAACATTTAAAAAATATGAGGAGACTGGACAGCTGCGCTGTACATAAAGATGGTCGTATAAACTAGAGAGAGCATTGATGAGGTAAAAGAAAGACAACAAATTGAATAGTCGCACAATATATGTAACGGATCTGTCCAAGAGTACAAAATAATAATAGGACAGAAAGACTTGGACAATTGCGTTCAAACCTATTGAAGACTTGAAGCCAAGAAAAATGTGGAAAGACCGTGCAAAACTTAAACATATCTATTAAGAAAGAAGCAACACTATCGAGATTCCAAGCAGGCGTGCAACACGACGATCAATATGTGAATGAGGAAAGGAAGAAGCACTCATTGCATTTAAGGAATATATACCACAGAAGACATAAGGAAGATTTGCCGACTACGTAGAAGCAGTAAAAGAAGCCGATGAGGATATAGGTGTGGAAAGTGCACAGCGAATGAAGAAAGTGTGTTTTATCGAAAATAACGCAAATGGATACCAAAGAAGACCTTAAGTTCGTTATTGGTGAAGCACGTGGAAAACTGGTGGAAAGAACGGGCTACTGATAGAAGAACCAAAGAAGAGAAAGAGTTAAATGGTCGGGTCATATAATTGAAAAGGGGAAGTGGAGCATCAAGAAGCACTAATGGGATCTAAGAAA
The DNA here is from genome assembly GCA_964036015.1 of Leptarthrus brevirostris. Taxonomy (NCBI): domain Eukaryota; kingdom Metazoa; phylum Arthropoda; class Insecta; order Diptera; family Asilidae; genus Leptarthrus; species Leptarthrus brevirostris. The sequence continues at coordinate 8,249,730 of OZ038373.1, forward strand.
GAACCGTGAAATAAGAAATAAAAGGATTTGCAGAATAATCTGAAGCAGTAATTGAAATCAAGGAAATCGTGAAGTTGACTGGGCGAGCAACAACAACCCAAGAGAAATTACTACTATTGGGAGCACAGGACGACGAGACATTCATCGGTGGAGGAATACGAGAAAAGGATTTGTTGGGCATCAAAAAGATCCAATGAAGCAGTCAACTTGTATCAACAGTGAAATAAGTAAAAAACAGGCCTGTTGAGCAGGTTGAACCATGAAGACCTTAAGGATCCTTATCTGTACTGATGAGATTCAAAGATGGCGTGCAGTTGGAACACCATGCAATAAATGAATGGATCTCTTACATAGGAAGATCAAGAGTTGCTTGGCAGTATCAAACATATGCGAAAACGGTTGTTCAGGATGTATAATCATGATGTATGATCCCTAATCTTATCCAAGGGAGATGTGAAGATGATGATGAACTAATACAATTCGAACTAAAACTGATATGGAGATAAATGTCCGAGATAATCTACAATGTATAAACAAAGAAGAATTAATGGACTCTAAAGGATACGTAATATGAATATGCAATACTTAAATAAGAAGATGGTATCAGAGCTGAACGTGGATTTGGACAACATATGTGAAGAACGTCTATTAATACGAGAAGTTGGATGTTCGCGCAATACGTGAAATGGATCAGTCTCAGAGAACTCCATTTAAGAAGTGGTTATAAACAGCAGCGAAAGAAGTAACAATACAACTGTGGAGCAGGTTGGAGCAGTAATAAGTTTGAAGAAAAACGTAGAGTGGAAAAGACTCACAGCAACTGTTAGAAGTGAATAATACTAATAAAAGTCTAGCAAAACAAACAGTTGAGCGACCAGGAAATATGAGATCTACCATACGACAAAAAGTATTAACAGGAACTAAAGAAGGGGTAAAATTGGAATCCAACAAAATAAGTAGAAAAGGTGGAAGAAGAAGATGAAGATGGTCAGCTACGCAATAGCTGCAGGACAGGATTTACTAGTAGATTGCGAATAGGAAATCTACTCAATAAGTGAAATGATTTTGTCGAGCAGAAAAAAGCACAATATAGGATATATAAAGGAATAAAGTTAAAAAAAGCAATAAATACTAATAGGGGGAAAAGCACTAATACATAGTACTTGAGAAAAACGTGGATTTAGAAAATGAAAATTCAAGAGAAGATCAAGACCAAAAAGAGGTGCTCGTCTGTCGTGCAATGTGTGAAGAAAATATATCTAGCAGGACAAAGCAGTAGAAAACGGTACTAATTAAACCGTAGGAAAACGGCACTAATTAAACCGTAGGAAAACGAAGAGTCGTCGGCTGTTCAATATGTAAAAGCAATCTCTGGAGCAGAAAGAAACACTAATATAACATATTATTGGACCACAGAGAAGTAATTAAAGAAGATCTGTCGTGCAAGCTGAAGCATAAATGGAACCCAAGGAAAATGTGTAGTCGGATAACCATGAATAAGTAAAGGAGATCTGTTAAAGGGATTGAAGCAGTAATTTGAATCAAGGGAGACAAGGAGTTGGACAGCCGCGCAATATGAGAGGAAGATTTGTTGAACATAAAAAAGTACCAATCTGATTGAGTTGGACGCAAAAGCGATACGTGATTAATCAAGCAAAAGGAAGCGCTAATAAGATATAAGGGAAGGAGCAGTAATAGAAGCCGAGAGAAACTTTAAATGAAACAGTCACGAAATAAGTGAGAAGGATCTATCGAGCAGGAAGAATAGGATTCCAGGAAGAAGTGAAGTTGGGCGTCAGCGACATTTGTACAACAGATGTATTAAGCAGGCAGAAGCTATAAAAGAATCCAAGAGATGCGTGGAGTTGGAGAACGTTAAGAATTTCTTTAATTGGTAACAACATTAATATTTAACTTTACATAAGGATTGATGAGCACAAAATAATCACATTCCGTTCACGCGTTACGAAACTAGGGTTTCTATAAATGGAGCAAGATACTCTATACAACAATAAACGAAACTTCCAAATAGGGCCACGCAGTACGACGTCGGTCTTCGCCTCCCCACCCCCCCCCACCAAACTTTTTTTGCAGTAGCAATGGAAGAGACCATATTTCATACAACAACAAAAGCCCATTCGATCGGTCCAAGCGTTATAAAGTTGGTCCTCTCCTTCCAAGCTCTCACTCTACGTCTCGTTTTTGGAACATCGATTAAAAACAATAGTCAAAATTTGTGCATAAAATACAAAGCATCCTCACCTTAACCTAAAATCACCATAAATGCAATAATCTATCATCCAAATTAGTCCAAGCCTTACAAAGTTAGATGTCAAATTTCACTTACTCCCACCCTTAAGTTTTGAATATGACGCAACATACTTTAGAATCATCCAAATCGCTTTTCGAGTTACAAATTTAGGTTCCGCCCCCCTCTCCCCACCCGCAACCGTAGGATTTCAATTTTTTTTTACAATAGGGCCTCCTTGGCCAGGCCCGGGCAATCGCAAAGTAAATGCTGAACGCTTTCCACTTCTACAAAATTCGTTGGTGGGACGCGTAAGCATTTTGCGTGTCTTCCGAAGAGACAGTGGCCAGTATTGAACGCCATAATATTTGGCAGATCGGTACGACTGCTCTTTAGCAGCAAAGCTGTTTTCTTAATGTCCCAAACTGGGCAGAGTTGCCTTGACATATCGCATGTTGTCAAATTGCTCCTTAGCCAACTGAATAGCATTAAGGTTAATTTTTCTCTCTCTCTCTCTTCTTACTCTGGAGACCGGCCGATCGACCTGTCCATAACGAAAGCGTTTAGTTGAGAAACTTCCTGTGCAAGCGTGTCAGCCGCCTCATTGCCCTGTATTCCACTATGTACAGGGATCGAGCAGAGAGTTACTATGTGCCTGGCTTCTAAGTTCTGTAAACTATTGTTACACCTACGTAGCAGTTGTGATCTTATTACGTTTGCGTCCACCGCCTTTATTGCTGCTTGACTGCCTATATAAATTCCTATGTCGCTATCATTCGGTAGATTTGGGCGTGATAATAACATCCTTGCCGCTCTCTCTGCTTGAAATACACTGCAATAGTCTGGCAATCGATACTGACTATACGTATGTTTAGGTAATCTGAGTACACCCCAGCTCCCATCCCTTCTTCCACTTTCGATCCATCAGTAAAGACTGCTATATTTGCTATGGTGACATCACAATTCTGCCCCCCCCCCCCTAACACGGCTCTGTCTGGGATTTTTTGCGAGCAGCTATACTTTTATAGTAGACTTCAAGCGATGGAAGGTCTCCACAGGGGGTTACGGGAACTAGAGAGTACACATATATATCCCTGGACACCTCAAACCGCCTCTGATCTAATAGAAACAGCGCAGCCAACATATCAAACCTAGTTGGGGTCATATAGATAATAACGCGCATGCATACGGTAAGGTTTAGCAAATCAACAAACAATTTTACTGCCTGTGACAGTTTCGGCTCATGCGCTCTATTTAACGAAGTAAGATTGATATGATGGCTGCAGTGCACGGCTGAGTTTGAGCAGTCCAGGAATGTATTGTCGAAGAATTTACGTCTAAAAGCAAGCCAATCTTAAGTCAAGAAAATCAACTTCTTCAAGAGAGGTATGATTAGAATGGTGTGCAACAACAGCTTAAGCACTACTTTAATATCCCAGAACGCTTGAATGATTATCTTGGGCCACATTTGCTTATTTGGGATTTTCAGGGTTGTTAAATTTTAATACATATATCGATTACTCGTTACGTAACTATGTACGACGCCCTAATTATTTCATCTCAATTATTGACAAAATACACTTTACAAGACTAATTCGGTCTTCATTAAAAATGCATATCACCTGTCAAGCTAGAGAATGAAATAATTAAAATCCTTTCACCCCCCCTCCCTTCCAGAAAACCATATTTCCTTAATACTTCCCTTCAATTTTTTAGAATTTTTTACGTTTCAAATAAACTCAAGTCAAATGACGTGGAAAATCGTTATGTTCTCGCAGAGTTTTATTTTTTTTATTATTTTTTTCCGTCATTTCGGTTTGCGGTGAAACCACTCGTAATGGCTACAATTGAGCACAATGTTAAAGTTATTCACATTTTATGGTATACTCTCATTTCTTGAAGTTTCTTGTGGTCTCATAGTTTTACGAACCACGCCATGAACCATAACCAACCACCGGACATTGTAGTGATAATGTTCTTTAATGGATGAAAAAACATGAAGAAAAAACAGATAAAAAAATAATTCGAACGGAAATTACTCAAGTTTCAATTCTACGTATGTGTGTATGTTTATTTGTATGATTGAAGTGTTGTTACTTGTATGTGATAAACTTTGCTTTTAAAAATCGCTTAAAAATTCTTTCTATGGCAATTAATTACTTACCTGCTCGCGATTAGCAAATCTCTCTGACAGGTAAACATGCTCTTAATTCCATGACAGTTTTATCCCTTGAAAAGTAATTGCCGAGAGAATAGAATCGAACTATCTAAGAGATTTAACTAGAGCAATTCCCCAAGTTTTCCTCGCCTACAACTTTGTTAACTTTTACCTTCGTTGTTTGCATTTTCAATTTCCTTGCCAATTAACCGGGAAGAGGGAAGGAAAAAGTTTCGTAGAACCGTTGTGCTAATTAACGACCAATGTAGGCGTTATTAACGAGTTTTACGAACGTGTGAGGGGAAGAAGAAAGTACAATCGAAATTAGTGGGCACAACGAATGGTATTAGAGCATGTTAACGCATGAGTTAAAACATTTTGTATGACTAAAAATAGACTGTCATTTAAAAAATTATGTTCCACGTGCTGTCTGTTCAGAAAAAACCGCCTAATCACCTAAATCCCTCTTTTATTAAAAGTACACAGTCATCCCGTACGACAGGGCTAAGAAATAAATGAGACCACATATTTTATCAGCAGCACCTATATAACGTAAATTCAGCAAGGTTCGTTTCCCTGCTTGATGTCATAATCCTAAGGTTGAAATACATATTAATGCCGTCGCTACAAGGAACTATATTTTATCACATCATAACGAGTAGGTAAAAAAGGAACATATAAGCAGGAAAGTAAATTTAATAAATCAAAATCAACCACCCTTCAATGTAAGCTTTATGAAAATGTTTGTTCCTTTAGGGTGTGATTTACCCCTCCGTATACGTCATTTATTCAATCATATGTAAAGAAGGTACAATTAAATACTATCAACTTCAATCTTTGCCACGTGTCTGGCATCTAGTTATTGTTGCCCTTTATACCTTCAGGTAATGTAGTAATTGGCTTAATAGGAAGGGTTTTAAAAGTCGACATTTAATTGAACATTCAAAAAAAGTATTTGTATGTAAAAGGAAATGTAAAATGAGAATGAAAATGGCACTCGGAAAAGATCTGCTGGATTATAGGCTTAAATAGCGAATAGATGCTTTGATCCGGACGATCCTAATAGTATTATAGCGCTGTTTTGATTCCACAGGTTGTAAAAGTCGAATGTAAAGTTGGGAGGTGGGGATAGTAATTTCTGCATATTTTTGGGCATAATTAAATATCTCTTTTTCTCTAGTTCCCGTAATCCCTTGCGCGCGGAGTTTGATCAATTGACCCAACCACCATGCCACGGTCCTGGTCCTGGTCCAGGTCTCCCCGTGGGTTTTAAAAATTGAATTAAAAAATCCACTCCGTCCCTGAGCTGTTGTCTAGCTCACAGCAATGCAAAAATAAGACATTCAAGTTTCCTCACTCCCCTTACCCTAATACCTTTCCGGAAAAAGTTATCTAACGCATCACAAGCTTGTCCCCTAGGCTTTAACCACATCGTGAAAACAAATCCCTTACGCGCCAGGGGTGAGAGAAAAACTTGAAGGATGGCAAATAGACCTACAATTTAAGGTGGATTCCAAACCACCGACAATACTCTGACACCTCCAATGGCTTTTTTATCGTAATCTGTTATCAGCAGCAAACAACTATGGGTCGCTGCCGATGCAGTGATTAGTGAGGGTATCTTGTGCTGAGTCGTTCATATTTCTGCGTCCGTGATCTTGAGCTATTGTTCGTGGTCCTGCGATTCCCTGCCAGAACACTGTTTATTTTGACCGTTTATGTTCCCTCTTGTTCACGCTTCGCAGTGTACGAGCTGCTCGAGCTTCTATGACATCCAACTTCCCACGGACGACATCGTAATTTTTGGCGATTTCAGTCTTATTTGACGGGTAATGCCTTATTCATATCTGCTCCCCAATATGCCCTGTCCTTTTGGGATTCTCTAGCCTCTTCCGGCTTGGTTCAGTGCTGTGATACTGCTAATGATTCGGGTAAGTTTTTGGACCTTGTGTTTTCGTCCGATTCAGACGGTACGATTGTGAGGAGATGACTAACCCCGTTGGTTACTCAAAATCCTCTTCACCTTGACGAGACCCGGACCGAGATATTCCAAAGTCTCGGTCTTGTCTCGGTCCCGTGAAGCCCTAGATTTTATCCACTTGCAGCGGCTCCCGGCTACCTCCCTTGAGTCCAAAGACCGGACGGGTTCTTGATTGATGCTGCGACACAGAAAGTACATGTACAAAGTTTTCTCGACTAGAAATTCGTTTCGTTTTCGTGTTCCGTAATAAGGCCCCTAACGTTTTTAATTATCGACCGATTGCCAATCTGTGCCATGCTGCGAAAGTTTTCGAGTTTCTCGTCAGCGACGTAATTCGATTTCACTACAGGCCTTTTTTGAGATCTTTTCAGCATGGCTTTCTCAAGGGGAAATCACCGACCACCAACCTTCTTGAAGTCCTCAATTATCCTTTTCCAACTATTGAACTAGGCAAATAGGTGGACTGTGTATTTATAGATTTCAGCAAGGCCTTTCATAGGATTTACTGTCTCTTCTCGGGTTTCCTTCTTGCTTCGTCGATTGGTTGCCTCTTATGTGTTAGATCGTATACACAGCGTGTCCTATTTCGGGGAGCTTTTTCCGACTAAATCCTGGTCATCTCGGGGGTGCCTCAGCGTAGTATTCTTGGCCCGCTCCTTTTTATCTTATATATCACTAATGTCTCGCTTCTCCTGTCCAGTAGTAAATTTTGTGTTACGCGAACGATGCTAAGATTTTTAACACTGTTTCCGACTAATTAGACTGGAGTCTCTTGAACTTGTCAGCATTTTGCGACTGGTGTTTATGCAATTGCCTTCCAAGTGCAATTGCCGGCTAGTGCATCGCCATGACTTTCTCCCGTAGAAAACGTCCTTGATGATCCCTACGTAACTAAGCTTCCTTATTGTACCTTCGTTCCATCAATTTTGGAATATGCTAGCCCTGAGCCTTTGTTACCTACAACGCCGTTCACATCAACCACACCTTTTTCCGTAGGCATTTTCAAAAAACTTATTTTGGGCCCTCCCCAAGAGAAAGTGGCGCTGACCTCGTTCGGGGAAGGAGCGCTAACCTCCTTCGAGAGAGGTAACTTCAGGATTTACTAGTGTCATCCTAAGAAACCATTATTCTATCAAAAAATACTTGGCTTCTGGCCTATAATTCCGAGGTTTATTATCTTATTTTCCATTCGCTAAGGGCTAACACCTTTACGTCTTTACACGGCTTTTACTTTTCTTATCTTCTTTCTTTTTTTTTTAAATTTCCACCTGAAACTTTCCAGACATATAACATATAAACTTTAGGAAACTATATTAGATGTACCTGCATATTCTTACTGACTGAAAAGTTGAACAGAAAACAGGAAGACGGAAGTACACATGAAAGATTAATTGCCCTTGAACGTGTGATTCAGATATAATTCCCACCCCTAACCGAGCACAAACGAAACGTGTTTGTTTAAATTCAAAGATGTAAATTCAGCTAAATGTTCTTTTCGTTTAATTTGAAGAGAATTTATAGTCGTCTTTTGTAATTTAAATTTTACTTTGTTTAGAATCCGCAAGTAGGTACTTTGCTGCGATACATATTCTATGTATAGATTTAGAAAAAGATATAATGATGAATTCTGTTTTCGAGCGTTGACTTAGGCAACAACATTTACACGGAGACGTCCTCAAGAAAAAGATGAACCCTTCTGTCTTAGTCAAGAGTAAAACACCCCTCTTCTGCAATGCTATTGGGGGTTATGAGCAGCGATGGTTCTGGACCACTTTATTTTCTAGAGGGTACAATGCGTCAAGACCAATATAAACATTCCAAAAAAAATGTAGCTGGCAACCCAAGTGCTCCTTTTTGCTGATGCGAGGCGAAGGCACTTACACAGAATCGACGGAGAGACCCTGGAATTGCTCATAAGCACGCACTTTCCCGGTAATTCGACAACAATTATAGTGGGTGCGGCGGTCGAACGGAAGAGCGGACGAATACCGCCATGGGCGTTAATTTATCGAATACTGTCACGTATGGCAAAGTAAAATGGACTATTGAGTCATTCGATCACTTAAAATTGCCCGGAGCAGATGGAACTATGTCCAATATGCTGCAGAGGGCTCATACAACGATCATTTCTTGGCTTCTGGTGATTTCTAAAGGATGCTTACTTCACGCTTATATTCCCCTTGCTTCGCCACAGGTCAGAGTGATCTTCATCCCCAAGGCAGGGAGGTACGGGCATATAATGGCTAAGGACTTCAGACCAATTAGCCTAATCTCTTTTATTTTGAAAACAATAAAAAAAACTCATAGATGTGCATCCTTTTTCATCGTTGTTAGCAATGCTCAACATGTTTACACGAAGGAAGTGTCAGTAGAAACTGCGCTTCATGAGGTAGTAGGTACCAGGTTCAGGGCGGCGTTCTATCCCCTTTGCTCTGGCTGTCAGTTGCTGATAAAGTTCTAAGGTTGCTAGATACTACCGGAATAAAAGTGGTGGCTTACGTGGACGACCTGGTCATATTGGTATCATGGAAAGTTCCTAAGCACCAAGAGCGAACTCAAAAAGAGAACGTAATACATAGATGGGCAAATGTTTGCGGTTTAGTAGCCAATGCTCAGAAGACTGAAATGGTGCTGTTTACAGGGAGAAGGCGAGTCGAACCCTTTGAACCACCCAAACTTTAAGGGCAACAACGTAACAGTAAAGACCCAAGTGATTTCAAACTAACCTGGGGCATCAACATTGAGGAGCTCGTGAAAAAGGCTTCGAAAGCTTTTCATGTCTACAAGAAAACCCTAGGGAAGAAATGGGTAATTAGTCCCCGTATAGGTCATTGGATGTATACATCGATAGTGAACCCAACCCCGATTTTCGGATTCTTAGTTTGGTGGGGCGCTCTTGAAAGGAATTGTAACCTTAAAAAAGCTCACCTGAGCCATTTGCTTGGGGATCTTAGGAGCGATGAGTACAACTCCAGCTCCCGCGTTGTAGATAATGCTCCATCTCTCCCCACTGCACATCCACGGTAGGTGTAAAGCTGCTCATAATGCCATTAGACTGCAGAAATCCAGCAGTTGTTTCTTTTTTAGGATTTGGCCAAAGCCCAGGGGACAATCCTTTGAAGTGTTAGCATGGCGAGTGAGGAAACTTGAATGTCTTGGTTTTGCATTACTGCGAGCTAGACGACTGCCCAGAGACGGAATGCAATTTTTTTTTTTATTGTTTGTTTTAAAAACCCACGGTGACCTGGTCTCGAACCCGGGAATCATGGCATGGCGGTCGTTCCGCTCATCCAATTGATCCATCTGCAGGAGGACACTGACTGTACCGTTCCTACAATAAGCTTGAAAAAGCTTTCTCTACTAGAATAGCTAACAGGGAGGAGTTTGAAGGTTGTCAGTGGCTGCAAATGTCAGGTGTACCGATCTTCATTCAGTGGGGAACGGGGTGGGAGCGGGAGTTTTCTCCGACTGCCTCAACATACGGAACGCGTATCGACTGCCGGACCACTGCAATATGTTTCAAGCGGAGGTCCTGGCCATTGAAAGAACGACAGGAGTATTGCTCGAAAGCTTGGGGGCCCTACACAGAGTGATTTTCCGCTGGGTAACCGATCACAGCGATGTGACGAATAACGAGGCAGCCGATGTTCTGGCGAAAGAAGGTTCGCAGATGAACACTTCACAAATAGACAGCTCAATTGGACGCCCTCGAATCTCAGTAAAAAGAGAGATCGGCCTAAAAGCTGTACAGTTCGCCTATCTGGATTGGTCTGTCAATCTGCGACATGTCAAGAAAGAAGTGGCCAGAGTGGAATAATAGGAGAACGGCTCTTCTACTGAAGTGTGAAGTCAACGGAATCTCCGAAATGTCGCTCCGGTTATAACAGGTCACTGTCTTTATGGTAATCTTACAGTCCGCATGCGTATTCCTGCGAATGATTCCTGTTGGAGTTGCCTGGACGAGGAAGAAGTTCAGAGCATTCAGCATTTGCTTTGCATTTCTTTCAGGCCTTGACAAGCATTTCCTTAATGGACTAGAGGTGTTCGTCAGCGCGGAGCTTAACGACCTAACCAGGTTCCTTAAAAGCTGCAGTTTGGTCAACTAATCACTGCATGGCAGTGCAAGCGCTATTCAGGTTGAAGTTCCTTTGTAGTGGCAACACAACGGACGATATCAAGGTATAACTGAAGTCGACTACTTTACTACCGGTGGCCGCCTACTAACCTAACCTATGTCCTAACTCGACGTGACAAATTAAAGTACTTAAGAGTTAGTGTTAGTAAGAAAAGCTGATGCTACTTTGGGTTTCATTACCAGAATTTTTTAATGCATATTTGGCTATTCTCGAATATGCCTACAGTGTTTGGTCACGATTTTATAGTGTTGACATTGATCGCGTATTCGTTTTATTCGTTTCCTGAACTTTCTTGAAGTAATCTCTTATCTTAAGTGTTTCTACACATTTGGCTAGATTCGGTTTAAAATTGTCCTTGATTTCGGCTGTTGGTGTCCTAGTTTAATTTATCAGTATTTTCTAGAAATACACTATCGTCGTACGTCGTGGTGTTGATGACCGTATCACATCAATGTTTCGGAGTTGGTTCCAAGTTGCAATAATTGTTTTGTGTTGTCATAGGGTTTTACCCCAAAAATGGAAGCGATTGCACAAAGCCCGATAAAACGAAACCAACAATTGCTTAAGTAAACAGTCCACTTTAAAAGAAAAGCTATTAATCAAACATTATAACAATCGATCTATTCAAAGAAACTTGAAAACAATTAATTGACAGAACCTTGTTCATATTTACTCGGCACAGTCATACGCAAGCGTGGTTTCATTAAAAGATAAAAACGGTGATTATCGTCATCTTGTCGCGTTTTATCTTGCAATTGCCTTTTGTTTAAAGTTCGCTGAACTGTAGTAAGTATAGCACGTCCAAGTGGAGCTTATGATTTATTTAATTGTTGGTCGTCGTTCCACTTCGTTTATTCTGGGTACTTTTATAAAACCTCTTTATGGCGAACATACGGTCTGGTCCTCGGTCCAATAATTATGTCATAAGTCCGAGGATAAAATTAAATCCTGCGAATGAAGTCATACAATTTCCAACATAATCCATCGAAGCTTAACAAAAGTAATCGATATTGGCTGAGATCGATGGAGTTTGCCGAGTATAGGATCCCATTACCTGTCTATTCTTGTCCTGGTCGTAGATTTCTCCAGCTATCATCAGAATTCATATTCACAAAATGAATTAGGTCACCTGGTGTGTATGTAATATTATCGCACCTGTGGTCTAAGGGATTATTGGCACAATTTACACTCCAGACATGCACCATTATTTCACATCTCATCGGTAAGCACCTGTCAAGAGTTTATTATAACTTGAACACCTTGATAGGTAACATATTTGTGCGGATTTCGAGTGTATTCAAGTTATTTACCTCGTTTATGATTATTTCGCTTGGAATTAATTAGAATTGAGTGAAATTAATTTGCCAGTAGTGGTTGATTCAATACACCAACAGAAAAAAAACACGAAGAAGAAGAATTGAAATGGAAAATTAATTCGTGGAGGGAGCAAAACGAATGAGAAAATTTGTGTAGCCAGAAAGTGACACAACACATTTTGTATGGGAAATGAAAGATTTTGATTTTAATTAAATTAGATACATGCCAGGGCGTTAAAACAGAGAGAATTCACTCATAAATTTGACGGAAAACTTAATCAAGCCGTTTGCGAGGTCAATAAAAAGTCAAAATCACATGGAATGTTCAGGTCCAATTCAAGTTTCATTGCGGCAACAACACGACAAAGCTAAAAATGAAATTGTCGAAAGCAGAAAAAGTCCATGTTGCCAAGCGATGACAGCCCTCGGCCTTATAAAGAGCTTAAAATAAACTTGTCGTTAATGTAATAACTGCTTTTGATGCATTTCTAGGTCACCTCTGTGTGTTTTTCTAATTAACGAACAAGACGTGGAGGACGAGTGCTACATAAATATGTTTTTGCTTGAGCTCTTGGCATTCATGTCCAAGCATATATATATTCTATCTCTAGTCCAACTATTTTATTTTGGTTTTGTTTTAAGTCTATTGTAACTTGGGCTCGAGTTTTTCTTTCAAGAAAAGTATCGGTGTCTTGTTGGGTTTTTTTATTTTTTTTATTTTTTAATTTTTTTTTTTTTTGGAAAAATTTCGGACAATGAGAAAAAGGAAGCTCAACTTTCACCTCCATTAAGAAAATGTTTTGTTTTCTTTTAAAAGCCTTTTCTAGATCGATATCGATTCCATTTTATTTTTTCCCCCCTTTTTCTTAATTTCCGTTTTCTTTTCCGGGCGACACCCAGACGCCGAGTTATTGTGTAGGTGCCCATAATAGCTCCATTTTATATTTGAAAGAGCTCTCAAGGAAAGTAAGATGTCTTTTACCCCGCCATCCACCTATTTCATTCAATTTGAGCTTAAGTAATTACTATCGTGATCAGTTTTCATTAGAAATATAAAATGAAGTTTTAACGTTTCCCCCCTCCTTACTTTATCCTAACTGAACTTTATAGAACTCCTAATAAATTTCGATGGCTTTAAAAACAACTTCAAAGTCAATCGTAATCAAGTTCATTCATTTAATGACTATTTCACATATAATTAAGCCCATCCCATTTTGTGGTATGCATAAAATTTATTTTGATAAGATATAAGATCTCCTGAATACCAAGCTCGTCTCGAACAGTTTCACCATCCACAGATTCTGTCAGATTCCTCCTCATTTTAATTAATATTCAACTCACATAGAGCCACAGATTCCAGCACGGTATAATATAGTACATTTATACAGAAAGAAGAAACTAAAATTGTTCGAGAATTAGCTGCGCTTAGGTTTGCATTCGCATCTAATTGAGAAACTGAAAATTTTAAGATGCGGTCATTTTCTGGCTCCACTATAAACCGTCCGGAAGTGCTTACATTTGCAATTTTTCATTGACATGTTGCTGCAAATTAATGCAGAGTCATGAAATTCCATGCATACATCAATGTAACCCGAAGTAGGTACTTTGCAATGCAAAATTTTCGTTACGTTTCATTTTAAATGGAAAATTTATTTTAAGGTTAGATAAAAATATGGGAGTGGTTCCTTCTTGCACTTGATGTAATCTTGAAAACATGAAGTACTACTAGAAATTGAAAATAACTTTGATATGCGAATTAAGTCGTTTGCCAAATTGCAGACGATTTATCTTCAACCAGAAATAGCGACAATACATTGCCATAGAGTTATTGACAATAACTTATTTGAAATAATGTACTGATGGCACATTATCGACAGCAGATTTGTAAACAAATATTTCACTGTCAATGATATTTTTGTAAAGAAATATATTTATCACCAACAGTTGTCGAGAACAAATGGTTTTCCACAAGTGTGTGCATTTCTCTCTGATTCGTTTATTATTTTTTCACTCAAACATTGCGAATTTGTCAAAACTGACTAATACCCGGGTATATAAATATCACAATAAATCTTAACTGAAATAATATAATATAAATAGGGTAGTCTCCACAGCGTATAACTACTTAACCAAGAATTCGGGTTTAATTTAATGTTAAATTACTTTTACGTAGGGGAGAGAGGGGTAATTTCATCCACCTCTATTTTAAATACCAAAACTAATAATTTTCATAGAGTGCCCCATTTTATTCTAAAGGGTGATATATTAGCTAAGTTATTTTTTTTATATATATTATCTTGCCAAAGCTCAGGGGATGCCCTATGATGCTAAAGCACAGCCTTAGCAGAAAAGGAATTAAGGATGAGGGAAATGTGTTAGGAGGTTGAGTGAAGGAGGTGTCGATGTACGCCCCGCTTGAAAGTTTCGGGATCATATGACGAGGGAAAAGCAGAAGATGGTAAACCGTTCCACATTCATGTTGTTCTGTTTAGAAGAAATTCCCGAAATTTGACGGTACGTCCAAATTTGACCTGGAGAGTATAGGGGTGGGAGCGACTTGTAGCTCTTGTAACGCACGTTGTCATGTGTTTACAAGGAATCAGGCTAGCAATTTCATTAGAACAATAGCCATGGAAATAGCGATAGAAGAGTGAGATACAACCGACATTCCTTTGATGCTCCAGAGAGTCAAGACCCGCAGAGATTGAGGAATCGCCAATAAGTTTAATAGCCTTACGCTGGACGGTGTCTAACGCCGACAATGCAGTGTGCTCCGCCCCTGCCCAAATATGGTTATTAAATTCAAGTCTAGACCTAATGTGGGACTTGTAGATCAGTCAGTCAGGTGGGGTGAAATATTTCTTACATCTCTGTAGAAAACCCAAGCATTTTATTGCACTTTTGGCGATTGCAAATATATGATCAGTCCAGCTAAGATTGCTGGATATCTGAATACCCAAAATGTTTAGGGAGGGCGAGTTGGTTATATTCACTCCATCGACTGAAATGGGCGTTTTTTAGGGACATTAAACGAAACACAATTTGCTCTGCTTGTTCTAACAATTTGTAAACTGTAAACGTCAAACTGAACCCTTCTTCATTAAGCCTTGGTGATTGGTGTAGTAGCAACCCTCTTACGATTGTCAAACTCTTAGGCTGCTTTTTTAAAACTGCGTTTTTGGCAGACAACTGTGATAACAGTTTTAAGAATTTTACTCACTTGACGAGGTTCTTACTGGCATCCCTTCTACAAGAGGATTTCATTTTCAACAATGCTACAGTTTTGAAGAGGATCTCCCACCTTGGTGATAGTTTTTCGGCCGGTTCTGACGGTATCCGAGTTCATCTCTTGTCACTGTGCTTTGTAGATTATTTAATCTATCGTGGCGTCTCTCTTAAACCCTGGTAGATCTCTGTAATTACTCCTATGCATAAGTCTGACATCACCAATTATAAGCCTATTGCAAATCTGTGCTGCATTTCTAAATTATTCGAAGCCTTAATTGTTAGCTTCCCTGATTTTGATTGTAAACCGTTTTTTGCCTCTTTTCACCACGGTTATGTTAAGGGAAAATCAACTAGCACGAATTGATCCGAGTACTCGACTTTCTGTACCTCTGTCGTCCAGTCTGCTAGGCAGGTGGACGACATTTTTACTGATTTCATTAAGGTCTCTCATATAATTAATCAGAGGATTCTTATTACACACAACCTACATCTCCTTGGGTTTCCCTATTTTCGATATTATCTATAATACGTCAGGTGTTCCACAAGGCTGCCATTTGGGACCTCTACTATTCATCATTTATATTAACTGTTTTTACTAGTTCCATGATATTTTGAATGGTTCCGGCGTTTTTTGTTATGCTGGCGACGCTAACATTTTCCTAAATTCCGACCTGGACATTTTCCACAAGTGGTACTTCACTAACTTTCTACTACTCAATATTGCACTACTGCATTAAAATTTCCTTTTCACGTAAGAGGAACTCATTGGTTTTTAATTGTACCATCGCTCTCTTGCTAGACTTGAGAAAACCAAAGACGTGGGCGTTTGACTTTTCGCTGGGTTCTTTTTTGAAGATCGCATTGACTTAATAGTTAATATGGTCAAAGGGTTTAATTAAAAGGTCTAAGGAATTCGACAATCCATAAATCACGAGGCTGCTTTATGTTACTCATGTCAGGCGAGGAGTACGCTTGTATTGTTCGGTCTCCCTTTTGTGCGGCACCGCATTGAATATAATCTCTTTTATTCGTATGTCGATTTCTGGTAAAAACAATGCTTGTAGTTTGGTCGTCCAGCAACGAGCCTATTATAATCATGTCCTTGTTTTTGTCTTGACAGAGCATTATTCAAGGGCTAGTAGAATATGATGGATATTTAATGAAATTGTTATTTTATTTTTTTATTTATTTATTATTTGATATTTTTCTTTCTTGGAAGAGGGTAACTAATATGAAAATACGCCCTCCCGGAACGAATATCTAGATCCGCGCGTGACACATACATAAATCACAAAATCAACAAATTTCCTGCAAGATAGGTAACTCTCATAAAAAACTGCCCCCCCCCTCTCCCCCTCCCCTCTATTGAGCGAAAACCTATATACCCGCCTGGCTCTTCGAAAGGCTTCAGTAACTCAAGTCACTATTTGAACAGGTATTCTGAATTAAAAAGATACAATTCAAATCTGTTCACAAAAAAACAATCAAAAACGAGCAATATTTCACGTTTTAATCGCAATAGGAAACAAAATTCGTTTGCAAACAAAAAGCCAACCACACAGGCAAACATACATACAAACCGCAACAAAGGGGGCTCATATTGGGGCTTTTGCGTCAACATCAAAGATAAAAATCACGACTTCCTTTCGACAAAATGAAATCCGTTTGTGTCATTATTCTGGTAATTTCGGAAACAAGATTAACTCCTTGGAAAGGATGATGCCGGGCTTTATGTGCGGAGCTTGGTCGTTTGAATTGTCTTTCAATTTCGGGGGTTTTGTGAATTGGGCCGTAGAAACGAGCACACAAACCATTCGCTTGGCAATGGAAAATTCAATTTTATCTCCAACGAGGGAATCCTTATATCGTCTTCGTGTACATTCAATTTTATAACGCGAGCTTCCCCTACCATAGAATCTTCATTTTCCCTGATAAAATCACATTTAGTCCAAGTAAAATGACTTTTTTATTTTCTCGAGAAGGAAAAGGTTAAGGATTCAAAGGTTCTAACTGGTGTGAAAGGTTAAAAGAAAACACATATGGGGGGAAAAAGTTTGAGCTGCGTATATAATATATTACCAACCGATTCTACCAGATCTTTCTCTATACTTCTGTTTGCATGGGCTCCCATGCAGAAAGCTGAATGAAGTGCAAAATCCGCCGAGGGATTCAAGGATTTTCTATATCAGGTGCCCTGATATGCAAGATACTGGATGTCACTCAACAGGTGTCTACTTCTATAAGCTCGGTTTGATGTGCTATTCCATTTCAAAATGAGCATACAATCTCTTAAGAATTCACATCGAGATAAGTAAGGATGAGAGCGCTTTTTATTAAATGAATGATTCTGGAGCCTTTTTGTGATTTATGAGATGCACAGAAGATGAATATGCAGTCAGCGTCATATTTAGAGCAGACAACTTTAAGTTTTATACTGTAAGTATTAATGACGGGTGTGGAATAAGAAGGCAATATTTTTGATGTTATGTAGAGAGAAAAAGCGTGAGAGATACTTTTGATTCATACTTTCTTAATTGAAATAGTCAAATGGTGACTATTCCGTAAGACAGGTGTATACAAGTTATAAGGCAGTTACAGAAATTAAGACCATAGATTTAAAGTTATCGTTGAAGAGCCGAAATAGTGTTACTATTTGTCTGATGACAAAACAGTTAAAGAAAGCGGTATCATCAAAAAGCGCACTGGCAAAAATCAACGCAAATGATTAGGAAAAGATTTATACTTTATGATAAAAAGAAGTAGTCCAAGATGCCTCTCTTGAGGTACTCCGAAAATGTTTGGCAATAACGCCGGCACCATGTAATGATACTTGTTATGTCCAATGTGTAAAATATGTGTGTATCCAGTTAATGGAAATTTAAAGTAACTCAAGACAATCTACGTTGTGGACACGAGTTCACTTATTTTTTGAATGCAAGTGGAAAGGGTGATATATCAGCGCTTTATATTGACAGTAGTTTTCATATGAACGGGATTGGCAATGTAACAAATATTAAACCTAGTTATAATTTCTGAAAGTTTCATTTAACAGTTTCAACAGTTGATTTATGTACTGAAGTACACTCCTGGAGGAGAACAACCTGCATACCCGTCATCATAAGTTCTTTCACAGCTTACTCTAGATAGAAGAATGGAAGCTGACACGAACAGCTGAGCATTGGTGGTGTAAGCAAACCGAAACTTGCTACAGTGAAGAATAGGAAAATGTTAGGGAATCCTACTTTTTCGTAGTATTTCTCGCAGTATTTTTAAAGTCTCAACGTAGAATTTCATGTTTTCCGGGCTTGTATCTCGAGTCGGATGTGGTTCGTGGAATTAAAATCGGTTTCAGTAGTTTCTGCTGGTCGTAGAGATGAAGGCGAGAAATCGTAACTGCTGAATACATACATTCCCTGTGAGTTACTGTCTCATATCATGTATGTTATCACCTACTCTATCGACTAAAGAGATTTTTTTTCATTATGTAGCCAAAGTCCAGAGGACAACCCTATGATGGGCTTTAGCATTGCTTAGGCTAGAAGCGAATTAAGGTAAGGAAAAAGAGGGAAATTTAATGTCTTGTTTTTGCCGATATTTTAGCCTCCTATCTGTCCTTTAATTATTGTGCTATTGTCTTTTGGCTGTTTTTCACAGTTCTAGAAGGATTCTTTAATGCTCCCATCCCTTCCTCAACAGACTGGGAATCCACAAGCCACAAGCTAACTACTATATTCAAATTCTACATCGACTCCAGCCCATAATCTTGGCAGGAGGTGAAGGTGCTAGCATATTGCAGAATTGATCTGACCAAAGTGCAGTAGAGGAGCTTAGTGAGGTAAGGATCGTTAAGTTTCTTGTACCCTCTTTTCACGAAGCCCAACATACAATTAACCCTGCCAACGATTGAATTTACATGATCCTCGAAAGAAAGGCGAGAGTTGAGAACCACACCCAGATCTTTAACAGTCTCAACTTTTTCCAAACAACCAAGTCTCAGTCAAGCAAATCAGGTCAGCAGAGTTGGTGAAAAGGATTATCGTTTTAAAGCGAGATCGAGTCTAGGCCTAATGTGGACCTTTGTAGATCAGCGTCAGGTCACATGGAGTGATCACATCTCTGAAGAAAACCCGAGCATTTCGTCGCATTTTAAGAGATTGTAAATATATGATCTAAGAATTAATATTAAATTCTATTCCAAACCACTTGACATTTTCTCTGCAACCCCTATGGCCTTTTTATCGTAATCTGTTATCAACAGAAAACAACCATGGGTCGCCGGCGGCGGTGGGATTCGAACCTAGGACCTCCGGATTGGTAGGCTGACACATTGTCACTTTCTCCACCGACGACTTTTATTCGTTAATCAAGTAAATACTTTAACTGAACTGTTAAAAGTACGGATTGAGTCAACTTAATAAATCTATATTTACCTGACACCCCATCGCTACGGTGCAGTATAGTAATTTTTACAGTGACTTTTTTTTATATGGGTCTTTTCGTGTCTAAGCGATTTAATTATGCATTACTTTTTTAACAATTCTTGTAAACCGAAATAAGTTCGGTCGAGGCGCAGGGAAGGGATTGCACCTATTGCCCCCTCCTCCTCCTTGAATCCTTGCCTTCAAAGAACATATCATGAAACATATTTCTCGCCCTAATTTTGAAGCATTTAACTTAACACAAGTAATCTCAAAATGCTTCGTATTCTGAATTTTAATTTGAGCCTAGTCATAACATATTTCCGGCAAAAGCGGTTTTCATGTTTGTTTCCGTACAAAATATCCGAAGCTAAGGACTACCCACCGGAAAAACGCTTTAAAAGGATGTCAAAATTTATTTTCCTACCACCTGCTAACTAATCTAATCTTTTGGTTCTGAAGATTTCTTTTTTCGTGTATAACCTACTCGACGTGTACGCTACGCTTTTTACTTGTCTTATATTTACAGCTAGCCAAAATTTTAGGTATTTCACGTAGCCACCCATGCGATCCCAGTCAAAACTAGGGGAAGCACTTTAAGCTTTTACCCAAAAATACGAGCTAAAAGGAATTTCGTACAAGTGGGCGCGTTTGCTCTTGAGAAGAATTCGTGTGAGCACTTTGAACACACCAACGAACAATAAAACACTTTCAAAGGACTAAAGTATGGAATCTGCCAAAAGGACCCTCTGAGCAATTTTCACTTTGAGTGGGAACTTGTAATTCGTGATCCTTGTTAAATTAGACAAAAAATGAAGGCGTAAAGAAAGTTGTGTATTTTTCGTAGGTGGAATTGATTGGCTAAGGAGCGCAAAATTTTCAAAAGTTTTTATATAGGTGGGGATGCGAGGAAAGAAACAATATTGATGTAGTTGTGGACTGACAAAATCGGGTAATGTTTACTTTAAAGACTCCTTTAAAGTACTGCGAACTTAAGTTGAAGGATTACGTAATATTCTGTAACTTAACGTAATTTTGTAGCAGGTTTTCTATATTATGCAACGTGAAGTTAAAAACCAAATTTGTTTTTATTTGGTCCCAGTGAATTTAGTGGTTTAGATGAATTAAAAAAACCCTGATGATGAAGTCCAAGTCGGCTACTGACGACGAACTAATGGGCAATTCATCATCGGGAGAAACACGAATACTCACCACATAATTTTGGTCAGCAACAACATCAATGAAAGGGATAAGAACCTGTTACACTATCTAGTCTATAAAAATATTGATATAAGGTACAAACCTACATTTTGCATTGCAGCCAGAGAGGAGCTGCTACATTCTTACTCTGGCTAGCAGAGGCCTATACGAGCTCATAACGAACTGGTGAGTCTCAGATGAAGCTTCGTTTTCGGAAAATCAGAAAATCAAATTCGACATTCCGGGGCGTTCTGAGATCTTAACCGTAGAGTCTCAAGTATGTACGGCGTCATTTTGTCAATGATAAGGTTAGATGGACAGTGAGCTCCTTATAAACTTTTAAAGCCTCTATGAGCGATGGTATATTCCAGAGCTGCATGGATAGCATCCTTGTTCTATTGGAAAATTGTTTAGAACCGGCTATAATTGGGACTACATACCGCTTTCATGGAGGAAAGCAGTAGTGGTATTTATCCCCAAACACGCATTAGACGTCTAGAGCTGTTTAAATCTTGCCTCTTTTCTACTTAAGACAATGAAAAGACTCCTAGACCTCCACATCAGATAAAAACTGGACCAATCATCAACAACCATCAACAGAGACTGCCAATCTCCTTGTTAGTAAGATTGAAAAAGCCCTTTACCATAAGAAACTAGCTTTATGTGGTTTTTTTGAAATAAAAGATGCTTTCGACAACACTAGGTATATATCCATATTCGAAGTAGGTGGATGCTATGCTAAAAGGAGCGAGAAATTACATCCACCCTAGGTAATACTTCTATGGGCATTAGGGCAGATAAGGGTTTCCATATGGTGGTGTACTGTCGCCGCAGCTTAGGTCTCCAAACAAGATATATAGGCCTCTTACACAAGCTGTGTGGGCTTAGTTATCGGGCTGTTAGCTATGCAGATGACCTTATTGCAAGAATTACAAGAAAATTCGACTCCACTGTCCCTGATTTCATGAGATCAGTTCTGTACACGGTTACTGATTGGTGCGCAAGCGAAGATCGCACTATTAACCCTGCCGTTCAACAGGGGACACCATTTAGACCTTTGTCCAATTTCGATTCATTAAATAATCCAATGAGGCGAAATATTTAGGCATTATGATTGATCAAAAACTTACCTCACCTTGACTCTATCTTAAATAAGGCTACACGAACCCTATGAGCCTGTCGAAAACTATTCGGAAGGACTCGACGACTTCAATATGATGGTCAAATCGATTCTTACCTATCTGGTCGCCAAAAGTTCAACAACGATCGATAGTCACCAAATGCAATAAGCCTCAGCGGCGTGCTTGTCTCTTCATAGCAGGAGCAATGAGGACCTGTTCAACAGCTGTCATCGCACTCCCCTGCACATCTTTATCACATAATCGGTTGCAATTATAGCGGCCTAAGAGTGCAGCTCACATCTAATATGCCGGGCAATAAGATCGCTGATGAGCTGACCAGGAAGATTTCATCTGTTGGTGCCAAGGCTTGCGGTCCTAATTCAGCCTCAGCTTGTCGCCGGCGAGAGCTGTGATAGAAGATTGGGCTAGGAGTCAAGAGATGCTATACTGAAGAAATGCTCCGGACTTACCCAGGATTAGGCGCTAGTGAGGCGGAGTGTCTTTCTCTGACGATGAAACTACAATGTACTTTATGTTCTGCCTTGTCATGGCTTAGAAAGAGGATCTTTAGTCAGAGATTTCTGAGATCGGTTTATGTTATATCTTTCCCCCTTAAAGACCTCATTACCTGTAAGGGTGGCTGAGCGTCTTTTGCAATAGTAGCTGTTGTAACACAAAAAACCTCCTTGGTCGCAGTGCCCACTTTATGGGAACACATAATAAAATTAATAATTCTCCTTAATATAATAATCTCCGATCACCAAATTAAGCTTTCTGCTGTACCTCCATCAGTAACTAGTTTTTTTCTAGTAGTTTTGGTTACGGGTTCCTGGAGTTTTTCTCTAGTTCTAATAACCCCTTGATGGGCATGGGGTGGGAGAAAAACTTCATTTAATTCGCCACCAGTATTATTCGAACTTGTGACCCTCATGATGAAAGGCCTATACGTTATCTCTTACCGACGACTAGTTCCACCTAAACATTTTTGTTGAGTGTTATGAGTATCTTAGCTGAGGATAAACTGCTTTAGTGCACAATTATCTAAAATAATCGTTAGCATCGGTAGGCTGTAAGGATAATAATAGGGGATAATAAGGGACAATAATACGGCCAGTATATTTGTTGCTTTTGTGATGGTTTTTAGAGCTTATCCACGTAAAGCGCTTCTTGAAACGTAGGTGTACGAAACTCCGAAGAAATCACTTAGCAAAAATCAGTAGAGCAACTGACTCTACCTGTAGATTGTGTGTGGGAAAGAACTTTATTTCTATTCTATTAAATGCCAGGCGCGGTATATCTATCTGCGCCCTTGTTAGAATCGAGATAATTGCAGATCAGTTCGATATATTATTAATTGTATGTTTTCAGAGGGGATAGCTTGACTTAAGGAGTAGAAAGGCTTGGCACAATAGGCCTTACTGCAGTCGCTCCATACTAACCTAGCCTAACCTAAAATAAGGTCGATCACCTAATTCCCCTAACACTACAGGGAGAGATAAACTCTCGAATTTTTATACGAAAATTCCGGTAAATATTACGGTTCTCAACTGTAATCTTTTTGCAACAGCCTTAATTTTTACGGAAATTTTCTGAATGATGAGTTTCGAGTATCAGCCGGAAAAATTATGGTTTAGGCCCAGTTATTCGTGAAAAATTGTGAATTAGGCTGTCAATTTTTCCTCACACATATCATAGATTTTATGAGCCAGTAAATTTTAGGGTTCTGTTCGGTGAAAATTACCTGAGAGTTTTTTTTCTCAGCTTTCATTTGACGTTTTGTAAGAGGTGTTGTCGGCATTAGCCTTTGATATATTTTATCTTGCCTGGGCTTTCAGTTTTTGATATCAATGGATGGAAAATTACAGTACTCTGAAGACCTTCACGATTATTAAGGAAACTTGAACGTTTTCAAATTCTTCAGATATTTAGAAATATGCAAGTGAAACAATGCAATTATTTTACAACGATTTAATTAATTTTTATGCAAATTCAATGTTTTGTTAACAAACATTTTGAATTATTTGCGAACAATTTCTATTACTTTGATCCTCTAACTTTCTGTTAATATCTCTGTTAACAATTAGAACTGTACAATTTTCAAAAGGCAAGACCGTTTTGTATCTCAGGTGAAAAATCTAAAAAAAAAAGAAAAATTTCTTTCTAGTAGAAAATTGAGTTCAGATCAATGACCTCGTCTACTTTGTATGGTACATCAGTTTGCATAGCGAACAATTTCAATCCAATTTCATATCTTCACTGTACTCGAAAGTCTGTTCGTCCCTCTTTAAATAACACATTGCTTTTGTCGTGTGTTTATGTTTCTCTTTTTCTCTATGTGCATTAATGTTTTCGCTTTGTTTTACTTGTTTCCTTGAAACTCTTTCATTCCTTGTTAAAACTCCGAACCAGTCTGTCAAATCTCCACATACATCTACACAATGATCGTGTACCGATCTTTTGTGAGATTGAGAAATGATCTTTTCTTTGCCACTAAAGAAATGGAATGACATGCGCAGATGGTTTGAATTGATCGTAGCCCTCTAGAAATAAAACAAGATTCGATTTAATCGGCTTAAAACATAACTACTAGCTACGATCGTACTATACAAGAATGCGGCAACCAATGGTGATCGCTTCCGTTCGGTCAACTGCTTGTAATTTGTTGTTCTTAGTAAAATATGTCGAGCAATATCCGAAGAATTGCAATTCAAGCCTGATCAGTCGAAAACATATCGTTTAATTGATGAGCTGTTAACCGCCAA
The DNA here is from genome assembly GCA_964036015.1 of Leptarthrus brevirostris. NCBI lineage: Eukaryota > Metazoa > Arthropoda > Insecta > Diptera > Asilidae > Leptarthrus > Leptarthrus brevirostris. The sequence continues at coordinate 8,274,298 of OZ038373.1, forward strand.
GATCGGATAAAGATGCGCGCCAAAATACAAATATGTCCCTTGCCGATCAAGCCTCTGTGCTTGTCCAATGAAAAGTCCATTCAGAGGCAGATTCCGGAACATTTGAGCGGGAAACACGTTTTTCTTTTAGGTTGTTCTGATTTCTTCAGCGCTTTTTCGACTTGGGTATGTTTTCTGCGCGATCGTTTTTTTTCACGCGAGTAATGCTTGTATTACTAAATCTCTTTCGAGACTCGTTTTATTTTGCATGCCGGTACACTTTTGAGTGCCCGCAGTTGCAGACATATTTTGTGTTTTCTTTATTTCTTCTTATCTCACAGCAATTGGTGAAATCTTTAAATGGATAATTATTTAACCCATTTTATTCATAATTTCTTTTTTATGAGCTCAATATCTCTTCTGGCATGGCTTGTACGATTTTATATGTTTGTTATCGTACTTTCTACTTGTGAAATTCGACTTTCGCAAACGGAAAGTTTCCAAACGATGGCATTGTTTTTTTGCTGTTGTTAAAATGTGTTAATCAATACCAACCAAAAACAAACTTTTAATTAATATTGCATCGATTCGATACGAAAAAAAACCAATTGGTGTTGTCACTGAATTCGGGAATTAAGGTGAAGTGCTAACTGACACGAATTTTGAATTAAACGTCTTAGGATCTCAATTTTCTGGTAAAGTTTCCTATCTAAACCACAGTAAATTTTACGAGGCACAACAATTGTACAATGCTATTCTGTAAAAATTGCCTATGAACACATTAAAAGCTAATGGAACGATCGTTAATAGTGCGGCTGGATAAATTTTGGTAGAATATGTTACTTGCAACACGAATATGGCTAGTGGAACCGTAATTTTTCCTGTACAGACTGAGATCTTCCCGTATAGCGTTTGAGGATGCGGTTTACTGGCCGAATAGTTCCATCGGCGGTGTTAGGTAGAGGATAGTATTAATAGTGTTGTTCTGAATTCACCTGTGAAGAGTAGCGCTGATCAGAGAGTATAAAACTGTAGATTCTGTAGCGTCTTGTATTATAACTACTGCAAGTACATGCTTCGCATCCGCCATTGACTCTGTTACGCCCTTTCTGCAATCTAACGTATTTTACAGCTGTGGTTTGATTTCTCAAAAAAAAGAAGGTCAAAGCAAAACTTTTAAAGCTCGAGCGATGTAAGAAATGTAAATATTCCTTAACACGATCGGTGTTCCTTTGGCTCTTAGCAGCACCAAAGTATAATTCTACTCCTGTACTGACGCTTAGCCGCATCCGTATAAATAGTGACTGCGGATGATTCCTCCACTTTCTGCCTATCCGATTTGAGCCTTGTCGGTGGTTTTGAATCGAAATCCCTATTAGAGATCCGAATGAGGTAAGTCGTGTTTAATCTTATCTCAATGCCCAGTAGACTTCAATCTGCCTGCACCTTTCGTCTCCCTACCTCTGAAGTAACAGTAAAAGTCTAGTGGCAACAAAGCAAGTGTTGACGATGACTGCAAATGTAACTTCTCAATTACGTTCCACTGTTTATCAGAGTAATTAGTGTCTATCAATAACAACTTCAGGCTATCCGCTGCCATCAACTCTCTTTGCAATTTTCGACTGGCCTGGATTCAAGGCTAAAAAGATGTCCAGGCCTGGAGACCTCTTCTTGCCTTCTGAACCTACGTTGATACGGTATAACTTGCAGGGACTTGGCTTATTGAGATGCGGCATTCGTGGTCCTACGTTGTGGAAGCTTAGCTTTGCTTAGTTTCGGTCACTGCTCATACCCCACATCTGACCTATCCCTCCTTATTAACCAGTTTCTTAAAAATATTAACAAAGTTACAAATGCGATTAAGAGAAGCAAACTGCAGAAATCAGTCCGAAAAAAATTAACATGCAGCAGGGAAACTCGGCATGTCTAAAAGAAACTCTACCAAAAAGTCCCTCGCCGGCAATATTAAAATTCAAAAGTTCGTAAATTAATGTAATAGCAGCATTGAATGAGAGCATGAGAATTTAAAAGCGATCCGTGCAAGGCGGAAGCCTAAAAGAGTCATCTCCGGGGACATTACGAAGAGCAATCCTAGGGAAATTACATTAAACAGATTCGCCACCCCTAGAATGGGCCTGACGGTACTTCGACCACACTTGCGATAATAGGTCTAACAAGAGAGAGACAAAGTAGAGGTGTCCACATCAGAAAATACCCTTGACCAACGTATTACGAAGCCAAGCGCGGAACTACCCTCAGCAACAATATAGACAATGTGAGAGCCGAAAGTCAACTTCCTGTAAAGCAGGACACTAACGGTCTCCGTGCGACGAACCACGGTATTTGAGAAAGTGAAAAAGAAGGGAAGAGAATCTCATAACCCTACACTTGTCGAAATTTACCAATAGATAATTGCTAAATCTTGAATCTTGACCCCGGACACAATCGCCAGCATCCCTGATGCTTGACTAAATCATGTGATCTGCATGTATTTAAAGATTACAGTTCAGATAAAATGAAAAGCAAGGGGCCAAGGTGGCTGCTTTGTAGAACCCTAACTGTGACCCCAATTAATATTGAGGTTAAATTGCGAATTAAAACATGGTATGTTCTATCGGTGAAATACGACTGAATCAAATTGATGAGAGTAGAGGGAAACCCAAGCTTGAACGACTTGAAAACGATGATGGAGTCAGAAAGCCTATCGAAAGCTTTACTGAATGTAAATTCAGTCCTTCTACAGACTCCGTTCAAAACCAAAAAAAACGTCCGACGTAAAATTCGAGGTCAGATACGGTAGATCTTAGGAGGAGAGCTTGAAAGTTTCGGGCTCATAAGACGAAGGAAAACAGAAGATGGTAAACTGTTCCACATTCATCTTGTTCTGCTTAAAAAAGATTCCCGAAATTGGATGGTACGGCCAAATTTGACCTCGAGAGTATAGGGGTGGGAGCAACTTAAAGCTCTTGTATGGGCAATTATACTCCGTCGACAGAGATGGATTTAAGGTGGGCTGGGTGTTTTTTAAGGGACAGTAAACAGCCCTGAGTTTTATATACATTAAACATAACACGGTTTGCTCCGCTACAAGCGAGAATCGTATAAATGTCGTTCTTTAATTATCCAAACATACGTTCTCGGTTGATTTCTGTTGAGTTCCCACAAGAATTTATTACAGACTCAAACGAGTACGCGAAATCAAGGGTGCTGTCGTCGGCAAAACTTTGAATAGGATTGTAAGTGAGAGACAAAAGATCATTAATGAAAAGAAGAAATAAGGTTGTTGAGAGAACTGAACCCTGAGGAACACCGTCTTTTATTTCGTAGGGACCAGATATAACTCCACCTATTATTACACGGATTTAATGGCCTGACAAAAAACTTTTTATCCATTTTAAAAGGTGAAGATCCAGACCAAATGCTGTAAGTTTCGCTAAAAGGGCAGCATGTCAGACTCTAATCAAAAGCTTTTGAAATGTCAAGAGCGACGGTTTCGGACTTACCAAAATTTTGGAGATAATGATTTCAACTCTCCGTTAGAGCCATTAGTAATTCTCCGGTTAAACTGGCCAGCACGGAAACCGTACTGAAAATCAAATCGTTGATAAGATGGTTGTTTTCTAGATGTTTCATCAACTGAGAGTTGATGAGTTCAAAAACCTTAGATAAAACCAAAGTGAGTGCAGTTGGTGTAAAGTTAGAGGGGTCGCATGTCTCTCCTTTTTTTGGTATCGGTTGAACATGATCAAGTTTCTATACAGAAGGAAGCACTTCTGTTGAGTACGACAGATGAACGAGTTTGCGCAGAGGTTTAGCCAAAGCAGAGGTGCAACATTTTAAAACCATATTTTAACCATATTTTTAATTCCCGCAGAACGGTCATTATTGAACCAATTCGTTGAAGTTTTGAGGAATAAAGCAATGCATTCCAAACCATAGGATTTTTAAAATATACTCGGTGATATGATTATGATTAACTTCACTTGTAAAGTAGAAATCAGACCGGTTCACCTCTCTGAGAAATTTATTAAGCCCAATCCAATCAGCATTTTTATAATGCCACACTAATCTTTTGGTGGAATTTTGATTAGCGGTTTTCAAAGGGTAAGATGGAAAATTGAGTGGATACCAGACAATGGTCTGAATTTCCCAAGGGAGCCATAGCAGAGTATTTCTTTGAATGCTATGTTATAGATTCAAGAGGTGAACGTTGTTCCCCATAATATAAGGAACACGAGTCGAACACTCAAACAGTTGTTGCAAATTAAAGGATGCTCCAAATCCAATATCCAAACTCTACGTTCCTTCCAGACGACTCTTGTGATAGAAGAATGCCTGAGCCACTGTGTTTTGTGGACGTTGAATTCGCCAGCTAGAACGATTTCAGAAGATGAATATATTTCCAGAATTTTATCGATATCTGAAGACAATTTATGAAAGGAACACACAGTCAGTTACTTCTTTTTGACAGCGACGATACAGATAGAGAAGGCCTTATTGCTCATCAACAGAGGGCAGTAACAGACCTAATTAATTAATTGATACGAATCCTGTTAAAAAAAAAAACTTTGCATTATGTCTGATTGTGTTAAAGATCAAAATGTTAGCACATACATACTTCTCCATTGTTCGTGGCGTTCTAGTGAATTCTATGTATGTAGTACTAGATTTTAAACAAGAACTAAAAACTACTGTTCTAAAAAAAACAATTCTTTTCCCATAATAATACTTCAAACACAAATGCGCATATTTTTATGAAAAATAAATTTTATCAAAAATATGCTATTAAACTTGCTCCCACATAAAATTCGGAATAATCCATATATTATGTATTCTCTCTCGCATTGTATATTCTCATAGAAAACTGAAACATTAAAATATTGCGCCCATTGGGGGAAATGCTTGACGTCATTTCCATAAAATGATGACCCTGATGGAACCTTTATTCAGATAAGTCGGGGTTACTAACTTCCGGTAGAGCAGGTCAGAACACAAGTCTGTATACAATGTATGAACACGACAAAGCATATTATACTCCAGACTAAACCAAAATTTACTAAGAGGGCCCCAGGTTGGGTGTTGTACAGTCAAACTTAGAATTAAGCATCAGAGCCTAGGGGGATTGAATTTTAATGAGGCTTCCTCCCTAGAACACGTACAGTTCAGCACTTGAATGTTGAATGGCACTTTGCTGATTGACAAGGCGATACTGGGCATGACGTATGGATTTCGTTTTGTTTCACTCTTGTTTTTTTTCTTTTCTTTTTTGGATATTATGTTATGTGAAAGAAGATAAATTTAAAAAAAAAACTCGAACTCGAAATGAGGTGATAATAATGTGCGAGACAGGAAGTGGATTTGATTATTTTACGAAAATAGATAAGCAGCTGAACATTTTTTTAAAGTTTTATTCAAGAATTTTGTGCCTGAAAATGTTGGTCTTTTATACCCGGAATTAGATAGAAATAATTAGCCTTCAAGATAACATCTAAACAAATTTGGGAGAATCGAGGGGTTATTCCATGGACACGAAATGCAAATTTAAGGAACCTGGGCTGAACAGCCCCAATATGAGCACTATGAACCGCATAGGACGGAGACCAAACGGGACAGGCATACTCTAAAACGAGAAGGTACAAAAAAGAAGCTTGGTGATAAAGGGAAACGTTGGCCTTGTTAGCAATGTAATTGATGTGATCCATGAAAGACAAATGTGGATCAAAAATAACACCAAGATACTATATCCAGTCTGGTTAGAAAGTTGCCACTGACAGAATAGTCATGCATCAATGGAGCCTTCCTACGTGAATACGAGACAAACGTACATTTATCAACCTTCAAAGGCATATTGTTCGCAATCAACCAAGAAAGTTTGAAGATCAGAGAAGCGGACCCAAATGACTGCCCTGGGGCACTCCAGAAGTGACCAAAATTTCACGAGAGAGAAAACCGCAAAGCAGAACACGCAGTGTTCGGTCAGAGAGATAGGAAGAAATCCACTGGATGAAAAGAGATGGAAAACCCAATATAGTAAGTTTCAAGACAAGCAGCTTGTGGTTAGTGCGATCAAAGACCTTACTAAAATCTGTATAAATACAATCAACCTGTTCACCAGCCTCAATGGCGGAAATTCAATAATTAGAGATCTCCACAAGGTTAGTAGTCGTTGATCTGCCTTTAATAAAACCCTGCTGGAAGGATCCCAAGAACGGTTTACAGTGAAAAGTGAGGACATCACAAACCATTGTTTCGAAAAGCTTAGCGATGGTAGACAAATTACCAAAATGTCCTATAATTAGATATATCGTCCTTCTTTCCCTTTTTATGGTGAGGAAAAATTTGTAGACGATTTCCACAGTGTAGGAAAAATACCGTAGGACATGGACAAATTAAACAAATAAGTTAGGACAGGAGTAAGATAGTGGGCACAATTCTTTAGGATAGATACGGGAATACCATCGGGACCGGGTAAAAAACTATAGGATAACTTCTTAATATGCATCATAACTAAAGCATCGTCAAAAAACAAATCCTTAATCGATAAGGTCGGGCGATAATTCGTCAAAAAATTCAAATCTCCTAAACTAATATCACAGTTATTTGTTGAGAAAGCAGCTCCAAAGAAACTAGCAAAGAAGTTGCCAGCAGTCAAAGGATCTTCGGTGCTCCGATTACCAAGGCGCAGATGACAAGCGCAAAGTCCGAGGAGTCGAACCAGTAGCAACCTCCATGCGAGGGATGGAACAGGATAGCGACACATCAGTATCGGCAGCGACGTTAGCCCGAGTGTATGCGGGCGTTAATTTCGCGATGCTCGAGACAATAGAGTCCAACCTGGAGGAATGCTCAGATAGAGCCCTTGTGCAGGCAGAAATGCCATCTCTGGTCATCGCAATATTTTTCTCAAAACTGACGAGATGTTCAGTGGCGAAATCTTAAAGGTCGGATGGAGCCAACGAATATAAATCCTTCAAGGTCCGCTCAATGACATCGAGTCTGCGAGCACAGGCCCTAGTATTCTCCGACTGTGTGCGCAAATCATTTACCAGATCAAGAATCAATGTTTTGACGCTCTCAAGATTTTCAGCCAGGTTTCGTTGCTCGTCATAACCATCCTGGAAAAGCCTCCAGTTGCGGGAGAGAGATTTCATCTCGTTGAGAACCACTTCAGATCCCTCCCTTCAGAACACACAGCAGAAAACAACGAAAACTATTAGAAATCAAACGAAATAAAATCACGACACAACTTGACAGCTGCACTCTTCTTCTTATTCGGTCTTGTCAATCTACAAGCTCATTTTCGAAGTAACCCCCTCGGTTCTAGTGCACTCCCCCCCCCCCCCCCCTTCTCCATTGCAGACATTTTTTAAACACTAACGCCAGACCATCTTGCTTGTGCTCTTTGCAGCGCACCTCCATAGCTCTGATGAGAGGTTATAAATTCAACTCTTTTTTTTTAGTGTGTGTAACGCATAGACCGATTCGGATAGTTCAATTTTTTTTTTTTGTAGAGAGTTATACATTGCTAATAAGAGAAAAAATTTAGACCTAGGGTGTGGGGACGCAGGGGAGAGGGGTAGTCTAACTCCGTAACGCATAACGTAGAGTATGTTCAGCGATCGGTATCATGTCAAAAAAAATTTTGGTTTGATAGGGTTGTGGGTTTAACCTAACTTCGTCACACGTAGACCGATTTGGATGTTTCGTCTTTTGTTTGTTTTGTTTTGAAGATGGGAATTCTTCTAATATTTTCAGGGTGCTTCCAGTCTTCTCTATTAGGTATGATGACGGAAAAGAGTTTTCTAAAATCATATTGTGGCCTCATGTAATCTGTTATGGGGTGCAGCCCATGTTGATTATGAGAATTCAGTATGACTGTATGTCCAAAACCTAGGCTGTCTCTGCCGAGGTAGCCACTTTTCTTGTGTGAAGCTCTATTGATTGAAGGTGTAAAATGGTTTCCAAACCAGGTTGTGGTGTGGATTTTATTGCACCCCTTGTTCCCAGGCAAGCGAGCCTTTGCACCTTTACTAAAAAGTTAAGATGAGATTGCCTGTTAACTGCAGCCCACCAAACAATAGATCCATGTCTAAGTATAGACCTGACGATCGCTACATCCAGTGTACAATACGCGGTTTCATACCCCAATTATTACCAAAGGTTCCCCTGCATGCGTGGAATGCATTAAGTTTTTTCTTCATCCTTTCTTCCATATTCCGTTTCCAATTCAGTTTGTAGTGGAATATGACGCCCAAAAATTTTCCTTCCGAGCAGAGTTTGAGTGTGCCTTCAAGTTTTGGTGGTTTCCAAACGGGTAGTTTATATTTCTTTGTGAACAGAACCATTTCTGTCTTACGTGGTTTTACCGTAAGACCGTTATCTTCTGCTCATCTTGATATATCTATCAAAGTAGAGCTCAGGACATCACTGACCGTTTGTAGGAACTTTCATTTTGTCAGCAAAACTATGTCATCTGCATACGCTATCGATTTAATGTCTTTGTTGACGAGTTATTTAAGAATTTTGTTTTGAGAGATGTTCCAAAGAGGTGATAAGACTCCTCCTTGTGGTACTCCTTTATAAGTTGTTTTCCTAATGCAGAAATGTCCTAAACTGGCATTGGTCACCCTGCTGTTTAGCATTGTCTGTATCCAGTTCGTCAGAAATGTATGTGGGCCAGATTCGTTTAGAGAAAGTTTAAGAAAGGCAGCCAAAGTGTACTCTTTATCATGGAGAGATTCTTGATCTCATGTAAAGCTGTGTCCACGGATTTGCTTTAATGAACGCATGTTGCTCATCACATAGGTACTTGGTTGATTCAAGATGTTGCCTTAGATATAGATCTATGCTCCTCTCTAGTGTTTTCACCAGAAATAGTAGAAATGATGAGAGGCTGATTGGTCTATAATAATCTGTGTCTGTGGTGTGACTTGGTTTGCTGCTTTTTGAATAAAGGCCTCACGCACCTTTCTCCATCCAGCTCTAAGCCAAGAAGTGATGCTCTTTACAGAGTTTGGTAGCATAGCGGAAATGATACCGCCCGGGATTTGTAGGGGTGAAAGGATTTTACCGCCCACGCTACTTTGTTCTCGCTTATGTAGTCTCTGATGTCCGCCAGGTCCTCTATGGACGCCACATTGGTGGAGGTGTTTGCTATGCGGTGCGTGGTGTCTTCTTCTATATACTTCATATACAGGGTCTTTAAAAATAAGTGGGGTGATAGATCTCACCTAGTTAAAAAAATGGTATAGGGAGAGTCTCAACCGTTTGGGAGTTACAGGGTTTTACTCACCCTGTATAAGTGGCTTAGAAAATGTTTCGCGCAAAAACGAACCGCGTGAGATTCCGGGTAAAAACGAATCAGAAGAAAACTCCGGGCAAAGACGACTTAAATACATTAACTTTGCATTACTTTTTGTAGTTAAGTCGTTATTGCCGGGCGTTTTTCTCTGATTCGTTTTTGCCCATTTTCTAAGCCACTTTTGCTCGGACCTTGTAAATAGGTCATTTTTACATCAACCTGTCATTTGGTGCTTCTGTTAACAGACTCTTGTTGTTTTTCTTCTACTTCTGGATTGCGGTTTACATCGTTATGTTCTTTAACAAACATTCACTGTTGCGGCAACTTTCAAAAAGTTTGTAATGCACCGACATACCCCATGAGAGATTGTTGGAGCTTTCAGGGGCTTTAATTCCCTAATCCATGCCACTTCGTTTTGGTCTTTGATTTGGCTAAATTACTTGTATATTTATTAAACAAGACCTCAACAATCACCCAATAAAAATGTTATACTTAATCATAGTTCCAAGTTTCTCAACATGGAAGTAGTTATAAATTTACAATCAGCAACGTCACAATTTTTGATTTCAGATAACATCAAAATTCTCTCTCCCTTTAATTCCCATAATCCCTTTAAAGGCAAGGGAACGACAATAAAAATTTGATGTGGACATACAATTTAAGGTATAATCCCCCACGCCTTATACTAAGCTTAGAAACAGAATTTCTCCAAGTTTTTCTTTCCTAAGCTAAGCTTACAAAAAAAAACCGGCGATTGATATAAAAAGAAACCCTTGAAAATAACCAAAATCTTGTTGTGTAGCATCCCCCTATCAAAGACAAACATTTTACACTCTCCTTTTTTTCCCTCGCACCCTCAAAAACTCAAACTGACCAACGCCCTTTCTTGGTCATCTAAGGGAAAACGCAGAGAATTTTCTCAGCATCTTTGCATCATAAGAAAACTGAAAACTCGACTGAGATAAGAAAAAAATGGGATTCCTTCTATAGATTGAGAAGTGAACGCCCTTAAGTTTACGTCATAGATTATGACGTCATGACATTTAGTACAAAGTCCTTGAATAGAAACATCTTGCAAGCTGCAAAACTCGATTTTCCTGGAATAGTTACGATAAATTTACGTCTACTGTCCGTCCGTACGCGAAACATCTCCAGCAGCATCTCACGTGTACCAAATCTGTTCCAGTCGCATGCAGCCCGTCTAAACAAAAGTTTTTTTTTGTCTAACGAAAGTCTTTTGATTGGCTAGAAGGCGGAGCTTAACATCGATGATTGGCAAATAATTGATAGATACCAAGGGCGTTGACATACCTCTGTTTCACTTGGCTTTCCCTTTCATTTTAATTCATGCACTGTGCGTATTCTGTTACTGTGTGAATGTTGCATCTTTATAAGAGGACTCAATGTAGTTAGAAAATTCCAAGCTTGAGACTTGGTGGCGAGATAGAATATAGTATACCTAACCACCCCGAGAATTTGAGAGTGCTATAACCTTGTGTGCACTTTGACACACATCGAAAACTCTATATGTGGTGCAGTCATAGTTCTTTTTTCGGCGAGGTCATCTGACTGAAACTATGACTGCCATCGTACGCGTACGTATAAACTGTGAATTAAGTTTTGGACTCGGTGCTGTGTGAGAGAGAATCGAGTAAAAATAAACAAGCTAAAATCCCGAACTCGATTCGACTGTCTTCGTTTAATGTTCGGTTACTTGTTAAGCTTTATGCTAATGCTTTACAGTGTAGAAGTGGTAAGATACTACACTACACCACACAATTCAGACCGATTCTTTTTCTGTATAAAAGCAATAACAGACGGCAAGGCACGATTTCAGTGGTGTAGTCGTGTGGAGGGCTTTTATTTGCAGTTAAGCAACTTTTCAAAGAAGAATTTTCTAGACGCGGCTATATTGATCAAAACGCCGAAAATGGATATATGAAGATTTGTTTGACCTCTGGCAGGAACATGTTTTGTATACTTAATGGCGTCGTTAAGATTTTTTAGTGTTTTGCTTTAATTTTAAACTTAAAAAACATAAGATGCGAAAAATCATGTTTTCAAATAGAAAAGCGCAATCAAAACTGCAGACAGTTTGAAAATTCGCTTTTAATTTAAAATGGAAAAAATACAATGTCTAAAATAGTTTACACTGATTATGATGTAATTATTAGCTTAATTATAAAAGAAATCTCTCTTAACTGCATCTATAAAAACAACTATTGAACCAGTAATTCCTATGGAATTTAAGCAGAGCGTTCGGAGTTCAAATGCTTCCCTCCCATGTAGTTTTATATCATCCAATTCAATGAACATCGTGTGGGTTCAAGTCAAGGGCCTATACTATTATCGTGTTAAAATATAAGGCCTGGAAAATTTCCATATTTTTTTTTGCCCTACACATAGAGAAGTTAACGATTAATTTGGCAGCCTGCTAAAGGGAGACACACTTAGGGCATAAATGCTCATTGTAATACCATGTAAGCGCTAAAAGTCCCATCGCAATGAAAACAGATACCTAGAACCACTTCTAATAAATTGAACTAGATATCTGCAGATCGCCCAGCTCCAATAAAAATCATTCGAGGGCGCACCGAGTCTATTGGCTTGATTACCTATGAGGTAATGACACGTGATAAAAGCCACGACGACGCTAATGTTCTGAGCGATATGAGCTCTTGAGATCATTTTAGGTTGAAGGACGACCAGATCGGCTGATCCGGCAGTTGTATGCCCTGTGCCATTTTTCGTTGTGAATGTTTGTTTGTGGGTAGCAGCTTACCAAGATGAAGTCGGCATTATAGTTTCCCGGAATATCGGTATATCCCCCAATCAAAAATTATTTAGTTGGTGTATTCACGCCCAACCCAAGTACAGACGTTTATATTTCTAAAAGTATATATGCGCATAAATGCGCCCGGTACTATTATGACACGCTCCTGCTACAGATACGAAAACTTAAAAACATGTCTAACACACGCGTAACATAGAGGTATGCTCGCTTCTGTTTATGTTCTCGCTTTAACGAACAAAAAAGTGAGCTTTGTTTAGCCTATTTCCTGCTCCTTTTGTTAATACGTGCCTACAGCGGGCTGTATTTGGAAAAGTATAATTTTTACTCAGGCGTACTGTGCCTCATTTGGGTGCCATACAGACGTTTTGATGCTATGTGTACCGGTTTCAGACTAAAAATGGGCGAGTCTTATTTTTAATCAGGTCTGTACAAGGATCTTCAGAACACACTCACCTTATTCAAACGATGAAACGCATTCAGAACGTAATTTTTCACCAACAACAACAACTTCTTGCCAAAAGTGCATTTTTCCTTTTTTAGAAAAGTAGTAGTAGGAGCCCTGCTGCGCACTGTAGACGTTTTCATTCTATAAAGCGCGCAATTTTTAGAATCCGGCAAAAACTATACTAGTTACTATTATTTGTTCACAGAATCCACCAAAGTATGAGTTAAAACTGTTCGTCTTAAAAATAATTTTCGATGTTAAATTCCCCCCTCCCCCCTATATTTTCTCTGTACCCCCAAAGGGCTTTTTACCGTATTATGTTGTCAGCAAAAAACAACCATGAGTCATCGCCGGTAGGATTCAAACCTGTGATCTCTGGCATAGAAGGCAGACACGTTATCACCAACTCCACCGACGACTTAAGACACCCCTAATACTCGTAAGGTACCCCCTAGCAGCGGTAAGACACCTCTAGTACCGGTAAGATACCACTAGGTTCCCAGTGCTGTGGTGGAAAGGGAAGGATATTCTAATTGTTGTATCGATTTGAAATTAATTTTTTCATTTGACTTATTCAATTCTGGTGATGGTACCATCGGACTTGTATGATGATGGAGGACCATAGAGACTTCTATTACACCGACTCTCCACCTAGTCCCGTTCTTCGACAACACCTTCAACTGTGGCCACGATTTGTTAATCTGAGTACCTTCCCTCTCGACGGATTTTCTCCATGTGTTGCGCGGTCGTACAATTCCGTGGGGATTCCAATCTAAAGCCTGCTCTGCGATATTGTTTGGCTCTTTTCATAGTTTGTTGCCTATCCATTGCCACTTTCGCCTGCGAATACTGGTGTCTTTCCTGTCTTGGCCTGTAATCCATGTAAAGTCTTCTTTGATAATGACCTCCAATATGATCAGTAGATGCTATTTGACTAAGCATAGTCATGGCCAAAAATATGTTTGACGAAGAAGGAGAAGTCTTTTTTATATAAGTTCATCAAATGCACTTTGAAGAAACAAATTACATACTGTCTTTTAGGCGAGCATGCAGCTTGGCTGGGCGCCACTTACAATACACACTATAGAAGTTGTGGCGACGTGAACGAAGAAGAAACCATTATTAACCTTCTCTGTAAATGTCAGGCTCTTGCCAGAGTCAGAAAGAGGGTTATGGAGGAATACTTCTTTGAAAACCTAAAGGCAATTTCGGGGGTAAACGTCAAGGAAATAGTCAGTTTCTTAAATTCCTCCGGTTGGCTTTAGTTGCTTTTTCCCATAATTAACTCAGCCGACTTCATCCATGATTTCAGATAAGAATCAGGGTTGCGGGTGAACTGAGTCCAACAAAAAAACTGGGTCTTACTGGTTGTGGTTGTGGCAGTGCTAATTGGAGTGTTACCATGATGACGACGCTCGCCACTTTAACCCAACCAACCAAAATATTAATTACATTTTATTATCCACTTTATCTGCTTTGTAATGTGTTTTTTTTTATCTGTTCAAATTTTTTCTCTGTTTTCTTATAAATATTATTGCTACCCTAAATATCTTTTTAGTAGATTACAATTTTCAAGATCAAATAGGACATCTTGTTTAATTATTCAAAGCAAATACTTAGTAACAGTGTGCCTGTTTTTCGTTGTCGTCGTAAAATTTTGGAATTCCATACCTCTATCAATTCGTAGGTTCAGTCAAGCACATTCAAATCTCTAACAATCGATTATTTAATCTTTATTAAGTATTTATTATTATTAGCTATAGTAGCGCAGACTATTTATGTTTTCAATTATTGATAAATTTTTAGATTAATATATCGTCGGCGTTCTGTGAAAACTAAGTCCATTTTTTTTAATTAGTTAAATAGATACTTCAAAAAATTCTGAAGCTTTAAATGTTTGCCTATGAAAACTCTCTAATTGGGTTTAAGAATTATAGAATATGTCAAAGTACCTTAGTCCATCTTCAATTAGTTTTTCGGCCATCAGAACTACACTTATGCACTCTCGCTCCGTAGTTCCTTTAATCCTTTGTAGGGCTTAGGGCATCTACTACAATCATCCTACACCTGATTCGGTTCTACTCTAATGGCATCAACTTCTGTAACGATTTTTGAATCTGGGAAGATACATCTAGAGCCATTCATTGCCACTTTGACCTGTGTAGGTCTTCTCTCCAGCCAATGAATGTTAAGGATGCGCTGACGATACTAGTTGAAAATTGCTTGTAGCTCAGATGTTATTTGACAAGTCACTTTCTATGAAGAACAGCAGTACAACAGAACAGATTTTACAGAGCATTAAATGCAATGCTAAGCTCAAAGCTTGGTTTTAGTAGCATTAATCTCAAGCCCGGCTCAGCGACCTTTTTTATTTTTTGAAGAGCTCCGATAATTTGCTTTTGCGAAGGACGTAACATTAGGCTCCTGGCTAGGTACTCGCGGTCAACGATGTCAAATATCTTCTCGAAATATATGTAATGGGAACCGAATTGCTCCTGCCTAAGCATCGTTAAGAGTGTGCTCGATTTCTTGCTTGATTCGAAGTAAGATAATTTTTACCATCATTTTGAGGACTGCAGTTAGAAGACAAATGCCACTTCAGGTATTACAACTCTTCATGTCGCCTTTTCAATTAATCTTCACAATTATGAGAGACCAAATATGACTTATGTAATATAACCAAAATATTAACCAAAATTTAAAGTTCGTGTCGAGACCGATACCGGCAGCGAGAATTATCTCGAGTATCGTGAAGCCCTACCGGCTACGCTACCCAGCCACAGAGCTTTAGAAAAACCTTTTCTACGAAAATCCCAGGCAGAGCAGATTGGGGGAGAGTGTTGGTGTCTAAAATGTAGGATTGGGAGCTGAGGTATACTCGGATT
Organism: Leptarthrus brevirostris; assembly: GCA_964036015.1. Taxonomy (NCBI): domain Eukaryota; kingdom Metazoa; phylum Arthropoda; class Insecta; order Diptera; family Asilidae; genus Leptarthrus; species Leptarthrus brevirostris. The sequence goes on from OZ038373.1 coordinate 8,289,702, forward strand.
GCCTAAACATACGTTGTCAGTATCGCTTGACGGAATACTGCAGTGTGTTTCAAGCAGAGATCTTGGTCATAGAAAGGGTTGCAAAGCTATTGTTAGCACGCCCATATCTATCTAACAGTAGCGACATAGAAATTTATATAGACAGTCAAGCGGCAATGAAGGTGTCAGAATGGTCTCCAAAACTTGAGAGCCATACACAGGATAGTTCTCTTCTGAGTTCCGGGTCATAGTGGGATACAGGGAAATGAGTCGGCTGATACGCTTGCAACGGAAAATTCGTAGCTGGATGCTTCCTGTACAGACAGGTCGATCAGCAGTTCTCCAGAGTCAACAAAAAGAAAAGTTGACCTGACAGCTATTCAGCTTGCTAAAGAAAGATGAAACAATCTGACAACATGCGGTATATCAGTTTGGGACATTAAGAAAACGGCTTTCCTTCTAAGGAGAAACCGCACCGAGCTCCGAAATATTGTGGCAGTCAATACTGGCCACTGTCTGGGGAAGCATCCCCACCAGGCCCGTGCACACGGTGGTTAAGAGGTAGATTAAGAGGATCCTATCTGCAAGATCAGAGAAGTCCGCCCTTTTAAGGTTAAAAACGAACTGATTTAAATTGGGATCACCAGAATTAGAGCCATAGTAGCAGAAAGAAATGGAAATGGGCGAATGTAAACTGTCGATATGGGATAAGTTACAAAAAGCCGATTCGACTATAGTGTTACTCGAATCAGAAGAAAATATAAGATCTAACTGCCTTCCCATAGAGTTCTTTACATCAGTCATTTGGTGTAAACCAGAAGAGGAGATTTCGTCAAGAAAAGAGGAGTTTTTGGCAGTAAGACAATTTAAAGGAAGGTAGTCGTCGTCGTTAAATACCCACTGAACGTTGGGTAAATTAAAGACACCAAGAAGGATGATTTTGTCCTCCGGATTCGTCAGATTATTAATAAAATCTAAGTTAACAATTAAAATGTCGAAAAGACTTTGACCGTCTGCATCAGCATAGTTTGTCAAGTTTGGAGGGATATAACAACATAGCAGGAAAATGTTCATCTTTACCAGAGAGATCTTAAGAGCCAAGAGTTCGATTGCGAGCGTGTCGGAAAAAGTAGGTATATCAACCAAACTGCAATCTAAATGCGATTTGCAAGCAACCAACACACCGCCACCATGAGCCATGGAGTCACAGTATCTATCCCTACGAAAAATTGGATAGTACTCTTCAAAAGTTTCTGCGTCAATAAAACCGTGATTAAGCCAGGTTTCGGTCAGAGCGATGACTTCGTAACAACAGGCAAGGAAAACCTGAAATAATTTGCATGGACTTGTTCTTAATCCCCTTACATTTTGATAGTAAAGGGAAAGCGTACTTAGTTTTTTTGGTTGCTTACAGTGGCTCTATTGTGAGCGCTACCTACGAATTTACAACGGGGCACAAACTCATGCGCGATGATATTTTCGGGCCAAAAATCGGGAGCAGACATTATCTCGAAAAGATCTGGGGAGAACGTCAACTTAAAAGACGACATGAGTCCTCGAGAATGACGAGATTCTAGAAGTTTACAACGGAGGAGTGTAGAGTCTTCAACTCTACTCCTCTCCCTCATGTAGCCAATAACGTCACCAACAGAAGTCGATGGATCAAGTCGGGAAACAAGGAAAGACTTCGGCGATTCAGTGAAACCCTCACTTAGAGATATATTAATAGATCTCAACGGGTATACGTCTTGTGATGAGTGAGGATTATACTGAGAGGCGCCGGAAGCTGGGCCTGATTCAGGAGGGATGGGTAAGTGGAAGAAGTACGTGTGAACGAAGTGGCAGCACATCCTTCGGCAGTCAAACACGTGGGAGGCCAGCAACCGTAAGAGGAGGTGTCGATGGTTGCGCTGTAGGATCATCGATGGTAGATGGGCTAACAGGGCCATTGGGTATCCTAGGACGCGGGCGTCTACAACGTTACCCGAGCTGTCGCTTATAGTCATCATGCCGAGGGACAGCGGCAGCATGCAAGACGGAGGCACCAGAAACAACAGAGGCATCAGGCTCGCCAGCAGACTGCCAACACCTGAGGAAATGGTACTAAGCAGATCGGAGTTCCTATTAACAGTAGTCAGCCAGGAGCCAAGGTTCGCTCTGATATGTTTAACACTACGGCGGAGATCATCAAAAATCGGCATCACCGGCTGGCAGTTGGTTACCAGTGCAGGTGGAGACCAGCTGACAAAACAGATACCCTATATGAGAGAGACTCGAGCTATATTTAAGGTCCTCCACAACAAGAACGAGTCTATCCAACTTGCCGTTCAAGCAGCCCAGCCTGCAGAGATGCCCAGTTTTAAGACATACTATTAATTTTGTTAGCGACGAAAGACTGTTCAGCAGAAAGCGATTCTGCAATACCCTTCATAAGTCGAAGGACATGACAGGGCTTAATATCAAGGCACTCATTACACGTAGTAAGTGCCGTCGCAGACGATCTTGAGGGGCATTTCAAACATGCAGCATGAAACGAATCACCGCATACACCATCGTAAACGATGTCATCTGTGGAAATCACCGAGGAGTAGGCCCTAAAAGAAAAGAATAATTAAAAAAACTAAAAGAGAAATAAAAAATAAATTAAGTCGAGCGTTGTAGCGAGAAAAGGTGTAAACATAAAAATAGAAAATGAAATGAACCTGAAAAGAACAAGGGATAAATAAAATAATAAGGTTACGTAGACAGAATACACGAGATACAATGCATGCACATAGTTAAAATAGAAAGTATGACAGAAAATGCATAGAATAAATAAATTCGTCGACACAGGAGCCAAATGAGCCTATGCTTAGAGTATTATCACCAACATTTTATACAAAATAGAAATCGAAATTCTAATTATTCCGCAGACACTAACTAGACTGTCTAAAAGAAGAAATTAATTTTTTTTTTATTTAAATTTGTGCGTAATTACCTGAAAAATAACAGATCCTGGCGAATGAATGTGAATAGTAACGGGACCGAGACTAGTTGAAATTTAATGTACCTGTAATTCAACTTTACTTTGTTTTTAAATTTAACCAAATACTTCACAATTTTCCTTAATTTAAAAGCATTGTTTCTCGTACTTACCGTGCAGCAATAATGTTCTGAAAGAATGAACCACAAAAAATGTGTTTTTTCTTAGTGTCAAAAATAAACAGTTATACGTACCCCTAAAAATTGTACCGTCAATGGAGACCCTAAGTGCTTCTCCTCTCGTGCATTTGTTTCACACAGCAGGGTTCACATATACGATTCCCTCGTGATTACTTTATGGTTCACACACGTTCTCTATTCTCATCTTAAGTGGCATCGTAAAGCAGTAAAGCAAGGAAAGGAAACCGAACGTAAATATTAAGGTTCACCGACATCGTGCACATGTTGCCTGTGTATCATCCGTCGTAAAGCTGACCAAAGAAATGCCCTTGCGCAATACAATCACAAAATATTCTCTACTATAGCGCTCTGACCTATCCAGGTTGTATTTTGCGCTCGTATAAATAGTAAACATCGGAATACAATCAAAGATTTTCGGGAATGGAATTTGTATGTTTGCGGTTTACACAGTGTAAATCACAAATACAATCGCTTAAAACCAATTCACATGAGCAACTGACGGGAGAGAAGAACTTTTAAAAGTAGTGTTGAACTGGCAGCGAAGCGATGAACTTCCACGAATAATGGAATGTAGCGCGAATAAAACGGTGGAAAAATAAGAAGGAAAAAAAATAATTACAATACAAGGCCTGTGTACACATACAGTCAGTGCTAGAAGCGCATGAACATACACACAAACGGAATATAACAATCAAAATCACAAGTGGCACAAAATAACAGGAAAAAAAATATATATACGAAGAGAAGCGAACGGAGTGGATTTGTATTCTTTTATTTGAATTTAGACAGAAAGAGACGAGTGTAAACAAAAAAAAATTTTTTTTTTATAACTTGTTCAACTAAAATTATGAAGTATTACTAGTAAATTCGCGTTCGGGAAAATGAAAGATGAACGGTATTTTGCACGGGACTAGTGGCGTTTAAGAGAAACTCACTTTCGACAATATCTCGAGCCTTTGTTTTTTATCTCTTTCTGCAAAGAAATTGTGAAGAGACAGAGTTGGGAAAAAAAAGTTTTTCCTCAAACTACTGACAGACGGGCGCTGCTGTGAAAATTGCTACAGTCGAAATGGTTCGGCCATATTTTTTTCGTTCGGTGAATATTCGTTCGAATTACGGTTAATCGCAAGTGTACGAATCGGTTTTGATCGTACCCTAAGGATGGGTAAAGGGAATCCCATCATCGCGACATATGGATACAATAAAAATGGATAAAATTTGCTGTCCCACAAACGGATTTCCAATTGGATTAATTCAATATAAACATGGATTCAGCTGGCATATACTGGCCTACTTTTACAACTAAAAGTGGCTTTCTAGTGTGAATTCAGTGTTTAATTTTAGTGAGAAATCTAGCAGTGATTTAGTGCAATAGTAGTAATTTTAAGAGAATATCAAATGTGTTCCTAGAAAATTATCCTTTGAGGTAATGGTTTTGTTAAAATAAGTGTAAAAATTTCGAGGGAAATTATTATGACAGAAAATTTTGCTGTCAAAATAACCAATACAATCAGAGTTTTTTTTTAAGTGAAAACTACAAGTGCAATTTGTAGAGAGGAAAAATTCCGATACGTCGAAAACACTAGTGTTGTTCTCCTTGCACTTAAGAATAAAACGCAAGCAATAATGTGAATGTATTGAAAGAAATTTTTGTTAAATACAGTGATGTGTTCTGTCTCTGTCACATCAGTTCATTGTGCTTCGGATCGAGAGTAATGGAAATAGTTTTTTATATTTACTGTGCGAAGAAGTAGAATTGATTGAGATATTAAAAAATATAAATTCAAAAAAAAGGTTCTCTCTTTTGCCCCATATGCTTTGGGATATGGTGATTTAGTGCAATTGAAGAAGATAAAAAGAGAAGGGAATTGATTAATGTGTTTGTGTGTACGTCCGAAGATCGCATATTTACAAAAAAAAAAGAAGAAGAAATTAAAGGAGTGTGTACATGCTTCTATAGATAGAAAATATCTTCGTGTGAAACTTTCGTTATTTTTTCTTATAAATTATTTATTTTTTATGCATTGTGAATTAGTTTTATTTGTCTAATAAGAATCTAAACTAATTGGAATCATAGTGAAATTCAAATGTGAATGTTTCGACCAAAATAAAACGTAAACAAACGTAAATAACGATGGATTAGGAATATTTTTTTTTATTTACATATTCGTTAGTCAAAACAAACAAAAAAAAAGGAAAAGAAAATTATTGATGAAAGTTGAAAACAACACAAGTTGGTGAAAGTGAACGCAATAGTTTAAGTTGCTTTACTTGTCATTTTAGACAATAATTTCGCAGTAAAAAAATAATTGTAATATTAATTTACCAACAAACCGTTGTTGATTGTATTAATTTCTTATTGCTTTATAGTTCGTTGTCGTAAACATATAAAATGTGTAATGATACACTTAGTGATCGTTAAATATTTGCAACATAAAATAAAAAAAAAAAACAAACGCATGATTTCTTAGTTGTTTTTTTTTTCGTTTCGACATTTGTTCATCAACATTAGAACGAGAGAAAAAAACCAAAACATATAAAAAAGTCATCAATAAACAAATTATGAGCACGGAAGTTGTTGATGTGCTACCAGTATGGACAATACAATCAACATCAGCAACATCAGTAAATCATATAACAGTGCCAGTATCATCAACAACAACATCATCGCCACCACTTGTTCAACAATCATCATCTAGCGATACGTTAAATTTAAGCAAAAGTGTTCAAAAAATTTGCAACAATGATAATGTTTACGAAAATGAAAACGAAATTGATGAAACAAGCAACACCAATAACATTATCAATTTTGATGAACAACAGTATATGACACCACGCTCACCAGCAACATCTATAACATCATTACCCCCTTTACCAGATTTAATACCCATTCGTAAATCAAACATAAATCATCAATCATCAACAACAACTGCACCAATAATTGCTAAAAATATTTCTACAACATTAACAAGTACAATATCATCGCCAGATAATTCGTGTACGAGTGAAAATCAAATTAATGAAGTAAATAGCGTTATTGCGTTATCTAGTCAAAATTTGAATAATACAACAGAAGATCATCAATCTTCATCAATAATTCAAGAAGAAATTGATGATAGTGCAGATATTGATGAAAATCAATGCCAACATTCCAATATCGCTGATAAAGATCAAATTGAGCAGGCCACTGAAGATGATGCAACACAATCAATCGAAAGTGAAACTGTAACACAAACTAATACCATTTGTGACGAAATTTCAACAACTACAACTGTTGAAATTCCAGAAACAATGGCACCAGCAGCAATATTATCACAAGACAATCAGTCGGTCGCCGTTTTAGATGAGCATGAGATACAAAAAAAGAAACCCGGCCGACCTAAAGGTCCAGTGGGACGAACATTTAATAATTCAGAAATTGTTCAACATCGTAAATCCGATCGACGACGAGTAGAGCGTGATATATTTTTTCTATTCGAACAACATCCGTCAAATCGTCGACGTCCGAAAAAAGGTAAAAAACGCGGTCCTGGTCGACCGCGATTAAAGATCGATACAAGTCCATCGAAACCGCCGCAACCGACTCCCAGTTCCCTTGCAACTCCCATTGTAAGAAAACAAATTCCTTCCCCTGTAAAAATGTCCAAACAAGAAATCACACAAGCCACCTCTACCACCACTACATTATCCACAGAAAGCCTTGTTCCACGTGTCAATCCCATCTTCCTTTGGGTAAAACAAGACGACACCAGGATCGTTGAAGTTCGTTGCGAGGATTATGACAAACGAAATCGTATACGACTGACAAGAACACCAAACGGTTGGCGTTCAATACCAAGAACAGATACCTCATCTTCGCGAGTAGTTAAACTAATGCCGAACCCTTTAAGGGTGAAACAGGAATTGCAAATTCGGCCGGATTTGTTGGAAAACGCCAGCGGAAAGAACGATGTTGTCGGAGAGCTTGTCAGGCGAATGAAGAAAAACAAAAAGAAAAAGAAAAAGAAGAAGAAACGGAAACCTATGTCAGATCAGGAAGATTATTCGGATGACGATGTACGTAAATTATTGTCACCATCCCCTAAAGATGTTATTGTATACGAAAGCACAAACCATGAACGAGACGAGGAGCATGAAGATGACACGCCGGAGATTCCCGTAATTGAACTGTCGTCGGAGCCGAACAACAACGAAATGTCGGCAGATTTAACGAAAAATCTAACACAGATAAGTGATGACATTGAACTCGATATGCCTTTCATGCATCATTTGCAGAATGAATCTGCCATGATGACACTATGTCCGCAGACTGGCGTTTTTCAACCTGTGACTCAAGTGACTCAGTCTGTTGTCATTCCGACCGGAAATGAACACATCATATCAACTGGATATGATCCGGCCGAAGTTGTTTGTCACGACGTTGAGGCTAAGCACCTGAAAGATTTACTTGATGACGACCTGCTTCAACATGGTGCCGAACTGATAGATTCGCTTGTAAAGCGAGGATGTGAGGATAATCACATATCAGAAGATGAGGGTAACCATCCTCATCCGAATCATTTACATAATCCACAAACTCTTGTAAATGTACATTCGAAAAATCCAATGTGCTTGTCGAACGATTTTGAGAACGAGGAAGACGACATACTTATGCAGCCGGAACCGGTGGAAGATATAATCTCTCGACTTGGCGAATCATTGGCTGCTTCGCCGAAATGCCTTTCCTTCAACGAAGTCGGCGAAATTGAAGGACTACATGGTGAGTTGTTCCAAACTTCAACACAACCGGATCCATTTAATAGAACGGCACTGGAAGAACTTTCAATAACCATTAAGGACCTCGAAAAATCGTCGGAAACTTTTGTCCATCCGCAAAAAACGCTTTGCGACACAAATCATAGAACTGTTGAGAGTACGACCACAATAGTTTCTCCGGATTCATGTGTGGATGAATTACCGAAAGATTTGACCTGCAAAAAAGGTATCGAAAGTTCACTAAAACCTCAGCAACCTCAGTCACAAATTCAGCTCGAAAGATCTCACTCTCGAAGTTCCGATGCAATCCAATCACCTCAACCGAGTGGTCTGCCAGCGGTACCTCCCTCACCTGATTTGATGCATTCCAAAAATAAAACTTTGTTCCTTGATCAGCTACTGAACAATAGCTCAGCAAGTCCAAAGATATGCTCTTCTGTGACGCTTACTCCGATTAAAGTTACCACAACATCGCAACAGCAAAAGGAGCCCTTAGATTTAGGAAAGCATAGAAAATCTGCAAGTCCAACTGTAAGTTGCTCAGAGGAAGTAAAACGATCGCAACCCGTGTCTTCTGTGAATGGGGCCTTAAGTAGCGATGAGCCTCTGCAAAAGAAAATCAAAACAGAACCAGAAATGGGAAGCAAAAGTCCTATTGAGGCATTTGTTGAATCGCTCTCTTCTGGAAAGGATCCCGATCCCTTAACACAACTCCGATTGCTAATGAGTAATCCCGAATGGAAAGTACCTGATCCAATTTTAGTGCCAAAGGATCGTCTCAGCGCAGTATTAGCATCACCTGCACGAGAAATACCTCATTTGTTGACAACAAGACCAGAACTGCGGCTCCCGGATGCCTTCGCTTATCCATCCATTTTGCAGGATCCTGACATTCTGGTGATTCCGTTGTCACAGCTTGAGGCCATTTTGCAAAAGCAGTTGGAAGTAACCAAATCTAAGGCATCGCCAATACCTCAAGTCACAATAGAGGCTGTTAGTAAAAAGCGCATAGAGAAGCAGTCTCTACCGCAGTCTGAAATGTCTCCCGTGAAGAAAACACAGGGAAAATCCATGATAAATCCCATGGCACCTCTTCTGGCATCTGGTCTTGCCAACGATATAGATGCAGCGACTTTTGCTGCTTTTAATCAAATGCTTTGGCTCCCTTACCTAGGCCAAATGGCTCCTGAATTCTTCAAGGCAATGGCTGGGCTACCAAATTCGGCAAGTCTTGCAGAAATGCTTCCGTTTTTAGCTCAACAGCAGCAACAGTCGCAACAGCAGCAGCAGCATCAACAACAGCAGCAATCGCAGCGTCAGCAATTTGCTTCGCAATTTAATTCGTCTACCGTTCCTAATCCAATGGCATTCCAAAATCCGCTCGAAATTGCCATGTTGCAGGGAGCATTGAATCAAGCACAAATGCAGCGAGCTCTCAAAATGAGTGCCGTCAACCATCAGCGGGATCAAGTGAAAAAGATTCCTTCAGAGACGAAATTTAGTGCAGCCAGAAATAGCTACAATATGGGCCCAATGTTCGCACAAAAAGGCACAGAAAACTCAAGGTTACCTCAGCAGCAGCAGCAGCAGCAGCAGCAAAACCAGCAGGCGCAGTTAAAAGGACGATCAACTGGAATTGGTATTAATCCCTTTCAAACTCGATCGCAAATACGCCAGTGTTCTACCGAGAAGCCGAACAATATGCGTCAAATGAATCCGTACTATCCGCCTCATACTGGAATGGAAATATCTCCTATTCGGAAAACAAAGCAATCTCCAACACATTCACAGACTGAACAAAAACCACGTGTTACCTGCAAATCTCTTTCAAATCTTCTGCAGCCTGAAAGACTTATGCAAGAAAACAAAATGTCAAACTTAATGGCAATGCCACAGTTCGACTTCAACCAACTTCATAGTCATCAACAACAGAATCAACTTTCCTCTCATCTCAATTCCCAATCTCAGGGAACCCATCAAACTCACTATTCCAATCACAGCAATCTTCCAAATCCTAGCGGTAACTCAAACAGTAGTAATAGCAACAGTTCTGGCGGTCAAGCAGTTGGAAAACTCAAAGTAAAGCCAGCACCTCACCTACTCGATCCTGCTGCCATGCAGCGGCGTCTTTTAAACTACGACGAAATACCGGAAGTTGGTAGCACCACAAATGGTATGGACGACATCATTAATGATCCAAATGCACACCTATGGCACCCGTTGTTTGGAAGGTAAGACAAGTCGTTTTTTCTCTACTGTTTTTTTTAACATTTACATATTTAATTTGACAAATGTATTTATGTTCTCGTACATCTACTGAAAATCTCATATTTTGTTTGTACTAAGCGTATTGCGCCTGCGCAGAAAATTTTGCATTGTAAGGAAATAATGTGAGGCCAGACCCCGTAAACGGGTTAAAAATTGATGCGTCAGCTAAAATAATTGACAAAGAATTGTTACCACATCCAAGGTTGGGCTCTGTTTTGTTTTATTTCTTTAAACTGAGGACATTTCAATTATGAAATTTTCTTGAGTATTGAAGTGTGTTCTACTTTTATTGCAAAGGTGGTCTTAGACTGAGGAGTAGCTAGGGCGAGCAGAACAATACTAACATGGAATCCGTAATAACTCTTGTTGTTATCAAAGTTGTCTGTAAGACTCGAAAAAATTATAATCGTTTTATGTTGGCTTGAAATCGTTGGCAATTCATTCAAAATTTGACCTTGTGAGGCAAGTTATAATCGAGAGAAAAGTTGTCTTTATTTGTTTTATGATTTCTTAAGATAACTAAATCGTAATTAACAAAATTGTGTCTGATCATTAAGGCGAGAGATTAAATAGTTAAAAAGTCACATCTACTGAACCGAACCTGAATATTAGATTAGGGTTCACTTAGAACCAGCCACAACTGTTAATAAAACTTGATAAGCTGATTCAGCCCTATGTTAGCAACATCGTCTAGTCCTCCGAAGAAATATGTGCTTAAAACGTTGTATCTTCTTCTGGCCAGACCGGGGCAATTACTGATTAAATGTTGAATGCTTACTATTTCTTCCTCGTTTAGAAAACTTCTACAAAAGTCATTGCCGCAATATTTTATCAGTGCGGTGTATAATTAACAGGAAAGCCGTTTTCTTAATGCCTAAACTGGCCGCAGCTGCCTTGACATACCGTATGTTGTCAGATAGGTCGATCTTTTCTTATAGCAAGCTGAATAGCTTCAACTTCGCTTTTTACTAAATCTAGATGCCGGCCGATTGACCTGTCTGGACAGGAAGCCTTCAGTTGAGAATCTTACTTTGCAAGCGTATCAGCCGACTCATCAGCCGACTCACTCTGTATCACATTACCACCAGGGACCCAGCTGAGAGCTACCCTGCGTATTGCTCATAAGTTCTGGAAACTATTCTGATACCTGCGTATCAACTTTGACCTTATTATCAATTTTCGTGAGATGTAGTTAGGCGCCATCCCTCACCCAAATTTGCAAAATTTTCTTTTAGTTAAAATGAGGAAAAATGCTCCCCTCCCCCACCCCCCCGGCCTACCACACCCTCGAAATTTTTTACATAACACCAGTGGGAGAACATATCTTATACAACAAAAGAAAAATCCTCCAAATTCATCCACGCGTTCCGAAGTTGAGCTCCCCCACCACCTTCCCCACCCAAGGTCTCTGTTTTGGCTAGTCTTCTAATTAATCTCGCCAAAATCGGTTTACATAAAATACGAAGTTAGGCAGCACCCCTACTCCATCTCGCTAAACATTTTTGATATGGCAACATACTCTGTCCAACAAAAAAACAAGAATCATACAAATCGCTCTGCGCTCAGTAGTTAAACTAATCCTGGTTAGATTGGAGTCCTACTCCCAACAAATCTAAATTCTCTTGAACAAATCTTCTGTTAAACACGTTGAATGCAAGATTGTACCAACTGTCATTAGACTCACAGCCACCTCTCAATGGTCCAATGTTCGTGTCGGACTTTACAACTCTGAAGTTCTTATTGTTCCCTTTAGAAAACTTTGATCAATTTATACTCAGTTATTCCTTTGTCAAGCAGTTTAGAACGACGATCCCAAGCAGGCAAGACTATGAAAGCGACGAATTACCTTATTATGAATTCGTCCAAATATACACGGATGGTTCAAAACTGCAAGATAGGTTAGGGAATGGGCTTTTTCAGACCTATCCTTCCGCCTTCCGGCCACTGTAGTTTGTTCCAAGCGAAAGTAATGGCATTTCAGGAAGCCCTAGCTTGGCGAAAATTTAACGGACGATGCTGTTCGCAGAATGTATCTGATCGACTTCAAGAACAGGGTACAGTGACGTTTCATGGAACTGTGCTGAGCTAGCTAAACAGAACAATTTACTAGAGGTCCGACAGGATAAAGCTACTCTTGGTAGTTCTCTAGGTACCTGTAAGCTGCTGCTTAACATGGGGTAACCAAGTAATACACAGATGGACCTTATGCGCTCATGCGCTGCCTTGTTACGCATGCAGAAGGTCTTTCTTGGATTCTCTCTGCGATTTCGAAACATCAGTAAGATATCTGCAGTGTTTCATTGTCAGCTCTAGATGGTTTGAGTTGCCCTGCATCAGCACAAAGAGGCAAAACCAATCTTTTTTTTTACTGTTTTATCGTGGTTATGCTCCGTAAGGCGTTTTCGGAGGGGAAGAATTTATATTTGAAGAGAGAAATCAAATTTTTTTGTTTTGCGATTAAAGTCATCGTCATAACTCTTGAAAAATCGTCTCCTAACCGATATCCTGACTAAGAGTGATTTTATTTTTTATTTTTCCACCCCTAGAGGAGTCATTTCGACTCCCAAAGTTGTTACAACCCTTCCACTGTCATAACCCTTACCCCGCTGAGAATGGGAATTATTCCCCTCTAAACACGAGCTACTGAACATTACTACGAAAAAACTGGGACTATTGCCTGTTTGTGGCGGTTGTCTGTGCGTGTGGATGTGTGTGTTAGAAGGGGGGGGGGGGCGTTAGACAATTGTGTTACTGTCTTTTTTCGTATTCTCCACCCTCGATTAGGCCTGCTACAAAAATTAACAAAAAGCGATTAAAATTGATTAACTCCACTACATCTGTGCTCTCTAATGTTTGCGATCTGATTTTGGCATTTTGAATGGTCTAACTAACGCGCACAACTTATAGGATTGTTTTATTATAACAGCAATTAAGCAGCAAAGAACTAAATGTTGTCACGGCGCTTTCATTCTCTGGTTATTAAACCGACTACCCAAAAACGAGAAGTTCCAAGAAGAAATTTAGTATGCAGATGTAACTTAATGATCTAAAAACCGAAATGGAGAGATTTTTGAAAAACCATTTTTTTCGAACCCTCCCCCTCCCAGAGAGAGTTGAACGCAGTAAATTTACTCTTATCCCATCGAGGAGGGTATTCTGGGATAAATATATTTACTAAAATGCAACAACAATGTTTTGGGATGTTTTAACCCTTTACAAAATATTCCATTTCAAATGAGTTATAATACTCCTACCCCTCCCTCTCCCCAGCAAACTTATTTCTAAACTCTCTCTCTCTCTAGTTTCTTTAACGCCTTGTGGGGCATAGGGCGTCTATTACACCGACTCTCCACCTGGTCCGCTTCTGCGGTCACGTTTTTTTGATCTGGATACCTTGCCTCTAGGACCGTTGCGCGTTCGTCCAATTCGGCGTCTTCCTTGGATTCCGTGGGGATTCCAATCTAAAGCCTGTTCTTTGACATGTCACTTTCTATGTTGAACGTACGGCTACAGATTTTACATTCGACTCGAAGATCTGGAGTTTTGTGCGTCTGGAGATGTTATTGCACCAGATCTCAGCAGGAGCATTGAATGCAACTCGATCCTTATTGATGCGAGCCTGTACATCAGCTTCAGTACCGCCGTCTGCAAAATTTATCCACTTGCTCTATTTGTTGCTCTTCCAGATAAATTTCATGTTGTCTCCTGGAGTCCAAGCTCATAAGTTTGGTTTTAGCACTAATTGATCTTAATTCTTGCTCTACTATCGTCTTTGCTCAGTTCTTCTGACATTTGGGATACATGACCCCGTTCGTTGGGTACAAATCATACATCATCGGCATAGTCCAGGTGCGACCCTCGCGATGGGTGGTCGTCTAAGGCGCTGCACAGTACGTCAATAATGACGATAAGGAAAAGCAAAGGTGACAGTGTGCATTCTTGTCTCACTTCATTCAGCACTTGGAAGGTCTCCGGCAGTTTCCATTGGTGTAGGATGTGACATTGGACTCCTGAGTAGGACTCCTTTATGATGGTGATAATTTTTTCTGGGATGCCTTTCCTACGTAAAGCTGCCCATATATATTCGCGATCAACGCTGTCAAACGCCTTCTAAATATTAACAAAGATTTGATATAAAGGGACTTCCAATCGGCGGATTCCTCGATGATAATTTCGAGGGTGTTGATGTGATCGCTGCAGGAGAGATCCTCACGAAAGCCTGCCTGTTCATCGCTAGGGGTCCGGTCGATTGTATTCTTAATTCACATTAAGATGAATTTAGCCATTTAGCCATAACTCCTTAGGTTACCTTTTTTGGGTGTCTTCACAATTACGCCTGGTTTCCATTCACTTGGAAAGGTCTCGGTTTCCCAACATTCCTGGATTACAGGGAGAAGAATATCAAGCGCAGCAGTGAGATCCACCTTAAGTAGTTCCACTGGTATTCCATCAATCTCTTGGGCCTTACCGCCTGGTTTCCATTCACTTGGAAAGGTCTCGGTTTCCCAACATTCCTGGATTACAGGGAGAAGAATATCAAGCGCAGCAATGAGATCCACCTTAAGTAGTTCCACTGGTATTCCATCAATCTCTTGGGCCTTACCGAGGTCCATCGACTTAATTGTGACAACCAATTCCAAGCTTGTCGGAAGTTTGGTGTTGATATTGGCTGCAGTCGGCGGGTGTTCAGGGTCGTGTAAAGAGATATTGGACGGTCCAAAGGTATTGTTTAGGACTTCAATAAAATAGTCTCTCCACCGCCGCAATTGATGTTCATCCGTAACCAGAAAGGATCCATTAGTATCTCTCACAGGATGTTGTGTTGTAATAGTCTTTCCTGCCAGTTTTTTGGCAATCTCGTAAAGATCTCCACTGTCATCGCGGTAGGCCACTTCTTCTGCCTTTTCTAATAGCGCGTTGATGTTGTTGCATCTGCCAAGGTATACACTTCTTTGGACGCCTTTCTTTAGAGATCGGTATGCAGTACTGAGATTTCTAAACTATAAATGTACAAAATTTGAAAAAATTTATGAATGTATTCAAAAGGAATTTGACCAATGACATTTAAAATGAAGGCGTAATGGAGTAGTCTGTACGCAGTGTAACGAAGTCTATTCTAAATTCCCAAGTGCGAAATTTATTAAATAGGTAATTGCATCATAACACTTATCGCGAACAAATTCCATCTCTTTAAATTCCAATTAAAAGCAACCTCAATTCCGTCAAATTAAATTTAAAAGTTCTTTGAACCATCTCGATCCGGAGTTAATTACGATTTTCTGGTAGGTATACGAACAGTCTGTTCTAGAACTGTGTTGGCTAATAAAATTGACTTTGATCTGTTTATTTTGCTTTGCATATGCCAATGAAGTGGTAACGCGAATTATTGATTCAGCTGTTCTCGAGGAAACTTTATCGGGTGTGGCTGTTTGAACACTTTTTTCCTAAAACAGATGACTTTGTTTTAACTTTCATACCAACGACAAAAATAAAATGTTCTTGAACGCAACAATTGTACAAATATTGTTTACAAAAAGTGATCATTTGCCCGACCCTGCCAGGAGTCGAACCTGGAATCTTCTGATCCGTAGTCAGACGCGTTATCCATTGCGCCACAGGGCCACACGAAAGTCTCTTTGATGAAAACCATTTAAATGTGTACTAATACCCTTATGCTGTGCACAGTGAGATAAAAATAAATTTGAACACTAAAAATAGAACTGATTAGCGTTTTTCAGGTGTTTTCGGCTCTTCGCATAATCTACCAGAGTGGAAATCCGGTTAAGCTTTCCCCGACAATGTTTTGTGCAAGCTCTTTTCGAAATTTCTTTGATAAAGATTTGCATATACTCCAAATGCAAATTGTATTGCTTCAGGAAAAAAAATCATTTTTTGTTTGTTTCTTTGTAGTCTGCAAGTTCTAGGTGACTTAGTTTACGTCGGCAATGAATGAAATAACCATGTATGGTTACTGGATTCCATTTGCCTTCATAATACATGGATTGACTAGGGTCACTAGTCATGATGAGTTTCAAGCAAGAAGTCAAGAACTAACCAGCAGCTGGGCAACATAGAAGAGTCACAATCGCAGATATAGTAGTGCCTTTGAAAGCACACTGAAAGAAAAGTCAAGTTATGCCTCTTGAGCTCATGTAGACAGCAAATTACTGTGAGAACCAAATTTTTCATATCATGCAGTCTGCTGGCAATAGAGTTCTTCTTCTCCTTTGCTTTCCAAATAGTTGCTGGGTGGATTTTCTTTGGCTTTGTTGTTTTCGTTTCCAAGACTTCGCGGTGTTGTCGTGGGAAAATATTCTATTTAAATTTTTTTTTTTGTATTTATGTATGTTACTATTGAGCTCTAGAGATTTATATGATAACTTAAAAGATAAACAAGTTGTATGCCGTAATAGCCTGGGCATGGGTTCCTAGACTAAGCTTTATATGAAAGGTGTCTCCACATTGATGAATCGAGTTTATTCACTCAAAATGTACATACATAGGTAACCTTACTGTCCCGGTTTCCATGATCTGCCTTATCCTTTTTATATACTCATCTAATGAATAGTTCCCAGCGGTGTGGCTACTAGTCATTCTCTTCCCTTGAGTGTTCATCTAGGCTTAATACTTTATAACGTATAGACAACAGTATCACGTGTTCGGAACGTACTTGCCATTCATTCTTTAAATTTAACTTATATTGGTATTATTTTGAATGGTATCGAATCAGACCGTTCCCTTTCTTAGATCCTCTTTCGCCCACCTCCCGAAGGTTATCATAGCTGATCCTGTTCAAGATTTCTTCTAAGCAGAGCACTTGCTGCCGTTGCCATATTTAGTTTTGCGTAGTTTTTTCGGTGACGGCCATCGTCGTCCTCCCTATAGACGGACAGTAGTACAAAATGTGCTCTGCAGCTTCGAGGTCCTTCGGGAATAACTAACATGTGTTATCCTCCGATTCCCATCTTTTTGAGATGAGCGAAATTGGCGTGCTCTTTAATCGGGGCTATTAGTCATATTAAAACGTCTCCCCTATTCTATAGTAGTTGGATCCATTATCAGACGTACATCAACTTAGCGAACTTCGGCGAATCGCAACACAACTGGGCTCACAATTTGCCGTTATTTTGCCCTTAATTAGTTGTGCAAAAAATAATTTTGCCGTTCTTATTTTTTTTAAATTACAGGGTGTCCCGCTAACTTTATATATAAAGATAGCGGGACAACTTTGAAAAATTCTTAAAAAATGATTGTAAATAAAATTTAACTATCTTAGAATTTGCCGTTTTTTTGCCGTTAGTGAGTGCCTGAAACAAATTTCCGATAAGACTTAAATTACTATAGTTATAAGAGAATTTTGATTTCACGAACGGTACTGCAGGCAGAATTTCTAGGTTTCCATCCTTTTCTTCCAATTGCAATTGAATTGCGACATAATCAACGACTTTACAACTAAATCAAATTGACCGAACGGCAAATTCTTACCTAAAAATTGTGTTGGAAAAACCGTTATATATGCGATTTTTCGGAGTTGCCTCGCTAAGTTTATATGAGGTGAGTGAAATCGTCCAATTACAAGGAAAATTGATGCACGGCAAAATCAACGACTTCAGAACTAAATCAAATTGGCCGAACGGCAAATTCTTAACTTAAAATTGTGTTGGAAAAACCGTTATATATGCGATTTTTCGGAGTTGCCTCGCTAAGTTTATGAGGTGAGTGATATCGTTCAATTACAAGGAAGATGGATGCATGGCAAAATCAAAGACTTCACAACTAAATCAAATTTTTTGTTATTACTATATAAGAAAACGTTTATAGTTTAAAGAAATACTCTTTCTGTGTAATTTTTTTTAATAAGGCTTCTTTTAGGTAACAGACAAAATTCAAGAAATAATTTTGGTAGGGACATGAGACGAATATCAAAATATGGGACGAAATATTTTTGAAGCGTTGAAATTTAATTTTAATTTAATACCAAAATTGAAAAATATATTCTTCACTTCCTTCCCTGCGCTTCCACATCAGCGCCCTTGATTTTTAATCTGATGATGAGAAGTTATCTGACTCCGCATTTGATCCAAAATAGAACTTTTCTTTTAAGTCATTCCTTTAGATAGATGAGGAAATTTGTTTCCAAGTTGTTTTCTCTTCTATGATCCCGTACCGTTGCAATATACCTTCGTAGAATTTTTTTCAATACCTTCTTTTACTTTGACTAAGTATATGATATTTTACCAGTTATACTGGGACTAGATACATATATCCATTTATTTTACATATCAACCCACCGCAAATTAACGAGAAGTAAATTGGTTAGTACTGAAAAATGTAATTTTGAGCCGGTCGTTCCTGTGGAACCTCTTGCAATAATTCTAAATCTAAAATATGTATCAAAAAATTGTGGCCACAAAATTAACACAAATTCCGGCATAGAAATTATTGGAATTCATTGAAAGGGAGGCACTGTTCGACGATCACTGTTGAGACCTTCTACGGCAGCAAAAAATACTAAGAAAAGTAAATATATAAGGAATTCTTAAAACTAAAAATGTTGTTACATTAGAAACACAAAATTTTGTTGACTAACACGCCAATCGCCCTCCATTTTTATAATCTTCTGTATCCATTCCCCTGCCAAATTTTTTTTCTTGTATTTTGTGTCCTAAAAGAAGCCTTACTAAGAAAACTCCACAGAAAGAGTATTTCTTAGAACTACAAACATTTCCTTATAATAACGTTTCAACGCATTCAGATGCCCTAATGACGCCAAGCCACAGAGTTCTCCAAACTTTGGAGAATAAACAGAATAATTATATATTTGCAACACAATTTTTAGGTAAGAATTTGCCGTTCGGTCAATTTGATTTAGTTGTGAAGTCGTTGATTTTGCCGTGCATCAATTTTCCTTGTAATTGGACGATATCACTCACCTCATATAAACTTAGCGAGCCAACTCCGAAAAATCGCATATATAACGGTTTTTCGAACACAATTCGTTCTTGATTTTGTCGCAATTCAATTGCAATTGGAAGAAAAGGATGGAAACCTAGAAATTCTGCCTGCAGTACCGTTCGTGAAATCAAAATTCTCTTATAACTATAGTAATTTAAGTCTTATCTGAAATTTGTTTCAGGCACTCACTAACGGCAAAAAAACGGCAAATTCTAAGATAGTTAAATTTTATTTACAATCATTTTTTAAGAATTTTTCAAAGTCAAAATAAGAACGGCAAAATTATTTTTTCCACAACTAATTAACGGCAAAATAACGGCAAATTGTGAGCCTAGTCGTGTTGCGATTCGCCGAAGTTGTCCCGCTAAGTTGATGTACGTAAATATTTCGCTTACGGTTGTCCAAGTTCTTTTGCAGAATTAGCTTAGGTTTGTATTGATATATTATCGAAAAGAATACTTCGTATTTTGTATAGAAATACTGATGTGTGGCTAAAAACAACAAAGTACGCCATTGCTATATACATATAACATATATAACATATATATATATATATATATATTTATAAATTTTGTAATATATACTAAACTTTTATTAAATATTTAAACAAACTAATTAAAAATTAGTTATTATATTAAGTAAAGCTTATATTTACTTTATGATCTCATTTTGATAAATTCTTATATACATTTTTGGGAGAAACGGAATTCAACGTTAATGACGGAACATATTTTTGTTTGCTTGTCAAAAGCCATCTCAGATAGTACAAGGCCAGTTGAGATAATTCGATTTTGAACCTAACTTTACTTTTAAGCACGTGGACCGATTTGGATGGTTCTTTTTTTGTTGTACGGAGTAGAAGACCGACTTCACAAAAAGCACTAAAAAGCATAAAATACTGTTTAATTTTGTATATATTACGAATTATTGAAGTCGGTGCAATTTAAAGAAACAAAACAACTACCCAACCATAATCGAAGATACTATATAAATTTACCTAAATGTTTCAGCTCAAGGGATCATAAAGAAGGGCGATTAAATACTTTAGTTGTAGTTTAGTTTGCTTGATTTGCACCGATTTCAATATGTCGTAATAGATATAAAATTAAACATTACTTTATTCTTTTGTGTGCTTTTTCTGAAGTCGGTTCAATTTTTTTTAACTATTTTTTGGTTAAAGAAATGAATTATAAGTAATTTTTTTAATGCAACAGAATTATAGAAATATGCGAGTTTTTATATTTTTGGATTACCGCTCACTTCAACACCGCCATAACGTAGACGAACTACACCGAGTTCAACTTAGGTCTTGGAAAAAATTTATTGTTGCAGTACTTATTTATATGCATACGTAATTAATTCACTGAGGGGCATTAATTTGGAAGGAAATTATTTTTAACAGTCCAAACGCCAATGACAAGGTCAAGCCAAAGGTAACGACTTGTAAGCGGAAGTGTCATAACACTCCTTAAATTAAGGTAAAATTGCAATAAAAAGGCACTGACAAATTTAGCTTCTGGGCCTTGTCTAGTTATGTGCCTATAATATTCGAGAAAATATTTTTCAAACCGAGTAATTACCAAATCATAGTCACATGGATACGTTTATTAATTTGTCGGCTCCTAGACTTCAGCTTACATCTTATTTTAATTAAATTCAGTTATACACTTCAAACCTGTCTCTTCTTCTTTGTTTTATTACTACACCGCACGGCAACCAAAACTAACTAAACTTTGTTTTTCGGGGAGTATGAATGTGAATTTGGTCAAAATTTGTGTATTTTTAATAAATTTTAAATTCAAACAAAGTCATATGTGGTCTAGAACTATTAAACATTAAAGTTAAATAGTTCTAGAGCACATATGACTTTGTTTGAATTTAAGATTTATTAAAAATACACAAATTTTGACCAAATTCACATTCATACTGCCCGAAAAGCAAAGTTTAGTTAGTTTTCGGTTGCCTACACAGAACCGGTACTTTAATTTTTTTTCGCATACTATTAATTTTGCAAAACATATAATTACATTAATGCAGCTCATTATTTGATAAAGATATCAAATGCATGAAATAATTAATTACCTTCGTTTAGTAAAATTTTACCTCATCTAAACTTTCCATAGATTTCCCCTTGATTAACACGCAAATTTTTTTCGATTTCTCTGTTATAAATAGTTAAGCGACAGCCACGAATCATCTGTATTTCAAAATGTCAACGAATCTTTACTTCATTATCTGTCTGACTGTAATTTTTACATCATGTTTGGGTAAAATCGATGTGATTGTTAAAAAAGTGGATTCTGTTCCAGGAATTGTGCCTCTGACTAATTTAAGCTATCTTCAAACTGAAAAAATTAATCGTACTACCTTTGTCTTAAATGGGAAATTCCATTTGATACATAGAATCGAGCAGGGCGATTCCACTGTAAATATTCTTATATTTTTTATTGTATGATAAATAATTAATTTTAAACAGACTACTGCCATGTTTCACTATTACAAGGGATCCGTTAAAGTTCAAACTTACACAATCGTAAGCGAAATGGAGACCTGCGATGGGCTAGCACAAGATGTATATGTTTGGCCCTTTCTCGTCAAATATGGCGGCTACCCTAAGACGTGTCCACTTGAAGCTAAGGTGTACACTATTGAAAATGGTGTATTAGACAGCTCCAATATTCCGAATTCGTTGCCAGCGGGTTCATATGAACTTGAGCTTATATTAAAATTAAATGGACAAGTGTCACAACGCTATCTTATTTATGCAGATATACTAAAATATTAACTTTCTGAATATGCCGAGCATTAGCTTATAATAAATAATATGTCCGATTGACAGTTTCTAGTTCAGAATGTTGTGATCTTTTTTATCATATCTTGTATACTTAGTTACTACCAATATTATGTAAATTAAGAAATAAAATAAAATTATTTGCTGACAACTACATCACATATCAACTCCGTTGATTCGTAAGAGAAGTTTCTGTTTAACTAGTATCATAAAAATTAACACACCCTTAAAAAAACAATAAACTTTGACTACTTTGTAAAAATGGATGGTTAAGTCCACAGATGTTGTATCTTCACTATTTAATAATTTTCAGTTTTTTGGATATATGGGCCTATATTTTATTTTGCCCAAACCTTACACGCTTAAGTAGACCCCATCGAAAGTCTTAGGCTTGCAAATGTTGTATATAAATGAAAAGCATTACACACGTACCTTACAACCAAATTTATAAATATCTCAATTTTAAATGAAATTTTTTATATTTTTTTCTCAAATTCACTTTCTATATCTGATTAGTTGATATCTCGTTGATTCAAAAACTACCGTAAGAAATTTCTTGAAATTTGAACTTCTAATTTACTGTAGGTCTTCAATTTTCCAAAGCTTTTAACTCAAAACCAATACTCTTGTAGATACAAGATTTGTGCACTTACCCATCGATATATCAGTGGCAGTCTACTGATGGAAAATTATATTTTTATTGTGGAATAGGTTTAGTGGCAGTAGCTTTATTTTCAATAATATATAATAAAGATTTGTGGCATCCGTATATCCCGTGTGAAGAGTTATTCCATTTAAGATCATCCAGCCAAAAATTAAAATAAAACCCATGGTTTCAGAATATCATATTTTTTTTTGTGTTCCATTTACCATCCTCATTAAACATGTAACACTTTATGTTGATATCTTAAATACTTTTTGAGATATTAATTTCCAAGAATGTATGAAAAATGACGTTTTTGCATTATCAAGAACTGTAGCGTGAATGACATAGTATAAGTAACTTTGGCAATTTTCATCGTATCACAAAGATTTTTTAAATTTTAAAAAATTTTCAAAACAGCCTACAAAATAAGACAAAATTGAATTTAGCAACATATCTATTAAATAGTGCAGCCATTATAAGCACACGCCTGTTTTTATAAATATTTTGAAGAAAAAACATTCAATTTTACAATGATACTAGCTGGTGCCCGCGCCTACGGCTCTCGCAATAGTGTATGTAGATTTTGAGGTTGTAAGGTTCAAACTAATAGTCGGGTGAGTGCTGAATATTTTAAAGGTTTTTTATATCGTTTATGTGTGTTTGCAAAAAATTTTTGTATAGACGCCCGGAATTGTGGAATAGCATATGTATACGGGGCGAGAGTGGTAATTAGCCAAAGTTAACGCAAGTGTGAAAAATGACGGCTTGTGAAATATACGAATGGTATATGTTAGCCTATGATAATATTTTTTGGTAAAGGCAGTTTCGATGCAAGATAAATAAATTTTTTTCCCGCAGCGAACGCCTGTGAAATTAATGTGCGCTTGAAAGCTACGACCTTTGTTTCCTCCCGCCACTTGCAAGCTACCACCTTTGTATCCTCCCGCCCCTTGCGAGGTACCACCTTTGTATCCTCCCGCCCCTTGCGAGCTACGACCTTTGTAAAATTCCACCCTTGCAAGTTACCACCTATGTAAATGTAAACATTTAGGAACAAATGTGGTAAGAAATTGTATCTATGATTCCTCACCTATCGGTATATACCAATAAACCGGCTTCGTTTTTATAATTTCTAATAGTAATTAGTAATAGTAGGTATCGAGTTCCTCGTGAAAATAGAAAAGAGTACATCGAAAAAACCGATTTAAGCCATTTTCATATTGCAATTACTAATAAAGTATTATATATCGGGCTTTCATATGTATGGCAACATTTTAGCCCTAATAAAGTAGAAAAGTAATAAATAATAAAAATTTCTTAAATTTATATTATTAATAACAATTAGCAATAAATTAACTGTATTGGTCATAATACAAAAGAGCCTTACACATTTGCTCCCAGGCTAGTAACTTAACAACCGCTGCACCGATTTTCATGAATTAACTTTTCGGATATAAAAGGGTGCTTAATTAAACTTGTAAAATGTCCCCTATAGATCTGCAACCCTTATTTCATATCAAAAAATACACCCCCATCTTAGATAATGTAATGAAATGTTTGGCTAAAGTGAAAAATCTACGATTAGTATAAAAACTTTAACCGTAGCGAAATAAGGAAACCACCATAGAAATCATATTTCCATCCCCTTTCGAATAAGGGTAGTCACCCCCGGATTGGTGAAAATTCCTTGAACAAATTTAACTTAAATATGTTAGCGTTTTTTAAATTTTCCCGTTTTTAGGTGTATTTTTTCACCCCACTGAACATTTATCGTCCAAAATAATTTTAAGGGATGTTAAATGACACCCTTAAGTAAGTGTTGAAAGAATTTTAGAAAAAAGTTTAAACCGACCAGAGATATAATTTTTTGAATTTTCTAACTTTTCCGACGGCATTCAATTATCGGCATTTTGGTCGCCTTCCGGCGCTTTTCCATCGCAAATAACTACCCTTAATATGCATTTTCGATCTGGAACATTGGGGTGATTTCTCTTTTACGATCGATTACCTATCGATTGATGTAATTTTCACCCCGCTCGAACGAAATTTTTAATTAACTTTATGCATATGATTGAAAAGAGTCATTTTTTCACGAAATTTAGTGCAAATTTGTTGCAAAATGCTCCCACTGTGTTTGCGAAAAAACTATTAGTGATAGAAAAAATTTTTGTTCCCAAACATTTCATAACTTTTGGAGTAGATAGTTTTAAAAAAAAGAACGGTTAATTTTGGAGCACCCCTTAGGATTTGGGGGATGCCACCCCCGGCGCAATGTTCGACGAAAAAAAGTCAGCGATAAAGTTTTTTCGATTTAAAAAAAACTAACCCCAATGGATTAGTGACCAAATTACCTTTAATTTTATACCCCACATCCCTTATTTGGACATAGAGGTTGGCCACCCCCCACCCCCATCCCCCGAAAAATTACCCTCAAAAATTTATTTTTAATTTTTTCCAATAGCTTCAATTACAAAACGAATAAAAATAATTTATTTCACTTCAATCGGACATCCCCACCCTAAGTAATAATTTTTTGAAAATAAATTTTGTAGTAGATGAAAAAAATCTAGTACCAAATGAAAAAAAAATTTTTTCTTAACTATTAGAATAACAGTCTAGCATAGTTTACGCCACAGTTTTTTGAAAAATTTCAAAAATATTCTAGTACTGCACCCTTATGCAAAAAATTTGCTCTAGTACATTTTCAATTTTTTTTTCGATTTTCGAATAGCCCTCACCGTTCTACGAAAAATGAATACCCACATAATAGGGTTCGGATAAATAGTGCCCGAGTTATAAGCGAACCTAGAACACCAACGTAAATAGGCCCCGCCCCTTTTAAAAAATCAAAAAAAAAAGTAGCCTAAAATTTGTCCGGCTATTGGGTCTACGCAATTCGTAAATATAAACGTATTCCGTTCGGCCGTTTCTTCAATCATTAATGGAAAGTTGAGAAAAAAACAACCCTTTTTTCATACTTTCGGAAGGCTCCATCTGCAGCCTTAATAACTTCGCAATATTCAAAGGTAAAATCCAAATTAACTCCTATCGTATCCACGACATTCTCCCCTATCCATAAATACCTCAAACTCATCCATCCGATACCCCGTTCTCTCGATATAGCCCCGCAAAGGTTCAACTTTGAGGCCCCGCCCACATAAAATGGCCGACCATAGGGCAAAAAAAAATACATCATTCGATCGGCAATAACCCCCCCTTCAGTTTATTAAAAAAAAAATTTAACTTTTACTTTTCGTCCTTTCAAGGAAATTTTTAGTCCTTTTTCGAAAAAATCCGGCTCCGTTACGTTCAAGTATTAAACTCTTCCTCTTAAATGCCATTTACCGTATAAAAATCGGTTCGGCCAATTCTTCTGAACGCATTGGAATGTTTTTCTCTAAGAGGCGGTGGAGTAACAAAATTATTAGTATTTTTTAAATAATCCTTATAGTATGAACTGATAGGTTCTCGAATAAACTTTATGGTTTTTAGATTGCCAGGATATTAAATTTAGCAGGAAAAACTAACAAATTACGTACATAAATAAGGTACTTGAATAACTGAACTTTCAATGAACGAAATTTTTAAATAGAATGCAACACTCTAATTTTATCGTAAACTATCCCCACTGCAGCCTTAAAAATTTAAAACTTCTACTTGGCAATGCTAATGCGAGAACCCCTCTAGTTTTTAATCGTAAAATAACTTTGACACTACAAATGATAACAAAGATTCAGGTGCGCATCAATTGGCCGAAAAAGAATCAGTTTGTTTACTCAGTCGAATGTTATTAACCCTTCTGGCGAAAAGGAATAGTAGTCTAATAGGACACGGTTCGGCTTTTCTCAGGCATATATGCCAATGGCGATACCACTACAGCTACAAACGTTTCCAGCCTTGGTTTCAGCCACTGCAGCTCCGCTAACTGAGGGACATGTCGATGCCATGTCAACGAGTTTAAGTTCCAATTTTTCTGACAAACTTCTGGGCTTTCAGATTCTGCTCAACCTCAGCCACATATGTACAAAACCGCAGTTCAGATAGAAAATCAAAGAAATCTTTTTACGTGAGGCGCTCAAATGAACTAGATGTTTTACCTTAAAGCTTAAGTCCATGACAAAAGTGCAAACAAAATTCGCAGACATTCTGACAATAATGATTTAAGGAAGTTTGAAATTTCAACTATATTACTTGATGATTATAGTCAAAGGCTTCGCCTTAAGTTGCTAGATTCGATTTATGCTAGCATTAATAGTTTCAGCTAAAACTCAGTTCCGGTAGCAAATAACATTTGTGTATTGTCGATTTTTGCGCGGGTGACTGACCAGGTTTTCCTCCCCATGACCACAGACACCTTTTGGAGATCCTAAGAAACGAACTAGGTCCCTAATATCAGCAGATCCCAGTTTAGCGAGATCCCCAAAAAAAGGAGTAGCGCAAAATCGGCTTCTGCGATTGTTACCATGATTGTAACACCCTGGACTGAATAAAGACTAATAGCGATTCAGAATGCGGTTTGCTCGCCGAAGAGTTCCATCGGCGTTAGATGGAAGATGATATTTAGGGTTCTGGAGGGTGTTGTTCCGAGCGCACTTGCTGCTAAGATTACCCGGTTTTTAAAATCCTGAAAATGAAATCCCGTGCGACAAAATTCCGATTGCTCCAAATTCCGATTAATCAAATCCCTAAAACCAAAAGTTCGTGAGCAAATATTCCATTACAATATTGCGAAATATATTCTGGACTTAGGGCTTCACGGCACCGAGACAAGACCGAGACTTTGGCAGATCTCGGTCTTGGTCTCGTCAAGGTGAAGACGATCTCGCTCTCGATCTCGATCTCGGCGAGATAAAGGCCAGTCTCGGTGCGATCTCGCTCTCGGCAAGATAAAAAAAGGGTATTTCGGTGGAATAACGGGGAGCGAGGACAAGTGATATATCTATGTATATATGCATTTTCTTCATATTTCCATCGTCAAAATAAGGTAGCAAAGGCTCTTGTTTGCTATTGGGGATAAAGCGCAAATATCTGAAGAAGGAAATAATGTAGAAAGAAGCGATTGGGGAGAGCAGTGTATACTTATATGCCCCATAAATCACACAATTGGAATTTTTCGGAGCGACATAAAAGCTGAAACAACTAAAAAAAATTGTCCACAATAAAATGATAAAAACTAATATCTCCTCCACTCTCGTCACCTCAATATCGCTCTCGGTATCGTACTGTTACCAATGATATTGGTCTCGCTGCCGGTCTCGGTATCGTGTCGAGACCGATACCGGCAGCGAGATTTATCTCGAGTATCGTGAAGCCCTAATACTGGTCTAAAGGGAAATGTCCATTCCAATTCAAATGAAGGGAGAACAATTTTAAGAATTTTAATTTTAACTGGATACAACGTTTGCCCGTGTACAAGAATGTATTGGGAAAATTGGAGGGACTCGCATAGTGATTTGATTTGTGATACAATGCGGAAAAATAGATTTGACGATATTTTTCGAAATATTCATGCAGCTGAAAATACAAATTTTGATACTTCGGACAAATAAAATTTACAAAAATCACTCAAAGATATCTCGTTCTCCCTATATTTTGATAACTTTTTTACGAGTGCAAAATTGATGATTAAGCTCCGCAAAATTAATATTGGAGCAAGTGGAACTGTCCGCGAAAATAGGACTGAAAAGTGAAAAATTTGCCAAATAACGAGATGAAAAGCAGAGGTACTTCCATCGATGCTGAAAATAACATAATGGGACGTACATCAACTTAGCGGGACAACTTCGGCGAATTGCAACACAACTAGGCTCCCAATTTGCCGTTAATTAGTTGTGGAAAAAATAATTTTGCCGTTCTTATTTTTTAAAAATTACAGGGTGTCCCGCTAAGTTTATATAATTTGCCGTTTATTTTGCCGTTAGTGAATGCCTGAAACAGATTTCCGATGAAAATTACATCAATCGATAGGTAATCGATCGTAAAAGAGAAATCACCCCAATGTTCCAGATCGAAAATGCATATTAAGGGTAGTTATTTGCGATGGAAAAGCGCCGGAAGGCGACCAAAATGCCGATAATTGAATGCCGTCGGAAAAGTTAGAAAATTCAAAAAATTATATCTCTGGTCGGTTTAAACTTTTTTCTAAAATTCTTTCAACACTTACTTAAGGGTGTCATTTAACATCCCTTAAAATTATTTTGGACGATAAATGTTCAGTGGGGTGAAAAAATACACCTAAAAACGGGAAAATTTAAAAAACGCTAACATATTTAAGTTAAATTTGTTCAAGGAATTTTCACCAATCCGGGGGTGACTACCCTTATTCGAAAGGGGATGGAAATATGATTTCTATGGTGGTTTCCTTATTTCGCTACGGTTAAAGTTTTTATACTAATCGTAGATTTTTCACTTTAGCCAAACATTTCATTACATTATCTAAGATGGGGGTGTATTTTTTGATATGAAATAAGGGTTGCAGATCTATAGGGGACATTTTACAAGTTTAATTAAGCACCCTTTTATATCCGAAAAGTTAATTCATGAAAATCGGTGCAGCGGTTGTTAAGTTACTAGCCTGGGAGCAAATGTGTAAGGCTCTTTTGTATTATGACCAATACAGTTAATTTATTGCTAATTGTTATTAATAATATAAATTTAAGAAATTTTTATTATTTATTACTTTTCTACTTTATTAGGGCTAAAATGTTGCCATACATATGAAAGCCCGATATATAATACTTTATTAGTAATTGCAATATGAAAATGGCTTAAATCGGTTTTTTCGATGTACTCTTTTCTATTTTCACGAGGAACTCGATACCTACTATTACTAATTACTATTAGAAATTATAAAAACGAAGCCGGTTTATTGGTATATACCGATAGGTGAGGAATCATAGATACAATTTCTTACCACATTTGTTCCTAAATGTTTACATTTACATAGGTGGTAACTTGCAAGGGTGGAATTTTACAAAGGTCGTAGCTCGCAAGGGGCGGGAGGATACAAAGGTGGTACCTCGCAAGGGGCGGGAGGATACAAAGGTGGTAGCTTGCAAGTGGCGGGAGGAAACAAAGGTCGTAGCTTTCAAGCGCACATTAATTTCACAGGCGTTCGCTGCGGGAAAAAAATTTATTTATCTTGCATCGAAACTGCCTTTACCAAAAAATATTATCATAGGCTAACATATACCATTCGTATATTTCACAAGCCGTCATTTTTCACACTTGCGTTAACTTTGGCTAATTACCACTCTCGCCCCGTATACATATGCTATTCCACAATTCCGGGCGTCTATACAAAAATTTTTTGCAAACACACATAAACGATATAAAAAACCTTTAAAATATTCAGCACTCACCCGACTATTAGTTTGAACCTTACAACCTCAAAATCTACATACACTATTGCGAGAGCCGTAGGCGCGGGCACCAGCTAGTATCATTGTAAAATTGAATGTTTTTTCTTCAAAATATTTATAAAAACAGGCGTGTGCTTATAATGGCTGCACTATTTAATAGATATGTTGCTAAATTCAATTTTGTCTTATTTTGTAGGCTGTTTTGAAAATTTTTTAAAATTTAAAAAATCTTTGTGATACGATGAAAATTGCCAAAGTTACTTATACTATGTCATTCACGCTACAGTTCTTGATAATGCAAAAACGTCATTTTTCATACATTCTTGGAAATTAATATCTCAAAAAGTATTTAAGATATCAACATAAAGTGTTACATGTTTAATGAGGATGGTAAATGGAACACAAAAAAAAATATGATATTCTGAAACCATGGGTTTTATTTTAATTTTTGGCTGGATGATCTTAAATGGAATAACTCTTCACACGGGATATACGGATGCCACAAATCTTTATTATATATTATTGAAAATAAAGCTACTGCCACTAAACCTATTCCACAATAAAAATATAATTTTCCATCAGTAGACTGCCACTGATATATCGATGGGTAAGTGCACAAATCTTGTATCTACAAGAGTATTGGTTTTGAGTTAAAAGCTTTGGAAAATTGAAGACCTACAGTAAATTAGAAGTTCAAATTTCAAGAAATTTCTTACGGTAGTTTTTGAATCAACGAGATATCAACTAATCAGATATAGAAAGTGAATTTGAGAAAAAAATATAAAAAATTTCATTTAAAATTGAGATATTTATAAATTTGGTTGTAAGGTACGTGTGTAATGCTTTTCATTTATATACAACATTTGCAAGCCTAAGACTTTCGATGGGGTCTACTTAAGCGTGTAAGGTTTGGGCAAAATAAAATATAGGCCCATATATCCAAAAAACTGAAAATTATTAAATAGTGAAGATACAACATCTGTGGACTTAACCATCCATTTTTACAAAGTAGTCAAAGTTTATTGTTTTTTTAAGGGTGTGTTAATTTTTATGATACTAGTTAAACAGAAACTTCTCTTACGAATCAACGGAGTTGATATGTGATGTAGTTGTCAGCAAATAATTTTATTTTATTTCTTAATTTACATAATATTGGTAGTAACTAAGTATACAAGATATGATAAAAAAGATCACAACATTCTGAACTAGAAACTGTCAATCGGACATATTATTTATTATAAGCTAATGCTCGGCATATTCAGAAAGTTAATATTTTAGTATATCTGCATAAATAAGATAGCGTTGTGACACTTGTCCATTTAATTTTAATATAAGCTCAAGTTCATATGAACCCGCTGGCAACGAATTCGGAATATTGGAGCTGTCTAATACACCATTTTCAATAGTGTACACCTTAGCTTCAAGTGGACACGTCTTAGGGTAGCCGCCATATTTGACGAGAAAGGGCCAAACATATACATCTTGTGCTAGCCCATCGCAGGTCTCCATTTCGCTTACGATTGTGTAAGTTTGAACTTTAACGGATCCCTTGTAATAGTGAAACATGGCAGTAGTCTGTTTAAAATTAATTATTTATCATACAATAAAAAATATAAGAATATTTACAGTGGAATCGCCCTGCTCGATTCTATGTATCAAATGGAATTTCCCATTTAAGACAAAGGTAGTACGATTAATTTTTTCAGTTTGAAGATAGCTTAAATTAGTCAGAGGCACAATTCCTGGAACAGAATCCACTTTTTTAACAATCACATCGATTTTACCCAAACATGATGTAAAAATTACAGTCAGACAGATAATGAAGTAAAGATTCGTTGACATTTTGAAATACAGATGATTCGTGGCTGTCGCTTAACTATTTATAACAGAGAAATCGAAAAAAATTTGCGTGTTAATCAAGGGGAAATCTATGGAAAGTTTAGATGAGGTAAAATTTTACTAAACGAAGGTAATTAATTATTTCATGCATTTGATATCTTTATCAAATAATGAGCTGCATTAATGTAATTATATGTTTTGCAAAATTAATAGTATGCGAAAAAAAATTAAAGTACCGGTTCTGTGTAGGCAACCGAAAACTAACTAAACTTTGCTTTTCGGGCAGTATGAATGTGAATTTGGTCAAAATTTGTGTATTTTTAATAAATCTTAAATTCAAACAAAGTCATATGTGCTCTAGAACTATTTAACTTTAATGTTTAATAGTTCTAGACCACATATGACTTTGTTTGAATTTAAAATTTATTAAAAATACACAAATTTTGACCAAATTCACATTCATACTCCCCGAAAAACAAAGTTTAGTTAGTTTTGGTTGCCGTGCGGTGTAGTAATAAAACAAAGAAGAAGAGACAGGTTTGAAGTGTATAACTGAATTTAATTAAAATAAGATGTAAGCTGAAGTCTAGGAGCCGACAAATTAATAAACGTATCCATGTGACTATGATTTGGTAATTACTCGGTTTGAAAAATATTTTCTCGAATATTATAGGCACATAACTAGACAAGGCCCAGAAGCTAAATTTGTCAGTGCCTTTTTATTGCAATTTTACCTTAATTTAAGGAGTGTTATGACACTTCCGCTTACAAGTCGTTACCTTTGGCTTGACCTTGTCATTGGCGTTTGGACTGTTAAAAATAATTTCCTTCCAAATTAATGCCCCTCAGTGAATTAATTACGTATGCATATAAATAAGTACTGCAACAATAAATTTTTTCCAAGACCTAAGTTGAACTCGGTGTAGTTCGTCTACGTTATGGCGGTGTTGAAGTGAGCGGTAATCCAAAAATATAAAAACTCGCATATTTCTATAATTCTGTTGCATTAAAAAAATTACTTATAATTCATTTCTTTAACCAAAAAATAGTTAAAAAAAATTGAACCGACTTCAGAAAAAGCACACAAAAGAATAAAGTAATGTTTAATTTTATATCTATTACGACATATTGAAATCGGTGCAAATCAAGCAAACTAAACTACAACTAAAGTATTTAATCGCCCTTCTTTATGATCCCTTGAGCTGAAACATTTAGGTAAATTTATATAGTATCTTCGATTATGGTTGGGTAGTTGTTTTGTTTCTTTAAATTGCACCGACTTCAATAATTCGTAATATATACAAAATTAAACAGTATTTTATGCTTTTTAGTGCTTTTTGTGAAGTCGGTCTTCTACTCCGTACAACAAAAAAAGAACCATCCAAATCGGTCCACGTGCTTAAAAGTAAAGTTAGGTTCAAAATCGAATTATCTCAACTGGCCTTGTACTATCTGAGATGGCTTTTGACAAGCAAACAAAAATATGTTCCGTCATTAACGTTGAATTCCGTTTCTCCCAAAAATGTATATAAGAATTTATCAAAATGAGATCATAAAGTAAATATAAGCTTTACTTAATATAATAACTAATTTTTAATTAGTTTGTTTAAATATTTAATAAAAGTTTAGTATATATTACAAAATTTATAAATATATATATATATATATATATGTTATATATGTTATATGTATATAGCAATGGCGTACTTTGTTGTTTTTAGCCACACATCAGTATTTCTATACAAAATACGAAGTATTCTTTTCGATAATATATCAATACAAACCTAAGCTAATTCTGCAATAGAACTTGGACAACCGTAAGCGAAATATTTACGTACATCAACTTAGCGGGACAACTTCGGCGAATCGCAACACGACTAGGCTCACAATTTGCCGTTATTTTGCCGTTAATTAGTTGTGGAAAAAATAATTTTGCCGTTCTTATTTTGACTTTGAAAAATTCTTAAAAAATGATTGTAAATAAAATTTAACTATCTTAGAATTTGCCGTTTTTTTGCCGTTAGTGAGTGCCTGAAACAAATTTCAGATAAGACTTAAATTACTATAGTTATAAGAGAATTTTGATTTCACGAACGGTACTGCAGGCAGAATTTCTAGGTTTCCATCCTTTTCTTCCAATTGCAATTGAATTGCGACAAAATCAAGAACGAATTGTGTTCGAAAAACCGTTATATATGCGATTTTTGGGAGTTGCCTCGCTAAGTTTATATGAGGTGAGTGATATCGTTCAATTCCAATGAAAACCGATGCACGGCAAAATCAACGACTTCACAACTAAATCAAATTGACCGAACGACAAATTCTTACCTAAAAATTGTGTTGGAAAAACCGTTATATATGCGATTTTTCGGAGTTGGCTCGCTAAGTTTATATGAGGTGAGTGATATCGTCCAATTACAAGGAAAATTGATGCACGGCAAAATCAACGACTTCACAACTAAATCAAATTGACCAAACGGCAAATTCTTACCTAAAAATTGTGTTGGAAAAACCGTTATATATGCGATTTTTCGGAGTTGGCTCGCTAAGTTTATATGAGGTGAGTGATATCGTCCAATTACAAGGAAAATTGATGCACGGCAAAATCAACGACTTCACAACTAAATCAAATTGACCAAACGGCAAATTCTTACCTAAAAATTGTGTTGGAAAAACTGTTATATATGCGATTTTTCGGAGTTGGCTCGCTAAGTTTATATGAGGTGAGTGATATCGTCCAATTACAAGGAAAATTGATGCACGGCAAAATCAACGACTTCACAACTAAATCAAATTGACCGAACGGCAAATTCTTACCTAAAAATTGTGTTGGAAAAACTGTTATATATGCGATTTTTCGGAGTTGCCTCCCTAAGTTTATATGAGGTGAGTGATATCGTTCAATTCCAAGGAAAACCGATGCACGGCAAAATCAACGACTTCACAACTAAATCAAATTGACCGAACGGCAAATTCTGTTTATTCTCCAAAGTTTGGAGAACTCTGTGGCTTGGCGTCATTAGGGCATCTGAATGCGTTGAAACGTTATTATAAGGAAATGTTTGTAGTTCTAAGAAATACTCTTTCTGTGGAGTTTTCTTAGTAAGGCTTCTTTTAGGACACAAAATACAAGAAAAAAAATTTGGCAGGGGAATGGATACAGAAGATTATAAAAATGGAGGGCGATTGGCGTGTTAGTCAACAAAATTTTGTGTTTCTAATGTAACAACATTTTTAGTTTTAAGAATTCCTTATATATTTACTTTTCTTAGTATTTTTTGCTGCCGTAGAAGGTCTCAACAGTGATCGTCGAACAGTGCCTCCCTTTCAATGAATTCCAATAATTTCTATGCCGGAATTTGTGTTAATTTTGTGGCCACAATTTTTTGATACATGTTTTAGATTTAGAATTATTGCAAGAGGTTCCACTGGAACGACCGGCTCAAAATTAAATTTTTCAGTACTAACCAATTTACTTCTCGTTAATTTGCGGTGGGTTGATATGTAAAATAAATGGATATATGTATCTAGTCCCAGTATAACTGGTAAAATATCATATACTTAGTCAAAGTAAAAGAAGGTATTGAAAAAAATTCTACGAAGGTATATTGCAACGGTACGAGATCATAGAAAAGAAAACAACTTGGAAACAAATTTCCTCATCTATCTAAAGGAATGACTTATAAGAAAAGTTCTATTTTGGATCAAATGCGGAGTCAGATAACTTCTCATCATCAGATTAAAAATCAAGGGCGCTGATGTGGTAGCGCAGGGAAGGAAGTGAAGAATATATTTTTCAATTTTGGTATTAAATTAAAATTAAATTTCAACGCTTCAAAAATATTTCGTCCCATATTTTGATATTCGTCTCATGTCCCTACCAAAATTATTTCTTGAATTTTGTCTGTTACCTAAAAGAAGCCTTATTAAAAAAAATTACACAGAAAGAGTATTTCTTTAAACTATAAACGTTTTCTTATATAGTAATAACAAAAAATTTGATTTAGTTGTGAAGTCTTTGATTTTGCCATGCATCCATCTTCCTTGTAATTGGAAGAAAAGGATGGAAACCTAGAAATTCTGCCTGCAGTACCGTTCGTGAAATCAAAATTCTCTTATAACTATAGTAATTTAAGTCTTATCGGAAATCTGTTTCAGGCATTCACTAACGGCAAAATAAACGGCAAATTATATAAACTTAGCGGGACACCCTGTAATTTTTAAAAAATAAGAACGGCAAAATTATTTTTTCCACAACTAATTAACGGCAAAATAACGGCAAATTGTGAGCCTAGTCGTGTTGCGATTCGCCGAAGTTGTCCCGCTAAGTTGATGTACGTCATTATCAGCCTAATGTATACATATTGCCACCTTATTTAATATTTCATTATAACCCTTTTCTCGATTAGGTTCTTTACAATACCTCCTTCAATTGCAGAGAAAAGTTCGGGATACGGGGACTCCAGAGGTACTCTCTGTTTCGCTAGAATTTCCGCCTTTCCGTTCCTCTCGATTGCTATGTGTTTTTTAACCCAACTGCGTTTACGGAATCGCATCTATTAAGCTTTTCGATACATTGTATTGCCAAATACATTTTAATCCTCTGATTCATGCGCTAAACTACAGCTTGATTGTCCAGTGCAATAAAAATCTTTCTTCCTCTTACCTGACATTTCTATACGTATCTATCTGCTACACGAGCTGCATAGAACCGCTTGCATTAGGGCTACTGGGCGCTGCGAACAACCCCAACTAAGGCTCTCAATATCATGCTGCACCACATACGCCCCCACATAAATTATCAGGCGTCATGCAGGGCGGTCAGACTAAAGGAGTTTGGAAGGCAAAACCCTACGGCCCAGTAGGATCCTCGACTTTACACCGAGGGGATCTTCTAATAGTGTCTGATTACGCTGTACCTAACCTGGATTTTGCCAGGGAGTTCAGTGTCAGAATTCCGTCTAGGAGTGAGTGGTCAAGGTCCGAACTGCTCAATTGTTACGACACTGTACTGTTTACTGACGGCTCTAAGATGGACTGTGGTGTCGGTGCCGGTGTCTTTTCCGATAAACTACATATTTCGGAGTCCTACAGACTGCCTGACAGCGCTAGTGTATTCCAAGCGGAAGTCCTCGCGATCCTGAAGACATGCTGCTTGTTGCCCTAAAGGCGCTTGACTCGGTAACCTCCTACTCAAAGCTAGTGAGGAGGTGTAGGGAGAAACTCACCTCTCTTGGGGGGAGTTTCAATATCACCCTTCTCTGGGTTCCAGGTAATAAGAACATTCCATGGAATGAGAGAGTGGATAAACTCCTGAGTGACAGCTCTGCCCTTCACTGCTCTGGAGCAGAAGCAGTTCACATTCCACTAAACACCCTTAAAAGGGAGTTTCTCCAACTTTTCTTAGCGAAGGCAAATCTTAGATGGAGCGATTCCTGTATATTTCGAGAGCAACTTAACTTCAATAAGAATAAAGCATTGGAGCTGTTGAGCAGGCCTCGTGAACTCATTTCAAAAATATTGGCCGTCTGCACGGTCCACTGCCTGATAGGCGTGAATGCAGACAGACTGGAACTTCCCCACAACACTCAATGCCGCAGCTACGGGATCCCCAGTGAAAGATAAACCGTACTTCATTTTCTATGTAGGTGTCCAGCCTTGGCGAGCATCAGAAAGAAGTCACAGGGAGAATACTTCTTTGAAAACCTACAAGCAATTTCAGGAGTAAAGGTTGGGGAGTTAGTTCTATTCCTCAACTCCGCTGGTTGGTTTTAGCATATTCCTTACGCCTCATCGGCATCTCTGATCTTTACCGCGTGCGTGTAATTTGCCGTGTATATCTTCAAGGCCTTACAGATTGTGGTGACAATACAGTGCATTTAGCCCTAATTGGAGGGCTGGTTTCGCTGACCGGCCCACGCCACTTAAACCAACCAACCATGCCGAGTTGTATTTGCCCAGGCTTACATAGCAAGACAAATTCAGTTCCGGCGATAGTGTTTCTGCTCCTAGCTTGCTGTCCACCTGCATAAATACTAATGTCATTTGGTTTGGGGGTATTCCATCTGTAATCACTGTATTGCAATATATCTCATTCATTTTAAAAAAAATCTCTGCTTAACCCTTTTACATGAGTTGTTCCTATGTTCATATGGAATTCATACACGGAAAAGAATTTATTCTACTTGCCGTAATCGTGTTACAGGTAAAACATTGGGCGAAATTTAAGCACCTCGTCTATAAAATTTACTATCGTTCCAGTAATTTTTAATGTATTCATAGGCAAGTTTTAGTAAACTGTTAAATTGGTGTAACTCATAAAATTTACTGTGTGCTTTAAGAACAATTTACCGCCCAATGCATAATACATATACACAATATTTCCCGGAATAAACGGCAAATTTTGCGGTTCTTCACCATAACTTTACCAGTACTGATACTCGGTGCTCATCGTACAGGCAATTTTACGGTGCTGTTAAGGTAGCTAATAGTTTTAAAACGAATACAGTTGAGAACCGTAATTTTTACTTGATTTTTTTAAGTCTCCTCTCAGTGTACCGAGCCCCATGAACTATCACCATTCATCCTGAACACTGCTTCAGGGTTGTCTACTCACAGTTTTCTGGCATGCGCTAGGAGACACCAGTTTGGTATGTATGTAGATCCTGTATGATGACTGCGACGAGAGGGTACACCTTAGTTCATACACCCTTTTACATTGTTGTATTACCATTTTTCTTTTTCAAGCATAATTGTCGACATGTCATTTCCGAATCCTAGAATCTATGTAAAACTTCATACGTTTCCCTTCTCCGTTTAAAAACGCATTAACTGTTCAAATCCTAGGTTCTTTATCTTCGTTGTGAAGATAAGTGGCTCCATTTAATTCGCGTTAACATTAAGAGTCTGTTCAACACAACACGCAGGAAGTTCGGTATGAACGCTCCCCTTTTAAGCGATACTACAATATCGGCATACCCAAAATTGTTATGTCCAGCCTTATTAGCAAGTATTCATCAATGACGTCCTATAAAAGTGAAGGTAATAGACACTCTCTAATGACCCTACCTCTAAGTCTAACATCACCAACGCACACAATTTGTATGTTTTTTTCGTGAAATTCTACATCTTCACATTCGGCTTCTTGACATTCTTTCTCGCATTAACGTGAAACTTACTACATGCCCTCTCACTTCTTTATCAAGTTGAATCTTTTTGAAGGTACCGTCAATGTCAATTAACTTGGCCAGTGCAATGCATCCAGAATTCAATTCTTCCTCCATTCTCAAAGTGGTCCGCCACTTGTACTGAGATTCATTGTTTTTGATAGAAAAAGCTGATCGATGTCTTCAGTGGAAGGATTACTCTTTCTTGTGGAACTTAGGGCGGAAACAGTCGCCGTGCAATGAGTTCTCTCTCATTTAGTCAACTATTGCTATTAAAAATACTACAAGGTGTAAAGGACTTACTAAAGTGAATTTAAACTGTCGAAAAGATGTGCTTTAAGTTGTTTGCAGTTGCCATTATAGGTAGTAGTCATTTCTATAACAGTTGTAAATTTGTTAAGTACACATACTAAATGAAATCTGTATGAGATAGTGGATAATTCACTATCACCTCCTCTACTCCTCATGCTCCTTTATATTGTTTACAATAAAACGATGCCATCGTTCTTAGCACAAATAAGAAAACTTACCCGTCCTCCCCATCTTCAGCTAATCCCTCATCCGGGTAAAATTTATGAAAGCAAAATAGAAATATTTCATATGAGAGTCGTTATAAAGGCGTCCACTTAATCACCTTTCAGACGACTGGATTTAACACCTCCACATTTACGGCTGCAACGTTAAACATCAAAACGTAGGATTAGTCCTTACTCATGTTATCTTTGATAGCAACATGATATTTTCTGATCCACCCTGTATACTTTAAGATGTTTTTGACAGCAGAAATACCTTTTAAAGGACGTTATAGGTAGAATATAGTGACCTGATCATAATAAGCCAGTGTACAATGATTATAATTCGAAATACCTTGCTAATTGTCATTTGCTCGCTCTTTTGCAGTTCTTCCTTTATAGTGCTGTAATGGTGCTCGCAATTCGGATTATATCTTTTGTGTATTTGGTCAACCCTCCTCCCCTCCCCCACCCACAACACACCAGTCTCCGCACACGGTCGTACAGTAATTGTATTTCGTGAACTTTTTCTAACGAAGGTAATAACTGCTAACGAGAAGTATTTTGTAGAACCGCAAAAATGAATAAGTGTACCTATATCAGACAAGTGAGGGCAAGCTGAGCGAAGTACAAGGGGAGAATATTCCAAATTACAAAATAACAAAAAAAAACCCGAAATAACTAAGGAAACTTCAAAGGACCGATTAAAGCCGAAGTGTGATTAACTTTTATTCGAATTTTCTGCTATAAATTCCTCTTGCGTTTGCTTTCCTGTCCATCGAGCCCGGCAAAAGCAACCCCAAGTCAAGTCCTGGCGGCGTATCGATCGTTTTTCATCCTTGTGCCTATGTAAAAAGATATAAGGCAAAAAAAGGAAGCATAGAGTGCAGTATGCTCGCCTTTCCTCCTTCATGTTTTCTGCTTGCTTTTCACTGGAAATGAAACGGAAAAGGACGACCACAGGTCCTTGCCGTGGGATAAGACTTGCGTTGCGGCACTTTCACTTCGGCAACCTTACGATGATTAAAGGGGGGACTCCATTTGTTTGTAGTACGTAAGTCTGCCGGAAGAGGTCGTTATTTTTGTCGTCGAAATGTTTACCGCGCCACCCATATAATCCCGATGCAATGCACTATGCGGATATGAATTAAATCTACTCCTTGTACTGATATTTCGTAGGAATAGGTCTTAGCACGCCTGCAGCATATTCCGGAAGGTAAAATTTAATGAATCATGGGAAGGTCATCATATTGCAGACAGGCAAAAACCAAAATAGACGCAATATTCCGGGCACAATCCGGCAGTCTTCGTTGTATTTGTTTTCGTAGGAATAAGTTCAATCAACTGAGCCGATTGTTTCGTTCCGGGGAACTGCTATCGAACGTTTCGAGCACGTGGTTTAGGATGAATCCTGTGTACATGACCTGGAGGAGACTGCCACAATTACAGGTTCATATTGAGTATAAAAAAAAATTTATGACTGGCTCGCCAGGCAAATTCTCGTCCCCTTATGAAAATGTGATGGTATCACCCCGTTACAATAGGGGTTGAGGTGTTGCTGTAAAGTGCCTACTTAATAGAGGATTTGTTTGAACGTAAACAACGGGCGGTGTACCGTGAAAATTTCCCGCAGTTTTCTTGTTTTTCGCAGCCATTTGTGAGGTGTATTTATCGCGTTTTTCGTGTTTGTCGATGCGCTTTTTTTCTGCATTCGCGTGAGTTTTGACACTTTTTCATTGCGATAGAATGGCAATGACCATTCAGCCATCAGCTAAATTGTCGATTCTTTTAAGGTGTTGATATACGAGCCGCCTCCACTAACAAGGTCGACATAGTGACCTTTTTGCTGTCGGCAAGGGTAAGTGTGAATTGTGGGAGTTTTCAGGTGCTTGGCTTCTTCAAATGTTTTTCGTATTTCGGATTCGGTAGGGGTGAGAAAATCGATATAATCGAGGCGGTATTTATTGATTTGTTTGATGTAGATGTGCCTGAAATACCAAAACGAGTTCATTTTCAGCAGGATATTTTCTCTATAGGTGCAAGAGTTGTATTTTTTTCGAAGGGAAAATTACAGGTCAGGGAAAACTTGACAGCATTTTTATTTAGAAAAAATTAAAGATTGAGCGTAATATTTATTAGAGAATTTAATAAGAAAAGGGCCAAGGTTTTCGATATTCAGTGAATTAATAATGAACTTAAGCCTGGATTGTATTGAGGTCAAGGAAAGCAATGTTGAATGAAATGTCGAATTTGATTGCTACCTTGAAAGGAACTAATTGGATCCACAGGCCTTAAAATTGCACATACATCAGAAATTAATGACAGTTAAGGCAGGTAAAAACCAGACTTGCTATTTCATACTATACCATATACAGGGTTCGCCAGGTATTTGAGAACAAAATTATAATTTAAGGAAAAAAAGTATATTTAGTAGAAAAACATATAATATCTCCAAAATGTTCTATTGTCAAAATTTATTCAATAGAACCGCCCCAGCCTCAGTAAAAGCTTCGAAAGCGACTGCATGCAAGGAACAAGTGATCCTCATTTATGTTGGCCATAGTGTTAACGAGTCCTGTGTGTTGGGGATCGCCGGTTGGTCCCTCCTTCCACCCAAGCCGTAGTAGTCCTGAGGAGTTTGGAGAAGAGTTAAGTGGACCATATTAGGAGTTACATGACCATTCAACTAACCCTAGGTAACGCAGGCTGCATGGGAGGGAGTGAAATCCTGCTGGATCTCTCGATCGAGGGTCTTCTTGCACCATACGCCTGAATGTAGGTTTAACCCTTTGGAGTTCTTTGTCAATCGTGCTCATAGATTTGCTGGGACTGTCATTGATGATGTGTCTCACCTGCAGAATAAATTTGGTCATGGACATCTGTCGTCACGCTAAACGTCACACGAACCTTTAAACTTAAATTGCAGGTATATCTCTGCGGTCACAAGGAATAACTTGGTAATTCGAAACTCATGAGCCTAATACTTTCCGACCACATTGTTATCAACCAAATGTATTTTCTCCCATAAATGGATTTTGTTCAAAAGTAAAAAAGTGCTACCCTGAACAGTTGCGATTTTTGAATTACCAACTTATTCCCTGTGATCACAGATCACATATGATAAATAAAAAAAATACCTAGCATTGGTGTATTGAATAAATTCGTGAAAAAGTTTGAGGATTATTCACAAAAACTATCTCCAAGGAACAGCATTCCTTAGACATAACAAAATCAATATACGAGTAGGGAGAGGGGTAAAATAAAAATCCAAAAAAAAAAAATACTTTTCTTTGTCTGACAGATATGCCGAAGCTGGCTACTACAATAAAAATTACAAAATATTAAGGCACAACTAGAACTAAACATTATTTAAAAAAAGCCTAAATTGGTATTTCAACTGCTGCCTGGAACAACCTAGTTCGATGCAGTCTGAGCACTCATTAAGGAGGCGTGACATCGACACAATTGGCTCATGCATTCCGTAAAGTGTTCGGCGGAATGGAAAATTGCCAAAGTCGGGGCTCCTCAGGGACCGGGCCGGAACGTAAATACCAACATCATTGTGAAGTTCGGGAGAGTTGATCGTTCCCTGCAAAAGATCATATAAAAAAGTGATTTTAAAAACCCTGCGCCTCTTTTCGAGTGAGTCGAGCGAGATCAATGCGAGTCTAGCATGATAGGGGGGGAAGGGAAAAACGATCGCGCCATGGAAGGCCCCGAAGAGCGAACTTAAGGAATCTGCGCTGGATGGCCTCGATACGGTTGATGTGGACAGCAGAGTTAGGGTCCCATACCACGCATGCATATTCCAGGAGGGGTCTGACAAAGGTGCAATAGAGGAGCCTAGTCAAGTAAGGGTCGTCGAGCTCCTTAGACCACCGCTTAACGAAGTCGCGTACGGAATTGGCCCTGCTCACTCCACGTGGTTCTCAAAGGATAGACGGGAATTAAAAACTTCCCCCAAATCCTTGACCTTATCTGGCCTACTCAGGACGCAAGCTTATAATACTACATTCTACCTAATGCCGGGTGAACTCTTGGGCAAGCAAATCGCTTTTTCAATTACTTTAGGATCAATTCCATCCAAATGTGGGCATGTACCGACTACGGACACTTAAAAATTCTGGATGTACTTATCCCAAAAAAATGTCAACTACACCATACCACGGTCTACTTTCAATGCCAAGTTCGATTACTTTATTCCTCCTAGGCGGGAATGAGTGGAAGGTTTCCCACAACGGCAATAATCAGTGGGTCTATACACCAAGTAGATGGACCTAAACATTGTTTTGCAGTGTTTTTCAAGCAGAAGTCATGGCTAAGCAACTAGTGCTAGCATGTCTGGAGAAGACAGCAAACTGCTATTAAATCTCTCACGGGAGTATAAACTGTCTCCAAATCTGCTCAAAAATCTCGCTTAGCTTTGAGCAAGGCGACTTGACGTATATCTCACCGAGGTACCGGATCATAGTGATACAACGGGAAGACGACGAGGCAGCGATACGCGGCACTATTCTACCATACTCGGATATAACTCGGCAGATCGAACCGGTCAAAAGAACATATCCCGCTTAGGCGTCATCACGGACACCTTGTCTCATAACAGACCCGGCGTGTTCCCAAACAACTATCGCAGGAGTCGCCACAATGAGAAAGAAATGAAAAATATTTCTTAACTTCTCTCCAAGTATCCGCCTGTAGCCAATCGCAGGAGACGATATTTAGTTTCCCCCTTTTTTGAGAACCTAGCCTAATTGGGATCTGCTGATAAGAGGGATAAGAGGGACTTAGTTCGGTTCATTAAGATCTTCAGGTGTCTACTTATGGGTACGAGAATCTAGCTCCAACGTGGTATTACAATCAAGGCCTAAGTGTGCCCTGGGAGACTGAAAAATAAAAAGGCAGCATTTTTAATATAATCTCAGTGGTGGTAGGTATGTGTTATATTAATAATGCTTCTAACTAAGAGACATGCTATTACTTGCTCTTTAGTCGAGTTAGTTTGATCAGATTTTTTTTATCGGCCCGAACAGCACATTAATAAGCTATCGTTGTCACCATCATCATCATCGCATAATAACAAGCCCGGAAGCTGACACCAACAGCTGAGCATTGG
Organism: Leptarthrus brevirostris; assembly: GCA_964036015.1. NCBI lineage: Eukaryota > Metazoa > Arthropoda > Insecta > Diptera > Asilidae > Leptarthrus > Leptarthrus brevirostris. Next base: position 8,334,252 of record OZ038373.1, read on the forward strand.
TGGTGTAAACAAACCAAAACATGCCACAGTAAAGAATAGGAAAAGGTTGGGGAATTCTACTTCTTTCTCGCAGTATTTTTTAAGTCTCAACTTACTTGACGTGAACATACAAATGTTCTGAACATTGTGGTCAAGATAAAAAAAATTCTCATTTACAATTTTCATGTGTTTTAATGGAAAAACTTTCTCTTGTGTTCGTTTTGTTAAAGCATTGTGATAAGAATGCGTCAATGACATCATCATTTCTCTTTAGTTTTGGTTAAGACAGTGTGCAGTTTTATATGTGGGCAAGGATTGGTTAATCTGTGGTACAAATGAAATAATGACGACACGCTTGGTGGTAAACTGTCATGTTTCCTGGGTTGTATCTAGAGTAGGCTGTATCATACTAGAAGATGGAATTTGAAGTTGTTGCAGAACATTCTAACTTTTTTAGATATAAGCTCATGTTTTTAGATATGATCTTATTGCATGTTGTATACAACATTCTTCAGAGGTCTGTTATTTATGCAAGTCCAAATTGTAACTACCAAACTCCCTCCTCGTTTCCCCTACAGTACAGCTTTTCACTTCGTTTCATTTTCAATTAACCAAAATCGGTAAAAATCTTAAAATGAAATTGCTTCCCCCCTCATTAAAAGCAAAATTAAGGAAATAAAGAGGATAAAACGATAGAACATAAAGAGCCTCCAACTCTAGCTCCTTCGCATGACAGGCATCACTGTGAATCCGAGGTTGAGCACTAAAGTAAAGTACTCACTGAAGACTGCTTGCCTTTGGGGCTGTGTACCGAGCACACATCTTTTGTTCTGAACAAATAAATTCAATTTATGTACATTTGCCTGACGCGCAAGTGTTCTTACACATGTTCCTCCCGTAGCAGTTCGTTATGCTGTTAAGAACCCGTTCAAAATCGCTATTCCTGGGATATCTCTAGAACACTATTTGGATTCCACCCACACAATAGTAAACTGTTCAGTCTCTTCTCCCTTCTGCCTACCTTGAACAAAACTTCATCTACACTTTGACTGGCGGCTTTCTTATCGTCTCTCTCTCTCGAAATCCGTGTAAACAAAAACCGAAGAATGTCATTAATTTCTTCGTTTTGACGAACTTTTAATGCGACGTGTTTGCTCGTAATTTTAAATCAACACAGCCTCAACTGTGCCCTCTTCGCACTTGTTACATTTCCATTATTTACCGAATTGGTTTGTTTACCGCCTTCTTCTTCTGGTAAATAACACCAAAATTTCTTAAATTGGAAAAAATAAACACCAAAAATGGAAAAGGACTCCCAAATTACGAGAAGCGTTCATATCAGAACCCGCATTTATACCTGGAAGGTATACAACATATGTAGTTGGCACGACCCACCCAAAATGAAAAAATTTAATAATCTCACGCTTTTCCAATATTATCGTGGCGTGGCACATGCAGAATTCTTTAGCTTTGAGATTGGAAAAATTGGGACACTAAAAGATAACATAAAATTGTTCAAGGGTAATCTAAAAATATCTAGAGGTCGGGCCCGGTAAACAATCTGGTCTGGTTATGTTCTGGTATTATTGCCTGCGGCTGTAGCTTTTATTCCTCACTCGCTGCTATTGTCAGATTGCATTCGGTATTCTTGGGATCAATTTCTTCTTTTTTTTCTTGTTTCTCTAATTTCGTTTATCTTTGACAAGGCAAAAAAAAATATCCACGCTATGCTTAATTTCGATTGTTTACTTCTTTTGTTGGGGAAGAAAGCAGAAGTAGAAACTCTGAATGAGACAGGAATGATGTCGACAAATTTAAAGAATTTTCTTTCGTCGTTGTAGTGTTTTACAAGTTGTTTCCCTTCGCTTTACGCTTTGATAATATTAACATTTTCGAATTTGTAAATTTTCAATTAATTTAACTCTTCCTGCCACAATAAGCAGTATTTTATAAATATTTAAATAAGAGCTAGAGATGAGTTACTGGACTTGTTGGAAATCCAAATCTTTTAAAGTCACGAAGTGTTTTCCTAGCAGTTTACCTACTTGTAAGTCTCTTGCTTTCTATTGCTTCAGGCATAAGTCTGCAGGTGTGATCCTTAATGAGACCTATTTTTTCAGATGACACCCGAAATTACCATATCCTGTCAAGAATGCCCTCAACCACTTCAGAGTTTTCCAATTTTAATTCAGAATACTTCCCCAGGCAATACGGTGCCTAGTCTAGCCTTACCTTTTCCTAAGGCTGCGTACTGTTCCGGACCTTGAAAAATCGAGTCAGCCCGTCGCTTAGCGAGACTAATTGCTTTCTCCTTGTCTTCATTCCATACTTGTCCCTATACACAAGCCGGAGTCATCCTGTTTACCAGGGCACATTCATGGAGTTTTAAAGGACACTCTATGGCCAGAAATGTGTTGAACTTCGTTTGTTCCATGCATTTAATCACCGCTTAGTAGAATTTCCCAAACTTTTCCTATTGCTTACTGTATTAAGTTTCGGTTTGCTTACACCACCAATGCTCAGCTGGTCGTGTGCGTGTCAGCTTCCGGGCTTGTATCTAGATACAAGTAAGCTGTGCTTTCTCTGCTATCTATTAGAGAGGAGTGTGAAGGTTATCAGTCGTTGCCAATGCCATGGTGGGGGAATTCTCATATTGGCTGCTGGATCACTGAATTATGTTTCAAGTAGAGGACCATTGTAAAGGCTATCGCACAAGCACCTACCATTGTGTAGTGTAATTTATTTGTATACGGTCTTCAAGGCGCTCGCCTCAAATACGGTTAAGTCAAAGTTGGTATGCATGTGTATTTACAGAAGCGGTCTCTAAAGCATGGGGTTTTACATGAGGTGATTTTCTGCTAGTGATGTATCAGGTAATAAGGCGGCCGATGTTCTGGCGAATGAAGGTAGTTAAGCGGCCTTTTGGTAGTTAAGCCGTTCGCATGTGCATTCTTTCCAACGCCATCTATCGGATCTGCTTGGACGAGGAGGAAATCGAAAGCCTTCAGCATTTTCTTTGGGAATGTCAAGGGTTTACCGGGAATAAATTTAGCAAATACTAAGAAAAGTTTTCCAGCGTCAAGCTAGAGGACCTAACTAGATTTCTCAATAGCTGCAGCTGCTTCAATTAATCACTCTAGAACAGTGCAAAAGTCTATTCTGGTGAGGTTCCTACAAAATGATATCACAGCGGAACATACTAATCCGGTGGCCGTCAACTACCTAAACTAACCTTGGTATTGGTTGGTTAAGTTGATTGATTTAAGTGGCAAGTGCCGGTGGTCAGCGGAGCAAACACTCCAATTAGCGCTTTACGCGCCGTTCTGTTACCACACCTTGTAAAACTCTGTTGTTGTTCGTGGCATATCATACTCAACTAGCCAGAATACAAAGAATACAAAGTAATCTCCCAGTGACTTCCTTCTGATGCTCGCCAAGGCTGGGCGCTTAACAGAGAAGACGAAGTATGGTTTCTTTTCCGCTGGTGATGCTTCAACTGCGGAGAGCTCCCAGCCTGGCCGCATGCACGCCTATTAGGTAGTGACCTGTGCAGACGACGACTACTTTCGAAATGAGATCTGTTGAGCAACCATGATGTTTTATTTTTGTTACAGCTTAACCAGGTTTCTCTAGAGATGGCACAGGTTGAGTAAGCACTTCTAGTATTGGCTAAGAAGTGCTGGAAGAGCTCCCTTTTGATGAAATGTACGGTATGTAAACAGCTTCTGCTCCATAGAAGTGGAGGGCAGAGTCGTTCATCGCGAGTTCAACCACTCTCTCATTCCCTGGAATGTTCCCATGACCAGGAATCCAGAGAAGGATGATATTAAATCAACCCCCTAAACAACTGAGTTTTTCTCTATACAGTCCCTCACTAACTTTGAGGAGGTGACTAATGAGTCAAGCGTCTTAATGGCAGTCGACTATCCGTACAAATGCTAACCTTCGTCATTGGTACTTTACTAAATCCCAGCAGAGAGCATGGCTTTACAATCGCAAGCAACTCCGCTTGGAATACGCTTGCGCTGTCGGGCAATCTATAGAACTCTGATATATGTAGTATATCAGATAAGACCCGCACCGACAACACCGTCCATCTTGGAGTCATCTATAAACAGATCAATGTCGTGGCAGTTGAGCAGTTCAGTGTTCCTCAAATTATGCCTACATGGAATTCTGACATTGATGCTCTTCTACTGTGCCCATAGAACCAGATTCTTTCAGTCTGATTAAACTGCGTGACGCCTGATAATTGATGTGGAGATCAAGAATCATCCGTTGGGTTAGTGCGTAGCGCTCCAGTGGCACTAATGGAAGCAGTTCCTTGCATTCCTTTATTATTATAAATGTTATACCCTTTCTCCTCGGCTGGTCGCCAAACTAGGGGGACGTGAGTTATGAGTTAGGATAGAACGTATACTACAGCTATATACATCCACAGGTTTATACCGAGTTATACTCTTCCTAAGACGACATTTCAGATTCCAATCCTTACTACAGATTCTTTCTTCGGCTTTGTTGTCAATTCTGGATCCATCTGTGAAAATGTTGAGATCCGGCAGATTCCTCTCAGGAAGAAATCCATCAGTAATTAGCGTTTCATGGTATCTTTCGATTACTTTTTCTTTGCTTTTCTTGTTCGTTGTATTTTAGATTTTCTTGTTGTATTTTAGATTTTATAATACCTGATATCTTCCCATACCCTTTGTTACTTCCCAATGTGTGCGAATTTGCATCACAGTCCATTAGGAGTCATGTCATGCCATCTCTTTAATGTGTTAATCTAATGGCAGTAGTTCTAACATTATCTCCAATGCGTGTAGGGCTATGGTGAGTAATACCCAGAAATGCCAATCTTTGCACTTTTCAAAATTTCTTTCTCAAGGTATTCCATTAGGCTCACACCAAAGCTCCGAAGTATATGGGACAGTTCGCAGCCTGTTAAAAAGTTCGAATGTTCTGTTTTTACCTTCTCTAGGCCAAGTCGCCCTAGATATGCTATATGTGTCATTTGGAGTTTGATACCATTCTAAAGAGCATGTCAAAAAATGGTGGTCTAGTTGGTTTTCCCGTTCCCTGGAGCCTGGAAACATGGAAAAAATGACGCAAAACCGTTGCAATGGCCTCATTTCCAGTCTATTTTCAGAATGCTCAAAATTAACTAATTCGATGAATTCCAGTAAAATTTCCAGGGCCATTTGAAAGTAGATATTCTAAACTGTGGATTGGGATAATTTTCCAGGCTGGAAATTGCGCACTGAATGAAATATGACTCATCAACGAAACGCTTCCAGGAGATACAAAAATCGTTCCAGTTCCGTCAAATTGAGATACTTTCCAGTGAAACCTTCCAAACTAATTGGTTTTGGCGTCCTCTTTCCAATGAGACCCCTTTTATTTGATTTCTTAACAAAAAATTTTTTTCACCAAAAAAATCATGGGCTATAGGCCAGTGATATTTGTCGATTTTGAGTGAAATTTTTTTCCCAAAAATTTTGATGCCATTCGAAAGAGCATATCAAAAAATAGTAGTCTAGTTGGTTTTCCCGTTCCCTGGTGCCTGGAAACATGGAAAAAATGACGAAAAACCGTTGCAATGGCCTCATTTCCAGTCTATTTTCAGAATGCTCAAAATTAACTAATTCGATGAATTCCAGTAAAATTTCCAGGGCCATTTGAAAGTAGATATTCTAAACTGTGGATTGGGATAATTTTCCAGGCTGGAAATTGCGCACTGAATGAAAAATGACTCATCAACGAAACGCTTCCAGGAGATACAAAAATCGTTCCAGTTCCGTCAAATTGAGATACTTTCCAGTGAAACCTTCCAAACTAATTGGTTTTGGCGTCCTCTTTCCAATGAGACCCCTTTTATTTGATTTCTTAACAAAAAATTTTTTTCACCAAAAAAATCATGGGCTATAGGCCAGTGATTTTTGTCGATTTAGAGTGAAATTTTTTTCCCAAAAATTTTGATGCCATTCGAAAGAGCATATCAAAAAATAGTAGTCTAGTTGGTTTTCCCGTTCCCTGGTGCCTGGAAACATGGAAACAATGACGAAAAACCGTTGCAATGGCCTCATTTCCAGTCTATTTTCAGAATGCTCAAAATTAACTAATTCGATGAATTCCAGTAAAATTTCCAGGGCCATTTGAAAGTAGATATTCTAAACTGTGGATTGGGATAATTTTCCAGGCTGGAAATTGCGCACTGAATGAAAAATGACTCATCAACGAAACGCTTCCAGGAGATACAAAAATCGTTCCAGTTCCGTCAAAGTGAGTTACTTTCCAGTGAAACCTTCCAAACTAATTGCTTTTGGCGTCCTTTTTCCAATGCCAAATATCTGTTTTTCGTCGAGATATCGCATTTCAAAGACTTGTACTATAAGATCCCACACATAGTTTTTCGAGAAAAAAAAACATTGCAGTGCTACATAACCTCAAATATGACAAAAAAAAACAGTGTTTTTGCGATTTTTTATTAGAATATCTCAAAAGCCTGACGTGATAGAACAATTCTGAGCCCGGATTCGGGAGAAATTACTTCGGATACAACTATTCATTGTCCAGGGGTAAAAAATTTTCATAACTGCGCAGGCCTGTTAACTTTGAGAAATTATAGGGACGATATCTTTTTTTCCTGTGTTAATATGGAATGAAATTTGTTTAATAACTGATTGATTTTTTCTAAATAATTAACTCTTTACGATTTATTGATATAATTTCCCTTCGATTTTCATTTCAGCACTCAAAAGACTGGCTACACAAGTCCGTGGCAATGGACAACAGTAACGGCAACCGGTGAATGACAAATAGGGGCTCGGAAAGAGCCCGCAATTAACGGTGGTGGTCCTGTAAATGTAAATGGCCTCAACACCAATAGCAGCAGTAGCAGTTCTAGTAGTAATAATAGCAGTAATAGTAATGGAAATATTTACGACAGTCATAGTCATGTACAGCAACAACAACAGCAGCAGCAGCAGCAGCAACAACAAATCCAATCCGAAACCCTTGGCGGTTACGTAAACACATTTACAAGTTTGGGGGGTCGATTGCATGCCTCAAACCATTCACAGCAACAACACCAGCAGCAAACCCATCAACTAGTTCCTTCTCATCAATCACAGAATGAGCACTTACAAATACAACAACAACAGCAGCAGCAGCAACAAACTCAATCCGGGCACAATTACAATTTTCAAGTTGGGCCTATGGGTGCTGGGGGGCATTCAGCAAATCAATCATTATCGGGATTTTCACATTCTCAAGCAGCAGTTGCTGCTGCTGCTGTAGTCGGGGCCAGTACAGGGGGGTATGTAACACAGTCACCACAGCCATCATCGTCTTTAATTCAGCAACATCATCATCATCACTCTCAGGGCCACCACCAGGCGGCGCAGCATACACTTGACAGCCAACAGACGCCTCAAAACATGCTATCGTCACGGGGCCATCCATTTACGAGCTACGATTACAACTACCGTGCCGGCGGTTACATGTAGAATAATATAATTAAAAAGTAAATTAAAATAAAAAAAATGCAAAAAATAAAGTAATATATAAAAAAACACAAACACACTTATAAAAATACAGAAAAAAAAATCATACGAAAAAAAATTAAATTAAATTTAAAGAAAATTAAATTTTTATTATTAAATTAAATTATAAAATTATTATTATTGAAATTTATTAATTTAATTTAAATGAAATTATTAAGATAAAATTTTGTTAAATTTCAAATTTAATAATAGTTAGAAAAAATATTTTTGTTTTAATTTTTGGCTGATTTTATTTATTTTTCTCAACACCCTCACATTACTTTCCTATCCTTTTACCTTTCTAATCTTTGTTTAAAAGATTTTCCGCTTCTGGAAATTTTATTCAAACACTAAACGAAGCAATTACAGCCAAACACCCACGAATTTTCTATAAATAATGACTTCAAGTTTCCGGATCGTTTACATTTTCTGCACTAAAATATTTCTCTGCGAAACAAACCCATCCATTCATTTTAAACGTTGGCGTCGCAGAAAACTTTTGATTTATTTCTTTTGAAATTCTTATGAAAGAAGTTAAATATGATCTTATTTAATTAAAAACAGTAAAGCTGTTTTTCTTGGAAATTCTGCTTAAGTTTTGTTCAAAGGAATATTACTTTTTTCAGATATTCTTCGGCCTATCAATCTCTAGAGCTCAGAATAAATAATACTCGAAAATATGAACATCTAATGACTTGCTTTGATTCAAGTTTTTTTTTTTTGCTTTTTCAGGGTTATTCTTTTCCTTATCAATTATTGCAGCTCAGAATAAATAATACTCGGAGCTCTAGGAATCTTAAGACCGACTAATGATTTACTTTGATTCAAGTCTTTTTACTTTTTGCAGGTATTCTTCCGTATATCATTTGTTAGAGGTCAGAACTTAAGACGACTTATAGCTTGCTTCCATTTAAGTCTTCTTAGTATAATACTTAAAGACAATGCCATATCGAAGCTAAATTTTATCAATTGATTTACTTAACTACGGAAATGTATAACAGCTTCATATGCACTATAATTTGCAAACGATTTTTCTCTCTACTCTTAAACTGTTATACAAAATAGCTTAGTCTGATACGTGAAATAGTTAAGTGTTTTTTTTAGGATGAGGAATAAGAACTAAATACACCGTTCAAGTAAGTAAAACTTTTATTTACAGCAAAGCTGTTATACAAGAATGATTAAGGACCAAGCTGGATTTTTTAGCAGATGCAAATTACCAAAAACATCAAGGCCCGTAGTAGTAAATTTCTATTTCGCTATACCATTGAATCGACGAAATAGAATTACCATAGTATAACAGCTTCATTTTGAATTAATCTCGCAATAATAATGTTTTTTTATGTGTTCTCTATATTTATCTCATCGTTATAAAACATAAAAATCCTACAAAAACTAGCTACCCTAAAAATTGCACAAACATTAAAAAGACAAAGTAATAAGGATCAAAAAGAACATAACAAAAAAATTACTACTGTAAACGGGTTAAATAAAACAACTCCAAAACTTGACTATAAAAACCTGTAAAAAAGGAGAATATAAAGAAATTTTTAAATGCCTCCAAGTGAGTGCCAGCTCTAAGAAAAGTTCCCAACAAATTTTGAAAAATACTATTTACCCCAGATCGAATCGGGTATGCAGGTCGACTGTATATTCACCGAATTCAGCAAGGCTTTCGATAGGATTAACCATGGCATTCTCGTTCATAAGCTCTTTGTGGAGTGGTTGTCATTCTACCTGTCCGGCCGTTGCCAGTGCGTCTTGTTCCGTTGCACCCTATCCACCGAAATCTCGGTCACCTCTGGTGTGTGGCAGGGAAGCATCCTTGGCCCGCTCCTCTTCATAATTTATACCAATGACGTCTCGTTAATTCAGAATCCTGTGTTATGCTGATGATACTAAAATCTTCCGCGCGGTATCCTGCGACGATCACTGTGCTCTGTTGAGCTCCGATATGCGTGCTCCAATAATCATATTTCACTGAACACCACCAAATTCATCGTTATGTCATTTTCACGTAGGATTCTTTCTATTACCTTCAACTACTCCATGGGCGGTTGCACCTAGAGCAGGATTAACTTCATCAACGACCTGGGGTGTTTCTTAACTCCCGCCTCTTCTTCTCTAGACCACGTGGACTTCTTGGTTGGCCGAGCCAATTCCATGCTTGGCTTTGTAAAAAGATGGTCTAGGGAGCTTGACGATCCTTACTTGACTAGACCTCCATACTGCACTTTCGTTACACTTATCCTGGAGTACGCCAGCGCGGTCTGGGATCCCTATTTCGCCGTGCACATTAACCGAATCGAGTCAGTCCAGCGAAGATTCCTTAGGTACGCTCTTCGCGGCCTCCCCTGGCGTAACCCTACCTACTTACCTCCGTATCCTGCTACACTTAGTCTGATTTCTCTTGACACGCTTGAAAGGAGACGCAAGGCCGCCAAAATTGTTTTTTATATGATCTGTTGAAGGGGTCGATCAACTCTGGCTGAGTGCTCCCAGACGCTAGATACAGCATCGGGCGAATGCCCGTACCTGAAGACAACGAAATTTCACGACCATTTCTGTAAGACCCAAACCACCCTCCGCTATTGGTTAGCAGAGCGTGCTTTCAGCGATCCATCTTCTTCCTCTCCAGAAGGCGTCAACGACCACCTTCTGTAGAAGTTTCACGAAGCCTTCTTCGAAGCACCCGGATTTCAGCACGTTGACAATGGACGAGGTAATCAAGTAATTGACAAAAACTGCACGTCCTTTCAACGAAAGTGGATGCAGTTTAGTCCGCCACGAATTTACAGCTGCTCCGGAGAGTTTCTCAGAGCTATGTGGCTATTACATGTTTTGCAATCGAATCCCACAAATACACCTAAATATTTCAGGCAAGTACTCCTCCATTGTGTGCCGAGAATAGAAGCTGTTCGATTCCGCTATCTCCCACACCATAGGCCTTGGCTTTTGCTGAGATTAACCCTAGCGCGCCTTTTTTTGTTATTTTGCAATGTCATCCAGTGGTTTGATTTCGCGTATTTAAAAAGGTTCTCAAAGTAGTTTCCATTTAATATAGTCATTCCACGAAGGGCGAATCTTAAAAATCTACAATGTACTCGCTCGATGCGATGATGGATGGTCACCGCGTGGAAAGTGGATCAAAGAAAACTAGTGTATTCCAAAATTGGCCTCACAAGTGTGCAGTATAAACTGATCTAAACGCACAAATCCTTAGTCTTATTAAATCTACTCAAAGAGTGGCCGTTTATAGTGAAATTAAAATACAGGGAAGTAAGAGGATCACTATTTTCTCTATTCTGGGAGGGTACTTATCGCCGTTACGCTTCGAGTTGATAAAATTCGAAAACGCTTGGGCTCTTCCCGCAATGTCGATTTCATACTTTCCAGGTAATTACTCTAAGTAGAGTCTAGGAATGAAACGAACAGATCATGTAAGTTAGAGTAAGTTTGATAGTCGGCATTGCTCCTTGAAGAGCAAAACCTTCTCCAGGTTTTGTTTCTTGGATTCTTCAACGAGCTATTAAGCCAGCGTTCATATGATGAGAGAGGGCGTTGGAAACGTGCCATTGAAAAAAAAACACAGCGACAGGATATAGCCCGCTATACAGAGGATACAAATGATTAAAAAGACTTCCAAGCAGTGTGAGTATCAAAAAAGTCTGGAGTATATTTGTGATCATTACTTTGATCTCCGGAAATCTGATTCATGGGTGCATCATTTAGACCCGTGCGCAGGATTTACTCCTGGATGGGCTGGGGGAAGGGGGGGGGATCTAATTTCATCAAAAAAATAATAAAGAATCTATACAAAGAAAACTATCAACAAATGGATGTACATAAAATATGATATATTATGCAATTAAAAAATATGGTCATATACAGGTTATTTTTTTAGTATTTTAGTAAAATTTTTCCTAATCAAGAAGCTGTCATGTTTTTCGGGCTTATATCTAGAGTAGGCTTAACAGAAGTTGCACAGTACTTTGTTACCTACTTACACTTCAACGCCATATTTTCAAATGAAATGTCTGACATAATTTGCCCACCCGTCAATAAACCACTGGCAGAAAATGACAGCTACTTTTACACATTCAGAGGCACATGTATCAAGCCGGACAAATTATACCAAAGCAAGCCACGTTCAGAGTACCAAGCCGCAAGTATCAAGTACAGAGGTGACAACTTAAAAGATTAACAATAGTTTTTTCTTCCATTTCAAATTTTCAAAATGACACTCCGCTGACAGCTAATTATTATCTTTACATCTTCTGTTGGCACTACTGTGGTATCAGCATCAAAATTTACCGAATAAAACTTGCTACCCCGAAAGTCGACGGCTTGGTATTTGCGGCTCTGAATGTGTTTCAACCCTAAGTTTATCGAAAACTGTAAATCAGAGAAGTTCTTAAGAAATTGTGTCCTTCGCTACACTAGCTGTTCACTTAATATTCGAAATATTTCGGGGTATAACCCCGGCACGATCGATTAGAACTGTCATATCTAGAAAGAAATTGCCGAGTAAAAGTGACACAAAACAGTTGACATGCAAATTTTGAAGGAGCGATACTTAACACAAAGGCAAAGGTTTCTTTTGAAGTATTTAGTGGAGTGGAACGTTTTTATTTTTCATTTTGATGATATACTGCATAATACAAGGAAATATTTTTTTATATACTTTTCACTATGTATAATATTATTGGTGCTGGCTTTGGTACGAGTTTTAAAAAATGTTCGTAAACACGTTCTAGGTTAGACGGCTTCGTTATCCAGCAGATGGTATCAATCTTGGTAGAATGTTAAGGGAAGAGACAGAACATCGTTTACAGGTAAGTAGATGCATTATATCTTAAATCTATGCATAATTATATTCCTAGTACAAGACTAGGACGAGGTAATACGCTAGGCTAGACCATTGCGTCTCTCCAGCATATTGTGTGGCTAGGTGCGGGAGAAGAACTTCATCCAATTTTAACTCTACGAATTAGTGTTACTAATTGTTGTAATTAATAGATTAGATAGGCACACTAGTTAATGTTTAGCTAACTGGTAACATACATCCACATTTAAAATTATAAAGATCAGCTGATTTTGACTTTTGACAATGAATCAAACCGAGAGAAATAATAATTTTGCTATTTGTCTTCTTCTTTTATTTAAAGCAACACATTGCACAGCTGATCTTCCCATTCACAAAACATAATGAGTTCTAGTCATTTTATTTATCATAAGGGCTTATACTACTCCTTGGGATTGTTTCATGTCGTCTCACTTTTTCAATACTTTTGTTTCAGTCTGCGACGAATTTTCATCGTAAGCCCGTTCACAAGGTTGACAAATGAAAATTTGTTATACAGGGTGTTTCACAGCGCGTGTGCAGAAATGAAGGATCTGGTAGATCTAGGTGACATGCGAAAAAATTGTATTGGAGAGGGTTCTATCTGACCGTCCTACCCTCTGGGTTCTATCCCCCCACAGTTAGAATCACAGAAGGCAGTTCGGAAGAATCCCGTGAAGAAATTGGCAATTGTAAGAGGATCGTCACTCTCGGAATCGCGATACCTCAAAGAAGAAGGTTAAGCGTCTAAATTGCGCTTCGAGTTGATAACAGAGATCGGAGTATGTAGGGGTAGTCCTCGTGACTTCCTGAGGCACAAAACTTCTTCCAAGCCTTACCCTTTGAGCTCCTCCGACACGTCGAGGCACCATAAAGCCGAGAACGAAGCAAATGTGGGGATCCCGACCTATAAGTGCCGATACGAAGACACTTGATAAAATATGCATAAAATACGTCATCACACACATATCGTCATCACACTCACCCAGCACACCTGACTAGTCACAGAACAGGAGCCAGACATTAATGGAAGAAGAGTCAGCCCGATTACAGTTGAAAAATAAGTCGTCAGGTAAACAGGAAAATGTATAGGCGGCACAACATGAAACACATGACAACCAAGAATAAAGAGTGTTAACAGGCTTGCAAAGGTTTGCAGGGAAAATGTAAGTGGTTCGGAATCCACCTTAAACTACTTTCAAAAGTTAAGAGAGAAGTAGTTTTCCCGCCCCATGCCCAATAAGGGGTTACGGCAACTAGATTACACGGGCACACGGGTATTACGTGTACCAGCGTGATGTGTACTTGGTACACAGGTAAATTTTGGAGATGTTACCAGGTATGATACGGGATGATATGTGAAAGGTGGAAATGGGACAAAATTCAACAATTAACCGATTTAGAAGGATGACAAGTTTTTCTTCGCTGACGGTTCTCCGACAAAGATTCATGAGCAGTATGGTATAGCGTTTTAAATACTCAGGGCATATTTTGGATAACCAACAATTTTTCTACGAAATCTCTGCCATATTCAGAGTGCTAAGCTTAAGATGTTACACCACACTGTTTTATGAAAGGGAGGGGAAATGCTTTATGGAGTACTTTCCAACAGTGTCGAACTTTTGTGGCACAGTTTACTGACTAAAACACCTCCTTTCGTTCTTCGGACACTAACCTGGAATTGTTTAATAAATTACCTCGGACTAGGTTTTTTTTTATTTTAACTATTATTTACTATCACCAGTTGCCAGCTGCTCCAGGTAATTTTTCTTCGGACGAAGAATCTCTTCCACGTACTAGACTGTGTTTTTCCCTTAGAATAAAGAACTAGAGGAAGCGCTGTACCGTGTAAAATTCCTATCGGAGAGTGAAGCTGCTCGAGGAATTTAAAATCAGCTGGGGTCTTTGACAAACAGAGACGAAAGCATATAAGAATATATTTCGTACTCTCAAATGTTGTTTACTTTTGTGCGTGAAAAAGTTTCCTCGAGTGAATTAAGTTAAATTTTGTTAAATTTGTTAAAGTAGCTTCTTTTAAATCTTTATGTAATCATTCCAATAAAGTTTTTAGACTACTTTGTGATTTTTTTGTGAACCGACTTTGCCTTAACACCCAGAATTTGTTTAAATTAATCAGCTTGACATATTCGGGTTTTTCGTGCGCAAATAAGTAGAAATAAGATGATGGGAAGTCGTTTTTCCTGTAAATACATAACTGGAATTACTTCTAAATTCATTCTATAGACATGTGAAGTTCAATTAAAACCCCAATTTATGGATAAAAGCAAAAGTTTCGTAAGAATATTTGTGAGGTTAACGTGAAAACTGATTTTAATGTTTTGGGTCTCTGGCACCAGGAAGGCGTCAAACAAAATTTTAAGGAGGCATAAATAGGAAATCTTAAATAAGATTGAATCAATAAAAACCAAAATTTATGATTCGCTTGACCTATAATATTACGTCAAAATTAATATGCAGCTTAAATATTTGATTCAGAGAAGATAAAATTAAATTATTCCTTAACGAATTCTCCAGATTTTAAATTTACTTTTGGCCCCACTTTAAATCTGACTTAATTTACGCCTGTATTGTTGCTACCACTACATCGCTCGAAATTCTACTACAAAAGAAATTTGCTTCACTAAAATCGAGTTACAGCGCTTCCTCTAGTTCTTTATTCTAAGGTTTTTCCAGGCTCCCTCATCCCTTCTCTGTGAGGCCCATTTTTCGCACTCGAAAAAGATTTGCTTCGCCGTCTCAATTTTTTACTCCGCAGAGGCTGTTTTACCTATCCAGTGAAGGTACGATCGAAAGTACGCGTGACCGCTCAACAACTGCGTGAGGTGGTAGTTAAGTTCACCCATATTTTGTCTCAATTTTCTAGTGTCTGCAATCTCTCTTCTCTGCTCGCTGCTGACGTCCCAACTTTCGTCTTCCTAAAGTAGATCGCCCTTCGCTCTTCTTCTCAGCGTCGCGTGGATTTACACTTGACACACTCTCTTCTTGTAGAATTTTTTGCTTAAGGCTTCCGCCCATACCTTAGTGCTATATAGCAAAGTTGCCTGAACTGTTGATATAAGGAGTCGGCGCTTGTTGGACGAACGTTTGCCATCGGTCTGCTGAGTTCTGTGTCGCCTTTATTCGCAGTCCGCTTGATGTGATCGGGAAAGGTCAAATTTGCGTCAATCATTACTTGAAGATATCTCGCCGCTGGCTTTGACACTATACAGTCTCCTCTTCTACCCTCACAAAGAGGATAAGGTAACACCACTTTGGAGCTCGGAAAACGGGACAGACGGTCAACCCCGTTTACAATATTTTTCTGTTCTTTTATTATTATTCGATTTTTTGAGATAGGATATTATTGAGGAGGATAATCAATTTGCAGTGATAGCCAGCTGCACCTTCAGCTTAGTACAATTGGTAATCATAAGCAAATCTAGCTCATGCAGATTCCTGTAATTTTTTCTCTTGCTTGGATTTGCCCCCACGCTTCCGAAAAACAAATATATTTCGTGAAGTTAACCATTTGTGTTTGTCCGTCAATCTGTTCATGTGATGGAACGATTAAGGGCAAACGGAAATATGAAACGAAACTATAGAAATATTTGATTTTTGATTTATACATTCTACGAAAAACATAAACTGCGAAAGTGTCATGAATATGGCTACACAAAGACGACATCTCTCCCCGCCAAACCACCGCTTCGTCACATGGTTTTATACGATTGTATTCCCTTTCCAAAAATGAAACGAAAACAAAGAAACTTTCGAATCTGGAAAATTTAATGTGTTTGCAATCATGACTCGCTTTTCTAAAAAACAATATACCAAAAAACAAATCAGAAAATTTTCCGTATTTTCAATTCATTTCTTTCTCCCACTCTCTGGAATTTCCCATAGGAATCAATTCCCCCTGAGGGACAACAACAAACTATGCGAAATTAAGAAAATCAGGAAGAAAAACCTATTTAGGATTGTAAACAGAGAGAAGACAGCCAAGCCAGGCCATAGAACCAAACTTCATGAAATTTATTGATTTTTCCAGTGCGGTCGCGAGTAAAATTTTTTTCTATTAAAATTCACACTAATACTAAGCTCCAAAAATCACGTAAATTTCCGCTATATGTACCCAAAATGTGTTCAACAGAAATTCAGTATTTTTCCAGGAGATGTCGCTGCATCCTTGAAACATATATAAAACCAGTTTTTGTATATATTAGAGGGGGCTTGTTTGCAATTATCTCCTTTGTGTCCATTCCAACGAGGGGAAATGAATTTGGCTGCTGTCTCCATTATTTCCAATTCTTCTTTCAAAATTAAATGCGCATGTCATATCAGGATATGAAGGAATCCTGGTTCCTTATTGCATTTTGTTTTCATCCCGTCTCGAGGAAGATAAATGACTCGATGGGTTAGATGGATAACTATACCCAAGTGACAGACGGTGTGTAGCATGTAGAATTGAGCTCTATAGGGTTGCCAATCTTTCGGATGTTTGAAGGACATTTTCTTCTAAGTGAAAATTCAATTTTATTTTAAGGGGTGCGGGGTAAAGAAGGAAGTTAAGCGGAAAACCTTGTTGGGCTCATCAATTTTTTATTATGTTGCTTGTATTTTTTTTTTTGAGTAGAAATTTCAATGACTTTACTTACCAGCATGAACGAGCAATCAAGTTAAAAGTTTTGAAGTCTTCTAGTTTTTTTTTGGGGATAAGAAACGAGTGTATATACGCAATGCAGAGCCCCAGTTTTTACCATGATTTAATGCGACTTATAAAACTTAGAAAGCAACTGGAATAAAATTATTTTAGAAAATTTTCAAAATAACAACTCAAGATGACTCAGACATCCTTGTTTCCGTTTAAGGACCCAAAATTGAAACATTGGAAAAGTTGAAATTCTGAGTCTTTTTGCACTAATGTTCCCAAAAAATGCTCTTTTTTAATTTTTTAATATCAATACACTCACTAATGGTTAGCAAAAAATCACAGTTTTGAAAAAAGAGTAAATTTTGCGGTTATTTCTGTCCACCATACTAACGAGTCGTGCCAAAAAATCGGTCTGATGATGGCGGTGTACATTCAATGTAAAATTTTTCGTGTTGACGGTTGTATAGGCACAAATGATCCACCAGGTCGCGGGGTTCTCATAGCTGCTCACAACCGTTATGACGCCACCCTGCTCAAGACCTCCAACTCTACAATATCAGATTTTGTATGTATCAAATTAACACTGAATAAGTGTCTTCTGTACATTCCTTGTTATTACATTCGCCCCTCTCAACCTCTAGATGCCTACGAGCCCAACACCCTGCCCGAGCCCGCTAACCCCTCCGATGAATTTATTTTACTGGGTGATTTTAACCTCCCCCGTATTCAATGGTCATTGTCTGAGGACTGTTCTCAATTCGTCCCCTGAACGCCTCTCCCGCCAGAACAAGCCTCTTTTACGGATCAGCTCTCCGTTTCTGGTCTCTTTCAAGTTAGCGGGGTCAGGACTTAATCTTTTCTTTAGACCCAGTTAACTCGGCTGTCGCGGAAAGAAACCATCTCCTCTCCTGCTCCGTCGATCGTCACCATCCTGCCCTGTTCCTCGTTTTCTCCCAGGAACACCCTCACGCCCTTTCAAGGACTCGGAGCTTTTCTTTTACCTTCAATTTTTGTAAATGTGACTTTGAGAAATTTAATCACTTGCTCCTCAACTGTAATATTGCCACTATCCCTCAACATATTCCAATTGACCTTGCTTTAGATTCGTTCTAGTCGGAAGTACACGCGTGTCTTGCCCAATCTATCCCCCCCCCCCCCCCCCAACCCCGCCACCTACGGTTCGACCAAGAATTACGCTCTCTCCGCAACAGTAGAAATAAATGTTAGCAAACTTTTTTTCTAACCCAGACTGAATCTGACTATTCTTCCGAACTATCTGCTTATACCTCTTTTTCGAACGCTGTGATACCCTGTGAGTACCTGCAATGCATGTATAACTTTATTAATTCCAAGAAGAAATCCAATAGTTACCTCTCCACCCTAAAACTCGAGAATACCTCTTCGTCTGATCCTAAGGTTATCGCCAACCTCTTTGCACACTTCTTCAGTAAATCTTTCAGCAACAATTCCTTCATGCACAAATGCACTAAAACGTCGTTTACATCTTTCGACCCTGATCCCAAACTTATCGTCGCCAGTATTAACGGGCTTGAGGACGACTTTCACCCAGATCCCGATGGCATTCCAGCCATCGTTCTGAAAAAGTATGCCATGCATCTAGTTCAACCCCTTACTTTCTTTCTTCTCCCTTCCCCCCTCCCCCCCCCCCCCCCCCCCCCCTCCTTGATTCATTTCCTGAATTCAATCTTACCTCAGCAACTGTCAGTACAATGTTCTTTTTAAGTCATCCATTTCTAATCCTATTGTCGTTCGTTCCGGTTTTCTCTTAACTTAACCCTGAAAAGTTTATTTTATGCTGTGCAGTGGCTCGCTCTACCTCCATGATCTTAGCGTATGCACACTTTACAGGTTGAATCTAAAAATTACCTATTTACAAGGTCCGAGCAAAAGTGGCTTAGATTATGTTCCGCGCAAAAACGAATGGCGTGAGTTTCTGGGCAAAAACGAATCAGAGAAAAACTCCCGGCAATAACGACTGAACTACAAAAACTAATGCAAAGTTAGTGTAGTTAAGTAGTTAAGTCGTCTTTGCCCGAAGTTTTCTTCTGATTCGTTTTTACCTGGAATTTCATGCGGTTCGTTTTTGGGCGGAACATTTTCTAAGCCACTTTTGCTCGGACCTTGTAGATAGGCCATTTTTACTCTCAGCCTGTCACTTGTCCCATAGAGTTCTATGAACCGTTATAGTCTGATCATAGTGCTATTTTTGTACCCAAAATTCCTCATAAAAGGACGTTTCGTGTGTTGTCGGTTTTTTCATATAACCAGGATACAACCATACCTATCCTATTTCATGAGGAGGGCTGGGAATCCCCGAGAGGGCATTTGTATAGCGGATAGATTCTTTCTAAGCTGAAACGTTTTGGCTGGCTCGTATGGATTTCTCCCCTCCTTTCTCAATCAGGCTTTGAACCCATTATGGCGAAGTTATAATGCCTAAAATAAACTAATTTCAATTTAAACCGGGGAGTGTCAGTTGGCAGGCTGAGAGTACGAGCAAAAGGTACGAGCAAAAGCGGCATAGAAAATGTTCCGCGCAAAAACGAACCGAGTGGGATTTCGGGCAAAAAAGAAACAAAAAACAGAAAAACAGTAGGAAAAAATGCCTTACTTTTTGTAGTTAAGTCGTTTCTTCCCGGAGTTTATCTCTGATTTGTTTTTGCCCGGAATCTCACGCGGTTCATTTTTGCGCGGAAAATTTTCTGAGCCACTATTGTTCGGACTTTGTAGATAGGTCACTTTTACTTTCAGCCAGTCAGTTTATGTAATTTATCGACAATTGAAAGGGCAACATGTTAGATAAGGTCGTTGTCAACTTTCAAACTGAAACAACTTACGGTTTAACTTAATTTGAATTCGAAGTAAACATGTTTATCTGAATCCACCGTCGCCATAAGAATAAAAAAAAAAACAAGATAACTTCCTTGTGTGCCGATTCCAGTAAACATATCAGAACCCGGAAAAACTTTGCATAATATTTCAGTCCGATTTTTGCACTATAATGTTGCAAATTGTTACAACCCATAGCATGTCGTAACACTAATATAGTTTTTCTGCGTTTTGAGGGAAGCAATCGCAACCAGCGATCCGTTCGTTGCATGCAAAAAAAATTCATCAAAAATTCGCAAATCGCCACTTAAAATAATTTCGTAATTTCTCGTTCCGTAATAGTGTAGTGTGCCGCCATTACCTTGGAGATTGACCTTTTAATGTGTCCACCTTAAATGAAATGACAACAATCAACTTCACGCCACACGTGTTATTTACGTTTGTGCACAGGCCACTATTAGCTACTTTATCTTATATAAACAAAAGTGGAGTTTGCTGTCGTCGGCGGTTTTCTTTGCGTAAGCTTTATACTCGTAACTTGTAAAATTAACATATGCGTACATACTGGGAAGAATATATTTTTTTCATTATTTCATGTGCACTCTTTTGTGACGGGCACAACGTATGTATATTGTTCTGATTACATAAATTGACACAACGAAAATTAAAGAGCAGAGGCGTCTAAAGGTTCAAATGTCAGCCTCAAACTCAAAGTCAGGGGGGAGAAAAACAAGAACACGAAATCTCAAATAACAATGGATAGACCCGGGGAGTGAGCCGGAGCAGAGCTTTTGCTTTTCTGCCTTGTCGTAATCACAAGAATTTTCAATTTTTGGGTCGTCGCTAGATGGATTTTCAGGCATTTATTGAGGTATGACTTCCCCCAAGGTGTTTGTGCCCTTACAAGATGCGGAGGTGTCAGGGGTAGTAAATTCCTATCTTATGCAAGCAATTTATTTCACAAAGGAACGACGGAAATCTTCTTTATTAGAATTTAAAAAAAAAAACAAATAAGAAGAAAAGAAAAGATTGCAAACTGTGATTAAAATAAGTGCAGTCTAAAAATAAACGAGAAGTTGCGAAATTGGGAACAGAATAGTAGTCACACTTGGTCCCCTTTTTCGCATAGGACTTTTCAAGCGATGACTTATGCCTCGACTTTGCATGGAAACAAAGAAATGACCTCATTTATCGTTATAGTGTGCCATACCATGACATAATCAGTTGCTATTGATACTGTTGCCTGATGCTGTGGTATTTAAAGTCCGGAAATGCGCAAAAAAAAAGTATCATTAAAAGTTTATTGTACATGATTCACGAGATTGATGAAATAATTATATTTACGTGATTGCACTGAGCAAATCTTAACAAAAACTCAACGTACTGAACTGACCAAATTTAGAGACATGTATGTACGATTTATTTAGTGCTAACAACTTTTGCTGCATGTCACGATAGGAAAAACAGCTTCTATCTTTTCTAAAACTTGTCTAATTAAATTTTATTGAAGAACTAGTCTATAGCGGACGGAGAACCGTACCAGAACAGCTAGCGTCTAATGGAAAAATACCAAAAACGTAATGGCAACTCGTACGAGATTATTCGTATCCATTTAAAATTAGAGCAAGAACTTAATGAAAGCAAACTAAAATAAGATGATAATGACCCCAAGCACTGCGAGTTTAGTTCGATTCAAACACGTGAATATCAGCGTTGTCACTCAGTGCCGGCTCGAGGGTAATTGGCGCCCTGTTCCAGAAATTTTCGGGCAGCCTTTTTCTAACCTTTTTTGTTCTACCTACAAACCAGACTGCTCATAACTATACCTTTCATTACGCATTCATATAATACATCAATTATATTGCGAGGAGGGAATTTTCTAACAAAAAACAGTTTATCTCTTATCTTTTCGAACAGTTTTATTCAATAGAATTAGTTGAACAAATTATTTTTTGATAATAATAGCAGTATAAATGAAGTAGTATCTATCAGATAAAAATCTCTTGCTTTCAGACTACCGAAATATTCTATAACTTCATTCTAGAAAGAAAGACACGCTAGCGAATTTAGATATGCTTGGCTCATAGTGGATCCTTAGAGAAATCCAAACGTTAGAGTATATGGAACCGATAGTGTTCACTGTTTGTTAAATCCTGATGAGATCAACTTTTATTTTTTGTCTTCGAACAAACCTGTAATAGTCAGCTACCATTGCTTGCATGTCAACCAGGATCTACGTAATAGCATTAATGCATTTAACTTTTGCGGCGTTAGTTGGGAGGAGCTGATTACTGCAATTTTCTCTGTGAAATCCGAAGCTATTCGACCAGATTATAACCACCACGGTTTATTAAGTTGTTGCTTCCTCTAATTGACAAATATATTCTTCATATTATGAACTCTTGCTTAACTACGTGTAGTTTGCCAGAGGCTTGAAAGATTGCTACTGTCTTGGCTGTCCCCAAAAAGTCTAAGACTGAATCACCTGCGGATTTTCGGCCCATCAGTATTGTGTCGTTTTTGGCTAAGGCTCTGGAGAAACGTATAGACAGGTAATTATCTATATAGAGGTTGGCAGCTTGATGACCCCTTGGCAGTCGGGATTCCGTTCTTTTCGTAGTTGCGAAACTTCAATATTAAATGTCTCAACTGATATAAGAGCCTCAATGGACCAGAACAATTTCACCACTCCGGTTCTTCTTGATTTCTCCAAAGCTTTCGAAAGCGGTGACCGCGGAATTCTTCTTTGGAAGCTTGTGACCTGGTACAATTTCTGCAATTCTCTCATAAGAACGGGTTAAGGTTGGTGGTTCTCTTTCGAGCTCATTGTTGGTAAAGTGTGGTATTCCGCAAGGTTCCGTACTTGGCCCATTGCTGTTTAACCTGTTTATTAATGATCTCCCGCAGGTTATTGAGAGTAGCAAGATTCATATGTTCGCAGATGATGTTCAGCTGTGTTTACATAGGCCTATTGGATTGCTTGAAGACTGCATTGCACGTATTAATATAAATTTAGATAACATGTATAAATGGTCTGTGTGAAAGGCCTATCACTTAATCCTGCAAAGTCACAATGCATACATTTCTATAGTAATCATATTGATATTCCACCTGTTACCCTGAAAGGCTTTGATCTGCCTAAATTTAGTAGGGTTGCAAATTTGGGAATTGTGTTGAATTGCAGCATGAAATGCTGTGATGAACGAATTCGAGTAAGTGTGGTGGTGGTAGATTTACCCTTAATGAAGACATGCTCGAAATAGCCAATAAATATTTTGCAATAAAAACGGAGCGCATCACTGATTAAGACACAAGTTGGCGATGCGCCTATAATTAGAGATGTCAGACTTGTCGCCCTTCTTGTGAAAGGGATTTATCACAGAATGCTTTCAGAGCACAGGGAAGCGGCTACAGGATAGAGACAGGTTGAACAAATCACAAAGAATAGGGGCAACAGATGAACAGCAATCCAAATCATACAAATCTGTCCACAGTTACAAAGTTAGCCGACCCCTCCCCCACCACCACCCTAGTGACAAATTTATCCTCATATTAGCAATGCGGGATTATACTCTATATAACATAAAGAGAATCATCCAAATTGTTCTACGCGTTAACAAGTTGACATCCAACCCCTTACCCCTTCCTCTTCCCATTACACTGAAGGAACATATTTTTTCATTAGAAATGGGGGCATCATACTCTATACAAACAAAAACAGAATTATCTAAATCGAAATTCATTACAAAATTAGGTTTCACCCCCCCCCCCCACCCTCACTCTACCAAAAAATTTTTTGACATGGTACCAATCGGCGAACATACTCTACCCAACAAAAAAAGAATCATCAAAATCATAAAATAAATATATACAAAAAAAATACATGTCGAACTGAGAACCTTGTAGTTTTTGGGAAGGTCAGTTAAAAAGTGTGAACGAGGTCCCAGCACGCCCTATATATATATACAGAGTGTTTCAGATCTGACGTACCAAAATTAGTGGGGTTATAGATCTCACCTAGGCAAACAAAAAATTGTACAGCAGGGATGGGGAGGGGGGGGGGGGGCAATCTCAACTTTTTGAGAGTTACAGGGTGATTCATAAATTTCAGTTTTTCATGGTATGCACATTACTCTTTTATTTTTATCTTTCGATCTACCCAACACAGCGACACGCTAAAAAACTATTATCACAATTACCTTTCCAAAATTGTCAACAATGTTGATCAACCTCCTATCATTGCAGGTACAGTCACTTCCAAATCTGAAGAAAATGGTTTGCGATTACCTAAAGTTCAGCATTTTCCCAAATTTTCTCCGAAATTTATGTAGTTAGTACAAGTCTTTTTTATTTTTATATGGTTGCCCATCGTATTATCCCCCCCCCCCCCCCCCCTCAAATGCCAATCAATTTTTTGTTTGGCTAGGTGGGGTCTATCACCTAAATTTGAGAGTAGGTACACAATTTAGTTATACTCGCAATAATGATTTTTTACACATTTATGGATATTTGATTCAAAAATCTTGGAAACCTTACACTCTGGTTAATTTACTTTTGGTACTATATTTTTACGCAGCACTGTATTATACCTAGCAATTCTGATAGCATCTCTCCGAAAGTAAATTAAAATCTTATTCGGTTAGCTATTCAGAAGACCTTTTAACCTAATCAATGTACGTTTTCCGACACAACCTTGTACCTTTTCCTCGAAAGGTTATGTCCTATGTAAACAGCGAATTTAAAAGCAATTGAGAATTTAACTTTGCCCGAGAAAGCAAGTATTCCACTTAAGCTGATTCGACCTTAGAAATCAAAGTTTGTTGACACAAATAACGAAATTGAATTGAATTTCCAATTATTTCCGAAGGTTGAATTATGCTGCACACATTTAACTCGCAACGCATACATTTAACTTAATTTTTACACTAAATAACATAAAAAATTGCTCCGACGAGCGTAGAGAAATGAAAATTCATCGACCTCCATTTACTGATTACGAAAATAGTAAAAAAAAACAGCTTAAAAATGGGAAAAAATTTAAAAAAATAAAAAAAAGAGCTGCCAGAAAAGTAAATTAAATTGAGGTCAAGTAGTTAAGTAGTTAAGTTAACATGGAATCGACGGAGGAGAAATGAATTCCAAATGAATTCCGAGAGAAAAACTTCTACCGCCACTGGAGTTGGTTTTGGTTTTTTTTTTCAGGGCTAGCAAGCATCATAGTAACTAGTCATAGTAGCGGCCTAGCGGGCCACCTTGAACAATTTTTTCAAACAATTTGTCGATTATATCTCCATATTTTTTGTGAAGAAACAAAGAAGGAAATTTTCTTTTGTTTGATTACAATTAGTCGTGTTTCTCTCTTTCAATACGCGTCTAACTAGCTTTTCGTGTTTGCTGTCCTTAATTCTAACCGGGTTAAAACAATAGCCGAAAATTAAGCAAACAGTAAGTACATAGTAACAGCAATGAATGCAAATGTTTTGTTGATTCGATGTAGAAAATTTATCAAAAACGAGAATCACTTGAAGCTATTAAGAATTAATGTAGGTACGAGTATGTTTTGCAACACGTGCGCGAAAAATGCTACTCCAGCGTACATAGAGAATTCGTAGTAAGTTTAGATAGGTGAAGTTTCACAAGAATTTTTCGCTTTCCCTTCAATTTTCTCTCCAAAATTGTATGTGGATACCAAAGGTAAATTCTTACAGCATGATTTAATGAACCCTATGCCGAAGAACAAGGGAGATTCTGAAGCGGGGCTAAACACCGGATACTATGACACCTGCTGAGAATCGACAGGGAAACTGACTCCTGTTGTAGATTGAAGAAGGAGAAAACTCCTCTGCATATTTTTTATGGCTGCCCGGCGATGGATAGAAACGGAGCACAAAAGAACCTCAACACTCGCAGAGCTCAATTCCCACCATCTTCATCTTTTCTCAGTAAACCAAACAACCCTTTGCCAAATACTTAGATATCTAACCCTTAAGGCTCGTGTCATAGCCTCAAAAGATGTGTTATAAAACACTCCTTCAATGTTAAATGAAGTCGCTACCGCTATTTTTTATTGTAGGTCAGAGTGTCAAAGATATCCCCTCTAATAGCCCGATCAATAAGTTTATCAATCATTTAAAAAAAAACATGAGGTAAGACTTATCAGCCTATAAACCTCTGCGGGGCTATGCCTGCCCGGCTTTGTTAAGGAAGAAATACTAATTTGGTAGATCTCCATGCAATCGGTAAATAACCAAGTGCGAGGAGGCTCTAAAAAGCTTTCAAAGCAGAGGGCAAGTACATCGTGACCCTCTTATTAGAGTGAAAATATACCGTTCTTGATTCTTATATAAGGCTTTGGTAGCCCTTCCACCCATGCCTTGCACTACCGCATCTGTACCTTCTTCGATCACACTGCCGTTCAAGTGCTTCTGTAGTAACAATTTGAGCGTCTCTTCTTGAGTACGTGTTAACGATCTCTCTGGCTTCCTGAGCGGGCACCGGTCTCCTGTGGTCGTTTTCATAATTGTTTTGTGGATTCTTGTAAAGTCTCTTACACGCCCTTCCTTGGCTTTAATAATTCGTGATGGCAGGAGGTTTGGAAACGTCTGGAGGATCCTAAATGATGCGATTCTAGTAGGCGTCCTAAGCTCTAAAAGGTACTTATTCCACCAGGGAGTGTCTTTGTGATGGGACTGCATCATAATAGAAGAACAGTGCCTGAATTGGATTTTTCGATTAGATCTCCCACAAATTTTGATGGCTTAGGTGATCTGATCATGTCCACTGCCCAGTACCTCTCTAAATGTTACCCAGACAATGTTTGTAGTGTTCATGAACTCATTAATTTCTATGAGAGATTCGCCAATATTGAACATGTGTGTCTATGGTCCGAGAAGGATGGTAGGTATAAGACTATCTAGCCCCTTGTGGTGACCAACCAACTGACTAGTGCGTCTAGTACCTTCTTCCGTCACCCGTTGTAGAATGACGTTCAGTACATTGTTGAAGTTCCCGTAAGTATTCTCCAGTGCGTTAGTATCATATTTGATCCTCTCCCTGAGAGAGTAAACTGCACTCTTAGTAAGCGTAATACGAAAGAACTCAGTGGGTATTACAACCATAGATATCGCAACAACCTGGTCCTTATGCTATGGCTGTGTCCCCGCCTTTTTCTCCATTTTATTCTTCGTGATCTGCACCATCGGGAAATAATCGTCCGTACAATTTCACTCAGATGCACTCTTCCTAAACTGTTTTTCTCTGGAGTCAGAGATCACAACTTTAGCTTTTGTGCGGAGGTAGAGGTCACAATTTTAGAATGGACGAACCGCCCTTAATAGCTTCCGGGGCCTCTGCATTTTAATCAAAAGCTTAGGCTGCTGTGTACCGTTGAGGCATCACTGCCCATAAACACATTTAGTTCTCCTCAAAAAATAAAGACCACCTGGGTGAGTAAGTGGTTAAACTTTCTAGAGCTCCAAATGAAGCGATGACTCAATCCTGCCCCCTTAAGAGGCCTAGAGGAAAACAGAAATTGCCGTGATGGACTATACAATTTGGGATCCAAAAAAAAAAAGAGCACAAAGCTCTATAATTTTGCAAAGGCAAACAGAAAACCATTTAATTGGAATGTGTTTAGTTGGTGCCTGGAATGTGTACACAAAAGGCCCTAAGAAAAAGTTAAGGAAATTCAAAAAGAGAACCTCAAAGAGCTACTCCGAAGGTATTGATGATCTACCTACTACCGCGCGACTCCAAAATGTTCTATCTAAGGACCACTCCAACCGCATTGGTTTTCTCCATAAGGCTGAGGTACCTTTTTAGGAACCCGAGAAGGGACAATAAAGTCCCCATAAGTTGTCTCGCCTCTGGCTTGATGGTGCCTTACGTCATCTGAGGAACATGAGAGGCAAAGCTTGGAAAAGGTTTTGTGCTTTAGGCCCGTGCGCACGGGGAGGGGGGGGGGGGGGGGGGGGGTGGTTAACCCAAGGAACTTCTTTATTAGGAAAAATTTAACTGAAATACTATAAAAAAATAACCTCAAATGTATATGAAATTAGATAAAAAAAACCCCCCAGGAGCAAAACCTGCGCACGGGCCTGGGAGTCATGACGATTAACTAGCCTACTCTGATCTCCGTCTCCAGTTTTCTGCGCGGCTGCAGGCCTCCTATGCTTAGTACCTTTCTAACATAAGAGCCATGCTGCGTACTGACCCTAAACAGTTCTGGAGGCTTATTAACTCGAAGCGATACCACGACTGTGAGAGTGACGATTCTCTAACAATTGCCAATCTCTTTGCGATCTTTTTTCGAACACCTTCTGTTATTCCTCCTGTAAATATTTC
Organism: Leptarthrus brevirostris; assembly: GCA_964036015.1. Lineage (NCBI taxonomy): Eukaryota > Metazoa > Arthropoda > Insecta > Diptera > Asilidae > Leptarthrus > Leptarthrus brevirostris. The sequence goes on from OZ038373.1 coordinate 8,362,459, forward strand.
CGCTTCAGATTTTACCCACTTGGCGCGGCTTCCGCTAGCCTCCCTTGAGGTGAAGGACTTTATATTTGACGATGGAATTTCTGCTGATCACCTTTCTTACTTAACTGACGGTTTCTCGAGTGGTCCCGATGGTATACCCGCTTCTTTCTTTAAGAGTTGCCGATCATCTCTTGTTCGTGTTCTTTGTTATTTGTTCAATTTTTCCTTGCATTCTGGCCGTTTTCCAACGCTGTGGAAGTCTTCTTTTCTAATCCCCCTCCATAAGAAGGGCTGTAAGTCTGACGTCTCTAACTATCGACCGATCACCAACCTGCCTCATTTTGCGAAGGTTTTTGAGTCCCTCGTTAGTGACATACTTCGATTTGATTGTAAGCCTTTTTTGGGATCTTTCCAGCATCGCTTTAATAAGGGAAAATCGACGACTACTAATCTTCTTGAATTTATTAATTATTCTTTACCGTCCATTGAGGCTGGCAAACAGGTGGACTGTGTATTTACCGAAGTTGGGGAATCTTGGTCTATAAGCTGTCCCTTCTCGGTTTTCCTTCTTGTTTCGTTAAGTCGTTGCCCTCTTACGTGACGGGTCGTACACAGCGTGTTATGTTTCGTGGAATATTTTCCGACCAAATCCGTGTTACCTCGAGGGTGCCTGAAGGTAGTATTCTTGTACCGCTCCTGTTTGTCGTATATATTCACGATGTTTCGCTTCTTTTGTCCAGTAGTAGAATTCTATGTTATGCTGATGATCCTAAGATTTTGCGAACTTTTACTCATGAATTAGACATTAACCTCCTGAACTCAGATTTGGCAGTGTTCAGCGACTGGCGTTTACGTAACCGCCTTCCATTAAATGCGGGCAAGTGCACCATTATGACTATTTCATGTAGAAGACATCCTGTCCTCTTCGACTAGGGTTGAAAGGCTGAGAGACTTGGGAGTGGTCCTCAATTCTCGTCTTTCTGTCGAGGACCATATTGACTCTAGTGTTGGTAGGGCTAACTCGATGTTGGGCTTTGTTAAAAGATGGTCTTAGGAACTTGATGATCCCTACCTGACCAAGCTTCAATACTGTACCTTCGTTAGACCTATTTTGGAATACACTAGCCCTATATGGTCTCCTTACTTCGCCGGTCGCTGCATCGAAGCGATGCAGCGCAGATTCCTTCGGTTTGCCCTACGCGAGCTTCTCTTTAATGATCATTGGCTGCTCCTCTCTTATGCCGATCGTTTAGGACTGATTTCGCTTTACCCCCTGGAAATGAGGCGCAATATTTCAAAAATAGTATTTATGTTCGATCTTTTGCAGGGAACTATTAATTCACCGGAATTACTGGAGGCTGTAAATCTTTCTATCCCTCATCGCACCTTGAGGAATCACGATTGCAGATTTTTTTTCTCGATTTTAATTAGCCGTTTGTTTCCTCTTCAAAAACGAGTCTTATAATAGTTTACAAATTATAATCAATGGGCGCTTTGCTAAGGTCACAACACAGGTGTTATACTATATTGACATGGAGCCAGTCGATGCATATGGTTTTAGTTCATTATTTATTGAATCAGCTGGCGTGTATTGTGGTGATGAATTTTACCTATGTAGGTACAAAAATCTTTATTAGTTTTCGCATTAAAAAACGATTTAATTTGATTTTTTATTGTTTATTTTTTTATTATACAACAGAACTGAACGCAAATTTGTTATTGGTAGCATTTGCGTCAGCAGTTAATGGCTTGAAAAAAACATTAATGACGCAAAAGCTAATATTATGCTGCTGCATTTACACAGCGGCGTACAAAAAACGTTTGACGACGAAATTAAAAAAGTCAACGATAAGAAGTCAACAACAGTCACATGTTTTGCAATCAGCTGTTTATATTATGGAAAATTACTTCCGGGTAGAGAATTGTTATTAAAATCTAAAAATAATTTCCTATGTTCGAAGCTTGAATTTTTCTTTTAAATTAAGTGGGCAAATACTGAATTCTGATAAATATTTACGTTACGAAAATTTGTTTCATTAGCAGCAAATATTAAATTAGGGAACGTTCAGAAAATAAGAAAAAATTTACGCTTGAAGTGCTTCCCTAATTGATTTTTTTGTTGTTTTCCTGTTCCCGTTCTTTGAGTTGCTCACGATTTTGCTTAGTAGCTGAGCTGAGATGCTTAGAAAGAAGTTGCCCAGTGTTTTATATCGTCGTAAAAATTGTTTAAGACCGTCAAAGATAAGCTGAAATGTAATCGATTATGAATGGAAGGGAGGGAAGGTAATTTCTTTCAGATTTTGTTAGCATGTTTTATGGTTCCATTAATCTTAACCGAACTGGAATTATTGTTTTGTCCCCAAAATCCATTTGTTCCTTATTTGTGATAAGATGATTTGAAATTATTACAAAAAAGTATGGAAACGTATTGGATTTCGGTGTTATTCCGGGCGACCCCTATGTTCACAAGACGAATTTCATTCAAGCATGTCCACCACTTCCTTTGCTGTTCTTTCGTAAAAGAGTCAAAGGAGAATAAATTGCTTCCAATTATTTCTAATTATCCAACTTTTCCCTCACTTTCTTTGTTCACGACGTTAATGTCTTTTAGGTCCCCGCAGGGTGGGTTGGTTAATGAAAATGACCTTAGGGTTCTGTACCCTTAATTGATTTTAATTATATACAGGGTGTCCTGAAAGGGAGATTATGGGTTTCAGTGAAATGTTTTCTTATTTTATTTTAATTTTTTTCTGAAAGGTAGACACTGAACATTTTTTTTTGTAAGCATGTTCTTTTAAGCAAACGAAAAACTTGTAATTATCTAAGGTCAAAAGCACAATCAATCAGGGACTAGATTGTATAGACCTTGAAAAAGTATCTCCTCTTACAGCTTTGCTCCGGTCTATGTTTAGAAAACGAAAAACAAGAAATCGTAATCAAAGTAGATTTTTTTTTTATGAAATCAAAATCAATTCTAATTACCTCAACTCACAATAATTCTTCTTATCAGCGACTCTCAATAGATTCAATTCTGGTTTTATCAATAGCAAAACCATATTGACCCGCATTTCAACGTAAGCCAAGCTTTTATCTCAGTCACGTAAAATTGCTCGAATGAAATTTTTATCGCTCGAAAGTGAACATTTTTTGTTTCATTTTCTTCGCATTTTTGATTTATTCTATTTCTTTTCACAATTCTGATTTCGTTTTGACTTTATTGCATTGCAGTAGATTTCGTGATGGCATTTACGTGCTGACCTTTGTTTTATTTTGAATATAATTTCAGTCACAGACTTTCTAGGGAGAAGGCAAAGTATGGCTGGAGTGCACCTTTACAATATTTTTTGCAATTTATTTTTTCGTTTGCGTTTTAATTTATGGTAAAATTAATGACAAAGGTAATCAATCACCTTGGAAGTTATAATGTATTCATATTTGTCACTCTTTTGTGAATAGTATGATTTTCTACGTTTAGTTGTTTTGTTGTAAATATGAGTATGTCATTGTACAATCATCGATCGAACTAGTCAACGTTTTAAAAGCTCCAAAGATGACTGTTTAACACCAGAATCCTACTGGTAGTATTCTCTTTGGTTCCTTTAACCTCTTGTGCGAAATAGGGCGTCTATTACAACGACTATCCACCTGGTACGGTTCTACGATGAGTTTGTTGGAGATTGCTCAATCACAAATCGTCTGAAGATCCCCATTAATTAAACGTACACAAGCGTGCAGCTGCTCCAGCTCAGAGGAGAAGGTAATTTGCACATCGTCAGCATAAAGGTGGACTACCCCGGTACCAACACACTCTGGAAGATCGTTAATGAATACGCTGAAGAGAAGGGGCCAAGCACTGAGCCCTGGGGAACCCCCTTGGTGATTGGAAGGAACCCTGAAGAGATCTCTTCTACACGGACACATTGGGTCCTGCTAGTAAGATAAGAAAAGATTAAGTTACAAGCCGACGAGGAAAACCCGAACCTCGAGGGAGCAAAATTGTGGCCTTGTGGTTGTCCATGCTCATTCGTATCTCCTCACATACATTCACAAGCGCAGTGGTGATGCTGTAAGATCTTCGGAACCCGGACTGGCGATCATAGAGACGGCCCGACGATTAAAGATAATATGTCATCTGCTCCCTAGCAAGAGTCTCCCAGGCTTTAGAAAGTGATGGCAACAAACTAATTGGTCTGTAGTCAGAAGCATTCGATGCATAATTTTTCTTTGGGATTGGACGAACCATGGCCCGCATCTAAGCGCTTGGGAAAGCTGAAGTAGTGGAAATACTATTGAAGAGGTGGAGTTAATGGTGTGATATAGCTGGGAGAATCAATTTGACGAACCTGATAGGAATCTCATCCAGGCCCACCGCGTTGGACCTGACACTGTAGATGGACCTATAAAAGTCCTCAATAGAAACATTGCGGAAGGTGAAGGCATTCTGAGCTTCAGGTAAAAATTGGTCTATTCGAGAGCTTAGGGCTACCTCCCGACTCCCGGCCCAACAGACCAAGATCTTCCACCCTACGCTAAAGCTCCATAGTGGTCATGTCGCTCCGAAAAATACTGATATCGTAGGCACGCTTAGCATCTCGTACCATACGGTTAACACTATTACGCAGCCTTCGAAAATCCTCCCAGTTCTCGGGAGTTCGAGAGCGCTTGAATGCACGAAACGCAGCATTCCTGGCAGAGGTCGTGAGTAAAATTTCACGTGTTAGCCAAGGTTGTCCATCTCGATGCCCTCCTCCTGGCATCAAAATGATCCTGGAAAGAAAATTGAGAATTGAGCCAAACACCCAGGTCCTTAGTCTTAGTAACTCTTGTTAAAGGACAACCCTCTATGGTAAAGTTATATTGAAATGGAGACCTTTTTCGTGAGAAAGACATAGATGTATGTACACTTGCTAATATTTAGGGGTAGGTCGTTAATGGAACACCAATTCTGAAAGGCGTCCAAGTCAGAATTTAAGAGTAGGCAATCGGCATTGTCAGACACAGTGCGAAATATCTTAGCGTCGTCGACATAACAAAGAATATTTGAGTTAGACAGTATCGCAGATACATCATTGATATAAATTATAAATAACAATGGGCCAAGGTGGGAGCCCTGCGGTACACCGGAAGTGTTGAAAATTGCATCAAATAAACGAAAAGAAACCCTCTGAGTGCGTTCAGACAAGTACGAATGAATCCAATTTACAAAAACTCGCAGAAACCCAAGAAGGGAGAGTTTGAGAATAAGAATTCTATGATTTATTCTATCGAAAGCTTTGCTGAAATCTGTAAAAATACAGTCAAATTGCTTACCACCTTCAATTGCAGAAATACAGAAGTTTGAAAATTCCAATAAATTGGTGGTAGTTGACTTACCCCTAATGAAGCCATGTTGAAACGGCTGCAAAAACGGCTTGCAGTGGAAGTATAGAACATCGCAAATAAGTGCCTCAAAAATCTTGGATATACAAGAAAGATTAGCAATTTGTCTATAGTTCGAGATTTCACATTTATCACCTTTTTTGTGAAGGGGAATAATTAATGAGATTTTCCAAGCTTTCGGAAAAACACCGCAACGAGTTGAAAGATTAAATAAATAACACAAAATAGGAGCCAGAACGGAACCACATCTTTTCACGTGTGAGGCAGGGATAACGTCAGGACCAATCACTATCAGTCAAGGTAGAGATTTTCTTCAAAATCGTAACTTCGTCAAGTAAAAGGTCTTTGGATTCGAGAGAAGTCGGTGTAAACCTTGTCGAATGGGTAAAATCCTTAACGCTAATATCACAGATATCATCCAAAAACGCAGTTTTAAAAAAATCGGCAAAAAGGTTTGCTATCGTCAAGGACTCATAGCTTTCGCTGCCTCCGAAAGACCAAGAAAATGGATAGCCATCAGAATTGCGCTTCAAATTCACGAACCTCCAAAATCGCTTAGGATCGACTCGTAGGGACGCTTTCATTCTATTAATATAATTATTATAAGAAGACACTAAGTCAGATAAAAATTGACTGCGTAAATTGGAATAAGTTAAATAGTCAGCGTAGCTCCTAGAGGAACAAAACCTCTTCCACGCCTTACTTTTAATATTCCTTAAATGTTTCAAGGAACTATCAAACCAAGGCAGACTAGAACGCAAGTTATTCGATTTAGAAATAGGGACACAATAAGTAAAACAGATAGACAGCAAATTATAAAAAGATCTTACGACCACATTAATGTCTCGTTCATTGAGGACGCTACTCCAATCACAAGCTGAGAGCCAGTTGTTAAACATGGAGAAGTCAGCCTTACTGAAGTTATAACAAGCATCATCTGGTACACAAGAAGCCATCATAACTGGATCAATGAAAAGAGCAATATGAAGCTCAGGGTGATGACCCGAATCCGGAGCAATGGGCACCAAGCTTCGTCTCACCAGTGTACTAGTAGGATCAGTAGAAAAAACGAGGTCGCGGAACCTTCCATGATCATTAGAAATACTGCAAGTCTGTGTTAAGCCTGAAGAAGCAAGACTATCTATAAAAGAAAAAGCATTAGGCATGTAAAGGCCTAGCAACTCTCTATATTCTGCACCGGTCTGGATTGTCTTAAAAGACCACAAAATTAAGTTTTTCCTTTTACCCTCGCTAATATCATTCCACGCAATATTAGGAAATGACAGTCTCAAAGAATTAACTTCCGTATGAGAGTCTCTCTGACTACATCGTACTGAAAGGGTTTCTTTTGAAATTGCCGGCATAAGAGTTGCCTATTAAGTGAAAGTCATTATTTGAATAGAATATTACTATTTTAGTGTATAAAAAATAAATCAAGGCAATTAAAGCTTTTAGAACTTAATTTTTAGCTCAATTTAATTATATCTGGACAAGAACTGTCTTTAGACGGCAACCTTGCTTTATACAAATATTTCAGACAAGAGCAAATCCATTGACCATTTGAATTTCATTAAAAATTAATTAAAAAGTAAAAATTTTTGCTAAAAAAAACCATTACTTTTGACGACCGTGACAGGACTCGAACCTGCAATCTTCGGATCCGAAGTCCGACGCCTTATCCATTAGGCCACACGGTCATATGCAAGGACGGCACTGCCAAATGATAACTTTGACAGAACTTATTCGAAACGTTAATTAAATTGCTAATTAGTGACAAAAATAAATTGCAAAAAAACGCATTCAAATGCATTTACTGTGAAAAAGTTCTTAATCAGTTGAAACTTTTTTCCAATCAGAATATTTTACTGTGCAGAAAGCTGTTATTATTGCAATTAAGATGAAAATAATTGCTCTTTTATCAACAGTTTTAATTACGATTTCTCCGTAATAAATAAACGCTATTAATTATGCGTAAATTTAATTTTCAATGCCTTTTCAGCAAAATAATCAAATGTCAATCAGAAAGTGTGATTTGTCACAAATATCGATTGTTTGCTTGCAGAGAATTTTCACAACTTTATAATTATTTATAAGCAAAAAAGCAAAAAAGAAATTGTTTTTCTCTTTATGTGAATTTTTGCAATGACCCCGATTTCATTAAGAAGTGAACAATTCAAAAAAATTATACGTGAGTTTGTGTAATAAGAATTATTACGAGAAGGCCATTGGAGACTTTTTCGATGGAAATGTTATAGCTTGTGCCGGCATCTATCGGTGAAGAGTAGTATATGCGAATTCGTAAAATACTGATTTGCTATAATAATTTGCATCTGTTTAAATAATTGGAGTTTTAAAATTAGAAAAATATTAAATTTTATTTGAAATTTATATAAATACCCCAAATTATCGTTCTACATGTGATTACGCTAAAAATATTCATTTGTCTGCAGAACAGTTTCTAAACATTATATTTTTACAAATAAGATATAATTAACAGGATTTTATATGTTAATTAAGTAAATTTTAAAAAAAAAAAAAATAATTTTCATATTTTTTCGTATCACTAGAATCCTGCAGTTCTCTCCAAAAATAATGACCGTACCCTCTACGTCGGTAGCCATTTTATTGTAAATCAATATGGCAGCAAGTACTAGTTCGTGTTAAGTGTGTAAAATTTTCATATTTTCCTCCAAAATACGGTATTTAAAGTGTATTAAAATCATGCCGTTTGAATAATAAGTGCTTATAACGTGCCAAAACAACAAAGTGCGTGTAAAATACAATAAAAATGATGAAAAACTCGTAATTATTCATCGCCGGTATCAATTTGTTTTGTCAGAAAGAATTGACGTTTGCATTGCATACACACATGTACATTTTTATGTAAAATTTCCAGTTTTATCTCGCTTCATCTAATTATTTTGTTTCATTTTTGACCAGAAAAACTCGCCACATTTTCAGCATCTTAATTACAAAAGGAAATTTAATGTAGGCTTGTCCCTATTTTTCTCACATAATTCAATCTATTAGGGATTCTATTCTCATGGAAATTCAATCTCGTTCCTTCATTAGCAGTTGATTTGCTTGTAGGAATTGTGTCGTCTCTGTCGGTTGTATGTGACAGCGCGGATTTGTGTGTTAAAAGAAAAGTTATGGAAATTGACTGTAGCGAAAAATTCGATAGAAATGAAAAAAATTTGGCCAAAGAAATAGATTTAGTTGATAAAAGTGAAATTATTGATAATAAACAAATTGAAATGGTTGCAAATACGCAAGATGGTCCAGAAACAAAAACGATTGAATTGACAGATGTGATGACTGGTATGATGGACGCTGAATCGACCAAGGATGGCGGCAGCAGTAGCACAGAGGAATTTGTGTCAAAAGCCTCTGACAGTGAAGACTGTGATAATCAGAAAAATGATAATAAAACCGAGAGAAAAGATAAATCGTCAGACAATTTGACAAGTTCATCGGAAAATATTGAAAAGGAACCTAGTGATCTTCTTATCCCATTGGACGATTATGCCGACCACGAGATTGATGAAGGCGAAGAGGAAGATTGTCAAAGTTCGTCACCTCTGAAGGGAATTGATATTGATGCTGAATTGAGTTCAGACTCGGATGAATTTAATCAGGAAGACATTGATGAGGAAGAGTACAGAACACGAAAAGCTGTCGATGCAGCTATTTACGAAGTCGAATCAAATCAATCTTCGGCACGAGGCACAGATTTAAGTGATGATATTGAGTTTGTTGGAGATTCTTCTGATGCCGATGACATTCAGGATTCACAAGATGCGTCCAGTCAAAATGCAGATATTACTAGTAGTGACGAATATTATGATGATGATGACCTAATGAATGATGTTATTACATCTCGAACAGTGGCACAAAAGAAGCCCGTAAAACAAAAGGAGAAGGAGAAAATTGAGATACCACGGAAAAAGGAACCAGAACTTTTCAAAAAGAAACTACGTTGGGACTATAGGATACAGCTTAAGAAGAGATCTGTAAGATGGTAAGTCAGCACATTTTTTTTTGTTATTTGTATCAGAAAAACAGCAAAATACTTTATATTAATGTTAGGGTAACAAATAAGCTTACAATACAAATTGACTGTCTACAAAAAACTCAATTTTGTATTTACAGGTTATTTAGCGCCTCCTGATAAGATTTGTCACTCACTATTTGCAGCTTTGTTAATAGGAAGTGTCTATTGACGCCACCGTGTCCGTGTCGGATGTAGGATTAACACGGACGACACGGAGTTCTGTCTATTTGCATTGCCCATGTTTCGTGTAAAAGAACTTTTACGCGGACTACACCGATCCGTGTACTCACTGTACCCAACACGTTCCCTCAAATTTTTATTAGACTTTCTGGGAGGAGAAGGTGTATTAATCAGGCTTTTAGTTGCTGTATTAAGGGGTGGGGACTGCTAGGCTTGTATCTAGAGCATTATAAACAATTTCGTTGATGACACGGAATGATGTTTTTACGCGGGTTCGAATGTCGCGGACTCGGCGGAATACACAGGGACACGGACTGAACAGAGGTTGACCCAACTCCGTGTCGTCCGTGTAAATCCTACACAACCTACACGGACACGTCGGCGCAAATAGACACTTCCTATTAATAAAGCTGCAAATAGTGAGTAACAAATTTTATCATCTTCGCCCCAAATCTTCTGTAAAAAAGTGTCGTTATTTTACTTCGTTTAGAATGTAAGGCCTCAAAATCGTTTCAGTTCCTACTGTTGATATCAAACTCTTTCAGATTGGTTGGTTGGTGTGTAGGATGAGGAAGAAGTGTATCTTTCCTGCACTGATTCCCGTAAAAAAATGGGATAATTAGATTATATCCCGATTTCTTCACTTCTGCTAAATCTTCGCAGAAGAATGTTTCTAAGATTCTGGGACTAGGCATTGATTGAAAACATGTAAGACAGTCTCGTCTTCTTTTGTGCACTTACATCGCTTTGTGTGACCCGAAGGGTAGAGCGACATGAGGGGGGTCCTCCAATTTTCTGTTGACCTGGTAAAAATTGTGGAAACTCTAGACCAGATTTCAGAGTGACGTGACCCAAGCACAGCTGACAAGGCTGCTTCATTGTTGACAGCATTAAGTAACTCCCAGGTCGTGATCTCAATATTGTGTCTGAGTCAGTGAGTGAGTAAAGAACTTCAGAAGACCGAACAAGTGAATAACACAATTTTCATTCTTGCCAGTCGTCGGGAAAATGTGGATACTACTTTTAAAAACGCTTGGCAACGTGCAGAAAATCTTACCAATCAGCTTGGTGCCGAGCTGGTAATTCCTCGAATCCCTCGGTGTTGGGGACGTCATGTTTATCGTGCCAACCATCAAATGAACTCAGCCGAAGAATTCTACAAAGTATCAATCTATGCACCATTACTAGCTTTGTCCTCACAGATTTGCGAAAAAATTTTTAGTTGAAACTTTGAACGCCTTTCAGTTACCAGTTTTTATTCCAGAAAATATTCTCAAGACCTCTGCTGATGAAGGCAATAAAGTTATTAATTCTCCCCTGGACCGCTTCTGGCTGCTTCTTGTCCATCAGGGTGCTGCTTCGCTTCTGTTAACAGATGAAATTTCGTTGTGGCGAGAGAAATCGATGCAAGAAAAGGAGCGAGGAGAAGATTTACCAAAAACTGCTCTGCACGTGCTGACTAGATGTTATAAGGATACATATCCTATAATAAATGAATTTCTACTGATCCTTGCACCGCTTGTTAAAACATATTTAAGATCAACTATGCATAAAAGCCGCCTCCTCGGTGCTGCCCTTATGCACATTTATAATAATATTCCGATTGAAATCGAGAAATTGATTACTAGATACACAAAAACTGGCCGAAGGAGACTGAAATTCAAAATTTAATGCAATAACTAGAATTCTTTACAAACTTAAATTGCAGTGAGGCTTTAAAACTTATATTAATAATAATGTTTTCATTCCACCACAATTCTTTAACGTTGGCCCATTTAAGAAACAAGAAAAAAATATTCACAATCCAAATATTAAGAAATTTATCTGTTCAACCATTAAATTATTCAACAAAAGAACTAAAGCATTCTTTTAATCAAAGCATCCCATTAATGCCTTACGAATTAAGACGAGCGCTTCCTCAACTTCGCGCCAGCACTCTAGGTACAATTTTGTTTATTATAGTAACATTCCTGTTGAAGAGAATCAAATGTATCCAAGTCAGTCTATGCGTTACAAAGTGAGCCCTCCCCCACCAAAATGCAAAGTTGTTCTCATAGTAACAATGGGAGAATATACTGTATACAACAATAGAAAAAAAATCCAAATTGACCCTCCACGCACGTATAGCGAAGAAATACGTCCGGTAGTATTATGCACGCTCCCGCTACAGGCCCAAAAATTTAAAAACACGCCCGCCACGGGTATGCACGCTCCCGCTACAGGCAGAAAAATCTAAAAATACGCCCGCAATAAATGCACGCTTCTATTACTGCGTTCTGGCTGTAACACATTTGAGACTTACCCGTAACGGCGCCTGTGCACCGTGTGGTCCATCGGCCCACCTGATATTGAAATTGTTGCTAATAGCTGATGACAAAAATAATGATAATAATTGCCTCAAATTTGTTATTTTTATTCTTATTTTCCAGTTTCAGTTATAATCTTTATATTTATATATTTTTGTTATTTCAGACGTCGGTATTGAATGAGTAAATCTGCGAGCATAACTTTATTGTTTTAATTTTAAATTTTAGTCACGAAAAAGTGTGCTCGTACCGTGCTTGATTTGGACTATTTATTGCGTTTTTTATTGACACGTTCCTGCAGTGGGCCGGCATTTTAAAAAGTATAATTGTTACTCAGGTGTACCGTGCCTTATTTGAGTGCCATTCAGGCTTTTTGACGCTGTGCGTGCCTATTTCATCCTAAGAATGGGCGAGTCTTATTTTTATTTGGGTATCCTGAACTCATGAAATTTTTGACACGGTATAATTGAGCATCGTAATGCATACAACAAAATAGTCTGTCCAGGCGTTACGAAGCTAGGCTATCCCTTCCCCTATCCACATAGGAGCAATGGGGGAACATATTCTATAGAACAAAAAGAGAATCATAGAAATCGGTCCACGTTTTACAAAGTTAGATTCGAATAAGAATAAGGAGAAAAACTACTAAATTAAAGAAATTATTACATGAACTCATAAAAAGTTGATTGTACTTTCTCTTGAATTTCACTGGATGCTTTTCCCCAGAATCATGTTCGTTAGAAATTCCATCTCGATGACACATGATGGTGGGATCCTAAATCCTAAGAAACTATCTTTCCCCCATTAATTTGGGGCAGAACAATAAATCTTATGGTATCCCAGAATAAAGCAATATCTAAAATTGCAGCCTCGTCTTAAAATATATATTATTTGAATGATAAAAAAAAGATAAAATTTCTTTGAATTATTGACAATAACTCAATAGCAGCAGCAACAGCAACAGCTTCCGCATTCTCAATTGCAAATATCTTCTTGCGAAAGTTGTTGCATTTGCAGACTTGGCATATCTCACGTTTGTTTTGATCACGTAAAGTAGCGCAGTATCTCTTTAGCCTCGCACTTCGCGGTGGTATCCTTCACGGTACTCCTATGTAATCAGTCCCATGGCTGAAGTTCCACTAACCAAAGCTATGAATAATGCGGCCATACCAGGTAAATATACGACAAATCATACTCTGAGCAATACTGATGCGTTTAGAAGTGTCAAAGCACTGTCGAAGGTGAACAAAATGTACTTAGCGTTCATAAACGATGAAAAAAATGAAGAAAATAAAACCATTCGCTCGCACTTCTTGACCTCGTCGCCGCCGCTTCCAATCAGTACATAAAAGCCTCGAAATGGGTCAAGGAAGGGTCGGAGTTGCGAACGAACGCTACGCTACTACGAGCCGCACTAGTAAGCTGCAATCAGTCAGTCCCTCAGCGATGATTTTCCATTGGCCAAGATTTTTGTACTAATAGTTGCTTGTCAACCATGGGCTTGACGGTGTGGTCTGCTCTCTAGCTTAGATCTATTGGTTGTTTTGCTATGGATCGCTGCTAATTAATTTTTATTTTTGTTAAAATATTGCGCGATAATTTCAACGAATTGGTGGTGGTATTCCATAAATTAAGCAGTGAACCCTCCTCCCTCTCTCAGAAATGGCGCTGAACTTTTCGAGCAATTGTGTAAACACAAAAATGTCTTGACCTCAATATGTCCTTGTTTACTTCTTTTTGTTACTCATTCTGTTTCCTCGGTTGCTTTTCTTGTGAGACGAATACCTTGGTCGCAGTAAGACACTTTCCCTTGATGCTTTGTCGAGCTTTATCCGAGATGCATGACGGCGATATACCTGCCTATGCTAATGATTGACTATTTGCCGTCAATGACATCCGCCCACAATGTGAATACCTGGGAAACGGCATTATGTAAGACTTCCGAGCCACGTCTTTTTTATAATTCGATTAATTTTAATCGTTTTCATCATTTAATTATTAATTACAAAAACCAATTGTTTTAAGGGAGAGCGGCAACTCCACTTAGATCGGCTCCTTTGTTTCTATTTTCTGGATTTTGAGATAAGTTCACTTTAATCTAGGTAAATGTGAAGATAATTCATTTGTTAGTCATTATTACGACATTAGTCATGAGTAAATCTGGTAAAAGATACGGAAGAGAGTCAAAGGGGACAAAGCTCGTACAAGGCTCCATGCTTGATGATAGAAGGACAACCCAAGATTACTGAATGTGCTTCGATTAAGACCTCTGTTAGGTGGGAGTTTATACCTCAAAGAATAAAGCAGTCATAATACTAAGAATACTTTTCATAGTTGCAGCTATAAAGCCTGTGGGGCTTTGGTAGCTCAATAGGTAAGCTCCTTTTACCTAGCGTTCTCATCAATATTTTCTACGAGCTCTTATTTTTCTCGCAGACAAGTTTAAGAGTCGTTATTATGAGCACCTATAAAGGCACCATGTTAAAATAACGAATATGAATTTCTGTACTTTTTCAGAAGTGCAAAAATAAATCAGTCAAGTTTCCTGAAGAGCTCTAGAGGTAGGATATATTACACATGGTGCACCCTTAGAGTAGTATGGTAAATTGACGAATTTGTGTTTGAATGTTCCATTAATCGTTTGATTTCCTGACGATAAGAATCTGCATTATGGTCATGCATGTTTGTAGCTGTTACTCGTTAACATTAAGGAAATCGTACTGCGACAGACCCAACTGCGGCCAATCTGCAGGGTAATGTCGTTTGTAATCGACTTTGATTCTGGCACCAATTCAAGGCTGGACGCGATATTACATTTAATCCATATACCGCCGAAATTTCACTAAGAACTTCGGGGCAATTTAGGCCTTTTGAGGTCTGTGAATTTTGAAATTTTTTTGTGTCCACTAATTAGTTTTATTTGTCCAAGCTCCATTTCAATATGTCGGAAAAAAAAGAAAGAAACACGGCTTCACGCAAATCAGCACGCATATCAAGTGGGCAAATCATCCATAACAGCACTACATAGTCTAGTCGGAAAACTAGAAGACACTGGGCTGGGTTGGGGATAAATTGGTAACAGTAAGGGCTACCAGCGGATGCCATCAGGGCGGAGTCCTTTTCTCTCTGTTGTGGACACTTGTTATTGATGATCTCCAGTTAACACTGACTATGATGCTGGCTACGAGTGCCAGGGCTATGCAAATGACTTCGAAAACTGCAAAATACCCTACCTATGATTGCCTAAAATGGCCCTATGTACATATCAAGCGATTATAACACCCTTAGTCATCTATGCAGCTCTCGTATGGTGGCCAAACGTGGGACAAAAGACGTAGTCTGCATTACAAAAACTGCAGAGGACAGTTTGTCTAGGAGTTACGGGTGCCATGCGTACCTGCCGCACTGCAGATATGGAGGCTCTACTGGACCGCCTTCCCTTATAACTATATCTAGGTAGCGATTCTCAAAAATTTTGGTTGGCTTAAAGCAGGATCCTCTTCTGCTAAAGATCTCCTTTATTACTTCAAGGTGCCTGAGCGTATTTTGCGGTTGTGGAGTCCTGCAGAAAATACAACCTTGGTCGAAGTACTCACCATACCCTCCCTTAATAATATTGACTCCCAAGCACTTCAAGATAATGATATTTTAATCTGTCGAACACGGAAAAGTTTAGCTGCATGTAACTCCTATTACCATGAACACTCCAAAATTGTCTAGACAATTACCATAAATACCCATTGTTGTCCAAGCATCGCCCAATAGAATATCTAGCCTTGGCCGGTGGTCGGCAACCTTACATCTACCGATCATCGGGCCAGTTTTGATTAATACTGACCCCGCTTGATTCCTTAATTTCCACCAGGCAGAAATTGGAGGAAAGTTTCTTCCAACGAGGTGAATCAGTGGCTCTAAGTTGGAGAGTTAAGTCAATTGAGGTGTCTTTTTGAAACACCTAGACTTAAAAATTTATCTTACTTTACCAAACCGCTGCAGTGTATTTTAAACGGAAGTAACAAGTGTGTTGCACGGAAGGGACGGGAGAAGAATTTCACCCGATTCGAGGCAACGGTTGCAAGTGGACCAACAATTTAAAGTGGATTCTGAACAGCTGACAATTTCTCTGCAACCCTCCATGGCCCGCCTGTTGTCAACAGAAAACAACCATGGGTTGCCGTCGGTGGGATCTGGATTGATAGGCCGACACATTATCACTTACTCCATCGACGACTTATATGATATTCAAAATTGCTCAAAATTGTCGCTTAGCTTTGAACGCCATAGCTGAGCACTATAAGATGCACCTCACATGGGCATCGGGGTGTAGTCAGATTCCGTGAAATTGTAAAGCCGTCGAGCTAGCGAAACTTGGCACGACCAACCAGCTGTGCATTAAATTTAAAATGTAAATGAGAAATCGCCCGGCAAATCCGGCTGACCTTCGAACTAAAGCGGTCAAAAGGACTTGTTTAACTTAAGCGGTATATTATTATCGTGGCTGTTATCATTGGTCATTGGCATGCCAATAGACTCTACCTGATCTCAAACGACTTTTGTTGGAGCTGTCAGGACGAGGAAAAAGAGGAAGCCATTCCTTATCTTATCTGCAACTGTAGGGCTCTAGCTAATCGGCAAACCTGATAGCCCGTAGCCAATCGGTAATCCAGTTAGCCACAGTCGAGCTAGGCTCCGCTGCCAGGAACTTATGAGAGGGGGTCAAAAGTTTCAGTAAGTTTCCGTAGCTAGGGAAAAAATGAAAAACAAATTTTTAGGTTATAAAATTATGTTTATTCGATTCTGTGCGACACTTAATCTATTTTTCTACGTAGTCGCCTTCGACGTCCTGCTTCCGAAACCATGAATTTACCTCCGTCTTGAGATGCTCATTGCTACGGAAAGGCTTGCCACGCAGGTTTTCTTTCAAAAGCGAGAAAAGGTGGTAGTCACTCGGTGCAAGGCTTGTAGAGTAACGTGGTTGTTCAATAATATCATATTTGAAGTTTTCCAATAATTTTTTTTTGCAGTAGATGGAGGACGAGCATTGTCAGGCAAAAGACAAGACTTTCCAGGACGTTTTCGTTTGATAGCACTTCTGAGTTATGTTAAAAGTTCACAGTATCTATCTGCAGTAATCGAAGTACCTGGCCTTGGAAAGTCAATCAATAAAATGCCCGAATCACACAGTAGCCATAATCTTTCCAGCAGAGTGTTGAATTTTCGCTTTTTTTTTTTTTTTTGGAGCACTTTCTTCAAGTTTCGACATGATTTGAATCTCCTAACCCCCCTCGTAGTTATGTTCATTTGCAGCTCAAAGTGGTTTTACCTTACCAGTCTCCTTTAATCCCTCGTGGGACATAGCGCGGAAACAGTTGCACTCCAACGGGTACCATGTTGTTTAAGTCCTGGTGTCGATGGGAAAGCAAACAGATATCATCTGCGTAGTCGAGGTCTTTGAGGCGATCTAGCAGTCCCCATTGTATACCACTTGCTCGTCTATCGAGATCGCTGACAAGCATGTCGTTTATTACTATGAGAAAAAGTAGTGGCGAAAGTAAACAACCTTGTCGAACACCGGAGCTCATTTCACAGCTGTCGGACAGCTTTCCGTTGTGGAGAACTCTGCATTTGGAATTGATGTATAGGGCCTTTATTAATTCTATTATTTTCTCTGGTAAGCCGCGTTGCCGCAAAGATAAAAGTGGTTTTAGGTGTATATTACTGGGAATGGGAATTTAGCTCAAACATAGTATCAAAATGGGCAATCATAGCCTAAGTGTGCCTTCCCCTTGGAAGGCCACTTTAACCTAACCTAAACTACACTTAATTTTTTAATTTCTGTTTTATATCCTCCTTTTAGGATAATCTTATTTGATAAAACATATGATTTTCTGAAAGCTTTATCTGTTAATGGTAAATATAATGAACTTGTCGTGTTTTTTTAAGTCGCGGTATGAGTCTGAAAATATAAACTGCACAAAGATACAATTAGCTAATCAACAATTATCCGCCTTCGCCCTTGCACTATTTATAAGATTTACTTTAAACTATATTTCGAGAAAAGTTCGACAATCTCAAGGTGTTTATCTCAAACAACAACAATACTAATCAATTTGCTGCAAGCAGCTGTGAACAATATTATCAATATGTCCTTCAGGTGTAAAAAAAAAGATTGATTAACGCCCATGAGATCGTGCTATTACGCTGCAACATTTACTTTATTTCGTCACGGTCACATTTCTTAGGAGTGCATAAATAATTGAACAAAACTTATTGCTACCCGCTGTTTACATTGGTGACGTCAAAATTGCCCAGAAGTTTATCGCTCTTTAG
Source organism: Leptarthrus brevirostris (assembly GCA_964036015.1). Lineage (NCBI taxonomy): Eukaryota > Metazoa > Arthropoda > Insecta > Diptera > Asilidae > Leptarthrus > Leptarthrus brevirostris. The sequence continues at coordinate 8,380,687 of OZ038373.1, forward strand.
TGTCAATCGAGTGCATTCTGTCATCAGTGCCACCTTGCACAGATCTCCGAATGTGTGTACGTGTTTTCTATCGCTAGAAATTGCAAGGTTGCCGTTGGCTCGTTCTCAATGTAGTCGGGAGATGATAGTTGCAATTGTAGACAATACTGATGATACGTACTGGTTTATTCTAGTGTTAGTCAGCATAAATTAGGAATAGGTAAGAAATTCAGGGGGCGAAAAAGGGGTAGGAGAACGCAAAGTACTTTTTCATGTTTGCGAAAATTTTTAATTGATTTTAATGTTACGACAGTTTGTTGAAAAATGAAGATAATAATGGCCCTGAACTGATGGTGGGAAGAGCATGGTGGAGAGTCATGATGTTTCCACTTAAATTATTTGAAGTTTTGCTTATTAGCATTTTTGTTTATGAAAGAAATTCGCTCTGGTGTGACGTAAATAGCTGATAATAGTATTTTGTAGGCGGTAGATAAAGAAAGTCGCGAAATTCTTAGTTAAAATGCACGTGAAATTGTGTATATGATAATTACGAGTTGTGACAATGAATTTTAAAACTTGCATGCAAAATAGCAATAAAGATTTTACTTCAGTCCATTTTCGAAACAATAAACAAACATTTTAAATGAGGGAAAAGTGTTTGCTTTATGAAGTAAACTGTGTAAAAGAGACATCTATTTGTCAAAGTTTTCTCTACTAAGTGCTACTATATCAGCTGTTCTTTTATCAGGTTAAATAAAAGAATGTATGTGTATGTAAATTTAATAGTAAAAAGAATTATTAACTAGAAAAGAAGTATTTATTTAAACTGTAACGTCGACAACTCTTCAAGTTAATTAGATACACCGTCTTCTCCTAGGGCAAATAAGCAACGAGATGCTAACGTTTCGAATCTTTTAGTTAATCAAGTAAATGACTCCTATGTCACACACTTAATTAAGGTCGCAAGTATCCCAGTTCCAAGGGACGCTTCTCAAGATGCATTCGAGCGTGTTTCTAGAATGCAATTTTTTCCGTAGCTCAGGGGATGCCCTATGATGCCAAAGCACAGCCTTGAAAGTTTGACAAGGGAAACAGAAGATCGTAAACTATTCCACATTCGTGTTGTTCTACTTAAAAAAGATTCCCGAAATTTTACGGTACATCCAAATTTTACCTCTATACTCGGTGGGAGCGACTTGTAGCTCTTGTAGCGCGCGTTTTCATGTTCTATAAGGAATCAGGCTCGCAATTTCGTTAGAACAATGGAAATAGAATAGCCATAGAAGAGTAAGAGACAATTGACATTCCGTCGATGCTCCTGAGAGTCAAGGCCCTCAGATATTGAGAAATCGCCAATAAGCTTAATAGTCTAACGCGGACAATGTGGTGTGTCCGGCCCATGCCCAAATATGGGAATTATATTCAAGTCTAGGCTTAATGTGGGACTTGTAGATCAGCGCTAAGTCAGGGGGGTGAAATATTTCTTACATCTCTGTAAAAAACCCAAGCATTTCATTGCACTTTTAGCGATTGTAAATATATGATCAGTCCAGCTAAGATTGCTGGATATCTCAATACCCAAGATGTTTAGGGTGGGCGAATTGGGTATATTTATTCCGTCGACTGAAATGGATTGAGGGTGAACTGGGCTTTTTTTAAGGAACATTCAACAGCATTAAGTTTTTGATGCATTAAACGAAACACGATTTGCTCTGCCCAAGCGAAAACCATAGAAATGTCGTTGTTTATTGATCTCAACATGCGTTCTCAATTGACATTAAAACGTCAATTCATTACAGAATCAAATGAGTACGCGAAATCAAGGGTGCTATCATCGGAAAAACTATGAATAGGATTGAGTGTAAGAGATAAAAGATCATTTTAAAGAAGAAATAAGGTCGGTGAAAGAACTGAACCCTGAGGTACACCGGCATTTATTTTGTAGGAATTAGATGTACCTCCGTCAATTATTACACGGTTTGAACGGTCTGACAAAAACCTTTCTATCCATTTAGCGAGGGTAGGGTGCAGACTAAATGCGTGATGTTTGGCTTAAAGGGCAGCATGCCAGACTCTGTCTATCAAAAGCCTTTGAAATATCAAGACCGACGATTTTGGACTCACCAAAATTATGGAGACAATGATTCTAACGTTCTCCGTTAGCGCCGATATTAAGTCTCCGGTTGAGCGGCCAGCGAGGAAACCGTACTGGCAATTGATAAGATGGTTATTTTCTAGATATTTCATTAACTGAGAGTTGATGAGAGATCCAAAAACTTTAGATATGATCGAAGTTAGTGCAATTGGTCTGTAGTTAGGGGGTCACATGCCTCTCCTTTTTAAGCATTGGCTGGACATGAGCAAGTTTCTATGCACTTGGAAACATTCCTGTTGAATATGGCAGGTGAAAAGTTTGCGCAGAGGTTTAGCAGCATTTTAATACCAGGGGCGAGAAACTATCAGGCGCAGTAACTTTGGACACGTGGAGATGGAAGTGACTGCGATGAAGGTGGCAAGTACGAATTAGCTGCAAACAGGTTGGCCTTGCCCAATGAGTGAGGTGGTGTTTACGAACAGGTGATATTGTTTTTTACTGTTTTTACTAGAGACCAGCTACCCTTTGCAGTAGAAAATACCTTCCGTCTCACGCTCTGGTCGAAATTGAACCTTGCCCGACTACTTACTGAATTGCAAATATATCGCGCATCTCTTTAGATACGTCTGTCTCAATTCCTCTGAAGGGCACAATTTATATGCCTGGAAGGCTGCTTCTTTGTTTTTAATGGCTACGAAACAGTCAACCAATTGGTGTTAGTTGGTTTGATATTTTTGAAGCTATGAGGAATAAAGCGATGCATTCCAAACCATAGGATGTTTAAAATAGGTGCTTTTGTTAACGTCTCTCATAGAAAAGCAATCAGACCAATCCAGCTTTCTCAGATATTTATCAAGTCCCGGCCAATCAGCATTTTTATAATGCCACACTAATCTTTGATGGAATTTAGGTTAGTGGTTGTCAGAGAGGAGGTGTAGAATTGGGCGGAGATAAGACAATGATCCGAATTGCCCAAGGGAGCAGTTACCGAAACCGAGTACTTATCTGGATGCGATGTAAGAAATATATCCAAAAGATATGCGTTGTGCCCCAAAGTATCAGGACTACGAGTCGGACACTCAACTAGTTGTTGTAAATTAAAGGACTCACTAAATAACTCGACGTGTCTTCCAGATGGGCTTGTGGTAGAAGAATGGCCGAGCTACTGTGTGTTGTGGACGTTGAAATCGCCAGCAAGAACGATTTCAGAAGAGGGGGATATTTCCAAAATCTTATCAATATCGGAAGACAGCTTATCGAAGAAACACACAGTGTGAGTGCCAGACAGATTCGGGTTGCGGTATAAAAAGCAGAAGTGAATGATGTGCCGATAGAGTTTAAATCTAATCCAGAGATAATTAAATTCTGGAGTACAAGACAACCGTCGCTTTAGGTACTCTTTCTTGGATGTTTGATTTACAGCGAAGCTTCCTACACAGAACAAGGCCTACATCATTAGCTTGGTCACTTAGTTTCATTCTGACCCTATTCATTATTTGTAGAATTGATAGGAGGAACTTTACGGTTTCGTGAAAAGAGTATCATATATTTATACCATAATTGATACACCAGGAGGATGGTTTCAAGAGAACATGTTGCGACATCTCAGCTAGGATATGGATATGGTGTGTCCGTGGCGACAAGGCAACCTCATTAGTGTAGGCGGTAAACCGGATCGGATCGAGAAATAGATCGTTGAGGACCATATTCCACAGAAGTGATTGCGAGACCCTTCCTTAGCGAGTGGCCCTTGTTGCGTACCTTTTTATGGTGGAGCTTACGATCCTGCTTCTGAGTATGAGATCTATAAGTTTGACGAGTGCACTCTCTAGATCCAGCTTCCTTAAGGATACCGTTATTGCCTCTGTCTTTACGTTGTTAAAAGCATCATCGATATCGAGAAAAGCTGCTAAAGTGAATCGCTTGTACATGATTGATCTTTTTATATCGTCGATCAGTTCATGCAAGGCTGTTTATATTCGTAGTTGTTAGTAGTTGATGTAGACATTAATAAGTCTCAAAGTTTTTAGAAAGAATGAGATGAGACTTATTAGCCTAAGATCCTTTGGTTTCCTCTTTTGGGAATGAAGATCACCTTGACCTCTGTCCACGAATCTGGAATGTATGTGAAGTTAAGCAGGCTTCATAAATAGCCTTCTGTCACGGCATTACTCTCGAAGGCTACTTAAAGTTCAGCAGGATTATACAAACCAAGCTAGCTGATTTAAAAGGCTTTAAATTATATATAGCCCAGGGTGCAGTTTCCATCTTGCTTGACTACGAGGTTGGGAGTACTTAGTTGTTGAAAGGATCTTATGTAAACCTCGAAAATTTGCGACATTCCTTCCTGAGGGGAATGATTTCCGCTGTCCAACACGGAGATATTGGCCTACTTTGGGGAATTATGTCGGGATAAAAAATCGTACGTTTACCATACTTAACGCATTTTGTTAGTTATATTTATGACAGTTTTATAATTATCTCTACTCGTCCTCTTTCTGTTCTTGTAAGGAAAACAGATCGATTTTTGAATTTTCAGCCCTAATTTAGGGTATACGCGGGCGGATTGTTAATGACTAATGTAATGTAAAGAAGTTCACGGCTAAAGGACTTCACGGCGATTAAGATGGGTTCCGTACACATGCTACAGATTAGCAAGTTAGTACTATTAAATCTAAAATTGCATCATTTTTCTTATTTATGTCTGAGCTGAACAAGAAGGACAGAGTATTGAGCGGTGACCGCCAAGAAAGTATCGATGATAAAATTTGCTGAAGGAAATGAAACTAGATTGGCCACACAATGCGCTTAGACAATGATAAGCTGGTCAGCAAGTTTGCATTTAGAACCTGTCAAGTAGGCAAATCTATAAAAACGTGGAGGAAAACATCAACAACAGCAATCGAGAATTTCTGAACGGAAATAAAGGCTGTTGCACAAAAGACCTTTCTTTGGAGGGCAACGTCTCCTTCTAGTGTTAAAATGAAACTGGGTTGGGATTTATTGAATCGAGTGAAGTGAAGAAAAGTTGAGTCTTTTCGGCCGTTAGGGGTGTGCGGTACGGTGTGTTTTGAGCTTCACTACTGGCAAGGAAGAGTTAGACTCAAAAGGTAAAGTACTAAAATAAACTGAAAAAACGATTCTCACTCTCTTCTTGAGGAGTCACGATTTCCTTCGCGTTCCTTGTCACCGAACTGTGTATGGCATGCACGAGCCTATTCTCGCCTCTTCAACGAGCCAACCTTGATTTCAATTTTTCCAGGCTGCGATTGAAGAACCATTTAAAATTTTGTATGTGTTGTCACATCTTCTCTCACTCTTCCAGTAACTTCTTAAACTCACTTCTAACTCAAAATGCTCAAGTCCTTTAATTAAATGTGTTACTCCAAAGGGCGAATAGTAGGTCCTGCACTAAAATTATGTAGTTCTACACACTTTTACCTAAAAGTTTTGCTAATAAATTATGACGTATTTGACAATCCCATCCAATATGTTCCAGTTTGCATGCGAATATAGGAAGAAAAGAGATCGTAAATTTTTTCCTGATATGAAAATGGTAAAATATTCGAATCTGCAAGCATCCATCTCTTGCTCTTGTAGCACCATCCACAGAAACATCTATAATATAGTTTTATCTGCCGCAGATTCCCCAAATTTATTAAGAACAGCTTTTCATCTGCTCTGCTTTTCCTTTAGGGTAAATGTACCCTTAACAGGATTGACCTTTCTGTTCGGAAAGCTTTTCATGATTTTCTCTGTAACTCGAAAAAATTAGAACTTCAGCGAATTTGACGAAATTAAAAAATTCGAGTTCAGCTTTTATCCTTGAGATAACCTCGTTGCACAGCAGAGTGCATTGAATGCAGGGAGCAGAAATTAAATCGGCGATAAGAATAGCAACCAATGGCATGTGTCGGGAGATGACATGCACTTTTCACGTGGCTATTGCACTATGATCTGACCTTACCGGACTCGAACCAAAATGCCAAAGTCCATTCACTGCATAAAAAGACGTTCGAGTTGATGTTGTGAAATCGCGCCATACCAGTACTGTCGTCTCCCCGCAAACGTTATCAAGTCCTCACACTTCGGAGCAAGTTCCAAAGTTCAATTCGTTTAGAAAATGAACATTTTCTTGAAGAAAAATTTAAGTTCAGTGACCCGGACATAGAGTTCAGTAAATAAATAGAACGTGCAATGACTTATCGCCTCTCTACTGTCTGTTGGTCTTTCCGTGATGCCGTCGCAATTACAATTTAACTTCGGCATGTTCGAGCGACACAAGTACAATGTTGCAGCACTGCAATTATTGCATTTTCGTACATTTTCACGATTTATTCGCGCTATTACGTGTGCTTTGCTGTGCTGTGGTGGTGCTGCAGCAGTTGAATCGAGATGCGAAAATTTCTTGTTCGCTCGAATGTGTACAGACTGCAAAACGTAGAGATTTGCAGTAGAGAAGCAACCATCATCGGAAAGCGTTTTTCTATATATTTTGTTTTTATCCAAAAGTACACCTCCCACCGCCCACACATTTCGCTCACTAACTTGCAGAGAGTTTTGCATGGCAGCTTGTAATCTACCAGTGCTTTAGTGTAGGAGGTCTCTTTATCTCTGTCGATTGGATTCCCGTGGGCCCCTCCTGGACTGGCGCTAGTCCCTCAAGGTAAACCGAGAGTTATTTTTTTGGCAATTGAAACTGAGTGGAAAAGTACAACAAAACTAAAAGCTTCAGTTTTTGCGGAAAGGTTCTTTCTTTATTTCTGTGCTCTTCAGTCAACCCTTCTTCCTGCTTTTTTGTCGGTTTTTTTTTTCAAGTGAAACAACTCCATTTGGTCAATGACTTAAAAAAAACGTGACGAGAAAAAGGTCAACAAACTCCGCTTAATTTTGCTGCTGGAGGTTTTTGAACTTTTCATGTTTGTAAAAGGGGAGCCAAGCGGCTCATGTGTCCTTATCTGACGAAATGGTATATCACAAAATCTGCTCAACTGCCCCCCTAGATACAAATTTTTACGCCAGACTATTGACAATTTAATTTCAGTCTTAATTGGGGCTTTTGCCGTAGGACTGCCAAAACGAGTACGATTATAAGTTCATTGACTTGCTGATGGCGACAACGATGTTATGTTGGTGCAACATTTTCACTTGATAAAACGATACCGTGGGAATATTAATCAATTTAAGCTTATTAGACTGATTAGTCCCCACTCGGTATTTGCTTAATCATCCAAACTTGTACTGACACGAGCTTAGAGTTAGCTCGTGTTGAACATTTTTGTTTTGATCAGAAATGTTGAACTTTTCTCTGGATTGTATTATGCGGCCTTGTCGATTGCTCTACTGAAAATGTTCTTATAGTTTTCAAATTAATTGGTGAAAATCTTGCTGAGAGATGTTAGTGTATCGGGAAATAATTAATTTTTACAACATTGTTTGGAAAACAATGCTTTAATTGTTTTGATAGCTTAATGTAGTTTCAGGAACCTCTCACCCTGCGTCGCAAGTTGTCACATCAACTCCGACCCAAAGACAAATTTCTTTAAACAAAAGTCAAAAAGTGATAATTTCGAAAAATATCAGAACTTCAGTCCAAAAATTAATGGGAATCTAATCTGCTTACAAAAACCGCCGTGTTTGCGGTAGGAAGATAGCAGAAAAAATTGGTTTTTCGAAAGCGCGTTGTCATGTTATTACGAGATTAGATGAATAAGTTCTCGATAACGTTGGGTATGTAATATGAAGACCTTAAATAAATGCTAAAATTCGTCGCATGATAATATGTGCTAAAAAATTTCGAGGGACGCTTGCGTGACAACCACACAATTCCAGGGTGCCAGAGTGTGTCGAAAGGCACCCTGGAATTGTATGATTTAAGCAGGCCTGTTTGTGGATAAATACCACCACTACTGTCCTCCGTGTGAGCAGTATGTAGTGCCAATTATAGCTAGCTCTAAACAAATTCATCACTGGAACAAGAATGTTATCTATGCAGGTTTGGTGGGGGACTGGAAAAATACCATCACCGCCAGAGGCTTTAAAAGTTTGAAAAGAAAGTCACTGCCCATCTAACCTTGTCATTGTCAAAAATGACGCTGGATAAGTTTGAGGCCCTACGATCAATGAAGACCTTTCTTAGTGTTGACCCAGGGGAGTGCACCTTTATTAGGTATTCCAGGGTTTACCTTTGTGTCTCGATGTAGGTGTCATCCCACTTCCTGAGAAGCCCTACCCTATTTGAAGACAAGCTTCCTCCGGCAGAGATTCTATGCTTTCATAGCGCCTTCTCCAGGATTCGCCTTTAGAACTATTTGACTTTTTTTTTATTATATTCAATAAGGGCGAACCTGTATTCTTCCCACTGTTGGGAGTGCTAAGCTGTATTAAATAGTCGTCTCGCTTGTCTACGCATTTCAAGGCAGCCGTTCGCTTCACCAGGGTACATTACGTATCGCTTTGGTTGAGCTGATTGTGGTGATCAGAATACCAGTTTTCAAGCTCACAACAGCTCTAAAGGTATCCCAGTTATTTTCCTAGGAATATCAATACTAGATAAGATCTCAGAACGCACCGGAATGTCGAATCGGATGAGCTAATGGTCCGACAATGAAGCTTCATCTGAGACTGGCCAGTCCCTTATGAACTCGGAAAGGACTCTGCTAGCCAGAGTGAGATCTAGCATCTCTGGCTGCAGTGATAAAAGTACGTTTGCACTCTCAGTTAACTATATTACTATCTCAATTAACTATATTACTACTACTAACTATATTACTACTATTATTACTATTTTTATCGATTAGATAGTTTAACAGGTGCTTACTTCCTTTATTAATGTTGCTGCAGCTCCAAAACATGTGGTGGGCGCTTGCATCGCAGCCGATGAAAAACTAAGGGTTTGTACATCGAGAATAATGATGTTAATGAGTTCTTGGAAAAGTAGGCCGATGTCAGGACAATTTATTGTGAGGATATCAGCCAGGATTGCCACAAGGTTCCTGAAAATGAAATTACTCAAAATCGATAAATTAACACTTTTGTCAATTAGAATGGCCGTCCGTGGCCTATCCTCTTCCCGGTGATAAATCAAGTTACTTGAGTTGATATTGAGTCCTCGAGCTAGGTCACTGGAAACCCAGAGCTCCTGAATTACCGCCAGGATTAACTTTTATAAGCCCCTGCTACTGTGGCTGATGCCCCTTTGGCATGGATACCCCTTTTGGGAAATGCGCCCAAAGGCTCCATTCGGAGAATTGAAAAGCTGCGTCCCACTGTCTTGTGTTACCGTAACCTTACTGGTTTGGTAACAGTTTGATGCGCATAGAACTGCATCGGGTTATTTGCTGATTTCGTTAGAATCCGTGTGATTTCCACGATTAAACGGGTAGCCGCAGGAGAGCCCTGATTACACCTTTTCCCAAGCCTTTCTTTCAACTTTATGTTCGACTCCATTATATGTACCTGCCAGGCAGGAATGTTCCAACGGGGGGAATCAGTGCCGAACGTTACACTGATAGCTCTCCGTTGAAAGGTCAAGTGGGTGGAGGTGTCTTTTCGAAACATCTGGAACTACAAAGTCCTTTTATTTTGCCGTAGTGTTTTTCAGGTTGACTATTCAGGAAGCGCTATCTGTGCGATAGATCAATGTCGCTAAGCGACATCTGCATCTTTACAGATAGCCAAGCTACTATAACGTCTCCCAGTGGAGTTTATACGACCTCCTAACTCAGAAACGTCGCCCCGTTTTAGGCGCCTTAAGTACACATTGCATGTGTATCTGGGCATAGTGATATTCTGTGAATGTGTAAAGCCGACGAGGTAGCAGACTCGGATATAATTTGCCAACTAAGCAAGCCGCTAGCCACATGCAAGCTGGACATTAAAAAAGCATTCATCAAGAAGAAAAATGACAAAGTAAGCGCGCGCACTTGACATTGGGGATCGTTGGGTTGGTGCGCCCTCAAATGACTTTGGTAGGAGTTGCCAGGATGAGGAAGAAAAGGAAACCAATACACATCTTTTCTGCAACTTTCCGGTTCTGGCCAATCACAGGAGCCGATATCCATTTTGGAAGACTGAGCCGGTTTATTAGGAGGTTAGGTTCCTAATTTTTATGGGGACGGAAATCTAGCCCCAACGTCGTATTACAATGGGCTATCCTTTGCCTTCCCTCCTGAGAGGCTACCACTGTAACTTAATCTAATCTCCTTCAGTTTCTTGTTAAATGGGTCAAAAACTCATTATAGTACTGACCCCTTTTTTCTTGACAATTACATTATGCGAAAAAAGTGTTTTCAAGGTCATCTTCACCGCTGCCCTCCAAATATTATATTTACTTATTTTTATTACTGGATACGATTGACCATCCATTACATTTTTTGACCAGCCCCAACAAATTACCCATAAAATAAACAAAAATCACCATAAAATATTTCCAACCCGGTAATTCGATATTCGGCTTTCAGTGGATTGTCAAACATTAAAGCCGCTTTAGATGGCTGTCTTTGTAGGTTTAGAATAGACACCAATTGCTTTCGACTTTTGACCAACCATCGAAATTAAAAAAAAAATCAAAGAAGTCGGTATAGCCAAAACATCGACTTTTGAACGCTGTATTCGGTTTCCAGGGGTTGGTCAAACGTCGAAAGCAGTTGGTGTCTGTTCTGAACATATAAAGACAGCCATCGAGGCTGGTCAAAAAATCTAATGGGCAGTCAAAAGTGGTCAGTCGATGGTCAATCCTATTAAGTAATAAAAATGAGTAAATATATTTGGAGGGTAGATGATGACCTTGAAAATATTGTTTTCGCATATTTCGGGACTGGAGGGTAATCAATATTATTTCTGGTCACACATTAGGTCTGTTCCCTGATACATTTTGCGTTCCATAGCGCTTCGTTCCAGGAAAAATGGCGGAGAAAAAATCGACGTCACATGTTCCCCTGCTGCACGAACTTACCCAAACTTTTTAGCTGGTGCATGATCGGCCATATTTTCTTGCAAAAGTAGAAACAGCTGTTCGGTGTTTTTGTTTAGAAAGTGAGGTTAGGTTGAGTGCCTGTTTCCTAGTGAAGTAGTGAACTGATTGAATAAAGTTATTAATAAAGCAATATTTGGTGATTGTAAATTGATTAGATTAACAATTTATAATTAGAAGTGCGGTTTAAATAAATTCCTTGTGTTCTGTGAATTTTCTTCTTCTTGATTTTTACGAGTTTGCATGAAACATGTTCCCTCGACTTTTTGGTTTGTGTACACATTTTCTCCCACCATATAAGGAAGTATTTACACGGAAAGTTTGTGCACGAAAATCGCTGGAACAGACCTATTATTCTGCTTCACACAGCAGCCTTCCTTTAGTATTCTATTCTGTCTCGTTCCTTGTTTTTTGACACTTTGTCTGTCGTCCTGTAATATTAAAATTGTTGACTATTTATTTATACTGTAAATAAATAAATAAATGAACCAGCACATACAACCCTATTTATTTTATTTTTAGGCAAGTTGTGCATTATTTAGGCCAAATCTACACTATAAAAAAATCTAAGAAACGTGACTTGATTTTGCTTAACAACAGCAGTTTTTGACACTTGCTCCATTTGTTCTAAATATTAGGTCTGTTCCAGTACCTATGCAGTGAATATATTCAATTCGAAAGAAACTGCATAACTTTATTCCCAGTAATCATTTCCCCAAGCAATTTTGCTTATGACACAACTTCCCCTACTGCAGCAAATTGAAAAATTTGACAGCCGCTTTGAGTACCTTCAATTTTCTTAACTTGCTTTACTAGGTCTGTTCACGTGCTTTTTGATCAGAAATATTCTGAGTAAAAATGTTAAATAGGAGAAGTTACCAAATACCAAGAGTACGTGAACAAGTTTGAGTAGTCTTGGACAAAAACTAAAGTAATAACTGTCAAAGTGACAATTAGTGGCTTTATAACAAAGCTTAGCAAAAGTGCTCAACTTATTTCTTCGGGTAAATTTGGACTAACATTTTTAAGTAGGGGAAATGTTACGTCAGCAAATGTTCCCCCATTTCATGAGTACGTGCACGCGTTTGGGTAAAAATATCATAATGCATTTACACAAAACTAAGTACGTGAACAGACCTACTGTCAAGCGAAAGTGTCATATCACTGTGTGAATTTTCCTCATAACACCTTGTCAGTTGTCATTCAGAACAAATCTTCTTCTTATTTTTAAGCACGCTGAAAAAAAGTGTTCCCGTTGTTGTTATTACTTCACCGCCACCATAGAAAGATACAAACTGCAGCAACTTACAGCAGAAAAAGCACGGGAACAGACCTAGGCTACGAGATTGTGTTATATATTTTACATCAATTAAAAAGGATTTGGGTTTAAATATATGGCTGAGGACAATGAAACTGAACAGAGTCATTTCTCTAAATTATTAGCTTAAATAATAATGTCACTTGTCGGTTGAAAATTTTTAATTTTTTTAATAAAATGTATCAAGAACTCTACTAATATTTAAAATACCAACGTAAAAAGTTAAATTCTTACTCCAAAATCGATTTTTAACTACTTATGTGTGGTACACATGTCTACTACCATTATGCTTGCGATATATCTACAATATAGTCGTCCCTTTCTATTTGAAATATACCTATTTGCTATTTTAAAAGCATTAAAAATAAAGTTTCTCTTAAAATTTCATTTCATGAGCATCTAGAAACGTTTGAACTTTCTTTCTATTCAAATAATTCCAAATAAATGGTTAAAAACAGTAAAATAAAATTCTATAGAAATTCATAGAAACTTCCTTTCTTTTCTCCACTCGTCTCGACTATTGAAAAGCAACAGACAATCAAATTTTGCCCCACCCACATCTCTTCTGAGTAATTTTCATTATTTTGTAACTTTTGCGTTGAAAATTTTCTTGTTTTCTTTTTATTTTTTGTTTTCATTTCATTGCAAAAGTTCACTGAACGAAAAATGTTTTCTAAACGAAAGCAAAGAACGATAAATTGAGAAAACAGTACACGTAACTTCATCGTGTGTAAGCGCCTATAAATTTTGAACTATCAAGAGACGTACAAATAGTAAAGTCTGCCTGCTGCACTACACATACACACACACATGCTCGAAACATTGAACAAATGTTTTTAGCTGCCTGAAAAACTAATACCAGGCACCCATACTTGTTCAAATTCTTTCAATGCAAATAAAATTAATGCAAATATATTTTAATATACACCAACACTATCGCATTTTTGCAAGCATTTAAACAAAATGCCAGCGGTTGGCTGACGCTGCATGCATAAAGCCGGAAAAGTCCATTGAACTCTGGCTGTAAATGAACTTTTCATCAAGCGCAAAGCTCTTCTACCTCTCTGACGACGGTCTGGCAGTGTTCGATCTACGAAATTACGCTCTCTCAATAAGCTTTGAAGCAAACACAAAGTTTAAGCATTGAAAAGTGGGAGAACTTATGCAAAAGCTTCCAGGTAATTATTGTTTAGTTAGGCAGACGTGGGCGGAAAGCGTTATCTATTTGTAGCTCTTGAACTTTTCTATGCTTTTCTGTTAGAAAAATACTTGCCGCTTATTGTTGTTTTTTTTTTTTTGCAGTAACCAATTTCAATTGTTTTCTAACCCAAAAAGGGCGGTGAGACTTTTACTCGAATATTTAGGCCAATTTTGAAATTTGTTGAGTAATTTTGTGCAAAAGCTAAAAACAAGCGACCTCTAGCCGAAATGTCGTTGAACTTTATGCACGCAAAACGAGGATAAAACAACTGACCTGAATTTCGATTTACTCTGGCCGTGTGGCATTTCAATATTTGCCTAACACGGAAAACATAACTCGTGAGTCGTGAGTAACTACAAAAAGTGAAAGTGCAACTTTAGTCCAAGGAACTTGAAGGAAAAAAAAACTTGGCCGTTTCATAAGAAAGCTGATTTTTCTGCATTTGGTATCTTTGCTGGCTGCTGCTCTAAAGCGAAGGTTTTATTGTTTTAATCAATTTGTAGTGTGGGCGACTGAATTTTTTGGGTAAATGTCAGTTTATAGGTATTTTCTTGATTTATATCGAAAACGTTTAAACGTTTAAATTAAATAGGCTTAGATAATTGAAATTATATTGTCGGCTATTTAGCACTACTAACATTGTTGGATAAAAATCTCCAACCATCGTACAGTGTTTCGTGTAGAACAAGCGATGTGGATAAAATTATTTTTCGGTATTTGACGGGCTGAGAGTAAAAGTGACCTATTTATAAAGTTCGGGCAAAAGTGGCTTAGAAAATGTTGCGCGCAAAAACGAATTGCGTGAGATTCCGGGCAAAAACGAATCGTAGAAAATTTCCGGGCAAAAATGATTTAACTACAAAAAGTAATGCAAAGTTAATGCAATTAAGTAGTTAAGTCGTTTTTGTCCGGAAATTTTCTACGATTCGTTTTTGCCCGGAATCTCACGCGATTCGTTTTTGCGCGCAACATTTTCTAAGCCACTTTTGCCCGCACCTTATAAATAGGTCACTTTTACTCTCAGTCCGTCATTTAAGGGTAATAATAATAATAATCTTTTATTTACTTAGACATATTTCGCATATCAATTTTAAATCAAACATTAAGAAAATATAATTCAAACTGCTGAAAGATTCAATAAGTTAACTCATGATTTGACTGTATTAATTAAGAGGACCTAGTTCTGGTTGAGGTTCAAAAAACCGATTTTTGTTTTTGCTTAAAAAGATTTTTTTAAGGTGTCTAGAATACGAGGGGAGGTCCAAAAATACGCGGAATGGAGGAGTTGTAAATTAAATAAAAATTAAATTCCCCACAAGCTCAATACATTTTTTTTTGATCTAGAAATTAATTTCTCAATATCATCAAAAAAATATTTTTTGTCTTTGCTTTCAAAATGGACCGAAATAGCCTCTTTGACTTCATTGTCGTTGGTAAATATTCTTCCCCTTAGCTCTCTTTTCAAATTTGGAAACAAATAAAAATCACTAGGAGCCAACCCTGGACTATAGGGTGGGTGAACTAAAGATTCGAACCCTTGTTTGTGTAGAGCAGCCATTGCAACTCTGCTCTTGTGAACGGGCGCATTGTCTTGCAAGAGCAGCAGACCCTTCGTCAATTTTCCTCTACGTTTTTCCTTGATGGCTACCCTTAGCTTTTCCAATATCGAAGCATACATAATACCTACTCTCCAGTAATTGTGGTACCTTTTTCTTTGTAGTATACAAATAAAATTCCTTCACAGTCTCAAAAAAAACTGTAGCCATCAACTTTCCAGCCGATTCTGACACCTTAAACTTCTTAGGGGGTGGTGTACCCTTTTTAAGGTCCCAATAAAGTTGGATTATTAGGTATTCCCCAACCATTTTGTGATGCAATTAAGTTATTCACTAAGGAGCAAACTTATCCTCTAGTGTATAATTATACCCAGGTTTGATCCCCCGTAACAATCTTCTCTAAAATCGGAGTAGGTTCGTCGCCACACACACTTTCAAAAAAATGCTTAGACGTGTCGACTCGCTGTTGCTTCTGCGGCGGCGTGAACATTCTGGGCACCCATCTTGCACTGACT
The DNA here is from genome assembly GCA_964036015.1 of Leptarthrus brevirostris. Lineage (NCBI taxonomy): Eukaryota > Metazoa > Arthropoda > Insecta > Diptera > Asilidae > Leptarthrus > Leptarthrus brevirostris. Next base: position 8,396,325 of record OZ038373.1, read on the forward strand.
TTAGTCATGCCAAGATGATCGTGTAGAATTCTCAAAATGGTGGTATCTGATACACCAACTAATGCAGATAACAGTTTCTTTTTCAGACGAGAATCTTCTAATATTAATTTTTCGACTTTTTCGATTATGTTTGACGGCCGTCCAGGGCGTGGATCATCTTCAATCGACTCTCGACCATGTTTAAAAAGACTATACCACTTGTAAATCATGGTTTTACCAGGGCACTGATCACCATAAACGACTCACTCATTATAGTCTGAGCAGATTGTCCGTGCTTTGTTAGGAACTTTATCACGGCGCGAAGTTCAATTTTTTCCATAGTTGCGGTTTTGTTTCGAAAAGACTTGTTTGAAAGGGCGATAACTCTTAAACGAATGACATCATAGACTTGAAATTTTGCTTATATACTAATATTGAGTCCCTAATTAGCCCCCCCCCCCTCCCCTTCATTTCGCGGACTTTTGAGATATAAGTATACAGGGTATTCTGAAAATGTGTAGGAAACGATTTACCCATGGATTCTTTGAAGTGTCCTGATCAACATTTTCTTCCATTCTCTTCCCCGTCAAAATCGTGTTTGAAAATGCTGGTTCCTTCAAATAAATGCTTGTAAGTCCTTTCAAGGACATCGCAAGACCAACATTTAAAGCTTTTTGAAATAGGACACTTTATCCTTTCTAATGGTACCCAACATGCCATAATCCACTTATAATTTTCGAGTTGAAACATGAATATTGGGAAAATTTTGCACAAAATTTTGGTATGTTATCCTTAATCCTGCAAAAAATGTTACACCAAGGATATCATTTCTTTTTTCTTTCCTTAAGAAACTCTCAGGAAGCTCTTTACTCGAAAATAAGGATTAACTCGATATCTGCAGCCATTCAAAAGTTATTGACATTTTTACGCTGCTCGAGAAATGCTATTTTAAAATTAAGTGTTCTACGTGTTCTACATTTCTGCTCTCGAAATAAGAGACCTTTTGTTGACACCTCCAAGTCTAGGTTTATTTCTGATTTGGTCGCAAGTTGTACAGATTTTTTGTCACAATTGCTTCTGAACCATAGACAAGGTCTTTTAAATGACCCCATAAATAAAAGTCTAATGGATTCAGATCAGGAGATCTTGCTGGCCAAACACAGGGTCCGCCGCGACAAATCCATCTCGTTTCATAAGTTTCGTTTAGGTACTGTCGCACCGAGAAATGGACAGGATAAATAAATCATATTTCCTTCGAATGGATGATTTAATTCCTGATATAAGACATGCCTGACACTCGTTCTCGCCTGTTCGAAATATCTGTTCCAGTTCCATATAGATTCTTTTTGTAATATATCTTCGAGACATGAATTTATAGATTCTAGGTTCAGTTCGATTCCATGCTTGTTCACAGAGCTCCTGAAACCAAACAAGTCTTTTCTCAATTTTCCCCAGCATCTGAGGCAGTCTGTGATTAAGCATTTCACCAAGAACGTTCGCAATATATTTGTAATGTGATCGCAGTATATATGTAGGTTGGGCCGCGCGATGGTAGTCTAATCAGCTTTTTCATACCGAATCGAAGGCCACAGCGTGATATACCTTAAACTTCGCAGAAGTACTTATAACATTATTTTTGAGAAAGCTACTCCATGCAACATTTACACTATCCCTTGCCATGCTCAATCTTTCCTGAATATGTCTTCGAAATGATAGTTTTGAAGTAAAAATCATGTCTAAATATTTGTATTCCTTGACTATCTCTATTTCTTTACCTTCAAAGAACCACTTCTCCGTATGCACTCTGATTCCATCTGCCTTAGAGAAAATTAGGATCTTTGTCTTCGTCAAATTTACAGATAAGTTCCACAACCTACAGTACTTTTTCAAATTGTCTACCATATTTTGCAGAGTACGTGTGTCATCCGGTAAGAGAACCACGTCGTCAGCATACATCAAGAGTCGAACATTTATATCTCCCACTTTAATTCCTCCATCCACAAAATCATGAAGATCTTTCAGAAACACAGAAAATAACAAGGGACTTAGCACACATCCCTGACGAACGCCCGTATTAGTTTCAAACCAATCAGTACAGCTAACTCCGTTCCAAACAGCCGATTCGGTATATGCGTATAATCCTTGTATAGTAATTATTAACTTGGTTGAGATGCCCAAATTGTGCAACTTGTAAATACGAGCGTTCCTGTCAATAGAGTCAAAAGCAGAGCTAAAGTCTTCAAACAGGCCATATGCTTTTTTCCTTCCTTTGCTCCGAGCAATATTTATTAAAGTATACAAATTAAAAATGTTTTTTTTTTTTAATCCTTTCATAACCTGGAATTCATTTAACAGAAATTGCGTCACCACATACACATGAACACAACACATCTGTAATTCTGTGGTAGATCTGGATCACCTTTTTGTATAAATCGGGAAAATTAAAGAACGTTCAAAAGTCTCCGGTACAATATCTGTCGTGAAAGTATAGTTGAAAGCTCTTAAAAGACCATTCAGAAAGTGCTCAGGAGCATTTTTATAAAATTCGGCCGGTATGCCATCTGCTCCGGATGCCTTATTATCCTTTGCTCTTAGAAGCACATTCTTAAGCTCATCCAGTTCCATTTCCTTATCTAGATCCTGGACAACTATGAGAGGAGATGCATAGGCGTATTGCATCTCATTCTGGTGACGGTTTAATAACGATTGGAAATATTCCTTTAGTATATTGTCGTCAATCCTTCCTTTTAATCTTTTAACTAAGTTGCCATCAGTCTTTTGTGTCCTTTATGCATATTAAACAGTTTCCCATATTGGTAAAGTATGAGTTTCTTTTAAGGCTACATAATGCTCTATAATCTTGGTTCACCAAAGTGTATATTGTGGTATTGCCTCGATTAAGTAATGTTCTGTACATTTAAAGAATCTTCAACAAAAAAAAATGACGTAATTCGAGAGCGTTACCCTAAAAAACTTTAAAAAATAACAAATAGTCTATAAAATAATTTATTTAGCACAAAAGTGATTTAAAAAGTGTAAAAATAAGAAATACAAGAATTATCTTATTATATACGCCGCCGCCGTCTGTTGATCCTCCAGGTGTCATCTTCTACTTTGAACTAAAGCTATTCTACTTAAATATTAAAAGAATCCAAAGATTAAAGTTATTACAAATGTTAATAACTAACTTAAATCTAAAAATTATTATAAATGCTGATGACTTATATAAATAACTCTGAAGATGATAATAATTACAGATGTTAACAAAAAGAATAAATATTTAATCATCATCATCAGAAGAATCTGTTACGAAGTAATTCTCGGTACTCGCGGTACTAGAGTAGGGGCTACGGTTAATTAAAAAACCTCTGCAAGTAATTTATCCGTCTCCTATTGAGGACAGGGTTTCCACCCTCTGGAAAGCCGGGAAAAGTCAGAGAATTTAAGTAGTCTGGGAATTTTCACTGAAGTAAGGGCATTTTTTCATTCATAAATTCAAGTTATTTTCTTATGAAGGTCTTATGCTAGCACGGTATAAATGTAGCCATCACTCGAAGTCTATTTCTGAGAAATTTAAAAACATTTCAAATTTGAATCCACGGTATAAATTTAAATATCACTAGAAGTCTATTTCTGCAAAATTTAAAGGGAAACATTTTGTTGTCTCGATTTATGATTCTCTGAGATAAAATATCCAACTTTTGTCTGAAACAGTGAGCTAAAATAAATAATTTCCAAATTTTTTTCCCAACCCTACGGAGTATTTTTGCATAACCCTTTATAACCCTTCCCTTGCCATTAAATTGAATTGACCTCGGAAACGGGGGTGAAATGGCTTTAGCAAAAACAGAAATTGCAAAATTCCGACTCATTTACTTTGCTATAAGTTTAAATCCTAATGTGATTTGCTAATTCAGCATGATAACGCACCTGTACACACGTAATTGTTCATTAATTATAATTTAGTTTTACACTTAAAGTATTATAAATATTTAAATTTTTGGCAATCTTTGCATTTAACGTACTGTTTTCAAAATCTAATGGCTCATCTTTCCCAAATTCAAATTCCTTCTCATCTCCTAACACAACTGCGTACCTAACCTTTCAAACAACAATTTCGAGGTGTTCTGCAAATGTCAAAGGCAATGGCAATGTCAGGGAACTGAAATTACAATGACATATTACACCGACGAACCCTTACACCACCTTGTAAATGGTTGTTTTCACTTTTAAATGACCGTCAGGGACTTAGGGTTGATATCCTATTCAATCGTCTTCTGATGCTATATTGTTGCATGAAGGCAATGAACTTATTCACATGTAACTCATGTACAACACACAGACAAATATTTTAAGAGGGTAAATCGAGTTTGATATGTTAAATTTCGTACAATGACGTTTTTGTTTTACGAGGGTTTAAAAGCATCCTATATCGTGTTTACCCGTAGTTTTTCCAATTTGGGATTTCCGTTTTTTCACCACACGATGAAAAGCTTTTGTAGGTTGAAGTTGATTGAACTTTCACGTAAAGTTATATATATTCTGAACACAATTTATGGTCTGAGGTTTTGTATCACAACGAATAGAACTTTTGATAGAATACTAAATGGATGTTAAACAACCTGACAAGTTTTTTTCTTCTAAAGCGAATATTCCAAATTCCTGTGTCTTTCCTGATTATGCAAGCAGTAGCATCATAAGAATCTTCTCCCATGAAAGGCTTTGTGTAGATTTCGGTTAATCTCTTGTAGATGTAGGAAAACATTCTACCTCCCACAAGCTTTATTATGGTTCAAATCACTGCAGAATCATGCAACTGGTGTGACTCATTCTATGGCTGCTCTCGTTTAGTTTCTAAAAGAAAATAAATATGTTCTTGTTCAAGTAGGTCTTCTTAAGGTTCTCGTATACACATGCCAATATAGTATAAACTTCGGTTTGGAAGAGAGTGACAATGATGTATTAAATAGTAGGTGGTAGATAGGTCTGTTTCACTTTTTTCAATTCTTATGGTGGTCGCAATGTTGAAAGCCTGGCTCAGGTACTATATTTCTCTTTCTTTAGTTCGCGCTTAGGAGACCTGCCTCTTCTAACCCAAGCATAACTCATAACCCACACACCGTCAACCTCAATGTGAAGAATTATGAAGTTCAACAAGATCTCAGGTCTATCATTCTGCGATGTGAGTTTTGTTATAGGTTCTGAGTAGAACTCGTTATAAAATTAGTATGGTGATTTTTGCTAAAGAACTCATTAACTTTGCCGCAACTATGAAGCTATTAGCAGACATTTTGTTACAAAGTTACCAAAGAACTTCAAAATTTTCTTTATGTAGGCAAAACCTAGGGGACAACCCTATGATGCGCTAGTATGACTTTGCAGGAAGGGAACCTAGGATAAGTGTAATGAGGGATTTTGAATGTCTGCTTTTTTGCATTTTTGCGAGCTAGACATCAGCGCAGAGGTGGAGTGGATTTTTTTTTACTACAAACTCATGGGGAGACCGAGACTCGAACCTTGGAACCGGGTCGTGGTGATCCTAGCCACTTAGATAATGCACCTTCAACCCTTGTAAAATAGAGGCAATTTATTATCTACCTTTCTTTACGACCAGAAAAATGTTACTTCTTGACCCAACAACTTGACCCCCCCCCTCCCCTTCATTTCGCGGACTTTTGAGATATAAGTATACAGGGTATTCTGAAAATGTGTAGGAAACGATTTACCCATGGATTCTTTGAAGTGTCCTGATCAACATTTTCTTCCATTCTCTTCCCCGTCAAAATCGTGTTTGAAAATGCTGGTTCCTTCAAATAAATGCTTGTAAGTCCTTTCAAGGACATCGCAAGACCAACATTTAAAGCTTTTTGAAATAGGACACTTTATCCTTTCTAATGGTACCCAACATGCCATAATCCACTTATAATTTTCGAGTTGAAACATGAATATTGGGAAAATTTTGCACAAAATTTTGGTATGTTATCCTTAATCCTGCAAAAAATGTTACACCAAGGATATCATTTCTTTTTTCTTTCCTTAAGAAACTCTCAGGAAGCTCTTTACTCGAAAATAAGGATTAACTCGATATCTGCAGCCATTCAAAAGTTATTGACATTTTTACGCTGCTCGAGAAATGCTATTTTAAAATTAAGTGTTCTACGTGTTCTACATTTCTGCTCTCGAAATAAGAGACCTTTTGTTGACACCTCCAAGTCTAGGTTTATTTCTGATTTGGTCGCAAGTTGTACAGATTTTTTGTCACAATTGCTTCTGAACCATAGACAAGGTCTTTTAAATGACCCCATAAATAAAAGTCTAATGGATTCAGATCAGGAGATCTTGCTGGCCAAACACAGGGTCCGCCGCGACAAATCCATCTCGTTTCATAAGTTTCGTTTAGGTACTGTCGCACCGAGAAATGGACAGGATAAATAAATCATATTTCCTTCGAATGGATGATTTAATTCCTGATATAAGACATGCCTGACACTCGTTCTCGCCTGTTCGAAATATCTGTTCCAGTTCCATATAGATTCTTTTTGTAATATATCTTCGAGACATGAATTTATAGATTCTAGGTTCAGTTCGATTCCATGCTTGTTCACAGAGCTCCTGAAACCAAACAAGTCTTTTCTCAATTTTCCCCAGCATCTGAGGCAGTCTGTGATTAAGCATTTCACCAAGAACGTTCGCAATATATTTGTAATGTGATCGCAGTATATATGTAGGTTGGGCCGCGCGATGGTAGTCTAATCAGCTTTTTCATACCGAATCGAAGGCCACAGCGTGATATACCTTAAACTTCGCAGAAGTACTTATAACATTATTTTTGAGAAAGCTACTCCATGCAACATTTACACTATCCCTTGCCATGCTCAATCTTTCCTGAATATGTCTTCGAAATGATAGTTTTGAAGTAAAAATCATGTCTAAATATTTGTATTCCTTGACTATCTCTATTTCTTTACCTTCAAAGAACCACTTCTCCGTATGCACTCTGATTCCATCTGCCTTAGAGAAAATTAGGATCTTTGTCTTCGTCAAATTTACAGATAAGTTCCACAACCTACAGTACTTTTTCAAATTGTCTACCATATTTTGCAGAGTACGTGTGTCATCCGGTAAGAGAACCACGTCGTCAGCATACATCAAGAGTCGAACATTTATATCTCCCACTTTAATTCCTCCATCCACAAAATCATGAAGATCTTTCAGAAACACAGAAAATAACAAGGGACTTAGCACACATCCCTGACGAACGCCCGTATTAGTTTCAAACCAATCAGTACAGCTAACTCCGTTCCAAACAGCCGATTCGGTATATGCGTATAATCCTTGTATAGTAATTATTAACTTGGTTGAGATGCCCAAATTGTGCAACTTGTAAATACGAGCGTTCCTGTCAATAGAGTCAAAAGCAGAGCTAAAGTCTTCAAACAGGCCATATGCTTTTTTCCTTCCTTTGCTCCGAGCAATATTTATTAAAGTATACAAATTAAAAATGTTTTTTTTTTTTAATCCTTTCATAACCTGGAATTCATTTAACAGAAATTGCGTCACCACATACACATGAACACAACACATCTGTAATTCTGTGGTAGATCTGGATCACCTTTTTGTATAAATCGGGAAAATTAAAGAACGTTCAAAAGTCTCCGGTACAATATCTGTCGTGAAAGTATAGTTGAAAGCTCTTAAAAGACCATTCAGAAAGTGCTCAGGAGCATTTTTATAAAATTCGGCCGGTATGCCATCTGCTCCGGATGCCTTATTATCCTTTGCTCTTAGAAGCACATTCTTAAGCTCATCCAGTTCCATTTCCTTATCTAGATCCTGGACAACTATGAGAGGAGATGCATAGGCGTATTGCATCTCATTCTGGTGACGGTTTAATAACGATTGGAAATATTCCTTTAGTATATTGTCGTCAATCCTTCCTTTTAATCTTTTAACTAAGTTGCCATCAGTCTTTTGTGTCCTTTATGCATATTAAACAGTTTCCCATATTGGTAAAGTATGAGTTTCTTTTAAGGCTACATAATGCTCTATAATCTTGGTTCACCAAAGTGTATATTGTGGTATTGCCTCGATTAAGTAATGTTCTGTACATTTAAAGAATCTTCAACAAAAAAAAATGACGTAATTCGAGAGCGTTACCCTAAAAAACTTTAAAAAATAACAAATAGTCTATAAAATAATTTATTTAGCACAAAAGTGATTTAAAAAGTGTAAAAATAAGAAATACAAGAATTATCTTATTATATACGCCGCCGCCGTCTGTTGATCCTCCAGGTGTCATCTTCTACTTTGAACTAAAGCTATTCTACTTAAATATTAAAAGAATCCAAAGATTAAAGTTATTACAAATGTTAATAACTAACTTAAATCTAAAAATTATTATAAATGCTGATGACTTATATAAATAACTCTGAAGATGATAATAATTACAGATGTTAACAAAAAGAATAAATATTTAATCATCATCATCAGAAGAATCTGTTACGAAGTAATTCTCGGTACTCGCGGTACTAGAGTAGGGGCTACGGTTAATTAAAAAACCTCTGCAAGTAATTTATCCGTCTCCTATTGAGGACAGGGTTTCCACCCTCTGGAAAGCCGGGAAAAGTCAGAGAATTTAAGTAGTCTGGGAATTTTCACTGAAGTAAGGGCATTTTTTCATTCATAAATTCAAGTTATTTTCTTATGAAGGTCTTATGCTAGCACGGTATAAATGTAGCCATCACTCGAAGTCTATTTCTGAGAAATTTAAAAACATTTCAAATTTGAATCCACGGTATAAATTTAAATATCACTAGAAGTCTATTTCTGCAAAATTTAAAGGGAAACATTTTGTTGTCTCGATTTATGATTCTCTGAGATAAAATATCCAACTTTTGTCTGAAACAGTGAGCTAAAATAAATAATTTCCAAATTTTTTTCCCAACCCTACGGAGTATTTTTGCATAACCCTTTATAACCCTTCCCTTGCCATTAAATTGAATTGACCTCGGAAACGGGGGTGAAATGGCTTTAGCAAAAACAGAAATTGCAAAATTCCGACTCATTTACTTTGCTATAAGTTTAAATCCTAATGTGATTTGCTAATTCAGCATGATAACGCACCTGTACACACGTAATTGTTCATTAATTATAATTTAGTTTTACACTTAAAGTATTATAAATATTTAAATTTTTGGCAATCTTTGCATTTAACGTACTGTTTTCAAAATCTAATGGCTCATCTTTCCCAAATTCAAATTCCTTCTCATCTCCTAACACAACTGCGTACCTAACCTTTCAAACAACAATTTCGAGGTGTTCTGCAAATGTCAAAGGCAATGGCAATGTCAGGGAACTGAAATTACAATGACATATTACACCGACGAACCCTTACACCACCTTGTAAATGGTTGTTTTCACTTTTAAATGACCGTCAGGGACTTAGGGTTGATATCCTATTCAATCGTCTTCTGATGCTATATTGTTGCATGAAGGCAATGAACTTATTCACATGTAACTCATGTACAACACACAGACAAATATTTTAAGAGGGTAAATCGAGTTTGATATGTTAAATTTCGTACAATGACGTTTTTGTTTTACGAGGGTTTAAAAGCATCCTATATCGTGTTTACCCGTAGTTTTTCCAATTTGGGATTTCCGTTTTTTCACCACACGATGAAAAGCTTTTGTAGGTTGAAGTTGATTGAACTTTCACGTAAAGTTATATATATTCTGAACACAATTTATGGTCTGAGGTTTTGTATCACAACGAATAGAACTTTTGATAGAATACTAAATGGATGTTAAACAACCTGACAAGTTTTTTTCTTCTAAAGCGAATATTCCAAATTCCTGTGTCTTTCCTGATTATGCAAGCAGTAGCATCATAAGAATCTTCTCCCATGAAAGGCTTTGTGTAGATTTCGGTTAATCTCTTGTAGATGTAGGAAAACATTCTACCTCCCACAAGCTTTATTATGGTTCAAATCACTGCAGAATCATGCAACTGGTGTGACTCATTCTATGGCTGCTCTCGTTTAGTTTCTAAAAGAAAATAAATATGTTCTTGTTCAAGTAGGTCTTCTTAAGGTTCTCGTATACACATGCCAATATAGTATAAACTTCGGTTTGGAAGAGAGTGACAATGATGTATTAAATAGTAGGTGGTAGATAGGTCTGTTTCACTTTTTTCAATTCTTATGGTGGTCGCAATGTTGAAAGCCTGGCTCAGGTACTATATTTCTCTTTCTTTAGTTCGCGCTTAGGAGACCTGCCTCTTCTAACCCAAGCATAACTCATAACCCACACACCGTCAACCTCAATGTGAAGAATTATGAAGTTCAACAAGATCTCAGGTCTATCATTCTGCGATGTGAGTTTTGTTATAGGTTCTGAGTAGAACTCGTTATAAAATTAGTATGGTGATTTTTGCTAAAGAACTCATTAACTTTGCCGCAACTATGAAGCTATTAGCAGACATTTTGTTACAAAGTTACCAAAGAACTTCAAAATTTTCTTTATGTAGGCAAAACCTAGGGGACAACCCTATGATGCGCTAGTATGACTTTGCAGGAAGGGAACCTAGGATAAGTGTAATGAGGGATTTTGAATGTCTGCTTTTTTGCATTTTTGCGAGCTAGACATCAGCGCAGAGGTGGAGTGGATTTTTTTTTACTACAAACTCATGGGGAGACCGAGACTCGAACCTTGGAACCGGGTCGTGGTGATCCTAGCCACTTAGATAATGCACCTTCAACCCTTGTAAAATAGAGGCAATTTATTATCTACCTTTCTTTACGACCAGAAAAATGTTACTTCTTGACCCAACAAGTTTTTCTCATTTATTACAAAGAAAGAAAACTCTGGCATGGAAGTGACCAAATATTTTGGCAGTAAATCATGTCAACCAGGCATTTTTTTAAAGGTTTTTCAGATCTATTAGAATAATCCAAGATAATCCTGAACATGGATTTTTACTAGTTTTGTTGGAAAACTACTAAATTATTAGAAGAAGAAAGAACAATTGCTTACCGATTTTAAGGGGGGGGGGGGGGGGGGGGGGGTTACTAGGTAACAACGTCGAGATTTCTTGGCCTAAGTATGCCTTTCTCAGGCAGCCACTTTAACCTAACCTAACCTAACCTAGAGGTTATTTGACAGGTCACTTTCCATGTTGAATATCCGTACAACAGAACCGATTTTATGTTCGACTCGATGATCTGGAGTTTTGTACGTGTGAAAAGGTTGTTATTGCACCAGATCTGAACAAGAGTATTAAATGCAACTCGAGCCTTATTGATGCGAGCCGACGGTCCGAAGGTATTGTTTAGGACTTTAACCAAATATTCTCTCCACCTCCGCAATTGATGTTCCTCCGTGACAAGAAGGGGTCAATTAGTATCTCTTACAGGATGTTGTCTTTTGGCAATCTTGTAAAGATCACTGTCACCGCGGTAGGCCGCTTCTTCTGCCTTTTCTGCTAGTGCGTTGAAGTAATTGATTTTTTTAGATTAATATAATTTTTTAGATAAATTATTTAGCACCATGTGGCGTCACGTTAGCACCATGTGGTAGTCTTCCGTTTTTTAATCGTCCCACGTGCTCTGTATCACAGCTCACAAAACATTCCTTCGCCCTTTCCCATTTTTGGTCGATGGAGTCGTCGATGTTGTGACGCAGTGCATCAGCATTTTGTAGCAATGCGGTGGTGTTCGATGTTTCAAACCTTTGAACATTGAGCCGTGACATATTAGATATTGTACTGCCGCAGTGCATAAGCGAAATTTAGCTGTTACAAGATGCTGATCGCGGCCAATATCAGCGCCGCGCTTAAACCTTACATCAAGAAGACACTTTCTCCAACTTTTCGAAACAACAATATGATCAATATGATTCTCAGTTCTGCCATCTGGGAAAACCCAGGCCGTTAAGTGGCATTTTTTTGCGTTTAAATAAGGATCTCCAGATGACAAGTTGCCGCGAGTTACAAAATTTACAAACAACTCCCCATTTGCGTTCCTGTTTCTGTGTCCAAACTTCGCAATTACACCTCCGTAATCACGCTCGTCCCACAGAGTTCTTCCGTTCCATAGCTCGATCGTAGTCCGCTATTTATAGCCAAAGGACGTCATCACAAAATCAGTCCGAGGTATCCGAGGCTTACTAGACGTTTCGTGTGTATTTTTTTTTGCAGATAAGCGGGTTACAAGACTACCTATCCTATCCCAGAAGGAGGGCTGCTCCTTAAGGCGTCCTGGGAGTCACCGAGAATGTATAGCGCTTAGATACTCTCTAAGCCGAGGTGTTCTGGCTGGCGCGTGGGTTTACGGCAGGGTTAGATTGGTAGTTGTTAATGTTGAGAATCTGAACGTTTGCGTTTTAGCTCTTTAAAGTAATTAATCTAAAAACTGTCCAACTTATTGCAAAGAAATGTAGAAGGTTAGTGATTACAATTTTCGAAATGCTGGATCCCACATTTATGTCAAATGAAGCCGGTAACTAACTAAACGTATGTTTTTAAATTGGTACGTAAATGAATAGAAATTTGTAAGCGAAGCAATAGCTGTTGTCCTTTGAATCCCTACCATAATACGTATAAAGATGTCACATGTTGTGCCTTACAACGTTTAATGTCCAACCATCTCTTTCACGATACCACTTATCCGCCCACATTTGTGTCGAATGTTAACTTTCCAAAATCCAATACGTGTCCATGATTTTCAATCAAAGGCGGCTATATTACTACTACTCAATCAGTATTACAGCACAGCATTCTTATTCGTATCATTTACTTTTTAACAGGAAGCATATTGTTGACATTAGCTTTAATCGAAAGAAATTGAAAATTTTACCATTAAATTCAGTCAAAGCCTAGCTATCAATAGCTAATTGAGGAGATGTACGTATATAATTTCCATAGAAATCTTATATAATGTCGCAATATTCTTTGTATGTTTCGCAGAACTAAAATCAATACGAACACGAGCAGTAGGTACATTTTCAAAAGATGTATTTCAGTCAAAATAATCTTTTTTCCATGATTTTCCCGAGAGTCTCTTATCTAAGATTACACTGAAAGTGAGTAGCTTCATTTTCTTGTTCCCAGAATTTCATTGATTTCCTACCTACCTACTCTCAGATTTCCTTTAGCTTTCTCAGAAAATAAGCTTTCATTTGTCCAATGAAAATGTCGCATTTCATCTCAAAAGTTTTCCTCCCTCAACAAGATCTCTAGTTTGGGGTGAAGGTAGTTTTTATCGAAATTGCCATCATCATCACTGTGTATACCATCATCCGCATTAAAAGTTGGTATTGCTTTACCGTTTCTATAACCGACTTATAACTATGGCGATGATGGCAACAGAATTAATGTAACTTTGTGGAATCTCTAAAGCTGCGAAAAACTGAGAGAAAATTATAATCTATATAGTCACAGGCTCATGCAGACGCCCAAAGCCAGACGAAGTCAAAGTTGGGGTCTTGCTCCCGCGTTCAGCCCTATAGTCGCATCGACTTTGATTGTCTGATTCCACTTTGCTGAGCTTTGGCTCACCTTGCCTTGGTTTTCGCTTGCAGTCCATAAGTAGACGGCATTGAAATCGCATCTCGACGCGCAAATTTTTGTGTTCGAATGTGTTCTTTTTGATAGTTATTAGATAGATAGCACTAAAATAACGGATTTTATTTGATTTGATCTTGAATGAAAGAAGAAATTTTTCATCCCCAAATTAGTGGATCCATTTGAGGAAGTGATTGTTTTTAAGAATTTAGAAAAAAAAAATATTTTCTAGTGGTCGCCGACAAGCTTCTTGGATTTCGTATACTTGCATATGACAGTGACGATTGTTGTATTAGTGCGACGACTACTTTAGTTGTGCAAGGTTGAATCGTTTCAAAGTAATGTCAAACGGCTGACTTTACCTTGAAGGTTTCTTGTTCTACATCTCATCGCCTACAACGAAAATCGAAAGTTTTTTTGACGTTTATCTCTGTGTGTGGAACGGGCGTTGATCGCGGCCCCGGTGCGCAACACACCAACGGATCACTCTCTTATTGGAATAGCCGCAGCTGCAGCATTGAATGCCGGTGCAATTTCTCGATGATTATGCAATTTCCAAGGAGATAAACATTCATGAAGCTTCGGCTTGTGAGTACTTTTGAACTTTTTGTTTTGCTGTTTTCTGTCAATCCAAAAACAAAAAAAAAAAGAGAAAGGGCTTATCTAAGAACCTTGTACACCACCACTACCCTTCTTCTTTACTTACTAAATAACTTCACAATTTTTAAATCAATTTCTAGCAACTAACTTACCGTTGCCTGTGAGACTTGGGACAGCTGCTAACAATGCTAGCATACATATTTCACCTCTTCTTCTTTTTATTTTTCTTCAGTTTCTTCGTTCAAAACAAAGTCAAAAGCTTGAGGATTTTCTGCATTGATCCTATCCCATGACGGCTTTCGACTTTGTACACAAATTTTAGTGTGAGGTCTTTGGCCTATTTAATGAGGTCAGGCGTGTTTAAATGTTTTTCTTTTTATTTTCGTACACATAGTAAGCGTTTACGTGTTGCTTTCATTTTCATTTAGCGTCAGAGTGAGACTTTTGTGATGTTACACAATTTTTGAAAAGAGATTTTGGTCTTGTCAGTCTCTCCGGCTAGATGGGAATGTTCAAAAAAAAAAAAAAACTTAAAGCTTTTGAGCTCTGTTATGATTGCAATGAATTATGACTGGATCTGATTCTTTGTTAATCGTTATGTCTTTGCCCCCTTTCACTTGAGTGTACGATTTATGAAAAATAGGATTGCGTTCGTTCATTTTGTGAAAAATATTAAGCGCGAAGCGGTGTCTTTTTAATTAGTGACATCTCTAATTGGCTGTTTAGACTATTCAAGATTTATAACATAATTATTCATTTTATTTTTATGTTAATTTGGGGTCGATAGCGGTTCAGTTCGCTAAATTGGGTAGATAGTCATTGCATTAGCAGTTCAGGAAAAAAATTCATCTTACCTCAATGGAACACAAACCGTTTGGTGAAACTTAAGTTAACCTGATTTCACTTCACTTAACTCTTGTTCCAACGTCAGTGTTGTGCAAAACAATAGCAATATGATTTTTTTTATCAATTTTCACTAAAATTAATTAGAGTGTGATTTTATCTAAATTGCAACAAATTGTCATATCTGCTTCACAAAGATCTAAAATAAATTAAGACAAAAAATTACCAACTTATGTATTTTTAAGTGTACAAAACAATAGCAAAAATTCAAATTCAATTTATTTCGAAAACTACTGCTTGCTTAACGTTTAGTAAAAAGATACAACTTTGTGGCAGTGACTATATTAAATTCATAATAGTACCCTGGAGGTATATTTTTCCATTCCACTTTCAATGTTTCCATGAGGTCCGTTTTTTTTCGGACGGAGCATTTGCCCAAAATGTCTCCAAAATTCATGTAATTAATAAACCTGCTTTTCATTTTTATTAAATTGTCCATCTTATTACTTTTCCAAAATGCACAACATGTTTGGTCTGTGAAGTTGGCCACGAAATGTGAGGGTCGGGGACGTGGAATCGCTCCATTCGTTTAACCATCTCAGGACCATGTTCGACCACTTATTATTTTTGTTTGACCTCCTTTTGTTATCTTTTTATAGTGGCCAACTGTATACAACCCCGAAAAATTTGCAATATGAAATTTTCTGTAGCACAATCGTTAGACCATTGTTGAATCACCAAAAAAAATTTTTTTTTTTCATTTTCCACCGTGGCTAAGTTCACATGGCTCTCAAATCCATGCGGCCAGTTTTTGGAGGATAATGATATTTTACCACGTTTGACCCCCCCCCCCCCCTCCCGCAGGGGTTAGACCACCAAAAATTATCGTTGAACCACTCTTAAGAAAAAAAAAGTGATTTCCATGAATCGTTTTTTTTCACTTTTCAGCCGGGGCCGCCAAAAATGATCGTTAAACCACCCTTAAGATTAAAGTTATTTCCAAGGATCGATTTATTTTTTCAATTTTCGACCGGGGCCAAGTTAACATGGCGCTAAAATTCAGGGGATGAGTTTTTGGGGGGATGATAACGTTTTACCATGTTTTACTACACTCCGCAAGGGTTACACCACCTTTTGGTTTGCGGTTCCCACCACTTGCAGGAAATTGGTGCGCAAAAGTTCAAAAATTTTCGCTTGATCGGACTGATTATCAAATAGAACATTGTAATTATTCCAAAAATTTATATAATCAATATTTAAAAAAAAATCCTTAAAAAAACGCTTCTTTTTCGACTACATGTTTGGTTGGTTTAAGTGGGGAGTGCTAACCACCAAGGAAAGCACTCCAATTAGTACGTTACGCGATGTTTTGTTGCCACAACCTGAGAGAACCCGGTAGTCAGTCACCTGTCTGTCCTAGGCAAGGGGTAGTAGAATATTGGAACTCCAACACTCTTTTATTAGAGAGTCAACCCGGGGAACTAAGAAATTGAGCTAACTCCCTAATATTTACTGCTGAAATTGCCTGAAGATTCTCCAGAAAGTCCTCTTTCTGTCGCCTGCCAGGGCTGGACACTTGCATAAAAGCTGAAGCACTGTTTGTTTTTCGCTAACATCGCCGCAACTGCGATAGTGTGTATTATAAGGAGCACCAAGTCTGGCCACATATTCGCCTATTAGGCAGTGTCCTGTGCATACAGCGACTAATTTCGCGATTTCAGCACGAGACCTACCAAACAGCTCCGAAGTTCTATTTTGATTAAAGCTTGGCCATGTCGTTCTGCAGATGGCACAGGTTGATGACGCACTCCATCTAAGGTTAGCTTTAGCTAAGAAGTGCTGAAATAGTTCACTCTTAAGGCAATTAAGCGGAATATGAGCGTCCTCTACTCTGGTTAAGTGAAGAGAATGGTGATATTGAGTCAACCTCATAGAAAGGCAAGTTCTTTACAGTCTCTGACCAACGGAGTTGGATCAATTCGTTAAGCCACACGACCACCATGCCATGGGCCCCAGCCAAAACCATGCTAACGCATAAAAGGGTTTTCCCCTAGGATTTTGCCACATCATACAAAAAAAAACCTTGATTAGGTGGTGGGTGCCTCAAGCGTCTTTATGGCAGCCTAGCTCTGGCCGTAAAAATACCAACGTTCGTCATTGGAGATTCACTGAGTCCGAGCAGAAATCATGCCTGCAGAATCCCAAGCACTTCCGTTTGGAATACGCTTGCGTTGTTAGAACTTCGATATATTCAAAGTTTCGGAGAAAGTAAACCCGCCCCGACACCACAGTCCATCTTCAATCCGTCGGTGAAGAGAACGGTGTTATAGAAATTAAAGAGTTCAGTGCTCCCTCATCCCTTGCTGGTTTGGATTCTGATACCGAAATGCCTTGTTAAGTTAAGATCAGGTATCATGTAATCAAACTGCACAGTAGACAGTTCTCTCCGTGCTGAGTTGAGGATGCTACCATGGCCATAGAGTTTGGTGACCCAGCATTCAGACTTTTTTAGTCTGATGGCACTGCATGACGCCTCATCCATCAGGAAAATCAAGGGGGAGAAGGTACAGCAGAATATTGAGAGCATCAGTTGGTGCGTAGCGCTCCAGTAACACTAATTCAGGCAGTTCTCGGCACCTTGTCCAATTTGGCTCTACTATAACCTTTCCCCATGGCCGGCCACCAAACTATGGGCCGTATCACTGCTGTGTACAACCACAAGATCATTTTAAGAAGCTTTTTTATCAAAAGTGCGGCTGCAGGCATAAAGAGCCAAAATAGCCTTTTTGACTCGCTCTTCTATATTTTGCTTTCAGTTGAGCTTTGGGTCTAGAATAATTCCTAAGTACTTAACTCGGGAGGATGATGAGAGTTTGTGTCCGTTTAATTGGGGCATGGCGAAGTTTTAGTCGTAAAGAGCATAAGTTTGGAATTTCCTGCGTTAACAGATAGTCCACAATCCTTGCACCGTCTGCTAACCTTATTCAGCGCACTTTCCATAATATCTCTAATTACCCGATACCAGGATTGCCAGATCATCGGCATACGCAACAGCTGTGATCCCGTCTTGGTCGAGTTTCAGCAGTATTCTATTCATTATCATCCGCTTCTATTCATTACCATCCGCCACAGCGGAGGACATAGAACTCCGCCTTGAGGCGTTCCCCTGCTGACGTGTACTGCAACACGACTGGTTCCCGGTTTGGACTGTAATACCGTTGATCTTAGCATCGTTAGAATCCAACTGGCAAGGCCCTGCTTCACACCTAGCTCGGCTAGGGCTTCAAGGATGGATTCATTGCGAACATCATTGAAGGCTCCTTCTATGTCTAGGATCGCTACTTACTAGAGAGTATTTTTTGAATTTTATTGAGTGTTTTGTTGTACGTATAACTTCATTGAGAGCCGTCTCTGTGGATCTTCCCTTACAGTAGGAGTTCTGAGATCTAGAGATTCGTTTTCCATCTAACGTTTGGCGAAGGTGAACGCCAAGCACGCGATCCAGAGTCTTTAACAAAAAGGACGACAAACTGATTGGTCTGAACGAAGCGAGTTCGTGACCTCGTTTACCAGGCTTAGGGATGAACACTACCTTTGCGATATTGACATTAATATTTGACAACAACAGTAAAGTTTGTTTAAACTAAATTTTATAAGTGATAGTGCTTACTTGAAAGTCAAGTTAGCATTGCCTGTGGTTATTTTTCTAAGTTGCGCAGTTGTGATTAGTATGCTTGCCCAAAAACGGAAAATATTTTCATAATAACAAATGTATGCGTCAAATTAGCGCGCTGAATCTATTATTCTCCCATAGCCTTCATTTTGACTACCATGAGTAAAAGTATTGTAAAATTACGTTTACAAATTTTCGTGTTTTACAAAAACACACCTCCTTCATAATCCAAAAAAAGCAATAGAGTATTTTGTACACTCTGTCTGTTTTATTTAAGCGCTCATGAGACGTAAGAACGGTTTCATACGGTTTGGAACCATCTCCTCTATGCCGTGATTGTGTTCTTTCCTTCTTATATTTAGGGCTACTTAAAGCAAGATCAAGAACAATATACATTGCTACTATTGTCTACAGATGTCTTAATTCTAGTCTTGTAAAAATCTTATCTAATTTATAAAAATTTATTCTCTTAAAAGTTTTGAAATAAATAACATAACATTTCCTTTAAATTGCAGGTTAATTAAGAAAATTCACAAAGAACCTATGACTGGAGCTCAATACGTGTGTCGGTCTCGGCCCGAAATAGCAACAAAAATAAAACAAACAACAATTGCATCGACACCAATTAAATCAACTCAAAGTAAAGTAGAGGTGATCTCAATCGATTTAGACGATTCTCCCGAAAAGTCTGAACCATCTACAAGTCCTAGAACAAAACAACGGAAAGAGTCTTCATCAACTGCAGTAAATCAGCCCAACTTCGATATGCAACAAGTTGACAAAATTCGCGATTCTATTCAAAATGCTGAAGATTTAAAACAGCAACAGAACGTTAAGGTCGTAAAAGATGATCAAAACAAGGAGAATGTAGAAAATAATGACAAATTGTTGAATAACTCCCTAAAATTGAATGGCAATATTGGTAGCTCAAAAACTGACGAGAAAACAAAAGAAAATAATGAAAAAAGCGATAAAATCGAAATTATGGATGTTTCCACAGAAGATGAAGATAAAACTTTGGATTCGACTATTCTTAAAGAGCCAACAGCAAACAAGAGTGATATTGATAATACAAAAGACGGAAGTACGGAGATATCCAATAAAGATGTAAAAGGAATTGAACCGAAAGAAACGAAAGAGGAGAAGGATACAAATGAGGCTGTGCCAAATCAAATAATTGTTTGTGATGTAAAAACTGAAACAACACCAGACAAAAGTAATTGTAAGGTGAGCATACAATAATTCCTATAAAATTAAAAAAAAAAAGGCATTTAAACTTATTTATTTTTCAGGATTCACAACCCACTGATCTCAAGAAATCGTTATCTGTTAAACGAACACGTTCCGCATCACTAGATGGCACTGGAAATCACGAAAATGTTCATCCCACAAAAAAACTTAGGGCTGAACTAGAGACAAATTTTCCTACACACGACAGAATCCTTTCGGAATACATAGAGAAAACATCTAACAATTCAGTTGATGAAATACAGAAGCACATAAATCAATTGATTATCGAGATTCAAACCCTAAATGACATGATAAAAGCCAAAGAGATCGAGTGGAACAATATGTTGCATCTAAAGAAGGTCAAAGAAGAGATCTGTTTCCGATTATCCCGAAAAAAACAAATGATGGATATCTTGTCGACGAAAGTAGGAGAAGCTTCAATGCCTACAAGTGATGATCCTATAAACGATACAATCCTACAGAATCCTTCCACCAAAACCACCAAGCTTATCGCATCAACGCCAAATGTCTCAGCAGTGACTGCCAACTTTAGTTCGTCTGTTTTAAATAATTTAAGCAATGCCAGTGCAACCCCCGCCAACAATTCGTTGCCCACAGTAAATACCTCCGGCAGTACTGCTCAAAGTATCTTACAAAATCGTGCCAATATGAAGAGCTCCGATCTAGCTAAGGAAAAGGCTAATACACAGAGACTGCATCGGTAAGTAATTGTTGTCTTGATGTTTTCTGGGATTCTTTATAGTTTCATATTTTCTATTGAACAAAATTGAAAATTGGCGACCTCATTCATTTCGTTTTTCAAATTAATGTTATTCTTTTGTTCTTCCATTTTCTTTCTTACTTTCAGTCTAATCAAAATTGTATTCGATTGTTTGCTTTTGTTTCGCTATTTTACTAAAGCAATGTCGTACTGTGTTGTGAAATTTTAGATTTAAGTTATGTCGCATCATGCATGCATTGTGGGTGTTAAGAATCTTCTGAAGCAATACTCGTCATTATCTTGACCATACCGCACTTATTTCTTGTTGGATTATAGGTCAGATTGAGTAATCCAATCTTTCTTGGGTTGCACTTTATCCCATTAAACCTGGTACTAATTACAGGTTTTGCGTTAGAGGTAAACTTGGCTGTATCATTACTAAAAGGGGATCGTCAAGGCCTCATAAATCGCAACATTTATATGTTGAACACTATATTTTTCAATATTTCAGCTTTATGCTGCAACATCAGAGTTGTAGAAAATGATATTTCAAAGGTAGTTTTAGAAGGAACATAAATTACGAGTCTTAATCATTCAAGATCGTCGTACATTATACAAGAAAACTATATGTGTTAAAAGATTTCTTGAAATTTGTTGATTTGTTTTAAAGGAATTTTTAGGACTTTAAAGGTCAATCAAACTGTTTAGTTTGAACGTTTGATTACATTTGAAGGAAGACTGATTATTGATTTTTTCCACTTATCATCCACATTCCTCTGCAATTGGCCATTCCGTCGAGTAAATGACATAGAATAACATTTTTCATACCCTAAGAACGGAATAACACAGGGAGTAGAAATACAAAGAAAACAATTAACACTTTGAACACGCATGTCTTCGAGAATAATAAGGATATGTGATGAATCGAAATAGAAGATTGGATGAGAGTGATAGAGCCCGGAAAAAACTAGAAATGCTGAAAAATCTAGGGATAATTACTAGAAGAACCGACGAACAGTTAGAGGAGAACAAAAAGTCCCACGGAAATGTATGGTGCGTAAAAATGCTGCGCGTTTTGCCCTAATTGTACTCTAAAAACAGAACCTTCCACTTCAACAACACAACCTGTAAGCAAGAAAAAAATTAAATTGACCATTGTATACTTAGAGCTAGTGCCATAAAATAATGACAGTTTAAACTACTGCCCCTTATTGTTTAGACGAAGACAGAAGATGTTAGTCTATTCCATATTCATATAGTTTTGCTCAAGAAAAATACTCGAAATTTTACTGTTCTGCTTCTCTCAAGGACGAAAAGATGAATATAGTTCGAAGCGCGAATATCATGAATAGTAAGCAATCTTCAAGGGATAACACCAGAGATTTTCTTAAAACGATGTCAATAGTAGTGGAAGAGCGGAAGATATGCATCATTGCATCTGCGCTCCAAAAATTCAATGTTAACTTTAATAAGTTTAAAAACCTGCTTAGAACCCTTCCTAATGCGGTCAACTCATTAGAGTCTAAAAGTGGGACTTGTATTGATGTCTGCGTCTGATGTGTGTCTTATAAGCGAGCGCTAAGTCAAATTAGGTAAAATATTTCTTAAATCTCTGCAGGAAACAAAGTCATTTTATCGCGTTCTTTGTTATAACACAAATATGAGCCGTCTAGATCAGATTACTGGACACTCATGGCTGTTTTATGCTAACAGCGGATCAAGATAAAAAGTCCTTGGGGGTTGCAGTTAAAATGTCGGTGGTTCGGAATCCACTTTAAATTGTAGGTCCACTTGCAATCGCTGTCTCGAATCGAGTGAAGTTCTTCTTCCGCACCATGATATAATTCGCCCTACTCTAAGTGAGTGTTTTAGTTATGTCCTAATTAGGCGATTCAATAATGCGCACTCAATTATTATCAGTGGCATTGTCACGGGAGTCAGCAACTAATTTAAATGCGTACGCAAAATCAATGTTGCTGTCGTCTGGAAAACTATGAAGTGTATTGAACTAAGGGATGATATGAATTATAATTAATAAAAAAACGTGTAGGAGAGAGTTCGGAGCCTTGTGGCTTACCGGCATTGATTGGATTACATGCGCTCTCGCCTACGCTGCTGACGTTCAACATTAGGTTTTCTTCGATTCCCCATTGCGCAATTTGTATTCCTCTTTATTTGTTTTTTTTTTATAATTTTTCTGATATTTCTTATTCATATTCTTCGAGATTTTATTATTTTTATGAAATTTTAGAAATTTGGAGGCTGATAACTTTAAAATTATTAAATATTGATATTTTATATTATTTATTATCAATTTTATTAACCGCAAACCGATCAAACAATTGACATTTACAACGTCGCGGAAGTCCGAGCTATACTAAATTAAAGTCCACCTCTGAGAATATTTTCATAACTCAACATTGCGCTGCGATTACATTAGCCGACGACATCAGCGCAAGGTCAATCAGTTTCTAATACATTCTTTATTTCATCCTTTAATAGGTCTGTTCATTTACGAGCTCTAGTACTCACTAAATGACCTTAAAAGAGGGGTAACGTTATGTCAAATCAACTTCCCCTCTAGCCCTTTTTGACACAGAAAATTTTCTTAGTGTCATTCAATAGGTCTGTCTGCTGTTTACATCTGTGTAAAAAAGCGTGGACAAGTAAATACGTTCTTCTGGTGGAGGGGATGAAAATTCGATAGCTCACAGACGCGTTTTGACTAAATTTATGGCAACTGAAGAACTGTCAAAAGTAAATGCCAGTGCAAAGATCAGTGCGTTTACAAGAAATCGTAAAAATGAATAAGAATTTATTAAAAGAGTTAATAGTTCTCTTTGTTTATTTAAATTTTTATTTATTAACTGTAATTTGCCAAATATCAATCAGCTGTGAGTTGTCAACCATAAAATAAGAAGAAGAATTCTGCCAAGATTTTGTCGTGTGTAAAATTTGGGTAAACTATCAAATTTCTTCAAGTCCAAAAGTAAACAGACGCAGTGTGGACGGAAACTTTCGGTTGCCTTTAGCAAATAGCCCTTTTTAACGTAGTAGAATTGTTTGTACTGCATATAAAAAAAGGAATAATAGTTTTCATTTTATTAAATTTCAAAATCTTATCACTTTTTATTACGCTCACAATTTAAGAGTAGTATTCTAGTTTTAAAATGCATGACGTATTCCACGTCAAAAGGGATCAAGACGAAATACTAAAGGTTTGTTTAAAAAATCAGAGAGCCAGATTCTGGCAAACGCCTTCAAAATATTAAGCGCAACAACACTAGGGTAGCGGTTGCCTAGAGACAAACAAACCGTTTCAATAAATTGAGCGCGTGCCCAAAATTGTTGTCGCAACAGGGAAAACTTTCATAGCAACAAAAAAGTGTGTCAAGTTTTTGCGCATGATCTGTAAGTCTCCAACGCGTTACATAACAGTTTTTGTTAAAATTAAAAGTCCTAACTCTTAACTCGTGATTGACGGCTCAGTTTATATGGTATATCTACAGAACACATCGCGTCACAGAAGTATATATATGGCAAATAACCACAATAAGCTGTGTATTACGAGTCCATACTTTGGAGAGTCCGACTGTTGCGGTCAAGCAAAGCCAGCTAAACTACAAGCCATGAACTTACGAATTTCACGCACACACATTAAGGCCAAAGTGGGCTGAAATTTTGTTTAATTTACTTTGCTTCTTATTCCGGTACTTTGCGCAACATAATTGACATTTTTAGATTTTTAGGTAAAAATAATCATCTGAGTGTTACGTAACATTAAGGGGGGGGGGGGGCTCAGAAATCTTCAAAAACTGCGTGAGGTAATACTTGAATGGCCCTTAAGGTCATTTTAATATACTTGAAATTTTAAGGTGCTCTTCAATAATAAGCCATCACAACTAAAGCGACCTACAAAATTATATCTTCTCCTAAAAAACCAATTCTACAGTACATTAAAATGGTGTAGTCCTGGTGGCTAGATTTTTGTAATTGTGGAGCCCTAGAAAAATGTGTTATGCTTTCCTTTGCAGTTGTTCACTGTCGAATATTTCAAAATTTAAAACATTTTACTTATGAAAACTTAATATTTTCCGTTGCGACGATTGTCTTCTCAGGGGACGACATACATCTCTGCGCCAATATATTTTTTACGCAATTTCCCTTTTTATAGTTCTGTAAATAATCTTTGATTAAAGCAAAACTACCAAAATTGTAAATAAAACAATTTTTTTTTGATAAAATTTTAATTCGATTCATTTATTAATAATTTTACTAATAATTTCATGTTCATTTACTTTTAATGTATTTTTATTCATTTTCAGTTGTTTTTTTTATTATTTTTATTATTTCCTAACACCGCCATTAATGTAAATTAACCGGTCGCCTCTCTTTTTTAAACAGCCTTCTTGTTTCTAGAAATATTTTGCCAAAACCATCTTCTTCATCTGCTGCAGTAGCAGGATTTGGTGCTTCACCACAGGTATCAGTTCCAACAGTTTCTACGTCATCCACTACAGCAGGCACTACGTCTGCAACGGGTATTGCAAATATTCCTTTGTCATTGTCAGCCGGATTTGGTTCACTTGGCCTAACAAACAATGGTGTCCTAAGTAGTCAACAACCAATTCTGAACAGTTATCTAACAGCAGCGGCAACAGTCCAGCAACAACTAGGAGAAATGCTTAATGGTCATCACAATTCACTTAGCCATCAGAGCAACACCAACGGAAGTCAAACCTTAATGGTAGGCAGACAGGGAGTATTCAAAGATGTAAAAAGCATTATAGCGGACTACAGGCAAAGGCACCCTGAAACGGTTCCTAGAAGAGGTAGGCGAGTGAAAAGCAACCCGTCAGCCACTGATTCCAGTTCAATTCTAAGCAATGTTCTGAAAAATGATGGAAAGCTTTCAAGCTCCGATCTGGGTGCACTACTAACAAAGTTTGATGCGGTAAGCCTGACTACAAAATTATTTTAGGACCCATATAACACTCCTGGTTTTTTTTAGAATTCTCGACCATCAAGCAATGATTCTTCGCATAGCATGACAAATTTAATTGGGTCCAATACAAATAACACAAATTTGGGAAGTGTTTCCTTTAAGGATGTGCTCGTTCAATTTGCAAAAATGAGCGGTCAAACAGATCGGCTTGGCACAGTAGCAGGCAATAAACTACTAGGTAATACTACAACTATTATGGGAAGTGGTTCCCAATCTGCTCCTCCTCCGTATCCTGAAGTCACACTACATCCAGTCTCAACAACACAGTCAGGTGCGGATCAAACAGGATCTCTACTCCATGGAATTTTGACTAAGGTATTTCTGTGTAGAAATTTGAATGTGTGTAGTTCTTATTCGGTTATGTGCAGTACACGCGACCAAATGTCACATCAACTCCTTCAGCTGCGCCAACCAGTACAACTCAAAGCACAGCATCCCATAATTTCAGTAGCACTTTTTCTCCAACGCTTGCACGGCTTCTAACGGCCCCCGAAAGAATAAATACATCTCATAATGCCCAAACGACCAGCAATTCTTATCAATCAAATTTACAAGCAGTGCAATCGGCAGTTGCGGGTAGCGGCCTAAACCTATCTAAAGTAGTTGGTCATAACAGTGAAATCACAATTACGCCAGTAATCTCGTCACAGCCCCTTCAACAAACTCTCCTCCAACAACAGTTGCAGCATCAACAGCAGCAGCTGAAGGATGCAATAAGGGAACGAGTAAAGGGCGACAATTTGTTGAATCTAGTGAGTTACGGTGACATTTTATTGATTTATATATTTTTGTTATGTTGGTATAAAAAAAATTTTCGACTAACAATTTTCTTAATTTTTGAGAAGGATGCCGAAGCTGACGACAGTGTCGACAGGCTTGTAATAGATGAAGGCGGTGATTCGGCCGGTATTGACGAACATCATCGGATTGCTCCACACGCTATTGGTCAAGAGTTCCACGAAAATGAAGTTCCAGCTTGTCAAGGCTGTAAAAAGCAAGAGGCACAGTTTGTATGTGCCGGCTGTGGGAATCAGTGGTACTGTAGTCGGGAGTGTCAAGTAAGTACAATTTAGAAAAAATTCATTCTAAACTTCATTAACATTGCAGAAATAAGATTTTCTAAGTTTTATTAAGCGATAACTTTTTTTGGGTTAACATGGAGTGAGATTTTCCTTACCTATTATAATCTCACATAATAGACTTTCTACTTCTTCTAAGTACCTTTTGCAGCTGGTTGCAGCTTACTTATTTATGTGGTGAGGGTAAATTCACTTCAGTACGGGAACGACCAGCTTAATTTTCTGAAAAAGCAGAAGATTTGTTTTGGCGAAACGTACCTTACAGCACCAAAAATCGAATTTCAGGTTTTTAATGAACCTGCATGAAGAAAGTAAATCGAATGAGCATACCTTCAAGTTTGTGCGATAAAAATTGAAAAATCTATAGCGCATTTTGTAAAAGTGAAGTGTTCTATACCTGCTTGAATGGGACCCACAGACTCGTCCCTTTCAAACACGTTTTTCTCGAAAAGCTAAAAGGTGCTGTAAGGTACGTTTCCTCGTTCCACGCCACATATAATGAATCACAGTTCTTCCTTATAGGCTACTTCACTTCCTTAATCCGACGCTTAGCTTTTAGGATATAAAACTTTATAAAAGTTGGATTCCCCAATTTCAATTTCACTCAATTGACGTTTTGGAAGAATGAAGATTTAAGCATATTGCAGCTGGTCAAAGTTGCTGCAGAATTCTTAAATTTTCTTGACGTAGGCCAAATCTTTTTGGAGAAGTGAATACGTGAACACTTTTCTGCAGTTTTCTTCGAAGCGCTTATAATCTCTGCAGGTACGGGAGCAGACCTAACAATTGGTGCAATTGCATCTCTGACATGCCAAGAGGTTGATTTTAGCAATTTCAGGGTGATTTTTGTCTATAACTAGAAAATGAGGGATTTTTGTTTTGCCAAAAATATTATTCAAAGTATTGTCCATCTGAATCTATAACTTTGTCCCATCTTTCTGGTAATTTATAAATACCTTGCCAAAAAAAAAAACCCCGTTTATCTTTTGAGAAAGAATCAAGTCAATTTTTGATGCTTTCAGCTGAAGTAAACCGTATTCCTGATAGAGCATTCTGCATTGACCAGTAACAAGTGAAAATCTGAAGGGGTCAGGTCTGGTGAATATGGCGGGTGCGATAAGACTTCCCATCCGCAGTTTTGTAAATAGTTTTTAATCGGTTTAGCAACATGAGGCCGAGCATTGTCATGATGGAAAATTACGCAGTCGTGCCTAGACACGTATTCTGGTCGTTTTTCTGCCAATATTATTTTCAGACGAATCAATTCTTGACGGTATAGCTGCCCCCTGATAGTTTCGCAACGTTTTAACAGCTCGTAGTATATCATTCCCTTCTGCTCCCACCATCAACATAGATGTGCCGGGTTGACCGGGCTTCACATATGATTTCCCGTGTCTAGGGTTATCATAATGGATCCAGTTTTCGTCCCCAGTTCTAGCTCGATGCTGAAATGAGTTTTTTTTTTGTGGCGTTTAAGAAAAATTTCTGATATGCAAAATCGCCTTTCAACGTCGCGGGGCTTCAACTCATATGCACCCAGGGAAACTGGGTGTAAATTAAACAAACAAAACAACTACCCAACCATAAGGAAGGACGATTAAATACTTTTTTTGTAGTTGTTTGGTTTGTTTAATTTGCACGGACTTCAAAATGTCGTAATAGATATAAAATGAAAAATTAGTTTATGCTTTTTAGCGCCTTTTGTGAACTCGGTTCAACATTTTTTTTAACTATTTTATTTCCTTACCTTTGAAGGCTGTGCTACGATATCATAGAATACTCCCTCAACTTTGGAATCAAAATAAAAACAATTTAATCTCGAAATCATACCCTCAACTATGAAATAAAAGAGTTTAAGCAAAATACTATTCTGTAGCTGTTATATGATTAAGCATTTCTAAACTTATTGCATTTTTTCGTCTAATTATTCAATTAATTGCTTTTTTATTTTATTTTAGGTGGCAGCATGGGATGAACACTCCGAAGTATGCACTGGTTAAACATTTATTGTTAGGCATGTTAACTACTATCCAAGAGACATAATTTTAGAAAGTCATTGAAATTTATCGTCAGCATTGTCTATATAGGTCTCTTTATAATTATTCAAATGAAAATGCATATTTTTAATTCATTTAGATACGATGATAAAAGCAAACAACAACCACTTGAAGAAAAACAAATTAAAACATTTACGCGAAGAACAGTGTTTAGTTTAATAAAAAAACAAATATTTAAAACAAAATAAAAACTATATATAACAAGTTTTCTTTCCTTAAAATATCGAAATATACTAAGTAAGTTATTTATAAAGGGATTTAACTATATTGACATTTTTACCTGTATTACTTTGCGTTAATTGAACAACACAAAAACAAACTTAGTTTTACCGGTAAATGCCTAAACAAATTTATTATATAGTCTACAATACCTATAGGAAAGGAGGACACAACCCAACCTTTTTACTATATGGTTTACAGTCTACAGCGATGGAGTATTTTTACCACAACTATATTAACTTGTTATTTTTGTACACTTATGACAACAGGAAAAAATGTATTGTAATAATATTTCTTAATGTGAAACATTAAGCCAAAGAATAAAAAAAACTTATTGTGAAAAGTCTTAACAATTAACCGCCACTCCAACTATGATTGACTTTTAGTTTTTATCATTTTATTTTTCCTAGTTGTATTGTTATTTTATTTATGATTTCTGGAAATTGAAAAATTTCGATTAATTTTATTTATTTTAAATGTAAAACAAAAAGTCTTATTCAGTTTATTGGCAATTTTACAATTTTAATTTATAATTGAAACGTTATGAATGATACAAGTGACATTTTTCGAAAATATAAGAATATTGTGATACCTTAAGATATAACGCACTACGAATTTTGCTCACATTAAGGGTAGGTTCTAGTCGAGCAGCCTGAAAAAATAGTGTTTAAAAAAAAAGTTGAATCGACTTAACAAGCGCTAAAAAGCATAAAATAATTTTTAAATTGAAATTTTGAAGTCGGTGCAAATCAAACAAACCAAACAATCACAACAAAAATATTTAATCGCCATTTCTTATGATCCCGTGAGCTGAAACGTTAAGAGTATTATGTATTATTTTCAATTGTGGTACTGTAGTTGCTTTATTTGTTTAATTTGCACCGACTTCAAAATGTCGTATTAGATATAAAATATAAAAAAAAATGTGTTATCCTTTTTAGCGCTTTTTGTGAAGTCGATTCAACTTTTTTTTTTTTTAAACTATTTAATTTCTCACTTTTTAGTGTCTTCTACTCTATACAACGAAGAAATAACCATCCAAATCGGTACACGCGTTAAAAAGTTAGGTTTAACCCCCTACCCCACATCCATTTCACTAAAAAAAATTTCTCATCGTATGAATCAAGGAACATATACCGAACCGAAAAGGAATCATCGAAATCGGTACACACGGGACGAAGTTACTAACCTTCCCCCACCACCACCATAGGACCAAATTATTCTCCTATTAGCAATGGGGGGATCACACTCTATACAACAGCAAAAGAACCATCCAAATCGGTCCACGCGTTACAAAGTTAGATTTCACCCCCACCCTGCCACAAATTTTTTTTTGACATGGTACCAATCGGTGAACATACTCTAGCCAACAAAGAAAGAATCATTAAAATCGGTCGACGCGTTACGCCCGTTGCCCGGCAAGACATAAAAAAAACAATTAAAAAACGTCGAACCTCTTTGTTTTTGGGAAGTCGGTTAAAAATGGCTGAATTTTTTTCTCACTGAAGAAGGTAAATAATGTTTAATTTGTTATAATTTTCAGCTATTAGTACATTTACTTAAGTTCACAAAAAAATATTTTAAAATTTTTTAAATTGTAAAATTTGCGAGATATCCACGCACTTCTGGAGCCGTGTAACGCGTGCAACGCGCTGCGCCGTGCAGGATTCCGCCTTCCTCTTTTATCTGTAACACAAAAATTAAAGTTATTTGCAATGTCGAATAAATTTGCGGGGCCATGGACCATTTTTAGAAAAATTCAGTGATTTTTCATAAGATTTCGACCGTTTGAAGAAAAAACCCGATCTTTTTGCCCTTTTTTTTTTGTTGTTCATTCATAGTGGTTAAAAAAATAGTAAATATTAAATATTTGTTGTTCAAAATGGTCCATGGCCCCCTAAATTCAATAATGTTTATTTAGTAGACAAAAGAAGTCAATCGGTTGAACGGCTCACTGCAACTCTGCACGGCGTGTCTAAAAACATGGTTTTGAGAAAAACGCGTTAAAACGTGGGAAAATATATAATTTTTGTTTCTTACAGCTAGTCAGCTGTTCCTGGACCATAGAGCAATCCTTTCTCTTCCTTGTGAAACTGATTTTGACTATTATATTCAAGGAACATTATTTTGTCCGAACAGAACATATAAAAGAATTTTTATACCTGCTGAGCAAACAATACGGCGCGCGTGCATCTGCATTTGGCATTAAATCTGCTGTAACTTTTACATTTGTCCGAACTTCGTCAAATCATTTTAGAAACTTATTCTAGTCACTAAAGGATTTAAAAAATGCAAAAAAAGAAAAATTAAATTTTTGAAATTGCTCGACTAGAAGATACCCTTAAAGTAAGGTAAATCACTAGTTTTCCATGAAACTTTAAACGCCATTTAGTCGAAACTTAGAAAATGTTACTTATATCGTTATTGCACTAAAAGCTTCAATTATGAGTGATTTCAGTTATATTGAGGTTGTTCGATGAAAATCCCGAAAGTATTCCGATCGTTCAGGACGCGAGCTAAAATTATGAAGGTAAGCATTGATAGATTTGAGTAGTATCATTTCAAAACAACCTATTTCCATTCAAGACCATTTTCAGAAAATGCAAGAAATATGCTACTGCTGGTTTGTTATCTATCTCTATAGGCCAGTGATTTTTGTCGATTTTGAGTCAAATTTTTTTGCAAAAATTTTGATGCCATTCGAAAGAGCATGCCAAAAAATGGTGGTCTAGTTGGTTTTCCCGCACACTGGAGCCTGGAAACATGGAAAAAATGACGAAAAATTTAAATTTATTATCGGTTTTCATTGATAAACGATCATAAGTACCTTTTTCCACTTACAGTCTCACCATTAATTTTTTAACCAGTTTTTTACACACAAATTAAACACTTTACTTTAAATACTTTACAGAAATCAAAACACCAATCCAAACTCTGTCTTTAACGATCATTGAGTGGAAAGAGGCTTGGGTTCCACAAAAAAAGGTTATGTTCGCAAATTCTCCGCTGTAATTAAATCCCAGCGAACTTATAAATATATATAGCTCTGTAAATTATGCTGTGCAAATAAATATCATTTTATATAATAATCATTTACATTGTGATATATAAAAAATCATTTACATTTTAAATATATCAGGTTTTTTCAATTGAAATTGTAGCCAACTCATCGGTCCACCTTTGCAGTGTTACATTCACATTGCATAATATTAAATTACAAATGTAAATGACTATTATAAAAAATGATATTTATTTACATAATAATAATAAAAATAATTTACAGAACTCGTTCGCTGGTCTATAGTTACAGCGGAGAATTTGCGTACATAATTTTTTTTGTGTGGAATGATGTTTATTGATGGCTGCATTCAGCTTTCCGTCACCATCCCAGCAGCACTCAATGACAGCGTTGTAAACACTAAACAGACGCAAAATTCCAAGGTTTATTGGCGAGATATAGTACAAAATGTTGAGAAAATGTAATAATTTAAGGGCTGGAATGTAGGAAGAATAATATCTGAAGGATAGAACCTCCATCACTCTCCTAGAAGTTACAATGAAAATGTGACAAGAGGACTTCAGAGGCTCCAACTGGATTGCAATGACTAATTTTTCGGGTACGTGTGAGTTTAAAAATCATTTTTTCAGTTTTTGACAGAATTAACCACAATGTTCTTGTTCGTAAGTTATCTTTTCTAGGGT
Organism: Leptarthrus brevirostris; assembly: GCA_964036015.1. NCBI lineage: Eukaryota > Metazoa > Arthropoda > Insecta > Diptera > Asilidae > Leptarthrus > Leptarthrus brevirostris. The sequence goes on from OZ038373.1 coordinate 8,428,994, forward strand.
TTCCATCAATTTTCGTTAATTGGATTCGTTCCTAGCCATCTAGGACCATTGCTTTTTATCATTTTAATTCACCCTAATTCGAAAGTTCTGTGTTACGTTGACGACGCCAACATTGTCCGTGTTATTTCAGGTGTGAATGACTGTGCTAGAGACCTTTCATAATTCAAGCTTCCTTCCTCTAAATATTAGCAAGTGCACTACTATGTCGTTCTCTCGATTCAGGAGTCCAGTGCCATACCTTAGACGGTGGCTCCCTGAACAGACTTGACAAAATCAAAGATTTAGGGGTCGTACTGAATACAACTTTTTCATTTGACGACCATATGAACGCTATCATAAACAAAGGTAATTCTGCTCTGGGCTTTGTAAAGCGATAGTCTAAGGAGTTTGATGACCCATATATAACTAAACTCCTTTATTTTACGTGCGCAAGACCTGTTTTTGGTCACTTGTCGAGACCTTAATTGAAGAATTAGCTTTGTTAGGGTTACTATTCTATTTCTTAGGTCATTATATTGTTATTTTGATGTATCTTAATAATATTATATATCTGAATTCGCATTCTAAGTGTTGATAATTTGATTTTAATATCTGGCAAGTCTGCAACGTGCATCTTCCAGAAGAATTTCAATTTTAGGCATTTGCGCGTGGGTGTGTGAAATTGAATTGAATTGAAGTACACTGGAAAATATAATTGAATTGCATATGAGTTTATCATTGTCTCTTTCTCTTCTATTGTCATTTAATATTATTTTTCAAGTTAAATTACATATCTTGCTCACTTTTACGATTGGGAATTAAGTAAGAAAGTTTGATTTGATTTCTCGGTGTTGCCCTGCTGCACTGCTGAACTCACATCTTTAGTCACTTCAAAGACCCTTGCAGGTCCAGTAGTAGTTTATTCAGAACTTGAGGCTAGAAATAGTTGACTTCGCTTAGGCTTTACAAGTCAGCCTGTTTCCGAGCCTGTTCTCTACTAAACGATCTTCGGAGCGGTTTGCTGAAAGAAGAGCTGCGTGGCGTCGTAGCATATTTGTCTTGTCGTTCTGACAGCGCATAAATCATACATCTGTCCATCTCTTTCTCTCCTCAGTTGATACAGTTTATTTGGAAGAACGAAAGCACAGTCCCCCACTCCCCGCCCAGCTTAGCTCCTTGACTTGCTCGCAAATTAGTTCTGTCGCCATCTTACATGCAAAAACTACATTTCGGGTTTTGGTATTTTGGACGCTTCATCAACGTCCATAATTTTGTTTCCTGATTAGCGATTATTATAATTTTGACTTAAGCTTACATGAAGTTGTAATGGAGAAATAAACCAAAAAAAATTCATAACCTCAAAGTTGGGGGGATTGGGGATTTGATCAGACATTAGATGACCATGACAGGCATCAAGTCACTTTCAGAATTACTAAACTTTCTCAGTTAGTGCTAACAAAATTTCTGTAATTTTTCCCAAACATCTGACCATTGCCTAAAATTAAATTTTCCTTCTCTTTTAGGCTATCGAACGTGTCGCAGTGGGGCCTATGTGGAATATTGTACCGAAACTGGACTGGATACCACCGGGACATTACTGCACTGGACGAAATGGGGGAAACAGCTTCTACAAGATCTTATGGTACGTTGGTTTAATAACGAGATATATTTTTAGAGATTTTCAAAAATTGTCTAATCTTGTGAGTCTAAAATTTAACAACTTTTTCCTTCTTTTTTTAGATGATTTCATTTCTCTGGGAGGATGACATCCAAACTATGTGCTCAAGGAGAGTCAGGACTAAATAAAGATTGCTGGTCCCGTGGAAGATGGCAAGAAGTTGCAGCTTCACCGAAGATTGGGTTATTTTCCTGCGGAACATGCTTGCAGTATCGTCGAATTTATCACGGATGGAGTGAAACTACATAACATCAGATAGTGCCCCGGCTTTAGTTGTGATTGATTTCACAGTTTTTAGCATAAGATTTTGTATGGAAATATTTTTGTTTTAGTGCTATATTTTCATAATAATCCTTAAGTAGTGTCCTTAAACTAAGAAGAAAAAAGCGTTCATTGTTAAACTTTTTCTTTGATTAAAAAAAACTTTTGAGTAATATGATTTTTCAATTATTTGGCTACCTTCCTTTATATACGAAATTTCAATATTTTCAGGCTTTGTAGGTTATCTCATTGGTAAAGATGTCCTTGCGGAGTTCATAATTGAAAAAAAATCTGTTCGAAAAAGGACGAAAACAGATTTTACTTAGGATTTTGAAATGCCACCCGTTTATGATTACTTTCAGGACCTTATCCTTTTCTAATCTAGCTGAGACGTTGCAGGCTGTTAAGGGGAATATTTTTAAATTAATTGAAAAAAAATTTGGTCGAAACAGGACCCTAATAACAAAAAAATAAGCCATGAAACGAATTCTACTCCGTCCACGCTCAAATTTCGTCGTTTTTCGTTAATTTAAGGACGTTATCCTTGTCCAAATCAGGATCTGATTTGATATCCTGGTAGAGAAAACATCGTAGAATATCCAAGGGGAAAATAAGACTTAAAACGATCAACTATTTGAAATTTCGTCCCTTTTCGTTTATTCCAGGACCTTATCCTTGTCCAATTTTGGGATCTGACTTCAGTTTCTGGTAGAGCAAAAATCCTAGAATACACCACAAAAAAATCCGATCGAAAAAGTCCTTAATACAAGGAAAATAAGACCAAAAACGATTTCTCGTACGGAAAAATTTGCCTGCTACCGTTTCTGGTGGCCTGGTGCACAGATTTCATTTTGGCTCAAAAACTACAAAACCTGGATTTACTTACACCAGTCTTATTTTCTAAAAAACTGGTGTAAATCCAGGTTTTGTAGTTTTTGAGCCAAAATGAAATCTGTGCACCAGGCCACCAGAAACGGTAGCAGGCAAATTTTTCCGTTCGAGAAATCGTTTTTGGTCTTATTTTCCTTGTTTTAAGGACTTTTTCGATTGGATTTTTTTGGAACATATTCTAGGATGCTTTCTCTACCGAAATATTAAGTCATATCCTAATTTCAACAAGGATAACGTCCTGAAATTAATGAAAAAGGACGGAAAATTTAAAAATTACTGAAACAAAAATCGGCCTTTGTCTTATTTTCCTCAATTAAGGTCCTTTTTGGATCCGATTTTGTCGTCAGCTGGCTTCTTGAGCAAGGACTTCTGTGGCAGGATAAAAAACCTGCTACGTTCGTGTGTCCTTTTTACCCTTAAACACCTTCGAATGATCTTTTGGTACACCTATCGTGGGATCTTAACATGGACGCAAATATAGGTAAATACGTTCACGTCCTTTGTTCTTAAACTTCTTCGAAGATGTCCTTGCTCAATACCATGACAAAAAATCTGACCGAAGAAGGATGTTAATTGAGAAAACGTGGATTCTTCTCTGCCCACGTTCAAATTTTCGTCTTTTTTCGTTAATTTCAGGATGTTATCCTTGTCCAAATAAGGATCTAACTTCATACACTGATAGAGAAAACATCGAAGAATAGGTCCAGAAAAAGTCCAGTCCAAAAAGGACCTATAACAGCGAAAATAAGCCAAAAAGGCGAAACATCTCTACTTGCTCCCAATTTTAGTGTTTCGACGGGTTTTGGCTGAAAAATGAAATTTCGATACCAGGCCACCAGAATCGGCAGCAAGCAAATTTTCCCGTTCGGCAAATCGTTTTTACTCTTATTTTCGGTGTTTTAAGGACATTTTCAACCGGATTTTTTTTGTATCGTATTCTAGGATGTTCCCTCTTCCAGGATATGAAGTCAGATTCTAATTCGGACAAGGATAACATCCTGAAATTAACGAAAAAGGACAAAAATTAGAATAAAATCTGGTTTGTAGTATATTTCCTTTATTGTATGTCCTTTTCGACCCAATTTTTTTTACAATCAATTCTTAAATATTCCCTCTACCAAAATACACAGTGGAAAGCCAACTGGACCAGGACATAGTCCTAAAATCCACAAAGGACGGAATTTCATTTCGATACATGACAGATGAACAAAAATCTCGTTTTGCTCTCTATCTTTAAGGATTGTACTCCTTTTCTGATTGGATTTTTTTGTACATCCAATTAACGATGTTTTCCCCACTACTTCAAGAAATTTTATTCAAATTGGACAAGGATAATTCCTGAAAGCGATAAAAGAGGATTGTGAATGGAGGAATATTGGGAGCAATCAAAGAGAAGTGGATTTTGCAAAAGGAAACAATTCAATAACATTTACAATAATTTAATAAAACCTTAAAGGTGTCCTTGAACAATTGATTTGTTTAGTTTAGAAGCTGCTTTGATTGATTTGCAATGTTAAATGGTAACATGTTGCGGAAAATATTTGTCAAAACCAAGCACTAACAATTAATTAAAATTAAGCGTTTTAGTAGTTCTTAATTAGTCGAACAAAAATATCATAAAAAGTTCTTATTCTACTCTTAAAAATAGAAGCGGACGTTTTGTTTTCTGATTCCACGCTGGTTACTTCAGTGAATTCCTGATAAACTCAAGTCTGATTTTCCAAGAATATCTGCTTGACTTTCTGTTTGCTCAATTCCAAATGCAAAGGATAAAAGCCTTAACTGTCCACATATATGGTTTTCGTATACCAAAGAAAGAGGGTTTTGATTTCAGCTTTACCACAGCATTGTTTTCACACTGAGAAATCATAGCTTAGTTCACCTTCAGGCAGGCGAAGGCACTCTCCAACAATCCACTACACAAGCTGAAATAGACATTACGAATATATGGAATAGGATCAAAAACAAATCTTTTACCATTGTTTAGATATCAGTATTATTGCGGGATTCCACTGGTTTGACCTTTTCATAGTTTCATAATAACTGAGGGAGCAATCCTCTCAGTCTCGACCAAGCCGATTAGCATTCTTCAGTTTTGTGGTGTATTCAATTATAAGTAGTCAAAGTTACCAAGTACTTGGACTCCTGTATCTTGGTGTTCAACTGTACCATTTTAATATCCTTCTTGCGAAGTGAACAAATATCCCAGCAGTCCATCCAAATTCTTCTTCATGATTATTTTTCGTACGAAATGCTTCTTCTGCTTACATCTAGTTCAGTCCACAGATTGTCGAATTCCAAGTGCACACTGTAGATAAACCCAGAATGAAGTGGAGATATGGGAGAGATACAACCAATGCGAGAATCGGAAAACGGTCCTTAAAAAAACAATTCCATGCGCGGTTGTTGATCCCAATTTATCTGAAAATATCAAAAAATTAATTGTTTTGGTGTTTTAATTATTTTATATACCTATTGTAACTATTCTACAATCTAAGCCTAAAACTAATCAGGCTGCGTTTAGACCGCATGACATTACGTACGTTTGGGAGATGTTAGTAAACTTAGATTTTGGACGCGTTGAAGCTGACATCGTCAACTTGGCGGTCGTCGGTGGAGTAAGTGAAAAGATATCGGCCTACCTAAAGAAGGTATATATCCAGTTTCGTCAAATTGAGATACTTTCCAGTGAAACCTTCCAAACTAATTGCGTTTGGCGTCCTCTTTCGAATGAGACCCCTTTTATTTGATTTCGTAACAACAAATTTTTTTCACCAAAAAAATCATGGGCTATAGGCCAGTGATTTTTGTCGATTTTGAGTGAAAATTTTTTGCAAAAATTGTGATGCCATTCGAAAGAGCATGTCAAAAAATGGTGATCTAGTTGGTTTTCCCGTTCCCTGGAGCCTGGAAACATGGAAAAAAAAATGACGAAAAACCGTTGCAAGGGCCTCATTTCCAGTCAATTTTCAGAATGCTCCAAATTAATTAATTCGATGAATTCCAGTAAAATTTCCAGGGCCATTTGAAAGTAGATATTCTAAACTGTGGATTGGGATAATTTTCCAGGCTGGAAATTGCGCACTGAATGAAAAATGACTCATCAACGAAACGCTTCCAGGAGATACAAAAATCGTTCCAGTTCCGTCAAATTGAGATACTTTCCAGTGAAACCTTCCAAACTAATTGCTTTTGGCGTCCTCTTTCGAATGAGACCCCTTTTATTTGATTTCGTAACAACAAATTTTTTTCACCAAAAAAATCATGGGCTATAGGCCAGTGATTTTTGTCGATTTTGAGTGAAAATTTTTTTTGCAAAAATTTTGATGCCATTCGAAAGAGCATGTCAAAAAATGGTGATCTAGTTGGTTTTCCCGTACCCTGGAGCCTGGAAACATGGAAAAAAAATGACGAAAAACCGTTGCAAGGGCCTCATTTCCAGTCAATTTTCAGAATGCTCCAAATTAATTAATTCGATGAATTCCAGTAAAATTTCCAGGGCCATTTGAAAGTAGATATTCTAAACTGTGGATTGGGATAATTTTCCAGGCTGGAAATTGCGCATTGAATGAAAAATGACTCATCAACGAAACGCTTCCAGGAGATACAAAAATCGTTCCAGTTTCGTCAAATTGAGATACTTTCCAGTGAAACCTTCCAAACTAATTGCTTTTGGCGTCCTCTTTCGAATGAGACCCCTTTTATTTGATTTCGTAACAAAAAAATTTTTTCACCAAAAAAATCATGGGCTATAGGCCAGTGATTTTTGTCGATTTTGAGTGAAAATTTTTTTGCAAAAATTTTGATGCCATTCGAAAGAGCATGTCAAAAAATGGTGATCTAGTTGGTTTTCCCGTTCCCTGGAGCCTGGAAACATGGAAAAAAAATGACGAAAAACCGTTGCAAGGGCCTCATTTCCAGTCAATTTTCAGAATGCTCCAAATTAATTAATTCGATGAATTCCAGTAAAATTTCCAGGGCCATTTGAAAGTAGATATTCTAAACTGTGGATTGGGATAATTTTCCAGGCTGGAAATTGCGCATTGAATGAAAAATGACTCATCAACGAAACGCTTCCAGGAGATACAAAAATCGTTCCAGTTTCGTCAAATTGAGATACTTTCCAGTGAAACCTTCCAAACTAATTGCTTTTGGCGTCCTCTTTCGAATGAGACCCCTTTTATTTGATTTCGTAACAAAAAAATTTGTTCACCAAAAAAATCATGGGCTATAGGCCAGTGATTTTTGTCGATTTTGAGTGAAAATTTTTTTGCAAAAATTTTGATGCCATTCGAAAGAGCATGTCAAAAAATGGTGATCTAGTTGGTTTTCCCGTTCCCTGGAGCCTGGAAACATGGAAAAAAATGACGTAAAACCGTTGCAAGGGCCTCATTTCCAGTCAATTTTCAGAATGCTCCAAATTAATTAATTCGATGAATTCCAGTAAAATTTCCAGGGCCATTTGAAAGTAGATACTCTATACTGTGGATTGGGATAATTTTCCAGGCTGGAAATTGCGCATTGAATGAAAAATGACTCATCAACGAAACGCTTCCAGGAGATACAAAAATCGTTCCAGTTTCGTCAAATTGAGATACTTTCCAGTGAAACCTTCCAAACTAATTGCTTTTGGCGTCCTCTTTCGAATGAGACCCCTTTTATTTGATTTCGTAACAAAAAAATTTTTTCACCAAAAAAATCATGGGCTTATAGGCCAGTGATTTTTGTCGATTTTGAGTGAAATTTTTTTTGCAAAAATTTTGATGCCATTCGAAAGAGCATGTCAAAAAATGGTGATCTAGTTGGTTTTCCCGTTCCCTGGAGCCTGGAAACATGGAAAAAAATGACGTAAAACCGTTGCAAGGGCCTCATTTCCAGTCAATTTTCAGAATGCTCCAAATTAATTAATTCGATGAATTCCAGTAAAATTTCCAGGGCCATTTGAAAGTAGATATTCTAAACTGTGGATTGGGATAATTTTCCAGGCTGGAAATTGCGCATTGAATGAAAAATGACTCATCAACGAAACGCTTCCAGGAGATACAAAAATCGTTCCAGTTTCGTCAAATTGAGATACTTTCCAGTGAAACCTTCCAAACTAATTGCTTTTGGCGTCCTCTTTCGAATGAGACCCCTTTCATTTGATTTCGTAACAACAAATTTTTTTCACCAAAAAAATCCTGGGCTATAGGCCAGTGATTTTTGTCGATTTTGAGTGAAAATTTTTTTGCAAAAATTTTGATGCCATTCGAAAGAGCATGTCAAAAAATGGTGATCTAGTTGGTTTTCCCGTTCCCTGGAGCCTGGAAACATGGAAAAAAATGACGAAAAACCGTTGCAAGGGCCTCATTTCCAGTCAATTTTCAGAATGCTCCAAATTAATTAATTCGATGAATTCCAGTAAAATTTCCAGGGCCATTTGAAAGTAGATACTCTATACTGTGGATTGGGATAATTTTCCAGGCTGGAAATTGCGCATTGAATGAAAAATGACTCATCAACGAAACGCTTCCAGGAGATACAAAAATCGTTCCAGTTTCGTCAAATTGAGATACTTTCCAGTGAAACCTTCCAAACTAATTGCTTTTGGCGTCCTCTTTCGAATGAGACCCCTTTTATTTGATTTCGTAAAAAAAAAATTTTTTCACCAAAAAAATCATGGGCTTATAGGCCAGTGATTTTTGTCGATTTTGAGTGAAAATTTTTTTGCAAAAATTTTGATGCCATTCGAAAGAGCATGTCAAAAAATGGTGATCTAGTTGGTTTTCCCGTTCCCTGGAGCCTGGAAACATGGAAAAAAAATGACGAAAAACCGTTGCAAGGGCCTCATTTCCAGTCAATTTTCAGAATGCTCCAAATTAATTAATTCGATGAATTCCAGTAAAATTTCCAGGGCCATTTGAAAGTAGATACTCTATACTGTGGATTGGGATAATTTTCCAGGCTGGAAATTGCGCATTGAATGAAAAATGACTCATCAACGAAACGCTTCCAGGAGATACAAAAATCGTTCCAGTTTCGTCAAATTGAGATACTTTCCAGTGAAACCTTCCAAACTAATTGCTTTTGGCGTCCTCTTTCGAATGAGACCCCTTTTATTTGATTTCGTAACAACACATTTTTTTCACCAAAAAAATCATGGGCTATAGGCCAGTGATTTTTGTCGATTTTGAGTGAAAATTTTTTTGCAAAAATTTTGATGCCATTCGAAAGAGCATGTCAAAAAATGGTGGTCTAGTTGTTTCGTCAAATTGAGATATTGATTGATGAATGTGTGGTGCAACACCGGTTGTAACTGAATTAAGTAGTAACCCAGCAAGTATGTATAAAAATAGTCAAAGACAATGAGAAATGTCGAATATTTACGTTCAAACGTTAAAGAGTGGGAGGAAAATTGGTGTCATCTGAAGAGTTTCAAAATCACAGTGTCGTTAAGAAAATATCAGGTATTCGAAAACACCAGATTTGGTGACAAAGTCCATGATTTGGCATCACTGCATTAAAAGTCACCAGAAGTCACCGCAGTGGAAGTTAAAAATCACCAACTCTTAGACGTGTCTGAGAAAACAAAATTCTATCACTAGGGAGGTGTTCGAAAACTGCCAATTCAAAATCTCGGCACTTTTCTTGATGTAGTTGAATCGTTGAGTTGTGTTTGTTTTCGTCATGGCAGTAGTAAAACACGGCATTTCTAGAGAAGAGCCAAAATAAAATGGAAATTAGAGTGTAACCGCATTTTGCGATTGCCTCAAGGTATTGCGAATGAATTTCTTTCCTTTTGGCGAATCTATATCACAAAATTAAATAAAAACTTTTAAACATTTAATTCACGAATTTATAAAAGTTAATTCACAAACCACTGGGTTAGCTAAGGAGAAGCAAAAAATTCGATCTTAGAAAATGTAAACAAACTAAGAACGCCAAGAAAACTTCACTTTTCTTTACGTTCCATTGCTGTTCTTAGCGTGTCAATGCAATTATATCAAGCTTAAGAACTAACAAAACATTATTTTAATCAAAAACTTCCCTGAAAAGCGATACCCCACGGTACAACGCCGATTGTTTGCACAACACAAAATCGCGCACTTCATTTTAATAATTTCACTATTAAAGTACACTGTCTACACTTCAAAAAGTTGAAAGCTATTAACTTTAAAGTTTTCTAATATATTGCACTAAAATAAAGAGTAAAAAACACTCGGAACTTTATATGGAATTTCAAAACAAAGTTGTTAAACCATCGAACAATTCACGATAATAACTTTGACAGTTCGCAAACTATGGAGAAGAGCTCTCCGTCCTCATCATAAATCATACATCTGTCCATCTCTTTCTCTCCTCAGTTGATACAGTTTATTTGGAAGAACGAAAGCACAGTCCCCCACTCCCCGCCCAGCTTAGCTCCTTGACCTGCTCGCAAATTAGTTCTGTCGCCATCTTACATGCAAAAACTACATTTCGGGTTTTGGTATTTTGGACGCTTCATCAACGTCCATAATTTTGTTTCCTGATTAGCGATTATTATAATTTTGACTTAAGCTTACATGAAGTTGTAATGGAGAAATAAACCAAAAAAAATTCATAACCTCAAAGTTGGGGGGATTGGGGATTTGATCAGACATTAGATGACCATGACAGGCATCAAGTCACTTTCAGAATTACTAAACTTTCTCAGTTAGTGCTAACAAAATTTCTGTAATTTTTCCCAAACATCTGACCATTGCCTAAAATTAAATTTTCCTTCTCTTTTAGGCTATCGAACGTGTCGCAGTGGGGCCTATGTGGAATATTGTACCGAAACTGGACTGGATACCACCGGGACATTACTGCACTGGACGAAATGGGGGAAACAGCTTCTACAAGATCTTATGGTACGTTGGTTTAATAACGAGATATATTTTTAGAGATTTTCAAAAATTGTCTAATCTTGTGAGTCTAAAATTTAACAACTTTTTCCTTCTTTTTTTAGATGATTTCATTTCTCTGGGAGGATGACATCCAAACTATGTGCTCAAGGAGAGTCAGGACTAAATAAAGATTGCTGGTCCCGTGGAAGATGGCAAGAAGTTGCAGCTTCACCGAAGATTGGGTTATTTTCCTGCGGAACATGCTTGCAGTATCGTCGAATTTATCACGGATGGAGTGAAACTACATAACATCAGATAGTGCCCCGGCTTTAGTTGTGATTGATTTCAAAGTTTTTAGCATAAGATTTTGTATGGAAATATTTTTCTTTTAGTGCTATATTTTCATAATAATCTTTAAGTAGTGTCCTTAAACTAAGGAGAAAAAAGCGTTCATTGTTAAACTTTTTCTTTGATTAAAAAAAACTTTTGAGAAATATGATTTTTCAATTATTTGACTACCTTCCTTTCTATACAAAATTTCAATGTTTTCAGGCTTTTTAGGTTATCTCATTGGTGAAGATGTCCTTGCTGAGTTCATAATTAAAAAAAAATCTGTTCGAAAAAGGACGAAAACAGATTTTACTTAGGATTTTGAAATGCCACTCGCTTATGATTACTTTCAGGACCTTATCCTTTTCTAATCTAGCTGAGACGTTGCAGGCTGTTAAGGGGAATATTTTTAAATTAATTGAAAAAAAATGTGGTCAAAACAGGACCTTAATAAAAAAAAATAAGCTATGAAACGAATTCTACTCCGTCCACGCTCAAATTTCGTCGTTTTTCGTTAATTTAAGGACGTTATCCTTGTCCAAATCAGGATCTGATTTGATATCCTGGTAGAGAAAACATCGTAGAATATCCAGTTTCTTAGAAAATAAGACTGGTGTAAATCCAGGTTTTGTAGTTTTTGAGCCAAAATGAAATCTGTGCACCAGGCCACCAGAAACGGTAGCAGGCAAATTTTTCCGTTCGAGAAATCGTTTTTGGTCTTATTTTCCTTGTTTTAAGGACTTTTTCGATTGGATTTTTTTGGAACATATTCTAGGATGCTTTCTCTACCGAAATATTAAGTCATATCCTAATTTCAACAAGGATAACGTCCTGAAATTAATGAAAAAGGACGGAAAATTTAAAAATTACTGAAACAAAAATCGGCCTTTGTCTTATTTTCCTCAATTAAGGTCCTTTTTGGATCCGATTTTGTCGTCAGCTGGCTTCTTGAGCAAGGACTTCTGTGGCAGGATAAAAAACCTGCTACGTTCGTGTGTCCTTTTTACCCTTAAACACCTTCGAATGATCTTTTGGTACACCTATCGTGGGATCTTAACATGGACGCAAATATAGGTAAATACGTTCACGTCCTTTGTTCTTAAACTTCTTCGAAGATGTCCTTGCTCAATACCATGACAAAAAATCTGACCGAAGAAGGATGTTAATTGAGAAAACGTGGATTCTTCTCTGCCCACGTTCAAATTTTCGTCTTTTTTCGTTAATTTCAGGATGTTATCCTTGTCCAAATAAGGATCTAACTTCATACACTGATAGAGAAAACATCGAAGAATAGGTCCAGAAAAAGTCCAGTCCAAAAAGGACCTATAACAGCGAAAATAAGCCAAAAAGGCGAAACATCTCTACTTGCTCCCAATTTTAGTGTTTCGACGGGTTTTGGCTGAAAAATGAAATTTCGATACCAGGCCACCAGAATCGGCAGCAAGCAAATTTTCCCGTTCGGCAAATCGTTTTTACTCTTATTTTCGGTGTTTTAAGGACATTTTCAACCGGATTTTTTTTGTATCGTATTCTAGGATGTTCCCTCTTCCAGGATATGAAGTCAGATTCTAATTCGGACAAGGATAACATCCTGAAATTAACGAAAAAGGACAAAAATTAGAATAAAATCTGGTTTGTAGTATATTTCCTTTATTGTATGTCCTTTTTAGACCCAATTTTTTTTACAATCAATTCTTAAATATTCCCTCTACCAAGATACACAGTGGAAAGCCAACTGGACCAGGACATAGTCCTCAAAATTCACAAAGGACGGAATTTCATTTCGATACATGACAGATGAACAAAAATCTCGTTTTGCTCTCTATCTTTAAGGATTGTACTCCTTTTCTGATTGGATTTTTTTGTACATCCAATTAACGATGTTTTCCCCACTACTTCAAGAAATTTTATTCAAATTGGACAAGGATAATTCCTGAAAGCGATAAAAGAGGATTGTGAATGGAGGAATATTGGGAGCAATCAAAGAGAAGTGGATTTTGCAAAAGGAAACAATTCGATAACATTTACAATAATTTAATAAAACCTTAAAGGTGTCCTTGAACAATTGATTTGTTTAGTTTAGAAGCTGCTTTGATTGATTTGCAATGTTAAATGGTAACATGTTGCGGAAAATATTTGTCGAAACCAAGCACTAACAATTAATTAAAATTAAGCGTTTTAGTAGTTCTTAATTAGTCGAACAAAAATATCATAAAAAGTTCTTATTCTACTCTTAAAAATAGAAGCGGACGTTTTGTTTTCTGATTCCACGCTGGTTACTTCAGTGAATTCCTGATAAACTCAAGTCTGATTTTCCAAGAATATCTGCTTGACTTTCTGTTTGCTCAATTCCAAATGCAAAGGATAAAAGCCTTAACTGTCCACATATATGGTTTTCGTATACCAAAGAAAGAGGGTTTTGATTTCAGCTTTACCACAGCATTGTTTTCACACTGAGAAATCATAGCTTAGTTCACTTTCATCCTTCAGCAGGCGAAGGCATTCTCCAACAATCCACTACACCAGCTGAAATAGACATTACGAATAAATGTAATAGGATCAAAAACAAATCTTTTACCATTGTTTAGATATCAGTAACATTGCGGGATTCCACTGGTTTGACCTTTTCATAGTTTCATAATAACTGAGGGAGCAATCCTCTCGGCCTCGACCAAGCCGATTAGCATTCTTCAGTTTTGTGGTGTATTCAATTATAAGTAGTCAAAGTTACCAAGTACTTGGACTCCTGTATCTTGGTGTTCAACTGTACCTTTTTAATATCCTTCTTGCGAAGTGAACAAATATCCCAGCAGTCCATCCAAATTCTTCTTCATGATTATTTTTCGTACGAAATGCTTCTTCTGCTTACATCTAGTTCAGTCCACAGATTGTCGAATTCCAAGTGCACACTGTAGATAATCCCAGAATGAAGTGGAGAGATGGGAGAGATGCAACCTTAGAACAAAAACGAATTTATCTGAAAATATCAAAAAATTAATTGTTTTGGTGTTTTAATTCTTTTAAATTAAATATAAACACTACTTTAAAGCATAAAAATATAGAAAATGAAAATGTAGAAAATGTCTCAATAAAGCAGCTGATTTAATCTATTTTGCAAGCGTTATTTGTTTACTTTATAGTATTTTCAAAATGTACAAAATATTCACTTATTCTGAGTGAATTCCCATAAAAAAAAACAAACAAAATCCAAAGATCGCGCGACGTAAGAAATGTAAAAATTTCTTAGCACCATCGGCGTTAGATTAACATCTAAATTTCGATTTACATTAAAAGAACCGAGAAGCTCATGACTATTTACAGAGCCCGGTAGGCAGTCAAATGCAAGTACAATACGAAAAACTTTCCGTCTGTTCTCGAGACGATCTAAAGCGATGAGTTTAAGTCTGGCTGCGTACGGAGACAGGATAAGGCATTCGTTCCATGGAAAACCATAAGGAGCGAATCGGAGAGATTTTCGTTGGCGGTTAACGTGTGACGCACTAAAGGTAGACCAAACAATACAAGCGTAGTTCAAAATTGGTCTGACAAAAGTGCAATAAAGTAGTCTAGTAATATACGGATTGTCGAATTCTTTTGACCACCGTTTAATAAAACCTATTATTCAGTATTAGTCAGAGAGAGATCACCCCTAAATAAAACGTGCTGTGTACGATGAAACAAGTAGGAGCACAACCAGTCAACAAAAAGAGAGGGATACCCAACGTGAAGCTTATATATAAGGATCCTGTGGTTTAATTCTGTCAACCTGTCCACCTGCCACCCCCAAAGATTCGATGAGAGAGATACAGAAATTCGAGAACTCAAGTCAGTTCGATGTGGTTGATTTGGCCTTTACAAAACCCTGTTGAAAAGAGCCTAAAAACAGTTTGCAGTGAAATTAAACAACATCGAACAACTTAGAAATGCAGGAGAGGTTGGCAATAGACCTATACAGTGGAGTGGGCCTGGAACATGATCTCTCCTGTCCAGTGAGGAGATGTATCTGATGCGTTAAATCTGATGAGTTGTTAAAAGAAGTATTCAGTCTATTTAGCTGGCCTACATTGCACCCCGAAAAGGCTTCACATCCATAGCAAATGATCGGCATGAGTAGTGATTTGACCAACAAGGCTCTCAACCACTGTGCAGTGAATAGCCTAGCGGAGTATAACTTGCGAAGGGCGAAGAACACTCTTTTTCTTACCTGATAGCTTCAACGCGATCCTGAATATCGAAGCGATAGAAAGCCAGAATTTTCCCAGTTTTTCGACACATCGAGTTGCGCGAAGAGAAATCGTGTCGTTTTTATTCTATGTCAGAATGCGCGAACTATACAGCTTCTGGTTAAATACAGAGAAATTTCCTCTTTCCTCACTTCTGGACCAAACTTCCAGCTGAAAATATTAAAATAATAAAAAATTGTCTTATTAAAACGCAATCATACTTTGTAAGATTACGCCTTTCTCATTTCCTGCTTCAATCCTTAATATTGTCCAACTATTGCGCTTAGCTTTTCAGTTGTGACACAATTATACCAGTTACGATTAAGCCTATTATCACAGCAATTGCCATCAAAATGAGAATTTTTCGTCGATAACGATTCCTGTATTGTGCCGCTTTCATAAGTTCAGCTGTACCAGCTTCAACTTCAGCACAACTGTGATGTATCTGTGAAAATGCGAATTATTTAATTTTTTGAAAGCAATAGTAACGAAATAGAACAATTACCAATTTCTTCACCTTGCTGGTGAACCATACTGCTCAATTCTCTTATAATTTCGTTTACGTCTAGGACGTCGGCTTCAATTTCCCTTATTCGTGCTTCCCTGTCCACCATATAATGAGAAACTACTCACGTGAAAGTTACAGAAACTGGCTACAGACCAACGTCAGACCATGATTTACTGCTTGCGTTTTGCATGAGAATTTGGTTTGCGACTATAATTTCAGGTTTAATGTTTTTACTTTGTTGGAAAGATAATCTAGTCTCCTTTAAGTTAATATATATAAAGCACAACCGTCAGCTATAGTTAAATATAATCGGTTAATAGCTAAGTACCACCCTGACTTATCGCCTATTGCAAATAATAAGCCAACAAGGAAAAGAGGCACAAGAAATACAGCCCGAAAAAATAAAAAGACCTAGAGCATCTTGCAAAAAGAAATGAAATCCCACCACAAACAATTAATGTAAAGAAGTTTACCAAGACTCACAAGCTCATACCGATTTCATTGTTAAAAAGTTATAAGATCTCATGTGGAGCCAAGCCCCTAACTCTAGAAACCCTACATCTTGGTCAGAAAGTATGGCTTGGCAGATACGCGGCCATTGCTCACTCCTATGGACTTATGGTAAGAAATTAAGTCACTGGTCGTTAATGTTGTATCATGCATTAGATCCATGAAACGGCCAAGCCATATTTTTTGACCAAGAAGTAGGGTTTCTAGAGTTAAGGGTTGGTAATTAAGAAGAAAATATTTCAGGTAAAGGATCGCAGGAAACTGTAATTTCTTCCTAAAATTTTTCCACCGAAATGATTTCTATATCTCGCGTGCAGAACACAAATATAAGTACATATTGGATATTTAGCACAGGTTTTTAAAATGTCACAGAATGTCGCTTTCAGGAACAATCAAAACAACACTAACTCAACTCGCATTCTGACATAAAATTGAGTCGGAGCAAAATAACTTACGTGTACGTCGGGGTCACATCCAAAAACCGGCTTGAGGGA
This sequence comes from Leptarthrus brevirostris, assembly GCA_964036015.1. Taxonomy (NCBI): domain Eukaryota; kingdom Metazoa; phylum Arthropoda; class Insecta; order Diptera; family Asilidae; genus Leptarthrus; species Leptarthrus brevirostris. The sequence continues at coordinate 8,445,715 of OZ038373.1, forward strand.
AGAAATTTAGAGTAAGGTGTGCGTTGAGTCATTTATAGTTGATACAGCCTATCCTGTTTCAATTGTTGAAAGGAAATCGTTTGCTAGCCCGACCTCGAAAATTAAAACTACCATGTCATCTGTGAAATACTTCTGTACTACTGCTAATATCTGGTCCACCAGGCACCGTAGCTTTCTGGGATATACCTCCCGCTGGATCGACAATGACTTTAATCGTAAATATGTGGCTTTGGCGTGCAAGCGATTTTAACCACAGTGTTTTAATGAGTAAATACTTGTATTGCAATTTGGTGTATAAAAGGAATTAAAAGTACTTAAAATGAATTGAAAATACTTAAAAGGAATTAAAAAGTACTTAAGTCAAATTTTTAAGTACTAAAGTAATTAAGATCAGATATTTCAGTAAGTACAAGTACAAGTCCCGGTACTGGTACTTAAAATTTTTGAATACAAGTACCAAGGAATTGTACTTGTACTTATTTCGTTTTGCAGGTCTGATTTGAAGTTCCTGAAATAGCTTCACTGACGGATAGGAATTTTATACTGTACTTCAGGCTCAGAATCGTTCTTCAGGAAAATATTCAAATATAATTTTAGCAAGACTAGGAAAAAATTAAATAAGGACATACGTGTAGCAGCTCACTTGTATGAGTGAAACACCCTCGTATGACTCACAAACAATTCGTATATTTCTTGGTTTTTTTTTTCATAATTTAAGTTTATTGTTAATAGTTAATTTCCTTTAATAAAACAAACAAACGTAAAATACTCCCTTAAATATACTTGACTGACTGTATTTGTTTTTTAAATCGTAACGTTTTTTACAATGTCATTAAACCTAAGGTTGAGTAAGACAAGAGTTAAATTCCTTCACTGCTTCATCAGCATTGACCGTAATTTTTGTTTGAACGGTTAATAAAGAGCATGCCAGTTACTTTATTTTGTTAATACTTACAAATTACTTATTGAATTTCTTAATTATAACACCGTCATTGATTTAACACTTTGATAAGTGTTCATTTACAAAAATAATGAAAACAAAATGAATTTTATAAAAAGAATTTTCGTTTAAATTAACAATTTTGCTTTAAATTTACTTGTTATTTTACTTGTATTTTAAATTTACTGTTTGTTACAAATCAATTATTGTGTGTTTTATGAAAATGGAAATTTGTTGAAGTTATTTAAAAAAAAAATCTCTCAGTCTCCCGTTCCAACCATCAAATCACATCCGCTACCTACGTTTATTCTAATAAATACAAAAAATTCTTCCTTTTACGAATTTATTACTTTAAATATTTTTTGGCATTTCTGTCTTTTCTATTATACACAAAAAGTTCTATAAACAATTATTTATTTAGTTTTAATTTATTTTACCTTTTTTTTTTTTACAAAAGACTGCGTCGTTACTCTTAACCTTCTACTAGCTCCTAGATAGTCCCAAAAATTTGTTAAATAAAAACAAAATGGCATAAAGCAAACCATCGGGAGGTAAGAAGACGGAAAATAATTAAATAAACAATTTCAAAGAGAAGGAAATAAACAAAAACAAAAGAACAACAACAAAATTGTCTGTACACAAAAATTTACAATTGCATTATCTGCTACATTACTTAAGCCATACCGATCGGTTAGTAATTAACTAACAACAAGTACGGGTCCATTAATTAAACTTCCGTGGATCGACCACTTTCGTCAGATCTAGATAATTTTCGTTCCCGTTGAACCCTGCCCAAAGGTTGCGGCTGATGGGCATGATATATTGTTCCACTATTACTAACACTGGGCGCTTGTTGCGAATTGCCAGGATGGTGCATCATTGGATGGTGTCCAGGATGTTGACCAGCTGGTGGAGGGAATCGAATTTTTGCAGCTGCGGCATTTGCTGTGGCTGCAACTACTGCAGGATTATCACGTGATGCGCTACTTGCTGTTGTTGACTGGAATGATATCGACATGCCACTGTCCAGAGAACCCACACTACCACGACGTTGAGGCTTTTCGTTTCCAACTGCAAATAAATAATTGAAAAAAAAGTTAAATTTAATTCGCAAATGATGTTTTCGACATTTCTAAGTAATAAGCTGCCATTATAAGCAAATATTATTCCAAAGTAAATGAATTGATTACAACATCATACGAGCCTAGGCAGACAAAATGAATTCCTATCTTTATATCGACGTAGAATCGAAATTCACAAAGCTAGAACACAAGTTGTTGCGCCAAAAAACTACTATCAGAATGACCTTTCCAAAATTCTCAACACTTTTAATCTGCTCCTACCATTGCAGGTACAGCTGGTTTTGCAAGAAAAAATCATAGGTGACCGCTCCATAGCTTATTTTGAAGGGTAAGAGTAGTATTAAATGATGCAATTAGAACAAAAACTTCGAAAATTTTTTGTACATAACCTCAAAAATAGCCAAAGAATTTTTGAGTACATAACCTCAAATATCTTAAAATCCTGACGTGGTGGCCCAATTCTGAGCTCGGATTTGGATTCTACGCAGAAAACTACTTCGGAAGTGACCCCCAACTACCCAACAATAATCATCAACTCATTTTTTGTAGACATGTGGGATTAATACCACGTTCCCTCCACGGGGAGACGTGGTCTTGAACCCTGGACACATGGCATGGTAGTCGTGCCGCTCAACGAATTGATTCAACTCCGTCTCCGTGATGCTAGATTTTCTCAAAAAAATGGATTGTTGTTGTGGCAAATAAGCTATCAACGTGTTTTTGTGGTGATCGATCTGTGCACGTGTCACTTTAACGTGACACATGTCTTCGTCCCTCTGTGCTGTTAGATTTTCTTGATAGTAAACGCAGATAAGCCCCACTCCGGCTGATGTCAAATCTGATTCTCTTTAATTCTTGTGTAAGTACATCAAGAGCTTTTACATTGCGAATAGTTTCGGTTCTTCTTCTATCGTCTGCTACACTTCCAAACAAAGCAATATCTACAATGGTTTTTAATAGTAATAGTTGATTTTCTAGGCTACGCCCAATTAAATCTCTAATAATAGACAATCTTTTCTGTAAGTCTGGATTTTCACCATTCAATCCCCCCCCCTCCCCCCTATCCTTGTAAACAAAAATAAGCAAACAGGAAACCCCCTCCCCTACTTTAATGCTTACGTAATACTTGAACGGCCTCTAATGGAACGTAGTAACAACGTTGGATCCATTATAAAAAGAGTATTGTAACCAGTATGTGGGCCACTTAATCACCTAATTAGGATTAATCGGTAAATGTTGTGTTTCGAGTTGCATATAGTTATAAATGAACGATACTGACATAACATCAATATACATTTTTAGAAACAAAATGATTATTTTTTTCAATTATAGAAAAACAAATGTAATAAAGTGAAAGAAATTAATACCAAATTTTACATACACCCCAATGTCCATTAGATCCTGCAACCATTCAATGTGATGGAGAAATTTATTTAGTTTTCACACAGCACCATCAGTCTTGATCGCTGACTTTACACCACATTTATTTTTGCAGTTAAAATTCTAAACCAAACCCGTTTTTTTATGATTTTGATCATCATGCATCACTATGCGTGACAAGTGCAAGCAAGCTATAAGCTATGAAAACTACCATAGTGATTTGATTTTTAATGATTTTGCAATTCAGTGCTCTGATCAAGCAATAATCAATTTTACAACTTACACAAATGCCATCTCAGCCTTTTCTGTTAAATTCCTAACTTCAATCCTTAAATAGACTTCACACGAACAATTTTAACGTCGATCTGAAATGTTGAAGCTAGTTAAAAACTTGTTTTCAATATAATTTGTGTCATTTAGGGCGTGTGGATTTTTAATGTAGCCGAAAAGATGTAACATTTTTGGCTGAAACAAGCAATTTTATGTAAAATTCTGAAAAGAACGGAATTGCTATTAAATTTTGATTTCTTCTTCCAATGTATTGTGAGCGAAAGTCCTATGCATCCACATAGTCAAGGAAGACTTTTGCGAGCACGGTGTAAACGATTTTAGGGAATAATTTAAAGGTTAGTTTAGTGAACATTTTTTGTTTACATAAATTTTATACAAATCTTCAAAAGGTAAATTGTTAACTTGCAGATACAGATTTAGATATCCAGGAAGTAGCGGTCAGCAATCTTGGGCATATCGACTGTAAAGAATACTAATTTTTAGACTTTTGCAACTATAAGATCCCATGCGTATTTCCAGCAAATATTTTATCCCAAAAGGCCCTTTCAATTAGATTCAAGTGGAAAATACATTAGCGAGCAATGTAATATAATAATAATATTATATGGTACTAAAATCGAACGTTTCTTAACGACATTTTACTGAAAGCAAAGCAAAATCGCTGTAAACTGCTCCGTAAGAACAGTCCTAGCAGAGATTAACATAGAAATATTGAATACCTAGTTTTAAAGCGAGCTGCGATATAACTTAAGAGCCATCTCAATACTCAGAATTACTTTTGTTAGAGATTTTGGACTACATTTAATCTTAATTAAATTCCTCTATTGGTCGGGATGTGTTAAACTAACAATGAGCTGATGGACTATCGACGAAATTACAAATTCAAAACACGATCAAGATCCGACGCGTTTCGACGGGTCACCCACCTCATCCTCAGTGATCTACAAAATTTCACCCAGTTAGAACAATAAGGCAAAACAAAGAACTGGCTTAAAAACTTCCACTAAGTGTACACTTACAATCAAAATATTAAAAAATCGAACTTAAGCCAAAAAATAATCTGTTGAACACCACCTCGTCCAATACTAAAGCTACACTAGATTGTAGCTGATAAATGAGCAGTAAATCTCGTTGATGCCATCGGTCGGTTGGTATATATTGAGCGCCTCCAATGTCATAAGCTTTTCGAAATTCTTCTCCGTGCACAATACTCGAACATTATAGAATTTGGGGTTGCGGTTGTTCTGTAATCAGTGACTGGCGAGTGTCGTTTTGTTTGCATTTTTGTTCCTAAGGTCAGATCTATGATTGGCTAACCTATTTTTCAACAGCTGTCCAGTGGTCCCCACATAGTTTTTGTAGCAAACTTGCTTGTCATTGCCACCGCATGGAATATTGTATTGGTATATGGCTTCAATATGCGCTGAATTTTCTTGGATGTCGTCTCGACATATATGCTACTAACAAATTTCTGTGGGACAGCTGTTTGACTCTCAACACTAACTCCTATTCCGATATCCCCAGATCAACCTTCCAATTAACTTTGCCGGCAAGCCATTTTGCATTAATACCTTAGGGGCCGATCAAATATTACGTAACGCAGTTTTTGAAGATTTCTGCCCCCCCCCCTCTAACGCGCCGCAACGTTTCGTGTTAGCCCCCCTCCCCCCAAACGATACGTAACACTCAGATGATTGTTTTTACCTAAAAATGTCAATTATGTTACGCAAAATACCGGACTAAGAAGCAATGTAAATTAGACGATATTTCAGCCCGATTTTTCGGAATTGCTGGACAATAATGATATTGATGTCTGCTCCACCCTATTTTATAACAAGATATATGATTTGTTTAACTCCTTTGTTCCATTAAAACGGATTAGGTTTACGTGCTCCTCTCCCCCGTGGTACAATGCCAAAGTCCGCAGTCTTAGGAACAGGAAGAACAAGCTCTGGAAAAATGACTTGCGTTGTAATAGCGTATTCTGACTTTTTGACCTGTTATGAAAGCTTTAAGGCGCTATCCTCCGCACTTTATAAGGAATACCTTGTTAGTGTTCACAATAATATGCATAATAACCCTCGCAATTTTTTTAAATTCGTCAATGTGAAAAATAAATCGAACAACTATCCATCTACGATGGTATGAGGGGTCTTCTTGCCATTGACAACATTGTTCGTCTGATCGCTAATGTTCTAATCTACGCTGATGACATGAAGATCTTCTGTTATGTTAAGGATGGTGGTGATGTCGCCCTTATTCAAAAGGACTTAGATACGTTTCTGACGTGGTGCGAGCATAATGGCTTACACCTAAATTTTGAGAAATGTGAAGCTATATATTCTCCAGGAGCCCTAATTCATAAGTTTCTGATTACAACTTTGCGAAGAATGGTCTCCATCGCGTTATTCACCAGCTCTTGAACTCTAATATAGACTCGGGTTCGCTTGTTAGCAAGGTTTCCTTTAGACAGTCCCAACATAACCTTCGAAGACTGCCTTTATTGCATGCATGAACCAATTAATCCTTTATGTAGGGCTGTTAATGCCTGTCCTAATTTTGATCTAACTCTTAGCAGAGTGTCGTTTAAGAGCGATCTATTCTCTGTGCTACCGTGACTCTCTGTTTTGCATGTTGTGTGCTGGGTTCTTTACTTGTTCCTTCCTTTTGCTTGTTATTTTTTTCTTTGCATATTGGTGTGGGAGCCTCATTTCATCGTTTTAATGGAATAGGTGAAGTGATTATGGGCTCCTGCCAAAGAAGTGCCCTTCTGTGTTACAAGGGTTTATTTTAATTAATTAATGTCTGTGCGTGAAATTCGTAAGTTCATGGCTTTTAGTTTAGGTGGATTTGCTTGATCGCAACGGTCGGACTCTTAGAGTCCAAACTATGGACTCGTGGTACACGGCTTATTGTGGTTATTTGCCATATATATACTTCTGTATACTCAGTGACGCGACTCTTTTCGTATGTAAAAATATATATGTAGTGTAGATATATCATATAAGTCGTGAGTCACCAGTTAAGAATTAGGACTTCTAATTTTAACAAAAACTTAATGTTACGTAACGCGTTGCTTGATCCCCCAACTGCGTTACGTAATACTTGAGCGGCCCCTTATGTATCGTCATTTTATTTTTCTCATGGAACTTTTCATCGCTAATATCAAGAACTCGGATAATGAAGTTTCTTGCCGTGTTTTTGATACTCTGGCTGATTGAGTGGATCGCTTTGTAGTTAAGTAATCTTCCTGAGCTCGTAGGTTTCATGTAGCAATCCATAGCGATTCTGAATCCCTCTCGTATAATCATAGCGTCAAGGAATGTGATACTATCGTGTTCCTCGATTTTACACTGTAAATTTGTCTTTTCTGTGAAAAGAGTTTAGGTACTCCAGAGCTGTGCCTGATACCTTAATAATAGTGAAGAAGCCATTCACGTATTTCAGGAAAATCCTTGGCAAACATTCCATTTTCTGGAGAGAACAATCAAGCAAAGATTCCATCACAATATCTGCTATGATGGGGTCGAGTGGGCTACCCATTGACATACCGGACACCTGCCCACATTTTTTTCCATCATATACAAAACCGCAACATATCCATGAAGAGTCGTTTGGGAATATTGGTATGTTATTGGTATGTTTGTTCTAAGTGCACTTGAAATTGTAGACGCTTTCCTTGAAAATTGGTTTTATTGATTGTGGTTAATAATATGATTGCGCTGTAACTTTCAAGTCAGTTCTTTGTTCGTTTTGCCTTATTGTTCTAACTGGTTGAAATTGTGTAGGTCCCTGAGGATGAGGTGTCTGACCCCTCGCAACGCGTCGGAGAAAACATAGAGAAGTAAAGACTTATTAGATCTTCTTCACGTGTTTTGGATTTGTAATTTGATCGATAGCCTATCAACTCATTGTTACATTTAATTTTACCGAATGGACTAATATACAACAAACAACAACCTTCGTAAGTTAGTATGCGAGTTAATGCCAATGGCCCCATTCATTAAAATCACAATCATACTATTTACATATGAATTAACTTGTACAAATTCAGTGAGCCTGTTATGATAACTTAACTTAATATATATTTATCACGTGTTACGTTAAAATAAAAAAACATTAATGATAAAACTGACATGAATTGTACTATACTTACATTGCTCATGCATATCTAATAAACTGTTGCTGAGTGCACTTCTTTTAAGCTGCGCTGAATCATGTCCAGGTATAGCCGCTTCATTGCCCTGAGGTGATTGGAAGGGGCAAGGACAGACCTCAACATCTGCTACACCACTATCTCGATTTTCTGAACCACCAGTTGTTCTATTACCACCACGTGCCGATTTCTGTCTGTCTAATTCTGCTTCAATTCGCAGTGTTTCCATTTCGTCCATTTCACTAATCGACTCTCGAAGATCTTCGGCAAATTTACATCGATCATGCTCATTTCGAGCATTGAAGGTAACTAGTACTTTCCCGTCAACTTTTTGGGATAATCGTATGCAATATGGGTAATCTAAAAAAAAAAGATTGTTTATTATCGTAAAAAATATATAAAAACTGTATCGGTCATACTTGGAACATCCAAAAGAGTGACTACCATACCACAAAGCGGGTAACTATTTCTGAAAGTGTATGTCACTGACGATTTTTTCTTACTGAAAATTTTCGTAATGACAAGAAGATCATTGAAAAGAAAAACTTCACGTTGATGAACGCCCGGACGCTCCTTTTTATTAATGTCAGGTATCTCATAAAGTCGACAATAGCACACAAGTCGACGATGCGGTAGGGCTAGATTTGGTTTCTTTCCTACTATTGTTGCTTGAACTTTCATAACTTGGGTAACATGATCACTTCCAGGTTTAAACTCGTTGGCTTTAACGCGTTCATAAATTCCGGCCAGCATATCGCGATCAATATCGTGGCAATCATCAATTCCGCGAAGATTTTTAATGAAATCATCAACTCGCATTCGTCGTTCTGGTTTAAGGTTAGGAGTGTGCAGGTCTGTGTTCAGCATTATGATAGCAAATGCTAAAACGAACACCTAAAACATATAAGAAATATTGTAATAAAAAATACTTTGTTACAATTTCGGTAATATCTTACAGTGTCCGAGGAGCGTAGTCTAGCGACAATATCTGAATTACATTGGCAGTATCGCTGTGAGAACACTTCCATGAGTCTTTCAATTTTTTGAGCTTCTCCAGGCATTCGGAAATAAGCCTGAAATTTGCGAAGAGCAACATCAACTTGCATGCCAGAAAGGTCCAGCTCTCCAGCGAAGCATTCAAGCACAGCCATATTGAAGGAATTTTGTAAATTACCCAGATACTCTCCAATCATCTGGCGTGACAAACCCTTTCGTGAGATCAAGAATCTTGCAACTCCCTGAGGAGTATTCTCTAAGAAGCCTCTTCTAATTAGATATGCGATGCCTTTTTCGGGTTTCTTGTTAAATAGATTCAATCCCACTCGATACTGTCGTTTTCGAATTGTCTCAGAGACTTTGTAGTTTTGTGGCGTTGCCGCTGCCAGCTGTTCGTTTTGTTCGTGCTGTTCATATTGTGCCGCGCTCGTATGCGAACTAGTAGTGCATTCATCTGACACGACTGGGCCAGAAGTTGTGGCTGGATGTGAGGACATCATGATCATGTGGTCAGGAGATTGAGCGAATTGATTAGAACTATTCAGGTTGGTGCCACGTTTCCATGTTTGTGGCGAGTTTGACCTATCTGAGGCCAGATCACAGTTGGTAATGCGTTCAGCAGAGGTTGCACTACTGTCACTGCCAGAGCTTTGAACAGATGTCAGACTGCCATTCTCTGAAGTTTTACAGAGACCGTTAGGTCGCAGGTGTCGGCTTGATGAATCCATCATGGAGGGAGGAGGTGGTGTCTGTCTCAATTGTTGCTGAGATGTTATTGAAGATGTTCTCTTGGGAACTTCAGGTGGTACTCTTTTCGAGCTGCAAGTGGTTACTTGCGTTCGCGGTCGCATATAAATTTGTTGGGCTGTGTAGTACGGTGTATGCGGAGAGTGGGAAGCCTGCAAATTAAAAAGAAATTAATGGAATTAGGGATACACTAAAACTATAAAATCTTACCCATGAGGAATTAATTGAGGAGTCTAAGTGAGAGTTGTTTGAGCTGAAACTCCCATCATGCGGAACGGAGTGGTAGCCAATTCCTTGATAGACGAACTGAGTAGGCTGCTGGCACTGTGACGGTGTACTGTAGTAGTGCTGCTCGGAAGCATGTAACAGATTAACATGGGGATGAGATGTGTTTGACAATGATACACCTGATACTGTCGACGATTGCGACCAAGATGATGCTGTAACAGGAGGCATTGGAGAGGTATTCCCTGATTGACTACGAGGAATTGGACTTGCATCGAGTTGTCGACGTTCTCGCATCGACATCGATCTTGTGGGCGGAATACGATTGGACGATGGATGACAACCTGGAGGTCCAGCCGTTATACTGTAAAAATAAAAACATTAAAATAGCTATTGATTACGGTTTGATTTTTGAAAACTTACGTGGCACAGACTCTTGGCTGCTGTTGTTGTGGACTGTGTTGTTGCTGTGATCCACTGGCATCTGTTTGGGATTCAATTGCACTACCATATGCGGATGATGATGAATTAGATGGCGGACCATCATCTCCGCTACCCGGTGTACCTGTCATCATCATCATACGTCGACTTAAACGTTTTTCTGCTTTGGCCATTGCTGTAATTGAGGCGAATTTCTTCACCATCATATAGTGTCGAAAGGCACGTTGAATTGTTATGGCGGCGTTACGTGCCCTTAACCCGCCGTATTTACGTTCGAGCAATTCGATTTGTTTTTCCAGCAAATCCTGTGATAACTCGTACCTGAAAATTAAAAAAAAAATTTAAGTAACTAAGTTTTCTCGAATACTAGGAGTTATAGGGTTAAAAGATGGAAAGGATTAGCACCAAAATTTGTTTTATTAAAGTAAATCTTTTTAGAAATTCCGACGATATGACTACATAAAACCCTGGAAAGTTAATGAAACACGAAAAGTATGTTCAAAATATGCAAATAAAATTCTGACGCTCACAAAATTTTAATTGATCATGCCTGCTGTACCTTATGAATGTTTATTTTTAATTTTTAAAAAGATTACCTTAGCACGGGACTGTCGTTAATACATCTTCAAAGTCATTTTGTCTTTAAAAAATACCAGACGTACTCAAGTCAATCAAGTGATCTTGGCAAATGTTTACATTCCAAAAAAAAAGTGTTGCGCTATACCGATCTTGTCTTGCGATGGTGATGTCTTACAACAAACAAGCGAAAATGATGAAAGTGGAGAAAGTCAAAAGGAATCAAGAAGTCAATATTTGTCTTGAAGTGCATCTGAAACGGGAACGATCTCAATTTTGGTGTAAAGTAGGAAAGATGAGATCATTAAACCCGGAGATAAGTGCAGATGAAGGGTGGCTATTTTTAGATCGTAATTAGAAATGCTGCCCCCTTATGGAATTTGAGATTCTGTCAATGGATAATACTAAATGTATGCTGAAGGTATTTGAAAGGAACCTCATTTAGTGCTTCGACACGTGTCGGGAAGCTACAAAACTTAAGTAGTTTTAAGAAGATTAAGTCGATGAGGTAGGTCTGATGAGAAAATCTACAAAATGGAAAGCGAAAGTTGTAATTTACGTGTGATTAAGATTGTTTCTTAAAGTTAACGATCAACGTATAACCATCTAAGAGACGCCTTCAGAATCGTAAGTACCTCCTTCTGGAAGACCCTTGAGCTATCTGATAGTCTGAACGGTTTCGATATGTTTGGTACAACAGAAAAAGCATTTATTTCGAGGGTTTTACCTAGTACACAGATTTCCAGTGTCCGACTGCACTACATGATGGTATCAGGTATTAATATCGATAACAGGCAGTAGGTAGGGGTCACGCAAAAAGCACCGGGTTGTTGAGACACGGAGTTCTCGGTACCCTACTCAGATTGGTTTTGTTATATTATTTATTCATTGCTGCCCACTAAACGAAAGAATTGTAAGTAAGAATAGGATACAGTCCAGCTGTATACATCCGTGGTGTTAGCTTAGGTCGCAGACTGATGTCATTTGTTGAGTTTTCGTCAGCAGGCATAGAGAGTTAAGCACGCTTTTTTGCTTCCTCTAATATATTTGCAAGTCTTTTGTGCCAAAAGATATACACTATAATATTTGGCTCAAGATTAGGGTTAATACTCCTTTATTTGAATTAGGGCAAGGTACGAAACTTTATTTTTTATGGTGAAAAACATTGGCTCAGTTCTGTCAGAATTCACAGAGCTCACAAACGTTCATCATAGCTTTGCCCAGATTGTGTTCTAGGTACATATATGTCTACAACTCAATCCAGGATCTCTAATACGAAGAAGATCAGCCAAGGGCAAGTTCATGATCTCGCCTACAAGCCTTTGAAATGAATAACACCTTTACTCAACACCAGGTTGTAGCTTCTAAAAATTGGCACTATTAGTCTGGTACTTTTTTTATAGCGGGAAAAATGCAATCTGGGCCGTGGATTTATAGGAAGTGAAAATTTGGAATATTCCCGAGGAGATATTCCGACCTACCGGGTTTTATGTTAATGCGGTTACTTTAATTCTAATAATCCGGAAAATGGAATTCTAGGAATTCAGCTGTGGATTTCGTCGGAAAAGCATCCGACCTTTTTGAGAAAGGGGGTACTCAAAGACTGATTACTACGCTTTTTGAAAAGTATTCTAATAAATCCTGCTAAATCCTTGATGCTCGCAGTACTTCGACCAAACTTGCTTCTTGTGTAAATATTTAGGATATTTAAGCAGCGCTGCCAAACTTGGATAAGACCTCATTCCACTTGGGAGGAAGCGTTCTTTCACTCAATCTTATGAGACAATGTGCCTTAAATGACGTACGTATAGACATGACTGCAGGTACGACTTTCGACTTATTAGTCTTTTCTCGCTGAAAGCACTCCACATGTATACATGTATCTGCGCGATGGTACTTTTCTACAAGGACTAAGCAACTCAAGCATGCGTACGTAAACAAAACGTCGGATACTCTAAAAATCGACCACAAGTAGAGAATATACAAACGTTGGATATATTCCTCGAACTTGAAGGTGACTTTTAAAATGTCAAGGCTGAGGCAATACCACTGACATGTATTAAACTGGACTGACTTATAAGCTATCTCACATGGGTACAATTTTACTTTCAGTGGAGGAAAACAATTTTTAATCTCCAACGTTTACTGTGGATTTGCAGCCATTCAGAGTAGAATATAATAACCAAATATATACGAAGAGACATATTTAATTTTAATCTTCTATATTGTTGTCAGGAAAATGTAAAAATCATTGGAATTACTGGAATACAAATTATAAATAAAAGGTTGTTTTAGTCTGGATAATGCTTACCCAGAAAGAGACGTAAGATGATTGTGAATATTGTCATCTATTTCTAACTCCAGCATTTAATAGGCGACATGACGTTCGCAATTAAGAAAACCATGTTGAAAAAAAAAGATGCTTACCCAGAAAGGGACAACTAGCGAAAAGTGATACCATTTTCTTGAAGAAATTTCATGGCACCAGTCACTCCAGTATTATATATCTCAGTGGGCAATACACGACACTATTTCTTCTCAGATGTTGGGATAAAGGAGGTGGCTATTGCTGATAACCTGGCCTTGGTTTGGCCTTAGATTTAAGGATGTATTTAACTACTTTTATAGTATTATAAGAAAAGCATTGGGTCAAATCCACAGACAGGCAAACAAGTGTCATGCCTCCTCAAAAAACAATAGATTTCTGCTTTTAACAACGATAGCAATTTCATCTTTTGAGCAATACCAATTGCCCAAGAGTACCCTGATGATGTTATGTTGTGTTTAAAACAGAGAAGTGAGGTACAATAGCGTCGCGGCCAGTAAGGCTTGTTGTGATAACCTTTTCTCTATACTGGAGTCAAGATAGTTCTTTTAAAAAGTGATTACTGCTCGTAGAGCGAGTTGCCCTACAACAATGGCTTCCGAAGGATCAATATTTTGCAAGGATACGAAGTGGAGTCTAGTCCTTTTCCAGACATAATCTACATTTGGGATCAGCTTCTCTACCGATTTTTGCCAAGAGCTTTGTTAGCTGACACTGCCAGGTGATTAGACTGGTGATCAATCTCACATCCGGTTTGTCAAACCTAAGGATCTCCCTTGCTTTAATCGGTAATGGAGTCGACATGAAGTTTTTAGAATAATATTGTCTCACACAGGATTCCTAGCACCATATCTGCTTCTTCTTTTTTTGGATAGCCCTTATAGCAATGCAGGTTGAAATCCCGCAGGCCGGCCCAGGAGCCGCAAGTTTCATGGCAGACCCCTGTTCGGTCAGTTCATCCGCCTTTTCGTTACCAGGGAAATTCCACTGCACACGATTTGTTTTTCGCAGTTCATCAAGATTTGGCTGATATTCCTAGAACTATTTTGATTTAGTTACGAAGGATCACTACCTGACTGTGGTTGGTGTTTCATATGCACATACTAGTATGGCATAGACTTCCACTTGGAAAACCCAGGCAAGTTTCCCCAGTGGGAATGATTCGTTGAATTTAGAAGATTCGCCTCATTGGTTTTTGACCTGTTCGTAAACCAGATAAGTCCACTCGGGTGAATTCTGGGGAAGTTCCAAGTCACTTCATTCCACCTTTATGGTGGGGTGGTTGAAATTCTAAAAACCTGGTCAGCATGGCGTCGGGAACCACAGTCAGCTGCGGCTACCTATTTCCCTTATTGTCGAGTGGCCTTTTCCTAAGGAATTTTGCCCCCTCTAACTTATAAGCAGTACTGATTTTGCCACATCCTCCACCTCAATTGTAGAGGTCAGAGGTTCAGTAGGGTCTCAAGTGCTGCAGTTGGTGAGGTAAGTATGACCCCAGTGATGTTTAGGCAGGGCACTCATTGTAAGCTGTTCAATTTGACATTAACAACATTGAGCTTAGCTCTGCGACTAGCCCAGAATGATTTACTCGCCGTTTCTGTGATGTTATCTAGGTGTAGATTCCAGTATAGTTTGGAATCCAGTGTTATCCCTTAATATTTCACCTATTCACTAAAGGTTAGTGTAATCCTACCAAAATTCTCTTCCTGGTAAAAGGAATGAGTACGATCTTATCGAGTTCGGTAACACTATTACCGGCGTCTTCGATTGTCACGATCACTGATCAGCTGCATAGCCTTGCGCGAAATAGTTCCTCTTATTTAGCCGCGCCAAGAGCTCGTCAATCACAAAAGCCATCACAGGAGTGGAGATAAAAACCCACCCTGAGGGCAGCCTCTAGCAACAGTAGTCCAAATCGAGTCTCCTAGATGACTTGCAGTATCGACCGAAGTTCGCGTTAAGATTTCTCCCACTCAAGGCTCGTGTGATAACTTCAAAGGAATGTGCTATCAAATGCTACCGCTATTTCTCTGTTGAAGACAGCTCCTTCTATACTGGACATCAGGTCGTGAAGTGCTGGAAGCGTCAAATTGTTCTGTTTGCTGACGGAAGTGTACGGGAAAGTGGTGAAGATAAATTTCCCTAATTGCCCCATTGATAATTTTCTCTATCGTTTTTCGAAGAAATGAGGTAAGATTAATAGGCCTATACGCCTTAGGATGATCATAGCCTGCCCGACCTTTTTTTTAGGAATAAAGGCTAGTTTAACAGATCTTCAAACGGGCGCTAAATAACCATGTGTGAAAAGCTTACAGAGTACAGGGCCGAGTACGCCGATCCCATATATGTCCGGAGATTTAAATTAAGAGGAGAAAGGGAATCCTTGATTGCACTATCGGTAAAGGTCGAGATGGCCAGGCGTAAGTCTTCTTTGGTAGACCTTTCAAATGGTGGGCATCGTATAAATGTGGCATATTCTACTTCAATCACATTACCAGGGAAGTGTGTTTGCATCAACACTTTGAGTGTGCTCTTCTCGAGTACGAGTAAACGATCCATTAAGCTTGCTCACCGAGCCGCATGGATCGTAACTAGTTACTGTTTTCGACACGCACGCATCGTAAACATTGTTCGTCTGCCATCAAACAAAGGGTTAAAATCAAAATCCTAAAACAAAACCTCATCAAATCGGGTGTTGCGTCATCAAACTACGTCCACATACCGAATTTCATCTTAATAGGTATTTGAGGGGGTCTTCTACGTATGCGTCGAAATTTTAAGCCTATTTTTCAGAATGGTTTGCAAAAAAAAACTATACATGATAATGAAGAATAGTATTTTGTCTTTTAATAACACATCCTTCGACTACAATAAAATTGTCAATAAACCGCGCCTCTGCTGAAACGTAAGAGTCGACTTTGTGGCAAGAGTTTGAGATTTCGGTTGCCTTAAACACACAAACGAAAAAATGTCTTTAATTGTTGTTACGTTGGCTAACTTTAGAGACGAGATTTTTCGAAAATTCTCAAATTTCCAAAAACGGCAGACTTATGAATGAAACGACAGTTTTTTTCAGCTAAAAAAGAGATTAAATAAAAAAACTTTTTCCAAAAAGCTCGTGTCTAAATTTAGCGACATGTCTGCGGAATAATTCGAGATAAGAAAATCCAAGAAATTCCAAGTAGTTTAGAAGAACTCTTGCCAAAACTTATATAAAAAACACGGATTATTGGAAAACGCATTTAAACATATATTACACCGGGAGCGGCCGCTTATGGCGTTCCAGTACTCATTAACTAACGTGTATCTCTCAAAATCCTTCATGTGGCACATTTCTAAGGACTTCTAGATTCAAAACGTTGATACATAGAAGACCCCCTTAAATGAGAGCAAACAGGGCTGTGACATACAGACTGACAGACAAACTATAGTGCTTCCTGGTTACAATGGAACCCCAAAAAAGACTTGCGGTGAAAGTAGAGCAACTCACAAACCAAAGCTTTAAGGAGCATAGCCACACGCCACAAGTTGTAGCTTTAATGAGATATCATACTTATTAAGATAGTAAGTGCTAGTGTAAATGAAAATTGAATGTTAATATTTCTAGATGTAGGCTTAAGTCATTATCGGGGCACCTAAAATGCTAAACACACTGAAAAGTTACTTGCTTTAAGCTTATAAATAGATGAGCAAGTGTTTATATAATAGTTGACGTGTGAACATAATTTAAAAATAGAGGCACTGAACTGTATTTACCAAATGAACTTAATTCGAAGAGTAAACCATTTTGAAGTATCTGGCTGAACTTGCATAGATGTATTTTTCGAGAAATCAATTCTTGACGTCATCAAATCGGTTCCATATTTATACCTATGTAGATTGTGTTGAGGAGATTCAAAGTGAGATTCTTTAATACCTTGGCGTGAGGTGCTTTTCCACGAAACCGTACAAACACCCATTTTCCTATTTAGTAAAACTCGGATAAACAGAAATTACACTCGGAACACTATGACTGTCACCTTTTTATGTAAACACATTTAAAGTTTTTCTTATCTTTTATTATCACAATTAGAACAACACTATCACAACTGTAGAAGATAAATAGTCTGAGGGTTTTTATGGAGTCCATAAGTAATCCTTAGATGCACAATTTTCCAATTCTTTGCCAACAACTTAAACCGAAATTGTTTTTATATTTTAACAATTGGCAAAAGACAAGACTGCAAAAGTTTGCAAGAACAACTCAACTGAAGTAATTTTTCTGTCCAAAGTTGGAACAAGTTCGCGGTGCCAAACAGTGAAACACCAAGCCCAAACGAAGAAGAAGCGTAAAAAACGGTCTCCAATAGAATTTAATTCAACGGAAGGAAACTTAAAAATAGCTTAACTATCATGGCGGCCAGTTAGTTGTTATGTGTGCCTTCCTTTCCTGTCGCAGAGAAAACACAAGAAAAATTGATTTTTTGCACTTGAATAGAACTATCCGTTGGGAAGGGGTGGACTCGTAAATGGAAAACAAGTGAATGTCGCACGTTGACGCCAATATTTCTTATCAATGGAAATACGCGCGTAGGATTTCCAAAGTTTGCATTCCGTGATAAGAGATAATGACGATGGAATGCTGGGAAGTTGCGATTTAAATTTGTATTTTAAATAAAGCGTTTGTTGTTGATTTGTTATCATTTTGGAAAGTGCTTAATCGTAATGCTTTGGGATTTACATAATTTGTTGCGATTAAGTTCAAAGGTTGCAGTTGTTTTTGTAGGAGAGAAATTCAGTTTATTAAAAATGGTATTATGATTAAGTACAACTTTAGTCTCGAAAAGAATTGCCATCGATCTCACTCATGCACTTGAAAATAATTTATCTTTTGGTGATAACAATCATATCAACTATTATAAAATTGCTCTCCCGAAACAACCAATCGATTTGAACTATCTTAAAACCCATGAGTGAATACTGTTGGATTTAGATTTTCTCGCATAATGACATAGTCAAGGATCCTAGTCTTTTGATATTAATTATTGAATTAGCGTGACAAAATGAAGTTAAAGCGCCTGTTTTGTATATGCACACAGCCTACACTAGATACAAGTCCGGAAAACAAGACAGTTTGGCCATTTTACCACCAAGCGTGTCGTTATTATTTCATTAATATTTACACCACAGTTTACACAATCTTTTGCACACATATAAAACTGCACACTGTGTTAATTAAAACTGAAGAGAAATGCTGATGTCATTGACGCATTCTTACCTCAATACTTAGAAAAAAAAACGAAGAGAGCAGTCTTCCCATTAAAACACATGTTCAGAAAATTTGTAGGTTCACGACAAGTAAATTCCAAGTTGAGATTTTAAAAATAGAAATACTACGAAAAAGTAGAATTCCCCAACATGTTCCTATTCTTTATTGTAACAAGTTTTGCTTTGTTTACACCACCAATGCTCAGCTGTTCGTGTTAGCTTCCGGGCTTGTATTTAGAGTAGGCTGTTATATGCAGTCTAATAGCGAAAACGGTCGATTTCTTACAATTCATTTCGACAGAAAACATTGTAAATTACAGTGTACATAAATCAAAAACGAAAAAAATCCGGCCATTTTTCATTATTTTTCCATCAAACAGTAAACTCGTGAAGTTGTCTGTGTAACACCCGAAACATAAAGCAGGTATGTTTTTAAATTATTCTTTATTGGAAAATCCTTATGTTAATATACTTCACTAATTTAAGGTAAATGGTAGTGACGATTTAAGGTTAAAGCTAAACGTTTGGGGTGTTACAAATTTTTTGACTTGTTCCTTTGCTTAAGTTATGCTTTATGTTGGTGCTCATATGTCTAGTTTCGTACTTTTTGCTGCTATGCATGGGTGTGTTCTTGACATGTTAATATTTGCCAGGAAATTCATCATGCCTTCAGCAACAAACGAAAGGCTTGCCAAAATGTGGGAAAAGGGTAAAAATAAAGATTAAAACTATGCTTAACATCTTTGCAAGGAGAGACAAAGGGATTCTATTAGAAAACAACAAAAGAAGAAAGAAAAACTTAACAAAGCTGAAAACTTGAAAAATGAGCATCGGCTAAAAGTGCGAGCATATATTGTGAAGAAAAAATCTCCGACAGTCTGTGATTCTCCAATATGGTCTTACAAATGCCTACAAACGTTTTCAAAACCTATAAGAATGATAAAGAAGCCACTTCCAGAATCGCCGTGGTCAAAAAGATAGGTACATATTGATGTACTGGGATTTGAATATCAAGATAAAAGACCAGGATACAAAATAAAGCCTCCAAATTTAGTAGAAGTAGTAACAAAATTCAAAAGAAGATGAAAGACCTTTTTTATAGAGGCGATGTTAGTCTCCAAGAAATGACCGGTTCTTGTAAGAATGTAAAAGATCCAAAAATTAGAGTGAAATAAAAATAACAAAAACGGACTATGATAACAACTGTTCTTGAATTTTCAAGGAAATTAATCCAGAAACAGATATTGCAAAATCATCATTTTACTGTCGGAGGCCGTCTGAGGTTTTTCCAATATCTGAAACGCCTCATAACGTGTGTGTATATATTAAACATGCAAATTACCTTAATTTATTTAATTACCTTAAAAAAATTGACACCTTTGCCAGGCAACAATCACGGAATATTTAAAAATATGACCTATGATATCTCAAAAAAAAATTGTATGGCTGGAAACTGCAACAAATGTCTGAAAGGGTTTTGGAAAAAAAATCGATAATAATGTAGATGAAAATGAAGAAATGTCATGGAAACAATGGATTAGTCAAAATAATCATCTTCAGATCACTACTATTACAGTCGTTTTTGCCCGGAAATTTTCTACGATTCTTTTTTGTCCGGAATCTCACGCGATTCGTTTTTGCGCGGAACATTTTCTAAGCCACTTTTGCCCGAACCTTATAAATAGGTCACTTTTACTCTCAGCCCATAAGATAAGTTCAGGCTACGCTGAACTGTGTGAAGCTGAAATTTAAATACTAGATTCGATTGACCACCGAGTAACCACTATTGACCAGGAATAATTTTGATTGATATATATAGCGAAAAAATTGTTTTCAAGATTATCATCATCACTGCCCACCAAATATTATATTTACGTAAGCGCCGTACTTAAACGTAATTAAAAATTTATTTTAATTGGGATAAAACGTGTGACTACGGCGTTAACATAGCCGAAAATTTCATAACATATATCTATACACAATAGAGGTCTAGCTACTAAGCCTCGTTTACAACTATTAAAAGAGCAGTTGATGCCGTAGTTGGGTTTTAGTTTTTTAACTTTATTTTTTATTGCTTTCAGATGAACAGGTACCGCGGAATCCTGGTTACCGCAAACCTTGTTTTATAAACAGGACCAACTTCTAGAAGCGGAGGGGGAAGAATGGGGGAGGACGAGCTCGAATAACAATTAAATGATTAAGGCTACAAGTTGTATTTTTATATTAACAAACCCATTCATTTATCTTCCTTCCACTTATTATAAAAGATGTTTGAAAAACTGGTCGATAACAGCCCAAAATAGATTTTTTTTAAAGTCACACTTACATGCCTATGTTGAAGTAAAGTTGGAAACAAAATGCGACAGTAGTATTTGCTTGGAAAACCTCATTAACTATTCCCGTTTCACAAAAACAGTCATAAATGCGAAATTTCGAACTATAGACCAATTGCGAATCTTTGCTGTACTTCCATGTTCTGTACTTCCACTGTAAGCCGTTCTTGCAGCCGTTTCAACATGGCTTCATAAGGGATAAATCAACCACCACCAATTTATTGGAATTTTCAAACTTTTGTATTTCTGCAATTGAAGGTGGTAAGCAAGTTGACTGTATTTCTACTGACTTTAGACTACGATAAAATAAACCATAGAATTCTTGTTCTTAAACTCTCTCTCTTCTCGGGTTTCCGCGGGTTTTTGTAAATAGAATTCATTCGTACTTATCTGAACGCACTCAGCGAGTTTCTTTTCGTGGAGCTCTGTCTGATGTTATTTTCAACACTTCCGGTGTACCGCAGGGCTCCCACCTTGGGCCATTGTTATTTATAATTTATATCAATGATGTATCTACGATTCAGTCCTACCCAAATATTCTTTGCGATGCCGAGGAAGCTAAGATATTTCGTACTGTGTCAGACAATGCCGATTGCCTACTTTTTAATTCTGACTTGGACACCTTTCAGAATTCGTGTTCCATTAATGACCTTCCCTTAAATATCGACAAGTGTACATCTACGCCTTTCTCACGAAAAAGATCTCCCTTACAAATTAACTATACCATAGAGGGTTGCACATTAACAAGACCTAGCTGTCTAGCTCAATTCCCAATTTTCTTTCGAGGATCACTTTGATGATATAGTCACCAAGGCTAATATGACTCTGGGTTTCGTGAAGTGGTGGTGAAAGGAATTTGACGACCTCTACATTACAAAACTTTTATATTGTACTTTTGTCAGACCTATTCTGGAATATGCCTCTCCTGTCTGGTCACCGCTCTATGCGACATATATCAATTGCATTGAAGCTGTTCAACGGAGGCTTCGTTAGGTTCGCTCTGCGAGGCCTTCCTTATATCCCTTCCCTTATATTACCACCTTATGTTGATAGACTTGGACTGCTGCAATTGGATACACTTGAAAAGAGACGCCGTAACTCAAGGATAATTTTTGCTTTCGACTGCATTCGGGGGTGCATATACTCTTCTATTTTATTGGCTTGTTTTGGCATATCAGTTCCGGCTCACTCCCTGAGGAATCACGACTTCCTTCAGTTATCTTTTCATCGCTCTAATTATGAGGCAAATGAGCCGATCATATCGATCACATTGATGTCGCTATTTTTTATTCCTCTTTTGATCGCATTGATTTTCATCTATCGCGAAATCATGTGATAGCTTTATTCAAGTCACTTTTTACTTTTTATAAACAATTGCATTTTTATATTTTGTGAATTCACTCCTTATTTGATTTTATATAGTATTCTATTGTTTTTTTAGTAGTCAGCACCTTGATGAAATATTGTTAATAAATAAATAAAAGTATAATTATGGTTGTCAGCGCGTTTACAGAATAACCTTAGAACAGAAAACTTAAGACGTATGACGTAGGTGGGATCAGCCGCTGAACGTATCAGAGTAGTGTGCACATGAGGAAAGATTTGAGGTTTTGTCTTTGTTTAAGTGTCAAACTTATAAATAGAGTCGTGAAAGTTTTATAAAAACACGAACTTATCGAAGCGAAAAGACTTATTAATTATAGACTATTAATTATAGACTATTAAGCGTTAAAATACTAAGTGAAATTTTATTGTGTTCTATTGTTGTGTATAAGTCTACAAAAAACATACAACCAAAGACATACAATATCGGCATAGTCCAGGTGCGTAAGGTGGCTAACAAATTTCCATCTAATTCCTCGCGATGGGTGTTCGTCTACGGCAATGCACAATACGTCATTAATGGCGTTCAAGAAAAGCAAAGGTGATAGTATACTTCTTTGTCTTACTCCGTTCAGCACTTGGAAGCGCTCCGACAGTTTTCCTTGTGTAGGATTCGGATCTTCGAATGAAACATAAAATCCGTTCTGTTGTACGATTGTTCAACATGGAAAGTGGCCTGACAAATATCATTTAAGCTACATGCATTTGTCAACCGGTGTTTTCGACGCATTGGTCATTACCAACGAAGAACTGCACAGACTTACAGACTAAGACGGGATAAAAACTAGTATTCGCAGGCAAAAGTGGCAATGGATAGGCCACAAACTAAGAAAAGAGCCAAACAACATCGCAAAACAGACACTAGTTGGAACCCGCACGGGACCAAAGAAACACTCCGAATTGGACGACCGCGTAACACATGGAGGAGATCCGTAGAAATCGTGACTACAGTTGAAGGCGTTGGCGCAGAACCGGAGGAGAGTCGGTGTAGTAGACGCCCTACGCCCCACAGGGGGTTAAAATAAGCAGAGAGACATTAACAATATTTAAGTTGACCTATAAATGAAGGTCAATTCATTTAAAGATCAACTTAGATATTGGTAATATTTGTTGGTTTAAATGGTGAGCGCCGCCATCATGATAACACTCCAATTAGCACTGTTATAGTACCATTTTGATGCTACAACCAGTAAGACCTCAGAGACTCAGTTCACTCGCAACCCTGATTCTTATCGGAAATCATGGTTGAGGTCGACTGAGTTTATTATGGGGAAAAAGGAACTAAAGCCAACCTTTATCTTTATCCCCGAGATTGTCTTCAGGTTTTCAAAGAAGTACTCAACCACAGCCCTCTTTCTGACTCTGACAAGAGCCGGACATTTACAGGGTTATAATTGGTAATATAATCCCCTAATTCTTTGAAGGAAGGACTTCCAACCGAAAAAATTACCAATGCAGAAGTTGTTCGATTTTTAGAGACTAACTTTAATAGGCGAAAAGCATGTCGCTATATCATCGAGCAAAAAAAAAATTTTACGAAATCTTTAAAAGCGAATTTTATCTCTCTTCATCTTACCGCAAATATTTCGAGGAAATCTTTGAATGCTTATGTTGTGAAAGGAATGTTGTCTAAGGAATGGAACAATCCCATAGCATATCTTGTGTTATCCTCAAATAACGCTTAACTTCACGTTTATTAAATTTCAGCGTTCGTCGACTTCAAAACGTTAAATTGTTCGACAGATATCTGTTCCTTGAAATAGTCGCGAAGCGTGTAGTTACCTTCAGCTGTTAACTCATAAATAGCCTCAAAATGTCACTTTGTACAGAGAATTTAAACTTTAAGATATTTTTCAAATTTTTTTGAGAAAAAACAAAAACGAAAAAAAAATTATCTTGGGAAGTATTCTACCCTAATGAGATGCGCGGTTACAGACTCTGCGGAAATAACTCGCTGTCTGTCTTTTATCGCACTAAAATAGCACTAGAGGAAGGTAGCGAGCGCAAAGTATGACATGTTTAAGAAGAAGAATGTCTGCTTTTTGCTCTCATCGCGTTATGGCATTTCTTAAATTCTGTTCAACTGCTTTCTTGCTTGTTCCGATTCATCTGCGTAAAAACTTTTCTTCTGTTCGAATTTTTGCATGATAATCGAAAAAAATCAATCAATTTCTGAAGTATCTTATCGACAACGACAACTGTGCTTAAGAAAAGTATTCGCAAAATATTGAAGAGAAGAAATTTTCCATTGGACCAAAGTGAAATGTTCTTACAATGACTTTAACCTTCAACCCGTTTTTCGTTTTGAAAGAAAAAATAATAATCTTCTCGACGAAAGAAAATTTCGGAAAATGCAGTTGCCAAACAGACTGCAGATGTTTCCCTCCCAATTCGTAAACACGGGGGATAAAACATGGCATAGCGATTTCGGTGGAAAAATCAATTATTGTTGAAATAGAAAAATTCTCAACTATTTCTGGATTGTGCCACTACGGAAAAGAGATGAATGGCGGACAATAACTTGCCATCAGAGCCGAAAAATATTAAGTCCGATAGCCGAATGCAGTCAGTTTACAGAGGATCTGGACATTTATTGAGGCTCCACGATTTCTTTTCGTTCTATTTGTTTGGCAATTTGTTGGCCGTCAACAAGAGCTTTTGCCTGCAATAAGTTTATCTCCCCAAGGAATTTCCGAATATTTTCTGCTCAAGGATGCAATGGTGGACAGTGTGCACTTTACGATTGTAATGGAGATTCTTTGTGAAATTGGAATGCTAGACGAAGAAAATAAGACGCATTAAGTCGAGTTTATAGCTGAAATCCATTAGGATATTTCACGGAGACTAAACTACTTAAATCTGAAAGGCTGCCTGTTTAATGATGCGAAAATATCCGAATTTTCAACACATCCAAAAGGTCATGGATACAAATACCATCATTGCATTAGGAAATCGGATTGGTTACTCACCATTTATTGGGTTGATATCTGAAATGTTCAGAAGAAAGAAAACAAGGTCAACACATTTTATAAAAAGTTTTTGTCTTGTAATTCAAAAAACTCATTACGATTAAAAATAAAAACTGAAAAACAATTAGAAAAGATGTATATGCTTATGAAAAAATTCAGGAAAAAGTAACGAATAAAGGTTTGAGTGAATGGAAATGTGGAGGGGATCAAAATTTGAAACTCATCGGGTCCTCTGCCAATACTGTCGACAAAATGCTGCTGAGGCTACTCAAGGACCAATAGTTTCTGGTTAATAGGATGTCTTAGTGGAGTAACTAATAGTACAAATTTCGAGCCAGATTACATAGTATGTTAGGGCTCGGAAAGGTAGGTAAAGAAGCGCTTAGAACCCAGAAAAACGATTTTAAACATAAAATAAGGTTGGATTAACAGATGTACAGGGCCGTCGAGGTAAATCCGGAATCTCTTTAGACCATTCTACAGATAAAAAGGTTAGTAGCCAAATCCAAATAAGGCAATTTCCAATAAGGTCGTTCAATAGGAAACCATCAACGTGTCAACAATCAGCCATGAATAGAGAATACGATCGGAGAGCGGCAATACTCGAATCACGCCGAAAAGTCAGCCTGGCAAATCATTGCGTGGTTTGGTTACAAAACAAAAAACGCAAGTGTATGACGTAGCCAAGAAATTTAGGAATTCTGACAAACAGAAGGACTTTACTGTTGATAGGGCAAGCCACAAGAAGCGTTCTGATTGCAAGAGAAATGCGGAATTCGTGGGCGAATTGAAAGAGAAGGTCGACCAAGATAGTGGGCGGACAATGAATGAACTCGCCAAAGAAGTGGGCGTGACGAGATTAACAATCAGTTTGGCTGTGCACAAGGACCTACAGTATATCTGGTTTGTGCTTAGAAACCGTCTCATCTCTTAACTGAAAAGAACAAGATACACAGACAGCATGACAGTGTCGGCTTCTTAAGGTTCCTCTCAGATGAAAAGAACTTCATTCAGGACAGGACTCTAAATCGGCAAAATGACCGCTGGATATGCCAAAATGCCTATGATGTACCTACAATCATGCATACCAAATTTCTCGCCTCTGTGATGGTGTTGGGGGTTGTCAGCAGTCAAGTTGACGTAATGCAGCCTATTTCTTCAAGGAACAGCGATAGTTACATGACGGGCTGAGAGTAAAAGTGACCTATTCATAAGGTTCGGGTAAAAGTGGCTTAGAAAATGTTCCGCGCAAAAACGAATCGCGTGAGATTCCGGCCAAAAACGAATCGTAGAAAATTTCCGGGCAAAAACGACTTAACTACTTAACTGCATTAACTTTGCATTACTTGTTGTAGTTAAATCGTTTTTGCCAGGACATTTTCTACGATTGGTTTTTGACCGGAGCTTCACGCGATTTTTTTTTGCGCGGAACATTTTCTAAGCCACTTTTGCCCGAACCTTATAAATACGTCACTTTTACTCCCAGCCCGTCACATCGACGTGCTGGAAGTTGTTGTGAAGCCACGGATGTACAAAGTGTGCTGGCGGAAGGAAATATGTCTTCCAACAGGACTTTGCTTCAGCTCACAAATCAAGGAAGAAACAGGCTTGGCTTTATGCAACTCTGCCGCATCATTGGTCCCCCGACTTGCGGCCTCCTTCCAGAACGGAGCTTGACTATTACGTACGGGGTGTAGTTGAGGCAAAGGTGAATGCAAAACACCATAACACCAAAGATGCCCTAAAAGCTTCCATCACAGGGGTGATAACAAATGTGGACCAGGAGGAGGTAAGACGTGCTTAGGTTTAGGTTCAGTCTCGAGCAGGTCGTGGCAGCTGATACATAGAATAATTTTTTGCCTTACTACATATGTACCCATTTGGATAAAAATATATTGATTTTTTCCTTGAATTTGAATTGTTTTTATTTACATAACAACTTTTTCTGATTTAGAAAGGTACTTAGAGTTCCGATTGGGACTGAGCCCTTGTAACTGCGTCTACACTAGGCTCGCCTAAACTGGTTGAAATCAACCAACAGACCTACACGAAGCGTAGCGTTATGTGCAGCTTTTATTGTATTTCCCGAACCCGGAACCAGAATGACAGCTTAAACTTCCTTCGGGCATCTCACCTACATTTTTGGTTGAGGGGCTCCTCATGTAGAACATTGCTTAGTAGCTGTAACATCAAAACGGCACTACAAAAGTGCTAATTGAAGTATTAACATGAAGGCGACGTTCACTATACTTAAACCAACTAATCAACCAGATTTCGATTCAAGCCATTTCGAATGTATTGACAGTACCAATCAAGCCGCCAAGGACAAAGAGGAACAAAGTATTCTTTCAAGGATGTCGAATACTCCTGCCTTTTTTAGCTGAGATTATAAGGCGACCGACTAGAAACTCCTTTCTACAGAAATTCATTAACTCATTCTAATACCATGAACCTATTAAATAAATAATTCCTTAAAACAGGATTGAATAGACAATTCAAACTTAGCGCCGTTACCAGCGATCTATTCTGCTATAAGACAAGTTGCGAAGACACTTCGTGTTGCCGAGGGAAGTTGGCATTACCATCCTGTTCTGCTATCTTTCAAACGACACAATACAAAATTGTAGATATAAAATTACAATATTTTATATGGTCAGTTAGGAATAAAAAAGCTTACGGTGGACTTCAAGCGGATACGGATGTAAATTTGTAAGCAGTGTTTGGACCCCCTTAAGAGAAATTGGCACGAGATTTTGCGATGAATCGACGCTGTTGATAATACCTGGATCAGCCAGAGTCCAAGGAACAGCCAAAACAATGGTCGATATTTTCGGGACGAATCTGCTGCTACGATGGAAAGATGGTTCATCAGCGGCTGGAATGGTCACGGCCACGATTTTTTGAGGTTTGAAAAGTATTAATCCGGTCGGACAGTTTTTTGGATCACAGGGCAGTACTACAGTCAATTATTGGATCAATTCGACGAGACGTTAAAGAAGGCACGGTCCCATTTGATAAAGAAACAAAGAGCTGTTCAATGAGGATAACGCACCAGCTCTTTCATCGAGAGCGGCCAAATTTTTAATGAATTATGTTATGAGCTGCGGTACCATACCCATCGTACTCGCCAAATCTGCCTACCAGCGACTTTTGTCAGTTTTTTCAACTTGAAACCGTGACTTGCGGGAAAACAAGTCAGCTTAAAAAAAAGGGTGTCATTGTCGAAACAGAGAGTTTTGAAGAGTGTAACAAATCATATTTTTTTGTACTGGTGAAAGAAGTGGTAGGGATGTGCGTAGTGCATAGGTAGTCTTAATATGAGTTGAAAAATCAAAACATCACAATTTTGTTACTTTTTCATTCAAAGCATGGGTGGTTATTGCTGCGCACTGTTCACCCTGAAAGCAGGAATACGTGTTTTGTGCTATATCTTAAGAGGTTTCTTAATGTACATCTTACAGACTGAATTATAAAGCAAAGTGTAATCAAGTCCCATTACGCTAATACTAAAATACGGTCAGCGGGGACTAGGGCTTCACGATACCCGAGATAATTATCGCTACCGGCGCCGGTCTCGTGTCGTTGCCGGTCTCGTGTCGGTGCCGGTCTCGCAGCGAGACTAATATCATTGGTAACAGTGCGATTGCGAGAGCCAGATTGAGGTGACAAGATTTTAGTTTTCACCATTTTATTGGGAAAAATTGTTTTAGTTGTTTCAACTTTTATATCGCTCCGAAATGTCAATTGTATGATTTATGGGGCATATAAGTATACACAGCTTACCTCATTCGCTTCCTTCTACATTATTTCCTTCCTCAGATATTTGCGTTTCATCTCAGCCTTTGTTACGTTGTTCAGGGCAAGGGGAATGAGAGGATATTGTATATATATACAAATATATCACTTGTTCTCGCTCTCCGTTTTCCCACCGAAATCCGCTTATCTTATTTCCCCGAGGGCGAGACTGGACCAAGATTGACCTTTATCTCGCCGAGATTGCTACGAGAGCAAGATCGTCTTCACTGTGACGAGACCCGGACCGAGATATGCCAAAGTCTCAGTCTTGGCTCGGTACCGGGAAGTCCTAGCGGGGACTGCATTGTATAATTTATTCCAATGACCATAACGACTGATTTCTCCTATTACAATTTTGATGTTAGAGTTAGTTTTAATAGCAATTGCAAACTTAGTGGTAAAGGGTTGTCGTTTCAAATTAATCAAAAGAACGCAAAAGGTTAATTTTAAGCAAAATAATGTTAAAAAACTTGCAATCAACAAAAATCAAACAAAAACAGCATCTTACGATTTTCTTCTCTAAAAGATTATGCAAAAACCTAGCATTGAAAGAAAGTCTTCCATCAAAAATTCCAAGCGGTTGACAGCAAGCAAGAAGCATTTAAGGAAGTCTGCTAAGCTCGAGTTGACTACTTGAGAAAACATTTCAAAATCCACTAACCCTTGTCGCCGTCTCTTGCGAAAAAGAAGGATAAACTTCTTCATGAGTTCAAAACAGCAACAACATGAATCCATTTGGAAAAATAAAATTGAAGAGCACTAGAAACGGAGCACTTTTGATATTTCACTAGCATTACACAGGCTGCAAAAACCATCATATCCACATTCGCGAAAAAAAAACAACAATTTCAAAATCTTGGAAAAATTTCACTTTAGCACTTTGTGTTGAAAAAAAAATGACTTTAAAAGTCAGAAGCACCCTGTAAAAAGGCACACATCAAGAGTTCCTGTCAAGGCACAATTAAACACCACCTTGCGAACAGAAAAGTTTCCACTCACCCCCTCCTGCCACCCCTTAAATATTCACAAAATATTTCACTTCAAAAATTAATTTTTTTTTAAAAAACCACACCGGCGACTAAATTTAAAATTATCCCATCGTCGTGAGTTATTTCGAAATCCGAATTTTTCAGCCAAAATATGACGTTGATTGCGTACTTCAAGCATTTTTATAGTTTTTTGCGTAAATGGTAAGACAGTTTTTGAAAGAAATTAAAAATGTTAAAACTCCGCAAATGATAATAAAATTATTGCATTAACAACAGCAACAGCAACAACAGCGACGACGACGACGACTTACTTGAACGTCGCGACGACAACTGATTTTGCTTTCGCCTGCTGCTTCTGATTACGACAGAAAATTGAAAGTCTCTGATGGGATAGACCCGGACCCAACCAAACGAAATGAATGGGGAAGAAGCTAGTTTCTGTTGTGGTGGCTCCGGATTGTGGCGCCCATCTTACATAGTCGTTCTTTCTGGTCCTTTATTGTATGTTGGGATGCTGGGAGAGGTACAGTAAAGAGGTTGTGGCATAGAAATGCATCATGAATCACGACACTATTGCCAATAATTGGATTAAGTGTTTGAAGGGGAATATAAGATGAAGAAGTTGGACACATTCACTTTTGTTTAATAATAAATTAATCAGGTCGGGAGAAGATTCAAGAGGCGCCAAGGCTTCTTCTGTTTTCTCGGGCAAAAATTTCGAATTTGTAATGGGCAACACTTCCGTTCAGGAAATGCTATCATAGACGAAAACTAGGGAAAGATTTTCTATTTTTGAGTCTGTGCAATGGTGAGCACTTTTGTTTACTAGAGCGGCTTATTTATGTCAATGATAGTGGGGTGTAAAATGATTTATTGCGCGATTTTGTGTATTTTTTAATTTCACCCCGAGGGGACCATATAAATAGCCTTAAAAGATGAAAGATTAGTGGCTGCATGCGTAATTCTAACATTCCTCGGACCGATTAACGACCTCGAAAAGCTGTTTTTCTTCCCAAATAGATTCAGGAATGGTAATGGGTCAATGAAACTTTTTCTGCGTAGAAATCTTACAAGCGATGGACTAGCAACAAATAAATAATTAAAATAGAAAAAGTATAAAATGAAGGACTATTGATCGAAGATAAAGTCTAGATTGTTCTTGATAAACATACAGAAATTAAACCTTTAAAACATAAAAATTATTGAATTGAGGTGATATATAAATAGGTACAATAGGTCTTTTTAATGAGCCTGCTGCTGCTGTTTCGAATTGTTTGCCACAATTTCTGGGAAAAAATAAATTCAACTTTTTAGAATTTTTTTTTTAGAAAGAAACTGTTAGTAGTGGAGTTTGGGGAATAGTGGGACAAGGCGAATAGCGGGATATGTCACCTTGCGATATCTGCGTATAAGTTTGCGAAAGTCCAACACCTGCTATAGTTCGGTCTCCGTGCCACACAGGTGGACTTCCTTGAGAACTCGTAGGGGGACTTTATGCCAAGGACGAAAAAAATTGAATTGCAAAGGCAACTACACCGAAAAAAAGCAAAAGTTTCTTCATGGGAAACGGCGCAGAAGAAGCGGAAAGTTCCTGCGAATAAAACAACATCGAAAAAGCAAAAAGTTACTGGAAAAGCAACGCAATCAACCCTAGCATATCCTTCACTTAGAGTCTTACTAAGATTTTTTCTCGAACGCTACATTTACGTAGCCCCACAGTATATCGAAGACGATGTAAATTAAAAATAATTTTGGCCCAAAATGGGAGCCCTGTGGTACCCTGGAAATATTGACAATAACATTGGAACGAGTTTTAAGAAATTAAACTCGCTGAGTATGATATGATCAGATAAGGTACGAATGAGTCCAATTTACAAAAACCGATGGAAATCCGAGAAGGAAGAGCTTCAGAACAAGAATTCGACTACTGATTCTGTCGACTGCCTCACTGAAGGCAGTAAAAATGTAGTCGACATGCTTGCTTACCACCTTCAACAGTAGAAATACAAAAATTGGAAAATTTTAATAAATTGATTGTGGCTGATTTACCGCCCATGAAGAGAGGTTGCAAGAGCTGCAAGAATGACTTGCGGTGTAAACAAAGCAAATAATAGCTTGAAAAATTTCGGATATACAACAAAGATTAGCATTAGGCCTGTAGTTTGAAATTTTGCACTTATCAACTTTCTTGCCAAAAGGAATAATCATTAAGAAGACTTGCCAAGCTTTCGAAAAGACACCGCAAGGAGTTGACAGATTTCTTTTCTTTTTTACGATGTAGCCAAAGGACAGGGGGCAGGACTATGACCAGAACGAAATTAGGGTAAGGGGAATGAGGGAGCTTAAGTAAATAACACAGAACAACCCCATCTTTTCATAAATAAGGCGTGGATATCAACTCGGATTAATTGAAAAGCTATCAGCCAAGTTAGAAACTGTTTTACTTCATAAGTTCAAAATTAAGGACATGCTCGATCAATATTTCTAGAGCCGCCTTATATTAATAATTATCTCATGAAGCCCCGAACACTCCCATAATTGCGGGACATCTTAGTCAATTTCCACGATTGTTTGGGAAACGTTTGTTAAAAATTTTTCAGAAAAATGTCGTTTCAAAATATTAAAATGGAAAATTTGTCAATTTGACATTTAATGAAGTTAAGGGAAAAATAAGTAGAAAGGTTGCAAGTAATGTGAGGACGCAAGGAGGGGGTGGGAGGAGGGAGTGTGAATATTGGGACGAGGTGCAGAAAATTAGCGCAGAAGAGGCAAAGGGAAATAGGAGGGCGCAAGCACCAGGAGGGAGCATGAGGGGGAAGGAATTTGTTGTCACGTTGGCTGAAGCTAAAATAAAAGGAGGAGAGGGGATAGAGTAGAAAATACAATAGGCGGCAGGATAGAGTTTACTGTCTTCATGCATGCCAGAAAACTTATACAAGGTCTGCTTTAGCAGTATTGTTGAGCAGGGCACCAAACACCTGTTTATATGCGAAAAAGCAAAATACTGAGAGAAAGAAATTGCTCGGGTCAGAAGAAACAGATCTCTCTTGATTGCAGGCAACAGATTTTTTTCAAAGCTTCAACGAAGAGTTCTTTCCTTGTCCACACAAACCATTCTTCAATTTTCGAAGGCTTTTTACTGAAAGGTATGTCGCAACCCTATAATTCCGAGCATATTTGCGGAAATTTTTTTTAGGTCACATATGTGTAAAATTCGCAAGAGCTTAGTTATAATTTTAAGTAGTTTTGGACCTTGCGTCTCTTTCCATCGCATAGACTTTTGCAGGTGTAGCGCGGTGAAAGATTGTTTTGGGTCGTGGACAAAATATTTATGCATTTTTTTAAGTCACTATTTTTACGCTTACTGAGACTTCGATTGATAACCACCTTTTTAAGATAAGACACTTAGTAACCCTGGAATCTATACAAAAACCTTGTTATGGGCAGCCCCTTCAAATTTCTTCTACAATTTCCTAGCAAAGTAATTTCGTAAAACCAGTTACTTTTACTTAAAATGTATGTCGCCAATATACAGGGTGTCCTAAAAGTCTGGAAATGGCTGAATATCTCGAAAAATACGCTTTAGATTGGTAAAAGAAAAAACAAACATTTGATATTTTAGAAAACGCTAGCAAACGGTACCAAAAACCCCCCCCCCCCGTTTTTTAAAATCTTAAATAAGAACCCCACTTTTTATTGCAGACTCTTATTCTTTCGGTAAAAATAAACAACTTTTGTCACAAGAGTTTTTTTTTAAAACGTAAATTTTTTTGAGTTTTCGGAGGATAAAAATTGGAAATTTTGGAATTTTGAGCATTTTTAGGGTTCCGTATCTCAAAACGAAAAAAAGGAGCCCTTATAAGGTCACTTGGCTATCCGTCTGTCTGATGACTGGCTCAGTCAGTCTGTCCCTTTTTCGCAGGAACGCGTAGAGGTATCGAGTTAAAATTAATATCAAATACTAAGGTCCACGGTTCCTTAGCTTCTAAGTCAACGCAAGCAAAAAATACGGCCAATAATGCCGCGAAATACGCCCATCTGGCGCATATTTTGACACTCGCAAGGAGTAAGGTCACATAGTCCAAGTAAAGAAAAAAGTCCGAAAATCGTTTATTTCTAGTCATATCCATCTGTCTGTCAAGACGGACACTCGCAAACAAATCAAAAGCTATAGAGTACTTCCCATTGACCTAGAATCTTAAAATTTGCTAAAAAGGAAGGTCTCACAGCACGAGTAAGGGAAAAAGTCGGTAATTTGTAGTTATATGCGTCTGTCTGACTGTCTTTAATTTTCAGTGTTGCTGTTGTTGGGTTATAGCGACTTTTATGCCTGGGCGCGAATAACACGGTTGGGGGGAGGGGGGGGGGGGGGGGGGGGGGCAATGTATATATTTGTAACTTGCTTTTATGTAATTTCTACAAAATATTTAAAAACGGAACCCTCGAAGCATGAACAACGTTCACACTTGACTTACTTTTTTTTTTACTCGAAAATGTTTAGGTTAATGGCAAAATTTCGGTTGCTGGAGGGAAGAGTTGAAGCCTTTTATAATACGGCGATCCTCATCATTCTCAAGTGTTAGCAACCGGGCAATGCATCCTAGAACGTAGCCAAGTAACTAATGCGGGAGGATTTAACCTCTTGAAAAAACCCCCTAATCCCCGAGGGAGTCTGCAGTGGTCTTCTCCTTGCGAAGGTTTTGCGCCGGCTATGGAGGCTGGACTTGGGTCGGCTGAAAGTGCTGTAGCAGTCCTGGAAGAAGGCACCATGTGTGCAAAATAATAATTAGCACTTTCTCATGTGTGGCGGTGGCAGAGACGGTAGACTCTAACGGGTTGGCTATCTCTGCGGTACACACACCAGTAGAAGATGCGGATCTGCCTTCCGAAGGGTTAGCTGCGGTTAATCCGGAGGAGGATACTTGTCCGGGCTCTGGACTGAAGTGTCATGCCCCGGAACTCTTCAATGCCATGGACAGAGAAGTGGCGGAAGTTATGATTAATGCATGGACCAAATAGGAACACTGGAGACGGAGTTGGATCAATACGTTGAGCGGCAAGACCAACATGCCATGGGTCCCGGGTTCGAGACCAGATGACCCCGTGAGCTTTTATTAAGAAATTAAAATAATCCACTCCGTCTCTGGGCTGTTGTCTAGCTCGCAGCAATGCAAAAAAAAAACAAGACTCAAGTTTCCTCACTTCCCTTACCCTAATTCCCTACCGGCCAAAACCATGCTAACGCATAAAAGGGTTGTCCCTAGGATTTGGCTACATCGTATAAAAAAAAAAAAACAAGATAGGCTAGAATTCTAGCATTGACCCGGGAGACCGAATTTAGCAGCGACAGTGGAATAATTGGATAACTCAGTTGCCCCCGCTAAGGTGGGCACGGGCTGCCTGGTGTCTTTGGGAAGATTTTCACCTCTCCCGCTAAAAAAATGGCAAAATTTTATTCTTTTTTCCTCGAAAAAGTAAAAAAATTGACGTTTAAAAAAAATTTCCGATCTAAAGCATATTTTTCGAGATATTCTTCAGCCAATCTATATACATATAATACCTATAGGTGAAAGATTCCTTAAAAGTACGCCTCGATTCATTTTTTCTCTAATATCTGAGTTAGTCTTAAAAGTCCTGATGTGAACGACTTCAATCGTATCAGTGCGTTGAGATGAATGAGTATTAAACACAAGTCTAGGAGACAAGTCAAAGTAATAATGTTCACTGTTGGTGTCATATATATTTTTTTAACTATTAAAACTACACAAAATGCAGGTAAAAATTACGGAATATTACTGGCTTTTATTCGCAATTTCCCGATAATAGTAGCAATAATTATTCAAACGGCTGTTGTCAACATATAAGAAGCCAAATGTACAAATGTTTACAAACAATACACACAAAGTCCACGTAGGTGTCAACAAAATATAGAAAATTTCTCTCAAATACACCAAAATTTTACCAAAAAAAAAACAAATTACACGCCAAACCTACGTGGAGTAAAATTAGCCTTAAAAGTCAATTTTAAAAGGCTCGTGTTTCACTTTATTTGCATTAAACTCTTTCTCTCTTTTAAACACTTTCATTTTTAACAGACCTGTACTACAATGTTTCTGTACCTCTTTGTGTAAGGCTAGCAAGGTTGATAGGTTTTTTTTTACTTTTTTACCGACTACTCTAATAAGAACAATATTTAACACAACAAACTTAATTCGAACTAATTTCAAGTTCTTCCAATTTAGGTTAAGTGAAATGAAAGAAATATGTCCCACGTCGTCAAGAGTTCTAGAAAACAACATTATGCAAAACAAGTAGGAAAGAGAACAGCTGATCTTTGCAACAAAATAAGAATTTAAGGTCACCGGCTGGCTAGTGATATTCATAACCACAGCAACACTGCATATAATTTTAGCACAAATCTGCTGGCGTCAACGACCGTTTCTCGCTTTCTAAAATCAAAAATTGGCTAAACAAAAGCAAGCGCTTCAAAGAGAGTGTGCGCACTTGGATATGAAGATAATCATCAGTCGATAAAGGTGTTCACAAAACAAATTACTAGAGTGAGACAAAAGTCAATTGGGCCACACTTTGAATCACTTGAAAACTAACAACAGCAGAATACAAAAAAAAAAAGAAAAAATGACAAATTACGTGGAGTTGTCATTAATATGACGCAAACGAATTGCGCACGTGAGGTCATGGCAGGTTAATGATATCGTAGTATCACGAGCACAATAAATATTTCACATACCCTGAAGGAAATGATACGAAATCCGCGAATTGTATTCCGTCCTGACACCAGTCAGCTGTATTATTGATGGAACGATTACGGACATTACAGGTGCAGAAAATCGTAAATTTTTGAATAATTTTTCTTACAAATGCACAACACCACGACAAAAACATTTACGCGTTCGGCTAAAGTCGCGTCAAATTTGTTACTGCGGGACTATTTGCCGCCTCATCACATGGAATTTTGCTCGCGAGGTTGGTAGTCAGCCAGCAGGTATTCCATCGACCGCAAGCCGAGCAGAGTAATTAGAGAGGTAGACAAACGGAGAGAGAGGGTGCTTATTTGTAGCGCCACGGTAAAGGTGTCTGTTTATCAGAGGTGCAATGGAAATTAGATACTTTTAGACGTTGTGTTGGGAAAAAAATATTCCACACTTATTTGCAAAAGTGCCTCTAATTTTGAGTGTAATTAAAAGTGATAACGTTCACAGGCACCGCTTAAGAGTTTAATGAGCATTCATTGAGTTTCGGCGGCACAGTGCTCGAAGTGACAGGCTAGCGCTAGTTAGATTCTGTTAAATGGATACTGGAGAGCGAGAAAAAAATTAGCTCAAGATTAAAATGTCAGTAAGTTCGTTGAGCAGTGTATACTTTGCGAATACTGAATACTGAAAAGTGGAGTAAGCACATTAATTCAAAGGAAAAGTAGTGAAACTTCATCAGACAAGTCAACGGAGACGACGACTTTTATACCTGACAGAGGAGAGTGACTGGTATTGTTAGCGAAGGTCATTGAAAAGATGCCAATGACCAAATTCATGGGCAAAGCTTTTATTGTATCGAAGAAAGATAAGATTCCAATTGAAAACGTTTCTATGTGGAACAGAGGTTATATGATAATCACTTTATTATTTTGAATATCTTATTAGGTACGTGTTACTTTTTATACTCTTCCCCTTTTATACGATAACTGGGAAAATTAGCAATTGAATCATATGAGCAAAGCGATGCCGCATTCGTGTTTCTCACATTTTGATCTTGTTGAGGTCATATTGTTTGTTAGGTTAAGGAGGAATCAGCTTTGTTCTGATCATAGATAAGACTATTCGTTAGGTTTGGTGCGAGTGTTATTATCTAGCGGAATTTACACTAGAAACATAATCAGCTGATTTTAAATGTTGGATTAGCGAAGAAATTATAGATATTGAAACAATGACCAGTAACAATTAGATGGCGGATTTTTTTTAGGTGTGGGCGAGTTACTGAAACTCTTCTGCAGGAGTTGCTGAACGTAATTTTGGATTTTGGTTGGATTGACAATTTTTTTGTGCATATTTAAAAAGATTAAAGTCTTCAAAATAAGTAGTGAACATTTTAAGTCGGAATTCGTAAAATTTATTGAATAATAAGATATTGAGAAGGATGTGCTACAGAAGTTTCAAAGGAGGAGCCCGTAGGCTCGTTTACAAGAACAATAGAAAGCAACGAGTTATTCGAGGAAGAAGAAGGGTTATAATATGTTCCCAGGACAGCACAATATATGTATTATGAAAGCCTTGATTGGAGTTTCGAAAGCGTTCGTCGGGCATTGCCGCGCCTGTCTGCTGTCAGCGCAGGCGGAAATTTTCGAGACCTTGGCAGAAAATTTTAGCATCTTTTTCTCGAAATAATTTTTTTTTAATTTACAAAAACCAAAAAATTGTGATCAGAAAAAATTTCCCCCACCTCCCTGCGATCGATTGTAGCAGTTTTTTTTTGTGATGTATCCAAAGCCAAGGAGACAACACTGAGTTAGCATGACTGTAACCGGAAGGGAATTAGAGTAAGGGGTATGAGGGAACTTGAATGTCTTATTTCTACATTTCTGCGACGATAGACAACAGCCCGGAGACGAAGTGGATTTTTTTTAATTTTATTTAAACACTCACGAGGAGACCAAGGATCGAACCCTGGAAACATAGCGTGGTGATCGTGCCACTCATCGATTCATCGTTCAAAAGACACTCCTTCATCGATCTAACTCCGTCGACAAAATACATAAGGAGCAAACTTATAGTGCCCTCTATGCTGGTATTATCACTTTCGTCATAGCTGCAATAACAGTCGAAAAATTGAAAAACAATTTCTGCTCCTGTTGCCCCTCGCCCTAACCTTACGGGGAGATAAAAACTATAGAAAATTGTGCATCCATGTTGAAAGGATGTGCTTAACACGCATGACGAAAAGATCGGAGGTAGGTGATATTGCCTGTACTAAAACGAAAAATTTTGCTAACTAGCCTAAGATCGATACAGAGCTCCTACCGATTCACATTGCTCAAAAACATCTAGGCACTGAGTGACAACTAACATTCTAGAACCATCAGACATGCTCTGAAGGAGCTGAAGGAAACCGTACTTATGTCAAACAAATTCGTAGGCGAGATTTCCTCCAACGAGCTGGACGACGACAATACGAAAATCAAGTCTGGAAAAACAGCCAATTTCGACGGAGTTTACTCCGAGTTTATCAAAGTTTATAGCAATTCTTAAGTCGGCCGATAGGGCCTACAGCTGGCTGAGCGCTTGCTATAAAGTTCTTGAACGTGTCCCTCACAACAGAAGTGGCAATACTATCAACAGAGTGGTCTCCATCGAGGAGGTCGAAAAGCTGTCAGAAGCTACACTGACCAGGTTATATTCTTGACAACATACGTCGAGGCAATATCAACGTGCGCTTACGACAACCTAAGAAGAGCTTATAAGAACAAGAACATCTTCATCTTCTCGGATAGCCAACCTGCAATTAAAGCAATTGCTTCATCTACTGGTGTGGGCATGTCAAAGTAGTCTAGTTGAACTGTGTTGAACTAATCAAGTCAACTTGGTTTGGATACTGGGATATAAGGGCTGCACTGGGAACGAGAAGGCAGATGAACTTGCCAGGCAAGGGTCCAATACAACTTTTATAGGGCCAGAGCCGGTCTGTGCAATTCCTCTTTGCACGGCTAAACGCTGATAGCAAACCGTGCAAGTGAGGAGCATAGGATGTATTGGAAGAACATTGAGGGGCACGCTCATATTATACGATGTGGCCAAATGCTAGGGAACAACCCTTTGATGCGTTAGCATGGTTTTGGCCGGAAGGGATTGAGGGTAAGGGAAATGAGGAAACTTGAATGTCTTGTTTTTGCGTTGCTTAGAGCTAGACAACAGCCCAGAGACGGAGTGGTTTATTTTAATTTCTTAATAAAAACACGCGGGGAGATCTCGTCTCGAACCCGGGACCCATGGCATGGTGATCGTGCCGCTCAACGAATTGATCCGTCTCCAATGTGCTTAATTTGAAGAACCATCCAATCTACTTCAGTTTCCTGCATGCCCGTCCTGAGTAGGATTGCTCACCACATCGAAGACGATCGAAATCGTTCCTAAACGTGTGCAATGAAGTCCACAAGAACCTCGACTTACCCATGCACGGAGACACAAGACAATGATATCGTCTTCAGTCCCGGAAACCGCTTTTGAATCATGGCGCTTTGCTATATGAGTCAAACTTCGATGTCAGTGAGGAGTGGGAGAAAATCTGGAGGGACTCCGCACCAAACGTACAAATTAATAGCCGAGTCAGTTCGATTCCAGGTTTTTGATCTACATAGAAATCTGTGGTGCAAGCTGAATCGAAGTAGGACCAACCACGGACCCACAGTTTAGGTGGAAAGCCTTACCATCAAGCGTTTACGACTCTGGTGGATGAAGCTGGATATACCCAGTCAAGCACATAGTATTGGATTGCCTACGGCGCTGTTTCAATGGAAAGATTTCGGCTCGGTTGAATAACTTAACACCGGAATCGTTGACATTGCTGGAAAATTAGATATAGCTCTGTAAAGACTTAATTTTGTACCCCCGCTATATACAAATCCATACGAGATAAATAAACCCCTTAAAGATGTACCAAACAGTGAGTTGTTGGAAATTTTTTTCTTAGCGTCATTAAGCCTCAATTAAAGGATCACTTTCTTTCACTTCAGCGTATAAGGATGAAACCCAACAGATCGTTACTGCTGCAGTATTTATACGAGTTCATCCAGGGAATATGCGGTGTTTATGCTGTCTGTCTGACTAGTAGTGTATTTCCACCTCTTCGAGGATTCATAAAATTTCAGTAATTTTTTGTCACAACAACGGTTTGAAAATTCAAAAACTGGCCCCAAGAGTGTCTAAGAAATCAGTTTAATGTTCATCACTTCCATATTGGAGGAGGGACACAAGAACTTCAGAGAGAATAAGGGAATCATAATTTCCATTTTCGTGCAGAATTTCGCAAGATTCGTTTTTTTGCTACTATAAAATCACAGAATCCATATTTAAAGCGAAATAAAAATCGTATCAAAACTCGTGCCATTGCGTATTATCCAATCGCCATCATTATCACAAATTGGACTTTCCCATCCTCCAAACTATTTAGGTATCAAACAATATTTTATCTAAAAATTGCTGTCCCAGGTAATCGAAACGAGCAGTCCCGAAAATCTTGTAAGAAAAATTCTAAAATCTTAGGAACCACGAATTTCTAAGAAGTGCAGCTATAAATACTCTTCCAACCGTAACGAAATTTATTCTGCAGGTCACAGTAAAGCATTGTTGACAAAAGTCCAAGGAAAACCATTGCCTTCAACCGGATTACCACACCGTCACCGTGGACAACAGAACGAACAATTTACCTGCAACTAGGTGAATACAAAGAGCATCCCAAGGAAATCTGCTTCCCCTGACTTCTTTGGCAATTCCAGGAGTTGCAATTTGTGCAAAGATTAAGACAGAAAACGACGTCGTCAATATGCAATGGTGTGGTGTGATGCCTTCGCAAACGGCGGCAAACCTGACCCAGTTTCAGTGATAATGACACGAGAGAACTGAGAAGCAATCAGCGTTTTCGCTACAGTCAGCAGAAAACAAAAAATTTCCTTTTCAACATTAATAAAGCAAAAGAAAACCGTGGGGAAATAATAGTGGTTTTGCGGAAGTAAACGGTCGCACTTAATCTCTCGCTGCTTTGTAAGGAACGGTGTAACATGTGCAAATCTGGTTATAACTGGCGTTTTTTTTTTGCTCTTACAGCCCTTCCTGGCGGAAGTAGATGTGTAGCCGAAGCTGGATCTATTCAAATTCAGGGCTCTTTGTGTACCACCTGAACAGTGCGCAGGTTATCATCCCACTTACGCAGAAGGTAAGTGCTATGACATTGCATTTCCTCACAAACGTTGAGAATATCGTAAAGGCTTATATCATCATTTCAATTCGACTACTTCCGGTTAATTTAAATACAGCCAACCTGACAGTATCGAATGAATCGCTTAGGTACGGATGTTAATCAACAGGTGGAAAAGTCGTGGGAAAAGTCTTTTAAGATTTTCCGACTAAAGTTAATTGCAAGATGACGATGAAAACTGGCTAAATTGGAAAAGATACTTACGCTGTTTGTGCTCGTGATCTCTTCAGAACGTCGCCACTGTTTCGCACGGAATTTTTCTTGTGCAAAGTTTGAATGGTGCCTCCAACTCCGGTGCCGACTCCACTGCCAGCAACAACAACTGCACCCCCATGATGATGTCCATGATGGAGATGATGATGATGGACCGGCTGATGGCACATCTGATGCTGTTGGTAGATTATCTGTTGTGGTGGTGGAGCGTAATGTTGTTGCTGCTGAAGATAGACATAGCCGCCAACACCGCCGCCGCTAGACGTTGAGGATGATATCGAACCCGGCGCCGGTAGAGCGTACTGTCCAGGTCCAGAACGATCGATGACCTTCTGTGGAAAGCTGCAATTGAAAAAAACGGAAAAATAGAGAAAAGTGAAAATTTGTTTAGAAAAGTTTTGGTGAGGAAAAAACGTGTATCTCATGCTATAGGGGATGGCTGGCAATTTTATTATTCCACCAAAGCGCATAATGTCGAGGTCAGGTGGACGTTGCACATTTTGTTGGATCGATAAATCTGGTTTTGTTGCAATTCATGTTGAACTTGGGAAGGGAGTTTAGTCATTGTGTAGGGTTGGGACAGTCCGTGTGAGTATGGGATCAGAGTTTGTTTTACGGAAATATGTAGAAACAAAGCTAATCTAGTTGGAGAAATGTTGTTAAATATTAATTAGGGATTTGGATGTTAACTAGGCAGCTTCATAAACTCAAACTGCTAGGAAATTATTATGATTATCACGTTTCTGTTATGGCAGACATTTAAATGATTGCAAAACGGAAATTTCAAAATCAATCTGCCGTAGAAATGTACAATTCAACTTATTTATTTCATGATTAAGCAAAGGCTGATTATTTACTATTTTAATTATCTAAAATTAATTGAAATAACAAAATTACAAAGCATCAGTTTAAACTTTACAACATTTTTTGATGGACTAAACTTAATATTGTCAAAATGCGAATTAAAATACCTCGATGTGAAAGCAGTTTTGGAATTGTTACCTCTAAATTCAAGACGAATTAAGTTTTATGAGTTTAAGCCTATCTAAGTGAGGAGAAAAATGAGCGGACTACTCTAAGAAAAAGGCGGTCCAGAGAGATTGATGACCCCTACTTAACTAGGCTCCGCTTTTGCAATTTCGTTAGACCCATTCTGGAGTGTGCTACGCCGTTCAGATCAACAGGATCGAGGCTGTTCAGCGCCGATTCCTTAGGTCCGCTCTCCGCGGCCTTTTCTGGCGCGATCCTTTCCTTCTTCCTTTTTCCTCGACTGCTTTGAAAAAAGACGCAAGATTTATAAAATTGTTAGGTACAATAAACTCCTATGAATTGCTGAGCGACGTGGGCATTTTCATCCCGGCCCGGTCCTTGAGAAGCAAGTACTTTTTCCATATTCCATACCATCGAATGCTTTATAGAATGCATGAGACTATTACTTCTATGTCACGCTTCTATAACGATTGCGCTGCCTGCATAGATCTTGGGTGTTCCAGACGGCAGCTGAAGAGCCAATTGAGGCTAATTATACAGGCCTGCGAGGTTTTTCCCCTGGACAATGAATAGTTGTTTCCGAAGTAATTTCCCCCGCTGCAACCAAATTCGGGCTCAGAATTGCTCTATAGCGTCAGGTTTTTTAAATATTCTAACCTAAAAGTGCAAAAACATTGTTTTTTGTCATATTTTAGGTTATGTAGCATCGCGATGTTTTTTTTTTCAAAAAACTATGTGTGGGCTCTTATAGTACTAGTCTTCCCTCTTTCAAATGCCGTTGAGTTTGCTCAAATATATTTTTTTGTCGCCGAGATATCACATTTTGAAATTTTTATGTTCATGAATTTCTCAGTATATGAAAAGTTACCATAAATATTATAAGTGAGGAGAAATTTTGACATAGGGTGGGGGTGTGGAGAGTGGGATAAGTTCGCACCGCGTGGATCGATTTGGATGATTCTTCTTTTGGTGTATAGAATGCGTTCCATATTGGTACCATGCCAAAAATTAATAGGGTGTGGTTGGGAGCGAAACCCAGCTTTGTAACGCGTCGACCGATTTGGATGATTCTTTTTTTGTTGTTCCATTGCTCTCGAGTAAAAATAATTGAGTTGGTATATTCACGCCTAAAGCAGGTACATATGTTAATATTTTTAAAAGTATATTCACGCCCGCTGCGAGCACGCATAGCGAACAAGTGCGCTCAGTAGTATTATGCACGCTGCCGCTGCAGGACCAAAAATTGAAAAATACGCCTGCCATAAATACACGCTTCTGTTACTTCGTGCTAGCTTTAACACATTCCAGACAGGTGATACACCGCGTGGATTATGTAAGTTCACCGTGTGGGTCATCGGCCACCTAATATTAAAATTGTTCCAAATAGCCGAAGACTCACAAGGTGATCTACGAAAGTACAGTGGCTGGCCAAATTACTGGGGAGACCAATTTTTCTTTGAAAAAGCCTGTGCTAATTCTTAAATTTTATTAAAAAACAGATGTTTATTAAGAAAATGTTTTACTATTAATTCATCTTGTAAAGAATTTTGAATTGTTTTGATATCAAAACAATTCCAAACTCTTTACAGGAAGAATTAGTAGTAAAACATTTTCTTAATAAACAGCTGTTTTTTAAATAACAATTAAGAATCAACGCAGGCTTTTTTTTACGAAAATCAGTGTCTCTAATAATTTGGTCACTCACTGTAATTTTAT
This sequence comes from Leptarthrus brevirostris, assembly GCA_964036015.1. Classification (NCBI taxonomy): domain Eukaryota; kingdom Metazoa; phylum Arthropoda; class Insecta; order Diptera; family Asilidae; genus Leptarthrus; species Leptarthrus brevirostris. Next base: position 8,490,495 of record OZ038373.1, read on the forward strand.
TGTTATCCTCTTATATTTTAGTCTAGAAAAAGTATAAACATACCGTGCTTGGTTCGGGCTATTTCATGCTTCTTTTATTGATACATGCCTGCAGCAGGTTGGGATTTGGGAAAGTATAATTTTTACTCAGGCGTACCATGACTCATTTGAGTGCCATTCAGGGATCCTGACGCTGTGCGTACCTGTTTCAGGCTAGGAATGGGCGAGTCTTATTTTTACTCGAGCTGCTATGAGAAAAAGTTTGTTTAACTTATACTGAATTCAAAATGTCATAAAAAACATAAAATTAAATATTATTTCATCACTAATAATGAAAAAAATGATGATCCAAGGTTGTGGTGGGGAAGGGGAGAGGTAGTTTAACTTCGTAACGCATGGACCGATTGGGACTATTCTTTTTTTGTTGGGTAGAGTATTTCTCCCGATTGGTACCATGTTAACAAATTTTTTGGTGGGATCGGATTGGGTTGTGGTGGTGAAACTTAACTTCGTAATGCTTAGACCGATTTGAATAATACTTTTTTTGTACAGGGTATGATCCCCAATTGCTAATAATGCTAATATGAGGATAAATTTTGCACTAGGATGGTGTTAGGGAGGGTAGACTAACTTCGTAACGTGTGGAGCAATTTGGATGATTCTTCTTTTGATGTGTAGAATATGTTGCCCTACTGGTACCACGACAAAAATTTATGCGATAGGGTAGGTTGCAGAGGGGGCGTTATCTAATTTCTTAATGCACACATTTCTATGATCCTTCATTGTTGTATACAGTATGATCCCCATTGCTACTATATGGAAAAATGTTGAAATAGGTTTTGGGTGTGGGGAGGGGTAGTTTAACTTTGTAACGCATGGACTGATTTAGCTGATTCTGAAGATTATCTATTTGTATTCTGACAAAAATTGTGGCTTATGGTGAGAGTTGGAGGAGGGGTGGTGCCTAGCTTCATAAGGCATAGATTGATCTTGATTCTGTTGTACAGAATGCGTTTCATGATTGATAAATAATGATAAAAATTTTGTACCTAGAGTGACTACGATAATTCTCTCTTGCTGTATAGAATACGGTAGTGCACTAGGGTACATGGTAAGAATTTTCGAAGGCGAGGGTATGAAATAGATGACCATGACTAATTTCGTAATATGTTGCCGGATTTTGATAATTCTGTTTCCATTCTTTAGAGTGCACTATCTGTGATAATTTTCAAATTGATTTGTCCGTAAGAGCAGCATTCTTCGAGTCGTATATATAAAGACATTAAAAAGTGAAAAATAAAATAGTTTTTTAAGAAACAGTTTGAAGATACTATATAAAACTACCTAAACGTTTCAGCTCACAGGATCATAGGGAAGGACGATTGAATACTTTTGTTGTAGATGTTTGGTTTGTTTAATTTGCACCGACTTCAAAATGTCATAACAGATATAAAATTAAAAATAATTTTATATTTTTAAGCGCTTTTTGAAAAGGCGGTTACACTTTTATTAAACTATTTTATTTCATAGAAGGTGCAATAAAAAATGCACACACAGTTTTCTGTCTCTCCGGTAAATTTAGTACTTTTACACATAAAAATTCTTGCAGAGCCAATGATGGTTTGTTTTACTTATTTATAGTTGGTTTGCAAGAGAGGGTAGATGTGTATCTTCATTGCGCTGGGGTCTTTAGTGGCCCGTTGAACGCCCCCTGCGCGGCAGCGTACTCCAAAGTCCACTGTCGAGCCAACTGATGCCCGTAACGAATTGAATAATTCGATTACACCCCGATTTCTAAACTTCTGCTGAATCGTCGCAGTAGTATGTTCCTAAGATTCTAAACCTTTTTTTCGTTAGAACTAGGCATTGGCTGAGAAAGTGTAATACGGTCTCGTCTCCTTCCCCGCATACACTGCATAGACTGGAGTTCGCCCCTTCCATTTTTATGGCATGAACCCTTAGTCTTGCATGTCCTCTCAGAAGGCCATCAAGAAGTTTCAGTTTGGCCTTGTTAATGATTTTTTCAGATTCATGTGCATTGAGAGTTCCCCAAAACGCCTTTGTTTTCGGGCGGATTCCTCCAATTTTTCTTTGTGCCTCCTCGTTACCCACTCCATGATTTCTTTTTTGATTTCATGGACGGGTATGCTCAGGTTGAATATTATTGAAGTGTCCTCATTTTGTCCAGCTCATTTGCTTGTTCATTACCTGGGACACCGCAGTGCCCCGGCACGTATATTAGGGTGATATTGTTTTGTCTCCTTGACTCCGTGAGGGTCTCTTTACATCCCTCTATCGTTTTAGATTTTACCGCGGCGTTTGTTAAGGATATGATGGAAGCCTGGCTATATGTATATATTGCAATCTTAGAGAATCTTACTGCCCGTTCTATTAGCTGTTTAGCTATTATTTCTATCGCAGCAACTTCACATTGAAGAACCGAGGAGAAGTTGTTTACCCCTCCCTATAACTTCAGGTTTTGTTTGTCTGCATTCCAAAGCCATAGCCACGATTGGATTTTGTGCCGTCTGTGTAAATCGCTAATGTGTTTTCTTGAATCATTCTATTGTTGATCCATTCACTGCTCTGGAGATACTTCTTCATCTACTTCCTTTAGATCTGATGGGTAAACAGATGGCGGCTAATGCTGCCGTTAGACTTACAGCCACATCTCAGTGGTCCAATACTAGAGTTGGGCACTCCACAATTCTGGACTCCTTTTCGCTCAAAGTGGGGCATCTTGACTACACCACTCCCAGCTAATCCTTTGTCAAGCGTTTCTTATTGACCATTCCAACCAGGCTTGACTGGAATGGGGACAGCAATCCCTGTAGGGGGCCCCATTTAAATTTATACAGATGGCTCTAAGCTACAGAGTAGGGTGGGGGGGGGGGGGTGGTGTTTTCTCAGAGGCACTGAACATTAGCTTATCCTTCCGGCTTCCAGACTACTGTAGTGTATGTTCAGGCGGAGGTCATGGCTATTCAGTAAGCTTTGAATTGGTTGAGAGAGAACGAAGCTCCAAAGGACATCTGTATCCTTACAGATAGTCAAATTAATTTTATGCATTAGCACAGAAGTAGGAGTTCAAAGTAAAACGAGATATCACTGGATAAACAACGCAAAGCTTCAAAATAAGCCTTAACGTCAGAGGTTTTAGACAATTGAAGGGCATCGACTACAACGAGGTCGGTAATGCAATTTACATAGATTCGAATTGTGTGTACCCTAGCAACGTAGTATGACCTTTACATGTGCTGCATTATCAACATATTAACATAAACCACCACACAACTCATTAAGTCTGGAGAAATACTAAAATCTATGTTAAAGCTTGCAGCCGAGCGGAAAAACCCGGAATAGAAAACTTCTAATTCTATACAGTAAATACTCACGATTGGAAAACGTGTCAGAAATAAAGTACTTAACACAAACACAGAATCCGATATAAACACAGCTTAGGGTTGAAATGTTTTAATCCATTTAATTGTTTGGTTTTTCTGTGGCAAACGTGTAAAGCCGGTTTGGTTTTTTATTTTTATTTTTTAATTTACACTGAATCTAGTTTAGAAGGTATTTTGTTGTTTTTATGTATAAAATGAAAAAATCCGTGTTTAATTGTACATTGCGCTCTGCGTTCGTGTCTTTTTTAAGTATATGCTGCACGCGAATTTAATCCATATATAAAGGTGGTGTAACCGCAGCTCTTTTTTGGAGTTCACTTTTTTCCATTACACTTTCAAAACATGCCATATTAAGTTTATTCAGTTTTTCAGAGAATATAAATTTTAAAAGTACAATGATTTGTATAACAAAAAAAAAACACTAAAATAATTTTGACTGTTTTAAGAGGTAGCTCTACTCTGTAATGCCTCTGTAAATTAAACACTTTGTTAAAAATTGCCACAGTCACTTCAATATATAATAAAAAACCGAAAATTTACATCACAAAATTCGCGTAACAAAAGCAACTTTTAAAAAAAAGTGATTGAAAAAATACGACAATAACCCAAAGAAGTTGATGAAATTGTGCAACGATCCACGCTGTGAACGCAGTCGGAGTCAAGTAAAGTCAGTCATATCGCATTAAAGTCTCACCTGTTTAAGGTAAGAAGGTTATAAAATGAACGGGGTAAGAAAAAAAAAACAACCTGCCACCTAGCAACGAAATAGAATAGTATAAAAAACACACGACAACCAACTGTTTTGGTGCGGGGATATTTAAAAAAGGAGAGAGAGCGAGCTGCATGAACTTAAGCGGATAAAATAATGCGCTTTGTCGCAAAGTCGTAATGCAATTACACGAGCACCTTAAGACAGAACAAGACAGTGAACAACAACAATTTGTGCCACCCCGGGCAAGAAAATTAGCTGCCACAACAAATGGGAGTCAAGCACAGTGTTATTGGGTATCGTGTAATCAGTTGTACAGGTGGATACGTGTTCCCATACAGGTGTACAAACAATGAACGATTGAAATGAATAGAGGGAAAGCTGTAGATGGAATCTGGTTAATTATAATCCAGAGAATAATAAATTTCAGTCGCGACTGTATAGGGCCCGAAGTATAACCTAATTCCCTTGAGGAATTTTAATTATGGAAAATAATTTTGCCTCCGGGTAACGTTCAAAGGATTCATTTAAATCTATTTACTCGGCTTAGAGTCCTTAGAAGCGAATCCGAACTTTTTAATAAGTTTTGCTTGTGCTAGGGAAAATCTGCATTAACCCGCTAAATCCAGTTTAGTTCGGCGGGAATACCTCCTTAATTTGCAAAAGTTTCCTTAAATAACAGCAACGAAACCACGCACTGGCTTTTGGGGACTTCTGTTGTGAAAGCAACTCATCCGAGTGAATCCCCAAAGTGATTTTCTTCCAACCCTGACAACTCTTGGTGCTAGAAAGTTATTTAGGCAGCCCATTTCTGACAGATTCAGCACTTAAGCGCTTGGGAACTCTTTAAGATGCTCCAAAATATTTCCAGGATTCGGGCTCACTTTAAAAAAAACGGAAAAATCCGAAGGAATGGTCCTGGTTGCTTATCATCAAGTAACGTAAACAAAATCCTTGTCTGGGGTCGAATTGGAATAAATGAGTACTGGCACGGAGAGGGGACGCAATTTATTTTATGCATGCGCACTTTTGCCCATGAAAATTTGATAAAACGAGCACTTTTCGAAATGGAACATCCCATAAGCAACGTGTTTCGTTGTTTCGAGTTTTATTATTTGCAACGAAGGATAATGGGGTGCCATATGGAAAGGACTCCTTGAAATGAGCAGACACTGCCAATTTATGAGGCTGACAAAAGAGTAGTCAGGGGGGAATATAAAAATCGTCAGAAGTGGAGAAGTACATGTATGCAAGGTGGGTGTCGAAAAATTACCATTGTCTTTAGAAGGAAATCGTAAAAGTGCCAGCTTTAATGAAATACAGAGAACGAGGCGCCGGATTGTACTTTCTCATGTTTTGTCTTCTTTTTTTTTTTAATAAAAAGACCACGTGAAATAAATTGCCGGAAGATTCAGAGTTTCCCGGAAAAAGGGGGGGGGGAATGGTAGAGAGTTGAATAAATTGTGTGGGAAGCGCTGTACATTTTGCAATTTACTTAAGAAAGTTCATTTATGTGACGTAGGCTAACTCTGCAAAGTAGTTCATGACCTCGAAGTTGATTTTGTAAATTGGTTAGTAAATAGACTTGCAATTAGGCTTGTGCCAAAGATAGATTGGCTACAGTATATAGATGTATCAAATTTAGTAGTGTGTCCTGTAATAGAATATGTGTGACCTTTAGAAATAAAACAAAACTTTTCCATTTGTTTGCACAAGTTAGAAAAGTAGGCTAAAGCTTGCTTTATTTGTTCCCTATTTACATAAGTGTACAAGGCTTTGCACTCAACCCTACTACCTTTAAGGAGAGAGGAAAGCCGACTTAGAACTCTCTAGAAGGTCGAGCTAGATCTCTGTCACTAGTAGAACCTAGTTCTTGGGAAGCCAGCAAACACTGTTCTCTCTCTGGTTGATTTAACCCCTTGTGGGGCATATGGCTTCTATTACACCGACTCTCCACCTGGCCCGGTTTTGCGCCAACGCCATAAACTGTGGCCACCGTTTGTTGATCTGGGTACCTTCCCTCTCGACGGATCTTCTCGAAGTGTTGCGCGGTCGTTAAATTAAGCGTTTTCCTTGGATTCCGTGGGGATTCCAATCTAGAACCTACTGTGCGAGATTGTTTGAATCTTTTCTTAGTGTCTGACCTATCCATTGCCACTTTCGCAATGGTGTCTGTCCCGTCTTGGCCTGTAAGTCTGTGTAGGTCTTCGTTGGTAATGGCCTCCGGTCAATGGATGTTACAGATGCGCCAGAGACACCGGTTGACAAACACTTGTAGCTTAGACGTTATTTGGCAGGTCACTTTCCATGTTGAACATTGAACAGTCGTACAACAGAAGAAATTTTACATTCGACTCGAAGATCCCTTGTGTAGGACGTGACATTGGGCTCTTGGCGATAATATTTTCTGGGATGCCTCTCCTACGTTAAGCTGCCCATATATACATATTCGCGATTAACGCTGTCAAACGCCTTCTCAAAATCGACGAACATTAGATGTAAAGGGGACGTCCATTCGGCAGATTGTGCGATGATAATTCGGATGGTGTTGATGTGATCGCTGCAGGAGAAACCCCCACGAAAGCCTGCATGTTCGTTGGTAAGAGTACGCTTGATTGTATTCTTGATTCGCATTAACATGATTTTAGCCATCAATTTGTAGACTGCAGTTAAAATAAAACGCCAATTGCTGCAATTCCGCCTTTTTGGGAATCTAGTTTTGGGAGTTCTGGTGTTAATGTTGGCCGCAACCGGCGGGTGCTCAGGCTCGTGTGAATAGGAATTAAACGGTCCAAAGATGTTGTTTAGGACTTCAAAAAAAGTTTTGTGATTTTCGTCCTGACCACATTCAGGGCAAAGTTACGACGCCTTAAAGACGAAAAAAAAACATGGAAAATGTTGAATTTCGCGCCATTTCTAGAGTTTTTGAAATTTCGACTTGAATCTGGTCAGTACGATAACCATAAGCCTCTTCTTTAAGAATCTGGCATACTTTTTGATTTCAGATCAGTGGGCTGGAACTCTGCACACCGTGGAGTCGCATTTTTTTGGAAGGGCCAAATTAAGTGCCCCAATCTTGGGCGTTTTTTATCAAAAAAAATGTTTTCTGTACTTAGTGTCCCAAATAAAAAGACGCAAAAAGTTTCATAATTGTATCCTACTTTTCCAAAAGAAAAATCACGAAATTGGGTAAAAAGAACAGGACATTACAGCAGAAATCCCCATTAACTCTTTGAAAGAGGTGGACCCCAAAAATCGGTTCATGCGGTTGCCTATAGCCAGGCAATTACAAAAGAGCTGGAGTATGGTTTCTTCTTTCTCCTCATCTTGGCAACTCCTACGGAATTCATTTGAAGGTGCGCCACGTCTGTCGGCGTGTCTACCTATGAGTTAATGGTCCGAAATTAACTCGGAACCCAAATTAGGCGTGTGTTCAGATATTCAGCCATGTCGTTTAAAGTTAAGCGAAATGTTTTGGAGGTCGTATACACTTCCGTGAGTCATTTAATACCAGCCTAACTACCTGACACAATATATGTACATATGTTATCAGCAGGCAGAGTTAAGTACTTCAGACGGTCTACGACTTCCTTTATAGTTATGATTTCAGATAAGCGAAATGAAATACCTAGGTTCAAGGGTTCCGAAAAAATACCACCACCCACTCTGCCTTTCAGTTTGCAGTCGTCAGTGTAAAAATACACTGACTCTACCTATTGAGTGGGACCTTTCTTCCATTCCAACCTGGTGGGGAAACAGGAGTCAAATTCTGCTTTAAAAAAGGTTTGGGTACGGTATAGACAGTGTTTTTTTTATAACTCTACCGTCCAGGATTTTGAAACCTTTATTGACTGAAAAGCCACGGTCCCAAATACATTGCGGTCTCGTTACATCAAAATCGATCAGCTGAAATGTGTCAAAAACTTATTCGGCTTACCTTGTATTATGTATATCGTGCTAAAACCCATAGACGTTTGCAGTGGGTTAAAGAAAACATCGACTTTGATTGGGTTCACGTTATCTTTACAGCTATTGTAAATCGTACCGTTAAGAACCCTCTGAGGACCCATGTTTATGAATGCCTTTCTGCTCGTGGTTTTGGAAAATTGATAACGTTAACCAGAATTCTTTTTGACCGAAAAAAAAAGAAATATTGAAGACTGGTAGGATGTTTTATGGTAAGGGGTATAGTGATTTAGCTTAATGACTATATAGATTTTAGGTTAAGGACTATACTATGACCGGCCTGAAGAGAGCAAAGTAATATGAAGATAATACTTTGGCCATCACATTCGCCGGATGCGATTCCAATAGCAAATGTTTGGGGACTCATGAAGCAGAATCTTAAAAAAAGCTACAAACAGTTTTAAAGGACTTATGGACAAACTATGCGCAAAAATTAGAGGAAAATTGTTAGCGAAGATACCATATATGTATTTGATATATTAACGAAAATGTATTTTGTATAATCTTTTAACAAAAACTAATATTTCTTCCTTCTAAGCTGTTATTTTTATTTTGTAATGTATATGGTCTTGTGGAAACCATTGTAATCCAAAAAGATGTCAAGGAAACAGATATGGTTCTGAACTAAAGACGTTTTACTGAAAAGCAATATTTTCCAATAATAGTAATTGCATTTTTACCAAAACTAATGAGAATATTTATTTAACCATTAACTCTACACATTTTTTGCCTTAATTCGCGCAATTAATTGGCCAATACTATACCAAAAAAAGGTATACTATCAGTTAATTAAGATTTGTCCAAGAAAATTTATGGTTAATTAAAAAACTAGACGCTTGTAAAATAATTCCAAGTCGCGAGCGATATTTCACGCCTAATTACAAGTAATCCAATTTTAGCGAATAAAATTGGAACAAATCGTGAAGATTGGAATATTTTGCTTTGATAAGTAGAAACAACTTGTGTAATAGGTTACTCGTTTTTACAAAAAAAAAGAAAAATCTCGTGATATGGATTGATGGATATTTTGCCATAAACTACTTTTCTGATAAAAAAAAATATATTTTAAGACCTGTCTGAATTTAGATTTACTCTAGAACATTAATTGGTGTCATTAAACATGAATAAACGAGTTGCAAATTAAAATCACCCGCCAGGAAGGGCCTGGAAAACATGACAGTTCGGCCAAATTACAACCCCAAGCGTGTCTTCATTATTTCATTTATTTTTGTATCACAGATTAAAAAAATCCTTGCACACATATAAAACTGCACATTGTCTTAACCAAAACTAATGAGAAATGCTGATGTCATTGACGCATTCTAACCTCAATACTTCAACAAAACGAACACAAGAGAGATCCTTCTCATTAAAACACATGAAAATTGTAAATGAGAAATTTTTTATCGCAACCACAATGTTCAGATCATTTGTAGGTTCACGTCAAGTAAATTCCAAGTTGACACTTTAAATATATGGCGAGAAATACTACGAAAAAGTAGAATTCCCCAACCTCTTCCTATTCTTTACTGTAGCAAGTTTCAGTTTGCTTACACCACCAATGATCAGCTGTTCGTGCCAGCTTCCGGGTTTGTATTTACAGTAGGCTGTGGTATTTATCACAACGCCTTCTGCAGATGTTGTGTGGACAGAAAGGTTGTTGAGAGCGTCATAAATTGCTGTGGCTGGTTCTAACCTTTATCTACACAGTTAGTGCCTAACCAATCTAGTTATTTCATGATTACTCCAGCAATGATGTCAAAAAAGTGGTATCACAATGGACCACATCAAGATCTATATAAGGCTGGCTGGTTGGTCGACTGGCAGTCGACACTCTAACCTAATATGACTTAACCTACTTCTGTTTATGATTAAAAATTAGATCCCTCTAACTACAGACCAAATGTGCAGTCTCATTTCCAAAGAAATAACCATATTTTAGTTATTGTTAGTACTTTGACGGAGTGTTGGAATCATTGCCTTTGCAACTTTGATGAATTGAAAATAGTTGCTTTTTATATTTTTTAATGATGCAGCCAAAGCCAAGGGGATAATCTTAGATGCATTAGCATGGTTAGGCGGGATAGGGGTCGAGACGAGGGCCGGAATGAGTAAAATTAAATGTCTTCTTTTTGCATTGCTAGACATCAAGTCCAGAGACGGAGCGGATAGGCAGGCCGATGTTTGAATTTGCATCCATTGCGTGGTGATGGTGCCACTCATCCATTGGCCCAACTCCGTCTCATTAAAACACTTCTAATAGAGTTTAGTATACTGCCCTTCTAGCTGAATTTGAAGCAATTGGTCTGCACCTTCACTTTTTAAAATGGATTGAAAGGTCTTTGTGAGAAATTATCTGAGAACGCATATTCAACGACATTTCTATGGCTAAGTTGGAAGTCGAGAAAGTTGCCACTTGTTCTCCACTTAATCTTTACTTTTCCCTCGTCTTTTAAGCATTGAGCGCTCAAATGAAGCGTACATCGCCACCTCCTTTACTTAATCCCTTAACCTATTCTCTTAATTTCTTTCCGGCTAAGGCTGTGTTAGTGCGTCATAGGGGTTTGCTAACATCTTTAAAAAATACAGAGTGTTTCACAAATGAAGGACTTAGTAGATTTAGGTGAGAAATGAAAAAAAATGTATGGAGGGGGGGGAGCATAGGGGGTTTGACATTTTTTTACGATGAAAAAGAAAAACCATCGTACAACGTATTATTAGGAATGAAATTAGAAGAGGGTCTGAAATATATTATCTTCAATTTGAAAATAACCCCCCCCCCCCCCCCCCTTCCAACTTGGGGTTCAATTTTGAGCGAGTGTGCAGAATAGACGGTGCTAATGTACCGAAACGCGGGACATATATACATTTTAATTACGTTACAGGTTTATTTGTAGATACTCCAAGGGGTGGGCATTGTGAATGCCTCCAATTCAAAGCAATTTTTGTTCAATTCTTAATTCAGTGTAGAATTAACCCTTCTAACTCAGGCAGCACAGTTCTCAGGCAGGAGCCTAGAATCAGTTCACCTATTCACCAGAATATAACAATATATTGAGGTGAATAAGGCTCCCACACCAACATACAAAAAACATAAATAATCAAAACTAGACTACGCACAACATAACAATCAGGAGTGCACAGAGAACAGAGATCGTTTCAGCGAAACTTTAGTTAGGGTTAGGTCGAAAACAGCACACATATTCACGGCTAAGCAATTTATGGGCTCATGCATACCATAGTTAGACCGAGAGTGAACGACATGTAGTAAAGGCAGTCTACTAAAGCTATAAGGGGTATGCCTATAAGAAATCTTATTTGCGAGGGCACGAGAATCTATGTTCCGAGTTCAAAAGCTAGTGAATAAAGACAAGGTCAGCAGCTCTACGTCGTACCTCTAAAGAGTGCATATTAAATTAAGCAATCGGAGGCGATCCTCCATAAGGAAGAAGCCTTAATGGATTATTCCACGGGAGGTCTCTTAGTGCGAAGTTCCACTGTACCGATTTGCTGCGCCCAGAATGAACAGCATAGCACGGTGACCAAACTTGAGATGCATACTCGAGAATTGGTCTAACCAAGAAAAATATAAGTGAATTAAGTTCTGCCGATCAGAAAAAATCCCTTGATCACCGCTTGACATAACCCAGAACTGAATGACTCCTGGACACAATATAGTTTATGTGCAGAGTGAAATCGAGCTTTTTGTCTAGATTGACAGCAAGATCAGTAACGGACTGCACACGACGGATAGTAGTATCCACAAAAGTATAATCAAAGACGACATGACTGAGGTTCCTAGAGAATGACATAATTTCACATTTATCCAGGTTAAGTTGCAGGCCATTTGATCCACACCAAACCTTGAAGGTATTTAAATCAGTCTGAATGTAGGAAGAATCATACATGTTTCTAACACAAGAAAAAATCTTCATATCGTCTGCATAGATTAAGACTGGAGTGTTTAATCAGGGGACACTGTCGTCAATGACAAGAATATACAGCAGCGGACTAAGATGACTACCCTGAGGTACACCAGAAGAAGCCGTAATGACCCTAGATAAAGTGTTACGAAAAGATACTCGATATGTCCTATCTTTTAAGTACGAGAAGAACCAGTCGAACAGCAAAGGCGGGAAACCAAACCTTCTAAGTTTGAGCATACACACAGTGAGGGAGTTTATAAAATGCCTTGCTGAAGTCGGTATAGACGCAGTCGATCTGGAGACCCTGTTGAAAGGCAGAGATTATGTGGGAGGTAAATTCAAAGTCGATTAGTTGTCGTCGATCGCAGGAAGCCATGTTGATTAGATGAGATTAGGAAATTACATGCCCCACAAGCTGTGAATATATGACAGACTCGAACAACTTGGGTATGCAGGAAAGCTTCGCGATTGGCCTATAATTTTTAATCAAGACCCTTTTTATAAACATGAATTATAAAGAAACTCTTCCATAGCGTGGGAAATTTACCGGCCTGAAGAGGCTTGGTGAAGATGGGTTCCAATGGAGTGAGTAATGCGTCAGAGCAGCACCTCACGAACACAGGTGGAACAACATCAGGACCAAAGGAAAAGTTACCACAATCATCAAAATGCCGTCCAGACAATATATTCAGCTATTTCCGTCTACAATCCGGTACCATACATACTATTTTTAGTTACCACAAACAAATTTGGGTCGGATTTTTCAAAGACAGTATTTCAAAAGAGGAGTTTTCGAATGGCAAAAAGGCTAATCGTGCCAACATGTGTATAACTTCTAATGGAGACTATTTTGAATGAAATTTGTTGAATTTTTTTTGTAATTTTCGTGGGTATGCCTCATACTATAGTGCCACCTTACTATACATCACACTAGTGCCACTATACTATCACAATAAATTCACTTTTTAATGAAAAGCAAAATGGGTTCTATATGAACTTTCAACATATTAAATATTTTTTAAAGTTCACTAACTAAATATTACTTATCACAATATGTTTTTTGATGACTCAAAACAGCTTTACCAACTTGAAAACAACAAACAGGGGAAACCAATTTTAAATTCTTCTTTCCACTAGCACGAATTGACCGTCATGACTTTAAAGGACAAATAAACTATTACCTTACCAAAATTAGCAAATCTAAAATAAATTTTCACATTAATAACAAAAAAAGCGTTACGGCCACGACCATTAAATTCACTCATAAAAATGTGCAAAAATTTAAATAAATTTCACACGGTAAAATACTAATAAAATACTTCATGCAGAACCAAAAATTTTTAACAAAAATACCTTGGGGTGCTGATAATAAATCCTGAAATGCAAATGATCATATTTGCAAAAATCAAAGCTTTTCAATATTAATAAACATAAGTGAAACAAATTAGCATTAATAATTCAATGGCCGTACGAGCATAAATCAAAAATCGTTTAAACAACGAATAAATCTCGCATGGTAAAATTAGAGGACACGAAAAGCCACACTACTCAACACAAAAACTAAATTAAAAATCAATCACAAATGCCACAAAATTAATTAAAACACAAATTTCGAAAAAGCCACCATTACACGAACAATTGAAATTTTAATTTTCCTTAAAACTTTAATTTTTACTTCATGAATATCGGAAAAAGTAACATCATCCTTTGTGGAAGGATTCAATGGGTTTCACAAACACTCTGGCAACACTTAAATTATTCTTGAGGATATTAGGACACTTGGACACTTTCTGTGATGTTTAATTTACGGAACTTTCGCTAATGCAATCAACTGGTGAGAAAGACCCGAGAGGTAATCTAATTTAAATGTTCAACCCCTTTTCACGGTGACCGAAGGAACTATGGAGCAGAACGTCAAAAGAATGGAGCTCCAGACGATCTGAGTGCTTGTTAAGAACTGAACCGAGTGAAGCACCCCAAAGACGAGGGCTTCATCTTCTGAGGTGCCCCTTAGTATACAAGGTGGTGTGGGCTGGTAGGTATTAACGTGAAAAGACGACGCAGATGTTGTTCGAGCCTGTACGAACCGAACGTAGTGAGTGAATGTTCGGTGCAAAAGGTGAGTACAAAACAGAGTAGCTGTCGAACAAATGGTGATGTTTTGAAATATACAAAACGAAGGATTACCTAAAGTGATCCAGATCGGCCAGCCTAAATTGTAGTGACCAGCTCAGAGCTCTGGTTGACCAGCCTGCGAGTAAAGCACCTTTGTGTCCTTTACCTTTTCCTCACTTGGACAGCATTCATTAAATTGTGCTGCTTGGAACGTGATAAACCCGAAAACCGTCTCTGGTTGGGGTTACTTTTGCTGCTTCTGTTGTTTTGCAATTTCTGCCACCTTTAAATTGAATTAAACTCAGCCTGGGAGAGAACGGGGAGCAATGGAGCTTTGGATGAAACCAACACATTGTGTCAGAGAAATGGATATGAAGGAGATTCATGGAACGTACATATCTCCAATCTGGGCGAACCTGAAGATGAATAGGATTACAGCAGAAAATGACAGAAGCAGAGCGGGAGCGATTGGGGGTGTTTGATAACAGCCGTGGACAGACCTTTTTTGGGGTGATGTATGGCATTAAAAATAAAAAGCTCATTACAGGGCGGTTTAAAAAACACAATTGAGTTGATATATTTCCTGTAAATTTATTTTGATTAATGGCCTTCAGTTGATGAATACGTTTTGATTGCTTTGGTGGTTTTGACAAATTTCTCGAAAGCCGATTTGAATTTATTGTGTTTAAAGAGTTTGAGGGATTTTTAAATTAGTGGAATAGGTTTGAATCTGTTTAAAATACAGAACTGAAAGCATGTCATGTTTTGCAATTTGACCTATACATTGGAAGAGTTCCACAAATTCATAAAGAACTAATTAACCAACCTATTTCTCAAGCAGTAGAAAGAACAAGTCGTATATCTAGGTACTTATATTTTTTTTTATAGATATGATGTTGCCAAGGCCCAGGGGATGCCCTATGATGCAAAAGCGCAGCCGTGGCAGAAAAGGAATTAAGGGTGAGGGAATGAGTTAAGAGGTTGAGTGAAGGAGATGTCGGTTTGAGAGTTTTGGTCTCATAAGATGATGGAAAAACAAAAGATAGTACAGTAAAACCTCCCTTTACGGACACCTCCGAAAAGCGAACACTTTTTTCAGTCCCAGACATCGATTTGCCTCAAACTTCCACCTCTTATTAGCGGACAGTTTTTTAAGAACGAACAGTGTTCGCTATAGAGAGGTTTTACTGTAAACTGTTCTATATTCGTGTTGTTCTGCTTAGAAAAGATTCCCGAAATTTGATGGTACGTCCAAATTTTAACTGGAGAGAAATGTGAAAGATAACCGACATTTTGTCGGTGCTCCACAGAGTCAATGCTCTCAGGGATTGAAGGATCGCCAATAAGTTTAATAGTCTAGTCTTAGTCTGGTTGTTTATTATATTAGTTACAGGTTCGAATCTCGCCAGTAATCGACAGCTGTTTTTTTTGCTCCCACCATTAATTTTACAACGTTGCGGGACTCATTTTTTTAGTCTAGTGGCACCATTTTCACGGTTTCGTTCCCGAAGTATCTCCAACGAAACCCTATCATTGTGTGTCCGTCCAAATGTCTGCCAGGGGTTTTTAACTTCTAAACAAATTGAAATATCGACTTTCAATTCACACATAACATCTAAATCCTTGGTCCAAAGATGAAAATCGTATTTAAAATAAAAAAAAAAGTGTATGCCAAATATTCAAAGGGATGGGTTAGAGAGGATTAATTTTACCTATGCTTGTGGGTGTCCTTGAAAAGAGCTGCTAGTGAAGCACAAATATATTTTTAAATTATTTTCTACTTTAATTTCATCTTTTAGAAATAATGGGTCCAACACTCGGATTGTGTATTTTTTTTTGAGAGTTATTTTTATGGAACCTTCTGAGTGATCGAGTCTGATTCGCGATTGACCAGTTTTTTGAATGATTGAAGACTTACTTAGAATAAGGTTCATTTACAACTTCTATTAGTTTCGTAGTGTGTGGAACGTTGAAGAATTGATTTCTTAAAGGTTATGTGTTTCTTTTTTCTTGTAATTAAAAGTGAAAACGATGCTCCTTCACTTTTTCTTTCATTCACGTTTGCTATGACTTCGTCCCAGCTGGTCAAACGATCTCCAAAGTCTTTCACACAGGAGCCTTTTGAACCGGATTCACGGCATACCAAGAGAATAGTGGTAGTCAGGAGAATAGTTTTCGTTCGCATGACAATGCATTCCCCAATTGTTGTTCGTCACACTTATATCTTCCTGATCACTTTCTCGTTGAGTTTATGATCTTCCTTAAGCTTAAAGGAAGGATGGTATAAAACGCGTTACCTGTAGTGCTGGGTACTACGAAAAGTCACTTTAAAACAAAGAATATACAGTGAAAGTTCCAGGAAAAATCACGGTTCCACTCACTATATTGCAAATAAAAAGTCAAAATTTACCGGACTATAAAATTTACGATCCTTCCAGTAATTTTTAATGTGTTCATAGGCAATTTTTACGGTACAGCACAGTAAAATTTACTCATAAAATTTACTGTGTGATTTAGGAAAAATTTATTTTAATACACAACAAAAAAACTTGAAATCATTTTCTTCGTTGTGTGAGACGTAGTTTTGTATATTTTTGAATTTCGATGCGGATAGGTATTAATTGTAGTTAACTTTCAATCAATTTGTTAACTATTGCAAGTGTCAATAAATAGTGAATTTATATTGAGATAGCTCTTTTAATTTCCTTGAAAGTCGATGGTATTAAGAGAAGATTGGCTTAGTGGTGACGAAGGTATAGCTGAGAACTAGGGTTTGAATCTCAAACTGCGTGCATTTGTTATTTGATTTTTTCTTCTATTGTTAAGCTGAATTAATGCGATTACTTTTAAGCCTTTTGAATGCTATGCTCGGAATATCCTTTGAAAACAAGCAAGATACACGGGTCTCGTCGTTGAGGAAATTCTACGATGCTGTTCCGGAAAAATTACGTAATGACTGTATATGTAGGTATCGCTGCATTGTCTGGAAGAGAAGGCAATGTCGCTGAGCGAGATCTGTATCATTACACATTGTCAAGCGTCTATTAAATATTTCAAGGGTGTGTATACGACCTTTGAAGAATATGGCTAAGTGTCTATGTACGACATGTGTAGCGTTGCAAAGTGAGATGACGAGCTAGCGAGACTCGGCAACACTCTCGGCCATAAGTCAGCCGGTAGCCACATGCAAGTTATACATTATAAGGACATCCAGTAAGAATGAAAATAAGAAATGCCTGAATACCAGGCACATAAGCTATGCCGTAGCTGTCACTACGGATCACTGCATCATAGGTAGACAAACGAACAGACTCGACGCACCCTCAAACGACTTCTGTAGATTTTGCCAGGACGAGTAAGAAGAGGAAACCATTTCAACACGCTTTTGCAAGTGTTCGGATCTGGCAGGACGTAAGAGCCGCTCTTTAGGGTAGCAAAGTGGAATCCGCTGATATCAGAGACATACTTTGGTTCATAAGGAACTTCAAGTGGTTTTGGGTTGTACGAATGGACGAGAACTTAGCCCAAACGAAACGAAGGAATAAACAATCATGATCTAAGTGTGTTTTTCCCAAGGGTGGCTGCCACTCTTAAAATTTCCAAGAACGTCATAAAAATGGTTGCACCACCCTGTATACTATTAAAAAAAAATTGCAAAAAATCAAGGTTGTGTACAATGATGTCCACATTAGAAAAAGATTAAAAATTTTCATAAATAAAAAAGAACAGAACCTTTAATGTCATAGATCTCTGGCCCTTTGAAAAGGGAATGGAATCGTACATCTTCACGTTCTGTGGCAGAAGAGCTTACAATTTTCTAGAAAATCCTTTATTTCAAAATAATAAATTACAGTTGCTGCCATTCAATTCTATTTAAATCCCTTCCCACTGTAGGAATCATATCCTACCATCCAAATCCGAAGCTCTACCAACTGGCAACCTTCCTTTACAATATTTTCAAAAGATATCAAAATCAGCCACCTGCTTCTTGCCTAGATGTTCACTTTCATTGCTTCGGGAATATATTCGGTCTGCAATTGAACACCTATTCTTGTTCTTGATCGTTGCACCTGGTACATACAGGTACACACAACGTAGTGCAGCACACCAACGAAAATATCCGAAAAAAAACCTAACACCATACACGTGGCTGCCTGGTTTTTTGCTGACTGACTGAATTTTGATTTTAAAGAAAATCCTCAAGATGAACATCTGCCGCTTGTGGGCTCCCTTTTACTTCGAAAGATAAAATTTCGTTTTCTTGCTCTTGGTGCGGTGCTACGAGAATGTCAGAGATCCAAGGATTAATCTGTGCAACAGCAGATGGTTGACAGTAGCAACTTGCAAGTGATAGGATAAAATTAAATTAGAAGAAAATGAGGTAAATATCTTTAGAAAGTTTAAAACGATTTAACTAATGTTTAGCAGCTAACAAGCTTTAGACAAACTTTTTCGTTGTAGTTATCTTGCAGCTCTTCATAAATATTCTTATTAGGATCGGCCAAAAGGTGACAAAGGTTAGTCACTTAAAGTGATAACATCTTTTCCTAGAAAGCTTTAAAGTTTACTTACTTCGATATCATTTCATGACCAGATGGCGTCCTGCCAACAACCTAGAACACGAAAGGTATTTCAAGGAGACTCCAATATGTACTCAAGGTAAAGATAAGAGGAAAATTAACTCCTCAAATATTTCCCCTACTTTGAGCTTGTGCGACAACTTAAGACCAAGCGCTTTCTCATCTTATCTTTTGAGGTAATTTCCACGTAAGGTGCTTCTAGATTTGGCTTATAGGATATTGACATTTTCAGAACTTTTGGATCAAAGACAGGAGATTTCAAAATATCATTGTTACATATTCGAATTGCTTGTCACAGAAAATTATCATTATCAACATAGACGGGTACAAATCGGATTAAGAAACTTCCACATCGATTGGTAACTGCTTTGAGATGAATCTGGCTTTGGTGAAAGTCCCTGGGGAAAAGCTACGCTCGCTCCTCGACAGCATATACTACTAAAACAGCGCAGACATGGACGCTGATCATTCCAAGAGAGAGCGTGGGGATTTAGCTACGATCTAGCCAGCTTTTCATGGTAGAGGTCTAGAAGATGGCGACTTGACTCATTGCCCTACCAGGGTTTCCAGGGTGTCGATACCTCTGAGCGGGATATAGTTTACCACATACACCTATCTTTACATGCGGGTATTTCCAGTGGCATTACTGCCTGAAGATTCTTTTTAGTCGATTATCGCTCAGGGCATATGGCCTCCTGGTGCCATCGTCCGTGAGTTTGTCCTGGCTCATTAGAAAAAACTTGTCAGCAAGGTCTCCTGCTACTATACCAACGTAACCGGTTATTTTCGACCTCCAGCTATGCTGACTTCGACGTTATCTGTCTGACCGAGAAGACATGCAGCTAGGTGTATTTTAATGGGTAGCATATGTTGATCGAGCTTGGCCTATATCCCACAAGTACATATGCGTATTAAAAACCAATTCGTTGTTAGATTGAGAAGACGATTATTATTAAGGCTCTAGAGTTTCTCGCAAGGAAGGTCTGCATATTTAACTGCAGCATCTCTCTACGGAGCCTCTCTTCGCTTTGGAATTGCTGCCAGTACTGCAGGAAGGACAAGTTTCACGTAGGGATCGTACAACTGGGAGAATATAACACAGCTCCACAAAAAAAAATTGAAAAAATTAATAATGAGGTCTGACTATGTTTACTATATGTTTTCGAGGTCCCTGAATCCGAATCCGAGGCCCGTTTAACCCCATCAGATTTTCCATAACCTCAAAATTTAGACCAAAAATCATTATTACCCCCGAATTTAAAACCTCATAGCTCCATCATACCAAAAACTCTTAACTACCAACCCCTAAACCGCATAACCCCAATAAAATAAAAGCGGGAAAGGTCACAATACACTCCTCATTTAGGGCTAGGTAGGCGGTTCGACAGTACATAACGAATGGCAAATCCTCATATGATGGGGTTAAACGGACCTCGAAAACATATAGTAAACATAGTCAGACCTCATTATTAATTTTTTCAATTTTTTTTTATGGAGCTGTGTAATTGGAATAATTTGCAGACGTTCATAACTTTACAGACTGGTCCCGCGGGACGCTAAGCGGTTCCGAATTTTTTATGCGATCTCTCAGAAATTTTTTGGATTATACTATCGGCTGAATCCGGATACTTTGACTAAAAGGAAGATACAGATTACCAGGTCTCAGTTCTAAACTTTAGGAAAGGCTTTAGTACAAAGCTTCCTAAAAGAATGGGACGAAAATGAAGTGATGTGAATAACATAGACATCCATAATATATATACGGATGGATCACAAATGAATGCAGGTACCGGAGCAGGTGTATACTCTAGCGAATGAAAGTGGCATGGATCATACAGACTGCTGGACAAATGTAGTGTATTGCAGTCAGAAATGGTAGTGATTTACCAGGCAGAACAGCTGGTGACGAGAAGAGGAGAGTTCGGTATGGATATTCGCGTATACACTGACAGCCAGGCTGCCATTAGGGCGCTGGAAGTTGTGGTGGTGCAATCAAAGGTCGTACAATTATGCAAAGATAGTCTAGAGGTAATATTTAACTGTAACGAGTTGAATCTATACTGGGTAACGGGGCACAGTAAAATTTCGGGGAATTAGAGAGCGAATGAGTTTGTTCGAAGGGGTTCTGAAATGGATATCAGTGGACTATGTGAGGGCTCCAGTCGCGGCGGAGGGAGAAGGAAGAAAAATTGATCTCCGCTGGAAAAACAGGAATACATATTGTATCGCTAGGCAAATGTGGCCTAAATATAGTAAGAAGAAAACGAGGACCGTCCACAGTGGAAAAAAAGAAAAAGTGATACCAGAAGTTTAATGAACCATAGGTAATCACGTAAGAAGACTGGGACTTATTGCTAATGACTTTTGTCGTAGCTGCAAGGATCCGGAAGAGATCGAGTCAGTTTACCATATGCTTTGTGAATGCCCTGCTCTGGTAGTAAGGAAAAAAGGCAGGTAGTTATTTCTTCGTAGAGCTCGGTGAACTGAGTAAAGCAAAGCTCAGAGATTTTCTGAGGTTTCTTACGGAAACCGGGTGGATCTGAAGTGCCTCAATTAATTAAAAGATGATATCGCACTGAAAAAGAGGCACAAAGCAACCAGATCGCGGTCTAAGTGGAGCTGACAAAATATATTTTTACAACAACCCTATAAACTAACTAAACCTTGTATAATAGAACTTACTAGCCGCAGCATTTCCCCCATGCTATCCTTGCTTTACCTAATATCGCCGCTTTACTCGAGGCGCTTAGATATTGACGTCAACAATTTTGTGTTACGTTTAAATAAGCAAACTCAACAAGAAAAACTTGTTTTGTTTGAATCTCATCTCTTTCCATGCAATTATTTTCGTTAATTAAAAAAAGGTTTCAATTAATATAAAAAAAGAAATTTCCCCGGGGTTTTACCCACGTAAAAAGTACGTAAAACTCAATATCTGACTGACGCATTTGCATCTCAATCCCTTAAGGAATATAACAAAATATGTAAACGACAAATAAACGCCAAAGGACATCAAGGGCTGCCCACGTTGGATTATAATCCTTTAAAATACGTCACTGATTGTCGTACTCCTTGCTTTCGTACATTTCATTCTGTAAAGTAATGTGTACGTCATTCAATGTTATATAACGTAAATGTATTACAAACTTTATACAAGCGAAACGACGAAAGAGAAAGGTTAAAAAATAATTTCATCTTCCCACAGACTCGCAAAAGAAAATTTGTTCAAATAATGAAAACAAATAGGACTCTCCGTAAACGTTAATAGAAACGAGAAGCTGAAGGACATATTTACCTTGCACTGGAGTAATAAAAATAGAAAGAGAATCGTTGGAATTTGATTAAAAAGCCAGCGACGTCAGAAACTCTATGAACAAGTTTCAAGGAATTCCCTGAAAAGAATAAACCCTTTTACAACTCTCCATGAAAATGTGCCCACTTCATCTAAGTATGTGAATATCTCCAGTTGTTCAAAGAACGGCAACTAAGAAGCCGATATCTGTTAAGCGAGGCTCCAGTTTGTATTGTGGAGTTTAAGGAAATCTTTGTCGTCCTGTTTTATGGAAGTATGGCTTGAATAAGCATTCTTATAGATAAGCATCTCTTATGGAACTATTATCGTTCGAAATGAGAAAAACTTTTAGGCTATTCTGAAACAGTCAAAGAACTTAGAAATCCTTGACACAAGGATACAATGGACGGCATGAATGTTTCAGATACGTCCTTTCCCAAGGACTGCTGATGCGTCTTTGATTAGTCTGACTGGAATTTTAAGCATGGCATTGACAACGACTGAAAGAAAAACTACATCTCGGAACAGTAGGAGCCCAGGAACTACATTGACAATTGCAAAGAAAATTGTTGAACTAATTTTGATGCCACTTCCTTCTTGTAAATGTATCCTGCTGAAGGTCTTTGCTCCGTATACGAAAGGACTCCGCCAGACTGACTACCACTCGAACGCACACATAAGGAAAGGACATAAAATCCAGACGAAATGAATAGATTCCTTCGCTTCCTTAAGGATGGTAAAAGGATCATTCACGCAAGACTTGAATAATGATAGAAATGGGTGACTATGCAGTTATGTATCTCGTGACCCAAAGTGCTCATCCTGTTGAGATTTTTCTTCACGAAAACGAACAGCTGATTCTCTAGCTACAGACGGATTTCAATCAGTTCTTGTTTCTTTTATAAGATTGAAATGAAAAAGGGATGAAGGCTGGTTTTTTTTATACGTGTATTTGTGTATGGATAAAATGTCGAGTTCATAAACACCTGCTCCCGCGCCGTCAGTCGATTTTCTCGACAGCATTTTGTAGATAGAATCTTGTGAGAGCGAAGCAACAAGTGCAGACAGTTTCAATTAGATCTGAAGAGGAGGCATCCTTTTATTTGCATATTTCTTTATAATAGCAAAACAAAGGCGGCGGTTGTTTTGATAAAGTGCTTCTACCAGCATTCTTGAAAAGGACGTAGAAAAACAGCTGATTGGTTGTAGTCTGAAAGGCATTTTATATCAAACAAATGGTAAACAATTTGCGTTCGGTTTTGTTTTCTTTTGTTTGCAAAAAAAATTCCATTTTTTAATTCCTTTATTGTCTGTCAAAATATCCTAACACAATTACCTTTCTTACGGTCGAGCTACGCTAATCAATTACGAACTGGCAGGTAAAAATAGAAAAATATTTCAGTTCCACTTCTGTTCATCTGTCAAGACTTGAGTCCTGTTCCTTAATGCATCTCGTAAGTAATCCGGTCTGCAATCTCTTTAAGAGCCCTAGAGCGTTGCATTCTTTTATGTGCAGTTACTAACATTTGAGCCATGGATCACTGTTAGTGCAATCCCTTGTCAATTCTGGAGCATTCTATTCATTGCATGCATGTAGGAGTTGAGATCGTCTCCAAGTTTTTCTTTTGCCAAACATGCTATAGTTTATCTTCAAGACACGAATACTTGCAAACGTTACCGAAATGGTATATGAGAGTAGAATGCAATTTCCTGATAGTGCACGGTTCTAAGGATATGAAGTATACACGCTTAGGGATTTAATGCATTTCTGTACAGGTGCTCAGCAACGAATTGCAAAGATCTAAACATGAAAATGTGCAGCACACTGAAATTATTCACTCGCAGAATTTATGATTGCTTTGTTCGTTTTGCTACGAATTGGGTCCTTTTGGGGGGGTGAGACGTTCAGATAAGAGCATGTTTAGAAATCTCATGAGGATTTATGCAGTTCAATGAGTTATGGAAGGTTTAATGGAGCTTGTGAGTTCGAGATAAGGATTTATGTCATTAGTAATAATTTTTTGTATACACCAGAGTCGTGGACGCTTGAAAAAATAAGAAGTGTCTGCTAGTGAGCTTGTAGAGGATCTCTCTTCTTCACCCAATACTGATGGGGCCAGTTAGGCTTCCCATGGCTCATGGGCTGGGACGGATGCGCGTCCGGGTCTCTGCAAGGCTGCCGAAGTGCATGTTCGTGCACCAAAATATCTCCAAACTGGACATTGTTGATCATATATTTTCGCGGCTTGTCGTTACGGATGGTATAGGCACCTGCATTAAATAGTCCTGTGTGCGTTTTTGACGGTCGCGCTTTAAAGGCTTTATATAAAAAAAAACCGCCTTACACAAGGTTTTCATTCCGGTCTGTCCAACCGAAACTTGGTTGTGCAGTGGAATATCTGACGCCGAACTTTTTAAGTTTCGTCACTCTGAATTGTGTGCTCTGGTTGTTGGTGCTGTGCTGTCAGAGCTGACATCCCTTGCTCTATTGTGCATGTTGTCAGCTCTGGTGATTTGGAGCTCTTATGTGTTATCTCGACGTTTCCTCAGAGAAGATAGTTCGTTTCCGGGTTCGCCGCCCGGAGTAAATGACCCTTTACTTGGAAACATGGCACTGAAGTCTACCTGTCACAGGTCCTCCTGCTATCAAAAATAGACAAACCCTCGACAAGGTGGTGGACATCCTGACGCTTGCGTGCAATGCGGCGACGCTGACTTCTTGCCCCAACCGGTAGCCGAGAGGTAAGCCCAGACCTCCGTGGTGGTCAAGGGTATATCATGACTCTTAGGAAGGAGTGTCGTAAGCTATTTGAGCAAGCAAAAAGAACCAATGTCTGAATTTCCTATAAGGAATGCCTCAGTAAATTTAAAAAAAATGATCAGAAAAGCAAAAAGATCCTCGTGGGAGGGTTTCTGTCATAAAATTGAGAGCACCTCTAAAGCGAGTCGCTTGCAAGAAATCCTATCAACAACCAGTACCTCCCCAAAGCCTCTTAGCCAAACAGAATGGCAGTTGAACTTCATCCAATCTTGAGTCGCTGGAGTTACTGGTCGATACTCACTTTGCTGCTTGCTCAACAGCTGACGTTCATGAGCTGTTTGATACTCCGAGCGGTCCACAAGAACCTCAATAAGAGGAAACTGAAATGGGCGATACAAAGCTTCAAGCCCTACAAATCACCGGGTTTAGACGGTATCATCCAAGCTGAACTTCAATTAGCTTCCAAGATACTTATTCCGTGGCTAATGGCCACCTTTGAGGCTTGCCTTAACCTCACACCTCACATTACAAATCTTACGATTTTTGGGTCATTAGTCTCTTCTTCTTCCTGCTAAAAATCCTGGAGAGCAGGGCGTCCAAACCCTGCCGTTACCGAAGAAAATATTGTAAAAGTATAAAAAGCTTGTTGTAGAAGCTAGGCGAATCAAGTTTTTGCAGATAGCTGAAGCCGCAGGCATTAGCAAGGAGCGATTCCCATTGTTACTCTTGATGAAACATGGATCCGGCAGTACGATCCAGAGTCAAAACAGGAGTCAGTGGCTGTAGATAGAAAGGCGAGAAAAGCCGCCACGGAAATTCAAAGTGGAAAGATCGGCGTCCAAGTTCATGGCCTCTATTTTTTGGAATTGTGAAGGGATTCTGTTCATCGAAAACCTTTCTAAAAAAAAGTACAATGAACGGGGACTATTACGCCACATTGTTGATAAAAGGGCGTCAAGTGGTTGTCGAGAAAAAGAGGGGCAAACTGGCGGACTTCTGCAATGCGCCCGGGTACACTTCGGGAGTTGGAAGGCACTGATCGAGACAGGGTTTGAAGAAATCAACCCCCCCCCCCCCATTCAGTTCAGACCTAGCCACCAGCGATTATTTTCTGTTTTTTTATTTGAAGAAAGACTGCCGAGGACGATGACTTTCTAGTGACGAAGAAATGAAGGCGGCAGTAGACGAGCATTTGGATGGCAAAGATGGCGAATATTTTTACACTGGGTTTAAAGCCCTTTATGATAAATGTAAGAAGTGCATTGAAGTAGAGGGAGGTTACATAAAAAAATAAATTTTTTATACAATTCTATCAGCATTTTTAATACCCTAGGCTCAAAACTCTTCTTGAAATGAATTACTTTAAAATAATTCGATCACATCTCTTGTAATTGGTTCCTTGGTTCCACCTTCTACTCTACCGCGGCCTCAGAAGTAATGACATCAAAAATATAATGGCAAAGTGGCAAGGTTGTCCATTCTGAATTGGCATTTCTCACGAATAATTTTAAACAGTCCCCTCACCTACTTAACTAGCCTGGCCACTTACTTAAATCATTGAAATGAACGATTTTGCACAGAAGTCGTGGGTGGAAAAGGTGCATAAAATGCTTCATAACTTCGCGGTAGAATGCAAATCGAAATTGGCGAAAAAATGAAAGGAAGACTTCGTTAGGAAGTTGTGACTGAAGGTTGGTTACATAAATCTTAAAGCCGGACATGATTATTTCTCGATTTCTTTCAAAAATGTTGTAGTCGAGTTTTTCTTTCTAAACAAAACATGACAGTTTTTGCACGCACTTCTTGCGACCCCGATTGGTTACGTTTTACACTATTCGATTCGTTTCAGAAGCTGAGTGGCCATCCGGTGATGGAACAATCCTTTCACTTATGCAAATTGATTAAATTAAATTATCGATAAATTTCCGTCAATAAACCTGCAAAGCACCGGAGGCAAGTGTTTCTTAACATTTTCCTTTCGTCTTGTTGCTGTTCTTCTTTTTGTCCAGTGAAACAAGACTTAAAAGTCAACTTGACTGCAATGTGCCGTGATGGTGGTTTCACAATTAATTAACCCCTCATTGTACCCTGACTATTACCACCTCTACCTTGCTCGGTTTTTTTTGTTTTTTTTTGTTTTGTTTTTTTAAATTATCACCACCTTAATATCAATAAGCAAACAAACCAAGATCGAGGACGAACTTTCAAATCGTTTTGTGACAGAAAAACGTGACAAAAATTTCTAGGCTTGAATAAGTGAAGTTTGTCCATCGCAATAAGGTTTGGTATTAAGCCAACAAAATGTGCGCCAACCTTAATTTTTTTTTTGGTTTGTAGAAAGTCTCTTAAGACGTTTGTTAGCGGGTTTAAAAAGCAAAAGAAAAAAAAAGTTGCGCGCACTTCGTAATAACAAAGGCCATAAAATTATTAGTTTGAGACACAAATTTTAGCGTTTCTTATTTATTAGCGTCACGAACTGCTGGCGGCCATTAAACCATTTCGGGAAAGTTGCAATTTAATATTAAGTGTGAAGCTAGCAGCATTTCGTGTGGCGACGGTGTTAGGTAACATCAAATAGTTTCACGTTTTTTTTTTGATACTAAAATTATCACATCGTTTGTATGTTTATGAGCTTCCGCAACGTGATTTTCGAAATTTTATGAGATATTCAAAAATTTGCAGTTCATTAGACAAACAGATTTTTATATTTGAAAAGTAGCTGGTGTTGACGTGAAGATTAAGATTAGCGAGAGTAAATTTGGGTGTGTATATTCGTTGGCTCCACCCGACATTTCAGGTTTCGCCACTGAGCATCGCGACAGCCTTGAGAAGAATATTGCGATGACCGGAGATGGCCTTTCTGCCTGAACAAGGGCTCTATATAAGCATTCCTCCAGGTTGGACTCTATTGTCTCGAGCATCACGAAATTAGCGAACGCATACACTCGGGCTGACGTCGCTATCCTGTTGCATCCATCGCATGGAGGCTAATGCTGATTCGACTCCTGGGACTGTTCGTGGTTGTTACTCTACCAATACTCTTCTTCACGGCGCGTGTCATCTGCGCAGCCTGGTGAACGCCATGTGACTTCAGATGATTAGACGTGCCTACCGCAGGATTCTGGGTCATCTCTGGTCGATGTGCATCCATCTTTACATCGTTAACCATGCTTCCACCCGAATCGGTGTTCCTCGTGACCACTGAGGAATGGTACTCTGCGGTGTTCGCTCCATCAATCTGGCCTCCAAATTCTATTGTGCGAGAATTCATTCCTGAGGCTCGCCCGTCCGTTTATAATTTAAAAAAAAAAACTCGTTAAGGAGGTCTCCCCATACTACGCCAACGTAACTTTCTCGTACGCTTTTCTTGCCTCGGCCAATTCTGGATTCGACGCTATAAGTCTCTCTGAAACCTTTCTTGACGGGGAACTTTTTGATTCTGAATTCCAGGTTTTCCGTCGTGATCGGTACCTGTCTTGTATGGATGCTTCTCTTGGCGGTGGAGTCCTTTCTGCAGTGCATACTGGGCTGTCGTCCGCTTCGATAGAGATTCCTGGTGCTGAGTCTTTGGAATATGTCTGCGTCTACTCACAGTCTCTTGTGTTTTGGAATATGGTTGCGTCTACTCACAGTCTCTTGATAAGATAATTTATGTTATGACCGTCTATATTCCACCTGCTTCACCATCCTCAGTGTATGAACTTTTGTCTTCAGCTGTGGAATGGCTTTCAGAGATTATGTCTACTTGCGATGACCTTTTGCTGCTCGGTTATTTCAATATGCCATCCATAACCTGGAAGTATTCCGCCGATGATGATTGCTTGTTGCCACATGTATCAATGGCCCCCCAACATCAGGGTGATTTTCTGGAATCCATTTCTTCGTCTGGTCTCCGGCAATCATGTGCTGTTGGCAATGCGTCTGGACGCTTGCTCGACTTGGTGTTCTCCACGGATGACTGTGGAACAATGATGAGGAGATGTCTCTCCCCTTTGCTTCCTGAATCGAACTTCCATCCTGCTATTCATGTGGTCTTCTGCTCTGAACTTTGTTTGGATGTGCCTTCCAATTCTGATGGTTATTGTTATGACTTTAAAAGGGCTGATTGCTCTGTAATGAATCAAATTCTGGCAGACATCCCCTGGGACTGCCTTTCCCCCGAACGCGATATTGATTTTACTCTAGAGTTATTTTACGACTTTATGTTTTCATGTTTCACCCGTTGTGTTCCCGTATCTCATTCTAGGAACCCTAACTCTTTTCGACCTTGGCTTAATGCGTCTATAAAGCATCTTAAAAAGAAAGCCTGGAGGAGGTTCTTTCTCTCTCGTACTGACGAAGATTATCTTAAATTTTCGGATCTGCGTGGTGGTGGTTTCGAACGGTGATTCTATTGAAGGGAAGCCGACAGAATCTGCGAAATATTGCTGCGGTTGTAGCAGGTCACTTCCTTTTTGGTACTCAGGTAGTCCGCATGAGTATTCCTGCTAATGATTTCTGCCGGAGTTGCCTGGACGTAGAAGAGGTTGAAAGCAATCAACATTTGCTTTGCGAATGCTCTGGACAAGCCAATAGAAGGTTTCAGGCCTTTGGAAAGCACTTCCTTAATGGACTAGAGAAGTTTGCCAGCGTGGAGCTGCAGGACCTAACCAACTTCCTTAATAGCTGCGGCTGGTTCAACTATTCACTGCATGACAGTGCTAGAGTGATCCAGCTTGAGCTTCCTTTTGTAGTGGTAACACACCGGACCATATCACGGTCGATGTGTGGTCGATTGGTTTACTACCGGGGCCGCCAGTTAACCTAACATAACCTGTGAAAACTTCAATTATCGTTTTCATCTGAACTTAATTTTGATAGGACTATTCAATGTTCAGGTAGCTACTTTGAATTAAATTTGAACTTATCCTGAGCCAGATATAATTTCTTTTACATGTAAATGATACTACAAATAATCAACTTTTATCAAACTGCAACAACTGCAGTTTTCTCTTTAAAAAATATTCGAGCTCCAACTAAAATGCTTTTAATAAAAATTCTTCCATTTTCCTCGAAGGTACCTACGGTATACACCATCCGGTTCACTTCAAACTTGTATCCTTTTCACAAATGAAAATATAATTTGATGCTGAGGAATTCGAAAAACATCTGCTGGTCCTTTATACTGGTATTTTGTAACTCATCAAATACTTACATCTGTGCCTGTAAATGTAGGTATCTGAAATATTCAGCAGGACCTGAACAGACCTTTGTCTGGCTACCGAACTATATAATTTTTTTTTGTACTCTTGTACTGCCCTGACTCGAAAGGTGAATTAGGTTCCATATGTGCTCTATTTTTTGCGATGATGGATATTCTGCATGGAAAATTAACTTTTTTTTTTGACATGAAACGAACATGATGTGATCCTTAGCGAGAACATGGTTATAATGGAATATTTTGGATAATTTCTGGAATTTATAATAGAAGTAACTAATTGGGGATATGCTTGAGGAAGAGAATTTCAAGGACTGCTTTTGGGAAAATTTAAAAATAAATCATTACTGAACTCACTAAATTTCTCCGCAAGCAAGGTGTAAACAGAAGTTTGGCTTCCGGATCCTAGATTGAAATATAATCTCGCTGCAATGTGAAAATTTACTACTCTGAAGTTCTTTCATACTAACTAACTTTGGGATTGGGATAATTCTGTTCCTTTTCAGGGAATATTAAAGAGTTAGGTTTCTCACTTTATTCTGTTTTAATCTGAAGAATTCAGTGTTGAAATTTGCAAGTTAAATTCTTTCAGCAATCTAAGCTCATCTTAAGAATTGTAGGATTTTGTAAGAAAGTGTTTATCAATTCCCCTTCAAAGCTAAATTAGACTATTACCTTTCAACCTAGTTCGTATATCCTTCCTCAAAGAGCTCAGTACGGCGATAACGTAACTAACTACTCCACTAACAACTCCAAGGTCCCAAGTTCGAATCGCGCCAGCGGCCCATAGTTGTTTTCTACTGACAACAGATTACGATAAAATGGGTGTGGCAGAGAAAATACCAGTGGTTCGGAATCCACTTTAGATTGTACGTCTACTTGCAATCGTTGTCCCAAATCGGGTGAAGTTTTTCTCCACAAGGAGTTAAGAGAACTAGAGAGGGAAAGGAGTCCCTTTGCTAGCAGTCCCAGATAACATGTGAAATATGATTTAAATGTTTTAAGCACCTTAATAAGCAACTGACAACTCAAATTACACAAAGATTGCACTTACTTCGCTCCTGTCTAAGGTTTTCGAATTATTGCTAGTTAAAGAAATAATCTATAAAATAGCCAATTGGTTTTAAAGGCCTTTGATATAGTCTGGCTGCATGCTGCCCTTTTAGCCTTTAGATATTTAAATGACTCGAAAGTATTTTATCTGAATTCTCAATTCATGCAGTAATAGAAGGAATTACTTCTGGGAGTTTTGCCCTCTCACTAGCTATATTTTTATCAGCGATCTCTTATATTTCACTTTCAATTCCATTCACAGTTGCGCGGATGACAGGACTCTTGACTTTGTATATTCTTTCGACCCCGCATGAAATTGCACGAAGTGTTGCTCAATGTAATTATCAATTTCTGCGGGGTGCCACAAGGTAGACATTTCAGCCCACTGCTTTCTTAACAATGTGTGTTTGATTATATTTTACTATAAATTCTTGTATTGTATCGAAAGCGTCTAGCTAATCTCTCAGAAATTTTAACTTAGCAGTCGCCTTTCGTAAAACAACTCTTAATAACAAGTTTTGAAGGAACTAGGTCTTTGAATAGGTCACAAATCGCTTGGGCACGATGACTAGAAAAAAGCGTTGTTAAAATCTTTTATAACTTTTGAAAACATAAACATAGTGCAACGAAAATATACCATGACATAAACAAAGTAGTCTCCTTATCGTTAATATTCGTACAAAAGAGATCACAGATGGGGCAGAATATGACGAGAAGGTCTAAGCCATTTTACAAACACAACTTCGTGAAATTTTAACTGATCTAAACGTTTGCAGTGTTGAATGCGACAAGATCGATCAAGTAAACGCTAAATGTTTTCCAAAATTGGATCCTCGACTTTCAAAAAGTAGTCGTCAAAAAGTTTGAATTTTGTGGGTAGATGGGTAAGTACGGGTGGCCATCCAAGGAACAGACAGGCTTAGATTTTTTTTTGATGTAGCCAAAGTTACAAGGGGACAACCGTAAGATGCGTTAGCATGGCGTCGGCCGAAAGTAAATTAGGGTAGGCAAATGAGGAAACTTGAACGTCTGCAGCTTCTGTAAAAGTTATTTGAAAGTAGTCTAAATCTCTTCGGATGTGTACCAATAAGGCAGTGAGTAGTGATGTACTCTATGACGATGCCTGGGTTGGTTCTGTCCATCGAAACTAGACACGACACTTGAAGCACTTAAGATCCAATTTAGGCCAGATGTGTCGGGTCGTATGACATTTAGTACCATTTGACCGTTTATCTAGTTGGTTGTTAAGTAGCAGCTTACAGGTAGCTGGAGGTTTACCGAAAGCAGTTTAATCCTATTGGACCTCTAGTATATCGCCATGTCTAGCGAACTCATCTACCATGCAGTTTCCCCGAACCTAGCACAAGTAAATCTGATACTGCTTTGCCAGCTCAGGCAACTGTTTACAGTTTTTTACGTCGATGTGACAAATTAAATGAAAAGCATTATCCTTTCAGTTATGGTGTTGCCTTTCAGCCAATATAAAGTTTCCTGAATTGTCTTTACTTCCGCTAAGAACACACTGCAGTGGTCCAGAATGCGGAAAACCCTAGTCTCTGCCCTGCCCTGCAGTTTTAAATCGTCGGTGTAGATTTGGATAGATTTATTATAAGGCAATGCAGCGCTTTCCCAGTCTTTTCGGGTTGGATCGCCGTTTAGATCGCTTGACAAAGGAATATCTGGATATAGTTGACGCCCACCAACCTTCTTGAATTCCTTAATACTCTTTACCGACCATTTGTTGTCTCTTCTCGTTTTTTCTTCTTGCTTTGTTGATTAGTTGTCGTCTTATGTGTCAGGTCGTACACACAGTGTCTTAGGCTCTTTACGACTATATATTTATCACCTAAGGGGTGCCTCAGGGCAGCATCTTTGGCCTGCCCTTATTCATCCTGTATATCAATGATTGTTTTGCTTCTTATGTCCGGCGCTAAATTTCTGTGTTATGCGAACGGTGCCAAAATATTTCGCACTGTTTATCATGATTCTGATTGTGGCCCCCGAGCTCTGATTTAGCTCTGTTCTTTCAATCGCCTTCCCTTATATCTCGGCAATTGCACGACGATGACTTTCTCCCGTAGACGAAGTACATTCCTTTTCGATCATTCCCTCGATGATACTACCTTGTGCAGAATTGATATGGTCAAAGGTCTGGGAGTGGTTCTAAACTCTCGAATTTCGATTCAATCGTTGTCAAGGCTAACTCAATGTTGGGTTTCGTGAAAAGATGGTACAGGGAGCTTGATAATTACTACATAACCAAGCTTCTTTACTAAACTCTCGTTAGACCAATTTTGGAATACGCCCGCCCGGTTTCGGCTCCCTACTTAGCTGTTCACATCAACCGTATCCAGGCAGTGCAGCGCATATCCCTTAGGTTTGCACTGTGCGGACTTCTTTTGAATGATTACCAAAGCTTCTCTCTTATGCTGAAGTAGTCTCTGTTGACGAATGTTTAATAATAACTAATGTTTCCTAAATCGAATAATAAAATAATAAGTTCAGAATTGTAGAGTATCCGACACAAACATGGTACCACTGAGAGGTAGCTGTGATTCTAGCGACAGTACTTTCTGTCATCTACGTGTCTATAAAATCAAAGGGAAATAGATGAAAAAGTATATCTAGAGTGGCAGAGGGTGTTGTCCGAAATGCTCTACAAATACAGATGCAGGTTAATTACTGAACCTTCCTTAGGATATTAAGTTCCGCGGCATTGTCCAAGAGTGGGCACCAGATGATCACGTCATACACCAGGATTGGGCTGATGAACGTGATGAGTCATTGCTTATACCATATTAGAGTGAAAACCCCTTTCTCTACCGATGACCTCCTTGCAAGATTACAAAGCTACCGATGCTTTCTTTATCTTCTCTTAAATGTTCGACTTTCAGCTTAATATCTTATCCACGATAATACCCAGATACTTTGCTTTATCAGTTCATGTGCGAACCTAAAAAATGACGTGAAATTCTAACGTTGAGAGAATGTATGAATGTAGATGAAAACTGAATTGAAAGGCAAACAATAAAATCCGCAAAGCACAAGAAACGAAAGAGAGAGTGGTTAGATACATGACCTTCGTAGACACTATGGTGGTAAAATGTGAAATGAGTCACTAAAGCCACTTACATCGCCCCAAAAAGTGAAAGCAGGGAGTATACAATGCCGGGGGCAAGGTCGCCTATATTGCCCCAAACCATCCAGGCTGAACAAATTGTTCTACGTCTGTAAATTTTTCGTCACATTTCAGTAGTTTATATAAGCAAGTGCACCTCTACGGCTTTAACTGGAAAAGGACATCTTTATGGCTGATTTAGCTTGACACGATAGTTATTTAACGCGATACTTGTTAAGGATTTCGAGCTCTCAGTCGCATTTCGCAGACCGGTGTTACCGCCATTTATACGTCCCATTTCAAATTTCTTTCAAAAGAGTGAAGGACATTATTTGAAAAAAAAATTCCAATTCAAATCACGACTTACGATTCAATAAAAAATTATTCGAATAAACTTTTATTTGATTTTAAGTTATTCGCAAATAATTATTTGTTATTTACTGCTCCTTATTTGAATTACAAATAATTATTATTTGTTATCCGATCGTAAGTTATTTAATAATCAAATAATTATGACCGAATAATTAATCGTTAGGTGATTCTTTATGGGATAGGGAACTATTTATTTTGTAGGTAACAATGCAAATGGGAATGTCTTCGTCTCAGATGGTTTCTCTTTTAAAATTCCTAAATATGAGATTTATGTCTAGTCAAGGATTAATTATTTGATAATCGACTAACAAATAATTCGTCAAATAATGAATAATAATTTCCTAATCAAACATCGCACGATCGAGTAAAAAATAGTCATTTAAAATTCAAATAATGAGCGCCAAATAACAAAGAACTATTTGCGAATAATTTTCCAATTAACAAATAAATTTTTATTTGATTTTTCAATCTTTTATTTTTTAGCTTTTATTTTTATTCGAATAAAAAATGGTTATCTGTCTGAAATTAGGATGTAGAAGGCGTTTAGTATTCTCCATTTCCGTCTATCTAACCATTTCGAATTTTATTCAGTTCCGGGATACTCGGCTGCGTAAGCGCAGTGGCAATATAAGATGAATGCTACAGAGGTCCATGCAAATCAATCATCATCGCATCGTTTCATTGCATAATAAAATCCAGTTATAATTCTCACGGTCAATTAACATCGCTCTCAGGTTGAAACTTCATTATTCTCGTCATCGCGGTTAATTGCATCCATCAAACCGGTTCAAATTGCAAAATAATGACAATTTCCAATGCATCAAAAGCAGCGGTTGCCGGTTTCAGTAATGCATGCGTTCGAAAACAATTGCAGCAATTAAATTGCTACCGTGATGGGGACTAATCAGTGATGCAGTGAAATTTTAAATGAACAAATTTACGCTAAATTCACACAATTACCGGCAGTAACTGTTCGTCCAAATGAATTTTGTCCCGCTGCGCTGGAATTATTTTCAACGGTATACTCGCTGAAAGAATAAATGTCACCGGGAAGCCGGCCAGACACCTTAGTGGCATCTAGGTAGCATTAAAGTTGTGAGTAGTTTCAATTATGCTTCCGTTGAAAGTCGCCCAGGGGTCCCCATTTCATGTGTTAACGTAAATTTTGGTGACTACTTAATTTAATGCGCCGGCGCATGTTAATTAATATCTGAGAAAATGAGTTTTGTTGCAAAAAGTAGTCATTTCAAAACGACGACTGTTTTCTCGATGTTGCAACAGATGTTTGGAGCTACGATCGGACCCGAGAACATCTGCTCCATCTGCCTTTGAAATCAATCCGCGAAAATTATAGAGTCCAATACAAAACGGCTGCGATATTTTCGGGAACGTTCTCTTCTCAAAATTCGGATCACGTTCCAACGTCGCCTTTTTAATTCGAGAATGGACTTTTCGTGTGTCTCGCGTGGAGCCTCCATTATCCGAAGCACCTGCAATTGATGCATTTTATCTTTTGCTTGTTTTACCGCCACGCTCCCTCGTCGCATGGTTCGAGGATAACAAGAAAAGCAATAAGAGTCTGGTTTTTCGGATTTTCGGCTTATGTTTTTTTGAAGTCTACTTTGTATTTCGTTGTTGTGCCGTTCGCGTGCCCATTCTTCTTATATATACGACCTTTAAGGGTTTATTTAGGAGCTGAAATAAAAACATAACACCTGCCGCCAGGTTGATTGATCAATCAGTGGCTTCGGACGAATTAACATTCGTAGACCTTCGACGACGTATGCTGGTAATAGTAATAGTGAATGAAATGCTAAAGTGTTCAAATCAATTAGATTGCCAAAATCTTGGAAACATTAAGCATTGCAAAATACAGTTTAGCTACGTTATTGTCCACAAAACAAAGCACGCAGAAGGTCGGATTTAATCGATTACGCCCGCGATAGCGTTTATACTCAAATTAAAGATAAATTGAAGGCTACAAGCGTTTATAGTCTCTGGAAAATATATACTAGCTCTGAGCTCTTAGAAGTACAATAAAATGGTTTGATAATTTGGCTGACTTTGCATCGACAGGTATAATACACTCTTTGTTATGTCCGAAGCGATGGAAATGCGAAATGGATAAGTGTTATCAGACAAATGTCGATAACGTGTTGTTGGGAAAATGTCTTGTCGGACAACTGTATCAAAGATATGCTTGTAAGGAAATTTCTAACATTACAGTTCATCGTTCAAAAATCAATTCTTCCATCTCTGAGCGATTACAACTTCTACAATTTCCTTGAAGTTTCAGAAATTGATTGAAAGAGTCAAAATTCGGGACATTGTGATTTCGGTAGGACTGTAAAAACATTGAATGTAATGTGGTGAAGTCTAGGTAATACTCATACCGGGCAAGCAAATTTCAGAATGGGTCTAACGAAAGTGCAGAAGAGGAGCCTAGTTAAGTAGGGATCATCAATCTTTCTGGATCACCTTTTCACGAAGCCAAGCATGTAATTAACCCAACCCAATCTACTTGGGCCTCGAAAGATAGACGGGTATTAAAAATCACCCCCAGGTTCCTGACCTGATCAACCCTGCTTCAGTAGTCAGAGAGAATGGGAATCCTTCTGCGGGTAAAAGTCAAAAAAGTGAATGTCGGCGTTTAACAAAGCACAGTCGTCATCACAGGATACGACGCGGATAATTTTGGCATCATCGGCATAACACAAGATTCTGGAGCTAGTCAGGAGCAGCGAGGCATCATTAATAAAAATGATAAGGTGAAGAGGGCCGAGAATACTTCCCTGAGGAACGCCGACGGGAACAGAGATCTCGTTGGATAGGGCACCAGACAGGTAGGAGGACAACCAAATAATAAGAAGGGGTGGAAACCCGAGCAGATGGAGCTTGTGAATGAGAATGCCATGATCAATTCTGTCGAAGGCCTTACTAAATTAAGTGAATATACAGTCGACCTGGAGGCAAGCAGTGATGCATAAAGTCAAGTAGGATAGTGGATTTACCCTTAATGAAGTCATGCTGGAAAGAGCATATGAAAGGTCTGCTGGCGCAAGTTGGAAATGGGTCTATAATTGCAGATGTCAGATGTGAAGGGGAATAATATCAGAATCCTTTCAGAGTCTAGGGAAGCAGCCGCAGCACAGAGATAGGTTGAACAGAAAACACAAAACAAGAGCTACCGACGAGCAGCACCTCTTCAAGAGCGATGAATGGATGCCGTTAGGACCACACGAAAATCCATCAGACAGGTTTGATATAATATTCAGTTACAGTGACGTCGTCAAAAACTAAGTCTTGGAGTGTAAGAAAAGTACGTCGAAGCCTGGTCAAGCGGGAAAAAATCGGTAGAAGTAGTATCACAGTCGGAATCACAGAGCCTGACCATGCGTGAACTTAATAATCTTGTTACGGATATGTGCCAGCTAATATGCCCGACATTCGGCATGACAAGAACTTCGTTTTTGTTGGAGCCAAGGATATGTAACCAGGTGAATTGTTTGATAAGCTTTATCCGTACACTTGCTAAGTCAGCAATTCATATGTACTGCATGCGGATAAAGCCAGGGCAACAGGTCTCTAACCCTAGCAACGACGTTATTTATATGGGAGATGAAGTTCAATTTAACATCAAGATACACTCCCAAGTCCCTCATCCCTTCCACCCGTTTTATATACCAGTATTCTCAAACATGTACTTAAAAGTATGGAAGCTGCGAGACCTCGAAAAGGACATAACCTGACAGCTTAAGATTGTTGTTGCAGCACCACTCATAGAAAATGTGCAACTGTGATTGCAAAATCTCACAATCAGCATTAGATTTGATTGGGAGAAAAATCTTAATATCGTCAACATATATAAGAATTTTACATCTTTGAAGCAAATACGAAATATCATCAATAGACAACATGAATAACAATGGACCCAGATGGTTGCCCTGAGGAACGCCAGAATGAGCCACAAAATCATCAGAGGGTGCACTACGAAAACGTACTCTATAAGTCCTATTAGATAAATACGACTTAATCGAAACAATAAGCGAGGGAGGGAAATCCAATTTAGCAAATTTAAAAGCAATGATAGAGTGAGACAGCCTATCAAAAGCCTTACTGAAATCAGTGTAAATACAGTCACAGTCTGGCAACCATCCGTGAATCCACCCACAGCGCTGGAAACAAACTCAACCAATGGGTAAAATTCGGCTATTTATGTGCGAAAAGTTTTCACTATCCGGGATGAAATCAGATAATTCAAATGCACCCTTAAAAGACTCAGCAAATAAGTTAAAGATAATATTAGAATTATTACTAGAAATCCTCCCGAACTACATTTTATCAAAAATCACTGAATTTTTCTAAAAATGGTCCATGGTCCCGTAAATTTAGTCTACTTTGCAAATAACTTTGATCTTTGTATTTCAGATAAAAGAGGAAGGCGGATTACTGCACAACGCAGGGCGTTGCACGCGCTACACGCCTCCAAAAGTGGATATCTCGCAAATTTCACAATTTAAAGAATTAAAAAACATTTTTTTGGTAACTTAAGTAAATGTACTAATAGCTGAAAAAGTCGAATTATACATTATTCACCTTCTTCTGTGAAAAAAAAATTCATAAACTTCAGCCATTTTTCGGGCCGCTCGACTAGAACCTACCATAAGGGTAAAACCCCCTAAGGTTGAGAGCAACAATGTCAAAAGAAAGGAACATTTTGAAAAGCACTGAACAAAAGAACTATTTTTTTCTATTAACATTAATTTAATAATTTTGCAATTTCTAAAGCACTTGATATATTCTAAATAACATTATTATTTATTTTATATAAGAAAAAGCTAAGATTTGTAAGTTATATACGAGTATATTACACAAATATAAAAATTCTCCTCCCTTCTTGCAAAGTGAAGTGAAAATTAGATTTCAATCGTTTCATATCAGAAATTAATGAAAAACACTTACATTTATATCCTTTTGTTGTTATTAACAAATTTGAACACTTTTATCATAGAAGAATGTAAATATTAACCACAATAACATGAAAATAGGCAAAAGACAAAAATATTTTCCACGTCCGCACTTCTTAAATGCCAAGCACAGGATAGCAATGAAGTTGGATAAGGTTCTAATGTAAGATCCATGAACAAATTTTGTAGGAGGAATCTGGTGTTTAACGTGATATATTTAATTATTTACAAATTTGCTAAATACTGACTACATATATAAACCAAATCAAACAAACACAAATAGCCGTGTTTTTTTTGCACAAGATCTATACAGATCTTATGATCCAAATCATGCTTTTGGACCCGGATCTTTAGAGATCCGAAAAGTAGCCACAAATTTGACCCATAGAGGGTTTGTTTTGATTTGAGAAGATGGTGTTCATGACTGTCATTTGATCTGAAATGAGGGCTGGGTAAACGTTTTCTTAGTCTGGTCAAACATGGGCAAATGTCTAATTGTTCAATTTCGCTCTAATAATGGCCCCAGGGGTTACGCTCTGGACCAAAAAACTGAGGGGTGGGTTAACGTTTTCTTAGTCTGGTCAAACATGGGCAAATGTCTGATTGTTCAATTTCGCTCTAAAAATGGCTCCAGGGGAGGTGTGAAGTTAGCCAACCCATGGAGAAAATTTT
Source organism: Leptarthrus brevirostris (assembly GCA_964036015.1). Taxonomy (NCBI): domain Eukaryota; kingdom Metazoa; phylum Arthropoda; class Insecta; order Diptera; family Asilidae; genus Leptarthrus; species Leptarthrus brevirostris. The sequence continues at coordinate 8,530,606 of OZ038373.1, forward strand.
AGAAAAACTTGCAACTCTGATTTAAGAACCTCAGTTGCACTTAAGAACCACTTCGTTGCCAGATTGAGGTGACGATTACGTCCAGAATTCCTGAATGGAATGGAAGCCTGGTCTTTCATAGGTAATAACAGGCCGCAGATTTGCAGCAGTTTGTCCACGTATTTTCTCTTGGCTTTGATATTGCTGCAAGTACTGCGGGAATGACAAGTCTCATGTTGGAATTGTAGAACTGGGAGGATGATGGGAGCCGTTTGCAGACGTCAATGACTCCGCATACTGGTCCCGCGGGACTCTACTAGGTTCGAAATGTTTGACTGTTCGTTTGGAACCTTTTCGGATGAGTGCTCCCAGATGACTAGAAAAGTGGCGAACGGCATCCACTTGAGAGAAGGGCTTCCGAAGTAGGAACCTCGCCCGGTGCTTAGTTTCGGAATTTTTTCAAAAATTTGTTGGAAACCTTTCTTAGACTTAGGCACTCACTTGGATGCATTTAAAAATATGTTTGCATCTATATTCTTTTTGACATGTTTTTTTTTTTATTATTATTTTGCCTTCAAGTTTCGAGTCGTTTATACTGAATATTTTTAGAGTAACGTACCGTGTCAGTTTTCGATCGTTAACCATTGTGTCTTTTTTGTTTTCATTCTTGTACATTTTTCAGGGTAGCTAGAGTTTTGTAGGATTTTTACCTCACAACGATTGTGCAAAATAAAGGGCCATTACACATATAAAAAAATTATTTTCGTTCTATAACAAAAAAAAAATTGCCCAACAAAACATTCTTCGGTTAATGTTTTAAAGCACTACGTCCATCAAAAACCCAAGTTGACTGAGGCAGTGTGAAACTTGCTTGAGCTTATGAACACTGCCAATGGGCTGAAGAAGATTGGAAGAACGTAATATGTATGTATAGTAATAAAGGCTCAATTTAAAAATCCTAAGGTATGTATTTTGGGCCGAAACGAAATTATAAATTCTCATGGACAAGTCTTTCTTTGCTAGGAAGAGCGCAGGAGAAATGTATAACCCAGATTGCATTGCAGAGAGAGTGAAGCACCCTTTGAAGATTATGCTTTGATCTGTAATATGTGGGTGGGGGACAAGCCGAGTGTACAGTGTTAAAGAAATGCTGAAGTAAGTCTTTGCTTTGCCGTACTGCAACAATACTCAAATTTGGGATTGGTTTGGGAAATCACGTACTTTTATTTTTATGCATGGCTCCATACGATAAAACTAAGAATCACCCCCAAGTGGGTGCTGGTGGTGGGGGTTAAGTTTGATATCATTGGACAGCTTTAGAAAATAATTGAACACATATTTTTTATTTTTTTTTGATACAATGCGTATTTCTCAAGATATCCCCATTTTTGGAGGCTTGAACAACGCATTTTGGTTTTGGTTGATTACAGCGCCATCTGTGAAAAGAATGGTATCAATCGCAGGTCAAATCAATGAAGCTTTTTGGGGTCATCACAATCTGTTTTATTAGGGGCGTAGGGAATCGAGTTTGATATCATTAAATAGCTCTTTTTTAAATATTAAAAAAAAAATTTTTTGTTTTTTTTCAATCCGATGTGTATTTGTCGAGATATTTGACCGTTCTGGGACTTTTCGTTCACCTGTATTAATACGCGAGTCGAGACCAGTCCAATTTTCCTACCCAAAGTTTCTGCTACAGTAGCTCTGGGATATATTAAGTCACAAAACAAGCTTAGTCTCCCCTCTAGTTGAACTACAGCTTTAGTAAATTTGTCGGCGATTTTGCTCTACGACAACAGTGAGTTTCAACAAAATGCAAGGAATTTAAAGTCAGGAATCCAACTTCAATTCCTTCTATATATCAATCATGACTTATTTCATTTGATTATAAATTAAATTACTTAATTAATAAAAACAATTACTTATCTGATGCCGAATCCATCCCCAATAAAGACGTTATGGGGTCCAAACAAGAAATTGCTTACCTGCAAAGAGAAAAGAAAACATAAAATTAGTGAAAACCATTCAATTTGTATCCAAAATAAAATAATCAGCTCCAAGAAACGGAGCAGAAAAAAAAACATTTCAATTGCTTTAAAATGCAAATTACTTCCGTGAAGCTAGGCGCAATTACTTAATGTCTTCCATAAACTATTGTGGCAACCCTAACTGCTCCTCTATACTATACAATTACATTCCGCCGCAAGAACATAGAGACGAAAAAAAAAAAGTGAAAATTTACACGAATTGCCCGCAATTCGTGACTACCTTTCATCGCTAAAGAAATTAATTAAAAGTGCAAGGGCAAATTAATGAGTCTGGCAGAATTGCAAAAGTGGTTAAAATCGTGTGCACCATAAATACTCGGAATAATTTCTACTGTCGAATTAGCAATGAGAGTTATATTCTACAAGTTTGTGTGCAAAAGGTATGTAGGTTTTGTTTTTTTGTTAATGCATAATTAATTAATGGATGAAAAACGGCGTCAAATGTAGAGAACTCCCACCGAAATAAAAAGCGCGCTAAACATAGCACAAATTAAACTCATTACCAAAAGTAGAGAGAGTGAGAATGCAACAACCAACAACACCAAAACAAAAAAAAAAAAGGTTCGACTCACCTGACTGTAGTCACATGATGCGACGTATGTGTACGCGTCTCCTTGTGCCGAGTTGAATAGCTGACGACAGTAACGTGACGCGTTGCTGTTCTTACAACGCGTCGAACACGACTCCTACCATCTCCAACAACAACAACAATGGGGGGAGGCTTGCCAGATCCGTACTGCAAAAATGGTTCCATCGGAGTTTGATGTTGTCGAGTTAGTTCAGTTTCGGACATTTTCGAATAAAATAATTTTTTTGTTGCTTTTTTTCGCTTTATTTCTTACGATTTTTCGTCGTCGTTGTTGTTGTTGTTAATTAATTTATATCACTTTAATTTTTCACTAATTTTATTTTTACTAATTTTCTTTGGTTTCGGTTTTAATTTGTTTGAGTTAAACATCGTTAAAAAATGAGCGAAAAGTTTCTTTTTTTTGTTTTTTGTTTTTTTTTGTGTGTTTTTGTAAGAAAAAGTTTTTAATCAAAATTGATTTCGTTGCATTCTTCTTCTTCTGAAAGGAAAAAAAGGAAAAAAATTCTTGTAATTCCTGGTGAAGGAAATTATTTAATTTTTTATCTAATTCGCTTCACCAGGACATCCTATGTTTTTCTGATGTTTTATTTACAATCGAATTTATGCTTCCGGTGCTGCTGCTGCTGCTGTTGCTACTTGTCTATGTAGAATTTCGTAAGCGTGGGATATATTCTCAATGAAAGAGGCCAATCACTTGGAAAATTGTTGTGATAATTGAGAAAAATTGTCTTCACGTAATTAAGGAGCAGTTGAAGCTTATAATTTCGAATTTAATTACTGAATTGGTTTTGCGTGCACAGAGGTTGAATTTAGTAGGCGGTTCAATCAATTTTTTAGGTTTGAATTAGATGTTTTGTGGTATATCATAGTGTTGAAGTCGTTGATTTCTATATTGGTGAGATAACGACTTGTTTGTTACTTAATTAAAAATAATGAGAAGAATTGCAATATGAAAATTAAGGCAACCCCGAAACGAAGTAACGAGATATTTAGATTATTACCTCGTGTATGCCATTATTGCAAGAATTAAGTTTAAGTCATGTTTTTTTTTCCCAAGGAGATAGACAAATTTAATACAATCATAGCCTTCAGTTTATTCAGAATAATTACTCGCAGGATGTCAACAATTAAACAATATTTTGAAAATTTACTGCTCTTTTCACGTTCAACTTAAACAAAATAAATTAAAACCAACTTTAATGAGGAGGCTAATGACGGATTAACACGAGTTTAATATTCGTCATAATTTATATCACAAGTTGCTATTACCGTGTAAACGGTACTTTTTTGTAAATATTTCGGTCATAAAAAATGACGAAAAATTGTTGTCACTAAGCGTTGTCATTATACTGACATCGCGTAAATGCGTGTTGTACAATATGACTAAATATTGACAAGCCGTGAAATAAAAATGAATTTGCTCATTATTTTATGACAAATTGTCAATATTTCGGTCATAAAAAATGACGAAAAACTGTTGTCACTAAATATTGTCATTATACTGACATCGTAAATACTTGCTGTACTCATTCTTTTATGACAAATTGTCATTGATACAAGAGCAGTGATGGTTAATTTCAAAGTGAAGATATTTAAAATTGTTCTGTGTCTAGATGGATTAAGGAAGAGGTAGTAGTGAAAAATAAATTGTTTTGTATCGTAATACCAAAAAAGAGTTGACTTTGAGTTGTTGGATATGAGGGGAACGGTCCTGCGTGGCTTGGAGTTTAATTTTTCCTTCACTAAATAAATTGCAATACTCCTTTTCGTCCGAACATGCAGTTTGTGTCAAACCATACTTTTTCTTTACTTATATATGTTTTAAATTCAATACAATAGAAATATGCACTTTTAAAATGAACAGGTAAAAATCAAATTATCATTTTGTAAAGTGATAAAAAAGTAAAGTGAATTTTATCTATTTAAGTGAATTTAAAAATTCCGATACAAAGTAATTCATTTGTTCATGACCACCCCGCCTCCGTCCACCAACCACCATTGTTCCACTAGACCATCACCGTCACTTACCGACTCATCCTTTTGGCTTCACCTTTCAACCACCCTCACTTATAGAACCACTTAAAGTCAACGTTTCCGAACTCAGCCCCAACCATCACGTAACGACGGATCTTTTGCCTTACATAAGCCATTCTTGATATAAAACCAATCGCCACCATTACTACCCCTTCGCCTACACTAACTCAACTACTCAAAGTCGACGTTTTTCTTACCGTCACGATACAAAAGAGATTATTTTTTCACTACATCCTCTCCTCCGCCCACCACCCCTAACTGACTCACCAACTCCACATTCACTCACTATTCTCGCAATCATCCATCACCGTCATTTAACGACTCGTTCTTTGCATTACCTTAGCCAATCTGATACAAAGCCAATCATTTTGCATTTGCCATAACCCACCTCACATACTTACTCACTAACCCACCAGGACGTAGAACCATTCATCCTCACCATTCTGACTATCAATTTACTGTCACCGCATTAATACAAATTGCAGCAGTTATCTCTTCTACCATTACCGACATCCTCATTTTGTCGCAATCCGACTAGTCATTAACTGTCATTCGTGTCAATACTCCGATTGCTACGCTTGGCATTGTAAAATTAAAATTCGTTATAAAATTATGAAAGATAGTGACAAAGCTCTCAGTAAGTAAGTATTTGTCACTACTTTGCGTCGTGTAAATGGTAAGTCATTATTAAATGACATGAAATCATAACTACTGACACTTTGTGTCATTGATGTAAATCCGGCATAATTAAAATGAATATTTAATAGTAATCTTTTACTTTCTGAATTTAGTCAACACATATCGCGTGTATTACCCAGGAATTTCCTGGAGCTTGCATTAGTAAATAGCTACTGGTAGGGTCATACCCATGTCAAACAGATTATCTACAGATGATGACTAAGACGATACAATCTGTCAGCTATAAAATGCTTAGGGTTGAGGATGTCTAAAAATAGTTCCATTCCAAATGGCAAACTCTTTAAGAACTCTCGGTGGAGGCAGGTTTCAATGAATGGTTGGTTGGTCTAAGTGGCAAGTGCTAACCAACAAGAAAAACACTCCAGTTAGCACATTACACGCCGCTTTGATACCACAAACTGAGGGAACCCAGTAAATAGTCACCTCCATACCTAGGGCAAGGCGTGAGACCAATATGTTAGAGCCAATCCGAGGGGCTAAGAAATTGAGCTAACTCCCTAAAATAACGAACGATGTAGTACGAAATGTAGTATTATTATGTAATAGCTTGTATTAAGCTTAAATAAATAAATAAAAGACAAACTGATTGGTCTGAAGTCCTTAGCGAGTTGGTGAACCCGTTTACCAGGCTTAGGGATGAACACTACCTTGATTTCTCTCCAGGACTGCGGGAAGTAATTGAAAGTAATGCGGCCCTGAAGATACCCAATAACTACTACGCCACCAAGTGTTTGTAGCATGATCGGTATAATTCTATCTGGCCCAGGGGATTTGTAGGGATCGAAACTGTTTATGGCCCAGATAATGCTTTCTCTTGTAATGATAGCTTCAACCTCGCTCTCCGGGGTTTCTTTGATTAGCGAGTTACAGTCAGTTACTGTGCATTAGATTAATTTACTGCAACCTGAGAAATGTGTGTCAATCAGGAGCTTCAGGGTTTCAGCCGATGATTGGGTCTCAGAAAAGAGGGATTGCTGCGCCCTTTGGAAATTATTTTGCTAAGCCTGGCTGATTCCCTTGAGCTCTCAATAGAATGACTGTACTCCCTCCAAGCTTGCTTCTTAGCTTCTATGATGGTTTTTTGTATAGACCTTAAGGCAATCCTTGTAAAGTCCGTAGAAATTGTGCCTATAGCAAAAGTTGAAGACGTCTCGAGTAATCTTCCTGAAATTTGAGAGATCTTCATTCCACCAGGGCGGTAAGGATTCCTTGCTGTATTTTAAGGGTACAAGAGACATTGAAAGCCGTGCTCATAGCTTTCTCGAATGTGCGTACATTAGATTCAAGCCTCTGAATTGTATCAATATATAGCTACTGTTTCCAAAATTTAACTCCAAAAGCGTACGTTCTTGATACCGATGTTAAAGAAGACTAGGATTTAAAAACGTTAAGCAAAATATTCCAACAGCCAAAGTCATAAAGCCTGTGTACAGGTTCTCGCAAAGCACGGCTTAGGATAACGGCTGCTTAACTTATAAGATTTGACAGGAGACAGGATAACATTTTTCTTGAAGAGTATGGAAAAGAACAATGGGATAAATTTTGTTCTCTCGGAATTATATAGTCACAGCAGCTTATAGAGCTGAATCTGATGTACACAGACTTGTATAACCAAGGCATTTATAACACTTGCTGAGACATCATCTCTCTCTGGTTCCTTTAACCACTTGTGGGACATAGGGCGTCTATTATACCTCTCCTCCTGGTTCGGTTCTGCGCCAACGGTTTTAGGCCACGACTTGTTGATCTGGGTACCTTCCCTCTGACAGGTAAACTTGTAACCCACTTATCTAAAAAAAAATATAGGTATATACACGAAACGTCTAGTGCGACTCGGATACCTCGGACTGATTTTGTGATAACGACCTTTGGCTCTAAACAACGAACTACGATCAGGGTATGGAACGTGAGAACTCTCTGGGATGAGTGCACATACGCAAAGATCATGGAGGTGAACCGAGAAATGACCCATTATAAAATAAATATCTTGGGATTAAGTGAAACTAGATGGAGGGGAAGTGGAGAGTTTACATCATCCAATATATATGGCCAGCTTTACGTGGGAGAGGCATCCCAGAAAAAATTATCACAACCATAAAGCAGTCCTACTCAGGAGTCCAATGTCATGTCCTACACAAGGGAAAACTGTCGGAGCCCTTCCAAGTGCTGAACGGAATGAGACAAGGATTCATACTGTCCCTTTGATTTTCCTGATCGTCATTAATGACGTATTGTATAGCGTCCTAGTCGAAAACCCATCGCGAGGGATTATATGGAAACTCTTTAACCACCTTACGTACCTGGACTATGCCGACGATGTATGTCTCCTATCCAACAAACAAAGTCATGTAGTCAAAATGTCCGAAGCCCTGAGCAAAGAAGGTCTGCAGAGCGGAGTTTAAGATCAATGCTGCTAAAATCAAACTTATGAGCTTGGACTCCAGGAGACAACATGGAATTTATCTGGAAGAGCAGCAAATAGAATATGGAGATGGAGTGGATTTTCTTTTTAATAGCTTTTAAAAAACTCACGGGGAGATCGAGTCTAGAACCCTGAAACCATGGCGTGCTGATCTTGACACTCAACCAACTGATCCAACTCCGCTTCCGTGCTTGCTTGCACATAAAGTTTTTTTTATTTATTAAAAGTTGTCCGTGGAACCGTGCGTACGCGAATGCGTAAAGAAGTCAGTCATTAATTTTATTGCATGATAACGTTAGTACTCACACCGCAAAAAATCACATGAGATAAATGAAATCAATTTAAAAACGAGATATTGCATAATCTATTTTCTTAAAACTTAACTTATGTTGTTCCAATGTTGGCAGTATTAGCCTAAGCATAAACGGTCGGAAAAAATAACACAAAACCATTGCAACAAAATTTGAAAACAAAAATTGATAAAACGGAAAAGTTGTAGGTGTTGCAATTTTCACAAGCTCGAATGTACTCGTCGAATCTCGTTACATGAAACATAAGCTTATAACACAAAACAGCTTCGTTCGAGTATTTTAATGCAACCAATAAGCAAACTCAGCATTAATATTTAATCATCAAACCAACAAACAAACAAGACGAAAAGCATTCGACAGATTAAAATATCACATAAAAACAAAACCGCGAAAACCCCCTACAACAGCGTAACTCGACTCTATAGTTTGTTTTTAAAATCTAGACTGTGGCTAGCTCCTGTTAGTTGTTCCACGTAACAAGACATATTTCTCTTCTTTTTTTTCGATTGATTTAAAAACTTTCTGCATGAATAAATCGCCGCCAATGTTTTGGATTAAAACGCGATATCAAAGTTACGCGATTATAATCGATCAACCACGTGACGTTTAGGCAGAAAAATATGACAAAAAGTGAAATTTTTTCCAATTTTCTAGCCGCTGTCGCAGGTAAGCATTTACTTGTTTTGACGATTTAATGACTTTCGTTTGATGTATTGCCAAGCGGAACTTCGAAATTGGAGGAGGCCTATACAATCGTAGGCAATGGAATCAATGCGTGGATGACTACGCACAAATCATCTGATCGACAATTTAAATGTGAAACGATGGTAGACTGTTAAAAGTGAATTAAATTAAGTGAAATGAATAAAAAAAAAATGATTTTTCACTGGTTAGTTAGAAGCATTCGAGTGTGAAAGATAGAAAATATAAAATTTATCACATTTTTTTGAGTCGATTGCGTTTCTGGGTGGTTTAGTAGATTGACATCCACTTCAATGGGATACTTCTAATAAAAGTGTTGATTTTCAGTTATAAGGATTTAAAAAACAACCGAGTTATCTCTCAATGGATTTGTTTGTACGATTTTTGTATCATTTATATTTACGCCCGGATACAAATTAATCCGCCCCCTTTCATAATGAATCATATTTCCCCGACACCTCTGCGTTTGTTTTTCTTTGTGTCTTGTTTATTGTTTTTTTTTTTTGACGTAACCAAGGCGTATCACTTTGAGAATAATAAAGAATCTCGCATGTCTTACAGTTATTCACACCATGGTGAGTAGGAAGTAATACCAAAAGTGGCAGTCTCATGGTAATTCGATGCCCAACAGAAAAAGATGAGCAGCCATTGCCATTGGCACAATTTGCACATGGTAATCACAAGTGTGCGAAGGTTTCCCACCTCTGTGTGTAGATCATCACGAAAAAACACCGATCAACAATAGATGGTATCGAGTGATCTTTCTTGATATAATGTCTTGAATGGATTATCTGTTAACACCTGAAGATTATTAATGCTGTATTGTTGCTTTCAATGACCGGACCGGTAAAGAGATTTTGCACGGTGAATGGAGTTCTGATGAAGAAGCCTACACCCTTTGATGTTTGTAACGAATCGAAATCGAAAACTCGGTTGCAAACAATTGACTATGAAAAATTGATTTCCCGCTGGCGAATATAATTAATTAAGCCATTTTTGGGACCAACCTTCAAACGGCCTCCAAAGCGAAAGAATCTAGTAATAATAATGTTAAACATAAGTTTTCTACAAGTCGGAAGATATTGAAGATCTCAAAGATCGTAATTAATCTCTTTAAGAGCAAAGAAAAAAAAAACTGCAGAACCGAGTGAATTTCCTTTTTAATTAATATCATCCGCACGCGCATTTGCTCAATGATGTAACACACCTTGAAATTTCCACTTTGCATATAAGTCGACAAAAACCAGTTAAACGAACAAAACCAGTCGATCGTTTGCTGTCAAACAATAATTTTCCTTGTAAATCAGCTGATGAGGTGTTTTGATTAGCACCTTGTCAGTCAAGTGTGACATTCTCACTTCTGAGTGACTAATTGCTTGAATCATACAAAAAACAAAACGAACTCTGGCAACCCCAATTTTCAAAAACATTCTAAATAATTCTGGTCATGTTATTGTGTGTGTGTGTGTGTGTGTGACAACCATTCACCAAGGGTTATTGTGAATTACTCGAGCAGTCAAACGTAAATAACAACAAAATTGAGCGGCATGAATATTAAATTAGCAAATCACCTGTCAGTGGTGATGATTCATACCTTTTATACGTCAAGTAGGGCACCTACTGTTGAGTATCAAAGCGAAAAAAAACAGCAAAATATTTTTCAGTCAAGTGCGAGTTGACAGAAAATAAAAAAAATTCTCAACTGAATTTCATCTGTCAATTTAAAACCTAAAGTGCCCCTTTAAAAATCATGTGTGAGTCAAGAATACGGCAATGCTGTTAAGTACGCGGCAAAAATTGAATGCAAGTCACGTTTTAAATGGTTTCCTTCGGATATGATTGTTCCGTCATCACTGAGCTTGCCGTAAATTAATTCATTTTCATGACCTGCTAGATTGCGAGGGTGAAGCATAGCTCTATATATGCAAATAGATGTCATAATGTCATGGAAGATGGCAATCGTAGTTTAGTTTAAATTAAATTTTCAGAAATTTGTTTGGAATGTTGCTAGAAGGGTGAATTCAATAGACACGTTTTGAAGCTTGAAATTTTCATGGGAAATAATTGGTTTTGAGTGTGACAGTTTTTTGTTTTTAATTGTTATTAATATTTTCAGTACAAGGCGTTTGATTTGCAAATCGTGTAAAGTACGTATTTAATTTTTTCTTATATATAATTTGCCAAAGCTCAGGGGATGCCCTATGCTTCTAAAGCATAGCCTTGGCAGGAAAAGAACTAAGGATGAGCAAAATGGGTTAGGAGGTTGCGTGCAGGCTCATAAGACGAGGAAAAAACAGAAGATGGTAAACTGTTCCACATTCGTGTTGTTTTGCTTAGAAGAGATTCCCGAAATTTGACGGTACGTCCAAATTTAACTTAGAGAGTATAGGGGTGTAGCTCTTGTATCGAGCGTTGTCATGTATCTACAAGGAATCAGGCTAGCAATTTCTTTAGAACAATGGCCATGGCAAAAGCGATAGAAGAGTGAGAGATTACCGACGTTCCGTCGACGCTCCAGAGATTCAAGGCCCTTAGAGAATGAGAAATAGCTACTAAGTCTAAAGCCTTACACTGGACTTTGTCTAACGCGGCCTTTGCCCAAATATGGGAATTATATTCAAGTCTAGGCCTGATGTGGGACTTGTAGATCAGCGCTAAGTCAGATGGGCTGAAATATTTCTTACATCTCTGTAGAAAAGCCAAGCATTTTAGCGATTGCAAATATATGCAATTGCTGGATATCACAATACTCAAGATATTTAGAGAGGGCGAATTGGGTATATTCACTCGGTCAACTGAAATGGGTTGGGGGTGAACTAGGCATTTTTTAAAGGACACTAAACAGCATTAAGTTTTGCAAACACGATTTGCTCTGCCCCAAGTGGGGACCATAGAAGTGCCGTTGTTTAATGTTCCAAACATGCGTTCTCCGTTGACTTCTGTAGCATTTCCACGTGAATTCATTACAAAAGCATAAGAGTACCCGAAATTAAGGGTGTCGTCGTCGGCGAAACTATGAATAGGATTGAGAGTAAGGAAAGATCATTAATAAAAAGAATAAATAAGGTTGGTGAAAGAACTGAACCCTGAGATACACCGGCATTAATTTTGTAGGAATCAGATGTAATTCCGTCAATTACTACACGGATTGAACGGTCTGACAAAAAAACTCTCTATCCATTTAACGAGGGTAGGGTGCAGACTAAATGTTTGAAGTTTGGCTAAAAGGGCAGCATGCCATGTCTATCCAAAACCTTTGAAATATCAAGAGCGACGATTTCGGACTCACCTAAATTACGGAGACAATGAGTCCAACGCTCCGTTAAAGCCGTTAGTAAGTCTACGGTTGAGCGGGAAGTGCGGTAACCGTACTGACAATCGTTGATAAGATGGTTATTTCCTAGATATTTTTTCAACTAAGAGTTTATGAGCGTTTCAAAGACTTTAGATAAGACCGAAGTTAGTGCAATTGGTCTGTAGTTAGAGGGGTCGCCTCTCCTTTTTTAAGTATCGGCTGGACATGAGAAAGTTCCTATGCAATTGGAAACATTTCTGTTGAATATGACAGGTGAAAAAGTTTGCGCAGCTTGGGACACGTCGGGTTTTGAACTACCTACTAGTGCACTGTGATGAAGGTGGCAAGTACAAATTAGCAGCAAACAGGTTGGCCTTGTCCAATGAGCCAGTACAAACATTCCCATTAAAAATGAGTGGTGACGTTGACGAACAGGTGAAATTGTGTTTACCGGATTTTTACTAGAGACCAGGGTAGGAATTCTCACGAAATTGGTTGTTTCAGACAACCTGGGTGCCTTGTAAGTACGCAAAATTGTAAAAATGTGTAGAGCTTGAATTGAACAAGTGTGTGTTCAATCGGTTGAAGGGGAATGCCAACCGTTTTACAAAATTTTTACTCATGGCAGTCCAAGCGCTATGAAGTGTCAAAATCACACGCCAGCATCCAGCCAGGCGACTGAGTATTTAGATGCAAGCTCCGGGGAACGGCATGGGAGAATTACAGATCATGCGCACAAACTTGACATATTTATTCGTTGCTATGAAATATTTTTCTGTTGCCACAAAATTTTTTGGGCATGCGCTTAATTTATTGAAACGGTTAGGCAACCAAATTGATTTTCTGAGAATCGCTACCCAGAAGCCTTTACTACCCCCCCCCCCCCCCCCCCCCCTTTGAGTAGAACATACCTTCCGTCTAACGATCTGGTCAAAATTGAACTTTGCCTGTCTAATCACTGAAATTACAAATATTTTCCGCATCTCTTTAGATACGTCTCAACTCCTCTGAAGGGCACAATTTATATGCCTGGAAGGCTGCTTCCTTGTTTTTTTAATGGGTGCGATTCTTAGAAGAACCATTGTGCTCAGACCATATGCACATTATTTGTGAATGTTTCAGAGAAATCAACCTGCACATGAAACCAAAGAACACTGACTGGATTAACTTCAGAGGGGTCCCCCTAAAACGTTGAACATGCAGCAGATCTAGTAAACGAATCCATGCTGACGACACTCAGGCACAGTTGTACTATTAGGATGAAGTCAAATTACAGAAACGTTCCCTGGTGTAAAGAGAGAGCATCCAATGAAAGACGAAAACAATAATAATAAATAGATTGTTCATCAATACAAAGAGAAACAGATCCTGGGATGCATGTAGACGGGCGCTAATCTCCTACAATGATTACCTGCTTTGGAAATTAAAGAGGGCGCAATGGGGGAATATTCGTAAGACCGTAGAGGGTCCTCGAGATTCTGCAAGACTTCACACAACCTTAATGAAAACGACTTAAGAGGATCTGAGCTTGCTCATGATGCCAGAACTTATAATCGAGAACGCTGGAAGTGCCGCTGCACACACACTTTCTTGGCAACGCCGATACAGTTTTCCCGGTTCTGACAATCCCCAAAGAGGACTAGTGCATTGTCGTCTCGACGTTCACTTCCATCTTTTCTTGTGGGCCCTTTAAATCCCCGGGCAGAGATGGTATATGTACAATCTGCACTCTTTCAAAAGTGCCACAGTATGCTTGTCACTGTGCTTTCTACGCTTTTTAGAACCTTTTTTGTACTATATTTTTTACAGACTACGTGAAGGTCTGTCAAATTGGCTTTTATTCCAAAACAAGGCTGGACAGGTTATACACTCATATAGACCGATGAGTCTGACCTAGTTTATTTTAAAAATGATCAAAAAAAAGTTATTGATCTGAGACATAGTTTCCCCAACACTAGTGTCAGAATGCTTTTTAAGCCGAGCGAAGAAGGAACTGTCTTCAAGAAAGAAAAAGCGGTAACGACTTTCGACGATCGGGGCCATAACTGTAAGTTGTGCCACTCAGGGTAGGGTTTTATCTCCACTGCCTTGCACTTTATGAGCTTCTGTTGCCACTCAACGAAAGAAACTCCTTCGCGAAAAGCTACGCTTAGGTCGTTGGGATCGTGGAAATTCGAGACAATTATCCTCTGACACAATGCCGGCCAGGCTTTTAAAATTCCACCCATCAACTCTATGAATGAAGAAAAATCAAGACTGAATCTTCTCCCTATACCCCACGTGGTCCTTGTGTGGTACACAAAACCGATGCAAATCTTTTGTGACTGCCCGGCTATGGGTAACCGCAGAATGGAAATATTTGGGAAACCATTACTAGACTCAAATTATAGTAGGAGCTGTTCGCTTCATGAGCCAAAACTTTTCCAAAGAGACCGGCTTGTTTTAATATAATGGAAGCGCCCAAATTACTCCAATCAAGTCCTCAAACACCGAATCGATGAACGTGACAACTTCTTGATAGGCATCAGTAGCACAACAACAAATATTAATTTCAAATCACTATAGGTAGCCACGTCCACCTAAAATTTCAAAGTGAACAGAGCATAGAACTCCACCACCGGCAGGAGCATGAAGACCAGAAGAGAATCGATCCCGATGAAAACCCAGGTACTCCAAGCTGACGATCTAAGTATCCGCAATCTCTTTACAAAAGGTTACACAAAGAAATCACATCATATCCCGAGCTAGTAGACTTATTAAAGAGGATGATTGTCTTAGAGCGATTTCCGGTTACGTTCGAATAGTAAAATGAGACCTCGTTGATACTTTTTGTAAGCCTAGGCCAGAGCTTGGCAGGCGTTTTGGAATGAAAGTACAAAAGATGGAACTTCTGGGCTAAAAGTTAGGTGAAAAAGGTAAGTGGAACACTGGACAATTGTAGTGTATTTCAGGCAGAAATATTAGTGATTTACCAGGCTGCACTGTTGGTGTCAAGAACGGAAGAGCCCAGTAGGGACATCCGCATATACACTGACAGCCAGGCTGCCATTAAGGCGCTGGAAGCTGTGGTGGTGCAATCAAAGGTCCTACTTCAAAAATAATCTAGAGGTAATATTTAACTGTAACGAGGTGACTCTATGTTGGGTGCCAGGGCACAGTTGTGTTCTGGGGAATGAAAAAGCGGATGAGTAAGCTAGAAGGGGTTCTAAAATGGATATCTTCATAGTAGTGATCTACGTGAGGACTCCAATTGAAAGCTGATCTCCGGTGGCAAAACAGGGACACATGTTGTATCGCCCGACAAATGTGCCCTATATATATAAAAAAAAATAAGTGAGGGCACTCTCACAGAAGTGAGACCAGAATTTGAATAGGGGAATTAACGGACCACTGGACGAATTTTTAATTTTTGACGGAGCTACGAGGATTCGGAGGAGATCAAGTCAGTTCGCGATGTGCTTTGTGAATATCCTGATATTGCAGTAAGGAGAAAAAGACTTCTTTTTAGTTATTTGTTTCTGGAGTTTAGTGAATTGAGTAAAGCAGAGCTCAGAGATAACCTGAGGTTCCCTAAGGAATCCGAATAGATCTAAAGGGCATGGATAAGTTAAAAGGTGGTCCCGCAGGTAAAAATTAACACAAAGGACCCAGACGGCGATCTATGTGGTGAATTATACTCATATTTTTGCAGCACACTATAACGTAACCTAAACTAACTGGAACATATCTTTAGTAAGGAATACGTCAAAAATTCTAAGGCGGGGTGTGTAGTGTGTCCTATCCACGGCCGAATGGAAGAGTTCTTGATCACTGATAAGTCAAATGAAGTTCAATATTTTTACATCTTTGCAAGAATTACAAGAATTCTAAAATACAAGGCTGGTTGACCGACTTAATCGATCGAAATAGGTTTGCTAAGGGGTGCATTACGTCCGAGGAAAATGAAACTACATGGATCCATGGAAACCACCTCAAGCAAATATCAGCGTAATATCGATATTTATTGGTCTAAGAATATTTGAAATATATAGTCTAATGGAAACTCTGCTACAGAAGAGTATGTAAAATCTATGGTGTTGTCATTACCCAAGCTGTACAGAGGAGGAGTTAAAAATAAAAATTAGAAGCGAAACAACTGAACCTTGTGGTACATCGGAGTCAATTTCGTAGCAATCAAATGCTATTCCGTCTGATATTACATGAGTTGAATGGCGATCTGTTTCGGTCCATTTCAGCATCAGAACAAATGTTTGAAGTTTGGCTAAAAGATCACCGCACGCACCAGTATTTATCAGAGACATTTAAAATAAACATAGCAACGATTTTGGAGTCATCCCAGTTATGAAGATAGTAATTGCAGTAAATTTCCATTAGAGCAACCAACTCTGAAACCGCGCTGACGATCATTGATAAAATGCATGGTTAAAAGATTTTGATTTTTTCGTTTCCCATAAGATATGGAAACAACTTCTAAGGCAACTCTACGTTTTTCGCTTACCACGACTCAGCATCCGGCAATTAATTTGTGACAGACGAACGCTTTCTCCTTTTGCAGCATTACTTCAACGTTTACGGAATCTAAATACAATTTTTAACGTCAATCTTCATTAATTTCCTAAGGCAGTTTAATTTCCTAAGGCACATGTTAACCGACTGCAACTGTCACTACCTATCAATCGTCAACTCGTTTCACTCAAATCCAATCTTGATGTAATCACGCGTCATTCAGTTTCTCACCTGCTTCCTCAGTTTCACCGGATCGCTAATCTCCGGTATCACATAAACAAGGAAAATAGATAACTATTTTAGACGATCAGACCAATCCTATCCTCATCAGATTAACCAAATCACAAAATCACTGACCAACTGACATTTAAAATGTCAACAAATTGATCTGCACTGAAGACTGACGATTACATCACGCTGACAGTACATAAGATTGGTAACGCATGGCCGAGCTTTCGAGATTTTTGCTTTTCTCGACTTGTCCGAAATAAAAAGTTGCGCTTTGAAACAAGTTTACAAACGAGAAGGTCCCAGACGAAAAGGTCACTCCCACCGTCTGGAAATAAAATTTAAATTTAAAACAGAATTCTGATCAAACATGCTAAACAAGTTGCGCGTACGCATAATCAAGTTGTTTTTCAAGAAATAGTGCATTTAACGGAATATCCGCGAAAATGCTATGAATTACACGTCACGGTGAGCATCTGTGTAATGAATTACTTGTTCAGTCGCTTGGCAATTGCGTGATTTGAAATTAAAATGATTGTGGTGCAAGCTGGTGGTGACGGTCAGATTGTGAGATGTTCCGATTTCAATTCAGAACTGGACATGCATAGTAAATTATGCGCCACGGACAAGACCATCATCATCATCATCGTTGCTCTAAATAAATAATTCAACATAAAACTGCTCCCTGCCGCACTTCATTGTTAGTTGCCGCACGGTAGTATTACGTGGCGAAGAGGAAAAATAAATAAATTTGTGAGGAGGAGATCTTTTGTGATTTATTGTTTTAAATTGCCCTAAATTAGGTTCCCGCATCAATTTGTTGATGGACAACAAGTTCACAAAACTCGACGACGATTTTATGACCAATAAATTAGACAAAATATATTTTTAAGTCGATTTCAATGTAATGCATATTTTGGACAATCAGGAAATACAGTTTTTGTAGTATTATAGTTTTGGCCTTTTACGACAAGATGGGCGTGTTACAATAGTTACAAATTGAAAAACAAATCCACCAACTTGAATGAGACTCAACTAGAGCGCTAAATTGTATCTAGATATTTATTAGTCGCTCCATCTTGGTTTGCGTGTCATATTACCAATTCAAAATGACGGATGTTGACAATAACAATCTTAATAAGTGGCGAATGAGTTGCGCTGCTAACGACGCAGTGATCAAAGAAAACCAGAACCGATTAGTCAGGCTAAGTTCAATTTTGACCAGGACGATAGATAGAAGGTAATTGCTAACAAGAAGGTTCTAGTCTCTCGTCAAAACCGTAAAGAACAATCTTGTCACTTCTTCAATACAATAACCCATGATTAATGGGAATCTCTATACTAATTTATTGGACAAAGCCAACCTGCTTGCTGTTAATTCCTACTGGACACCTTCATTGTAGCCTCTTTTATCTCGATAACACTGCTACTCTTTCGCAAACGGGAAGTTTTTAAGGTACTCTTCAAAGTCGACGTGTCAACAGCTATTGAAACTGATGGTGCAAATATGCTGCGCATCTCCTTTGGATACGTCTCCGCGCAACCAATGTTACCTATCATATTCAACAGGTGCGTTTCTGTCTGCATGGTACCTCCTTACATTCGTCCGATACGTAAAAAAATAGAGGTATACGACCACTCTAACTGCAGACCTATTTCACTTACTTCAGTCCTTTCCAATTTTTTGGAAGACCTTATCATCTCTCAGTTTGAGAAACATCTTATCAACGATCACCAGTACGGTTTCCAAGCTGGCCGCTCAATTGTAGGCTTACCAGCGTTGAAACCATTACTGGATACTGTTTAATATAAGCCTGCCAGATTAAAGGCCTCAACCTTTCAGAAACACCAGAAGAACTATTTTCACTCAACTCCTGACGCCCATTTTTATATTTTTAGTTTTTGTGGAGCATGCGGCGGAAGAAGAACGTCACCCGATTCGAGACACCGATTGGAAGTGTACCTACAATTTAAGGTTAATTTCGAACACTTACTTCGCAACCATCCATTATCGGGCGGAGTTGCAGCTATCTGGCTTTCGGATGCGGAAAGGACTTGGGTTACGAAGAACGCACGGGGTAGGGGCTTCGTATGGGTCAAATGTGTGGATGTGACCCTTTTCAGCTGCTACTTAACGCCAAACAAATCAATACAAGACATCTCTGATAAAAGCAACGACTTTGAAGATGAAATTACGAAATCTCTGCAGTCGCAGTAATAAATCGGACGAGAGAAGAACTTCACCCGATTCGAGACAACGGTTGCAATTTTAAAGTGGATTCCGAATCACTGACCTCCATGGCCTTTTTTTTTATCGTAATCTGTTGTCAGCAGAAAATAACCATGGGTCGCCGTCGATGGGATTCGAATTTGGGACCTCCGGATTGGTAGGCTGACAGCTTATCACGTACTCCACCGACGACTTTAAGGGGCAAATACCTAATACATCGAGTTTGACAACTTCGACGGGGAACACCAGCGCAGGGACGCTCGATACGCACCAATAGGTGAAACGTTAGGAAAATAGACGTCGAGAGGTTTGCGCGAGAGCTGGCAAGGGGCGAACAGCCTATAGGAGCGAATTCGAGCGGGAAATCAGGCACAACAAATCTCGTAGACGCAACGCTGGACCCCATTGCGAAAGCATGCGATGCTTTTATGATGAGGAGAAAGCCACGCCACGGAAAACAACCAATATTCTGGTGGATGCAGAAGATGCCTCAAACTTCGGTGCTTTGCACAAAGGGCGAGTGACCGGACCGAAGCAAATCTTCGATCCGCGCAGTACAAATCGGAAAAAAAACAAAGCGAAGCAAAAACCGATGCTGGCAGGACTTAGTAGAAGACGACAACAGCGATCCATGGGGGCGCGGATAAAAAGTGGTAACCCAGAAAAGATAGATAGAGTTCGTCACCACGACACACCCGTTGAAAACCGACTGTGGTCTGGGACCAGTCGAGCATTTTCCACTGGTTACAGCAGAGGAATTGGAGAGAGTAGTGTTCAACATGAAAAATAAAAAGTCACCAGACCTAGCCGGTCTTCTAAGCGAAGCCATGAAAATGGTGTACAAATAAAACCGGGCGCTGCAACTACGCATGTAGAACGCATGCTTGGAATCAATGGTGTTCAGCTCAGACAGGAAAGTGGTGCGTTTCGTTTTCATAATCAAGGATAAAAGAACTCTGGATAGGCGTCGCCTCCAGATGACAGCAGTACAGTCGACACTGCTGTATGGTGCGAAAGCAAGCCCTGAATAAGGAGTTGTACTGGATAAGACTGTACCACGTGCAAAGCCGTGCAGACTGGCTTTAGCATACCGTACCGTCTACGAACCAGACATTCTGGTGATCGCGGGATCGACTTATTCACCAAGGAATGAAGGACGATCTACCTTAGGAAGGCAGAAATGGACAAACCAGTGGTGCGCGGAGAGTAAAGAATGCATAACCTGGACAAGTGAAAGTAAAGGTGAAATGAGGAAACCAGATGACGATGGACAGCAATGCTCATTACCCACTTAGGCTCCTGTATAGGCAGAGAGCATGGAGAAGTAGGTTAATACCTAACCCAGTTCCTGAGCGGCCACGAGTACTCTCGTTTCTGGATAGGCAGAGAGCATGGAGAAGTAGGTTAATACCTAGCCTACTTCCTGAACGGCCACGAGTACTCTTGCTCGTACCTCTACCAGACGGGAAAAACAGCGTCATCGGTATGCATTTACTGCCCAAATCAAACGGTCACTGCAGAGCACACCTTCTTTGAGTGTCAGAGATGGGCTCCCGAGAGAGAAGCGCTGAGAGTTTAAGCAGGAGGGGATAATCTGTGAGGACACCTTAATTATGGGCATGATCGGCAAAGTAGAAACATAGAGCAGCACAGTCAGGTAGGCAGAAGACAACCTTTGGCGGAAAAGACTTCGATGAGCAGGCTGCAGCTTATGGGAACAAGAAAAGGACATAGCTTGAAGTAATGTAAAAAACGGTCCAGGCTAACAAGCAGAGCAAGGGAGGTGCTTTAGCCGGTAAACTGTGTCCGCCATTGTTAGGAAGGAGCGACCTGCATAAAGAATATCAGATCAAAAAAACAAAAACAAAGATAAAACGAGGTTTGAATAAAACGTGCTTTGAAAATAACAATTACAACTCTGCTCCAGCCTGATGCACTGCTGATGCTGAGTAAACATTTTTCTAACTGTAGAAAAGGCTGTGGTTCTCAATTATGGATGCCGAAAAGCAGGATTAAATTGTTCTATAGTTAATGGCCACTGCCATGGTCAATCATATTTTAATATGGTTATACCCGAAATTATTGAAGAAAAGTTCAATGAAGACATGTACCCATGGTTTTTCCTAGCTAAATTTTTGGAGACCGAAGAATTACGAGGGAATTAAATAAGATCTTAAAGGCTTTTAATGACAGTATGAACGGTCTACTTGTTTAAAAGAAGATTTCGGTATCAAAAAAGATGAAATGAAGCCTACTTACATGTACTCATCAGTGTGAATAGAAAATAAATGTCTCATATTTAATAGTCCGATATAAATTTTACGAGCAAGACCAAACTTCTAGGATAATCTCTCTTGCGAACATTTCCGCCATAATTTTCTGAGTACTTAAAGTAGAATACTAAAAACCAAAGTCAATTACAAGAAAACATTATCAAATTATGCGGACGTACATTCGTGAAAATGACTTAATTAGATGCCAACTAAAAAAGTTTAGCCGATTGGGTAGAAAATTACATTTTTTTTCGCTCGGGCTACTCTTAAACCACTGAAACATGACGAAAGATGAGACTAAAATTTTCGACAATGAACTGGCACATCTTAATTAGATATAACCCAAGAGCGATGGTAATCACAACGCTAATAAAATAATTTTCTTGTCGGGCAGATCTTTAATGTATTTTTAGACCTTGTATTTAGCATCTACTCTCCTTGAGTGCTATGCAGTTATTTCAACAATGGAACCCTATAATAAAATCTTCCGAAAATTTGTTAATTTGTTACAAAACTCGAAAAAACGAAACGAAAACGCTTGTAATCACATTTAATTGCTGGTGCCACAAGGTACTCAATAAGGTCCCTTAATATTTTATCGTATTTCCCAATACGGCGGCTCCCATCGTTAGTTAAATCAATTTCTTAGCTTTTCACGCACAATATCTTTACGAAAAGATACTTCTAATTGACGGATGAACCACAATAATTAACGGAATAAATTATTGGAGCCCGATTCATTGTAACCGTCTTTAAATGACCGCAGAATTGAATGAAAACAGAATCGACTTGCTCTAATTGATTGAAATGGAGTTAATTTTTAATGGAGAGAAATGTTTGGAACTAGTTCAACGATAACTGCGGCTATTACAATCAGTCTGTCTATCATTTTCTGTTTTACTATCAAAATAATTACATGATTAGACCGTGACGTATCAATGATTTGTGAGGAAAACTAGTTTTCTTCGACCTTTTGTCTTTACTTGCGTGCACGGGTTCTTCGTTGTCGACCGCCTTCAATGGGGAGAGAAAAGTAAAAGTTATAAAAATTGGTTCAATCTAATTTGAGCTATTAACCCGGCAGTCAAGAGTAAAAATTTTTATTTTATACGTTTCGAGTCTCGATTTTATTATTTTCACGGATGATTTACTCTCGAAGTTAATCAAGCAATCTTCGCGATGACCGAGTTTATGCGCCGCAAAAAAAGTCAAGATATACACGCCAATTTTTTTTTTTTTTTTTGTCGTTCACAATATTGTAAACTTTCGTTGGAGCCGAAGAGAATTTTGTAAAATAATTGCTCAATACGCAATGACGCAATTTTTGGTAGAAAGTCAAATTTTTTGATCGGTTTTTGTTTTGGTGTATTCGGTATAATGCGATAATTGAGTTTTATTACTTAATTTTTAGCGATCGTCATTATAGAGAATTATTGTGAAGCTATAAGTTTGCCTACAAGAAATGTTTAAAACGATTTTTCATTGTATCTTGAAATGATGGCTAGAGATTTTTTATAGGAGCGGGTAAAAGGAAAAGTTTCCCACGCTTTTTAAAATTACTAGAGTCGAACTATTTGAAACAATTTAAGTACCGGAAATAGGCATTACAATCATAATTTGCCCAAAAATAAAAAAAAATAGTTCGTTAATTTTTGTAATTTCAGCACTGGAGATTTTTTAAATCAATGGCAATAGCCGAAACCAAAGGAAACCTATGCAGCTACTTTTAAAATCCTAATAGATCTATAGTTGTTTCAACAAGAGGTGAATTTTAAATTGCGCGCCATTTTTCATGTGTCAAAATTGCAGCTGCCACTGTTTGACATTTGATTAGAAAAAGTAAACGGATTACGCGCAATTTTTGCCATTTTTTAAAGCGACTTCTTACAATTTCAATGCATTGTGGATGCGTGTATCGATCCATGACACATTAAAAATAGCGCGAAATTTGAAATGAAATCTTTTGTTAAAACAACTTTTACACCTTAAAGCAAGATTGGGACATGAAAAAGGGATTGAAAAAAATATAGTACGAATAATCCTATTGCCTTTTCTAACCCTACGATTACGCTATATAGGTATAAACTACCACTAATAAACTGGACAATTCTGAACTTCTTAACAAATGAACTAAATAACAAACAGCACAAACCTTTTCGAGTCTGATTGGTACCCTTAATGTATCGCGAACTCAACTTGGATTTTCTTGCCCTAATGGATACAAACCTCTAGCCTTCCCAAGTAGCATTTTAAGTCCCAGACAGGACGAAGTTTGCTGGAGGATAGACGGAAGAGTTGAAGCCTTCTAGGATGAAGCAATCTTCATCTGGACATTGTCAAGTGTAAGTTACACCTCCAAGCTGTTGCAAGTGGGGCAATGCATCCTAGAACTAATGAACTTATGCGGGAGGAAATAACCTCTAACTCCAAGATTGTAGTAGGCCATGCCAAGGTAGTCTGCAGTGGTGTCCTCCCCTCTGCAGTACCCGAGGATAATTGGGTCGGGACTGGCGTCTCTTCAGGTACTTTTGTAGGAGTGGAGGTGGAGGGTATAGTCGACCTTAACAGGTTGGCTATATCCACAGTACCCACAACACAAAAGAAGCGGCTCTGGGAAAATAACCTCCCGAAGGTTCTGCGGCAGCTGTAGCAGTCCTGGAAGAAAGCGCCATTGGCAAAATAAGAACTAGCACTTCTTCGCCTGCGGCGGTGGCAAAGATGGTAGACTCTGACGAGTTGGTTATTTTCGCGGTACACGCACCAGTAGAGGATGCAGACCTGCCGACCTTTTGGACTAAAGCTTCATGGCGTGGAATTTTGCAATGCCGTGGACAAAGATATGGTGAAGGTTATTGGACCAAGAAGGAGCACTGGATATGGTGAAACAACATGGTTTCGCAAAGATAGACTCCTAACATATAAAGGGCGATTTGAAAAGTGCTCGACCAAACCGAGATTTGAGGGTAGTTTCTAAATAGCTTGATTCTTTATTTAGTCGTATGTCAAGTGCCACGGTGATAGGTTGCGTAATTATTTTTCTATGATTTTTTGTTCGAGCGAATCTGCTTTTCTCCCGGAAATGGAAAAAAGTGAAATAAAAGCCGTGATTGAATATTTCGTCAAAAAAAATGGCGCCGAGCCAAATCAAATCACAGTAGGTGAATCTGAACCTTCGTATTCCACAGTAAAAAAGTGGGCAGCTTTGTTCAAACAAGGCAGAGAAAGTGTCGACGACGGCCCGAGGAGCGGAAGGCCGTCGACGTCCATCATGCCAAAAATCATCGACAAAATCAACAAAAAGATTTTAGCAGACCGAAGATTGAAAGTGCGTGAAGTAAGTGACACTATAGCGATTTCAACTGAGCGGATGTTTCATATTTTAACCGAAGAACTAGGAATGAAAAAGGTGTCAACAAGATGGGTGCCGCATTTGTTGACCGCCGAACAAAAACTCAATCGAGTTGAAATCTCAAGAGAGAATCTGGCGTAGTTTCGATCAAATACTAGCGACATTTTAATAAGATTTATAACCATTGATGAAGTTTGGATTTACCACTATATTCCTGAGATAAAACAACAGTCGAAACATTCCCAAAGGACAGCCTATAACAGGCCTATACTACGCTAACCTGTTAGATAAATTAGCTGAAAAAAGAAAATCCTTTTTCATCAGGATAATGCACCGGCCAGCAATTCAGTTGTTGCAATGGTTAAGCTCTATGAACTCCATTTCGAAGTATTAAACCATCTCCGATATTCGCCTGATTTAACACCATCGGACTATTTCCTGTTCCCTAAATTGCAAAAAACACCTGGCTGAATCTGCCTATAATAGCGACAAGAAGCACTGGAGCATAGATTGAATAAGAGTATTGAGACAGGAGGAGAATATGTAGAAAAATAAAATTACTTTTTTTTACTCTCGGTAATATTCAGGACGCTGCAAGCGATTATGACCTTTGGTTATAAACATCAGATTACGATCGGGGTATGGAATGTAAGAACTCTGTGGGACAAGTGTAGATACGCTAAGATCACAGAAAAAGAGAATGTAAGGGGAGTTGGAAGTTTTCATCAATCCTACATTTCAAACCGTACTGTTATGCTCTAGCTGGCAAAAGGCAAAGTACTCCACGTGGGAAGGGTAGACGAAATGCTACCTATGCTTACCGATTACTATTTCACTGGTCACCAATAATCTTCCAAATTATTGTTGTCAGATTCCTGACTAGGTTGCGGACCATTCACAGAACTTAGTGCTATGCGGCGACCAAGCAAACGGATATAATAGCTAAATAGGCACTTTACAAGGGGTTTGTAAAAGCGACATCTTTGATGAGGTTTTTAAAGATTTGAGGGATTTCAACGCCAATATTGGTTTACAGAACATCGACTGAATATTATTTTCTACAGAAAGACGTATAAAGGAGAGGAGAGAACGTCTAAAGGAGAAAGACAATGCCACAAGAGCAATTATATAAATACGCTAGTAGAGAAGGTAACAAAGCAGCCTACTGCGGTAACAACGGATAACTATACAAAATTACCAAGAAATTGGCAAGAAGCACTCTTGCAGCTCGATATCCTGTAAGAGACCACAACCAAGCCCCACTTATAACGAATGAGCAACAACTGCGAAAATCGAGAGAATATTTTGTTCAAGTCCTAAGCAACACTTTTGGACCGTCGAGTATCACTTCCATCTGAGTCTGCAAAACCCACGGATGTCGTCTATGGGCCTTGGTAAGGCCGCAGGGAATTACTAAAGGTGGTTCCCATTGCTACGCCTGATATTCTTCTTCCCGTAATGCAGAAATGTTGGGAAATCGAGACCTATCCCACTGAATGGAAAACGATTCCTAAAAAAAGGCAAGGAGGCGAGGAGTAGTGGAAGTTGGCATTGTATCTGTCTTTAAACTGCAGCCTCAAAATTGATGGTAAAAATCATCTTAATGTAATGGACAGCTTTACGTAGGAGAAGCATCCCAGAAAAAATTATCACCGTCACAATGGAGCACAAGGGTAAATCTTGCAGAAAGAAAAACTGTCGGAACCCTTATAAGTGCTGAACGGAGAGACACAAGGCTGTATATTGTCACCTTTGTTATTCTTAATTGTCATTAGTGACGTGAGCAACGCCCTATATAACCACTCATCGCGACGCATAAGATGGAAACTTTTTAAATACCATGTATTCATCGATCATTTATTTTGGGGTCGAGTTGTATGCATTTAAGCAGTTGAGGGCGGTTAAGTAACTTGAACAATAGTGACGGATGTAGTGACTAAAAACTCCCACTTGGATTCTTTTGAATGATGACCTTATATGGTATATTTCGACACGATCAGTTCGAAAACTTTAATTTACTTTACAAAGTACATAAAAATAATCCTAAACTAAAATTAAAGGTAGCTGGTTATCTGTTGATCTTGCTACGATGGTTTCCCTAAATGTCTGAAGCCGTGAGTGCAGAAGGACGCAGAGCAGGGCTTTAGATCAGTGCAAAAGAACTGTAGATCTGATCCAGAAATAGTGACAGGAGTTAAAGACGTTAACGCAGAATTGGACCAGGTGGAGAGTCGGCATAATAGACGATCTATGCCCGAAAAATTGGCTTCTCTGTTACTCATTAATTTAGGTATAAAACACAAAATCCATTTAAATTGCACATCTCTCACAGCATCCAAATTGTGTTAGTAAGAACAATCCCGAAGATTTCCTATTCCAAATCTAGTCCAAGTTGTGATGTCATCAATACAAAAATATATTTCAACTTCCCACCATCTTACATATTTTTTCGACGAAAATAGCTGTAAAAATTCGCCTTATTGAAACCATTTACCATTTTGATCGTTTAGCCAAAATATCTTCAAGATTAACATCGAACCGGTCACATGCAGTAAAACGCCTTTTTCGAAATGTATTCTAGTTTCTAGCTCGATCCGAATAATTCCCATGATCAACTAGTGGGTAGGCACAAGTGATCGTGCCGTAACTCATTTCCAATTCTCTGGCATTTGTGTGGTAAACAATTTGTTGCCTCTGGGCAAACGGTCGATTGAGAGTTAACTCGGTCCCTCGGGTGCCTTTTCATAAGAACAAGATCTTGCGCCTAAGCCTGTCTTAAGTTAGCTTTGTTAATGACACTAACTCCAAATACAGAAAACTTGTTTCGATGGCATGTGAACAACCTTAAATGATCGATATATGTATATAGTGTAGTACCGCGCACCACCCCCGCAAAGTATCTTTGAATCAATCGTGTCCGAGCGCAACTCACCATTCTTTCGAGCTAATTTCAGTTTACGCAATAAAACGATCGAGAATTTATTCCATTGATCATCTGTTTTTGGGACGAGTTGTATGAATGTAAGCAGTTGAGGGCGGTTGGGTAACGTGAACAAAAGTGAGCTCAGATGTAGTGATCAAACCCGCCCACTTGGATTCTTTTGAATTATTGCCATATTATGATATATTTCGACACGATCCGTTTGCGACCTATCCTCGCTTAAACCTTTAAGATACTTTGCAAAGTACAAATATTCTCGAATTAACTAAGTGAAAGGTAATTAGCCATCTGCGGATCTTACAACGATGATTTCTGCAAAAGTTTATCATAATAGAAAAGTGATTTTCACGGTCATAAGATCTGTGGAATTTTCTGTCTTCATTGCTAATTTTTAGCTCGTATTTGTTATGTATCGAAGAATCGATCGCGCAATCATTTGAAAATGAAAGCTAATTATGAATGAAAGTTTTTCTATGGGGTTGTGTGGAAATTAGATCGCCTCATTTGATTGCTGTAATGAATTTAACGACAATTTACTACCTGTCTGTCACACTTCAGTTTAATATAATTCGTAATCGACAAGCAACGATTTTGTTAGTGAAAGAGTACAAAAGAGATGGAATTAGAGTTAGATTGTATCCGGGTTGAATAGAACGTGAGTAACAAGTTAGAGCGGTTCATCTTGCAGGGACAAATAGGTCATTATCACTTCTATGCGTTCTGTTATCGATTGTATTATGTTGAGAGGTATTTTCCATAGAAAATTTGCTCTTTTATCTCATCAGTTTAATATTTTATCAATATATTATTGTTTAGGTATGAATTGAAAAATTTAGACCAGTTTTCTATGGTGAATGGTCGAATACGGTGATTTTGTTGATGATAATTTGTGTTGGAAACTACCATGGCTTCCGCCTAACTGAACTTTAATTAGCAAAATTTCTGTTAAAGCTGTAAGCTCAAGTGTAATGTATTTATTCCATTTTGACTTTTTTTTGGCCTAAAGATAATAAGAAGAAATAATGTTCCGGCTACTCTATATATTTTTATTTCAAAACAAGGAATAAATTAGTTTTGAAGGAAGATTGATTTGTGATTCGTAAGCAGATATAAATGTCTTAATTTTAAAACTGACATTTCAATATTAACCAAATCAGGTTAACACTTACTAGTTTAGACCAATATTGTATGGGAATTGGTCTAAATTGCTAGATTAGATTAAGCTCTTATGTTTTTCAATGAAGTTCAATCGGTCCATTGTTAAGAGTTAAAGTTATTTCTAAAAAACCATTCTAATAAGATTTCCATCTATCGAGTGTGGCCATGTAATTGCATTCTACCCAACATCACACAGGGATGTCTCGCCTCGCACACAGATAGTTTGAAGACTGCCGTTGGTTAAGATGAGTCACCTAAATTTTATTCGCTTCACTGCCAGTAGGTAAACTTGCCACTGTTTTTCAGGACGAGGTTTATACCATACTGGCCTATGCATACGAGAATAAAAAAGGTCCTACATGAACAGGAAAGTATTTGTTTCCTCCGACAATGAGGTAGAGACCAAAACAATCGGTTTCTCCATAATAAAAATAAAATTGTTCTGGGAATGTCACGAAGCACATCAAGTCAACTTGGTTTGGATACTGGCGCATTGAGAACGAAAAAACAGGTGAATTGGCTAGACGGAGCCCCGTGTGTGTTTGCGTGTAGGATTTAGACCCACAGCCCTGTCTGGCTGCGCCGCTTAAGTAGCTAAATCCTTCGTATTAACTTAACCCAAACGACACGGACAAGTTTATTTATGATTCTATTGTACCAGTTTGTTTAGGATATTCTAATAAAGTTTAGTATCTCTGCTCTGATAACGTTTATTGTTCATGTTGCACTCTCTATCTGTGGGCGTTTGGTAAAAACTGTCCTTTCCAAAGTTGTTTTATGAAGAAACCACGATCCCAGAGAGATACGATTACAGAACATTAAGTGTACTAAGCTAATATTGAAAACAAAATTGAAAGAAAAATGTAAAAATAGTAACTCTAACCATAGCCTTCTTCCTAAATATTACTTTATTAATTCCGGCTAGAAAGTTTGGAGGTGTAATTGTCAGCGTCTTAACCAGAAAACAGGCATTGATATCCATCGGTGGGGTTCGAAACTGGAATCCTCATGATAAGAGCTGAATACGGTACCACTTACTTCACTGACAACTAAGATTTTCCTATGTCCTGTGATGCTAAGCGCAGCCTTGACGGAAAGGGAATTAAGGGAAAGGAAAATTTAAGCTGTTACAGCTCAAAATTTACAAGCCTTTGGGGGCTTCACTTGCTGGCCAAATTATTAGTACACGAGGAATGCCATTCAATACTAGAATACGCTAGCTTAAAGCCCATAAATCTTTTGTGTTTATCCGTAACCTATGCACATAAAACTTCTTACAATATTTAGCAGGTTCAAATAAGGTAAAATACCTTAAACACTTTTCTACGCCTACCTCGATCGAGGTTCATTTATAGGATTACCCTTGAGACCAGAGATCTTTGGGATCAATGTCTGGTTCACCAAAACAAGTCCACAATTGAATTGCCATCTGCAGTTTTTTTACATGGGAGTAAAAACAAGTTAGGGATAGAATAGAATCTTTAGGTATGCGGGTAAAGCATGATTTATCGCGATGGTTGCTTACAAAAATTGCGTACGTAATGGGAATATTGTAGCCAAATTTTCCGTTAATATGATAACAGTAACCCGTTATAATCGTAGTGATACTTCGGAGATTCCGGCGGTTTTACCACAACAGAAACGCCGTTCTATTTTTATTCCACTTAGACCACATTCTTCTTGATAGGTCGCAGATTTGTCATATTGCTTAATCTGTGGTCGCCGAGCTGAACAGCTTTCAGGTCGATTCCTCTTTTTACTGATATTAGAGCCCGGCCGTTCGATCTGTGAATTTGTGAAGCGGTCAGCTGTGAATTTTTTTTTTCGCCAGAACACCACTATGACCAGACACCTATCAAAGAATCACTCTGTGTAAAGCTCCCAACTTCGCAACAGCTGTGACTTAACTGTGTTTGAGTCAAGCGCCTTAATGAGCGGTATACAGGCCAGGCATATTTCATTACGCCTTTGTAGGTCCTTATGCGGCAGAAATACTTTTGCCGCCTTCTGAATAACCAAAACCTCTACTTGAAATACACTGCAGTGGTCCGGCAGTCGATATCGATGCTAAGGCGTAAGGCGTTCGAAGAAAACCCCAGCTTCCATTCCATTCTCCACTTTTGAACTTCGGAATATCTGGCACTGGCAGCCATTGACGACCTTCCTATTCCTCTCTACTAAGTAGTTTAGTGGAAAAATCTTTCATGAAGCTTATCGTAGGAACGATATAGTGAGTGCAGGCAGCTACTATATGTACTTTTACCATGGATGTCCAGTGGAGAGAGATGGTGCATTGTTTACAACGCAGCAGTTCGTGTTGTACTTACTGCCCCTTATATACTAAAGATGGCAGCTTTCTGAACTTTGGTGTGCTCGACAGTTCCTTTAAAAAGCGCTTCACCAAACTTAGGTGCCGTAAGTTAGGATTGGTCTCACTATTGATGTATACAGCCTGTCAACTATACGGCTTAATGTTGATGCAGCAGTTCAGTTAGGGATCAAGAATGATACCTAAATATTTCACTTGGGAATTTATCGTTAAGGTGTTGCCCCCAAGCTTGGGTTATTCAAAGGGTCCGAGTCGTCTTCTCCTTGTGAACAGAACCATGTCGACTTTGTTGGGTATTGGCTACTAAACCGAAATTATTTGCCCATGCTTAAGGCTCTCTATCTCTCTGTAAGTTTGGTTATGGTGCTTAATAACTTCCGTGATACCAATAAGACCAGGTCGTCTGCAAGAGCCACCACATTTATTTCGGTGCTCTGTACCAATATTAGAACTTTATCAACAACCAACAGCCAGGCCAGAGCAATGGGGAATGAACGGCGCCCTGTGGGGTGCCCCTACAGGCATCTCTTACTATCTAGTGGTTTTTCAGTTTTTCAGGTATCTGTTGGCTACTCAGCATAGATCTACTCCATGTGATCTTAACACATCGCTGATAGCCTCAATTTTAAAGCTGGTAAAGGCACCCGCTATATCCAGAATAGTATCCAATGTAAATTCCTTACCTCTGAGTGTCTTTTTAATGGTGGTGCCTACCACCTCATTAAGAGCAGTCTCAACTGACTTTCCCTTCTAATAGTCGGTGTATGAGCTCTTTGATGCTACATCTGAATTCAAAAACCTGAAGGTATTGGGATATACCATGCTTTCTCACAAAATCCTGAATAATGAAAAATTTAGCTACAGATGAGTTATCGTTACAAAAATGATCTTAAACATTTGAAACTTCAGAAACACTGTTTTCTTAGAACTTCCAGTATTTTTAACTCTTGCAGAAACGACAATTTTTGCCGTTCTTTCTCCTCACTTTTAACAAGGGTCCACCACCCTCATGTACGAATATTCCAGTAGGGCAGACGGAAACCGTCCGAAAGTTTCCGTATTTCATCCTCCAATTGAGTTGGCCTAGTTAAAAGAATATCTTGTATTACAAATACTTCTGTAAAGGGAGGATTTTTGAGTTAATAAGAATTTCTTACTTACGAAAAAGGAAACTCCAGTCAAAATTGCGAAGAGATTGTCCTTTTTATCTGCACATAAAATAAAATGACTAAAACTCACTTCAATTCATTTATTTAACGAAAAAGCACAATAATCTCAATTCTCAAATCTCAAAGTAAACAAGTCCTCACAGAATGCTAGGAGGCAGAAATATAAAAGCCAGTATGACATCAAATATTAAGCTGAATATTAAAGAACATGGAATTGTACCATAACGATTCAAAAGTCACGTTGAGAAAGCAACGTATTGATTCTATATTTTGTTTGCTAGATTTTAAGAATTTAAGAGGGATTAAGCCAATTTGCTTTGAAGTATACAAAGGATTTGGTTAAGTTTCCAGAAATGATGAAAAATATTTGAAAATCAATTGAAGTAGGAGTACAATGGAATTAAAGGTTGTAAGAAGAAAAACCAAGGCTGCTACTTGAATGCTTAATTGGTTATAAGCTTGAAGATTTGTTGAACAAAAAACTTTTGCAAAATATACTCATTAAAAGAACATTTCCTTTAAAGACTCGCGCAAAACACAAACGATATATTTAAATATGGCCCCACGTTAGGCGCCAGTTTTTCAGTATGTTATGTTTCATAGCAAATACAAGCCATCCATCCTCTTAATATTCATTATTTCGAGACCTTGAGGAATGGCGTGCTTAGAAAAAGTACTTATATTAATACCATCCTGTTTGAGGTAAGCCATTTATTTGCGACAAACTGTCTGCATAATTAGGGACCACGTTACGATTGAGTGAATCCTGCATCGGTGTATGGACGAAACTGTCCACGCTAATCTATCCTAAATCTACTTAATTATTTTTGGGAGATGTCTACAGTATCACATTTATCATGTTTGAACAAAACCGTCTGCGTGAAACTATCTCGATATTAATTCGGCTCCTAACGTGTTTGAATTAAACACTCTCTAGAGCTACAGTCTTATGACTCTCTTGTCTGTTTACTTCAAGCTGCTTCAAAAACTTTTATAAAACCCAATCATCACTGATATAGAGAAAATTATCTCTCCCGTACAGGCAGACTGCACGCAACATCAAATGCAGAAAGTGGAGACGGAATTGGATCAATTGGTTGAGCGGCACAACCAGCATGCCATGGTTCCCGGGCTCGAGATCAGTGGGGTTTTAAAATTGCATTAAAAAATTCATTCTATCTCTGGGCTGTTGTCTAGCTCGCACCAATGCAACAACAAGATATTAAAGTTTCCTTACCCCGCTTATCCTGATTCCTTGCCGACCAAAGTCATGCTAACACATCAAAGGGTTGTCCCCTAGGCTTTGGCCACAACGGAAAAAAAGTACGTCCTAGTCTGGTTGGGACAAAAAAAAAAACTATGGCCACAGCATTTGCCAATCTAACTGCTGACTACAATACCAGATAATAGAAGGAATGCAAAATAACCCCCTGGGTGAATACATATGACTTCAGTCATTCTACAGTGAGAAATCGCCTGTGTTGCAAAATTAGATAATTTAACAATGAGGTTATCAAGGTTCCGTCTTGGTCCAGTATGAGATAATGATTTCCTTTTATCATTAGTAACGCCCAGAAGGGGCATAATTTACAATTCTGGTCTTATTAAGGAAGAAAACCAAAGCTCCCTCTGTTTCTCTACGACTACAATATTATCATAGTATAAAAACCATTCATTGGGTTGGGGCTAGATCAACAGCTAGTACACCATATAATATTCTGCCCTCAGGCTTGGTCTATTCGCTCTTAATAGTGTTGACATTTAATCCTTTTACAGTCAAAACAATAGCGTAGGAGCTCCAAGGCTAAAGTGCTTTGTGAAAAGACGCCAAATACCATCCAAATGTTTGTAGACGCCGTCATTTCCAGAAACATAATCTACTATTGTTCATCTTGGCGTGAAGTGTTGGGATTACATCGAGATTTATAGTAAAACAGTCGTTCCAAAGCGGACCTCTTCCGCTCCTTATTTAAAATCTAGAAAACTGAAGAAAAATAATTGTGTTACTCGCATTAGTATTTCAGATGTGACGGCGAATCATTTGCGAACACAGAGAACAGATTTGGAGATAGTGTAGAACCTTATGGTACCCCATAGATGGCAATAATAGTAGTAAACTGAAGTTAAGAAAATTAAAAATCAGATTTACAGTTAAACGAGAATAGAATAATATACCATATTTAGGAGAAGCATAAAAGCAGAACCCACATCATTTTACTTGTTATATCACCAACAAGCTTAGAGCAATTATGATAAGCGAGATGAATTTGACCGGCTAAGTCAATTAATAAATTTGCAAGTTTTGGAGCATAGAGAACCCAAAAATAAGAGCTCCATCTCTTGTTGCTATTAAAAAAATTAAATGGAATAACTTTTACAACGTGATTTTGAAGACGGACGGACGGACGCAACCTGCTCAGAAAGCAGCTGGAGACAAAAGTGGCAAAAACATAAGAACCGAACAACACTAGCTTAGGGAGAAGATTTTTGCGATACAAGTCATCTCTCGCAACACCAAATTTAACTAACTTTCACGCTCACAAAAAAAGGGCGAATAAAGGGTCTGCAATGAAAACAGAGAACTTGGCTGATTAAGGCCTAGAATACCTTCGCGACAGAGTACAAGTTGGCAATGGATCTTTAATAGAGATATCAGACTTGCTGCCCTTATTATGGAGGGGAATTATTACGGAGTCCTTCCAGAGCAGAGTAAAACGGCCGCATCACAGAGATAAGTTAAACAGATGACAATGAACAGGAGAAACCGATGAGTAGCACCCTTTTAAAAAAGACGAAGGGATCAGACGGGATCAGACGAAAATCCGTCCGGAAAATTCGAAAAGTATTCAGCCACCATGACATTGTCGAGAACTAAATCGTTAGGTGCGCGGATGCCTGTTCAAATGGGTAAAGCCTGTAAGAACAGCATCATAGTACAAATCACAGAATGAAGTAAGGAAGAAAAAGTTAGCCACAACATTGGGGTCGGTACTCTCGAGTTCATCTAGCCTAAGAGAGGAAGAGTAGCCATCGCAGTGAAGTTTAGAGTTTATTAACCGCGAAAACTATCGTAGACTGGCGTGCAAAGTATAGCGCATGTTGGACAGAAATCTATTGTAGGACGTCTGCAAGTCAATAGAGAACTGAAGGTAGATGTCGTACTAGACCTGGAAATTCTTGTCGCACTTAGAGGAGCAGAACCTTTTCCAGGCTTTAGATTCTTAAGATGTCTCAAGTGATCGTCGATCCATGGTTGAGACAAAGAGGGGGAGCTGGAAAAGGAGATCGGCACGCAGTGGGGAAATATGACTAGAGGACGTTATAAAAATAAAGTGTGGACAGCCTTATCAATATCGGACTCTACGAAAACATTTGCCTAATCATAGCCCAGGAGGTAGGCGTTGAGGACAGAGAAGTCAGCCGTCTTGAAGATGAAAGAGCAGCCAGTAAGGGATGGAGAAAAACTGTCAGGTGCCTCAAAGCACAATAGAATTTGAAGTGCAGGATGGTGCATGGACTCTGAGACTCCAGCACCTTCCCACCAATGAGACACCCGGGTTGGTGGAGAAAACAAGGTCCAGCAACATTTCTGAATTATTTGTGACATCGTTACATTGAGCAAGATCCGCGGAGGCACAGGTGTCCAGGAAGGTCAGAATATGCTGAGGGGTACATGAGAAGAAGTGGAAAAGCCATTCAGTCTCGGAGGATTCAGTCCAACCCACTGAGGGAAGGTTAAAGTCGCTGAAAATTACAGCCTCGTCAGAGGATAACAAGGAATCGCTCAAGCGGTTAAAAAGCGATTCAAATACACTAGCAAGGGAGAATGTAGACGGTGGAGACGTAAAAGCTTCTTTGAAGGAACTTTAGAGTGATTTTAGAAAGAAGTTCCAAATCGACGGGATAATTGAGCACGGGATGCCGGCTCTGACAGCGCAAAGCTGAATCAATGAATTCTGTTGAAATTATGTAATCAGCACTTGACCACAAATTGAGGCAAAATTTTAATATTTCCCGGAAATAAATTTTCTGTCCATAATAATAATTTGAATAAAACGTTATTAATTAGCTTGGAGTTTATGAGACTATTCCCTTACCAATCACTCACATCTTAATTAGTTTTCGTGTTTTTGAAAGTTATTCCAAGCTGAAATCAACATTCGACGCCGTACTATAGCACCACATCTCTTAAAGGACTCATCTTTCACCTCTCAGCAAATTTCCATATGTGTAATCGACCACAAGTTTGTATACCACAATTCGGTTGCATAATTTCCACAGCGTGTAGATAGGGTTTTTGGTTTCATAAACTTGGGCACAAAACAGCAAAGTCGACGGCGGGGAATATGTTTACTTTTGCGTATTTATACATATGTGCGCACCTATCTGATTTTATTTAAGGTATCTTATCACGCTAAAAGATGCAGAGGTGCTGAATAATTACCTGGAAAACGGGAAAATGTAATTAAAACTAGTTTTCTTCATTTTCCCGCGACGTGAACGTATGCCTTCTATGCGTTCCATTGAGTTCCGACTAAAACGGTTTTGTTCAATATTAAAACGAAAACAGGTCGTAACGCAGAGAGGCAATTTTTTACACTTTCTAGCACTAAATCACCTTTTCTTTCGCAAATTAGAACTATTCGCACGTAAAATGTATACTTAAACAGATATGTATCACCTCACTTAATTATACAGGTAGTCAACATAAGTGTTTTTGGAACGATGCCCACAATAATATTTACGATTCTACTCACTGAACTAGTTCTGTCGCGTTTTATGAAAACCGTTTGTGTTTTTTTAGGGTATTTTAAGACAAATATCAGCTTGATAACTGGAGGCGTTGTTTGATTCTGTGATGCATTCGAAGACCTTGAGTTCGTTCTCCTATTCGAATTGCAGAGATTAGAGGAAACAAAATTGTAAAGTGAACCGGTCAAACGCCCACCGAATTTTTTTTTTCTGTCGTGCTTATAACGATACGACGCCTCCTGATTTGCTAATCAATGCAAATCGAGCGCACGTTTTATCGAATTTAGTTTCCGACATGTTTTACATATTATATTGCTTGGGCTTGAGGATTAGTTGCAGGGAAAATGCATAGGGGAGAATGGCTGCTTCAAGTATGCTGAGAGGATTAACATTAAGTAGAAACACAAGCCGTCACTGACGTAAAAAAACATGAACATGTTTTGTTATTAAAAGTTATGTAAAAAATGTTAGATAATTATTCTCTTTCGCTTTCCAAAGCAAAGGTACAGATAAGAGTGGAATGGAGTAAAAAAATTAAAGCACTCTTTGCACATTTTTCCTTCTATAATATATTGAGTAAACACGCAAAATGCTAAGGTGTCAGTTTGTTGACAGATGCAGAATTGAATAGGTAACAACTTTAGAAGCACTCCTACATTTCGAACACATGATATTTCAACTTACACTGCTGTGTAAGGGAGAAAGAGGTAATTACATAAATTGAGATAAGACAGGATCGGATAGATTTGTACGAAATGAAAAAAAAGTCTGCGAATTCGATTGGTTGGATTTTATTAAATTGGGGACATAATTTTTACCTAGCTTTGGATCTAGACAGACATTTGAAGTAACAGTCAGTAACAATATTGATTTAAAAGATATCTATGTATGTCAAAAACATCACACAGGCTAAGGATTATGTTTTTTACCATGAAGCCGCTCAAAATTGAGTGGCCTTTTGTTTACGGAAGTTGTCAGTCTGGACGGAATAACCCTTGCCTTGCAGCTACACCAATATATATTGCGTTCCACTGGCCATCACTGATGTACGGCCTGCATCCCCCCTCTGTCTGGCTTCTCAACCCCGCATTTGGACGTTCCTCGACTCCCTGTTGCCTCTGAATGGCACAGTATTGTTTCCTCAGGGCATGCGGTTATCCCTTCTCGTTTCTTCTTTACGGTCAACATCTTGCCTGCGCGCGACCAGGCTTCGCGCAGACCCCGAACTGCTCGTAAATGATGGCGTCGTCGTAGCGCTGCCAGAGTTCCCTCTTCAGCCTCTGGGCTTCGCGAGAGTGTTCGAACACATCGCCTCACAGGGGTTACCACTGTCGCTGAGACTTGTGAAGGTGACTCGGCTCATCGACCTGCTACTCTCACCGAGCCCTGGCTCATCGCCCCGATACTTCTGCGCGCAATATTGTCGACCACATCTCCTTACGGCCTTGTGTTCCCACAGGCATGATTGCTTGCCGAAGAATCAGCCCAGCTCACCGCCCCGGTGAACGCGCCTTCTCGGTCTCTTTTAAGATCTTTGTCCCAGATGAATCCTTTCCGGCGATCATCTCTCCTGACATATGGTCTGCAGGTTACATCAGTCTATCAGTGAATTCATTTCGAGGGTTTGTCCCGGCTCTGGTCCTCACTGAAAAACTCAACAAAATTTGCGAGTAAGGGGTCCCTATATTACGACAACGTAACCGGGTTGCATTCCAAAACCTCACATTTGATCTCTACCTCTAGTTCATCTGACTTCGACTTTATCTGTCTGATCGAGACCTGCCTGTGCAATGGCATTTCTAACGCCAAGCTCTTTAGACCTAGGTTCCTGGTTTTTCGCCGTAACCGCCACTAGTGGCTGGTTGGTTGTTGGTTGGTGGCGTGGTGTGCGCTGTCAGAGTCGCTCACTCATATTGCTCCTCTCGACGACCTGGAGCTTCTCTGTGTCACCCTAAAGTTCCCTTATAGAAGCTTTTACGTTTCCACTGTCTACATTTCTCCTTGCCCACCCTCAGTTGTATTTGAATCGCTTTCTGTGTTCTTTGAGCGATGCCCTGCTGCGCACTGATGAGGTTGTCATTTTCCCTTAGTGGGTTTGACTCAATCCTCCGAGAGCTTTTGCCTTCGTTTTCGTGTGCCCCCCAGAATGTTCTGCCCTTCTTACACAACGTAGCGACGTAGCGAACGATTTCGAAAGGCTACTGGGTAGCTCGTTGATGAGAAACTACCAGACTCCCCTAGTCCGGGAGTCCATCCACCATCCTGCACTTCAAGTTTTCTTGTGCTTTGAGGCCCCTGACAGTTTTTCCCCATCCATTGGTGTCTGCTATTTCATCTTTAAGGCGGTTGACTTCTTTGCCCTTAACGACAGGCTCCTGGGCTATGACTAGGCAAATGTATTCGTCGAGTCAGACATCGATAAAGGTGTCCACACTTTTTATAACACCCTTTATTCATGTTTTACCCACTGCGTGGTGGTCTACTTTTCCGGCTACCCCCGTTCGTCTCAGCACTGGATAGACTGCCACTTGAGACATCTTAAAAATCTGAAGAGTAAGACCTGGAAAAGGTTCTGTTCCTTTAGGTACGACTAGGATTACCAGGCCTACTACGACTTCACTTTCGGTTCTCCACTAACTTGCAGACATCCTACAAAAGATTTCTGTCCAAAATGCGTTATATTCTGCATTCCAGTCCTCAACAGTTTTGGAGGTTTATAAACTCTAAACGAGATTGCGACGGTAACCCCTCCACCCTTAGGATCAGTGAACTCGAGAGTAGCGACACCAACGTTGTGGCTAACTTTTTCGCCGACTTCTTCTTTATTTCAGTCTGTGATTAGGACTGTGATGTTGTTCGTACCGATTTTACCCAATTGACCAGGCTTCCTCGCACTTCTTGTGAACTTAAAGACTTAGTTCTTAACGATGTCACAGGTCACTGAATATTTGTCGAATTTGCCCGACGGATTTTTATGTAGTCCCGATGGCATCCCTTCGTCTTTCTAGAAAAGATGCTGCTCATCAGTTTCTCCTGTGTTTTGTCATCTGTTTAAGCTGTGTCTGTGCTGCGGCTGTTTCCCTCTACTCTGGAAGGATTCTGATAAAATTCCCATCCATAAGACAAGTCTAATATTTCTAATTACAGATCCACTACCATGGAGACCCTTTATTGGCTCTTTCCAGCATGGCTTCTGCAAGGGTTAGTCTACCACGACCAACTTGCTCGAATTCGTGAACTACTCCTTACTTCTGATTGAGTTGGGTTCTCAGGTCGACGGCATACTCACTGATTTTAGTAACGCGTTTGACAGAATTGACCACGGAATTCTTATTTACAAGCTTTATCTGCTCGGTTTTCCATCACTCTTTGTTGATTGGCTTTCCTCCTACCTGTCCGGTCGCACTCAACGTGTTCTGTTCCGCGGCGCCCTTTTCAACGAAATCACTGTTTCTTTCGGGGTGCCCCAAGGCAGCATTCTCGGCCCTCTCCTCTTCATCATTTTGAATAATGATGTTTCGTAGCTCCTGGCTGGCTCCAGAAAATGTGTTATGCCGATGACACCAAAATAACAAAAAAAAATTCCTTAAGGACAGTGAATGCAATTTAACATTTTCTCGTTTTGTAAATTTTTATGAAAACTACCCAAGTACCTGAGAGAGAGAGACGCGGAATTGTACTTTTTAAAATTGCAGTAGAAGACGTCAAGTTAAGCAATCATACTACGTGATAAAGGTCAGGGGAAATGAAAAGAGAAAGTTAAGATAATGCATGTAATGGAAGCTAAGAGTTTGCACCCGAAAACCGCAGAAGGTGTAGAAAATAAGTGGATGGCGTCCTAAGCTCCACAAGAGATTAGAGCAACCATAGAAAGAAACCCGCAAATGCTCTGTGGGTAAAAAGTGATCTAATTACTTAAAAAAAGAAAAAGTTTTGCTTATAAAGAGTGAAAAAGACAGTGTTATGAGGAAAGTCTTAAAGACCTTAAAGTTTATATTTGGAATTTTCTTTCAACTCTAATGACAAACTTTAAATGATTTGTTCGCACTACAATGGTCACAGTGACACTTAGTCTGCGCTAGCAAGAGCTGCCTTAATAGCCTCCTCGTTCACTTTCTACTCGCACAATTAACGAGCTTTTAATGTAAGTGCCAAGCAATTAAGCTCAACTGTCCCTCATTAAAATATACAATTAGAAAACAAAAATAGGCCCAAACCGAACCGAAGAAATAATTTTCACTTGCCCGAAGACAGAGAGAGAAAAGAGACATTAAATTGCATTTTCGGAAGTGGTCAGACAATCCCTGTTGGGTTGGTCATATACAAATAGAAGTGCCGCTTGACCAAATTTGGAAAGCCGGAAAGTGTCGTCTGCTGAGCGATGTCCAAAGTGACAATTAAAGCGAAATCGACCAAAAACCTGTGATTGACACAAGCGGAACTAACAATGTGCACCTTTTCTAATTGCTGACGTGCCATCAATTGTACTTTTCGTATAATCAGTATAACGGTGTGCACCCACGCAAAAGGTAGATTCTTAAGGGAATCAAATGACAGGTCTGTCTGGTAAGTTCTGGGGAAACACAGAAATTTGTCATTGAGTGACATTTCGCGATTTTTGCATGAAAAAACTTTTAAACTCCAAAATTGGTTAGAAAGTGGGTGACTGACAACAGTGAATCCGATTCTGTAGAATTGTCGTTGATTTAGCTTTTCTGGGTGAGCTTTGCTGCTGACTACTGTTTGTTCTGAATAGCTAATGAAATTACATACGCGATCTCTATATATAAGAGTTAGCACAGACGGAAACATGAATATTTACTGACAAACGGAAGTGCTATGACGATTGTAGACTTTGTATTGACATAGGAGCTTTTGTTGTTTGTACAAGTGCAGCAATTGGGTCAAGTAACCCGGAAAGTAGATAAATTTATGTTATACGACAGAACGGGTCTATGTGTTTTTTGGAGGATTATAAGATATCATCCTAATGGATAGAGTCGTATCATATTCGCATGACTTCATGCTCTTTTTATATAATTTCTTCTCTTCCGTCTCCTAGAACTTGCGTGTCTTTATCTTAACGAATCTGATTCCAGGGATTTTAATGTCTTTCTAGGCAAGTCTTTTCCCTATGTAATGTGTGTGCAATTTTCAGACCAGCTCAATTCGCACTTTTTGTCCGCAGGTAATCCGTCAAGGCGTGACAATTCAGCTATGGACCTATTGTACTTTTGGAGTATCTGTCTTGAGGAGCTGGTACTTGCTATTAAAAAAGTCCGAAGCTATTGGCCCCGACTCTTTACCACACCTCGCTTAATCAAACTATTTTTTCCTCTGCTCGACAGGCACATCCTGCGTATCATGAACACTTGCTTGACCACACCCACTTTCCCTAATACTTGGAAAACTGCTACCGTCCTGCCAATCCTCAAGAAAGCCAAAGCATCTGTTTCTAGCGACTTTCGCTGATCGAAGGTTTCATTTCTGGTCGTCAACAGCAAGTTAAAGTAGGTGAAAATTGTTCGGGTAAAATTCATGTTCTTTCCGGTGTTCCTCAGGGTTCCGTGCTTGGTCCCTTATTATTCAGCCTCTTTATAAATGACCTTCCTCAAGTTGTTAATAATTCACGAATTCACATGTATACTGATGACGTGAAGATATATTTAAACAGACCTATTGGGCTACTTGAGGAATGTATCGCCCGCATTAATGACGACCTGAACAAAATATGTGAGTGGTCTGTGGATAATGGTTTATTGCTTAATCCTGCCAAATCGCAGTGCACTTCCTTTTATAATGGCACACTGGCAGGTATTGAAATTCCTTCTGTTTCACTGAATGGCTTTATGCTTTCTGTTCTTAGAAAGGTTACTAATCTTGGAATCGTGCTAAACTCCGAAATGAAGTGCTGTGATAATGTCAGCTTAATGCTAGGTAAGATGTATGCTGGGTTAAGAAGGTTGTGGCTGTCGGCGAGTATTCTGAGTACTCGAATTAGGTTGAGGCTGGTAAAGGCATTGATAATGCCCTTTTTCAATTTTGGGTTGTCTATTTATCCCAGATTAGATAGTACCTGTGCTCGTAACGTGCAGGTGGCCTTCAACGACTGCACACGTTTTATTTTTGGACATTTTTGGACCGATTTGGCCATGTTTCCCAATACAGTTCGGTGTTGCTAGGCTATTCTCTGGATACATACATAAAGCGCAGATTAATGATTTTTCTTTTTGGGATGCTGAGTAGTAATACGCTGGAGTATCTTTTGCATTTATGACATCGCAACGCAACCGTAAAATCTTGATTCCTTGATTCAATAGGTTAATAATGTCCAGGCTGCCCGACTATGGAATAGTCTTCCTACTAACATTCAGAGTGTTTGTACGGTCAATGCATTCAAGACGCTTATTGGTGATCATATATTTTAAGGTTAAACTTCTTTTTTATGGCGCGTTATCATCTTTGCAGAACATGCTTTTATAGCTTAGATTTTAGATATCAATTAATTTTCTATGTCGTTCATATTTCTCGAATCGAGGCAGTCTAGCATAGCGTTTTGAGATTCCCTGGAATAATCCTCACACTCTGCCTCCTTATTTGGATCGACTAAAATTATTCACTGCGTTTTTTATATATTACATAATTGTAGAATGCAATGTATAAATTTATATGCGCGAATGAGTTAAACTACTGCTTTTACCAAATAGCTCTTCGTACCCAAGGAGTTCAAGGAGTACTGCGTGTACCTACTCTAGATATAAGCCCGGAAAACATGATAATTTGGACATTTTACCATTATTTCATTTATTTTTGTACCACAGATTAACCAATCCCTGCATACATATAAAACTGCGCACTGTCTTAATCAAAACTAAATAGAAATGCTGATATAATTGACGCAATCTAATCTCAATACTTCAACAAAACGAACACAGAAGTCTTCCCAATTAAAACAAATGAAAATTCTAAATGAAGAATTTTTTTATCGCAACCACAATGTTCACAACATATATAGATTCACGTCAAATAAATTCAAATTTGAGACCTTAAAGATACTGCGTAAAGGTAGAATTCCCCAACCTTTTCCTATTCTTTACTGTACCAAGTTTTAGTTTGTTTGTTCACACCATCAATGCTCAGCTGTTCGTGTCAGCTTCCGGGCTTGTATCTAGAGTAGGCTGTGTATTGCCCCAAATTGACAGAAATGTTGTCTGTATGTCATGTCAGT
This sequence comes from Leptarthrus brevirostris, assembly GCA_964036015.1. Classification (NCBI taxonomy): domain Eukaryota; kingdom Metazoa; phylum Arthropoda; class Insecta; order Diptera; family Asilidae; genus Leptarthrus; species Leptarthrus brevirostris. The sequence continues at coordinate 8,574,848 of OZ038373.1, forward strand.
AACGTCATAATTACTGAGCAGATTTAGTATAAATTTCGTAACATCATCTTTGATTAAATATCCTATTTCACAATGTAGTAAATAATTTTTGAATAAAAACTTTTTTTATGAAATAAAATTTCAAATTTTTACAGATTTTCCTATCCCTACACGGACAAAGAGAGAAGCCTGAAATTTTTATACGGAAATTCCAGTTTTTAACTATAATTGTTTTGCAACTGTCAGCTAACTCAATTTTTATTGGACTGCACCTACGATTACCTGAGCGATGAGCCCTGTGTACCTGTTCGAGCATAAAATTCGAAAGGATTAAATGTAATCAAAGTAATTCACCTTTGGCAACAACAAAAAAACAACCAAACAAAGAATGAAAAATGTACGCAGTCTGATATTCGAACCCTAGTCCTCAGAAGCACACTCCAATGTCTTCACCACTAAGCCTTCATTTTTAAACAATTCACTTGCAGAAACATTTACGGGCCTAAATTACGGTGGCGACTCTAAAATTTGCCAATTATTCCGGGGAAAAGCCACAGAAACACAGTAAATTTTACGAGTCACGTAAATTTTACGTTGCTGTTCCTAAAAAACCGGACAAGTGTGAGTTTGATTCGCGCACCAAGGGTTCCGTAATATTTTTTCATGCGATATAACTACAAATAACCGATTTTCGGATTTTTTTTGTGCTGTGCGACCTTGCTTCTTTCCAAATTTCATGATTCTAGGTCAACGGACAACAAAGTGATCCTATAAGTGTTCCTTCTTTCGTTTTGGGTTACGGAACCCTAAATATTATCTACGAACACAAATATAGGTTTTCGCGCAGCCACTTAAGTGAAGGAAGAAATTGCCAGCAGTTGGCTAAAAAATATAAAAAAAAACCATTTCTTTACAGGTTCTAGATTGGAAACACATACGAAACGCCAAATAAGACGATAAGTGCGTGGCCACAAAATACATGGATAAAATCAATGACAAGAAAAGGAACCTAAATCGTCAAATCGTGATAGTTCGAGCAAGTGGCGGTGCGGTGTATATTTAGTAAAATCTTCAATTCAGGAGTCTAATCCTGGAGTCTAATCCTGGAAATTCGTTCGGAAGATAAGATATTAAACGAAAATATTTGACGACCGATTTAGACTTTAAAAATCAGATGGAGCGTAAAGACCCATAGTTATATGTAGCAAGTATATTCTGGCGAAAAGAGAAGGCTGTCGCGCAGAGCCGAATGCGATGGAAGACCCCAAAAGGGGGATTCAAAAAGACCATTACGTATGTCAATAAGCGAAAGAGAAATGAATTAGCAATTGAATTAGTATGGAGATCCTATTACATATTTGTTATTAACCAAAGTTCAAGACTGCTAATAACCCGGAAGAACACCAAAAGCATCTAAACTCCGATCTCATTTCTTAAAGAATCATAAAAGCCTCGTCTATTTGTAAACCAAAAGTAATAAATTCAAATTTCCTCGTCATTTACGAGTTCCTTTTGTTTAATTCATCCTGAAAAGTAACTGAATTCCCGTGCACACCACCGAAGCGAGTCTGGCCCATTTGTATTAAGCAAGACCACATCTGCTGGCGCAAGTTCTCCATTAATCTTAACCGCTGAACATCAAGAAAAGTTAATTAGCAAGTCAAGTAGTAGTTCCTCCCCGTATATAATGAACGATCATTTAGCCAGTCAGCCAGGCTGTTACCTAACGCTTTGAACGTTGGTAAGTGCAGTGTAGATGGAACCCCGAACAAAAGGTGTGTAATGGACACTCTGCTCAAAAACATCTCATAAGTCGTTTTCATGAACATAAAAAAAGGAAAACGCTAAAAACCAGCAAATGTAATCCAGTAACGCTCTTAATTTTAAAAAGTCACCCCAGCGTAACATGAAACCTCAAAAAAAAACCTTAAGCTGAAGCTTGTTGTTGTGTAGGTGTACAGGTGAATATATCCACGATTTCTCCTTTTGTCGTCCACAAGGCAATGGGTCTTCAAAAAACAACAACAACAACAATAGCAGCAGCAGTACCAACAGCAACAGAAGTAATCCAAAAATGACTAAACATTTATTTTCCGTCGATTGTAAACAAAAAAAAAATTAAGTGAAGTTTGCTAAGCACTGGTTCGGTTTGACACAAAACACTTGTTTCCAGTTGGCAACACTTGATATGATTATTTTGCGTTTAATATAATCGAAAAAGATCACTTAAATGGTGATGTCACCAGAATAATTGCACAAAACAATTTCGCGTACGAAAATCACTATTTTGTCGCGATCGACAACAAACAAGCGATCGTGAAAATCCTTTGGTTTTCTTACATCTCTTGTGGTGCTGCCACATGACGACGATATCTTTGCACATCATCGACTTCCTACTTAAGGACGATCACTTAACTATCAACCGACAAGGAAATGAGCAAACGGAAGTAGAGGAAGTGCACGACACACTGTTAATATTAAACTAAGGTGACACAAAAAAAAATAATAATTGAGCAATGATACGTTCGCGTATTAGTTCCGTGCGGAGTTGAGATCGGACTGACGACTGGGAGTATGAAGTTCGATCGCGATACAGCGAACGGCAGCGATACTGCGGTAAGTCGCGAGTGAGGGAAAACTCGCATGGTTTGTCGTTTGCGTTTCGTTCAGTGCCCCGACGATGACGACATCGAAATGAAGTTGTATAAGTGTTGCAATAAAGTAAAATTAAACAAGCCACGATGATGAGCTCGACAATATTAAGAACAAACAAATGATGGCGATGAGGCCAAGGGGACTATTACAACTGGTCTAGTAACAAAACCAAACAGTTGTAGAGTGGGCATAACAGCGCGAAACTATTATTTTTTCTTCTGTTCGTCGTTCAGCGAAAACAGCACGAATTTTAACTTTATCGTGACGTCAGAGTGCATCTTACAAATTTTGTTTTATAAACAGATTACTCATGCGTGTCGTATTCGGTTGTTTCACTGCAAAAATTTGATTTTTTTTTTGTTGTTCGATACCTTTGTTTACCTGCGGCAGCTGTGGTATGTACGTGCACAGAAAAAGGTTAGGAAGGCATGTATCGCGAAGAATCAGCGATCTCTAGCAATAATTTTATTATTAAAAATTTTATGAATTTCAACTTTGGTATTTTATGCACGGCAGGGTCTACTTGGCACTGTAATTAGACACAGATTTTAGTACACGATCACGACGTGCTTTTATTGCAAGTCTATTATGAACACGTTTTAAAGCTTTAGAGAAAGGGAGGAATTTGTGAAGTTGTTTGATATTAGTAGTAAATGCAGTACCACGTCGGGGGCAGCATAGGGATCGATACTAGGACCGGATCTCTGGAACGCCACCTACGACAGCCTGATACGAATTGAACTGCCCGAAGAGACGTCCCTGGTCGGGTATGAGGACGATGTTGTTGCACTGATATCAGCACGCGACGTGCAAAAGGCGCAGCTAAAGCTGAACCAGGTCATGCGAGCCGTAAACAGCTGGATGACGGCTCACGGACTGTCGCTGGCCCTTAGTAAGACGGAGGTCGTTGTCCTGACTAAAAAGATAATCCCGACCATCCTTCCAGTGCGAGTCGGAGAAGAGACCATACGAACGAGACCATCGGTTAGGTACCTCGGCGTAACAATTGACACCAAGATGAGTTTCTTCCAGCAGATAAAGGAAACTGCAGATAAAGAAGCAAGAGGCGTCACATTGCTGAGCAGACTGATGGCCAACGTAGGAGGTTCAAGCCCGAGAAAACGCCGCCTCCTGATGACAGCAGTACAGTCAACCCTACTGTATGGTGCGGAGGTATGGGCAGAAGCCCTAAGTAAGGAGCAATATCGGAAGAGACTTGGCCAGGTACAAAGGCGCGCAGCCCTGAGAGTGGCGTCAGCGTACCGCACTGTCTCCGAACCGGCTGTCCTGGTGATTGCAGGGATGGTTCCCATCGACCTGCTCGCCAGGGAACGAAGGGCGATTTATCTCAGGAAGGCAGAAATGGACAAGGCAACGGTACGCAGAGAGGATAGGTCGTACACCATGGAAAGGTGGAAACAAAGATGGAGTGAGGAGTACAGGGGAGGATGGACAGCGAGGCTCATCAGTGATCTGGGCCCCTGGATCGACAGAGGGCACGGAGAGGTAGGTTTTTACATAACCCAATTCCTGAGTGACCACGGGTACTTTCGTTCGTATCTTCACCGAATAGGAAAGGTAGCGTCACCAGAGCGCCTCTATTGCACAGGCCAACCGGACACCGCAGAACACACTTTCTTTGAGTGTCAGAGATGGGCTCCTGTGAGGGGAGCGCTAAGAGTCCACCTAGGAGGGGCGATCTCCCCGGAAAATATAGTCCAAGGCATGATCGCCGACAAAGAAACGTGGAATCGCACAGTCAGGTAAGTGGAAGATGTCCTACGCAGGAAAACGAAAGACCTAGACGAGCAGGCCGCCGCAGACGAGATGGTCGAATGACGGGCTAAAGAAAAAACATTTATTTCAGGCATCCATTGCCTGCTGCCACGATGTTATCTGAGACTTGGCTTATCATGGTTTTAGTGATGCAGATATTTTTTATGACTCCTATCAGATTTTTTGTATGGAAAGACATTCTGAATCTCTGTGTCGGGGTGGTTCGCAACACACACCCCAAGGAGGAATCCTCTCACCCCTCTATGGAATCTGACCCTCAAAGAGCTTCTTTTAGGTCTAAAACCATCCGGCCATAAGGTTACATCCTACACAGACGACGGTGCGCTCTTCACTTCGGGTAAATACTGAAATATGACAAAACATGCCACCTCAAAACTATCGTCCTGCAGCATCAAGTGTGGTGGGGGTAAAAAAACACACAAACAAAATAGAGTTGATGCTCCTCTCACGGAAACGTAGAATATTTTTTATCAATGGGATCAGACTGAAACTGAGTGACCTTGGATAAGAAACTTAGCTGGAAACATCCAAGAAAAAGAACGTAAAACGACGGTTGCGCGCTGTACTCGTTCAAAAGGGCAATAGGCAAAAGATGAGACATGGAGCCGCGCATTGTGTACTGGTTCTATCTAAGCCGTATAAGACTTATACTTACATACAGGGTGGTTGTCTGGTGGCCGGCGCTATATATAAGAGATCCACCTAAAAGCTCAAAAAAAAGTTTAGAGAATGGCAGCACTAACGATTACAGGTACCCTTGGAACTACTTTCTCTAAAGACCTTAATACCATTCACCACCTATTGCCGGTAAAACTCTTCGGAAACCAAACTGCATCTTTGACTGACATTAGACTCAATTTAGTGTGCCGAGTATGGACATTCGAAAAATTCTGGTCGGCAGTTATGGAAAATTATAGCGACTACACGATAACCAATACTTCTTATAACGCCTAATTCTACTTCTCTATTCCTACCATGCAGGAGTGGGAGAATACCGCCTCCCCCAATGGGGAGAAGCAGTACATCTTTCCACTGACGGCTCTAAGTTAGATGGTAAGATGGGTGACGGTGTCTACTCGGAACACCTGGACCTAAGCATTCGTTTTCGTTTGCTAGATTATCTCGGCAATCATGGCTATAAATGCAGCATGAGAATGTTTAAAGGACACAGCAATGTCTTCAAATGACACATCTATCTTCACAGACTGTTAAAGCCCACAGAAGTGTACACAACATTTAATACTGCCAGAATATGCCGCTTAACTCTGAGTGACCTTGTAGAGCACCTCAAAGTACGCCTTACATTGATACTATGGCATAGTGATATTCCGGACAACTGTAAAGCCGATGAGCTAGCGAGAATTGGAACTACTCTACTAGAATCGGACATAACTAACCAAAACTCTTCAAAATTATAAATGATAAATGGCAAAGGGAACACACCTGCCTAATCACCCGACAGATTTTGCCGACCCTAAAGCGGTCAAGAGAACTTATCTAGCTCAAGCGACATATCATAAGCGTTGTCGTGGTTACCATTTAAGTAGGCGAGCTAAAACTGCCAGCTCTAGCCAACCGCAGAAGGCAGCATTTAAACTCTCCTTTCTTTAAGGAGTTAGCCTAGGATCCACTGATATTAAGGGCCAAGTTCGGTTCACCAGGAGCTCCAAATGGTTTTAAGTGTCATTAATAGGAAAGGGAATCTAGCCCCAATGTGGTATCACAATACACCATTCTGGCCTAAGTATGCCATTTTTCTGAGTAGGCGGCCACTTTAACCTATCATAACCTGACGACAGCCCTCCATCTTTTGCAGCTTCTGAGATAAGAAAATTTACACAAGCTTTATCTGCTAATCTTTGAGATAAATTTCCTTCCATTGTGAGATTCTCAGGTTCGAGCCCAACACAGTGCACAGTGTAAAAAATAGTTAGAACATCGAAGCATAATTGCTAATTTCGAAAAGCTAAATAGAAGATTCTACGGATAGGACTCCCATATCTTATTTCAACATCAACAAACTTGTCCTTCTGGACCATTTTTTTCTCGAGAAGAGGAACCTTACTTAATTGGTTCGTTTGGTCTGGTTAGAATTGGAGGTGGGAGGTCCTCAAGCGCTGTGGCCACTAGGGCGTATTGTGCTTATCCTCTCAACTGCTTACAACAAGCCTGTCCGTCCCAAGAGGTTGAATAGCTCTCGAAGTTGGCAGTCACTCAGCTCACTCGGTACCAGGGTTGGTTTCCCGCATAGGCTAAATCTGCGCCTGGCCACTGCAGAGCATTCACATAAAACGTGTAGTGGGATCTCATCATCCTCCAGACAAAATTTGCAGGTGGGGTCAATGGTTCTGTCATGATTTTCGTGCTGTTCGCTTCCAGCAAATCGGCGCTTCAAATGCTTGACAGACATGTTATTCTCGTCCTGCCAGATTCAGATTTTTTGCGATATTAAGGGCAAAGTTACCGCCTCTTAAAGATGAAAACAAAAAACATGGAATAGTTGAAAATCCATTTTGAATTTTGCGCCATTTTCACAATTTTTGAAATTTTGACTTGAATCCACATGCCTCTCTTCTTTAAGAAACGGATAAATTTTTTATCTCCGGGTTCCAACAACTTGTAGCTGTTAAGCATCATACTAGCTGACGAAACTTCTGGGAGAAATATTGGGGGACAAGCTCCCTCTGATGACGATTGTCTGCAGCCTTTCTATTTATACAATTTGTTTCCTCCTTTCCCCGTAAGCAAGCTTTGCTTGTTCTGAAGTAACGCAATTTAATGGTGTCAGTTTTTATGAGGTAGCCAAAGCCCAGGAGACAACCCTATGATGCGTAAGCATGGCTTTGTCCGGAAGTGAAGGTAAGGCAAGGGGAATGAGGGAACTTGAATATCTTGTTTTTGCATTCCTGTGAGCTAGACAAAACAGCCCACAGCCTGAGTGGATTTTTTTTATTTAATTTTCATTAAAAACTCACGATTAGATGGAGTCTCGCTCGAACCCTGTAACCATGGTGTTTCGATCGTTCCACTCAACCAACTGATCCACCTTCATTTCTTTGATAACTTTGACAGATTTTTAGATTTGGTGATTGCCACAGATTCTGAGAGTACTGCTGTTAAGTGCTTCATGGTTACATGGATCCTTAAGACAACACATCTTCCCGCTCTTTATTTTATTCTTGCTTTTCATCGTGCTGCTGCATTGTTCAAAGTAACAACTTATGCCTGTAAGAGAACCTTTAGCAAGAGATGGGGACTTCAACCGAAGATGTTCCTGTGGATATAACCAGCCGTATACTTACATACATATGGGTCACTAGTTTGGTGGCCTGTAGTAACTAAGTGATATAATAGAACAAAACTCAGAAGAGTTCAGAAAACGGCTGTCTTGCTCCACGGACAATTGGATGGGTTTCATCACTTTCAAAATGTTGACTTACATATTAAAAGCATATGATAGTGCAGCTAGGCTCAGAGAAACTGAACGCTGGACCGCAAAATCGTAGGCCATAGTAACATTTTTAGCAAGCCACCAGAGCAATTAACCTTTTTAACAACCTACTACAATATTCCCAAACTGAGTCTCAGCAAAACAAAATGGAGTATGGAGTGGGAACAGAAATACCCTCCGAATCCCTATAGGTCTCTAAGTCGACTTCTAGATTAAGTCTTCCAGATAAAGCTGCGAGATCTTAACCTAGGAATCAACAAGGCGGAGAGTCGATATCTTATTGGACAGCTATCACCTCTAAATTGGTAGAGAGATGCTGCGAAGAACTAATCTGGGCGATCGGCTCCGCCAAAATGCGGGTTCCAGGATACAGAGAAGGGCTAACGAGCTAGCTAGACGAGGTTCTGACTTTCTTGGCTCTCTTGCAGAGTAGGTGCACATTGCACTTGGGATCATTAAGAGGGTTATCTTCTCAACCTTCTACCAACGGCAGATTTCAGATGGCACAAAGGGATATCGCCGCAGCGACGACGGTGCGCACGGGTCACTGAGCAATCGCTGACCATGCGATAAGACTTGGTATCTTCTTCAGCAAACATTGTCGCAGCTGCAAGGATGAAGAGACAGGAAAGACTTTTTAACTTCTTGTGCAAATGTGCGGTAGTTAAGTTTCAGGGCGTAAAGGAAGATCTCTGGGAGAAAAATTGGAGATGTCATCTACTTTTTGAATGCTACAGGGTTGTTCTCCTTTTCGAACAATAAAATCACGAGGTTTACTGGTGTCGAAACGGCACTTTACATATTAATTGGGTTTTCGCCGTTAACTAGCTAACTAAGTAAAGCATTTAACTTTTTTAAGGTTTCTCATCCGTTTTCTTTCATCATCCTCGTTGACTAAGCTTGCTTCTTCTTAATGGTAAGCGAGTTCTCGATAACCGGTATCACGATATACACAGAACCTTAGGAGTACCTCAGGAAACCCATCTCGGCCCGTTTTGGTTTATTATTTATATCAATAATATTTTTATTTGTCAGAAGAATTAAAATATTGTGTGTAATGCTGATAATGCCAAGGTTTTTCTTTCTGTTACTTGTGAACGTAGTCGAAAACTTATAAACATTTAAGCTCGCCAGGTAGGGGAGGATATTGTAAATCTTTTTTTTCTCTATGGAAGTGATTTTAGAAATATTTAGGGCTATGAGATAAATCTTCTTCTAGAGAAAGAAAGGCTCGAAACAATATGGTATAACAGGGACCTTAGACATTTTAGCAGAAATCAACAAGCAATTTAGTCAAAGCAAACGTCCCTCAAGATAGATTTTACGTCCAAGGCTGTCGGGCGACAAAGAGCATTTCCCTCTTCCTTATTGAGACATGAATTCGGTGTAAATCTGCAAGATAGCGTATTGGTTTTGAAATGTAAGTTTTTAATTAAATAGGTAGTTCGACTCCGCATTACCTTTTCTTACACAAATAAGGAGAGATGCAATAACAGTCGAGTGAATTCATTTGAATCTTACTTCTTGAGTTGCCAATCGCACGGCTTAGACCATTTCGCTATATTAATTGGTCTAAACTGTAAAATTGGTATCAACATTAAAAAATGACAAATTGTAAAGCAGCTTATCGAAGGCAATACCAAAAAATCAAATTACAAGTCAAAGACAACGTGACCCTTTAAAGTTAGCGATTTAATATGGCCTTAAATCCATTAATTTCGACTAAAAACACATTGTTATTGGTCGAAATTGATGTATTTGTGTTTCAAATGTTGATTTCTAAAGTGTAATCAGTGCATGCTTTAATTTAGACTTCTAAATTCCTCTTCTAACGACAAGTGGAATTTTTTTAGCATCTTACAGTAACATCGAAAACAGCAACGGGAGTAAATCGATTTTGTTGTTGTCCAAATACATATGCCTCCTACATAAAATTAATCTCAACGTCCATAAATGAAGAATTTAAAAGCTAAAGTAGGCCATACAATAAGTGAAAACTTTTTCTAGAATTTTGCTTAACCTGATATTACCTGCAAAAAGAGACAGCCATTCATATTCTATGTGAAAAGAAGTCTAAAATTTGTCCCACATATCTCCGAACTTGATTGGTATCTCCAAAAAAAGCTGGATACATTTCAAAGATGATACAAGACCAGTCATGGCCCTCGTAATGCAAGTATTTTTCTCAAGCCAATTTAGCTGTGTTCACATTTACGCAAGCGCCAACAAGCATTGCATAATTGAATCGATGAATTAAGCTAGCACCCGTTCTAGACCAGTTCCATTTAAAAAAAGGTGCAACAAATCTAAGTAAATGGGAATTCCAAAGTCGGAATGGATGTATCTAATAAAGAAAAAGTAATAAAAAGTTGAGTAGCAGAAAATGCGCAAATTTGAATAAGAATAAATATTTTAAACGGGACCGAGGGGTAGAGTCGTAGTTATTTGGTATTACGTATACTCAACAGATTTGATCTGGACAAGGTTGAACGAGGTCGGCAAGATTGAGAAGGTAAAGTAACTACCATTCGCTTGATTTTGACTCACAGTCAATTCAATGCTTTTCAACTATCACCCGGTGTATCAGTGCTGCCGAAGTCGTTTAAATTTCGATTTCGTCGGAGGTTTTTATTGTTTTTTTTGTCCTTCTTTCGTGCAAGGAGATTGTAATGTGCAAAGCCGGTTCTAAACGATGGAAATATTTCTTTAGGTGGTGTTTTAAGGTATTCGTGTTTTTTCTTGGTATTTAACACTTTCAGAATGAGTTAAGTTGTAATTTGAAAAATATTTGACAAGGTCTTATTGGTACGTTACAGGAAGGTTAATCTGTAAACACAAGAAGTAAATATTTAAGGCTAAACTTCGTTTTACTTAATCAAAAAATATCAACATATAAGTTTATACCAATAACATTATTTATTGGTCTAAAGCCTTACGGACCCCCCAAGATATCAGTCAATCTCTCTTGTCTCTTTCTCTAGTTCTCGTAACCCCTTTTGGGGAAGAAGAAAAGAACTTCACCCGATTCGAGACACCGATTGCAAGTGGACCTTAAATTTAAAGTGGAGTCCGAACCACTAACATTTTTTCTACAACCCCTATAACCTTTTTATCGTAATTTGTTGTCAGCAGAAAGCAACCATGGGTAGCCGTCGGTGGGAATCAAACCTGGGACCTCCGGGACACGTTGTTACTTATTCCACCAACGACATAATCAATATCTACTTGAGTACAAATGTTTCTGGTAATTCCAATGTGCTGATGCTGAGTCGTCAGTACTTAATTATAACTGAACCGACTTTCGTCGATACCAAACGTAAAGAAGTTTTTGATGTGACTCTATGTGATATAAAGTTCCCGGACAGAGTGTCTAATTGGAAAGTGGCAGAAGTGGTTACTTTATAGGATCACAGAGCCATAACATATGACATTCGTTATAGATCCCGCATAAAAGGTAGCCAAAAGATGGTCAAGGTTCCTAAAGAAGCGAAAAAGTTGAAATATTAGGAAATGCAGAAGAAAAGGACCCAACCCGCTGATGGAGAAGGAACTGAATTCATTTAAAAAAGCAGCAAGGAAAGCCTTTAACCAAGTTAGATGAGATGATGACTTGGAGGCTTGAAATAATTACTGGGCTTAAAAGAGAGTAATGAAAAAGATCTGATGTCTTGGACTCGTTCGAGCTAGAACTGGAAAGATGTTGGACGAGCTAATGAGATACTGCTGGAGGCTCACTTTTCGAGAAGCATCAAATCCGACACGCCATGAAATAGGGGGCGCATATAATGGATAAGGTGAGGGCTGTACACGTAGTGAGCCTGGAGGGTAAAGCGATCAATCGAGTTGTCTGTTTCCTTCAAGTCAGCGGGACTAGACGACATACTCACTGCTCTACTACAATGAGGCTCTGAAATACTAGTACCTATAGTTAGGGGTATATACATCACTTGCCTAGCAACGAATTATATTTGAATTTCATGGAGGGATACAAAAGTAATTTTCTACCGAAACCGGAAAAAATTACTATACTGAGGCGAAGACCTTCAGACCGATATTCTCAAATTGTAAATCGCTCAGTAGGAACCAGCACGCTTATCGTTCTGGCCGGTCTACGGAACCTGCACTTCTTGACGACAGAGCAATTGCAGCAACGGAAAAGTACAAGAACGCAGCAGCTTTATTGTGAATCCGCATTTTAGCCGATTGAATTTCGATAAGAAATTAAATTACTCAAGGCTTTAAGCACGGACCTTTCTTGGCAGCGTATGTATGTAACATTTTTGCTGTTTCAGATCGAGTTTAAAATGAATTCTCTCAAGGTTCCATCTTAAGACCTTTACTATTTAATGCATTTATTTCATTATTTCCAAATATGAGAAAATATCGAGAATCTTGTGATGTACGATTGCATCAGTTGTATGCTACACAATTGATCTCCTATCACGGGGCACTTTCTTTCCTTGAAGATGGAGCCCATTTTAAGTCGCTTATTAGTCAGGTGCTTCAGGTTAGAACTATTAGCACAAGGCTGAAAGGGGTTCATGCTATTATGACTGCGAATATAGGCACATCGCAAGATGGGTGCAATGTTTCTTCTTCTGTGGAATCTTTTGATTAATACTTCTGATGCTGGAATGGGCAGGCTGCGGGGTGAGTACTGATGCGGATGACATAGATATAGTTATCTTCGATAAGTACTTGTTTGTGCTTAGCGACCTTATACAAAGTGGTCCTCTAAATGGGCGGTCATGTGCATACTAGAGGTCAACCCTAAAAAGAAGATGCATCATGGAGACAGTCCATTTATAAATAACAAACACCTGGCTTTTGCTGATGAAACAAATTATCTGGGTATTGTTGTGGATAAATATAAGCTGGAAGCTAAACATTCAAGAGAGGGTTAAAAAATCGACGGTAGCCCTGTACACTTGTAAGAAGATCACTGTTAAGATAACCCGCTGGCTCTAAGTGGCAGTCACTAGGTAAACCCTCTTGTATATCGTGATTGTCTCGTATCCATAGCTGGACAAAACCACGAACCTTGATATTCTTAGGAAGGTTCACAGATCAGCATGCATTTGTATTAGTGCAGCATTGCAGACGACACCCACAGCTGATCTGGGAATATTTCTCTATCTACTTCCTTTAGATTTAATAGGCAAGCCGGTTGCACCGAGGACTGTCGTTCCACTTACTATTATATTGGGTTGCCCATATGGTGGGCACTCCCACCTAGGAGGTCTTTTATGCCGTTACACTTACAGCCACCTCTCATTGTCCCAATGCTCACACCAAACATCCTATAATTCTGAAATTCTTATCGTTCTCTCGACAAAATCTTGATCCTATCATACTCAGCTATTTCTTTGTCGAGCAGGCAAGACGGGGAAAGCGATTAATTGGCTTATGGTTAACGGGTCAAAACTGCAGAGCAGGGTAGGTGCTGGGTTTTTACAGAAAAACTGAATATAGATCTATACATAAGGAACACTGCCCTGGAAGCCCAGGGGACTCTAAGCGCTGCAAGCATATAGTTTCGATAGACAAAACTAATCCAGTTGCAGTCGTATAGGTGACCACAGATCACTGTCTTATTGGTACACACGCGAAGAGAACGGTACGAGGTTGGCGAGGCAAGAGAAAGAAGATTTTACTTCATCATCTCTGCTCATGGCTTCTTGGAACGCATGCGGAAGCCCTTCCTAGGTGACCATTTCTTGGATAGTGTTTGCGATCTCGACACGACTGATACACGAGATGTCCGCCGCTTCATTGACTGCTCCAGCTCTTTTCCGTAATATTTTTAGTCTCGTGAAATTTCAACGGACCTATTCGAGGTCTGTGTATCTTTTCATAGGACGAGTACCCGTAACTATCTAACTACCTATCTGAGTCACTTTTGGTCTGCTGCGTTCCTTCTTGACTGATTTGTGAACCGTGTTTCACTTGGGGCTTATTGACGTTTTGATTGTCTACTGTTCAGGCTACTACTCTACTGTCTCTCTATGTACTATACACGTCTGGTTTACTTTGTCTGATGTTCTCTGACTTTGGTAAGGATCGAGTCAAGATTCTTGCAAGTATTAGAAAGATAACACACCAGCCCACAAATCTGAGATTATAAGCACTTTGTTTCATATTATTAAAGGAACACAAACCATAGCATATTCGCTATTGCCTAATGTTTCATAAATCATCAAGGTAACCTGTTGAAAAATGATATCCATTTATTATTTGCTCTATTCTTCTCTAAACGAAACACTACTTCCCTTCGCTGTGCCTAGCAAGAAAAACTTTTGTTTAACAGTACAAAACTCATCACTGGTATCCAATTCAATACTTTCTCAGCTCCCTTTCTGTTGCAAATTACTTTCCGCTGCTCATTACAAAATCGTCTAATTAAAAAGTAAAAACCTCCAGTTCAGGCACGGCTTGCTTGCTTCTGAAAAAGTTCAATAATTTCCATCCGCGCAATACCTTTCTGTGATGCAATCAGCGACTTCGACTTGTTTCGTGATAAACAAAATTATGGTAAAATTCCCGCGAAAAAAAGCAATTGATTCGAATTACAAAATCAGTAAAACTCTTATCGACTAAACTCAAACGCCAGAGATTGACGTCGACTTAATTACTGATTTCAATTTCTAGGGGAACTGTACAAAGTTCATATTGTTCGGACTATGGTCCACGATCTGACTGTTCGCGGGGTCGACCAACATGAAGATAGCCGTCAATTGCATTAGGTCACCCTCGCGCGTTATATACACAGATAAGGCGGGACAGAAAAACTTGTTTTCGAAAGTAGTCGCCTGTGCGAGCAGGCCGTGACTATTAAATTATCACAGAAAATTGTAGGCAACCACGTAATCATCACCAAGATGAGATTTTTTGTTAAGTCACTTTACCTTTTCTACTTGATTTCTTCAGGTAATAAGCAGGTGTCATAATTGCGTGTACAAAGAAATCTTCAGTCTGATTCATCTTTTCCATTCTGCCAAATCAGCAATAGGATACACTTCCGGTCAAAAGTTCCAAAAAATAATGTATCTTTTTTGCAAATGCCGCGAAGGTCGATCCAAGGTCACATTGTCATGCAATTACCTACATCGCTCACCTAATTCCTTGGAAAGATCTCTTTGCTTCGTAAGTAGAATTCTATAGAAATGCCGTGGGCCATCTAAATGTTCTGTTGCTTGTAAAGTCAGACCAGTTTTCAGCGTGGACGCAAAGAGGTTGAGTTAAGTGAAGAGCAAGTATCTATCAGTGAAGGAACCTATTTATAAACTGTTAGGGAGGGGCGAGTACTGGTTTCTAAACTATTGACCAAACTAGAATTAAAGGAGTCCCAGAGGCATAGCAGAGCACGCCACCACAGTTAGAAATTTACACACCTGCCATATTACAATCGAGCAGAAAACTTGTTCGTTGGAGCGCACTGCAATTGTAGTCCACAAAAAGGTCTCAAAACTGAATCAGGTTAGGCTACCGGCACACAGTAGCTGTTTTCTGAACGCGCTTTATCAGTCAACAGCCTATATCGTCATTTCCCTCCCGGAAACTACTTAAGTTTATTTTTGTTTGGATAAACCTTCATGGAACGTGCTTGATCAGCAAAAGGTTCTTCCACACTCCTCTTCGCAATGTCAAGTATTCGCCGGGATGTTTATTGCAAAAACTTGCATCTCTTGTCTTTCAGTGATTGGGGGAAACCCAGTGACATAATTAGACCTGGCAAGCCGCGAGTCTTACTATCAGTTTAAAGACATATACATAAACCTGATCGCTATCGCAGTTCAGGAGATGATCCCGTGACTCGAGAAAAACAACTTGTTTGAATATCCGAATGGTCGTAGTCGTTGTTGGCTATGTTGATTTAAAACCTCATTTCATGGAATTGTTCTGACACATATGAAGATTCTACGCTTTGCAGGGAAATGTAATATTTGTTTGTGCGGTTTAATGCCTACTTTAGCGTCTTCAGTTCATCTTAAGATGCCATACTGTTGCTTTATGATGGATTGCCAGGAAATTGTTTCCGGCTCGGAGAAATTGATACTTTTTGTGATTTATAAAATGACGAACAAGATCAGAAAGAGTTTCTTCGTAATTAAGTTGTTAAGGAAAAATGAAATTGTATCGTGTGTTAATTATTAACGGGAGAATTTTTTTTTATAGATAATGTTACATTTTAATTACCGCAATTATGGCTGTGGTGTCAGGAACTAGAGTGTCATTAGGTTGCTGTAATTGATAGTGAAGCCAAGTTTCAGATTTGCCGTATGCCTACGTATTTTTATGACGTAGTACAACAGACTGTCCTAATCTGTATAACAGTTTAATTGGGCAATTTTTGTGGAAAATAGAATAAATCTAAGAATGTTATTTCATCGAAGTCGTTGTAGCTTTTCTCAAATATCATTTCTAATGAAGCATCTGTGTTATACAAAGTGTTATAATTTCAAATCATACAAGAAACTGTTCTACTTTTCATGACGCTGTACTTGAGCTGATAGTTAAGTAAATTTTATAAAGCACACGATGTCTTTTTGTCTTTAGTAATTAAGTTTAAGGAGAGATTGGATGAAACTAACTGTTATACAAAGCAGAACATTTTAGAATCTGTCCGAATCAAAATTTTAGCGTTACACTAAATCTTACTAGTGTCTGATAAAATTCGGGTTTTTTTATTGAACACCACTTCGTTATATAACAGTTAAGACACAGTTTTGCTGAAGTTTTATATAGCTGGTGTATTATTCACAATGTTTAGATCTAAGTAAAGACCTGTTTTTGCCTATGTATATTTTATTTCATTGAAAAGGAGTTGGATCAATGGTTGCGTGGCACGATCACCACACCATAGATGCATATGAATTTTTCCTTTACAAGTGCAATAAATAAAAAAACATCCATTACGTCTATGAGCTGTTGTCTACCTCGCAGCAATGCAAAAAGAAAACAACACGACATTCAATTTCCCCCTTTCCCGAAAGCTTTGGTTATATTATAAAAAAAATACCCAGTTGAGCTGAAGTAACCGAAAAATACACCATTGAGTTTAACATCTTTATAATTTATGTAATTGTCTTTTAATTTACTCAATGGTTGATTCAAGTAAACTCTTATGCATCATTAAGTATGTATATAAGTCTTACCATATCATTGAATGCTACTGTCAATCTCTGTTGACACACAGAATCTAGCTTAATAAAGATAAAGCTGCCATAGTGAAAATGCGGGATTATTAGAGACCTAGCCAACTTGAGATGCAGGGGTATTAAGAAATAACCCAAACTAGCTAGTAACTGCCTAAGGTACCCATCGAATAATACTTTCTTTTTGTGATAACGCAGAAACTGTAGTTAAACCAAAGCAAAGAGGTGCTAACATATTACTTTGAGGTAAAATCCTAGACGCCATATGGATTCGTAGTTTGGAATAAAAGAATCTAAGAACTTAGGCAACTGCTAGGCCGATTCGCATTAAGAATTAGGACCGTAATGCAGTCGAGTTGTTTAACCAACCGCACAGTGGAGCAGGCTCAACTAAAATTAAATCAGGCCATGTGGAGAATCGACCATTCAATGGCCGCTCACGGCCCTACATTAGCTCTAAAAAATGGATCCCACCATCGTTCCTGTGAGGGGGCAGGAGAGGAGACCGTAGTGTCGAAGACGGCGGCGAAATATCTTGGAGTAATGATTGTCACAAAGTTGACCTTTTACGAACAAATCAAGCGGACTGCGAATAAGGGCGTCACTGCCTCAGCAGGCTGATAGCAAACCTGGGCGTACTCATGTCCAGCAAACATAGACTTTCTATGTCAGCAGTTCAGTTCGCTAGATGACGCTAATATGTGGACGGAAGCCCTAAGCAAAAAATCCTATAAGAAGAGATTGTGCTAAGTGCAAAGGTAGCATCTACATAGCGCTTAGCCTCCGAGCTAGCCGATAGGGGCGATCTGCCTTAGGAAGACGCATGAAGGGAGGTTAGCAGCGAGCAGAGAAGAGAGAATCCATATACTAGAAAAGTGGGAGAAGATGTGGGATGAGGAGGGCAACGGACGACGGACTGCCGTGCTAATAAAAAACATAGGCCTCAGCTACCACCTCACACAGCTGGTTACCTGCCACGGATACTTTTGGTCGTACCTTCACCGGATGGGGAAGACGCCTCGGCGAAAGGCATGTACTGCCCGGGAAAAATTGACACTGTGGAGCAATCAGAAAGGGCCGTTTCTTCGGACACTATAGTGAAAAACATTATCGCCGATGCGAA
Source organism: Leptarthrus brevirostris (assembly GCA_964036015.1). Lineage (NCBI taxonomy): Eukaryota > Metazoa > Arthropoda > Insecta > Diptera > Asilidae > Leptarthrus > Leptarthrus brevirostris. The sequence continues at coordinate 8,593,008 of OZ038373.1, forward strand.
ACTCTGAAACAACACAGTCAGGTACGTGAAGGGGATTCATCGACGGAAGAAAAAGGACCTAGAGCAGCTGAAAACTGGCGATGGAAAAGGTGCCTGGTGGTGGAGTAGGATTTAGTCCGAAGTAATGTATTGAACTGTTCTAGGCTAGTGTCCGGAGAACCAAGGGAGGTATTTTAGTCAGTAAACTGTGCCACATGAGCCTGACACTGTTGTGAAGTAGTGGCATTTAGAGCTCCTGATTAACCGAACCAGGTCCCTGACGTTAGTTAAGCCTATTTCGGTTAACTATTCAAAAAAGGGGAGTCGAAAAACCGGTTCCTACAGTTGGCTAGTGCCGGACAGTTGCAGAGAAGGCGGAGTATGGTTTCATCTTGTATGTGGGCGAAGGAGGGGTATCTCACCAAAAGGTCGCATACTGGATCTACACAATGATGGTGAAACCGATTATATCATATGCCTCGGTGGTCAAGTATTTTAAATTCCCCGTAATAAGGCAATTGAGTAAGATTCAGAGGCTAGCGTATGTGGCGATAACAGGGCCCTTTCGAACTACGTCGACAATGGCGTTAGAGATGATACTGGGCTTGCTGCCTTTAGACATATATGTGAATAGAACTGCTGCATCAGCAGCTCTTCGCATGGATCGAGGCGCAAACTGAAACAGATGTCGTGATAACCAAGGGCATAGGAAAATGCTGGAACTTGTTAAAGATAAGAGACCGGAATTAGAAATGCCAGTTGATGGTATAAGGAACGTAAGGGTAATGTATAGACACCACGTTACGCTTATAAGTGATGAGTCTAACCGACGTTACAACTTTCACGGATGGCTCTAGAATTGATAGGAGAGCAGGCGCAGGATTCTTCAGTGAGGACCTGAATTTGAACACCTATCATCTTTGTCTGGGGGAATACACCTCAGTCTTTCAGGCAGAGATGCTGGCTCTGGTCTACGTACTGGATTACTTGCTGGAGAGTCCGGTGAGGAGCAAGAAGATAGCGGTGGCACTCGACAATCAGGTGGTGATCAGGTGCATGGACGATACAGACAACAACACAGCGCTGAAGCCTTGAAGTGCGTCCGTAAACTCAATGCACGTGCCACATCAAATGAGATGACACTGGCGTGGGGCAGAGGACACGCAGGGATCGAAGGAAACGAGAGAGCGGACGTACTGGCAAAACTAGGAGCTGCTTCGAGTTTCCAAGGTCCGGAGCCGTTCACTGCCCTAGGCAGAGGCACGGCAGAGGGCCTGTTAAAAACGGGGGCCACAAAGGAACACTGGGAACAGTGGACCGTCGTAGACTCGTGCAGACACGCTAAGATGGCGATTGTATCTACCAAAAGTGTTGAACAAAGGAAGATCCTGGATATGGATCGTAGGATCTTGAGATGGCTGACAGCACTACTAACAGGACATGGTAACTTCAGGTGTGTTCTACAGAAGATAAAAATTCTCGATGATGATACCTGCAGGCCATGCCTGGAGCAGCAAGAGTGTGCCAGTGTCCTGCACTAGCAAGCAGAAGAAGAAAGGTGACGGGACACCACTGGATGGAAGAAAGAAGAGTGGCGGAGGTGTATTATAAGCAAATGCTTGCGCTGACCCGAGGAATAAAGATGAGGGTAGAAACTTGTATTAGTCCGGGTTTTTCTAGCTGAGAGCGCAAGGGGTAGGAACGAGAAGAGACCCGAATAAAGTAGTCTGATTCGGCAAATCCCTAGAGTGGTGTTTTTAGTGAGTAAAAATCTTACACTAACAGAGACAATCGGGTCTCCTAGTGTCTTCGGAAGATTTTCACCCGTCACGCAAAAAAAATGGTTTCCTCTTCCTCTTCGTCTTGGCAGCTCCTACAGAAGTCGCTTGAAGACTCACCGAGTCTATCGGCATTTCTGCCTATGAGACAGTGGCCCGAAATAACGGTCACGATGACGCTAATTAATTTACGTCCGAGTGAGATAAGCTCTCTTGATCGATTAGGGTCAAGCTTTGGTCATATCTGTCGGATGATCAGGCAAGCGTGTTCCTCCTGTCAGAAGGCGTTTGCAATCCTGAGGAATTCCTGCGAAATTTCTAGTTTGCAAGTTGACAGCAGCAGGGCAGTGTATAAGGCAGCATCATCTACTAGGCACAAAAAGGGTCAGCGGAGTCGTAGCATCACTTACTATAAGATATAATACATCTACGTTGAATTAAGGTTTTCTTGATACATTTAATATGCTTAACAACGAGCATACCAAATTGATCCAGGAGTAGAAAGGAGAATGTAATTGAAAAGCTTTCATTGATGTGCTCTTCAACCTCAAAATGAGGTAAGACTGGATTAATTTCTAGTTGAGAGTTTAATTGAAGCAGAAGTTGGGTAAACCTTATAAAAGCTTCAGGAGGACGCCGTCCAAAACTAACTTTTATTTAACGTGGACTTGAAATACTTTCAAATCAGACAGAAATAACACTAAGTGTTACATGTGTGTTCGGTCATGTGGACACCATTAGATTCACAATTCGTTAAACCTTATGACTACTAACTCGAAAAATTCGTCTCAGAATAGCGAGCCGTACCAAATAAAGGATCAATGTAATGAATGATCCCGTACTGTACAGGGGATCTACATGATTCATATTACCTTAAAAGCAAACCACTTTTATTACTATGCTCGAATGTTTTCGTATATTAATTCGCTCCATTGTGACAATGATGTCAAGCCAAGCGAACAATTAGAAAGCGTCAAAACCACAAAGAACTTAAGTGTCAATTGAATCTATTTGTCACCCACTAACCTCATAAACCCTTGTAATTGCAAGGCAAAATGTGTTCAATTAAAGAGAGACAGAGCAATGTAAAAATAAAAATGCAATCGTCGTTATCGCCGTCGACATAGGTAAACACAATTTTCTCATTTATATGCAGGGCCGGCATTGGTCTGGCCGATAACGTCAGTTTCACACTTAAATGAATACAAAGGAGCCGTTCACAATGTTCGTCGAGAACAAGCTTGTTTGAAAATTTTCTTATCTCTCAGTAAACAAACCTTTCGCATTTCACTAGAATTTTAAATCGAAAAAATCGAGTAACAGAAAAACATCTTGAATCGATTTTCTTAACATATTCTTCAACTTGAAATGATTTTTCCCTGCTTTTTCTCACCATTATTTCTAAAAGACTTTTCCGCTGAGAGTTGGTTGCGTAACAAAAACGATTCAAAACAAAAAACACAAAACGATTCGTTCAAATAACGAAAGAAAATTTTCAAATGCGAATAACAAACGTGACATTGTACTGATAAGAAAATATAATTTATTAAATTTCAAGGCAAAACAATTTTCTTTTGTTTTCGTGACGTGCAAATATTAAAACTATGCAATAAATCAACAAAACGAGCACGAAACATTCTCCGGAAATTTCAATGGGGACAGAGAAAGGGCCACCAGAGGAATATGTGTGTGTAAGCATTTTGTGTTTAATGGCTGATTTTTTAATTAAGATTTTGATTGCGCAATTTAAGTTGTTTGTTTACATGAAATTGTGTAAAACGCAAGCAAGTTAGTACGAAAATATCTCACATTTGATTTGCAAGAAAAAATGAGAACTGAAAAGTGTTAAAAACGGAAATAGAAATATCTGAAGTGCCATCTAAAGTGGAATAGTACAACTGCAATATACCCACTTTAATACTGTTCAGTTATTTAAGACGCACACCTTTAGTTAGATCAAGAAATACTGTTCAAGTCAAAACGCAATCCACTCGATAGTGCGATCACACATTTTGTACACATTTGATCAAAAGTTTGAAAAAATAAAAATAAATTGCATACTTACAGGGAAGTTGTTTTTTGAAATTGGGTACATACCTGTAAGAAAATGAAAAATAAAATTGTTAGAAACTTTGGGTATTGATAAAATGTTAAAAATAAAAATTTTACAATTTTATTATTTTGCACAAAATAATTCAAAGAACACAAAAAAAAAACCGAAAATGTGTCTCGGTCGATTTGTCTGAAAATTCAGTATGTTATAGCTCTCGACTTTCTAAACAAAATGTCCTATCTGATCCTATGATTAGGGTCCAACACACAGAGTAATTAAGTTTGACTGTTTGGCTATATTGCTGAATATACCTAATGTTGTTTCTAGATCAAGAAATCGGAGAATCAGTAATCTGAAAATCTTTCAATAAAAAAAGTTGTAGATAGGTGGTGAGCGGTATTACATTGACCTTAACCATGAACTTTACTTTCGGCTGTCGCGGAAAGCAACCATCTCCTTTCCTCTCCTGATCGTCACCATCCTTCCCTGCTCCTTGTTTTCTCCTACGAACACCCTCATGCACTTTCAAGCTCCGAGTCTTCTCTTTCCTTCAATTTTCGTAAAGGTGACTTTGAAAAATTAAATCACTTGCTCCTCAACTCTAACATTGCCACTATCCCTCAACATCTTCCAGTTGACGTTGCTTTAGAGGCGTTCCATTTAGAAATACACGCTTATCTTACACAATCTATCCCCCTTTTTTTCTCGTAAAAACTACTCCTCATCCCCCGTATTGTACGACAAAGAATTACGCTCTCTCCGCAATAGGAGAAATAAACGTTGGCAAACTTTTCTTCTATCCCAGACCGAGTCTGACTATTCTTCCTACCTATTTGCTTATACCTCTTTTTCTGAACGTTGTGATATCCTCTACTATGAGTACCTCCAACGGATGGAAACTAGCCTGATATCCGACCCCAAGCGTTTTTATTACTTTATTAATTCCAAGAAGAAATTCAATGATTACCCTTCTACCCTAAAACTTGAGAATACCTCTTCGTCTGATCCTAAGGTTATCGCCAACCTCTTTGCACACTACTTCAGTAAATCTTTCAGCGACAGTTCCCTACAACGTGACCTTCTTAACTACTTTTCATTCTTGGACAAATGCACTCAAACATCGTTTACATCTTTCGACAATGATCCCGAACTAATCGCCGCCAGTATCAACGGGCTTGAAGACGACTTCAACCCTGGTCCTGACGGCATTCCGGCCATCGTTCTAAAAAAGTGTGCCACGCATCTAATTCAACTCCTTACCTTGCTATTCCGCCTCTCGGTCACTCAAGGGGTTTTCCCTCATTTATGCAAAAACTCGTATATTATTCCCATCTTCAAAAAAGGTTGCAAGAACGATGTGTCCAACTACAGACACATCGCTAAATTATCATCCATACCTAAACTATTCGAAAAATTGATCTATGATTCCATGTTCTTCCACTGTAAGTCTATCTTCACCCTCTCCCAGCATGGCTTCCTCAAAGGAAGATCTACAACCACCAACCTTACTGACTTCGTCTCCAAAATACTATGTGCCCTTGAAAACGGTTGATGAAAGATGTTGATGTTATCGCCACCGATTTTAGTAAAGCCTTCGACAAGATCTCCCATAATGTTATCTTGTTCAAACTTGATCGAATAGGCTTACCCTCCCGATTCATCTCCTGGATTCAATCCTACTTCAACAACCGTCGGCACAATGTTCTTTTCAGCTCATCCATTTCTAACCCTATTGTCGCTCGTTCCGGCGTCCCCCAGGGCAGCCACCTCGGTCAATTAATTTTCATCCTTACAATAAATGATGTTGAATGTGTCATCAATCACTCAGAGCTTGTCCATTTATGCTGATGATTTGAAAATAATTAAACATATCTCCTCCACAACCGACTCTCTTCTCCTGCAAAAAGATCTCAATTCCTTTACCACATGGTGCATGAAAAACTTTCTTGAACTTTCTTGCGGCGGATGTTAAGACTCTTTCTGCTTGTAGCAGAGCCTCCCCCGTGCCCCTGGCAGCCACTGATCTCTCTGACCGTGGCTCTGACCCGGAGGGTCGAGACTGTTCATCTAGCGACTCTACCTCCGAGCGCCCCCGGTTGCTCGGGCTCTGGAGGAGAGCGGTTCCTCTGCGTGCCATTAATCACCCTGCTTTACAGAATGTTGCTTCAGTTCGGGCTTCAGCCGTGAACATATCTCCGAGCGCACCTCCCAGTATAATCCTCACCTGACTTCTCTTGACGACGTTGCTGGCTACGTGAGGGAGAGGAGTGGTGCTGAAGACTGTGCACTCCTCCGTTGTCAACTTCTAGAATCTCGTTATTCTCAAAGACTCATGTCGTCTTTTAAGTTGACAACGTCCCCGGATCTTTTCGAAATAATGTCTGCCCCCGATTTCTGGCCCTAGAGTATCATTGCACACGAGTTTGCAGAAGAAAAATGGCGAATTCCGCTTGTGTGTAGAGTATCGCAAACTGAACAAGCACACTGTTGTTAGAGATAATTATCCGTTGCCTGTCAGTGAAGATCTATTGGATCGCTTACGCGGCAAGAGATACTTTTCTATCCTTGACCATCGCAGTGGTTTTCACCACGTTGACATCTCGCCTGATTCGGTAAAGTACACGTCACCAATTGGGCAATACGAATATCTAAAAATGCCATTTGGACTTAAATATGCTCCATCAGTTTTCCAAAGGTACATAAATAGTATTTTTGGGGATTTGGTCACAGCAGATAAATTGGATGATATTTTGTTAGCAAATGAATCCTTGGAAGATCATCTGAAAACTCTTAAAATAGTCATTGGCAGAATTAAAGAACATTCTTTACAGCTGAGGTTGGATAAGTGCAGGTTTCTTCAAGAAGAAATAGTGTACCTGGGATATACCGATAATATCGAAGGATAATGATAATTTACGCGCTATATGCGACTTTTCAATCCCGAAAAATGTTAAGGGAGTTCATAGTTTTCTCGTATTTTAGGAAATTTATCATGAATTTTGCGATTCTGGCCAAACCATTGTACGATCTTTTAAAAAAGGATGCTATGTTTGTATTCAGTTTAGAGGAGCTTTCTACGTTCGAGATGTTAAACAGAAGTTGTTATGCTCGCCTGTATTATCAATTTATGCTCCATCTAACGTGACGGAACTGCATTGCGATGCGAGTAGTGTTGGATTCGGGGCAATATTGCTACAAAAATAAACCTGTGTTCTACTTTTCGAAGAGAGCAACTGAGGTGGAATCGCATTATCACAGCTATGAGCTTGAGACATTGTCCATCATATATGCAATAAGACGATTTCGAATCAAGTTCAAAATAATTACAAATTGCCAGTCCCTAACGCTCACATTGAGCAAAAAGATGTTAAATCCGCGTACTTCACGTTGGGCTTTAGAGCTTCAAAATTTTGACTATGTAATTGAGCATCGTTCAGGAAATAGGATATCATACAAATTATGGTATGCCTGTGAATTACTAAGGGCTGTGATTAACATTTGCGGCAGCATACACCAGTATTACCTAAATTAGGCTCTTATATCGTATGTTAACCACATTTCTGTCAGCATAAACTTGCTAATTTTGCATTTTCCTATGTCTTTATAAAATTGTCACGTATACCCCTTGTGCTGTAGACCCCACATAGATATGTAAGCTTCATATTGGTAATTTAAACCAAAGCTGTATTTTTAAGCTATAATCAGATGTCGATGATTAGGGCTAAATATATTTAACATTACCTAGTCTTGCCATAAATTCTGTCACACAATTTCTAATGCGCGCTTTCTCAGAAATTAGCCTGGAATTGTACCGTTAAGTTGAACTTTATAACAAATGAACTGTACGGCGTAATATTCCGATCAGTTTGGTGGCAGTCTTTGACTAGTAATCATGGAGTGGGGCGTAAAGGAAAATCGTAGCGCTGTAATAGCACTCCATAAGTATGGAAAAAGTGCTTCTGACATTTTGAATTTGTTGAAACCGCTTAAAATAACAAAAACATTCATTTATAGTGCCATAGAACGATTTAATGAAACCTCAGGCATAGATGATAGAGCAAGGACCGGTCGTCCACATACCGTTAGAACAGTCAGTGCCATAAAAACTGTCCGAGAGCGCATCCGTAGAAATCCACATCGCAAACAAAAAATTTTGTCCAGGGAGTTGGCAATCTCCACAAGATCGATGAGTAGACTCATTCGAGATGACCTTCATATGAAGGCTTATCGTCGGTGAACGGCCCACATGTTGACTCCTCGGTTAAAGGAAATAAGATTGGAAAGATGTAAACGTCTCTTGCTTTGGCACGCAACCAATGGCCATGAGAACATCCTCTTTACGAAAAAATTTTTACTGTGGAGCAAGTTTTTAATAAACAAAATGATAAGGTTTATGCAACATCATCATCAGAAGCTAAAAAAACGGTTCCCAGGGTGCAACGAGGCCATCATCTAGCTTCTGTAATGGTTTGGTGGGGTGTATCTCATAAAGGTGTCACCACACTCCATTTTTGCGAAAAAGGAGTCAAAACCGGTGCGGCGGTTTATCAAACCAACGTGATAGAAGGTGTTGTGAAACCTCTACCGCAAACTCTCTTCGGTGGATAACATTGGGTCGTCCAGCAAGACTCTGCTCCTGCTCACAAAGCAAGAAGCACACAGGAGTGGCTTCGCAGCAACATTCCTGCTTTTATTGCACAAGAAGATTGGCCATCCGGGAGTACAGATTTAAATCCGCTGGATTATGCATTATGGACAGAGTTAGAGAACAAGGCCTGTAAAACTCCCCACCGCAATTTAGACAGTCTGAAAAAATCTTTGGTGAAAGCAGCAAATCAAATGTCGCTGAATACCGTGCGTGCCGCTATAGACCAGTGGCCACAACGTTTAAAAGCTTGTATAAAAGCAAAAGGAGGTCATTTCGAGTAAAGCTATTATTATGTAATAAACAATATCTTATTAAAATAAATTTCGTTGGAATAAACATATTATATTTTATTGTTTAGATTTCATGCTACTTTAAAGTTGTGACAGAATTTATGGCACGACTAGGTAGATAGTCCTGATTAATACCTTTAAGTTTTTTTTTTTTAAATAAGAAATGCCAATATAAATTGAATGAAACCCGATCTGAAAGTGGCCATCACCAAAGCTTAGATAGTTTTGAAAGCTACTCAGTTATGATAGGGATAACACCATAGGAAACGTAATGCAACATAGAAAACGGCTGAAAAATGCGGCGAGGTTTGCGTTTCTGCTAAAATATAGGTTCAGCAGCTGATTTGTGAAAAAAATAGAACAAAAAAAGGTTAGATAATAAATCAACAGAAAATTATTATATAAAATTGCCAAAATTCTCTGGAAAAGTTTTAGAAATTCTTTTATCGTAGGGTATACTGCAGAAGCGCTGAAAAACTTTAGCATAAACTTTCATTAATTTGATATTGCGAGACTTAGACATGTATCTTTACTACATTTTACTAATGTACACTTTTAATTAGTTCGTAAATGACTTTGTTTCACCATTTCTACAAAAGTAGTAAACAAACACCTTCAGAAGAGGAGCCCTCAGGAAATGTCTCTAGTCCATTTTGTGCCGGTCTTATCCCACCTTAAAATTTTAATTGCCGCCAGGTTGCTGGTTTTTGTTTTTTTGTTTTTGTCTAGGAGCATTTTGTGTGCAGAATGGACTTATTCGGATTCCCAGAAAAAAAATCTCCAGCTAGCATAACAAGTAGAACGTCTTTTCAGCTTTTCATATCCGCAAATAAATCGCAGCAGTAGAGCATCATCAGTGCTCCTCCAGTCTGCACCTTTCCGTAGCTCTATAAATAGACAAAAGATGGCGAAAACTGATTAAAATAGACTCAAAGGCTTGACGGTGCTATCCAGCATTGAAAAGTTGCTCTTTTGGAAAAACACGCGTTTCCCCGGGATTTTTTTTTGTGTGTCATCTTCCCATGTATCGGATGCCTTGGTAAAAACAACAAAAGAAAAGTGTCCCAAAAATATTTTTAAAAAAAATCGAACTAGTGTGTAGGAGGAAAAAAGAAAGAATCGGGGAGACCGGGTCTGAAATTAATATGACGTGCTGTGAATTTTCCCTTTCATGGTAAAACATTCGCGGTATGGGGTAAATAATATTATCACGGTGCAGCTAGCTCATCCGCAATAATGAAATAACTGACGTTAGCGGTGTGGGTGATGGGAAAATTTTTACGGGACCATTATATATGCGGCAAAGGTGCGTTTGCCTTATATTCACCGTGGTTGGGTGGAGAATTGCTTTTATCCGCGCAATTTTTTTCAGTTCACCACTAGAGAAAACTTTTAGTTAGAGAATTTTTTCTAAGTGCAGCACAACGCAAACAACAAAGCTTGCTGCTGCTGCTGCTGCTGCTGCTTTTGATGAAATTTATGGGGTGGTTATAGCTTATTTCTGCGGTTAAAAGGTTTTCAGGTTGAACATTGTGACCCTATTTTATGAGTTCATTTTAAGGGTGAATGACTTTTTTAGAAAAAAGGTTATGCGAATTTATTTTAGGATTTCAGGATTTCAAGGATTCGATTTTGTTGAGAAGGGTTTCGTGTGTTTTTATATGCCTTCGACTGTCTTAGCTGAGAAAATGGAAATATTTTAATGATTGGAGGCGAATACTTTGTACTAATGGTTTTATCAAAATTTCCATCAAGATTGTACGAGGGTCATTCAATAATTAAAGAGACAAATTGGTCTGGGGAAAAAATGGTTGGTAGGACAAGTTTGGTACTTTTAGGACTTTAAGTTGGCATCACTGAGATGAGTCCTGATCAGCTGTTGGAACAACATTGCAGTGTTTATAACCTCAAAATTAAGTTTCACGATGACAAGTCCACATTGTTTGAACAACGTTCTGTGATTCGTTTTTTACTTGCTGAAGGTGAAAAACCAGCTAATATATACTCTAGAATCGCTAAAGTGTATGGTGAAAGCCAATACTACTCAGATATGCTTTTGAACAAAGTGAAGCCAACTATGAGAGAGAAACGTCGTCAAGATAACGCACGTCCTCACACTGCTCAACTAACCCGTGAAACCATCAACAAAATAGGCTGGGAGTTACTGCCTCATCCTCCTTACAGTCCCGATTTAGTACCATTTGATTTCCATTTGTTTGGTCCATTGAAGGAGGCATTACGAGGGAAGAAGTTCCAGGATAACGAAGATGTCAAAAAATTTGTGGGAAATTGGCTCAAACACCAAGACAAAGAGTTCCTTGCAGCCGGTATAAAAAAGTTAGTAACCCGTCGGAACAAGTGCATAAATGTTGGTGGGGATTATGTTGAAAAGTAGAAAAAGTTTTGTTTTGTAAAAATAAAAGGTTTTTTTTCTCAGACCAATTTGTCTCTTTAATTATTCAATGACCCTCGTATTTGCGAAAAAAAGTAAGCGTTTCAAGTTTCGACATAAAACAAAAAATTGACAAGTTGCAATTCATTCACTGCGTCCAAGCTGTATGTAGAGTTCGCACACATGCATATAAGCCGTAAATATCATGCGGTGGTAGAAAATATGGAAGTAGCCCTGATTTTCTTATAACGGAGCCGGAACTGATAAGTTCGAAGTTATCATTAAATTAGTGAAATTAACCACACCATTTAGACATATTTGCTTTCCCGAAACTACAAAGCAATAAATGACAGGCTGAGAGTAAAAGGTGACCTATTTATAAGGTTCGGGCAAAAGTGGCTTAGAAAATGTTCCGCGCAAAAACGAATCGCGTGAAGCTCCGGTCAAAAACGAATCGTAGAAAATTTCCGGGCAAAAACGATTTAACCACAAAAAGTAATGCAGTTAAGTAGTTAAGTCGTTTTTGCCCGGACATTTTCTACGATTCGTTTTTGACCGGAATCTCACGCGATTCGTTTTTGCGCGGAACATTTTCTAAGCCACTTTTGCCCGAAACTTATAAATAGGTCACTTTTACTCTCAGCCCGTCAATTGATCCTTTCGGTTTCATGCAAAAGTTTCAAGCAGCTTAAAAAATCTAACTCTTTAGTGGTGCTTTTGTAAAAAAAAACCAAACGAATTTAGTTAACCTTTATCAGAAACCTCAATCGTGTCATAAAAAATTTTATACTTCTTACGTCGCTCGAGTTTTGAATTTTTGTTTTTAACAAACATATTGTAAGGAAGTTACATTTTTCCCACCAACGTCATCCATCTCACAACGCAGTAAAGGGTTAACTTCACCATAGAGACCCCAGCCAGACTATATAATTGTGACTGATTGGCTTAGTGCTTTGGGGGGTCTGTCGGAGGTCAGCCGCCATCAAGACCACATCGACCAGCGCACCAGAGGCAGTCGCAGTCTAGCAGTGATGAAAGCTCAATATTCTACTCAGCTGCATGAGACATGTTGACGGCTGTGTCTGCAAAAATAGTTCTCGAATAGAAGATTTTTACAGTAAAAATTGCAAGCTTTCAAATTTTACCTTAATTACTATTGATCATAATGTTGTGAAGATACCAAGTTTTAAAAATCAGAAAAATGTATTGGGTATGTAACAACGTATTACCATCAAAAGTAAAAGCTCTAAATGCTTTAAGTCTTTTTCACTCGATCTGGATCGTAGTGTTCAACAATTTTGTTTACCCTCATAAGACTCATCCTAAAACATTCCAGTAAAAAAAATCACGTGGAATACATGATGATCCCACAAAGACCCTTCAATTCTGCAATCTTTACCCATTTATACCAATCCCCACTCCCCTTTTCCGACTCGATCGCCATCGTACGAACTACGGTCAACACGAACCAATCACCAGGATGCTACGAAAAGTCAACGACCTTTCATCCTTTGACTTCCATCTGAGTAAATCATCTCTTCACAAAGCCTTATATCTTGATCCCGCCCATCCTTATCGCCTTTCTTAATTCGTTTTTCTTTCCAGTTTGCATTTATTATAATTATAGCTTGTATTTTTATTTTTTGTACTATTATGTTATAGCTTGTATTAAGCTTAAATAAATAAAGCACGAGCAAGAGATGTAAAATTAACGTGACATTCAACGTGTCAATAATGATGCCACCTTTAAAAATATAAGAAGTAGAATTTCTTAAAAATTTCAAATAGATGGGTTTGATTGATCTAGAGATGTTACGTCTAAATTCAAGAGAGTCTAGTTTTATGAGCTTAAGCCTATCTGACTACGGCGGCAGGATAAGAGGGTCACTCCAAGGAAGCCCACGAAGTGCAAAGCGAACAAAACGGCGCTGGACTGCCTCTACCCAGTCAATTGAGTCACGATAAAATGGTGACCAAACACAACTAGCATACTCCAGAATAGGCCTAACAAAGGTGCAGTAGAGAAGTCTGGTGATATAAGGATTGTCAAATTCCTTTGCCCATCTTTTTATAAAACCCAATGTAGAATTAGCCTTAATAAGTATCTCATCAATGTGATCGTCAAACGTAAAACGACTGTTTAATCAGACACCCAAGTCCTTGGTCCTATTAATTTTTTCCAGAACACAGCCATGCATGGGGTAGTTGAAGTCGAGAGGATTCTTTCTACGAGTAAAAGACATAGACGTACACTTACTAATATTGAGGGGAAGATAGTTATCAGAACACCAGTTGTAGAAAGCGTATAAGTCAGAATTTAAAAGTTCACAATCTCGAATAGAGGACACAACACGGAAAATTTTGGCGTCGTCAGCATAACAAAGAATTTTTGAATATTTTAAAAATAAAGATACATCATTGTTGTATATAATAAATAATATCGGGCCCAGATGACTTCCCTGAGGTACGCCAGAGGAATTAAAAATAAACTTGGATAGCGATCTACGGAAGGACACACGCTGAGTCCGATTTAATAGGTAAGAACTAACCCAGTCTACAAACAATGAAGGAAACCCGAGGGCCGTCAACTTGTGAATCACAATTTGGTGGCTTATTCTGTTAAATGCCTTACTAAAATCTGTAAAGATACAATCCACTTGCTTTCCAGCCTCAATTTTTGGATAAGCAGAAATTTGAGAATTCCAGTAGGTTAGTCGCATGCTGGAAAGTTTTAAGAAAAGGTTTGCAATGAAAGTGTAGTGTATCACAAACTAATGCCTCAAAAATCTTAGCAATACAACACAAATTTGCAATGGGCCTGTAATTGGAAATATCACACCCCTTGCCTTTCTTGTGAAGAGGGATAATAAGAGATGATTTCCAAGATTTTGGAAAGACTCCACAAGAAATAGATAAATTAAATAAATAACAAAGAACAGAAACCAAGGAAGAAGAACAGTTCTTATAAAGGGAAATAGGAATACCATCAGGACCGCACGAAAAACTATCTGCCAAATTATTGATGTAATTCGCGACTGTATCGTCATCAAATGTACGATCTTTCATTTCCAGTGAAGAAGGGGGAAATAATGTCAAGTATCTAAAATCCTTAGAGCAAGTATCGCAGTTGTCAGAAAGAAAAGCTGTCTTAAAAAAGTCACTACTTTCAGTTCTAATAAAGTAGGGTAGCCGTCGGTGCTACACTTAGAGTTAACAAATCTCCAAAACTGCTTAGGCTCACCGCGTAGAATGGACCTCATTCTGTTAACGTAATTATTATATGAGGCATGAATTTCGGAATTGAACTCATCGCGCAATTGTGAGTAGATATAAAAATCCGAGTCGCTCCTTGATGAGCAGAATTGCTTCCATGCTTTATTTTATTAAGTTCTTAAGATGCTTCAGCGAGCTATTGAGCCAAGGCGGACTAGAGAAAGAAGAAAACGAACGAGAAACAGGAACACAATGCAAGAAACAAGTAAAAAAATTGTCATAAAAAGCACTTACCGCCACATCAATGTTCCGCTCATAAAAAACATTAGACCAATTACAATTCAATAAAAAAATATTCAATACAGAAACGTCAGCCTTTTTAAAATTAAAAGAGAAGTCGTCGTGAATCAGAAATGCAGCAGGCAGTGGATCGAAGACCAAAGCAATTTGAAGCGCATGATGATGAGACGTCTCAGGAACTAAAGGAACCGGGCAACCCCTGACCAAGATGCTACATGGGTCAGTGCTAAACACCAAATCCAAGGGATGGCCACGTTTGAACTCATACACCATACAAAACCACCTTGTCTATAATTTTTTGTTAAGGCGTTGAAAATAGCTGTAAGGTATAATTTAGATAGTGCAGAAATTAATCTTTAAAAAAAACCAAACCATCTGATAACTTCGGCTCTCTGATTTTGCAAAAAAAAAAATCTTTATGGCCTTCGTAATCATTTACAGATGTACGCTCGTACGTGCACAGGCATTAGTCAACGAAGGTCAAAACAAAAGGAATGCAAAAAAAATATTATCGTACAGTTGCCAACAGAGATTATTGTAAATTTTCTAATTTCAATTTTATAGTTCCGATATTTTAAATAAATTACTTCCCACCACCGAACCAAACAATATCCAGAAATTTCACCTGCAGTCAGACAGAGATTACACGCACAGTTTATTTCCCAATTCAATTCGATTTATTTCTGCACTGACGTTGAACACGTGAAGCGACTAACTTGACAACAACGGCTGCACTCAGTCATTACAGTTTACTCCGTTCCAAAGTTGATTGAACGGAAATATTCGTGAGTTTCCTTGAGGCCCTTTACGCCGGCCACTACACACTTAACACCAAGCGCATGTGCCAACCGTCCAAGCCAGTGGAGTTTCAGCATTAAAGATTGAAGCCCAGCGCCTCGCTCACTCAATATTGCCCGACCAACATAAGCATTGAATCGTCGCAATGTCAAGAGGTTCAATTCAGGCGACTGCAATTTGAGAAAAGTTTGCCCGAGAAAAATTCATACGAAAGCGCACCACCCAACCACCCCACAGACTGCAGCTTGCCAGCGCCTTACTGCAAAGAACCCGACTGACGGCACAACAGCTTGACGGGAACAAAGCGATTTCCTTTCAAGCAGAGCGGTCGAAGTGAAACACATGAGTTTTCATTGAATCAAGCAAAACCACCAGTCAACGTTGAAGTGAATTTCAGTGGACTGCTGAGCCCGACTGAAACTGAAGGAATTGGGCGAGGGTGGTGCGCTTGCGCTCGTTCAGTATCGCACCCACTGGCCGAGTAAAATCAAACTCAGTGCGCTGCTTTGACTGAATGATTAGCTAAGTTGAAACATGTGGCGTGTTGCTTAAAGTTGAATTGTTTTAGGGAAGTTCAATAGCCAAAACCACATTCAATTAACTCTTGCTTTTTCTACCGTAGGCGAAGAACCGATGAGTGAGTGGTAGGTAAGCACATTGGCTCTGCTCTGGTCTTTTCGAATTATAATAATTGCAAGTGCTGGGGCGCTGGGAATTTTCTTTCGCAAGGAAATTAATGTTTATGTTGTCTTCATTTCTTCCTTATAACAATGAATGTGTGCTGTTTAGGGTTTTCACGGTAGGACAGGATGACTGTCATTGGAAAAATTAAAAATGATAGAAAATGAAAATATCGCCCAGCAAAAAATATTTTTGAATAAACCCTTTGATATTTTATTGGCTAGCCTAACTTCGTAGGGCATGACCCGATTTGGATGATGCTTTTGCTGTTGTATAGATTGTGATTCCCCATTGCGCTAATAAGAGAATAATTTGGTCCTAAGATGAGTGGTGGGGGAGTAGGAGGCGTATAGTCTAACTTCGTAACGCGTGGACCGATTTCGATGATTATTTTTCTGTTGGGTAGAGTATGTTCTCTGATTAATACCACGAGAGCAAAGGGATAAGGGGTTGAACCTAACTTTTTAAGGCATGGACCGATTTGGATGGTTCTAAAAACAGGAGTAATAATTTCTTTGGGAAGTTAAACAAGTGAACTTTCTGATCATCAATAAGGCGTCATAATAATTTATTTAACTTGTCGAGAGTCGTATAACTTACTCTTTTTCACTTTAAATTGAACATTGACAAAAAAAAAATTACTATGGACCTATATTATCGGCACTTACCGCAAGACACACTAAAAGCGAATACATTAAAAATTCATACATTTTAAGTGCTCTGAATGGAGCTCATAAACCCTAAATTTAATTCGAAAACATCCAAATCAAATACAAAATTTATTGTCAATATTTTAGCAATGCAAATTTTGTGCCAATTCCTTATTTTGATTGCCAAAATCCGATATTAATTTTTAAATGATGTTTCATAATTTCTCTTAATTCTTATAATAACTAACTTACAAGAAAAAATTTAATTCAAAATTTTAAAATTCCATAACTTGTAATATAATATTTTCTTCCGTTCTTTAGTATCATACAAATCAAGGGAAATTGTGTAACATAATTTAAAAATTAAAAAATCAATATTTCCTGTTAAAACTAGGCAACTATTAAAACGTTCTTCCATTAAAATGATCCAAACAACGCATATATAATATTTTAGTTCACCTTTCCTTAAATGTATGCTAAGAAATCGTTTTAATTTTATTTTTCAGGAACCAAAACTTTTAGATAAAATAATGAAAAAACATGGGACAGATCAGCAAGCTTTAGATGACCGGTCATTAACGATATGTTCCGGAACGGATTATATAAACATTATTTACCAGCATGTGATTTGTCCGGATGCCGCTGCAGCAAAGGTAAGTAAGAAAATTTTTTATCAATATTCAAGTAAGAATCGAAATCATTATTTCTTTTTATTTGTATTTCATTTATTTTTTTATTTTTCATTTTCATGGGTGTGTTTTTATGAATGACCGATTTAAAATTTACTACCTTATTTTGGATAAATTGTGAGCTAAAAAAATTCAAAGGATGTCTTCAAAACGTTTAACATAATATTAATTAGAAATCAAGAATTGTTGCAAGTAAAATATTATTTAAGTTTTTATTTTAATGACCACCCGACTTAGTTTAAAAAAAAAGACTTTACCTTTGCGGTGGCAAGAGTAATATATAAAATACTTTGAATTATTGACAACATACTTCTTCTCAGTTCACATATAGGCAAAATAACTATTCGATTTGCACCGATAACATCTTTCCTGGTCCTTTCTCTTAATTCTCCGACTGAACTTCGGCAGTTTTTGGCAAAATAAGACATTTTTCGCGGATTTACAGACTAGCTTGCTACAACTTAAAAAACCGAAACCAATATCATAAAATATAAATATTTGCGTAATTTGATTCGTTTGTTCTGTTTGTGT
This sequence comes from Leptarthrus brevirostris, assembly GCA_964036015.1. Classification (NCBI taxonomy): domain Eukaryota; kingdom Metazoa; phylum Arthropoda; class Insecta; order Diptera; family Asilidae; genus Leptarthrus; species Leptarthrus brevirostris. The sequence goes on from OZ038373.1 coordinate 8,611,010, forward strand.
TATATATTTCGTCTCGCATAAAGTGAATAACTATGACGTTTGTGAGAAGAAGTGTTATTACTATAAAATCAGACCCCTTACCAGCTAAAAAAGCCGCCTAAAGTGCCCTAAAATAAACTAATAATTGTTTCAGGAAGCATGGCTCTAAAGAGCTCTAGATTACCGAAGATAACGATTTTCTCTTACGTTTTTGGTAGGCAACTAAAGACAAATGGTTCTACAGATAGTCTATAGAATACTGGATCTATGCAATAATTTCTGATGGACGCCATTTTTCTCGAATCACTGTCATAATTGACCAATCTTTTAACCAGCGAGGGGTGAATTTAAATATTTTTAATTAAAAACAAAGTGTTTTTTGTAAAATATTGACAAACAAAAAATTCAATATAAAAAAGCTATTCAGTTGATTATTAAAAAAAGATACACAAAGCCACGGTCAAATAGACAGTTACATGGTCATAAGTGACGGGCTGAGAGTAAAAGTGACCTATTTACAAGGTTCGGGCAAAAGTGGCTTAGAAAATGTTCTGCGCAAAAACAAATCGCGTGAAATTCCGGGCAAAAACGAATCGTAGAAAATTTCCGGGCAAAAACGACTTAACTACTTAACTGCATTACTTTTTGTAGTTAAATCGTTTTTGCCCGGAAATTTTCTACGATTCGTTTTTGACCGGAGCTTCACGCGATTCGTTTTTGCGCGAAACATTTTCTAAGACACTTTTGCCCGAACCTTATAAATAGGTCACTTTTACTCTCAGCCCGTCAAATATAAGTCGATGTGGATACGGAGCCAGTTGAAGACGATTTCTCCACTTCAAAGCGATTAATATGAACAATATCGCAAGAAGTATACTCTAAAATTTGCCTAAAAAATGTACATTCAGTAGAGGGAGACAGTTAGATTAATGGTCGAGTGTCACGCCATGGATGCAGATTCAAGCCTCGGCCTACCCATGAGTTTTTCTTTCATAAAAAAAATCCACAACGTGTCTGGGCTCGCAGAAATGCAAAATACAAGACATTCAATTTCCCTCATTCCACATACCCTAATTCCTTTCGGGCCATGGACATGGTAAATGCATCACAGGCTTGTCCCCTGAACTTTTGATTACATCATAAAAAAGAAGTAACACAGCTTCGTTTTATACTCCTTTGAACATTTCTCCATTAGTTTCCGTAATCCTTTGTGAGCATGGGGCGAGAGAAGAAATTCACCAACAAACGAGTGTACAATTTAAGATGGATTTCGAACCACCGCCATCACTTTGCTTGAAGGTTTATAAAAGAACTATTCAGAAAGAGAAGAAAAAGGCATGGTTGGACTACTACTATGGAAAATATTAAAGATTCGGCGAAGCTCAATACTAAATGTGAAAAGAACATTAAAGCTCATCGTTTATTTAATAGGACCTCTGAATCCCTGGAATTGTTAATGAACATGCATTTCCCCGATTGTACGGATAGTTGCACGGAAGACACAAATCTTCAGGAAGTGCAACGTACAGTGTGGGAAAGCGTTACATCAATTATCACAGAGGAAATGATCTCGTAGGCAACAATTTCACGTTGTATAAATCCTCTGGTTACGATGACAGTCGCGGAAACGGGCTCGGGTAGTTTTTACCCTGAAAGTTGGCATGAATACGCGAAGAATTTTAGGCCAAAGCGTCTGTATGCTTAAGACCCTGGAACCAGCCCTAGACATGCACTTACGGAAGACTCTTGACGGATCCTACTTATCCGAATCACAACATGCTTACCTGAAGCACAAATGCACTGAGAAGGGTCTACAGGAGGTAGTGCGAACTGTTCATAATAACCAATATACCATGGCTGCCTTTCTATATATTGCAAGAGCTTTTTTTTTAACAACGTTCTCATTGAGTATATTCACGAATCCCTTGTCGACCTTTAAGTTGAGGAGGGCTTAGCAATTTGATTATCTCCATGTTATGGACTTCGAAAACAACCATCTGAACAGATTTCTAGGTAGCGATACATCCCAGGGAGGTTTATCTCTCCACTCCTCTGGCTGGTGGTTGTAAATAAACTTCTCTTGAAGCTAGAGAGAGTAGGGCTCAAGATTGTTGCGTATGCGGACAATGGTGGCGATCATTATATCTGGACTGTTCCCCTTCGTTATCAGTGAGTTAATGGAGGGTCGCAAGAAGAGTTCGCGCCTGGGCTACAACTTGCGAACTGGACATCAATCCAGAAAAAACCGATCTAATATTGTTCACCACTAAAACCTAAAAACCGAACTTATAGCATCTGAACGGGGATGAACAAACACACTATCCTCGAGCGTAAAGTATTTTGCTGTTATACTGGATACACAGTCAAACTAGAAACTAAACGTGGAAAAACGGGTCAGAAAAGTGTGCATATTCTTCTATAGCCTTGATAATGTACACAGCTACGGTATGTCCTATTCTCACTTAGGGCTTACCAGTTTGGTAAACGAAATATCTTGGCATGATCAGCGTAACAAAAAATTCCAGAGTGGTATGGATTTAAGGTTACATCATTGATTTAGATAATGAATAATATAGGAGCGAAGTGGCTGCCCTGTGGCACTCCAAAAATGATACGGATCGGATCTGAAAGAGCTCCCCGAACAAGAAACACATTGAGAACACTCGGATAGATAAGAGCAAAGCATTAAACAAAACTCGAAGAAAACCAAGAACCGACAACTTAGACAGACGATTTTTATGATTGATTCCCTCAACTTGTTTAGCAGCTTCAATAGTAGATATGCGGATATGATATGGTTGTAATTGATCTTGATTGAACGGAAAAGAATGAAAAATTAAAAGAAATCATTTTCGTTGTTAACTTGCCTAAACTTTATTAACGAGTGCCGTACAAATTTTTCGTTTTGAGAGAATACCATACTGATTTTCGATAAATCTAAAATGAATCGACTTTTCCAAACTGAAATATAACGCCGTAACCCAATATTCCTCGCAGTTTAAGGAGAAAAAAAAACACAAAAGCTGATTTTGCTCTTAACGACCTTCCACATTGTAGATACAAATTAAGCAACATTTATCGTAGTCAACTTAGTCATCTGCCATCGCTTCCATCTGAAAGAGTATTCTTCTGATTCCTCCTTTCCTTTTCCATAAGCTAAGCCATGACCATAATATGCAACCGATTATTGCATTCTATACTTGTGACCGAGATAATGTGATTTCAATGTACTAAACCGTCCCATAGAACTCTATGTCAGTGAGTTGCGACCCATCTGGTAATGTTGACATTTTCTATCGTCTTGCGTTTGTCTTTCTATTCGTTGGATGACCTTCATACATTTTTCTTGACGATGTGAACGTTTCACAGACTGAACGTAATAAGATTAGCAAAGCAAAGACTTCAAGAAATGCATTTAATGTGTGTTGAACCAGGCCGTCCATATAATTTCAATCGATTTCAATCGCTACTTATCGGTCAATAAAAATTCCTCATGTGGTACAGTCGAAGTCTTTAAGTCTCCATTATCGGGCATATGATCTGGTTTGCACTTTGAATACCTTAGCACGTTTCGAATTTTATAGCCCTTTTGGACATGAAATTATATAGAAAACCTCTTTCGTAATTAATAATTCATAGAAGTACGATAGACGGCACTTTTATAGGTTGACACTTCGTGGATCAAGCCCTGAATTGCTGGAAATCAAGGATAAATCAATTGTAAATTCCACGTCCAAACGATCAAAGAATGACATAACACGCCAATAAACATAAGAATTAAAATCTGCTGTATGACATCCACTTCGAGCTTTATGAATAGTAATATTTATGCGTTTCGCTTGTCACGCACTTGACGATTTCCATCATTTATGTATCTTCGGACCGGGTTAACACTAGGCAGGTCTAGAGCATTGTTCTCTTCATTTAACAAGAGATTCATGCATTTCGTGACAGGAATAATTTTGATATTCGATTGAATTTTACCGAAATGGACATGGATTTTTGTTTTTTTTGCAATCAGACGACCAGTAGTATTGAAAAAAGCGCCACTTAACTTATCTGCAACGCTCCCCATTTCAATTATTCGACGTAGAGCTTACTCGAGTGCAGACTTGGCCTCAACTTGGGAACAGAATTAATAAAACTGTCACAGCCGCACGGGAAATATAAATTTTTCGTTAGCACCAAATTTTTTTGGCAACAGTTCAATATGATTTTTTTTTTGGGGTACTCGTTATTTGTCCCACTGGAACAGTATGGAGTGAACTTGTACAGAGTTGTGTTCAGGGTAAGTTTTTGCAACACTAATGGTGGTTCAACCTCGATTTATATGGAGGTGTTCAACAAAGTGGAACGTAACTAGGAAATGCACTGAGCAGGTTAAGGTTTGGGTGGAAAGCTTGTAGATTCGAAACCTCAATTCATATCCATCAAGCGAACATGTATGTACAATATTATAAAAAGGATATTTTGGAGTAATTCCAATTGTTTCAATTGTTAAGTCATGACAAACATTTCTCAGACGTTATCAATCAAAGTTTCTTGGATAAAGAAAACAGATTCCATTTAATTGCGGAATGTTCCCTATAAAGAAGGAATTTAATGCGGAACAGGATTTACTAGACCGAGTTTTAATTTAATTCAAAAGTCATATACCTTCCGTGCATAATTTCACCCTTGAATTACGAAAATTTTGAAGTACTTTCCAATCAGCCATTCATTAGTGTAGCAACGTAGCAACATCCTTGAACTTGTTACAGTCCAATTATCGCGAAAAATCTAACTAACTTCTTCTCTGCTTTATTGAGAAAACTATCCCCCTTACCCCACCAAATCCGTCCATTAAATATTATCAATGCAAATTTTCTAGCTCCCCAGCATTTTCAGTGGAGGTCAATCCACCCATTAACGTATACAAGACACCAACCTCAAATGGAAAGATGAGGGTGGAAATTTTCTTTTCTGAATGGCTCTTGTCACTGTATTGAAACGTGCAGCAAAACACGATGATCTTCTCTTAGCTGCTTTTTCACTTTTCTTATTTGAGCATCCTTGACGACTATTATGTCCTGGCAGATGCATGTCATTGATCCCATAAGGAATTCCAAAGGACAAGGAAAAATGACACGATGAATGCTTTGCCCAGAGGTGGCACAACACTAAATGGGAGCCCGAATCTGTTTTCTTCGTTGGAGATAAATTTTCCCCTTTAATCTTGCTAGTGGTTGTCTTCGTTCAATTTTATAGTTCCGACAAGTTTTTAACGATACCCCAGAAAATTCTTAAGTACGACAGACTGGAAATTTTTAATGGATCTGGGAATTCCTTGTTCACGGGGTCTCTTAGAGCATACAAAGAGTGACATCCAAGAAAATTTTATGTGAAAGATGAACACAATGGAATTGAAAACTAAAGAAAATTTTATTTGAATTCTCCGGCTTAAGGAGATGTTTTAAGAAAATAATTTTCACGGAATTTTTTCATTTGACGAGGCACTTAAACATTTACGATTAGTCAAACACAAAGCCTTCCGAAATATTTTGCCATAACATCCAAAAATTATTGCCACTTTAAATTCTGAAATGGTTTGAAGTAAATAATTCTTCACACATCCTTATGCTCCAAGGACGATTTATCGAAAAAGTAATCAAATTAACAAGTTGACAATAGCTTCGTAAAGTTAGTCAATCACTAATTTATCTTCAAAATGTGGGCAACTTACCTTGATACCTTGAGTGGTAGATATGAGTAAAATAGATCGTAAGTCCTACTATAAAAGACAGATACGCATTCGTCGATATCTTTATTGTAAAATAAAGATGCGAAATCGATCCGCCGCGGATGTAAACTATCGATAGCGGATAAGTTACGAGAAGCCGACTCGAATCAGAAGAAAAGATAAGATCTAACTGCCTTCACAAAGAGTTCTTTACGGTGGTGTAAGACAGAGGAAGAGATGGCGTCAAGAAAATGGGAGTCTTTGGTAGTAAGACAATTTTAGGGAATGTAGTCGTTGTCATCAGCGTTGAATACCCACTGAACGTTGGGTAAATTAAAGTCTTCAAAAAGGAGACCTCCGGATTCGTCATATTATTAATAAAATTTAAGCTAACAATTAAGATGTCGAAAAGACTTCGACCGTCTGCATCAACATAGTCAAGTTTTGTCAAGTTTGGAGGGATATAACAACAGAGCAGGAAAATGGAAAACTGATGACACGCATATTCAGAAAATCAAAGATCCTCTGCGTGCCAACCGCCGTTTGAATGTCAGAGTATTTGCAGAAGAGGTTAGAATATCAATTAGGTCAAGCCATGAGATTTTGTCAGAAAAATGGAACATATGCATCGACTTGCAGGAAAGTTTGTTCCTCTGTTGATGACGGAAGAGCAGAAGGGACATCGACTGAACTTTTGCCAGGAACTTCTTGGAAACCTCGATGACGATAAATATTCTGGTCTCGAACCCATGGTGGTCGTGCTGCTCAACGAATTGATCCAACTCCGTTTATCGATTTTCACTGTCTGATTTTGTTGAGCAAAGAATTTGCATTAAATTTTGTTTGCGGAATGAATATTCTGCTGCGGAAACATTGAGGATGTTACAGAAAGCCTCTGCTGATGAAGACTTTAAGAAAGCGCTGAAGACGAACAGCGTCCCGGACGACCATCAGTGTCAACTGATGAACAACACGTTGATTAAATTAAAGATTTTGTTCTCGAAAACCGTCGATTAACAATAAGAGACGTTGCTGATACTGTTGGTATTTCAAAATATTCGGTAAATACCATTTTAAAAGATTCGTTGTGCCTTAGACACTTGGTTCCAAACACGCTTAATTGTTTGGAAAAAAAGCGTCGCGTTGACATCTGTGAAAGCATGATTTTTGGCTAACAAGACGTCATGAAACACATCATTACGGGAAACGAGACTTGTATTTACGTCTACGACCCGGAAACAGCCGATCAATCGAGTGCATATCGTACAAAAGGTGAACGAAGACCGAAAAAACCACGCCAAAGTCATTGATTATCGTTGCGTAGTGCACTATGAATTTTTTCCAACCGGCCAAACTGCTAACAAGGAATCTTATTTGAGTGTTATGCATCGTTTGCGTAATACTATTCGCCGCAAAAGGCTGGAATTATGTACAGACAACTCTTGGCTTTTGCATCACGATAATGCACCGACTCACACAGCATTGATAATTCGAGACCATTTCGCCAAAAATTCAACTCATATCGTTCCGCAACCACCGTATTGCCTTACTTAGCCCCGAGTGACTTCTGGCTATTCCCTTAACTTAAAAGACTACTCTGTGGACACCGTTTCGAATCGATCGAGGAAATAAAAGCCAAATCGAATCGAAAGCATTGAAGGACATACCGGAAAAGGACTTTTCAGACTCTTTCGAAGGCGACGAAATTGATTTGAGAGAATAAATAAAGATTTTTATTTTTTAAATAAATTCACCTTATATTTTGGACACAGTAGAATACCGGGAGTAATAATATATACTGGAGTCCGACGCAAACATTAGTGCGAACAGAATTGGAGGCGTTCAAGATCAACGTAGACATCACTCCATTTTCTAAAGCAGGCCATACACGATCAATTCTACCGTCAAGTCTGCAGCGGACTCCAGTTTACAGCGCATCCATATAGACCACTCACGATCAAGTTTACCGTCCAGTTTGCATGATGCCGCACCAGTTGAAATCATGGCGTCCCCGGTGGCGGACAAGGTCGCGTTAGCCAGCCTAGGCTTATTGCTCGCAATTAAGAACCAAAAAGAAAAAATCGTTCGCCTGCAGATGCCGACTAACGTCATGCATACTTGACCGCTCATACACACGTTCAAGTAAGCATGACGCTGCAGGCTTGATCAAATCGGCAGAATCGAAATTCGATTTTTGCTTCAAGTAGACTTGTTATGCACAATGATAGCCATACACTATCAAGTTTACTGGACGCCTCATCAAGTCCGCTGCAGACTTGACGGTAGACTTGATTGTGTGTGGCCAGCTTTAAATGACAACCCCCGGGTGTTCCCATTTAAAAAAATTGAGTAACCTCTACGTTGACTTTGAATGCCTTCACTTTTTGAAAAAATACCAAGTGCATCTTGCTTCCCCCCCATGGAACCATACCACTTTTGTCCGAAACTTTTTTCTCTAAGTCGTGTTTTTCAAAGGTTACAGGGGTGCAAACTTTTGAAAAAAAAAATATCCGATATGTGTCTATCTATCTGTGGACTTTGCTATTTTGATGTTCCCTTTATTGTCTCTTTTGATTCTGCATTATTATGGAAAGACACCCTTTAAAAGTAATCCTAGTTTTTCTACCACAAAAGCAATATTAGATAATGTGTTTTGGTATATCACACTATCATAGGCTTATAGGAGATTTAATTTTCTACCTAATACCGTATCAAACTAACTTTCTTTTTTCAAAAACTGGAAATGGCCCCTTATGCATCTGATAGACACACCTGTATAAAACGTTATTCTGAGTACAAGGAACGTTTTCCGAAATGGTGTTTGCGACTGACCAAAACTGTGGATCATATCGTAGTTTTTGCATTTTGAATGACCCAGATATGACTTGCTTTAAACCATTTTGTATTGGTTTGGTTGTGTAAAGAATGGCGTTAATGGCTCTATATTATAAACAACATCTGCTAAAAGAATGGATTTTAAAATCGGGATATTGTACTTCCGGCTTTTAAACATTAGGATATTGCAAATCGGAATTACGTAGGTAACCCTTATACATTAAAAACCTAACTTTAGAGACTTTTTATTTCTATACAAAAATCGATCGGCAACAAAGTTATGCTAATATTCAAATTGGCAATTTGTAATAAAATCAGGATCAATATGGCGTCACTCAAGGCTGTCGCATGCAGTCTTTTGAAATTTTTAATCTTCTTACAAATGAAAAATAGGTTAAACATGTAAAAATCGATTGTTTTCTAAATTGCAAACAAAACTTCTGGGAATGTAAATAGCTCAACCGTTGAACTTTTCCAAAACAAGTTAATTGCAGCGGAAGTATGATGATATAACACAATTGCATCTCCTAGTTTCAGGTTAAGTACAATTTTCAAAACTTTTTTGTCAAGTTATTGATTGGTTTTGATGTTTTAAAAAGTTCGTAAACAAAGTTAAAATAAGAAAGAAACTTGCAAACCTAAACTTTGTTTAAATTTGTTTGGTAAAGTCTGTGAAGGCAAATCTGAAAATGTTTGCCCGCTACTATATATTTGAGTGCTGGTAGTCATGCAATTTTCCATTCATTATGACACTTAAAAAAAATTGTTTTTGAGATAAATCTTTTAAATTGCTTCCCGACATGCCGGAAAATCCTGCCATTTACGGAATAATTTTATTCAAAATGGCCAACAACATGCAAAAGATACTAAACGGACGAAGCGTTAATTTTCATCTTTGGGCAAAGGAGGGGATGATGATAATTGCGCTGGTTTTGTGTAACAAAAAAAAAAAACAACGAGAAGAAGAAAACAATGAAAGTGAATTTAAGTTGGTATTATATGGCAGCACTTTACTCCAATGGTATGTGAACAATTAAATTAAACTCACCAGTAAATATCTGTTGATGTGATCATTGTTTGGAAACGTAATCTTCCAGAAACATTAAACAGGAATCCTTGTAATAAGCCTAAAAGCGGCAGACAATTAAATTTGTAAAGTCCTTCGAAATGCCAGGGGTGGTAAACCTTCGATCGACTAAACACTTCACTTTCACCTTAAATTCGCTTCAATTAAGCGATTTTCACTAAGCACTGAACTTTTCTATATTTAGCGATATATAGATATGCCACTGAAACACGATACGAAAAGTGAGAAGCAAAGTAGCAACCCTTTAATTCCGACAGGGGTGTTTGGCTAGTTAAAAATTTATTAAAACGCCACCGAAAACACGCTACGATTTTCCTTCGTCTAAACAACAAAAGAATTGCCCTCCGAGAAATGGACAAGATGAAAAATTTCCATCATTTTGTGAAGAAAACCAATGCCGAACTGAAGTTGTTCAGTCTTTGCTGTTGAACGATTTTTGGGGGAGGAATTCCCCCTTACTTGCCCCTTTTATGGACGATATGAAATGCCCTACAGTCAGAGTCATATCGGAGAATCCCCCTTTACAGCGTAAAAGTTATGTTTCATTATTGGGAATGTATGCGTGTTTCGTGCTGGGTGTAGAAAGGGTCCAAAACACCCTTTGTAGATGTGCCCAAATTATAGTGAAGATTAGAGTTTGCATTATTGACATGGGATCAAGTGTGTTCGTATGTAAATAGATAAAAGTTTGATTAGTAGTGTTGGTGGTCGTATACAAGTTTGAGATTCACTGTGCTGCTGCTGCTGGATGAATATATAGTCTGCGAGACGGTGTAATTTTGTCTGTCCGAGGGATGAAAAGGGGATGACACACTGTGTATAGGGGATACCGTTTGTTGTTTTTGTTTTCATTACTTTGAACCGTTTGCTGTGATAAATTACTCGAAAGCCTCTACATTTAATAATGGAATATAATGTCAGAGTTTCTCAATGTGTGGTAAAAGTTGGATTAAAGTTCACAGAATTGCAACACGTTTGACGATAAATTATTGATTGTTTCGCGGCATGACTTTAATATGATCCGCTCTTAAAATATTTATGTATTTGTGGAATTTTGAATGACTTAATGACAACAAAGCTTAATTATGAACATCATATACTTTTGTACTAAAATTAGATGTTTTGCGAAAAAGGAATTAAGTTATATTAAAAAGGCTTATGTAATTATAACAACAACATGTTTGTTTTGAAATAAAGCGCTTACAAAATGTTAGTATTTGGCATAAAAGACTCAGTTTTTAATTTTATTCAGACAAAATTTTTTGTATTTTTTTTTTTTTTGCGAACAAATATGTTTAGGGGAAATGTTTTTCATCCCCTTTTACTACCTGTTGTCGTAACCACCCTTTGGATTTTTTTTTAGAAACATTCTTGAATGAAAGCAGTATGTAATATTAAGCAAGCCATCGATGTATGTATATTTTATTAGAGACAACTTTCCAATTTGAAAACAAAGAAGGTATACAAGTTCACAAAATTAGTACAGTCCCAGACAACATTAGTTTATTCATTGAAGATCAATCGAAATAATTTACATCAAAGTTTGCAATGTTATATGACGCTTACTGAAGTCATTTGTAATCGTTATTCGACGCTTCACTGAGTCAGGATTTAATCAGGTTTCATTTGATACCTTCAAATGCTTACATAAGGTTTATATAGCATACAATGTTTTTCAGAACCGGTTGTCAATACTGCAGAGTTTAATTAAGATGCCTTGCAGTTAGTGAGGGTTTGGTTCTCTAGCCACCCTGATATAAAGTGTATTGGAAATTGGTCTACTTTTGCAACCTTCAGTACCTAAGCTATTATATAAACCAACGCAATTAAGGAGAAAGAGTCATTTCAAATTTTATTAGTTATTTAGTTGACTTTGCAATATTCAACAGATAAACAGCAGAAACTCGTACAGAAAAATGTCTAATTTATATATGATGATATAATCGATTACGTTATTCGTTGAACAATCATGTTAAAGATATGTGATGAAGGTAAACAAGCCCCTCTAACTAATTGCTGTAACTTTTCAGGAACACCTCTGAAGTCGGTGCCGTCACAATCCACCTGGATATGAGTGCCATCATTCACACAATGAAAACAATGTGTCCGTCAATATTTAAATTACTTTAGACAGTAGAATAGTAAAGAGATCACTTAAATTCGATTGCAACCAGGTGATTGCTTGTGGTGGGCTACAAAAAACATTTTTCACATATTAACCACCTTATCCCACAAAATCAATTTCCTTGAGTAACTTAGATCTGAAGTAAAATTAATTTAAGTCATACCTCATTTTGGAGCAATTATATACGAACGGAGATGGAGTTGGATGAATTGGCTGAGTGGCGCGATCACGACGTCATAGGATTCGAGCCTCGATCTTCTCGTGAGTTTTTATAAAGAAATTAAAAAATCCCCTCCGTCTCTGGGCTGTTGTCTAGCTCGAAGTAATGCGAAGAGACCAAAGCTATGTTCAACGCATCATAGGGTTGTCCCCTGGGCTTTGGCTTTGGCTGAAAAAACACAAACTATTTTTTTTTATGTAATTGTGTTGACGGACATATGGACAAACATCCTTGTGGCGCATGAGGCGGGAGAAGAATTTCAACCGATTCGAGATAACGATTGCAAGTGGATCTTCAATTTAAGAACCACCAACATTACATTACTTTTTATCGTAACCTGCTGTAAGCTGAAAATAACCATGGAGTGCCTCCGACAGGGTTCAAATCGGATACCTCCGGAATTGAAAGCCGACACATTATCGCTTACTCCATCGACAATATCTCCTAATGAAATTCTTACTCATTTCAGTTTTTTTTCATAACGCTACGCGGAAACATATCAAAGCTTCAACTACTTGCTCCACCGTTCGATTGTAATCTTCCATTCCCACACACTGCTCAGCAGGAAGTTAAATTATGCTTTCCTTCTTGATGCGCCAAAGAATGCTCAAAAGGAAGCTAGGGGCACGGCATGCACTAGTATCTGATTGATTGCTACCTATGAATGCAGGAAAAAGTGGATATAGGCAAGATCAGAGAGGTGCTGCTAAAAGCATCTTTTAGGTAACGATACTTACATATTGGTTCATTGTGTCCGAGATTCATCCATAGGAATCTATTCCTTCTTTTCTAGTTTCCTAAGAAATTACAGCACAAATCTGAGCGCTATGTGCTGAGAAGCTTCAGCGACTAGAAAAAGTCCCTACTAAATATTCTATTTTTGCCACAGGCACTTGCACATAACGAACTGATTCGATCTCTTTTGAAACCTAAGAGCTCCTGTAGAGTTCATTTATGACTCGACATAATCTTCTAATATAATTGCCTCATGTCCCGTCATGACCCATACTAGATTCCTAGTGTTGGTTCTACTATGGCAAAGATGTATCATAGCTCTTTTTCTGTTGTACAATAGTTGGCTTGCACTGCGGTGAGGGGATTAACCTTCCTGTAGAGGACGCTTACAAGATATCGCTTCCGAGTGCCGCTTGGGATTCTCACACACGTGTCCGCACATTCAACCTCCCTCTCCCCAATCTAATTTATCCGATTTTTGGAAACCTGATATATTCCTAGCCCAAGCATTTAACATTGCGCTATGATTTCTGTACAGTACCTAATGGTCGCAACCTACATCAGATTAATACGTCTAGTTACTAGTGGCGCCGATTGGTTCAACATTTGTCTATACGATTCGAGCCAGTGCCTAATAAGAACGTATACGAAAAGTTATGTCAGTCATCTATAGCCTGCAAAGAGAGTTTTTTTCGAGTATGATGGCATGATTTTATTTTCCACTGCGAGTTCTGGACTCAGACGGGAAAGGATTACATTTTGTATTTAGTCGGAGCAATTCTAACTCCACGGTCATTTCGTTGGCTAGCTGAGCAGATTGGCACAATTTCACTGCAATTCTTTTATCGTCTTAACCTCCTGAGTTGATATCCTTTCAAGGAACAAGCAAGACCATTTTAAGTTGATATTAAAAATGATACCCTGGAATTTCAGTAATGTAGCAGAAAGTAGTCTAGAACATGATTCCATGATTAAAGGGTAATATGGAAGTACTTAGTTAAGATATCCGTGCTGAAAAATGTTTAGGTGCTATGAAGGAATATAGTGTCCATTCAGGCCTAGAAAAAATCTAAGCACAATTACCGATGGAATCGGCATGAAAACTAGCCAAAGCCAAGAGGTAGACGAGAAGTCTCCTTCTAAAGTTCGAGAACGCATATACGAACGTACTAAAGCTTGGCAGTGGGTTTTTTTTTTTATGTTGGCACTTCCTTGGGCACTACTTTGTCATGAATGTGGTTAATCGAGTGCATGGGAATGTTATCTGATGCGTGGTACCTAACCCCTTAGCAAGAGGATTTAAAGTCAAAACAAATTTTTTATATGACATTTTTGCTAATGCTGATATGAAAGTGTTATGAAGTAGCACAAAATAAATGAAAAACATTTAAGACAACCGCGATTTGAAATTTACATTTAATAGTTTTTCTTTCCCATTAACAGCCATATCTTTGCTCTGTGATTAAAAGTATTTAGCAATGGTTTTCACAATCTTATAAGTAAAGCTATTGGCGCATGCGCTTAGTAATTGAATCCAAAACAACTTCCTTATTGTTCAACTTACTCTACACAAGAAAAGTAAGAGAATTTTAAGTATCCACTTATAAAATAATTTTGAGGTATTAGCGCAAAATAAGCCAAACCCAGATGTCATTCAAGCGCAAACATAATTCAATCAGAATAATCGTGCCAGCACTTTATGCATGAAAACGAGGTGCGCAATTAGATTAATACCTTGTGGCACGCTACAAGTAAGTTTCAATTTAACAGAAAAATAAGAGCAGTTTCTCATTGTATTTCATTACATTAGCTGTCGATTTAGCAAACCTAGACAAATTCAGGTAGGTGCAAATTTGTCGCAATAAATCAATTGTTATGACAAATCCAGGAATTATTCATCTCAAATTGATATTGGTGCTATTAGTGCTCAAAGGCTCGTTAATGTAATCTTAAGGAGGTGGTTACTCGTTAATAAGAAATGTAGTCAACTATTTTTTAGGTGTTAAAGTACGCAATCTAAAGGAACGTGCAGGGAATAATCAGTCGAAGGTAGGATTAATAATTTACAAGTCCTTAAAATTCACTACATGCCAATGATAGCCTTCCTTAGCTGAGGTATGAAAATTTCCCCAATTTTTCTTGTCCCTAACATCGTTCTTTTCACTTTTTTTTCCCCCCGAACAAGCGTTTTTCTTTCTTCCGTCATTCCGATAAAGTGAATCGAATGAGAATATAAGAAGAAATAGCGTTTACAACCCCTGAAACAAAGATATCACTAACCCCGAAATGGTGCACACTATACCATAGCTCGAACACAAACACTTTGAAAATATTGCAACAATTCGTACGGGCAATTTTCATGTTTGCATCTATTCATTCCTCTCCCCATCTCTTCCTGCAGCAGGAAGGATATGTTCCACAGAAAAGGTAGAATCACGGGATTTGAACCGAATCCTGCGTCATGTCTGGGAAGAACAAGAAAGCGACACCCTGTCTGTAGTACACTAAAATGTCCATAAAATCAACCCTACAAATGAACGTGAATATTTCTTTGCTTCCGTGTAGACAGGAGATAGGGTGGCGGCCACTTTGATTACGAAATAAGGGAGTACCGACTAGTTCACTTGTACTAGTAGTAATCTATACAGTACACATAGAGACGGCCTATGGCATGTAAAAGTAAATCAAGGCCCTATAGTGTGCTCCCCAAATTTGCCACCCTGTTTGCTGAAACCAGACCAAAAAGGGTAGAGGACAAGGGAGTATTGCGACCGTCACCATATGAAAGAAAAATTATTGACTTTGCGCAGTTTCAAAGAAAATCGTCGTCGTCATGCCCTCCATATGATTACAGTCGAGGACATTATTATTGGAACACTTGCGTATTTTATGCAGGGTGAGCAAAAATAATCGACTGTTTTAGGTATGCAAATTGGTTTAATTTAATTTTGAACTTTCCTACTTGAGATAAATGAATGGAAAAAGTTAAAAAGCCACTCTCGTGTTCGTGTATTCGATGAAATTTCGAAACACAGTTAATTAATGCTCTAATTAGAGTGAAGAAAAAAAGTGTGGCATTAATTAAGAGCCGTCTGGCTGCAGGTGCAATTCAATTAACCTTGAAGTCACGGATATGTTTCAAGCGGAAAATCGATTTAGAGAGGATTCAAGCAATAGACTGTAAAGTTTTTGTTTATTATAGCGAGCATCGGATAGGTGTAGGTTTGGTTTTTTATTTTTATATGTAAAAGTTGCGAAAAGAATATTTATTGTTTTATGCTACATTGAGTTAAGTCAGCTCGATACAGAGCTAATTAGTTTAGTGCATAGCCGCATATAGCCTTAAAGATCACACTTGTGACGGAATTGAATATATTGTTTATGTTTGAATATGAAATGTTTATGTTTCCTAATATCTAATTTAAACACCCCCCCCCCCCCACACACACACACAAATGCACCTACACCTTGACCTTGTAGCCTAGAGCGCTGGTGGCCCTACCTATGACGCACAAATGTCAGATTAAGGAGATGCATCCTAACTCCTTTCACGCCCTAGTATACCCTCTGTATTCAAGCAGAGATACATGCCATTAAACTTTACGCGCTAAGATTACTCAAAGAGGAGTACGCGGTGCTAAAATATATATAATGTCAGGCTTTCAACAGAATCATGTTCGCCTGGGTACCAGGACACGAAGGTATTGGGTACCAGGACACGAAGGAATCAGTTTATGGAAAAACAATGGCAATGCAAATCAGATTATGTGAGGATAGATGCAACTATACTCCGGGGTTAAAACAACCTAGACAAACAGAAAACGGAGGCACTGCTATCAGTCAGCATAAATAAGGCTTCCGACAAGATTCTAAACTGACCATTGCCCACTAGGTTATGACCTAAAGAAAATCGGGCTAGCTGAGGTGGACACCTACCGCTCTGTTTGAAAGAGGAGAAGACAGCGGAACACATTATCTATCATTGTGAGGCCCGTGATCGAATCAGACTCAGACATCTCGGCTTAGTTTTCCCATCACCGGTAGACATAGCTAAGGAACCCCCCCCAAGGACATTTTGGACCTAATCAAGGTTTCGATTGCGACAATTATAGTATCTCGTCACAGAAGATCTCTCTGATCTAAGTGACAGAAGGTTGATATATATCATTATATTCATAATTAATAATAATAATCCGATCTCATCTGCAATCCATCCTTCCTGCTTGGCTGGATTAAGGTGTTTATAAAACCCATACCGAGATCAACCGTGAACGGAGCATCCGGATACTTGGCGGCCTACGGATCAGCTAGCTTTACCTGCGTACAGCGGATCTCTGTGTAGGTGGATCTCACAAACAGACCCAACCAGCGTCCAAGATTGCCTAGGTGCTTGCTGAAAGGTCAGCTCGTGTTAATTGTGGTAGACAAGAGGGACGATGAATGGTAGCATTACCGCCGATAAGTGGAGAAAGATCTGGTACTTAGTTTTCTTTTTCTGATAAAGAACAAGTAACCAGGACATCCTCCCCGCTTGTGCGGACCAGAGATCCTGGAATCTCTACAAGCTAGCGATAGCTAGATTAGGGAAATTCTGGCCAGACTCGAAGCCATATCACGGGAGCTGCGAAAGCGGACTCACGGGCAGCGATTATTGAGATAAATAGGGATTCTCTTTTGCCTCTGGCAAAGGCAAACGGGGTAATGAGTTATGGTTTTAACTTAGTCACCCTTAAAGTATGTAGGAAGAAAAAGGCCATAAGAGACCTCTCATATACTGCTACTGCTGTCTAAGATCGGACACGGAGTTGAATCAATTGGTTGAGCGACAGGACTGGGTTTGAGAGTAGGTCTCCCCGTGGGCTTTTAAAAATTTTATTAAAAATTCCACTCCATATGTAGGCTGTTGTATAGCTCGCAGCAATGCGAAAACAAAACATTAAAAGTTAAAACAAAGAGCTCTCCGGGACGCTCCCAAACGCAAATGACATAGTGGTGGAGGCCAGGGTCGACTAGAGTTAATTTCGATTAATCGTTTAGTTCAAGAGCAGTGGATCGTAGGAGAGATCCTGTATTATCGTGAAAAATACATTAAGTGCATTTATCCTCTCCAACCACTGTGACGAGGACACTGTAGCAGTCAACCTGCAGATTGGCTCAAGATGCGCAAGTTGGGGCTCTTAATAAAGAGTGCATGAAAGCCTATAAAAAGGAACTCAGAAGGGCACAGAGAAAATCGTGGAGGACGTACTGCCATGCAATTTCGGAAGCTTCACACAGAACACACTACACACACATATGAGTAAAGCAATTAATCAAATGACAACATTTATTAAGAAATTAAAATGATCCACTCCGTCTCTGAGCTGTTGTCTAGCTTGCAGTAATGCAGACACAAGACATTCAAGTTTCCTCACTCCCCTTACCCTAATTCCCTTCCGGAGAAAGTCATCCCAGGCTTTGGCCACATCGTAGAAAAAAAGGCAACGCTTGTATGCGGCGAAAACCTCTTCTGTGAGAATCTCAAATGGAAAAGTGAAGGCCTTCGATAGAATATTCATCGCGATTTTTTCATCGTTGTCTTTTCTAATAAAGCATCATTCTGGGTAAGGTCTTATATTAAACGGGCTTGGTTTCCTTCCGAAGGTCATTCACTCCAGTGTACTGTTAAACACCCAGCAAAATCAGTGTGGTCTCTTGAGGTCTGTAGAAAAGTAGGTCGGTGACAAAAATGAAAGTAGTCCAGGGGGGATTAAGCTTTCGAGGGTTCGAGGAATCTGAACGATACTCCAGTTGGAGTACATTAGCCACGCAAGGGAATAAATCGGAAGGGTCTCAAGTAGAGGTCCTGCTTACCAAGAGGGCGAGTAATAGTTATTGATGAAAAACTTTATAGGACAAGAAATGCAGACTTTGAATTCCAAGACTATGTACACAATTTAATATTACTATGGTGAAACATGAAATTGCAATCCATAATTGGTTTCATTTATAAGGCCAAGCAATTATTGTATCGTTTACAAGTGAAAATTAACTCTTAAATCATTGAAAAAAAACCTCAATAAGGTTCTAACATAAAGACATACTTCTAGATCAAAAACTCACTTGGAACCTTCAGATGCAGAAAATAGCGCAAGTTTCTGCTCTATAGACTTTCCAACTTATTGGAGTTTCAAGCCAAAGATGATTTTCTTTGATCATTGGAACTCAGAATGGAGCGTTTGTAAAGTGCTCTTCAACCATTGAAGAGAAAATTGATATAATTGATATAATGATGAAGTTTAATTAACTGTTTCATAACATTTTACGCTAGAGATGTCAAACATAGTATCCGTAAAAGTATTGTCGATTCAGTGAAAAATTAATGAGTTCATGCATTAGCGTTTAGAAGTTCCTGGAAACTAAATTCCAATTAAAGTTTTACTTAAGCTGCTAAACAGAAGAAATGAGTCTTTTTCATAAAAGTGAGCAGAGAAAACCTAAAGTTTGCCTTTGTTGTTGTGGTGGGACGTGTATTTTCCTTTCCTGGTGTAGACAGATAGCTGAATTTGAAAGGAATTTGCATACAAAGCCTCCCCAAAAATCTTTTCAAGATGCGACTACCCTATCTCTTCTTCAACCACCCTCATGTAAACTAAGGATTACAAAAAACATATCGAACTCGTCTAAAACACATCCAAACATCAACGAGCGAACGTGCAAATGAAAGCAAATTGATTCTCACGAAATCCAGTCAATACCCGTGGGCTCGAAAAGTTTGCAAAAAAAAATGTCCTTTATAAAGCTCGCGTTCATTTAGCCTCCATCACTCTACGCTAAAGTTTTGTAACAGAAAATTTAACCTGTCGTTGGTACGCTCAGGCGTAACACCTTATTGCCTCCTGTAGTGAGGTGACAAGTAGACCTGTAATGGGGTACTCAGTCAACCACCTCCATCCTGTCTGCATCAGATATTTTATCAGATTTGTTTTAGCCACGTTGCATAGAGCGACACGTCTCACGTCTGATATCTGTTGTGTTACATTTTTTACATGAGCACAAGTTCATGTCACGGTACCATTCATCTCGCACATGATGTTGCGATACTGATGCCGGAGTGGGATAAGATGATTTCTGTGTAGCACTTTAACATGTTTGCCATACAAAATGAGATTGGAAATACCACATGATTGCAAAACACTCCCCTGGCTAAAAGTTATGGAGGAAAAACGTGAAATAAACGGTCGTCAGAGTGTAACGAGGAAATTGTAATAAAATTTTACAACAGTTAAGCCCTTCAAGATATTTTCCAAGACAGAATCGCGTTTTCTTCACATTCCCGGGCATATTCAGTATCCTTTAACATCTAAAAATTATTTTTATATCACTTACAAATTTCGTTGATGACAGCTTAGGTACAAATTCTGAAGGAAAAGAATTTCTTTTCATGTTTTCCACTTGTCCAAAATGTTCCCTAGGGAACCAAGATGTACATATACCCAAAGTCGTGCCTCATTTACGTTTTGTCACACTTTTTCCTTTTTTTTTTGTTTTTTTGTTTGTGACACTTACCTGAAAGACAAAAAAAAGCAAATAAAAAAAACATCAAAAAATTTATTTTTAGAATTAAAGAGAAAAAATTCATGTTAAAGTGATGTCAACAGCGACAAATTATTGCGTGACCCATTCCACTCCAGTATCAAAAGCATTTTGAGAAATGAATAAAAAAACGAGGCGTGGGCAGGGTAGTTAACCTGAGTTTCATGCGTAAATGGAATAAATAAATTGACCCAAGTCATTAAAAATTCTCTTTTAATTAGGATAAAATAAATGTGATAATTTAGTTTTTTAGTCGAAAAAGGAAACGAGAAATGTCCAAAGATTAAGATATGCAATTTTGGCGAGATATTAATCAGCGTGGCTGGTGAAGACATAGATTCGAATAATTAACTAATTCATTGTGAAGACTAATATTCGTGATTTCATAATTAAAATTATGTTTTTAGGTGAGCAAAGCATTTTTTATAGCTTTGTTTATGCAAGATTAATTATAAGGTTCGCTTCGATTTATCGTCTTAGGGCTGAGTTAAATGAGAAAAAAAAGTTAAAACGGAAAAAGAAGATAGTACAACAGAACAATCGGTGATTAACGTAATTTGTTGAATGTTAAGACAAGTCTTTCAACACAAATAATGAAAAATTCCGGCACCGGCACCGAGGGTAACGTAACTTGTAACACTGCTGACTTCTTAAAAATTGTGCTAGTTAGAGACTTCGTCTCATTTTTCCTGTAATATTCCCATAAACCTCTATCAACTCTAATTATTTCTGATTTTTCACTTTGTAAACTTTGGAGGTAAAGTGGGGGAAGACTATTTTTTTATACATTGTTCATCATAAGTCGAAAACTCTGCGGCATAAAATGAAATAAAAATATATTTTATATTGTGCAAATGAAGACCTTTCATATGATACTACACTTGACCTAGTAACTGTAAAAAAACTTTAACCACCCCCCCCCCCCCTCTTGCAATAAAAATAAAAATATTTTTTAAATTTTTTTATTTCCAATAAAAGTGGACAAGCATATTTTAAAACTATTATAAATTTCAAGTCAATAGCATTAGTAGCTGCTGAAATAAGAAGGTGTAGCAGACAGACAGACGAAGTCGCACCATTTTCGTACGGACCGCTAAAAAGAGGCAACATGAGTAAAATTCCTTTCAGAACGAAAATATAATGCACAATGCATGCACAGGCCAATGGAAAGTTTTTTTTTCATATTGTATCTACAGAACAAAGGGTGACTGTAGTAGAAGTCCTGAACTATATCACGACTCACCACTTGAAAAAAAAAGAAAAAATTAAGAACACAATAATGTTATTTGGATAACTCCAGTATCTTTAGTATCTTTTTATATTGCGATAACGCACCTGTTCACACTCTTTGCTTATTTGTGAGTTTAATAACCTCATATTGTTGAAGTACGAGCATCTTTTTCCTGTTCAGAGATTGATTTAAGGCAATTATGGTGCTTACGTTTGGACAAATAAACAAGAAAGAGAAGGTGATTGTTGCAGGTATCGGTGAAAGTCGCACTTGAACGTCCTCTAGTCGAAAATTTTTTTATGCAGCATTTTATGAGCATTTAATAAATAGTATTTAATAAATTTGCAACTATTTTAACACATTTAGGGGGTTTTGTTCTGCTAACTTGCCCTAAACCTAGCAGAACATGGATTTTTACGAAATCTTGATGAGCATTTAATTTCGCCGCACTTCGGCACTTAATGAGCTCTTAATTATCCATTTTTCAAACTTTTCTTCTGCTAAGTTCTTGTCCATGGAAAACATGACAGTTCGGCCATTTCACCCCCAAGCGTTTCGTCATTATTTTATTTTTGTTCTATCACAGATTAACCAATCCTTTGCACACACAAATAAAACTGCACACTCTTGTAACGAAAACCAAAAAGAAACGCGGATATCATTGACACATTTTAAGATCAATACTTTAACAAAACGAGCACAAGATAGTTCCCTTTGAAACACATAAAAATTGTATAAGAGAGACACTTTTTATCGTGTTCACATGTTCAGAACATTTGTAGGTTAACCTAAAGTAAAATCCAATTTAAGACTTTAAATATATAGCGAGAAATTCTACGAGAAAGTACAATTCCTCAAACTTTTCCTTATGTCTACTGTGGAAAGTTTTGGTTTGTTTACACCACCAATGCTCAGCTGTTAATGTCAGCTTCCGGAATTGTATCTCGAATAGGCTGTGATACAGCTAACATTAACAGCTAGGGCAAAACAGTTTAAATGCGAACTGGTGAATCAAATTGGATATTTTGTCCAAACAATCCCAATGGAAGTATGCCCCGATAGAAAATGGAAAAACTAGCCTGCATAAGTCATCGGATCACTGACATTTTCTCTGGAACCATCATAGCCTTTTTATCGCAATCTGTTGTCAGCAGAAAACAACGATGGGTCGGTGGGTTTTGAACCTGGGATCTCCGGATTTGCAGGCACTTTGTAAATCAGAACCAGTTTCTTCCACCTTTTGAAGTAGCTGATCCACTTGAAAGTGTTTTTTACTATGGTAAATAAGTTAATCGCAAGAACATGCAGAAATCGTAAACTAAAGCGCAATTGACAAGGATTGAATTAAAGCTTAGCTTGAGAGAGAAGAAGGAAGAATTGGATTTAACGCGATTCTCCTTTTCTCAAAATAGAACTTTGTCTATGTCGTAATTTAAGGAGTTTTCCATTCGCATTCGATTTAAATCTACAGCGGCTCCGCGGGATTCCGCAGTACTGTCCAACAAATAAGTGAAAATAAAGAGTACTAAGCAAAATTTTGGACTGGATTCTAACTATGTTTTAATAGATCGTTGATAAAAACAAGAAAAAGAGTCGGTAATACAACAGAGCCTTAAGGTACGCCGCCTTTGGGGTTTTAATTGGTCTTATCCAAAACAATTTGAATCGACTGGTCAAAGATAAACCTATTAATCCCGCAATTCCCGGAAAACTAGTGGTTTTTTAAATAACATTTTGATGACCATATTGAGGTTTTTTTCTTTTTATTGAGGTTCTCATATATTTTACAATTTCCTATGGTTACTTTAATTTTTTTCTCTCGGCAATCCCGTAGACGACGTCGTTCACAAGCGCCTTTTAAGAGTCATCCAAAACGGTGGGCGTGATTGCTCAAATACAATATATCTTGAAAAAAATCGAATTTTCTTCTTAATCTGAAGACACAAAAAAATGATGATGTAACCTTTATAGAAATGGTTATTTCTCTAAAGTAAAACGCATGTAAAGTAGGTGAAATTTCTTCAATCAAAATACTGACATATCATTCGATAGAGGATTAACTAACAAATAAAATGAAGCAATAAAATCAATTATGTTTAATATCCTCTAGTTCCCGTAAACCCCTATGGGGCATAGGGCGGGAGAAGAACTTCATCCGATTCGAGACAACGGTTGCAAGTGAACCTACAATTTAATTTTCTCTGCAAACCCCATGCCCGTTTTCATCGTAATCTGTTGTCAGCAGAAAACAACCATAGGTCACCGTCGGTGGGATTCAAACCTGGAACTTTTGGATTGGTAGGCCCCCGGTAAAGTGGCGAAAGCAATAGCCGCATTTTTGACCATTAAGGGAACACATAACTAATTGAAGTATTTACTATTTTATATTTAAAGGGTCGTAAGGAGTATGTCCTTCTTAGATATGGTTTGAATACAAGCGATTTTTCAACTGAAAGGTGCCAAAAATTCAAAATAAACTTTTATAAACTCGGGCGACGTGAGAAATATAACAACGAAAAGAAAGAAAAACTAAACTCATTTGGCTCTTCCTCAACAGCAGCACCAAAGGGTTAGTTTTTCTGTTGCTGCTGGACGCTTTCACACGAAACCGAAAACTAAATCTTAAGCCAACAAATTTAAACGCCGATCTGGACAGCTGTATCATATTATGATCACTTAACTGTCACACCACTTTGCGGTAAAATATTTGCAAAATATGCACAAAAAAGGTGCCATTCCTGGAGAAAATTAATATTTATAAATTGCAGTTCTTACAGGGTAATGAAAGATATTCTATTCCTTCTGTATTTAGCAGCTTACGGCTCGATGAACAGCATTTTTATACGAGGGGCCCCATCGATGGGCACTACTGCAAAAAAAATCAGCGCGTAGATACACATTTTATGTAGATGCTTTGTCACGCTGATTTTGTTTCTAATAGTAATAAATAACATCATTGTCAGTAGCATCGATATAACCCCAGAAGCATCTCTCTATAGTTCCCGTAACCCCTTGTAGGGCAGAATAAGGATTTCATCCGATTCGAGCCAACGTTTGCAAGTGGACCTACAATTTAAAGTGGATTCCGAACCACGGACATTTTCTCTGGAACCCTAATAGCCTTTTTATCGCAATATCAGAAATAGCAGAAATCAACCATGGATCTCCGTCGGTGGGATTCGAGCCTGGGACCTTCGAAACGTTATCACTGACAGCACTGATGACTTAACCAGAAGCATACTTTCAACAAAATTTGCTAGATCTGAACTATGCTGAAAATATCAGTATGCTTGCCCTGTTAACTTTACGGAATCGCCACAAATACTATATAATAAGGAAATAAGCTCTATACTAGGACGCACAAGGAATCTGTTGAATGAGAACACCACGAGTAATTTAAAAGCACCTGTTACTATACTATGCTTTAAAAGAAACCAGTTAAGTAATTATTTCAACTAGAATAATGGTTTAACTAAAAGCAGAAAAATTTTAATTCAAAAATTTTGATAAATACAACTGTGAACTGTGCTCCAGTTTAAATACGCAACAATGTTTTAAGATTTAAGTGCTTTTCTGGTGAAATTGCAAAAATTTTCAGATTCGTGCAAGATTTAGAACCACTGTCTCGGGCTCCTCTTTCTGAACGCACTTGTTGACATATAAAATTTTCGACGCGCAATTATTTTGTGCTGAAATTGAAATTTAATTTCTTACGTTAAATTTCTCTATCTTAATACATTGTATGTTGGTCAATCGTATTAACAAACTAATCGGAAATAAACAAATCACCTGTTTTTACCTTGGCAAAATTCGTGCAAACTTTCCACCGGGCCAGTACACTAAGCACTTGTGATTTTGTTTTACTTTTTTCAGATTTAATAATTCCTAAAAACTTGTACAAACGCACTTAATATACAACACAATAACAAATGCACCATTTAACACTATTTTTAGAAAATTAGCACCATAAATTACATTAAAATAAACTAAAAATTCTCCGAAAAGCCACGAACACTTCTTGCAATAATTTCTTTCAAAGTGGCGTTAGCTGTCTATTGTCACTTCACTGACTTCGAACTGAAAGGCACGCATGCGTAAATCAGAAAAATGTCAGTGGTCATATGCAACATGTTGAAAAATGTTGTTTGTTGTCCAAACCGTCTGCATGGATGCAACAATAATATCGAATTTTAATGCGCGGTTAATTTAAATTATTTTTCATGTGATTTTTATGAATATTTTTAAATAAATAAATTCTAGGCCTTTTTTAATTATTTTTATAAGGTCGATCTCCCACAATGTGTAGATTACTATATAATTTTTTTTTACGATGTGACCAAAGCCTAGGGGACAACCCTTTGATGCGTTAGCATGGCTTTGACCGGGAGAGAATTAGGGTAAGGGGAAACTTGAATACCTTGTTTTTGCATCGCTGCGAGCGAACCATGGCATGGTGGTCGTGCCGCTCAACAAATTGATTCAACTCCGTTTCCATTATTATTTTAATTCCGCCTCTGCTTAATATATAATGGGATTAATTGCAAAGTCAGTTCATTTCTCGAAGTAAACTGATCACTAAGTGGAGAAATTGTAAAAGCAATTTTGATCAAATAAGATAGGCAGTGGGGTTTTATCTTCCTTCCTGACACAGATTGCTTATAATAGCCTCAACGGTTCTAGTAATATTTATGAAGTTCTTCATCTTCACCTTTCGCTGGAATACTTTTTTTGTATCAGAGTTAGAATTAACCCTTATAATTCAGAAGGTGCACTTCACAGGCAGAAGCGAGGAACCAATTGACCTACCCATAAATAATAATAAAGTAATTACGATTAGATATTAAAGTACTTTTGTGGGAATTTTAAGTACAAGTACAAGTACCGGTACTGGTACTTGAAATTTTCAAATACAAGTACCAAGGAATTGTACTTGTCCTTAAAAAATTCTAAGTACAAGGTAATTGTACTTAAGCTATACTTTAGCCCTAATGTATTTAATTACTTTACAGGTCTGATTTCAATATAACATACCAGCTTAGCCCGTTTTATACATCAAATTTTGATGACAGAAAATAATAAGACATTTGTACCCAAAAACCATAACTGCTTTGGAAAAAGCGTTGGTTTTATTCCATAGCGTGGTCCTCAGGATTTTTTGAAAATGTTTGGGCACAAAAAAAAAACCAACTTTTCTAGCTGTGGCATCCGAAAAACTGAGTTAAGGTACCGATTTTTACGAATGTCAAAAAAGTACCAATACTCAGCTTCATCTGCTCGGGTTCCTAATGCTATTTGTTGAGTGGCTGTACTCTTACGTGCCCGGGCTTACTCAGCGTGTCTTGTTTCGCGATGATCTATCCATTGAATTCTCTACTTCTGCTGAGTTGCCTCAGGGCAGCATTCTCGGCCCCACTCCTCTTTATCATTTTTAATAATGGTGTCTCGTTGCTCCTTTCTAGCTCAAGAATCCTGTGTCGTCTCGCGCTCGTGCTCTGTTGAGCTCCAACATTCACATTTTTCAAGATTGGCGCTCCAATAATCGTCTCCCTATTAATACTAACAAATGCACATGCAGAGAAAGCGTCCCGTACTCTTCGACTACTCATTAATGGCTATGTCTTGCATGGGCTGCATAGGGTTAAGGACCTGGGGGATGGTTCTTAATTCCCTCCTTTCCTTTGACGATCACATTGTGGTGAGTAGGGCTAATTCCACGATAGGTTTTGTGAAAAGGTGGTCCAGGGAACTTGACAATCCCTACCTAACTAGGCTCTTCTAATGTACATTCGTTAGACCAGTTCTGAAATACACTTGCCCGGTTTGGGATCACTACATCAACATTCACTGTTCAGCGCAGATTCCTCAAGTTCGCTCTTTGTGACCTTCCTTGGTGCGATCCTTTCTATATTACTAGGCTCGGTCTGATTTCTCTTAATTCCCTTTAAAAAAAGACGTAGGATTTATAAGATTATTTTTTTTGTAAGATTTATTGCGGGGGTCGATCAACTCCTCCGAATTGCTGAACGATGTAGGCATTTCCATTCCAGCCCGGTCCCTGAGGAACTTCGGCTTTTTCCATGTTCTCTACAGGGATGCTTTTATTTCGCCAGGGATGTGGGTTACTGCAAAATACCTCAGACGAATGTTACTCGGTTGGAAGGGGGACATCTTTTGACGGTAAAATCCCCCCACCCACGACTTCCACCCGCGGGGGGAGGGGGAAACTTTTTATTCTTAAACGAAAACCCCTATTTTTTTCATTAATTTTGATTCCTGGCGAAAAAAAGAAACTTTTGTCTGAAATTTTTTTTTTTAGATTTTGGAAATTTAAAGATTTTTTACTCAAAAATGGTTAGGTTTACAGAAAAATTCCAGAGGAGCAAAAGTGCTTAGATTTCTTCAGAGAATCGGACCAAATTTTGTGAGAATTTTTGTTAGACAATTTTGGATAAACAAATTTTTTTTAGAAAATTTTGCATAACAATTTCTCAACTGCTGAGAAAAAACCATGCAAACTAGAAGACGTGGAGAAAGCCGACAGAGATAAGAATAAATCCAGAAAGAACAAGTAACCAGTAAAATTACCATCAATTCTTTAACTGCAAATCTCAGGGCTCCAAAGACTTAAGAAAGACTAGAAAAATGGACAACAGGTCTACAGTTGGGAATATCGCACTTGCCCTTTTTATGAAAACAGAAAGTTTGGAAGCACGTGAAAACCACTTTCGATCCCACCAAATTTCAGATTTAGTCAGATTTAGCAGGCAATGTCGAAACAAGAATTAGATTGGATTGTAAAATGGCGAGTCAGTTTCTTACAATTAGCCTAACAGTAGATCTCGTTGAACATTTTTTTTACCCTTAAAAGATGTTAGTTTGCTCATTGGAAATGAATTGGCAGACAAATAGTTGTTAAACGTAGCCTGGAGGGGAGAGAGAGAGGAGGGTTGAAAGATTCAAAATTTTAAAAATTTTTTCATCAAAATCCTGAAAATCTTTGATTAACTACAACAACATAGAAGCTGCCACAAAGACTGCCTGAAAAAGGCGTTAATGTAGGAGTAAAACTAAGATGAATGAGAACAGATTCAAAATGGTCATATATTACGAAAGTGCCGATTCAATTAGTAAATCTCATGACAACCATATTTAAAACTCTTTAAATTTCCACAATTTTTAGGTCAATATTTATCTACATAACCAGTCAGAAATCTATAGACAAGACAAATAGTCGACCACAAAAATAAATTCATCACTTATGCCAAATTCGACGTCATCCAACTGCTTGTACGGCTCTTTAAATCCCACCCACACGAATCGAAATTCGATATTCAACTTTCGACTTGTCATCGTCGAGTCAAAAATGTCCAAAATTTGTTGTACGAACATATTTTGTAATCCTCACATTGTCTGGAGGGAAAAAAAAAACTTAACCAAAGTTCATTGACGTTTGGATTTTGGTAGAATTTCTTGAGTGTCCATTTCGCATATGGTGCCGCACAGCATGAAATTATAACCACTCATCAGCCAGCCAGAAATAGTACAAATCACGTGCCCTCCAGAAAGTATTTAGATCCTTCACAACCACAACCGGAGGCAGAAACTAGAGAAACCCATAACAACTGTGTCTATTGTGGGTGGCTTGGATGTTTGAGTGGTTATGTTGGCATGAAATGGTATGCCTGGACATCAGCTTCAATTAATTATATTTCTGCGCGTTTTCCTCTTCGTTTTTGCAAATCGAATTTGACCTATTTTTTCAGACTTTTTATGTAATGAATATTGGCGACAGTAGTCAGTTTTTGGCTTAGGCACGCAATTTTTGCTAGAGGCCCCATTCCTAGTCTTAGTATCCAACAAAGGTCAAGCAGTCTTGCTTGCCTTCCCTTACTTTTCTTCCTCGCCATATAGCAAACTTATCGAGTTGTTATTTCATGCGATTTCCATAAATGAGTAATCCCGGCTGTAGCGAGGGAGTTAATCTGATTTAATTTACAAGACGACCTCCTGCTGGTAATCAAGAGCAAAAATGGCAGCACAAATGAAAATTGGAACGTTGCTTTGCGAACATATGGGCGACCTTCAAGAGTTTTCCAAACAAAAGTCAGTCGCCATATGTGAAACGAAGACGTTGTTAAAAGAAATCAAGCCAATTTCGACCTCATATTGGCTCCTCGATGGAGCAGGCAACGATTTCTAGACGTAAAGTAAACTGCCGCCGCTGTCGGCTAGAATTCTCAAGTGTTGATCTTCCCTGGATAAAAGTGGAGCTTGCTCGCACTCATGTGGAAATACTTCAGCCAAACGAACGCAACCCAATGATATAGGCATTTCCTGGGCTTTGTTTGATCTGAAACGGGTTTTATCGCGCCTTTTTGGATTGTCTGAATTTTTTTTTGTAACAAGATGATCTCAACTCGTAATCGCAATGTATTTAGCAGGGTTAATGCGGATTCGATCGGCTATAGGTAGTTCAGAGGTTAATTCAATTGAATTACGGTTTTTATGCTTTTTGACCGGAACATTGTCGATTCGGTCATGAGTAATTAAAGTGCATTTACGTGGAAAACAAACAGCCAAGGCCAGGTGGTTCTTTTGGTTTATTTCATGGTAGAGTTTGGGAGTTTCTGAGCATAAACAGTGGAATTACAAAGCAATACGGACGTTGAATTATGAAAGTCAAGTTTAATGACGTGGACAACCTTTAGAAAGAATAATGATAGCAAAGTTATATTCGACACGTGAATGGTAGTTTATTTTAATTGCACTTTTCAATATTCTATAATTACGTGATTGACCTCAATCAGGCAATCATTTATTGCCATCGTTATCGTAACGAATGGTTTCTTTTTGTCCAATCAAAGTAAAAAAACCACCAAAGTTTTTTAATCTACCGAATCTATAACCAGCCCCGTAACAGATTTTGTTACTTGTCAACTAAACCAAGTAACTCTTGCACACAAAGTTTATATCCATTGCGAGTTTTCCTTAGGGACCTGTTGAGCAATCGTCTAGTGGCTCTACTAGCAATTCAGACGTACATAGGTATCTATGCTCCAGACTGATTGCAAGTGTTCTTATGCCATGAAATTGTTACATAAAAGTTTGCTATTCCTAAATTATTCGAAAACAATTTAAAAAAAACTTACAGATCACAACCACACTGTTTTTCGCAATACAAGGGTGAATCAATAAGTACTTGTATTTGAAGGGCAGGTGGCGTGTCTTAGGGAAGTTGACTTTACCATCGCTGAAATGAAGTCATACAGAATGCTTGTGATTCTCTGAAATTTCGTTGGTTGCTTAGGTTAATTTCCTCTCTTTAGAACTGTCAAAAAACAGCGGGTCATCTCTCGCAACGAAGAAAATCTTGGGGCACAGCCAACTCTAGATACAAGCCTGGAAGCTGACACGAACAGCTGAGCATTGGTGGTGTAAACAAACCGAAACTTGAATTCTACTTTCTCGAAGTATTTCTCGCAATATTTTGAACATGGAATTTACTTGAGGTTAATCTACAAATATTCTGAACATGTAGTCACGATAAAAAGTGTCTACCTTTACAATTTTCATGTATTTTAAATGGAAAACTCTGCCTTTTGTTCGTTTTGTTGAATTATTGAGCTTAAAATGCCTCAATAACATCAGCGTTTGTTTCTCTTTGGTTTTGGTTACGATAGTGTGAGTAGGCTGCAGTTCTCGTCGTTTTGACACTGTCAAATATTACGGCACTGTCAAATATTACGGCACTGTCAAATATTACGAGTTTTGACTTGATTTTCGTTAATTTCCTTGTTCCTCGCTTTCTTCATAGGCTTCAATAAGCACTAAAGTTAATAAAAACAAACAATCAAAAAATTACTTCTATGCCAAAAACAGCTGTCTCGCAGTGCGTTAGCACCTAAACATAGGGCTCTCACACGGAGGGGTCTGGATTATCATACTGTAAGTTGGGCGGATGCCCACAAGGTGATGTACTGTCGCCGCTGCTCTGGTCTCTAGTAGAAGACGACCCTTTAACAAACCATGTAGACTTGGTTATCGGGCAGTCGGCTATACGGATGACCTTGTAATTATTATTACAGGGAAGTTTCACTCAACTGTTACTGATTTAATGAAATCAGCTCTGCGTGCGGGTACTGACTGGTTCACAAAGGAAAATATCACTATTAACCCTGCCAAAGCTATTCCTGTGCCGTTCACCAGAAGGTGCCATTTGGACCTCGATTCGATTTCGACCTCTGATGTGAAATACTTCGGCATAACACTCGATAGAAAATTTAATTGGAACGTTTACCTTGACTTTACCCTAAATAAGCTTACACGAGCCCTATGGGCCTGTCGAACACTCTTCGGAAAAACTTGGGTTTTCACCAATACAATATGACTGTCAAACAGATGGTTACTTATGGCGTCTCCCGGTGGCCTAAAGTTCAACAATATACAGCGGCATGCCTGCCTCTATATAACAGGAGGACCTGTCCAAAAGCTGTCATGGAGGCGGTAATTGGGCTCTATCATAAAATTGACTGCAATTAGTTGGCCTGAGAGTGCAACTCACATCTAATATGCCGATTGGTGATAAGGCTCACATGGGCAGCCTTCAGTGCATTCCTAGCATAATTGTGTGCATCGTAACGGAACATATGACTAAGGAACTGCGCTTCGGCAGAAGATTCAGGATTGTCTTTCCTGAACGAGCAGACTGGGACGGCGGTAGTCCAAGTCTCAAACCAAGTAGCCTTAAATGGTTCACTGATGGCTCAAAAATGGAACAAGGTACTGGTTT
The DNA here is from genome assembly GCA_964036015.1 of Leptarthrus brevirostris. Taxonomy (NCBI): domain Eukaryota; kingdom Metazoa; phylum Arthropoda; class Insecta; order Diptera; family Asilidae; genus Leptarthrus; species Leptarthrus brevirostris. The sequence goes on from OZ038373.1 coordinate 8,643,305, forward strand.
CGTTTGCATTGAGTAAATGTCTTAGTGTCGTTCAAGCTGAAATCTATCCCATCGGAATTTCCACACCTATCAACATTAACAAGGCACCGAAAGGTGCTAATATAACTATCTTCTCGCATAGTAAAGCAGCCCTCAGTTTTTCCTCCAGGCTAACTAAGTAGTGCTTTGACACCCGTCCATAACAGGGTACCACTGTCGTTTACCTGGTCACTCGGGTACCGACGACAATAAGATCGTTGATGAGCTTTCTAGGAAGGATTCATCCTCTGCCAAAGCCCTGAACGTTATTGCAGACTAAGCTGGTCATCGGTCGTCGTCAACACCAGAAATCCGACAAGATTGGAGTTTGCTGACACAATTAAGACCATGGACCTTGGTAAGGCCCTAGGCATTAATAGAATACTAATGGAACTTGCTGCGGCTGATATTCTTCTTCCTGTAATCCAGGAATATTGAGAAACCAAGACCTATCCCAGTGAATGGAAAACAGGCGTAATTGTGAAGATTTCCAAAAAAGACAACGAGTTGTTGCAATTGGCGTGGTATCTGTATTTTAACTGCAGTCTCCAAATTGCTGGCTAAAATCATTTTAATGCGAATCAAGAATACAATCGAGCGCATTCTTAGCGGTTTTTGGGAGGGTTTTACCTGCATCAATCACATCAACACCCTTTGATTTATCATCGAGCAATCCGCCGAATGGAGGTACCCTTTACATCTAATGTTCAACGTAGGAAAGGCATCCCAGGAGGAGTCCTATTTAGGAGCACAATGTTCCAAGTGCTGAATGGAGTGAGACAAGGATGCATACTGTCAACTTTGCTTTTCCTGATCGTCATTAAGGACGTATTGTGCAGTGCCCTGGACGACCACCCGTCGCGAGGAATCAGATGGAAACCTTTTAACCACCTTACGCACCTGAACTATGCCGAAGATGTATGTCTCCTATCCAACAAACCAAGTCATGTAGCCAAATGTACGAAGCTCCAAGAAGAGAGATTTCACAGCAGGCCTTAAGATCAATGCTAAACCAAATTTGTGAGCTTGAACTCAAGGAGACAACATGACATTTATATGGAAAACTAGCAAATCGAGCAAGTGGATAAATTTTACTATCTCGAAGGCATAGTAACATCAGACGGCGGAGCTGAAGCTGATGTACAGGCTCGCATCAATAAGGTTCGAGTTACATTTAATAATCTTGCTGAGATATGGCACAATAACAACCTCTCCAGAAGCACAAAACTCCGGATCTGCGAGTCGAAAGTAAAATCTGTTTTGTTGACGGCTGATCAACATGGAAAGTGACTTATCAAATAACATCTAAGCTAGAAGAATTTGCCAACCGGTGTCTCTGGCGCATACTTAACATCCATTTCCCGGGGAGGTCATTACCACTACACAGACTTACAGGCCAAAATGGAATAGACACCGGTATTTGCAGGCGAAAGTGACCATGGATAGGCCATACATTAAGAAAAGAGTCAAACAACATAGCACAGCAGGCTCCAGATACGAATCCGCACGGGACCCAAGGAAGACGCCGAATTGGACCACCGCGCAACACATGAAGAAGTTCCGTCGAGAGAGAAGGTACCCAGATCAACAAATCGTGGCCACAGTTGAAGGCGTTAGCGCAGAACCGGATCAGGTGGAGAGTCGGTGTAATAGACGCCCTATGCCCCACAAGGGGTTAAAGAAACCAGAGAAGAAGAAGGCCTATCTTAGATTTTTTGGAACTCACTCAAAAGGAATAATCCTCAAGGAATTTTTTGGAAAAAGGAAACACGATCACAGCACAGTAATACAGTGAACTATTAGACTGATTCGACGAGAAATTTAAATAGGCACAGCACCATTTGACAAAGAAAACAGTGCTGTTTCATCACAACAACGCACCAGCTCATTCATCCGAACTTTTAAATAAATCAATTTCCGTTTTACCAATTTTGCAACGATTTTCTTTACAGCAAAGTAAATATAAATCTGCAAATCAATCGAACGGTGCGAATTACGTCAAGGTTGCAGAAAGAGCACAGCAGGCAAACAGAAATCCATCTCGTTAAAATTTTTACATATGCCAATCGCTGATTTAAAGTAACCCACGCATGCGTTCTTACCACGACATTTATTCCTCTGGTTTCTGTCATTCGTGTACAGATAACAGCTGCTGGCGCCATGAGACAAGAAAACTTTTCTTTCTTCTTGGAAAAGTTTCGTAATCACAAACTGCTTGGGACTACCTTTTGCTGCTGCTGTCGTCAGGTGCCTGAAAATAGAAGAATTTACGCAACCAGAACGTGCAAATAATGCCCAAAAAGGATTGACATTTGCGACATTAATTTTGAGAAATAGCCTGAAACCCACACCTGCTGGGCTCCAGGGTCAGTTGCATGTGCAGACAAGGAGCCCAATTCCCAGCTTTAATTATTGCATCATTGACAGTCGAGTGGAGTTGGAATCAACATACAGGTTGTCTGGGTGGGTATGACACGTTCAATTTTATTACACTGGCAGATATCCGCTAGGGCAACGTACGGGCAAGTGCGAGTGATCAAATGCAAAAGTTATGTAAATGCCAGACACTGGATTCGATGTGGTGATGCAGTGTTTTAGCACACTTGACCGTGTTTGTTTGCTGTACTTAGCTTTCCGTAAAGGAAACTTCCATTAACATTAGGTAAAACTTATACACTGACATTGCATTATTATATTCAGAAACTGGACAATGACATTGTTGTTAACACTTTGACGCTGCCGTTCGAAAACCGCAGCAAGTGCAGACCACAGTGCACCAGAATTGCAGACTTGGCTCAGATTTTATCGTTTCAAGTATGTTTGCAGCTGTCACACTAAACAAAGTCATGTTGTCAGTCCTGCAAACAAAAGTCGCACATCAACGGACACAACTGACTAATCAAAGTGTTTGTACGCAAATGTCGTAAATTTTTTTTTTCAGTCTTATTGTCCTTCGTTGACATTTGTAATGTTTTAATTCGCGTTTTCATCATGGTCAATTTGAATCAATTCTTTTGTATTCCCGCAACTTGCGGGTACTACGTATCTTTTCCCAAAGATGACACAACAAGAAAAAACAAAGAAGACCCTCTTGGATTGGATATGAACTCCAACAAGCTCATACAATAGGCCGTAAATTATTTTTGGGTGAATGGCCTTTTTATTAACTCCGTGTTTAGTGTTAAGTGGGCGGTAAATTTACTTTAAATGTTTTCATCGTTTTAAGGGAGTTCCCCGTGATTTTTTTCGACAATTGTCAGTTCCCGTGCCCAGTAGTCACGAGGTTTGTTTCAATAATGATATAATTCCCAGCCTTCAAATCATTAATTTTCATATTTTTTTTTTCGTATAGAAGATAGTGGGGTGAGAAAGCTTAATGTCGACCTCTTGTAACAAATTTTTTGTAAGCAATTAATTAATCAAAGATAAGATTTCCAACACATGTTTAGACTCGATTTCGAGCAACTGATGATGTTCATAATGAGAAATTTGTTATTTTCCGTCGTAAATCTAATATTTTTTTTGCTCTGGGGTTAAATGGAGAGTAAGAGCATTTGAATCGAACACATGTTTATTGATAACGATAATCTGTCATGGGTTTAAGGAATTTATTCTGTTAATTTTTAATGTCTGCTTCTAGGAGAGATACTGTTTCAAAGAAATTATGATTTTTCCGATCATGTCTTGCTTACTCATAAATTTGAAGATTAAGCTACTGACAGAAGAGGTTTTAAGCATATTCTGTACAAGGGTTATTCAAAACGTCACCGAAATGAAATAATAAATTCGGGAAGAGCGTGTTGGGCACAGACATGATAGAGGTTTCGTAGAGTTATTTCTATATTACTCATAAATTTTTTTATTCTAGTTTACATTGATAGAACTAAAGTAAATGTACAACAGTAAAGGATGTTAAGACACTGACCACTTTCAGTATGATTCTTAATTAAATTAAAAAATATTACGATCGAAAAATTGTTTCCTCATGATAACGAGTATGTCGAGAATTAAATACAAAGCAAAACTTCCTAATTGGGACACTCAGTAATCGGGGCAACCATCCAATAGGGACACCACCATATATAACTCTTGGAATTTGGGATATTCATTTAAAATACCCTCGATAATTGGGACATCTCTTAATTGGTATAATTGCAACATTTCAACCTTTCAACTTGCGAGACATCTCCCAAATTCAACACTAAGCACAAAATATCAAAAATTATGACTTCGCTAATTCGGACATTTGAATTTTAGGACAAGGCATATTGGAAGTGCACCATCTTTGTTTTTAGTTGAAAATCTTACTCCGTGCGGAGCTTTGAACCTAGCACTCTTATTAGCTTGGGTTAGATTAGGTTAGTGTGGTTGCTATCGGAAAGTCGATCAGCCTGACATAGACTTAAAAAAGGTCCGTTTTTTTTTTATATATGATGTTGCCCAAGCTCAGAGGATGCCGTATGATGCTAAAGCACAGCCTTAGCAGGAAAGGAATTAAGGATGAGGGATATGGGTCAGTATAGGTTTATTACGAAGCAGCCACAACTGTTAATAAACTGGAAAAGCTGCTTTAGCCCTATGTTAGCAACCTCCAGTCCAGTCCACTGAGGAGGTATGCGCCTAACACTTTGTACCTTCTCCTGGCCAGGCTGGAGCAATCGCAGAGTAAATGATGAACTCTTTACACTTCTTCCTCGTCCATACAAATTCTACAAAAGTCTTTGGTGGGGATGCGTAAGCGTTCTGCGTGAAGAGACAGTGGTCAGTAATGACTGTTACAGTATTTCGGAGATCAATGTGGCTTCTCTTTAGCAGGAAAGCCGTTTCCTTAATGTCCCAAACTGGCTTGACATATCAAATGTTGTCAAATTGCTCCATTTTTCCTTAGCAAGCTTAATAGTTTTAAGGTCAACTTCTCTATTCACTGACTCTAGTGGCCGGCCGATCGAACTGTCTATACAGGAAGCGGTCACTTGAGAACCTTCCTTTGCAAGCGTGTGAGCCGCCTCATTGCCCTGTATTCCACCATAACCCGGGATGCAGCAGAAAGTTACCTTTTGCATAGCTCCTAAGTTCCAGAGACTATTGTGACACCTACATACCAGCTGTGACTTATTACTTTTGAGCCTTTATTGCCGCTTGACTATCTATATAAATTCCTATGCCGCTATTATTAGGTAGATTTGGACGTAATAATAACATCCTTACCGCTCTCTCTCTATGGCCAAAATCTCAGCTTGAAACACACTGCAGTAGTCCGGCAATCGATACTGACAAAGTATGTTTAGGCAATCCGAGTACACCCCAGCTCCCACCCCGTCCACCACTTTCGATTCATCAGTGAAGACCGCTATATCTGCCATGGTGACACTATCATTCTCCCCCCACTCCGCTTTGTCTGGGATTTTGGTCGAGAAGGCTAAGTATAATGATATTGTTGTCTGTGTCAACCTGTCTTTAGGATATAGCTACGGCCGTGTATAGTATATAGCTATGACCGTGATCAGAACTTTTCCAATTATTAGCTTAACATGTCTGCAATGTTGCGTGGCATAGTCTTTTGCAAGCAAACATATCTTTATAAAAAAAATGAATGCCCAAACGTGTTGCTACTTGAAGTGGATTGGTTGTTCGTTATTTTCTTGGATTTAAAGTTGATAAAAGCCCAATTGTTGTTTTTGAGTTATTTATGAATTTCGCTATCGTACAGTTGGTATACAAATCCGCTTACAAGCATTTTAATCAGGTATGTACAGTCTTATTGAAAGCTCAGCAAGGGGGTATAAGTCAAGGGGCATACCTACCCCAATTTTTTCTGAAGAGCGAAAGAAGCTTGGACACAATCCTCGGCTGAAATCCTCGAGCTTCTCATTGATGCCCACTTTCCGCCTTGCAGGGCGGAACGCCATAGCATAGCGACAACCAGTAACAAAATACATTTCCGAGAGCAAAGTTGATGCACTATCTGGTCTACTAACAACTTCGACCTTCCCCTGGGCCAAATGGAATCCTTGCAATCAGAAGCAGAAGCTGCTTGACTTAGTAGCGAAATGGCTGCTGGTTATTTTTAGAGGCTGTTTTGTTTTCAAATATGTTCCCCAGAACTGAGTTACAGACGGGATCATGAAGATGCGAAGGACTTCAGACCAAGTTGTCTGACCTTCTTGTTACTGAAGACTCTGCAGCATGTGTTGGACGTTCACCTTAAAGGAACTCTCAAGATCTCAGCACGCCTATTACAAGGGAAGAACCATAGACACGACTCTTCACGAAGTTGTACGTACTATTGAATGCTCAGTGAAATACACGGAATAGCTGCATTGTTATACATAGAAGGGACCTTTAATAATGTTCGTTCTGAATCTATCCTTGAGGCTCGCGCCGAGATAGGTGTAGAGCAGGGCCTAGGTCGTTGGATTCTAACGATGCTTAAATCAAGTATAATACAGTCCGAACTGGGTACCATGCGTGTTACAAAGCACGTCTGTAGGGGCCTCTACCCTGCTTTGGTGGATGATCATGAATAAAATACTGTTAAAACTCGATTAGAACATGATAAAGATTGTCGCTTACAACGATGATTTAGTAATCCTAGTTTCGGAGAAATTCATTGAAGAATGTTAACGGATGGTGCATAGATTGTAGACTATCTGTGAACTCGGGAAAAACTGAGCTGAATGAAATGGAAGCAAAATGTAGAAGCAAAAAATGCCAGTTTAATTCTTTATTCCTTCTACCGCGCTATTGGCTGTTGTGGTACGTCCTATCCTCATCTTTGACTTCCTAGTTTGGTGGCCGGCGATGGGAAAGGGATATAACAAATCTAAATTAAATAAGGTGCAGAGAACTGCTTGCATTGGGATCACTGGGGCGTTTCGCAATACTCCAACCGACGCTCAAAATGTTCTGCTGCACCTTATCCCTCCTGACCTTCACATAAACTATCAGTCATCAAGCAGTGCAATTAGACTGAAAGAGTATGGAAGCTGGGTTTACAAACTCTCTCACTAGAGTAGCATCCTAAATCTAACACCCAGAGGATTATCTACTACGATGTCTGACGACGTAGTATACTTAATCTTAACTTTACGAGGGGCTATAGTAAGTAAATTACCGACGACGAATAAAGGCGCTGAACTCAGTAACTACCTCAAAGCTAGCAAGAGACTGTTGGGAAAAACTCACGTCTCTAAGGGATAGATTTTATATTACCCATCTCTGGGTCCCAGGCCACAGGAACATATCAGGGAATAAAAGAGCAGATGAGTTCGAGAGGAATGGCGAAGAAGTTGTTAATATACCGCTGAATTCGACTCGAGTCATCTCTAGAGCGAACTGGCCAAGTTTTAACCGAGGGTAAACAATGGAGCTGCTTATAAGAAGTCTCGGGCTGTCGTTGCGATATTAGTCGCTTCGGCACCATTGCTCATTTTTTTTAAAGAATCTGGATTTTCGGGAGCATTTATAGGCTACATTTTGATTTGATTACACCAGAAGAAATTGTTATGCAGATATATATGAGCAACTTTAAACATGTGTTTCCTGATCTTTTTCTTCTTCGTAGCAATTTCTTCAAAAACTTTTTCTCCACTTACTTGAACTTAAAACAATTAAAATTCAAATCCTTGTCTGCAGATTTGCAACTCACTAACCTTTTTCTGCAACTAACTTACCCCGCTCAATTGTTTCATTCAGGCACTTGCAAGAAAACAACGCCAAACTAAGCTGTGCAAATAAATTCCCAGCCTGTTTTACTTTACCTTTACAGTCTATGCAAATATATTCCAATCAAAAAAAAAAAAACCATGGAAAGGAGTCACGTACGCAAGTCGCAATTGTATAGTAGCAACAGTAGTAAGCCGAGGGACTTAAAAGAACAAATCTAGACTCTCTGGGTCCTTTGCCACCTCCCCTTTCGCGAAAAACTAGTACTATTGCGCTCATCCCGTAAGATTCAATCCTTAGAGCCTTTCCTCTCGGATATTTTTTTTTAATAGTTTATCTTTCCCTTCACATGATCTGCAAAGCGTTCGCATTTAATTAAGAAGACGAGTTTCCTTGGAACTCGTTCACCTGAATATTCTGAGCGTGTCTCATCCGAAATAAACTGCTTTCTGCCTTCTTGTTGGAACAGCTTCAATGGTGTGTTATATTACCGCCATACGTCACGCTTGCCAGTCTGCTTGCCTGTACGAGCCTTTGTTGTACCCCATGTGCAATGTGAATCTTCATGGCAAGACCTCATTATATTCAACCGTCTCGACATATGGGAACCAGTTTGTTAAATTTGCATTGACACAGAGCTTTGTTTCGAGCGCACACAGGTATACCTCAGGTGGTTATGTATCTAGATTAACCTTTCTAGTTGAACTATCTTTAGATACTATGACGGGTATCATATCGTCACAAATGTTATATCTTCAGGGGGAGCACTTGTACATTGAGGGGGACTCCATTCACAAGTAGTTTTGAGGTGCCAATTAAAGTTTGTGATGAAAATGGTTTTTCCATTTGTGAAAAGTACTTTGGCAAAAAAAAAACACGAACTTGAAGGGTCACTGCAGATGGGTCGCTACCCTAGCATGAAAATTAATTCTGTCCTATGGCAGTGTATAATGAGTCCCAGGATACATATTAGACGGACTCGTGGTAGTTAATGCTTATTCAGGATGATTCCTTTGGCATTTGCACGATCCCCCCATGAAAAGTTGCATCCAACCATAGTCCTAATTTGGCTGTGGTTGAGGTTTGCTTAATGATTCCTCTTACGGAGAATGATGGGCTTGAATTCGCCCAGATGCACTTATCTTTCATCAAAAATATACTCGAAGCCTCATCCACCTCTAATTAGCAACAAAGTATCATATGAGCTTCTCAAGATGTTTTATGAGCACACTTGGATTCTATCACCGCAACCACAAGGCAAGACGACGACGCCTGCCAGACTATTCTTGGAGTCATCATCTGGAGATATCTGGCTTCTGTCTGGCCCCCCCCAAATAATTGACTTATGGTAGGATTAGGGTGCAGTCAAATATATACTAATTCGCCGCCACACTACATTATCCCAGATTTGTGTTAATTGAAAGATTGAACACAAATTTCTGGAGTGAGTGTTTTGATAAAAAATTAAAGCTCCGCGGGATGGAAATGAGAGATTTTTGGGGAACATATTGGAGTGAGTAAGCGAAGGGCTAGGAGGGAGAGTTAATTGATTTAACGTATACAGTGAAGTTGCTAGAGATTAAGTGAATGTGGTTGATTGCTTCTGATTGATTAAACAAATTTTATATTTTTATGAAAGTGAATATCTTTCGGTTCATATCTTGGGGTTTACATATCATGGCCTGAGATTTGTCATTAGCCAAGAGCTTAGACATTTGACAAGTTGATGGGTCAGTGAAAGAAGTTAAAATTGGAGGTCGGGTATTCTCGATTTCAGTTGTACACAAAAACAAACTAACAAGAAATGAAATTAATTATTTTTCCAAAATAATGTGACCATAAATAGAGACCACACCATTACATCAGCGTTGTCGTGTGTTGACAATACCCGTAGAAGTTGTGGGTCTTATATTTGTTTAACGATACTTAATCACTGCACTTCTTTTCTCTCAAGTTCCACTAGGGCTTCTTGAGGGAGGGCATATTTTTTTACTGGAAGGTCGTTAAACAAAGAAACTGTTGGTCAATTCTGGTCACTCGAATTCACTATTGTAATTTTGAACTATTCAGTTTTGGGGACCTATCTTCACATAGCTCTTTCACAAACTTTGTTTAAAGATGGTGTGAATTATTGCGAAATAAGATCAGAATTCGTAGAGGAAACAAGATCGCGGAATTTTTCAAAATCGGTGGCGATACCGTGAAACCATGGCAAACGAAACGACATCAAGCTACCCACGAAGAGCAAAGCTTGCTGAAGAGCAGTTGAAAATGATGTAAAATAGATCATCCTCGGTATTGGAGAACCAACACGAAGCAAGTTAAAGTTCCCAAAGACTAATATCAGATGGGTTTCTTTTTTAGAAGGACTACTATTGGCGGTCAAACCAGGTAATTAAGGGCGTTCAAGTATTACGTATCGGAGTTTTTGAAGATTTCTGACCCCCCCTCCCCCCTTGTGTGTAGTGTAGATATACCATATAAACTAAGCCGTGAGTCACGAGTTAAGACTTTTAATTTTAACAAAAACTTAAACTTATAACCCCTATAACGCACCGTAACGTTTCACAAGACCCCCTCCCACCTCATAACTGCGTTACGTAATACTTGAACGGCCCCCTATCAGGGATCATCATAATAGAGGATCAGTTGGATTGCCTTTCGAATGCTAAGATTTTTCCTATATTGGAATTAAGGAGCGAATGTTTCCACATTCCATTAAGAAATTAGAAAGTATACGACCTTTGTAACTCCTTCGGGACAATACGTGTTCACTAAGGCCCCATTTTGGATAATGCACTTCTCTTACTCAATTTCAACGTTACATAAACGTAGTATTCGCTAAACTTCTGAAGAGTATGACAATATTAGTTTATGTTCATGATATCATCACACTAGGAAGACATTAGCAAGACAGTTTAGGAACATTACAAAAAGTTGTTGCTTCGAACATTAGTTTAGAGATAAAATAAGGTAAGTGCAAATTTTTTCTATCAAGAATTGACTACGCAGCGTTGAACAAGCATTCAACAAGGAAGAGTTGAGGTGTGTGAAATTGGCTCCCCCTTTTTCGACTTCTGATTTTTCTTTGTGCATACGTTTGTCCACCCATTCGTTCTTTTTGTCCAAGATCCATTCAATGCCATGTAAATTTCTTTTTTTCAACTTTGGTACTTCCTTTTGAATTTGACTTTTTTTGATAGCGTGTTCGTTTGCCCATCGCTAGTCTAGGTTTTTCCACAGATTAATTTCATTTGTCCAAACTATATTTCAAAATATCGGACGAAATTTTTTTAAGTATCCGAACAAACGAAATTCTGACTTGGACCATTTAAATGAGGCCTGGACAAACGAATTGAACAAAAGTTTGAGTTGAACAATACACACGCCTGGGTGGACAAACGTAGCCTAACGATGGACAAACGATCTACGGATTTAAAAAAATTTGTTGTGATGGTCAACAACGTATCAGACACTGTGACGCACTATATCAATATTGTAATGACACTTGAACAAGAAACGTTAATTCATCGATTACAAGCAGCACAACAGAATAAAACATGACGAGTTCTAGGATTATCTTACGCACAGTGGAATACTCTTCAAACTCCAGGACGGTCTTAAATTATTTGCAGTTACCAAGAGAATACCAACTAGACTAATAAATCATATCCACGACCAGAACAACTTTGGCTTAAAGAAAATAGAAGATGTTATTCGCAGGGAATACAACATCCTTAATTTACAAAAATCAATGATTGTATAAGTAGCTGTTTAGCTTGCACTCTATCAACAAAACGTGGAAGAAAATAAAGGCTTTTACATCATATTGTTAAAGAGGAACTTCCTCTACAGACCTACCATAAGGACTATTTAGGTTTTATGACTATCACACGAAATCAACGGGAACATCTGAAGTGCTACAAAAGTTAAAACTCCAGCAAACGACTTTCGGGAGCCCAACACGCATAATTACTGATCGTGGAACAGCCTTTAACTCGAAGGATTTTAAAGGATATTGTTTAAATGATGGCAGCGAGGAGATGATGACAACGACTGGACGTCCAAGAGGTAATGGGCAGACCGAAAGAATTAATAGTATCATCATTGCGAGGTTGTCGTATCCTTAGAGGAGCAGTGGTATAAGCAAACAAGTAAGGTGAAGCATGGATAAATGGGAGCTTTTAAAGGAGTATTAACACCACACCCTTTGAATTGATTTTTGGTATTCAGATGAAAAATTGAAACGATATTTAAATAGCCTAATTAGAAGAACAAGAAATGACCAGATAAAAGACGACAAGTCGCAGCTGATGAGATACAGTAAATACAAGAAGAGAACCAAAGAAATTATAACAGAGGAAAAAAGGTTCCAACCAAATATAAAGTAGGTGACCTAGTAGCTATAAAGTTTACGCAATTTGATCCTGGTGTTAAAATAAGAACACTTTATTTAGGACTACATTGAATCACACAGGTTAAGAAAAATGAGAGATAAGATGTCGTGAAAGTGAACATGAACGCCCCAAGGTAACATCTATTGCAGAAACCTTTTTCTGAGTCCGTATTCGCAGACGAAGATAATGAAAGTAACGACGGCGGCGAGTCTGAAGAGGAACATTCCGAGGTGCGTCGAGCCACACCCCCCACCACACCGAAATGAAAAAAGAACTATATAAGAATAATGTGCTAAATATGTGCTAATTATGTACCAGAGTCAATAATTATGTACTCGACAATATATATATTTTTTGAAATTTTTAAAATGGGGGGTGCAGCTCGACGTCGAGCCACACCCCCCACCACCCAGATTGCACTGAAATAAATTTTTTACCTTCTGAGAATTTAGTGCTAATTATGTGCTCTAAGAATATCTTAAATATATTGCTCTAAATTTGAAATTGAAAAAGATACGAGACTTTTTTAAAATTCAGCCAATGGGGGGTGCAGCTCGACGTCGAGCTACACCCCGCGTGCCATTAAATTGCATTAGAACTATTTTTAAGCGAATAATAATTATGTGCTAATTATGTGCTTTAAGAATATCCGTAATTCAAATGCATAACATAAGTTTTAATGTAACAATAATAAAGTTAGCTATGTAAAGTTGACACCTCTTTTTTGAATTTTGATGTTTTTTCTGCATTCGTTTATCCATCGTTAGTCCACGTTTGTCCACCCAATGATCCCAAAATTGATCCCGGAATTATTTGCTCTCGAAAAAATCGATGCAGGAATTATGTATTTCAAGTAAAATTCTGTGCTGCTGCTAATAAAACGATCCAGGTTTTATGTGCTTTCGAGAAAATCGATCTACGTATTAAGTGGTTCTAGTAAAAACCATCCAATGATTTTGGGCTTTTAAGAAATCAATCGAGGAACTTTTTTTTTTAAATTAATAATGTTAAATAAATAATTCCTGATTAATTTATTCGAGATCATAAAATTACTGAATGATTTTTGTAAATGCACAAATTTCCTGAAAACGATACTCTATCTTTCTTTATTACATTTTCTTCAACTTTAGTATTGTTACATTAAAACTTTTTCTTTATTATTATTCGCTTAAATACTTTTCTAATGCAGTTTTAATGGCGCGAGCTGCACGCCCAAATAACAAACAACCAACCCAACCTTTAATTTGAAGGCAGAAAATTCGAATGAATTATTCTTAATGATAATTTTGGAGAACATTGTGTCGCTGCTCTTTTGGAGTATCTGAATCAGTGAGATATATTATACTGCTCTGAATTTTCTGCAAGAAAATGGTATCACTTTTCGCTGGTTATCCCTTTCTGTGTAAGCATCTTTTTTTTCAACATGGTTTACTTAATTGCCAACGCCATGTCGCCTATTAAATGCTGGCAATAGAAATAGATGACAATATACACAAGCATTTTGCAGATTAGAATAACCTTTTTTTGTAACTTTTATATCAGCAATTCCAATGATCTTTACATTTTCTTTACAACAATATTAAAGATTAAAATTAAATATCTCATTTCGTATATATGTATGTATATAGTTATTTTGTCCTGCTCGCAACAGCTGCAAATTCACAGTAACCATTGGAAATTAAAAAACGGTTTTCTTCCCCTGAAAGTAAAATTGTACCCATATGACAACTTATAAGTCACTCAATAAGTTATCTCAAAAATAAATAAATAAATAATAATACATCTCAGTGATCTGAACACGTTGTAACGTTTGTGCTTGTAGGAAAGATTCTAAATCGATATAACCAACAACCAAGCCAAACCTTCAATTTGAGCGAAGAAAATTCTGGGAATTATTCCTCTAAAGGAAATAGGAAATAGGTTCGAAGAAAAAGCCAGTTACCGATAGAGATGACACTATACTATACAGGGTGTGCCAAAAAACTACTATCGCAATGGCCTTTCCAAATTGTCAAGTATGTTGATCTATCAACTCCTATTGCAGATACAGTCACTTGCGAAAGTGAAGTAAATGATTTGCGATTCCCTAAAATTCAGCATTTTCCCAAATTTTCTGTGAAATACATGTAATTAATAAAGCTGTTTTTTTAATAAATTGCACATCTTGCAAAAGCGCAAATGTTCAGATGGAGAAAGGATGTAGACATTTATAGATAGAAAACCTGCAGTTAATAGAAATTAAACTCATACTAAAATGTTTTTATTGAATTTGAAACTTATAACAATTAATGTTATTATGTTACAAAAGGTGTTCGAAATGTCCTCCGTCACTTTCGTGGCATGCTAAGATCGTGCTTCTAATTTCCTGTTTAAAGTGTATAGTAGTCAGCCTCTCCCGTATTTTATTCACTGTAGTCCCAATTCTGCTACCTAAATCGTGTTTATCATTAACAGGCCTTGAATAAACTTCATCCTTTATTGTTTTCCGTAAAAAGAAGCTCAATGGAGTAAGACCTAGAGATTTTTCATTTATACTACTTTCACAATGTTGGCAGTACGTGCTGGGCCTCTATCAATATGTTAAAACATTGCCCTAAGATTATCCAAAAAGATGTCCTCTAGTAGATCTGGCAGTGTAGGTACTCTCCAAAAATTCCCAATAAATTTGGCTGTTAAGCATTTGCCGCAAAGTAAATGGTCCTATTAAATGGGTCCCGATGATTCCAGCCATGAGATACCATCCCCGATGAACTGCGATTCATATGTCCACAGAATTCTGTCCAGAAATGCCCTTTCACAATGTCGCATTCCAGAAGTCAAAAGCAAAATTTTAATTTTCTCTCGTAATATTCTTCAAGTGGTCCTTAATCTGGGATATGATGATATGGACGTCATCAGCATCGATAAATAATCCACTAAATTTTATCTGAAGACACTCCTGATCGTCTTGCGACAAGACTCGGGTTCATTTCGAGGTTTTACCAGACGAGAGTGGTTAGGTATTTGCTGCTCGACGTCGGCAGAATCTTCCGATCTTTCAACTCGCAATTTCGTGCTGTTTAAAGCTACGCTTTCGGTTTCTTTTAACTTTCGGAAAGATTGCGAAAACACTCTCTCTTCTGTTCTAGAGTTCTGGTAAAAAAATATGCAAAAAATAGTTTGTTGTCCGCCATTTTGTAATGGAGCTTGGACAAATAAAACTAATGGGTGGACAAACGTGGACTAACGATAGATAAACGAATGCAGAAAAAACATCAAAATTCAAAAAAGAGGTGTCAACTTTACATAGCTAACTTTATTATTGTTACATTAAAACTTATGTTATGCATTTGAATTACGGATATTCTTAAAGCACATAATTAGCACATAATTATTATTCGCTTAAAAATAGTTCTAATGCAATTTAATGGCACGCGGGGTGTAGCTCGACGTCGAGCTGCACCCCCCATTGGCTGAATTTTAAAAAAGTCTCGTATCTTTTTCAATTTCAAATTTAGAGCAATATATTTAAGATATTCTTAGAGCACATAATTAGCACTAAATTCTCAGAAGGTAAAAAATTTATTTCAGTGCAATCTGGGTGGTGGGGGGTGTGGCTCGACGTCGAGCTGCACCCCCCATTTTAAAAATTTAAAAAAATATATATATTGTCGAGTACATAATTATTGACTCTGGTACATAATTAGCACATATTTAGCACATTATTCTTATATAGTTCTTTTCTCATTTCGGTGTGGTGGGGGGTGTGGCTCGACGCACCTAACATTCCGATAAGACGAATTAAGTTATGATGAAAAGCGAATTAAATATCACACTATGTATTAACCTAAATTGGGCACTGCGACCAAGGAGGTATTTTGTGCCACAACTCCTACTACTGCAAAACACGCTCAGCCACCTTTCAATAGGCAATGAAGTCTTTAACAGCCGGGCTCAAAAAGTCCTAACTGAAGATCCTCAACATGAAAGGACGACGTTTTGCCACCCTTGATGCGATAAAAACAGAATCGCTGAAGGAACTGAATGCCATACCAAAAAGAGATCGGAAAACGCGTTGTCACAAGTGTATTATATCTGAGGAGGATTGCCTTGAAGGGGACAAAATTCATATTGATCAATAAACAAACATTCCTGTTACTTTTTTAACATACCTCGTATACAACTTAGAAGTCTGGAAGCGGCTATATATCTCGAAAAGGATGTTTTGATCGTGAAATGAAAAACAACGCATTTGATAATTTTGAAAAAGTTATTAAATTATACCAAAACTAACTCCCCCCCCCCCTCCCAACCCCTGCGCATATAGGGTGGGGGAAATTTAAAACCCTAAATCGAAACTCCCATTTTTTATTTCAGATTCATATTCTTTTTTCGTCCGAAAGGTTTTTTTTTTTTTGAAAACGTCAATTTTTGAATTTTTCTATGGGGAAATTTAAAATTTTGACCATTTTCTACTCGAAAATAGTTAGGTTAACAGGAAAATTTCAAGGCAAGAAAAATGCTTATTTTTACAGTGAACCTCCCAAATTTCAAAAACTTAAATTTTAATTTTAGTATAATTTAATAGCTTTTTCAAAAATATCAAATGCGTGCTTTTTCGTTTCCCGATCCAAAGCGTATTTTTCAATATAGTCTGCCGTTTCCAGACTCCCATCCATGTAAAGCAGAGGGGAAGATGCCCTGTAATGCTAAAGCACAGCCTTTGCCAGGAAAGAAATTAAGGATGAGGGAAATGGGTTAAGAGATTGAGTGAAGAAAGTGTCGATGTACGCCTCGTTTAAAAGTTTCGAGCTCATAAGACAAGGGAAAAACAGAAGATCGCAAAATGTTCCACATTCGTGATGTTCGAATTAAAAAAATTTCCCGAAATTGGATGGTCCGTCCAAATTTAACCTGGAGGGTATAGGGGTGAGAGCGAAGCTCTAGTATCGCGCGTTGTGATGTGTCTACAAGGAATCAGACTAAGAGTAGATGATAACTGGTAAAAGATTAGATTTAAAGACTTGGAAAGAGTTAATGGCCCTCCTACTGTAACCTCGGCTTTCCAATGTTACTTTCGGGCCGGATGAGTAAGAACCATTTTTATGGAGAACTTTAAAATGTCACAGTGGTCTTTTGAAAAAACCTTATAAAGACGCTACGTTCCGGGTAGACCACCAATCTCCTCGTTCTATAACTTTTTTTTATTTATTTTTTACTTTACCTCTCATGACTATATAAATCCCAACATAAGCACTGTCTTTGGCCACAGTTTAAAGTTTTAAGAAAAAGAAAACGTTTCATTCGCTAATCACCTAAAGTACTTGGAAAACATAAATAGAAGATGGAACTCTACAACTAATTACACGTCTGCAATTTCCTTTAAATTGATAAACGTTACCATCTAGTCTCAATCACATATCCTCATTTATCTCAAAATCCAGCCAGAAAACCCAATCTGCTAATTTAACTCAGCCACTTAGCAAACCGTCTCTGATGAAGATGTAATTAGCCATTTTAAACGCAAACCAATCCCAAGAAGGAGGAGAATCCAATTTCATCTCAAGAGCTGGAACGAACAGGGAGCACGAGCAATCAATCAACAAAACTGCACAACCGAAGCTTCGAACTGGAGCGCGACATATGCAACCTACTCAAAACGGTGTTGTACCATAATTAGTTTTCCAAGTCTGTCGCAACTCAATTGCCGCAATTGTGAAGAAGGAAAAAGTTTTTAAATTGTGCACGCACTTTACTATAGCTGCATTGAGTCCATTTCAATTACGGAATCGTTAGGAAATTGCAACAAACCTCAAACGATACCTTCGTTCGAATAGCATCGCATCTTCTACGTCTGATTGAAATCGCCTTAAGGATTTCGTGCTCACAAGTCAACTATACAGGTCGGGGAAGGATAATTGCACCCTGGGGAGATTAATCAAGGAAGATGGGACAGTAGTGGTTGCCACTGGATGAGTCATGACCATTATTCGAAATGTATTGTCAGTCCGGTCGATGTTCGTGACTTGTGCTTTCCGTAGGGGAGGAAACTGCTTACAATTTTTACCATTCGTACTTCCCTTTAGGGTGATTGAGGTCGTGAAAATTAAATTCAGTTGTTAATGCCAGAAACGCACGCGCCACATGGTTAGGTTTTTTTTTATTTGTCAAGTGCATCGCCTACACCACGTCGCACTTTTTATTGTCGTTGAAAGAAGTATTGTTCCTTAAGGCAAGTGCTATAAGTTTGGGAGTGTCAGAAGACTTAATCAAGATGGTAAAAAAAAACCGGAGGCGGCTTCTGTTTTGAAATTGTAAAGGAAAGTTCACGTGGAGTTGGCAGACGGACGGTCGGTCACCACTGTACGACATGTGCATTGCCTTTAGCACCTGGCGTTTCACTTTCATTTAACATAAATCAAGCCAGCTAGCATGGTGGCCCTTGCTCGTTAAAATAAATTTTATGACGATTTTGGAAAGGCACTTTGTTTTCTAGTATATATACATTAGGAGCGGTAGTAGATGTTCGAGTGGGTGGTAGTAAAAATTTCTTGTAAATCTATACTGAAGCTTTGACAGGACATTTTTATGAGTCAGCAACTTAAAATAAAAGTAGACTCCATTTGGGAATTAGCTTCATTTCAGATTTTGTTCTGTCAAGATTTATTTTTTTGCAGAAGGAAAAGTAAAATTGAATTGTTGGTGTTTTTCGGTCTGTGTGCTATCGTTACGTAAGGACTAAAAGGAGCCAATCTAAAACAGCAATACTTCTTCGAGTGTTTCTCTCATATAATATATATCTATCAATAGACTATTGTACAATTTTGAGCAAGCTGCGCCATATAGTTTGTGTTTGACAGCCATTGAAAGCAGATAATTTCGTGACTTTTCACGAAAATGGACCAAATGCACCAAAGAAGACCATGATGGGTCTGTCAGCCCACAAAGTCATTACCACAGTTTTTTGTAATTCACCCGGTGTCATTCACATCGATTACCTTGAAAAGGGTAAAATAATCACCGGCGAAAATTATTCGGAGCTTTTGGACAGATTCGATAGTGATTTGAAGCAGAAACGAGCGCATTTTGCGATGAAAAAAGTGCTGTACCCATCCAACATATTCTCCAGCTTTAGCCCCCTGCGACTATTTCCTGTTTCCAAACCTGAAGAAAATGGGCGGTAAGGGATTTGGGTCGAATGAAGAGGACGCTAAAACAAACGCCTTAAAGAATCCTACTATTTCGAAGGAAAGAAATTGGAAAAACGCGGGACATCGAGCTAAAACAACATTATGTAGAAAAATAAAACGCTTTTTATCCGAAAAAAAGGTTTCTTTTAAAAGTCACTGACTTATCAAACTACCCTCGTATCCAGGAACATTCGAATATGCTCAGAAATGAAGCACCTACAAAGACTGGTGACTCCAAGTCGAAGAGGTGATAAAATTTGTTTCTGCAATTTTTGCGTACTTGATGATGACTTGACTTTAACCTATACATTGGGGTGTCCGATATTTTCCGAATTGGGGATAGGTAATCGTACACCCCCAGAATCGAATCTGTAACCACAAATATGATTACACTAAAAAAAAAAATTTCAGCCTGGGGGTGATGGCGGAGTGGTGGAAGAGAGGGAGGGGAACCAACCCAGAATACCAAAAAAGAGTTAATTTAAATAAAAATTTCCTAATACTAGGAATTAAATAAAAGGTGGGGCCTTTTTACATGTTTTACAGCCATATTTGTACTATTAGTAATATTCCCCCCTTACTCCAATTTTCTTCCGAGAAAAGCCATTCTAACGCATGAAAGGGTTGTCCCCTAGGCTTTCGCTACATCATAAGACAAAATAAGTCGTCGTTTCTAAAGTGCACTCGTAAGAAGGGCATTGGTAGGAAATGGGCCATCTTACGACAGGGCCACAAACCTTAATGTTCTAGGAAAGGTTCAGAGCATGCATCTGTATTAGTGGAGCATGCGGACGACGCCCGCAGATGCTCTGGAAATACTTCTACAACAACTTCCTTTAGATTTGATAGGTAACCAGATGACAGCAAGCACTGCCATTGGACACAGAGCCACCTCGCAGTGGTTCAATGTTATGTCGGAAATTCTAAAATTCTGAATTTCTTATCCTTCGTTCTTCTTAGGCAAGCTTGATCATATCACAACTAGTTATTTCTTTGTCAAGTGTTTAAGAGCGACGATCCCAACCAGGAAAGACTGGGAAAGTGATGTGAAATCTATTTCATCGACGCTCATAAGTAAATGAGTTGGCGGAGCAGTACCAGATTCACCTGTGCTGGGATCCAGGACAAAGTGAAATTCCAGGAAATTCCGTGGCACTACACTAGAGAATCGTCTAAAGCTGCTTTAGGTAGGCCTGTAGCTACCTGTAAACTCTTGCTTAACACAGGAGGCAAACTACATATCAAACGAACTACAGATGGGAAAATTGCATTATGTGCCATACGACCAGAAAAATTTGCACTAACTCTAAGCGTCTTGATTCAATAGACAGTACCAACTTAGGTGCAGTTATAGGATTGATCACATGTCACTGTCATATTGATACACACGGAAAAGAGATTGGGACTCCTCTCAAAGTGCGAGAAGGTTAAGGAGAATATACTTCAGCACCTTTGCTCGTACTATGCCTTGATACGCATACGAAAGGCCTATTTTTTTAATAAACTTTGCGATCTCGAGATGACTGACGTAAAAGCTCTGCAGTGCTTCATTGACAGCTTCAGATGGTTTCTTAAAAGTGTGTGAGGTATCTTACTCCCGTGGTATCACAACGGACTTCTTCCAAGTCTAAGTGTGTCCTTTCAAGGGACGGCCACCCGTACCTACACGTAGAGAAAAGCTCTGAAATTTATATACGAAAATTCCGGTAAATATTACGGTTATCAACTGAAATCGTGTTGCAACTGCCACCTTAATTTTTACGGAACAGCTCCGTAAAATTTCCCTAACAATGAGACCCGATTTCAGAGGATTCAAGGTTCAAGGGAAATTTCTACTGTGTTCGCTGCAAAAAATCAATTTTTTCGCATTTTTCGATACTATGAAGCCTCCAGAATAACCCCATGTAAACCTTTTTATCACATCTGGCCTAGAAAATGAGTTGAACGCAATATTATGACGGCCGGTCGGTACACGCCGAAGTATTTTCAAAACTTTATATGCGTTTTGTACTTCGGTGTCTGAAAATTATTTCATTCCAGCAAATCGGGGCTTAAAATGTTCGTCAGACATGTGATTCTCGTCCTGATCGCATTCCGGTTTTTCACGATATTAAGGGGGGGGGGGGGGGGGGGGGGGGGGGGGGGTAAGGTATTAAAATGTATTTTGCATATTTTTTTATTTGATAGTACAACTCTTCAAGAGTATCTAGTTAAAATGTGAGGTCGATGGGAGCAAAACTTCCGGAGATACAGTGCCTCGGGTCTCCCTCCATCCGATACATCCCATATACAAAAGATCAGTGTTAAAACTTTAAACGCGTGTTTCTCAAAACTACTTTTTCAAAGTCCGTGTTCACTGCCATTTAAAAACTACTAGACCGATTCATTTGAAACTTTTTACACATTGGGTGTATTTCTTTATTCATTCCGTGGAAGGAATAGAAGGAACGGAATACGCACCAGAATAAACGGAATAGAAGCAATATGTAAACACAAAGGAATATTCCTTCCAATTGAAAGTTGAAGTCAGGTTAAAGCAATTATTCAATAAACAATTTTTGAGGTTTCAGTTCTTTACATTATTTAAAATGAACGCAAAAGACATAATCCAACAATAAATTGTGTATTTATTAATAATTATGACTTTCTTTTCCTTCCCTTTTGATACTAAATTGTTTTTTGACAGTTTTATTCCGTTTATTCCATCTACAACTTCGGTACGAAAAGAACGCATTCTGAACGCGCCGGTGCTAATAAAAAAACACGGAAAATTAGGAATAGAATATCCCGAACGAATAAAGAAACACATTAGGCGCGTTCCGCTCATTCGGAATGAATAAAGAAATGCACCCATTTTCTACATATAAAATACCTCGCCCCAACGTTTAGTTAAAATTTTTTTTTTACATTAAGGTGGTTTCCCACCCACAAAATGGCGGAATTTTTCGTGGAAAATAGCAGTTTACACTTTAGATGGCCACCAAAAATTTTTAAATGAAAAAAAATATGATAATACTTTGACTAAATTTTAATGGTTTTTGATTTCAGATAATTTCCGACCGAGATACAGTGAACACCGCAAATTGTATTTTTTCAAAGACGTTCTGGGGCAAGCTCTGTCACCGGATTGTTTTGCAATATTTCTGCATGAAAAAATTACAGAATATTGTTAAAAGTATGCTTAATAATGTACAAAAGGTTTCAATAAATTTGCTCAATCCAAAGTCCATCTTACTTTTCCCTTAAAAAAAAATCGCGAAGTTTGGTATCAAAAACAGGACATCACAGTGGAAATCACCTTCAGGAAGAGAAAAATAATTAAAAAATGTACACGTCTGAGATTCAAACCTTAATCCTTAGCAGTACACTAAGCCAATCTTTACTTTAATCAATTCACTTCCAAAAACATTAAAAGAGCTGGAGAACCGTAAAATTTGCCGGCTATAACCGCGAAACATTTTATATTAGGCGGTCGGTTTTTCCTAAATCACACAGTAAATTTTACGGTGCTGTTCCGCAAGAATTACCTATGAACACATTAAAAATTACTGGAAGGATCGTAAATTTTATAGTGCAGCTGCTTACATTTTACGAGAATGTGTTACTTGCAACACGACTACGGTTGTTTTAAGAATGTAAGAAAATCGTAAGGTATAGAGGTTTTCCTAAAACATTGTTGGAATTGGTCTGTTAAACTCAATAATAAGGCTAGAAAACTTTTGTCTTCAAATATCACAAAGCAATTGCCTAAAAATTTCGTGCTCTAACTCCTATGCTGCCCAAACATAAAACGTTGAGCACAATCTGCTCCCCTTCGAGTCCCAATAAGTCATCACCAATGACAACAAACTTTTGCACCTGAAGAATAAACGAAAAAAAACACATCATCGTACGTACACCGTTCAATGTCATAGAAATAACCAATCACCTGTCTGTTGGCATACGAACCACCATCATCGTCACGTTGTCATATCAACAGAGAAACTCTGTTTCTGATGTGTGATAATTCACCTATCAATTTAATTTGTAGCTGTCGCGTGCAGCACCTGACGGTTGACTGATTACGTATAAAACCGTGCTAAAACCACACGTTCAAATTTACATTTTAATTATATTATTTTGTCGTCTGTGTGTCGCGCAACTTATTGTCTTCTCAAGAGCTTTTTACGGAATGAGAAAAACCTGGAGCAGGTGGGATCGTGTTACCTGAAAAGCTAATTTATAGGACGCACAAAAATGTACACTTGAGAATGGCTTGGGCCGGGTGTTACTCCTTTTTTATGTTGCCTTTTAGTGGAGTTGTAATTATTTCATATGCGCTTTGTTGGAGAACGTTCTGAAAAATTTAATATGCTCGGAATACAATAACCCCAAACACAATAGAAATGCAAACGACAATGTAGTGTGAGAATGGCTCAATTTTTGTTCCACAAGTTCTGGGGCTTTTGTTCTCTCAAGTACTATAATGCGCTTGGATGTACATTAACTAGTTCTTTTCGGAATTCAATTTGCATTTATTTGTTGGTAATGTTTTATTCTTGCAGAGGTGTAGTTGGATTTATCGAGAATAAAGTAGTTTTTGAAAAAACTTTAAATTGAAAACGTAAATAGATTCTGCAGAAATTTAAATTTGAGTGTTTAGTTTTACGGAAGAGTGCCGCAAGATAATGAAGTTTTATAGTAGTCCAATTTTGGACGCCCTTATTATACTGATTGTCAAGATGTAACCATGTATGGCGATCAATAAAAAAACAACCAAGTTTTAGTAATAAATGATATTAAGACTTTATTAAGCCTTCCACATCTAAGCAAGCTAAGCTTTTAAAATGCTGGAACTACGGGCATATCAAAACCCAATGCAAAGGGCCGGACAGAGAGCCTCAAATGTGTGAAAGAGGGACATAAAGCCGGCAGCTGCACAAACAAGTTATACTGTGTGCAATGCGAAAAGGAAGGACACCAGTCTGGGTATATAAGATGCCGCAATAACAAGGATCGGAGGGCAGGGTTTCTAAAAAGGGTAATAGGAGCGGCAAGTAGTATGAAAGTACTACAAATAAACACGAATCGAAGCCGCCCGGCCCTGTATATGGCAATAGCAACAGGCAGAGTAAGAGGGGTTAGGGTAATATTGGTTAGTGAGCCAAATAAGATAGCCATCAAAGCTGGTAATAAAAAAAGTAGGCAGCGGCCCAGGATATACGTACGTGGAACTAGCCGAACTTACCATCCACAGATGCTACTTCTCGGACTACAGAGATACTACTGAACTAGAGTATAATTTAGATGACATTGCCATGCGCATCAGAGAAAATGCGCAAAGCCCAATGCTAAGTCCCCCCAATTGGAAATGGAGCATACGGACCGAAGAGATGAAATTGTGACTGAATGGATGGCTAAGCACGGGCTACTTATCGCCAACAAGGGAGATAAGCCAATAACCAAAAAAGTAGAAGTACGTGAAGGTTAGCAACGTAAGAAGTTAGACCACCAAAAGCTAGAAGTAGAGATAGTGCGTGCTCCCCACGACAGAAGTACAGTAACTGCGGCAGGTCTCACGGAGATGCAGAAGCACGTCTGTAACCAAGCAATGCCGAGTAAGAGGGGATAACCCAGGAAAACCCCGCTCTACTGGTGGAATATCGACATTGCAGAGTTACGAAGAAAGTGCATGAGAGACAGAAGGCCCTATGCCAAAAGCCCTAGACACTCAGCAGAAAGGAAGAGGAAATGGAAAGAATGTGACACCAGCAGGAAAAGTCTAAGAGATGACAAGAAGACGAAAGACTCTGTGTAGCGAAATTGACAACAAAATATGGGGATAAGGCGATAAAATTGCCATGAAGGGCCTGTTGCGTTTCCCCGCCCAAGTCAAACATGTCTATGAGCTTCACAGAGGAAGCGGCAAAGTTCCTCTTCCCAATCCACGAGTCGGTCACATTCCAAAGGAGAAGAGAGCTAAAATTCAACACCCGCCGGGACCTAGGAATATCCTAACAGAAATATTTAGCAAAGTAACGGCGCTAAAGCCAAATTACGTGCTGGAAGTCTACAATAGACTTGCCAAAAAACGGGATGTTTTGCACGGAGTGGAAAGAAGCACTGTTGGTCCTGCTCAAAAAAGGGAACAAGCTACTAGATGCTCCAGCATCTTACAGGCCAACCAACCTGCTTGACAATGAGGATAAATTGAGCGACATGTAAACGAAAGTCTGATAGCCATCATTGTATTCTACCTCTCTAAAAAAAATAATGCTAGAAGAAGAGGGGCGAGTGGCAGAGATGAGCATCAATAGCGGTGTCCCACAAGGATCAGTAGTGGACCAAACGCTGTGGAACGTTCTATATGATCCGAAGGAGAAACCCTGATAGGGTTTGCAGATGACGTGGCAATGGTCAAATCGACACTGCACTGCAGAGGGTGACGAACTGAATGAGCAACCGGTATCTCCAGATTGCCCCGGAAAAAACAAGCAGTGCTGCTCACTGCTAAAAGGAAAATAGTACTGGTACTTTTTACTATACAAGGTAATGATATTAAGACGAGCCTAGCAATCAGGAGTTTGGGTAGACCAAAGGATGACCTTCTCAAGACGCATTGACATGGTCCCACTTAAAGCAGGGAGGACAATAACAACTCTGTCCAGTATCATATCTAATATATGTAGGAGTCCCAAGAGCATCAACGAGAAGGACACTTGCGAGCGTTGTGCATTTGCTAATATTGTATGCGGTGCCTGTTTGGTTCAGCGCAATGAACAGGACAATAAAAAAAAAGATGACTAGCACACAACGAGGGATATTAATAAGAGTCGTTAGCGCGTACAAAACGATCTCAGTAGAAGCTGCCGGTGTGATAGCGGAATTATCGCCTATCGTCATTAAAATATTACGGTATGGGCAGAATTGAAGCCGGGGAAAACTTGATGCGAAACTGGCAGACAAAATAGACAGGCGGCCAGCATGGAAGATGGACGCACAGGCTAACAGCTTACATTAAGCAGTGGATCGACAGACCTCGACAGGCACTCTCTAGTCGCTGCTGTTTCAGAGAATTCTTGTATAGAAGAAATAGGGCAGATACGTATGAGTGTCCGTACTGCGGAGAAAAGGACTATGCCGGTCAAACACTTTTTATGTGCGAGAAGTGGTTGGAAGTACAGAGAGAGTATAGAGAAGAAACGGAAGAGTCTGATTGCAGAAGAGGGAAAATGGACAATAATGTAATGTGGAGGGAAGCCTTCCACAACGGGAAAATTAATATTATTTCCGATTCTCGAAAACTCATAATTCAACTTGATTTAAATTTGTGATCTACGTCTATGTTAACAAGACACTTTTCATACCTTTAATTGTGATTTGAAAAAAAAATTATGCAGCCTTTAAAGGCGAAAGAAATACCAATTTTCTCCCTCTAAAAAGAATATTCGAGCGAAAAGAATGCTACTAAAGCACATCCTTGAAAAGAAATTTTAACAGGTTTGCCGAACCACCAAATTGTTTGTTCAAGACACAAGGATAGACAAACAAAAATGTTTAAATATTTTTTCATGTTCATGTTGAACCTTGAGATATTTCTTCTAGCTCGTATAATAAAACGCCCCAACAGACATATATCTTCATGTCTTTCTGCAAGATACATTGACGCCCCCATAAAACATTTGCTAGAATTTATTCAAACCCACTTTAGATGAGATCCTTGAGCTCTGAAAGTGGAAATACCCAAAACTGAGCTTGTCATGTATTCTGAAAGTTCACCGCTCCTGTCTTGCGTATAATGTTTGGTATCATTGGAAAGTGAAAAACTTCCTGCTACCGAAATGTCCTGTTTTTTTTGCTATCGCCTTGAACACCCACGACATTCAGGATGAATTAAACTTCCTGGCTTGTGAAAATCCTTGACATGTACTATGAGAAAAAAGTGTGCACGACTGCCCATACATCCTTTTCCGGCTGGCTCACTGGCAGCTTACCATGTGTCATTGGAAAGTGTAAACACAACTCGTTCTTGCCTAGACATCTTGATAAGGAATTTCACTTAACGAAAATTTCTTTTGCCATAGAAAGAACGACCACAAGAAGTTAACTTGCAAACATGACTGCTTTTGCCCAAGATGTAAACTGTTGCATGTATCCACCTCGAGGGGTCGGATTTTCTTACTCGTTTCTGATTGTTCAAGTATCTTTACGTTGCGGTTCATTTCCATTTCCCTAGGGAGTTTTATAAGAACAATCCCGGACCTATTCTACATTCGATTCATCCCCATTGCGATAGTCATAGTAATGAAATCCCCCTTGGTTAGTTCTGGGGAATCTCTTTCACATTTTCCCGATTGCTTTCATCATCTCTTGTCTTGTATTTCAGTGGAGAAGACTTCTCTCAAGTGCATCATATCTCTCATAAATGCGATCGTCTTGTCTTCGTGGCCTGCGTCTTGGACTGTTCTGGAGTCGTTGAACTCGCACTACAGAAAGGAATATTTTTTTTCACGTTCAGATTCATAGTGTGGTAATAAAAAAGTTTTTTTTTATTCATGTAAAGCCGATATTATCGCTTATCCAGCTGATTGCTTCGATGAACATGCACTGTAGCAGTCGTGGATGCATTGACACGATTCCATTGTTATCAGTGCAGTCTACCTGTGAGGTGTATTCTAATTCTTAGCAGACTCGGTCATGAACAATACAACCCGACATCGTCGTCGTGGGATAGAATGGTATTTTTAGAACTGCAGTGGATTTCTCTCCAGAGTGTTGTGGTTTTCTGCACTTAGTGGAAGTGCTAGTTGAGATTAAAATAGAAATTGGTTGTGGGATTGAATGTTTACGTACTTGATTCCCACTCAGAACGATTTAATTGCGGATGGAAACTATTCCTGTTTCGCGTTTTGATATTATATTTGGCGCCTGGAGATTTCAAAATTTCGTGGAGGGCTTAATATGTGGGGTTTATGTTTCTTTTGAATTTTGTTTGTAGTTTGTCTCAAATTATTCTGCTTTCATTTGTTTAATTGTACCAAAGGCGTATGAGGTTTACTATAATTTGCTCTACCTTTCAAATCTATTGTTGTAAGCCTACAGGAAGATTTACAAAATTTCTTCTGATATTTGAAATGCATAAATGCAATTGTTAACAGAAGAATGACTGCTTTTTTAATTAAAAACAATGTTATATATAGTAATTATTTTGCCTATACCAAGGTAAAATCGCCGTAAACCGTACACCTCGCTCATTAGGGACTCAACATTAGTATATAAGGGAAATTTCAAGTCTATGATGTCATTCGTTTAAGAGTTATCGCCCTTCAAACAAGTCTTTTCGGAACAAAACCGCAACTATGGAAAAAATTGAACTTCGCGCCGTGATAAAGTTCCTGACAAAGCAAGGAAAATCTGCTCAGACTATAATGAGTGAGATGGAAGTCGTTTATGGAGATCAGTGCCCTGGTAAAACCATGATTTACAAGTGGCATAGTCTTTAATAGTCTTTTAAACCTGGTCGAGAGTCGATTGAAGATGATCCACGCCCTGGACGGCCGATCAAGGCCACCTCATCGAAAAAGTCGAAAAATTTATATTAGAAGATGCTCGTCTAAAAAAGAAACAGTTATCTGCATAAGTTGCCGTATCAGATACCACCATTTAAAGAATTATACACGATCATCTTGGCATAACTAAAGTCAGTGCCAGATGGGTGCACAGAATGCTCACGCCGCCGCACCTACCCCAATTTTAGAGAAGATAATTACCGGGGATGAAACCTGGGTGCATCACTTCGAACCTGAGTCCAAACAAGAGTCGATGCAATGACATAAAAAGGGTACACCAACCCCTAAGAAGTTTAAGGTATCAGAATCGGCTACAGTTTTTTTGGGACTGTGAAGGAATTTTATTGGTAGACTACAAAGAAAAAGGTACCACAATTACTGGAGAGTACAATGCTTCGATATTAGAAAAGTTGAAGGCAGCCATCAAGGAAAAATGTAGAGGAAAATTGACGAAGGGTGTGCTGCTCTTGCAAGACAATATGCCCGTTCACAAGACCAGAGTTGCGATGGCTGCTCTACACAAAGAAGGGTTCGAATCTTTAGTTCACCTACCCTATAGTCCAGATTTGGCTCCTAGTGATTTTTATTTATGTCCAAATTTGAAAACAGAGCTAGGTTAAAGTGGCTGCCTGAGAAAGGCACACTTAGGCCAAGGAGGCCCATTGTGATACCACGTTGAGGCTACAAAACTTTAGCAACCCCCATTAAAATAACCTAAGTAATAGGAGGGTGGACATGTACCCCCCTGTGCACCGAGCCAGCTCCCTGTTTCCAGTGGGGCCAGCTCTAGGGAAACCAAACTAGATTTACCTAGGTTGGGAAGGGTGTACGGCGCTAACTCGTCGTCGGGAACCATTTTGAACTTCTGATAAATCGAGCCAGGTCCTTTACATCAGTGGAGCCTAGCTCGGTTAAATCTTCAAAGAAGGAGGAGCCCAGAAACTGGTTCCAACGGTTGGCTAGGGCCGGACAGGTGCCGAGGAGGTGGAGTCTGTTTTCCTCTTCCTCTTCGTCATGGCAACTCCTACAGAAGTCGTTTGAAAGCGCGCCCAGTCTATCGGCGTGTCTGGCTATGAGGCAGTGACCCGTGACTGTAACGGCCACGGTACTGCTAATTGTTTTGCGTCCGAGTAAGATGAGCTCCCTTGACCGTTTCGGGTCGAGCTTTGGCCATATCTGTCGGCTAATCAGGCAGGTGTGTTCCTCCTGCCAATTAATGTTTGCAATCCTGAGAGACTCCTGTAAGAGTTCCAGTTTGCATGTGGCCAACGGTTTACCCAGCTGTCCGAATCAGGACCAGTGGTACCGATTCTCGCTAGTTCATTGGCTCTGCAGTTGCCCGGAATATCACTATGTCTAGGCACCCAGATGAGTCGCACTTTCAGATGCTCAGATATGGCATTAAGTGCTGAGCGACATGTTATAACCGTTTTGGAGGTGGTGTATACTCCCGAGAGGGAATAAATAGCGGCCTGACTATCTGTGAAAATACATATATTATTTGTGGGTAGCGTTAGATAATTCAGGCGGTCCGCAGCTACCTTTATAGCCATGATTTCCGCCTGAAACACGCTGCAGTAGTCAGGCAAGCGGAATGAGACCTCGAGGTCCAAATGTTCCGAGAGGATTCCTCCACTTACTTTGTCTTCCATTTTGGAGCCGTCGGTGTAGAGATGCACCGAATCCACCCATTGGGGAGGACCTTCTTCCCATTCCGATCTGGTGGGAAAGAAGGAGTCAAATTTTGTTCCAAAGAAAGGCTTGGGCGAGGTATAGTCGATATTGTTGGCAGATCTTCTGTCCAATATTTTGGAGTGACCGAAGTCAGTTCGCTTCCAGGTCTGAATTGAGTTAAGCCTAATGGCGGCCGAGGATGCGGTTTGCTTACCTTAGAGATCCAACGGTAGAAGATGAAGAATAGTGTTCAGGGCTTTAGAAGGTGAGGTTCTTAGGGCACCTGTTATCAGCAGTGTTGCCATCCTTTGAACTTTATCCATTGCTTTGTGATGGGTTGCTACATTTAGTGCCGGCCACCAAACAATGATCCCATACATAAGTATAGGTCGTATGAAACTCGTATAGAGCCAATGCACAATGCGTGGCTCCATACCCCAGCTTTTCCCAATAGCCTTTTTACACGAGTACAGCGCTACTGTGGCCTTCCGTACAGAGCTAAAGAGGCTATTTCGGCCCATTTTGAAAGCAAGACAAAAAATATTTTTTCCGATGGAATTGAGAAATTAATTTCTAGATCTAAAAAATGTATTGAGCTTATGGGGAATCATATTGAAAAAGAAAAATAATAATAATAATTTTGTATTTTTATTTAATTTAGAACCCCTCCATTCCGCGAATTTTTGGACCTTCCCTCGTAAGAACGTTAGATTCACTTCCACTTTGTTATCTGCTCAACCTTTCTCAAATTATTTGTTGATTAATATGAAACGTGTTTTTAATTCCATTATCTATTTATGCTGAACCATCCCAAAAAGCCCCCCTAAACCATTTTTTACGCTTCCCTTTGTACAAGGACATGGCAACATGAATAATTTGCTCATTTTCAACTGATTCGTAAAAAGAAGTAACAAAAAATCTTTCGACATACACCGAACCTGGTTTTGCGTTTAATACTTCTTGAGAGTGTGTTCATCATTTTTGAGATTCACAAGCTACCTGGGGAGGTAACAAGACGTTATCTTCTTGCAATAAATTTCAATCGATACCTTGATAGAATCTTAAAGATGCATTGAGCATGTTTCTGGCTACCGCTACGGAAGTGGTGTCTTCTTCTAGTCACTTAAGTGGCGGAAGTTTGCTCTTTACATTGCAACCGGTTTACGTACAACATGTAAACTTGTTTGTGAATTTGAGCAAATTGTGTAGTTTCACTGCGATAACTTAACTTTTCAAAAACCATACCATGTGGAGTGCTATGAAAGCACAACGATTCTAATTAGAAACTTTTTCAAAGGAAGAAATTAACTTACTTGGACTATAGAAAAGAGCTCCACCTCGAGCAATATCAAAAACTAGGACAATATTGTCCTAGTTTGGTGTTGTTTTATACTAAAAGTTGGCGTGAGTTTCATAGTTTCATGTTCTTCTTTTGTCGAGTGGTTTCTCCCATATCCGCAAGACAGCCGTTGCGCAAGGACGTGATATACCACTTTTGAACTAATGCAAACTGGGACAAGTAGCGGACAATGACATTTCTGTTTTTTTTCATGTTTCGTGGCAATGTTCTAATGCATCTCGAGAGTGTGAGGGCATTATCCTTTCTACAGAAATCCTTGAACTCAATCTATTCGAGAAATTTATATAAAAGTTGATTTTGTCGAGAGCCAAAAAGACGATAGTAATGAAATTAGGTTGAAGGAGTCGAGGAAAAAATTGCTATTTTTTCGGATTTTTTTTTTGCACGCTATGAAGACAGGAAAAGGAAAAATTTGATATCCTTCTTCCTTGTATATTGGACATCGAGCGGAATTGTCGAACGTTTCCTTAGGTTAGGTGGAAGTGATGCACTTGC
The DNA here is from genome assembly GCA_964036015.1 of Leptarthrus brevirostris. NCBI lineage: Eukaryota > Metazoa > Arthropoda > Insecta > Diptera > Asilidae > Leptarthrus > Leptarthrus brevirostris. The sequence goes on from OZ038373.1 coordinate 8,675,631, forward strand.
TTCATTGATCCAATTTAGCTTCCGGGAAAAGGAAAGCAGAATTGTTCGCTACCTTTGAAATGAGTTCCGATCAAATAAGAAGAAGCAGAAAATTTTCTAGAAAAATAGAGCACCAATTTTTTGTGTGGACATAAGAACTTCTCTTCCTCTGGAAAGGAAACTCTGGTTATATTGGACGGTGAAAGTATGTTTAAAAATTAAATTTCAATTCAATTTCTTTGGGAGGCACTTTCTCTGACCGAGAGAACTATCTAATCTATCCATTAAAAATAATGTAGGACAAAAGGAAATTGAAAGTTCATACATATACTTGTTTTTTGCTGACAACAGGTAACGCTGAGAGACCATTGAGATTGCCAGAGTAATGTCCGCGGATTGGAATCCACCTTAAATTGGATGTCAACTTGGCAATCGTTGTTATCAAATTTAGTTAAGGTACCTCACAAGGGACTACGAAAACTAAAAAAAAAGATATATTTGCTAAATAGCATAGCAAATAATCTTTCATCTTTTTTTTATAATGCAGGGGACAACCCTATGATGCGTTAGCGTAGCTTTGGCCGGGAATTAGGATAAAGGAAGATTGAATATCTTGTTTTGCATTGCTGCTAGCTAGACAGCAACACAGATACGGAGTGGATTTTTAAATTATTGCAAATTACAACCTCAAAGGGAAACCGAAGCTCGAATTTGCATCCAATGGCGTAATGATCGTGACACTCAATCAATTGATCTAACTCCTTTTGCTCTAAATAATCATCAATCTTTTTAAGACCTTCCTAGCGAGTGATGGAAATTCTTGCCTCACTTTGCCCTGATTTTTGCATTAGCATTACCGCAATGTCCAATTGGGATTCGTATGGGGGTTTTAGGGACTGTTCGATTTTGAATTGTTATACGAAAATTCCGGTAAACATTCTCGTTCTCAACTGTAATCGTGTTGAAATTGTCAGCAATTTAATTTTTACGGTATAACACCGTAAAATTTCCGGAATGATGAGCACAGAGTATCAGTAAAAAATACAGGAAAAATTACGGTGGAATAAAGACGGTTATTCCGGGAAAAATTGTGTATTATGCGGCAAATTTTTTAAAATGACACAGTAAATTTAAGTCATAGAAATTGCCTTTCATGTATTACAACTTACGACCCTTAGTCGCAAATTTAATAGTGCGTCTCCGTGGATTGTGGATTGTACACAATATGCTCGAAGGATGCCTTGTGATGTTAAAGCGCAGCCTTGGCAGGAAAAGAATTAATGCTGGGGGAAATGGGTTAAGGAGTTGAGTGAAGAAGGTGTCGATGTACGCCCCGCTTGAAAGTTTTGGGCTCATAAGATGAGGGAAGAACAGAAGATGGTAAACTGTTCACATTCGTGTTGTTCGGCTTCGAAAAGAGGCCTGAAATTTGACGATACGTCCAAATTTGACTTGGAGAGTGAATGAACCACTGTTTGAAATTTTGAAATGATTATTTATTTATTTTTTATTGTCGACTTTTGGCTGCTATCTTCATCTTCCGTGCTTAAATCTGCATTTTGCATTGGTGCACAATGTGAAATTTCTGTTGACTTGCTCGATACAGCTCCGACGTTGATATTTGCACATTTAAGTGCGGCAGCCTGTGCTATACAGACATTTTTCGGAAATCGGAAGAAGACTATTTGCTTCAAGTTGATTCCAAAGAAGCTTGAAGGAAGGTATGTTTCCATCAGCCTAACCTTGAGGTAAATACGTGACTCACACTTTTTCATTGCAATAGCAGTTATTTTCTGAGTTTTCGTGGTAATTTCTGTATCGTTTCTCTGAGTGGCAAGTCGATTGTGAAAGTGTCATTGTAGTGACAATACTTGAAATCCTAAAAATTTAATTTCAGATAATCTAATAGGAAGGAATCTAAAAATCTCTAACAAGACTTCCAGGATAGTTCTTGGGAATGCATTACTCTTCGCTTCCAGGTAATGAAGGAGAGGAACTTAAAAGCTCGAACTGCTTCATCCTACGGACATGCAATGGTAAAATAGAAATAAACTGTCTAAGGAAGCGGACTTGATTGTCACCTTCCATGGAAGATTTCTTGCATGTGTAGTAGAATGGTTCCCAATGGGTTTGGAAACACAAATTTATTTAACGGTAGGAAACGTAAGAATTTGTCGATACAAATCAAATGATGTCGCACTTGTCACTGCCCATCGTCCCAACATTAAGCAGCGAGTGGCAGTAAGTAGCTTTCGACAGTAAGAAATTGCCTCAATAGGCAAACCGCACGCCGCTGCGACAACGTCACGCATCCGGGTGGGTTCAGAACGGTTCCGATAGATACTTTGTCTATCATTTTTGGTATATTAACTATTCCTTATATTTTCGGGGATACAGATAAAAAGCCACTTTTCGTGTTTAATTCTCTCCATTGGCACCCCGAGACACTTCGAGTACGATGGTTCACGTAAAAAGAAAGAAAGTTTCAATGCAGCTTTGAAAGCAATTTAAACTACATGTTTCGAGTTTATGTTGGCCATAGCATCCACATTTCAGCCTCTAACGAATACTGTGTATTGTGGAGCTATTAATAATAATAATAATAATTTATTTTAGGCAAGTATACACAAGATTAACATCTTTTTATAGTATACTACAAAGCTAGGAAAAGTTCTATATAAAAAAAACACCTTATCAGTAGTTATAACAAAATTATAAAAGAAAAATCCAAATATCTGTATGTATGATCAAGTTATCCTGACGCAAAATGCACAAAAGCAGATCAAATTAAAAGAAAAGAAAAGAGAACAAAAGTAAAAAGAAACAAAAACTAAAAACCCTGAACAACGAGAGAATAGCAAACTGCGGCCCCAGCAAAGCCAATCCAAAGTCACGAAAAGAAATACCGCTTCAACATACCTTTAAACTCAGATGTCCTGGTCGTCCCCCTTACATTAATAGGAAGAGAATTCCATAGGCGAGTAATCACAACAAAAAAAGAACGCTGCCCAACGATAAACCGGGTGGGAGGAATACGGAAACCAACGTGACGGGATGAATGCAGAAAGTGCAAGTGTTCATATAGATAAGAAGGTGACTTCGAAACAAGTAAGTTGTGCAAAAATAGCAACGCTCTAACGTCAATATAAGTCTTTATTGGACACCCAACTAGAGAACTTATATAGTGAGAAACGTGATCGTGCCGCCTCAAACTATAAACAAATCGGATACAGTCATTAAATGCGACATTAATTCTACGGTTGCATTCAGCATCAAGTTCTGGGTAAATTGTTCTACAGTAAGTAAAATGGGGAACCAACAATAACCTAACAAGTTTTAATTTAAGCTCAATAGAAAGTAAGCTTCCAGACAGCCGAAGCTGCCGTAGCCCACCATAAATTTTCTGTAAGGTATAACTTACATGATCACAGCACTCCATCTTACTGCTAAAGTACACTCCAAGACTTTTCACCTTGCTCACATAAGGTACACTTAGACCATTGAGATGAACACCAGGAACACACATCAAATCGAGATCATTTCTGTAGAAAAACAAGCATTGTGACTTAAGGGGGTTTAATATGAGACGATTACTTCTCGCCCACGAAGAAATATTTCTCAAGTCATTATTGACTCGAAAAATACAATCCTCCACTAGGCCAATGGGCCTGGACAAATATATTTGAACATCATCAGCATACAGATGAATGTTCACATCTTCAATAACATCAGGGAGATCATTAATAAATAAACAAAATAGAAGAGGTCCAAGAATCGAACCCTGAGGCACTCCACTAACAAGATTGGCCATCCCTGACCTCTTTCCCTCAACCAACACCTGCTGAGTACGGCCAGACAAGAAATCACCAATAATTTTAGTGGCAGAAGCTGAAAAATTAAAATTTTTCTGGAGTTTCGATTTGACCAAACTATGGTCCACAGAATCAAAGGCTTTTGTGAAATCGAGGAGAACCAAAGCTGTCATTAGGTCATTGTCAAGAGACTGACGGATATCATAGGACACTTTCAACAGAGCAGTTTCACAGCTATGACCAGCACGGAAGCCAGATTGCCACTTTGATAAAAGGTTGTCTGACTTAATGTAGTGAAGGATTTGTCTGTATAATAGCTTTTCCAGAACTTTTCCGAGAAAACACAGCAAACTTATTGGCCGATAATCACAAAGATCCACAGGAGCTGAGCACTTAGCCAAGGGTAAGACAACAGCATTCTTCCAAATTTTCGGAAACTGTGAATAAGTGAGGCAAGAATTAAATATATAAAGTAAACTGTCTAGAGTAACTGGCAGGAGCATTTTAAAAAATCGAGGGGCAACGCCATCCGAGCCTGTTGCATCCGATCTAATAGATGCAAACGCTTCAATAATTTCATCACGAGACACGCATCGAAAACTGAAACCATCCTGATACTCATTACGCTCAACCGTGTCACTGAACAGCTCCGACGTGGTATGGGAAGGTGGTGCTGTGAAATAGGTATTTAATTCTTCAGGATCCAAATCGCATGTTGGGGAGTCCCTACTGCAGACTCCACTATTCCTCAAATTAGACCATAGTTTTTTCGGAGGAAGAGATGGATCTAACAAACTGCTAAAGTATTTTCTTTTAGCTTTTCTAATTTCGAGATTAACCCTATTTCTAACTACCTTATATCGCCTAAGATATTGCTCAGATTTTGATTCCTTGTACTTGCGGAAAAGATATTCTCTCTCAGCGATAAAACATTCAATTTTTGGAGAATGCCAAGGTATTCGATCTGAGGGTATTCGTTTCACACGCAAGGGCGCAAATTTGTCATGTAAACGGGACACTAAACCGTAGAACAACATTAATTGCTCTTTTTCAACTACGGAGACGGAATTGGATGAATTCGTTCAACGGCACGACCACCATGCACAGGGCCCCGGGTTCGAGACTAGGTCTCCCCATTAGCTTTTATTAAGAAATTTAAACAGTCTACTCCGTCTCTGGGCTGTCGTCTAGCTCGCAGTAATGCAAAAACAAGACTCAAGTTTCCTCAGTTCCCTTAACCTAATTAACTTCCGGCCAAAACTATGTTAATGCATCAAAGGCTTGTCCCCTAGGCTTTTGTTACATTGTATAAAAGAAAAAGAAAACAACGTCCCAGGCGTAGTATACCAGATGATTTAAGTCAGTGTTAGTGGTCGATTTGGTGGAAACAAGGTTATGGAAATTCTCTGCCAGAAACAACTCGGAGATAAAATTCGTATGGGAGGGAACGGAATCCAGCTGAAACTCGTATGGAATTTGGGAAACTAATTCAGGGTTTTTATGTGGGCCGTGGCTTTAACTGTAAGGCACTGCAGCAAAAGTGTCGTGAGATGATATGAACATTGTTACCCCCAACACCCGGAATCATCACTTGACGACTTGATTGTTTTTGGGACGCAATCTTCTGCTGAATTTATGTACTTGCTCTCATAAACACTCACTTCCCGGTTAGCCAGTAGGAAAACAATAGTACAGCGCGTTGAAATCCCGTAGTTAATGGTATTTCGTGGAGAAACATTAGATCCTTACCACAATAGAAAAAACCGCCCGGAAATTAAGCAATGTCGCTTTCGGAAAATGTCTTTGATCCTGCAAAACGTGATAGCAGTACAATGAAAATTATAGTAAACCACTCTTTATATGCCTGTGATTTGAAACAGCAAAGCAAAATTTATAAACCAATTATTTTATGAAAATCAAGAAAATTTGAAAAAATATTATAAACTTCATTAATTTCAAGTTTTTCTGCACATGCGTATCGCAACTTTTTCTCATTAGCAACCTCCAATATGACAGTAATAGGACAATTAGTACAACAAAGTGAGGCTATAACCGCCTTTGCCTTTCTTTTCACTATAAAATCTTTCGTTTGAGTAATCTTTGAAAGCATTTCTGGTGTCTGACCACCAATGAAATCATAATTCAAGCAATTAGAGCATACCAAACAAGGTTATCACTCTCTACACAGCTACTTGATTGGACACCATACGTGCAAAGCGATTGAATCCAACAAAACCTCAATAGGAAATAGGCGTTAAATTGGTCTTGCGTAAATCTTTGTATTTCTTTTATTCCCGCCAAACGTTTTATGAATGGGCTCAGCTGATGATGGCCATCGAACCGTTGGAAACATCTGTAAAGCTGCCAATTACCACATCTAATCATTTTCTGATGATTCGTCTTTAATCTGATGGTGTAGCGCAATCTGTTCCTGACCTGCAATAATTGATTTTTTCACTAATTTTCTATTTCTACGGGCGATCAATAGACTCCCACAGAGAGACCTGTTTTCTAAGCTCAGGTTACGGTCGTTTGAAAGTGAAATTTTAGCTTTGTCTGGCCATGAGTGAAACAGACAGAAATTCGTTGTTTGCGAGGGAAGTCAGAGACGATTAATGACTAATCTTAGTACAATCGAAACTTAAAGTGTTTTTAATTATATAAAACTGAAAGTCATGCGTGGGATGACAAGGACCGGAAAATATTTAAATTTGACTGGTCTAAAGGGTCGATTTATAATTAATATTGACACACCCTGTAACCTTGTTTAATGAATAATCACCCGTTTAATGCTCCTCGTTTAGCAGAACTCTTGCACGAGACCTTATCGAGCTGATAACACCCCGAGCAAATGTTTGCACGATGTGATATGGTCCCTTGAAAATTTTGATTACACGGATCCGTCACAGGGTGATATCAGGTTAAATTTCATTTTGAAGGTATACTCATGTGGAGCTTGAAGATAAGAAATGGGTGGAAAACTCTCTGTGTAACAAGTGAAACGAGCTGCTATACTTCCACTTGAAGGCGGCTTGATAATTTCAACGAGAAAAATAATTTCCTTTTCAGATAAATCTCGTTATACAACTGAAAATGTGTTTATGTTTGGTCATGTACTTGTCACCAGATATCTGTGAGTCATGAAAATTAGGTTTCAGGTTGGAAGCGGTTTTCGAGATTAAACTTTAAAAGGTAAACACATCTTGCAACAATTTGACTGTTTGCATATTAGTTGAGTGCTAATTAGTTGAGACTGGTTAGTGTGTACTCCCATTCAATTATCAGGTGTTTAGTGATTTACTTGTAGGCATAAATAAATAACAAAATTGTGATTATGTCATTAGACTATTAGAGGAATCTTCTGGATTAGATGTATTTCTGTTAATTTATTTTGTCAAGAATGTCGAGTATTTTGGACTACTGTCACTGATCCATGGATGTCTGCTACTTTCCAGTTCAACATATTATGTAATATAGCTTGCGTCATATTCCTTCAGCCTTTTAGTTTTATTTGAAAGACTTTGTGAAAGGATCATAAAATCTCTCGTTTAAAATTACAATTAGTGTCGGTGGAGGATCATGTTGGAGTATTTAAATCTAACATTTAAACCATTCCTGGAATCACAGCACGACATTATCACGAAGAAGTTGCTGAAATGAATACTTTCAGATTAATTTTAACGCCCTTTTGAATGAATGTTTGCGTATTGTTGCAGTGCTTCAATACAATCGCAAAAAAGTACTTATTTGCACCTAAGTGAACGTGAACATCATGAACCACCGCTGGCAAATAATTACTCAACAAATTAAAAATCAATGGACCCAGTATATAGCTCTGCGGTATACCAAACAGTAAGGACAACAAATAAAACGTTCAAAAGTACAAAATATCTACGAAAAATGTACTTGACCCGAGTGAACATTTTCTAAAAAAAGGTAACACTTTTGTGCTATAGTTGAGCAAGAGCCGAAGGTGTTTCGATTTTCTTAACCAGAAACGCCGATCGTGTTAAGAAATTTTTGGTATTTCTTACTCAGCTGACTAACTTACTTCCCACAGTCAATGAAATCGCGAAAGATTTTAGGCCAATTAGCTTAACCTCGAAAAAATTCCAAAACAAACCGTGCAAAGCTCGATCGGAGCAAGGAAGCTTAACTTCATTCGTACAAAAAGCCCTAGATAGAATAAAATCGATGCACATCTGCGGCAGATCCTCAAGAAATCGCCGCTATATAAATCTCAGCATGGGAGATCTACAGATACAATTCAGGAGGTGGGAACTCCAGCTAAAAATGACATTATGGATGTATACTGTTGCGGTACGTCCGATCCTTACCTACGGGCCAGTGGTCTGTTGGCCCCCGCTGAGTAAGGGACACAAACTATTGAAACTAGCTTCAAATATACGCGGAATAAGGCATCACTGCGATCAGCTGCTCTAGATGTGCTTTTGAACTTACTACCCTTAGTGCATTACTCCAAACGACACAACTATTTTAGATGTCTCTGAGTTCTTTAGATGTTCAATGTCGTAAATTTCCCCAAAAAACGATAATCTGTCGCTTCGATACCTTAATGAGTAGTAAGCGATAACACTATGGGCGTTGATATGGTGGGTGAAAAGTGGCAAAAGAAACGTCATTCTGTCGACGAGCTCGCCCAAACTGCGGCGACGAGCTTGCCCATACTTACGGAACCCTAGAAGAGTAGTGGAAGAACACGAGGAAAGTAAAAGAAGGGTACTAAAAGAATACTAAAAGAGTAGTTAACGAACACGAGGAGCATACCAAAGGAAAAATAGAAGAATTCTAAAAGAACATTAGGAGCGTACTGAAAGAACACTTAAAGCGCTCTAAAGAATCGCTCAAAAAATTTCTAAAAGTCGCCGCAGTTATGCCCTACGTATCTTTTAAGTATGGAAAACTGCAAAATGGAACAAATCTCGCGTTTTCGATACCTTAAACAACACCAGAAGAACTCCAAGTATGCTTTAAGGTATCTCGTGACGGGTGGTAAACAGAACACTAGGAAATGCCTAATACTTCGCTTGTGGACTCTGCATATCAAAGTCTGCCGTCTACATTTCTCTGTGATCTGTGATCTGTATGCCTTTCTGTCATACTATTTATCTATAGCTCTTGCTTTAGACAAACATCGAGCACTAGGCGGTTTCTTTTTTAATGACCTGAATGTCTCAAGGCTAAGGGAATTGGAGAGAGCATCCATTAACTGGATCTAATGTCAGCTACACCCATCCCTCCGATCTCCTAACCCATCGTGCACAAACACCCACTGACTGCCAAGTACAACTTAGGTTGCTGGAGCATGGACGGAAGAGTTGAAGCCTTCTCGGATACTTCGAACCACATCTGGACTTTCTTAAGTGTAAGTTACACCTATATCCGGTAGCAACCGGGCAATGCATCCTAGAACGTAGCCAAGTAACTAATGTGGGAGGAAATAACCTCTTTAAAAGTTCCCTAATCCCCGAGGAAGTTTGCAGTGGTCTCATTCTTACTGCGGGATCCAGGGATAACTGGGTCGCGAACGCTCAAGCACTTCTGCAGGAATAGAGGTGGAGAGTATGGTAGACCTTAACAGTTTGGCTACGGTACCCACAACAGAAGCAGCTCTTCGAAAATTACCTTCGGAGGGTTCTGAGGTAGTTATGGAGGCTGAACTTGCGACGGCTGAAAGTGCTGTAGCAGTCCTGCAAGAAGGTGTCATTTGCAAAATAATAACTAGTACTTCCTCAGATGTGGCGGTACACGCACTAGTAGAAGATACAGACCTGCCTTCCAAAGAGTTAGCTGCGGTTAATCCGGCGGAGGTTACTTGTCCTGTCGCTGGACTAAAGGAACACTAGAGACGGTGGAACAACATGGATTACTGCAGATAGGCTAGGATTCTACCACTGAACCAGGGAAGCAAAGGTAGCTTCGACAGTGGGATAGCTGAATAATTCAGTTGCCCCCGCTAAAGGAAATTGGGAGGGAACACAAATTGACCCACTCCTTTGTGGTCTGTTTTGTAAGACTTTCACACCTATCCCGCTAAAAAAACCAAAGTATGAGTTACAAAACGGTACATCTTAATGCTAATTGGACCTTGGCGAGGAGCTGGGGTCGGTTTTTCTACCAAACCAACCAACCAACTACTCCGGTAGCATTTTGGACGATTTTGTTGTTAATACAAACTTTCTGACAGCCTGAAGTCAACGCGGTGTTAGATTATGAGAACCACTAGCCAGCGATTTGTACGTTTGAGGTGTCGATTGATTAAACGCAACGGGGTCGACTAATTGGACGCGAAAAAAAAGTTGTAATACTCGTATACTATACTCGGCACTATACGATTCCTGACTATAGAAGATCGTCGATTTCACCCAGAACCGCACTAGTTGACAAACGTACTTTCTCAACAATAAACTATACGTCACAGTTTACAGGTGAGTCTCAAAATTTTTTCTTCGATCTAAGCTAAAGCGGTATCATCTCGACGACTTTAATTTCTCTTAGAGCCGTGATTTTAACAGCTTTAATTCTTAGGCAGGCAAATGTAATGATGTAAGAGAGTTAGATCATAGATGGATCTTCTATTTTTGATACTCGCAAGTACTTAGATGCTGCTAAATGCTGTGGAAATTAAATATGATAATGATTCATGATAGAAAATTGCAGTGAGCTACATAATTCAACAAAACGTGATTTGTCTGACAGCCTGCCAAGCCTTTTTTTTATACCAATCTGAATAAACAAAATGTGTTGGGGTGATATGTCGAAAAAATGAGATAAAGACAAAAACAAAAATTTTAATTAGAATAAGCTCTAACCGATAAATATGATTTTTACAATCGATATAATTTTTTTAATGTATGAAAGTAGTATCTAAATATAACGTAACCCTAATGCGATTGTCATGAAGTGAAAATTATTTTTTTTCAGATTAGTTTATTACTTTTTAGAGGGATTTATTATATCTTATCTGAGCTTTGATAGTATTCTTATCAATGAAAATAAATGAATTTTTTCGACTATGAATAATGTATGTATATTTAAAGGGGAAATGGTGAGATAGAAAGAAAACTTAGAATATAAAACAAACTGGAAAAGTTGCGCCTTATCAAAGTATCATCAGATTGAGGACGTTTGTTTGATGTCGTTTCTTTAAGTAGATCAAAAGATAATAATGATGACACCATAAAAATTGCCATGATTCACCTTGTAACTCCCAAACGGTTGAAATTGCTCCTCCATCCCTGCCATACGATTTTTTGTTTATCTAGATGAGATCTATCACCAAAAAACAGATACATCTTTGAAACACCCTGTATAGCTCAGCCATGTCAACAAATTTCCTTTGCGTACCCTCATTTTACTCATTAACCAAAAACAAAAAAATTTCCGGGTGTGGGAGTCAGACCACATTTTCGGTGTATTTTTGGGATCGCTGAATTCGAATCTGAGGTTCGTTTAATTATATTGCGGGGAGTAAAACGTCTCAATCTTTCGTTAGTCCATGTTTTTCCAACAATTTATTTCGTTTAAACCACTCCCAAAATAGTTATTTAATAACAAAGTTTTTTTTTCAAAAATACCATAATTCGCTGTAATATGGCGAAGGAATGTCAGTTTTTTGCGTTGTCTTTGGGGGTTGTAAAATATACCGAAAGGGTTGTAAAATGTTTTTTCGATTAAGTCTATCGTACTTCAACAGTGTCAACCCTTAAAAGTTTTCCTTCGACATATTACAGGGAATTATAGTATTTTTGGAGTTATTAAATAACTTTTTTTTGGAAGGAGTTAAAACGAAATGAATTATGGGAAAAACATGAACTCACGAAGGCCTTTCGATTGCGACGTTTTACTCCTCCTTTTCCGGACTTGTGAAGTTGGCCCAGATATTTTGTTTTTCCAATAAAAAAAAATTAGAGGGGGTAAAATGAAACCAATTGGGCGTAAAGTGTGATCTAACGATAGACTATCCATTGGAACGTTTTACCCCCCCCCCCCCCCCAGCCTGGTTTTTTCCGGGCCAATTTCACGCACCTTTAGTTTTTGACGACGTCACTGTAACTGAATATTTGTCAAGCTTGCGTAATGGAAGGACTCACTTCAGAAGAAGCGTGACAAATCGGACATCTCTTATCAGCGACTTGCTCCGTTTTCATTGTAGACCTTTCAAAGGTTCTTTCCAGCAACGATTTTGTTAACGGTAAGTCCACCACCACCAACCTACTTGATTTCGTGCCTCTGATTGAGGGAAGCCTCCTGGTCGACTGCATATTCACTGATTTCAATAAGGCCTTTGACAGAATTCACCATGGGGTAATCATTCACAATCTTCATCTGCTCGGGTTTCCGCAGCTTTTTATTGTTTGGCTCTCCTCCTACCTGTCTTGTCACACTCAGCGTGTCTTTTTCAGCGGCGTCCTATCCAACGAGATCTCTGTTCCTTCCGGCGTTCCTCAGGGCAATATTCACGGCCCTCTCCTTTTTATCATTTTTATTAATGATTAGTCGTTTCTCCTGACTGGCTTCAGAATCTTGTGTTATGCCGATGATGCCAAAATTCTCTGACATTCACATTTTCCATGACTGGAGCTCCAGCAATCGTCTTCCCCTTAATTATAATAAATGCACCATTATTACTTTAACCCGCAGAAGGACTCCCAATCTCTATGACTACTCTCTGGATGGAAGTATGTTGAGCAGAGTTGATCAGGTCAGGAACCTTGGAGTGATTCTTAATTCCCGTCTCTTTTTCGAGGACTACGTGGACTTCGTTATGGGTTGCACATTTCTGTTCGTGCTGGGACTTTGCACGGCTCTGTAACAGTTGAGCGTCGTTTTGGATTTAAATTCGTTGGACACCAGAGCTTTTAGAACTTCTTGACTGTCCATGTAGATGTTCACCGAGACACCTATCACCAGCAGACTGTGAGCCATTAAAGCCGCCTCATGTACAGCCACGGTTTCGGATTAAAATACACTGCATTCGCTAGGAAGTCTATAAGATGAATTAACATTTAGTTTTTGGCAGTACACCGCTGCCCCTAGCTCCGATGCGATTTTAGAGCCATTCGTATAGATATTAGAGACATTTACAGCATCCTCTGTTCTAGATTCCCAGAACAACCTCTCTGATATTACAACTCTGAACTTATTATTGAAGTCTCTAGTCGGTAGTATGTAGTCAGTGTTCGTAGTTAGACTTTCTCCCAGGCAGCTGTGACCGTAACTCCGCATCTTGAGGAACTTTGATTCCTTAAGACACAACATCGCCCTCTTCCCGGTGTTCTTATCGTAATAGTTCACAGGGGAGCTGTAAAATAGTATCTAAGATATGGGACGGCGTGGATTTGAGTGCCTCTATGATACCGATCCCTGCCAGTCCCTGTGTGTATTCCAGTCTGAAGAGATAGGTTTTTTTTTTGTCTACAGGTGGCCACCAAACCATAACCCTATAGAGCAGGATTGGTCGCACAATCCCCGTATAAACTCAAGTGGGTTATGTGAGGTCTTAACACCCACTTTGGCCGTGTAGAAAGCTTTGTTCGCTTTAGCAATTCTTTCTTCTGCATATAGCTTCCAGGACAGCTTACAGTCTAGAATGAGGCCCAAGTATTTTGGACCAGTTCCAACCTACGAGGAAGTAACTAAAGGAGAAGAACAATCGTGTATATGTCGTGTGTGTTAGCATGGCAAGTTTTTGTTCGGCGACTGGGTCTGTGCTGTCAAATTTGTTCGCTTTTTGCTACGAGGAAGTAGGCTTTTTATGTTCCCTGGGTCTTAGCAGTCACTTAATGTCACTATCGGCACATTATTATTTAGCAATTTATTATTTAGTTCAATATTTTAAAATACGCGTCAAAACCCCCGAACATAAGATACTTTTCTAATCGCCTGCCTTTCGCTTATGAGGTTGTATCAGGAGCTTAGCTTCCTTAGGGCTCTTTCCGTTAGTTCGCTAATCGTGCTCAGGCACCTGACACTAATATAAAGACATAATGGTACGACATCGCGTACGCGACCACTTTTATGTCCTCTTTTTCGAGATTTAGAAGTGTCTCGTTCAGGACCAGTAGCCATAGAAGAGGCGAAAGGACACCGCCCTTTGGTGTGCTTCTGTGTACCATTTTATTGAGGGAACTGCCTCCCCACTCGAAGGTTTATCGCTCTGTTGCTCTACAACGTCGCTATTTGGCAACTTTTCGATCTGGAATATCACCTCATGCAGAGTTGTGTCCATCGATTTTCCCTTAACATGCCTAGGAGTTGAGAATAGTAACCCAGGATTAAGATTCTCTCTAATATACGAATCTAGAACCCTTTCCAAAGCTTTCAGTAGAAACGACGTCAGGCTGATCGGCCTGTACCGTTAGCGTGACTACATTTCCCGGCTTTAGGAATGAAAAGCACGAGAGCTATTTTCCAGGACTCTGGTACATGGTTTAACCTAAGACATAATTTGAAAATCGCCGCCACCCAGGGGATTACCAAATCAAGTACTTTTTGTAATATGACCGGCATTATCCCATCTGGCCCCGGCGACTTCCCTGGATCAAAGGAGTTTATTGCCATGTGACCTGGCATTGCTTGTGGAGGCTATTGGGTCTACACCACCAGGTAAGAAGAAGAACTAGGGAACCTATCTAATTTCCCAATCAATCTAAAAATTTTTTTGCATTCATATACTTATAGTGTCCACTTGATACTAAACTTTTCGTGCTGATAGCATTTGAATTGAATTGGTTTCTATTCCTATCCTTTCGCGTCTCGTCACAATTAGTTTTCTGACGTTTTTCTCCATTCCTAACCTCTAAATCACGTTTTTAATTAAATGTTAAATTACAAAAATTCGAGGTTACATTTTCGCGTCATTACCGTTCAATCAAATCTTAAAATGAGTTAATAATTGCACCCAGTAGCATTGCAATATTTTTTATTTGTTCGATTTCAACAGTTGCCGTATAATTGCAATCATTGCTTCAGAGAAGTAGAGATTTAGTGAAAGGTAATATTTCTCGAGATTTGCAATGCTCCTACACGTTTTCAGCATCAATTGCAAAAATATTGCGCTAATTTTAAAAAAAACATTTTTCTTCTCTTTGCATATTTTTAGAGAGTTTTTTTTTAATTAAAAACAAATGGAAGTAATAATTTTGATCCAATCTTCAGGTGCTGATGTCAGAGATAATCGCACAAAAACGAAAGAAAGGTAGCCAACATGAAGCGGTACTTGAGAGAAAAGCAGATGTTTCTGGATGATTTGAACACCGACTGCAGGTGTTGGTTTGGTTCTGAATTAATTAATGGTTTTGATAGGCATTTCATGGAAGTTTATTAAATTTTATAATGATTGTGAATTATAATTACAGTTCTTTTGCGTTTATTGAGCCCCCAGAATTTTAAAGGTGGTTACAGTGGCCTGTGATTCTTTCACCTTTCATAAGCATAAATTGTTGTTTTTATTTAAGTAAAAATTGTTTATGATCTTGGAGAAGATTTAAAACATCACGTTCCATATAAAATTGCCGTTTCTTAATTAGGTGATATGGTATGGTAAGACGTATTCTGCAAAGTGACAGTGAAAAGTTTTTTTTGTAACACCAGGTAAGACTTCTCACAGCTACAGCAGTGAGTAAAAAAATGAAAAAAGTAACACGCAGAACTTCTCTGCACTTATAATTAAGCGATTTCTAGTTATGAAGTACCGCGGGCATGCAAATTTCGTTTTTAGACTACCATATCTTGTGATGTCCTTAGTTATTCAAACTTTCAATAATCAAATCTTCAGCTCCAGCTACAGTGCAGCGGACTGCGATCGTTCTTTCGTATGTTGGCTATTTTTGTTTCAAGGTACTCCCATGTGATGTAAATCTGCTAATCTTTACAAATGAAGCACGCTTTTGCTTACATTTCTAGGCAATCTTTTTGAAAATACAGGGTTCGCAGAAAACCCAAAGCACCTGGTTCTGCAAACTTCGATTTTCGTAACCACTACCTACCACCACTTGAATCCGACCATGTAAGAAAAGTATCCCCCGCAAAAGTTCGGAAGGCTCCTTCCAATGTTTTCTTTCTGTTCCTGCTCAACATGTTTTGGGGTGACGTCATTCATTGAAATGCAGAATAACCAGCGCTGGTCCGCTACTCTGTAATGTTTTACGAAGCCAATGTACGACACATTCTCCGTTTCCTTTCATCAATCTAGAGGTGAACAAGTGATTATTGGCGCGTAACCAATTTACACCCTGAAAATTTGGCAACTCAATTTGCATCACAGTAAAGCGGCATCAGATATGATGCGCCGCTGTTATCTGAAGAGAAGCTGGACAGCGCTACTGCAGTCAAGCAGAGAAGAAGAGTGCATATTGCTTATCTGTCATCAAGCAATATATTCATCCAAATAACTTCAGACTTGTTCTCAAACTTTGTTCATGTAAGAAATGGTGTGAATATTGGTTGCAGATGTAAACATTTTTCAAAGATGAATATTCTTCAGAATATTATTCACGAATAAAATGTGAGATGTGAACCGCGCGTGAACCACTGGCACCAGCCAAAACACACCATTTAGGTCTCAGAGTATAAAATTCAGAGAAACAACTATAACAAAAGAATATAATCGTCGTTCCTTATGATCCCGTAAGCTGAAACGTTCAGGTAGTATTATGTATTATTTTCAATTGTGGTACTGTAGTTGTTTTATTTGTTTAATTTGCACCGACTTCAAAATGTCGTAATAGATATAAAATATTAAAAAAAAATTATGCTTTTTAGCGCTTTTTGTGAAGTCGGTTCAACTTTTTTTTAAAAAACTATTTCATTTTTCACTTTTTAGTGTCTTCTACTCTATACAACGAAGAAAGAACCATCCAAATCGATCCACGCGTTAAACGTTAGTTTTAACCCCCTACCCCACCCCCATTCCACTAAACTTTTTTTCTCATGGTATCAATCAAGGAACATACTCTACCGAACAGAAAAGGAATCATCGGAATAGGTCCACGCGTTACGAAGTTACTACCCCTCCCCACCACCATAGGATCAAATTATTCTCCTATTAGCAATGGGGGATCACACTCTATACAACAGCAAAAGAACCATCCAAATCGGTCCACGCGCTACAAAGTTATGTTCCACCCCCTTCTCCCACGACCACCACACCAACAATTTTTTTCTCGTTGTATCAACTAGGGAGCATACTCTACCCAAAAGAAAAAGAATTATCCAAATCGGTCCACGCGTTACGTAGTTAGACTACTCCTCCCCCACCCAATCCCCCACCATGGACCAAATTATTCTTCTATTAGCAATGAGTGATCACACTCTCTACAACAGCAAAAGAACCATCCAAATCGGTCCACGTGTTACAAAGTTAGGTTCCACCACCACCACCCCCCCCCCCCCCTCCACCAACATTTGCTTTCTCGTAGTATCAACCAAGGATCATATTCTACCCAATACACCATAGGACCAAATACAACAGAAAAAGAACCATCGCAATCGGACCATGCGTTACAAAATTAGGTTCCACCCCCATCCCCCTCCCACCAAAATTTTTTTCTCCAATTATCCAAATCGGTCCACGCGTTAACTCTGTACTACAAAAAAAGAACCCTCCAACCCCACCCTAGCAAAAATTTTTTGACATGGTACCAATCGGTGAACATACTCTACCCAACAAAAAAAGAATCATCAAAATCGGTCGACGCGTTACGAAGTAAAAGAAGTAAAATAAAAAAAAATACGCGTCGAACTTAGAACCTCTTTGTTTTTGGGAAGTCGGTTAAAAATTAAAAATTATTTTATGCTTTTTAGCGCTTTTTGTGAAGTCGGTTCAATTTTTTTTTTAAACTATTTTATTGCTATAAAAAATCCTTGAAACGGCATTAAAAAGTGTTGAAGGGTGGGGGTTTAGGGAAGTTAAAATTTGTGGTTGTACATGTATTTGTGGATGAGAAATCTGAAAAAAAAAAAAATA
Organism: Leptarthrus brevirostris; assembly: GCA_964036015.1. Classification (NCBI taxonomy): domain Eukaryota; kingdom Metazoa; phylum Arthropoda; class Insecta; order Diptera; family Asilidae; genus Leptarthrus; species Leptarthrus brevirostris. Next base: position 8,693,412 of record OZ038373.1, read on the forward strand.
ATTTCCTTCAGTAATGAACGGAACAGCAATGGATAAAGATAAAGTATGTTCCTTGGCATTAATTGCAGTAATTCAAAGAAGAAGCTAAAATTCGTTCTAAGTCGGTGAAAAGGTGGATTCAGAGAAGAGATTATGCCGGTGAAGTAAAACTATTGAGAGAATTGCATGATGAGCTACTCGATTTTCATAATTAGTTGCGTATGGACGGGCCTGACTGTTAACGTTTCTCCTTTCATATCTTAACGCGATACTACAATGCGAACCGACTTATCGTTACTTTACGATTCTTAGCTACAGGAAGGAGCTCTGAGTGTTTAAAGTTTTCAAGTCGTATATCGGCGCAAGCATTGGGAAAAATCATTCCAGAGACATATGAAGCAATATATCGTGCATTAAGGAACCAGTATTTCGACAAAATATTTTAGTGAAGAACTCCAGAACTCTATCGAATCTACAGAGAACTCTAATAAAATATTAATTTTTCAAAAAAAGCAGCGCTAACTCCAGACGAGTATAAAAGTTTTCGAAAAGTTGCTGTTACTGATTTAAAGAGACAATTTTTTGTTTATGAAGAAAAAATAATGAAGGTGTGAAAAAACCATTAATTTTATATTTTCATGTGAAAGTGTATATCTTTTAAAATAATAATAAAAAAAAAATGTTGTGATTATCTTTTTCCCTTCCGATGATATTCCACTTAGCGTGGAAATCCATATTTCATTACAAAAAAAATTTATTTCAACACTTCAGGATTTTTTCCAGACTATTTGTAGATACTTTGTGGTTATATTAATTTTTTTGTGGCTTTCTTACCTATTGAAGTATTCTCATAAAAAATTTCATCAACATTTGTTGGTAAATAATGAAAGTATAATTTATTTTCTATGGAAAAACAAATTGCATTTTCTCAGCCAGATTAGCGAAATATAACAAACTTTGGCAGGGTGTAAAGAATAAACCAGTTCAGATAGAGCAAAGATATTTTATATCCATGAACGGAACAAACATGCCAAGTTTCATTAAAATGTATTAAAATGTGAGATCATGGGTGTAATGGTTGGGTTGTACTGACATGGAATGACCCCAGAGTCATTCATCACGTTACAGTCCTCTGATAAACCGCAAAAGGCAATGGAATCTGTGAAGGCCGAATTGTAATGTGGAGCAGCCGACATTAATGGTAGTAGGCAATCCTTACCCACGGAGCGCTCCCAATTGACCCAAGGCATATTGAAATCTTCAAGAAGCATAAGGTCGACACAAGTAGACATCAATTCATAATAATCAGTGCACGATCTAGGTGGAATATAGACCATACCAATGTATACGTTTTTGTGTGAAAGTCTGAGAACCACACAAAGAAATTCGAGGGGATTAGATCCCGCAACATCAACGGATAGCGGATGCCCGCACGGACAGAACTATTTCTTATGTCATTTAAAAGCGACTATAAAAGTTTGATTACATGAGCTGGAGCCCATATAAGGTGAAATAAATACTCACAAAAAAAGGCAACATTTATGACAACTCTCCCTGTAAAGGTGCAGTCACCATAAACCTGATAAAACAAATTTGAAGTGCTATAAAAGCCATAACTAGGCGAGGTCAATCGTATAGAGACTCAACTAGAAATTGATGGTCACGATAATGGTGAAGTATGTACAGCTAACGCCAGATTTTGTTAAGATTTTCATTGAAAATTATTTGCATAATAATAAAAGCAGCAGGAAATCGACAATTAAAACCAATTTAGTTGTTAAAAATTAGAAGAAATCATAAATTGGGTTAGTCCCTAACCTACGCCAAAGCGATATGACGTAAGGGAGATTCCATGTCAGCAGCAACATCCCATCTGTACCATTTTTGCGTTGACATTTCTCTCAAGTCTAAGAAAAATTTCTGACAATACAAAAAATGAAAATTTTCAAAGAAAGGTGTTTCCCAAGGAACCCATAGTCATCCATCACCTGGTTCACTTCAAATAAAATCGAGAGCAGATGTGCACATTTTCATTTTGGCACAAGTCAGAAGCCTTGTCAGAGGTCATCTTACAAATCGGACAAGCGCACGGAAATAGGAACAGCCGGCGCTAGTAAGTAGCTCTGGATTACATAGCACGCACTGAACCACTTAAAACTGGTTACATTACATCGAAAAACTCAAAAAAATAAAAAAATAAATTTATTCCAAGAAAAATTCAAAGAAGTCTGCACTTACCTTTCTTCGGGGAGCCGCTTAAGTTCAGCCATATCCAGTTCCAGACGTAAATTAGCCACTTCGCAAAGAAGTCTGTCCCTATCGGCGGTGACCTCTTTCAGTTTTTCACGTAATGCCATATTTTCGCGAATTAGTTCGTCAATATTAATTCCGGGCGGATGAACAATAGATCCGCCACCTCCGATCGTTGAAGCCATCAAACCGGCTGAGACTCCATAGGTCAATTCCATCGGCTGTTGCATGATGGCTAGTTCTGTGCTAGGCACTGTCGATGTTGAGGGCACTGAAGCAATACTCGCCGACATATCACTGTCACACATCACTTAAAACCCGAATTTTCACTGAAATTAATTACTTTTCCTTGATAAATTGCAATCGAATTTTTTGCACACAATAAAATTTGTCAACGGGAAAAAATTTTTTTCGCTTTACCGAAGCTTAAAGGATGACAAGAAGAAGAAGAATCAAACAAGATTTTTGAGGAGGCACTCACGCGAGAACGAGAATTAATTTTTACCCAATTTAGGGTTGTAAACTTATTGAAAACACTTCACATTTTGTTTTAACAGATTTTATTTAACATTATTCAATAAGCGGTTTGTTGATTTTACCACAAATAATCCGATAATTTCACATAAATGCACCCAAACGCTTTAAGACTCCTTCCCCAAACACTGAAAACTCGGTCCGGTCCGTTCTACGACTGGAGTTCACCGCGCAAACAGAAAACACATCTCCCCCTACTAAAGTGTTTCGTTGTTTGGAAATATTCCATTATTCCTATGGCGCTGGAGAAAATCTGTTTTAATGGAATCGAAAATGAATTGCTTTGCGAAACGTCAAAATATGAAACAAGCCGGTCAAATAAGAATTAATTTTCAGTAAAATAGTTTTAATACGAGAATTAATCGGTATTAGAAGAAAATACTGTAAACTAATTTTGAAATAAATCATAATTAAGTTGTTGCCATTTCCACAATTGTCTGATTTTTTCAAGTAATATTCGCTCGCATCAACAAGTTTCGAATAGCCAGAATTTCGATTTAAATTCGTTTAGTTAAGACAACCACCAATTCGTCTCTAGTCCCACATAAATTAAACAAACTAATTACAGAAATTCAATTTAAAAACATTTTTTTCTGTTGAAATTGTTACTTAATATAAGAGAATTGAATTTAACAAATTGTTTTAAACTAAGTAATAACCATAATTATAATTAATTTCTCTTCTGGCCCTCTTTCGTTTTATAGCAAAAGTTCTGAAGTATTTATAATACGAGCTTTTAAACTTTAAAGTTTATTCGGGTATAAAAAGGTAACAGAGTGAAGCTTTATTTGGTTTTTAGGTAACCTCAATAGATGCCGCTGAGGTTATTAGATATAATAAATATGATGACCAGGAAGTACTAAATAAATAGCTATCTCAAGTGCTTCCATCTTATGGTATTTAATCGAAATAGATTATTTAACGTATTTAATACGAAAAACGTCGCCGAATTTTTAAAAAATTATTTGTAAATTGTAATTAGTTTGTTTTAAAGTAAATGTCTTGTCGAAATTAAAATTCATTGTCTAACTTTCATGTTCCTGCAAGAAGCATATCTAAGCTCATGACAAATTGGTACACACACACAACGGAAGCAATGGTAGAAATACTTTAATTTTGTATTTTTAAGTTTTTATTATTTATGTTAATTGTAATAACAGGTACTTTCCAATTAAAACAACAACTTGCGTTTTTACATATATAACTCTAAGTTATACGAATGCAGACTGCTTTTATACTCTTAACAATTGTACACTCAACCTTTGTTAGCTAAGCTACTACAAGTCAGGAATGTGTTAATGTGTCAACTAGTTTTACTCTAAGTTCATAAGGGGCCGTTCAAGTATTATGTAATGCAGTTAGGGGGAAGGGGGTCTTCTGAAACGTTACGGTGTGTTATAAAACCATGAATAATTCAATATCTCTTCCCATAAGGTTTCAGAAGATCTATCCACCTATGCTGCGTACGTCAGTTCTCGCCGCATTTCCCGTCTCCAAAAAAGTCGCAACGACTCCTAAACTACTTTCGGTCCTAACCCCCCCCCCCTCTCTCTATTTCTGAATTCCCCCCTAATGCACCTGCGGTCTCCGATCAAGTACCTCACCCCAGCAGCTTGTCAGTCTATTACCAGAACGTAAGAGAATTTCGCACAAAAACATCCAATATTTTTCTTAACTCCCACAATTTCCCGCACGATATCTTTGCCTTAACTGAAACCAATCTAACACCAGGAATTCTCGACAACGAACTATTCCCTCCAAACTATACCATTTTCCGTGTCGACGGTTGTGTAGGCACCAATGATCCACCAGGTTGCGGGGTTCTCATAGCTGCTCCCCTGCTAAAGACCTCCGACTCTACAATATCAGAATTTGTATGTATCAAATTAGCACTAAATAAGTGTCTTCTGTACATTATTTGTTGTTACATTCGCCCCTCTCAACCTCTAGATGCCTATGAGGCCATAATTGAAGCGATCGACACCCTGATTGAGAACGCTGACGCCTCCGATGAATTTATTTTTTTGGGTGACTTTAACCTCCCCCGTATTCAATGGTCATTGTCTGAGGACTGTTCTCACTTTTTCCCCCTTAACGCATCTTCGGCCAAAGAAGCCTTTTTACCGATCAGGTCTCTTTCAAGTAAGCGGAGTCAGGAACTTTCTGGACAGACAATTAGACTTAATCTTCTCTTCAGACCCAGTTAACTCGGCTGTCGCAGAAAGCAACCATCTCCTCTCCTCCCTCGACCATCACCATCCTCCTCTGTTCTTTGTTTTCTCCTACGAGCACCCTCATGCCGTTGAAAGCTCTGAGTCTTCTTTTTCCTTCAATTTTCGTAAAGGCGACTTTGACAAATTAAATCACTTGCTCCTCAACTCTAATATTGGCACTATCCCTCAACATCTTCCAATTGACGTTGCTTTAGAGGCGTTCTATTCGGAAATACAGGCTTCTCTTACACAATCTATCCCTCTTCTTCCTCGTAAAAACTACTCCTCATCTTCCGTATGGTACGATAAACAATTACGCTCTCTCCGCAACAGGAGAAATAAACGTTGGCAAACTTTTCTTCTATCCCAGACCGAGTCTGACTATTCTTCCTACCTATCTGCTTATACCTGTTTTTCTGAACGTTGTGATATCCTCTACTGTGAGTACCTCCAACGGATGGAAACTAGCCTGATATCGGACCCCAAGCGTTTTAATAACTTTATTAATTCCAAGAAGAAAGCCAATGGTTACCCCTCTACCCTAAAACTTGGGAATACCTCTTCGTCTGATCCTAAGGTTATCGCCAACCTCTTTGCAGACTTCTCCAATAAATCTTTCAGCGACGATTCCCTACAACCTGACCTTAACTACTTTTCATTTTTGGACAAATGCACTTAAACGTCGTTTACGTCTTTCGACCCTGATCCCGAACTAATCGCCGCCAGTATCAAACAGGCTTAAGGACGATTCAACCCAGGTCCTGACGGCATTCCGGCCATCGTTCTGAACAAGTGTGCCATGCATCTAATTCAACCGCTTACCTTGCTTTTCCGCCTCTCGGTCAAGGGGTTTTCCCTCATTTATGGAAAAACTCGTATATTATTCCCATCTTCAAAAAAGGTTGCAAGAACGATGTGTCCAAAACTACAGACCCATTGCTAAATTATCATCCATACCTAAACTATTCGAAAAATTGGTCTACGATTCCATGTTCTTCCATTGTAAGTCTATCTTCTCCCTCTCCCAGCAAGGCTTCCTCAAAGGAAGATCTACAACCACCAACCTTCCAGACTTCGTCTCCAAAACACTATGTGCCCTGGAAAACGTTAAAGATTTTGATGTTATCGCCACCGATTTTAGTAAAGCCTTCGACAAGATCTCCCATAATGTTATCTTGTTCAAACTTGATCGCCTAGGCTTCCCCTCCCGATTCATCTCCTGGATTCAATCCTACCTCAACAACCGTCGGTACAATATTCTTTTCAGCTCATCCATTTCTAACCCTATTGTCGCTGGTTCTGGCGTCCCCCAGGGCAGCCACCTCGGTCCATTAATTTTCATCCTTACAATAAATGATGTTGAATGTGTCATCAATCACTCAGAGCTTTCCATTTATGCTGATGACATGAAAATAATTAATCATATCTCCTCCACAACCGACTCACCACATGGTGCATGAAAAACTTTCTTGAACTCAATGTCTCCAAATGCCAGTCCATCTCTTATTCCCGCAAGCGTCTTACCACCACCCCGAGAGTCTACATGCTAACCGACGTACCAGTCCCTATCGTTACCTCTTTGTGTGACCTAGGAATAATCTGTGATAGTGAACTCAATTTCCGTTCCCACATTGACAGCATAATTAACAGAGCTAACTCCGCGCTAGGGTTTGTGAAGCGCTGGTCTAGAGAGTTCTCCAATCCCTATGTTTACAAATCTCTCTATATCTCCTTCGTTAGACCTCTACTTGAATATGCCAGCCAGGTATGGTCACCTATATATGGCAAATAACCACAATAAGCCGTGTACCACGAGTCCATAGTTTGAACTCTAAGAGTCAAGCCAAGCCACCTAAACTACAAGCCATGAACCTACGAATTTCACGCACACACATTAGGGCCAAAGTGGGCTGAAATTTCGTTTAAATTACATTGCTTCTTATTTTGGTATTTCGCTCAACATAATTGACATTTTTAGGTAAAAATAACCATCCGAGTGTTACGTAACGTTTAGGGGGGAGGGGTTCCGCAAAATGTTACGGCGCGTTGCAAAAGGGAATGGGGGGGGAGGGGGTCAGAAATCTTCAATATTAAAGAATTAATCGGCGCACTTCTTAAGTAGAAGCCTAGAATCAATTGACCTGTGCAAAAGAATGAATTACAAATTGTAGATGCTCCTTTTGCATCCGTTAATAGGCTCGAACATTCCGTAATTAGTGCGCGAAAAAGCAATCTGTAAAGGTGATCGATTGCGTAGGAAATAGGATAGTTCTCTAGGCAATACTTTGGAAGCTGATGCAAAAATATCAAATCAGCAACCCAACGTCGCTTCTCGAGTGTAAGAAGTTGCAGTAACCCTAAGCGCTCCTCATAAGGTGGCGGTGTTGCAGTGTATGCTCGGATGGGATCTAAGTGTAAAATATTGTGCTTTTCTGACAATGAAAACCCAGGTCCGGAATACATCTTCATTGAAGGTTCTATCTCGGGACATAAAATCTTTATAGGTTGTGTGTACAAACCACCTAGAATTACTGACATAGGTCCTCTGTATGATGTATTGTCTCAGTACTGTGGAGCCTATAGTACGTGTTTAATATGCGGAGACTTCAACATCAACCTGTTGGAAAATAATGCTGTAGTCATTGATTTTCTTTCGCACCTGAATAATATTGGGCTACATGTTGTGAACTCAGAACCAACACGATATTCCAACGATAGAGCAAGTCTAATCGATTTAATTATCGTTAATAATAAAGAAATGGTCTCATCAGTTACTGAAGTGGCTCTGCCTGGGATAAGTGACCATCATGCTGTTCTAGCTTTATTAAGAATTATACCCTCTGCTAAGCCCTAACTCTTACAGAAATTATTTGAAGCCCGCCAAGTCTGTTCGCATGTTTACCTATGGGACAACGCTTATAATATTACTTCCGAGCAAGATAAGCCCTCTTGCCTGCTTTAGTTCAAGGATCGCCCAAATCTGCTGAGTAATAAGGTAGGTGTGTTCCCTCTGTCATGTAACATTCGCAATCCTGAGGGCTGCTTGTGAAATCTCCAGTTTGCATGTGGCTAGCAGCTTGCGAAGCCGGTGATTTATATCCGAGTCAAGAAGTGTGGTACCGATTCTCGCTAGCTCATCAGCTTTACAATTACCCGAAATATCACTATGCCCCGGTACCCATATAAGGCGTATGTTCAGGCGCTTAGCCATGTCATTCAGAGATTCAGAGTTGACCGACATGATATGACCGTTTTGGAGGCCGTATGCATTTCCGTGACTACATGTATCATCCGTAGGCAGCGTTAAGCTCTTCAGACCTAACTTACTACCTTAATAGCTATAATTTCACTACAATAGTCAGGCAAGCGAAATGAAGGTGGTCCAGGTGTTCTGAAAAGATACCTCCACCCACTCCGCCTTCCAGCTTGGAAACGTCAGTGTAAAGATGCATTGATTCTCCCCATTGGAGGGACCTTTCTCACATTCCGACCTGCTAGGGATACAGGAGTCACATTTAGCATTAAAGAAAGGTTTCAGTGTGGTATTGTCAGTGTTTGTTATAGGTCTACCGATTTTGGAGTGTCCGTAGTCGGTACGCTTTCAAGTCTGGACTGAGGATGCGGGCTGCTTACCAAAAAGATTCACCGGTAGGAGGTGGAGAATTATGTTGAGGGCTTTAAAGGATGTTGCTCCGACGGCGCCTGTTTTCAGTAGTGCTGCCATCCTTTGAACCTTTTCAAGTGCCTTCATGTAGGTCACTTTATCCAGTGCCGACCACGATACCACTACCCCATAAGTAAGTATGGGTTGTATAATAATAGCGTAGAGCCAGTACACAATACGTTGCTCCATACCCCGTCTTTTACGTATAGCTCTTTTGCACAAGTACAACGCTATTGTAGCTTTACGTACTCTTTCTTAGATTTTAAGTTTCTAGCTGAGTTTCCGATGTAGGACAAGTTCTAGATATTTAATATGGTCCCCTAGTTTCAGCCTGACCCCATTTAGCATAGGACAGGAGGAACACTATGTTTCCGAATGAAGTGTATTAACCCTGTCTTGTTCGGGTGTATTCCCAGACCAAGCCTATTAATCCATGAAGATACCTTAGAGTGTGTTATGGTGCTTGCCTGAACAAATTAGGGTAATATCATCGGCGTAGGCGACAACCTTGCATCCGAAATGCTTCAAATCTAAGAGTAGCTAGATTCCACAAGAGTGGTGAGAGGATGCCTCCTTGGGAAGTGCCTCTAGTGACAACTCATAGAAATATGCAATTTATAAGTAATCAGTCGTGATGATTTGTTTTTGTAAATAAATAAATGCGTGTATTTGTGTGGTGGAGAAAACCCACCCATGTCGATATTTACACCTTTCTCAATTTTCTTTTGACTGTACTTTGTGGGACTCTTTCCCACCAGAGCACCGAGACATATGAAAGGTCTTACCATCATAGTGTAAAACCAATTAACGAACTTTGGTGTGATAACCTCACGTCTGCTCACTCAAACTACTTTACTATACATATAGTCTTTGCATTTTACTTGCCTTTTAAACTTTCTTCGCAATGTGTCTTTTCCAGGGTAGTCTCCAACCGAGAAATACTTCTATAGTAGATACTTGACCATCCCAGACACCTTTATTTCAGTTCCAAAGAGTTTAAGCGGTCTAAAATTCAAATTCTTTGCTTTCCTGGTGAACGCTATCAGGTCCAAATTATTTGCATTGATGATGTTTTCCCATAATTGCTATGTCGTCGGCACCTACTGGTACATTGTCGTCTGCGTAACATTGAGTCCACAGCTATATTCTACAACAGGAGAGATAAGACACTCCCCTTCTCCAATGAAGCTAGCTTACTTTATGAAATTCAGAGGTAACAAATAGCAAAACATAACACGATTTCATCTGTAGCAAGAGAGGGTCGTAGAAATTTTATTGATGAATGTTTCTATGCATGCGTTCCCAGTTTGTTTCTGTAGAATTCCCACAAAAATTCATTACAGAATCAAATAGGTACACGAAATTAAGTGGGAAATTATGAGTAGAATTGAAAGTGAGAGATAAAAAGTAATTAATAATAAAAATAAATAAGATTGGTGAAAGGACTGAACCCTGCGATACGCCGGCAATTATTTTATAGGTATCAGATTTAGCTTCGTCTATTATTATAGTTTTAAAAAGAACAAGCTTTCTTGTCCTTAGCGTTTAAGAGTGTGCATTGAGACTTTTTCGACAGCTTTAGGTCACTACTGTATATATCCCCTACCGCGCTGTTTTGAATGTTGACCTTTCAACGGGTGGCAAATGTGTGCTATGGCTCAGTCGAGGGTACCAGCACTTCTAATGACGTTCTTATATCTATCTATATAAGTATATTTTTCACTTTTGATCCCACGAGCATTTACGATTAGCTACTTCAGCTGAATTTGCTCAAGTTAAAGTTTTGTTAAATCTCTTACCGACTATGCAGCACTAGGCACGATTAGATTTATAAGTGAGGTTTTCTCTTCCTCTTCCGACTACGGCGGAATTCAGCATCATCAGATTTTGCATCCGAGAACTACATTGAAACCTATCTAATCCACGCAAAATATTTAAATTTTGCTCAAACGGAGGACCAAGGGAACTCAACACTTGCCCTGGATGCAAAATTTACTGTATCGCCACACTACACAACTCTCCTTGACACTGATATGCAGTGAAAATGAAACAACAAAAATATTTTAAAAAGTGTTAAAAAACTGACTTGAGCCTGACATGGGTCAGCGTAGGTCCCAGATCCAAATTTTATTCAACTAATCTGATGAATCTGGTCAGACCCTACAACTTTTTAGTCTAAAATTTTCTCGTGTTCTTTACACAATATTTGATTGTTGCCAAACCTTAAGATATCCGGTGTTGATCTTCGTTTTCATTGTTCTCAGTATCATCAGTCGAAAGCTTATTAGGCTGATAGATCCTCATTTATGGCAATACACTTCTTGTTGTGTTTTTTTGCTGCTAGTCTATTTGAAACTGTAATTCATTGTAATTAGAAAGGTCCAAAAGAACAGTGGGAAGTACTCGATCATACCAACACCTTAGATCACAAGAAAGAAATTTTATCCACAAGTCCTTTAACCTCATTTCGCACTTTTCTACCTCCGTCACTGGAAATTATTTGCCTTTTCCTGTGAATTCCTTCTTCTCGACGAAGAAACTTGACACCGAGTCAATGTGGCTGTTCGATCGTCAATCGATCGGGGAACAGAATGTTGATGGACCACAATAACGGGCAAAGTTCCTTAAGAAAAATCGAAGAAAACGACTGGTCGTTTGGCGAAATATGACAGGTCAGTGCTTAAGTAGTTTGCTATTTGCTGTCGACGATTTTCTCGGAATTCTGTGCCTCATCTGAAAATTGATATTTTTGCTAATTTGCATGACCCTGAAAGGGTGTGATGCAATGTGACCGACTTCCGCTTCATCGTGTTGAAGTTGATTGTGTTGGGGCATCTCAACAGATTTCTATTCTGAAAACGGTGGCGATTATTGTCAAAGCAGACCCGAATTGTATGCTCTTCAGAAACATTTTGGGGTTCGTGCTTGTAATAGCGTCAAGGTTTCGGTTGATTCGGTTCTCAGAGTTTAAAGTAGCGCATCTCAATTTTCTAAGATAATCGATTTGAATTGGACTTGCATGCTTGCATGTTGCATGATCGAATTGAATTGTAGCTATTAACGCGTTCGTGATTTCCTTCCGTGATGCCATATCTTTGTCTTTTCGTTTATTTTATGAATGAAAGAAAAATATCTCATTCACCACTAGCAACAGTAATTACTATTTTTCGCCATACGTAATTATGGAACACGATAATTGAAAACATTTACTCACTGGTACCCGGATAACAGCGGTTAGACGTACTTAAAACTTTTAAAAAAAATTTAATGCTACAGTGACCTCAGACTTAAGGTATGGCTCACTACGCAGACGGTGTGTTTGGGTGCGTTTTCAACAGATTACAAATCTTGCCAATGTTGAAATTAAAAACTCCGTCATAGCCAGTCCTAAGCCCACTTGAGATAGGAGAGAGAATAAATTATATAGAAATGCAATCTCGGTGACTACTAGTACGTCTTAAAAAGCCGTCATCCTTTTTAAGATAAGATAGGTAAACTACCAAACCACACTACAAACGAAACGTCTAGGACGCCTCCGATATCTCGGCTTGATTGTGTGTTAATAACTTTTAACTCATAACCTCGGAATACGATCGGACTCTGGAACGTGATAACTTGCTTTATCAGATAGGTGGGATCGCTAAGAATATTCAAAGTGGTTTAACATGAAACTTTACATTTTACGGTTAAGCAAACTTATGTGGAGATAAGTTGAAGAGGTTACATCATCCATATGTGAAAATCGTTGCTATACTTTGCACAGGATTAATAGGAAACACTTCGCATGGCAGGTTTCTGCTCGGTTTGCCCCCTGACCCCTTCTAGACTGGCTTAAAATACGCCCGCCATACGATTATGGACGCGCCCGCTACAGGCATAATAAAAATCTTAAAATACACCGCCGTAAATGCACGATTCTGTTATTGCGGATTGCTTACACGTTCCGTCAAATTTTTATTAGACTTTCTGGGAGGAAGAGGTGTATTATTCAGGATTTTAGGTGCTTTATTAACTTCCCCCCGCCAGGTTTGTATCTACAACAGGCTGTGATAAACTATTACCAGTAATATGAATATGGAAGTGACTATTTGCAGTTATCGTGTACTTACGTGTAGTTCCGTGTAATTTCCGTGCCTTTTTCGTGTATTTCCGTGTACTTTCCTTGTATTTCCGTGTATTTCTGTTTACTTTCCGTGTACACGGAAATTATACGGCAATTTGAGGACGGTAAATAGAAACTGCCATTCACGAAGCGACTTTGCTACTATCTAGGCGCATAGAGTACAATATGGTTATCCGCATATAAACGGACAGTAGGGCGGCCATTAAGGTGTTGGAATTTGTGTTGGTGAAATTAAAGTTAGAAGAGGAGAACTAGGGTACTCTTTAGTGGCAGTAGAACCGATGCAATGAATCTAGTAGGGGTTATAACGGGTCACTGGATCATAGTCAACCATGCCAGAAGACTGGGTCGGGATGCAAATTATTTCTGTTGGATATGGAGGAGATCGAATCAGTTCTCCATATGAGTGCCCTGCCTGACAGGTAGTTACTTCTTCTTGGGGCTTACGGAGTAGCAGAGCATACAGCTTAAATCTGTGCTGAGATTCCTGAAGAAATCAGGATAAGAGCAGGGTAAGTAAGAAAGTGCATTCCCAAAAAGCTATGGAGCATAATGCACCAAACCAGTGCTATATATAAGTGAAGCCAGCTGAAGGTCGTTCAGCGGCAACCCTCTCCCCTAACCTAGCCACACTACCAGATCTCAATTAAGCAAATCCTGGCCGATTATTTGGAATTAACTTGCGAACATAGCTCGATTGTTAAGTCAAGTATTCGGTGAGAGAGCTACCAAGATTATATCGTCCCGAATGGCTTAAAAGAGGCTGTGAAAGATCGTTGTTTAATGTTATCAGTTGATTTCTATAGAGTTACCACAAGAATTTATTACAGAATCAAAAGAGAAGAGAAATCAAGTGTGCTCTCGTCGGTGAATGGATTCAGAGTGATTAACACAAAGAAGAACTGAACTCTGAGGTACATCGGTATTTGTTAGGTACTCAGAGATCAGATGTAACTTCATTATTAGTTTGAAGATTATATGACCTGACAAAAACCTTTCTATCCATTTCAAGACGTGAGGGTGTAGACCAAATTCTTCAAGTTTGGCTAGAAGTGCAGCATACCAGAATCTATCAAAAGCCTTAGAAACATCAACAGTCTTGAACATGGCAATTTTCCATCTAAACGGAAACACTCCTGTTGAGTATGGCGAGTGAAAAAATTTGTACAGCGGTTAAGTCAAAGCAGAGGTTGCTGGAGAATGGACGAACGAGTTGAAGCCTTCTAGGATACGGTGATCCTCATCTGGATATTCTCAAGTGTTAGTTACACCTCCAAGTGGTAGCAACCGGGCAATGCATCCTAGAATGTAGCCAAGTAACTAATGCGGGAGGAGATAACCTCTTGAAAATCCCCCTAACTCCAAGGGAGTCTGCAGTGTTGCGTCCCCTCTGCAGGACCCAGGAGTAATTGGGTCGCGAATGGCGTTTTCCTCGGGCGCTTCTGTGGTAGTGGAGGTGGATTGTATGGGAGACCCCAACAGGTTGGCTATACCCACGGTACCCACAACACAACAGTAGCAGTTTTGGGAGAATTACTTTTCGAAGGAACTGTGGTGGCTATGGAGGCTGGCTCGCTTCCACCGGCTGAAACTGCTGTAGCAGTCCTGGAGAAGGGTGCCATTGGCATAATAACAACTAGCACTTCTTTAGGTGTGGCGGTGCAGAGACGGGAGACTTTAACGAGTTGGCTATCTCCGCGATATGCACACCAGGAGAAGATGCAGATCTGCCTTCCAAAGGGTTAACTGCGGTTAATCCGGAGGGGGTTTCTTGTCCTGGCTCAGGACTAAAGCGTTACGGCCTGGAACCCTTCAATGTCGTAGACAGTGAAGGGGTAAATGATGTAACTAACGCATGGACCAAGAAGGAACACTGGAGACGGTAGGAAATCATGGATTTATGCAGATAGGCTAGGATTCTAGCAGTGACCCAGGAAACCGAGGTTAGTGGCGAAAGTGGGATAACTGGATACTCAGTTGCCCCCACTAAGGGAGACTGGGAGGGGACGAAAAGGGACCCGGTTATGTGGTCTGTTTCGGCTAATCCCCAGAGAGGTGTTTTTAGTTAGTAAGAATCTCACACTACCGGAGGGCACGGGCTGTCTGGTGTCTTTTGGAAGATTTTCACCTCTCCCGTAAAAAAAAAAACAAAAAGTCAAAGCAGAGGAGCAGCAATTTAAAACCAAGAGTGAGAAACCATCAGGTCCAGTAGCTTCACACACGTCAAGTTTAGAGAGTGCCTTAAAAACTCCAGAGTGTGAAAGCGTAGTGTGTTTATCCTGCTAGTGTTCGGCGATGGAGATGGAAGAGGCTACGATGAAAGTGGCAGGTAGGAACAGGTTGGCTTTGTCCAATGATCCAGTGTAAACATTCCTATTATAAATTGTTCCTTACGTTTTTGACTAGGGACGAGAAGCCCTTACTACCCTTTCGAATGGCAATACCTTCCGTCTGAGATTCTGGGCGAAGTTGAACTTATGAGCTTAAATGGAGGTTCGAATTCGTAGTTTTGATTCGAGTGCAATTCAAACTTGCGTTTTTTAGAAGTCACCATTGCCAGGAGTTCCTTGAATTAACTAATCCTTTACAGATTTTCCGACCCAAATAATTTGTGGAGCAGGCACGATTTCCGTTTTCTAATAAAAAAATTTCATTTTAGGGCTGCAGCTCTGTTCCTCATCTCAATACATTGACAATAATTAAGGAGGACAGAAGGTACATGTCCGTACAAAAGCATTACTTTCAGTGAATATATCATTGCTAGGCGCCAATTTTCGATTTAAAACTGTTAACTTTATATTGTAAATAACACTTAAGTAATTTATCAAAGTACTTTCTAAAACGAAACTGACTGAGCCCAAAATGTGGACTGAAACTGCTTCAGTGAATCGCTGCAAAGTGTTATAAATTTTATTAATCGATGCTAAGATAATTGTGGTATCAAGCCGAGTATAAAGGTAATTTTCTCTAATTTACGGTACCCAAAGGTAAAAGCTCCATTTACCTCCATGAGTTCACACAAATCGTTTTTATTAAGTACTTAACCACCAGAAGCATAATCCTCGAAGATTTTCCAATTTTAATGGCATCTCAGCATATCGTGGAGCTCCTCGAATAAAAGCACTTTAAACGACATCTTCGCGGTCCAGCACTGGCAGCCTCTTTGAAATAAATCAACGCCTTCAGAGGTCTAATAAAATCATTGAGAGCAGTAAAAAATAAAGTATTCATCGAGTATTGTTAACATAATTTAAAATTAAAGTGTGCACTGGCTGATCTTAGGGTTCCGTTTGTTGAAGTCGACTCTTTTACGGGCAGAAAAGGTGCTGAGATGGGTGCGCAGCAGGTTTTAATCGTCATTTGGCTACCTACTGTGACCTAAGCTCAGCTTGTGGTGCAACCGCTGACTATTCGAATTCATATAAGCAGCAATTTAATCCAATTCATCTGGCGATCCCAGTTCTGGTTATGGATATTGTGAGTGCCCAGTCATTAAAACAATTCACGCGTTATGAACCATGACTGAAAAATTGCTTGCGAATTTACTTGATTTGTGGAATTCTTTAGGGTTTAATGCTTTTATTAAGTGAAAAAGGAGATTCTGTAAAAGCATAATAACAGTCTGTCAAGGATAGTGGTTTGTTTGGATGATAGTCTGTTCGCGGGCCCTTGAAGATGTCCGAACCACACTACAAAGCCTCAAAATTCGATCATTAATTTTCGTCGAAGGAAACATACATCCTCGCCTTGCTCTTAATTTATAAATTGGCCGTTAATCATACTGATAATAACGAAGAGTCGCCATTACACGAGGCAATATGCGAATCTCATGTTCGACACAACAAACATGTCAGATTCGTTTCGCAGTCTTCTGAACATGATTCGTTATTTATAAAGCGAAGATATGCTCAGAGACAGGTTTCATCTGCATTGAAATCTATCGATTCCTCTAATGAGTTCCATTTTTATTCCATGTTAGCTTCGAGCCTATATAGCAAATGCAAGAGCAGTACGAATAAAATGGCGAGTCTCAAGAATGCTTCCAGGAGGAAAAAAAAATTGGAAAAAATCAATGACGACATGAGTCTGTAGAAACACATCTCCGCACTAAAGGTATGATTCTCACCTTCATTTTTGCAATTTTGCTGCGGTGTTATCATGTTCATTTGACATTAAAGAACTAAGCGCCGCCATTGACACCAATCAATGCATGCAGCCAGCTAACATTGGGAAGATGAAGAGGGCACATAGTGTGCTAATTAGCTGCCCCAAGTGAGGCGTTAATGAGCAGAAGTTCCTCGATCGAGTTACATGCCTGGTTCTGGATGGGCCCCATTACGTGTTTGATTCTCAATTTACCTTACCGCCTACCTGTCGATAGCAAGACGTTCGTACGGGCATTATTGGTGCTCGCTAAGAGCACAAACGACACTTGGTATTTGTTTTTAGACCGATTTAAGTTGTATTGGGTGATACCTTTTGGTCTTGTGGCGTGCACATTTTTTCCGCCCTTTTCACACTTAACACCTCACGGCAAGCACATTACACCTGAACTGGAATATGATTTCTGATCTTGCAAATGGCTTCAGATTTCTAAATGTCACGGCAAAGATACTTTGATTAAGTAGGCGGGACTTGTTGAGAAGAATGGCGCATATTGAGCTCTTTCAGTGAAATATTTCAATTGAACTACTGCTAGTGCTACAAGTCGAATACTATATGCTATCAGGAAATTTAATTGCCAATTCGCTCTAAATATCCACCTAAGTGCGCTTATCTTTCCGTAAGATTATATAGAAGGCAAAAGCATTTGAATAATTTTCAATCGACTTCCAGTCCCTTTATTGTACCCTAATTTATGGCCACACAAGTACTAAAAACTGCAACAAATATCATCGACTGCCGATATGAATCTCTTGAGACAGCGAAACAACAGTTGGCCGAACATAAATTGTGGAAACCAATCCTCCGGACGCCCACTTTTCAACGCAAAATACCTGGCCAGCACCACAATGCCTGAACAATTGAAATCAATTTTGCTCGACAAAAAGACTATTTGACCAAATCCATGCACAGGATGTATAGCCATTGGTCAAATGCCATAAATTTGTTGACCAGAAATGACAAATGAACATGGCGAGCGAGAAGCTTCTGATAAGGTCGGACCACCAAATCGGCCAACACATCTGTTTAAAACAGCTTGAACATGCCTTTAGGGCGACAAGGCGGTACCCACCACCGCACCAGCCTATAGACAATCCAAGACGCCGATATATTCGAATTCGATTGCTGCCTTCTAATTAGTGTCAGGCTCTTAAGTAATTGTCCTCAGGGTCAGCAGTTTCCATAGCTTTATGATTCCATGAATTACGACCATCGCAGCCTCGATCTGTTTCAACAGTTTCAACTGTTGGCTAATTGCAGGTTTCTGCGGCAACGAAGGGCTGTAAATTATCCCGAAATTAATAACTTTTGCTCAGATGTGATGATTTTTATTGCCACACGCATTAATATTCAGTAGATGTGCATAATTAACAGTGGAGCATACTACCTGATGATTGCCACTTTTGTCAGGTATCCAGAATGCACGAACATATGCCCGCGAAAGATTCTTTTCTGTAGAAAATCAAGTTCGTCGCTTAAGTCTTTTGTTTTTTGCCTGGACGCGTTTGAGAAAGGAAATTTTGTTTTGATTGGAAGTTGAGATTAGTTTTAAATTTTAGTTGTATAGGCATATAGTCGAGGCAGGTAAAGTTCTAGCCTCTTTTTTTGAGATTGTTTTTAAGGCAATTCAAAGAAATCAATTATGAAGTTGACGTAAATGTGGCCCTAATATAATAGCTATAAACATCACACAAACGACGCTACTTCTGTTTCCTCTAACTCCCGTTTGTAAATTGCCTTCAGCTCCTACCACGATGTGCGTATTTAGGGGGAACGTTCTTTCTCAACAAGTCTTCTAAATGTGTTACGCGATCGTCTCATTCGAAATTTGGCTTTTCCAATCTAGAAACTCTTTAGCCAAGTTGTTCGACCCTTGCCTAACTATATAACATATAAAGATGGGCCAGAGACATCCGTTTACAAAGGCTCGTAACTTAGATGTTCCCAAAATAACCGAATTTATGCACCTTTCTATACGCTGCTATTTTCAGATAAATTGTATCCTGTCCACTGGAGCTCAATCTCGTTATTTTGATTTTGGCAGCGCTTATGTTTATATCTACTTTGTGAAATTTTACACTCCGCGCTTCGGACCTTTGAGCTGCATTACTCTGGCTTTTAGGTAAAATAATATAATATACGTCTTCAGCGTAGTCCAGGTGGGTATAGTACTTAAAATCTTCCATCCAATATCATCGCGGTTTGGTTATTTATAATAATGTTATTGATGATAATCAAGAATAGCAAAGGTGGCACTATGCCTCCTTGTTACATTTTGCTCAATATTTGGAATAGTTCCGAGATTTTTAGTTTGGGAAGCACGTGAATTGGGGCTCATGAATACATGACTTCTTGATAACTTTTTCTGAGATGTCTAACCTGCTTAAGTCTGCCAATATTTGATCGCGATTAATACTGCCAAACGGTTTCTCGAAATCGAAAGATTGTTCGATGATTATTTGGAGGTTGTTGAATTAATATGATTTTTACCATCACTTTGGGGACTGTAGCTATTTTTTCAGAAATCTTCGGAATCAAGCCTTTTTCCAATCCATGGGATAAGTCTCGGTTTTCCAACATTCTTGGATTACGAGAAGAAAAATATCAGCCGCAGCAATTCCGCTAGTATACCGTCTACCGTAGGATCTTACCGATTCCAATTGACTTATTGTGTCCGCCACGTTTAACCTTATCGGAAGTCTGATGTTAATGGTGACCTCAGCAAGCAGTTCTTTAAACTCTAACGAAAGGGCGTTTTTTTATTGAAGTTCCTCGCCGACAAGTAGGGATCTATCGCTGTATATCACAGGATATTCAGTTGTAATAGTCCGTTCTGTTAATTTCTTAGTGATTTTATACAAATCCCAACTGTCATCGTTGTAGGCCACCTCTTGTAACTTTTCTGCTATCGTATTGATGTGTTTGTCCCTATTACGTAGTATACTTTTTGACGCCTTTTTATAGAGAACGGTTACAGATCTGAGATGTTGTTTCACTCCACCATCGTTAGCAGAATTAACGCAGTCTTCAATTTATTTCCGTTCTTGCATTTTAGACCTTGACTCATACATGGTCGTCTTAAGCTTTTTAATCGTCACATGGGTTTTCTCTACCACAACTCATCAAGTATTCCTTAGCCTTTTCGTATTTTTTTTCTTTCTGGTTCCTTTAACACCTTGTGGGGCAAAGGGGCTATACTACATCGACTCTCCACCTGGTTCCGTTTAGCCAACGCATTCAATTGTTGCCGCGATTTTTCGATCTGAGTACCTTCCTTTTCTACGGAGCTTCTGCCATTTCTTACCATTTATAGTCTATGGAATCGTTCGGACAGTGGATCAGCTCTCTAGCGTTGTGCAGTGTCTAAATAAGGTGGTAGTGCAAGTGCGTTGTCCCACAGTAGGCTACGAAGAACAAACCGTACGAAGCGTAGTTGCACTGCCTAGACGCGATCAATTCACCTTGTTTTCGAATTCACCTTGTTTTCTATGGCGTCGATGTAAAGCGACAATTAAGCCACACTCCTACATCTTTGGTTTTAAAACACCGGAATTGATGGTATAACTGAAATTAAGCTGTGTACTCTTCTAGGGAAAAAAACATACACAATATAGCACACTTACTAATGCTAAGGGGGAGACGGCTTATAGAGCAGCATCTATAAGAGGCGTCTAAGTCATAGTTTAAAAATTCACAGTCGCATAACATAAAATTCTTGAATTCGTCAAGGACGTAGATACATACATCGTTAATGTAAATAATAATAAAAGTGACTTCCTTGGGATACGCCTAAAGTATTGAGAATAGCTTCAGATATAGATACTTGCTGGGTGCGAGACGTCAGGTAGTAGCGAAGCAATTAAGGAGGAGAACCCAAGAACAGCTAATTTATGAATTAGAACGCTATGACTAACTCTGTCAAATGCTTTAATGGAATCAGTAAAGATGCAGTCAACCTGCCTCCCAGCTTCGACCTCAGAAAGACAGAAGTTAAAGAATTCCAACATATCTGTGGTACTTGATTTACCCTTAACAAAACCGAGGTGAAGGGAACCTTATAAACTAAAACATCACAAACTTTATCAATGCAATACAAGTTGTCAATGGGTTGGTAATTTATTATGTCGTCTTTATTATCATTCTTGTGAAGGGGGATAATCGCAAATGATTTCCAAAAACTGGGAAAGGCACCACAAGCCATAGATAGATTAAATACAGGAATATTCTAGGCAATGAGAGAGAGGACAAATTGGCGAAAAATAGTGCTGAAATAGATAGTTATGACGCGATCACCCTGTAAAATTCCGATCTGCAGTCTTAAGGTAGACCTTGCCAGTGATGCCTGCATAAAGGCTAATTATTGGTGGACAAACCGGAACACATGGTACATTGCCAGTCCACTGTATCCTGAGTATGAGTATGGCACATATGTAGTTTGCAAGTGTCCTGCCGTGGCGTCAAGTAGAGACAACCTAATGGGTGGTAAATTAATCTCAGAGGTTGCGAAAGTGCACAGCGTAGAGCTGAAAACCATACTGAGATCCCTTAAAGAAGAGTTAGAGTAAAGTTAGATTCTCATGAATCTGAGGTGCACGGTGAACCTATCTAGCGGTTTCAGCGAGGCAGGTTGAAGATAATTTCAGCAGCAACCTTCCAGCCTAACCAAGATATCTGATTGAATACTTTCTAATGCGCTGTGACAATTTATCTGATATCAGTTTTAAGTTGCATTTTCCTTTAACTGTTTTCATTTACCTACGCTCTGAGGTGGCTACTAGATAACACTTAAAACTTTTTTTTCATAAGGCACACGCTTTCTCGTTTTCCGGTACTTCGCTATATGTTTCCAGAAAAGAATTACTTTTTGGAAAACATCAACATTTCAGAACTGCTCGGAATATGTCACGCTGGGATTGATTCAATTAATCTAGAATTTATCTCCTTAATGGATTAATGCCTGGTTGTCAAAATATGAAATTCGGAATTCGACACGCCTCCTGAATACTGAGAATGTCCTCGTCCCGACGCTTTCATTTACTTTTGAAACGTCCGCAAGGACCCTGCTCTACTCTCTACTGGAGTACTATTCTACTCGCTCCTGAATAACTTTTCTACTTTAGTCGCCCGCTGCTGAAGCAAAACTCGGGAAGCGCCTCGAAGAAAATAAGATTAAATATGTTTGCACGAAGTCCTTGACGTGTATATGACTTGCTCTTGCTTAATGGTCACTTTGACCACTTTGTGTATTTTTTGAACTCTTAGAAATATTATAGCAAACCGCTTGTCTAAGGAACAAATAACTTAATAAATTTGTTCAAGGATTCTAATAATTCTTTTCTACCAATCTGAACAAAGAAACTTCTGGAACTCGGCAGGTCTCTTTTTATAGATTAATATGAATCTACTTTGTGAGCCAAATAGCTGCTAAGACGTTTTGCGGATTTAATAATGGAAGAAGGATTGCACTCAATTTAATAAGGATTATTTAGCTTGTAGCTTAAGGTGGATAGTAAAGAGCTAGATTATTCTGTAATTCTCAATTCCATTTTACTGCAAACCGTTGTTAGGTATCTGCCAATGGGATCGGGCTAGGGTACAACATGTTATCTCAACTTACAAACAAACCAGTCTAAAAATGACTAAGAAAGGGGCAGCTGCTCGAGAATTAAGTAAATACGGGTCGGACTTTTAAACCTTTACTAGTGTAGGTTGATTACATCTCCAAAAACTAATGAAAGAAATTGTTTAGCGTACAAATATTACGTTGACCTGCCTAAGGTGAAAATACTGTTTCAAAAGATCGGGTGGCTTGCATCAAATACGAGTATATACATACATACACGGAGAGAAAAGTTCTGGAATCTTTATACCAAAATACTGGTAAAAATTACGGTTCTCAACTGTAATCTTGTTGCAGCTGTTAGTACCTTAATTTTTAAGGAACAACGTCGTAACATTTCTTAAACGATGAGCCCCGAGTGTCAGCTAAGAGTAGTGAAAAATTACGGTGGGTACGCGTAAAGCCGGTGATTCCGGTAAATTTGTCCTAAATCACCTGCAAAATTTTACAGTGCTGTTCGGTAAAAATTGCCTGAAAGGATCGTAAAATTTACAGTACGACAGCTTAAATTTTGGCAATATGATTATGGTGAGTGAAACCATTATTTTTCCTGTAATTTGCTTTCCGGGTATGAATATACTTCAACTGAACTTTATAAAGTACTAAGTATCAGCTAACCAATAGCGCGTTCAATGCTCTTTAGTAAATTTAAAAGAATCTCTATCATAACACAATTCAAAACTTTTTACCTACTCTTTCCGGTGAAAAATCGAAATCAAAATTCATCAATCATCTGTCAGAGGTGCCTCCCATAACAAGCCTGTGGCATCCTTCGTGCAACCGTTTAGACAAATCACGTCGACTCTAATTGAACCACGTCAAAGAAGCTCTTCTCACCTTTTCTCTTTGGTCATATACACAGCGCCGAAGTAACTAACCTGCGCATAGTTGAAACACCAATCGCCAACCAGGTGAAAGGAGAAACGAACAAATTTCAGCAAATCATTCTGCGAAGCGAGAATAATCGAGTAACTTCGATTAATTACAAGAAAATATGCCTCTAATCGATTGGTGATGATGAGGCGTTTGATCGTTTTTGATAATCACAAGAGGGGCTGAAACGATGGGGGGCTCACTGTGCGTAACAATGCCGTGCCGGGACACCAAAAAATCCCAGAACGCAGCCGCGCTGACTGGTGTCATATTTAACCTTTCTTAACACTTTCAAACCTGTCAACGCTAAAAGTCACTTTGGACCACAAAAAATGTCAGAAACGAAATTTTTCATCATCTTATGTGTGTGCGCTTCAGTTAATATTTTTCCATTCATGCGTACTCGATCGATTAATGCGCGCTACGTGGAACTCCAAGTCACTCCAAGAGTCCGGCGGGAATAAAACGACATCCTCGTGCGAATTCCGAGTCAAAGTTCTTTCAGATTACATATGTTGATCCCAATTGATGGTACACCGCTGAGCAGAGACCCTTTGCCGATCTCCAATGGATTCGTTTTTCTTTTCGTTTGCCGGATCCTGCCAGCTACCTCATCTCTGCATTCCGCGATCAACTCTTAAGTATGCTGCTGTTGGATGCTGGATGCTGGATGCTTGTGATCGACCACAAAATAAACTCAGAATCAAGTCAGTGGAGACAGAAAATGGGAATGATGCTGGATGCATGGACATCACTAAAATAGGCTGAAAGGTGGAAACGACAACGGGAGAGGAGAAAAAAAAATTGTCTGCGTAAAGAAGAAATATTCGTGGCAGGATCCAAGATCACTTCTGAAGGTGTGAAAATTGAAATTCGAGGCAATGGGGATGCTAATGGGTCGCAGGTAAATGTGAAGGGACAGCATCGAGACTACTTCAGTTTGTATGGAAGTGAGCTGCTGAAATTATTGCAAATCGCTTTCATTTTAGTGCAAATGGGAACACATTTTTAAGGGATTAGTCCAGGAAATTTGTAGAAATGGTGAATTGAGAGAAAAACTAGAAACGTATGAAGGAAGAAATAGTGAAATTAATGCGAGCGTTTCCATTCATTAAGATCTTTCTATTAACAACTTGGTCTTGAGACAGGGCATAGATGTAGCGATATGAAGGTGTTAATGGACTCGTAATTTGACAAAATAGTGATTTGCGATAACCATAACGAGGTAGATCAATCAGGTTGATGTATTCGGTGGACATTTCTATAAAGTTGCTTATTGATATTGAGGATGACTATAATTACCTTGAAAAGTGAATCTTGTTTGAACATTAAATAGGTACTTCAGGAGACGTAGAACTCTTGATGAACACATCCTGTAAATCAAATCAGAAATGTCTTAGCGGGTGCTTGTAGTGTACTTAGAAGTGCCAACGTTATGTTAAAAAATTAGAAGTTAGCAGATCGTATACAGACTTTTTTTCATTCTTTCTGATTAATATTGACGCAAAAGGCGAACAATAAAGAAACTCTCATCGACAACGTAAATCGGTATATTACTATTAGGTACTGCCAGTACCATGGAAAAGATCCGTATAAGGAAGGGTGGAAACTGATCAGGAAAAAGAATTGTGTAGTGGTTAGTTAAGAAGAGATAAGAGAAAACAGGGAGAGGAGAAGTAACACAAGAACTTTTACGGTGTGCCCATATTGTACTTGAATGGTTAGAGTACTTGCGGCTCATACATTGCGCTAAGAGAGAATTCTAAAAGGTCTAGAAATTTCGTTAGGACACTAAACATATGTGAAGTTAGGTGGCGGCATTAAGCGCACTGAGTCGATATCGTTACCACATTTCGATGTCCTACATCCTAGAGAACTCGTATAGCTCTATATAGAGGCTCCCCTAGATCCTTAAAGATGTAAGTATGTAATTAGATAGCAGTTTGTGTCTTCTTCTTACAAGCGCAGGATATTTACACAGAAGATATTCTACCGTTTTCGTCAATATCAATGCCTGCATAGATCGGTGCTGGAGACGCTAATTTTTGACGTATGCACACCTGTGAGATTATAGGCGATATAGACCTTTACCAGAGTTCTACATTGAGTGCTAGTTATATATACCGCACTGCAGAATTGAAAGCCACATTCAGCTTACTAGTCGATACCGAATCCAATTTAATGAAAATCTCGTACCCATACGAACTCAACGGTGTTAACAAAGATCTCACAAGCATAAGACGAGTATTTTTAGGCGTATAATCTGCAGATGAAGACAGTTTTCGTAGTGACCCATACATCTTTCCAACGACACTGTTAATATGATTTAGCCAGCTTAGGGATATATAAAAGGTAATTCTGAGATTTTTAATGGAATAATAATATTATCAAGAATAACACGCGGAAAAGAAGAGATGTCTAAATTATTCTTGTAGGTGATAATAGCACTAGATTTGGAGGCATTAAGATTGAGATGATTTTGTACAGCCCATTTAGATACATTCATCAAATCATCGATCAATCGGCATAAAGCGCCTCCATCAAGCCGAGAGATCTGGAAATATATAGCTATAAGTCGTCCACATAAAGTTGATAATTACAATCCCATAAGACGAGTTAAAGAACATTAATAAAATTAGAAAATACAAGTGGACCAAGAATAGATCCCTGGGGTACCCCGCTTAAAATAGGAAGAAAATCCGATGCCACTTAAATATGACCATATTAAGGTGCATGCAGAATTACAAAAATTAAATATCGATCTCAGTTTCCAAAGCAAAATTCGGTGATAAACTCTATTAAAGGGTCTTCGAAAATTCATCATTGTCAAAGGATATTCTTGTGTCGTCCGTTATTTTGAGCATAGCCGTGGTACAGCTATGCTTAGCTCTAAAACCTGATTGAAAATTTGATAGGAGGTTGCTGTTTTCACTATCTGCGTATGTAGTAATTTTTCCTGTGAAAGAAGGGGCAAAATAGATATCGGGCGGTATTCGATGGGAATTGTAGATCTATTAGAAATAGGTACAATTTTTGAAGATCTCAATATCATAGGAAATGCTGATCAAACTATAATACTATTAAAGAAATGTGTGCGACTGGGAAGAAATATTGGAAGTAGGATTTTAACAAACCTCGGATGCAAGGAATCAAGCCCGATTGTATTAGATTTTATTATAGACATTATCGCAGAGAAAACGTTAATTTCAGGAACAGGAATGAAAGAAAACCCCTGAAATGGGTTATGACCATCAAAGGCATTATCAAGAATTGTATACGAATGTGTTTCATGAGATTAAGTAGATGTGATAACCTCATTCAGGCAATTTGGATCTTCATCTATAATATTACTTCTCTGCCTTCCTACACCAATTGTTGAAAAGTTATTTCAAAATTTTTTGGTGGGCAATCGAGCATTAAATTTAGAATTATGGTATAGAACTTTGGAGTAAAGTATTTCCCTATTTACAGAATTTCGCAGCATTTTCCCAACAGAGAGATATTCGAGAACGCTTCCACTTGCGATACGCCGAGACTGATTCTAGAAATACAATGAAAGCGTCCGGATTAGCATTGGAAGATCAGAATAAGATCTTAAATGATGTTGATGACGTCATTACTAATTTCAGAGTACCAGGGAAGAAATGCTGCCATTTCAAATAGGTGTTTTAATTTCTAATCGATCGTAAGAGGAATGTTTTCTTATTTAAGCAAAAACTATAATTTCGAATTTACGTATTGAATTTATCTGAGAATGTAAAAAAATTATTTTTTCCAAGTATACTGTACTTTCGTATTAAGAATTTAAATGAAAATATAATTTTCAACGCAAGAAAAATACAAAAATTCCATACATAACATTTGTATTTAAAATTATCTTTTATTTAATGATCCCTCATTCGATACCGCTTCTGGGCTATTTTTCATTTAAGCTCAAAGCACCAGGTGACGTCACGTAAAGCTTTTCTATGTGAGGGAGACTACCTTGTAGCCTTTGTACCATGCCCATATATATTCGCGATCAACGCTGTCAAACGCCTTCTCAAAATCGGCGAACATTAGATGTAAATGGGACCTCCATTCGGCGGATTCCTCGATAATAATTCTGAGGGTGTTAATGTGATCGCTGCAGGAGAAACCCTTACGAAAGCCTAAGGGCGCTAAGAGTGCGCTCGACTATATCATTTGTTTCATTGAATTATTTTTTAATTTAATTTATTCAAAACTTACAGTTGCGGTCAAAAAAACTACACCTCTACAAATTTATCGAAATAAGAGTAGACTTTTGGAAGTCCATTTTTCTCAGTTTACTTATCCCGATTTTGCTCGATGACAACGTGCAGAGTTAGTTGTCTTGGAAAATTACCTACTGAATACAACAAGCGCACGACCACCATGCCATGGGCCCCGGGTTCGAGATCAGATCTCCCCGTGAGCTTTTATTAAGAAATTAAAATAATCCACTCTGTCTCTGGGCTGTTGTCTAGCTCGTAGCAATGCAAAAGCAAGACTCAAGCTTCGTCGCTCCCCTTACCCCAATTCCCTTCCGGCGAAAACCATGCTAACGCATCAAAGGGTTGTCCCCTAGGATTTGGCCACATCAAAAAAAAAACCTCCTCAATGGCTGGTACCAAAATATTCCTTAATGACTTAAATACCTGTGTGGTGCGATTTTTGTGACCGCGAGTGTAATATAATTTTGTAACACCAACGGGTACAATAACTCCTCTTCTCCAGAACTCTGTGCGACATGCTGCTTGCAACTGAAGTAGGATAGAGCATGCTTTATTCGAACTTCAAACCGTATGACAAAACAGGCAGATATGTCACTTACTGACGATGTGACGAGGTGTCCATCTCTGTGGAAAAAATTTAAATAATAAAGTTTTAATGCAATTAAATCGCTTAAAAATACTAAAAATCAGAAATTTTATTTACCTTTTAGTGATAAATTGTCCGCAAAAAGCTCATTTCGTGTATTTAACAAGAAAATTTTGTGTTTTAGGGTCAATGCCGGAGTTACAGTTTGTAGTGTTGTGTTTCGTGCGAAAACATTATATTCCCGGATTGCGGCAGAAACTATTTATTAAATTTACAATATAAAAACAGTGTAAAAGTGATTAATTTAATGTTTATAACAAATAAACTTACCATGGTATTTGCAAGTGTGTTTTTATTCACATGCTGTCGGCTGGCTGTTCAAAATTGTGTTGCGCTTGGTTAGTCATTTCAGCAAGTAAGTAACACTTTTGCTTTTGTTTTAAATTTTACTGGCTACTTTCTAAATATTTTTCTTAATAATAATAGAAATTTTAAAATTTAATCATTCTTCAGCCATCAGAGCATGCATTATTTTGTACAATGGGTATCGTGACATTTCACAAAAATTTGCAATTTATTTGAAACGAAATGTCAAACGGAGAGGGATTCTGTATTAGGATAATTAAAAATTTTTAATTCAAATTAAATTTCTTACGGGAAATAATAAAAATTATTTAAATGTAGAACACGCACATATTGAAAAACAAATTATTATTAATAATATTATATAGACGGTGTGTCCTATAAGTTTTAAAACTCTGACTATAAAAGACGCACAAAAATTACAAAAATGTTTTCGAGAAATTTTTTTTTTCAAAATAGTCTCCATTATAAGTAATATGCATGTTGGCACAATCTTTCAGCCTCTTTATGCCTTTCGAAAACTCCTCTTTTGAAATACTGTTTAACTTTGTTGTCACGGCTTCTTGTATCTTGTCTATCAACGCAAAAAGGTTCCCTTTCAAGTCCATCTTTAATTCGGGGAACAGGAATTAGTCGGGAGGACTCAAATCAGCCAAGTACGATGGGTGACTGAGCACAGGAATAATTTTTTTTGCCAAAAATTGAGTGTTAATCTCCGCAGTATGCGCTGGTGCGTTATCGTGCAAAAGGAAAAAAGAGCGCTCTTTCCACAACTCGGGTCTAACACGCGCAATTATTTTGCAAAGGCGATCCAGTACTTGTTGGTAGAATGAAGCATTCACAGCAGTACCTTGTGGACGATGCCTTTAGAGTCAAAAAAATGAACAAACGCAACTTTTTTGGTCACGACGAATTTTCGGAGACTTTGGTGTTTCTTTTCAGGATCCGAAACACCAACTTTCGTCACCTGTAATAATGGATTCAAGAAAATTCGGCTGTGTTTCAATCATTTCCAGCAAGTCATGTAACTCGTTGCTCTTGCTGTTCGTCGGTTAGCGCGTGTGGAACGAAATGCGCGCACAGCTTCCTTTTCTTCAAATCGGTTCTAATAATGCGTTGTACGATGGGTTTTGGTATCACAGCTAGTTCTTATATCAACCTACAGCTCGCATTACGGTGGTCCTTTAAAACACGTGCGACTTTAGCGATGTTTTCATTACTCTTCATGCATGAACAATGAACATGGCTCCTTTGCTCATCTTCAACCGACTCTGTACCCTCAGCAAAAAGGTTATACCATCAAAAACAGTAGACATAACAGATCCACCATAAGTCAAATTTAACATTTCGAACATTTTCTTCCGATATAATGCATTTACAGGTTCTCATCAGGCTTTTGGTACATATTATCTGTTCGAAGGTGGCTTTTGATATACAGTACAACTTGTCAAACTTTAAATGGTATATATATTTAATGTAGAATAATTACGTAAATCGCCATCTAAGCACTAAGATTTGCCTCGAATTAAGTTCTGAAGCACGACTCAACGATGTTACAAGTTGTACGATATAATCTTGTGGTATGTACTCTTCTATCAGTGCTTCTTTAAGCTCAGGTCTCCGTGCTGGCCAATCTATAGCTAGAACTGCAAGGTAGTCTCGAACGATTGCCGCAGTATGTGGCCTCCCATTTTCATGCATTAACAAAAAGTTTTCGTTGACGTACCGTTGACCCGTCAGATCTGCTCTACCAGCACCGCTGCCTATCCTATCGATGAAGACAAGGTTTGTTGGGGCTTTGAGGGAAATTCCACCCCTGACCTGGTACCTACACCGCCGTAGCTGAGGCGCCCATCAAAGCAGCACTGAACCAACCGTTTTCCAGGTCGCCTGGACACCAGTGCCGGATTAACGTTTTTGAGGCCTATAGGCTGAGGAGGCCCCTTTAAGGAAACGAAAATTCCTCCTTTTAGTTCTTTTACCTTGCACATCCTATTAAAAACTTTAAACCTTAAAACCTGATATTTCTGATATGTTATTCATTCACCATTTATTTATTTATTTACAATATTTCATCAATGTGCTGATTACTACAAAAGAAAACTACATCAAAACAAAGAATAAGGATAGAATACGCAAAATATAAATACAGAAAATAAAAGTGCTAAAGTGAATAAAAGGCAAATAAAAACTACACAAAGTGAAAAGTAAAAAGCAAAAAGTAACCTCAACAAAGCTGACTCCTCACATGATTACGCGATAGATGAAAATCAATGCAATCAAAAGTTGAATTAAAAGATCGCGACATCGATGTGATAGGCTCATTTAATCCATAATTAGTGCGATGAAAAGGTAACTGAAGAAAGTCGTGATTCCTCAGGGAGCGAGCCGGAACCGATATGCCAAAACAAGCCAATATAACAGAAGAGTCTATGGATCCCCGCATGCAGTCTAAAGCGAAAAGGATCCTGGCGTTACGGCGTTTCTTTTCAAGTGTGTCCAAGTGCAGGAGTTCAAGTCTATCAACATAAGGAGGTAATATAAGGGAGTTATTCCAAGGAAGGCCTCGAAGAGCGAACCTAACGAACACAGTACCCTAAACAGTTATGTTTTTAAGTCGTCGTAAGCCGAATTTATTGATGCAATTGACGGCTTAGTTTGATACTTATTTGCTAAGTGATTTTGATATATACACTCTAATTTCACTAGATTTTTACTGTTTTGACAAATGTAGATCGTTTAAGTATCGAATCCGCTCTACCGTTATTGAATAATACGAAGATTATAGGTTTATGCAAGCTAATTACCGAGTCAATCTTTTAATGCAGCGAAGTAGTTTTGATTTGTTGCAGAGATTTATTGTCTCAAAAAATACATACCTGTACTCCTTGCACTGCCTACTACGACGATATACATGAACCGGTTGACAGATTAGCCATTTACTCTACGATTAACGAATTTTCTCCTTATCAGGCGTAAGGTAACAATTTTGCTCCCACTATGCAATGAAACAAAGCCTATTGGTAAATCTGGCACTGCTGTACACCCGTCTCCCTCCATCGTTACCGTGAATGCATATCCTGCTCTCATAAGAGAATAGAACGGACATTCGGCATGCTCCCGTGCGATTCGAAGGCGCAACCGTCGATGAGCTGGTGTAAGTTCAGGACCATTAGCAGCCCTGTGGAGTGTTAGATTTCTCTCCCGGAGTCTTCGCCGCACTCTCCACCTACAAACTCGAGTTGAGTTATCAATATAATTGAATTTGCGTTGCGCATTTGTAAGGAGCCTGTTATCACGGTATGGTGTTATTAAGTATGGCATCAGACAATAAGCAGAATTACCTAATAGATGAGAATCCTGGGACAGGTGACGATTCTTTTCCAATAGTGCTATTTTTCCATACGAGGACATCGTGGCAGGATCCGAACCATCCAAAGAAAATGTCGCTAAATAAAAATTTTCTATCACATACTCCCTGAAATTATGTAGTAATTATTACTAAGCAAGAAACATATTTTGTTTAATTAACTTACCTGCAAAATCATAGAAAAATAGCCCTTTCTGTTATAAGGCTAACAGCGTCTGAACTAGGAAATTGGAGTGTAATAAGAATACTATCGACACACCCTAATAGAGATGGAAATGCTTTAGGAGTTCTTAGCTCGTTGAATCCTCTTATTACAGATGAAATTCCATCATCTTTAGGGCCACATGCATATTTTTTAGCCATCCTGAAAATTATTTTACACGTTCCTAGAACTGTCTTATAAACATCCTATTCACATGTTAAAACTGTCCGAAATTTCTCGGAAGGAATTTTTGTTCTGAGGGTCCACAAGCTTACATATGATGCTAGTTCTGTATTCACGATCGGTCGTCTTTTACCCATGTTTATATCTCCTGCTTCTCTTTCAATTTCTAATAAGAGATCCTAACGAAATTGATCAGACAATAGTGATTTCCTTACTGTATAATTTAAATTTATACCTTAAAGTATTGTACCTATACATTCCGAAGTGGCTTTGAAAAGTGTCATCTGAAAACTTTTCTATAACTTTTAAATAATTTCTGCTTTTAGGAATGATTCTCTTGCTTTTATTTGTAATATACTTTGGAGTGACTGTATTTGCTTGCAGCTTTACTTGAGTTAATGAGATTTCATTTCTTTTGTAAGATGCCCTAGTTCTTTTTATTTTTTCGGGCTGTGTTTCTTGCACGCCTTCATAGCCCACTCTCTTTTCGTTGTTTTTGTACTAATAACATCTAGCTGTCATATCAAATCTCAGCTTTCTAGAACTTTTGGAAGTACCTACCCATAAGACATTTTATATACAAACCTGCACCCCTTGTATAGGAGGTTGGCGGGTAAAAGTTACTGATTTCTTAATTTTTTCGTTGTTTGTTTGCTTATCCTAGCCTACAGACTAAATTTCAGTTTTCTAAGACTTTTAGAAGTTTGTCAGTATACCTATAAGACGTAATTGTTATGCAATGCAGAACAGGATCCCCCCTTCATGTGGGGCCGAAGTATGCAAATTACAGATTTCTTAATTTTTTCGTTGTTTGTGTACTAATCCTAGCTTACATACCAAATTTCAGCTCTTAGGAAGTACCCTAAAGGTTTTGATGATCATGAATAAGTCAGTGAAGGTTTTGATGATCATGAGTGAGTCAGTGACAAAACCGAATTTTTTTAGGTATTAATAAAGTCTAAAGTATAAAAGCTAGACAAATGAAACTTAGTGCGTTTTATTACTCTGCTAATTATATCTTATCCTGAGCATTATCCCAAGCTCTCTAATATTATCCAGACCGAAGCTATGAGGGTTCAAAAATACGACGAAAGGCTTCAAGAAAAGGTAGGTAGTGTCCTACTTCCATCGGCAGGCATTGGCCTCCATCTTATCTTCATGATAAATTACGGTTCTTGCAATCGACCAGAGGTCTTCGGTTGCTTATTCCAAGATACTCTTCCCGCTATGGAGAGCTTTTCTACTTTGTCTAAAATATTCGGAACTGAAACTCACTTCCAATCAATGTTCAGGGCGTGTAAGCTACACCTGCCTTTTATTGGCAGCATTGTGTTTTGCTTGAATTGTTTTTGGGCTACTGTGATCACTGAAGAAATGCCTGACTATTTTTTTATTGATTATTTTTTTTCTAATTTAATGCGGAGAGTAGGAAATTCGAAGGCCTGCTTTCGTAGATTCCCATAAAATATAATCCATAATACCCCGCAATCCCCCCTAATACTTTTTACTGAAGTATGTTGTTCTCAAAAAAATCACTTTTGGAATTGGAACTCGGTTTTTAAAATGCATACTACAGTACGTCTTATTAGGCACTACTGATCTCTAAGCTTGTTTGTATTTTGATATTACTATTAATGAGAGCTCGTCGGAATCATTATTTATTTGTGAAACCATCTTGCCTGCACAGGGTATGACTTTTGCTTTAAATCCCCTAGACTTAAAAACCTAATATTTCCTATATTGTTTTTGTTTACGAATGTGCTAAGGATCTAAAAACTTGTCTGAATTATTGGGTGCTTGGAATATATGTTATACCTGTCTTCTTACATGTACGAACTCGGATTGATAAGAGGTTTTTTTCTGAAGTAATCAGACTATGAAAAACATAAATAAATCAAAATAAAAGTGGCAAAAATAAATAAACTGCCGAACAGTTGTTGTACACTTTCGTTGTAATGCACTCTACTTTACTTAACTGCTCATAGGCGGAGTTAGTTAAAATATTGGCAAAGATCTGACTTGATATTAAGTCACACTAAGCCAGAGAGAGCTATTTCTTTTTAACTAAATAAATAAAAGTTTTTTATGCCAAATACTGTAATCATTTTTGTATTCCATAAGCTTACAAAAATTTTCGAATTTATATAAATACTTTCCATTCAATCCTAATTTCTTGCCCACCTTTTCACAAATAACATAAATGCATTACGAGGGCACACCTCCAAACCCATCGAATCGCTTAACAAACCACAAAACTCGTTAGTACCAAGCATACCATTTCAACAACTATCGATGCTCATTAGTGATCTAAGGTGTTTAGTGTTGATCAATTCGCTAGGCAATGCCAGCCCATAATAATTTCGATTCCACAAAAACCACTCATCCAAAGTGTCAACTCATCAAGTCAATTATTTCGATCAACACGTCCATCTGATCATGAGCAGAAGAGTTTAATTAATCAACGAGAAATGTGAAATGTTGAAAGGCCAATGGAGGGAGGGGTCGAGGAGGATCAATCCGTCAGTGAAATCGTTTGTATATCGATCAGTGAATACCGCAGATGCCAAAATATTTAATAACTTTCCTAGCGCTGAATGTACCAACTCCAGTTCAGAGTGCAGGAATTGATCGCTTACTGATGATCAGTTGCTGCCTGTGAAACTAATTAACAACCTTTGATTGCTCTGCAATACACGGGGATAACAAACGATCTTGGCGCAAAGGTGCTGCTGTTAGAAAGGTGCCAAGTCATTTGAGACCAATTGAAAACTCTATGCGCCTACCGATATTCCTTGAACAGCAGGAGATCGACTTCTTTGTGAGGCGGCAAAAAGAGGCAAAGACTATGAAAAGAAATTGTAAATCGATTACTTGGCTATAAGACAGGCTTTTGCATGTATGGAAATATTGCAAAATTAACTGAGAATCAGCGGGAAGCCTAATGATATCTGGTGTGGCAGTGGTGTAGCTTGATGTCGAAACAAAAGACTTAAGCGACGAACTTGAATTTAACTTATGCACTGACGAAGGGGATCGGACACTAAAAGTGGAAACTCTTAATTAAAATGATACACAATCCGTGAAATTCGTAATTCTGAAAAAGTGATCTGAAGTTTACTAAAGGTGTCAAATGACAAATGGAGAATTAATGATCATTTCAACGGTCGCTTTGTTGCTCAAGCTCAATGTAGACACGTTTCTGCCTGCTGCCAGGCTTAATTCTCAGCGCCATGGATCAGCAATTCGTCACTCTTTGAAGGTAATTTTTATTGGAACTGTGATCGGAGGCATCGCTTCTGACTAAATCTTTACATATCCAAATTCCTAATCATCCGAGTCAGTTTATTATTATCAAATTGGATGTATAGCCGCGATGACTTTGCAAAAATCTTAACCACAATCTCTGTTCAACACCTTCCCGCGTTGATATGGTGTTTTCAAATCAAAAAGAGCTCAACATCTTTCGTGGTATATTCACCATGACCGATCATCAATCGGTCAGTGATCAAAAAATCGTTTTCAATCATTAATTTAAAAAAAAAAATAGATGGGGGTGATGTGAGGCTGCTCCGATCTTGGAAGTTGCACCAGGTTTAAGGATGCACGAGGTCATAGAAGAATAAGGTCAGATAAAACATGCATGTGAGATGAATACTGCAGTGTTTGGACATAATTAAAAGGCGGTAGTTCAGGTAAATGGTTAAAAGGTAGTTAACAACGAAATAATGCTTCTTCTTTGTTGACCAAATGTGTTTCGTATTGAGAAAACTGAACGGTAGAAATAGCTTTCTTTATTCAGTATTCCTTTCCTTTTATTATTTATGACTGAGCGATGATTTTGATTTTTGCGGATTTGGTTGTTGGTTCGTGTCTTGTTTTTAATTTGTAACGCTATAAAAGGATGAGGATGGTATGGAGCGTGGGAGAAATATGAAATTGAATGTACTGATCACTTAGTATTTAATATGATGGGAAATGAGTTGAAAGAGGCTTTCTTTTTTTATTAGTTCTGCTTGTTTGTAGACAGAAATGACTTAAAATGCTTGTCTATTTAAGATGTAACGGGCTAAGAAAGTTTTTATTTTACTTTAAAATACCTACTCTCAGAGGGCCTATTAAATTGAGCATTTTTACATATTGTGACATGGTGACTTGGAGCACCAAATTTGTCCAGAATATGGACATAAGAATGATCGGAGCGTAGGAAGAAAACTTAAGATGAATTCATTCAAATCAGCATTAAAGCTACAGCTCCTGAATCAGTAGTTTTTAAAAGTGGTTAAAAACTTCCTCTAAATTGAAAGTTTCTCTTTAGTTTCCATAATCCCTTGTGCAGCATAGGGCGGGAGGAGAAATTCATCTGCTTTGACGACAACGACAACCAACTCAGTAACTCCCAAAGGGTTTTAAGCGTAATCTGTTGAACAATAGTAAAAAAAACACAAGTCTGACCGAGTTCGAACCTAAGACTGTCATAATAGAACGCCAACACGTTATACTTTATTCCACCGACTAAATAAATCCTTAGGTTTAACCAGAAAATACTATATAATACGAAATTACTAATTTACAGTGATCCCTTGAACCGTTTCTTTTGACTTGTATGCAAAACCACGCCCAATTTTAAATCAAAGTACTTGTAGTTGTGGATGGTTTAAGGAAAGTAATGGGTTTTTACATAAGCATTGCAGGTTCGGGTCCCGCCGGCGGCAAGATGTGGTTCTTTTCGTCTCACACAAGATTACGCTAAAGAGGTCATTGGGATTTGCTAAGTTGTATCGATGGTTCGGAATCCACTTTAAACTGAAGATCAATTTCGCTCCAGTATTACGGGAACTATAGAGAAAGAATCTGTTAATAAGTAATTCAAAATTTTCAATTCTGCAAAATCCATATGAAATAAGAAAGAACTTTTAGAAAAGTTGCTTTCATATTAGCTTGCTGGCTTTTTTTAGGCTCTAACATGGAACATAAGGCAGCACGAGTCCCTCCACGTCGGACTATGTTCTATGTGACAGAACTTATATTGTATTGCTGCAGTTTTCCTTACCATATTTTCGCACGACGTTACTTAAGTTTTCACACTAACTGACTGATTGAAGTCCGACTCTAATCACAAAGGCAATCTCGCGAAAAAATTTGCGTCTTCAGAAGTTTTTTTGCAGATCTAATTGCCAAAAGACAAAGCATCTGCACTTTAACTTTCGTGAAAGTGAAACATTCACAATTTCATTTACAGATTGACCACATTCAAAGTTGAAATTGTGTTCCATTTAATGGAAATAACAATTCTTAACCGGCTCTACAACACTTTCCCACAGAGATTGTCTTGCCAGGCGCACCTTCGTCAATTCGAAAACTGGAACATTCAAAGATCCTCAACCACATCGTCAAGCACCTTGTAGACAGTCTTTCAAACTTCGTTGTACCTGCAGTGGTTGCCTGCAAAAATGGGATGTTACGGCGGGTCCTTTAATACTGGAAATCCTTTATACTGCGTGTCTGAAGGATCTCATAACCCTTGTAATTATTTCTTCGCTAATAAGGATCACTCTAATCTTGGACTTCATCATAACTAGAACGACTTTCCGCTCGAACGCTAAATAGACGCTTTTAGTTCAATGTAGGTCTTGATATAGTTTGGGATTTATTCTTTTTCGACATTCGAGAGAAGAGACGTAATATTAACAACGACCTCACCGAAGGAAAACTCTGTTTCTCTTTATGGTATAGATTCGTTTATTATATGTAATATCATTGTTACAGTTG
Source organism: Leptarthrus brevirostris (assembly GCA_964036015.1). NCBI lineage: Eukaryota > Metazoa > Arthropoda > Insecta > Diptera > Asilidae > Leptarthrus > Leptarthrus brevirostris. Next base: position 8,731,540 of record OZ038373.1, read on the forward strand.
ATGTGTGTAACGAGGTACTTGGTACTTTTTATTCATTTCAAATACCATAGCTCGAGTAAGTCCACCCAAATTTACTACCATTTATTTGGTATTTGCTAGTCTTCTACTTACTCAGTGATGGAGCTGACATCATGCTTTTAGAATGAATTTGCCCCGCACAGGATTCCCAATATCTTATATGTCCAATATAATATACTGTCCTTTCAGCAATACAAGTTTCAATCCTGCACACTGGCTCTGGACCTACAAGGGTCCTGGCAGAGCCCTGTTTGACAATTTTATTCGCGCTTTTGTTACCAGGGTAATACCGATGCCCCGGTATCCAAACCAAGTTGACTCAATTTGTTTTTCCCAGTTCGTCTAGAGCTTGCTGACATTCCAAGAGTTAAGAAATGGTTATGGAGAAGCTGATTGCTTTGATCTTATAATTACGGTGGCGTAAATTCAACACATTAATTTTTTTGAAAGAAAAAACGATGCATTGATGGTTACGGACCGTGATTGCCATAATTATTGCGATTACGTGGGATATGGAGAAAGTCATGACTCCTCAAAGAGTGCTCCGGAACCGACATATTAAAAGAACTTAAAAGCTCAGGACTACTTATAGAGCCCTGTAGGCAGTCGAATGTTGTTTTCAAGAGTATCCAGACCCATGAGCTTAAGCCTATCCACGTCCGTAGGCAGGACAATTGAGTCAGACTGCCTGACTGCCTGTTAATATGTGATGCATAAAAGCGAGACCAAATAATACAATCGTACTCCAAAATCGGCCTGACAAAAGTACAATAAAGTAGCTTCGTAGTATACAGATTGTCGAATCTCTTTTTTAAATCTTTTAATAAAATCTAGGGTCACATTAGCCCTATTAACTGTTGCGTCAATGTAGTCTTCAAAGGATAACCGAGCGGTTAGCCAAACGCCCAAGACTTTGGCTTTCTTGAGTCTAGCAAAAGCGCGCTCGTCTATGGTGAAACTAAAAACCAATGGATTTCTCTTACGTGAAAAGGAAATAATAATGCACTTGTGGAAGAAATTTAATTAAAATTAATTGTGGAAAGTGTCCAGGTCGGAATTCAGGAGGAGACAACCGGCTGCGTCAGAAATCATACCGAAAAATCTTCGCGTCGTTAGCATCACAATGAAGACTGAAACTATTCAAAATAGTCGATATGCCATTAATATAAATAATGAAGAGTAGAGGTCCCAAATGGCTGCCCTGTGGAACACCTGAAGTATTATAGAAACTGTCGGAAAAAGCGCCCAAAAGTAAAACGCGCTGTATACGATGAGACAATTAGGAGCACAACCAGTTAACGAAAAGAGAGGGAATAAAGCTTGTATGTAAAAATCCTGTGATTAATTTTGTTAAAGGTCTTACTGAAATCGGAAAAAATATTGTATTGGGCTTCAAATCCTAGGTGGCTCTACGACAAGCAAATCCTTTGGTTTCTTCACTGTCTCGGTTGTGTTATCTAGGTGCAGGTTCCAGTATAGTTTGGAATCCAGTTTGTTTACGTGGCTAATGCTAATTAGCTCGGCGAGTACTCCACTTACCACATTACGCACCGTTTTGATAACTGAGAATTGAGGGAACTCGGTTGTCAGTCATCTGCCTGTCCTACGCACGAGGTAATATTTCTAGAATAGAATACTAGCACGTCGACAGGGTGTGGAAGCACTGTGTTAAAGGCCAACCCAAGGAGCTAAGCAATTGAGCTAATTCCGTAATCTTTACTCCTGAGATTGCCTGACAATTCTCGAGGAAATACTTTCCCAGTGTCCTTCTTCCGGCACCTGAAAGAGTAGATGAAGCACGTTTTTTTGGTCTAACACCGCCGCAGCTGCGATAGTGTGTATTATAAGGAACGCCAAACCTGGCCGCATTATCACCTATTAGGCAGTGGCCTGTGCAGATCACGAAAAATTTCACGACAACAACACGAGTCCTATTAGCTCCGACGTTCTCTTTTTATTAAAGCTTGGCCAAATTGTTTTAGAGATGGCACAGGTTGGGGAAGTACTCCATCTGATGTTAGCTTTAGCTAAGAAGTTCTAAAATATTTCCCTTTTAAGGCAGTTAAGCGTTATATGAAAGTCCTCTGCTCTGAATGGTTGAAACGCAAAGTCATTCTTCGTCACTTCATTTACTTTCTCGTTCCCTGGAAAGTTCCTATGACCCGGAATCCAGATAATGGTGATATTGATTCTAACTCCTAGAGAAGCAAAGTTTTCTTTACAGTTCCTGACTAACTTTGAAGAGGTGGTGGATGCCTGAAGCGCCTTTATGGTAGCCTGGCTATCCGTAAAAGTACTTACGTTCGACATTGGTATTTTACTGAGTCCGAGCAGTCCGCACAACAGTCCATTTTGGAGTCGTCGGTGAACAGCACGGTGTCGTAGTATTTCAAATGTTCAGTGAAATTCCATTTCTTTTTTGTTCCAATTATGACAGTGAAATCCCCTGTAAAGTTAAAATCAGGTATCGTGGACAGACTGGACAGTAGATAGCTCTAATGGTAAGTTGAGGATGCTACCATGGCAATACGTTTTGGTAACACAGCATCCAAACGCTTTTAGATAATGTGAAGATAAACTACCAAACTATGGGGATGATATGAATTTGAGTCGCCTTTGGTAGTCCATATACATGTCCACTCTTTTTTCTACGAAGTGAAAAGAATCTTGTCCACAATGAGCCCGAAATGCTTTTCTATCAATTGTAAATGACGCTGGAAGTACTTAATAATAATAGAGAACTGAAACCAACTAAATCCATATATTTTCGCCCAGTTAGTCAATAATAAATTCGCTTAATGGAACTGAATGCAATTTGCAGGAAGTCTTGTAGCGAAGTGTATACCATTTTTCTTAACCTTTAGTACTGGATCCAATCTAGCTAATGTGGTTCCATTTCTACAGAATTATTTCACTAAGAGTTAAAGTCCTTTAAGCCACAAAAATGATCTCATAATTAACACCTAGATGGGATCCAATTTTCTCAAATTTAATTAAATCAACTTGTTTACTGCAAACAGGAACATTTATCGCGAACTAAATTGCTCTTTTATGTGACATTTGGCAAATTCAATTTCATAAAATCTGCGCCTCTGTTGAGCTTCATCCTGTTTCCTCTACATTAAGGCAGGTATCATCGCCTCATTCAAATCAATTCATTTAGCCTTAAAATTCCTAAAGCGACGATTTAAATGTTAATTTGAGTGGCCAGAAAAAGGTGATTCTAATTTTTCTTTTCTTTTTGTATTTTGAAAAGGATGTTTTCAGATTTTGTGGCATGCAACCGGCAACAGTCGGCTCCTTAGGGACAGAGAGAAGGCCCTATTTCAGTTGTGTCATGGGATAACAATATGAATACACACACGCAAAATCTATCAGACTGCTTAGAGGGCACAAAATCGGGGATAAAACTGAAATCAGATTTAAGCGCATTGCGGCTGCGCAGATGTTTTCGATGAAAGTCCAGAACACATGGGAAAAGTATTTAATTAGGATGTCGTTGCGGTCTCATTTGAATAAATTAAAAAGGATGCTATCATGAAATTTATCTCTACCCTCGTCTCCCACCTGTTGAATTGGTTTATTTGAGGCGACTTGTGGAGATTTTCTGCAGATCTTCTTGGAGACTGTGCATGTAGGTGTATGGGAAATTTATGATGTCCAGTCCATAAATCAAGCTCGATTCCAGTCGAGGAATGTCGAGTTCTAGGCACATCTAGTATGTCGTCTTGGTGGAATAGGCGACAATTGGCACTTCAAGATCGCAGTGACCACATCAGTTTACGCGAAATCACCGCATAAATTAGCATGACTCGAGACCATACTTTACGGGGTCGCCGCGACAACTTAATCTGACTACATAAACTCGACCTGGTGATAATTCTGTGATCGATCGTAAGCAGTTAGCCAACTATTTGCATGCAAATTAGACTGAAGTGGAATTTTGTTAATTAATTTGAAACTTTTTCCGTCTTCGTTTTGTTCGTTTATGCGTACCTTCCCAGTGGATCACGCCAATAATGATCAAAGGTGTTCGTGTGAGTGTCGAGCAAAATTGTCATTTGGAATGCGATCGTTTCGAAAAATGAGACACGATCAATTTGGAGAAGGAAGACCGAACCTGAAACTGGTAGATTTTCTGTTAATTGCTCTTGTGGTGTTTGGGATCTTAAGTGGTTTTCGTGTTTTCGTCTTACGTCTTTGTGCACCTATCGTTTGTGTTGCTTTGGCACGATTTCCTTTAAGTTACCTTTCAACATGCCATGCTTAACCGATGCAAGCAATGCAGGCATGCGAAGTGTGAAGTATTTGGTAATGGCAGTAAATCCAGACAAAGTGGCAACATTAAATGAATTTATCTTTACGCAGAATGCAAAATTCATTGAGTTATTGAAAAATGTTGTTTATTTCGTGAGAGCAACGATATCGATTGAACAATCTTAACGAGTACTATACGCATTTTATGGCATCACATTACGAGACAGGGTATGATCTGAAAAATTGAGTCAGGTTAGGGTGGTAGCTATCGAAAAGCCGATCAGCCTCACATAGACCTAAGAACGGACGCCAATAAAACTAGGCATTAACACCAATCTCAGTAAGGTTTTAATTATGGTACACTAGAATCTACCGATTTGTAACACCTTGCTTTTAGGCTAACAACTACGGTAGTCTGTTACCTGAGTATGCTTAAGGAATATTTAGCAAAAGTGGGTTGCAGGCTAATGCCGTGGTCGCCGCCATTCCATTAAAACCCTGGGAGGCCTCAAAGAACGCTCAAAGTTCGTCACCAATATGTTGATGGTGTAGACTACCTGACTAACATTGATCCGGCTCTGAACGCAAGTTCCCATAAGGTTTCGCGCCAACCCTTGCATGGCTTCACAAGCACTGGATCATAAGGTGACTACACAATGAACGGGTTTGAGTGGGGACCCTTGCAACATGAACATCAATTCAAATAAAAATGTTAACTCTAATTCCAAAAAAGTGAGCCTCTTGTAAAGGGGATCAAAGATAATGCGATCACCCAGTACTGCAACGTGAATAAAGACTGAAACGCAACATGAGAGTGCAATACTGCTGACTCCAAACCAGGTCGAACAGCGCTTTTTAATCTTGAATCAAGAAGCTGGTAGATATGCTGGACAATGGCAAGAGGCGGTACTCTACGAACTCTGTGCAATTGAGTAGCACGACGAGAGGGCTAAGGAAGTGATCCGAAATAATAAGTCACAAAAATCACCATGAATTAAGGCGAAAAGGGAGACTCCAGTGCGAAGTACACGAGACATTTAGACTGGAAAGGGACCTAAGGCAGGAGACCCTTCGAGATAAAAGCGACCTACAACACCAAAAGGGAAAGGAGAGGATCAAAAGTAAATTAATGACAATCGGCGAACGAATACGACACCTGGACCAAGACGGAAAAACCAACGAGGAAAAAAGTCAAACCCGGCGCAATAGTCATTGAAGCAAAGGACGAAACTTCATTTGCAGATATATTCTGCAAAGTGAAGTCAGACCCCAAGCTTGAGAAGTTAAGGGAAACAGTCATGAGAATTAGGAGAACCCAGGAAGGCAATGTTTTACTTCAGTTAAAAAACGGAGGAATTTCAAATCGACATTAAGGAAACACTAGGTGAAAAGCGACAGTTAAAAGTCTACAACACCGTACAACTTTGGAGTGTAAAGACATCGACGAGGTCACAACCAAGATGGATTCATGGAAAGCGATAAGTTCGCTTACCCGCAGAAAGTCCAAAGGACTTATTGAGAGCACGGAAAATCAAAATTTGCTGGGTAATCTGTCGTATTAGAGAACAGAAAACATTGACGAAGTGATCTAAAGCTTGGAGTTCGCGAGCGTGGTAAAACACTATAAAAATTACTCCTATTGCTGAAAACAGTATAGAAGTTTCGGGATGGAAGGCCATATAGCAAAAGATTGTAATAACGATCCACTTTGAATGTTTTTCAAAGTCAATAAGGAAAACGAAGCCAAACATGTGGCCGGCAGCGTTAATTGCTCGATATTCAGGGGAGGCTTAACCAAGGGAATCAAAATATAATAAAAATCATGCAGATAAACTTAAGCGACTGGGAGGCAGGTCAAGATCTGCTGTCACAAAACTGTGAGTGAAGAAAAAGTCGACCTAGTTTTAATAAGCGAACCCTACAAAAGACTAGACGGTTGCATCTGGACTATCGTCAGGAACAAAAGAGCGGCAATATTACAATTCCCACAAAAGTACTTTATTATCTGATCTTAATTACTTTAGTATTATTTATGGGTAGATCAATTGGTTCCTGGCTTCTGCCTGTGAAGTGCACCTTCTGAGTTAGAAGGGTTAATTCTAACTCTGATAAAACAAAAGTATTCCAGCGAAAGGTAAAGATGAAGAACTTCATAACTTATACTAGAATCGTTGAGGCTATTATAAGCAATCTGTGTCAGGAAGGAAGATAAAACCCCACTTATTTGATCAAAATTGATTTTACAATTTCTCCACTTAGTGATCAGCTTACTTCGAGAAATGAACTGACTTTGCAATTAATCCCATTATATATTAGCAGAGGCGGAATTAAAATAATAATGGAGATGGAGTTGAATCAATTTGTTGAGCGGCACGACCACCATGCCATGGTTCGCTCGCAGCGATGCAAAAACAAGGTATTCAAGTTTCCCCTTACCCTAATTCTCTCCCAGTCAAAGCCATGCTAACGCATCAAAGGGTTGTCCCCTAGGCTTTGATCACATCGTAAAAAAAAATTATATAATAATCTACACATTGTGGGAGATCGACCTTATAAAAATAATTTAAAAAAGCCTAGAATTTATTTATTTAAAAATATTCATAAAAGTCACATGAAAAATAATTTAAATTAACCGCGCATTAAAATTCGATATTATTGTTGCATCCATGCAGACGGTTTGGACAGCAAACAACATTTTTCAACATGTTGCATATTACCACTGACATTTTTCTGATTTACGCATGCGTGCCTTTCAGTTCGAAGTCAGTGAAGTGACAATAGACAGCTAACGGCACTTTAAAAGAAATTATTGCAAGAAGTGCTCTTGGCTTTTCGGAGAATTTTTAGTTTATTTTAATGTAATTTATGGTGCTAATTTTCTAAAAATAGTGTTAAATGGTGCATTTGTCATTGTGTTGTATATTAAGTGCGTTTGTACAGGTTTTTAGGAATTATTAAATCTGAAAAAAGTAAAACAAAATCGCAAGTGCTTAGTGTACTGGCCCGGTGGAAAGTTTGCACGAAATTTGCCAAGGTGAAAATAGGTGATTTGTTTATTTCCGATTAGTTTGTTAATACGTTTGACCAACATATAATGTATTCAGATAAAGAAATTTAACGTAAGAAATTAAATTTCAATTTCAGTACAAAATAATTGCGCATCGAAAATTTAACATGTCAACAAGTGCGTTCAGAAAGAGGAGCCCGAGACAGTGGTTCTAAATCTTGCACGAATCCGAAAATGTTTGCAATTTCACCAGAAAAGCACTTAAATCTCAAAACATTGTTGTGTATTTAAACTGGAGCACAGAGCACAGTTGTAATTATCAAAATTTTTGAATTAAAATTTTTCTGCTTTTAGTTAAACCATTATTCTAGTTGAAATAATTACTTAACTGGTTTCTTTTAATGTCTTATTAAGCATAGGATAGCAACAGGTTCTTTTAAATTACTGGTGGTGTTCTCATTCAACAGGTTCCTTGTGCGTCCTAGTATAGAGCTTATTTCCTTATTATATAGTATTTGTGGCCCATTCCGTAAAGTACAGAGGGCAAGAATACTAATATTTTCAGCATAGTTCAGATCTAGCAATTTTTGTTGTAAGTATGCTTCTGGTTAAGTCGTCAGTGCTGTCAGTGATAACGTTTCGGCCTACCAATCCTAGAAGGTCCCAGGCTCGAATCCCACCGACGGAGATCCATGGTTGATTTCTGCTATTTCTGATATTGCGATAAAAAGGCTATTAGGGTTCCAGAGAAAATGTCCGTGGTTCGGAATCCACTTTAAATTGTAGGTCCACTTGCAAACGTTGGCTCGAATCGGATGAAATCCTTATTCTGCCCTACAAGGGGTTACGGGAACTATAGAGAGATGCTTCTGGGGTTATATCGATGCTACTGACAATGATGTTATTTATTACTATTAGAAATAAAATCATCAGCGTGACTAAGCATCTACATAAAACGTGTATCTACTCGCTGATTTTTTTTGCAGTAGTGCCCATCGATGGGGCCCCTCGTATAAAAATGCTGTTCATCGAGCCGTAAGCTGCTAAATACAGAACGACTAGAATATCTTTCATTACCCTGTAAGAACTGCAATTTATAAATATTAATTTTCTCCAGGAATGGCACCTTTTTTTGTGCATATTTTGCAAATATTTTACCGCAAAGTGGTGTGACAGTTAAGTGATCATAATATGATACAGCTGTCCAGATCGGCGTTTAAATTTGTTGGCTTAAGATTTAGTTTTTGGTTTCGTGTGAAAGCGTCCAGCAGCAAAAGAAAAACTAACCCTTTGGTGCTGCTGTTGAGGAAGAGCCAAAGGAGTTTAGTTTTTCTTTCTTTTCCTTGTTATATTTCTCACGTCGCCCGAGTTTATAAAAAGTTTATTTTGAATTTTTGGCACCTTTCAGTTGAAAAATCGCTTGTATTCAAACCATATCTAAGAAGGACATACTCCTTACGACCCTTTAAATATAAAATAGTAAATACTTCAATTAGTTATGGGTTCCCTTAATAGTCAAAAATGCGGCTATTGCTTTCGCCACTTTACCGGGGGCCTACCAATCCAAAAGTTCCAGGTTTGAATCCCACCGACGGTGACCTATGGTGTGTTTTCTGCTGACAACAGATAACGATGAAAACGGGCATGGGGTTTGCAGAGAAAATTAAATTGTAGGTTCACTTGCAACCGTTGTCTCGAATCGGATGAAGTTCTTCTCCCGCCCTATGCCCCCCCTAGGGGTTTACGGGAACTAGAGGATATTGAACATAATTGATTTTATTGCTTAATTTTATTTGTTAGTTAATCCTCTATTAAATGATAAGTCAGTATTTTGATTGAAGAAATTTCACCTACTTTACATGCGTTTTACTTGTAGAGAAATAACCATTTCGATAAAGGTTTCGTCATCAATTTTTTGTGTCTTTAGATTAAGAAGAAAATTCGATTTTTTTCAGATATATTGTATTTGAGCAATCACACCCATCGTTTTGGATGACTCTTAAAAAACGCTTGTGAACGACGTCGTCTACGGGATTGCCGAGAGAGAAAAATTAAAGTAACCATAGGAAATTGTAAAATATATGAGAATCTCAATAAAAAGGAAAAAACCTCATTCAATTATTAATATGGTCATCAAAATGTTATTTATAAAACCACTAGTTTTTCGGGAATTGCGCGATTAATAGGTTTCTCTTTGACCAGTCTATTCAAATTGTTTTGGATAAGACTACGGTTCCCAATTAAAACCTCAAAGGCGGCGTACCTTAAGGCTCTGTTGTATTACCGACTCTTTTTCTGGTTTTTATCAACGATATATTAACGCATAGTTAGAATCCAGTCCAAAATTTTGCTTAGTACTCTTTATTTTCACTTATTTGTTGGACAGTATTGCGGAATCCTGCGGAGCCGCTATAGATTTTAAGCGAATGCGAAGGGAAAACTCCTTAAATTACGACATAGACAGAGTTCTATTTTGAGGAAGGGAGAATCGCGTTAAATCCAATTCTTCCTTATTTTCTTCAGGATGTATGTAGCCAGGAAGACGGATTCGTAAGAGCTAGAATCAACGGCATACACTTCTATAGTTGTTTGCGCCTCTTAGCTGCACCCACACCGAGTACCAAAATATGTTGGACGAACTTGTAGCTGATGCCCTAACTAAAACCCCGCTGATTATTGCTGGAGACTTTAACGCATTGACAACGGAATGGGAAAGCAGGCAGAACTACGAATGTAAGAGGACGAAACTTCCTTATCAAACGGCTGGGAGGGGATTCTATCATAGACTTAACCGTTGTAAGCAATTCTCTTATTCATGGTACATTATGGTACGTCAGCAAAAAGTGCATGGATAGTGAGCATTAGGCAGTAATGTTCGAGATAAAAATCAAAAGGAGATTAAGCCAAAAACAGGTCAAATTGACAGGCCCCAATTGGAAAGGCACCCAATTTTAAAGGAAAAGCTTTGAGAAAATGCTAACCACATAACACATATGTCATTATAGCCCGCGGAAAGTCTAGCACAGCAACTAACCCCGTTAATGACTGCAGAAATGCCACCTATAGAAAGGTCAGCTATGCTATTCGTGAAATGATAACATACAATTGCTGAGAACTGAATGTCTAAAGGCGATAAGTAAACTCCAGAGAGCCACAGGTAAAACGGAATTCGATGACCACCAGGCCGTCTTCGAGGAACACAGGCATACTTTAGAGCACGGCTTTAAAGCTAGTAAACAGAAATCTTTCAAACGATTATGCTATCAGGCCGCTTTCAATCCGTGGGGTACTAGGTACTTATAAGTTTGCGTAAACATAATTCCCTCGGTGTCCAACGGTTGTTTTCAATAATGATATAAGGTCTGATGTAGAGGATCCCCCCAGTTGTAGAAGAGGAACCACTCGTGGCCTGCAAGAATATAGCTGAAGGTGATAATAAAGGAACAGGGTCTGATGGAATCCCAAACAAAGCCTACACGTCGGCGATCCGCACCCGATCAGTCATTTTCATAACTGTTATTCAAAGGGGAGTATTTCCGGACCACTGGAGAATATAGCAGAGCAGCTAGTGCTAATCCTAAAAGGGTGCAAATCACCTAGGGATCCGTCATCCTACAGCACAATTTGCTTGCTTGACGACGCTATGGGTAAAATACTATAAAAGTGCGCACGTCGGTAGATGCTTTGAAAACGCTAGTAGTATCCCGTCTTGGCCTGTAAGTCTGTGCAGATCTTCGTTGGTAATTACCTCCTGTCAATGGTTGTTAAGGATGCTCCGGAAACACCGATTGCCGAAGGCTTGTAGCTTAAATGTTATTTGACAGGTCACTTTCCATGTTGAACAGCCGTACAACAAAATAGATTTTACCTTCGATTCGAAGATCAGGAAATTTGTGCGTCTGGAGATGTTGTTATTGCGCCAGATCTCAGCAATAGTATTAAATGCAGCCTTATTGATGCGAGCCTGTAGAACAGCCTCAACTCCACCGCCTATTGTAACTATGCTTCCGAGATAGCAAAATTTATCCACTTGCTCTATTTGCTTCTCTTCCAGATAAATTTCATGTCTATCCTGGATAGGAGACATACATCGTCGGCATAGTCCAGGTGCATAAGGTGAAACAGTTTCCATCTAATCTCTCGCGATGGTTGACTCTCTAGGGCGCTGCACTACACGTCATTAATGATGATCAGGAAAATCATTGGTGACAGGACGCATCCTTGTCTAAGTACATTCCCTTGTATAGGACGTGACATTGGGCTCCTGAATAGGACTCCTTTCTGATGGTGATAATTTTTTCTGGGATGCATCTCCTCCGTAAAGCTGCCCATATATATTCGCAATCACCACTATCAAAAGCCTTCCCAAAATCGACGAACATTAGATGTAAAGGGGATCTCAATTCGACGGATTGCTCGATCTGTTCATTGCTAAGAGTGCGATAAATTAAATTCTTAATTCCAACTAAGATGATTTTAGCCTTCAACTTGGAGACTGCAGTTGAAAGACAAATACCGCGCCAATTGCTACAACTCTTAAGGTCGCCTTTTTTGGGATGTATATATACGTATAACAGAAGAAAAAAAAGTAAGTCAAGTGTGAACGTTGTTCATGCTTCGAGGGTTCCGAACTGAAGCTATTTTCAAAAGCAAAATTTTTTTAAATATTTTGTAGGAACCATATCTTCATTTTCCATTCTAAAGAAGGTATAGTGAAGCCTTCTGTTTTTATTCGAATTCGTTAAGTTATAAAAATTGTTTCAACTACAAGTTAATAATGTCAAGTCAATTAAATCACATGTTGTTTAAATTCAGGAGCATTTCGTCAAACTTATTAAAAAAAAATCTTCCATAAATCTTCTAAACGCAACGTTAAAGAAGGTTTTTACGTTCCTACCATAAGAAGTCATACTAAATTTTCCTAACGGCTGTGGATATTATAAGTACTTTTACCTTGCTCGTCTACACTTATATAGGACAAAGCTGAAAATATTAGGAAATTAATTTTTTAAATAAACCTTAAACAAATAAATAATTAATCCAAAAATTTATCAATTTATTAAGTTCTAATTTGATTGATTTAAAATAGATAGCTTGGTTAAATAAATACTTACCTAAATTTTTAAGAAAATAGTTTTTTGTAGAAGAATTTTTAAATTTTAAGAAATTCGAGAAATGATCGTAACCGAGTGTTTTCTCCTTTCAGCTTTTACGCACTACACAGTTCCTGTTATCACTGCAATATTGGAAGCGGTTAGTATTGGTAAGTAAAACTTCAAAAAGTAATTTAATGATTTTTTTCCTTTATTACTGAATATAACTTTTCTTGGAATCCTTTTCCTCTTTTCGATAACATCTCTATTTACAATTTGTATACATATATTTTTCCATATTGTTTTCAACCCTTCTTTTGTTTTCTTCTTTTAAAATTTATTGCTCGATTAAAATTACATGCATGTTAAGAAGTTTTCGACATTTTTTTAATACTTATTTTTCGACAAAAACTCACTTTGATTTTTAATTTGATTATTTTGTTAAAAATAAAAAATTAATCGAGGAAATTCTCACAAAAATTAGCATCGTCATTTGCTTTGGTTTAAATGCGCTTTCTATTTGCTCACTGTTCTTGTTTTTTAAATGCTATCAATAATTTATTTAACATAATTGTCAACTACTTAATGGTTCTATCATTAACTTTCGAAAGACATGATACTTTTAGCTAAGTTATGCTATAATTTTTTTTATAATTTACTATTTTTATAGGAAAGAGAGTTTTGTTTTAAGCACTAAAATAACACAACACTTTCAGTTTCGGTACTTAAACGCTAAGATTTGTTTTTATTTTCATATTTGTTTTGCTTATAAGTTTAAATTGCACTTAATGTAGCTATTGAATTATTGAAGAGATTTTAAAAATAATACTTTGATTACATGAATACACATATACATACAAAAATGATGTTTTATTTACAGTTTAAATGAATACATATTTCCGTCGCTGGTAAAATCTGATAGGAGTATTTCAAAAAGTCTTAAATTTTGACCAAAATTGAGCAATACATCGGCATTTAGTTGTTTAAAATACTGATTTTTGTTTTTAAAATAGTTTCATTGAATACTACAATATCTAGCAGTGCAGAGTAGCTAAAAGTATAACAGGCAACGGTTGTATTTTTTTTTTGTGGGCCTTACATTGAAGTTCTTTTTTCAGATGTGATATTTTCATCAAAGCCAAAGCAGTCCAGCCCGCTTACTTTTCAAGAAATGGTGAAAGTTTGAAATTTTCAAAGAATTTCCAAAAATGTTTAGGTCTTTTGAGTCACTGTTTATATGAAAACTATTTTCGATCATTTTATTTTACCTCACTGTAAATATTATAGCTCCTGTTAATATTAAATGTCTGCCATTAATTATGCCCTATACTATTGCCTATCATGTTTGGTTAGTTCCAGTGGTATTCGATTATTTTGTATTTCATAGTCTGAATCGTCGTCATGAACGTTAATTTCTTCATCAGTATCATAGCATTCTCCGTTTTCCTCGCCGCCAAAAGGGGTAGATGATCTAACACCGCGATTACTACTAGCATTTGATCCTAAAGCTGTTTGAGATGAATTTGGTGATGGTGGCGAATTAACTGAACTATTCATAGATGCAGCAGCAGCATATTGTCTAGCAAGGCCAAGTGCAAAAGCAGCAGCTGATGAAGGATTAACTAAAGATCGGAAAGCACTATGTTCACCTCCCATTAATAATGGAGTTGATGCTGTGACTAATGACGTCACGTTTGTTGGTGAAATTGTTGATGCTACAGTTGATGACGTCGACAGCGGTGCCGGTACTGTCGTTTGAGGAACTTGTTGTTGTTGAGCTTGTTGTTCCATCAGGGGAGGCGATTTGTTGTTGTCTGTGTTGTTGGAATTGTTGTTGTTGTTGTTGATGGTATGATTGTTGTTGTTTCGGGCTACCGCAACGGCTGCGGCTGCTGCTGCTGCTGCTGCCGCCGCAACTGCCAACGATTGCTGGTGAGGATGAGGAAGATGAGACGGATGATGTGGATGAGAGTGCAGATGTTGGTGATGTCCTGAATTTGTAGGTGTCGTAGGGATGAAACTCGTTCCGATATTTGTTTGTTGTGTTGATTGCGGATGACCGCCAAGTTTTTGTGTAGCTAATGGGGATTGATTGATAGTTGCGGGCGAAGAACTGCTGTTCGTACCGGTCACACTTATTGGTGAATGCGCTGATACCGACACAAGACCTGTCTGAGATTGTCCGGTACCCAGCGGTATTGATTGATGTTGCGCTTGTTGAGGAATTGTTTGACCGGAAGGTGGAGGACTGGATCGCTGTTTCAATAGATTCATACGCTGGTGACGCCGCCATTTTGCTCGTCTGTTGGAAAACCAAACCTAATTGATCAATGCGAAGAGATATTCGTTAGTTGATAAAAAAAATTTCATCGACGTTCAATTGAAATTGAAAACTCTATTCTTTTTTTTTTTGTTTTAGTTGAAACAGAGAAGGAAGGGAGAAGATATGTTGCAAATTTATTGAAGAAGTAATCGGTGCGCGAACTAATATTTAACTGGATAACAGATGACACTCACCTGAACTCTAGCTTCGCTAAGGGAAGTTCTCGACGCTAGTCGTTCTCTTGTGCTCACGCAGGGATAGTGCGATTTATCGAATTCCTTTTCTAATTCTTCTAATTGTTCAGGACTAAATGTAGTACGATTCCGTCGAAATTTCGGTTGTTCACCATCCATTGATCCGGAATCCTCTCCTTCGACATCTTTAAAAGGGAATCACAATTAAAATTCGATTAACGCATGTAATGCATTTGATGCCTACCAATCAAGCGACTTCCATCTGGTGAGCCTAATGTATCATGACTACCAGATCCTGGAGATGCTGCCGGTCCTGATGTACTATTTGAACCCGGAGAAATTCCTGGAATTCCACTTCCTGGGGACCATAGATGTGCAGCGGCAGCAGCAGCAGCCGTCGGCGGCCACGGAAAGCCACCATACGGATGAGGCGGATATAATCCATAACCAGCAGCACGTGCAAATTCCGCAGCAGCTCGTTCTGCTGCTCGATTTCTAAGAATTCGATTAATCGATGAAACTGACGGAGCTGTGGCATTAGTGCAGACACCTAATTGGGAGCAAATAAGTTGACATTGATCAGTCCAATGAATTTAAAAGGAAAAACATAAACTAAGCAATTTCTTTGAGTACTTAAAATTCTATTTTTGCGTATGTCAGCTTTTTTTCTACCACACACACAATATATATATAATTGCCTTAAACGATTTACTTTATAAAGTGTTTACGCAAAAAAAAATTTAAAACGCTCCAATGTCCCCATTTTTTACGAACCAAGACAACTTCTGCGCAATGTATTATGAAACGGACATGCAGATATGTACATAAATGGATACGTAGCTTTTACCCCCTTTTCTATCTTCTTGACCAAACCAAATGCTCACTGACCAAAGCGGCAAGTAATCATGGCTGTCTAGCGTAATTGATTTTCCACATTTCTGCTTCTACACGTGTACGTACAAGTACAAATCTCTCGTCAGTGTCATACTCAATGCAGCTAAGCGCAAGCTTTCGATTGCTTTCCATTTTCCCAGACATTTCCCATCGGTGAAAACGGCAGTTCATTTCCTTCCATCAAAGTGGGTGTCTCTTTGGAGGCGGAGTACTAACTACAGAAAATGCAGTACAGGGATATATACTATCTTTGTTGTAGGAGGTGAAAGTATAAAGTACTTTTGTTGGAATGTATAGGATAAGTGCGTATGAAAGGACTTGAATTCGCTAGGGCTTCGAATTTTGTACACTATGGGTGGCAACTGCATTAATTACATTTTAAAGTCCACCCAATGTAGCAGAGATTATGGAAACATACCCTAATTGGGTTTTGGCGCCCAAGGTGGAGGCGTCAAAACAGATGCTAGTTGTAATGGATATATTTCTCTTTTCTTTTCCCGTAACCCCTTATGATGCATTGTGCGGAAAAACAACTTCGTTGTTTACTTTGCAATCCCATAAAGCGTTTTAGGACAATATATTGGCATCAGGAAATACCTATGATTTGCCGCCGGCGAAATTCAAACTTTGGATATTATGATGAATAAATGATAGTATAAAGTAATGGCTACAGTACAGGATAAGTATGTCAGCGAGAATCTCCTAGAAAATTTATGTAATTTACCAGAATTCGCAGAATAAGTTCCATCTCCTTTAGTAAATCTTTTGTTAAGATGTAGCAAATAAAAAGTTAATTGGACTTGCGACACCATTGGAGGGCACGCCATATGTAATAGGACCGAAGTGTCTTCCCTGAGGTACAGCATGTACTTTCGTAATATGGCTTATAAACTTTATGTTTGAATTTCACTACACTCTAATGCCAGAAAAAGTTAAAACATCAGTCGTGGATCAAGTTAGGTACTTCCACGTAGTGCGAGGTGGTCTCTGAGAAAAAGTTTAGACCCTAGCATGCACATCTTCATACTAAGCAACCTCTAGTTTAAATTAGATCGTTCCTTTATGAAAAGCTCTGCTGTAGGGGATCGTTTATTTCTCACTCTACTCATAGAAATATCATTGAGTCAAATTAAAATGCAAAATGACAGATTTACCGCAAAAACAGTAACGCAAAAGATTTCGCAAGTCCCATTAGAGGTATAAAAGAAGTACTGCTTGATATAAATTCTTAGTCCATGTCATCAGATTCATAGCAACGTTTACTCACCCGAGCTGAGGGGAAGGCAGATAGCGATCTAGCAAAACATACCCCAGTAAATCAGGCTCTAGAAGAATTAGAATCCCAGTTTAAATTTATAGAAGCAGTCGAGCAGACACTATTTTTGAAATACCTACGAACGCCGGTATCCGTTAAGACAGCAAATTGGGGAAGATTCTTTTAATTACCAGCGGAAGAATGGATGAAACTCTACATTACACAGTATTGCCAACGGTAGACAATATAGTCAATGCGGAAGCGTTCGAATATTGGAGGGTCTTTCCTTATGATGAGACCATTTTCAGGAGATGTCATATAGAAGAACGTTATCAGGAAACCAAAATTATGTGGTTGAGTCAGAGAGACGATATTGTACGTTTCGTCTTAATGCTTGATTCTTTATTCTAAAATCGAATTAAAGAAAGATTCTCAGAAACTACTGTACGACCAAACTCGAACTCAAGGCTACAATTTCATTAGAATAGTGGCTAATTTCCACTGCGGTAGCAGCGTGAGAAACAACCTCTTGGCTCCCAAAATATGCCAAGCCATAAATAGAATTAAAATTAAGAGATTATCATCAATAAAAGTGAAAAGTAGAAAGAACTGAACCCTGTGGTATTTCGGTATCCATCTATCAATCCGTCTTGGGATATGAAGGTGCCAACCACGGGCTATGCTAGTACGCCTAGATGTACAGAGTCCAATATAGACGCATATATACTGATAGTCAGTCGGTCATTAAGGCGCTGGAAGCTGTGGTGGTACAATATTGAAGTTAGTGCAATTGTGGAAGAACAGCCTAAGCAAGATTTCCAGATGTCACAAGCTGACCCTATGCTGGGTGTCAGGACATAGGAATGGTAGAGCGAATGATTTGGCGAAGGAGGGTGCTGAGATGGATAGATCTAAAGCGGTCACATATGTGAAAATCCAGATATTGCCAACGACGCTTACAGTAAGACTGATGATTGGTGAACTAACTGTAACACGTGCTGCATTAGCAGACAAATGTGGCCTGAATACAGTAAGAGAAAAGAAGAGCTAAGGTACTCCTTCGTGGCAGCAGAACTGTTGCCAAGATCCTAGTAGGAGTTTTAAGGGGCATAGGCAACCATGCCAGAAGACTTGGTAGAGAAACAAACGATTTCTGTCGGAGCTGTAGGGATTCGGAGGAAATTGAACTAGTCCGCCACTCTGCGAGTGTCCTGCCCTGGCGACAAGAAGAAGCAGACTACTGGGTAGTTACTTCTTCTCAAAGCTTTAGAGCATAGAAATCGAAGCCGTTCTGTGACTCATTAGGGAAGTAGGATGGCTATGAGAGAGAGGATAGTTATGACGTATGGAATCCTATGAATCTATGGGGTACAATGGACTAGTGGACTAAGTGAGGTAGACGGCAGAAAGCTCAGTAACACTCCTCTAGCTATGTCTACAGAAAAGCTAATCATCGGTAGGGAATCTGGGTTGCATGTTGTACAGCAAGCCAACTAGGTCGGGGTACAATAAGAAAAGAACTAAAGGATTCCTAAGTTGCAATAGAACCGGCTTTTAATGGGGCATAGATGACTTTGCTTCTGAAGGAGTTGTAAAGTATCATGCTGAGAGCAGATTACGCTTGCGTTTTGCAGGGTAATGTCGGTGGATTGGAATACACAGTGAACTGTAATTCTGGGCTTAGTCGTTGCCATCGAATCGAGTAAAGTTATTCTCCCGCCCATGGATACCCACCGTGTTCCCGGAACTAAGAAAGACCTCTCTAACGGTTGTTTGCCATTTTTTTTTATGAAAACATTGTTGTATTGCTTTCGTTGTAGGAAGCATTTGCTATTTATGATTGGCTTCGCTCTTATATGGTTAGAGTGAAATTTCATAGAATGTGCTGATGAAAGTTATTCTTCGTGCACACAACATTTCAAGCCCCAAAACTACCTATTTACATAGGATGGGAAATTCTTCGGTTAAATTCAAGAGAAAATTCGCTTAAATTTTCTTCTTCTTGTATACGTTTCCGAACTCAATTATAAAAACATCTAGTGAGAATTATTTCACCTTGGTAGAGTTCAAAAATATTAGCAAAAACCCGAAAAACTAGGTAAATGTCCACGCGATAACTTCTTACAGTCACTGAATATTGAACGAGTGGAGAAAAAAGTTCTTGATTTCATTGAACTGATAAAATGCAGAGCAAATCCAGTTCGCATCAGTTCGGTGTTCAGATGTCTGATCAAAGGAGAACCTGAGAAGCCTTAAGGCAGGTCAATAAATCAGAACGCCCAATCGGACATCGAATCGTAGCGAGATCACAATCACTTCCTCTTCAGGGAGTTTTTACCATCATTGAGGCCGCATCATCGAATGATCGTTTTTGTCTTTTGTCCTTCGAGATCCTTTTACGTTTTATCCCATGCAATCATCCCCCTTCAGTCAGAGATTTTAGTCACTCGATCACTTGAATGAGGATCATCTTAAAAGCAGACATTGGTTACCTCTGGTCCAAGGAAGCGGTCGGCGTTGATGATGACGGGCAAGATTAGGTCGAGCCAACAGAGCATAACCAACATCATGGTCTCCACATGGGCCCCACAGGAACCCAGGAGCCCAAGACATAATTTGCATATCAATCTGTGTGGTGTCCGGATGTACACAAATTGATCGATTGATCGATGTTTGATGATCTTTTTAAGTTCGTACCCACTTTTTAGTTGAGTCGCCATTGATTGTGGGCATCAAGCAAACGGGGCACAGAGGAGTAATCACTTACCTTCTGAGATGAGTCTTTCCCGAATTTCCCACGCGAATATCGTTGGATTCTCTCGCTTGTATTGCTCAATTTTTGATACGACTGCCGGTGTTGCTACCTTCGGCTTTGAGCCACCGATTAGGCCAGGTGGACGAAGTGTACCTGGAAGATAAAAGAGGAATGAATTAATTAGAGAGACTGCAAGTGACTTCATTATGAGTTTGATCTTAAAATGCCTTAAATTAGGTTCGTAAAATTGTTTTACTTTTAAAAGACTTGTTAATACGTAATTACGTCTACTGTTATGGACGGTACATAAAAGTCTCAGAATATCCTAACCTAAAGGAGTTGGCCAGATACAAGTTTGGTAAAAGGGGATAGAGAAAAACCAACAGACCAAGCTACTGGGTCTGTAATTAGAGTCATTTCTGGTGTCGGCCATAAAATTTATGAACCCTGTAATTGACCAGTTGAGGCCAGTGTTTACCATTGCAATTTGTCTTCCTGTTAGCAACGTTGTATTATTTCTCAACCACTATCTCCGGTCATTTATCAAATTAATTCACGCTTGGTTTTAGGAGGCTTTCCGCGAATCAGGAGACTATCTAGGGTAGCGGATCTTTTTGTTCATAAAAGTTTTAAAGAGTTTCCTTTAGAGTTTGTAATTATATGCGATTGTTGATAGAGTCTAGATTGCAACTGATTATGGATTGCGTTTCAAGAGATTTAAGTGATTGAGATTCTGGTCATTTTTTGAACTTGATAGTGCCTTACAGGATAGATAACTTTAGCGAATTTTAGTCCTTTTTTCATAATACGTAATTTTCTAGATTCTTGGAGATATATGTACATTTTCGCCTGTTTGGAGTTTCACAAGTGTTCGAATATACATTCACGCACTTTATTTAGCATCGGAATTAGCTGTCAATAGTCTTCTTATTGTGCTCCCCTCTTTATCAAAAGTCATCTCGGACTGCTGGTATTGCATCGGTAATCGTGAATATCAGGTATAATATGAGTTGCCATTTTCTGTTATTTCATTATTGAGCTTGTACATCCCCAAATCTGTTCCTGCTGGTCTTTTTGCTTTACATTTTTATCTCATTTACACCGACCACACTCGGAATGATGTGTTGTCGAGCGAATTTGCTCTTGAAACTATCTATACCGAAACAATAAATCGCGCGGTGTCGCTGTATTTTGAGATTTTCGCCACACATTAAGAAGAGAAGGTACTTGTGTTGAAGACGTTAGTGTACACTCAGACTTTGCAATCGCTTAAAGTGCGATGAAATGTTTGGGTTTTCTACAGAGATGTAAGAAATATTTCACCCCACCCGACTTAGCGTTGATCTACAAGTCCCACATTAGGCCTAGACTTGAATATAATTCCCATATTTGGGCAGGGGCAGGACACACCGCATTGTCCGCGTTAGACAAAGTTCAGCGTAAGGCTGTTAAACTTATTGGCGATTCCTCAATCTCTGAGGGCCTTGACTCTCTTGAGCATCGACGGAATGTCGGTTGTCTCTCACTCTTTTATCGCTATTTCCATGGCCATTGTTCTAACGAAATCGCTAGCCTGATTCCTTGTAGACTCATTACAACGCGCGATACAAGATCTACAAGTCGCTCCCACCCCTTTACTCTCCGGGTCAAATTTGGACGTACCGTCAAATTTCGGGAATCTTTTCTTAGCAGAACAACACGAATGTGGAACAGTTTACCATCTTCTGTTTTTCCCTCGTCTTATGAGCCTGAAACTTTCAAACGGGGCGTACATCGACACCTCCTTCACTCAACCTCCTAACCCATTTCCCTCATCCTTAATTCCTTTCCTGCCAAGGCTGTGCTTTAGCATCATAGGGCATCCCCTGAGCTTTGGCAACATCATATATAAAAAAAAAAAAAAAAAAAAAGCGTCATCGCAATATAGAGGCATTAAAGGCAACAACCTCAATATCGCTGGAAGTGGTGCGTGTGGCGATAGATAGGTAGCCGGATCGCTTGAAGAAGTGTGTCAAAGTAAAAGGTGGACATTTTGGGTAGTTTTATTTTTATTTGAAATTTATAATATAAAATAAGGCCTCTT
Organism: Leptarthrus brevirostris; assembly: GCA_964036015.1. Lineage (NCBI taxonomy): Eukaryota > Metazoa > Arthropoda > Insecta > Diptera > Asilidae > Leptarthrus > Leptarthrus brevirostris. Next base: position 8,753,419 of record OZ038373.1, read on the forward strand.
GTTGGGGACAGAACTTATGGCCAGACTATGTATGGAGGAGGAGGAAGTGGAAAAAATTCAGCATTTGCTGACACATATATGGATTCAAAGTAAACAACAACAAAAATTGTATTGTTAAATTCTATTTAATTCTGTTTTTTATTTAAAAGCGCCCAGAAAACAGTAGGATTACACCTAATTCCAGATTCTATCTCTCTCTGGCTCCTTTAACTCCTTATGGGCATATGTCGTCTATTACACCGACTCTCCACCCGGTCCGGTTCCAACGATTTCAACTGTGGCCACGATTTGTTGATCTGAGTACCTTTCGTCTCGACGGATCTTCTCTATGTGTGGTGCGGTCCTCCAATTCGGCGTTTATCTTGGATTCAAATCTAGAGCCTGCTGTGCGATGTTGTTAGGCTGTTTGCTAACCCGTCTGTAAGTCTGCGTAGGTGTCCGTTGGTAATAACCTCCGGCCAATAGATGTTGAGGATGCGCCGGAGACACCGGTTGACAAAGGCTTGTAGCTTAAATGTTATTTGACAGGTCACTTTCCATGTTGAACAGCCGTACAACAGAACAGATTTTACGTTCCACTCGAAGATCCGGAGTTTTTTGCGTCTGGAGATGTTGTTGTTGCGCCAGAACTCAGCAAGATTATTAAATGCAACTCGATCCTTATTGATGTGAGCCTGTACATCCACATAAATTTTGATGATGTCTTCGTGCGTTCAAGCTAATAAGTTTGGTTTTAGCAGCATTGATCTTAAGCTTTGCTCGCGATCTTCTCTGCTCCGGACTTTGGACATTTGGGCTGCATGACTTTTGTTGGATGTTGTCATAATAGTCCAGGTGCGTAAGGTGTTTAAAGAGTTTCTATCTTATCGCTCGCGATGGGTGGCATCAAGGACGCTGTACAATACGTCATTAATGACGAGCTGGAAAAGCAAAGGTGACAGTATGCATCCTTGTCTCACTCCACTCAGCACTTGGAAAGGCTCCATAATTTTCCCGTATGTAGGACTTGCGCTCCTGAGTAGGACTCATTTGTGATGGTGATAATTTTTTCTGGGATGCCGCCTCCTACGTAAGCTTCTTATGACGATGATTAACCTACGGTAGATCAGAATTGTCTCTTCTTTTCCGCCTCGGAACATGTATATAAATTATATTATCAACAATTGTATTGTATTGTATTATTTTGACAAGTCGGAGACGGAGTTAGATCAATTTGTTTAGCGACACGACCCACCATGCCATGAGTCGCAGGTCTCCCAGTGGGTTTTTATTAAGAAACTAAAATAATCCACTCCGTCTCTGGGCTATTGTCTAGCTTGCAGCAATGCACAACACAACATTCAGGTTTCCTCACTTCCCATACCCTAATTCTAGGCATTGGCCACATCGAATAAAAAAAATTCGAGAGCAATAGTAGTTTCCAAGAGAAACGGCCGTGATAGACAAACATAAACCGAAGTACCGAAGTATATCTTTTAGGTACGGAACCCTAAAAATGAAATATTAGAAAAATATATGGTAAGCTACGAAGGTTATGCTTATGCGTAGCAAAGTTAATGATTAAAATTTAAAAAGCTCGTGACTGTACTTCTAAAACAAATTACAGTGCAATTCTATATTATTTCGACCGAATAGAAGTCATCTAAATTTATATTTTCCTGTGTACAATTTGTATTATTAATAATTACGTAAAACCAGACTATATCGAGTAAAACACGAAGAAAAAAAATACACACTAACACCAGCAAATTATAGTATGATTGCAGAATGATTTGAGATACCTTAAGAGTTGTAAGCAAACATTGTAAGGTTACCTTCATTCGACAAACTATTGCATGCAAACTGAGTTATATACGTACCTGATGGAATTAAAAGTGCGTATCGCGCTTCAATTATTGCGTAGGTCTCATTTCTCTAAGGTAAATAAATTATGAAAAGTCATACGATTGTGCACGTTACCACTTTCATAATATAATAGGGGGGTCTACATATAAGAAAGCTTACAAGTGCTGAGGGAAGGAATTTGAAGTATTCAAGACCACGTAGGTAAGTTACGCAAATGGCGCCTACATCTATTGTGCCCCGGTATATAAGATAAAATGGATTTTATAATGCGTATCCATACGCACACTGAAGGTGTGAAATTATTTTGTCTTAACCAAATTGGATCAGATTTTATTGCTAAGCAGAAATGTTGGATGGTCGGTTAGGTTTACGATGGGAACTTGTCAGACGGAATTGATTTTCACAATTATCTACACATGCGAATGGTAATTATAGCATGGTATCTATCTGTAGATAGGTTTTATGAAGTGAAACGAAAAAAGGTAAATACAGTGTGTGGTAGAATGGCAGACGTTCCGGATATATGAGCATTTTAAGTACATACATATATGATGCTTCGCTATTTGGACTATGCAATAAAAATAAATTAAGACAAAAGTGCTTAATACAATTAGATAGTTGAAAGTTTATAAAAAATAAATAAAGAGTAAAGAACCGGCCAAGTGCGTATCGGGCTCTTTCAATTTTTAAAATTATTTTTTTCGAGTCGAAAACTCACAAAACTAAGCGTAATTTTTTTTTAGTGTTTCGTGACACATTTCAAATGACTTTCTTTGTGGGATTTCTCACGAATAAGGCATCATAAGAATAAATTTCAAATGAACAGCACTTCTTCTCTGTCAAATGGAGCCGTATTCCCTTTACTGTCCTGCCAAATTGGTCCAATAACTTACTGTAGTTAGTATCGCCCTGCATCCATGCTCTATTTCGCTAAAACGCCAATGAGGATAATTCCTTTCGAATCTTTAAAAGTTGTCCCTTCTTAGGGTTAGATTTACCCTGAGATGTCGGTTGTTATTTTGCTTGGTCTTTAGGGTATAGTAATTGATCCTGACATTTTAGCGGTGACACAAAAACTCCTGCGGATTCCGCTCAAAGTTGTCTAAAGTTTGCTTTGATATTAACATCCGCATCTGCTTGTTGTCCCCCGTAAGCCATCCCGACATCCATCGGCCCAACAGCTTTCTTACTTCGAACTTACCACGTAAAATGTTGATTAAGGTTCCGTACGACACGCCTACGGCCTCTGTAAAGTCACTCACTTTCGTTCAGTGATCAGCGTAAATTATGTCATGAACTCTTTCGAAAATTTCCTCAGGAACCATGTGTGCCATTTGTAGGTCTGGGCGACCGTCATTAAAAACAAATGCTCGTTGAAGCAATATGTCACGGTTGTCGTAGGTGGTGAAGCGTCCCGAAAAACAACATCTAACTTCTGCTTCCATCCAAAAATACCAACCACCTTAATACTAATGGGCAATGGCTACCAAATCAAAATTAACCTATAAATCAGTCTACAATTTTGTATAGCGTCTTTTGAAAGATGACCCGGTGGTAATGTCAAATTTTCTCAGCAATGCCACTTGGCTTCAAGCCATATTTTTGGAAATTTGTCGATTCTGCTAAAAAAACATTGTGCAGGTTTGTAAATAAAGGACTGATTCAAGTGCTCCGTTCTGCAGAGACGAGAACTAATGGAAAATTGACGAGGTTAGGCTCAAAAGGCGGTTGGAGCAGAAGTTATCCGTCAAGGCGCATAAGTTTTTTTCGAGCTCCCAATAATGTACTTGATTTCACTTGGCTTAGTGGAAGATGAAAGAATCTCCGCAAGTGCTTTCTTTAATTTCGGCAGCTATTTATAATGAACACCCAAATTATTTATGTTGACGATGGGTAGAAGCTACCCCTGCCCATTATATCAGTGCTATAACAGTGCTATTCCCTTACTGACTACTATGCTATAACGTCATCGGTGGGGTAATTGATAACGTCGTCGTCGGCCTACCAATCAGGAGGTTCCAAGTGTGAAGTCCGCCGACAGCGAGCCATGGTTGTTTTCTGCTGACAACCATACCATAGGGGTTGCAGAGAAAATACCAGTTGTTCGGAATCCACTTTAAATTGTAGGTACACTTGCAGTCGTTATCTCGAATCGGGTGAGATTCTTCCCTCGAACCATACTCCACAACGGGTTACGGGAACTAGAGAGAGGGAGACGCTGTCATGACTTCCTTTTATTCAAAATAATCATAGGGCAACCGTTTCTTATCGTCAGCAAAAATTCGACACGAAAATGGTTCATTGTTTAAAGGAAATCGCAGACGGAAATCCACTCAACTCAACCAAAAGATTTTAAACCCAAATTGTTATCGTAGAAGCCTTATCCAGGGGCCGGTTGACATAATTCGATGAACTGTCTTGATTATGGAATTAATGGCGGAATTAGTGTAAAAATATTTATGGGAATTTTAAAATTATTCAGCTACGTATTCTGCAATGTGTTCCTATTGTCACTTCTATGTCGGGAAGCCTCATCTTTCACTGGGAATAACTAACTGGCCGCAAACTTACAACAGCTTGTCCACGAAGTGCTGCAGGAAGGACAAGTCTCACGTTGGAATCGTAGAACTTGGACGATGATGGGAGCAAACGACGATGGGGGGTCGAAATTCTTGTGCGTTTGTTTTGAACATTTTTGGATGAGTGTTCCCGGAGGACTAGAAAAGTGCCGAACGGCTCTTTGGAGAGGGCGTGTGCTTGGGAGAAGCGATTTCCGAAGTAGGAACTTTACCCAGTACTGCATCTACCCTCTGGGAACACTCACACGATTATGTTTTTATTAATATTTTCGGTTTCGGTTCATTTTGTTCATTCGTTTTAGGTATAGCTCTAGGTTTCGTTTCAGAATTTTCTCAAAATTGTTAGGGCTGGCACCCACTTGGAGATATTTAATAACTTTTTTGTATTCTCTTTTTTTACAGGCTTTTGCCCTCAAGTTGTAAAGTCCTTTTTATTTCACCTATTTACAGTAACGTAATATATTGAGTCATTTTTTGTTGTGTTCCTTTTGATCCTTATTACTGTGTCTTTTTAATAATTTGTGCAATCTTTAGGGTAGCTTGTTTTTGTAGAATTGTTATGCTTTATAACGATGAGCCAAACAAAGAGCCATATACATATTAAGAAACAGTAAAATTCAAATTTGTTAATCATAATGCCCAAAGAATTAAGGATATTTGAAATGGGTTAATAGGATTTGAGTGAAGGAGGAGACGATGTTCGCCTCCTTTGAAATTTTCTGGTTCATAAGAGAGGAGAAAAACAGAAAATGGTAAACTATTTCACATTGCTGTTGTTCTGCTAAGGAAAGATTCCCGAAATTGGAGAGTACGATCAAATTTGACCTTTAGAGTATAGGGGTGGAAAGCAACTTCATGCTCTTCTATCGTGCGTATTGTAATGTACCTGCAAGGAATTAGGCTAGCAAATTCGTTAGAACAATGACCATGGAAATAGTGACAGAAGAGTGAACAATGCGATAGAAGTGTAAGAGGCCACCGATATTCCGTCGATGCTTCAGAAAGTCAATGTTTCCAGAGACAGTGAAGTTGACAAAAAGTTGGATGGCCTTTCGTTGAACTTTATCCGACGCGAACGCTGCGGTTAGCCCGTAAAAACAAAAAAAAAGTAAAAAGTTTGAGTTGATTTCACAAATAAGTCTACATCCTCCATCACTCCGGTTCGGTATGGTAATTTTTACAGTGATTTTCGCCGTAATTTTTCCTATACGGGTCCCTCCCTCGTTGCTTGGTGAAGGGGGCAATTGCACCCGTTGCCTCCCCACCCTGGATCCACACCTGTTTGTTAATGTGTCATTTCTTTTAATAGCAAAATTCTGTGAAAATACTATAATTGAGGCCGCAATTAAGGTTCAGTAAACTACGATATACCACAGACTCAGTACTGTCTTTTATTTTTCAGATTCGCATGGTCTATAGTAAACAAACTTAAACGAAAAGCCGTTTCATTAATAGTTGCAGAATTTCTAGTTTAATTCTATGTGTGAGATCGCTTTCTTTGCGCACTACTCGAATCTTAAGTCGCTCTTACCCAGTCAAGTAAAATTTGGTTGCACTGTGACATATCGAAAATCCCTTTTCAACCAAAACAGAACGAATGTGGAATAGTTTACCATTAGACAAGTATGGTTGTTTCTTCCAGTCAACCCGTTAATCCAATTTCCTAAATCCTTTATTCAATCCTGCCAAGGAAGTGCTATATCATCCTATCATTTCCCCTGCGTTTTGGCATCATCGTTAAGAAAAGAATATTAATTCAGAAAATTTCTTGTTAATGTTCCTGCTCTCTAAGTTAAGTCAGACATGGTACTCTGGATTTAGACAAAATGGTACAAATTTTCTATTAGCGCGAAAATTTATGCTAATTATTGTGATAATTATCGGCAATAAAACTACAGAATTATATGCATTAACTTGTGGCCACTAATGGTTATGGTTCTCCTTAAGTTAATCGAATTTATGAAGATAATCAAGAAGAACCAGAATCGTAATATTATGCAAGAAATTTAAATTCTTACTTTTGTGCAAATTTACCTTTATGTGAATAGAAATTGTGCTCGGAATCGAACCAACTTAAACAAGATCATCTGATCCGATCAGTGAATGTAAATTTTCTGCACGTATAACAACGTCTCTGACAATAACAATAGTCCGATTTGCCGGAAGTATCATTCACCAGAATAGAGTGGTTGATTATCTAATTAGCGGCATGGGGGAACATAATTAGTAGCGTGAATTACATAAATTCACCTGAACAATTACGTGAATCTCCTACATTCAGACAGTCAGAGGTTGAGGTAATGAATGAATGGACCGATGAGGTTAATGTGGAGATCACCGATCGCGCAGGTAAAGCGCGTTTGTTAAGTTAAACAGTGAAGTTGTATATATATACCTGTTGATTACGATAGTAAACCGGGGCAAAATGATACAGTGAACGTTTCGGCCCTGGGGGAAGAGAATCGCAAAACAAAAGACGAACAAATAAAAAAAAAAAAAAAATACTAGCGTTACTTGAAAATTACTGCGATTGCATCCGTTTTGTATTAATTTTGTAGCAATTTCCCGCATTTTCCCCAAACGTCGTAGTCGTCGATGGCGGTTGCCGGTAGAATCGATTCCGAATACGATAAAGCTGTCAAAGTCTCCGACAAAATTTATGATCATACGCCGTACTATAGAGTTTGATATCAATCACACAGTGCAATTCCAGTCAATGGGAATTAAAGGCAAACTCACAAGTGCTTCCCATCTTCCGGAAAATCGCCAGAATCTAGTCTTTTAGTCGTGATTACGATAATTTGTTGATTAAGCGTGTGTTTGACGGCATTGATCGAAGTTAAATGTTTAACGAGATTACAATATGCTGTCGTAGTGGTTCAATTTGTCGAAATATTGCCACAAGCTGTTTCGGTTGTAAAGAAAATTTATTTAGATTTTCTTCGTAGCAAACGTATTTGTGGATAATTTCGTATGAAAATTATCGCAAAAAATCTTTCTACGTAAATCTTATTACGCCTGTCAAGAATTCATAGTATGTTGCAGCAAACAATCTTTAAACATTTTTGTTTAAACTTCCCAAAACATGCCATTCAATTCAAACAATAGTGCCAGTTTTACTAACTTCTGTAATAAAGAACGAAATCTCACCCAAAATATATTGTGGAGTCCCACAAGGTTCAGTCCTAGGTTTACTCTTGTTCAACTTGTATACTTGCAATTAAATCACATTTATAAACAGTTCTTGTCTTAATGCAGGCATTATGATCTGCAAAACACGAAGGGAATCTTACTCGTTGTATTGGTCATTCTCGATAATCACAGATGAAGAGAGCATGTGAGTAATGACGTTCAGCCCACGTTAGTATCGAATGAACCCAACAAATTAAACTCGTTGGGACAACAAAGCAGATATGACATGCCTAGAGGAAAAAAATCTAACAAAGTATTCTAAGACCATATGAGGACAAATTAAGTTTTCTAAATAATAAAAAAAAAGAGGGGCTGATGATGGACTGGGTAAAGAAGACATATGCATATCTGTTTACTTAATAAAATCTCCCCAACAGATGCATTACTTTGTACTACGGTGGACACTACATAGACAGTAAAGCCTAGCCCCATCACCTAATAAAGAACCAACACGGAAGGTGACGTGAGTTTTGTCCAATTCACTACGGACTGTGTCGAATTTTCAGCTATTAAAGAATTCGCCAATTAAAAGAATTCGGGATGTAGGTATAGCGAAAATGTCGGGAATCCTTTGCACAATTCTCGGCACATAATTATCACATGGGACTTGACAACTGACAGGAAAAATATAGCATTTTTCATGGAAGCAGCCAAGGAGTTTGCCAAGACAAAAGCAGCTTTAAACCTGAATAATCTAAACTTCTATAGAAACTTATTCAATCCCATTATGATTACGTATCTGATTGGCTGAAGGAACTACGCCCATCTTATTGCCTAAGCAAGACAATAGTCCTTATAATATAGAAGTTACATGTTGATTTCAAAATAAGTAATCCTCAATGATCAAACCCTATAAAATAACTTTTATTGCATAAGAACATTCAGGAACATGTGATTAGCAAAATGCAATCCACCGAAGAATACGTGCTCTCTACTACTGGAGATGATTTGCCAGCTATGCCAAATTCACCGGAGTAAGTCTACACTTCCTATGTCACAGAACTTTTCAGACCAAGCTAACGAATGTACAATAGTTGGACATGCTATACCAAATGGCGTTCCTCAAGGTTCTGCTCTATCAACTAGCCTTTTCAGAACCTGTAACATTGTTCCGCCGGACTACTCAAAGCGTAAGTTTAACAAGTTGCCTAAGCAATATTTTGGATGGTGTATCGGGATAGTAACAACTGGAATGTTTCAAGAACAGAGACGCATACCCTATTGCTCTGGCTTATGCCTGAATATAATATCGCCATGGTGAAGATAATCTTGCACTTGTCGCAAACTCGGCGAGATAAAGGATCTCATCTGGTCTCGTTCTTGGATAAATAGCAAGCTCAATAGCCTTAAGATCAACTTTTCTTTTTACATCGATCTATCTATAGAGGAAGCATTCAGTTGAGAACCATCCTTTGCATGCTATTCCGCTGTATCCCACTATGACCAGGGACCCACCATAGACTTAACCTTTGTATTGCTCTGGAGACTCTTCTGATACTTGCAACTTTAATACGTTTGAGTCTAGTGCTTTTATTGCCGCTTGTTTGTCGAAATTCATATGTCGCTACCATTAGGTGATTTTGGCGTGCTAGTGATAATCTTTCCTCTCTTTCTATGGACAAGATTTGACTAACACCCCAACACCCACCCCGTTTATTGCTTTCGATTCATCAGTGAAGAATATTGGCCATGCTGACACCACGATCCGCTCCACTCCTCTCTGCCTGGATTCTAGTAGAAAATATTTTCCCAAAGCAAAGAAGTAGTGTAGTCGGTGTTCTCCTGCAGGTAGCTTCCAGGATAGATGTTTTGTATACTGCTATGACCGTGGTCAGAATTTTTCCAACATTTACACTCTTTCAGTCTTATGGCGCTGCGTGCAGCTATACTTTTACAGTGGACGTCAAGCGGTCGTAGTTGAAGTATGGTCTCCAATGAAGCAATTTACGTTAGGAAAATTGCTCCGGAGATGCCCAGACAGGCAGCTCTTTGACTTTTGGTTCACTTCTTAAGGTTGTTCAGCTTCTCTATATCAGTCCACCAGACTACTATTCCATAAGTAAGGATTGGTCTTAAAATGGAATTGTACAACCAGTGAAGGCCCCACTTTTACCAAACAGTTTGGAGTCAAGTCTGACACCTAATTACCTGGTCTCATTGGTTAGTCCCAGCATACCCCACCATCTCCCATTTTTGGTGGTTAACAGACCGCTTCCATCTTCTGAGGATTGACCGCTAAGCCATAGTTGTGTGCCCATCTGTAGATTTCACTCACAGCTCTCTCCGGTAGTTCGCTGATAGTGCTTCGAAACTTTGCTGAGACCAATAAGGCCAGATCGTTTGCATAAGCTACCACTTTTAACACATTATCTTCAAGTGAGGCCAGGATCTTATTAACTACTACTGCTCTGACAGCCTCTCCAATTTTGTGTGGATCTGACGACTATCCAGCATTGTGTCTATCCAGTGGCCAATGAGGCTATCTGTGCCATGCTATTTTAGAGCATTGTGTATTGTTACAATCTTGACCTTATTGAATTTTATTACGTGTTCCTGGCACTGCTTACTCCTGTTAGCAGGCAGCGTTTTTCAGAGAAACGAAGAAGAACGAGCTAATAGGTCTGAAGTCCCCAGCAGTCATATGTCCGTTTTTGCCTGTCTAAGGGATAAAGATCATCTTGACCTGTTTGCAAGCAAGAGGGATATAGTAGTGGATTAGGCAGCTTCTATATATCATCTTGAGCCAAGGAATAATGGATAAGTGAGCTTTCTGGAGTATGATAGGCAAGATTGCATCTATTTCTGGTGACTTGTATGGTTCAAAAGAGCTGACGGCTTAGGAAATCCTGTCGTGGGTGATAATAGACTTGGCATGCTGCAGATTTGAATCGCCTGCCAATCCGGCAACTGAACGTGGCCTTCTGCCGTTGAGTTACGGGTGAAAACTGTCTTTGTAAACAGCTCTAACGTTCCCTCTACTAATTCTAAAAATTTATTAGTCTTTTTTAATGGCTGCCCAATTGAACAGCCCTCCGTCTCAGCTCCCCTAGGTCTATGTTCCGTCGTAAGGTAGTTAAGAGGCGATAAGGTGACTACTAGTTGTCCTACTTTTCTACTTTAAGCTTGTTTTCTTCTCCTTTAATCTGTTAACAAATGTTTAATAGAAAAATAACACATTTGTTACAAGTTTACGAAAGAAGAACACAGGCCAAATTTAGTACAAATATAATCAAAATTAAAAACGATATTACGGGTGACCACAAGGTTAGTCTTTGTGCCGCTGTTTTTTATTTCTCAGATATAATCATTCCTCTTGGAATTATTTGATCGATTTAATATTCGTCAAATACTAAGTCTTTGAAATGAAAGGAATTCGACGGAAGCCTCATCAAATTAGTAAAATTAAAGCTAGTATCACAGTTGGAATCCAAAAACAGCAGTCTTAAAGAAATCACCAAAGAATTTGACAATTGTAAGTGGAATTATTGCTTTCACGGTCATCAAGGCACATTATAGAGGAGTATCCATCACAGTTGTGCCTAGAGTTCACAAATTTCCAAAATTGCTTAGGTTCAGCGCGGAGGGTTTGCTTAGTTCTATCTATAAAGTCAACATAAGAAGCCTCAAGAGAAGACCGAAACTGATCGCGCAGAGTGCAGTAAACCAAGTAGTCAGAATCACTCCTTGAGGAGCAAAATCTCTTCCAACCTTTCAAGTTTTTTAAGAGTTTCGGACACCTACGGAGCCGTGGCTGAAAGGTACGCGAAATATTTCACAGCCTTGTCAATGTGCCGTTCACTCAAAATGCTCGACCAATCACAGGCAGAAAGCCATTTGTTAAGTTTATAGAGATAGGCATTTTTAAAGTTATAACAAAAGTTACTAGAATCAAAAGAAATTTATGTTACTGGATAAAAACAATAAATCACATGGAACGGCGGGTGATTATGGCATTCAAGAACCAGGGGCGATAAGCATCGCCTTACAAGAGTACCCGAGGCGTCAGAAGAGAACACCAAGTCCAAAAACCTACCAGAGTCGTTAGCCACACCACTGACCTGCGACAATCCAGAAGAGGCAAAGCTATCAATGAAGGCAAGAAAGTGTTGTGGAGAAATCGTCTTAGTAAAAATTTCAGAGATATATTGTTTTTTAAATAAATAGTGGGGAAGCTGAACAGCTAGCAAACTGGCGAGGACCGGATATGCTCTGGACTGCACGGAAACCTCGGCACGCCAGTCTAATTTGCACTTGGTAGTATTTCTTTATTTTTTTTTAACAAAAGGGTTGGACAGACAAACGAAATATTCAGACGCAATCAAGCAAAGAATAATGGATATAATTCAAAATATAATCCTTAAATAATCCTTATAAATCCTCTAACCTCCTGTCTCCTCTCTCATAATATAACAATTAAATCGATCACCATTAAACATCTCCGTCCTTTAATCGCGATATAACCACTTTCTTGACCTAACACCGTCGGCTAATTGCCCTGAAAATAACATTGCGATGGCGTTAAGATAAGAATCTTTATAAAAACGTCGTCGTTCATACCCACAATCGAGAATTCATGAATTGCTCGGTCATTAAATGATAACATTCCACCTCCGGAGTAGTAAACATCTGCCCTGGTGGAATTCAAATACGAAATACAGACTACGAAAATTAAAAGGTTTTGACAGGTTGAAATTAAAGGGCAAAATCAAACAGGTAGGTAATAAGGTACTCACCAAGAAGTTTGGACACAGCACCTTGTTGCGTTAGCATATGTTGAGCAAGATCATAACCCCGAAGTCCGAACCGTGAAAGTTCCAACAACCGATGCTGGGAGACTAGAGCACTAAGGGTAGATGGTGTTGGAGTTCCTCCTGGAAACAGTCCTGAACTAGCTACTGTTCCTGCTGATTGTACTGACTGCGATAGTCCAACTGAAAAATAATGAATAAATTAGGCAAATTATGTCAATTATGAAATTAAATAATTAAAAAAAATTTATCAGCAATTTTAATTCAATGGCTTCAATTTTATTTCGTACTCCCGGTTGACTCAGAAATGCCTCTTGCCTCTAAACGAGTAAAATCGCTGCAACGTGAGCTGAGACTGCCAAAAAAGTCAACCCGTTCAAGGAAATTATTTAGCCACAGCTTAGCAAGGCTTGTTTGGTGCTAATTTCTCGGCCGTTGTGGAATTCACGGTATGCCGCAGGGAGGTGAAGTAGACACGTTTTTGCTTCACACATTGGCCATTGTAACACATGACACTTTGTTGATTCGGAAAATTCTGATTTTCTGGTTTTTAACACTGCACAGTTCTCGACGAAAGGGGATGCTGCTTATGTTTCAAGTCGAACGGTCGCTTTTTTGTTTCAATAAGCACTACGGAACACGGGACTGAACGATAGTGTAGCACGTTCAATTTGTACCTTGCCGTGTATGCTCACTCTGTTCAGGTATTTTGTGTCGTTTGATCGGTTTTTAAGTGATCACTTCGGAATTCAATTGATCGGTTGATTTATAGCCAACACCAATGTGCTCTGAGGTATTGCCTTGTAATGGACTACCTGCTGTCGATGACGGTTGGTGGTCACCACATAACTCGACTGATTGTTCGCGCTACACTTATCATCACAGATCGATCTCCGCGGTGGCAGCTAACAATGGAAATAGCAACGCGTTTGGTGTTAAAATATTTGCACTAAACTGCAACCCGAGATGGTGTGATAATTGGTTTTGTGCTTAGCTGAGCCGGAGTTTTTACATTCTGCTCATTTGTGATCGTCCATGGTCAGCAGTTAGTGTCAGCGAAAATATTTTCAAAGATGTGATGGCTTCTGGTATTTTGAAATCGGAAAGTAATCAGCTTAGATTTAAAAAAAAAAAGTTACGGCTTTTAAATGAAACTTCATTAAATGTTAACACTGCTATCTGACATACTTATCATGTTTACAGTCGTTTCAACATGAAAGCAATTAAACGTTTTTTCTCATTAAATGCAAATGTGGTTACTTTTAATGTTTAATGCTTTCAACAAGTATAAAATGATTATGTCAACGTTCTAAGAGTGTTTACTGTTAAATCAGCCTCATTAAAGATTCAATTAAACAGGAAGACTAAATCATAAATTACAGATGGGTTCTCTAAGCATAATTGAGTAGTATAGTCAATGTTACTTCAGTAAACATTTTTTTTACATAAAAAGTTGTCAAATATCAGTTTTTATGGTTATATGAAAACTGTAAACCGCAAAGAAGGAGTTAAAAGCAACAAAATAATTTCTAATCACAATAATGCTTCTAGCCACGCTGCATGTTTTAGTTTAAATCAAAATTGTCTTGTAGGAGAGAAGTTTAGTTGCCTCCAATGTCAACATAGACAAGTTTTGTGTCAAATATGGGACTAGAATATAAGAAGAGTTTTGAAACACACGTCTTTGAAAATTGTTAATAAAGTTTCTGGCTAGGATGACCATATTCGCTTGAGACAAAAACGGAACATCGACATGATTAAAAGGGATCGGAAACACTATCTTTGTATGAATACCTTAGCTTAGGGTATACAGTCGACGTCACGTGGAGCTTCAAATAAGTCTGTTATCGTCACGTCTATTCTCCCTCTACAGAGAGAGAGAAAGAAATTACCACCACCCTCAGATATTAATGAATCTGGTTAGTAAGTTGTCTGTTGTTGCTGACGAGGCCTCCTCCCACGACTTGGAGCTGATTTGTTTTGTCCGGCGGTTTTCAAGTAATAACTTTAATATAAAAAAAAAATTCCAAACAAACTGTTTATGACCCTAAGCGGTTCTGGAGGTTTGTGAACTCCAAGCGCAATTCTGCCTTCTGATGATCTGATTGATGCTCCTCTGCTGCCTGAGTCATATTAAAGAGGCCTTACTAAACAATTGGCTATCCACTTGCGATTGGCATAGCGCCCTTAATGAGCTTGATTAACTTTTACTTCATTTTATATTCTCTCTCTAGTTCCCATAACCTCTTGTTTGGCATGGGGCGGGAGCAGAACTTTATTCAATTCGAGACAACGATTGCATCCTCATGGCCCTTTTATCATAATCTGTTGTCGGCAGAAAACAACCATGGTTCGCCGACAGTGGGATTCGAACCTGAGACCTCCGGATTAGTAGGATTATCACTTACACTACCGCATTTTATAGAACTCTTGCATCATGTATTACCCATTGTATTCCTATTACTAGATCAAATGCCTATTGTACTTCTCAGCCATGGCTAAATAGGTCTCTAAGACATCTGAAGAACGAAAAAAAAAATAGACTTGGAGGAGGTTTTGCTCCCGAAGGAGTGACTTCGACTATCTGCTCTACTCCTAGTTGGAAAATAAATGCTGTTTTAATGTCAATGCCTAGCACAAACACTATGTAGCTAGGACCAAACAAATTTTGCGTAATGACCATAAGCTTTTCTGGAGGTTTGTGAACTCCAAGCGTAACGCTGACCGAGCAGGAGTGACTTTTTTAATGGTGCCTTCTTGGATAACACTTTTGATGTTTGCCTCAGTAATTTTACTTATATCATTTAGTTTCCGCCGACTTTTATTCAATCCAAGGACCTTAATTTTCACATTGCTTTAGTCGCTAAAAATGTTTCAAACTTAACTGACGGTTTCTCGTGTGGCCCTCATAACATTACAGCTGCTGAAAAGATGTGGCCTGTTTGCTGTTTTTCCAAAATCTTGGAAACTTTCTTTCTGTAATTATTACTACCTATAAAAAACGCAATAAAAATAATAACTCTAATTACAGACACATTGTAAATTTTTCCCACCCTGCCAAGCTCTTCGAGACCCTGATGGTTTTATTAAGGGAAAGTATTCGTTTATTAAAGGGAAATCAAAAACAACCAATCTATTGAAATTCCCGAATTAATGCATATTTACTATCGAAGCTGCTCAACAAATTGATTGTATCTTTACGGGCCTCATTAAGACTTTTGATCGAATCAATCATAAAATTCTTGTCGCTTCATGGTTTTCCTACGGGTTTTGTAGACTTTTGTCTCATGGAGCTCTTTCAAATCCGATTTTTACATTTCTGGGCAGCCACAGAGTAGCCCTCTTGGTCCTCCATTATTCAGTATTTACATCAACGATGTGTCCTTAATTCTGCCCCACTCGAGAATTTTGTCTTACGCTAATGACGCCAAGATATTTCGTTCGAATGATCTTTTGAATTTTGACCTATATGCCTTCTGGAATTGGATTCCATTAACTACCTCCTTTAAATGAAAACAAATGCACTATCATTTTCTCTTCACATAAAACTACTATAAGGCAAACGCGACCTTGGACTTCGTAAAGAGGTGGTCTAAGGAGTTTAATATCGCACTAAGCTCCTTTACTGTACATTTGTTGGACCAATAATTGAGTACGCTAGACCAGTATGACTGACCTCTTTCTACGCGGTCCACGTTAAGCGCATTGAGATGGTAGCTTAGTTAAGGCTTATTCTTCTTTGTATAAAGCCTTAAGTTTATATATATATATAGCTTTAAGTATTTTATGAAACCTAATAATAAATGAAAATATGCAGGAATACCCGTAATGTGTACTTTTTGCACCTGACTGACCTTTTAAAGGCACTTACCATGGTCTACAACTTTAGATTTACCTCAGCAACCCTTCTGATTGCCTTCAAAAGAAATGTGGTCAAGCTAATCTGCATATAGTTTTTATCAATCGACTGAAAATCAGCGGGTCTTCGAAATAAAATCACACCAACTTGTTTCCATGAGGTGAGAATATTTGAGAAACAGGCAGCTCCTTCACTGATAGAAATATTTTGGAATTTTTACAATAAAATTAAGTAAAAATTACGGTGCTTAATTGTAAACGATTCCTCAAACTTCGAGAACATTAACTCTCAGGACCATCGACGCTATTTCCACAGTCATAACTACGCGCGATACACAAACTTCAAGTCTCAACTCCCACCCCTACACTCTTCAGGTCAAATTTGGACGTACCATCAAATTTTGGGAATCTTTTCTAAGCATAACAACACGAATGTGGATCAGTTTACCATCTTTTATTTTTCCACGTCATATGAGCCCGAAAATTTCATGGGAGGCATATATTGACATCTCCTTCTTCAGCATTGCTCTTAATTCCTTTCCTGCGAAGGATGTGCTTTAGCATCATAAGGCATCTCCTGAGCTTTGGCATAATCTTATATAAAAAAATTGTGTTGCAACTGTCATTTACCTTAATTTTTACGGAGTAGCACCGTAAAATTTCGCGAACGATTAATCCCGAGTAGCTGTCTGAGTACAGAATTCAAAAAGCTTAAGATTTATCAAATTAATTCACCTGAAGAAAACGAAATAATAAATGTACACAGTCTCAGATTCAAACGCTAGTTCTCAGTAGCACGCGCCATCGGTGTCACCACTAAGCCAATCTTCAACTTAAATAATCGATCTCCAAACAGATTAAGAACACTGAAAAAATTACGGCAGTGAAACGTAAAATTTGCCATTTATTCCGCGAAAAATGGTGCATTGGGCGGCCAATTCTTTTTAAATCACACAGTAAATTTTATGAGTCACGTAAATTTTACGTTGCTGTTTCGTAAAAATTGTCTATGAGCGCATTAGAAATTATTAAAAGAATTGTAAATCTTACTAGTGTTACTTGTAGCACGATTACTATGATTAGAACTGGAGTTTTTCTATCCGTGTATGTATAAATTAGAAATTAGAACATGATCCCATCCATGCCCAGCCATTTATAAGGTGAACAAGTAGTGATTTTCCCTAAAGTCATGCCAAAGAAAGCAATTGACTTAATTTTGCCTAAACTTGTCCATAAGCTGAGAATAATTCTTTTTAATTGCCTATTAGAACACAGTACGTATGGTTAGCCTATTTATTCCTCACTAATGCTACAATTGCTTAACAATAGGGTATGTCCCGAATTCGTGGAGAGAAGAAGAAAATATTATACTGAGCCAAAGTCCTTTAGACCCCTGGCCTCACGTCCTTTAGACCCTTGGCCTCACGTTCTTTTGAAAGAAACAAACATTTCTCTTCCTAATTATCAATTAATTATTTAATAAAACAAAATTATTATTGTAAAAATATTTGAACTTTCAGTCCGTTAAAATTCGTTATCATTCCCGCATCACTGCAGACTGTTCGTACAACATACAACACATTTGAACATGTTGCGCCCGGCGCCCGCTATCTATGATCACGTCGTCGACGAGACACGACGTGTTGCCCTGCAGTTCTCTAAGTAGCAAAGTGAGAATAGACAGCTAACGCCAAGAGAAAGTGCTCTTGGCTTGTGGGAGAATTTTTAATTTATTTTAATGTTATTTGTGGTGTTAATTTTCCAAAAATTGTGTTAACTTGTGCATTTGTTATTATTTCATATATTTAAAAGCTTTGTTTGAGTTTATAGAATTCATTAAATGTTAAAAAGTGAAAAAAACATTCACAAGTGCGTAGTGTAAGTGCCAAATATTCTGGACGGTGTGGAAAGTTTGTGCGAAATTTGCAAAGGTAAGGGGAAAACTAATTTATTTACATGTAATATAATAATTATACAATATATTTAAATTGTTTTATATAACATTTGAAGTGTTAATATTATAAAATATAACGTAACATAAAATCCATGCAAATAATTGCAATCAATTGCGAGCTGAAGATCATTTACGTCAAAAAGTTGGTTCAGAAAGAGATGCCCGAGACAGTGGTTCTAAATCTTGTAGGTTTCTAGAAATGTTTGTAATTTTCTTTCTCCGACAAAACTCTCAAATATAAAAAGTGAATAATTTTTGAGGTTTAAGTTGATTTTCGACAGTATATGAAATGAAATTAAAATAAAAGAAAATTTAAGAATAAAAAACTGATAGTAGGAGGTAAAAGTTCAGGTGAAATAAATTTTCAAGCCCTGATTTGTGAAGTACAAATGTTTGTTGTTAAAATTTTGTGAATTAAAATTTGTTTTTAATTCGTTATTTTTGCCATTTCTTAAAGTAAAATATTTTACAACGTATTAAAAATATATCAACTGCTTTTGCTATATTACAGTGCAGTACTAGTAGGTTATGGAAAACCTACTTACGTTGTAGAAGCACGTCAGCTTATTCTGAATTCGTTTATTGTCATGAATGCTTCTCAGCGTTATCTTCATCCTTATGCAGGGAATACCTTGATAATATTCGTAGTAACTTGCACAAGGATCCTCGTACCTTTTTTAAATTTGTAAATCTGAAAAAGAAAATTGATAATTATCCATCTACAATGTGGTATAATGGATCCTCTAGTTGTAGCGCTCCTGATATAGCCGATAACTTTGCATTGTTTTTTGAGGGTGCCATTTTATCAGGCAAAATCGTCCCGCTACCTCCATTGCTTTGCCCATTATATCTCGTGATATTATCATGAATGCTATCAAGGAACTTAAACTGGACTTTTCTTTTGGTCCTGATGGTGTTTCACCTGCAGTCTTGAGATCCTGTTCTGATGCCTTACTCACTCCATTGGAACTCATCTTCAACAAATCTCTTCAGGCCGGCAGATTTCCTACGTTATGGAAGAACTGCTTTATAATTCCTGTTTATAAAAAGGGGCATAAAAACTCCATAACAAATTAAAGGCCAATCGCGAAGCTTTCCTGCATACCCAAGTTATTTGAATCTGTTATATACTAACAGCTTGTTGGGCAGTGTAAGGTGTTAATCTCATCTAATCAACATGGCTTTCTGCCTGGTAGATAGATAACAACCAACCTTCTTGAATTTACATCACACATTATCTTTGCCTTCCAACAAGTACTCCAGACTGACTGTGTCTACACCGACTTCAGCAAGGCATTTGATAAGCTCCGTCATCACGTGATTATGCTTAAGCTTGAAAGGTTGGGTTTTCCGCCTTTATTGCTCGACTGAATCTGCTCTTATTTAAAAAATAGGACTTATCGTGTCTCTTTCCGTAATACTTTATCTAGAGTCGTTAGGGCTTCATCTGGTGTACCGCAAGGTAGCCATCTGGGACCGCTGCTGTTTATTCTTGCCATTGACGACATTGTCCCTCTGATTAAGCACTCCAAAGTTTTAATCTACGCAGACGATATGAAGATTTTCTCATGCGTTAGAAACAGTTATGATTCTTTCTGCATTCAGGATGATTTGAATATCTTCAGGGGTTGGTGTGCCTCAAATGGACTGCAACTTAACCTGGATAATTGTGAAATTATGTCATTTTCTAGGAACATCAATCAGCTCGTCTTTGATTATACCTTTTCGGAAACTAATATCTATCGTGTGGAGTCCGTTACTGACCTCGGTGTAATGCTAGACAAAACACTCGATTTCACTGTGCACATAAACCATATAGTATCTCGGAGTAATTCAGTCCTTGGTTTTGTTAAGCGGTGCTCAAGGGAGTTTTCTGATCGAAAGACCATAATTCACTTATTTTTTTTCTTTAGTTCGACCAATTCTTGAGTACGCATCTCAGGTTTGGTCTCCTTGCTATGCTGTTCATTCTAAACGCATTGAATCGGTGCAGCGGAACTTTGTTAGGTTCGCACTAAGGGACCTCCCGTGGAATGATCCATTAAGGCTTCCTCCTTATGAGGATCGCCTCCGATTGCTTAATATGCACTCGTTAGAGGAACGACGTAGAATTGCTGACCTAGTATTTATTCATCAGCTTTTGAACTTGAATATAGATTCTCGCACTTTCGCAAGTTTGGTTACTTATAGTCAAACCCCGTATAGCTTAAGGAGATTGCCTTTACTACATGTTATCCATTCTCGCTCTAACTATGGTATGCATGAGCCTATTAACCGCATGTGTAGAGCCGTGAATATGTGTCCTATTTTTGACCTGGCTCTTACTAAGGATTTGCTTAAACAATCTCTGTTGTCTTTGCACTATATATATGTATAAAACAAACAAAAAATATCAAAATACATAGTAAAGTTTTGCAAAGTAATATACCTAAGATTTTTGCTTGACACCTTTATTGCTTCACACCTGAATTGGTTTCTTTCAACTGCTTAAGAACGAGTAGTTCATGTAAGGGGACGTTACACGTTACGGTAAACACCAAACTCCTAATTGCATCGATTTATTTTAGGTGTACTCTTCATTATTTTCCTCGTCGTAAACATCTTCTACCTCCACTTGTACATGGTTTTCTTCAAGCCATTGTGACAAATCAAATTGAGATATTTGTGAGCTCGGGCAAACCCCCTGAAAAATATTTTGAATCTCTTTCTGGTCAAATTTCGCTTAATGGAAGATCGTCATCATCATCATCCCACTCCTCTTCAGATGAAAGCATAAATTTTTTCCAACAATTTTTAATACAGCCTAGCACTTACCTTATTCCAGGTGTTTATAAGGAAGTATATAGCGCGTTTCAAATTCAACTCTTTAAATGACTTTTCGTAGTCAAAAGAGACAACCAAATGGCTGCAGTATTGCGATACAATTAGGCAACAGAAGCATTAGGATACAACTCAATCCATCAAACTCTATTTGGCGTTTTTTGAAATCACACGGGGCGTTGTCTAATAATAACACCACCTTCTTTGATAAATTTTGTGAGTCAATGTAGGCAACTACCTAAAACTACAATTACCGTTTAATGCACGAAATATTAAATTAATTTAAAAAATATTAACCTCAGGTATAAAATACTTCGATCCATTCGTAAATAAGTAATAGAGTCATCCATGCATTTTTGTTAGCTTTGTAGACACTAGGCATGGTACTCATGTTACGAAATTCCCTTGGCTTTTTAACTACCTTCTCAAAAACAACAAGGTTCTAAGTTCGACATGGGAGGTTGAGGTCACCAAAAACAATAGTCTCGTCAGAAGGCAATAGAGCGTCAGTCGAACAGTCGATAATGGCAGCAAGCCAATTATATACTCCAGAAGAGGAACTCGGAGGAACACAAACAATTTTTATAAGGAAACGTCAAAACAACAAGAATTCCAAGTCACCAACATGCAATACAGAGCAGGGAACGTCAGTTCTGGCGGAACACAGCACACCATCACCAATGGAGTACACAATTCAGAGTGACGATTACGACAGAAAACCTGAAATTCTCCTTACACTAATTCCTTTTCGGCCATAGCCATGCTAACCTAAGGACTTAGTCTTCGACGACGCCACTATCGCTGAATATTTATCGAATTTGCCTGATGGATTTGCGTGTGGCCCCGATGGTATTTCTTCATCTTTCTTGAAAAACTGCTGTTTTTCGATTTCTCATGTTATCTGTTTAACCTGCCTCTATACTGCGGCCGTTTCCTCTTTTCAGCATGACTTTATAAAGGATAAGTCTACCACCACAACTTGCTCGAATTCATACATTACTGTCTGCTCCTGATTGTTTCAGGCTTTCAGTTTTACTGCAGGACAGAATTTACTACAGGATACTCGTTTGCAAGCTTCATCTTCTTGGTTTTCCTCCACTTTTTGTCGATTGGCTGTGCTCCTACTTGTCCGGACACACTCAACGTGTTCTGTTCCGCGGTGCCCTATCCAAAGAAAGTTTTGTTTCTTTTGGGGTGCCCCAGGGCAGCATTCTTGGCCCTCTACTCTTCATCATCTTTATTAATGATGTCACATTACTCCTGGCTGGCTCCAGAATATTGTGTTACGCTGATGATGCAAACATTTTCCGTGTCGTCTCGTGCGCTGATAATTGTACCCTCTTAAGTTCCGAAATCCGCATTTTTCGCGACTGGTACTTCAGCAACCGTCTCTCCTTTAATCCTACCAAATGCACCGTAATGACCTTTACCCGCCGAAGATGTCCCATCCGCTTTGACTACTCGTTGGGCGGTTGCGTCCTAAGTACGCCAGATCAGATCAAGGATTTGGCGGTAGTCCTGAATTCCCGCCTATTCTTCGAGAACCATGTGGATTTTGTAGTGAGCCGGGCTAATTCCGTGCTTAGCTTCGTGAAACGGTGGTCCAAGGAGCTCGACAACCCCTGCTTCACTAAGCTCCTATATTGCACCTTTGTCAGACCCCTCCTGGAATATGCTGCTGTATTACTCCACTGTCCACATCAACCGTATCGAGGCCATCCAGCGCAGATTCCTTAAGTTCGCTCCTTCTCCCTTTCTATGCTAGACTCGAACTGATCTCGCTCGACTAGAGTTGGCTTGAGATAGAGAGGCCCAAAGGTTTAAGAGAAAAATATTAAAAACTAAACTATATCAACTATATTACCCCACTATTGATAAAGGGGGCTGGGGGCAGTGATGACAACAAAGAAAACTAAAACAACTGGCTTTCTCAAATATAACCAATCCATATTTACTATCCAAAGTGAACTAGTGTCTAATAGTGATGGAATTTATTTTCTGCAACACCATCTATCCAAAAAGATGAATATCAAAAAATTGTCTTTTTCGCCGATTTGAAAATCCCACATATCTTAAAACAAGTAAAAGGTCCAAAATCTCGAAGAAGCTGTGTAATCCCAATTTCCAACCAAAGCTCGAAGTCGGCAAGATAAATCCAACGGTCACAATAGCCTTCATCGATTTGCACGTACGCAGCATGTATGAGGTATTAACTAAAGATTGTTACCAAGCGAAGCTAAGTGGCTACTGTAGTTAGTCTATGGAATTGAAATCCGTCATCTTCGGGCAACAAGAGATATTTTTTCAGATACTTAGCGATGCTAAGAAGTTTATCAAAGTCGTAATGCTTAAGTCCAAAAGGAGAGGCAGAGGGAGATAAAAAAAGAGGCAGGCGCAAATGAAAGCACCTTGAAATCCCGAGTTTTCAGAGTACCGTCCCAAGGCATGGTGGAGATCAAAGAAAAACGACAAATTCAGTGGGTTTTCATTTCCATTAATTTTCTAGTACTGCCAACTCCAATGAATGTCATCAACAAAGTTGCGGTCAGCACGTCGAGCGCATTATAATGTGCGTGGTATGTGCTCGCGGTGTCTCTGCGATGACACTTTGATGAATGGAAACGGGCTACCTCGGTTTTTAGCGCTGAATATCTGGTCTCTGCAACACAAAAGAGTTACCATTTTCGTATTGGCTCTTTCGTCATCTCTAAATTTGCTGTGCACAGCATCCGTATGTTGAAAACGTAAACGTGCGCACAAAGCGAGCTCGACTGCGCCCGGTATATCCACTAAAAACTCGGCAAAGTGGATTTTAGGCTCATTGTTGTGCTAATTTATGAGCGACTATGAGCTCTGTCATCTGCACCAAGAATTGTTGCTATTCGGAGTTTTTGTAATGAGCAACCGAAAGGCAGATCAGGCTGGCTTCGATGAATACTGAAATTACGACAGGAAGATATGAAAGCCAAGGAGCAGCTACAACACTATACAAGCAGCTTACTGTAATGCCGTCGTTTGCCGCAGACCATGGTAATTAGTCATCTGGAATTTACGACAAAACAGCGATTGGAGTCAAAAGATGATTTGTTAGCCAGTTTACTACTGTGACTTTGCATGTGGGGCTCAATGCGGCCGGTAGACATAAAAGAATTCCTCAAATTCTGTGCGATAGAAGCCGCTTTACATCCAATGGAATACCTGAATACGTACAAAACGCGAACAGGCAATCAATCAATACGTCGACCTTAAAACAAAAGTTTTCTGCGGACTTCAAGTGTCATAATCTGCTGAAAGCTTATAATGGTAGCTATCGGAACAGTTATCGCACTAATCCTCTACGCCGACTACAGAGCTCGCTCGACACATTAATTAGCACATGATAAGGCGATACGCAGCTGGTCATTTGAGGGGGGAGAAGACATCTAACAAAAGCACATCATTAACTCTTGGACGTTGGACGTCTGATTCGATCGATTCACCTCAAGCGATTAAATTTACTCGTACCTAAGCAAAAGACATGGCAAGTTCCAGGTGACTGACTTAGACAGTATTTGTCGATGCGTACGTAGTTCGCGTACCAGTTAGAGGCAGCTTCTTTATTTGATTTGCGAATATTTCTGCACTCAATTCAACACCCTATTTCTGTTGCCGAGGTGTTTTGAGAAGACCCAGTTCCGGCTGAGAAAGACTGGACAGGTGAAAGCTTTTCAATTAGAAGCACTTGCTAAATCCGATTAACTAATTAACGGATTGGCGACTTCTGGCGATATGAAAATTTCAAGTTGTTTTCGTTAATCTACTTCAGCAATGAAATGAGCCTAGCAGATAAGTGAAGACATCGCATGTGTATGTCTGAAGAAATCATGTTAATTAAGACACGACAGACCGATTTAGAAAATTGAGATTAAGGAGCTTAAATGTATGCAAGTAAATGATATTAGTTAAATGGGGTGTAGTTACAAATCAGGAAGTAATTGTTGAAAAATAGATTCCTTAAGAAAGCAACAGAATTCTTCGACAAAATGCATCCATAAAAACCTGAGTGGTAGCAGAAGGATCAATTTACAAACGAGTAGGCTATAGACTATCATTCTTATCTTCTAATCTAATCTTCTCTCGTAATTTTTCCGAGGGTGTCAATTGTCAAAGTTAACTTGAAAGCAAAACACCGAAGGTTGTGTTGTTGAGGAATTTGATAACATAACCTAGAAATCCCGAAGGACCTAGAATCGGCCTCAATACAGCTGTTCAACTTAATAACCCACTCATATGAGAGTATATGTCCTATAAAAGATATAGATGTAGCTATAAATGTGCCTTGGCGGAACAGGATACTATACAAACTCAGAGCTCAGGCCAGGTAGATTTTTAAAAAGGCCAAACGATCAGGTGTCTGAAATGAATATAAAAAAGCTCTGACGGAATATAACAAAAACCTAAGTTAAACCAAAAGGAGAACTTGGAGAAACTTCTGCGCGACGCCAAAATGTTCTATCTAAGACCATTCCAACGACAATGGTTTTCTTCAAAAGGCTGAACGTACTTTTACAGGAAGCCGCCAAGAGACAATTAAATTAATCTTGGGAACACACTTTCCAGATTCTACGGCAAGTGAAGATGTAGAAAAGTCTTCCGAGACGGATTGTCTCAACTACCAGCTTTCTAACCGGATTGAAAGCCTCTCTGGGTGTACCTTCACAATGCGAGAGTAAGGTGAGCAATCAATTCATTTAGACCATATAAATCCCCTGACGGTGACGGTATCATCACAGCTCTCCTAGAACAGAGCCTGGAGGATTTGCTGCCAACGCTGGTAGACATTTGCAGGACTAGCTATGCTCTAAGCTATATTTCCAAAATGTTGAGAAATATGATGTTTTTTTTTCTTTACGATGTAACCAAAGCGTTAGCATGGCTTAATGAAGGGAATTAAGGTAAGGGAAGTGAGGAAACTTGAAAGCCTTGTTTCTGCACTGCTGCGAGCTAAACAACAGCCCAGAGACGGAGTGGAATTTTTTAATTCTATTTTTTTAAAAAAAACTGAGTCGCATACCCGGGAACCATTGCTTCGTGCTCATGTCGCTTAACCAATTGATCCAACTCCATCTCCATCTCTTGTAGCATTCATACCAAAAGGTGAAGGGCGGTCACCTGCTCAACCCAAAGCATATCGCCCCATTCGTCTTAGCTCCTTCCTACTTAAAACAATGGAAAAAGTAATTGACCAGGACACCAACTTTGAAGCCTTCGAAGAGGCGGCCGTCAAGAGGGAAATAGAACCGTCAACGGTGAAATGGATTGAAGCGATGCTCCGTGGCTGGAAAATCACAGCTAACCTAGGAGAAGAGTCAGTTACTGTTAAGATCACGAAGGGGGGCTCCTCCTTCTCTGGTCACCTGAGATTGACGAGCTCCTAACTAAGCTAGCAAAATTCCGGCTTTGAAAACCAAGGATGTGTTGATGGCTTAGTGATCATAATCAAATATCAAATAATTCTCTTTGTTATTCGTACGCACGCTTTCCTACTGCCACAGTATTTTTCACGCTGAAATCACGGCTATAAAGGTAGCCGTAAACCGTCTGAAGAACATAACGCTGTCTGAGGATGATATTTGTATCTCCTCAGATAATCAGAATGCTATAAAATCTCTCACGCGAGTTTATACGACCTAAAAAACGGTCTTATCATGCCACTCAATTCTGAACGACATGCCTGAACATCTGAACGTATGCCTCATAGTGGCCTCATAGCACAGCCTACTCTAGATACAAGCCCAGAAAACATGACAGTTCGGCCAATTTACCACCAAGCGTGTCGTCATTATTTATTTTTGTACCAACCAAAACTAAGGAGAAATGCTGATATCATGACGCATTCTAACCTCAATAATTCAACAGAACGAATACAAGAGAGGGTCTTCCGATTAAAACAAATGAAAATTGTAATTGAGAAATTTTTTATAGTGACCACATGTTCAGAAAATTAATTTGTAGTTTCACGTCAAGTTGAGACTTTAAAAATACTGCGAGAAATACTACGAAAAGTTTTTCCTATTCTTTACTTTAACAAGTTTTGGTTTGTTCACATCATTTGTTCACACCACCAATGCTCAGCTGTTCGTGTCAGCTTTCGGGCTTGTAGAGGTATAGGCATAGTGACATTCCATACTACTCTACTCGATACTGCTCTACTCGACTCGGACAAAAATCATCAGATTGGCAATCCGCAGCCATATGAAAGCTGGAAATTAAAAAAAATACTGGACAAGTGCGAGTCTGACTCGCGTACCGATTGTTCCGTAAAATTTTTTCATGTGATCTAACTACATATTAACGATTTTCGGATTTGTTTCCTTTATTTGTGCTGTGAGACCTTGCTTGTTGCCAAATTTCATGATTCTAGGTCAACGGGAAGTATGATTTATTTGCTAGTTGACTGACAGCCAGACGGAAAACGAAGTAATCCTATAAGGGTTCCTTTTTTCGTTTTGAAATACGGAACCCTAAAAATAAAAACATCCCTTAGGATTGCGAATGTAAGATGTCAAAAGGAACACACCTGCCTTATTACCCGGCGTTGTCGTGACTATCATTCGCCTTCAAATGACTTCTGCAGGAGTTGCCAAGATGAAGAGGAAGTGGAAACCATCGGCCCATCAGAAGCTCCAGGTCAGATCCTCTTATCCTCTTTAGGGGTTAAATAGGGTTGAGTGCAATTCCTCAACTGTGGTCCCACAATGGGCCACTCTGGCCTAAGTGTTCCTTTCCTTCCCGGATAGGCAGCCACTTTAACCTAGCCTAACCTTTATTTATACGTATTATCGCCATTAGAGTTGTAAATATATCTGTTTTTTGTAAAATTCTGTTTTTTTTTAATTTTTCAATTTTCAGTTTTTTTTCAATAAGGCATAGAGAGTTTTAAGAAATTTTTTAAGTCTGTATTCGTCCTAGTATTTGTCCGTTCGACATGTCTGTTTGCAATTCGGCATGTTTTGCTCGCTTCTTTACTATTGCTGTCTCGTTACTAGCTAATGGTTACGCCCAGTTGTCGCTAACAATATATTAGGCTCCGTGTAGTTCACATGGTTGATAACTTTGGTACATTTTCCATTTGGCAACCGCCCGGTTCGACAGGCCCATCCATACATATCAACTACAGTGCCAACTAGCGTATAAACTCATCAAGTTAACCAAGTTGTAGCGGAATATACAAACAGACGTTGGGTTATAGGATAAAAGGTAGTCTTCGTATTGCCTGAAGACAATTGTGAGTGGTGTTTTTTTCTTTACTTTGTGGCCAAATCCTAGAGGACAACCCTTTGATGCGTTACCATGGCTTTGGCCGGAAGAAAATTAGAGCAAAGGGAGTGAGCAAACTTGTTTTTATATAACAGTTTTGAAAGAATGTAACTGACAAATAGATATAGTTTTGGCTTTAGTTTATGTATATATAATAGATAGTCAGGAGGAACTAGGATTTGATTAAATAAACATCAATAGCACCGCCTTAAACATTGACTTGTTCGCTTTCTTTCCAATAAACACATATCCGCCGTTCTTCCGGAATTAATAACTTCGTCAAAACTGACTCTGACGATGAATCATTCTGACTCCACATTGTTTAATTATTTATAAACTACGAAGAATTTAATTACTCAATATCATCGACCCCACAACAATTATCAATTTCTTCCAAGACAGACCCAGATTCCGTGACTCACCTGAACACAGCCGCAAGAAAAATACCTGGCATGCCAGAAGGCATGAGCATGAGATTCAATTAATTAAGCACTTTTGCTTATTGTTAGGTGTGCTGAATGCAACTGTTCCGTGACAGGTCGATAGCCACAGTGCGTTTACATGTAAACAATTTGCAAACAAACTTTTAATATAGGCGCGCAAAATTTAATAAGTAACAACAGAATTGCAGAGAACAAGGAAATGTCCGGTTTAATCGTATTTTAATGATCACTTTCCTCTGGATTGCTTGCCCTTGTACGCGGCTTCATTTGTGTATATTCATCCCGCCTATATGGTGAATGGGTTTGCCAATTCTTTTGCAGGATCCAAAAGACTCTGAATTTTTAATTTATAGTTCAGTTGAGTGCATCTAACGTTCATCAGCCACGAAAACTATCAATTATTTTTGTCTTTTAATGTCAGGTAATGGCGTTTTACCTAAAGGAATGTGAACAGAATATAATAAATGCTTTCATCATGTCATGGTACACAATGGAGAGTGGTTGACTCTTTGATTTTGTTCTTCCGCTATATTTTCGTGTACGATTCAGTTGCATTGCTGCTAATAAAGGTTTAAGTTACTAATGTCATGACGGTCGGTGAACCACGTAGAACTATGTATCTTTAAACCATAAATAATTCTCAACCTAGAAGGATTTGACGAACTTTCTTAGTTCAGCGAAGTCAGAAGATATTTTGAAAGGAAAAAATGATTCGAACGAACTCCTTGACCGAAATAGATTTAATTTGTTATTGTCATGAGAAATACTCAAATTATTCAAGAGTTTTTTAAAATATTTACTTTAACTTCCTGCAAACTTCTGCAAGGAGAACTTAGTCTGAATACCGCTATATGTTTAAGTTTCACTTCTTTACAGTATACCTTGTCCTTGAAAGGAAATTGGATACACAAGGAGGGAAGCTGTGATATTTGACACTTGCTGGTCTTCAAGTCAAAGACTATGCACTTCAAAATTACATCTGCTCTTGGGCCAGAAGGTACCTGACCAAAAAATTGGGTCAAATATTGAAAGGCGTCAATAAAGAAAGTAAACTTCAATCCTGGGAGTAAGTGTAGGATATGAGAAGCAATAATTGCTCTTCCAAAGATGTAATGAAGCATGGTGCCAACGGAAGGGCATGACACACTAGTTAGGGGATCATGAAAGACTCATGAAATATTGTTTGAACAAATTTCTTCGCTCCTCTTTGGATTTTTATTGAATATTTTTTTAATTAATATCTTGCTGTGAGAACTTAGAATATTATCTACCTTAGTAAAAAATTTTCAGTACCGATGTGTCATGTGTTCAATAACAGAGGATGTGTGGGAGAGAAAAGGGAAGACAGGAAGTTTGCTTTCTCTGGACTCTGGTGCGAATGATCTGGCACAGAATTTTAAGCGTACGTCAGCTAAATGAAAAAAAATCGTCAAGTGCGTGCCGGACTCGCGCACTTAGAGTAAAATTATTACGGCCAATAGTTATTCAAAACTTAAACTTTTTATCTATAGTATAATAAACTATTTTTGATTTTTGGTGTTTAAGCGCAGGATATGAGTAAAGTATGGAAAAGGAGTTGGTTCAATTTGTTGAGCGGCATGACTACAAGGCCATGGTTCCCGGGTGTTCGTAAATCGGTCTCCCCGTGGGTTTTTAAAAATAGAATTAAAAAATCCACTTCGTCTCCGGGCTGTTGTCTAGCTCGCAGCAATGCAAAAAACAGAGCACTCAAGTTTCCTCAGTACCCTTACCCTAATTCCCTTTCTGCCAAAGCCATGCTAACGCATCAAAGGGTTATACCTTAAGCTTTGACCACATCCTAAAAAAAACTTCGGCTTCTTACGCAAGTGCCGTTTTTGTGATAGACCTGGGAAGAAACTATATTTATAAACAATGATTTTCAATACCCCCTCCCCTTCCTTCCACGAAAGTGTTAATTGAAGTCGACAAAAAATTTAAAAAAAAAAAAATTCCTAGCAAAGTAGAACAGGCAACAGGTAAATTTTAGTGACAACATGCCCGACCTCGCTGATCGTTTGTGTGCAATTTAAGCCCCCCCCCCCCCCTCCCGAGTGTCACGAATACACATTTTTTTATATTTTTTTATGTCACGAGGGGGAGGGGAAAAGGTGCTTAAACTGTTTTCCTTATATCTGGACCCCGATAAACGTATGACGAAAGTGATAGTACCAGCGTAGAGGGCGCTTCGAGCGCTACAACTTTGTCCCTGACATTTTTCGTAAATGAAAGGGTTATCGATTGAGGAGCGGAGCAAATTTTTGGGAGTAAAAATTGTTCTTCTTTTTAATAACTCATTTGCAAGTGTTTTTAAATATTTTATCCATACAAGGGGCATTCAAATATAAACGGGCCTTTTATTTTACATTTAAGCAGAAAACACACTTTATAGTTATTTTTCTACATAGTTCCCTTCCTTAGTAATGAATTTCTCCCATCGAACAGGGCGTTTTTTCATGCCGTTTTCGAGAATGACTTCGGGTGGGGTCTCCAACCAATTGCACACAAACTGTTCAACCTGTTGATCGTTAGCAAAACGCTATCCTTGCTTCCTTGAGAGGCCCAAAACATATGGAAATCACATGGTGAAAGGTCAGGGCTGGGAGGGTGGTCAAGTGTAGTCTAGTGCATTTCAGCCAATTTTTGGGTTGTTATGCCCGCAGCTGACGGCGCCTTTTTGATCGATATGCAGCTCGAACCTGGTTAAGAAGGTCACAGTAGTAGGCAGCGTTTATTGTGCGACGTTCGTGAAGAAAGTAAACGAGTAAAACACTCTGAGAGTCCCAAAACACCGGTGACATTACCTTCCCAGCCCACGAGTTTTAATTTTTGAAAGATCGTCCCGGCTCCCCGAGATTTTTCGGAGACTCACATTTTCCACTTTTTCACGCCCTTCTTTGAACTCTGCACATCAAGCTTTCACTCACGATCACGATCATGTGGTAAAATATCAGACGTGGAACTCTTCAGTTCGTAGTTTCTGGTTTTCCGAAGTGATCGATATATTTTTGCTCTGAACGTTCCTCTAGGAGGTGGAGTTTTATGCGCTGTACGACGTGACATTCCATGCTCAATTTTCGATGCTCCTTACTCTGATGTGTTGAAATTATTGTGTATAGTTTTGAAGTTTCGTTGTCACTGCTTATATCCCGCACGGCTCTCATTCTGCCACTTATGATCGCCGCACGAATTGACGAGGTTACTGATGCTCTGTTGCCTCCTGATGAAATTTTGCTTCTACATGACTTTAACATTGTGATTGTGGATCTGACGGCGACGGCATGTTTCCTTCTTTGTTGTTCATCTTTCATCGATGACATTGCGCCTACTGGGTTGATACAACAGTATCATGAATAACTCGGGTATATTTTTGGATCTGGTATTCACTACTGATTTCGGTAGTACAGTCGTGGGAATATGATTGTCGCCTACAGTCCCTGAAATCTGTCATCATCCTGTGCTTAACCTTACTTTCTGTTTTAATCCTGTGATTCTAAATTCTTATAATTCTGTAGATAACTCTCATTACTTTGAAAAGTCTGATTTCTAATACCCTATTAAATCAATATCAGTCTGACTTTCGACCCGGTTACAGATGCGTTACGGCTCTACTTTAAGTTGATTGGTATTCAATGGTACACTTGAATAGTAGGCGATCTAGTTTAGTCCGGATTCCTGCTGATGTTGCACAAGGCTCAATTCTCGGCCCACTTTTACACCTTCTTAATGGTGTAGAATACTACAAACTGCATCTCTACACCGATGATGCTGAATTGCTCATTTCAAGACAATTAGGATTGTATGAAGATGAAATTGCTTCAATGAATAATGTTTTTTCTACGATATATGATTGAACTATTACTAAGTCTAAGCGTCTAGTAATTAGCTTCAGTCGACACTAATAAGCTCTGACCAGTAGAACTTAACGGCATATTATTTAATATTATTAATCGCAGCTGGAATAATCGTACTTATTATGTCGTTTCTAAGATTTATGGTGAGCTTCGCTTATTATGGGTTTCTAGTCATTTAACACCTCATCCAACTAGGCTTAAGCTTAGTCAGGCTCTTCTTGTTCCCGTCTTGACTTATTGACAGATTAGAATTTGGGAGGGCTACAAGAACGGGTTCAATCACCCCCCCCCCCCCCCAACACCTGAGATATAGGCATCTGGTATCTGGTAAGCAAAAGATGTATCTGTATGCCGGTAGGAAAACTTAGTTATAACTAACAATTCTAAGAGGAGTGCATTGTAACGTGTACGAGGTTGGCCATGAAAATGGAAATAGTAAACTGTGTAATGTGCATGTTCCAGGTGGCCAGAAATCAAGGAAATTAAATGTCAAATGTAGAAAGTCAAGGACGACTGGATCCTATGGTGAATAAGTAAAGTAAAAATGTATAACGGAAACATTTAGAATTAAGTGGCTGAAGTTTCTAGAATTAGGCTGAATAGTATAAAAGTCGTCGGTGGAGTAAGTGATAACGTCTCGGCCTACTAATGCGGAAGTTCCAGGTTCGAATCCCACCGACGGTGACCCATGGTTGTTTTGTGCTTACAACAGATTAATATAAAAAGGTCATGGGAGTTGCAGAGAAAATGTCAGTAGTTTGGAATGCAATTTAAAGTGTAGGTCCACTTGCAATCATTGTTTTCAATCGAATTAAATTGTTCTTCCGTCCCATGTCCCACAAGGGTTTACAGGATCTAGAGAAAGAGAGTGCTGAGTAGCAGCCTAGTTAGTTTAGTCGTGATTGTGACCGCAAATAGTAAACATGCGATTAATACCATGAAGAGTTAGTTTTAATTTAACCAGTGAAGTAATAAGGCCGAATAAGTTAAGAGTAAGTTGTATCCTCAAGAGAAATTGTAAATTGTATGAAACCCACCTAGTCTAGAGAACCCCAACTACATTATAATATTTTGAACCCAACAAAGTAGAAAGCTCTCGTTAGGTACTTTCTTCTAAAACTACACAGAGTATTTATACCAAACTATAAGTGTCGGAGATTTGTTGTTTTCGTAAGTCGGGAATCTAGAAAGACATAGCACTTGATTTGTGCTTTGGATAGTTGTCTTAAAAATATTCTCGATGATGACAAGTAAGGTCTGATTACTCAAAAAAAGTGCTTTACTTAACCTCAAATTCGATTTATATTATTAATATGTACTATATACTTATAGAAATCAATAGTACTTTTTCGTACTATTTAAGCAAAGCTATAAAAGGGTTGGTCACAGAGCTTAACGCAGGCAAGAATAAACATAATTTTCAGATAAAATTTCCCGCACGAACCTATATAGGCAGCATTACATTAGGTGGCTCACGTGTATAGTTAAATGAAAAAAGACAAGCGAAATAAACGTTTTTCTACTCGCGCTGTTCATGTATCAGAATCAGAAAAAATCAATAAAATATCGTCGGGTAAGTAATTAGTGCTTGCTTCGCTGTCAAAAGAAACTTGAGGCGACATCAAAACGTTTCGAGTAATATCGGCGGTTGAGGTGAGAAATTTCTTTGTTTCTGCTCGCTGTTTGCAGTTTCCATTTCATCCGTGAATAAGAGGATAAACTTACGGGTGCTGTGCTGAACGACACTATTCCGACATCTGAATATATTTATACATTTGCTCGTATATATGAACTAACAATAAAAAGTATAATACAATAATTCTACGTTACGAATACGATTGACCTCAAGTACCTTATCACTTGGCACTCTGTTAGTTTGCGCGGAGACCCCATAGATGTTTCTCACCTCCCAAGCCAAGGAAACTATTATGTAAAAATAATTAACATTTGCATAAAGGTATTAATTTATTTGCGAACGATGATCGGATTAATTTAAGTGATTTATTCTACAAATCTTGTACTGGCAAGCTCTATAACGTCGCAGGTTTCTGGTGATGGGATTTGTTTAGAAACTTGATCTCGAAAGTTTAGAGCGCTGGCAGGTTTTTTTTAGATTTGTGGAATTCGATTTTTCAGTTTTTGTGGATGTTTTTAAATTAAAATTTGAATTCGTCTAGTGGTTCATTGTTTTCTAAAAAGAAGTAAGAAACTATATCAGTTGAATTTTTATTCAGTAATAATTTTTATTCGTTTCACTTATGTATAAAATACCAAACGTTTTTTAAAACATTTCATTCATACTATGGGGCCAACTACTAGTCATCAGTGGAGTAAGTGATAACGTGTTGGCCTTCCATCCTGATGGTCGCAAGTTCGACACCGACCGGCAAAAGCCTATGGTTGATTTCTGCTGACAATAGATTACGTTAAAATGCCTTGGGGGTTTGCAGTTAAGACACTGGTTTGAAATCCGACTTAAATTGTAGGTCCACTTGCAATCGTTGTCTCCAATTGAATGAAGAGCGTCTTCCGTCCCATGCTTTACAAGAAGTTACGGGAATAAGAGGGACTAAGATAGATGAGGCCAATCTTCGGTTAAACTTAACTCTAAGCGACACTCTGACGGCTACCCTTCCTCTCTCAGGCTCGGCGATCTCGAAAACAACGACCCCAATGTTGCGGATAACTTTTTTGCCTATTTCTTTCTTACATTATTCTGTGATTTTGACTGTAATACTGTTTTTTCCGGATTTTACCCATTAACATAGAACAGGCTTCCTCACACCTCCCTTGAACCCGAGGAGTTTGTCTTCGACGACGCCTCGATCGCTGAATACTTGTCGAATTTGCCCGACGGATATGCGTGTGGCATCGATGGTATCCCTTCGTCTTTCTTAAAAAAAGTGCTGTTCTTCGATTTCTCCTGTTCTCTGTTATCTGTTTAACCTGTATCTATGCTGCGGCCGTTTTTCCTTGCGTTGGAAGGATTCTGCGATAATCCCTCTTTATAAGAAGTGCAACAAGTCTGACCCATTGCCACTGCAGACCCTTTATTGGCTCTTTTCAGCATAGCCTCATCAAGGATAAATCTACTTGCTCCAATTCGTACATCACTGTCTGCCCCTGATTGAGTCAGGCTTTCAGGTTGACTGCATCATCACTGACTTCAGCAAGGCCTTTGACAGAATTGACTACAGAATACAGATCGACAGAATAATCGATCACGAGATACTCGTTTACAAGCTTCAACTTCTTGCTTTTCCTTGTTGTCGATTGTAAGCGTGTTCTGTTCCGTGGTGCCCTAACCAAAGAAATTTTTGTTTTTTTCGGGGTGTCGCAGGGTAGCATTCGTGGCTCTCCCCTCTTCATCATCTTTATTTATGATGTCTTAATGATGCAAAAATCTTCCGCGTCGTCTCGTGCGTCGATGATTGTGCTCTCCTAAGTTCCGATATCCGCATTTTCCGCGACTGCTGCTCCAGCAACCGTTTCCCCTTTAATCCTACCAAATACACCGTAATAACCTTTAATCGCCGAAGATATCCCAACCTCTTTGACTACTCCTTGGACGGTTGCGCCCTGAGTAGGCCAAATACAAGGATTTTGGGGTAAACCTTAATTTCCGCTTATCCTTCGAGAACCACGTGGATTTCGTAGTGAGCAGGGCTGTGAAATGGTGGTCCAAGGAGCTCGACGACCCCCTACTCAACTAAGCAGAGCCCTTCTGGAATATGCTTGGCTGGTATGGGACCCTTACTCCGCGCTGTCCATATCAACCGTATCGAGGAGGTCCAGCACAGATTCCTTAAGTTCGTAAACATTGTATGGCAAAAATGTCGGCCTCAAATAATTCTACAAAAAAGTCCGCGATAAGATATATCTAACCTTTATATTTAAACGTTAACTTTATTATTATTATTTAATATATTAAATCACTACATAACATAAAACAAAGTCCCCCGCCACGTCTGTCTGTCAGTGTGCAATTTTCTCTGTACCTAACTACTGAACGGATTTTGTTTCGGTCTTCACGATTAGATAGGTTGACACACGATGAATGTTCTGTGTAAGTGAACTGACCTAAGATGATGTATGTCGGTGAGGTCGAAAAAAAAAGAAATTACTGATGAGATATTCTAGGGATTCTAGGGCGCTGCCTAAACTGTATGATAATATTGTTCCTCCTAAATAGTTTCATAAGAGTTTGCTTCTGGCACTATGGGTGGATTTTTGGATGGTTGCCAGACGGACTGCATTTACACCGATTTTAGTAAGGCTTTTGATAAGCTGTCTCACTCTATTATCGTCTTCAAATTGGACGTGCCTGTGATGGCGTGCTCTGTGATGCTTTTATGGCTCATAACGGCGTTCCCCAGGGCAGTCATCTTGGTCCTTTGTTATTCATCTTGTCTACGGATAATATTACTTATTTGCTTCAAAGAAGTAAAATTCTTATTTATGCGGACGATATCAAGATTTTTCTCCCAATCAAATCTTTTGTGGATTGTGAGATCTTGCAGTTGTATCTACAACATTAAAAATATTGGGAAATGTGAGGTTATGACCTTCTCGAGGTCCCGCAACTACTGTACGTTTCAGTACAAGTTTGTATTTTATTTGTATCCAAACGGTGGAAGGGTTGAAGGACTTGGTTGTGTATCTTGATTGATAACTTAACTTCATTCCCCACATTAATAATATCGCTGTCAGGGCCAACTCCTTGCGGGGATTTATCCGCTGTTGGTAAAGGGAATTTCCTAGCCCTCACATAAGACTTCATCTTTATACATCTATCTACTAAGAATATCCCATATTTTGGAAAAATTTCTTAAATTTTTGGTGGTGGGTACTTATGAATGCTTCAGCATACCTCTGAAATACCTAGAGCAATACACATCAAATTTGGTACGTGAAATAGTGAAATACAGTGACGCGTAAAAGTGTTAGCATGTTTGCAGTAAATTATTAAAGTCCATTCGAAAACGCTTTTGCACCTTCCTCAAAACAGAACTTTAAAATTTTTAAAAGATGGCTTATCAGTTAGAAATATTTCTAAACTGTGTGGAGTTAGTATTTCTTCGGTGGCTAAAATAAAATAAAAATTACGGGTAAAACCTACAAGTCCACAAAAACTGGAAGGCCATAAAAATTCTCCATCAGATACAGCAAGGAAATTGATAGACTGGTAACTTCCGATGATGCCAAAAAAGCTGAGGAGAAAAGAAGTTCGCCTTTTCAAAGAAAAACGTTTTTACATGCAGAGAGTTTGTTAAAAGACATGAAAATTGGACTGAAAGCAAGTAAAATAATTATCCACAATTTAATTTGTGAGATTTATTTAAAATAAACTGTAGGTTATATGGTCAGACAAATCAAAAATGAATAGGCTTGAATGCGATGTATATTCCTGATATTAGAGCGTCGATCCCAAAAACATCCAGCCTTTTGAAGTAAAGAAACATGGGATAGGAGCATTACATTTGTTTGTGGGCTGGCTCACAAGAGGCGGCGTGGGCTGCCTCACAAGAGCTGTTGTGGGCCCAATTGTGCTGCTATTTGAAGGGGTAATAAAAAACAAATCTACCGTCTGTAATAGAAGAAAGTATTTTCCATTACAAAATGTAATTTTTCAACGGGATAGAGATCCAAAGCATACTGCAAAGATATGCACTGTCACAATGGCTCGGTGCGCAAAACTTTGTATAATTAAAGTGGCCTGCACAGAGCTCTGTCATGAACCTCGTAGAAAAGTTATGGGGTTTCATAAAAAGGAAATTGATAAATTATGATAGACCTCCAAGTCACGCCAATGAACTTTCGGTCAGGATACAAATAGAGTGGAGTGGTTTTCTCTGAATTTAATGGGAAACCTTTATTACAGTACGCCCAGAGGAATTATTCATTTTAAAAAACCGAGAGAGCTATTAAATTTTTATAATTTTTCAACATATATGCAAATGTGTTCGCATGAACTGTACGACCATATTTTATTTTATTTCTTTTATTTTAATTAGTTAACAAGAAAATATCTTCTTCATATAAAAATAAACTACTGCTAATGGTATGGTTTTTTGTTTTATAACCAAAAACAACTATACTCTCCTTTTAGAACGAAATAAAGCACTGTGTTTAAAAAAACTCGAACACTTTTGCTCAATAGTGTACGGCCACAGTGTTGAATGAAATAAAATCCCAAAAGTTGGGAAGTTATTTCATTATGATCTAACTGCCCAAATATAAAAATGAAATAACTCCATCAAATAGGAATTAAAGCCCTAAACACTAATGAAATAACATTCCAATATTTCGGAACTAAAATATTAGTGACTTGCCTTTTCCGAAATACTATCGAAGTAGTAAATTTGGTATTCTTCAGAAAAGACAAACTCAGAACTACCGATTCTCGCAAATAATACTTCGGTAAAAGTAAATCACCTCATCGCTAAAATTAGCTGCTTAAGAGATTGCAGTCATGATTTCCAAGTGTAGAAATATGTTTCTAAATTAATGAAATAACTCCCCCAAATTTAGAGAGTTGTTTCACTGAAATTAGGGATCTATTGCATTAAGGGGTTATTTCAGGCACCCAGTAAAACACATGTGAAAAAGACTTTTTATACAATGAACACAACATTTAAAAATGATATCCTTTTTCAAGATATTTAAAAAAGAATCTGTGTATACAGGATGTTTGGTAAGACTTGAGCAAAAGTGAAGATACTGGTAGATCTAGGGGAAAGATGAAGAAAATGTATGGGAGGGGAGTCTATTTCCATCCACCCCCTCTAAGATATAGGAGGTTGCAATTTTTCAACTGCTAAAATTGACAAGTTTTCCATTTTAAAGTATATCATCTACATTATTCGTGGTAGAGACGTTATCAATATCTCAGTTGACAGGTTATACAATGACGTTAAAGGCTGTCTAATGTTTTTGCTAAAATCAACCGCCTCCAATATATGTTTTTTGTCTCCACTAGATCTACCAGTTTCTTCATATTAAAAAACACCCTATTCACATATACAAGGTCAAGGTTATTCGGAGTGTGACACATAAATTCCTTATGCATACATTTCTTCTCTATCGGAATTTTTCGGGATTCTAATGAGATACGAGAATTTTGGTTTTCGGGATTTTGTCGCTCGGGTTTTATTATATCCAGGTTTTCAAGATTCGAAAAAAAACTCGGCAACCCAAAATGAACTACTTAACTTCGGCTCTAGATTTTATAAATATTTTCTGCTCTGGTAATTTATATACACAGTGTGTCCCGTAGAAAAGGTGACTGATGTGAAATAAAATACTCGACACTATTGATTTTTATAGTTTACATATATTTTTATTCAAAATAGACTTCTTTTGAGTCAATACAATACTGAAATCTTTTGTAGAATGTTTTGAAGCACTCTTAATACTCATTTTTTGGAATGCCCTCCAATATACTGGTCGAAGCTCTCTGGATATCCAAAATATTGTCGAAACTGTTGCCTTTGATCGCCAGTGTAAGCTTTGGAAATAGCCAGAAGTCTCACTGTGCTAATTCAGGGGGCTGATTGAGCACCACGATAATTTTTGCAGCCAAGAAGTCGCGTTCAGTCTTACTCTTGTAAGCCGGTACATTATCGTTCAATGGCGTCCATGTCCCTTACTCCCGGCATTCGGATCGAACTCGTCGAATTCTGCCCCATAAACATGCAAGACGCATAAGTAGTAGTCTGCAGTAACAGTTTGACCTGGTGGTATGAATTCCTTATGGATAATTCCCTTCGAATCAAAGAAAACCGTGAGAAGAGTCTTGATTCTGCTCTTCTGCGTATGCATCTTTTTTGGTTTCGGAGACTCTGGACCTTTCTACTCCGAACTCTAGCGCTTTGTCTGTGGTTCATATTAAACGCACCATATTTCGTCGCCTGTTACAATAGTCGAAATGAAGCTTGGGTAACTATCGGCCGTTTTCTGCATATCTCTACAGTGAAAACGTTCCTATACCACATTGTATTATTTGAAAAGTTTCTGTGGCACTTTTATCTAATTTGAAACAGAATTTCACGTTTGTACGTTGCTCTATTGCCTTAGTCTCGACCGAGACTTTCACGGTACTACCACGTGTTGCGTTATTTTGAACGAACTGCATATGATACACCTTTGAAACTTACGTGGCAAGAAGTCGAACTGTGACACTACTTATTTCAGGCATTCATTCATCTAAAATCTTTAGCCACAAGATATTTGTTTTCAATGTCGTTAGTAAAGCGTCAGTACTCTAATCTCTAAGCTTTTGGTGTAAAATATTTGAAAAAATTTCTAAATTTAGCTTTAAGTCAATGAAAATTATAACGAACACAGTAGAAAAACTGTAGTTTATGAAAGCACACCATATATAGGAATACATACATATATACGTACACTACCGGTCAAAAGTTTGAAACACCTTTGCGTTTTTAAGAATGACTAGTGCTTTGTTCTTGTTTTGTTTTCAATTTAAATTCGTTAAGAGGAAAATAATTTTTTCGTGGTATTTTCTTTGAAATAACACATTAATATTAAACCACCTACAACCACTACGAATATTTGATAATATATAATTATGACTGAATGAAAAATGTAGGGTGCTACAAACTTTTGACCGAGAGCGTATAAACGTCCGACATGAACCTTGACTTATAAACAATCAAACGTATACTTATCTACCTTTTACAAGTATAATCAACAGGTTGTGATCGGCCCATATATATAACTTCTTTGCTACAGTGTTAAGGGGAGAAGGGATGATATTTTTTCGCACATTCTTGAGAATAAGTCAGAAAATAATGCGACTTAAAGTTAAAAAAAAAGTTTTGAATCCTTAAAGCAAAAAGCCCGTTTAAATGATAGTATATATAACAAAAAA
Organism: Leptarthrus brevirostris; assembly: GCA_964036015.1. NCBI lineage: Eukaryota > Metazoa > Arthropoda > Insecta > Diptera > Asilidae > Leptarthrus > Leptarthrus brevirostris. Next base: position 8,794,919 of record OZ038373.1, read on the forward strand.
AATGTTTTAGTTCTTTCCGCCCCCCCCCCTCTCCCCGCTCCCATTTAATTAAAATAAAATATGTTTCTGAAAGCCTTTCACCGGGAATAGATGCGGGCAAATGACTCCTATGTTCATACTGTGCCAAAATGCATGTCGACAACGATAATAGTTACTTACATACATACCTCATACAGACAGACACGGTTATCTCACCATAGGGATTGTTTTTACCTTTTACGTACGGTACCCTAAACAAAACTTTTTACTAAGGACTTCCTGTCCAGAAAAAATTTTAATAGATATTGTTTGAGTTTGGCCTTTGGTTGGATAGAGATCTCGAGATATACCTCAGGGTTCTATACAGGTCCAATGCTTTTTAGCATTAATCACGAGTATTTCAGAAGATTAAAATCCATATTTATGCGAATAATGTTCAGATTTTTTTAAGCAGATCTATCGAGTTTTTAGAATATCGTATTACACGTATAAATTCCTTAATGGATAGAACATATAACGTTGATATACATTAGGTTGTCAACAATCTTCGTATCGGGCAAAGTTCAATTTCGACCAGAACATCAGACGGAAGGTTTTTTCTACCCAAAAGGGTAGTAAGGGTTTCTGGTCTCTAGTAAAAACCGTAAAGAACAATTTCACCTGTTCGTCAACACCACCACTCATTTATAATGGGAATGTTTTTACTGACTCATTGGACAAGGCCAACCTGTTTGCTGCTAATTTTGCTGCTAATTCATACTTACCACCTTCATCGCAGCCACTTCCATCTCCATCACAATGTACTAGTAGGCAAAAGACGCTACACTTTCGCACTCGCGAAGTTTTTAGAGTACTTTCAAAACTCGACGTGTCCAAAGCTACTGGCCCTGATGGTTTCTCGCCCCTTGTTTTAAAATGCTGCGCCTCTGCTTTGGCTAAACCTCTGCGCAAACTTTTTCACCTGTCATATTCAACAGGAATGTTTCCAAGTGTATGGAAACTTGCTCATGTCCAGCCGATACTTAAAAAAGGAGAGGCATGCGACCCCTCTAACTACAGACCAATTGCACTAACCTCGATCATATCTAAAGTTTTTGAATCACTCATCAACTCTCAGTTGTTGAAATATCTAGAAAACAACCATCTTATCAACGATTGCCAGTACGGTTTCCGCACTGGCCGCTCAACCGGAGACTTACTAACGGCTCTAACGGAACGTTGGAATCATTGTCTTCATAATTTTGGTGAGTCTGAAATCGTCGCTCTTGATATTTCAAAGGCTTTTGATAGAGTCTGGCATGCTGCCCTTTTAGCCAAACTTCAAACATTTGGTCTGCACCCTACCCTCGTTAAATGGATAGAGAGTTTTTTGTCAGGCCGTTCAATTCGTGTAGTAATTGACGGAGTTACTTCTGATTCCTACGAAATAAATGCCGGTGTACCTCAGGGTTCAGTTCTTTCACCAACCTTATTTCTTCTTTTTATTAATGATCTCTTATCCCTTACTCTCAATCCTATTCATAGTTTCGCCGACGACAGCACCCTTGATTTCGCGTACTCATTTGATTCTGTTATGAATTCACGTGGAAATGCTACAGAAGTCAATCGGGAACGCATGTTTAGATCATTAAACAACGACATTTCCAAGGTCCTTGCTTGGGGCAGAGCAAATCGTGTTACGTTTAATGCATCCAAAACCCAATGCTGTTTAATGTCCCTTAAAAAACGCCCAGTTCACCCCCAACCCATTTCAGTCGACGGAGTGAATATACCCAATTCACCCTCCCTAAACATCTTGGGTATCGAGATATCCAGCAATCTTAGCTGGACTGATCATATATTTGCAATCGCTAAAAATGCGATGAAATGTTTGGGTTTTCTACAGAGATGTAAGAAATATTTCACCCCACCTGACTTAGCGCTGATCTACAAGTCCCACATTAGGCCTAGACTTGAATATAATTCCCATATTTGGGCAGGGGCCGGACACACCGCACTGTCCGCGTTAGACAAAGTCCAGCGTAAAGCTGTTAAGCTTATTGGCGATCCCTCAATCTCTGAGGGTCTTGACTCTCTGGAGCATCGACGGAATGTCGGCTGTCTCTCACTCTTCTATCGTTATTTCCATGGCCGTTGTTCTAACGAAATTGCTAGCCTGATTCCTTGTAGACTCATGACAACGCGCGATACAAGATCAACAAGCCGCTCCCACCCCTATACTCTCCAGGTCAAATTTGGACGTACCGTCAAATTTCGGGAATCTTTTCTAAGCAGAACAACACGAATGTGGAACAGTTTACCATCTTCTGTTTTTCCCTCGTCTTATCAGCCTGAAACTTTCAAACGGGGCGTACATCGACACCTCCTTCACCCAAACTCCTAACCCATTTCCCTCATCCTTAATTCCTTTCCTGCCAAGGCTGTGCTTAAGCATCATAGGGCATCCCCTGAGCTTTGGCATCATCATATATAAAAAAAAAAAAAAAAAGTCGCAATGCATATTGTTCCACCATACACTTCATTGAGGAAATTGAAATCCATCTTTGTGCAGGTGATGTTTAGATTTATTTAGGCAGGGCTATCGAATTTGTATGTAGAAGATTTTATTCCGAGTATACATTTTTTTGAAGTCATCTGTGGAGTAAGTGATAACGTATCGGCCTACCAATCCGGAGGTCCTAGCTTCGAGTCCCACCGACGACGACCCATGTTTGTTTCCTGCTGACAACAGATTACGATAAAAGGTTGCATAGAAAATGCCACTGGTTCGGAATTCACTTGCAATCGTTGTCTCTCAGTGTGAGAACAAAATAGGCTCTTTTATTGAAGTAAAAAAAAATAATAATAAGCTTTTAACAGACTTTATTAACTTCGAACTTTTTACTGCTTCGTTTAACACCGACGACTCAACTAACTTAATTTCTATAAAATTCATTATCTTCTTTTTCAGATGTCACTTTACTGACCAGCCGCGTCGCATTATCTGCCGGGTAAGTGCAGAATCTAATTTCTTTCTTTCATTATAATTATACTCTTGCTGTAGTATTAAAACTTCAGAAGCTGGTTTTGCTCTTAAAAATTTATGAAGTCGTCGGTGGAGTTAGTGATAACGTGTCGGCCTACCAATCTGGAGGTCCTAGCTTAGAATCTCGCTGGTGGCGACTCATTGTTATTTTCTGTTGACAACAGATAACGTTAAAAAGGTTATAGGGGTTGTAGATAAAATGTCAGTGGTTCGGAATCCACTTTAAATTGTGAGTCCGCTTACAATCGTTCTCTCGAATCGGATGAAGTTGTTCTCCTGCTCCATGCCCAACAAGAGGTTACGGGAAATAGAGAGATATATTTTTTTATGGGGAGAATAGAATAACTGAACGAAATACTTGGTATACTCCTTTTATTCGTGATCTAATTTTAACTTGTGGCTTGGCTTATCTCAGATGGAACGATTTAAGTTGCAGGTTTAATGGTAACTTTCCCTCTAAAAACCTATGTTAAAATTTACGAAGAAGCGTCGTCAGTCCATACCAAAAAACAAACAATGAAATTATTTTTGATGTTCTTAATTGTCAATTTGTGCAGTTTTATGATCAGGAAAATACTAATGTACCATCTCGGAATGCAGATGAAATTGAAGATCATTTGCCTTCGGATCGATCCTTCAGTTTTAGTAGTGTCACAACAAAGGATGTCATATTAGCCATGACTTCCATCAAGTTTTGTGTTACTGGTATTGACAATACTAAGCCTAGATTTATAAGAATGTGTATGCAGCGGTGGCGGATATAGGAGTTTTTAGGGGGGGGGGGGGGGGGGGGGTTGCTTTACTTTAACAATAATAAAGTACTTCTATTTTGGCGGAACCTATGAATAAATAATAGTGACCAGGAAATTTTTTTGGATTTTGAAAATTGCGCGTTTTTTAGAATGAAAACATCTGAAGTGTTGTCATTTTTAAGAGCGAAAACATCTACTTTCCTAAAAAGCATTAAAAAACGCTTCTCTGACGAGAAGTTGAAGTGTTGTTGATGGTAGAAAAGCAACCTTGGATAAATGTCTGAAATTGAAAGACCTCGACAACTACTCTGAAAAGCTTTATTTTTTGTTCTGAACATCAATCTATATTTGCAATGAAAATCTCAAAGATGATATGGTGCAAAATTGTGATCTACATAAGTTTAATGCCGAATTAAAAAACTTCTACTCAAGCATTGTCCAAAGTATTACGGTGTGCCGGGTTTTAATGCTCAAACTTAAACTGAAGATGTAGCTTAAGCTCAGTTTCACCTTTTTACACCGTTTCAATTAAGCTTAGCTTAAGCGTCCATGATTGATCACTTAAATTCAGTTTGCTTAAGTGTCATTAAGTATTGCTGTCGTAGTTAGATTTTAGAAAACAATTATATTAAAACAATGTTGCATAATGGCAAAAACTTTCTGAAAAAGTTAAAACATAAACAACATTTAGATAGTAGCATTTAAAGCCCGAGCACTGTTAAACTCAATTTGGCTTAAGCCCAGCTTAAATCACGAACTAACTAGTCCTGAGCTTAAGTTTTAACTGTAAAACCGGATCTAAGGTTACTTCGTTGTAGTTACCTAATTGAATACGATTGAAATCTTGCGAATATCTACTAAGAGTTAATTTTGTTCACAATTTGCGGCTAGCAATTTATTCTCTCAACTATCAACTATGTTGAAAAGGATAAAATTGAATTGTATGTAAATGCTGCGGTTTGCTGAACATAACTGAAATCAACTGATTGAATGTAATTGAAACCCTTGATCATGTAAATTTGCCAATGTCTTTATAGTTAATTTTATTCATACTTTACGGCCAAGATTATACTTGTCCTAGCATATATCAACTTTGTTGAAAATACCACAATTGAATTTAATTGAATGTAATTACGTCTTGATGGATACCAGGTGACAGTTTCGTTAGTTTGTTTAACTGTTGGACTATTTGTTTCTTTAAAATCTTCTGCATTAGCTTAGTTCAATCTGTCATTGTCGCAAACTGCTTCAGTTTCAACTAAACTCTAGTCAACTAGTTGAATGTGATTGAAACCATCGATCGTGTGCAAATCTTGTCAATTATCTATTTGCGATTTATTTCGTTATTTATCAAGTTTGTTGAGAGAACAAAATTAAAATGGCAATTACATTCAATATTCGTAAGCTTAACCAGCTGGTTATGTTTTTCTTTTTTTTGCAACTCGTTTACAAAAAAGTTTGTTTACGAAGAAATAAGACGTTTGTAAAAAAAAGTTTTCGGATTTTCCACAAGATAACTACAAGGCATCAAATTATATGTCAGAGATTGAGTTTTTCTAGTTTTAGCGCTAACGATATGATTGTAAACAATTTCACCGGTAAATAGTTTTTGTATTGCCAACACTGCTTTTACAGATATCTATTCTTATCAAAATTTTTAAAAGTTTTTGATGTATAACAGCCTAGATACAATATAACAGTTCGACAAACGAAAATATATAAATTCAGCATGATTAAACTTTCCACAAACCTACTATCAAATCAAGTTGCAGTATTAGGTTTAGAACCAACAATTCATTATAAATGAAAGAAAAAGAAATGCGTTTTAATACTTGAATAATTCTGTATTTAAAAAAAATATGTTTGCGTTTTTAATATGTTTGATTATAAACTTATTTCACCAGAAGTCCAATGCAATCTTAGGAACTTCAACAGTATCTGTCACCTGAAGCCCTATAGTCAAATACACATTCATAAGCCACAGTAATCTCGTATTATATTTGTTTAATTACTTCAGAAAATAAACAACAAAATGCCGACGGCAAATTAGCAACAACCAGAATAAATAAAATTTTTTCGAAAATTACACAATTTTCGGACTTACCAGTAGGTGATAAGGGCAATGATGGTGGAGGCGGTGGAATTGAACCTCCACCAGATAATGGTGGTCTTGGTGGCTCCATGCTCCACGGAGCGCTCGGCAATGGTCCAAATTCACTTCCAATATTTGATCCAATCAACATGACAAAACATAAAACAAAAACAACAACACAAAATTTTTCTAGGGGTATTTTAATTTTATACCGAAATTCACAACACTTTCACTCTTCTTCTTCTTTTTCTAAATCTTATTTCGAATATTTTATTTATTTTTAGTAATTTTTTTGCGCAAAACCTAACAAGTTTACTGTTATTTTTATGTTTTTGAAAATCACTCAACAATTTTTTGCTGTGTTACACTCGACGTTATGGTGTTGCAAAAACACAAAACACAAAGTACGAATTGTTATAAATTTCGTGCATAATTTGAACACTTTAATATTATGATGTTGTTGAAAATGTTTCAAGTTTCTAAACCTACATAGATTCATTATCACTTTTTAAAATAACATAACAATTGGAATGAATTGTTTTAACTATAATTAAATTGCATTCATTAATTTAAACTAATCAAGATAGACTACAGAAAAAAAAATATTCTGATTTGAAAAAAATCTTTCTCTCTTGTCATATTCAAAGAGACCGATGCACACACGTAAACACCAGACGTTCGACTAAAGTTGGATTGAAAAACGGAAACAAGAAGCCGTACGAGTAGCCTTAAAGGCTGCACATTAACTGAATCGTGGTCAGAAAACAGCGCATTTACACACAAACACAAAATCGAGTTCACTGGAGATTCTTACTTGAAGCTTAACCAGCCACCTTCACACAACATATTCAACCAGAATACACAAAACATCAAAAAAAAAAAATGTTGAATAAACCAACGAATAAAAATGAATCAGTAAAAACGGGCAGCAGATCAAAAAAAAAAACGAAGAAAGAACGAAACAAAACAACTTTTTTATATAAAGGTATAAGCGAGGGAGCTAACACACACGCCGAGAGATGGCAGTTTTAACAAAGCAACCAGTATCACGACAGTAGCTCTAAAAGTAGCAAGAAGCAATCATTCAACCGCGATTAAACAGAGAAAGCACTAAAAGATGCATTTGAAATGAGCGAGATATGCGGGCTTCTTAAATGAAACAAAAGCAAAAAATAATACCGTAAAAATAATGAAATGAGCAAAAGCCCACTGAATCGAGCTAAACTAAAGAGCGAACTGACTGATCTCAAATGCAAACATCTCTTGAATGTGTGAGCCCCCGGTAAGTTGTACCTGTATCTTAAAGTGCTCAGGTGAAAGAACAAGAAGAAGAGCCTGACGAACAAACAATCCAACGTTAGCGCAACTCGATGTTCTCCCCCTGAGCAAAAACGAAGAACGAGCATAAAAAGCCCGCCACTGCGCGCGACCTCAACAGTTATCAACGTAAACGCACACACAAAGACCGGTCTGACTTCCTCCAAAGAACGAAAGAAGGGGTCTGGCCCCGATGCACCAATTTTTAAATGTTCAATTGAGTGCTCGTACCTGTCCCATCGCAACACCTTTGGTTAGGTGAATTAAAGCCGGTTTTACCCGAACGCCTAACACTAAAGCATTAAAGCGGGCTCTTTTTCACTAACCGGCAGGTAGGAAGCGAAGCTTCTTGTGGCGGCACCTTTAGGCGGTAATTGTTCTCCTCAAGTCGAGTACTCACCTAAGAAATTTTCATTTTTTTGCTTTAATTTCATCTGATAATCAAGCAGCTTTCCCGACCAACCATCATTCAGTTGTTATTCCATCCTGCTCTAACGTTCGGCGCCAAAATACTGTACATAACATGTTGTGTGAAAGAGATGGCATGACCAACCGCAATCGACTTCACTCCTGTCTTTTCCATTGGAGAGGAGTGCGTTGTGCTCCTTTGCTCATGTTTTGACGTTTATTAGTGGACAAACCGTACTGGGTTGGCTGAGTGTAATGTTGAATCGCGCGTTAACAATTTCATAAAGGGGCGCACCCACTTAACTTTACGTCGGCTCTACACTGCACACATATATCTCGATCACCGACACCAACAACAGCTGATGAGGCTAGTGTCAATCCACCCCAATATTTTATATCTTTTGTGTGTACGCGGTAAGCGGAATTGGACTGTGATGAGCTGAATGACTTGGAAATTGGGCGCATAGTTGGAGTCACTGGACTCACCTTTGTTACGCTGCTAAATGGATTATAAAAATTTTATCTCTTGCCAAATTAGAATGGATTTCGTTTTATTTGCTGCCAATACAATAAATCCGGATTTAATTTGCATTTGAATGGCATTAGTTAACAGTAGTAGAGAAGCTTTTGTAATTTATCTCATTTCGAATTTAGACGAGCATAATGGGAGCGGTTGACGCGTCGGTGAATCTAAAAAGGCTGCTAGGCTCGTTTAAAAACAATTAACTCACGGCGGAATTATGTTTATTTTTGTTGAATGCTAATTTTTGCTGTTTTATGAGATTGAAGAAAGTTGAATTGTTTTTGGATTATTTAGCAAATATTATTGGATATGTAGGATTGTGGTGTTGATTGTTCGAATTTGTATCTTTTTTACGCAATGTATGCAAACAGTTCACTAGTTAACGTATTCACATTTAGTAATTTAGATCTTTTCGTATTAATAGCGTCGGCAAATTCGTAAACCATCTTCCAAAACAAACACGAGATATACACGACTTACCTACAATTAGTAAAATACCGTCGGCGTACGAACTTATTTTATAGTAGAAATTGCAAATTGAAGTAGTAAACAAAATCCTCTAGCACGAGGGAACATGTACTATTAATATCACCACAATGTGGAGAAACTCATCTAGACGTGTAAGGAATGCTCCTTTAATGCTGATTGTGAGCAGAAATGTCCCTTTAAAATATAGAAGGATAGGGTTAGTCCAGAACTGCCTCAATACGTTTAATGTGATAAAAATAGTAAAGATACCGGATCAGAATAATGTAGTTAATCAGTAATGAACCCTATCAACGGCCAGAAAGGTGAATCATCAATTAGACCAGAAATTTTTTAATGTGGAGCGAAGAACCAAGTCGGGCCTTTGGAACGATGAAAACCAAGGGCCCAATATCCGGAGAGACCAAAAAATATCCTCCGAAATAAAAGCCTTGAACGAGTCAGTGAAAGCAGACTGACAGGATCGTTCGTAAAATTTCAAAATTTATTTTTGGGTGAACTGTACGAATGTGTATTAGTTTACTATTTTCTGGGACTTCAAACAAAATTTTGATCTTTGGAATAATCGCAAAAAACTGCTTCTCGTACGTCGATCACATAATTCTTTCCCTTTATGTATAATTCGCACAAAATTATCATATTTGAAACTGAAAAATATCTGCTGTGTGTATATCGACATAGAAGTCATGCCACTGAACAATGTCCAAAATTTTGAATGTAGTTTGAGGTCGGTCATATTTTGGAAACTATCACGTTATTTCAAAATTCCAATGAGGCATGCAGACAGGACGTTTGATAAACTCCCTCACTGTCTGTTGCTCTGTGGCTTTTTCTCAAGAATTTTCAGAGTTTCCTATGATGTGCCACAAGGTAGTCATCTCGGGCGTCTACTATCCGTTCTTGCCATTGATAACAATGTTCATCTGATCTCGCACTATAATGTTCTGTTCTACACTGATGACATGAAGATCCTCTCCTATGTTAACGGCGGTGGTGACGCCGCCTTCATTCAAAAGGACTTATACACGTTCATGAAGTGGTGCGAGCATAATGGCTTACTTCTCAATTTTGACAAATGTGCGAATAGTAGTGGGCTGAAATGGCTACCTTGCGGCATACTAGATAAAGCCCTGAAAATTCTTAAGGTGGAGACACGGAATGATATGTCCTCTCTCTTAAGTAGGAGAAAATGCAGTCGAGCAGCAGTGGGAGGAGAAAGAAAGTTTATCAAAGGCACTACTAAAGTCAAAAGATTGTCTCTATGTTCACCTGCATACCTCGTTGGAAGCCTGAAATAATTTAGAAGGAAAATTCCAGCAGGTGAATACTTGTTGAGTTGGCAAGAACCCATGCTGATTGAGGGAGATTATATCCTTACACCGCTCAATAAGCTACAAATACGCTATAAACTCCAGTAACTTGTTTATTCAGGATAACTGTGCCATTCGTATATAATTGGTTATAATGTTCTCTCGAGAGTATAAAGGCGCCCTTCCACAGTCACGGAAACTTACCAGCTTGAAGGGACTTTTTTTCTGCGATGTGGCTGGAGCCTAGGGGACGACCCTTTGATGCGTTAGCATGTCTTTTGCCGGAAAGGAATTATGGTAAGTGGAGTGAGGAAACTACTTGGACTTGTGAAACAGAATCGCAAATTGACCAATGCAGCAGTAATGATCGGAGGAATCGGATCGGTTTAAGTTCTCTGAGTTTGTCTATAATAAGGTCCCGTTATATATAGCGCAAGAAATCTGCTGAAGCGGGAGGATCCAGAATATGACCAAAATTATCGTCAGAAGGTTAACAATTGTCGAAGGAGAAGGCTTTCTAAAAAAATTAAGCAAAATTATTTGCTATATGGAAGACCCTTCACCCTTCACCCACTTCGTAGTTGCTAGATTTTTTTCATATTCACGAATTTAAAAAAAAAGTGAGGGGTCGTTATACATATTATTACGAACACTAATAAGAGACGAAGTTGGATCAATTGGTTGAGCGGCACTACCACCATTCCATGGTTCCCGGGTTCGAGACCAGGTCTTCCCGTGGGGTTTTATTAAGAAATTAAAGTGCTTAATCCACTTCGTCTCTGGACTTCCCTCACCCTAATTTCCTTCCGACCAAAGCCATGCTAACGCATCAAAGTATCGTACATAAAAAAAGGAATTCCTTAGCGAACGAGGAGGATAACACCTTAAACCTGTCATAACAGCCCACAAAATCAGAATATGCTCACACGCTCTTACAATGCAAGTAATTTTTCTAAAGTTTGTTTTTCCAGTTCCTTTGGCAGTGAACCTACCACGGGGAAGAGGTGCGAGTTGACCTCTTCCGTTTGAGTGGAACAAAAGAATTAAACAAATTGTAAAACTTGTTATAAAACAACAATAACACAGCAATGACGAAAAGTCAACTGAGATTATAAGTTATCTTAGAGAATGTCAATCTCTTAAAGTCATAAGAAAGGAGCTCGAAATTGGGATCCGCAACTACAGAAAGAGACGAAGATGGACTGTCCATAGCAGAAAACCTATTAGTAGCGAATTTGTCTCTAGTGATTCTCGAAATGCTTGGCTTAGCATATTGGTAGCAGTATGCTGACTCCGTTTAGGATGGACCTTGTACCAGTATTTTCTAGAAGAATATACCTTTCTACTTCGCCTCTGGTACTACGATCTTTACTTCTGTCGAAAGGAGTGATGACTCCCCGTACGGCATGTACGCTGAAGCCATCCAGCATCTGTTTGACCTCCTTTCTACTCCTACGAGCTCTGATTTGAAAGTCCTGGAACCTTGTTCCCACGAATCCATGATTCTTAAAGCAGGGCCACATCTAAACTCTCCTGGTAATGGAGTAACAGAAAATTTTCTATGTAGTCTCTACTGTTGTGGGGGTTTATATGTACCACTTCCAGCATGCGTATAGCTCTGCACCTCCACCTTTTTCTTCTTGCATAACCTGAGAAATACTTAACCGACTCCGAAATTAAGCCTTCCCTATCTATTTCTTATAATTGGCACAGAGCTTTCATCCGCAAGGGTCACCTCTTTCTCCATCTTTTGGCTCTTCTATTACTGCTACTTCCTAATCCGGCATGGCTACCCGACCCTTCAGTCAGGAATTTATTGCATTCAATTTTGCTCCTTTTCAGGGTGTCTTCATCTGAAAGATCAAGATTTGATGGCGAAGTCATACGTCTCTTGATCCTTACGTCTGGATCTGTTAAATACCTGCACGCTCCCTGAGGGATTCTTGAGGACAGCGTTGATAACGGGGCTGAAAAATAGTTTCTCCACCGTTTTCGCTATTCTTCGACCTCGTTGTTGTCGCAATCTGAACCCACACTAGGCTATTTCTTTCTCTCCTTCTCCGTCAGGCTATCAGGATCTTTGGTAGAAAGGATATCGGGTATGTGCTGTGCCGACTTAAACATACGTTTACGTCGTAAGCATTCGGTAACCCTCCTCCTGCCCTTTACCATCCTTTTTTCACTGCTGCATTCATCCTACTTCTCAGGTTCGGCAAGTTGGCGATCCTTCCTGTTCGTCGACATCGACTCCGACTCCTGAGATTTCAGTTCTAGCTCTAGCAGCCTTTCCTCCATTCCGAATGCTTCCGAAGAACCACCCGTCTTTTCCACCGATGTATTATCATGATCATTAAACTGGAGGTCGCCTGGTATCCAGAGTTCGTATACTACCGACTAAGTACCCCTTTAAACGCGCAGCCCTCGGCGTAGGCTGTTTTTCCTTGGCTTTTGGTATTTTATTTGAGAGAGTTTCCTTCTCTCCGCCCGACTGCAATTAGTTAGCACTTCCGGCAGCGGCGCGATCGAGCCAGAAGTCTGTTTCTAGCCATCACCACGAGAAGGTTGTAGTCGCACTGCCATCAGTGCACAAAATTATGGAGCATATTATTCACCTTATGTGCATATGGACTCCTCCTGTGTACCTGACGGCTGACGGCCCTAACTTCACTTATATACTAGTATTTCCTGTTAAAAACGTTCAGTATCTATAGAAAAATTGGCTGGAAATATTTGTAATTTTTTTAAGACACGGTTATAAAAGAATCTGTGAACTCAAAGAATTTTATGAATATTTCTCTATTAAGCCAACATAAAATACGATTTATATAGATGTTATAAAAAGAGTTCTGAAGAAATTGTAATTGAGAAATTTTTTATCGTGAGCACAATGTTCAGAACATTTGTATGTTCACCGTCAAGTAAAGTTGAGACTGCGAGAAATACTACGAAAAAGTAGAATTCAACAACCTTTTCCTATTCTTCGCTGTAGCAAGTTTCGGTTTGTTTACACCACCAATGATCAGCTGTTCGTGTCAGTTTCCGGGCTTGTATCTAGAGAATCAGTAGTATTAACTAGAGCCAATCTAGAAAGTTGAATTGCCTTTAAATTTAATTTTTTTAAAAGTTTGTTCGGAACGATTAAACTTGTCGACCTAGAAAGGTCAACTGTTTAGACACCAATTCTTGATGCTGTGAGTATCTGTAATCCAGGGGTCCTATTGGGGTCAACAGTCCTCTGTTAGTATCATAAGGATTAAAAAGTGTTGAAAGAGGTCCTTCATCACCCAATGATCTCTTGCTCTCAGTAATATCATAGGAATCATCCAACTTGGGCCAGGGATTCTTTTACAGGAACTACAAAAAGACCTGACCTAGAAAATTTTACAGTTCCTGGGGATTTAAAAATTGCCTTGACTTGCGAGGTCATTCAAAATTTTAAAAATAAACTGATTAAGAACTTTTACCAAAAAGTTTTAAAATTGTTAAGTTTATTTTTGAAATAATTCCCATTTTATAAGAAGTGTCTATCTAGCACTCACTCAGAACTAGACTAGAATTAATCCAATTTCCCTAGCTATAAATAAAAGACAAAATGAACTATATTGCGTGCTATGATTAGTGTGTGGAACGAAGCATAGAAAAGTTTCAAGTGAAAATTGAAAACATGAAATGTTATGAACTTCGTTAGGAATTCATCGTCGACTAAACTATATATATCTGTGCAGAGGTTATTTAAAGTTGCCGCACGTCAAAACGTTATTTTATTTCTTGTTGCTTTGTACTTTGGCTACTAGTACGAAAGAAATGTTCGAAGAATTACATAAGTGTTATAAGAAAATATTTTTCATATTTTTATCATATATGTATAATTAAAAATTTTAAATCAGATGTATCGAGAGTTACAATCAGCGAAAGTCCACAAAGTACATCGGTTCTACAGAATCATGGAACAAAATCTATCTTTCTTTTTAAGTAATATATAAAGGGGAACGCCACTGCGAAGAGTCAATGCAAGGGCGCAATTGATCAATAGACAGTATAATTTCCGTCAGCATTGAGACTGGTCTAACGCCTTCGGGACATACTTTTAACGCCTTCGGGACATACTTGTAATTTATGGGAAGAGCACTCCAAAACTTTCGAATTAAACTTGAAAGCTACTTCAAATCGTAAACAGCCTTTCCTGCCAACTGGCTTTTCATAATGGCCCGAACGGTTTTGCGTCTGAAGATTGGGAGGGTCCAAACATCTTCTTCGCCGACTTCAGAAGACCACATTTATAAATTTTCAGCATTTTTATCAAATCCAAATGTTGCGTGAAGAGCTCCAAGTACCCAAATCCGCACTATGAGAAGCACTCCCAGACATTTACTTTGACAGGGTGTTTGGCGATGCCCAGGCCCGTAGAGACAAAATTCGGGCCCGGGGGGTACCACATACGGGCCCGGGGGGTACCACATACGGGCCCCCGCGAGGGGAATTTCGGTCACGGGACTAAGAGTTTTCGGGCCCATATACAATCGAATGAATGACTTTCAATTTAAAATCTGTCTAGTATAATACACTTTTTCGATCGTGAAACATTTTTTTAATATATATAATTAATATGGAAAAAATTTTCTGTTGATGACTTAGATGACGGGGCCACTTTTGAAAGCCCTGGCCCGGTGGGTTTCCCCCTTCGCCCCCCTCTCAGCGACCCTGGCGGTGCCCCCCAGCTCAAGCTTTTCTTCATTTGGGTTGGGGAAAGTGCCAATAAAACCTCAATATGAATTTAACATTTTTATATAATAATAAAACTTAAGTTAATAATCTTAAAACTAGGTTAAAGCTTAAGCTAAATTTATGTGTTTATTGTGGGTTTAGGAATGTCTTGTGTATATACCTTTATATTCTAAAGGATTGGCCAAGAATGGAGCCTTGTGGTACCCCTGCTATTACAAGGTGTGCGGTCGAGGCTATGGAACATACATGTACCCTAAAAGTTCGATTTTTAAGAAAGTTTTGTATTATTATTAGGTAACTGTAGAATTTCATACGTATCATTTTTATGATAAGTGCATAATACCAGACGTTGTCAAAGGCTTTTTTTTATTTCGACGAGAACCATACCATATCCAGGCTGGGGTTTATGGCGAGGATAAATCCAATTGTGCCTTCAACCTGGAAGAGGTTAATGCATTCTTTACAACAACTACTTACTTGCCTCCGGAAAGTTCAAGTGTCACACCTGCTGGTATGTTTGTCAATCTGACGGAAGGTTATTCACCTAGTGCACAAAGTAACCTTTCCTCTTTCCGCGGGGTAAGTTTACATGAACTTACTCTTGCATTGTATTCCATCAAATCTGATGATCTGGGCCCTGACAACCTATCACCATATTTCATTAAGCTGCTGTTTCCGTTTATTAGTAGATAAATTCTCCAAATAATAAATTCATGTTTCATATTATATTTTTTTCCGAGCAATTGAAAAGTCGCTTCAGTTTTACCTATACCGAAGAAGTCTTCTCCCAATTGTCTGGCTGACTTTCGTCCAATTAGCTTATTATGTTTTCGGTTCAAGGTGTTAGAAAAGATAATGTCGAAGAAAATTCTTGACCATTTTAAACAAAATGACATGCTAACGCGTTGGCAGTCGGGTTTCCGTGCTTTTCACAGCTGTGAAACGGCTGTCTTAAAGGTGTCTTCAGACATTAGAAGCCCATTGGATCAGAATAATTTTATGGCGGTGATTTCTCCAATGCCTTCGACTGTGTTGACCATAGCTTACTACTCCTTTAATTTCAGTAGCTCTGCCGTTGCTATCATCAGTATGTTTTTGTCTAGTCGATGTCAAAGAGCTAAAATAAATGATACACTATCCAGTGATCGACCACAGGGAAATTATCTATAATATGACCTAGAATAAGACCATAAAAATAAAAAATTACCATTTGGCAGAACTTTTGCTTAAAGAGTTAATTTTCGAGCGAAATTTACACTTTCAAAGTGTTGTTAAAAGCCAAAGTCTTCGATGGATGAACTGAATCTTATAGAGAATTTCACCAACTTTAATACCCAAGTTGATTTTTCTGTTTTAGATCAACTGGTGGAATTACTTCTCACCCGCCATCAAAAGGAGATTCTTTTCTGTCGACATCTACCGGTCACGCGCTAAACAAAAAACCAAAAACGAAAAAACAAATTGAAGATTTTTTCATTTTCTTAAGTCTCAATCTATAATAGATTTTATTTTATATCACTCTAATCTTGATGGTTTTCTAAGCTTTACCCAGAACTAGGTCCCCTTAAACACTGCAATGCAAGGTTATATTAACAGGAAGAAAACAAATAGCTTTGCCATTTAGGTTAGACGTGATAGAGCAATTCTGAGCCCGAAGTCGGTTTCAGCGGGAGAAATTACTTCGGAAACAACTATTCATTGTTCAGGGGGAAAGAATTTTCAAAATTTCGCAGGCCTGTCTTACCATCATTTTTGTTATTGGGTCATCAATCTACGTCCCTATATAAAATTTCAAAATTTCATTTGAATTTAGTTATATAAATAAGAAGAAGAAGGAAGACTGTGTCGTACAGACAGACGGATAGACAGACCAAAATTATAATTCTTCTAGTCAATCTATCCAAGCTATATCTTTCGCAACTTGCTTACACTAAAGGTATTGCCGTCTAGACTGCGTTGCACGAAGCTACCACAAGTATAGAGCATTCGTTACTGCATAAAGAATATTCACTTGCAGCCTTCCTCGACATCGAAGGTGCTTTCAATAACATCAGGCCAGAGCCCCACTATCTTCGAAGAGACTAAAACTTGACGATCCTCTCACGGAACTTATTGACCTTATGCTAAAAAGCAGGGTCATCGACTGCATTTTAAGAAGATCTAGTATACAAAGAGTCGTCACTAGAGATACTCCTCAGGGACGTATCCTTTCACCACTCTTGTCGAACATTATTCTTAATGAGTTACTTATAGACCTAGAGCACTCTGATCAGAAGGTTATCGCCTACGCCTATGATATTGCCCTGATTTGTTGAAGTATCCAGCATCCCGACACACTAGCTAAAGTGTTACAACACGCCCTTTCCAAGGGATGATCATGGAGTAATTGGTGTAGTCTGGGCATAAGCCCGGATAAGACGGAGTTAATACTCTTCTTTCGGATACTTAATGTTCCTCCTATGAATTTCCCTATATTAAACGAAGTTAGGCTAAAATTGAGTAAACAAGTTAAATATCTAGGTTTTGTCGTAGACAACGTCAAGTCAGAAGGAGTATTTCTTTCATCTCAGTAGAAACCCCAAAAGAGACCGCAAATGATCAGTTCAGTTAAGAATTAATATGGAATTCTATTCGAAAAATTTAATATCACAATTACAACAATACTTCATTATTCAAAAAAATATATATTTTATAACGGGAATATTTACTTTTTGTAGAATAACTTAGAAATTTGATTTGTGTATCAAATAAATTCTTTAACTGTTCTGTAAAAAGTACGGGTTTATTCCTCGAAATAAGTCGACATTTGACACCCTTAATCGGTCCGGTAATTTTTACAGTGATTTTTCGTCATTCCGTGTCTAATCAGTTTAATTTATAACGATTCTTGCAAATAGTAAAAAGCTCGGTCGAAGCGGATGGGATGTTTGCTCCCCCCCCCCTGTGCAACCGGGTCTGCATTATATGTTCATGTTGCCAATTTTATTCAAGTAAAAAGTCGTAAAGTATAGTAAACATTTAGGAGGTAGGTGAACTTTTTTCTTAATAAGACAAGTATGAGCTGTACGTTTGGTGATGTAACTTGAGAATGGTAAAAGATTTTTGTGCACTTCAAGTTTCCGTAAATTTAAGTTTGGGTTAGACCCCTCCCCTCCCATACAATTACCTATATCCACCAGATTTTGCACACGCGCTGTAAAACACCCTGTATAGAATTCGATTACGATTGATTCGTAATATTACCTAATATCCGTAGTTCTGCGAGTCGCTCACGATGCAGACGTGCTTCTTAAGAATTAACATTTATAAGTTGATTTTTCACTTATAAATGTTAATTAGTTAGTTAGTTAGTCTGTGTTAGAATTAAACCCACAAGACGTTTTCAAAAAATAAGAGTCGACATCATTTTAAAACTTAAAATACATAACTTAACCTTGCATGAGGTTCAAGTGGCCTAAGTAATCAGGTGTTTTCTATCTCATAAAATACAAATTGTTTCACACAATACGCAAATATAAATAAAACACCGGCAGCGTTTTGCCTAATATAAGAAAACAATTCGTTACCTACTTGGATCACTTCTGTTCCCGACTAGCTAATTCTGTTGGTTATTGTTCACTTGAGTGTAAATATTTGTCAACCTTTTACCAATTAATTTTTTTTGTTTATTTAACGAATTCTTGGTTTATTTGTTTATTTAAATTATCCGAATGTTCGTTTTTCGACGTTTTAAAAGTGTTTTTTATGAGGTCCTAATGGTGTTTTATTATTATTCATTTATATATTAAGATTAGAGATTCGAACCTGTAAATTTGGTGTGATGATCGTGCCACTTATCGATTGACCCAACTCCGTCCAATCAAATTATTATGAAAAAAATGAGGACAAGTAATTCATCAAATAGGAAATCTAAACCTGATTGTGCATTAGATATAGTGTATTTAGCAGTACCGCGTCAAAACACAGTCCCATCTGAAATAAAATTTTAAATTTTTGATTTATGTATATATTTGTGCCGTCTTGTGCCGTCTGGTGCCGTCAAACCACGTCACTCGGGCGACTGATGACTGTCTTGGCAGCACATAGTACGATTCCAGAATGGACGAGATTAGTTGATTAAAATCGCGTATTTGGTCGAGTACCCCGTCTTACCCCCATTTCTCTTATCCCGTGCATCAGATCCTCGGTCCTTACACTTTCTCCTTTAGTCAGGAAGGGCCCATTCGAGGTTATACCAAAATGTTGTTTTTATTTCTGCAACATTCGTATTTTGGACCAGTACTGAGTGTTGTTGCCGAAATTTATATTAATTCAGTTTTTTAGTACCTACCTATTTTTCCCCCCGGAGGCTTAGATTTAAACCTTACGAACACACTATTCGTTTGTGTATAAAATATAAATAACAAAGAAAAAGCGAAAAAGTCTCTCCCTTTTGAAATTCTTCTTGTGACCGATTTCAACGTAGGGATCGCTAAACCTCGATGGTACTATCGATTGTATTAGATAGTTGCCACCATCGAAACTATCGATGTAGGAATTCACTATCGATAGTACGATCGTTATTTAGCAAAAAAAAGGAAAAGACAAATCAAGAGAAGAATTTCTGGGAATCGAAAGAAAAATCTCGAAGTTGTTTGCAAGACCTGAAACGTTACGGTGCGTTAAGGGGGGGGGGGGGATATTCCTAGCATATCTACACTACACATATTATTTTTTACATACGAAAAGAGTCACGTCACTGAGTATACAGAATCAATATCGCAATAAGCCGTGTACCACAAGACCGATGGATACATATCCCTCCTCATTGTGTTTTCGGTATAGGAATAGGTAGTGATCCTCTTACAATTAGCTTTTTGGTTGCGTTTTTAATACTACGTTCATGGTTGATATTATTTATCATTATTAGCAAACCTGAGATCTAAGCCTATCTAACAAGTGCCTTAGCTTGGGTAATAATAATAATAATAATTTTAATTCTGTTTCGCTGAGATGTTAAAGAAAACTGTGAGGTATTCCGGTTTATTAGAATGAAACAAATTGTACAAGAAAGCAAGAGCCGTTTTGCTTTAGATAAGAAGATAATTTATGTACAAATTAAGCACTTTCATCCGGAACGGTGAAACATGGTCGTATCTCCGTAGTCCGAAAACAAAACGAATGCAGTCATTGAAAGCAACTTTCATTCTACGCGCACAGGTGCTATCTCACTTCGGAAAGATCATACTGCCAAAGTTAAAATGGGGCAATATTAACACCTTAACTAATTTTAAGCGTGTATTAACGGAAAAAATGCGCGCCGAGAGCCACAGACTACGAAGGCCACCATTAATCACGCCAAGCTTCTTATTTGTATTGTCGCAGCATTTCATTTGTTGATTCATAATAGTCTCAAGATTCTTGACTTTTTCTAGAACTAGTAACGAATACCCGTTTAAAACTTACGCTGTTGGAGAAAATGATAAGCTGCGATTTCCTAGGGTTAAGCTGCAATCGATTATAATGGGACCATATGCATATACTATCAAGATTAAAATTAATGCGTGCTATACAGTCCTCAATAAGTCCCATTCGCCGGCTTAATTGTACGTCGTCACCGACGGCAGATCATTAATAAATAAACTGAACAGTAAGGGACCCATAATTGTTCCTTGAGGCACGCCTTTCCTCAGATATAGCCGCGCTATATCTGAAGAAACTTTAAGAATGGCAGTGTCACAGGAGTGATAGGCTCCGAAGCCAGACTCCCAACATGTTAACAAGTTATATTTTTCCGAATTCTCCAAAACTTTAGACAAAAAGCTAAGTAGACTAATGGGTCGCAGGTCCGATGGTGATTCTGGACAGGACTTCTTAGGTATGGGAAGAACTATAGCAGTGTTTCAGGTAGTGTGAAACGTAGATCTTGTGAGACAGGAATTTATTATATGATGAGTACTTGATGGTTCATCAAAAACGGCGGCCTGACTTGGAGCTACTGAAGGAACATAATTTACGGAAGTGAAAAAAGTATTAAGATCGTCAGGTTTAAAAGTGCATGGAATTCGGTCATTGCCGTATACTCCGGCCTGTACGGTAGCCATAACGTACTAGAGTCAAGATCCGTGCTCAGTTTGATGCTAAAAAATTGTTGTTTGGCACGTCTTATCGCCGTATAAGTCCTGTTGCGTGCGAATTTGTATAACGATCTCGTCTCATCAGTTCTAAGCCTTCTCCGGCGTTATTATAAATATTCCCGCTCGACGATAAGATACTTGACTCTAGCCGAAAACCATGGGCATTGATATACTACGCTAATGACGTAAAGAGATCGATCTGGTCGTCAACTGAGGTAAGCCCACAGACATTTCTCCAGTATGACAGCTTCTTGGTTGATGTCTGTGTTATTAGTTTTAGGGATTTTACTCAATTGACGAGCCTTTCACAAGCACCCCTTGAATTTTAGTATCCAGTCTTTAACGACACTTTGGTTCGAAACAAGATCTCTAACTTGGCTGATAGTTTCTTGCTTGATCGCAATCTATGAAGGGTAGCGGTTTGTCTCCCGGTCCTCTTGTGCGTTATTTATTCAAGTTATCTATCTGTCTTAAAATCCTTTTTTTTTAAGGGTATGTATATTCAAGTGCAACAAATTATTGCTCGCTCGCACACGGGTATTAATTGATCATACTACGCCAGTAATTAGAGAATTTAACAAAAAATTAAATTATTTTGAAACCAGGTAGGAAGGTCACGATACCTATAATCAACGTTGGCGTTGTGATCAGCTGGTACAATCATTACAAATTCATTTTTAGTGCTACCAATCAAATCGCTTTGAGCAGCCAAACGATGCAACTTGTACACCAAAAAACAAGTAAAGTGAAGACCACTTTTTGTTTTTAATTTGATAGCAACGTTTTACTGTCTAATCTTGTTTACTTCAACCTTGCAAAAGATAGATTACATAAAGCAAGAAATGGTTTTACTAAACCCTTTCCAAATCGTTTGTACTCCGCATACTAACCTTCATCAAAACTGATCGCATTGTTTCTCCCCTACTGAAATATTAAATGCAAACGAAATCCTTAATTAATTGTTAGTTTATTAAGTAAAAAATTCATGATGATACCAAATGTGCTCATCTCACTCTATTTTTAATACCTTATTGAATTTCGTATATGCAACACATACCATCAGCTGATAGTTGGTTTTAGTGAAGAAGCTTTAAGTTGCGCATCGAATTTTATTTAAAAAATTTAATTTACATTCGATCACTACCTTTTTTCATACCGCACTTATATAACTAATATTTTACTAAAGCTTGCACTTAATTCAAATTTGAATAATTCCATAATTTATCCAAACTATACCCGATCTACGTGTCATTAAAAATTCTATTCCCGTCGGAATAACCAATAAGCCAATTTTAATTCCACACAATTAGCCCATAAATAGATTAATACGGCTTAACTCAAGCCTATGGCTAATTACTTAAAACTATTTGTGAGGATTAATTGCTTCTATGAAATCGACAAGGAAATTCTGTTCCATTTCATTCCCCATAATAAGCACCACAGCACTTCTAATCCAACTATCCTCACACAGTTTCACATTATCTTTACAATTTCTATTTTTACCCCCACTCACTTACCCATTGTTAGATACTATACATAGATACAAACGTGGAACGATTAATATCCACAGAATGCTCCAATCTCCGCAGAGGCATGTAATCTAATTACACTTCTGGAAGTCTCGTTAATTTTAGTCTTTTTCAGTCTTTAGCTGCCATTTACCTGCCATTTTGATTGAACTTACACGCTCACCTCAACCGAGCAATTTGACACTTTGGTTTGGCGGGGAGCGGGAGCGGGAGTGGGGCTGAACTGTGTACACCTAAAGCATAGAAGGTGAGCTTCCAGTTGCCGAGTTACTTTAGGGATAAGGGCAAAAGGTATTAGGATACAGGGACTTATCTAACAAATACAACGAACGTAAAACACTTAAAAAAGTCTGTAAACTACCGCAAAACGCCAGGTAAAATGGTTGCCCTCAAACCTAGGCTTCATCGGGCTAAATAGTGTAAAAGCAAGTACAACCTGAAGGGGGAATCCATCACGTTTCCCGAAATTAGTAAAGCACAAACAAGACACGCCCACACTGTTTCACTTTATAGTTAGAATTTTTGAATATGTGAGAAAATGGATAATCCGACTACCTTCATCGAAAGTGTGAAGTAAGGTTTACCTGAGTGGGATACGAGCAGAATGAAAACCAGGTAACTTGATACTTGATTCAATCAAACTTAAACAAATAAGTCCCGCCCAAGGATAATTTGGAGGGAGCAACAGTAAGTAGCCTGGATTTAGATGATGTGCTTGTGTAGTTGTCATGTATTCAAGTGTGCGCTACTCAAAAGCTATCACTCGTTTTACCGGATCCATTCGCTTGAGCGAAGGAAAGAGCAAACACCGATTGTTTCGTGTTTGTTTACAAAAGGGCGGGCACATTTAATTTATTTCTCTTGTAAAATTGTGTTAGTGCAAAGTTTTTGACTGTATCGGGAGTGACACATCGTAATTTTATGTATTCAGTTTGGAGTGATTTTTGAGTCGTCTAATGTCATTTTGAGTGGAATTGATGAAATTTTGTTTGCCAACAGTTTAATTAATTCGAAATTTTCAAAACTTTTTTCTGTTTGTTTGCAGACTATAGATAGGTGATTGGTGAGTACTGTTTTGTTGTGTCTTCATAAGTAATTTCTTGTAAAACCATGAGATCTTGTGAGCTTTTTACAATTTCAACTCACTAGAATGACTCCTTTTAGAGATACCTGACTTCTTCTTATTGTTAAATCGAACATGACTTATTAAACTTATACCCTGATAACTCATTCGATGGCAAGTTATTGTAACTTTAGGTCAGCACAAGAAAAATATATACTAAGCCAAGAAGGCTTTCTAACCTGAGAGGCAAAACAGAACGAAAATCAAAACACTTTTCATTTATTTCATCCAAATAATTGGACTACTGTTAAATTGATTTCAAAGAACAACTTAAGTGAATACAATTTCTTTTTCCAAAGACCAACTCATTCTTGTAACTAACATATAACTTGGAGCTTTTCTTAACATCAGCCTTTAAAGATACGCAAGTCTATGAGTTCAAAAATTAATAGATTTCCGCTTACAGTCATTGATTAGTGTAACTTCTACATTTGAATGACGTGTTGTATAGATTAGTAATTGTCTTCGAGGTATTTATATTTTATACTATAGATATGTAATCCTGCTTTGAGTTTTCGTCAAATAAGTTGTTCTGAGCTAAACTATTTTACATCGCATTCTCTCTCTCTAGTTCCCGTAACTGCTGGTGGGACATGGGGCAAGAGAAATACTTCACCCGAATCGAGACAACGATTTCAAGTATACTTACAATTTATATAATGGATTGCAAACCACCGTAATTTTTCCTTCAACCCCCAATGGCCTTTTTCATCGTACTTTGTTGTCAGCAGAAAAAAACTATGCATCGCCGCCGGTGGGATTCGAATCGGGAACCTCCGAATTGGAAGGCCAATTGGTTATCACTTACTTCATCGACGATTTATTTTGCATCGTGTTTGTAGTTACTTTTGGGGTTCCGCACCTAAAAGGCCGTTGTACTACACAGTAGTCACAGCAAACAAAAATGAACTATTCTCAATGGGTTTGTTCGTCGTTGTCGTGGCAGAAAACTCCAGTTCCTTACAGAAAGCGATGGTTGTCCAGGCAAACGGATGGTATACTCTTGACGACACTGCCATTGTAGCATAGATGATTCTAATCACCAAATTTCTTCGCATGCCTGAACAATTTTTAAAATGTTTATGATTTCGTCACTATATTCAAAAAACATACGTACGCACGGTTGTCAATAACGTTTTTATACCTAACACCTTATCAAGCTATAGAGAGGTGTACATCTGAATCCTGGGAATGGCGAATGGATAGTGCAAGACAGCGTCCCATCACGCTAAATTAGGATAAGAGCAAAACATGTATGACTGCCGTTGCAGTTCAGGTTGAAAATTATGGTTTGTAGCACTTACTATTTAGAGAGCAATGCCATTTTGGATTCGTCTGTCGACGCACATTTTCTGTTAATATCGGGTGAGATCGACTACACTATATTAAAAAAGTCAGTCAGGAGCGACTTGGGTTTGCACAATCAGGGTTCCGTAATAGCCCATTATTGTCAATTTTTATTAATATTGAAATAGATGAACGCAAGAGTGATTTTATCAGACTTAGTTTTATTAGTAAAACTTATAAGTTACTACACAAAACAACACTTGCCAGTATAAGAAAGTAAATACTATGATAAATATTTTGAATAGTAATATGACGCGTCTCAATATCTCTTATTTGAATGCTAGAAGCATCCGGTCAAAAATGACCGAGTTTAGGGAAATTGTTCGTCGCGATTCCTGGTTACAGGCTCTTCTGTTGTAATGGAGAATCTAGGGTTTTGATTTGATTTGATTAAATTGGAGGTGTGAGGTTCTCAAGCGCCGCGGCCACTGGGGCCTATTGTGCTAATCCTCTCAACTCCTCATAGTAAGCCGGTCCCTCTGAAGAGGTTCAACAGCTCCCGCAGTCGGCAGTCATTCAGCTCGCTCGGTACCAGGGTTGGTTTCCCAAATAGGCTAAATCTGCGCCTGGCCACTGCAGGGCATTCATCACATAGTACGTGTAGTGGGGTCTCATCATCCTCCAGACAGAGTCTGCAGGTGGAGTCGATGGCTCTGCCTATCCTTGTCAGGTGCTTCCGTAGCTGACAGTGGCCGGTAAGAAGGGCAGCTCAGTTTGAGAAGCTCCCTAGATCTACCCGGTGACGGTGAGGGCGTAAGGCTTCTTGAGTGAGCGTGCCCCTCAATATTGTTCCAATACAGCCTATGCGTGGCTTGCTATTAGCCTTTTAGCCGTGCAGAGAGGGATCCCACAGACCGGCTCCGGCCCTATGAAAGGGGTATTATACAACTTCCTAGCGAGTTCATCTGCCTTTTCATTCCCCGTGTAGCCCTGATGTCCCGGTATCCAGATCAAGTATACTTGATTATTTCTACACAGTTCATCTAGTCTCCTTTGGCATTCCTACACCAACTTAGATCTGGTGGTAGATGCGGCAATTGCCTTGATTGCAACTTGACTATCCGAGAAGATTGAGATTCTTTTGTTTTTATAGGCTCTTCTTAGGTTCTCGTAGGTACATGTCACTATAGTGAAGATCTTAGCCTGGAATACCTTGGTGTACTCTCCCAGGGCCAGTGATAAACTGAATCGAGGAGAGCTACTCCAGACCCCTGCCCCAACACCCGATTCAGTCTTTGATCCATCCGTATACCATACCAGTTCCCCTGGACGGACAGCTGGAGGCGTCCAGGTCTCACGATTTTCCACCCGTATTAGGGGTAGTTGTAATGGTGATAAGTCTTGCCGGCATCTCATCAGTTGACATGGCCAACTCAGGTGTGGCTTTAAGAATCTCCCTTATTGTCGTGTGGCCTTTACCTATGTTTCCATCAAGGAGACCCGCTGCAGGCTTCCAACCTCTGAAGAGGTTTGATGTTTAGCATGGCTTCGAGTGCAGCCGTCGGCGAGGTGCGCATGACTCCAGTGATGCATAGGCAGGCCATACGTTGCAATCTGCTAAGCTTAGTCCTTATCACATTAAGTTTTGCTCTGTGCCACCATGTAATCGCTCCATAATTTATCATGGGCCTTATTACCGATGTGTAGATCCAGAGCATTGTCCTGGGTTTAAGTCCCCAGGTAGTCCCGCAAGCTCTACGGCATGCCCAAAAGGACTTCCGAGCTTTTTCCATGGTTATGTCTAGGTGCAGGTTCCAGTATAACTTGGAATCCAGGATCACCCCCAGGTACTTCACCTGATCCTTGAAGGGTAGGTAGGCAGTGCCTAAGAAAGTCGGTTCAGTTAGACCCGTCGTGTTCCTCTTCCTAGTGAACGGAACGACGACCGTTTTGTCAGGGTTGACTTTGAGGTCAACCTCATTGCACCAGGTTGCAACTACGTCTAGTGCCCCTGGAGTTGTCTTGTGATGTTGTTCCCCATATCGTTGGATGCCACAACTACAATGTCATCTCCATAGCCCTGCGCGAAGAAGCCCCGCTCATCAAGCTGCACAAGTAGCTCATCGATCACAAGGCACCACAATATCCTTAATAACAATAATAAATCAAAAGACTTCCTGTCTTTTGTTCATTCGCTTCATCTCCCAGTATTTAATTCTTCGCCGATATATTTTCATACAAGAACCACGTCTCAATTGGATCTTTTGCTTACATCCGAATCCTTTCGTGGCTCAACTCTCTCCTCCTGCAATTGTGGAGCATGGCGCATTATTCCTTAAATATAGGTTAGCTATACTTAATTATCTGGCACCTTTTCATATTTTCAAATTCAGGTGTTTTTCAATCGTAAATAAGTAGTGATCTTCTTTTTGAAGAAGATGGGTATAAATTCCGTCCGATCTTCCATAATGTTTGCGAAATGAAGCAGTATCAGTTAAAAATCGATGAAATTAAAAGACAGTTTTCTTTCTTGTTTTCAGACTACCGAAATTTTCTATAACTTCTGAAAAATCTATGTTTTAAACGATAGAAATAAACGCTAGGGAATTTAGATGTTCTTGGCTCATCGTGTATCCTAAAAACGTTTTGATCAATTTCAGCTTAGAAAAGCTCCTTTCCCCATTTGCCACAGAGGCTGGAGTCGTTAGTAAAATCCTTAAAGAAATCCAAACGTTAGGGTAAAGATCTTCCAACTTGTTTTTACTGATGAAGTTCAGAACACTGATTGGATACGATTCGGTGGTTCTTCCATACTTCTTTATGCTGGTTAACTCGAGAGATAAAATGCATCCATCAATATCAGATTTTAATTCGAGTGTCAAAGATTTTTGAAGTTCAGAGCAATATTTTTTTGAGAACTTCATCGCGAGGTAGATTTTCGATTTTGTAGAGAAATCCCCATGTGTTGATTGAATCTTTCTCGAATTTTTTTTATGCAGACATCAAGCAGTGGACTGAAGAACTCTATTTCAAACTGTTTTTCTGATCTCTTTTAGCAATTGGTTCGTCTCGAGATTCATAATCAAATTGTCGGTTAACGTATCTTATCCTTTTAGTTCTTGAAAATTGAGGTTTGATCTTTAAAATCTCTGCAAGGTTTGTCGATCTTAACGAAGATTTCGCTGCGTCACATAATAGTAAATTTAAAATGCGACACCTACATGGCGTGAAAGAGGCTAGTGAAACAAATTCTTGTTTGCACTCCAGAATTTTTCCCTTTTATATTTGCACCGTTGTCATACCCTTGACCACGACAATCTTTCAATTTGATGCTATTTTCTTTCAATAGCTTCATTATTACTTCTGATAGTCCCAGACCAGTTGAATCGTTGATCGGCATGAATTCCAAAGATTTCTCGCAAATTTCAGCCTCTCCATTTTTACTGTTCAATTCAACGTATCGCATTATCAGTGACAATTGTTCAACGGAGGAGACGGAGTTGGATCAATACTTTGAGCGGCAAGACCAACATGCCATGGGTCCCGGGTTCGAGACCAGATGACCCCGTGAGCTTTTATTAAGAAATTAAAATAATCGACTCCGTCTCTGGACTGTTGTTTAACTCGCAGCAATGCAAAAACTAGACTCAAGCTTCCTCACTTCCCTTACCCTAATTCCCTTCCGGCCAAAACCAAGCTAACGCATCAAAGGGTTGTCCTCTAGGATTTGGCCACATCGTATAAAAAAAAAACGTGGCTACGTCAGGAGTGTACAGTCGGCAATTATAGAGTAATGTTTTGCTCTTCGAATTGTTGATACAATTTTGGTCTTCACTTGTTGAGGGAGAAGATGTAAAAGCTTGCTGCAAATGTGTCCTTGCATCACTGGATCGAATTTTGTTAATAAATTGTATAAGACCCGAATATTTTTCCTTATTTTTGGTGTACAATTTGTCGGAGGACTCGCGGAATACCATATTGTTCTCAGCAAGATACAAAATAATGTTCATGAGTCTCGTCAATACATTTTTCCAGCGATGTGATTCCTTTTGGATAAATTCCTGTTGTGCTCGGTCGATTGTTTCCCCTTCAACTTCAATTTTGACTCGAAATCACGCCAAATCTTTTCTTCTTTTTGCTCGTGTGATTTAAGCGTTTCCGTCAAATTATACCAATCATTAAATCCAGTGTTGACTAAGCAGGTTCTTCCATTCGAATCGAAACACATGCAGCAAAAGCAAAATAAACGATCAATTGACGTAGAGAATATTAACCACTTGCGATTAATTTGTTCTCCATTGGGTAGAGTGCGATGAAAGTGTGAATTTGAAAAATCCCAATCATTTTTGTCTTGGGCATACCTATTCATTTCCAATTTAATCTGTTTAGGACCAAGACAAACTAAATAATCAATTATTTCAACGTCGCGAATTTGGGGCCGTGAAGCAGGATCCGCGATGTCGAAGTTGTAATTTGCAGATTTTTCAGGACCATAACTTATCCCAAAATTGTCTATCTTATCATCAAGCTGTGCGACTTGCATGGAGATTTTGATATTTGGATCTTTATTCGATTTTGTAAGCTGTGATGTGAACTGGTAGATTCTTCTTGATAAACTTTCCCTTTGTCAGAATTGTCAATGCTGATTTCAAATTGTAAGTTATCTTTGTCATTATCCACACTCAAATTTTGAATCATTTTTGCCCGCATACAGTTTGGAAATTTCTTTGGTGTTGAATTCATCAAGGCGCCCTATACGGCGCCCCTTCGTGAAAGGGCCCCCTGTTGGGTCAAATGATTCAAGCACCCTCAAGCCGGCACTGTAAAGTCTTATTATACTTAATGCATAAATATGCTCCTCTGCAGAACAGACTGTAATCAGGAAGCTAATTGCTGAACGCAACTTCATACAACTGTGTAAAAGACTCAGATCCTCTAATAGTCTACTTCTTTACAAGAAGACGCAGAACCTTGTAAATAAAAAAGGCAGAAAGGCAAAGTCTGCATATTATGTGTCTAATCTAGACTGACATGCACCACCTTACAAGCTTTGGATCTCCCTAAAAATACTAGGTGTCAGTGTAAAGAATTCTTGAGTTTGTGAACTAGAGACTAGAGACTTTTTTATTTCAAGTAATAAAAGTTGTATAAATTCAAATACTTCAAATATCACCATCGATTATTTAGGATCGCAATTTACTTTTCGCTGCACTGACGAGGATGAGGTTACTTGTGACATCTATTCAATACAGTCTAAAGCTATTCGACCATATCATCCCCGCGTTTTGTAAAACTAATTCTACCTTTCATCGTTGGTGCTATTACCTAAACTTACAATAGCTGTCTCACTTTCAGTGTATTACCATATCATTGGAAGGCAACTTTAGTAGACCCTACATCTAAACATTCTGTGTCGATTACGGTAAACTTCTTTTCAAATTGGAAAATTATTTTGGTTTTGGTTCTTCTACTTTGGAATTTGAGTTTTTTGACTCATCGAACACAGCTCACGTTTTATACCCGTGACCCCCAAGGATCAATTTCAGAACCTCGGATCTTCAGACCTTTTATAAATGACTTTCCGTCTGTTACTTAAAATGGCTCTGTGCATTTATGCGCTGATGAGGTGCAGATCTACATAGACTGTCCAATAGGTATTCTGGTGGAAAGTATGAGCAGAATAAATAAGGATCTTCAGAGCAATCTTCAGTAGCATTTAGAGAAAGTTATGACCTAGCCTATTGTCCCCCTTTATTTACTGGCAGTGTCTATTTACCACAATCAAATTGCCGTGTACACGGAAGTACACGGAAAGTACACGGAAATACACGGAAAGAACACAGAAATACACGGAAAGTACACCGAAAGTGCACGGAAATTACAAGGAAATCACACGGAAATTACACAGAAATAACACGGAAGTACACGGAAAGTACACGTAAATAACACGGAAGTACACGGAAGGCGCAATACGTTGCGCCAAATTGTTATTAGTCTTTTTGGGAGGAAGAGGTGTATTAATCCGGCTTTTAGTTTCTTTATTACCTGGGAGGGCTGCCGCCCCCTCCCCCCTCCAGATTTGTATCTAGAACAGGCTGTGATAAACTGTTACCAGTAATATGAATATAAAAGTGACTATTTGCACTTATCGTGTACTTACGTATAGTTCCGTGTAGTCCGTGAAATTTGTACTTGTACTTTCCGTGTACTTCCGTGTATTCCCGTGTACTTTCTGTGTACTCCCGTGTACTTTCCGTATACTCCCGTGTACTTTCCGTGTACTTCCGTGTTATTTCCGTGTAATTTCCGTGTACTTTCCGTATACACGGCAATTTGAAGGTGGTAAATAGACACTGCCTTATTTACCCTGTATCTCCAAAGCCAAGAATGTTAGAATTGTGTTATATGCTCGTATGAGTTGCTGTGAAGCTGGGTCATAGCTAGGCGGGACTCTAGTCTTCTTGCCTCTCTTACAGAGATGGTGCACATATGAGAGGAATATCTTCTCGCACTTTCTATAAACGGCAAACTCCATATGGGGACGCCTAACCTCTTGTGCCAAATCTAGGAAGATTTGGCCGAGTTATGACATAAAAAGACCAAGAAAACTCGTAATTAAGACCCGAAGAGAAGTTGCCAGGACAACGGCAATGGGGGACCATGCCGCAAGGTTGGGAATAAGCTTTCCGGCACTGGCCAGGGCAAGATATCGGGCTTTCGGTAGCCTATGCTTCAGTGCATTGGGAGAGATATCGAGGAGAAAATCCTCGCGATCGCTGAACTCTCGACTTATGTCATACTTTATCTCCGAATAATCCAGCCACGAGTTTCTGTAGTACCACAACATCACATTGGAGCCAATTGGACCTCCGCCGCTGTGAAGACCACTACATTTACTAACTAACTAAAGGGAAGGGGAGTGACTATAAACTGGATTCATCCAACTATGATTCAGAGGCTATTTCAATAGCGCTGTGGCTCTCTCTGGTTCCTTTAACCCCTTCTGGGGCATAGGACATCGAACAGAAATAAATTTTTATTGGATGAATACTGAAGATTTCTTAAAACAGCATTTAAATTTCTTCTACAACTTTCAAATCTTTTCTAGTTTTCATAGCGTTACCACCAGAATGTTGACCCACATTTAAGCTTTACGGAAAAACTCCCCAAGCTCTATAAAACATGTTAACCTTGCAGTCTTCTTCAATACATATGACTCCAAAAGACAGGTGTTCCATTTCCCCTTGTAAAAAGGCACAAGTTGGTTTCAATGGGGAAACCTTTAACCCAAAATCTACAGGTCAGTTTGCAGCTTATTTGTAGAATCGTACTTTGAATTAAGCCTCAGAGTTTTAATTCCAACTTGGTAGAAAATAGGAACACAATTAGATTCACATTCGTTCTTCATGCTCAAATACTCAAATGCTCAAGATGGATGGCTTTTGAGACATCCAAAAGCGCTAGGAAGCTAGTTAATCCTTATCCATAGCCCCATGAAAATCATATGTAAAGCTCAGCGCAACCGACTCAATCGCTAAATTTCTATTCTCGAAATCCTTGTAGCCATCAATGGTTTTTAAAACCCTCGGTATAAATTCACAAAATACAAAGACAACGAAAACCGTTCATATTTTCATATGAAGCGTCTTCACTTACCCTTGTTCTGAGATTAGAACTAGATGATGGGCTATATTTCCAAGACTACAACAAATAATAGATTTAAAAAAGTGATTCGAATATCAGGATGCTGTCCTTGGCAAAACTGTCAACGGAATTAAAAGTAAGAAAAAAATAAAAAGTAGAAAAAGTGTGGAGGAAAGCACAGAACCTTGTGGCACGGCAAAGTTTACGTAACAGTGACAGGAAAATTTCTCTTCGGAATTTGCTGTCAGCATTCCAACGAACTAGCGAGAATCGGTACTACTTGTCCCGACTCGAACATTAACCACCAGCTGAGAAAGCCGCTGACCGCTTGCAGACTTTTTCTTTTAATTTTAGGTTTTTGCTTTGCTTTCTTCATAAGTAGTCAGCCTTTGACGAATCTTTGTGAATAAATAAATAAATAAACATGCAGAGTATAAGCTAAGTTACTAGAATCCAAACCTGACAGAAAGGAAATTTAGTTAGTATCCAATTCAACTTAATTAAATTTAGCCCACTAGACAACATTTCCGTAGAATCAAAGTTATCTTCTGTCTTTGAGAGTTCAAGTAATCGATTGTGGACTTTCGAAAACTGCCCCTTTTGAATAATAAAATCGAACCATATCCTTTCGTTTCGTGCTTTACGTGTCCTGAAAGTAATACCTAGAACCATTTTTTGTTTTTGTTTTTTCTTACCGAACACCAATTTTCAAGTGCGCAGAGTAGTCACCCACAACCACAGCATATGTTTGATTTCTCAAAATTATCCATTCCTACCACTACTCCCCCTAATTAATTCAGGACTTCATAATTTTTCACAAACTCCCTAATAACTGCCCATGTTCAACCAACTAATTGCATTCAACGTTGGACAAAAGATTTAAAAACAACACAGGGTGGCCGAACCAATAGGCAGTAGGTATATTTGTAATTTCCAACAACAATTCAAAGCAAACAAAGTGGGTCGAGGGTGTCCTGATTTATGACATGGATCCAATCGATTTTTCCTTTTGGAAGGGCAATGTGGCTGGTAACATTTCACAGTAAGACTATCACAACCCTCCCCGTCACACAAGTTAGGTGGAACGCCAATTCGAAATGCGAATTTGCCTGACCATCAGTTTTGAGCAATTTTCATAATTTATGCATATGCTGCAATAGTCGTAAATGATTTCAAGCACAGTACACAACCAACTAGCTAGAAATACGGCCAGGTTAGAATAGAGGGAACCTTTATAGAATGTTGGATGGGATTTGTCCACTGATTAAGGCAAGAAACGCAAGTTGCAAGTGTTAGGGAATGGTAATTAGGCGGGCGTGAAAATTTATGGCGAGGGTTTTAATAACTGCCCATAAATTGTTAAGCAATTCTTAGTGATTTCGGATAGAAACAAGTCAAGATAGCTGTCGTCCATCAGAGTTTTCCAGTACTTTTTATTTCCCGGTCTATTTAGACTTAATTGCGGCAATTATATTGAACAAACTGGAAATTCGTAGTGGAATTGCATCTGCCCGTACATGCAGGTGAATCCTCCAACGATTTCTAACAACACAAAATAATTAGAGCACGGCGCCTCTAGGCATGATCATGTTCAGGCACGCGATCGATCAAT
Organism: Leptarthrus brevirostris; assembly: GCA_964036015.1. Classification (NCBI taxonomy): domain Eukaryota; kingdom Metazoa; phylum Arthropoda; class Insecta; order Diptera; family Asilidae; genus Leptarthrus; species Leptarthrus brevirostris. The sequence continues at coordinate 8,828,847 of OZ038373.1, forward strand.
CTAAATCTATCCTAACCACCAGTTCATCACCAATTCTTAATCATCTGCCCGCCAAATATCTTGACAGCTCCCTACTTGGCATTCTTGGTGAAAACTCTTAAGTTCTCTAACTCTCGGCCAGCAAAAAAAAAAAAGACGTCAAATCGACCAAAACCACTTCGGATGATCTATTTTGAAATTCAGATGATTCCTCAACTCCCTGATGGATGGATGAACACGAGCCGACCTGAACCCTTTAGCTCGAGGAGAAATGAAGCTAAAATCACCGCACCTGCATGAATACATTTCCTTTCCGGAATTTTAGTAGTAGCAGCGTGTGCCCATCGACCGGACTGGTCTTGAGACTCTTCCAACTTTCAAGCAGATGTCCAGTTTAGTTTTTATCCCCATAAGTGTTGTGGCTGCCAAACTTCCCCCAACCATCGTCGTTAGTTTCACTTAATTGAGGTTTTGGGCAAGTTTTTAGACGTTTCTTTTCATTTTCGGGGCCAAAGTGTCTCCGACGGCTGAAAGGATGTTGGCAGGACGTTGAAAAAACCCCAAGTGAATGGAATTAATTTCTTTTCGGTTTTTCTCGAACTGGAACCGCGATGATCGATTGCCAGGGAATTTGGAGAACAATTTTACTTTCCTAGTGTGTTTTCTTGTCGACATTTTAAAATGTGTTTTGATATTATTGGTGTGCATTTTTGTTGTATATGTGAACCTTAATTTGGTGTCCTGTTGTTTCGAGCGTCAACTAAGTAATTTCGTTACTTTTTGCGATAGTTGTTTTTCTAAACCACGGGTAGCGCATAACGAACCCCAACAGTTAATTGCCATTGTCCTCCCGATTCCTGACAGTTCGTACTAGGAGATTTCCCTTAAATATTGTTTAAGGCCAGTAAATTAAGGCGGTCCAGAGTAGACATTGTTCCTAAACCTCTCAACCGCAAAAAATGTTTTATTAAAATTTTAAGATCACAATTAATTGTAGAATACTACTGTTAAACTTCCTTGAAGGCATATATGTATGTATAATAAATTTAAGGTCCTGTCCGCACACATTGCTTAAACTCATTATGACAGTTTGCTTTGGTCATATTAAGTCTCATCCGAATCCACACTTCTGTATGTTTGCATTTTGAAGTAATTGGATAACTTGCTTGAAGTTTGTGAAGTTGACGCAAAGAATAAATGCCGAGTGTTAATTGAGCATAGCTACCGAATCTGGACATCTTAGTTCAATTAGTTTGCTTACTCCAAACTTTGCTACTAACTTTGCTTTCATTGTGACGTAAGCAAACTGTTATAATGCGATTAAGCAAAGCACGAACAGCTGATCATTGGTGGTGCAAACAAACCGAAACCTGCTACAGTAAAGAATAAGAAAAGTTTGGGGAATTTTACTTAACTTGGAACTTTGGTTAACCTTCAAATGTTCTGAACATTTAGTTTCGATAAAAAGTGTCTCCTTTACAATTTTCATATATTTTAAAGGTAAAACTCTCTTGTGTTCGTTTTGTTGAAGTATTGAGCTTAAAATGCGTCAATGACATCAGCATTTATCTTTCGTTTTGATTACGAAAGTGTGCAGCTTTATTTGTATGCAAGGATTGGTTAATCTGTGGTACAACAAAAATGAAATAATGACGAAACGCTTGGTAGTAAAATGGCAGAACTGTCATGTTTTCCGGGCTTGTATCTAGAGCAGGCTGAAGTTTAAGCAATGGATTCGGACAGGCCCCAAGTATAAATTGATTAGTAAGGGTTCCGTATCTAAAAGTTCAAAGAACCGTTACGGTGAGACTTCGGTGTCTGCCTGTATATCCAATTAACTATTGTTACTGTCGACTTGAAATTAATTACAGTTGTAGAAAATATTAAGCGGCATCTTTTCCATGTGAGAAAATTTAGGAAACGAAAAATGGGGTAGAATGCGAAAACTTATGCCTAAAAATGTATGAACAAATACCATCCCCCCGCAGAGAGAACACGCCTGCCTGATAACCTCACAGATATGATTCGGGCCGTAGTTCCATAGGCAGGTCAGGCAGACACGTCTGCAGGAGTTGTCAAGAAAAGGAGGAAGAGGAAACCATACAACATCTCCTCTGCAATTGCCCGGCTCCAGCCGGAACCGGTTTTTTAACCATCACTTTTAATGAAAGAGTTAACCGAATTAGGCTGCACTGATGTCAGGGATATAGCTCGATTTGTCAAGAGCTCTAAATGGTTCCCGGCTTCGTGATAGAGCTAAAAACCTTTTACTTTAGGTAGCAATATCTGCTGACTCCCCGTGAACTAGATTCCACTGTTAACAGGGAGCTAGCTCGGCCTTCTAGAGAGCTGCAGGTAGGCTCGCCTCCATCTCTGGGGGCTTATAGGGTTGAGTGCATAGCCTCAACTGTGGTTAATGGGTATTTTTCGCCCTAACCTAACCTAACCTTACTTTTCACTCTTCCAATCATTTCCTTCTCAAGCGCCTTTAAAATTTCGTTTTCATCATACTTTATGATATTATGGGCTCTCGATCTTTGCAAAGTCAGTGAATAAGTCCGTTAAGTTTTCATGAGCTGTGCAGATTTCACTGCAAACGGAGATGAGAGATACATCTGCTTTATTGCCAATAATAAACCAATATGCCGCCCATTGTCTTCTATTTTTGACTGCATGTGGCTCATTCTTTTCATTATGTAGCCAAAGCACAGTGGACAACTCTATAATGCGTTTAGCACGGCTATGGGAAGAACGGAATAAGGGTAAAGCAAATGAGTAAATCGAATGTCTTGTTTTGTGAGATTTTCCCATTATTGCTTGTTTACTTCTGTTTTCCCAGAACTTAATTTGTTTCACGACCTGGCTTTTTTAATAGCTACAAAACGGCTAAGGGCCTACAAATGAAAATTTGGGGCCTTTTTGCAAGGTGGTCCGTAATCTCATTTCCTTGATGACCTGGCACCATATGCTAAGATAGTCCTGTCGGTTTTTGCCAGTTCTTTGAATACATTCGGGCAGCTCCAGGTCAGCTTAGATTCGAGGGTATGTACCCTGGCTGACGGACATTATGTATAACTTGGCAATACGAATACCCCGCTGGAGTATCTCGCGCGCGCAAAGTTCGATAGCCTACATACATATATATTTGTTTGAAAAACGATTGACACGGTGACTAGCGCCTTTTGGAGTTCGAATTTAGGTCCATGTAATCCAACGCCATTTTGGAACCATCAGTGTACGATATTCAGGGTTTTTACGTGAGTAATTAACATTCTGACACCAATATTCTCTGATATCTGTGACTAGCCTAAATGGTATTTCAAAGTTATATTTTTTCGGCATTGTGTCCAAAACCGAGTTAACTGCTGGGTCTATGGACTCCTTGAAGACTCTTTCATGTCCCAGCTGGTTTATTAGATTTTAGGAGAACTGTTCTAGTAGCACTCAGAGCTGCTTTTTTGCTTATATGTAATGGTATAAGTGGGAGATTTATAACAGCTTCTAAGGCTGAGGTCGGACAGATGCACATGGCACCGGTTACTTCTCGACATGCAGGTCTCTGCAGACTTTGTAGTTTCGTCTGTGCTTTTTTGCCATTCTTGGCCACAATACCGGTGCGTATTTGACCAAGGATCTTATACTTATTTTAAGCTTGAGTTCCCAAGTCATTTTCCAATAGCCGTGGACATGTCCATTCAAAGATTGTCCGAGCATAACCAAATCATCTGCATTGCATTGCATCCTTGGTTTTCAAAGCCCGCATTTGTTAACTTAGTTTGGAGCTCGCCAATCACAACTGACCAGAGAAGCGTGGACAGGACCCCTCCTTGGGGGACCCGTTCATGGTCTTAACAGTAGCTAAGTCTTCTAATAGGCTTTGATGGCTTCGAAGGTGGTCTTATCAAAGGTGCCTTCAATGTTCATGTAGACGCAAAGTACTATTTCCTTTTCCATGAGCGCCGTTTCTAATCTTCCGACCAGATTGTGTAGGACTGTGATTTTAGATTTGCCCGCTTGGTATGCATACTGATTGCTTACGTAATGGTTTCATTTTCAGTACCCCATACCAGATGTATTGTTCAATTACCTTTTCCATTGTGTTTATATGAATTATTTGCCAATTCACAATGGGAAAAATTGTAAAGATATGCACAGAGAGGCCTTTAATTTGTTTTGAAGGCCGATGGTGGAGACAATCAACCCCGGAAGATCTTTCTATATCTATATATATTACTTGCTGTGATATCTGGGAAGTAAGTTCCTAAGAGTACGTACCTTTATGGTATTTTTTTCGGCTTCATATAAAGGTACCGCCAGTCTTTTGAAAAAAACCAATGCTGCAATAGTGGTCCTAGGATAGAATTTTTTGAAGTCGTGAGGTAGTAGATTAATACCTTCACAAAAGCTGTTAAACACGTGGAAGAGCTCCCTGGCCTGAGCTCTGAGTTTGTCTAGCGTCCTGTTCCACCAAGCCATATTTCTAGTTGCATATATGTGTTTTATAGGGCAACTACTATCGTATGAGTGGGTAATTATTGAGGTCAACTCTAGGTCCTCCTAGGTTTCTAGAGATATGTTTTCAAGTTCCTCAAGTCCTCTTCTGATCATCTCACGACGTCAGTCAGTAAGTTTTGGAACTCTAAACCCTGCATGTACGTACAGGTTGCCTCAATATCAAATCTGATTTGTTTATAATGTTCTTCATGACCACAGCATTTACTTTGTCATGTGTGTAAAAAAAATCTACCCCTACGGTCTATCTGCGTACGAAAGTTATGTATATGTCGTGGTCAGCTGATCCTTGGGCGTTGCTTCGAACGGCTGCTTTGCCGACTTTTACGCATAACCGAATACAAGAAGAGCTTGGTCGTGAGGAAATCTCCAGTGATATCAATAAATCCGGCGTGCCTCAAGGTAGCCATCTTGAACCTTTGCTTTTCATACCATTTTCACCATTTTAAAAAAATTCGGAAATACTGTGTGCCGACGAGGCTAAAAAATTGTGTACTATATGTTCTGAAGCTAACGACGTTAAAGATTTTCGTAGAAAAGTGATGTAAGTCACTATTCATTATAAAAGTTATCAGCCAAATTTACTGAATGGAATTGGTTTTTCCAAATTAAACTCATAGCTAAAATCATGTACAGTACACTGGGTGTATCTGTGTTTAAGTCACCAAGCCCATAACATGATTTCAATTCAGTATCACTCTAATAAAATCCTCCTTGGGAATAAAGGTACGTACACCACTACTGTTCCGAAATTAGTCATCGCGAACCAAATGTTTGCCTTAAATCTACTCCTTTCAATTTATCGTTCACTCAGTTCTCTTGTTCCAATTCAATTCCCAGCATTTGATTTACCTGAGCTGTGATCGAATCCATAGTTGTCTTAAGCTTATCTATGAAAACTGTCAAAGTGCCTTTAGATTTAATAGAAAATTTCCCAGAAATTCCATTGATTATTTATTGAGTCTCACCAGAAAGATATCAGTTTAAGCTACCACTATATCTAGAAATTTCAGAGCAGGAGCTAAAACTAGCCAACCACTTTGGGTTAGGCTTTCAAAGTATTCAAAAGTGCGTTGGTTGTTCTTCGATATCTCAAGATTTAATGTCCTCGACTTTCATTTTTACGATGGTAGCCATATGCGATACAACAACGACAAATAGAGTCCAACAGTTGCTGAACCAGAAGCCAGATATTGACTAAGTGATAAAATGGTGTGATTTGTGACCTATAGGGGGTGGTGATTGCTTTAAAGTCTTTGCATACGTAATTCAGTGCGTTTTCTACGCATTAGCATGAAAACATTCACGTGCACTGCCACGTAAGAGTTATGTATGCAAAGAGCGACACAAGGTTTTCTGCGTGATTATTGTCCATCAACTTTATCAAAACTGTCTAGCTCGACTCAGTTTAACGAGCAGAAATTCTATGAGGGCTTATCACGTCGATATGGCTCGGTTGGTTGAACAGAAATGTCCATGTTGCACGCAGGATGTAGGTATAACCCCTCCTTATTGAAAAACCTCCTCGTTGTCACGTTACCCTCAATTAGTAAATAAAAGTCGGTTTGATATGGTGGAGTGGGTTGAACCCATCCCGGGAACTACAATAATGGAGTTGAGCTCGAATCTCTTTAAAACCGAAAGGCAACAAAGGGAATGATGTACTTCATTTGAAAGGCAAAGGAGAGAAGCCATATGGAGGCGTCGGAGTTACCTTCGATGGACATTGGGTGGTATCGAAAGGCGGCTTCCTTATAAAACTACTGTCGACATACATGTAGATGAAAAAAAAACAGGCATAGATGTATTTATATGTGTTTTCTATGTATTGCAATAATACACGTTTATACATATAGCTCAGCTTCGGCCCGCATTAGGTAGTCTGGCGTAAGCTTTTAACGCTTGAATTGAACAAAACATGATTAATTAGTGCCAACTTGATTGATGGGCGCTGTGGTCAGTTGAGTTATTTTGTTATCAAAGGAGCCTTATCTCCGCGCAATTTGCTCATAAATGAACGCACGCACACACGCGTTTAATTTGGACTTGAAATTAAAGTTGTTAATCAAAAAATGGCGTACATTTTGGGTTGTTCTGGGGATTATGTAACAAATTTTTTTAAATACCCACAGAAAGGGTAAAAGAAATAACCTCTTAAATGAATTAGGAAACAAAAGTATTTGATTTTCTATGTTTTCTATGTTATTTCTATGTTTGCATGTCAACTTTATATTGATTTCATGAATTGTGAAGATTATTGTGGTTCGGCAAAGAATTTTTATGCATTGAACTTATGCTGCATATTGTAGTAGGTGGAGATTTTAAAACAAATTTGTTACAGAAGAACCCTTCTTCGGCCTCTTTCTTGAAGCTCTTCAGACACCTACATTAGGATATAATCAACCCCAACGTTCCTATCTGTTATAAAAGTCGTTGGTGGAATAAGTGATAATGTCTCGGCCTACCAATCCGGGGGTTTCAACACAAATGCAGTGGCGTTTAGAATGGCTTTTAGCGGAAAGGAATTTAGGGTAAGGGGAATAAGGGAAATTGGATGTCTTCTTTGTTTTCTTTTCTGCGAGCTAGACGACACCCCAAAGATGGAGGGAATTTGTTAATTTTTTATTAAAAAAAATCACGGGGAGACAGACAGAGTCTCGAACCCTGGAACCATGGCGTAGTGATCTTACGACTCAACCAATTGATCCAACTCCGTCTACGTTGCAGGAACTAGAAAAACAATTGCGATAATCTATCACTACCTGATATTGATTTTTAGTCCAGACCATAACAAGGTCTTGTTCTTTACCCAGATTACACCAGCGATCAAAATTTCATCTTCCTACGCTTTGCAACAAATTTCATAACTTCACAAATTTATAAATAGGGAAAATCTCGTTGATGATGCCATGCAGTTACCTCGGGATATTATCCATTCATACATATCCTAAAGTTGATGACCAGGTTAATGACGTCTATGCAATGATTAACTTCCTTCATAACGAACATGCTCCTGAGATGACAACATTTGTTATGCTGTTTGTTGTTTTCTAAGGAAATTGGTAGACTAGCCAAAGTCTAGAGGGCAACCCTGAATGTGCTAGCATGGCTTTGTCTGCAAGGAAATTAGGGTAAGAGGAATGAGGGAACTTGATTTTTACATTGCTGCGAGCTATGCAACAACCCATAAAAGCAGTTAATTCTGTGATTTTTTTTAACGTATGGGAAGACCAAAGTTCGAACTCTGGAACCAAGGCCGATCGTAACTTTCAACCAATTGATCCAACTACGTCTCCCTATATATCAACAAACGAGAAGGAGCGAATTTCGTAGAACAAATAATTAGTAAATAGTTTAGTTTAGTTTAATTTACCGTAACAAGAAGAAGTATATAATACATAATGTAATTATGTAATATACTCCATTGGTTCTGATAAGCCTGGTTATTATATCAATCAAAATACCTTAAATAATATTAAATCGGAGGCTGTCGTATATTCCACCAAAATTCCTCAAGTTATTGCTCCCAATCATCTTTGATAGGAAGGCGTTTAATAGTATGACTCACAGGCTATTAGTTTTGAAATAATAAATTTCGATTTAGCCTTCTATTCTCCTTCACTGGATGATATTCTAGTGGTTCCCTTGTGAGGAAAGCAATTTTCGGACGGTCGATCGAGAACTTTGCCGTTCATACATTAATCGTCACCTTAAAATACATATAAAAATTTTGTAGAACCTCTTCATTAGGACCATAGGGATGGTTCCGTTGCTGAAGTTTGTATGTAAAAAACTCTCCCGCGTCCCTATATCTGCTGGTGTAACCTTGATGTCCTTTTTAAATACGGTTCTCATTCCCACAATAACATGCGACAGTATGTCACACAAGGCATTCCATCTCTTCATTAACTTAATTACCCAGCATTCGCGTAAATTATATCAAAATAGAGTTGCTTGTCGTTCTAAATCTGCGCAGATTCTCAGCGGAATGTCGTATCGTGAAATTCATCCGGAAAGGAAACTACGTTTAATAGTTTCGGCAGAATTTTCCGTTAATGAAACGTCTTTGGGCGATCTGGAGAATCAGTCGCCGGTGGAGCGGCGGCCCTTGGCTGTTTTCAGCTGACAACAGATTACGATAAAATAGTCCATTGGGGTTGCAGATAAAATGCCAGTAGTTAGAAGTCCGCTTTAAATTGTAAGTCCACTTGCAATCGTTGATTAAGATTGGATACGGTGGGATTATGCCTTTTTTTGCAACGAGATAATACATCGTTTCACACGGAAACATTTTTGTAATAGTGAAGAAATATTATTTAAATGAATAAAATAATACACGTATAATTTGTGAAAATTAAAATGATTCAGTACAAGTTTCCGAGATATAGATAGATACCGAAAAAATGGAAGACCCTGAAGATAAAAAAAATTAGAACTTCTCGTGTATAGGATCTGTGTAGTCCTGCATAGACTTAATTCAATAAGTGTGATCTTCAATTAATGAGTCCTTAGAAACACGAATGGTGAGGGTTTTGTTAGTTATTCTTTAATAGTTCGAGTTGCTAAGATAGAATATGTCTAATTATTAATTGATTAAATTGCATCAAATAATACAACGATTATTGAATAAAATCCCTGCTTTCAATACCCATCGATCCCGTTGAAGGGTTCTTTTAAATTTAAAGAGATCATCCCTAAATTACACATGACATGTTTCCACCATTTTCCTTAACCAATTTACATCAAATTAAAACAACAAAAAAGTAATTCAAAATTACCACAAGATTTAGTCAGACCGAAAAAAACGGATAATGCAAGACACAATCTTCCAGAAATTTTAAATTTTGTCGATTTTTCTGAAAGAGAAAGCGATCTGTGGTCTCGCGGTTTTGGTTCACTTGTGGAGACACCACAACGTACCCAAAAATTACTTGAATCTGTTAAATAAGAAACGAGAAAAAAAACGACCAACAAAAGGGTCTTGTCTTGAATGCGTTGATGCGGTCCCCTATTTGTCGAAATTAATATTTAGGTACAGTTACTTTAAAAGAGAAAAGAAAACTTAAAGGAAGTGCTTAGCGTAATTTGATCGAGTCACGAAATATTGTGGGCGTTCATGTTTCTGAGAAATTGAACAAATTTTCGAGTTAATTTGATAATTGCGTACAATTAGCGGTCTTTTCATGTATGACTTTGTTGTTTAGGTATATGCTAAAAGAAAATTACAAAACTAAGAGTAACCGTTAAGAAATACCATTAAATTTCAACTCAGCCTTCATAACTTGGTTTAATAATATTTAAACCAAAAAGTAGAAGTAAAGAAGTCAAAAAATGTGCGTGGTGTTCTAAAGACTTGACATTATTTTGTATGTTATCACTTATGCCTCCGATCACCGAGTATAAGTCAATTTACTTACACTTTTCACTTAGGTTAAAACCTATCTTGGTAAAAGCAATTGAAACTCCAGCCATTGATAACTGAAAAAATCGAAAATAACCGAAAGGATTGTATTTATTTGATTAAAAGAAAGATTTTATTAAAAAAAATAAATAAAAAAAATATACTGGACAAAAACAAATACCTTGTGGAACTCCAAAAACTATATAAAAAAGAATTACTGCACATATAGAACTACTGCACAGACAGACAACTTTTTGGACTGAGAGTGTACGATGACATTGCCGCCCTCCCCCTCCCCCCCCTCCCTGCAAAACTAAGGTAATGCAATCCTGATAATTGGGTGTAGAATACCCTATTCCTAATGTTCATGACTTTGGTGTTTTTTTTGAGAATTTTCTGAGCGAAATTTTTGAACCTAAAATAGGTGGTACCTTAAAATAGGGGGTTAATAACTGCTTACCGTTTTTTTCGGATAAGAGTTTAAAAAAAGAATAGTAACCCAAAGTAAGGTATTGTAATGTGTACAAGGTTGGCAATGAAAATGAAAGTAGTAAGCTATGTAATGCGGTGGCGAGAAATCATAGAAATAAAATGTTAAAAGCAAAAAGTCAAGGACGATTCGATCCTGTCTTGAACAAGAGACTTGCTGAAATTTCGAAAAGTAGGCTAAGTAATATAAATAGGGTTGAGTAGCAACCGAATAGTTTATATGCGATTGATACTTTAAGTATGTTATTTAACCAGTGATGATTATGCACTTTCCCGGCAAGCAATCAGTGATTGCGTCGGTAGAACGGCGCTGCAGGCGAACACCTCCATGGGAGTAAACTTTTCGAATCTTGTCACATGTGACAAAGAAAAATTGACTATTGAGTCATTCGATCCCTTCAAATCGCAGTATGCTGCAGAGGGCTCATAAAACTCTCATCCCTTGGCTTCTGTTGATTTTTGAATAGTGCTTACTTTACATCTATATCTCCCCCTTACTTCGCGACAGGTTAAAGTGATCTTCATCCCTAAGGCAGAGAGGAACGGGCACGTAATGGCTAAGGACTTTAGACCAATTAGCTTTATCTCTTTTCTTTTAAAAACTTTGGAAAATCCGAAAGACGTGCACCTCGCACTGCCCCCTTGTTCAGTTGAGTTAGCAATGCCCAACACGAAGAGAAAGCCAGTAGAAACTGCGCTTCATGACGTGGTAGTCACCATTGAAAAAACACTCAGATGTAAAGAATTCACATTGCGTACTTCTCTGGACATAGAGGGTCCCTTTAACAACATGAAAACTAAAGCTGTCAGCGATGCATTATGATCTCACGAAGTAGACTCTTAAGTTTGTCAATGGATCGAGGCAATGTTGAATAGGCGACAAATACATGGCAAACTGGGAAACTACGAGACTGTAGGGGTATCCCACAGGGCGGCGTTGCATTGCCTTTGCTTTTGCTGTTAGTTGCTGATAAAGTTCTGAGGTTGCTAGAGAGCATCGGAATAAAAGTGGTGGCTTATGCGAACGACCTGGTCGTACTGGTATTAGGGAAATTCTTAAGCACCAAAGCCAACTAACGGAGAGAGTTCTGGGCATGGATGGGCAAATGGATGCAGTTTAGTAGCCAATATCCAGAAGACTGAAATTGTGCTATTCACAGGGATAAGACGAATTAACCCCTTTGAACCACCCAAACTTAAGGGTAACGCCTTAACGGTAAAGACCCAAGTGAAATATTTGGGAATCAGTCTTGATTCCAAACTAAACTGGGGCATCAACCTTATTCCCCGTATAGTTGACTGGATGTATACAGTTACAGTGGGACGAATCTTGATTTACGGAATCCTGGTTTGGTGGGGCGCTCTTTAAAGGTACTGTAACCTTAAGAAGCTTGCCAAAATTCAAAGAACCGCCTGCTTAGGAATCTCAGAAGCGCTACGAACAAGACCAACTTCCGCATTAGAAAGCAATGCTCCATTTTCCCTCACACATCTGCGATAGGAGTATAACTGCTCGTAATGCCATTAGACTGAAGGAATCAAACAGTTGGAAAACTTTGGTCTACGGACACAGCAAAATACTTATTGCCGACTCATCTGTAAGATAGCACTGACTGGACCGTTCCTACAATAAGTTTCGAGAGCGTGCAACGTGTTTCAATCAGAGGTCCTCGCCATTGAAAGGGCAACAAGAGTAAGTACTCTTGTCGCACAAGGACCTACAAAGGCATTGTGAAATTTGCTTGTATAACAATAGTCAAGCGGCCATTAAGGCGCTCGACTCAAACACGATCAAATCACTGCTGTTACGCAAATGCCGAACCGGTCTCGAAAGTTTGCGGGCTCTAAACAGAGTCATTCTCAGCTGGGTATTCGGTTATAGCGATGTGATGGGTAACGACGCGGCCGATATTTTGGTGAAAGAAAGTTCGTAGTTGGACGCTTCACAAATTGACATATCAATCGGAGTTAAATGAGAGATCGACGTAGAAGCACTTCAGCTCGCCGAAAGAAGGATCGGTCTGACAACCTGCGACATATCAAGAAAGATTAGCCAGATTGGTGAGCTGTTATATCGGGTCACTGCCTTTTTGGTAGTCATAGCGTCCGTATGCGTACTCCTGCCAACGACTTCTGTCGGAGTTGCCTGGACAAGGAAGAAGTTGAAAGCATTGAGTATTTACTGTGCGATTGATCTGGACTAGCCAGGAGAAGCTTTGAGGCCTTCGGCAAGAACTTCCTTAATGGACTCGAGGAGTTCGCCAGCGTGAAGCTGTAGGACCTAGCTCCTGGTTCAACTAATCATTTCATGGCAGATTCCTTCGTGGTAGTAGGCTGCTGTCTAATTCGCAGCAATAAAAAGCAAGACATTCATGTTATCTCATTCTCCTTACCCCAATTCCCTTGCGGTCAAAGCCGTGCCAGCCAACCAACTAAATTTGGTCGCACCCTCATTTCTTATTTTGTCTAGACGTTCAATTTGTGTAATAATATACGGAGTTACACCTAATCCCTAATAAAATAATTATCAGTGACCTCAGGGTTCAGTTCATTTACCAACAGTATTTTTCTTTATTTTTTCTACACTTCCTCATTTAGGTTTTCCTTCAAGGATTTCTGAAGTACGTCACTCCATCTTACCTGGCACTGATCTACAAGTCACACATCATGCCTTTCTCTCATTGACCTAGACTGGAATATAATTTCCTTATTGGAGCAAGTGCTGGACATGCCGTACTTTCTGCATTAGACAAAGTTCAAAGAAAGCCTATCAAACTTACTGGCGATTCTACAATCTCTGAGAGCATTGCCTCTTTGGAGCATTGGCTTAATGTCGATTGTGTCTTACTTTTTTATCGCTATTTCCGCGTTGATTATTCTAACGAAATACCTAGCCTGATTCCTTGTATACATATTACAACACGAGATACAAGAAGTTCAATTCCCTCGCCACCTCTATACCCTATAGGTCAAATTTAGACGTTCCGTCAAATTTCGGGGTAATCTTAAAAACAATATATCATTTTGTGTTTTTTTTACTCGTCTTATGAGCCCCAAACATTTAAGTGAAGCGTACATCGTTATCTCTTTCACTCATCCCCTTAACCTATCACCCTTATCCTCAATTCTTTTCCTGCCAAAGCTATGCTAAAGCATCATAGGGCATCCCCCGAGCTTTGTCATCATCATATTAAATAAAATGGCAGGAGAATATTACGAACCTTCAGCATCAAAAACAGTGACAAGTTTACCTAGTTGCACCGATACGTTGAATTTAAGCGACTCAACCGAGATACCCGCACCCACCTTCACATCGGATTTCGAAATGTATGTGTACCGGACGAGTTCTCCCTGGAGGATAGGGGGAAATATCTAAGCTTTATTTTTCTCCACACTTATTGTGGGCAGTTGAAATCTTGAAAGCCCAGCACCGTATCTAAGATAACTCTTATAGACAAGGGTTACGAAAGCTACAATACGAGTACGTGCCTCAGAGACTTGCCCATTCTTAACTATAAACAACATTGATATCCGCAACCTTCACATCAATGTGAAGAGATAAGAGATTAAGCAGGGTCGCAAATGCTGCAGTCGGTGACATGCTCATTGCTCGAGTCTTACTTAAGAAGGACATTCATTGTATGCTCAAATTAATCACATTGAGCTTAGCTCTATTTCACCATTTAATCGTCGCCTAGGTAATTATTGGTCGAAATATCATTGTGTAAACCCAATCCTTCAAACCTTAGTCATCACCGCAAACTCAGGTATAGATTCGAGTATAGTTTGGAGTCCAGTGTTAACCATAGATATTTCACCTGATAACTGGCTGCTGGTTATGTACTACACAACCAGCTAGATTTAACAAACCCCTCCAAAATTCTCTTCCTGGTGAAAGAAATAAGTACGTCTTTATGTGGGTTGATTATGAGATCAACTTCTCGGTACCATTCGTCAACTGCATCAATTGGCATGAGCATAATTACGTCAGCGAAGCCTTGCGCGAAGAAGTTCCTTTCGTTGAGGCGGACCAGGACCAGGGTGGAGATAAAATCCCACCATAAGGACAACCTCTAGCAGCGGTGCTCCGTATCGTCCTCTTAGAAGACATGCTTTTAGTTTGCATGATCTGATAGAAGGTTACGCTTTGATTCAAATCCCTCAGGGCTCATGCGATGAGCTCAAGGGATGTAAAGGATGTGTTAACATATGCAACAGTTACCAAGTTGTTAGTTAGAAAAGGTCAATGTCGAAGGAGCTAATTTAGATGTGAAACAGAACCTACCGGCACATTGATAAATTGTGGCAAGAGTTAATGGTGATGGCTCAAAACTGGACTAGGTGGACCTGTGTGCCGGACGCATTGTGCTCCACATAGGACAAAAATAAAGAGAGAACGAAAGCAAGTCGCAAAAAGAAGATAGGTGTAGGTAGAATTGAAGTAATAGCTACCACTCTAATGCAATTACTGGTGACTTGGTTATCAATAATAGGGACACCTATAGATCATCATTTTCAACGTTTTACAAGTTCGAAAAGTTTATCTGGCAGACTGTCTTATCTGAAAGCCCTTAACGACATAGGACAACCAGGACTTTGCTGATAATAGATTTGTTTGGAAATTAGATAAGTCAAAAGAGGAAAGCATCATCGTAGTTATCATAATCTATTTTAATGTTCTCAGTAGTCTCAGTCAACAACATCCTTAAAACTCGAAAAAAAATGACACTTCATCAAAAATGCTCGCACAAAACGAAACAAGAAATAATTAAAATGTTGCGCAAACTGAACGTTTTAAGAATGTTATCGAAGCAATTTATCTTATTAACAAGATCGCGTTTTGCAGAAAAGGGTAACTGGCCGGTGCCCCCTACAATGGAATTATTTACGACTCGAAATCAAAATTCGCATATGGCTGGGTTTTGTCCCCAATGTTCAGTCACCATACGGCGGACATCTTGAAGTTGCGCCCGTACAAAAAATAAGTCCGTTGCGCTTGCGCATTCGGGCGGACACATCTGCTGAATTAATTCATTAAGAAGATTGCGTCAAAGTTGATGGATAAATGAAATGTCCCAGTTCAATTGTGTGGCAATGGGAAGGTAAAATGTGCTAATGATGAAATGATATCGATCGGGGAAGAAATTGTGGAGAAAATTTCAAGTTTGAAGAAAGAGCTGTTTTTTTTAGCAGTTTATGAGGTTGTTAGTTAGTACCTACCTTGGGAATTATTTATGTTTAAGCGATCAGAAATGTAATGAAAGTATGTAAAAAATAAACAACTTTTAAGCAGAGTAATTTATGGTGTCGTTGATGGAAAAATACGCATCTGTCGCACTGTAGGATGCAATTATTCGACCCGCAAATGACATAATGTAGCTGCGCTTGCGAGATTTTATAAATTTATTTAGGAATTTTGTTTTGGAATTAAATTAAAATTCAAGTAATAACTAGTAAATTAAATCGACCTATAACCAATCCCACTTTCGTCATTGGGTACACGCTCCCTTCACTTTATCCTTAACAAACGCCATTTTTTAGCGGGAGAGGTTAAAATCTTCCAAAAGACACCGAACAGACCGTGCCCTCCTGCA
This sequence comes from Leptarthrus brevirostris, assembly GCA_964036015.1. Taxonomy (NCBI): domain Eukaryota; kingdom Metazoa; phylum Arthropoda; class Insecta; order Diptera; family Asilidae; genus Leptarthrus; species Leptarthrus brevirostris. The sequence continues at coordinate 8,844,822 of OZ038373.1, forward strand.
GTGAGAGATTCTTACTCATTAAAAACACCTCCCCCCCTGGTCACTTTTCGTCCCCTTCCAGTCTCACTTAACGGGGCAACTGAGTTATCCAGTAATCCCACTGTCACCGCTACCCTCCATTACCTGGGTCAGTGCAAGAATCCTAGCCTATCTACCGGAATCGATGTTGTTCCACTGTCTCCAGTGTTCCTTCTTGGTGCATGGGTTAATCAAAATATTCAGTGAAGTGTTCCAAGCCATGAAGCTTTAATCCAGAGCCAGGACAGGTAACCTTCTTCGGATTAACCGCAGCTAACCCTTCGGAAGGCAAGTCTGCATCTTCTACTGGTGTCTGTACTGTGGGGATAGCCAACACGTTAGAATCTACCGTCTCTGCCACCACCGCACCTGAGGAAGTGCTAGTCATTATTTTGCAAATGGCACCTTCTTCCAGGAATGCTACAGTACTCTCAGCCGGCGCAAATCCATCCTCCATAGCTGCCGAAAAACCTTCGGAAGGTGATTTTTCCACAGCTGCTTCTGTTGTGGGTACCGTGGATATAGCCAACCTGTTACGTCTACCATACCCTCCACCTCCACTCCTAAAAAAGCGCCTCAGTAGACACCATTTTCTAACCCAATTACCTTACCCAGTTACTGGGTTCCGTAGTGAGAATTAGGAAACCATTGCAGACTCCCTCGGGGATCAGGGTGATTTTTAAAGAGGTTATCTGCTCCCGCATTAGTTACTTGCAATCGTTCTAGGATTCATTGCCCGGCTGCTACAGCTTGGAGGTGTAACTAGCACTTGAGAATATCAAGTTAAGGATCACGGTATACTAGAAGGCTTCGATTCTTCCGTCCATCTTCCAGCAACATAACATACCCATATATGCTTGCTACGAAGAAGCTGCCCATCGCTGCTGCCAGTCTCCATCTATATGGAACAGTCGCATTCGGAAATTAGTCGGGCGTGGAAAATATTACGAACGTCAACTTCGAAGACCATTTGTACTGCGACCAAATATGAAGATCACGGAGTTCTCCTAGACTTAGTGAGAAACATGCCCACGTCTTTCGAACTGTGGTTAAGGTCGTTTCGAAAGATTGAGGTAAATGATCTGCCCTTAAAGTTTTCGGACTGCTTTCATAAGAAAAGTCAACATTAAAGCCTTGAAAATAACTATTGTCGGTTGATAAAACACAGAAGAAATACCGAAATAGCAAGTTTATCCTCAATAGTAAAATCTTTAGAAACTGATTCTCTAGGTCGGTTCCTACACAATACCCGTATCGTTCTTCATATGAGGTGAACATTAGAAGAATTCCCGACATGACGACGAAATGACAGGAGCTGATAAGGTTGAAAGAATCTAACTGTAGTCACGTGGACGTACCTCCAATACCAGAAGTATCACCTGAAGTAAAGACGTCCTGGGACCTCATTAAATGAGACTTCCCTATTTATGGACACTTGGGTGCAACAAAGGAATATCGGAAGCACTAGTCTAGACATCAAAATTCGGTATTCAAGTATCTGAAGTCTCTCAAAAGTAACCCGATAAACGGACCTCTAGGACTAACCTCTAACCAGAGCCCTCTAGATGATAGGATGATGACCCATTGTTATTTTTGCTGACAATACGAGGGGGGGGGGGGGGACCCAGAAGTAACCGGAATCGTTTTTACTCGGAAATTTCTCCCTCAGTAGCAGACAGTAAACAAACAATTCTATTTGGAGGTTATGAAAAGGCTGCGCACAGAGTTCTCAGTGTTCGCCAGTTTTTGGATTCAACGAAGACGGTTACCTTTACCCACGCGCCCTATTCGCCATATTAAGCCCCCTCAGACTTCTTCCTGTTCCTGAGGATGAAAAGGGACTTGAAAGTGAAGCGTTTTGCCGATGTCGATGAAGTAAGATGCTACGTCAGGAAGGCGCTAGCAGGTATCAATGAGGACGAATTTAAAAGGTGCTTCCAACACTGGAATGAACGTCTGGACAAGTGTATTAATGTGTATTTTGAAGGAGTTCCGTGTAGTCCGTGAAATTTGTACTTGTACTTTCCGCGTACTTCAGTGTACTTTCCGTGTACTTTCCGTGTACTTCCGTGTACTTTCCGTGTATTTTCCGTGTAATTTTCGTGTAATTTGCGTGTACTTTCCGTGTATTTCCAGGAACTTTCCGTGTATTTCCGTGTACTTTCCATGTACACGGAATTTTACACGGCAATTTGAGGTTCGTAAATAGACACTGCCTTTTTGAAAAGGATCAAAAAAACGAAAATTAGCTGAAAAGACTTCTGTCTCAACAAAGTAATATTTTTTTTTAAATATCTTAATAGTACTCATCAGAGGCAATTAACAATGGAAGTCTACTGAGTAAGATGGTTATGTTTTAGCACATACCCATAAGGATCTAAGAAACGTGACAGTGAGGTATATTCGTGCATTACAGGCATGAGAGGACTTATTTGTTATGTTGTGTTAACTCTAAATTTGCATTACATAGTCTTCATTTAGAACTCCTGCAAAAAAAATTTTTTAATATCTCTGGCGGATATGATATTGCCATTTCTACTATGCACCTATTCTCCTGCACTTCCCTAACCACACTAAATTGAAACCGCGCATAACTGAGCAGCATCTCTACCCATGTTAATGGACGTCTATATTTTCTCTATCTCATGACGATAAAAAATTGTCGCATATTTATAAAACCGCACGGTTACAGGACTGATTTCATTTTATACAGTGTCCAGGTAGAGAACTAAGAAGGAGGGCTGACTAGAAGCGTCGACCGGTTAAATAAAGATTTCTTGCGACGCCTTAGCTCTGTTGTTCACTTTCGGGAAGATTATTTTGAATTATGAGCGATCCCAAAGAATCTTTGGAGGACGAAGCAAGATTTATTGCGTTCAGATAGCACTTAATGTGAATGAACTGCAGAAAAAACAAATTTCGCGCGACAGACTTGTTAGTGGAGATGTCCAGAAAGAAGAAATATTGACCCAGAGCCATGGGCGATTCGTGTGAAGTAATTCTCTCTGGTATAAGGTCAGAAAGAAAAAATCTGAATGAGTGTAGTATCTTCAAAGTGAACATTGTAGTCCTTGACAGGGCATTTCCGTTTCATACTTTCAACCGGTATTACATGCTTTGTACGATGCTTTGATTGGAACAATTAAGAAGATTGCGCTTGCGTGATTCCATCAACCGTCAAGAAAGGCTTCCAAAATCTATTTAAATGCACGAATGTTTACCAACGATCACACCATCCGCAGCCTTGAAATTATAATCGATCCGCAATAATCCGTGCCTTGTCTTAACCTTGACTACCATCCCGAACCCGTTTCAGAATCTGGCCATCATCTAGATCTGGAGCTTTGGGTCCAATGCTAAAGGCGCCCACCTTTCTCAAACCAAGCGCAAGGCGGAAGTGCGTTCTAAACTCCAGACGAACACTGTGGACTGTGAAGTAATTCTATAAAAGCAATTCGCCTGGCCGTTTATCATTTTCAAGAGGAGTTGAACGAAGGTATAATCAGGCAGAGGCGATACGAACAAACTGAGGTAAGTGAAGGCGCCTTTGAGACTGACGCACAAGTGGCCGTAAATCTTCACTAACTGTCCCTTCTTGTGTTCGTCTCTAACCATGTCCAGAGAAGTAGCCTCTTGTGGACATAGCTGATGTCGTCTGACAGTAGAATGCACTTCGGTTAGATGCCTTGCAAATTGTGTTGTCTTTCCCAAACGTACAGTTGTTTACTGTCACTTTCGTCGCACTGGTCAACCGGGATGACACGTGTCTAATCGGAACGTTTGAATTACCTGCAAACAAAATATTCAGATCAGCTCTTGAAATTTCTCCGAATCCATCGAGCAACCATATCAAAACAGTAACTATCTTCTTCGCAGTGTTTCATTCAAAATTTCTAGATTCATTGATCTTGTCATCCTTAAGAGGTCTCTTGTAGACAGCTCTTTAGACTTCCGTCAGATTTGTGAACGGATTAGTGTGGAATCATCTTTGGGGTTCTTGAGTATCTCCTAGACTCGGAGAACTTAGGAACCTTCCACGAAATTTATAAGTTAATCTTGGACAAATCCAATTAAGACGGTAAAATAGTTCGCTTCATTTGATGGGAGAATTGGAGGTTTCAGTAGTCAAATAGACCCTTCGAGTCAGTTTTGTGGGAATTGTTTAGATCGTGGGATCTGGAAAGATGTTTCTTCTTGATATTTAATTCATTGGTTAAAATACTGGCAGATTACGGTTAAGACTCAAAAACATAATATAATGTGTCAGCACTTGATATTGGATACGTTCTTTTAAGCCCTCATATACAAAACCAAAAGGTTCTAGTAAATTTGATATTACATTATGGCTGGCTTAGTGGTTTATGTCTTGAGTAATCAAGAAACAAAAGCCTGGCATATGCTGACGACTTGATGAGCTACCTGAACTTTGACGTCAACTCCTACCAGAAGAAACACCGTTCTTGTGTACACATATTTGTAATTGATTGAACACCCCTTTCTATACCACATTTGCAATTACCTCGCAAGTCAATACATGCTTTGCCTTGATATTCATCATGACGGGATAGAATCTGTCTGCCTGCTCTTCAAGTACATCTTCCACATACCTGACTGTTTTGTCTCAGGTTTCAGGTTTGGCGATCATTCCCTGAACTCAATCAACGCTGCGCGCCTCTGCGCTTGGCCCAGGCTTTGCCAGAACGACTCCTTACTTAGGGCTTCTGTCCATACCACTGTGTGATACGTTTACTCCAGCTTCCAGCAGCCACGTTCGCCATCAACCTGCCCAGCCATGTGCCCACCGTTGCTCTTTTGTTGCCGCTTCCTTTATCTCCTGAAAAAACTCATCTTAGTATCAATCGTAACGTCAAAATACCTCACCACTGATTTCATCTGTATGACCTCCTCGCCAATCCGCACAGGAAGAGTGGTCGGTATTCTCCTTTTGGCCAGCACAACAACCTCCGTCTTGCTTCGGTATTTGGATCGGTCCCTCTAGCGCTTCTAGCATATCCACCCATCGCGCGGAGTTGAAAACACCACTCTATAGCTGCTATATTCTTCAGCTTTCCTGACCGCCGACTCGTTGACCTCCAAAAGCTGCAACTGTTGCGCGTAGCTCCGCCCTAAAATCATACAGATTTGTCCGGAGATCTCCGGCGTTTCGGAGGGCTGACGTAAGTCTCGACCAGAAGTGCTTTTCGAATATCTCTCCAGCAGTGTCCATGCACAATAGACTGTAGGCAGATGGTTGGGTCTCGTTACCCCCGATTCCAAGCATGCGTTGTACGTGCGTAGTAGCAGCGCCGTTTGCTTGTACACCATTGCCATTATTTCGCTCGAAAGGCCGTTTAGGTTTGATGCCTTCTTGTTTTTCACTCTCTCTGATTCTCCCAATGTGAATATCGGAAAATCTCCGACTGGTCCCAGGTCATAGTGAGTTCTCACCGGATGTAAAGAATGATGATGTTCTCTACGGTTGCGGCCTCCAACATACACGTGGATTTTAGGACTCCAAGTTTCTGGGTCAACAGTTTGTACCTGCGACCCCATGGGTTTCTGTTGGCATCTTTGACTAAATCTCGCTAGCATCGGACTTCTTCGTCTATAACCTTCGTCCGCATAGTAGGTAACACAAAGACCTTTATTTGGCAAAGATTCTAGTAGCTCAGCTATCACCTAATTTCCGCCGGTCTTCCCAGTGAGCACAGAGTTCGGTCCCAACTTGCTTCCAACGTGCATATCGGACACTTTCTCTTTCAACGTCCTCTTTTTTAGATGCTGCTGATTTGCTTCGCTGAAGTTTCACCCGTTCGGCCTCTGTCTTCTGGGATTTCCCATTAGGTAGTCCTGTCTGAGTATATTTCTTTAAGGTAGATTTTATTTTCCTAGTTAGGTAGAAAATTTTACCCTCCGGCTTCTACAGTACTCTCAGTGGCTTTTCTCCTATTCCTAGTTGGACCCCCTTCGCCCTAACTTCCGGAGTGATAATTTTCGATTTAGAAGTTTCGAGATCGATGCCCCGGTTTAACCTGTCCATGAAATTTAAAATCTACCTCGCTTCCCTAAATTTATTCGGGAGCCCGACCGATTACTTCATCAGTCTAGGTACGTTGTTTTTACCAACTACTTCTTCGCGCCGACGCATAATTCTTTGTTTTATGTTACTTTTGTGCTGAGGTACTCCAGCATACTCATATCCACACAGGTTACCCTGAAGTACACATTAACGAAGCCACATCAGTAAAACCTTTAAAAAAGTCCAATTTGCACTTCAAAGCTTCCACTCATCGAACTTTGTCATTAGGATCAACTGATTTGGTCGATCTTTACCTCGGAGTAACTTCTATACTATATTATTGCCACTTTTCCCTTGGAAGGTATCTCTTAACCAGTAACTCTGAGATCGGCCCTCTCGCATTTCCGGTTCGTCGCTATTGTTCTGGCTATAGACGACTGCATCCAGCCACTTTTCTAGAGCCAGAGCAGTGGTCGTAACTCTCACTGACGTTTGTGCGTATATCCACACCCGAGTTAATTTTCCTAAGTCGGCTTTATCCATATTTGTTATAGGTGGGAGTTTCCTCCTCTAAAACTTTATCTTTGGCCCTGCTAGGAGAGGGTAACAGAGATAAACGTGGTGCTAAAATATACATAATGTCCGACAATCAGGCGACACCCAAGGTTCTGGGGTCCTACAGCTTTAAGTCTAGAACGGCCTGTTTTATTACTCTCAAAGAACTGGCTCAAGGCAACAGATTCACGCTGGAACCAGGGCACGAGGGTATTGAAGGCAATGAGAAGACGGATCCGAGCCATTCTGTGGTTACTCGAAAAGCCGAGTAGCAATGCGTATCAGGTCATGGGAGGACAAAAGCAAGCACTCACACTGGACAAATTCTCCAGGGTTAAGACAAGCAAAGAGGTTTCTAACCTACTCAAGACAGAAATTGGAAGCGCTACTCTCACTTAGCAGACCAGATTTAAGGTTCATAACAGGACTTCTAACTGGTCACTGCCCCTTGGGCTACCACCTAAAAAAGTTGGGGCTAGCTGAAGAAGACACCTGTCGCTTCTGTTTGGAAGAGGAGGAGACAGCGAAACACATCGTATGTCACTATGAGACCCTCGGCCGTATCAGGCTCAGACATCTTGGAATGGCTTTCTCATCACCACTAGATATAGCTAAGGCATCCCTCAAAGAAATTTTAGGTCTAATTAACAAGCTAAAGCTTGATGGGGTGGCTAAAGTCTGCACTAGGATAAAGTTACAAAAGATTATCTTAGTCGAAGTGACTAAAGGATTTTTGAGTCCTTCATCCATTCCTAATAATTATAATAATAATAAACGTCAATTCATCTCTACTTTATTGCGGTTCTAAGAAGATACAGCATGAGTGTAGACGTCCGAAAGCTGCTTATTTATCTTCCTAGTAAACATGATTGCTTCGATCTTGTAAGGATTAAATCCGATACGATAGTTTTCTGTCATCGTCGGGTAGTCTTAGCCTGAGTCTATGCCCTAGTCTTGCCGGTAATGGTACTCTTACTTCGACCAACTTCACTTCATTACGTACCTACCTATTATGAGATTACAAATTACTGAACTATTTTCCCTTATATTTCTTTTCTGGGAAGGACATCTGTAAGTCATGACACCATTTTATCAAACGTCCACAGAACAGCATTTTTCTTATCATGTTGCAAAACGCGTTAAACTTAAATGGCTTATAGTGAGAATGTAGACAAGATTGACCTTATTTTCTTATGATGTACTATAGCTAAAGCCCAGGGGACAACTCTATGATGCATTAGAATGAGCGAAAATAAATGCAGCCCGAACCTGCATCCATAGCGTGGTGATCGTGCCATTCAACTACGGATCCAACTCTTTGGGCAAAAATTTATTACAATATTACTAGATAGTGTCTCCCAAAAAGCCTGATTTGAACTTTTAGATTTTTAAGAACAATAAATAACATTGCTTCCTTTTATAGGCAGTTTTGTTGTTTTCCATTTTTTAAATCCTTCATTTCCTAAAAATAGGACGACACTCATTACGCGCACCTAATAACGACAATTGGCAACTCTTTGCACAAGTTTACCACTTCCCTAAAAAGAGATGCCCTAAGATGGTACCGACAAATTAATACCTTTTTAAGGTAAATCGTGACAAAATAAAAACCGTAGAACAAGCGTACGCTAAATGGACCACTTAGTCAAATCCTGACGCGGAGCTAAAAATTGACAAACCTAAGTGAGTACATGGACTGCAGCTTGCAAATAAGGAACCGTCAGACTGAGAACGCGTTTCAACATCAAGATCATAGCACGTGACTTACAAGTGCTCGAGGTAAACATGACTCCTGAAAAGGAGTAAACTTAAATTCAGCGAACAAAAACCAATGACAATCACCGTGACATGATGTTACCTTGTCCATCGTCATCGACACCCTAACAATGTTGAATGAGTGTCACCTGACATGCACGTACGCTTATTAATTTTGCGATATATATCGGGATCAGATCGTCATGCAAAACAAGCTTCACATCGGGGGGGTTGAAGTTTTTCCCCGTTCAGTAGCAAACTGAACAAATTTATGCTAAACGAATTCAATTAACACCTTGTCAGACGGCAGGGGTCATCTTTGGGGGTCGTATTCTATAATGAAACTGAGCAAAGTGAACAACTGATCAACCCGATCTCGACGAAGAGTTTTTATTTTTGTAAGTTATTGCGAAAAAGGGTTGATAACTGTTTTAAGGGCTGTCGATGACAGGTGCTGGCGATAAAGACAACAGAGGCCGCGTTATTTATGTGACAAAATTCAGCAAATAATTGGATTAACGAACAATGCAATTATCAAGGCGGAGTCCTTTTAATGAAGGGCTACTTTCAGTCTCGCAGGTTTTCTTTTGTTTCGGGCAAGACTACTTCTTTTACGAAGTAAAAAAAGATCAGAAATAGATTCATTGATTTGCTTATAACGAATGCTAGAATAGTAGCCGTTTTTGTTCAAAGTGTAGAGAAAAAAGGTTAGCAACCAATTAGCACTGACTGACGTAGAGGTCTAATGGCGCTTCTAGCAATACGGACTTGTCCACTACTACGAATTTCCTCCATGCTCGAGTCGATAAAAATCTTTTACTTCAAAGTCTACAAATTGCTTTTGTTCTTTTGCCTTTTATCATTAAATTGGCTTGAGACCATGAATAAAACGGAGTCGACCGCCCATGCTTCATATTTTGTCACTCAAACTTTTATAAAAAAAATATGTCTTAGGTTTTTGACCCTATCATGCTTTGCTAGGGGTGTTGCGCAGTGACAGTAGTTTTTTTTACATGACCTAAGGAATGGATTGTAAAGTGTCATGGACCAGGAACCTTATACCAAATTTTTTTTTCGATACCTAAAATTGGAGGAGGTGATGAGATGATTTTTCTCTAAAGTTTGTTGAAAGATTTCACCCGATAGCTCAGTTTGTTTTTGCTGTAGAGTACTTACCTCACAAAAATAAGGTTTTCGGGAGTTTTTCTATTAATGTTTCTTAGAAGAAAAAGTTAGAACAACATATAAAACCCACCTTTCTTTAGTCTGCTGTTCCTGAACCATATTTTCCCCAAACAACTTTGAATCACCTGATCATATCTTGAATCTTTTTTTGGTTTAATTTTTATAAAAACAGATATTTATACGATGTGGTCGAAAAACTGTCTAAATATTCATGTACAAATATACTGGGTGAATCTTTTATCTTAAGACAATGAAATATCTTGATTGGACCTGATTATATCGATAAAAAATTTACAGAGAAGTCGTATGACTTCAAGGGCGAAGTCATACGATGACTTTAATCCTAAATGTCATTTGTTCCGATGCCCTTCTTACTCCATTAGCAATTCTCTTCAACAAGTCCCTTATAGTGGGTAAATTTCCTGCATTGTGGAAGAGCTCTTTTATAGTCCCTGTTCATAAGAAGGGCAATAATAATGTTATAACTAATTATACACCAATCGCGAAGTTATCTTGCATACCTAAACTATTTGAATCAATTGTGAATTCGCAGCTTATGGAGCGTTGTATTGGCTTGATCTCTCCCAATCAGCACGGGTTCTTGCCCGGTAGATCAACGACTACTAACTTACTGGAATTTACCTCCCACGTTATTTTTGGTCTCCAGCGAGGCATGCAAACTGACTGTATATACACGGATTTCAGTAAAGCCTTTGATAAACTCCTTCACTCCGTAATTATATTTAAACTTGGGAGGTTGGGGTTCCCCCCTGAGAGAGACAGGACATATCGTGTGTCGCTTCGTGTCTCTACCTCTAAAATCTGCAGAGTTTCATCTGGTGTACCACAAGGCAGTCATCTCGGCCCTCTGCTATTCGTTCTGGCCATTGACGACATTGTCCATCTGATCTCGCACTCTAATGTTCTAATCTACGCTGATGACATGAAGATCTTCTCTTATGTTAAGGATGGTGGGGACGCCGCCCTTATTCAAAAGGACTTAGATACGTTTCTTGAGTGGTGCGAGCATAATGGCTTATACCTCAGTTTTTAGAAATGTGAGGCTATTACCTATTCTCTATTTTATTTCAATTTCACAATCGCACTTTTTTTCACTTTTTAGTCTTTCTTAATTAATCCCACTTCTGACATCAATTGGCAGAACAGAAATCGTCGATGGAAGGGTCCATAAGCAAATTGAAAGCAGCAATGAAAGAACAGAAATCGTCGGTGGAAGGCTCCGGGAAAGAACTAAAAGCATCCATAGCTAAACAGAAATCGTCGACGGCCGCATTAAAATCATCGATGAACAAACAGAAACCATCAACGGCAGAGATGAAATCAGCGATGGCAGCGTCCGTATCTTAGTTAAAGTCAAGAGTAGCCGTAGAGACCGTAAAGCCTCGGTTGAAGAAGTGAAAGCCAGATGGAAATTTCTATACAAAAACAGTTTGAAGGTTTGGAATCAACTGTAGAGAAGAAAGTGGAGACACTCTAGTGCAAGAGAAAATGCGAGTGTCCGTCACCAGGGAGGCACGCTAGTGACCGAGATAACTAGATATTGAGGGGGGGATTGGCACGCCAGCTATGTCAGTGTCTTGCACAAGGAAGGCACGCTAGTGCAAGAGAGAATGGGAGTGTCCGTCACCAGGGAGGCAAGCTAGTGACGGAAGTAAAATGAGATAGCCGGGGTAGCACGCCAGCTATATGAGTGTCTTGTACAAGAGATATAGCGAGTGTCCGTCACTAGAGGCACGCCAGCTATGTGAGTGGCTTGCACCAGGGAGGCACGCTAGTACAAGAGATAGAGGGCAAAGTAGATATATAAATATATATGCACACTAATCTTACCCACCACCAGTGGATTCAAATCTGGTCCAATACAACTTGTTGTAGCCGGGGAGGCACGCCAGCAACCCAAACTTTACAATACCTGTTTATATCTTACCACCTAGTAGGGAGCGTCCAATCGCTGGTCTTCGACTGCCGGCGATCCGGTATTTTGCCCACCTATATACCCCAAGCATTTGTAACATAAAACAAAATTGAGTTTTGTTTGCGTTAAACATAACACAATTTGTCCTGCCCCAAGCGAGGATCGTAGAAATCTCGCTGCTTCACTATCCAAACATGCATTTTCGGTTGGCCGCCGTAGAGTTCCCACGAGAATTCATTACATAATTAAAAGAGAACGCGAAGTAACTAGTGCTGTCGTCATCAAAACTATGAGTAGAATTGTAATTGAGAGATAAAAAGTCTTTCATAAAATGAACAAATAAAGTTGGGGAAAGAACAACCATGTGGTACATCGGCATTTATAAAAGGATTGAACAAACAGCTTTCTATCTATTTTAGGAGATGACGGCGCAAACCAAATGCTTGGAGTTTGGCTAGAAAGGTAGCATCCCAGACTCTGTTGAACACTTTTGAAATATCATAGGTGACGATTTCGGATTCTCCAAAGTTATGAAGACGAGGATTCTAATGCTCCGTCAGAGCAGTTAGTGACTCTCCGGTTGAGCGGCCAGTGCGGAAACCATACTGCTGATAAGATGGTTATTTTCAAGATATTCTAAATATTTAAGAATTGACAAGTAATTCAAAAACTTTAATTAGGGCGGAAATAAGTGCGGTTGGTAATACACAACGGATGATTTTTTAAGAACCAGATTTTGAATTGGTAATTCGAAGGAAGCGACTGTATTGCAATATAAGCGTTCTATTCCCATTTTCGTATAAAACCACGAACACGAACTTCCTATAAGGTACGTGAAAGTAATTATGACGTGAGGGTTGTTAAGAAGTAAGAATTAAAATGTTTGTAACGTTATACTTCCTCGAAACCCTTGGAGCATACGAAACCAACCAACTTTCAAGACAATATTTTTTTTCCTTTACAATTAGACTCATTACTTGCGATTTATCATTTTCTTTTTTCTCTAAAAAAAAATCCAAAGCACCTTCGTGCTAAACCCGATAGGGACTTACAACTAAGTATCGTGGTTTGTTTGGGTCACCTAATCGACAACATACAACAAGGCTACATTCGATTTGATTCATAATTCATGAGGCTCCTGGCCGAGTTAATTTCTTCGTTGCTGCTCTAGTTAAGCTACCATACAAATAAAACGGTAAGAATATGGTAAAAAAATTTCCTCTAATCAAGGTAACAACTGTGCAGGGATTCCCTGTGGTAATGGACTCTAGATTACCACCACCCAACCGACATTTCTGCGACAATTGCCTTCTAAAAGGCAAACACGCAATTAACTTGGACCTGGTAATGGGCTCCACTACCACTTGTGGTGGTCATTGCGTCCATCCTCCATCTTGATAAAAAGTTCGTGGTTGGCGTAATTTACTTACTAAACTAGCAATTACTAAAACAATTTCGTTTATCGATTTGCAATAGTAAGCCTGCTTGGAGCCTCGCCTCCCAACCATGATCTACGCGAAAGACCTTTTCTGGCAGAAATTGTGATGATTTTGAGCAGGCAATAATTAAACAATTTGTGATCCCCCGACGTATATATTAGGAACAATTAAAAGCATATCGTGCTAGAGCTTATCGGCATGGACAAACGACATTACCACCGGCTCTTGTCCCCCATGAAAATCTCTAATTAGTCAGAAAAGTGACAAGCAGCGCTAGTTGGAAGGGTGCTCCACAATTAAAGAACTTTTGAAAGCGCCAGTAAGCGGCTTACATGCCTCTGAATTTGTCCGTTTTTTTTCCGAATGGCACCAATTGTTACCCCATTAAGCAAAGCACGTGCTCAATTAACCAATTAATTTTTGGAGCACACAACTATAATCCAGCTTTAAGCGAAACCATTAGATTCTCTTCAATCTCACCTGCCCAATAAGCACGAGCTAAGCGGCTTGCGCACAGGCACCTATCAAAAAAAATCTCTAGAATTTCCTTGATTGTGATGAGGTGATAAAAAAACTAGGCTGATCGGGTTAGGCAGGTGATCGAATAATTAAAATTCGATTAATCTTTAGAAAAAGTACGATGTCATGACTGGAATGTCCCCCGTCTAATGACAATTCCATTAGAATTCCAAGCAGAGAAAGCAATTTTATCTTGCAATGTTAAGGTGGCTCGGCGATCAAATGATTGACAGGCATCTGCATTCAGAACCCTTTCACTATCCTGACAAGTGTTGTCAAAATAGTAAATGACAGGGAACTGTAACTAGTTGTTTCGTCCTTACTGCAGGAACAAAACGAATCCTTAACCCCTTAATTGAAGCGCTCATGAAAAACATATGAATGTCTTGGACAAAAGATGTTTCCCTTCAACACAAGATTCGCTCCAGTTGTTCGATGCTAATTAAACGGTTCGACCTGCTTTGGTTATCTTGGAGAAAACCTTTTAAGGGTTGTCGGTGTTTATTATGCGATACAAGCGGGCAATCCTGTGGGAACAGGCTAGTTAATTGCCAACATGTCGCGTATGTAAATTGGATTACCATCGGGCCGGATGGAATCGGTCGCAGTGACCTAATCAATTGTTCGGCTTGTTCACATTCATGTTCTAGTGTTGCGGTTATTTGTTCTGAATAAGAAATTTAAATGAAGATTCGAAAAAAGGGAAGCAAATGGGTCAATTGCTGTCCCATTTCTTTTAGTGACTGATAAGAGATAAAGTTTTAATCCATTGCAGTACGAAAATTCCCGAGCAAGGACTCAGCAGGATAGCTAATAGTGGTGTTAATAGCATTCGAACGATACTTAATATACTCAGTAGATATCGATATTTTCGCACTCGATAGGTGTCCTAAATTTTTAACGCGTGGGATTTGGATGATTGTTGAGTGTGCACCCCGATTGGTGTCATGTCAAGAAATGTTGGTGAGAAGTGGTGGGGGTGAGGTGGACCAATATAGTTGGTTGCTGTGTATAGTAGACTGTGTTCCCCCATTAGTTGTTGTATACAGTATGTTCCCCCATTGCTACTAAGAGCAAAATTTTGGATCTAGGGCGGAGATGTGAGGAGGGTAGCCCAACTTTGTAACGTGTGACTCGATTTGGATGATTCTTATTTTGTTGAGTGCAGTAGGTGCCCCATTGGTGACGTGTCAAAAAATGTTGGTGAGGAGTGGAGGTGGGGGAGAAGACGGGACCCAACTTTGTAACGCGTGTATTGAGTATGTTCCCCTATTGCTACTATGAGAAAAATTTTGGCAATAGATCGGGGAAAAAACACTTTTTCCGTTGGATAGAATAAAAATTTGCACCTAGGGCGGGGTCGAGGAGGGGATGAACCCTAACTTGGTAACGAGTGGTTCGATTTGGATTATTATTCCTTTGTTGCATAGAGTCTCTGCGTAGGCCGATTTCGATGATGCTTTTCTTCTTGCCTCGAGTATTATTTTCTCATTATTACTATGTGAAGAACTTTGCAGCCTGAGGGAAGAGGGGTAGATTTTACGTTCGACTCGAAGTTTGTGCGTCTGGAGATGTTATTATTGCGCCAGATCACAACAAGAGTATTAAATGCAATTCGATCCTTATTGCTGTGAGCCTGTACATCAGCTTCAGCACCGACATCTGCTGTAACTATGCTTAGAGATAGCAAAATTTATCCACTTGCTCTATTTGCTGATCTTCCAAATAAATTTCATGTTGTCTCCTGGAGTCCAAGCTCATAAGTTTGGTTTTAGCAGCATTGATCTTAAACAATGCTTTGCGACCTTCTTTGCTCAGGTCTTCGGACATTTGGGCTACATGACTCCGTTTGTTGGATAGGAGACACACATCGTCGGCATACTCCAGGTGCGTAAGGTGTTTGAAGAGTTTCCATCTAATCCCTCGCAATAGGTGGTCTAGGGCGCTTCACAGCAAATACAAGGGTGACAATATGCACCCTTGCCTCACTCCATTCAGCAAGTGGAAGGGCTCTGACAATTTTCACTTGTATAGGACGTGACATTCGGCTCCTGAGTAGAACTCCTTTATGATGGTGATCTTTTCTGGGATGCCTCTCCTACGTAAAGCTGCCCATATATAAAGATTCGCCATCAATGCTGTCAAACGCCTTCTCAAAATCTACGAACGTTAGATGTAAAGGGGATCCCCATTCGGCGGACTGCTCGCTGATAATTCGGAGGGTGTTGATGTGATCGCTGCAGAAGAAACCCTCACCCTGTTCATCAGAAAAACGCGCTCGATTGTATTCTTGATTCGCATTAAGATGATTTTAGGCATCAATTTGGAGACTGCAGTTAAAAGACAGATATCGCACCAACTCCCCAGGTCGCCGTTTTTAGGTATCTTCACAGTTACGTCTACTTTCCATTGACTGGGATAGGTCTCGGTTTCCCAATATTCTTGGATACGGGGAGAAAAATATTAGCATCAGCAATGGGATCCGCCTTAAGTAGTTCCACTGGTATATGTTGTTTAACTGCAACGTCGGTAGCAGAATTGATGCAGTTTTTAATCTGCTACAGTTCCTGTATTTTGCACCATGTGGCGTCACTGATCCATCGTCGTCTTCCGCTCTCTATTCGTCCCACGTTTCCATACCACAGCTCACATTACATTCCTTCACCCTTTCCCATTTTTGGTAGACGGAGTCGTCGGTGTAAGGACGTAGTGCATTAGCTTTTTGACGCAATGCGGTGGTATATGCACTGCGGATGTTCGGTGTTTTAAGCCTCTGCATATTGATCCGAGGCATATTAGATGTTATGCTACGTGGGTGTACTGCTGCAGTGCATAAGCAAAACTTAGCTGTTACAAGATGGATCTTACATCAAGAAGACACTTTTTCCAACTTTTCTTCCATCTGCGGAAAACCAATATGTTAAGCGGTGTTTTGTGTTTAAATAAGGATTCACGGATAAGTTTTCGCGAGTTACAAAATTCAACAAACAACTCCCCATTTGCGTTCCTCTTTCCGAGTTCAAACTTCCCCATTACATGTTCCAGGCCGATATTGTTAGAGCCACTCTTAACGTTGAGATCTCCCATTACAATTTTGATATCACCTTTGAGAGCATTATTAAAGGTGTCGCCAAAAGCAGCTGGCAGAAGGCCAATTTGGTGGGCGCATAGCATTGAATTATTGAGATTTTACGTACTCTGGTCAGTCCAATGGGGATTGGATGATGTAAACTCTCCACTTCCGCTCTATCTAGTTTCACTTAATCACAAGATATTTATTTTATAATGGACCATTTCACGCTCCAGCTCCATGATTTTTGGGTATCCACACTCGCCCCACAGAGTTCTCACGCTCCATAGCCCGATCGTAGTCCGTTGTTAATAGCCAAAGCTCGTCATCACAAAATCAATCCGAGGTATCCAAGGCGTACTAGACATTCCGTGTGTATTTTTGTATTTCAGATAAGCAGATTACAAGCCTACCTATCTTATCCCAGATGGAGGGCTGCTCCTGCCAGTCACCGAGAGTGGATTTGTATAGCGCGTAGGTACTAAGCCGTGGTGTTCTGGCTAGCGCGTAAATTTTCCTTCTACTTTCTTAACCGGGCTTGAGACCGGCTACGGCCTTCCTACTACCACTTGGAATAATTCCCCTATACTGCCACCTTGCTTTGCTTCAAGTAGATACCCCTGAAAGAAAACGGTGCAATTCCAGTGTTATGTTTGTCTTCAATTGCTTGCAGGGTTCAATTGACTCGCCTGAATTGTTGGCTTCTTTCAACATATCCATTTATACCCGTTGTTGGAAGAATCACAACTTCTTGCACTTCTTCTGGCACTTAAATGTAAAAGGTAAATTTGAACCGATCTCATCAATGGCACCGGCTCTTTAATTTCTTCTTTGACTCCATTGATTTTTACTTGTAAAGGAGCCTTTCGAGAGTTGATCTTCGTTAAGGTTAGGCTTATAAACTGTGTTGTTTGATGATATAATGTTACAATACTATACTAACATGTAAACTAGACTTTGTAGTACTTAGTTATGGACGAAATTCGAAATAAATAAATCAAGATTGGACGTATTAGCGGTAACTGTTCGAAATTAAAGTGGTCTAAATTATAAATAATCTTAGTTTTAGACCAAAGCTCAATCTGGTATAAATGAACAATAGATTTCTTTTCACATTACAAAACCATACTCTTTTAGCAATCAAATCGAGTTAATTGCTAAAAATTTGAAAGAAGTTTAGTCGAAATTTGAGTCCAACAGCTTTCAAGTCATAACTGCTATGACAAAGTGTTGCAAACGGCTCCATTTTAACCCAATTTCGCAAAACTAGATTTCTGCAGATTCTTTTTTAGCAACAATAAATTGCGTTAGTCTTCACATTTTCTGACAATCTTTCCCACATTTAACTGCACAATCGTCTTCGTTTAAAGCAAACAAAAGCCTCTCTGATTAGCATGTTAACTAGTTTCACGTAACCCGGAAAAATCAAATTGGAATGGAATGGAATGGCGAAAGTTGAGGTTCCCGGTTGCTTTTCTAGAAAATCACTCGCAATAATAGCATCAGAAAAAGCAATTCTAGCTTCACTATACCATACTCACGCTTGCCAGGTGAATTAGCATTTCTCGAAGCCGAAGAATGGAAGCCCCTCACTGGGATTAGTTGCTGGTTTCGTGGCTTCGTGTATATTTTCACAGCGTGCGCTTAATTTGCATACAATGATAATTAGAGTAAGGAAATTAATTGAAACAGAAAAATTAAGGCGAAACACATACAAAATCGCCACTCTCTACCCGCGTGAAACCATTTTGAATCGCGCATGACTCTCAAAGGGGAAATTGTAGTGCGCCATTTGTCGGATCTGAACGTAGTAAACGGGAGCTTGTACTTATTGTTGACTGTTTGAGGTTTGAGTTTGGGAATTTTTGAGGTAGTCAGGCTATAGCTGCTTTTACAGGAATAAATTTCAAAAGGTGATTGGTGGCAATAGTCGAGGTATAAAACTACCACCAATCGTGAAATCGTGACTGACCGACCACTAAAATCTCATCAAGGTTAACCGTTGCTGCATTTTAAAACATGCAAAAATCATGGCAAAAAACGGAAAAACTTAAGCAGGAGGTGAAAAACTTCTATTCAAAAAGGTAATGGCTTGCCCCGGTAATTTTTCCTCATTCTACGGCAATTTTCCTCGGTATCGCGAAATTTACAGTGTTTTACAAAATGGCGCAATGACGGAAATCAAAGCACGCTTGAGTCGGTATTACCTGGAATTAATTACGCGCGGCAATGATCTGATTGCAAGCTATGACTGCAGCCCTGGGCTTCTGGAGAATTGTGATGATGCAGCAGATTGAAACCTTTTACTGATGGGAGGGAGATTACATGATAATATGTCGTCCAACACGGATCATGAGTTTTGGTTGGAAACGAACAAAGGTGAAAACAAAATTATTTTCAATTATAGCAGTGGAATTGCTTTCTAATGCCATCAATTAAGGCAAGAACTTGTCGATGTCTTTACTTTAGAGGATGTTTTTCGCTTAAGGTATCAAAATTGCAGGTATTATCTTTTAGCAACACAAATGGTAAAGGTTCTAATTGAAGATTCAAGCGTTGGTGTGACTAAATAGTCGTGATTAAACCTTGGAAGAATTACATAAGAGCCCTATTACTGCCTTTTGTGGACACAGAAGCGAATTGTGTTTCTTGGATACCTTCGCGGAACATCTAAAGGAGAAATAACTGCAATTATGTATGAATACTTGTAGTTTTATGTTATTCCAATTATTGTTCTTCCTTCTGTCACTATCCAACCTATTTTTTAGCTTTAGTTATGTTTTAATGTAAATTATTTGGCTCGAACCTTAAAGATCCCTTCTCTCTGGACAAGCTTTCCGTTAAGAATTTTTGTTTTTATAAAATATAGCCAAAGCGCAGGGGATGCCCTATGATGCTAAATCACAGCCTTAGCAGGAAAGGAATAAAGGATGAGAGAAATGGGTTAAGAGGTTAATTAAAGGAAGTGTCGATGTACACCCTCGCTTCAAAGTTTCTGGCTTATAAGATGATAGAAACACAGAAGATTGGAAATTCTTCCACATTCGTGTTGTTCTGCTTAAAAATTTCCCGAAATTTGACGGTACGTCTAAATATGACCTGAACGAACAATATAGGGGTGGGAAAGACGTGATGCTCTTGTATCGCGTACTGTCATGTGTTTACAATGAATCAGGCTAGCAATATCGTTAGAACAAAAGCCGTGGAAATAGCAATAGAAGAGTGAGAGATAGCCGACATTTCGTCGATGTGCAAGAGAGTCACACACAGATTGAGAGATCGCCAAAAAGTTTAATACCCTTATATTGGACATTGTCAAATGCGGACAATGCGGTGTGTCCGGCCCTGATCAAATATGCGAATTATATTCAAGTCTTTGCCTGATGTGAAACTTGTAGATTAGCGTTAAGTCAGATGAACTGAAATATTTCTCAAACCCTAGCATTTCATCGAATTTTTAGCGATTGTAGTTAAGGTTGCTGGATATCTCAATACCAAAGATTTTTCGAGACGGCGAATTGGGTATATTCACTTCGTCGACTAAAATAGGTTGAGGGTGGACTGAGTGTTTTTTTAAGGGACATTAAACAGCATTGAGTTTTGAATGCATTTAACATAACTTGATTTCCTCTGCCCCAAGCGAGGATCATTGAAATTTCGTTGTTTAATGATCTAAACATGCGTTCTCGGTTGATTTCTATAGCGTTCCTACGAGAATTCAGTACAAATTCAAACAGTTCGCCAAATTAAGGGTGCTATCGTCGGCGAAGCTATGAAAAGAATTGTGACCAAGAGATAAAAGACCATTAATAAAAAGAAGAAATAAGGTTGATGAAAGAACTGAACCCTGAGGTACACCGGTATATAAAACAATATATTTATAGCTTAAAGCATGAACAACAACTATTTTATTATGCTTAATGTTACAAGCAAATAGTGTCTAAAATGTATATTTAGATATATCACACAGATATCGCTAGTAGAAACAACTAGGTACACTCATTAAATGAGAGGAGCTATTTTTCGTGTGATTCCCTAGATTTATGTTAAAATATGCGCTGCAGAATTGATAGCTATATTAAGGTTTCTTTGTGAGTCAGAGTCCATTCGACAAAAAATCATCCATAAATAAACAAGGGCAATAGCTGCGCTTTAATCAACATCATCCTGGTTTCAAGTGGCGTAAAAGGTGCAGATAACTAGAGCCGCTGAAGAGCTCCATATACTCTACATAGATACAATACCCTTCACTTGATGAGACCAAGATAGCGTTTTGTTAAAGACAATGTCTAAGTTTCTTACCTTATCCTTTTACGGTATTTCAATTCCATTCAAAAAGATTTTAGGAGAGAGAAGTTGAGAAGTTGTTTGTTATCAAGAGCCCAATCATTGATAGATGAAATATCCTGATTCAATCTGTAGACAGCATCCTCCATTAGCCGATAGGTCTGGAAATATACGACTGAACGTCATCGGTGTACATATGAAAGCTACAATTCCTTATGCATGTTGGGAGATCATTGATGTAAAAACAGAATAGAAGCGGGCACAAGATAGATCCCTAAGGAACAGCAGTATGCATGTCAAGAAAGCTAGAATACAATCCGTTACAGAAGACTTTTTGCATGCTGCCCCCAAGATAAGCCCAGATCAATTTACAGGCAGAGTTCGTAAGGAAAACCTGGCTAGACAACTTCGGAATCATAGTAATATGAGCAACTCTATTAAAAGCCTTAGAGAAGTCAAGCAGAACAAGAAATGATAACAAGTCACAATTAATTCCATAGCGAATATCATCGGTCACCTTAATGCTGTCACGCATCTATGTTTAGGTCTAAATCCTGATATTAATGTAAGATAGCAACTGCGTGTGTAAAAGCCTCTCAAATGGCAATATAGCTATAACGTGATAGTCTTCAACATTAGTACCTGTTTTTTGGGTTTGCGGATTACTTTGGATCTCTTTAATTTCTCAGGGAAAAATTGAAGTAACAATTATTGTATTAAATATTGCGTTAGAGACGGTAACTCAACCGCCGGGAGAATTTTAATGAAAGTAGGATGCACATTATCAAGTCCCACCGACTTCGACTATACAGAGAAAAACACGTTATTAACATCGCGAGTGGTTACTGAAGAAAACGAAAAACTTTCGTAAGGATTACTAAGGATGAAGTCATTAATAAAATTGCCGCTCGAAGATTGACCAGTGAACATTCGATTAAGTTCATTAGCATCTTTGGAGAAGTCAGCATCCTTTGATCGACCTATACCCACATTTCTCAAATTATTCCACAATTTATTTGTGGTGAGTTTGATGTCCAGTTGGGAGTTAAAAAAATTTATTTTAGAGCGTTTAATCTCGCTGTGCGCGGAAACGTTTACACGTATTTGATGTACAAAAACGCCTTCAGCGGTCATATGCACTATTGCGTTGAGAGATCAAAAAAATTTATCTTTAAGTTAAGCTCACAAGACCTCTCTAGTATGAGACTTTCGCAAAGAAACAAAGTTTTGTTGAATTGGTGCCAGGTCATCGCAATAGCACTGACAATAAAAAGAAACGAAGAACTGATGTGCCATTTAGCTGAGTTGGGGTCGCAACTATAACCCGTTGATATCAGCAAGCTATAAAACTACTTTCATCATGAATACTATGGGGAGCTCCACTCTGGACTCCCATCCTAAAGGAAAAGACCCTTGAAATCTTTCCTTTCTGATTAACTACCTAATATAGGCTTGAAAAAGTGTAAAGTTAAAGTTTACAATGGCAGTGGACTAGCTAATCGTTTAAACTCTCTAAAGTCATCGGTGAAGTAAGTGATAATGTGTCGGCCTACCAATCCGGAGGTTCAAGGTTCGAATCCCACCAGCGGCGGCGACCCATGGTGGTTTTCTGCTGACAAGAGATTACGATTAAAACGCCATGGGGGTTGCGGAGAAAATGTCAATGATTCGGAATCTACTTTAGATTGTATGTAAACCGGTAACCGTTTTCTTGAATCGGGTGAAGTTTTTTTTCACGCCCTATGCTCCACAAGGGGTTACGGGAACTGTAGAGAGAGAGAGAGAAATTCGGGAAACAGTTTTTTCACCTCTCTGATATTCAATTAAGCATCAGTCTATTTGGGTGAATTTATGTATGAGCGGTTTGGAATAATTAAAAATATCAAAATCCTGTGCTGAATTGATGCTCTTATGCGGCTTGAACCGAAATATTTTTATAATTCTAAAGGCTCAGATGTCGCTGGATTAAGGTCAAACGTCGACCCACGGTAGTTTTCTGGAGACAACAGATTACAATAAATCTACATTTAATTGTAGGTCTACTTGCAGTCGTAGTCTCGAATCGCGTGAAGTTCTTCTCTCATCCTAGGCCCCACAAGGAGTTACGGGAACTAAAAAAGACGAAACGCTCAGACGCAGTTTGTTCTTTGCCATTGAATCCTTGAACCTATTCTGCTCTTCAAATGAAAATTAGATTTTAATAAACTAAATCATTACGTGCAATATTGTAAAGCCAATTTCTTTGGGAATATAAATAAATACCTGGCACTTACCTTCATATCGATACAATTATCATGTCATCATACCAATGAGACACACCTGCTCAAAAGACTTCAGAAGACAAAACGCAAACATCACTTTTATCTCGAACATGTCATCCTAAAGATGTCTTTAAGAATTATTACAAATTACCGTCAACGAAATATATCTCAAGATCACATGAAACGAGAATATTTACACATGTCCATGTCGACGATGCGGCAAACATGATGACGAAAAAAAACCATTATCCGGAAATGACACATCACCCGAGTGTCATCAATTTCTTTCATAACTTGACCCTCGCGGCTGGGATCCGTGTCTGACCTTAGTGAAAAGATAAAAATGCTTCAGCGCAACATATAATTGATGTCCAGCGATCAGTCATGATGAGACCTTTGCGACTACACTTTTCTTCGACTCTGAGCTACTTCATTTTTTCGCCAAGATCTTGATAGCGTCAATTTGGTTGGAAGATGACAGTAAAAGATTTCCGATAGCGTGAATCTGAGCAGGTTTACCATTTGTCACAACAAAACGCTTTCTTTAGATACAAAAGGATCCATGTCTGGTGAACAACAAGTTTTTGGTAGACAAAATAAAAGACAGATGAGTTTGATAACAATGCAGCACCTTTGTTATGGGACCGCTAAATAGAAACCGTCAAGTGCTAGTATGGTAAATGAATTCAATACTCTTACGGACGACTCACGAGGATCAATTTGAGGTTATGCAACTGGTAGGTAGCTCAAACAACTCATATATCATAACGTAACTCTAAAAATATGAAATTTACGAGTCAATCAGTGGTTAGCTTTTCAGAATTGATGTTTACAGCAGCACTGGTCTCGATTTTCTACCATGACTAAATGAGATGCTACTTTGATGCTGGGTCCAGAGCACCGACTAGTCGCCCAAGTGCCGGACGTTTTTATTGAATTCATCACCACCAGCAATAAATTACCCCTAATCAATGTTTGCTCTTCGCTTTATCTGCATTTATCGTATTTTATACGTGTCGTGCTTGCAACATTCTAACTGGGGTCTCAGATTCATAGCATACTTAGTCCTGTCCATGCCGGACTTATATATATAGTGTAGGTCGACGGGATCCAGCAAGGCTCTCAATGGCAACAATGTTGCCGGCAATGAAAGGCTGTTTTACTTTTAATTTGCAATTTTAAAAGTCGTTTGCTGTGAGGCTCATAAACGCGAAATGAAATGGCCTCCTCCGATCATATAGCGTACAAGACTGGGCAAAATGTGAGCTTGAAGAGCTCAATGGAATGATTAAAGGTGAAATCATAACTCGCTGCGGTCCCAACAGTAATAGAAGGGAAAATCCATTCGAGGGCGAGTTTTAATTGACCATAAAAGAGTACGTCGAGTTGTAAATTTGTTGCAGCAGGCATCACCATCCATAATGTGAGGGAAGGCATATTCCATATCTTGGACAGAATACAATTCCAGACGCAGCATTCTTGTCGTAATGATGAACGAAACGTATCGTGAAGAAAAAAATACGAGCTATAACAGACGAAGAGTTTATGCTGATTGAACATTTTATTTGGCCAAAGACCTCCACTCTAATGGCCGTAATTGATTCCAAAGTTTTAATTGTGGCCACACATTTTTGTTCACATTTATAAATTAAACATTAAAAGTTTTATTGAATGTTAGTTGCAGACGGACTGGACTGGATTACGGTCGCAATAACGTGTCAAGTTTTATAGCCCACTGTAGTTGAAGCAGTGTCGGTCAAGTACTGTATTTGATTGATAAAACTGAGCCACTTTATGGGATTCAAGATAACCGATAAATACAATGAAGTAAAGTTTAACCTTATCGAAAATTGTTAAGTTGTTTGCATGCAATACTGACGACGATCATCTTTATAATATCTAAAATTCGCAATCTCTTTCTGTGTCTACAATTCCTCCCTTGTCACGAATAAGACAGATTTCCAATCATTTAGAAGACTAACTCTTCACGATTACCACTTCACAACGACGTCTTCTTCTATAATGTTTTAATTGATGTTATTGGTCAGTCACATAATGCCCGATCTTGATTCTTAGTCATCCACCTCTGATTCGCTGACCCTAGCGATCTATAGTCTCCTTCTGCGCTTTGCATCTATGCGAGATGGATCAACTTGCCTCTCCGCTACTTACTCTCTTGGAATTCCTTAACTCTTCTGGCTCCAATTAGAGAATATATTCTCCTCTTGATATTCTCAAATTTTGAGCCTATGGTCATGGTCATGGCCTATGATCTACTAACTGCTGATGGTCTTAGCCCGAGTAAAAATAATTGAGTCAGTCTATTCACGCCCAAAGCAAGTGTAGACGTTAATATTTTTAAAAGTATATATGCGCCCGGTCGTATTATGTACGCTCCCGCTACAGGCCCAAAAATTGACAAATAAGGCCGCCACACGGATATTCACGCTCCTGCTACAGGCACAAAAATATAAAAATACGCCCGCCATAAATGCACGCTTCTGTTACTGCGTTCTGGTTTTAACACATTCGAGACTGGTGACTCACCGTGGGAATTACGTAAAATCTTACCCGTATAGATGCGTGTTCACTATAAGGGTCGTCGGCCACTTGATATTAAAATTGTTCCCACAAGGTAAGTCATAACCCAAGTAAAAATAAGACTCAACTGCACAAACGTTGCCGGCTACCGCGGAGATAGTTTTGTTATTTCACACCTCGGTCTCGAATGAGTTAATCTACGAAAATAATTTTATTGTTTTCATTTTTAATTTTAGTCTAGAAAAAGTATGAGCGTACTTACCGTGCTTGATTGGGACTATTTCTTGCCTCTTTTATTGATACATGCTTGCAGCGGGCTGACATTTGGAAAGGTATATTTATACTCAGGCGTACAGTGCCTCAGTTGAGTGACATTTTGACGCCATGCGTGCCTCTTTCAGGCTAGGGATGGGCAGGTCTTATTTTTATTCGGGAGGTCCTCTAAACAGCCTAAATGGATTTATTCACTGCGAATTCATTCCAATGTCTTTAAACGGAGTATAATATTTTCTTGCGGGTCGCCGTTTCCAATCCAATGATCGCTCGTAGATAAGCCCGGAGCAGGGTATCGGCAGTTGAACCTTTGCCGTTTCATTTATGGCTTTTGTTCCAGAACACTTTTCTTTTCGTCATTTGGGGTTTGGGTTCCATTGTTGATGAGTTCATTTTAAAAACTTTGCCGGACCATATTTCTAACTAAGACATAGTTAGACGATAAAATATCTGACGGCGATCTCTTCGAACCCGATACGGGGGGCTAAGAAGAAAACCACCTAAACCGCAATAAGGCTGCACAGCACCAATCTTCTCAAACTAGGCACTCTGTCTAAGCACAGAAAAATCCTGCAGGAGTTCAAAGCTAATCCTCAAATCACTATCAGATGTGAAGCCGAAAAGGTAAGGTACAACTTTAAAATTTAATTTGATTCTTACAAGCAGGGAATATTGGCCTAATAATAGCCATCCATACCTTTAAAAAGGGGGCCTGCATAACGCGAATAACCTGACTATGCAAATAAGGTCATGGGAGGACATATGCAAGTATTCACATTGGATTAACTGCCCAGGATTAAGACAAGCGAAGAGGTTCATAACCTACTCAAAGCAGAAAACGGTAGTACTCAGCAGACCAGAATTAAGGCTTGTAACATGACTTTCAACTGGTCATTTATCCCTAGGTTACCAGCTAAAAAGGACGAGGCTGGTTGAGGAGGAGACCTGTTGCTTCTGTTTGTAAGGATTCTCTGTCACTTCAAGCACCTCAGTCGAATACTGCTCAGACATCTTATAAATGGTTTTCCATATAGCCAAGGTAACCGCTAAGGGCATTTTTAGCCTAATCGAGTAACTAAGTTCGATCGGGTGTCTTAGGTCTATCATAAAATCTCGTCATAAAAGATCTTTCTAGTCGAGGTGACAAAGGGATGAAACATGTCCTCAGATCTACCAGTAATAATATTAATACTCTTTGTCCGATGGATGTTTTCCAACACTCTGAAATGCTCGTGTCCTTTACCAAAAAGGCATTCATAGGTCATTCATGATCCCTTTTCAACAAGGCTTTCCTCGAAGAAAGTCAGCAACTTTCCAATCTGCTTGAATTCCTTTTTACTTTACGCCGACTATTAAATCTGGTAGTTTGCATATTCGCTGATTTTATCAAAACGGAGTTCTTCTTCACAAGCTTTTATTTCTTCAAAAACCTTTTCATTTCGATGACTGTTTGTTCTTATTCTTGTCTCATCTCGCGAAACTTGTCTTGTTTTAGTAAGCTCTTTCTAACGAGAGTTCAGTCTCTTCTAGTGTGCCACAGGGCAGAATACTCGGACCAATCCTTTTTATTATTTACAACAATAATGTTAAGCTACTTCTTTTCAATCCCAAAATTCTGTGTTAAGCCGATAACGTTTAAATATTTCGCGCTTATATTTAAGCAACTGTCCACATTTTTGTGTAATGTAGAGACCACTCTCAACCTTTGTTATTACCTCGCCATTTCAGCTGGCCCCAATGGCTGGGATACTTTAATACCGGGTCCTTCTTAATTAGAAGATAATGAAGCGGATGTTATCAAAACCAATTTATGTTATCGCAGTGTTTCAATGGTCAGTTTCGAGATTATACGCTTAACAAAGCTTTAGTTGACTATGTTGCACGTAGATCTTGTAGTGTGCGATTCGGAATTAGCCCCTTAACTCTTTCATGATTCATTAACCCATTCACCAAATAAATCCTTTGCTAATTAAATCATCACCTCAATCCTCCAAATTACCTACTGTCAAATTTCCTAACCCGAAAATAAGTTGTTGAAAACCAACAGTGAAACTTTGATCTGTGAAAATTGCTCTTATCTCGCTGCAGATGTAATTTTCAGAAGTGATAAGTTACTTAACTACGTGATCACTAGTTGCCCTGGACTGTACATTGCATCCTATGCCGGTGCTAGCAATCTACTCTAGAATTAGTCTGGACAATAAATCACCCGTTTGAAAGTGTTTCGTCCACTATAAGGTCTTGTTTACTTCTGACCACGTTGAACAAGCAACCCATCGAATCTACCGATGATAATAAATCGGATCAAAGTACGAAAGATGGTTTTGCTGGCAATAATTACGTGGTAGTGGGTATCAGTTATACCACAACCGGATGAAATATATTATACCGAGGAAGTAAAGTGCACTTTGTTTGGAAAAGAAAACGATGGCGCGGTTTTTACGGCGTGCAAGGTATCAATATCCACTTTCAGTTGATAAAAGCCCGGGTACGAATCAGTTGCAACCTATAATTGCACAGTACCAGAAGGTAGTTGTCCATGAAATTACAATGGTCTTGAAACAGTTGCCGTATCCAAGGGATTATAGGCAGAACCATACACGCCAGTTGCAGTGGAAAATATTCTTCAATATTCAGGAACACCTTTCAATTAGCGGACAGTCTAATTAAGTTAACACGTCGCAAGAAACAATGCCGCCAACTCTGTATTGGCCTCCGAAGTCTCTTAAAATGTCGTTAATCATGGGTTCGTTGGCCAAACAAGGAGGGTCTTATTATAAAGCATCACAATACGGCGCAACACCTGAGGCTAAAACAATTTTTCATTTTAACTTGATCCTCCATCCGAACGGATGTATTTTTGAATAATTTTTTTTTTTTGACGGTCATCATATCAGAAATTTTGTATGCGTGGGGCCCAGGGCTGCTTTAATAGACAGGTGCTACAAATAACAACCCATTCAGTGGCTTAGGTTAATCCTAAACGTGCCACACTCGCTGCGGTTCATGAAAATTAAATAAGGTGAGCAACCCTATGCAGACTCGGTATGCCCGCAAAGTTTATTTGAACAAATGCTCTAATTTGGGCCTCCTATTTTGGCGGTTTTTACAGAAAACGATGGTGTTTGCTGGTACAGATCAGACCACGGAAGGGTTATTAGCATAATTTTTTGATAATTTGAATAATTTAATATTTAGTACCTGATGATGGGTCAAGATTAGCAGTCAGCCCTAGACGTTTTAAGATGGTACTGGAGTCTCGTTGCCAAACCACCTGGACATCAGTCAGGCTTTTCATAGAATAATCAGCATCTTTGTCGTAACGGTAGGAAAATCGCAAAAATCACTCAGAAGTGAAATCTTTCAGGCACTTCATAGCGGTTATATGTAACAATTTGACTTGAGTACACTCCCAGAGATGTAGAACAGAGATAGAATCTATAATTTTAGAATTTCAGCAGAAATAGAAGAAGAAAAACCCCGTCAAGCAGCAGCAGGTAGCACTTCCGACATGGAACGTTTGCCATGCGATAAGCTTGCCCTGAACATAGATTTTCAAGTCCCTCCCCCGACCCGGATGTTCCAATCTAAACTTCAATTAAATGGGAGCTCGTGTGGAGTCAATAAAAAACCAAAACGGCTATCTTGAAACACAAGCTCAAGAGAGTAGCCATTTTTAATTTATGCAAAGTGCGGTAATTACCGTAACTGTTTCACCGAATGATTATGTTCACTTGAGCGTTGTTTGTGTACCTTCTAATCTGACCTGGCTAAGAGGAGACTTCTTAGACGTTAGCCATATCGTAATAGATTTAATCTTAGTAAGTACAACTGCGAAAGGAAAAGAAATTTTTCATAGCGGGGCATGGCTCCCCAACTCTTTTGCCTTTTGGGTGCGGTTTTTTGCACATTTTTCCACTTGAACCGCCACACTAGTTACTTGCGGTAACCACAAACAATGCTCTACGTAATTGTTGAATTAATTGTTCAGTAAAGTGCGACCGAAAAGCCTTTCTACTCCGGAGCTGATTGATATCATCTGTGCTGTGGTAATAGGAGCGTGGAGACTTGTTTATGTTGGAGTTTTCCCAATTTCTCATCGGTTATCATTTCTAGGGCAGTCACCTTTACGGAAAATGGGACAGTTAAGGGATCATTGCAATAATTGCCTTTAACAGTAATCAATGTAGTAATGTAATGGTACTGGTCGGTTGCTGGAGGATGGACGTTAGAGGGATACGGCCATTACCATCTAGACATTCTCAAGTCTTAGTTACACCTCCAAACGATAGCAGCCGCGCAATACATCCTAGAACATATCTAAGTAACTAATATCGGAGGAGTTAACCTCTTCAAATAACCCCCACCACGGTTGTAGTAAGCCATGTCGATGGAGTCTGCAGTGGTTTCATTCTCCGCAGGACCCAGGGGTAATTGGGTCGCGAATAGTGTCTCTATGGAGGTTGGATTTGCGTCCGCTGAAAGTGCTGTAGCAGTCCTGGAAGAAGATGCTATTGGCCTTGGCAGAGATCGCAGACTCTAACGAATTGGCTATCTTCGTGGTACACACACCAGTAGAAGATGCAGAAATGCATAAGCATAAGATAAAACAGGATATGAGAAGGCGACAAAGAGCATAGGCCAGGGTCAGGAGGACAAGCAAATGCCCAAGAGGTTCAACAAATCCCTCTCAATTGACGCGTCACCTGAAGATGCAGGTCTGGCAAAACGAACTCGATGAGTAGATGATGGCCTGATAACACTGAGATGTATCAATCAGCAATTCAAGATCTAGGTGCGCGAAACCGTCAGAAAGCTGACCAATCTTTGGGAAAGAGCTAACTTGCGGGTGGATCGTATGGATCAAAACCAGAATAATGATATCAGAAATGAATTTTTCCCCCGGGAAGAAGGGGAGAACCTGCGAACAAAGATATCATACTAAAAAGGTTAAGAAACCAAAACCAGTGTATCAAAGATGCATCCAAGTGGAGAGTGTCTCAGATGCAAAGATATGGGGACGAAAATTCAGATGGAACCAATTTGATAATCTGGCATCCGGCGGAGGCCCTCAAGAAAGCAGGGAATATATTGATTGACCTGCGGTCTTGTAACAGCCTTCGTTCAGATTTAGTCAATTAATCTGGATCAGGCAGTTTGTAATGAGGAAGGCGCCAGGACTTAGACGCGAATCTGCAGGGCCCGGAACAGTTCACTGCCTTAGGCAGAGGAGTGGTGAAGATGGATAAAGAACACTGAAAACGGTGGAACAACCTGCAGGCAGGTTAATATCATAGTATTGAACCAGTGATTCGAGGTTAGGAGCGACAGTAGAATAACTCAGTTGGCCCCCGCTAAGGGATAATGGGAGGGGACGAAAAGGCACCCAATTCTATTTGCTCTCTTTCGGCTAATCCCCGGAGAGATGTTTTTAGTAAGTAAGAATCTCACACTACCGGAGGGCACGGGCCGTACCGTCACTATTATCATAGGGATCCGTTGTAATTCTATTGCAGCGTTTATTACCCGGGCTGGTCCCGTATCTATCCTTCCGATTGTTGAGGACCTTAGGCGAAGCAGTAGATTCGTGTCCAGTTGGGAATCTGAACTGCTGCTGTTTCTGGTAACTCAGCACTGATTCATATAATCGCCACCGATATAAAAAAAAAATCTATCGCAGCCTAGTGCTGCACATGAGTCCCGCTTTATTTGTCTTTAATTCTTTGCCGGTAGTATCTTCTTGTTGCTTGGATCCTTCATCCGTCTCGGGGACCGCGTCTACCTTTCTGAGGAAGCAAAGCATCGTCCTTAATGAGCTTGACATAAACATGGATGTAACTTCATTTTACAATACTTTTGCATTATGTTTTGTGTTCCGATTAGTAGATCAAATGGCTCTTGTACTTCTCAGCCAAGGCTGGATAGGTCTCTAAGACATCTGAAGGACGTATAAATTAAGGCCTTTTATTTCTTTAAGGTAGTTTTTCTCCTCAAGGAGTGACTCTGATTATTTGTCCTACTCCGACTTGCTTAATAAATTCATTTCTGATGTCAATGCTTCGCACAATTACTATATAGGTAGGATCAAACAAATTCTGGATAATGACTCTAAGCGGTTCTGGAGGTTTGTGTACTCCAAATGTAATTCTAACCGATACTCCTATCCTGAATCCAGGAGTGGTAATGACCCTCTGACCATTGCAAATCTCTTTAGTGATTTTTTTAATGCTGCTTTCTTGAATAACCTTTGTGATATTAGCTTTAGTAATTTTACTTACATGACGAAGCTGCTGCCGACGTCTCTTCAGTCCAAAGATCTTGTTTTTAACGATGTTTTGGTGGTTTAACATATTTGGAATTTGTCCGACTCTCGTGGCATTCCACCTGCTGAAAAGATGTGGTTCGTTGTTTGTCTTTGTCCTTTCCTTCTTATTTAACTTGAATAGTGGAATTTTTCAAAAATCTTCAAAACTGATATCTTTAATTGAAATTGCAATCCTTTCCTGCCTTGCCAAGCTCTTCGAAACCCTGGCGTGTGAGGTTCATGTGTTCAATAAGGGGAAGCACGGGTTTATTAAGCGTAAATCAACAGCAAACAATCTATGGGAATTGTCGAATTACAAGTTGATTGTATCTTCAACGGCTTCAGTAGCGGTTTTATTGAATCGATTATAAAATTCTCTTGCATAAGTTTTCTTGGTTTTTCTTCCGGTTCTGTTGACTGGCTCTGACCTATCCGAGCGTTCTCAACCTGTTCTGTTTTGTGGAGTTCTTACAGATCCGATTCGTAAGGCTTCTGGGGTACCACAGGGTAGCCACCTTGGTCCTTCACTATTCATAATTTATATCAATTAGTTATGTATCCTTAATTTTATCCCAGAATTTTGTGTTACGCTTATGATGCCGAGATATTTATTTCAATTTCGAATGATTTTGACTGCCACATTTTGTATTCTGACCTAGACGCCTTTTGCAATTGGTATTCTATTAACTCTCTCTCTCTAGTTCCCGTAACTCCTTGTGGGGCATTGGGAGGGGAGAGGAGGGGACGAAGAACTTTACCCAATCAAAGACAAAAGTAGACCTACAATCGGATTCCGAATCGATGACATTTTCTCCGTAACCCCCATGGTATTTTATAGTAATCTGTTGTCAGTAGAAAACAACCATGGCTCGCCGCCGGTGGGATTCGAACCTACGACATCCAGATTAGTAGGCCGACACGTTATCACTTACCTTACCCACGACTTAGTGTTAGTTTAAATGTACTATGTCCTCTTCAAGTAAAAGAAATCCCTTACGTTTTAGCTACTCAATGAATAAATGCTCTTTTCAAACAAACTGGACAAATTCAAAGGCTTCGGGATCTTGCTCAATACTCGTTTATCTTCATAAAGAGGATGGACTTAAGCTGATATCCTTGGACTCTCTAGACCGAACAATGCTAGCGCTGGTTTTGCCTTCGAATATCTGCAATGGACTATAAACTCTCTTGAATTGCTAAACTATTTCAATATGTCTGACCCGCCGCGCGTCATGACTTCTTTCACTTCTTCTTCTTCTATTACTTATAGAAATCCTTCTAATGAAATGTGTTCAGGTGAGGTAACCTCAGTCTTTTAGAAAGCTATATGATAGGATCAAGCACAGACTCCTTACTCACAAAGTTTTATTTCTTTGGTTTTTTTATTACTTCATCAACGTCTTACTTGTCTTATTTCACACAACTTCTTATTTCTCACACGCTGGTATGCCTGAGGGTAAAATTCTAGGTCCTATTCTTTTGATAATTTATAAAAATAATGTTCGGCTGCTCGTACTTAATTTCAAAATTCTGTGTTATGCCGAAAATACTAAAATATTTCGAACTGTCATTAATTGGCGTCCACATTTTATTTCAGGTAGAGTCCTGTGATTACGTCGCCTGTGAAGCCGATCCAAATGACTTGTTAGAGAACGTTACGTCTTAGCAAACAGATGGCATATCAATGCAAACACTAAATACTAGTCAGATAGAGATGTTCTCCACTAACTTCGACAATATTTTTTCTAATAATTTGTTTACTGAGATTTTCTGTGGGAAGTAAATCAGCGAAGCCATTCAAATTTCACTTTCCAAAAATAAAAATTAAATGCAGATAACAACAAGATCGTTCACCTAATTTAAAGTTTCGTTCAAAACAATTACCTTCAGTCGAATTGCCGCAAAACATTTACCTAATTGACATGTTTACATCGATATTTCGGTTAAAATGAAGCCACATAAACGGTCCAAAGCAGCGATAATCGTTCAGTAATAGGCGCGCCTCCGAAACCATTTTACCTTTCGAACAATGCACCCACTAATTGGAGTAGTACATCTGCAAGCGACCGATTTCTTCTTGTAAATGTTTTTGTTCACAATCGAAGCAACCGCATTTCGGATCGGACAACGATCCTTTGTTCATTTTAAATTTTGTTAGTTCCGCAGGAGTCACGCAATCCGAGCACAAACAAATTGAGGTTAGGACATGTCCGAAGTGTTTCTGACATGAGAACTTTATGAAATGAAAATTTTTTCGCTTATACTGCAATCAGTCAGAAGTGCATGCGCAGATCGATTGACCGGGTGTCGTGTGGTTGATTGACGTCTCTTGAATCCAGCAATTTGAACAAACCTCGACACGAAATCATTAAAAATAAAAAAAATTTAAAAACGGGTCCAAATTGGATGCTGCCTGAACTCCTCTCCGTTCTCAGTTTCTTTCTACCAATTGGCCCTACAAGCGACGATTTTGTCTGTCAAAAAGTTGCGTGCCCATGAGTTTTTTAGTCATGCCTAGAACCACAAATGATTTTGGAATTCGAAAGGAGTCCTCTGGCGATCCTTTTATCTCGCAAATACAATTCCCTCTTTACCATCCCGCGAAAGTAAGGCTATTTATCTGAAACATTTGTATCGTGGGAAATGCAGTTATGCTACTGAAGGATCATAATTGTTGCTATTAGATCTGACAGAGATTGGCGCAACACGAAAATGCCCGATTACCACCGCTTCAACGTGAAGGCCTGGACTGCATTTAATTTGACCAAAGGAATGTGCTACTGTAAGACTTAGGCCGCACTCATTGAACCTTATTAAGGTGTCTTATAGAGAGGATGTTGAACGTTTTCTGATTGCAGCCTTCGAAGTGAGTGATTGCTTTAAAATGGGATATGTAAGGCGTCATTGGCTTCTGTATTGCAAACAGCTGAACATACAAGAACGCCAACCGTCGTTCTTTTGCAATTATTTTACTGCAATCAGTTCGAGTATTCACGGCCATTTGTAAAACCAATTAAATAGCAATCAATGCAATGACTAGAAGAGGTCTTGTAATTGCACTTAAATTGGAATAACTAACTTATCCGAGTCGCTTACTCCAGTAGTTCATGTGAAATCGCAGTAATTGTCCTGTAATACCAGGTGTAACTCAATTTATACAATTTTTTAACACGCGATAGATTAAGATATAAGCAAGCTAGTCAGTCGGCTGATGACTTAGATACTATTTCTAAAATTTGCGATTTATTTATCAATACATCGAACTAGCCATAATTAGAGTATCCACAAAGCCAAATGCAGTATGCAAAGGTTTGATAGAGCTTTACACAGTTTTACTAGGTTTATGTCAATGGACAGTGGCCGTGGTAAGCATAATAACTACTTAACGTTACTCTCTCCCACCAGACCACGGTACCAAAACATAGACTTGGACTTGCTGTACACAGTACATCTAATGTATTACTTTGGGACTTTAGCCCCATTTTGCCCCAAATGAGCGTCTACCCCGAGCTTTCTTCATTTTATTTTCTAAACGAGGTCTCCAGCTGAGTTTATTGTCTAGCGTGACCAACTTTCCCTTAGTAAGGATTATCCTCACTACTAAAGTAAGCATGCAGATTTACGACTTGACCCCCCTCCCCCACCACCACTACCTTTGTAAAAGACTGATATTTTTCTTGCATCACAACGACACTATCGGAAACGTATAATATGATGTAAAACTCCTCTTTAGTCAATTTTCTAATAAGACTGTCGACCGCAATATCGCCCTATGGACGTCAACTTTAGACTTTTAACCTAACTTATGATCTCCCTATGTTGGTGGAAAGTATGCGATTTCCAAGCATTGTGTCCACCCAAAGTGACATTGATCAAACGTGCCGGTCAGGTGCAAGCTCTTGGTTTAACCTCGCTATAATCGCCTTAGACATTGCCATTGGCAAAGACGCATTGACTTAATTTTCAAAAACCAAGTTTCTTGAATTAGCACAAAAAGTGTCGGCCTTACAGCTAGCTACTGCTTACTTACTACTACGTCTTTAGGATAGACCCTTAGAATACTGCTATGACCGTAATCAGAACTTCAGTCTTATGGAGTTACGAGCAGCTATACTTACAGTAGACATCAAGTGGTGGAAGGTGGACCATAGTCTACAATTCCGCAGTTGGCGTTGTGCTAATTGCTCCGGAGATACCGAAACAGGCAGCTGTTTGAATTTTAGTTTTTTTCTTAAGGTTGTTCTGCTTCTCTATAGCAGTCCACAGGACTATTATTCCATAAGTAAGGATTAGTCACCTAAATGTACATCCAATGTACAATATGAGGACTTAAGCCCCATTTTTTTCAAAACATTTTCTTGCAGACATAGAACGCTACCGAAGCCTTTTCCATTCGCTCCTCTATGTTCTTGCCCCAGTTTAGTTTAGAGTCGAGTATGACACCTAAGTACTTGGACTGATTAGTTAGTGCCAGCGTTTTTAAGAGGATCGAGGAAAGGCTCATTGGTCTGAAGTCCCCAGCGGTTATGTGTCCGTTTTTGTCTTCCTTGTAGATAAGAATCGTCTCCAAACATGAAGGGCATAAGAGTGGAGTGGGCAGCTTCTATATATCACTATGAGCTTTCTGGAGCATAACGGGTAAGATTTCATTTATTCCCTTTGACTTGTATGGTTCAAAGAAACCCACGGCCAATTTAACCCTGTCATGAGTACACTGCAGAATTGGGAGCTGCTGCCAATCCGGTAATTCAACATGATCTTCTGCTACCCCCCCCCCCTGCTGAGTTTGTGTGTTTATAAGCGGGTCCAGCATCTCCTCTACTGATTCTGTATAGGAGCCGTCACTGCACCTCAAGAAAGAGGGAACACTGGGAATATTTGCGAGTATTTTTTTTAATCTAGCCGACCCACTTGCATATTTTTTAAAGGCTGTTCAATCCTCAGCTTTGTTAGTATACTTAGCCCTATTGAAGAGTCAGAATCTCTAATCGTATTGGAAGCGCCATGCTGAGGTTCGAATTTCACCGGCGTCGACAAATGATTGAAAAAGTCACAGTGGAGTTGCAGAAAAAAGTTGGTGGTTCGGAATCCACTTTAAATTGTAGGTTCACTTGCAATCGCTGTCTCAAATCAGGGGAAATATTTTCTCAAAGCAGGGGAAGTATTCATCCCACAAGGGGTTACGGGAACTGCAGAGAGATCGTTGATGTAGATTTCCTTCCAAGGAGGAAATTCACTAGAATGTTTTGTTTGTTTGAATGTTAAGTCACGGAATACCGGATCCATAAGCTTTTTTGAAACCTAATGGGTAATATTCTGTCTATTCTTAGTGACTTGTTAGACTCAAAGGTGTTCCTAGCATAATTAGTTTTGCCAGTCATAAATAAGTTAGGTTAGGTTAGATTAATGTTGCTGAAAAAGTCTTCCAATCAGAATCATTAGACACTTGTCTAATGTTTGTTCCACCTCCTTCCTGTTTACCACCTCTTTCTCTGGATTAGGGTAACTGCATGGCATAGTCCTCAGGCTTGTCATTAGATTGCTTAGGGAAGCATAATGAACCAAAAGGGGCACATTTTATAAGTAAGTAGATGGCTCCATTGTGCCCTACAGACTCATGCCAATGTATCATTTCATAAAATGTATGTTTGAGTAATAGGGCCACAACCTTGTCTAGGGGTTTACATGTCATCAATTATTCAAGCAATTTAGTTCTGGGCAATTGATTCTCATAATGAGAGATGGGAATCAAGAGATGGGTGTAAACCTTGTTCTTGTTCAGACTAATCAATTAATAGTACAAAAGGCGATGTTAAAACTCTTGCAGATATACTAGCTCTCTATCTACTTCCCGTAAACCCTTGTGCGTCTTGGGGCAGCAGGAGAATTTCACGCGATTCGAGGCTAAGACTGCAAGTGGACGTACAATTTAAGGTAGATTCCGAACCCCAATCGTCTTTTTAATAATAATATGTTGTCTGTAAAAAAGCGAGATGTTATCCTTTACTTCACCGACGACTATACTAACTTGCCATTGCAAATTGAGACAGCTGCACACTTCATCGTATGGGACATAATGCCCCATGTCATACAAGGCGTCACAGGAAGTGGAGAGAGAGAAAAAGAGACCTTTTAAAATCAAAGATATCTTTGCTTGCTTGCTCTTAGCTTTTTCCCCTGCCGCTGGTTAACTTCCGTGAGTTTTAGACCTCGGACTCCACAAAATGTTGAGTCAGATCCTTTCAATTACGTGAACACTCATTTAATGCTTTTTCGCTTAGTTCTTCGATTTAGTTCAAATATAATAACGTGACCCCAAAGAAATCACTTCGACATTTCGATTTTAGAATCGATAGTTTAAAAAAAATCGATTTCGATAAATTTTTTAATTTACTTTCAAATTGCTTTTGAAATATATCGCACTACTCTCTTTTGACCATATTAATTTCACAAACCTCAAATTCTGATAAATTTCTTTTTGTTACCTTTCAGCATAACATCATGGTATTCGAAACCAAGTCGATTATGCGAGAGGACCATAACCAAAGGTAGGTAGTTCTAAATTTTTCCTAAACTTGACTATAAAAGGCGACGAAAATGTTTGAAAGTGTCATCTCCGATTAAAATTTTCCAAAATTAAATAGAACAAAATTCATACCAGAAAGCATATCCAGAGGTAAAAGGGATTAACAGACCTTCCTGGGAACCAAATACAGGCCCCCAAAGGTCTGACGAATTAACCAGATTTACCAGTAAGAATGTGTTGTGGGCAATTAAAGGCAAAAGCGTTAGTCGATGTTGATATGAAATTTGATACTCCACTGACTCTGTATCTGGTATCTTTCAGAATTCTTTTGCATATGGCAGATATGGCAGACCTCTTATAGGCGTTCCTGACTAAATCGCGCTTCAACTGAAATAATTTATATGGATTTGAGTGAACAACTTGTTGTCACCTCCGATTACGATAATCGCTTAGTTCGCTTTAGTGTTTATTCAGTGTAGCGAAATTTTTTCCTCACAATAACGTTTGGGATATTGTCAAGGATCATACGTTTTGAATTAAGGGTAAATTCTAGAAATTTACGAGGTCCAAGTTGAAATTTCCTAGGTAGATTACGACCGAAAAAAACAAAAGTCAAAGATTTTCGGTTTACCTGCAAATGTTGATTTGGCCAGTCTCAAATAATCATCATCCGCTGTCGTGGTCATTGATATAGACAAGGTTGCCAACAGTAAAAATCTTCAGGAAGTAATGCAAGTTGACAATTCAAAAGGTGTAAAACATAAAACAGCAAAACAAGTTGACAAATTGCCTACAAGATTTGAAAATGACTCTTAAACGTGAACCATGGACAACAGTTTGAATTTGCCACGACTCCTGAAGCCACTTGAAATTCCCATTAGAAACCACCTCCTGCTGTGACATTTCCATGAAGGGTTTCTTGGGGATTTGAGGCGTGTTCTGTACATTCATACTCTTTCCTATGGTGATATATTGTTACTCCAAAAGGGTAACGTAGTGAAATGAGCACACCGATATCACCCAACCATAGTGGACATGAAATACAAATATTTATGCAAAACTTTAAAACCTTTTGCGATTTTCTTGGTTTGGTTTGTTGTTTTCGTTTTCGTTTTAGTTTTTTGCATTGCTCGTAAACTTTTGTGGCCAGAGATTATACGGACCAAGATCAAATTTCTTCGCTCAGGAGATTTTCAGTTGTGCATAATCCGGAATTGACCGCAGATTAAAAACCGCCAATTGCAGAGTGTACCTACCATTTAGGTATTCACATCGACAGATCAAGAAATTAACTGGATTTACCCAATCATTTATTGATACTTTGGGAAATCAAGTTTAATCGATTCAAAATTGAGTACTGTTTCACGCTTGTTTGAAGCTCTTACGAAATTCACTTGGGCACGTAAACGAACACTTTTTCGGGGAAATAATATTCGGACCACAGAATTTTTGAGTTGTGTGTAAGGTGTTGCTCAAAATTAACGACAGTCTTTCTTAAGTCCAATTTCAAAAGAAAAACAATAGAAAAATCTCACCTTATGCAATCTACTTCGGATTGCCTGCAAATCGAATGACCTTTTTCAACCCATTTCCCTCATTCTTAATTCCTTTCCTGCCAAGGCTGTACTTTAGCATCATAGGGCATCCCCTGAGCTTTCTCAACATCATTTATATAAAAAAAAATTACGATCACACCTTTTTCAAAGTTAAAGTAGCGGCCACATGGTCATGTATCGATTGTAAGATCAAGAATATCTGAGCATAGGCTATGTTATTGTAAGGATGTAGAAGAACGCGAAATTACTTATCCTGGCAAAGAAGATTGTCCTCAATTTAGGTGACAACTTTATCAGGATAGTTGTGAACTAGAGTAGACTGGAAAGGCTCTCGCTCTGGGATCACAGCTTTATTAGGTTTGGGGTCCGAACAATGTGACCGAAAAAACAATAGGAAATTTTGGAATGTAGAAAGGACCGTTTGTAAAAAATTCGGTCGGCTAATGCAGGAGGAATTGGGATAGGTAGCTGGGCGTGCAATCTGGAGCACGGAATATCTACAATAAGCCACGTTACTGAATGTTTAAACGATGATTTCGAACAAGTCTGTCCTGTGAGCAGGCCCTGTTGGGATAAGGGCCTAACTGAATTCCACCAAAGAGTATGCGCCCTATTCAGGTTGGCAAAACTGTTCAGTGAAGAAATTATAGGGCAGCTCTTAAAAAGTCCAAGAAGAAGATCAAAGCAGCTAAGAGAAAGAGACGGGTCTCCTTCTATGAACAAATCCAATAAACCTCAGAAGCGGTTATGTTATGAAAATAATATCGAAAAGTACTTCATAAGCTCATAAAAGGTCAAAAAACAACGAGGAAATGCTTGAGGTCCTGAGGTTCTCATTTCCCTTCCTGTAAAATCCAGTGACTACTCCATTGTTACAAACTGAAGACAGAGCTCTACACTTATCTCACAGGACAGGGTTAGATGGGCAATCAAATAATTTGATCCAGAAAATTCGACGAGTCCAGACGTTATATGCTGCAATAGGTGCTTGAGTTGAGTACTCCCTAGTTGAAGATAATTTTCAGAGGTTGTTTGAGTCTGAACCATAAACTAATGTGGCATCTCTCAGGCATCCCGTTGCATCCCGAAAGCGGGTAAATGCCAAGTGCAGTGACCACAGACCGATCAGTCTAAGTTCGTTGCTACTTACATCCTTGGAGAGAATTCTGCATTTGTGTATCAGGGAAAGTCTCGATCCTAACCTACTGTCCAGGACCCAACATGTTTACTCGAACAATACACGAAAGGACAATTCGGTAGAAACTAACTACATGACGTGGTTTTTGAAATCGAAAAGTCCCTGCACTATAAAGAATACACCTTGAAAACCTTCGCTCATATAGAAGGCGCTTTCGACAACGTAACCAACGAGGCAATCGTAGACGCTGTAGAGACAGCAAAGATGGACAAAACCATCGACTGAAGGTTCGAGCACACCACAGGGAGGAGTCGTCTTGCCTTAGGTTGCTGGTTGCAAACTGCATACTCATGACGCTTGAGAGGAGGGGAGTGAAAGTGGTCGCTTACGCCGATGATGTAGTTATGTAAGTGTCAGGCAAATGTCTGAATACGATTATCGAAATCACGGAAGGATCTTTAAAGAAACTAAGTTCATGGCGGAAAACCAGGTGGCTTGGCATCAACCCACATAAGCTGAAAGACAACATCACGCAATGGGTCTATACGGCATGTTAGTGCAACCAATATTTTCGTATTTCCACAA
Source organism: Leptarthrus brevirostris (assembly GCA_964036015.1). Taxonomy (NCBI): domain Eukaryota; kingdom Metazoa; phylum Arthropoda; class Insecta; order Diptera; family Asilidae; genus Leptarthrus; species Leptarthrus brevirostris. The sequence goes on from OZ038373.1 coordinate 8,886,789, forward strand.
AACCATGATTGGTGTCATGAATAAAAAACACACAAAAATTACCCAGAATGGAAATTACTGGTGGAGTCATATTTACCCCCTTCTGTGCTCTTGATACAATTCTCCGCCTCCCTCCAGTAGACCTGAATCCGAAGAACGCCACGATGAGAGAAATGTTGCGCGGTGGTACAGTCAGCGTAGGGGAGAATCTCAATGCAGCCACTGATTACATCTTACCGATTAAGGACTTCAATAGGAAGTTCGAGGTAGTAACACCGAACAGCCAGTTCTGGGAAACAAGAGTAGAAGAACCTGCAAATAACGTAAACCTCTACACAGATTGCTTTAAAACGACCTTCCGGAAAAGTCTTCTGCCAGAAGCTCAACATCTCCTACAGACTTCCAAGTGACTGTATCGTCTTTTTGGCCGAGGTGGTGGCTATACACAAGGCGGCGGAATATTTACACAGTCGACTGGCAGCGGAGCCTTCAATTAGTGTCTACCTAGGCCTCCAAGCGGCTTTTAAAATTCTGGGGTCCAACGAATTCGAATCTAGATCCCTCACTATATGTACCAACAGGAAATTACAACTCTGCTATGTAACCTGTGCACAGGGGCATCACTGGAAATGAACTACCAGATTTTTTCGCTAAAAGAGAGAAGCTGAGGAAACGAAACAACTACTTTCCCGATGTGTTATCAAATCTCTCAATGGTGGGTTATTAGATCTTGCGTAAAGATTACCAAAAAAGTTAGCTTGAGAAGTTGTAGCAATTGGCGCGGTATCTGTCTTTTAACTGCAGGCTCCAAATTAATGGCAAAAATAAGTTTAATGAGAATCAGAAAAACAAACGAGCGCGCTCTTAACGATAAGGCAGACTCTCGTGAGGGTTTCTCCTGTAGCGACCACATCAATACCCTCCAAATTATCATTGAGCAATCCGCCGAATGGAGATCCCCTTTATATCAAATGTTCGTGGCTTTTGAGAAGGCGTTTGATATCGTATATATGGACATCATTACGTAAGAGAGCTATCAGAGAAAAAAATATTACCATCAACTCAGGAGCCCAACGTCACATCCTACACAAGGGAAAACTATGCAAGTTCTTCCAAGTGCAGCCAATGATGCCTTCTATCACCTTTGCTTTTCCTGACCTTAACTGAAAATTTGTAAGCAACTTACGCGCCTTGTATGTCTACTATATAACTAACAGGGTCATGTAACCTGAACGTCCAAAGCACGTCGCAGGCAAAAGTGGCAATGGCTAGGCTACAGACTAAAAAAAACAAAATACATTGCAAAACAAGGACCCAATTCGGCGGAAACACATGAAGAACAACCATAGAGAAGGAATAATAAGGCGCAGAACCAGATAGAATCGGGGTCGTAGACGCCCTATGCATCACAAGGAGTTAACGGTACCAGAGAGACCTCTTTTGCCGTTGGCAAACCCTCGCAAAGACGAGACATCATTGGAAGCATTCTAAAATTCGGAACGGAGACAGATACCTTTGACATAAATGACGGGCTGAGAGTAAAAGTGACCTATTTATAAGGTTCGGGCAAAAGTGGCTTAGAAAATGTTCCGCGCAAAAACGAATCGCGTGAGATTCCGGGCAAAAACGAATCGTAGAAAATTTCCGGGCAAAAGCGACTTAACTGAATTAACTTTGCATTACTTTTAGTAGTTAAATCGTTTTTGCCCAGAAATTTTCTACGATTCGTTTTTGCCCGGAATCTTACGCGATTCGTTTTTGCGCGGAACATTTTGTAAGCCACTTTTGCCCGAACCTTATAAATAGGTCACTTTTACTCTCAGCCCGTCAAATAGAGTAGCTTTCCGATGTTCCGTAAACGGTATCTTTAGGACGTAGGGCATCTGGCAGTAATAGCGCTATGGACCCGGTGTGGTTTATGCTGGATTTTTAGCCGCCACTGTAACCTAACCTAGATGTTAATATTTTGTTTGTAAATTACCCGCAACTAGTTGTTAATTAAACCAACATTAATTTTTTAATTCAATTTATTACAAAACAAAAAGTTAATTTTACCATTTAAGCATAACTGCGCTCATTACCTAAGAAACCGAAACCTCTTAACTGCACAATTTCCTTTAATTTAAGGTTAGACCATCGAAGCGATTCAAATTGAGCAAACTTACCCACCCCCCCCCCCCCCCCCCCCCAAAAAAACCACAATAAAAGCCCTAAAAACGTCTTTGGAATTTTCATAATTCAACGTCAGTAACAAAAATTTCTTGTTTTACAAGTTAAGAGCTATCAATTACTTAAATAGCCGAGAATTCAATTCTTGCCGGTAATCATAGGGTCCGAAATTACTTAGGTGTATCCCAGAAGTTGCAAACCTTCAATTTCTACAAATTAAATCGAAGGAGCCCCCGAATTGGGACAGGTACGACTACTTTTCCATGTATTTTATCAGGTGACTACCCGACAGACGGTATGCTCGGGTCATATAGTATGTGGAGAAAACGAAGACGTGTAGATTGCACAAGTTGACAGCAATGTCGTCTTGAGAAGTTTTCGCTTCTTTTAAGTGAAGGTGTTCAGATGGTTTTTCTCGATAGAGTCGAAGAGTCTTACTTGTTGGCATACAAATTGAGGAATTGATCGGATTCTGTGTACCTTGAGACTTTTGTGATTACACAACACTTCCCAATTGCTTACGAACATGAATCGCGTGTCACTTTAAATCTACATCTGTTGTTTCACCTGAAGGCTATAGTTTCCTTCCCAATGAATTGAATTCTGAGGATAATTTGATTGCAAGGAATTACATGTCGTACAAGGTCTCTGTCTGGAAATCTTTTCATACCGAGAGACAGCTTCAAGCATATGTTTAAATGGAGATTGAAATAAAATTTATCATTTGTATGTTAGCATAATGGAGATTTAAATTATTGACATCAAAAGCGATCATAAATAATGACGGGGAACCCCCCTGAATATTCAATGCTACTGAAAATAAATGTCCACGAATAATACATCCTGACGATCTTACAAATATTTTGATCACGTTCGTTGCATTTGTGTATAAAATACCGCCCGTTTCTAGACCAGAATCATAAACTCTGCCCATAAAGTCATAAACACCGTGTCATAACCAATCAAATTATATCTGATTATTTACGATCAATTTGGATCGGCCAGAACTGATCGTCGGTTGTTCTCAATTTAATCGATTTACTGGGAAACTGTTGCACTTACCTGAACTGAAGCACATTTATCTCGTTAGCGAAAGATCGTACGCGTTTCTTTCGCTTAAAGACGTTCAAACTGCACGGGGTAACATTCAGCATCCCATGTACTACGAGGAGGCGATATAATTTGATTAACTTTTATGGATGAATCAAATTGCAGAAAAAATAACGATGATCACTTGATCAAAACGAAATCGGCGTTCGAAATCGATCGATCGGTCAAATCGGAATATTTACAGTCGGGTAATTTGCATGCAAATAGCCAGTGATTTTGTGTAATATCAATTTCGTGTTAACGTCTTTATCACCGGCTGTAGAAGGTAGTGGAGGCGATAATGGCGATCATATTTTAGATTCGTGAAGAGATTAGGTCAGCGGCGTACCGAAGAGGGGGGGGGGGGGGTTGAAATGAAATCAATGGATTTAATCTCATTCAAATCAATGACATTCTGATCAAGAAGTGCCTGAAATATGCTCGAAATTTATCCAATAAATGGACACCTCTGGCCGACAAGATCACGTAAGAATCTCGGATGATTTAGTCTACGAGGTTTTAGCTCAATCTACGCCCAGCAGATAAATTGAATTTATTACTCAATTTACATCGTAAGACCGGCACAGCACTTGTCCAAGTACTCTATGCTCTGGTAATTTATCGATCAATTTTCCCGGCAAAACGTTATCGTACGCGAGCACTTTACATATCCAAGTGATGATCAATTTGCATCCATGATATTACTTATGTGCCCAACGGCTGCATTGGCCGCAAATCGTAATAGACTTATCGCGGCACCATCGCCAATCTACAAGCGATGTTGTCGCGGAATCCATGATCTCAGTATTTCGTTAATTAAGAGATCAATAAAGATCACAACCGAAATTAATTGGTGCGATCATTTTCCAAGTTGTTTCAAAGACTATTGGAGGGAGGGCGCTTACGAAACAAGGCAGAGGGGCCCAGAAAGTAGTCAACATGTTGATATATTTAGTCGATAAATTTTGATGTCTTTTAGTGCGACATTCACATGGAAGCTGGTTATGGATGCGAGCATCATCACCACGTTTCTTTGGGAGTTGTTCCTCTTTCTTATCAATTCTCATGATCTTTTCCAGTGTCGTTTAGTTTATTGTCATCGGGATGGCTTCATTCTTAGTGGGCTTAATCTGCCACAAAAGGTGGTAACATTTCGGGTCGTTCATGTTTTTTATTTTTTTTTTTTTTTTTTTTTTTTTTTTTCAGCTGTAAGGATCATAGATAACCTGCTCAAGATTAAGAAGGTTAAGTACTCGTAAAATGTAAAGAATTTATTGATTTTCATTTTTATGTTTTAATGTATTCGTTTTTGTGATTTTAAATGATTTTAATAGATACCATCAATGAGATCGGAATGGAGTAAGGCTGTTAACTGGCACGACTTTTTACGGACATTTGTCATTTTAGCACTTTTGTGTATTTTTATAGGTTAAATAAAAAATACAGTTTCCAAATTAGTATTCATTGATTTTTTCCACAATGTCGCACAAACATGTGATCCTTAAAAAATCGTTTTTCAAGTTTCGGCTATCCAGCGTTATTACTTTTCTTCAAATCTAAGTTAAGGGTGCTCAGAAACCTGAAAATAGAATTAACCCTTCTTACTCAGGTGCCTAGAATTAGTTCACCTATTCACTAGAATATAGAATATATTGAGGTGAATGAGGCTCGCACACCAACATGCCAAAAACATAAATAATCAAAACTAGACTACGCAGCCACATAACAATCAGGAGTGCACAGAGAACAGAGATCGTTTCAGCGAATCTTTCGTAAGAGTTCGGTCGAAAAAAAGGGTACACATTCACGGCTCTAGACATCCGACTTATGGGCTCGTGCATACCATAGTTAGACCTTACCTGCGAGGGCACGAGTATCTATGTTCGAGTTCAAAAGCTGGTGGATAAATACCAGGTCAGCACCTCTGCGTCGTACCTCTAAAGTGTGCATATTAAGCAATCGGAGGCGATCCTCATGAGGAGGAAGCCTGAAAGGGTCATTCCACGGGAGGTCTGTTATTGCGAACCTAACAAAGTTAGATGCGTCTAGAATGAACAGCATAGCAAGGTGACCAAACCTGAGATGCATACTCGAGAATTGGTCTAACCGAAGAAAAAAATAAGTGAATTAAGGTCTGACTATCAGAAAACCATCTTGCCCACCGCTTGATATAATCCAGAACTGAATTACTCTTAGACACAATACAGTACGACGGATAGTAGTATCCACAAAGGAATAATCAAAGACGAGGTAACTGAGGTTCCTAGAGAATAAAATGCGAACTTAATTTATTCAGGTTAAGTTGCAAGCCTTTTGATCCACACCATACCTTGAAGGTATTTAAATCATCCTGAATGATGGTCGAATCCTTCACCCAGGGCTTTATGATTAGGCCGATGTCGATATTTTCCTCTCTTAGGAAAACAAGCAGATTATCCAAAGAATTCCTTGAGTGCTTTAGGGTAATCTTTTCGACCTTCAGCAGTTGCGGGTTTTTGAGTGGAGGGGGGGGGGGTCGATGATCTTACCTTCGACCATCTCCTTGATCTCCTCAGGCAGGTCTGGGATTTCGTCGGTGTTACGGAATACCTTATGCTGAACCTAAGCGCCTTTACTTCGCCTTCTCGTGAGCAGACATTCCTCGTTTAAAAGAAGGACAAACGAAATGCTGAACTTTTGAGGGTTCTTAGGTTCGATAGGGTCTTGCAGTTGAGAACATCGGAGAAGCTTCTCGCCATCTATCTTTATATTGGGCACCCAGATGCGGGCCCTTAGTCTCCTGTGTATTTCCTGGGATAAGCTTGATCTTCATGGCTGATCTTAGCAACGCACGAACTAAGGAAATCCTTTGACCGATATCCTTCAATATATTCTGAAGAATTAAAATAAGGATGAACTCCTTCTTGGTTAACGAGAAGATGGTTGACTACCATATTCGACAGTTAGATCTCAGCGCGACTCCACGTATCCGTCGTGATCCCTCACTATATCACCGAGCTGCTTTTTTTGGTTCACCATCAGTTTCGGCGTCTTTCCCATCAGCTTTTGCCGGCTGAACAAGTTTTAGAGCACTCTTACTCCTTTTGGCTGCAAGAACAACCTCATCTTGATATCTGTTCCTCTTTACCGTCACTTGGAGTGGTTGTTGTTTATTCTGCGCTTCTAGCTGTTTTTGAAACTCCACGACAACCGCCTGATATTTCTTTTTGTCGGTTAAATCTTTCTCATGAACTGTGCCTTGCTCATCATTCTTAGCAAACTTGTCAAGGATGAAAAGAGCACTTCGGTACTGGTTCCTTATAATTGTGCCTGCTGACTTATGTTTTTTTGCGGGCCCTTTCTGGTCACTGGTGTCCTCCACAACCGCTCTTGATGTGGATGGCTGATTTTTGTCTTACAGCACAGGAGTGCTATGACTGCAGGTAATGTTCGCTGGCTGCAGGTAGGGTTTTTGCTCTCCTGGCTGGAAACCAATAGTTCCTCCTCCGAGGAGGTATCTATATTCAAGGACATCACCGTCTTCCTTCCTCCATTTATTTATTTTTTATTTTTTTTTGGATAATGAGTTAATTTTTATCCTATGAGTGTGTCCGAAAGGGGTGGTCTACCCTGTCAGAGCCGACATACCTGGGTAAAGCACTTATACAACCGACTTTGCCTGGGCATCGGAGGGGTCCGTTAGCGACCGGCTCAGCTTTACCACTCGCTGGCCGTGCAGACTTAAGCACCGGTATCTCTACACCTGTGGCTTTTGTGGGATTTTTGAAGATTTACTCTACTTTGTAACTGGCTTAGTCTGGCGTCTCCAAACTAACCAGTCCGGCATGGTATACCCTGCTGGAATAGTTAGTACAATTCCGCCGGAATAGCTCAGTTTGTCATTAACGCTCGCAAGCTCCTCCACCGCGACAAGGTTCAGGTATGTTGGAAGCGATATATCAGTGATAGTTCATATTAGAAGATAAAAAAATTCGGACTACTGCGAGTTTGGCTCGGGAACCGAGGGTTCCGTAATATTTTTTCGTGTGATATAACTACAAATTAAAAACTTGTGCTGTGAGACCTTGCTTCTTGCCAAATTTCATGCTTCTAGATCAACAGGAAGTGCACGCTATAAAATAATTGCTATAAATTCCTTGCCTTAAAAAAATGCATGCTATAAAATGCTGCACAATATAAAACATTCGCCGTAAAAAAAAAACTTTACAAAATTATCCACTAAAGTAGCAATGAAATCATTCGATTAGGTCTGAATTTCGTTTTATAAATACGAAAGACTTAAGCGACAAACTTGATTCTCGAAAACTGGGGTCTTTCTTTCTCTTCGAACCTCCTGTCACCCTTTAAATCAATTCTTTCTTGTGTGAATCATTTAAATGTAGCTAATCTCCTCGAGTGCACCAAAAAAACTATTGAAACTTGAAAATTAAGAAAACATTAAGCCAAGACAAGTTTCTTGGCGCGCTAACTTCTCACTTGCCATTGCCATGTTAAACTGACGACTTAATATGCATCAACGTTGGTTCAATATGGCTGGCTGTTGATTGTTTTTCGTGGACAGAATTTTCGCTTTTATCTTAATTTTGTTAATTCGTTTCCTTAATTTGTCTCACCAAAAAAGTGCTTTTGTCGCCATCTAATCCTCTTCATATAAAAAAAATCCCAGGAAGGTAGGTGCAGGTAGGCATATCCACATAGTTCCGAACTTACTTGACCAGCTCCAATGGCTCGGGTGACTACTTATCGATTAAATCAGCCAAAGAGCTGATGATGACTTTATTCAAATTAAAACGACTTCGTAAATTTTATGGTGTGTCTGATTTGGATTTATTGGTTTTGATTTTTATTAGGTTCGTGCTGGATTAATGGATGCACAGCAGAAAAAACCATTTACTGGAAATATTCGAATGATTTTAAGTGTTGTCCACTTTTTTTGTAAACGAGCTCCAGCATGAACATCTTCCATAATCGGATTTGAAGGCAGAAGCTAGTGAGAAAAATCGTCTTCATATTCGGTTGGTTAGTCATCAGTTTTGAAAGGCTAATTAGAGTCAGTTAGACGCTAGTTTTCAATTAAGTCATTAGTCAACTGTCAAATATAGGAACCAGGGTGACATTAAACCAAACAACTACGTGTAGTTTAATGCCTTTATACTCGCCTTGACCACTTCCAGCGCTTTACCTAATCGCCCATGCAATTGCCTTACCGTCTTAATTGATTTTCGGAGTTCGTAATTAGTTTTACAGCCTTAAAAAGTTGAAGACATCTCTAATTCTTCAGATGCTTCGAAATAAGCTGTAAACCGTTTTGGTTTATAATCCAAGAGACGCTTAGGCGTCATCGAGTAAATCTCTAATAGCGCTGCAATATATATGTTTCACGTAAACATCACGTTCCCGACTCCACCTGTTCAGTTCATCCAAGGCACCAAAAAGTATCAATGAACATGAAGAAACCTTTAATTTGGGGCCCTGTTTGTTTTTATTTCGCTGTCTGCCTGAGTGATAATTTCATTTTACGACGCAATATTGCGTTAAGGTGATCATAAAAATTACCTTTCGATTGGTATGTGCTCGTGGGTTTTGATTGCACAAAATGGTTTAAAACTTAATGGAACCAAAACGAATTTATTTATGGAAGGCTCGTTGGGCTTTCGAACTTTATTGAAGCAATTTATGACAATTGACGTTTATGCTGATTCTGGTTTGGCAGTTTCGTGAATAATTGAAATCGTTAGTAAAAGCTGGTTCGCTCTTTTTTCGGTGAAAGGTATCACAGTTGGATTGGTGTTTTGCGGTCGATAATAAATTCAGAAATAAGTTGTTGGTGATTGAGATAATGACGTCATTCTGATTGTATATGAATATTGATGCAATCTTTGATTTGAGAAAACCTGGAAGAAACGATCTTTTACCAACAAAAAAATAAGATGAAAAAGACTGAAACTATCGTCGCTTAAGCAAAAAATTATCTTCAACCATTTCTTGTTGTATTGAAAATAGCATTGCGATCCTAACTATCCCCTGAAGATTTATAGGAGATGAATAGAATTAAATTTAGACCCACTTTAACTCATTTTAAATTTTTAGTTGCAGGCTCTGTAACTAGGCCTGCTGGAGTGTGTTTTTTTTTTTTTATACGATGTGGCCAAATCCTAGGGGACAACCCTTTGATGCGTTAGCATGGTTTAGGGTTTGGTGAGGAAGCTTGAGTCTTGTTTTTGCATTACTGCGAGCTAGACAACAGCCCAGAGACAGAGTGGATTTTTTTTTAATTTCTTAATAAAAGCTCACGTTGAGATCTGGGCTCGAATCCGGGGCCCATGGCATGGTGGTCGTGCGGCTCAACGCATTGATCCAACTCCGTCTCCCATCTTGTAAATAAAGACCATCACTTGTTATCATCTTGATCCATCTCTCTGTCAATTGCTGTACTTTACGACCAATTTGGGACGCTAAAATCAATAATATATTTTCTGAATTTATTTTCCGTTTGCGAAGGAAGTTGTTCGACTAGCTAACCTCCACGACTGAAGTGACGTCCTAGGAGAAAATGATTCAACATGCAATAACAAGGAACATCTGTTGATAGGGTCAGGACTCTATATTTGTACAGCAAAACCTCCATTCTATCGGTCTCTGCTATCTTGACCTGAACTACTTGAAAAGTGTGATCTGAAGTATTTTCATGCTTTTCTATATAACAAGGGGGTCCATTGTGATGCCACGGGAGTAAGATACTCCAAAACTTCTTCACTAAAACTATCTAGAGCTGTTGATAAAGCGTCGGTGCTCTCTTAAGTCCGTCGTCTCGAGATCGCAGAGACTATCCAAGATGGCCTTCCACGTACTTCCCAATGTCAGACACGGGGTCAAGAGGCAAAACACAGTCTTTTGCTCCTCCTCGTCCCTGCAGCTTTTGTAAAAGTCCAATTTTTCGCATGCAGACCAATAAGGCAGTGCCCAGTGATCACCCTTATGGCTGTGCCCAGTTTAGTTCTGTCCAACGAAAGTAGACGCCTGGAACGCTTAAGATACTACGTCAGATCTGTCTGGTCGTCCATTACTTAGGACCATTTGCCCATCTACGGTTTGCCTGATTAGTTGCCCCCATTCTAAGCAGCAACTTACCTTTGGTTAGAGTTCTTCCTACAAATTTTAGCAAATAATCTGTTATTTTCATAAGCCTGCTCCTACAATTTCTTAAATTCTTTGAAAATAGCAACAGAAACCATAGATTACTTCTAAAAACATTAAGAGCGCATTTCAACATTTCAGATACAAGCGTACTTCCAAGGAGATTAACCTACTAAGGTCAAAATCCAAAATTCATTAAATCGGTCAAACTTCAAAAGCTCACTCTATTTTTGACTCATCAGAAGTGCTCTGCATTGGTTGTAGATTGAATCAATTCCTCGTATATGTACAAAGAAACACATGTTAGGTTAGTTGATGATCGCCAGATTGTAACCAGTCGGCCTCACATAGACCTTAATATGGGTCGTTGTGACACCACTTCAGAGAAAGCTTACCTGAATCGATTTAGTATGCAGTAATTATCTGAACCAGCTGTTACTATTGAGCAACCTGGTTAAGTCCTTCAGGTCGGTTTTTGTGAACTCTTCAGGTCTATTACGGACCGGAGTGTTTACCAATGGTCTGAAATCTACTCCTGGTATACCTTAACGAGAAGTATCTTCATGCTGGCCATTGTTTACTTCGCAAAATTATTCGCCAGAGTTATTGGATCTTGTCTTCCCAAGTAAATTTTAAAAGCACATACCTAAATGCATAATATGTGAAGAATCGAGCTGCAGCACTTTGGCATTTAATGGCTAACTTATCAGCGAGCAGTTTAGTGCATACAGAGCATTTGAGAGCACTCACATTTACTACACTGCCCGTAAAGCTTAATTGCTGAAAAAAATTTCATTATGGCTATAAATACCAAACACCGACTACACTACCCCGGAACTTAGCTTTGCTTAGTGTATGCGATAAGTTCTAAATCTTGTCAAAAATAAGATCCTGGAATTGGAAATGCCTGTCGATGGTGTAAGCAAGGTAAGGGTAATTCAGAGATACCAAGAAACGCTTATAAGGAATGGGTCCCTCCCTGGGAACAGTCTAACTGATTTCGCAATTTTCACAAATGGATCAAAAATTGTGTGAGGACCGGAACTTGTGCCTGGAAACTTGGAAATTGTCGGATTACCTGCTGGAGAGTCGTGCGATGGGTTAGAAAATAGCTCTGGCCTTGGGATGTGTTCGCAAACTCAACGCGTGTGCCTCATTAAATGAGCTGACACTGGCGTGGGTGAGGGGACATCTTGTAGTCGAAGAAAACGAGAAAGCAAATAAGCTGGCTAGGATTGGATCAGCTTCGAGTTTTCAAAGTCCCACGTCGTTCAGTACCTTAAGCAGAGGTACGGCAGCAGGCCTGTTGGAGACATAGACCACGAGGGAGCAGAAGAGGGTCCTGGACATGGATGGTCTTTGAGATAGAAACTTCAGGTGCCATCTAAGGAAGGAGAGCGATACTTGTTGGCTGTGCCTGGAGGAGCAAGATACCGGGGTGCACATAGTGTGCCAGTGTCCTACATTAGCAAGCAGAAGAAGGTGACTACTGGGGCACCACTGGATGGAGACTGGAAGGATAGGAAAAATGTCTTACAAGCAAATGCTTGCTTTGACCAGGGGAATCGAATTGAGGGAATGAAACTGGATTAGTCCAGATACCTCTCGGGCTAGGAACTAAAAGAGAGCCGGAAAAAAATTTTTTAGTCAGTAAAAGTGTTTTAAGTGAGTTAAATCTCACACTACCAGTAACATTCGTTTCTCTCGGTATCTTTAGAAGATTTTCACCACTCTTGCAAAAAAAAAGTCCCAAATATTTGTCATAGGACGTGAGATCCGACAACGTATTCATGTCCTTCCCCTTTTCAGGCACAGTAGAGTGTAGCTCGTAAGTAGCATGCTCTTGAACAGCAAGGCAAGTTTTCCGGAATTCTTTTCTTGAAGATAAACCATCCATCCCAGCAGCGTCCGACTTGTTGTTGTGTGATTTGCGCTCTTAGTCGTTTGCCAGAACACTTTCTCCGACGTGGTGTGAAAACCGTTACTTATTGCGAACCTGGTAGCCGATCTTCTCCAATCCTTTTTATGATTACTTGGTTTCTGGGCTCGCACCGATGATGAAGTTTTAACACTAGTACCTTTAGCCATTCTAAAGTTATTCCGTAAAAGGTGGTTCTTATGATAACCTTTTTACTACACTCCCGTGACAGAAAAAGTCCTATAATTTCCGAACGCGTCCACGAATGTCTTCGGCGCTTTCTTTGGTCAATATGTTTCAGTGGCGCACATATACTCTCCAAATATAATAATTTTGCCACCAATAGTTTGCAAGTTAAAAGTTCCACTTAGAATTGTCTTGACGCAATACCGGGACATTGGTTGGTTGGTTAGTCGAGCCGTTTGCTGCCGAACCACCAAGTCCACTCAGAAGCCACGCATTGCCATTGAACAAAATAAGACAGCATATTCAGATCTTACAACCATCCCGATCTTTGCAAGAATATATTTAAGTCCGCCAGTGCTATCTCAGCTAAGTCTTCCAGATTGTCAAAGAAACTTGCTCCCAAACAGGGGAGTCTTCATTCTTTTAGAGCTGCCTCTTCGTCTCTGTAACTTTTGCAAAACTCATTTAATGTCTCCTATGGGGTAATATACAGTGATGACACCGAAGAGTGTTCGGACGTGCCTTCTATCGAAGGATAAGAAACTAGAAGTTCTGATGTAATTCAGTTTCGGCCAAAGTCTTCGTGTTGTGAGACAATAGGTAGTAATTTTCCACCGTTCCGAAGTCTTGATTGAATAGTATCTTTCGATTTAACTTTTCGCTACTTTGAAGGACGAGTGAATCCTATCCGTGATCATGTTTAAATCTGTATTTGAACCTTTCTTGCCCAGCTCGTCATCTTTTTTCTTACTTCGAACCATCTGTGAAGATGAAAATTTTTGTAATGATATTTTCAGGGTGCTTCCAGTCTTCTCTATTAAGAATAATGACAGAAAAGGGGTTTCCAATATCATATTGTGTCCTCATGTAATCCGTTATGGGGTGCAACCCATTTTGATTAAGAGAGTGCATCTTGGCATCCGTTGGCTGTTTTTTTTAAGTCTGAGAGTAGTCTAAGGTAGCCACTTTTTGTGTGTGAAGTTCTATGGGTTGAACTACTACTGAATACATTCGATTGCAATCGATCGTAAATATAGACAATTTAGAATAGAATGAGATTAAAAAGTGATATTGTGCTTACGTCAGTTGCTGGCGTTAGGTCCAACCTAGGACTCCCATGCCTCTATCGACGAGTTTTTTCCCTTTCCCTTATATAACTTTTTACAAGGATTCAAGTATAAATCTTTTTGATTTTTGGTTTGGTATTAATTGTTTTACTAATGCTAATAAACTGCCGAAGGATTTTTCACTATATTTTTACTCTTCTGGACATATCAACCTCAAAAGATTTTATTCTTACAATAATTTTACCCCAAAAACGAACAAAAACGGAAAAATCCCAGCACAGACTGAACATCTCTATTAGCTTCTTCAGCAATTAATCACACCCCCGAGATGATTTTTCGTAACAGACCTAAAAGTATTCACCTGTATTCTCACGTCCTGTGGAAAGAGAGATATCTGTGTCAATTCATGCGATAACTGTATTTACACCTCCGGCAACTAAACAAGACACCACCAAAAATCAGAAGAAAAAAACATCGAACACCGGAGCATTATTTATGTGCTCCCATTAGTCTTCTCTGATATCCCTTAAGGTCTTAATCACATCCCTCGCATATCCTTTGCAAGAAGGTAACATTTTTAGTTACACAGTGCACGTTCTCACACATGACCCTGGAAAAGGTAATATTGTCGCCTTACCTTTAAAATTTCCTTTTGATGTCACCAACAAGCCTGAAGCAATGATGCATCATAATGTCTCCTTGTGACGAACAGAGGTACCCGCAATGCGATTGATCTCCAGATTAAGTGTCACCCATTTGTCAAAACATATCCCCGGCCGACATTCATCCATCGGAAAACATTATGATCGGCTTTCAAAAGGATTCAAGGGGAGGATTTTGTTGGGGGCTGACTGGGTGATGGTTAAAAGCTGCCAGATTAAGTATGTTGGGCAGGAAGTTAGTCGGTAACATTGGTGCGGGTTGATTTCCATAAAATTATGTTTACCGTGTAAAATAATTGATAGAGGATTTCTATGGTTCTAGCTAGGTTTATGGTCGCCAAATGAACCCTTTTCTACTTTTCGGGCGATTTATCAGTATTGCATGTACGCGCATCCTCTGGTACTATACAAAACGAGAGAAAAACTCGATTGGGGATACTTGAAGAAAGAAAAAATGGAAAAGGTCCAGCGATAAGAACGAGGACATATATTTCACTTCGAGACTGTGAAGCTGTAAGATGTCTTAATTGGTTCTTGAAGTGACCATGCTCCTCGTTGTCGCTTTTAGTTTCCTCTTTTTTTCGTTCTTAGTCGATCGTTTCATTCCGATCCGCCTTTTAACTAAAGGTGTAGACTTATCTTGAGTCGTGTTCGCTATGCTCAAAAGGTAAAATGTCTCAATTTTGAGAGTTCTTAAGACGTTAATTTGGTTTATGGATCTGGTGATGGTTTGATCGTAAATCCTTGTCACATGAGTGAGAAGTGATCGTGTTTTATAGGTGTCGCTCTTGTCGGTTGTCATCAAGGGCTATTTTTCGGTTAATTGAATTTCTGCTTTTAATGTAGTTTAAGTGGCTCGTAAAATTTTTGTTGATCATCACAGATAGGATCTGGATTTAGGATAGGAAAATTTCATGTCCGATAAGAGTAAAGTTGGGCGAAGATTGACGTAGCCATGATCATCTTACCGGGAAATTTTAATTTTAATTAATTTTTTTTAGAATTTTAAAACAAAGTCTTGCTCAAGTTGGCTTTTAATTAATATTAACAATTTACAAAGGTAAAACAACTTTTTAACAAAACAGAGAGTAACCTGTTCGAAAAACGTTTAATTTTAATTAAATTTCTTTAATTAAAAAAATGCAATGGCCATGAATTCACAAATCAAGTATTTTCTGAGAAAATACTGCTACCTCTCATTAGAAAGAAGGGATGTTAGTTGCAGAGCCATGGTAAGAAACTCGGGACTCCTATCGATGGGTGCCAAAATTTTACGAATCCGCATAAAGGGTAAATTAAAAAATCAAAACCACAGCAGTGCGTTGTGAGTTGCGGTACGAAATACGTGAGATGATTTGGGAGCAGAAGATAAGCTCTTCCTCAAGGCCAGTACATACATAGTAAGGCAAACTACACCGAAATCAGAAAATCAGATCCAATGGAGCCACTTAAAAGGCGATTCGTTTAAGATCAACTTCCGGACAAGGTACGGCTATCTAATCTCATAGTTAAGCTGTCATTAGATCTCTTCTATTGACTAATATATCCTTCAACCTGATAGCACAGTGTTCCTTCTTGGTTGTGTTATTCATAACCTTCACCCCTCCTCTGCACAAGGCACTTAAAGGTTCCGAGCCATGAAGATTTGCGGCCAAGCCCTAAAATCTTACTCATAACTCTACTGGACCTTAATCGTTACGTTAAGACCAATACAAGACCACAGTTCGATTTATTTCTTGCTTTCTTGACGCCCGCCGCTGGTTCAAGCTGAAGTTTTGTCCCCTCATCCCTGCATCTGAGACACTCTTTACTTGGATGGTATTTGATACACTGGTCTTGATTTTTCAACCTCTTTAGTATGATATTTTGTTCCGCAAGTTCCCTCGGGGAAAAGATTTATTCTCCTGATGTATTTAATAAAATCCATACAATCCACCCCCAAGTTAGCTCCTTCGCAAAGGTTGGTCAGATTTTTTAACGATTTCACATACCCAGATCTTGAATTGTTAATTAACACATCTCAGTGTTATCAGATTATCCTCGAATTGACCAGTATATCCCCGGAGTTTTCAGGAAGGAGCCTTCAATAGGGCCACCTTAAAAGTCCCTAATTGAACCGGCTCTATCCCCCATCCCTACTCGCGTCCTTGACCCCCCCAGCCGCTGCTGCCAGGAAGAAAGTCGGCCTACCGCTGTTGCTGACTGCCGTCCCTTCCAGGGAACTCTTGCTTTTCGTACCTTTTCGTACGGCTTACTCGTATCCTGAACCAGTCTGGTCTTTAGTCTAGGATTTCTTTTTCACAGAAAATATTCTTTTGTGGGCTAGTGGTAAGCGGTCTGCTCTTCTACTCGTGCGTGTACCGCGGGGATAACCAACTCATTGGAGTCTACCATCTCTGCCACCGCCACACCCGCAGAAGTACTAGTTATTATTTTGCAAAGGACTGCTACAGCACTTTTAACTGACGCAAGATCAGTTTCCGTAACCGACGCATAATCTTCGGAAAATCGTACAAAAGTTCTTGGATTTATTTTTTTGGTTGCCTTTTAAAATTGATTTGTGGGAGAAATCTGAAGACGAGGTGGGCAGAGATCCTCCCATACACACCTTAATCAACTTGATGCTCTTAAGGAATGCATTTGCAATGCAAATATCCGTGGATCCTGCAGAGAACGAAACCCCTGCAGACACTGTCGGCATGGTCTATTACAACCTTGGAGGGGATTTTTCAATAGGTTATCTCTTCCCGCATTAGTAACTTGGTTACATTCTAGGATGCCTTGCCCACTTGGAGCTGCAAGTAACAGTTGAAAGTGTCCAGATAAGAATCACCGTATCTCAGAAAGCTTTCAATTCTTCCGGCCTCCCTCCAGCAATCAGCCGCCACCGTCACTCAGGTTCCTAAGTCACAAAGATGTCCGATGGAGAGCTTTTTTTTTTAATAACCTTGACGAGATCTTAAGGATAAGGATTGGTAAGATCCTTCCCTATTTTTAACCAACTTCACAAAAACGAGGAGTTATAAGTTCGGCGAGTCTTTTATTTTTTT
Source organism: Leptarthrus brevirostris (assembly GCA_964036015.1). Taxonomy (NCBI): domain Eukaryota; kingdom Metazoa; phylum Arthropoda; class Insecta; order Diptera; family Asilidae; genus Leptarthrus; species Leptarthrus brevirostris. The sequence goes on from OZ038373.1 coordinate 8,904,046, forward strand.
CACTATTTTTTATTTTTTTTATGACTGGGCATAATTTCGTAACGCGTAGAGCGATTTTAATGATTCTTTTCTTTGTTGGATCGAGTATGTTCCCCGATTGATACCATGTCCAAAATTTTGTTGATAGGTGGGCCCCAGTTTGATGGTTATTTTTTTTGTTAGGTAGAGTATGTTCCCCGATTAGTACTACATATGTCAAAAATTTTGTGATTGGAGTGGGGGATAGGGATAGGAGCTGACTTTGTAATACATGGATCGATTTTTATAACTCTTTTTCTGTTAGGTAGAGTACGTTCCTCGATTGGTACCATGTCAAAAGTGTTTTGATGGCTTGGAGTTGTGGTGGAACCTAACTTTGTTATGCGTGAATCGATTTTGATGGCTTTTTTTTGCTGTATATAGTAGAATATGATCTCTATGTCCTATGGTAGGTAGGTAGGAAGAGTATGTTTCCCCATTGGCACAGAGACAAAAATTTATGGGGGGGGGGTCATTTGGATGATTGTTTTGAGGTTATGTAGAATATAATCCCCCATTAACAAATTGTGACCTAAGGTGGGATTGGAGGAGGGCTAGGCTAACTTTGTAACGTTTGGACGGATTTGGATGATTCTTCTTTTAATGTGCAGACTATGTTCTCCCATTGGTAGCTCAACAAAAAATTATGGGGTGGGGTGGGGTCATTAATCAATTTTAAGAAGCATAGGCATATTTGGATGCTATTTTTGTGGTGTATACAATAAAATCCTTCCTTACTACTATGAGGACAAATGTTGATCTATGGTGGGGGTGGGAGGAGCGGAAGTTGTAGTCTAAGTTTGTAACGCGTTGATTTCTTGACGTTGATTTGGTTGCAAAATTTCTTCAAGAGGCCGCAGTGGCACAATTGGGATCTGTGTCTCCCGTAAATGGGGGTGGGGGAATGGGCAAGGGATTTTTTGCTATTTCTTGCCACTCAAATCCACGCCAAAATCAAAAATTTAATCTCAAATCACCCAAGCTGCAAATTCATTAACTCTTTAACTTTTGTTGACTTTGTAGCAATCAAACTTGATTGCTGGAGATCACTTATATGCCTACACCGTGCCGATTTCCATCAAGAAATTGATACACCTGAAGAGCACTCATCGATCACATCGAGCAAATAAGGTAGAAGGTCTGAGTGGAAATAATTTGAAAAGTAAGCAAGCACCTAAGTGGATTTCTAAAGAAGAGAATGATTCGAGAACGGCTCCCGGATGGAGAAGTAATTCTCAAGTGCAACACTTAAAAATGGAATTAATCCGTTCAGATCGCACCAATAAGGTCAAGAGCTTCAGCATCAGTGGCAAGAAGATTCAACTGCAGTTGAGCTAAAAATTTACATAATGCCAAGATGAATGCACCCACGCGCTTGCTTGTAAAAATATCTTTAACGGCCCAGAGTTTATGTTTGACGATAAAATTATGCCAACAAGATGAACTCCTTTTAGATGTGACGATTATTTTTTTTTATCAAAATTGGACTCGAATTCAGTGATGGCCGTACCCACAAGTACTTTATTGAATTAACAAAATTCCTTCCTTGCCTGACTTATGGATGTCTTTGATCACCAAATTGTGTTACCCCCGAAAGAAAACAAACGGTCAACCCGCATAATCGTAGCCTTAAAACTGCCGACAAAAATATGTTTAGCCATTGAAAATTTATTACGACTTGAATTGTCTTATGTAAATTAAACGATCGTCTTACGTTTACAGGCTGTTCGAAAACAGGTAATTTCTCAGTGATGTATTGATCATAACCGAAATAGTCGCATGCTATCAATTAGCTGCTATTGATGTGGTTCAATAGAAAGAAATGTCTTAACAAAAGGAAAATGATAAGGTGAATGTCGCGTCAATTGGAAAACAAAAGTTTTTTGATTTGTAACCAAAAGGGCAAGATAGTGCTCATGGGCGTCTTAGGGACATTTTAACACAAGGTGGGTCCAGAAGAGTTATGAATAATTTTTTAAGCGTGTTGTGCCTACAAAAAGAGAAAGTAATGCTTAATAACTTTAGGAGCTTTAAAATTAATCGCTTATTTCGGTACTCTAATCCCCAGGTCAGTTAATGATGCATTCTTAATCTTATTATTATTCTTGCTTTTTATAGCGGGAGATAGGAGAATCTTCCAGAAGACACCAGACAGCCCGTGCCTTCCGATATATGAGGGAACGTGAATGTGTTTTTTTGCATTTCTGCGAGATAGACAAGAGCCCAGAGACGGAGTGCATTTTTAATTTTTTATTAAAAACTTACCAGGATACCGAGGCACAAATCCTGGAACCTTGGGGTTGTAATCGTGCCACTCAACTAAGTGATCCTGCTCCGTATCTTACTTGCTAAGAACACCTCCCTAGGGATTAACCGCAACAGACCACATAAAATCAGGTCCTTTTTCGTACTGTCCCAATCTCCCTTAGCGGGAGCCAACTGAAATCATCTTGCTGTCGCCCATAACGTGATTCTGTGTGGAATATCTCCCGGATTCTATTAGGATTCGGCTGGTGAACTTCCTGCAGATGGAATCTTCTACTTGCAAGCGCAAGGCATGGTCACACTATGTAAACCACTGTTTCCTGTTATTTCAGGCACAATATAGAGGTGTCATCTTCAGAGATCCATAACTTACATCTCCGAAGTTACCGTGATCACAGTGCTATTAACCATGTCAGGGTTATCCTATTAAAGTAAGGCATGTCCCTTTTGGTAGCAGCATCGTTAATTTTTAAGGCCATCTTGGCCTGTCTGCAGGAGTCCATGTTGTTCCTTCTTGGCCTAGTTTTTTGATTGTGGCTTCGTGGTCGGCCGTTGTGATCGTCGCGGATTGGACCGTTCGCAGGAATATTCTTATCAATGTTCCTGAGTCCGACAATTTTGAATGTCTGTACGTTGTTTTCTGCATCCTTACGAGGCGGATTTACGTTGCCGTTGTTTATATTCCCCCTGGCTCATCGTCTGATTTTTATAACTCGTTTCCCACATGTGTATAGAGTCTTATGGATGCAATGCTGCCGTCGGATGAACTTGTTCTTTTGGGAGACTTTAACCTGCGTTCTATTGACTAGCAATGACAACTATTTCATGATTTTGTTTTCTGCTGCACCTTAGTCAACAGTGTTTTATCTATTAGTTTAGCTCGTTGGTTGACACATTTTTGGTTGCCTCTAGTTAATGAATTATTTTATAATCTTCCGGTAAACATCATCTTCACTCTTGATTGTTTGTTATTTTAGATTCTATTACATCTGCTGATTACCACTTCAATTTCAAAGAGCTGATATTTCAAAACTAAACGATTGGCTTTCTAATCATGACTGGTCTATTATTTTGAGTGAACGAGATATTGACAAAGCTGTTTCATCGGATATCTGTTTCCTTTGTGCCTAGGTGACGTTGCCAGGAGAAACTCCCTAACTATTGCTTACCTCTTTGGTTTTTTTTAAGACTGCTTTTCTAGTCGTCTAATGTAATATTACTGTTAAGATTTTTTTTTGAATTGCCGAAGCTTATACCCACCATACCAGAGCATAAGCATTTTAATTGACGATGATGTTGTATTAAAACACATTGCTAACTTAGATGATAATTTTACTAGCTGTCTCGATGGCATATTTGTTTTCTGAAGTTTTCTCTGTTATTTATTTAATTTAAGCATCTTGAATATGAAACTCGCCAGGGGTTCCTCAGGGGAGCCATTTGAGACCGCTGCTGTTTATTATTTACATCAATAACGTATGTACTGTCGCTTTTGGACAAGTCGTTTAACATCAATTACTCTATTGACGGATGTTTTTACTTTAGACTTGATAAACCAAAGATTTAGGTTTTATCCTTAATTCACACGTTTTTCTGACCATATCGATTCTATCGTGAATAACGCCAATGTCACTTAAGGTTTTCTGAATTTATTGTACCTTTTTTAGACCCATTCCTTAGTACCGTCCCCCCACCCTCCCAGTTTGGTCACCTTACATTACAGTGCTTTTTTCATTGCCTGATATGCTTCTAGAATAATGAGCATTCCATATTGGACCCGTCAGTGAATATCGTTACGTTACAGACACTCATCACTACGCACTGGTAGAAAGCCTTGCCGTGAAATTTTTCTAAAGCTCAGCTTTCCAGTGATGTAATTGGATTTTATTTTTGATATTAAGTCCTGAATACCCTACAAAATTCTGAGCTATTAATATGTAGGTCGAGGGGTAGGATATGCAGCAACACATCCAGGACATCTTTTGCGCACGGCATCGTTGTGATGTCGACGTCTGTAATCGCAGCTAGCTTTGATATGTTATAGCCCTTTCTTAACGTTTTACACCATTAATACTACCATCTTTGTTTGAAGTTTCCACCTCCTACTGAAGGTACTCTTAAATTCATAAAAAATCCTTAAGACCCTTTCAATCCGTTCAGTTTCCGGATTTGGGTTTAATAACACCACTTAGCTTTGTCGAAATTTACGCGATCCCAAACGTTGGCTTTACTCATGGGAACATTTCTGACACTAGAAGACAATATCGTCCGCAAGCGCAACCATCTAGATCTTATCTGTGTTCAGAATTGGCCGGATTTTATTCGTGACGGTGAGCCAAACTAAAGAAGACACTAGAGAATCCGATTCACAGTAAACAAACAAGTGAGTGGCACAGTCTAGTGTGAGTATGGTGGTCCTTTTAAATATGGGGCTAAGTTCGGACTCATTTCATTACCCATGACTCACGGTAATTCCCTTTTGTGCAAAAGTAGAAAACCCCTCTGAATGTTGATATGAGAGGGGCTTCTATTGGCATTAGAAAAGCGGTTTATTAAGGAAAAATAATTGAAGCAAAATCTCTTCTATTCGCGAGCGATACTTACAGATGACCTTCTTCCTACCACACTGCTCTCACAGTAGGAAAAACCGGTTTTCATAAATCATGGGGTAAAAAACCCTCTCCTGTAACTTGTGACTAAGGAGCCGTTCAAGTATTACGTAATGCAGTTTTTGAAGTTTGACCCTAATGTGTGTGCGTGAAATTCCTAAGTTCATGGCTTGTAGTTTAGGTGGTTTTACTTGACCCCAACGGTCGGACTCCAAACTATTGACTCATGGTACGACTCTTTTCGTATGTAAAAAAGTATGTGTAGTGTACATATACTACATAAAAACTTAATGGTACGTTACGCGTTGCTTGACACCCCTCCCCCTGTAACGCACCGAAACGTTTCACAAGATCCCCCCCCCACCTAACTGCGTTACGTAATACTTGAACGGCCCCTAAGCATGCTGCAGGCATATGCTCAGCACAATATGGGACTTAAACAATATACCACGGTTGAAGGTAATTGTGGCTACTGGCTGGTAGGGCTGCCTAGTTTTAATGGATGAGGTGGTGTGATGTTATCGCACTGTACTTGTTTGCATTGATGGTCGTGAATTAGGATATCGAAACTGAACCATTTTCGTTGGCAGACTTACAGAAAGAATGAGTCTGAGTGATGGAACCCTTTAGGTGACTCTGGATCCAAAGATTCAAAGGCTCATTTTACTCATCTCCATATGACACTACCTTGAGGTATTCCATTGTATAAAAATTTTGTTACACCACTGTTACCGCGATCCTACAGAATATTTCTTGTTCTTATCATGTTCCTAGTCGTAATGGAAAGGCTATTACGCCTTATTCAATGAGAGATTCTTATATAACTTCAGAACGTTGTTGACGATATATTGTATATGTCCAAAAAGATGTATGCTCAATTTTATGCGTCAACAGCCGCCGTCTTAAGGGTCAGTTACCTAGTTGTGTTTTGCAAAGTGCTTCATCAAAAGACATTGACAGACATATTTGGATGATTCTTTTTTGTTGTAAGCAATAAGATCCCCTATTGCTGCCATGAGGAAAAATTTTGATGTAGGATGAGGGTGCGAGGATGGCGAGGGAAGTGGTAGTCTTACTTTGTAACACGTCGACTGATTTAGATGATTCTGAATGAATTGAGTATCATGTAATTTGATTCAGCACAAAAATTGTCGCTTATGGTAAAATTTGGAGTGGGGGTCTCTTGACGTCAACAATTGTTGGTGGCAAAATTTCTTCAATAGGCCACAATCTAGATCTTCATTTGGTATCAACAACTGGTGGTTGGAAAATCTCTTCAACAGGCCGCAGTGGCGCAATTGGAATCTGTTTCTCCCGCAAATAAGGGTGGGGGAAATGGGCAAGGGATTTTTCAGCTGTTTCTTGCCACTCATATCCATGCCAAAATCAAAAATTTTATCTCAAATCACCAAAGCTGCAAATTCATTAACTCTTTAACTTTAGTTAACTTTATAGCAATCAAAGTTGATTGTTGGAGATTACTTATATGCCTACACCGTACCGACTTACCATCAAGAAATTGATACACCTGAAGAGCACTCATCGATCACATCGAGCAAATAAGGTAGAAGGTCTGAGTGGAAATAATTTGAAAAGTAGGCAAGAACCTACGTGGATTTCGGAAGAAAAGTGATGCCCAACCGTTTTCAGTATCGTTCGTTCTAATGCTTAAAAGACGCTATTATTTGCCAACGATAGCACATGCAAAGTTTTAAAAAGAAATTTAATGGGCTGGGTCCTTTTGTTAATCTTTCTCCGTCACTCTTTGCTCCTCTGTACTAATCATGGAGCAACTTAGGGTTTATATTGCACCCGTCCTCCATCTGATTAGATTTCGTGTCTTTGTATTAGTGTTCATATTTATAGTACGTTTGTTAATTTAACGAGGCGGAATGGAAATCTTATTTTGCTCTCGCAACCATTATATAAGTTCTGTCTTTCCTCGAATTTTTACTTCTATTTATTTCAATCTCAACGTGGAAAAAATTTTAGCCTATAAATTAAGTTCTGACTTGATTGAAATATTTACAGTGTACATCAAGCCGAAATAACCTACATCTTGCATGCTTTTGTCACATAAATATAAACTGTGGTAGATGTTTCATCATCAATCTTCAGTCCTGTCCCACCATATAAATCTACCCTCGAGCTATCTATCACCCAAGTACCACAAAAACCAGCATGGCCGGCGTATTCCATAATTAAATTACCCGCTTAGACAAAAGTCACCCTTCAACTGTTTTTATTGGCTATTTCTTGTGGATTGCATGCCTAACAATTTGCAGGTTTGCCTAGAAATCTTAAGAAGGAACCAAAAAGTAAACAGAAGAAATCCGTTCCATTTCATTATTTAATCAATGAATGAATGGCCATTTGCATAGCAGCCATACGAAGCGAACAATAATCTATCTGAAGTCAAAACAAAGTATGTAATCCAAACACAAGAGATCAACCCTTAAGATAAGGGGAACAACCACCCCATAGAAAACATAATTCACCCTCAGTCATGTACAAGAGCGGCCATCGCTGCCCAATGACAAATGTCTGTGGGTACATTACCATTTCAACCCCCAGCAATCAGACCTTCTGAAATTACCACTTCGACTAGGTTCAAAAGTCTGACGGTTTCCTTTCCCTTTGGAGCGTTTTTGTTAGGTAGCCAGCTCTAGTCCAGCCATGCAGTCATGCAGAGTTTTGAAGCGTGCTCGCTTACTTTGGTCGTCCAGAAAAATTTGGTTGACTGGTTCAACGTCTGAACGATTGAAAGAGATAAGAAGACAATTGAAATAGAAACTAAGGATACGAATGCAAGCCATGTAATTAGCTAGACCAAAATTTTAAATTATTCAGTTTGAAAGGCAATTCATCTATGAAATATTCGCTTAGCATGGCAGTTAAAGTTAAAATAATTATATGGAAGGAGTTGCCAGAGAAATAGCTGAAAGTTGATAGTAGCGGCCAATTACGCCAATCAGTTGATCACACAATATAAGTACGGCTGTCCTCCGTTGTGGAGGAGCTTACATATATGTGCACTATTTTATAGATAGATGTCGGCTGAAGCTTTTCAGAGCTTCTGATAGAGTTACGCGTGCCAAACAGGTCAATCTGGTAATAATAGCCTAAAGAAATGAAAACCTGGTAAAAGGAATCAAAAGTTTAAAATGGCAAAAAAGAATACAACTTAGGTAAGGGCAAGACCGCCTACCCAAACATCAGCAGGAGTCAGTTCTGCTACTGCTAGTGGAAGCTTATTCCCCTCTTAATTCATAGACGCCGTTGTTGAATTCTCGTATACAGAAATCGACTTCCTCTGACGCTGATACGTCTGATACCGTCTTTCATAGCTGCTTCCAATTATGTTTTGTTAGACGCATCTGTCTAGACACTGTTGCTTCATCTGGCTAAGCTCAGTCCTGTGATCTTGCATTTTCATCTGACACAGATGGTATGATGGGGAGTAAATGTCTGACTCACTTGGTTTCTGAATCCTGTCATTATCCTGCGCTCTTGGTCGTCATGTGTTTTGATACTTCTTCTTCTCCTCTACTTAGCGACTGTTTCTTCAACTTCAAACAGTCTGACTTTTCGATCATCAATAACTGGAGGCTGACTTGTGATTGGTCGAGCGTGCTTGGGGTATGTGACGTCGATCTAGCTTTTTAGCGCCATTTACATGTCTTTCGGTTCTGAGCCGCGAGGACTACTTCTGCATATTCTAATCTCTAAAATCAGTTTTCCTTTCGGCTGCATTTTTTTATGCCGACTTTTTGTCTAGCAAAAGATCCACGTTGCTTGTCGACCCTAAACAATTTTTGAAGTTTATAAACTAAAAGCGTAAGTGCCTATCCTTCTTCTCTGAGCTATCGTGATTGTGTGAGAGACGATCCCTCTACAATTTTGAATTTGTTCGCGAACTTTTTCCTTACTGCTTTCTGTGATTCGAACTAATCACATATTTCCTTTGTTGGTTTTACTCAATTGGTCAGGCTCTCGCCCACTTAACTTAAGTCTAAAAACATTTTATTTGACGACGCAACTGTTGCTGAACTGCCTGCCTGAAGGCCTTTGTGGGGAGCTTCCATCCGTCGTTTGTGTTCTCTGTAATTTTATTCAATTAATTTTTCTGTTCCGGCCTTTTACCTGTGCTTTGGAAGATTTCTTTGATAATTCCTCTTCATAAGATAGGCAGTTAGGCGGATATTTCTAATAACCGACCGACTCTTGCTTGTGTCACATTACGAAGATTTTTGAATTACTAGTCAATGGCGTACTTCGCCTTTACTGCCTGCCTTACATGCGTTCTTTCCAGCACATCTTCCTTAAGAGTAAATCAACAACCAAAAACCTCCTTGAATTCCTTAATTACTTTTTGCCGACTATTGACTATTAAATGTATATTCACGGATATTATTAAGGACTTCGATAGGATTGACCAAGAAATCCTTATTTCCCAGCTGTCTCTGTGCTTGGGTTTCCTTGTTGTTCCGTCGATTGAATATCTTCTTACATCTCGGGTCGTATGCAACCTGTCATTTTCCGTGGAACTCTTTCCGATTTAATTTTTGTCTCCTCAGGGGTGATCCAAGGTAGCATTCTTAGCCCGCTTCTTTTCTTTCTGTATATCAATGATTTTCTGCTTCTTTTTTCGAACGCTGAAATTCTTTGTTATGCATGCGATACCAAAATATGTCGCACTACTTCTCTGACTGTAGTCTCTTAAACACTAATGTGGCTCCGTTTTACGATTGGTCTTCTCGGTTTCTCTTAAATGCCAGCAGGTGCACTGCTGTGACCTTCTCCCGTAGAAAATGACCTTTTCTCTTCGACTACTCTGTGGGTGGCAGTGCTAGAAATTTTTGTGCTGTTCTCAACTCTCATCTTTCTTTCGAAGATCATGTTAATTAGTTTCTTAGTAGAGCTAGTTTGACACTGGGCTTCGCGAAAAGATGATCCAAAGAACTTGAAGATCCCTATTTAACTAAGCTTTTTATTGCACTTTTATGAGACCAATTCTGGAACATGTCAGCCCTGTATGTGCCCCCTATTTCGCCGCACATAGACGGTGCAAGGCAGATTCCTTATGTTTCCATTCCGTGATCTTCCTTGAATCCTGCATGCTAACAGAAATCGGAGTACGCTAGGTAGTCACCGTGACTTCCTGAGGCACAGAACCTCTTCTTAGCTTTATCCCTCAATTTCCTAGGCACCGTCAAGCGAGGGACGAAAAAATGAGGGGATCCCAACCTAGAAGTGCCAATAGGAATAGTAAAGAACGTCGTAAAAAGCGCCCACGGCCAGATCGCCATCGCACTCTCCCAACACGCCCAACTCAATCACAAGAAAGAAGCTAATCATCGATGGAAGAGAAGTCAACTCTGAGTCGGACGAATACACAAGGTCCAAACACCTACCCGAATCGCTATAAATATCGCAGCACCGAGCCAAGCCAAAAGAGGCTAAAGAGTCCAAAAAGGAGAAAGCGTATTGGGGAGCAGATATGAGAATGTACCCATTCAGTGGTAGGAAAATTGAAGTCGCCGAAAATCACGATGTCATCCATACGGAAGGTAGGTCTTGTCTTAGATAGAAACCTGGAAGCCTAAAATCCTACAGCTACAGTAGCGAGAATACCTCTTCGTCTGATCCTAACCAACCTCTTTGCACACTTCTTCAGTAAATATTCAGCGACAATTCCCTACAACCCGACCTTAACTACTTTTCATCCATGGAAAAGTGCACTCAAACGTCGTTTACATCTTTCGACCCTGATCCCGAACTAATCGCCGCCAGTATTAACGGGCTTGAGGACGACTTTCACCTAGGTCCCGGTGGCATTTCAACCATCGTTCTGAAAAAGTGTACCATGCATCCAGTTCAACTTCTTACTTTGCTTTTTCGCCTTTCAAACGCGCAAGGGGTTTTCCCTCAATTATGGAAAAACTCGTATATTATTCCCAGCTTCAAAAATGGCTTCAAGAACGATGTGTCCAACTACAGACCCATTGCTAAATTATCATCCATACCTAAACTATTCAAAAAATTGGTTTATGATTCCATGTTCTTCCACTGTAAGTCTATTTTCTCCTACTTCAACCGTCAGTACAATGTTCTTTTTAGTTCATTCATTTCTAACCCTATTGTCGCTCATTCCGGCGTCCCTCAGGGCAGCCACCTCGGTCCATTGATTTTCATCCTTACAATAAATGATGTTGAATGTGTCATCAAACACTCAGAGCTGTCCATTTATGCTGACGACATGAAAGTAATTAAGAATATCTCCTCCACTGATTCTCTTCTCCTGCAAAAGGATTGGTACAACTCGTCCTGACTCGGCAAGCCGCTGGCCACTTGCAAACTGGAGATTTCACAGGCATCCAAAAGGAACACACCTGCTTTATCACTCGACAGATATGGCCAAAGTTGGACCCTAAGTGGTCAAGAGAGCTTATCTTAACGTAGTATAATAAACGTTATAGTGGCCGTAATTTTGGACCATTGTCTCATATGAAGACACGTCGATAGACTCAGAGATATCCATACCTAAACTATTCAAAAAATTGGTTTATGATTCCATGTTCTTCCACTGTAAGTCTATTTTCTCCTACTTCAACCGTCAGTACAATGTTCTTTTTAGTTCATTCATTTCTAACCCTATTGTCGCTCATTCCGGCGTCCCTCAGGGCAGCCACCTCGGTCCATTGATTTTCATCCTTACAATAAATGATGTTGAATGTGTCATCAAACACTCAGAGCTGTCCATTTATGCTGACGACATGAAAGTAATTAAGAATATCTCCTCCACTGATTCTCTTCTCCTGCAAAAGGATTGGTACAACTCGTCCTGACTCGGCAAGCCGCTGGCCACTTGCAAACTGGAGATTTCACAGGCATCCAAAAGGAACACACCTGCTTTATCACTCGACAGATATGGCCAAAGTTGGACCCTAAGTGGTCAAGAGAGCTTATCTTAACGTAGTATAATAAACGTTATAGTGGCCGTAATTTTGGACCATTGTCTCATATGAAGACACGTCGATAGACTCAGAGATAACCATACTGCACCACTTCTGCAACTGCCAACCGCAGACACCGGTTTCTGGGCTCTCCCTTTTTTAGAGAGTTAACCGAATCAGACTCCACTGATGTCTGGGATCTAGTGCGGTATCAGGAGCTCTAAGTGGTTTCCGGCTACGTAATAGGGCTAAAACCTTTTTTCTGCAGCCAATAATGTATATTGACTCCCCGAGAACTGGATTACATTGGCGACAGGAAGCTAGCTCGGCCACAGAGAGCTGTAGGTAGACTCTCCTCTTTCCTAGGGGTTTATGGGGTATGAACATGAAGTCTCAACTGTGGTGTCACAAACTCTTATAATTAATAATCACCGAATTACAAACTCAAGCTGCATATAACTCAGTTGCCGTATGCCTAGAAGAAAGCTCAGGGGACACTCTATGATGCTGTACACCTTTTAGCAGGAAAGGGTTTTGCTTTGTTTTTATATATGATATTGCCAAAGCTCCGGGGATGCCCTATGATACTTAAAGCACAGCCTTAGCAGGAAAGGAATTAAGGGTAAGGGAAATGGGTTAAGAGGTTGAGTGAAGGAGGGGTCAATGTTCGTCTCGTTTAAAAGTTTCGGGTTCATAAGATCAGGGAAAAACAGAAGATGGTAAACTGTTTTACATTCGTATTATTCTGCTTAGAAAAGATTCACGAAATTTTATGTTACGTCCAAATTTTACCTGAAGAGTATAGGGGTGGGGCGTGAAGAGTGATGTAACAGATTTATTAATTTTTATTAACTAATTATAAATTTATTCCGTGCAAGTTCGATGGCGCATGTCACAGTATCGGTCCTTTCTGATTCTGGGCCTAAGCTCTTCCTTCAAAACTAGAGCCCTTTATGGATGTCATATTTAAGCTAAACAAATTAACTAACTTACGTTGAGTATACGAGCACTCCAGCTTATTGCAGTAACGCTATAAGACCAGGTGTAAGTATGGTCTATCCTAATCTTCTGCAGTATGTTAACTAATCTTGTCGCCATTGCTCCAGGTAATAATCATACATCTAAGTATTTCATGAATCAAGGACAAAACCAACAGCAAAAACTGCTTATCAGTGAATGATTGTATGTAGTTGGGCTGACTTTATCTATCGATAACGACCGGCTCGTTAAGTTAATTAGCGCTCACCTGAAGTGGTCAAGTTCGTTGTTGTTCAATTCGTTACGATAATTTTCGTATCATGTATACGTTTTCTCACGGGCTCGTAACAAAAGTAAATCAAAAATCAATTTAGCTCAAATCAAATCAATTTGAAACGCTTGCGCATATGGAAAATTGACTATGCCGTTTGCCATGTCGAAACAATACAAGGTCAATAAAGCACGGCCACTTAACATAGTCCATTAAGGAACTCGATCAGATGATTGGCTCTATCGAGCGCTGCTCCTTCAGTGCCAAGCTGTCGACTGTTCAATTAAGCTGTGAAACCTGAACGTATAGTTATATCGGTCGTCAGATAAGGTGCGCACTTCTTAAAAGCAGCGATTCTCAATTCGATTCTATCGTCAGCACTTCAGCGACTTCCAGGTTAACATTTTCCCCAAAGCACCTTTGACCGACAACAGCCGACTAGTTTGTCTTTACATAGACGCCGCATCCAATGTCTCCAATGTCTTAAGATTCCTCTCGATTTCTTCTATTTTCCTTTCTGATCTGACCCCGAGTCGCCCGGAGCAAGTATACGAAGATACCATAGCAGTCCCATAAATCTCCTCGTTTACACTAATTTAGACGTTTTACGCCTTTTTTACCACACTCTAAGCCCCAAGGTATTGCACCTTTGTCTCTTGGCCGGTTAGTCGGACTCCTCTTAATGCCAACTCTTGCCTTATCCTCTTCATGTCGAGAATTGGGGGAACCTTGGAAGTAGATGATAGTCGAATAGTATGGATATAGTTCCACCGGTTCACGATCAATTTCTTGTTGTGACCATATCTGCTGTCGTCCGGTTGTTGGCTATTTTTCGAACTGAAAATATTTCTCAGATCTTTTTATCTGTGCGCTTTACGTTACCGATGAATACCTGGGATGCGAGCTGGTTTTATTCGTGGACCAAATGCGCGTCGAAAATTAAATAAAAATCTTAAAATAGCGCCTCCTTAATAGCGGCGTTGATGCGCTTCTCTTATTTTGTTCAATTTTTATGCGATCAGTTAATGGCCAGGGATAATAAACCTTTTTTGTGATGATAATTTTCAATCTGGTGACAAAGATACCGAGAATTTCGTAGGATTATTTTGATAGAGTCATCATTTTTGTATAATTGGAGGGCAATAGCATGACGACGAAAAGTTTTCTTATCATCAGAGAAATTTATATTGCGGCAGTAAAATTTGAGAAGTAAGTAGTTTGAAATTGATTGTCAAGAATTTCAGTATTGTTCTAATGAGGTGAGTTTTCTACTATTCTTGTCAAAACCTGAATCATAAAATTAAGCAACATTTCTATGGTGCTAGAAATCCTCTCCTCAAGTATTTCAATATGTTTTCGGAAGACTTCAAAAACGTTTTTAGAGTCTTGAAAAAATGTCATTTCATTTCTCTTATTGGTTCTTGGATGGTGATCAAATCACACATGTGAAGTATTATGTGATAGAGGATTGTTTGCTGATTTCGTAAACGTTGTTTTTATTTTAGACTTCATTGCTTTGGTTTCAGTTAAAATGTATTAATGTTCGTCCAATAAAAGTAGCGAGGCAGATAGAGGATTGTATCTTCTTAGCAGCATTTTGGGAGTCGACCTCTCATTTAAAACATGAAAACAAAAGTCTTAAGTCTTGTACGTGCCCAACTCGTTTTTTTCTAAGTAATGACTTCAAAATCGAGAATTTAATGAGAAGCAGCACTGGAATAAGATTCACTGCAAACTAGTTTTTTGACTAACTCAAAAAAGTGTATATGATATTTTTTTTCAATGGGGAGATGGAAGTGTTCTTTTGACATTGGGTTCAGGACTCCTCTTACCCAAGCAAATTCACAAAGATTTGCTGGATTTCTCCAGTTCTACATCCTTATCTCACATTTCCATGGTTATTTGAAGCCTGTGTTCTTAGGTCATTGTACCAAGTTCTTTGGCTCCAAGGCAGTGTTCCCTCGCAGTATATATCACTTCCTTACTAAGGCAGTACATTGGCACAATATATGCACCGCCGTCTCTTCATGTTCCAGGCATAGTCTACAGTCGTTATTCTCAATGAGTCTCATTTTCTTCAGATGACACCAGAAATTACCATGTCCTATCAAGAGTGCCGCCAGCCACTTTAGAATTTTCCTATCCTATATTTTGGCTTGTCTTCACGAGTCCACTTCGTCCGCCTGTCTCCAGTGTTCCTCTATGGTCCATTTCTCAACTAGATTTCTAACCTTAAAATATAATTCCGATCCTTTAAAGTGCGATTCGGTTCCTTACTTAGCGACACTATTGTTGCCTTTTTATTACCCTTCAATCCCTACTTGTCCCTTTATCCAAACCAGTGTCAGCTTTAACGAAGCTGAGGTGGTCCCTCGCTTAGATTTCGAAAGAATAATGTCAAAAAAACGATAAAAAGGCGAGACATTAACGTGCACGACACTTTAAAACCATAGTTAGTCCGGCGAAGAGGGGCCTGATGAAATTTCCCAACTCTAACGGAACGAAAATGAACACGAATATTCAACGATGACAAGAGTTTCGGTGAGTCAACAAAACTCTGTAAGATATCAGAGATAAAAAAAAATCCGATATATGGTTGCGCCTATCCTCCAGCAGGTCCAAAGAGAGCAGCTCAAACCTGTCCTTATAAGCTGGCAGAATCGAATGGCAATTCCATTGAGGGCCACGCACTGCAGATCTGAAAAACCTACGCTGAACAGCCTCAGTATGAGAAATGTATACCACATAGTTAGAAGACCAAACAGGACTGGCATACTTCAACACGGGTCGACCAAAAATACAAAAAAAATTTGGTGATAAAGAGATTGTTAAACTCCTTAGACCATCTCCTTACAATGCCCAAGGAATCACTAGCCTTGTTAACTATCTAACAGAATTGTGTATAACTCCGTTTGCTTCATGCACTCAATCGCCCTTGATTAGCAAGTGCTATAAATACACTTTTGTCCATTATATGCTTCTCCTGCAAGTATTTCAGCGCATACAACAGGGCCAACATCTCTGCCCCCCAGACTTAAATGTTATTCCACATTCAGTTCCCTACTAGCTTTCCTGTCATTTCTGAATTTATTTGTGAAAATCTGTCGACTTACTCTTAGATAGTGATCCATCATTATATTCATAACAGAGCATCGACCATTTCAAGACACCAATTAGAAACAAAAGGTTAGGCAAGGAAACGTGGATGAAGAATCAGTGAATTCCATCTTTTTAATATATCAGTCTAACGATAGCAGTCCTAACATCATCTCTACAACAACTAGGAGACGGAGTTGGATCAATGCGTTGAGCCGCACGACCACCATGCCATGGGCCCCTGGTTCAAGACCAGATCTCCCCGTGAGCTTTTATTAAGAAATTAAAATAATTCAATCTGTCTCTGGGCTGTTGTCTACCTCGCAGGAATGCAAAAAAAACAAGACTCAAGCTTCCTCACTCCTCTTACCCTAATTCACTTCCGGCCAAAACCATGCTAACGCATCAAAGGGTTGTCCCCTAGGATTTGGCCACATCGTATAGAAAAAAAAACTAACTTACTGGAATTCTTGAATAACTGCATATCATCTATTGAAAATTCTAACCAAGTTGATTGCACTTTCACTGATTTCAGTAAAGCTTTTAATCGATTCAATTATTAAATTCTCCTTCATAAGTTGGCGATTCTTGGTGTTCCTGCTGGTTGCTCGTACTTGTCCAAGCGCTCCAAACGTGTTTCCTTTCATGGAATTCTTTCGGTTCCGATCCGTATCACTTCTGGCGTGCCACAGGGTAGTCACCTCGGTTCCTTACTGTTCATTATTTACATCAATGATGTATCCCTAATTCCATCACACTCCTGAATTGTGTGTTATTCCGATGATGATGAAAGCTATTTCATTCTATTTCGAACGATCTTGACTTCCGCCTCTTGAATTCTGACTTGGACGCTTTCTACAATTGGCATCATTGAATCCGAATCAAATATTAGAAAATCTGGAGTCAGCGTTCTCATTACTGAATAAATATTTTCTGAGGTGGAAAATAAAGCTCAACACCGGAAAAACTCAAGCAATATTTTTCACAAGGAGACGCAAGACTTACTTCCTACCAAGCAGAGATCTTCAACTAGACGGATATGACATCTTATGGTCAGACAGCATTAAATACCTGGGCTTACAACTGGATCCGAATCTAACGTATAAAGGCAACACGGCAATGATACTGAAAAAATCAGATATAAAAAGAAAGAAAATGCTATCGTCAGCAAAGCTATAAATCGAATTGAAACTGAGAGAGGAACGGTCACTTCTAACGAGGATAAAGTTTGGTAAAAGAACTGACCCCTGTGGTACATCGGTATTTATTTAACTCCATCTACTATTACATGGATGGAATAGCCAGATAAAAAAATATCATTACCACCTTTCTTTAATACAAATATGTCGAAGAGTTGAAAGCCCCATCGGTCGATTGGAAGCACGCTTTTCAGGTTCAAAAACGATTTTGAAAATGACAGTTATATGAAAAGATAAAGTATTTAAGTAAATAGAAAGTATCGCTAGCAATCGATAATGATTTCCTTTTTTTTCTGTATTTTTGTTTTTTTATATAAAGTCGTAGTTAATATTTTTTGGTTGATAGTGATTGACGAACTACTTGAAACCCTATCAAAGAAAGGTCTCCACGTAACATGTTATGCGGACGATCTAGCGATAGTAGTCAGAGGTAAGTTTGAAGAAAATTTGGGAGACTTACTTCAATCGACACGGCAACCTCTTGGGCGCAGGATTGTGGACTGAAGAGAAACCCAAATAAAACCGAACTCTGCTGCTTCACCAGAAGACACAAATTAAGAAAGATAGTTCTCCTATGCATCGGAAACACGAGATTAACCTTAAAGAATGGGGCGAAATTTCTGGGTGTGCTTTCTGGACGTGTAGAAAGTATGGGGATATACCCATGTGTAATCAGACCCATGATAACGCATGGAGCGATAGTCTGGTGGAAGGCGATAGAGGTGGGCAGAAACCAGAAGATTATGGACTAGGCCCAACGTATGTGCTGTCTAGGCATAACAGGGGCTATCAGGTCAACACCGACAAGGGCTTTAGAGGTCATTCTAAACATTACTCCACTAGAATTCTACGTTAAGCAAGTGACACTCAACTCTGCTATACGTTTACGTATGAAAAGATCGACCGAGTATGTAATGGTAATACGATGAAGAGACTGTTTGAGGAAGAAGATTGCTGGGACTTCAAAACGGATAACCCAAATTTAGAGGCAATCTTCAAAACGCAGTTTCCGACTAAACGTGAATGGATCAACAATGGGGTGATCCAAGAAAACACTTTAGCGATTTACACAGACGGCTCAAAATGCGAGCGTGGCTGTGGTTTTGGAATATCGTGCGAGGAACTTAACCTGTAGTTATGGGGAGGGGTAAACGACTCCTCCTCGGTTCTTCAATGTGAAATCGCAGCGATAGAGATAGGAGCTAAACAGCTAATAGAACGGGGAATAAGATCCTCTAGGATTGCAATATGCACGGATAGCCAGGCGTCCATCAAATCTCTAACTAACGCCGAGGTAAGATCCAAAACGATAGAGGGATGTAAACAGACTTAACGGGGCACTGTGGCATCCCAGGAAATGAAAAAGCAAATGATCTGGCGCGGAGAGGCACAAATAAGGACACTCCAATAATGCTCAACCTGAGCATACCCATCCAGGAAATTAAAAAAGAAACCATGGAATGGGTAACGAGGAGGCACAAGGAAAAGTGGGAGGTATCCGATATCGCCGGAAACACAAAGGCGTTTTGGGGAACTCTCAATGCACATGAATCTGAAAAGATCATTAAGCTTAACAAAGGCAAACTGAAACTTCTTGTTGGCCTTGTGACAGGACATGCAAGACTAAGGGCGCATGCCATAAAAGTGGGAAGGGCGAATACTAGTCTATGCAGGGGATGTGGGGAAGAAGACGAGACCGTATCACACGTTCTCGGCCAGTGCCCAGCCCTAACGCAAAAAAGATTTAGAATCTTAGGAACATACTACTGCGAAGATTTACCAGAAGTTAAGAAATCAGGTTATAATCGAATTTTCCAATTCGTTACTGGGATCAGTTGGCTCTACAGTGGACTTTAGGGTACGTTGCCGAGCAGGGGGCGTACAACGGGCCACTATAGGCCTCAGTGCATGGAAGACACACATCTTTCCCCCCTCGAAAACCAACCAACCAATATTTTTTTGGAATGGTATGGCTACATAACCTAGAATCCCACTGAATGTAAACCAACTTCCACGTGAATAATCACCTAATTCACAAGTGTGAAATGGGAGAAAAAAACGATCAAACACTCAATTACACTATGAGTACAAATCAAAACGACGTATTTATGGAAAAACTATAATTAGAAAATGCCGTTAAATCAATAACACCTCGTTGAGGTAATATCATTAGGTTCTATCCAGACGGTATCATCCTATGATCATGTATCTCCTCCGTAGACAAATTAAAAATCTCTCGAAAGATAACATATTCCGAGTGCGGATGCGGACAAAACAAAAAACCTCCAAGATTTTTGAGTCGTTAAGAATTCCAAAAGGAACACGAAAACGTGCATATTAAGACGACAACAACAAAACAAAATTTTCTCTTTATGGCTCAATTATTAACACTTTTGTGGAGGATTATGCTCAGTTAATGGTTTGTGGGTTTCTCGGGTCTGTCGTTCTTCCCATTTCAATTTGGGACTGGCCTGGACACAGGGTGTTCCCCCCCCCATCCCCCTTACCTTTCTCGTCCGCCAGGGTTTTATTTATGGACAGTGGTCCTCTCCGATTATCTATTTGCCTAATAGCGTGGGCTTTTATCGATTCGTTCAGTGGCTTCGATCATTATCAATGGCCGTTTGGATTTTCATTAATTTTCCTTTGATTTTTTACCTTTCAGGTCTTTTTAACTACTTTTTCTTGTTTCGGGACGCGTGAGTTATTGTCGGATAAGCGCGGAAGATGAATTTCAGATATTTCGACCAGGTGAATATTTGATTAGGAGTGTCTTTGGTTAATTATTCCTTTTTTGTTTTTGTTTTTTTTTGAGTCCGCGCAGGTATTTATTGGCGCGGCAACACAAATTTTTGAGCGATTTGCATGCTTTTCACACTAATTTTATGGATTTTTTTTTTAAAGTTTTTTAAGAAAATATATTAATTGACGTTCCATAGGTGAGACACATTTTTCGGTGACAGAGATAAAGCAGGCATTTGATTTCAATCTTTATTAATTTTTTGATTTTAAGAGCAACAAGATTTATGAATATTGAAAAGAATTTTTTGAATAGAGAAATCATAGCGCCTGTTAACAGGCGGTCAAGGGCAAATTTGCATAAAACTATGATTTAGAAGACGACACAGAGTGCTGAAACACAATTTTACTCGATTTCGTTATCTCTTCTGGTTAGAATTCATTTTTTTAGGTGTTTTTTATGAATTTTGCTACATTTCTTTCATATAGTTTTAAATTATTTATTGTTGTGGCGATAAGGCAAGAATCTATGTATAATTAGTAGTGATGGATTTAAGAATGTAAAATGAATAAATGTAGAAGATATCGAAGAAGACAGCACAGAAACAACGCCACTTTTAGAACTAACTTTCACTAAATTTCTCGTTATTGCGTATATGGAATAATACTCAAAAAATATATAATTCAGTATTTTCATATAAATCTAGGAATCGAAGAAAAAATAGCAACTGGCGAAATCGAATCTTGAACTGCGGACCATGCGCATGAGACTAACCCATTTTCTAAACTACAGCAGTTCCTTATATTGCAAGGCCTTTTCGCAGTAAATTTAGTACAGTTCAGTTATTCAATATGTAGGCCTTCTAAAGGGCTAACTCGACTTAAGGCAAAGAACTTAGGGCCAAAATAAATTACAACTGATATTTTTCTTTTCAGTACATTTATAAAAGCGTTTTTTTTTTAGTTTTTTAAACTACAAATTATTTGCTGTTTTTTTAGTTTTATTATTTCATCGTTCTTACTTAAAAATCTGAAACCATCCGCCATCTTGTAGACCAAATAAATTAAATAGATCCAATCTAAATTTACCACGATCATCCGACAAATTAATAAAACTACAGACATCATTAAAATTTCTTGAACAACTGGCTATAGGTTCATGCTGGCCATAGGTAGTCCTATGACTATGAACATAAAGTAAATTGCGTAGATAAATACCTGGAGCATAGATGGTAAAGAGAGCAACAAGGTCAGGAGAACAAATTCTATAGCATAAGTAGGGCTTCACGGCACCGAGACAAGACCGAGACTTTTACAGATCTCGGTCTTGGTCTCGTCAATGTGAAGTCGATCTCGCTCTCGTCGCAATCTGGGCGAGATAAAGGCCAGTCTCGGTGTGATCTCGCTCTCGTCGCAATCTGGGCGAGATAAAGGCCAGTCTCGGTGTGATCTCGCTCTCGGCAAGATAAAAAAAGGGTATTTCGGTGGGATAACGGGGAGTGAGGACAAGTGATATATCTATGAATATATGCATTTTCTTCATAATCCCATCGCCAAAATAAGGTAGCAAAGGCTCTTGTTTGCTATTGGGGATAAAGCGCAAATATCTGAAGAAGGAAATAATGTAGAAAGAAGCGATTGGGGAGAGCAGTGTATACTTATATGCCCCATAAATCACAGAATTGGAATTTTTCGGAGCGACATAAAAGCTGAAACAACTAAAAAAAATTTTCCACAATAAAATGATAAAAACTAATATCTCGTCCACTCTCGTCACCTCAATCTCGCTCTCGGTATCGTACTGTTACCAATGATATTGGTCTCGCTGCCTCGCTAACACGATAGCGAGACCGATACCGGCAGCGAGAATTATCTCGAGTATCGTGAAGCCCAAAGCATAAGCAATCCCGAACAAACAATATTGAAGCAATCGTACGTCTACAAGATAGAAATTGTAAACCAAGCAGTTTACACCTGTCGGCATAGGGCGGCGTCCAATTAAACTTACGAAGAGCATACCGGGTAAATGCTCGCTGAATTGACTCAAGACGGTCAGAATGTGATGTAGTGTAGGGGTTCCAAACTACAGAAGCATATGATTTCAAAGTGTCAGAGAAATGAGTAGAATTGCGCTTAATAAAGCCAAGCATTTTAGAAGCTTACATGAAATATAGTCAATGTGAACATTGGAAGTAAATTTGCTATCAAAATACACACCAAGATCGCAAATAAGCAAAGCAATTAGGTGAACGCATGCGATGGAACGAAAATGCCTTACATTTATCAGGATTTAGTTCAAGGCCATTGTTTATACACCATTCATTCAAGCCTATCAATATCCTCCTGAAGTCTATAACAATCTGATGACTACTTGATGATACAATACAGCTTAAGGTCATAAAGCAGAACTGAGGCAAAAGAGAACATCTTGATTACATCATTAATAAAAACAATAAAAAGAAGGGGACCAAAATGACTTCCGTGAGGAACACCATATAAAACTGCAAATACTCTGGATTCGACAGAACCAATCTTCACACACTGACGACGACCCATTAAGTAGGAAAGAATTCATTTTAATAAAGAAGAATGAAACCTAAAAGCAATCAATTTCCTTTTAAGTATAGAAAACTATACTTGATCAGGGCGGGGGGTAAGGTATTAAAATTTGTTTTTTGCATATTTTTTTATTACAACTCTTCAAGAGTATCTAGTTAAAATTTGAGGTCGATTGGAGCAAACTTCCGGAGATACAGTGCCTCGGGTATCCCTCCATCCGATACATCCCACATACAAAAGATCAGTGTTAAAACTTTAAACGTATTTTTCACACACTTACCTTTTTCAGAGTCGGTGCCCACTGTAGCTAAAAATCTACTGCACCGATCCTTTTGAAATTTTGCACACTTTTTCTTTACATAAATGACGAGGTAATGACGTCGAGTTTTTTTTTTTAAATTTTAACGTATTTTAAAATCACAAAATTTTCTATTTTTTTTTTGATGAAAAATCGGAATTTGACTTCCAAGTGCTGTAAGAAATTGAAAAATCAATAAAAAAAAAACTCGACGTCATTAAATGCAGAAACTTATAAACTAAAAAAATCATTTTGGTTTTTTGACTTGAGATGATCCAATGATGAGCTATGAGGGGCACCGCAATCAAACTTTTTTTTTAGACGTCCGCGGAGATTCGCTGTCAATGGCTCATTTCTTCATAAAAATTAATGAAAATTTCACGAAATGTTCTTCAAATGTTATTTTATTATGAAGTAATTATAGAAATAAATATATATTAACTGTGTTGCCAAAAAAAATTATCGAAAATATGCTTTTTTTTGTATCGAATTAACCTTACTCCCCCCTCAACAAAATCAGTATGGTAACCATCCTCAATTTCATTGATCACAAAGTTCTTAAAAATTACCAAATTGGTTGAAGTCGACCTTCCACTAACAAAGCCATGTTGTTGTGGGACAATAACCTCTTTAAAGTAGAAATACAGTTTCTCTTTTACAAGACTTTCAAAGAACTTCGGAAATCGGTAACAACTTAGCAATACCCCTATAATTATTAATCATATGTCTTAAACCAGCCTTATGCAAGGGAAATATATAAGAAAATTTCCAAGCCTCAATAAAATTACCGGAACTTAAAGATGTATTGAAAATATCTGTTAGAACTCCCGCAGTTTTTCAAAAGAACATTCGAAATCAAATCAGGGGCGTAAAATGTCTTATCATCAAGAGATTTTAAAATATTTTCAACATCATAAGCGGTCAGAGAAAGAAACCCTAATTCAACATTCAGCATTCAGTTTGAGAACTATGCCTTTTCCCCACTACTAAGTATATTCATCTCAAGGAAGGAGGGGAAGGAATTTTCTCAACCAACATTGGTGATTATAGTTCTGAATTACAAATGTTCGTTTCTTTAAAGTAGCCTTCTGCATGGATTTCAATTAGGAAACACCAACTAAAAACGTAATAGTCAAAAACATTGCCCTCCAAGGAGAATTTAGAAAAGAAAAGATAAAGAACAAGTAAAAACAAGACATACTACGATAAAAACGTGAATTGCTTATGATCGCGAATAAAATCCCATGTGCATCCTTTACACCATTTTGCTTCTTATGACATCCTTCCTAGCGGGACCATTTCACAAAAAACTAATTTTCCCCAGGAAAACTGCCGTCAACCACGCTACAATTCTTTCAAAGTGGAGTCCTTAAAAAAAAATTTTCAAGTCCAAGAGGAGACCCAGTCCAGAAAGCCTCCATTCACTTTTATTCAATTCATTCAAGAAAAACACGCCGTGAAGCGAATTAGGTATTTCCCAGAAGTTAAACATTTACTCACCCTTCCAGTCAGGTAAGAAGTGCATTTCGGTTAAGAAGGTGCTGTGGAAGTCAATAGATTCGTCATAGTCCCTATCATCAAGTTGGATCAGGTCCCATTAAAATGAAACATCCGCCGCGACTTGTTGCTTAGGTGTCAAGATGTCCTTTCGCTTTCTATTCGGCCACTTTCCTTGCGGTGTCAATGAAGCTAAAACGATAAAGATTCAATTGGATACGCCACTTAAGACGAGACAAAGGGCATGTATAGCCCATTTTGAAGTATATGAATGGATTTTAGCCTGCATCCAATCTGTTGACAGCGACAAATTGATCTCGTTAATTTCAGCTTACGAGGACATTTACAATCTATTGGCGGTAGGAGAAATTGTTTGCCTTTGATGTGATCCCTTGATAGTTTTGTGCGATTGTGGGATTGTCAGGATTTAGGGATGCATCTGGGAAAAGTGATATCGGGTCACTTTTTAGAGGCTTTCTAAAAAACTTTCTTGATTAATTTGCCCTGAAAATGCGAGATATGAAAAATTGTATTTCCAACCTAACAACTAAAAGTACTGCGCTTAACCCAGTTTCGTTTTCTTCCATTAAATTTTCGAAATGGGCACCGTCATAAGCCGGATACTTCCATATAATAAAATTTATCAAAATTTCAAGCATTTTTCGTGCATTGACTTCTCGCAAAAACAATTTTCCACAGTAACTCCAAATGGCTATCATTACCAGCTCGCAATTCCCCATGAAATTGGCTAAACAATTTTGTCGACCCCCTTTTTTCGCTACCTAATGTCTCCGGGGCTCCAAAGAGTATTTTCTTAACGTACTGACGCCACTACGTCAATTTTCCCGCCTCATTAGCAGGTAGGTTGGGCCTTCTTTTGCTCCTAACCTCAGCTGCAAGTAATCTAGCCCTGGAACTTTTTTGTTTAATATGAAAAACAACACGACAAGCGAAAAGTGGAAAAACAAGAACGCGAGCACGAACCGCGCCACTGATTGCAACTTGCTCATTCCGCCATTGCACACCACCACGTAATTGCAGTTGCGATGCACTTGCCGTAATTTTCCTCTCGTGTCTTAAAATGTTGTTCCTTTTCTTTTTGCTGCAATTTTTGACGAGTTATGGCACCTCTTTGCTATGATATAGTGTGGCGATTTTTTTTTTGTGCAGGACGGATCTGATGATGTTAGGGCTGGGTGAAATCGCATGGATAAGATCTACGTTTGCATTGTATACACTTTTGCGCCACCTGAAATGGACAATTATACCTGAGAAAAGTTGTACACAATATTTCGATTTTTTCAGCTTCTGGAACAGTAGGTCTTTGATTAGCGGGTCTAGATGCTTGGAGGATGATGAGATAATTGTGCCACTAATCAAAATGTATAGGATGACTGAAACCGAAGATGAGCTTACCACACTATTCTTTGTCAGTTGAGAAGTTGAGAGCGATTATCAACGTTTGTCGAATATCAATCAGTTCTTTGAGGAGAACCTTCCAGTAGAGACACAAATATCATTTAAACTGATACCACTGCCACTAGTGCTGAAGAATTTGAAAACTCTAAACAATCAATCAAGATGGGAGGAGATGATTTAAAAGAAATCTGTACTCTTTCAGCAACTCTTTCTTATTTTTTTTTTAATTTTGAGACTCTTAATTTTCGTTAAAGGCGATTGCTGACTCGCCAATACAATTTCGCACGCAGAAACTTACTGTTATAATATGTAAATTGCCGAAGCGAGAGCAGAGCATAAGTAGAGAGTAGCACTAGAGCAAGATGTGAAAATGGGGAAGTATGTATGCAAAATGAAGCTGATCAGAGGCCACCGGGCCAGCCCAATAGAACACATATTCGTATGTACATTTGCCTGCATTTGTTTTCTTTTTCTCCCACATACCTCGAGGTTATCACTTAGCTCACTAAATCTGAACATCCGTCGGCCAACGAGCCAGGCCAGCCAATCCAGTAAAACACACTTTCGTATGCTTATATGAAGACCGCAGTTTGGTTTTCTCTCGCCTGCATTTTTGTTCTCATTTTCCTACGTGTATCTTCAATTTTTTTACCAAATGGCACACAACACATACCCCGTCAGAGTACGAAGTATCAGACCCAAACCGAATTCCATATGGAACTTAGAGCAGCAGAGCAGATTCAAGAGTCGTACTCTTTTAGAGTAGATAAATAGTTCAGGAGTTGATGGATCGTTGCATTTAGAACTGAGTAAGAAGAAGAACGGAACGTGAACGACCCAGTTTTAATCCAAATAGATGTGTTTATTAAGAAATCGGGTAACGCCCCCTCGGCAAACCAACCCACCCTATAAATTTTTGTCATGGTACCAGTGGGGCAACATATTCTACACATCAAAAAAAGAATCATCCGAATCGGTTCACAAGTTACGAAGTTAACCTACTGCCCCCCCTTACCAACACTCTAGTGCAAAAATTTATCATCACGGGGATTATATGTACTCTATATAACATAAAAAGAATCATCCAATTCTGTCCACGCGTTACGAAGTTAGACTACCCCTCCCTCTTCCCACACCACTCTAGGAACACATTTTTTCATTACTTAGGAATGGGGGATCATATTCTATACAACAACAAAAGTATCATCCAAATCGGTCCACGCGTTACGAAGTCAGGTTTCACCCCCCCCCCCTCCCCCTACCTACCAAATATTTTTGACATGAAGCCAATCGGGAAACATACTCTAACCGACAAAGAAATAATCATCTAAATCGGTCTATGCGTTACGAAATTTGATTAACCCCCCCCCCCCCCCACTCCACCCCACCCTAGGGCCAAGTTTTTTTTTCATTATTAGCAATGGAGGATCATACTCTATACATCAAAAAGGATTCATCTAAATCGGTCCTCCTTTTGCGAGGTTAATTTTCACCCCTACCAGAAAAAGTGAAAAAGAGTCATCCAAATCGGTCCACACGTTACGAAGTTAGACTGCCCTCTCCCTGTCCACCCCGCACTAGGACCATATTATTATCATTATTAGCAATGGGGAATCATGCTCAGTTATGCTTCATCCCCACGCCCTCCCACACCTTACCAAAAAAAAAGAAGAAGAAAACATCCAAATCGGTCCACGCGTTGCGGCGTTAGACTACCCATAGCCCCCCCCCCCTCACCACCCACCCAAATCCCAAACCCACAAATCCCCAACCATGTGGGAACGCGATCGAGATGACAGAGTGGTTAAGATACTTCAAAACATTGAGGTCTTGTATGCGGAACCATACATTGAAGTACCAAAATTAGATGGAAAATTTGAACTTACAGAGTTGCAGTGTGTTTTAGAAGCTGCGAAAGTCAACAAAGCACCGGGAACAGATAGAATTCCATACGAAAAATTTAAGTCATCGTCTGATGCGGTACTACTTCACTTTGACAAATAGTGGAGAAATATATGCTGTTATTTATAGTGCAATAATATTGTTTAAGCAAATAATAGGTATTGAAAAGGAAAAATGCAAATTTGGAGACGAAGGTGGATCAATTGGTTGAGCAGCACGCCCACTATGCCATGGTTCCCGGGTTCGAGACCAGGTCTCCCAGTGGGTTTTTAAAATTAAAAAAATCTGCTCCGTCTCTGGACTGTTGTATAGCTCACAGCAATGCAAAAACAAGACTTTCCATTACCCTCACTCTCCTTACCATGCCATGCTAATGCATTAGGCTTTGCCCACTTCGTAAAAAAAAATAAGAGACAGGAAATTCAAATTGGATACCATTTGACCTATGTCAAAGTTTTAATACGAGCGGACTAAAAGCAGCCGCTTTAGTAGTACGTAATACGACTTACGTAAAACTAGTTCTAAATTAATACGGTCTAAATTCCTAGAGGCCGCAGCTCGAAGGGGGCCACAGCTGAAAAAAAATTATGACGAACTTAATTTATTATTTATTAGTATAATATCCCTAGTCAACAGGGAGTTTCACAGTACGTGTGCAAAAATGAAGGATCTTGTAGATCTACGTGAGAAAAGAAAAAAAATTGTATGTGTGGGGGGGGGCCTCCTCGCAGCTATAGGGGTTTGGCATATTTTACGATGAAAAAAAAACAGTCTTACATTTTAAGGTATATCTTCTAAAGCTTTAGTGTTAGAGACGTTATTATTATATTATCTCAGTTGAGATAAAACAATTTAACCAAATACTAACAGAAAGAGTAAAAAAGATCAATAATTTAGGAGGCAGGTTGAATTTTTGCTTGAAATGGCAGGTATTAGCTGGACGTATGGTCATGTACCTTGTGAACGGTAGAGGATTTTTGTTTGCTTTAAGTTTCCTCTGAAAGAGAACTGTCTTTAACACCATTGTGTTACCTGCCAACTGAGATATTAATAACGTCTCTAGCACTAAAACTTTACGCTAAAATGTAAGACTGGTTTTTTTTCCATCATAAAAAAATTTCAAATCGCTAATCTGGGTGGTGTGTGATGAGATAGATCCGCCCCCCCCCCTCCCTCCCATACATTTTTTTTCGTTTCTCACCTAGATCTACCAGACCCTTCACACGTGCTGTGAAGCACCCTGTCTATCTCAAGATAAAATCACTGAGATAAATACAATTGTTGCAAAATGCATGGAATAACAACAGCAAGACATGGTCCAAATTTTGAATTCAAAACTCAAAACATTCAATGGTTCCTTCTGAAATTTTTTTGGTGTTCGATTATTTAAAATTTCTTAAACTTTAAAATAATAACAATAAAAATTAATAATATTAATAAGGGTAAAAAACAACAATAAATTGATAAAAAAATAATAAAGACATTTACAAGGGAAAATAATAATAAAATCAAGGGGGTCCGGCGCTTTGCGTGCCTAGGGGGCGCATGAAAGATAAATCCGCCGCCGTTCTAAGATAAGAATCCTAAACTCTTTTGAACTGTGCTTTCATTATAATTACAACTATAAATTTTCATTTTCAATACGGACTAATTAGTAGTGGATCTAGGATTTCACCATGGGGAGAGTTTTGGACTTATACATGGAAACTTTATTTTATACTTTATTAAGATATTTATGTGGCAAGCAAGCATCTAGATTGTTATTGAGAGGAAGGGGTGCGGTTTTGAGTTTTCGGATTTACTAACATGTAAGAAACATTATCGTTTCAGTCTGTCTGTCCGTCTGACTTTATGTCATACAACTCCCACCTTCCTATTTATAAACCTGAACGTGAAGGAAAACCGAAAAAGTTTAATGATGAAAATTGAAAGAGTTTCTCGACGAAGATCCATGCCAAACTAAATCAGAATTGGAAGCAGCATTAAATGTTGACCGATCAACTGTGGCAAAGCGTTTGCAAGCAATGGGACTCATCCAGAAACAAGGAAATTGGGTACCCCTCATGAGCTAACCGAAAGGCAAGAAGAAAACCGAAAAAACTATTTGTGAAATGCTGCTGCAAAGGCATTTGCAGAAGAAAGGGTTTTTTTACACAGGATTGTTACTGGGGATGTGATTTCACTATGACAATCCTAAACGTAAAAAAGCTTGGGTTAAGCCTGGTGAACCTGGTGAACCTGGTCCATCGCAGCTAAACCGAGATAGTCACAGTGACAAGGTGATGCTCTGTATTTGGTGGGATTTGAAAGGTGTTATTTATCATAAGTTGCTGAAACAGTCTAAAACTATTACTGGCGATGTCTACAGGCGGTAACTAATGAGTTTAAAGCGAACTATAAAAGAAAAACGACCAGAATGGGGCAATCGACACGATAAGATAATACTTTTACATGACAACGCGAGACCTCATATAACTCAATCAGTGAAAAACTATTTACATAAGAAGGCTGAACTGGGAAGTGTTACACCGCTCGCCGTAGTCACCGGACATTACACCTTCCGATTAGGACTATTTGTTCCAGTCGATGCAGTCAGCCCTTAGTCGAAAGTATCCAAATTTGGCTCAATAATTGGATCGCCTCGAATTACAAGCAATTCTTTAGGGATGGAATCTGCAAGTTGTCGGCAAGATGGGCAAACGTCGGAGCTTCCGATGGAGCATACTTTCAAATATTAATAAAAATTTGTTTTTACAAAAAAACGGAACTTACTTTTTCTCATACCTAATACAAGATAAACATTCCGAACATTAATTAAGGAAAAAATTTTGGGTCTTCCAAGGGGAAGTTTTGAACAAATTAAGGTAGAGGAGAAATTTAGTTTTCGATTTCCAATTCAACAAGTGCTCTCAAGTTTCTTGTTAAAATTTTGCATCCGCTTTCTGATCTTGTTCAAGTATTACGTGACTCAGTTTTTGAAAATTTCTGACCCAACTCACTTTGGCCCTAATGTGTGTGCGTGAAAGTGAAATTCGTAAGTTAATGGCTTGTACATAGTTTAGGTGGTTTTGCCTCACCGCAACGGTCGAACGTAACGTGTTGCTTGATCCCCCCCCCCCCCTAACAGTAGCTTCAAGTTCAATTCTTCAACTTAGTTTGTCAAGCATGGTTTTTAGTTGAGCCCTATTGGACTACGTTAAGAATAATTACATAACGGCAGAAGGCAAGAAGTCAAAATCAAAAGCAAATACTACTATTCCGCGGTTTTCGTAAGACGTGTACACTTCCAAAGGTAAAATCCTGAACGCATTAATTCTAATTAAATGAAAGTGAATAAATTTAATACAAAACAAAACTTTCCTTTGCCTCAAAATAATCAAAGTATGTCTTAATTTCCTTTAGAACATGTTTTACCACCTTCCGCTTTGTAAAATTAACCAACATCAAGAGTCGACATACCTGAATAGACAGACAAAAGTTGCTAAGTCCAAACAAGGTTGATTTCGTATCACTGATGATCAGCAGCAAATAGTTGCACGCAATTGCTAGCCTGAGCCTGTTAGTTGTTTAGGGCCCCCAGTTGACACAATCAACCGACCAAAAGTCGCCTATAATGAAATGCAACTAGAGGAGCTCACCTTTCATGCCTCAGACGATTTTGTTGCATTTCGTATCTGTTTGGATTTGCTGGCACAATGTCGTTTGCTCTTGCCCTGTCGTGTGTCAATTTAGCGGCAAAAAGTTGTAATCGGGCGGGGGAGAGATTTACAAGAATCTTATGGGGACCCAAGAAAGTGTATTCCTTGACTATCACCTTCATTGCTACGTGTTCAAGCATGGCTGGGACTGACATGACAAATTAATTCGATCCGATCAAAGTGATAAGCTCGAGTATTTGAAAATCCAAGTCATGGAAGGCTCCATGTCTATATTCCCAAGTCGACCTATACTCTACATATATACCATATATAGAAAAGGTAGACCTAGGACAGTGGCTACAATTAGGCTGGAAGTTGTTTGTTGGCGTTTAGAAAGAAAATTATTTCATCGGCTTGGTTACTCAAACTCTTGCGAAAAGTGGTCTCCTTTCGTGCCACCTTTTGGTTTGCCTTCTCCTTGTCTTGTAGTCGCAATAAATCAGCGAATACAGTCCTCGTTGTATATCCTTGAGGGTAATTTAAGCAATTTCGATTTCGGTGATTTATTAAAGCGCCGCAAACTAAATTTTCTGAAAAACATCTCTCAAAGTGATCAATAAAAATTGATAAATTCGCGCAATAAATCAAAACGTGAGTAGTACCTTGCTTCCTGTGGGCACTGAGAATCTTATCGTTATCAGCCCCGGAAGAATTACGTATTCATGTTTGACGGCTGACATAATGAGGCACATGTTTGCGTTTTTTAACACGTTCGATACGCTAAGACAGGCATCTCGTCCCTTGAATTCAGATTGTTATGATGCGGACGTAAGTTCCCATATGTTCGGATCTGATATGTATGACGAGGATAAAATGAGTTTTATGTGGGGATTTTGCAAAATAAAAGCAAATTTAATAGAGCTTAACATTCAAATCTCATAGGGGAGCTTGTTTGAAGTACATAATCTGTGACTGCAATGTTAAGGCAAGCTACTCGATAAAGATATAAAATTATATGATGAATATATCCCTCGGTTTACAGATCCTTGTCTGATTTTCATAATGTAGACTTTGCATTACAACTCATTCCGAAACTTGAGTTTTCAGGCGATTTATTTGAAAATTTGCGTGTCTCTGCCAAGCTTTCGGTTTCAAATAACGACCTTTAGTCCGAAAGCTTTGCCAATATTTCCACCCTCAAAATAAGAACCAACAAGTTTGGTACAACTTCAAATTTTGCAATACATGTTCCTTACTTTATGAGCCCATACAATACTTCCTAATGTTAAAGGGATTCTCAGTTTTAGTACTCCTCCAGTCGTGTTTGTTATTACCCTTAGATGCATGACTTCGTCCCTATGCTAGGCAGATTTTATTTAGAAATAGACTGCCTAATTATAAGCTCTCTACTTATTGAATGGCTCAGTTTAGTTAGGGTTAACCCCTAGGTATCAAAATGGGCCACTTTTGCCTGTATTCAGCCTATACTGTTGGTGTCAAAATCTATAGCATGCAATTTTCTAATAGCATTGTCAACTATAAGGCACAATCGTTAGTTAATTTCTTCAGTTGCTTTTGAAGAAATGAAAAATATTGTTTTTTTAAGATCGAAAAAGAGTGAATTAGCCATTGGGAAATCGCTGTGACAACAATGTTTTAATATTCAGAAGTGAAATTATTGACTGCTCGCAATAACCTCGCTTAGCTAGCTGATGGCTTAAAAATGAACTTTCAACCAGTGCTTTGCCGTGACTCGGTCATATTCCGTGCATAACATTTAGGTCTAAACTGTTTCAGCGAGAGAAAATTTCCGCTTTGAACTCATTACGGGCTTATTTAGTTTTCAATCTTTTACTTAATATGATATAAGTAATCAGCTTGAGACTTTCGTCCATACTGTGGTAAATTTTTGGGCCTACTTCCGATCATCAGTAATGATAACATTTCAAACATGACTCGAAACTCTTTTATATGTCAGTAATACAAAAGTTTACTTGTAAGGCCAGTTTGAATCACTTTTTTTAATTTTTACCAATCCCCTCCAATAAACTTAGACTAGGTTAGTTTCGAGGGGTACCACGGAACTACCTTCAGCAGGCTGGACTTAGACTATCATATGGGTCCATTTTGCCCCATAGATTCATGGGAATCCAACCTTCTATTTACCCTGCTCTCATAGTCATCCTGCTGGCATCCCTCAGGAATCTCAGCACGGCTTTGAGCTCTATGCTCTGCAGCTCCGTAAGCTTAGAGAAGAAGTAACTAACCCAATTAATGTAATCTATTGTCAGCAGAAAACGACCATGGATCGCCGCCGGGACCCCTGGAGTGGAAGACTGACAATCTATCACTTACTTCATCCGCGATTCAACTACCTAGTCTCTATCTCGAGTTCCCGTAACTGCCCTTGTGTGGCATGGACCGGGAGAAGAACTTCACCTGATTTGAGACAATGATTGCAAGTGGATCCACAATTTAAGGTGGATTACGACTTACCGATATTACTCTGCAACCCCAACCCAATAGCCTTTGCATCGTAATCTGCTGTCAGCAGAAAACAACCAACAACCGGTCGCCGCCGGTGGGATGCGGACTTGAGACATCTGGAATGGAAGGTCGACACATTATCACTTACTTCACTGACGACTTAGTAGCCTACCTCTTTTTATCTCCAGACATGGTAACTGATTCAATTTCCTCCGTAACCCTAAAGCTTCAACAGAAATCTTTTGCATATCGACCAAGTCTTTTGACATGGTTGAATATGGTCAAGTAAACGGTTATAAATCCTACTAGATTCCTGGCGTAGGTTCTACTACCCCTAGGGAATATCTTAGCCACAGTTGTCTGGTAATACAGCATATATCCCGGTTAGTCCACCGATGATTAGCCTTACTGTAGGCGTTGCTGCCAATATCTGCCTTAAGGATACTTATCGGGATTTTCACATATGTGACCACTCCAGATCCGCTCCTTTATCCGCTCTCTCATTACCTAGGATATTTCTATGTTCAGGTATGCAGCATAGGGTCATCCTGTGACATCTACAAATCTCACATAGACTGTTCTTGTACAATTGCACTAACTTTGTTTGTACTGCTATAGCTTCAGCGTCTTAACTGCCACCTGACTGTCAGTAGATATGCGAATATCCATATTGGACTCTGTACGCCTAATTCCGCCTGAAAGACACTGCATTTGTCGGGCAGCCTGTACGATTCGGGCCAGTGCTATTTGCTAAATTATACTCCCGCTACTGTATTCTTGCACTTGTTTCTCTGATTACTCCACAACTTCATTCCTGTCCCATTCCTCTCAACTAGGTAGGATTGTACTAAAGCTTCTGCTGGAGATTATATCTGGGACCCGGATGTCCATGTCGATCGTCTGATCGATGCAGTCTGACGTCAGATGGATACTATAATGCCCGTTCATTCTCTCGCGCAGCTTTCAGTCTGATTGCACTTGTCGCACTATCTCGACTTATATCATGAGTAACTTATCCAGAGTTATGTTCCATAAGAGTGATGAAAGAATTCCTCCCTGAGGGGTACCTCTAGTGACCACTCTTTGAATATTAGATCCTCCCAAACTGGAGACGATGACCCTGCTTTTTAGCATGAGGTCAATAAGTTTGATGAGAGGATCGTCAAGTTCAAGCCTCCTCTGACCTGATATCGTTAAAAGCACCCTCAATATCGAGGAAGGCTGCAAGTGAGTATTCCTTCTGCAGTAGCGAAAGCTCTATGATTGTGGTAAGTTCGTGCAGGGCTGTCTCTACGGACTTACCATTAGTGCAGGCATATTGCGAGAGAGACAGCTTGGATGGATTGATTGTCTCGTTAATATAGATATCTAAGAGTCTCTTTAGGGTTTTAAACAGGAAGGAGAAGAGACTAACGGGCCTAAGATCGTTATGCTTACCTTCGTCCATGAGGATGAAATTTAGGTGATATTAAGGCAGGCCTCACAAATAACCATTAGCCACGGAATCAGTATCTCGAAAGCTAATTGTAGTTCAGCTGGGATGATGCCATCTAATCCTGGTGATTTACAGGGCTTGAAACTTCGTATCGCCCATGTCAGTTTTCTCTTATTGAGGATCTTGTGGGCCAGTTCATGGCCGCTCAGAGTATCCAGCAACTCAGCAACACCCATTGCTGAGCACCCCGGAAAGTGAGTGTTGACTAGTAACTCCAGCGACTCAAGACTGGATGAAATCATCTAAAATCACTTTTGGTTAAGAGGCTTGGGGTGATGGACGTTGTTGGGAGGATGTTTCGCTTTAAAGGTGCTTTCGATTTTATTACAGAAGCCCTCCCACGGGGATCGTTTTGCTTTCCTAATCAGTTTCTTAAATTTTTTTAAGGATTCTTTATAAGAAGTTAATATTTTTCGCTTGGTTAAAAGGCTTACGACAATCCTTCCTTAGAGTCATGATTTCCCTCGACCACCACGGAGGTTTGGGCTTACCTCTGGGGATCCTGTCGGGGAAAGAAATTAGCGTCGCCTCATTACACGCAAGCGTCAGGGTGTATACCGCCTTGTCAAGGGTTTGCCTATTTCCAAATACGCGAAAGTACGTCGGGAACGACATTCTGACTGCCGCGTCGGTGCTCGATCTCGATCTGACCGCATTCCTAAGTATTAAAACAGGAATACCCGCCACATCGTGCTCCATGTAACTGGAGGTTATCCAAATATTGTGGGCTTTAAGCTGCAGTGTAGCTGTTACGGTGTCCTTATCACTGAAGTGAGGAAGGATAAGGGCATTAATATCACTCTTAATGAGGAAACATGACCTTGGTTTACCTGTACCTTGTATGTAGAGGAGCTTCAAGTTGAGTCCGCAAACCTTGTCTCTGACGACCCAAGGTTCTTGGACAAGGATGAGCTCTCTTCTTTCTGTGCTAGAAGAATGAGAAGAGCCAGGTGCAGGATTGGAGTGGGTTATTAACATGAACCATCGCATAGGGGGTATTTTTTTTATTTTTGCAATTTTCTTGATGTTTCAGCGTGGCCGGTAGGTTTCGAAGTCACCAAGCCTGTCTCTCTCGTGTTTTTTATTCTTTATGGCAAACTTGAAAGAAGGATTCCACAATCCTCTTTCGCCACTGGCACGCGATTCAGTTATGTTGTATGTGATTTGGGTGTTCAAGGACCCTCACTCCAGACCAACGAGCTATGACGTGCATTCAGCTAGGCGTGCACATGGCGCAAACATTACATCATAACATCTAATTCAGACAACAAAATTATTTTCTATCTTTCATTTAATTTAATAAATTTAAATTCTGGCGGGTTTCATCCATTGGCGTAGAGCACTGTAGGTGACTAAGTTAGGTGTGACATTTGTTCTTCTCTATTGCCATTCTGTTTCTTAACTGACAGTGACACTACTAACTGTCAAAAATTGACAACAGAAATTTCAATATATTTCAATTTCATAATATAGAATATAATATAATAGAATTTAAACGTTTTCTTCAATGATAACTGAATAGAATTGGAAATGACATGTTGTCGCATTTGTTTATCAACTAATTTTAGGGGACAATCCATATTTCTAACATATAATGGCGAACAATTGCCTGACAACATAAGAAATGTAGCTGGAATATGTGTAAGATTAAATTGGTAATATTAACTGTTTTCAGAAGTGTTTATTATTTAAAGGTATTTGAAAATGATGGATTACCATCAGAAATATGCTATAAGTGTGCAGACATGCTTTGTGAAGCTCAAAATATTCGAAAATTGTGTTTAGAGTCCGATGCATTCCTAAGGTCACAACTTGTGAATACCACTGTGCAGGATAGTAAAAGTGCCGATGTAATTTCTAACGAGATCGATCAAAATACAATTGTTTGGACACAAATACTTTCAGAGAATCCCGAAAAGGACAATTTTGAACAAGCCGAAAACTCGGAGAATCTTAAAGTGATTTTTGGCAAATACTTAGAATATCCTGATTTAGAGGGTAATCAAAAACAAGAAAGTGAAGGCAGTGATTGCGATGAAGTAGAAGCCAAAATAGGAAAATATGAAGATGAAGACGACGGCGACTCAAACGAAAGTAGCGATGAAATTTCCCATGATTTTGATTATGGTTCTGAGCAAGCCGCTTTACAATGCAAATATTGTCCTAAGAAATTTTTTAATAATGTCGCCTATAAACGCCACCATAATTACCATAGCCAAGTGAAAACGAAATGCCCTATTTGTCCTCGAGAATTTTCCCACAAATCAAATTTGAAAAGACATCTAGCTGTGCATAAAGACAAAGATGAATTGGTTTGCGATAAGTGCGGGGATATTTTTAAGGAAACAAAAGACCTCTATGAACATTTAAAAACGCATAGTAAATTGTCAGACGATGATAGAGAGGAGTATATTTTGAAATGTGAATTGTGCACCCACCGAACGATTTCCTTGGCGATTTATTTGAATCATATGAAAGAAATGCATAATCAAGAGATCTCAAAACCATTTAAGTGTCACATTTGCAACGTTAAGTTTGCATCAAAACAAGGAATGTATAGACATATTGATAATATTCATGAGAACAATAGAAGAAACCTTAGGAACAGGGACAAGAATTTTCTTTGTAACACTTGTGGAAAGAAATTCTACACAAACTTTCATCTCGAAGTGCATATTCGTTCGCATACAGGAGAACGACCGTATAAGTGTCAGTATTGCGAGAAATCCTTTTCCCAGCTGTCAGGACTTAAAATGCACACATTTATTCACACTGGCGAAAAACCATTTGCTTGTAAAACGTGTGGAAAAAAGTTCAATCAATATGGGCATGTTCGAGAGCATCAACTAACACATTCTGGAGAAAGACCTCATGTTTGTCAAATATGTAATCATTCATTTCGAGTAAAAGGTAACCTTACTGCACATATGATGATGCATACTGGAAAAACACGTTTCACTTGCTCGACATGCGGAAAAGGTTTCACACATGGAGCTAAGCTTAAAGCCCACATAGAGAAGATACACGATGAGTTAGTGAAAACAGTAGCAAATGATAACTTCCAAGATTAACCATGAGACTAATTTTAAGGTAATTTTTTACAGAAGGTTTTATTTCAAATTCAATATACAAAGTCTGCTGACTATCAATTACTTTAGCAAATAAAGCGAATTTTTTTACAAAATGCCTATTTTACTGCTCTAGGCGTATTACTCTAGTTAGGCACTGCCCTTAATACGTAAAGCAGCTAATGCCCCATTATAATACAACTTAAATTTTGACTAAAAATAGCAAACTAAAAATCTATGGTTATCACAGTTTGGGAGAACTCAGTTTCAATATTTTCATCATGACTTAGTTCGGAAACAACGGACGCTAATAACCGCCAACTAATGTACTGGCATAGAACAAAAGATCGAGAAAATTTCGGAATTATTAATCTTCATCGGACCGAAAATGGCCAACGTGCAAGTTGGCTCTTGCTAGACAAAATATAACTCACGCAAACAAACGCAAGGGCCAACTGTTTTCTCAAAACACATATTTCGATTTAACATAACATTAATAATATTTGACTTCCAATGGCTAAGCAATAGATCTCAATTAACAGTATTCAAAAAAATCAGAAGTTGTGGACTCCAGTTTGAAACGCAAAATCAAAAAACTTTACAAATAGTCGATTTATTATTTTCTAAAACTGTTTTTAATGTAAGAAGAGCTTTGATTTCTTTGATCACCATCCCTGATTTGTATTAGGTGTCAAAGAAAACTTATCATAAAGCAAGATAACGCAAGCCATTGGTTCCTTTGACCCCTTGTGGGGCATAGGCCACGATTTGTTGATCTGAAATTGAGATACTTTCCAGTGAAACCTTCCAAACTAATTGCTTTTGGCGTCCTCTCTCGAATGAGACCCTTTCATTTGAAGGGTCTCATTCGAAAGAGGACGCCAAAAGCAATTAGTTTGGAAGGTTTCACTGGAAAGTATCTCAATTTGACGGAACTGGAACGATTTTTGTATCTCCTGGAAGCGTTTCGTTGATGAGTCATTTTTCATTCAATGCGCAATTTCCAGCCTGGAAAATTATCCCAATCTACAGTTTAGAATATCTACTTTCAAAAGGCCCTGGAAATTTTACTGGAATTCATCGAATTAATTAATTTTGAGCATTCTGAAAAGTGACTGGAAATGCGGCCTTTGCAACGGTTTTTCGTCATTTTTTCCATGTCTCCTGGCTCCAGGGAACGGGAAAACCAACTGGACCACCATTTTCTGACATGCTCTTTCGAATGGCATCAAAATTTTTGCAAAAAAATTTCACTCAAAATCGACAAAAATCACTGGCCTATAGCCCATGATTTTTTTGGCGAAAAAAATTTTTTGTTACGAAATCAAATAAAAGGGGTCTCATTCGAAAGAGGACGCCAAAAGCAATTAGTTTGGAAGGTTTCACTGGAAAATATTTCAATTTGACGGAACTCTTGGACATCCTCTTGTGAGATATCCGAGAACCCTTCCGATGCCACCTCCTCTAAATCTTTCGGTTTCTCCAGTGAGCATAGCGATCCTATCAATACCAACTCGCTTTCTATGTCCGGTTTAACCTGTCCATGAAACTCAAAATCTCCCTCGTTTTCCTAAACTCATTCGGGAGCCAGACCGAAATTCTATTTAACTTGGGCACGTGATTTTTACCAACCAATTCAATGTTGGCGCCGGCCCATAGTTCTTTAATTTCAATAATTTAGACTTGATGTTCTCCAGCGTACTCTTGTCTACACAGGTTACCCTGAGGAGACCACTCGAGTGAAACCTTGGGACAAGGTTCTTCTATATCACTCCTCGAACTTTGTCGTAAGGCTCAACTGGTTTGTTGGATCCACGATCTTGCCCTCAGAATAGTTTCTGTCTATTATTGCCACTTTCAGTGATTCGCTTACTACTTTACTACTACTTTTTAAATTGCGTGCCTTTCCTGTTTTGGGTTTCTTCGGTAACGGAGGGGTAACCTCCTCCAAGCTATTTCTTTTACCGCCTTCCAGTGCCTTCTCGGTTGCATAATTCTGTGTCTACATGTATGTAATTATTTATTTCAAAACGATATCTTTAGAGATATGTCTATTTTAGTCAAATGCGCCTATACTGGCATGAATAACCTACCATCCACCCAACATCTTAAATTTTTCCATGTTATACTCTAGCGAAAAACTTATTAAAAATTAATTGCACGTTTATTTTGGCATAAAATAAAAACAAATCAAACCACACAAAATTACTATTTTACAATTGACAAATTTTCTTATTATATTACCACTTATCGCTAACTTACTAACTATTTAGACTAGGGATAAATAGCAGGTTAAAATCGTTGAGTTAATAAACATTTCAGTTTCTTCCAATAATTGCGTGGGACAATTAAATATTTTTTTCACTTTATTTGACTAGAGAAATGTTTCCAGCGAGTCATTTTATTTCCTACTGTTTAGTTTCTCGATTGTAAGCAAGAAAGTATCTTTGGTTAAATTTCATGTTTTTCTTTGTTGTGAAGTTCTGTTTCGAGCAAATAAATAACACTAATCCACGCAACAACATGAATGGCACTTGTTTAATTTTCTTAAAAATAATGTTGAGCTTTTAGTTGTTTTGCAATTCTATACAAATGTGGTGCTTTCGAGTAATTCGTGATAGAAATTGGTCTCGAAGATCTATCCATATTCGGATTGAATTGTGAGTGCAAATTGTCCCTTTGGGATTGATGTGCCATGGTACCATATCCGTGTGTCAACAAGAACTAAAGTGGAAGTAATTTTTTTACATTCTGGAAATATTTACATCGAGGAACATACCTGCATCGCCGGGTTCGACATAAAATGAAAACGAGTGACAAACTTGATCACATTCTGGAGTAGGTGCAAGTACCCAACTCTTATTTCCCTGCAATTGTGCTTGCCACATAAGACGAGGAATGTAATCCAGCTTCAAGAATTTCAAAAATATATTACCTAATTAATGGAATCTTTTATAGGAAATACATACGTGCATAATGGCCCCTTGCTCGTAGCCCAAAAATACATAATCAGTATTTGGCATTTCAGCATCTTCTGGAAGAAAATGTGGTCGTGGATAGAGTTTTCTGAGCTCTTCGAGAACTATAGGATGACAGTTACTCCAACCAACATACCAAGGCTGATGCCCGTCGACATATTTTGCACGAGCATCTGACATTTGGAAAACTTCTCGAAGAGACATAAAATCGGAACGAAAATGTAAAAATTGACAATCTTCGTCCAGTGCTCCGGGTATCCTTTGATATAAATCTTTTAAAAATGTAAAATTTAAATTTTTTGATGCCGGCCAGTGTGCGACTGCATTTTTAATAATAATTGGTTGCGATGAATACGCAAACGGAGCAAATTCGTCACGAGTCAAATTTTGTAAAATAAGTGGTCCATGTACACTCCTGTATTAACATAATACAGAAATTGATTGTATTTTAAATAGTTCAAATTTTATTACCTGCAAAATCCGCAGTCACTTATTGGTCTAGTTGCTTCCCATACAAGATAATTGTTTGGCACAAAACATCGAACACCAAGTAGGAAACGAATTACTTCATACATAATGGGAGTGGCAACCATTACAAATATCAAAATGCCGGCTGCAAAAACAAGATTTATTCGATTCGGACGTTCTGCTTCCAGACTTTTCCGGTAAGCTTCCCGCAAGTCCGAGTATGTAACCATTCCAGTAGCCAGAGCTCCATTATGAAGGACATCCAATTTTTCTAGTAACTCATCATTCAATTCTTGGCCTCTATTTCTTGTTTGTAAATGGCCGTTCGCCATTGACTGTGATTTTAGACACGTCTTATTTTTAATTCACTAAATAATTTACGCAAATTTCTATTGAAATATTATTACTATTTTTCATCAGTGTTTACATCACACATAAATGTCATTTAAATTGTCAGAAACATGACATGTTGCAGGTTGTGCAATCGTTGAAACCAAAATAATTTTAAAAATAGGGAAAGTCTCACAACTAGGGCACTTAAAAGAAATAAATGTCAAAACTGCGTGACGTTTAGAATTTTTTCGTCGGGGCAAGGTGCTCCATGGCTCGTAAAGAGCACTACGAAAAGTGTCATATTTATTCATTAACATGGTGTTATACGTCGTGAATCTGTTTTATAAAGTTATAAACTAAATAATAAACTAAGTATAAGTTTATAGGAATGCTCTTTTGATACATTTTTTAATTGAAGACGTGCTGAATTCGAAGACGAGCGCAAAACTTTCACTTTCAATTAATTAATAATTAAAAATATGAGTGAACATTCGGAAAAAGTGATACGTGTAGGCTCGAGAAAAAGTGAGGTAATTAGGAAATTGTCTGATATTCAATTTGTGTAATCAAATCCCCTTATATATCCTGTTACATCACAACATATTCATTGAATTAATTTGAATATTTTCTAAACGCTTTAAATTCAATTAAACGATTTTCAGTTCATGCATTTAACATTATTTGTATTATTTATTTTCAGTTGGCGCTTATTCAGACAAAGCATGTTATTGGCCAACTACAAAAACTCTATCCAACAAAAAAATTTGAAATTCGTAAGTATATACTTCGATTTTATCCTGATAAGGTACTTTAGATAATTGATATACTCTCCCTGCAACAGTTTATCTGCCTGTGGTCTATGAAACTTTAAAAAAATGTTTTTTTGTCGCAAAAAGGTGATAAGACGGCAAAGCAATGAAAAAGCATTTTTAATGTTAATTATTCGCACGCGACAAATTTTTTATTGACTTAACTTGTTTGCAATGTAAACATCTATTAAAGCTTAAAGAATAGAATTTAACTTTTGTCCTTGGCTAAAGGAGAGGTATTTATACTTTTATATCAGATTAATAAAAATAAATAAATTTATTAGCCTTATGATAAGCATTATATTAAATTCATACAATATTTATCCCTTATCTATTCTAATAATTCAACAAGCTTTGTTTTAATCAATTCAAAACATTTCTTTTTAAATCTGAAAATATTTCTCCATTTCTATCGCAATTTATCTTATTCAACATTTTGACACCTTTATACAATAATGAATTCTTGGCTCTAGCTGTGTTACAATCAGAGTTGTAAAAGAATGCATTACAATCAGGGGTCACAGACAACAGAGATCGTTTCAGCAAATCCTTAGTAAGTGTCAGGTCAAAAACAGGACACATATTCACGGCTCTACACATGCGATTTATAGGCTCATGCATACCATAGTTAGACCGAGAGTGAGCAACATGCAGTAAAGGCAGTCTTCTTAAGCTATACGGGGTATGCCTATAAGAAACCATACCTGCGACAGTGCAAGATTCTATGTTCGTGTTCAAAGCTAGTGAATAAAAACTAGGTCAGCAACTCTACGTCGTTCTTCCAACGAGTGCATATTAAGCAATCGGAGGCGATCCACATAAGGAGGAAGCCTAAGTGGATCATTCCATGGAAGATCTCTTAGTGCGAACCTAACAAAGTTCCGCTGCACCGACTCAATACGTCTGAAATGAACAACATAGCAGGGAGACCAAACCTGATATGCATACTCAAGAATTGGCCTGACCAAAGAAAAGAATAAGTGAGTTAAGGTCTTCCGGTCAGAAAACTCCCTTAACCACCGCTTTACATAGCCAAGAACTGAATTACTCCTAGAAACAATGTAGTTAATGTGCAGAGTGAAATCGAGTTTACGGTCAAGCTTCACTCCAAGGTCAGTGACGGACTGCACACAATAGATATTAGTTTCCGCAAAGGAATAATCAAAGACGAGCTGTTAAGCAAGTTAAGTTGCAGACCATTAGATCCACGCCAGTTCTTGAAGGTATTTAAATCATACTGAATGCAGGAAGAATCATAACTGTTTCAAACGCATGAGAAAATCTTC
Source organism: Leptarthrus brevirostris (assembly GCA_964036015.1). NCBI lineage: Eukaryota > Metazoa > Arthropoda > Insecta > Diptera > Asilidae > Leptarthrus > Leptarthrus brevirostris. The sequence goes on from OZ038373.1 coordinate 8,948,414, forward strand.
ATATCGTCTGCGTAGATTAAGACTATAGAATGCTTAATCAGAGGAACAATGTCGTCAATGGCAATAATAAACAACAACAGCCCAAGATGGCTACCCTGCGGTATGCCAGATGTAGCCCTAAGGGCTCTTAAATATAGTTACTACGCAAGTACTTTAGATCTTTCGTCAGAATGTCCTGTTGATTCTTTTTCAATAAAGCTTGTATTATATATACAGTCATGTGCATTAAAATAGCAATGCCGGAATCAATTTTTAAAAAAGTGAATTTTAATCATCCCTCCCTTAGTGATTGTAAGGACAACTCTTGTAATTAATCTCTTTACTGTTTTAAACCAATGTGTGGTGGCAACACTTCAATTAAGAATGCTTTGTCACTTATCAGGCAGCTACTTAGAGATGGCAAAACGTACAAATTTATACAAGAAACTTTAAAGTGTTCAGCCAAAATGATAAGTAATGCGAGAAAATGGGAAAATGTGACTGAAAATCGAGGCGGAAAAAGGAAAACTACACCTCAAGAAGACAGGAATATTATAAATTCTTCAAAAAAGCAACCGTTTATGACTTCGACACAAATTAAGCAGGATCTGAATCTATCAATCAGTACTTTATCAATAAGAAGACGCCTCATAAAAGCTAATTTAAGATCGAGACGTCCTAGAAAGGTGCCATTATTAAATATGAGACAAATAAAAAACCGCCTATTATTTGCTAGAGAGCACGGCGTAATATTTTGTGGAGTGACGAATCAAAAGTAGTTCTTTTTGATTCTTGTGGATGCCAGAAGTATGTTCGGAGACCAATCTATACAGAATTTAATCCAAAGTATACCAGAAGAAATACAGTCAAACATGGCGGTTGCAGTCTTATGGTCTGGGGCTGTTTTTCTTGGCATGGGGTGGGTCCGATCCATTGCATTAAGGGAAAAATTGATGCAGATGTTTATGTAAACATATTGCAAAATGTAATGCTTCCATTTGTTGAGGAAGAAATGCCTTTACGGTGGACTTACATGCAAGATAACGATCCCAAACACAATTCCCGAAAGGCTAAAAAGTGGTTTGAGGAAAACAAAATTAACGTTATGGTGTGGCCTTCACAATCGCCAGACCTTAACCCTATCGAGCATCTATGGATAGATGTTAAAAAGGCAACTAACGTATTATGAAATAATCATATTGAAAATTCCTTATTTGCTCCTCTTTTTCATTATTTTGTTATTAATACAAAAAGACTGCTATTTTAATGAACACTTTTATAAGCATATATAATTTACGAAGAATTATTTATTTAAATCATCAGCGGAGAATTTTATGTTGCACATCACCTTTATTGAAAATTTTGTCTAATGCGTGTAAATATTTCAAACACTGATATTTTCATGCACATGACTGTACATACATAGATATTAGAACAAAATGTATTTTTGAAAATTTGCCAATTTAAAGACGGTCCAAAAATTAAAATGGAAAAACTTTTCAATGTACCAAAGAGAATGAGGAAAATCCTTTTATTTCAATATTTTTATAAATCGTTATTGTATTAATCAAGTTAAGAAAGTAAAAATAAAAAGGTGTAGACTTCTTATGCGAGTTAAAATAGCAGCAAATACTTTTGTATGTAATGAACGTCTATGTAATTGGAGCAACCAGCTAAATCAATTAGGCAATACGTAGTTTACTTCATTGCTATTAGCTTTCATCGGCGCCAATTTTTCAAAATGACTGTCCGAGAGAGCGCCACGTCTCGGCGAATTCAACAGCCCAGCAAAGGATAACAGTCGTTCAACTGAAGTTGAAGAAGTAAGAGGAGTGTTGTGTCTCAGAATTTTTATAATTGGGTATTTATGTAGCATTGCTAAACTTTTGAAGGATCTCCTAGGTAATTACTATACTGAGATATGATTGATTATCTAGGATCGTTAAAAACTGATGTTGTCGAATGTGTAAAGTTTAAACAAATGTATAAAGTTAGAATTTTTCCCATGACAGTATCGCACCCACAGAATTAAAAAATAACCCGCTTAAAAAAATGGAAAAAGAGATTGATGATATTTAAAAAAAAATATGAAACCTTTTTCTCTGACAACCACTGGAGGCGTAAGTTAAAAATGAGTAACTCTTCCCTTCCACGACTTTATGGCTTACCTAAAATACACAAAATGCAAGAAATTTCTGATAATACCACAGCGCCGTCTTATAAACTCTCCAAATGGCTTCTCCAACAGTTGGAGCAATTACCTCAACCTGATGGAAAATTCGTGAAAAACACGTTTAATTTCATTGAAAAGGTTAAAGATGTCACCCTTGGGCAAGATGAGTTACTAGTTAGTTTTGACTTTTGTGCTCTTTTCCCCAGTGTACCGATTTTTAAAACGTTGGAGTTAATAAAAGATTGGCTAATGGCTCTCAATATTGACGATAAGACTGTAGAAATGTATTCTGAAATGATAAGCGTCTGCATGAATCACAATGTATTTACATTTGATAATAGGATCTTCAAACAAACCAATGTCACCACAATGGGAAACAGCCTTTCTCCATTTTTCGCCAATTTCTTTATGTGTCATCTTGAGACCAAATTACAGAACGAAGAGAGCTTTCCTAGAATATGGCTACGTTATGTTGACGATTTCTTCGCAGTCATCAACAAAGATAAAATAGAAGAAACTTTGAATCTCCTAAACGTGCAATTTCCATCTATCGTTTTTACTATTGAAAAGGAAACGGATAATTTTCTACCTTTCCTAGATCTAAAGGTCATCAGAAATGATAAAAATCGGATCGAATTCGACATATTCAGGAAACCTTCCCACACACCAAGGTTTATCCCCGGCAAGCCTTACCACTCATTCGCCAATAAGTATGTGGCTTTCAATTCTATGGCACACCGATTAGTTAATGTTCCTTTATCCGAAGAACGCTTTGCCGCGGAAAAAAACTATTTGCTAAGCCTAGCAAAATTTAATAAACTTCACTCCACGCAAATTCTAAATATAATAGAAAAGCATATTAAAAAGAAAAAACTCAAAGAAACCCGCTTGATGCCACAAAAAGAAAAAGAAAATAAAAGATTTCTAAAGGTAACATACTACCCTCCCATCACCAGAAACATAATTAAGATCCTCAAAAAATACAACATACAACCAGCTTGGTCTTCCAATTGTAAAATGAAATCTTTTTTTAAATCCACTAAAGATAAAATAGAGAATACAGAGAAGTCAGGAATTTATAAGATAAGTTGTGAAAGCTGTGACGCTACTTATATTGGCATGACTTCACGAAAATTAATTCAACGATATAAGGATCATGAAAGGGATATTTATAATAAGACAGAAAAGACCGCATTATCCAAACATATAAAATTTGAAAATGAATCTCTGGGAAGAGGAAGAAGACATCAGCGAAAATATGATATCAACTTAAACAATTTTGAGCTCTTGAAAAGCGTAAAACGGGTACACAAGATTAACCATTTGGGAGTCAATTTTCATCAGAAAAAATAGCGACGTAATTTTAAATGATAATTTAGGACTAGTAGATTCAACTCATTTAAGAATTTTTAATAATAATAATGTCTAATTTAAACTATTGTATTTGTCAGGTTTTGTTTTACTGAAAGCTTTTTATTTCTTGACATTCTGTGAACCGTTTTTGCATCTCAATGTATGACTAAGCATTTTGTTTATAGTATCGTTTGTTGCACAATTTCAAATTTAGTCTCTAGTTAAGATTGATGATGAACAGTGACAACTTTTCGAAACGCGTCGTCCGTTACTAAATAAAAAGTTTTATTTTAACAAGATTTTAAGGTGTTTGATTTTTGAACCTATTTTTCCGGTTATTACTGATCTTGTTGGTGTTCTAATTTAGAAATTTGTATCATAGTTTTCGTTAAAAGAGTATATTGTTCGATCTCGGCGCCGCACTCAATTGTTATATTTATTTTTATTTATTTAAGCTTAATACAAGCTATTGCATAAAAAATACAAAATAAAAATACAAAATACAAGCTATAACTTAATACTAATTCTACAGACTATAATAAATGATAATTAAGAATAAATAAATAAAAAGTATAAGCTACAATATGAGCTATATATATTGATTACTGGCAGAAGGCGAAAGGAAGAAGAATTAAGGTAGGTGATCAGGATAAAGATGGGCGGGGTCAAGATATAAGGCTTTGTGGAGTGATGATTTACTCAGATGGAAGTTAAAAGAGGAAAGGTCGTTGACTTTTCGTAACATCCTGTTAATTGGCTCGCTTTGACCGTAGTTTGTGCGATGGCGGTCGAGTCGGAAAAGGGGAATGGACCTAAGGTTAGGGGGTTGGTATAGATGCGTAAAGATTGCAGGATTGAGGGGCAGTCTATGGCACCAGTTAATAATTGATAAATGAAGAGAATGTGGGAAACATCACGACGTTTGCTTAGAGGTTGTAAGTCGATCAGTTTCAGACGGTTTTCGTAGGGTGGAAGGTTAAATCTGTCAACCCACGGAAGATCACGTAGAGCGAAGCGAATAAACCTACGCTGGACAGATTCAATCCTATTAATGTGAGTTGTTTGTGTAGGGGACCATACCTGGCTGGCATATTCAAGGAGAGGTCTAACGAAGGAGACGTAGAGAGATTTGGAAACATAAGGATTGGAGAACTTTCTAGACCAGCGCTTCACAAACCCTAGCGCGGAGTTAGCTCTGTTAATTATGCTGTCAATGTGGGAACGGAAATTGAGTTCACTATCACAGATTATTCCTAAGTCACACAAAGAGGTAACGATAGGGACTGGTACGTCGATTAATATATAGACTCTTGGGGTGGTGGTAAGACGCTTGCGGGAATAAGAGATGGACTGGCATTTGGAGACATTGAGCTCTAGAAAATTTTTCATGCACCATGTGATGTATGAATCGAGGTCTTCCTGCAGGAGAAGAGAGTCGGTATTGGAGGAGATATGTTTGATTATTTTCATGTCATCGGCATAAATGGACAACTCTGAGTGTTTGATGACACATTCAACATCATTTATTATGAGGATAAAAATCAATGGACCTAGGTGGCTGCCCTGAGGGACGCCGGAACGAGCGACAATAGGGTTAGAAATGGATGAAGTGAAAAGATTATTGTACTGACGATTGTTGAGGTAGGATCGAATCCAGGAGATGAATCTGGGGGGAAGCCTAGGCGATCAAGTTTGAACAAGATAACGTTATTTGAGATCTTGTCGAAGGCTTTACTAAATTCGGTGGCGATAACATCAACATCTTTACCGTTTTCCAGGGCACATAGGGTTTTAGAGACGAAGTCAGTAAGGTTTGTGGTTTTGAAGATGGGAATAATATACGAATTTTTCCATAATTGAGGGAAAACCCCTTGAGTGACCGAGAGACGAACAAGCAAAGTAAGGGGTTGGACTAGATGCATGGAACGATGGCCGGAATGCCATCAGGACCTGGGTGAAAGTCGTCCTCAAGCCTATTAATACTGGCGGCGATTAGTTCAGGATCAGGGTCAAAAGATGAAAACGACGTTTGAGTGCATTTGTCCATGAATGCAAAATAGTTAAGGTCGGGTTGTAGAGAATTGTCGCTGAAAGATTTACTGAAGAAGTGTGCATTATATAGTAGTAGTGTAGATTATATAGCAGCACTAGATACTTTTTCCACAACAGAATCTTCAAACGAAGGGTTAAGAGAAGATACCCATTTCAATTTGCATCACTAACAACTGGTGATAAGTCAAAGTATGGCTGAAATCGTTCAACCAAATGCAATTCTCTAGAAAAAAAAATGCAATTTTTTTAAAATCTGAAAGTCATCTTCTGAGACTATTTTACTTAACTTCACTCTCAATGAAGCTAATGCAGGAATAAATTTCCAAACATCATTGACTTTTCTCTTTGTAGGTAGTTAAACGTTTCGGCAATAGGACCCATTACCATCTTGTATTCAGTCAAATATTTGAAATCGCTTTTAAAAAACATAGCTATGGAAAAAATCTTACAAAAACCGCTATTATTTTTTTCTTAGCTTTCATTACTTCTTTCCATTATATTAAAAGCCAATTCAACGCAGTCTCACACGAGTGTCCCTTTCTAAATCCTGATTGTTGTTCTCCAAATATTTTATTTTTTATGTTATTAGGTTTGTGTATGACACTAATGGTATTTGGACTATGCTTTTCACAAAATACTCATTAAATCTGTTTGCCATGTCAAGATCAGGTTCAACCAAAACACTATCAAAGTAAATACTACTTATTTCATCTTTTCTCTCATTCAAAACCATTGTTTTTAGAGTTCTCCACATAGATTTCTGGTCACTAAAAATACCTAATTTATTTTGAATATAGCTGTCTTTTGTTTGATCAATTTTCCGTTACAAAATGTTCTATATCTGTCCCAATCCGTTTGTAAATTTGTTACCAATGCACGTAGTCTAAGCCTTATTTTGTCAGTTTTTTATTTTATAAAGCTTTCTATTAAACCACTCACTTTCTAAATATTTATTAGTTTTGCGTACAGTGAATTTATTAACCACGTGATTAATTTCGTATTGAAATGCTGTTGCAAGATAATCTACACTTAAACTGTTATTATATTCTAAATTACACAAATTCATTCATTCTTCAATGAAACTCTCTTTACTTTCAAACTTGTTTCATATGTGATTTTTTAGAGAATTTCTATGTCAATAAAGCAGCCCAAGGCTACTTCGTTGTACATCAGGTGTATACAAAAGAAAGATCAGCTCAGCTCAGAGTCAATTGATCTTTCCCTTGTATATACATCTTGGCAACATTAAAGTTGATTTATGCGGTTTAACATTCAGAATGATAAGGTTTCAGTACGCCACGAGCTTCGCACTTACGAGATATCCTATATTTAGCAGTTTCAACTCTTATTGGCTTATTGGAGGGGCTATTATATTTTTGTTTTATTTATTAACTAATTAATAGTAAGAATTCACCTATACCACAGGTTTACGTTATACGTATATTAAACATATTAAAATCATATGAATTGACGGTAAAAATTTATGTATACGTTAGATACCATGTCAACGATTGGGGATCGAGTTTTAAACATTTCACTGCCAAAAATTGGAGAGAAAAGTCTTTTCACAAGAGACTTGGAAGATGCCCTTCGTAATGGAGGTGTTGACCTGGTGGTGCATTCCTTAAAAGATCTCCCTACAGCACTTCCAACTGGCATGACTATTGGGGCAGTTTTGGAGAGAGAAGATTCACGTGATGCTCTTGTTCTAAACATGAAATACAAAGGCATGACTATTCAAACTCTTCCCGCCGGATGTATCATAGGTATTAATGTTAATTCAGAATTGAATTTATGCAATAAAATATATTTCCTTTACAATCAGGTACATCATCTCTTCGGCGGACAGCACAAATACGACGTATGTATCCTCATTTAGAAGTCTGTGACATCCGAGGCAACCTCAATACACGACTCGCTAAATTAGACGCACCAAATTCAAAATTTGCTGGAATCATTTTGGCACAAGCTGGTCTTATTCGAATGGGTTGGATGAATCGAATCAGTCAAATTCTTGAACCTATCCATGTGCTGTATGCTGTAGGGCAAGGAGCGCTTGCAGTGGAATGTCGTGCCAATGATAACGAAATATTGGTTATGTTGCAAAAATTAATGTGCCTTCAAACAACATGTCGAATTCTTGCTGAACGAAGTTTTCTTAAAACTCTTGGTGGTGGATGCAGTGCCCCAGTTGCTGTTAGTACAAATTTAATAAAAAATTCGGATAATTGCAATCATCATGACCTTAAATTGAAGCTTATTGGAGCAGTTTGGAGTTTAGATGGAACAACAGAAATTCGCGAGGATATTGCTTGTGCCTTAAACCTTCAAATTGAAGATGTAAATGATAAAGAAGACGACGACGAGGAAGTGTCTCCGAGAAAAAAATTAAAAACCGATGAGGAAAATGGGGGTGATGATAATTCCAATAAAAAGCAAGGCAGTCCAAAAGTTGTGAATGATGATTACATATCACTTGAAGGCGCAGGAGATGGCAGTAAGCTTCCTGACATTCAGTATCTGATCGACATACATGGTGAACTTTTTAAAAATTGTCCCTTTCACGCTTTGCATCAACGCGACAAGGAAAATGGAAATGCTTCAAGCAAGGATGAATGCCCCTTGAGAATCCCAATTGGACAGGATTTTATGGGAAAGTGTCCTTATGTTGAGACCCCACAAAAAGTGGAACTCTCTCAACAATCCGAGGGAACGTGTCCTGTAACTGGAAAATCAATGCCAAGTGGTGCTAATTTAAAGAGCGGATTGAAAAGTAATGATGCAGTTGATCGTGCTGAAGCTTCGCCGTCTACGTGTCCCTTTTCTGGATTATCAAAAAGTTTGAAAAATCAAATTCATAGTGAGAAAGCAATAGGCAAAAGACTAAGCCACGAAGACTGTCCTTTCATTCAAAAAACTATAAAACTAATTGACTACGATGAAAATAGGCCTGAGCTCTCTGAAGAAGCTCCTCTCTTAACGGATGTCGTAGACAATTTATTTTGTGGTCTCTATAGGCACAACTGCTATAGTTTAGAACTATACACAAAGTGTGAAGATCTTGGTAGACGTTTAGCGGAAAATTTAATAAGCAAAGGTGCTCTAGACGTAATGAAATGTGCTCAACAAGAAATACGGGAGAAAGTCTAGCTTGCGATGGTGGTACCGGATATTCGGTGTAGGTCTTTAGCAATACTCTGTCAGGTGTATGAAGTTGACTGTTAAAATTTTATATAAATGTTGATTGATATAAATCGGTGGTAAAATGAATTTTTGTTCTTTTGAATAAAATTCTCATCGCGACTGTGTTGATTTTTATTTTAGAGGTCCAAAATGTTTTTTTTAGTTTTAATGCCATTTTTTAGTTGGTGATTTGCCCTGACATCTGGGTATGTAACTCTATCGTCCGTGAATTCAATTACGGCCCATGCTTCATCAAAAAACATGGGCCGTCTGTCTGTCTGAGACTTGGCTTTGTGGAAGAATTACAAACGCTGAGCTCTTTGGCTCGGGGTGTTTGGTCTTCCGCCGCGACTGAGACCTTTCCGCTGCTCATGCTCCAGTAGGCCATGGTGTTCTCTGCGCTGTCCGCCGTGACATTCCTTGCTTGATTGTTGTTATTGCGGGATCTGATCCCCTCGAGTTCCTTTGTGTGGTTCTAAGGCTTCCACACAAAATTGTATACATTGCCACGGTCTATACTCCACCTGGATCTCCCTCCGATTGTTATGAGTTGATGTCTACTTGTATCGAAAGACTGGCTGATTTGCTGCTTCTGTCGGATGACCTTATGCTACTTGGAGATTTCAATATGCTTTGGGTCATTTTCAGTTGCTCCACAGTACATTTCGGCCTTCACAGATTTCATTCTCTCTTGCGGTTAATCAGACATTGTTCACGTGATGAATGACTCGGGTATGTTTCTGGATTTGGTGTTCTCAACTGTATTGCCGTGAGGCGCTGTCTACCTTCCTTGGTTCCTGATTCTCATAATCATCCGCCCCTGCATGTTATTATTGGCTTTGATCCTGTATTGACGGCATCTTCTGATTCCAGTAGTTTTTGTTATAACCTTAGCAAGGCTGATTGTTCTAAACTTAATGATTGCCTTTTTTCCTGTGATTGGACGAATGTTTTGAATGAGCGTGACATCGATAATGCTGTTAAATTATTTTACGATTTTCTTTCTGATTGTTTTGCTAATTGTATTCCTGTTTCAAGGTCACTTAAAGAATCTAAAGAATAAAACTTGGCAACAATTTTGTTCCTCAAGGAGTGATGCTGACTACTTACTCCATGTTACGCAACCACTTTTGCTCTGCACTTGATATATCTTATTGTGACTATTTGGAGAGAATTAATTCTGAGCCTAGACAGTTCCGAGGGTTCGTAAACTCTAAGCGTAATTGTGATGGCTACCCCTCTGTGTTGAGTTTTGGTGATGTCGAGAATAACGATCCTCTGACAACTACCAACCTATTTTTAGCACCGTGTTTTTGGCTACAAACTGTGACACTAGTGATAAGAATTTTACTCATTTGACGAAACTTGCGCTGACACTCCTTGAAATCAAAGACCTAGTGTTTGACGAGGATGCCTCCCTAAAACATATTTCTGGTTTGGCTGATAGTTTCTCGTTTGGTCCGAATGGTATTCCTGCAAGCTTTATAAATAATTGTGTCGCATGTCCCCAGTTTTTATACTTTGTCATGTATTAAACTTATCTATTTGTTGTGGTGTTTTTTCGAAACCCTGGAAACTATCTGTAATCATTCCTCTACATAAGAAGGGAAGGAAATGTGACATATCAAGCTATCGCCCTATTGCCAATTTATGTTGTATTGGTGCTCTGGTGTGCAATGTTCGTAACTTTCACTGCAAACCTTTGTCGGGTTCCTTTCAGCATGGCTTCATGAAAAGTAGGTCTGCTACGACTAACTTGCTGGAATTCTCTAATTGCTGTATTTCTGCCATTGAAACTGGCTAGTAAGTCGACTGCATTTTCACGGATTTTAGCAAGGCTTTGAACAGAATTAACAACAGTGTCCTTGTTCGTAAGTTATCTTTTCTAGGGTTTGCATCAATTTTCGTTAATTCGAAGCTGAACCTACAGAACAAGTAACTGGGGAGTTTCGAACTTAGAACACGGTAAAGCAGCTGGTGTCCGCAGGGAGAGGAGTTCCAAGAAGGAGCACCCAAGGAATGTGTATGTTGGGCCTGACACATGATCTCTCCTGTTCAGCGAGAAGATGTACATATGAGTTGACACTAGCTTTTAGTCTATTTAACTGGCCTACATTGCACCCCGAAAAGGCTTCGCATTCATAGCAAATGATCCGCATGAGTAGTCGTTGACCAACAAGGTCCTTAGCCATTGTGGAGTAAAAGACCTAGCAGAGTATAATCTGCGAAGGGCGAAGAATACCCTTTTTCTCACCTGGCTGATTTGAGGGGCCCAGGTCAGTTAAGGCCAAACTAGTGACTGTTTGGCTGAGAGGAATAAGGGCATTGTCTAACCAGATAGCTCTAACGCGATCCCGAATAGGGAACCAATAGAAAGCCAGCCAGAGTCTGCTTCTTAGACGCGCTGAGGTTGCGTTTGTTGGAAGTCGCCCACTCACAAATCGCCTGAAGGCATGCAGCACAGGCATGTAGCTACCCCAGCTCAAAAGAGTAGGTAATTTGTACATCGTCAGCATAAAGGTGGACCAACTCAGTACCGACACACTCAGGGAGATCGTTGATGATTACACTGAAGAGGAGGGGGGCCAAGCACTAAGCCCTGCGGAACACCCTGGAAATTGGCAGGAATCCAGAAAAGACCTCTTCCACCCGGACACATTGAGTCCTGTCAGTAAGATAGGAAAAAATCAAGTCACAAGTCGACGGAAAACCCGAGCCTTGATTTCAGTTTGCTGGTGCAGTTAAATCCTCCGAACTGTTGGGGTCTCTGTATTTTTCCATTCCTACTCGCCCCTTGAGGAACTAATGATTTCTGCATATTCCCCACCACCGCACTAATTATGGTATGCACCAGCCTAGTACATCCATATCTCGTCTTTTTAACCGACTTCCCAAAATCAAAGAGGTTCTAAGTTCGACGCGTATTTTTTTTTTATGTCTGACGGGGCATAACTTCGTAACGCGTTGACCGATTTTCATGATTCTTTTTTTTGGGTAGAGTATGTTCACCGATTGGTACCATGTCAAAATTTGAATTTTTGGTGGGGTGGTGGAGGTGGTGGTGAAACCTAACTTTGTAACGCATGGACTGATTTGGATGGTTCTTTTTTTGTTGTACAGATTATGATCCCCCAAATTTGGCCTATGGTGAGGGGAAGGGGGGAGGAGTTGTCTAACTTCGTAACACGTGGACCGATTTGGATAATTCTTTTTCTGTTGGGTAGAGTATGTTCCGTGTTTGATACCACGAGAAAAAAATTTTGGTGGGAGTAGGGGTGGAACCTAACTTTGTAACGCGTGATCCGATTTCGATGGTTCTTTTTCTGTTGTATAGAGTGTGATCCCCCCATTGCTAATAGGAGATTAATTTAGTCATATGGGTGGGGGTGGAGAGGGGGAGTAGTCTAACTTCGTAACACGTGGACCGATTTGGATAATTATTTTTCTGTTTGGTAGACTATGCTCCCTTATTGATACCACGAGAAAAAAAATTTTGGTGTGGTGGGGGGGAGGGGGAGATTGGAACCTAACTTTGTAAACGTGGACCGATTTGGATGGTTCTTTTGCTGTTGTATAGAGTATGCTCCCCCATTGCTAATAGAAGAATAATTTGTTCCAATTCTTTTTCTTTTGGGTAGAGTATGCTCCCTGGTTGATACCACGAAAAAAAATGTTGGTAGGGTTGGTGTGCGGGAGGGGGGGGGGGGGTGGAACCTAACTTTGTAACGCGTGGACCGATTTGGACGGTTCTTTTGCTGTTGTATAGAGTGTGATCCCCCATTGCAAATAGGAGAATAATTTGGTCCTATGGTGGAGGTGGGGGAGGGGGAGGAGTAGTTACTTCATAACGCGTAGACCGATTTCGATGATTCCTTTTCTGTACGGTAGAGTATGTTCCTTTATTGCTACCATGAGAAAGAAGTTTAGTGAAATGGAGGTGGGGTAGGGGGTCAAACATAACTTTTTAACGCATGGACCGATTTGGATGGTTCTATCTTCGTTGTATAGTTGTAAAATAAGACAACTACAGTACCACAATTGAAAATAATACATACTATTACCTGAACGTTTAAGCTTACGGGATCATAAGAAATGACGATTAAATATTTTTGCTGTAGTTGTTTGGTTTGTTTGATTTGCACCGACTTCAAAATGTCGTAATAGATATAAAATTAAAAATTATTTTATGCTTTTTAGCGCTTTTTGTGAAGTCGGTTCAACTTTTTATTGATTTTCAGTTGTCAACTGAAGAAACAGCTTTGTTAGGGTAATTTTTCAATTTCTTATGTAATTATATTGTTCTTTTGATATAGTAGTCAGTATTTGATGAATCTTAAGGTCCATTGATAATTTTGTAATTTATTTGAAACGAATTGCTAAACGCAGTGACTTGGCTGCCCTCAAATGTTTTCAGCCAAAAACAGCTTTCGGCTAACGACATTTGTGACATTTCAATTTGTCAGAATTTGTTTGTGTCCAGTCGTCAAAATTTTGGAATATAATTTATTTAGTATTAAAAATCATAAGAGCATTTAATATTATCTAATATTTTTACATACCTAACATATATTAAATTAAGAACGGTGTAAAATTGTTGATTACCTGTTAGAAATTCGAAACAATTAGCTTAAAACTTTCCCATCTTGCAACTGAAGATTCAATTTTTGCACTTTGATAGTAATTTTGTTGCAAATAAAATCGACAAATATTCGAGCTATAAGATATTTAAAATAAATTATATAATTAGGTATAAAATCAAATATTTGATCTTTATGAAATTTCAATTGCAAACATTACAGATTCCCAAAGGAAGAATGACGATTGTGTGCAGTGCGACAATAAACGTGACATCTTTGGAAAATAAATCTGGAGATCCTGAAGGAAAGGCATCGATTTTTTTTAAGTGGACCGGAATAATTAAAGGATTGCAAAATCCTTTCACCTACTTGGGTTCACGGACAATGCCAAATTTATCACATTTTCAGATAAGCTTTCACGTTCTATTGGACATAGCCTCAAGGTTATGGAATTGTGCTAATTATTTATTTAGCCGTCATGTCAGAGCCTTCGAACCAATTAAATATAAATTACTTCCCTTATCACCTGTATCCCAACATCGTTTAGATTTAGTATCGAGAAAAACTCTTGTACTAGACTTGGATGAAACTTTGGTGCACTCTTGCCATTCGGCTATATCACGAAGTACTGTTAAACCAGGAACTCCTTATGATTTCAAAGTAAAAGTTATTGTCGATCGACAACCAGTAACGTTCTATGTATACAAAAGGCCACATGTCGACTTTTTCCTTCAAGTGGTTTCGCAGTGGTATGATGTTGTTTTGTTTACAGCTAGTCTAGAAGTGTATGGTGATGCAGTTGCTGACAAATTGGATCAAGATAGAAAGATTTTACGGCGCAGATATTACAGACAGCATTGTACTCCAGATTTTGGAACATATACTAAAGATCTTTCTGCTGTTTGTCATGACTTGAGTAGGGTCTGCATAGTGGACAACTCTCCAGCAGCGTATAGATGTTTTCCTAATAACGCAATTCCCATTCAGAGCTATCTTACTGATCCTATGGACACATCATTACTTAATCTCTTACCTTTACTGGATGCTCTTCGGTTTGCTAAAGATGTAAGATCGATACTGTCACGTAATATGCATTTTCATCGCTCGTGGTAGCCCGCTGAAGCTTGTCATATAAATAAATCTTCTTTTATTTAAGTTCGTTTACTTATGGCTTATTTCTGTACTTATATAATTTTATTATAAGTGAAGCTGTAGTTAATGATATTGAGAGATTTTCTTGTAGAAAGCCATATCAGAAAATACTTTAAAAGTATTTATTATTGTTATATTTAATAAGCTTTATAAGTAGAAATAAGTTACCAGAGAAAGCATTTCTTAAATGACCGAGACCATGGCTGTTTTTGTTATAAATACAATTTACCTAAGTAGATCTAAAATTATTTCCCAGACAAGTGTAAATTCTTTAGAACTCTTGCGTTTCATGTATGTAAATGCAGTTTCAATCGTTTATTTAAAACTCTTCAATCACAGTAGGCTTTAAGCAGACTGTAAGAAATAAACAAATATAAAAAGTAATTTTCTTTTTTCAACTTAACTTGATCAATAATTATACTTGGTGTTGTACGTCGTGATAGGATTAACAAAATGCAATTGTCTAGATTTTTACAAAGTGACGATCATCCACGATTTGGAAATCTTGCGAAAATTCATGGAATTATTGTGTACAAAATTTCACCATTTGAACAGAAAGCCTTTGCTGGAGCAATTAGTCGCGGCTTCCCTAATATGCTCAGAAGATTTAAAGACTGCATTATTCCGGTTTCTCTACCATTCATTTGTGGGTTTTTGTTTTACACGATAGCAGAGTGGAGACATGTTCAATTACAGCGTAAAAATCCGGCTGACTATGAAAATGATATTTAAATAAAATAAATGTTTTTACTAAAGTTGTTGCTTTTAGACAAAATTGTATCATCTGTTTTCATTAACTGTTATATCTGTGGTCACAGGGAATAAGTTGGTAAGTTCGCATAACCCTGTATGGGGCATAGGATGGGAGGAAAGCTACAGCCGAGTGCAAGTGAATTTCGAACCACCGACATCACTCTGCAATCCCCAATGGCCTTTTAGCTTAATCTGTTATCAGGAGAACTCACCACGGTTCGCCGACAGTCAAGACAGTCAATGTTGTAGTTTCTCCCTTTCTAAGTGTTGTCTGATACTCTGAACTTCTACTTGGTCCGGTTTCTGCGACAACGCCTTCAACTGTGATCACGATTTATTGATCTGGTTACCTTCATTCTCTTCAGATCTTCTCCATGTGTTGCTGGGTCGTCCAATTAGGCGTTTTTCTTGGGTTCCGTTCGCGCGTTCCACTCGAGAGCCTGTTAAGCTCTTTTCTTAGTGGCCTCGCTATAGCCACTTTTCCTTGCCTAGCCCCCATTGTATTAGACCTATGATACTTGTATTAGACCTTTGATGATACTTAAGAGGTCACTTTCCATGTTGTTCGAAACATAACCGAATTTTACATCGTCACCATCCCGGCAGCACTCAATGACAGCGTTGTAAACACTAAACAGACGCAAAATTCCAAGGTTTATTGGCGAGATAGGGTAGGATAGGAATGTAGGAAGAATAATATCTGAAGGATAGAACCTCTATAACTCTCCTAGAAGTTAGAATGAAAATGTGACAAGAGGACTTCAGAGGCTCCAACTGAATTGCAATGACTAATTTTTCGGGTACGTGTGAGTTTAAAAATCATTTTCTCAGCTTTTGACAGAATTAACCACAGTGTTCTTGTTCGTAAGTTATCTTTTCTAGGGTTTCCATCAATTTTCGTTAATTGGATTCGTTCGTAGCCATATCTAGGACCATTGCTTTTTATCATTTTAATTCACCCTAATTCGAAAGTTCTGTGTTACGTTGACGACGCCAACATTGTCCGTGTTATTTCAGGTGTGTATGACTGTGCTAGAGACAAACTCTGACTTAGACGCCTTTCATAATTCAAGCTTCCTTCCTCTTAATATTAGCAAGTGCACTACTATGTCGTTCTCTCGATTCAGGAGTCCAGTGCACTTTAACCATACCTTAGACGGTGGCGCTATGAACAGACTTGACAAGATCAAAGATTTAAGGGTCATACTGAATACAACTATTTCATTTGACGACCATATGAACGCTATCATAAACAAAGGTAATTCTGCTCTGGGCTTTGTAAAGCGATAGTCTAAGGAGTTTGATGACCCATATATTACTAAACTCCTTTATTTTACGTGCGCAAGACCTGTTTTGGAGTATGCTAGTTCAATGTAGTCTCTCTTTTATGCGACTCATATTAATCGCATTGAGGCAGTACAGCGTAGATTCGTAAGATTTGCCATTCGTGGACTTCCTTTGATCAATCCTCTTCGGCTGCCTCACTACGCTGACCGATTAAAGTCCCTTGGTAGACAAGGCAAGGTAGACGCGACAACTCCAGAATGACCAGAATTGTTTTTACCTTCGATTGCTAACAAGACAAGCGGTTAATTCCCCCGAACTCTTGGCCGCTCTGTATTTATCGATTCCTGCTCGCCCAATTTGAGTAACCGATACTTTCTGCATATTTCCCACCACCGCACAAATTACGGTATACACGAGCCTATCACGTCCATATCTCGTCTCGTCTCGTCTCTTTTAATAATCGTTTTGAGTTTCTTGATTTTCACTCTTCTCTACTAAACGATCTTCGGAGCGGTTTGCTGAAAGAAAACCTGCGCAATCAACCTGCGGCGTCGTAGCATATTTTTCGTTCTGACAGCGCATAGATCATACATCTGTCCATCTCTTTCTCTCCTCAGTTGATACAGTTTATTTGGAAGAACGAAAGCACAGTCCCCCACTCCCCACCCAGCTTTGCTCCTTGACTTGCTCGCAAATTAGTTCTGTCGCCATGTTACATGCAAAAACTACATTTCGGGTTTTGCTATTTTGGACGCTTCATCAACGTCCATAATTTTGTTTCCTGATTAGCGATTATTATAATTTTGACTTAACGTTACATGAAGTTGTAATGGAGAAATAAATCAAAAAAATTCATAACCTCAAAGTTGGGGGGATTGGGGATTTGATCAGACATTAGATGACCATGACAGGCATCAAGTCACTTTCAGAATTACTAACCTTTCTCAGTTAGTGCTAATAAAATTTCTGTAATTTTTCCCAAACATCTGACCATTGCCTAAAATTAAATTTTCCTTCTCTTTTAGGCTATCGAACGTGCCGCAATGGGGCCTATGTGGAATATTGTACCGAAACTGGACTGGATACCACCGGGACATTACTGCACTGGACGAAATGGGGGAAAACAGCTTCTACAAGATCTTATGGTACGTTGGTTTAATAACGAGATATATTTTTAGAGATTTTAAAAAATTTTCTAATCTTGTTAGTCTAAAATTTAACAACTTTTTCCTTCTTTTTTTAGATGATTTCATTTCTTTGGGATGATGACATCCAAACTATGTGCTCAAGGAGAGTCCGGACTAAATAAAGATTGCTGGTCCCGTGCAAGATGGCAAGAAGTTGCAGCTTCACAGAAGATTGGGTTATTTTCCTGCGGAACATGCTTGCAGTATCGTCGAATTTATTACGGATGGTGTGAAACTACATAACATCAGATAGTGCCCCGGCTTTAGTTGTGATTGATTTCATAGTTTTTAAGCATAAGATTTTCGTATGGAAATATTTTTGTTTTAGTGCTATATTTTCATAATAATCCTTAAGTAGTGTCCTTAAACTAAGAAGAAAAAAGCGTTCATTGTTAAACTTTTTCTTTGATTAAAAAAACTTTTGAGAAATATGATTTCAATTATTTGGCTACCTTCCTTTATATACAAAATTTCTATATTTTCAGGCTTTGTAGGTTATCCCATTGGTGAAGATGTCCTTGCTGAGTTCATAATTAAAAAAAAATCTGTTCGAAAAAGGACCTCTACCACGAAAACAGATTTTACTTAGGATTTTGAAATGCCACCCGTTGATTACTTTCAGGACCTTATCCTTTTCTAATCTAGCTGAGACGTTGCAGGCTGTTAAGGGGAATATTTTTAAATTAATTGAAAAAAATTTGGTCGAAACAGGACCTTAATAAAAAAAAATAAGCCATGAAACGAATTCTACTCCGTCCACGCTCAAATTTCGTCGTTTTTCGTTAATTTAAGGACGTTATCCTTGTCCAAATCAGGATCTGATTTGATATCCTGGTAGAGAAAGCATCGTAGAATATCGAAGGGGAAAATAAGACTTAAAACGATCAACTATTTGAAATTTCGTCCCTTTTCGCTTATTCCAGGACCTTATCCTTGTCCAATTTGGGATCTGACTTCATATCCTGGTAGAGGAAACATCCTAGAATACACCACAAAAAAACGGGGCGAAAAAGTCCTTAAAACAAGGAAAATAAGACCAAAAACGATTTCTCGAACGGAAAAATTTGCCTACTACCGTTTCTGGTGGCCTGGTGCACAGATTTCATTTTGGCTCAAAAACTACAAAACCTGGATTTACACCAGTCTTATTTTCTAAAAAACTGGTGTAAATCCAGGTTTTCCAGTTTTTGGGCAAAAAATGATCTCTACACACCAGGCCACCAGAAACGGTAGGAGGCAAATTTTTCCATTCGAGAAATTGTTTTTGGTCTTATTTTCCTTATTTTAAGGACTTTTTCGACAGGATTTTTTTGGAGCATATTCTAGGATGCTTTCTCTATCGAAATATGAAGTCATATCCTAATTTCAACAAGGATAACGTCCTGAAATTAATGAAAAAGGACGGAAAATTTAAAAATTACTGAAACAAAAATCGGCCTTTGTCTTATTTTCCTCAATTAAGGTCCTTTTTGGATCCGATTTTGTCGTCAGCTGGCTTGAGCAATTACTTCTGTGGCAGGATAAAAAACCCGCTCCGTCCGTATGTCCTTTTTACCCTTAAACACCTTCCAATGATCTTTTGGTACACCTATCGTGGGATCTTAACATGGACGCAAATTTAGGTAAATACGTTCATGTCCTTTGTTCTTAAACTTCTTCGAAGATGTCCTTGCTCAATACCATGACAAAAAATCTGACCGAAGAAGGATGTTAATTGAGAAAACGCGGATTCTTCTCTGCCCACGTTCAAATTTTCGTCTTTTTTCGTTAATTTCTGAATGTTATCCTTGTCCAAATAAGGATCTAACTTTATACACTGATAGAGAAAACATCGAAGAATAGGTCCAGAAAAAGTCCAGTCCAAAAAGGACCTATAACAGCGAAAATAAGCCAAAAAGGCGAAACATCTCTATTTGCTCCCAATTTTAGTGTTTCGACGGGTTTTGGCTGAAAAATGAAATTTCGATACCAGGCCACCAGAATCGGCAGCAAGCAAATTTTCCCGTTCGGCAAATCGTTTTTACTCTTATTTTCGGTGTTTTAAGGACTTTTTCGACCGGATTTTTTTTGTATCGTATTCTTGGATGTTCCCTCTACCAGGATATGAAGTCAGATTCTAATTCGGATAAGGATAACATCCTGAAATTAACGAAAAAGGACAAAAATTTGAATAAAATCTGGTTTGTAGTATATTTCCTTTATTGTATGTCCTTTTTTGACCCAATTTTTTTTACAATCAACTCTTCAATATTCCCTCTACCAAGATACACAGTGGAAAGCCAACTGGACCAGGACATAGTCCTAAAATTCACAAAGGACGGAATTTCATTTCGATACATGACAAATGAACAAAAATCTCGTTTTGCTCTCTATCTTTAAGGATTGGACTCCTTTTCTGATTGGTTTTTTTTTGTACATCGAATTAACGATATTTTCCCCACTACTTCAAATTTTATTCAAATTGGACAAGGATAAGTATTGAAAGGGATAAAAGAGGATTGTGGAAAGAGGAATATTGGGAACCATCAAAGAGAAGTGGATTTTGCAAAAGGAAACAATTCAATAACATTTACAATAATTTAATAAAACCTTAAACGTGTCCTTGAACAATTGATTTGTTTAGTTTAGAAGCGGCTTTGATTGATTTGCAATGTTAAATGGTAAAATTTTGCGAAAAATATTTGTCAAAACCGAGCACTAACAATTAATTAAAATTAAGCGTTTTAGTAGTTCTTAATTAGTCGAACAAAAATATCATAAACAGTTCTTATTCTACACTTAAAAATAGAAGCGGACGTTTTATGTTCTGGTTCCACGCTGGTTACTTCAGTTAACTCCTGATAAAGTCACGTCTGATTTTCCAAGAATATCTGCTTGGCGTTCTGTTTGATCAATTTCAAATGCAAGGGATAAAAGCCTTAACTGTCCACATATATGGTTTTTGTATACCAAAGAGGGTTTTGATTTCAGCTTTACCACAGCATTGTTTTAACACTGAGAAATCATAGCTTAGTTCACTTTCATCCTTCAGGCAGGCGAAGGCACTCTCCAACAATCCACTACATCAGCTAAAATAGACATTACGATTTCATGTAATAGGATCAAAAACAAATCTTTTACCATTGTTTAGACATCAGTAACATTGTGGGATTCCACTGGTTTGACCTTTTCATAGTTTCATAATAACTGAGGGAGCAATCTTCTCGATCTCGACCAAGCCGTGTTTAAATCGGCTAGCCCTTCTTCAGTTTTGTATCCTGTATCCTGGTGTTCAAATGTACCCATTTCAATATCCTTATTTCCATTTTTCCTTCTTGCGAAGTGAACAAATATCACAGCGCAGCGCCAATCCAAATTCTCCTTCAATGATACTTTTTCGTATGAAATGCTTCTTCTGCTTACATCCAGTTCAGTCCACAGATTGTCGAATTCCAAGTGTACACTGTAGATAATCCCAGAATGAAGTGGAGAAATGGGAGAGATGAGAGATGTAACCTTAGAACAAAAAACGAATTTATCTGAAAATATCAAAAAATTAATTGTTTTGGTTTTTTAATTATTTTAAATTAAATATAAACACTACTTTAAAGCATAAAAATATAGAAAATATCAAGTAGAAAATGTCTCAATAAAGCGGCTGATTTAATCAATTTTGCGAGCGTTATTTGTTTACTTTATAGTATTTTCAAAATGTACAAAATATTCGCTTATTCTAAGTGAATTCCCATAAAAAAACAAACAAAATCCAAAGCTCGCGCGACGTAAGAAATGTAAAAATTTCTTAGCACCATCGGCGTTAGATTAACATCTAAATTTCGATTTAAATTAAAAGAACCGAGAAGCTCAGGACTATTTACAGAGCCCTGTAGCCTGTAGGCAGTCAAATGCAAAAACAATACGAAAAACCTTCCATCTGTTCTCAATAGTATCTAAAGCGATGAGTTTAAGCCTGCCTGCGTACGGAGACAGGACAAGGCATTCGTTCCATGGAAAACCATAAAGAGCGAATCGGAAAAATTTTCGTTGGCGGTTAACGTGTGACGCACTAAAGGAGACCAAGCAATACAAGCATTCGATGGTCCGAGAATGATACATCGTCAGAAACATACCAATTCTCAATATCATCAACATTCCACCCGTTCGCAAGTGTAATGTATATAATTTCTTTTCTGTTTTTATTAATGAAAGTTGGCATATTGTTCTTATTTATAATAAAAAGTTCTCATTTCCTTAGATATTCAAGTAGGGACTTATCCCTGTCAATAGTATGCTGTGCGTTTGCGTCACAGCCTATGACAAACCTTAAATTTGTTTCCTTTGCATACCTTACCAAATTTTTCAGTTTCTGTGGGAGGTGGATTCTCTTTATATGGAAGGTACGCTGACGCTAGTAGTAGCTCTTTTGGTCTCGTCCTTTGCCGACTTCCCATTGTACAGCTACACAGTAACGGTCGCTAATCTGTCGAGTAGAAATAGCGTGTATCTCTTTCTTAACAAATATTCAAGCCCTTGGGCTACCTTTGTTCAGGGTACACAAACAATTAAACACTTTTGAGTTCAAGTTCGTAACTTTTTACCTCAAAAGTGGATGGTTCCTGGATCAGTGCGATTTTTACATCCTTCTTCATCATCATCTCGACTAGTGCGGCCGTAGCCACACTACTCCTATATAGGTTGGCTTGGAGCAACCACGTCATGATGACGGTTCCATCTTTTTTGCGTGGAGGTCCTGGGTTCCTTTACTTTGGCAAGGGAAAGAATACTATATATTTATTCGAATAACGAACTCGTAATATCTTAAGCACCCCGTTCGTCATATACAAAGCTAACATCAAAAATATCAAATTTAACCTTTACGAAACATTTTCCACAAAATGCGTATTTTATTTGACATCTTACAACAATAATAACTATAAATATTTAAACAAAAACATTAATACCAACTTAACTAAGATTGCTACAGAAAATTTTCCATTTGTCGTATTTCTTCTTTTAATTTTTTCTTTTTCAGTGCAAGCAAATTTGTCTCTGCTAAAAGTTTAGCTCTTCTTGCTCTCAAATAGTTAATTTGCGTTTTAACTAGTCTTGAGTTCGTTCCACATTTTCTGCAGTTTAAAACGCGATTTAAGGTTTTATTTACTTTTGCAACAACATTGTTCATTACATTATGATTTTGATTTATAACCCCTTGCTCTTTAGCAGCGTCATTGTCAAGTTTACTGTCCGTTGTAGTTTCAAATAGTACCACACTACAATTACTAGATAATTGTTCACTATCGTCTGAATACGAGCCTGAATTAGTGTTTAATTGATTCGATGCATAGAAGTATTTGTTTTCTTCTTGATCAAGGAAATCTTCATAAATAATAGGAGAATTCTCACGGACGACCATATCTTGTTGCAAAATTTCGCTTTCGTCTATGATAATATCGTCTGGTATATCAGTGTCGCTTATAGATTCTTTTCCAAATTCTTCCGCTTCAATAGAAATCTCATCAATATGTTGATTTTCCTTAGTTTCTTCCATTTGTTTAATTTCACGTTTTCTGGCTTCAACAATTGATTCGATAATTGTTTCATTCACACGAAAATCCTGCTCCGGAGATATGTACTCTACAATTTCATTTGCATTGACCGGGTAGTAGCCTAAAGGATCCGGTTCATAAGCTGACAATTCGCTTGCAATAATCGACTTAATAGATTTTTCTGTTGTGTGCTCTGTAAATGTTCGAAATAAAAATTAACGATTCTTTCATTTACAGTTTGAACGGCTTACTGAGAATGCTTTGCAGTACCGTAGTTCTTTCATCTTGTTCCTCATTAATATCTCTTCCTTTCAATCTAGACGCTAAATTGAACAAATCTTTTGCTGTTATTTTTTTATTTTCACGCTGTCTCACATAATCAATTATTTTCTTTTTATCAATTTTAAGTCTAAGCATTTCGAGTACCTTAAATAAATCCAGTATCAAAGCTGGCAGAAATTTTAAACGAAACATCGAACTACAAACCTCTTCTTTCAAGGCAGTGGGAAGTCTTCTGTTTTGTGGAAGAAGTTGTGAAGCTTTTTCAGAAATTTCATGATTGTGGTCGTTACAAACTGATATGACTTCTAATTTATCACCACTTTTTGAAGCCCTAAGGAGTATGTGAGCTGCACAATCTGTTCTCATACTTTGTGAAACTCGACGACCTGCACCACGGGTTTGAAATTTCATTCCACCATAAACGCATGCAAATCGTACTAGGTAATATCTTAATTTAGCTGCAATTGGTCTTGCAGTTTTGGTAAACGCTCGCGCTACCGTTCTGCTATCACGTCTCCAATAATAAACTAAACTTTCTTTGGTATGAAGATCCATCCTATCAAGTAGATCTTCGTAGCTGTCAAACAATTCACCTTCTTTAAATACATATTTTCCATCTACCCGAATTGATATATTTTCTTGTATAAAGTTTTCCTCTAATAAAGAGATTTTATCTGTTGGTAACATAACAACTAGTTAAAAAAAATAGAAAATAAATTGCGAATTATTTGGAAATTTAATCAAAATGTCAACAATAATTGTGACAGCTGTTCAAAACAGCTGATTTGTTTTTGAAACAAAATTCACAATCGGCAATTGATTGAGTTGCCTTGAATCTTGAATCCTATCACGACGTACAACACCATGTAGAATTATTGATCAATCAAAAGATTGATCACTACAGAGGTGGTTTAAGATGAAAAATTATTTTATGCTTTTTAGCGCTTTTTGCGAAGTCGGTTCAACTTTTTTTTTAAAAACTATTTTATTTGTCACTTTTTAGTGTCTTCTACTCTGCACAACAAAAAAAGAATCATCCACATCGGTCTACGCGTTAAAAAGTTAGATAAAAAAAACATCAAAATCCATTCATAATTGGCGGAATGATCGCGTAAGAAACATACAAAAACATACAGTCGAATTGAGAACCTCCTCCTTTTCTGAAGTGGGTTAAAAAGAATTGGAAGTGCTATAAGTTGTCGTGATATCATAATAAATATAGCCAGAATAAAACTTTGCTTGATGTTATCACCTAACCACAAGGTAGCAAGTGAACAATTTTTGTCGGGACTAAGAAGATTTCTATTAATAATGCCCAAAAGTGAACTTAATCAGATTATATTTGAAAGCATTATTTAAATGATGACACAACTTTTAGAAGCTAAGGATGACGGAATTTTAAAATGGATTTGAGAGGACATACAGGATCATAATCATAACTGTGTTATTTTACTTATATTAAGACACATATTCGCTAAACATATCATTTTTTACAACTAAAAATGATAAAACTATCTTTTATAGGAATATTTGAGAAAATCGAGATACAATTTTTCCAAACTTTTTCGATACCTTTTTCCACTTACAGTCTATATTGTCTCTGTATTTAAATATCCTTACCATTAATTTTTTAACCAGTTTTTTACACACAAATTACAATTACACAAATTAAACACTTTACTTTAAATACTTTACAGAAATCAAAACACCAATCCAAACTCTGTCTTTAACGATCATTGAGTGGAAAGAGT
Organism: Leptarthrus brevirostris; assembly: GCA_964036015.1. Lineage (NCBI taxonomy): Eukaryota > Metazoa > Arthropoda > Insecta > Diptera > Asilidae > Leptarthrus > Leptarthrus brevirostris. Next base: position 8,973,668 of record OZ038373.1, read on the forward strand.
CTTGGGTTCCACAAAAAAACCAAACAAAAAAAGGTTATGTTCGCAAATTCTCCGCTGTAATTATATCCCAGCGAACTTATAAATATATAGCTCTGTAAATTATGCTCTGCAAATAAATATCATTTTATATAATAATCATTTACATTGTGGTATATAAAAAATCGTTTACATTTTAAATATAACAGGTTTTTTCAATTGAAATTGTAGCCAACTCATCGGTCCACCTTTGCAGCGTTACATTCACATTTCATAATATAAAATTGCAAATGTAAATGACTGTTATATAAAATGATATTTATTTGCATAATAATAATAAAAATAATTTACAGAACTCGTTCGCTGGTCAATAATTACAGCGGAGAATTTGCGAACATAATTTTTTTTGTGGCAGCACTTAATGAAAGCGTTAATTTCAAAAGTGACAGTCAAAGGTAAACAACAAATTTGAAATTGCTTTGCAAAGTAGCTAACTTAAGAGATCTGCTCAAATGGAGAATAAACAAAAACAGAGAAAAGGTCCATTAAGTTTAATAAACAGCATGGAACAGAAAATTGGTATATGATGAAATTTTTTATTTTGAAAACAATTTTTACTTACATTTCACCGCAGACGAGTCGGAAAGTTTATTTGAAAATCTCTCGGCCACGACTTCTTATCTAGTGGAAAATGCAAACAATCTGTTTCTTCATATTGAAAGCTACAAGGTCCCCAAAGCGGAAGAACAGCTGCAATCCTTTGTAATTTCAGCAGATTTTAAGAAAATCATCACAAGTATTGTTCAGAACTATGAAGATTTACACGGTAATTCACTTGCCACGGATTGGCAAAATACAAAGGAATTTGAAGATCATCACAACGAGCTAATGCGTCAAGTTCAAGCGTTAAAAATGATTTCTAGGAAACTTTCAGCCATACGTAACAATTTTATAGAGCTCCGGGAAGAAGCGAACAATCTTGGAGACAATTTCTTCTTCGAAAGTAGTGGCGATAGTAGTGTATAATAAAACCTCAAACTATTCTTGATATATTTTATTTTTACGTGTATAAAGTAGTTACAAATTAATTGTTATATTCTGTAAGAGTTCATTTATTATGGGGACAATTATTTCTAAATTTTCTGCAATGTTATTGTGCTCGTCAACTTGGGAATATACATTCTTATTTTTCTGAATATAAAGGTAATCATTAATGTCCCTGTCGAATTTCTTTACTTGTTCCTCTTGTTGTGGGTTTAAAACCATTGGATTTTTTTGGCTTTCTGATGGCAAAAGTTTCTGCAAATCATCTATGAAACTGTTAAGTTTTTGAATCTCTGCGTAGAAATAATCAATTTTCTTTTGATTAATAGCTATTTTGCGCAGAAACTTTTCGTATTGTTCTTTAGATTTTACAAAATCTTCTGTGATTTCTGCTACGCTCTCCAAATTGTCTTCGGTTATAATCTGGGTGCTTTCACTCAAGTCTTCTTTCATTATTGTTGAATTTGTGCGGGAGGAAATTTGTACTTTTCTACATTTGTGTATAATTGACGGAACTTCATCGATGCTTTTGAAAAGTTCTGTTAGCTTAGACACTGAAAAATCTGAATTTTCACTGCAATGGTTTGCTTTAAGTTCCTTTTCAATTTTCACATGGAACTGCTCTGGAGACAACATATTTTCATTTACCGTAGTATTTTCCACTAAATTTGAAATTTTATCGAATTGAGATGTTATGAAATTAGATAACTTTTCATATTTGTTATTTTCCGCGGAGGAGGACATTATATCAATTTAAAAACCGGTGATGCTGACAGATCGAAAATCGTTCGAAGTTGAAAAATGAAAACAATGGAGAAGTGTTTGTCGATTTTGAGTACAGCGGTTGAAGTTACATCAAAATTGACAATATTCATCTTTACGTAATTCGTCTTCGGCTTAGCGAGTGAGTTTTTAGTCAATTTTACTTAGTAAAATATAATTGTAAAATGTAAAATATAATTTTTTTAGAATATTAAAATGTCATTAACACAAGCCGTACGGTGTCTGAATCGAGCTGTTGGAGCTACCGTTAGAAATGGGGCTCTTAAAAGGATCGTTCTTGTTCAACCCCACATTCGCATGCTTCATGAGAATTTTGCTGCAGCAACAACGATAGGATTTTTAAAAGTAAATCATTTAATATAAAATATTATTAATTTTTTAGGACTAGTTTGAATTAATAGAAGCTATTTTTTTATTGATCTATAAGTTGCTATATAACCTAACTTTTATGTGATACCGGGAGTATATCATACCCTGGATATGTTTTGGTTTTTTTTAACTATAAAGTAAATTATATAATTGCTATATTATAATCAAAAGAACTAAAGGACAGTATTTGACAAAATAATAGAAATTTAAATATAAGAATAGGTGGTTTCCTCATAATGGCAGGATTTCCCCATATGAACCAAGGAATTTCATTCCAATTAACACTGACTTATCTTGGCTTGGGTTGGAACTTAACAAATGCACAAAGTAGATTTACTGCAAATGAAAACTTTCAGCTTGCATTTTATAGTTTCAAGCAAAATTTTGAATTATTGCTGTATACAGGGTGCTTCAGATCTGACGTGCGGAAATGAGTGAGATCTCACCTAGGGAAACAAAACATTCTATGGCAGGGTGGCAATCTCTTCCGTTTGGGATATACAGGGTGATTCATAAACTGCAGTTTTTCACGGTATGCACATCACTCTTTTATTTTTATCTTTTGATCTACTCGAACAAACGCCTAACAAAAAATACCCCAATGACCTTTCAAAATTGTCAATAATGTTGATCTTCTAGATTAAGGATGTAGAAATTCGTGTTTTGAAAACTTTCTGGGAAATATTAAAAAAAATCTACAATTTGTAGAAATTAAATGCTTTTTATTGAATGCGCGAAACTTATTACAATTAATACTATTATGTTAAAACAGCTGTCCAAAATGTCTTCCACCACTTTTGATGCATACCAATAAACTCCTTCTAATTCCCCGTTTAAGGTTATTGTAGCAAACCTCTTCCGTATTTCGTAATTCGTTTTTATTTTTACCACAGCTTGGATAAACTTCAGCCCTCATTTCATTTTTCATTTTCATATATATTTATTAGTATTTGCCATTTAAAAGAAATCTCTGGTTACAATGTTCACAAAATCAAACTAAATCGCTAAAGTTCTTACTTTAAAAAAATATAATTGACTGGACATGTTTCGATATTCTACTAAATTCCGCTAACTTACTAACATTCCTTAATTCACCCGGTAATTCATTAAATAATTTAAACCCCTTATGTATTAGACTATTCTGAGCAGACAGACTTGTAGTTAAAGGCAACCTGAACTCATGATAATTTCTCAACGCAATCTGAAGTACATCTCAAACATACTTAATATACCCAGCCAAGTATTCAGAAATTAAATTGTTTTCAATTTTAAATATAAACAAAGAGCATTAAAAAATTAATTCTGTTTCACACTTAACCACATGAGAGCACCTAGCATATCTTGAATGCGAGTATATTTACCACATATCAGTGTTATCCTCATTACTTTATTCTGTAATCGCTGTAGACGAATAAACACTTGTTGATTGCACGAGAAAAGAACAGTGTGTGGCTTAATAATAGCGTTATAAATGTTAATTGCACTTTGTAATGACAGATTTTTTCTTATTCTGCCCAAAAAAGATATTTTCTTTGCTATTTTTTTTATAATGTAGTTGACATAAGAACTAAATTTAAGCTTATGGTCAATAACTATACCTAAATATTGAATTTCAGTTATTTGTTTAATAAATTCAGCTTCCACATTTATATTTAAATCTGATTCGTAATTCGTCACCATGCACTTACATAGTTCTTACTATACTTAATTTCAACTTATATACCTGAAACCAACGGTTCAAACAGTTCATGTTTTCTTGCAGGAATCTTATAACGGCCGCAATGTTGTCTCCCGCGATGTAAACCAATGTATCATCCGCAAAAAATGCCAGTTTACAATGTTTTATGACCCTATTCATGTCATTAATGTATATTAGAAAGAGTAAGGTGCCCAAAATTGAACCGTGTGGCATCCCTTCAGTCACTTCCAATCGTTGTGAAAATACGTTATTGATCCTTACTCGTTGTTGTCTATTATTTAGATAGTCTTTGATCCATTTATGTTTCATTTTACTGATTCCATATACATATATGCAGTTAACTAAGAAAAATATTTCTGTCCACTGTCTCGATGCTTTTTTCATGCCCAGAAATACACACGCAATTTTTTTTCTTTACAAAATCCTTTTTCCATGCTATCAAAATCATATAGCTGTTTCACATAAGTGGTTTTTTCTGCATCCTTATTGTTCTTCAACTAATAATTTATTTTCCTCCATATATTTGTTGTTGGTGCGCAACTTTCTCCAATACCATTAAGTGCTAGTGCCATCTTCGCCAAAGGGAAGGGCTTCTATTCTCTATTTAAAAGCACAGTCTGGTGAGTCCGTTTAACTTAATATGGTTTTTTCCATCCAACATAATGTAAGTACAATCGTGCTTCATTAAATGCGTTTAACGGGTCTCCGCTGCTGAGCATTTGGCTGCCTTCGTTGAGATCAAAGGTCAGCACAGCAGGCATAACACTGCTGCTGGCTTGTTCTCACAGGGCCGGCTTTACTTCGTATTTGTGGATCCCGCTTGTCAGTCCTTGTGTCGGTGTACCATTTCGTTTTGTTTCGTTTGCTCTAAAGTTGGTTAAACACCTGACAAAAATAATACCTTCGATGCTAGATATTAAACTAATTAATTGTATTTTACAATGTAATCAATCTGTTTCCCTCTACTTTACGACTTAAAAGATGAACTTAATAAAAGAAAAATTTAAGAACGACAAAAGCAAGACAACTAATTTCACTTTTGGATACATGTATTTTATGTTTAACGAAAAAATATACTTACAAACAAAAGACCTTGCTCCTCACCCATTTGTGCAGAATTTTTTATGAATAATTTTTTAATTCTTATTAACGATTAAACACGTTATTGTTTGGTTTAGGTACGTCGACAGCAGGTAGATTTTTTTCTTAGAAGGGCAGATATGTATGAGCTGTACGTTTGGTGATGTAACTTAAATGATAAAAGATTTTTGTGTGCTTATAGTTTACATCGAAAGAGAACACATAAGTCACTACTTTAAACCCAAAAATAAAAAAATAAAAATAGCGATTTTTTTTTATATGAAAAAAATAATTTTTTTCCGAAAATTTAGATTTGAAAATAAATTTTTTTAAAACTATTTGCAGTAAAAAAACTACAGGCTTTAGCACCATTGTGTTAACTGTCAATTGAGATATTAATAACGACCCTAGGACTAGAACTTTAGACTTTTAACTTTACATTAAAATGTAAGACTGGTTTTTTTCATCGTAAACAAATTTCAAACCCCTATAGCTGGGAGGGGGAAGAGATAGACCCCCTCCCATACAATTTTTTTTTCATTTCTCACCTAGATCTACCAGATCCTTATTTTTTACACACGCGCTGGGGAACACATTGTATTTTTAAACCTTTGTATTAATGTCTTAATTATTTACATTACAAGTAGTTCTTTTCATATCCTTAATGACTTTATCAGTTAGATAAATTTATAACCTATAAGGTTTACCGTTACTAAATAGAACTACTTTGCAAAGTAATAAAGATTTAATTAATTTTATTATATACAGAAAAATATATCTAGCCAAGACATGAGAACATTTGCAACAAAACCGTCAATAGAACAAATACGTGAAAGAGTCTTAAAAGTTGTGGCCGCTTACGATAAAGTCACAGCCGATAAGGTATGTGAACAGAGAAATTTATTAATATAAATTTTTTCTCTTAAATTAAATAGGACAGACGGAGTCTTTGGCAATCGCAATCGATACAAATGCGTTATTACTCTTCAAAACCGCCATTAACATTGAATCTGATCCAGGAAAGAATTCTTCTTGTTTTGAAACTTTACGACAAAATTGATCCTTCTAAGGTAAATTTAATATTTAATGTTTCTTTTTAAAAAAGTCTTATTTTAACCGTTTTTAACTTAAAAATCGATTGCTATTGCTAAATTAAGGGCTCAAAATTTGTCAAGGAAGTATTTTTTGGATTATTGGTGAATAGTTTTGAAATGTTTGCAAAGTGTTTGTTTTTAAATTAAGTAAATAGTTTGTCATGTTAAAATTCTTAAAAATACTTCCCTCATATATTTATTTAATTATCGTTTTCGATTATGAGTAAAATATTAATTGTATTTTTTCCTTAGCTCACGATTGACTCACATTTTATCAACGATCTGGGCCTAGATTCCTTAGATCATGTGGAAGTTATTATGGCAATGGAAGACGAATTTGGTTTCGAAATTCCTGATTCTGATGCCGAGAAGTTGCTTAAACCTGCCGATATTATAAAATATGTCGCCGATAAAGAAGATGTTTATGAATAAACATAAAAAATAAACGATAATAGGTTTTTTTTCACCAGTTAGTTCTAATCATCGGTGCGCCTCAACAATTGTCTGCCCTCTTCCGATGAATATGCAGAAATTTAAGTTTTTCTTCCTTCACTTCTTTAATTTTAAGTTCTTTCTGAGGAAGTGATCGTATATTTTTCTTATTATTATTTTTTTTGTTAAATTTAAAAGAAGATCCAACTTTTATGTTGTGATTATATTTTACCAAAAATAAAAGTTGCAGGCATTTAGTTAATAAAAATGAACTTAAGAGTTTATAAAAGCGTAGTTTAATTTAAATATATTTCCTAACCAATAACAATAGATCCTCTCAAGTTTAAGGTCTATGAATTTCGAGAAATTTCTGATTCAACTGAAGTATTCTTTCCGTATCGGTATGGGTTTCTATCATAGTTTGTAATTATTAAATTATTAATCAATATTTATATTGTCACCTTCAAAGTAGTCACCATTTGACCCAATAAAATTATGCCAGCGATTTGGTTTTCCTCAAAACTTCCTTAGAACGCATTTTTTATTAAAAGACTTGAGACAGCGCCGTTGAAAATAGTAATTTGAGTTTCGGAAACAGGGAAAAATCATATGGTATCAAGTCAGGCGAACATTGCGGCAGTGGGTGGCGAAAAAAAGGAAATTCAATGTTTTTGAAAAAAAAATCGAAGTTAGACGCGTTTTATTCCCAAAATTAACATCATATTCACACGGCGATTTTTGAGCACTGATTTGTTCGTCTCGCCAGTTCATGTTCTTCAGTTGCTTCCTTCTTCTTTCCATAATGAATTTAGCTGGTTTTTTTTGGTTTTCGTAAACAACTTGTAGTACCGACGGAATGTCGGTTGTCTTTCACTATTCTGTCACTATTCCCCTGGCCCTTGTTCTAACGAAATTGCTAGGCTGATTTAGACACATGACAACGTGTGATGCAAGAGCTTCAAGTCGAGCCCACCCCTCGAGTTCCTGCTGAGGGGGAAACTGTGATTTCAACAAATATAAATAGAAAATGTACGAGTTCGTACGCGCTCCTGCGAATGAATTTTTGCAATAAGTGGATAAGGAACAGACCTTATGTGGCTTAATATAAAGAAAGTGTTGTAGGTTATCCTCCTGATTTTTTAACCATTTTCAGTCACTATTGTCAAATTAGACAAGTCTGTCCAATCGGTTGGGTTAAGTTGTTTTTTCAATTTTTGTCGGCTTATGAAATCATAGTCGCCTTCGTAGTATTGAAATATTTGGGGGCATAAGCAAAGTGTTTGTAAATCTCTCTGGTTCCTTTAACGCCTTGTAGGGCATAGGACATATATTACACCGACTGGTCCGGTTCTGCACCAACGCCTTCAAACTGTGAGCACCATTTTTTGATCGATTTTTTTTGTTGCCCGGTCATCCAATTCGGCGTCTTCCTTGGATTCCGTGGGGATTCCAATCTAGAGCCTGCTGTGCGATGTTGTTTGGCTCATTTCTTACTGGTGTTTATTCCGTCCTGGCCTGTAAGTCTGTGTAGGTCTTCTTTGGTAATGATGGATGATAAGGATGCACCGGAGAAATGTAAAAAATCATACCTATTTGTGTTTTTCCCCAATGCCTTTCGCGTAGAACCCATAGTCTAAAAATTTAATGCTTGGCCATAGTGAGGCCATATATTCAAAAATTTTCGTAGTGGAAATTAAGCCGTTTTTATTTTGCTCAGGCGACTAGTCTTTAACAATTCATATACAAAATCCCTGTTTATCTCAACCAGTTGTAGGATATGTCTACTAAACTTGCTCCGGTTCTATGTTAACGGGTTCAGCTCTAACTACTATTTTAGAATGACTTGTTGCGCGTTCGCCTAATCCGTAGTTTCCTGCGGCTCTATGCAGGTTGAATATTGTACAACGTAAAGTGGTGTTTTTTCCGCAGTGCCATCTTTGTAATGTCACTGCGCGGAGCCAATAAATATTTGCTGCTTAAAGAAATTATCTTTGTAAAATATCGTGTTGTAAGATTGCAATAAAATAAGGTTAATCGGACTTTTCATTACGCACCAAAAATTGTGAAAAAATTACCTTTATTTTGGTTGCTACACTAGTCTCCTCCCTGCCTCCTTAAGGGGATGTTCTCTTCCTGAAAATTTTTATTTTTATGCTTTTTAAGGGGCGTTCTTGAGAAAACGAATAGAGATAAAGAATTGTTTTTTTTTTTAAATTTTTTATTTGTTCTTTGACTTGACATTGTAATTTTTTTAAATTTTTTTTTGATACATGGTGGGTCGGCTGCATCGTTCCCAGAAAAAAGTGCTTTAAAGTTAGGGTCTGCCTTGACGAGTGCTTGACATCTCCATACTTATACGCCCATAACATGAGAAATAACACAAGGAATGCTCTTGAACTTAGATTCTTCAATAGTTATGTAAGCGATATATGAAAAAAAAACAAGTTGTTTTAGCTTTTAGAATAAGAACACCTTTTAGGTATACAGGACCCTCGAAGGGTTTATAGTGTTTATAGACAACATGGTAGAGCAGAGATCGTAATTGAATTTTTGATTCGTTTTATATTTTTTGGTAACTTTTATTTTATTTTATTAATTATTCTAAGCTAACTTTTTTCTTCTAGCTTATAAAGAAATTACCGATGACCGTCGAGCCAACGTGCTTTATTAATATGCTGACATTGGAACTCAATGAAATCCTTGTTTTTATTTGAACACTTACCACATGATCATAATATTTTCCATCCCTTTATTTTGGAATTCTACATTGTTATCAGAATCATTGCATTTGTATCAATCAAACTACAAATAACACAAAACAAAATTCGAGTTCATCATTATTTCATCAAGACTGCAGTGGTTTTTACAAGTGTTACTTTTTTTTTCTAAATGACAATTAGACAGAAGTTAATTAAAGTGGTTTGAGTTAGTTTCTAAATACGGATGTAAACCTACGTGGATTTCATGAAAAAATCTGACTAAATCTATGAAGGTAAGTAAAACATGGATTTTTTTTTGTTAATAACTCATAATTTAATATAATACTCTCTTTTTCTTTTTTACATATAATAATGCAATTGTAACAACTTTATAAATCTTAAATAATGCTAAAAATAGTATCCGTTTATGTGTATTTCATACTATAAGAAAAAATTTCGAATATTTTTGTGACAACAGATGAATTTATTTTAAAGCTATTTTGGCATACTTTGTGCTTTTTCTTTTGTAAATTTATTAAATTTGAAAAGGATCGTATGGAATAGTTTTACGTTGTTCGATTTTATAATGGCACTTTAGTGGTTTTTTTTAATATAAAATTTCGCAAGCTTTTGTACAATATAAAAGAAAGTTATCAATTCCGTTACAAGTGAATTTAATTTTTTGAAATTTTAAGTACATTATAATTTAAGTTTCAGTTTACAAAATATATTTACATTTTTTTTATACAACACAAATTTTGCTTAATAAATGCTCGTTAAAATTATGAACAAATATCGATGATGACGAAATTACATTCTTTAAATATTAGTGTGTCCTCTCATTGCCCAGCAATCTGAAAAAAATATGAAAGCATTTAGTAAACCTGTCGGTTTGTTTCTATTAAACTTCGTAATGCTATCAAAAAAGCATGGTAACAATTTAAAAATTCAGAAATACCAGATGACCTAATACACTCTCGGGACGTAAGAAGGCGCCAAATTACAGCCTACTCTAGCTACAAGCCCGGAAGCTGTCATGAACATCTGAGCATTGGTGGTGTAAACAAGCCGAAACTTGCTACAGTAAAGAATAGGAAAAGGTTGGGGAATTCTACTTTTTCGTAGAATTGCTCGCAGTATTTGGAAAAAGGTCTGCACTCTCGTTTTTAAACCTATTAAGATGATATTAGGTATACAGACGTTACCAAAAAGAGATTTGGTGCGATTTTTGGAAGAGTAAGACTGAACTGGGGAAAGTTCAAATGTTGCTATTAATAAAAAATTTATCCCTTCAATATTTTCTTAAGAAAACAAATACGGTCTTCATGGTGGGGGGAATTTTAATATGAACTATCTTCTATTTTTCTCTCAAAACACGGACCCCAAATGTTCAAAAGATGCGTCCAGCTTCACATTCTTCTCTTAACCTTTTAACTCATAGCTGTGATATAGTGCTATTTAGGCATCGTGGTAAAAACACATTTTGCTTAGGCGTGCACCAATGTTACAAATTAATATTATCTGGGCGTTATCACGAGTATTAAGAGGAGTGGCTTCATTATTTTGAAGACCATTAAACAGTGCCTCTAACAGCAGTTTTAAGAACTATCACTTGACAATTTTAACACTTTCATTTTTTTAAATTATAATTTACTTACAACAAGAAGATGTCCACTCTTTGCTCGAGTAATGCCTGGCTGAGGACCAGTCTGTATATCAATTGTACCCGCCTTACCTCTGACTAGATTGTGTTGCAGTCTGAAAAAAGAAACGTTCATATATTTAGTAAAACAATATTTAAAAAAAAATAAGAAATTACGTACGAGGTAGTGTCAAGAATGTTTAAAATTCCCGATAATCTTGTGGTGTCCAAGATGTAAATGCAAAACTCGATTATATAGGGAATTTCCAGGATCAGATCGCCCTTGTCTTTTTTCAGCTCTGGAGGAATCCTTACCAGCATTAGGTTATCACTGTGATTTGTCACGGAAAAATCAATTTTATCTAGAGGTAGGCGATGTTTTTGTTTATAGGTCTTGGCATCCAAGACATAAAGGGCTGTGTCGCTGAGTAAAGCGAAACGGTCACGGGGCTTATATCCATGACGATCATATTTAACGCAAGACGTGGAATATTTCAGTCTTTCAACGCCAAATGACGTTGTGACGAAGTTGTGAATTTGCGTCGCATGCTCTTTTGGGATACGATCATCAATAAACCATGGTCCTATGCTTGCCGGGTAGTTCTTCTTTTTGTCTATCGAATAAAAGTTTATGATAATAAAACAAAAGACAGGAAACCGGCATGAAGCCTACCTTTAAATACTTTCTCTGCGAGCACTTTGAGTTCGAACTGTCTCTTCTTCTCTTGACTTAAGGTCATCCTATAAATTCTAGCCAAGTGTAACCTGTACATTTTTTGTAAAAGACCAGAAGCTTCGGTGCAATGGGTGGGAGCTGGAGGCCATCGTCTGTCCAGCAAATTTTTTGGTAAATTTCTAGATAACCGCATAAGCCACATTCGTTTTGTGTTTGCAATAAACGATTCATTATAACCGTTGGGGGCATCGTTACGTGTTATAAATCCTTTAATGAATGCTCGCAATTTTAGAACGGCTTCTCTTCTTCGTTCTGCTTCTTGGATGGCAAGGTATCGTCTTATGTACTTCTGAATTACAATCGTTGCCTGGCGCTGTTTAAGGTAAATTCTTCGTTGTCTGTAACCTTTGTAGCGCGATTGAATGATTGCAGCCAAATCATGCTTCTTAGCTTGGAATGCATCTTCAGTGTCGAACAATGTCTTCGGGAAACGAATGAAAATTTTCGTTTTTCCCATGCGATAGTCTTCAGAATCGTAGCCTAATTCATTGACAAGAATTTGCACACCATCTTTACATGGTCCAGGATATCTGGGCCACGTTTGCTTGCTTAAGCATTTGTATCGTTGCAGGAACATTTCATAAGTTCTAAAAAAACAAATAGTTTTTAGTACAGATGAAAACGTTAAACACTTTTATAACCTTACCTTCGATACGCAAATCCGGCTCTTCGTACTCTCAAGTTCTCCATCAGTCCCAAATACTTGACTTGATGCAAAACAAGATCGTCTCTAAATATTGCGGCAGCTTGAAGATCGTTAGGTTTAATGCAACGAATATAGGATGGCTCCTTACACATAAGGATTTCCATCAAATTATTCAGTGAGTTCCTAAACTGGGTAATGGCAGTTTCTGGTCGCTTTTTACTTTTGTACTCATCTTCAGGGAAGCAAGTCCTAATAATAGTGTTCTTTGCCAAGGACATAGTTTCTTTTAAATCACGAAACAGGAGATCATTGTTTTTGTCCAAGAATCCAGATATATTATAGGTAACATCACCAGCATAGTGGATTAATCGAAAATCATCACGACCCATTGTCTTTTGAACGGCAGTCGAAGCCTTATTGTGGCAGACATAGTGAGGGTGATCGCCAAGTTGGTCATTCAGTTTAGTTAAGAATGTCAGATCAGTAGGGTCACCGGGACGTAGACACTCTTCATCAAGTATCGATATAATTCCTTTGTACTTTTCCTCGATTAGGTTAACAATGGGCTTGTTATCAAAATATTGCACTGGTATCCATTCAATACCTTCTTTCCTGTATTCTTCTTGTTCCGATTTTAGTGTCAGTTCAATAAAAAGTTGCTGAAGTTTTTCGTTGCAAAAATTTATACAAAATTGCTCAAAACTGTTCTTTTTAAATATTTCAAATCCGTAAATATCGAGAATGCCCATTACGTTTGCATCCCGTTTCATGTTTTTATAGTGAAGAGATTTGTTGAGCCTTGTAACCAACCATGAGAAAAGGCGATCATAAACTGCTTTTGCTAAGGCATCACGGGCATAAATTGCCATATCTCTGTTAAGTGGAGAGGTTACTACATCTCCTCGGGCATCAATGGTACGATGTGTTAAACCAGACGACAGTTGAGAATTTTTGCACCCTAATAACTGAAAACGAAAGGAAAAGTAGTGTCACAAGTAAAACAGCAGGGAAATCATCAAACAAACCTTTGTTATAGCAGACACTGATTCAGGTTTTAGAATTTTCGCTTTTCCATCTTCTTCGGTGAAGCCAACATTACCCATATGAAGGATACTAGCAACTATGTCGAAAATTTCTCTTTGCTCACTTTCAGACAGTTCAATAACACTCATGGCATGTTGGATTGTTTTGAAGTTCTGGGCATCATTTATACGCGGCACGCATCCTTTTTGCTGTGGTAACCAATAAAGATTTTTAAATAGTTAATAAATCTATAAATCTCTAAAAATTGCTTACTCCATCTGTCAGATAGTAGTAAGTGTCCAAATTCCTTTTCAACTGTAGGTCCCTAAGCATTTCATCACTTGCTCCAGCGAGTAATTGATAGAATATGTGAAAATTTCGTTCTCCTGAGCTTTGATGAATGACTCGAGATTTCTCAAGAAGATAGTTAAGGATATTTCCACCTTGTGGTACTCCAGTAAAATCAAATTGGACATCCATATATTTCCCGAATCGGGATGAATTGTCGTTTCGATTTGTTTTAGCATTTCCAAATGCTTCTAAAACTGGATTACTTTGTAGTAGCTTGTCTTTTACTCCTTCCACAGTTGAAACATGACCCGATGCTGCAGCTATAAATTGAAGAACTTTTTTGGAGGCTTCTGTTTTTCCTGAACCACTTTCACCTGAAAAAAAAATTGACAATGATTCAGAGTCAGCAAGTTAAAGTATTAAGGGAATAGATACAAAACGTACAATATTTTGTATGGAATTATGTTATTTAATTTGATAAACCTAAAATCGTCCCTTTTTACGGTTGCGTAGCATACTGGGCATCTTTATAGTTTCGGTATGTCCATTCGTCTGTCTATCTGCATGTCACAACCCACCCACATTCTATCATGTTTATACCTGTGTTGACGTAAATTGATGACCGAAAACAGAAATGGAGAGATTTAAAAAAATAGTTTTTGTACATCCCACAGTGAAAAGGGAACCCAAAAAATATATAAACTTACCCCACCGAGTAGAATGTCGAAGACTATGTCTCCTAAAAATAATAATTTTATCCCTTCAGGATATTTAAAAAATCAGGCTTTTGAAAAAGTTATCAAGGAGCCGCCCCCTCCCCCCCCTAAACTTTTGAACTATCTAAGCAAAAAGTTTACTAAATTCACCCGTGCAGTTTTAGTAATCACATATTTTGAATGAAAATTATAAGAAGTACTAGCGTCATGTCGCTAAGGGGAAGGGCTAGTATGCTCTATTAAATGATTAAATGTGAGAGTGTTCCTTCTTATTTTGCCATCCAAGGTTTGTTTTTCTTAATTCAAGGTAGCATACCTGTACTTCAATTCAATTCAATGCTACACATTTAGCTGCCTTCGTTGTGATCAAAGTTTAGCTAAGTAAGCGGCGTAATATTGCTGCTGGCTTTGACTTCATTGAGGCAGTTTTGCTTCGCATTTGTGGACTCCGTTTATCAGGTATCATGTCGGCGTGCATCTTTGTTTCGGGCAAATTAAGATTATACGGGATTATGCAAAAATTATGTTTTGATATTTGCAACATTCGTGGTTTTAACAGTAACCGTTTTTCGGTTTACTGCCACGTGTCCTCGGAAAAGCAGGCTGGTTTTTAAATGCTTTTATTTAGCTTCACTTTCGTATATATGTTTAAAATCTTGCAACTAACTTTTAACCCACTTCTAATTGTTGTATCGGTTTGAAATATTGCCGATTTAGGGGGGGAGGGTGGTGGTGTTGCAGGGAGTGACATCTATAAATCGATTATTTATAACGACCGATATTAGAGAATAAAACACTCCCGATGCCGCTAAATAATTTGTTGACATCACTACTAGACATCCCCAGGGATGGGGTAGGAAAAGAGTAACATGTACAAATATTCAAAAACGACCGATATTAGTGCCGAATTGGTAGTTTTCGGTTTCGTTCTCGATGACGTTAGATGCTCCGGTAGTAAGACACCCCCTTGGCGAGGGGGAGGGAAGGACGGGCCAGAGAAAAATAATCAAAACCGACCGATCTTAAGATCGAATTTATAGTTTTCGGGATCACTGAGATATACAATCACACTTTAAATGTAATTGGATATTATGGGAGTAAGACATATCTAGCAACCCCAGAGGTGTGGGTAGTGGAAAGGGAGGGATATTTAAAAATAATCAAAACGACACACAGCTAGTATTATATAAAAGTGGATATGGTCTGTGGAGATAAGACACTCCTAGCAAAAGTAAGGCACTTCTAGTACCGGTAAGACATTTTTAGCACCGCCGGGACTGTTGTGGGAAGGGAGGGACATTCTAATTGTTGTATCGATTTGAAATTTTGTAAATTTATTCAATTCCGGTGACAATAGAATATTATGGTACCATCGAACTGGTATGCTGATGGAGGAGAGAGGTAGTCATAAAGATTCCTCAAAGGCTAACAGTATGAACATTGAGTTTAGGATTTTTTGAGCTGGCCTAGTGTGTCCTTTGGTTACATATTCTGTGGAGGAGGTTCAGATGATAGGGAAGGGAGGTGGGCATAGGGAATCTCCAATAGCTAACAATAAGTGCATCGAGTTGGGGCTCGTTTCCCTTAAAATAGACAAAAAAATAAGTAAAAATATTTTAAGTTAAACGGTTTTATTTAACATTTGATGATGCACTAAACTCTAAAGGCTAGAAAATATTTATGGGTCACAAATGTGGGGCTTATCAAGATACATATTAGTACTGTCTACTGGTAAGAAATCGCGTAGAACCAAAATCAGTGACGTCCTCTAGTGTCGGAGGTCAAGATCTACTTTTGGCCGATGCATCAGCGGAATAAGTAAGTCATCCGGGACTTTGATCAGACTTAATTGAAACTGGGGGCTTCCTGGCTCTAACATCTTACTTTTTGAATTCAAATGCGCATCAGAATTTGATTATTATCACTTGCTTTAAAGTGACAAACACATCGCGAAGAAATCTGCAATCTGATCAAAGTCCCGGATTACTTACTTATTCCGCTGATGCATTGACCCAAAGTGGATCTTGGCCTCCGACACTAGAGGCGGCGACTGCTCTTGGTATTACGCGATTTCTTACCAGTAGACAGTGCCTATATCTCGGTAGGTCCCACATTTGTGACCCATAAATATTTTCTGGCTTTTAGTACATCATCTAATGTTAAATTAACCCGTTTAATTTAAAAGTTTTTTTACCTATTTTTTGTTGAATGGTTTTATTATGTTCGACATGATGTATGGGTCAAATCTAGTGGTTGCTATTTGATCCACTTCTCGTTATCAAACTTTGGTACTGATGAGAATACAATATATGTATATCGTTCTAAGCCTAATATGGCGGCTTACTTCCTTGACAAGGGTATCAAATGAAAGAGTTTGATGGATAGAATACGATAAGCTACGTGACGTCATTCTAAATGCAATATGGCGAACGCCTCAAGATGACAGCTTACCTTTATACTTCACAGCTTCCTTGATATGGGTATCAAATGAAAGGGTTTGCAAGTAGGATACTATAAGCTATGTGACGTTAGGGGCATTCCACGTAAAGCGGACAGGTAAAAAATTTTGATGTTTCCGATTTTAGTAATATTTGATAATGTTATACCTATATATGTCCTCGATCCGGATACAAAATGTTTTTACAGTATAAAGTCTGCTTAACGAGCTAGAGGGCTATAAAAATTTGACTAATCTGCAGGTATGCGATACTTCGAATCCCATTACCCAGTTTTAAAAAGTTACAATAAAATAAATAAAGTAGTCAAATTTATACTTTATTTAATGAGCTTTTTAATTGCATTTTTGGATATTAAAAAAAATTTTTTTTTTTGGAAAAAAAATATATTTAAATTTTTGAAACTTGAATTTCACAAAGTTCGACCATTTAAATTTTTTTTAAATTTTTTTCTTAAAGTAGCTAATAGTGTATAGATAATGCTTGCCAAGTTTCATAATGGGCGTAGAAGTCGTTTAGGAGCTAGACCAGTTACAGTTTCGAAGCGTAGCGGCCGGCGCCCCACGGTGGGAATTTTTGTATGGAGTCAAAATGTTAAATCATATTTTGCGAAGCTTTAATAATGTGAATTATAGGCTTCGAAACTGTAACTGAGCTCTGGAGCAGAAGCAGTTCACCTTCATTCCCTAGAATGTTCCTATCGCCTCGAGCCCAGAGAAGGGTGATATTGAATCTCCCCCCAAGAGAGGTGAATTTCTCCCTACAGCTCACCTTGAGGAGGTTATCGAGTCAAGCGCTGTTATGGCAGCCTGGCTGTCAGGGAAAATGTCAACGTTCGTCATTGGTACTTCACTGAGTCCCATCAAACAGCATGTCTTCAGGATTGCGAGGAGTTCCGCGTGGAATACACTTGCGCTGTCAAGCAGTCTGTAGGACTCCGAAATATGTAGTATTTATATCGGAAAAGACACCCGCACCGACACCACAGTCCATCTTGGAGCCGTCAGTAAACAGTACAGTGTAAGGTAGGAGGTGTAGTATGACATTGAGAGCCTCCGCTGGGGTTGTTTACAGCGCAAGCGGTACTTTGCAGCCTTTTTTAATTTGGTTTTGTTATACCCCTTCTCCATGACCATTCTAGGCTTCAGTCCCCACCTTTTTCTAAGGGTGCGACTGCCGGCATAACGAGCCCTTTTTGAGTCGTTCTTCAATGTTTTGCTTCCAGTTCAACTTGGGGTCGATAACTAACCCTTACTTAATCTTGGAGGATAACGAGAATTGATGCCCGCTGAGTTTGGGCATGAAAAAGTTGTGAACTTTGGTTTTTGTAATTAAGAGCATCAATTCAGTCTTTCCCGAGTTCATCGACAGTCCACAATCTTTGCACCATCTGCTAACGCTCTTAACTCTGCCTGATCGAGTTTCAGCAGTATACTAATTATTACTTCCCGCCAAAGCAGGTAAGACAGAACTCCTCCCTGAGGCGTACCTCTACATACGTGTCTAACAACATATCTGGTACGCAGTTCGGACTGTACTATCCTTGATCTTAGCATCGTTAAAACGGCGAACGTTATTGAAGCCCCTTCAATGTCTGTGAACGCAGCAAGAGTGAATTCCTTGATCAAGGACTTAGTCAGATTTAATATTTTTAGTAAATTGTAAAAACAAAACCATTGGGCTCTCGTAAAAGATTACTGTTGCTGTTATGTTACATAAACTATTCATTAACATAAATGAATGTTGATTGTTAATATGCTTTTCATTAAAATAATAAATGTTGACCTATGTAACTCTCAAAAACGGAAATATTTATGGCGTGAGTTATCTCAACAAGTTTAGTGTGTGAAAACCTTGAATTATTTGCAAATTGCTTAAATTGAGTGTTTTCACCTTAAAAGCTGAAAGAATTACGCAATTACAAGCAACATTTCAATATCTTTCTCCAAGAAAAAATTACTTATCAAATGGAGATTTCATTGCCGAAATAGATTAAATTAACCTTATCTATCAATAACGCATTGAAATCAAATACTCGATCCAATTGAACTTAATTACTTTATTGCTTGATAGTGTTATCGACAAGGATGATAAAAAATTGATTGAAGGAAATTCGAGTCCATGTAAAGGTTTTGATGCATACTTTCAAATATTTGCCCTATAAAAAATATATTAAATAATTGTTAAATAATAGATATATTTTGTTGAATCCTTGCTTAATTGTGCAGACTTCGTAAATGATTGTATATATTTTTTTCATTGATCGTATATAGTCGAAAACAAGCCAGAGTTAAACGTAATCAATTACATTTTACAATTATGCAGACAATTATAATTTCAAGAGATTTTATTTAGGTATAAAAATTCAATTAAAAGTAATTGTAATTGAAAATCTTTCAATTACCATTACTTGTAATTGAAAATTAGAGTTACTTGCAATTTGATTAGTTCGCAATTGAAAGAATTAATTGAGCGAAAAGTAATTGTGGAACAAAAAGTATTTAATGACAAAGTAAATCAGAATGAAATGAATTATAACAAGTGTCGCTTTCGCACTTTTATATAAAACAAGTTTTCACGATATTTATTTATCTTAAAAAAGGCAGTTTTCAGCACAAATTATATTATCTAAATTTACGGAAATTTCCGATGCTAAATAAGAAAATTTTAAAATAATTTAAAAGGAATTTTAATCTTTAAAAAAATACAATTTAAATTATTTTATTACAGGACTCTCAATTTGGATTTAAGATGAGTAGATATCCGTTGTTAGAGGAATATGAATGCAATTAGTAAACCACATTAAAGGTAAGTCATTTAAATAATTATTTTTGAAAAAAAACTAACTAAGTTCAATTGGAGATTTATCGAATTAAAATCTACATTTTGGTAACTTTAACATACATGACAACTGTAACAAAATGATTGAAACAAAAAGAATACTATTTTTCCCGATGTTGTGAATATATGATTTTGAAATGTAACGATTAATGTATATTAGACCACTGTTTACCTTAGGCTGGTAGCTTATGAGTCGTGGTCATGAACGTGTTTTGAGAAGAATATTCAGGAAAAACTGAAATGTAATGAAAACACTGCATCTCTATTGTCAAAATTAGCAACTAGGAACCATAATAGTTTCGGTCTGTCTATCTGTTTATCTGCCTGTATGTCGCAGCCTCCCTCATTTATATACTTATTAAGATGAAATTTGATATACGGACGTAAAGTGATGACAGAAAACAGTAATGATGATATTTTTGGAAAAAATAATTTTTTGTACCTCCCATCTTAACCCTTCAGTCGCCACATATTTATTTTCAAAGTCCTTATTATAGCGTCCCCCTGTAATTCCTTAGTAAGTACTTACAAAACAATAACGAACACTGTAGCAAAAATGGCTTATGAGAAATTTACAAAGAACTCTGCGGGACCCTGTCGTGTTGCGTGACCAACATTCTCTTAACCAAATTTAACAAATCGAGTGTGGAAACCACATAATCAACACGGACTCGCTGAAAATATACAAGGCCCCCGTAATAACGCTATAAGCGTGTTCCAGAGCTGCTACGATTGATTTTTATTGCTTCAGGCATTTAATACTCTTGCGCATATAACAACATCTCCAGTTCGGATCTTCGAATCGAACGTAAAATCTGTTGTACGGCTTTTCAACATGATGGAAAGTGACCATCTAAGCTACAAGTCTTTGTTAACCGGTGTCTCCGGTGCATCCTTATGATATCAACTGGTTGGAGGTCATTACCAACGAAGACCTACACACATTTATAGGCCAAGACGGGATAGACACCAGTATTCTCAGGCGAAAGTGGCAATGGATAGGCTTCACACTAAGAAAAGAGCCAAAGAATATCGCACAACAGGTTCTAGATTCGAACCCGCACGGAACCTAAGGACGATACTGAATGGGACGACGGATACCCAGATCAACAAATCGTGGCACCATTTGAAGGAGTTGGCGCAGAACCGGACTAGATGGAGAGTCGGTGTAGTAGACTCCCTATGTTTCACAAGGAGTTAAAGGAACCAGTAAGCGAAGGCCTTTTCTTAATTTATTCTTAAATATTTGTGTTCTCTTCAAAGTAGTCGCCATCAGATACAAAACACTTAGGCCAGCACTTTTCTCGTTCAGCGATTTTGCCATTGTTTTCTCAATGTTATCTTTTCAAGTGTTTTTTTGATCTTGGCGAATAGGAAGAAGTCGCAGGACATGTTCCGTGAATATGAAGGCTGAGGTTGAACGCTGTTTTTTTTAGCCCAAATTCATGCAAGCAAGTACGTTATTATGGTGCAGTTGTTTCTCCATCATCAGATACCCTGGATACCACCTAGGACCAGAGTACTCATGAAGATCAAAGATGAAAGAAACCAAAACTCGATGTGGTTAGATAATGCTGTTATGAAGTTCCAGTGATCACCTTCCGGCTCCATGATCAGACCAGCTCTATACGGAAATTGGGTCAAAATCGTTCTGCAAGATTTCACACACGATGACGACAGATGAAGCTAAATCAAAGCTTGTAACCTAAAAAATCTAAAACCATCCTTCATCTTGAAGTGTTTGCCATATTATATATAGAATGACGTCACATAGTTTATCGTTTCTTATTTACTTGCCAAACCCTTTCATTTGATATCCGTATCAAAGGGGTTGTGAAGAAATAGGTAATCCGGTATCTTGGTGCCATATTGGCCATATTGGGATTAGAATGACGTCATATGTATAGTTTATCGTATTTTACTCGTCTAACCCGTTCATAAATTTTTTTTTGTATGATGTGGCCAAAGCTTAGGGGACAACCTGTGATGCCTTTAGCATTTTTGCCCGGATGGGAATTTAGGGTAAGGGGAGTGAGGAAACTTGAATGTCTTGTTTTTGCATTGCTGCGAGATAGACAACAGCCTAGAGACGAGTGGATTCTTTAATTCAGTTTTAAAAACCCACGGGGAGACCTGGTCTCGAACCCGGGATGGTGGTAGTGCCGCTCAACCAATTGATCCAATTCCGTCATCACGGCGTCCGCCATATTGGGATTAGAATGACGTCATATAGTTTATCGTATTCTACTCGTCGAACCCATTTGATACCCATAGACAGCCTACTCTAGATAGATACAAGCCCGGAAGCTGACACGAACAGCTGAGCATTGGTGGTGTAAACAAACCAAAACTTGCTAAAGTAAAGAATAGGAAAAGGTTGAGGAATTCTAGTTTTTCGTAGTATTTCTCGCAGTATTTTTAAAGTCTTAGCTTGTAATTTACTTGACGTACGTAATGTACTGAACATTATGGTTACGATAAAAAAAATCTCATTTACAATTTCCATGTGTTTTAATAGGAAGACTCTCTTATGTTCGTTTTGTTGAAGTATTCAGGTTAGAATGCGTCAATGACACCAACATTTCTCTTTAGGTATGGTTAAGGCAATGTGCTGTATTATAAGTTAGCAAGGATTGGTTAATCTGCGGTACAAACATAAATGAAATAATGACGACGCGCCTTGTGATAAAATGGCCGGACTTGTATCTAGAGTAGGCTGTGTTCCATATCAAAGGGGTTGTGGAAAAAATGGTAATACGCCATCTTTAGATGTACAATATTAGATCTATTATATTGCATTGTCATCGGATTTCCATACGTATGCGAAATTTTAGCTTAATCGGATATCGGGAAGTGGGTCAAAATCAGCTTACAAGATTTGACGACGGACGGACAGGTGAAGGTAATATAATACCTGTAAAATAGAGTACTGTAGTATGCCTTACTATTACAATTAAAAGCTGTAATGGGTGCTTATATTATAATTTTTATAAGAATGGGTTTTAGTCAGTCTAATGCAAAATATTTTGACTTTATTATATCAATAAATATAATAAAAATATCAAAAAATAATAAAATATGCTGCTGTCACTCCATTTTTGTGATGTCATTTATTTTTATCACGGCCAATATTAGTTTAAATCGTAATGTGCAATCTAACTCAAAATATCGGCTGATTTTTTATTGAGTTGAGCCAAAATTCCAAAGGCATGTTCACGAAGCAGAACTTAAAAATGAACATATCAATTATCACTGATTCGTATGTAGAGAGGCGTGCGTAAAACCGAGATAATAAAGAAAATTGATAATTGTTGCCATGAGGTCACGCAGGTTCAATTAATTTTCTTAACCAGATTCAATTGTATTGCATAACTTCGAATTTTGGGTATACAAGGAACAATTAAGTACTTACCAGAAATTAGAACACATTGCGGTCTGTTTTCTTCAATCAGAGATCTGAACGCATTATCGCTTATAGCGAATCTGAAAATAAATTAGTTCAGTCGAATTTAATTATTTGCTTATTTTCATTTCGCTTACATATGCGGTGGAGCTTCAAAGAAATGCCTTCTTCGATACTCTCTGATCTCCTCTTCTGAATATATCGGTAACTCCTTGTACGGATTTACTGAGATCAGCACCTGTCCAATGTATGTCTGTAAAATAAGCAAATTTGGAAATGTGGTAATCAAGTCGTTTGGTATTTAATTTTTCAATGCTAAAATACGAAAATGACGAAACTATTTGAAAATGTTCTCTTATAAAAATTTTGTTATCTAACTTGTATAAATATTTTCGCTAAGTGCTGTTATCATAATTTGAGAATTACTTACATAAATTAAATTTTCTTGAAATCGCTTCCTTAAGTTATCGATAAATGCTGCTTCACTCTGATAGTCTTCAAGTAGTACGAAATCTTGAAGACCGACTCGGTCACGTTCATGAAGTCCTTTCTCCATTCCCGGCTGAGCTAATGAGCTGCAAGAAATACAGAAATAAATTCACAACAAAACTAGAAATATAAAATCTAAGAAGATGCACAGAATTAGAAATGAAAACGTTCAGCGAAAGTTATTGGTGGTAATTGATGAAGCTTCATTAGAAGTTTAATATCGAACCTCATGCAGAGATGAATCAATCATTGTTCGTGATGTTGTCTAGTGACTTGGACAGGGTATACATAAACAGGTCTGATATGGTTGTGCAATCCGGTCTTGTTAACGAAATGGAAAGGTCACGAATGACAACAAGTGTATGAAAGAAAATTGTTACATGAGGAGGAGATGTATAAAATTGCGAAAATTTAATCAGCAACTATCATGTAGAAAGGTTGTTAGCCCCCGTTCACCTAATCGAGTGAAAAATAAATTTTTTTTGTAATTTTTATAATTTCTTCAATAAAATTTCATATCAATCCTTCGACAATAAATAAATTTAGACATAACTTATTGAGATAAGAGCACTTGGTAATGGGCTACTAATTGACTTGTTGTCAACTCCATTGGGCTCGCAATGCATTGTTTAAGTGTTTACGCATCTCTCGTACGCCAGATAAGACTTTTGCACTTAATAATGTTCGAAAACAAGTTTAAGTCATACTTTCACTATTTGTTGGAAAAGTTTTGATGTTGTCCAATTAATTTGGTCGATGCATCTAAAGATCACTACAATAAAAATGTGTGGTGTGGGTGGCCATTTTTTGAAAAATCTGGAAAACCGCGAAAGATCAGGGAAATGTTAAGGAATTTTAGTGAACAGCAGGGATCTTGTTAAATAATACTGGACAAATGCGGGTTGAACTTGAGAACTAAGGTTTTCGTGTACAAAACAGAAGGAAGTGGTAGATCTAACTGAGAAACGAAAAAAATGATATGGCGGAGGGGGGGTGAGGTGTCTATCTTTCTCTACCCCTCTCATAGGTATAGGGGTTTGAAATTTTTTTACAATGAAAAAAACCAGTCTTACATTTTAACGTATATCTACTAAATTTTTAGTGCTAGAGACGTTTTGGTTAAGTTTGTTAAAAAAATTCCAATTTTCGCGGGTATAACTAATCTCATTTGAAAGGGGATGGAAAAATTTGTAAAAATTTTTAATTTTGCCTCAAAAATTGAAAAAATGAAAAGTGAATTTTGTTGAGAAAATTTTACGATACTTACAAAGTATGGATTTGCAATAAAAGGGAAGGCGGCGGTTAAGCGCTGTTCTAAGCTCCGCCCAAAACAGTTTGTATTTAGTTGTCGGTCTTAAGGATTTTTATAATATCATTGATTTAGCAATTCTGAGCCATCTGGGGGGTACAAATAAAAGCTCAGAAATGCATGGGGTATGGTAGTGAAAGCTGCCAAATTCTTTGTTCTGGTTTTTCAATGACCGAAATCGGTTTATTATTTGGCGAGATATGAATTTCTATACACCCGTGACAAGGGAAAATATAATGTTTTCAACTCTATAATTTCCTGGAAATAACTTTTGTCAAAGTATAACTTCTTCAATGACCGGTCATGTTTTTGTTCTCACTGTAACGCTGAATCATATTGCTCTTATGCTCATAGTGTTTTATCTTTACGTTAGGGAGGTTAGTTTGTTAAGGTGCATTTTCTGAAGTGAACGGTCGTGTTTTAGTCCTGTGAGAAATGGAAAGCAATAGGAGTGTAGAAATATCCAGGACAGGGAAGGAAGAGGGTGGCTGAACCACAATTTTGAAAGAAAAATATTGCCAAAAGAAATAGGTAAGAAATTCGAATTTACATGTAATTGTTTCTGATAGATACATCTCCACTTCATTCCCAAAAAAATCTAACTGCAGCCAGAAAAAAAAGATTTGAAATGCAATTTTTATTCATCAGTCTTTTGATAAGCTTAAAACAAAAATTGTCCAGGACGAAGCCTCCGTCCAAAAGGGTCCGGCTAGTTGACGTTTATAATGTTCGCAAGTAAAACGATTTTTCGAAAGGAATAACAAACGCAGCGTTATCGTTAGAGGAGAAGTAAATTACCGGTCAGATATGGGATCATACAGGTCTCTATTGAAAAAAGGCTGCAAATTTTCGCAGGGCTAACCCGAAATCCTACCTCTTGGAGTTCCTGTTAAACAGGCAAAGATAGCAGATATCCAAAAGCTATTAAAGAAGCACTATGGAAATTACTGGCAAAATAATCCCAAATTGGTGTTCTATAAGGAGTTGACTGTATAACAGGCTGATGATGGCCGCAGAGAATCACTAACAGGTCAATTTAACGAGGATGATCATGATGTTTTCGGTTTTCTTTTAACATTTTTTAGCGAAAAAATTAAATTAAAATAGCACATCTTTATTTATTTCGAAACTACAAATAGGCGATATAGCGATTTTTGGAACTGGACGCCTTATTTGTATGTATATTCTTATGAGTTTAAAAGCTGGATATATTTCGTTTAACTGTGGTGCCAGTGTTACTTTTTCAAGACTAGCTGGGCAATTTAGGGAGCCGGTTATCTAGTTGTAAGTAATTTTTGCTTTTACTACGACCCTAATGCTAATAAAACAAATTCCGAAATATATTGCATTCGTACAGACAAGTCCTTGTATCAATTTGATAACAATTGATGTCCTGGAGAAGTATATACAGTCATGTGCATTAAAATAGCAGTGCCGGAATCAATTTTTAAAAAAAGTGAATTTTAATCATCCCTCCCTTAGTGACTGGAAGGACATCTCTTGTAATTAATCTCTTTACTGTTTTAAACCAATGTGTGGTGGCAACACTTCAATTAAGAATGCTTTTAGGGTATTCCCCGTTATATTAATAGCAAACTGCAAAATTTGATGTGCATTAAAATAGCAGTGTTACTTTGATAAATTTGTTGGAAAATTCGAAAATGACTCTTTATTTTTTTCGTCGGTGTATATTTCAATGTAAGGATTATTCTGAAATATAATGTATAGTATTAAGAAAGCTTATCTTCAGAAAAAATGGGCCGGGCAAAGCATTGCACACCTGGGGACAGGTCACTTATCAGGTAGCTATTTACAGATGGCAAAACGTATAAATTTATACAAGAAACTTTAAAGTGTTCAGCCAAAATGATTAGTAATGCGAGAAAATGGGAAAATGTGACTGAAAATCGGGGCGGAAAAAGGAAAACTACACCTCAAGAAGACAGGAATATTATAACTTCTTCAAAAAAGCAACCGTTTAAGACTTCGACACAAATTAAGCAGGATCTGAATCTATCAATCAGTACTTTATCAATAAGAAGACGCCTCATAAAAGCTAATTTAAGATCGAGACGTCCTAGAAAGGTGCCATTATTAAATATGAGACAAATAAAAAACCGCCTATTATTTGCTAGAGAGCACGAAATGTGGCCCTCTTCTAAATGGCGTAATATTTTGTGGAGTGACGAATCAAAAGTAGTTCTTTTTGATTCTAGTGGATGCCAGAAGTATGTTCGGAGTCCAATCTGTACAGAATTTAATCCAAAGTATACCAGAAAAACAGTCAAATATGGCGCTTGCAGTCTTATGGTCTGTGGCTGTTTTTCTTGGTATGGCGTGGGTCCGATCCATTGCATTAAGGGAAAAATGGATGCAGATGTTTATGTAAACATATTGCAAAATGTAAATCGCCAGACCTTAACCCTATCGAGCATCTATGGATAGATGTTAAAAAGGCAACTAACGTATTATGAAATAATCATATTGAAAATTCCTTATTTGTTCCTCTTTTTTCATTATTTTGTTATTAATACAAAAAGACTGCTATTTTAATGAACTCTTTTATAAGCATATAAAATTTACGAAGAATTATTTATTTAAATTATCAGCGGAGAATTTTATGTTTTTTAATTCTAATGGATGAAATATATAATAAAGATTATTTTCATAACAATATAGTGTTTTGCACATCACCTTTATTGAAAATTTTGTCTAATGCGTGTAAATATTTCAAACACTGCTATTTTCATCCACATGACTGGATGTATTTTAAGTATCTTACAAGAGCATATCTTCTGTTTTTTTTACTGTAAGAGTAATCAGAAAAAGATATTATCATACAGTTGCCAACAGAGAGATTATTTTAAATTACAGTTAGTAAAAGTTTTTTATTTCACTTTTTATTGTGGTTACACAAATAGTCTTTTAAATTATTTATTTTCTATCACAGAAATTTCAATCAGCAGTCACAAGGACAGATCGCAAATTAATTTCCTACTGCAACCTAATTCAATTCAATGTATTTCTACAATAAAGCAATGCATGCAAGTTGAACGAAGACGTAAAGCAACTGGCTTTCATTAGAAGTTGCCAACAACAACGCCTGCACTCAGTCACTGCAGTTTCCTCCGATGGAAAATTGATTGAACAGAAATGTTCCCGACTTTCCTCAAGAAGAAATAATTCAGAGCTCTCCAGGCTCGCCTGCCACTACACATCGGTAGCCAAGCGCATGCAAACAGCCAGGGGCAGTGGAGTTTTCAGAATTGAAGCCCAGCGCCTCACTCACTTAATATTTGCTGATCAACATAAGCATTGAAACATTGCAATGTCAGAGATTCAATTTCAGGCGACTGCTAGAGAAAAATTCATACGAAAGCGCACCACCCACCCAACCGCCCCATGCATTGCAGCTTGACCGGCACCTCACTGCAGTGACCCCTTGCAATACACGACACAAGTCGATTTCTATTCAAGCAGAGCGTTCGATGCAAAACACAGGAGTTCTCATTGAATCAAGCGAACGACTCGATCAACGAAACCTCCAGTCAAGGTACATGCAGAATGTGAGTGGACTGTTTTAGTCCTTTGCTTTAACTACTGAAGAAATTGCGCAAGTTGGATGTGCTGGGGTAGGCCGCTGCCATATCAATTCTTGTATCGTACCCTGTGGCCGTGGCCGAGTAAAGTGAAACTCAGGCACTGGGTTGACCGAATGATTAGCTTGAGTATTGAGTGGCTCGCTTTTATGTTGATAGGCGGCTGGGAATTGTTTTTAACTCGTAGTTTGGTCATTGTTCAACAGACAAAAACAAGACCGCATTCGATCAATTCGTGCTTTTTCGCTTGCATGCAAAGAACTGAGGAGTTAGTGGTAAGCATATAGGCTTAGATCTTTTCGAATTATAATAATTGCAGGGGCTGGCGCTGTAGGTTTAATTTCTTTCGCAAGGCAACTAATGTGTTTGTGGCGGCATTTCTTCTTGACAATGAATGTGTGCGAGGATGTTTTGCGCAGTTTCAAAACCACTGTAAACTACAAGCCATCATGAACTGACGAATTTTTCGCACACACATAAGGCCAAAGTGGTCTGACATTTCGTTTAATTTACATTGCTTCTTATGGCAACCGGGGGTTGATTTTTCTTTAAACTCGTCGTAGTGACTAAACTATTGCTTCTATGAAAAAATTGTTTTGTTCTACTTGAAGTAAACAAAACAATCTTTCGAATGAAGTAAAAATATTCATACCCTACTTAAGAAAATAATAAACATTTTTAAGCCTAAAAGTGCAGAAGTAGAAATTTCAAGAAAAGGCAGTTGACAGGTAACACAGTGGTGCTAAAGACTGTATTTTTTTACTGATAATAGTTTAAAAAATTGATTTTCAAACTTAAATTTTCGGAAAAAAATCAATTTTTTCATTTCAAAGGGTATCTTGAGAATTGCCCTCCTAAGAAAAAATTCTACCTGCCTCCTAAATTGTTGCTATTTTTACTCTTTGTGTTAACATTTGGGAGTCCTGAGAAGGACTAGGTTGCTAATAGTGCTGAAAAAAGGAAGTAAAATTAATAATTTAACATATTTTCAAAATGTCCTCCGTCACTTGAAATACACAGAAAAGCTATTTTTCGCATGGTTCTTTTCAAGTTAATTGTTGCTGGATTTTCTTTCATTTTATTTTCGGCTTCTAAAATTCTTGTTATGAGTTCATCTCTTGTTGCAACTTCTGAACCGTATACCATTTCTTTCATGGTTCTCCATAAAATAAAATTCAAGTGGGATTGGGTCCGGAGAAGGAGCTGGCTAAGGAAAAGTACCTCGCCGCCCTATCCACCTATGCCTGTAATTAACATTAAACCACTGGAGTATGTTTCTTCCGCGATGGGATAGCGTCCCGTCATTTTGATATAACATACTTTTTAGTATTTCCAAGTGTATATCCTCCATTAAGTAGATTAGATCGTTTTGCAGGAAGTTTAAATAGTTGTCACTGTTTAACCTATCCTGTAAAATGTGTGGGCTAATAAATCGATTACCTACAATTCCTGCCCGTAAGTTTACGGAGAATCTGTTTTGGAACGAGGTCTGTCGAGGAATTCTTGGGTTTTCTGGACTCCAAAAGCGAGTATTATGTAAATTTACCATGCCACATTTAGTGAATTGTGATTCATCCGTCCACAGAATCTAATCCAAGAATGTCCAGTCATCAAACTCTTCTTCAAGTATCCAATTACAGAATTCTCGACGATTTATTTTGTCCTGCGGCTGAAGTTCCTGTACGGATATCACATGGAAAGGATGAAGTCCTTTTCTTTGTAATACTCTCTATACCGTCGCTGCACTAAGATCTACGCTATAAGCTATGCGCCTTTTACTTGTAGTAGGATCAGCTTTGCTTGTCGGGAGAATAGTTTCCTCCATTTCTGATGAAATCAGCGCAACATTGACCCACGCTTGTGTCGAAAGTGTATGAGCGCTTCCAGTTTCTCGGAGCCTTTGAAACGCTCTTTGAAAAACACCTCTCGATGGTTGCCTTCTTTCTGCGAATCGCCGGTGATCATAGGATTTCCATTCCAAGTACAACATATCATTAGAATCTTGCCGTGCGAATGTTTACAAAACAATTATTTTATGACCTACAGTATGCGTTTTACTACCAGATCTATTAATAAATTCAAATTAGGGTTATTAACAATTTAGGAGGCAGGTAGAATTTTTTCTTAGGAGGGCAGGTACGAGCTAACGTTTGGTGAGATGTAACTTGAGAATGGTAAAAGATTTGTGTGCGCTTCAAGTTTCCATCGAAAGAGAACACATTAGACACTATTAAATCTCAAAAATAAAAAAATAGGGCAATTTTTCAAGATATTTCCCTTTGAAATAAAAAAATTGAAAATTTAAGTTTGAAAATCAATTGCTTTAAAACTATTAGCAGTAAAAAAATTACACAGTCTTTAGCACCATGTGTTACCTGTCAACTGAGATAAGGTCTATCTGTTGACTCGAAAGTTTTTACACAGAACTAAAACTTTTAGTCCACACTGTGTCTGTTGACTTCTGGACTTCAAGAAATTGAACAGCTGATCGTATTTCCCCTGCTACCGAAATGTAAATATTTTACCCACGATCTAGAGTGTGGACTAAATTGAAGAAGAAGATTTTCTTGGTTGACAGATCACAGCTGATGTTGGAAAAATATTTTAAAATCTATTTTACAACGCTGTTACTGGTATTTTAATTAAAAATGGCAAGCGGTACAGGTAAAGTTACAACTGAGTAGGGCACGGTCCAAATTACTTGCTCTCCTAGTACCTACAAATTAATGGAAAATAGTAACCTACTTATTTATTTTTTGACAGTTTTCTGTTATCATCAATTTACCCAAAAAGTGTCTGGTGACTTTTTCCTTTTTATCCCCTCTACCACAATAAAGTTTTTACTTGCTTTTTACCCACGCTTTTTTACACAGAACTCAACAGACAGACCTTAATAACGTCTCTAGCACTAAAACTTTAGAAGATATACGTTAAAATGTAAGACTGGTTTTATTTCATCGTAAAAAAAATTGTTAACCCCGAAAAGTAGACCCGCCCCTCCCGTACAATTTTTGTCGTTTCTCGCCTAGATCTACCAGATCCTTTATTTTCTCATACACACTGTGAAACACCATGTATTACCGGCCAAACTTGGAAGATACCAAATCTTTGCGTAAACTTGCATAATTAATTTCTTTCACAATTTTTCTGAAACTTAAACAAAAATGTAAATTTTTGCATTTCGGCCCTAATGAATACTTCCTAACTGACACCGGAAGAGTTACCTTTCAGGAATTCCTTGATATTGAAGGTGCTTTAGACAACAGTCTTTCTCATCCATTGAGGGAGCGGCCATCGACAGAGGTATTGATCTGCCGACGGTCCGATGGAGTGGATCAATGCTGAGTAACCGGAACATCATGGCGAGGGTGGGGGCCAAATCGGTAACAGTAAGGGCCACCAGAGGCTGTCCTCAGGGGGGAGTTCTTTCCCCACTGCTGTGGTCACTTGTTATCGATGATCTTCTGGTTAAATTGACTGATGATGGCTACGAATGCCAGTGCTACGCAGATGACCTGGTTATTACCATCATGAGCAAGCAGGACAGGACTTTATCAGTAAGACTGCAAAATGCTCTCAATATGGTGCAATCCTGGTGTGCTAGGGAACGGCCCAGAGTCAACCCTAGTAAAACAACCATTGTAACTTTTACAAGAAAAAGGAAGCTAAGGTTAGAGGCTCCTACTCTTGAAGGAACACGGATAGAATTCACAAGTGAGGTCAAATATCTACGAGTGATTCTAGATCAAAGACTCACATGGCATCCTCAACTCAATAGGGTCACAGGAAAGGCCATGACTTCCCTATGGTCCTGTCGAAGACTCTTTGGCAAAACCGGGGAACTAAGGCCCAAAATGGCCCTTTGGGCATATGAAACAATCATAAGACCCCCGGTCACCTACGCAGCTCTCGTGTGGTCGCCAAAAGTAGAACAAAAGACAGCGCAGTCCAAGCTGCAGAAACTACAGAGGTCAGCATGTCTAGGAGTTACGGATGCCATGCGCAGATGCCCTACGGCAGCTATGGAGGCTCTATTAGACCTCCCCTTTACACCTACATCTAAAGAAGGAGGCTGCTTCAAGCTCAATAAGGTTGATTGGCACCAATCTTCTTTCAGTAGGTAATTGGACTGGTCACGGGAAAATCCTTGAAGAATTCATGGATGATCCGGTGATCAACTCAATGTCAGATGCCATGCCGAAGAGGCACAACTTTGATATACCATTCAAGTTGATCCTTGAGAGCAGATATTATTGGCTCAACAGTAGACATATCTTTAAAAACGGATCTCTGGTTTGGTACACGAATGGATCCAAGATGGAAGACAGAAAGGCTGCAGAAATCGCTCGGTTCTGCACCAACCATCCTTCAAGCAGAGATACACGGTATACGCGGTGCTAAAGTATGTATTATGTCCGACAGTCAGGAACCTTTTCTAAGCAGAACAACACGAATGTGGAACAGTTTACCATCTTCCCTCATCTTATGAGCCCGAAACTTTTAAACGGGGCATCGTACATCGACACCTTCTTCTCTCAACTTCTTAACCCATTTCCCTCACCGTTCATTCCTCTCTTGCCAAGGCTGTGCTTTAGCATCATAGGGCATCCCCTGAGCTTTGGCAGCATCATATATAAAAAAAAAACTTCGGTCACCAAAAAGTATCCATTGAATTGAGTGATTCTATTACAGGATGTTATCTTGAGAAACTCCTTTCTTTTAATACTAGAAACTGCAAAATTATTTATTTTTCAAATACTATTTCTCAGTGGTATTATTTATAACCCCCCTTAACCGCTAAAGAATTCTCACCCATCATGCAACCAAATTTGGAAAAATTACTTTTAAAATTTGCTTTTAATAATTCCCGTTAAGTAACAAAAATATTACCTTTCAATTTTAACCTCCATTGTAAAATTTAATCCTTCAAGTGATACCTAACGACTTTTTAAAATAAAATAAAAATACACACAAAAATCACAATTTTCAAAACTAAGCACAATTTCCTAGCACAAAATCAATGCAAGCATCTTAAAGTCAACACCACCTCACAGGTAATCACTAGCTTTTCGAATGAACTTAAATTAGCACAATTCAGTTCACTTTAGAATAAATTTCAATTAACACCCGATCATAGCACAACTTACGATTTACCTCAGAGAAAAAGTGAAAACACTCACAATACGTTGCCGCAAAGAAAGTCAATAAGTTAGCAATTGACGTGCAGAAGACACGTCTTCTTCCAGCCCCAAAGTGCGATTGAGATTTCCAGCAGAGCTTTCCTACTACAGGCATCTTATCTCGGACAACTCTGATAAAATTGGAAGTCAAAGCTTTCTGACCATGACAGAAGGATTGACAATACACTTCCTGCTTAGAATATCCTTTTATGTACTGTGACTGTATCAGGTCAGTATTGCGTCTCAATTGAATACTATTGCTGAAAATAAGATCAGGTCAACATATTCCTAGACTGCGATTGCGAAGACCCTTGCTCCATTGTTAAATCAATGCCGAACACTGTGGAGTACTAGATCTGGAAATCGAGTACAATGGTGATAAGAAAAGTTTTCCCATAAGAGCGAGTCATAATTATTGTTGTGGCGCTTTTATTTATGTTTACTATGAGATCGCGGATTGGAGAGATTGTTTGCATGCCCACGAAAGCCAGATGTACACAAACTGAGACAGCTGATAAGTGGTGTACACGAAAATTTTGTGAGATGTAAGGAAGTCATCGTACTTTTTACAAAAGATGCTGCGACTCTTTAAGTATTTTCCATGAAAATCAAAAGACTGGTGATGAATACATCTACAGATGGGAAAAAACATTTTGACAAAATTGGGTCAACCATAATCTAGAAAAGTTCTATCGACCTTTAGTGGCTGACCCATTTTTGCGTGGGCGGGTGTGTGCCTTACTTTCTGAAATGTAATATCGCCTGAAGTCTGTAGTAAACAACAATCTCCATTAGTCAGTGGAATCTCCTGATGACATCTTTTGCTTCTCTTCTCTTTTCAGAAAAGGTTTATGATTCATATGTAGATGAGCAAGGAGCCATTGTTTCTGTTTCAAAGCACCCATTGTATTCCTTTTGATTGAATTGCATAGAAAAGGACCAGAACAAGGTTTTCTACCATAAAATTTAAAGCTTGGTTGCTGCAAACTAAATGGAGCTAAGCAGCTACTTTAGCCATGTTTTGGGTCAAACGATTTATCGATTTACAGTGGATAAACCAGTGGAATCTGAGGTCAAGAATGAGATTATAAAAACGATTGTCTTGCTGAATTCCATGGGTTATTTATAGTATTTGTTACTTTGTTGCATTCATTCCGGTAGTCGCTTGTTATGGTGGCTGGTTGCCAAAGCTCAAAGGGCACCCTACGACAGTTTGGCAGAAAGAAAGAAAATAAAGAAATGGAATTTGGGAATTGGAAAAAAGAGAATGTGTTTACGCTTGAAATCTCGCGATAAATCACTGTACAATCGAAATTTTGTGAGGTATATGTACTGCAGTAGAAATATGTCTTAGCAATTATTTTCATGATTGGTAGTACATATGTAATTCTCTCTAGTTCCTTTAACCCCTTGTGGGGCATAGAGCGTAAGTCTGCAATTAGTATGTTTAATTTAAGTAACATTTGCTCACATAGTTTTTCAACCGGATTTTTACAATTGTGTCTGAACTGAACCATTAAGAGACCAAGCCAGTCCAAAGCCGGGTGGACAGAGAAGGAAGAAAAAAGCACGCACCAGGCAAAACGTCGCGGCTTTAAATTAATTTATAAAGCCCTATTCCTGGGATAGAAGAACCTTGATTCTGTAATGACGACTCGTACTATAAAACGCGAAAACTTGAGCGGATGCCCTAAGATCCTGGAAGTGGAGCGAGAAATGGTCCAATAAAAAATCAACATATTAGTATTAAGTGAGACTAGTTGGGGAGGTAGTGGAGTGTTGTAAGTAATCGGTGGAGTAAGTGATAACGTTTTGGCCTTCTATCGTTGGGGTCCTAGACTTGTATCCCTCCGGTGGCGATCCATGATTGTTTTCTGCTCTGCTAAAAAGCCACTGGGGGTTACAAAGTAATGATGGTGATTCGAAATCTATCTTAAATTGGAGATCCACTTACAATTGTTTCATCCTCCAAATGGATTACGGGAACTAGGGAATGGAGAGTTTACAGAACTCATCATATCAGGTGTTTAGAGCTGATGCGAACCAACTGCAAAAATTTAAAAGTTGAGACCATGTGATTGCTGGGTAGAAAAACTTGAGCTCTGAAGGGAGGCTAGTGGAAAATTGTATATATTCTTCTTCTTCAAGGGACACTTCTACAGAGTGTATTGATAGGTTAGGTAATAGGGGTGCTGCAAAAATATATTTTGCCAGGGTTACTTAGATCGTTGTCTGGGTCCTTTGAGCCCCCTTTTTCGTGCTGGACCATCTTTTAATTTACCGAGGCCCTTTAAATAAATCCAGATTCCTTAAGAAACCTCATGATATCTTCACAGAGTACTGCTTTACTCAGTTAACCAAACTTCACAAAGAAATAACTACTAACTAGCCTTTTTCTTCTTACTGCCAGAGCAGGGCATTCACAAAGCACATGGCGAACTTACTCGATCTCCTCCTTGCGATACAACATGTTTCGCTGTTTTTCCACTGGAGATTAGCTTTTCTGTATGCATCTTTATAGATGTCCTTCTTTAAGACCTCGATTGAAGTAGTCACATAGTCCATTTCAGAACCCCTTCTAGCAAATTTATCCACTCTTTAATTTCCCGAAATACTGCGCCCAGTACCCAGCATAGATTTACCTCGTTACAGTTAAATATTACATCTAGACTGTCTTTGCACAATTGTACCACAGCATACAGCGCCTTTATGGCAGCTTAACTGTCAGTGTATATGCGGATGTCCCTACCAGACACCAGCAGTGATGCATGATAAATCGCTACTATTTTTACCTGCAATTTTGTGTGGCACTCTGTATGATTCATGCCACTGCGATTCCCTAGAGTATACTTCCGTTCCTGTACCTGCAGTCATATTTGATCCATCCGTTATTCTTACCGCTTCATTCTTCTCCCATTCATTTCTTGTAGAAAACTTTGTATAAAAGCCTTTCTCAAAGTTTAGAACCGGGACCTGGTAATCTGTATCTTTCTTTTAGTCAGCGTATCTGGCTTTCCTAATAATGTCCCAGTGGCTCTGTGACCTTCCTTCCACTATCCCGCAGCCTTCCGTCTAATTGCGCTGGTCGCCGCTAAGCTTTTGCAGTACAGATCCAGCGGCAGTACAAGAAGTATTACCTCTAGTGGCGCCATTGGCGGCATACATAGAGATCTTGTTATACCAATGCTTGCCAACCTCTGGATCTTAGACAGCAGGTCCAGGTTGCATTTCTACCCCAATGTTGCCCACTACCCCAATGATCCAGAGCAAATGATAGGTCTGTCTATGGCAGTATACAACCACTGTACTACGTGGGGTTTTAGATCCCAGGTAATTTCGAACGCTCTTTTACTCATATAGATTGACACACTGAGTTGTGTCAATCCCAGAGACTTGGCTTCAATGGAAGGTCCAGGTTTTTCCCTATAGCAATCGGGTACTAAATTCGTATTATTTTCCTCTTCCTGGTGAAGAGTACCAGCTTTGTCTGCAGAATTTCCATCTAGTCCACTGCTTAAGGCTCAGCTATCAAGCTTACAAACCGCATACTCGAGCTTTTCACATGTAGTGGATGGAAACTTGCCTAATGATAGAATAACTAGATCATCGGCTTAGGCAACTGCTGTGAAGCTCTTCTCTAAAGTGCTTAGGATTTCGCCCATCACTGCTAACCACAGGAGTGGTGTTAACAAACCTTCCTGTGTTAACCGCATACTCGAACTTTTCACTTGTAGTGGATGGAAACTTGCCTAATGATAGAATAACTAGATCATCGGCTTAGGCAACTGCTGTGAAGCTCTTCTCCTCTAAAGTGCTTAGGATTTTGTCCATCACAGCTAACCACACGAGTAGTGTTAACAAACCTTCCTTCTTACACCACAGGAATATATACGGGCAGCTTTACGTAGGGGAGACATCCCAGAAAAAATGATCACCATCGTAAAGGAGTCCTACTCAAGAGCCCAATGTCAAGTCCTACACAAGGCAACATTTTCGGACCCCTTCCAAGTGCTGAATGGAGCGAGACAATGACGCATACCTGCCACCTTTGCTTTTTCTGATCGTCATTAATGACGTATTGTGCACCGCCCTAGATAACCACCCATCACCTTACTCACTTATGGATTATGTCGACGATGTATGTCTCCTATCCAACAAACAAAGTCATATAGCCCAAATGTCCGAAGCCCTGAGCAGAGAAGGTCGCAGAGCAGGGCTTAAGATCAATGCTGCTAAAACCAAACTTATGAGCTTGGACTCCAGGAGACATCATGAAATTTATCTGAAAAAGCAGCATAGTTACCGCAGACGGCGGGGCTGAAGTTGATCTACAGGCTCGCATCAATAAGGCTCGTTTGCATTTAGTACTCTTGCTGAGAACTGGCGCAATAACAACATCTCCAGACGCACAAAACTCCGGATCTTCGAAAGTAAAATCTGTTCTGTTGTACGGCTGTTCAACATGGAAAGTTACCTGTCAAATAACATCTTAACTACAAGCCTTTGGCAACTGGTGTCTCCGGCGCATCCCTAAAATTTATTGGCCGGAGGTCATTACCAACAAAGACCTACAGGCCAAGACGGGATAGATACCAGTATTCGCAGGTGAAAGTGGCATCCCTAACATTTATTGGCCGGAGGTCATTACCAACAAAGACCTACAGGCCAAGACGGGATAGATACCAGTATTCGCAGGTGAAAGTGGCAACCGATAGGCCACACGCTAAGATAGGCCAAACAACGTCGCACAGCAGGCTCTATATTGGAATCCCCACGGAATACAAGGAAGACGCCCAATTGGACGACCGCGAAACACATGGAGACGATCCGTCGAGAGGGAAGGTACCCAGATCAACAAATCGTGGCCACAGTTGAAGGCGTTGGTTCAGAACGGGACCAGGTGGGGAGTTGGTGTAATAGTCGCCCTATGGCCCACAAGAGCAACCCGAGAACCCTAATAACTGTGATTCATTGAGACAATACAAAATTTGAAATTATATTCTCTATCTAAGTACTAGCCAATAAATTAAACAAATTAAAATTACTGTGCAACATTATTGTAGCGTTCATTGCTTTTACAAGAAACCTGTCAATTTATTTTAAATGATTTATTGTTGTCTTAAACTGTCAAGAACAACTATGTCACTTAGAAAACACATTACAAAAGGAAGTAAGAATAAAAATGAACTAGTAACTAAGTTGAAAATTAATTTGAATTTGACGAATAACTAATGAGTTCTGTGCTAAGATTCATCGTCCAAAAATTCTCAATGGAACAAAACTCAATTCAAGACACGAGCAAAACGAAGTTCATTGAAATATGAATGGTGTTCACTCCCACGACAAATCTGCCAAATTTCCTGATTAGAATCTATTTTGAAACCTTCCCACCTCATCAATAATCTCTGTATAGTTGGGTTAGTCAATTTCGAAAAATATTTGTTTTATCGATTAGTGTCATAAAGGAGGACTGAGGGATTTTTCCCAAATCCATGGCAGGGAATATTGTATAGTCACCGATAAGCAACGTAAAAAAGGCCACCTGAAAATTGATAACAAAAAGGAAAGTGACAGACTATTGATGGAAATTCGATATGAAGGTGTGATAGCTTTGTAAAAACTTCCTTTACTTATGATTTTTGAAGAAGACAGATACTATGTTGCGATTATGCCACTAATAAGTCGAAATATGATACTTTCGCTTGAATGCAAATGAGTTTTCCTGCATGCATGGCTTGCATCGGTTATGTTTTTACGTTAAAATTTTGCTGGTGATTATATTTCATTCAACATAAGCTGCTAAATGTGCTGCACAAAACTGCAAACGCCAGAATAATGTAGGCAGAAACGTTGTAATTTGTATAGTCTACGGTGCGTGCAGCTATTTTAGTCTCAAGGGCATTTTCGTATCTTTTGGTTTTTGCATATTTTACCGGGTCTTACTGTTGCTTGAAAAATGGATAAACTGGCAAGATACTTGCAATTAATTTACAATACTTTCTCCTCAAATATTGATTTTTTAACTTAGAGCATTGCAAAGCAAATCGAAATGTTTAAGACCAATGTGGTGACGAATTTTCAATTTCTTGCTTTATAATTGCGTAAGAAACTCCTATCCCCTTCCTTATTCATATTATCGTGCTGGCTAAAGTTGCTAACATTTTGTGAAATAATTAAAAAGAGTAAATCTTTTATCTTTTGAATCAATTTATTTATTTAAATACTTAAGATATTTAATTGTACAAATATATATATGTCGTAGGTCGTTAGAAAAATTAGGCCATTGGCCAAACGCCGGCTGTTAGAAGAATTCAATGATTTATGGTCAAAATTCTTCCACTGGCCTGAAATCGTCAGGCCGTTAGAGGATTGTTCTAAAGGCCTAAACGTTGTTAAGCTGTTAGAAGATTCTTTTAAACGCCTACATTTTATCAGGCCGTCAGAGGATTCTTCTAAACCCCTGAGGATTCTTGTAAACCCCTGAGTTCTCTCAGGCGTTTAGAAAAAAATACGGTTCGGTCGGAAAAAATGGTAGTTTAAAATCCAGAAGGTTATAATGTCGAAATTCATTGCTAT
The DNA here is from genome assembly GCA_964036015.1 of Leptarthrus brevirostris. NCBI lineage: Eukaryota > Metazoa > Arthropoda > Insecta > Diptera > Asilidae > Leptarthrus > Leptarthrus brevirostris. The sequence goes on from OZ038373.1 coordinate 9,013,751, forward strand.
TTATTTATTGTAGTACGATCCGCTCTCTATTAAGTTCTCCTTTGTTCACTATTTTACCGTTTTCCCTTTAAAAAAAATAGTGTTCCCTAACAGCCTAACGTCGCTTAAGCCTTTAGAACAATCCTGTAACGGCCTGACGATTTCGGGCCGTTGGGAGAATTTTGACGAAAAATTATCGGATTCTTCTAACAGCCGGCGTTCGGCCAACTACCTAGGCTTTCGGCCAACGGCCTAATTTTTCTAAGGGCTTACGAAATGTACAAAATTATTCGAATTGTCTCCCGTTCGCCTTGAATCTGACAGGCCATACTTTTATTGCAATAAGCACAACTTCCAAAGGTAGAACCCTCGCTGCTTTGATAAAATCAGCCTTTACCGACTCAACATTTAAGAGGTAAGAGGTAGAGCAGACCTTCTGCTCTAAAACGTTCCAAACGAATTCAGGTCCGGACTTCCGGAATATCAATATTCTGCGCCGATAAATTTAATTCTTAGCCAGTCCTGAGTGGTCTTTGCTTTCTGCGCCGGTGCCGAATTTTGTTGAAAGATCCAATACTGGCCCTCAAACAGGGTCGTGTTTAAGGGCTTCACTTTGTCACCTCTTTGCCAAGCTTGACATGGTCCTTTTTGTTACCTTCCTCCTTCTGGTGTTATTGAAGTACGTGGCCGGTCGCTCTTGGGCAGATTATGCAAATAGGAAGCCTCAGTGTATCTTTTTATGATATAGTAAATACCTTTTCTGCCTTATTATATATCGACAGAAGTTATGGCACGACCATGTACATAGTAAGGTACAGGAGAAGATTATCTGACTTTAGGGATAAATAAATCCCAGAGGTTCAAACCCATCAGAAGCACGGTCTAACGTTATTCCACTAAACCAATCTTCACTTTAAATAATTCACTTCCAAAGAGATTAAAAGAGCTGGGATAATTACTGTGAAGAACCGTAAAATTTGTCGTTTATTCCGAGAAAAATTGTGTATTAGTCGGTCAATTTTTTTAAATTTCACGGTAAACTTTACGAGTTACGTATATTTTACGAGTGGAACCGTAATTTTTCCTGGAATTTTTTCATCCTATACATATTGGGACATTTTGAAGGACCTTGAAGGTACTTGAATAATAAAAATTGAAATAATCGTATTAATTGCAAGTAGTTGCAAATGTATTTTATAGTATTGCTAGGTAAACAAATCATACTTCATCACAGTATAGTCAATAGGTTCCTATAAGAGGCGCATATTCAAAGTTTAAATTTAATTGAAAAACTAATGTTCACTTGAAGCCCTTGAAGTTGTTCTAAAACGTAACAACAACATGTTTTAAATCGCTTTAAATTATAGAGCATATACGATTTCGTATAGGCTAAGCCTAATTTGGCTACTGTTAATGGCTTTTTAAATTGCACTTAAATATTTGGAAAAAATGTGAAAAGAGACATTATCACGTTCTTAATAAACGGCCTCTTGTGAGTCGTTGAACTTCCTGCACCCACAGAGCTAGGATAAGGGAATAAAGCAGATAAGGAACCATAGCGTGATAAATATTGAACAACTACAAATTGCATCTCAGGTGTGTCTATATTATATTTAATCCCACGAATAATTTGAATTTCATTAAACCGTTACATGAACTAAAACTAAATTTAAAATTCACTATCAAGACCAAAAACTTGAAAATCGTGCTTCGGAATACTTCCATCAAATAACTCACGCCTCGGCAATTCTTTGTCATCTCAACACGAAGTCGAAGATTTTAAATTCCAAGCAAAATAAGAAGAAACTGAAGATGCTCATGCACGAGTGCGAATGACATTTCACGATTTATGGATAGCTGAACTAGAATCTCCCTAAGAAAACAGAATACTTCTGAGTGCAAATCTCAAATGCATAAAAGTTTCTGCATATTTCTATTTATATACATTCATAACCTGTCCAGGTGAGAAGAAGAAAAAGATTAATTTGAATGCTTGTAGAAATATTTTCGCTTAATTAAGTATTCGTCCTGATGATAGTGACTCATTTGAAGTGAGGTCACACCAAGCATCATCGGCTGGAAAGTTTGTCAGTTTAATTTTCAAGATCAACTCAAATTAATGTCTCTCCGAAACGAATGACCGATTTTCAAAACAGGTTAACGTCGTCGGTTAAGTGTGGGTGGATGTAATGTTTTGAAGTTTATAATTAAATGCATAGATGTTGGGATTGGCAATGCAATGATCTAGCTGTTCGTATGGAACTGAGGCAGACTTTCTGGCATTACATTTATTGTCAACGGCCAATGGATCAAGAGGTCAGACCACTTTCAGATGGTGTTCGAGCAGTTGTGGAAAACCTTAATGGAATCAATTTTCTCCGCATGAAAAAATTAACTTTGGTGATAACGTTACTGATTTTTTAGACACTTTCACAAGTTAAATTGCCATTGGGTTTATATTGTGTTCTACTTATGACTTTATTGTTATCACAGTTCGTAGAATTATTACCGAGCAATCCGCCGAATGGAGGTCCCCTTTACATGTAATATTCGTCGATTTGGAGAAGCAATTTGACAGTGTTGATTGCGAATATATATGAGCAGCTTTACGTAGGAGATGCATCCCAGAAAACATGATCACCATCGTAAAGGAGTCCTACTCAAGAGCCCAATGTCACGTCCTACACAAGGCAAAATTTTCGAAGCCCTTTCAAGTGCTGAGTGGAGCGAGACAAGGATGCATACTGCCACCTTTGCTTTTTCTGATCGTCATTAATAACGTATTGTGCCCTCGCCCTAGATGACCACCCATCACCTTACGCACTTATGGACTATGTCGACGATGTATGTCTCCTATCCAACACAGAAAGTCATATAGCCCAAATGTTTGAAGCCCTGAGCAGAGAAGGTCGCAGCCCAGGGCTTAAGATCAATGCTGCTAAAACCAAAATTATGAGCTTGAACGCCAGGAGACAACAATTATTTGCGATTTTTTGCGAATTATTGCGAATATTTGCGATTTTTTTTATAAACTTCCGTGAAAAGAGGGGGAGGGGGAAGAGGAGGCGGATTTTTGGGCATAAGTCAAAAAATGTGCGGCTTTAAATTTAAAAAAAAAATCTTAACAGCAAGCGCTTTTACATAGTAGTACCCCACACGGTATATATATAAAAAGATTCTAGTTCTGTATTTGCCCCTATTTAATTTAAAAAATATTTCTGAAGTTCTTTTACAGGATATACTATAGATGCGGGCAAATAACTTCTTCAGCTGTGCCAAATTTTACGATGATAGTAGTTACTGGCAAAAACGACAGACAGTCAAGCACTGGAACGAAATTAGAAAATTATATTAGGTCTGTTCCGTAACGAGCACAAGTGATAAATAGTAATGACTGAAAGAGGGGAAATGTTATGTCAAATCACTTCCCCTCAAGCTCTTTTTAGCACTGCAAATTTTGTCAGTGCTCTTCAGTGTCATGTGCAACGAACAAGTATTACATAGAAGCAGGGCGGCCGAGAGGAAGCGGGCGAAGGGGCTAAACCCCCCGGGCCCGGGCTTTCAAAAGGGGCCCCGTCATCAAAATCATCAACAGAAAATTTTTTCCATTTTAATTATTATATATAAAAAAATTCTTCACGATCGTCAAAGTCACTCATTCGATTGTATACGGGCCCATATACAATCGAATGAGTGACTTTCAATTTAAAATCTGTCTAGTATATTACACTTTTTCGGCCTGCATAGAAGTACGACTCAGGCAGTTTGCCCAAATAATCTCGTTAACCTAACAGTAACAGGAAATAATTTAATAATTTTTCCTTTTTATAAAAAGATGATAACAATAGGTTATCAGTCACGTCATCCATAAGTAAAAAATGAGACTTGAATCACAGTTTTAGTAGCGCTTATATACAAAACGAAGGCAGAAAATATAAATCTTCTAAAGAAAAGCAAACAGAGAAACAGCTCTTATGATTATACCACTATTTGATATCTGTAATTATCGACCTATTAACAACTTATGTTGTATTGGCAAAGTTTTTGAGGCCCCAATCTGCGACCTGCTTTACTTCCATTCTAAACCTTTCTTAGGCTCTTTCCAGCATGGCTTTATGAAGGGTAAATCTACCACAAACAACTTCTTGGAATTCTCCAACTTTTGCATATCTGTTATCGAAGCCGGGGCAAGCTGGTTGATTGTATTTTTACAGAGGCTTTTGACAGAAACAATCACAAGTTTCTCATTCATAAGTTATCGATTTGGGATTTCCTTTAATCTTCGTTATTTGGTTGCGTTCTTATTTGTCTGGGCGTATACAACGTATTTTATTCCGTAGTGCATTCTCTGACGAAATTAACAATTTCTCAGGCGTGCCTGAGGGTAGCCATCTATGACCTTTGCTTTTCATCATCACTATCAATGATGTATCTTTGATCCTAACTGACTCGAGAATTCTCGGTTACGCTTATAATGCCAAAATTTAACGTGTTGTCTCAAACGATAGTGATGCCTTTTCAATTCTAACTTACACCCCTTCCATAATTGGTGGTCTATTAATTTTCTTCCTTTAAATATTGACAAGTGCACTGTTATGTTAGACTTTTCTAAAAAAAAATCCTCTGCACTTCAATTTTACCATTGACGATAGTCCATTGAGCTGACTTGACAAAACCACTGACTTAAGTGTCGTGTATAACACTAAATATTCTTTTGAGGATCTTGTTGCCGGTAAGGCTAATATGACCCAGGGCTCCATGAAAAGATGGTCTAAGGAGTTTGATGGCCCGTATATAACGAAGCTCCTTTTTGTAGGACCAATCCTAAAGTATGCCAGTCCAGTTAAGTCTTCTTTCTATGCGGCTTACATTGAGCGCATTTAGGCTGTTCAGTGCAGATTTGTGTCGGTTTGCTCTTCGTGGCCTTTGATGGGCCGATCCTTTCCGTCTGATCGGCTTATGCTGCTTTCTTTAGAGACTATTGAGTCCGGACGAACTATGTCTGAAATCGTTTTTCTTTGGACTACCTGCATGGTGTGATTAATTTCACTGAATTGTTCGGTACCTTGAATTTATTGATTCCGTCTGTCTCCTTGGGGAATCGGAACTTTCCCCATTTCCTTATCACCTCTCTAACTATGGTAGCCTACTTATATATCGCCTATTTAATAACCATTGTGAAGTGGTATTCTCCAAGTAGAGGCTCAAGGCCTTTAAAACCCATGGCCTCCTTTTTTCAACATTAGCAAGAATATTTTTTAACTAAATCAATCGCAGCATATCCGAATATACCCTCAAACCCAAATAAATATTATAATACGATTTGGTGCTTGTTCATTGCAATTAATAGCAAGTTCTAAATAATTGAAAAGAAACTTTTTAAGCTGATTGTGTATTTTTGTAAAGTGCATGATAAGCCTATTGTCGATTGACATATCTAGCTCAGCCATTCTTGTTCATTACAGTTTTGTGTGCCTTTCTTATTGGATTTGTTATTTTTAAAAGCCCAAGCCCAAGTGACATCTGAAATCTGATACTAGACCAAACGGATGTGCTCTAAGTGCAGTAAAGTCATATGTTGGCAATTTGAACAATTGCCGCCAAATCACGGTCCAATGCCAATGACACCTTAAAGTTACCAGTTGTCAGTTTTACTTCATTCCGTCTAATAATAATAAACTTTGTAACGCCTCTCCGTGTAGTATTTGTTTTCTTAGCTCATAATTCCCGAAAACTTTCTTCTTTGCGACTTTATGATTCACAACGTCAAACTAGAAGAAAGACATCGTCTCCGCACTCCTATGTGGGTGCACGATGCTGAACTTGAGGTCAAGTTTCCACTTGAGCTGATGTAGCACTATAGCGGTTTTTGTGTTTGTCCTCATTTACCACGTTCAGCTGAGACCGCAGCCGAAAAGTGAAGCACACTAATCGCTCTTAAGAGGTGTCTATGTTATCGAATTATGACTAAAAATAGACGTTTTTCCATGTTCTTGACTGAGTTGTGTGACGGCGACGTCAAGTATTTGTTCTTTTGAGATATTATCAAGGAAAATGTGCTGCACATTAACAAGGTTCGTTTACCTAATGAATCGCTAGGAAATTCTTAACAAATAAAATTAACAATGAAAGATTTGTCATGATGCGGCAATCTGAATTGGATTTTGTGTTTATAGAGATTAATAGGAGATAAGAGTTTTGTTTTTGTAAATGAGAAAAATCCGAATTAGTAGGAAGAAAGATTTTCGTGCAGCTAATGAATAGATTTTTTCATAAATGGGAATTTAAGGACAACTTATTACTTTTGCAAATGACGGAGTTGGATCAATTGGTTGAGTGGCAGGATCACTAAGCCATGGTCCCAGTGTTCGAAACTAGGTCAGTTTTAAAACCAATCGGGGAACCGTCGTGCATGTTCGAAACCACTCGGGGAATCATCGACCAAGTTCGAAACTACTGTACTTTTCTCGAAAATAGCGAAAAATTTCAGTTTTTGGGTTTTCAGCGCCATCTATAAGTAAAACCAATCAAATAAAACTGACGCAGTTTTTATTGTAGAGTCTGCAATCAAAAGTATGGTGTTCCTATTTAAGGTTTTAAAGTTGTCCGCTCCCCATCCACAAGGGTCGGGTTGGAGGGTTACTTGTTGTACTATTATTAAATATCAAGTGCATATTTTTTCGAGACATTCAGCCGCTTTCAGGCTCTTTGTTTATGAATTACATTATGCCACAAAGACCACACAAGACTAGCTTTACTAAAAGTGGCTTTATTTACAATAGAGCTCAAGTCATCATTAAAATACAAATGTGACATAAATTAATATGCACATCTTTAATGAAACGTCGGAAAAAAGCTAATAGAACAGAATTCGGGGAAGGCATTTAAGTTAGATTAAAAGTCCACAGCCTAATACATATGAAACTGCGTCTTCAAATTGTTAACATAATAAGACAATTTTTAGTTAGTCGTTCATTAAAAATGTAAATCCATTATTTAAGTAAATGACAAAATAAATCATCGGCCTTAGATGACTGCCTTTATGTACACCAGAATTGTTGAATTGCTGTTTGTAAAGCAGGCCAAAGTATAAAATACTCTGTGCTGTGTTGAAGAACCACATGAGAAATATAATACTCTAAAGATTAAAGAATTAAGAGAAACAAACATGATTTCATGGTATATTCAGAAACCTGTCAGAAACTGATGATTCTAAAATGCCTCGAACTCGTCGATAAGAACCATTGCAGAAGCATTCCTAATTATGGCTTCATACAAGTTCTGATGAACTGCGAAAAAAGGGACAATGGCAAGACTCGGAATTCTAGGCTAAGAAAACCATTAGTAAGCAAACGGGTATTGAAGCACGGGTCATAGTTACACCAAGAAAGATGTGAGTTACATTAAAGCGAGATAATTGTTATACGACTATAACAATTATCTCGCTTTAATGTAGTCCCCTCCCAATGGGTCATTATGGAGGCTGCCACTCTAACCTAACCTAATGGCCTTCGGTCTTATACAACTCACCTCTTTAGTGGCGCGATTGCCACTAAAGAGGTGAGTTGTATAAGACCGAAGGCCATTAGGTTAGGTTAGAGTGGCAGCCTCCATAATGACCCATTGGGAGGGGCACTACATTCCCATCACTATCAATATACTCTCATGAGAGAATAAATGATATTGCTCTGTCCTCCAGGCATTCTAATGCTACCTGTACAGATATGACTTCTACTTCAAAAATACTGCGGTATTCTGGCAAAGGAAAAAATTTTTAGGTTCAGGTATTCCAAATCGACACGTCCACCCACTTTAGCTTCCAACTTATAGCAGTCAGTGTAAAGATGTTGTAGGGGTAGAATAGTCGAATTTGGTGTTAAAAGAAAAATTGGGTATAGTGTTGTCAATACCTTTTATTACACTTCCTTCCAGGATTTTGGAATGTCCGTAGTTAGATACGTGTCCAAGTATAGACCTAACTGAGTGAAGTGACAGTTGAGCATGCGATTTGCTTACCAAAGAGTTCCACCAGCGCTAGGCGAAGAACGGCGTCAATTGGGATGAAAAATACTTACCTGACTACTTTCCAGAAGAACGGAAGATATCAGAATAAAATCTTATAATAAATTCAAGAATCGAGTATCACTTTTTTAGTCAATTTGGTGAAGTAGACCATAGCATATTTTTCGGAGTATTACACAGTGCATAAAGTGACTAGAAGCCTTTACATAGCGAAACGAAAGAACTGTCACAGTCTTTATTTTTGTCTCCAACCAAATTTATTAAATTCTGTTTTAGCTAGTAGATGGAACGACCTGCAGTAACTCTTTTTCTGCTTATGAGTTCATAATAGAATTTTTGTAGATCGCTGTTTTATTACATGGAGACATGAACACAATGCAACCTTTGCTGACTTGAGTCCTTTTAGCATCCCACTTAAGCATAAGCAACAATAAAAAAAACCTTTTTTCTATAGACTAATCTGACTAGTGTTCTTTAGGATCACTCAGAATAGATATTTTTTTGTAAAATCATCAATGCACCGCAATCGCTCTTTGTATGGTCAGTACTGTCTCCGCAGAAACACCTAAATGTTTACTCCTAAACCTTTATGTGCTTATTAGTCGAACCTATCGCTTACTGGTAATCAAACCAAAACATCAATTTCTTAAGCAAAAGTCATAAAACAACGTAAGATAAAAACGGGACAGCACAATCTCAATTAAATATTCAAATACGGCAAATAACGTAAAAAAAATTTAATTTCAATACTTTATCGACACTGTCATCCTCAATAATTAGTCTTAATACAAACGAAACACATTCAAAAACCATAATTACCACCTGTAAGTCCAGAACATTTTGTACACTTGAATATATTAATTTTCGTGTTCTGGTAGTCTTTCAATGCTCCTCTCCCAAATTCACTTGTCCGTGACGAACAATACTCCTCCAGTACCGTTTTGGCCTCGTCTAAAAAAAATCATATTTTTTTCTGTCCAAATGATTTTGAAATCTGCGGAATAAATGATAATGAGATAGGGTGATGGCCGGCGAATATGGTATATGGTCATCCTCGCTATAAGCGGCTAAGCGTTATCCCGATGGAAGAACACCTTTCCTCTTGAAACCAGAGATCTGCTAGCGTTGATTAAAGCCGCTCAAAATGGACTGCTCTTTACATATCCCATCAAAAAGATAACAACAACACCTTACGTGAGTTAAGACCTTCTTTAGTTTGGGGTGCCGGTGTTTCTCCTTTATCTATCCACTGTCTTCGGCAAACCCGTTTCTCTTACCGGTCACTATTTGATCCAAAAACGGTTCATTCATGAGACGTGACAACAAAGAAAGCTACACATTCATTTTCTGCGCGGGATTAGACTCGGAAAGTTTGTGTGAAACCTATTGGCTGACTTTTCTGATCGCACGAGGGTGTCAATGAATCAGCAGTTACGATACGACTTGTAGAAAGTCAATCCCTCGACAGGTCTTCTAGAACGAAGCTCGTCTTCTACGCTGTAGTTCCCCGCTCGGAATTTCTGGAACTACCGTTGGCATTGGCTTATCCTTATTGTCCGATCTCCAATATTGATTTATTGATCACATAAGGCTCCTGTGTCGCTTATATTTTAACTTTACAAAGGAAAAACTATAAAAATCGAACTGCACTTTTAAAAACTTGCGCTACAAATGAGGACAAGATGAATTTATGATGCTAAGCTCATGGGCGAAAACCCGGGGGCTTAGCATCAACCGATGCAAGACTGAAATGGTACTCTGAAACCGCAGGCTAAATATCGGGGACTTATTCTAGATAGCAAACTGACTTAGAAACTAAATGTAGAAGAAAGGATTGCTAAGGAAAACACAGCTTTCTATACATGTAAGAGACTGTTCGGTGCAAAGGAGGGGGGGGTTCAAACCCAGTATCACGATATGGGTATACACAGCAATAATGTGGCCAATCCTGCTGTACGGCGTCATGGTTTCATGGCCAGCTGTGGATATGAAAACTTATTATATCTCTCCAGATTGGATCACATACAAAGAATAGCGGGAATGGGGGTTACTGGTGTGGCACAATCCTCCACCTCCCCCCTGTCGACCTGTAGGCAAAAAACGCCGCGTTGAATGCAATACGTGGGGGTATAGCCATAGTAGCTTAGGGGAAAATCTCAACACGGCTACCGATTACATGCTTACGATATAATTCCGGACCGGCAGTTCTGGTAAACAAGAACAGAAATGCCTGCAGATATCGTAAACAGCTATACAAATGGCTCTAAAATGAGCTCCAGAGTAGGAGTATCAGTGTTCTGCCAAGAGCTTAATATATACTCTTCATACAGACTTCCAAGTGACTGCAGCGTCTGCGTTGGCGCACAGCCGGACCAGATGTAGATTCAAAGTAGTAGACACACAAAGGTTTAAAGGAACAGGGAAGAGATGAAGATGGGTACGAATATCCGTAAAAACACAATGTAAAGCAATCAGCTACTTGTCATGCTCGTTCACCACTTCGCAGGATTGTATTATTCGAGATACGTAATGTCGTGAATGGAGGGCAAGGCACTGGGTAAAACGACTTCATCAACTTGGAAATAAGAGTATCGATACACGAAGCAACCTTCTTGTTAACATGATCAGGTGAGCTCGGAGGAACGTTGATAGCGACGATATAAAAATTTTTGTTAGATAACGTAAAAATGACAAACAACATTTAGAGATCACGATATCCAGATTCATTGAGAATTCAGCATAAAGCGCCAGAAAGAACTCCATTTCAAATAGGACGCGGATAGCAGAAGACTTGTTTCTGTCTCATTAAAGTCTTATCGAGTAGCTCCATCGGTGCATTGGATAATCGTGGAACGCGATGCTTCTGAAATAATCACCCTAAATCTGCTATGTAATTTCGAAAACTTTTTACTTTATGCCCATCTCGGAGCAACCTTTGATAAGACCATTTTAATCCTAGTAGTTCTAGATCAAAGACTCACATGAAATCCTCAACTCAATAGGCTTACAGGAAGGGCTATGACTGCCCTATGGTCCTGCCGCAGACTCTTTGGAAAGACCTGGGGACTAAGGCCCAAAATGGCCCTTTGGGCATATGAAACAATCATAAGACCCATGGTCACATATGCAGCTCTAGTGTGGTGGCCAAAAGTAGAACAAAAGACAGCGCGATCCACACTGCTAAAACTGCAGAGGTCAGCATGTCTAGGAGTTACTGGTGCCATGCGCACATGCCCCATGGCAGCTATGGAGGCCCTATTAGACCTCCCCCCTTTACATCTGCATTTAAAGAAGGAGGCTGCCTCAAGCGCAATAAGGCTGAATGGCACCAATCCCCTCTCAGCAGGAGACTGGTCTGGCCATAGGAAAATCCTTAAAGAATTCATGGGTGATCCGGTGATCAACACAATATCGGATATTATGCCGAAGAGGCATAGCTTTGATATACCATTCAAGCTGATCCTTGAGAGCAGAGAATATTGGCTCAACAATAGACATATCTTTGAAAGGGGATCTCTGGTCTGGTACACGGACGGATCCAAGATGGAAGACAGAACGGGCATTGGGGTCTATGGACCAAGATTAAGGCTGTACAAATCGCTCGGTTCTACACCAACCATCTTTCAAGCTACATGCTATCGAAATCTGCGCACGTGAAATTACCAAGAGAGGAATACGCGGTGCTAAAATATATATCATGCCCGACAGTCAGGCGGCACTTAAGGCTCTGGGATCCTACACCTTTGAGTCTAAAATCGTCTGGGACTGTCTCACTGCTCTTAAAGAACTGGCCGAGAGCAGCAGCATCACGCTAGCATGGGTACCAGGGCACGAGGGCATTGAAGGCAACGAGAAGGCGGATTTTCTAGCAAAAAAAAAGGCGCGGATTCTCAGTTTATTGGACCGGAACCATTCTGTGGCTACTCAAAAAGCCGAATAGCAATGCGCATCCGGTCATGGGAGGACGAATGCAAGCACTCACACTGGGCAAATATCCCAGGGTCAAGGCAAGCAAAGAGGTTTATAACCTACTCAAAATAGAAAACGAAGGAGCTGCTCTCACTCAGCAGACCAGATTTAAGGCTGATAACTGGACTTGTAACTGGTCACTGTCACTTGGGCTACCACCTAAAAAAGTTGGGGCTGGCTGATGATGACACCTGTCGATTCTGTCTAGAAGAGGAAGAGACAGCGGAACATATTCTCTGTCACTGTGAGGCCCTCGGCCGTATCAGGCTTAGACACCTTGGTGGGGCTTTCCCATCAGCATCAGATATAGCCAAGGCAGCCCCCAGAAAAATTTTAGGTCTGATAAGGGAACTAAAGATTGACGGGGCTTCCTAAAACTGAACCTGGATCAGGTCACAAAAGATCAAATTGGTCGCAGTGACTAAGGATGCGGTTAGTCCTTGATCCAATCCTAATAATAATAATAAATAATAATAATCCTAGCCGGAACTGAGAGTCAATATTGATCCAGTATATGTTGGCCTAGTGTTGGTTGCCAGTAATGTTGCAGATCTGTCAGCTAGTATTGCACGTGCTGATAGTATTGAAGCCAACCCTTGCTTGCCGATCGCCACACTATCAGATATTTTGTTTGGGATGGGATATTGTCATCACCTTCATATGCAAATATACCTTATATCATTTTCCCTATGTTCTGAATGAATTATAAAAATATGTTCAATAAATTAGATCCTTGTGATACCAATATCAGAGCCAGCATACCTTCTATTTTGTTTTTATATAAATATTTTGTATTTATATAAAAACTAACATGACTCTGACTTCTGATCTAAGGCATATTAATAAAATGCTTTCGAAAAACACAATCCGCTTGAAATTATTTTCATAGAAGACTAAATATAGCTGCGCGATACGTTACTAGTAAGTATAGGATCAGGGTATTAAATTAAAAATAATTTTTCTCTCAATTCTAGGCTCTTATGCTGGATAATTAATCATAAAACAAAACACGAATGTCAGCCACATTCGGTTCCTAAAAATAAACTTTATTTCTTAGCTTGCATAAATTTAGAATTCTGGAGCCATAAGACCGTTAAAAGAATCGGAAATTCTAAATCCGCACAAGTAATCCAGAAACTGACAGGTTCTTGGAGCATTGCATTCTTCAAATTACAATAGCGATCTGGACAATAAACCGTACATTTAATGGTGACTTGCAACATCCTCAACAAATTGTCCAGTGAATTTTATTACAAGTGAACTTGTCAGGTCAAACCACTGCGTCTTCCTTTCTGCAACTAAGTACTTAAACCCAAACCAGGCATTGTTAACAACCGTCTCAACATGGCATTAATCCACTTCTAATAGAACCTGCTTTGTGCTCCATAACTGCTTCATAACTACCAGCAACTGTTGGAAAAAATTACAAAAGAGATGCCATCGGGTCGTAGGTAGAAGAATTCCATGTTAATGGCCTGGAAGAAAAATTAAGCCTTTCTGCGATGTTAAGTTTATCTGGTGGGTCTGCTGGAGTTTGCTTGAATTCTAGTAACACCGGAATAATACTTATTCTGGTTAGAAACCTACTAGTGTAGCTGCAGGTTTATCTAGAATAATAAAACTTTTTCTGCACTTGAAAGAACGAAGTAAATTAAAGTAAAGCAGAAGTGAATCCTCAATAAATTAGCATCATTAGCTTTGCGGCTGATTCCTTAATCTTCTGTTTTATAAAAAAAAGTCTTCCCGAAACGTTTGTCTTTTGCGTTCAAAGAAAATGTCAAAGAACAGCAAAAATCTGATTACTTGCGACTCGATCTCTCGCGGCTACATAAGATCTACTGCATCTGACAGGAGCTGGCGCGTGTAAAACTTGGCCTAAAAATAATTTAATCGAAATGGGACTATTTTGTGATCGTATGCTACATGTAGGTCTAAACCGTCTTTAGATTCGTCAAAAATCTTATATACATTTTGCTTCCTTGGGCATGCTACGTCTCGCTACTTGCGCGCTTATTTATTTTCTTAAATGCGAGTTTAGTGAACCGCGGCCGGCCGGCATTTCTCATGATTTTATTTTCGCAACTTATCAAATGATCCAGACCGCATGCAGTAAAGATCTTTCGCAAAATCTAATTGTTTTGGCTCCGAGCGTTAAATATACCGAAAAACTGCGGCTATAAATGTTGCACGTTTTGTTGCTTTCTTTACTTCGCACTTTAAGTGGATCAATTGATTTTGAAAAATGATTTTGGTGCGGTTTTGTTATATTTTGTTGCATTTTTAATGGATTGAAAATTAAACGGGAATGCGATTGGAAATGTGGAGCATATTCCAAAACGCATCACAAAATTCATTGCAGTCAACAACAGCATATCATCGCGAAGCTGAACTGCGGCAACATTCGTTTTACCAATCCGGAGGTCCCAGGTTCGAATCCCACCGGCGGTGATCCATGATTGTTTTCTGCTGACAACAGATTACGATAAAAAATAAGGTTAACAACTAAAACCCAACTACGGCTTCAACTGGCCTTTTAAAAGTTCTCTTATTAGCTATGTTTGTCCGCTAATTAGTTTTATTTGTCCCAGCTCCATTTCAAAATACCTGGCAAAAAACTTGTTTGCGTATTTTTTCACCAGCACTCCAAAATTTGAAATGGAGCTTGGACAAATAACACTAATGGGTGGATAAACGTGGGTAAAATTATTGTGACAACTTACCTCACTGATTTTTTATGTGGTTTAGCCCCCCCCCCCCCTCCTGAGTGTCACGAATGCATACTTTTCTATATTTTTTAAGTCCCGCGGGATTGGGGAGATACGAACAGGTACAAAAATACTATAGGGAAAATCTCCCTGATTCATGTACATATATAATTAATTACAATTAATTAGTGGGCGAACAAATAAAAGCAAATGGTGGACAAACGTGGACTAACGATGGACAAGTAAAGTTAAAAAACGTTTTTCGCAATTTGGGGGTGCTAAGTTCTAAATTTTGCCAAAGCCCAGAGAGAACCTTATGATGCATTAGCATGGCTTTTACCAGAAGGGAATTAGGGTAAGGGAAATGAGGGAACATGAATGTCTTGTTTTTGCAGGAACCTCGAACGATGGCATGGAGATCGTGCCACTCATCCATAGATTCTTATGAAATAACAGGATTATATAGAAATAGTATATCATAAAAAACAATTTCAGAGAACTTAATCTATTTGTAATGTTTTTTACTCTCGACAGTATTAGAAAAATACTCTAAATAAAATTACAAGGAAAAAAGGTTTTTCACCACTGTTCATAAAAGTTGTCTCAAAACGAAGTAACAGATGGTCCACAACTATAAGTCAGTGGCCCTTAGAATATATAACTAGAGGAAGTGCCCTTGCCTGTAAAAACCTCGTACGTGTTTTAAGCATTTCTCTTGTAGACAAGGTGAGGTACGTGTCCCCTATCTCGATGACAAATCCCCTATCTTTGACAGATCCCAATGCAAAACATTTGTCATTATTTCTGTGTGAGTTTTGGAATTAAACGTTATTTCTGCAAATATAACATTAAAAATCGAGACTATATTAGTGGAGTGATTTATGTTTATAAGTTTTGAGATAATTTATAGACTTT
This sequence comes from Leptarthrus brevirostris, assembly GCA_964036015.1. Taxonomy (NCBI): domain Eukaryota; kingdom Metazoa; phylum Arthropoda; class Insecta; order Diptera; family Asilidae; genus Leptarthrus; species Leptarthrus brevirostris. The sequence continues at coordinate 9,029,341 of OZ038373.1, forward strand.
AAATGACAGATTTTTAAAATGAAGTGTGCAGTTCATTGTTGCACAAATAATCGACGATGGACTCGTGGAATATCTTTTTTTAGGCAAGTAGCTATTAGAAATATGTTTTTTGATATATTTAATATTATATTATTTAATTAAAACTGCTAAGACTTAATGTAGGTAACTAGAAAAATGAAAGTTTTTGTCCCCGTTCTCAGTTCCCCCAACTCGATTTCAGTGGCGGTCAGCCAAAATGGAGTTTAATTTCAAAACTTATGTTTGCCCCGTCAAGCGCAAGGCCGTTTTTTTACTACTGCTATGGGGAAAATTACCACAAAGATACACTTCTAACACATGAAGAAAAATGCTTAACTTTTCTGAGCGATGTGCACTTCCTCTAGTTATATATTTTCTAAGCAGTGGCCAAACCTGATATAATTTACGTCAAACTGTCTGTTGTGTCATTCAGCCTTCAAAACTTTGGTGAAAAGGGGGTGGGCAAAACTTTAAATGGAATAATTGTAACAAAATTTATCTTGCAAAACTATTACAAACACTTTCAATTTAATTTGCATGCAAATTTCAATTTAAAAAAAAAATTATTAATTTATTTACACCCCCGAGAATAATTTGGATAAAATTAAGCCATAAAGGCTGAAGCACAACTAACGCAACCCACCGAAACTCAACGATATGTCAAATGAACGCAACGAAAAGTAGATAAACATTTAATGCTTACAATGGACGGATACGCAGCCTACTCTAGATACAAGCCCGGAAAACATGACAGTTCGGCCATTTCACCACCAAATGTTTCGTCATTATTTCATTTTTCTTGTACCGCAGATCAACCAATCCTTGCACACAAATAAAAAAAAACCAAAACCAAAGCGAAATACTGATGTCACTGACGCATTTTAAGTTCAATATTTTAATGACACGAACATAAGAGATAGTTTTCCATCTAAAATACATAAAAATTAAAATTGAGAAGCTTTATATCGTGACCATATGTTCAGAACATTGGTAGGTTCCCGGCAAGTAAATTACAAGCAAATACTACGAGAAAGTAGAATTTGTCAACCTTTTCCAATTGTATACTGTGGCATGTTTCGGTTGTTTACACCACCAGTGCTCAGCTGAACGTGGCAGTTTACTAGCTTGTATCTAGAGTGGGCTGTGACGGATATTAATTTGAAAACGATGCTTCTATAATGCCGTAACTAACTTCTCTTCGAAGTTTTCCATTCTAAATTTCTTTTATTGCACTTAAATTTAGTATAACTAAATATACTTATGCAATAGCGAACAAACCGTAAAAAAATAAGTGTTAGATTATGTCATGCGGCTGAGTCCGTCAGTTTTCGAATTTTGTATAGGTTTACAGGTGACTGCGCACGTCTACTGTGCTTAGTTATATAGAAAATGCATGAAAAGAAAGCCAGTTTGACATATCTTGCCTTTCCATTGTACTATGTATTTAACTCAGTATTTCTTTCATACACGCCCCCACCCCAAATACACCAAGGAATCAAAGTATAGTCACAGTCACGACCAAAATAGTATTATCAGATATAATCGATTTCATCATCACCACTAGTGCCATCTACTATCCGATGACGTCACCGCAAAATTCAAAATGGCGAAAAAGTTAATTTTGAGATCTCTATAAGAAAACAAATGAGATTTTTGGTACGAATCGGTATAGCTTACCTACTTAAAGTAAAACAGAAATAAACTAATATTTAAAATGTTGTAAGTACGGAACCCTAGGCGCATGAACAGCCCTTTCCGCTGCTTAAAAAATGCCGTAGTGTTCTGGCTTTATTGGTACTTTCTTTGTTTGTTACATATTCCAACAATGTAAAGCTTACGGTTAGACGATGACGAATCAGGTCATGTATAGGTTTTCTAAAAAAAATTTATTTAATCAAATCGTGTGTTTCGTCACTTGAAACTTTTCAATAAACGTAAGAGATCAACTAATTTTTTAAAAATATTTTTGCGGAAACAACTAACCTGTTAACATGAAAATACTTCACTTCTTTCTAAAATTACGGCATAAAATTTGTGGTTACGCCTCTGGAAATTTTTTATTTGTCGGCAACATAAACACAATTCCAAAACCCAAACGAACCTCAAATTAGAGGATCACGTTATAACGATACTATCTTTCGTAAATTCAATTTATTTCCCTTCAAAATTGATTTATGGTTAAAATGGCTTGGTCAAGAAAACGAAGGTCTTCTCCGCTGGACCTGCAAAAATGTAGAACTTAATTGGGCCGTTGTGAGAGCTAAAACATCATCGACCCGTGCAAATGTCTTATGTTGCAAAATACATAGTTCCACCCATTTCTGTTTCTTCTCTAGGTTGCTGTTTGGCATTCAAAATTAGGTAACTTCCCATAGCAAAAATGTCTGCGCTTCCTCTCTCCATGTATGTGGAGGCCTTCTTCAGTCGACTGTCGATTTTCTTATTAAGGTCTTGAGAATTGATATGAAAAAAAACCGTTAACAACTAGTTCGCTTGTTTAAACTAAAGCTTCTATCACATCAAAGTGTGCATTTTGTGAGACCTGAAAAACTAACCTATAAGTACCTGACGCCCGTAGTTGAAGTGAATTAATATTATTCTCACGCATAATTAATTACGATGTCACGATTCGCTAAGATATGCAATGAATACTAAATTAGCATAATTTAGCGTTGTTCTGCACTTGCTGGGAGACATTGTGACGCTTTTCTTCTCTATAGTAGCGCACTAAACATGCGCATTCCCAGAGGCAACTTTTTTTCGATTCAATGAAATGCCGCAAGGCTGATGGTATGGGCCTATTTTTGCTTTCCTAGGTCACTGTTCAGCTCGCCAGCATAAGTGTTGCTAATCGAGTGTTGGATGATTACGCGCCTGGCGTGTTTTGATATATTGCTTTTGACTCATCGCAAAATGACGAAGTTATCGCGTGACGTGAATTTTAATATTCGAATTTGTTTTCGACCAAAACGGTTAGATCAATTCCAATGGAAATTTTTGTTGGAAGTTTTCTTTTTCTTTTCAACGAATTTACTAATTTGCATACATTTTGAATGAAGATTTTTTAAAAAAAAAGATAAAAGAACTCTGTCCAGAATTGCATTTACAAGTGAAACGAGGAAGTAAACCGTGCGATTAGAAAATAGTTTCCCGTGTCGTTTTCACACTTTGCATCTATCTTCAGCTACACTAAATTAATCGTTGCGGAAGACTGCAATCTTTTGCCATCATGGACCTCTTGATTAGCATCCACTCGATCTGTGTTGTAACCTTTCTGCATTTAATTTCGCTGCCGTGGACTACACTTTAACTTTAGACTTAGTAATTGGAGCTACGCGACGTTGAAGAATTACAATTTTATTATCAAATCCATTTTATGTTCTACTTTAGGTGGGAATTCACCGCGTGTAATTGCACGCCAGCTATCAAATTAATCCCCTCGCATTTTTTCTATCTTAAGCAAATTGAGTTTTATCACATGCAGGCCAGGTGCAACACTTGCGAAGGCTTATCAGCAATAAAGCGGAAACGTGCTTTTCGTAATTGATTGTTCCCACGTCTTTGTCGCTTTTTTTACGATTTCCTTGAATTTCAGTAATTTGGTCACTTAGAAAAGTATTTGCTAATTATTGTAGGTGGTAGGATATATACAAGTTAATTAAACAACAGTAGATATTGCGCAAAGTCTAGTGTTTCTTATAAAATCCAAAAGACTGTTAGGCAAACTAAGTTCTTTATAGTGTAGTCCATGAACAGGTGCGATTCGGTTCTCTATCGCACACCCAAAGTCGTTTTGTGCTAACAAGACATTACAGAAAGCCACTATTAGAGGATTTTTTTATATGAAATTGCCAAAGCTCAGGGGATGCCCTATGATGCTAATACAAAACCTTGGCAGGAAAAGAATTAAGGGTGAGGGTTAAGAGGTTGAGTGAAGGAAGTGTCAATCTACGCCTCGCTTGAAAATTTCAGGCTCATAAGATGACGAAAAAACAGAAGATGGTAAACTGTTCCATATTCGTGTTGTTCTGCTTAGAAAAGATTCCCGAAATTTGATGCTACGTCCAAATTTCACCTGGAGATTATAGGGGAGGGAACAACATGAAGCTCTTGTATCGCGTGTTGTCATGTGTCTACAAGGAATCAGAATAGCAATTTCGTTACCACAATGGCCGTGGAAATAGCGATGGAAGAGTGAGAGACAACCAACATTCCGTTGATGCTCCAGAGAGTCAATGCTCTCAGATTGCGGGATCGCCAATAAGTTTAATAACCTTAGGGGCCATTCAAGTATTACGTATCGCAGTTAGGGGAGGGGGAGGGGGAGTGTTATGCTGTGAAACGTTACGGTGCGATATATGAGAGGAGGGAGGAGGGGTCAGGCAACGCGTTACGTAACATTAAGTTGTTGTTAAAATTAAAAGTCCTAACTCTTAATTCGACTCACGGCTCAGTTTATATGGTATATTTACACTACACATATTTTTTTACATATATATATGGCAAATAACCACAACAAGCCGTGTACCACGACTCCATAGTTTGAACTCTAAGAGTCCGACCGTTGGGGTCAAATAGAATTAACCCTTCCCATACAGAAGGCGCACTTCATCGGCAAGGAGCCAAAAAACACTTCACCTATTCCATCGAAAAGATGAAATGAGGCTCCCACACCAGCATGCAGAGGAAAACAAAAACAAACAAAAAGAAAGCAACAGAAATAAAACAAGCAAGGAAACTCAGCAACACACCATACAAACAGAGAGTCACGAGAGCACAGAAAATAGATAGTTCTCAAACAACACCTTACTAAGAGTTAAATCAAAATTAGGACAAGAATTAACAGCCCTACATAAACGATTGATTGGTTCATGCATGCCATAACTTGATCTGGATGGTTCAACATGCAACAAAGGCGGTCTTCGAAGGTTATGTTGGGACTGCCTGAAGGAAACCCTGCTAACAAGCGAACCGGAGTCTATATTAGAGTTCAAGAGCTAATGAATAAACGCCAAGTCAGCGACTTTCTCAAGCGAGGGCAAACCGAGCAACTGGAGGCAGAACAGAACCACCTAAACTACAAGCCATGAACTTACGAATTCCACGCCCGCACATTAGGGACAATGTAGACTGAAATTTCGTTTAAATTACATTGCTTCTTATTCCGGTATTTTCCGCAACATCATTGACATTTTTAGGTAAAAATAATCATGTGAGTGTTACGTAAAGTTTGGGGGGAGGGGGGTAACGCGAAACGTTTCTACATTTTTTATGTCCCGCGGAGAGGGGGGAGGCTGTAAACAATAGACTTTGTCCTTCTCCCGTTTTTGGAGCTGTTAACTTCGTTTGAAATTTCCGATATCAAGTGCTTTATTTGTGAGAAAACTGTGTGCTAGAACACGAGAAATATGTGCTTGGATCTGAAGGAATGGCCACGCTCAGATTGGTTGCAGAGCAAAAAGTGGACAGTGAGTGCCGGCATTCATTGGAAGCAATCGATTCTGTATGCTTACATCTTAAATGCTACAAAAGTAACGTTCATCCTACGTCGATCGCTGATCGCAGGAAATCCAAAGGCGAATCTTCAAACATCTCGTCATCTTCTCCCGTCTAAACCGTGGCGATAGATGTGGGATCGGAGCCTTCTACATGTTTTCCTTCGATTTACAAAAAATCCATGCTTCATATGCTCCGAAAAAGTCGCATTGGAGTATAATCGTTTGCAAAGAAAGGATATAAAAAAGCGCTCTCTACGCATTTTTGCACCGAAAAAGTTAGCTCCGCCCCACAATCGATAACCCTTTCATTTACGAAAAAAGTCATAAGGAGGAAAGTTGTAGCACTCGAAGCACCCTCTCCGTTGGTACTTTCGTCGTACGTTTATCGGGAGCCGAGATACAAGGAAAACCATTATTGGAACCCCCCTCCCTCCCCGGCCCCATGGAGCATAAAAAAGATAGAAAAGCGTGCATTCGTGACACTAAGGGGAGCGCTAAAACTGCACACCACGAAATCAGAACATCCGATTAGGCATTGAATCAACTAGATTTTGCAGTTCTGTGAGTTGTATTTCCGACCACACTTTGCGAATTTTACTTTTTAACGCATCCACGCTATCAAATTGGCTCTCATTTCTATGCAATAGGGGATTGTCCACTGTACCCCAATGCCGCTACCACCACCGAAATTACTGCTCCACCTTACTTCTTTATTCCGATCATCATGCCAGTAATACTGGCAGCCGCCTGAGCCTTATAATCGCTTGTTATGCCCATAGGACCATTTTAAGCTTTAAGCCCCGGGTTTTACCGAAGCCCGGGTTTAACCGAAGAGCCCTCGATAAGACCAGAGTGCAGTCAAAGACTTTCCTGTAACTTTTCAGATGAGGATTACATGTGAAGGTTTGATTTAGAAATACAGCTAGATATTTGACCTCACTTAAGAGTTCTATTCGTGTTCCTTCAAGGATAGGAGCTTCTAACCTCAGCTTCCTTCTTCTTGTAAAGGGTATAATGATTGTTTTGCTAGAGTTGACTTTGAGTCGTTCCCTAAGACACCAGGACTGTATCATATTGAGGGCATTTTGAAGAGTGTAGAAAAAATGTATCTTCAGGATTTGTTCTAGGAGCAATAGATATTTTTAAATATTGTTTATTTTCATATGACTTTTATAATAGTAAAAAAATAGTACAAAAGTAATGAATAATAATAATTAAAGGGGATGAATCGAATAATTTTTATTTTTATTATATGCATAAATAAACATAGGATATGATCTCCACGATTACAACCTGGGGCAGAATAGGACCAACATTTCATTTGCGTTGGAATGAACTTGGGTACGGGGATTTCTCAGCAATTCCGATCAGGTTGAACCCTGAGTTGGTAGATTCGATGTTCAGTAATGCTCGAGGTGTAACGGCCGATACAGGACAACTCACAGTTCTTGGAGACATCATTGATGCTTCTGGGAACAGACTTATACACCCCCACACAACACAATTAAACGAATTGGTGGATACAGGACGAGAGCGTTTTAGTCGTCTCTCTACTAGGGAACCTAGCACTGAGGTGATAAACGCTTTCGTAATTAATCGACCGCCGCACACGACATTCAGTACACTCACTTCAAGTAGGCTGCGCGAGCTCTTCGTAGGAGTAAATCCTACCTATACCTTAGGGGTTAATAGATGGCGCGCACATCTTGGGGTAGACTTAGGAGTAATGGGGACTATAACTAAAAGAGTCATCTATAGTTATCCGTCCAATTACATAGACTCTGATGTGGCATTCAAACTGCTCCATCACAGCCTCGTGCATCCAAACCAGCTGAGGCATATCGATCGACGAATTCAAAGAGCCTGCACAGTTTGTGGTGGTGAAGGAACCCTGTTCCACTGATACTTCACATGCCCGACCTTGTAACCAGGTAAATTGCTTGATAAGCTTTATCTTAACACTTGCTAAATCGACAATTTATCTGTACTGCATGCGGATCGAGCCTGGGCAAAAGCCCACTAACCCACAGTTTCACACACATGCACTTAAGAACCACTTCATTGCCAGATTGAAGAGGCGATTACGTCTAGAGTTCATGGCAACGAAGGCCAACACATTCAACTGCACCTGGCAACCTTTATCGTCGGTGCGGAACGGAAGCCTTGTCTTTCACTGGGAATAACAGGCCGCAGACTTGCAGCAGCATGTCCAGGAAGCTTCTCTTCGCTTTGGTATTGCTGCAAGTGCTGCGGGAAGGACAAGTCTCACGTTGGAATCGTAGAACTGGGAGGATGATGGGAGCAGTTTGCAGACGTCAATGACTCTGCACAAGGGCGTCGCCAGCCGATGGCCAAGAGGGGGGCCAGTTGATATTTGAAGGATAGGAAAATTTTGAATTATGTAAGTACAGTCGGGTGCTTGTAAAAATCTAAAGCAAGTATTACGAGCTCTTGACTGTAAAATAAATAAAACTTGTAAACATAGTTATTAATTATATATACATATATTTATTAAGCATCTAGAACAAATTATTATTGAAAACATAATCTTCGAGGGTTTTTTGAAAAATTGTTGATTACTTTATTATGAAAATCTCTGAGCACACTCTTCTTGGCTAAACCATTGAGACGATTTTCCCCCATAGTGCTTCTTAACCAGGTTTTTAGCCTCCTGAGGCTAGTAAACATTCGCTCTACCGTACACGTTGTACATGTCAATGAGATCAAAATTTTCAACGCTCTTTCCGTTTCCGAGAAGAAGGTTTTTGCCTCTTCGAGGACATCAACAGCGGTTAGATTTGTAGGATTGGGTTTATTATACCACAATTGCTGCCAAAGTTTAATTTCATGTATTAAATTTGGTAGGTCATAAAATTGGTCCATGGTTTCACAAGTTTCTGTAAGATTTTCCACTGACATCGTTTTCTAGATGTTGGGTGTAATTTGGATAATGCTACAGATACATACATACAGGAAGAATGATTTCTTATTATATACTTAAGTAACATCGATAATTAATAACATCGATATTAATAACATCGATGCAATACTCAACTAAGAATCGAGTATCGATATATCGGTGAGTCATCAATACCTAAAATAATCGGAAAAACTTTCGATACCTTCGTGAAAGTATCTACTTGGAATCACGGGACCCTTGTATAGCCACAAATTTCGATGTGAGAAAATTATTGGCTAAGCAAGTCAAGTGAATGAATTTAGGACTTTGATTACATTTTTAAAATTTCTAGAGGGGGGGCAGCTGCCCTTACCTGCCCCCCTTTGGCGACGCCCATGACTCTGCATACTGGTCCCGCGGGACTCTAATCGGTTCGACGTTTTTATGCGTTCGTTTAGAACATGTTTGGATGTGTGCTCCCGGAGGACTAGAAAAGTGGCTAACGGCTCTACGGAGAGGGCATTTGCTTGGGAGCAGTGGTTCCCGAAGTAGAAACTTCGCCCGGTGCTGCATCTACCCTCTGGGAACACTCAGACAATCATGTTCTTGTTTAAGTAAAGTTTCGGTTATTTTTGTTTAGTCTAGGATTAGTTTCGGAATTTTTTCAAAATTTTTGACAACTTTTCTTAGAGCTGGCACTCGCTTGTATTTTCTTTTTTACAGGTTTTTTACTATATTTTTTGCATTCAAGTTTTAGAGTCGTTTTTACAAAACATTTTTTGAGTAACGTACCGTGTCATTTATTATGTTCTTTTTGATCGTTAACTATTGTTTCTTTTGTTTTGAATATTGTTAATTTTTTAGAGTAGTTAGAGTTTTGTAGGATTTTTTGTTTATAACGATTGTGCCAAACAAAGTGCCATTATATACATAAAAAAAATAAATTAATTAATATTTTTTAATGATTAAAATAATTTTCTAATTTTCAATACTCATCACACTTTGAAGTTAGTCGTGTGGACCTCTAGTCTTCATCTAATTTAAATTTTATTTAAACTGCAGAAGTATAGCAAATGCACAAGTTTATTTCATAACTCATCAAAAAATAAGCAAATACGTAGCACACGATAAGATTTTATATGAAACTTGCTTATCGCACAAAAGCCCGATTGCATGCTTGAAGTTCATATAACAGCTGGAATGCTTCCAAAAAGACTTTTGCTTCGGTTACGAAAGAAAAGATTTTTATCGTCATATCTTCCCTCCTCTGATACCATTTGCATGAATCAGTTCAGAAATATCTCTAAAAAGTATGCAAACTCTACGAAAATATTTTATTAACATTTCAAAGTAACTCTCGAAAGATTAATTTGTTTTGTTGCTTTCACAGCTGAAACATGAAAATGCCATTAAAGCGCAAAAGTTCACTTCCTAGACACGATTTATTGCTGTTGAACTCTTGAGGTTGTGATCTACTTTCAGATATAAGTTGATCAAGGTCAGGACAGGAGGACAGCGCAAAAAATTGACGTTTTGTCCTTGTTTCCGAACAAAATATCATATTTCACGTGCAGCTTATCTGTGGGGGATTCCTTTATTAAACCCACAAAGTGTTCTACTTTAAATTCGTCGCACAATCCGAAAAGTTTTAAAGTAATTGGTCATTAAAACGCATTCATAGTAGTCTTTTCAAGGTAGTTAAGTTATCATCATTTTAGATACGCAAAGCTGACGCATGCACACTATTAATCTAACCGCCATATGGCATTATGATTCATCACAGGTTACCTCAGAGATGCAGACTGCAGCAAAAGCACACGGTCAAAGCCACAACAATATTCATACCTGGTGGACCACAAAGTGCTCGAAGTTTTCAAGTTTTTGTCGACAGACTATTCTCCGAGTAATTATATTCGCAGCAGATGCAAAAGCAGAATACTGGGCGCCTTTAAGTTGAAATTTAAAACCACGATTAAGCCTCCAGTCAATGAAATTAATAAAAAGAACAGAAGAGCGCAAAGGTAGGAAGATGAATTAAACCGGTTTTGTTACAAAATATCAAGAAAACTACTTACCACCTTATTAAATTTCAGTAAAATCTTAAAAAGATATTTCAGCAGTGCTTCCCTAATTACTGCTAACAAACTTCTCAGATAATAATCCTTTTGTGTTGAAACGTTCAATTTTAATCCACTAACGCATGCGCAAAACGGAATAAGTTAAGTTAACGTACTTCCAGAGGAAGACACACTGTCAAATTTTCTAAATATCTTCACTGGCCATTCACTTTTCGATAATTTAAAATATGAAGTTAACCAAATCCACTCACTCGATGCGCTTAAAACTTGTTTGCACTTATAAAATTCAGCGCGAATTGTAAGTTTTCTTCGCGTTTTGAAGATATGACAAGAAAGTACCAAACCGAATCGACCAACCGGTGGTCCGTGAAGAGATCCCTCGAGTTCGATTGTCAGGGGCAAATGTTAAAAACCGGACTGACGAGAGCTTTTTTTTTGTGATCGCCAAAAGAAGTTTTTACCTTTTAGGAAGCGAAAGGTTTAATTTCTCCTCATGTCGTTTTAGTAAAATTCAAATAATTATTTATTACAAACAAAATTGATAGAATCCTTTAACGTCAACATGAACACTGGAAATTGTAACCGTTCGGACCCCACTGACTGAAAAGAGGCGACTGAACCTTGAAGCCGCGAAGACGTCTATACAAAAATTACTTCTTGGTGCTTCGCCTTCTTAAAGCCAACTGAAACTGAAATTGCTTAACGCGAGCCCAAGAAGTAAGAACAACAGCTGTGGTTGTGGCGGCACATGGTTGTCGCGCTAGCTGAATATTTGCGAAGCGTTTCTGAATATATCTAGCGTAGATAGTGCTTATACATGGGTCTCTCCTCCGAGTTGAATAGTAGAATATATCAGTCCCACTGGAATAAAATTTGGGATATCCATAACCATATCCTCGGGTAATATACAGGAGTGAACATTTTCGTATAAAAACTAGTAGTTTTCACACACTATGGAGCTTTGCTGTATATGATCAAACAAACTACTTGGGGTTTACTCATTTATCACTCTGAGAATCATCATTAAATCAAGGCAACTTAAAGTGGTGAACGTGTGTATAATGTACGTACTTATCTGTCTTTCATGCCCTTCTATATTCCTTTTCGTAAGGACTTCCTTGAGGGACACCTTTGCTAAATTGACATTTATAGTCTCCCTTTCATAATTCGCAAACGTGAGTTGAAGGGGATGAACTTCTTTCGTAGGGATATAGCTTTTGAATGTGAAAGCTTCCTGTAGTTGGAAAAATTATAGCCAAACGTCTTGTTGTTTTATTAAAGTGTAAAGAATAAGGGTGGGAAGAGATGTCGGGAAGGCATTCAAAATAGTTTTGTAAAGGGACTTATTACGTTTGTTCCTCCGATTTTCGTGAAGAAATTGTCTGGCCTAAAATTTACGTGAGTTCGTACACACTTATGCACACGAGTTAAGCCGAAAATGAAATAAGGAACAGACTTATTATTACAAAGTAAAACAACAATTAAAATCTGTTCAGAAAGTACGTTTCCTATTACGTTCTTACTAATTGCCATTATGTAAGATGATAAGGTAGAGAAAACTAGCACCCCCAACAATGGTGAAACAAATTGAACAGGAGCTCAAGACAGAGAGAGGATATATTTGACAATACTTAAAAAAGGCGTAGAAAGACTATAAAAAAGCAACCAAATAGTTATTCCTTCCATTCCTAGACTCAGAAATGGCTGACGGTACTCTGGACAGGACATTGTAATTTCGGGTGTCATCTGAAAAAAATGGGACTTACTAAGGACGACACCTGTAGACTTTGCTTGGGATATGAGGAGACGGCGGTGCGTATAGTGTGCCAATGTCCTGCCCTAGCAAGCAAGAGATATCCACTGCTAGGGAAACACTGGCTTGGAGCGGAGAAGCTTAGCATAATGACCTACAGGTTGCAGCGCCCACCATATTGGTAACCCAAATATTAATAATAATAATAATTGCAATAACCAAGGGAATTAAGATGAGGATGAAGCACTGGAGAAGTCGTTGCGAAGTCGAAGCTTTATGCATGCTTACTTTAGTGAAGGAAGGGGTTGGCGTAAATTTTCTCTAGAAATAAAATGCGCGCTCGTTGAAAACTATATACAGTTTAAATGGAAAAGGACGACGGCGAAAGAGGCAAAGGCTTTCACATCGATAAACCTAACATCTTTTCTACAACCAGCAATGGTAAGCATTATTGTTTATCACATCAAAGGTACAACACTCAAATCGTCCCCGCTCAGTAAGAACCAGCACGTATTTTGCTCTGATAGGTCTACGGAAACTGCAGTCCAGCAGGTGGTTCGGGTGACAGAAGAGGACCTATATACCGGGCGTATCGCAATGACTGTTATAATGGACATTGGAGGGGACCTTTGACAAAATAAACTTCGACATCTTGAAAATTTCACTAGTGACAAGTTGATTTACTCATAACGAAAATATGTCAAAACAAAGGACAAAGAATATGCAGAGAGGTAACTCAAAAACGAGGGGCATTGTCGGTAGGGGTTGTCCACAGGGTGGGGAACTATACCCTACTCTGTGGAACCCCGTAGTGAATTCGAAATTTAGAGTAAAAAACATAGAATATTTCGTTTCATGAACTTTTAGTACTTTACAGGTACTAAAAATAGATTTTATCGAAAAAGGTAATAATATTTAAAAATATTCTATCCCCACCTCGTTTTTCGCTACTTGCAGTTCTGTAATTTTATCTCAATATCTTACATAAAATTACGATGGAGGGGGGTAAAGGTTCTAATTTTTTAAAAACATTAAAGAACTGTAAAGGAAATAATTTTATTTAAATGGGCGCCGCGAATACCATGTCTCACTAACAATCCACCACGTCCTAACTGACTACTCGAGGACAACCCAACAAGGACTAAACAACGACAGACCACTACCGCCATTGACTGTTCGGACTAGAGGTGGGTCGAGTTCGACGGATTCGTTCGAAAGGAACAAGTCCATGTTCTGAAAAAACTCAATTCCGGTGACTAGGTGCTAGAGATTCCTTCATTTATAAGTTTTGAATCCGCCTCACAGCAAGCAAGCAACTGACAAGCTCTGCTCATTCACTTGTATGACAAGCTCGACTCATTCACTTCACTGCTTCAGTCGATTAGTTAACATACTGTAAGCACACGCAAAACACACTATCGGACTAAAACAGTGTACCACGGAGCTGAACATTGTCATTTTTGAATATAATATCTATCCGCTGCTGAGCTTGGCATGGTGTGTGCGAGAAATTGTGGTAGCTGGCCGATTGGGCTCTGACCGCGAATGTGAACTGTGACATAAAGGCATTGTACTTGTACTCTAGATACAAACCCGGAAGCTGACACGAACAGCTGAGCATTGGTGGTGTAAGCGAAAGCAAAACTTGCTACAGTAATGAATAGGAAAAGCTTGGGGAATTCCACTTTTTAGTAGTATTTCTCGCAGTATTTATAAATTTTCAACTTTGTATTTACTTGACGTGAACCTATAAATATTCTGAACATTGTGGTCACGATAAAAAATTTCTCATTAGAATTTTCATGTGTTTTAACAGGAAGACTCACTCTCTTGTGTTTGTTTTGTTGAAATATTAAGGTTAGAATGCGTCAATGACATCAGCATTTCTCTTTAGTTTGGGTTAAGACAGTGTGTAGTTTTATGTGTGCAAGGATTGGATAATCTATGATACAAAAATAAATGAAATAATTGCGACACGCTTGGTGATAAATTGGCCGAACTGTCATGTTTTCCGGGCTTATATCTAGAGTAGGCTGTGGTGTCAGACTTGTTGACAGAAGGAATGAGTCCAAGTGGACGAATCTTTCGAAACGAATCCTTTAAGTGGCTCGGACTCAGAGGTTCGAGTCACTTAAAAGACTTATTGTGCCAATCTCTATCTCAGACTCGTCGAACTCCACTCCCGATTAGATTATACTCTACCCCTGAATAGTATGGACTGAAATCCCAAGTAGAGTGAACTCTACTCCTGAGTGGAATGCACTCTACTTCTGATTTGAGTGTACTCTACTCCAGAATAGCGTGGGCTCTAATCTTAAGTGAGTATGAGATGAACGTACGAATCATTTGGGTACATCCCGGGTAACTTTAGAGCCGACGAGTTAGCGAGACATGTTACTACTCGTCATTAATCACTAGTTTAACAAGTCGTTAGCCACATGAAAACTGGCGATTTTATAAGCATACCTCAGGATTGCAAATTTTAGATGGCAGATGCAATACACCTGCCTGATTACCCGGCAGATATGGGTGCATCTTGACCCATCTCACTCGGACGAACTATAATAAGTGTTGTGGCCGTCATTTCAGGCCGTTGTCCCATAGGCAGGCACGCCGACAGACTTGGCGGACCTTCAGATGACTTCTACAGGAATTGTCAAGATGAGCAGGAAGAGAAAACCCTACACTACCTCCTCTGCAATTGCCCGGCTTTAACGAATTGCAGGAACCGGTGTTTGGGCTCTCCCTTTTTAAAAGTTAACCGGGATCTAGCTCTGTTTATCAAGAGTCATTTAGGACTCCCGCCTTCGTGATAGGGCCAAAAACCTTTTGTTTTAGTCAGCAATATCTGACTAGATGAACTAGATTCCACTGAGGACAAGTAGATATTTCGGCTCCTTACTTCGTAGTACGCATCAACTGCATCTAGGCCGTGTAGCGTAGATATCTTAGGTTTGCACTTCCTGACTAATCCCCTGATAATCCCCATATCGAGACAGACTTTGTTTAATTTCTTTGGACACTCTTGAAAAGAGGCGTGATGTTTCTAAGATTGTTTTTATTTTCGATTTGCTGCGTGAAGCCGTAGACTCGTCCGAATTGCTTGACTCTGATTTCAGTTCAGCTCATTCCCCTTTTTTATCATGTATGACCGAAAGGGAATTAGAGTAAGGGAAATGAGGGAAATTGAATGTCGTGTTTATATATTTATTCAAGATTCATCAACAGGCTGATTACTTACTTACTAAACGTAAATAAACATATTTCGTAAAAAACGTAAGATTAATATAAAATAAAAAATTTCACAAAACAACTAAAGACGTGTCAAAAAAGTTTAAAGTTTAGCCTTAAAGCAATTTTTAGATTGAAATCAATGTTGTCAAAATGAGAATTAAAAAACCGAGACATGATAGGTTTGTGTAAACCGTAATTTGTGCGATGTTGCGGAATTTTAAGGAAGTCTCGATTCCTCAAGAAACATTAAAGAAAGGCAACAAGGCAGGGAGTCAATATTGCCTTGAAGACTCAAAAGCAGAGAACAATTTAGAGATGATACGCCTAAATTCAAGAGATTCCAGTTTTATAAGATTGAGCCGAAGTGCAAAGCGAACAAAGCGGCGCTGTACTGTCTCTACTCGGTCAATATTGTCATGATAAAATGGTCATCAATCTCCATGGCAATCATACTCCAGAATTGGTCTAACAAAAGGTGCTATAAAGGAGCCGTGTAATACAAGGGTCGTCAAATTCCTTAGCCTATCTTTTAATAAAACCTAGTGTTGAATTTGCCTTAATAACTATCTCTACAATGTGGTCGTCAAGTGTAAAACGGTAGTTCAACCAGACTCCTAAGTCCTTGGTTTTATTAATTTTTTCCAGTACACAACAATTCATGGTATAGCGAAATGGAAGAGGTTTTTTTGCGAGTAAACGACATAGTGTAGTGCATTTACTAATATTAATGGGGAGATTATTTATAGAACACCAATTGTAGAAAGCATCTAAGTCAGAGTTGAAAATTTCACAATCGCGTACAGAAGAAACAACACGAAAAATGTTGGCATTGTCAGCATAACAAAGAATTTTGGAATATTTCAAAAACGTAGATACATTATCGATTTAAATAATAAATAAAATCGGACCCAGATGACTTCCTTGGGGCACTTCAGAGGAATTGAAAATAAACTTGGATATGGATCCACGGAAAGACACACATTGGGTACGGTTAAATAAATAAAAACGAATCCGGTATACAAACAATGATGGAAACCCGAGGGCAGCCTGTGTATTAAAATTTGAGAATTTATTCTGTCAGGTGCAATCGACTTGCTTTACCAGCTTCAATTCCAGATAAACAGAAATTAAAAAATTCTAAAAAATTAGGCATGGTAGACCTTCCTTTCATAAAGTTTCAAGAAAAAGTTTGCAATGAAAGTACCTAAAGTATATCGGAAACTAATGCTTCAAAAATCTTAGGAATTCAACACAAGTTAGCAATGGGTCTGTAGTTGGAATTATCACACCTCTTACCTTTTTTGTGAAGAGGAATAATAAGAGATGACTTCTAAGATTTTAGAAAGACACCACAAGAAAATTATAAATTAAACAAATAACAAAGAAATGAAACTAGAGGAGAGCAGTTCTTAAGAAGGGAAACAGGAATACCATCAGGACCGCACGAGAAACTATCTGCCAAATTATTAATATGTTTCGCGACTGTGTGTCTTTCATTTGAAGTGAAGACGGAGGAAATAATGTCAAGTAACTAAAATCCGTAGAGCTTATATCACAGTTGTCATAAAGAAAAGTGGTCTTAAAAAGGTCGCCAAAAAGGTTCGAATTCGTCAAGGGATCGCTACTATCGGTATCACCTACGTAGTAAGGTCCATGTATTCCCGACCTGACATACAAAGAGAGGGAATTCCCGGAAAATTATTTTGCTTAAGTCAGAGACAACTATTGGAGCTGAGTGCGCTTGTCAATTTATTTGTAGCAGTTGTAGAAGTAAGTGGTTGTAAAGTAAATTTTTAAAATGTCGAAATTTGATTATCGCGCGGTAATAAAGTTTTTAGCAAAGGATAACGCCAACGCGTACATCGACACCTCCTTCACTCAACCTCCTAACCCATTTCCCTTATCCTTAATTCCTTTCCTGCCAAGGCTGTGCGTAAGCATCATAGGGCATCCCCTGAGCTTTGGCATCATCATATATAAAAAACAACGCAAATAAAAGAAAGAATGGATGCTGTGTACGAAGACTCTTCTCCATCTTTTACAACAATAAAAGATTGGTCTAAGCTACTCTGCTGGAGAAGAGAGTCACTAGAAGATGATCCACGTGAAAGTGGCCCTGTCACAGTGACTACTGGAGAAAACGTGAAATTAGTCGAAGAACTTATTCTAAGTGACCACACTAACAAAAGAAATAGCGGCGCAAACAGGAATATCTAAAACTAGTGTCCTTAGAATCCTGCATAACCATTAGGGATTTTTAAATTTAGTGGCGATAGTGCCACTCATCCATCGATCCAACTACGACTTAATTCACGTTCCTTATCATCAAACTCTATATTGTATGCATGAGCTAATGGCTTCTAATTTGAACTCCTCCAGTTGTTGGGGTCAAAGAAGTTAAAGAATGTTTCTCTGTTTATTATTAAGATTTATTTTGTAATTTTATTCAGTCAACTTTGATGAATCCGAAATAAATAAATATACTTTCTTCTGGTAGATGTTCGCAAGGTGGTAATCCTACTTAATTTCAGTCCCCTTTTTAGCTTAAACCTACATCCGCCACTACCACCGACTAAATGAATATGACATAATGCACACATATTTTGAGATCCGAATATATTATGATAACGTTGGATCTGTATATGCATTTTTATCCGTTTTGAGCATACATTTAAATTCTAAACCCAACTAAGCCTTGAAAAGCTCTACTAATCCTTTTGTTAGGCAATAAACAACAACTATTGTTCTGAG
Organism: Leptarthrus brevirostris; assembly: GCA_964036015.1. Lineage (NCBI taxonomy): Eukaryota > Metazoa > Arthropoda > Insecta > Diptera > Asilidae > Leptarthrus > Leptarthrus brevirostris. The sequence continues at coordinate 9,047,572 of OZ038373.1, forward strand.
AACCGAAATTGTCATGATGTATACTCCCTTAGCTGGCATATCACCCAATTCAGCTCAATAGCAATAGCAAATTTATAATCTATACATGGAGCTCTAACGATAATCCTCACGAGTGCACTTTTATACTATCTAAATCCCACGGACAAATTCATATTTTACAAAATGATAAAGTTTTTAAGTTAATCAATATTGAAAACGATTACGTGGAAGGCCAATTGTTATCGAGACGCACAATCTAAACTGTTATCAGAATATCACTCCTTTTGCAATAATTTCCTCCTCAACGTGTTGTTATCTAATCTGTTCTAGGCGCATACTGTCGAGTTTTTTAATTTAATTTGACAAATTGCAGACATTTCCGGAATTTGTCGTATTTTATTTCGGTGAATTTTTGAGTGTTCCCCGGATAGGAGGTGATAAATTTTAAACGCCATTAAAGCGCGTGCATATGCATAACACGGAATAAGATAAATCTAAGGGTTTCAAGCTTTTATTAAAGAAAGATAAGAAATTCATTAGTCTTGTTAGATTCGATAAAATTCGTGTTTATTTGTTTATTTTATTTAAGTTCGTCAAAGTCTCACAACTACAGAGCAAATTACAATAGCTGATTTGTTAATAAAAATTATACAAAACTAGTGGGGTGGGTCCAGATTCTGGGTGTCGCATCATTGGTGCGACCCTTGAGGTTCACACGAACAACTTCCCAGTTAATAACATTTTTCAATTGTTATTAACAATATTCAATTATTATTAACAATATTTAATTGTTAATAGCGATAAATTTCATGATCATAGTACAAACGAGTTAGTGAAAACTCAATAAAATTCATACTATTCGATTTATCGTTTTATTTATAATTAATATCAACTATTTATGGTTTTTTTTTATCATTTTTTTAATATTACAAAAAACTATAAAAGTTCTGAATTTTTTTTTAAAGTATCGAGTTGTATCAGAACTTGTATCAGAACCAATTAGATCAGATGAATCTTTTTAAAAAAAAAACTTTCGCCCACTTTTATCTCATTTAAAAATACTTAAAAAATTGATATTTAAAATTCATAAATAAATAAATTAATGAATTTAATTTATCATGACAATTTCGTTGTAATTAGATGCAAAAAAATTAAAAAAAAAATTATTCCGTTATAGCACTATTTTTTAATGAAAACCAAATAAATGCACTCCGTTTGGAATTTATTTGTTATTAATAATTTTGGTTATAAATAATTTATAATTGATATAAACAATTCTTAATTGTTATAGAACATTTTTAATTGATATAAACAAAGTTTATTCATAAAAAAAATGTTTGTGGTAACAAACATTTCAATTGTTTATAAGAATTTTCAATTGCTATGAACAATCTTCAATTTTGTATTCAATTTCCAATTTTCATAATCAATTTTCAACCAGGTAAAACCATTTTTATGATTATAAATTTATTATTGTTATAAACAATTATTTTTTGTTATAAACAATTTTTCATCATTATAAACAATTTCTGTTCATAATAAATTGTTATTATCCGACTTTTTGATGTCCCGATCGTCATCAGAACAAATTATATCGAAGAAATCCTTTTCAAAAAAGTCTAAAATCAACTTTTTTTTCAGTTTTTTTGTTTAAACAAAAAAACGACTGAACCGAAATTGATTAAATTTCTTTCAGCTCTTATTGATAATAATACGCTTCGAATGGCACCATAGCGAAGTCGGTATCATTTTTTGTTCGCGAGATTTCGTTGTCGAAAAAAGTGGGTCCGAACGTACGTACGTACACACACACACACACACACACACACACACACACATACATGTGTTCAAAAACATGCGTAAAACACTATGGTGACTTTAAAATGTAAAAAAAATTTAAAACTAAAAATTTTGAAAATCGGGCCAATTACAATAACTTCCTATATGTGGGAAGTTAATAAAAGAAAACCAAAAAACCAACCAATGCAACATAATCAATAGAATACTGAAGCTAACAATTTAATCTGAGCTGATTCTTCAACTGGAGACGGAGTTGGATCAATACGTTGAGCGGCAAGACCAACATGCGATGGGTCCCGGGTTCGAGACCAGATGACCCGGTGAGCTTTTATTAAGAAATTAAAATAATCCACTCCGTCTCTAAGCTGTTGTCTAGCTCTCAGCAATGTAAAAGTAAGACTCAAGTTTCCTCACTTCCCTTACCCTAAGTCCCTTCCGGCCAAAACCATGCTAACGCATCAAAGGGTTGTCCCCTAGGATTTGGCCACATCGTATATAAAAAAAAACCGATCCCTCGAAAGATTAAAGTCAATAATATCAAAAAAAAAAAATATAAATATACACGTCAAACTTATAACCTCTTTGTTTTTGGGAAGTCGATTAAAAAATAGGATCGTTAAAGCTATAATTAATACGGTGATAAGGTACGTGAAGGAAATCAGGATTCCTCAAGGAGCGTACCGGAACAGATATGTAGAAGGCGCTTAAAAGCTCCGAAGAATTAACAGTTCCAATCAAGAAGTCAAAAGCAAATACAATTCTGGAATTGTCACGTCTTCCTTCGAACGTCTCCAGTGATGAAAGCTTAAGTCTGTCAGTATACGGAAGTAGGTGGTAGGTTCACGATTAAATCGATATGGTCAGAGGAAGAAAAGTGAGAATTAACGAGAACATCTAAGTCTTTGTTTTTGTCAAGTCTAGATAATAAGCATCCGTCAATAGTGTAGTTAAAATTGAACGATGATTTCAAAAAAAGGCCGTCCATGTCAGAATTTAATAGATAATAATAGCGTCATAGAAAAAGGAAACGGCTTTGTCAATATCTCGTTCATTCACAACAATAGGCCAGTCATAATTCAAGAGCCAATCATTCCGATTTGAAAAATCAGCTCTTCGAAAATTAAAGCAATAATCAGCAGATATAATAGAATCAAAAATAATAGACGGTCAGCCATGTCGTTCAAAGTTGAGCGACATTTTATAACGGCTTTGGAGGTCGTATACACTCCCGTGTGGGATTTATGTAATATCATCCGTAGACAGCGCTAAGTACTACTTTAGATAGTCAATGGCTTTTTTATAGCCATGATTTCAGGCTGAAAAACACTGCAGAAGTCAGGTAAGCGAAATGAAATGCCTAGGTCCAGGTGTTCCGAAAAGATACCACCATCAACTTAGCCTTCCACTTTGGAACCGTCAAAGATGCACTGACTCAGGAATGGAATGGAGACGGACCTTCTCCCATTCCGACCTGGTGGGAAAATAGGAGCCAAATTTTGCTTTATAGAAAGGCTTGGGTGTGGTATTGTCAGTGTTTGTAATGACTCTACCGTCCAGGATGTTGAAGTGTCCTTAGTACGCTTCCAAGTCTGGACTGAGTTGATCCTAATAGTAGAAAAGAATGCACTTTGCAGTGGTGGAAAATTGTGTTGAGGGCTTTAGATGGTGTGGTTCCAAGAGCACCTGCTATCAGCAGTGGTGCCATACTCTGAACCTTTTCAAGTGCTTTTAGGTGGGTCACTTTATCCAGTGCAGGTCACCATACGACCATCCCATAAGTGAGTATTTTGGTTTGTTAACTTTATGCATATGTGAAACTTCTGTATATCTTGAGTTTCGGTACCTTTTGCCTCAGCAGAAATAATGAACCCTCTTGTACTTTAATCGAATTAAATGCATCAAAAGTTATCAGTTAGGCCAGTAGGACTAGGAACATTGTTTATATTAGTAGTAAAAACACAGACGTGTAATAAGGAACTTGTACAATGAATTGTCACTAGGGGGCGATCACCAGCGGTGGATAGTGGGGTGAGTGGACCCTCTCGGCGTCGTAATGTAAGTAATTTTTTTTTATTTTGTCGCTGAAGTGAGTGAAGATTAAATAGGGCATCTAGATGACGTCGGCCCCTAGATGCATGTGAGGATGGGCATGGGCTAAGAAAAGGGGGGTCGCTGCATCAGATTACCCGCAACGATCTCCGGTAAGTCAGGCAACGGCTGTTGTTTTTTTTCGTCCTCCTGTTTTTTTCGTTAATTATTTTCCTTTTCCAGATTTGGTTTTTTTTAAGTTTTGATTTAAAGTTTAATATTTTTTTCTTCGTAATTTCAACTCGCTGCCTTCTTGTTTTTCTCCTTTAAAAGTTTTTATTCGGTTTGTTTCGTCCCACCTTTCCCTTCTTTCGGTATGATATTTTCTGTTGTTGCGCGACTATGAGCAGGATGGCATCCTCGTTGAACTACCCTCACTGCAATTTAGATAGTCTATCAGCATGCCATCCTCCATCCCGCTCAAGCTTCTGCTGACAGATGAATGCCCAGCGGAGGCGGTGACCCCGAATGTCATCAGCTAATTTTCAATTGATGACATTCCGAGTTATAGATTGCCTTGGGGAATCATCCAGCAGCAGGGTTGGTCCATGAACACAACAAGTATCAGCTCTGTACTGTTCGGGTTTATGCTGAGAGCACACCCATTACTCCATCCAGATACCTTACAGAGGGCATGTTGCAACACCTCAGCCAATATTTTAGGATGCTTGCCTGAACAAATCAGGGCAATATCATCAGGAGGATCTAAACGAGTCCGGGTATAGTTGCGAAGGTATACTCTAGCAAATAGCACGGCCACGAATCTTACAGACTAGCGACAAATGTAGTGTCTTTCAGGCCGACAGAACAGCGATTCACCAAGTATGGATGAATGGATATATACTAATAGGCAAAGTTAGTTTAATTGTGCTAGAGCAGCCTAGACGAGATTCAAAAATACACAAGGTGATCTTATAGTTTTTTTATACGATGTGGCCAAAGCCTAGGGGACAACCTTTTGATGCTGATGATGGTTTTGGTCGGAAGGAAATTAGGCAAAGGGTAGTGAGGAAACTTGAATGTCTTGTTTTTGCGAGATTGGCCAAAGACAGTACTGAGATGGATATATCTGGAGCGATCGCCTATATGAAAACTTCGATCAGCATCCTTAACATTACCAGCGACGCCTGCAGTAGGATTAATCATTGCGACACATGTTGCATTACCAGTAGGGGTTATAACGGATCTTTGGATCATGGGCAACCATACCAGAAGATGGGTCGATTGATTTCTGAGCTGTAGGGATTCCGACGAAATCGAATCAGTTAACCATGTACTCTCATAGCATGCGGATAGAGCTGAGATTCTTAGAAAGGCAGATCTTAAGAAGTTCGGGTTCCCATGAATCTATTGCGCACAATGGACCCATCTAGTGGGTTACGCGAGGTGAGATGAAGCTAAAGCAACATCCCTCTAATCTAACCTATTCTTACACCAAGGTATGTGGCAAAATCAGAAGGATTTTCTTGCTTATACCGGTGGGTATGTTGCCAAACCCGTACTTAAACTATTTTTGAATATAATTAATGGTACTCAGAATAAAAAATTAATCTCCTAAACAGTAAAGAATAGAACGTTTTTAATTTTTGAATAAATATGTGTTAAATAATACAAGCACGCGAGTTTTAATTAAGTGAATTTTACTTTGAACGTTCGTTGTTAAAAGTGATATTAATCAGTAGACAATGATTACTATAATTACATTAATAATACATTAGTATTACATTAATTTAAAATTTATAGATTATGTAGCCCTTTCAAATTAAACCAAAATTAATGAATTTTTCCTTATTTAATATAATTGAACTAAAACGCGCCATTTCTTACTTACCCTTCATTATCATCATCGGCAAGCTGAATACTGGCCCGGAGAAGCAGCTGTTGGTGAAAGTATGCTGAACAGCTGATTGTCAATTGTGAAATCATCTGGCTTTGGCTGGCTGAACAAATCCTCCAATTACGTACGTCCAATTTAAAGTCAACAGTTTTTCTATCGCATTCGCACTTATTAATTTTCGTTCGCAATGGTCATTATCTGCACTTCCTTCTTCCTATAGCTGACTGAACTATTGGACTCTTTGCTCTTCCGATAATAAAGTGCAGTCGGTTCTTCGGTTTCTGCCTATCGTAATGTGCCAAAAGACGTTCCACTGAAAATTTTCGGGCAATTACCTTTGAATGTATCGTTATTGTCTTGTTTGTTCCATTAAAGTTCCATAAAAATATATTTTTGGTTGTTCTTTTAAAATCGGTGTTGTATTTGTTTCTCGACGAAGAAATCCTTCGAAATTTTGTTGTTTTTGACAAAAGCGAGCAGGACAACTATAAAGTGCAACATACGAGTAAAAAGGTACGACTGATTGTGTTTTAAATGCCTAGAAAACAAAGAAAAAAGGTTTTTTTTTATTCGCCGTTTTGATCTTTTTTTGTAAAGTGACATTTCGCGCGAGAGACAATTTTGCTGGTCCGCTCTTGTTGAGTTCAGAATTTTCCTGTATTCTTTGCATAAATCATTTTGTTTTGCAAATTGTGGGATAATTAACGTGGCCCTTTTAGTTTTCAAGTAGGTAAATGATACAATTGGGTGGTTTTCACACCATTAGATTGGCCAATTTAGGGCTCATGGTGAACGTGTGATTTAAAAGAAAAGTACTTCAGTGAAAAGTTCCTACATTTTATGATTTCTCCCTCGTTCGTTTTTGTTAAGTAAATCACTGACTGAGTCACATATCGCAAGTATTACTCATATTTGTTGTTAGTGCCGGCTCGTCTTGGATGTGCCACATTAAGGTTACAGAGATTATCACTTCTATGGAATGGGTATGGTGGCAGCCACCCGATTTAGAAGCAGTCTGGAGATCAATTTATAGTTTTCCGATAGTAAATTAATTATTCGGGCTTAACTTCGCAACTAGATAAGACTACGCTCGCTTGAACAGACTATTTAATAATTCCCATTCATAAATTTCTTGTTTTTTTTCATCTATGGATTCGGGAAAGGCGTGACCCGTCTATGCGTTGTTTATTAGATTAGGATTTCTTGGTCACATAATTCGGTAATATTTTACTAATTCCGGAAGATTAAACGATTAAACTATTGATTTATGTTAATTGTTGAAACGTTACACTTTTTTAGAAGTCTCCTTTTGACCACTCTAATTAAAATCCGAAATTTCTTTAGTTAACACCAACATGTCACGAGGAATCGGCAATCCCACCAATCACAGGGACTATGGGGCTACTTCGAGCAGCGCGAATGCCATCACCGCAATACCCGACGTAAATTTCTCAGGATTTAGTCCTTCTGAATTTATGTCGCTCAGTGAAAACATTGCACACAATATAAATTCAGTAAAATCAAGTTGGCAACAGTTGGAGAAAGCATTTAAGGTGATCGGATCCAATCGTGACACTCAAGCAACCAGAGACAAGGTACATCACATTCAAGCCCAAACCAATATTAAAATACAAGCGACCAGCAAAGATCTTCAACGATTAACATCGATAGTGCGTCGTGGTGATAAACAACAAAAATTGCAACTTGAAAAACTCACATCCGATTTTCGAACAGTAGTTGAAAAATACTCTGCTAGCCAGCAACAGATTGCTACAAAAATGAAGCAAATCTTCCTCAAATCTGTTCATGCACAGCAACAGGATGAGGCTGCCAGCGGTAACATGACGGCTGTAGAAAAGGAACAATTAATGCAACGGCAAAAGCAGATGCAAAGCAGCCTGCAATTTGAACAAGATATGCTTGTGGACAGGGAAGCACGAATAAGGGAAATTGAAGCAGACGTCCTAGACGTAAACGAAATTATGAGAGAATTGAGCAGTATGGTTCACCAGCAAGGTGAAGAAATTGGTAATTGTTCTATTTCGTTACTATTACTTTAAAAAAATTTAATAATTTGCATTTTCACAGATACAATTGAGAGCAGTATTGATCACAGTTGTGCTGAAGTTGAAGCTGGTACAGCTGAACTTATGAAAGCGGCACAATACAGGAATCGTTATCGACGAAAAATTCTCATTTTGCTGGCAATTGCTGTGATAATAGGCTTAATCGTAACTGGTATAATTGTCTCACAACTGAAGAGCTAAGCGCAATAGTTGGACAATATTAAGGATTGAAGCAGGAAATGAGATGAGAGGCGTAATCTTGTATTCGTATAAAGTGCTAGGGGAGATTATAGAGCCGAAGGAATTTTTTCTTCCTCACCCTCACCCAACATTTAATATTCACTTAAAGAGTATCTAATGCAAGTGTTATAATATTATCAATTAATTATTTGCGGTAAAATTATGTTAAGTATGTTACACTCAAAAATATTATTTTACAAAGTATGACTGCGTTTTAATGAGACAATTCTTTTGTTATTTCAATATTTTCAGCTGGAAGTTATTGGGCCAGAAGTGAGGAAAGAGGAAATTTCTCTATTTGACCAGAAGCTGTATAGTTCGCGCATTCTGACATAGAATAAAACGACGTGATTTCTCTTCGCGCAACTCGATGTGTCGACAGGCTGGCCTCTCCCTGAAAAACCGGGAAAATTCTGGCTTTCTATCGCTTCGATATTCGGGATCGCGTTGAAGCTATCAGGTTAGACAATGCCCTTATTCAGGTATTCAGTTGTTCTTCGCCCTTCGCAAGTTATACTCCGATAGGCCTTTTCCGGGTGCAATGTAGGCCAGCTAAATAGACTGAAAATTTCTTTTAACTCATCAGATTTAACGCATCAGATACAGGTGGACAGGTTGACAGAATTAATCACAGGATCTTTATATATAAGCTTCATCACGTTGGGTTCCTCTCTCTTTTTGTTGACTGGTTGTGCTCCTACTTGTTTCATCGTACACAGCGCGTTTTATTTAGGTTTCATTAAAAAGTGGTCAAAAGAATTCGACAATCCGTATGTTACAAGACTACTTTTTTGCACTTTTGTTAGGCGAATTTTGAACTACGCTTGTATTGTTTGGTCTCCTTTAGTGCGTCACACGTTAACCGCCAACAAAAATTTGTCCGATTCGCTCTTTGTGGTTTTCCATGGAACGAATGCCTTGTCCTGTCTCCGTACGCAGCCAGGCTTAAACTCATCGCTTTAGATCGTCTTGAGAACAGACGGAAGGTTTTTCGTATTGTACTTGCATTTGACTGCCTACCAGGCTCTGTAAATAGTCCTGAGCTTCTCGGTTCTTTTAATGTAAATCGAAATTTAGATGTTAATCTAACTCCGATGGTGCTAAGAAATTTTTACATTTCTTACGTCGCGCGAGCTTTGAATTTTGTTTGTTTTGTTTTATTGGAATTCACTCAGAAAAAGCGAATATTTTGTACATTTTGAAAATACTATAAAGTAAACAAATAACGCTCGCAAAATTGATTAAATCAGCTGCTTTATTGAGACATTTTCTACTTGATATTTTCTTTATTTTTATGCTTTAAAGTAGTGTTTATATTTAATTTAAAATAATTAAAAAACCAAAACAATTAATTTTTTGATATTTTCAGATAAATTCGTTTTTTGTTCTAAGGTTACATCTCTCATCTCTCCCATTTCTCCACTTCATTCTGGGATTATCTACAGTGTACACTCGGAATTCGATAATCTGTGGACTGAACTAGATGAAAGCAGAACAAGCATTTCGTACGAGAAATAATTCATGAAGGAGAATTTGGATGGACTGCTGTGCTGTGATATTTGTTCATTTCGCTAGAAGGAAAAATGGAAATAAGGATATTGAAATGGGTAAATTTGAACACCAGGATACAGGATACAAAACTGAAGAAGGGCTAGCCGATTTAAACACGGCTTGGTCGAGATCGAGAGGATTGCTCCCTCAGTTATTATGAAACTATGAAAAGGTCAAACCAGTGGAATCCCACAATGTTACTGATGTCTAAACAATGGTAAAAGATTTGTTTTTGATCCTATTACATGAAATCGTAATGTCTATTTTAGCTGATGTAGTGGATTGTTGGAGAGTGCCTTCGCCTGCCTGAAGGATGAAAGTGAACTAAGCTATGATTTCTCAGTGTGAAAACAATGCTGTGGTAAAGCTGAAATCAAAACCCTCTTTCTTTGGTATACAAAAACCAGATATGTGGACAGTTAAGGCTTTTATCCTTTGCATTTGGAATAGATCAAACAGCTTGGAAAATCAGACGTGACTTTATCAGGAAGTAACCAGCGTGGAACCAGAACACAAAACGTCCGCTTCAATTTTTAAGAGTCTAAACTAAACAAATCAATTGTTCAAGGACACGTTTAAGGTTATATTAAATTATTGTAAATGTTATTGAATTGTTTCCTTTTGCAAAATCCACTTCTCTTTGATTGTTCCCAATTTTCCTCTTTCCACAATCCTCTTTTATCGCTTTCAGGAATTATCCTTGTCCAATTTGAATAAAATTTCTTGGAAAAGTGGAGAAAATATCGTTTATTCGATGTACAAAAAAAATCCAATCAGAAAAGGAGTCCAATCCTTGAAGATAGAGCAAAACGAGATTTTTGTTCATCTGTCATGTATCGAAATGAAATTCCGTCCTTTGTGAATTTCAGGACTATGTCCTGGTCCAGTTGGATTACCACTGTGTATCTTGGTAGAGGGAATATTGAAGAATTGATTGTAAAAAAAATTGGGTCAAAAAAGGACATACAATAAAGGAAATATACCAAACAAATATACAAACCATTTTATTCAAATTTTTGTCCTTTTTCGTTAATTTCAGGATGTTATCCTTGTCCGAATTAGAATCTGACTTCATATCCTGGTAGAGGGTACATCCTAGAATACGGTACAAAAAAAATCCGGTCGAAAAAGTCCTTAAAACACCGAAAATAAGAGTAAAAACGATTTGCCGAACGGGAAAATTTGCTTGCTGCCGATTCTGGTGGCCTGGTATCGAAATTTCATTTTTCAGCCAAAACCCGTCGAAACACTAAAATTGGGAGCAAGTAGAGATGTTTCGCCTTTTTGGCTTATTTTCGCTGTTATAGGTCCTTTTTGGACTGAACTTTTTCTGGACCTATTCTTCGATGTTTTCTCTATCAGTGTATAAAGTTAGATCCTTATTTGGACAAGGATAACATTCAGAAATTAACGAAAAAAGACGAAAATTTGAACGTGGGCAGAGAAGAATCCGCGTTTTCTCAATTAACATCCTTCTTCGGTCAGATTTGTTGTCATGGTATTGAGCAAGGACATCTTCGAAAAAGTTTAAGAACAAAGGACATGAACGTATTTACCTAAATTTGCGTCCATGTTAAGATCCCACGATAGGTGTACCAAAAGATCATTCGAAGGTGTTTAAGGGTAAAAAGGACACACGGACGGAGCAGGTTTTTTATCCTGCCACAGAAGTCCTTGCTCAAGCCAGCTGACGACAAAATCGGATCTAACGAGGACCTTAATTGAGAAAAATAAGACAAGAGCCGATTTTTGTTTCAGTAATTTTTAAATTTTCCGTCCTTTTTCTTTAATTTCAAGACGTTATCCTTTTTGAAATTAGGATATGACTTCATATTTCGGTAGAGAAAGCATCCTAGAATATGCTTCAAAAAAATCCTGTTGAAAAAGTCCTTAAAACAAGGAAAATACGACCAAAAACGATTTCTCGAACGGACAAATTTGCCTGCTACCGTTTCTGGTGGCCTGGTGCACAGATCTCATTTGGGCTCAAAAACTACAAAACCTGGATTTGCACCATTCTTATTTTCTAAAAAACTGGTGTAAATCCAGGTTTTCCAGTTTTTGGGCTAAAAATGAGCTCTACACACCAGGCCACCAGAAACGGTAGGAGGCAAATTTGTCCGTTCGAGAAATTGTTTTTGGCCTTATTTTCCTTGTTTTAAGGACTTTTTCGACCGGATTTTTTTGTGGTGTATTCTAGGATGTTCCCTCTACCAGGATATGAAGTCAGATTCCAATTTGGACAAGGATAGCATCCTGAAATTAACGAAAAAGGACAACAATTTAATAGAATCTGGTTTGTGGTATGTTTTCTTTATTGTATGTCCTTTTTTGATCCAATTTTTTTACAATCAATTCTTCAATATTCCCTCTACCAAGATACACAGTGGTAATCCAACTGGACCAGGACATAGTCCTGAAATTCACAAAGGACGGAATTTCATTTCGATACATGACAGATGAACAAAAATCTCGTTTTGCTCTATCTTCAAGGATTGGACTCCTTTTCTGATTGGATTTTTTTTGTACATCGAATTAACGATATTTTCCCCACTGCTTCAAGAAATTTTATTCAAATTGGACAAGGATAAGCATTGAAAGGGATAAAAGAGGATTGTGGACAGAGGAAAATTGGGAACAATCAAAGAGAAGTGGATTTTGCAAAAGGAAACAATTCAATAATATTTACAATAATTTAATAAAACCTTAAACGTGTCCTTGAACAATTGATTTGTTTAGTTTAGACTCTTAAAAATTGAAGCGGACGTTTTGTGTTCTGGTTCCACGCTGGTTACTTCCTGATAAAGTCACGTCTGATTTTCCAAGCTGTTTGATCTATTCCAAATGCAAAGGATAAAAGCCTTAACTGTCCACATATCTGGTTTTTGTATACCAAAGAAAGAGGGTTTTGATTTCAGCTTTACCACAGCATTGTTTTCACACTGAGAAATCATAGCTTAGTTCACTTTCATCCTTCAGGCAGGCGAAGGCACTCTCCAACAATCCACTACATCAGCTAAAATAGACATTACGATTTCATGTAATAGGATCAAAAACAAATCTTTTACCATTGTTTAGACATCAGTAACATTGTGGGATTCCACTGGTTTGACCTTTTCATAGTTTCATAATAACTGAGGGAGCAATCCTCTCGATCTCGACCAAGCCGTGTTTAAATCGGCTAGCCCTTCTTCAGTTTTGTATCCTGTATCCTGGTGTTCAAATTTACCCATTTCAATATCCTTATTTCCATTTTTCCTTCAAGCGAAATGAACAAATATCACAGCACAGCAGTCCATCCAAATTCTCCTTCATGAATTATTTCTCGTACGAAATGCTTCTTCTGCTTTCATCTAGTTCAGTCCACAGATTGTCGAATTCCGAGTGTACACTGTAGATAATCCCAGAATGAAGTGGAGAGATGGGAGAGATACAACCAATGCGAGAATCTAATAAACGATCCTTTTTTAAAAAACAATTCCATGCAGTTGTTGATCCCAATTTATCTGAAAATATCAAAAAATTAATTGTTTTGGTGTTTTAATTATTTTAAATTAAATATAAACACTACTTTAAAGCATAAAAATATAGAAAATATCAAGTAGAAAATGTCTCAATAAAGCAACTGATTTAATCTATTTTGCGAGCGTTATTTGTTTAATTTATAGTATTTTCAAAATGTACAAAATATTCACTTATTCTGAGTGAATTCCCATAAAAAACAAACGAAATTCAAAGCTCGAGCGACGTAAGAAATATAAAAATTTCTTAGCACCATCGGCGTTAGATTAACATCTAAATTTCGATATACATTAAAAGAACCGAGAAGCTCAGGACTATTTACAGAGCCCTGTAGGCAATCAAATGCAAGTACAATACGAAACACCTTCCATCTGTTCTCAATAGTATCTAAAGCGATGAGTTTAAGCCTGCCTGTGTACGGAGACAGGACAAGGCATTCGTTCCATGGAAAACCACAAAGAGCGAATCGGACAAATTTTTGTTGGCGGTTAACGTGTGACGCACTAAAGGAGACCAAACAATACAAGCGTAGTTCAAAATTGGCCTGACAAAAGTGCAATAAAGTAGTCTAGTAATATACGGATTGTCGAATTCTTTTGACCACCTTTTAATAAAACCTATTATTCAGTATTAGTCAGAGAGAGCACCCCTAAATAAAACGCGCTGTGTACGATGAAACAAGTAGGAGCACCACCAGTCAACAAAAAGATAGGGAAACCCAACGTGATGAAGCTTATATATAAGGATCCTGTGGTTAATTCTGTCAACCTGTCCACCTGTATCTGATGAGTTAAAAGAAGTTTTCAGTCTATTTAGCTGGCCTACATTGCACCCCGAAAAGGCCTATCGGTGTATAACTTGCGAAGGGCGAAGAACACTCTTTTTCTTACCTGCATAAGGGCATTGTCTAACCTGATAGCTCCAACGCGATCCCGAATATCGAAGCGATAGAAAGCCAGAATTTTCCCGGTTTTTTCAGGGAGAGGCCAGCCTGTCGACACATCGAGTTGCGCGAAGAGAAATCGCGTCGTTTTTATTCTATGGTAGAACGCTCACACTATACAGCTTCTGGTTAAATACAGAGAAATTTCCTCTTTCCTCACATCTGGCCCAAACTTCCAGCTGAAAATATTGAAATAACAAAAAAATTGTCTTATTTCTGTCTACTTTGTAAAATAATATTTTTGAGTGTAACATACTTAACATAATTTTACCGCAAATAATTAATTGATAATATTATAACACTTGCATTAGATACTCTTTAAGTGAATATTAAATGTTGGGTGAGGGTGAGGAAGAAAAAATTCCTTCGGCTCTATAATCTCCCCTAGCACTTTATACGAATACAAGATTACGCCTCTCATCTCATTTCCTGCTTCAATCCTTAATATTGTCCAACTATTGCGCTTAGCTCTTCAGTTGTGAGACAATTATACCAGTTACGATTAAGCCTATTATCACAGCAATTGCCAGCAAAATGAGAATTTTTCGTCGATAACGATTCCTGTATTGTGCCGCTTTCATAAGTTCAGCTGTTCCAGCTTCAACTTCAGCACAACTGTGATCAATACTGCTCTCAATTGTATCTGTGAAAATGCAAATTATTTAATTATTTGAAAGCAATAGTAACGAAATAGAACAATTACCAATTTCTTCACCTTGCTGGTGAACCATACTGCTCAATTCTCTCATAATTTCGTTTACGTCTAGGACGTCTGCTTCAATTTCCCTTATTCGTGCTTCCCTGTCCACCATATAATGAGAAAATACTCACGTGAAAGTTACAGAAACTGGCTACAGACCATCGTCAGACCATGATTTACTGCTTGCGTTTTGCATGAGAATTTAGTTTGCGACTAAAATTTCAGGTTTAATCAGAGATTTCTTGTTATTTCGGTTAATAAAGTGTTGGAAAGATAATTTAGTCTCCTTTAAGTTAATATAAATAAAGCACAACAGTCAGCTATAGTTGAATATAATCGGTTAATAGCTAAGTACCACCCTATTGCAAATAATGAGCCAACAAGGAAAAGAGGCAACGATAGAGAGTGGGCTATGAAAAAAGAATAGCTGACGCACAAGAAATACAGCCCGAAAAAATAAAAAGGCCTAGAGCATCTTGCAAAAAGAAATGAAATCCCACCACAAACAATTAATGTAAAGAAGTTTGCCAAGACTCACAAGCTCATACCGCTTTAATTGTTAAAAAGTTATCAGATCTCATGTCGAGCCAAGCCCCTAACTCTACAACCCCTAACTTCAGAAACCCTACATATTGGTCAACTCGGCATGTCCTATCTTTTAAGTAAGACCAGATCCAGTCGAGCAATAAAGGCGGAAAACCCAACTTTTCAAGTTTAAGCATAATCACAGAGTGAGGGAGCTTATCAAATGCCTTGCTAATGTCGGTATAGACGCGGTTGAAAGGCAGAGATTATGTAAGATGTAAATTCAAGCAGATTAGTTGTCGTCGATCTACCAGGCAGAAAGCCATGTTGATTAGATAAGATTAACCCCTTACACTGCCCAACAAGCTGTGAATATATAACAGATTCGAACAACTCGGGTATGCAGGAAAGCTTCGCGATTGGCCTATAATTTGTTATTAAGTTTTTATGCCCCCTTTTTTATAAACAGGAATTATAAAGGAGGTCTTCCATAATGTAGGAAATCTACCGGCCTGAAGAGATTTGCTGAAGATGAGTTCCAGTGGAGTGAGTAAGGCGTCAGAACAGGATCTCAAGAATCCACCATCAGGACCAAAAGAAAAGTCCATTTTAAGTTCCTTGATACCATCCATGATGATATCACGAGATAGACTGTGCAAAGCAATGGAGGCAGCGGGATCATCATGGATATGACCAAACTCTTCCAGGGAAGGCACAAAATTTCCTGAAGAAACGGCGCCCTAAAAAAATAATGCAAAGTTGTCGGTTCCATTGTACAACATTGTAGATGGATAATTATCAGTTCTCTTCTTCATATTTACAAATTTAAAAAAGGTACGAGGATCATTATGCAAGTTATCGCGAACATTATCAAGGCATTCCCTGTATAAAGATGAAGATAACGCTATGATAAGCTGTCATAGCAATAAACGAAATCACAATAAGCTGACGTGTTTCTACTGCGTAAGTAAGTTTTCCATAGTCTATTTTTTTTATTCTTAAGGCTCCGTAGCTCTCTAGTGTACCACCGGGGAGAATGACAGGATGATCTCGACCGTTTGAGTGGTACACACGTATTAAAGAGATGGGAAATCGATTAAGAGGATTCTGTTTGAAAGATCAGAGAAGTACGCCCTTTTAAAATCAAGTACGTACTAATCTACGATGGGGTCAGCAATATTAGAACCATTTTAGCAGAAGTAAAGATAAGATCTAACTGTCTTCCCATAGAGTTCTTTACATCACTCATTTGGTGTAAGCCAGAGGAGGAGATGGCGTCAATAAAGTCTCTAGCAGTAAGACAATTGAAGAGAATGTAGTCATCGTCATCAGCCGTTCGATACCCATTGAACGTTGTGTAAATTAAAGTCACCAAGTAGGATGATTTCGTCCTCTGGGTTCGTCACAATATTAATAAAATCTAAGCTAAGAATTAAAATGTTGAAGAGACTTCGACCGTCTGCATCAAAGGAGTTTGTCAAATTTGGAGGAATATAACAACAGAGCAGGAAAAAGTTTATCTTAATAAAAGAAAGCTTAAGAGCTAAGAGCTCAATCGTAAGCGTGTCGGAGAAGGAAGGAATCAGGCTAAAATCCAAGTGCGACTTGCATGAAACCAACACACCGCCACCACGAGCCACGGAGTCAGAATATCTATCCTTACGAAAAACCTGATAGGAATCGTCAAGAATTTCAGCATCATTAAAACCGTAATGAAGCCAGGTTTCGGTCAGAACGATGACGTCGTAACAGCAGGCATGAGCAGCCTGAAATGACTGGTTCGTTCTTGGTCTTAATCCACTCACATTTTGGTAGTAAAGGGATAGCGTACTTAGTTTTTTTTTGGTTTTTTGACAGTGGCTCTACTGTGAGTGTCACCTACGAATTTACGACGGGGCACAAACTCGTGTGCAATGATATTCTCGGACCTGAAATCGGACGTAGATATTATCTCGAAAAGATCTGGGGAGGACGTCAACTTAAACGACGACATGAGTCCCCGAAAATGACAAGATTCTAGATGTTTATACCGGAGGAGTGTAGAGTTTTCAACTCCACTCCTCTTCCTCACATAAGCAATAACGTCATCGACAGAAGTCGATGGATCAATTCGGCAAACAAAGAAGGACTTCGGCGATTGCGCAATCTTCAGAGTGAAACCCTCACTTCGAGATACATTAATATGTCTTAATGGGTATGTGTCTTGTGACGAGAGAGGATTACACAAGAGAAGCGCCGGCAGTTATGTTACACAACTGACCACTTTTTTAGGGTAACTTACTTGGAAGAAAAAGTAATATCTTAATTTTATTATGGAGATGGTGGTGATGGTAGGAAAACTTTATATTGGAGAAGATTTAGGTTTTCAGCATGACAATGCGAGCACTCCCAAGCTAAACAGTTTTGAAAGAAAATCGACTCTGCGATTAAGGCTTCTCAGGAAGGTGTTTTGAATTAATGCTCTACTTCAAAAAGTTATTGTAAATGACCGGATGAAACAAGGAAAGAAAAATTATTTGTGATAGGTACAAGCGCAAAATAGTGCGCCACTTTACCAGTTCTGTTTAAATTTTTGAAACGAATTTATTGAAAAACAAGTGAATACCTTACGTAAAAAAAAACTTACGATAATAATAGTTATTTACAAAAGATAAATGAAAATCTTGAGAATTTTGCAGATTAACAACGATTACGACTAGAAATATTTAAAATACTTAAAGTTAATATTTACAGATCGGTATAAAAGTAGTGGTCGATTGTAGGTACATAGAGCATGAACTTTGGTGTCTTAATGAGTTAAATTCAAAATAAACTTAAAGAATAATTCTTATATAACTAGTATCACATTTCTGCTGCAAATAAACAAAATAAGATATGAAAAATAATTGCTGACAGTAAACATTAACAAATTATTGGCACCATGAATTCACGAGCTTTTCAACGTACAACATTTTTGGCACAAACTCTTTTTATCTGCGACGATCCTCACTTGACTGTTGATTAGTTTATTTACACTAAAATTAAATATATACTTAAAATATAAAAGGATATAAAACAGAATAGGTTAGAGGATTTCAGTTGAACACCTGAATTCTCAGTCGATGGCACAACCATGTTAGCTACAGTAAGAGCGCTTAAAGCTAAATTACTTGTAACCCTATGACTCTGTGTTGCTATTAGTGTGGCAATTTTTGCTGCCTCTCTGGTGCAGGCGTCGATTTGCACTTGAGTGGGTGACTTTTCACGACTTTGTACAGCAACAAATAAATCAGTTTCCATTGTTAGGAAACCGGCTAGTTGGCACTCACTTATTTGTATAAGACTATCCAGAGCTCGTAAGATATTTTTTAAAGTTAGTATTTCGATATTCTTGCCTTTTAAGGCATATATTGCTCTATCAATTTGCTTACGAGAAAACACTATTCGAAATGCGCCTGAGCAGATAGGACAGCATGCTCCTGGTGGAAAAATGCCTTGACAATGTTGGGATGGTAGCTTTGGACATTGAACATTTTTGCAGCGGGGCCCCATATCAGCAGCCAACAGTCCCACTTCCTGGCACTTACCGTGGTAGTCAACCAACGAATAGTCACTCCAGGATTCACATTCACTGCGATAGCTGACTCCATTTATACCACAAACAGCACCGTGATGAGAACATGTTTTAAAACATGCTCCAAAATGAGAAAACGTAACTCTGGAATTGAAAAGATCACACGCTGTTTTATGGGAATGGCCATCAGTATCGCAGGCTGGTTCCATTGAACTACTGCAATTCGATGTTACGTTTACTGCAATGTAAAGTATAATAAAACTGGTAAAATTATAAATATAATAACGAAAACCTTACCACAACGATATTGCAAACATGGACGATGCATTACAGATAGGCAGACCTGACGTTCCTCCACACATCTGGTGCCAATTGGACAGCTGAACGAGCCGGATTTGCAAGCTTCCAAGCTTTCGCATGCTCCAAACTCTATATCAGCATCTTGAAGTCCAGTGCACTTGGCAATACATGCTGAATGGTAAGTGTTACCATTTTTACCACAAACTGGAACATAGTGCGGAGGACAGTTGCAGGGCAAGCTAGTATATGAATGATCAGATATCCCTGTAATCGAGTGTTCATAATAATAGCTGAGCTTTAACGTACTCTGAAATTGTTCTTACCCGGAATTTTGCATTGTTTTTTGGTACAAGTAATTTCGCCCGCAAAACAACTGCAAATATTACATTCAAGATAAAACCAGGACGCATGCTCAATTCTTCGACCAGCCAGACTACAAGCGTCGTATGAAAAACAAGGTAAAGGTTGGCAATGTTCAATTTTTCCAGACGCTCCACATCGGCAAATTTTCAGGCAGCCCTTCTGAGTAGAAGATACTGGAATGCGGACATATGCTCCAAATGGTACCCAATAAGAAGACGCCTCACCAAGTGAACAACCAGGAACACACTGGTATCCTGTGCTTTCATTTCGTTGAGGAAGACATACTTCGGTGGCATTGCATGGATGACCTTTGCAGGGCGAAGTTAATTTATGATGCCCGCCGGTATGAACTGGAACATCGCTTGGTTCCAAATATGGCTTAAGAGATATGCACGGAATGTCTTCTCCTTCGGGGGATAGTTTTGAGCAAAGAGATGCTGCAGTAAAACCTAAATTACAAACGAGTCATATAAATTAGCATGAAGCGACTTAAGTGGAGTAACCTGTTTCCAGTCTAGTCCAATCCATGCATTTGCTCAGAATTTCATAGCAATCTTCTCGACAAATCTGATTCATGTGAGTACCCGTAGTACAAGGTTTTATTTGTAACGTGCAGGCAATAGCACGCCACGTTTCAGGTGAACATTTGGAAATATTTTTAATAGGTAGACTTAAGCCAGGCAAACTGAGTGATCCCATTTGTTGCCACATTAAGACGTCTGATCTTGCTGCAATATCGGCATGAACGTGACAACTTCGAAATAATTCTGTTGGCCGATTGTTAAAGTTTGTACAAAAAGACAATCCATCACACCCGAGTTCACATGGTTCATCAACCTCATCAATGCATTGACGAAGATCTATTTCATTCACTTGCATAAGGCAATCTACATCAAAATCTCCTCTAGCAGTAGTCCAGTCATTCGAGAATGCTTGGACACAAAGTCGACGACATTTTGGAGCCACACCTTTGTGGCAACAGTGTAATTTGGCTGAATCCATTCCAACCTGCTAGAAAATATTGTTGGTCCAAAAATATTTGAAAATTTTCAAAAGACTACTAACTTGGTTGATCTGGGACACGTCGCTAGAGCTTGCTGGAACAAAGACTTTTCGGCCAGCTGAAAGAAAGCATTGCCAGAGAGGATCATGAGGAAGAGGTGGCCCACATCCGGCTGTTTCTAGTTCGTCAATTATTTCCAATGTCGTCGCACTAGTGGCAAGGCTATGCTTGCATGAAAGTCGACATTGTTCGATAGGTGAATAATCACAACACGGAAGATCTAGCAAATAGGTTTATGAGACAAGTAAGGATTTGTACAGTTTTACAAAAACTTACATTGCCGGGAATTATTAATTGGAGTTATATCGGTGAAATTCCGGATGCATTGCAAAACTCTCATGTTGGGGCCATTCTCGTTACAAGTTTCTTCTGCATATTTCCGTACTTCTTTTGAAGGTGATCGCTGTTCAAATATATTTCGACATGCCTAGAATGAATTTATTTAATTAGGAAGACTGTACTGTAATTATTTGTACCTGTAGGCATTCGGATGATCTTGCATTACCGCAACATTGATCACCTATTTCTTGTCTTTCGAAGCATGAAAACATATGTTGCTCGTCACTCTGTCGACATCCATATGCCAATTCTTCTATCGAGGAGGACGTTGAACAAACGTTTTGACATCGTGGCGACATCGCTAGGGAACAGCATCTTCTTCCTGACCATTGTGCTCCTCGAGCGACAGCTGCAAAAAATTATGTGTAAATTAGTAGAAAATACAAATATCTATATTAGCTGAAATATCGAAACTAGAGAAGCATTTGGTGAACTGTGGCGCTAGAGATTAGCGTGCCAGTAGCACCCGAAATAAATATAATACCAAATATTAGTTCGACTATCCACGTACCAACTTCCCGGGCGTTAAAGAATGTAAATAACGTAAAGAGCAGAAGCACGATCAGCCTAGCAAGACTGAACCATACAAATTTTGTGAGCTTGAGATTATATAGAAAACCGTGTCGATTCGAAAGAATCCTGTTAGTACAGTTGCTATATTATACTCTGGGTTACTGGAGTATGAACGGAAGAGTTCTAGGATATGGCGAACCTCATGTGGACATTCTCAAGTGTTAGTTACACCTCTAAATGGTAGCAATCGGGCAATGCATCCTAGAACGTAGCAAAGTAACTAATGCGGGAGGAGATAACCTCTTGAAAAATCCCCCTAATCCCCGAGGGAGTCTGCAGTGGTCTCCCCTTTTCGAAGGTTCTGCTGCAGCTATGGAGGCTCAACTAGCAACGGCTGAAAGTGCTGTAGCAGTCGTGAAAGAAGGCGCCATTTGCAAAATAATAGCACTTACTCAGGTGTGGCAGTGATACAGATTTTAGACGCTAACGAGTTAGCTATCTCCGCGGTACACGCACCAGTAGAAGATGGAGATCTGCCTTCCGAAGGGTTAGCTGCGGTTAATCCGAAGTTATTTATCCTGGCTCTGAACTGAAGCGTCCTGACCTGGAACTCTTCAATGTCGTCGGCAGAGAAGGGGTGGAGGATATGATCACCGCATGGACCACGAAGGAACACTGGAGACGATGAAACAATATGGATTCCTGCAGATAAGCTAGGATTCTAGCATTGACCCGAGAAACTGAGTTTAGCGGCGACAGTGGGATAATCGGATAACTCAGTTGCCTGAGGCAACTGGGAAGGGACGAAAAGGGACCCGCTTCAATGTGGTCCGGTTCGGATAATCCACGGAGAGGTGTTTTTAGTCAGCAAGAATCTCACATTGACGGAGGCCACGGGGTGTCCGGTGTTTTTGGGCAGATTTTCATTTCTCCCACTAAAGAAAAAAATCCTTAGACCGTGGTTTAGGCAGTCGTCGTCGATCAACTCTAGAGGCAACATCAATTGGAAACAACCGAGTTAAAGTAAGGAAGTTGCAGGCAGACCGGAATATAAGGAAAGCTGACTAGCGTGCACAAGTCAGTCATCACCGACCAATGCTGATCGCTGATCATCGAGGAGCAACGAGGTAAAGTTTTCTTTTTAGGGAGATCCCAGCATTTGGACTATATAGGTAGGCCTTATACTGGACTCCACGGCTAGCACGGAAGCTCCCTACTAGGTCGTAAGATATAAATGGGTATAGTAAAATTTTAGTAGCTGGCGTGCCTTCCCGGCTACAACAAGTTGTATTGGACCAGATTTGGATTTGGTGGTGGGTAAGATTAGTGTGCATAACTTGTACTAGCGTGCCTCCCTGTTACAAGACACTCACATAGCTGGCGTGCCTCCCCGGCTATCTAGTTTCCTCTGTCACTAGCGTGCCTCCCTGGAGACGGGCACTCGCTTTATCTCTTGTACTAGTGCGCCTCCCTGGTACAAGGCACTCATATAGCTGGCGTGACTCCCCGGCTATGCCGACATTCGGCATTACAAGAACGTCGTTTTTACGGGGGGCCAAGGACATTTAATCAGGTGAATTGCTTGATAAGCTTTATCCTAACACTTACTAAATCGACTATTCATCTATACTGCATGCGGATCGAGTCTGGACAACAGCCCACTAACCTACAGTTTCACACATATGCACTTAAGAACCACTTCGTTGCCATATTGAAGAGCCAATTACGTCTAGAGTTCCTGGCAACGGAGGCCGACACATTCAACTGCACCTTAATCGCCGGTGCGAAACGGAAGCCTCGTCTTTCACTGGGAATAACAGGCCGCACATTTCCAGCAGCTTGTCCACGAAACTTCTTTTTTTTAGGATGTTGCGAGTATAGTTTGCAGATGTCAATGACTCTGCAGACTGGTCCCGCGGGACTCCAATGGGTTCGAAATTTTTGTGCGTTCGATTAGAACATTTTTGGATGAGTGCTCCCGGAGGACTAGAAAAGTGATGAACGGCTCTACGGAGGGGAAATTTACTTGGGAGCAGTGGTTTCCGAAGTAGGAACTTTGCCCGGTGCTGCATCTACCCTCTGGGAGTACTCAAACAATAATGTTCCGGTTTAATTTTTTCAGTTTCGGTTCATTTTGTTCGTTCGTTTTAGGTTTTGTTTCAGATTTTTTTTCAAAATTTTTGGGAATCCTTCTTAAAGCTGGCACTTCTACTGTGCCTTTTAATGTTTGTGCAATTTTGAGAGTAGCTAGGTTTTGTAGGAATTTTACGTTTTTATAACGGTGAGATACACATAAAAATATTATTAAGTAAAAATTGTAATTTTACAGGAGAAATGTCTATTATTGTACCGACATTTGAATAAATTTCATGCTCCATTGAAAAGCTAAGGGATTTTCTGGACTTCAGAGAAAATATCCGTGATTATATCTTTAAATCTTTAAGTTTCGTGGAAGATTTTATAGAAAACGAAAAGCGGTCTTCCATAACACAAAAAAGATTACTGAATATTTTAAAGAAAAGAAATACTTTTCTGTATACTTTTGCTGTATTTTTTGCCACCTTAAATCAAATAAATGTTTTTTCAAGAGTTTTTGTGAATTTTCTGTAACTCGAGATTTCCCCTTACTTGAATTTTTTTTCCCTGCCCCTTGAGATTCGAGTTAGAGGAGTTCCACTGTATCGATAATCAAGATATCAGTATCGCTCATTCTTAATTTGGCGTTAGTGCTATTATTAATTAAGCTAAGTGATCATGAGAAGAGTTGTCAAAGTCAAAATAGTTCAAATAGTTAGGCCAGTGACGTACCAAGCGAATATAGCGGCCAGGGCAAAATGTAACTCGACAACTTATTTAATACAATATAACAAAAATAATTTACAAAAGAACTTTTTTTTAAATTTTAAATAATTTGCGAATTTTCCGTCTCTCCTTGAATTGCGCCCAGGGCACGAGCCCTACTTGCCCCACCCTATGTACGCCACTGTGCGTTGAACATTTGGCAAAATTTGGTTTTTTCAACTAAAGCCTCAACCGATGTAAATCTGTTTTCTAACATAGAATTCATCACTTCCAATTATAGCTTTATCTTAAAAAAGAAACGTAAGGTTTATGTACTGTGAAGTAACTTTCATGTAAACACAAAATAGCTTATGTACTTTAAATGGTAATCATTCCAAGGGATGAATTACATTAGCATAATTGCAATGACGAAATTCACAGAATCAACTTGAGTGCAAATAACTGAGTTGTTAGATAATTGCAATCTTCAAGTAAATTCTCCTCCCATTGATCACGTCCCATCACTATCTTATGAGCACTATCTGCATACAATGACATTGCGGACCCGCATAACCAATGTAAATAAGTTCATTTCCATGTTGCGAACTCATATCAACCGTTGCTCTATGAAATATGGTACTATTTAGTGATCACCTGAATAACTTTCCAGGCACGATTGTCTATTGTTTCGCCATTGGTGGCGAAGAATCTTTGATGATATCGAAACTATCAACTATTATTGGTCGTTCGAAATGAGTTTATTGGCAGAAATTATTGTGATGAGTCGTACGATTGGTCACTCCTGCTGTTAACTTCGATTTTAATATGCCATTAGCATGCAATCATGCGATGAATGAAGAATTGCTGATGAACCTGATTTCAAGGTATTGGTTGATGGTCACAGATTGATTAAAAGTAAACGAAATTTATATGCTCGGGTAAAATTGTTATGGAAAATCAACATTAGCTTGAAGTGCTAGTTTTCATGCCAGTGAAAAGGAAATGTAAGGAAGTTTTGAGGAAGCGTTCGATGTTAGGAATTGAAACCTCACGACGGACGGTTTCATTAATAAAACATGGTGTCTTGATTGTTGTTGTCATTTCCGAAGTAATTTATTGCGTAGAATCCGAATCCGAGAATCTCAGAAAGGGGCTATCACGTCAGAATTTTGAGAGATTTGAGGTTATGTACTCGAAAAATTGGTTTTTGAATTGGTCCTGATGTGACTGCCCAATTCTGACCTCGGATTCGACTTCTACGCATCAAATTACTTCGGAAATGACCCCCATCTGACAATAACAGAATCTTGGGTAACCGCGTAGTGGGTACCTATACCCAATGCCTGCATGGCTGAGGGCGAACATAGTCGCTACAGTTGCGATATAGTGTAGACATGTGACTACATCGCGCGTTGCTTGGCATATGAATTGTTGCGAAATAACAAATTTTGTTGTTTTGCTCCTCAAGTTTTTAAGTAATATAGCTGATTGCTCTAATATGTATCGTTGCGCATTTTATTTTAACCAAAATTTTTCTTTTCTTTGTTGAGCGTTGTGGAGAAAGAGCCAACGCACATATGTCTTAAATTATCTTTTCTCAATCTGGTTTCAGGATGTGAGTCCAAAATACACTTATCAAATTTTTCTCCAACTCACTTTTACTTTTAAGAATAGGAAGTCGGTTAGTATTGGTTTCATAGGTCAGAAAACGACGCTGTACCGTATGACACAAAATATCCATTCCATACTTGTAGTGGTGTTTTGCACTCTTGAGTTGACAACCATTACGATGAAAAATGCCACATCAAATATTACCCTTCCCTGTGAACCTTTACCCAAAAAACTCGTTTGGATCAAACTAATGAGGAAAGTGTGCGTGGGCTCAAAGAGATTTAACAGACTGAGAGTAAAAATGAACTATCTCCTAGGTCCGAGCAAAACTGGCTTAGAAAATTTTTCGCGCAAAAACGAGCCGCGTGAGATTCCAGGCAAAAACCAATCAGAGAAATATCCCAGCCAAAAACGATTTAACTACTTAACTGTATTAACTTTGCATAATTTTTTGTAGTTTAGTCGTTTTTGCCCGGAGTTTTTCTCTGATTAGTGTTTGCCCGGAACCTCACGTAGTTCGTTTTTGCACGAAACATTTTCTAAGCCACTTTTGCTCGAGCCTTGTAAATAGGTCACTTCTACTCTCAGCCTGTCATTAACGTTTGCTTTAGCTTTTTGGAATGGCGAATCTAATGAAGTTGCCTTAAAACTTTTAACTTACAATGCTGCTTAGGGTTATTGTAAGTGATTCTTAAATTAAAAACAAATGAAGAGTGACTTACCTTGTAAAGTGCGATTCATGCAAGTCCAGAATTCCACCTAATTAAAATAAAACCAAAATGAAAAAAAAAACACCGTCTCAAAGATATAAGCACCTTACCTGAATAGAAGGACAAAATCTTTTAACCTCGCCTAATCTGAAATCTCGTCCCCCAGGGTCTGCTGTGGCCAGTTGAACCAGGGACAGCTGAAAAAGGAGCAAAAATTAACAAGCGGAACAAAGTATGTACATACATGTCAAATGCCAGCAAGAGTTAATTAATTTCAACATGGATAAGGAAAGATAAGGTGTGCAATTCAAAATGCAAGACATTTGCCTTCAAGTCATGAGCGCGCATTCATCATCAGAGCTCGTCCGAGTATCCATTCAAATAATGGTCAAACCTCATAAATCAGTTTGAGACTAGAAATGCAAAGGCCATGAATTAAAGGGCACTTGTTAAGGGCTAGCTACAGTGTCGGGCAAGGGCTAGGAAACTGGGAATTGCTTCCCAAGTCCGTCAATTGACAAGGAGTTGGTAAAACCGAGGAAAACTTCTCTATTTGCATGCCAATTCATTTGTTTCTTATGCGGCACTTACTTCCCATTCGATGTTGTGATATTTATGCCCACTGTGCACAGCTATGAGCAGAAAGGATGCATATGGCCGATGTTTTCTTGAAATGTAAGACTTTTTGCACATGGACTTGATCTATTAGTCATGCAGGAAAACAAGTTAAGGGAAGTATCTGCGGGTATAGCTGTTCCGTCAGATGAACTTGTACTGTTGCTCATTTGGTTATGTAAATTTAAACATTCAAATCGACTTATAACGTGTTCAGATGTCATGTTCACTTAGGGTTCCTTTTCCAAGGAAACATTTGCAGTTGTACCGATTTACTGGATGGCTTTTTAGAGAAATTTGTATTCATTAAATCACGAAATTTCTTGGATAAGGTAGCAAGACGGGTAATAAAGGAAGCATATACATTGGCACTTCAATGCACCCCACAAACATAAAGTGCTTAACAGCAACCTTAACCTGATTTGTAGCACGACTGGTTCGAAATTAATGTCTATGCATGCATGGGTAGACTAGCCTGACATTGGATTCAAATCATTCATTCTAACAGTCGCCATTAGTTACTACGTTCAAGTTGTCCTCACTTTCCTTCAAAGAATTAATCAAGAAATTTTGATTAAAAAATTAGAGTCGTCAGTTTAGGGTACAAGTGTCATCCAGATGTCTTTGATGCTGTCGAGAAGCTTCATTTAATGAAACCACTCATAAATCTATCGCGATCGTATCATGATTAGAGACATCTCATGTGGGGCCACTTTTTGTTTCATTTCTCAAAATCGAGGAACTTGAACGCAACTGGAGCTGCTACTTGGGAACGAGACTTTCATTATCTGGGCGTGCCATTTTGATCGACGAATTCACAAGGCGAAAAAATCGCTTTTGTACAGCATCAATCTCGATCACAGCTGGAAATCGCTTGTTTGGGGTCCACGGCCTTCCGAGGAAGTGTATCTCAAGAAATGAATGACCCGAAACATGATATCCTCGTAAAAATGTAGGACGTGTGTGAATAAAAATCGAAAAGAAAAAGGGAAAATGTCTTCACAGCGTGAGAGTTTAACTTTTTTGTTCTCATATAGTCCGGACACTTACAATGGATCGTTACCGAAGAGCCATTGTTGTTGGATTATCGACCACAATTGTCCTGCGATCAACTTTCCTTCAAGTGTTTTGTCAACACGAGTCTTGATTATGTTCATGTGGCTGCCGAATGTGGGCGTTCTCGAGGATTTTACATTGACGGGACCGGGACGGCAAAGAACGTTTCCTCAAGATGTTGTAAGATTATATACCGAGCTGAATTGTGTTAATGGCCAAAAGGTAAAAGAGATCTTTGTTCGTTCGAAACTAATAAATTCTGAGAGTAATATGTGCCAGCAATATCAGCTGTAAACTTGTACAATAGAGAAAGAAATATGAACGTTTATGGGAAAATTATGCTTTTTTTAAGACGCACTTTGCACTTTGCAGTTTAAAGTTTTTGTTAGATTGCCAGAACAACTTAAAATAATTCACGTTATACTGAAAGATGGTTTGTTATGATCTTAATTCATTCAAGCTTCTTTTGTGCTTTTTTAATTCAGCATTATTTAGTCGATAATTAACATTTTGTGTCTAGTGTAGACTATTTGTGGCATCGATGTGTCTTGAATGTTGAAAAGTGAGGTTATGGGATAGCCAGCAATCTTATCATCGAGGAAAACGGCCTTGGTTGAGTGCTTCTTGAAAGAAAAGATATATTTCCAATGTTCACGAAGAGAAAAGTTGTGGAATTTTTATATTAAAATTTCGGTAAAAACTACCGTTCTCCACTGTAACCCTGTTCCAACTGTCAGTTACCTTAATTTTTATAGAACAGCACTGTAAAATTTCCCTTGCCGTGATGGAAGGACTTGCGTGCATCGATGACATATTTAGCTATGCCGGCGGTAGCAAATTGAGGTGCCACACTAGGAAATCTCAGCCAACCCCGAGAAAAAACCTAAACCCAACCAATGGTCACAAGGCGCTAATACAAAGCCGGTACCGGGACGCTCTACGTCAGGTGCATCGACGAAGGTAGCAAGAGAGATGGCCAACAATAATATCAATAATCACTATCGATGGATTATACGATGGACTGCTGTAGAAAGGCAGTATGAGCCTCGAAAGACTTGTGAGAGGGCGCATCCCTTGAGACAGTAGACAGAGTAAACATTCGGATGACTCCAAAGGCGAAGGTGCCTGCTCATACCTCGAAGCTCCTCCCATGACAAAATCCGCCGATCCCCACGGCGGATTGGAAAGTGTTGAAGGTGGACAAACCAGTAGCCACGGATGGACAACACATCATCTGAATGGACAATAGGTATACATCCTCAAAATTAACAAAGAGGTAGAGGATCTCCTCTACCCAAAATTTGAGAAGATGGCGTGAGGCGTACATTGCACGTACCTCAACAAGCAAGCACCTCAAAAAGCATGGACATGGGTCTGGAAACCTCATGGAGGCTGGCAGGAAACTAGCCCACGAGCCATCACCAATGGGAGGAGGGGAGAGAGGGGGGGGGGGGATATACGCGTTTTACGTTCACCGATGCTGAAGCTAGTGCAAATAAACCTCCACCACTGTAGTTGGACGTCGGCTGAACTCCTCAAAATTCTAGAAGCTAACTTGGCGCTCATTCAGGAACCCATAATTGCAGCAGGTCGTACTGGCTTCAAGTGAGTATAGGCTCTTCTTCGAGCAAATTGAAGATAGAAAACAGTAGGCTATACTAGCGAGAAAGGATCCTTTGTTCTAATTACAGCACCAACCACCAGCCAGTTGTGCTATGCTAGGCTATACTAGTGAGAAAGGAACTTGTTCTAATTACAGCACCAACGACTAGGTAGTTGAGCTATGTGAGAAGATGGGCCACATTTGTTCATAGCATCGGTCTACATGGACATTACAGAAAAGCGCACCGCCGGAGGGGTTTAAATTACTAGTGGAAGTGATGGGGGGTTGATGTCAACGCTGTCAACTTATTATCGAGAAGCAAGGATGTCAACGAAAGAGGTGAATCACTGCTACACTATTATATACTAACTACTAACCTAGTTATTGGTAACCGGGGACATGTACCAACGTACAGAGGTCCAACTAGTGAAAGTGTTCCCGATGTAATATTATTTACACGCCGAAGAGTTCGCACTACATTCAGGTTTGTGAGAGCGTCAAATGAGCGAATAGAATGAAAGAACTACAGGGCAGTCCTAAAGGTTGTTGAGAACAATATTAGAATAGCCAAGAAGAAGAGCTGGATCTCCTTCTACGATCATATTGAAAAAATCTCTAAAACGGCGATGTTGAAGAAAGGTAATTCCAAAAGTTCTTCCCAACCTACACTCTTATGCAGCGCAAATGGAGCCTGGACCAAGAACAGCAGGGACACATTAGGTTCTACAGATCAAAAACACTCCAGAAGTAATGTGAATACCAAGCGGAGATTCATCATCGCTGGGATTATTTCCGAGGACAAGGTCAGTTCGGCGATTAACTTCTTTGATCCAAACAAGTGGCCGGGGTCAGACGCGATAACTCCAGTAATGCTTCAAAAAGTACTTAATCTGGTGGTCACCTGTGAAGCGACGATTTCCAAACGAACGGCTGAATGGTGTACCAGAGTCTCCGAAACTGACTTGTGTGGTGTTCATCCACAAAGCTAGGAAAAGATTACAGGTCGATTAGTCTGACGTAATTTTTACTGAAATATCTGGAGATTCTTAGATTCGTATATTAGGGAGAACCTTAATACTGGCGAAATTTCAGCAACACAGCACGCTTACACAAAGGGAAAATCGGTTGACACAGCTCTGCATGAAGTGGTGTGTTCGAGATCGGAAAGTTCCTACACTACAAAACTTTTATCGATATAGAGGGTGCGTATAAGAACGTCAACACCGGGGCTACCGTAAATGCTCTTGAAATGACAAACATGGACAGAACTATATGTGATTTATAAAACGGTACGGGGCACGCCACAAGGTGGAGTCCTTTTGCCTCTACTGTCTCAGGGGTGTGCATGCGCACAGAATTGGTATCTCGACCGACCTGTGCAGTACTGTAAGGTGCCGGATAAAAAGGAAACGATTGAACAAAGCAACGAACTGCGAAGCACCGTGTAACTTTTTTAAAATAAAAATGGCAAAATACATTTTACGCAAATAACGATAAAGTTGTGACCCAATTCGAGTTTCGATTCTCTGAAGCTGTTTCGCTAACTTTATATACGTGAACAATCTGGCGGCGAAGGGTGTGACCCCCCCCCCCCCCCCCCCCCCCGGGCCAGGGCTTTCAAAAGGGGCCCCGTCATCTAAGTCATCAACAGACAATTTTTCCCATTTTAATTATATATATAAAAAAATGTTTCACTATCGAAAAAGTGTAATATACTAGACAGATTTTAAATTGAAAGTCACTCATTCGATTGTATATGGACCCGTCCCGGGGCCGAAATTCCTTTCGCGGGGGTCCGTATGTGGTACCCCCCGCGCCCGAATTTTGTCTGTACGGGCCTGTGCTCAGCTATGCCATTCACAGCTGAGCGACATGCTACAGCCGTTTTGGAGGTAGTATATACTCTCGTGAGGGATTTAATAGCGGCCTGACTATCTGTGAAAATACATACATATGTTATCTTTAGGTAGCGTTAAATGATTTAGGCTACTTTTAGAGCCATTATTACCGCCTGAAACACACTACATTAGTCAGGGAATCGGAATGAGATATCGAGGTCAAAATGTTCCGAAAGTCCCCACCTACTCTGCCTTCTAGTTTGGAGCCGTCAGTGTAGAGATGCACTGACCCCCCCCCCCCCCCCCCCCCTGGGGTGTACCTTCTTCCAATTCCAACCTGGTGGGAAAGGAGGAGTCAAATTCAGTTTCAAATAAAGACTTGGGCGTGGTATAGTCGATGTTGCTGGCAGTTCTCCCGTCCAGAATTTTGGAGTGACCGAACTCAGTTCATTTCCAGGTCTGGATTGAGTTAAGCCTAATGGCAGCTGAGGATGCGGTTTGCTTACCGAAGAAATCCACCGGTAGAAGGTGGAGAATAGTGATCAGGGCTTTAGAAGATGTAATTCTAAGGGCACCTTTTATCACCAGGGTGCTTCACAGCGCGTATACAAAAATGAAGGATCTGCTAGATCTTAGTGAGAAAGAAACAAAATTTTATGGGAGTGGGGGGTTATATCTCCCCTCCCAGCTATAGACCCCATCTACCAGATCCTTAATTTTTGCACACGCGCTGTGAAACACTTTGTATAAACATACGTATTTTTGCATAAGTTGCCGCTTAAGCTAAGGCAAGTAAGCATTACCAAAATTGTTGCAAAGCACACATTTTTTTTCATCATTACGCCTTGACTCACTTGTCCTCTAACCGTCAATTTTGTTACCTTTCTTTAATCTTAATAGGAATAAGCAACCTTTAGAATTGTGGTTGCAAAATCAAAAACGAGTGCGATCAAATTCATTAAACTTTCGCCAAATCAACGTATATCCGTGTCTATTACTCCACTTAAAAGCACTTGTCAATAGTGCCTTGAACCGCATAGCACAGTTCATTGCAATTGCTGATTTATTTTAAAAGTATTCAGATCACCCTCTGCGATAATGAACACGTGCACTAGAGCAAATTAATCACGTCTACGAACTGGTTCAGTATGAGACGTTAGAAAATGCAAATCTCGTAGATAAATAATCCGCCAGTAATAATCAACGAAGAAGGAGTACAGCAAGTTTTCTATCTGAAGTAGTCAATTCCGTCAAACTCTACCGCGGGCGACATAAATTTTTACTATGCTGCACAAGTACCAATGCTCGCACCAGTGTCAGTTTTATAAAACTAACGCAAACCGATTAATGGAAATTCCTTTAATCCGAACTTACAGTAATAAGCATCAAACGCGATCTGCGGAATTGAAGCCAGAAACTCTAGACAAACTCTGCTGGCTCCCTCCCGGTCGTTTCAGGGAGGATAAAGTATCTTTGGAAAAAAGACGGTGTCAGTAGTTGCCTGAACCAGTTCTACAAATCAAAACGATTTTTTCCTATAGAAGCTAAGTGACTTGGATATCGAATTTCATCTCACTTGAAGTTGTTTAATGTTTTGAGGTCAATCTGATCTCATTTAATTGATTTTGCCAGGTGTTTAGCTGATTATGCAATTTTAATTAAGCAAATCGCCAAGAAAATGTGGTTCTATTGAAATTCTCCCCGCATTTCTTGCATACTTAAATTTCTGTTCACCTGCGATTTGGAGCACAGTTTCCCAGAGAAAAAAAAGGGAGGATTAAAATTTAACAGGGCAGTTAAACTCTTTCATTAAAGACCTCCAGGAGTTTTATTAAGTGCGCTTATAAAATTTTTACGGGACCCCCTTCACATTTACAGACAATTAGTTTTCATCGAATACTTGAATGGTGGATGGTGCCGTGCTATCATATATGATTAGGTGGAATAATAAAAGCTTCTTTACAGGCGACATTAGCCGGTTAAGCCATTCTTTAAGGTAGCTCTTAAAAAATTCATAGTAATAATAGCAGGGGACGGCCGTGTAATCCTTTATGTGAAGTGGTATCGTCAAATAGTTAGAAGGAAGCACACTGCGTTTCATGAATGCTAAAATTGTGCAAAACCATGAAAGATTTATTAGGGCGATACGTTTCTTGTCATTTAGGGTACAATAATGGAGAGTGTAATACAGAAGTGCCTATGTGGTGATAACGTATTCTTATCTATCTTTTCAGCAAATGTGTAAGGGTGTAATTAGAGGCAAATGTATCTATTAAGTTAGCACAATTAGCTATTTCGAATAAATTTCGGGAACATATGAAGACTTAAGGGGAAATACAATCCAAGCCAAATTTAGACATTTTTCAGACAAATTCAAAATTAATGTCAAATTTGTGGTTTTCCCGCCGTTTCATATTCATTTATTACAGGTAAATATACACAAGATTTAAAATCTTTTGTTGTAGAATTAAAAACTAAGTTATTTTAAGAGAAAGCAAAACGCTAAAAATTAAATAATATTACGGGCGACTGCCTCATAGGTAGACACTCCGATAGACTAGACACACCTTCAAACGACTTCTGTAGGAGTTGCCATGACAAAGAAGAAGAGAAAAACATACTCCACCTCCACTGCAACTGCCCAGCCCTAGCCAATCGTTGGAACCGGTTTTTGGGCTAACTCTTCTTTGAAGAGCTAACCATAACGTTATTTTGTTCAAACTTGAGCACCTAGTTCCCCCCTTCCCGATTCATCTCCTAGATTCAATCCTACCTCAGCAACCATCAGCATAATGTTCTTTTTAGCTCATCCATTTCTAATCCTATTGTCGCTCGTTCCGGCGTTCCACAGGGCAGCCACCTAGGTCCATTGATTTTCATCCTTACAATAAATGATGTTGAATGTCTCATCAAACACTCAGAGCTGTCCATTTATGCTGATGACATTAAAATAATTAAACATATCTCCTCCACAATCGACTTTCTTCTCCTGCAAAAAGACCTCGATTCCTTTACTACATGGTGCATGAAAAACTTTCTTGAGCTCAATGCCTCCAAATCCGAGTCAATCTCTTATTCCCGCAAACGTCTTACTTCTACCCCGAGTGTCTACATGTCAACCGACGTTCCAGTCCCTATCGTTACCTCTTTGTGTGACCTATGAATAATCTGTGATAGTGAACTCAATTTCCGTTCCCACATTGACAGTATAATTAACAGAGCTAACTCCGCGCTAGGGTATGTGAAGCGTTGGTCTAGAGAGTTCTCCAATCCTTATGTTTCCAAATCTCTCTATATCTCCTTCGTTAGACCTCTGCTTGAATATGCCAGAAAGGTATGATAACCTACACAAACAACCTACATTAACAGGATTGAATCTGTTCAGCGTAGGTTTATTCGCTTCGATCTACGTGAACTTCCGTGGGTAGACAGATTCAACCGTCCACCTTATGAAAATTTTCTGAAACTGATCGATTTACAACCCCTAAATAAACGTCGTAATATTTCCGACATTTTCTTCATTTATCAGCTATTAACTAGTGCCATAGACTGCCCTTCAATCCTGCAATCTTTACCGATCTATACGAATCCCCGCAACCTTAGCTTCACTCCCCTTTTCCAACTCGACCGCCATCGCACGAACTACGGTCAACGCGAACCAATTACCAGGATGCTACGAAAAGTCAACGACCTTTCCTCCTTTGACTTCCATCTGAGTAAATCATCCCTTCACAAAGCCTTATATCTTGATCCCGCCCATCCTGATCGCCTTTCTTAATTCTTCTTCTTTCCAGTTTGCATTTATTATAATTATAGCAAATTTTTTGTTTTTTTTTTTTATACGATGTGGCCAAATCCTAGGGGACAACCCTTTGATGCGTTAGCATGGTTTTGGCCGGAAGGGAATTAGGGTAAGGAAAGTGAGGAAAACTTGAGTCTTGTTTGCATTGCTGCGAGCTAGACAATAGCCCAGAGACGGAGTGGATTATTTTTTAATTTCTTAATAAAAGCTCACGGTCAGCTGGGCTCGAATCCGGGACCCATGGCATGGTGGTCTTGCCGCTCAACGCATTGATCCAACTCCGTCTCCATGAAGTATGAAGCTCATACTATTTATTATGACTTATCATTTATTATAGCTTGTAGTAGTAGTATTAGTATTATGTTATAGCTTGTATTAAGCTTAAATAAATAAATAACCGAATTAGGCTACACTGCCGTCAGGGACCTAGTTCGATTTATCAGGAGCACTAAATGGTTCCCGGTAACAGGCTAAGGCTAAAACTTTTCCGTCCCAGCCAGAGGGAACTGGCTCGATGCACAGAGAGCGATAAGTTTACCATTTTTTTCTCTAGGGATTTTTATGGGGTCTAATTGCTGCCTCAATTGTGGTATTACAATGGGCCTCCATGGCCTATGTGTACCTTTTTTAGGCAGCCACTCTAACCTAACCTTACCTAATTGAGAAAGAAATAGAGCAAGAAAAAGAAAAGAACATATATTTAAAATTAATTTACATACCCACTTTAGATGCTTTAGTGTAGAGAGAAAAGATCCGAGTAAAAGTACCAATGGAGCAAAGTGATTGTCTAAAAGACTCCTGAATGCATTGGCAGTGCCAGCCGTTCAAAGATTTAGAGGAAGACTCTTCCATAAACGAATTTATTTGGACAGAGTAAGAACTATTCCTAACTGATCTTCTAAACGGCGGTACTAGTAAATTTCTGTTACACTGAGATATTGTAAATTGGAAGTATTCACGGAGAAATGGTGGTTTGTTCCATTTAAGCAGCTTCAACAGAAAGAGCAACGCTCGTCGTTTGAAGTTAATATCCAGCCTGTACCCGACAAGGCTTAATCTGAAAGGTGTGATATGATCAAACCTTCATAGACCGTAAATAAACCTAATACAGTCATTGAAAGCGACCTCTAATCGACATGTACACTGACTGTGGGACTATGAAGTGATGAAAAACCAAACTCTTGAAGGCGAAATGGGGCAGTATCAATGCCTTAACCAATTTCAGACGAGTACTTCTCGGAATAATATAGGCTGACAACCAAAGTCTGCGTAATCCAGCATATACCTTACCAATCCTCGCACTTACGTTTTCACAGAAGTTCATTCCTTGTCCCAAAATAATACCAAGATTAGTTACTTTACTTAGGACTGGCAATGGAGAAGCATTTAATCACTTAAAACAAGAGCATTAGTATAAAACATGATAGAGTGAGACTTTCCTGTGTTCAAAAGTAATCTGTTCGTAATTAACCAATCATATATTCCATCAAGATCGGCATTTACGTATACATTCGATGCAGTCCTCGAGGAGCTCAATAGGCCTATCTAAATAGACATCGATTTCGGGAAGGCATTTGATAGAGTTAATGACCAGTAAAACATTTCAAATACCTAACGCACCTAGACTTTACCGATCATGTATGTCTTCTATCCAACAAACAGAGTCATGTAGCCCAAATATCCAAAGCCCTGAGTGGGAAAGGTAGCAAAGAAGGGCTTAAGATCAAGTCGGCTAAAATGAAATTTACGAGCTTGAAGTGTAGGAGACATGATGATATTTATCTTGAAATGGAACATTATCTCGGAAGCATAGTTACAGGAGGTGGCGAAGCTGAAGTTGATGTACAGGCTCGCATAAATAAGGCTTGAGTTGCTCTAAATACTTTTGCTACGACATGGCGCAATAACAACGTCTACAGATACGCAGAACTTCGGATCTGTAAATCAAGCTACAACATCAACCGGTGTCTACGACGTATCCTTAACATCCATAGGCTGGAGGTCATTACCAATGCAGACCTATATAGAGTCATAGGCAAATGCGGGATAGACATCGGTGTCGGAAGACGAAAGTGGCAGTCAAGCGGCCACTTTCTGATCTGAAGAGCAAGAGCTGAAGCCGATAGCACAGAACCGGACCAGGCGATAAGTCGGTGTAATAGGCGATGTATACCCTAAAAGGGGTTAACAAAACCAGAGAGAGTCAGTCAGTTAACCTTACTGTAGTCAACCACTATCCGACATATTTTAATTCAGAAAATCCCTCGCTTCTCGATTTAATTCTTGTGTCAGACCGCGATAAGATTCTATCCCACAGCCAGATCACTCCACCCAGCACTCTCGATCACGATCTCATGTTTTTATATTATGACCATGCTGTGAACTCTAGTCCACCCGCTATTAACTTTACGTACCGTGATTTTAACAACATCGACCTGCCTTCCATGTTTGACGAATGTCTGCTTCTACCCTGGGAAACCATACTCTGTTTTACCTCAGTTGACGATTAGGTAGATCTCTCGTAATTAGCATCGTATTTATTTGACAAGAATTTCCCCCTAAAATCGAAATGTGTTGCTGCAACTCGATGCCCATGGTTTTCGGCTAGGGTCAAGTCCCTTATCGCCGAGCGGGAATATTAATACCAACGCTGGAGAAGGCTTAGAACTGATGAGGCGAGATCGTTATACAAATTCGCACGCAACAGGACTAATACGGCGATAAGACGTGCTAAACAACAATTTTTTAGCATCAAACTGAGCACGGACTCTAGTACGCTATGACGCAATCTAACGCAGGCCAGAGTATACGGCAAGGTCCGAATTCCATGCACCTTTAAACCTGACGGTCCTAATACTTTTTTCACTTCAGTAAATTATGTCCCTTCAGTAGCTCCAAGTCAGGCCACCGTTTTTGAGGACCCATCAAGTCCTCCTGTGATTGGTAATTCTACCAACTCGTTTTCTTTTCGTACGGTCGATCTTGATGAACTCGTAACAGCTATTAGCTCAATCAAATCAGGCGCAACAGGAACAGAAAACCTTTCACCACGCTTTATCAAACTTTTATTCCCTATAATCGGTGGTTATATTCACCATATAATAAATTTCTGTCTCACTAGATCTATGTTTCCCACTACCTGGAAGACTGCTATAGTTCTTCCCATACCTAAGAAGTCCTGTCCAGAATAACCATCTGACCAGCGCCCTATTAGCCTACTAAGCGTTTTGTCTAAAGTTTTGGAGAAGCTTATGTATAGGCAAATACTGGAATATTTGGAAAAATATAACTTGTTAACATGTTGGCAGTCTGGCTTCCGAGTATATCACTCCCGTGAAACTGCCATTCTTAAAGTTTCTTTAGACATAAAAGAAGCGCTTTTGATAGGAATGAATTAACTACCTTAAATCTTCTTGATTTTGGCAAGGCTTTTGATTGTGTTGATCATTGCATTCTCATCCGCACACTTTCTTCTTATTTTAGGTTTGGTACATTGGCAGTTCAAATGATTATTAATTTCCTCTCGGGCCGTTCTCAACAGGTTAAGGTTGACAACACATTCTCCTCGCGGCTAAATCTGAGGAAAGGCGTGCCTTAAGGATAAATTTTGGGTCCCATATTGTTCAGTTTATTTATTAATGATCTACCGTCGGCGATCCGCGACTCAACTATTCATCTCTATGCGGACGACGTACAATTATATTTAACACGGCCGATGGGACTTATTGAGGACTGTATAGCACGCATTAATTCTGACCTTGATAGTATATACATATTGTCGCAACGCAGCTTATCATTTTCTCCAACAGAGTAATTGATCAGTCTAATATTCCGTCGGTGGTTTTAAACAGTTTTAGAAAAAGTTAAGAATCTTGGGACTACTATGAATCAACAAATGAAATGCTGCGACAATACAAATAGGAACATTGGCGTGATTTATGGTGGCCTTCGTAGTCTGTGGCTCTCGGCGCGCATTTTACCCGTCAGTACAAGCTTAAGATTAGCTAAGGTGTTAATAATGCCCCATTTTACCTTTGGTAGTATGATCTTCCCGAAGCTGAATAGCACCTGTGCGCGTAAAATGGAAGTTGCTTTCAATGACTGTATTCGTTTTGTTTTTGGACTACGGAGATACGACCATGTTTCACCGTTTCGGATGAAAGTGCTTGGTTGAACATTATCTTCTTATCTGAAGCAAAGGGCTCTTGCTTTCTTGTACAATCTGCTTCATTCTAATAAACCGGATTACCTCAGTTTTCTTTAACTTAACAACATCTCAGCATAACAGAAATCTTTTAATACCACGTTTCTACAAATCGATCATGGAAGATTCCTATCCTGTTCAAATTGTTCGCCTCTGGAACAGTCGTTCTCTTAATATCCAAGCATCGGGCACCATCAGTAACTTCAAGGCACTCGTTAAAGATCACTTATTATAATTCTTATCATCTTATCTTTGTCTGCAATTATCAGTAGGTAATTGTTCTGTATTAAATTTCCTTTTCTCAATTATTCAATCTAATTTTAATTTTACTTTTATTTTTATACTCTTGCCAATTAATTTCATACCGTCTATATCCTGTTTTGAGTTAGTACGTAGAAAAGATTGTTAATCTTGTGTACTGTGACCAGCAATAAAAATTATTATTATTAATCTGTGGATCTGTTGCCAGAGAGATTTTCACCTCTTATATATCTTTTTCAAGCCGGAGCCGGAGCAACTTTCTTCGAATTCTACAGCTTTAAAACCGAGGCTCAATCAAAAGTTTTTTAAAGATTTCATTGCCTCTATGAACAAGGAATTTTGGACTTTGAAATGTTCTTATAATCTTCAAAAAGACTTGATATACCCAGAATCTGTTGATTAAAATCCAGCTTACTTATTTATTTGAAATCCTACATAATGCTTCACTTGATAAAGCAGAAAAACTACCAAAGTTTTAAGTAAAATTTTATGAAGACAATTTTATCACATTCATAATTTTCTGCATCTCATTTAAAGAACTTCAAAAATTAAAAGTCAACGATGGTTTCAACTATCATATTTCGATTTGTCACAACAGCGGTAGTAATAAAAATCCAATAGAGTCGCCTTCGTGTCCGTTGGAGCATTCAATTGAGCGAACAACACCTGAAACCAAAGGTGATCACCTGGAGAAAGATGATTATCTGTGGATTCTTCGAAACGACAAACAAGTGAGCCTCGAGAATTCTAAAGAGTGGCCAACAGTAAACAAACAAGAAAAATCTGAAGCAATAGAAATCGATCAGTGTGATCGTTTATTGTATCTTGTGTGTAACCATAGCCAGACGAATGTTGAATTGCTTGGAACCCACACAATATTCGGACCCGGTTCAAGTGGAATCCAAACAACTATGAGAATCGAGTCTTCTGTAGTTGGCAGTTAGCAGCTACCAAAGAAATTAATATTCAAGAGGCTATTCTGTGACAAAATATGAAAATTTGACGTTCATTGGTTAGGTACCGTCGGATTCGAGTGGGCTTCTAGATGATGTCAAGTAGATTTTGCTTTACCTCGAAGCAAACTTGCAACGTCTTGAGTCGATATTGATGACTTCTTGTCGAGTTTATGAGTGCTGTGAGCGAGGTGATCCAAGAAATAATAAGAAAATGATTTATAAAGAGAAGGGCTAGTGATCGGTTCTGCCTCCTCCTATTGTTTTAAGAAGATAGTCGTTTTGTGTAATGGATTTTGTGACATCCGGTGACATGAAGCACACGTGCGAGGCAGTTCTATGTCATTGTCATTGGAAGATTGTTTTGATTCCGAAGCAGAAAGATGTAAAATGAAATATTTCATAGGCGCCCCCGTGTATGGTAGTAAAATAGTAATAAAAATGCAGATGGGTTCTATCTGACGTGGTTAACTTAATAATTTTTCTTGATAGGAGATAAACATTTTCTAGGAAAACTTATATGTAAATGACCACTTTCCACGTACCTAGTTAGTAGCCACATTGAATGCAAGCTCTTACGTTGAAAGATACGATCAATAAAAGATTAATTGTTCAAGATATTCAAAGTTAAGTGAAAATTCCAACAGGGTGAAAATGACGTTAATGATCATTTGAATTTAAGCATCGCAATTTCCCTTTTTTTTTTTTGAAAACTCTTATAGTACCTATCCAAGACAGTAATAATTCTGTTGTACATGCTCCCTGCACCGATACGATCTGACAAATAATAGCTCATGGTAA
The DNA here is from genome assembly GCA_964036015.1 of Leptarthrus brevirostris. Lineage (NCBI taxonomy): Eukaryota > Metazoa > Arthropoda > Insecta > Diptera > Asilidae > Leptarthrus > Leptarthrus brevirostris. The sequence continues at coordinate 9,089,189 of OZ038373.1, forward strand.
AGCAATCTGTGGCATTTCACAGCTGACTGTCCACTCCACTGTCCAGTGTCCAGCTTGGTGTCTGCATGTATCAATTTCCATCTGGATAGCAACATGTACGGCAATAAAATTGCCACGTCATTTGCATACACATATCGTGCAGAAATCGTAAATAATTCCGGTCCCCGAGAAACACTCACTCAGTCTTGTCTTGACTGGTTTATGGGAAAGGCCTTTTGAACCCAACACACGGCTGTTAATAGCTCCTATGGCTCAATTGATTTGACATGGAGCACAGCTTGTTCAGGTATTGTGGAAACGCGCATTGACAGTTATAAAGTGCATCAATAGATCAATAAGTCTAAGATATGGTTATTAAATGCACGGCAATACGTAGACACCGTTTAAATTGATAATACTGCGGTCATCATTCATGTTTTCGTGATTGATTTCAGTTGACTGTAATTGCCATTGGTGGTGGCACTTGATAAAGGGGAATTACGAGCCTATTAGAAGTCGGGGCCTATATGTTTGAGATGAATCAGCTTCTTGGTTTATCAAGACTTCGAATGAATAATTGGTTCAAATTACCGACAAAGGAATAAACACATAACGCCTTGAAATTACAACCGAATGCCGTAGGCAGTTATGGTATTAAAATGAAAGCTATACCAACGTCTTTCTCGCGACATAATATTTCTTGTTTGTTCACAATATTTTAAGTGCCTAAGCAATTTTCATAACTGCCCTCGAATCATTGATAAAATAATCGTCGAGAAATGTGTATTTATTTATTTTCGCTAACATACTAGTTACAATACTTTACAAGCAGAAATCAAATCCCTACCAGAAGCTGGAACCACCAAGCACTTTCTTTAATCTGAGATTATTTAAATTAAAATCAATCACACTATAGTTTAGGTTAAAATAAGTGCACATCGTAGCAATTGGCTCGAATCGTCCGTAGTTGGTATGATGTGACGGCAAATAAATGAAGTTAGTGGACTACAAATTGACTCAAGAAAGTTTAATGAAACGGAAGCTCAACAACCACGGTATCCTGGTCTATAAATTGACTCTTCTTGGGTTTCCTTCCTGTTTCATCAACTGGCTGTCCTCTTACCTCTCTGGTCGCACCCAGCGCGTCCAGTTTCGGGGAGTTCTGTCTGATCAAATCCTTGTCACTTCGGGGGTGCCACAGGGCAGTATCCTTGGCCCACTCCTCTTCATCCTATACGTTAACGATGTTTCGCTCCTCCGGACCCGCAGTAAGATTCTGTGCTATGCGGATGATGCAAAGATTTTTCGCATTGCCTCCCACGAAACAGACTGCAGTACCTTGCACTCTGACCTAGCTGTGTTTCACGACTGGTATGTGCGCAATCGCCTTCCTTTGAATGCCAACAAGTACACCGTTATGACCTTCTCCCGTAAGAGATGCCCTTTACTCTTTGACTACACCGTCGATGGCGTTACGTTGGGCAGGGTTGATAAGATGAAGGACCTAGGTGTGGTCCTCAATTCTCGCCTTTCATTCGAGGATCCTGTGGACTCGATCGTTGGTAGGGCCAATTCGATGTTGGGTTTCGATAAAAGATGTTCTAAGGAACTCGATGATCCCTACTTAACTAAGCTTCTCTACTGTACCTTCGTCACACCGGTCTTGGAATACGCTAGCCCCGTATGGGGTCCCTATTTCGCCGTTCACGTCAGCCGCGTCGAGGCAGTACAGCGCAGATTCCTCAGGTTTGCTCTCCGTGGACTTCCCTGGATTGATCCCTGGTTACTTCCTTCCTATATTGATCGCCTGGGGCTGATATCTCTTGACTCCCTTGAAAAGAGGCGTAACATCTCCAGACTATTATTTTTGTTTGATTTATTGCAGGCAACAATAAATTCACCTAATTTACTGGCGGCCGTCAACATGTCTATCCCGCAACGCTCCTTGAGGAATCGCAACTTCCTGCACATCTCTAGTCATCGTACTCTGTATGGGATGCACGAGCCCATCACTTCGATGTCTCGCCTCTTCAACCAAAATTTCGCCAGTTTCGACTTAATTCTCTCCAGGCTGCAGTTGAAAGGCCTGCTCAGACAGTGCCTTGGTTGACTCGAGGTTGTGGATGGTGTGAATTGCGGTCTTTGTTCGTTTTCATTAGCTTGTTTTTTTCGGCGCTAGTATGTAGTTTAGTTTATGTTTTTCACTTACGCTGTAGTAATCTCTGTGATGAATCTGAATAAATGAAATTGAAATTGAATTTGAAACTTAACTCCTCTATCTCTTTCGGACATTCAACATCAATCTGATATCGATACCATGATTATGACTTTGACAAGTGCTATAAACTCATGCTTACTTGAGGCTAGCCCTGGCCTTTCGTTTCCCAAAAATCAGGACAAACTACCTAAACGAATACTAGACATTATAGCTAGACGAAATACGCTCCGCAGAAAATGGTTGCGTTATATAGGTTACCCTGTTACTTGGTTGAGTAACGCAAATGTAATCACCTTATTAAAAAGTCAATCAGTGAACTCAGAAATAAAAAATGGAGTTCACTTCTACAAAGCACGGAAAAGTGCTCAAAGCCTTTCTGGAATGTAGCTAAAATTATTAAACATAAGCGCAAACAAATTCCAGTTCTTACTGACCAAAACAATAGATATATAAACAATAATGAAAAAGTAGAATTGTTTTCCCAAAAATTTGCATTAAACTGTACCGTCTAATCTCATCTTAGCAGCCCGGCTACAATTGAGCAGATTGAAACCTCCCTGAGAAATCTTGATTCGGATAGCTCGCAGATCGATTCTCACTGGTACGTCCGTCCTAAAGAGATAAAAAATATAATTAAACATACCCGTACAAAAAAAGCTTGTGGTCTAGATGGCATATCAAATAAGCGTTTGAAGACCCTTCCACGAAACGCAATTGTCTACCTTACGTCTATTATAAACGCCTGTCTCAAGCTTAAAAGTTTTCCCATGACGGTAAGAAAGAGACAAAAGTAATTCCGATACTAAAACCTGGAAAACCACCATGCGATCCTTGCTGCTATCGTCCAATTAGCTTAATAAGTAACTTGGCAAAAATTCTTGAGAAAGTCTTAAAATGGAAAATTTTTGATCATGTCGAAGCAAATAACATTTTACCGTACGAGCAGTTTGATTTCAGAGCTGGGCATAATACAATGCACCCATTGATAAGAATTTCAAAATATGGTAAAAGTAGCCTTGCTTTAAAAAAGTCTACTGGTCTCTTGTCCTTCTCGATGTCCAGGCTGCTTTTGACTCGGTCTGGCACGATGCCCTGATACACAAAATGATCAATTTTTTCTTTCCTGTACCTCTAATAGATATGATCCGAGATTTCCTTGCTGGACGCTGATTCAAGGTCCATCTAGGATCAGAACAAATCCTTGCAGGAGTACCTCAAGGTTCGGTGTAAGGGCCAATTCTTTGCAACATTTATACCGCCGATTTCCCCAATATAAAAATTGCTCCTTATCCGGACGATACGGCCATATTTACATCACATAAAGTGGTGACAAATATTTCTGCAAATCTACAACATGGTCCGGAGAACACGGCGTAATGTACTTCAGGGATATAGTGGTTTTTATTATAATAACGTAGCAATAGATTCCGTTCACCTAGGTAGGAATCTAGCCAGTCAAACAACCACGCAGAAAAGCCAAGAGCTCGTTCGTAGCTTGAAAATCAATAATTTGTGGGAAAGCTCGTCAAACATTTTACTAAATTCAGAATAAGTGCAGTGATTCTCACCACCCAACTCGAAAGACCTAATGCAAGACGAGGATAACTGGAGTAAAGGATGTGGGCCCATAAGGGAAAATGTTGGCTCTAGAAATATGTTTAATTTTAGGTTGACACTCCTCTGTACTTTCTTCATATATTTATTTAATAAATTATCTAACTTCTAGTTGAGATCAACCTAAAATTAAACATATTTCTAGGGCCAATATCTTCCCTTATGGGCCCTCATCCTTTGTTGTTGTTGATCTCCCTTTCATAAAGCCATGCTGATTATGAGCAATAATTTGCCAACAATGAAAATAGAAGAACTCACACACAATGGCCTCAAACCTCAAATAATTTGGGTATAGACAACAATTTTGCAATGGATCGATAATTGGTAACATGCTCCTTTTTACCATATTTAAACGATCTTTTCCACAAGTCAGGAAACTTCCCTTGCCGGAGCGACAAATTGAACAAAAGCACAAATTTGACCTGTAGAGTATAGGGGTAGGAGCGATTTGTAGATCTTGTATCACGCGTTGTCATGTATCTACAAGGAATCAGGCTAGCAATTTCGTTAGAACAATGGCCATGGAAATAACGATAGCAGAGTGAGAGACAACCGGCATTCCGTCGATGCTCCAGAGAGTCAAGGCCGTCAGAGATTGAGGGATCTTCAATAAGTTTAATAGCCTTACGCTGGACTTTGTCTAACGCTGACAGTGCGGTGTGTCCGGCCCCTGCCCATATATGGGAATTATATTCAAGTCTAGGCCTAATGTGGGACTTGTAGATCAGCGCTAAGTCAGGTGGGGTGAAATATTTCTTACATCTCTGTAGATTTCATCGCACTTTTAACGATTGCAAATATATGATCAATCCAGCTAAGATTGCTGGATATCTGGATACCCAAGATATTTAGGGAGGGCGAATTTGGTATATTCACTCCGTCGACTGAAATGGGTAGGGGGTGAACCGGGCGTTTTTTAAGGTACATTAAACAGCATTGAGATTTGGATGCATTAAACGTAACACGATTTGCTCTGCCCAAGGACCATAGAAATGTCGTTGTTTAATGATCTAAACATGCGTTCCCGATTTACTTCTGTAGCATTTCCACGTGAATTCATTACAGAATCAAATGAGTACGCGACATCATGGGTGCTGTCGTCGGCGAAACTATGATTGATTGAGTAAAGGATAAGAGATCATTAATAAAAAGAAGAAATAAGGTTGGTGAAAGAACTGAACCCTGAGGTACACCGGCATTTATTTCGTAGGATGCAGATGTAACTCCGTCAATTACTACACGAATTGAACGGCCTGACAAAAAACTCTTCTTCAATACACTTGGAAACATTCCTGTTGAATATGACAGGTGAAAAAGTTTGCGCAGATGTTTAGCCAAGTAAGCAGAGGCTCAGCATTTTAAAACAAGGTGCGAGAAACCATGAGGCCCAGTAGCTTTGGACACGTCGAGTTTTGAAAGTACTCTAAAAACTTCCAGAGTGCGAAAGTGTAGCGGCTTTTGGCTACTAGTACACTATGATGGAGATGGAAGTGGCTGCGATGAAGGTGGTAAGTACGAATTAGCAGCAAACAGGTTGGCCTTGTCCAATGAGTAAAAACATTCCCATTATAAATGACTGGTGGTGTTGACGAACAGGTAAAATTGTTCTTTACGGTTTTTACTAGAGACCAGAAACTCAAACTGTCCTTTTGAGTAGAAAATACCTTCCGTCTGATGCTCTGGTCAAAATTGAATTTTGCCCGACTAATTGCTGAATTGCAAGTATTCCGCACATCTCTATAGATACGTCTGAATTCCTATGAAGGGCAGAATTTATATGCCTGGAAGGTTGCTTCCTTATTTTTAATGGCTGCGAAACAGTCATTATTGAACCAATTGGTGTTAGTTGGTTAACTGTTCTTGAAGCTATGAGGAATAAAGCGGATGCGGAAGCGGATCCAAACCAAAGGATGTTTAAGATATAATCGGTGCATTTGTTAACGTCTCTCACAGAAAAGCAATCGGACCAATCCAGCTCTCTGAGATACTTATTAAGTCCCACCCAATCAGCATTTTTATAACGCCACACTTATCTTTTCGTGGAATTTAGGTTCGTGGTTGTCAGAGAGGAGATGGAGAATTTGACGGAGATAAGACAATGGTCCGAATTACCCAAGGGAGCAGTTACCGAAACCGAGTATTTTTCTGGATGCGATGTTAGAATAGATCTAAAAGATGCGCGTTGTGCCGCAAAGTATCAGGAACACGAGTCGGACATTCAACCAGTTGCTGTAAATTAAAAGACTGACTAAATAACTCGACGTGTCTTCCAGGCGGGCTTGTGGTAGAAGAATGCCTGAGCCACTGTGTGTTGTGGACGTTGAAATCGCCAGCAAGAACGATTTCAGAAGTGGGGGATATTTCCAAAATCTTATCAATATCGGAGGACAACTTATCAAAGGAACACTCAGTGTCAGTGTCAGACATATTCGGGCTGCGGTATAAAAAAACAAAAATGAATGATGTGCCGATAGAGTTTAAATCTAATCCAGATATAATTAAATTCTGGATTAGTAAAAGAGAATTGAGGGAGATGGGAGAATGGCATATCATTTCTTATATAAACTGCGATTCGCCTCTGAGGAATAAAAAAAGTCAGCAAATAAATTTGCTATCACAGATTGATCCTAACTAGAAGAGCTATAATATGCGAAGAAATGCGGAAAGCCATTGAACCTCTTTGTAGTAGTGGTTCTACCTTGATGGCACCTCTAATCTCCTCTAGATTGTACCTCATAGGCAAGCAGAAGAGCTTTACGAAACACGTCCATGAAATTTATATATTAGTCCTCACTGGACTGAGTGAGATGAAACCTCCTCCACGCCTCATTCCTTGAGTTGCGCAAACGCTTAAGGTCAGCATCATACCATGGAGAACAACGCGAATTATTTTTAATACAGGAAATATAAATACTATCACTAAAGCAATCAAAAATTACGGTGTAGGATATTGGAACGAGGTCTTCTAAATCATTATATTAAATTATAAAGGACCTGGTTTACTAAAGTTAAATAAAGGCGCATTTCCGATGGTTGAGTATGCTATGGCTTCAACCGACAACAGTCTGGGCAAATTTCCAATTAAGTAGAGATAGGCTAGTTATGATAATTCGTTTTAAGGATGTAAACAAATCTTTGATGGTTACTTACGTTTTCGCAAGATGTTCGACATGATCCAAATACCTCCGAGCAACATGTAAAGACATCTGAAAATAATAAGAAGAAAAACAATAATTAATTGATTCAACAATTATTAATTGAAAAACAATTATTATTCGACATGACAATACTACAACATTTTTAAATGCTCTATGCTTTAAGCTGTCTTGCAAAATGTCAAAAAATCGCTAATTAAACTGACTCAATTACCATAGACACACAGCGCCATTAATTATTAATTAACTTAATGAAGATTAAACACCAATTAATGATTACGTTAATTGTGACACAGCTGCATCTTTAATGATGACAATCAGCTTTTTGCCTTTGACAAGAAATGGATGAAATATATATTTAAAAAATATTTGAACTCTGGGCCGGACATATATTTTAAAGAAAGAAAAGGGAATTGCTATTTGCTATTTTTTCTTCTTATTCTTCTCTCGAGTGAGATATGGCGCTGAATTCTAGGTTATTTTATCTTAATTAAGCGTAAATGATTAAGAAAATTTGATAATTAGTTAGACGTACAAGTAACTTTCATCTCCAACGTAAAATTTTGTGAATTAACTTAAGAATGTCGAACAGTACGAATGTAAAACAATTTATGCTATGCTATGGTATAATGGAATATGTACTTTCTCTCCCTCTATAGTTCCCATGGCATGGCTTAGGAGAAGAATTTCACCCAATTCGAGACAACGATTGCAAGTGGTCCCTAGATCCGACCACAGAGGAGTCTCCGGAGCCCCAAGAAGAGCCGTCTGACGAACCTGTGCCTTCTAAAAGAACACGACTGTCTCGCTAAGTGCGTAAAGGTAGGCCTAATATTACATACCTACTCCTTCGTTGTAATTTATTTAAATTGTGTTTTGTATTTCTGTCGCAGAAGTTAGCTGAGGTCCCGCCATCACTTCACGTTCAACATTTCACGTACCCCAAACTACCAAAATAATTTTAATAGAATTTTGATAAATTTCGAACTTTTTGGGAGAAATGGCCAATCTTTGAAGTGATGTATCTCGGGACCTGTTGGACCAACAAAGCTGAGTTTTCGCTCAAATTGAATAACTTTTTCCAGAGTATGTGCTGTTTAGAAGTTATAAGCCAAAACCTGAAAAAGTTCCGAAAATTTCTCGGTTTTCCGAGCACACACCCACAGTTGGCACAGGTCTTTCGAAGCTGCAAACTTGGTTTTACACTATTGGTGTCTATCCTTACAATATCCCAAAAAATCAGTACAGTGCAATTTTTTGTGACCTACGATGCTTTAAATGACTAGCCTAAAGTTCAAATCGGCTTTCAATAATGTAATCACAAGTTCATTTTCGTAGTTGGTCACATGGATAGTATCAAAAGATGCTAGATGAACTCGTAGCCGATGCCCGCGCTAGATCACCGGGGGTCATTGCTGGTGACTTTAACGCGTAGGCTGTAGAGTGGGGTAGCAGAGTCACGAATGCAAGGATAGAATCGCTTGCTGTGCTCAATGTAGAGATAGCTAATGATGGAAGGAAAAACTTCTTCCAAAAGGCCGGAAGGGGGTCGATTATAGACCTAACCTTTGTAAGCAGCTCCCTACTCCGGAATACAATATGGTGGGTCAGCGAGGACTACAAACATAGCGACCACCAAGCTGTTATGTTCGAAATAACAGAAGAAACGAATTTTAGCCAAAGACGCCCTAAAGTAACAGGCCCAAAATGGAAAGATTCGTTGTTCGACAAGGAGATCTTCGAAGAAGTAGTGAATGCATACCAAATGGAATTGGGATCCGCAGAAAGCGGTACGAAGCAACTGACTCAACTGATGGATAGAGCATACATACATACATATTAGGGCGAAATGCCTGAAAACCAGACGCAAAGTTCAAAGGTCGAGAGGTAGACCGGAATACAATCCGCTACTCAGTGCCTTCAAAGAAGAAAGAAATACTTTGAAGAATGCAATATAGGACAGTAAAAGAGAAAACTTCAAACGCCTGTGCGAAGAGGGTAACATTAACCCATGGGGTTAACACCTACAGAGTCGTTATATCGAAGCTAAAATTACAAAAATCTCCCCAGATTACATGCCCAGTAATGCTGAGAGAAATCATAAAGAAACTTTTCCCACTGCGTCCAACGACTGCTCCTACTGTCGTAGAAAAAAGTAATGTAGAGGAAATTCCGACAAATACGGCGGAAGAACTTCAGTCGGTGCTCAAAAAAATAGGAGACAACAAAGCGCCGGGGACGGACGGAATTTCAAACAAAGTCCTGAAAACAGCGATTCTCAAAAGACCGGACATTTTCGTAGAAGTTTTAAAAAGATATCTAATGGAAGGCGTGTTTTCGGAACAATGGAAGCTGCAACACACACCTGGTGTTGCTACCAAAACGAGATAAACCACCTGGAGAACCTTCATCCTACCGCCCAATTTGCCTCCTCGACACAATGGGGAAAATATTGAAGCGAATAATTAACAATAGGTTACACCCGATAGCTGAGGAAAAAGGTGCTTTATCAGAGTATCAATTTGGATTTCGAAAAGCGCGCTCCACCGTTGATGCAATCAAAATGTTAATGGACATCGCCGTTTCCGCCATAGAAGGTAAAAGGTGGAGATGGGGAACCAAGGAATACTGTGCAGTGGTTTCACTAGACGTCAAGAACGCCTTTGACTCGGCCAACTGGGAATTCATAAAGAATTCCCTCGATATAATGGAAGCCCCGACACACATCTGGAAGATCATACAAAGTTACTTAAGGAACAGGAAACTCAGATATAATAGTGATACAGGAACGGAATACTATAACATCTGCGCAGGGGTACCATAAGGATCTGTCCTAGGTCCCCTTCTTTGGAACGTTATGTATGATGAAGTTCTCAGACTACAGATCCCCCAAGAGACGAAAATAATAGACTTCGCAGACGACATTGCGATCGTTACAACATCGAAATACACGCACCAAATAGAGGCGGCAACGAATGAAGCTATCGCGAATTTTAAGAACTGGCTGGTGTCTGCAGGTCTTAAACTAGCAGAACAAAAGACGGAGGCGATCTTAATAACAAGTCGGAAAACGGTGGAATACGTCAATGTCAAGGTGGGCAATCAAACAATCAGGTCTAAGCAATCACTGAAATACCTAGAATTAATGCTGGACAATAGGCTAAATTTCAAATCGCATCTGGAATATGTGAACAAAAAAGCTTCGAACATACAAGCGGCTCTTTCCAGGATGCTGCCAAATGTTGGTGGTGCCAAACCAGATAGAAGAGCCCTGATACTGAGAGTAGTGAGCTCTGTGCTTCTATATACCTCCCCAATCTGGGCATTAGCGGTGCAAGAGTCAATAAGAAAACTTTCAACAGTCCACAGACTGTGTGCTTTTAAGAGCTATAAGTGCCTACAGAACGGCATCTGACGAAGCAGCTTGTGTCATCGCTAGTATGATCCCGATCGACATCCTCGCGGACGAGATGGGACGCATTAAAAAGGGATTAAAAAGGAAGAGAGATAGATCTCGATGTTAATGTGGCAAAACCGATGGGACAATACTCCGAAAGGAAGGTGGACGCACCAATTGATCCCATGCATTGAGACTTGGGTCAACCGCAAGCTTAGAGAAAACAACTACCATTTGACGCAATTCTCGACTGGTCATGGTGGATACCGCAAGTACCTGCACAGATTTGGACATGACAGCTCCCCGATGTGTACGAACTGCTTAGATCACTAGGAAGATGCTGAACACGCAGTATTTCCATCGATAATAATTGAATATATGCTCCAAAGCGACGAAAATTGAAGGGAAGTGACCGAGCTTATAATAAACGTCCAAAAGGAACTGAGAAGACTGGAACGTCTTAGAGACCAGATTAACACGTCAGGCTGATATCATGATGATTAAGCAGCCCCGCAAAGAAGAGTGGTTGACGAGGATGAAGGGGTGTGGTTTAGCACGTAGGCACTGCATCGGCGGTGAATCGTGCAGCATGCCACTAGCACGGGCTACTGGTATCTTTGGAAGATTCCTCACCGCCTAGTCGCACAAAAAAAAAAAGAGTTCATTTTCGTATTTTACAATATTATTTCTTAGGCCATTCTGTTCTTTCTCCAAGTTTTATTCAAGCTATCAAGATTTATGATTGAGAAACGTAAATAAACAAGAATAATTAATACTTTGCGAAATTAAAAGATTCATCAAGGTAAAACACGTGTCCATAAGGCTTGGATATTATCTCATTTCTATCCGAGCAAAATCTTTCGATTTTCCAATCTCTGTGTTGACCTTAATGTTGCACTTTTGATTTGCATCTTCAAACAATCTTCAAGTGTTTGCTTTGAAAATTCATCGGTAAACATTGAAAACGACTTTATTGGCAGTTAGCACACGATTTCCACGCAAATAATTCTCAAGTATGAGTTGTGGCCAATAAAGCACATCCGCCGGCTTAATAAAATAAGAAAGTGCCGGGAGCCCTGGTTGTTGGTCATGCTCAAAGAAACAAGTGGTTTATAGCGAACCAGTAGCCCATAGTATGTCCAGTTTGATTCAATTGGGTGCCGGTATCTTTAAGAACCGAATCATCTTAGTACTCTACGAAGGAAGTCGTAATTTTGCGAATAATTCAACGAGCACAGAATTGATAATTTTAGACACTTTTGCAAAACTAAATCGCTTAATCCTTTAAGTTGTCACTTCCTTTTGGGCCATTCTATTCGAAATTTTTAAATAGCGAGTTGACTAATTGTCGTCATTTTTACATATTTTCTTAGGATTTTTCATTGACTTAAGACACTCGTCTTCGGATTATGTTTCTTCACGCCCGGATAGATGACAGATTAAAGCGAAAACAAAAATTCCCGACAGTACGACGTATGTCACTGTCACGAAGAAACTCTTTAATCGGGTGCCAAGTGTTTTATTTTTTGTAAATTTTCTTTTTTCTTACAAAAAAAAGCTATTTTTTTAGAGCAGCTGGGAAACACTAATCTCTCTTTCTTCCCGTCATCTTATAAGTGTTTCACGCAATCACATTCCGTAGATGAAATTTTCCGGAGTGATTCTGTGTATACGGAGAACATTTTTTTTGGTACACGGCGTCGGCGCAAACAGCTTTTCTTCGTGCTTTAACGCGAAAAATTCAGATGCCGATGACTTCTGACGCATGCGTGTGTGTATCAGATACACGGTTGCCAAAAATAAATTTATGGAAAAAATTGTTAAATCCACAAGAGCCTTATCTTTGTGGTCCTCACTTTGCCATTTCATCGTTTTATCTCCTCTTTTAAGACGCATCATTTGCGGTGCGTCGGATATATTTTTGCTCACAAGACTGAAATAGATCTCCGACTGCAGAGAAATTAATCATCGCCCTGACTACTGCGGGCACATGCATGACAACTAGCCTGGTCTAGTCTTCCTTTAATTACAAAGAATTCCCATGCTTGTAACATGTTTTGCAGTAAGATTCCCCATATGAAGGACAGATTCTTGCACTGGCTGCAGCAATGCAGGAAAGATTGATTTATAGTGCCTATGGTGGCTCAGACACTCATAATGATGATTATCTAGGGAATTGAGCCTGGCCGCTGCGCTGATAGATTATCATAGCAAATGTTTGCAATTATTTTGAAATGGTGAATGAAGAAATGTACTCTTGTAAAGCACTCTTTGATGGGGACAACTTTTGATGTTTGTTTTCGTATATGAATTGCATTACGGGAGGTATGATTAGAGTGAAATAGTTACTCATTGAATTAATTAATTTTGAGATTTTGAAGTTGATGGATTCTATTTTAAGGCGAAAATCAAAAAAGGGGTAACAAAGCCTGCCACAGCTGGTCGCGGTTAGTAACGAACTGTGATAAACTTCCATACCAGGAGTCGTACATCCGATTTGCAAAGGCTTCCAAGAATATCTCTATACTTATAGGAATGCTGCCCGTGAACCAGCTGACCTTAACATACGAGTATTAGATGCCATAACTAACTAGTCATAAAAATCCAATGCGCATCGATGTTTTAGTAGCGAAGGTTGAAAGAAAACACAAAACAAAACTATTTTGGAAACAGTAAGAAAACACTTTACAGTGAGAGTAGTTTTCTAGAGGTTTTCCCTATGAAGTCAACCGCAGCATACTCAAGAATAAAGAAGCAAGCCTAGAAGCATATAAGAACAGCTGGGACTTAGTGGTGTAAGTAATCTGCACATACTTACTTCACATTCCCGTAGTAAACTATAGAAATGGATTGAGAAGTGTTTTAGTGGGTATTATTAAAGCCTCAACTTAAAATTTCTTTAAGGTAAACGTACCGTAGATCTGAACATGTGTTCTAGATAAGAAGTTTCTTGTTTAGAATTTCTATTCTTACGTATTTGTTTTATTGAAGAAACGAGCTTGTAATGCGTCAATGACATAAGTAATTGTAATTTTTGATTATGTGAGTGTGTTTGTAACTCCGACCTAGCCATTTCCAAGCATGCACCAGCCACAACACCTCTAGTTAGAGAGAATCTATGCTGTATACAAACATACACTCGGCGATTCCCAGGACACCTCAAGGAGCAGCCTTTCTTCTGGGATATTATTCGAAAACCTAACCATAGACACCACACGCCTAGTACGCCTCGGACTCATTGTGTGATGACGACCTTTGGCTATAAACAATTGACTGCGATCGGGCTATGGAACGTGAGAAATCTGTGGGACGAGTGCGGATACGCAAAGGTCATGGAGGCGGAACGGGAAATGACCCAGTACAAAATAAGTTCTTTGGGGTTAAGCGAAACTAGATGGAGAGGAAGTGGAGGGTTTACATCACCCACATCTGAACATGTGCTGCTGTCCTCTCTCTCTACTTCCCATAACCCCTCGTAGGGGCATGGGACGAGAGAAGAACTTCACCCGATTCGAGACAATGATTGCAAGTGGACCTACAATTTAAAGTGGTTAGCAGAAAACAATCATGGGTCGCGGCCGGTGGGATTCGAATCTAAGACCTCCGAAGTGATAGGCGGTTATCACTTACTCCACCGACGACTTATACTCTGACCAGGAAGAATTAGATACACCATGCATGGCAGGTGTAGGCTTGATGCTAATCAGACGTAGAAGATATATATGTATATAGTCGTTTTGACATAGTGCAGCCAAGAATGATGCTGAGTTGATAATATCTGGAAGAGGCTTATCTTTGTCAGTTAATACGGTGATGATTTTCAATTGCGGTTTGCCAAATCTAAGTTGTTCGTTAGCTCTACCGAGTGATGTAGCTGAATTATGCTTTTAGCTTGACCCAAGCAGGATGCCCACAAGTATTGGTGCTTCTCAGATGACTTTTAGCAATACAGGACGAAATTCCACATGTAAACCAAGTTCACACGATTCGTTCTTCCCAGTTTATCCAGAGATTTTTGAATTTCTCAGACCAATTTTGATTTGGTTATGGAGAAGGTTAGGTCCTCGTATGCACATGCTAGAACAGTTTACCTAATGGCAATGATAGCTTAAATTAAAAAGACTTGTCCATAGACGAATGTATCAGATAAAGCCTCTCTAGTGCATAGAGACAAATCCCAGGCCTCAATTTTCTCTATCCATAAATGGGTTGGAGTCTACGGTAAAACCCATGCACCCTCTGTATATTCTTTTGTAGTTGCGTGGCCATTTTCTAAGTGCGCGCCTAGGAGACCTACTACTGCTAATCTGTAAACAATACTGATATCCTCCACCTCAATATGGACATTCAGTCGGTGAAGTGTGCATTCCGCTAGTGATATTAAGGCAGACTATTTGTTCTATGCTGCTCAATGTAGCTCTGAGCTTAGTTCTGTGCCACCATGTGATCGCTCCATATGTAGATGTGGGTCTGGTCAATGGTGTGTAACTCCAGCGCATATTCTTGGGTTTCAAACCTCAAGTAGCACTGCAAGCTCTGCGACTAACCTAGATAGATTTTCTTCTTAATTAACCTATCCACCAAAGGCTAGTGTAGTCGGTAGCAAGCTGGATTCAATTAACACCTCCAAATTGGTTTTTTTTTCTTTAAAAAAAAATGAGTATGGATTTATCGGATTTGATTTTAAGATCAACCTATCGGCGCCATTCTTCAACCATATGAAGTGATACTTGCAGAGGTTTGGCAATACTGTTACCGACGTGTCCAATTGTCGTCAGCGTAGGCTTACGCAAAGGAGTACCTTTGAGAGCTCATCAGTCACAGGATACCACAGGAGTGGAGATAAAATTCCACACTGAGGGCAGCCCTTGGCGGCGGTGACTGGAATCGTCACTACTATAAGTTTGTGTGATTAGCAGCCAGTTTCTGTAACTCACGTGAATATTTTCTCACTCACAATGACGTAAAAGTAGATGAAATTATTGTTGCCCACAACAAAACTTCATTGAATTTAGCGTCACTATGTGATACTCAGTGATGAAAATGTTGTTTATCCATTGACAGAAGGTCGCGCTAAGAATCTGATCTTTCAGAGATCGTGCGATCATCTCAAAGGATATGTTATCAAACGAAATAAAAGTCAAGCAAAGTCGCTACTACTATTTCTTTATTGAAGACAACTCCTCCTTTTTTGTATGTTAGGTTGTGAAGTGCCTGTGGAGATCTACGCTAACAGATCACATGGTAACCGTGTAGTATAGGGTAGAGTCGATAAACATATCTCGTACTAATAACCCGAATAATAACTACGACTTACCGAGAGCGTAGTATGTTCGGCCTTTTTTTAATAAAGGCTTATTTGATAGATCTCCACGCAGTCGGTAAACAGGCAAGCGCAAAGGAGGCTCTGAAGAGCTTGCAAAGCACTTAGGCAAGCACGCCGTGACCCACACGTAAGAATGCAGGATATGTACGTACTTACTTAGGTCATTTTATTTCCCGAAGCTCACTTTGAGCAGTTGGTGTTATAAAATGTAACGTTCTGACTTTACATACAAGAGTTGCAGGTTATAGTCTTGCCAGCAGCAATACATTGTTGGTTTGTTAAACAACAGCTAACGTAAAAATGGACATTGTAAGTGCGAAGCAATCGAATTAAGTGTATGTTTTTCTCCTATCCTAGACACAAAAAGGGATCATACTAGAATGCTGTATCAACTAAAATTGACATCTTTTCAAAAGTACCCTATGGCAGTACTTAATAGCCGGTTTTTATGTAGTATATGCAGATCGGTCGAAGCTATTGAACCAGAGTATCATTAGAACAAAGAAGAATTTAAATTTCCTAGTGAGTGATATGGACTCTCGCAACATCTCCATCTTTAGTTAGACTTAAATTATAGAAAGTTTCATGAATAATAAATTATTCTCTAAAGTTCTTAGATTAGTTCTCTATTAGTAAAGTAAGAAGGGACTAAAAAGTTATTAAAAAAAATTAAATTATTACTGTACAAAGTCCCAAGTGTCAAATAATTAATGCAGAAGAATAGCATCCATGCCAAAAAAAAAACTACCCGAAAATTAAATGGTTAAAGCGGAGCTGTTCATCCTGTTCTCGTTAACTACTTGAGAGACTGAGGGCATCAATTGGTGCTACAATTTATCCCTAGGCCCTGTAGTCAGCGTGGTGTGCTCTCTCTAACATTATCTATAACGCTTCAGGTGTCCCACAAGGAAGTCATTGGTAGCTCTACTTTTCATTATTTATATTAACAACATATCGACTATTTTGGATGGTTCCAGGCTTCTTTGTTATGCTGACGACGCTTAATTTTTTCGTAATAGGTCTCGGTTTTCCAACATTCCTGGATTACGCGGAGAAGAGTATCAGCCGCAGCAATGGGATACATCTTAAGTAGTTCTACTGGTATTCCATCAATCCCTAGTGGCCTTTTTTTGGGAATCTTCACAATTACGCCTGTTTTCCATTCACTGGGATAGGTCTCGGTTTTCCAACATTCCTGGATTACGGGGAGATGAGTATCAGCCGCAGCAATGGGATACATCCTAAGTAGTTCTACTGGTATTCCATCAATCCCTGCGGCCTTACCGAGGTCCATCGACTTAATTGCATTCACCAACTCCAATGTTGTCGGAGTTCTGGTGTCAATGTTGGCCCCAGCCGGCGAGTGTTCAGGATTGCGTGAAGAGGTATTCGACGGTCCGAAGGTGTTGTTTATGACTTGACAGTTGATATTACTCCGTCACAAGAAGGGATCCATTAGTATCTATTATAGCTTTATATATAAATTGTATTATTTGACTAGTTGTAGTATAGGTAATTTGTATATTCGACCATTTGTGTAGTGTACGTGATTTAACTTGTATTATTAGTTTGTGTATTTTTTTCATTCTCTTCTGTGTTATCTTTGCTTTGTATTCTGCTAACTATTTGCGAGCTTTTCTTTCTTCTTGTGAGTAATTTGTAAATAAATAAATAAATAAATAAGTAACTTTTGTGGGGCATGGGGCGAGAGAAGTACTTTACTCGATTTGACGACAATGACCACCTACATTACTCTGCAATCCCTAATAACGTCTCAGCAATCTGCTGTTAACAGAACCATGGGTCGCTGTTGGTGGTGCTGTAACGTGGAAACCTCGTGGTGGAAGGCCAGTACGTTAATTTAGTTGTTAAGATAATTGCTGGCTATGAAAACTTTAATATCTTCACGAATAAATAGATACTAAGCAAAAGTTGACTGTTGTGCTGCACAGATTGATGGCGCTAGCACATTTCATGTAGGAAAATTAGAATTTTATTCAATCCAGTCTGTAAATGTTGTTTTAATATTGTTTTTGCAGATGAATGGAATTTAAAAAATTAGCTCAAACCGTATGATTTTATGCATTTATTCATATAAAGTCATCGTAAAATCTTTCAAGAAATTCATACTGTAGATGCCAAGATAGAAATCATGTTCG
The DNA here is from genome assembly GCA_964036015.1 of Leptarthrus brevirostris. Taxonomy (NCBI): domain Eukaryota; kingdom Metazoa; phylum Arthropoda; class Insecta; order Diptera; family Asilidae; genus Leptarthrus; species Leptarthrus brevirostris. The sequence continues at coordinate 9,107,037 of OZ038373.1, forward strand.
AATCATAAAAGCGCTAATGACAAAAATCTGCATTTTATGTAAAAATTATTCGTAGAATTTTACACTAAACCAAATTTCTATTTAAGTAGCAATGTTCGGATAGAAAAAAGTCCACTTGCCCTAAGAAATATTCTACATTCCAAATGAAATTTGAGACGGAACATCAACCACAATCAACGTCACTTACAAGACTATTAATTAAGATGAAATCCTAAAAAAGTAAATTTTTATCTTAATCGTCCGCAACGAATCCGATTTTTATTAATTCGACCTTCTGCTCAGAAAATCTGAAAATCCGACATACGATTGCCGATCAAATTATGCAAATGGCTGAATCTGTCCAAATAGACGATATCCATCCATCGTTAGTCACACCTGATCACATGGGATCGCGCCTTGTTGATCACAGCTTAACCGATCCCAATTTAATCAATCATTTACGTAGAATGACTTAAGCCGTCCAGGTGTCACCCGAATTCATTTATCTTAAAAATCTGTCATCCGATCTTGTAATAGAAATCGCGTGATATTGTATTAATTGCATTTTGGACGGTTTTCTTTTCAAACCGACAAGAGAAATTTGCATGTCAAGCCTGAAATTCTTAAAACGACCCGTTTCCCTTCCCCTATTGCGTGATAAAACGGAAAATCTGTACGCGATGCTATTTTGTTGGTACAGACGGGATGGGATAAATACGCTGAGATATATATATATATTTTTTTTGATCTTCATAAAACTCAATGGAATTTACGTCGCTATAAATTATCGTTAACAAAGCGCGGTTTTTTGCAATTTATTTATCTTCTGGTCAACATGAAAGCGATGTGGTGTGATTGCGGAAAATAAAATTTTGGGATTTTTCAGCGTTTTCAAAAAGAAGACATAATAAATAAGCGATTGGATGAATTGAGAATAAAACTGTATAGTGGCGGACACGATTTTTGATTGAATCAAGAGATTTACCGTTCCCATAAATTACAACTTCTGTCACTAATGAAGAGATTAAGAAGATACGGCCAGTTTGAAAATTGCAATAAAGTGTCAAATTAAAAAAAAATAAAGTTGAAAGGCAATAAAAATTTTAATGATCTAGAAATGTAAAAATAATTTTGCAGCACTTTATAACACGGGGGAGGGCGTTCCACAGTCTCACCGATTGGACAAAGGTTCACAATAATATTTCGTATAAACAAAATTACTCTGTTTGAGTTTAATTTTTTTTTTTAAGATGTGGCCAAAATCTTAGGGGACAACCCTTTGATGCGTTAGCATGGTTTTGGCCGGAAGTGAATTAGGGTAAGGGGAGTGAAGAAGCTTGAGTCTTGTTTTTGCGTTGCTGCGAGCTAGACAACAGCCCAGAGACAGAGTGGATTCATTTAATTTCTCAATGAAAGCTCACGGGGAGATCTGGTCCCGCACCTGGGGACCATGGCATGGTGGTCGTGCGGCTAAACTCCGTCTCTAATTATTGTTAAGTTATGATTTAAGCGTACAACCAAGCATAGATTTGGAGAATTCTGAGACATGGTCAAAGCGTCTTAAACTATAAATGTAGCGAATAGTAGCATTAAAAGCCACATTAAGTTTTTTCCAAGACAAAGAATCAAGTGCATAAAAGATCCGTAAGTTATAAGAGGAACCACAAGTGATTTGACCAAGAGCATTCGGCTCCTTTGGGGATTATATGCTGCTGATGCTGAGAGTGCACGAAGAGTATAAAATACCCTTGCAATAACATGATTAATATGATCATTCCAGTTTAGGGTTTGATTAAAAATGATTCCCAGATTATTAATTGATTTATTGTACGGAATGATCTCATAATTTAACATTAAGGCGGGAAAGTAGGGCACATCAAGCTCATCTTAAAAGATCACTAAAGAGGTAGACTTCGAAGCATTGAGCAATGCCCACGATTGTATATTTAGCGTGACAAACCGCATCCTCAATCAATGCAAGTGGTTTGGAAATATTGAGCTGAAAGTCATCAGCATACATATGAAATTTAGAGTGCTCAACCATACAAATTAAGTCGTTAATAAACATTGAAAGAGCAACGGTCCTAGAATTGACCCTTGAGGAACACCAAAAAGGACAGGGAGAACACTAGAGACCCTACTACTAATAAAAATTTGTTGAAATCTGTCTGTAAGGTATGACCTTATAAGCTTACAGGCGGGAAAAGGAAAGTTAAAATAAGCTCCAAGCTTATTAATTAAAATTCTGTGGTCAACCCTGTCAAATGCCTTGGAAAAGTCGAGTAGAATAAGTATTGTCAGCATATTCGAATCAATTAAAATACGAACGTCATCAGATATTTTAATCAGAGCAGTTGTACAGCTATGCTTAGCTCTAAAACCTGATATGAAGTTATTATTTTCCATGGTATGTTTTATTTGCTCATGTAAGATTTTTTCAAAAACCTTATAAAAAAATGGAAGGATAGAAATAGGCCGATATCAAAAGGAGTCAGATTCTGAATTCTTAGGAATAGGTATAATCTTGCCAATTTTCCACTTAGTGGGGAAACACGACTTAGTTATAATAGTATTAAATATAAACGTAAGATACGGAAGTAAAACTGGCAAAATCATTTTAACAAATCTAGGATGTATTCTGTCCAAACCAACTGCATTAGATTTAACACCAGCTACTGCTGCAAGCACCTCTAGATTCGTCACCTACACAAAAGAAAATCCCGCAGAGGGATTACTAGCGATGAACTTAGCAGAACTGCCAATAGTATGATCACTGACCGCACCAATAGGCGAATAAACAAAACTACGATTCAGTTTATCGAGGTCAGCATTTACTTCAAGAGGCTTATATTTACCCACACCAATATCTTTCAGATTCATCCAAAGTTTCCTTGTAGGAACTCTAACATCGAACTTAGATCTATAGTAAGAGATTTTGGAATGTAAAATTTCCTTGTTCAAGTCCTTCGACTTCCATCTGAGTAAATCATCCCTTCACAAAGCCTGAAAGACTGTCGCATGATTCGAAAGGCGGTAAGACTCTGATATCTTAGAGATCATACCCACACCGAGACCGCAGTTTGTCTTAGAGCCTTATGTCGAAGGCCTCCATGACTCCGCCGTTCTTCCACTCCGCTCTAGTGGGAATCTTTACCGCGAAGTTTTCCCGAAGTTCAGCTTCAGGGCAATGAAGTCAGTGAAACTTATGGTCAGTTTCCTTGGCAGCAGATCCAGGATGCTGCTGTGGCCATAAGGTTTGGCCCTCCAGCATTCTGATCCTCTCAGTCTCGCTGTCCCACCCGACACAATATTTTTAGTGTGTAGATCTAGAGGTAGTAGGTACAAAAGCATGTCTAAAGCAGCCGTTGGACAGGATATCATGGCACCGGTGATGCCTATTTCCGTAGATTTCTAAATCCTACTCAGCTTTTTTATGTTATATTCTTACCACAGCCGCGTACATCCATAAAGTCATGCTTGGTTGGAGACTCAACGTCCTACCAAGGGTTCTCTTACAAGCACAGAAATCAATGCAGACTTTAGTAACTCGTTCTTCCACGTTAAGTATCCACTTAAGTTTGGGGTCAAGAATAACCCCCAGGTACTTGGCGCTGGAGGATAGCGAGAGTATCTTGTTTATTTGTTTTGCCTCGATTAACGCTAAGTCCACAGCTGGTAGCTCAAAGCACTTTTCAGGATTTCGCTACCACCACCAAACCAAAATTGTCACATCATCCTCATACACCACCGGGTCCCTGACGTCAGTGGAGCATAATTCGGTTAAATCTTCAAAAAGGCGGAGCCCAAAAACCGGTTCCTACGGGTGGCAAAGGGCTAGGAAGTTGCAGAGTATCTGTAGTATGGTTTCCTCTTCCTCTTCGTCTTGGCAACTTCTACAGAAGTCGTTTGAAGACACGTCGAATCTATCGGCGTGTGTGCCTATGAGAAAGTGGCCCGAAATAACGGCCACAATAACACCAATTAATTTACGTCAGAGTAAGATGAGCTCTATTGACCGTTTAGAGTTAAGCTTTGGCCATATCTATCGGGTGATCAGGCAGGTGTATTCCTCCGGCCATCTGACATTTGCAATTCTCAGGGATGCCTGTCAAATCTCCAGTTTGCAAGTGACCAGCGGCTTTTCTAGTTTGTCGGTTCTGCAGTTACCCGGAATTTCACTGTGTCCACGTACCCAGATAAACCGTACTTTCAGATGCTCATCCATGTCATATAAAGCTGAGAGACATGCTATAACCGTTTTGGAGGTTGTATACACTCCCGGGAAGATTCTAATAGCAGCCTGACTATCTGTGAAGATACAGATGCTATCTGTAGGTAGCGTTAAATGTTTTAGACGGTCTGCGACTACCTTTAAAGTCATGATTTCCTCCCACTCTGAAAGTAAGAATCAAATTTCGCTCCAAAGAAAGGCTTGGGCACTGAACATAGGCAGTCTACCAGAACCGAGCAACAGCGATGTCATAGAGGCAACTAAGAGCTTAAAAAATAACAAAGCAGCTGGTGAAGATGAACTATAAGTTGAAATCCCGAGAGGGAGAAGCTTGGGCAAGCAACAATATACCACAGGAATGAAAAAAGGCCACAATAGCGAAATTACACAAGAAAGGAAGACAGCAATAATTGGCAAGGTATAACGCTACTGAACATAATGAAAAGAATAAGCGATAAAACCGAAAAGACCTGAGAATCATCACGGAACAATCAGTGGAATGGCAAATACCACTATTTCCAGGATTCGTAGAGTTCCGTAGAGTATTTGATGCCCTCAATAGAGATGCAGGTGAAATTCTTCTCTCATTAAACGCCTTCGGGAACTAGAGAGATATAGTGAACCACTAGTTGTCGAATCGGTGCAGAAAGTGATAATGTGTCGGCTTACCAATCTGGAGGTCCCAGGTTCGCATTCCACCGGCGGTGACCCGTGGTTTTTTTTTCTGCTGACAACAGATTACGATAAAAAGGCCATGGGGTTTGCAGAGAAAATGCTAGTGGTTGGAAATCCATTTTAAATTGCAGGTCCACTTACAATCGCTGTCTCGAAACGGGTGAAATTCTTCTCCCGATCCATGCCCCACAAAGGGTTACGTGAACTAGAGAGAGAATTGTCAAATTAGGAGTCAAACAGAGCTGCTTAATGTTAAACTGTTCAACATCTTATCAGATGGTATACTAATTCTGGCTACCAGAACTTCTGAAGGCGCGTATGATGAAACAGTGTTTAAATATGGGGAGTAATATGTCAAACCAGTGTCTCGAAACATTCTTTAGTTGCAGATCTACGCAGACGTACTGGTAAAGACTTGATAGACAAAAGTGCTGGAAGATGAAAATGGTAATTGAAAAGCCACACCTTATGAAAAAAGTCAAACAACATGACTCTGGATTGGAGCCTGTTCGGGATCTAAGGAAGTACCCAGGTTAGATGACTCCGCAACACATCAAGAAGATCCGTAAGAAGAAAGGTAGTCAATTAGGTAAATCGTAACAGGAATAGCAGGCGTTGACGTAGCACAAGACCCAGTGAAAGATCGGTTAAAAGGAAGGGAAGAAAGATTGATTGAAATGAAAAATACAAATATAAATTAGAATCTTCAACTTCGATTCTTTACCGCAAGTCTGTCGAATTTAACCCTTCAGTTGCAAAGCCCTCCATCGCGCAATAAAATAACACTGAGAAGAACAATAAGCATGTGTATAGTTTCGTTTTAGATTTGTAGTTTGTTAGTTGGGATTTTTCAAAACGGTAATATTTGATTTTACACAAGTTTACCGTCTTATCAACAATTGGACGAATACGAATTTTCCCCCTGCCGCACAAGTTGGATCAATTGATTGAGTGGCACGATCACCACGACATGGTTCCAGGGTTTCGGCCTCGGTCTTGTCGTGAGTTTTAAAATATTACTAAAAAATCCATCCAGCTCGCAGCAATTGCAAAAACAAGACAATCGAGTTCCCTCATTCCCTTTCGACCAAACCATGCTAATGCAACATAGGGTTGTCCCCTAGGCTTTGGCTATAACATAAAAGAAAAAACTTAGTGAATTATCTCTTTTTTTGGTACTTTTTCTTGTCACACTTTTTCTCGTACTTTCCATATATAAATGATTCTTGAAAACGGCGAGAGAATCTAGAGGGGATCAAGACGTAGCTACTTAATGAAGACTTGTTTTACCATTAAGTTTAACAGACAACATTTTCTATTCACTTTAATATTTAAGGTAGGTTCTGCTTCATTGAGTTTTTTGCTTGACCATTAGGATTTCAACATATTAGGATGGTGAAGTCCGCATAATGTCGGTTAAGACAATATCTGAGAACACAAACGTTTGTAAAATAGAAGAAAAAAAGTACAATTTTATAAGCTCTTACGACAGTCAGACATTGTTTCCTAATTTTTCATACAAATAAATCGCGAAAACCCATGAAAATGTGCAAACAATTTAAAATCATCCTCGCGGCAATCTACAAATGTTTGCAGCTTTCTAAGAATTATACAAACAATGAAGTCTCTTTTCGTTCAGCATAATTTCAAACAAAGTGCGCCTACACAGCAGAGGTTATCACAAATTTGAATGCATCATAATTTGATAACCTCAAGCCCCCTTATATAAACAAACCGTCAAATGGCAAAATTTCAAACGTTCCACTCACCATAGGAATTATTTTTGTTTCTAGAATTTCCATGAGTCGATAACAAACACTGACAGTGTCTGACCAGCAATGATAGCACAATCGTCAAAAAAATTTGAAAAATTTTCATTTTATCTTCAGTCGTTGAACATTCACCGAAAAGAAAGACACTAAAAAAAAGCAAGAACTCCCACACAACGAATAAGGCAACTTATTTTGAAAGTAAATTATTGTTCAATTTGGCGTCCAAAAAACTAATTTATTCACTTGACGCCACTTGGATTCATTAACCCCTCCTCGGATGCTTGTCACAATAATTCCTTCAATTTAAATTTAACAAACTCAAACTGCATTTCCCGCATTTCATCATTTAAATTAGACTCGACTCTCACTTAGTTCGAAAAAAATAAATTCAAAATTGAGAAAAAAAGTGAAAACAAAATACACACGACTTCAATTGATTTTTATTGCACTTAATTACTCACTTAAATCTGCGCGCGCATCTTAACGAACGGACAACGAACGAGAAAAAATAATGAGAAAAAACCGCGAGTACACTTCGCTATATGAGAAGTAACGAGGGCGTGTATTAGAGGAAGGAAGATACTTGAACGACGTCGCGGTGTGCGGAAGAATGCGACATCCCGCATGACAAACTACAAAAAAAAAACCGTCGTCGTAAGTTGTAAGCGCGAATTTTTGTATTATTTCTTGCTCATCAAGAAGTCAAGAGTCCTACACACGACACGATCAGCGATCTTTACCAGAACCGCAAAACCAACGATCATGCGCAGCCCAGATCACAACCACTTCCCATGACTGCGTCTTAACGCAAGCTCTACAGCTCGAGAACTGATATTGCGACCGCGAGGCGTTTCTGGTGCTATGTGATTTTGTACGCTATCTTGCCCCTATAGTTGCGTTCCTTCAAAAGCTGAAAGACATCGATCGAGTGAAACTGAAGAGGAAAGTCCACCACGGTGACACCACTTTGCCTTGTTGCACTGATTGGATCTCGTGTCGTGAATGTCTCCCCGGATTCTTGGGAACTGGCACCGGCTGTAGTGTAGTTACGACCAACTAAATCAATGTTGTTCCTCTCCACCTACAACTTGACCAGATGACGGTAGACGATAGACGTGACTGACTGGCCAAAACCTTCGAGACATTCGAGACGGGGACTGGAAAATTTCAATTGTCCTTAAGTGGTCAACTGGTGTGGGGTGCAATCAGAGCTGAATGTTTTGACATGGAACTCGCATGTGCACGATGTCCTGTGGGTTCAAGTATACATTATTGGAAGTAAACAAACTAAGAAAGCTACATACATTGCCCAGTGGTTGTTTCTTTGTCAGGAAACGACAAGTGGCTATTGAGTAAGTCATTCAAGGATTACAGTAGACCAGAAATTTGAGAATTTCAGGCGCACGGGAGATGTTGTACTTCCGAAGCAAATATTGAAAAGTTCTTGAGATTTGAGACTAGGTACTTTTAACTTTCTTCCAACTTGTAAGAGCCCGTAATTTAAGATATAATTTATGAGGTAATGGAATTTTTCAAATGCCTTCTCTGACCGTACATGAAGTCGTTCTTGTGTTCATCTGAATTTTTTAATGTTCAGCGGATTTATTATGAAACTGGACGAAGTCCATAATTTCTGTTGCTGCGTTTAGTATCCTACTATCGCAGTTCAGGTCTTGCAGGAAGTGTAGCAGCTGCAATCGCCACCTTTCCATCTCCCGTTGAATTTTGTACTTACAATATGGAAAGCATCGACGAAAGTTTACTTCCAAAACCCACTTTAAAGAAGTTTTCCCTTACATTTCCCACATTACTGCAATGTCCTTCCTATAAAAATTCTGTTTACATAATCGAAAGTCGTCTCATAATGAAATCTACAAAAGCGATAAATACATATACATTCGCGGAAAGAAAAGTTTCCACCGTTTTGATTTAAAATGTTAGTGAGCGATATTACATTTACACTAGTAGTCTCTCCCGACGTTAGCGGGGTTTTCGATATGGAAAAAGAAAATTCACGATGCAAGCGGGACGCAGCTTTCCTGACACCGATAGCACTTGTTTATTTTTCCACTTTCTCCCCCACCGCAACCAACTGATCGGTTATATAAACGTGATGCACTAAAATCGTCACTGCTTATTCCTTATATTACCAAACGTTCCTACGTAATAAAATGTATACAATAGAGAGCATATCTATAAACTAAAAAAAAGAGCACCTAAATCGGATCAGTGGTTCTCGAAGTATAAGAATACGAATGGACATACAGACGACGAAACGTTGCGTTTTATAATATGAGGAGGAAAGATAGAGTTGGTTTTAAGATAAGCGGGTTACAAGCTTGCTTATATAGCATACACCAGAGGGAGGGCAGCTCCTTGAGGCGTCATAGGAATTATCGAGAGTGTATTTGTAGACGCTTATAGCTGAACATCACCTAAGAGGTACGGATGAATCCCTACTTGTTATAGAGTAGCATCGGCTGCGGAGATGCAGAGAATATTTTTTTGAAGTCCTAAACCACACCTTTGGATCGACGAACAGCCTTTCATCCCAGTCTGCAGGATTGCTGGCAACATTAACATCAAACGTTCGACAAAATTGGCGGTGGCGGACACTAAGGGGAAGGGAAATGGGTTAAGAGGTTGAGTGAAGGAGGTGTCGATGTACGCCTCGCTTGAATAAAACTAGGGAAAATAGAAGATGGTTCCACATTCATGTTGTTCGGCTTAGAAAAGATTCCTGAAATTTGACGGTACGTCCAAATTTCACCTGGAGAGTAGAGGGGTGGGAGCGACTTTAAGCTTGTGTACCGCGCGTTGTAATGTGTCTGCAAGGTATCAGAATATCAATTTCGTTAAAACAGTGACCGTGGAAATAGCGATAGAAGAGTGAGAGAGAACTGACATTCCGTCGATACTCCAAGAGATTGAGGGATCGCCAATAAGTTTAATAGTCTTACGTTGTACTTTGTCTAAAGCGGACAATGCCTTGTGTCCGGTTCCTGTCCAAATACGGGAATTATTTAGAGTCTAAGCCTGATGTGGAACTTTAAGATCATTATATTCTCCTATCTCTGTACAAAACCCAAACATTTCATCGCTTTTTTGGCGACAGAAAATATATGGTCGGTCTAGCTAGGGTTACTGGATATCTCAATACATAACAATATGCATATGTTTAACGAATGGGGAGGGGGGGGGGGGGGTTGGATGGTTCATAGAAATATCGTTGTTTAATGATCCAAACATGCTCTCGGTTGATTTTTGTAGAATACCTACAAGAATTAATTACAGGATCAAAAGAGTACGCGAAATCGGGCGTGCTGTCGTCGGCAAAATTATGAATAGGATTGCAAGTGAAAGATAAAAGATCATTAATAAAAACAAGAAATAAAGGTGGTGAGAGAACTGATCCCTCAGGTACACCGACATTTATTTCGTATTGATCAGATGTAATTCCGTCTATTATTACATGGATTGAACGGTTTTACAAGAACATTTCTATCCATTGTAAGAGGTGAGGGTGCAGACCAAATGTTTGAAATTTGGCTAAAAGGGTCGCGTGCCAGACTCTATCAAAAGCTTTTGAAATACAAAGGCAATTTCAGGCTCACTAAAATTATGGAGATAATTATTCCAACCCTCCGTTAGTTAGTCATCGGTTGAGCGCCTGTACGCAAACCGAATTGACAATCGTTTATAAGATTGTTATTTTCTAGATATTTCATCAACTGAGAGCTAATAGGTCATTCAAAAAATTTAGACAAAGCACAATTGGTTTGAAATTAGAACGGCCGCATGCCTCTCCTTTTTTAGGTATCGGCTAAGCATGAGCAAGGTTCCATGTAGTCGGAAACACTCCTGTCGCAGGTTGGCTTTGCCTAAAGAGCTAGTACACACATTTTAATTATGGATGAGTGGTCGTATTGAAGAACTGGTGAAATTGTTCTTTACGGTTTTGACGAGAGACCAGAAGCCCTTGTTACTCAAGTAAATACTTTCCGTCTAATACCTGAGCCAATGTGTGTTGTGGACATATTCAAGCTGCCGTATAAAAATCAGAAATGAATGATGGGGTTTAAATCTAATCTAGACATAATAAAATTCTGCAGGGAGATGTGAAAAGGGGACACCATTCCTAATGTGAACCGCGATTCCCCTATGAGGAGAGAGAATAGCTGCACAAGTAAAAACCGGGAATGCGATACTGATTAATATCAGAATCAGAAACCACAATGGTTTGATAGTGCAAGGTTAGCCGAGGTTAAGTGGCAGTAAACCGAAAAATGGTTACTTTTCAAGCCAAGAATGTTGCCAAAATCAAAATAAAATTTTTTCATATTCTCGTAACGTTAATTTGCCAAAACAAAACAAAACCAAGAACGTACATCGAAGCAAAGGGCTGATGAAGGGGATTCACAAATGAAAAACAAAACCGCCTCGATGAGGTCGATGTCAAAATTAGTAGCAGCGTTATGCCTGCTGTACTGAACTTTGATCGCAACGAAGGCAGCTAAATGCTCAGCAGTGGAGACCCGTTAAACGCATTCAATGAAGCACGATTGTGCTACATTGAATGTTAAATGGAAAAAATTTAATAAAGAGGAACGGACTCACCAGACTTTCTATTAGAGCATAAAACCCCTTTCTCTTGGCGAGGTGGTACTACATTTTTAAATTAACTAAGAATCTCTCCCGCGACCGAGACTCAACAACATCTCCAGACGCACAAAACTGCAGTTCTTTGGCTCGAACATAATTTTTTCTGTTGTACGGCTATCCAACAATTTGTCAAATAACAGCTACAAGCCTTTGTCAACCGATGTTTCCGGCGCATCCCCTCCATTGACGGAGGCCATTACCAGCGAAGACCAGCACATACCAGCACAGACTTATAGACCAACATTGAGACATTGAGAAAAAATCCAAATAACATCGCTCAACAAGCTCTTGATTGGAACCCGGCCGAGACCCAAGGAATACGCCAAATTGGAGGACCGCGCAACACATGGAGAAGATCCGTAGAGAAGGAAGGCATGTAACAACAAATCGTGGCAACAGTTGAAGGTGTTAGCGCAGAACCGAACCAGGTGGAGAGTCGGTGTAGTAGACGCCCTATGCACCACAAGTGGTTAAAGAAACCAAAGAGATATTAGAGTTAAGTTTTTGAGTGATTTTAGGAGATTGTCAGGACGAATCAACTGGGAACTTTTCGCCTATAAGTTACTGCACATATTTGTGGTCACATGGAATAAGCTGGTGAGTCAAAAATCGCAACTTTTAAGGGCAGTACTTTTTTAATTTTCAACAATTCTTGTAAATCCATTTTTAAGAGAAAATACATTTTGTTGATAACAATGTAGTCGGAAAGTATTAGGGTCATGCGTTATCAAGTGGTGGAGATGAACACAGTACACTTATCTCATTTTGACCATTTTTCACTTACCAAGTTATTCCCTGTGACCACGATATCTTCTTCCAATCTATTTATAAGATTAGTATCATTATGTTGTAAGGACAACTTGGAGTAAGTTCACAAAATCAGTGGACGGATTTTCTGAGATTTCCCATTCAGAGAGTCAAACAAATCATTTTAAAACAAAAAAAGGTCAATTTTGGTCAAAGTTGCTCAACGAATCTGTTTATTGAATAAGTGTCCTCATTTCATAAGGATAATTTAGAGTAAAATTAGTCGACGACTAAATATAGGCAGAGATTTTTAGCAATTTCCAAATTTTACTTGAGAAAGCAAGTTACTAAAATTGTCAAAAATTTTGAAGTTTTAGAGCCACTGTCACCTGTAAGTGAAACTAACTTCATCCATTTACAAAAAGTTTTGCGGACAAGTATTTTTCATTGAAATTGAAATTTAATAATCTTACGTTAAAATGCATAATAAATTTATCAACTAAATAAACAAAAATAAAAAGTAAATCACAACAAACTCCCTTACCTTTTTAAATTTCATGCCAAGTTTCCCCATGTATTGAGAGATCTCCAAACAACAACCAAGTTTTTGTTTTTCATTTTTTCACACTTAATAATCCCTAAACACTTCGTTTAACACTTGTTATATAAGAACAACTAACAAATATACCATTTAACACTCTTTTTGAAAAATTAACACTGAAGATAACATTAAAATAAATCAAAAATTCCCCCGAAACCAAAAGCACTTCACCAGCATTTCTGCAATTCTGACTGTCTGCTGTCACAGACGTGTCCATAGATGATGAATGTCACAAAATATGCAACATGTTGAGAAGTGTTCTTTGTTGTACACACTTGTTGCACTGTGGTAACAAAGAATGAATTTTAACGGGCTGAAAATGCAAATAAATTTTTTGAAATATTAAAATATTTTATGTAAGTAATTGGTGGTAATTTCTACACAGTTGGCTATAAATAAGCATACACATACACACAAAACGTCTAGTACGCCTCGGTTTCTTCGGACTGATTTTGTGATGACGGGCGACGGCCTTTGGCTATAAACAACGGACTACGATCGGGCTATGAAACGTGCGAACTCTGAAGATCATAAAAGTGGAGCGGGAAATAGCGGGAATAAATATCTGAGGATTAAGCAAGACTAGGTGGTCCCGGGACCGAAATTCCTTTCGCGGGGGGGCCCGTATGTGGTACCCCCGGGCCCAAATTTCGTCTCTTCGGGCCTGCCTTTTCCGATGCTCTTCTTACTCCATTGGCGATTCTCTTCAATAGGTCCCTTCAAGTTGGTAAATTTACTACATTGTGAAAGTGCTCTTTTATAGTCCCTGTTCATAAAAAAGGCCATACGAATATTATAACCAATTATAGACCTATCGCAAAGTTATCTTGCATACCTAAATTGTTTGAATCAATAGTGTATTCGCAGCTTATGGAGCGTTGTATTGGCTTGATCTCTCCCAATCAGAACAGGGTTTTTGCCCGGTAGATCAACGGCTACTAACTTACTTGAATTTACCTCCCACATTATTTCTGGCTTCCAGCGAGGTATGCAAACTGACTGCATATACACGGATTTCAGTAAAGCCTTTGATAAACTCCCTCACTCCCTAACTATATTTAAACTCGGGAGGCTGGGTTACCCCCCTGTTCTTCTCGACTTTGTTTCATCCTATCTAAGAGACAAGTCTTACCGTGTGTCGCTCTGCGGCTCTACCTCTAGAATCTTTAAGGCTTCATCTGGTGTACCACAAGGCAGTCATCTCGGTCCTCTACTATTCGTTCTTGTCATTGACGACATTGTCCGTCTGATCTCGTACTCTATTGTTCTAATCTATGCTGATGACATGAAGATCTTCTCTTATACTAAGGATGGTGGTGATGCCGCCCTTATTCAAAAAGACTTAGATACGTTTCTGGCGTGGTGCGCGCATAACGGCTTACACCTCAGTTTTGAGAAATGTGAAGCTATGACTTTCTCCAGGAGTCCCAATCCTCAAGTTTATAATTACAACTTTGCAAGGAATGGTCTCCGTCGCGTGCTGTCCGTAACTGACCTTGGGGTAAAACTTGATAGGAAGCTTGATTTTACTCTGCATATTAACTATATCGTGGCTAGAGGCAGTTTAATCTTGGGCTTAGTTAAGCGATGGTCTAGAGAGTTCTCGGATATTCCAACATTGATGCATTTGTACTACTCCTTAGTTAGACCTATTCTTGAGTATGCATCTCAGGTCTGGTCGCCTTACTGCGCTGTTCATTCCAAGCGTATCGAATCGGGGCAGCGTAATTTTCTTAGATTTGCGCTTAGAGGGCTCCCATGGGACGATCCATGTAGACGCCCGCCCTACACCGACCGCCTATAGTTGCACGGTTTGCCCTCGCTTGAGAAAAGGCGCAAAGTCGCTGACTTGGTGTTTATTCATTAGCTATTGAACTCTAATATAGACTCAGGCTCGCTTGTAAGCAGGGTTTCCTTCAGACAGTCCCAACATAACCTTCGAAGACCGCCTTTGTTGCATTTTGAACCATCCAGATCAAATTATGGCATGCATGAACCAATTAATCGTTTATGTAGGGCTGTTAATTCTTTTCCTAATTTTGATTTAACTCTTAGTAGGGTGTTGTTTAAGAACTATCTATTTTCTGTGCTCCCGTGACTCTCTGTTTGTATGTTGTGTTGCTGAGTTTCCTTGCTTGTTTTATTTCTGTAGCTTTTCGTTTTTTTTTGTTTTAAGGAGCCTCATTTCATCTTTGTGATGGAATAGGTGAAGTGTTTCTTGGCTTCTTGCCGAAGAAGTGCGCCTTCTGTGTTAGAAGGTTTAATTTTTTTATATTGCACTACTATGAGATTATGGATCTTGTGTACATTAATTGTTTAATAAATGATATGATATGAAATAAATAATAACAAGATAAAGGGTAATTTTAAATAAAATAAATAGATTTTATGTAATTATAAGGAAATGACATCGTGAATAGGAAATTTTATGATTCTCAAAATTCTTTCTATTCAAATAAATATTTGTAGTTTATTTATTATGATATTTTACACAGATTTTTTATTAAATTTTGTTAAATATATTATTTTGTGTACCATTTAGGTGGCAACATATGTATAGATATTAATATTTTTACACCTGTTCAATATTTACTCAACAACATTCAATATATTTTTTTTTTACATTTCACGGAGCTTGAGATATTTTGGACATTTTTCTCTATATTTATATTGTTAATAAATAAATAAATAATTGTTACTCTGCTCGGAAAGTTCCTTAATATGTTTTGAGAAAATTACAATCCAATTTAGGTTCTTTAGCCGAGCAAGTTACCAGCTCATTGGAACGGTAATGCTTGACGTTCTTTCAACGTCAATGCAATTCATTTACAAAATAATAATGTATTACAAAATTTTTTCTTATTCTGAAACCTTTAGTGATATAATTATTATTCTAATAGATTAAATAGTTTATTTTATGTAAATATTTTCTATATTTATAAAAAAGTATAGGTAAACTGTCAGTTGAATCATTAGTTCCTAATGTTGTCCGGAATATCTTGAATTTCTTCTCCCGACCAGGGTAACAGAAGGGAGAGTTAACTTCTTAATCTAGCAAAGCTAAATTATTTGATTATAGATTAAGTTAATTAACAAAATTCGCTATTCCGTCAACATAGTCAAGAACATGAACTCAACATTATTTCACAATTGGTGGAAAAAACGTACTTAATTATTTTTAGGCATAAATTTATTACAACATTTAATACAACATTTAATACAAATAGTATTATCACCATATCACCAGACAGGCGAGCCCGTGCCTATCTGACAAGGGGTGATGACATATACGTAACAACAATTCCAAAATTGCGTTTGCTCAAAAGTTGAAAATTTTGGAATTTGGTAATCGAAAATTTACAACTTTCGATAATTTCTTGGATGATATCATTAACTCAACAAAAAGATGTTGAGTTTTTCTGATACCATACTTTTTGGACTTATTGAAATGGACTGTTTGAGTCCGCAAACGCATTGTATTTAAAAAAAAATTTTCAACTTTTTTTTGGATAATATCATTAACTCAAGAAATTGAGTTATCCTGATATCGTCCATTATGTACTGCTAAAATATTTCAAAAGCAGTGCATTTAAAAAAAATTTTGGAATTTTTTTTTTTTGGATAATATCATTAACTCAAGTTAAAAATTTTGAGTTATTCTGATATCGTCCTTATTGCAACATTTGAAAATCATTGCGCGAGTCCCCAAGCGCAGTGTATTTCAGTGTTTTTTTTTCCACTTTTGTCGTACATTACAACCGCCAAAAATGGAATTTTTTTGGGAGTATTTTTCAATTTAAGAGTCGTCGGTTGAGTACCATGATAACGTGTCGGCCCTCCATCTTAAATATTCGAAAATTCGAAACCCAACCGACGGTGACCACCCGGTTGGCCGTTTTCCGCAGGCAATAAATTCCGCGAAAAAGACCATTGAGAATTGCAAAATAATTCGGTGGTTCGGAATTCATATTAAATTATCAACCTACACTCGTTCTTCTCCCGCTCCATTACTCATAAAAGAGAATAAGAGGGAGAAGAGAGAGAGAGGGAGATTTTTTCAATTAACAGAATTCATTACTCAAACCCCCTCCCACAAGGGTTTTGAGGAACACTATAAATAATAACTTTACGTAATTTATGAGAAATAATAAATTAAATTAAATATTTCGTAAAAAATTATTACAAACATAAAAATATTAAATAATAATTATATACACTGTTGTTGCTTATATTATGCGCTGTTTTGTATATAGTCAGCAAAACTCTCTTTCCAAAATAGTTTTAGTTTTTGAAATATTAAAAATGTAAGTAAAATTGGTAAACAAAATTCACAGATTTAAAAAGAAGATATACGTCCTGCTATAAAACAAAACTCTGATATGCTCTGATGTTTAAGTATGTGTTAACAAATGAATTGGGCAAAAAGGCTAAGGTGGCGGTTAGCATCCACTACATAAGTACGGGAAAAAGGATAAATTAACACTTTTGTTAGAAATCAACTAAAAATTTATAAGCAGATATAAATATGAAGGAGACAAAAGTTCTAACGTGAAGTATGTAAGTTAGATAAGCAAAGAATGGATAATTGAAAGGAGAATTTGAAAGAGAATAGGAAATATGTTAACTAAAAGGACTTATAAGCTCACTTACTAATATTTGTGCGTATATTTTGTGCGTAAATGTTGTCATAACACATGACTATTAAATAGATACTATTAAGTTGAAGTAAGTTAAATAAACGTTTAAAAAAAAATAATCCATAGAAACTTTAAAAGTACAATAATGTAATAAAATAATAAAATAAAGTGAAAGATTAGTGTTCTAAAGAGAAATTAAAGAAAAACAGTGACCCATGTGCCATTGAATTAACGTAGTAAAGTAGTTATCACGTTTCAATGGCAAAACTGGATCTAAAATCAAATGATACATAGAATTGTACATAGAATTAACCCATCTAACATAGAAGGCGCACTTCTTCGGCAAGGAGCCAAGAAATATTTTACCTATTCCATCAAAAAGATGAAATGAGGCTCCCAAAAACAAACAAACAAACAAAAAAAAAAGCAACAGAAATAAAACAAGCAAGGAAACTAAGCAACACACCATACAAACACAGAGTCACGGGAGCACAGAAAATAGATAGTTCTTAAACAACACCTTACTAAGAGTTAAATTAAAATCAGGACAAGAATTAACAGCCCTACATAAACGATTAATTGGTTCATGCATGCCGTAATTGATCCGATGCTTTATGAAATAAAACGAAAACGAAGACTTTCCAGAAGGAATTCAATGCTTGAGTGAAATGAAAAATTAAAAAAAAAATATGATAGGTAACAATAAACGAAAAAAACTGAAAATAAAAAGTAAATAAAATAGTAAAAGTTGTACTAGAAAACGCTGAAATAAATGAAAAATTATAAAAATAACAGGAGAAATAACATGTATAACATTGGTGTGCGCGTACCACACCTGTTTATATGTGCGGTAACTGTGTACACTGTTGGTAGTGTAACTACAACCTCTGGCTGGTAACGGACTCCTGGCACGGTTATCTGCCAGGTGTGCTGGGGAATTGTAATCGAGCGGAGAGTAGAATAAATTAGCGAATACTCGTGAAAATCATATGGATACCATAAAGAAAAATTAAGAATCTGATGCAATTTTAGGCTATAGTTTTCCGTTCCTTCAGATGGAGCCTCTGGGCACATTACCCTGTTCCCAAAAGCCGTTGAGCAAAATAATTACCACACTCCGTCATTACTAAGCTGTGTTGAACAAGAGTTGGTATGTGGGGAAAGGTCCTCACATATTGACTCCGTCTGCACCCTAGAGACTGACCATGTTTACCTGTGTGAAATCTGCTCTCACGGCAATTGGGGAATCGGTGAACATTTTGCATCTTTAAATTGACCCTGGTTTCGTGCGCAGAGAGGAAAAGGTTTAAGAAGGCTCTAGCAAATGAGTTCTTTAGAGAAACCCCTCTGCAGGTGGCCAAGTTCAACGTTCCTAACAACCCGGAAATGAAAAGAATACGCTCAGAGTAAATGTCCAATGAACAGACTATGCCCAAAATAAACATGTGTTCGGTGGCTCTGAAGAAAGTATTCTACTATCACCTGTATTCAAGGGAATTGTCCTTCTTCTACAAGAGCAATGTCACTTGACATGAATGTATACAACGTTGCACCTGTCCAAATCACAAATTGCCTTGAAGAACAAGAACAGTTGCCTCGAGCGAATGTGATACGAGGCTACTTTCCTTAGAACCTTTCCCTACTCAGTGGGAAGGTCCGGGCATCTGTCCAACCTTAGCCTAAGAAACGCTTCTAGACCTCCTCTCTCTATACTTACATGTAAGGAAAGAGGTAGCTTGTAGAGCTATTATATCGTCGGACAGCTATCCCAAAATCTAATAACTCAACTGAAAATGAAAGAGGAATTCATAGAAGACAGAGCAGTTAACTCGATATTGGACGCAATACCGCAAAAGTAAAGCTTTGAAACATCATATAAGATAGTCATAGAGGCCAGAGAGTATTGGTGTCAAAAAAAGGGGAGCCCTGATACAGTACACGGATGGTTCCAAAATAGATGGCAAGGCTGGCGTTGGAGAATATAGCACTAAATTTGAACTCCAAAAGGTGCTAGACACCGTGCCCCAATCATTTTTCAAGTAGAGATACATGCTATCGAACTTTACACACGTCAGATGCGCCGGCGTGGTAACTGAGGTGCTAAGATGTATATAGCATGTGACAGTCAGGTGGCGCTTAAGGCACTGAGGGCACAAACCCTTGAGCTGACCTGAGACTGCGTGAATGTATTCAAAGAACTGGTAAAAACCAACAGAATTACCGTAAACTGGGTAACAGGTCACGAAGGTATCGAAGGAAACGATGTTACGAATCAACTTGCAAAACAAGGTGCCAATTTACCACTAGTCGGCTCTAAGCCGTTCGTGAGACAAATCACATCCTGGGAAAATTTTTCAAGATTAGTGTAAGTGAAAACGTTTATTAACTACTTGCAAAAGAGGACAAAAGCATATCTCATACACAGCAAGACAGAGTTCAGCCTTATAAGAGGCCTTTTAGTTGTACATGGCCATCTGAAGATATCGCTTTTGTTTGGAAGAGAAATAAACAGCGGAGTATATCCTCTGCCGCTGTGAAGCCTTTGACCGCATAAAGTTCAAGAATCTATGAATGGCGTTTATATCGCCAGAGGATGCTGTAAAAGCGGCTTCCAGAACAATCCTAGGATTCATCAAGGAAATCTGGACCGTATTCGATAGTGCAGGGTTAGATCACAAAAAATCTCACTGATTGAAGTGACAGGGAGATGGTGACTTCAATACCTTTAGGACTCCCTAAGAAATAATAATGATAATAAAAGTTGTAGGATAAAATCTGCTTCCTTAATCCAACAATGCATGAAACATGTTCGATTAGCAAGCATAGAGTAAAAAAGGTATATCGGCCGCTAGGAAGGGTTGACAAACTAAAATCCTAAGCGGCACATTGATATCCTACTGTTTCCAGTTAAGCTGGTTGGATGCCTTTTTAGGGCAACCGGAAATCGTTTTTTGAATTTGAATAGAGTTCTTTTTAATTCTACATCGTTGATGCTATAACTGTTTTATTGTGCCAATGAAAATATCTTGGATTTGTTAAACTTGATTTATAAGTAATTAAATTGCAAAAAATTCAATCGAATCTTAAGTGGCCGACCATTTGTGCATAATTTGAAAGGCTGTATGTTACAGAGAAGTCAATACTGCTGAACACCAAGTAGGTTAGGTAATAAGATCTATATATCCCCTTATTTGCGGTAGATTATGAATGAAAGGAAATCTGTATTATTACGGAAAACGAAAATGAAGCGAATTTCAAATCTAGGCACTTTCTTCGATGTTTTCATCGTCCGTAAATTGAGCCCCCACGGGCGATAAAAACAAAACGGACTTCTCAAGACAAATCATTTTTATATGAACTTTCCTGCAAAAGTGTATAAAATATAAAAAAAAAAATCAAATATGCTCTCCAGTTTGGGAGGATCTAATATTCAACGAGGTACCCCTCAGGGAGGAATCCTTTCACTACTCTTATGGAACATAAATCTGGATGAGTTACTCATAGACCTGGTGCAGTCTAGTCACAAGGTTATTGCCTACGCCGATGATATTGCCCTGATATGTTATGGAAAGCACCAAAACACACTGGCTGAAGTGTTACAACACGCCCTCTCCAGGATATTATCATGGAGTGATGGGTGTGGTCTGGGCATAAACCCGAACAAAATAGAGTTAATACTCTTCTCTCGGAGACATAAAACACCTCCTATGAATTGTTCTATACTAGACGGGGTTAGGCTGAAACTGTGTAATCAGGTTTAATATCTAGGTCTAGTCCTAGATAGAAAACTTACCTGGAAGCGTAACATCCAGGAAAGAGTACGGAAGCTATAGTGGCGCTGCATTCGTGTAAAAAGGCAATAGGGAAAAGATGGGCTATGGTGCCACACGCATTGTGCATTGGTTCTACACAAGTGTCATACGACCTACACTTACGTATATGGCGATCGTCTGGTGGTCGGCACTGGATATATTAACCCATCACAAAGCAATGGATAACATTCAGAGGACGGGAACACTGCTGATAACAGGTGCCCTTCTAAAGCCCTGAACACTTATCTCCACCTTCTACCGTTAGATCTTTTTGATAAGAAAACCGCATCCTCAGCTGGAAACGAACGGACTTCGGTCACTCCAAAATTCTGAAAGGAAGAACTGCCAGCAACATCGACTATACCAAGCCCAAGCCTTTCTTTGGAACTAAATTCGACTCCTCCTTTCCCACCAGATTGGAATATGGGAGGAAGGTCCACCCCAATGGTGGATGTATCTTCTCGGAACATGTGGACCTCGATATCTCATTCCGCTTACCTGACTACTGCAGCGTGTTTCAGGCGGAAATCATGGCTGTAAAAGTAGCCGCGGACCGTCTGAATCATTTAACGCTACCTAAAGATAACATATGTATTTTCACAGATAGTCAGGCCGCTATTGAATCCTTCACGGAAGTATGTACTACCTCCAAAACGGTTGTAACCTGTCGCTCAACTCTGAACGACATAGCTGAGCATGTGAAAGTACGGCTCATCTAGGTGCCTGGACATAGTAATATTCCGGGTAACTGTAGAGTCGACGACCTAGCGAGAATCGGTACCACTCGTCCTGATTCGGAAATTAACCACCAGCTGGGAAAACCGCTTGGCACTTGAAAAATGAAATTTTCACAGACATCTCTTAGGATTGCAAATGTTAATTAGCAGGAGGAACACACACCTGACAGATATGGCCAAAACCTAACCCTAACCGGTCAAGAGAGCTCATCCTACTCGGACGTAAAGTTATTAGTAGTACTGTAGCCGTTATTACGAGCCACTGCCTCATAGGTAAAAACACCGATAGACGGTACACCTTCAAACGATTTCTGTAGTTGCCATGACGAAGAGGAAACCATACTCCAGCCCGGCCCTAGCCAACGATAGGAACCGGTTTTTGGGCTCCCCCTTCTTTGAAGAGCTAATCGAATTAGGCTTCACTGACGTCAGGGACTAAGCTCGATTTATCAGAAGCTTCCCAATGACGGGTTAAGGCTGACCACCCTTTCCATCGCAGCCAATTGTATTTTGACTCCTTGAGAACTAGTTTCCACTGGAGACAGGGAACTGGCTCAGTGCACAGGTAGTAACAGGTTCACCCTCTTTTTCTTAGGTATTTTTATGAGGTTTAATTTTTGCAGCCTCAATTGTGGTATCACAATGGGACTCCTTGGCTTGCCAAGCCACTCTAACCTAACCTAATCTACATAAGAAATGATTCAGATGGCCAGCTCTGAGTGCTATTCCAGAACCAAATAATACAAGTGTGACAATTTAACTTATGCAGAGATGGAAACATGTGCAACAAATGGTTAAACATTTTTTGGGTAAATGTTCTAAAGATCGGCTACAGCATAGGCCAAAATGGTATGCCAAACAGCCGAATATTCATGTTGAAGATATTGTTTTAGTAAAAAATTAAGGTACACCTCCAATAAGTTGGCCTTTAGGAGTAGTTGAAAAATTTTATCCGCGAAATGATGTATTAGTTCGGGTTTTTGAAGTTAGAATGCAGAATAGAAGCTTTGAAAGACAAGTATCTTAAATTTTTCGTTTACCAATTGAATCATCTGAAATAGTTGATGACATTTAACAAGCATTGTTGTTTGTGGTTTATTGAATGTTATTGTGTTGGATTGGTTGACTATTTATTCGTGTATTTAGCAAATTTTTCAATTTATTTAAAATATCTAACATGTATGACGAAGAGGACAATGCGTTCAACCCTTTAGCTATAGAATCTATTTTTCCTGGAAGATGATATATATTTCCGAACCTCCAAAGAAGGCAACAGAAAACATCATCAATTTAGATGGCCTTATTCAATCCTGCAGTCGGAATTTCGATTCAGTAATATTTCTCAAGTATTGTCACAACACGCCAATTTTCTCTTAGCCATCGGTATTTAATTGATCTCATATACATATTCTAAGCGTCCTGAAACCTACAACAACTCTATAAGAATTTCAGTTGTGTATTTCAAATACGAATTAACGCTTGATCGCGCCGATAGTATGATTTGTATTTGAATTAACCAATGTTAAATTAAAGTGAAATGTGTTAAAAATTAAGTTAAGAATGTTGAAAGAAAAAGGTTTGAATTAAAGCTATATAATTTTGTTTTTAATTAGCACTACACAATTTCTATAGCGTTCTATACAAACAAATGTTTTTAAATAAAAAATTTAAGTTCAATAACATCCGGAAAAAATAGAGAACGGGGTCGGTTTAGAAATAATAAAAACTCAATCTTTAATAATAATAATACAAAAAAAAAGTTAATAAATATAGAAATAGCGAATAAGTGGGCCAGAGAGATTTGGACTTGCAATGGACACAAACTATGTGCAACAACAGTAGCAGACACAAGAAATGATTTAAAAAATGCGAATTAAATAATTGTTAATAGTTTAAAAAGTAAAAAAATCTACAATCAATTTTTAATGTGTAATGTTGCACGGTGTATACACAATCTACCCAGTATAACATTTTATTTAGGAGTTGCGTTAAACAACAATGAAATATATTTTATATAGTACTGTATGATTCATAATATCGGCATACATTCATTTGAATTAATAATGGATATGTTGCCGTATTGATATTTACACTGAAATATGAATGGAATGTCGTTAAAAAACATTCACTTCTTTCAATTTCCAAGAAATATAGTTTTCAGGCCGATTAGGAAAGATTTTCACTTGGATATACACATTAATCAAAAAAATTACTATAACCATCTCTACTTTTCTTAAATACCATTTTTCTATTTACATTAGTTTTGCTTGGAGGTAAATTTATTTACATTTGACACGTGCTACCTTCCAGCCAAAGCCATGCTAACGCATCATAGGGTTGTCCCCTGGGCTTTGTTAATTAAAAATATATAATATTTATTTTGATAGTCTGCATGTATAATCTTCAAATAACATAGATATTCCAAATATTCCTATATCTATTAATCATATCAGAGTTATATTTTCTATTTTCTAATGTATATAAATGCTATGAATTGTAATAAATATTATATATAATAGATAATTTAAGTTCATAAGATTTCTTTTCAGCTGATCTTTTCGTCAAATATTTACATATCTTAGTTATATACATTTATTATGAATTATTAATTACTTTTTTTTCATTTCCTATATGATTTATTGTTAACTTTATTATTTGTTCCTGAAAATGCTTTCATTTTTCAATTAATGCATGAATTCTTTGATCGTACAAGCAAGCAAGACAAAGTATATAACACAATTTAAAATAGGTTTAACAAAAACAAAAAATAACCAACATGCGCAATTGTTTTGTTTTTAATAATTGAATTGATTTGAAGTATTTTTTTATTTTAATTTATTTAAGGGATGGCTACCAATATGGTGGGTATTATAACCAACGTTTGTGCCAAAACTGCCCTACTGCATAAGACGCTACACCACACCGAGGTAGGCAAGGAGGTCTTTAACAGAGGAGAATTTAATATCAGCCGGCCACGAAATACCCGACTGAAGATCCTTCTTCTACGATAGTACAAAAGCACAGGACCGGTGTTAGTGATACCTTAACCTTTAGTAGCCAGATAGGTAGCCTAAAATCAACCTAAAGTCAGCTTTATTTAAGGCAGTGGTATCATTGTAAGGGTCTAACAAGTGCCTTAGGTCGAGTAAGCCCGGTGTTTGATGTAGGCATAACTTAAAAAAAAGTAAATAACTAAAAATAAGATTTTTACATAAGTAGATTCCAAATTTGTAAAAATAGAAAAGTTTCTGAGGTACGAAGCTGCAAAGGCTGCTGGGCTAGCAATATGGTGGGTATTATGACCAAGAAGGTCTTTTGTGCCAAAACCGCACTACTGCATAAGACGCTACACCACATCGAGGTAGGCAAGGAGGTCTTTAGCAGTGGAAAATTTAACATCAGCCGGCTACGATAATTCCCGACTGAAGATCCTCCTTCTGCAGTAGTACCTTGACCCTTAGTAGCCAGATAGGTAGCTTGAAATCAACCTGAAGTCCGCTTTATGTAAGGCACCAATGAGCAGACCAGAGGTTCTAGATCTGATCATTGCTTCTAAAAATATCAGATCCTTTATTAAAAACTTGAACTTTAAAGAACACTCCTTTTTTAGATCATAGATTTGTTAAATTCGATCTAGACGGTCGTTCATCGAAACAAGCAGTATTCAGAAATAATGGGAAGACTGACTAGGATTACGTATCCTAGTTATACATGCTCTATCTGTAGAGTCTTTCATGCTCTATATGTAGAGCTATAGTTGTATTGTCCTCAAATCCACCTAGACCTCATAATAGAAAAGAAGACCTGTACGAGTTAGTGGTTAAACTTTCCAGAAATCTAAATGCAGCAGTAACTCAATCCTGTCCTCTTAACAGTCCCAGAGGAAAACTAGAACACCGTCATGAAATGCATAATTTGGGACTCTTCGAAAAGAGTGTAAACAGGCCCAAGGCCAACAGGGATACGATCTTGTGGAGATTAACAATCAAAAATGCACTGCGATGAAATATTGGAAAACACTGACGCCTCTAGACTTGGAAAGATTCTTTCAAATAACACAGGTCTTTAAGCTTCTGCTGTTAGGCAGCTGGGCGCCATTTCCGAAGTAATTTGCTGCGTAGAATCTGTATCCGAGGTTAAAATTGGGCCATCACATTAGGATTTTGAGATATTTGAGGTTATGTACTAAAAAAATGGCTTCTTTTGAGGTTATGTACAGGATGCACACAATTTTTCAATTGTTTGGTGGGATGCAGTTAACAAGCACAATCTCACCTTAACTCTTTAGTAAAGGTGCAAAGGCTCGCTTGCTTGGGAACAACAATCCATACCACAAGTTGGTTTGGAAGCCATTTTACACCTTCAACCCATAGAACTCCACACAAAAAGAATGGTAACCTTGGCAGCTATCAGACTTAGAGAAAACAGCCAATAGACACCACAGAGCTTTGGACATGCAGTCAAACTGAGGTTCTTTAATCAAAATGGGTTGCAACCCTCAACGGATTATATGAAGCCACAAAATGACTTTAGAAAAGCTTTTTCCGTTATCATACCTAACAGAGAAGATTGGAAGCACCCTGAAAACATAATTTAAAGAACTGCCATCTTTACAGATGGAACGAAAGCAGAAAGGGGGATTGGAGCTGGAGTTTTCTCGGAAGCGCTGGAAATAAGTAAGTCATATAGACTTACCAACGAATGCAGCATCTTCCAAGCGGAAATATACGCTATAATGACTGTCCAAGAAAAACAGATGTCAGCAACTCAAATCAATATTTGTGTGGACAGTCAAGCAGCACTCAAAGCGCTGAACTCCAACGTGATAAAGTCAGAATGTGTGAATGATTGTATCAGAGCCCTAAGAAATATTTCATACCATACGGTTAGGTTCTGCTGGGTTCCAGGACATGTCGTCATAGAGGGTAACGAAATAGCCGACGAACTGGCCAAAAATTGTTCAAATACAGAGGGTGCACCCCCCCCCTAACACAGCAAAAAGTCAAATTGATAGACATGACTCCAACATGACTTCGGAACGGTGGAAAAATATCAATTAGTGCTTCACAACACGAAGTCTTTGGCCGGAGCTGAATCATAGCAGAATTTCAAATCTGTTATCCTTCGATAGAAAGCGCTTTCGAACACTCGTCGACGTCATCATCCCATAGGAGCTCTGGCCATTAGACTCGGCGTACCATCGAATGAGTTCTGTAGAAGCTGCAGAGATAAAAAAGAAACTGAGTCCATAGTGCATCTGCTCTGCGAATGTCTGGCTCTAAAAGATGGACGACTCGCCTGTTTGGGAGCAAGGTTCTTTGACAATCTGAACGACCTAGCTAAGATAGCACTGGTGGACCTAAATAGATTCGTACAGAGATCTGGGTGGGTTTAAGTTTCTGACCATGCTTCTTCTTTTTAAAGGCATACACAATGGGCCTTCACGGCCTCCGAGAGAACTTGGCGCTTCTTAGCAACAAACAGCCCCGACTAACCAACCAACCAATATACACACCTAGGACATCGGTAAACAAAATTCAACTTACTTTCGATATAGGATTATGAAGCAGTTTCATGTCGAATCTACGTATATTCCACGTGATTTTTTTACGGGGAGATTACATATTTTTTGCACTCAGTGTTGTACCGAACTGTACAGATTTTAAAGGTGAATAAAACTGAAAAGATTTGAGGTAGAAAAAGCTCACTTTTGCAAGACTCAGTTTTGTTAAAATCAATAAACTTATTTGAAACAAAATTAAAAGAATTTAAACGTGTCTGGATTCGATTCATCCAATTCAATTAGAACATTTGAACGAATAATGTGAAATTGGAATCAATCTGCAGTTCCAATTGGATCGATCTTGAAGTTCCAATTGGTCAAAATTCTACTTGAATTGTATGTAAGAGGCTTAGTAAGAGAAATGTTTACCTGTTTAATTGGAACTACAGTTATATTACATTACATCTTGCTTGATAGATGTCTCTGTATGTACGATTTCACAATTTGTATCTACTAAAATTATTCTTAAACATATTGTTGCAAAGTTTTAGAAAAATAAATCATTGTATATAATTGATTTGTGTAAAAAATTCATTAAATGTATTAAAATAAGAAAATTTCAAGCGCTAAGAACATAAATTACATGGACGTTCAGTAAAGCTTACTATAGGCCCAGAATAAATTCGTTCTTTTTTTAAGTAGATATATTTGTAATAAGTTCTAAAATTTATAGAAAAATTCGTGTTTCTTTATAAAATTTCGAATAAACATAAATCAGTCTGAATAGGAAAGTCTTATAGAAGTATTTAGGAGAAAATAGTAATATGTTTCCTTAAAATAATATGCGAGCATATTATTGGACAGAATAAGTGGATGCAAATTATGTTTTTCATGCTTTCTATTTGTTTTGGTTTCAGTCAATATGTTGTGTTGAGTTTTTGGCCATGAAAGCTAACCGGATGCAGATTGTATGGTGTAATGCAAACTTTGCTTTCTGTTTTAGTGTTTTTATTGTTTTAAAATTTACACTTAAATTTCTCAGAATATTTAAAAATCATAATGAAAGCCAAACAAACGTCATGTCACAAATATTGCGAGTCCATTGAGTGTTCAAGTGAGTCGACTAAACTAAGGATGATTCTCACAAGTAGCCCCAGTATTCCCTCTTTATTCAGGTGTAGTTATGGTTCATATACATAATCAGTAGGAGCTTCTTATAAATACACACTTCATCGGTAAGTTAGAAGACCATGTCGAGCGGAATAGGGTATGCAGCGTTAATTGGATCATCAGCTCCTTTGAATAATACAAGTCACCACATGGAATCTTACTCGTCATTCTACAGGAAGCTCAGTAATCGATTATTACTTTGCTCAAGTTGCCTACTACTCCAGTCCCATGTTCATTTTGTTTGAAGACTGCTCAAGGTGATATTTATCACCAAGGCAGGTAAAAAACGAATATATAACCGCTCAAGACTTCAGACCTATTAGCCTTTTTTCGTTTCTTTAAAAAAACACTGAAGAGACTTATCGACGTGTACCTATGCGAACGTTCCTGATTAACAAAGGTATTCAGTACACAAAACCGCGGTACACCAAGTATTGGGCACTATTGACAAATTGCTTATATATAGAAAATTAAGCTTAGATTTATTCCTCAACATTGTAGGGGCCTTCAATAATGTCAAGACTGTTTCAATACACAACGATCTGAAATCTCACGGAACCGACAGCCTCATTTTTCAATGGATTGACGAAATGTTGGTAGTAGGATGTCAGAGCCGTATGCAGAGATAGGTACTCCGCAGGTAGGTGTAGGTTGTCACTATTACTTTCTTTTTAGAAAGGAAAATTCCTAAGCAACGACGAATTAATGGAAAAAGATGTGAGTGAAATACACAGGTGTTCAGTCAACTGCGGCTTATCGGTTAATCCTAAGAAGATGGAAGCAGTTCTCCTCACAAAAAAAAGAGTGATTGAATCTTTTTAACCGCGTAAATTAGGCCGAGGTACCCTAACCAAACAGGTGAAGTACTTAGGTATCATACTCGACTCCAAACTAACTTGAAACATAGAGGATCGCGTGAAAAAAGGCGATCTATGTCTACAAGAAAATGAATGTACATTCATATTTTGAGACCAATTTTTACTTATGGTAAGCTAAGCAACCTTAAGAAATTACTTAAAATTCAAAGAGCTGCATGACTGGGCATCTCTTAAATACCATGCTTCACCTTCCACCATTTCAGGTCCAATATAGCTGTACAAAGCGCCATATGACTGAAACAATCTAATTGTTAGAAAAGCTTTGACCATGGCAACAGCAGTATAATAAGGATTTGTTCTGGAGGGAAACACTGACACTACGCTACCCCTACACTGAGCTTTAAGAAAATCGCCTCGACTATAATCCCAGACAGAAAGAAGTAGAGATGGTGATGTCAACATGACGGCTATAGCTTTCTTCACTGATGGATCTAAAGCGAAGGACAGGGTCGGAAATGGATTGTAATCGTATTGTCTAAATATATGTACGTAGTCAGTGCCGGAACGACCACTGCGATATGTTTCAAACAGAGATCTTGGCCACAGAAAGAGAGGCAAGGCTATTACTAGCACGCCCAAATCTACCTAACAGTACCGACGTAGAATTAATATTGAAATATATATGTATCTGTAATATCTGGAAACTTTTCTCACATTTGCGTACCAGCTGTGACCTTATTACTTAGGAGCAATACACAAGGTAACTCTCTGCTGGGTTCCTGCCCATATTTTGATACAGGGAATGAGGCGGCTGATACGCTTACAAAGGAAGGTTCTTAACTGAATGCTTCCTGTATAAAAAAAGATCGGCTGGTCTCTAGAGTTAGAAAAAGGAGAAGTTGACCTCAAGGCTACTTAGATTACTAAGGAAAGAGGTTCTGTCCTTCGGAAGTCACGCAGAACGTTCATGCATTCCCACGCCATCGGTGCGACGAAAAAGTGAAAAGCGTTCAGCATTTTCTCTGCGATTTGTCCAAACCTGATCAGGAAAAGGTATAAAGCTAAGGAGGATTGAACGATGTTGTTAACATAGGGCTGTAGCAGTTTTTTTTAGGTTAATTAACAGGTGCAGTCCCATGGATTTAGTAAAACAACAGACTTTTCTTAGGCCCATGTGAGGGCGATCGGCTTTACGATAGGAGTCACCCTAATCTAAGTAGTACAAATATTGTTTCACGAAAGCTTGTAGTTAAAATGTTATACCATAGACTGACCTAGAGAGTTTTGAGGTCTTCAGAAAGATGTTTTCGTTATCTTTGTTTAGATGTGTATTAAAAAAAGGTGGTAAATTTCGGACAAATTGCACAAATCTTATATAATAGCTTTATGCTAGAAGTGGAATTGGTGAGTATTAGTACTCGGTGTTATTAGTACTTTACTTGAAGTGACTATGACGTAAAAATATTCTTAAAAACTTTACTGATAAGAAGAAATTATAAAAATTAAAAACATTAGTTCTAATTTAACGAGAAAAAACACGTTCAATTAAAACTTTAAAGCCGTAGAGACCCTTAGTACTAAACAAAAGTTTTCATAATTTATTAAAATGCAAAAAAAAAACCAAACTCGTTGACATTTACCATAAGCGAGGATTTTCAATTGTCCCAAAACACAAAGAATTAGAAATTAAGAAAATATGGTCGCATCGAAAAGCAACAAAGAAACGTTTTTATGCAGTCAACAATGGACCCTTTTGCTTGGCATTCAATTAAACTCATTTGTTTGAACAATAATTGCTGAAATGCTTTGGGTGCTTGAAGGCAAAGGACAACTGTCAACAGGAAATTATTGACAAGCCCTAGAGGACAGATCAATTACACTCTTATATGCACGCAAATGTGCCCATAAAAAGCTTAAGAGCTAAACAACTCAAGGACTCAAGGGTCGGAATTAATTTCAGAAACCACCTCTTGACGGATTTTAAGGATTTTTACCAAAGGGGTATACTGTGGTGGATTAAAATGCTATGGGAGCTGTCGCACAATTATTGAATTTGTAAGAGCTAAAAGTGACAGAAAAAAAGGAAAATAAGGTTCTCTCGATGGTTAATGTGTGTAAACGTCAATCTTTCATGGCCACTTATGTGAATAAACGTGTTTATATCAAATTCATTTTGACTACTTCTGGTCTGGATTTTGTGTGTCACGTCCAAATCATAAGATCCTATATCTACCTATCTACCTAGCCTACAAATTCCCTGTGTGTTTTTGTAGTCCCATCGGAAAATTTGCAACGCACTTGAAGTGGTTTCTTATCTCAAATAATGCCACATGGCAGTTGGCTTTCTGGCATTATGAACCATATCCTGCCAGTGTTGTCGGCCAGGTCCATTCTCTAGCGGGCCAATGCCACAACTTCCGATTGCATTCGCTTCACCTCCTGTTGTAACTACATAGATCTGGAAAATTGTAGAAAATCAATTTAGAGGCGGCCCTTGAATATGGGAAGGTGGTTGGTTGATTGGATAGAACCGGAAGAACATAATAAATGAACAGGATGTCATCATCAGAATCTGCTTTCCGAGATACGTATCTCATTAGCTCTATCTGAGGAAGGATACATTTGGAGTTGCGAGTGGAATCGGGAGTATTCAATCTAATTTGCGAAACATATATATATATATATAGAATACATACCTCAAGTGCAGCCGTTGACACACATGATGCTGGCAGGTTAAAAGTGAAGGCCTCATTCCAAATCGGATTTGCAGGATCATTTGATTTTCCATTGCCGGTTTTCTTCTTCTTTACACGTTTCCCATTTTGTATAAGATATAGCTGAAAATATTAATTTTCTTATCATCTCTATTTAGACTTAACTATTACATCTGAATTTTTTGTTTTAAAAATTTGAAAGAAAAGGTTTCTCATTTCGAAAGTCCAACTGTAGACCTCATTAATGCAACGAAAGACTTTCTGTGTTGTCACATTGAACAGAGAGTTCATACTTTCGAGCAATTATATTTGCTATAAGATGCAAAGTCATAATGGCTGAAGCTACTCTAGCGTATACGATTTCATTGTAGCCAAAATTGAAACAAAAAGCCTTCTAAATGAGGCCAATCTGGAAAAAGATAGAAGTGCAGATTTTCTACGTCTATATATTTTATGAGGTGGAAATGTTTATCTGTCTGTGTACACAGGAGGTCATTACCACCGAAGACCTGCACAAACTTACGGGCCGAGACAGGATTCGCGGGCGAAAGTGGCAATGGATAGGCCATACTAAGAAAAGAGCCAAACAACATCGCGCAGCAGGCTCTAGATTGAATCCGCATGCAATCCGAGGAAGGCGCCGAATTGGACGATCTCGCAACATATGGAGAAGATCCGTCGAGAGGAAAGGTACCCAGATGAAGAAATCGTTGCTACAGTTGAAGGACTTGGCGCAGAACCTAACCAGGTGGAGAGTCGATGTAATAGACGCCGTATGGCCCAAAAGGGCCATATGTAATGGATGTAAAAGCCGCCCGTAAAAGCCATTCTTTATTAAACAAATATTTTTCTGGCTCCAAAAAAGAGGACTCCAAATTAATTAGTTGGTCCAATACATCCCCAAAAAGCACTTAGTAGATACAGCCGGTTTAGCATTTCCAAACCCTTCAGCAGAGCTAACGCTTGCAATTTCGTCGTAGGCACTTCTCTGCAACAAAAAATCAAGGATTGGCAGCCGTTCGGCGTTTAGTCTGGTGTATTCAATGGCACGCAATGTAAATATAGCGCATATGTTAAAGGAAAGAATAATGCAGTCCGAATTCGGAGTCAGTCGGGGTGTTAGTCACTATTTCCGCGGTACCCCCAAGGTGGGATTCTCTCTCCCGTGCTATAACTAATGGTCGTGAACACGGTACTGCTGAAACTTCAGTAAACTGGTATCAGGGTTGTTTCCCTCTGTTATCAGCGAAATTATGGAGGATGCCCTGAAGAAGTTAAGCAGTTGGTCTGAGAACTGTGGACTGGCTGTGAATCCAGGTATTTGGTTTAATCCTGGATTCCAAACTAAACATGGAGGAGCGGGTAACGAAGGAATGTATAGCCCTCTATGCCGCCAGACGTACCTTCGATAAAATATGGGGACTGTAAACTAAGATGACACTGTGGTTATACACAGTGGTGGTGCGTCCGATTCTCACCTACGATTTGGTGGCCTGCGATGAGTAACGCTTATAACCAAACCAAGCTAAGTAGAGTGCGAAGAACCGCTTGCATCAGCACTATCGGTACCCTGTGCTCCACTTCGACCGAAGCTCTTAATGTGCTTCTGCATCTGAAGGGAATTTCCTTGGCCTACATCAATGTAGAAACAGCTGCAGAAGTATATTTCTGTGTCTGCATATCCAGGTTCGGCATTCCCAAAACCATTATTGCAGACCTAATCCACAATTTAACGAATTTTTTAAAGATATGGCATCACTCCTCTACTGGCGAACAAAAACAGAAATTGGGTTAAAATTGTGTTTTGCTGGGACACTATGGTTAGTTTTCAGAGAAGATTTCTCAGGAATCTCCACCGAATTAGTATACGGCCAAACGTTACGGTTACCTAACGATTTTATGCAACATCAAAGTTTAAAGCCTCTCCAGCTGAATTCATCAGTTTCTTGAAAGAAACCAAGTCCAATTTAGGACCAGTTGCCAGCACCAACCACGTTTCTTCCAAGTTTTTTAAATTTAAAAGCTTGGGCACCACCTCTAATTTTTTTTTAAATTTCCACTTCTAAACCGATTTGGATGATTCTTTATTTGTTATATAGAGAATAATCTTTCATTATTAATATGAGGATAAATGTATATCTAGGATGGTGGTGGGGAGAGGGGATAGGCAAACCATGTAACGTGTGGACCGATTTAGATGATTCTTCTTTTGATGTGTCCAATGTTACCAGGGCGAAAATTTATTCATTTTTATTCATTGCCACAACAAGGAGAAATCCTGACCTAGAGTGGGGATGGCGAGGGGTAGCCTAACTTTGTAACGCGAGAGGAAAGGTATTCAGATCAACAAATCCTGGCGCAGCTGACGGCGTTGGCGCAGAACCGGACCAGGTGGAAAGTTGGTATAATAGACGCCCTATGCCTCACAAGGGGTTAAAGGAACCAGAGAGATGGGCCATTGACTTTCTTATGCTTTAGATATCCAACTATAGCAAGATCTGTCGTCTGACACGCTCCCCTCTGTATATAGGATTTCAACAAGCAACAGATGAGAACAACCTAGTCACACAATGTGACACAACCGTAAAGATTTCCAAATGAATGTTTCTCTTTAACAGATGGTATCAACTATCACAGCTTAAACAGAAAGCGTTTGTAGTTCTTGATGATCACTATAAGTTCAAAACAGTGCCATTCGGCTTAACAAATGGCAGTGTTTCTACATTAAATGAATAGAATAGTACAACAGAGACGGAGCTGGATCGATGGATGAGTGTCGCGAGCCAGTGTTTCAGTCTCACTCTCCCCTTGAGTTTTAAAAAAAAAAAATCCACTTCGTCTCTATGCTGTTATCAAACTCGTAATAATACAAAAAAACAAGATATTCAAGCTCCCTCATTCCCTTACCCTAATTCCCTTCCGGCCAAAGCCACGCTAACCCATCATAGGGTTGTCCCCTGTGCTTTGACTACATCATGAAAAAAACAAAACAAAATGTAATTAATTCCACCGCAGAGCTAATCATTTTGTAGCTTAGAATAATTTTTTTTTTGCAAAAATCGCTTACCTTGACATAAGGCTCCTGTACTGTGTCCAAATTCTTTGCCTTCATGATAACAACAGTCAACCGTTCAGCCTGTGGTAAATAGTTTAAGGAACATAAAAGTTCGGGGCGATCTTCGGGTGGCTTCTTAACTCGTAAGACATCTCCCCAAATCTAAATAAACGAAAAAATGAAAAAATTATTGAAGAAAACTCTAAATTTACTTAAGCCAATATTAAAAACTCACCTCGACAGATTTCGACAAGTCCAGATCATCAATCATAATCCTCACTTCACCAATTATGTCATTGTGTGAATATCGATCGTAGTCCAATACTTGAAGAATTAGTTCTTTTCCAGATAATTGATCTTTGGAGACTGGAAATTTAAAGTGTTGATCGAAATAAGGATTTGTTTCTCCATGATGAATAGTTGTTTGTCGTTTTCGTTGGTCAACTTCGGGTATTAGCATAAGGCGCACATACGGATCCCTAAATCCTCCATCTTCAATTGGACATAAGTTGTGTGCTAAAAATTAACTTTTCAGATGAATTCTTATAACTTGTTAAACAAATTTTACCTTCAATTAAATGCACTGTTAAATCGAATAGGTGGTAATCATATTTAATTCGAAGATGAAGCCTTCCAAGAGCTGGACTAGATTCCGGAGCAGTGAGATAAAGTGGTCCTTCCGGTCGTGTATATAAATCAAGTTGTAGAGCACCCAGTGGTGAGGCTGGACCACAACCTGGTTCCACGCCTGCTGGTGTTCGCGGTGGTATTAATAATGGTGATAGACATCGTCCACCCATTTTGGGGCTTTGCAAGCATACGTTGGTAGAGCTACCACCTGCCAAAGATGCTAAACTACTTTGAGAAGGGCTTGATGTTCGAATATCACTGACATCCGTGGATGCTGGAGAAGAACATCGTGCATCTAGGCTGATTGCTCGCATTGGACTTGGTGATCTCGACGGCTGTAGAAATTATTAAGTTAGTTTTTGTTCGACATATGTATATTACCTTGAATTAGCTTACGTATAAAGCAGTATGATCAGATAATAAAGGAGTCCGACCATCTGGTCCGAAGGTACGAATTTGTGGCGATGAGCCTCGATGGCCCTAAGAGATAATAAGATTTTGTTATCATATTTCTTAACCTGATGCTAAATATAACCTACCGATTGTCTTGAGGGAGCACTATCTACACTACTTTGGCTAGAAACTGATGGCGTTCTTTGTAATCGTGGCGGAAATGATTTACTTTGATGCTGTAAATGGGTATGAAGCGGGCTTGGACTAACTTCCAGTGGTCCACGCAACATTTCTGTGTTAACTGTGTGAGCTGGTACCGAAGCAAGAGGTTGAACAGCATGAGGTTCTCTAGTAACACTACACTCCTGCAATCGAAAAAAGAATAGTTTTATTAAACATATTTGTACAAAGTCAATCAGAAAAAGGAAGCACTCAAGACAGCACAGATATGATAATTCACCTCCAAAGATGAAGATGGATCTGTTGGAAAATCACAACTTTCACTTTGACTTCCGCTTCCCGTTCCACTTTCACTTTGTGATGATATAGACGAAGGTGTTAACGGTGGTGGTGTAGATGGTTTTTCTTCTGAATTTCTTTCGACAGCCGCTCTGCGTACGGCTCCGACTCTCTCTTTGGCCATTCTAGACCAAGATTCTATTCGTTTATGTGCTAACCAACATGCTGCCGGTCCTAGACCGCTCATTGCAGTAGGCCTCTTTCGGTGTTACAATGTGATGGGGGGGTTTTTTTTATTAATTTATTATTATTTATTACATTTTATCCAATTAATTTGTTTTTTATATTTTATGTCATTTAAACATTCACGAATTTTTGTTAAGGTTAAGGAGTTTATTAGTTAACTCAATTCACTTACTGTTTTCATTTGTTTTGAACTTTTGAGGTTACTACTTTATATATTTTTTGTGAAAGAAAAAATTAAGTTAATTTTAAAATAAAATAAAATTTTCTTAAACACAATATGTATTTTTGCAAAATTAAGGCGGCTTTCTTGAATAAAAGTTTATAAGTTTGTAAACTAAAGTTAATTTTGGTGCTCCAAATATTAATTGTAAATAAAAACCAGATCAGTATTTACATTGTTCATGTGTCGAGGGTTCTGCTTTAATACCATGCACTTTTTGCAAGATCAAAACCAAGACTAGTACTATACTTACGGCAGCAACACCAAGACCACATCTGCAAGATTCTTTTTTGCGCTAAAGTGATTGGTAATTGGGGGCAAATATGTGGCGAAAGTTGTATTGAAAGATTTACTTTAAAGATGCTAAAACTAAACAAGATTAAATCAGCAAGACTCTATTAGTTTTGTCTTGTAGAAAGTGCAAGATAGAGATGAGGATCAAGACTGATTTTGCTCATCATCAGTAATCAGTCTATTGCAAACAACAGAATAATCAGCTGACAAACGCTAGGTCTCTTAACCCGTTGATAAACGCGTAACAGCTGATTCGGGTCACGGTAAACAGAATAAGTTATTGACACATTTAAGCTGATCGATTGTGACGTAACTAAAATTCAAATGTAAAAAAAAATTGTCGAATAAGTCCGACAGATTACGTCACGAATGGTGGAACAGAGTTTTAATCGAAAATAACTTGTAAGTGATTGGGGCGCGCTTAGCTATGATACTATGTTTGGAAACTAAATTTGCGTCTTTATAATGATGGGATACCGGTGTCAGTTATATCGCCCGTGCTATAGCGCCATTCATTGAAAAAACGCTCCGCAGAGAAAGTTAAACGAACCTTGAGAACAGAGCACAGCCCGAATATACTGCGTTGTCAATTTATCAAATGAAAGACGAAATAACAGGAGAATCAACCTTTCTCGAATCACAAAACCTCTCACAAGTGGCAGAGATCTCTCGGTGTACTCGTTGACAAGGCAAGTTCATCTGGAAATCTGCGTTTACAACCAGGGCGGTGAGTCCTAAGTCTCTCCAAAAAACTGCTGAACATATAGTTTATTTTTTCGGCAAACTAATGCCTTACACACCAAAAGTTATTTTTCACTCTTATTTTGAGAGTCCTGAAAAGGTCCTCTACATTCTAGTTTACCTTCAAGATGTAATGTAGGAGAACTGCCCTATGTTTCAGAGAAAGAGGCATCATTCGAGACTGCAGATGGAGGGGGGGGGGGGGGGGGGGGGGTCACCAGTTACCAAGCACTTTAGACAAATTAGCGACTAATAAGTTATCTGCTACTGATAGTTTCCATCCGCTCATTTTAGTCTCTTTCTGCTATGAAGGTACTAGTACTGCGGATCTCAATTTGAAGTACTTTGCTTATGACTTGAAGAGATCAAATTTCCCTGAGATAACTTATAATTTCCTTTTAGCTGCGTTTTCGTCATTGCTGAACAGTAACCATATTGATGTATGTGCCTCCCTCCCTTATAACAAGATCGATGATTTGTTCCACTTAAACGGAAGAGGTCTACTTGCTCTCTGCAACTTTGCAACCTTAGAAAGAGGAAAAACAAATTTTGAAAAAATTACTTGCGTTGCAAGGGCACATCAGCGTATTCACACTTTGTGTCTGTTATGACATCTTTGTTCTATAAGGAATACTATGCTGAGTGGCACGATCACCACGCCACGGTTACAGGGCTCGAGCCTCAGTCTCTCCGTGAGTTTTTAATTAAAATTAAAAATTCACTTCGCCTCTGGGCTGTTGTCTAGCTTGGAGGAATGCAAAAGAGACAATTAAATTTTCCTCATTCCCCATACGATAATTCCCTTTCGGCCGAATCCATACTAACGCATCATAGGGTTGTCCCCTGGGTGCATTCCTTGGTGCAGGCAAATGCCAGATCTAGCGCCCTGAAAGCATGTAGCAAGGCAACCTGACCAAGCTGTAATAAAAGTAGAACATCTCATATGCTCAACAGACCGCGCTATAATAGTGCTAATTTGAGTGTTACCATGATGGCGATGCTCACCACTTAAACGAACCAACCATCATTGCAAAGTGTGACTGGTCTTCGGTTTTCACTGTGCGTTAAAGGTCTAATTTTTTTGGTATCAAACGCATTGCAGATCATCTCAAACTAAGCGAAAAATCAAAAGATTCTTAAAAGTTATAAAGATAAGAGATTCAGATCGTCACAGCCGGAAGTTGT
Source organism: Leptarthrus brevirostris (assembly GCA_964036015.1). NCBI lineage: Eukaryota > Metazoa > Arthropoda > Insecta > Diptera > Asilidae > Leptarthrus > Leptarthrus brevirostris. The sequence continues at coordinate 9,146,318 of OZ038373.1, forward strand.
CCTCCAGTTAAGAGGCTTTGTCATTGTTTTTTTAGTCTCAGGCGATCTAACGTGTCCTGAACGCCATCGTTACCAACCGGAACCTGCCAGGAAGAGATTCTGTTGTATGTTCAGCCATAGGCGAAAATGGTCGGGAGTAGAAATTTGTGTAAAATTCACGAATGTATTAAAGGGCATGTTATACATTTAGATGGATTAGTATGTCATTTTCTACTGAAGCAGTACGCTAAATCTAAAATGCAAAAGAAGTAGTTATTCGCCTGTTTTCGTTCATTATAATTGTTTCCAGGTTCGAATCCCACCAACGGCTACCCATGGTTCTTTTCTGCTGGCAACAGATTACGCTAAAAAGGCCATGGGGGTTGCAGAGAAGATGTCAGTGATTCGGAATTCATTGTACGTCCACTTGCAACAGTTGTCTCGAATTGGGTGGCTTTGTCCCGTTCCATGTCCCACAAGAGGTTACGGGATCTAAAGAGAGAGAGATAGAGAGAGATAGAGATGACTGATTTCGCAACAATCGACATATGTCGATATTATGTGAAATCTTATCTGGACTTTAGGGGAACAATGTACAAACTTCCCGAAACAATGTTGCACTTGCTTGGATAGAACAGTTTGCATAGATAGTTTTGTAGATAACGACAAAAGTGGGCTGATCTCTGTTTACATTCAAAATTCCCTTTCTATAGTTTCGATGAAATTTAGTTGATCAAATTACTTTAAAAAAAAAAGATGACTTCCCCTTAACACTCTCCCTAATTAGAAATATGTTCTGAAACATCATAATCCGTATTTATTACTTGAAAAGTGTTACCTTTCACCACCTATAACTCAAAGATTATAAAACTGACAAGAGTCAAAAGTTGCTGTACCGACTCATTTTACAATCCAGTGACACACTTCGGTGACACCTGTTTGTTGTTATATTCCTGCCGTACAAGGATTAACATGAAATTTATATCCTTTCCAAGTCTATCTCTTTATAGTAGCCGCCATTTCAGGTAGCCCAGTAAATTTAAGACGTTGTTGTATTTTCGGGAGAGCATCCTTCCTCAAAAAACTCATTTCAATTCTCTAAATTCAGGAAATTACATCCGGACAAGAATAAAGGTAGCTGAATATGTAATAGTGTTAAGGTTCTGAAGTTCCGGTAACATGTTATAGGCGCTCAGATGTGACATTGCGACAATATGTACAAATGCTATTGAAAAGTTGATCGCTTCTCAGCCGTAATAGGATTATATTGTGAAAAGACGGATAGAGCTGTTTAAATTCGTTTTAAATGTTGCGATACCTTTTGTATTTAGGGATTCAGAAAATGAGTTTTCCCTATAGTAATGAGATACCTACCGCGAACTAAAATTCTATTTATATTTTCGAGATAAATGTGGAAATGAAGTTTACCATCGTATTTTCCTTAATTGGGAAAAGTTTTCAGTTGCAACAGTAAACTTAGTCCGGATCATATGCACAATAATAACATTTCAAGGATTTATCGGTAAAGGACTATTGCAGTGGTTTTCCTGCTAATTGGTTTTGGCTTTATTATTCAGAGAAGAATTTATATTGGATTTTAATGATATTCTGTCATGGCGGTGCTTGTTAATGTTTTCTGTTTAAAATTAGGAAGAAAGATTGATGCAAGGTTCACGTTTCCACGGCAACTCTCGCAACTTCGTTGAACTAATGTATCAATAATGACAAAGGAATATGATACCAGAGACGGAGAGAGCTTTATAGCTATGGCAACGATTTGAATGGTGCTTCCAAATCAATGGAGGTACGTGTTTATTAGCAAGAAATATGAATATACTTTTATTGGATCGTTATTTCGTAGAAATATTATTTCATTTTGCTCCTGGTTTTTAGGTAAAGTACGAAAACAGCAATATTGTATCCAAGGAATCTGCTCACAAATTACTGCCATTTCAATAACTTTTCATGCTACTTAAAATGGGGTTCTGGTAAAAGTACATATTGAGGGGACACGAGTTTAGGTTTATGTGATACATGGTATCTGGGTATGATTTGGGAATGAAAATATCTCATTATTTGCACTCATCGTTAATTTAGACCTTGGAAGTATTTTTTTTAAATATTTTAGACAAACCTACAATATAGCTAATGTGTAGGCAAATAGGTACATCACTGAAATTTTTTTGAATTTGTTTTCTAACTGAAAATCACGAGAGATCTAATAAAAAAATTAATTCAGAAAAATGGCGCGATTAATATTTCTTTGTAAAAAAAATAACGAACATAAAATTTCGATATTTAAAAATTTCGAAAGTCAAAGTTTGGAAAATCGATTAAAATTGATCGATGTTTTTTCGATGAGGAATTCTAATCTTTCGTAAGAAGTTGATATCTTAAAAATTTAACGAGATATCGATTTTTAATGAAATAGGGGAGACCGAGGAGGAATGACACGGAGGTTAGTTGAAACAGCATCCGTAAGTCGTGATGAAGTAACATTAAAAGGAAAAAGTTTACGTAATGATGCGGCATCGTATAATTTAAACTACACATCAGTGTACCGGTATATTAAATAGATGAAAGCATTTGAAAAAGGAGGCAGTAAAGTCCCACCAAGTGTTGGTATTTACCCCAGAGGAAGAGAATTTACACAGCGACAGCCTTTTGACTCTTGTTGAAGCCAATTATGGTTTAACTACAAAATATACAAGAAAATTGACTTATAGTTTTGCTAGAGAACACAACAAGAAGTTGCCTTTTTTATGGAAAAACAGAGGAATAAGCGGTGAAGTTTGGTTAAAATTATTTATGGAGACACCCTCATGTTCAGCCAATACCAAATAAATAGTAGGATGCGAACACTGTTTAGCCGATACCAAAAAAAAAAATGAGAGGCATGCCACCACTCACTTCCGTTTTATTTAAGATTTTTGAAACACTTTCAGTTGATGAAATATTTAGGAAACAACCCCCATATTAATGATTGTTGCGCTGGAGGGCCAACCGCAGACTTACTAACGACTTCAACGAAGGGTTAGAATCATTGTCTCTATAATTTTGGTGAGTCCAAAATCCTCGTTCTTGATATTTCAAAAGCGTCTGGCATGCTGCGATTTTAGATAAACTTTAAGCATTTGGTCTGGATCTTCACCTCTTAAGATGAATAGAAAATTGTTTGTCGACCCGTTCAATACGTGTTATAATAGACGGAGTTACATCTGATCCCTACGAAATAAATGCCGGTGTACCTCAGGTTTCAGTTCTTTCACCAACTTTATTTCTTCTTTTAATAAATGGTGTTCTGTCTTTTCATAGGACGCATGTTTGCATTATTAAACAACGCTGTTTACTGTCCCTTAAAAACAAACCCAGCTCACCCTCATCCCCATCTCTGTCGACGGAGTAAACTTACCCAATTCGCCCTCTTTAAACATCTTGGGTATTCAGATATCCAGTAACCTTAGGTGGACCGACCATATATTTTCTGTCGCCAAAAATGCAATGAAATGTTGAGATTTTCTATAGAGATGTAAGAAATACTTCACCCCGAATGACTTCGCGCTGATCTACAAGTCCCACATCAGGCCTAGGTTAGGTTAGGTTAATGTGGCTGCCTGATAAAGGCACACTTAGGTCAAGGAGGCCCATTGTGATACCACGTTGAGGCTACAAAACTTTAGCAACCCCCATAAAAATAACCTAAGTAATAGGAGGGTAGACATGTACCCAGCTCCCTGTTTCCAGTGGGGCCAGCTCTAGGGAAAGCAAACTAGATTTGCCTAGGTTGTACGGCCCTAACTCGTCGTCGGAAACCATTTTGAACTTCTGATAAATCGAGCCAGGTCCTTGACATCAGTGGAGCCTAGCTCGGTTAAATCTTCAAAGAAGGAGGAGCCCAGAAACTGGTTCCTACGGTTGGCTAGGGCTGGACAGTTGCCGAGGAGGTGGAGTATGGTTTCCTCTTCCTCTTCGTCATGGCAACTCCTACAGAAGTCGTTTAAGGGCGCGCCTAGACTCGAATATAATTCCCATATTTGGGCAGGGGCCAGAAACACCGCATTGTCTGCGTTAGAGAAAATGCAACGCAAAGCTATTAAACTTATTGGCGATCACTTAAACTCTGAGAGCATAGGTGGAATGTCGGTTGTCTCTGTTTTAACGATTTTCCTAGCCTGCCACCTTGTAGACAGACACATCACAACGCGCGATACAGGAGCTTCAAGTCGCTCCCACCCTTATAATCTCCAGGTCAAACTTGGCCGTAACTTTAAATTTCAGGAATCTTTTATAAAAAGTGAACAACACGAAGTGGAACACCATCTTCTGTTTTTCCCTCGTCTTAGAGCTCGAAACTTTCAAGCGAGGCGTACATCGACATCTCCTTCATTCAACTCCTTAAAACATTTCCTTTGCCTACCTTGGCATGGCTGTGCTTTAGCATTATTATAGAAAAAAAAAATCAAAAAACATAAACTTGAAGCCAAAGACTTGTGGAACATGGACGAAGCAGGCACAACCATTGTACTAAAGCTAGATAGGGCAATTGCAAGACGTGGCCAGAAAGAAGTCAGTGCAGTGACGTCAGCGAAAAGAGGAAGTTAAGTCACTTTGGCACTGCAAATGCTATTAGAAACTACAGACCGCCAATAGTTATATTTCCGCGCAAACGCTTTAATGGCTATTTTATACGTGATGCTTCAGCTGGATGAGTTGGAACTACCAGCGGATCTGGATGGATGCAGGAAGATGACTTCCGTGTTTTCCTTAAGCATCTTAAAAAGCACAACTGACCAGTCATAGGCCACAAAGTTTGAAGATTGTAATTTGTGATCTGACGAAGTGCTAATGTTAATTTTAAGACTGAAAAGTTATAATTGATTGTGGATATCCCGAGTAAAAATAAGACTCGCCCATTCCAAGCCTGAAATAGGCACGCACAGCGTCAAAACGCCTGAATTGCACTCAAATAAGGCACGGTACGCTTAAGTAAAAATTATACTTTTCCAAATACGAGTTGTGCAAACCAAGCACGGTACGCTCACAAATTTTTTAGACTAAAATTTAAAATGAAAACAATAAAATTATTTTCCTATGTTAACACATTCGAGGCCGACGTCTGAAATAACAAAACTATTTCCGCAGCGGCCGGCAATGTTTGCTCAGTTGAATCTTTTTTTTACTCGGGTTAATAAAGATTATAACTTAAACTAGAAAATATATAAGGATGAGAATAAAAATAACAAATTTCAGGTAATTGTTATTATTATTATTGTCATGACTCGCCTTGTGATAATTGGGAACAATTTTAATATGTAAATTTTTTCTTGAGAGCTAAAAAATGTATTTTAGTTAAATTTTGTTCAGAAATACGGAGTCTAGTGGACACGTTATAAAAAATTTAATCACGAAAAGCAAGCTTTAAATGTTAAATGGGTTTTTTGAAAATTTGTTTGTCAAATAATGTTCTTAAAATTAAATTAAAAAAATCCACTCCGTCTCTGGGTCAAAGCTATTGCCAACGCATCATAGGGTTGTCCCCTGGGCTTTGGCTACATCATAATGAAAACAAAGTTCTCGCATGACGAGACAAATTTTAAAATCCTAGGAACTTCCAAAAGTTCCTAGGTCAGGACCTTAGAAGGCATCTGTCGAAGAGTCTCTGGATCAAGTTTGATATCTCATTAAATTTTTTCGAAATAATTTCTTAGCAAAGGACCGCAGAATAAAGTTCAAAGGATCGTTACCGTTTGGAGTAACTTTGAACCGAGATTGTTGCCTATAACGTGATTGACTTTCAGTTGAATTAATGAAATCTCCTATGGCTTTTTTAAATCTTGTGCTAACTATTTTTTTTAATATAATCCTTATAATTTCAACAAAGGATTCCTAAGCCTACCATAGGTTTCCGCCGGCGGAATTCGAATCTGGGACCTCCAGATTGGTAGGCTGACACGTTATCATTTACTCCATCGACGACTTTTCCCTAATAGTATGAAATTTGTTGTATATTATATAACAAAGCCGTAATAAGTATTATTTCAAATATTTTTTTTAATAATCTTCTTAAATATTATGGACAGATTAACGAATTGTACTGTACTGTAATGTCTGAGACAATATGTTCTTAATTTCTTTTGCAATGACTGCTACTTCATCGCCATAAAGATGTTAAAACGTTAAGCACTGCGTACAATTTTTGTCGCCTATTGAATAAGTCGAATTATGTCAGCAATCAGATGTCCTTGATATAGAACATCGGCAGAGTTAAAAATCAGTGTCTCTATCACCAACTTTAAGAGACCTTAAATATTTTGACACAATACTCTATAATGGTACAAAAAAAAAACCCGAAACCATTATACCTTATTTCAACAATTTTGCTATCGAACAATAGAACAATTGAATTTCCTAAGGCCACACGAACAAAGTAACTCCAAATAAGTTTAATCCTATTCGCGATCAGTGATCTTCGAAAAGGGTTTGCCCACCGATTTGTGTAGATGAAATCGAAGCGCTTCTCTTAAAATTGTCGATTCGAAAGAAAACAGATGCCAAACGCAAATTTCTTTTGAAAATAGCAACGCAAAAACTGTGCCGCTCCAAAAGAAAAGGGTTGACAAGATCCTTTAACCTTGCAGCGAATATAAAGAAAAGGATACGATTCGTCCTTTATAAAATTGAAGTAAAATGTTTGCCGTTTTTATTTCTTTGATCTCAACAGCAAATAGTCAAATTAGTGTAGATAGAAAAGAAATGTATGAAAAAGGCGCGGTAACATTTGATCCTTTAAGCAAACGCTTTGGGAATCATTTAAGGACTAAATTTTTATCCTTTTCCACTTTTAAGTTGCAACCTAATTTTCTTTAATCGAGCAAATAATATATTTTCTCGATGCTCTTTGGATTCCCATCGAGAATTCTAGCATTTAATTACTTTCCTGTTCCTGCACTCATACCATTCTATCCCAAACGAACGAAAAACTCTCATGGGATTTTCTTAATTTTGATGGCAGAATTATATATATTTCTTTGTTTCTAGCCTAGATATCCTTAGAAATTCGAGCTAATAAAACTGACAGTCTTGGAATGCCATTCGAGCCCTATTGTTTGGGTTGGCATAATATTGTCGAGCAAGGCACGTTCACCTGGAATTTTACCGCACGGGAATGAGAAAGGACACGAGTATATATATTTTCTTCGTTGTTCGATGCTTAGTATAAAGAACTCCACTATACATTATTAAGGAGCAGGGCACATCCACTTAATCTCTCACGTTCCTTGAATACACCAAATATGGCCAAAATTTGCTGAGAGGGTAAGTGTGACTGAGCAGTATTTGGGGTGAGCATATAAAAATAAAGTGACTTGGAGCATTTTCCTTTAAAGTTCATAATTTATTTCTTCCTTGGGGTTTTTTCCGACGTTAAATTGAAATGGAGTTCCATTCGTTTGGGGAAAATTTCTTTCAATGACGGAATAAAGAACTTAACGCTCTTGAAAATGAATGAAAGAAAATTGAATTTTTTGTTAACGATTTAAACGGCGAAGTGTTTTTTCTTTAATTTTGTGGTTGTCTCCTTTATTGCGGCCATAAAAGTGATTACGAGAAACATTATAATTTTGTAAACACCGAGTTAGTATTGTTCTTAGAAGTTTCGAACAAGCGAGATGTTGCCTTAGCACGTCAATACGTCAATCCTCAAATATTACACGACCCTCCCGTGATTACGTCACATCACTGGCTGGTAAAAGAGGCTGGACAGCGCAGTTTTATTCTTATTGCAGAGAAATTGGCTGGAAAGACCCCCGCTAAAAACGTTGACATCATCAAATTTTAATTAATACGTTGGTACCCCCCCCCCCCCCCCCCGCTCCTTCACCAGATCACCAGCTTCATGCTTGAATTCGTTGATACGTATTGTATCGAACTTATTGTGTGTCCATTCGTGAATTTCCACCATTATTTTCAATGCCTAAATGGTGTGCCTTAAGGAAACCAACTTGGTCCACTTTTAATTACTACTTACATCAGCGAAGCATACATGTTTTTGAACTATGAAAAACAACCTCACTTTGTAACGCATGAACCGATTTGTATGTTTCCTGTCAGACTAACTAACAATCGGGAAGTGCGTGAAAGCGCTTCCCGCTAACCGATTGAAATTTTGCACGCATGTGTTGTTTCGATGACAATTTCATATTCTGATGATATGTTTTTGACCTGATAATAGGACAGAAACTGGTCGAGAGAGCTCCTGAACGGCTCATAGTCACCCCCTCCTGTTTGGGCTCATTTGACGATTTTATAACCAAAATAAATGATTGTTTTGTAATCATATAACCACAGCTTATACGTAGTATGCTAATACATAGTATGAAATGAGACAATTTCAGACCGCAGAGTACAAATAGGTGAAAAAGGAACTTCCGTGAGCAATAAACCGAAGCACGTCGAATCGAAGACGTCAACAGGGATACATGGGGGCTCCAGGTAGAACCTTTTCTGACCCGTGACTAGTCGGGGATTTTCCGATATTCACCTTGGAGAAATTGGAGTGAGTCGTGCTTTTGGTTTTTTTAGGATGTGGCCAAAGCCTAGGGGGAACACCATTTGATGTGTTAGCATGGCTTTGGCTGAAAGAGAATTAGGATAAGGGGAATGAGGGAAATTGAATGTCATCATCAAAGAGACGGAGTGGATTTTTTTTTAAATTCTATTTTAAAAACCCACGGGGAGACCTAGTCTCGAAGCTGGAAAATATCGCGTGATCATGCCGCTCAACCAATTAATCCATCCGTCTCCACAATGAAAAGCAAGAAGACACCAGGCTCAGTCTTCCAAACGAAATTATGAAAATGCTGTACTGCTAAAACTCGGTGCCACTACTACGAATGTTCACTATGCATGGCTGTAGGCGGGATCTTCCGCTTGGTTTTGATAAGCAAGGGTAAGGGGACTTCAGGCAGCCATGTCATGCTGGACATTGCCGGAAATATATTCGAAAAGCTCATCAAGTCGATACTTATGTCAGCGCAACGCCGGAGATCTCCCGCTAAGACAGTATGGTTATAGGGCGGGGCTATCCATGACGGATGCAATTTTGGAGGTCACCGAGGTGGTCAGGAAAGCTGAAGATCATAGCCGCTATTCGCGTAGAATATTGCTTTTGATAACGGGAGACATCTTAAAAGCCTTTAACTCCGCGCGATGGTTAGATATGCTGGCAGCGCTAGAGATCCCGTTCCAAATACCGAGATATCTCTTGTGGATAGTTGATGACTATATCTAAGATCGATACTTGTTGTTTGAGACAAAAAAAGGACAACGAAAAAGAAAGATCGCATCGCGGGCAGCACAAGGATTAATTCTAGGATCGGTCCTTTGGGACGCCATCTACAATATTCTGCTGATATCCTGACCAACTGGAGAATCCCCGCCAGTGCGAGTCATAGAAGAGATGTCAGACAGAGAAAACCAGCGGTGAGGTATCTAGGCGTGACGACTGACACAAAGATGAGCTTTTTCCAGTAGATAAAGGAAACGGCATACAAGGCAGCACATGGTCTGATGGCGAACGTTGGAAGTCCAAGCTCGAGTAAACGCCGTCTTCTAATGACAATAGTGCAGTTGACCCATCTCTATTATGCGGGGGTAGGGGCATCAGGACTAAATAAGGAGTTATACCGAAAAAGACTGGGCTAAATGCAAAGGCGAGCAGCCTCAGCAGGGTGGCCTCAGCATACCGTATTGTCTTTTAATCAGTCGTTTTGGTGATCGCAGGGATCATTTCTACAGACTTGCTCACTAAGTAAAGAAGAAAGGTAGTCTACCTCAGGAAGACAGAAAAGGAACAAGCGTGGGCAGCTGGAAACACAGAGCAAGGAGAGCAGGGGACGAGGGAGAAGGTGGTTATTACGTAATCCAGTTCCTGAGCGGGTAGTTTCACCCGTACCTCTGCCCATATCGAACTCACACCGTAGTAGAGCACACCTTCTTTGAGTGCGAGAGATGAGCTGTCGAGAGAGCGCTGAGAGTTTATCTAGGAGCGACATGATAGTACAGCAAATAATCACAGTTACGTATATGGAAGACGTACTTTGTCGGAAAAAAAACGGACATTGACAAGCAAATTGCCATAGACAGGATGGCTGCCTGAGGGGAAAAAAGGACCTAGCATAAAGTGATGTACAAAATAGTTCCACGGCACGTTACCACTTACTCCGTCGCCGACTTGAAAACATTTATCGGATGTAATTTGTTCTGCTTTTAAATAATAATAGTAATTTTTTGTAATAATAAAAAATAATAAAAAAAAAGAAATAATCATTAAAAAATATTCTTTAAGTTCAATATCATTAGTAATGATTTTGTGCATTTAATTGTAGCCATCTTAGATGAATAAGTAAATCAATAACTGCTACCTGCGTGATTGTACCTCTTTAGAACTGGGGTTTCTTATGTATAATGACAAGTGAGCTTGGTAGTCAGAACGTTGTATTAACTGCAAACTTTTACCGACCAATCAACTACCTTTGCAAGTTCATAGATGATAAAATAATAGAAGAAATTTTGCATTGATTTGAGCCTTTAAAGCAATACTTGAATTTAAAGAACCAGATATGCATGGGTGATGTGAGTACTCATTAAGTATAAAATGGGTAAACCAGGCTTTCGAGCCTCAAACTGTTTACCTGAATGCAATTAAAGGGTTTTGTTCGTTCTCATTACTCCAATATCAATAGCCTATCGCCGTGCTTCCGGCTATACATGTCCAAACTTTTCTCTTCAATTATTTTGCAATTAAAATCGAGCTTCGGGCTTGCCATAACTTTAAAATTATTTTTGTTGTCCTCATTCTCAATACTTTCCTGCGGATGTTTATTATTCCGGTGCATCAATACTTTTACTGTAAACCAGCGTATTTATGTTCATCTCTGCTTCTAGCATTAATAGTATAAATTTTAATTTCGCACGTTTGAAATCACACTGTTGTTGATGTTGATCAATACTTCATTCAATATTCATTAATTAGTATCAGCAATTCTAAGTAAGGTCAAACATTCCCCGGAGAGAACTACCAATATTGCAATTTTAATTAACTGGTCTCTTCTTTGTGTTCTATTTTTATAACAAAGACGATATTGTTTTTGTGTTTTGTTCATTTAAGTGCCCTTGCATGACGGTTTTCACAAAAGTTCTGAGTTATTTTGCTAAACTTTAGACATTATTTTCAAGAATATTGATTACGCTCTCTTTCTTCAAAGCTGAGAGTTGAATATTGTTCAAAGACTTTTCTGAAAACTTTAGTGTGTTTGGAAAGGAAACTTTCACAATTTTTGAAAATTTAATTGGATACGGTGATGTTCTTTTGAAAAATCGAGGTCATGAGAATCCTCATGATGTGTGAGTATGTATTGATGGTAGTGATATTGGAATAAGTTTATATTTCAGTGAACTTTACTATGTCTCTATAGTTGCCGTAACTCCTTGTGCGCCATGGGGACGGAGAAGAACAACTTCATTCGATATCGATGATTGCAATCGTGGGGTTGCCTTCGAGCAAACTGTCCGCCGAATAACTTGCACGACATAAATTCTAATTATCTCTTTGTGTGCTTACACCATGAGGATCCTATGGATATATTCATAAAAGATAGATTATCAAACTTAGCACATCTGTCGCTGTCTGAGATTGAAAATTAAAATTGACATAGACATAGATTACAAATGACATCAACAATTGTATTGAAGCTTCAGCTTTATGTTTTCATATAATCTCCCATGTATCATAAATTACTGCAAGACATATTAAACATAATTGACAGAAGAAACTGGTTACGCTATAGGCTACCATCAATCAAAATCGAGTTATTTCAACTTCAGTAACTTGTAAAACATTTGATCACCCAACATAGAAATAAAAAATGGCATGGAAAAATGTTCCAAAACAAATATCTCCATTATGTCGTCGAACGTTATCGATCAATACCACAAAATAGTACTCCACTAACAACTAAGCCAATTCTTACAAGATGGGGAACGTGGATAGAAGCAGTATTTTTTTTTATCCCACGCACTTAAATAACATAAAAGAGTTACTTACGTTTTTATTGAAAGTACTTTTATTTAACTCCAGTGGCGGATCTCCAGAGAGATGGAAGTGGTGGGGTCGGTTTAAAAAACCACCATGAAGACCGTGATTGTTTTTTACTTAATAAATGTTCGGAAAAGATGTCATTAGCGAAATAAAATAATTCAAAATATTGAACGTATAAATTTTTCATCAATAGCAACATTTGAATTACTCCCCCCCCCCACAAACAACATTCTAGATGGGCGCCAGACACACACAATGCCTTAATAATAAGTTTCCGTGTAAAAATCCAAAACCTAACTCATGTTTTGCTAGACCCGCCACTGTTTAACTCTATTTTTTTAAAAGTTGATAATGGAATCTCGTCGTTGGTGCAGTAAGTGATGACGTGTCGGCCTACCAACGCAGAGGTCCAGGTTCGAATCCCACCGACAGCGACCAAAGGTTGTTTTCTGCTAAGAACAGATCATGATAAAAAAAAGTTGTAAAGCAAATGTCGACGGCTCCGAAACCACGTTAAATTGTATGTTCACTTGAAATCGTTGGGTGCAGTCATTTGAAAAATGAGAAAATCGACCTAATATAAATATACTGGCTCAGATCGAGCCGTTAAGACGGCGATTAGGTCAGCAAAAAGGTCCTGATAGAGAAAGTTTTTCGAATATATTAAAACAAATGCTGCGGCAACCAGATTCAGGAGGGTCTTCTAAAAAACCCGCATATTCAGTCTTCAAAAATAAGGGAAAAGGGAGTCTGGACTACCACAAACGAGAAGCTGTTAATTACACTCTTTGATACGCACTTCCCGGGGCGTTGCACAGTACTAGATACTGATTTCGGTAGGCTCTGAAGTTGACGGGCATTGGTGCCTTATATGGTTTATAATAAGTAAAAGTAACTCCATTCGATCCCTTAAAATTCCCTGGGGTTGACAGAATAAAATCAATCATGCTTCAGAAAGCATTAAGTCATATAATAGCATATCTGGTGTCAGCATACAGAAGCTGTCTCTGGCTAGGACACATATCTACAGCTTGAAGGAAAGTGAGGGTAATTTTCCGAAAACTTGAAAAGCGAGCGATGTGGCAGCAAAAGATTTAAGACCAATTAGTCTCTCATCCGTCATGCTCAGAGTACTAGACAGGCTGCTGGACGTGTATATACGAGAGGTAAGGCAGTGCTATCACATCTCAAAAATCTAGCATGCTTATACTAAAGGGAAGTCGGTAAAGGAAGCGTTGTATGCAGTCTTGTATGTGCCTTTAACAATGTGAAAACGGATGACATCTATAACTAACTGAGGAGGATGATTAGGGTTTATGTAACTGTTGTGATTATGTGCTCTTTAGTGGAAAGGTAAACTAATGCATGGACCACTCAATGGTGAGTAGATCTGCATGCAGAGGAACACCACAGGGTGGTTGCTATGGCCACTTCTGTGTTTATGGACGTTATGGACGAAATCCTGGATAAACTAGAGAACATGGGTTTCGTGGTTTCTGCATATGCGGATGATCTGGCGATGTTGGTATCCGACCGATTTTTGACAACGATCAGCGAGAGGCTCGAATACGTGCTTGAAAAGCTGGAGAACTGGGCCTCTAACAGTTGACCTACCTGTAAGCGACTGTTGAGTGAACTCTGTAGGTGACTGTTGTATGAATTGTATAGGCGACTGCATGCGATTGTTAAATGCACAGAAGTACATGAATATTCTCTTTGTACGAATTCCTACTATCTGCCAGCCAACCTTTGTGTTGGTAGGGTGGCCCGCCGTTGTGGTACGGAGTGTTTTGAAGCGAGGAAAACAACCAAGTAGTAGTTTTAGTATAACCTTAAAAGGGTAAAGATTATCTTGTTTCCGGGCAAGTCCATACGATGGGCGCAACGGTGGGTCCTGGCCCATGGCTCTGAATTAGAAAAATAAAGAATAAGGAAGTTATTCAGTAAGCAAATTATTACGGTGTTTACACACACGTCAAAAACGGGGCGTGTCCCTTTCACCAGGAAGTAAAAAATACCAGAGTTAAGGCTCCCAGTGCTGGGAGGTAAAAGTTTATCTCTTTCTTGTGAAGTTAAAACTCCGACCGTAATTGGAAGAGAAATATAGCGCAAGCGATTGCAGATGTGGCCTTCTATGCGTATAAGAGTACCTACAGGATCGAATGGGCACTACACCTCTAAGTGGTCTATTTGTATGTACACCATCGTCAAACCGATGCTTTGGCACGACTCAGTAATGCGGTGAACAACTCTGAATAAGAGGTATAACCTAGAGACACTATTGAGAGTACAGAGAGCGCCCGGTCTGGAAATAACTGGGTACCTGAATACCGTCAGCGGCTTTAGAGGTCATGATTACGCAGTTCCAATTGGGCATATACTGTAAAAATATGGCAACGACAAGCTTAATTACACTGAAAGCTGTTGGGTGCTGCAAGGTGAGGTTTAGCTGGCATTCTAGCATCCTTGTGAAGTTCGACTGCATCCAGCACAAGATCGACACAGAGTTTCAAATTGAATGGGGCAGAAACGAAGTGTTGGCATCATCAAGGATCTCTATATATACGGATGAAACTAAACCAAATGCGAGCACAGGAACGGGAGTATACTTCAACAAATGGCACTGGCACGAATCGTATAGACCGCCAGGCAAATGCAGTGTCTTTGAGGCGGAAATACCAGCGATTCACCATGCGGATATGTCGTGATAGTCGTACAGAGTCTAATATGAATATCGCATATATACTGACGTCCTATGCCCCACAAGGGGTTAAAGGATCCAGAGAGTGATATACATATATCGACAGTCAGGCGGCCATTAAGGCGCTGAAAGATGTCGCGTTGCAATCAAAGTTAGTGCATCTGTGCAAGGACAGCATAGACGAGATTTTCTGATGTCACAGAGTGGCCCTATAGTGGCTGCCTGGACATATAAATATCAAAAGTAATGAGAGAGCGGATGAATTGGCGAAAGAAGATGTGGAAATGGATGGATCTGGAAAGTTCACACATGTTAAAATCCTAATCAGCATGCTTAAAGGGGATAGTGCCAGCAACGCTTCCAGTAAGGCTAATTATCGGTGGTCGAACCGGGATACAACCGGTGGTTGTAACGAGTCACTGGACCATAGGCTACCATGCCAGAAAATTGGGTCGGGATACAAACAATTTCTGTCGAAGATGTAGAGATACGGAGGAGATCATGCTCTGTGAGTGCCCTGCCCTGGCAACAAAAAGACGGAGGCTATCTACTTCTACTTGGGGCTTGCGGAGCTGCACAGCACAGAGTTCAACGGCGTGCTGAGATTACTGAGGGAAGCAGAATGGCTATGAGAGCAGAGTAAATAAGAATGGAGCCATCTAGTGGTCTAAGCGTTGCAGGCTGAAGGTAGTTAAACGACACCCCTTTAACCTAACCTCACCTAAAATAAAAGACAAAAATTTTTTATATGCGAATAACAAAAACTTTCCACTCTCTCTCGACCTAGTTTCGCTTAATCCCAAAATGCTATTTTTATGCCAATAAAGATTGCATAATTATAGAAACTAATGTATATTACTAAATCAAGCATATTTCCGGAAAATCTTTTAAGTCTGACAAGGGTCGTTATATTGTGAAAGATTCAGAACGTTCAAAAAGCCTGAAATTTTTCGTCAATAAAAGTCAATATTTAATTCATTGAAAGAACTCACTTTATATGTACTCAACGAAATGTTCCCATGGTCATCAAACTTGAAATAACATGAACCCGAACTGTTAATTTAGCTCCGGAAATTAAATCTATTTGTCCATAGCCTTTTTATTACAATGTCACCGTGTCAGATTTTGATGGATCCATTGACAGTAAAAGGACAATGTTATAGTAATGGAAAAGCTTATGACGTGATGACTTTATCTATATAGAGTCAGTGGCAGGCAATGATGGTTTGTGCTCTATGGCTAGCCCTTTTAATAGGATTGCGTGCTGATAGCAATTTAGATATCACCTGAAAATCTAATTACTTTTCACCTTCGCTGATGGCAATTAACGCACTTAATAAAATCTGTTTTACGAAGGGCTTTTGTTGCTTTGAATATATAAGATATCGTGAGTGGATAATATTGAAATTCGCACGTTAAAAATATCTAGAGAAAGATAATTTTTGTAAGAAGTCTTTATTTGACAGTTTTTTGTTAATAATGTATGTAATGATCCTCAAAAGGAGAAAGCCTTAGTGGATCATTCCACGGGAGGTTTCTTAGCGCGAACCTTACAAAGTTCCGCTGTACCGACTCAAGGCGTCCAGAATGAACAACATAGCAAGGTGACCAAACCTGAGATGCATACTCGAGGATTGGTCTAACCAAAGAAAAAAATTTAATTCACTTATTTTTTTCTTTGGTTAAACCGGTAGGTCTGACGATCAGAAAACTCTCTTGACCACCGCTTGACACAACCAAAAACTGAATTACTCCAAGACACAATATAGTTTATGTGCAGAGTGAAATCGAGCTTTTTGTCTAGCTTTACACCAAGATCAATAACGGACTCCACACGACGGATAATAGTTTCCGCAAAGGTATACTCAAATACGAGCTGGATGAGGTTCCTAGAGAGTGACATAACTTCACATTTATCCAGCTTAAGTTGCAGATCCATTGGATCCACACCAAACCTTGAAGGTAGTTAAATCATCCTAAATGCAGGAAGAATCATAACGGTTTCTAACACAAGAGAAAATCTTCATATCGTCCTTATAGATTCAGACTTTGGAGTGTTTAATCAGGGGGACAGTGTTTTCAAAGGCAAAAATAAACAGCAGCGGACCAAGATGGCTTCCCTGAGGTACACCAGAAGAAAGCCTAACGACTCTAGATAAAGTGTTACGAAAAAATACTCGATAGGTCCTATCTTTTAAGTATGAGTAGATCCAGTCGAGCATCAAAGGCGGGAAACCAAATTTTATAAGCATAATCACAGAGCGAGGGAGTTTATCAAATGCCTTGCTGAAGTCGGTGTAGACACAGTCGGTCTGGCGACCCTGTTGAAAGGCAGAGATTATGTGAGAGGTAAATTCAAGCAGGTTAGTTGTCGTCGATCTACCAGGTAGGAAGTCATGTTGATTAGACGAGATTAGCCCCTTACACGGCTCCACAAGCTGTGAATGTATAACAGACTCGAACAATTTTTGTATGCAGGTAAACTTCGCGATTGGCCTGTGGAACATCCCACTTATAAACACAAATTTTGTTTAGATAGTCACCAACTTTGATATGCAGAGTTAGAAGAAATCTTTAGTATGTATCAGTGGGCGATCTGCAGGGGATTGTAGTTCAAGTGAAAAACACAGCCCCCTCCCTACACCCTCTCCCACTGAAGACCATAATTTTTTTTCTTAATGAATGTTCGGAATATAAGTCATGGGTGAAAGTATTTTATTCAAAATATTGAACGGATAAACTATAATGGCTCCTGGTTCCTAGTTGCTGCCCCCCCCCCCCCCCCCCCGCCCCAACAAAAATCTAAATGCGCGCCTGACACATAAAATGTCTTGTACATAAGTGGACTTACAATTTAAAATAGATTCTGAACCACCGACATTACTCTGCAACCAACAATGACCTTTTTTGTTGTTATCTGTTGTCAGCAGAAAATAACTATGTTTTGTTGATAAAACGGAATGGACCAAGGATACCACTTTGAGGCACACCCGACTTGACAAGGATTTGGTCAAAAAAAGTTACTCGAAATAGCACGCGCTGTGTACGATCAGACACAAGAGGATAACCAATTGGCGAAGCAAAAAGGAAACCCCACAAGAGACAACTTATAGACCAGAATATCATGGTCAATCAACCCTTACTAAAATCTGTGAATACACAGTCCACCTGTTTGTCCGCTTCGACGGTTGGCAAAAAATAATTAATAAATTCAAGGAGGTTGATGGTCGTAGATTTTCTACTAAGGAAGCTATAAAAGGCCTGCTGTGAAATCGAAGAACGTCACTGACATGGTAATCAAAAACCTTCGCAGCATGAAGTTAGGTTTCATAAATGTCACAATTGGCGGGCTTTATATCAACAATGCTACGATCCTTCGAGCGCCTCTAGTGCGCAGTATGAGCTCGTACTAAACAAGTTAGTGACAGATGCGGGTGGAAAAACTCCAATTGTCATTGCGGGGGATCCAATACGTAATATGTAGGTATGCAAGTAGTGAGGAAGCAGGACCGCAAACCACAGGTTGTTTTAACTGGGCTAAATACTGTAAACCAGCCTTTAGGAAATCCTTAGTATCTAGTGAACTGAAAGTCTTTAGTCGAGTTGAAGCACTTTACTGCATTTTTAAGTACTATTCGTTTAGTGCACTAAAACATTACTTTTGCTGCTTTTTCAGTGGCAACTCGACCGAAAAATAGAACGCTTCTATATTGACATTAACTAAACTAATAACATAGTACACAGGTGCGCAAGATATTGAGGCTTGTTAAACTTGTTGAAGTAAGTGAGAGCATTTTGGCCTTTCATCTTGAAGGTCCCAGATTCGAACCTCACCGGCGGCCACCCATCATTGTTTTCTGCTAACAAGATCTGACAAGATATTACTATAAAATGGCTATTGGATGTTGCAGAGTAATTTCAGTGGTTCGGAATTCACGTTGAATTGTAGGTACACTTGCAGTTGTTGTTCAGAAGATCTTCTCTCGCAACAAGCCCCAAAAAGGGTCACGGAAAGTAAAGAGAAGAAAGAGCTGAGGAGGACACCTGCCGCTTCAGTTTGTAATAGGAAGAGATTGCGGAACACATCCTTTGTCACTGTAAGGCAAGCTTTTCCATCATTAGTAGACATAACTACGGCAGCTCCAAAAGGACACCTTCGGCCTAATCAAGATACTAAGATTCGATGAAGTGGTTTAAAACCATTATAGGATCTGGTCCAAAACACAAACATAATTTAATATTAAGGGTAGAAGTAGCCCCTCGCAAGGACTCTAGAATGACAAAAAGTCTTAGGGGGTTTCTTCATGTCATTAGACCCATCCTGAGAACATTTTCTGAAGGTGACTCACAAACGGGACATATGCTGTGTATTGACGTTTAATTGAATAAGAAATCAGTTAAACTCGTGGCCTACACTCGTGATGGCAGAACTACTGTAAAGGATGCCCACTAAGTTCTGTCATTACTTAACATAAAATGCCAATGAGAGGCATGTACTATGCCTGAAAAGGAATAACGAGTCTACTCAGATCTTTGACGTTCGTTGGATTGAATATCTTCGAAAAAATCGATGATGCTAATCAACAGGCTTTACACTGTAAGCATGCAAATTTTCTTTTGTTTTTGAAAAATCGATTTTTCTTCCTAGGACCAAGAGGGATTTCTTACGCAAGCCTATTTAATCATTTCACACACATTTCAGAACATAGAGAAGGGGCGCTCTAACAGATACAACTAAATACGCTGTTCTATAGACGTTCCATTCTTCTCACATTTCCCCAAAAAACTCTACTATACCATGTGAAGCAACAACGTCCTTACATCCCAATAATAATTGAATTTAATAGGTCGTCTATGATATTCTATGGTGAATTGCCTGATAAGTGTGAAACCCATTTTAAGGCAGGCGTAGCAAATGTTTCCCCGTTTCGATGAAAGTAGTGCCAACAAAAATCATTTTTAAAAGCTTTCGCTACAGAAGTAGAAACAACAATAAAACAAACACTTTTACGTCCCGTCCTTTAACACAAAAACCGTGAAAGTAATTTCATCATTTTATTGATCACGTAGTTGACTTAAGTAGAATTGTTTTGACTCGCTGGGTTCACCCAAACAATTTTACGTGCCACCAAGTAATAACATCCATTGAGGTTATGAACAAGTCGTTGTACCCTTGAAAGTATCCAAATGGTATAAAATCACTACAAATTCTCCTCACAACATCCCCAAAGCAAATTTTATTGATTTTTCCCTCTTTTTCATGCGAATACTTACCTATAACAATTCCCATAGCAAATAAGGATTGCCAACTTGGGGAATATCTCGCCAAGAATTTGTATGGCGTAATACTATTGCAAACGACTGGGTACCTACAAGCAGAACTGAAAATTTTCAAGGCGTTATCCGATAAAGACACGTACAGGGATGATTTTGGTTTCAATTTGGGTACAAAGGAGACTCATTCAGGAGTCAATTTTATAAGGCTTATGTGTGCGGGGGATGACATACAGTCTTTGACTTTGTCATGAGAATCAAATTGTGAAATTGAAAAGTTCCCTTCATCTACGATGGCCAAACTGTCATCCTGGAAAAGACCTTTGTGAACGCCACTTCCAGTTGATTTGATGATACCCTCCTCATTTGAAGGGCTACAGAAACTTTAGAAGGGGGTACCAACAAGGAAATTTACAGCCGTCAGCGAGTATGTTATGCTGTCAGTGGCACAAACAAAACAGGACTCTTCCGCATGTGATTATGTAGCGGCAAAACATGGACGTCATCATGTTGAGCTTTCAGACTCTCAGTCCAATGATCAACCTTAAACAAGGTTCGGGTGGAGCACGACCTTGTTTGTACATGACAAATTGTAGGCCACATTTTTGGTAGATAAATGAACGTAATGACACATTTACCGCAAATAATATATTCAGACATTTTTTTCCTCGAGGCGACAACCAGTTGAATGTTGAATAAATTTTAGGATTTTTATTTATTTTATAGCGTGCAAACTTCTTTAGGATTTTCAGGTTAGCAAGGTGGTACCTGGCTCATTAATAATTCATTTTGTGAAAGAATTAAATATTTAGTTTGCTACGATACATTTAAAGTGAAGGAATATTGATGGCACATAGATGGTATTTATAAAGCATTGACTATCTATCTTGTGGGGCATTAGGCGGGAAAAGAACTTTACCCGACTCGATGACAAAAATTGTAAAAGTACTTATAATTTAAGGCGGAATCCGAACCATCGATTTAACTTTACAACCTCCAACAACTGGGTGTCATCGCCGGTGGGGTTTGAACCTGGAACCCTTATGGTAAAACGCCAAAACGTATATGCCTTAATCCATCGACGTAACGACGTAAATTATCTTACAAAAATCTTAGTTTCTACAATAGAATTTGAGAAAACGTCTTTTGAAATGATCGCATCCCAAGCAGAATAGAAAAAAAAATTTGACAAATCCTCAAGACACAAAATGTCAGAGCAACAATGTTGCAGACCTTCAAAGTGGCAAATTGTGGAATGAGCTGGTTATGTAGTAAATTAAGGAACGTGGATCAGCTGATTCGTCGTTAGATTCAATCCTTTGGATCGGTGTAATAAAATTGTCAGAACTTTGAAAAATTGTTCGGAAGGCGTATCTTTGGAAATTGGTGACATGATTAAGATGTCGTTTGTTTTCAAGTTATTATTCTGTCGCCAGAAATAAAGCTCCTCAAAAGGCACAATCGCCTGGTTCAAACGGTGATCAGTCGCAATATATTGTGGATCGATCTTAAATAGCAAAAGCTAACAAGAACAAAATTCTGCATGTGGGGGAAATTGAAAAGATGCTGGATTTAAAGACAGTTACATCACTAGAACGGACTTCTGTGAAAGTCATACAATAAGCAAGTCATCGAAGGAGTAAGTGATAATGTGTCAGCCTACCAATCCGGAGGTCCCAGGTTCGAATTTCACCGACGGCGACTCATGATGTGTTGACTGGGATTGTCTCAATGCATTGGTTCAAAAAAAAAAAAAAACAGAATTACGTGCACCTGGATGCCAGGATACGAGGGTATTGGAAGTAATCAAATGGCAGATCGTCTGGCAAAAAAAAATCTGAGTCGTTCTGTGGCTACTTGAAAAGCCAGCTGGCGAAGCAAATCGGATCATGGGAGGACCGTCGCAAGCACTCACACCGGACAAACGGAGTAGTTGATAATCAACTCAAAACCAAAACAGGAAGTGCAGCTCTGACTCAGCAAACCAGATTTACGGCGTATAACAGACCTTTTAACTGATCTTGTTATGAACTAAAGAAGATGGGCTAAGATGAGAATTCAGCTTTTGTTTAGAAGAGGCCCTCAGCCATATAGTATACCTCAGATCTAGGTCTATAGTAATAATAATAATCACCACCATCAAAAGTGATTTTTGCGATAACAGCTCTCGGTCTGTTGAGCAGATCGGATATCCTTCTTTTATCATAACTTGGCCAGGTTGCCCTGAATATGCTACATGCTTATAGCGCGGTCAATATGGTATTTGACAGCGCCAAGGAATGTAGAAACAATTCCATCTTAAGGAAATTTAGTGGCATACGAATATTTTCAACATTACCATGTTTTTAGAGCTGCACCCTCTCTGGCAACTTTGTCGGCTATCTCGTTCCCTGCAATGTTCCGGAAATAAAGTGCAAGGTTACGTTAAGCAGACTGCCCAAGGAGCTGAGTAACTCCCGACAGTCCTACACCACCCTAGAAGATATGGTAACTGAGTCAAGCCACTTGACTATCCGTAAAAATAGCGATGTTCTGTTTCGGTGAATGGATCACAGAAGCAACGAACACGCCTTCATAATCGATGTTCGGTAGACGAGAAGATTTCGATATATTCAGTGTATCAGAGAATACACCTGCACCAACACCTTGTTCCATCTTAGAACCATCCGTAAATATTACGGTATCATAGTTGCTGGCCGGTTTCGTGATTCACCATTCCCTTCTTGTTGGAATCCTAACACTGAATATTTTTTCAAAATTTATGACAGGTGTCAGTTGAGGCATCGGCCACTCCTCTGGGTGATAAGCTGAAGGCCATAGGCCATTTGCGAAAAAAATCGTAATTGATCTCTTGAGCTCTTAAATTAAAGGGTAAGAGTGGTACTAAATGATGTAACTGGAGAGACAGACCACAAAATTTTTTTGCACCCTGTACATAACCTTAAAAGTAGGAAAAAACGCCGTTTTTCGGGTACATAATCTCAAATATCTCAAAATCCTGACGTGATGGCCCAATTCTGACCCCGGATTCGGATTCTACGCAGCAAATTACTTCCGAAATGACCCTCAACTTTCCAACAACTGACATGACCCCGGTATTTGTAGATCTGTGTAATGGAAGGTGGGTTTATGCCATTTATTTTTGAAAAATAACATCGATCATGTGACCACCGCGGCTTCGTTTACAGGCCAACATCTGAATATCAAAATTTTCAATGACTTTTTGCAAAATCATCGGGTCAATGGCCGCGATTTCCGTCCGAATATTGCGCTTGAGGTCTTGTATAGTCTGGGGAGCATTGGCATACACTTTGCCTTTCAAAAATCCCCAAAAAAAGTCGAGAGGCGTTAAATCGCACGAGCTTGGGGGCCAATTCACATTAAGTATTGCGCGAAATCACGCGGTCCGGAAATTTTTCGTGTAATAAGGGGATTGTGCGGCGAAATGTGTGAGCCGTTGCTCCGTCTTGCTGAAACCAAAGGTCGTCGACATCAATACGATTCAATCTGTGATTCAGTGATCATGCCGCGATAACGTTCCCCGTTGACGGTAATGGCCTTTTCCTCTGCATCTTCAAAAAAGAATGGTCCAACGATGCCACCAGCCCATAAGCCGCACCAAACAGTTACTTTTCGGGGATGGAGAGGCTGGTTATGAAATTTGTGTGGATTTTCAACTGCCCAGAATCTACAATTTTGCTTATTCACATACCCATTGAGGTGAAAATGAGACTCATCAGAAAAGAGCACTTTGGCCGAAAATCCGTCTCCTCTTTCAAGCATCCAGTTTGGATAACCAAAATGCGTTGTTGTGTTGTAAGCGAATTCATGACTATAAATGGCATACCTTTGACAGTTCATATGTGCATACCACATGACTTTTGATTTATATGGCAACACACAAATTCATAGGTAAAAAAAGAAGAGTAAAAGATGGCGCACCCAGTACTATCACCAATAATATCGTTTCCGAATATTCATTAGGAAAAAGTAAAATTACGGTCTTGATGTTTGAAGCCAAAACTCCTCACCCACTGTTTTTATCACAAAAAAAAAAGTACCATATCAAATTTATTTGGGCACAATTAAGATTTTATATAAAAAAAAGCTAAATTTAAAGCAGAATCCCTTCAAGACATTTCTACGAATAAGAAAGACAAAAAGGAAAGACGACAGGACGCAAAGTGGTACCACTGTGCGCTCTAACAAATTCATTAAATCTACCGCCTCCAAAATATTTGCTCAAATATGTTTTCAATAAAATCATTTAATTAGCAAAATCAAGGTGATTTATGTAATTGCCTTATTTAAGCAGTGAAACTCTATATGTTAACCATTAAATCTCTTTTCAATTTTGTACATAATTGCAAAGTACAGCTGGCGGCCATTTGTAATTTAATTCAAACGAGACAATAATTAGGAACACTATGGTAACTTAAAGCCCTTCGGGGACCCCTACGAATGAGATAATTAAGGTTAGTTTCGTATCAGCAATAAGAAGACAGAGAATATTTAACTTTTCTGTTGGTATCTCCCTTTAGGCGAATAACTACTATATGAAATAGCCTACCCCTTCCAAATATGGAAATTCCATTTTATAATTGTGAAACAGTATACAAACTCCTGCCCAATGCTTAACTGTTCCGGACTTCATGAAAACCTTTCAAACAATGAGTTACTAATAAAAAATTCATAAAGTCGGGTTGAAAGCCTTGTCAACCCCACC
The DNA here is from genome assembly GCA_964036015.1 of Leptarthrus brevirostris. Lineage (NCBI taxonomy): Eukaryota > Metazoa > Arthropoda > Insecta > Diptera > Asilidae > Leptarthrus > Leptarthrus brevirostris. The sequence goes on from OZ038373.1 coordinate 9,171,095, forward strand.
CCTTAAGGGATCAAAAGATATCAAATGGGGGAAGCAAAATAGCGTCGCAATTATTTATAGTGAGATGAGAGATTGGTTTCGCTGTAATGTGACATGAATTGATGATAAATCTCTAAGGTCTACTATAGGTGGAGTTAGGGATTCTTGTTTGATTAGCATTCTAGTAGCGTGGTTCTGGTAAGCAATTTAGAAAACATGCAGAAGTGATGTAAACATTCATGAGTTGACACAATGTATCTGAACATAAATGATAGCCATCCAGTGAAATGGACTACTGTAATGCATTAACTACTGTAATGCATTAACTGGCTACTTCGTCTCATAGCCCGAAGGTACAATAGCTGAGAAAGAGAGCATCTGCCAGATGAAAAAAAAACAACTCTTTGTATTCATTGCGTTTCAATGCGCACGCAGCTAAAGCAATTCGTACCCCTCTTGACAAACCCTCAGGACCTCAAACATTAACAACAACAAAGCCAGGAACAAAAAACTTATTGATTAGTCACGGCAATAAAAATTTCAAGTAGTTTCCACTTTGTCTCCAATTTTTAACACTTGAAGGACTAACCGGCAGCTTCATCGGAGATTACATTAGTGTTCGGCAAGGTGTGTACTTTTACCCGGACCTAGTTCGATTCTATCAAGGGATATGATACGCGGGGATGCGTTTTATTGGTAGCCATTTACACTTATATTTTCCCATTTTTATGTGATAATTTGGTGTTAAATTTCTATTTAAAAGGTTTTTCCTTGTTGGTTTCGGTGATAAATGATCTAACAAGGAACAGAGGGGGATTAGTTTGTGCTAATACCATGAGAAGGTTGTCAATTGTTAAGAGAGAGGTGATCAGATGGTCGGCCAATTTAAGGACTTCTTACAAGATCGGGGTACCAGAGAACAACAAATACAAATTTTCCGCTTCATTCAACTTGATTTGATTGATGAGTTTTCGAATTTTGATTTTCAGATGTTCAATTGAGGGTTTTCGTGACGAAGTTTGGAAGGTTAAGATGGAAACTAAAGCGTCTTTTTGTAAATCGTTTTGCTGGATAAACATCCGATCGATATACATTTTATGCAGAGCGTCTGCTATACTAGAAAATTATTCCTAAAGGACCTTCTGGCAATTTACTGTAGTTTTCGGGATATTAATTTTGAAGCTTATTTAAAAGTTGGGCTCCTGGCATGATTCTGTATTTTTCAAAATAAACGGGTAAATCGAAACATATTTTTAAAAAATTTTTGCACCAGTAAATAACGACATCTAACCCTCGAGCGATCAATATTTTATTAGATGAAATTTAAAAAATCAATTGTTTCGTTATAGGCGAAAAGTTAACTCCATACAGCTTTGGATAAGCAGGAAAAGTAAAAATAATTGAGTTGGTATAGTCACGCCCAAAACAAGTATATACGTGAATATTTTTAATAGTTGTTTACGCGCCCCTTCCGAACACTCATAGCGAAGTAGTATTATGCACGTTCACGCTACAGTCCCAACATTTGAAAAATACGCCCGTCACACTGGTATGTACGCTCCCGCTACCGGCACAAAACTCTAAAAATAGCCCCACATAAATGCACCGCGAGGGTTATGTAAAATCCCACCCGTATAGAGGTGTGTTCACCGTGTGGGTCATCGGCCACCTGATATTAAAATTGTTTGCAGCAGCCGACGACTTACAAAGTTAGTCATAACAGTATTAATGATAACAACTACCTGAAATTTATTATTTTTATTCTTATATGTATTCCATTTTAAAATTCGATTGCAGAAATGTTACATGGAGATGGATTTGTTATCTCAGACATCGGTCTTGAATGAGTTAATCCATAAAAATAATTTTATTCTTTTCACTTAAAATTGTAGTCTAGAAAAAGTGTGAGTGTATCGTGCTTAGTGTGGACTATTTCATGCGTCTTTTATTGATACGTTCCCGCAGCGATCTGGTGTTTGGAAATGTGAATGAAGTTTTACTCAGACGTGCCGTGCCTTATTTAAGTGCCATTCAGGCGTTTTGACGCTATGCGTGCCTGTTTCAGGCTAGGGATGGGCGAGTTTTATTGTTATTTAGGTAAAGCAAATTATTCATGAGTTCGGTCTTGTCGAATGATTTTCTATAATTTTTAACCGGCTTTCCGAGAAGGTTCTAAGTACGATACGTAATTTTTTAATTTTAATTTTTTATTGGTGACCGGGCGTAACTTCGGAATACGTAGATCGATATGAATTATTTTGTTGGTTATGATAATACAAAAATTCAAGGGATTTTCTATGATTCTAAAGCACCGCCTGGGCAAGAAAGCAGCTAGGGATAAGGGAAATGGATTAACAGGTTGTTTGATAGTATCGGGTTCATGAAACGATGAAAAAACAGAAGATGGTAAACCTGTTTCACACTCATGTTATTCTGTTTAGGAAAGATTCGCTAATTTTAGCGATACGACCAGATTTGACGTGACGACTTAAAGCTTTTGAATCGCACATTGTGATGTGCCGAGCAATGTCCTTAGAACAAAAGCCTATGAATCTCTCGCTGACAACGACATCTTTCCATCTTAGCCCAAGGCGTATCATTTAATTATGTTCTACACCTTTCCTTCATTGATCACGTTTTAGGTAAGCGGCCATATTAACTATAACAGCGCTACGCAACCTTGTTGGAAAACTGGAAAGCGCTATTAATAATAAGTATACTACCCTCCGCGCGTTTCTCGATATTGAAAGTGCATTCGAATATACGCCGTTCAAATCTATAGAAGGACCGGTCATTGACAGAGGAATGTTATTGCAGACAGTCCGACAGTTTGGAACATTCCTCGGCAACTGAAAGAACACGGCCAGGATAGAGGATAAACCGGTAACAGTTAGGGCCACCAGACGATGTACCCCGGGAAGAGCCTTGTGGACCCTTGTTATTGATGATCCGCCACGTAGACATATTGATGCCACCTATGGTTGTCAAGATTATGCACAGTCTAAGTGTACTAGGGAAGGGCGTAAAGTAAACCGAGATAAGACAATTATTGTTATCTTTCCAAGCAAAAGGAAATTGGCGTACTTCTCGTACAGCTCAAAGACTCCCATAAAATCTCCATATGAAAAGAATCACAAATTGCCGCAGACTCTTTGGGACAATCTGGGGCCTAAAGCCGAAAATGGCCTTACGGGCACATCCACCGATTATAACACCCTTAGACACCAACGCCACTCTCGTATGGTGTAGAGCAAAATCGGCGATATCTGCATAGCACCAAGACCCTCAAAGCAGGTAATCTCACTGGCCACAGGAAAATCCTAGAAGAATTTAAGGATGATTCTGTGGACAACTCAACATCAGATGTCATATTGAAAAGCCATAGTATTGAGATATCATTCAAGCTAATCGCAAAAACCAGAGAATACTGGCTTAATAATAGCCACACCTTTGAAAAGGGATCTCTAATATGGAATACTGACGACTCCAAGATGGGGGGCAGAATGTCGGAGTGAACCTAGCCTTCGGTTGAATAAGGCGCTCGGATCTTCAAAAAATTTTTTCAAGCAGAAATATACGCCGTTCAACTCTACACGCGTGAAATAACTTACAGAGTTGGATCAATTGGTTGAACGGCTCGACCACTACGCCATGGTTCCCGGGTTCGAGATTCGGTCGCCCTGTGAGTTTTTAAAATAGAATTAAAAAAATCCACTCCGTCTCTGGGCTATTGTCTAGCTCGCAGCAATACAAAAACAATCCATTCAATTTACCTCACTCCCCCTACCCTTATAAAAAAGGGGTTATCCCCTAGGCTTTGGGAACATCCTAAAAAATAAACAGCATAATGCGATGCCAAATGTCATGCTATGATGATCTGTACTCAACGCTCTGGGTTCTAATATCTTTGAATCTAGATTTGTCTGGGACTGTCTTAACTCACATAAAGAACTGGTCCAGAGTAACAGAATGACGTTGGCCTCGGTGCCAAGAGAAGAAGGCATTGACGGTAATGAGATGGCAGATAGCCTCGCAGAAAAAAACGCAGATTCTCAGTTTACCGCCCCTGACAGATATTCCCAGTTTATCGAACCTGTGGCTACTCAAAAAGCTAGCTAGTTATGCAAATCAGATCATGGGAGGATAGTTGCATGCACTCACACTGGATAAATATTCCGGGGTTAAGACAAGCCAATAGATTCGTAGTCTACTCAAACCAGGAAACGAAAGTACTGATGTCACACTGCAAATCAGATTTAACGGCCATTGCACCTAGGTTACCACCTAAAAAAGATGGGACCAGAGGAGATAATGGAACACACGATCTGTCACTATAAAGCCTGCGGTCGAATCAGGTTCAGACATATTTTCCATCACCGGTAGACTTAATCAAGGACATTTTGAGTCTAATCAAGGTACTAGGATTGGATTGGGTAGCTTAAAATTATCATAAGATCTCGTTACAAAAGATTTCTCTCGTTGTATATGTTCTTAGATATATATTTAATAATAATCGCCCTAAAAATGGCGATAGAAGAGTGGGAGAGAACAGACGCTACAGACAGTCAATAATCCCAGAGATTGCGCGATCATCAATAACTTTAAAAGCCTCTCTATTATTATTATTAGCCTTAAATTATATTTTGGTTTTGGTCTGATGTGGGACTTGTATATCAGTGCGAAATATTTCTTACATCTCTGTGCATTTTTATCGATTAAAAATATATGATCGGTCCACTTATGTAAATTGACGAGTATCTCAATACACTAAATTTTTAAAGAAGGCGGAATTGGTATATTCACTGCTTAGACCCAAATGTTTTAAGGGTAGGCTGCGTGTTTTTAAGGAACACTAAACAGCCTTGAATAAGTGAGAATGTGTTAAACGTAGCACGATTTGCTCTGCCCCAAGCGAATATCGTAGAAATGTCGTCGAGTTGTTGTTTCTTGATTCAAATATGCCTTCTGTATCGGTATCTGAACGAAGAATGCATTACAGAATCAAGGGAATTCGCGAAATTCAAAGCTCAAAGGATTAAACGTACGAGATAAAAGGTTATTAAAAAAAAGGAAAAAATCAGGTTGGTAAAAGAGCTGAACCTTGAGGTATACCAGCATTTTCTTCGTAGTGATCAGATATAACTCAGTCTAGTATTTTACGGATTGAAATGACTGATAAAAAACTTTCAATCCATTTTAAGATGCGAGTGTGCAGGTCAGATGCTTTAAGTCTGACAAGAAGGGCAGCATGTCAGACTCTATCAAAAGCTGTTGAAATATCAAAAAGTGATGATTTCGAACTCTCCAAAATTATGGAGACAATAATTTTAACACTCCATCAGATCTGATAGTAAGTCTCCGGTTGAGTGACCTGCACGGAATTGGGCTATAGTTTGAGGAATAGCATGTGAGCAAGTTTATATGCAGACGAAAATACTATGACTGCTGAAGAAGTTTGCCTTTGCCGAAGCAGATACACAGACTATAAAGTAGGGAGCCAGAAACAGTCAGGTCTAGCAACTTTGATCAGGTCGGGTTTATAACGTACCTTAAAGACTTCCGGCGTGCGAAAGTGTAGCGGCTTATGCCTGCCAATACACTGTGATGGAGATGGAAGAGGCTGCTATGAAAGTGGCAAGCTGGAATAAGCAGCAACATTTGCAGCAAATAAGTTGGATCTGTCTAATGAACCAGTATCAACATTCCCATTATTCTTCACGGTTTTAACGAGGGATCAAAAGCCTTTACTACCTCTTTGGATAGGAAAAGCCTTTCATCTGACGGCCTGGTAGAAATTGAACTTATAGACCCACTTATTACCGATTTGCATATATTCTTTATTGATACGTCTCAATTTCTCTAAAGGGAACTATTTATATGACTTAAAGGTTGCTTCTTTGTTTTTAATGGCTATAGAGCAGAAAAGTTCTTTTTACACGATGCCTTGGCTATCGAAAAAAAGAACAAAAGATCAACATTGCGGACACAGCATCCCCGTAAAACTTTTGGAGAAATAAAAAAGTATGTGGTGGCCAAAATATCCACCTTTACAAGCTTCACAGCAAATACTTATTGCAGCACGATAACCTTCCCTCACATTAATCTTAAATATGAAGGGTATAAGGGCAACTTGAGCAAAATGACGTTTGGAGTTTCACAGCAATTGAACGAACAAGGAGAGCTTCTACTGTAATTCAATTCAGATATCACTAGTAATACTGACGTCGAAAGTTCAGTTGGCAAACTTTAAGGGGCATCGTGTATATATTTTTGATTGTTTCTCTCGAGGGAATAAAATATAATAAAATTGATTCCTGCAAAACTAAGAGCAATACACCAGCAGGTGTATTGCACTCATGAGAACGACTTTAGGTAATCAGAAATTCTTCAAGTACATCACTCCGTTTCCTTGCAAAAATCTTTTCTCATAACCCTTAAATTGCATTATCCGTTTTTCAAATACCCTAGAGAGAGGACCAATACGCTATTGAACGAGAATCACTTTTAACAAGGCTTCACTCACATATACAATGGGAAGGCAGAAATCTATTTCTGTTGCAGAAATTTCCAAAGGAATCCTTTCAAACAATAATCAGAAACCTTAAAGAATTGTGTCCTTTCGTCATTGGCCAGCATATTGTACGAAACGGTTAAGTGAAGGAATAATTTTCCAAAAGGATACGAATGCCACTTGATCCCTCAAGTTCTTGACTAACAAGTGAAGGAAGTTGAGTAAACTTTTTTACAAATAAAACTCAATTTCAGTTCAAATATTTCTTGAGATGTTTCACTTTAATAAAGGAGCACTTCACATAGATCCAGACCCGTTGCAAGTGGACTTGTTATATAGCGCCTAGACCTACCTCAGTTAATTGATATAAGGGGATGATTGCGATTCGAAGAGATAATACAGATACTGTGGGAGAGGAACATGTGAAAACATTTTTAATTTAATTAAAAGCGGTTTCCAGAACAAGCACACAGATAGACAGTATTATTCTCAAGGCTCAGTATACCTACATCCTCTGAATTAGTACTATGGTTACGCATTTTTTTTCATAACACTTCTATTCGATATTTTTCAGAATAAATTTTTTTAAATCAAATTCTTACTAAGTGTTGCTTCGATTCTAAGCCCATTTTGGCCTGTGTAAACACACCAATCGAGGATTGGGAATTAAAATGTCAGAAAAGTGAAAGAAAATTATTTTTTTTTATTTACAAAATCGTTGACTGGTAAAAATTGAGGTAAAATAAATTGTCGTTTTGTTGTGATGTTTTTTAAGCCAGCTTTGAAAGAGATTACGGATGAAATTTGTCTCCAAAATAAAATTTTTCTCTTTCATGATGTTTTTTTTTCGTACATTTGTTTTTGTCATGACTTCGGGCTTATAGATACAGAAATCCTTTGATGATTTTGTAATGAAAGCTTCACTTTCAGTATATTTTTCAAAGGGAATTAATCTTCTTACTAACTTGGCAACAGGGTGATTTTTCTGTGAATTTTTGGTAACAAATGAAACAAAATAAGACGATAAAAATTGTATATCTACGAAGAAGACGTTATCAAGTTTTCTGTAAGCTTGTCAAAATAGACCAGGTTGTATCTGTTGCATATCATTGTTTACTTGCAATATACAAAAGCAAGCTTTAAAAAATGAAAGCAAACATAAAAGAAAGATTTTCTGGGAATATATGAAAGACATTTTCACATAACAACATAACACCTCAATTATTTGTTGCCAAAATTTATAATACTCCTACTCCCGCCGTTTGTTAGTCACGAAAGTGAAATCAAAATTAAACCACACGTTCTACATATTATCTCACTCCGTATCACATTATGATTAATTCAGTAATCGATTAATTGATCATAATTGCATGTAAGGTTCCAAAATTCGTATAGGTTCACACAGGTTGAACCAACCCCCCCCCTCCCCCCCCCAGTTTAAAAGCCTGATTAAAACCACTCTTCCTCCCAGAAAGTCCAATCGATGTATCGAAGTATCGATAATTCACTTTTAATATTTCGATATTTTGTATCGATGTTTTCAACGCACGATAAATGCTATAATCGATAATTTTGCATCAATAATCAAATAGTATCGAAATTCGAAACAACTTTGCAATATATTAAAAAAAAATTCATCTCTTTTTGAAAATCCTGCCAATTTTTTCTTGTGCACTAAAACTCTGTGGTATTCGACCATTAGTTGCTTTTCATAACACGATCACTGTTCAGCTTGAAGTTAGTTGAAGCCATCTATAAGTGCATCAGAGGCCACAGTATTGCAAGATTTTTGAGGGCTTTACCGCTTGCACTGAGATGTATTAAAATGGAGTGACTTATAAACTATCTCATATGGATGAAAAAATACTCATCGTAGTACCGCAAGATTTTGAATTTTGAATTGCAAAATAGAAGCTGCGTCCGTGAACAAAAATGGTTTGGGCAAAACACAAAGGCAAGGTAAAAAAATGAAAATCTGATCTTCGTCGATACTTTCCAGTAAGGGTCCGATCTCGGTCTGGTAAAATATTATCAAGTAACAAATAAACGTGTGCATCCATACTATTCGTAACAGTAAAGTTCCGTTCGAATACTCAGATTAGACTTTACCAGACAGAGATGGGATCGAGAACTAATTAGCACTTTCAATGTATTTCCTATGACATTGTCATCATTGAGAAAAAATTTTCCAATTTTGGGAAGGAATCAATGAAGTCCAATGTATTTTATGTAAAATCAATAACTGAATTTTTTCAGACAATCAATGGTTTGTGGAGCAAACCCAGCTGCCATTATTGCTCGCAACACGCGTCTAATTTGGCAGACGAATTGGAGCGCTTGGCTAGAACAGAATTGCGACTAAGAACAATCCTTTAGAAGTTTGGGAAAATCAAAACTGGAGTACCCTCACATGTACAATATGGCCAGAATTTGTTATCTATTGTTGGCAACTGCTTATTTCAGGAACTACTAACGCTATCGACTTGAAATAGCTTTAAATAAAGCTTGCCCAACTGTATTGCAAATGAAAATTTTTCCAAAATGTGGTCGAAAGGGGGGGGGGGGATTCACAATTTGAAAGTGGGGTTTAAATATTACAATAAAAATAAAACGATGTCTCTAACTTGTAAAGTTTTTTAGAAACAAGCACCATAATGATACAATGGGTGATTCCAAAAGCATACTTTACTATACGGCGGAGTTCTGAGGTTTTTTTTGTTATGTTGCATGCAATGAATAAGTGACGATGTTATGTCTCAATTAAGCGTCAGATATCTTTTAGATAAGTCGGTTTGTGTGTTTAATAAATTTTTCAAAATGGAAAGGCGCATATATTGGCGTGGTTAATGCTGAGACGATGAGTATCGATAACTCGACCGCTTTTCGTCATTTAAAAAGCTTGGGTACATATCCCAGTTCGATACATGGGAGCCGCATCGCCGAAGGAAGTAAGCTGAACCACATGTGGTCGTTTCTCTCTCTCTCCTTGCACGTACGAGTTACACAGAAACAGGCGACGAACAATAGATTTTGCTCGACAATGTAAAGCAAGAAAGGACCTGGAAAAAGCAGGTAGGGAATCCTGGTCTGCACACAATGGAGATGTTGTTGACTATTTGGTGGAAGTTCAAGAGAATTATTTATTACAAATAATCCAGGCAAACAAGTACTGTGAGCAGTTAACGAAAGTCGATGCGGTTAGTAAAAAAAACGTCCAGTGTTGGCAAAATCGAAAAGGCCTTATATTCCACCGGCCATGAACTAATACAATCACCCAATATTTTGCAAAATTAAATCTGAATCCCAATCAATCTATCTGCTGCGCAGTCTGATTACATAATACCTGATCTTAACTTTACAAGGAACTTCAGTGTCAGAATGCCAACCAGAAATGAATGGAGGAGCACTGACCTCTTTAATTTCTAAGACACCACCTTCTTGTTCAAAGACAGCTCGAAGATGGACTGTGGTGTCGGGGAGGGTGTTTTCTCTAAAACTTTGAACGTATCAGAGTCCTTTAGGCTGCTGAACTACGCAAGCCTCTCTCGGAGGTAGACTCAGCATCACTATTCCCTGGGTTCTGGACCACAGGAACATTCCACGGAACAGGAAGGCAGATGAACTGGCGAAGAATGGATCTACTCTTCAATCATCCAGAGCAGAGGACGTTCATTACTCGCTTAACTGCCTTAACAGGGAACTATTTCAGCACTTCTTAGCTAAATCTAATCTTAGATGTATTGCATCCTAACCTATGCCATCTCTAGAACGACATGGCTAAGCTTTAATAAAAATAGAATTTCGGAGCTGCTGATCAGGTCTTGTCATCAAAACGGCGCATAACGTATTAATTGGAGTGTTTTCCTTGAGCACTGGTCACTTACACCAACCAACGAACTCACTATCAATTTATAGAAGCGTGGTATTAAAAGATTTCTATTGCACTGAGATATTGTAAAACTAGCGAAAACTCTGAGGTACTCCGATTTATTAGAATGTAGCAGCTTGTACAAGAAAGCAAATGCCCTTTGGTTAAGATAAGAAAATAATGTCCAACCGAGCAATTGCAACCGGTAAGGTGCAACAGGGTCAAACCTTCGTAGTTCGAAAACAAAACGAATGCAATCATTGAAAATAACTTCCATTTTACGGGTACAGATAGCACCGATAGGCCATACTACCAAAAGTGAAATGGGGAATTAACACTTTAACTAATGTACTAATGGATAAAGTGTTCACTGAGAGCCACCATAAATCATACCAAGCTTTCTTTTGTCTTTTCGCAATATTTCATCTGCTGATTTAGAGTACTTAGTCCCAATATTTGTAACCGTTTAATTGTTGTTAGAGAAAATTGGGACCATGTATATAGTCTGTCTAGGAATGTATGCGTGCTTTACTGTCCCCAAACAGTCCCACTGGCCAGCTTAAATATAATTGTACGTCTCGTCCGCATATAGATGAATAGAAGAGTCACGGGTTACTGACAGCAGATTATTAATAAATAAACTGAACAGTAAGGGACCTAAAATTGATCCTTAAGGCACACCTTACGCGACTTATTGGGAACGGCACGAGAGGAAATTATTAATCATTTGAACGGCCAATGTATCAAATCCTAAAATATGAGGAAAGTTTGCGGATTAGATTGCTTTAGAAATTGAAAGATTTTCTGTGGAGGGTAGTGGCTGATGAAATTCCCTATATTTAAATTAATACAATCCTAATAAGTCCAATGGAAGTGCTATAATACAGTTAATATCAATCGCATAACCAAATTCCAGAGACGGATTTAGATCAATGGTTGAGTAGCTCGATCAGCACACCATGGATGCAGGTTCAAATCGCGGCTTCTATATCTAATTCCTGTAGCCCCTTGTGGGGCATGGGGCGAGAGGAGAAATTCACCCGATTCGAGACAATGATTGCAAGTGGACCGAAAGACTGGAATTGTCTCTGAATTGTCTCTCGTAATCTGTTATCAGCAGAAAACTACCTTGGGTCGCCGCAGGTAGGATTCGAACTTGGAACCTCCGGATGGATAGGCCGACACATTATTATTAACTAATCGACAAACCTCGGCTTCCATTTGTAATTTGCAATAAATAAATAATCCACTCAGTTGCTTGCTTGTTTTCTAGCTCCAGTTCGCTCATTCCCCTTATCATAATTCATACCATAACTGTATCATAGGGTTGTCCCCTGGGCTTTAGCTACATTATAAAAAACCATAAGCATTTTCAAACCTTAACTCAATGGTTGGGTACAAACACAATTTGAAGATCATATTTGCCACTGACTGTTTTGAATATCCACTCGTCCAGCAGTAATTGAGATCGTAGTATTATTAGACAGGGTAGTGGTTACTGCTGATAATACCAATTCCCACAAAAAAAAACGAGAGAAGTGTTTGTCAAATAAAGAAATTAAATTGTTTCACGAAATATATCGCCACAGAAAATTGAACAACCACTCACGTCCGCTTTGTATACATACCTAGGTAGTTCAATAGTGACGAATCTAAGTCAATTTCCATAAGTTAAATGAAAAATAATTACACGTTTCTACTATCTCCATTAGGATTCGTGGAATAGTAAACCATTTAGTGAATAATATTATCAACTTTACTTTTCTTAAATTCATTTTTTGCCCATAATCATTTTTATTATCTAAATTCACGCGAGTATTTGTACGTTTTATCGTAATTTACAGCATCTGCTTCATGACATTCACTCCTATGTAAAACGAGTCATTTAGGAAGAGCTTAAAAGATATATCTCCAATAAAAAACATCCTTTTTACCATTTCAAGCAATATAAACTTTCCCGTTGTGTGCTTTTTATCCTATGCCGTCGACCGTCACCTACTTTCCAGTTCATTTACAGTTATGGTCGTTTGGTTTCCTATATCCTGTCGGAAAAGCCATAGAGCATAGAGCATTATCGTGCGCAACAAGCGATGGGGGAGAAGGCAATTTGTCACAATTAATGACATGACAGTTTCCTTAGTTGCCTTCGACTAGACATAAGGCTACATTGACGCGAGAGTACCAAATTCTGCAAAAACCAATATAATTCCGAAAAAAAACAGACAAAATCGATTGAGTGTCTAATCTTTAAGGGAACGTAAAAATCAAAAGCTGAAAAAGGCTATTTATGTTTTTAATGGCCAGCTGCATGTAGCTACAAAGTAGAGAGCTTGTTGCTGCTGGCAATATATCAAAGCAACACCTCGGGATCTATTCAGAATTGCTTTTTGAACACAATCCTATCCGATATTTGTTTGTGACTTTGTGTACAGAAAAGCTTTTCGGTTTTCTTTGACTTTTAAGTGAAAAGTTTTTCGGGTAGAAAATTTTCGTATGTATTGATGTCCTGGAAACGATAAAGTAGTGGTCCTGTGCTCTTTTTCTGTTGTCTAAAACGTGCCACTTTTCGAATGCTACAATCGATGAAAGAATGCCTATAAATACGTAAAGAGCTCTCAGCTAGAATTAAAAAGTTTTCAAAAATACAAGCATTTCGCAAGCTTGCTAAATTAATGATTTCGAGGAAGGTGAAAAGCTATTCTGATGAAAACGAGATCGGACTTTTATGTACCCAATTTACTTAAAATCGGATTTGATTTTTACGATATTCCCAGAAATAAAATCTTTTAAGTCGTCAAATCTAAGTATAAGGTATGTTGGCTTTACATCCCATTCTATTAAGAACGCAACTCAAGTATGTTCGGGAGGAAATACCAAGAAAACTTCAGTAATTTAGTTTACTAAAGACAGATGATATACGCATTTATACTCAACCTACATGCATTTTGGGCTTATTACGTTTTAAGTTGGGATTTTAAATATAAAGAACGCAAATTCAGTAGTTACCATCTGTTCTAAGAATAGAATTTGTATACTTATATCATCTATTCATTAATTTGGAAGTCATTTTAATTTTTCAAAATAACAGTATAAAAAATATATAATAGAAGAACGCAAAAGTACTTGAACATCTTTGGCAAGTCTATGTGGTAGAGGTTACAAAAAACTGGAAGGGTTTTATCGAGGTACGTGAAGTTGGCCCGGATTTTTTCCGGGCTGGGGGGTAAAACGTCTCAATCGATAGTCTATCGTTAGACCACATTTTACCCCCAATTAGTTTCGTTTTACCCCCTCTCAATTTTTTTTTATTCGAAGAACAAAATTTCCGGGCTAACTTCACCAGCCCGGAAAATTTGCCGGGCTGGGGGGTAAAACGTCTCAATCGATAGTCTATCGTTAGACCACATTTTACCCGCAATTAGTTTCGTTTTACCCCCTCTCAATTTTTTTTATTCGAAAAACAAAATTTCCGGGTTAATTTTACAAACCCGGAAAATATGCCGGGCATGGGGGGGGGGGGGGGGGGGGGGGTAAAACGTCCCAATCGATAGTCTATCGTAAGACCACATTTTAGCCGCAATTGGTTTCGTTTTACCCCCTCTAAATTTTTTTTCATTCGAAAAACAAAATTTCCGGGGTAATTTCACAAACCCGGAAAATATGCCGGGCTGGGGGGTAAAACGTCCCAATCGATAGTCTATCGTTAGACCACATTTTACCCCCAATTAGTTTCGTTTTACCCCCTTTCAATTTTTTTTTATTCGAAAAACAAAATTTCCGGGTTAATTTTACAAACCCGGAAAATATGCCGGGCTGGGGGGTAAAACGTCCCAATCGATAGTCTATCGTTAGACCACATTTTAGCCCCAATTATTTTCGTTTTACCCCCACTACATTTTTTTTTATTCGTAAAACAAAATTTCTGGGCTAACTTCACAAGCCCGGAAAATTTTCCGGGATGGAGTTAAAACGTCGGAATCGAAAGTCCTTCGTTAGTCCACGTTTTTCCCACTATTCATTTCTTTTTACCCCCTCCCAAAAAAAAGTTATTTAAGAACATTTTTTCAAAAATACCTTAATTCGCTGTAATATGACGAAGCAAAGCTTTTAAGGTTTGATACTATAGACTTAACCGAAAAAATATTTTACAACTCCTTCGGTAAATTTTTCAACCCGGTCGGTAAATTCCACGACCCGCAAAGACAACACAAAAAATATCAAAATCCAGGCTAACTTCACAAAGTGAGTAAAATCAAAGCTATTAATCCTTAGGGTTTGAAAACATTTTACCCATTATAAATGCATCAATACAAGATTTTACCCCTCGTGATTTCATTTTTCCTCCCCTGGAAAATTAGCCCGGACGAGTAAATCATTTGGGGGTATAACGAATGAACATGTTAGACCCACCAATTAGTTTTGTTAAGCCACTTTTTGAAAATCTGATATTCAAAAAGCACAAATTAAACTTCACGCTTTTTGCAAATTTTATTAAATTCGAAAAATCGATAGCTATATCGATTGACTATCGTTTGACCACGTAGACCCACCCCCTAAAATTGTTCAGCCACGTGTTGGAAATAAGTTATAAAAAAAAATTTTTACATGAATTTTTTTTTCAATAATCTTTATTAGCTGTTCATTGACTTCTCATTTTGGTACCCCACCCTCAATAGTTGTTTTTAACACTTTTGCATATTTTTAAAAATCAAAATTAAAAGCTTTTTCTGACTTCTAGAGGGGTAAAACAAAACAGTGACGGCGTAAAATCTTTTTTCGGTCGAAGCAAAATTTGTAAAATCTTTTAACTGTGATTTTTTTCACTTTGTGAAGTTCGCCCGAATTTTGAAAAATGATTTACTCGTCCGTGCTCAAAGGGTGGAAAAACGAAATCATGTGGGGGTAAAATCTTGTAGGGATGGCTTTATAATGGGTAAAATGTTTTCAACCCCTAAGGATCAACACCTTTGATTTTACTCACTCTGTGAAGTTAGCCCGGATTTTGAAAACTTGTCAGTTTCTTGCGTTGTCTTTAAGGGTCGTAAAATTTACCGAAGGGGTTGCAAAATTTACCAAAGGAGTTGTAAAATGTTTCTTCGATTAAGTCTATAGTACTTCAATATTATCAACCCTTAAAAGCTTTCCTTCGTCATATTACAGCGAAATATGTTATTTTGAGAGGTGGTAAAACGAAAGGAATTGTGGGAAAAATGTGGACTGACGAAGGCCTTTCGTTTGGGACGTTTTACCCCCCAGCCCGGCAAATTTTTCGGGTTTGTGAAGTTAACCCGGAAAATTTGTTTTTCGAATTAAAAAATTGAGAGGGGGTAAAACGAAACCAATTTCGGGTAAAATGTGGTCTAACGATAGACTATGGATTGGAACGTTTTACCTCCCAGCCCGGCATATTTTCCGGGTGTGTAAAGTTAACCCGGAAATTTTGTTTTTCGAATAAAAAAAAATTGAGAGGGGGTAAAACGAAACTAATTGCAGGTAAAATGTGGTCTAACGATAGACTATCGATTGGGACGTTTTACCCCCCAGCCCGGCAAATTTTCCGGGCTGGTGAAGTTAACCCGGAAATTTTGTTTTTCGAATAAAAAAAAATTGAGAGGGGGTAAAACGAAACTAATTGGGGGTAAAATGTGGTCTAACGATAGACTATTGATTGGGACGTTTTACCCCCCAGCACGGCAAATTTTCCGGGCTGGTGAAGTTAACCCGGAAATTTTGTTTTTCGAATAAAAAAAAATTGAGAGGGGGTAAAACGAAACTAATTGGGGGTGAAATGGGGCTTAAACGATAGACTATCGATTGAGACGTTTTACCCCCCAGCCCGGAAAAAATCCGGGCCAACTTCACGTACCTGTTTTATCGCCCCCAATTAGCATGGACGCTTGCCCATCGACTACTAACTTGCTGGAATATACCTACCACGTTATTTCAAGCTTCCAACGAAACATGGAGATGAACTGTATATACACTAACATCAGTAGGGCCTTTAATAAACTCCCCTACTCCGTAATTTTGTTTAAACTTGAAAGACTCTGCTGCTCGAGTGGATTTACTCCTACTTAAGAGATAGGACATATCGAGTGTCGTTCAGTGGCTACACCTTAATTTTCACCTAAATTTTCATCTGATGCGCCGCAAGGTAGCCATCTCGGCCCACTACTGATCGTTCTTGCCTTTGATGATATCGTCTCTCTGATCTCGCACTTTATTGTTCTGACCTACGCTGATAGTCAGTCCGAAGGCTGCTTTTGCCTTGTTTTGCGACTTTTTCTTCCTATGTATATTGGTGTGGGAACTTACTAGGCTTCAAAGTAGTTTTGGATATAAAATTACCGTACCGTATCTACAATACCTGTTTAGGTTATTAGAAAATTTCGTTTTCTGTAACCATTTATCGGGGTAGGTGTTAAGATTAGCCTCAATTCAATAGGTTGCTATTAGATTCAGCCGCTACGACTACAATAATATAATTTGTGTCTCAATCTGAAAATATAGTTTGATAATTGTATTGCAGAATATTTATGGTGGAATTACAAGCCCACGTATATATCTGAAAAATAGAAAGAGATGATGATGGGAATTCTGAACCCAACCTGACAACTAAATCTCGAAATAAGTACGTCGACAAAAAAAAGATGATGCACCTAAAGTGATAAATACGAAGGTCAGATATAAATGGAGCACAATCTTTTAAAAAATCATTCAAACAAGACTGCAAAAATAACAACAATAAAAGTATCCAAATCAATTCCAGTCCCAAAAAGAAGTGACGCCATAATCCACACTCTCCAAATTATTTTGTTAAAATTGATTGTTGAAAACTTAACAAAAGTGGTCTCAGGATTGAACCTTGTGGGACGCCATATGTCTCAATAGTTTTCCAAAATTTTTTGTTTAGTCATAAAGATAGTAATATGTTTAAAGGAACAGGATAACTTGTTAATTGGAATCCAACACTAAGCATGAACTTGTGAATTTAAAATAGTGAAAAGCACACAGAGACAGTACATATTTCTAAGTGTGATCTCATAGACATAGGACAGTGAAACCTAGATAAGCATTAGTTAAACATGAAAGTAAATAAAAGAAATTTGTAGCGAGGAATCGGTTCGTTTTCTTCAAAAGCCTTCACTCTGGAGCCGGCGAGCTTATTCCCTAGAGAAACCCAAAACCGCCATACTACAGAGAAAGCACTTTACAGTATGTGAATTCTGACCAAATCGACGTCACATTGTTTAGCATTTCATACATTTCGTATAGAATGTCAACTGTGACCAAGCCGACGTCACACCATTTAGCACTTCATCTTGCACAGACCTTGTATTCTCTAGAACGTGAATCGCTTAAAAAACAGTCGAACTAAGCCTGGTTTGATAAAACAGATGATTTTGAAACGGATAGTTAACTATTACTGAATTCTTTCCTCGTGTAAGTATTGAAGTCAATTATTTCTTTTCCTTGTTAGCATTGCTATTTCAGCCTCACTACAAGCTAAATTATTTCCGAATCTGAATAAGCTTTCAAAAGTCGAGTAAGAAAGCATAGACGCTTAAAAGGACTGCAACATAGATTAAAATTTGACTGTCACTAATAACGGCTAACTCAGCATTTTCAGCCTGACTAAATTAAGTTCCAAATACAATTATAAATATACGTGGCGCGTTTGAAAATTTCGTAGCCTAACCAGGAAAATGAAAAGCTATGATTTTTTAATTAATTTATTTTTCAACGTATTCTGAGTTCAATACACTTTTTCCATCGGGCTGGCAACACTTCTATATCAGCTTTAAAAAAATCTTCATCTAAGCCCTCAAAATATGCATCGACAGCAGCTTTGACCTCTTCATTTGTGGAAATTTTTTGACCTCCTAAGTGGTTTTTAAGCTTTGGAAATAGATAAAAGTCTGATGGAGCTAGATCAGGTGAATGCGGGGGCGTAGGGTAACAATTCAAAGCCACACTGATGGATTTCTGCCATGTTTTCAACTGATGTGTGAACTCGCGCATTATTATGGTGAAACAACCAGGTCATTTTTCTTTAATTTCCTTTCTTAAAAGTCGCAGCAGATTGCAATAGGAAGCAGAGTTTATAGTTTAACTTTTTTCTAAATAATCCACCATAATTATACCCTTTGAATCCCAGTAAACTGAGACCATTATTTTTCCGGCAGATAAAACCACTTTTGCCTTTTTTGGAATAGGAGATCCTGGTCTTTTCCACTGTTTAGACTGTAATTTTATCTCTGGAGTATAGTGATGTACTCAGGTTTCATCCATGGTTACAAATCTTTCAATAAATTCTTGTGGATCACACAGCTCTAAGCAATCGCGGGAAATCGTCAGTCGAACGCGTTTTTGTTCAACTGAAAGCAGCCGAGGCACTCATCGAGCAAACAACTTGGAAAAGTGTTCAATTCATTGGTGATTATGTGATGCGTTTGTTCAGTTGAGATGCCTATCTCTTTAACAGTCAATCTCCGATCAGATAAAATCATGTGAATTTTTTTTCAATGTTATCGTCGGTGGTTGACGTTGATGGTCGACCACTACGTGGGTCATCTTCAGAGCTATCACGACAACGTTTGAACTCCGCCACTCACTTTTTCACGGTAGCATACGAAGGCGCTGATTTACCTAAAGTTTTTAACATATCTTCATAAATCTCTTTTGGTGTTAAACCTTTCTTATTCAAGTACTTAATCACTGCACAACACTTGATTTTTTCCATTTTCAAAAATCGCCACTACTTGTTCGACGGGATCGCGTGAGGAATCGTAACGAATGCAAAAAAAAAAACGAATGAAATTTTATATCGTTACTATTGAATAATGAAGCTCTAAAATGAGGGGAGTTTGAAAAATATATGACGTTCCGATCTACGTTAGGCTACGAACTTTCCAAACGCCCCACGTAGTTAATATACAGAAGAATATTGCAGTTAAATTGGCAATACAGAAACTATAATAAAATGTTTATTGTTATTAACACAACACTTAAATCTAAATCTTACTAAACGTATAAAAAACACAGGACACAGAATAGTACCTTGAGGAACCTTGACAAAATTTACAAATATTAAGAACGACTAGCTACTTAGCTGAAGGACCTAACCAGGTGCCTCAATAACTGCAGCTGGTTCAACTAATCACTGCATGGCGCTGCTAGAGCGATCCAGTTTGAGGTTTCTTCGTAGTGATAACACCACGGACCGACCATCAAGGCCTATGTGAGGTCGCGTATTTAAATAAGGAAAAGTTAAGAAAATCGAAGCAATGGCAGCAAAACAAATAAAAAATATGCGTTTGTTCATATCGAATATTTCGTGACCAAGCAGTATATCTGATTAGGTGAAAAGTAGTATAAAATATTGGTGAAGCTACATTTAAGAAAGGACCTAAAATACGACCTGTTGCAAATTCAATCTAATTTAACAAATTAAAAAGGTATTAACATGCACGGTATATTGTTCAAACTTTTATTAGTATACTTTTGGTAAAGTAACAGTTCAATATGAAGATCTGGCAGGTAAAATAATTTTTCTGCATTTGTAAAATATCGCTAATTTCCGCCTGCTCACTACAGCTTATTCCATATATTTTCAGTATTTTCTTATTTACTTCATATTTACCCATTTGTTATTAATGAGCCAACGGAGATGTTTTCTTAGAACTTTTATAGCACTCTCCCTATGGACTTTTGAGCTTTTGATTAATAATGCCATAACTCTCTCTACGTTTGAAGATGCTGTTCAATTGGCCCCCGAACAGTAATATCTAAGATTGTTTTACTTAATAAACAATTTGAAATGATTGTAAGACTACTTTCTTGAAATCTCTTACTTCTAAGGGAATTTAGTATTACTTAATGTATAGACCTCAAACGGATGTTCTTTCATTTTCATTGTACATCTTATAGGTATGTACTTAGGCAGCAAAAATCGTTCTGTAATCATAAATATTAATACCAACCCATAATGGTTTTAACCGCATTCTCTCTTGCCTCAAGGAATTACACTAAAACCGTCAACTTTTACATCGTAAACTCCAAATTTATATGCCATCTAAAAACTCTACCTATACCCTAAGCTTAGGGTGTCATTGAATTTTTGATATTTCACGATGGCGTACACAGCGATAATAATCGATTTTATGGTAAAAATGTCTATGCCTTGGACGAAAATTCTTACAGTTCCACACCATTCAGCTCTTTGGTGTACTGTGTCGCTAAAATGCATACGAAAAAAGAAATTGCGGGTGCTCCACTAAATATATCTTTTACGAGATAAATAATACATTACATAGCCATACGTGCTCCACTTCGTATTATTTTTGCATTTCTATAATTGAATCTTTAAGTATTCAGTTCAAAAGTCTTGCAGAGTTCTTTACAGAATTATATTTGCTTAACAACGTTAATGCTGGAAGACTCTTATGGAGTCAGAATTTCTGACGTCCTCGTTAAAGCACAGACGTCTAGGCTTTCTCAGATAGGATGAGATAACCATATAATGGAGATTTATTAGCTGTAATACATCTTCTTTCCCATGACATACTGCAATGTAGAAAGATAGTTGCTGAAAATTTGGACCGAGAAATAATTCATCTCGTACACGACGCAATGGAGAATCGGATGAGAATACCAAGAACCGAAACTTGTGAGTAATTTGGTGTAACGTAAAATGCACAGGATAAAATTTAGGTTGTCAAGATAATAAATTTTGTAATGGTTTTTGTCAGAATTTTGAGTGAAGGGGAAAATAACGTTAAAACATTTTCATATTTTAATGGAACTTAGATTGAAAATACTTAACAAAGTAGAAATTTTGTGACTTCGTTTTCACACGTATTAGTGGTAGTATATCATATTTATATCAAAAAGGATACATTCCTGTCCTTACCCACTCGAAAACTTGATGCTCTACTAACGATGGAAGACAAATTTTAAAAGGAATTACGATGTAGACGATTGGTTTAGAAATGGTGCTCGTTAAACGTTAACAAATGCACATGTTAAAAGATTCAACTGAATTTTTCTTTCACCATAGCCGGATAAACTCTGCCTATAATTGTTATGAGAACATTTACATTGACTATACCGTTCTTACAATAAACCTCGAGAGAACATTCTCTACTAGAATACTTAGTAAGGAGGAGTGGGAGGGATATCAGTGGCTGTCAATCCAGGTGGGAGCGGGAGTTTTCTCTGACCGCCTCAGTATGCGGAACTCGTATTGACTGTCCAACTACTGCTGTGTGTTTCAAGCAGAGATGCTGGCCATTAAAATGGCAACGGAAGTATTGCTGCCGCACAAGGATCTACAGAAGCGTAGTGGTAGTCAACCGGCCATCAAAGCACTCGACTCAAACACGATTAAATCACTGCTGGTGCGCAGATGTCGGACCGTTCTGGAAAACTTGAGGGATCTGTACAGGGTGATTCTCTGCTGGGTTCTTGATCATAGTGATGTCACGGGTAATGAGGCAGCCGATACTCTGGCGAAAGAGTGTTCGCAGATGAACGCTTCACAAATAGACAAATCAGTTGAGAGAAAGATCGTCTAGCACAGGTGGGTCGATCTGTCAACCTGCGATATGTCAAGAAGGATGTGGCCAGATTGGAATAAAAAGAGAACGGCGTTTCTACTCATGGGAAGGCTACGGAATCTCCGAAATATCGCTGCGGTTATAACTGGTCGCTGGCATGCGTATTCCTACCAATAATTTCTGCCAGAGTTGCCTGGACGAGCAAGAGGTTGAAACGGCAACACTTACGAGAAAAATGCAAGAAATCAAAATTGTAGTTCTTGAAAAAACCTACCAGACGGAGTTGGATCAATTCGTTGAGCCGCACGACCACCATGCCATGGGTCCCGGGTTCGAGACCAGATTGGGTTTTTATTAAGAAATTAAAATAATCCACTCTGTCTCTGGGCGCTGTTGTATAGCTTGGAGCAATCCAAAAAACAAGACTATTCAAGTTTCCTCACTTCCCATCCGGCCAAAGCCATGCTAACGCATCAAAGGGTTGTCCCCTAGGATTTAACCACATCGTATAAAAAAAACGCGGCTTTTTGTTTTTTGCATGAATGCTGCAGTGTGTAGCGCTTCCAGAGACAGGGGCGTATACAACCTAACTAATTCGGGGGGTCATACAAAAACCGATATTAAAGACCAAATTTCCTTGACTGTTCCCTAATTTTACGTTTTATCGTGTTAGGAGCGAATCTAGAGTTTTGTTGAGAGGAGCTGGGGGGAGGGGGAGAGGAGGGGAGGGGAGGGGGAGGGGTGATAGAACCTGTTATCTGAAAAATTAAAAATTCCTGAATGATTTCCTGATTTCAATGAGAATTCCCTGACTTCTTAAATTTCTTCAGTTTTCCCGGCAATATATTTATAACATGCAACAGTGCCAGCCCAGTCAACCCGTCTTTTCCCATTTAAGTTCATTACCACGTTTCTAATCGACGCAGGGATGTAAATGATCTCTCTGCAAATGTTTATCAATTCCAGGGTGCATATCGATATCACAGTTATCTAGAACTTTTACAATGGTATTTAGAGGCAGATTTGCTTCTTCGGGTTTCACGTTTCCATTGCGCAGTCCAAAATTCGTTGTTTTCGAGACATTAGTTAACAAACATTTTCTTGATTGCTTTTGGTGAGCTCCGGATATTTCAAATGCTTTTGAGAAAGCCTGGCATGCTGCCCTTTCAACCAGCATTTCCTCTGGATCTTCACCTCTTAAGGGAACGTTTAAGTATTACGTAACGCAGTGAGCAGAAGCGGGAGGGGGGACTTGTGAAACGTTACGGTGCGTAATTTGGGGGGGGGGGGGGCAGGGGTCAAACAACACGTTACGTAACATTAAGTTTTTGTTAAAATTAAAAGTCCTAACTCTTAACTCGTGACTCACGGGTCAGTTTATATGATATATCTACACTACACACATTTTTTTTACATACGAAAAGAGTCGCGTCACTGAGTATACAGAAATATATACATATATGGCAAATAACCACAATAAGCCGTGTCCCACGAGTCCATAGTTTGGACTCGAAGCGGGCTGAAATTTCGTTTAATTTCCCTTGCTTCTTATTCCGGTATTTTGCGCAACATAATTGACATTTTTAGGTAAAGATGTAAAAATAATCTTACGAGTGTTACGTAACGTTTAGAGGGGGGGGGGCATTACAAGGGGGGAGGGGGTCAGAAATCTTCGAAAACTGCGTTACGTAATATTTGAACGGCCCTTAAAATGAATAGAGAACTTTTTGTCAAGCCGTTTAATACATGTAATAATAGACGGGGGGGTTTTTTTTTTTATACGATGTGGCCAAATCGTAGGGGACAACCGTTTGATGCGTTAGCATGGTTTTGGCCGCAAGGGAATTTAGGGTAAGGGAAGTGAGGAAACTTGAGTCTTGTTTGCATTGCTGCGAGCTAGACAACAGCCCAGAGACGGAGTGGATTATTTTTATTTCTTAATAAAAGCTCACGGTCATCTGGTCTCGAACCCGGGACCCATGGCATGTTGGTCTTGCCGCCTACGAAATAAATGTCGGCGTACCTCAGGATGCAGTTCTTTCACCAACTTTTTTTTTTAATTTTATCAATGATCTTTTGCAATCGCGTACGTACCGAGAGCGTATGTTCGGATCATTAAATAACGACATTTTTACGATTCTCGCTTGGGGCAGAGCAAATCGAGTTATGTTTAATGTAGTGATGTCCATGCCTATGCCCGCCAGTACTTGAGCTTTTCAGCTTTTAAATTTGTACTCAATTCGCTCCCTCTTAAAATATTAGGTATTGGGAGATAAATCGCTAAAAATGCAATGAAATTCTTGGCATTTCTACAGAGATAGATGTAAGGAATACTTCACCACGTATGACTGATCTACAAATCCAACATCAGACCCAGACTCGAATATAATTCTTATACTTGGGTAGGGGCCGAACAAAGTCCAAAATAACGCAATGCATCTCCATCTCTAAGACCACTCACTCTCTAAAGCATCGACAGCATGTCGGTTGTTTCTCACTCTTCTATCTGTATTTCCATGCCCGTTGTTCTAACGAAATTACTAGCCTGATTGCTGCTTCATCACAATGCGCGGTATCGGAACTTCAACACGCTCTCACCCCCTTTACTCTCCAGATCAAATTTGAACGTACCGTGAAATTTTGGAAAGCAGAGCAACAAGAATGTCGAGCGGCTTATCATCTTCTAATTTTGCCTCGTCTTATACGCCCGACACTTTCAAGCGAAGCGTACATCGACTTATCTATCCCTTAGTCTTAATTCAGTCAGTCGGTAGTCAGTGGCATATCATATGAAAAACAAATATAATTAAAAACTGCTCTTTATATAGGCTTCATAAAATATCTTCTAAACTTAAAAGACTGTCAAAATAAACGGCTTAATTAGTAGTTCCGAAAAAGTTGTGTTGTGGAATGCTAAAATAAAGTCCAATCGAATTATGAAAGGAAAAATTATACTCGATACAAAAACATGTCTATAACTTGACATGTTTCCTATACCCTTTTTATTTCGAAAGCAGTGGAAAAATATTTAAATTTCTAAAACTGATTGCGCCCTTACTTTATTTTACGACCCTTCACCTATTTTAAAAAAACCGACAACCATTCAACTTCGAGCCCCCTTACAAAAATTTCATAATTAACAAATTTTGGAGTTATTAATGAGAAAATGAGATATAATTATTTATTAACGGATTTTAATTTTGCAATTCAAATTAGGGGAAGACCTGAAAATTCTGACATAAATCAATTAGACTTAATTTTTCATTACCTGACTTTGTACGGTGAAAGTTGTAAACACCCACTTTAAGGGGTATCCGCTGAAAAACAAAAAAACACAGGAAATATGAAATAGATACTCATGTATTTCCATAGTAGCAATTAAGATTGCATCAAATGGAAATCTACAGCCCCCGCGAGAATCCAGGTCAGACAAGGCCCCGAAATGAGTTCCAAGACTGTTCAAACGCTAATGTATTGTAAAAACTAATGTGTCACCCCTACACAAATACACTCAGAAAATTTACTCAACAAGTGGGATACCAATACATCCTTACTTATATTGCATGGATAAAAGCGAAAAGAAAGTCTTTCTTACTTTCTTTCGTTGTTTGAAAATTCAATTTAATTTTTCCGTTGGTGTTTGTCACTTTAATGATTGTAACAGACACAAGTCCTGAATCATAGCCTCTGTCTTTCTTCCGCGATACTTTCGCGATGTGCTGTAGAAAGACTGAAGCCATCTGACCCCCTCTAATTTGTCATTCTTTCTAGAGACCTTTTCTTCTAGAATCTTTTGCTACAAATTTTACCAATTGGAAAATTTTCCTGCCAAGAAATGTGATTTTTCGGTGATAGGTAAGAAAGATGGGCGTAATAGGACGCACGATACTTGAAATTTTATCTAAATACTAAGATGATGGAAGCAGCAAAGGACATAGTAATTAGAGGGAGATCGAGATAACAAATTTTTCTGACACTTTTGGATTTAAGCCTGACAAATCGATGAAACCTTCAAGTCGTTCAAAGAATTTCAAATAATTTGTTCTTGTTGTCATTAGAACGAATTTAGGAAAATCTTCTACTCACCATTCAAAGGTGGATTGGAATACTATTCAAACCATGCGTTCTAAGAACTCGAACAATACTCTATTGTTGGTGTGCACTGTTGAAATTATTTTTCAATTTAATTCCTCTTATTGGCAATTACTCTATTAAATTCAAAATTTATGTGGACTGGGTTTGTTTCAGGAGTACCCTCTCTATCCAGATTCCAATTTTAGCGTTTTCAAATTGCTTTCAGTAATTGGTATTAAATGAAATCAGTTACGAGATGGATAGGTCCATGATTTGGATGAGAACCCGTATCAGCGGGAATATTGATCCTTCCGTTGCCAACCAGATATTTGCAATTTATTTAATTAGGATTTCTACCTCGAAAAGTGATGTGTACTAGTTTCAAATGGGAAAATGATCAGGATTGTAAAGGTCAGAGAAAACAGTATTAACCAAACTGTAATTACTGTAAAATGTATTTGTTGTGTTGTAGATGGACGCTATTAAAATTGCATGATGGCTTTAAATTAAATTTTGGATTCGACGCATGTTGTACGTGAGGCCTTTCAGTTGAATTCTCTGTTATTTTCCATTAAAAGCTACTTCGATTAATTTACCGAAAAATATTGGGAGCTTGAAAATACGTAATGGCGTGGTGGCAGAGGACTTAATTTTGTGGTTTCATATTGACATCATATTTCGTATTACTACGTAATTTATAATTCTGGGAAGTCGAAGCAAATAAATGAGGCTGGCGGATATGGACTCTTAATTAAAACAACGATTGGTGTTTGTTGTTGATTTGTTGGAATATTACACATATTTCTTGCAGTTGGGAATTTTTAGTCTTAAATTTATTAAGAGCGTATCATGCACGCACGTGATGGGTTTCCATAAAGTTATTTCAGAATTTTTTATAGAATATTCTAGCTACAGTATTCTACAGTTTTCGTTATAATTTTTATTGCCAGTAGGTACTAACTAAAGTCTGCTTTCAGGATCTTTTTCAGATATCTAGTTTCGAAATCAGTATTAGTAACGACTTTGCAAGCAAATATCTCTCTTTAAAGGGTTACATTCAAAAGATCATAAAACATTTTTGTTGCAATTGAGGAGACCTATCTAAAGACCTATATATGGTAAAATGGTTCCTAGTTGTTACGAAACCCTAAAAACAGGTAAGAAATATGAAAGAATATAGGTACATCGACACCAGCACTAAGGCCAAGAGCAACATGCTACCTACCCGGTTAATACAGAAAAGGAAATACATAACAAGCAACTTTCGTACCGTAAGTAATATTACAGTATTATTTCCAGAAAATCGTTTATATAAAAAAATAAATAAAAATAAAGCGGACCGAGAATTGAGCCCTGGGGCACTCCATTATAGCAAAATTTCATTTTGAAGACGTACTCTCAGTTTCTACAGAATGTTAACGATTATAGCTCTCTGGTTCCCGTAACCATGCTTGTAAGGGATGGGGCGGAAAAAGAACTCTTCTACTGATTCGAGACAATGATTGCCAGTGGTGGATTCCGAATCACCGAAATTACTCTGCAACCTGCAATGGGCTTTTAGCGTAATCTGTGGTTTGCAAAAACCAACATTGGCAAAGATGCCACATCTACAACAAAAGGTTTCGATAACTATAACATTTACGATATCACACAATTTATAGTACAATTTTCTCAAGATATCGTGGGACACTAGCTGTGTTATATAATGGCACAAGCTTTATAATCAGCCAGTTATAATTAGTGATTGATGAAATTTCAATTTCCTATCGACGCTGATTTTGGATTCCGCACGGGACCCAAACAAAAACGGTGAATTGGACGACAGCGCAACACGTGGAGAAGATCCGTAGCGAATGTCACCCAGATCGTACAAATCATGGCCACAGTTGAAGGCATTGGCGCATAAGCGAAAGCGGTGGTCGGTGCAATAGACACCCTATGCCCCACATGGGATTAATGGAACCAAAGATAGATTTTGGATTCACAAGTCTAGAGGGAGCAGTTTAAATGCTAAAACACAGTCTATGTAATTAGACGGATAGTTTGAGATCAGATTAGTTTTAGGTATCACTCCAATCGCATCCAAATCTACCACAGGGTATGTGCGCCAGCTACTAACATCATACAACTGCGTAGAGATAGCGATGCCGACTTGCGGTAAATATGCTAATATGCTGGTCTTAGTATAAAAGACTTCAGAGATGACTTCGATAGATCTGCGCTGACCGAAGTGGTCTCCCACCGCTTAAAAAACAAGTTGTTCATATGACAGAGCACCCGTTAGAAATCATCTTGATTTAATGATCATGTCGAGTTTGGGCTTTGAACTGCCCTCTGGTACTGGCAGGCATGCTTCCCTTCAGATAACTGAAGGTAATGCAATCAACCGATTATAAAAGGAAGTTTTAAGTTGCCGTTTCGTCTAGGAATTTCATAATATCAGTAAAAGAACTTTGGAGCAAAGAATCAGCAAGAGCACTGGTAACCAGTGGTTGGGGTGATGAAGTATCTTGTGTATGGCACTCGGTTTAAGATTTGATCTCGCCAGTTCAATTCCTAAATGCATTTTGTAATTAGTTCGGTGACAAAAATGTGTGAAAAAGGCACGGCGCCGTAGAAAAAGCGAAAGGATGAGGACACCTTTTATGAGATCTTGTTGACACAAAACCAAGTAGGGAAAATATTCAAGTCAGCATTTGAAAAATCAAAGCTGCTAACATATCTTACAGTACGAATAAGCCTTACATCGTCAGTGTAAAAGGTAAATTCACAATAATTAAGGTGAAATGAAAAATAAACCCAATTGGGCCCAAAACAGTGCCCTGGGGTACACTAAGGGATTTACCAACATTTCATCTTCGTGCTGAAAAAAAACGCAACTCGTTTAGTCTGATTGGACCAATATGAAGATATCTGACTTATAAAAGGGGGAGAAAAGTCAAGAACAGCTAGTTTATACATATATAAGAATTTTATGATTTAGTGGGTCGAAAGCTTTACTAAGCAGCCAGTAAAAGATACAATCGATCTATGGCGAAAGAACAAAAAAAAAAGATGCATCGATAGTATTTTTATATATCACAATATTTTGGGTTTTATGCGCGTTCAATTGGAGGCCATTAGACAAGGCCCATGCAGAAATAGCTTCGATATCCTCATTTAAGCGACAAATGCAATCCTCTATCAGACCCATCAGTCTAGAGATATAAAGTTGAATATCATCAGCGTACACATAAAAATTAGATGAGTTAATTACTCTTCCAATGTCATTATTGTACATTGCGAATAGTAAAGGAGCAAGCACAGAACCCTGTGGAACTCCCCGAGATAAAGGGCGCAGTTCAGATACACCCTGTTCAACAACAACTTTTTGATGACGACAACCCAGAAAGTTTGTGATTAAATTTGCAGCTCTTTCACTTAAGTAGAAAAGTTTAATGAGTTCTTCCCGAAGAATTATGTGGCTAACGGAATCAAAAGCCTTTGAGAACTTGACTGTCGATTGATTCCCTGATATCATGAGTAGTTTTTAATAATGCTGTAACACAACTATGTTTAGTTCTAAAGTCCGACTGCCGTCGAATGAACAGACCAAGACTTTAAATATGTTTCAGCATTTGGTCCCTCATAATCTTCTCCAAACCCTTAGAGAGCCAAGGCAGCACGTTGATTGGACGGTAGTCATAAACACTAGTGACTTTATGGGATTAAGGTATAGAACTGACATTAGCTACCTTCCAGAAGGAAGGAAAATAAGAAGACATGAGATAGGAATTGTAAATATTTGTAATCGAGGGAAGAATAATCGGGGCGATGATATTAATGAATTTTAAAGAGAGACCATCTACACCGACCTGATTAATTTAAGTGATAGATAAACTTCATAGTCACTAACGCACTGGAAATCGAATGACTCATCTTCACTGTCAGCTGAAGGCGAGCAAACAGTATATGTTCGAGTAGGGCCGAAGTGAGCCATAAAAAAAATTATTGAATTGATCAGGGCTGTAATTAGAGTTAGTTATATTACTACTAGGTCTGTAGACACCATAGTTCCGTAGAACGGAAGATGGCAAAGAGGAATCTAGCTTAGAAGCAAAGAATTGTGATTTGGCCCTTATTTACTGCGCAATTCACATTTTTTCCCAAGATTCGGTAACGATTTAAATGTATCTCACTTTTCGTAGTTTTCCACCTGTAATGAACTTTGCAACAGGATGACATCAATCTTTTGATCTCCAACGAGAACCAATGACAACTTTTCTTGCATGTACGTGTCCATGATAATAACATAATCAAAGAGTTACATGAAAATGGGAACTGATATTGAAAATAATAAAAACAGAGGGCACAAATGGCTTCCTTGCAGTACACCAAAGGTAAAATTGATGATCTACGTTTTGGAAAGTAAGAGTTGATATAGTCTATAAAATGAAAAGGGAAGCAGATAGTTTGATTGATTCGGTCGAAATCTATACTAAAATCCGTAAAGATTGTCGATTTGCTTCGCAGTTTAAGTGAAAATAAAAAATGCACGGATACTATATAGAAGCTGAAGAATCAAACAAGATTAGATAGTGATAAGTGACCGGAAATCGCTTAGAATAGAAGAATCACCAAAAACGAAGCATAAGACAATATATTTGATTCCTTTTTGTATAGCGGGATAATTATGGAGTGATTATAACTGGCAGGAAACGCGGTACAGAAATTAAAATATTGTCAAAAAAATGGTCAGAGAAAAACCATCTGGGCCACATATTAAAAATCTGTTTCAAGATTCGAACTTCATTGAAACAAGACCTTTCTGTTAAAAACTTTCTGTTGACCTTTCTGTTGAACTTTGATGGTAGAAGCTTCGTTATTCAATCATAGAGCTAATATCAAGAGGGTAACCAAAAAGGTTAGCAATAATGTTAGGTTTACCATAATTTGTCCATTTTTTTATGAATGTTCGGAAAAGATGTCATTGTTGAAAGTATTTTATTACAAATATTGAACGTATTAAGTTTTCATCAACAACAATATTTGAACTTCTCGCCAGAGAGGCACTCAATCATGCTTTTTTTTATAAACGTAGTAGTAGGATCATGTTTACATTCCAAACGTTTTCAGTCTACAAAGCGCATAATTTTCAAAGTTTGAAAAAAATACTATAATCGTCACTATTATTTGTTCTTAGGTTGCGCCAAAATAAAAGTACTTTATTATTGTTATAGTAAAGTGAACAGTTATATTAATAATAAGTTGTGATGTAAAAATCCAAACCTCCCTAACGAAACATATTATATATACACGAAAACAAAAACACTGAGAAGACCAATGTGGCACCCTGTGGGACTCCTAGAAAAATTTACTTTACTTTATTTTCTACCACGATATGTTGTTTACTATATTATATAGTGTTTTCGAACTTCTGATTCAAAAATTTTTAGTTTTAAATAATTTTTCTATCAGTTATTGTATCGAATTCAGCTTCTTCGTTAAGTTCAATAATGTTATATTAAGCATACAACTCTGCACTTCTACGTAATAATAAAATATAATAAAAGTTTCACTAAAAACTTGTTAGAGTCAAATTTTATTTGAACAATAAAGTTAAAATCGATTAGTAGTTACCCCTCCAAATTGTAAATTTAAAAGTTATATTTTTTATTTTCAAACTGTTATACATATATTATAACAATATACTATTGTTATTCAAACAGACTACTTACATTAGTTTTCCTTAATTTTGCAAAATCACAATTAAAAAATATAAAAATAAATACGCCATTAAACTTAAATGAAAAAAAAAGGACGACAAAGGCATAAAATGTAAATGATTTACAAAATCTAAAGCACTTTCCGACAATTTACGTCCATGTCGTGTTACCATTGATTTTATACATCAATTTACCTTATTTACATCAATTTAGTTTAAAATTGATTTTTTAAAAGCAAAAAGGAAAAGGCAAGAACAAAAAATCAATGTCAATCAATCTATGGAGGATTTTGCAATAGAACAAACACGAACACAGAAACACACACTTGGCAAATAAACTTTTGTATATCTGAGGAGCAGGAGGCAATTTTGAACAATTTGATTTTTGTTTTTTTGTTTTTTTTTTTTTAAATTAAGAGTTTGGATATATTTTTCACTTTAAAATTTAGGTTTTTTTTTAATTGTTTGTTTTAATTAAATTTTGGAAAATTATGCCAAATTATGCCAATAAAATTTTTTTTTGGAAAAGTTTTAAGAAACAAATTTTGAACGGCAACCAATTAATTGCAAATAATTGTTTTAAACAAAATTATCCAAAACGTTACAATTGAATAAGTTTTGGGATGTTTAAGGTTCAAAATTCCAACTGATACTACACAAGACTGAACAGCGCTCTCCAACAAGTAGCACTTACTCCGTTTGTCTGTGTTTCCTATAAAATCGCGATAGAATTAAGAATATATACCAGAATATGAATGTAAAGAACACAAACACAAATAAGTGAAATTAAATATAGTTGAGTAAGTGTGCCCAGCTCTATCCTGTTGCGATCTCTAGGCGACCAGTCGAATATCCTCGCCCACAACTTGTTATAGTGTCCTACGGGAGTTGGTGAAAAGGTGGTAATGGTTTGAATCATATAACTCTAACCAAATACCCTTCAATTCTAGGAAACTGCTTTTGCCATGGAGTTCTATAGGACTTACGAAAACATCGTCCTTTTGTAATACTACACTGTGTCCAGGACATTGAACACACACAGACAAAATTTAAGGTAAAAAAACATTAAAAAGCTCTTCGTATCTGTAAACAAGGTAGTCGTATGTTGTCCTAGGCAGACTCAAATTTCCTCCCTTTCTACGGTTTCCATAGGAGCGGAAAGCTTTCATCGCGCTGTGGTAAAGTGTGCGTAAAATAAAGTAACTTAGATGAGTCCTGGGAGGAATGGCATAAATGTCTGCTACAAGTTCAAAAAAATCTGGATTTCGGTGAGAAAGACAGGACTATTCAACAAGTTAGAAATGGCAGACACCTCAATGGGAGGGAGATGTGCAGTCAGAGATGATTATTGGACTTGTGCTTTACAGTTCAACTTTCCTGTGACCTTGTGCGCACTTCGCACCCTGCCTTTGTGCATTTTTTATTGAATTTTTATTTATTTTTTTAACTTAATTTTACAAGAAAGGATGTAACAATTTTTAAGTACTCTCAAATTGAAGGTAATGAAAAAAGATAGTATGAAATCTCACACATCCATAGAGAGAAAGAGGGACTGAAACATAATGAAGCTTGCAATTAATAAATTTTGATGTAAAAGAATAAATTTGTGGAAAGGAATCTCAAAATATTCCAATTTTAGCGTAGAGCATAGAAATCAATTATTCCCGGGAGAGACAAAATCAAAACAGTACTATTATTGTTTTTCGCATGTGTATACGAAGAGGATGAAAGCTTCAATGTATTTCTTTTGGTAGGATAGGTGTGGATAGCATTTCATGTTTATGCATATCATGCAAATAGTGATTGGCTATAAAAAATGCATGGGCATGGAGCATATGATCCAGCACTCCCGATAAACCTACCTGTTTCACGAAATATATAAACTTAAATTTATAACGATGGTTAATGGAGTTCTTATTGGTCGTTGCTGGTAAAATATATATAACCACGGAATATGTATGGAGTGCAAAATTGAATGAAGACCTCCTCGCGGTACCCCTGAATAGTCAACTTATGGAAAATGCATTACGCGATAGCCAGAAAATCCCGGCTTAGAGAAAATCTATGTGCCATAAAAATGCACTCTTGATAATGCCCTGAACCCTTTAAGCAGCTTAGAGCTAATGGAATCCACTTACCTGAGAGGCCAACTCTGCAAACAAAAGTTTATTACATTTCGAATACGTCGAATTCATTTCACGATGACGGTTTTGGGGATATAAATATCGGACGGTCTAATGTAAAATTAATGCATTAGGCTTAAGCGAAACTAGATCAAAATAAAGTTAAGAGTTTATATCATTCACAACTGAAAACGTGCTACTAAATTATGGTCAGACAGAATCGAAAGCTACACCTTTTGTAGTAATAAATCTCTCTATACTCCGAAACCAATCCTTAAACCAGATCTGCTAAGTTTCAATTGGGAGTAAGGCACAAGCCCTCAGAAGGTCTTCATAACTGGAAAATATCCGTTTTAGCTTCATTTTCGCATGCGGAAACAGTGCAAAGTCGCAGGAAGCAAGAAAAAATTTCAGTCCTGTAGTGGTCAAATATTCGGTGTAGTATTTTCGCGCGGTGAGCTAAAGTGCTAGGCAGGCACTGCTCAGTGCACCGCTTAAACTGTGACTGTCTTCTGTGTGTCCAAAACGACACAATTCCACTTGATTTGAAAAACCCAACTGTCATTTTCTTCTTTACTGATCGAAATTGTCTGACAGCTACAGGTGTACCCTCATCATCAAATACCCAAACTTTGTTTTGAGTCATGGTCGGAACATCATAATAGTAAAGTCAAGTCTCGTCACCTGTCAGGATGTTCATGTTCACATACCGAGATTGCCTCTAATCAAACATTTTCAGCGTCTCCCGGCACCATGACACGCGTCATGTTATCTGCTCTTCAGTTAGCCCATGCGGCACCCAGAGACAACAAAGTTTCTTCAAATGCAAATGATCATGTAGAATTGAACGAACTGCTAGTGCATTTAGGCCTAAGATATCTTCAATCTGTTATAGGTAACTCGCCGGTCTTCGTCAAGCATTTTCTTCACAGCGGAAAAGTTTTCCGCCGTAACTGACGTTCGTGGCCTTCCCGCCCTCTCAGCATCCTACAGAGTTAAATTCCCCCTTTGGAATTCTCTTTATCACTTGAATATAGTCGTACGATGTGGACAACATCAAGAGTCATTTCTTCTAAGCGCTAGTCTACGTTTAAACCACGCGAGAAGTTATACCGGAAAACTGCCCGTATCTAAATTTGTGTCCAACAATGCCATAGCAAGTATTTTACACTATCACTGCTAACGAATAACTCAGCGGTTACTGTGCAAGTATGTACTCAGCATGCACCAACAACTCCTGGGACACATGGTTGCGTCATATTGCAAAACTTTATGCTTTCATAGCAGTTCTCGACTTGATGCTAACTAAGCTTACTTGCAGATTACATCTGGACTGATCACCAATATCATCGATATTGCTGTCAAGCAATAATTTGGAACTGTATATCGTTATTGCCGATCAAAAAATTGATTACATCAACGCACTAATAAAAAGCGGCATACCGCGATGATAGTGAAATTTTGTACAGGATTCCTCAGAAATCCTGTTGATTGAGACGTCTAATCGTTGCGGAAGAA
This sequence comes from Leptarthrus brevirostris, assembly GCA_964036015.1. Classification (NCBI taxonomy): domain Eukaryota; kingdom Metazoa; phylum Arthropoda; class Insecta; order Diptera; family Asilidae; genus Leptarthrus; species Leptarthrus brevirostris. The sequence continues at coordinate 9,206,430 of OZ038373.1, forward strand.
TATAATTGCGGCTTCTTGATCTGGATACCTTCCTTTTCTGCAGATCTTCCCTACGTGTTACGCTTTCGCCTAGTACTTTCTATTTTCCTTGGGTTCTGTACGGGTTCCAATCTTCATGTTCGAAGGATGTTATTTTTAGTTTGGGTTATGTTTTGTTATAATGTAGACAAAGCCCAAACTCTATGACACGTTAGCATCGCTTTTGTCGAAAGGGAAAGAAGGAATCTTGAATGTCTTGTTTTTTACATTCCTGCGAGCTAGACAGCAATGCAGAGACGGAGTGATTTTTAGTTTTATTTAAAAACTCACGGTGAGACCGAGGCTCGAACATTGGAACCATGCCGTGGTGACCTTGTCACTCAATCAATTGATCCAACTTCGCCTCCTCACTCTTTTCTCAATATGTGGCCTATCCACTTACACTTGTTCTTCGAATACCTATGTCTATTCTATCATGGACTGTGTCTATGCAAGTCAATACAGGCCTCCGGCCCATGGGTGTTAAGGATGCGCCATAGACACCGGTTGACGAAGGCTTGTAGCTTTAATGTTAGTTGAAAGGTCACTTCCTATGTTGAGTAGCCGTACAATAGAACAGATTTTACGTTAAATTCAAACATCCGGCGTTTGGAAATGCTGCTGTTGCGCCATATCTCAACACGAGCACTAAATTTAACTCGAATTTGAAGGTGACGAAAGGAATAAAGCCGATAAACTTGAGAAATGCAATATAAATAGACTGAATACCAATGGAATTATTCAAGGCGGAGCCCTATGCTACGGCTGATATGCATCTTCTCGTAATTCAAGAATGTGTTGGAAATCAAGACCTATTCTATGAAATGGAAGAAAAGGGGCGAGATTATGTAGTCTCTAAAACGATGGCTAATTAAGAATTGTACAGCGATCACATCAACACCCTTCGAATTATCATCAAGCAATTCACCAAATTAAGATCCCAGTTATTTGTACTTGTCTGAACGAAGTCAGCGGGCTTCTTTTCGTGGAGTTCTGTCTGATGTTATTTTCAACACATCCGGGGGTACCGCAGGGATCCCACCTCGAGCAATTGTTATTTATTATTTATATCAAATATTGTTTGCTACGCCGACGATGCTAAGATATTTCGCACTGTGTCAGACAATGCCGATTGCCTACTTTTAAATTCTGACTTGGACGCATTTCAGAATTGGTGATCCATTAATGACCTTCCCCTGAATATCGGCAAGTGAACATCTATGTCTTTTTCACGAAAAAGATCTTCCTTTCAATTTAACTTTACCATAGAGGTTTTGTATTTCATAAGAGTTACAAAGACTAAGGACCTAGGTGTCTAGCTCAATTCACAATTTTCCTTCGCGGATCATTTTGATGCCATAGGCATCAAGGCTAATATGACTCGTGAAGAGGTGGTCAAGGAAATTTATGACCCTTACATTACAAAGCTTTTATATTACACTTCTGCCCGGCCTATTCTGGAATATATCTCTCTAGTCTGGTTACCGACCTATGCGATACATATCAATCGCATTCAAGCTGTTGAGCCGAGGTTCATTAGGACCGCTCTTGGAGGCCTTTCTTGGAATAAATCCCTTATTTTACCATCTTATGTCGATAGACTTGGACTACTGCACTTGGATACATTTGAAAAGATTGGGCGCGCCTTCAAACGACTTCTGTAGGAGTTGCCATGACAAAGAGGAAGAGGAAACCATACTCCACCTCCTCGGTAACTGTCCGGCCCTAGCCAACCGTAGGAACCAGTTTCTGGGCTCCTCCTTCTTTGAAGAATTAACCGAGCTAGGCTCCACTGATGTCAGGGACCTCTCTCGATTCATCAGAAGTTCAAAATGGTTCCCGACGACGAGTTAGGGCCGTAAACCCTTCCCAACCTAGTCAAATCTTTGGCTTCCCGAGAGCTGGTCCCACTGGAGTCAGGAAGCTGGCTCGGTGAACAGGGGGAAACATGTTCACCCTCCTATTACTTAGGTTATTTTTATGGGGGTTGCTAAAGTTTTTGTAGCCTCAACGTGGTATCACAATGGGCCTCTTTGTCCCAAATGCGCCTTTCTCAGGCAGCCACTCTAACCTAACCTAACCTTGATCAGGACACTTCAAAGAATCCATTGGTATAGCGTTTCCTACACATTTTCCGAACACCCTGTATAATATGTGAAATTCTTCTAAATTTTTTGTCCGATTTGGGCAAATTTATACTTAACATAAATCTTAAAAATATGAAAAAAAATTTTTCTTGGAATTAAGCCGAGCAATTGAAATTTAGCGACTTTCTAAAAATGCCGGAAAAATCACTTTTTTTTACTTTGATCGCCTGTAACTTCATCAAATCTCATCCGATCCGCAAACAGCATAGCGTTGGAAAGAGGACAAAATATATGTAACATATGCAGATCGGATAGAGGGGAAAATAACTGAGAAAAGTGCCAAATAACGAGTTTTTTGAGAATATCTCGAAAACGATTCTTAAGAACAACAAAATTGTTGCGATTTTTGGAATCTACGCCCCAAAATGCATTAGAAAAAAGTCTGTGAGAAACACAGATCTTTTTTGGTGTAAACTGGTGTTATCTGCGATATATTTCTGACGGATTTGTTTTATTCGATACTTGGCATTTTTAGCATCGTTAATAAAACTAGAACTTACACTACAAAAAATTAAGATTAATAATTTAAAAAATTTTTGTTAAGGACGTTCCGCAAAAGAAGCAGTGCGCTAATGTGTTTTAGGAAACTTTCAATTCAATTTCCTCTTAAACAGTTTGACAAACACAGCAAGGAATTTGTTAATTATTTTATTTTCGCCTTTACGTTTGCTCTTTTTCCTAATTAAAGCAGATATTTTGCCAACGCAGAATTGCAAATTAACTTTAAAACCATTTTAATTAGATTTTAATTATATCTTGCGATTCGAAAATGTTCACTAATTGAAGGAAATCACACTATGGTTTGGCGTCCTTACTCTAGAAAACCACAAATCGCATATTGCAGTTAAAACTGCAGCACGTACATTAATTTGACAAAAACTGAATTAACTGACCATTTTGTTTGCTTATCTATTCTAAACTTTAAGTTTTTCACAATTTGAAATTTTGTTGGTTCAACCTCTTACCTGATTGCAAAATAACTCGCCCAATGAATACGAATTAACTTAGAACTTTTAATTCGCGCACTTCTTTAAAAAAAAGTATTAAATGTACATCTACATCATTAATAATTCCACTTTTATCAATTTTATTATTGATTAACATAGTTTTTGTACGAAATTAAATAAATTTTAAAAGCAACATGCACTGAAAAACTTTCAACATTAATTTCTTCTTCTTCTTTAACTCTTGCACAGCGTCCAATCGGGCACAGAAAAGGGAGTTAATAAAATTAATCAGCCAGATGGCGTTTGTATGCAAAATTGAAGTGAATCTGTGCAAAATTAAATACTTATTGTGAAAAATGAATAAATTACATTAAATTAGTTTAATTCGTTTTAATCAGTAGTCAAACATGATTATTCGAAATGTTTCTTCGAGCGAATAAATAGTCCATGCGAGAGCAAATGCAAAGCTAATGAATAATCAATTACTTGATACCAATAGCAGATTAGCATAGGCATGGCAGGTTGCCTACGGGCATCAGATTATCCTGTTCAAAATTTTTTTTTTAAATAAAATATTTTCATTGAAGTCGATTTTCGCTGAAATAATTTGCTAATAAAAATTGCATGTTCAATAATCCTTTATTAGTTATAGGTACGACTCGAATCAATATTTACTCGACTACGGCAAAGCTAAAGATATGGAGGTAATGGGGCTCTTCAGGTTCGACGGATTAATTAAGACACCTGTTTATAATCGAGGGAAGGATAAATAATCGGAGTGATAATATTAATATTGTAAGTAATTCGCATTCGACCTTATACGTACACATCCATTGTGAGTTAAAGTCGAGTAAATTTTAAACGTTTGATAAGTAACCAAGCAGAGTCAAACTCTCCTCTGCCAATGGATGGTCTAGTGAAGAAAGTAGTGGATTATTCCGGTGAAATAGTAATTTGTAAAGTAAAGTTTTATTTCCAGGTTTTTTGAGTCCAATTGAGAAGTATGATATATTTGCACTTTACGAAACTTTTGTTCTAGAAAGTCAAGTTATAAATTATAAGAAATATTTCCTGAATATAGACTAACGTGGGTGCATGCTGAAAAATTTAAGAATTTTGGAAGAGCCAGAGGAGGATGCCTATACGGATTCAAGCAATCTTTGAGTAGTCACATTTTCATTTGTTTCTGAGGAACATTTTAGCTTTTTGCGCATATTTTCGAAAGACTCACACATTGACGTAATACCAAAATATATTAACTGTAATAACACAGGTCAACAAAAAAGGGGGTAATGACTGGTGTTGGGCAGCTGGGGGTCATTTCCGCAGTAATTTGCTGCGTAGAATCCGAATCCGAGGTCAAAATTGGGCTATCACGTCAGGATTTGGAGTTATTTGAGGTTATGTACTAAAAAAAATTGTTTTTTTTTGGCTATTTTTGAGGTTACGTACAGGATGTACAAACATTTGTTGGTCGTTTTTTCTAGTTGCATCATTTAATACTACTCTTACCCTTCAAAATAAGCTATTGAGCAGGCATCTAAGCAAAGTTACGACCATTTTACATTATGAAGTTCATATTTCATATAAATAGGAATATTATGTTTATATGAACCAAACAGTTTTATTTCGTCCTGTACATAACCTCAAAAATAGACAAAAAAAACCCATTTTTTGAGTACATAACCTCAAATATTTCAAAATCCTGACGTGATAGCCCAATTTGACCTCGGATTCGGATTCCACGCAGAAAATTACCTCGGAAATGACCCCCAGCTGCCCAACAGCAGAAACTTGTTGACCAGTGTAATTGGACTTCAAAAAAAAAAAAATCATTTCCATGTTCCGTATGAATATTACAAGAATGCACCGAATGAATTCCTTGAGAAATTAAAAGATTTTTTAAACCTCAGTTATAATTGCGGACAGACACCAAGTAGTTTTAAGAAAAGCCTAATCTTCCCTATCCATAAAAAGGGTGACCTAGGTAATGTAGAAAATTATAGGGGTATTTCATTTATAACAACTTTAGGCAAAATATACTCTTCTCTGCTACTTAATAGGCTTAGTCTCAAGCTGGTTTCCGAGCTCGCTATTGAACAGTTGATAATATTTTCGTGTTGACAAATATTGTGAATCTGAGGCTTGCTGCCTAAAAAAAGTTGTATTGATTCTTCGTGGATTTTTCTTCCGGCTTCGACAAAGTAGATAGAAATGCTTTGTTTTTTAAGCTCTCGCAAACAGGATTGTCTTTCAAGTTTATTAGGTTCTGCAGGGAAATAACCGAATAAACTGGTGCCTTGGTTTGGAATGGAAAAGGATTGTCAAATGAGTTTGTTACTGAGACGGGTGTGAGACAGGGATGCCCAGCGAGTCCGACCTTGTTTAGTTTATATCTAAACGATTTACCGGAAGTGTTGAAGGGAGGAATAAGAATAAGGAATTCTCTGGAGCCTATCACCCGTCTCATGTACACGGATGATATAGTCCTTCTTGCGGAATCCGCTCCTTCTCTGCAGAGACTGATTGATAGGTTAGGGAAATACTGTTTGTTATTTAACCTTCAGATGAATTTTAATAAATCAAAGGTGATGGTATATCGAAATGGGGGTAGAATAGCAAGGAATAAACGTTGGTTTCTGAATGGGAATGAATTGGAGATCGTAAACTCGTACAAATATCTTGGAGTCCTGCTAACAACTAAGCTCTCTCTTGAAAATCATTTAATCGATCGCCTCTCCGCAGCAAAAGGAAGCATTAACGCGACCTGGAATCAATTTACAAAGAAAGAAGAAGTAAACACTTCTGCAAAATTCAAGGTCTTCGAGTCGGTATCTCGTAGTATAATGTGCTATGCAGCTCAGGCCAAGTACCGGGAGGTGGTAGAAAAATTGCAACGGTTCTTCGTGAAAAGACTGGTGGGACTCCCAGAAAACACCCCAAAATACATGGTTACAATTGAAACCGGTCTCTACCCCCTTTTTGTCTATACCCTTCACTTACACCAACAGTACATTTTAAAAATACTCAACTGTGGCGATACAAGATTCCCGAAAATGTTGGCGGAAGAAGTAATAAGGAGAAAAACCTACTGGTTTCACGAGTGGAACTTGTCGCGGGGTTAGCATGACTCTAAATCTAGACAATATTTATGCCTGGAGGGATTATTTTAAAATTCTTAATGAAAAAGTGAAAGAATGTTTCTTCTTGAGGGATATGAACGAGGCAGAAGCAGGAAGGTTTCACGACCTCTACCCTAAGCTTGACTTGGTAAACTTCTCTATATATTTTTCAAATGACAATACCGTGGAGAAAATAAGATGAAACTTCATGGCAAGAGGAGGTTTGTTGAACATAAACTCAAGAGCATGGGAACTAACACAGATACTCTGTGCTCCCTTTGTAACCTAAATGAGCCTGAAAATACTTACCACTTCATCGGTAAATGTGCACATTTTACTAGAATTCGTCAAGCTAACTTTGGCCTATTCACGGCAGCTGTACGCCCGCGTAACACAACATCTACTATGCCACAGCTCAATGTGCAGAAGCTTAAAACACCGAACATCCACAGCGCATATACCATCACATTGCTCTAAAAAGCTGATGCACTGCGTCGTAACACCGACGACTTCATCGACCAAAAATGCGAAGGAATGTGATCTGTGGTACAGAATACGTGGGGCGATTAGGAAGCGGAAGACGACAATGGATCAGTGACGCCACATGGTGCAAAATACAAGAACGGAAGCAGATTAAGAACCGCATCAATTCTACTACCGACGTTGCAGTTAAACAACATCTCAGAACTGTAGGCCGCCCTCTACAAAAAGACGTTTAAAGAAGTGCAAGACGTGATAAGCGTAACTACATCAATGCACTAGCAGAAAAGGCAGAAGAAGCGGCCTACTACGGTGACACCACCTCATGAACCTGGACTATATCGACGATGTATGCCTCCTATTCAACAAACAAAGTTATGTAGTCCAAATGTCCGAAACCCTGAGCAGAGAAAGTCGCAGAGGAGGGCTTACGATCAATGCTGCTAAAACCAAACTTATGAGCTAGGACACCAGGAGACAACGTACAGTTTATCTTTAAGAGCAGCAAATAGAGCAAGTGGATAAAGTTTGCTATCTTGGAAACATAGTTACAGATTACGGCGGAGCTGAAGCTGATGTACAGGCTCGCATCAATAAGGCTCGAGTTGCATTTAATACTCTTGTGGAGCAATAAAACCTACAGACCCACAAAACTTCGGATCTTCGAGTCGAATGTAAGATCTATTCTGTTGTACGCCTGTTCAACATGGAAAGTGACCAGTTAAATAACATCTAAACTACAAGCCTTTGTGAACAGGTTTCTCCAGCTTATCCTTAACATCCATTGGTCAGAGGTCATTAACAACGAAGACTTCCATAGAGTTACAGGCCAAGACGGGATACACAGCAGTATGCGCAGCCGAAAGTGACAATGACACATGAAGAAACGAGCCAAACAACATCGCACAGCAGGCTCTTGATTGCAATCCTCACAGAATCCATGGAAGACGCAACACATGGAGAAGATCTGTCGAGAGGGAAGGTACCCAGATCAACAAATCGTGATCATAGCGGAAGGCGTTGGCGCAGAACCGAACCAGATGGAGTAAAGATCGGTGTAATATACGACATATGCACCACAAGGGGTTACAGGAACCAGAGAGAGAGAGAGAGAGAGAGAGTAGTGTATGTTGAGAGGGAATTTTAGATATTGCTTTTCTCAACCTTGCCGTTTCAGAGGTTTGTTCGATTTGATCACAGAAGGAGATTCAGCTCTTGGCTTATGATCTTTTTCTTAAAAACTCTTAAGACAGCCCTATAGCACTCTATTCGCTCATTTGACGCTCTTGTGAGTCTGCATAGAGAGTTCGCACTCTAACTACTCTAAAAAGTGTAAAACTATAAATTACGTAGGACCTAGAAAATTGCCATTGCCTGAGGTTATTTTGTAGAGCCCAGTCTAACGAATAGTACATAGAGAAACAAGAATCATTTTTAAGCTAATACTGAAATTGAAAGTTTATTAATTAGACTCGTATTTAAAAAACACATCAAGTGCTCAATCTCGTTAAAATTCAATTTCCCTACAAAATTTCTGAAACTTTGGCGTTTGCTTTTATTTACAATCATCTGCATGAGTGCCCGCGCTAACACGAGAACGTAATCTATTTTGCCAGCCACATAAGAGAAGCTCATTTACTAGTGAATAGATATGATGTAATCCTATCATCCACCACGCACATCAACAAGAGACGCTGTTAAAAGGACATTTTAATAATTCTCAGCTTCACCATAGTCTCATAAATTTTAAAGCTAATAAAAACTTCGCACATGATTTATCCCTTATCCTTGCTGGATGTTTTGGGAGACGCGACAACACCCAGCGGTTATACATTTGTGAACTATTACGAAATCTAATCCTTGTAGAGACGTAAATTTTGATTGACTTTAAAAGCACCATCCTTATACTATTAAAGTAGTCACAAGTTACCATATGCTCTTTTGAATAACCTGCCGTCCTTTTCGGCCGACTCCATAAATTGATAAATGGGATACTGTAGACAATACGGTCGGTGTAGCAGATATCCTGTTACAATCAAAACAGAATTTTTTTGTTTTTACGGAAAATTCATCAACTGCGTCATCGGGTTTGCGCCAAGAGAATGGGACAAGAAGGCAAACTAGAATATAGGAGAATGGGAAACCGATGAGCTTTGCGATACTAACTGATATACTTCAACTATACGAGTATAGTACATATTGGAGGATACGACTATCAGAGAAAGCTTTCAGCTCCAACAAGTCTCTCTAATCACACACTTAATAGAACTGTGCACACGCAGAAGCGGACACAGAACCCAGACAAATACATGGTAACATTCTCAAGCGATTATACATACTACATAGATCTCCACAAAAAAAAACATTGTTCATTTCATCATTCCTAGAATTCCGTTGTTACGTAGCAAGGATCCTTTAAGAATAAAAAGTGCCGCTAGGATTCTTGGTTCCTATATCTCTCTGTACCGGGTTTTCCAAGCTACAAGCTTATATTAGCATGCAAAGCACCAACAATAAGGTATTTTGGCGGATGAACGACTTTCCCGATTTCGTAGAGGCTGAGTTCACTTAGCTCGAAAGCTTTTTGCATGGGTTGAAGGACACTCCTCAGCTTTTTTTTTTTGGTAGGCGGCAACAGGTTTCTTTAAGTTTTTGTAGTGTGCACAATTTAGCACAATGTTTGTGTAGATACCTAAGCAGAACTTTAGTGTAGTTGTCATGGCTTCACCGTCGGTTTTGATAACAAATACAATTATAGGGTCGGAGAGAGGATCTGAGATTTTTGTAGAGGAGAGTACTAGTAAAGTTACCAGCAATATGAGATAGTCCTTGAAAACAAATTTCTTTGTGTTAAATTCAGGATTTCAACAAAAAAGAATAAATAGTAAAAGATAAAAAAAACAGAAGTTGTTTATTTGTAATTGCCGACGGCAAAATGCGAATGAATCAAAAGTTTATGTTTTAGGTTTTCTATGGTCAAATATTACAATTATTTCGCTTTTGTAACTATTGGGGTCAACAGAAAGTACGGTCAGCAAAAGCATCATAAAGTGTTTACACTATTTCAAAGGCACTTGTTGTTTACATACGTTTGAAAAGTAAGGAGGTTCGAGTTGAAAAAGTATGTTTGGTATGGTTTGGCCAATTTCAGGACCCGAAAGCATAGAGTTTGTCGAATGGAAAGAGTAACTTGTGGAAAAACGGCGGAAGCTCCCTTAGGAAAGAACCATATAAATCCTGCAGATAAGGTCAGTGTAATCGTACCTGGACAGTATTTTTGGAGGCAAAAACACGAGTTTTAAATATACATATAAGTCTGGTGATCACCTTAGCAATTCCTACTAGGAAGCAAAGGGATGCTAATTTCTTATAATAACACAGTGTCGATAGATAATCCAATAAAGCTAGTTTCAGAAGAGGAACTAGATTTATGTCAGAAGAAGAGAGGGAGATGATTAATATCACAATAATGGTATTATCGGAAAAGTTAGACGACAAGTGAGAAAGATTACAATCAATCACCCTTCCAATGAGGTGGAGAATATAGTGGGATTTGCAGGGGAACAACGTGGAGTTACTGCCTTTACGCTTTGTCGAAAAGCAATCTACAGTAGATGACAACATAAATCACGGATGAACTGTTGGTTATTTAAAAGTATCATTCGACTAGTTCTATCCAATGGTATTTCAGAATGGTAGAAATCTGTAAAAAGTAGGCGCAATTAAAAAATTCCAGAAAATCTTCACAGCCTGTGGCTGCTTATGCCAATTGGCGTAATAAAACTCGGGCATTTGATATAATCTTTAATATAACTCTCTTGTTCCCGTTACTCTTGGTATCACTAGAATTATGAGCAGAATTCCTTGTGTAAGTCCTGGAAGAGACGATTTGAAAGCATTGAATCCTTACCACGTACGCCTAAAATGCGGAAGGGCATTTCAGAAAGCAGGGTGGCACTTACGCCGAAATCGAAAGGCAAACCCTAGAATTTCTGTTGTAAGTGCACTTGCCTGGATCATTTCTATAATTAGATTCAGTTCAACACGTGGCCGGCGATGAAAGGAGAGCCATACGGTTTCAAGCTTGTCCGGCCTAATTTTTTAGAATGACAAGCTTAGGTGGGCAGTGGTCTTCTTTCAACCCTTTAAAGCCCCAGGGCGATGGTATCTTTCCAAAGCTGCATAGATACCATCCTTATCCTATTAGTCAATTTGTTTAAAGCCAGCTAAAACTGGAGTTATATATCGCTCTCTCTCTCTCTTGTTCTCGTATACCCTTGTAGGGCATGTGGTGGGAGAAGAACGTCACTCGATTCGAGACAACGATTGTAACTGGACCTACAGTTCAAAGTGGATTCCGAACGAATGTAATTTTCTCTGCAACCCCCATGGCCTTTTTATCGTAATCTGTTGCCAGCAGACCATCTAGAGCTACTTAATCATTTAGACCAACCAATCTCAACTACTTTCTAACGGTAGAGAGACTGCGAGACCTTTTTATATTAGGTGCAAACAGGACCAAGAGTCTCTCCTTCACTCTACTCAGTTTGCCTACAGAAAAGGAAGATCAACAGTGACTGCTTTACACAACCGTGTTGTTGTTCTTGACATAGAAGATGATCTGGACAATGGACCATATTAATGTTTATATACGGATGACTTGTATATAGAAGATGCTTTCGGCAACAGTAAGTATGTGTCCATATCGAAAATTCTCGCACGAAGAAGTCTGAATTCTCATACTGTTAAGTGAGTGGATACTATGCTAAAGGAGCGACAAATTACATGTACCCTTGGTAATACCTCTGTGCGCATTTGGGAAGCTAAGGGAGCTCACAAGGCGGTGTTCTGTCGTAACTGCTCTCGTCTTAGAAGTGATCGGCCTTTTAGACTAGCTTAGTGAGCTTGGTCACTAAGCAGTCAGACACGCGGACGACCTTACAATCATTAATGCAGCGAAGTTGGACTTATTACTGATTTGATGAGGTCAATTCTGCGCACGGTGCCCTTACGAAGACCTCACTGTCAATCCTGCCAAGGCTGTCATTGTATACCATTCACTAGTAGGAACCATTTGAACCGTGATCCAATTTCGATCCAAGACACAATCGCTGAATACTCCAATTAGGTAAGATACTGGGTCATCGTGGCGATTTTTCTCGAGGTTTACAAAAGAGTGCTTCGACACTCTCCAATAACTGGCCACCACTAACCGGGTCACGCTCTGTTGGATACCTGGTAAATCAGATTTCGAGGTTAACGAGATCGCCTATGAATTAGCTAGGAAAAGTTCTTCCCCTCAGTGCCAAGGGGCGAGGGCTGTGATTGAAGATTGATTTATGTGAGTCAGCAGCTGTAATACTTTATCTAAGGTTGCACTACCTATCTGAACATTGTTTGCTAAGATATCATCTACACCAGATAGGTCTGTCCAGTGAGACAGAGTGTCGACTCTGCCTGGAAGACGATGAAACTACTATGCATATTATGTGTCTTTCAATCTTTAGTCGGAAATTCCTGAGCCCGACTGAGATTATATCCTCCCCTGTTAACGACTTCATTGCCTACCTAAGGGTGGCAGTAGTAGTTTATGAATTAATAACCGCTATATATTGCGAAGATGTTATGAACCAGGTGACATTCTACAAGTGGCATAAAGCGTTCGAGGAAAGTAGAGAGAGCATCGCCGACAAGCCGCGAGAAACGCCCTTCAACGTCTCGCAACGAGGTTGTAAAGAATACAGCTGTCGTTGTCGTCCGCGAAGGACGACGAATAAACGTTATGGACCTCGCCACATGTCTACATATTTCGGTTCAGAAATTTTACTGCAACATGACAATGCATGACCCCACGTAGTTCAAACTATAGTGAATTTCTTGAACGCTCCTGGCATCGCGACTGTATCCCATCGACAGCGTAGTCCAGATTTGGTCCATTGCGACTTCTTGCTGGTTTCCGAAGTCAAGTTTCCGCTGCCTAGAATGTCCAAACTCGATGTGGGCGGAAAACTTTTTGAAAACACGAGACATGGAGGCGATGAGCTCGTGCATTTCATACAGGGTTCGGTGGCGAGGTATATGGAGGAAGTCATGATTCCTCAAGGTCCGGGCCGGTACGGAGATGCTCACGTCGTTGAGTAGTTCGCCGGAGACAACCGAACCCTGCAACAAATCATACAAAAACCAATTTTAGAGACCTTGCGTCTCTTTTCATAAGCGTCGAGAGAAACCAGATTAAGCCTGGCTGGATAAGGAAGACGGTAGATAGAGTACCAAACCCGACTGACGTACTCCAGGATTAGTCTGACAAATGTGCAGAAAAGAAGCCTTGTTAAGAAGGGATCATCAAGCTCTCTAGATCACCTCTAGATCTCTGGCTGTCAACCAGTAAGTTCATGTGCTCCTCGAAGGAAACACGGAAGTTAAGAAGTCGAGCCAAGTCGAGCCTGGTCAAGGTGTGACCGCCCATGGAGTAGCTGAAGGAAATAATAGGATGACTCCTATGTGAGAAGGACATAACGGTACATTTGCTGGCATTCAGCGGAAGACGATTATTGGAGCACCAATCATGAAAAATGCGCATATCGTCGTCGTCACAGGAGACCTCTCGGTAAAGATTTTAGCATCATCAGCATTACATAAGATTCTGGATCTAGTCAGGGTCAACGAGATGTCATTAATATAAACTATGAAGAGGAGTCGACCAAGGATGCTACCCTGAGGCACACCAGATGTGACAAAAATTTTGCTGGATAGGGTGTTAGGGAACAAGACGCGCTGGCAGCGGCCGGACATGTAAGATGACATCCACTCAACTAAGAGCAGCGGAAAACTGAGCAGGCAGAGCTTATGAGTTAGAATGCTATCAAAGGCCTTGTTGAAGTTGGTGAATATACAGTCTACCTGCATACCCGACTCGATCAGGGGAAAACAGTGATGGAGGAATTGGAGTAAATTAGTGGTGGTTGATTTACTTTTAATGAAGCCCATGAAGGGTCTAAAATGGAAACGGAGTACGTCACTTATCAGGGTTTCAAAGGTCTTCGCAACATGGGACAGCCTAGCGATGGGTCTGTAGTTAGATATGTCTACCTTGTCTCCCTTCTTATGAAGGGGGATTATCACAGAGTCTTTCCAGAGCCCCCGAAAACGACCACAGCGCAGAGACGTCTAAACCATTTCTGTTGAATTCTTGGAGCCCTTTCACGTGCTCTTTGGAATTACACAAGTCTTTCTAATGAATAATGTTCTTAAATACGTTCTTGTACAAACTCTTTGCCTGATTCGCACAGAGCTTTAAAATTAATGAAACGGAAAATTACATGACGTCCTGCCCTAATTCCTGCCATGAAATATTAACATTATTTCTACAGTTTTTCTCGAATGAAATAGCGATGTAAGACGATTTTGTACGTTTCCTACTTTACTTAGCAGAAAATAAAGCAAAGGCTGAATTAATACCCATGAAGTTTCTCAGTTCTTACAACACTGTCGGGCTTTTCTTTGCATTTTTCTACTTAACGTTTGTTCATGTTTCCACTTAATCCTTGCAAGTACTTGGAACTACTTAAGAAGTTTTCCGATAATTACTTATTAAATTGAATAAAAAAATACCATTGGGTGGAGGAGGATTGTCTGGTGTTGTTGGCTATGTTGTTGTTTAAAATTTAATGCAACAATTCTCATGAAAAAAGGAGCATGAAATTTGAAGTCCTACTTAGGTATTTCACTCCAGAAAAAAAAATGTTATACTGACAATTCGTGGCGACAAACTGTCTGGCAAATATTTTCCCACACAATCTATGTGTACACCTGAGACCTTTGGCAGGTATTTTTGACTACTTGAAATTCCAGGAATCCCGCTGTTAACCAACATTAAATGATGTTTTAACAAGTGAGCACCTCTGTCTTCCTTTTTGTTCCCTTGAGGCGATTTTGGGTCTATTAGAAACATATTCAACTACTTGCCCTTCAAGGATACACGGCCATTAACTTGCCATTCATGACTTGGTATAAACTGGAATAATACTCGAACAGGTTAGAGCTATCCGGACAGCAGGATGTCATTGACGTTTCCAGTCCATCTGTTCGTTTTTAAAGTCATTTTGCAATAAATCGCAACAATTCCCCAGCGGGTGATGTACTCGAATTTATGAATGAAACTCGAGAAAAAGATCGGCCTCCTTTGCAAGCCATGACGGGGCTGTAAAACTCGATGAGATCCCATTGATCAGATTAGCTAAGGTACTTGTGAATGAAATTCTGTTTTGAATTTTTTGAAAATATTTTTTTACCTTTTCTTGCTGAGTTTGATTTTGTAAAAGAGGCTGAACATTGCAAGTACAATTTTTGGTGATCCTAAGAAGACAATTGCGAACAGGAGAGTTTTTGTGAGCCACTGAATGGTAGTTTCTTTTCTATCAAGTATTCAGTGAATCTTTTTGAAGACACTCGACTGTATCTCATGACTGATTGATTTTGTGTCATTGACAAATTTCTTTGATCAATACATGTACTAACATTTAGCTCCATACGTTTCTAAACTTCAAAATTTCTCCTTTTTGTCCATTTCTCCGCTCGGATACAGGACTCCTATGCTAAGTACTTGCCTAACACGAAAGCCAAGCTGCGTAACGATTCTAAACAGTTCTGGAGGTTTATCAATTTGAAGC
Organism: Leptarthrus brevirostris; assembly: GCA_964036015.1. Lineage (NCBI taxonomy): Eukaryota > Metazoa > Arthropoda > Insecta > Diptera > Asilidae > Leptarthrus > Leptarthrus brevirostris. Next base: position 9,221,816 of record OZ038373.1, read on the forward strand.
GCAATTGTCACGCTTATCCTTCCTCTTTGTGGCATCGCGACCGTGAGAGCGACGGCTCTCTTACAATTGCTAATTTCTTCGCGGAATTTTTCCGATCTTCTTTCTGTGATATCTCCACTTCTGATTTTACCACCTTCACGCGGCTCCCGTCTACCTCCCTTGAGTCCAAGACTTCGTATTTAACGATGCCCGTGTTCCTGAAAATCTATCTAATTTCGCCTAGGACTCCTCGATTGTTCCCGATGGTATCCTCGCTTCCTTCTTGAATAAATGCTAACTGTCGTGGGTTCGATACCAGTTATCGCCGTGATTTTTTAAAATTGAATTAAAAATGCCACTCCGTTGGGCTGTCGTCGCAGCAATGCAAAAAAAGACAAACAAGTTTCCTCATTCTCCTTACCCTAATTATCTTCCGACCAAAGCCATGCAAACGCATCAAAGGGTTGTCCCCTAGGCTTTGGCCACATCGTTAAAAAAAATCTGTCTTTTAATAGTGTCCTTTGTTATTTGTTCAATCAATCCTTGCGTTACGGCCGTTTTCCTGAACTTAGGAAGACTTCTGAGTTGATTCCGCTCCAAAAAGAAAGGCAGTAAATCGGACGTTTCTAATTATCGACCGATTGCCAGCCTGTGCCATGTTGCGAAGGTTTTTGAGTCCCTCATCAGTGACGTACTCCGATTTCACTATAGGCCTTTTCTGCGGTCTTTCAACATGGTTTCCTCAAGGAGAAATCTACTACCACCATAGAAGCGGGCAAGCAGTTGGACTGTGTATTTATGGATTTCAGCACGGCCTTCGATAGGATTGAACATGGAATCCTGGTCTATAAGCTGTCCTCTGTACCAGCGTGTCATATTTCAGAGTACTCCTTCCGCCCGAATCGTTGTCACCTCGGGGGTGCCTCAGGGTAGTATCCTTGGTCCGCTCCTTTTAATACTATATATGAATGATCTTTCGATTCTCCTGTCCAGTAGTAAAATTCTGGGTTATGTGGACGATGCTAAGGTCTTTCGGACTGTTTCTCACGAATCAGACGGCGGTCTCTTGAACTCTGATTTGGCTACGTTCTGTAACTGGTGCTCACGCAATCGCCTTCCTTTCAATACCACCTAGTGTACCTTCCTTTTAATACCGCCTAGTGTACTGTTATGACTTTCTCACCGTCGATGGTGTTGTCTTGGGTAGGATTGATATGGTGAAAGACGTGGGCGTGGTTCTTAACTCTGATCTTTCTTTCGAGGATCATATGGACTCGATTGTTGGTATTGCTAGCTCGATGTTGGGTTTTGTTAAAAGATTGTCGAAGGAGCTTAATAATATCTACTGAACCAAGTTTGTCAGCTGCACTTTCGTTAGACCAGTTTTGGAATACCCTAGCCGTGTGTGCTCTCCCTACTTCGCCGTTCATATCAACCGTGTCGAAGCAGTGCAGCGCAGATTCCTTAGGTTTGCTCTCCGTGGACTTCCCTGGATTGATACTTTGTTACGTACCATTTGCGCTGATCGTTTGGGACTGATTTCTCGCGACACCCTTGAAAAGAGGTGCAATATTGCCAAAATAGTAGTTTTGTTCGATCTATTGTAAGGAACGATAAACTCGCCCGAATTACTGAAGGCTGTAAATATCTTGATCCCGCAACGCTACTTGAGGAATCACGACATCCTGTACGTCCCTGTTCACCAAACTCTATATTGGATGCGCGAGCTCAGCACGTCGATGTCTCGTCTCTTCAACCAAGACTTCGCCAATTTCGATATGGATTTCTCTAGGCTGCGGTTGAAGGGCTTTCTGAGGCAGTGTCTTGGTTAATGCGGGATTCACGACTTTAGTCGACTGTTGCCTCACAATTATTGTAGGTCTTATTTTTATTGCTTTTAATTTTTAGTTTAGTTTGATAATTTATACATATATTCTGTATTAATCTATTGCGACCAATCTGAATAAATAAATAAAGCTAAATAATGGTTTCTTTTTCGCTCACGTCATCGTCTCTGCGACAGTGTGTATTGTAAGGGGCGCCCAACCTAGTTGCATCGTCGCCTATAAGACAGTGGGCTGAGCAGACCGCAGTGATTTTTGCAATAACAGCTCTCGGTCTGTTGAGCAGATCTGATGCTGTACCTTTATTATAATTTGGCCAGGTTGATCTGGTAATGCTGCCCCCCCCCCCCCTCCAGCAAGTTTGTCGTGAATATTAGGGATTCCTGGGAAAAATTTACTGTTTTGGATGCTGTGAAAAACATAAACCAAGGTGGGGAGTATTAAGAGACGGGGAACGTTACAAGCAGTTTGGAAAAAATCCAACACAATGCTAAACCTTCACATATCGAAGAAGAGAACGTGGTGATCATGGAAGTTTAATTCAGCTTGGCAGACAAATTGGTGGAGAGGGGTTCGATGACTCCAATGAAAAATACATTACAGAAGAAGCATGACGGTACAGTATAACACATGCTTCTCTTATTGGAGAAAAATTACGAACCTGAGCAAAGCGAAGCATGAAATGGGGAAGGAGGTGAAATGAATGCCAAAACCCTTGCGAAATTTCTAACTTTGGGAAATAAACTAGCCGAAGAGACAGCAAAGATGGATCCCGATTTGCAAAAACGAAAGGCATTCACTAACACTCCAAAATCAGTTCTGGAGCCCTACAAAGCAATTTCTCATGAAAAAAAAACAGAAAGGAAGACAAGCTGTTGTAACGGATAAGATAAGGCTTGGTAGTCTAAATTATTCTTGTTATTGAAACACACCCACCCATTTTATTGCATTGCATCGATGTTTTTAACGCAGTTTACCTCTTTGGCTACCAATGCTGTTTTATCTGATCTTTTACAGAGGACAGAATAAGTTTTGCGGGAATTATGTACCTGTAGCGTTTATCAATTGATAGCACGTTAAATAGGTACATAGGTACGAATAGTGGCGGATCTGCGGGGTTCGGGTTCAAACCTCGACAATTTCGACTATTTTTTTCCGTCGATTCCTCCCCTCTCCGACGGCTAGGGATATCATCCTACCTATCTGACCTACCCATCTATTTAATTTCGCACTTTCATCCTTCCATAAAAGTGCTGCCCCTTATCTAGTTATACTTCGAGTAATGTATTTGTCGAACTCATTGCTATCAAGATTGTTCTCTTGATGCCTAAACTTTCTAGACCGCAACATTTTGTAACGATATCTCCATCCAAAGAACTCACAAAAAATGATGCAAAAGTTAATGAAAGTTTTTGTTCAGCGGATAGACTTGTAAGAGATCACACTGCAGTAGCGGATCTAAGATTTTTCCATGGGGGGTTTAGATTTTTAGATCGAAAGTTATTATTAAGACATTGCGTGTGCCAGGCGCGAATCTAGGTTTTTCTTAAAAGTGGGGGGGTTATTATTTTATGATAGCTGCCCACCCCTCTTTCTTGTTTATATGTTTGCAAAAGAATGAGAACTTAAGGCCTGCACAAGGAAAGTAGCACCCATACATAGGTAATGAGAACAATTCCAAAAAGTAATCAACAAGCACATTTCCTTTTAAGTTTTCATTAATATAAGTACCAAAATTTTCTCCATAATATTTTGTCCTGTGCTACTAAAGGATTACTGCTAAATTTATGAATTTTCCTTTTCAGCGATATCATAAACCTCTGCAAGAGTACATCGTCCCCCCTTCGTACTTGTAGATTTTCACAATCTTGAATATTTTTACAAGGATTTGACTGTTCCCCCTTTTTCCTGCAGATACTTCTTCTTGATTCCTTGTATCGTTGATGGTCTTCTTCTGAGTTTTTTCTTATAATCACGGACTAAAACAATTAGTTCTTTGAACTTTTTTCTTTAAGACTGTTTCAACAAACCCCTTCGAATGTCCTGAGTTTTGTCTTTCCCTTATTGTTAGGTTTTCTAAAAACTTATCCAAAGTTCTTTTGATCGTCCAACGAGTTGAATTGGCCTCTTAAGCAGTTGACAAAATTGACTTTTCCTTGTTTTCGCAAAATTCTTTTTCGCACTTCATTTCTCGTCATGATTAAAATGGAGAATTACAATATCGTTGCATAAATACTGTACAACTAAGGTAACTCCATTCATGCTCTTACTGGAAAAAGTTTCTAACAAAATGCTAGAAATAAGCAATCAATTATGTGCGTTACTTTCAGGTACCACCAAGAATGTTAAGGAAACTATTCGTGGCATTTCTTCTAAGATTGGTCAAATCATTGTCGCCGCACTTTGATGCTTTTCACTTAAAAAATTTATCCCAACCCAGTAGTAATCTGGAAAAGTCAGGTGGTGGTAAGAGTACTGCAAATCGGGCAATAACACTAGCTTACAGCCATTTTGTCCCGGGACAATGAATAGTTCTTTCCGAGGTTATTTTTCCCGGTATAACCGAATCCGGTCTCAGAATTGCTCTATAACGTCAGGGCTTTTTTTAAAAAATCCGGGATCTATTAGAATAAGTCTTCCTCTTTAAAATGGCGTTGAGTTCGCTCAAATATATTTTTTTTCGCATTTTGAAATTTTCATGTTCATGAATTTCTCTGTATATGAAAAGTGTATGGTCACCTTTTTCAAGTTACCATAAAGTATTCCTATACCGAGAAGTTCATGGACATGAAAATTTCAAAATGCGATATCTCGGCGAAGAAAAAAGATATTTGAGCAAACTCAACGCCACTGAAAAGAGAAAGACTTGTACTATAAAATCCCACACACGGTATTTGAAAAAAAAAAAAATTATTCGGAATTGAGTTTCTATGAGTGGAAGTTGATCTGAGTATTGAAAAGTGTATTTGCCTCCAGGAAATTTAACTAATCAAGGTGCGGAAGAGTTCTTTGACGCTATATCGCGTCTCGCGCATCGTTATATTAACGTCATAGTTCGGTTCTTCATTTCTTATCGGCTATACAATCACTTCGCCACAATCCTATTAATTCCCTCCCTACCTACTTTAATTGCTCTAACCGCTCGCTTCTTGATCTCTTTCAGGTGACAGATAAAGACAAAGTAATATTTCATAACCACCTTAGCCCGCCGATTATATTTGACCACGATATGCTGTTTATGACGTACAGTGTTTCGATTGATACCTATGATCAGCTCAGACAATTTACTTGCCGTGACTTCAATCATATTGACACTTCTAGTCTTTTCGTTGAGTGTGAATCATTGCCATTTAACGATCTCTAATCCTACTCGTCTGTAGAATCCTAGGTGCACAAATTCAATGAATTAATATCGCACCTGTATAACAAGTATGTACCGCTTAATTAATTACTGGTTTTGTAAGGAAATTCGTTCTCTAATTTTGGAAAGGGAATTTTTATAACGTCAATGGAAGCGACTGAATACGAATTATTATCGCAAGCACGTAATAAGGTTACGTCTGCAATTCGAAAGGCAAAGCGTCAGTATTATATTTCTAAATTTTACCCCACCTTACCCTCTAAAACCCTGTGGAGCAATCTAGGCGAGCAGCAGTAAACTTTGATCCTGGGGCGCCTGCCCTGTAAAGTTCTTGTAACAGGTTCCTTCCCTTACCTAAACAGTACATAAATTTTTCCTCTTTTCGTTGCATTGGCTATACGGAACTTTATAGATCAATCAAGTCAATAAGATCTCAGGCAGTTGGATTTGATGAAGTCAATCCTCGATTCATAATGATAATCTTTCCGTATATTTCCTCATATCTGTTGCACATCATAAATAATGCCAAAATGAAGCTTTATCCTCCTTCCTGCCTTTGCTTAAAGGGGTTCCACAAGGGTCACTAATAGGTCCTCAAGCAACACAGCTAAAAAATTTAATTTTTAAGAAAAAATAAAAACCACAGCAGCAGTAGTGCAATATTCATTATTTTATTACGTCATGAGAGTCCCACATTTGAACCCCACCGTCGGCGACCCATGGTTTCTTCCTGCTGACAACAGATTAAGCTAAAGAGTCAAAGAGAGGTGGGAGAGTAATGTCGGTGATTTGGAACCCAACTTAAAACTTGCAGGACATCTTCCGCCCCATACTCCGCAAGGGGAACTAAATAATGCCATATTTATGTTTCTGGTATTACGCTGAACTAAGTGATGAACTAAGATGCCACAATGCTTTGTTTTGAAATTCACTTAAGACGATAAGTGATTTCAACAGAAAATCAACACAATTGCACCCTTTTTACTACCAGTGAAAATTAATTTATAGTATATCGTTTTTCCATATTAGAAATTGATATTTGCGCAATATAGTTTTCACCAAAAGAGGAGCCCTATATCTGTGGTCACAGTGAATAACTTGGTAAGTCAAAAATTGGCCAAAATGAGATAAGTGTACTGTGGTCGTCGCCAATATCTTATACGCAGCGCTAAGAATTTGGAACTTATTACTCGAATACTTTCCGAGTTGTGAAGTTAGGGTTTTCGATTTTCGACTTAGCAAGTTATTCAATGTGACTACAGACATATTCTGACTGTTTGATATACTCTTCTGTCCAATCTACAAGACTTATGGTCATAGCGTTACCTGAAACTATCGCCAGATACTAGACAGAAGTATCCAAACAAGGGCCCCGAAAATAGGAACAATAGGCCCAACAAAATTCAAACGGTCTCCAGTTTTCAATAAAACCTCAAATACCAATATTGCCACCATTTCAGGCATGTCGCTGAAATTAACGAAACAAGGAGAAATCTAACATTTAAAACACCAAAACCAATAGGATTTTCATACCAAAAACACCAACCCGTCTACAGTAGAAAAAATTCTTCACTTCAACAGTATCAACAAATATTAAAAAGCAGGTCTTTTCATCAAATATGTTTCATACAAAATATATTTCTAAATTTATTTTAACACAGATTTTCTTACACCTAATCAACAATATCTACAATTTATAAACCAACCCTAAAACTACACAAACCTATCGTCGTTATGCATCCATCGAACACAGTTTTTCCACAGAATGGCTTAAACTCTTGTTATGACTACAACAGCAATGTCCTTTCGAAATTGGTGAAGATTCGTCTTCTTTAAAGCTCGAATTCGAATGATTATGACTTGTAGGACTTTCAACACTACCCTTCTTTTGCTTTACTCTGCGATTTTGGAACCAAATTTTAACCTGTTTCTCTGACAATTTTAGCCTATTGGCTATTTCAATCCGACGCAACCGAGACAAATACATGTTAAAAGAGAATTCCCTTTCCAACTCAAGGAGTTGATTGCTTGTGAACGCCGTTCGAATCCTTTTACTGGAATCGGCATAATCCGTCGGTATTGGTGATGTTTTTACCGGTGAAGTTGATGGTGATTCTTTAAATCTCTTGAAAGTTGGTGATAGAAGATCATCAATTGGATATTCCTGACGCGAAGATGTTGGAGATGTACATGGATCCATTAGTCCAATTTGATCCCAATGCGGTGTAATATAATCAAATGTATGTTTCCTCTTACCAATACTATGATATGTGTTTAAACGTTGATTTTGCTCGATTTGTTGTTGCTGTATTCCCAGCGAAAATAAATAGCTTCCAACATAGCACGCAGGATACGGTAGAATAGGAATCGATGTCCTTTGGATGGTATCCAAATTTTCACTTTTCGAAGGTACATCACTTAAAAGTGAGTCCATTAAAAATGATCGCGACATTTTTGATTTCACTTGTACACTTTTCCTTAATAGCGACAAAACAGAACTGTTTCAACAGCTGTACCGATCCCTTGGTTATATACGAATTTTAGAGACCTATCCCTCCTTCGGAGCTATTCAAGTGTAACTAAAGAGCCATATCATGAACCAACGGGAGTAACTTTCCAACCTTCATGTATTAGCAAACAATTGAATGGATTTCAACCCCCTAATGAATGGTAATTGTATCGAAGTAGGACTCCGCCCTTCAAGTAACAAACTTGCCGGGACCATGAATGTGAAACGAGTTCCACGTTTCTGCCTTTATCCAAAACGTATTGTCCTGGCACGAACCCTTGTTTGATTTTTCTTCGTCCCCTTGCTACCTGAGCTCGGAATTCATTTTTAATTTTGGTAATTTCAGAACCGTGACCGGTACACGGGTGCGATCTTGTTATGCGTGGTGTAAAGGTAGCGAATGCTCTGACTCATTTATCTTTAAGGATTTGGGAATTTTGTGTAAATGTGTAAGATTGGAGTAATTTGATCGACGCCAAAGAGTCTGGTGAGGTTTTTCGTCTTGTTTGAGTTGTTATTAAATTTGGATTTGACTTTGAATTAACACAAAATTGAAATATTTTATTATGGACCTGTAATTGAGATAGTATCTAAACAAAAATTTCAAATAAAATATACTTTTCTGTAATGCCAGTCAGAAACGCACGCTCAGTTAAACTGCGCAGTTATTACGAGATTTTGAAACGAAATCAAACAAACTGAATTGTTCTCGAATATTGCGCCTAAGAAATCTAACTAACTATGTGGTTTAAGATGGCTTTTATTTACAATTGTAAGGTTTTACATCCAAATAATCTCGTTCACTACACAGATGGGGAGGGGGGGGGGCTGTCTTTAGAGAAGTTAGCTAGGACGACTAGTAAGCATTCACCTGTGTAACCTTCTACCTATGATACATTGCACAGCTTTTGCTCTGCCAAGGGATATACAAAAGATGGTAAATTCAGATCAAGAAAAAATTAGACAACTTCAGTGTACAGCCAAAATGTAGGTCCCTGGTAAAAGAGTAAAGAAGCGCTATGCGCGTAAAGAAGAGCTATGCATTGGAGCAGATTTACTGGAAATGTTAGGGATTTCGACCAATCAATGTAAAATACAATGCAAGGCGAATCAATTGTTGATGTAATCGAAGCCTCGCCAATCAGCTTGAATATTTATTTTTTATATGCGCCTTGTTCCTGCCCATGGTGATGTGATTATTGTACATTAAGCCTCATGTAGGATTTGCACATCAGTGCAAGACTGACTTAAAATATTTCTTCGACTTTCTGAAATATCCGACTCACTTGAAAGTGCTTTTTTCCATTGTATCGGAAATATGTTGCCAAGGAAGCTTGACCGCCAATCACAACTACATTGCTCACTAATATTCGACCAAATTATTATCGTCAGGTTTCACAGTATGTAACATCTCAATAATTCTTCATAATTAGAATCAGATTGACCACGTTACTCTTTCGAAATGCTGGAGAAAGTGTCTTTTCCATGCAAGATCTAAACGCAGCACTGATATTGGCAGCGATCACCATCTCAATACAGCTATGTTTCCTTATGCACAGAACACAACATCTATTGTACCACGCCTCAATGTCCAGTCTTAAAATGCCGAAAATTTCCAACGCATGTTCCACCCACAGCCTACTCTAGATAAAAGCCTGGAAAACAAGACAGTTCAGCCATTTCACCACCAAGCATTTCATCATTATTTTAGTTTTTTTGTACCACATATTAACCAATCCTTGCACACACAAATAAAACTGCACCGTCTCGTTACCAAAACCAAAGAGAAACGCTGATGTCATTGACGCATTTTAACGACCACAAGAGAGTTTCACCTTTAAGACACATGAAAATTGTAAACAAATACACTTTTTATCGCGTTCACATGTTTAGAACATTTGTAGGTTAAGCTTAAGTAAAATCCAGTTTGAGACTTTAAAAATATTGCGAGAAATACTACGAGAAAGTACAATTGCCCAAACTTTTCCTTATGTTTACTGTGGCAAGTTTCGGTTTGTTTACACCACCAATGCTCAGCTGTTAACGTCAGCTTCCGGGTTTGTATTTAGAGTAGAATATAATGCCCTGCGTCATAACACCGATGACTCCATCGACCAAAAGTGGGAAACGGCGAAGGAGTGCTTTGTACCACAACTCACAACACGTGGAACAATTAGAGAGAGAGGAAGATGTGGAGTAATTAGTAAGGATCAGTGACATCATATGGTCCAAAATAAAAGAACGGAAGCAGATTAAAGACCGCATTAATTCTGCTACCGATGTTGAAGTAAAACGACATCTCGGAACTGCATACCGATTTCTAAAGAAAGGCGAACAAAGAAGTGCAAGACGTGACAAGCGTAACTAGATAAACGCGCGCTAGCAGAAGACCGCATAGCACGGTGATAGTGGAGATCTAAAGAAGATTGCCAAGAAAGACTCTTACAACTGAATATCATGTAAGGATCCCTAATTGTTACGAAGGAGCATTAATTGCGGAGGTGGAGAAAATAATTTTTTTAAGTCCTAAACAATACCTTTGGACCGTCGAATATCTCTTCACCGGAATTTGAAGTGCCGCCGGCGTGGCTAATCTTATCATAAGACCTCCGACAAAATTGGCAGTGGCGGAAGCAATTGAGTCGATGGACCGCGTTGAGGCCCCATGGATTACTTAAGCCGGATTCCATTGCTGTGACTGATACTATTCTTCCCAGAAGTAATAAAGGATTGTTCCACTGAATGGAAAATAGGCGTAATTCTGAAGATTCCCAAGAAAGACGACTTGTGGAGTTGTAGCAACTGGCGTGGAATCTGTCTTTTAACTGCAGTCTCCAAATGGATGGCAAAAATCACCTTACTAAGAACAAAGCAAACAATCAAGTGCACTTTTCATGATGAACAGGCAGGCTTTCCGAAAGGTTTCATCTGCAGCGATCACATTAACGCTCTCCGAAGTATTATCGAGCAATCCGCCGGGGGAGTAAGTGATAACGTGTCAGCCCTCCAACCCGAGGGTTCCGGGTTCAAGTCTTACCAGCGACGACCAATGGAAGTTTTCTGCTGACAACAGATAAGGTGAATGCAAGAAAAAATGTCGCTAGTTTGGAATCCTCTTTAAGTTATACTTGCAATCGTTGTTCCGAATCGCCTGAAGTATTTATCCCGCAGTGGTCGGTGCAGTAACTGATAACGTGTAGGCCTACCAATCCGGGGGTTCCAGGTTAGAATCCTACCAGCGGCGAGCCATGGATGTTTTCTGCGGACAACAGGTTACGATAAAAAGGCCATGGGGTTGTAGAAAAAATACCAGTGTTTCGGAATTCACTTGAAATTGTAGATCCACTTGCAATCGTTGTCGCGAATCGGGTGAAGTTTTTCTTCCCACCACATGCTCCACAAGGGGCGACGAGATCTAGAGAGAGAGAGAGAGAGAGAGAGAGATTTATTACGGAACTAGAGATAGAATCCCCCTAATAGAGGTCCCCTTTACATCTAATGTTCGTCGGTTTAGAGAAGGCGTTTGATATCGTTGACCGCGAGTACATACGGGCAGTTTTATACATAGGAGCGTCATCCCAGAAAAAATTTATCACCATCTTAAAGAATTCCTTTTCAGGATCCCAAGGTTACGACTTAGATAAAGGCAAGCTGTCGAAACCCTTCCAAATGCTGAAGGAGTGAGACAAGGATGCATCCTGTCACCTTTGCTTTTCTGCATCATTAATGACCTATCATGCAGCGCTATAGATGACCACCCATCGCGAGGTATTAGATGCAAACTTTTTAACATATGCAACATTATGCACCTGAACTATGTCAACGATGAATGTCTTCTATACAACAAAGAGAGCCATGTAGCCCTTATGTCCTAAACCCTCACTAGAAAAGGTCGCAGAGCAGGGCTTAAGAACAGTGTTTGTTTCTAAGACAATTTAAGAGCTTATAAGTTGGACTGCAGAAGACAAATTTAAATTTACCTTGAAGAGCAAAATGTGGGGCAATGAATAGGCCACATACTGAGAAAAGAGCCAATCGGCATCGCTCTAGAGGGGTTTGATTGGAACTCTCATGGAACCCAAGGACAACTCTGAATTATATTACCGCGCAACATATAGAGAAGAAAGGAATCCAGATCAACAAATCATGCCAACAATTGAAGGAGCTGTTGCACAACTGCACCAGGTGTAGAGTCGGTGTAATAAATGCCCATTGCCCCACAACATTCCATTACCCATTTCATCCATTACCTAATTCATTCTGAAACCAGTTCCTTGGTCTATCTCTAGTGCCCGTAATCCCTTGTGAGGCATAAGGCGAGAGAAAAACTACACGCTAAAAACAACCATAGGTCGCAGTCGGGGGTGCTGATTTCTGGGAGCTTCGTCACGGAAGGCCAAGACGATATCAATTACTGCACCGATGACTTTGTTCATTGGTAGTGGGGGGTAAATCTGATATAAATTACCATACATGGTAAATTACACCTAACTTTCACAAACCGATATCATAAGTGGTAAGCATTGGCAAAATTAGTTTATGAACCCCGCTGAATACTCAATAGGTAAAGGCATTACAACTACTTTTATGGGAAAGTAATGAGTACAGTAATTAATTCTTATAATAAAATAATTCCGTTCTTTGTAATCTGGCTTCATGATTTTCGAATTCGTGAGGAAATTTATTTTACGAATAATGAACGATACAAATTTGTAACTGGGATAGAAGGGCATGAGTCAGTTCCACACCATTTCCTCTCAGTTCGCTCACTGTGACGTGCTTTTGTCAATTAGTGAGAAACGTATGTCCATTCAGTTCAACTTACATCGGCTTTTTAGGGGTCCACAAAAGCGTCAAAGGAATATGAGAAATCAAGAATGATATAATCACCTAATCTATATATTGAATTGAAGGTATGCGATAATACGTCGTTGATAAAAATTAAAAACAGACATTTCAGGTATGGTGGCATTGACTTTTCTTACCTTCTTGATTGAGCGCCGAGGAAAGAGACATGAAGACTTTAGTGATTTCAAAAGGTGTATCAATCTTTGTGTTAACAAAGTTTAAATCATCGGTAAACAGTTGCAATCCGGCCTACTTTGAAGAAATCAGCAGAAACAACTATGGGTCGCCACAGGGTTTCGAGCCTGGGGCCCTCATAATGGAGTTACTGAAGAATTGAGTACAATCATCTAGGTTAAAGTGGTTGCCTAAGAAGGCACACTTAGGCCTAAGAGGCCCTTTACAATCATCTAAATATGCAACAATTTGGAAAAAGGAAACAATAATTAATGAGATAACACCGCTTAACCCAAATTGATTCTGGATCTGTAAAAAAACTGCTTCCATTAAAAATGTTATCCCCTTAATATCCTTCAAAATAAACACCGACATTAAAGATTACTTCCTTATTTATTGAGCATCCTGGAAGCTCATCACGTCAAGAGTCATAATAAAAACGAGTTTATTCTGGGCAAAGAACGAGTGCAACTATGTCATCCCTTCAGGCGAATATCTAGGTTATGGCTATATCCTTATTTGTATCCTGTTCTCTTCTCACGCTATAAAATAGCGTCCTTTCCAATTTAGACACGCCAGAATCGGCCGGATCTTGTCAGGAAACATCATTACGTCCCCTCAAATTGTATTTACACTTCAAAATTAATCCGACGTGCGTACAAAATTGGTTTTTTTCAAAACCTTCTTAAGCGGCGAGTTGTCGATTCCATGCTCGTTTAATTTTACCCAGAATAGATACAAAAAAAAACTGAACGCTATCTGGTGGATAAAAAGGTTTAACTAGCCTTTATAGAAATTTTTCATAAAGTCATCATTGCCGGCACCATTACGCGGGTATTATTCTTCGGACGGATAAACAGGAAATAGATTCTACCCCCCAAGATACGATGGCAAATTGCTGCACCGTTTGCCCAGTTGGGGGTTGGAATTGGTTTCTCATCAAGTCTTGTCATTTCCAATATTGCAAATAATTGTTGTTATAATTTGGTGGAAAATTAGATTTTCGCCTTCCTTTTAGCTTCGAAAAATTTCAACGAGCAGTTAGGCTGCCAAAAAAATGAAAATTTTTTGACCTTAAAAGGAATTCAGTTGGTCTAGACTTGCAGAAAAGGAATCTGAATCAAATCAACTTCAAGGCTGGAAGTAAATAATGAACACATCTGGCCGGTGGTTTCAAATTAGAAATTTATGCAATAAAAGCAATGAAACCAGACACCCATCAGTCTCCTGAAATTGGAAAGAAAATGTACTTTTGTGGTTATGGTCGCGTCGTAGAATACCGAAAATAGTACCTACCGCAGCAAAAGTGGGCAAAATAATACTAATGATGTAATATCCTTTAAAATAAACCACAAAATGATCTGAAAACGTTTGATTAATGATTGTGATCTGTATAAAATCACATAAAAATATTTCAACGACTGAAAAGGACCCAGTGCAAAGGTAGGAGGCTCCCATTAGCAGGTAAACAGTCCAATAATTTCAGGGCATCTTCAAAAAATTGTTTGTTCACTGCGAGTGTCCTTTCTTCGTTCTGAATGACTCTTGAAACTGCATATACAGTAATCGAACCGTAAAAGTGCCTATTCGGCATTTTGAGTCCTTTGTGGCTAATTTTCCTTAAGAATTTCAGTACTTTACGAAATACAAAGGTTCACTCGGCCGTTGATTTCTTCAATGAACCTGTGCAAAGGACCAGAAAATTTCTTGGTCAATAGCTGCGCGCGCATGGGATTCATTCATGAATTGTTACAGAAAAGTTAGAATCGAACAAGACGAGACTTCACTTCTAGAAAAATAGCCAATAAAAGACGAACAACTGATCCTTTGGATTGTGATCAGAGTTTATGGTTTAAATTTGGAATGATTCAAACAAACACCGAAAAATGTTGCATTTGTAAAGAAACGAGAAATGGGAGGAGGAATGATGCATTCAGAGACGGAGTGTCGCCTATTTGGCTAGGTGTCAATTGAGCACACTTTTTACCTATAGACGGTATAATATGCAGCCGTGGCCATAAACTATGCTGACAAATGACATCTATTCCGTTTCCTTTTGTATTGGATCCTTTTCGAGTTTAGTTTAAAATTGGATTTTGTTCGATTCAGCGACAATGACTGATGTACAGTCGAAATGAGTATTTTGGTATTGTTGGGTTTAATTCGAATAATGCCGTATTATGTCACCAGAAGTTACCGAATTTTTGGCGATTATAGGACGAGGATTATTCGTTTAATGCTTTTGTTGCAGTTTCATTTGAAGTCTTTTGAAGCAATTTGCCATTGTGGGGGTTGTATGAAGGCTATTGTCGTTGGAAGTGCGCTACTTGAAAATTGCATTTATTTGCTATGTACATAGAAACGAAAAAATATATTTTCCATTTTTCTAAATAAGAATCCATCTGTTCTTTTCAAATTGCTCAAAGTATTTTAAGCTAGTTGGAAGGACTCTTTGATAAGGATGTTAATGTAAAAAAATGTCAGTTATCGCTATTAAGGTCACCTCAGAGTAAAACATAGGATGGGAAGTGCAAAGCTAAGGGCGATTGAGGAAAAGGAGCTTTCTCGCTTCAAAGTCCTACTAGGTTACTTCCCGGAAAGCGAAGAACTTAAAAATGAGGAGATGCTTGATAAAGTTGAGGGTCAAACTCAGCAACTAAGGGTCTCGGCCAGGAAGTTACTGAAAATGGAGAGAGAGGGAACCACCTATGTAATAGTCCTTTCAGTAGATGACTTCTATGCTGAGGCGCTCAAGAAAACCTCATTTAAGGTCAACTATATGTTCAAGCAAGTGCAACTAAGGCCCAAGAGTGGTTTCACCAAGGCCCAGTCTTTGGCGGGGTCTAGCTCCAAATTAGCTAAAAACCCGACGAAGCGGGCTACTAATGCAGGTCTCACGGCCTGGTGCAAACTAACCAGTGGGGCAGACGGCTCTGGTTTACTCCACTAGGAGGTGTCAAAATGTGAGATTTTCTGCAGCCACAACAGGAATGGGGCTACACAAACCTCGAACCGATCTGGTTCCACCAACAGCGAAGGAGACACTTGCGGTGCTGGGGCCCTCCACGGCTCGTAGAGTTAGGAAAAAATGTGGTGGCAGTGACCGGAAAAAATACACCAGCCACCAAGAAAGCAAAAGGCCCTGTAAAAGAAGGGACGACAGGCCGTCCAAAATCCAAGAGGACCAATGAATACGAAGGAAAAGGGTCGTCAACCTCTGCCAAGGGCAGCCGATAGGGCCACTCCAAAGTTCCTCCAGATCAATCTCCATCGTGCCAAAGCTGCTTCTGATATGCTTAGCAGGAGATTCGTGCTGGAGACTGGATGTGGCTCTTATATAGGCACCTTGGATTCATGGAAGCCTTATAAAGAAATTTCCATCAAAACAGGGTAAGTAGATCTATGATGGTGAACTAGAAGTTGCCCTATTGTTTAAACCAAAAAATAACTTTCTTCCCATTCCAGAGATAATCAATAGGAATCTGGTTGCTGCCTTAGTGGAGGTACCGACACACAGGGGGGAAGCAGGAGATTGTTATCGTCTCTGCTTATTTTCCTGGAGACTCGGACCAACACCACCTCCGAGGGAAGTTATGCAACTATTGTGATACCGCAATAAGCACAATGGGAAACTCATAATTGGATGTGATGCAAATGGCCACCACACAATCTCAGGAAGTACCGAGGTAAACAGCCGAGGTGAATACCTATTAGATTATTTCGTTAAAAATAACCTTGAAATATTAAATAAAGGCAATAAATCAGCCTTTACCAACATTGTTCGCCAAAAAGTTCTGGATCTTACGATAGCCAGTCCAAACTTTCAGAATAACATAGTTAACTGACACGTGTCCGATGAGCCCTTTCTAGCAGACCATAAACACATAAGATTTGATATGGATGTCCCTCGACTGCGTGAAGGCGGTTAAGGTTCCTAAGCTGACCAACATCAGGACAAACATACAAGAGCTCGATGACGCCCCGCTAGAATTCCAGGAGGAACTAGAAAGGGCCTGAAAATAGCTGCAAGACATGATCGTCCAAAGCTATGAAAACAGTAATCTTATTAGACACAGAGAGGCTGCCAGCGATGTACCTTGGTGGAACAGCACACTTAGTAAACTAAGAGCTAAATCAAGGAAACTCTTCAATAAAACCAAGCGCTCAGGTGCCTGAAATGAATACAAGCAGGTCCTGACAGAATATAATAAAAAATTAAGGAGGTTCAAGAGAAAAACCTGGAGGAAGTTCTGTGAGGAGATTGATGATCTACCTTCGACAGCACGCATCCAAAAAGTATACTCTTAAAAGATCACTCCAATGACATAAGCCTCCTCCATAGGACTGATGGATCCTATACTATCCTATACATTGGAACTACTCTTGGAAACACATTTCCCTGCGTGCTCAGTATCACAAGAACCCAGAGAAACTCAGTCAATCAACGCGTGTTGTGGATTAACATGCCAACTAATGAGTATCTCGAGTAAAATCTTAACAGCTGGGACAGTAAAGTGAACCATTAACTGCTTTAAAGCCTTTAAATCTCCAGGTGGTGCATCAGGGCCTAGATGATCTGTTGCCAATAAATCCAATTTTTAGGGTCAGCTATCAGCTCGGCTATATCCCCAATCTGCGGAGAGAAGTAAGGGTAGCCGCACCCAAGGGTGGGGAGGGGGCGACCAGCGGCTCAACCCAAGGCATATAGTCCTTCTTAAGTCAGTGGAAAAATCATTGACGAACACATTAGGTAAGGTGTTCTCAAAGACATGCCGCTACACGCCAACCAGCACGCATATCAAGCAGGCAATTCAACCAAATCAAAAATCAGGCTGGGTGATCAAGTGGTAACAATAAGGGTCACCAGGGGCTGTCCTCAGCGGGGAGTGCTTTCCCTTTTGCTGTGGTCATTTGTTATCGATGTTCTACTGTCAAAACTGACTGTTGCTGGCTATGCAGATGACGTGGTTATTACCATTATGGGCAAGCAGGACAGAATTTTATCTGTAAGACTGCAAAATGCTCTCAATATTGTACAGTCCTCGAGTACAAGAAAACGACTCAAAGGCAATGCTAGTAAAACAACGATTGTATCCTTTACAAGAAGAAGAAAGATGAGATTAGAGGCTCCTACTTTTGTATGTTAGAATTCACTAGTGAGGTCAAATATCTAGAAGTGATTCTAGATCAAAGACTCACATGGAATGCTATGGCCCTGTCGAAGACTCTTTGGTAAAACTTGGGGGTCTAAGGCTTAAAATGGCCCTATGGGCATACGAAGCCTGCCTAAGAGTCACGAGTGCCATACACACCGGCCGCACGGTAGCTATGGAGGCTCTACTAGACCTCCTTCCTTTACACCTACACCTAAAGAAGGAGGATGACTCGAGCGCAATAAAGCTGCCTGGTACCAATCTCCTCTCAGCAGGCAATCTGACTGGTCACAGGAAAATTGCTAAAGAATTCAAGGATGATCAACTCAATTTCAGATGCCATGCCGAAAAGGCACAACTCTGATATATCATTCGAGCTGATCCTTGAGAGCAGAGATTATTGGCTCAACAGCAGGCACATATTTGAAAAAGGATCTCTGGTTTGGCACACGGATGGATCCAAGATGGAAGATAGAACGGGTATCTGGGCGGATCAGATGGCAAAAAAAAGGTGCGAATTCTCAGTTGATTACATCTGAGCTGTTCTCTGGCTACTCGAAAAGCAGGCTGGCAATGCGCATCAGGGCATGGGTGAACAAATGCAAGCAATCACTGGAGAAATACTCCAGGGTTAGGACAAGCGAAGAGATTTATTACCTACTTAAAGCAGAAAACGTAAGCGTTTTTCTCACTCAAAAGACCAGATTTAAGGCTCATAACAGAACTTCTAACTGACCACTGCCGCTTAGGCTACTACCTAAAAAAGATGGGGCTAGCAAAAGAAGACACCTGCCGCTCTGTTTGGAAGAGGAGGAGACAGCGGAACACATCCTTTGCCACTGTGAAGCCCTCGTCCATATCAGGCTCAGAAATCTCGGCGGGGTTTTCACATCACCGTTGAGTATAGCTAAAGCAGCCCCCAAAGAAATGTTAGGTCTAAATAAGGAACTAAAGTTTGATTGGGTGGTTTAAGACTGAATTAGGATCATGTCACAAAAGATCATTTTGGTCGAAGGGACTAAAGGTAAAGGCGGTTTAGTCCTTAGATCCATTCCTAATAGTAATAATTAATTTTCTAATCGGAAAAAACAGTTGAGTGATATTTAATTAAACTGAGCTTAAGCGGCCAATCTTGGAGGCTTAAACTAAGCTAAGTGAAACGGTGTAAAAGAGTTAAACTTAAGTTTAAGTTCTTGAATTTAAGCTTGAACTGTTAAATCGCCGGTCAATCTTAAGAATTATCAGATAAGAACACTATTAGGAAAACTGTACAAGTTAACCCCGAGCTCCCAAAGCCAAGCGAAAGTTAAATTAAGTTATTAAAACGTAAAATTTTACAAAAAATATCTAAGAAATAAAAAAAAAAGATATTTTAGAGATTTTACACAAAATATCTAATAAATAAAAAAAGAGATAATCAAATTCAAAAGGTAAGTACTTCTGATGGTATCTCTCCAATTAAAACTTGCACACATCAAATACTGAAGGGAAACTTCAGTTCAATTTCCGCCATCTTCTGCTTTGTTAATAACCTTCAAAAGATAAGATCATCCACGCTAACTATATCAAAGAATATTTTTGTAAATAAAATCCAACCCCTTTTACAGGACTGGCCCAACCGTACAACTAAATTCAAGGGTTATTTGGTTACATAATCATTTATTCATCTTTAAATCCATAAAGGGTGAGAAGACTAGCTTCGTCCCCTTTGCAAGGGTAATAAATTGCAATTATTGGCAGAGATTTTTGGTATTTAAAATATTCTTCCATCGATACATGATTTGAGTACAAACGTATACAACGAAAAATAAATTTCACTTCTGACTGCATCTGAAAGACGGCTACTGTATTCATACCCGAACCCCATTGTTAGGGGTTTGTTTGTTATTCTTTCATTTTTCTTAATATTTCTTTCATATGCATCTCTTCCCCCTGTGTACTTTTATATTGAAAGTGCGCGAGCGACTGTTTACATTCCGCTTGGCCATGCGCGCAATTCTATTTCAATTTCAAAGGGTTTTGAGATCCTTTCATCGCTAATTAGAGCTGACAGAAACAGGATAATTTTTTCATAGCGCCATACTTGTAATTTGGTTTTGAGTTTTCCATTGAAATATTTTTTTGGTAATTGTGGAGAAAAGGCGGTTCGAGTTCAAAAGAAACAAAAAAGGACCTGAAAAGGATTAAAATTGTTTTCAAGCATGAATATTTAATTAAGGATCAACGAACTGGACAAAACTACCAAATAATGGAAAAACATACTTTCTGGAAATATTCTCTATCTTGTGAGGTTTTATATTAAAATCCCATTAATTACGATTGATTGAAATTCCCGGGGTGTCCCTATGACCTAAATTATAGATATTCCGTGTATATAATTTGCAGTTAAGGAAACAGAGCACTATCACAACAAAATTTCATTAATTACTACTTATATGCCCCGAAAGAGGATTACATCTCCTGTACTGAGTGTGGTGACACTCGTTTAGTTTTCTAGCAAAATTCTGGATGTGTCCATGAACCCTGTTATTAACGAGAATCAGTGTCAGCTCCCTGTCAGACCCATTCAGGTTCAGCACCATTGCACAAGAAATGGCTGTTACTCAAGATTTCCAGTGGTGAAATATTTCGGGAATATTTTTTTTTCTCATATAATCATTCACATTTTGCGGATGAAAGTTTTTGGCAAGAAACGAATTTAGATTAAATACGTAAATAGGGTGGTGGGGCAGTTATATCAGGGAATGACAATTCCAGAAATATAAACGTACTATGGCAACCAAAAACGATTTGATTCGGAAAGACAAGTTATTCGTTCTAAACTGGGCGTAAAAGTTATTTCAAAATTTGGGTGACGGGAGTGAAGAGGACTCAAATTATAGCAATATTGTAAATTTTTGGAAGCATTAAAGAACGAGGAAGCCATTTCAGTGTATTAAGCTGGGCAGTGATCTGGTTGTGACAATAATATCAAACTCATTTCTTTCTGAATAATCACAACGAACAAATCTAATATTCTAGTCGAACCAGCAGAAATTTTTTAGATAGAGCACTAGCTCGCGATGATATGTTTGTGAAGAAGAAGAACTGTTAAATTGTGCGAGTGCACAGCCTACTAGTAGATACAAGCCCGGAAGCTAACACGAACAGCTGAGCAATGGTGGTGGAAACAAACCGAAACTTGTAAAGAATAGGAAAAGGTTGGGGAATTCTAATTCACCGCAGTATTTTTAAAGTCTCAACTTGGACTTTACTTGACGTGAACTTACAAATGTTCTGAACATGTGGTTACAATAAAAAATTTTGCAATTAAAATTTTCATGTGTTTTAATTGAAAGACTCCCTCTTTTGTTTGGTTTGTTGAAGTATTAAGCCTGGAATGCGTCAATGACATCAGCATTTCTCTTTAGTTTTGGTTAAAACAGTGTACAGGTTTATAGGTGTGCAAGGATTGGTAAATCTGTGATACAAAAATAAATGAAATAATAACGAACGCTTGATGGTAAAATGGCCGAACTGTTGTGTTTTCCGGGCATCTATCTAGAGTAGGCTGTGTTTTCTTTTTTGTTTATTGGTGCTTTTTCCTTTTGGGCACCTGGGGCTACGTTTGCTGCTGGTTGCTATTATTTACCTTTTCATCCGCTTAACGGTTTCCTCAAAGGTATGTCCATAACTATATGTTCTATCGAGGCACTTTACTACCTTTTTCTCACTGAATTTATATTTTCTCGGCCTTCTCGCCTTTTGCATATTTTGGGACCTTGAGTTTTGCTTCGTCACCTTCTGCTTAAGCATTTAATTATGGCTATTTGCAAGATTTGTTCAGTTGAGATCATCATTAATGAGGACCCGGACCAAAACTAAATTGAATGTTCTGAGGTTAAGCCGTGTCACGTCCTAACGTTTAATTCAGATAGCGTGTCCACCGACCAAGTGCTTGACAAAATTAATGACTTTTCACCTCAATTGACCAATTTATAACAAATTACCGATTGATAAATTGCAACATTGATAATAGTCAATTTGATTACCCTAACTGGCACGCTTAATTCTCACCAGAACGATCGAGAAATCTATCCACGACAAAGAGTACACTTTGGCTGCCTTTCTTGATATTTAAGGAGCCTTCAACAATATAAAAATAGGATCCATCATTCCTCTCTAGAGGAATCTGACGCACAGATATTTCTGACGAACTAGATACAGACAATGCTAAACAGCAGGGTCATCAATGCCAAATTAGGAAAACACCTAATATAGGAACACCACAGGGAGGAGTCTTATCAGCCCTGCTTTGGAACATCTCTTTAAACAAATTTATTAAATCACTCGTCAACAAGGGCATTAAAACGATAGCGATGGGCAGAAGATTAAGATGTTACGGTAAACCCACTTACAGAAATTGTAAACTTAAAGAAAGTTTTTTTTTATAATATGTGGCCAAAGCCTAGGGGACAACCCTTTGATGCGTTAGCATGGTTTTGGCCGGAAGGGAATTAGGGTAAGGGAAGTAAGGAATCTTGAATGACTTGTTTTTGCATTACTGCGAGCCCAGAGACAGAGTGGATTATTATAATTACTTAATAAAAACTCACGGGGAGAACTGGTCTCGAAACCGGGACCCATGGCATGGTGATCGTGTCGCTGAACGAATTGATCCAACTCCGTCTCCGTACACTCAAACTCTCATCGGAATCCAAAAGGACTTAATACATTCTACATATGCAGAGGAACCTTTGGAAAGAAATGGCGCATGAAACTGCATATAGTACACTGGATATACAGAGCGATGCTCAGGCCTATCCTTACCATGGATCCATTGCTTGGTGGGATGCAGTTAACCGGCAATCTCACCTTAACTTTTTACTAAAGGTTCTAAGGCTCGCTTGCCTGGGAAAAACAGGTGTAATAAAATCCACACTACCAGCTGGTTTGGAAACCAACCCATAGAGCTTCATATAATAAAAGTGGCTAAATTGGCAGCTCTCAGACTCCGAGAAAACAGCTAATGGATGCCAGAAAGTTTAGACAGATAGTCTTTACTTAATTCTTTTAATTAAAATAAGATGCACCACATAATGGATTACAAGAGGTCACAATATGATTTTAGAAAACACTTTTCCGTCATCATACTTAATACAGAAGAATGGAAGCACTGTGATATCATTAGAAGAATAATCATCTTCACAGACAAATCGAAGACCGTGAGGGGGGGGGGGGGGCTGGAGTTTTCTCGGAAGTGCGGCAACTCGCAAACGATTGTATCATCTTCCAAGAAATTTACGCCATTATAAAGCTGAACTCACTGTCCTAGCAAAAAAAATATCGGCAACCGAGAATACTCAATCAAGGCTTTAAACTCCCACCTGATAAAATGAAAATGCGTCAAACTGTATCAGAGCCTTAAGAGATTTTTCAGATCGTATGGTCAGAATCTGCTGGGTCCCAGGACATGTCGGCAGGTATGTCGAAGGGTAATGAAAAAGCCGACGAGCTGGCAAAGAAAGGTTCAAATACAGATAAAAACATGATCACGGATAGGGTTCACCCTCCCCTTAACGTAGCGAGAAGTCAAATCGAAAGATACTGTTCCATCAAGACTTTCGAACGGTGGATGGGGTCTCACAACACGAAGACTTTGGCCGATACCGAATTACATCAGAACTTCTAGTTTCTTATCCTTCGATAGATGCCCCCATAGGAGTTATGGCCATGAGACTCGGCGTACCATCGAACGAGTTTTGTAGAAGTTGTAGAGACAAGAATGAAACTGAATCCATAGTGTAGCTACATATGTCAAACTCTAAAAGAACGACAACTCGCCTGTTTGGGAGCAAGGTTATTTGACAATCTGGAAGAGTTAGCTGAAATAGCTAGTAGATTTAAAGTTCTTAAAGTTCTGACCATGCTGTCTTGTTTTCTTTTAAGGGCATTCAGAATAGGTCTACATGGAATCCGACTGTACTTGGTGCTTCGGAAACAAACTGCCTGACTAACCAACCAACCAACCAAAGTGCAAAATCTTCGTCAACTCAATTAAAAGAAAAATTATAGTTTTTTTTACAAAAGAAGTACGTTATTGCTAATAGAAATCTGAACCTCGGCGGGCATATTTTTTCTTGCTCTAATAAGCACACCTTTTGTATTTTAAAAGGGAGGACTAGGTCATTCTACAAATAATCAAAAGAGTTCTGAGAATTTCCGAAAAAATTAATAAAATTAGATGAAAATAGATCAATACTGGTATGAACTCACAAAATCTGTTAATATCTCAATACTTCCTGCAACTTAGTTGAGAGAAAATAGACATGCTGTTTACCTTACCTGAACTTTATTATCTTGCAATTAGATAGCTCATTCGAAAGATTAAAGTTTATATACAAGATAGATAGGTTAGGCATACGCTTATAAAAAATAACTAAACTAAAAAAAATATTATGAAAAAGTATTAAATTCATTTCATTCAAAAAATGTCATCACAACAATTGCTAGTAGGACTGTACGTAGGATTAAAATAAATTCGAAAATCAAACTTTTGAATGGAAAGCACACAAAAATGTTTCGTCAGGAAGCTCGTTTTGGAAAATGAATCCTTGAAATCCTTATGTTAGCTGAACCATCATTTTCACCACAATTAAAGGTTGATGTCTGAGATAAATCTATTCCTAAGGCAACAATCCTTCCGATTTATATCCAGAAAAATGGAAATCCTTTGAGTATAACAGTTGTGTACACTCTTGTTGTATAACAGTTCTTATCTAAGACATAAATATGAACAAAAAGGATGTACTTACCTTTAGTTTAACTTTTCGCATACATTTTGTTTCCTCCCAGCGGTCTAGCTCATCCCACTCCTTTCCTCGGCGTTTTACCAAGTAATATCGGTAGACAACTATTGTCACGGCAAGCAACAGGGCAAGACCTGTGCCTGTGGCAGCTCCCAGGACCGCAGAGCTCACCATTACCATGAGACTCGTGGTCCTTTGGGGGTGTCCAACTTTGTAGTCTTTCACTTCGACAGGTGTCCTTACCCAAAAATATGTTTTGTTTGAAGTCTTTAGATAATTGCTTCACCTGAAAACGATAAAAATAAGATTCAATTATTTCCGGTATAAAAATGTTTTTGAGCAATATCAAAGGACCAGGACAGTTAGTTTCACAGTATTTTATGCAATATCCTGTTTGGAATTTTTTTAATGAAAAGTTATGGGAAAATGGCATGAAAATATAATTCAAGAGAAATTTACGCAGCAGAGAAAATGAAATATGAGCAATTTGCATTTTTTATAGTAAAATTACGATCCCTAGTTACATATTTATTCGCTTTCTCATGCGAAATGATAGGGCGTCCTGAAGAATCTTAGAAAATATAAATGCCTTGCTGACAACTTGTTGCTATCCACTTCCCCCACAACACACTCTTCCTGATGGTTGAAATGAATGGAGCGTTTTCATCCCATTCGAAATCCTTTTCCTCCTTTTCGTCTCCATAACATTAAGAATTGCTCATGCATAGGATGTTTTTGCGAGACAATTTTAAGTCGGCAGTCATTACAATTGAAAATTGACAGAAATTCGTTTACACGTGTAGCGACATTGATCTTATAATGCTCTTGTAGGCTAGAGAAGACAAGGATTTATTACTTTTGGGGATCAGAATCAGGAAAATGTGAATTATTTAAGGATCGATTACATTCAAAGCTATGCCTCTATGAGCAATGACATCTTTACTAAAATTTGCGGGGGGGGGGGGGGAAGGGAGAATTTTATCCTGACATCGTTCAACGAAACACACTTGTATGAAACACAAGATACTCTATCAGGCTCTAAACTGGATTTATTTTGGCGACGTGCATAGGGTTATAAGCTTGAGAAATTTGAAATCTTCCACCTGAAGCGGAATTCCAAGATAAAGTGAAGTTATCGAAAATTGTCTTGAAATTTGAAAATATTGCACGTAAGTTTGGAATTATGTACCTACGAAGCACACACACACTCAAACATATTTCGATTGCCAATTTAGAAGCGAATTTTCTTAATGTTTTTTGTTGTTGCTACATTGTAATTTGCTGGGGATTGTAATGGCAGGACCACTAATTAAAAAAAAGCTTAACTAAGTTTTATGCAAACCAATTTCCAACTAGTTTAATAAAAAACAAACACGATTTCGTCAAGCCATGTGGAGGGTCTTACGCATAGCGATGATACATTGGGTTATGCCGGCGGTAGCTACTTAATCTACTAATAGGGTCACCCATGCAGAACCGGTTAATCCGAAGATGCCGGATTAAGTAGATCCAGTCGAGATGACGACGCAGGGACGAAAAGTGACCCAAACAAAAAAGTGTTGTATTTCGGCTAAAATGGCCCCACTATAAAATTTACAATCCGTTCAGTAATTTTTTATGTGTTCATAGCAAATTTTTACGGAACAGCACGGTAAAATTTCTCTTTCCCTCTAGTAACCCCTTGTGGGGTATGGGGGCAGGAGAACAAGTCCACCCGATTCGAAACAACGATTGAAAGTGGACCTACAATTTAAAGTTGATTCCGAACCACTAAAATTGTCTCGGAAAGCCCCATGGCCTTGTTAGAGTGATCGTCAGCAGAAAACAGTCGTGGGTCGCCGTCGGTGGGATTCGAACCAGGGTCCTCCGAATTTGTAGGCCGACACGTTATCACTTACTCCACCGATGACTTACTGTAAAATTTACTGACCAATAAAATTTACTGTGTGTGAGCAAAATTGAACGTATAATACACAATTTTTCCCGGAATAAACTGCAAATTTTTAAGTTCTCCACTTTATCACTGATAATCGGGGCTCATTATTCAGGAAATTTTACGGTGCTGTTCCATAAAAATTAAGGTAGGAAATAACGGTAAAACGATTACAGCTGAAAACAGTAATAATTACCGGAATTTTCGTATTAACCAGAACTTTTCTCTTCGTGTATTATCTCGTTAAGTACCGCCAGTAATTTAAAACCACCCGTTTCAGTTGCTTGCATATGTCGAAGTAGATGAAAAAAGCAAAAAAACTATTACTACTTTGGATGAAGAGCAGCTTTTGAGAACAAACTGAGAGGGAGTATTTTTTCCCTCGGGCATTTGAACGTCAATCGGGACCCGACTCAACAAAACGCATTTTAACTAGCATAAGAATGCTGTACTATTGATTGACGTCAAAAAGTCACAACGAAGAAGCTGGAAAGAATTTAATTGGCCAGGGGACGTAGTGTATTTGTCAAAGGAAGCGAATTCTTCGATCGCAGTAAACTTTTCGCGGGAAGAAATCTACACTTTTGCAATAAGATGGAAGAGAACGTGCTCAGGAAAATATCGCTAAGAAGGAGACAGAGGTGAGTTGATGATAAACAAAGATATTTCAGCTAATCTTGGCAAAAACTCAAATATCGTTATAGGACTAAAACCACAAAGACAACGTTGTTTTTAAGACCTTCCACGTCAAATACATCGACAAAGTTTGGAAAGCGAGGTCTCGCAAACTAACCTAGTAAATATTTTACTACCCTTGTTAGAAAAGTCAAAAATGACCAAAAACGGGACAAACAAAATTTTGTGCCTATAAAAATAATTAATCTAGACCTTATGTACAACGACCAGTTCACCTTAGATTTGTGCAGCAAAGTAGTCAAGTACTTAAAAGAATTATGAAAGGGCACCTCTCTTAAAATTGTGAACAGAGCTAATATTCCCTTTGTTCTCTAAGCTCCTTGCAAAAGTAAATACCCGATACCTACTGCAGATTTGCAAACTCTACGATGGTTAAGTCAGGTTTACGTTCTCCAGATCAACGAGCAAAGATCTTCTCAAACACAAATTTAGGAAGATATCGTGAAGCATATCGGGCGTATACCAACGTGTTATGAAGCGCCACCTCAACGCAAACACGTTAGAGGTGGATGAGGTTAAAAAAACAAAGAGCCTGGAAACCTTGAATCCTCACTGCCTACTGATGAACACAGTAGCGCTCGTCCAGAAACTGTGGATATCAACACAACATTACGTCTGGAAACTAAAACCTCTTCTACGCTTCGTTTGAAGGTAAAAAATGTTACCAATGTAACGTAATTCCATAAGGAATTTACCTGTGATCTTGTAGATTGGAGAGAGCTTGATAGGCTTTTACTGTCAGAATATCTAAACGACAGTCTAGACTGCGTTGTCAGTAAAATTCACGAAAGAATGTGGAAACCTGACAAAGATCAACTGGGAAAACTTTAGTATGTCAGTATAGGAAATAGGTGTCCAGTCATCCATTACCTTAAATATTGATTAAAGCCTTTGAAGATACATGCCGCGTAAGTTGGCCTCTCAATAATACTCAACCAAACCTGCCGGAAAGTTCATGCTAATTTTAGGATAAAGAGAACGTCAAACGGCACTTCTAAGTTCTGAGAGGTTATTCCAAAGACTTATGTGTTTATGCCTGATGGCACGTTTACAAAAGATAGCAATCCCTTCTTACATCATCCTACATATTTCCCCGATAAACTTTTTTGCTAGGTATGCCACGATAAGGACAATGTTCGTCTCAAGGAAGTAAAAATTCTCAACACATGAACTTTAAAGAGCTAGTGTGAGGGAGAACTTCAATACTAACAATACCTCAATCGGAACCTCAAGTTTGTAATAAAGACTGCTAAACCTGCTACCAGGAAATAAGAATTGAAGGCTCTGCAAAATATTGTTTAAATACTGTACACAGATGGCTCCGTCATGGGGTACAAGTGGGTAGGACCATCAGTTTACTGTCCCGATCTCAGCATCCACTATTTTTAGAGAAATTGTGGCTAAAAATAAGGCCGCACAATCAATACTATATGGAGAACTAAGCAGCGCTAATGGTTTTAATCATCAGCCAAGAGGATACATTCATACGAAACTACGAAAATCTTTGGTATCATCATCCTGCGCTGGAACGAAGAAGATATAAACTGCTTAACAACTACTTCTGGAAAGATCTAGAAGAAGATATTAACATCAGCAGGAGAAGCATTCTGAAATTGCCAACTATGATGGGTAGCTTGGAACTAAACAATCCCATTATTTGACATAATTAATACATAAAAATACGGCCAAGTGCGAATTTGAAAAAAAAAGAAAATTATCAGATTTATTTATTTTCTTCGGGAACTATAACAACGAAAGATCTGGTTAAAATTACGGTTCTCAGCTGTATTCGAGCTGGAATTTTCAGTTACATTAATTTTTATGGAACAGGAACGTAAAATTTCGTGAGCGATAGGCCCCGAGTATCTGATCGGTTTCAAACGATATTCCAAGCATAGAAATCAAGAGAATTAAAAGCAATCGCCTTTAACCAAAAAAGAACCAATTAAAGAATGCACACAGTCCAAGATTTGAAGCCTAGTACATTGCAGTATGCTTCTTTACTACTAAGCCACTAAGAAACTCGGTCCTTTTCTAAAGACGGCGTGACGTAAAAGCATATATTTGCTTCAGTTGCTCATATTCACGGATGAATGAAATATGTACTTCTTTAAAATTCGAGTCCCTGGAATAGCGTCGCTCTACTGACCGTAAACAAGCAATTGTATTTAGTAATGAATTACTAATACGCACCTTATCTATGGCATGAGACGCTGCTACAATACAGGACTAGTAATATAACAGCAGAAACACTAGTTGCAAAAAACCAAACTAAGTCTTCGGAATGCTTACAAGAAAATTCTCAATTGTGTCGTTATTAAAAATTCAAAAGTAATTTCGTCAAGTTTCTTTCATTTAATATCCTGGAACTGTAAGGATGACATACATAGACTAGACTTGCCTTTTGAAAAACTTCAGAGTTACGAAAAGTATTACTCTACAAATTTTTAATAAAACTGAGCATAAACTAAAAGTATCCTTGCCAACATCCTTGTCGGCAGAAATGGCGACGAAACACAAGACACTTCTTGTCATAAAGTCAGCTATAAAACTTTTATTTTCCTACTTTGAGCTATGGTATTTTAGGGTTATTGATTTTTTTACCAAAAAGGTCAAGTTTAAATTGTCAAAGCATCTCCATAGTGTTCCTCTATTTAAAATTTTAAAAACTTCTCACAAAAACATTTAAAAACTCCAACAAGAAGTGATGCTTTTAGCACATCCTTGCCCGCATCCAAGTAGCACTTTAAAAGGTATTTGATGTCATTTTGCCTTTGGGCACTTTATTATTCCATTACTAGGTTAAATCGCTATTCTGCTACGCTACTTATAGTTTGTGTACTTAATACTGTCAAGGGAATTTTGGTTAAGTGGGCTGCTTTTTCTAGCATTTCGGTTTAAACACAAAACAATCACGTAGTACCAACTTCAACTAAACAACAATAGATCTCTTGATTCCAAATAGTGCAAGGGGCTAGTGGCTAGTTTATCGTATTTTACTCGTCAAACCTTCTCATTTGATTTGTGAAGAAAAAGATAATCTGCCATCTTGGGGCGTCCGTCCTATTGGATTTAGACAACCCGAGTAGAAATAACACACCCACATCAAGTACATATGTACGTAAATATTTTAAAAAGTATATACGCGCTCGTTCCGAGCACGCACAGCGAACGAATATGACCGAATACGAATACGAAAATATGGAAAAGAGTAATCAAGTCGATGGGCTCTTAAACGATTTCTCAAAAGCTTTTGACAAAGTATCAATTACAATTTTGCATAAAAAACTGAAACGGGTTTCATAGTGGTGCTCTTAGTTGACTTCAGTCTTATCTTACGACTCTAACGGAGCGTTGGAATTGTCTCCATAATTTTGGTGAGTCCAAAATCGTCGCTCTTGATATTTCAAAGGCTTTTGATAGAGTTTGGAATGCTGGCCGTTTAGCCAAACTTCAAACATTTGGTCTGCACCCTACCCTCGCTAATGGATAGAGAGTTTTTTTATCAGACCGTTCAATCCGTGTAGCAATTGACGGAGTTACATCTAATTCCTACGAAATAAATGCCGGTATACCTCAGGTTTCAGCTCTTTCACCAACTTTATTTCTTCTTTTTATTAATGATCTTTTATCCCTTTCTGTCAATACTATTCATAGTTTCGCCGACGACAGCACCCTTGATTTCGCGTACTCATTTGAATGAATTCACGTGGAAATGTTACAGAAGTCAATCGAGAACGCATGTTTGGATCATTAAATAACGACATTTCTATGGCCTCGCTTGGAGCAAAGCAAATCGTGTTTCGTTTAACACATCCAAAACTCAATGCTGTTTAATGAATATACCCAATTCGCCCTCCCTAAACATCTTGGGTATTGAGATATCCAGCAATCTTCGACTGATCATATATTTGCAATCGCCAAAAAGGCGATGAAATGCTTGAGTTTGAAACAAAAACAGCTGGAGATGATTTAAAAATAAACTTCAAACTTAGCTTCAAATTTTAGTGAAAAAATACGTAAGTCAAGTATGAATGTTGTTCATGCTTCGAGGGTTCCGTATTTAAGTTATTTTCAAATGCAAAATTTTTGAAATTTATTTCTATTTTATAGGAATTACACACTGTGTCCCATAAGTTTTAAGACCGTAGCTATAAAATCGGTACTACTAGCGCTATCTTCATGAAGTTTTAGGAACTAGTTACTACAACCTTCTTCTCTCCGAAGTTTCAAGTCGATTGGATCACATGCAGCTGTTCAGTAGTAGCGGTAGTATCTAAGTGATCGCGGTCATAATTTTACTATGTATAAAAATAAGGAACAATGGTGCGTGATTAAATTTTGCTTTAAGGTAGGTAAAAGTGCGGCGGAAACTGTTATGCTCGTGCTACTGTTTTTCGGTGGTATAACCTTTTTTCGGAGGTAAAGACTCGGTTGAAGACGACGAAAGGAGCGGACGGCCATGCGCCAAGAGTAATGAAAAACATCGCTAAAATCGTAGCTTTGTTAAAGGACCACCATAATGCGAGCTGTAGGTTGATAGCAGAACTAACTGGAATACCAAAAACTATCGCACAATGCATTATTAGGAACGATTTTAAGAAGAGGAAGCTGTGCGCACGTTTCATTGCACACGCGCTAACAGCTAAGCAAAACAGCAACGAGTTTCTCACCCACAAGCCTTGCTGGAAATGATTGAAACACAGCCGAATTTTCTTGAATCCATTATTACGGGGGACGAAAGTTGGTGGTTCGCATACGGTCCTGAAACGAGACGTCTCCGAAAATTCACCGCGACCAAAAAAATTGCGCATTCAAAAATCAAAAATTGAGACAATGTTGGTAATTTTTTATGACTCCAAAGGCATCGTACACAAAGAATTTATTCCTCAAGGTACTACTGTGAATGCTTCATTCTATCAACAAGTGCTGGATCGCCTTTGCAAAAGAATTGCGCGTGTTAGACCCGAGTTGTGCAGAGATCGTTCTTTTTTCCTTTTGCACGATAATGCATCAGCGCATACTGGGGCGATTAACTCTTAATTTTTGGCCAAAAAAATGGTTCCAGTGCTCAGTCACCCACCGTACTCGCCTGTTTTGAGTCCTTCTGACTACTTCCTGTTCCCCAAATTAAAGGTGGACTTTAAGAGGAATCAATTTGCGTCGATAGACGAGATACAAGAAGCCGTGACAACGAAGGTAAACAGTATTTCAAAAGAGGAGTCTTTGAAAGCCATGGAAAGGGTGAAAGATCGTGCCTACATGTGTATTACTTCTAATGGAGACTAAAATTTTACAGCTACAGCCTTAATCCCCCCCCCCCCCCCCCGCCCCCATAACTCTGTGTTATTCGAACCGAGGCATAAAAGTCGCCATAATCGAACAACAGCAAAATCGAAGAACGTACAACAGCAATACAGAAAATTAAATAATCTGCCTTGACAAACAGACAGACAGACGGATATGTCTAGAAATTAACGATTTTCGGATTTTTTCCTTTACTAAAGCTGTGAGACTTTGCTTTTTGCCAAATTTCATGATTCTATATTTCGCGGCATAAATGGACGTATTTTTTGATTGGCTTCACTTAGAAGAAGCTTTTTACAGCACTAAGAAACCGTAGACCTTAGTATTTGATATTAATTTCAACTTGATACCTTCACGCGTTCCTGAGAAAAAGGGTCTTCACAGACAGACTGAAAACCAGCCAGCAGAAAAACGGACAACGAAGTGATCCTAAAAGGGTTTCTTTACTTTCACTTTGAGGTACGGAACCCTAAATTTCACTTTTATTGCAAAGGAATCGCATGTTACATCCCACTCAATGTGATTCACCTTCCCTCTGATAAATCATAAAATTATCTTGAGGATGCAAAAAAACAAACATATCTTGGGAGATTGCTCTGTTTATTTATGTCAACATGGAGACGGAGTTGGATCAATACGTTTAGCGGCAATACCAACATGCCATGGGTCCCGGGTTCGAGACCAGATGACCCCGTTAGCTTTTATTAAGAAATTAAAATAATCCACTCCTTCTCTGGGCTGTTGTCCAGCTCGCAGCAATGCAAAAACCAAACTCAAGTTTCCTCACTTCCCTTACCCTAATTCCCTTCCGACCAAAATCTTTCTAACGCATCAAAGGGCTGTCCCCTAGGATTTAGCCACATCGTATAATACAAAGAAAACAAAAAAAAACAAAACAAAAAAAACACGATAGTTGCTTTAAATTTTCAGACACTAATCTTGCTAAATTTTGTTGATCAGTGTTGGATGTGGAAGAAGTCTGAAAGGGATATAAATTGGTATAATTTTTTCGAATACGGCTACTATACATTGCCTTGTTCATTTATTCTTAATTAATTGGTTAAAATTATTTCCTGAAATAGGGGATTACATGAAATTATAGTGCTCATGGCAGCATCTAGTCAAGAAAATTACTCAAAACGTATTCTGCCCTTCCATAAATAAAAAAAATAATAATCAACGCTAAGTGGCAACTAGAAAATCTGTTTCTTCTTAAGAATTGAAATTACAGAAAAAATTGGATGCTTGTGAAGGATACACTTAAAAAAATATTATCAATTTATGAAAATTATACTTCATGCACGTGTCTGTCTTATACATAGTTCCTAATAGATGAAAAGTCTAATGAAGGCTGTGGTTTTCTTCGGAAGCTGGAAGTTGCAGGAGATTCGCAAATGAGAATTAGTGTAGGAGTGAAAGAAAATGTTTTCCATTAGATCAAGGCGTTTTCTTCTCGATTGGACTTGGCTTTTATCTCAAGTTTTTCTTTTTGTGAAATTTTCTTTTATTTGAATAAGACAAAGCAAATTTAAAAAGGTTCCGAAATTAAGATCATTTTCTTCGTATCGAAACGAAATTACGACTGAATGAGGGTAGCTTTTATATATTTCTTGAAATAGTATAAGTAAAAAGGTTGAAGAGTTTAAATAAATTGAAGTGGAAAAATGTGGTAATAAAAGTAAAATAACCTATCCTTAGTGTTGTTAAAGCAAAACGTGTTCATAAAGCAATGATAGCTGAATAGAAGGTTTTTCATGTTATCCAGTTGTTTAAAAGGTTTGCTATAACACTAAAATGGAAATAAACAGAGCCCAGATACTCCCATAGTGAATGATATATTGCAAGGAGATAAATTCTCACACAACAGGTTGTCTTTAATAATCTCCTCTTCTCTCTTTATTTCTACAATTTTTGTCTGTCTGCCTGTTTGTTTGTTTGTTCGGGCTAATCTCTGAAACTGCTAAACCAATTTCGATGGCACTTTCTCGGGAAGGTTCAGTATTTTCGTAGGCATAGTTTAGGCTACTTATAGTCTGTTGGTAGAGGGGGTGGGTATGAACGGGAGGGGATGGGGTGGGGGGGGGGGTGACATGTAAAAGACACGGACACGGACAATATTGGTGTCAAATACACATTTCGGGGTCAGTAAGATAAATAATGCCTTTAAATAATGTGGTGATAGATAAGACATCCCTGTGGATGGGAGTGGGAAGAGAGTGACATAAACAAATAATCAAAAACGACTCGGGCTAATCCGATTTCGATTTAGTATGTCTAGGAAAACACTGAACCTTGTCGGGACAACCTCACCGGCAAGTTTCAGTGCGTTCTTAGACATTTTTGATTGACTGATTGATTAGATTTGGAGGTGTGAGGTTCTCAAGCGCCGCGGCCACTGGGGCCTATTGTGCTAACCCTCTCAACTCCTTATAGTAAGCCGGTCCCTCCGAAGAAGTTCAACAGCTCCCGCAGTTGGCAGTCATTCAGCCCGCTCGGTACCAGGGTTGGTTTCCCGTTCTTAGGCATACTTTAGGCTACTAGGAATAGTCGAGAGGGGGGGGGGGGGATTGACATATAAAAATAATCGAAATAACCGATTTTAGTATCGAATTCATACTTTCAGTAGAATGATCAATAAGTTGAATAATGACACTCCCGATGCCGATAAATAATAGGGGGGGGGGGGGGGGTGTTATTATTTATCGGAATGTAGAGTGGCATGTACAAATAATTGAAGACCAATATTATTGTGAAAATCAATAGCTTTCGGTGTCGCTAAGATGAATAATGACAATCCCAATATCGTTAGATACTGCGATAGTAAGAATCCTAGGCATGGATGTGAAAAGGAAGAAACAAATAATCGAAATCGGCCGATATTTAGTTGAATTCAATAGCATTTGGGATCACTGAGATGAATAATCACACTCCAAATATCGTTGGATAATATGGGGTTAAGGCATATCTAGTACCCCGGGAGTGACATGTAAAAATAATCGGAAACGACTTTCACTTACAAAAAGTCTGAGCACATGCTGATAGTTATAACTAAGTTACTAATAATGTGGTATTTTTAGTAATAGTGCTTATCTACTTATATATTTTTTGATATTGTTGTCAAAGAGGCTATTAATTAAGGAGATATCGCGTAGCCTGAAGCTACCACTGATTAATAGGGAAAATCAGTGCGGCCGATATTTAGAAAAGTAGTGGAAATGTAATAATGATAATAATGATAAAGATACCGAGGGTTACCTATATAGTTGGTACTGCAACCAAATATGTCTATTATGCCAAACTATATTAATATAAAACACTTTTACTATAAGGAACGTCCGAATGTCTTTAACAGAAGAAGAACGAACATCAGTCAAGCTTTCCTTTTTTATGTTTAATTGAGCTATTCAACCAAAGCGGACTAGAAAAATAGTTATTTGTTCGATAAATGGGAACAAAGTGCAAGCAAAAGTATATAGATTGTCATAAAAAGCACTTAGACCAATCACAATTCAATAAAAAATTATTTAATAAAGAAAAATCAGCCTTTTTAAAGTTAAAAGAGAAGTCACTGTGAATTGGGGATGCTGCAGGTATTGGATCGAATATCAAAGCAATCTGCAGAGAGATGATGAGATGTCTCTGTAACCAGAGGAACCGGGCAGCGCCTAATCAAGGTGCCGCATGGGACAGTACTGAACACCAGATTCGTTAGGAATGCTGGAACAATGTGCCTGTCGACGATACATAAAAGACTTTGTGATGTCGATGAGTGGGAGGGAATTAGCCCGTTAACATCCGACGATATCCAGGCAACAGTTGGCAAGTTAAAGTCTCCAAGGAGTAACAATTCATCATTGGAACGCAAGGCACAGGATAGAGTGCCGGCGCAAGAAGCAAGCAATTCATAAAGATTCCTAGTAGCTCCTGGAGGAATGAAATCGTAATATATATATATCGATGTCTTCCCGAAAACACCTCGAACTGCGAATTTCATTATACTTGTTACGGTTGAATCGAACTTAGTTGTCACGATCATTGCAGGGTAGTCTACGTATTCGATGGCTTCGTAGACAAGCTCATATCACCAAGAGATCATCTACTACCAAAAACTAACAGCGACAGAACGGCGCTCTGTGGGCAACCCGTAATTGCTCGGTGACATATGGCGGTGTTACCCAGTATAGATGAGATGTCACGTTCACTTAGCATTACGTCTACCTACGGAGTGGAAATATAGATTAAGGTACACTCAAACACCGCTGGCAAAACTACAATGGGTTTAGCCGGAACCATGAAATGCTGGACTGATAAAACCAACCTATATAGAAATTCGCCATAAAAGTCATCTCGGAAGTAAAGAATACTTTAGAACTTCGCCCGATTCTAGACAACGATTGCAAGGTAACCTACAATTTAAAGTGGATTTCGAACCACTTGCATTTTCCCTGCAACCCTCAATAGACTTTTTATCGTAATCCGTTGTTACCAGAAAACAACTTCGAACGTCAGATTGGAAGGCCGGCACGTTATCACTTACTCTATCGACAACTAAAAATTCAGAATAAATTTCATAAATTGCCGGTGGGGAAGATAGCAATCCTAGCTTCAATACGTCTACCTTAAAGTTAAGATAGCTGTCATCGGGATCGTTTGGGATAAATCGTTAACTCCGGGGTAAAATACGGTCTGTAAAAAATCGTCGGCAAACCAGGTCATCAAACAAACTTGTCAGAAAAGGTTAACTTAATTTGTAACTGCTCAATTTTTTATGATGGATCAAACAATCATTGTAAGAAGAAAAGCTAATTTCGTTATTAAATCCAGACGTTACCCAAAATCCCATAAATCAAAACAAAAAACTCCCCAACGGCCATCATAAATTGTCTAGGGATTACATTTGTTTTCAGAGTAAAAAAAAAAAGTTTGTGAAGTCCATAACCAGATACTTGGTATCCTGGCATGTCCTAAACCCATTTTGGATGTGAAAGCTGTTAATACTTTGGCGCCTTGAAATTCTTCAATTATCTGAGAGTTTCTTATTCTTAAAATTCCAGAAACAGCATGACCGCAAAGTTTTCATCTTGGACCATTTTTAACTAATCTGAATTCTATGAATTGCGAAAACTTTTTTGGAATCCTTTCAGTGATTAAATCTTTTTTTTCGAACTTCGTCCTTTTATTGGAATTGATTTAACTTTGCTATTTAGAGCTTTTGCAATTCTGAATAATAATTGAAATTTTGTAACCCTTCCTTTCTGAAAAGTCAGAAATTCAATTTAACGACATTACGTAATGGTTGGAAACTCAACCGCAATTTAAACACTTCGTTTGTTGAGTAGTTGCACTCCTTATAAATGCACGGGAGTAAAATGTAAATCCAGAAAGTTGAAGGTTTAATGATGTTAAACTGTGTGGTAAGGAAAATCAATAGAAGAAGAGTCGTTCGGGTCCTTAGAGACGTATTTGGGTCAGCATGATCTTATACCGTAGAATTTTAGTGCAAGCAGAATTATTACCCCAGTGAACATATAATATTTTATTTTCTGCTGTAAAAACTGTCAAAGATTTCACAATAAAAATTTTAAATGCAGAAGTCAACTATTTGCGAGAATTTTGTATTTGTCATCTCTTCAGAACTCTTGTGAGTTCTTTCAGACTATGTACGAGTATATCGACGGATGTTTTCAAAAAAATACGAAATCATCTTATTTGAATTGCTGTTGCCCTTGAATTAAGTGAAAATCCAGACAAATATTTGCTCTAAACTTCAAACAAATTGACTTTTTTAGGACTATCAAATAATTCTGGTCAATGCTCGACACCTCGAAAACAGAATTTTCCGATTGATTTTTTTAGATTCTAGCAGGAAAAAAGTCGTATCGATTTGATATAAATAATTCCATGAAATTGGAAATTGATTTGTCTGCGAGAATAACTCAATTTAAATTGAATATTTCTGACTCAATTATTTTAAGTGTGAAATCACTCCTTATTGCATTCGAAAGAGTAGGTAGGTCGGGAGGTAAGAAATGGAGATCTCTTAAAGGTAAAATTTTCTACTAAGGCAGTCGGATTACCTTAGGGGTTGAAAATTAATATCTTAGGAGAGCTCTACAAAAAAAAATGTGCTAGTTTTGTTGTATTCTTGTAAATTTGAAGAAAAATTGTCACGACTCTATATTCGAATATTAGTAGACACATTGAAAATTTAAAATAATACGCACTTAGGTAAAGCAGCCCTGGGAACCCTGGAGGACCTAGAGTCGTAAAACTCAGAGCTCAGGCCAGAAAGCTATTTAAAAAAAAATTTAAACGCGCTTTCCTCAAAACTATGTTTTTTCGGTCGGCGACCTTGATTTATCCGGAACCACTGACCCGATCTTCATGATATTTTAACCAAATATTTTACACAGTAATAGCTTCAGCGGATAGTAGTACCTGGATTATCCGGATACCCGAATTTGAGGAATCGGATCCAAATTATCTCAGATAATGTGGATAGCAAAACTAATATAGCATAAGCCTCCTCCAGAGGACTGATGGATCCTACACCACTGAATCGGAGGAAATAGTGAAACTACTTTGGAGACACATTTCCCTGAGAGCTTAGTATCAGAAAAATCCAGAGGAACTCAATCACTCAACACTGAGGAGTATCTCGGGTAAAATCTTCACAGCTGGGTCAGTAAGGTGGGCCATTAACTCTTTTAAAGCCTACAAATCTCCTGGTGGTGACGGAATCTTCCCAGCTCTCCTGCAGCAGGGCCTAGATGATCTGTTGTCAACACTCATCAAAACCTTTAGGGCCAGCTATCAGCTCAGATATATCCCCAATCTGCGGAGAGTGGTAAGAGACCCTTTGTACGCTAGAGTGGGGGAGCGACCAGCGGCTCAACCCAAGGCATATCGTTCGATAAGCCTATGCTTAAGTCAATGGAGAAAATTATTGACCAACACATCAGGTACGGTGCTCTCAAAGACACGCCGCTACACACCAACCAGTCTAGTTGAAAAACTAGAAGATGCTGTCAATGGCAAGGTTTTCCGCATTGTGCTTTCTTTGATATTGAAGGTGCTTTTGACAATATATCGTTCTCATCTATTGAAGGAGCGGCCAATAACAAGGTATTGATCTGCCAACGGTCCGATGGATTGGGGCAATGCTGAGTAACGGGAACATCATGACCAGGCTGGGGAATAAATTGGTAACAGTAAGGATCTTTCCAGCATGGCTTCCTTAAAGGGAAATCGACGACAACTAACCTTCTTGAATTCAATAATTATATTAACCTACCATTGAGGCTGCCAAGCAGGTGGACTGTGTATTTACTGATTTCAGTAAGGCCTTTGATAGGATCGATCATGCAATCCTGGTCAATAAGCTGTCCCTTCTCAGTTTTCCTTCTTGTTTCGTTGATTGGTTGTACGTGACGGCTTGTATACAGCGTGTCTTGTTTCGTGGAGTCCTTTCCGAACAAATCCTTGTCACCTCAGAGGTGCCTCAAGGTAGTATCCTTGGACCGCTCCTGTTTGTCGTATATATCAACGATGTTTCGCTTCTTTTGTCCAGTAAAAGAATTCTCTGTTATGCTAATGATACTAAGATTTTCCGCACTGTTTCTCATGAGTTAGACATTAGTTGCCCATAGAAGACATCCTGTCCTCTCGAACTATTTCATGAACGGTGTTGTCTTGGTAAGGGTTGACAGAGTGAGAGACTTGGGAATGGTCCTCAAATCTCGTCTTTCTGTCGAGCACCATATTGACTCTAATGTTTGTAGGGCTAACTCGATGCTGGGATTCGTCAAGACATAGTCTAAGGAACTTAATGATCCCTACCTGACCAAGCTTTTATACTGTACCTTCGTTAGACCTATTTTGGAATACGCTAGCCCTGTATGGTCCCCTTACTTTGCCGTTCACATCGACGGCATCGAGGCGGTGCAGCTGAGATTCCTTATGTTTGCTCTATGCGGGCTTCCCTGGAATGATCATTGGGTGCTTTCCTCTTATGCCGATCGTTTGGGATTGATTTCGCTGGACTCCCGGGAAATGAGGCGCAATATTTCGAAAATAGTTTTTATGTTCGATTTTTTGCAGGGAACTATTAATTCACCGGAATCACTAGAGGCTGTTAATTTTTCTATAGCTCAACCCACCTTAAGGAATCACGACTTCCTATTCATCCCAGGTCACCGTACTCTTAACGGCATGCATGAACCCATCACGTCGATGTCCCGCCTCTTCAATCAACACTTCGGTAGCTTCGAAAGAATAAGGCTGGCTCAAGCGGAATAAGGCTGCTGGGCACTCAGCGCTCAATCTGACTGGTCAAAGGAAAATTCTTGAAGAATTCAAGGATGATCCGTTGATCAACTCATGATGCCATGCCGAAAAGGCAGAACTTTGATATACCATTCAAGCTGATCCTTGAGAGCAGAGATTATTATTATCTTTGAAAGGGATCTCTGGTTTGGTACACGGATGGATTCAAGATGGAAGACAGAACGGGCATCAGGGTCTACGGACCAAGAATAAGGCTGCACAAATCGCTCGGTTCTGCACCAACCATCTTTCAAGTAGAGATACATGCCATCGAACTCTAAGCACGTGAAATTACTAGTAGATATATACGTGGTGCTAAAATATATATAATGTCAGACAGTCAGGCGGCACTAAAGGCTCTGTGGTCCTACACCTTTGAGTCTAGAATCGTCTGGGGTTGTCTCATTGCTCTCAAAGAACTGGCTCAGGGCAACAGCATCACGCTGGCCTGGGTACCAGGGCACGAGGGCAATGAGAAGGTGGATCACCTGGCTAAAAAAGGTGCGGATTCTCAGTTTATCGGACCCGAGCCATTCTGTGGCTACTCGAAAGTCGACTATCAGGTCATGGGAGGGATAATGCAAGCACTCACATTGGACAAATATTCCAGGGTTAAGACAGGCAAAGAGGTTTATAACTGACTCAAAACAGAAAACGGAAGCGCTGCTCTCATTCGGCAGACCAGATTTAAGGCTCGTAACATTACTTCTAACTGGTCACTGCCTCTTGGGCTACTACCTAAAAAATAGCTAGCTGAAGGCTGGGGCTAGCTGAAGAAAACGCCTTTCGCTTCTGTTTGGAAAAGGAGGAGACAGCGGAACACACCCTCTGTCACAAGTTCGAAAAATCGATTCGCAGTAATCCATCATTTACACCCTTCGCTCTAATCATATAAACTAGTAACATGGCAAAACTTTTAGCAATCACATAATGCTTATATTTTCAAAATTAGAATTAATAGCATGCTTAAGTTCCTCAAACTAATCCATATTCACACAATTCAATTCCTTTTAATATCGTAGCTTTATACTATTTTATTGTTCTAAATTCCAATCCTCGCGGGTGCGATAAGAGCAATTCAATAATCACAATGGGGTTATAGTAGCCTGCTCTCGGTTAATAATTTTTCCCCGTCATTTATATAACTTTCTATACTTAATCTCTTGTGGATCATCCTGATAATAATAGCAGCGGTGCTGCACACTCTATAAACTATTTCTGACGCCAATTGTGCCATCAAGTTTATTGCGGCCCGAACGAATTGGCTTACTCCCGTCCCGAGAATAGTAAGTGGTGTGCGCTAAATAACCAAGAACCGAAGGATGAATGTAATTGAGCTAAATGAGTTTCATTCTAGCCACCAACAGGAAGCTATCTAGCTCACTGGGTGTTAGAAATTAGTTTCGACTAGCTAGTCACCCGACCCTCGCACAAACTTACGATTAATCCGAATTTCGCTTGCAGTTAACAAATAAGATAATTAATAAATTTATCCCATAATTGGGGTTGTAAATTTCAGCCTGAAAGCGAAAACCCAGCCTTTAGGGAGCAATTTAAATGGAGCTTAAAGTGGATTTCCTTGATACTGTGCCTACACAGTAATCTGGTCGTGCCCAAGGTAAGCGAAAACTTTTTGATTATATTTCTTTCCCTTACCAAATCCCTCGTAAGTATTTTACAACACGATAAAACCCAGGAGAAAACTTTCTAGCTTTATATCATAGTTTCCCCGTTGATTATAAACTTTTGAGTGTTCGGCACGAGTGGGAATTTCATTTACTGGTATTCCCCCCCGGAAACTCACCAAGAAATCGATATCTCTTTTCGGCAGGACGTAAATAGGTTGGAACGTCATTAAAACAGATTTGTTGGAATAGGAATGATTGCTTATATTTACGACTCTATGATAAATCACAGTGTCTGCCCTTGAACGTTGAGAAAAAAAAATCAAAGCCTAACAAATTTAGGTGGATCTAATGAGATTATGTTGTCCAATAAAAAAGCAGACTCCCATGTACCTTTATCAAAATAACGAAGGTTGTAATTGTCGGGCCCGATGCTTACTTTGGAGACGTTTGCTGTAAATAACAGGGAGAAAGTAAATCTTGGTTAACAACATTACTTCCGTAATAGACTTGGCTACGTCGGTAATTTCTGCTCTTCATTAACTTTCGGTAGATTCTCAGACAATTTCTAGGTTTTGTCATACATATAAGAAATTAAGAAGGAAATAAACGTTCGTCCTAATTGAAGAGACTCGAGGACACAAATTCTCTACGTGATACGAATGTTTGAAATTAAAAGAATAAAAAACAAGAATAAAAACTACTTTGGCTTTTCCTCAATAGCAGCACAAAAGGATTAATTTTTGTTTAGTTGCTGGACGCCGTCGCGAGAAACCAAACACTAGATGCTAATCCGACAAACAAAACAAAGTTAACAAGGACGTTGTAGACAAGTTGAAGTTGCCTTTGACAACAATTCAGTGAATTATGAAGCAGTTGGAGGACTCAGACTTTGATGTGGAGAACTTGGTTACCCGAAAGATACATTTTCGATCTGGACAGTGGGTAAGAAGTAATGTGCAGCACTCTGAGACTATGATTGAATGAAGATGAGATATCCAGTAAGTCCTACAATATACGAAGTAGGAAAAGGATCAAAATGTCACGTCTTCTAAACAGCAAGAAACTTTTGCACAAAATCAAGCATCCTATGAACCTCTGGTTTATTTCTGATGAAAAAAACTTGTGCCAGGATCAACAAGACATGATAAGCTGTGAATCCTAAAAATGTGCCCAGAGTCCTGAAAACCGTTTCACATAATGGTTTCCAATATCGTCAGCAATGGCGCGGCCATGTTATACCCACCCACATCTTTGAAGAAGGAGGTCTGAGAGTGAGCTAAAATTAGTACCAATACGTTTTGCCCGCCATAGATTGAAAAAGTTGCCGCACGTATTCCAACAAGTTTGTGCACCAGCACACACGTTCAGAAAAACTTAGAAGTAGATACCTCGAAGATAAATTTCTTAGCAATCTTACCCCCAATATATAGCATCTTACTTCGCCTGACTAATATTAAACTAAGAAGTGCCATAGAAACTTTTCAAATGATACAAAGTGTTTATGGGAGTGATGCAATGAGTCGTAAGAACGTTTTCAAGTGGTATGCCAGATTTCGTGATGGTAGAGAGAGCTTGCCTCGGCCAGGTTTTGCTTCAACAGTTCGAACTGAAGATAACGTGAAAAAAGTGGCGATGTTCTGCAAAATAATCGTCGAGCATCCACCAGGCTCATTGAAGACTTCACTGGCATTTAACCACTGTCCACCGCATTTTAACAAAAAATTCGACCCGAATACCGGGAGCAAGGAACATGGACTCACCGGCTCAGAAGAGTAAGACTGTACGCGAACTTCTTGGCTGCAAAAAGCATCGTCGTGCTCGATCACCCACACGTTCACCTGATT
Source organism: Leptarthrus brevirostris (assembly GCA_964036015.1). Lineage (NCBI taxonomy): Eukaryota > Metazoa > Arthropoda > Insecta > Diptera > Asilidae > Leptarthrus > Leptarthrus brevirostris. Next base: position 9,266,205 of record OZ038373.1, read on the forward strand.
TAGCACCGACTAAACTTGGCTATTTCCAAAGCTGAAACTAACGATGAAAGGGAAGAGTTTCGACACGGTTTTGAATATCCACCAGTATTTGCTTCGACCAGTATTTTGGAGGACATTCCAAAGAATGAGTATTCGGCGGGGTTTAAAACATTCTCAAACTCAACTCAAAAGGAGTCTATTTTCACATCATTCCCGGATGTCAATTCGCGATGAGTAAAGTAGACAATATGTTGAAAAGAAGCTTCTATTACTAAGGTTGGAAGAGAAATTTGTGATAAAACGTTATCAACCGATGGAGTTTTGCGTAACTCAAAAGGATTTCATAAAAGGTCTTGGCTGACAGTAAGTGATGAGATATATCTCTCTTTTGCTATTATTCCTTGCTTTTTGTTGGGAAGATTTTCTGTCCAAACGACGGCTGCAAGAATCTGAAGCAGCTATCTAAACGAATTCGAAAACATAAAGCTACGAAACCAATTTCGACCAAACTTATAGTTTACGTAGTATATTACAAAAATATATATAATTCCTCTGACCCCATTTGTTATTTTTTTCATGGGCCGCTACTGCTTCAGTCAAAGATAAATGAGAGATTAATGCTCAGACCGCCTCAGCATACGGAACTCGTTTCGGCTGCCGGACCACTGTAGTGTGTTTTAAGCAGAGGTCCTGGCTATTGAAAGAGCGACAAGAGTAGTACTGTCGCACAAGGGCCTACGTAGTGAACGCTCGACTTAAACACGATTAAATAACTGCTGGTGCGTAGATGCCGGATTGGTCTCCAAAGCTTGGGGGCTCTACACAGGGTGCTTTTCTGCTGGATACCCAGTCATAACTAGATGACAAGTAACCAGGCAGCCGAATTTTTGCCGAAAGAAGATTCGCAGATGAATGCTTCACGAATAAATAGATCAATTGGATGGCCACTAATTTCAGTCAAAAAATATCAACCTAAAAGCTAGCTAGCTAAAAGTTAGATCGGTCTGACAAACTGCGACATATCAAGGACGAGTGGCATGAAAAGAGAACGACGTTTTTATTAAACGGAAGCCGCCGGAATTTCCGTAATATCACTGCGGTTACAACGGACCACTACCTTTTTGGTAGTCATGCCATCCGCATGCCTATTCCTGCCAACGACTTCTGTCGGAGTTGTATGGACGAGGAAGAAGTTAAAAGCATTCGGCATGTACTTTGTGAATGCCCTGAACTAGCCCGAAAAAGGTTTGATGCTTTTGGTAAGTATTTTCTTAATGGACTAGAGTAGCTAACGAGGTTCCTCAATAGCTGCGGCTGGCTCAACTAATCACTACATGACAATGTTAAATTAATCCAGGTGAGTTTACTTTGTAGTGGTAGCACAACAGACCTTAGCAAGGTCTTTATGAGGTCGACTGGTTTACTATCGATGACTGTCAACTAACCTAACCTAAATGTTCCAAAAATCTCACAATTTGTATATTTGTGAATAAAACTGGATCTAAACGATTACCTTGCGTACCAGCTACGAATATGTCAAATCCGTGTAGAAGACTAGTATATTTGTGCTAAAGTCTGATGGAGATGGCGTTGGATCAATTCGTTTAGCGGTCCCGGGTTCGAGATCAGATCTCCCCGTGGGTTTTTATTAAGAAAATAAAATAATTCACTCCGTCTCTTGGTACACAACAACCAAGAGACGGAGTGAATTATTTTATATTATTGCTCGCAGCAATGCAAAAAACAAGACATTCAAGTTTCCTCACTTCCCTTCCCTTAATTATCTTCCGGCCAAAACTATGCTAACGCATCAAAGGGTTGACCCCTAGGATCTGGCCAAATTGTACAAAAATAAGATATATGTAAAACGAATCGATAAACGATAACCAACCTATTCCGGTTGTGTTCTGACTTTACGTCTGAAACACAAAACATCATTTTTAAATTTTAACACAGAAGGGGGCCTTATAAATCTCATAACAACATCGAAATGATAAAAGGAAAGGAAAACAAAATTTCCATCAAGTAAAAGAAAATTGCTTTTGGCATGTACCCGCAAAATCCCCTCTTTTGAAGAAAGGTTTTTATTATTCATCGATTTCTATTCAAATTACATATTCATAGCGATTCTTTAGCAATGCTTTCAAAAATTATTCATCAATCTCGAATGACCGCTGTCTAGACTAGCTAATAATATGGACTACCTGACTAACACAAAAACAAGATGCTGGAACCTTTAACTCTTTCGCGTATCTTAAAAGGTTTGTATACCCTGAAGGATATATCTTCTGACGGATCTGTGTTTTTCTTGTACGTGAATTAAATCCTACATTTGACAATCAAAATTTTCTATAAAACATTTAGAAGAAGCCCCTATCATTTCTACATTACATGCCCCAGCAACCGCCCGCCGTTAGCTCATCATATAGGGCAATGCTTAAAGCTCTAAACATGTACGAAACACAAACAAACTTTTCATAAATCATGAACATAATCGTGACTGGAATTTAATCTGATTGCAATAGAAGATTTCAATCGGCCAAAGTTTTGCAACTTCGTCAAGATTGTGTTAAAAGCCATTTTGAGATATCCCGGATAAACATAATATGACTAAGTTGTTAAGTGGGATCGTAACTAGAAATTTGGATATGACATGTTTGCCATAATTACGATAGGTCAGGACGATAAAGTCATCCATTACATCATTAATTACCACTAACGGTTGTTTTTATGTGAACTCGTAAAAAGATAAGCTCGGTTGTTATGCTAGTACTTACGATAGATTTTATTTTGCAGGCCTATTAAATTTTGCCAATCACTTTTAATGGCCATTTTTATTAAACAGAAAAGATAGATTTTACATATACGAGGGTTTGTTGATTTTCAAAATATTACGTAATTCAGTAGTAAGCTGTAATACATAACAAGATATTTTAGCAATACAATTTTAGAGTTGTGAAACTACATATGTTAAAATGCTTGAAGTGAAGCTCTCGCATCATAATCCGATGTAACTCGTACGTCATGTGGTAGGTGGTGGGGAATAATGTCGTTGATGGTATAAGCGGCGACAGTGTCGGAGATTCCAATCTCAAAGATAACAATCAATGATTGTTTTGTTCTGACCATCCCGTATGCCCCACAAGAGTTTACGGAAATCAGAGATAAAGGTTAAGTCGTCGGTGTAGTAAGTGATAACGAGTCGCCTTTCGACACGGAGAACATAGGTTTGAACCCTACCGGCGGCGACCCATGATTATTTTCAGCTGAGAACAGATTACTATAAGAAATATCATGGGGGTTGCAGAAAAATGTTGGTGGTTTAGAATTAACTTTAAATTGACGATACACTGCGACGCGACAATGACAGCCAAGCAGGCCCTCGACTGGAACCCGTCGGGTACTTGAGCTACTAAACTTCATAACTTCATAAACTTCATAAACTTTATTATTATAATAATGAGTACAACAAGATTGGAATCTTTTACCTGTACACAGAAACTATTCAATTACTAGTAAAAGAAGATACAAATTATGAATACATAAAGCAAACAAGATCAAGAGAAAAATAAAGAAAAGAATATGCAAATAAAAATAAAAATAAAAAACAAAATCAAGAAGTTCAGCTATAGGTAGAAGCATCCCAGTTCCCTACGAATTCAACAAAAGCGCACCTCTGAAGACCCTCGAAGTTCTTATAAATTTCATACTGTTTTGCAAGCCGTTCCACCTACGTGCCACTTGGACAAAGAAAGAGCGTTCGCCGTACATAGAATCATATCTCGGGATCAATATGTCATACCGCCTAGCAGTACGCAAGAAGTCCATTCTTTCATAAAGATAAAGAGGTTCCTTTGAATAAATTAAACCATGAAGAAAGATCACAGTTCTTCGCCACATAAGATCGGATATTGAGCAACCTAGTATGCTATTTTGATACTGCGATATGTGTTCATATCGCTTTAAATTAAATATAAAGCGGACACAGTCATTAAAGGCCACCTTTAATTTATTAGAGCACACTGAATCATGTTTAGAAAACACAGTACTGGCATATGTAAAATGAGGTATAATAAGCGTTTTAACGAGCTTCATTTTCATTTCAAGCGTTAGGACATCAGATGACAGGCGTAGTAGACGTAAACAATAATGCACTTTGCCAATAATAGAATTTATTTGGTCACAGCACATCATTCTGAAATTCAGCATTACTCCAAGATTTTTCACTCGTCTAACAAACTGTATAGCCATATTATTCATATACACGACAGGAAGCTCTTCGATTATTGCCGCATTTCTACATACTGGAAGACAGCATGACTTTTTAGTATTAATCATAAGGTAGTTACGTTCTGCCCATTGATGAACTCGATTAAGGTCTTCATTGATTCTGCAAATACAGTCCTCCATTAGCCCGATTGGTTTACTAAGGTATAGCTGGACATCATCAGCATAAAGATGACAGCTAGCATTTTGCAACATACTTGAAAGGTCATTAATGTACAGACTAAAGAGTAAAGGGCCTAATATTGATCCCTGTGGCACACCGCAAGTTAGACCTAGCGGCGTCGACAGTTCATTATCTACTCTAGTCTGCTGTGTCCTCCCTTTTATGAAATTATTTATTACTCTTAATGCCGATGAAAAAAAGAAAAGTCTAGTAGAACTAGGATTCCTAGGTGGTCCCTATCTAATACCTCAAGAAGATCTGTAGTAACATCGAGCAGAGCTGTCTCACAGCTATGCTTTGCCCGAAAGCCCGACTGCCGTTTGTAAAGATATCCTCCTCTAGAGATGTATTCAAGGATTTGTGTATACATCAATTTTTCCAGGATTTGGCAGACAAAGCACAACAAGCTTATTGGCCTAAAATCCAGAGCATCCCTAGGATTATTATTTTTAGGAATGGGAAGTATCAGTGCATGCTTCCAAATTCTAGGAAACTTCGAGCTGGTTAAACAGCTGTTTATGATGTGCTGGAATACATGGGGAATATATGGAAAGATAATTTTTAGAAACCTTGGAGATAGATCATCCGGTCCACATGCATTTGACCTAATAGATGCCATTGCCTCAGAAATCTGCAGCACATCGACACACCTGAATGCAAATCCATCAGGATTGGGAACGTCAGCAGGGCAATCAGCTAGCTGAGTTCTGTCTTGACTAATGTCATGTGTCACAAAGGAATTATTCAGGTAGTCAGCATCAAAATCACATTTTGCGTTTGTACTTGAGCTACTAGACCTTCCTTCTTATCAAATGTACGATGAGTAGGTTTTGATGTGTCAGTCAGTTTGGGAGTTAGTCGCTACTATAAAAATACACTTTGAAAGACCGTATAATTTTACTGCCTTGAGTTAGAATTTTTTTAAAGGACCTGACGCAGTAGACTTTTGTATTTGCTATTAATTTCAACTTAATACAAGCAGCCGTTTCTGAGAAAAGGGGTCTTGAGAGACATACAAACGGCGAGCAAAGTGTTTCTACCAGTGGCGGATTTAGAATTTCGCTTGGAGGGGTTTACTTAGAAAGATATTATTAAAACATTTTGTGTCAGGCGCACATCTATATTTTTGTTGAACAGGGGCGGGGGGTTATTATAGTTTCGGCCTGTCCTTATAAACTCATTAAGATGAAATTACGGACGGTACCAAAACGATATTTTGAAAGATTTTTGGATCCGCCACTGGTTTCTACATAAATGGGTTTATTGTTTTTATTCTGATACGCGGGACTCTAAGAAAAAATTGCAGATCACAGTGCAAAAATAGGTGAAAATCTTAATACATTCTGGACTCTTGGAGACCCTTTCTTCTTCTTAACCACTACACTTCATCTGAAGTTACCAAACAAAAAAATATTTACATAAAATGAATGAGGACGAAACAGAGGAGCACATTCCACATCACTGAGCCGCTCCCAAACGTAACGAAAGTTTAATATCATCTTAATGCCAACATTTCGCCTTAGCCTTAGAGTAAAGAAGATTATGAGAAATGAAGTAAAAAATTTAAAATTTAAAAAAACGGCTGAGGAGAATGTCATTGGCGGCTTTTAATAAAAATAGATTCTCATTAAGAAATAAGATTGTATAAAGAAAAATCCCAAATTATTTCCAAATTCAATACTTGGAATCGGAAATTAAGCAAAGCATCACATTACGTTTTCTTGGAATTCGAGATACAAGGAAACCTTTCAATCCAAGAAGAACTTTGATGTTGTAAGGAGGTTAATCAAAATGAAGATGAGTGGGAAGTATATTTAAGGTAAAGTAACTTTTTGAAAGACCATAAGAACCACCTCTATTAGACCTTTTCGAAGAATGAACGAATCCATCACTTCCATTTGATTAACACCACCAAAATTAAAGCGATTTTTCACAAGCCTTAATGGATGGAACCATTTGGGCGGGATAAGTGCAGGGAAAAATAAAATTAAACTTTTGTTTTCAGTGTTGGGGGGGGGGGGGGGGGGGGGAGTGAAAAAAGATTGACTCCAAGTTCATGTAGTTTGTTCAATAGTTTTGTAGTTAACAAATAATATTTATAGCAAGTTAAATTGAGTGGAATTAAGCAAAGAAGGTATTCATGGGATGAATTATAAATAAATGGTTTTCGGAATTCATATGCATACGCCTTTACAATGAAGAGCGTGAAGGTTACCGCCCAGCTGAAACTCCCGAATAAAATATAGCCGACAAAATCCTAGGGGTCTATTTCGGAAAAAAAATAATATGTGACCACAAGGCCAGAAATACTAACAGTCGATTAATTAATTCTTTTCTAAAATAGGTAAATTTATTCAGCATGGGTAGCGGAGATCAATTCAGGACTGTTGTTAAGACGTCACACGTATCAAAGACGCTTGTATCAAAACTTATCGACAGTGACTTTATAGGATTAAGTTGCACACCATTGTCTATAGACCAGACGTATATTCTATCAAAATCTGCATTAATACGCGCAAAAAAATCGTCTAGAAGACCAACTAGACAGCTGCTTTCAAGTAATAATTTATGAATAAGCTGAATAATAGTGGCCCTAATGTCGAACTTTGAGGGACTCCACATTGTAGAGACAATGTTACAGAATAAGCATTGCTGAGCCTGACTCGAGCACTGGGGTAGTGAATTTGTCACAATCCAATGTACATATCAGATGTTATCTTTAATACAGGAGTTTCAAACTATGAAATGCTCGCAAGCCTGATTGCCATCGGGAAAAAAGGTTACCTTTGACTTTTCTTCAGATACTTGCTGGTGCATTATCTTTTCTAACTTTTTAAATAGAAAGCAAAGTAAGCCAATTGGACGGTTGTCGGAGAATGGACGAAAAAGTTGAACCCTTCTGGTACAGTGATCCTCATCACATTCTCAAGTATTAGTTACACCTCCAAGCGGTAGCAACCGGGCAATGCATTCCAAAACGCAGCCAAGTAACTAATGTGGGAGGAAATGATCTCTCAAAAATCCCCCAAATCACCGAGGGAGTCTGCAGTGGTTTTTTCATTCTCACTAGGGAATCAAGTAAAGGGTATGTGGTAGACCTTAAAAGTTTAGCTTTTTCCACGGCACCCACACATAAACAATTGCAGGAAAATTACATTCCGAAGGTCCTGCGGCGGCTATGGAGGCTGGACTTGCGCCGGCTGAAAGTGCTGTAGCATTCCTGGAGGAAGGTTCCATTTGCAAATAATGACTGGTACTTCCTCAGGTGCGGCGATGGCAGAGATGGTAGACAACGAGTTAGCTATTTTCGCGGTACACGAACCAGTAGAAAATGCAGACTTGCCTACCGAAGGATTAGGATGATATAAGGCTTTTTCACACAGGGAATGCTCCTTTGAGGTCCAGTCCCACCTGGTATGCCCTTCCAAAAGTCAGTTTCTTTTTATTACTAAGATATTATAACTCGAGGATGCTTGTCGTAAGAACCGCGAGTTCCCTTAAGCCCTTGAGACATAAGGCGGGTGAAGACCTTCATCCGAACCGATGAAAATGATTGCAACTGGACCTACAATAAAAGTTAGATGCCGAACCACTAACATTACTAAGTTGCCCATGGCCTTTTTAGCGTAATCTATGATAGATCTTAATAAGGTCCGTTGTGATACCACTTCGCAGTAATCTCATCTAAATCGATTTAGAAATATTATGAAGTGCTTAACTGAACCAACCGCAGCAATTGGGGAACTCGGTTTGGGTTTTTAGCTGGACCCTGGCAACCTATTCAAGTCCATTAAGGAAGTGTTGACCAAGGGACTGAAATGTGCTCCTAACCAAACCCAGGCATTCGCAAAGCAAATGATGAATGCTTTAAACTTTCTCCTCATTCAAACAACTCCAGCAGAAGTCGTTGGCAGGAATGCGCATGAGGTAGACACCGGTGGAGTTCGAAACTGAAATTCTCATGATGAAAGGCCAGCACGCTAATACTTACGTCACCGATGACTTAGTCGTAAAAATGCCCGTTCATTTGTCCCCATGGGTTATGCAGAAGAAACCCTTAACACTTTTTTACTATAAAACAAGTCATGCCTTCTTCATTACTTCTGATTTAGATTTAGATTCAGAAGCCTATAATGCGTAGCACAGCCTTGGCAGAAAAATAAAGAACAATGTTTCGATATGGTACTAAAAGATTGAGTGCATACGGCAACTGTGTACATTTCGCTTGAATAGTCGACGCTTATAAATTGGAGGAAAAACATAGGATGGTAAACTGTGGCATATCCGTACTGTTCGAGTTAAGAAGGATTCCCGACATTTTACGTTACGAGCAAATTTAATTGGAAGCAATACCAGATGAGGGTGACTTGCGGCTCGTGTATTGCGCGAAGGAAGATTTCTACATGGGCTTAGGCTAGAAATTTCGTTAGAACAATAACCATGGATGCAACGATAAAAATGATAAACGTTCGACTTTATATCGATGTTCTGGAGAATCGATTTTGTTGAATCGCAAGTAAGCCTAAATGCTTTTCTTTGGACTTTTTCTAACTTCCGGTCCCATCCCATATATTGAATATGAATTTGAAAGTAAATATCTAGTGACTGTTACATTAAAAGCAAAAGGTCATTTTGTATTGTATTTTGGGAGACACATGACAGTTCGGCCATTTCATCACCAAACGTTTCGTCATTATTTCATTTTTTTTGTATGTACCACAGATTAACCAATCCTTGCACGCAAATAAAACTACACACTCTCGTAACCAAAACCAAAGAGAAACGCTGATGTTATTGACGCATTTTAAGCTCAACACCTCAACAAAACGAGCACAGGAGAGTTTTTCCTATAAAAAACATGAAAATTGTAAAGATAGACACTTTTTATCGTGTTCACAACATTCAGAACATTTGTAGGTTACTAGTAAAATCCAATTTAAGACTTTAAATATATTGCGAGAAATACCAAACAAAAGGTCAATTCCCCAAACTTGTCCTTATGTGTACTGTGGCAAGTTTCGGTTTTTTTACACCACCAATGCCCAGCTGTTAATGTCTGCTTCCGGGCTTGTACCTAGAGTAGGCTGTGGCATAGTACGGGCTGACAGTAGACTCAACACAGGTTACCAATATTGGGCTCAACTTGTTTACCAAGCCTATCCAAGCCCGGCTTGGCTTATGAATATTCGCCATGATTGTCAACTAAACATAGCCCCGTAGAGTTTTGTTTTTTTTATTTCTAGCCTGAAATAAATAAATACCTTCCATACTATGTCAGTTCTGTCGCATTTAAATGCCATTCAGTTGTCAGTACTGGCCTCTTTGTAATCCCAGTACCGTGTCCGTACCGGCAGACAGCACGGCCAAGCTCCGAACAGGGTTATCATTAAGGAGCTGGACCAAAACTAGCAACAAGAGAGCTAACAATGTATCACTTGCCAGTACAGCCAACCGCTCACGTTGTCTATATTGGCAAGTGATATATTGTCAGCCCTGTACTGGCGAGATGTTGGACAATGTCGGTATCCAAAAATATTACTATTTTAAAAAATCTCATCGTTTATGTTTTTGGGGCATCAATCTATGTCTGCATAAAAAAATTCATCTTAATAGGTAGGACAGAAATATATATTCTATAAACTATTATGGTTCCTAGGTGCTACAAAACTCAGAATTATCCACAATCCGTCGCTATTTGGATTTCAAAAATTTTGCTATTGGTCTACCAAGGCCCTCTCCATAAAATTTCCTTTGAATGGGTTAAATAGCTCGTATATCAGAGCCTATTTATGTGTGTTCCAAATAAATTTCATGTTTGACCTTTTTTATGACACCACGAATCCTTCTCTCTGATGGTAAAATATCTCTTTTTGAGAGCAAAACATTCCAAAATGAAACTTATTCGCAATATTTTCTGGAATTTACTGCTTCCCTCACTTATGTTCTCAAGTACGAAAGAAATGGTTCCAGACCTTTTAGAACTCTCCGAAAGCTTGTACGAAATATTTTGTAATTTTTGTTTATGGCTATAATCTGGAAGATCGTAAAATTTCACAATTCAAATATTTTCCTTTTCTCTAAATAAATCCTTTCACAAAAGGTGATTCCCTGTCTATTTACATTCTTTTAGCAACCTATCAATTCACTCACCTTGATTTAAAAGGGCATTTTCTTCACCTCCAGGTCACATCATATTGATAGAAGCAAATTTATTCCTTTCATTTCACCAAAAATATTGTCTAGAAGGCAGTAGATTTTTGTTGAAAAGTGTTGTTTTCCCAGGGATCCTTATTTTTCGTATTCCCATGAAATAAGAGGAAGGCAAAAGCAAACGTCTCCGCAGGGAATAAATCCAATCTGAACGCCAAGCTCTTGTCAAATTAATGAGTAAATCTGTGTAAATTCGCGTGCAAATCCTCTACCCTGAGGCCCGTTCAGTCGGCCTGTAGTCAACAGTTAAAACAAAACTTTATTAAGGATGTGACTCCTCTATAAATAGCGCTTTACGTCAATTTATAGCCCACTGTGAGGATTTCTGCACAAATGATTCTATCAAGGATTCTATTGCTGGTTGATGTTGTTTGTTCGCTTGGGCTTACCATCCCTTCTATTTCCACTTGGTTATTTTTTTTTTATGTCGAAACGACATGGGACGTGAACTTTATACAAGTTATATTAACCTTGGAGACTTGAGGAAAACAAAGGGTGGCATGTGGTAATTGGAGTCAAACGTTCGGAAGGGGAATTATTTTAACAAGGTGTTTTCACAGCATAATCTGTTTTTCTACATAAAAATAAATATTGACATTTATGTTGTACCAATTGTTCTGGATAGCAGTATTTGAGCGGAGAGGAAAGCACTGTATATGGAGTTCACTTGGTTCAGATCTGATATGTTGCAGACTTACGGAGCTACAAGATATCGAATCTCCAAAGAGTCACTTCACCAAAAATCCATGGTGTTATGAACTTCTGAATAAAGAGGTTGCGTGTTCAAGTTCCATCATAGTCCAAATAAAAGGCTGACTTAATAGATATTCTGCGTGCAAAATATTATACGACGATTCAAAAGTCACATAAAATTGCACATCAACAGGTATAACTCGACATTTTATCCAATTTAAAGAGAATGTAAAAACTTCCGGCATCCTGACGACAAAAACAATTGTTATTTGCTTCTCCAACTACCAATAGAATGTAGAAAGGAAACAACAGGAAATATCTATCCTTGAAAGGATACATTTTCACAAATCCTGTCATGCTGCGTTATTATGACACTACTAAGTGGAATTTGAAAATGAGGCGGGGTTAGAGCCCCAAACCTAACGAGAGATAGATATCAAATAAAGAAAAAAGGACGAAACAGTTAGTAAAGCCCTCTATATTGTATTTTATGGTTGCAGTGGCTACTCTTACGACCTAATGTTGTCTCACTGCTTTTTAGGTCATGGTATCGAAATCGGAATCTTGGCGCTGATTACTGATGTCGGATTGGGCAATCATATAACTTTTTTGGACCTAACCCGTTGCTCTTGTAAACTTTAGAAAAGCTTCCCTCCGTTTAGCAAGGAAAGACAAATAACTTATGAGCTGTTATGTGTGAGGTTGGAAAGGATAAGCCACAGTTGCTCACATCTACCTATATGACAAACACTGGGAAGCCAGAAGAATTCCAGACACGCAAGGATGTCAACGAAACAGTTGTCCTTGTTGCACTACATACTAACCATGAACATAATCATTGGTAACAGGATCAACGTACTAACGTACAGCGAGAACGTTCTCGACGTTACGCTCGTGTTGGAGGTGGATAGTTGTAAACTGGTAGATTGCCGGATGCTAGAAAGACTCTTGCTATCGGATCACAGCTATTTTAGGTTTGAGGTGAAAATAATATTAACCAAAAGGCACTATAAATAATAAAGGAATGTTACAAGGGCCGATTGGGGAAAATTCAGCGAACTTGCGAAGGGGCTGCTCAGCTGCAATCTGGGGCACCGAATTATTGCAGTAGGCCACGTTAATAAATTTTTTGAATCAAGCTTTTAAGTTAGCTTGTACTGTAAGCAAGTCTTGGAAAAAATCTCAGTCCTCTTGGTAGGATAAAGGTCTAACTGAAACCCGCCGAAGAGTTCGCGCCCTATGTAGGCTGGTGAAAATGTTAAGTGAACAGAAAGCATGGGCAAACTATAGACGGCTATAAAGGATTTCAGGAAGGAGATCACACAACCTAAGAGAAAGAGTTGTATCTCCTTCTGTAAACAAATTCAAAAAATCTCAGAAACGGCTAAGCGGGAAAGTAATTTCGAAAAGTCCTTCACAACTTAGGCTGCTTTGTAATAACTGCGGCATCTGCATAAAGAACATCGTGAGCGTCTTAATGGGCACTCATTTCCAAGCTTGTAATAGCCCAGTGACAACTACAGGGGAAAATTTTTTTACAAATTATAGATACAGCTTCAAAATTATCTCCCAGGACAGGATTAGATGGACGATCAACTCCTTAGATCCAGAACATTGCCTGGGATCCCCCTGACCCATGAATCTGGTATATCTCACGCATAAAGCGGCCAAGCCCAGTTACTAGAGACCTATCTGCTTAACTTGGTTCTTACTTGGATCTCTAGAAAGGATTCTGAATCTGTATATTACAGAAAACCTCGATCCCAACCTATGTTCCAGGACACGAAATAAATAATACACTTCGGGAACCTTTACTGATATCGAAGGGGCTTTCAACAACGTAACCATTGGTAGATGCATCTCCTCGTTGCGAAGGAACAGATTGTTAATCTCAGTGGGATGGAGGGGGGAGGGGGGGGGGGTGGAGTTACACTCTCAGCAAACCAGTTGACCGAGGCACATCACAGGGAAGAGTACTCTCGCCTCTCCACTGATTTGTGCATCCAGCCATATTAACAAACCCAATATAAAAAACAGGAAGTGCTGGTGTAATTACGAAGGATTAAAAGAAGATTCGAACAGCTACATGAGAAGCATCCTGAAGTAGAGACAGGTACTTTTGATACAGTTGGAGTTGGATCAATTCGTTGAGCCGCACGACCACCATGCCATGGGTCCCGTATTCGAGACAAGATCTCCCCGTGAGCTTTTATTAAGAAATTAAAATAATCCACTCCGTCTCTGGGCTGTTGTCTAGCTTGCAGAAATGCAAAAAAACTTTGACGTCTCCTCACTTCCTTGACCCTAATTCCCAACCGGCCAAAACCATGCTAACGCGTCAAAGGGTTGTCCCCTAGGATTTAGCCACATCGTATACAAAAAAGAAAAGAAAAAACATTGAGTGCCATTCCACATTCACAAAACGATAGCTCTAGGAGCTAAAATACCTGACTCTCTTCTCCTGCAAAAAGATCTCGATTCGTTCACCACATGATACATGAAAAACTTGCTTGAACTCAATGTCTCCAAATGCCAGTGCATCTCTTATTCCCGTAAGCGTCTTACCACCACCCCGAGAGTCTATATGCTAACCGACGTACCAGTCCCTATTGTTACCTCTTTGTGTGACCTAGGAATAATCTGTGATAGCGAACTCAATTTCCGTTCCCAGATTGACAGTATAATTAACAGAGCTAACTCCCGCGCATGGGTTTGTGAAGCGCTGGTCTAGAGAGTTCTCCAATCCTTATGTTTCCAAATCTCTCTATATCTCCTTGAATATGCCAGCTAGGTATGGTCACCTACAAAAACAATCCACATTAACAAGATCGAATCTGTCCAGCGTAGGTTCATTCGCTTTGCTCTACGGGATATTCCGTGGATAGACAGATTCAACCTTCGACCTAATGAAAATTGTCTGAAACTGATCGACTTACAAGCCCTAAGTAAACGTCGTGATGTTTCCGACATTCTTTTCATTCATCAGCTATTAACTGATGCCATAGACTGTCCTTCAATCCTGCAATCTTTACCCATCTATACGAATCCCCGCAACCTGAGCTCCACTCTCCTTTTCCGACTCGACCGCCATCGCACGAACTACGGTCAACGCGAACCAATTACCAGGATGCTACGAAAGGTCAACGACCTTTCCTCCTTTGACTTCCATCTGAGTAAATCATTCCTTCGAAAAGCCTTATATCTTGATCCCGCCCATCCTAATCGCCTTTCTTAATTCTTTTTCTTTCCAATTTGCATTTATTATAATTATAGCTCATATTGTAGCTTATACTATTAGTTATAGCTTGTATTTTTATTTGTTGTACTATTATGTTATAGCTTGTATTAAGCTTAAATAAATAAAACACGAGCAAGAGATGTAAAATTAACGTGGCATTCAACGTGTCAATAATGATGCCACCTTTAAAAATATAAGAAGTAGAATTTCTTAAAAATGTCAAATAGATGGGTTTGATTTGAGAATGTCGATTTGGCAAACGTTCCAGAAAATGGTTCGCAAGGGGTGGCCACGTTTGAACTCATCCACCATAGAAAACCACCTTGTCTATAATTTTTTGTTAAGGCGTTGAAAATAGCTGTAAGGTATAATTTAGGTAGTGCAGAAATTAATCTTTCAAAAAAAACAAACCATCTGATACCTTCGGCTCTCTGATTTTGCAAAAAAACAAAATCTTTATGGCCTTCGTAATCATTTACAGATGTACTAGGGATGGGCGACCTTCGATTCGATCTCGAGAGATCGATCTTTAAGCCTTCGATCTGCCGATTTTTGAATCGATTTTACGCGAGACCGATTCAGCTCGAATCGATTTATTTATTTCCGATTTCGATCTGTTTAAGACGTGTTAAAAATTAAACAAGCTCATTTGTGAATTTGTTTTTAATTTTATCTGTAATTTGTGTAATCATCCGACAAATGTAATTTTTTTTAAAAAGATCGTAAATGTTAGATACATAAATGCGTTTGTGATCGCTATTTCGACCAATTAACTTATAATAATATTTTAACAATTTAACTGTGTACTTAAGTTACTACTGCATGATTTTGTCATCGGTGGCTTGTTATGTTTTATTTCTGGTTTTGTGGAATCACCAAGAAATAAGTTATTTAAAGAAATAAGTTATTTAAAGAAATAAGTTATTTAAAGAAAAATCGAAAATAAGTGATATTCGAATGTGCGATTTTAAATTTTTATACAAATTGCAGAAAATTCAAAGTCAATCCCAGTAAAAAAAATCACGTGGAATTGCTTCGAAAGTAAGTTGTGTATACCGATGTCCTAGACGTTATGCATATTAGTTTACGCAAAATCGCCACATCAACTCCAAGTGCAATAGACAAGTATTTATGCTGTTACGTATAATCCTAGTAAGAAACTCATATGAAATACAGGTAGATTCGACGTAGATCTTAATCTCCTGATAGAAGCATATATACTTTTTTGAGTTCTGCCCATTTTTACTCGATCAAAGATTTGACACTTATTAATAGTTTTTTAAATCTAAAGTCTCAAATTTGGCACATTTTACACTTTTAAAATAATATGGACTTAGACATTTAAGCAATGCTGAGTGGTGTAAAAAAACCTTTCTACAATAAATTAAAAAGGCGGAGAATTTATTTGCATGCTTTATAATCTTAATCTTTTATTAAAACAGTCTTATATGAAAAGTCTTTTAGTTTTCTCAATCACAATTACCAGTTGAATAGTAAACCAAAACTGTCATGTTTCTCTCTCCCCTTATCTAATTATCGAAAAGGTGAAATAAGGGTACATACACTTTCCACTGACTATCGACGGTGACTGATTTTCTGCTGGGATTTGATTGAATTCTATCAACTATTTGGAGCACCTTTCAGAATTTCAAGAATCATTTTCAAAACAAAGGAGCAGGCTGTTCAAATCTCATCTTTCACAATTATTATTTGTCAATAGTATGTCAGTGTTGGTGTTTGAAACACATGTTTGCATGGCTCGACTTCCGAAGATAGGAACCCTCAGAATCACTTGAAATTTTGTGGGTACACCCAAATATATGTAAAATGAATGTATCTGAAAGAATTTTCGGCGACTCGAAAGGGAAGATGGGGACAAAAATTTGTTTCATGATTTTTTTTACTAAAATTTCAAGATCGAATATCTTAGTTGTTTTATTAACTAACTTTTGAAATTTTCTTCTGCAGAACTAAAAGCCTAATTAATACACCTCTTCCTCCCATAAAGTTTAAAAAAAGTCAAATCGGTGTGCCACGGAAACTAAAATCGCGCCTTATGTTAAAATCAATATAATTATCAACAAATTTTACATAAAAAAATTTGTTCACCCCTTCCCTTTCGAGTCGCCAAAAACCTTTTAGGTACTGTCATCTGGTGTATGGCAGAGTGTCTGGAAAACATTTGAAGCCAATCAGAGGGTTCCCATTTTCGGAACTCCAGCCGCAGTTGAAATGTCAACTTTTGCTTGCGGTTATTTCCATTTAGCACGAAAGAATAAAACATTCCCAAAATATTTTCGAAAAACCTCCCCAAGATATACATTTTTAGGGCTGAGATCAGAAACCTTCCTAGAAAATTTACGATAATGTTCTTCGTACATACTCACAAAATGTCCTGGAATCGCTTCTGAAATCAGACATAGAAATTTTTAAAAAAAAATTTTGCGCTTGCAAATGCGCGACACAAAAGTTGTGCTTCTCTTTTAGGTGTAAATTTTTAGTTGTGTTCCTTTAATGAAGACGTGTAAGTATTAGTACTTTCAAAAAAGACTCTCTTCCATAATCACAAATTTTTCCATTAAATAAGCAACATATGTGAAATACCCATTGTTCCTACTCAGATTTATAAGCTACAAAGGCTGTTATTTATTATTTAATAAATTGGTGACCCTAATTACTTGTAATTTCAAAATGCTGAAATTTTCTAATTTCACTTTTCATCAGAGTTAGATTACAAACAATTTTATAGTTCCGATATTTTAAATAAATTACTTCCCACCACCGAACCAAACAATATCCAGAAATTTCACCTGATGTCAGACAGAGATTACACGCACAAGTTAATTTCCCAATTCAATTCGATTTATTGAAGCGACTAAGCGAGTGGCTTGGCATTCTTAACTTGCCAACAACGGCTGCACTCAGTCCTTACAGTGTACTCCGTTCCAAAGTTGATTGAACGAAAATGTTCCTGAGTTTCCTTGAGGCCCTTCACGCCGGCTACTACACATTTTACACCAAGCGCATGTGCCAACCGTCCAAGCCAGTGGAGTTTTCAGCATTAAAGATTGAAGCCCAGCAAGCATTGAATCGTCGCAATGTCAAGAGGTTCAATTCAAGCGACTGCCATTTGAGAAAAGTGTGCCCGAGAAAATTTCATACGCAAGCGCACCACCCAACCACCCCACAGACTGAGGCTTGCAAGCGCCTTACTGCACGACTGACGACACAACAGCTTGACGGGAACAAAGCGATTTCCTTTCAAGCAGAGCGGTCGAAGTGAAACACATGAGTTTTCATTGAATCAAGCGAAACCAACAGTAGTCAACGTTGAAGTGAAGTGAATTTCAGTGGACTGCTGTGCTCGATTGAAGCTGAAGGAATTGGGCGAGGGTGGTGCGCTTGCGCTCGTTCAGTATCGTACCCTGCGGCCGAGTAAAATGAAACTCAGTGCGCTGCTTTGACTGAATGATTCGTTGAAACATGTGGCGTGTTACTTTATGTTGAATTGTTTTAGGGAAGTTCAATAGCCAAAACCACATTCGATTAACTCGTGCTTTTTCTACCGTAGGCGAAGAACCGATGGGTGAGTGGTAGGTAAGCACATTGGCTCTGCTCTGGTCTTTTCGAATTATAATAATTGCAAGTGCTGGGGCGCTGGGAATTTTCTTTCGCAAGGAAATTAATGTTTATGTTGTCTTCATTTCTTCCTTATAACAATGAATGTGTGCTATGACGTTTTGTGCTGTTTAGGGTTTTCACGGTAGGACAGGATGGCTGTCATTGGAAAAATTAAAAATGATAGAAAATGAAAATATCGCCCAGCAACAAATATTTTTGAATAAACCCTTTTGTAATTTTATTGGCTAGCCTAACTTCGTAACGCATGAACAAACCGCCTCACATCAATAATCTTAGTTCTTTGGAAGATGCGCTATCTCAAATTTGCGATTCATATAATCAGATTATAATTGTCGGAGATTTTAACATTAACGTACTCATTTCTAATAATTCTACGAGGGAATTTAATAGTATGATTAATTCATTTGGTTTATCCATTGTTAATTCTCTTCCTACTCATTTTATGAATAGTTCATCTACACTTTTAGACTTATTACTGATAGTTTAGAATCGGTTCTTTTTCAGAATCAAATAGTCTTCCCTGGTTTTTCTAACCACGATTTTTTATTTCTAACTTACGACTTTAACGCTGCGGCGAATGAACTGGATTTTTCCTTCTTCTTAAATGGTGTAAACTTGGACAATCTTCTGACTTCTGCTGCTGAAATTGATTGGGGCCGCATTTATACCTTACCATCAGCGAATGAACAGTTATAATACCTCGAAAATAATGCAACTGTTTTCTTCCACGACCATGTTCCTATCAAAACGCGGAGGATTCCCGGTGCCAAATGTCCCTGTTTCACTTACAGAATCAGGAAGTTGATCTTAAAACGAGATGAGGCATTTCGAAGATGGAGGCGCTTTCGCACCCCAGAGACTCGCGAGTTTTTTCGAGGCTTTCGAAACCCAACAAATAATTAAATTACTCGATCTAAGGTTCTATTCTTCTCATCGAAACTAAATCGTAATTTGCCCACCAAGAAACTTTCGTCCAATCTCAGGGATTTTGGTCTGGGCAAAGATAAGAATGAAGAGGTGACCGCGGATGCCAATGTCCTTAACAGGACTTTTGTGGGACCTCCTCCAGCGAACGCATATTATTCAGGTGTCGCTAATGATGATGCTCCTTGGCAAATATCAGAGAACTCACTGCAATATTTCGATTTTGCTCGTGTTACAATTGATGATGTATCTCTGGCTCTCTCATCTATTAGATCTCGCGCAGTCGGTCTTGACAATATTTGCCCATTTCTTTTCTAAAGTTTTTGAAAAGGTTCTGTACTCGCAAATATACAGATATGTTAGCGATCAAAACCTACTATGTCCGCTTCAATCTGGTTTTAAACCGCGACATAGCTGTACAACAGCTCTACTCAAGATATCAGACGATATTCGCTCGGCCATAGACTCTGACAGGCTTACTATTCTGGTACTGCTCGACTACTCTAAAGCCTTTGATAGCGTTGACCATGCAATTTTAATTAGAAAGCTTGTCGATAAGTTTCATTTCTCCAGATATGCTTGGAGATATCTACATGGCCGTGGGTTCTATTTTGGGACCTTTGCTTTTCTCAATTTTTACTAATGACCTTCCATGCGTGATTAAAAATTGCAGATTTCATATGTATGCTGACGACGTACAAATATACATATATCTCCAGACGAATTGGCCTGATAGAGGACGCAGTCTGCAGAGTTAATGAGGATTTGCAGTCGATATCGGAATGGGCTGAGGACAATAAGCTCTCTCTCAATGCCTCTAAGTCAGAGTGATTTTAAAACATGAGGTTGATACTTCTCTGTTTCCGCAGATAATGTTAAACAGATCAATAATTTCATACAAGGACACGGTAAAAAATCTAGGAATTATTTTTAATAAGACACTCACTTGGAATAGTCATATAGACCTAACTGTGTCCCGCATTTATGGAACGCTACGAAAACTTTCTGCTTCTGCTCATTTCGTTCCGCAGGCTACTAAGATCATGTTGGTTAAGTCTCTAATTTTACCTCTGATTACGTACGGTTGCGAGATCTTCTGCAGAATCGATTCAAACTCGAAAAGAAAACTTAATGTTGCCTATAATTCTGCAGTGCGGTATGTTTTTAATCTAAGGCGCTTTGATCACGTCTCTCCTTACGTTGGCTCAATACTTCAATGTCCAATTTTAAAATTTATTGAATTTCGCTCGTTAATGTTTCTAAGAAATCTTATTGTTAAGAGGACTCCAAATTATTTATTTGCGAAACATAATTTCAATCAATCAGCTAGAGCAGTCACCTTAGCCATTCCTCATTACCAGTGTTTAATTACTCAGAGACAGTTCTTTGTTGAATCTGTTAGAATGTGGAACAATGTTCCTTTAAATCTTAGGAGGACCGCTGGCGGCAGTCGGTTCGGAAGCGAGCTTTTTGACTTCATCTCACGGGTTTGATTTAGGTACACGAACGCATTTGGAGGTGATTGGTAGAGGGATAGATAGCTGTGTTGTTTTAGATCTTTTAGTTCATCTTGAAATCTATGTATATATGATATGTTTTAGGTATTAATAATTAATAAGTCTATGTTAATTGAATTTATTGTAACCTACACATAGTTAGAAGTTAAGCTTATTTGTGTAGAGTCCTAGAAATAAATGATAATAAATGGGAGGAACAGGTGTATTAATCATGTTTTTAGTTGCTTTATTAACTGGGTTATCTAGAACAGGCTGTGTTAAACTATTATCAGTAATATGACTATGTAAGAGACTATTTGCACTTATCGTGTACTTACGTGTTTTTCCGTGTAGTACGTGAAATTTGTACTTCAACTAATTCTTCTTGCTCAACGCATTTTTTGCTAAACATAGAAAAAAAGTTAAAAGCTATTTCAGGGTCAAGGAATACCATCTGGTTACTGCCCTTCTCACAAGTTTCCGCCCCATCTGTTTATTGCAAAGTCAGTACCAAAGTCACCAGAGTGAAAAATATGAAGCGTACAGTTGTAAAGGTTATTATTATGGCTCGGCATTCTACTTAAACATGAACTAACATATGAGAAACCTATCAATAACGAGACGGCAGAGAAGAATCACTTCTTCAATGCTGTCACTCAATCAAACATGAACAGCAGAATCCAGAGACCACTCGAGAACAAATCTCAAAACTTGGTCGACATCTTTCAACAGATTAGCCACAAAGACTGACAGATGATACATTCTTGGGTCAGCAAGTTTTGGCCGACTTGCTCATCAAGTTTAAAACATCAATATTCTTAAACGCTACAGTTGAGCGGTGGATTTTTCAATTAACAACAAGGCCATAAAGGTAAAAAGATCAACCATGTAGACCATGTCTTCATTATTCATAAAAGAATATCGATTGCAGTAACGATTGCGAAAACAATGGAATTAATTAACATTTAAATTATTTTGAATTAATAAAAAATTATGTATAATTTTTAATCCAGATAACTTTCCTACTCACTCCACTTTACACAAATTATAAGTTGTGTATGGTGCGTTTTTGAATAATTTTTTGCTTAAGCCAAAATATAACTTAATAATTATGAAACAAAAACTAATTTCTCATCACATTATTTAGGTAGGCGTTTCTTGAATAAAACATGTCAAGAACACTTCAAACATTCTTTCCATTTTGGGCGAGAACCTTTCGAACATTTCATTTTAGCCCACTCACTCAGCTCTTCCACGTGCCCTATAACTAAATAAAAGTTCTACGCTGTGCTATAAAAATACGACGAAGGCACAAACACGTGGGAAACGGATAATCCTTTAAGTACCCATCAATGATATCCTTAAAAAAAATTTCTATTTCTTAAAGATTTGTTTACGTAAGTTTTTCTGACATCGGAATATTTTGCATCTTTGAATAAGAATCGTAGCAAAAAGGTATAAAAACTGAGTAGGGATGTCTTTTGCCTCGTGTCAATGGACGATAACTGTCATTCTACGTCTATCGGAAATATTCATTCAGAAACATTGGCTTCTGACGTAAGTAGAAAATTAGTGGTCTTTCTCCATTGGAATCGATAGATTGTTTTTGGTTCATCAGAGGGTGTGTATTGCTCGTAAATTCCCTTGTGTACGAGTATTTTGTTTATGAATTCTCTTCAAAAGTTTTCTCCAAAACAATTTCTCAATCAGCAGGAAGCAAATAATTTGCCTAACAGCTGTTATTATAGGAGCTTCAACTTTAGACGAGCAACATAAATTTACTAGATGATTGGCGATTGATATTGAAGGCCTTATATGTATTTGGATTTTAATAAACAATTAAGACAGAAAAGCTTTCAGGCTAAAACACTTTCAACACATTTACACAGAATCCAGTAAAGTCTACCAATACGCTTCCGTTTTAAATAGAAGCAGGCACCAATTAAAATTTAAAGAGAAAACATTTAAACCTAAATTGAAGTTTCATTAATTTTAATCGAACTATTAATACTAAATTTATGAAATTTGGATTCGATATCAACCCAACGGGAAGGCTTTTCATACTAAATTAGAAATCAGAGAGTGGGGGAAGCTTTAAAAACGACTTTGAAAGGAAATGTCTCTGAAGGATTAAAATGAAAAAATCATAAAACATTTTTGTGACATTTTATGGAACCTATCTAAACCCAATCAATATGGTAAGTGAAAAAGTTTTGAGTTCAATGTTGACTTAATGGGTGGGGGGTGCTCACAAATTATTTTTCCAAAAATCTCATCATTTCTTTTTTGATTCATAAATTTACATAATTATACGAGGCTTACAGACAGACAGTTGGACAAAGGGACGCAGAGACCGACTATAATGCTTTCTTGTTGCTAGAGAGTCCATCTGTGTTAATTCGCATATTGGCGGAGTTTTCAATTTGTGTATGACACTGCTCACGCTCAGCTTCAGTATTAGTTTCTTCAAAGTTGCATTTTCACTTAAAGAAAAATAAAATGCTCGAAGATACAAAGAAGCTAATGTCACGACCTATTTTTGCCAAAAAACATGATGAACAATCGCTTCCTAATGAGTCGGAGCATTGCCATCCCTTTCTGGTTTCTTGAAACGCTTGTGAGGCATCGGGTGTCTACCACGTCAACTTAAGCAACGATTTGTTGGTCGATTTCACTTCGCTTACCTGAATATTGCAGTGTTTTTCAGGTGGAAATCATGGCTATAAAGGCAGATCGATTGAAGCAGTTATCGCTGCCTACGGATGGCATTTGCATCTTCTCAGATAGTCAGGCTGTTATTATATCTCTCACTGGAGTGCATAAAACCTCCAGAACGGTTATAGCATGTCGCTCAAATTTGAGTGACATGGCTAAGCAACTGAACGTACGCTTCATTTGGGTACCTGGGTATAGTGACATTCCGGGTAACTGTAGAGCCGACGATCTAGCGAGAATCGGATATTAATCACTAACTTGGCAAGCATTTAGCCACATGCAAACTAGTGATTTCACAAGCATCCCTCAGGATTGCAAATGATAGATGGCAGAGGAAACATACCTGCCTTATTACCCGGCAAATATGGGCGAGTTTTGATCCAAAGCGGTCAAGAGAGCTCATCTCGCTCGGAGGGTTAATAAGCGTGTTCATAGCCGCCATTTCGGGCCATTGTCTCATAGGCAGGCATGCCAAAGAACACGGCTTCTGAAGGCGTTGCCAAGACGAGGAGGAAGAGGAAACCCTACTCAACTTTCTCTGCAATTGCCCGGCTCTAGCCAATCGCAGGAACCAGTTTTTAGGCTCCCCCTTTTTTAAATAATAATAATAATAAATTTATTAAACAAGTAGAGTACAATAAAAGAAAGTCTTTGAAACAGTACAAATGCGTGTGCGATCATTCTGTATAAATAAAATTTTATGATAACAATAGTATACTTAAGATGTATCCCGCCAAAGTAACCGTTTGAAGGAATTAGTCGAACTCGATCGCTGGATCGGAGCCAGAACTGAGTTCCAAATACGACCAACCTGAACATTGTAACAACTATCTACGACAGAATGTTTACAGCGAGGCAATATGTAGAATGATCACAGTAAATCATACGCACGTTAAGTATAATTCCCAGATTTTTAGGTCATAACCTTCTCTGCCCATCACTAATACTAGCGACTTTTTTGGAGAGAGACCATTGTGAAGATCTTCATTTATTCTGCGAACATAATCATCCAAAAGACCAATAGGGCAATCTATATTGATTTGCACATCATCAGAATACAAGTGCACAGAAAAATTTTTAATAACAGACGGCAAATCATTAATAAAAAGACTGAACAGCAAAGGTCCTAATATTGATCTTTGTGGGACATCAGTATACAGCAAAAGCTTTGGTCAGATGATTTCGTCGATCTTAACTCGCTTTGAGCAATGAGTCAGAAAGTGTTTAAGTAATTTCAGAACAGATGAGCCAAACCCAAAAAGGTGAGTTTAGCATTAGACTAAAAACACACTCGATCATCATCTAAACCAATTCTAATATCAGTTGTGATTCTTGCCATTTTCTACTCCAAGGCCTTCGCTAAAACACATAACAAACTTATCCGTCTAAAATCCGACGTCGCCTTGGGACGATAGCTTTAGTTATAGGGACTACTAAAGCCTCCTTCCAAGAAAATGAAAAAACGCTTAAAGTGAGGCAGCTGTTGTAAATTATAGTTATGGCTCCAATAATTAAAGGTAAAATTACCTTTACAAAGCGTTGAGAGAGATCATCTGGCCCAACTGCATTAGAATGAATAGAATTAATAGCGTTCGCAGCCTAAACCTCATTAATACAGCGGCAACTAAACTGTGATTTACAGCGATCTACGGAGAAATTCAGTGGAGAGGATGCAGTATCGGACTTGAAGTATAGAACTTATTAAGCTCGCTAGCATCTAGTTCACATGCTAAGGAATTTTTTTTCACTGACACCCAGTCTACGAAGGAAGGTCCAAACTTCTTGAGTGCAGCCCAGCTAAGACGCATAATATGCTGGGTTACCTTTTGTTTACGACGTTCCGCGATTTCTTGAAAAGAACACAAAAGGAGATTTAACCGAATTAGGCTCCCCTAATGCCAGGGATCTAATTCGGTTTACCAGGAGCTCTAAATAGTTCCCGGCTACGTGATAGGACTACAACCTTTTTGCTCTAGCCAACAATATCTGCTGACTACTCCAGAACTAGATTCAACTGCTGACAGGGATTTAGCTCTGCTGCCTTCCTTTAAGAGTGTAAAGGTAGGCTCTCCGCTCTACTCAGGGGTTTATAGGGTTGAGTGCACAGCCTCAACTGTGGTATCACAATGGGCCTTTTTGGCGTAAGTATGACCTAACCTAATACCAAGTCCGGCTTGCCCCACATTCCTTTGAAGTTTGATCTCTTGTTGACCATGCTGGTAGCCTGCAAATAAAAATAATAACTTAAGAATTGCACTGATAGGTAAGAGAATTGCTCCTCACATCACTATAAGTTTTGCAAGTTCATCTGGTTTTTCATTGCTGTGAATATCATCGGATCCCGGCATTCAAAAATCACTATAACTGAAATGCAATCTCAAAACCGCAAGGTCTAAACGTCTCCTCAAACAAACTCTGGAAAAATTATTTGCGTTGTAAAAGCGCAAAAGCGTATTCTGATTTTGTTACCTGTTATGATAGCTTTAAGGCATTATCCTACACGCTCTATGAGGAATGCCAGTGTTCGCCATAATATGTAATTTCTTTAAATTCGTCAACATCAAAAAGAAATCAAACAACCATCCATCTACAATGCGGTATAAGGGGTCTTCCAGTATTGTTGTGCCCGACTTAGGAAATAATTTTGCCTCATTTTTTTCAGAGTGCCTTTTCCTCCGATAACTTTGAGCCTTCTGAGAATAATTTTGATCATATTTTGGATCATTCCAGTTCATCCAATTTTTTACCCTTTATATCTCGGGATCTTATTTTGGAAAAAAGCAAAGAACTTAAATCGGACTTTTACCTCCGGCCCTGACGGTATGCCTCTTGCATTCGTTACGGCCTGCTCCGACGCCCTTCTCACTCCATTAGCAATTCTCTATCAAGGTTTAATTCCCCCCCCCCCCCTCCCTCAACGACTACTAACTTGCTAGAGTTCACTTCCCAGGTTATTTCAGGTTTCCAACGAGACATACAGACAGACTTTATATACAGGGATTTCAGCAAAGCCGTAATTATATTTAAACTCAAGAGGCTAGGTTTCCCCCCTGTTCTTCTCGGCTGGATTACTTCCTATCTAAAAGACAGGACATATCGTGTGTCGCTCCGTGGCTCTACCTCAACAATTTTCAGAGCCTCATCTAGTGTGCCACAGGGTAGTCATCTCGACCCTCTACTCTTCGTTCTTGCCATTCATGACATTGTCTATCTGAACTCGCACTCTGGTGTTCTCTTTTACGCTGTTAATTGCGGTGATGATGCCGCCCTTATTCAAAAAGACTTAGACATGTTCCTGGAATGGTGCGAGCAAAATGTCTTACATCTCAATTTTGAGAAATGTGAGGCTATGCCCCTATAAAAGAGCCTTAATACACAAGTTTTCGACTACAGCTTTGCGGGGAATAGCTTCCATCGCGAGTTGTCCGTAACTGACCTTGGGGTAAAACTTGATGGGAAACTTTACTTTACTCTGCATATTAATTATATTATGTCTAGAGGCAGTTTAATCTTAGGCTTTGTAAAGTGTTGGTCTAGAGAGTTCTCGGATTTACCAACTTTAATTCGTTTGTACTGCTCCTTAGATAGACCTATTAAAGAATTTGCATCTCAGGTCTGGTCATCGTACTGTGCTATTCATTCCAAGCGGGTCGAATCGGTGCAATGCAATTTCGACAGATTTTCGCTAAGAGGGCTCCCTTGGGACGATCCACTTAGACTTCCGCCATACACCGACCGCTTTCTTTTGCTCGGTTTGCCCTTACTTGTCAAAAGACGTAAAGCCGCTGACCTGGTCTTTATTCACCAACTCTTGAACTCTAATAGGCTCGGGTACTCTTGTTATGAAGGTCTCCTGCAAGCAGTCCCAACATTATCTCCCAAGACTGCATGTTTTTTTTTATACGATGTGGCCAAATCCTAGGGGACAACCCTTTGATGCGTTAGCATGGTTTTGGCCGGAAGGGAATTAGGGTAAGAGAAGTGGGGAAACTTGAGTCTTGTTTTTGCATTGCTGCGAGCTAGACAACAGCCCAGAGACGGAGTGGATTATTTTAATTTCTTAATAAAAGCTCACGGGATCAGCTGGTCTCGAACCCAGGACCCATGGCATGGTGGTCGTGCGGCTCAACGAATTGATCCAACTCCGTCTCCAACCTATCCAGATGAAACTATGGCATGCATGAGCCA
Source organism: Leptarthrus brevirostris (assembly GCA_964036015.1). Lineage (NCBI taxonomy): Eukaryota > Metazoa > Arthropoda > Insecta > Diptera > Asilidae > Leptarthrus > Leptarthrus brevirostris. Next base: position 9,293,740 of record OZ038373.1, read on the forward strand.
ATTAACCATTTATGTAGGGTTGTTATTGCATGTCGTAATTTCGATTTAGCTCTGAGGCACTTAAGAACTATCTATTCTCTGTTCTATCGTGACTATCTGTTATGCATGTTGTGTGCTGGGTTTCCTTAGTTGTTTCTTCCTATTCCTTTCTTTTGCTTGTTTTTTTTTCTATGCCTTTTTGTGTAGGGGCCTCATTACCCCTTTTTGATGGAATTGATGGTCAATTGATTCTTGGCTTCTACCAAGAAGTGCAGCTTCTGTATTAGACGCGTCAATTTTAAGTTAAAAAGAAAAGAAAAAAAAACATATGAGTAAATGTGTTTCACATCAAATATTTGTAACGTTCTGTAACTAATCTGTCACATACATTGTAATGGCTGGCCTAGATACTTTAAATATAGAACAATAATCTCACTTGAAGTATAGTACTTTCTCAGTAATCTTCAAATGTCTGTCTACAGTGACGCATAAAAAAAACCTTCTTACTTTCAGCTATTTGTTCGTCTTTCGACTTTTTTTTTTAGAAAAACGTTTTTCGCCAGGATAAACTGACACCTGTTGAAATTTTCCTCACTGACAGCATCAAAATAACTCCCCCGAGAATAATGTCCATGGACGGAAAATTCATGTTAAAAATTCTAAGGTAGAGCTCAATTTGAATTAGAAGTGGTACGAAAAAAGAATATTTCAAGCTAACTTATCGCGTACCAGAAACAAAATTGAGTTGTCAAACCTGCTTGTAACGGCCGCCGGCTTTTCACCATTTTTAAATTCACTTCACACTAATAAAGGTGACTTGCCAACGATATTGATGGAAGCGATAAAGATAATTCAATTCATGGCGCTTATAATAATAACGATGATAATTTATCTATGATAAAGCAGCAGAGAATTTGGGAAAGAAATTACTTTGTTAGGAAATTTCTATCAAGGTTAAGGTCACATCGCCTAACCATGATGAATAATAAAAGGAGATCAGGAGTAAGATTATTTGAAGGAAATCCTCGTAAACAAGGTTAGCTGGAAGGACTGAAACAGGAAAATTCTATTAGAAGTGGAAGCGAAATTGTCAAGGGTAGAATGTGTAATATCCGGCTAGAAATTGAACAACTTCAGGTGAGGTCACATATATTTCCGCTGTATACATATGTATGTATCTAAGCCTTAAGAAATCAAAAATGTTATACCACTGCCTATACTTAAATCAACTATTACCTGAACTGACTAGAAAAATCCTACAAAATAAAATCTATTTGCATTAAGACGTTGGGAGAATTATATTGTACTATGTAGTTCCAAAGGTAAAAGGAGATTACAAAAGATGACATTAAAAATTAGATTATCGTACTAAGAGGCGAAAATAAAAAGGGACCACACAAAGTGAACCCAAAACCCGTGAACTGTTTTACGCGAAACTGTGACACGCATTCACCCACCCGTTTTGCGTGCAAGATTTTCGCCTGAAGTAAATTTCCAGCAACACGGGTATACACGCTCCCGCTACAGGTACGAAAATCTAAAAATGCGGTATATGTGTTACTGCTACTGTTCTGGCTTTAATCTAGGAAAATAATTTTATTGTTTTCATTTTAAATTTTCTTCTAGAAAAAGTGTAAGCATACCGTGCTCGGTTTGGATTATTTCGTGAGTTTTTTTTTATTGATACATGCCTGCAACGGGCTGCATTTGGAAAAGTAAACTTGTTACTAAGCCGTAGCGTGCCTGTTTCAGATTAAAAAGTCTAAAAGTAACGGATCTACTAAAAGTAACGGATCTACAGGGAAAGTATTTTTTGTAGAAAATTAGTAGTTGGAGCCCTGCAAACTGCACACCTCTGCGAAGCGCGCCATTTTCAAAATCCGAAAAAAAACAATACTTATTACTATTATTTGTCCATAGAATCCACAAAAATAGAAGTACTTTATTATAGTTGTAGTAAAGCTGTTAGAACTTGTCGTCTTAATAATAAGTTTCGTCGTATTTCTTTGCATAAGAAAGGCGACAAGTGCGATATGTCTAATTACAGACCTTTCGCTAATCTTTGTTGCGTCTCTAAGAGTTTTGAATTCTTGTTCTGTAATGTCCTTTATATTCATTGTAAACCATTTTCAATATGGATTTATGAAAAGCAAACTCGACCAACCCAAATTTATTGGAGTTCTCTAATTTCTGCGTTTCTGCTATTGAGGGTGGCAGGTAGGTCGGACTGCATTTTTACTGATTTTAGTACAGCGGATTGAATAAATCATAAAATTCTTGTTCTATAACTTTCCTTGCTCGGGTTTCCATCTGTTTTTGTTGACTGGTTGCATTCATATGTATCTGACCGCACTCAGCGGGTCTCGTTTCGTGGTGCTTTGTCTGAGCAAATTTTTAATACTTCTGAGGATCCACAGGGTATCCATCTCGAACCATTACTTTTTATCATCTACATTAATGACGTATCTCTGTTTCTGTCTCATTCAGAAATTCTGTGTTATGCCGACGACGCCAAGATCTTCCATATTATTTTTTGTACTTTCGTCAGACCTATTTTGGAATATGCCTCTCCCATTTGCTCCCCTTACTACTCGGCACACATCAATCGCATTGAGGCGGGTTCACGGGAAGTTTGTTCGATTTGCCCTGCGTGGCCTCCCTGGAACAATTCCCTTATATTGCTGCTTTACCGCGACCGACTCGGTTTACTTCATCTAGATACCCTCGAGGGAAGACGCCGCAATTCCTTTGCAATGTTTGTCTTCTATTGTTCGTAGGTCAGGTTGAGAATGGTTTTTAGGAATTTCATATTCGTAATAGGGTCGTTCATTACTAAATTTTGTGAAAATGTGTTTTTTTTTTAAACAAGATACCGAACAAAAACTTGCCGCTAGTATAGTGCCTTTTCCGGATACAAAGTTGGTGGGTCGCAAGGGGCGGAAAGATATTAGGGTCGTACCTCACAATTGGCGGGAGAATACAGAGGTACTATTTCGCAAGAGACGGGAGGATACAAGACTCGTAGCTTGCAAGGGCCAGGGAGGATGCAAAGGTGATAGCTCGCAATGGGCGGGAGGATACAAAGGTCGTAGCACGCAATAGGTGGGAGAATACATAGGTAGTAGCATGCAAGAGGCTGAAGAACACAAAGATGGTAGCTCACAAGGGACGAGAGGATACAAAGATAGTAGATCACAAGGTGCAGAAGGATACAAAAGTGATAGCTCGCAACGGGCGGGAGGATACAAGGGTCGTAGCTCGCAATCGGTGGGGGGATACAAAGGTGGTAGCTCCCAAGGGTCGGGAGGGTTTAAAGGTGGTAGCTCGCAAGGGGCGGGAGGATACAAAGATGATAACTCAAAAAGAGTGGGACTGGATAATTCTGTTTTTTGTAGTATAAATTAAGTTCCTCCATTGGTTACTAAGTGAAAACATTTTTACAGGTAAAGCAAGGCTATAGTGGCTATAGTTCAACTTCCTAGCGCGTGGACCGATTTGTATAATCTTTTAAAACTTTACTAGAAGCAAACCAATTTTAACGTTACTTTTAAAGATTATATTTTAAAATCAAACACTCGTCCTTTGTGGTTATAAAACATAAAAAGAACTTTACGAGCAATATTTTTAAAATCGCAAAAGATAGGTAATGAATCAATGCTGTTTTCTTCTATTTGCTTGAACTAAGTCAACTAGGAAGACTATACCAATCTGATAACCACAAAACCTAATTTAATATTCTTTTGCCACTAGAAAATTGATTTTAGTCAGCTCAAATCTTCAATGACAATGCCCACAAAATTCCATTAACCAAGCTCTTCATAATAGAATTCACCCAAGGACCTGAATACAAAGGGACATTATTTTGTTTGTAAACTAAGAAATTGATTATATTATCACTGCATGAGATCTCAGAAAATATCCTTCGATTAACCCTGAAACAATTATTGATCAAATAACGGCCAATTACTGAACACAACCTAAGGTGAAACAGGCTTAAACACTTGTTCGCTAGTAGCAATTAGTCTCCTACCACCAATATTCTTCAGCAAGGATTCTTAGGCTCTGAATTATTTTTTCTTGAATTGTGAATTAACAGCTATGAAGATAGAATTAATGGGATTCCTTTTTTCTCTAGGTATTTTTCTTTGCTTTGAACATTTTTGTACTGAAAATATATTATGGCTAATGTAGGCACTCAAGGTTCGTTAAATGTATCCTGAAAGAAAATCAACCTAATGTGAACAGTGAAAGAGTATATTTTTCCTTTGTGCTCTGTAGATGAATGGTGGAACTGTTGGCCTGTTGATTCCTTTCTACATTACTTCGGACAGGTATTGGAGAAGTTTCATTTATCCTTTGACTTTGAGCGAACCTAAAGCAATTAATTAATCAATGCATGAATTACGAAATTTCAATTAAGCGAATCTATGTAGAATTCTAATTACCTGGACAACGTAGTCATGTGGAATTCTTCAAATGTTCAACTGAAAACTTCAACTACGAAGACCTCCTACGTAACATGTCAGTTTCATGCAGTGAGATAGAATTGAAATTATTGGAAGCCCCGGAAGATCAAAGAAGTTAGAATAAACCTTTATGGCACGACAGGTAAAATAGCCGGAAGGTTTTCCTTTGATTCAATTTAATATAATTTTACATTTCCTTACTTTTAATTGGTGCCATTTCGATATGAATTCTTGTAAGAGGAATAATTAAAATTTGACAAATAAATAGATGTTTGATAAATCCTCTGAAATTCTTTCTCTTTCAAGTTCCCGTAAATCCTTGTGGAACATGGGGTAGGAGAATAACTTCGATGTTGCAGATTGCAAGTGATTCTAGAAATTAAAAAGAACCCCGAAAAAAAAATTCGAAAATTAGGAATAACAATGGCGATCCAAAACAAACCAGTTTTGGACTTGTCTCGTCAAATTTCGATGGAATTGAGTTTTAAAAGATTGAGTCTGTCCGCCTAAGGGAATGCATATGAGTGAATTTTTACTAGATAGTCCACGAAGTGAAAAACGTATGAAACGACGCTAGGTAGCCTCAACACGATTGATTTTTTTATGAAGTAGCTAAAGCCCAGGGACAACCCTAAGCATGGCTTCGACTGGAAAGGAATTAAGCCGCTTACTCTAATGAGGGAACTGGATCCGAGGACATGCTTTCAAGTGAATTTTTATTTACGATTTGGCCAAAGCCTAGGGGACAACCCTTTGATGCGGTAGTATGGCTTTTGCTGGAGGGGAAGTATGATAAGGGGTGTGAGGAAACTTGAATGTTTTGTTTTTGCATTCCTCTAAGCTAGACAACAGCCCAGAGACGGATTTTTTAATTTTTATTAAAAGCTCACGGGGAGACCGAGGCTCGAACCCTGTAATGACGGCGTGGTGATCATGCCTCTCAACCAATTGGACCCACTGTGTTTGATGATCATTATAAAATGGAGACCAAAATTGGCCAAACGAACGAGCAATAAAAAAGCCGTACGATAAAAGAATTTAACGAAACCCAACGTCAAATTGGCCTTTTTTATCACCGCGTCAATATGGTCGCCGAAGGTAAAATGACTATTCAATCAGACTCCCAAGTTCTTGATTTTGTCAAGTATCATTAGGACATAACCATTTATAGTATAGTTAAAATCAACCTTAATGTTTTGTTCTTTTGCATTGCTGCGAGCTAGACAACAGCCCAGAAACGGAGTGGATTTTTTAATCCACTTGGAGACCTGGTCTCGAACCAGGGAACCATGGTATCCAATTGATCCAACTCCGTCTCCAATTGTTGAATTCTTTTGCAAGAAAAATAGATAGTTCTACACTTATTAATATTAAGAGGAAGGTAGTTAATCTAATACCATTTATGAAAGGGACCCCAAGTCTCGACGGATACGCTCTGCTTGCATGCATTTCAACTATCTAACTTTGAATTTTTTTAAAGGACAAAACGAACGTTTAAAATTAACAATGTTCAACTAAATGTTCTGAAAAATTAAAAAAAAAATCAAAACAGGACTTTCGTCTGAACATAAAGCCGTTTGAACAATCTAGTAAAATATTATCTCTCTAGTTCTCGTAACCTTTTATAAAGCACTGAGCTAGAGAGGAACCCGATTCGATGAGAAAGATTGCAAGTGGATTACAGCTTAACCCATCCGCGACCAAACTCAAATCGAGAAACTTAAACGTCAATTTTAGAACAAGCACAGCCTACTCTAGATACAAGCCCGGAAGCTGACACGAACAGCTGAGCATTGGTGGTGTAAACAAACCGACACTAGATACAGTAAGGAATAGGAAAAGGTTGGGAAATTCTATATTTTCATAGTATTTCTCGCATTATTTTAAAAATCTCAACTTAGAAGAATGAACTTGACGTGAACCTACAAATGTTCTGAACGTATTGTCGTGATAAAAAATCTCTCGATTACAATTTTCATGTGTTTTAATGGGAAGACTCTCTTCTGTGTTCGTTTTGTTGAAGTATTGAGGTAAGAATGCGTCAATGACATCAGCATTTCTCTTTAGATTTGGTTAAGACAGTGTGCAGTTTTATTTTTGTGCAAGGATTGGTTAATCTGTGATACAAAAATAAATGCAATAATGATGGCACACTTAGTGGTAAAATAGCCGAACTGTCGTGTTTTCCCGGTGACTATCTAGAGTAGGCTGTGGAACAACACAATAATTCAATATACACCGCAAGTTGTGTAAAAGGGTAGTTTAATGCGCATATTATGGTTGTTTTACCCTGGCAAGCAAAATCAATAAATCTGAATATATGTAATTGAGAATTTGTGTTGTAACCTGTCGCGCAAAGTCTACAGCAATGGAACGCAATACAATTCAGTTAATCAATTAGGAAATGATGAAATTAAGTCTCTACAAAAGTCCCTACAAAATTTGATTAACTTTAAAAAGGTGCGCTATTTGGTGTTGAAGAATAGAGGGAGGGGGTGCTTCAGCCGGAAAAAGGTGGCGTAGCATTAAAAGTTTGCACGGCCCTGTTTTAAGAGTCTGAGCTTCTCTAAAACCAACTACATTTTTTTGGTGGTTGGCCAAAGAAGAAGTAAGCTTGAAAATGGTAACGATTTTCTTACTTCCAGACATATAAATTGTGCCCTTCATAGGAATTAAGATGTATCTATAGAGATGCGCGGAATATTTATTTATTTAGTGATTAGTTGGGCAAAGTTCAATTTCGACCAGAGCGTTAGACGGAAGGTATTTTCTACTCCAAAGGGTAGAAAGGGCTTCTGGTCTCTAGTAAACACAGTAAAGAACAATTTTACCTGTTCATCAACATCACCACTCATTTATAATGGGAATGTTTTTACTGGCTAATTGGACAAGGCCAACTTGCCACTTCCATCTCAGTGCACTAGTAGGCAAAAGCCGCTACACATCCCCACTCGGGAAGCTTTAATGGTACTTTCGAAACTTGACGTGTCCAGAGCTACTGGGCCTAATCTCACCCCTGGTTTGCAAATGCTGCGCCTTTGTTTTGGTTAAACCTCTGTGCAAATTTTTCAACAGTCATATTCAACCGGAGTGCTTCCAAGTGCATAGAAACGTGCTCATGTTCAGCCGATACTTAAAGACCCCTCTAACTCCACACCAATTGCACCAACTTCGTCTTATCTTAAGTTTTTGAATCACTCATCAACTCTCAGTGGATGAAATGTCTAGAAAATAACCATCTTGTTAACGATTCCTGGTATGGTTTCTGCGCTGGCCACTCAACCGGAGATTTACTAGCGGCTCCAACGAAGCGTTGGAATCATTGTCTCAATAATTTTGGTGAGTCCAAAATCGTCGCTCTTGATATTTCAAAGGATTTTGATAGAGTCTGGCATGTTGTCTTTCTAGCCAAACTTTAAACATTTGATCTGCACCCTCACTTGACTAAATAGATTTAGAGTTCTTTTTCAGGCCGTTCAATCGGTGTAGTAATTGATGGAGTTACATCTGATTTCTATGAAATAAATGCCGGTGTACCTCAGGGTTCAGTTCTTTCATGAACCTTATTTCTTCTTTTTAATAATGACCTATTATCTCTAAGTCTCAATCCTATTCATAGTTTCGCCGACGATTTCGCGTAATATTTTGTCTCTGTAATGAATGCTCGTGGAAATGCTTCAGAAATCAATCGAGAATGCATGTTTGGACTATTAAACAACGAAATTTCTAAGGCTCTCGCTGGGGCAGAGCAAATCTGGTTTCGTTTATGCTGTTTTATGTCCCCATTTCACCTTCAACTTATTTCAGTCGACGGAATCAATATAGCCAATTCGTACCCTCTAAACATCTTGGGTATTGAGATATCCAACACTCTTAGCTGGACTGATCATATAAATGTATGCAATTGCTAAGATATTTACAATCGAAGAGATTTAAGAAATTTTTCACCCCATCTGACTTAACGCTGATCTACAAGTCGCACATCAGACCAGGCAGAGGCCGGACACATCACGTTAGATGAAGTCCAGCGTAAGCCTATTAAACTTATTCGTGAGACTTCAATCTTTGAGACCATTGACTCTTTGGAGCATCAACGGCATCTTGGTTGTCTCTCACTCTTCTATCGCTATTTCCACGGTCATTGTTCTAACGAAGTTGCTAGACTGATTCATTGTACACACATGATACAAGAGCTGTAAGTCGCTTCCATCCCTTTACTCTCCAGGTCAAATTTATACGTATACCGTCAAATTTCGCGAATCATTTCTAAGCAGAACAACTCGAATGTGTAACAGTTTACCATCTTCTGTTTTTCCTCATCTTATGAGCCCGAAACTTTCAAACGGGGCGCGTACATAGACTTTTCCTTCACTTAACCCATTTCCCTCACCCTTAATTCCTTTCCTACCAAGTCTGTGCTGTAGCATCATGGGGCATCCCCTGAGCTTTGACTACATCATATATAAAAAATATCACAATTTAACTTTGTTAAACAGTTTAACCTTTAATGTCACATTGCTTAAAGTAAAGTCACGAGGCAGACAGGTAGACTCACATCCTATGTTTGACTATTAAAATTTCATTCACCTCTTTGACTTAACAACGACGATTTTACTAACATTAACATCAATCACGTAAAATGACATCAATTTAACACCTGAACGCTGCGATAAGCACAAAATACACAAAACAAAAGGCTTTTTCATAATCACCAATAATTTATCCTTGAACCCATCAAAGCTGTTGGGTTTCAAGAAACCACATCAAAACTCCCACACATGAGACAGCTATTGTCATAAAACCCTAAACCCAGGCTCATCATAACGTGAAGTTTGTAATTTGTCCCGTATTACCACGAAAGAAATCGTCTTTCATATGTTAAATGGTTAAAGACGTTTACGAGTCAAATTATATACAGTTTTAGTCCTGTCAACAGAATGTTCCCGCAATCACATCACTCCAGCTCCAAGACGAGCTCCCATCCCCTATACCCTTCTTTTTTATTTTGTGAAATACTTTCTAGTTTGCTTTAATTTGTGCAGCCACATGAGGTCCATTCCTGAACAAGTATACACCTCGAGTCTACCCATCTCGAACCGGAAGATATATAAACTTCTACAAGTTGAACCCCAATTGGATGGCTTTTCACATCTTAATCCTTGTGAATGGAGTTATCCCCTATCACTGGGGCTCGATTGTATCGATTGTGTTCGTTCTAATTTGGTCTGATTATGCTGTCAAAGAGTTGCTTTCACCGATTGAGGTGAATTAGATCTGCCAGAGCAGGTGGTTAGGTTCGAACTAATTTTAATGGCGTTATACAAGAAATGATGACCTGTTGGTAAAGTTATGAAACAATTTTCACATAACGATATTACGTCATAACGTGAAGTTTCTTAATCCTTTCTACTCTTTATGGTCCAGCATTGTTTGGTTTTCTTAATGAAAGTTTACTAACTTTCAGTACTTGCAAGTCTTTGAGAGGTTTGTTTGTGTAGCTACATTAGGTTACCTTCCTTAAAGTTTTCTAAAATTAAACAGAAATGTTAAGAGCTCAATTAAGTTTTGTGGAGTTGGGGGTAGTTTTAACTTTTGAAGGCTCGGAATATGTTGGTAGCTTTCTGAGTTACATATTGTAAAACTAACGAAAGATAGAGAGCTTATGTTACTTGCAAAGTTGAGAAATTCTCTTCAATATTCCATACCAACCTTTCCTTTACAATTAGGGACACAAATTCAGGAGTGCTGTGTAAAATCTCTGCTTCCTATCAACAACTGCAGGTAGGCTAAGATACAGAAAGAGATTTGGGTACTGTCAGATAGCAGAATTGGAAATCAGATAAAGCATTGGTCCATCAGTGACAGATGGGAACTATTGTACCGCGTTAATATTGCCATGGCGAACGAAAATCGTCTACCTATCCCTCCACGAGGGTGTCTGCTGGTAATGTCTCTCCGAGGGAGTTAGTTAAGATCTAAGAGCTTACCTTCTCGCCAGCAGTAGAGGTGCCTAATTTCAGTGGAGGTGTGAGCGTACAGTTATCCATGAAACCGTGCCGAAGAATGTAAAGTTAAAGGTTAAACCAACACCTTCCGTACATACTCGTGGGACCCGAAATGGACCTAATTGATAAAAACATAAAAGATTTACCTTCAATCTCCTCTGAGATCACCCCATCGTTGAAAGACGAACTATTGACTTCCAGCCAGGGGACCATCAGTGAAGCTTGTGGATCGGCGAATACTGGCCATAGTACTCCTGTGAATCATAGGCAAGCCAACTAAAAACCTATACTCACCAAGGCAGTCAACAACCATAGTGAAAAGCCGAATCCAGTTAAAGAAAACGTGTCTGCTGGAAATATGGACACTCAAGAAGTAGTATCAAAAGGTCAAGTTCGTTCTAGGCAAATAATGATGCCAGCGGCGCTCAAATACTCGCCAATAGTGGTAAAATTCGATGCCTTGGCGACAAGAAGGCTACTGGAGGTGAGCAAGTGAAACAGGTCTCAAGATGAGATCTTGTCTGCGCCAGGTAGAGCAAAGTAATCCCAAAGTCTCCGTCAAACGGTGCAGGTGCGTGGAAGCAAGGCTGTGCGAAATGGTGATGAACCACCTGCATACCCACCAGGTAGGGCAGCTACCCTGTTTCGATTCTTCGCAGACCGTTAGTGGTGTTTGAGTTATTAAATGCGAGGATCAATTTTTCAGAGATTTCCTCTGAAGCGGCGTCACTAAGATTAGTGACGAATAGGAGGGCCCGAGTGAGAGGAGTAATCCCAGCTGCGATGACATCTAGGAGGCCTGGAGCCCGCATTTGCTTGCCCAACATGAAGTTGAACAAAACCAAGTTACTGCAGTGCCTTAAGTTACATAATCCCGGAGTTCCCATGGATGCCTAGGTGGTCATCAAGGCTGAGTAATCGCAGAACAACATGTCCTTCTTACTTCTAATTAACAAGAAGTGCCTGGTGCTACTAGAAAAAGCGGACTTCAAATTAAAGTTTGGCATAAGGCAAGCCAAACTTAAAGTTTTGTGATCCAGTGTCTTCACGCCGCTGACTTGAACGACGGTGCTGACGCACTGACGGATACATGTACACTCGCTACCACATGATGGGAGAATGTGTGCATGGATTGAAAGGAGGGTTATGTGCCCCAACTAATTGTAAGTCGGGACTCACAACCAAAACGGATAGGGAAAGGTTAGGAACACCATGGACAAGCGTTACTAAGCTGCTGTGCAGGATCCTTCATGGCCAAAGAAGTGAGGTTGGACTGGGGGGGGGGGGGGGGTCTTTTCTCCTCCTGCGGTTCACCCACCCGAATTTATAATGCCGGCTCTCTTTTATGTCCTACGCTACAAAGCCGAAGAAAAAGGATACACATACTAAAAAAAAAACTATACATAGATGGAATGTACCTGACGACGAAGCAACCTCAGCCCTAAGATGTTATTGGGCTTGTTGGGCTATCTCCCACCCCATCCTATGACTGTGCCTATGAGCCTATGACTGTGACTAGCCCTCACAGGCACAGTCAAAAAGACGGTCAATGCTCGAGCACTCGAGGTGTGCTACAGAGAATCTACTGGTCTTAATAGTGGAAGAGGATCTAGATTTTACCCTGAACGTGATTTTTCATTGCAACCTCATTTTACGGTATGTATTACGTATAAGATTTAAACAGTGGAGGAGGTAGACCTTTTCCAGGGGGCATTGTATCACGCGCGGATCCAGGTTTTGTTGAGGGGGTGGGAGAGCCATTGTAAATTGTAAAGCTCAATGTTTTGCATTATTCTTTTTCACCTGCTTAATTTAAATTTATTAATTCTTAAAGACGAAAGAAGTTCATCCACAGGCTTATGTAGGTGAAGTTTAAGTTTTAGGGATCCGTGGCAATTATGAATCGTTATAGTTTTTGCGTCTATCCGTCCGTCTGTCTGTAAGTCACAGCTCTCAAATTCTCTTATTTATAAACCTATTAAGATAAAATTTGGTATACGAACGGTACCAAATCAAAATTTGGTGACTGTACTGGCGAGAAGTTCAAATGTTGTTATTGGTGAACAATTTCATAAGAAAAAAAAACTACGATCTTCATTGAAGAGGGAGTTGCACCCCCTCCATACCCCCTCGCCCCATCAGTTGATCCAACACTGCTTTCAAATGCATGTCATTTTCTAAATTTCTAGCAATTTTAATTTAAACCCAAACTCTTGCGTTAAATCATCTCATTCATTGCAGAAATTGAAACCCTGAGCAATGCCAGATGAACCAGCTAGTAGACATATAAATGAGATGATGGGAGGGCTGTGGCATCCAGATAGCTCAAAACCATAATGGTTCCCAATGCCCCTCCAAGAGCGACGCAGACAACTTCACCTATTCACCAATTTACGCGACAGCTTCATTTCGGCTTCAGTGTCTTCCTACCACGATTATATTTACAGAATGAAGGCAAGGCTAGCCTGCGTGTTGATCCTAAGAGTTTCTGATGATTTGTGAATTCTATGGTTACCCATCTTCCTTGTCTTTTAAGGACTGTGAAAGCAATAAGCATATGACGATAGTCAACCTTTTTGCAATTTTTTTTAGAACTGCGTTTTTGGATGATACGTGTGATATTAGATTAAGGATTTTACCCATTTGACGAGACTTTCGTCGGCTTCTACCGAATCCAAAGACCTTTCATTTGACGAAGCCTCGGTGATGAAGCAGATTTTTTGCTTGGCTGATAGCTTTTCCCTTGGCCCTGACGGAATTCCTGCCTCTTTTGTAAAGAGGTGTGGTTTGTCTCTTGCTCCAATTTTGTGTTAGTTATTTAAATTATCTCTGCGCTGTGGTGTATTCCGGCATTGCCTGGAAGCTATCCCTAATTATTCCTCTGCATAAAAAAGGTGACAAGTGCATTATATATCTAATTACAGACCTATCGCTAATTTATGTTGCGTCTCTAAGATTTTTGAGATGAGATGTACTTTATTTTCATTGCAAACCGTTCTCGCAATCTTCCCAACATAGTTTTATGAAAAGCAGGTCGACCACCACGAAATTGTTGGAGTTATCCAATTTCTGCATCTATGTTGCATTTTCATTGATTTTCGTAAGGCATTCGATCGAATAAAGCATGCAATTTTTGTTCTCAAACTCGCCTTGCTCGGCTTTCCAACGTAGACTGATTGTTTTCATATGTGTTTGATCTTATTCAACGAGTCTCGTTTCATGGACTCTTGTCTGAGCCAATTTTTAATACTTCTGGGGTTCCACAGGGGAGCCATCTCGGACCACTGCTTTTTATCATCTACATTAATAAAGTATCATTGATTTTGTCTCATTGCAAAAATCTGTGCTACGCTGACAACTCAGAGATCTTCCACATTGTGTCGAGCGTTACCAAATGTCTTTTTTTAAATTCTGTCTTGCACACCTTCCACAACTACTGTTCCGTCAACCGCCTTCCATTAAACATCGGTAAGTGCACAACCATATCCTTCTCCCGGAAAAGAAACCCAGTGAAGTTTAACTTCACCATCAATGGCTGCCGCCTAATGTCGCTTGAAAAAACTAGGTGTTTTATTGAATTCCCGTTACTCATTCGATGACCACCTTGATGCTATAATTAATAAGGCCAACGCAACCTTGGGCTTCGCCAAGCGTTGGTGGAAAGAGTTTGATGACCCCCCACATCACTAAGCTTTTCGATTGTACTTTCATCAAACCTAATTTGAAATATGCCTCTCCCGTTTGGTCACCATATTACTCGACATACATCAATCACATTGAGGCGATTCAGTGGAGATTTGTTCGCTTTGGCCTGCGCAGAAATAATTCTTTAAAAATGGTAAAAAATTTTTTGGAGACTGAGTTGGATCAATACGTAGAGCGGCAAGACCAACATGCCATGGGTCCCGGGTTCCCGGACCAGATGACCCCGTGAGCTTTTATTAAGAAATTAAAATAATCCACTCCGTCTCTGGGCTGTCGTATAGCTCGCAGCAAGTTTCCTCACTTCCCTTACCCTAATTCCCTTCCGGCCAAAACCATGCCAACGCATCAAAGGGTTGTCCCCTAAGATTTGGCAACATCGTATAAAAAAAAACCTTACCGTAACCCGCTCGGGTTGCTTCATCTGGAGACCCTCGAAGGAAGACGCTACAACAGAAGTTGTAGAAGTAATGTTCGTCTTCAGTTGCCTGCAGGGTTCAATTGACTCTCCTGAATTGCTCGCTTCTTTCAGCATATCCATTCCTGCTCGTTCTTTGAGGAATCACGACTTCTTGCATGTACCTCATCACTGCACTAATTATGGTAAATATCAGACAATCCAATCTCATCGATGGCACGGCTTTTTAATTTCTCTTTTAACTCCATTAATTTTAACTTGTCCAAAAGTCGCTTAAGTAGTCGGTGGCGTAAGCGATAACGTGTCGGCCAACTAATCCGGAGGACCTAAGTTCGAATCCCACCGACGGCGACCCATGGTTGTGTTATGCTGAAAACACATTACGATAAAAAAGCCTTGGCGAGAGAAGAACCCCTTGAGAGTTAAGCTTCGTTAAGGTTAACTTTCATATTTTTGTTAACTGTTTTTACTTTAACTTCACCCACTTTTATTGTATTCTTTTCGCTTTCTTTTGCTTTGTGTTAACTTATCTCTAGAAATATTGTACGATTTCACTATCATGTAGGATGGACTTTGTTTGAAGTAGTATGTCTTTTTATGAAATTTGTAAATAAATAAATAAATAAAGTTTATATGGAACCCTAGAAACAAAGTATACTAGTAGTGTTTTCAATTAAGAGCGAAACCCGAAATCACAACCAAATTCTTTTACTGAAACCTTCCGACCAAAATCAGTATTGAAGAAAACAGCGATATTGACGAATTATTGATGATTATTCTGGCCACGATAGCACAAGCCATTCTTGGAAAACCTCAACAAAAATATTACAAAGCTAATAAAGGCATGTCCTCATTAATTTATTAATCCACTAATTGCATGAAATTTCTCAAACCAAACCAGGTCAACGCCACAAAGGTAAGTAATTACCCAGCAATTAATTTCACCTGAGAAATACAATATGTGTATTACGTAAATTCCTATGTTGTATTAATACTCAATTAAATTTCGAACTTTATATTTAGATATCACTTTATTACGCTATTGGTTATAAATTCCCGAAATATCTTTCACAATAGTTGAC
The DNA here is from genome assembly GCA_964036015.1 of Leptarthrus brevirostris. Classification (NCBI taxonomy): domain Eukaryota; kingdom Metazoa; phylum Arthropoda; class Insecta; order Diptera; family Asilidae; genus Leptarthrus; species Leptarthrus brevirostris. The sequence continues at coordinate 9,309,392 of OZ038373.1, forward strand.
ATCCTGACGATTTAAATAGATTCCATATGGTAGCAGTGACAGACAATAATCAAGTACGAAAACGCCCAACTTTGATAGTGTCGCCCACCCTAATTTGGCAAATTATTAATGATTGACATAAATACGTCGATATTAATGCGAGGGTTAAGGACTGTCTCACAAAAATCAGCTCAGCGAGCTGTCGTTTCAATTTATTGATATTCAAGTACGTCGTAATTGCCGTTCTTACAATACAATTTTTTTTTTATACCACGACACGTGCAGAATTCCGTTATATTGATCGATAAAGTACAAATCATATGCGGAATACAAATTTGGAAAGTGCCAAAATTCGTTTACTCTTTACCCGTGCTCGTTTTTTTCTTGTATACACTTGTTATCAGCCCCAACAACTGATAATTCATGGTTCAATCCCTAAGCTATACACGTTCCTCTCTGATAACATAGGCAATTTGGCGCGTCTGTTGAATATAATCATACAAACTTTCCAATTTTCTATGGGGAAATGTATCAATTAAGAGACCTCCCCTCTCCACTATGGTGCCATCCGTAAATTGTCGGAGGAAATCTCTGATACGACACTTAATTTTCTCCTGTTTATACATCACCATAAAGGCAAGGAAAAGTAAAAGGAAGCCATGAAAAGGGCAATTAGGATGCCCGGAACAGATAATGGTTGCATACTTATCACTCGTTTGGAAATATAAAAACATATTGATCATAAAATTTTACTATCTCGCCCCGGAAAATCAATGAAAACTTTTCCATTACACGATTACAATGAGCAGGAATGATTTATTTACTTACCGTCGGCCTGAAAGGTAATCAAATTGGAGAAACTGCAAAAAATATTTGAAAAACAGGTAGCCTTTTGGCTGCTCCTGAGTTCACATAAAAAACGTTTCAGTCGTTTTTAGATTAATAAGTCAAAAGCTTGTCCCTAGAGATAATTACTTTTTACACCCACAATTATTTCGAAGGACTAAGATTGAAAATTCACTGGCACAATTGAATACTACACTTTGCTTGGATTGTTCCTTAAAACACTTGTTGTTGGTAGGCAAGGTCCTTGTTTTTTTTTTTCTTTTGGTTGTTCCCGGTTTCTCTGAATGAAAACAATTCGGTTACGAACGCAGAACGAAAGTTTAACATGAACACTCTAGACCGACTGACAACTGAAGCAGCAGGTCCGACTTCTATCGAAGTTCAGTATCATCTGCTTTGTGGTGTTTTTAACCGGTTTTACGATGATGGAAATAATACCAACAAAAACACAACTTTGCAGATGGTAAGCTTACAGCCTGAAAGCTTTTCCGCACAGATAGCTTTTTGGTTGCAATTGTGTCCTACAAAATTGGTGGAAAAACAATTTAATACAATGAGGTTCACAATACAGGGAACTGAAATGAACTAGCATAGCAGCCAGGATTGTCAATACTGTTAAAAAAAATTGTAGAAATTAAACTGGCAAAACGCCGACAAGCTAGGAGTAGTCGGTCCTAAGCCTGGTTGAAAGTGGAGGAGGAAAACACGTGCCAGACAGAATATCTCGGCTTAGAGAGTGCCCACGCGCTATGTAAATGAACTCTCGGTGAACCCCAAGCTGTCTTAAGCAGCAACCCACCTCCTCGGCTTGTAACCCGTTTATTTGAAAAAAATCCAACTACGCATGAAACGTGGAGTCCGCCTCGGCTTCTTCGAACAATTCTGTGGTGACCTTTAGCTATAAATGACGGGCTAAGAGTAAAAGTGACCTATTTATAAGGTTCGGGCAAAAGTGGCTCAGAAAATGTTCCGCGCAAAAACGAATCGCGTGAGATTCCGGGCAAAAACGAATCGTAGAAAATTTCCAGGCAAAAATGACTTAACTACTTAACTGCATTAACTTTGCACTACTTTTTGTAGTTAAATCGTTTTTGCCCGGAAATTTTCTACGATTCGTTTTTCCCCGGAATCTCACGCGATTCGTTTTTGCGCGGAACATTTTCTAAGCCACTTTTGCCCGAACCTTATAAATAGGTCACTTTTACTCTCAGCCCGTCAAATATCGCACTACGACCCGACTTTGGAACTTGAAAGCACTGTGAGACGAGAATGTATGCGCGGGTTAAATGGCAAGAAGAATAGAAAACGCCCCAGATAGCAGATTTAGGCTTGATGCTAACTAAGCTTATCCGCCAATCACTACTGGACTGGTCAATAATATCCAACCGACGTATCATTGCAAAATCTAGACCAGAGTGCGTATGATCTTAATAATTCAGTGGTATGCGCAATCGAGTAAGCGGATGTAACAACTAAAAGGACCTTCTACCAACTTCTTAGCGACATCTTTAATATGTTTGCCCCAGAACAAATCGGTAATCATTGCAGTTACGACGAACATCAACATCATAATAGACAAAGGTGTAGTGCTCGAAGCGCTCTCTACGCTTGTATCGTCGCTTTTGTCGTAGCACCTATTCGCCTCTTCTTTCTCCCCCCCCCCTCTCCCCCGCCCACCATGACTTAAAAAATATAGAAAAATGTGTGCATTTGTGACATGACGAGGGCTTAAACTGCATACATGAAATCAGCGAGTTAGGTGATCTAGAAGAATTATGCCATTGCACTCAGGGGCCTAAAAGAATCATCCGACGGCCTGATAAAATTTTGTTGTTTAAAAGAATCCTACACTAACACACCCTAACGCCGCTTAGGCCTTTAGAAGGATTTGGATCAATTCGTTGAGCGGCCCGACCACCATATCATGGGTCCCGGGTTCGAGACCAGATCTCCTCGTGTCTTTTTATTAAGAAATTAAAATAATCCACTCCGTCTCTGGGCTGTTGTCTAGCTCGCAGCAATGGAAAAACAAGACATTCAAGAAGAAAAAAAAACCGCCTGATGATTTCAGGCCGTTAGAAGAATTTAGACGATAAATGATCGAATTCTTCTAACAGTCGGCGTTCGGCCAACGGCCTAAGTTTTCGGCCAACGGCCTAAGTTTTCGGCCAACGGTCTAATTCTTCTAATTGCCTACGACATATACAATAGGGGCAATAAGCCTACTTTCATAACTGTGAATAGGCAAGAAGTCTTGGACTTAACCCTTATCACAAGCACGGATGGCATTACTGTACACAATTGGAGGGTTTCAGAGCAGGCGTCCCTATCTGTTGGATACTTTTCGATGTAGCGCTTACTGAGGACTCATCCTTGACTTTTAGGAATATTTGTAGAGCAAATTGAGACAGTTTTTCGGAGGTGGTCAAAAGAAGGTTGGAGAAATCTTCAGCTGAGAGTTTGCCAACGAAACAGGCACACTATGGTCAATAATATTACCAAAGTAATAAACGAAGCATCCCGGGAATCGTGCCCTATTAGCAGAACACAGTACATCCACGCCACCATGACGGAATGGGGATGTGGTAAAGCTTGGGGCACGATCGCGTATATTCTTCAATGTGACTAAGCGAAATAATTATCAAATAGACTGCTTCAGATATAAGGATAGCCTAAGATCCCTTAAAACAGCGATAAGATCAACAAAAAGGTCCTCATGGAGAAAGTTCCACGGTTCTATTAAAGCGAATGTCTAGACAACCAGACTTAGAAGAGTCTTGTCTAAAGAACCGCCTATTTCGTCTTCAGAGAAGAAAACGGAGTCTGGACTACCACAAACGAGGAGCTTTTAAATAAACTCGTCGATAGCCCCTTCCCGTGGAACGAAGGCCAGAATGAGAAAATGCTCTCAATAAGCCTGGAATTGGGACCCTATAAACTCCATAGTCAGTAAAAAAACATAGCATGGACAATAAATTCATTCAATCCACTAAAATTCCCGCAAGTTGACGGGTTAAGGCCAATTATGCTCTAGAAGGCACTAAGTGATATTATGACATAGCTGCTGTCGTTATACCGAAGCTGCATTTAGCTAGGACACATACCAATAGCTTGGCGAGAAGTGAGAGTAATCTTTATTCCGAAAACGAGCAAAGCTAGCCATGTAGCGGCAAGAGATTACAAACCAATGTCTTTCATTCTTCATGCTCAAAGTGCTAGAGAGGCTTCTGGACGTGCACATTAGAGAGGTAAGGTAGCGCTATTACATTTCAAAACACCAGCCTGACTATACTAAAAGGAAGTCGATAGTGACGGTGCTATATGCAGTGGTGTCGGTGATTAAAAAATCTCTAGAGTGCAAGGAATACACCCTGGGTGCTTCCTGGACGTTGAAGGAACCTTCAATAACGTAAAGACGGAAGTGATCTATAATCGGCTGAGGAGGATGGTTATTTATAAGGGCCTATGTGACGGGACTGACTCTAAGCTCCTCAACAAAACAGTAAGCTCGTGCATGGGCGACTCAAGTGGTTACTATCACCACTTCTGTGGTTAGTGGCTATAGACGAAATCCTGGATATACCAGAGAAGGATATACTAGAGAAGGTTTCACAGTTTCTGCATATGCAGATGACCTGAAGATATTGGTATCCGGCAGATTCTTGATAATTATCAGCGATAGGCTCGCATATTCGCTCGGAAAGCTGAAAAATTGGGCCATAAACAGTGGATTGAGCGTAAACCAATCAAAGACGGGGCTTGTGCTGTTCGCAAAAAAGAAGAATGTACCAGATTTTAGGATCCCAATAACTGGGAGGAAAAGGTTTAAATCTTTCTGGTGAAGTAAAGTACCTATTGTTAAGATTAGACTCCAGACTTAACTGGAAGATGAATATATAGGTAGAACAGCGTGTGGCCTTCTATGCGTGTAAAAGAACTTTTCGGATGAAATCAGGCTGTGGCTACGGCTCTCTTGTCTAATGAACAGCGCCGTATAGGACATGTAGCTTGGAAGCGCTATCGAACGTAGAGAGAGCTGCCGTTCTGTGTATAACTGGGTGCTTCTGCATGACGCCCATAGGGGTATTGGAGGTCATGCTTGACCTACTGCTATTTGCTAATAGACATATACTGTGGCAACGACTTGCGCATTCAAACTGAAGGGTATGGGTTGCTGGAAGGAGAGGATAAACGGGCACTCATCCTTGGAAGTTAGACTGCATCGACAACAAAAAAGACACAGAATACCGTGTACCTGGTATAACATTCAATAAAAGCGTTGATACTACGCTGCCTGCTAGATAGGAATGGGACAAGTATGAAGTGAAGAAAGAATCAGAAATCTTCGTTTATATAGATAAATCTAAATCTTTGGACTGTTGAATATCTCTTCGTCAGAGCCCCAAGAAGATCCTACTGTGGCCACCATTAAAATCAGAGCTTTGATAAAGTTGTAGGTGGCGGATCAGTTTTGGAACCATGGGACGGAGAGGGAGGGGGGGGGGGGGGGGGTCTGGTTCAAACCTTCCATTAAGACAGTAATTTCTTTCCCTTAATATATTTTCGGAAAGGATGTCATTGGTGAAAGTATTTTATTCTAATTATTGAACGTGCAAATTTGTCATCATTAGCAACATTTGAACTTCTCGCCAGTTCAGTCTTTACTTTTTACTTTACGTACCTTTAACATGCTGGCAATGCATGTCTTTTATTAAACAAGCCACGTAGCACAAATGTACGAAGCCTTGAGTATATAGTAAAAGCTCTAGGATATGTGGATAGTGTGGATAGTATGCACGGTGTTGGGATGGTGTGCCTAGAGCCAAAAAACTCACACGACAGACTCTTGATTGGGACACGCACGGGACCCGAGAAAGCAACCGAATCGGACGGTCATGCAACACGTGGAGATCTTCTAAAAAGGTGAGTACACAAAAACGCACTTCCCCTACCCTAATTCCCTTCCGGCCAAAACCATGCTAACGCATCAAAGGGATGTCCCCTAGGATTTGGCCAAATCGTATAAAAAAAATCTAATTACTTCCGAAATAAATGCAGTAGCATCAGTATTTTCCCTAACCTTTTTTCCCCTTTATATCAACGATTTCTTATCTCTCATCCACAGCTTTGCCGATAAAGGCCCCAATGATTTTACGTTCTGTTTGACTCTGAAATGGATTTCCGCGGTATCTCTACAGATTTTCTATATGAATATTAGATAGACTCATTAAAAATTTACATTTCTAGCATACGCACTTGGGGGTAGAATAAGTTGTTTAATGTTTAATGCCAGTAAGATTCAATGCCGTTTGCAACCATTTGATTGAATTAATTTTATGACTTGCCCTTGCGTATCATTTTGAGTATTGAGACCTACAGCAAACTTAGCATATCTTTGCCGTCGACAAAAATTTTATATAACTTCTACATTTGGGTAGAGGCTGGATACGTAGCACTGTCTGCGTTAGACAAAATTTAAAAATTTTCTGACAAGAATTTTTGCTTTAGCAGAAACATTGATGAATAGTTCATTGATCTGGAAGACATTCCACTCCTCCAACATCACAGAAAATAATTAGCATTAAATTTTAATTTAAAATTTTCAATTTTGCTTTGTGATGTTTCCCAAACCCGTAAAATACACGCCCTGCCTGTGGCATTGGTTTTACAAAAACTGAGAAAACGATAACAAGACTAGAGATGCGATACGAAGTCATAAGATTTCCTTTCGAGTTGATTTCTGATGAGAATTTTCTTTAAACAAAGTTGCTTACAGCACAAAGCCTGCCATTAAAAAGGTAAATATTTTGTGTACCAATACAGAGAGTGACGACTCCTTGCTTTATTCGTAAAGAGATTAGATTCCATAGGTTTGTGAAAATTAAATGCTCCAAATTCAATTTGCTTAAATACATTTATAAACAATTTCGTAATATTTACATAAAATTACCTACAGTAAATAAGGTCTTAGTCGATTGCTGTTTATTTAATCAACAAGTTTTTAATCGAAAATTGTTTTTCCCTTACCTTGGGAGGAGCAAAGCGGAAGAAGAATTTTAATCGATTCGATGAAGCGAACGTAGGTTGCGAACCACCAAATATTATCCTACAACTCATACTGAGTTTTGGAAAAACTACCATGGAATGCAGACACAAGCGGGACTATTCAAAATTTGGTTTTGGGGAGGGTTCGAAAGTCTCTGTTCCTAAGTATTTTTGGCATACTACTTCACTCACCAAGTCGTCGGTGGAGTAAGTGATAACCTGTCGGTCTACCAATCCGGAGGTCCGAGGTTCGAATCCACTCGGCGCCAACCCATGGTTGTTTTCTGATGACAACTGATCACGATAAAAAGGCCATCCGCTTTAAAGTGTGTTGCAATCGTTGTCTCGAATCGGGTGAAGTTCTTCTTCCGTCACCATGCCCCACAAGAGATTAAGGGACCTAGGGAGAGAGAGAGAAAGAGACTTCACTCCCCTTGGAAGCAATTGGTTTCCACGAAGTCCTTTTACTGTCTTATATTCTGGGAGAATTCTGCGACTTTTACCCAGAATTGAGCATTATTGGAATAAAATTTTATCTGGGAAATAATTTTATTCGTAAATAATAAATGTTAGTCAAAATCAATAATTAGTTTTTTTATTTTCGTTATTTTAAACATTTCTATTACATTTATTTTTACATCGGTGCTCTACAGCAGTGATGTGCAAACCTATACCCGCGGGCAAATGAGCTTTTGAGCTTTTAAATTCGTATATGCACTTGTTTGGCTGTATTCGGTTTCCTGTTTTTGCATTTTTTAATTGTTAAAGCATACAAAAGTTTAAAAAATCTTCATATTTAAGTAGTTTTGTAAGCAATTGTACAATATCTTAAGATATACAACCTTTTGCAAACATTTTAAGGTTCTAAATTAAACAAACACGTTAAGTAGTGTGAGTTTGGCCATCACTGCTCTACAGTATCAGTCCACAGTCCTGTGCAGGTCACTCGCTCGCCTCACCTCACCACTCATACACATCATGAGATTCAATTTCTGTCATTCTCTTACGGAGAGTATTGCGATTAGTTAGTGTCCACTAAGTCACAAAGATATGTTATCACCTGCGTCCACTGTTATCTCTCTTGATGACTCGACTTCTCGACACAACATTAGGCCGCGTAGTGATATTCCCTCTAATCACGATGTTCATCACTGGGCATGCTAATATTTCTATCTTTTTTCCTAGGATCCATTCTCACACTACTGAGCTCGAGGTTATTCAACATCTCTCGCCCAGCATAGGGGTTCCACCCACTGTAATCGCTTGTAGAAGGATTAACTCACAATATCGCGCATGTGGTCGACATTTCAATGCCTCCTTTAAGATGTTCGTTTTCGATAACACATTTCAGACAGCTCTCTCTCCTGATATTTGGCCTAGGGGTTTGATTGTTCCAAAAAACATGTCAACGATGCCACATTTTACTATACAAACGTCACTGAATTTCGCTCTAAAAGTACTACCCTGCTCACCAACTCTGCTAGTCCCGGTTTTGACCTGATTTGCTTGACTGAGGCCTGATCAAGTGGGTTAATTTAGGATACTGAGAGTTGGTATGTTCACGCCCGAAGCAAGAAAAGACGTTAATATTTCTAAGAGTATATATGCGCCCGTTGCGAGGACGCATAGAGAACAAATGCGCCCGGTAATATTATGGACGCTCCCACTACAGGCACAAACATTTGAAAATACACTCGCCACACAAGTATATACGCTCCCACTACAGGCACAAAAATTTAAAAATGCACACGCTTCTGTTACTGTGTTCTTGCTTTAATCTCACCCATATAGATGCGTGTTTAGCGCGCAAAGTGTTCCAAATAGCCGATGACTGATAATAGCCGTGTGATTTGAGTCCCAGTTGGCGCTGTGCATGCCGGTTTCAGGCTAGGAATGGGCTGTGTAAGTCTTATTTTTTCTCGGGTGCGCCTATCGAGGGTGATGTTCTCTGTGCTGTACATTCCCTGCAGACTTGTTGATGTTGCTGCTCCTGAGGGTCTAAGATTTCCCAGAGGCAAAAGCTCTTTTTTGGAACATGTGGGTGACAGGTGAAGTTAAGAAAATTTGTATACGATTTCAAGACAATTTCTCATATTGATAACACATTTGATTTGATTTAACCTATGGCTTGCACAGTGTACATACATTGCTTTTGAGTACTGCTCTCGAATTCGAACTTGCATTCTGCAGCTATGTTGATCTCTTTACTTCCAGTATCCGGTTGTTTAGCATGGGAAAGCAAAAGAACTTCACCAGTTTCGATGACAACGATTGCAAGTGGACTTTTAATTTAAGAAGGATACCGTACCATTAATATTACTCTACGATTTTCAATGGAGATTTAGCGTAATATGTTTTCAACAGAAAATAGTCACAGCTCTTTGCCCATGGGGTTCGAATCTGGCATCCTCGTGATGGAAGGTCAACACAATACCCCATAAGTCATCTTCTGTTTTGTGGTTTTCTTAATTTTTTATTAATCTGCTTTCAAGGAAAAACGGCTTTATCTAGTGTAAATTAACATTGCGAGGGGTTCGAGACCCTGGAACAACTTCCTATATGTATATCTGGCCGGCAGGGTTCGTACCCGCAGCTTTCATTAAAATTTATATTTTACCAAGATTAATATAAACGTGCACCAGACTATACTAAAACTACAAGTAACCTTTTTCCCCCACTCAATTTTCGTAACCTACAAAACTGAAAATTAAATTGTCAACTTTATCTCAAACTCGACCCATTTACACTTTGTAAATTTCGATTAAGCTTTAATATAAATTGCTTCGTTAGCAATTCCTCTCATGTATATATTAACAAGAGCACTCATCGGCTCCGGCATCCGACCCCCTAGTACAACGTGGTTTAACTTCTGGTTCGAAAACGGGGATACTTGAAAATAAATTGATTAGCGTACTTCAATCATGAAAACTTGATAACCTTTCATTGCTGAAATGCTACATTATCTTTTATTGAGTGCCTTTTGTAATAACTGCTCTACTATCGCGTTCAATAGGTGTTATACAAGAGAGACACGCTTTAGGACAATTTCCTATCTCAAACTAATAAGAATTTTCCAAGAAAAACTATTTAATTTCCTTGGGCGCTTGAACTTGATGCAAGGAATAATCATTTTGGGGAAAAGCAGCAGGTGAAATGTGGCTGTATGCAAATAGTTCAGAAAGTAGATACTTGGTTTCGACTCCCTATAGGGATTTACAAGATTGCAAGTAAAGTTTGAATGCTGAGTGGGTTTTTGTTGATTTTGTGGAATTCACATGCAAAACATGAGCAAGCAAATATTTCTAGATTTGCCCTGATGTTAAAAAGATGAAGTTTCAAACTATTTTCAATGAGATTAAATTTAGAAAAGAAAATTTTTAATCAAAATATTATATTTAGTCCTATTTTAGTTAGCGGATAGCCATAGGCAGACGTCAATAGGGTAAATACACAGAAGTCAAAAGTGTTCGTACATTTAGACAGGTTGAGAAATTTTTGTACTATTGTAATCATTCTAGTCGCCGGGGGAGAACCAACATTCTGTTCCACAAGAAAGGAGGCGACGTTTTTAATAGTGAAATTAAAGGTAGTTCTATCTTCCTTTTCCGGCACGATTGTACCATCGGTGGGGTCCTGTGCGCGGTTAGGGAGGGTATCTCGTGCTCAATTGCGAATATTGCTGCTGCCCGCGATCTTGAACTCCTGTGTGTCGTCTTGAGTTTCCCTGGCAGAAGACTGTTTGTGCTGACCCTTTATGTTCCTCCTTGTGCACCCCCCCCCCCCCCCCACAGTGTGCGAACTGCTCGCTGCCTATATCAATGGCCTCTCCGACGCCCTGCTCCCCGCAAACGACATCATTCTTTTTGGCGACTTCAATCTTACTGCCATTGGCTGGGAGCCTTCTTTTGATGCTGACAGCCTCTTACTCCCAATACGCCCTGTCCTTCTTGGACTCTGTCTCCTCTTCTGGCTTGGATCAGCGCTGTGGTGTTGCCAATGATTCGGGTAGGTTCTTGAATCTGGTGTTTTCATCCGATCCGGATGGTAGAATGGTGAGGAGAAGCCTGACTACCTTGGTTCCTGAGTCCTGTCACCATCCTGCACTCTTGGTTTTCATTTGTATTGATCCCGCTGATATGTCTTCCGCTCCAATGGGAAACTTCTTCTTTAACTTTAAACGAGCTGATTTCTCATCTATTATTTTTGGCTCCTCTCTTGTGACTCGTCAAGTGTGCTTAACGTCTACCGGGTTGAGAGTGCCTTCTATGATATCCTTTTTGACTGCTTTATTCGGTGCGTTCCTATTGGCACTTCTAGGTCGACGTCTCCTCATTTGTTTCGTCCCTGGCTTGATGGTGTCTCGAGAAAACTTGAAGGGTAATCCTTCGAAGAGGTTTTGTGCCTCCGGGAGCCACGAACACTACGTGGAATATTCCGACCTGTTTTAAATTTTTCGCTCGGCTACAGGTGTCATATTATGAGTTCTAGTTTAACATGGGAACCACGTTGCTTAAACACGTTAAACACTTTTGGAGGTTTATTAAATCTAACCGCAACTGTGACGCTCATTCTTCCTCCTTAAGGCACCGTGATTCGGTGAGTGACAATCATTTTAGTATTGCGAACTTCATCGCGGAGTTCTTTCGAACTGCCTTCTGTGATTCTATCTGTGATATCTGTTATTCTGATTTTACCCACCTGACGCGGCTTCCGCTTACCTCCCTTGAATCTAGTGACTTAGCATTTGACGACGCCCACGTTGCTGAACATTTGTCTAATCTGTTAAACGGCCTTTCTGGTGGTCCTGATGGCATTCCTGCGTTCTTCTTGAAGAAAGGCCATTCGTCTCTTGCTCATGTTCTCTGTTATTTGTTCATTCTATCCTTATGTTCCGGACGCTCACAATGGAAGACTTCTATGATAATTCTTCTCCATAAGAAGGGCAATAAGTTTGATATTTCCAATTACCGATCCATTGCTAACCTGTGCCATGTCGTGAAGGTTTTCGAGGCCCTTATTAACAATGTACTTCGTTTCCACGTCAGGTCTTTCTAGTCTAGCAATAAGTCGACGACTACTAACCTTCTTGAATTCCGTAATTATTCACTACCGAATATTGAATCGCTGCCCTCCCACGTGTCGAGTCGTACACAGCGGGTCCTATTTCGAGGAGCGTTTCCGACCCTATCTTTGCCAAATCATTGGTGCCCCAGGGTATCACTCTTGGTCCGCTCATTTTCATTCTGTACATTAATGATGTTTTGCTTCTTTTGCCTAGCGCTAAAATTCTGTGTTACCCGGATGATGTCTAAATATTTCGCACTGTCACTCATGACTCTGATTGTAGTCTCCTGAACTCCGATTTGGTTAATTTCTGTGAGCCGGACGTGCCCTGCCTGATGTTTATTATTTTGGTATTTAGTTTAATGCTTAAGTTTAAGTTTTTGTTTAATTTCATTTAAATTTTCTTTTCTTTTGTTTACTTTTATTGTTATGTAATCCGTAATAGTCTTTTTTCAAGAATCTGATATAAATAAATAAGCATCGGAGCCGCCTCTACCGCGGCTGGAACTAGTAAAATGGCATCGCCGCTTTGGATTGGAACTCCCAATCTCCAAGCGCAAACCCGATCGAAAATGTCTAGACCATTATGAAGAGCCAACTCTACACTACTGCATAAGACATTAAGCCACCCTTAGATAGGCAAGAAGGTCTTTAACAAGGGAGGATCTAACACCAGCGGCGCACAGAAGTTCCGAACTGAAGATCCTCCTTCTCAGTCATGCCACATGGTCATCCGAGATCCGCCTTATTTAAAGCGGTGGTATCGTTGATTGATGATGGGTAAGCACTGGGAAATTTAGTATAACTAGTGATGGCTCCTAGTCCAATCTTCAATCATATCTCTGGCCGATGACCACCTGAGGCTACAATAGGGCTCGGGTACTTACCACCGAGAGAATGAACTTTTCCTGGCTAGCTCATCGGTGTTCTCGTTATGCTCGAAATCCGAGTGACCACTTTGCTCCGACAGGAATTATGAAATATAAGATTCTGACCATTCCGTTACTCCTAGAACGACCGAATGAATATCGTCGTTAATCGGAAAATGTACAGGAACCAGGTAGCCAGTAGTTTTGTGCCTCTCTTCCAGCAATCTGAAGTCAATCAATTGAAATCCACTTGACTGTGAACTTGACAAACGAGACCCGATAAAACTTCGTATTTCGATTCCAAGAGTGTCGTCAAAGTATTCCTTGGTGGCGTATGGGATTCAAGTTTGGACGGTTTCCAGGCCAGTGAAGTCATTTCATTCCCAATGAGCCCTTGTAAACTGTTACATGTAAATTGCAAATCGAACATTTATTAAAAAAATGAACAACTAACCAGAAAAAATTTTAAGAAAAACTTACAAATTTGGCACGATGACAAGGAGCTGAATCGTCCTGAAATAACGTTTCGGTGCCATACACAGAAATCTCTTCTATTGTTGGAATTAGACCTTCGTCGATGATACGAATGTACTTTTTCGCATTTACTGATACCTGTAGGAGTAAAATACTGCCAACGCCTCTTAAAGTTATGCATCCCCATACCCATACTGAATGTTTAACAGTCGGAACAATACACTCATCATTGTATCGTTCGCCAAGTCTTCTTCTCACTGTCGGGCCCGATTAAATTAAATTCGGACTCGTCGGAGAAAATAACATTTCCCCAGTCCAATGCATTCCATGACGACCGCTCTCTAGCCCATTCAACAGTGCTTTTCTCATTTTACTTGTAAGCAAGGGTTTCTATGTAGAACGTCTCGCCAAATTCTTTGGACTGTAATCACACTGCATTTTACTTGCCAAACGATTTCTTAGTGAAAGCCCTTTTAAATCTCGCGCATCGCGGCCAGAGATTGCCTCCATACTACCACTGCCGCATTTGCGAAATAAACTGCCACATTTTAAATGATTTTTTAAAATGTAGCGCACTGAACCATTACAACATCTTATTAGCATCGAAATTTCCCTGTTCGCTAGGTTTAGTTGGTTTAACGTGACAATTTTGGCTTTCATTTACAAAGGTAAGTTAGTTTGTTTCGCCATATTTTAGGAACTAACTTCAAAAACACCAAGCAAAACACTTCAATATAAATTCTGCTACCTAAGAACGCAACAATATAAAGAAAGAAAAATAATGACCCTTTCATTTTTATAATTTTTCAGAATTTCCACAAGTGCGTAAAGTTTTTCGTCGCTGGGTATATAATTTTGGCACACCAGATCTGAAGCACCACATGCTGCCAGATACCGAAGAATCAAAATTAGAAAAAATTTATTATTTGTAAAAATGTTTTTATTATTTTAAAATTTCGTAACTAAAAACGTTTCCTTAATAATCTTAAATGTTCGCTATAGTAAACACTTAAATTGGTAAATTCTACGAAAAACAAAAATTAAATTGGCTAACACTAAAGGAATTATAAAAACGCATTCTAGGCAACAGTTCACTAACCTAAACAACACGACATAACTATACGAGAACAAAAAATCTAATAATAAAAAAAATAACCTGACATATAATTGACAGAGTGAGAATAAAAGTGACCTATCTACAAGGTCCGTGCAAAAGTGGCTTAGAAAATGTTCTGTGCAAAAACAAACCACGTGAGATTTCGGACAAAAACGAATCACAGAAAAACTCCGGGCAAAAATGACTTAACTACAAAAAATAATGCAAGGTTAATGCAGTGAAGTAGTTAAGCGGTTTTTGACCGTATTTTTTTTCTAATTCGTTTTTATTGCTCAAAATCTCATGCGATTCGTTTTTGCGCGGACCTTTTTCTAAGCAACTTTCACTTGGACCTTATAGATGGGTCATTTTTACTCTCAGCCTATCAATTGTAGATTGAAAAATCATTCATCCTTAGCAAAAATAAGAACAAACAAAATCCCATTAAAATTCGTTTAAACGCAACACGCAAAATACTTGTATAACATATAAAGTCTTTGGAGGGCAAAATTTTATAGATTAAGACTTTAACGTCAGAATCTTACAATAAGGCACAACATTTGTGGATTTAGAATTGTACAGTTAATTAATCGCTTTAGTAAAAGAGATCAGAAATTGAGAAAGTTCTCATTGAGCTATTGAGCGGTTTTCTATGACTTGACTAGTTCTTTAACTGGTAAACGATTAAAAATCTATTTCGCTGAGCCCTTGAAAGGGTTGGTATTTCATTAAATATTTCTTGAAGCTGAAATTTGTAATTCGATCCGATCGTGTGAACAATCTTATTGTGAAATTAATATTATCATATTTAGCTATATTTTTTTAAATATTTTTTGCTCCGCTATCAGCCACACATGTTTTCTTGTCGACACGATCGATTCGAGTTACAAAATACAGCTTTGGTTATGAGTAGGCACATATTTCGATACGAGTCCACTTTATCACCTATTTACAGAACAAAATTTTAGAATAAAAAAACCTCTTCTTCTTACACTTAATAGAATCCCGCTTAACAATTACCTAAAAACTATATAAAAATACTGAGTCATGTATAATATTTAAATTAAAGCAATAATCCTTTAAAAAATCACTTCTTCAGTCGACTCCAATCAAATTTTTGTGAATATTCCGTTATAAGACCTGGGGCTTGAAGTGGCTTCATTGGTGGATCAACCAGACAAAAGCCCTTTGGATGCTGCGATGTATCGCGGCAAGGCGGAGACACTGAAGGTGCAGAAGCATTATTCGGCCTCCTGTATAAAGAATATATTATAGTTTATATCTCACGGATATTATGTTAGTAAAACATGACTAGAATGAGTGGGGTGAATTAGTACATAAATGTATGTATAATGTAAAAATGTGAATGATAGTGGATGGAATTAAATTGGTGATTGGAGTGCTTAGATGGAAGTAGAGGAAATTAGAAAAAGGTGAATTAAATGAATGAAACAAAAAGGATTAGCAGCTATAAAAGAACGTCAAAATAAAACTTCAATAATTACAGATGTCAACAACGATTAACATATCAAAACAACTATGCTCTTAAGATTATAAATATACATATAAATTCAACACCAAATTAAATTATAAAAATTAGCAGAGTTCTTGGTTAAAGCTGTAAGAAGGTAAAGTAAGTTCTATGGAATAAAAATATGCAAAAAAAAATACGGTTTTAATCCTAAAATTAATAGAAAAATTTCTCTACATGAATTCAGATTCTGATATCCAACTAAGAAGTGAACGATGGTAAAATGTATGTGCTTCTACATCACTTGTCTTGACTATGTCCTATGTCTATAGACAACTTAAATTTTAACAGAACGATATGTCGAAAACTCAGTTAGATCCTTTTACCGAAACACCAGTTTTCAAAGATGTTTATTTTAAGATGAGGACTGAATTCGCGGGAATTGAGTGTTAATTGTGTGGAAAAGAAACCTTTTTCGTTTCGTACGTTGGAATCGAGGTAGGGAAATACAACAATACAAAGTTATAAAAAAAAAGAAGTAGAAAAAGTCTAGACTGTCTACTATGGAAATAGGGCTTAATAGTATTAATTGTAATAATTACAGAGGAGACGGAGCTGGATCAATTGACGAATGATACGACCACCACACCTTGGTTGCAGTGTTCGAGCCTAGGTCTCCCCGTGAGTTTTTAAAAAAGTTAAATTAAAAGAATCCACTCGGTCTCTGGGCTGTTGTCCAAAAACCTTACCCTATTTTCCTTCAAACCAAAGCCATGCTAACGCATCAAAGGGTTCTCCCGTCGCCTTTTTATTTATTTATTTATAACAGATTCTCCAAAGCTGGCTACTACGAAAAACAGATATCATTAAAACTAAGAACTATAACTAACTAATTCAAATGAGTAGCCTAAGATGGCGTGAGATAAAAGCAATATGCTCGTGCTTACCGCAAAGCGTGCGTTGATAGGGAACATGGAAAAAGTCGAAAATCCTCAGGTACCGGGCGGAAATGGAAATGCTTACACTGTTCAGCAATTCAATCATACAAAAATATTATCTAATAAATTCTACGTCTCTTTACAAAGGAATCGAGAGAAATTAAACCGAGCCTAGCATGATAGGATGGAAGAAAGAGAGGATCGCGCGAAGGTAGTCCGCGAAGAGCGAACTTAAGGAATTTGCGCTGAATACCCTCGATCTGGTTGATGTGGACCACGAACTAGGGATCCCAAACCGGGCAAGCGTATTCCAGAATGGGTCTAGCGAATGTGCAAAATAGGAGCCTAGTGAGGAAGGGATCGTCAAGTTATCTGAACCACATTTTCACAAAACCTAGCGTGGAAATAGCCCTATTCACCACAAAGACAATGTGGGTTTCATGAAGACTACTCAGGATATTGCCATCTGTGGGTAAAAGTCTTTACGGTGCATTTGTTAGTATTAAGAAGGAGACGGTTACTGTAGCATCAGTCATGATAAATGCGAATGTTGGAGCTCAACAGAGCACAATCGTCGTCACAAGAGACGACACGAAATATTTTGGCGTCATCCGCATAACATAGGATTCTGCAGTTAGAAAGGAGCAACGAGACATCATTAATAAAAATCATAAAGAGGAGTGGGCCGAAAATGCTGCCCTGACGCACCCCAGAAGAAACAGAAAATTCGTTGGATAGGGCGCCGCCAAACAGGACACGCTGAGTGCGCCCGGATAGGTAAGAGGACAGCAAGTCAACAAAAAGAGATGGGAACCTAAGCAGATGAAGTTTATGAATAGAAATCCTGTGGTCAATTCTGTTGAAAGCCTTACTAAAATCAGTGAAAATGCAATCATCCTGCAAGCCTAACTCAATCAGAGGCAAGTAGTGATGCACGAATTCGAGTTAGTTGGTGGTGGTAGATTTACTTTTAATGAAAAAATTCTGGAAAGAGCCAATAAAGGTTTTGCAATGAAAATGGAGTACATCACTGATTAAGGACTCGAACGCCTTTGCAACGTGACATAAGTTGGCGATGGAACTATAATTTGAGATATCAGACTTGTGACCCTTCTTGTGAGGGGGAATTATCACAGAATCCTTCCAGAGCACAGGGCCAAAACTTCCCCCCCCCCCCCCCCCCCCCCTCTCCAGCGACAAGTGAAGTCGGAACTTTTTTGGTCCACAGTTAGGTATACTCCTCTCACAGCTCTAAAAATTTTAAATTTCGATTCCGGTGTAGTGTTGATGCATATATCTTCATTATAATTATTAGCATTGTCACATAAATTGTGGATAATTTAACTGCAACAGTAGTGATTCCGTTCCAAGGTATGTCGGATGCGACCCCCGTGGATCAGAGCAGTACTTGGCCGTATTAGCGCTACATTCAAGAATTAAGGGATCATGCTTCCCCAAGGAAACTGGCGGACAGTGCGCCGTAGTCAAAGCGGCGCCCAAGAACAGTATAAATCGACCTCCGAAATTATGAACACATAGCGGGACTCCAAGAGGCCCTCAGTGTTACAATATATGCACCGTACCCACGAGAACTTATTACAGAATCAAAAGAGAACGTGCATTCAAGGGAGCTGTCGTGAGGATTGCACTAAGCCTAGTAGTTAACCCTTATTGAATTTCACTTAACCAACAGTTTTACTGACTTTTTCTTAATAAACTAAGAATAATATTTTGGCCAAACTGACATCGCACCATTTGACATTTCTTCGGGTACAAACCTTGTATTCTCTAGACTGTGCAATGGAACATTTTACATAAAATTTTCATTCTGAAACTAAATTAGTTGAGTGGGCGATCACCACGCCATGGTTCCAGTGTTCGAGCCTCAGTCACTCCTTGAGCTTTTTAAAATATATTTAAAAAAATCCACTCCAACCATGGAGTCTGGACTGTTGTTTAGCTCGCATTCTACATTCTAGTTCCCTCATTCCCTTATCCTAAATTTCTTCTAGCCAAAGCCATGCTTACGCATCAAAGGGTTGTCCCCTAGTCTTTGGCCACACCTTAAATAAAATTACCCGTGTACAGGTGCCCTTATGAATTTGATGAATTTGTATATAATTATTTTTACTAGAAATAAGTACAACAATTTTATGTTAAAGTCATGCCGTTTCATTTGGGGCCAGCCTGTCTGCTTTCAATACGAGGTATTCCATAAATTTTAGTGTGTGTTTCAATTACGTTGGCTGTGGCGTGATAGCCGTATCACAGTAACGCAAATTGATCGTTTAACATACGATGAGTTTCATTAGTGTACTGTTACACACAGTCTGATTAGTAGTGATAAGAAAAGACGTAAAGGGAATATGAAATGCCCATTCTTACTAAGAGATAATTTGTACAACATTTCTTAGGACGATTTATGCGGGAACACTTTTCTGCAGTTTTCTTCGAAGCGCTTATAATCTTTGCAGGTATGGGAACAGACCAATACTTTAAGGAAGTCTTCACACGTAGTGGAATTTAATAAACAAATCAATATTTTCAAGGTTTGCAGCCAATGATCATAAATTATAAATTGCAATTATTAGTATTAACATGCCGCAGCAATGCTTCTAAAAGCGAACCATTGCAGTGCAGTACTACCTTGAAATTAAAATTTTACTTAAGCGTGATTAAATAAACGGATGACATATGAAGTCTATAAAAAAGCTATATGTTAAGCCCGCACATGACGTTATTACTTTAAACTCGTTATTTCCTACCTTTATGTATACTGTTACTGTGAAATTAATTCCTATTTTTGCCGCTGAGATTTTCTATTCCTGCTTAATTCAGAGAACAAAGTTATTAGAGCAACATATTATAATAATGGAATGCTAAAAGAAGAAGTCAAGATGAGATCTAACGCACCTTATTACACGGAAAATTAGAAATTAAGATTAAAGGCAGAGCAGCAGATATCAGCATAATGCAGAGCAGCATGATATCAGATTACAATTCATATGTAAGTTTATATTTATTCAGCATTATCAAATCTATTGCAAGTCCATGCAAATGTAAGCAATCGTCGTCAAAAAGTACATAAACATAGAGCCCGTTCATTAACGCAAGTTTGCTCTGCAGTTGCATGATTCAGCAACCCAAACTGTCTAGCTGAATTTAGCAGCTGCTGCGCAAACCCGCGTTAATGACAATCTCGGTTTTAATATTTTGAACGATATAACTCAATTCATAAACGCAGGTTTGCACTGCAGCTGCATAATTCAGCAATACATCTTGTTCAGCTGAATTGTGAAGATGATGCGCAAACCTGCGTTTATGAATGGGCCCATATTTTAATGAATAACAGTTAAAACAACGAAACAACCAATATTAAATTTCAATATATGTACATACATAAAGCAGGGCTATAAATAATATTGTTTGAAAAAATTTATAGAAATCGATGTTACAGTGTGTCAACCGCTTTGATTATAGTTTTGAAAAATATTGCAAGCAACAAGCATCTACAAATGCCTAAAACAAGAATGTGCATGACTTACCTTTGAATGGGAATTGTAAATATTGATTTGGACACAAGCCTTTTGCCAGTATGCCATCTTCGAACGATAAACTTCATTCGCTGAATAGCAATAATAGTCAGAGCTACGGTTCTGAAATCAAAAATATTTTCCTACAACATTTGAAAATTTATAATAAAGCGAAAAACATACTTAAATAAATTTCTTCTTGGCTGTCTTTGTATATTTCCAGTACCGGCAAGAACAGCTAATGCTTTCGCCTCACTTTCTTCATATCCTCGTAGAACAATTAACAAATAACGTTTCTGATGCACTAAAGCTTTTCTATGACTTTCAACTCTTAAATATTTTCCAAACAAATGGTTGGCACGTTCTTCTAATTCCAAATAGTTCTGCCCTCGAGGATCGGATTCCAAATCATCGACTCTCTTCTGTAATAGTTTTCTCTCTTCAATTAAAACTTGAATTGTTTCAACCATTTGACGATTTTCTTTTGTATTCTCTGCCAGAAGACTGTTCATTTCTTTCATTTTTTGTAAAAATTGTTCGGGCAATGACGCATCACCGCCAGAATTGGCTAAGGATTCGGCTAACTTTCCTTCACGTTGTGCTCCTCGTTCAATATCTGCTCGAAGTAGCATTGTTGTCTGAATAAAATGTTCTCGTTCTGATTCAAGGCTTGACAATTTAGCTTTTACTTCCTGCAGTTCCACGGCATTTTGAACTGTCTCATTTCTCTCCCGATCACGTCTTTGAGCTCGTCTTGCTTCAGATTCTTGCAGTGCCGAAATTCTTGCCTCCAAACTTTCAATTTCACCTGACGCCAGCGTCAGACGTTCTTGCAAATGATCAGTTTCTTGTTCGGCTAAATCTTTTTCACGACTCAACTTGTCCATTTCTCTTTTCAATTTCTCGGCATATTCAATTCTTTCCTTAATTTCGACATCAAATCTACTCTTTTCGCGTTCAAGTGCGCGCTGCAAATCATTTATTCGATCTTTTTCACGTTCGTTTTGTGCTTGTAGAAGTTTTATTTCACTTTTCAGTCTTTCAGCTGCTTCCGATTCAGAATCGCTAGATCTTGGTGATTTTCGCGGCGAATCTGGTGGTGATTTTAATAACATACTAGATTTTCTGGCTTCGGTTCGCTGAAATACAGTAATCTGAGTTGATAGTCTATCACACTTATCACGTTCTTCATCTAATAATTTTTGTAATTCTTGTTCCTTTTGAATTGCCTCCTCTAATCTAAGGCGCATAGCTTCGATAATGTGAGCATCTTGTTGCTGAATATCGTGCGATTGCTTTTTCTCCTCTTTTAGCAACTGCTGAATTTTCGCTGAATTAGCTTTTTCCGTATCTAGTTGTGATTTCAAAATATGCACCTGATTCATTAGATCTCTTTCAATTAATTTTTCGTGGTCAGTCTTAATGTCAGCCTCTTCTTCGCTTTCAATTGCTTTTAAAATGTTTGTATCAAGTTGAGCTGAATAGTTAAGTTCTTTTTCTACTTGTGCAGCAATTTCATCCAAAGAAAACGGTTTGGAATTATCACTATTTTGTGAGCGCAGCCTTTCAAGCTCATTTTCAAGAGCAGAATTTCTTTCTTCAAGAGCTACAGTATGTTCTTGTTCTTCTCGCAGTTTGCGTTTTATTTCATTCAAACTATCACTATTATTCAGCCGGTTTTGAATATTTGAAATGATTTCTTGTAAATGTTTTGAGTCTGTTGTTATCGAATTAATTATATTGTCCTTTTCTCTAGCTGCATCTTTGAGTTTTTCGATATCTTCTTTATAACCTTGAATATCAAGCAAACATTTTTCGTACATAAATACTTTTTCAGATAATTCAGCGCGAACTGAATTTAATTGTTCTTTAACATCATCAGCCTTTTCTGGTAAAGTCTGAATCTTGTATTCTAGTTCAGCAATTCGTTTAAGATTTGCTTGCTCATTGTGTTGCGAATTCAGCAAATTTTTCTCTTGTTTTGTCAAAACTTCGTCCTTTTCTTTGATTATCTTATTCAGCATGTCTACTTGTGCTTTAAGATTGTCAATTTGTTGAGCTGAATTAGTATTTTCTGTTAAATTTTTCAACAGTGATTCATTTTCAATAGAAATTTTATTAAATTTACTTCGTAAATCGACAATTTCTGCATCTTTCAATCTTAACTCTTCTTCAACTTTATTGGATTGCGATTTATTTTTCTTTAACTCATCCTCTAGTTGAGTTAATTGAGCTGTTTTTTTAGATAGCTCAAGCTTAAGACTTTCATGGACAACAGCCAGTTTATTGAGATCATTGACTTGTTGTTCCAAATTTTTCTTTTCGGCAAGCAAATTATTATAAATTTCAACTTTCTGTTGCAATTCCGCACTTAATTGTTCAATTTTTGAACACTTCTCACTTTCAGCATTTTCTAAAGAAATTTTTAAGCTTTCAATTTTACCCTCAGCAACTTCTAGTTGAGCTTTAAGTTTTTTCATTTCATCTGTTTCGAAAATTTCTTGTATTTTTGGTGTAGAATCGGCAAACTCGGAGAAGTTAATTTGCCTTGGGATCACTGGAGGAGTCAATGTTACTCCTTCTTTTTGGACGCGACCCATTTGGAAATAATGGGGTTGATCAAAAGTTTGCATTGCTAGAGATGGAGCTGAACCGAGCTGTTCAAGACTTCCTGATTGTTTTTCAATATTATTTGCTGAAAGGAGTTTCGCACTCTCCTGAAAAATAAAATTTGTTGAAAATTAAAAAGGCTTAAAGCGGACAACAACCTTTTTAATTGCTACTACGCATACATCTCCTATTAACAACTTTGCGTGCAATAAAAAAATATTTATAGCTTATTAAGAAACACATATCATCTGAGTACTTACCATTGTTTGTTCAGGAAAATTAGATTGAGGCAAAACCAATGGAGTTTCAGATTCAGCGATGGGGGCACGTCTTATCAAATCCGGTTCATCGAATTCTGATATTGAAACGATATCGCTTAGAGTTCTGCCGCTCAATTTTGCTTCAGTATCTTCCTTTGATTTGTCTTTTCCTTCTGTGCTGTTTTGATTTAAATTTATTGCCAATATTCCTTGCAATTCCAAATTTTTTGATTCCAATTGCTCCTTGAGATGATCAATTTCCTCATTCTTGTCAGCCAACATGGTTTCCATCAAATCAGGAAGGGCCAATTTATTAATCATTTCGTTCTTAATTTTCTCTTTCAATTTTTTATTTTCCTCAGTTCTTGCTTTGAGTTCAACTTCAATTTTTTCAATAGCACTGCGATCTCCCTGAATACCAATAGTTAATTCTGCTTCTTGTCGATCAATGACTCCTTTACTTTGCTCAAGATGATTTTTGAGATTGGAAATCTGTTTATCCCTGGCTGATAATGTTTCTTTTAGATCTGTTATTTCATTTTGAAGATCATGAATGCGTATGTTTAGATCAGATGTTCCTTGTCTTTGTAGTTCCTCGGCACGTCGACGTTGCTCTTCCAATTTGGACTGTAGGGAGGAAATGCGTAGCAATTGCTCGGACATACGTTCTTGAAGTACGTCGCGCTCATTTTGTAGTTCCTGAAACCGCAAAGAAAACAAAAATATAAGTACAGTAATAGACTAACCTACTTCCCTTAAACTTTATTTCGTTCTTGCAAAGGCTGTGCTACGGCATCATAGGGCCAAGCTTTTGTATCAGCATGTAAAAAGAAAATTCAAAAGGAAAGCACTGTATGTTGGTTCTATCTTTTATTTACGTATAAAATCTACAACAAATATATTCAAATCAGTGATTAGTCGGGCTAAGTTCAACTTTGACCAGAGTTTTAGACTCTAGTAAAAACTGTAAAGAATAATTTCACCTGTTCGTCAACATCTCCGCTCATTTATAATGGGAAGAACAGGTGCCCTTAGAACCACTCCTTCTAAAGCTCGAAATACTATTCTCCACCTTCTATCGGTGGATCTTTTCTGTAAGCAATCTAGATCCTCGGCTGCCATTAGGCTTAACTCAGTTCAGACCTGAAACGAACTGACTTCGGTCACTCCAAAGTCATGGACGGAAGAACCGCTACCTACTAGCCAAGCATTTTTTTGGAGCGAAATTTGATTCCTTTAAAACAGGATCAGAGTGGGAGAGAGGTCCACCTCAATTGAAGGCGTCAGTGCATCTCTACATTGACGGCTCCAAACTGGAAGGCAGAGTAGGTGCGAGTATCTTTTCGAAACACATTGACCTCGATATTTCATTTCACTTACTTGACTACTGCAGCGTGTTTTAAGCGGAAATCATGGCTATAAAGGTAGCCGAAGACCGTCCGAAACATTTAACGCTGTCTACTGATAGCATCTGTATCTTCTCAAATATTCAGGCTGCTATTAAATCCCTCACGGAAGTAAATACAAGCTCCAAAACGGCTAGCGAGGATTGGCACTACTAGTCCCGACTCGGACACGAGCCACCACCAACTGGAGATTTCACAGGCATCCCTCAGAATTATAAATACCAGATGGCAGGAGGAACACACCTGCCCGATCACCCGACAGATATGAGCAAAGCTTGACCCTAAACGGTCAAGAGAGGCTCATCTCACTCGAACGTTAATTAATTAGCGTCATCGTAGCCATTATTTCGGACCACTGCCTCATAAGCAGCTCCGCCGATAGACTCGGTTCGCCTTCCAAGGACTTCTGTAAGAGATGCCAAGACGAACTGCCCGACCGTAGCCAACTATAGGAACTGGTTTTTGGGCTCCCCTTTTTTGAAGATTTAATCGAAACAGGCTCCACTGACGTCAGGGATCTAGTTAGGTTAAACCCTTTCCGCCCAAGCCAATATTGTATATTGGCAGATATCTAAATTCCTCTGGTGACAGGGAACTAGCTCGGTTCACAGAGAGTAATTAGGTAGGCTCTCCTCTTTTACTATGGGTTAAATTGGGTCTGAAAATACAGCCTCAACTCGACGTGTCCAAAGCTACTGGGCCTGATGGTTTTTCGCCCCTGGTTTTAAAATGCTACACCTTTGCTTTGGCTAAACCCCTGCGCAAACTCTTACACCAGCCTTACTCAACTGGAGTGTTTTCGTCTGCATGGAAACATGTTCAGCCTATACTTAAAAAAGGAGGAGCATGCGATGCCTCTAACTAGACGCCAATTGCAATCACTTCGCTTTTATCTAAGGTTTTTGAATCACTCTCTAACGGCTCTAACGGAGTGTTGGAATCATTGTCTCCATAATTTTGGTGAGTCCGAAAATTCTTGACAAACTTCAAGCATTTGGTCTGCATCTTTACTTTTTAAAATGGCTAGAAAGTTTTTGTCAGGCCGTTCAATCCGTGTAATATTAGACGGAATTACATCTGTAACATCTACGAAACAAATGTCGTTGTACCTCAGGGTTCAGTTCTCTTACCAACCTTATTTCTGCTGACGACAGACCCTTGATATCGCGTACTCCTTTGATTCTGAATTCTTGTGGGAGCTCTACAGAAATCAACTGAGAACGCATGTTTGGATGATTAAGCAACCACATTTCCACGATTCTCGTTTGGGGCAGAGCAAACCGTGTTGTGTTAAATGCATCCAACACTCATTGTTGTTTACTATCCCTTAAAAAAAGCCCACTCTCAATCCATCTCTGTTGACGAAGTAAATATACCCCAAATATCCTAAATATCCCTTTTTCTTGGGTATTGAGATATCTGAGATATTCTGTGGCCAAAAATGCAATGAAATGCTTGCGTTTTCTGCAGAAATGTAAGAAATACTTCACCCCGTCTGATTTGGCGTTGATCTATAAGTCGCAAATCAGGCCTAGACCTGATTATAATTCCCATATTTGGCCGGATACACCGCATTGTCTGCGTTAGACAAAGTGTAACGTGGGGCTGTTAAGCTTATTGGCGATCCCTCAATCTCTGAGAGCATTGGCGGAATGTCGGTTGCCTCTTGCTCTTCTATAGCTATTTCAACGACCATTGGTCTAACGAAATTGCTAACCTGATACCTTGTAGACACATCACAACGCCCAATACACGAGTTTCAAGTCGCTCCCTTGGCCGTACCATCAAATTTCGGGAATTTTTTTTAAAGCAGATCAACACGAATTTTGAACAGTTTACCATTTTCTGTTTTTCCCTCGTCTTGTGAGCCCGAAACTTTCAAGCGAGGCGTACATCGACATCTCGTTCACTCAACTCCTTAACCCATTTTCCTTAACCCTTAATTCCTTTCCAGCCAATGCTTAGTATCATAGGGCGTCCACTGAGCTTTGGCACTATCAAAACAAAAACAAAAATTAAAATTAGCTTGGAGAATTTAAATAAAAAAACAATGAACTGGAAAGCATATCTATCTACAAGGGAGTGACTGGGGATAATTCGTTTTTATTTTGTTTTATTTTGTTGGTATTATTTCTCGATTAAATCATATTTAAACCCAAGGGATCGAAAAGGATCTCTAAGCCCACGGATCGATTTAATTATTTTCTTACCTCTGCTCTAATCGGTATAATTAGTAACGTGTCAGTTTTCCACACGATAATCAGGTGTTTTTGCTGACAACAAATTACGACAAAATGGGTTGAAGGGAATTGAAGTTCTTATTCCGAGAGAACTGTCTACTCTAACCGAGCAAGCGCAGTTTACCCACTGTTATTTGGAGGATATCGTTAAAAGGAGTAGACTTGGACGGGTCAGAAATTATTTTTTGTGAGTACCAAAGAAAGACATCAGCGAAAGCTGCCATAGAAGCAACAGAAGAACTGAAAGTATTACCCTTAGTCCAAATAATATATTCAAACAATGGCCTTCTGACCTAGAAATGAAAAAGTATTGCTTAGAGTAACAAAATAAACCTAAATCGATACCGAAGTAAACCTAAATCAAAACCTTGTACGAGCCAAAGCGAAAATCTGAGAGTATTTTGAACTCAAAGAACTACAAACAAATCAATGAAAGCAAAGCAGCATTACAGTCGTCAACAAAGTCTCATACTCACTCGGTCTTAAACAATACACAAAGGCAATAGTGTTAGTTACTTAGAAGCTGATGGTGATACTCACTCACTCTTACACAAACTTGTATATGCCCTTGTAAGAGCAGATTTTGAATTTTTCTTAAACATAGCCTTTCACACATTTATGGGATTACTAAAAAACACCAAGTGACTCGAAAGGGGCTCGGGAAAACCATCTGTATTTGTGGCTTTACATTAAAAATGTTGTTTAGATTCCTCTAGTTCTCACTACGCTCGTTTTCTGTCAGATACCAATAAAAGAAGTGAGAAATTATGGCTTATACTGGTTACCAAAAGAGTCCTTAGCTATAGTAGGACCATAAAACTGACAAGAGGAACATGATGGATAATTTATGGGTCATAAGATTATCATTATGGGACATAAGATACTACAAAAAAGGTTTGACTCAATCCGCCAACTTTGGCAGATAACTCAGCAGACTCGGTGATGATCTTTGACTTCATTTGATAACATCTTCATGATTTTTTGCAAACAACTCTAGAAAGAATTTCCTTCTAGCATGGACATTTAACCTTCATAAAAATTCGATTAGCAATTCAAATTATTTATAAGACAAAACCATAATAAATTATGATTCACATAATTCCATCTTTAATTGTTTAATTAATTCCTTCTGATCGTAAAGTGCCAATTGATACCAATTTACGGAGACCTCATGGAGTTCCTTTAATAGATCAGCAGGCTAACAATGAAAAGTTCAACAACCGAAATGCAGTCCAACGATGTTATCGTATGCAAAATTAAAATTTCCCAGCCACTGTGAGTGTAATAAGTTTGATTACAAGCATCCGCGAAGACTCTGCTAGTGTCAATGAAATCCACCAGAACACAAAATGTTTACGGAACACGTAAAAAATGTTGAAAGAATACTATTATGCGGGTCTTGTTGAGAAAACAAAAACTTCCCAGATGTTTTATAAAAACAACTTCCTGAATAGAGTCAGTAAAAGGGCACGATTTCGAATAGATTTCCTTTCAATCGATCTCAGATGCCGTAAATATGTTAGCGGACTGTACTACACCACCGACAAGATCACTTTTTAAAGCTTCCTTGATCTATTTTTAGCTTTTGGACAGTGCTCTGGATTTAAGTTATGTGAACTCACCTTAATCGGACTGATATGAAATCGCAATGACATTATAACGTTCCCAAAAAATTCCTGTATTAATCAAATTTGTCATAAAGAAAGGTGCGCGATCACTCGATCACTTACTAAACTTCCGTATGTTCTTATCTTTGCAGATTCGCGGGTTTTTTGTACAGAGCGATATTATGAAGTACAGGCGCGTGTATTCCTCAGACTCTGATGGCAAACTGATCTAAGATTCAATTTTGAGGCATTAGTTAGAGGATCGTGTTCGCGATCGTTTGTGCTTATTAAAGAGAGTCCCCACGGATGTCGGGAATTTACCCGATCTTTTCGGGGTGAGAGCTGGGAGCTTTGTAAAAAGAAATTAATAAAAGCAAAAAGGAGAGTAAATATTTAGATTCTTGGGAATAACATTTGGTTTAATTGGAAATTTCTTTGTCGAGTTGCATGGCTTTTGCGCGTTATTTATTTGTTGATTTGATTAAGCCAAGATTTCTTTTTTTTTAAGAAATTGTGGAATTTAAAATTTAAGTAGAGTATGTGAAAAAAATACAACTGATATCAAGCCGGAATATATGAGAAAGAGTCAAAGAGTCGAAGCGGCGGAAATACTTGATTTTCGAATGGACTGCAACTCGTCTTGTTCTTTATGACTTCAATATTGAAGAAGCGACATCCTTTTAATAGTTTCTTTAGCTACAGGAGTAGAAAGAAGTCAGACGTTAGTAGGTTAAAAAAGTTTACACAATCATCGTCGTGCAAGGACCATTGCCCCGCCGCCTTCAGTTTGGTTAGATACATAGTATATACTGCTCCTGGCAATAGCAAACGCAGTCTGGGGTCAGCTGTTATACCAAATTTCGCCATTACCATTATTACCAATTTTTTGCAAAACCTAGGGAGCTCCTTAGCTCATCTCAGTGATGAAGTTGATAAATAAAAATAACACCCCCCCCCCTTTATTCATCACGGATGTGTAATGCCCTTTTACCAACTTAACTTGTTTTTCCCAGTTCATTCAAAGGAATTTTGATGTGACTGAAATGACGTGCAAATTCGGCGAAATTTTCGCTTCGGCGTATATAGTACTTTATTGTAGTGACAGAAATGTGCAATCTAAGTGGCGAAAATGGAGCTTTCTCGGCAAATTGCTCAAAAACTCACCGATAGAGATGCCTGCCGCTGCAGTCCAGTACTGTACACGGGTAACTAAACATTTTTGCAATTTCCGCGCTGACCGGAAGTTTTGTCTGCAAGCGTAATTGGGATATGTTGAGTACATACACAAACTACTTATGCATTCAAATATTGGTAACCATACCATTAAAGAATAATTTTCCCTTCCCTCTATCAGACCATTATACCAAAAATTTCTAGAGAGAAACACTTCAGACACCCGCCCCACTCATACATCGCTTTTAAAACGTTTGTGTACCAGAAAAAATCTCCCTGCGAAATGATTCCAGGCTTCACTTCACCCTAATCGTTGGTGATTGCAGTATTGAAAGTCTGTCCGGAATGGAATCGGAGGCCATGATAATCTCAGGCACCCTATCTTAGATTTTCTTATAGTCGAGGCGCATTTTCTAAGTTCTCGCATAGTAGTCCTGCCTCCTCTTACTTATAGGCAGTATTGACTGCCTCACCTTTCATCTCAATGTGAAGAGGTTCGAGATTAATACTTAGGAAAGCCACCCGTTGTAAGCTGCTGAATTTGTTTCTGACTACATTGAGCTTAGCTCTCTGCCATCATGTGATAGGTAACCCCATGGGTCTGACCACCGTTGTGTAAATTCAGTACATTGTCTTGTATTTCAAACCCGGGGTAGTAGCGTAAGTTGTATGATAAGCCCAGAAGGATTATCGGTTATGTTATGTAGGTGTATGATCACGTATAGTAATATACTTTTTTTTCACTTATACACTAAAGGTTGGTGTTGATTTCGAGGTTTACCTTTTGGCACCATTCTTTAACCGTATCTAGTGCTTCTTGCAGAGGTTCCGTAACATGTTACTGGCGTCGCCAATTATCACGATTTGTCATCTCCTAGCCTTGCGTGGAGTTTTTTTTTATTGAGCAATACCAAGATCTCGTAAATCACATGACACCCCATTAGTAGAGATAAAACCACACTCTGACGGCGGTAGCCCGAATCATCCTTCCAACAAGACTCCCTGTGATTTTGCGTGATCTGAACATTGTATTTATCCTTCGACAATAGGTCTCGCTTAGATCCCTACCCCTCAAGGCCTTACGCAATACAACTAAATTGATAGCTGGTCAGGAAGTCTTAAGTATCAAAATTACTCGTCAATTTTCGACATAGCTTGGGCTGGGCTACTTTCAAAAAAATCATTTCTTGTTATCCAAATATTCTCTATCGTTACAATAATTTTTAAATATACACATGGCCCGTTAATGAAAGTGGTTTTTCTCTCTAATTCCGGTAAACTCGTGATACAACTACTGTCAGCGAACCTACAATTTAAAGTGGACTCTAAATAACCAACATTATATTTTCCAGTCCCCAGTGGATTTTAAGCATAATATGTTGTCAGCAGAAAACTACATAGCACGCCCCAGGTGTATTCGAAACTATCACCATTATAAGCAGATCAGGACGTTATCATTATGATATTCGTCCTCTGACGAGAAAGCGATATAGTCGTCAAAAAGTACTAGGACAATTGTGAAATTTGGATGTTGGCGTTTTAAAAGATTTTCAAAGTACGTCATATTCTGATTCATTGCTTTTAAATCATACTCAGGGGTCCAGCAAATCCCAAGCACAATATTTCCGTTAGTATCTTTGTAGTATCACATTAATACATAATAATATTGGAGACGGTGTTGGATCAATTCGTTGAGAGGCACGACCACCATACCATGGGTCCCGGGTTCGAGACCAGGTCTCCCCGTGAGCTTTTATTAAGAAATCAAAATAATCCACTCCGTGTCTGGGCTGTTGTCTAGCTCGCAACAATGCAAAAATAAAACTCCAGTTTCCTCACTTCCCTTACCGTAATTCCCTTCCGACCAAAGGCTTGTCCCCTAGGCTTTGGCCACATGGTATAAAAAAAAATCTTTGTAGGTACAAAACGAGCGTATAATAGATTTTCCGTAATCCTAGAACACGATCATTAGTTGTGTAGCTATATTTGGGCTGCGCGTAAGAAGCTGATTTAGGATCTGACAATCCTCAGGGAAAGAAATAAGTAGTACATGTCTAGAAGTATGGTTTTCTTAAATACTCGACAATTAACTTTTTAGGCCCAGAAAAATATAGTCATGATCTTCTATAATAAAAGCTGGACAAGTGCGAGTTTGACTCACGCAGCGAGGGTTCCCGGATATTTTTTTATGTGATATAACTACAAATTAACGATTGTCGGATTTTTTCCTTTATTTGTGCTGTGAGACCTTGCTTCTTGCACATTTCATGATTCTAGGTCAACGGGAAGTACACTGTAGGTTTTGATTTACTAGCTAGTGTTTGTCTTGACAGACAGACGGATAGCGAAGTGATCCTACAAGGGTTCCTTTTTTCGTTTTAAGTTAGTAGGAGTAATAGCATCATAAAAATCAAATGTGGAGTCGACTATGTCATAAATACCTGGTGGGAAAAAAGTGTTGATATAGTTTGTGTAAATTGATATATTTAGGTTATTTATTTGTAAACAAATTCAAAGATTTTAATCTAGAATCTGATTTGCACATGTAAGAAGAAATAAAAATCGGGCAACGTAATATGAAAGTACTCTCGGCATAGGGCTTCTACTACAGACTCTCCACCTGGTCCGGTTTTGCGTCAACGCAACTATTGCCACGTTTTTTTGAACTCGGTGTCTTCGTTTTCTACGGATCTTTTCCATATGTTGCACGGTCGTCCACTTCGTCGTCTTCCTTGGCTCTCGTGCGGGTTCCAAACAAAAGCCTATTGTGCGATATTATCTGGCCCTTTTCTTAGTATGTGGCCTATCCATTGCCATTTTCGCTTGCGAAGACTGGTGTCTATCCTGCCTTGGCCTCTGTAAGTCAGTGTAGGTCTTTATTGGTAATGACCTCCGACCATTGGTAATAACCTCCGGCATGATATTAAGGATGTGCCGGAGACAACGGTTTACAAAGGTTTGTAGCTTAGGAGGGAAACCCACGTGCTAACCAGAACACCTTAGCTCAGAGAGTTACACAAATACACTCTCGGTGACTTTCAGAACGCCTCAAGGAGCAGCCCTCCTTCTGGGATAGGATAAGTAGGGTTGTAACCCGCTTATCTGAAAAAACTAAATTACACACGAAACGTCCATTAAGTACTCCAGTTTCGAAGAATTGTCAATTGACCATAATGTAATTTAAGAGGGCGATATAAGCAATTTTGGTTATCTTCGAAGTTTTGTAATATTTAATAAATCCAATTTCAACTAATTTCGTAATTGCAGAATTTTCAACGGCTCTTAATATGACGAAATGTTTATCTGACGCCAATTTAAGAAAAAACGAATAGAAGACAAATAACACAATTGTCTGCAGATTCCAAATGTAATCCTTCAAATAAAAACATAAGCACTAGCAAAATAATTTTTTATTTATTTTCTGGTCAGATGAATCAAATTTTGAGGTAAGTATTCATATATCATCAATAATTCATCATTTAACTCAAAATTTGATTCATCTGACCAAACCTTTGTCCAATCCAATCCCCATGCTCTCGGGCCCAATCAAAGCGTCTCTATTTATTGTGTGCTGAGAGCCACGGTTTTCACTGGCTTTGCAGCCTTCCGAAACAGCTTCTTTAAGCCTCCTTTTAACGATTCGTGCAGAAATTATTAAACCTCCT
Source organism: Leptarthrus brevirostris (assembly GCA_964036015.1). Taxonomy (NCBI): domain Eukaryota; kingdom Metazoa; phylum Arthropoda; class Insecta; order Diptera; family Asilidae; genus Leptarthrus; species Leptarthrus brevirostris. Next base: position 9,342,668 of record OZ038373.1, read on the forward strand.
TGTTCATTGAGGTGAGCAGCGTGTACAATAGATGTTTAGCGGCAATTTTTTTACACGATCGCGAATTAGTAAACGATCCTCTCGTTCCAAAGTTACGCGATTTTTGCCTGAACGTGCTTTATTTGCATGGATCCCGGTCTCGATTTTTTACTTGGCTCATGCCTTGAGAGATTAAAACAACTATCCGTATCCTTTCACCTTCACTTTTATTTTACACCTGTACAAACAAATTGACTAAATATTTCAAAAGTGCACAAACTTTGATTTTCACACCTGTAGAACTGTTTCGAATATAACACGAATTCACTTAACAAAATACTACAAATTGGTATCTGAAAGCAAAAATTAAAAATTACCCTAATTAATGAGACTCGATCACCTGAAAAACGCGATACTTAAAAAAGATTTTTTCTGCCTGCATTAATTGCTTGCACAACAAAATGCAATACGACTGAAATACAATTGAACTTCCCAGCAGAGGTTGCTAGTCTCATTTGATCATAAAGTGCTCAGCTTCCCTCCTCTCTCTCTCTCTGGTTCCTTTAAACCCTTGTGGGGCACAGAGCCTATACTACACTCTGCTACCACCTGGTCCGGTTCTGCGACAACGCCTTCAACTATGGCCACGATTTGCTACGTCTTCCTTGGATCCCGTGAGGATTCCAATCAAGAGCCTGTTGTGCGATGTTATTTGGCCCTTTTCTTAGTGTATGGTCACTTTCGCCTTCGAATACTGATGTCCATCCCGTCCTGGCCAGTAGTCTATTGGTAATGACCTCCCGCCAGTGGATATTAAGGATGCCCCAGAGCCACCTTTTCAGCCGTACAACAAAACAGATTTTATGTTCGATTCGAAGATCCAGAGTTTTGTGCGCTTGAAGATGTTGTTCCCTTAAGGAACCGCAAATCCACAAACCAGAACCAGCAGTTGCTGGGTATATTTGAGTATAGCTTGATCAAATTTCAACTAAAGTGAGAGTGATTAGTTGATAATAAGTTCACAGTGCAGTTGTAAACTTGCGTTTATGAAAGCAGAATTTATTTCGTCACAGGCGCGCAAGAAAATACACTGCGCATATCGCGGGTGTTTACGGTGACTTAAACGACTACGAATTAAAAATTACACTTTGCTGACTTTCATCACAATAGATCTGTCTGTTTACTCGAAAGTTTTTCAACAAAACCGAAGGTTAAACACTGCGTCGGTTTACTTTGACACTTGAAGAAATTTGACGGTCGAGTAATTTCCCCTTTCACCCAATTTTTACACACGTTGATGAGTGTGGACAGAATCTCGGCGACATTCTTCTTATTCTGTTATTGTTGACAACTTACAGCTGTTTGATATTTGGCAAATACAGCTTATTAATAAAAATTTAAATAAACACGGGGAACTATTAACTCTTTTAGTAAATTGTTATTCATTTTTATTTATTTTTACGATTTCCTGTGAACGCACTGATCTTTGCACTGAAATTTACTTTTAACAGTTCTTCAGTTGCCATCAATTTACCCAAAAATCGTCTGTTAACTTTCGCATTTTTCATCCCCTTCTCCAGAAGAATGATTTTTACTTGATTTTTACCCACGTTTTACACACAAAAGTAAACAGACAGACCCAATATGATGTAAAATGTCCATAAATTCAAATCAAAACAAGAGAAAGTCGATGTGTTAGATAAAATACCTTAAAAAAGTGTTCTGGCAAATGTAACCATCAAAAAAAAATTATAATAGAAACAAAAATAGCATAACAAATCTCAATTCTGACAACTTTCCAAAAGGTTATAAATAATTTCGTTTCTATTTTTAAAACTATAGAGCACACCTTTTCGTAACCCCAAATATGTGAATAATTTCAGTATTTCAAATTAAAAGTGTAATAAAATGTGAAAACTTACCGCACACGCAGTTTTAATATTTCCGACCTGCATCTCTAAGTCTCGAATTCTCTTAATTGCAGCCTCTTCAACCCTACTATGTTTTGCTAACTTATCAAATACTCTTTGAACCTCTTCAATTGGAAGCGAATGATGTTTGGGTGAAGGATGCATAGGTGATCCCTGTGGCGTAACACTTGCAGTGACCGCTTTAATATGAGTTTGCATCGAAACATCTTCGGTAGGACTAGTACTGCAAGAAATTGACGAAACTGATTGATGTAATGCCTCCAGTGCTTTAATTTTCTGATCCAAAGTAGTCTCAATATCTCGAAGCTATAATTAATATCAAAAGTTCAATAACTCTAGATTAAAGACGCATAAATTAAAATTTACCTGCTCAGTTATCTGACCCAATACTAAACTCTGCTCGGCACTCGGTCGTGAATTTCTTAATTGTTCTTCTAAGTGGGTGATTTTTTCTTGATAGCCGTGACCTATTTCCGATTTTAAACTCTCAACCTCTTGCTGAAGCACTTCAGTTGACCGATTTTGTGACGCAATAAATGTTTCTAGTTCCTGAATTTTTAAGAAAATTTAGAAAATCTATTTTTTAACATCGAAATATGTCGCAACTCACCTTAACCTTCTCTTCCATGACGTGCTCGTTGAGAGCTTTTGTTTGCACTTGAGTTTCAAGCTCCGAAATTATATCGCGCAAAACGAAAACTTTGTCAATTGATGCTTTCAGTTCGATTTCAAGTTTATCTTTTTTAGCCTCAAGATCGCTTACTCTTTCTGTAAGATCTTTGATTTGTTGTTCCAGTTGTTCTGCCTGATATAAAAAAATAAATAAATAAAAGAAATTTTATTAGTTTCATAAACAATTTGTAATTGATTAAAACAAACAAACAAATTTTAGTTATTAATAATTTTCACTTACTTCTCTGCCCATTCTAACTACTTTTGTTATCTAGTGACGGTTAATTTAGGTGCGAACAGATTTCCAGCCGAAACAGTATTGCGAGATTGTGATTTGCGTGAGATTTTTGTTTTCAGAATGATTTTCAGAAAGCAGAAAAAATGTGGAAAAGATAAAATGAAAAAGAAAGAATTTTTGAGTTAGTAAGTGGTTTAATTTTAGAACAATTGTAAAATGAAAGCTTTTTATTTTTGTGAATGAATTGAACTCCTTAAGTTTTTTGACTTTACCGGAAAATTGACGATAAAATTACTTCGATTTAGTTAAATTAAAAAAAATTAAGGAGTTACCCAATCAGTAAGCAAAATATTTACCAAATATAAAACAAATTTAGAAAGTATTATTAAGAGTATAGAAGAAATACAGTTTAATTATGCCATTGTTAAAAGTTTTTTTTCAGGAGTGGGGCGATATACAAAACTAAACCAACAACAAGTGGGTTCTGGCTTTGAAGTGGACATATTTTACTTTATGCGAAAGGGTGCAAAGTTGTGGAGGTTGTGAGGGGGGAGGAGGAGGAGGGGGGGGGGGGTATATGGTCAACGTAAAACGTTTTCCAAAATTGTAAGAAATTTGCAATCTGTCAAAAATGTAAGTTGTGGGGAAAATTGGAAGGATATGTACATTAAAAATGACCAGAAATGCACAAGAAAAAAACTACTCCTACGAGAATTAATTTACAAAGATTTAAACTAATGAAGAATTACACAATTGATAAGTACTGAGAAACCGCGATTCCCGTACCTATAATAACGATTCTTTAGTCGAGGTTTCGAAGTTTAAGATTGAAATTAAAAGGAGAGTACCAATGCATACTAGACTTTATCATACGCCTTTAAAATAATATCAAGTTTACGAAAATATAAAGACCATTGCTTGCAGGAGCGCTAACATTGTAATCAATAATAATTTGCAGCAGAATTACCAGCACGAAAAAACTGCAAACTATAAAGAATGAAACCTTGTATTACTGAAAGACGAAACAACAGATAAAAATGGCTTTTCAATCAAATAGGGCTGAAATACTTAAATTTAAAGTACAATTGTTGTATCATTTGTTTGGTCTTACAAAAATAAACCAACAAAAAATTAATTGCATATAAAAATTAAGACAAAATCAAAAAACAATTCACAAAATGAATTAAGTCTAGAATGAATCTATTCGAAGTTTTTACTTATTAGCATAAACCCACAAAATGTTACTGTCTACGAAAATTACTTAAAAAACTACTTCACTACCACTACAAACAAGATGGCTGTAAATCGATACTTACCTCTTTCGAAGCAATTTCAAAAGCAGATTTTTCCTTTTCTTTTTCACGGACAAGATTTTTTAATTTTTCAATTTCCTTCAGAAAATCATCTCTTTCTGCTTCGCGCTCTGCTGCTTGTTCATCCAAAAATTGTCTGGTAGCCTTAAGTTGCTTATCAGCAGCATCAACCTGTGAAGGGATCAATTCAAGATGGAAAAGAAAGGCAAAAGACGTAGTGTAAAAATTATGCAAACCATTCTACTTAATGTCAAAAAGGCAAAAATTGAAAATATTTACTAAAATTGTTATTTTTTTAAACTATTAGAGTACATAGTCAGCTAATACTGGAGCTATCTGATTAATCACGTCTGTTTTAAGCTTTACTGCACTAGTACAACCTATTTATATTTATCGCAATTATCAATGAGTCCTATCGGCTCGGAACCGTATTCAGATAAATTCATAAAGAAGAATATAAATATTAACAGCAGTGAACATAAGATGGACCCCTGCGGAACCCTACATTTAGCTTACTGTTTGCTTTTATGTGATACATTGGCAAAATGTAATAGTGCAATACTGTCACTACTGTTCGGATCAGCCCCAAAACCTGTATATTGTGGAAACTGGACCACGAATCTACAGTACGGAACTGAAGCTTGCATGTAATTTAAGTTTTAAGGAGTACACTGAGATGTTGGCGCTTGATTACCTGAAGTAGAATCCGTTCATGGACAAACACGTCCTCATAGCACTTAGTAATCAAGCGGTGATTAAGAGCATGTAACAAACGGTGTTCAACAAAATTCGGGCTTTAGGATGTGTTCTAAATCGAAATGAGCGTGCCTGTTAAACAAGGTAACACTGTTTTGCACAAAGGGACAACTAGAGATTTAAGGCAACAAGAAAGCGAATAGCCTAGCTAAGTGAGGAGCTAACTTGAACTTTCAAGGCCCGGAGCCATCTATTGCCTTAGGAAAAGGTAAGGTAAAAGGACTGGTTAAAAAATGGGTCATAGAGAAAAACTGGAGACAATAGAATGAAGTGGAGTCGTGTAGACATGCTAAAATAGCGTTAGAAACATTATATTGTGAACTCTGAAGTCATTGACGGCACTATTGACAGGACAGTAATTTCAACTGTTATCTGAAGAAAATCGGGCTGATCGAAGATGACACCTGTTAATTTTTTGTTGTCATTTGAAGAAAACTGCTGCTGAATCCACATCGACCGCAAGACCGAATTGCTTTGACACGAAGACGATGCTTTGGGTTTGGTGGAACCAGAGGGCTGTAGTCTTTTATGAGCTGCTCAAACCTCATAGAGTGATTTTTCTTCACGACAAGTTCGCGACAAGTTGGAAGCACTCAACTGGTAAGTGCTAGCCCATGCGGCTTACTCACCAGACTTGGATCCTTCCGATTACCGCTTTTTTGCATCGATGGGTCACGCACTTGCTGAGCAGCTCTTTGGTTCGTACGAAGATGTGAACAAATGGCTCAATAAATGGCTCGGGGGGGGGGGGGGGGGGGGTGGCGGGGGGGAGGAAGATTAGCGATGGAGCATACTTTGAATAAGCTACTTGTTATCATTCTTCCGAATTTCATGTGTTTTTTTTTTTGGAAAAAAATCCGCATTTCATACTTGTACACCTGGTAGCTGCACAGTGAAGCTTTACCTTTCTTGTTTTTTCGTGCTGTGCAAATATGAAATAGACTAACATCTTATACTCCCCTATATAAAATATAAGGCGATTAAGTTCAACGTATTCACTTGTCCATTCCCATTGTCAATCCCCTCTCTTTCTTTCTTCTAACCCAGGTATAGTAAATCGCCCTACAGTGAAAGAAATTTTATACATTCAAATATACAAATCCCTAAAAAAAGAGTTCTTGATTTGTAAGAAAACCGAAAAAAAATACGTGAGCAAAGCCAATCCCGGCTTGGTTGCTAAAAAGGACCACAGCCTACTCTAGATTCAAGCCCGGAAAACATGACAGTACGGCGATTCCATCACCAAGCGTTTCGTTATTATTATATTTGTCTTGTATGACAGATTAACCAATAATTACACAGTTGAGTTGAGATGGACTTGGATCAATTGATTGAGCGGCACGACCACCACGGAATGGTTCAAGGGTTCGAGAACAGGTCTCCCCGTGTGTTTTTAAAAATTGAATTAGAAATCAACTTCGTCTCTGGGCTGTTCTCTAGCTCGCAGCAATGCAAAAACAAGCCATACAAGTTTCCTCACTCCCTTGCCCTATAATTCTCTTTCGGCCAAAGCCATGCTAATGCATCAAACGGTTGTCCCCTACCATTGTAAAACAAAATAAAGAAAAATGCACACTTTCCTAACCAAAACCAAATATAAATGCTGATGTCATTGATGCAACAGAACAACAAGAGAGAGTATCCCCTCTAAAACAAAATATGTTCAGAACATTTGTAGGTTCACGTCAAGTAAATTACAAGTTGAGGCTCTAAAAATATTGGCAGAAATACTACGAGAAAGTAGAATTTCCCAACCTTTTCCAATTGTGTACTGTGGCAAGTTTCGGTTTGTATACACCACCAATGCGCAGCTGTTCGTGTCAGCTTCCGGGGTAAATACAAGTAGGCTATGATAGGATATATTTTGACAGGCCAAAATTAAAATTCCTTTCTGTGCGCATGGATTTTGAATTAACTTTTGTTCCCTTTAATTTGAGACAAACATTATTTTCGCGCAAATATTTTTTCACTTTGTGAAGTAAGTATCTCAGACATTTTTCATTTCTACATCATAAGAATGAATTATTATTTTAAACTGGCTAGATAAAATATGATACTTTAAATTAAAGAATTGAAAATACATTAAATCTTATAAATTACAAGAAATAAAAGGTTTTAATATACAGCTATAAACACATTTAAAAATCATGCATAGAAGGCATAATGCAAGTTAAACGAGGACAAGGCTCACGAATCATTTGACTGCCCACCATATCAATTTATTAAAACAAAATGTCAAATTGAGTAATAGACATACCTGTGCTTGTAAATCTTCTCTATCTTTCTTTCCATCTTCAACAACTTTATCACCTTCCCTGCAAAAGTCTTCAATCATTTGCAATAGTAGTGTTGTATTCTCACTCATCTTAGTTGGTGTGCTAAGAATATTTCTTGCCTTTTCCTGCAATTGTGAAAACGAAGTAGTTTGCTTTACTGCTCGCAATCGTGGAGGAGATTTAATTTCTCCTAAGGCATATCCTTCACTATAATCTTCTTTCTGAGAATCCAATTGCTCCAACTGCTCTCGCAATGCATTTAGTTCAAGACCCAATTCGTTATTTTTCTTAATGGTAATTTCCAGTTCTTCTTGTAATTTATGTCTATCGTTTTCAGATTTTAACAAACGATTTTTTAACTCATGCACATGGAAATTAAGTTCACTAGCAGGTCCAGACGTATAGACATCACTTTCAAAGATTGATTCGGGACAAAAAGGAATACGATTTAAATCTGGCGGAAGACTTGAAAGAATGTTGCGAGGCACAGGTTTGATGTTTTCTTTAAGAAGGCTTTCATTTAAAGAACTTGCTCGCAATACTTTTTGAGGTGTCCTGATAAGGCCTGGAAAAGGATATTACTGTGATATAAAACCAAATTTTTTTTATTAAATTCATGTTTACCACTTTTCAATCCGTCCTCTTCTTCACAACTATCTCCACTCTTCTCTCCAACTCCTTCAGTTTCTTTTTTCTTCTTTAATAAGTCTTCAGATAATTTTAGCAATTGATTAGCTTCTAATTTTAATTTCTCTAAACAATCTTTCAAATTAAAAGAAGAAACCTCTGGACTATTTTGCGTTATGAATTCAACTAAGTGAGGATCTTCAATGACTGATAATAAACCGGAAACATCAGGAGCAAATCGTAATTTCTTCGAAATTGTTGTTTGCAGAAGTTGATTAGATATTCCTGAACCATTTAAAATATTTGTCGAGATATTTTCGTAGCCATCGAAATCGCATGCACTTATATCACTCGGATTCTGTGGATTATTGACCAGTCTGTGTAATTCCTCGATTATTGTATTGTTAAGATCATCTTCACTCACTGATACATATTTGGCTAATTCAGTCAATAAGTATCTGAACGTGTTAGATAATTCACGAAGATTTTCTCGCTCGCTGACAATTTGATCTAAATCTCTACAAAGATCGAAAGTAGAGTTTCGTTTTATCTTGCGATTGAGTTGTTTCTCGTAATCTGACTTCAGTCGGGACATCTAAGAGAAAACTATTTAATACAAAGTACTTGAGGGAAAAAGTGATAGCGTACCTCTTCTTCATGTTTTATCTGCAGCTGTGCGATCTCCAGTTGACTTTTTGCTGTAAACTTTTCGCGAAGTAATATAAATTCAGGTGGCCAATGATGGTCGTCACTGGTAGACTCAGAGAGCAATGCCTAATGAAGGAATTTATGTTATTATTGTTTTTCGTTTTCGGAAATTACTGAAATGAAAGCCAATATATAAAAAGTATTAGTATGTTACTGTCAAGCAGTTTAGAAGGATGGTCTAGTACCCAAACACCCAATGAAATTTGTGCTTAAATTTTGATAAACAATTTTTGACATGGACGATGGTTACCGTGGTTTGCAAAGCTTGCTTTAGTAAATTAAATTTTTGTAAATTTAAATTGATACTGGATACAGCCTGGATGGATGGATTTTTGAATAAACTGAAAGGATGAAGGTAACATTGATCACATTTTAATCTTATCTTATGAACTGAACAATACTTATGTTTACGCAGTGATATATTCCATGACTGGTGCCAGTGATATCTCTTAAATAAAATACCCTCCCGACTGCTGACAATTCTTAATTAGCTGAATTTTAATTGTTGGGGAATGCTTCCGTTTGCTGGAATTTGTGTGAGCAGTTTAGCAACATATATAGTTCTTAGAAATACTTAACTTTAGAATGTCGCCTATACTTTTTAATCAATGTTGACGTTATGATACACTTGCCAAATTTATTTGTGATTTTTCCGCTTAATACTTTAAAAATAAATGAGGTGAGACAACCAATATCGTAGTTTTTAATTTTTTTTTCTTAAATCAATTTAACCAAATAATTTTTTACAAAATATGATTGTTGTTTTCTATGGGTTACTTAGCTTTCATTAGACATTGAAGGGCTAAAATCCAAAGGTCCGAAAACATTTCATAATATTTGTCTGGTCCGCTTCTGCACTTACGACTTCAACGCAACTTCGGCATGGCCGGCTACAAGCCCGGTTGAGAAAAAAGTAAAACCCGCCGACCAGAACATGGTGGTTTGGGTCTTACAGAAATGGTTCTGAAATTTCATTGTCTTCAGGTGCGGGCATTCCAACGAGTGTTCTGTCAAAGAGATAACTTAATTTCGCAGCTGTGTGTAAGTTCTGTGGGGGAAGCGGCGCAGGGGAGCCTTACTATCTGCTCTCGGTCCGTCCACCATATCCGCATGGCTGGTCCCAGGATCTCATATCCACGATTATGACCTGGGGCAGAATAAGACCAACATTCCATTTGCGATGGAATGAACTTGGGTACGGGGAATTCTCAGCAATTTCGATCAGGTTAACCCCTGAGTTAGTGGATTTGGTGTTCAGTAATGCTCGAGGTGTAACGGCCGATACAGGACAAGTTACAGTTCTTGGAGACAAACACAAAAAACACAATTAAACGAACTGGTGGAGGTGATAAATGCTTTCGTAATGAACAAAAACATTCAGTACACTCACTTCACGTCGGCTGCGTGAGGTCTTCGTAGGAGTAAATCCTACGGATCACTTAAGTGTTAATAAATGGCGCGCACATATTGGGGTAGATTTGGGGGTAATGGGAACCATAACTAGCACATCTATAGCTATCCGTCCAATTACAGAGACTCTGATGTGGCATTCAAACTGCTCCATCACAGCCTCGTGCAACCAAACCAGCTCTCACATATCGATAGACGAATTCAAAGAGCCTGCACGGTTTGTGGTAGTGAAGGAACCCTGTTCCACAGATACTTTATATGCCCGACCTTGTGCGATATTAATAATATTCAATTCACAATTCATCTGTAGTGAATGCGAATCAAGCCTAGGTACACACCTCACACACGTGCACTTAAGAACCACTCCATTGCCAGATTGAAAATGCGATTACGTCTAGAATTCCTAGTAATGGATGCCGACACATTAAACTGCACCTGACAACCTTTATCGTCGTATCGGAACGGAAGACTCGTCTTTCACTGGGAGTAACGGGCCGTAGACTTGCAGAAGCTTGGTATTTCTGCAAGTGCTGCGGGAAGGACAAGTCTGACGTTGGAATCGTAGATCTGTGAGGATGATGGGAGCAGTTTGCAGACGTCAATGACTCTGCAGACTGGTCCCGCGGGACTCTAATCGGTTCGAAATTTTTGTGTGGCAGAAGAAACTTCGCCCGATGCTGCATCTATCCTCTGGAAACACTCAGATGATAACCTTAGAGGTTTCGGGTCATTGTGTACCTTCGTTTAGGTTTAGCTCTTTGTTTTGTTCCGGGATTTTTTTTTAATTTTGGGAACTCTTCTTAGAGCTGTTACTCGCTTGCAGGCGTTTCAAAATTTCTTAAATTTTCTTTTTTACAGGTTTTTACTATTTTTTGCCTTTAAGTTTTAGAATCGGTTTTACCATGCCTATCAAGAGCGAATCAAAATTATGCAAAAGCTAAATTTAAATTTAGACAAATTAATTTTCCACTAAAATCTACATAAAATCACCACATCAAAAACAGAATTGAAAAAGCTGTAGAAATCATGGCACAATTAGCCCATCCAATTGTTAATTTTTTTACTTTATCGTACTTTTTTCCCACCGAATATTGGAGGAATAAACCCAGTCCAACCTTATTCGCAGACGTGAAAAAATAATAATATTCCGAAAATTGAGGATAGAGTTTAACAAAATCCGAAAGGTGCAATTAACTCACCGTAAACTATTCCATTCAATTAAACAAGTGGATGAAAACTATTAGTGCATCGAACCAGTATTAATTTATTTTATCCAAACGTACTTAATGTGCTCTGGTCTGGAAAGGGGTCACTTGGCGGTGGATTTAGTTTGTTCCACAACCAGAATCGAATACCGATTGGCATATAGAATCCCTTCGACTGAATTCATGAATATTTAATTACTGAACGAAACGCATTTGATTTATTTAGAATGAGACAATCATTGTGGACAATGTAGACACCATTTTTTGAAAATTGATTTGAATTAAAGCTTTATACAAAACTTATAGAAATCTTTTTGCTGGAAATTAATTTCAGCATTGGATTCATTTCGATTCGATTGCTAGAGTTCAAAATCTCAACCACTTTATTTGTATAGAAATAGTGAAAGCTAAAAGATTTTCCTGTTCGTAAACAGACAATTATTTTCATGAAATAATTCATTTGATACCAGCAACTGGTTCAAAAAATAAATTTGTGTTTGTTTCGCATTTGGAACTACAAAATCAGATACCATTTCGGTGAAAAATCTTCTATCCCCAGATTTACGACGGACCTTCCAGTTTACATATTCAAAATTGTTTCCAAACAAAACAGATCCCAAACTGCGAGCTACAACTCATATTTTCACCTACTTGTGTCTGCCAAAAAAATATGTTCTCCTCAAATAGAGATTTTACGTAAATATTTGCAAATGACAGACATGGAAGCAAAAAGTAAATTTAAATTATTACAACAGTAGATTGCAGGAAGCCATGAACCGAAATGAATATCGTCCTGTTCGACCATAGCTAAAACTCTGCAACTGAAGTAGATTTGTTCAGCAGTGTTATGTGTAGATTTGTTGGGCCTTGTTGTTTGGAACATCCACCAGGAGTTCCATAACATATGCTTCGCAAATATTGTTCCTTTCAGCGGATTACTATAAAAAGTAAACGAACACAGTTTAAGTGAAATACTTTACACTAAACAATATATTTTATTCATGACGAGCTATTCTCTAACGCAAACTGCAAAGTATTATATAAGTGTAGCTTTAAAAAAATAAACGACTCAATTATATTGCATTTTTTTTAAATTTATTACTCTACAAAAAGTATGACATCCCTCCCACTTTTACCCTATAGGTAATAAATTGTGTAGAATAGTATCATGGAGAAGTGACTGTGGAAAACAAGGAATACCAGCAGTATATACACCATGGTTACATTTTTCTTGGAATGGATCAAGTTAGTTTAGGATGCAGGTCCCCGACGTCCTCAGTTAGTATTTGAACTTTTAATGTTTTTTTTAATTGTAAATTGTAAAAATATGAATTTTGGATTTTTGTGTATGCTTTTGGTTTTAAAATAATAATAAGTGCGCTTAGTCTTGCTAGATTGTCATTATAGGTTTCCTTCATTTTATTTTATGATGGAGGTTCAGTGTATGGCCCTCAAGCAGAGGCGGACTAAGGCCAAGGCAACCTAGGCACATGCCTAGGGCCCGTAATTTTTGGGGGCCGAAAATTAGGTTTTTAATTTTTTAATTTTTATTTAAGAGAAAAACGGGATATTCATAATTATTGCTGAAACGTATCCAAATTATGCCGAATCGTTGATTGATAAAGTCTACAAGTGTGGAAGAGCGTTCCCGTGCTTATGCATCCACGCCCGCGAGTGTCGATGTGTGTAAATACGATCGAGCCTCACGCCTATCGAGCCTTTACTATGCACGTGTTTAAAAAGTCAAACGTAGCTACTGTTACGTCTGTAAATTATTTTCCAAGCTAATGACAAAAGGGACGAATGATTGGAAAAATGTACATAAAAAATTGCCAGAGCATGAAAACTCCAGTCACCAGATTAACTCCATTTTAATTTTTATAACAAGATCTAAAATTACCGGACGCATTGACACTGAACTGGAAAAACAAATTATAAATGAAAAAAATATTGGAGGGAAGTACTTAAACGTGTGGTAGCGACAATCAAATTTATTTCTTCATATTCTTTAGCGTTTCGTGGTAAAAATGAAGTGTTTTTTAGTGAAAATAATGGTAATTATATAGGTGCTTTGGAATATTTATCCGAGTTCGATCCATTCTTGCGGGAACACATGAAAAAATATGCAAACTGCGGCACCGGTACTATAAACTATTTGTCGTCTACAATATGTGATGAATTTATTTCTATTATATCGAAAGATTTACAACTCACAATAGTGAACGAAATAAAGGAAGCCAAATTTTACTCTCTAATTACACAGGTCGACAAAATTCGAACAAATTTCAGAACCAGAAACCAGAGTATACTTTTCCGAAGGTTTTCGGTGCGCTAAACAAGAATCTGGCCTCAGAATTGCTCCATCACGTCAGGTTTTCTAGATATCCTAAGCTAAATGTGCGAAAATCGTGGTTTTTGCCTATATTTGAGGTTATACAGCATAACGATTTTGACTTTTATTGTAAAATTACTGCCAGCATCTTGAAGTACAAGCCTTGCCCTTTCAAATGCGGTTTAGTGTGCTCAAAAATTATTTTGTTTTGTTATTTTGAAGTTTGGAATACTCATTAATTGTACACCTTCAGTTTCACACCTTGTACAGTTTGTACACCTTGCAAAGGATCTGATGTCGGTGTATTCCAAACTTTAATATTGGATATCTCAAAGAAAAAAAAATAATTTTTGAGCACACTAAAGCGCATTTGAAAGGGCACTTTACTTTACTTTAAGATGCTGGCAGTAAGTTTACAATAAAAGTCAAAATCGTTATGCTGCATAACCTCAAATATAGGCAAAAACCACGATTTTCGCACATTTAGCTTAGGATATCTAGAAAACCTGACGTGATTGAGCAATTCTGAGGCCAGATTCTTGTTCAGCGCACCGAAAGCCTTCGGAAAAGTATACTCTGGTTTCTGGTTCTGAAATTTGTTCGAATTTTGTCGGCCTGTGTAATTAATAATTACAAAATAATAACAGAGTAGTTAGGAAAGTTTGGCCTTCACAGAATTTTTCGACAGATTAAAGTCGATGTTGTTAAAATGCGAATTAAAAAACCGAGACATTGACGTGACAGGCTCGTGAAAACCGTAATTTGTGCGATGCTGTGGAATTTCAAGAAAATCTCGATTTCTCAAGGAGAAGAGCAAGACTGGAGCGTCAACATTACCTTGAAGACATTCAAAAGCGAAAACAGTTCTAGAGATGTTACGTCTGAATTCAAGAGAGTCTAGTTGTATGAGCTAAAGCCTATCTGAGTACGGCGGCAGGATAAGAGGATCGCTCCAAGGAAGCCCACGAAGTGCAAAGCGAACAAAACGGCGCTGGACTGCCTCTACCCGGTCAATTGAGTCACGATAAAATGGTGACCAAACACAACTAGCATACTCCAGAATAGGCCTAACAAAGGTGCAGTAGAGAAGCCTGGTGATATAAGGGTCGTCAAATTCCTTTGCCCATCTTTTTATAAAACCCAATGTAGAATTAGCCTTAATAACTATCTCATCAATGTGATCGTCAAACGTAAAACGACTGTTCAACCAGACACACTAGTCCTTGGTCCTAATAATTTTTTCCAGAACACAGCCATGCATAGTGTAGTTGAAGTCGAGAGGATTCTTTCTACGAGTAAAAGACATAGACGTACACTTACTAATATTGAGTGGAAGATAGTTATCAGAACACCAGTTGTAGAAAGCGTCTAAGTCAGAATTTAAAAGTTCACAGTCTCGAATAGAGGATAGAATACGGAAAATTTTGGCGTCGTCAGCATAACAAAGAATTTTTGAATATTTCAAAAATAAAGATACATCATTGATGTATATAATAAATAAAATCGCGCCCAGATGACTTCCCTGAGGTACGCCAGAGGAATTAAAAATAAACTTGGATAGCGATCCACGGAAGGACATACGCTGAGTCCGATTTATTAGGTAAGAACGAACCCAGTCTACAAACAATGAAGGAAACCCGAGGGCCGTCAACTTGTGAATCAAAATTTGGTGGCTTATTCTGTCAAATGCCTTGCTAAAATCTGTAAAGATACAATCCACTTGCTTTTCAGCCTTGGATAAGCAGAAATTTGAGAATTCCAGTAGGTTAGTCAGGCAAGAAAAGGTTTGCAATGAAATTATAGTGTATCGCAAATTAATACCTCAAAAATCTTAGCAATACAACACAAGCTTGCAATGGGTCTGTAATTGGAAATATCACACCTCTTGCCTTTCTTGTGAAGAGGGATAATAAGAGATGATTTCCAAGATTTTGGAAAGACTCCACAAGAAATAGATAAATTAAATAAATAACAAAGAACAGAAACCAAGGAAGAAGAACAGTTCTTATAAAGGGAAATAGGAATACCATCAGGACCGCACGAAAAACTATCTACCAAATTATTGATGTAATTCGCGACTGTATCGTCATCAAATGTAAAATCTTTCATTTCCAGTGTAGAAGGAGGAAATAATGTCAAATAGCTAAAATCCTTAGAGCAAGTATCACAGTTGTCAGAAAGAAAAGCTGTCTTAAAAAAGTCGCCGAAAAGGTTCGCAATCGTCAAGGGATCACTACTTTCAGTGTCACCTAGTTTTAATAAAGTAGGGCAGCCGTCGGTGCTACGCTTAGAGTTAACAAATCTCGAAAACTGCTTAGGCTCACCGCGAATAATGGACCTCATTCTGTTAAGGTAATTATTATATGATGGAGGTTCAGTGTATGTCCCTCAAGGAGTTAAATGAAGCAGAGAGAGGGGAGTATTATTGCAAAAATAAAAAATAAAACCTGGACAACTTTTACATAACATAAATTAAGCCAAACAATAGGTTTAATTACTTGAAGCGAGTAGAGGTTAAGGCTGGTGACATATGTATATATTCTTGAAGTCGTTTTTTTTACTTCACTACACTTTAATTTAGTCACAAACACAATTGTATTATTGGTCACAATGAGTGTTAAAATATTTTTAATTCGCTTTTTTAAATTGAAAAAAAAAATCACTAAATTAATAAAAAATGTAAGTTTTGAATAAAATAAACGAATAAAACTAAACAACACTTACTACTCGAATTGATAGCCTAAGTGAACTGGATAAGATGATATTTCTTAATCACTGTTAACACAGGTATGCAACCAAAGGATATCCCCTCCGGCTGCAGAAAATGATTCAGGTAGGCATGAATAGCTAATAAATCGCGCGAAAGATAAGTTGTTTAAGATAAGATACAAGGCCAGGACAAGGATAAAAGCGATATTTTCACAAATACGATGATTCATCAATATTCTGATCTCCTTAACGTAAAAGGATATCTTTTGTTCTCCAACAATTCCAGAGATTTCTTGATTCTTTATTTATTTGCAAGGATAAATATAACTATTTAACAAAACAAAAAGGTAAATCGTCCAATTAAATTCAAATAATACTTCCATGACATGGAACGTGCGAACGTAATGACTCTCCTCGTTGCCCTATACTGTGTAAAATATCCTTTTATAAATCAAAAACAAATTAAAATCGTTTTCAAAAGGAAAATATATTTGCATAGGTGGTGCAGTGAATGGTACTTTTCCCGAGAGTTCAGTAACTCCACTTTATATCATTAATTAGTCGTTTCACTTGATTTTACTACGAGTATTCGCAAATAACTTGCTGCTGATTATATTCAAGATTTAAGTAGCAATGAAAATGCCCGTCTTTGTGCGTATCTCTCCATCATCCCTGAGGTTAGTTAGCATAAACACAACATGTGTTTTTGCTCTTAATGATGCGCACTTGAAATGGCAAACATTTTCAAGAGGAAGAACTCTAGAGATAGATGGTGGCGGTAGAAGTAGATTTATGCTCCTAATTTAATTCGAAATGAAAAACTTTTACCAGAATGAACGATAACGGGAGGGCAAATTCCAGATTAAGTGAGTTTTAAATGTTCTTTGTACGATTTAATTCCAAGATGAGATGATTATCATCTATCCGAAGTTTTGTGCTTTATAACAGAGTTGTTGTTTCATTAATTTTCTTGTCTATAATTGAAATTAATTTCCGTTTTGATAAGAGATTAGTTGTGGAGTTGTTGGGGATTATAAGAAAGAAGTGATTGAACCAATTTTCGACAACTGAATTTGAATTTCATCAATATTTTATTACACGCGCTTAAGAAATACTTTTTCCGCTAAGGTCAAAGAACTAATTAATTTGAAAATTGAAGACGTGTCTATTCTGATTGATATATCATTTTGTGGTATCGGACAACGTTATTATCTCGTTAGTTTTAGAATTCTTAATGTGTTTGTATTGGAATTATCTTAATATTAACATTAAGAATGCAAGGGAACAATCAATAGGGAGAGAAATAAATACAATAGGCAAAAACGTTAAGGACAACTATCCGTTTTTCAGCATTTAGTAGAAAACCCTCTGTTGTTGGAGCTTCTAAATCATACATTTGGCTTTCGACTGTCTTTGTCGACTTTAATATTGTAGTTAAATCGTTTATTATAACATAACATACATATAACAATCACATGAGAGGCTCAGAGTAAATATGACCTGTCTACAAGGTTCGAGCAAAATTTGGGCAAAAACGAATGAGAGAAAAACTCAGGGCAAAAATGACTTAACTACAAAAAGTATTTTTTGTTTGTTTTTGTTTTTTATATGATATTGCCAAAGCTCAGGGGATGCCCTATGATGCTGCAGCACAGACTTGGCATGAAAGGTATTAAGGGTAAAGGAAATGGGTTAAGAGGTTGAGTGAAGGAGGTGCCGATGTACTCCTCGTTTAAAAGTTTCAGGTTCATAAGATGAGGGAAAAACAGAAGATGGTAAACTGTTCCATATTCGAGTTGATCTGCTTAGAAAATATTCCCGACATATGACGGTACGTCCAAATTTGACCTGGGAAGTATAGTGGTGGGAGCGACTTGAAGTTCTTTTATCGCGTGTTGTCATGTGTCTACAAGGAATCAGGCCAGCAATTTTGTTAGAACAATGGCTGTGGAAATAGCGGCAGAAGAGTGAAAGGACACACAGATTCTGTTGATGCCCCAAAGAGTCAATGCTCTCAGAGATTGCGGGTTCGCTAATAAGTTTATCAGCCTTACGTTGGACTTTCGGTGTGTCCGGCTCCTGCCCAAATATGGGAATTATGTTCGAGTTTAGGTCTGATGTGCAGGGACTTGTAGATCAGCGCTAATGCGATATGGTGAAATATTTCTTACATGTCTGTAGAAGCATTTAATTGCATTTTTAGCGATTGTAAATATATCATCAGTCCAGCTAAGATTGCTGGGTATCCTAAAACCCAAGATGTTTAGAGAGGGCAAATTAGGTATATTCGCTCCATTGACTGAAATAGGTTGAGGACTTGATTTTTGAATGCATCAAACATAACACGATTTGCCCTGTCCCAAGCATAGAAATGTCGTTGTTTAATGATTCAAACATGCGTTCTCGGTTGATTTCTGTAGCATTTCCACGAGAACTCATTACAGAATCAAAAGAATACGCGTACGTGCTGACGTCAGCAGAACTATGATTAGGATTGTGAATAAGGGATGAAAGGTCAGTAATAAAAAGAATAAATAAGGTTGGTGAAAGAACTGAACCCTGAGGTACACTGGCATTTATTTCGTAGGGATCCATTAACCGAGGTGAAGGTGCTTGAATTTTGGCTAGAAGGGCAGCATGTTAGACTATATCAGAAGCTTTGAAATATCAAGAGCGAGGATATAGGACTCGCCAAAATTATGGTGACAATGATTCGAACGCTCCGTTAGAGCCGTTAGTAAGTCTTCGGTTGACCTGCCAGCACGGAAACCGTACTGGCAATCGTTGATAAGATGGATATTTTCTAGATATTTCATTAACTGAGAGATGAGTGATTCAAAAACTTTAGATATGATCGAAGTTAGTGAAATTGGTCTGTAGTTACAGGGGTCGCATGCCTCTCTTTTTTTAAGTATTGACTGGACATGTTGAATATGGCAGGTGAAAAAGTTTACGCAGAGGTTTAGCCAAAGCAGAGACGCAGCATTTTAAAACCAAGGACGATAAACCATCAGGCCCAGTAGCTTTGGACACGTCGCGTTTCGAAAGTGCCCTAAAAACTTCTCGAGTGCGAAAGTTTAGCGGCTTTTACCTCCTAGTGCACTGTGATGGAGATGGACGTGGCTGCATTGAAGGTGGAAAGTACGAATTAGCAGCAAACATGTTTGCCTTATTCAATGAGCAAGTAAAATAATTCCCATTATAAATGAGTGGTGATGTTGAAGAACAGATAAAATTGTTCTTTACGGTTTTTACTAGACACCAGAAACCCTTACTGTCCTTTTGAGCAGAAAATACCTTCTGTGTAACGCTCTGGTCGAAATTGAACTTTGCCGGACTGATCACTGAATTACGAATATTTCGTGGATCTTTATAGATACGTCTCAATTCCTCTGAAGGACATAATTTATATGCCTGGAAGGCGGCTTCCTTGTTTTTAATGGCTGCGAAACAGTCATTATTGAACCAATTGGTGTTAGTTGGTTTGATGTCTTTAAAGCTATAAGGAATAAAGCGATGCATCCCAAACCATAGGAAACCATAGGAAGATATAATGGGTGCTTTTGTTAACGTCTCTCATAGAAAAGCAATCAGACCAGTTCAGCTCTCAAATATTTATTAAGTCCCTAATCAGCATTTTTATAATGCCACACTAATCTTTTTGTGGAATTTAGATTAGTGGTCCAGATGGGAGGTGGAGAATTGGGCGGAGATAAGACAAAGCTCAAGGGAGCAGTTACCTAAACCGAGTAATTATCTGCATGCGATGTTAGAAAAAGATTCAAAATATGCGCGTTGTGCTCTATAGTACTCGAAACACGAGCCAGAGGCTCAAAAAGTTGTTAATTAAAGGACTCACTAAATAACTCGACGTGTCTTTCAGACGGGCTTGTGGTAGGAGAATATCTGAGCCACTGTGTGTTATGGACGTTTAAATCGAAGCTCATCGAAGGAACACACAGTGTCAGCATCAGACATATTCGGGCTGCGGTATGGAAAGCAGAAATGAATGGTGTGCCGATAGGGTTCAAATATAATCTAGACATAATTGAATTCTGGATTAGTAGAAGATAATTGAGGAAGATGGGTGAATAACACATTATTTCTAATATAAACCGCGATTCCCCTCACGGAAGAGAAGAGCGACACTAAGTGATACCCAGGAATGTTTTACTGATAAATATCAGATTCAGAAACAACGTTGGTTTCACTTAGTGTAAAAATAGCCGGATTTTCCGCGATCAAGTGGCAGTAAACCGAAAAATGGTTACTTTTCAAGCCACGAATGTTGCAAAAATAAAATAAAAATGTTTGCATAGTCCTGAATTACACGATAGGGATTTTAGCCCATAACTCACGGCAATTCTCTTCTGTGCAAAAATAGAAAAACCCTGAGTGTTGCTACGAAAGGGGCTTTGAGAAGAACTTCACCCGATTCGAGCAACAATTGCAAGTGGACCTACAATTTAAAGTGGATTCCGAAACACTGACATTTTTTCTGCAAGCTCCATGGCTTTTTTATCGTGATCTGTTGTCAGCAGAAAGCAACCATGTGTTACTACCGGTGGGATTCGAACTTGGGATCTCCGAATTGGTAGGCCGACTGGTTATCACTTACTCCACCGGCGGCAATTCCCCAATCGGAACGGTAAAATTCCCGATCGATATATTATTATCTGTTTGGCTGTTCTCTAAATAATAATGTCAACTGTTTGTAGTGGTAACAATTGCACCAAATTCTGGGCGACGATTTCCTTCGCTCAGTAAGAACCACTTCATAAACCATTGAGGTCTTGTATTCACTTCAATTATGTCATCTAGGAACTTTGATACGTTTTCAATCATATTAAGAACCGGACTTGAAGTTGATGCCATGGCCCTGTAATCACTGCATGCTGAAGCGTGCAATGTGTGGAGTGGAATTAGTGGGAGATGGTGCTATAGAGAGCCCCATAGAGGCATGACTGATAGGACATTTTGGCCCACTATGAGGACATAATATAACTTTGTATCAACTATGTAGATTTGTGTATCTCATTTATTGTTCGAGATTGTGACTTGGAACTGTATGAGTAGAAGAAGTGCTCACCTGCTGAGAAGAAGACGCATTTTCATTGCCAGGAAAAATAGGAAGAAATAACATGAATTAAAATTTATCAACAAAAAGTAGGTTGGCAGGTTTAAAGCTAAATTCATCAATAACCAAAAAAATATGTTTCAGTAAAAGCACTACTGGACGAACGGCGCTGAATAGCTAAAATGTGGAAGTGATTGAAAAATTCAGTCTGAAAGAATATCGATTACAGTTTTTTTTTATGATGTAGTCAAAGCCCAGGGGACAACCCTATGATGCGTCCTAGCATGGCTTCAATCGGAAGGGAATTAGAGTATGGGAAATGAGGGAACTTGAATGTCTTATTTTTGCATTTCTGTAAGCTAGACTAGAGCCCAGAGTTGGAGTGGATTTTATTTTTTTATTTTAATTCAAAACTAACAGGGAGAGCGAGGCTCGTACCGTGGAACCATGGCGTGATGAAAGTTACTTTTAACGATTACGTGGATATAATTTACATTTATTCTGTTAATTATGTAGTAGACGGTAAAGATAAAACAGTGTACTGGAATATCAAAAGAGATTCCTTAATCGACTGGATGGTTGATGAATCGGTTGAGTGGCACGATCACCACAGCATGTATCCAGGGTTCGAGCCTTGGTCTTACCGTTAGTTTTGAATTTAAATTGAAAAATCTACTCCATCTAGGCTGTTCTATACCACGGAGAAATGCAAAAACAAGACATTGAAGTTCCTTCATTCCCCATACACTAATTCACTGCCGGTTGAAGCCATGCAAACGCATCATAGGTTTGTCCCCTTGGCTTTGACGGAATCTTAAAAAAAACCGGAAGTGTAATTTCAAACATCAGTGAATCGCGATGTGAAACATCAGAAGATTGTACTGACTTTAAGCAGCAAATAATCACCCTTGTCAGGCATCAACCTGGTGTCTTCAGTTAAAGAAGGTTATTCCTTGAGAGGGATTAGGTGCATATCACAATATTCCAGTTGAAGGACTACTAAAAGACGATTCTGAGAGAAGATTTGAATTTTAAACGTCCCTTATTGGCCCTAATTGAAGTCGGTTAAAAATTATGGAACACTTTTCATAGTAAAATTTTAGTGTATCTTTTCCTGAGCAAATTGAAAGTAGAGAATTAGCATGAGCTACAAGAATTAAAGCTAAAGTATCACTAGGCCATAGAAAATTGTATCAAATTTGATATTTAATAATTAATTTTTTTACCTGATTTCAAAACAACTTCTGCAAAATGTCGTGCTTCCAACATTTCTACCAACACACAAAAACAAAAAAAAAACTAAAAAACGAAATTGTTGCACCTTAACTACACAATACACACAAAATTCGTTTCAATAGCACAATTGCTGCAGTAATTTTATAAATAGACACTAACTCCAATTTTGAACTGAAAATCCGTTAATCTACTTTGATCTGTTCAATTAAATTAGAAGCGCGCGCAACTGATGCGGGTGTAAATGACAAATTAAATCAAATGCTGTGCTGGGACGCGAAAAGTTGAATGTTCTGGCATCGATCTAATGTTGAACTGATGAGAGATGCTAAACAGATCGCGACTGAACCGCTATAAAAACACACTCAACAGAAAATTTGTTAAGATGTGACCAGAACATAAAATCACTCACGCCTAATGCAATCTGATCAAGGATGGGATATTCACTGAAAACTTTCTGTTTTCTACTATATAACTTTTCACGATTGTGATTGAGTCGATTTTAACCAGAATCTAAGTACGAGAGAACACAAGTCTTGCAGAGAACTGATTATATGATTTGATTTTGTCGACTTTGAAAATTTTGAGCCTCATAGGGCTGCCAGTGGTTATGGTTTGAGTTTTACAATATTCGTTTCTAGAAACGTATCAAGAGCATTGGCACCCCGCGCTCCAATTGACTAAATACTTCCGACGTGCCTGACTTAGATGTTTTGGATTTTTGGACTCTAAAAATAGATCAGTTTTTTTACTACCAATTTGAATTTGAACTTGCTGTACTTCTTATGGGATATATCTTTCCTCTGGACGATCAAAATAGAAAGAAGCTAATTATAAACAAATGACGAAAGAAATTAGATGTTAAGATTTGTTTTAAAGGAAGTCAGACTGCCGGAACGTGACGTGATCGTATTTTTTTGTTACACTTTTCCCTTTTAATTCTTTCAACCGTTTCCTTTAAACGAATAACTTCAATATTACATAAAATCTCTGACATGTGTTCCTGTATTTCTTGATTTTTTTTGGTACTTAACTATCACCTAACTCGATCCAAGTAACTTCAATCATTTTCACGCAAAATCCTATGTTGACCTTGATAGTTAAGCGGTGGTAATGATGATGTAATTCACATTTCGTAGTCTCTTTCTACATTTTCCATAAATTGGTGTAGAAACAAAAAACCGCGAATGCCATAATTTCAGCGCGAGACTGTACAAAAGTTATTTATATCGTTCACTACTGGTGTACTTTTTACAGGCCGTCTAGACAACGACGATCTGGAGTTTTGATTCGTCGCCTTAATGATCCCTCAGCGAAATTTATACGTTTCCACGATCTACATTCCCTCCGGTTCACCTTCAGGTGTATATGACCAACTTCTGTTGAGGTTGTGATTTTTGGCGACTTTAACGTTCCCACTGTTGGTTGGATTCGGTCCTCTGACGCAGAGGAGATGTTGCCTTCCCTTTTTGTGTGCAGCCCCAACACTTTCTGTCCTTCTGTGGGCGTTTCTCAATGCAGCGACGTCGCAAACGATTTGATCATTGGACCCTGTTTTCTCGACGTACCCGGGTTGCTTGTCAGTGAGTACGTGCTTACTCATTTGATTCCGAAGTCCAGTCACCATACTGCACTTCAAGTTTTTCTGTGTTTTGAAGCCCCTGACAGTTTTTCTCCCTTCATTGGGGGCCGCTCCTTTAATTTTAGAGAGGCTGATTTCTCTGTGCTCAACAATTGTCTTTTGGGCTGTGATTGGGCGAACGTATTTGCCGAGCCCGACATTGACATGACCGTGTGCTCTTTCTACGAAGTTCTATATACCTGTTTAACTCATTTTGTTCCGGTCACTTTTTCTTGCTCTTCTCGCTTATCTTGGCCCTGGATGGACGGTCTCAAAAACTTGAAAAGCAAGGCCTGGAAAAGGTTTTGCTCATCTAGGTGTGACGCAGCCTACCAGGCATACTACGACCTCTACCTACAGTTCTCTGTCCATCTGCAGACGTCCTACAATAGATTTCTATCTAACATGTGCCGCTATTTAATAAAGCAATTAAACAACTAAAAGCCTGATTAATACACCTCTTCCTCCAAGAAAGTCTAATAAACCTTTGACGGAACCCGCCAGGTTTGTATCTAGAACAGGCTGTGATAAACTATTACGAGTAATATGAATATGGAAGTGACTATTTGCACTTATCGTGTACTTATGTGCAGTTCCGTGTACTCCGTGAAATTTGTACTTGTACTTCCGTGTACTTTCCCTGTATTTCCGTGTACTTTCCGTATACTTCCGTGTTATTTCCGTGTAGTTTCCGTGTATTTCCGTACACTTCCGTGTTATTTCCGTGTACTTTCCGTGTATTTCCGTACACTTCCGTGTACTTTCCGTGTACACTTTGAGGGTGGTAAATATACACTGCCGTATAAATTCTAAACGACGCGGCGATGGTGACCGCGAGAGCAGAGACCCCGCTGAGGTGGCCAATTTCTTCGCTGACTTTTTTCTCACTTCGTTCTGTGATCCCGACTGTGATACTATTTCGACGAATTTTTCCCACTTGACTAGGCTTCCACGCACTTCATTTGAACTTAAAGACTTAGTTTTTGACTAGGTTGGTGAAGGATGGACGGATGAGTTAAAGCCTTCTAAGGTACGGCGAACCTCATCTGGACATTCTCAAGTGTTAGTTACACCTCCAAGCGGTAGCAACCGGGCAATGCATCCTAGAACGTAGCCAAGTAACTAATGCGGGAGAAAACCTTTTGAAAAATCCCCTAACTGCAAGAGGGTCTACAGTGGTGTCCCTCTATCTGTAGAACCCAGGGGTATTTGGGTCACGAATGGCGTCTCCTCAGGCACTTCTGTAGGAGTGGAGGTAGAGGGTATGGTAGACCCTAACAGGTTGACTATAGTCACGATACCCATAACACAATAGAAGCTTTGGGAAAATTACCTTTTGAAGGTTCTGCGGCGGCTATGGAGGCTGGCTTGCGCCGGATGAAAGTGTTGTAGCAGTCCTGGAAGAAGGTGCCATTGGGAAAATAATAACTAGCTAGCACTTCCTCAGGTGCGGCGGTGCAGAGATTTTAGACTCTAACGAGTTGGCTATCTCCTGCGTTCGGAAGAGTTAGCTGTGGTTAATCCGGAGGAGGTTACTGGTCCTGGCTCTGGACTAAAGCTTTATGGCCTTCAACTCTTCAATGTCGTGGACAAAGGAGGGATGAAAGTCGTAATTAACGCATGGACCAAGAAGGAACACTGGAGACCGTGGATTCCTGCAAATAGGCTAGAATTCTAGTAGAGACCCAGAAAACCGAGGTTAGTGGCGACAGTGGAATAACTGGATACTCAATTGCCCCCACTAAGGGAGACTGGGAGGGGACGAAAACGGACCCGATTCTATGTGGTCTGTTTCGGCTAATCCCCAGACTGGTGTTTTTAGGCTGTCCGGTGTCTTTTGGAAGATTTTCACTTCCCGCGAAAAAAAAATAGTTTTTGACTACGTCACTGTAACTGAATATTTGTCGAGCTTGTCTGATAGATTTTCATGTGTGTGTGTTCTTGAAGAGGTTGTGCTCGTCGGTTGTCCCTGCTCTTTGTTTTCTGTTCAATCTATCCTTATGCAGCGGTCGGTTCCCTAGGTTCTGGAAGGACTCTGTTATTAATCCGCTTCACACGAAGGGTGACAAATCGGACATCTCTAATTATAGACCCATTGCCAACCTGGCTATGTCGCGAAAGCTTTCAAGACGCTAATCAGAGTTTTCATTGGAGACGTTTCATAGGCTCTTTCCAGCACGGCTTTGTTAAGGGTAAGTCAACCACCACCAACCTACTCGAGTTCATGCATCATTGCTTGTCTCCGATTGAGGCCTCCAGGTCGGCTGCGTATTAACTGATTTCAGTAAGGCCTTTGACAGAATTCACCGTGGCATTCCCATTCACCAGCTTCATCTGCTCGGGTTTCCGCCGCTTTTTATTGTTTGGCTTTCCTAATACCTCGCACTCAGAGTGTCTTTTTCCGCGGTGCCCAATTCAACGAGATCTCTGTTCCTTCCGGCGTTCCTCAGGGCAGTATTCTCGGCCCTCTCCTCTTTATCATTGGTATTAATGATGCCTCGTTGTTCCTGAGTGGTTCCAGAATCTTGTGTTTTGCCGATGATTCCAATATTTTCCGTGTCGCATCTTGTGATAACGACTGTGCTTTGTTAAACTATGACATTCAGATTTTCCATGACTGGTGCTCCAATAATTGTCTCCCGATTAATTCTAATAAATACACCGTTATAACTATTAACCGCAGAAGGAGTCCCATTCTCTATGACTACTCCCTGGCCGGAACTTTATAGTATGTACTCTTATTTTGATTGAAAAATTAATGATTAAAAATTTATTGTTGTAGTTCATAAAACGCATGTTGCAGAAAATGAGGTCATGCACCAGTCGAATAGTTAGGATGTTAATTTTACTTCAATTTACTAGTGTAACTAAAATATACATTTTTAATAATTCACATGCAACTATAATATATCAAAAACCATTCAGATCTTAACATCGTATTAGATAAATAACTCATATCTTGTAAATTGGATGATGAAGAATTCGTGACTATCTAAACATACGATTTTCTAAATTAGAAATCGTATTACATTTCAAGTGTTGAATTTAACAAGTTGGCTAATGTACATGCCTTGCCGGAAAGCACAAATGTGCAAAACAGAAATATCACAAATTCCAAGAGTACTATTAATAGCTTGAGTAGTACTTTCCTCGTCATGACAAAGTGAGCATAATGTATGCTTTGTGTCGCGGACGAGCATAAACAGTTTTTATGTTTAGTTCAAGTGGTGGAATAAAAGTTTTCATTTAATTACATTTCTCAAGGCATATGTTATTTTGCTTTTACTTTCCGACCTCAATTCAATTTACTTTGGTAAAATACGAGTCATATGTTCTCGCGTAAGATAAGATGTCTGCGAAAAAAGTAGCACATTAAAATTTTGGATAAAAGAGAAAATAATTAATAATAAATAAAATAATTGATGAGTTACCAAGGTTTTGGAGGGAATAACATTGCTTCGAGCTAGACAACAGCCCAGAGACGGAGTGGTTTTTTTTAATTGTATTTCAATTCCAATTATCCATGGCGTGGTGATCGGGTCACTCAACTAATTGATCCAACTCCGTTTCCATATTTCCAAAACAAAACTAATTTATATGTTTGTTGGGTCGCTTTCCTGAACCTTAGGACCAATTTAAGTTGATCGTCCTCGAAATACTATCAGGAATCCGTAAATGCTTGGTGGGATATAAGCCCCTTAGTACTACTATACTAATCTAAATAATTTTCGACAAACTATTTGGAATTTTTCTCACTTATATACTAATACTATTATATGTGGAGATTTCCCGAGTAAAACTATGACTCGCCCATTCCTAGCATGAAACAGGCACGCACAACGTCAAAACGACTGAATGGCATTCGAATAAGGCACGGTACGACTGTGTAAAAATTTTACTTTTCCAAATGCCAGCCCGCTGCAGACACGTATCAATAAAAGACGCAAGAAATAGTCCAAACCAAGCATGCACAAACTTTTCTTAGACTAAAATATAAAATGAAAACAGTAAAATCATTTTCCTAGATTAACTTATTCGAGACTGACGTCTGAAATAACAAAACTATCTCCACAGTAGCCTGCAACGGTTGTGTAGTTTAGTCTTATTTTTACTCACGTTCATAAAGGTTATATAACTGTTTGCTATGCGTGCTCACAACGGGCGCGTATATACTTTTTAAAATATTAACATCTATACTTGGTTTGGGCGTGAATATACCAAATTAAGTATTTCTACTCGGGTTTAACAGTGATCTATTGAAAAATTACAGTGTCACCTCGGATATTCATGATGTAATTTAATCATATGGTATCTGTGTGCTTCCCACACATTTCATTTCTACGTCATCTGCTTGATTCTTTTTTTTATAGAATACTTCGTAATCGTGTTACGAATGCAATACGTTATAGAAAAGCCCAATATTTTCACTCCAAAGTAAGTACCACGTTGAGACCTAATAGGTTATTGTTGACGTTGCTGGGCATGATCTTTTGGAGTTCCTTTGCGTGGTTTTACGGCTACTTCATAAGAATAAAGTTGTCCCCACAATTTATGTTCCACCAGGCTCGCACCCTCACATTTTTGAGCAGTTGTCTGCCTCTGTCGAAAATGTTATGGACCTCCTGCGCCCGTCGCTCTTCGGATAACGTTTGCCTGCGACCCTCTTTTGCTGCTTCTCTATCACATTTACCTGCCTTCATAGATGGAAGCAACACCATCTGGACGGTTGCAAGTCAACGACATGGTGAACGACTCGGGTAGGCTTTTAGACTTGGTGTTCTCTTCCGGCGCTTGTAGTACTCTCGTAAGGCGATGTCTATCGCCCCTGGTTCCTCAGCCTCTCAGTTTCGTCATCATCCGGTGCTTCACGTAGTTTTTAGTTTTGATCCTGTTGCTTTAAATTCTGCTGACTCTAGTAATTGCTGTTATAACTTTAAAAAGGCTGATCCATGCATACATACATCCGAATGGCTTTCAGCCTGTGATTGGTCGAATGTTTTTGACGAGTGTGATGTTGACAAGGCTGTTTTCGCTTTATATGATGTTCTCTTTGTCTGCTTTGCTAATTGTGTTACCATCTCTAGGTCTGGAACCTCTCGCGCATCTCAACCTTGGCTCAACAAGTGTACGAAGCACTTAAAAAACTTGAAAAATAAAGCTTTGAAGACGTTTTGTACTTCGAGGAGCGATTCTGACTATTTAGCCTATTCCGCGCTGTCTGCGCAATTCCGGTCAGCTCTCGAATCTTCCAGGCGTAATTCTGACGGTTATCCTTCTACGTTGCGTTTTGGTGACCATGCAAATAATGATTCTCTGACGATCGCCAACCTGTTTGATGATTTCTTTAAGACTGCGTTTTTGGACTCCAACTGTGTTATTAGCTTTAAAGATTGTACGCATTTGACGCTGCTCCCGCTGACTTCCCTCCAATCCAAAAACTTAATACTTGACGAAGCTACCGTCTTAAAATATATCTCGAATTTGGCTACTAGTTTCTCGTGCGGTCCTGATGGAGTTCCTGAGTATTTTCTGAAAATTTGCAGTACTTCTTTGGCTCCTATTCCTTTTCATCTATTTAACTTGTATATTTGTTCTGGTGTGTTTCCTAAACCCTGGAAACTACCCACTATTATTCCCCTTCATAAGAAAGGCAACAAAAAGACCCATCGCTAATTAGGGCTGCATTAGGCAAGTTTTTGAAGCCATGATTTGCGATGTGCTCTACTTCCATTGCAAACCTTTCCTGGGCTCCTTCCAGCATGGTTTTATGAAGGTTGACTGCATTTTAACGGACTTTAGTAAAGCCTTTGATAGAATTAATAACGAGATTCTTATTTATAAGCTATCAATTATGGGTTTATTAATTCCTCAAGTGTGCCTCAGGGTAGTCATCTGGGACCGCTGCTTTTTATCATTTATATCAATGATATATCTTTGCTTCTTACTGACTCGAAAATACTCTGTTACGCTGACGATGCCAAAATTTGCCATATTATTTCTAATACTGATGACTGTAATTTTAAATTTTGACTTAGACACGTTCCGTAGATGGTGCTCTATTAATTTCCTCCCTTTGAATATTAGCAAGTGCACTGTTATGTCATTCTCCCGGAAAAGGAATCCTCTGCACTTCAACGTTACTATTGATGGAAGCCCATTGATTAGACTGGACAAAACCAAAGACTTAGGGGTTATGGTAAATACAGAATTACGTTCTCCACGCGAGTGGAGCTACGGACCCAGCTAGTTTATAACGTGGCGGATATATTTTTAAAGGCAATCCCTTGGGAGTAAAATGAGGGGTCCTTCTCTCAGTCGGTTCAAAACTCTGTAGTTGCGTTTTAAAATGAGTGTCTCAATTCCGAATCCCGCCAGCTGTGTGGTGAGGGGATTAATTCGTTTCCTATTGGCGCTTTTAACTTGAAAGTGAGTAATTCCTTTACTCTACAGTGACTGGCGACGAAACGTGGCCGGCCCACTACACCCCTGATACGAAAAGGAAATCAATGCAGTAGTGACACTCCTCCTTGTCGAGACGAAAAAATTCAAAACCGAGTTTTCGGGCCGTGTACTTTCCGTGTATACGGAAATTACACGGCAACTTGAGGGTGGTAAATAGAGACTTCCTTTTTTTAATCATTGATTTGTTAAAAAACTAAGGATCAAATCGAAAAATATTTGGGGCAAAACTTGTTCGTTTTCGGAAAATCGAGAGGGGACAGCAATGCGAAAATTCGCTAGTTCGTTTTACTCGGTTTTTTATTTTATCGAGTAAAGCACCGGACAGAAGGTGTTTAGAATGTTTCCCATTTACTTCCATGAAATAAAAAAGACGGTTTTCAAATTCTTGCCGAACCGCTTGGAATGTCTTGACTCTTATTTTACTAAACTCTGTTACAATTCTTTGTCGCAAATCAGCAGGTGGAGTTTTTGTTGGCGACAGATTTTAAATGGCTCCAAAAAAAATCCAAAGTGGTAAGATCCGAGGATCTTGCTGGCCATTCTACAATACCTCCTTGGTCTATCCATTAATTTGGAAACTGCTAATCCAGTTAGGACCTAACTGGAAGGGTGAAATGAGGAGGCGCGCAATCTTATTGGAAATGGAGCAGATGCTCATCCAAAATCAATTACTTTCATCATTAACTTGATTTTTAACTTCATGGATGATAAGAGGATAGATTACATCCTCCAGCAATTCCGAATTAAGCTGCCCGTTTAGATTTTGCTCGAAGAAGAGGTGACCGATGTTTTTATTGCCGAGAATGCCAACCTAGACCTTTAATGTTTTTGACCATTGAGTTTTATTTGGTCTGAGGTCATGTGGGTTTTCATCAAAGAAATACTTGCAGTTATGCTTGTTAACTTCTCCGATTAAAAAAAACCACATTCATCACTGAAGCAGGTATTTAAAACTAAATCAGGGTGTACTACGGGTAAGCCCAGTAAAAGTTTTGCAAAATTGAAATCGGCGATCTGAATCATTTTCGGATAAAATTTGATAGATTTTCATTTTGTATGTGTAGAATTTGTGCACTTTCAAAATTTTGCGCACTAATGACACTGAAAGTCCCGTTGCGGCTGAGGCTTTACGCAGTTAAAGGGAATGTGTCTGAGCAAAACTCCCCAATACTTCGATGCAAGTTGGTGCATTTAGCACTCTTGGCGCATTCCTTTGTTGTTATTCTCGACGGACCAGTTTCCTGGAACTTGGTCACCAGCTGACCACGTACTGTTGCAGCCGGATGTGCAAAGTTTGTACGCCTTTTTGTTTGGTTGTCGATGAACGAATGATAAGTCAAGGCAAAAAAAAGAAATAAAAGTTCTCCTCCTGTAGGTTGATGACCTTGTGCACTAGTGTCACCTCATCATTCTTATTTGGCATTATCGCGAACAGAATTGGAGGCATTCAAGATCACCGTAGAGGTCACTAAATTTTTTTTTTAATGGGAACCCCCGTTTTTTATGGTCGAAGTTTGTTCATTTGGTCAAAACGAACAACTTATGCCACAAACATTTTTCGCTTTGACCCTTAGTTTTTTAACAAATTGGCAATTAACAAAAACTAAGGAGAGACGAAGAGCCAAAGGGATTTAGATTTTCTTTATTAGAAACGCCGCTCTTGTCAAGAAAATTATATTTCTTGCTCCGCTCGAGTTTTGAACAGTTTGTTTTGAATTTTTTCAAAAACTAAGGGTCAAACCGAAAAATGTTTGGGGCAAAAGTTGTTTGTTTTGGTCCAAGGAACAAGTTTCGGCCATAAAAAATGGGGGTTGCCATTTAAAATGAAGGAGTGACTTCTAAGTTGACCTAGAACGCATTCACTTTTTGAACAAATTCCAAGTGCACCTTCCTTCCCCCTTGGAACCACACAGCTTTTGTCCGACACTTTTTTCTCTAGGTAATACTACGTAGAAATATTCCATTTATCAAAAGTAAAGTTTTAAAATTGTAATCTCATTCGGTAATCAAATTTGTTTCGACCAAATATTTCAAGATTAAAATATATTCCAAAAACCGTGTTTTAAAACTTAAATCTATTTCATTGAGTGAATTGAATAATAAATTGCGTTATGAACGAAATGAAGATTAATGTTATGTTCATCCATCACCAATACCGTCTACCATTCATATTTCAACATAGGAACACAAAACAAATGTTATAAACGTAAAACGTACCTGAATTTGTCTTTCCAATTCGTGAAGTATATCTTTTTTGGCTAAATCAACCTGCTCTTGTAGGCGCCTGTCATATTCAGCAGCGATTTTTCGAATTTCTTGACTTTCATTAATAGCCTCATCCTCGTCAACGATTTGGTACGTTGAAGTACCTTCAGCTAAATTTTCATCTTCGACAGTTGTGTTGGATTCGTTTTTCTTGTGTTTACAAAAAAAGGTAATTTACAGGACAAAATTACAGTTATAACAGAGGAATTTTGTATTGTTGGGGAACTTTTGGGTGATTTTATAAAGTGGAATAGAGAAACACAACAGAAGACAAAGGTAAAAACAAAATCATGCGATTAACACAAAAACATTTCACTGACGCGAACAATTTAGTTTTCTTGTATTGTTTCAGTCAATCATTCAAATTTTCTATTTATTTCGTTGAATGTTGCAGACTTTAGAATTATTAAGCGATTTGTTTCGCAACGAAATATCTTATTTGTCTAAATGAAACGTGAATAAAAGCATTATCTCAACAAAATAATTTGCATAAAATGAAATTTTTATGAAATGGTAAGAGCAAAGCAATAACTAAAACGACATGTTTTCTGAAAGTCTACCAACACCCAATGAAATAATTTTTATGTCATAAAAACGCGTGCAAATCGATTAGTATTTTAACGGACGCATTTTATGTTTTTGCAATTTTTAAGAAAATAAACAAATAATTACCATGAACTCATCGGTAGCGTATTTCGTTTCAAATCTCTTGAGTTTGGTCATAAGTTTCTTAACAACAATTTCATGACATTTGGTGATTTCTCGAATTTTTTCTTTATAGAAAGCTTCAAGTTCTTCAAGAGTTATTTGAGGTTCCTGATCAAAAAAAGAAAATTTATAATATTGTTCGTGCCTACTCTTATATTTACCATTTCATGTGCTTTACAGTCTCCAAAAGGACCAACAGCAGTCAAATCATCTTTCCCGTGAGACAAAGTGGTAGGAGTAATTTGCCTATGAGATGGACTAGCATAGAGCTCTTCCCTGGTTCTTTTTCGCGGGCTACCTTCCTTTGATCGTACTGCATATTCATCAGGAATATTTTCTGTATCCGAAAAATCAGAATTTGTATCATTTGAGTTTCGTTGACTTTTTTGTGAGAATACTTCTTCGGAATATCTGAAAATGAAAGACAAAGAATTTTGAAACATTTTTATTAATTTTTATTTAATTTACTTACTGCCTCTCTAAATCTGCACATTTCTTTTCAAAATATGTCCGCAAATCTGCCATTTCACGGGCATGTATTGTGTCTAGTTCTTGTCGAAGCTGCATAAGTTCTGTTGATCCATTTTTTACACTTGTAAGGAGATGTTGAAGACGATTTATCTAAAAAACAATTTTGTAAAAGTTATTTATTAAAACTGTCGCCCATTCAGTTCTGTTAAATTTTTTCAGAGAAATTAAACAGCCCCAAACAATTGCGAACTAAATTCGTGAAATTACCTACAGGGTGGCCCAAAAGTTTCTCCCCACTTATTGAAAAACACACGTTATGAATTTACCATTGCCAAAATTTCTCCCCTCTAATTCTATCAAAAATTCTAAGCAGAGGTTGAATATCAACTCTTCAGCTCTCGTTAAGACCATATTGTGCTTAGCTACGATCGCATACAGATAAATACTAGCAGTACAAGGCGGCATAATGCATTTCCGGGAGTAATATTTATATATATATTTATATATATTTCAGCTGTCCCTGACAAACGCTTAATAAAACTAATTTTTATTACCGAGGTAATTAATTAGCCTTTTGCGAAACTACCTGTGAAATTTTATCGTTCTCGACCTCAAGGATCCTGCTTTAATGCCGTTTTTATCGTAAGTAGTGATTTTCCTTCGAAAATTTTACACTTTATCTGAAAAACCATTAAATTCTTAATACCTTTTACAGGACTTTTGTTTTTCGTTATAATGGCTTCGAAGACGATACAGACGAGGATTCAAATTCAACTCTTGGCGAGATGGGAAAATCCGTTTCCGCAATATCAAGGACACTATGTATAGACAGGAAGACCGCACAATTATGGCTGAAAAAAGAGAAAAGCGATGTACAGGACAACAGACGCTCCGGTAGTCTGACAGACTCTTTCGCATACAACAAAATTAAAAATAAGGAGGATCATGAAAAACAACCCAGGCATTGGAACAAGTACAGCGACCAAAAAGATTAATCAATCTGAAAATTACCAACAACGCCGTAAAAGAACGTCTCGAGCGGTTGCCGTTCAACGGTACATTAAATCTACGAATTGGGAAGACACGCCTACGTCTGACCAGTAAAGCCGCTTCTTACTGAAAATAATGTCAAAGATAGACTTAACTTCTGAAAGAAGTTTCTGTGATAATAGTGCTCTTGGGTGGTCTAAAAGAGCTAATGTGCTTTTTTACGGAGGAATCCCCAATTGTTTTGCAGACAACGCCAAATAGGCAAAAGATGAGAGTTAGAACAAGTAATCCAAGCACTATTGAACAAGTGCAAAAGTCGAAATTTGACCTCAAGATAATAATTGTAGAAGGAATCAGCGCACGTGAGCAAAACACAACCGTCGATGGATCCTATTATCAGAACAGCATTTTACCTTGTTACACAGAATCCGTGGATGACAGGAGACAGTTTCCAGATAACAATTTGGTCATATTTATACAAATGGAGCAAGAGCACATACGCCAAAGGCGAGTGTGACGTTGACAAAATCGAAAACGTTTGGGCTCGACTTCAAGAGAATGTATTTAGACATCCGATGCCGAAGAATAGACGACAATTAATTGCGACAGTACAAGAATGGAACAAATACCCTGAGGACGAACTAAAGAATTTGTGTGATAGTTTTGGACGACGTATTTAAGAATGTATTGATAATCTGTGAAAATATGGAGACGGAGTTGGATCAATTCGTTAACCCGCACGACCACCATGCCATGGATCCCGGGTTCGAGACCAGATCTCCCCGCGAGCTTTTATTAAGAAATTAAAAAATAATTCACTCTGTCCCTGGGCTGTTGTCTAGCCGACTCAACGAGCTGCTCTCTTTCCAGGATAGGATAGGTAGGCTTGTAACCATGGAACGTGAGTGTGGACTACATCAACGCACTGTGACAATGAAGATCTATACAAGATTGCCAAGAAATTGGCACGAAAAATGTACAACTGAACATCCTGTTAGAGACACTAATGGATCTCTACTTGTTACGGAGGATCATCAATTACGGAGGTGGAGCGCATATTTTGTTGAAGTCCGAAACAACACCTTTAGACCGTCAAATATCTCTTCATGCGAGCCTGAAGAATCGCCGGCTATGGCCAACATTAACATCAGACCTCCGACAAGATTGGAAGTGGTGGAAGCAATTAAGTCTATGGACCATGGTAATGTCCCAAGAATTGATGCAATACAAGCGAAATTACTTAAGGCGGATCTCATTGTTGCGGCTGATATTCTTCTTCCCGTAATCCAGGAATTTTGGTAAAACAAGACATATCCCACTGAATGGAAAACAGTCCTAATTGTAAAGATTCCCAAGAAAGGCGATCGGAGGGGTTGTTACAATTGGTGTGACATCTATCTTTTAACTGCAGTCTCCAAATTCATGGCAACAATAATCTTAATGCGACGCAAGCAAAGTGCACCTTAATGATGAACAGGCAGACTTTCGTGGCGATAGCAGCGACTACATCAACATACTCCATTATTAACGAGCAATTTGTCGCCTGAGCCCCATTCCTCCTCCATTTAACAGAGTTGATCGTGAGTACATATGGGCAGCTTTACGTAGGAGAAGCATCCTGGAAAAAATTATCATCATCATAAAGGTGTCCTACTCAGGAGCCCAATCTTACGTGCTAGACAAGGGAAAAGTATAGTAGCCCTTTCAAATGGTAAACACACTTAGACAAGTTTACATACTGTCGCCTTTGCTTTTCTTAATCTCTAATCCCGACTTTGCCAACGCTGTATATATCCTATCCAAAAAGAGATTTGTGTAGCCCAAATGTCCGAAGCCCTGAGTAGAGTTCACAGAGTAGGACTTAAGATCAATGCTACTAAAACCAAACTCATAAGCTTGGCCTCCAAATGACAAAGC
The DNA here is from genome assembly GCA_964036015.1 of Leptarthrus brevirostris. Classification (NCBI taxonomy): domain Eukaryota; kingdom Metazoa; phylum Arthropoda; class Insecta; order Diptera; family Asilidae; genus Leptarthrus; species Leptarthrus brevirostris. The sequence continues at coordinate 9,379,568 of OZ038373.1, forward strand.
TAAATTTATCTTGAAGAGCAGCAAATAGAACAATCGGATAAATAATGTACATACTCGCATAAACAAGGCCCTAGTTGCATGTAATATTCTTGCTAAGAGATGGCGCAATAACATTTCCAGACGCCCAAAACTACGACTCTTTGAATTCTGTGACCCATGAATTAACATATAAGCCTTTAGCAACCGATGTTTTCGGCGCATCCTTAACATCCATTGGCTGGAGATCATTACCAACGAAGACCTACCTAGCCTTACAGGCCAAGACGGGATAGTCATCAGTGTTCGAAGGCGAAAGTGGCAATGGACAAACTGAGAAAAGAGCCAAATAACCTCGCGGTGCAAGCTCTAGTTTGGAATCACCACACAATCCAAGGAAGACGCTGAATTAGACAACCGTGCAACAGAAAAGATCTGTGGTGAGAAGGAGAGTATCCAGATCAACAAAACGTGACAGTAATAACTTCTCCGGAAACTTTAGATTCGCGTTAGGAAATAGAAAACAACGATCTCCGTTCTAATAAGCTTTTTAAAACATCTACAAACGATGAACGCACAATATAATTTCAAGGTATTTTAAATTAAAATATTACAACTTACCTCCACATCTCTTTCATGTTTTTCAGTCTCAAGCTGTTCTACAAGCATTTTCACTTCTCCGTCATATTTCATTTTAGATTTTTCCACCTCTTCACTCAAAAAATTATCAAACTTTTTCTGAACCATAAAAAATATTCTCAATTCGTCCGCATTTAGATATTTTTGAAATTGCTCAATTTGTCTACTAACAGGATATATATCAGGTTCACAAGCATCTAAAATATTTCCTGTAGAATCTCCTAATTGTCTCTCTCTAGAATTTCGACTCGATGCTGTGACTTTTTCTTCATCTGTTAACAGCTGTCGATCCAGATCTTCATCACTTTCACTAACTAAATCTAAGGAAATTTCTGACAGTCTTTGTCCTGTACTCTCTTGATCTCGGGGCCAATATGGCTTTTCATTGGTTTCAAAGTGTAGTTGCTTTCTTAACTGCTGAACTTCACCGGAAAGCTTATCACTTTGTTGTTGAAGTTGTTCACGCATTTGAACTGACTGTTCCAACGCATTTTTTAGTTCATCTATTAAGTTATCACGACGTGCTAGTTCTGTATGAAAATCGTAAACCTAGGAAATATAAAACTTTAAAATACTTCTAATTCTCATAAGTCCATAATACGGAATAATTACCTTAGTTCCAAGTTCCTCCAAAATTGTACGATACTCTGTTGAAGTTGTAGCTAAACTACAAGAATCTCTTCCTGACGGAGGAAGTTCTTTCAACGAATCTCTGCTTTCGCTATTAGTGAACAACTCCCGACGTTGAGCAGAGTCTAGAGAAGTTTCTTTGTTAACAAAAACTTCGCCAATATCTTCGTTTTCTATCTTTTGAATCATATTGAGACTGACTATGCTGTCTAAATCATTTGACGTTCTGTCCTGAATGGCCGAAAGTTTTTCGGACTCTTCGGTTATATCTTCTAGAACTTCCTTGCTGTAGTCTGCCTGAACACGTTCCATTTGTTTTACAGTTATGACTTGTTCTTCGCTTTGTTCAAAGGATATATCTCTTACTAAATGTGGGCCACTGGGTTTTGAAATAGGTGTCATGGAGAGAATCTTTTGTCTTAGACCAGTTATATCTTCGCCGCTCTCTGTTTCAGCAGAAGACGGCTCTTCAATTACAATACTGGGAGGTGACTCACGACGAGTGTCACTCAAAATTTTATTTATTTGTGATTCGTTGTTTATGTCTATGTCGGACGTAAGAGAGCTAAGATTTTTGTCATCTAAGGTAATTTCAATTGAGTGATTTGACTCGATTATTTCTCCAACAGAATTATCTTGCTCGACACTTGTGTCAAGGTCAGGTCTTGACTTCGGTAACTTCCGATATTTCACAGCCGTTTCGAGGCTTTTACATCCTCGTTGTTCGTAACTAATTTCACTCAAATTTCCTAAATCTAAACTTCTCGTGTACAGCTCCTTTTCTTCCATACTACTTTCATCAGCCAGCTCGGACACATCATGTGTTGTACTCTGGTTAGTCAAACTTGGACGTTCTTCAGCTTGTCTTTGATCATCAGAATGGCTTTTCGGTTTTATACTATCACTTTTTGTTTTCTTTTTACTTAAGCTACTTTGAGAAGTGTCGTCATCTACTTTAAAATGATCAGCCAACTTTCTTCCGGACAACTGGTCATCGTCAATCATAAAGTGATCAGCATCATCATCATCATCAATATCAAATAGTTGTCGTTTTTTGGTTGCAATATTATCTAATTTAGCAGCACCAGCTTCGTTACTGCTACCGCTTCCTTCAACGGATCCGATCGAAATTGCTTGTTCTATATCTTCTTCAATGCTGTTTTCGCTCTTATCAGAGTTTTTCTTATCCTTTTCCATGTTTGATTTTAGTAAATTTTTTAAATAATTTGGTAACTGTTCGGAATCTTTTGTTTTATCAATTTCGTTGTTTTGCTTTTGAAATACATTAACCGAATCCAAAATGGCATTCTGTTTTGATCCGGTGAACGTTGTACTTTGAATTACAGATTTTACATCAATGTTTGGAGATGGAACCAAACTGTTCTGGTCGACAAGCTTTCGTCCCCGTCGACGAATTAACGATGTTAACTAAAATTAAAATTAAAGGTTATTAATTTTTAATGAAAATAAACTATCGTCGAACAAAGTAGGCCTAAGGTTTAATTTAAGGGTTTGCTATTTTAAATGTGTAGATTTAGCACGTTGAGTTCGTCTTGTATATACACTTACACCCAAATAAAAGTTCTAGCCAATCGAAAGCATCTCTCTAGTTCCCGTAACCCCTTGTGGGTCATGAGGCGGAAGAAGAACTTCAACCGATTCGAGACAATGGTGGCAAGTGAACTTACAATTTAAAGTGGATTCCGAACTACTAACATTTCTTTTGCAAACCCCATGACATTTTTTTTATCGTAATCTGTTGTCAGAAGAAAACGTCCATAGTTCGCTGTCGGTGGGCTTCAAACCTGGGACCTCCGGATTGGTAGGCCGACACGTTACCACTTACTCCACCGATGGCAAATAGAAAACATGCTTTGAACTAAATTAGTTTTTAATTCGTGGTCTGACCGATAATGTTTGTAACGGTAAGCAGAGTGTGAAAAAGGTAGGTGTATTGCTAGTGATTTGCATGTGAACAGAATAAAAGAATTAATGTGGGATCGAGGCTTCTCCATAAAATAACTTTGGAACGGATAATCGGTAACGGCGCTGGTGGCCCAGTGGTTAGGGTAAGACCAGCTCGCTCAATGATTCTTTTTAACGCTGATTGTCCGATTCCTACAAAGTGATGTCAGAAGTGGGATGGAGAAGACCTCATACTATAAAAATATCTATAACGAAAGTTTCTAGAACTAAGCTGAGTGGTATAAATAGGACTGAGTTGCAGCCTGGTTAGTTTAGTTAGTTTACATCAAGCCACAACACTCAACATTACACCCACTGCTGAAATTTCATACTGACGCTACTAGTGCTCTAAACAAAAATGAATGCACAGTCAGCTGCTTTCTTGATGTTAAAAAAGTATTCGACTCTGTTTGGACGAATGGTCTAATTTTCAAACTAAACCAATTCGGTTTCCCACCCCACCTCAACAAACTAATCCACGGTTTCCTAACGGAAAGAAACTTCTACGTGAAACTACATAGCCAAAAATCAGCAATAAAACCGATAGAGACAGGTGTCCCACAAGGATTAATCTTAGGCCCCATACTCTTCAATCTGTTCACGTCTGATCAACCTGCAAATGAAAACTGCACATTTCTGTACGCAGATAACTCCTTAACCATGCTGCCCGATTTTGGCCGTAAATAAGGTCAACTTCCGCCTCAAAACTTACTATAAAAAGTGGGGAATCAAAGTAAATGTCTCAAAATCTAAACTTATCTATATTCGAAAACCTTCAAACGGGCGAAACCGGCAAGTCTCAAAATCCAGGCAAATCAAAGCCGCCTACAATGGTGGAATTATTGCCTCGACCCAGAAGGCAAAATATCAAGGAGTGAACTTCATTACGATTCAATGCTCATTCCAAAGCTGTTATTATCAAAGCAAATTTCGCCTACAGCCTGCTCAGCCCAATCATCAATGCCAGGAATGGACTTTCAACCAAAACCAAACTTTTGCTGTACAAGCAACTTATTAGACCCGTCATTACGTACTGCTTCCATATTTGGCACACCATCTCCCCAAACCTACATGCAACGCCTCGGTAATCTCGAGAGGAAAATTCTCCGTGCATGCACGAGACTCTATAGAAAGAAGCCTCACAAATATTACTCCAATAGCGAGCTATATGAAGTCGCAAACATCCCTCCTATCAAGAAATACCTAGTCCACCTAGCGACAAAACAAATGGAAAAGATTCCCTTTCATCACAATTCCCTCATAAACAACTTACCGGACCTTCTCATACCGGAAGATTTCAGATATCTATCACCCCTGCTTCTCACTAAGCCTAAACGGTCAAGAGAGCTCATCTTACTCGAACGAAAATTAATTAGTATTATCGTGGCCGTTAATACGGGCCACTGTCTAATAGGTAGACACACCGATAGACTCAGCACACACCTTTAAAAGACTTCTGTAGGAGTTGCCGTGACGAAGAGGAAACCATATTCCACCTCCTGTGCAACTGCCTGGCCCTAGCCAACCGTAGGAACCGGTTTTCGGGCTCCCTCTTTTTTGAAGAGCTAACCGAATTAGGCTTCACTGACGTCAGGCACCTATTTCGATTTATCAAGAGCTCCAAATGGTTCCCAGTAATGTGTGAAGGCTAAACCCTTTCCGTCCTAGTCAATATTTATAGTGACTCCTCGAGAACTCGATTCCACTGGAGACAGGGGTCTGGCTCGATACACAGAGAGTAATAGGTTGACCCTCCTCTTTTCTAGGGGTTTATATTGGGCCTGCTTGGCCTAGGTGTGCTTTTTAGGCAGCCACTCTAACCTAAACTAACCCAAGCTTTGAAACATGGTCAAACCGTCGCAGGCGAAAAACAAATTGAATACGGTCATTGAAGGCGATCTTAATCTTACAAGCACAAATATTATAAAACTTGCGTAAAACGAAACTTACAATAGTGAAATGTGGTAATAGCTTTTATGAATTTGAGTCGCAAGGTTCTGGGTGAGATGTGAGCAGATAGCCAAAGCCTGCGCAATCCAGCTTAGATCTTATTAGGCATCGCATAAACATAATCACAGCGCTTCATATTTTGGTTGAGTACAATTTCAGGACTAGTTACTTTACTTGGCACTAGAATCAACATACTATTTAATATCGAAATCGTATAGAAGGTCATGTATTGAGATTTATGTGGGTTTAATAATGGCGCAATATATTCTGCCACGTGTTAAGTTTGTTTAAATTATCATTTAGACGAGCTACGCAATTCTCTACCAAAAACATTTGACATATAATTGATATAAAGAGCAATGGACATAATATTGAACCCTGAGGCACCCCACGCAGCAAAATTAATTCATCCGATGTTACATTATTGATCCTAAAATGCTGACTTCGCCCCGTAAAGTTTGTTAGGGTAATGGATGACATATCAAAGACGACAGTCGACATTTTGTGGTAATGGTTATCGTGATAAACGCTGTCAAATGCTTTTGAAAAATCTGAGAGCACTAAGGCAATAAAATTTCCCGGGCAATAGCTTTCCTAATATCGATGGTGATTATTTAAACGGCCGATGCGCAGCTGTGAGATGAACGAAATCCAGATTGCCAACATGTTAGAGTTGGAATATAACTCGACAATTGATATTTTCGACAAAAGGAAACTGTTTAAGAAATTTTGATTTAAAGCATAACAAGCTTATGGGAAAGGAAAGTATTGTATCAATTTATGATTCATCTTTCTCCGTTTAGCTTTGTCTAAAGATTTTTGATACATTTAGCACCATTTACGTTATTTTTGGAAAATCTACATTTGCAAAAATACGCATTGATTAATTTAAGTGCAAGTATTCTGTGAATCCTCTCTAAAGAAAAATATACTTTCCAATCTTAGATTAAATATATAAACAAATTCCTTCGCGTAAAGTCAGAGAATCAGAAAATGCCCTAAATTCCCTCCAGACTGGGGATTATGCAAAGTATCTTAATTAGATTCACGTTTACAAGTTGATCGCCACATTCATGCGATGCACACCGCCTACAACATAAATAAACTCTCGAGTTAACCGAGTCTTGGGATTATTTTATTTATCATCCGATGAAAGCCATAGCCAATGGCCGTTTATTTATATGAAAAGCAAAAAGACTGCCACATTGCATTTTCATATTTATTAAGGTTTCAACTAAATCTTGTCATCATTTCATCTTTTAATTTTGAGTGGAACTGGTTTACTTTGATAAATTTTCAGGAGATTTAGACTGTTGAGTTAAGTGTTGAAAAAGCTTTTATGCAGCATGAGACATCAAAAGAAAAGTGGTTTTTAGTTCAGTTCAGAAATGCTGTATTTGCTTTATTGATATTTAAGATAGTACTTACTGGATGCAACTACGGAAACCTATATTTAGAAAAATCCTCCATACTGTCCGTAAAATCTGTATAAACACTAAATCAAGAGAAAACTAAAGATTTTTAGTGCACAGCCATCATAAGAAATTGGAAAAGTAATTAGTGTACACTAAAAGACTGTTTAGATTTAACGACAACGCCACGCACACGTTGTTCATTTATTTTTAATTTCCTTAGCAGTCGTCGAAGTATCAAGCATATGGTGGGGTCATTAACATTTGAGTTTCATAAAACACCCTAAGATACAACATGAAAGTTTTAAGACACTTTTGTAATCAAACGAAGTACTTAAGACGTTTCTTACAGACTTAAGTTAATGAAACGAACTTCTATCATCAATCATATTTAGGTACTGGACAGGTCGAAAATAAACAGTGGAAAAGGAAGTGCCAATGACGTGGAGTAGTATGAGGACCACACAAAGTATAATTTCTTTCAGCACGTTAAATGACAGCTGCTACTTCCTCCCAAAAACCACCTATCAATATGCGGGTGGGAAAGTTTTCCTTTTATAGATTACAATAAATTTAAAATGACTATTGAATTTGAGAAGATTAATAAATAATTGGCGAGTAGGAGCTAGTTGAATTTATTGAGGTCAATCTTAATTTGTGGAACGGACCGTTTGGACCGTGTTTTTACATAGGAATAAACGAAAATGAAACTTAATAAACGGCAAGAAAGATATTGAGATTTCCTGGGGAATATTTGCTAAAGGAATGTGAGCTCCGCCTCTCGGAGTTCCCCGTGTCGTCGTAGTGACGGCGCTTAGTACGTCCAATAAATTTTACCTTCAACCATGCCGATAAGCTCTTGGAGGAGGGAAGGAACCAAGAAACTTCAATCCATAGGAAAAATGTAAAAAGTAAATTTAGGAGTAATCTACGCAGTCGGAACAACAACGACGGACCGGATTACGAACAAGGACAACGAGACGGACAACATTAAAAAACCAACTGCTTTTTGCCCGACCAGTAGCCAGTTTCTAGCCTGCGCTTGGGAAACGTAATGGTTCGGATAATGGTTAAGTGCCGGGCAGCTGGGATGACTGAGGTGATGATCTCTCTCAGAAACAAAGGGGTTTGCAGGAAAACTGGCGAAGACGAAGACAGCGACTGCTGCAAAAACCCTAGCCAGGTCGCAGGAGACCACCCCTTCTCTACCTCTAGGCTACCTTATAGACATAAAAGAAGTCTTCAACAAAGTCAGAATCAAAAAGATCCTTGGCAGGTTAGAAGAAAAGGGAGGAGATCAAGGCACAATAAGTAGGATTGAGTCCATGCTGAGAAATCGTATTATAAATACGAATTTCGTATATGAAAAATTTATCGCTGTGGTCTATTCACCAAATTCGCAAGGAGGGATTCTTTCACCATTCTTATGGCTAAGTGATTGATAAATTACTGGACGTCTTGTCTAATAAAGGTCTTTACATTATATGTGTGATGAGATATCGATTGTAATAAGAGGAAAGTTTGGTGGCTGGAAAATGTACGGAAGAGTTGACTGCTTCTAGGATCAGCTGAACATTCTCAAGTATTAGCTTAATCTCCAAGCGGTAGCAACCGGGCAATGCATCCTAGAACGTAGCCAAGTAACTAATGCGGGAGGAGATAACCTTTTGAAAAATCCCCCTAACTCCAAGGTTGTAGTAGGCCATGCCGACGGAGTCTGCAGTGGTGTCCTCCTCTCTGCAAGGGTAATTGGGTCGCAAATAAGGTCTCCTTAGGCACATCTCTAGAAAAGGAGGTGGATGGTATGGTAGACCCTGACAGGTTGGCTACATCCACGGTACGCACAACACAACAGAAGCAGCTTTGTGTAAATAGCCTTCTGAAGGTTTTGCGGTGGCTACGGAGGCTGAACTTGCGCCGGCTAAGAGTGCTGTAGTAGTCACGGAAGAAGGTGCCATTGGCAAAATATTAACTAGCACTTCCTCAGGTGCGGCGGTGACAGAGATGTTAGACTCTAATGAGTTAGCTATCTCCGCGGTACACGCGTCAGTAGAAACATGCCTTCTATAGAATTAGCTACAGTTAATTCGACCGAAGGTACTTGCCCTGTCTCTGGATTAAAGCGTCATGGTCCGGAACTCTTCAATGCCGTGGGCAGAGAAGGTGTAAAGTTATGATTAACGCATGGATTCCTGTAGATGGGCTGAGATTCCAGCATTGACCCAGGAACTAAGGTAAACGGCGACAATGGGATAACTGAATACTTCAGGTACCCCCGCTAATAGATACCAGGAGAGGTCGAAAAGGGTCCCGCCTCTAGTGGTCTGGTTCGGCTAAACCCTGGAGAGGTGTTTTTGGTGAGTAAGATTTTCACACTACCGGAGGGAACGGGCTGTTCGGTGTCTTCTCTCGCGCTGAAAGTTTGAAGAATACTTGAGCCACTTTCTTCAAGCAACAATCAACACTGCAGCCTCATGGGCGGACTCAAGATTAACCCAGCACTCTACTGCTTTACCAGAAGACATAAACTAAGATAAATAGTTTCCCCACGCATAGGCAATACCAGACTTACCATGAAAAAGTAGGCTAAATTTCTGGGAGTGTTGGACGGGAAACTAAATTGGGCAAGGCACTTACACGAAAAGAAAAATAAAACACTCAGGGCTTTCTGGTCCCAGGTTCGAATCCCACCAACGGCGATCCACGGTTTTTTTATAATGTGCCAAAGCCTAGGGGACAACCCTTTGATAAAGGAAGGGAATTAGGGTAAGGGGAGTGAGGAAATTTTAATGTTTTGTTTTTGCATTGCTGGGAGCTAGACAACAACCCAGAGACGGAGTGGATTTTTTAATTCAATTTTTAAAAACCCACGGAAAGACCTGGTATCGAACCGTGGCATGGTGGTCGTACCGCTCAACCAATTGATCCATCTCCAATGGTTGTTTTTTGATGACAACAGATTATGATAAAAAGGCCATGGGAATTGCAGAGAAAATGCTTATGGTTCGGAATCCACTATAAATTGTAGGTCCACTTGCAAGTGAGGTTCTTCTCGGGGAATTAGACAGAGAGGAATGCGATTCGAAAGGTATTGGATTTATAACCCTATGTCATAAAATGGATGTATACGTGTGTAATCAGACCAATGATAACTCACGGCGCTATTGTTTGGAGTTAGGCAATCAAAACGATGTAACGCTAATACTAATACGTACCAGAGCACTGCGAAATTCCAGGACATGAAGAAACATGAAACGCAAACAAAGAAACTCAAGTAATGTTCAATTTGGGCGTCCTATCCAGGAGGACAAAAAGAAAATCCAGAAAGGGTCGATTAGAAGGCATAGCAAAACACACAAAACCTCTTTGGGGAACTCTCAATGCATCAAAATCAAATAAGATAATCAAGATGAATAAGGGCAAATTAAATCGCAGACCGTTTTAAACGTTCTCGTGCAATGCCCGGCATTGGCACAAGGGATGCCTAGAATATTGGAGACAGAACTTGCAGAAGTAGTTCATCTACTACTTACAAAATTACAAATTGTTTATACAATTTCTATGGGTGTCAGCTGGCTCGGTAATGGACTCTAGGGAACATTGCCGAGCCGGGGTATACAACGGGATATTTGAGCCTCAGGATAAAGAAGCTGTGTACCTTCCCCCCTAGTAAAACAACCAAGGAACCAATCATGTGCGTTTCAAATGTCACAAGTTGGCTCAGATCTCTTGTATTGAGTATGCTGATGATCGGTCCGTTTTTCTAGTGTGTGACGAACGTTTTCTAGCTCGAGCTGATTTCAAACAAATTGAAAGGAGCATAGGAGTTAAAGCCAATTTTACTAAAAACCAAGGCCTATAGTGCCGATAATGGTGGGGATGCATTGATGTTCCCCTGAGTATACAGTGCATTTGGATTTGCGTGATGTATCTGGGCGTATATATAGCTCACTATGCCACTGCACCTAATCGCATACCGATAAAAGTCTGTGAAACGAATAATTCCTGACAATCTTGATTGGTTTTTTTGTTTTTTGTTTCCTTTTTTTATTTTTTTTCGAACTGAAGGGAAATCGTTTCCAATTAAGTTGTCGGATTATTTTGAAAACAGACACCCCTAGAAAACTGTTCAGTAACTCTCCAAGTAACATAGACCAATGCCTACTAACGTGATAGACATTGGGTGTCCAAAAACACCGAGGTCTCAGACGAACAAAACTAATGTAACGTAGACAGTGACTAAAAAGATATTTGACTGGGCTACCTTAAACCGATGAGAATTTATGATAAAAAATAATGTGTCGCAATTAAACAAAGCAAAAGCATAGGTAAAAAGTCCATTCAGTGGGGTTTTATGTCAGGTAACTTTTTATTTAAATATTCGAGCCGATTTGAATGGTTCCTATGCACTAACAGCTGATTACAAGGACGATGCAAGTTTTGATTATTGAGTTCTACCTTCTCTTGATTGCTTCTCAGGATAAGAATCTTTAATGATAATAAACTCGTACTGTAACTGCTTTTAAAATTATTCAGATGGGGTAAAGTGCAAATAACCTACCCAACCATACAAATTCGATGAGTTTAGTATATCCATTTGTCCATTAAAAATGCAAAACAAAAGCAACAATGACACAGGAAGGCACTTTACACTTTTCGCGGCATCATGACACGATTAGAACAAATTTCCTGAGATTTCCAATTAGTAGCACTGCACGCATGTCATTCCCGGCACTTTGAATACCTTCTTCAGCCGTAAACGTTTGAAAAGAGCACTTGACTTTATTTACTCTTCCAAAGAAACAAAACAACATAAGATAAAGTGTGTGCACTTCGAAAACAAAACACACTATAAGATGCGGTCTCAAGAGGTACTGACTGAGTGACGAAATGTGCCCTACTAAAAAAAAAAACACATACAAAAACACAATCGATCCTCAAAATGCGCACTCGAAACTATTTTCAGAACACTGTGAAATATTGTCAGGCTCCTCCAAAAATACGTTAAAATTCTTTGAAGATTTACTATTTTTACGGTTCGCCGTCTGTAAGTGAACTTTTCTCCGTGCATCCACTCCAGATACTAACCCGAGTATGCAAACTAATCTGAGAAGATGCTGCGGGAACGCTATAATTTGTTCTACCGTCGGGTGATTTATTTTAAGGCCGTGAGTAGTGTGCATGCAAAAAGGAAATGCTTTTGGTGGATTATTTTCAGGCGCTCTCAACCCTTCCACTAGATCCGGTTGTATTTTGTTTGGTTAAAAAAAAATTTGGAGACTGGATTTTAGGCCTATAAGTTACATGCTGACTGTTTTAGAAGACTTTAAATATAGGAACCCATTTTCAAATATCGTTTCAATAATTTCCATGAAACTGGCATACGAAAACAGAGAAAAAGCAATTATCTTACCAGAAAATTACTGAAAAGTTATGGTTCCACTTGACATAATTTCCAATCTACACTCCCACGTATAGGTCTGCAACACATTCCATGCGCTGATTGCTTTGAAATGTCTTCCCGGTGTATCATGTCGCTGTCTTGTGAACGCAGAGGGATCAGGTCGAAGAATCTCTTTAGACCGCTTTCTTAGGATTTGACATAAGTAAATCCATTGAAATTTGTCATTGGAATCTTATCTATGTCAACTGTTCGGTTATTTACTTTCTGCCAGACTGAGGAAATCAACGAGGCGAGTAATTAATGAGTTTATCGTTGACCAAAATGGTCTCTATGTAGATCGAGAAAAGAGTTTAGCATTAGAAAGAAAAACAATTAAGATAACATCCAAATGGAATTGGTGCTTGATGAAAGCATTATTTTCGAAACACGCAACATTAAGATTAATGATTTTAGCTCTTAGTTGTAAAGGTACCCCTCGAAAAAAAACAAATCAATCTGAAGATTTTCAAATTAGGCCAGTTTACAAGGAAAACTAAAACTACTTGAGAAGATTTTAAGGCTTCATATTTTTAAATAAGGATAATAGTGTGATACCAATCGAAGCTCAATAGGTCTGTTCATGTCCTCGGTTTTGGACTAATGCATTATTACATATTTATCCAAAGTGTTTACGTACTCAAAAAACAGGGAACATACGTTATATTTCCCCTAATTGCATGTTTTAGTCCAAACTAAACCGAAGAAAGCTTTGACAGAAGTTCTGTTCCTTTGAATTTCGTGAAAGGACTTTCTGGGTAAAAACTTTCTTGAGGGGAGAGAGAACAATTATTTAAAACTACGAAAGTGAAGATTTCATTGAAATTCATAAAAAGCAAGAAGACGGTAGGAATGACATTTTAGCATTTAGCCATTGTGCACCAGCTAAATTATTTGTGCAACTTCCTGCTGGAGGAGACGCTGTGACCAGTCATTCCCGACAAAACTTTAGGGTGTGTAAGGTCAAGTTGGGGAGGCGCGGAGGCTTTTCAATAGGGCTAAGTCAACAAAAACAGCTGAGGATTGGACCGCCTACAAAAGGAGTCTAAAAGAGTATAAAAACTCCATTAAAAAGGCCAAACGCACTTCATGGAGGGCCTTTCTGTGAGTCCATTGAAAGCGCAAGCGAGTCTGCTAGGCTCAGGAAGTCCCTCGCAAGCAGTCCCAATGTTCCCTTTTTCTTGATGCGGGGCGATGGTTCCTTTACAGAATCGGTAGAGGAGACACTGGAACTGCTTATGAGCACGCATTTTTCCGGTAACTCGAACGCAAATAGGGCGGCAAGTTGTGCTGGTAGACCGGCTAGATCGGAGCTACCAAGCCTGGATTCCGCCAGCTACATAGTAGCATAGGACAGTTTTGAATGGGCAATTAAAACTTTTGCGCCATACAAGTCACCAGGAATAGACGGGATCTGGCCTATCATGCTGCAAAAAGCACAGGCTTCAGTTATTCCGTGGTTTAGGGTGATATTTAAAAGTTGTCTCTTCCACTCCTATGTCCCTCTAGCTTGTAGACAGGTCAAGGTAATCTTTATCCCCAAAGCAGGAAAAAGTGGACACATAATCGCTAAGGACTTCAGACCAATTAGCCTTTCCTCGTTTTTATTTAAAAAGACTTCTCGACGTATACTTGCGTGAGCGTATTCTACCAAGAGGTGTTAGCGGCTCCCAGCACACATATACAAAGGGGAAGTCAGTTGAAACTGCGCTGCGTGTAGTAGTAAGAACGGTTAAGCAGTCACTTAGTAATAGGGAATACACGTTGGGGGTATTTCTTGATATTGAAGGGGCTTTCAACAACGTCAAGGCTGAAGCAATTTACGATGCCCTTATGTCTCACGGTACAGACCACTCTATCTGCCAGTGGATTGGCGCAATGTTATCAAGCCGCCAGATCCACACAAAACTGGGCAACCACGAGAGAGTCAGGGCCGTAGACAGAGGAACACCCCAATGGGGCGTATTGTCACCATTATTGTGGCTCCTAGTGGTCAACGATATCCTTATCTCACTTGAAAGAGATGGGATAAAGGTGGTGGCTTATGCAGACGACCTGGCCTTACTGGTATCAGGAAAGTTCCTAAGCACCATGAGCAAGTTGATGGAAAGAGCACTAGGTAAAGTCCACAGGTGGGCGAAGAACTGTGGTTTATCGGTCAATCCTCAGAAGACGGAGACAAGCCTATTCACAAAGAGGAGAATGATCGAAGCCTTCGAACCACCTAAACTAGCGGGCAATACCCTAGCAATAAAGACCCACACTAGGTATCTAGGGGTCATACTCGAATCCAAACTAAGCTGGAGCATGAACATAGATGAACGCGTGAAGAAAGCGTCAATAGCGTTCTACGCCTGCAAGAGGATGTTTGGCAAGAAATGGGGTATAAGCCCTCGTACTGTCCACTGGATTTATACCTCCATAGTAAGACCTATTCTTACCTATGGCATAATAGTCTGGTGGACTGCTCTAGAGAAGGAGAGCAATCTAAAGAAAACAAACAAGATTCAAAGAGCTGCCTGCTTGGGCATCTCCGGAGCTATAAGCACAATGCCAACGGCTGCAATGGAGACTATGCTCCATTTCCTACCGCTCGACGTCCACGGCAAAAGTATAGCTGCACGCAGTGCCGTAAGACTGAAAGAGTTCAATTGCTGGAAGAGCTCTGATAACGGCCATAGCAGTATACTAAGGACTTATCTGGGAGGCTATCTGCAGGTGAACACCGACTACACCACCCCACTACTTAGTTTTGGGAAGGCCTTCTCCACAAGAATCCCAACTAGAGAAGAGTGGGGGGATGTCACCGGTATAGAAATATCGGTGTTCACGGATGGGTCTAAGTCGGAGGAGGGAGTTGGAGCGGCGGTCTTCTCGGACTGCCTAAGCATATGCAGTAGGTACCGGCTACCGGACTATTGCAGTGTATTCCAAGCGGAGATCTTGGCCATAGAAAGGGCGGTAGCACTAATACACGGACGCCCAAACCTACCAATGGGTAGCGAGATATGCTTGTACATCGACAGCCAAGCAGCTATCAAGGCGCTGGACTCAAACTTAGTCAGGTCACGGCTGGTCGGCAGGTGTCTGGCTGGTCTCCGGACGTTAGGGGCGAGACACAAGGTAACTCAATGGAGTAAGTGATAACGTGTCGGCCTACCAATCCGAAGATCCCAGATTCGAATCCCACCGACGGCGACTCATAGTTGTTTTCTGCAGACAACAGATTACGACGAAATGCCATGGGAGTTGCAGAGAAAATGTCAGTGGTTCGGAGGGAATCTAGGAGAACTAGAGAGAGAAATTGTGGGCGGTGGTGAGCAGCCTTTGTAAACAAAATAAGGTGGAAAAGACAAACAGAATAAAATATATGAAATAATTCAAAATATTCAATGTTTCGTCTTTGTGACACCAATGGAAAATAATACATTCATCTTCGTCAGAAAATGGAATTAAATCGTGATCATTTTCGAGCAATGATTTTCTATGACTTTCGTCGTGGATTAAACCAATAACAGTGTGCCGATCAATTCGCTTTGACTTTTAGTAATGAAGCACTGAGATGTCGAGCCACCGTGTTTCGCTAGTTTTCCGAATTCAATCGTGGTCGCACTTCGCTACAGGACGAATTTTGTGAAGGTAGTCCTAAATTGTAAAGGACCCCGCAGTTTTTGATAGGGAAATGGCTTTCCGTCAATCTCGTTGAAACCAACTGGAAAATATTCACCAAGTCATGCCGATCAAAAAGTCTCCATGGTGGCAAGATTATTGGATGCAGTCATTAACACAGTCAAGATGATCCCCGAGTGATAGTAACGTAGATATTTCAGTCTCAAGATTAACAGTGATGAAACACCACAGTGAAATTTCCGGCGACCCAAATGGTGTGGGGATGCATGTCTGCTCGGGGTGTGAGAAAATTGTTGTTCCTGAACGGCAATATTAATGCCACAATATATCAAAGCATATTGGAAGAAGGCTTCCTTCCATCGATTCCCGCTTTACAATCGGCGGAAGGTGAGTTTATTTATTACATCCTCTCACAGCGCGAGATCAACCCGAGCTTGGCAACAAAAACATTCCCACCCTCATTTGGCCACCAAACATCCCGGATTTATCGCCCATTGAGTCGATATGGAGCAAAATGAAGAGGGAACTCAAGAAAAACTCTCCCACGCCACTGGACGATTTCAAAAATCAAATCATCAACAATCTTTCATCTCCGAATCCTGTAAGGACTTGGTAGACACCATGCCTGGGAGGATCCAAGCTACGCTGAAAAATAAAGGAAACACAATCCCATGGTGAAAACAGGTAGATTTTTTAGTAAGAGCGGCAAAATCACGTAATAGGCGAACTATTTTGCAGCTCATCGGGAGTAGGCGAACTATTTTGAAGCACTACCTTGAAGGAATATGTGCTTTTTTATGTGTAGAAGTGGAATTCTGGTTTCTATTATTATAAAGTATAGATATTACGTAATAAAACAACAAATTGTTTACATATTTTTTTACTTAGTATGTGGTTATTACCCTCTTGAAATATAGCAACCTCAACTTTTCCTGACTAAGCGAACTATTTTGACGCTGGGTAGTACACCTGGATTTATGGGAAGGGGTAAACGACTCTTTTTCGGTTCATCAATGTAAAATCGCCGAACTAAACAGCTAATAGAACGGGAAATAAGATCCTCCAGGATAGCCAGGCGTCCATCAAATCTTTAACTAACGCCGCGGTAAAATCCAAAACGATAGAGGAATGAAAATAGATCCTCACGGAACTAGGGAGACAAAACGATGTTACCTTAATATACGTTGGTACACAGTACAGTACACATTTTTTTTTTCCATACGAAAAGAGTCGCATCACCGATTATACAGAAGTATATATGTTATATGGCAAATAACGCCGCGTACCATGTTTCCAAAGTGTGGACTCTAAGAGTCCGACCGTTGCGGTCAAGCAATCACTTAAACTACATGCCATGAGCTTACAAATTTCACGCACACACATTAGGGCCAAAGTGGGCCGAAATTAAATTTTGTTTAATTTCCATTGTTACTTATTCCGGTATTTTGCGCAACATAATTGCCATTTTTAGGTAAAAATAATCATCTGAGTGTTAGGTAACGTTGGGGGATAACGCGAACCGTTACGGCGCGTTACAAGGAGGGAGGATCAGAAATCTGCAAAAACTGCGTTACGTAATATTTGAAACGGCCCCTAACGAGGAGGCAAAAAGAAAACTGGCAGGGATCCAACATCGCCAGACATACAAAGGCGTTTTAGGGAACTCTCAATGCACATGAATCTGAAAAGATCATTAAGCTTAACAAAGCCAAACTGAAACTTCTTGTTGGCCTTGTGATAGGACATGCAAGACTAAGGGCTCATGCCATAAAAGTGGGAAGGGCTAACACTAGTCTATGCAGAGGATGTGGGGAAGAAGTCGCGACCGTATTACACGTTGTCGCCCAATCCCCAGCCGTAACGCAAAAAAGGTCTAGAATTTTATTAACATACTACTGCGAAGATTTAGCAGAAGTTAAGAAATCAGGGTATAATCGAATTATCCAATTCGTTACGAGGGATTAGTTGGCTCGACAGTGGAATTTAGGGTACGCTGCCCAGCAGGGGGCATACAACGGGCCACTATAGGCCTCAGTGCAAGGAAGACATGCATTTTTCCCCCCCTCGGAAAACCAACCAAGCAACGAACACAGATTTAGTCTTGGGCCATCAACCCGCGCAGATAAAGACGTAGTCAATAGACGATGGCTTACACTTTTTTGACTAATCCCTACTTTTCCTCAAAACAAACTTAACACACCGGCGACCTCATCTGCTGTAGACGCCTCTAACTTCCGCCAGTTCATAATGTTAGTGATACCGCTACGTCCTCTGTAGACTTCGCTAATATCTCCTATCGTAATTTGGACCTTGTGAATCCTACAGTTCCATTTTGGGCAGCCGCAAATTCTTTCAATGTAAATAGCTACTGCCGTAATTAAATTTGTTTTTCCTCTGTATGCTCCACCTGTTCAGTATTGATCCGCTACTGTTTAAAAATTATTAAAAACTACATAATATAAAACCTTTGGCGAGTTTAAGATATTTTTGTTAGATTCTAGAAGACCACTCAGTCAGTAAAATATAAAAATCCAAGACGTGCTAGAAAATATTTTCAAAATTCATATTTTATAAAAGTCTCTAACTTGCTGACCTCCCGACAATATCTCTTGGAATGCATTTAAAAATATTTCATTCAAATAAGATACTCCTCTCGTCTCTCCTGCATCCACTGATAATATCAAGAAACAACCGAAAACCAGTTTAGCTAAGGCGTTGATGTTCCAACGAAAAGTAAACAAAACACCACGCTGCTTGTGAAGCATCAAAATAGGACGTAACTTGCCTATTCTCATTAACATTTTCACCAGGCAATAACTTAATTTTAATAACACCACAAAACCCAGCAACGAATTGGCAATAAACAATTGAGATCGATTTAGGTGCTCCGGCTGCCTTGCATGAGGGCAAATTTCTATTTTTAGCGCAACAAGACAATTTTTACGACAATTTCTCACCAAAGAGCAGCCCAGACGAAAAACTAAACAAATCGCCCCGGAATAGATTGCAGAAAATTAGTCAAATATTAATTGGAGCGCTAATAATATTTTGTATAAACTTTGAACTTTTATTTATTCACAAATTGATTTCCCATGCAATTTGGGGGGAAAATTAATGTCGCAGAGCCCCGTTAGACTTACCTTTGTCGACTTGTTACATTTTTCTCACTTTTATTGCAGTAAAACTGCGCACAACAGGATAAAATTTGTTTTCGAAATAATAAATAGCTAATTATTATGACACAAACACGATCACTGAAGATAGTTTATTAGGATTTTAGCAGCACTGAACAACCAAAGTTTCTTGTTTGGACAACCGTCGGGATTCATATTGCTGTCAAATTAATTGTCAAAGTATCGAATTGGAAAACTATATTGTGCGATGTAATTCATAAAAGCGCCATCTTTGCCTGACATAATATAAACAATTCCAATTTCTCACTCATTAAAATTTCACTAAACTTTAAAATTTCCATATAAAGAGAGCTTTAAAACAACAACTACCTAGTAGGTGGATTAAGTTGGCTGCGTTTCAATTAAAATAACCGTCATTTTATTTATATGATATTTTTAAGATGAAATTCGCATTTATTTAAGGAAATACATTTGGGCGCATGTAGTCCTCCTTTTCATATATCGTGTGGTTGCCTACCAATTTCATTTTAAATCTATATTGTTGCAAAAACAACATAAATAATTCAACGTTTAAATTGAACTGTTGCCAACTTAATCCAGCTACTAGGCAGTTGTTGTTGTAAGCTCTTCGAAGCTCTGTCAAAGCTCTCAAAAATCATTTAAATGAGTTGGAGAATGTGCTTTTTGGAGCGGCCTGATGAAGTTGGCTCCAGTTTCGATAACTCCGGGAACTGGAGCAAACTTCGGTCTACCAACTCAAAGCTCCTGGTGAAAAACAAAACAAACGGTCCAAGAAAGTTCTTTGTCTAAGCAAAAAGTGCGATTTAAAGTGCGTTAAAATGTTTGTAATTGCTTAATTTAACTGTAAAACAATGTTGTGATATTGTGTGTTTACTTGAATTTCCAGTAAAACAAACTATTTTCACGGAATTAACTAAAAACTAAAATTAGGGTTTCGAAGACCTCTTGCGGGTAATCATGGAAGCTCGGGAAGAATTTCGTTCTTAACAGTAAAATGATTTGGTTGTCAGAAATATTGAATGTTTTTATGTCACTACAGATTTTCTGTGTTTGAATTTGTTTGTGCGTCTTTCAGAGTAACTGAGCATGACTTACGGTGACTCTATTTTTGTAAAAAGTGCTTTAATAAATTTCCCGGTGGATATAATAACAGTGCAAATGTGATAACTTCAAATTCATACATCACCAGGTAAGTCATTTTTGCTTTAATTTCGCTTAGCAAAACCAACATATACTTATTTAGGTATTTGCAGTTTCTAGGACTCATAAATTACGAATTTAACTTTATTCTTTCATATCTAAAGGTTGTAAAAGGGATGAAATATTTGTTCGATTTGTTTACCTTAGATTTAACATACAATCACTATGTTAACTAAATAGCTTAACTCATCCTAGTGCGCTTCTGATCTAAAACTGATTAGGACAAATCTCTGCTTAAATTTTCATTCTGTTGTTTAGTATAAATGCTGACTACGTCTCCGTCGTCACTCGTCATCAGAACCGCTGAGTGTTTAGTCTTGAAACTTAGTCTCACAGCTTTCGGATAATAAGCATAAATTGGCGCGTACTGTGTGTTGCCAAATAGTGACCAGTTTCTTTTACTAGGTGCTGACGATGGCGGAACACTGAGAATTTATATTGCAATACCTGCAATCACCTGGGAGTCACAGAAGCCTCTAATTGAACGACAGCAGCCAAAATCCCAATCTGTGAAAAGTAATCGCTCTTTGCTCGGTATTGCGCCAAGCTACACATGACTATATTTTCATCCACATTCTTCAACTTAGCATAGGTGTGTATAAATTCTAGTCCTGCTGCAATTTTATCAGCTGATAATTTTGTTCCTCTGCATTTAGGGGTTGGTTTAGGTCAATGGGTTTTTCAACAAATTGACGCCTCTTCTCAATAGCACTGAACATAAGATTTTTCTCATCGTTAAATACCTATATCCTCAGCAGCAGCCAAGGAGTTTTTTACGTTTTCTGTGATATATTCAAACATCTGGGGAACTTCTGACAATGTCGCTTTATTGGCTTCGAGTTTGGTTGTAGCTGTGAAAATTGTCTTCAAAACTTTATTAAGTGATTCAACTCTTAACCAAATGTCTTCTGAAAGGATGTGTTGCTTCATTTCCCGGTCAAATATCAATTCCTGGCATATAGCAGTGGCTTCAAGGGCTTCTCTTTTGAACAAAAGTGTCATTAATCATGAAACATATTAAGACACCTAGCTTTAAAGGTACTCGGTGACACTAGGTATATGTGTTCCAAAGGTAATCGATTCCACAAACGGACCGCCCTAACCTGGAAGGATAAATCTATACCGCGAGTCCGAAAGGGCACCAATAGCAGCAACCTGGATCTCACCGACCTGCAGAAGCTACAGAACTAGTAACTTATTTAATTTCACTTGGATTTTTCGAAAAATCGTCTTTTAAAGCTTCTCTCGTTCTGGTTGTTTTAACCATTTGTGGTGTATAGAGCGTTTATTACATCGACTCTCCACGCTTTCAACTGTGACCACGATTTGTTGATCTGGGTAACATCCTTCTCGGCGGACCTTCTCCATTCGTTGCGCCGTCGTCTTCAAGGTGCAATCGACGACTACCAATCTTCTTGATTTCGTTAATTATTCTTTGTCTGTTGGACTGTGTATTTATGGATTTCAGCAAGGCCTTCGATAGGATTAACCATGGAATCCGGGTCTATAAACTGTCTGTTTTCGGGTTTCCTTGTTGCTTCGTCGATTGGCTGTCCTCTTAAGTGTCAGGCCGTACACAGCGTGTCCTATTTCGGGGTTCTCTTTCCTTTTCACTTCGGGGGTACCTCAGGGTAGTATCCTTGGCCCGATCCTGTTTATACTATATATTAATGATGTTTCGTTTCGTGTGATGTGATTTTGTAAAACTGTTGGCATTCCCCTTCAATCGATTGAACACACACTTGTTAAATACAACCTCTACACATTTTTGCCTGAAACCAATCAATTTTGCGAGAATTCCTACCCAGTAGTAAAATTCTGTAAATAAAATTCAGTCTCCTGAACTCTGGTCCTCACGCAATCTCCTTCCATTAAATACCGGCAAGTGCATCGTTATGACCTTCTCCCGTAGAAGATGTCCTCTACTCTTGGACGACACCGTCGATGGTGTTGTCTTGGGTAGGGTTCATAAGGTGAAAGACCTGGGCGTGGTCCTTAACTCTCGTTCTTCTTTCGAGGATCATGTGGACCCGATCGTTGGTAGGGCTAACTCGATGTTGGGTTTTATTAAAAGATGGTCTAAGGAACTAAATTATCCCTACTTAGCCAAACTTCTGCACCTTCGTTAGAACAGTTTTGGAATACGGTAGCCCGTAAACCGTGTCGAGGCAGTTCAGCGCAGATTCCTTAGGTTTGCTCTCTGTGGACTTCCCTGGATTGATCCTTTGTTACTTACTTCTTACGCTGATCGTTTGGGACTGATTTCTTTCGACTCCCTTGAAAACAGGTGCAATATTGCCAAAATGGTATTTTTGTTCGTGGCATATTAGATGCTGTGTTACGTGGGCGTGCTGCTGCCATGCATAAGCGAAACTTAGCTGGTACAAGATGGTGATCGCTGCGCTTAGACCTTATAGCAAGAAGACACTTTTTCCAACTTTTCGAAGTAGTATTGTCAATCTGATTCTCAGTTCTGCTATCTGCGGAAACCCAGAATGTTAAGCGAAATTTGTTGTGTTTAAATAATGATCCATCGATGACAAGTTGCCGCGCGTTACAAAATTCAATCAACAACTCCCCAGTTGCGTTCCAGTTTCTGACTCCAAACTCCACCATTTTATAGCCAATCTTAGCGCTGAGCTTCCCCACAACTATTTAGATATCAACTTTAGGTGTCGCCAAGGAGCTGGTAGAAGGCCTAATTAGTTGTTATATTCGCTTGCTCGGTCGTTGCATAGCATTAAATTATTGAGATATTACGTAACCTGGTCGGGAATCTGGCGGTCATAATTCGGTCGGATATTGCTGACCAGTACAGTAGTGATTGTCAGGCAAGCTTGGTTAACAACAAGCCTACACCTGCCGTACGTTTTGTATCTAATTCTGCGATTTCTGATGTGTGTGATGTAATCTCTCCACTTCCTCTTCATCTAGTTTCGCTTAATTCCAAGATATTTATTTTATAATTGGCCATTTCCCGCTCCACCTCCACGATCTTTAAATATCCACACTGGTCCCACAGAGTTCTTAAGTTCCATAGTGAAATATCTCAAAAACGGCCTCTAAAGTTTTATAAATTTTTCACCAAATCTACCTTACGGCACAAGTATTATTGTTGTTCAAGTTTCCATAAATAGATTACGCGTGTTAGAGCACTTTTCGTTTTTCCCTGACTGAATTCAAAGATTAATTCGAGTGCTATTTAAGGGAATGCTCCTCCTTTCCACAAAATTAATAACAACAAGAATAGTGCAAATAATGTGTCCTAGAAAAGCTAAAAATAAATTTGTAGCTCAGGAAATTTGTTATGATTTACTGTGCTGAAGAGGCTACTACAAAAAATTACTGCGCGAGAAACTAAATTATTCCGCCAGGAGTCCATTAAAGGTAATCTTCTTTTCTGACACTGTGAAATAAGCCATTTGTACAGAGCTTAAAATAGAAAAGTGGAATCTCTTTTCATTAGAAAAAGTAGAGGGAATCCAGCCTTTCGTTTTCATTAAGGCATCGTAAAGCTTTTCTACTTTGTAATAACGTCTGTGGGATTTCACTTCTTGCTTTGAAACCTTATCCATAGTAAACTTGCTTTACTTTACCGAGTTTAAATCCTCTTTTGTTGCGTGCTTTTTGATCAAGAAATTCTGGTGATAAAACAATTGTAAATGAATCCGTTTGGAAGTCCTTCTTAAGGAGATAGAGAATCCAAATTTTTGTTAAGTTTGCACGTTTAATCCTCGGGCAAGAAACTCTAGTTCTTGAAAGAGTTTTGTTTTATTTGCCTTAAAAGTTCCTTTTACTTTGAAGCTAGTTGGAATTCACGTTTTTGGAAGAATTTTAATTAGCAAACTGCGAGTGAAACCATCTTGAGCTGTAGGTCAACTTTAAATGAAGGGAAATATAAACATTGTTTCAACGAGGGTTAGGTACTTCCACTATAAAAATATTATTTTCTGCTAAAACTCTTGCACGATAAACGCTGTGATGTTAAATGTCGAAAGTTGTTTCCTGGTGCTCACCTGAATTTTCATGGCATTTTCTGTGATAGTAAAAGGATAAAGCTTTCATTTAGTTTCATTGTATCAGTCCTATCTCGCATTTCAGTTGACTTTGATATAGTTTGGTCGCTGAAGTCAAAGCTTAGATCAAAGTTGGAGTTCTTGAACATATCCACATTTATCTATGTAATCTGTACAGCGCGATCCACACTGCTAAAACTGCAGAGGTCACCATGTCTAGGAGTTACTGGTGCCATGCGCACATGCCACACGGCAGCTATGGAGGCCCTATTAGACCTCCCCCCTTTACATTTGCATTTAAAGAAGGAGGCTGCCTCAAGCGCAATAAGGCTGAATGGCACCAATCTCGTCTCAGCAGGAGACTCGTCTGGCCATAGGAAAATCCTTAAAGAATTCATGGATGATCCGGTGATCAACTCAATATCGGATATTATGCCGAAGAGGCATAACTTTGATATACCATTCAAGCTGATCTTTGAGAGCAGAGATTATTGGCTCAATAGTAGACATATCTTTGAAAGGGGATCTCTGGTTTGGTACACGGACGGATCCAAGATGGTAGACAGGACGGACATCTGGGTCTATGGACCAAGATTAAGGCTGTACAAATCGCTCGGTTCTACACCAACCATCTTTCAAGCTGAGATACATGCTATCGAAATCTGCGCACGTGAAATTACCAAGAGAGGAATACGCGGTGCTAAAATATATATCATGTCCGACAGTCAGGCTGCACTTAAGGCTCTGGGATCCTACACCTTTGAGTCTAAAATCGTCTGGGACTGTCTCACTGCTCTTAAAGAACTGGCCCAGAGCAACAGCATCACGCTAGCATGGGTATCAGGTCACGAGGGCATTGAAGGCAACGAAAAGGCGGATTTCCTAGCAAAAAAAGGCGCGGATTCTCAGTTTATTGGACCGGAGCCATTCTGTGGCTACTCAAAAAGCCGAATAGCAATGCGCATCCGAACATAGGAGGACGAATGTAAGCACTCACACTGGGAAAATATCCCAGGATCAAGGCAAACAAAGAGGTTTATAACCTACTCAAAACAGAAAACGAAGGAGCTGCTCTCACTCAGCAGACCAGATTTAAGGCTGATAACTGGACTTCTAACTGGCCACTGTCACCTGGGCTACCACCTAAAAAAGTTGGGGCTGGCTGATGATGACACCTGTCGATTCTGTCTAGAAGAGGAAGAGACAGTGGAACATATCCTGTGTCACTGTGAGGCCCTCGGCCGTATTAGGCTTAGACACCTTGGTGCGGCTTTCCCATCAACATCAGATATAGCCAAGGCAGCCCCCAGAAAAATGTTAGGTCTGATAAGGGAACTAAAGATTGACGGGGCTTCCTAATACTGAACGTGGATCAGGTCACAAAAGATCAAATTGGTCGCAGTGCCTAAGGATGCGGTTAGTCCTTGATCCAATCCTTAATAATAATAATAATGTCATCTGTATGTGCGAGTTATGTTCAGATTAGAACACTATGCTTAAATATTTCAACAAACAGTAATTTCCACATTTATACGTTTGCATAAAAATTCTGTCCATCATCGAGGCGGAAGCGTGAACCGTTTTTTTTTGCATATTGTTTGCCCTAGTGTCCTTCAAACTAAACTACACTTTACATATTTTTAAAGGAGGTATCAAGCATCTAACATTTACCCGATTATTTTTTATGCTTTCAAAGTTCAGGGGAAGCCCAATGATACAGTAGCGCAGGCTTGATAGGAAAGAAACCCAAATGTTTCCACAAAATCAATAAGCTCGAAGACTTTTCTTAGATTTTTATCTTTTTTATCTATCGCGAACAATGGTTTGTGTACTATCTCTCTCTCTCTCTCTCTCTCTCTAGTTCCCGTAACCCGTTGTTGGGCATGAGGCGGGAGAACAACGATTCGAGATAACGATTGCAAGTGAACTTACAATTTTAAGTATATTCCGAACCACAGACATTTTCTCTACAACGATGTTTAATTGAAAGCGGTATTTAAGAAATTAGTAAATTCGATAAGCTCTAAAGATATAAAAACGCTCAAGTCCTTATAGAAAATGCGTTGGGAATGCCGCGCTAAAGCAGTTACTGCTGTGTAAATACACGTAATTATTGTGTAAGCGATTCAAGAAATAATCGATGACACGTTGGCCTGCTCAGGCTAAGCCACTAGATGCTAAGAAGCTCTTGCTATTTTAGACCGTCTTACGTTCCGACTCTGAAGTTTGTTTATTCATATCGTTCGACGTTTCATTGTAAAAGTTCAATCGAAGCTCGCTATTAATTATGTCGTCCTTTAGTGCTACTAGCTTCGCAACGAGTGTCAGTCAGATCCAGTCAGCACGAAGTTGCGCAATTCCTGCAGAGTGCAATCAATTCCGCTTCAATTGCGCTATTATTTTCGTACCCAGGTATCTTTTTATTTCTAAACCTGAAGGATACGCCGCTAGCATAGGTTCACAAAAGTTTCCAGTTTTGATTTTGTATGTTAAAGTAGATAAGTAAACCTCTTTCTTCAATTGGTACCCTGTGCAACTTATTTAAAGCTGATACAAAGGATAGAAAATTAAACTTTCATCAAATCCTTTCAAACATTTTCAAGTACTTAACTTGACCAGAATAGATCCTCGAACAGTTCGAAAAAAGCAATATTTTTCTTGAAAAGCTTAAAACTTCCGTTAATAAAAGCAGTTCAGAATCCACAAAGACCTCAAGTACTTGTAAAGTCCTCTCGATTTTTCCTTTTAATAGAAAAACGCAACAAGTCTGCACGATTTTTCTTATGAATAATTTATTAATCCTGTTGCCAGGACACTTCTGATTCCGAACACTGGAAAGCACACCATTTATTTACTTTTATTTGCTTTAAACGATTTAATTTTACTCATGTGTGTTGGTGTAACCATTTTTCCGGATATTTAATTCACGTTGTGGACAGTTTTAAGTGAAAAAAGATTTTCAGATTTACTAAATTGAATAGTAAAATATTGTCCCCCAGTAGTCGGAAATAAATCATGTCCTGTCATGGAATGGTCATTGCAGTGGAAACATGTGCGACAAATCCTAGACTTCCTTGCAAATTCGAATTTATTTTAGATGAAAATCAAAATAATTTACAAATTTGCTATATGAAATTGGCTATAAAATGTATTTTTCGCATTAGAGGACAAATTAAAATTTTCCCACGATATTACCATTGTTTATGCAATGAAAGTGTTTGTTTTGAGGTGTAAAACAATACAACAGTAATAAGGGATGCAGTAAACACTAAAATTCGGCTTAATACTGGATTCAATAAGTCGTCGGTGGAGTAAGTGATAACGTGTTGGCCTACCAATTCGGAGGTTTCAGGTTCGAATCTCGCCAACGGCGACCCATGGTTGTTTCCTGCTGACAGATTACGATAAAATGGCCTTGGGGATTGCAGAAAAATGTCTGTGATTCGGAATCTACCCGTATACCATTTGTTTCATGGTCTTCCATAAAAATCAAGTGTTAGGTTAGGAGAACGTGCTGGCCTAGGAAAAGTACCACAACGCCCTATACACCAACCCTTGTAATTCCCATTTAACCACTGCCACACACCCACCACCCACCCACCAGGCCATCACTCATATTACCTGGTGGGTGGCGGGAAAGAGACTGCTTAGGGAGCGGGCGGGACAGATGCTCAACGCACCTAGCAGTTTCGGTGAGTTTGTCGTTCCGTGCAATGAGTCAAAAATTAGTACTATTGTGAAAATATTGCACCTCTTTTCAAAGGAGTCAAGGAAAATCAGTTGCAGTCGGTCGGCATAAGAAGTTATCACCAAGGGATCATTTCAGGAACGTCCTCTCAAAGCAAAACTAAGGAATTAGCCTCTCGAAGGTGCAGTAAAGTAGCCTGGTTATGTGTAGGTCATTGAGCTTTCTGGACCCTCTCTTCGCGAAGAGCAATCCTGCTCGGTAGAGCCCACATGATCTTCAAAAGAAAGACGAGAGTTGAGCATTAAAACACCAATCACAAAACGTAGCCAGATAAAAATTCAAGAGACTACAATTGTAGTCATGACAAACAGTGCGATATATGGCGTCCTCCGTATAAAACAAAATTCTAGCACTAGACAGAAGACGCGACATATCATTGTTAGATAGGATGAACATCAACGGGCCAAGGATGATACCCTGAGGTAACTAAGACAAGGCCGGAAAGAGCTCCCCGAATTAGGATACGCTGAGTACGACCTGACACATAAGAGGACAACCAATCAACGAAGTAGGAAGGAAAACCGAGCAGCCGTCCGAAAGATTATGTTCGGCAACAAAAGCGTCATCAAATACGAAGTTAGAGGATTTAAGGGAACTGGGTGGGAGCAAAGGGTCAAGTGAAGTGAAAATCAGAATAGGAAATTTCATCGCTAGAATAACAGAAGGCAGTTCAGAAGAATTCCGCAAAAAAATTAGCAGTAGTAACACGATCGTTATTTTCAGATTTTCAATCACAAATGCTCACAGGTTGTATTGACTTCATTTTAATATATAAATGTTAATTTAAAATATATAAATGTGAATAGAAAATTTCTGAACTGAACTATTCGAAAAATATTGAAAAATAAGCTAAAGGTAAAGCCTTTAGACTGAAAAAAGCGAAAGAATTGAAACAGCGGGCGGCGAGTGGCAATTTGAAAAACATCGTTTTTTCTGATAAAAAAATGTTTACGGTGCAACAAGTTGTGCACAAAAAAAAACGATAAGGTTTGGTTAACGAAAAGATCTTCTACCAATATGCAATATTTGGTAGCCACTCGCACGCAAAAACCAGCATCTGTAATAGTTTGGGCTGGTATCACTCACAATGGACGTACTCCTCTTGTGTTTGTGCCACATTTATCGCGAACTGATTTTATATGACTGTTTGAAGCCTTCGACACGTAAACTTCTCAAATCTTATCTTACAGGTTAAGATATGCTCTAAAAAAACACCAGTTTGGAAGCCCTGAAAAATGGAATAAAATACCACAACAGCAGTTGCGGTCTTTTTACGAAAATTTGTTCGACCATTTAAACAAAATAATTTTATTCAAAGGTGAATCACTCGACTTCCAACCATAATTTTGTTTTAAGGGAATAGGGTAAGGGAATTGTGGAAACTTGAATGTCTTGTTTTTTGCATTGCTGCGAGCTAGACAACAGCCCAGAGACGGAGTGGATTATTTTAATTTCTAAATTAAAATCCACGGGGAGATCTGGTCTCAAACCCGGAACCCATGTCATGGTGGTCGTGCGGCTCAACGAATTGATTCAACTCCGTCTCCTCCGTGGTGGTCGTGCGGCTCAACGAATATTGAATATTTGCAAATATTCCAATAAAAATATTTTTCACTTCAAAATTATATTGTCACTTGTACTTTTACTCATTGCAAGAGATGTACAATTTTTTACCAGTTTTTAATCTTTATTTTTCTCTCCAAATCATTTGTTAAGTAACAAGTGGACCACATTTTAATACAAATCGTGTTCTAGATAAACATAATTTGACAAAAATAAAAATATATTAATATTATCACTTAGAAAAGAATTGTTGTAAAGTAAGAATTAAAAGAAACGTAATATTCTGGTTAAGTAAAACTATTGCAATTTTAAGTACTTTTAGTAATCACTTTTTATAAAGTTACTTTTCGAGGCTTAATTGTAATAACAAAAGCAAACAAGTAGAAACCGCACTCATAAAAGCTAAAGTAAATTCATTTCTTAGAGTTGTCAGTCCCAAAATATCAATATTGAACTCATCTACAAGAAGGCGCAGTGTAAACAATTCCACCTAAATACAGGACGATATTAAAATAAATTTCTAGAAATAGTTAACAAATAGTTACAGATCTGCTGAACCGCTTGTTCCTCATTACATTTAAAACACTTAAGAATTCCGAATTCGTTCGTGCTGCTTGTACAATAAACTCCCCAACTAAACCCAGTAGAACAGTTTCAATTAAAATGCACGTTGTAGATAAATATACAGTAGACGTAAATTTGTAACCAAGTCCAAGATAACAAAACAATAAGATAAAAAGCAATTTCAGGAAAAACCAGCAAAAAATTGGCAGATGAAGAATTCTCACCAATTCTCTGTTCACTTTACAAAGTCTTAAGTGAATTCTGTTCACTTTATCAATTTCTTCACTGTCATTGATGTATTGTCGAACGAGTCTTGTTCCTGAAATGTATGCCATGTACACTTGTTTACAATGTTTGTTCAAATAAGATTTAAGAAGTTCAAATTCAGCTGAAATTGCCAAAAGTCCAAAGAAAAATAAATCGAAAATAAGATGGCGGGCAAAGTATGAACAAAAAATAGTCATATGGAAAGTAAAGGATGATTTGGAAAAACGCTTGAAAACAAACACATATTTCACTAGAGTTAAAATTAATTTGAGCACCACTAAAGTAAAATGTTTTGCACTAATTAAATTATTACTTTTTACGAGGTTTTTAATATCCTTTCGATTTGCAATAACCTGGTTCAAAACATAAACACAATTATTTCGATTTGCCAACAGAATTACAGCAGTTAATAGAACAGTTATTATAGCAACAATATTAAAAAACATCTGAATAAAAATCACTACAGAATCTGCATATAATTTAAAATATAAACTAACATTTATTGTCGCCCAAAATGTTACAACTGTTAACAAAATTAACATAACACCTGAACACACTGTCCACTTTAATGAATTTTTCAGAACATTTTGTTTGGTATCGAATTCAAAACTTACAAGTCCGGCACATTTACAAATAATGTAATGAACCCAAAGTATTGTGAAAAATATCAAGTTTACTCTGTTCGCCATTACTGTCAACACGCAAAACTTATATTCGAATGTTTAATGCACTTTGTTATACCTTCTGGGCTTTGGTTATAGCATTCAACAATTTTCTATGTAAAAATAGAAACGCATTAAAATAATAAGAACAAAAACTGAAGGCGTACCTCTACTGAAAAATGTAATTGCAAGTAGTAAGGTAAACATTGTTTTGCATGCAATTAAATTCAAGCTTTTCAATATTGATTATAGGTTTTAGCGGACTCTCTGTAAGCATAATCTGATGTACTGTCGGGGTGACAATATTATTGATAAATACACATGTGCAGGTGTAACATTTTTATTAATTAAGGAAAGTACTCTTCCTTTCTTCATTTAATAAATCTAAATAAGTTAACAACTCCATAAACCGAAAAACCAGCGAAGTGCAAGGCGGACTTGATAAAGATTTTATCGCGAAGGTATAAAACGATCGTCAAACTTCAATTCCTCGACCGTTTAAAAACAGGTACTGCCACGTATCTTTTTTCACCTTTGGTTTTACGAGTATAAAGGGTGTTTCACAGCGCGTGCGCAAAAATTAATGATCTTGGTTAGAAAAAAAAACATTTATAGGAGGGGGTGGTCTATCTCCCCCCCCCCCCCCTCTCCCCTCGCAGCAATAGGCGTTTGCCATTTTCTTACTATGTGAGTGATGGTCTGGTGGCCAACCGTCTACCCGGCCACCCGCCACCACACCTCGTCATTAAGTTGCAGGTGGGGACCACTTTCTTTTAATTACCGGACATATTCCTTTGATTCAGTGGAGCGACATTCTGATCGCGCCGAATCGATTCAATATCGCACCACGAGCAGTTCAGATCAATTGAAATAAAAAATAAGAAAGATCCACTTCGGAGCAGATCGATATCATTCTTGAAAATAATGCTTCGCTCCGGTTCTATATTAGATTTGGACAATAACGATGCGGAGCGGTTCGATATCAGACTTAAAAAATACTGATCTGCTTCGGAGCGGTTCGATATTTTCATAACGCTCCAGGCCGAATCGATATGTGGAGCAGAACGGTATTTTGTATCGATTCGGAACTGTCTTTAAAACGTAAAAAAAAAAATTGGGCAATTTTTCAAGATATTAATATTTTTTCCAAAAATTTAAGTTTGGAAACCAATATTTTCAAAACTATTAGCAGTAAAAAAAAATACACAGTTACCTGAGATAATAATAACGTCAAACTTTAGAAGATATACGTTAAAATGTAAGACTGGATTTTTCATTGTAAAAAAATTTCAAACGCCTATTGTTGCGAGGGGAGAGAGGGGAAGATAGACCTCCCTCCCATAAATTTTTTTTTTGTTTCTCACAAAGCTCTACCAGATCCTTCATTTTTGCGCACACGCTGTAAAACATCCTGTATAAAACCAAAGATGAAAAAAGATACGTGGCAGTACCTGTTTTTACACGGTCGAGGAATTGAGGTTTGATGATCGTTTTATACCTTCGCGATAAAATCTTTATCAAGTCCGCCTTGCACTTCGCTGGTTTTTCGGTTTATGGAGTTGTTGACTTATTTAGATTTATTAAATGAAGAAAGGAAGAGTACTTTCCTTAATTAATGAAAATGTTATACCTGCACGCATGTGTACATCAGATTGCGTTAGCATGGTTTTGTGCAGATACTTTACAGAGAGTCCGGTAACACACCAATAATCAATATTGAAAAGCTTGAATTTAATTGCATGGAAAACAATGCTTACCTTACTATTTGCAGTTAGGTACATCAACATTTTTCAATAGAGGTGCGCCTTTAAATATTTGATTATTCTTCAGTTTTTGTTCTTATTTTTTTAATGTCTGCATTAACACGTTTCTATTTTTACTTAGAAAATTGCCGCATGCTATAACCAATGTCCAGAAGGGATAACAAATTGCATCAAACATTCGAATATATGTAAGTTTTGCGTGTTGACAGTAATGGCGAACCGAGTAAACTGCCCTGAAATGATCTCTTGGTGATACCATCTTATGCCGACCGACTGCAACTGATTTTCCTTGACTCCTTTGAAAAGAGGCGTAATATTTCCACAATATTACTCATTGCTGGGAACGATAAACTCACCTGAACTTACTAGGGGCGTTGAACATCTATGTCCCGCCCGCTCCCTGAGGAGTCTCTTTCCCGGTCGCTCCCTGAGTATGCATGCCTCTTCAACGAAGACTTCGTCGGCTTTGACTTAAATTTCTCCCGGCTAGAACTGAAACGCTAGGCTAAGTGCTTTGTTTTAAGTTACTACGCCAAAATTATAATTTTCCTTTCCTATTTTTATCTGTTAATAATTTACTTATTACTATTAATAATTGTTAATTATGATTTATTTCTTCTTTCTCTTTATTTATGTATGTATACTTTAAACATCATAAAATCCAAATGTTTTGTTCTGATTATCTGTGAGGTCTTGAATTTTTGTAATGGCTTTATCTGCAGCTTTTTTGTCAATATTCTGCAAACACTTCTATCAGAAATTTGTCAATCTTTAGCCAACTGATTTCTAATACTACGTGGATTGCTTTCCAAACTTTTTGCACCATTGCAGTTGATGTTACTGTTTCTCGACGGACACCACCTTATCTCGTTTTCTCCAAACATCTTTTGATTGTACGAAACACAAATTTGCTAATTACATTTATATATTTTAAATTCACATTTGTATATTAAAATGAAGTGAATACAACCTGTGAGCATTTTTGATTGAAAATGTGAAAGTGACGATTGTCTTACTATTTTGAGGATTTCTTCTATTATTGTTTCCTAGATTTAATTTCCTAGTAAGCTCTCGCACTTTTTTCGTACATGGTGCCAGGGTATGGAACAATCTTCCGCTTGACATTCTAATATTTATAAATTGGATTCTTCAGGAATTTAAGTATAGAAGATACTTCTTATCCTAGGGGTTTAGCTATGGGCTCCCCACTCTCCCCTCTTCTGGCTGACATTTATATTTTAATATTTAAAGACAAGGACAAAACGTCTAACATTCTATACTGGAATAGGTATGTCGATGACATATTATGCATTTGGACAGGGACTAACCGACAACTAGACAAATTCTTGACTTATTTGAACTCTATTAGCGATTCACAATGGAAATGGGACACAACAACTCTTTAAACTTCCTTGACCTAAATATTGAAATAGTAGAAGGAAAGCATGAATTTGGTATTTATAGGAAGGAAACCTATAGCGATAACGTCATCCCAGTTACCTCAAGACATCCATGGAACCAAAAACTAGCTGCCTTTCATTCCACGCTACACCGCCTTATACGGATCCCAATGGATGAATCTAATTACCAGAAAGAGCTTAGAACGATTAAACAAATAGCTACTAATAACGGTTATGGGTCTGACTTGATAAGTAATATGCTAAAAAAGAAATAAAGGAAACAGGTTAGAAATATCTTGCACCCAATTCTAACAAAGGAGATGAAAAAACATAACAGGCGCAATATTCCTTACATAGGCCGTATTTCAGATAAAGTGGGAAAAGAATTAAGGAAATTAAGCATCAGTCCAGCGCACTATTGTCATCAAAATATCGGCAAGCTTTTAAAACCAACCACTCAACAGGATATAAGCAAATTAAATGGTATTTACAAAATAACGTGTGAAATATGTCCAGCCGCCTATGTAGGGCAAACAGGAAGATCCTTTGCCACCCATATTAAAGAACACCACACCAGACCTACTTCAAGCTTCTTTAAGCATATTATTGAAACAAATCACACTCAAAATAAAGAAAGCTGGGAAGTCTTACACGTAATCAATAAGGGGTATGAAATGGATAATGGATGCACTTGAGACCCTGGAAATTAATAGGCTATTCAGGGACCTAAGTTTGAAAACATTGAATGATCACCCTGTGTTAAATTAACCACTCCTTCAACGATGTATGGCATGGCTCAGAGATGTGGTTGGCTCAGCCGGTCTGAAGATGCCTACGGGAGTGAGGCGAAACCGCCCTAACCTAATAAGGTGAATATTAGTGGAATAGACATTTAAAAAAAAATAAAAAATAAATAATTTGGGTTTTGTGTTAATATTAAACATTCCTTTCTTATATTTTCTTCATGCAATCCATTTTTTTTATACGATTTGGCCAAATCCTAGGGGACAACCCTTTGATGCGTTAGCATGGTTTTGGCCGGAAGGGAATTAGGGTAAGGGAAGTGAGGAAACTTAAGTCTTGTTTTTGCATTGCTGCGAGCTAGACAACAGCCCAGTGACGGTGTCATCTGCTCTCGAACCCGGGACCCATGGCATGTTGGTCTTGCCGCTCAACGTATTGATCCAACTCCGTCCCATTGATTTCATCTGAAAGAATGAAGTGATTTCTTGTTTTGGAGATCAATTTAAAATCAAAAGATTGTTACAGTTTTCGCACTTCACTGTACATTTCTTCGCATAGCTAAGTTAGTAATATTGTCCTTGCGTGACAGTATATCAGATATTGTACAGATATTGAATTTCTACAAGGAGTCCGGTGAAACCAATCACGAATATTGAACAGATTGAACTGCATTGCATGCAAAACAATTCATTACTTACTATACCCAATTACATTAACCTTTGTCAGCAAATGTTTTTACTTATTTGTTATTATTATTTTAATGTCTGCAATAAAAGCTACCTCTTATTTTTACTTAAGAATATTGCCGCACGCTATAACCAATGAATGCAAAAATTACACTTTACATTCGAACGGTCTCAACATAAGTTTTGTGTATTGTTAGTAATGGCGAATCGAGCAAACTTGATATTTTTTAAAATACTTTGGAGTTACTATTTTATTTGTAAATGTGCCGGACTTATAAGTTTTGAATTCGATAGGAAACAAAATGTTGTGAGAAATTCATTAAAATGGACAGTGTATTCAGGTGTTATGTTAATTTTGTTAACAGTTATGTCATTTTGGGTGACAATATATTATTATTCATATTTAAATATATTATATGGAGATTCTGTATTGGTTTTTATAAGAGTTTGCTTCGGTATGTTTTCAATAATAGGTGTGCCATTGACTGCTATAATCCTCTTGACAAATCGAAATAATTGTGTTCGTTTACTGAATCAAATTATTGTTAATCGAAAGGATATTACAAACCTTGTGAAAAGTAATAATTTAATTAGTGCAAAACATTTTACTTTAGTTGTGCTGAAATTAATTTTGACGCTGACAAAATTTGGTGCTTCTTTCAAGTTCTTTTTCAAATCACCCTCTGCTTTCAATATGATTATTTTTTATTCGTACTTTGCCCGCCATCTTTTTTACGACGTATCTTTTTTTGGACTTTTGGCAATTTCAGCTGAATTTGAACTTCTTAAATCTTATTTGTACAAACATTGTAGACATGTTTACATGGCATACATATCAGGAACAAAACTCGTTCGACAATACATCAATGACAGTGAAGAAATTGATAAAGTGAACAGAATTCACTTAAGACTTTGTAAAGTGAACAGAGAATTGGTGAGAATTCTTCACCTGCCAATTATTTGCGGGTTTTTCTTGAAATTGCTTTTTATCT
This sequence comes from Leptarthrus brevirostris, assembly GCA_964036015.1. Lineage (NCBI taxonomy): Eukaryota > Metazoa > Arthropoda > Insecta > Diptera > Asilidae > Leptarthrus > Leptarthrus brevirostris. Next base: position 9,415,970 of record OZ038373.1, read on the forward strand.
TTTTGCTTTGTTATCTTGGACTTGCGTACAAAGTTACGTCAACTGTATATTTATTTACAACGTGCATTTTAATTGAAACTGTTCTACTGGGTTTAGTTTGCGAGTTTATTGTACAAGCAGCACGAACTACTTCGGAATTCTTAAGTGTTTTAAATGTAATGAGGAACAAGCGGTTCAGCAGATCTGTAACTATTTGTTAACTATTTCTAGAAATTTATTTTATCGTCCTGTATTTAGGTGGAATCGTTTACACTGCGCCTTCTTGTAGATGAGTTCAATATTGATATTTTGGGACTGACAACTCTAAGAAATGAATGTACTTTTGCTTTTCTGAGTACGGTTTCTACTTATTTACTTCTGTTATTACAATTAAGTCTCGAAAAGTAACTTTATAAAAAGTGAAAATATTTTTAAAATTGCAATAGTTTTACTTAACCAGATTATTACGTTACTTTTAGTACTTACTTTACAACAATTCTTTTCTAAGTGATAATATTGATATATTGGTATTTTTGTCCTTTATCTAGAACACGACTTGTATTACAGTGTGGTGCACTTATTACTTTACAAATGATTTGGAGAGAAAAATAAAGATTAAAAACTAGTAAAAAATTTTACATCTCTGGCAATGAGTAAAAGTACAAAGACCATATAATTCTGAAGTGACCAATATTTGCAATATTTAATTTAAAGAAAAATTATGGCTGAAACGACTCGCTCCTTGGGTATGCCAGCCATTTATTGCAAGCTTGCCGTTGCTCGCTATTTGACACAGATGACTCATCTATGGATAGAGATGTTTATCGGTTTCTTTCATTTATATACAGTTTTTTCATAAAATGCCGGCTTTTTTAATGCTTCAATTTATACGTGAAAAAAGCATGACATCATGGCTTTTTATGGTTTGCTATGGTTTTTTCATGGTTTGCTACCTGAACGTTTCAGCTCACGGGATCGGGAAGGACGATTAAATACTTTTGTTGTAGTTGTTTGGTTTGTTTGATTTGCACCGACTTCAAAATGTCGTACTAGATATAAAATTAAAAATTATTTTATGCTTTTTAGCGCTTTTTGTTAAGTCGGTTTATTTGTTTTAGAACTATTTTCTTTTTCACATTTTAGTGTCTTCTACTCTGTACAACAAAAAAAGATCCATCCAAATCCGTCCACGCGTTAAGAAGTTAGGTTCAACCCCCTACCCCCACCCCGATCTTACTAAAATTCTTTTTCTCGTGGTATCAATCAGGAAACATACTTTACCCAAAAGAAAAAGAATCATCGAAATCGGTCCACGCGTTACGAAGTTAGACTACCCCTCCCCCTCCCCCCTCCACACTTTAGGACCAAATTGCTCTCCTATTAGTAATGGAGGATCACACTCTAAAAAAAAGCAAAAAAAACCATCCAAATTGGTCCACGCGTTACAAAGTTAAGTTCCATCCCCACTCCAAAACCCCCACCCTTCATCCCCACTCCACCAACATTCTTTTTCTCTCTTGGTATCAACCAGGAAACTTATTCTATCCAACAGAAAAAGAATCCAAATGTTACGAAGTTAGACTATCCCTCCTCCCACCCTAGGCCAAATTTTTTTTCCTATTAGCAATGGGGATCATACTCTGTACAACGAAAAAAGAACCATCCAAATTGGTCCACCTGTTACAAAGTAAGGTTTTACCCCGACGCCACCAAAAATTTTTTTGACACGGTACCAATCGGTGAACATACTCTACCCGGCAACAATAGAATTGTCAAAATCGGTCAACGCGTTACGAAGCAATGTCTGGTCAGACATAAAAAAAATACACGTCGAACTTAGAATAGAACCTCTTTGTAGGTTTGCAGTAATCTCTGAAACTGCCAAGTAACACTAGAGGGGGATTTTCACTGTCAACATTTAATTCTTTATTAGCAAATAGGGAGGTGGTAGAAAGTACAGTTCTTTCTCAAGAAATGAAAATTGATCATCAAATAATAGGATACGTTCTTAATGATGATAACTGGCTGAAAATAAAAGAGTCCAGAGATATTTTACCGATTTTCACCTCTATTAAAAAGGCAGAGTTCGAGTCCGAGCACTAAGTTAGATGAGAATAAACAAATTGAAACTTCAATAACGTATGGGCGCGAATTTTGTGTACAATCAGTCACTATGCAGAGCATCTCTTGGATCCGAGTTTCAAGGGGCAGTTTTTCAAAGAATATGAACCTGCATACGGCCCTAATAGTTGCTGATTTAGCTGAATATAGAACGCAATCTGGATTTTGGAGTAAATCTGTACTTGGAGCACAAATTCAACTACTAACGCCCGAACGGTGGAAAGGACTATGCTTCAGTAAAACTTTAACTCTCATTGCTATAAGACTTTTAAGTTTACCACTTACTTCAGCAAAAATTGGTCTTTGCTTGCAAGAATACATTCAAAAGCAAGAAATACACTGCTAGTGAGGTTAAAAATATTATCTATCGGTGAATACCCTTTTCTGAATCCGGCTTGAGCTTGTTTTAGAACAGTATGGGTTTCTTCCCATATTACTAGTCGATTATTTACAATACCAGTCAAAAGCTTTGCAACTGCGTTCATGAATGAGAGTCCTCTATAATGTTCAGGTAAGTTCGGATCTCCTTTTTTATAAATGGGAAATATAATTGGGGTGGTGAAACTTTGCGGCATTTCTTCACTTTCGATTATGTTGTTGACAGCTTTTACAAGTTTATTGAAAAATTCCTCTGGTGCATGTTTGAAAAATTCATATGGTACTCGGACAGGACCTGCTGCCTTGTTCCCTTTTACTTTACTGAGGACAGTTAGCAGTTCACTTACTGAAATTTCGCTGTCCAACATTGCATCAATAGTGTATGGTGCAGCATATGAAATTGCGCTGGCATAAAAAGGGCGGTTAAGCAGTTCTTCAAAATGGCTTTTAAAGTCTGTTATAGTGATATCGTTTCCTGTCGTGAATCTGTAGTTACGTAGTTCTTTTACCAATGACCAAAATTCCTTACTATCTTGTGTGTTGGCGAGCTTGCATGCTAGTTCCTTGAAGTAAGTAATTTTTTTCCTTTTGCACATATTTTTGAAAGAGGCATTTTCTCTTAGATACATACGTTTTTCGAAATCCGTCTCATGTTTTCTAAATACATACATACGTTTTTCGAAATCCGTCTCATGTTTTCTAAATATGTTTAGCCACTTAAAGGATTTTTTTCTTGCTTTATAACATGCTGTATCAAACCATTTCTTTTTATATGACATAGGTTTAAATCCTTCCGTCTTACTAGCCGAATCAATGATTTTATTTACTAAATCGCTCACTGAGGCTTGAGAGGTCTTTTATCGAGCGGTTCAATTTATGGGAGTATTTGTTCGGATTTTGTCTTTTCCACTCAAGTTTCGGCAACAGCTTCATAATTTTACCTGCCTGGGCTTCATTAATATCCATGCTTAAAGTACAGACAAACTCAACTGGGAGGTGATCTGAATAAGGTTGGCTATTGACAACAAGCCTTTTTGCATATTAACACAAAGTATGGCTTATGGCTACTATATCATTAACCGAAGTTCCGATTGTGTTAACAAATGTATACTCGCCAGTAAGATCTCCTGGTGTTCGTCCATTTAATATTATTAAACCCTGATCCTCGCAGAATTCTATGAACTTCCTCTACCATTGACGGTCTTATCTTTTGATTTTCTAGTTAAGGTTATGTTATAATTCGTTATCCCAGACTCTGGTATTATATTTTGTTGTTCACCTATCCTCACATTGAGATCGCCTAATATGATAATATTTGCAGTTTCGAGCGTCACTACGCATTCCGTTAAAGTAGAAAAAATCATACTCCCAGTTATTGCAATTAAGGTATGTGGGAAGAAGAATCATATTCACTCTATTAGCTGTACAGGCAGCCACCTTTCGCTCGGCCACCTTTCGCCGATCTTACCACACCTACCCAGCAAAGCTCATAATTCATAAAGTAATTTTTATAATTAATGAAATCATCTTCAACTACGTGTGTTTCTTATAAAAAGAAGACATCATACCTATGAATAAACTTAAAAAAAACCTGGAAATAATAACTTACTCTTTAATCCTGCTACATTATAAGATAACACATATAAATCCGAATCTTTATATCTCAAATCATTGTAATTTAATTCCTGATAATGACTTAATTCTAAGACTCGACAGACTTCGCTTCCCTAATCTAAAGTATTTATATTTTCGATTCCGTTCCTCCTAATCGTGCAGCTGATCTCAGCGTTTCTAATTATTTCGCGGACTTTGTCCGGTTCTCGATAGATACCTCCAATTACCTCTACTGCATCATTTTCTTTGTGCGTAAGCTTACCATCTTCTAAGGTGAAAATATTTCCTTCTACCGCTAACCGAACGCCCCTTATCCAAATTTTCGTCCTTGGGTCAATAGTCCGAAGGTCTTTTATAATTTTATTTAGAACGTGGCGTTTGTTTATTCCCAGTAAATATTATAAAAATGCAATATCCTTAAATTATTAAACAAAACAAAATTCTGAGAACCTTTTCCTTCGTTGGAATATTGAAAGGAAAAAAACATAAGCTGCTTTGCTTTAAATGGTTTAAAACATAAAAAGCCAAATAAAAACCATAAAAAGCCGTGATGTCATGCATTTTTTGAGTGGGGCTGCTTTACAACCTGTAAAGCATACATTAATAATGTTATTAGTTCTATGCATCCAACACAGTACTTTCCACTTGACAATCTGGATAATTTTAGCATTTCGATGTCTTAGGCGGTTATTCATTACTATGAACGTTATTAGAAATTGTTGATAGTACCGAAAATTAGGAATAAATCATTGTGTTAATATTAATTGTGATAATACATACGTTAATATAAAAACTTGTAGTAAAAACAATTTGTAAAGGAAGCAATTGCCGATAATTTGCTACTCGAAAACAAATTTATCAGATAGTAGTGTTAGTTGACAGTAAATAAGACTGCAATCTTTATAAAAATCAATATCAATTAATTAAGTTTTACGAAAGCTTTCAAAATGTTGGGGAAAAATAAATAAAAACACCAATGGAAAAGCTTGATGCATTATTATACATTATTGATACATTTACATTTTTTAGCTTAGTGTTACCCTCTGCTATTTAATTATTTTTCAAATCGATTTGAAAATCTGTTGTAACTCAATTCGCTTAATTTTCTTTGGGAAAATTATTGCACGCTACAACATTCGAAATAATCAAACACAGTAAACTTGACGGTTGGACTATTAACAGCAATGTTAGACCGAGTAAACTTGATATTCTTGAAAATCCTTTGGATCCTTTACAACACTTCTAAATGTTTTGGCTTCACAAGTTTTGAATTTGATACTAAACGAAATGTGAAGTATTCGTTAAGATGGGCGGTATATTCAAGAGTGTTATGGATTTCATTACTAGTATTATCGCTTTTGTGGACAATATATTATTTATCTGTAATGAAATTAAATCAGGATGATCCTGTAATGGAGGCAATGAAATGTTTTTCCTATCTTTTTATAATAATAAATGTGTCGTCAGCTACTTTAAAAATTTTTGAAAATCGAAATAATTGCATTTGTATATTAAACCAGTTAATCGGAATTCGAAAGGACATTGCAAACCTCGTGAAAAATTATAATTTAATCAGCACAAAATATCTTTCATTTGCTGTGCTTAAAATAATCCTTACTTTAACAAAATATGTCAATATTGTCAAACATTTGACCGCACCAAATTCAATTCATCCTGCCAATTTCCTACGTTGGTTAAATATATTTTACTCACAGTTGTTGTTACAACTTCTAAACGACGTGTTTTTCTTTGGACTATTGATAATTGGAGCAGAATTTGAACTGCTTAAAAGTTATTTGAACAAAAATTGTAAACAAGTTAACATGCTCATCAAATCTAGAACACAACAATACTCAGACAATAGCCAAGAAATTGACAAAGTGGTCTTAATATATTTAAGACTTTGTAAAGTGAATCGAGAATTGAGAAAAATTTTTCAACTGCCCCTTATTGGCGAATGTTTTTTTAAATTTCATAAAATTTTAATATTTTTTTATAATGACTTTCTGCACCAGCGCCATTCATCGTTACTAAACTATTCAATTGCATCGAATAACATACTTGAAATTGTTGTACTCGCTTTAGTCGGTGAGTGGATGGTAAGAGTAGCACGAACGACTTCGGAATTGTTGAGTGTTTCAAATGTAAGGTCTTAAAAGATTATTTCTCGGTAATTTAAATTTAGCCTCTTTTTTATATTTAGATGGAATCGTTTACTATGCTGCGTGTTTTAGATGAACTTAATGTTGATGCCTTTGGTTTGATAAGTTTAAAAAATGAATTCACTTTAACATTTCTGAACAGTGTTTCTACTAGTTTACTATTGTTGTTACAATTAGGAATTGAAAAGTCAGTATAGTTAATTTTTTTATCTGTATAAGTTTAATAACGTATTTACTTCTATAATTGTTTAATTATGATAATATATATAATTTACATATTTCATCTTTATTTAATTAACTACATCAAAGCTGCTTCCAAGTCCGGCTCAAAATGGAGTACGGAAATTGACGAACTAGCCAGAACATCTCGGATAGAAAAAATTTATGCACTATAAAAATATCTATGTATATACAGGGTGTACCATTTCTAGAGGTCAATTCGAGTATAAATGATAGCTCTCACCTTAACAAACAAACAATTGTATAGAACGGGAGGGGGGGGGGGGCAATCTCAAATCTCTACCACTTGGGAGTTACAGGGTGATTAATGAATTTCAGTTTTTCATGGTATGCACATTACTCTTTTATTTTTATCTTTTGATCTACCCAACACAGCGACATCAAACAAACGCTAAAAGACTACTATCCAAATGACCTTTCCAAAATTGTCAACAATGTTGATCATACTCGTACCACTGTAGGTACAGTCACTTCCAAAAGCGAATAAAATGGTTTGCGATTACGTAAAATTCCGAATTTTCCCAAATTTGCTCCGAAATTCATCTCTTTTTTATTTTTATTGGATTGCCCATCATATTACCTTTCCAAAAAGGTGCAACATGGTAAGGTAGACAAAGAATTAGAAAAACCGCATCCTTAGAAATCCCTGACTACCTAATTATTTTATTACACTTTAGGTAGGAAATTCTTTAAGGTAACCAGGTCACGAATGATGGTTAAAATAGGCTTTTTCACGCGTTTAGATATTTTGTTCCTGTTCAGTTGGTATTTAAAATATATACTCGCGGTTTTAAACATGCTTTAGAGGACGAATTACGGATTAAAATTAGTACTAAACAAACCCTGTCACTTTATTAGTGTGAAATTTATTAAAATTACAAAATTACAAGAAAAAAATAAAAAATGATAAAATTAACTTATTTAGGTACACTTTTTTCCTTAACCACTGGTGCTATCTGCTCCAAATTGATGGTGAATCTGAAACAGGAGTAAGGCAACATTGTAACACATGGGCTGAAAAGTCCCGGGCCTAACAAAGAAAACGCGGTTTTTTTTGTTCAAAATTGGCTTTATTCATCAACGTAATCTCCATCAAGAGCCACACAATCATTCCAGCGCCGCTCTAACATTTCAAAACCACTTTTGTAGAACGATTTATCTTTTGCCTCAAAATAGGCCTCAGTTTCAGCGATAACCTCTTCATTCGAGCGAAATTTCTTACCGGTGAGCATTTTTTTGAGGTCTGCGAACAGCCAGTAGTCGCTGGGAGCCAAACCTGGCGAATACGGTGAATGTGGAAGCAATTCAAAGTTCAATTCATGTAGTTTTGCCATTGTTTTGATTGACTTGGGACACGGTGCGTTTTATTGATGAAACAAAATTTTTTTCTTTGCCATATGCGGTCGTTTCTTTGTAATTTCGGCCTTCAAATGCTCCAATAATGCTATTTAATATTCACTGTTAATGGTATTTCCCTTCTCAAGATAGTCGATGAATATTACACCAGGCACATCCCAAAATACCGAGGCCATAACGCTTCCAGCCGATTGTTGTGCTTTCGGGCGCTTTGGACGAGGTTCATCAGTTGCTGTACACTCAGATGACGATCGTTTTGATTCCGGAGTGAAGTGATGGATTCATGTTTCATCCATTGTTACATATCGACGCAAAAATTCCGGTTTGTTCCGTTGAAACATGGCCAAACACTGCTCAGAATCATCAACACGTTCTTGTTTTTGGTCAACAGTGAGCAAACGCGGCACCCACTTTGAACAGAGCTTTCTCATAGTCAAATGCTCATGTAATATAAAGCCAACACGTTCTTTTGATATCTTTACGATGTCAGCTAACTCACGCAACTTCACTTTTCTATCATTCAAACGATTTTGTGGATTTTTTGATGTTTTCTGGTGTTACTGGTGGTATTTTTTCCCATCAAGAAGCAGTGTAAAATTAAAACACGAAATTGTTTTTGATCCATTGTAACAAAAGTAGTGTTACTCTTAGCACAATAACTCACAAACTTATAAGTAGAATATCATGAAATTTTAACAGCTTTCTTTTGAAGGTTAGTACTAACTGAAAAAGCGGTGAATGCAATAAGAATAGCGCCATCTATGTGTTAGGCCCGGGACTTTTCAGCCCATGTGTTATACCTAAAATTTTCAACCTTTTGCCTAAATTGCAATTTTTGTATCATTTTTTTTGAAAAAAGGTCAAAAATCACTCTTTTCAAAAAATGCATTTGGATTTAAAATAAAGTTAAAAATGGAATACAAAGATGAATTTAGGTATAAAAGATGAACGACATAAAGGATAAGCACTGTGCATAATTTCATAAAAATAGGTTGAATAGTTTTTTTGAAAATGGTACCTAAAGGGCAAAAAAAGGAACTTAAGGGTTGAGAGGAAAATTTCTCGTGACAACTGTGCAGACGACGCGTCACCATCTTTTAAAATATCAATTTTTGGCGTAAAATAGTCGCGTTGGTATTACATGACATACATTTTCTGAAAGGGGAAAGCGCGGGCTTTCAAATAGAACTGTTTTTAAAAAATCGATTTTTTTGACCCAATTCGCGACCTGGTTACCTTAAATAAACAAAAATTTTAAGATAAAGGGTCGGAAATGTTTGTTTTGGGTGAATAGGTAATTAATTTTTATTATTGCTGAAAAAAAGTTATAAAAATGTCCGATATTAGTTAGTGTAAGCCAGAATTCACACCCTTGCATTCTGGCGTTCAGTTAATCGTACCTGATGGAAATTTTTCTATAAAAAGGTTCAGTCAGCAAGAATACCTATCATTGTAGAAAAACAAATCAATTATTATGGGTGTTTTTAAGCACTTGATTATTATTGAAAAATGAAAGAATTTACTTTTGAGGAATACGCGGATATTATTTACATTTATGGTATAGTAGACAGAAACGAGAGAGCGGCTGTACTGGAATATCAAAGGAGATTCCCTAATCGGCGAGCACCCCAAAGAGGGGCATTTACACGGACTTTTCGAAGGTTAAGAGAAACAGGAAGTGCAACTTCAAACGACAGGGAGGCACGACCCGAAACTTCAAGAACTTCTGCCCACATCGAGCAGCAAGTAGTCACCATCGTGAGGCAAGACCCTGAGATGAGCACGAGACGAGTCGCAAGACGATTAGGAGTGTCTTCAACTAAGGTTTGACGGGTTATTAATCGAGAGGGATTACATTCATATCACCGTCACCCAGTTCAAGGACTACTGAAAGGAGATTCTTAGAGAAGACTGGAATTAAGCACTCGTCTTCTGGAACGCGACGTTAACGACAGGGCATTTCTGGACCGAATTCTGTGGACGGATAAGTTTCAATTCACCAGGGATGGTATCAGGAACTTCCATAACCTCCATACCTGGTCGAAGATTAACCCACACAGGACAAAGGTGACCTCATTCCAGCAGAGATTCAGTCTCAATGTTTGGGCTGCTATCATCGGCAAACCTTTGGTAGGACCATTCATTTTACCAAAATGCTCAACAGTCAAATTTATGCGGCCTTTTTGGAGCAGTGATGGCCAAACTCACACTACTCAATTTGAGGAATGCTTAAAAGCTTCAGAAGTATTTCGTACTGTTTGTTTAATTTAGAACCTTAAAATGTTTGCAAAAGGCTGTATATCTTAATATATTGTATAATTGCTTACAAAACTACTTAAATATGACGATTTTTTTAAACTTTTGTATGCTTTAACAATTAAAAAACCCAAAAATAGGAAACCGAATACAGCCAAACAAGTGCATATACGAATTTAAAAGCTCAAAAGCTCACTTGCCCGCGGGCATAGGTTTGGACATCACTTTTTTGGAGAATACACTGCCGGAAATAATACAGGAGATCCCTCTGCATAATCGAACAGACTTGTTTTACCAGCACGATGGAGTACCAGCGCATACTGCTAACATTGTGAAGGCAATACGGCAGAAAGGCAAAGGCCTGAGAATTGAACCCTGTGGAACGCCACAGGTGACGGACAAGGGAAGGAAAAAACTGTCTTTCAGTCGAACATGCTGCAATTTACCCGATAAGAAGTTATGGATCCTAAATCTAGCAGTGTGGTGGAACTGCAAATTTGCAGTCAACTTCTCGAGCAAATTGGAGTGATTGGCCATATCAGAGACTTTAGAGAGGTCGAGCAATGCACGAACACACATGTGATCCATGTCCAAAGAACAGCGAACATCCAAATAGTCAGTGATCTGTTTAAATAATAATTTTTTCAACGCTTTGGCCAGGAATGCGAGAAGGCTAATCGGTCGAGAATCATTAGGTACCTTGGTCTGATTGGACTAAGCTACAGGTGCAACAGTGGCAATCTTTAAATCAGAGGGAAGTGGTAAGGCACATGTTAAAGATATCTATAATGGGCTGAATTATCCAGGGCAACAGCGGGAATACCGTCTGTTTCAGTTATGCATTTCTTGAGATTAACACAATGATTAATTCCTGATCTTTGGTACGGTTCGGTAATAACGTTAATATTAATGAATAATCGCCTGGGATATGGAAATGCCAAAATTATCCAGATTGTTAAGTAGAAGTACTTTCTCCTTAATAATCTAGATAATTTTAGCATTTCGATGTCCTAGGTGGTTATTCATTACTATTAACGTTATTAGGAATGGATGATAGTACCGAAGATCAGGAATAATTTTAACAGTACATACGTTACTAGTTAAATTTGTAGTAAACAAAATATGAAAAGGAAGCAATTGCCGATAATTTGGTACTCGAAAACAAATTTATCAGATAGTAGTTTTAGTTGACAGTAAATAAGATTGCAATGTTTATAAAAATCAATATCAATTAATTAAGTTTTACGAAAGCTTTCAAAATGTTGGGGAAAAACAAATAAAAACACCAATGGAAAAGCTTGATTCTTATCGCACGCAAATTCATGCTACTCTTACTACGTTAAATTACATTTACATTTTTTAGCACAGTGTTACCCTCTGCTATTTAATTATTTTTCAAATCGATTTGAAAACCTGTTGTAACTCAATTCGCTTAATTTTCCTTGGCAAAATTATTGCACGCTACAGCATTCGAAAGAATCAAACACAGTAAACTTGACGGTTGGACTATTAACAGCAATGCTAAACCGAGTAAACTTGTTATTTTTGAAAATCCTTTGGGTCGTTTACAATATTTGTAAATGTTTCGGTTTTACAAGTTTCGAATTTGATACTAAACGAAATGTGAAGTATTCGTTAAGATGGGCGGTATATTCAGGAGTGCTATTGATTTCAGGACTAGTATTATCGCTTTTGTTGACAATATATTATTTATCTGTAATGAAATTAAATCGGGATGACCCTGTAGTGAAGGCAATGCAATGTTTTTTCTATCTTTTTTTAATAATAAATGTGTCGTCAGCTACTTTAAAAATTTTTAAAAATCGAAATAATTGCATTTGTATATTGAACCAGTTAATCGGAATTCGAACGGACATTGCAAACCTCGTGAAAAATAATAATTTAATCAGCACAAAACATTTTTCATTTACTGTGCTTAAAATAATCCTTACTTTAACAAAATATGTCAATATTGCCAAACATTTGACCACACCAAATTCAATTCACCCTGTCAATTTCCTACGATTGTTAAATTTTTTTTACTCACGATTTCTGTTACAACTTTTAATTGACGTTCTTTTCTTTGGACTATTGATAATTGAAGCAGAATTTGAACTACTTAAAAGTTATTTGAACAAAAATTGTAAACAAGTTAACTTGCTAATCAAATCTAGAACACAACAATACTCAGACAATAGCCAAGAAATTGACAAAGTGGTCTTAATATATTTAAGACTTTGTAAAGTGAATCGAGAATTGAGAAATATTTTTCAACTGCCCTTTATTGGTGAATGTTTTTATAAATTTCATAAAATTTTATTCTTTTTTTATAATGACTTTCTGCACCAGCGCCATTCATCGTTACTAAACTATTCAATTGCATCGAATAACATACTTGAAATTGTTGTACTCGCTTTAGTTGGTGAGTTGATGGTACGAGCAGCACGAACTACTTCGGAATTGTTGAGTGTTTCAAATGTAAGGTCTTAAAAGATTATTTCTCGGTATTTTAAATTTAGTCTCTTTTTGATATTTAGATGGAATCATTTACTATGCTGCGTGTTTTAGATGAACTTAATGTTGATGCCTTTGGTTTGATAAGTTTAAAAAATGAATTTACTTTAACATTTCTGAACAGTGTTTCTACTAGTTTACTATTGTTATTACAATTAGGAATTGAAAAGTCAGTATAGTTCATTTTTTATTTGTATAAGTTTAATAATGTATTAACTTCTATAATTGTATGCAATAAGAATAATTTAATTTAATTTTGATTAATCAACTACATAAAAGCTGGTTCCAAGTCCGACTCAAAATGGAGGACGGAAACTCATGAACTAGCCAGAACATCTCGGATAGAAAAAATGTATGCGCTATAAAAATATCTAAACACCCACTAAAAAAATTCCTACTTCCTGGCATATCTCTACCCCGGGACTACTTTTCGCATTACTTCAGCAGGACAATCCCGATTTTCTGGTTGAATAGAGTTAGGCCTTGTTCCTCCACCCAGATGGTCACCCGTCGCATTACCTGGTTCAATTTTAGTTGCGCGGCGTCGACGTCTCGTGCCACGATTACTGCGGTGATGTCATCCATGAAACCCAACAAGAAGGTATCTCCTGGCTTGTCCCTGCGTGTACTATCGTTCCACAGCCCTGAACTTAGATTCCATCCTTGCGCGGCTCCTACTGTGTCTTCCTGCTTGGTCCTTTTGTGGTTTCATACATCAGAACCCTGTCATGTAGGTAGCTCTCTACCATCTGGAGGAGATACTCCGGTATTCTAAAAGTGTGCTCCAGAGCGTTCAGCATGTCGCACCATCTGGCAAAGTTAAAGGAGTTTTAAACATCCAGCGAAGCATTTTGCAGCCTTAGCTTCTTTAGGATATTAACAGGATCACCAGTGTTCCTGATCATCCATTCAACCACTCTGACAACCTTGGATAATTCTTTTCCCTTTATTCTCTTGACAAATGCCCCTTCCCAGGGGGTCAGAATTGGTACCACATTGTCCAGTAAAATTTTGATCTCTGCTGTGACGCATGTCAGCCTGCGCATTCCACGAACCCCAAAGGTGAGAGGCAATTTCATTGGCCTTGCCAATTTCGCCGATGATTCGAGTGAATCTGACTCTCAGCCTTATTCGGAGGAATTTATTGGGTATCACAACGGTAGGTATCCCAGCAATCTTTATAGTAGTTGTGTCCCCACCATGTTCCCATTTTCCTACTCTTGCTAGTCTGCACCTCCGAAGAATCACCATTCGATTGATTATGCTAAGACGTGTTTTGTCTGGAACTTTTTTCCCTGGAGCCACAGGCTGCAATATCGGCTTTTACGGTGACTTTACTGGTGGCGGCTACCGGAGGCTTCGCCTCTTGGCCGGAAAGTTGACAGCTGCTGTAGCGTTTGCGACTGTGCCCTACCTGCAGAATTTTGTAGGAAAGCGCGTGTTGTGCGTTGTACCACAGACAGCTCCTTGTGTTTGACGTTTAGATTAGCAACGACTGCTATGAATCCAACCATGATTCGAATAAAACTCATGCTTGCTTTATTGGTTCTACTACTGGTCTTTTTGTGACCATGACTTTCTCTTTCTCACATATAGCTTTAACTTGGTAAATAGCTCACGCTTGGTGATGAATGTGAATCTTTATTTTGCTACCAACTTTATTTATATACATCGGTGAAATTCCTGTGCGATATGCATACCGGTCATGTAAATGATATCCTTGACCGGTATGCCCCACCCGTATAATTAGATGTGATGGGTGGCCGTGGTTTGCAAATGAAATTAGATCACTTATAGTTGAACGTGACTTTTGACATAGAAGATTTCTACATATAAGAACCAGCGAAAGCCGTTACCATTTCAAGATCTTACGAAATAAAGTAAACTGTAAAATTTATATTACAAAAATGCGATATTTTGCCGTTAAATTCTCTTCAGATTTACCCCCAAAAAACTTATAGTCGAATTTGCGGAGAACTGGCGTATATGGTGACGATAAAACCCGGTTGAATCTTGAACCTGCTTTATTAAACTCTCATTTTCTGTACATTTGTACGTTGTAATCAGTTACCATTGAAACTACGGGACTGATGTCGAATTCTGCTAGACAGCTGTTCTATAATCTGTCTTTCTGCTACCTCTATTTTCCTTGCCACCTGTAAAATTGTAACTGTTCTCCCTCTGCCTAAAATATCAAAAGGCGATAAATCCAGGACATTTTCGTCCGATTAGTATTTTAAGTTTTCTAGCCAGAGTATTATAAAAACTAATGTCCCAAAAATTCGTTGAATTTTTAGATGAGTATAGATTTATAAGTCCCTTTCTGTCAGGATTTCGTAAATCACATAGTTGTGAGACGACACTGATCGACGTTACGTCCAATATTCGCAAGTCCCTTGATGAAAACTACTCGGGCGTCTTCTCTCTTCTCGATTTTTAAAAGGCGTTCGATTCAGTGGACCACTCTAAGCTCAATTTTAATATTTCACCCGTAATTTTTTCTCTGATAGATTTCAACAGGTAAAGGTAGACGACGTTTTCTTTGGCATGCTTACTCTTAGTTTCGGCGTGCCGCAGGGCTCTATTTTGGGTCCTCTATTATTTAGCCTGCACATTAATGATCTGCCTGAAGCGATTAAAGATTGTTATATTCACCTGTATGCCAATGACGTGCAGCTTTACCTATTTGCCTGTTAGAGGATTGTATTGATCGAGTTAACTCAGACTTAGCGAGGATCCCTTCATGGGGTGCCGAAAATCACTTCATACTAAACCCACTAAAGTCTCAATGTGTTTGATTTTATCGTAATGATATCACGAGTCTTGATCTTCCCACTACACTACAATTAATGGTATTTCAATTCCCTTCTCTGAGCGTGTGAAAAATTTAGGTGTTTACCTTAACTCCAAAATGAAATGCTGGGATCACATCACTAGCATGATCGGTAATATATGGAGGGCTACGTCGCCTTTGGTTATCCGCTGGCGCTCTGTTAATTAACACCCGGTTGATGCACGTAAGAATCACTCCTTTTTCCGTACTTTGTGTCCTCATTTATACTTTTTGTGTTTTACAAGATTGAACGTAGCATTCAATGATTGTATTAGATTTATCCATGGCCGTAGATGCTTTGACCACATCTCAGATTATCGGAACTCAGTACTGAGCTGTTCGCTAAATCAGTTTTTATTGCATTAACTGCTCATTTCGCTCCATAGAATAAATACTCCATAGAAGAAATACTAAAAAAATAACCTAAAATGTATATGAAATTAGATCCCCCCCCCCCCCCTCATGAGTAAATCCTGCGCACGGGCCTGGCCTG
The DNA here is from genome assembly GCA_964036015.1 of Leptarthrus brevirostris. Taxonomy (NCBI): domain Eukaryota; kingdom Metazoa; phylum Arthropoda; class Insecta; order Diptera; family Asilidae; genus Leptarthrus; species Leptarthrus brevirostris. Next base: position 9,431,916 of record OZ038373.1, read on the forward strand.
GCTTGGAATAATTTGTCCACAACAGATTTATAAGATGTTTATTTGATTTACAATTGCAGAGTTTATAAACTCAAATAAATTATTCAAAATCCGGGAAACGGAAATATCAAAAAGTTTGAATCGTATCGCACGCAAATGCATGCTATTCCTACTATGGGTAATTACATTTAAATTTTTCAGCAAGCTTTAGTCTCCGCTATCTAATAATTTGTCAATTAAGTTTTGAACTTTACAATAACTAAATTATCTCAATCTTACTTAGGAAAATTACTGCACGCTACAACATTCGAAAGAATCAAACACAGTAAACTTGACGGTTGGACTATTAACAGCAATGCTAAACCGAGTAAACTTGTTATTTTTGAAAATCCTTTGGGTTCTTTACAATATTTGTAAATGTTTCGGTTGTACAAGTTTCGAATTTGATAGTAAACGAAATGTGAAGTATTCGTTAAGATGGGCGGTATATTCAGGAGTGTTATTGATTTCAGGACTAGTAATATCACTTTGGGTGACAATAGATTATTTATCTGTAATGAAATTAAATCGGGATGACCCTGTAATGAAGGCAATGGAAAGTTTGTTCTATCTTTTTTTAATAATAAATGTGTCGTCAGCTACTTTAAAAATTTTTAAAAATCGAAATAATTGCATTTGTATATTGAACCAGTTAATCGGAATTCGAAAGGACATTGCAAACCTCGTGAAAAATTATAATTTAATCAGCACAAAATATCTTTCATTTGCTGTGCTTAAAATAATCCTTACTTTAACAAAATATGTCAATATTGTCAAACATTTGACCGCACCAAATTCAATTCATCCTGCCAATTTCCTACGTTGGTTAAATATATTTTACTCACAGTTGTTGTTACAACTTCTAAACGACGTGTTTTTCTTTGGACTATTGATAATTGGAGCAGAATTTGAACTGCTTAAAAGTTATTTGAACAAAAATTGTAAACAAGTGAACATGCTAATCAAATCTAGAACACAACAATACTCAGACAATAGCCAAGAAATTGACAAAGTGGTCTTAATATATTTAAGACTTTGTAAAGTGAATCGAGAATTGAGAAAAATTTTTCAACTGCCCCTTATTGGCGAATGTTTTTTTAAATTTCATAAAATTTTAATATTTTTTTATAATGACTTTCTGCACCAGCGCCATTCATCGTTACTAAACTATTCAATTGCATCGAATAACATACTTGAAATTGTTGTACTCGCTTTAGTTGGTGAGTGGATGGTACGAGCAGCACGAACGACTTCGGAATTGTTGAGTGTTTCAAATGTAAGGTCTAAATAGATTCTTTTCCGGTAATTTAAATTTAAGATCTTTTTTTTATATTTAGGTGGAATCGTTTTCTATGCTGCGTGTTTTAGATGAACTTAATGTTGATGCCTTTGGTTTGATAAGTTTAAAAAATGAATTTACTTTAACATTTCTGAACAGTGTTTCTACTAGTTTACTATTGTTATTACAATTAGGAATTGAAAAGTCAGTATAGTTCATTTTTTATTTGTATAAGTTTGATAACGTATTTACTTCTATAATTGTACATAATACAAATAATTTAGCTATTTCATATCTTCATTAATCAACAACATCAAAGCTGGTTTCAAGTCCGGCTCAAAACGGAGGACAGAAATTCATGAACTAAACATACTCGCTAATGGGCATCCCACGTTGGCCATGAACCAGGTCAACTGGGCTGTGGTCTGTTCTGCCCTGTTCGCCGCATGCTTTATGTGTTCCCAAAAAGGTGACTTTGGAGTTTTATTTCTTAATGTCCCCATCCCCCATTCGCAACTTCCTAATCGTTGAGATCCGCTTTCTACTGAGTAGGACAATCCCGATCTTCCGGTTGACTAGGTTAAGGCTTTATTCCTCCAGCCAGTTGGTCACCCGTCGCATTACCTGGTTCAATCTTAGTTGCGCTGCGTCTACGTCTCGTACCGAGATTTCTGCGGCGATGTCATCCACGAGACCCAACATCCAAAAAGCAGCCAATATTTATTTTAAAAAAGCAAATTACCACTTTTCATACACACCTTGCAGAATTGAATCTTATATTTTTATTTTAAAGTGTACTTAACTTTTTACACTAATATCTGCAAGTCAAAAATATAGTTGGTTTTTATATCACCGACCATCACAAAAATTAAGCTACCAACACATTGATAAGTTATTTTGTATAAATGTATAAATTATAAAAAAAAACCATGTTTATAAAAGTAAATTTATCCTAAAAATTTTATAATGTACGGACAAATTAGAGTTTTGAGTCTTTGAAAATCCACACAGGAACTAAAGCTTTGTACCCTAGACAGACTATCTATTATTTATTGTTTTCTATAAATTGTTAAATTCGTTTTGTACATTTTCATAAAAAAAAAACAATGTTTTAAATTATCTAAGAAAATTGTTTTATTAAATGTAAGACATGTAATAAACATTTGTTTGCCCACCCTTGTGTGTTGTTTTATTAGATTCAACAAGTTACAGAAAAACATATAAAATTTTTCTCATTAGGCGCTGTTTTTATGCACCCAAAAATAACAGAAAAGTTGATTATTAAATACCGCGCGTTCATTGAATTGCAACTATATTCTTTTCAAGGTTGATACAACTGCTCACAATTTGATGATTCTTGCGATGTTTCCATGTCACACTCGTAAGTTAGGTAAGGTGGTTAGGGTGGCGCTTATCGGAAAGTCGATCAGCCTCACATAGAGCTAAGAAAGATCCGTTGTGTTACCAGAGCCGCGGGACCGCACCTGAATGTAGGGTTTATTTAGAACCAGCCAAAACTGTTAATAAAAGGGAAAAACTACTTTAGCTCTATGTTAGCAACCTCGTCCAGTCCACTGAGGAAGTACGCACCTAACGCTTTGTACCTTCTCGCAGAGTAAATGATGAACGCTTTCCACTTCTTCCCCGTTCATACAACTTCTACAAAAGTCGTTGGTGGGGATGCGGAAGCATTCTGCGTGTCTTCCGAAGATACAGCCAGTAATGACTGCCACAATATTTCGGAGATCGGTACGGTTTCTCTGTAGTATGGAAGCCGTTTTTTTTAATATCCCAAACTGGCCACAGCTGCCTTGACATACCGCATGTTGTTAAATGACTCCATCTTTTCTTAGCAAGCTGAATACCCTTAAGGTCAACTTCTCTTTTCACTGACTCTAGAGGCTGGTTGATCGACCTGTCTATACAGAAAGTGTTCAGTTGAGAACCTTCCTTTGCAAGCGCCTCATTGCCCTCTTTCCCACTATGACCCGGGATCCAGTAGAGAGGTACATTATGCCTTGCTCCTAAGCTCTGGAGACTATTGCGATACCTACGTACCAGATGTGACCTTATTACGTTTGAGTAAAGTGTCTTTATTGCCGCTTGACTGCCTATATAAATTCCTATTGGGCGTGATAATAATATCCTTGTCGCTCTTTCTATAGCCAAAATCTCTGCTTGAAACGTACTGCAGTAGTCATGCAATCGATACTGACTACGTATGTATGTATCCGAGTACACCCTAGCTACCACCCCGTCATCTACTTTCGATCCATATTTTTCTTTAATGTTACTTTTGACATTATATTTACATGTAGATATGTAAATAACGATTTCTTTCTGTATATATTTTTTATAAACCATGCAATTCTTAGTAATTAATAAGATATTTGTAGTGTTTAGTACAGTGCCAAATAAATTTACCTTTTTATTGAGCGGACACCTATCATTTTTTCCATTTTAAGCTATGAAATATTTCGCAAAAACTTCATAAGCAATCACATTAACAAATGATTAAATATTTATCAGAATGGCTAGGGTAATGCAGAGGTTGAGTTGAGTTAAGTAAGGGCAGAAGAGAACCACCACGCCCCACTCCCGCAATCTTCTCCTGCTAGTTTTGTATCATAACAAATTATTTTGTCATTACCTCCTCTCGGCGTCTCCCCGCATCCCATGTTTACTTAGTCTCCCATTCAGTAACCCATTTAATAATCGAACGACATACCCGCCCAGAGTTTAATCGGTCATTTATATTAATTGAAAGATAAGTATTATATTCAATTTATGATATACACCATAGAAAAACTACAAATTTTGCTCGTAATACATAGTACGACGATACAAGTTTAAAATGTTGTTAAAATACATTCTATGGATGCCCCTTTCAAATAATATAGCATTTTAAGATTCAAAAATACTGAAAAACTTACCCGCGTTTTACCCACGCTTTGTCAGTGCTTTACCCGTGTTTTACACACGCTTTACCCGCATTTTACTCAAGATTTAAAAAAAAACTGAAAAAAAATCCATAAAGCAGTAAAAAACCGAAAAACGCAAAGCTGTAGTTTGCACTTTTACACCTCTACTTGTCATAGATGACAACTGCGTAAACGAGAGAGTATACATTTGTACCATTGAATATCTGTTTTTTAGAGACTGGCACGGCCTGGCTTTTAATTTTTGTTAATTTGTCGGAATGGATCATCGAGGACTATTCCATTATTTGACATCATCTCAGGCAGCCAAATAACAACTTTTACCCCAATATAATCATTCAGATAGCTACATCAAATGATCTGACTCATCTTTTCAACTTTTTACGATTACTGGGCTGAAATAAACTAAAGTTTTACGGACCACATCACGCAAGTTTTTGAATATTTGATAATGAAATCTCATTCACCTCCATCTCCTCTTCGTAATGTAAAGATCCTTGAGCTAAGACTTCAACCACGATGCGGTTCTTACTAGCTATTCGATACTATCGGTTAATCTATATTTCCTTGTTTTTCATGACATATCGATATCGGTTTTTTAACGCAGACTCAGATTAATGTCTAAGCCTTTATTTTTTTCTAATCTGTTGATAAATTTCCTAACGAAGCCTTTTCCTATCATCCTATCTATTCTACGGATATGGCAATACAAATTCAATTTCTTTTCCAACAACAATTTTCTTCATCCTTTTGTCCACCTTAATCAAAGTTTACAGCACATCCTCCCAGTCGTTGGGCCATTTCAATTAAATTCACCCCCATCGCAGCTTAACAGTTTACGGAGAAAAAATTCTGAACTTTCATCACGCTATTGTGCGTCATGCAATAAAGGAATAAAAGGAATAGGATGAGTTTAGCTCCTTTTACACTGCCAGTGATGATGGTCTAGGCTAGTCTACGTCCTCTATTATAAAAATCCCTATATAGTACTTTGCGAATCATCAGAGTCCAGTAGACTTCGAGCGCTGAGTACTTCAGTGTGCCAGTTAAATGACGATAATGGCTTACAGGGCACCAGTTAAAGAAATGATTGTTCGTGAATAGGATTTTTCAACTGAACGAAAGAAAATTCATTTTAGAGCCTTTAGAAGCCGGGAGCTTTTTTTCAAATTCCTCTACCTTTAACTTTGTTACCTTAATGAAACTTTGATGGAAATTTTCTTTCAAAATGAGATTTCACTGAAAACAACCTGTTTCTGTTTACTTTCAATATAAATGAATTTTTGATTGCCTCTTGCTTTTCCTGCGGCTCTTTCGAAAGTTGAAAGGTGTAATTACACGTGAAAGAAAATTAATGACGACGAAGTATGGAAGGGAAAATATCAGGCTTAATTTTTGTAATTTAAAAAGTGAAGTTTGAAGAAAAAGTCTTTCTGTGCAAGATTGTTCTTGGCAAGCTTTAGAGTAAATTGGATTGTTATTGTTCGTAATGCTCCATCGCTACTTCTGCTTTTAATGAATGAATGGCTCTTATACGTTTATCGTCTTGATAAGTTCCTTGTAGCCAAAGTTTATAAACGCTTTGAGAAAATAAAGTGAAATTTTAATTTTACTCGACTGAGGAATGGAAAAAGGGGTTTTCCGCTAGGGATATTAAAGAGTAATTGCCGTGATTAGTATGATGATTAAATGACGGGCTGAGAGTAAAAGTGAGCTATTTATAAGGTTCGGGCAAAAGTGGCTTAGAAAATGTTCCGCGCAAAAACGAATCGCGTGAGATTCCCTCCAAAAACGAATCGCGTGAGATTCCGGGCAAAAACGAATCGTAGAAAATTTCCGGGCAAAAATGATTTAACTACAAAAAGTAATGCAAAGTTAATGCAGTTAAGTAGTTAAGTCGTTTTTGCCCGGAAATTTTCTACGATTCGTTTTTGCCCAGAATCTCACGCGATTCGTTTTTGCGCGGAACATTTTATAAACCACTTTTGCCCGAATCTTATAAATAGGTCACTTTTACTCTCAGCCCGTCAAATATACTTGCAAAAAGTCATGATTCTGCAAAAGCCTTGTCGGAATGAATATTTTAACATTTTGTCCAAATCATATGTGTAATTAAACTTCAAATTCGTTTGATAAGTAGAAATATAATTATTTAAATATTAGAGGAAGATCAAGATGGTCGTCTTGCGGCAATCCATGTTAAGAAAAACTAAAATGCAGTTAATAGTGTAGATAATGTAAACCTTAGGGTCGAACGGTACCCTCTTGACAATCCAGAAGTGTAACAACTTTATTGGGCTGCTACTTACCGTAGAAGAATTAGCTATTGCCTTGTACGGCCCTCCGCAAAAAATAATGTCATGACTAAGTTAAGAGAAAACAACTCATTCCAAGATGCATTATTGATCTAAATATTGAAAAGCAATGGGTCAAGGTGATTACTTTGTGGCATCCCAGAGATATTATAAACTGAACCACAAAAAGATCCTTGATTGCACTTTTTTTGATTCTGGTAACTACTGTTATAACTTTAAAAAGGCTTATCTCTGAAGAATGACTTTCTGCCTGTGATTGGTTGAGTGTGAGATTGATTGAATGAGCGTGACATTGATGAGGTTGTGAAATCCTATTTACCATATTTTGTCAATATGTTTTGCAGAATGTGTTCCAATTTCTAAATCCAATAAATCGCGCACTTTTCAGCCCTGGTTCAATAGGTATACCAAACTCTTAAAAACTTGAAAAGCAAGTCTTACTACTTAGTATATTCCACTCTGTGCGATCAGTTTCAGGCTACTATTGAGGCTTCTTAAATTGACTTCTTAGATGGAACTAAGCAGAACCCTACGTGCTGAGCTTAAGTAATTCTGGAAATTTGTAAATTCTAGGCGCAATTGCGATGGATACCCCACTAGGTTGTACATTGATGACCGTGAAAACAATTATTCTTTTATGATTGCCAATTACTTTGGTGACTTCTTTAAGAATGCGTTTTGGTATTCAAATTGTGATACTTAGAAGCTACCGCCTTGAAACAGATCTCGAATTTGGCTAATAATCTCTCGTGTGGTCCTGGCATTCTTGAGTATTTCTTGAAATTGCTCCTATTCTGTGTCATTTGTTTAATTTGTCTATTTGCACTGAAGTGTTTCTTAAACCCTGAAAATTGTCTTTGATTATCCGTTTTTGTAAGAAAAGCAACAAACGCGATATCTCTAATTATCGACAATTTACCAGTTTATGTTGTAGTGTAGTTTATCTTAAACCGAACTTTGACTCTTTCCAGCATGGTTTTATGAAGAGTAAGTCCACCACTACCAACTTAATTGAATTTTCCAACTTCTGTATTGCTGTCATTGAAGCTGAAAAGCAGGTTGATTGCATTTTCACTGACTTCAGTAAGGCCTTTGACAGAATGAAAGACGAGATTGTTATTTGCAAGATTTCAGTTCTGGGCTTCCCTCCAGGCTTCTTCCAGTGGTTATTATCTTACTTGTCTGATTACACACAACGGGTTTTATTTTGTGGTGCACTCTTCGACGAAATTTGTAAGTCTTCTGGGATACTGCAGGGTAGCCATTTAGGAACTTTGATTTTCATCATCGACAATAATGATGTACCTTTAATTGTAACTCATTCGATGCCAAGATTTTCCGTGTTGTCCCAAATGATAACGACTGTGTCCTTTTAAACTCTGACTTAGAGGCCTTCCGTAATTGGTGCTCTATTAATTTCCTTCTTTTGAGCATTGACAAGTGCACTGTTATGACATTCTGTCGCAAAAGGAATGCTGTGCTTTGTAATTTCACTATTTTGGATTTGGAATTTGTCATTAATAATAAATTATCATTCGAGGAGCATTTGGATGCTATTATCGGTAAGGCTAATGCGACCCTGTGCTTCTTTAAAAGATGGTCAAAGGATTTTGATGACTTCTATATATAATCTATATCTTTTGTTCGGCTAATCTTCGAGTATGCTTCACCAGTTTGGTCTTTTTTCTACGTTGCTCATATTGACCGCATTGCGTCTGTCCAGCACAGATTTGTGGGATTCGCCCTTAGTGGCCTTCTCTGCGCTGCTTCTCTTCTTCTGCCTCCATATGCTAATCGACTTTTGCTTATTTCTTAGAAGCCTCCTGAGGTTAAACATAACAGGTTTAAAACTACTTTTGCTTTTGACTGCCTGTGGGGTGTGACTAATTTGTTAGGTTTTTTGAACTTACCGGTTCCGTCTCGCTCCTTGAGACACACATACACATTTCTTACCATCGCAATAACTATGGAATAAACGACGTTCAGATTGTATTGATTTGTTTTTATCCAAAATACCAATTAAAGATCGGCTTAGGCTAGGTATTTGTCTTTCTTTTTTTTTTGTTATTTTTTGCTTGTTTTTTTCTCATCTCTTGTTATTTTAGTGTTTTTTTTTTAAGCTCAGGGGATGCCCTATGATGCTTAAGCACAGCCTTGGCAGGTAAGGAATGAAGGATAAGGGAAATGGATTAGGAGGTTGAGTGAAGGAGGTGTCGATATACTCCTCGTTTGAAAGTTTCAGGCTCATAAGACGAGGGAAAAACAGAAGATGGTAAACTGTTCCACATTCGTGTTTTAATTTTTTTATCTGTCTATCATTTTAAATGTATGATTTCCATTTGCCTTAACTCTAATTCGGGATTAGTTTGGTAAGAGTTACTTTTATTTCTGTTATTATTTTGTTTTTTTTCTGTTTTTTTTCCTGGTTTATTATAAATCAATAAAATGTACCTACAATCAAACAAATTATTTACCTTAGAACAACAAATTATTTACTTAAGAACTTCTCCGCAAAACATTATACAAAATAAAAAATTGAAATTTGAGGAAACCTAGATAGTCTAGCTGAGCTGAATGTGGATCCGACATCATGCTCTCAGCATTACAACCGTCCACCAAATTGGTGGGAAAAAGTGAAGTATACATACTCTGGTATTCACACGGGCCGAAAACTAGTACGAAGGTTGAAGCGCATAACTGGGACGAGTCCTCTTAATCCGACGTTTCACTGCCACTAGGGAAACATGCTACTGTTTACGAAAAGAGCAGATAGGGCTGTGCTATGATAGTTGTGATCGCTGAGCCTACGCGTAGGATTTCATCCAGCATTACTAAAAGGGTATTACACAATTGTCATACGGGAAGCACAAATACTATTGGGAATCTTGTGTGGGACAAGCCAATTCTAAAAGTTTAATACCCGCTCTATCACTGAGTAGAGCTTAGGAGATCCTTAGGTTTGGTAGACCGGAAGTGCGACTGATCTTCTGTCTGACCATCAGGCACTGCCACCTATGAAAGCGCTTAGCACAAATCAGTAGAGCAGCTAACCACATCTGTATATTGCATCTGGGGATGGACGAGACAGGGAACAGGTTGACCTAAGCAGTAAGGGGGACGTAGTATTACACCAATTTCGTATTATTTTCACCACCAAGGCGCAACATGTCATGCTCGATCTCTATCATATGATTTTGATAATTTCGAACATGCACGCAATTAACCGCGAACAATTTCGTGAAAACAATTTATCGGGGACAATAGGGCCCCACAAGGGGTTAAAGTACCCAGAGAGAACTCTAAAAGCTGAAAAGAGCATTCTTCACTTAGAACAAAACCAATGTCTTTTAACGATGATGCAATTTTATAATTTTATTTAACAATCATTTTATAACTTGAAAAAAGCCAGTCGTTCCGAGGAGAAAAGTTTTTGTAACAAAACGTCATAAAGAAGATCCAAAACTGTCGTTTGTTATCCCCTATACTCCTCTGGATAAGCGTAATAATTATATCCGACGAAATAGTCATACCCAGTGCAATATCGCTTTCCTGTGTCAACGTAATCTGAAATGTATTATATCATAGACTTAGTGTCAACACTAGAGCACACATCACCTTGCTATCTTTCTGCATACGTACTTTCATCATATTTACAATTGAACGCCAACATCCTGCAAGGATTCGTGAACTGATAATAGTCCCTTCCATTCGTTGCACACACAGGACTGTAAATGTTTCCACAAATGGTTGGACAAACCCGTTGGCCGTTTGCAGCAACAAATAGAACTTTTTGGGGGTGAAATTTGGGAGAAAATTCAAATAAATATTACAAAATTCAAACTCACTTGTTGTAAGCATCAGCAACACCTGCAAATAATGCATTATACCTTGGAGGAAATGTGTCAACTTGTTTACCGTGAACGTTTTGCTGTTGGAAACTGATAAAATGAAAGACCAATTTTTGGCTTTTATATTTGCACGAAGATGAGCAAACAGCAGTGCCGCCAAATTAAATTTTATTTCATGCATCACTGTACGAACACAAAGGGGGTTACCAAATGGCAACGTTTATGAGCGATAGAAAATCAATCGATTTTATTCGCGAGGCAATGATGCGTTCCATTTAGCCTTTGACACTTTTATATTCTATAGAAATTCATTTGATTAACAATTTGCGTATGTTACGAACATAGCAGTGTAAACAGAAAATATTTAATTATTTCAGCGCGAGCGCGAAAATATTAATTTAAGTTTATGGGTATTTTCCCAAGCACAACATGAAGTACGCGTAACATTGAACTTGACCTGGAGAAACACTTCAATGGCTTGTGAGTAGGGTTAAACTAAAGCTTAAGGTGGATACCTTCTCCGTTTCGCCAATTTTCCTAATCAAAAAAAGTAAAATGAATAGCTGCTGGGTAGGCGAGATGATATGAACAATTATTGGGGTTAGGGACTACCCATGAAAAAATGAGTATTTTAAATAACTTTTTTTGACAGTATTTTAATTTATTTTATAAAATAAATAATACAAAGTAATTACATTATGTTTTAATTTTATTTGATAAAAAGTAAAATAAAACAATATTTATTGTATACCAAGTTATCGCCATATTTCTTGGACTAAGCTTGTTTACTGCACCTTCGTAAGGCCCATTTTGGAATACGCTAGCCCTGTACGGGCTCCCTACTTCGCTATTCACATCTCCCCCATCGGGGCGGTGCAGCGCAGATTCCTTAGGTTTGCTCTCCGCGAACTTCCCTGGAATGATCCTTGAGTGCTTCCCTCTTATGCTGATCATCTGTGACTCATTTCTCTGGACTCCCTGGAAATGAGCCGTAACATTTCAAAATTAGTATTTCTGTTCGATTTATTGCAGGGAACGATTTAATCGATCTCTTTACGGCATGTTCGAGCCCATCACGTCGATGTCTCGCCTCTTCAACCAACACTTCGGCAGCTTCGATTTGAATCTCTCGAGGCTGTGTTTGAAGGGACTGGCCAGACGGTGTCTGACGTGATCTCTTTGACCGTTGTCCCACAATTATTTTTATTGGAAATAAATAAATTGATGTCAAATGTTGAAAATTTGTTATTTAAACATCAGGTTCATCCCTCCCACTAAAAGCATTTACTTTCTGCTTAGTTATTTTATGTAATTATTACATTTATAAATATTATAATTAATTCATTTTAATAGATACTAAATTTTAATTTGGTTCGTTTTAATTTGAATTTAGTCAATAAATGCATAAAATTCAAAATGAGTTTTTCTTCAAGTTTTTCACACTACAGTTAATTTTTAATTCTTTCAACTCTACTACTCACCACTATGACAACTGTCAAAACACATTTGAAGTTGATGAAGTTGCAAAAATTCAATATAAGGTAAACAGGGGGACCACCCAAAACCGAAAAACATGGCAAATGGTCTACGAGACAAAAAGGTTTGGGGACCTTTGCACTGCATTAACTATTAAAATAATGATTTAATAGCTTAGTTAGCAGGTAGGGATCATCAAGTTAATTAGACCATCCTTTAACGAAGCCCAATATCGAGTTAGCACCACCATCAATCGAGTCAGCATGGTCCTCAAAAGAAAGACAAGAGTTGAGGACCAAACCCAGGTCTCTCATCTTGTCAACCAATCCTACCCAAGACAACGCCATTCACAGTGTAGTCGAAGAGAAACGGTCGTCTTCTACGGGAGAAGGCCATAATGGTGCCCTTGCCCGCGTTAAAAGGAAGGCAGTTGCGTAAACACTAGTCGCAGAACACAGCCAAGTCAGAGTTTAGTAGATTAATTTCTGATTCGTAAGAGACAGTGCCTAAAATCTTAGCATCATCATCATAACAGAGAATGTTACTACTGGACAAAAGAAGCGAAACATCGTTACTACCTTGAGGCACTCCCGAGGTGACAAGGATTTTGTCGGAAAGGGCTCCACGAAATATGACACGCTGTGTACGACGTGATACGTAAGAGAATAACCTATCAACAAAACAAGAAGGAAACCCGATAAGAGACAGCTTATAGACCGAAATTTCATGGTCGATCGCTCGGTAAAGAATAATTAATGAATTCAAGAAGGTTGGTAGTCGTCAATTTTCCGTTGAGGAAGCCATGCTGGAAAGATTCCGAAAAAGGCTTGCAATGAAATCGAAGTGTGTCGCTGACGAGGGACTCAAAAACCTTCTCAGCATGGCACAAGCTAGCAATCGGTCGATAATTAGAGATGTCAGACTTACTGCCTTTCTTATAGAGGGGAATTAGTACAGAATATTTCTAAAGCTCAGAAAAACGACCGGAACGTAAGGACAGATTGATCGGATAACAAAGAACATAAGTAAGAAACGATTGGCATCTCTAAAAGAAGGAAGCAGGAATACCATCGAGACCACCCGCGTAACCGTTCGCCAAGCTAGATAGATGTTCAGCACCAAGTGCGTCGCCAAATAACAAGTCCATGGACTCAAGGGAGATGTGCGGTAGTCGCGTCAAGTGAGTAAAATCAGAAGTGGAAATATCACACTAGGAACCACAGAAGAAAGTTCGAGAAAATTTCGCGTAGAAATTGGCAATTCTTAGAGAACCGTCACTCTCACAGTCGTGATACCTCAAAGAGGATGGATAAGCGTCACAGTTGCGATTCAAGTTAATAATCCTCCAGAACTGTTTAGGATCGGTACGTTACGTGGCTCTCATGTTGAATGTATGAGTGGAAAACTGGTGACAGAGATCGGAGTATGCTAGGTAATTGTCGCGACTACCTAAAGCACAGAACCTCCTCCAAGATTTACTCCTTAAGTTCCTCAGATGTCGTCAGGCACCATCAAGCAAGGGGCGAGGCAAATTAGGGTATTCCGACCTAGAGGAGCCAATAGGAACACATCGGGTAAAACAGGAGTAGAGAATGTAGTAAATAGCGCCCACAGCCAGTCTATTTTTTTCTGTTAGCAGATTGGCAACCCCGTTAAAACCCCTTTCCACCAGATATAAAAATGGAAAAGCAATTAAAAACTTTCTCGCGATATTCCATAATACGACATACTAACAGGTATGTCGTTTTGAAGAAAAAATTGCCGATATCCGTTTCTAAACTATCCCTTAAGTTCTTCGTTAGTGCTTATTCCGATCAGTTTGTAATATGAAAATATTCTCAAACCTATTTTCAAAATCTGTATAGAGTGCATTTAAATGTTGAACATAGGCTGAACGTGGTCTTCCTGGCAGTTTATCTATGACAAATTGGGAAACTAGCTTCATTAGCTTAATTCTGGCAAGAAAAGCTGAAATGATGGACTTTGTTTTGATCAAATTCAGGTTGTAACCTTGTAATTGCACGTCTTGTAAATACGCCTTAGAAAGCTGCTGGTCACTTGCAAACTGAAAATTTCACAGGAATTCCTCAGAGAGGTTATATCACTCGGACGTAAATTAGTTAGCTTCATTGTGGCCGTTATTTCGGACCACTGTTTCATAGGCAGACAAGCCGATAGACTCGGTTGCGCCTTCAAACGACTTCTGTAGGAGTTGCCAAGACGAAGAGGAATAGGAAATCATAATCCACCTCCTCCATTTTTGAAGAGTTAACCGAAATAGGCTCCACTGATGCCAGGGACCTAGTTCGGTTCATCAGGAGTTCTAAGTGGTTCCCGGATACATGATAAGGTTAAACTCTTTCCGCCCAACTAATATGGCATATTGGCTCACAGAGAATTAGATTCCACTGGTTACAGGAAACTATCTCGGTTCACAGAGAATAATTAAGTAGGTTCTCTTATTTTCCTAGTGGTTAAATGGGGTCTGAAAATACAGCCTCAACTGTGCTATCACAATGGTCCGCTTTGGCCTAAGTGTGTCTTAATAGGCAGCCACTCTAACCTCGGTGGATGACGGATTATTACCCTATTTTATCAAGGTGACACCTTCTTAGATGATCCTCCAGCTTAGATGGTTTCATAGTGTCATTGCTTAACACTTTGTTGCATAACAAGCACATGTTTCATAACAGGCAATTGTTTCTCCGACAATGATGGAATAAACCCAATGTGTGAAGAAAAATGCAAATGTATGAAAAAAGAAATGTCGGCGTCCTTTTAAAAGCTAAAAGCTCATGGAATTCAGACTGATCTTGTAAACTCACTTTCCCCCACAGAATTCCACACTAGAGTGCAAGCCATGCGGGTCATAGACTTTTATATTAATTTTTTCCGAAGGCTTGCCGATGCTCACAACTCTTACAGGATCAAGGTAAGACTTACTTCGTTTTCTTGGAATGTACTTGTTTGTTCTCCCTGATCACGTTGTCCGGGAGTTTCCGAGTCTAGACGACGAGAGAGCCTTTCTGGTCTAAATTTTCACCGAAGACAGACCGCAGGGAATAATTGAGGATATGAGTTGCAGTATGGTCGGGCCCGTGCGCACGGGGTGGGTTTTGAGGTCAGGAAGGCTTTTAAAATACTCTGTACTTGAAGTTTGACTAAAATCCTAAAAAAATAACCTAAAATAGACATTTATACATTGTTCTAAAAATTTGGCAACATTAGAGACAAGCGATATTGGCTGATAATTTGCTTTATCCTTCCTACTTCCTCCCTAACAAAATTTTGTCAAAATATAAGAAGCTAATTATTTCGAAATTTTTACTTAAAATTTATCAAAACATTTAGCTAATTCGAATTTACTCCAAACAAAAGTGTATTTATCTAGGGGCGCAGTAGTGCCCCTGCCAAGACGAGCCAATACCCTTTCTTGAAGCACTTCGTCGTATTTTCGAATCCTCATAGCTTCCGTTGGATAATACTAGAGAGCCCAAATTCTCAGGATAAGATAGAGTTAGCAGGCTAAGTTGCATTTGTCTAGCTTTTATAAAGGGTGTCCCAAAATTAACGCAATATTTGAATTAAATAAAAAACACAGTTTTTTTCTCTTTAAATTGTTTTTTTTTATTGAATCGTAAAGTACACAGGATAGGGTTTTGTATGGAATAACACATCGGTCAAATGGCCTCCACGGCTTTGCTGACACATACGCACTCTTTTGTCGAAATTTTCCATGACCATTTTGCCTAAATGTGGCTGAATTTCGTTGATACAGCATTGAATTTCCTCCTTCAATTCACGGGTGCTTGCGGGCTTGTTGGCATATACCTTGACCTTTGACTTCAAATAACCTCATAAAAATAAATCCAATGGTGTTAAATCACACGATCTAGGGAGCCAATTTTAATCACCGAAACGAGAGAGTACACGGAATTGTCTCATGCAGTAATTGAATTGTTTTACGGGCTGTATGGCATGTGGAACTGTCTTGTTGAAACCACATGTCATCCACATCAATATCATCCAATATGGGCAGAAAGAACGAAGAAAGTGAAAATGATTTGCTTCGAAAAATCGGCCTCCACACTTTCATTATTTTTGCAATATTGTTCAACAATGAAAACACGTAGTTCTATCGTGTAACGCTCCATTTTTACTAACCCTAAACTATCAGCTGTCAAATTCAAATCTTGCGTTAATTTTGGGACAAATACCTAAACTACGTCGATTTCGTCACTGACTCACTCATGGTCATCAAAACCTTCACTGACTTATTCATGATCATCAAAACCTCCTGAAGTCTGAGAAAGCTGAAATTTGGTACGCAGGCTAGGATTTGTACACAAACAATGAAAAAATTAAAAATTATGTAACTTTCACCCTCCAACCCATCATAAAAGGAGGTGCAGGTCTGTATATAAAATTTCTTATGGGCAGCTACTTTCAACTAGCGCCTGTAAACTTAAAATTTGAAATAATTAATAGAGCATTCGTCCACCGTAAGCAATTTCCGATCCGTATCGAGTATGCCGTCACTATCCATAGAAGCCAAGGGCTAAGTTTGAATAGTGTTCTTATTGATATCGGGTCGTCGAAGTTCTTTATGTAGCACTTTCAAGGCTGAATATTTTAATAGGGTTTCATCTTATAAATATTGACTTTAGTAGTATTAAGGCACAACAATCAGCTATAGTTGAATATAGTCGGTTAATAGCTAAGTACTACCCTGATTTATCGTTTATTGCAAATAATCAGACAACAAGGAAAAGAGGCAACGATAGAGAAAGAATAGCTGACGCGCAAGAAATACAGCCCAAAAAAATGAAACAGAACTAGGGCATCTTTCAAAAAGAAATGAAATCTCACCAAAAACATTTCATGTAAAATAGGTTGCCAAGCCTCATAAACTGATAACACTTTCACTGTAAAAAAGTTATAAGATCAAATGTAGAGACAAGCCCCTAACTCTACAAGGCCTAACTCTACAAGTCCTAACCCTACAAACTCTATATCTTGGTCAAAAAGTACGGCTTGGCCGTTTCATGGAACTATTCCATGACACAACATTACAGACTAGTGACTTAATTTCTGACCAGAGTGGGAGTGTCTGTGCGACGGTCGCTAAACGGCCAAACCATAACTTTTCACCAAAATGTAGGGTTTGTAGAGTTAGGGATTCTAGAGTTAGGACTTGTATAGATAGGGGCTTGGCTCAACATGAGATTGGGTAACTTTTTAACAGAGAAAGCGTTATGAGCTTGTAAGTCTTGGCAACCTACTTTACATGAAATGTTTTTTTGGTGTGATTTCATTTTCCGTAACTGGAGTGTAATAACATGAACGCAATGTAAAACATTTCATGACTTGTTTGAAAAAAATCGTTTTAGAATACCTGTGGTCAAGCAAAAGACATAAACTGCTAGAACCAAGAGGTAGAATAAAAATACTGGTATTATTCCTAAGACCTGCTAACTGATCTAATATAAAAAGAGCGTGGTACACCTCAAATGCAAGTTGATTTTGAACAGAGGAAATTTCGAAACTCTTAATTCAATCTGACATTGTTTCAAGTTGTGAAAGCGGAAGAATAATTCTGTGGTATTCCAACCTAAATTTGCAGCCCCGTAAAAGCTGCGGGACACTCGAGATTAACTAAATCCAGATTGTGACCACTGCACCTCTTTTTCACCTCACCGTAAACTGATACGAAAGTAATTCAATAAAAACATCCCTAAAAAGATTACTGAAATTTAATTTTCACGGAAATTCATTCAAAAACTTTTCCATTTTCCTTTTATCCATTATCTCTGCCAGTGCCGCACCATCCGGATGAAACTCCAATGAAACAGCTAAATGCACTCATCCGCAAAAGTGGTTCTTACTGAACCAAAAAGCTTTGTGAATGGAAGCACACTATCCTTTCATTTTCAGCATTGCTTTTTCTCGAAATTTTTTCACTTTAGGAAGACTTCATGTGGTAAATAGATGGACACTTTCATGAGAATTAAATCGACCACAGTATCTAACAAATTTTCAACTCATTCGGAACAAATGTTGGATAGCTTGGGATCCAAGGAAAAACTCTATGTTTCGCATTATTACCTCATCTCCAATTTCGAATGAATACACACAGTGTGGTTTTCGCTGTAATCGCACTTGTCAAACGATTTAGTCAAATTGCGTACGCTCAGTAAATTCACAACATCACAGCTATACGAAGAGTCAGATTACTTTAGGGTGTGTTCTGATAGCGAAGCTTTACACAGTATTAATTCACTTAAATTGTGCATTCCGTCCCACTATGGTTGAAATAAAACCAACCAGTTACTAGACAATTATGATGGGATCTGAAAACTCATTTAGAGAATGCTTAATTTCGGAAATATATATGAAAGTTGAGCAAAATTGCACCTGGAAAACAGGACAACGCTATAACATTACCTAGTTCGTGCTTACCTGTCGTCATTTATTTGATCGATGCGACACTATTTCTCCGGTGGCACGACATCCCTGCATAATGTAGGACCATTTTGGTGAAATATTTATTATCTCGGAGAAATAAATAGTTGATGAACTTGGCAGAGACAATAAATAATTTTGCTTGGCATTTAAATTTTAAGTTGGTGTAATAACTTTTGGCGTTGGCGTTGGTGTTGCAAGAGCCGCAGATTTAAATTCCGCCGGAGGAAGGGAATGGTTTTATTTTGCTGATAAAAGATTACGTTTAAAGCCCATTGGGAATTGCAGCGTAATACCAAATGGCTCGGAATCTACGTTAAAGTCTTTGCAGTGTGTCCATTTGAGCATCATTAGCAAATTTTCTTTACATTTACATACCTATTTTGTGATTTGATGTCGATTTGTAATGTAGGAAATATAGTATGAGATATTTAGATTGGACTACTGTCTTTGAGGAGAGACTTAAAACTTCAATTTCAGGAGAGTGATTTTAATCGACCATTTTGTCCTTTCTATAATATTTGATGAATCGGGCCCTGCAAAGCTCTTGGTCGATGACACAATGAGACGGATACGGTAGGGCTGCGATGCCTCCATGCCCCAACGAAGAAAAGCGCCAAGAAGAAAACCAGTATATTGGTGGATTGCGGCAATAGCGGCCTTGAGGAGGAGATGCCTATCTCTCAGACGAATCGCCACTAGAAGAAGAAGAAGAAGAAGAAGAAGAAGAAGAAGAAGAGATGGCACCATATCGGAAGGCGAAATTGCGAAGTACAAGGACGCAAGGCGGCAGCTGAAGCGGGCAATCGCTAAGAGCAGACACCGAAAATGGGAAGAACTGAGGGCAGAAATAAACAACAATGCCTAGGGCCTGGGGTACAAGACAGCCATGCGGAAACTTGGAGGCAACAAAACGAGCCCGTGTTTGGCTGCAGCACGCACAGAGAAAATAGTGGACGCCCTGTTTCCGACCCAACCAGAAAGAATGCAGGCACAGCACCCCACTACGATGGAAGAAGTTCCGCCTTTCAGCGTGGAAGAGCTCAAGGAGGCAACGGGATCCTTACAGAACAACAAAACCCCAGGCCCCGATGGAGTCCCAACAGAAGTTCTGAAGGCCATAGCCCACTCATGCCCACAGGTATTGCTGAAAATGTACAACGGCTGTCTGAAAGAGGGAACCTTTCCCAAGCTTTGGAAATCACCGAGGCTTGTACTTATCAGCAAGAAGAAGGGAGATCCAGGAACTCCAGAGGCGTACAGACCCCTGCGCATGGTGGATTCTACCGGAAAAATATTGGAAAAATTGGTGAAACACAATACAGAACACAGGAGGCCTGAGACAAACAGTATGGTTTCCGGAAAGGACGATCAACCATTAAAGCGGTAGAAAAAGTGATAAAATCCGTCCACGTGGCGTAACAACTGAACCCCCATTCAAAAAAAGTAGTCCTGCTGGTGGCACTGTATGTTAAAAAAGCCTGTAATTCCGCCAGATGGTGTGACATGCTGAAGTCTCTTAAGAATACCGCAGTAACTTCTCCGGATGGTAGAGAGCTACCAACATGACAGGGTTCTCCTCTATGACACCACAAAAGGACCAGGCAGGAAAAAAATTACAGCAGGAGCCGCGCAAGGGTCGATTTGTTTACTTTTATTTAAAATTCAATTAGCCCTTTCTATTTTTACCTACGTATCGCCGAACATACATACTTTGTTATTGTAATAAAATTGAAATGTCTTATGAATTGAAGCTTTAACTTTACGTCAAAAGATCCAGAAAAAGTTTGAATATTTTATTATTCCAAATATAATCTATGACCTGTCGTAAATTTTGCATACCCGCAACATAAGGGTTAAGTTACACACTGAAGTAATTTGATTTCGTTCCAAATAACCCAGAAAAAGGCCAAAATGGTAACTTTCACAAAATTTCAGGATGTTCCCAAACCGTCCGTAATACCATTGTGATGAGGGACTATAAGAACCTTTTACTGATATCAATAATTTCCTCCTACCTTTAGTTCGACTTTCTACCTTCGTTTTTGGTAAGCTTTTATTGGAAAACTTCGAAATACTTTGTTGATCCCAGTTAATGCCCATGAGCTTATGGAACTTTAATGTTGTGTGCATAAACCTCAGTATGTCAGCACTAAGCAGGAGAAATTTATTATACGCATACCCAGGACGAGACTTACTTAGTAGATAGCCTGAGGGTTTATCATCTCGCATTCATAGTATCGATGTATGTATATAAGTATTTCGGCAGATATTTGCCATTAGCGAATTCTGTCTGAGAAGTTTGAAAATGATTTTCGACAGATATTAGAGGATGGTAACGATTTTGTGTGAGATAACAGGCATACGTGAACAGACATTTCATTGAATAATTTGATTATCGTCAAAGAGGATAATTAATGAGCACATGATAAATCGTCCTTTTAACAGAAACGATATTGAGGGAGATTTTGATTGTTGAAGTATTAAATTGCTATTTCAGAATTTTTAAAATTTCTATTTTCATAAAGAGGATGATTGATGAGATCAGCTATATGTAACAAGTCGGATTATATAAAAGGACGAAGTCATCTTTTAATATAACAGACCCTACTGTTATGTAATTTGTCTTTTACGGTGATAATAAATACTTTGAATTTAGACATTTCTAAAACTGTAATTGAAATAGCGATAAGTCACCCAGTCAAAAATATAGAACTAAATTAACAACTTAGGATTACGAGACTCCTAAGACGGTAATTGTATTCTAAATCCTAACTTTTGAGCCTAATAGATCGTCTGCCATATTGGCTCTACTGGTGACCTCGGAATTTGCCTAGGGCGGCAAACTCTAGCTAACTTATTTATTTATTTACTCCTCTCAGATTCATCATAATAGATTACTACACACGTTAGATATAAATAATAAAATTAAACTAAAAATTACACCCCGAATCAAGCAAGGCACTGTTTGAGCAGGCCCTTCAAGCGCGGCCTGGAAAAATCCAGATCAAAGCTGGCAAAGTGTTGATTAAAGAGACGAGTAATCGACGTGATGGGCTCGTACATGCCATATAGAGTTCGGTGACCAGAGACATTTAGGAAGCGATTTAATCCTCGAAATTAAGGCGAGAGTTGAGGACCACGCCCAAGTATTTCACCTTATGAACCCTGCCCACGAAAACACCATCTACGGTGCAGTTGAAGAGACAAGGATGTATTCTATAAGTGGACCTACAATTTATAGTGGATTTCGAACAAGAGTCGTAATTCCGAGCAAGAGTCGTAATTCCATAGCTAACTAAGGAAGTAACCGGCAGGTCATTGCAGAACTAGAAGATGCAATTAAATACCAGCAACAGCAACTAAACGAAATGTTGAACTTGAACCTTCATCACCTACATCATTATACCAGTACGTAAGTTCTCATAGGGATCCTGATCATAGCTGGACTGTGCTTTAAGTATAGAAGTAGATTCACAGAGAAAAGGACTTCTTAGGCCAACCCCTGCTCCAAGGCAGAACAACCAAAAAGAAGACCATCAAGTTGCAAGTGATTGTTAGTCGTGAAAGTTATCGAAAATATATCGTGTCAAGTTGAAGTAATTAGTTCTTCTTTTCCTTGGACTTACCCAAACATCCAGTGTGTTTGACCTAACCTTACATGTTTTAACACTTTAGCATTACCACAATACGAAGAGCTGCGTTAAATGTGTACTCCATCTGGCAAATAAATGAATAAGTTTGGGTTTTTTTCAGATAAAGGTCACTAGCCCTGAAATTTCCGACACTCCTTTTAATACCAATTTAATTAGATTCAGTTTCGTAATGGGATCAACTCTTTTATCCAAAATTAATTCCACAATTATATTTCTCCTCATTCCAATCGAAATTCAAATAAATAAAAAGAGTTCACTTCATCTGTTATCCGCTCGTTTACTTAATCACCTTTTAATGGATGGATGAATGGATAAGTTCTTGATGCTCAAAATCTTATTCATTTACGACAGAATTTTCTCAAGAACACTTTTCTCTCTGATCCAAATTTGATTTCTTACGTACTAAAATGTCATGGGCGAACGAAATTCCTATCAGTCAATCATTGATGGATTTCCCTCGAGCTATCAGAGTATCTATGAAAATGTTCAAGATGAACAATAAAACATAATCTAAATAAAGCTTCGATGACATCAGGGATATCTGTGAGGAAAAGCCTGTATTAAAATATTTCGTTTTAATCTGAGTAAATCACTGCCTCTAGCCAGAAGATTGGCCAAACCATGAATATATAGAACAACGTACTTTGTCATGATTTTTGTTGTCTTGTTTTCTTTAAAAGCTATTATGTCTTTTCAATAAATTAAACAAGTAAACGAACTTCTTTTCGCTCAGTTGGGGACATCTGTCTTGCTTGTAAGTTGACAATTTCAATTAAGCCTAAGAGTCGACGAGAAATTCTTAGAGGTTTTATGCAAAGTCGAGACGACATACATATACAAGAATAAAAATGGTTTTTATTTGCGTTCTAGAAGATTACATTTCATGAATGGATTCCATCTCGTACAAGAGCTGTTTTTATATGAAACTTTTACAATGGGCATTGTGGCTTAAGAGATTACAGCGGAAAGATGCTATTGAAAAATGAAAGAAATATTTTTTTCATGTACTTTTGCTATGTTGATTGTGGTTATGAAGTTATTTGTTTTACTCACTTTGCCAATGGTAATATAGAGTTTAGTATTTTTATTTGAAGAACAATAAACACAGCGAGAAAATTTATAATCAAAAATGGACTACTACAATATCTTGCGCATTTAAAACAAATATGGTACATGGGGCAAGAGAAGAACTTCACCCGATTCGAGACAACTATTGCAAGTAAACCTGCAATTTAAAGTTAATTTCGAACCTCTGAAATTTTCTGTTCAACTCCCCCACCACCCCCTTCTTTTTATCGAGATATGTTGTCAACTGAAAATAAACATGGGTCGCCGTCGGTGGAATTCGAAGCTAGGACCTCCGAATTTTTAGGCCAATATGTTATCACTTACTCTGCCGACGACTTAACTACGTTACTTAATTCATAAAAGTTAGTGGCCCCAGATGACTACCTTGTGAAACTTCTAACAATGTTAATAATCGAAACTGTAACTCTAGCTAGCGGGTGCAAGTGTGAAATGTTGAATCCGGCTCGAAGGACCAAATGTAAATCGTTTGAGGCGCGATTTATCTTATGCTGTCAGGTATGAATTTTAATTACACAGGGGTTGTGTTGTGTTGGGTTACAATTATTTATAGCACGCGATTTTATAATTTAATTGAACTTTTTTTATTTTTTTCAATGAACAATAGGAAACAATTGAATTCGTTACAATAATTAAAACAGAGTACTTGGGTTAAAATTTGAGGTTAAAAGAAAATGCATTGTGATGAGTTCTTTAATGCAATCAAAGTAAAAAACACAGTGTTCGTGATGATTGTGTTGATTTTGATCGCGGGGGAGGGGGGGGGGGGGGCTGACTGAAATACTAAAAAAAGTAACCTAATATGTATATGACCATATTTTTTGATTGCATAATACATCATATATTATGTACAACCATTTGTTGATAGTTTTGTTTGTATAGCTCCTTTATTTATTTATCTATGAAATTAGATACCCCCACCCGCCGCCCCCACGAACAAATCCTGCGCACGAATCGCTCGGCGACAAGTCAAAATTGTTCATCCTAATGATCTGATCAGATTTTGGCTTTGATTGGAAGAATGGGGTCTGGCATTGTTATACAGCAACAAAACTCCAAAGGTCAGAAGGTCACGTCGCTTATTCTGTATTGCACGTCGAAGTTTAGTCAGAGTAGAGTAGTAAGCGGCTGCATTTAATTTTTTCCCTTGCTGAATAAACTCGACTAACAAGACTCCATGTCTATCCCAAAACATGGTTGCCATAACCTTTCGTGTTAAGATTGTCTGCTTAGCCTTGACTTTGACTGTTGATGTCGTGTGACGCCATTCCGTAGACTGATGTTTTGACCCTGTGGTGATTTGTGAAACCCATATCTCTCTGAAACCCGTGACAATGTTCTTATAATATTAGTCCAAAAAATCTAGAGCACTAACCATTCTTTTCATTTGGTAGTCCTCGGTATTTCACAGTTGGCAGGCTGATCAATTGTTGTAAGCATTTAAACTGCACAATGCAAGTGGCGTCGTTTAACGCGTAAGGCATGCCGGGAGTCGGTGCGTATGCGCGTTTTAATGTTTCGCGTGATTCGAGCCGAAGCATAAAAGTCGCCATAACCCAACAACAGAAAACTCCAAAACCTTACAACAGCAACACTGAAAATTAAAGAACCTGTCTCGACAGACAGACGGATATAACTACAAATTAACGACTTTTGGACTTTTTCCTTTACTTGTGCTGGGAGACCTAATATGCGGCAAAATGGGCGTTATTCTCGGCATAAATAGTCATATTTTTTGATTGCGTTGACGTAGAAGGTTAATTTTTTACAGCGCTAAGGGACCTTAGTATTTGATATTAATTTCAACTCCATACCTACACGCTTTCCTGAGATAAAGGGCCTTGACAGACAGACTGACAGCCAGCCAGCAGACAGGCGGATATCAAAGTGATCCTATAAGGGTTCCTTCTTTTTCATTTTGAGGTACCGAACCCTAGTTGGCCCCATAATGTAATAGTTGTGTACAGGTATCCAAGCAGCTCCGTAGCGGAATTTTATAATAACTTGGAAGAATGATTGGAATCTTTGGTAAGCCTCGACGGTGAGGTAGTCATAGTAGGAGACAGTAATATTAATTGGTTACATAACGATTGTTACCAAAAAAAAAGTAGAACGAATGCTTACAGATACCGTCCTAAAGCAGTTGACAAGTGAGCCTACTAGAATAAAAGTTTCATCGTCATCATTACATATGCTAAGAACATAAAACAATCTTATTTACATTATGAGTCTGAGAATTTTGGTTGGTCAAGTGTCAAGTGGAAGTGTCAGAGCCAGTGGAAAATGGTCGGAAAATATTTAATCTTCTATTTCCAAGCAATCAACATATGTATGTATCGAAAGTTTAACGGATGAGCCATTGCCTTCGATATACGTTAATTTTGCGTCGTAATCACCAAAAGTTCGGCCATTTAACTCAAGAAGCTTCATCACATAACTCTAGAAATTTATTTTTCAAACTATATTTTATGATAGGATCTTAAGTTTTATATAGAATTAACCCTTCTAACTCAGAAGGCGAACTTCACAGGCAGAGGCCTGGAATCAATTGACCTATTCACCAGAATATAACATATATTGAGATTAATGAGGCTCCCACAACCCATGCATTATAAAATAAGTAAAAACAAAAAAAAAAACAAAAAAAAAAAACCAAAAAAACAAACAAAAAATCCAAAACAATCCCAAACACTACAATCAGGGGTGCAAAGACAACAGAGATCGTTTGAGCAAATCCTTAGTAAGAGCCAGGGCAAAAATAGGACACATATTCACGGCTCTACACATGCGGTTAATAGGCTCATGCATACCATACTTAGAGCGAGAATGAATAACATGTAGTAAAGGCAATCTCCTTAAGCTATACGGGGTTTGCCTATAAGTAACCAAACTTGCGAGAGTGCGAGAATCTATATTCAAGTTCAAAGCTGATGAATAAATACCAGGTCAGCAATTCTACGTCGTTCCTCTAACGAGTCTAACGAGTGCGTATTAAGCAATCGGAGACGATCCTCATAAAGAGGAAGCCTTAATGGATCATTCCACGGGAGGTCCCTTAGTGCGAACCTAACCTCCTTCTTCTATCTTACCCTCATATCTTTCTTCACTACTACTAATTTTAATATTTTCATTTCTTAAATCATTACCGCTTAGTTCATTGATACCTAAGTCTTCTTTCCAAAATACATTTGATCTGCTTCACATTATCTCGTATATTAATTGTTACAACCTTTCTCAGCCTAAGTAGTTCATGTCTTATCTTAAACAATGTTCTTCTCTTCAGTCTGATAATATTAGGATAATCCCTCTGTATCACAATTTTCGTGACTTTCAGTTGTTTACAGCTCGTTAAGACCTTGCTAGCCGCCGAAGCAGAATCAAATTTTACCAATATAGGTGAGCTTTGTACATCTTTGGGGCCAACTTTAATAATCCTGTTAACCCCAGTTGCCTAAAATCTTATAATTACTCAAGGACTTTTTTATAAAGGTCTAAATTTGTTTAACAGCATACCTAACGAAATTAAAATAAAATGATACAATACGTGAAAACAAATTATTAAAATACTTATTTTAATTTATAATATTATTGTGTGTTATTATATCTATCCACGGCTAATAAGAAACTTACTTATTAGTAGAAATTGAGTCCTTCGGGACAAGTAAAAAAAAAAAAAAAGATTCATAACTGATCAGTGCAGTTCCATGTGCGATACATGCCAAAACCTGTTGGACGAATTTAGAGTGTGTCGACTTTGTTTGATTTTTCGGCAAATGTGTCTGAAGAAATCTTCAACGATAATAAGTTCAGGGAAGTAAATAGTCACTAAGTCGCTGTTTTATTTATTTATTTAAGCTTAATACAAGCTATTACATAATAATACTACAAGGTATAATAAATGATGACATAATAAATAAATAGTAAAAGCTACAATATGAGCTCTATTTAAAGTAGATACGGTCTGGAAGGAAGAAGAATTAAGAAAGGCGATCAAGATGGGCGGGATCAAGATATAAGGCTTTGTGAAGGGATGATTTACTCAGATGGAAGTCAAAGGAGGAAAGGTCGTTGACTATTCGATGAATCGGGAAGGAAAGCCTAGGCGATCAAGTTTGAACAAGATAATATTATGGAAGATCTTGTCGAAGGCTTTACTAAAATCGGTGGCGATAACATTAACATCTTTCCGTTTTCCAGGGCACATAGTGTTTCGGAGACGAAGTCAGTAAGGTTGGTGGTTGTAGATCTTCCTTTGAGGAAGCCATGCTGGGAGAGGGAGAAGATAGACTTACAGTGGAAGAACATGGAATCATAGACCAATTTTTCGAATAGTTTAGGTATGCAACCTTTTTTGAAGATAGGAATAATATACGAGTTTTTCCATAAATGAGGGAAAACCCCTTGATTGATCGAGAGGCGGAAAAGCAAGGTAAGGGGTTGAATTAGATGCATGGCACACTTTTTCAGAACGATGGCCGGAATGCCGTCAGGACCTGTGTTGAAGTCGTCCTCAAGCCCGTTGATACTAACGGCGATTAGTTCGGGATCAGGGTCGAAAGACGTAAACGACGGTTGACTGCATTTGTCCAAGAATGAAAGTAGTTAAGGTCAGGTTGTAGGGAATTGTCGCTGAAAGATTTACGGAAGAAGTGTGCAAAGAGGTTGGCGATAACCTTAGGATCAGACGAAGAGGTATTCTTAAGTTTTAGGGTAGAGGGGTAACCATGAGACTAGTTTCCATCCGTTGGAGGTACCCATAGTAAAGAATATTACAACTTTCAGAAAAAGAGGTATAAGCAGATAGGTTGGAAGAATAGTCAGACTCGGTCTGGGATAGAAGAAAAGTTTGCCAATGTTTATTTCTCCTGTTGCGGAGAGAGCGTAATTCTTTGTCGTAACATACGGGGGATGAGGAGTAGTTTTTACGAGGAAAAAGGGGGATAGATTGTGTAAGACAAGCGTGTATTTCTGAATAGAACGCCTCTAAAGCAACGTCAAGTGGAAGATGTTGAGGGATAGTGGCAATGTTAGAGTTGAGGAGCAAGTGATTTCATTTTTCAAAGTCGCCTTTACGAAAATTGAAGGAAAGAGAAGACTCGGAGCTTGAAAGTGCATGATGGTGTACGTAGGAGAAAACAAGGAGCAGGGGAGGATGGTTACGATCGAGAGAGGAGAGGAGATGGTTGCTTTCCGCGACAGCCGAGTTAACTGGGTCCGAAAAAAAGATTAAGTCTAATTGTCTGCCCAGAAAGTTCCTGACTCCACTTACTTGAAAGAGACCAGAAACGGAGAGCTGATCGGTAAAAAAGAAGGCCGAAGATGCGTTCTGATTATGCACCTTAAATTTTAGGTCTCTCGCAATCGTTGTCTCTGGATCAGGTGAAGTTCTTTTCCCGCCCACAATGGGTCACGTTTACAAATTTTTGAAGTAAAGATGTTTGATAGTCGAACGACATAGCGGATATAATGGCTGTAAAGTTTATGGAAAGTTCTTCTAAAAGCTGACGTTATTCCTCTTTTCCATGTACCTTTAAATATGGTTCTATAAAAAAAAACAATCTCCGATACTGCATTGTAATATTATAAAAATATTTCTGAGTGTTTTTAATAGCTATAAGCTACAGACATCTAATCTCAACGCAATCGATTTCTTTCCTTTTTTTTCAAAAGGTTACTAAATATTTTGTCATTTATTCGGAACAGTTCGAAAAACTCAACCAAAAGTTCTATTATAAACATAACATTTTTAATTTTCCACATCATAAAACCATGAAAGCTCATCGTAACTATCCGCCCCCTTAAGACGTAAAGATAATTTTCTATCCAGCACAAAGGATCCTTTTAATGTGCACAACAAAAGCTACCATTTCGAGTTCATCTAATGTCAAGAACAGTCTGCAAATGATATTTTAACATTGCAGACAAGCATTAAAGAAACTCAACCGTTTAAATTCAGGTACGATCAAACAAACTACCGGCAAGAGTCATTACACTCATCACATAAAGAGTATCGTCACAATGATGACTTTTTGAAAATGTGCACGCAAAGAGTCCTTTCAACAATAGGACCAAGTCGAGCAAAGTCATATTTTCTTGTATTAAACGTAATAGCACCACCAGGCCCCTAGGTTAGTAATCACTCCCTATCCGGCGATTTTCAGGTTTTCTAATTGAAAGTCATGGAGCTTTTTATTCTGTTGAGGTAATAATACATCTCCTGGAGGGTGTATAATTTCTCTATAGTGGATGTGGCCTCTTTTATACAGAGCCAAGAATATGTAGCATGACGAAGTCAAAAGGACTTTTAAATTTCAATGGTATGTCATTCAGGTGATGTTGTTTTCAAGAAAATGTTTGCCGAAAAAAGTTATGCTGTTGCTACTCTGAAAATGTTATATTTTTTTATTGTAATCTCAAAGCAATCTACCAAAATATACATCACATAGAATGGTAACGGATGAAAGAAATATTACCTGGATTTGTTTTTTTAAAAATTCCATTAACGTGCAGATGACGTACAATGGCCCAGAAATGCCTGAAGTTACATTAAAAGCATCATCATAATTTGTAACGTAGCTAAAATAAGAAGGCATGGTAAATGAATGGAAGTAGTAGTAGTTTTGGCCTTTGGTTATAGACACTATTATTGTGAAGCTGTTGGGATGATGCATCTTCCGCGTCAATGGAGTAATGAACAAATTGGAATAGACTAGGATTCTTACAAAAGGAAATTACTTTTATGAAGAAGAGGAGATTTGTTAACTTTTAATTTTGTGGTTTCCTGTTCCCGAAAAGTGTGTCTAAAATTTTATGCTGTTTTCTTTACAACAAAGATCAGTTCAACCTGAGGAGTGCCTTATAGACTTACTCTGGAAAAGCGATTACTTTTTTGAAGGAATGGTCGCCGCAACCATTGTAACTATTGCGAACTTTATTGGCGCAGGCATCCTTGGGGATTGGAGTTATTCCGAGTTTCTAGAAAGTGGCCACCAATATATATCTGTGTTCATAGGCAATCAGTTAGTAAGTTGAAAATCACAACTTTTCACGGCAGCCCTTTTCTACTTTTGAACAATTTACCAACTTCTTAACAGTGCATATAAGAGATTGGAAATTACCACAGTACACATCTCAGCTTGGCAGATTTCCATGATCTCGTGACCCCCCCAACTCCGCGCTTGTATACCTAACACTACTCTCTAATACTGCTCTTTCCTTAAAGGAATGAGGACACAGCGTCATTTACTTTTTGCAAACTGCTGAAGGCGCCAAACAATCGTTTTAATGTTGACTTAAATTGTACACTATTTTTAAATTCAAATGTTAACAAACCATTAACACTTCGTCAGCGGAGTAAATGGTTACTTATCAGCCTTCCATTAGGTTCTAGGTTCGAAATCCTCCGACAACGATCCTTGGTTGTCTTTTGCTGACAACATATTGCGATAAAAAGGGCATTGGGGTACAGACTAATGTTGGTGGTTCGGAATCTACCTTAAATTGTAGGTACACTTTGCAATCGCTATTTGGAATTTGGTGAAGTTCTTCTCGTGCCCCATGCCAATGGTTTACGAAAACTAGAGAGTGAAAATCATTTTGGGAGGTAAAGAATAGAACTAATTGGACATTTTGCAAATATTGGCAATTTTTAATATTGAATATATAATAGTCACCTTTGAATGCAAAAGGCTTCATGCATACATATCACTCATCTCAACTCGTGCACTTAATGCCAATAGTTAAGATTTATTATTATAGTAATTGAAGTCGCACTGAGCAAACACTAAAAAATGTTTGCATTGCTTCGTTGTATAACAGTTAAGAGACATATGTTTGCTTGATCGACCAGGGCAACCACCGTATTGATTTAATGCAGTTTGGGTTATGTTAAATGCGTAAAGCTAATTCGGACGACTGTGCTTTGTTTAATCTCATTATTACAGTTTGCTGAACAAAGCCCCAAGAAATGGCCGCGTGGCACAGCATTTTTTTTACGATGTGGTCAAAGCCTAGGGGACAACCCATTGATGCCTTAGTATGGCCTTGTCCGGAAGCGAATAAATGTAAGGGGAGTGAGGAGACTTGAATGTCTTGTTTTTGCATTGCCGCGAGCTAGACAACAGCCTAGAGACGGAGTGGATTTTTTAATTCAATTATAAAAACCCACGGGGAGACCCGGTCTCGACCCCGGGAAGATTGGCATGGTGGTTATGTCGCTCAACCAATTGATCCAACTCTCTCTCTGTTGAGATTAAGCAGTAAACAAATTTTTCCATTGTCTCGTATAACAGTTTAGACATAGCTTTACTCAATCGATCAAGTCAATTGCCAGGTTAACAGTTAGACAGTTTAGACATAGCTTTACTCAATCATTATAACAGTTTAGATATAGCTTTACTCAATCGATCAAGCCAATTGCCAGGTTAATTTATAACAGGTAAGATTATGTTGAATGAGCAAAGCGAATTCAGACGACTCTGCTCGCTTCAATTTGAGATTGTTTCAACAGATTCGATCCGCTTTGAAAGATTCAATGGAATCTCTTAATTTGTCCATTTTCGCCATTTAATGAGGTGGTTACATTAAATATTTTCAACTTAAGTCAGCTTCTCTTATTTGTCCCATTGCACTTAGAATGTCATATAGCACGGATACTTTCTAATTTAAAGCGGACCTATCTGAGGTGCATCAAGACAGTGTTTGTGGACCATTGCTTTATCTTCTTTTTGTTTTTATCAGATTTCGCAAAAACGAGGAGGTTCTTACTTTGACTCGTAGACCGATTTCGATGAGTCTTGTTTTGTTTTATCCTATTGGTAGCATTTTGTACCTAGGGTGGGGAAGGGGAAATACTTTATTTTATAATGCTTGGACCGATTTGGATTATATA
This sequence comes from Leptarthrus brevirostris, assembly GCA_964036015.1. Taxonomy (NCBI): domain Eukaryota; kingdom Metazoa; phylum Arthropoda; class Insecta; order Diptera; family Asilidae; genus Leptarthrus; species Leptarthrus brevirostris. The sequence continues at coordinate 9,463,885 of OZ038373.1, forward strand.
TTTTTTTGAATGTGTGATGGGGATGTGTAGATAGGGATGATATTGTGTGTGTTGGATTAAAAGGGGGGAGGGGGGGGGGTTACGTTGCCCCCCACCAACCCAGCAAGAATTAAAGATATACACTACATATTATGAAGAAATGATTGTGATTATGAAGAAAATGAATTTTGTCTCGAAAACAACGAATTGTGGACTGCAAAATGGAAACGTGAAGCCAAAGAAGGAAATAAAAAAAACGTGGTTGCGAACTCGAATGGGAGAGGACAGGTTAACTGGGTTGGCACCTTTACATTTCTCAAAGATTTACCAATAAGCACTGATGACGTCTGAAGAATTGGAAAAACCGGGCAATGTCAGGAAATTTAAGTAGTGAGGAAAAAGCCAAAAGATTTCATTGGAATCAGGGAATGTCAGGAAATTTTCATTGAAATCAGAGAATCACGTACAAATGGAGCCCAAAATGGACAAATAGACGATTTGAATCACAAAATTTTGGAGATTTTAGATTCTTTAAAAAATTTCAAATGCCTATAGCTGGGTGGAGGTTGGAGATAGACCCCGCCCCCACCCATACAATTTCTTTTCGTTTCTCACCTAGGTCTTCCAGATCTTCATTTTCGCACACCCGCTGTGAAACACCGTGTATACAATCAGATTTACCATATGCCTACATAATTTAGACCTCGGGATCATGAGATAGAAAGATTTTTGTATTATTAATTTTTATAGAAGAGTATCTAGAGTTTCCTAAGGGGTTCTCCTCAGCCGCGTTAAGCTGGGGGCTCATGTTCTTTCAGGTGTCGCTCATCTTATGCACACGCACAAGATGAGAAAGTTCTTAAAAATTTACTCTCGCGCATGTTACGCTTTTGGACATGTATGATGGCTTCTGCATTGTATGGATCATATTCTTATTGAAGACTTCTATTTAAAGTTTTCTATATTTTAAAGGTCTTCTATTAAATTAATATATTTCCTATTATATTTCCAATTCGGGTGTATATAGACTTTTATTCGTCGCGAGCAGAACTTTGTTAGAACATGCCTGTATATCGCTAAAGTCGTACCAGAAATCGAATTGGCATTCCCCATGATAGTGTGGTCCTATTTACTTTTATACGGCCCCGTTCTGCTAGGCTGATATTAACCCTATTAGGGGTACCTATCCTATTCAAATTGATTTAGACCTAAACTGGTCAATCAGTTAATTTTTTCAGGGCCAAATAAAAAATCTGATCAGAGCCAGATCAGATGGGTCCCGGGGCACAGGGATATTCCAGGAAACTGCGTGGCGGACGAGCTTGCTAGACGTGGTACCACCCTAGAGATGCAATCGAAAAGGACAACTCTTGGTTGGCCCCTGGCAACCTGTAAGATGTTGCTTAGCAAGAGAGCAATCAACTTAGCGAACCACAGATGGGCAAACGGCACTACGTGCCATACGTCCAGACAGATCTGGCCTAAACTGGATCTTAAGCGCTCCAATTTTCTGCTTTCGAGGGGCAGATCTGACCTTAGAATAGCTACTGGGGTAATCACAGGCCATTGCCCTATTGGCTTACACGCGAAGAGACTGGGTATCCCCTCAAACGACTTCTGCAGAAGCTGCATGGACGAGGAAGAGGAGGAAACTATTTTACACTACCTCTGCCAGTGCCCTGCACTGGCACGCAGGCGAAAGTCCTTCTTGGGAAACTATTTCTTTGATAGTTTCTGCGATCTGGCGGCGATTGACGTTGCAGATCTTTGGTGCTTCATCGGCAGCTCCGGATGGTTCCAATGAGGAGGTGGAGGGAATTCTTGGATTTCCGTGGCATCACAATGGGCCTTTTGAGGTCTAAGTGCGCTCTTTAAGGCAGCCACACGAACCTACACTAACCAGATCAATTATTCCTATCGGAGCCATACAAGGCAGCCTGAGTATGCTCGGAACCAAAAGCGAAGTTTTATTTCTGATCCGTACACAATTAGGCTTTCTGATCAGGTCCTTACTTAATGTAATGCATGTCGGGTCCGGTCCGATGTCTAACCCTAACAAAAAATTTCTGCTCGGGAAGTTCTCGTTACCTTGTCCATTAATGCATAGAATTCTTCAAATTAAATTACAAAAGTTTTATGTAATTAGTGAATAATTTATCAATGAAAATATTGAACTTTAACAAACTATCGACAGAGGAAGTTGAGAAGCTATTTTATACTCAAACTCCAAATTCTAAAGTTCGAACTCAAATCACAGATTTTCTCTTTTCCCAGATTGGTTTCTTGCCTGAAATTTGTTTGAATCCTTGCACACCAACATATTTGCACCTGAGAAAGACAAATTTAAATATGACCAGTTCAGATCGGTTAGACACAGTTTCTACGATTGGCATTCGTTTCCCAGGTGTGTACTGTATGTTAAACTTTAATGCAATTTCCCAGAAAACTCTTGCAGATAGGTGTATTCCCTCGTTAAGAAGATTGGGAAAATGTGTCGAACTGAAACGACGGACAAGTTTTGCAATCAGAAATCTTTCGTGTAAATTGTTCAGCAATTTTGTTCAATTTTCCAACTAGCTGTGGAAAAGGTGTGTGATCGTTTAGGCTACAAAATTTTATTGCCACTAAATTTTTCAGTTTTCCAATTGCTTGCAATTTTCACAATCGAATTTAGACATAAAAAAAAGACGCTCCCCAAACACTTTGTCACATTTGTTGCCACTTTCACTTTGTTTAACCTTCTAAGGATGCTTACATTGCTTACATAACAAAAGTGGAAACATCAGGCAGGGTGATAACCAAGGGGGCTCTTAAGCACGTTCAAAATTTATAAGGAATTTTCCGCGGCAAAGTGTAAGCCTTAAAAGTCAATAAATTAACTTGCATTACTTCATCACGTTACTTTCAAGAGCTCAACAAAAGATTTTCCCGAATCCCATCCTTATATAACCCAATCTGGTAACCGAACCCAAGAAGTCCCGATAAAGGAAATCGATTTTAATTAAATCTCCGTCCTGACTGTAACACGTGTGTCGATTCCTTTCGAACAGCTTCATCCCAAAGTATCCCTAATTCAGAATCTTCACACTTTTTCCTTACCCGGAATAGAATATCGGTAAATGTTTGAATCGATTGATGGTAGTGTGTATAGCATCCTGGCGTAAATTAATCGATTCATTAAAGGAAATTTCTATTGTCTTCAGGGACCTATTAATGGATCATGAATTAGCAGAATTAAAGGTGAAAGATTAAGTGAAAATTACCGAAAAAGTTTGATTTGGGTGGAAATCGCATTTGCGTGAGTGGCAGAAATTTTTTTTTAGTTTATTACCTTTAGTAAATGGTTCCTGGGAGGATACAAGGGAATCTGACTTGGGGATTAATGATGGGGAAAGCTTACAGCTCTTGCGTTTATTGAAAGTGACTCGTGAATTTTTTGCTGTTGATTTGCTTAAGTTAGGGATTAAATTTTTTTTGTGATTTTATTAATGATTTTGGGATTTTGGATACCAAAACAAACAATTAACATTTTTTCCATAAAAAACAGAAAAACGTGTCTATATTTTAGGGAGCGAAAACTTGACTTATGAAATCATTTGCAGGGAATCCATGGTGATTTGTTAAGGTTTGTCAGAAATAGAATCAAATTGGATTGTTCTTATAGTAACAGGTCGTTCAATTCGTGTAGTAATTGACGGAGTTACATCTGATACCTACGAAATAAATGTCGGTGTACCTCAGAGTTCAGTTCTTTCACAACCTTATTTCTTCTTTTTATTAATGATCTCTTATCCCTTACTCTCAATCCTACCGACGACAGCACCCTTGATTTCTCGTACTCATTTGATTCTGTAATGAATTCACGTGTAAATGCTACACAAGCCAATCGGGAGCGCATGTTTAGATCATTAAACAACTACATTTCTATGGTCCTTGCTTGGGGCAGAGCAAATCGTGTTACGTTTAATGCATCCAAAACTCAATGCTGTTTAATGTCCCTTAAAAAACGCCCGGTTCTCCCCCGACCCATTACATTCGACGGAGTGAATATACCAAATTCGCCCTCTCTAAATATCTTGGGTATCGAGATATCCAGCAATCTTAGCTGGACTGATCATATATTTGTAATCGCTAAAAGTGCGATGAAATGTTTGGGTTTTCTACAGAGATGTAAGAAATATTTCACCCCACCTGACTTAGCGCTGATCTACAAGTCCCACATTAGGCCTAGACTTGAATATAATTCCCACATTTGGGCAGGGGCCGGACACACCGCACTGTCCGCGTTAGACAAAGCCCAGCGTAAAGCTATTAAACTTATTGCCGATCCCTCAAACTGTGAGGGCCTTGACACTCTGGAGCATCGACGGAATGTCGGTTGTCTCTCACTCTTCTATCGTTATTTCCATGACCGTTGTTCCAACGAAATTGCTAGCCTGATTCCTTGTAGAGACATGGCAACGCGTGATATAAGATCTACAAATCGCTCCCACGCCTATACTCTCCAGGTCAAATTTGGACGTACCGTCAAATTTCGGGAATCTTTTCTAAGCAGAAAAACACGAATGTGGAACAGTTTACCATCTTCTGTTTTTCCCTCGTCTTATCAGCCTGAAACTTTCAAACGAGGCGTACATCGACACATTCTTCACCCAACCTCCTAACTCATTTCCCTCATCTTTAATTCCTTTCCTGCCAAGGCTGTGCTTAAGCATCATAGGGCATCCCCTGAGCTTTGGCATCATCATATATATAAAAAAAAACCTATTATGGATGCTATAGGGATTTTTCAAGTACGATCTGGGAAGAGCAAGGTGAGAGTGCTGAATCCATGCAAAACCTGGTTTGTACTCAATGAAGGCACTGCTGAGTGTTTGGTGGGATTCTAAGGGAATTATTTATTACGAGTAACTCCCAAGCGGCGAACAAGTCCTGCCAGCACCTAACAAAACTAGAAGCGGCTATTCGAGAAAAACGTCCAGTTTTGGCCAGTCGAAAAGGCCATCTTCTACCACGAGTTTTGGAAAGGCCTGAATGAAGAGCGTGTATGAAGACCGTGTTAATGCTTTCTGGAAAATTAAGAAGTGGTTTGGCAGACCTACCAATCTGAAGGTCCCAGGTTCGAATTTCACCGGCGGCGACCCATGGTTGTTTTCTGCTGACAACAGATTACAACAAAAAAGGCTTACAGAGGGGGTTACAGAGAAAATTTCGGTTGTTCGAAATCTACTTTAAATTGCAGATCCACTTGCAATCGTTGTCTCGAATCGGATGAAGTTGTTATCCCTCCCCATACCCCACAGAAGGTTACGGGAACTATAGAGACATACAATTTTTACGTTGTTTACTACAAAATAAAGAGTTTAGCAAATCAGAAAAGGTTAGCTTGGCCTCACATAACAAAATGACTTATCTGGACGTGTCAGAATAGGTGCCGTTGTCTACCTGTCTATATCTTGCATCGATTAATTAAGCTCAATTTCTCATCTTTCCAGATTCTTTGACCGGTCCCGAAGGACTTTGGAGGCGTCATTTCCGTTGGAATATAGAGTAGGAGGACTGTGAGTGGATTTTTCTGGTGAGTATTTTGACAGTTGTGAACGCTCCTGTGTATGTGAATCTTCAATTTCTTGCAGGATTCCCTTAGGATTTTCGAGGCTGGAGATGGTAGGGACACATTCTGAAGAGGTTGCACCATTCTCCGTGGGACTTTGCCAAACATATAGCAGGTACGTCATCGTAACCATACTTGACATAAAAATTTATACGTCGGTCAAAAACTTACGGCGGCGGCGTCAGAAGTGAACATTTTTATGCTATGTAAAAATTCTCAATGAGTGTATAATCACAGCATACTCTAGATACAAGCTCGGCAGCTGTCAATAACAGCTGAGCATTGGTGGTGCAAACAAACCAAAACTTGCCACAGTAGTCATAAGGAAGTGTTTGGGGAACTGTACTCTCTGGTAGTATTTCTCGCGATATAATTAAAATCTTAAATTGAATCTTACTTGAGGACAAATTTTCTGAACATATGAACATGATAAAAAGCGTCTCTCTTATACAATTTTCATGTATTTTAAATAAAAAAAATCTCTTGTGTTCTTTTTGTTGAAGTATTGTGCGTAACATGCGTCAATGACATCAGCGTTTCTCTTTGGTTTTGGTTAAGAGAGTGTGCAGTTTTATATTTGTGCAAGGATTGGTTAATCTGTGATACAACAAAAATAAACTAATGACAAAACGCTTGGTGGTGAAATGGCCGAACTGTCATGTTTGCCAAGCTTGTATCTATAGTAGGCTGCGGTACAATAAACAATGAAAAGTTGCAAATAATTAAATGGCATAGAAAATATGCACCACGAGCTGACCTACAAAAAGCTAAATATCACAAATTCACAAAAGTTTTAGGAAAAAAATGATAAAAATTAAAGTTCAATAAAACACAATTTCCTATAAAATGAGATAAGAATTAGATTGCTAGGACGTATGGTTTCCATTTTATGGCAGAAATGAATGAAGCTAAAACTTTGGCAATCAAATTTTTTAGCCAATTGGCAACTTTTTAGGGGTGTCCCCCGGAAGAAAGAATGAAAAACAATGTTTCCCTTATAAATTGTGACCACCTTATGTACATGCTAAAGATAGAGATATAATTGACCTGCAGATTAGAATCTTTGCAAATGGTGTGAACTCTACTGTTATCTCTTAGATATCTCGGAAAGTTTTAAAGAACTCCAATCTATTGTTACAGAATTCCAGAACTTTATATCTGCAAACGGTCATTGCTGTCATATTTTCCTTGTAGTTAAATGGTGTAACGTTAATGATTTGTCAAACAGACAAATTAACGTTTTACAAATTAAAAATGACATTACAACCCTCTAGATCTGAACACTAAGCAATGTAACATTAATGCAGACAAATGTGGTCTAGTGAGTTTATCCATTCGCAAACACTTTCAAAGCACTTTTGCAAGCAACCAGAACTGGAAACTCCTTTATCTTCATTTATCCTGATAAATTCTCATTTCATTTATAACTTCCAAAAGAGTGCCACTCCCAGTTTGGAACCACAATCTGCAAAATTGAACCAAATGGAGCGGGTGTTGACCTTATTAATCGAGCAGAATAAATCAGGCCCATCGTTGGGGAATAGAAATCGTATATCAACCACGCCATCACAGTATTCAGTTTTTCGTCTACAACACGGTTTTCATCATCATTTGCGTTGAGAATGAAGAAGAAAATTTTCAAACAATTTAGTATCATCATCCGGAAGCAGTCTCTAAGTGTATAATACTTTAATTGGTTAATTAACAACTTTTGAGAAACTTTATCCTTTCAATAATTTTGCGGAAGGAACCAGTTTATACTTCACCTTTGTTGACTTAAGTAATAAGTTGGTTTTCACTTAAGTCTTTAATGATTTCCCGATTTTCATCTTTTGAAGATGTTTTCTTTTTATTTCTGATGGCATCTTAAGAAGTTAATGGCTTGAGATATTTTAATTACTACACTTTTTGGAAATAAGAGTTGTTCAAAGGCTTATGACTACTTGTTCTGCAAGAGCGTAACTACTTGTAAATAAATTTTTAGGGAATTTAAAACTTTTAGGGAGTATGAAATTTAAAGGGTTCAGAAGAACTTGAAGAAGTCCATTCATTAACCTTTTAATTGATAACTTTAGTTTGGTGTGCTTAACGTTTGAGATTCAAACACATTCACTTTCAGCATTTATTTAGAACTTATTACACACAAACATAGACTAAGTACAAGTGCTCCTAAAGTTGGTTCCACTTACATAGATCGAAGGTAAAATATTAAACAAAATTTGTTAAAATATGTTACCAATTGATTCCATTGGAAATAATGGTCAATGCTTTTGATTAAAACTTAACTTGTTCAAGGGTTAGTTCTTCACCCACTTTTATTAATAAATTATCTAACGAATATTAAAAAGAAATCTTTTATATCCTTTAGTAGAGCAATTTACTTGCTTGAGAACTGTTTTTGTCGTATCGTTGCGGGTTTGCAATGTATGCTGAAAACTAAATTCCTATTTAGTCTCTTAAAGCAAATTTGCACGGTCATAGGGGCCTATTAAAACCCCCGATTTGCCATACGTTTGTATTAATAACAGTGGATTTCTGAAATATGTGGATTCTTTGAAGAGTTTGCACGTTTATTCTAACTCTTAGTTCAGTTGTTGTAGATAGCCGATAAGTGTCTCCAATACTAGTAATGGATCTGGGAAGATAGGAGTGGGTTTGAGCCGTGTTAATATTATATTATAAATAGAGTTAATAATATTGGCCCAAGTACGGATCCCTTAGGAGCACCTATCAGAACGGAAAGAAAAGCGCGCCGTTGAAAAATATTACGGGTGACAACACCCGTAGAAAATTCAAAACCTTTTACACGATACGGTAACTTATGAATAATACCCAGTTGGTTTTTAAAAATGTAATTGCGCAGCTTATGAAAAAGGTTGTTTAAATGCAAGCATCCTAAAATCTGATGAATTTTTTCTCAAATTTTTATTCAAAATTATACAATTCTAATTTGTTGAAAATATTTGCTTTTTCAGCTAGAACTTTAGGCACAACATTAATTTTAGAATGCTTCTACGAACTTCCACGAAACGCTGCCGATTTCGTCACTTTGTGTATAACCACAATTTCAGCTTGGAGTACCCTATAGTCGCTGTAAAGCCTGTTGGATGAGTAAATGTCAAGTTCGGGCCTATAAGCTGAAACACTTAACCATAGCGTTTGCCGACTCTTCTGCCTCTTATTGCTGCCTTAAATCTCTCAATTAAGTCGCTGATTGAAAGCACAGCGTTTACTAAAATGAGATCGTCCACTAAGGTACGTTGGCTGTACCTCTGCATCTTGAGGACCCTTATTTCTCTGGAATATAACATTTCCCTCAAAACGCTATCCTTGCGAACTGGTAAACATGGGAAATATATAGAACCCTGTACAATTAAGGGTGCAGGAAGAAGTGGTTTTAAGTGCACCCATAATTCAGAATTCTGAAAGCGTTTCTGTAGTGATCCATCCTGTGGAGTTAACTATTTAATGTAGCTACGATTTATTGCAAGGGTGATATTTGTTCAAAAGTCCTTAACTTTTGGAGCTGTTTAATTGCGATCTTATTTTTTCACAGCCAGCCGTTCCTGTGGCCCGTCCAACAGGACTTCGTAGGGGGTAAATAAACCACCACCAATTTACGATAATTTTTCAATTTTTGTATATCTGCTTCTGAAAGTTGTAAGAAAGTCGACTGTATTTTTACGCACTTCAGCAAAGTGTTCGAATTTTTATTCTAAGACTGTCCTTTATCGCGTTTGCGCCGGTCTTCATAAAGTTTTTTTTATTATGTAAGTTGGGTATGGGAAATGGGCAACATCCCAGAGACGGAGTGTATTTTTTTTTATTAAAAACTAGTAAGCCTTAACCTGAGCATGCATTCATAACGTAATGATCGTGCCACTTAACCAACTGATCCGACTCCACCTCATTTATTCTCTGGTTTCTTTTCGTGTCTAATGTTATTATCAACGCTTCCGAAGTACTACAAGGCTCCCTCTTCGGGCCATTCTTCTTCATCATTTTCATCAACGATGTGTCCTTGATAGTCTTGATTTTTAATGCTGACGACGCCAAGATATTCCGCACTGTGTCAGGTTAGGCCGATTGCCTGTTTTTAAGCTCTGATTTGGACGCCATTCAAAGCTGGTGTTTCAGTAACTACCTTCCTCTAAAAATCAGCAAAAACTAGAAACGGAGTTGGATCAATTGGTTGAGTAGCAAGATCACCATGCCATGGTATCAACAAAAACTAGAAACGGAGTTGGATCAATTGGTTGAGTAGCAAGATCACCATGCCATGGTTCCAGGGTTCGAGACTTGATCTTCACGTGAGTTTTTAATAAGAAATTATAAAATCCACTCCGTTTTTGGGTTGCTGTCTAGCTCGCAGCAATGCAGAAAACTAGACATTAAATTTCCCTCATTCCCTTATTCTTTCCGTCCGGCCAAAACTATGCTAAACACAGCATAGGGTTGTTCCTTGGGCTTGGCTCATAAAAAAACCCACATCTATATTTTTTCTCCCTTTCACCTTAGTGTAACCATAGATGACTAGGCTTACAAAGACAAAATATCTACGTGTCTGGCCTTATTATCATTTTGCTTTTGAGCATCACTTTAGTGCTACAGCTAGTAAGCTGTAGCACTAAAGTGATGCTCAAAAGCAAAATGATAATAAGGCCAGACACGTATATTCTTTGTCTTTGTAAGCCTAGTCATCTATGTGAATGAGATATGAGAATGGGTTTCGTCAAGAGATGATCAAAGGAGTTTAATGAACCCTACCTACATCACGAAGCTACTTTTATGAGGTCTTTTATGGAATATGCCTCTCCAGTCTGGTCGTTCTTCTTTGCGACATCTATAGATCGCATTGAAGTTGTCCACCGGAGGTTTGTTAGCATCGCTTTTTGTCACCTTCCTTGGAACAACTCTAGACTGTTGCATTTGGATACTCTTGAAAAGAGACGCTGCAACTCCAGAGTCCTTCTTGTGGGGTTCTATTGATTCGCCTGTATTTTAAGTATGTTTTGATATATCAATTCCGGCTTGCTTCCTGAGGAATCACAGTTTCTTTTAGGGGAGCTGCCTCTGTGAGGTTACTTTGTACACTTTTTTTGGACTTATTATTTTTGTTTCTTACTTATTAATATTGTAGTAGTCAGTACCTTAACTAAATTCGAATAAAATAGTGATAACCAGTAACATAGTGCATTGCAGATTTGACATCCTGGATGTAAAATCTAGACGTTATCCTGTACTATCATACCGAACTTTTGCCAATCAGTTTTTGGCACGTTTCTTAAGTTTATCTTGAAATTAACATAGTAATCTGATAGTGATAACGCATAGGCCTACCAACCCTAAGGTCCCAGGTTCTAATGCCGTCTGCGACGACCCATGGTTGTTTTCTGCTGTCAACAGATTATAATAAAAAGGCCATGGGTTTTGCAGAGAAAATACTAGTGGTTCGGAATCCACTCGAAATTGTAGATCCACTTGCAGTTGTTGTTTCGAATCGTGTGAAGTTGTTCTCCCACCCCATGCTCCACAAGGGGCTACGGGAAATAGAAAGAGAGAGAGAGAGAATTTGACAGTGAGGGTTTCCAGCACTTTCACTCCGACAGGACTCAACACCCAGTAAGCAGTGTTACATTTAAAACATTATTACAAGCTGTGCTCCTGTACATTGATATGTTGTCCCAATTACCAATAACAAGGATAGTCTCTAATCAGAAAGTTGAGCTTTCTTCGCTTATTTTACTAGAGCCTGGTACTCTTTTGGCGATGCTTCCGTATTATGTGCAATATAGATTGACGATAATATTACTTGCAAACAATACTGTTACTTGATCATACGTATTGTAATTGGAGCAATGATTTATATTCTCTTGCTAGATAGTCAAGAGAAAAAAAATTTCTTGACATGCGTAACTTGTTGTTCGCTGCTATATCATAAATATCCGGGGTTCCTGAATCAGTGCCATGAGTAGCTTAGTCGAGGCTGAGGTCACCCTAAAGACATTACATAGTTTCTCTTAATAATCCGATCTTGGAGAAGATGATTGGGGCAGAGTCAAGTCAGTCTCACTTAATAAAATATGGTTATGTTTTGCTTCAATCCGACCGTAGTAGGCACTTTTGGCTAAAAGGCGTAGGAGCTATGAGTTATTCTATACTATTCTGTCTTAAAGAAGCACCAACACCGTAGCCCATCCTAGAACTGTCAGTACGGTATCGTAATTTTTTATCATTTTAAATTTTTTAAGAGGGGAATTTTAATACCGAAAGCTTTATTGAGGTTTAGGATGAATGTAATATCGCAATCGCAGTCACTTAAGAAATTTGATACGACCATAGAGTATTGCATGCACCCGTAGATTTCAGAGTCTGATAGTGGTGCATGCTACTTTTTAGATGTGGACATCAGAGGGTACACATAAACCTCGTAATTATACTTTAAAATATTATATTGGTTGTGCCTAAACCATTAACACTTTACAGTTTGCGTTAGAGAATAGCTCGTCATGAATAAAATATGTAAAATATATATTTTACGTAAGCTGTGTTCGCTTACTTTTTATAGTCATCCGCTGAAAGGATAATGAGCTATATTTGCAAAGCATATGTTATTTTATGGAACTTCTGGTGGATGTTTCAAGCAGCAAGGCCCAACAAATCTAAACATAACACTGCTGGACAAATCTACTTCAGTTGCAGAGTTTTAGCTATGGTCGAACAGGACGATATTCATTTCGGTTCATGGCTTCCTGCAATCTACTGTTGTAATAATTTAAATTTATTTTTTGCTTCCATGTCTGTCATTTGCAAATATTTACGTAAAATCTCTATTTGAGGAGAACATATTTTTTTGGCAGACACAAGTAGGTGAAAATATGAGTTGTAGCTCGCATGTTGGGGGCTGCTTTGTTCAGAAACAATTTTGAATATGTAAAGTGGAAGGTCCGTCGTAAATCTGGGGATAGAAGAGTTTTCACCGAAATGGTATCTGCTTTTGTAGTTCCAATGCGAAACAAACACAAATTTATTTTTTGAACCAGTTGCTGGTATCAAATGAATTATTTTATGAAAATAATTGTCTGTTTATGAACCGGAAAATCTCTTAGCTTTCACTATTTATATACAAATAAAGTGGTTGAGATTTTGAACTCTACCAATCGAATCGAAATGAATCCAATACTGAAATTAATTTCCAACAAAAAGATTTCCATAAATTTTGTATAAAGCTTTAATTCAAATCAATTTTCAAAAAAATCGTGTCTACATTGTCCACAATGATTGTCTCATTCTAAATAAATCAAATGCGTTTCGTTCAGTAATTAAATATTCATGAATTCAGTCGAAGGGATTCTATATACCAATCGGTACTCGATTCTGGTTTAGAATACCCTAATGTGGCCACTGGTCGATGTTTTGTTGTGGAACAAACTAAATCCACCGCCAAGTGACCCCTTTCCAGACCAGAGCACATTAAGTACGTTTGGATGTTTGGATAAAATAAATTAATACTGGTTCGATGCACTAATAGTTTTCATCCACTTGTTTAATTGAATGGAATAGTTTACGGTAAGTTAATTGCACCTTTTAAACTCTATCCTCAATTTTCCGAATATTATTATTTTTTCACGTCTGCGAATTAGATAGGACTGGGTTTATTCCTCCAATGGACGGTGGGAAAAAAGTACGATAAAGTGAAAAAATACACAATTGGATGGGTTAATTGTGGCATGATTTCTATAGCTTTTTCCATTCTGTTTTTGATGTGGTGATTTTATGTAGATTTTAGTGGAAAATTAATTTGTCTACATTTTTGCAGAATTTTGATTCGCTCTGGAGGCATGGAAAAATCGATTCTAAAACTTAAAGGCAACAAATAGTAAAAAGCTCTAAAAAAGACAATTCAAGAAATTTTGAAGCGCCTGAAAGCGCGTGCCAGCTCTAAGAAGAGTTCCCAGAATTTTGAAAAAATTGAGGAACAAAACCCAGAGCTAAACCTAAACGAAGGTACACAATGACCCGAAACCTCTGACATGATTATCTGAGTGTTCCCAGAGCATAGATGCAGCATCGGGCGAAGTTTCTTATGCCACACAAAAATTTCGAACCGATTAGAGTCCCGCGGGACCAGTCTGCAGAGTCATTGACGTCTGAAAACTGCTCCCATCATCCTCCCAGTTCTACGATTCCAACGTAAGACTTATCCTTCTCGCAGCACTGGCAGAAATACCAAGCTTCTGCAAGTCTACGAACCGTTATTCCCAGTGAAGTACTAGGAATTCTAGACGTAATCGCATTTTCAATCTGGCAATAAAGTGGTTCTTAAGTGCACGAGCGTGTAGTGTGTGCCTAGGCTCGAGCCGCACTCAGCACAGATAAAAGGTTGACTTAGCGATTGTAAGGATAAAGCTGATCAAGCAATTCACCTGGCTACATGTCCCTGACCCCAGTAAAAACGCCGTTCTTGTTATGCCGAATGTCGGGCAGATAAGCTGGCACATATCGCGAACAAGATTATTAATGTCGCACAAGGTCGGGCATGTGAAGAATCCGTGGATCAGGCTTCCCTAACCACCACAAACCATGCAGGCTCTTTGAATTCGCGCCATTTATTAACACCTAAGTAATCCGTAAGATTTACTTATACGAAGAGTTGTCGCAGCCGATGTAAAGTGAGTGTACTGAATGTTATGTGTGGCGGTCGATTCAGTACGAAAGCATTTAGTCTAGGTTCTCTAGTAGAGAGACGACTGAAACGCCGTCGTGCTGCATCCACTAATTCGTATAATTATGTGATGTGGGGGTGTATAAGTATGTCCGCAGAAGCAATGGTGTCTCCAAGAACTGCAGGTTGTCCTGTATCGGCCGTTTCACCACAAGCAATACTGAATACCCAGTCTACTAACTCAGGATTTAACCTAATGGGAATTGCTGAGAATTCCCCATACCCAAGTTCATTGCATCGTAAATAGAATGTTGGTCTTATTCTGCTCTATAGAGACCATATCCTGGGATCAGTCAGGCGGCTATGATGGACGGACCGAAAGCAGAAAGTAGTGTTCCCTGTATCGCTACCCTCCGTATAACTTACCCATACCTGCGAAATTAAGTTATCTCTTTGACAGAACACTCACTGGTATGTCCGTACCTGAAGACAATGAAATTTCACGACCATGTCTGTAAGACTCAAACCACCATCCGCTGCTCGTCGGCAGATCATGTTTTCAGCGAGATATCGTCTTCTTCCAGGTGGCGTCATCGACCTTCGCTTGTAGAAGTTTGACGAAACCTTCTTCGAGGCACTCCGAGTTCCACGATGGACGAGGTAATCAAATAATTAACAACGACTGTACGTCCTTTCAGTGAAAGGAGGGGCAGTCTAGTCTGCCCAGAATTCACAGCTACAGAGAGTTTCTTCAGAGCCGTGCTGTTATGTGTTTTACCACCGAGCCTCACATATACACCTAAAAATTTTAGGCAAGTTTTCGTCCATTGTATGCCGAGGGGAGAAACTGAATATTCCCTCAAAATGTCGTAAAGCTTACCTGACAAGGGGCATCCATGCCTGATAGCCCGACAAAACGGAATAGGAGACAATATATGCCAATGATTCTTAATCAGGATCATTAAATCTCTATACAGACCACTGATGATCTACCTGAACGGAAGTCCAAACACAGTGAGAACGCCCAGCAAATACTCTTGTGAGAGGCTATCAAACGCCTTTTCTTTATCTAGCGAGATCATGGTCAGTTGCGAACCAGTTTTTTCATGGTAGGCGAAAAGATTCTTTGCCACGGCGATATTGTTGTTGATACTACGATCTGGAACGCAGTAGAACTGTGACGAGAGTAAGCGTTCTGTCCAGGAATTCTCTACTTTCATCAGAGAAAATAGGAACATCATGAAAGAATTCATCGTTTGACGAGAATGTTGCCAACGTGACCTCTCGCCAGTTCTGGATTTCCGGGGCTTCTTCTTCATAAAGGGATTGTTACCCCCTGCCATGATGGAGCTAATTTACCAAGAGACTTCACCGGAGTGAATCCGTTGCGTGAAGGTGCCCTGTTTGCAGAAGGGACAAGTCGGGGACCGGCTCTGGCTATTGTGGTTTTGGACATCAGTAATGTAAGTTTGTTACTCTGCGTCAAGTGCGAAGAACCACTTTTTTTGGGGAATTTTTTTTTAGGTTAGGAAGAAAACAGCCCCCCTCCCCCCTCCCGTCCAAAAAGACCAAGCTTATATATTTGGGTATACTGAACTCGAATCCACTGTCAGAATTGCAGAACTATCTCAAGTTTTTTATTAACGACAAAAATGTACGATAAAAGTATGTTTATTAAAGGTTAGAAAAAAAAACAAAACTTTGGAATTCCGACCTCGGATTCGAATTGAACGACTCAGAATACGCAAGGTGGACTAGCCTGGCCCGTCGGAAGAATTACTTAATTTTTGGGGGCTGCGCAATTTTATAATTGCTTGGATTGTGTCCCTTCCTCTTTTCTAAAATACACTTACTATCAAGGAAATATAGCATTCATCAGAGGTACCTCAAGGTAGATATTTTTGTCCTTAATTTTTTATTATTAACAACAACAATGTAGAGACAACCTTAATAGTTCCCCATTTCTTGTTAATATCATTCTTTAATTTGGCTCTTGTGTTTACTTGTTAGGTATAAACTACTAAGCACTTTGATATCTATTCATGTAACCTCCTTAAATTCCAGGATCGATTTTAACAAAGTAGCTTAGTTATACTTTGTCATATCGTGCATAGTTTTACGAACAAATTATTATCGTTCGAACGGTCCTTAAAAGCTAAACAAATGGCACACGTACTTTTCTTCATGAAATTTTGCTCACCGACAATACTACCAATGTATTCTTGCTCCCAAAAACTTTCAAAGTTCACAAACATTTATGACTGTAATTTACCTTTTATTTCTCCAATAGAACAAGCTACGATATTTTCTTATCCTTCCGAAATGGACCTGTTATCCTGGTTATGGTCTGTAAAAGTCCGATCCTTAAGAAAGCTCTATTTCAATCATGACCGAAAAACTTTTGGATATGTTTTTCGGACTTGTCGTCCTTTCGTATTAATTTAATATAATAAATCACGAACGGATGATAACTCTACTCCTTCGAGGCGTAAACTTCAAATGGATATGTCTTGTTGTCAATTCCTGACTTTGGTCACAACAATATCCTTCACTTTCCACTTTAAAAGGGCTCGTAAAAGTTTAAAGAGACAAATTTCGTTATTGACCATTCTCCCAGCTAGTCCTTGGACATTATTAGCATGCCCATATGGTAACAGGGACTTCCCACTGTGTCGTTTAAATTTATTAACCAAACCAAAGAGACATTTTATGTTGGCTTCTATGTATAATACCTCTTTGCTGCTGTGGACAGCTTAATAGGATGGACCAGATGGTGCTCCCCTTATTAGAGAAGTTCAGGAAAGACAGATTATGACATGACTTTATTGGATAACATATGAGGCAGTTGTCCTTAGCAGTTGAAGGGAACGAGTATTATGGCAAAACATCATTGATTTATAAAAATTTATACAACGTATGCTTTGCCCAGATGGTAACCAAATAGTGAATTGTTCTAAGAATTTAAAGGGGATGTTCAACAATTTATACAAAATTTAACACAATTTAAGAAGATATGGCTACTAAAGGAATCGCTACATTCGGGTCAAAGTTATGGCTTTTCTGGTTTTTCTGCCAGTGGGCTCTAAAGTGAAGAGGGCAGGAAAGTTTTTGTACGTAGAGGCAGACGATCTTTGAAATTGAAAATTACATGCAGCCTACAAAACCATATCTATACTTAAAGTAGGACAGTTTAGTTTACATCAACTTTGTGAAAGGAATGGTCACTGGTACGTCCATGCAGGCCGGTAGAGACAAAATTCGCGCCCAATTTAAAATCTTTTTCGATCGTGAAAATTTTTTTGCAGCTTGTCCGGCATGTCCGAAAAAACCGACACTACCTAAGGTTGGCGCAGAAGGAACTTCAAAGGGATGGAAAATGACCACATCATTAAGAAGTTCGGAGGAGTTGATTGTCCCTTCAATAAATCGTACGAAAAAGTTATTTTATAAACCCTGCGCCTTTTCTCAAGTGAGTCAGTCCGAGTTTAGCAGCATAGGAAGGAAGGGAGAAAGGATCGCGCCAGGGATGGCCCCGAAGAGCGAACCTAAGGAATCTGCGCTGGACGGCCTCAATGCGGTTGATATGGGCATACCGGACAAGAATATTCCAGAAAAAAAAACAAAAGTGCAAAAGAGGAACCTAGTTAAATAGCGATCATCAAATTCTTTGGACCACCGTTTCACGAGTTAGCCCTGCTCACCACGAAATCCACGTTGTTATCGACGGATAGACGGGAAGATTTCAGCGTCATCGGCATAACACAATATTTTAGATCCGGTCAGGAGCAGGAGACATCATTAGTAAAAATGATGAAGAGAAGAGGGCCGAGAATGCTACCCTGGGGTACTCCGAAAGAAACAAAGACATTGTTGGATAGGGCACCACGGAACAGAACACGCTGAGTGCGACCGGACAATCAACAGCCAATCAACGAAAAGTGGTGGAAAATCAAGCAGATGAAGTTTGTAAACGAGAATCTTGTGGTAAATTTTGTCAAAGGCCTTGCTTAAGTATGTGAATATAAAGTCAGTGAATAAAGTCAATGATTATGCCTCACTCAATCAGCGGCAAACAGTGATGCACGATATTAGAGATATTTGATTTGTCGCCCTTCTTATAAAGGGGAATTGTCACGGAGCCCTTTCAAAACAAGGGGAAACGGCCACAACATAGAGACAGGTTAAACAAATAACAAAGAATAGGAGCAATCGATGAACAGCACTTCTTCAAGAAAGACGAAGGGATACCATCGGGGCCACACACAAATCCGTCGGGCAAATTCGACAAGTATTCAGCGATTGAGGCGTCGTCAACGACTAATTCTTTGGGTTCAAGGGAAGCGCGAGGAAACCTGGTCAAATGGGTAAAATCTGTAAAAACAATATCGCAGTCAGAATCACAGAACGAAGTAAAAAATAAATCGACAAGAAAGTTAGCCACATAGCTCTTGATAGGCCGAGCCTGAGGGAGGAAGGATACCCGTCGCAATGTCGCTTAAAGTTGATAAATATCCAAAAATGTCTATGACTGGAATGCAGAGTGTAACACATGTTGGACAGAAATCTGTTGTCTGGAAATGGCGAGAATACTGAAGGTTAAGGTCGTAGTAGGCCTGGTAAGCTACGTCACACCTGAAGGAGCAGAACCTTTTCCCGGTCTTACTCTTGAAGTTTCTAAGGTGATGCAAAGGGCCGCCCATTCCAGGCTGAGATGAATGGGGGAGTCAGAAGAGAAGACCAGTACATATTGGGTAAAACATGTACAGAGGACGTTATAAAAAGTGCAGACAGCCTGATCGATGTCGGACTCGGCGAATACATTTGCCCAAACTTTGTGTTAAGTCTAGTTTCTAGATGTTTTTAGGATGAGCAGCTTGTCGATAACTCCTACTCAAATGGCTAGTAGTGAACCATTGCATCCTGGACAGGGATAAAGCTTACAAGATTTTAACGATGGCGCTTTGATCAATTAAATAATAGCTTCTACATATGTTTGAGACTTGCACAGTTAGATAAAACAGAATTTTAATTTTTTAATTTTTTGAAGGAGCAACTAATTGTTCTCCATTGTCAGTTGACCTAATTAAAGGTATTCTAAAACGTTTGTGTTGAAATAAGAAATCAGTTCCTAAAAACTTTGGAGTACCGCAGAGATCTGTCTTTGACGGCCTTTTGTTTCTTGTTTGTCTAAATAAGCTACTTTCTCGGGATATTCATCATCATCATCAGGTTCTAAAGGCTCAAAATATGTATAATTAATTTTGTTGTAAAAGAAAGAAGTGCTAAACGTTTATTTACTTATTGAAAAAAAAAAGATTTTCATTTAACGACCCGTCAGTAGCACTATAAAGATTTTATCTCTAAAAGGAAGACCCTTTAACCTGAAATATTCGCACCCTTATTAATTCCGCAGCCCTTAGGTGTAAAGGGAACATTGGCAGTTTCCATAGAAAACGACAGGATTGAACAATTTAACACATAATTGCAACTGCTCATGGGTACACTTTTATGCTCCATTTCATGGAGTTTATTGCAATATTTCTTCCGTCCATGCTTCTACGAGTTATTATCATCCATCAAGTGTTCAATAGAAACATTGTCGACTACTGCCTATTACATCACCTCAACTGGAAATAATTCTCTTTAAATCATAGACTGATAAAGTGAATAAAAAATCCTTTGAAGCAACAAGTACTTCTTGGTAGTGGGTATCTGTCATGTCCTTTGACAATAACATTCCCAAGAGTTTTCAAGAATTCTGTCACATTCCCTTACGTTGTTCGCCTCTACGACGACGTAAGAGACACTGTCAGGGATTTAATTTCATTAGTTGTCACGGAACTGCTATGAACTTCGTAATTCCTCTTTCGTGCCATGTTTGCAGTGGTTGTGTCAAGAACATCAAGCCCCCTAATTTAAGAAGTTCACTCTTTACGTAATTTTCAACTTCTTTTAAGTATTATGGAATTTACAACAAAGTTGGACGATGAGATTATGTAGCTTATCTTTTTCGATCAACTTTTAAGGTATCTGTCAACAATCAGAAAAGAAATCTGGAACTGACAATCGAGATAATAACTTACCCATCCCTGTGTAATCCAATGAAATTAAAATCTCCTCTTCAATTTTTACCCTTTTTTCAATACATTACCAGTAAGTGTGTACTTGATGGAATCAACTTCTCCACTGGCATTATTATACCTACGATGTTGCCTGCGAAAAGTACCTACTGGGAAAATGCCTCATAAAAATGAAATTGTTAAAGAGGAGAGCAATAAAGGAATCGTCTGTAATGGGAAATGTTTGGTAAACAACAGGGATTCACGTTCTCTACGGACCATCGTAACAGTCATTCACAGGATTGAATGATGGCACCGTACATAGGTTTTTTTTTCTTGGTAGGAAATTGTTTAGCTATCGTCACTTAAACGATGATTGTGTGCCTCTTATCCACAAAATGGCAATCATTTTTCTTCATTTATTGGTTTTGTTATGCTTTTACCCAATCATAGGCTATTATTTTATCAGCACCAGTGTGTCAATGGCATATTTGAACATGATAAATGGTTCATTTTCGAAATTAGTGTATTTGATAGCACATTAATGAAGTTAAATTGACGGGCTGAGAGTAAAAGTGACCTATTATAAGGTTCGGGCAAAAGTGGCTTACAAAATGTTCCGCGCAAATACGAATCGCGTGAGCTTCCGGACAAAAACGAATCGTAGAAAATTTCCGGGCAAAAACGACTTAACTACTTAACTGCATTAACTTTGCATTAACTTTTGTAGTTAAATCGGTTTTGCCCGGAAATTTTCTACGATTCGTTTTTGCCCGAAATCTGACGCGATTCGTTTTTGCGCGGAACATTTTCTAAGCCACTTCTGCCCAAACCTTATAATAGGTCACTTTTACTCTCAGCCCGTCAATTATTTTTAGTTGTGGGAGAACATGTAAATGCGGCAAAGCTCTACTACGACTTAAAAAATTAATAACTATTTTGGCTTACCAGTTAGGCTGTATTACATGACACTCTATTATCTTAAGAAATGGATTGGATGCAGCAGAAAGGTGGTCTCTATAAGGTCCGATTCGGATTAGGGAAAACATCACAAACGGTAATTTTCTCCAAGTTGATATAGGTCCTTTAAAATTCGTTGATTTGTTCCCCTTAGTTTATGTATCCAACTTATGTGTATAAACTTAAGTTTAAAAAATAAGATATTACGGCCTCATCTACTGTTCCTCCCCTCCCCTGCCCCCTTCAGCCGTTTGAATTGCCTTTAAATTCTCCTGAGCCAATTTTAATATCCATCCCCTTCTAGTTTTTTTATATTTTCCCTTTCTCTCTAGTTCCTTTAACCCCTTGCGGTGCATAGGGGCCTCGTGTTGCCGGGTAGTCCAATTCGCTGTTCGCTGTTTGGTTCTTTTATTAGCGTTGTTTGCTTGCTTAAGCAATCCTTTCTTCTACATACAGTTTCCAGGACAGTTTATAGTCTGGACTAAGTATTTGCCCTGAGTTCTAGGTGTCTTCCGTTCAGTCTTAGTGTTCTAAAAGAAGTTGTCTTATATTTTCCTTTGAAGAGTACCATTTCTGCTTTACGCCCGTTAATATTTAGCCATAATTGGTTTCTGCATAGAAGCTTAGCTTCCTTATAACTTTTTCCGTGAGAACAACGACACTATCGACGTACGCGACTATGAAAGGCGAAAGGACTCACCCTTGTTGCTTTTTTGAGTGTGATATCGCCCACTCAGAGGTTATCGTTCTATTGCTTAGCAGTGCGATTATCTAATCGCAGACAGTTCTGTCCACCTTTCCCATTTCTGGAGCATTTACAAAAGCCTCGTTAGTTACATCATTAAAGACACCCTATATGTCAGTAAAAGTTCCCAAGTTGAACTTTTTGGGACTTTTCGATCGCAAACACCTCCTCGTACAGAGCTATGTCCACCTCGTACAGAGCTTTGTTGCATTTTAGACAGAAGACCAGGGTTAAGATTATCCCAAATATCTTTCCAGAGATTTCAGCAAGAACGACGTCAGGCTAATCGGCATGTAACTTTTTGGTTTAGGTTGTCCGCGTTTCCTTTAAGGATGAAGACCACGCGAACTAGTTTCTAGGACTTTGATACTGTCTGCCTTCGGAAATAATCTCTTCAGTGTTCAATCTCCAATTTATACGTATTTACTTAGGGAGAATTCTGGATTTGTACAACCAAAGAAGTGAGTCTCTAACGGAAACTCTAGTGTTTCCCTGCTGTCTTTGGTTGAGATTCTATTTGTTCTGCATGGGAGTGTGGGTTGGGAAGGACTTTTAGAAATAATTTTGTTCAGACTTGCTGTTTCAGGGGTTTTTTTGTATTTGTTCACAAGAAAAGTTCCAGCACTTTCTCTTGATTGTTCTGATCTTCTTCTTAAAAACCTCAGAGGTTTCCCACTCTACTGGTTTATTTGGCGATTTCGCCAGTCGTCTAAATAAAGCGCGAACTCTAAGGGGGGATTCAATTAGATCGCTCTTCCACCAGAGATTTGGTTCGGAGCATGCTTATGGAGCAGGCTTGTATACAAAGACTTTATTTCGAGATTTAGTGACATGACTCGTGGCAGATTCTAGATATTTTCTGCTCCACATTCCTCATATGATATTCTATTATCATGTCGAAATTCTCCCAATCGGTTATTGCCAAATTCCTGAATTCTTCGGTGCCTTTTTCTTTCACCCTTGCCTTAATGTTAAATCTGATGCAGTTTTGGTCAGATAGAGTAGGTCTACCAAATACCCTCCAATCCGATAGGTCACAACTAACTGTCTTAGTAAAGAAAATAACGTCGAGAGTATTTTCACTGGTTGGGCCTCTGTACTTTGGTACGTATCCCCGGCTACCAATGACTAAGTTAGTGGTTCGTATGTATTGTAGCAGTGATTCACCTCTTTCGTTGGCATCCCTACTTGTTTGTGAGTGTTGACGACACCCGCAATAACGTGTTTGAGCTTTTTCCGCTTCGTTTCGTACACCAGTGTTTTGTACTCTTCTAGCAGTGCCTCCGTGTCGTGTGCCAAATGAGCTGACTGGGTTTGTTTTATCTGCTCCTCTTTTCGCCATTCAAATCTATATCAACTGCTTTAGCCAACCTGTAGTATTTTGTTGACTCAGAGTCCTATGATTTTGGTTGGTAAGTAGGATCTGTGTCAGAATTATTACCCAAAATTTTTAAAATTCGATCACTGTCATGTAATGAAACATTTTCTATCCCAACTTTTCTCACACATAAAAGCACATAATAAATGTCATCCTGTTTTTTTACAAATTATCCACTAAAAACAAAAAAACCTCCTGGAAATGAAAAATAAACTAATTATTAGTAAAAAATACAATAAAATCGCAAAAACTAATGCTCATAACGCTCAATGTAGTACAAAACACTTCGACGAAAAATAATTAAACAACACTGATGAATTCTACTGTATTGCTGAGTGAATATTCATCACTACAACACAACGGCTCACACTTCAGCACTTGTGTAGTTTTGACGCGATAAAAAAATTTAATTCTCATATTGATATAAAGATAGAAATTAACTTTGGTCTGAATTTGTTGGTTAGCATTTGAGTGGTCCTGGCCATTTTGGAACAGAACAGTAAAGTGTAATCTTACCTCTATTGCCTAATCTATTTTAATTTGGGATGAATTAAGGACGTTACAATGAAAACATAATCCTTAAACTAAACGAAATTCCAAAATTGACCACAATCGCCATCCAACCGTACGCACAACTGCCATATTTTAGGATAAGCCTTTATCCTTTTAGCCCAACACAATTCCGGTGTATACGAGTATGTGTCTTCCAGGAGTTGCGAAATAGGTGAGCCTCCCAAAGATATACGTCGTCAACAATATATTTTACCAGACCAACTAGCACTGAATTTATGAGAGTCGATTTCCACCCCTTGTATATTATGTACGTCTTTGATGTGGGGCTTACTTTATATTCACGAAAAATGTTAGAATAGTTGAGCTGATAAATATCCGCAGTACGGATATACTCGTATGTCAAGGATTTTGTTCGTCCTTCTAATGGCGCGAAGTTTTTTTTTGCGGGCGCATTTGAATCCGCAAAGCGATTACATTCACGAAATGTTTATGAGCACGACATCAAATGAAGTGGAAGGGAAAGATATAAATCTTATTACTCCAGACATGTAGCTGCTTAAAGCGAATGTATTCTAAATTATGAAAAATGATAAGGGATTCTGTTGAGATTATGCCCGCACTTGGCGCATATACGATGATTTTGATTTGAATAATTTATCATTTTAATTTTCTGGAATTGCTTTTAATATTAATTTACGTCGTAATACGCTTTCGTTCTATCTTTTTTAAAACAAATCTCCGAATCCAAATCTGTGCAGTCACTTAAACCATCTTGTGGTTACTGTGTCAAAGACTGAATTGGTATGTTTTCAGTTCGACTAGCTTAGTTGTTTCGTAATTACCATAAGAGCTTAATCCAGTTCTTCTAAATAGATTCACCCCATTTCTAAAAGGTTGACCACGGTCGGTTTTAAGTGTACAAAAAGATTCTAATTTTCTCATTAAGCAAAGTGGAAACATCAGTGAATCCCAAGCAGATAATAATCATTTGGGAATAAGTCCATTACGACCGTTCTGTTATCTCTCCTTTTTCCTTTAGTACAAATCACATTAGGATCCCGCCAAATAGCTTTCCCGGAATACGCTTTCCCATTATAAAAAGGGTTAATGCCTTTACAGCACCCTAACAATCTATTCCAAACATCTTCTTTCAAACTTCCGTCATTTTCATCCTTAAGCCCTAGAGATATTCAAGCTCCTGTATTATTTCCTTTTGAGGCAATCATGACAAAGTACTGTGAAAAGCTTCCGAACGATGGTGGTAGCAATGAAAGAAGGATTCTGGGAAATGGACACCATTCAGAGAGGGTATTGGAATAAATAAATAGGAAACGATTTGCTTTCGCCCAATACTTTTAATCCGACTTGCCTGAGTGCCAATCAAATAGAAGAACCTGAACATTAAAATGCAAATTAATTCATTTCCCCCAAAGAGATGTTTGTGTTCGTTCTGAATGAAGAGATTGCTTCGTCTATGGATTTCCACCTAGGCGATTTTCGGAATTTCCGGAAGCGATTGGAATGATGCATTTATTCACATCCAAAACAAATTGTCTTTTATTTCAAGCAGACTGATGTGAAATAGCCTAAATTTCTTGTCGCTAAAAGCCTTCTAGGCTTTTAACGAAAAGCTAAAATACAATTTACGTTTTACATTATCTCCTCTTTATAGAATTTTTTCTTGTAATTTTTTGTAATATCTGCTCTTTTAAATCAGACACCAAAAAAAGATTTTAAATTAAAAAAGTGCAGAAAAAGTAGCACAAATTATGTTGTGAAGTGTAACAAAAGGCAGCTTCGTATTTCCAGGATAATGAATCTCTTGGTTTTTATAGGAAGCAACTCGTTGCTTTAGCACCGGTTTCGTTTTAACTAGGTATTTTCTTACAACAATTTCAGGAAGTTGAGGAACTCTTGCTTTTTAGAGTTCTTTTCCGTCTTTAATGAGTTGATATTGTTTGGGAAATTCCTGTTTTATTCGTTGCTTCTTTCCTTGTATCTTGAATTTTCGAGAAGTTTTGAAAGTAATTTTAAAATTAACGAGTTTCTTAGGAGTTTTCATAGTAACTATAACTGGTATACTGTTGCTTCAATATAATTTTGATTTTATCGTCGAATATTCCCTTCAAAAGGATACGAAAATATAAACTGAAGTCAAGATTTCTGATGAATTTTTTTCTTTAATTTCCAACACTATAAAATTAATTATCAAAAGACGAGAGTCACGTTTTAACAAACTTTTGAATCAAAAGAGTTGAAATTCCGCAAAGGACATAATTTTTTTTATTTTGTAATTATCATATTAGGGATAATAACGGTGGTTTTGTTTTAAGAATAGGCCAAAGCGTAGGGGACAACCCTTTGATGCGTTGCATAGCTTTGGCCGGAAGGGAATTACGGTATGAGGGAATTAGGGTGTCTTCTTTTGCATTACTGCGAGCTAGACAACAACCCAGAGACGGAGTGGATTTTGTCTTATTTTTTTATCTTTATAAGCCAATGGCAGACCTGGTCTCGAACCCGCGAACCATGTCATGGTCGTCGTACTGCTGAACCGATTGATCCAACTCCGTCTCCTAAACGTGTGAAACTAAGCTAAATCCAATTTAACATTTTTATCAAGTAAACCATTTTTCTACACGATAAAGCGCTGTGTCACACTTCGGTAGACATATAGTAAAAACTCATTGAGAACATATTTTTAAGAGCACTTTAAAACTAATGTTCCAGCAGTAACAACTCACTGAGTGCTTTGAGATAAGAGGTCTGTGCTACGCTGTGTGTGGCATATGTCCTTACTTAATCGCTTCTTAAAAAAGTAAGGCTTTAGATCATTCTAGTCAGCTCTTAATTTATCGCAGGTTGTTTGGCTGATGTAAGTGTTAAGCATGCATCCACAGCTTATAAAACTGGGTCATGGAGCTTATCTTAGTCAATCTCAAAATACAAGGCCACTTAGTTATATTATAATTATGTGATCAATGTACTGTGTCAAAACATAGGCGACTCTATCAACTAATTGAAGGAATGTTTCATTAATTTTATTGTATTATTGGTTAAATGGGACGCCCAAGACTATACCAGATTAAGAGCATCCTCTCTCTAAATTCATTAACCCCTTGTGGGGCACGGGGCGGGAGAAGAACTTCACCCGTTTCGAGACAATGATTGCAAGTGGACCTGCAATTTAAAGTGGATTTCGAACAACTGACATTATTCTGCAACCGTCATGGCATTTTTATCGTGATCTGTTGTCTGCAGAAAACAACCATGAGTCGCCGCGCGGTTGATTCGAATGTAGGACTCCAGATTCGTAGGCCGACATATTATCAATTACTCCACCGACGATTTAGAAAAAAATGGCGGCATTAATTTGGCAAAAATATTCCGGTCAAGGGATAGCTCAAAATTTTATACTCACTGCATTTAAAGATGAGTTAAGCATTATAAGCGCCCTAACTTGGAAAGCAAAAGAAGCAACCTTCCACACGGATCTTGACATGGATAGAATATTTGATTGAAGTTCTAAATGATTTCGTGGCGCTCTTTCTGATGAAATTTTTAACTCGTCTGGTGTTCCTCAGAGTAGCCAATTGGGACCGCTGATCGTTATTACTTACATCAGTAATGTGTATAATGTTTAGAAAAATTCGAAAATTATTTGTTATGCTGACGCCGCTAAAGTATTTCGTGTTATCACTGATGTTGACGATTGCGATCTTTTAAATTCTCACATGGGCTCCTTTCAGAAATGTTGTTCTAAAAATTGTCTTTTCTTGAACATTGACCAGTGTACTACTATGTCATTTTCGCACAAAAAATTGTCGTTCAATTTTAATTATACTATCAACGGATGCCTATTATCTATGCCGGACAAAAGCAAAGACTTAACTCTCACTTTTCTATTTATGATTTGGATTTCACCGTGAAAAAGGCTAATGCGACTTTGGGCTTCGTGATGGTCCAAAGAATTCAACAACTGATGCAGTACAAAATTGCTCTATTGTACCTCTGTTAGACCTATTCTTGAGTACTTTTGCCCGGTCTGATCACCTTATTACTCCCTCACATTAGCCGCATTGAGGCTGCTCAACGTAGAGTCGTTCGTTTTGGTCTGCCTAACCTTCCTTTGACTTAGCCTTTTCATCCACGTCCTTAGATTGACATACTTAAAGCTTTATTACTGGAGACTCTTGAGGGGACACGAGACAATTTCTGAATTTCTTTTGGATGCTTGATGGGAACCATCAATTCTTCGGAGCTTCAATATATCTATTCAGGCACTCACCTTGAGGAATCATGATTTCCTTCACGTACCTTACCACAGTACTGTAGATATTATTTTATGATGTAGCCAAAGCCCAGAGGACAACCCTATGTGGCATTAGCATGGCTTCGGACAGAAGAGAACTAGGGTAATGCAACTGAGGGAACTTGAATATCTTGTCTTGCATTCCTACGCGAGCTAGACAATATCCCAGAGACGGAGTTGATTTTTTAATTTTTTATTTACACCTCACGCGGCGACCAAGGCTCGAATTCTAGAACCATGGCGTGGTGATCGCGCCACTCAACCATTGATCCAACTATCAGTCAATTTGTCAAGATGCAATTTTTGAATTGGTCTGCCAAGATAAAGGTGCTCATCATCAGTATATAAGTGAATACTCACATCTAATATTATTATTTATTACATCTCTAAGGTCATTTATGTATTGGCTGAACAGGGAAGGACTTGGACCAATTGGTTGAGTGACACGATCATTACGTCATGGTTCCAGAGTTCAAGAGCAGGTTTCCCCTTGAGCTTTTAATGAGAAATTTAAAAAAATTGTCTCCGTCTCTGAGCTGTTGTCTAGCTCGCAACAATGCAATAACAAGAAATTCAATTTCCCTCATTCCTCTTACCCTAAATCCCCTCATAGGGTTTTCCCTTTGGCTTCATCATTAAAAAATAGTGGTCCTAGTATGGAGCCTTGAAGTATACCACGGATATGAAGCGTTGTATCCAACGCTTCTTATCCGTGGTATACTTCAAGGCTCCATACCAGGACCACTATTATTTATTATGAAGCCAAAGGGACAACAACAACAAGGGTGTTTATAGCCTTCACAAATAGATTTTGATCAGATAACAAGTTTTTATTTAGATGACAAAAAGATGAATTATTGCGACAGTTTTATTAGAATGTTCTAAGGTTTGGAAACTCTGTAAAATTTCTTTCCTTTCACATAAACTGTTAAAAATTTGACAAATTACAGTCTAGAGGCTGTATCGTTAAGGTTTCCTAAGACTTAGTCAGTGAACTTTTGTTGTTTTTATGAAACAGAAAATCAATATATTAGTGAAATTAACCTTAACGCAGTCAGTTGAATCGCAGCTTTTCATAGTTTCGATAAAGGTAAAATCTTCGCCTATTTCCGCCATGACAGAATAAGACCACTTCAGCAAATAACGTTTTTAAACTGTTTTCTTTTTGATATTGACAAGTTAATCTCTATATTATATTCTTATAAAAAAAACTGCTTGAATTTCCTATCGACGGCAGTCCATTATTAACCCGAGTAAAAATAATTTAGCTGATATATTCAAGCCCAAACCAAGTACAGACGTTAATGTTTTTAAAAGTGTAAATGCTTCCTTCCACGCATAGAAAACAAATACTCCCAGTACTATTGTACACGCAGTCGTTACAGGTCCAAGAATTGATAAGTACGTCCGCCACACTGGTATGCACGCTCCCGTTAAAAACGCATGAGTTTGCACGCTCCTGCTATAGGCACAAATTTCTAAAAATGCACCATCCATAGAAGTATACACGCTTCTGTTACTGTTCTGGCTTTAACGTGTAGACGGTGTTCGCCGTGTGTGTTATCGACTGATATTAAAATTGTTCCCAATAGCCAATGACTCACAAGGTGAGTTGTTACAATAATAATAATAACAATTACTTGAAATGTATTTTTTTTATTATTGTATTTTCCAGTTTTAGTTACTCTTTTTTTATATCTGCACAAACGTTGACATTTACTGGAGGTATCTCTAGACTACTGGAGGTATCTCCCTCTCTGCGAAAATAAATTTATTGATTTCATTTTAAATTTTAGTTTAGAAAAAGTTTGATCGTACCGTGCTTCGTTTAGAATATTTCGTGCGTCTTTTATTGCCTACAGCGGGCTGCATTTGAAAAAGTATAATTTTTTCTCAGGCGTACCGTGCCTCATTTCAGACATTTTGACGCTGTACGTGCCTGTTTCAGACTAAGAAGGGCCGAGTCTTATTTTTAATCAGAAAGAGCAACACTTGGTGGAAGTCATTTATTTTTACTCGGGAAAAATTGACAAATTTAAAGATTGGCGACTGATGATCAATACTCATTTTCTCTTTACAGCTTAGCTTATATTGATGCAATCGCTGATTTTAGTTTGGGTCCTTTTTGAGGAAGTTTCCAAAATCTAAATCTATCTTAGATTGCAGTGTATATTAATCACAGTATCGCTTTCCAATATATTTTTAAGATATTTAGTCTTTTCTTTAAAATTTAGACTGACTTAAAAATATTTCATTAGAATCAAATTTATTTTAATTTTATTTATTTATTCCTTATTAATAGTCTTCTTATACATACGTAAAAAAAGTATTCGAAATCAGGGTACAATTTACATTTTCTGAGGAGAACAATAATAGAATTATTTAGAAACTGAACCAATACCCTTTTATCTGTTAAGACTAGGATTAACTCTTTTGGATGATATTACGAACCCATTTAGGGTAGTGCCTTTTCAGGTAATGTTTTTCAAAAGAAGCTCCACACAGTGTCATATATTGAATAATTCACACAGGAAACTCACTGAAGGATATCCCGAAAATTTAAATATTTTATCAGGATGCAAGAAGACTTATGAGCTACTTTAATAGGTTCCGCCCAAGTCAGCCTTTATACGGATCAGTTTAATCTGGAAAACACATTCTCATGCAAATGTAATTCAGAACTGGTGAAAATTCTCTGATGAATTTACAGATAGGATTATAAAACTAGAAGGTTTACCCTTAGTGCCCACTTCAGGCACATATTTGTGGATAAAGCAACAATAGAAGGAGTCTAATTCTGGATCATGTAAAAAATTTAACAGTTTAAGGATAATTTCAGGGATTTATAAGGTTTCTTGTGTGGTGTCCTGGTTATATTTTGTATATTTAAGTCGAATAGATGGTAACTTATAGTGGAATTTTATGAAATGGTAAATAAATGGTGGGCCCCTATGTAAATTTTGAGCTTGAGAGGAAAGCTAAAAGGCTCATTTGTAATTTATTTGTCGAGTTTTAGGAAATCAATATTAAATTTAAATTCGAATCAAAAAAACTTACTCAAAATTATGTGTTGTGCAAGTACATACACCTGAAAATATTTGACTTCATATGGGATCCCTTCGGTAGGAGGTGGAAGCTCTTGCCGAAAACGACATTATGGATTCATACGCCTATTGCACATACGAGCCTCATCTACAAGTCGTTGGTATGGTGAGCCGAGTAAATGTAAGTAAAGTTCCACGGAAATAGAAATCACTCGGGGCATTCGGTCTTGTCCAACAGGTTTTTTGGATGTGCTTCTGCACTTACTACCCTTAGAAATATTCCTTAAAAATATTGTGTCGTGCGAAGCAGCCATCGGAAAATCAGGATACTAAAAGGCCACTTCTAACTGAGTGGGAGTTTCAAGGGTTGTCTTTTTGTCACAATCTTTATCCACAGCTAACTCCAAGTTGATCAACCTGCCTACTTTGTGCAATAACCAGGCGATGTGGTTGTTCTTCAACATGAGCAAAAGCCGTGATCTTATTCTCAGGTCCCGTAGAGATTTCGGTAGGCAGTAAGCCAAACTGCCTATACCCTTCAATACATACGGTCGCAGCTGTAGGGACGGGAACGAGAAGGAAACTCTAGTTCAGGCTCAGGCCGTCAGGCTCTCGCTTCAGCCAGACATCTCGCAATAGGTGAACCTAACAAAGTTCCGCAGTACCGACTCAATGTCTTTAGAATGAATAGCATAGTAAGGTGACCAAACTTGAGATGCATGCTCCAGAATTGGTCTATCCAAAGAAGAGAACAAGTAAATCAACCACTGTTTTACATAACCCAGAACTGAATTTCTCAAGCTCCAAACCCAGCTCAGTCACGGGCTACACTCGTCGGTTATTAGTTTCCTTAGAAGTGTAATCAAAGGCTGATTGAGGCTCCTAGAGAATGACATAATATTACTTTTTTCCAAGTTAGGCTGCAGGCCATTAGATCTACACAAGATTAAAACTTTGGAGTGCCTAAGTGTATGTACAATGTCGTCAATGGCAAGAATAAATAGCAGCGGACCCAGATGGCTTCCCTGCAGTAAAATTGATGGAGCCCTAATGACTCTAGACGTGGTGTTACGGAAGGATATTCGATATGTGCTATCCTTTAAGTAAGAGGAAATGGTGGGAGACCCATCTTTCTAACTTGATCATAATTACAGAGTAAGAAAGTTTATCAAATGCTTTGCTGAAGCTGGTGTAAACGCCAACGGTGGAGACCAAGTTGAAAGGCTGGGATTCCGTGGTATGTAAATTCTAGCTGGTTAGTTGCCTGGTAGAGAAAGCCAGGTTGTGTATCTATAACAGATTCGAACAACTTGTATATAGAGTAACTCTATAGCGTAAGTAAGTTTTCCATAATCCATTTTTCCTGTTCTTAAGGCTCTAAATTTCCCCAGTATACCACATGGAACAACGACATAATGATCGTTATTACAAAAGAGAGATATAAAATCAATTGAGGGAAACCTGTCCATGAGATCAGAGAAATCCGTCTTTTTAAAATCAAAAACATACTGATCGAAGTTAGGGTCAGCAATATTAGAACCATCGTGGTAAAAAGCGATGGAAATGGGCGAGTGCAACTGCCTTCCCATAAAGTTCATTACATCACTTATTTCTTGTAAACCAGGGGAGGGCATGGTATCAAGAAAATGAGAATCTTTGGCAATAAGTAGGTCGTCATCATCATCACCGTTGTATACCCATTGAACATTGGGTTAATTAAAATCACCAAGAAGGATGATTTCATCAACCGGGTTAATCATACTATTAATAAAATCTAAGCTTAGAATTAAAATATCGTAGAGACTTTCACCGTCTGCCTCAATATAATTTGTCAAATTTGGAATGTAACATCAGAGCAGGAACGTATTGAATTAGGAACTCAATTGCGAGCATGCCGGAGAAAGCAATGCGATTTACATGCAATTATTTCGAAGAAATCCGGGGAGGATGTCAACATAAAAGACGACATAGTTCCGCGAGAAACACGATATCTAAGAAGTTGACAACGTAGGGATGCAGAGCTGGCAGCGTCACTCCTCTCTCTAACATATGCAACATCATCATCAATAGAAGTTGATGGATAAAGTCGGAAAACAAGGAATAACTTTCGCAATTGAGGTATCCTCAGAGTAAAACACTCATTTTGTGATGTATGAGGATCAGACTGCACCGAGGCACCGAGAATATATTCTGAGCTAGGCTCGATGCATCAATGGGGGTAGCAGAAGAAACATACCTGAGCATAGAGGCAGTGTGTCGACCGTTAGGCGATCGGATGCGATGGAAAAGATTAATTCCGAATTTCTAGGAATGGAGGCCGGCCAGGATTCAAGATCACCCCTTAAACTCTAAACGCCTCGCCGAAAGTCATCAATGGTTGGTATAATTGCAAACATGACCTTAAAATTCAGACAGATAGAGTCTGCCATGTTACCCTTCTTGTCAAACTTTAAGCAGTTGGTCTGTGTCCTAATCTCTTGAAGTCGATTTAAAGTTTTTTTATCGACAACAATGTTATTCCTGATCCCTACGAAATAAGCTCCGGTATAACACAGGGTTCAGTTCTTTAACCTAGCTATTTCTCGTTTTTATTAATGTCGTTTTATCTTTTAGATTCAAAGCTTTGCCAAAGAGCACTTTATTTTCTAAGTAATTCCCGGAGGAAATCAATCGAAAAGGAACCTATTATGTTCTTTGTTGTGATCTCCCGATTTGGGTGCTGTCGATTTGCTTGCTCGTACTGATGCACCTTTTACGACAGATGACATAGAATCTTTAGCGACATGAACTGTTAGGTAGCAGAAGCGATCGCTTGCAAAGTCTACTAATCTTCGTTTACGTTGCTGGCCGCTGCTACTACTATGCCCTTATTTCTTCCTGGAGAGAAATATTTCAAAATCATTCCTGAAACGTACCTGCGGATTTGGAAAAAAATTAGTAATGCATTTTTACAAGTACATAGGTAGATATTTAGAGTACAGTATATGCAAAATCTTTCCAATATTCAACGCTTCTAGGATAGACATCCCTTTCAATAGAAAAGAGCACAGCCATTCGTCATTTTGCAGAATTCAAATTCGTCAAGGGAATACGTACAGCACCATTTTGTCACACGAAACCAATTGATTTTCTATCTTCCGGCAAAATTACTTTCTCTGCAAATTTTTCCTAGCCTTCGACAAAGGAGAAGCAATTTCTGTACAACAATTCTGTTGCGTGTAATACTAAAGTGCTTACTTCAAACTGAAATTGTTTTAAAACGAAACCGAATTCCTTTTAGAGTATTTGATCCCCCCAGTACAAGATAATATAATGGAGTCTCTTCGCTAAGGTAAAGTTTTATTGTCAATTTACCTCAGACAAATATTGAAAAAGTTTTATTTAAAACGTTTTCGTCGTTCTTGAGTAAAAGATACATATATGCTATTAAGAGATTCGAATCTCATAAAGATATTAAAGAGAAATTGCTAACCAAAATTGATGATGTTTGACACAGATATGGTTTTTTCGGTACGCTAGATTGCCATTTGAGCCTCCAGATATATCGGTTAGTTAAGGCTTCTTTCAAAAGTGCACTTACTGAAACTTAAGAGACGTAATCAAATCGAATTTGTGTCTAACAAAGCTCAAACCGTGTTGATTGAGCTGTACGGCTTTCGAAACGTATAAGGATCCTTTAGGTGATGTTAACGTTTTCAAGGAAGGTGAATCTATGCCTTTCGCTCAGGACGTGAAAACAAAGTGCTTTTCCTCGAGTATGTCCGTACTGGATTTCTCTCGCAGTTATTTCGTAGCACATACTGGCGATACTATTATTTTTTTGTTCAGTTTAATTTCCTCACATCCTGTCTTCGCATGTATATGCAAAGCCCCACAGGATTCTCTAGTATCCAAAGTTTTTTATCATGTCACTTTGTATAGTGACATATCGCTTCGAATTTGAACAATTTTTCTCTATTCCTAGCAAGAGTGCCCGTAAAAATTTTCGACAGTGACATTTTACCATAAGTGACTCCTCACCACATTTTGTCTAGCCATATACACCCAAATTGGAGGTAATTTTAACGTCAAAGGTGCAGATGTTAGTGTTTGATTAAAGTATCTTTTCTCGTTCAATTAAATCTGTTAAAACTTTCCCTCTGGCATCGTGTCTTTCAATTTCATCCTGGTAGTCGATTAGATTTATGTGCAATGGAATGTGAAAGGATTTTTTGAGCTCCATCCTCGTTTTAGATCTCTTCTGTTTGGTGGCAATTTATGGAGCAATTTGCTCTTTTGAAGGACGTGGAGATCTGTCTGATCCCCTTTTTTTCATACATGCACATTTACTCTAATGGGTGGACATTAAAATGAAGGGTTATATAGAGCTGTAATCCTTTTTTGTAGAAATTTCGGAGCTCTTATTCGGAATACTTTGGACGAATGTGAGAAATATCTTCCTAATGCTTTATGGTCTGTGCCCATCCTTATTTTATGAAGATATATTTGGCTGCTATGGAAATTACTTTTTTCATGACGTAGAAACATAAGAAGCAGGTGGAAATTTTTACCTTTTAAAATCGTGCAAATGATTGCTCGAATTTGTTTTATCGACACTCGTAGAATTTGACGGTTGAGAAATATAAGAAGCATGGAAAATTAATTGTTACTGTTAGTGCACATATGAATTATAGTTAAAAAAAATTCTATGATTGTAGTATGCCTAAGGGTGTGGATGGGAAGTAACGGATATGTAAAAATATTTGTAAGGGACTTGTATTGGCAGCGGTCACCATCTTGTAACAGCTAAGTTTCGTTTATGCACGACAGCAGTACGACCACGTAACGCAACATCTAATATGCCACGACAAAATGTGCAGAGGCTTTAAACACCGAACATCCGCAGCGCATGTAACACCACAATGCGACGAACAGCTGATGCATTGCATCATAATTCCGACCAAAAATGGGATAGGGATAGTTTTGTGATTTGTGGGACGTTAAGGTTAGAGAGCGAAAGACGACCATGAATCATTGACCTACATGGTGCAAAATACAGTAACGAAAGCATATTGAAGACCGCATTAATTCTGCTACCGACGTTGCAGTTTAACAGCATCTCAGTACTGCATACTGATCTCTACAGAAGGGTGTCCAAAGAATGCAAGCGCAACTATGTATATCAACGCGCTAGCAGAAAAGACAGAAGAAGCGGTCTACCGCAGTGACACTCGAGAGCTTTATAAAATTACCAAAATAACTGGCTGGAAATACTCTTACAACACAACATATTGTACGAGATATTAATAGATCCCTTCTTGTTACTGTGGAACATCAACTGCGGAGGTGGAGAGAATATTTTGTTGAAACAATACCTTCGGTCCATCGGATACACCTTCAAACGAGCCTGAACACCCGCCGGCTGCGGGCAACGTTAACATTATAACTCCGACAAGATTGGGGTTGGCTCACGCAATTAAGTCGACGAACCTCGGTAAGACGGAGACGGAGTTGGATCAATGCGTTGAGCCGCACGACAACCATGCCATGGGCCCCGGGTTCGAGACCAGATGACCCGTGAGTTTTATCAAGAAATCAAAATTATCCACTCCTTCTCTGGGCTGTTGTGTAGCTCGCAGAAACGAAAAAACAAGACTCAAGTTTCCTCACTTCCCTTACCCTAATTCCCTTCCGGCCAAAACCATGCTAACGCATCAAAGGGTTATACCCTAGGATTTGGCCACATCGTATAAAAAAAAAAAAGTGCCCAGGGATTGATGTAATACCAGTGGAATTGCTTAAAGCGGATCCCATTGCTGCGGCTGATATTCTTCTCCCCGTAATCCAGGAATGTCGGGAAATCGGGACCTATGGAAAACAATTTTTTGTGAACATTCCCAAAAAAGGCTACCTGCGGACTTGTAGCAATTGGCGCGATATCTGTATTTTAACTGCAGTCTCCAAATTGATGGCTAAAATAATCTTAATACGAATCAAGAATACAATCGACAGCACGCTTTGCAATGAGCAGACAGGTTTTCGTGAGGGTTTCTCCTGCAGTGATCACATCAACTCCGAATTATATTTGAACAATCCGCCGAATGGAGGTCCCCTTTACATCTAATATATGTCGATTTTGAAAAGGCTTTTGACAGCGTCGATCGCGAATATATATGGGCAGCATTACGTAGAAGAGGCATCGCAGAAAAAGTTATCACCA
Source organism: Leptarthrus brevirostris (assembly GCA_964036015.1). Lineage (NCBI taxonomy): Eukaryota > Metazoa > Arthropoda > Insecta > Diptera > Asilidae > Leptarthrus > Leptarthrus brevirostris. The sequence continues at coordinate 9,501,353 of OZ038373.1, forward strand.
CTATAAAGAAGCTCACTGTCACGTCCTACACTAGGGGAATAAAAGGAGGGAGACAAGGATGCATATTTTCACCTTTGCTTTTCCTGTTCGTCATTAATGACGTATTGTGCAGTGCCCTAGACGACCACCTATCGCGAGGGATTAGATGGAAACTCTTTAACCATCTTACGCAGCTGAAATATGACGACAATGTGTATCTCGTATCCAACAACGGAGTCATATAGCCCAAATGTCCGAAGTCATGAGTGAAGAAGGTCGCAGAGCTGCTGCTAAAACCAAACTTATTAGCTTTGACTGCAGGAGACAACATGAAATGTATCTATAGTATAAGAGCAGCAAATATGGCAAGTGGATAAATTTTGCTATCTTGGAAACATAGTTACAGCACACGGCGGAGCTGAAGCTGATGTACAAGCTCGAATTGCATTTAATAATCTTGCTGAGGTCTGGCGCAATAACATCTATAGACGCACAAAATTCCGATCTTCGAGTCGAACGTAAAATCTGTTCTGTTGTACGAACATGGTAAGTGATCTGTCAAATAACATCTAAGGTACAAACCTTTGTCAACCAGTGTCTCCAGCGCATCCTTATCATCCATTGTCCGGAGGTTATTACCAGCGAAGACCTACAAAGCTTTACAGGCCAAGACGAGATAGACACCAGTATTCGCAGGCAAAAGTGGAAATGGATAGGCCACACACTAAGAAAAGAGCCAAACAATATCGCACAGCAGGCTCTAGATTAAAATCCCCACGGAATCCAAGGAAGACGCCGGATTGGACGACCGCGCAACACATTGAGAATATTCGTCGAGAGGGAAAGTACCCAGATCAACAAATCTTCGCCACAGTTGAAGGCATTGGCGCAGGACCGGATCAGGTGGGGACATGGTGTAATAGACTACGTATGCCCCACAAGGGGTTAAAGGACCAGAGAGACATAGTTTTCGGGGTCGCTGAGATGTATAATGACCTCCGATGTTATTAGATATTTGTGGGTGGTTGTGGGGGGAGGGGTGATGGTAAAATACCTCTATGAGTAAGAAGGGAGTATACAAATATTGTAGAAGTGTTCTGCAATTTATTCTTCATATGATTCGTACTTGATGTGATGTATAGGCCAAGGATGCATAACAAGCTAGGCACGATATGATCGTCTCAATTTTTGACCAGATTTGGTCTATTATTGGGCCAGAGATAGCATCAAGAAGCAGAGAAACAAACATGCCTACAACAGTTATTTCAATTGAGATCATTGTTCAGAAAACTATCGGCAATATACTTATCCATAAAATTCAACACCTTTTCGTTCGCTTACATACTTACTGAAAGTAATTTCCAAGAAAATTTTCTTTTCCCAACAGCAATTTATTTTTCGTATTATTCTACCTGCACTGTATGTGATATATATGTATATATTCTCTAAATAAATATCTTTTCTGCACGCTTTCTATAAACAGATTGCAACACTTATCGATTCACGTTTCGTTCGTCGTTTCTTTTTCCAGACCTTTAATATCATCTATTCCCTTCGGAGTATGCCAGTTGTGAAAAGTCGACAGTGCTTGAAAGACACATTAGTTCTGGTGCATTCTAGTGCGCACAAGAAATGCTAATCTATTCGTTCCAGTTCTCAGATTCTGTTCGTATAAGATCCTTATTGCAAATACAGAAAATCTACATATTAGGGGACGTTCAATTCCCGAGAGTTTATGACAGTGAACGATATTTTCCATAAAAATAAATTAGTCTCCTTCTTGACTCGAGCTTTTAACTGAACGACTTATGGAAATGTTCACAATATTTTCAAAATATTTTTCTATTCAATAGAACATGTGCATAACTGCCGAACTGTATTTTGTTGAACAACTACGTACGATACTATAAAAAGGATTCTTTTGGTGCATTTTCGAGTACTTAGTTTGCAGTTTTCCCAACGTTGACATAAGGATATTTAAACGACTATCAACACATGTAGGGTGGTATATAGCGACTTCATTTTATTGTTCAGGAGCTTTTTGTTATTTAGGATGAAAAATAGTTTTGTTGGCTTTTTACAACAATTTATTGTTAGTGCAGGAAAAGGATGTTCCTGTGATGTGAATTCACCAATCTGTAAACGAGATCGTCCTATTGATTTTACTTACAATAGGTTGATTTCCATTAAGAGTACACACGGCATTTCAATGGTGGATTGTACATTTTGAGATAGTAACCAAACAACTACAACAAAAGTATTTAATCGTCCTTCCTTATGGTTCCGTGAGCTGAAACGTTCAGGTAGTTTTATATAGTATGTTCAGTTGTGGTTGGGTAGGGGTTTTGTTTGTTTAATTTGCATCGTCTTCACAATGTCGTAATAGATATGAAATTAAAAATTACTTTATGCTTTTTAGCGCTTTTTTTAAAAAACTATTTAATTTTTTTCCCTAAGAAAGGCAATTTTAAAAGTTGCAGAGGTAGTGCACTCTAAAGAATGGAAACAGAATTATTCAAATCCGGCAACATATAACGAAATAAATCGCGGTCATTCTTTTATACCTTCACCTTAGAAAATTCTTACGATGGGCGCTGGCCCTAGTGCGCCATCGTAACCTATACAGCAAGAGAGAATCATCGTAGTCAGAGAACCATCGCAATCACTCTAGGTACAACATTTTTTATATTTATCAATAAGGAAACGTATTCTGTACGACAAAATCAAGATCATCAAAATCAGTCTATGCCTTATGAAGCTTGGCGGCGCACCTCCTCCAACTCTCACTACAAGCCACAATTTTTGTCAGAATATAATCAGATACACTATGCATTTAGAATCATATAAATCAAGCCACGTGTTATAAAGGTAGACTACCCGTCCCTCCACCCCAACCGTAGGTCAACATTTTTCCGTATAGTAGCAATGGAGGATTTACTGTAAACAATAAAAAACGAATCATCCAAATAGGTCCATGCATTACCAAATTTGGTAGTGCCCCTCCGCACACCCTCCCACCGCATTTATCGTGTTACCAGTGAGGCAATATATTCTATACACGAAAAGAAGAATCATTCAAATCGGTCCACACGTTACAAAGTTAGCCTACACCTCTCCCCACCACCTCCCAAGAGCAAAATTTATTCCCGTATTAGCAATGTATTTATTTATTTATTGACAATATTTCGTCAAAGTGCTGACTACTGCAAAATGGTAATAAACAGTATAATACAATATAAAATCAAAGAATAAGGAGAAAATTTACAAACACAAAATATAAAAATGCAAATGTGCATAAAAAGTAACTTGACTTGGATGCGAAGGTTGATCTTCCGCTGAAAACTCGCAGAGCACGTTCCAGTGGTTGCCCATGGTTTACTGATGAAATTAAAATAATGATCGCCGAAATAGAACATTTTTATCGTAGATATAAATCTACTAGATCCGATGTTGATCGTGATCGGTTTAGGTTTTTGCGTAATAGGGTAGCTTCGGCAATTCGTTTCACTAAACGCAGATATTATGAGTCAAAACTAGGTACTCGCCTTCCTCCTAGATTGATGTGCCGGAATCTACGAAAACTGGAAATTTGTGGTAAAGACTCACCTCAGTGTCTCTCGACCCTGAACAGCTACATAGTTTCTTTACAGAATAACTCTACGCAACAGCCTTGAGTGTCAGATCTGGAAAATCGTACTGTCGATGAGGATCAATTTTCATTCAAATGTGTTGATGCTAGTGAGGTAGTATCCACAATCCATGGCATCAGGTCCACAGCTGTTGGCCCAGATAATATTTGCCCTCGATTTATTAAAATCATATTGCCGTGCATTTTGGATATTATTTTGAATGTGTTTAATACATCTTTGACTACATCATCATTTCCGTCATTGTGGAAAAGTGCCATTGTTTTGCCCATTCCCAAGACTCGTACTTCTTCTGAATTACAGGATTTCCGACCTATTAGCCTGCTATGTTTCCTTGGGAAGGTGTTGGAAAAGTTAATGCACGCGCAGTCCGGGTTCAGGCACGTCATAGCAGTGAAAGTGCCATGTTAAAGGTAGTATCCGACATCACTCATTCTATTGAGTGTCTATGGCTGTTCTTGTACTGCTGGATTTTAGTAAGGCTTTTGACTCAGTTAATCATGAAAGGCTACTTGAAAAGCTTCGAGAGTACTTTCACTTCTCATCTTCAGCTCTCAGTCTCGTCAGTAGTTTTCAATCGTGTCGTAGTCAGTCTGTCAGTGTTGATAGAGACGTTTCGACGCCTCTTCCGGTAGCCTGTGGGGTACCTCAGGGATCAATACTGGGCTCTCTTCTTTTCTCCCTTTACATAAATGAACTGCCAGCAGTTTTGGTTGACCGTAAGGTTCACTAAGGAGAATTACTGAGTGAGCTGAATGTAACCATCTTATATTGAACCCAAAGAAATCGACCAGTATTTTAGTGCATAGGTCAAGCTTGGATGTGACTGACATTTTGCCAATTGTATTAAACAAGACGGAGACGGAGTTGGATCAATTCGTTGAGCCGCACGACCACCATGTCATGGGCACCGGGTTCGAAACCAGGTCTTCCCTTGACTTTTTATTAAGAAATTAAAATAATCCAATCCGTCTCTGGGCTGTTTTCAGCTCACAGCAATACAAAAAAAAACAAGACTTACAAGTTTCCTCACTGCCCTTACCCTAATTTCCTTCCGGCCAAAACCATGCTAACACATCAAAGGGTTGTCCCCTAGGATTTGGCCACATCGTAAAAAAAACAATACTTTGTCAGCTCGGTTAGAAATTTGGGTATTCAGCTCAATGACCAACTCACTTATCGCAGCTACGTTTCAAGGGTCTTGGGAAAAGTGTATGCTTGTCTGCGACAATTTAGAATTAGTGTCAAATTTGTATCTAGTGACTTACGTCTGAGATTAGCAAAGGGCCTTGCGTTACCACACTTCAACTTCGTTTATTCTAAGCTTGATGCTGAATGCAATAGGAGACTAAACGTTGCGTTTAATGACACCACTCGTTACATCAACGGACTTCGTAGGTTCTCGCACATCTCACCATTTATCAACTCGTTTGTTCAAATGATCTTGAGTTTCAAGGTCAAATTCGAGGTTACCGTATGACTTCCCCCTTGAGGTCATACAACTTTTGCCTAAAACTTTTTCAATCTAGGTCCAATCAAGTTATTTCATTGTCTCAAGATAAGGCGAAATTTTTTCTAGAAAATCTACGCTTAGACCTTATTTTATGGTATCAGCTTTACTAGAAAATGGGATTAATGGGAGACGGAAGTGGATCAATTGCATGAGCCGTACGATCACTATGCCATTGTTCCCGGGTACGAGACCAGGTCTCCCAGTAGGTTTTGAACATTGAATAAAAAATTCCACTTCACTAGCTTGCAGCAATGGAAAAACATGCCATTCCAGGTTCCTTACTCCCCTTACCCGAATTCCTTCGGGCCAAAGCCATGCTAACACATCAAAGGGTTGTCCCCTAGGCTTAGGCCACATCGTAAAAAAACTTATAAATATCTTTATAGAAAACATTAAGTATGAATCCTCTATCTTTAGAAAGGAACACAGTTTTGAAAAACAATAGAAGACAGAATTTTTTCAAAATAGGGGTCGACTTTCTTCGCTTATCAGTACCAAAAAAACATGTTACAATATTTTTATTCCCTGTTTGGAACTTGAAAATGAAAATATGACCCAATTGCAAAGAAATAAGTAACCTTTTTTTCAAGTCATCTCAAGAAAAACTCAACCAGTAACTACAAAGCACAAGGACTTTCATTCAATTCAATTTAATTCATTCAAAATTCATTCAATTGAAATCCTCCGCTCCTCCCGTTTCTGCCACAATAAATCAAATCTGTCCTTATTAGGTTTCCCCTGTAAAGACGTAATTAAAAGAATCTAAATGTCCCTAATGAGTGTACTTGACAATCGAACAATAAATAAAGTTTTCTTTAAAGCCAGAACTAGCAATGAGAGCTTTCTAGTACATCCAGTCCAGTTACCGATTACTTCGCATAGTGCACCAGCTGTATAAAAATGTAACAGAATTTATTTTTAGAACACTGCCATTGTTCACAATCCGGATGGCACTTCATTTACAGAAGCAGTGCAGAAAGGTGTCTACATTAAGAATTTTATGGAAGAAATAAAAGTACAAAAGGAAAAAAGCACGTGCCATCGTCCTTAAAAGGACTCAGTAAATTATGGGGACAGGGTGAGAGATACAGATATGAATAAAGGTTTGTAAAACGAGTCAAGAGATGGGGTTTATATCGATTTTGTTGTGGCTTTTGTTTCTTCCCTGGTGACGGGGTAAAAGTGTCCCGAACCTTAATCTTCAAAGTGTTGCTCTTTTGTTATGAACCGCCTTTGTTATATCTTAATTTTGAGCTATTTTTTTACCTTAGTTTTTTCATAACCTTATGAACTTTAAGAAGTCCTCTTCTTTATATCGGTGATTTGAAGTTCACTATAAATTGTAGGTTTACTTGAAATTTTTGTCATCAAATCGATTATAGTGCTGCCCCGGATCTGTACCACACATAGGGTTACAGAAATTAGAGAGTCGTGGTTCTCATTTGTTCCTGATGTATAACTGCTTGGTATATGGAGATTTTTACTCTATTTTGTAATTATTTTTTTACAGAATTTCTCTTTCCGCACTGCTGCTCGGCAGGATTCCTCGATTCCTCGGGCCAGCGCAATCATTTGCTTATAAGAAACCTCTGCCACTCTTCTTTCTTCTATCTCTGACGTCCCATTAGTTTTCTTTATCTTCTTGCTAGTGCAGAACACTGGCACACTATGTGCACCGCTGACTTTTGCTCCTCTAGGCACAGCCTGCAGGTATCATCCTCGAGAATGTTCATCTTCTTTAGATGACACATGAAGTTACCATGTCCTGTTAGTAGTGCTGTCAGCCATCTCAGAGTCCTACGATCCATATCCAGGACCTTCATCTGTTCAACACTTTTGGTCGTTACAATTGCCATCTCAGCCTGATTGGATGAATCCGCGAAGATCCACTGTTCCCACTGTTCCCACTGTTTCCTCGTGGCTCACATCTCTGACAGGCACATTGGCGTGCCCCTGCATAGGGCAATGTGCGGCTCCGGACCTTGGAAACTCAAAGCAGCACCTAGTTTAGCCTAGTACATCTGCTTTCTCGTTTCCCTCTATTCCTCCGTGTCTTCGGACCTACGCCAGAGTCATCTCATTCGATGAGGCACATGCGTTGAGTTAACGGACACACTCCAAAGGCAGCTGTGCTGTCCATCACCGCCTGATTTCCGAGTGCCACCACTATTTTGTTATCCCTTACCCGACTCTCCAGCAGGTAATCCCGTGTGTAGACCAGAACTATGGTTTTCGTTCTTGACAACCTGCTCTATAAGGCGGGTTTTGGGAATGTACAAAAATTATGACTATGAATTTTAAGGGAATACGGCCTGATTTGGTACTCGACCATTCTGGAACTAAGAGATGAGAGAGAGCGGTACAATTTGTTATAAAGAACAGAAAAATTATAAAAATTGGCTATGGCCGGTTTTGGAACTGCACGCCTCATCTTATCTCACACACTATAATAAAAGCATAAACTATTTTTTAGGGTTCCGCAGTCAACAACGAACCCTTTTAGTTTCGCCATGTCCGTCTGTCTGTCTGTCTGTCTGTCTATTTGTCCGCGACTTAGCTCAAAAACTCTTAGCACTAGAAAGCTGTAATTTGGCATGGGTATAAATATTAATCACTCTGACAAAGTGGTAAAATAAAATCTTGAAAAACAATTTTTTTAAGGTACCTCCCCTACACGTAAAGTAGGGATGCATTTTTTTCTCGTCTATCGTTCAAAAATCTTCCGGATGTATGAAAACCATTTTCCGATTCAGGGATCCGTTTGCGAAATATTAAGCTTTAAAGTGCTAATTTTTGTTAGAGACACTTTATGAGCTCTGTCTTCAGTATTGCGTTAGCCGAGCTAAGGAGAAGGAATTTCTATCGATGAGGCCACGAAAGATGGTAAAAGAACGCCTATTTATTATTAAATTAGAAAAGCTAAAGTTATTACTTCCACAAAGGTACGGGGAAGTTGAAGGCTATTTTCACATCACATCAAGAAGAACAGCTCAAGGAATAATTAAAAATTATGTAGTTAAGATTGTTTGGCTCGACTACAAAAGACCTTCGACGTTTGGCCTTTGAGGTAGCTGAGAGAAACGGGCTGACACATAATTTTAATAGAGAGGAAGGTATGACACCTTATCACTTCTAGCTCCTGAGCCAACTTCAGCGGCAAGAGCCATGGGTTTTAATAAACCAGGGGTGGATAACTTTTTAAAACTTCAAGTTTCCCCAGACACAATTTTCAATACCGACGAAACAGGAATATCGAGCGTTCCCAAAAGTCAATCAAAGATAATTACTCAAAGGGGTTGTCGTCAAGTTGGTGTTTTAACTTCATGTGAGAGAGGTGAACTCATAACTGTTGAAATTCGTTTTTCCGCTGTAGGTCACTTTGTTCCTCCTTAAATGATTTTCCATAGGACAAAAATGAAAGATGAGCTAAAGGATGGAACACCTCCAGGCAAGGGGGGGATTTAAACTTCCCAGGAGGGTTTTTACATTATCTGAACTTCTTGATTAGGAAAAATTTGACTGAAATACTACAAAAATGACCTAAATTGTATATGACCATATGAGCCGTTTATTTTGAAAGTGGTTTAAGTCTATTTTTACAACCCCATGAAAAATCGATGTTAAACGACTTAAATTTCACAAAACATTTCGATTTTTACAAAAATTGGAAAATGGGACTTAAACCACTTTCAAAATGACCGGCTCATATGTTTTAATTGCCCCCCCCCCCCCCCAATGTGGTCAACTCCACCAAGGTCTTCTAAATTTCTAAATATCAAAGTCCGTTGGTTTCTCCTTGAACGGGACCATCCGGCTTACAGAGGCGGCCGGTCAAAAAGAAGACAATTGTTTATATTCTCAAGAGCCGTATTCAGCAACCAAAAAAACGATGGATGGGTACAATGCCTTACTTGTCGCCTATGGGCTCACGAAAGCTGTAGATGTCTGAAGGAAGAATATTTGAACGACTTTATTTGCGATGAATGTATAAAGTTGTAAGAACTACTATATCTTCACTCGGTTTCGCCCCCATACTATGTACGGTCTTGTGTTTTTTAAGAAAATTTTTTTTGCAAAAATGTTTCTTTACTTTTTGTTTTTAAAAAAGTTCCAAAGAATGTGCAATTAAAAACTATATATTTAAAATAAAAATAAAATGACCTGTTTAATTTCTATAATAAAATACCTCTTAAGTACCCGGTACTGCCCCCCTCCTGATTTTTTTTTGCGGGAGAGGTGAAAATCTTCCAAAAGATACCAGACAGCCCGTGCCCTCCGGTAATGTGAGATTCTTACTCACTAAAAACACCTCTCTGGGGATTAGCCGAAACAGACCACATAACCGGGTCCCTTTTCGTCCACTCCCAATCTCCCTTAGTGGGGGCAACTGAGTATCCAGTTATCTCACTGTCGCCACTAACCTCGGTTTCTTGGGTCACTACTAGAATCCTAGCCTATCTGCATAAATCCATGTTTTCCTACCGTCTCCAGTGTTCCTTCTTGGTCCATGCGTTAGTTACAACCTTCCAGGCCGTAATGCTTTAGTCCTGAGCCAGAACAAGGAACCCCCTCCGGATTAACCGCAGCTAACCCTACGAAAGGCAGATCTGCATAAATCCATGTTTTCCCATCGTCTCCAGTGTTCTTTCTTGGTCCATGCGTCAATTAAAACCTTCATCCCTTCTCTGCCTGTGGCATTGAAGGGTTCCAGGCCGTAACGCTTTAGTCCTGAGTCAGGACAAGGAACCCCCTCCGGATTAACCGCAGCTGATCGTTCGGAAGGCAGATCTGCATCTTCTACTGGTGTGCGTACCGCGGAGATAGCCAACTCATTAGAGTCCCCCGTCTCTGCACCGCCGCACCTGAGGAAGTGCTAGTTGTTATTATGCCAATGGCACCCTCTGTCTGGACTGCTACAGCAGGGAAATTTAGTTTGGTAAAAAAAGTGGCCATGCTGGTTTCTATTTCTGCAAATATCTCCAGAAATTAACTGGCATTGAAAGAGTAAAACCAAAATATACAAATTACTTATGATCTTGTACGAGACTTAAAATATTATGCTAAAATTTTTCTGTGACTATGTTTATTCTCTAGATTAATGTAAACTCCGCTCTACGTAGAACCATTTAATCCGTAAGGACCACAGTATGTTTCTACTTATAAATCAAATGTTTCTATAAAACAAAAAATCTTGTCCGATCAAATGGTTTCAATTACCATACAAAGCTTATAAACTGATTGATGTCTTCGTTTTACTATCTACCAAAAAACAAATCAATATTCCAATAACAGTAGACGCAATTTATCTGAACATTTTCTTTAATATCGTGATGGAAGCAATTCATTCTAAACGCCATCCTCATTAAGTTGAGATAACAAAAAGGCTTTCAAAGGCGAATATCTAATCTTGCCTTATACATAAAACATGCCTATAAACCTACATTCTCCAGTATCAGAAATTTTCCATGGTCGAACAATACCCTTAATATAGTAATTTTGTATTCATCGGGCATCATGAAATTACCTTTTTCTAGTCTCTATAGATTGCATAAAAAAGCTCATGTAACAAATTAGGTTCAGCCCCATAAGATCCTTTTGATTTTGAATTGTTCCAGAAGGTCATTTCGTCTTTTGTGTTCTGGCGAAATTCCTGAATAAATTCAAAATAAATGTGTTTTAAGAAAATATGTAATGTAACGAAGTAGGTAACCTGAAATTAATTCATTATGTATGGTCCCATCCCATCCTCTAAAGGTATTCTCAGGATAATTTTGTGTCAACGACACTGCGGTTTTTCATCTTAATGCAAATTATCTCGTTCCAGTCTGCTAATTGTAATTAAAAATCTGTGCGGGTTGAAAAATTTCCGGTGGAAATTAAAAAAAAAACACTTAAAAGACGAAGCAAAATAAAAATGGGTTTCCATTGTGAAGTGCAGAATAAAGGACACGAATTTTTTCCACATTTCTGTTTAAACTGAACCATTTCCTCCCGCTGTTAGTATTTTTAGACTTCCACTAGACTTGCAACTATTTTAGTTGGAAACCGGATGCTTTCACCCGCACAGAAATGATTTATTGTCGAAAAAGTTTCGTACTTTTGTTGTATCTTTATATAGTTTTATCTCCATGAAAGTTTGATAGTTTATGAATGATACTATCCACACTTTTCAGTTCACTCAATAAATTCCATGCAGAAAACTCAAACAACCCGTAAAAATTGAAAAGTAGCAAGAAAAACTTTCAGCACAAACATAACCGCACTTATGTTGACGAACTGAGATGAAACAGATTTAATGGATATGCAAAAACTCTGCAAATATTTTCTACTATAAATAATAGATTTAAGCAATTCCTTAAAGTAAACTGTTATCCTTGCGTGTTTCAGTAAAGAAGACGAATAGCATAAAGTTCGAGATCCTATGAATATGTATCCAGTCCAATACTGTCTTGGTTTGCATAACCATTCAAACTCATTTATCATACGCTTTTTGATATATTTTTCCTTTTGTCCTGGCCCTGCAATTGTGTAATACCCTCGCGCTGCTATTCCTGGAACATTGAAAAATTACAGGCAAATCCATTTAGGACGCATTTCTTAGCATGTCATATTTTCAGGTCCTTGCTTTTGACGTACATAGATTAGCTTTACGGAATATTTCTATCCTTGAATGTCAGGTGCAAAACCGCAGACATTTTTCTTTCTTGGCATTTGCCGTACATTTGAAATATAATAGTAATTCGCGTGAGTGATGGCTTCGTGGGAATGTTCGAATAAAATACTTTTGAATTTTTGAACTTTTAGTCTTTTATGAAAGAGTAACCGATAGTGATGTTTATATGGATAAGTTTATTAGACAGTCTGCTACTTTTTTTTTTGTTTTTTATGCGATGTGGCTAAATCCTAGGGGACAACCCTTTGATGCGTTAGCATGGTTTTGCCCGGAAGGGAATCAGGGTAAGGGAAGTGAGGAAACTTGAGTCTTATTTTTGCATTGATGCGAGCTAGACAACAGCCCAAAGACGGAGTGGATTATTTTAATTTCTTAATAAAAGCTCACGGGGTCATCTGGTCTCGAACCCGGGACTTGCCGCTCAACGTATTGATCCAACTCCGGACAAGGTTTTCGAAGCCAAAAGACTCATAATCTCTAAGAATTTTGCGTGTTGATTCGAGGACATACAAATTATAGATCCAACTAGCTGATCGTGCCCGGCGTTGCTCCTTTTTCAATTATTTTTACATGTCGGTCCCTTACCACCCCGACCCTAGAGGAGTGCTTACCACACACAGTATTAAACAGCATCGGCAATGTCACTATTTCTCCCAGCGACCCAAAAAACTAAGGATTCGACACTAATATCTGTCCTACTGTCTACTACGGATACTAGAAGTGTCTTACCGCCATAGTATCGAATGACACCGGTAGAGTCATTATTTACTTCAGCGAATCCGAAAGCTATGGATTTGACAATAATATCTTTCATTATTTTTACATTGGACTCCATTCCTATCCACACTTGTACGAGTGTCTTACTTTGACTTCTCTAGAGAACCCGCCAAACCCTTTAGAAACTCAGCCAGAAGCAACTGGAAGAAGTTGAAAGGATGTGTTTCAAGTATTGCCTAACCTCCGAGCGGAGAATTACTTGCAGACACGATCTCCATTGAACTAGTAGTAAATAAACTATTGGAAACGATCGAAAACCCCTTGAGAAATAGCTGTCCGATTAGTAGACCGCCCAGAAAGTCTTATACTGCTTGGTGAGAGTTTACTGAGGCGATACTAACGGAAGCTTTTTAATAAGGCTAAAACTACAAGACTAACGGAGGACTGGGCTGTTTTTAGAACAAAAAAAAGAACTCAAAAAATAAATTAGAAGTGCTAAACGTATATCATGGCGGAAGCTCTGTGAATACATTGAGCATACGAACGAAGCCGCCAGGCTCAGAAAAACTCTCGCTGGCAACCCAGGTGCTCCTTTCTTTCTGATGCGAGGTGATGGCACTTACACATAACCGACGGAGAAGACACTAGAATTGCTCATAAGAGCGCACTTTCCCGGTAATTCGACAGCAATTAGTGGGTGCGTTGGTCGATCGAAGGTGCCTACGAATACCTCCCATGGGAGTTAACTTATCAAACATTGTGTCAGAAGACATAGTGAAATGGGCTATTGAGTCATTCGATCCCTTCAAATCGCCGGGAGCAGATGGGATCATGCCTTGTACGCTGCAGAGGGCTCATACAACGATCATCCCTTGGCTTCCGGAGATTTTTGAAGGATGCTTACTTCACGCCTATATCCCCCTTTCTTAGCGACAGGTAAAAGCTGTCTTTACCCCCAAGGCGGGGAAAAGCGGGCATATAATGGCTAAGGACTTCAGACCGGTGTTAGCAACGCTCAACACGCTTACATGAAGAGAAAGTCAGTAAAAACTGCACTACATGAGGTAATACTTTTCTGGAGATAAAGGGTGCATTTAACAACGTCTAAACTGAAGCTATCAGCGCTGCATTAAGATCTATTGGAGTACATTCATATGTGTGTCTATCGATCGATGCTGAGCATCCGACAGATACATGACAAACTGGGAAACTACGAGACTGTAGGAGCAGTCTCTAGGGGTACCCCACAGGGCGACGTTCTATCCCTTTGCTCTGGCTGTTAGTTGCTGATAAAGTTCTAAGATTGCTAGAGAGCACCCTTATGACAACGACCTCCGAAGACGTTGGTTTATTCAGAACACCAGACCGATCATTTGTCCGTACTTGTGAAGAGACGCTCGATGTGTTGGTGCAGACACACTTCCCCGGCAGTGCGATTGCAGTTCGGTTGCAGCCCAGGTCATTCCGGGCCTTACTGACTAATCATTTTGAAGGGCTACAAAAGAGGACTGGTACCTGTCCACCACGAACTTCACTTATAGGGCAATCAAGGATGACATTTACTCCTTTGAATCCTTGAATTCTCTGGACACAGATGAGGTCAATCCTGCTATCCTGCACTCTGACAAGAGGGTCACAACGTGCAGGCAATTAACCGTACCTTACATTTCTTTGAAAAGCGGTCGAAGAACTTATTAAAAGGGCTATAAGGGAGAAATATATTCCTGCCAGAATACTTACAAATCTGAACGATCTCCGGTAGCAACTGTGAAATGTAAGTGAGACCTTCTTTTGACGGATTGACTCAATGCAGAGATTACGAAAACTCACGACGAGTCTTCTAGGAGGGTCGACCCGAGACACCGCCGTCATGGGCTGCCCTCAGGTTGGAGCTTTATTCCCACTCCTGTGGTTTTCTGTAACCAGCTTCTAGTGCGACTCAATGCAAAGAACACCTTCGCACAAGGTTACGTGAAACACATCGTGATTGCAACAATGGGTGACGCCGCTAACAGAGTTACCGAACCTTTTGCAAGAAGCACAGTTTGGTGCCGAGAGGTTGACCTCAAAATCAACAACAATAAAACCTTTCACCAGGAAGAGGATTTTGGAGTGGTTAATTAAACCTTGCTAGGGACTATACTAAGCTTCGGTAACTAGGTAAAAAATCTAGGAATGAAATTTGAGTCCTACAGCAAAAAAAAATGTCTGAGCTGTCACAGAGATTTCGATCCTACATGGCTTAAATCGCGAGACCAGTTTGACTTAAAGCGGAGGGAGAATTGGCACGATAGGCCTTACTGGCCACAGTGTAACAGCCCTTTACTTCTCCACTCTAATAAAATCAAGACAATACATTCGTTTTAAACGTTCATCAGAGGTTGGTAAATGTAATGATGGAAAAGTAATGTAGACTGTTAAGGTGTTACACCTTATAAATATTTATTCCGTTTTTCGTTACATTATTTCTTATTTTATTATGTCGATGCAAACATTCCGACACACGATTACACAAACTCCTCTCAAAATATTTTAACTATTCTCTGATAATAATTCTCATTCCAAATCCATGCCATGTGGCACAACCTAAGTCTTTAAAATTGCTGCCATAAAAAGTACACTCACGTATTGCAATATTTTTCTGATAAATCCCCCCCATAAGCCTATGACATGCTTTCAATATAATAAAAATTATGACAATGGAGAGCAACAAGATGCCACTGACTGTGCTGAATCCCATTGATAACCATCAGAGCGATGTAAATATTAAAAAAGACATAAGGACTCGGTTGAGTGGAAGAATCGTTACATCCTGTGTCATAGAGGGCACGTTATAATGCTTTTACTACACATACGGGGGCACATTGAGAAGTAGGGAAAACCGGAAATACAGCAACGTGGGCTTACCATCATCAATCATAAAGAAAGAAAATATTGCATCCCATTATTTACGGTGCCACCCGCACCCCTGAGATGATATGTTGCATGTATATACGTATATGACCCACAGGAAGAAAAGGATACTTATGCTGTTTAGGACCGCTCATTACTTATTCATCAGCAGTGCTCCCTTCAGTACGAGAGAGCAGAGGTGAATGTTTCGGATTCAGTATAGACCGAGTGAGTAGGGGGGGGGACTTTTTACCATTGAAAAGATAAGTTGCTGATTTAAGTTTTGGATGAATACCGTTCAATCACTTTAAGTAAGGAAGGATATCATTTATTTTTTGATTTCAAGATTTTGCTCTAAATTATTATTGATTTTGAAATTACCTATTTATCCTATGCTGCAAATATGTCGAAAACCAAAACATATGATTTCATACTTTTAATATTCTTAGAAGTTCGAATCAATCGTTATCCCTATCTTAATAAATCGTATATGTTCCACCTTAAATAAATATCTTTCCCGACATTTTAATAGTCGGATTTCTGATCCTCAAAATTCACATGATGAGATAATTGAATTACGAATTTTTCATCAAATTTTCCTTGCTGCAGAAGAATACACACGTGTCGGCCTACCAATCCGGAGGTCCCAGGTTAGAATCTCACCAGAGGCAACGTATGGTTGTTTTCTATTGACAACAGATTACGATGAAAATGGCATGGGGGTTGCAAAGAAAAGGCCATTGGTTCATAATCCACGTTAAATTGTAGGACCACTTGCAATGGATGTCTCGAATCGGGTGAAGTGGTTGTCCCGCCACATGCCCCAAAATGGATTATGTGAATTAGAGAGAGAAGGTGTCCACGTAATTACCCATCAATTTCCTAAATTCCTTCGAAGTTTAGCCTAAATATATTGAAAAATTTAAAGAATTAGGGGTGATGGAGTTTTTTTGTAATTTGTATAAGGTTCACTTTCTTAAATTTCCTTATGTTTCTTTGAAATAACTGTTTTTTCTTACTTGTTTTGTCTCACTCAGCGAGTTTTCTTTCGCGTTGAAACGTTTCGTGCCGCAAGGCAGACTTTTGGGACCACTACTTTTTTATTACTTGACATTTATCCACATTATTTTATATGTTTACCAGTGCCGGGTTTACATTTTTACACGGTCGGATATAATATTTAGCCGAGTAGAACTTGGCCAAAATTTAAATTATATTTATATATATTATAACATAGGAATTATTATATTAAATTTCGTAGTCACAATTTATTACTCAGTTCAATATTTTAAAATACGCGTCAAAACCCCCGAATATAAAATATTTTTCTAATCGCCTGCCTTGCGTTTACAAGATTGTATGCATGGGAACCTCACATAAGCTTAAAATTGCCACGATTTTCTGAGCTTATTTCTTCTCATGTAGTTACTTCCTAGTAGGTTCATGGCTTGTAGATTACGGTGGTTTTAGCTCTGCTCGTGTTTTTTCTTATTGATGAGCACTTTTGATATTTTTGATATGCAATGCATTCATTATACACAGTACACTACACAGCAGAGCTGTAAAGTAATCATTCTTTGTGGAATTAATTCCAACCTAATTCCAATTTCTTTGAATTAAAATTTTTTAATTCCATTACTTTTCAATTAGGAAATAAACTAATGGAATTAATATTACAAGTAATGATTTATGTAATTGGAATTCCTCATATATTCCACCGAGATTGACAATGGAATGAATAGTAAAAAGAAGTAAAAGTTAAATAACGAACCAAGTTTCCAGTACAAAAACCTGTGATTAACTTTGTCGAAGGCCTTCGAGAAGTCAAGTAGAACCAGTGCTGTAAAATTATCATTGTCACAGGAAATTCGTATGTCATCACTGATTTTGAGCAAGGCCGTGGTACAACTGTGTTTAGTTCGGAAGCCTGATTGAAAATCTGACAATTGGTTGTTGCTTTCAAAATAGAGTATAATCTGCGCATGAAGTACTTTTTTAAAAGCCTTAGGAAGAAATGGTAAGATAGATATCGGACGATATACCACAGGATTTGTAGACTTCTTAGGGATAGGTACTATTTTTGAAATCTTCCATATCTTTGGGAAAGTTGATCTAACTATAATATTATTAAATAGATTTGTTAGACTGGGGAGAATGATTGGAAGCAGAATTTTTATAAACCTTGGATGCAGGTGATCCAATCCAATTGCATTAGATTTTATAGACATCACTGCAGAACAGACATCAATATCAGTAACTGGACTAAACGAGAAGCCTTCGGAAGGGTCACGACCATCAAACACATTATCAAGATTTGTATATGAACTTGTACCAGAGGATCCGTTGGACGTGAAAATCCTATTCAAATAATTTGGATCGTCTTCTATAATGCCACCTCTTGTCTTACCAATACCAACTGTTGACAAGTTACGCCACAGTTTTTTAGTGGGCAGCCGAGGATTAAATTTAGAATTATGATATTGGGTCTTAGCGTGAAGTGTTTCCCTATTTACAGTGTTGCGCAAAGTACGGAAGTTTTCCCACAACTCGGAACCACTTCCATCTCCGATATGCTTTATCTCGTTCCGTAATAAGCCGTCTAATCCTTTCGGTAAACCAAGGGCACTGCGGGTTGAGAATACGACGGCGTTTTAAAGGGAAAAATTTGTCAAAGAAGTAAGATATTAACTCCGTAATGTGTTTAACCTGATCGTCAGCTGATGTCATTGACCAAGTCAAGTCCTAGTTCATTTGTTCAGCCTCCGCAAGGAGGTCCTCATAATTGATGCCATTAAAATCGCAATATGTGAAGACTTGCTCAATTTCTGGCTGCAGGACTGCATTGTATGTACCAAAGATTAAATCATGTTTAGAGAAACCAGGTAAAGATATCTGATTAGATAACAGCAATTTAACATGGTCAGTGGTTGAGCTTCAGCCTTGGGAGGGGGCAAAACTAAGGGCGGTCGGGGAGGAGAAGCTTCCTCGTTCCAAAGTCCTGGCAGGCTACTTCCCGGATAGCTAGGAATTAAAGGATGCGGTTAGTCCTTGATCCAGTACTTAATAATAATAATAATCTGCGGTACTTCGGATATAAACACGACCATTGTTTGTAAATACAGCAGCCAGCTGTTTTTGGCGCTTTAATCGAAGAGCATTACGATATAATGAATAATTCCGCTTGGTTAGGCTTTCGTGGATGTAAATCTTCTTGTCCGAATCCATACCAACGTCACGAAGAGTCAGAGTCCTGTACATGGATTTTCGTCGAGCAGAAATAGACTTCAGTAACAAATTCCTGTCACGGGTGAATTAAATTTTACAATAACAGATGTGTCAGCACTGTTATTGTTGTTGTTGTTTTTGGGATTCACTCGAAAAATCTGCCTAATCGCTGGAGTCGCAGAGAGTAAATATTGCTGGTAAACTTTCACCTTCCAGCCTGGGAATACCATTGACCACAAGATCGGCTGCAAGCTCCCTCCGCTCAAGTGCATCAACTCGACCTTCAAGTCTTGTAAACAGATCAGTCACATGCATCAGTTTTCTATTTACATTTTGCTCGAGAAGATTGCATAGATCAGTGTAGACGTCAGTCATGATTTTCTTCTGATCATTGATAATTTTTTCATGAAGGGCTTGGTCTGAAACTCACCTCTTATGCTCTCAAGCTTTGTACCCAATGCAGATATTTCAGATTTTAAATCAAAGTTGTCCCCAGCGACAAGTCTTGAAATTAAAGAATTCTCAGCCACTCCCGCTTCTTTCAAAACATTAGTGTGAATGCCGCTAGTGGATTGTTTGTTGGCTTTATTTCTGTTGCAGCGCGTCTCAATACCAAGGTTTAAAGATGTGATGGTAGACATATCGGTGCACAGAGATTATAGATTTTAGAAAAAAATAAATAAAATTTTGCAAACTTATTAAGAGCTATAAGCCTCAGACTAGAATTATAATTTATAAAGTCAGTGCACACTTTACCTCTTCACCACCGATTTTAAATCAGAAAAACTCGAAAATACCAAGGAGACAGCGAAAAAACTGAACTCCAATTCCAATTTACAACTCTGCTACATAGTTATGTTTTTAATTGATGCGGTTGAAGGTTTAGTTTGATACTTGTTTGCGAAGTGGTATTGATATATACAATACACTCGAATTTCACTAGATTTTTATATTTTTTACAAATGTAGATCGTTTAAGTGTCGAATTCGCTCTACCACTGGAAAATGAGTGCATTCTTTCCAGCTATTGAATAATACGAAGATAGTAGGTTTACGCCAACTAATTACCGAGTCAATCTTTTCCCGTAACGAAGTAGTTTTTGATTGGTTGCAGAGATTTATTGTCTCGAAAAAAAATACATATCTGTACTCCTTGCACTGCCTACTACGACAATATACATGAACCGTTTGACAGATTAGCCATTTACTTTACGATTAACGAATTTTCTCCTTATCGGGAGTAAGTGTAAAGTAACAATTTTGCTCCCACTATGCAATAAAACAAAGATGCCACTTTCTGATCCAATTATTAAATAAAGAAAAGTAGTAATTAATCGGGTAAAAATTGTAAAAAAAGATGTATAAATTAATTTAAATTTGTTGTTAGAGTACTTAAATAAATAAATTGCTTTTCTTCACTGTGGTGGAGGCCTATAGGCTGCAGCCTACACCAGCCTATTGGTAAATCTGGCACTGAAGTTTACGTTGCTAAAATTTCTAGTATAGCTTTAGCTGCCTGTGCATTCCTGAAATGCTACTCATCCTCCACAAACGGATTCCTCTAAATATTGATAAGTCCACAACCATTTTCTTTCCATTCAAAAGGAACACAGAATATTTTTCGTATTGATTTTCAGTAACCAGGTAATATATAATTGTAAATGAATAAATATAGCAAAGCAATATAGATTATTGTGCTTATCCGATTAATCTCGAGCTGGCAAGCTTGCTGTTTCAAAACTTCAAAATTCTTACAATATTACCGAAACAAAGTCTCAATAAAACGACCAGGGACTTAAAATCAATACAAAGAAAATAACAATTCAGCAAGTTTTCTTCCAATTTCATTTTAAGACGACTCCCGAAAAGAAATCTATATAAAAAAAGGACATCTATTAGCCTTGCTTGAGTTTATAATGCCCCGAGCCTTGTATTTGATAAACATTGCCCATGTAAAAAAAAAACAGCTACAAAATTTAATTTGTGGAAAACAGATTGTTCTATTTGGCTGCGGTTTTCACCGAAAAAAAGATTGCTTTAGGTGCTTTGAAAAGTTATTTCACTGCCAAACTTAAGGGGAATCTAGTCCAAAAGGTAAATAAATCGACTCTGTAAATTCCTGGAAGCAGTTTAGATATCTTTCGTTCCTATCTTAATAGAACTGGCAGAAAAGTTTTTCTTTCCACTTGCCACCAACATCCACTTCTGTTCCGTGTTTAATGAACTCCTTCTGTTTGTAGAATTCTGCAAAATTCAGATGCTGACTTGGTTTCTTATCTTTTATCTGACATCGTCTGTCTTCTTGATTGTGTTTGTGTTGATGCTGAAAAAGATAAACAGAAAAATTTAAAAGGAATAGCCAAATAAGGGAATATTTAAAGCGCTCAGAACATGTTTGCTAATAAATACCATACAAATACGGAAGCGTGCTTTGGTTTATGATGTCGGTAACATATTTTATAACGTAAATTTTGTTGCTTTATATTATTCAATCTGGAGTTTTTAGTAGTCCGAGCAATGCCTTTTGAATTCTAGGTTCCTAGTAAGGATAAAATCTGGTATAGTGATGCAACCAGACTTAATGCATAAACAATTCGAAATTTGGTTTCAATAAATCACTAAATATCATCATAGTTACAACTGAATCCAATTATATACATTACGTATGTCTTTGATCGCATTGTAATCTTCTTTTGAGTTAATCTTCAGCTGCAGTCCCACAATACGTTATAGTTATTTGAGTTAATTTGTGTACCAATAAGTCTGTCCCTTCATTGAAATTGGGATCCCGCACTTCCCATTTGGCATTCCTTCGCTTTTCGTGGTAGAAAAAAAGGTTACCCGTCACATGTTTGCGTCCAGCTCGAGCTTACTAAAATGTGTTACCTGGTACATGATCGGCTGGGTGGGTGGAGGGGGGAGGGTGGAGGGCGTTGGTGGGGGTAGAGGGGTGTGGATGGGGGTTACTTTATTTTATATTTTGTGTGTGTCAGGCAGAAATTTAGGGGGGAGGGGGGGGGGGGTCGAATTTGAATTTCTGATTTGTGTGTTGGAAATTAGATACGCTCCGATTGTCTGTTTTATAAAAATTTTTCATCATCGAAACGTATTCGACCAAGTTTTTCATTACTTTTTTTCATTAGTCTTTTTCACCTGCTTAACTTAAATTAATTAATTAAAACAAACAAAATAAGTAACTAGAAACCATTATATTTCGGTCTGGCCGTCTGTCCGTCGCCGTCGGTCCGTATGTCACAGACCTTAATGCTCTCATTTATAAGCAAGTTAAGATGAACTGAAGCAAATTACAAAACTTATATTAAATATGCATATACAACCCAAAAGTGTACTAGAAAAAGAGAACACTTGATTGTAACGACGTAGTTTATATACGTATCGTACACAGGAGTTGAATGCTACCTTAAGTTTGCGGAAAGACTCGGCATCCAAACAACCATAAATCTCCACCGCAAACATTATCAATGGAAGAAACCGAGACTCATTCAACTTTAGCCTTGGTAATTTTGGAGTAAATGCTGCAGAAAACCATAGACTACGTAGTCCTCCATAAATTTTACCAATAATTGAGTCAACATGGTGCTCCCATGACAGTGTGTTATTCATGATTATACCGAGGTTTCTAACAACATTTTCGAATTTTATAAGACCGTTATTAATTAGAATGGGCGACAGTTCTTGTGTATCTAATGCTCTTTTATCTATGATGATAGCCTGAGATTTCCTTTCGTTAAGTATTAATCCATTTAATTCCGCCCACGCCCAAATGGCTTGCAGATCCTCATTAACTCTGGACACTCCATCCTCAAGGATTCCTATTATTCGAGATCAATCATCATGTATGCGGATGACGTACAGATATATATCTGTATATACATACATACATATATGATTTTTGAAAACATATACGCATACATGACGATTTTTGAAAATTTTAGTCAACTTGATAGATCATTCATAAACATGGAGAACAAAGACGGCGAGAGTATGGACCCCTGAGGCACGCCACACAAGACTCAAGGCGGGTGGGAGAAAGTTTCCCTTACCTTCACCACTTGAGACCGGTTACTTAAAAAGTTAGATATGAGTTTGATAGCCAAATGGGAAAATTTAAAGTTATCTTCAAGCGTCCGGCACAATGAATGAAAAGCCTTCGTAAAATGAGTAGCACCAAAATAGAAGCCATGCCTTGGTCTATTCCAACCCTTATATCGTCAGTGAGACCAATAAGGGCACTTTTACAGCTGTGGTCGGGACGAAAGCCTGATTAAAAAGGCATAAGAAGATTTTTAGCCGCGACATAATCCATCATTTGACAGTTGAGGAGTTTTTCGAAAAGTTTTTGAGAGGTAATGGAGAATATTGATCGGACGGAATTGTTCTGGCGATGAAACTTGCTTAGATTTAGGGATGGGAATTACAATTGCAGTTTTCCATTGAGTGGGAAAGCTAGAACAGGAAGAGAAGTTACATAAGGTAGAATCAGTTTAAGGAAAAGAGGAGAAATACCGTCCGTACCAACAGCATTAGATTGTATGGTAGAAGAAGTATCGAAAACCTCATCATCTGTAACACCACGGAAGTTAAACTCTCTGCCATCAGCATCAGAGTCAAAAGCGTCAGTCGAAGAACCAGGAGCTGTTGAAGGTAACCGAGAGCTGGAACTGATAATGAAATGTGAGTTTAATTCGTTTGAATCAAGGTCGCACACCACGTTTCTAGGTTTTCCAACTCCAACCTCCCGTAAGTTCTTCCGAAGTTGCTTAGAAGAAAGTTTAGTGTCTAGTTTTGATTGATAGTATTGTTTTTTGAAAGCGCGAATAGTTGCTGTAGTTAAATTCTGTAATCTGCAGAAGCGCTCTTTGCTCTCAACTGCCCTATTACGCTTCCAAACATAATATAGGTAATCGCGCTCAAAGATATACTTCAAAACTCGATTATTAAACCAGGGAGGACTTGTTTTATCCGATCTTGTGCGAGAAGGGACGTATTTTTCATAAAGGTAACTAATATTTGCGTTGAAAAACTCAACCTGATCCACAGGAGAGGTTTCGAGGGAGTCCAGAGATATAAATTTAAGTCTATCTGCGTAAGGAGGCTGCTTTTGATTTCATATTATATATGTCGTTTTTTGTTAAGCCAACAAGACTAAAAGTTTCTGCTGAGACTTTTTTATATTCCTCATTTAGTCATAACCTGACGTAGACATTAACATACACTTGTAATGATAATCATGTCTTTTACATTTTGAACATAGTCATTTCCTTTGAGATAGTCAAATTTAACACTCAGAAAAATCTGCTTTTGCCAAATTAAACAAAACACGCCGCTCCTTTATAAATATTTACACGCTTAAATTGTAAATTTCTCATGAAATAAGCAAATTCATCAGGAGAAAATCATGCAAATTTCTCCGAAAATCTTGTCATCCCAACACGTCTAAAAGCACTAAAAGATATTCTTATTTAAGCTGTCGCTTGAATTTTCACAATCATTTCAAATGGAAGACGAAGCCTGCTTGAAAGCGTTAATGTTTTACAGCATCCGAAATAGTACAAAATAGGGATATATGAAAAATGATGCCTATCCTCGTATCTAATGCGATGTACTTCATAGAGCTTCGTCTTTTAGTATATATAGAAGCATGTCGTCGTTTTGTGGCTATAAATCCTAAATGAAGTTTTATAAAATGGATGTGGAAAGTTTTGTGTTTGATGTGATTTTATAGGTCTCTCAACTGCCTTGAATATGAATGAGATCGTCTCGAGAAGTAGGATAAAAATTAGGCTAAATATGCATAAAGCAACGAGAGCCTGTTGGATGAATTTATGATGAAGTAGGTTCGGCAGAGTTTTGGGAAAAATCAAGAGAGTTGTAGGTATGACTGTACAGTTTGAAATTCATAGCATTAAATTTTAGAATTGCTGATAATTAGTGAGTAGGTATATTTTATGAACCTATCACAACCTATTCTAGATCCAAGCCCGGAAAACATGACAGTTCGGCCATTTCACCACTAAGCGTTTCGTCATTATTTCATTTTTGTTGTACCACAGATTACTCAATCCTTGCAAACAAATAAAATTGCACAATCTTGTAACTAAAACCAAAGAGAAACGCTGATGTCATTGACGCATTTTAAGCTCAATACTTCAACAAGCACAAGATAGTTTTCCCTTTAACATCTCATGAAATTTGTAAAGAGAGATACTTTCTAACGTGTTCACATGTTCAGAACATTTGTAAGTTAACCTCAAATAAAATCCAATTTGAGACAATTCCCGAAACTTTTCCTTATGTTTACTGTGGCAAGTTTTGGTTTGTTTACACCACCAATGCTCAGTTGTTAATGTTAGCTTCCGGGCTTGTATCTTATAAAGACTGTGTGTAAATCATTAATGGCTTTCTACAGGATTAATACATTTGACTTGTGCAATTTATTTAAATTAATAAAACTTCATGAGTTGATAATCGAATGAGGAAGGCAGATTAATTGCACTATCACCGGTTATCAATAGAATAAATCAAATAATTTGAATTAATACATAAGGATCCTATTTATAACTATTCTCCTATGCAATTTTCTTCTTATTATTTTTGTGCTAATATTGCGCTCTTTTATGGTGATGTATGGAGAACAAAGTGCATGTGGATTCCTCTTAGGTTCAACCATTTGAGTTTTCTTTATTGGGTTTCTTATCTTCGTGGATTATTTAAATGCATTGAATACTGTTAGGTCTTTCAAAGTACGATATTATATACCTTGTATGATATCATATCCGGGGTGCCTCACAGCAGCCACCTTTGTCCTTTATTGTTTATTTTACTCACTAATGATGTGACAACTGTGTGACTACATAGTAAAAACTTTTTGTTAAAATTTAATTTGTGTTTTAAATATTGCCAAATGCTATATTAAATTTGCGCAAGTTTTTTGCATCAAGAGAGCATATTATATCCGAACAGTTCTCTGTAAATATGTTCAAATAGTGAAATGGAGATAGATTATCTGAACAATTCGTCACAACAAGTGTTAGACAATAACTCACCTTAAAAGTCAAAACAATTGTAAATACATATAAAATAGTTTCAAAATCAACGATCGAACTGAAAACATTTGTACGGCGAAGTAAATGTGAATATTGTCGAAATAGAAATGGACGGATAGCTTATAAAAGCCGGGTCAGACAAGGTGACTCTCTCTCTTTTTGGTTCTTCTCGAGTCAGTAGTCAGCGTTCTTGGTAGTGCGTTTTTTTGCTTGTGATGGACCAGCAAGAAAACCAATCTAACAAGTAAAAAGTGAATCGTTTAAAACATTAAAAATTAATGCAAGGAAGTTTGGATTCAGACGGGCAGGAAAAGATTACGACTGGTGAAGGAGCACGTGTAGGAACAGGAGTTACCAGGGAAAAGCTTAGTAGAATCTTTCTTTTTTTTGAACTTGCTTATTCTAATTCGCGGCTGTAAGGTACCTAACCTTTAGCATATTTCCTTTTATTTTTAAGATCTCGAATTTCTAGAGTAGAGTGCCAAGTGTACGCTATTCTTATGATCATGAAGAATCATGGAATGAAGTTTGGGTAGTAGATCTAGAATATGTACTTTGGAAGGTTTTGTGGTCCATCGTGCTCCCGCGAAAGACTCCGTGGCGCCATATTTTGTATTTTCAATTAAGACACAACCCACACGCATCTCCTGAGCTAGTGTGCCTTCACCTGAGGCGTGAGGTACCAACAGACTACAAAAGCCATTGCAACACATGATCTTATCTCCGTTGTTAATCCATCTAATAGTTACTCTATACACTCGTTGATCTAACCTACATTAACTCATTTTATTCCATCTCTTCCATCTCACCAAGTTGCTGTCCAGGATTGGTCACATACCTTCAATACGTGTTACGGTTAGCTGATCCTGATTATGATAAATCAGCCGCAGTCGATTTAATCTTAGGAGTGAAGATATATAACCAAGACCTGTTCAATGATATATGCGTAGGTCCAGTATGTTCGCCTATGCCGCAATCCATCTCATTTGGTTGGATCCGGTGTGGCAATTTTGATTCCTTAAGCTTAAGATCAATGCCGTTAAAACCAAACTTGAAAAGCTTGAACTACTCCAGGAGACAACTTGAAATTTTTCTGGAAGAGCAGCAAATAGAGCAAGTGGATAAATTTTGCTATCTCGGAAGCATAGTTACAGCAGACGGCGGAGCTGAAAGTGATGTCCAGGCTCGAGTTGCATTTAACACTCTTTGCTGAGATCTGTCGCAGTAACAACATCTCCAGACGTACAAAACTCCGGATGCTCGTAAAATATGTTCTGTTAAACGGCTGTTCAACATGGAAAGTGACCTGTCAAATAACATCTAAGCTACAAGCGTTTGTCAATTAATATCTCCGGCGCATCCTTAACATGCATTGGCAGGAGGTCATTACCAACGAAGACCTAAACAGACATATAGGCCAAGACGGGATAGTCACCAGTATTCGCAGGCGATAGTGGCACTGGATAGCCCACACAAAGAAAAGAGCCAAACAAGATCGCACAGCAGTCTTTAGATTGGAATCCCCACGGAATCCAAGAAGACGCCGAATTGGACGACCGTGCAACACATGGAGAAGATCCGTCGAGAGGAGGGAAGGTACTCAGATCAACAAATCGTTGCCACAGCTAAAGGCGTTACAGAAGAACCGGAACAGGTTGAGAGTCGGTGTAATAGACGCCCTATGCCCCACAAAGGGTTAAAGGACCAAGAGAGAGATTACACAGGCACGCAAAAAAAAAACAAAGTTGAAGTGCTTTTGGTACGTTTTTCGGTTTGCTAAAAACGAATCTCTGGTCAGAACTGACCCATCACCCTTAGGGGTGGGGTACTAGACCAATAAAATTTTCACATCATGTAAAAATTCAAAATAAATATCTCATTCTACGTTTTTTTAGGTGTACTAAGAACGAATCTGAGGTCATAATTTATCCATCACAATTAGATTTCGCCCCAGACCCCCCAAAGGGTCAAAATTTTACTTTATATAAAAATTCAAAATAAATAACTCATTCTACTTTTTTGGAGTAGTGAAACCGGATATGGCAAATAAAAAGTAGCTTTAATTTTCCTATCTCCCCCGGCACCGCGGCCAACCCCTTCATCCCCCACGGTTTTACAATTTCACTGTATTAATATCTCACTGTATTTTAAAACTATAAAATTACATTTGAAAAAGTAGAATGAGATACTTATTTTGAATTTTTATATGATGTGAAAATTTGACCATTTGGGGTGGGGGGGTACTAGGGGGTGCTGGGGCAAAATGTAAGGGTGATGGGTCAGTTCTGACCTCGGATTTCTCTATTAGGACTTTTTTTTGTGCCTGTGTTAGCAATAAAAAAATATTACACAGTGTTTAGTACCATTCCATTTTACCTGTAAACTGAGATATTAATAACGTCTCTAGCACTACAACTTTAAGGGGGGAAAAGGGTCTGAGAGACAAAAAAAAGAGCATATTTCTGTGATTTTTTTTTCACAGTACCTTCTTTATTAAAATTCTTAAAATTTGTGACATTGTTAAGCATCATTCCAAGAATATTCTGCTAAATTTTCATAAAAAAAATATTAAAAAATAAGCCAGTGGTAGTGGGGAGAACCAAGTCACCTAAAAAAAAAGTCCACATGCGGTAAGCAGGATAACTCATGAGTGCTTCATCTGAAATCAAAAAATCAAAAAGATTTCTTTAGTAGATAAGTTTATCTTGGATTTGAACGAAGGAATTAACAAAATATCCATTTTTGGATCTTTGGGAAAGATGCAATAACAAAAACTCTGATTTTTACCAAAAATTTGCTCGTTTTGTTTAATAAAAAAATAAGTAGTAATTGAACAAACAAAAAATCCTTCGTTCAGATTCGAGTATTTAGTATCTAAAAGAAGTGTTCAAAGTTTTGGCAAAATCGGTCTAAAAGTTTTCTAGAAATTTTGTCTTCCGACTTAAAAAAAAATTTTTGAGAAAAACGCGATTGAATTTGCCACGCCGAGGGTAATGAGGTTCTAGGAAGACCGAGCGCTCGGATTCTATTGTCTATAACTCGAAAAGTTTTGCTCGTAATGACTTCAAATTTTCTGCTAATATTTCTTATAAGTTATAGTACTAGGAAAAAAATTAATTTTTCGACCCTTTTCCTCCCTTAAATGTAAGACGGACTTTTGTCAAACCCTAATAGTTAGGGGTGGAGTAAGCCCCGTCTCCCACACATTTAATTTCGTTTCTCATCTAGATCTACCAGATACTTCATTTTTTCACACACCCTGTGAAACACCCTGTACTGTAGTTATTTACAATTACTTTAATGAAATTTGAGTGACCTAGGAATATGAAATATGAAACCTAATATTTTATTTTAATAAAACTGTTTCATATAAAATTTTATATACAAAAAAATATATAAAAATGTCAGCATGTTAAAATTTGTTATTTAGTTCTTTAGAGCACACTGCTTATACACCAGACAACACTATTCAACAAGTTGGATAATGTGCGTCCAACCTGCCGTCTAACGTAGCATCCGTCGGCAAGCTTGGCACAGAGTTGCCAAGTCGGGCGATTTCTCGCCGATTGGGCTACTTGAGCCGTCAGTTGGGCGAGAAAATTTTCCCCTCTGCGACTAGGCACTTTTTGGGCGATTTTTTAATTCTTACTGGGCGCTTTTGGGCTATAGGCTGAATCAGAATGCACGGCAGCCTACAGCAACAGTTCATATTGGCTCATCGAAATCACATAACCCGACGTGACAGCAGAAAAATTTTTGCTGTCGAGTCATCTCAAATTCTAATTTTGCGCGAATAACTTTTTACTAAACTCCGAACGAGTCCAAACTGACGTTTATCGCAATGGAATTTTTTTCGCTTTTTTTCGACTTTCTGGGAGGATGAGGTGTATTAATCAGGCTTTTAATTGATTTATTAAATAGGGGTTTACCGTCCCCCGCCAGGGAATATATTTGTATAGTAGTACATAAAAGCGGAACTTTCCCGAATACAAAAGTACACGTAAGTGCAAATAGTCACTACCATTACTAAATACTTAATTAAGGGTATTTTTTTCACGACGCCTCTACCACAATTTTAAATTTGTGTTACTTGTATCTGTTGCTGTGATTGCTGTAATAAATATTACATTATAGTTGGACAAACAACAATTTGAAAGACTTGATTGATTATAAAATTAAAAGGCGATTTTTGGGCGATTTAAAATAATGGCACGGCGACTTTGGGCGACTTCATGCCTCGGCTCGGCGACTTTTGCTCCAAACCGTCTGGCATCTCTGGCTTGGCATTCCTCTCAGTTTGAAGCAAGTGACAGCCAGACATTGGAAATTGCAAGTGCTTGTGGCCTTTCGCTGTGATTTTAATTTATTTTGATGTTTTTTGCGGTGTTTATTTTTCAAAAATATTGTTAAACCGTGAATTTATTAGTTATTCATATATTGAGAGTATGTGCCGGACCATAAAGGGATTATTAAGTGTGAAAAAATGAAAAATTAAACAATCTGTTGGTTAATGTACTCCCAGCCCGGTGAAAACTTTGCATGAAATTCCCTTCAATACAAATCTGACAGCAAATAGATTACGCCAATATTTGGAAATGGCACGTGATTGTGGGTTTTTTGAGTGATTTTATTTTATAACAATGTTAATTTGCAAAAATAGTGTTAAACTGTGAGTTTTTTAGTTATTCATGTATTGAAAGTGTGTACGGGGCTATATATGGTGGAAACAAATTAAAAAGTTCACACTGGCATTACACTCCGTTCAGAAAATTTGCATGAAATTGTGAAAGGTAAGAAAGTTTTGTTTTGTGATTTGTTTATTTTCAATAACTTTTATTATTACACTTATGACATAAATCAAATTATAAAATTGTTAAATTTAATATTAAAAATGAGATTTTAATTTCAATGGCAATTATTTGCATGTCTTGCAGTCTTTTTACGTAATGTTTTTCGCACATTATCTGACTTTGTCGGATTTCTTATTCCCTCGTAACGTCCAAACGGCAACATGGATTTTATTAAGGTAGGTGTCCTTAAATTCGTCTTGAATAAGATAGTACCATAGAATATATGAAGTGTGAAGAAAATTAATTTGGGCGCCATCAGCCGCCATATTGTTGTCGTCTGTGTAATTTATTTTCTTTGAAAAACATGGATGTCAAGGAAAAGGTATTGGTTCACCAAATAATATTTATCAAGAAACACCAACCCACTAAAAATACATATATTTTTTATACGTAAACTTTAAAAAGCAAAAAAATCTACTGCATCTAAAAAGATGGAAGAAAGATTAAACAGGAAATCCTATTTATATATATGTTGTTGCCAAAGTTCTGGGGGTGCCCTATGATGCTAAAGCATAGCCTTGACAGAAAAGGATTTAATCGGAAGGGAAATGGGTTAAGACATTGATTAAAGGAGGTGTCGATGTACGCCTCGTTTGAAAGTTTTAGGTTCATAAGACGAGGGAAAAACAGAAGATTGTAAACAGTTCCACATTCGTGTTGTTTTGTTTAGAAAAAAATCCCGAAATTTCCCACTACGTCCAAATTTGACCTGAAGAGTGTAGGGGTGGGAGCGACTTGCACCTCTTGTCTCGCGCGTTGTCATGTGTCTACAAGAAACCAGACTAGCAATTTCGTTAGAACAATGGCCGTAGAAATAACGATAGAAGAGTGAGAGACAACCGACACTCCGTCGACGCTCCAGAAAGTCAATGCTCTCAGAGATTGAGGGATCGGCAATTAGTTTAATAGCCTTACCCTGGACTCTGCCTAACGCGGACAATGCGGTGTGTCCGGCCCCTGCCCAACTATGGTAATTATATTCAGGTCTAGGTCTGATGTGGGACTTGTAGATCAACGCTAAGTCAGATGGGGTGAAATATATGATCCGATTGCCGATTGCAAATATATGATCAGTCCAACTAAGATTGCTGGATATTTCAAAACCCAAGATGTTTAGAGAGGGCGACTTGGGTATATTTGTTGCAAAGATTGAAATAGGTTGAGGACTGGGCGTTTTTTTTAACGGACATTAAACAGCATTGAGTTTTGGATGCATTAAACGAATCACGATTTGCTCTGCCCCAAGTGGGAATCGTAGTAACATCGTTATTTAATGATCTAAACAAGCGTTCTCGATTGACTTCTGTAGCATTTCCACGTGAATTCATTACAGAATCAAATTAGTACACTAAATGAAGTGTGCTGTCATCGGCGAAACTATGATTAGTTTTACAAGTGAGAGACAAATGATACCTACTGATGAAAAGAAGAAAAAGGTTAGTGCAAGAACTTTCGTACGAATCAGATATAACTCCGTCAGTTACTACACGGATTGAATGGCCTGACAAAAAACTCGCTATCCGTTTAACGAGGTGAGGGTGCAGATCAAATGCTTGAAGTTTGGCTAGAAGTGCAGCATGCCAGACTCTATCAAAAGCCTTTGAAATACTAAGAGTGGCGATTTCGGACTCAACATTGTTGAGACAATGATTTGAACGCTCTGTTAGATCCGTTAGTAAGTCACCGGCCAACGCAGAAGCCGTGCTGGCAATCCTTGTTGATGAGTGATTCAAAAATATTAAATAACACTGAAGTTAGTGCAATCGGTCTATAGTTAGGAGGGCCGCATGCATCTCCTTTCTTAAGTTTTGGCTCGGCATCAGCAAGTTTCCATGCACTTGGAAGCACTCCTGTTGAATATAACAGGTGAAAAAGTTTGCGCGGATGCTTAGCCAAAGCAGAGGGGTAGCATTTTAAAACCAGAGGCGAGAAACCATCAGGTCCAGTAGATTTGGACACGTCGAATTTCAAAAGTACCCTAAAAACTTCCCGAGTATGAAAGTGTAGCGGGTTTTGTGTACTAGTGCATTGTGATGGAGATGGAAGTGGCTGCGAAGATTGCTACCTTCTCGAATTAGCAGTAAACAGGTTAGCTTTGGCCAATTAGGCAGTGAAAACCTTCCCAGTATAAATTAGTGGTGGGGTAGACGAACAAGTGAAATTGTTCTTTACGGTTTTTACTTAAGACCAAAAGCCCTTATTAACACTTTTGAGTAGAAAATACATTCCCTCTAACGCTCTGGTCAAAATTAAACTTTGCCCGACTAATAACTGAAGTGCAAGTGTTCGTCGAATCTCTATAGAACGTCTCAATTCCTCAGAAGGGCACAATTTATATGCCTAAAAGGCTTCTTCCTTGTTTTTAATGGCTATGGAACAGGCATTATTGAATCAATTTGTGTTAGAAGGTTTGATGTTTTTAAAACTATGAGGAATAAAGGTATGCATCCCAAACCATAGGATGTTTAACATATAATCGGTGCTTTTGTTAAAGTCTCTCATACAGAAGCAATCAAACCAGTCCAGCTCTCTGAAATATTTATTAAGTCCAGCCTAATCAGTAATTGTATTTTGCCTCACTAACCTTTTGGAGGAATTTAGATTAGGAGTAGTCAGAGAGGAGGTGGAGAACTGGACGGAGATGTTGAAAAAAGATCCAAAAGATGCGCAATGCGCCCCATAGTATCAGGAACACGAGTCGGAGACTCAACAAGTTAAAGGACTCAGTAAATAACTGGACGTGTCTTCCAAGCGGGCTTGGTAGAAGAATGCCTCAGCCACTATTTGTTGTGGACATTGAAATCACCAGCAAGAACCATTTAAGAGGAGGATATTTTCACAATCTTATCAATATCGGATGACTTGTTTAGAGCATTCTATATACATAAATCAGATCAGATCTTGTACACCAAAATAAGTGGTGTGATAGATCTCACCTAGAGAAACAGGGATTTATTTTTAGAAATCCCTGACTGCCTAATTATTTTATTGCACTTTAGGTAGGAAATCTTTAAATAAACAAAATTTTTAAGACAATATTATTTGGTTAGGGTACAAAGGTAATTAGTTTTAATTATTGCTGCAAAAAAGTTATAAAAATGTAGTGTAATTTTGTTTTATTGCCGATATAAGGTTGTGCTAGCCAGAGTTCACACCCTAGAATGCTGGCATTCTGTAACTCGTACCTGATGGAAATTTTGCTATAAATAGGGTCGCAAGAATATCGAACAGAGTTGAATAACAAATCAATAACTACGGGTGTTCTTAAGCTAAAATTATTAGCAGCATATACTTGTGAGGAATATGCGGATATCATTTAAATTTATTGGACTAGAAGTGTTTTCAGTTAAAGTTTCGAGAGTTGGTTATTCTTCCATCAAATCCCGATACAAGGACTACTTGAAAAAGATTCCCAGAGAAGATTAAAATTTTGCATTTAGCTTCTTCAATGCGTCATGGAAACAGTGCGTTTCTGTGCCGAATTCTCTTGGCAAATGAATCGCAGTTCATCGGGATTGGTATGAAAAAACTTCCACACATACCCACATAGGACAAGAGGGCCTCCTTTTAGCCCGAATTCTGAGCCATTTAATAGGACCATTCATTTTGTCGCAAGTGTTTCTCTCCCTCTCTAGTTCCCGTAATCGCTTGTGGGTGGGAGAAGAACGTCACCCGATTCAAGACAACGATTGCAAGTGGACCTATAATTTAAAGTGGATATCGAACCACTGATAGTTTCTCTGCAATCGTCAAGGTCTTTTTAACGTAAATTGTTGTCAGCAGAAAGCAACAATGGGTCGCCGACGCTGGTATTCGAACCTGGGACCTTCCCAAGTTCTTAATACCTAATTTTATGCGGACTTTTTAGAGAATACATTGCCAAATCTACTAGAGAACACCCCTAGAGAGATAGTATTAGGGCAATGTTTTACCAACATGATGAAACACCAACGCATTCTGTTGTCATGGACCTAGACCTTGACCTAGATCCCCAGATCTTACCCAATTGCACTTTTTCTTATGGGGAACAATGAAGGATGAAGTTTTGTCAGGGCCAGATCCCCAGATCTTACCCACTTTTTCTTATGGGGAACAATGAAGTTTGGAGTTTTGTCAAGGCCAGTTAAGGATAGAGAGGAAATTGTTAGCAAAATTAGTATTGCAGCCACGAAAATACGAGAGAGGGTGTAACTACAATAAACACAAAAGAGGTAACTACAAGGGGGTTAGGTTAGGTTAGAGTGGCACACTTAGGTTAAAAAGGCCTATTTTGATACTACAGTTGAGATTGTGCACGCAACCCCATAAAGCCCTGAGGAGAAAGGAGAGCCTACCTACAGCTCAGAAGGCATTTGAAGGCGTGTTTGCCTATGAAACAGTAGCTTGAAATGACGGCCACGACAACGCTTAGAATTATTCTTCACTCGAGTCACATCAGCTTTCTTGATCGCTTAGGGTCACGATTCGGCCATATCTGCCGGGTAATAAGGCAGGTGTGTTCCCTCTGCCATCAGACATTTTCAATTCTGAGGAATGCTTGTTAAATCTCCAGTTTGCATATGGCCAACGGCTTGCTAAGCTGGTGATTTATATTCGAGTCGAGATGAATGGTGCCGATTCTGTCTAGCTCGTCGGCATTACCTCAAAACAGTATATTGAGATTAGACAACAAATACGTTACAAAACATTATTAAAGACCTGAAAAAGTACTCACAAATTTTATAATCTTAAATAGAGACGAGTTCATAAAAGTCATAATAGAGGCCAACACTCGTACAACTTAAATTTATCTGGTTTGGCCCAGGCGAATGACTGGCATTAGCTAGACACTGTTGAATGTATATTCGTCTGACAAAGAAGTCACTTGCCTAGTAACTTTCTTTAAAAGAGCCGGACTCTTCCCAATGCATTATGACCACATCCTCCATATTCTTTGAATATGTACCAAGTTATTTCATAACCTTAACCGCTTCCTTAGAAATCTGAACTTAAAATATCGTCAGCTCCAAAGTTATTTTGCTAAATTACAGCCTTTGAAATTTCATAATACGAAAATTCACTGAAACTCTGAATTACGAGAGAAAATGCAACTTACCATTTAAATAACATTACACTTGTACACTTCAACCCCTTTCCAGAAATCTCACATTTCAACACAAAATTTAACATTCCAAAGACCTTCAACCAGATGTTAACTCATCTTATTGCTGTAAAATTTAGCAACTCTTTATGTTACTGTTAAAATAATTCGCGCCAATTACATTTACATGCATTCTGGTAGGAGTCTTTATACATATCTATTTCCTTAACGAATTCTTAGTTAACACTCATACAACACTTGAAGAAATTCTTGAAGACTTCTTAGCTTTTCCTTCTTGTAAATAAATTTGTAATGAGGCGTTCTTGTTGTCTCTTAATTAAATAAAGTACGAAGCCAAAAATTGTCATTAATTTTGTTAATTCCCTTTTAGGAATTGTGTTTGTATGAATTGTTTTGTGCAAGGACTAAAGGGTCTAGACGATGATGCCCATAATTTGGATAGCGAATTTCTTTTGTTCTTTATTGTAATTAGAGTATGCTTTTTAAGACATAGAAGAACTGAACAAAGGATCGGATTCGTGTAACATAGCTTGCTATATTATGTTGTTTATAATATAAATCTCCATAAAGCAAGCTGTTATTGTTTCGCCAAATTGACCTTTGTAACATTAAATCAGTCTTAAAGACTTGGCCCAAGGACTACTGGAAGGAGATTCTGAGAGAAAACTGAAATTTAGCACGTGACTTTTGGAACACGACATTGACGGCAGAGCGTTTCTGGACCGTATTCTGTGGACAGATGAATGTCAATTCACCAGGAGTGATATCACGAACTTCCATAACCTCCATACCTGATCGAACACTAACCCATACAGGGCAAAGGTGACCTCATTCCAGCAGAGATTCAGTGTCAATGTTTGGACTGGTATCATAGGCAACCATTTGGTAGGACCATTCATTTTGCCGCAAGTGCTTAATAGTGAAATTTATGCGGACTTTTTAGACAATAAACTGCCAGATCTAATAGAGGAGAACCCTATGGATAGCTTCACCAACACCAGCGCATATGTCTGACATTCCGAAGGTAATACTAAGTGAAAAATTTCCTAACCGCTGGATTGGACGACGTGCATCGATTCCTTGGCCTGCTAGATCTCCAGACCTTACATCATTGGACTTTTTCTTATGCGGAACAATGAAGGATGAATTTTATAGGGATAGTAGTTTTTTGGCGTTTGTTTGATGTCGCTATGTTAGATAGATCAAAAGATTAAAATAAAAGAGTAATGTGCATACCATGAAAAACTGAAATTTATGAATCACCCTGTAACTCCCAAACGCTTGAGATTATTTTATGCTTTTTAGCGCTTTTTGTGAAGTCGGATACATTTTTTTTTTAAACTATTTTATAAGATTTTAAAATAGTTTTGGAAAATTAATCACACCTAGAGGATTAAAGCAGTACCTGACAATGCAGTGCTTTTTTTAATATAAGCTAAACGGAAAATTTTCCACTTACTAAAATTAGCTCGCTCTTTGGCATCCTAATCGCAATCTCTAAAGAAAATTATTCTATCTTTACAAGAAGGATTAACGCTGTCAGCATTCTTAATTCTGTTCATAATCCACTCCCTCATTCCAACTATGTTCTCAACATAGCTGACTTTTAATTCTATTTTTAGTCTTAGCTATACCATTACTTAATTACCTTTAACCTTGGAATTATCCTCTACCCCACGAATTAGGTGGAGGGCGAAAAGTCATTGTTCACTACATTTTGCGGGAGTTAAATGTTTATGCTTGCAAGTTTTCTTCACACCAATACATACAAATAATTTCGAGTTTTCATTGAAAAACTTTTTCTACATATTCTCCTCGTAATACTAGCAGCAATCAACCCTAGAAAAATTTATGTGTGTTAAATAAGATTGTATGGATTCGACTCACGAACGAATGTAACCCTCCTCATTTGTCACAGTATCGAGCTAATAGTGTAACAACGAAAAACAATCAACCACTGCAGCTAAATAACTAAAGAAACTGTGATTGAGAAAATTAATGTCTACTTGGAAGTTTTGGCTCGTTTTTGTTATTGGAACTTTCTTCATATATATTCCCGAATATAACCCTCAATTGTTCTTTTCGGCAAATGAAAGTTTGTTTTTGTTTTCCACATGTCAGTTGACGGTCGTTGTGCACGAAACTGAATTGACTTAGACAAATGACCCAACTTTATGTGATAAATCAGAACTTCAAATTGATGTGGATCTACGAATACTTGAGCACGTAATTTCTACCCTTGTTTATATACAGTTGTCGTGGCTATTGCAGCGGTCAAGTATTGCGCTGTTGGACCAGACGGCATACTACCAAAATTTATTTGATGGTAGGGTAAAAAGTCTTGGGGTATTTCTCAACGCTAGAATGACATGTTGTGACCATATAACTGATGTGATGGGTAAGATTTATGGTGGGCTTCGACGGCTATGGTTGTCATCTGCTACCTTGTTGTCGGACACGCGCTCGTTGCTTGTGAAAGTAAGTAATGAAAAGCACCAAATTGTGAGTTCTACAGATGTAAGAAAATTACTCTTTACAAATAAATAAATGGGGTAAAGTGGGCCCCTGGCACACTGCACTCTCCAACCATGGCCCAATTTACCCTGAGGGTGCTAGAGGAATAAAAATTTTGCTTAATTTATAAAGAAACTTACATATTCACATTCAGATATAAAACATAACATAATAGAAGATATAAACTACGAATTTTTGACAACTTTATACACTTCCAAAAAAGATAACTTTTACGAGCGAATTTTCTATCAGCTGGTCTGGAAATTGCTTATCTGACAGATGATATGAAATATATGTAGGAATCGGAGAATCTGCGTTAAAAAGAACCATTGGGCTAGCTGGGCTTGAACCGAGACCATGCGCATGATACTCCATTTCCCTAACCACTGGGCCACCAGCCTAAAGTTCATTTCATGGAGAAGCCTCGATCCCACAACTCGGCCGTCCTAAAATGAGATCTGCCCCCGATGTCCATCTTTTACGTCTTTTTAATTACCGATTGTGAGGCTACGTCGTATGAGGTCTTCTCCATCACACTTCTGATACCAATTTGTAGGAATCGGAGAATCTGCGTTAGAAGGCTTCATTTTTAATCCCCATTTTTAAGAGCGGCAATAGGAGAGAGAGATTGTTAACTATAGACCTATTGCTAAAATATCTTGCATTCCAAAACTCTTCGAACTGATGATCCGGTCCCAATTGTATATTGGGTGTAGAGGTTTAATCTCTAACAGGCAGCATGGATTCATTCAGGGTAGGTCAACGGTTTCCAACTTGTTAGAGTTTGTGTCTGGCAGTGTGGATGGATTTCTGGAAGGTTGCCAGACTGACTGCATTTATACCAACTTTAGTAAAGCTTTTGATAAGCTGTCTCACTCTATTATCGTTTTCAAATTGGCCAGGTTGGGTTTCCTGGCCCCACTCATTGCATGGATTAAGTCGTATTTATACAGCATTTATACTGTACTTTTCAGTACAAGTTTGAAGATACTTGTATTCAACGGGTGGAAGGAGTGAAGGATTTAGGTGTGTATCTTG
Organism: Leptarthrus brevirostris; assembly: GCA_964036015.1. Classification (NCBI taxonomy): domain Eukaryota; kingdom Metazoa; phylum Arthropoda; class Insecta; order Diptera; family Asilidae; genus Leptarthrus; species Leptarthrus brevirostris. The sequence goes on from OZ038373.1 coordinate 9,540,568, forward strand.
ATAGACAACTTAACTTCATCCCCCACATAAATATAATACCGTTGTCAGGGCCAGCTATATGCTGGGTCTTTTCCTCCGTTTGTCCAGGGAATTTCCAAGCCGTCACATAAGACTCCATCTTTATACATCCCTTGATAGACCACTGCTGGAGTATGCTAGTCTGGTTTGGTCTCCGTTTTATGGATCTCACACTAAAGGTATTGAATCTGTACAGCGTAGATTTGTGAGATCGGCCCTTCGTGCTTTGCTACAACTTGCTACTCTCGAGAAGCGTCGCTGGGTTGCCGATATAATTTTTCTACACCAGCTTCTGCAGGGAAAGATTGACAGTGCTGAACTTTCTTCCAAAATATCACCTAGAGAACTGTCCTATTCCCTTTCTTTCTTTCACTAGTTACGGTATGTTCGATCCTGTTAATCGCATGTGTAGGTTTGCTAATGGTGTTGGTGATGTTTTCAGCACTAACGTGGACAAGTTAACATTAAAGAGGAGCCTTTACAACTTGTAACCATCCTGTTGTAATCCTTGTATGTTTTGTATTGACTTGGCTTAAGCTGCCTCTGCATCCCTGATTGTTGTGTTTGGGTGTATTTTGGCTTTTGTTTACTAATGATTTTATGCATGTGATGTGGGAGCCTCATCCACCTTAATATTTTGTGTATTTTGGTGGAGAGGTCAATTGATTCCTGGCTTCTGCCTGTGAAGTGCGCCTTCTGAGTTAGAAGGGTTAATTCAATAAAAAAAAGAACCATTGGGCTAGCTAGGTTTGAACCGAGACCATGCGCATAATACTCCATTTCCCTAACCACTGGGCCACCAGCGCCGTTGCCGATTCCCTGTTCCAAAGTTCTTTTCATGGAGAAACCTCGATCCCACATATATGAAGTTAAATTGGATGCATTTTGCTGTGATCAACGAAGCGTTTTAATATCTGTTAGGGGTATTACTGGCAAAAAGATTACTCCAGATGACGTAGGGAAATTTTTGAGCGGCCCACTTTACTCACAGGCCCATCTTACCCCCAGGTTCCCTATATCAGAATAATAGGCGAGGAAATAAAATTAGAAGCAAAAATTTCACTTTTAATTAAATTTCTTCTGAAAACAAAAAACTTTTTTTTTCATCATGACAGAGAAGCATTGTCTTGATGAAAAATCAAATTTTTTTTTTTAATTTCATGCTATATTTTTCTGGCTTGTTTAGTAAGAGAGAAAGAGAGAGCGAAAGAGAAAGGGAGATGTAGATTGTCCAGTTCACCTGCTATGTAAAACAGTTGCTCTTAGCCAATAAAGGAACGCTTCGACTAGTTTTAAAAGGTTTAGTTATGTCTAATACAACACAAAATATACCACCTTCAGTCCGCATATCCCATTGAATCCATCCACTAAATTATGTTTAAAATTTTCATAATGATCATTAAACCCAATTAATATATATACGCCCATTAATAACAATTACCTTTTTATATTATAACATCAAGTAATTTCTCAAAGGACCCCCCTCCCGGTGGGAGTTTTACAACAAATTTAAAGCCTCTATCATCGTATACCTAAGGCAGTCGCCATTATTCTATCAAATTTAATGTGCCGTAAAGTATTAATGAGTCCAACATTTCATCCATTTCAGATTTAGTAAAGCATACTTGCACGTGCAAATGACTATTGTTTCGTGCTGAATTACATAACAAATGGAAAGTCATAATGTTCATATGCCCAGAGGTCAGTGAGAAGGGATTCAATTCATTTGCAGTTTCTACACTTTATGAACATTTGCAGTAAATCAAATTCTCAATGGGTTTCCACCTGATTCTGTTGACAAAAAGGTCAATTCGTAATGAATGGATTATAAATTTGTAGTGCATCTGAGATTCATGTTAGCTATGCCAACATGCCATAGTTTTATAAGCTCGAATGGTTTTTGTGATATAGGTCGAGAGTATGTGGAAATTCTAATTAAAAGTTGATAAGTGCTTGCGGTGAATATCAACAGGGTTTTAACTGGAGGCTTCTCTTTTATTAGTCTTTGTTGTCGAAATACGCTATAAAATAACAATATCTATGAATTGAACTTTGTAGTGCCTATACATGAAAATGGTAATTCAAAATATCTTAACAATATTGGCAAGGCTTAATCAAACTAAATTAAATTTTAGCAGTTACCATCAAAACAAACGACATTATTTTGAAAGGTGACTGCTTCAGCCTGTGTTTCGACAGTGATTGATTAGGTTGAGATAATAAAGTTATTCTTAGGTATTTCAATACATAGCTTTCGTAACGCTGATGGGACATGGAAATACTTAAATCGATTTAATAACGAACATTGCAAACTTGTGCTCAAGGTCTATCCCGGCCACTTAATACTTGTATTTTTCTGACATTTTCAATCGCCTTTTAGAGTAATTTGTTGTCAACAGAAAATCATTGATTACTGCCGGCAAAATTGGAACTTGTGCTCACATAATAGACAACCAGGTCGTTATCCTTTACGCAATTAACGAGACTCCCAAGTATGTACTTATTAAATAGGGCCTTAAATAATCCAATTTTGGGATGAGAATAGTATGTTATGCTGTGGTGTTCTTCCCTAAGGTTGACTCTGGAGCGTGTGCTCGAGGTTTATTTTAGACAGACTTTAGATGGAAACCGTATGTCACGATACAAGAAAATAATAAATACAAGAAAAACAATCCAGTGGTGTTTCTAGACTTAGAAGCCGCTTGCAATAACTTTTGTTCTGATATTGGATTTTAACGATGCTGAAATCAATGATAAGACAGTCCGAGATGTGTACCAGTCGTGGTATCAGTCACGTCTGTAGGAGTACACTTCAGGCTGAAGTACTGTCTCTTCTATTTTGGCGGATTGTAATAAATAAAATACTACTGAAACTCGACCAGGAAACAATTAAAGTTGTCGCCTATGCCGACGAATTTCCTATCCTGATAACGAGCAACTTCGTTCCCGTATTTAGTGAATTATTGAGAGGTCAACAGATGGATTGTGGACTACCTGTGCAGGAATGACCGAGCTGATACTCTTCACCACTGAAACCAAAGTACGCATCTATGCCACGCTCAAACTAAACAGAAAACAACTGTGGGGGGGGGGGGGGGGGGGGGGGTTCTAAACCCAATGTTAAACCGGAAGCAAAACATAAAAGAACGAGTCAAAATGGCGAGTGTGTTTCGTTATGTCTGCAACCGTACTATTGGTAATAGATGGGGGATGCAGTCTAGAATGACTCCAACAGCTGCGGCACGTCCTAGAACTTCCAGCTCCCTAGTTTGATGGCTGAGCGTGGGGAAAGGATGTAACAAGGCCAAATTAAATAAGATACAAGGAACCGCTTGCATTGCTGTTGCTAGGGCGCTACGCACTATCCCAACGGACGCTCTTTGTTGTGATGCACCTACTTCTTCCTGTTCTTCAAATAAATTATCAAGCGGAATGCAGTGCAACTATACTGAAAGAAACTGTTTGATGGGTTGCTAAACCATACGGCCACAGTAGTATCCTCGACTTAATACCGAGGGTAAAGATTGATTTACTCGATCCAATTGTTTATAGTAAAGGTCAACATTCACAGTTTGTCTATTTTTCAGCACTTCAAAATGAACGATTCCGTGAATAATCCACCAAACACGGAGACCGAGTTGGATCAATTGGTTGTGCAGAACGACCATGATGCGATGGTTCCCGGGTTCGAGACCAGGTCTTCCCGAGGGGTCTTAAACATTAAATTAAAAAATCCACGCCGTTTCTAGATAGTTGTCTAGCTCGCAGCAATGCAAAAACGAGACATTACATTTTTCTCACTCCCCTAACTCTAATTCCATTCCGACCAAAGCCATGCTAACGCATCAAAGAGTTGTCCCCTAGGCTTTGACCATAAAAAAAACATCTCCAGTGATCATCGGATCTTTTTAGGACGATTAATCGATTTTCTCAGTTCGATCCCCCATCCCTATAAATAACCCAATAACGCGACCACGAATAAACTACAATTCAGTCGGGAAATCCCCACACGATTGGTATATCTACTGCCCTACCACTCAAAGCACATTTGGGGATTCCGGCGACATAGCTATTGTGTTACCAGTTTTATTTTTTAATTTAATTTTAGTTTTTACCTATTTCTTATTTCAATTATGAAGCGGAACTCGAAAACAAATTATATACCTCATAATTTCGATAAATTAATATTGAATCAATACGAATCTAGCCGAGTGAATAACTGAAAGATAATGGCAAATTCCTCCCCCACTACAAAACTTAATTTGCAATTAAATTGGTAAACGTACAAATTCTCTTATTGGTCATTATATTTTACCCCGAATAATCCATCAAGTAATTTTGGTTTTATCCAAGGGGGTCCTTGCAAACAGGGCTAAAGTTACAAATGTTTCGACTTTCTTTCTTGGGCCTCATAATAATTTCACAAAGCCTAATGAAAATAGAAAGCTTTGGTCGAGTGAACTTTTGCTTGTTCAACGAGTCGCAGAACTGTCCATTATTATTTCGTTCAACGTCTCCATTGTTACGAGAATTTCTGGCAACATTCTATTATTATTTGGTTTTACTTTCATCAGGATTAACCTGACCGTCCATGAATAATTTCTTCTTGTATATCAAGAAAATGTCAAGGAATTCATGGAGTGGACAGGGCACAAAGAATAGTCATTCGTCGAGATAATTAATTATACCAAATACGAGTATATAAATATAGTTGTTGACTCAATGAAGGAAGAAGCAATGGTGTATTAAGAGACAATGGTCAGCATTCATCGCACCTAAAATGAAAGCAAATAAATGTTACCTTGAATAACTCAATGACTGCTTAGGGTGCTTTCGGACGTATTCATCTCAGTGTAATTACACAGAAATAGGTTGAATTTACGATTCCAGGACGAGACAAATATTCGCAATATTACTTCGTATAAATTCTTGTAATTAGTCTGGAATAAGTAACAGATGCGAAGAAATTGGAAATTTCCGGTGTATAGGTCTTTGTCACTTGTCTCTCTTGATTATATGAGGTATTTTGAGTTATGCTGCTCCGAATTATTTACTTTTGTAGGAGAAGAGGATGACATTGTAACGCGTAATTTGGGATATTTCTTTGTAAAATAGTCCTTAAGAAAATTCACTGAGAAAATTAAATTAGTATTTGGCTATGATACTGTAAATATCCAATACTTCGGCATTAACTGAGACAACTTAAGATTCAAGAAAAGTTTAAAGTTGCATTTACAAAAGGCAGCTAACAAAACTATGCGAGATAACTTTAACCAAACTGATTCCTCGAAAGGCCCTAGGGCAGGTAAAAGTCAACGACGACAAAGAATAAACCAACTGAAAACTTACCATAATTAGTGCAGTGATAAGGCATGTGCAAGAAGTTGTGATTTCACAACGAGCGTGCAGGAATAAATATATAGAAGCCAACAGTTTAGGAGAGTCAATAGAACCTTACCACCATTATAATGGAACTGCAGCATCTTCTTTTAAGAGTGTTCAGATGAAGCAGCCCAAACCGGCCAACATAGGAAGGTAAAATAAGGGAATTATTCCAAGGCAGTGTCATACGAACAATCCTCTACTGAACCGACTCAATGCGATTGATGTGCGTAGTGTAGAATGGAGACCAAACAAGAGAGATGCACAGTAGAGAATCTTAGTAATTTAGGGATCATTCCTTGCATTTCCGTTGATGCTGTGGGATCCGATCCACTCGAATTAATTTGTGTGGTTCTCAGGCTCCCACACAAATACGCGGATACATTGCCACGGTCCATATTCCACGTGGATCGACCTCTGATTGTTATGAGTTGATGTCTACTTGTGTCGAAGGACTGGCTGATTTGTTGTTTCTGTCGGACGACCTTATGCTTCTTGGAGATTTTAATATGCCTTGGGTCGGCTGGGGCGCTCCTCGGGCAAATATTGCCTACTACCATATTTTTAGGCTTCTCCACAGTACATTTCTAGATTCCATTGCCTCGTGCGGTTTATCACAGCCTTTGATGTGATGAATGACTCGGGCAAGTTTCTGGATTTTGTGTTCTCATCTGACTAATCGAGTACTGTCGTGAAGCACTGTCTATCCCGATTGGTTCCTGAGTCTTGTTATCATCCGGCATTGCATAACATTCTTGGTTTTGATCCTACATTGACGGCATCTTCTTATTCAAGTAATTTCGGTTATAACTTTAGCAAGGCTGATTATTCTAAACTTAATAATTGACTCTTTGCCTGTGATTGGACTAATGTTCTGAATGAGCGTGACATCGATAATGCTGTAAAATTATTTTACGATTCTCTTTCAATTTGTTTTGCTAATTGTGTTCCTGTTTCAAGGTCACGTGGTTCGCGTACACAGCCTTGGCTGGCTCAATAGTTCCGTGAAGTGACTTAAAGAATCTAAAGAATAAAACTTGGCAACAATTTTGTTCCTCAAGGAGTGATGCTGACTACTTACTCCATGTTACGCAACCAATTTTGCCTTGAATTTGATATATCTTATTGTAACTATTTGGTGAGAATTAAATCGACTTTACGTGTTGAGCCTAAACAGTTCTGGAGGTTCGTAAATTCTAAGCGTAATTGTGATGGCTACCCTTCTGTGTTAAGTTTTGGTGACGTCGAGAGTGACGATCCCCTGACGACTGCCCACCTATTTGGCGAATTTTTCAGCACCGCATTTTTGACTATAGACTGTGATACTGGAGATAAGGATTCTACTCATATGACGAGGCTTGCGTCGACTACCCATCAAACCAGAAATATAGTGTTTGACGAGGATACTGTCCTAAAGCATATTTCTGGTTTGGCTGATAATTTCTCGTGTGGTCCTGATGGTAACCCTGCTTGCTTTGTATTGTAGAAAACTGTCGCTAGTTTCTATACTTTGTCACTTATTTAACTTATCTATTTGTGGTGGTGTTTTTCCGAAATCCTGGAAAGTATCTGTCATCATTCCCCTACATAAGAAGGGAAGAAAATGTGACATATCAAACTATCGCCCCATTGTCAACTTAAGCTAATTCTGCTCTGGGCTTTGTTAAATGATGGTCTAAAGTGTTTGATGAATCATACATAACTAAACTCCTTTATCTTACGTTCGTAAGACCTGTATTTGGAGTTTGCTAGTCCTGTGTGATCTACTTTTTATGCGAATCATATTAATCGCATTGAGGCTGTACAGCGTAGATTCGTAATATTTGCCCTTCCTTGGATCGATCCTCTTCGGTTGCCTACCTACGCTGACCGATTAAAGCTTATTTCATTGGAGTCCCTTGAAAGTAGACGCGACAACTCCAGAATTGTTTTTGCCTTAGATTGCAAGGCGCGGTTGATTCCCCCGAACTGCTGGGGGCTCTGTATTTATCGATTCCTGCTCGTCCCTTGAGGAACCAAGGCTTTCTCCATATTCCACACCACCGCACTAATTATGGTATGCATGAGCCTACTACATCTATGTCTCGTCTTTTTAATAAATCATTTGGAGTTTATTGATTTTCACTTGTCGAGTCATACTAAGGGGGTCTTACTATGTAACAGTTTCAAAAAATCGATTTTTTTTTTACATTTTTTTCATCTAAATAGTGTTAGAAATACGCTGGTAAAAGGATTTAACTGTGGACGGGCTCGTTTGGCAGTGACAGAGCATTTTTCACGGTCATGCGCGGTCGTTTTTCGCGTTTCTGCTCAATCTTGTCAATCTTTAAACGTGTTTTTCCGAAAGTCGTCTCTTTAGAGGTGGGGTGAACGTTTTCGAAAAAACTACCTGATCGATCTTGTCATACTAAACATTTTTATTATCAGAAAACATGTCGCAACAGATAGGCACGAGCTTTTTTTGAAATTCTTGTACAAAAATTTTTAACAGCCTTGCATAGCAGAAAAAAAAGTGCCAAAAAAATTTTTTTTTTCAAAATTCTATTACTATAAGAATTTTGTGAATTTTCGAAAAAGCTCGTGTCTATCCATAGCCAAGGGGATGAGAAAAATAAATTTTTAAGGTTTTTGGTTTCAGATCATCTGATCGGTCAAAATCGTTCACCCCGTGCGCCCTGGACACTTTTGACGAGGACGCAGTGAAGGACGTGTAGCGGTCACATACGTCATTTTTATGTAAAACCAAAAAAACTATGTAAAGTTCAATAATGAATGATAACATTACAAAAAACTGCTTCCCGAAATCATTTGTAGTTTTCTAGTAATCAATTTTTGAATATAGCGCTCGGAAATGAGGTATTACATAGTAAGACCCCCTTAATCAAGATTTGTAAGCTACAAAGGCTGTTTTCTATTATTTAATAAATTGGTATACTTATGACCCTCTATTTTTCTTTAGAGAAACAGTTCTAATTAATTGAATCGATCTGTTCGATCTATGGATATCGATCTTTTTAAGGCGATTAATCGGTCTACGATATCGGAAATAAATTACAGATCGATCCTTACTGAATCGATTTTCTCAGTTCGATCATCCCTAGAATCCCCACGAAATCCAGGGAAGACTTCGAATTGGAGGAGCGCTCAACACATGTAGAAGATCCGTCGCGAGGGAATGTGCGCAGATCAACAAATCGTGGTCACAATTGAAGGCGTTGGCGCGGATTCGGACCAGGTGTTGAGTCGGTCTAAGTAAAAAATAAGAGTTAGTTGAAGAAGAAATTTTTTTATTTAGAATAATCTTTTTTATAAACAATAGTAAAAAGTTACTTCGCCCACTGACTTTCTCTTCATAGGTACAAAAGTCCTCCGATGGTGAAAATGTTTCTTTAATCGAAATTGGGGCGGAGGCCCACTTATGCATAATTACCATAGATAATTAAAAAAAAATACATTTCTGTATCTCTCATTACTGTATCTCTCATGTATCCAACCACACTCAATTGAGAGTCGTTCATGCAAAAAAAAATTATTGCATTAAATTACTAATTAGCTTCTCCAATCGAATAAATTTTAAAACCAACCCGTGCTTTAATAATTTATTTTTATTTGTTTACAGTAGCAAATTGGTAGTTCGACCTCCTTTGCACTCTAACTCTGCATCGAATGATCTCGTTTATCAATTCTGTTTGTTATAGGGAATATTTTTCGAGAAAATGGATAATAAATTTTGATTATTTCTGCTTTATTTAATTGAAATCGTATCCAACCTCATGCTGATTGAATCAATAAATTAAATGTATTCGGTCGAACATGATAGTATGTATGAATTGAGATGAAGCGAATTTAACAAACCAAACCATCAGTTCCATAATTTGATTTCCATCACAGTGGGTTAAAATCAATTTGGATGGGAAAAATTGGAAATTGACACATTAATTTGCACTTCATAGTTTGGTTCCAGTAGTCAAATTGATTTTCATTCAAAGTTTTTGTATTTTTAGTTTAATCTTGTACATATACAGTCCTCCATTCAATGATTCTTTCAATCGAAATTTAAATTTAATAATCCTTTATCTTTCAACAATGCAGTTTTATTCTATATAAAATTTAACCTATACAAACACGCTCAGAGAATATTTTACAATATGACCATCATTTAAAATTAAATTTTATTTTAAATGCCAGACTTGACGAAAAAAACTTAATTACTGCAGTAATGCTGACGGTTTCCGAATGTAAATGGCACGGAAATTTTATAATTACCTTTTCCGTTCGTTTGTTTCCAATTTTCATTCCAGTTATTACAATTTCGATAATGTCCGCTGAAAATGTCGCAATTTCTTGTATAACATAGCCCGTATTTGGTCCATTTTTGTTCGTAAACAATCGACAATAAAATGGTTCCAGGAAGCGGGTCGTTCAGCTGATAATATAATACAGGGGATTATGTAGAATATAATCGATTTAGGATAAGTGTGTACAGAAATGAATGAATTTAAAATCACCCTTTATGTTTTTGTATTGCACAGAAATATTGAGATATTAGACCTGAACAAATTGTTTCTCTTGGGAACGAAGACATTAAAGAGAGCATCTTCATCCGTAGCTTTCCTTTGAACCCGTAGATGATTTACCTTTCGTATATACCTTTATCTTGTCTTGTCGAAAGTATGTATTATAGAAAAATCGACCGATTGAAGGTTCTTAATTCTTCGATTTTCACGAATCTGTGAAGGTTTATCAGACTAGTAATTATGTAATTTTTTTAAACTTAGTCTTAATAATGAAATTTTGGAAAATGAAGTGAAAAGTTTTTGCATTTACCGGTGTGTTAAAAAATTCATAACTTTGGTTCTACTTCTCGCAATTTTGCACCTTTCCTGGAAGAGTTTGATCATCCTGGTGCCTCTATTCCTTTGCCCAACATATATCGTGATATTATCATGGATAGTATCAGGGAAGTTAAACTGCACTTTTCCTTTGGTCCTGATGGTGTTCCATCTGCGTTCGTGAGGTCCTGCTCTGACGCATTACTCACTCCACTGGAACTTCTCTTCAGGCCGGTAGATTTCCCACGCTATGGAAGAGTTCCTATATAATTCCTGTTTGTAAAAAGGATCATAAAAGCTTGATTAAAAATTATAGGCCAATCGCGAAGATTTTCTGCATACCCAAGTTGTTCGAGTCTGTTATATATTCACAGCTTGTGAAGCCGTGTAAGGGGCTAATCTCGTCTAATTAACATGGCTTCCTGCCTGGTAGATCGACGACAACTAACCTGCTTGAATTTACCTTCCACATAATCTCTGCCTTTCAACAGGGTCTCCAGACTGCGTCTACATCGACTTCAGCAAGGCATTTGATAAACTCCGGAGACGGAGTTGGATCAATTCGTTGAGCCGCATGACAACCATGCAATAGGTCCCGGGTTTGAAACCAGATCTCTCCGTGAGCTTTTATTAAGAAATTAAAGTAATCCACTCCGTCTCTGGGCTGTCGTCTAGCTCGCATCAATGCAAAAAGAAGACTGAAGTTTCCTCACTTCCCTTACCCTAATTCCCTTCCGGCTAAAACCATGCTAACGTATCAAAGGGTTATCACCTAGGATTTGGCCACATCGTATAAAAAAAAAATTCCGCACTCTGTGATTATGCTAAAACTTAGAAATTGGAATTCCCGCCTTTTCCCGCTCTTCGTACTTGAAAGATAGGACATACCGAGCATCTTTTCGTAACACTTCTATCTAAAGTCGTTAGGGCTTCTGGTGTACCTCAGGGAAGCCATCTTGGTCCGCTGCTGTTTATTCTTGCCATTGACGACATGCAGATATGCAGACGATATGAAGATTTTCTCTTGCGTTAGAAATAGTTATGATTCTTCCTGCATTCAGGATGATTTAAATACCTTCAAGGTTTGGTATGAATCAAATCGCCTGCTACTTAACCTGGATAAATGTGAAGTTATGTCATTCTCTAGAAACCTCGGTCAGCTCGTCTTTCATTACCATATGCACTCTAAAATGTCCTGGGAGTCACCGAGAGTGTATCTGTATAGCGCGGAGCTACTCTCTGAGTCGAGGTGTTTTGGCTGGCGCGTGGGTTTCTCTCCTCCTTTCTCAATCGGGATTGGGACCGGCTACGGCGGAGTTAATTATAATTTTAGTGTGCACATATTCCCGTAAATTTGCCTTTTACAGGATATTGAAAGTATGCTTTTTGTACAACTACGAAGGTAAATCAAATATAAACGAGACTCTTGTTTCTAAGCGAGTAAGTTTGAAGAATGAGCGCGGCCGCTTCTAGGGAGCATTGCATAGGTATGTGTAGGCTGTCGACCGGTTCAAACCGGTTGTCACGATGTTGGAACAACAGGTGCATCCGTCCGCTGTGCAATGCATTATTATTAAATTTCTTACTCAAGAAGGTAAAGTAGAACCAGTTGAAATTTTGAAAAGACTGACAGCACAATTTGGTGATCAAACGCTGTTAAAAGTTCTCCTCGTTTTTTTTTTTGCCATAAGGTGTTCAAGGAAGGACGTGAACGGGTTGAAAATAAGAAACAGGCTCGCCGTCCTGGGATTAGCATTACGGCATAGTGCTCACTTCTATTTTTTAGACTGGCGGGGTGTACTGTACATTGATTCCTTGCATGAAATTCGCACAATAATTGCTGCTTATTACTGAGGAACGCTTATTGTTCGAAATGACGTGACCAACCTAATCCCTCGGCCCCGTACTGCACGTTTAACTTTGCCAAACATTAAAGGAAATAAGATCGACTCCACTTAAGCATTCACCCTATAGGCCTGGATTATCGTCCTGTAGAGCAACGATCAGGACGATGTCAGACTCCAGACCTTCTTGCGCAATCGGCTCCTAACATAACCCTCTTCCTTTTACGATGCCAGGATCAAAACCAACCAATCCGGTGGGCGTATTAAACCAAATTACAATCTTTTATAAATAAAGTCTCATTTATATTTGATTCACTTTATTCTAATAATTTCTTTTAGACTGCGTGATCTTAATTATCTGTTTGTAACATAGGTATTGACATGTGCAAATAACGGAACAAAATTTTCGAAATTGGGATGAAGACCCACTTATACATAATTACCTAATTTATGAATTTTATAAAAAAAAATTTATAAGTTAACTATTCTCTTTCTGTGGTTTTTAATCCCTTATGCGGCATAGGGCGTCTATTACACCGACTCTCCACCTGGTCCGCTTCAGCGACAATGCCTTTAACTATGGCCAGGATTTGTTGAGCTGGGTGCCTTCCTTCTCTACGGATCTTCTCCACGTATTGCTTTTACATCGATTTCTTATTATTAAAACAACTCTCGGTTTACTATAACAGTAGGTGTTATAATCGACTCCACACTTAACTGGGGCAAGAACATAGAGGAGCGCGTGAAAAAGGCATCGGTAGCGTTCTAAACCCGCAAGAAAATGTTTGGTAAAAATGGCGCTTAAGCCCTCGTATTGTACTTTGGATGTACCCTGCCGCCGGATGGCTATCCAAGGCAGACTACACTGTTGACAGCTGAACTTTAGCTGACTATACTTCGAATTGCAGCCTGGTTCTTCATCTGTCAGCAGCAGTCTGAGCAGAGATATGTGATGGCATTCTGGATCGGCTTGAGATCATAGTATAGAAGTGGGAGGGGGGGGGGGGGGGGGGGGGGGTAGGTTCAAAAAAATTGGAGGCCATCTCCACGCTCGGTCGCGTCGCGCAACAATCGAAACATATATCATGCCTGTGGGATGGGAAAAGCTTGAACGAAACAAGAAAAGAAATTTGGAAAAAGATAAAGAATGACAAACCCGCGAAAAAAAAGAAAAAAAAACTTTGAAAGGAGAAAAAACAATTAAACCTAACAAATATTAAGGGAAGAGGAACGAGGATGGCAGACGCTGCCAGAACTTACCTTCATTTTGCCCATTAGTTTATGATGTACGGTTTTTTTTAATATTAGAAATTCAAATTAGGAAATTCAAAACGGTAGAAGACCCAATATTAAGCACAGCAAACTTATTGCAACTAAGCAAGTTGACGTCATATAAAATTGGGAAAAGTTGGGGTTTTTATGGGAGCGGAAAAGCATAATCTACAAAATCTTCATTTGTCTAAAACTTTTAAAGAATAATCGCCTCTGAGGTGGTAAATTAAGACTCTGAATGAGAGGGTGCATGCTAAAGAAAATTTAATACATATGTGGTGTACCAGCACCACATTCGAAAAAGTTTAGTTTTTCGAAATTTTGAAGGGTTTTGATAAAACTCACCTGAACCTTGGGGAAGATTTTGTACAGTTTTGTACAGTTTTGGATCCCTAGAGTTTTTTATTTGACATATATATCTTAATGTTTCAAAATACTCTTTGATTCTTTTCCTGAAGGGTAGGAAGAGTCATTTCCCAGATGACTCTTATACAATTGAATAGCACAAAAAACAAACCATTCCCTATTTTTAACTTACTTCGACATGAAGTTGCCTGAAACTGTCACAAGCAAAGAAATCAAGTAATTATTAATGGACTTGAAAAAGGTATTCCATCATGGTGTCCTGTTAAAACATTTATCAAGGAAGGTTTGATTTTCGAATTCCCAGAACTACCTATTCATTTTTTCATTTGAAGCAATAAAATGTCCATTAGACTGCCATCGATCTGCTAACTCATGACAGAAACACGGAAGGAAGCAAACTTCTTTGATTCAATATCATCCTGTGTTCCACGTGTCGGTCTCAGAACTTCCAAAAACTTTTTGCACAAATTGCTTAAGCTTTAAAATAATACTGTCATTGGGTGAATTTTAATTCTACAGACCAAATGTTCATTGCTGACAGTTTTCATTAGTCAAGTTGCAAATTAGGACAAAGTTTCAAGCAACTGTTGGTGAAGTGGATATGGACAAGCATACCTAAAATAGAAGGTTGAGCAGAAGACTGGAAAGGCATTAGTTGTTTTATGAGAAGAGCTCAGAAAACGTACTCGTATTATATATGTAGGATCTTATGTTAGTGAAGGTGATGTTAGAATCAAAACCCTTAAATTCGTAAATTCACAGAGTTTTTATTAAAAAGTTTTTGCGCGAATAAAATTAGAAACTTATCCTAGAAGTTCATTCAAATTCACTAATAAGAGTTTGTAATTGCACAGGTAAGTATGAAAATGTTCTTATAAAGGTTATATCGAAAAATCACTAAAATACTAATTACAGCTACTGGAATGTTCACAAATTGATCAGCACTACAGGTAGTTATTAAAAAGAAATTTCCAAGCACTAAATTTAAATTTACAGCACTAATATTTCCTACTTTCAGCTCAGATCAGCATGGGAAGAACAACTGCGCTTAAATCTCAACAACCGATAACTGCTAACTGCTAACTGCAACTCTGGATTCGAATGCACTTGCACTCAGCGCGATATTGTTAAGTGCTAACGGCATGAACTGCAGCTGGATGCTATTGTTTTTAATTTTTTGAAAATAAATTTTTGTTTCAGCTTAGATGTTATCGTCATCGGATTCCCACATCCGGCCATCCTGAGCTTCATCCGTCCCGGATGAGTATCCTTTTTCACCTAAGTTGGACCACGGCTTCATTAAATCAGCGGCGGAACTAGAGATATTTGGCCCCTCATGACAGCCAATCTTTTTT
Source organism: Leptarthrus brevirostris (assembly GCA_964036015.1). NCBI lineage: Eukaryota > Metazoa > Arthropoda > Insecta > Diptera > Asilidae > Leptarthrus > Leptarthrus brevirostris. The sequence continues at coordinate 9,555,637 of OZ038373.1, forward strand.
ACATTGTACCTATCATTTCCATTTGCAGCAGTAACCTCGTAAGGGCCCAAAAACTTGGGAAACAGCTTCGCACCAGGAGTGAATTGTATACGTCTAATAGCTACTAAGTCACCAGGCTTATAGACTTTTGCTACCTTCCTTTTTCTCAACGAATATCGCCGATTTTCTTCTTGGACTTTATTGATTTGCTTCTTTGCTCCTTGTCTGATCACATCACGTTCCTTCTCGAATTCAGCAACGATTTCCTCTTCTACTATCCTAGCCAATTCGACTTGTTCAGGGCAAGATATTTTAACACCGAACATTAACTGAAAAGGCGTTCTGCCAGTGGACCTGGAGCAAGTAGAGTTCAAAACTCTCTGCAGCTGCGGAACATGCTTAAACCATTTAGATGGGTCTGCTATAGACATCTTGGCAAGAGCGTTAATGATGATCTGATTGAGTCTTTCGACTTGGCCGTTTCCTCTCGGCACACCAGTGGTGATGAAAACTAGGTTGATCTTTCTTTCTTCGCAATATGTTTGGAATGCCGTTGACGTGAATGCTGTTCCTCTATCTGCTATGATCCTGCATGGGTTTCCAAAGATTTCACTCTGCAGCTCCAGTTTCCGAAGTACTTCATCAGCAGTTGTGGATTTTACTGGGTAAATCCAGGAGAATTTTGTAAAGGCATCGATGACGGTGAAAATATACTTGTAATTTTTAGAAGTTGAAGCTAACGGCCCCAAATGGTCGACATGATAAGTATGGAGAGGTTGATCAATCTTCTCTATCGGATGCAAAATACCTTCCGGCTTTCCCATTTTTCTCGCTGCGAGGATACATGGAACACAATTCTTTAAAACTCCTTGGATCTTCTTAAACAAGCCCGAAATATAATACTCTTGACGCATCATTGCTTCGATTTTACGTGCATTGATATGGCCCTGCTCGTGGATACTCGTAATGATACCTTTCTGCAAAGGCTTGGGAACAACTAGTAAATAATTGCCTTCTACCAATTTGTATAGGATATCGTTTCTCAGTAGGTAATTTTCGTAGCTTCCCTGCTGGAGGCACGTTTTTATCAGTCGGCAAAGGTCATCATCATTCTGCGCCTGCTTAACTCGTAAGAGAATTTCACTGTCTGCTGTCAACACGGAAGGGTATCTGCTTAAACTGTCCACGTGACGCATACTGGATCCAGAACGGTGTAATACTTTACAATTGAACTCTTCTAAGAAAAGTGCCCATCTGGCGACTCGACTATTAAGTTCTTTCCTTCGCATCGTAAGTTCGAATGCCTTACAATCTGTGTAAATAGTAAAACTCAACCCGAGCAAGTAATGTCGCAATCTCTTCAGGGATCTTACAATAGCCAGGACTTCTAGCTCATAACTTGAATACCTCTGCTCTGCTTCTGTACTTTTGAAGCTCAAGTAAAACACTGGAAAAAATTTTCCAACATCAAGATGCTTCTGCAAGAGAATCGCTCCGTAACCCATCTTGCTGGCGTCTGTATGAAGCTCTGTCTCTAGTAGTGGATTGAATAACTTCAGCACAGGTTTCGAACACAGTCGTTCTTTTAGAAGTTCGAAAGAATCTTGTTGATTTCGACCAAATTCAAATTTGACATCCTTTTTTATTAGGTCTGTTAACGGCTTTGCGATTATTGAATAGTCTTTTATAAACTTACGAAAAAATCCAGTGAGGCCAAGGAAACTTTGGACGTCTCGCATATTCTTTGGAACAGGAAATTTTCGGACTGCTGCTGTTTTATCCTTTGACGGCTGTATACTTCCTCGTTCGATTATATGACCAAGAAATTCGACGCTTCTCTTCAAAAAGTTCGACTTTTCCCACTTAATCACAAGACCATGCTCTTCAGCTAATGACAATGTTCTTTTCAGCTTTTCGATGTTTTCAGCTTCACTAGATGACGGGATTATTATATCGTCCATGTAAAGAAATATTGTTTTTTCCATTATAAGCGGCTGGAGTGCAGTATTGAGAAACCGTTGAAATACTGCTGGCGAGTTACATAATCCGAACGGGGCTTTATTGAATTCAAACTGCCCATCACATGTCAAAAAGGCTGTATATTTTTTGCTAGACTCGTCGACATCTACATGAAAAAAGCCGTTACGTAGGTCTAAAGTTGTGAAGACACGAGCAGCATAAAGATCTTCTAACACGTCTTCGATTATTGGTAAAGGATATCGGTCCTTAACAATGTATCTATTCAGCTTTCTGTAATCAATGCATAGTCTATATCCTCCATCCTTTTTTCTAGCAAGGACAACGGGGCTTGCAAAGTCGGAACAGCTCGGTCTTATAATTCCATCTTTCAGCCATTCGTTTATTTGCTCGCTCACTACATCTTTTTCTGTCGGAGCCAATCTTCTTGGTTTAAAATAGATAGGTGGAGTTCCATCCTCTAAGATGATTTGCATCTTTATGCATGATTCCTTTAGTTTTCTTGGTGAATATCCAGCAACTAATTCGTGAATTTTCTGTCTATCAGAGATATCTTTCACTTCATTCAAATATTCAAAACTACATTCTTCCACCAGTTGTACCACGTCCATCTTTTCGAGAAAATCATCTTCTCCTTCCAGCTGAGCTACTTTCGCTTTACTTAAAGAAAGCTTTCCATTTTCTATGTGTAACTTTGCCAACTTGATAATATCCAGCCCAATTAGAACATCATTGGTTATCCAGTTATCTGGGACAATGTGACACTTTACGTCATAAATATCACCGCTGATTTCAAATTGTGTTAGGATTGAGCCAATTGTGCGCTTTAAACTCTGACCAAATCCGGCAAGCGTAATGCTAGGCCCCCTTTCTATTACACAGACCCTACTACTGTCGACTACTGATCTTCGAACTAAAGTTACCCCACTTCCTGTATCAACTAAGGCTCTATATTCACCTTGCCCAAATCGTATAATCACACTAAGATCTGGAACTGATATTGTGCTTACTTGGTTCCTAAAATCTTTTTCTACTACTTTGCTCGTGCCTGCTCTTTCTGTTCTAGGTTGAGGACAATTAGGTGCCATATGCCCAAAGCTACCGCAATTAAAACACTTTGCACCCTTACTTTTATTAGGACAATTCCCAGTCAAATGCATCTTAGATCCGCAATTGTAACATCTCTTGGTATTTTGTGTAGTTCTGTCTATCCTCGGAATCGGCGTTTTCCTATGTGTGCACGAAGCCTTCTGTTCACCTTTCATGATTTGGTACGCTTTGATCTTCTGCTTCAACTCTTCTAGGGACTGAGCCCCATATAAAATAATTTTGTTTTGAGCATCGTCGGGAATTCCAGCGATTATATATGCTACCAGAGATTCTTCGTCTACCGAACCACGATTTGCCAACTGCTTCATCGCGTATACATATTCCAAAAGAGTTTCGTCTACTTTTTTCTTTCGATTTTCTAGAGATTTGTGGATGCTTAAACTTGTCGGAGTGTCTTCGAATTCACTTTGTAAAGTTTCCTCTAACATTTTCCAACTATGCACACCCGTGGAAGCCTCTATAGCTGCCCTAGCCGCCCCTCGTAATAACCTTCTTGCGTAGAGATACTTCTGAATATCACTCCATTGACACACTATGGCAATATCTTTAAAATCTTTCAGCCATGATTTGACACTCTTTCCTGATTCTCCACTAAATGTTGCTAGAGATTCTTCAACGTCTTTAAATACAAAGTTGTTACCGAAAGCTACTTTTTCTTCAGCCGTAGATGGATTTGCCATTATTTCTTCTTCAGAACTATTGCTTTTAATTGAATAAGTGACTTCTGCAAATACGTCTTCTGAAGGTGAATCTCCTACTTCCTCTTCAGCTTCTCCTACTGTCCCTAGTATTCGATTAATCAAGTCCAGCTTTTTCCGATATTTAACAGATAACCCGCGTTCTCGTAATATGCTTTGCAGTGCGTTAAACGTATACTTTTGTAATTCTTCCATGCAAAATTTACATGCAGAATTGGTTAAAAGTCTTTTGATATTTTATTAAATTTTTCACAAATAATTATAAATCATATAATTCTAAAAGTCTTTGTCGAAAATAATGAATCAAACAACAAATGTTTTATATTGCACTGTAAAATGTCCCGTTTATCTGTGCATGCTTATAACTGTTCAAAAATTGGAAAATTCTTACCTTGGATTATGCGTCTATGTGACTTTTTCTCATTAATTACTGACCATTACCTTTTTATTTCGTTTCTTTTAATCTACCTGTCCACGTGTTTGTCACACCTTTTCCAACTTTTTGCACTCAATACTTTAACTTTATAGCCGATTTTCCTAATTTTTAGCAAAATATCACTCATCAAACTTCACATGTTGCATATCCCACTTCTGACACCATATAATTTGTAGGATCTTATGTTAGTGAAGGTGATGTTAGAATCAAAACCCTTAAATTCGTAAATTCACAGAGTTTTTATTAAAAAGTTTTTGCGCGAATAAAATTAGAAACTTATCCTAGAAGTTCATTCAAATTCACTAATAAGAGTTTGTAATTGCACAGGTAAGTATGAAAATGTTCTTATAAAGGTTATATCGAAAAATCACTAAAATACTAATTACAGCTACTGGAATGTTCACAAATTGATCAGCACTACAGGTAGTTATTAAAAAGAAATTTCCAAGCACTAAATTTAAATTTACAGCACTAATATTTCCTACTTTCAGCTCAGATCAGCATGGGAAGAACAACTGCGCTTAAATCTCAACAACCGATAACTGCTAACTGCTAACTGCAACTCTGGATTCGAATGCACTTGCACTCAGCGCGATATTGTTAAGTGCTAACGGCATGAACTGCAGCTGGATGCTATTGTTTTTAATTTTTTGAAAATAAATTTTTGTTTCAGCTTAGATGTTATCGTCATCGGATTCCCACATATATGTATATACCTTACTAATTCTCTTGTTTGTTTCAGTCATGAGGAAAAAAAGTATAACTTGCTCGGAGCACTATTATCCTGTCTGTACTGCCCTATACAAAGTCCGTACTGACAAAAGTAATCAAAAGCTCCTTCGGGATGAATGTCATGTAAGCTTGTTATAGCTCATCACATGAACATTATCATCATGCAAAATTTCTGTAATTAGCTTGTCCTTATACGAAACATACAACATTACTTACAGTTTGGTATGGCAAGAAACTTTACGATTCCTTGTCTTTGTAGAACAGAGAAAGATTCCCCAAGTATACGACGCTACACACTTTTTTTTTCAACTTTTAAGTTCACAGTTCAGATGGAAACTGATTTAATGTTTATTTAACTTTTTAAGAGTTAAATCAGAAAAGCATTTCCTGGAAAAATATATAACGCATAAAACGGGAACTCGTTCACAGGTAAAATTATATTACGACTTTACGATAACTTTTCGACAAAGGTACTGAAAAAGTTAAGATATTGTTCAGAGAAAAGTTTTAAAAGATTTTCTAGTCATAAAACCAGATGTATGCGAAAGTTATACTGAAAGTTTGCACTTTTAATGTAAAACAAAAAGAAAATTTCTTGATACACAGAGTTGGATTTGAAACAGAATAGAATCACATTTTGAAGTAGAAAAAAATAACAAAACTTAATCTTATAAAAACTGAAGAAAGTAGGTACTTGAAGGCTGCGAGCTTTAAGTACAACAGGAAAGCTACATTGATTGGCAGTTCTGCTTGTGCATGATTGGCAGTCCTGCAAAAGACTAAAGATCTGTAAAAGGCTAGGTCAGGTTAGGGTGGCTGCCTAAAAAGGCACACTTAGGCCAAAGAGGCCCAGTGTGATACCACAGTTGAGGCTGTATGTTCAACCCCATTAATCCCTGGGAAAGAGGAGAGCCTACCTATAGCTCGCTAGGAGACCGAGCTAGCTCCCTATCGCCAGTTGAATGTAGTTCTCGTGGAATTAATAGATATTATTGGCTGGAGCAAAAAGGTTATACCCTTATCACGTAGCCGAGAACCGTTCAGAGCTGGTAATAAACCAAGCTATATCCCTGACATCAGTGGAGCTTAATTCGGTTAACTCTTTAAAAAAGGGGGAGCCCAAAAACTGGTTACTGCGGTTGGCTAGAGCTTTCGTTTTCCTCCTCATATTTGCAACTCTTGAAGGCGCGCCGAGTCTATCGGCGTGTCTTCCTATAAGACAGACGCTTATTAAACTTCATCCAAGTTAGATGAGCTCTCTTGTCCGCTTAAGTTCAAGATTTGGCCATATCTGTCGAGTGATAAGGCAGGTGTGTTTCCTCTGCCATCGAACATTTGCAATCCTCTACTATGCCCAGGTACCCAAATGAGTTAAATACTCAGTCATGTCATTTAAAGTTCAGCAGCATGCTATAACCGTTTTGGAGGTTGTATACACTCCCCTGAGGGATTTAATAGCAGCTTGCCTATCTGAGAAGATACAGATGCTATCCGTAGGCAGGGTTAAGTGCTTCAGACAGTCTACGGCTACTTTTATAGTCATGATTTCCACCTGAAGCAAGCTACAGTAGTCAGGTTGAAATGTCGATGTTCAGGTGTTCCACGCACTCTGCCTTCACATTTGGAACCGTCATTTTAAAGATGCACTGACTATCCCCATTGAGGGGTGTCTTCCTCCCACTCCGACCTAGTAAAGAAAAAGGAATCAAGTTTCGCAAAAACGAAAGGCTGAGGTGTGGTATAGTCAGTGTTAATTGCGACTCTACCGTCCAGGATTGTGACCGTAGTCAGTGCGTTTCCAAGTCTGGACTTAGTTTAGCCTAATGGCAGCCGAGATTGGGGTTTGCTTACCGAAAAGATCCAGGTGGAGAACAATTTTTGGGACTTTAGAAGGTGTGGTTCTAAATGCACTTGTTATTAGTAGTATTGCCATCCTTTGAACCTTTTCAAGTGCTTTGTGATGCTATGTCCATATATATCCACCATACGACCACGCCACAAGTGGATATGGGTCGTATAACACTAGTTTAGAGCCAGTACACAATACATGGCTCCATCTCCCATCTCTTACCTACCAATACAACGTTACTGTAGCTTTTCGTACTCTTTCTTGGATGTTAGGCTTCCAGGTAAGTTAACTATCTAGGAACAGACCTAGATATTTAACTTATTTACATAGTTTCAGTCTCACACTATTTAATATAGGACAGTTCATACGAGGAACATAATGTTGAAGACTATTAACTCTGCCTTATCCGGGCTTATTCCCAGACCATACCCATAATTGCATGAGGATATCTTGGAGAAGGCGTGTTGCAGCACTACAGCCAATTTATTAGGGTATTTACCTGAAGTTATTAGGGCAATTTTATTGGCATAGGCGATAACATTGAGGCCAAAGTGCTCCAGATCCAGGAGTAGCTCAACATGAGTTCCACAAGAATGGTGATAGGATACCTCCCTGAGGGGTACCGTTAGTACCGACTCTTTGTGTATTAGATCCTCCCTAACAGGAGTTAATGATCCTGCTTTTTAGCATAAGATATTAAGCCTGGGGTTTGAGTTCCAGCAGCATACCTATATGGTGGATGGTTTTATTCAATCTTGCTGTCTCTAGAGCAGCTACGATTGCCTCAGTGGTTACGTTACGGAAAGCCTCTTCTATATCAGTAAAGGTTTCCAAGGTGTATTCTTTATATTGGAATAACTTTTCCATTTCGAACACCACCTCATTTATGTAAGGCTGCCGGCTTGCCTTTTGGATAAGTATGTTGGGTCCTGGATAATAGGTTGGGATCGAAATTTTCCCTTATAAACAAAATCCTTTCCAAGGATTTAAATAAGAAACAACTTCGACCGATCGGTCTGCAGTCACTGGGTTTGGCGTGACCGTACTTACTCGCTTTCGAGACAAGGACTACGCGTGAGAGATGCCAGATCTCTTGTACACGGTTCAGCCTCAAACAATCTCTGAAGATCGCCGTCAACCAGGGTGTATCCACTTCAAGATCCTTCTGCAATATAACTGGCAGAATGCCATCTGGACCTGGAGACTTTGTTATATCAACGGATTTGATCGATTATCTATCGCTGTCCTGAGAATGGAATGTTATCATCTGGAATAGTCACCGGATTTTCAAAGGCGGGCAAACGGTGCCCATCAGGGCTTCCAGCATTTCCTCGCTTTCTTACTTTCCTCAACTTGACCGTTTTTTTCTCGCAAAGGGAGACCCAACTCTTTCTCTTAGCTGCTCTGATCTTCTTCTTGAACTGCTTTAATGCCGCCCTGTAGTTTGTCCATGCTGCCTGTTCACTGGACGATTAGACCAGCCTTAATAGGGCGTGAACTCCATGGCGGGTTTCAGTAGGAATCTTATCCCACTAATTGGCCTGAGATTTTTTTTGAGGTCTGCTGACCGGGCAGGGTAACTCGAATGCTCAATTAAACATTCAGTAACTTGGCTCACTTCAGATTGTAGGTATTGGGTGCTCCAGATTGCATCCGGGCATCCCGTTCCCAGTTTTTCCTGCAATAGTTAAAGCTGATATAGCTGTGGTTCGATAACGATGGCCTTTCTTATACCATTCAGTCCTTCAGCTCACAACCAACCTTTACTACTAAACACTGTGCTACCAGCGTTCTACGTTCCAAAGTTCTTTTACACAGAAAAGCCTCGATCCAACAAATATATAGTATATCATTTGCCAGACTAGTAATGGCGCTAAATAACAGCAACTTTCCTTTATCTCGAATGTGGAACCTGCTACAAAAATAATAAAAAAACGGGTAGGTATATCTCCTCAGCATACTGTGCCAGTAAAGTGGAATACAGATTTACTCTACTTGACTTTAAGCAATCAACTCCAACAAAATTGGAACTTCAAATATTTTAAATTACATCTGTATGCATGTTACACACGAGGAGGTATTTGCTTAGTTGCTGGAAGCGACTTTGTGCTCACAAACTATAAGCGGTAAATACAGAAAAGTGTCCAAAATATAGAAAAATTTGAATGAAGAGAATTCTGTTAATACTTGAAAAAATAAAGTAAATTTTTCTGTTCCAATTTTCTTTCAAAACTCATATGAATACGATAAACATATTGATTGGTGTCTTCTACTTTTATCCTTGACATGCACATGTCAAGGTATTCAAGAAGAGTACTGCCAGTGCAACTAACTTAACGGATGAAAATAATGCGTTGTCCAACTATCTAGGACATCAATACTATATCTAGCTATATACACTTCACTCTAAAACCGCATCCGACAAATTCAACCGCAATTAAGTCCTTTAGGGGTTTCGGGTTACTCTCAGAACACGAAAGTTAAAGAAATTAAAAATAGTGCAGCCCTTCAGATTGTCGGAACTTTATAACTTTGAGTGATGCTTTTTCCAGATCTAGATCCAGAGGTAAGTTGAACTCGATAAAATTCGTTAATTAACAGCAGTCATGAGAAGGGACAAGTTGATTTCTCGAAAATCAGGAAACTCAGGGTCTGTTGCTGACATCATGGCTTTTGTAGACATCCCGTAAAATGAAACGAAGCAGAATTAATTTTAACAGCCATTTCGAGAGAATTAAATTCATGACACCGTACTTGAAGGAGGAAATGTGTAGATGTAAAGTGAATTAGAAAATCGGTGAATCCTGAAAAATAATTATATTTCAATAAATTTTTTTTATAAACTGACTAAGTATGATCAAGAACAATATCGATATATTTCAAATTTCGCTTACAAATTCCTTTTGAGCTATAGCTGTTACCGACTGCAAATTCAACCCAACATCTTTCCACTGCACTGCCTCGACGCGGCCGAGGTGAACGGTGAAGTAGGGAGTCCCGCACGGGGCTAGCGTATTCCAAAATCGGTCTAACGAAAGTGCAGTAAAAAAGATTATTTAGGTAGGGATCATCGATCTTCTTAGACCATCTTTTAACGAAATCCATCATCGACTTAGCTCTACCAACAATCGAGTCCACATGATTCTCGAATGAAAAACGAGAATTCAGGGCCACGCCCCAGGTCTTTCCCCTTATCAGCCCTATCATTTAAAGGAAGGTGATTGCGCATGCACCAATCGCAGAACACAGCCAAGTCAGAGTGCAAAGGACTGCAGTCTGATTCGTGGGAAACAGTGCGAAAAATCTTAGCATCTTCCGCATACCACAGAATTTTACTGCTGGCCAGGAGAAACGAAACATCATTAATATTGGATAGAAGGGAGAGAGCCAAGGATACTACCCTGAGGCACCCCATTTGTTTGCCAGCTTCGACGGCTGGAATAATGGATGAATTCAAAAAGGTTGGTGGTCGTCGACTTTCACGTCTGAGGAAGCTGTGCTGGAAGGACCGCATAAAAGACCTGCAGTGAAATCAAAGAACTTTACTAACGAGGGACCCTAAAACCTTACCGGCATGGCACAGGCTGGCAACCGGTCGATAATTAGAAACGTCAGACCTACTGCCTTTCTTATGTAGAGGAATCGACACATCATGCTTCCAAAGTTCAGGAAAGCCGCCGGAATGCAAGGACAGATTAAACAAGTAACACAGAACAGTAGTAAGAGATAAGTGGCATCTTTTCGGAAAGGAAGTAGGAATACTATACCCATTTACCATGGGTAGGGTAAAATCAGAAGTGGGAATATCACAGAGGGAATCACAGAAATAAGTTCGGAAAAAATGTGTGAGAACGCCGTCACTCTCGCAATCACGGTACCTCAAAGAGGAAGAATATGCGTCACAATTACGCTTCGATTTAATAAATCTCCAGAAATTTTCGGGGTCACTACGCAACGTAGCTTTCAAATTAGACAAATACTCGGCACAGTAATCCTGAAGCCTGGGGCAGAATCGGTGGCAAAGGTCCAAGTACGCAAAGTAGTCATCTTGCCTTCCCGAAACACGAAATCTCTTTCAAGCTTTACCTCTCAAGTTCCTCAGATGTCGTGAGGCACCATCAAGCTAGGAACGAAACAGGTGAGTAGGGGTGGGGGGTTCCTACCTAGAAATGGCAATGGGAATATATCGGGTAAAACAGGTGTAAAGTACATCATAAAAAGCGCCCACAGCCAAATCGACGTCGCACTCTCCCAGCATGGCGGACCAATCATAAGAACGAAGCTACGCATCAACGAACGAGAAGTCGGCACATTTAAATTTGAAGTAGAAGTCGCCGTGTAGGAGGGAAATGCAAAGGCGGTGTCTAAATACATGACAACCAGGAGTGCAGGGTGATGATTCGATTCAGGAAGCAGAGGAACCAGACGTCTCCACACAGTCGTGCCCGAGTCATACCCGAATCATTACAAATATCATAGCATTGAGCCAAACCGGAGACGGAGTTGGATCAATACGTTGAGCGGCAAGACCAACGTACCATGGGTCCCGGGTTCGAGACCAGATGACCCCGTGAGCTTTTATTAAGAAATGAAAATAATCCACTCCGGCTCTGGGCTGTTGTCTAGCTCGCAGCAATGCAAAAACAAGACTCAAGTTTCCTCACTTCCCTTAACCTAATTCCCTTCCGGCCAAAACCATGCTAACGCATCAAAGGGTTGTCCCCTAGGATTTGGCCACATCGTATATAAAAAAAAAACAACCGGAAGGGGCTACCAAGTCCAAAAAGGACAAAGCGTATTGAGGAGCAAGTGTGAGTGAGAGTATAAGACCATCATCATCAGGAGAATATAGCAAACCAATGAGGGGAAAATTGAAGTCAATGAAAAGTTCGTCTGAGGGAAGCCGGGAGTCGGAGAAACTGTGAACAGAAAGAAGCGAGCACTTCGTACACTGCGGAAAGTGGGCTAGGCAAAATGTCGGAGTCGGAAATATCGAAGACCGAACACGAGATAACCCCCCCCCCCCCCCCCCCCCCCTACGTTCACCACTGATCTAACACAGGGCCACCACCGACGTGATGAACATGGCTCAGAAAGGTTACGATCCCGACAAAAGAACTGAAACTCGGGGCCAAAAAGTTCAAAATCAGAGATCCCGGCGCACAGTCAGGTCTCAGTCAGGCAGATAACATCGGAAACCTCTATACTGGGGAGAGCGACCCATTAGTAGTTCGTCTCCTCCAGAGGGTTCGATTTTTGCACGCCTCGTGACATTCAAACGTCACTTCCACGTCATCCTCTCTAGTTCCCGTAACACCTTGTGGCGCATGGGGTGGAAGAACCGCTTCACACAGTTCGGGACAATGATTGCAAGTGTACGCACAATTTAAAGTCGATTCCGAAACATTGAAATTTTCTCTGGGTTGCCGTCGATGGGATTTAAAGCTGGGACAGTAACCGGTAACCATTCTCACGTCCTGTCTGCCAAATATAATATACTTCGCGATAGAACGCAGGATCCTCAGAAGCAGTTGTTCTTCCCGGTTTTCCAATTCTGTAACACTCTTACCTAGTAGCAATGATGCGGATCGTCCCACTTTGTGGTGATTTTATCATCGCGTCTATCCATTAACATAAGGTTACGCTTATATTCAAGGAAAGTAACTAACTTTCTTCTTTTGTTAAAGACAGCTTCTAATCTAGATACCAAGTTGTGAAGTGCTGTTAGAGTATATCGCCCAACTTGGTTTTCCTATTGACAGAAGTTAGGGGAAAGTGGTAAAGAGAGAAGCACACTTTGGCCCTCTTTTAAAATTATAGGATATATTGGCTCATCCAATAAATAATGCGATTTTTCATTCAAATCAAAGATGCTAGTTTTTCTTGACCACTCAAGCTGCTTGCAGTAGATCTCCATTGTTACCGTTTGGTTAAGGCTTAAGAGTTCAAAGTAAACTAGGCTTTGCATACCCACGAAACATATATCAACACCTTGCGTGCCTGAAGACCTTCATTAGCCTGGGTTGCCTGTGTTTCTCCATTGACATTTTTGTATAGAACCCATTTCCTATCACCAGTCACTATTCGGACCAGGAAAGGTTCAGTCCTGAGACGAGAATGCAGAGAAAAACACTCTCTGTGCGCGATTAGATTCTTGGAAGCCAATGTGCTGCCTTTTTCGATAACATTCAAGTATCGATGAATGATTTAATGACCAAATCCAATCTTTTCGGCTTATTGAGAAACAAGCCGAAAAGATTGAATTTGGTCATTAAAAAAGTTCTTCAAAAAAAAAAGTTCTTCACACGCCATCCATAATTTGCGTAGCTATAGGTCGTTAGATCGCGTCTTGTACATCACAGAATCCTTCTCTACTTGCATTATTTAACAGGCTTCCTAAGGTATAAAGATCTTCATTGCGCCTGGAACGTCTTGTGATGAGACAAGTTCGACGTTTAAACGCTGAATCAAGTACTTTTAATTGACTATACTTTTATCCTTATGTCCGACCATGATGTTTCGTACGACATTCTCCAGCTACTTATTGTAAGTGTCAATGTTAAGGTGGCTACCTCTTTTTGTCGAGAGATTTATAGCCAATAAAGCTTGGAGACGGAGTTGGATCGATGAATGAGTGGCACAATGGTTCCAGTGTTCGAGACTCGGTGTTCACGTGAGTTTTTTAAAAATAAAAAATTCACTCCATCTCTGGGCATTATATCCCCTTATTCCCCTTACCCTAATTCCCTTCGGGACAAAACTATGCTAACGCATCATAGGGTTTTCCCCTAAGATTTGGCTACAACATAAAAAATTTGAAATTTTCTGCCCCTTCTGTTGAAGTTGGTGTTCCGTCAGGCTATGTGATTTGCGTGAACATCACATCCGGCAACGACGAGTAAAATACAGGTGCTTATTTCTAGAATAAAATGTGGTCCACCTCATGTGAGAATAGGACTAAGGTTTCAGAGTTTGGGCACGCTATTAGCTGGTGCCGGCGCCTGTGGTTCTCAAAGTTGTATGGTTGTAAGGTTCAAGTCGATAGGACGAGAGTGATAATGGGTCAATGTTATCGTAAGTATGTAAATAAAGGCATGTGCAATTTACGAATGCTATGTGTGGCCTATGAAAGATTTTTTTTTGTTAAATGCAGTTCACGATGCAAAATCAATACATTTTTTAGGCTCGCTATAAGAAATGTCCGAAAACCGATAAAATGTCATATCAGTGGCACAGTCGTCATGTCCTGGCAACATCTTGCAAACGTTCTTCGTTTTATGACACTTAAACAGAAATATGCCAAAGAACAAAATAATTCTTTCTTTTTCAGAAATCATAAACCTTTAAACAACGGGTCATAAATTTCGTAACCATTTGTGCATTCAGATAACCCTCCGCATTTCCTTCGCCAACATATTTCAAATATGAGCATGCATACGACATTATGGTGATTAAACTCCATTTCTCGTTCAATTTTTTTCCGCTTTTCCCTCCTCCAACATCCATTTTTATGTCTTTGTGATGGCTCTGCAGATGCCTTTTCCCTAGAAAATGCTTCTTTCGGAATAAAATTAATGGTCCGAGTAGCAATATTCAATATCCTTCTGAAGATGGAAGAAGATGGAGTCAGTCAATTTCACTTTTGCTAAATTGCATCGTTTCTCAGCCATCGACATAAGGGTCACGTCATCTGTAAAATTCCAATGTAGCAAAAATATCATTTCAATGACGGAATTTAATAGCCGGGCAAATGAACCCTCTGCAATTGAGTAAATGTTAATAATCCAATATCCACCAGATGCCCGGAAATGGAAGTCCTGCCATTATTAGCAACGGAAATTTACTTTGCAATAAAATCCTCTCTCAACTTGTGTACATTCATTTCTTCAGTTCCTTTCGAATTGAAATGAAATTTACAAGAAAAAATAAATCTCCGAAACAGCACCACTTTAACAGGAATTTTTTGTTAAAGAAACCTATAAAATTCTATAGTATACCGCAAAGTAAGAGAAGTGGAATAAAACCATTGTACAACTCCTCGAGTCCGAGACTGACGAAAGTATAAATATAGCAAAGGGAAAAACTCCAGACTCTCTTGAGCACTTTAACGAGAAAAGTCAATATCCTTTCGAGTCCTGTGATCCTGGTCTTGTTTATCGGCCGAGATTAAAAGTTTAATTCTTTTATAGTTGCAAAGGTAAATGTAATTTTAAAAGTTTTTGAGTTTCTTTGATATTTACAGGTGAAAACCGCTCCAAGCTTTGCAATAAAGTGTAATTTTCGAAGTCGAGTACTTACTTAAAAGGAAATTCTGAAAACTTATTCAGGGTTGAAAGAGTACTCAAACAAGTTAAACATAGTTTCAAGTATGCTATATTTTGAATGGAAAGTTTCTCGGAAAATGTAGCATTCTTAAACGATAAGCTCGGAAATAATTAAAATAATCTTTGATTTCAATTAAATAAAGTGAATGGGTTGAGCGCAATTCATCACTTGCTTCAGGAACAATAATGTTACAAGATTGTGAAGTTTATTCGTGGAATTATTTTATTTAGGGCAAGATCGATCGTTCAATGATATCTGCCTTGCACTTTAAAGCAACAAAGGTTTCGGTTGTATGTAAATCAAAGTCGACCAGTCTCTGTAGGCAATCAGGTTGCAGACAGAAGAAACAATTAAGGCTAGAAATTAGGCTAGAAAGTTTTGCTGAGGCTCACTATTATAAGATCCCATAGACAGATCAATCGGACGGCCTCTAATCTCAGTTAAAAGAGAGATCGACCTAAAAGCTATTCAGCTCGCCGTCAACTTGTGACATGTCAAGAAGGATGTGGCCGGAGTGGAATAAAAAGAGAACGACGTTTCTACTGAAGGGATGCCGACGGAATCTCCGGAATATTGCTGCGGTTATAACAGGTCACTGCCTTTTTGGTACTCATGCAGTCCCCATGAGTATTCCTGCCAATGATTTCTGCCGGGGTTGCCTGGACGAGGAAAAGGTTGAAATCATTCAGTATTTGCTTTGCGAATGCCCTGGACTAGCCAAGAGAAGGTTTCAGGCCTTTGGCAAGCACTTCCATAATGGATTAGAGGATTTCGCCAGCGTGGAGCTGAAGCACCTAACCAAGTTCCTCAATAGCTGCGGCTGCTTCAATTAATCACTGCATGACAGTGCTGGTATCAGTAAGTGGACGTACAGAAAATCCAAATTTGATGCTTTTCGTGATATGACTAGCATACTGATTTTAACCTGCCCAGCCTAAATAGGCAACGAACCTTTAGCTCAAAGTAAGTAAGGAAGTCGTATCATACTCAAAACTAAGCTGGAAACTTAAGATGGAAGATCGGGTTAAGAATGCCTGTACACCTTTAATGGGGCGTGGGAATTAAAAATGGTTGCCACGATACGTACTATATACACCAACGGCTCGCTAGTATAGTGACTAACATCGAAAGGCACCTGTTATCCCCACTTATTTTTTCCCTTTTTTGCGCGAGAGGTGAAAATCATCCAAAGACACCAGGATCCTTTTTCTTCCCTACCACTTGCCATCTCAGCGCGAGAGAGTCCCCAACTAATCCAGTTTACTTCCCTCACCTCGATTCTCCGGGTCAGTGCAAGCATTTGCTTATGAGACAACTCTCCTATGCTTTCGTCCTCCAACCAGTGGTATCCCATCAGCTTGCATCTTCTACTCGAGGATATTCATCTTTTTTAGATTACACCTGAAGTTTCCATGTCCTGTTAATAGTGACGTCAGCCATCTCAGAACCCTTCGATCCATATAGAGGACCCTCCCCTTAGCGCCACAATCGCCGTCTTAGCCTGTCTACACGAGTCCGTGACCTGTTTGAGAGCCCGGCAATTAGCGACTGCAAAAGGCCAAACATGAAACTGACAAATTGGATACGCTTCCAAAGTTTAATGAAACGGAAGCTCAACAACTTAACTCCTCTATCTCTTTCGAACATTCAACATCAATCTGATATCGATACCATGATTACGACTTTTACAAGTGCTATAAACTCAAGCTTACTTGAGGCTAGCCCTCGCCTTTCGTTTCCCAAAAACCAGGACAAACTACCTAAACGAATACTAGACATTATAGCTAGACGAAATACGCTCCGCAGAAAATGGTTGCGTTATAGGTTATCCTGTTACTTGGTTGAGTTACGCAAATGTAATCACTTTATTAAAAAGTCAATCAGTGAACTCAGAAATAAAAAATGAAGTTCACTTCTACAAAGCACGGAAAAGTGCTCAAAGCCTTTCTGGAATGTAGCTAAAATTATTAAACATAAGCGCAAACAAATCCCAGTTCTTACGGACCAAAACAATAGATATATAAACAATAATGAAAAAGCAGAATTGTTTTCCCAAAAATTTGCATTAAACTGTAATGTCTCATCTCATCTTAGCAACCCGGCTACAATTGAGCAGGTTGAAACCTCCCTGAGAAATCTTGATACGGATAGCTCACGGATCGATTCTCACTGGTACGTCCGTCCTACAGAGATAAAAAATATAATAAAACATAGCCGTAAAAAAAAGCTTGTGGTCTAGATGGCATATCAAATAAGTACTCGAAGATACTTCCACGAAACGCAATTGTCTATCTTACGTTTATTATAAACGCCTGTCTCAAGCTTAAAAGTTTTCCATTGCGTGGAAAGAGACAAAAGTAATTCCGATACTAAAACCTGGAAAACCACCATGCGATCCTTGCAGCTATCGTCCAATTAGCTTAATAAGTAACTTGGTAAAAATTCTTGAGAAAGTTTTAAAATGGAAAATTATTGATCATGACGAAGCAAATAACATTTTACCCAACGATCAGTTTGGTTTCAGAGCTGGGCATAATACAATGCACCAATTGATAAGAATTTCACAATGTGTTAAAAGTAGCCTTGCTTAAAAAAAGTCTACTGGTATTGTCCTTCTCGAAGTCCAGGCTAGGCTGCTTTTGACTCGGTCTGGTTGGATGCTCTGATACACAAAATGATCAATTTTGGCTTCCCTGCACCTCTAATAGCTATGATCCGCGATTTCCTTGCTGGACGCTGGTTCAAGGTCCATCTAGGATCAGTTTCTTCCACACCAAAACAAAACCTTGCAGGAGTACCTCAAGGATCGGTATTAGAGCCAATTCTTTACAACATTTATATCGCCGATTTCCCCAATATACCAAATTGCTCCTCATCCATTTTGCGGACGATACGGCCATATTTAAATCACATAAAGTGGTGACAAATATTTCTGCAAATCTACAACATGGGCTCGACATAATTTCAAATTATTTCCATAAATGGAAAATAAAACTAAATCCAAATAAAACCGAGGCCATATTCTTCACGCGCAGGAGAAACTTACGATTCCTACCAGGTACAAATCTTACGCTGAATAATTATGAAATTTATTGGTCTGAGCATGTAAAATATCTAGGTATAGAAGTAGACAAAACACTGACCTATGCTAAACATTTATCATCGACGCAAAACAAAATAAACCTACTAATTAAAACAATGTACCCATTTATAAATAGAAGGTCAACCTTAAGCCTGGAAAATAAGCTCATCATATACAGCTATATTCCAAGCAGGTTTTTTTTGTTTAATTTTTCCCACAATATACTTTATAAATTACTCGTTACTTCTCGGCAATGCCTTTGATCAATATTATAGATGAATGAAGACCATTACTTCTAGCACTAAATTATAAATACTCCTCTTGTATATACATATGTAGTCTAACTTAAAAGGAAATAAAAATCTTAAAAAAATCAACGTGTCAATAATGATGCCATCTTTAAAAATATAAGAATTAGAATTTCTTAAAAATGTCAAATAGATGGGTTTGATTTGAGAATGTCGATTTCGCGAACGTTTGAACTCATACACCATACAAAACCACCTTGTCTATAATTTTTTGTTAAGGCGTTGAAAATAGCTGTAAGATATAATTTAGGTAGTGCAGAAATTGATCTTTAAAAAAAACCAAACCATCTGATAACTCCATCTGGCTCTCTGATTTTGCAAAAAACAAATCTTTATGGCCTTCGTAATCATTTACAGTCAACGAAGGTCAAACCAAAAGGAATGCAAAAAATGTTATCGTACAGTTGTCAACAGAGATTATTGTAAATTTCCTAATTTCACTTTTCATCAGAGTTAGATTACAAACAATTTTATACTTGAGATATTTTAAATAAATTACTTCCACCACCGAACCAAACAATATCCAGAAATTGCACCTGAAGTCAGACAGAGATTACACGCGCAAGTTAATTTCCCAATTCAATTCAATTCGATTTATTTCTACACTAAGGTTGAAAACGTGAAGCTACTAAGCGACTTGGACTGTTAACTTGCCAACAACGGCTGCACTCAGTCATTACAGTTTACTCCGTTCCAAAGTTGATTGAACAGAAATGTTCCTGAGTTTCCTTGAGGCCCTTCACGCCGGCCACTGCACATTTTACACCAAGCGCATGTGCCAACCGTCCAAGCCAGTGGAGTTTTCAGCATTAAATATTGAAGCCCAGCGCCTCGCTCACTCAATATTGCCGACCAACATAAGCATTGAATCGTCGCAATGTCAAGAGGTTCAATTCAGGCGACTGCAATTTGAGAAAAGTGTGCCCGAGAAAAATTCATACGAAAGCGCACCACCCAACCACCCCACGCCAGCACCTTACTACAAAGCACGACTGACGACACAACAGCTAGCTGGGCGGAAACAAAGCGATTTCCTTTCAAGCAGAGCGGTCGATGTGAAACACATGAGTTTTCATTGAATCAAGCGAAACCACCAGTCAACGTTGAAGTGAACTGAATTTCAGTGGACTGCTGTGCTCGACTGATGCTGAAGGAATTGGGCGAGGGTGTGCGCTTGCGCTTGTTCAGTATCGCACCCTGTGGCCGAGTAAAATGAAACTCAGTGCGCTGCCTTGACTGAATGATTAGCTAAGTTGAACATGCGGCGGGTTGATTTTATGTTGAATTGTTTTAGGGAAGTTCAATAGCCAAAACCACATTCCATTAACTCGTGCTTTTTCTACCGTGTAGGCGAAGAACCGATGAGTGAGTGGTAGGTAAGCACATTGGCTCTGCTCTGGTCTTTTCGAATTATAATAATTGCAAGTGCTGGGGGCGCCGGGAATTTTCTTTCGCAAGGAAATTAATGTTTATGTTGTCTTCATTTCTTCCTTATAACAATGAATGTGTGCTATGACGTTTTGTGCTGTTTAGGGTTTTCACGGTAGGACAAGATGACTTTCATTGGAAAAATTAAAATGATAGAAAATGAAAATATCGCCCAGCAACGAATATTTTTGAATATACCCTTTGATATTTTATTGGCTAGCCTAACTTCGTAACGCATGAACCGATTTGGATGATGCTTTTGCTGTTGTATAGAGTGTGATTCCCCATTGCTAATAAGAGAATAATTTGGTCCTAAGATGGGTGGGTGGGGAGCAGGAGGGGTATAGTCTAACTTCGTAACGCGTGGACCGATTTCGATGATTCTTTTTCTGTTGGATAGAGTATGTTCCTTGATTAATACCACGAGAACAAAGGGATGGGGGTAAGGAGTTGAACCTAACTTTTTAAGGCATGGACCGATTTGGATGGTTCTAAAAACAGGGAGTAATAATTTCTTTGGGAAGTTAAACAAGTGCTTTTCCTTTTTCATTTTTGAATAAATGACTTCCACCAAGTGTTAGTCGAAAGGAAACTTTCTGATCATGAATAAGGCGTTATAATAATTTATTTAACTTGTCGAGAGTCGTATAACTTACTTAATAATTTCTCTTAATTCTTATGATAACTAACTTACAAGAAAAAATTTAATTCAAAATTTTAAAATTCCATAACTTGTAATATAATATTTTCTTCCGTTCTTTAGTATCATACAAATCAAGAGAAATTGTGTAACATCATTTAAAAATGAACAAATCAATATTTCCTGTTAAAACTAGGCAACTGTTAAAACGTTCTTCCATTAAAATGATCCAAACAACGCATATATAATATTTTAGTTCACCTTTCCTTAAATGTATGCTAAGAAATCGTTTTAATTTTATTTTTCAGGAACCAAAACTTTTAGATAAAATAATGAAAAAACATGGGACAGATCAGCAAGCTTTAGATGACCGGTCATTAACGATATGTTCCGGAACGGATTATATAAACATTATTTACCAGCATGTGATTTGTCCGGATGCCGCCACAGCAAAGGTAAGTAAGAACATTTTTTATCAATATTCAAGTAAGAATCGAAATCATTATTTCTTTTTATTTGTATTTCATTTACTTTTTTTATTTTTCATTGTCATGGGTGTGTTTTTATGAATGACCGATTTAAAATTTACTACCTTATTTTGGATATTGGAATTGTGAGCTAAGAAAATTCAAAGGATGTCTTCAAAACGTTTAACATAATATTAATTAGAAATCAAGAATTGTTGCAAGTAAAGAATTATTTAAGTTTTTATTTTTATGACCACCCGACATAGTTTAAAAAAAAGACTTTGCCTTTGCGGTGGCAAAATTATTGACAACATACTTCTTCTCAGTTCACATATAGGCAAAATAACTATTCGCTTTGCAGTGATAACATCTTTCCTGGTCCTTTCTCTTTATTTCTCCAACTGAATTTCGGCAGTTTTTGGCAAAATAAGACATTTTCCGCGGATTTACAGACTAGCTTGCTATAACTTAAAAAACCGAAATCAATATCGAAAAATATAAATATTTGCGTAATTTGATTCGTTTTGTGCTGTTTGTGTTATATATTTCGTCTCGCATAAAGTGGATGACTATGACGTTTGCGAGATGAAGTGTTATTATTATAAAATCAGACCCCTTACCAGCTAAAAAAGCTGCCTAAAGTGCCCTAAAATAAACTAATAATTTTTTCAGGGCATGGGGCTCTAAAGAGCTCCAGATTACCGAAGATCACGATTTTCTCTAACGTTTTTGGTAGGCAACTAAAGACAAATGGTTCTATAGATAGTCTAAAGAATACCAGATCTATGCAATAATTTCTGATGGACGCCATTTTTCTCGAATCACTGTCATAATTGACCAATCTTTTAACCAGCGAGGGGTGAATTTAAATATTTTTAATTAAAAAATTTTATGGAACAAAAGTGTTTTTTGTTTTTTTTTTTGTAAAATATTAACAAACAGAAAATTCAATATAAAAAAACTATTCTGTTGATTATACAAAAAAAAAAAACCAAGCCACTGAACTGTCTTTTCCGCCATCTCTCCATCCCCCTCGGGTTCTAGAAAAATAAATAAAACGCTTATGTTATAAGAATATCAGTGAGACGGAAAACGAGTACTTTCGTAATTTAATAAAGGTTCTACCGAAGCGAACAACCAGTCACACAGACATATAGGCACATAGACCCGTCACACGGTCACATAGACCCATTTACATGGTCATAAGTGACGGGCTGAGAGTAAAAGTGTGACCTATTTATATGGTTCGGGCAAAAGTGGCTTAGAAAATGTTCCGCGCAAAAACGAATCGCGTGAGATTCCGGGCAAAAACGACTTAACTACTTAACTGCATTACTTTTTGTAGCTAAATCGTTTTTGCCCGGAAATTTTCTACGATTCATTTTTGACCGGAGCTTCATGCGATTCGTTTTTGCGCCGAACATTTTCTAAGCTACTTTTGCCCGAACCTTATAAATAGGTCACACTTTTACTCTCAGCCCGTCAATTATGATTTTGTTTTTTCAATTCTTTAGTTATTTTTTCCTTTTTTATCAAAATCATAATATTCAAAGTGAAATGGGCTTTTAAAACATGGCGATGGTAATTTTTTTACCATTTTGTTGTAAATATATACAAAAAAAAATTTAAAATTCTTTTCTAAGAAACCCTGTATCACGAAAGGATTCTTTTTAAAAAATTCTTTCTCTGGAATATATTTGCGTGCTTCTGTAAAAAGGAAATGTTTAGCATGTCTTTTCTTCTTGAATTTTTCCCTCAAGTAAAGTTTTTCCGGACTTTTGAAATTGCGTTGTTCTGTAATAGCTTGACCACTCCAGAAAACTTTTCCTTTTTACTGCTCCTCAAGTATCCTTTTGTGTGTTGCAATATTTTCTAAAAATAAAAAACATCTGGTTGCCATTCCTAAATTCTTCACGAAACACATGAATTTGATGTCCTGCTTTTCTCCAGAGAACTGAAAAACCCTTCAGCAGAATATAGAATTTGAATCATCAAACATAATTAAGCCTCTTTAAATTGTTGCTAAATTTTTTCCGTAAAAGGACATAATTAATATTTACAAACTTCAAAACAGGTCCTTTTTCTCTTAAGGCATACATTTCTTTTGCAAGTATTTACTTGTATATACCCCCCCAAAGGAGGCTTAACGAGCATCAGGGGGTTTATGTTTTTTCTTCAATTTCAAATGATTTCTTTCAAAGCTCAAAAGAAGGTTAGATACATTTTTCGTTTTGTTCCTTTTCCTAAAGCAATTTTCTACTTCCGGCTGAATAAACTTGCAAATGTTCCATTTCCCCAGTGAAGTTACTACCTGTCATATAAATTTTCATGCTTGACATATCTTTTCATGGAAATGGAGAAAGGTGCTCCTGCCTCACTGTACACACAAAACTTGATATATTTCTCTCCGGATAATCGTTATTTTTCTGGTAAATATCAGAGTTGCCTTTTCCCATCTGATGGATTTGTCGTGCAGATTTATACCTTTACTTTCATATAGACTTAGAAAAACTTCTTTACTATTAATGTTTTCATTTTTCAGATTTCTTGGATGTATCGCGAGTTAAGGATTACCATGTGACCAAAAGAAAATATTAAGCTCGACAGCTTGAATATTGTAATACTAAACTTAACAGGTGAGTGCCGTTTTGATTAAGTGATAACTTGACATTGAGAATAGAACTGGGGCGTTTAGGTTAAAATCATATTTTTCCAATAATGCAGATAATCACAATTTCAGGTTACAAATTGAACTGACAACGTTTATGTGCAAAAATAATTTTAATAAATAAATTTACAAAACAATTTTAGTGCAGGGCATAAAGTCAATAGTTCCCAATTAAATGCATGCCGCTTATAAAGGCAGTGGCTGTTTACCACCCTCAAATCGCCGTGTAATTTCCGTGTACACGGCTATCCTCAGGGGGGAGTTCTTTCCCCACTGCTTTGTTCATTTGTTATCGACGATCTCCTGGTCAAACTGACTAATGCTGGGTACGGGCTACGCTGATGACCTCGTCATTACCATCAAGAGCAAGCAGGATAGAACCCTATCAGTAAGACTGCAAAATGCTCTGAATATGGTACAATCCTGGTGTGCTAGGGAACGGCTCAGAGTCAACCCTAGTAAAACAACCATTATACCATTCAAAAGAAAAAGGAACCTAAGGCTAGAGGCTTCTACTCTTGAAGGAACAAGGATAGAATTCTCAAGTGAAAAAGCTGAATAGCAATTCGTATTCGCTCATGGGAGGACGAATGTAAGCACTCACAGTGGACAAATATCCCAGGGTCAAGACAAGCAAAGAGGCTTATAAGCTACTCAAAACAGAAATCGAAGGAGCTCCTCTCACTCAGCAGACCAGATATAAGGCTGATAACAGGACTTCTAACTGTTAACTATCAGCTGGGCTACCACCTAAAAAAGTTAGGGCTGGCTGATGATGACACCTGTCGATTTTGTTTAGAAGAGGAAGAGGCAGCGGAACATATCCTCTGTCACTGTGAGGCCCTCGGCCGTATCAGGCTTAGACACCTTGGTGGGGCTTTTCCATTAACATATATAGCCAGGGCAGCCCCCAAAAAATTTTAGGTATGATAAAGGAACTAAAGATTGACGGGGCGGTCTAATACTGAACCTGGAGGTCCAAATTTTCCGAGAAGATACCTCCTACCTACTTTGCCCATTGGAGAGGATCTTCCTCCCATTCCGATCTGGTGGGAAAGAAGGAGCCGAATTTAGTCTCAAACAAAGGCTTGGGCAAGGTATAGTCGATATTGCTGGCAGTTCTTCTGTCCAGGATTTTGGAGTGACCGAAGTCGGTTCATTTGTAGGTCTCGATTGAGTTAAGCCTAATGGTGGCTGAGGATGCGGTTTTCTTACCAAAGAGAACCAACGGTAGAAGGTGGAGAATAGTGTTCAGGGCCTTGGGAGGTGTGGTTCTAAGGGCACCTGTTATCAGCAGGGTTGCCATCCTCTGAACTTTATCCATTGCATTGTGATGGGTTGATATATTTAGTGCCGGCCACCAGACAATCACCCCATAAGTAAGTATAGGTCGAATGAAACTTGTGTGGAGCCAAGGCACAAAGCGTGGCTCCATACCCAATCTTTTTCCTATTGCCTTCTTACACGATTACATCGCTACTGTAGCATTCCGTACTCTTTCCTGGATGTTAGGCTTCCAGGTAAGTTTTCTATCTAGCACTAGATCTAGATATTTTACCTGATTACACAGTTTCAGCCTAACTCCGTCTAGTATAGGGCACTCTTCTACGTAAAGCTGCCCATATATATTCATGATCAGCTTCTTCTGAAAAACGACGAACTTTAGATGTAAAGGGGATCTCGGCGGATTGCTCGATGATAATTCGATTGATCGATTCATGTAATCGTTGCAGGACGAACCCTCAGAAAGCCTATCTGTTCATCGCTAAGAGTGCGCATTAAGGTGATTTTAGCCATCAATTTGGTGACCGCAGTTTAAAGACAGATACCGCGCTGATTGCTACTACTCCTTAACTTCCTTAACTTAAACTTCCTTTATTTCAAATAATTCAAGATTTAAAAAAATGGAAGGTTCCCATATGCATAAAACAGAGGTGTAAGTAATTTACAACTTTAGCTTGGTACGTCTCCAGTAGCGCCTCTTGGCATTGTACCTGATAGTGTTTCCTGTACGGAGTCGGATCCACTGTGGTACAGATCTATTTTGCTTTAGTTTTTTGCCAATTTTTGCTTTATCCTGAAAGTTTTATGGACCGCCATTTCGCTTGTTGTTTAACTTTGACAGATCAAAAGAGAATCTGGGAATCTTCACAAATTTGGCTGTTTTACGTTCACTGGGATAGGTCTCGGTTTCCTAAAATCCCCTTGATTGCAGGGAGAGGAATATCAGCCGCAGCAATGGGATCTGTCTCAAGTAGTTCCATTGGTATTTAATTAATCCCTGGGACCTTACTGAAGTCCATCGACTTAATTGCATCAGCCAACTTCAATCTTGTCTGAGTTACGGTGTTAATGTTGGGCTTTTTAAATATTCAGAGTATGTCAAGGACATAACCACGAGAGAGCAATGATTTCATGTAGAAATTTTAAATACTTTTAATCAGCTCAGTGATAGAGAATTTTCTTTTGTCTACAATAAAATTCCGTTGTTCCCCAAGGGAAAAATTTGGCAAAGAGAACAACCACTGAAAAATTCTTCACTAATTATTCCAGTGCAATTTCCTAATCAATTTTCCCCCACTCCACACCCAACTCTCCTATATTTAATTCACCTAATTCACGATCCGATGACAGAAATCCAAAGGCAAGGGAGAAAAGTTTTCGCTAATGGGCCAATTAATTTAACGAACATGCTACATGTCGCAAGTCGATTCTATGGGCGGAATATAAACCCAAATTTCCTAGACAAAATTCAAATTGGAATGGGAGGGAACTTGTAGGATTAGAGTCAGAATAAATTTAGGATATATCTGTCCACTGGGATTTTGTGTGAAGAGTCCTGGGACTCATGTTCTAATCAAAATTAATTGCTTTTACCAGGATAACTTGCTATTAGAGCAAAACTGTATGAGATACTTAAATCAGGCACACAGTGAGTCAAAATATTATTTTATCTTGCCTTGATGGATTACCCCCTTTGCAGAAAGGTAAGCGATTCAGAATTTCTGCGGTTAACGATCTACCCCTTCCAATCTTGGGTGGGTCACGTATATTTCTCAACTAGCTATTCTTCGAATAAATAACGAAAGTTTGGGTAAAAACCCTCATTTAGCTGCTTCACAGAAAAACCTTTCCGCACCCTGCTGCTCCTTTTTGTTCGACTGAATTGAAACTGCTATACAAAGTTGCTTCCACAAAAATTGCCAATGGAAAATGCAGTATGCAAGCGCAGCACCAAGCGAGCTGGTAAATCGTTTTAACGTCAAAATAAGCACCAACAAAGTGGCATTAAAAGGTTCACAGGCAATACCACAAATCCTCTCCCGTAAACCAACAGTAGGTAGCTTCCACAGGAGCAGTGGAATAAAAGCGTTAAGTAATTTCAGAGGAGGGAAAAAAATGCTAAAACTTGCTTCCACCTGTATTCTTTCATCCACATTTAATTTATCCCACACAGTAAAACTGAACCCCAAAGTTAACAGGAAGTTTCATCAATGTTTAACATAAAATGCACACCTGGTGAACCACCGCATTCTCTCAACTGTTGGTCCAGTAACATGGGCTGGGTAACATTTGGTCATATCAAATTTTGGCAGCTACCTCAGCAGGATTATAATGTCCAAAGTGAGACCCATTTCAGCCTAGTTTGGGAAACGGGAGAAAAGTTTAAATTTTGCAGAATTTTCATTTAAACTTTGACTGTCTCGCAGTTAAAGCTTGCCGTTTTACGATGCAATTTTAAGATAAATTTACTTCTTAAATATCTTTCCGGCATATTATGTAAATGTAATACTAAAATTTAAGGAATAGTTGAATTTTATTCTGTGAACTTATCCTTTTGAAATCGGATAGGATGGATGGGCATAATAGTGTTTGAGGTTTTAAATTGTTTGAATTTAAATACCGTAAATGCGGGTAACTTCGCTAGATTATATAACATTTATTAATTTTTTATTAATTTTATTTTTTATTTAAGCTTAATAAAAGCTATAACATGATAATTATAATACAAGGTATAATAAATGATAAGTAATAATAAATAGTATAAGCTACAAGGACTGGACCTAAGGTTGCGGTTATTGGTCTAGATGGGTAAAGATTGCAGGATTGAAGGGCTGTCTATGGCACCAGTTAATAGCTGATAAATGAAGAGAATGTCGGAAACATCACGACGTTTCCTTAGGAGTTATAAGTCGATCAGTTTCAGACGATTTTCATAAGGTGGAAGGTTGAATCTGTCTATCAACGGAAGATCACGTAGAGCAAAGCGAATAATCCTACGCTGGACAGAATCAATCCTGTTAATGTGGGTTGTTTGTGTAGGTGACCATATCTGGCTGGCATACTCAAGGAGAGGTCTAACGAAGGAGATATAGAGAAATTTGGAAACATAAGGGTTGAAGAACTCTCTAGACCAACACTACACAAACCCTAGCGCGGAGTTAGCTCTGTTAATTATACTGTCAATGTGGGATCGGAAATTTAGTTCGACATCACAGATTATTCCTAGGTCACACAAAGAGGTAACGATAGGGACTAGTACGTCGGTTAACAGATAAACTCTCGGAGTGGTGGTAAGATGTTTGCGGGAATAAGAGATGGACTGGCATTTGGATACATTGAGCTCAGGAAAGTTTTTCATGCACCATGTGGGGAAGGAATCGAGGTCTTTTTGCAGGCGAAGAGAGTGGGTTGTGGGGCAGATATGTTTAATTATTTTCATGTCATCAGCATAAATGGACAGCTCTGAGTGTTTGATGACACATTCAACATCATTTATTGTAAGGATAAAAATCAATGGACCGAGGTGGCTGCCGTGAGGGACGCCGGAATGAGCGACAATAGGGTTAGAAATGGATGAGCTAAAAAGAATATTGTACTGACGGTTGTTGAAGCAGTATCGAATCCAGGAGATGAATCTGAGGGGAAGCCTAGGCGATCAAGTTTGAACAAGATAACATTATGGGAGATCTTGTCGAAGGCTTTACTAAAATCGTTTGCGATAACATCAACATCTTTACCGTTTTCCAGGGCACATAGTGTTTTGGAGACGAAGTCGGTAAGGTTGGTGGTTGTAGATCTACCTTTGAGGAAGCTATGCTGGGAGAGTGAGAAGATAGACTTACAGTGAAAGAACAAGGAATCATAGATCAATTTTTCGAATAGTTTAGGTATGAATGATAATTTAACAATGGGTTTGTAGTTCGACACATCGTTCTTACAGCCTTTTTTGAAGATGGGAATAATATACGAATTTTTCCATAATTGAGGGAAAATCCCTTGAGTGACCGAGAGACGAAAAAGCAAAGTAAGAGGTTGAGCTAGATGCATCGCAGACTTTTTCAGAACGAACACCCGAATGCCATGGGGACCTGGGTGAAAGTAGTCCTTAAGCCCGTTAATACAGGCGACGATTAGTTTGGGAGTTTTTTGAATGTGTGTGTATTTACAGCGAGATAAAAACCATAGACAGACATATTGGTATAATATATCTATTTATAAAAATATGTTAGACATTTTTAAAATATATTCAATATTCGTCTAAACAAGCTTCACAAAAAAAACTGTAGATCCTTAAGGCGGGTTCACACTTGACACTACTCTCAGATATAAGTGTCGAAAATCTTTTACACAAATATCCGAGAAGAGTTCTCACTTGGCCATAAAAGGCTCGAGACTTTTCTCTCGGATACAAATTTACAGAAGTGTCAAAACATTGCGCTTGGAGATAAGTGTCAGAAGTGTTTTGATTTGACACAAAGTGTCTCGAGACTTATGTAAGAAATTTCATTTCATTTTTGAGGTAGACGCAATGGGGCTTTCAAAGAAAAAGTTCGCAGCTGCAGTAATTATTCTAAATTTATTAAACCAAAAAAAGAAAAAGAAACGTTCTACTTGGATGAAGGATTGGATAGCCAGGAGAGGAGAATTTGGAGCATTTCTCTAGTTGCTATCAGAATTAAGAGCAGAAGACTCTGGGCAGTTTGCAAATTTTTTCAGAATGACGCCTTCCATCTTTGAAATTTTAGTTAATAAAATTGCTCCACTCATTTGTAAAAAGGATACATAAATGAGACCAGCAATACCTGATGAAGCACGTCTTGAAATAACTCTGCGTTTTTTTGGCATGAGGTTATTAAAAGTAAAGAAGCAAAATATATTCAATTACTACAAAGTATCCACACACTGAGATAAAGAAGTAGAAGAGGTGTATTAATCAGGCCTCTCCCCCGCCAGGTGTGTATCTAGAATAGGCTGTTGAAAAACTATTAGCAATAATATGAATATGGAAGTGACTAGTTGCACTTATCGTGTACTTACGTGTAGTTCCGTGTAGTCCGTGGAAATGTTGCGGCCGATGCGAATAGACACTTCCTGAAATTTGTACTTGTACTTTCCTTGTACTTCCGTGTATTTCTGTGTACTTTTGAAAATGGGCCACGTCAATGCTTAATTACAAGTGTTTTTCATCATTTGCATTTTTTTATCTTTTAAATTCTCCAAAATTGAGCTTCAACCTCCACCGATTTCCTCCAAAAATTTTTATACAGAACCAGGATATAAAAAAAATTTATTAAATAAAAAAATAAAAACAAAAATTAGCCATATCATTTGAACTTTTTTCATAATCCCTTTACTTGGAAGAGAGGGCCATTTACGAATGACTTGAACAGAGCACGACCGTTCTCCAAATCTTTAAACCAGGGAGTCGGAATGGGACAACAACCGAAATTAAAAATCGGTTACGGTCAACCGAAACCAAATTGGCTTTTTTAAACCGCAATTATAACAACCTTAACCGTAATTAATTTTCTTCAATTCGGTTTCGTTTAGAACCGAAATCTAAAATTTCATTTTCGGTTTCGGTTAAAACCGAAATGTGAAATATAAAAATTTTCGGTTTCGGTTACAACTGAAACGTTAGGGTTAGAGTTAAATTGCTGTCGTTGGGATTTCTATATAATATAATGAAGTCGACTCGCCTCTACTCCCTACCACCCTCCCTTCATATAGACATTTACTCCCCTTCCCCTTTACCTCCCCTCCCCAAAACTTCCCCTCCCCACCCCTCTCCATCCCCACCCCTCCCCTCACCCTCACCCTCCTCCCTCCTACCCTTCATCAAGACATTTACCGAATATGCTATGTAATGAAGGTAGTGAAAAAAATTGAAAATATCGCAAGACCGGACATATAACTTCTTCCGCGGTCGGTACCAATTTAAATCGGTCTTTGAATTTCGATCTTTGAATTTCGGTCTTTGAGTTTCGGTCTGGCGGTTACGGTCACATATTTTTAAGGTCTATTTATTTCGGAACCATTTAATTTCGGTCGCTCTATTTCGGTACACTTTAAATTTCGGTTTTAATTTTGGTACCGAAATCAAGACAGGTTAAACAACCTAAATATGACAGGTTTCGGTCCCGTTTCGACTCCCTGCTTTAAACACATTTTGCAACAAGAATTTGAACTCCGCTGGGCGATCGCAAAATCTATAACTCATCATATAAGTATGACGGGCTTTTAATAGTGAATAGTTTGTCATATGGTGATATATGGGAATAGCGAGGAATTTTATAAACATAACTTATGGTATCATTGAAGGCTACCCTCAGTTTGGCAGATCGCACTCAGTTTATTAATTACTAGGCTGCAATATGTAAAATGAGGTATAACGACAGCTCTCACCAATTTTAAACGAAGTTCGGTGCTTACACCTGCAGAACTGATCCATAACTGACGGAGAGTACCATAGTACTAAGCATTGCACTAGTATGATTGCAGCAACTTAATTTGAACTCTCAGATTTTTCACCGAGTCTACATACTCAATAGTCGAGTTACCCAAAATGAATGGTGCGAAATCAGCTTTGTCAATCTCAGATCTATATATGACTAAACACTTCGATTTGTTGGAATTAAGGGATAGTAGAAATCACTCATAAATATGTTGCAGATCTTCATTTACTCAGTACGCTCTACTTAAATATATCTGCCCATCGTCAGCATATAGATAAATAAAACAATTAAAACTACATTTGGTAAATCATTTATATATAGACTAAATAAAAGAGGGCCAAGGATCGAGCCCTGAGGCACGCCGCTATTAAGAAACTTAAGGCTTGAGCAGACGTTTCCTACTTTAACAGCTTGATTACGCACAAACAAAAAATTTTGTACTTGTTTAAGAGTAACTGCTCCATGATGCTTGAATTTCCATAAAAATATATTTCTCTCACCAACACAGAAGAATTTAATTATAATTGGAGAAATTCTGCTCAATCATTCCGATTAGAGCCGATTTGTTACGAAAAGCTGTTGAATATGGCGATTAATAAAGTATTATTAATACGGAATGCGATACTATCCAATATTTGTTGTGGATTTTAATTTTTTACGGAAGGTACACGGATGATGATAGCATCAGTCATCCTATCACACCTGCCAATATGATCAAGTTGAAGACGTGCTCCCTCAAGTTCATCCTTTACAACAGTCAGTTCTTCAAGTTTGCTGATTTCAGATTTAAGAGGTGTAATCGCTTCATTAATTTAATCTATCAGGAGGCTTTCGGACGGAGTTGGATCAATACGTTGAGCGGCAGGAACAACATACCATGAGCTTTTATTAAGAAATTAAAATAATCCACTCCGTCTCTGGGCTGTTGTCTTGCTCGCAGCAATGCAAAAACAAGACTCAAATTTCTTCACTTCCCTTACCCTAATTCCCTTCCGGCCAAAACCATGCTAACGCATCAAAGGGTTGTCCCCTAGGATTTGGCCACATCGTTTAAAAAAAACAAAAAAATGGCTTGGCTAATGATTTTCATTAATTTTCTCTTAAAAAGTTCGAACCCATACATACGTTGATATTGCAGAGTTCGGTCTAAAAGATGTAGCAGAAGTAGATGTAGTTTGTTCAGAGGTTGTATGACTCTTGGAGTTATTTCTCGTAAGTCTACTAGTAGGCCCTTCTGGTGTAATAGTAATGGTATTTTTCTGCTTACCGCTCGTAAAATAAAAAAAAAATTATTGCAAAATATTACAAAAATACAGAGCACTATTCACTATTATTACAGCAAATCGAGCACCTTATTTAGTAACGCCGGCGATCAATTACCTTTTTTTACGATGTGGCCAAAGCCCAGGGGACAACCCTTTGATGCATGCCTTTGGACGGGAGGAAATTAGGGCAAGGGGAGTGAGGAAAATTTAATGTCTGGTTTGTTCATTATTGCGAGCTCGACAACAGCTCAGTGACGGAGTGGATTTTTTAATTCAAGTTTTACCTTAAAAACCCACGGGTTGACCTGGTCTCGAATACGGGACCAATGGCATGGCGGTCGTACCGTTCAACCAATTAATCCAATTCTTTCTCCAATTTTTAATTTATTAGCAAAAAGCAAGCGGAAAAGGCAAAATTCGCGAAGTGTTTTAAAACATGTCTACTCAGTTTGCATGTTCCCTACGAAGAATCCGAGATCCGCCAACTCAGCCAATAATTTTTTTTTTAATATAATAATTTCTCGAACATGAAACCTAATTGGATTTTCCCTTATAAAAATGCAAACGGAAAAGTAATGATAACTTAAGAGATATTTCGCGAAATAAAATGAATATTCTGCAAATTAACGTAATTATATGAAACAACAATGAAAATATAAAATCAAGAAGCAGAACAACAACTTTCTGACAAGATGATATTATTTCTTAACGAGGAGGAAAAAGTAAATTCAATGTCTTTGCATCACTTTTTTATTTAAATTGCTTACTCTGCACCAGTTTCGCGGCAAAAGTCCAAACTTTCTCCTTGCAACGATGTAATTCGTTTTGTACATAGTTTCTGCTTACTTAGTGGGAGCCATAAATCATAATTTATAATAAATTGCTGAATCTTATGTTTTTACCTGGGCAACATAAATTTCTTGAAACAAGTTCATTAAGTTGAGCAAAATTTGTTGTCTTGGGTGCTGCAACTTTTTAAACAAAAAATTCTTTTTAATTTTTTTGTTAGTCTCCAATTGCAGCTGGTAATTTCTGTATGAAGATAATTTAAAAAAATTTTCTTTTGGGAAAGTTTTGCAGGTAAAAACGAAAAGAAAGGATTATTTCAGTTGTAATTAATCTGGTTTTTTACAGCAAAGGAGTCAGGGTTAATTGAGCAATTTGGGGGTCAAAATAACAATTGTGCTAATCCCACACGATTTTCCCGCATAGTGTCCTACAAATATTAACCGCCAATGTTGTTAAAATTATTGCTGCAGACCTATCAGCTTATATTAGCATAGAGTTGGTCGCTAATGTCGTTCCAGTATTTATAAATAAATAATTTCTGGAAAAACACCATTGGGTCTGCTAACACTAAGTATTTCGTACCCGGGCGCTCTCATCAGAACAATTCCCCAATCCGAATATTATTTAAATTTGGAATAACAATAACATATCAATTCTTTTCTAATTTCAAGTGAAAATCAGGTCTGGTTGAATTCCTTAATTAATGTTTGGAAACGATGTCATTGGTGAAAGTGTTTTATACAAAATATTGAACGTATCAATTTCTCATCACTAGCAACATTTGAACTTTTTGGCCGTTCAGTTTTATTTTTCCAATAATGTAACCAAAGCTCGTTTTGGTGCCGTCCATATATCACATGTAATTTTTTTTACGCGAGAGGACAAATCTTTCAAAGACACCAGGAGACCCGACTGTCTATTGTAGTGTGAGATTTTTACTCACTAAAATCACCTCTCTAGGGATTAGCCGAATCAGACCAATTTAATCGGGTCCCTTTTCAGTCTACTTTTTGTCATCTCAGCGAGAAAGACCAGTTTACTTCCCTCACCTCAATTCCCGGGGCAGCACAAGCATTTGCTTATGAGGCATCTCTCCTATCCTTCCGTCCTCCAGTTAGTGGTGTTCTATCTACTTCCATCTTCTACTTACTAAGGTAGGATAGTGGCATACTATGTGGACCGCTATTTCTTCATCCTCCAGGCACATCCTTCATTCCTAAGTTTCCTGTGTCCTGCTAATAGTGCCGTCAGCCATACCAGAGACCTTCGATCCATATCCAGAACCCCTTTCCGTTCAGCACTTCTGGACGTTACGATTGCCCTCTTGCCTACACGAATCCGCGAGGTTCCACTGTTCCCAGTGCTCCTTCGCGACCTATAACTCTAACAGGATCTCCGCCGGGCTTCTGCCTAATGTAGTGAATAGCTGGAGCGAACCTTGGAAACTCGAAGTAGCTACCAATTTAGCCTGTACATCTGCTCTCTTGTTTCCTTCGATCCCTGCATGTCCCCTTACCCACGCCAGTGTCATCTGATTCAATGAGGCACACGCGTTAAGTTTGCGGATACACTCCCAGGCCAGCGCTGTATTGAACTCTGTATTGTCTGTACACCTGATCACCCCTGATTGTCGAGTGCCAACACTATCTTCCTGCACCTTCTCTCCCATCAATTTTGGATTCATCCGTGCAAATTATAACATTAGTTAGACTATTTTCAGGTATAGGGACCCATCCCTTATAAGCGTTTCAGGATATCTCTTAATTACCCTTACTTTGTTTTTACCGTCGACATGCATTTCCAATTCCCGTATCTCGTTTTTGACAAGCTTCCGTATTTTCCTATGCCCGTGGTTATCACGAGACCTATGCCAGTTTGCACCTCGATCCATGCGAAGAGCTGCTGATGCAGCCCCGCTGTTATCCCCACACATGCCAGACTCTGAACGTTACTCAATTGCCTTTTACGGTGTCTTTGAAGCACTTGGTCACCAGATCACCGAGGCATATGATATAATGAGTCTCAACATCAATGTCTAGATCAAATATGCAGTCCTTGGCCAGCTACCCCACCTTTGACCACACACCCTCCCACATTGATATAGATAGAGCACTGTTAGCTCTTTGAATTTTTTTCTCCACATGTCTTTTCCAGGTAAGTCTTTAATCTAGGAATAGCCCCAGATACTTGACTGAACTCGAGACAGTAAGTTCTTCTCCGAAGAGCTCTACTAATCTGAAGTCTAGATTCTTCCTCTTCCTCTTCCTAGTGAAAATGGTGAGATCAGACTTCTTTGCATTTATGAAGAGCTCCTGTACCACGCACCATTGCTTCACCACAGTCGACGCAATCGACAGTAATGTTCCTCAGAATGGGAGATAATACTCCCCCATGTAGATATGCTCTGCCTGCCTAACGTAGTGCCGATCTCAGAAATCTGAGCTGGACGGGCTCGATACGCTTAATGTGAGATTTGTTAAAACGGAGACCAAACCTGACTATCATATTCAAGCAGGGGTCTAACCAGAAACGTATAAAGATGAAGTCTTATATGAAGGCTTGGAAATTCCTTGGACCATCGAAGAATAAATCCCAGCATAGAGTTGGCCCTAGTAACGACGTAATTAATATGGATAGTTTAACTGAACATCAAGGTACACTCCCAAGTCCCTCACGAGACCTCGAGAAGGACATAACCTGACATTTCCCGATGTTCAGCTTAAGATTATTGTTGCAGCACCACCCTCAGAAAATGTGCAGCTCAGATTGCAAAATCTCACACTCAGCATTTGATTGGGAGAAAAATCCTAATATCGTCAGCATATATAAGCATTTTACATCTTTGAAGCAAATACGAAATATCATCAATAGATAAGATGAATAACAGTGGACCCAGAGGATTGCCGTGGGGAACGCCACTCTATACTCCTATTAGACAAATATGACTTAATTCAAACGATAAGCGAGGGCGGGAAACACAGCGTAGCCAATTTAAAAACAGTGGTATATTGAGACAGCCTGTAAAAGGATTTACTAAAATTTGTTTAAATGCAGTCAGTTTGGAAACCATCCCATAATCCGCCCACAGTGCAAGAAATAAACTCAACCAAGTTCGAAACCGTGAACCATGCTGCCGGGTAGAGATTAAGCCTTTACATACTTCTGATAATTGGGATTGAATCCATTGTTCGAAAAGTTTAGGAATACAAGCAATTTAGCAATTGGCCTGTAATTGGAAATCTTTTTTCTATTGCAACCCTTTAAAACAGGAATTAAAAAGGATGCCTTCCAGAGTGCTGGGAAGTGGCCCTGCAAAAGAGACTTCTGGAAGAGTAATATTAATGGCCATAATAACGGCGAAGAACATTTTTATGACTGCATCAGGAACCCCGTCAGAACCACTAGAAAAGTCAGTTGGGAAATCAGCAATATACTTCAACAAGATCTCCTCGGTGATAGATGGAACGGATACCATGGGTGAAATTTGGTTATTTATATGCGAAAAGCTCCTACTATTCGAATGGAAACAAAATGATTCAAATGCGCCCTTAAAAGATTCAGGGACGGAGTTGGATCAATTCGTTAAGCGGCATGACCACCACGCCATGGGCCCCAGGTTCGAGACCAGGTGTCTCCGAGAGCTTTTATTAAGAAACTAAAATAATCCACTTCGTCTCTGAGCTGTTTTTTAGCTCGCAGCAATGCAAAAATAAGACATTCAAGTTTTCTCACGTTCCCTTCCGGCCAAAAACATGCTGACGCATCAAAGGGTTATCGCCTAGGCGTGTATAAAAAAAACGGGTTACAATTAATATTAGAATCATTGCTGGAAATCTCCCCGAATTCCATAGTCGATGGATAGTTATCAACCTTTCTCTTCAAGTTGACAGACTCGAAAACACTTTCTCAACTAGTAAAACAACGTGAACAAACTATTGATATGACCGAGCTAACTGATAAGATTTCCCGTAACTTTGCCTAAATTCTATGTGATCTAAGGTTTTTCCAATTAGTATTATTCTTGCGTCCCATTAAAGTTATTGGGATATATCCCATAACAAAATAACAACACGACCATTTTCTCTGATCCGATAATTTACCCTACTTTAACTGCTCTAATGTCCATGTAGACCCTTAATAAGTATAAAAATAAGAAAATGGAGGACGGACAGACTGAAATTATAATAGTTCCCTGTTGTTACGGAACCCTAAAAAAGGCAGAATTCATTAGTATTCAATTCCGGCAGTGGCAATTCAAAGACAATAACTTGCCTCAAATATGTAGAATCAAATACTTCACGTATTTCCTGCTTTGACATTTTTATATTCTTTTCAAAAACCTGCCAAAAAGGCTGTCATTCAAAATTAATTACATCACAATATGTCACTCAATAAATTCCCTTGAATATGCGGAAGATTAGTCTTTTGCCTTGCTTAAAGGGACGGGTATTATCCTTTTACATGATATAGCATCACTTACAGGAAATCCTTTAAAAATGGCGTTCCTATATTCTCGGATTTGAATAAGATTTTACCATTTTTAAAAATTGTAACGTCAAAGTTGAATGGAAATCACATCCATCAGTCAATCATAAGCTCCTCTTCTCGACCTTTCCCTTATCCAATGTCAATATAAAGCCTCGATAGCAACCGAAATCTTTGATTACGTAAATATAAGAAGACGGAAGAGTACTATATTAGGTTATGGAGGTTGAAAAGGACTGCGGAATATATTCGTTTACGATGGGGCATTACAAAACATGAGGGAAGAGAGTCTGATATAAAGGAACGGACAGAATTTGTTGAAAGTATATGAATAGATTTTGTTCAAATAAAGGCACCTTTTCTTTCTATTGAATTGATTAGGTAAATTGAATTTTTGGTTCATTCGTCTTGAAGATATATTGTTATATATAAATTTAAGTATGTTTCTTTAGTACTGAAAAGTCTGGCAATGTTATTTTCAGTTTGTTTCTTATTTTTATTCCATTTTATAGGTAATTCCTTAACCTTAAGGGTAAACCTTCTTTCTAAGTAAAATTTAATCACTGAGAGCTTTAAGAATATCTAACGTTCAACAATGAAAAGTTAGCTTACATAATAGATTTGAAATCTCTATTTTCTAGGCTGTGTTAACCTTTCTGAAGCATGAGGCATCAGAGAGAATATGTTCGTATTCTAAAAACTCTGGAGATAGGTCCCGCGGGACTATAATCGGTTCGAAATTTTTGTGCGTTCGGTTAGAACATGTTTGGATGAGCGCCCCCGGAGGACTAGAAAAGTGGCGATCGGATCTACGGAGAGGGTATGGGAGCAGTGGTTCCCGAAGTAGGAACTTTGTAACTTAGGGGAGGGTGGTCAAACACACCCCCCAGGAGGGTTTCTAAAATTTTCTGAACTTCTTGATTAGGAAAACTTTCACTAAAATACTAAAAAAATAACCAAAATGTATTTGACCATATTTTTTAATTCCATAACACATCATATTTTCTGTACCTCCATTTGTTGATAGTTTTCAATGAAATCAGATACCCCCCCCCCCCTCCCTCCCACGAGCAAATCCTACGCACGGCACTGCTGGTTCTCCATATACCCTCTGGGAATACTTAGGGATTCATGTTCTAGTTTGATTTTTTCGGTTTCGGTTCATTTTGTTCGTTCGTTTAGGTTTAGCTCTAGGTTTTGTTTCAGATATTTTGCTAAATTTTTGGGAGTTGGCACTCACTGGGACGTATTTTTAAATTTTTTCACAATTTTTTTACAGGTTTTTTTTTCAATTGCACAAATTGTCCCCCCTCCCCCTCCCCCTCTTATATCCGTGGCCTGTATCTAATTTTTTCAATGTTGAATACCTAATTTTCCTGGATTACTAACGAGTAATAAAGGTTACGTTAGAACGGTGCTTTGCCGACATCATAAAAAAAAAGCGAACCGTACATTGTCTTTTCCTTCACTTAGCCTCGTAAGACTGTGCTTTAGTGTCAAAGGGCATCCCGTGAGCTGTAACATTATAATAGAAAAAAAATGTCTTAATTGTGTATAAATTAGGATAACTCGAAGGCTAATCGTAGACAGGAATATAATTTTCTGCTAACCAGAATATATTATGTCACGAACTTCTATTACATTTTTTATCAAAACATTAAAAAATAGGCTTCAATTTATTAGACAGATTGATGCTAGCACAAACATGGTATTCAACATGAACTTCATTGGTATTAAATCATTTTTTCACATTGCGCGAGTACGATGTTCCAGCAGTTCAACATTCCCTCAAAAGTTCAAGTACAATAATTTTCTAGTTAGCAAGTTCCAAAATAACTCACTTGCCGTCTATAACGTCTATTACCGAGATAATTACCATGACCGGAATGAGTTTTCGACTTTATGATCTTCACTTGGTTCCAGCAGAATCGGAAGTAGCTTGCTGGTGGAATTGAATTATTTATTGCTAGATCATGGTTGACGGTGCCACCAACAAGCGACTGCATCAATATCAACTGCAGCCAGAAATTGGTACGTGTTATCCGATTATTGCACAACCAGACTTCGTCACGAACTGCGAGAATATAGAACTAACGTAAAGAACCACTATCCAGGATGCCAGAATCCATTTCAGTTGACATCAAAATTGTGTTCTATGGCCCGAGCACCATCTGACTTACATTGCATACTCTGCTCCCGGACATCGCTGCTTGTTCTTGTATATCTTGATTTGTAACTTTAGGCAATACCAAAATTCATTTCTGCCAGGATTTTATCGACCAGGAAAATTCTATCACATTCTGGAGCTGCCGTGGTCACTAGATCTCATCGCTCTTATTTCGGAGTCAAATATTCGCATTTTACATTTTCAAATGGAATTCCAGACGTTTTCGAAAATCGGTTTAGGTTGGAATTATTTGATTGATTTTCTTGGCTCTGACGAAAAATGGTTTTATTAAAATTTTCTTTATAACGCTCAGAATGCTTTCATAAAAGGGTTTAGTCATGAAATTTTAATTGAAGTTTTCCTATTCATTGCAAATGTTTCGTTTCAAAGTGCTTTTTATGACAAAGTTGTTCTGCTTATGTTGACACGAACCCCGCAATTAGCTCCATTTAAGCAATTTATTGAGGTCGTCCATCATCAAAGCAACAGCTGCTCATGAAGTTTTGAAATGTTTATTTTATTCATTTCATTTCTGCCGAAAATAACCATTTCGGACGGTCGTTTTAAAAGCTTTCAGCTCAAAATTTCATAAGACCAGATGGTCTATAAGGTTTACACAAAATTAAGTATAAAAAGAACAGATGTGGTTACAAATCTAGAGCTTAAAGATTTTTATTTATTATCAGGTAAAGACTAAAGTACTTTATTTATTTATACTTAAGGGCAATGGTGTACAAAATTTGAAAGCTCTCCTTCTGTATTAAGCACTGCCAGTGACATTAAATCTCTATAATAAAACCAGAAGTTCTTGCAAAATTTACGATCCAGTGTATAGAAGATAGCAAAGCAGAGATTAAGATCAGTAGCGTTAAAACCAAACGTAACTTGGGCGCATCAACTAGGCTCGAGTTGGTTAGTTGGTTTGTCTGTTAGGACTGTCCACTCGGAGGCCATCTAGGCCCAGTGTTAATGCCCTTAAAAATAAGACAACATGTTCAGAACATAAAACTATCCAGATCTCCGTAAAAATATATTTAGATCCATTGGTACTATCTCAGCTTAATCGTCCAGATTATCAAAGAGACTTGCTCTCAAGCAAGTTTCCTCCTGGTCTCTGCAAATTCTACAGGACTCACTCGATGGTACGCCGAGTCTCATGGCCATAACTCCTATGGGGCAATGTCCAGTGATCACGCCAACGCGTGTTCTGAGGCGCCTCCTATCGAAGGATAAGTGACTAGAAGCCTACCTAAATAGAACTGAACATCATCAGCATATAGATGAATTTTCACATCACGCACCACACTTGGCAAATCATTGATGAAGAGGCAGAATAAAAGCGGTTACAGTATTGATCCCTGTGGTATGCCACGTGAAAGAACCAAAGTACCAGAAATTACGTCATCGATATACACTCTGTGGGTACGATCTGACAAGAAACATGCTATCATAGAGGCAGCACGCGAGCTAAAGTTGAAGTACGTGTGAAATTTGTGAATAAGTAAACTGTGGTCAACGCAATCGAAAGCTTCAGAAAAATTCTGTGAAGCTGTGAAGTGATCATTGTCCATGATCAATGATCACTTCACAATGAAGTGACATGTGTCCATGTCCCTCAAGACAGCTGTCTCACAACTATGAAAATATCTGAAACTAGATTGCCAATAATACATTCTCCTCGACATCAGCCAGTATTTGCTTCGACATAATCTTTTCAAGTACTTTCGAGAAAAAGAACAAAATGCGTATTGGAGGAAAGTCAGATATCGATACTGCAGAAGACTTCTTAGCAATGAGCAAAACAATAGCATTCTTCCAACTTACAGGAAACAAAGAGGACATTAAACATGAGTTCACAAT
Source organism: Leptarthrus brevirostris (assembly GCA_964036015.1). Classification (NCBI taxonomy): domain Eukaryota; kingdom Metazoa; phylum Arthropoda; class Insecta; order Diptera; family Asilidae; genus Leptarthrus; species Leptarthrus brevirostris. The sequence continues at coordinate 9,597,641 of OZ038373.1, forward strand.
TAGGAGGAAAGGAAGTAGTACCTTAATAAAACGGGGCGATAAGTTGTCAGGTCCAATTGCTGTGGATTTAAATGAGTCCACCATAGAAAGTAATTCATCTAGATTAAAATTTCTAAAATAAAACGGGTCAGCAAAGTCATTCACTGAGTCATTAGGCAAGTTCGCAGTAAAAATAGTTGTTGAATCCATGGGGTTCACATTGGTTGCAGTATTAGGTAGAATTAAGTGCATCTGGATCAAAAGGGCATCTAATCTTATCCTTGTCATGAATATCAGCGTTATTTAGGTTACGCCAAAGAGCTCGCGGGCCGAGGTCGGTCCTAAGTTTCACACTAAAATAGTGCCGTTTAGCCCATTTTTTGCTGCGGTAGCTTTATTACGGGCAGACGGTCCTCTTAAGATTTAAGGCGCTTGTAGCGTTGAAATAAGTATTCCCGTTCTGCGATTAGAGCTTGCACCTCAGGTGAAAGCCATGGGCGATTCCGCGTCCGAATGCGTTTAGTTTTAATTGGGACACATATATAGAATAGATGAGAGACAAAGGATGTGAAAATTTCAACTTGCTGGTCAACTGACGGAGTAGCGTAAATATAATTTCAAGGAAGAAGTGAACATTCATTGGATAAGAAGTTCATGTTTAAATTATTATAATCACGATAGGAGACTGTATCAGAGCAGCAGGTGAAAACCAACGCAAAATTGCATTTGCAAAATAGAATGTCGTTATCGAGTATACTAGGTGGGTCAACTTGATCTTGTATAATCACCTTGTCAATATCAGAGACAAGGATTAGATCCAACATCGAAGGATTGAACGAATTAAAGTAGGTTTATTTTAAAAGTTGCAATATTTTAGCGCTTAAACACTTGTTTTAAAATTTAAAATCCGGAGCCGATTATAATGCGTCTACTCTCTAGCATTCATACTAATATTCGTAATAAATTTTGTAGAACTAGAACTGTTTTCTGTGTGTTTTTCTTTTAAACCAAATCAGTATGTGTACAAACTTTTGATGTAAATGATAAGTTAATATCTTTTTAATTAGATGTTATATGGCATCACGTGAAGACACGAAGATAAAGAACCCTTGCAACATTGAAAGCAGATATCCACAATAACAGTTGGATGTTTTCGGCTTCATCTTTAGCGTTGCAAGTAATTCAGTCAGTCATTTGCTGTCATGCAGTCACATCTTAAATTTTACAAGGTTAGTCTTAAGAATAAAGATAAAAGCTGAAATAAATTGAAAAATCGAATAAAAATTTATTTGATTACAAAAATTATTTGTTAGGAGGATTATTCGCAAATAATTATTTGTTATTTGTTGCTTTATATTCGAATCTCAAACAATTATTTGTTATTCGATTATCAAGTAATTATTCGATAGTTGATGTCTCTTTATGGAATACTTATTTGTTTTATGGTATCATTTACTAAAATCTTTACTGTAAACATCGAAACATAACAAGGCAGTTTTTATTTCCTAAGTACGAGACACTGCGTGTACCAAGAAATAATTTTTTGAAATTGAACTGATGGACACCAACGACAAATAATTATTTCATAAAGAGACATGAACTATCGAATAATTATGTAATAACCGAATAACAAATAATTATTTGAAATTCGAATAAAAAGCACCAAATAACAGATAATTATTTGCGAATAAGTCATCAAACAACGAATAATTATTTGATTATCGAATAACGAACGATGGAATAACAAATAATTATTTGAAATTAGATTAAGGAGCACCAAATAACAAATAATTATTAGCGAATAACTTAAAATAAATTGAAAATCGAATAAAAATTTATTCGAAAAATTTTTTATTCGATTTTTTTTAAAAATCGTTATTTGATTGAAAATTTATTCGAATAATGCCCATCACTGGTCTAAAGTATTTTTATTTATTAATACGTAGTAAAATGCTTCCAACTAAAAGTGGAATCCTACATATATTTTATAAAAAAAATAACAATTGACGTAAGACATAACCCACCTTTCCTCTAGCTTTATATTTTTTTTACAATTGAACTGCTTTAAAACTTTTTACGCCCAAAAAGTATTGTATTCAGTTCAAAAAAGATAATTTCTGTTAGGCTCTTCGTTTCGGGCTAGAAACTGTCATCCCCACACGAACTGAAGAAGTTTGAAATTTATCGATGCCGCTTGAAATTCCAATGGAAAGAAGCTCTAAAAGGCAATATCCATTCATACAATTTTTTGTACTACATAGTCAAGTACTTTGCTGCAGCCGTTGCGCTCGTAAGAACAAGCTGCTGCTACTGTACGGAATGGAATTTAAAAAAAAAAGAACGCGAAAGAAATGGGGGAAAAGTCCCGAAATTATTACAATACCGCAAGGCAACCCCAACAACCCTAGTACTATGCAACAACAAGAATCTTTACCTACCTCATCCCACTTTCCGCACTCGCAGAGTATTGCTCCCTCCTCTGCTGCTCTAACCAAATGCAAATGTTGCCACCCTACACCAGCCCTAAATGGAAATTTATAGCGAAAGTTTTTGGCTTTAAACAAAAAGTTCGCGGTACCTACGATCAAGTTTATGAGATTTTGGAGACGATTCTACTTTTAGCTTTAATTTTAGAAACATTAAGAAACACACGTGCGCAACGAATCACTTAACGATGTGAAAACATTAATTAATAATTATGAAAATTAGAAAATGATTATGAATTAGGCCTGAACGCGTTTAGAATATCATTAATTCCTGGCGAAAGATTGCCTCGCAGATTTCGTTCTTAAGTTGACTAATGAGGGCAGCAGTCATGGTGATTTGTAAGAAGCTATCTTCAATGAAACTTTTGCAAACTGCGTACCTTAGAAGGGCACGTTTAAGACGTTGAGATTTTCGAAATCCTCTAATAATTGAATTCGTAAGTACCAAAAAGTAATGAATAATATTTTGCTTCCCTTTCATCATGAATTTTTTATTCAAATAATGTTGAGATACTTTGCAGGAATGATTTGGGGCTTAATTTTTTGCGACGTTTTGTAACGTTCTAAAAAGTTTTTGTACTCGAATGGAATAATAGGTATATCTGCTTTCATTCGAAACCGTAAAGCCATTATTCACTTATTCAATTCGGTTTTACTAGGAGGAAAAAAGTAATGTAGTCATGACAATTTTCAAAATGGATGTTCGATAGAAGACATACATATCGGAATACGTAAGGTATTCAAACAAATTCCATCTAATTCCAATCAAGAAAAGCAGAGGTGACAATATACATCCATATTTTGGTCTGTTAGGCATTGCGAAAAGCTGCGATAATTTTCTTTTGTGAATTATCTGATATTGGTCTTCTGAGTAAGCAACAAGGAGGTTGGGGTTGATTTTATTGGGGTTGTCTTTTCAAGTTTACTGCTGAGTTAACTCCCGAGTCAATGATAATCAAATTCGTGCTCGAGTTACCGGAGTCATGACTCTTTTGATTCCGAAGCCGTACCTATTGTGTTTTTATTACTTCTCGATAAATCCCCCGAGTAAAAATAATTAAGCTGGTGTATTTACGCCCAAAAGCAAGTACAGACGTTAATATTTTTAAAAGTATATACGCTCCCGTTACGAGCATGCTTTGATAACAAATGTGCTCGCTTCCGATACAGGCCCAAAAATTTAAAAAAATGAGGCATGGTACGCCTGAGTAAAAATTATACTTTTCCAAATGCTAGCGCCCTCTGCAGACACGTATCAATAAAATATCCACGAAGTAGTCTAAACTAATCACGGTATGCTCACACCCTTTCTAGACTAAAATGAAAACAATAAAATTATTTTCGTGGATTAACTTATTCGAGAAAAATGTCCGAAATAACAAAACTATATCCGCAGTTGTCGGCAACGTTTGTTCAGTTGAATCTTATTTTTACTCGACTTAATAAAGATTATAACTGAAACTGTAAAATATATAAGAACTAAAATATGAAATACTCAAATCAAGTCCAACTTTGGTATACACGAAAAGGCTAAAGAAACCTCATAAAGAGGCCAGACTAAATTTGTATATCCTGGACTAAAAATGGCAAACAATCCTTTTCAGCGATGAAAAGATATTAAATTTGGATGGCCCAGATGGCTTTCAATGCTATTGGCGTGACGTTCGGAATGCCAAGGAAACAAAAATGAGCCGACATTTTGGGGGAGGTACTGTCATAGTTTGGGGAACCTTTGGATACAATAATTTTTAATCCTTTTTGTGTGAAGTGATACAAACGAGTTTTTTTTTATTATTATAAACGAAGGATCGCAGTTTAATTCATTTTTTTATAATTATTAAAGAATTACTTTTTAACTGTTCTTAGATTTTATAAAAATTACTCAATAAAGTGTTAGCGACGCCCATAGCTTCCACTTCCTGTGTTTGGTGTTGCATTTCCGTTGCCCCTACTGGGAGGTCCTCCTGGTCCTCTGTTGTCATTACGATTGAATCCTCCAGTTGGTCCGGATCCTCCAGTGGAACCTCTTAAGGGACCATTACCACCCGAGTTTCCGCCACGCATTAATCCGCCAGAAGAATTTGACAGTGACCTACTTGGCCCACCACCAGTTTGTCTTTGCGCACTGCCCATACTGCCGCTATTTGACATATTATTTTGTAGTCGGGATATGTCATTTGAAGTCCTTAAGCGAGTTTTCTTTTCTTCCACATTCAACTTTTGACCATCAGGAGAATTATCAGGAAAGTAAAGGGGGCAATTCGCTAAACAATTCTGTACAGATTCTGGATCCTCATAAGTAATAAAACCGTAGTAGGGAGGATGTCGTAGACCTGGCATTTTCGACACTGATTTTGAGTGAATCCTGAGATCGACAACAATACCAAATTTACTAAACAATGCCTTAAGTTCTTCTTCTGTAGCATGATGAGGTACATTTCCAAGGAAAAGTTGATGGCTATCTCCAAATTGTTGGGAATTAACACTGCTAGTACGCCTTTCTGAAAAGTCTGCAAAATCGGTTCCTTGGATGTGGGTTCCTTCTAAACTGAATGCAGAAATGTATGTAGATTTGCTACAGATAGGATTGGATGAACATGTTGGAAACGTTGTGAAATCAGATTTCCTGTTCCAGCATGATAACGCAGCTGTACAGACAGCCACAGTTGCCACTTCAAAACTTCTATAATTGCAAAATACTGCCTTTTCAGTTGCAATTATAGAAGTTTTGAAGTGACCCTCACGTTGTCCGGACTTAGGCTTTGTTTTAATCAAGTGTTTGAAGTTATACAAAATCATGGAGGCACTACAATTATATTAATTTCGTAGTAATATTTTGAAAATAAGTTAATGTTATGCATCTGCTACAGGGTTCAACCTTTTCCTTCAATCGCAGGTTCACAACTGCAGATTATCACCCAGCACGAATGCGCACCAGGTTTGACTACAAGTTCCAAAACGATAAACATTTCCCGTTTACGACATGGGCAAGTGACGAGCATTGAATTACTTTAGAAAATTCACTCATCAGGTGCTAACGATCATGGCTTCCGTACCCAACGTCGCCACTGTTCACGGCTATGCTAAGTAATTTTATCTACCCGACAAGCATACGCCACAACGGTGGACCTTTGGATTTCGGAATTCCCATCGCACTTTGCGATCATACGAAGCGAAAATGACACCTGCACCTTATTAATGGACGAGTGCCTTATGTAATTCATTATTTTTTCCATTGAAGTATAACTGATGTTGCACTTCCGATACGAATTTTTAGGCAGTAACTAACGTAACTGCCTAATTACGAATATTTCTGATTATTTTTTGGGAAGGGAGAGTAGCTCCATACAAACTTTTTTACATAAATAGGAAGCTATCGAGGTACGGACTTCAGAAGAAATTCTTGATCCGATCTAGAGGGTCCCCCTACCAAAGGTAAGGCCTCTAGTTCGAAAGTGTAACAAAATAATATTAAGAAGTAATTCTTAGATGAAAGACTAGAGAGTCCCAAGGTAAGGTCTCTAGATCTAAAAAGTAAAAAGGTGAAAAGTACCTGTAATGTTAAAAAGATGTTTAAAGTGTAAAATCAATAAAATAAAATAAAAAGTTTGCAAGTGTTAGAAGCAGTATTTATTTTATCATCAGACACCGAAATACTAACCAGAGTCATTAATCAGGGTTGAATCTCCATTGCTGTTCCAGTTACAATTTTAATAATTACAATAAATACAATATATATGTGTACATATGTCATGCCTAGTGGAGTAAATAATTGTAAACATAAAAATACACTTTTTTATACCTTTATGTAATTTTACCAGTATTTCCTCTAGGTAGACCTCAGTTCTCTTCTCCATTTCTGACCTCAGTATTATTCTCCATATGGCTGTCGAGATTGACCTTCATAGAGTTTTCAATATTCTCCAGTATTTTTCTTTACAACTGATTTTGGACCTTCTAACTATTTTTGCATAGAAAACTCCATTTCATCTTTCACTTATTCAACAGAGACCGTTCAGATACTATTGATGACTTCAACTCGATTGTTGACAATTTCTGTTCTTTTAATGCTTTCAATTCATTTACGGACCCTTCCGACGATTTCTGCTCTTTTATTATTGCTTTCAATTCGTTCATGAACCCGTCCGTCCACGGATGTTTTTAACTCATTAACTGACCCTTCCATCGATGATTTAAACTTGACTGATAAGGTCTTCTGTTCTTCCGTTTCTGATTTTAACTTATTTACGAATCCTTTCATCGATAATTTCAACTCGGCTGATGATGTTTTCTGTTCTTCCAACGATGACTTCAACTCAGATTTATGTCCGTCCATTGATGTCTTTAGCTGTTCTTTGGAAGGTTTGTTTTTTAGTAGAATTTCCCTTCTATAATAACTCAGAAGGCACAGTTCTCGGCAGAAGCCAAGAAACAGTTGATCTATTCACCAGAATATTATAATATATTGAGGTGAAGGAGGGTCCCAAATCAGCATGGAAAAAACACATCAATAACCAAAAATACAATACGTACACACACAAAAGTCAGTGGTGCACAGAAAACAGAGATCGTTTCAGTGAATCTTTAGTGGTCAGGTCGAAAATAGGGCACATATTCACGGCTCTACATATACGATATCATACCATAGTGAGACCGAATGTTAACGACATGTATTAAAGGCAATTTGCGAAAGCTATATGTGGTGTGTCCATAAGAAACCTTACTTGCGAGAACATGAGCATCTATGTTCGAGTTCAAAAGCTGGTGAATAAAGACCAGGTCAGCAGCTCTGCATCATTTTTCCAAAGAGTGCATATTACGCTACCTGAGGCGATCCAGGAGGAAGCCTGAGTGGTCTCTTAGTGTGAATCTAACAAAGTTCCACTGTACCGACTCAATTAGGTAGAATAAACAGCAAGCTGACCAAACATGAGATGCTTATTCGAGAATTGATCTAAGCAAAGAAAAGAATAAATGAATTAAGGTCTGCCGATCAGAAAACTCCCTTGACCATCACTTAATATAATCCAGAACTGAATTACTCCTAGATACAATTGTAATAAACTAGTATATTTAATCTCGATCGCTGTGTAATAACTTAATTCAGCTTCTTTTAGTTTAAGTTTACGACGATCAGTCCAATTTGTTTTGAAATACGTTTTAAACCTGGGAGCAGCCTCAAGGCTGTAGCTCCACTGGAGCAGCTAAATTAGCTATTGCTCCAAAGCTATACCGAACTAAGAGTAAGAGCAGCTATACCAGCTTAACTCTTGTTTAATGAAACGCGCCGATTTGATTCTAACTTGAATCTGATTTATTGAAAAATTCTTACTCTATTTATATACAATATTTATGCTTACCTAACTAATGCTCTTTGGCCACATTCTTAAGTGCTCAATAATTTGCCCTCTTTAGTAATTAATTATTGAGAAAGAAAGTATCGTTTAATAATTGCATACTTTGTTATTTTCGATGGCCCATTTACATCATACGGCGCGAGTTCATATTTCCGCTGTGAACTGGTCGCTGTAGATGCGTCACGTGCTTGTTTGTTTACCTAGTGTATTGTGCCGCTTTTCCATTGAGTAATTACTGATATGCAATGGAAGTGTCGCTGACCGCCGTTAATGTAGGTCAGGAAATTATGCACAGCACTTTGTATCTCAAGCTCGTAAAGTTTTTATTTACGTTATTGGGCATGTCATGTTATTTGATGACTTTAGTGATTTAATGCAATTATTATTCGGGGAATATATTTTGGTATTTAGAGTGTAGAGTGAAATCGAGTTTTTTTGTCAAGTTTCAAATCAAGGTCAGAAACGGACTGCACGCGACGGGTATTAGTTTCCGCAATGGTATAATCAAAGACGAGCTGATTAAGGTTCCAAGAGAATTATATAACTTCAGATTTATCCAAGCTAGGTTGCAGGCCATTAGAACCACACCAGTTCTTGAAGGTTTTTAAATCCTCCTGAGTACAGGACGAATCATAATTCCTTTTAACGCAAGAGAAAATCTTCATATCGTCTGCATAGATTAAGATTGTCTTGGAGTGTATAATCAAGGGGATAATGTCGTCAATGGCAACTACAAACAGTAGCGGACCAAGATGGCTACCCTTCAGTACCCTAACGACTCTTGATAAATTGCTTTGGTAAGACATCCGATATGTCCTATCTTTTAAGTGTAGAGCAGATCCAGTTGAGCAGTATAAGCGGGAAACTCACAGAGTGAGGCAGTTTATCAAATGCCTTGCTGAAGTTGGTGTAGACGCAGTCGGTCTGGAAACCTTCTTGGAAGGCAGAGATTATGTGAGAGGTAAATTCAAACAGGTTAGTTGTCGTCGATCTACCAGGCAGAAAGCCATGTTGTTTAGCTATACTGTTCATTATATTAGAGATGAACCCCTTACACGGCACCCTAAGCCACAGATATTAGAGCATTGAGAAGTTCTGCCATGCTAGCAGTGTTTTCTTCATCTTTGAACTCGCCCTTAAAACTAAACGTTTCTGAACCTTTTTCTTCATTTTCCATGGCTTCTTGTAACAATACCACCAGAGCACATTTCTAACCGTAGGTAGGGAGCATGTACTTAATTCGCCCTTCAAGTCTTAAACACATAAATCCTTCAAATTGCCATTATTTCACTTTGTTTTTACAATTACACTTTTTTCAAGTTCAATTCTTAGTTTTTCTTAATTAATCCCACCTCTGATTTCTGGTCACCTGGAGCGTGTACATTACACGACTCACTATTTCCCTTTCGTGGCCTACCCCGTGCACGTTACGATATTCATAGACGAAGGAATTTTGTTCGACTTATTCGGGGACCTCTACCCCCCATCCTACCTGGATATTTAATATAGGGTCCGTGACTAAATTCAACATGTTGAGTATCACTGTTAACAAAGTTACTTTAAATGTGTCTTTATTCACAATCCTAACGAAACCGACCAAGAACTATGTTGAAACCAAGTTAACCGGTGCTCTCAACATGTTGAATTTATGAATTTAGCCACGCACCCATACTATATTACTTCTATCGTCAAAACTAGAGATTGGCGCATTAGTCGATAATCGAGAACATAATGTGCTATGGGGCGGGAGAAGAATTTCATCCGATTCGATACAACGATACAAAGTGGACCTGCAATTTAAGATGCATTTCGAACCATCGATGTTACTCTGCCATCCCCAATGACCTTTGGATTGTAATCTGTTGTCAGCAGAAAATAACCATGGCTCGCTTGAGACTTCCGCGATAGAAGGCCGACACGTTATTACTTTCTGCATAGTTGTTAAAATCTTCTGATTCGTGATTTTTAATAAACGAAAAAGACTTCTATTTAAAAGGTTCATTTTCAAAACAAACATATCGGCGAATCTCAAAATTTTACATTCACAAAAAAAAACGATTTTACTAGGAAGCATCTTACATTTATTAAAAATGTTTTCCAAATGCGAAATTTGTTAATATTGATCAACAAAACTTTGGTGGTATACCAACAGGTTCAATAATTGATCCTTCTTTATTTATTTTATATCCACGAGACGTGTTTAAGCGGCTTTCATATTATCATTTCATCTACTTGGAGTCGGTTACGTTATAACAGTGAGAGCTTTAAATTTAAACAATAGATTGGAGCCATACGTTTAATTAAATCAAATTTTCTTTCAAGCTGAATCATAATTGGTTTAAATTCCTCTACATATGTTTAAAATTGCCTTCAAAATGTAATGGTCGTACCGAAAATTATAATTGGCTGTACTGCAAATGTCTCTGTTCCCTCTAATAAGGCAATTTTGTCAATTTAGTCAAATTGCATACCATGTCGAGACTAACTAAATCCTATTCAGTGGCTGATTGCCTAAGGGGATTTTAGTGGTTCTACTCGAGCCGACAACAATTCACTTTAAATGAATCCTCTAGCTGGTGATGACAGGGGATTTTTTGGTTAATATGTAGTTGCGAGCCGTAGGAAATCGTATGTGTACGGCTGAGGACTCATTTTGAGGATGTTTAATCCCCGTAATTTCTGAAATTGTTATGAGATTTTACTTGCGAACACAATACCCTACTCGTACATAATAACACGTAATAATGGCGACATAAAGCAGGAATCCTGTCATCCTTTGCGTGATGTATGACATGCTCATTCCCTAACAACACATATAACATTGGGAGCATAAGGAGATAGAATATTTTTCCGAAAATATTTTACTACATGGGAATGCTTGCATTTAATAAAGCTTGGCGTAACATTAAATATTTTTTCATTAATGAATAATTTTTCGCACGGGTTGCACGAGAAGTAGTCTCTTAATACGATTTTCGTGAAAAATTGTATAACATGACATTCAAATTATTATTTATGACGTCTGTGAAAGTACAGGTGGCGGAAGGTGTAGGAAGTAATCCCAACAGCGCTGACTTAAGTGATGGAGGATTTTTTTCGAATGGATCATATTTTTAGAGTGGAACTTCTGTGCCGTATTTTCACATTGCTCTGTTATACTGTCTATGAGCCGAATACGTAGCAATCAGCATACAGCCTCAATTTCGGATCAATTTTTCTTTGTTGGTTACCAAGACTGTAGGGATAGTTCTGGACCATTGGAGCATATTTTCGAACAAATAGGTCATGATTCGATAGTACAAAAGAGTCTTTGGTTGTACATCGTCCTAGTTTTTCGCTCGAAAGCGGTCAAAGGTGTTGATAGCTTTTGTTTTGTTGGCAGCAGATTACTTTGAAAGGCCATTGGGGTTTGCAGAACAATGTCAGTAGCTCGGAGTTCACCTTAAGCTTGCAGTCGTTGTCATCGAATTGGGTTAAGTTTTTTTCTGCCCCGTGCTTTTTTCAATAATTTTGGAAATATGGAGAATGAATAAATATTGAATTACAGAATTCTTACACGTAGACCAATTAGAATCAAACGAGTACGAGAAATTAAAGAATTCATCAAAAAAATTTTAAATTGATATTCGCTGAAATAATTGAAAGCTATGGTGCACCTGTGGCAATTTCGTTAGCATTAGAATTTATGCAACGCTTAACCCTACGCAAGCAGGTATATCTGTGGTGATACACTAAACTATTAGGCTAGATTAGAACGGAGCTGCCGGAACATACCCGCTGGTGTCGCTTTGACCACCAAATTGATCAACTGTTCCCCAGTGATTTATGGGCATTAAATAGCATAAATAGCAGAAGTATATTTAGGTCAACTCTTGTTTTCTAAGGAATCTGAGTTTTGTTCTGAATGCTGTGTTTTAAAGGCACCCTGGTTCCAAGATTAACAAAATATCTGCCAAGTAACCTACTATGTACTACTTCAGCCTGTTTCAATCTCTTCCAGGTTTTATAGCTCATGCGTTAATAGTTTGCTAATCGATCCGGTATTCCAGTATATTTACTATTCTAGATTAATGTAGATTCTACTATAATTTTCCGGACTTGGATAATCTTCCATGTACTACAGATAGGATAAATTTCACGTCTTCTTGAAGTTAACCATCCTTCTTCCAAAACGTCTTCGAAATATCGATTCCTTCAGAGTCGTCCTCCTGAAGAGAATAGAACGTCTTCTTGAAGATGATATGACGTCTTCTTGAGAACAATGGTATTCTTTTAAACTCATCTTCCTAAATTGTAATACCTTTATACTGATAGCGTTCTTTTGAAAAAGATAAGACGTATCCTTTAGGGTAACTATCATCCTTCGAAATCATCTTCTGGGAAAACGTTGCTTCCTTCGGGAACATCTTTTGAAGAGAATGGGTTGTCTTCCTCTTTGTTGCGTCTTCTTGAAGATGGTATTATGTCTTCTTGAAAGTAAATATCGTCTTTCGAAATCATCGTCTTCTGGAGAAAGGCTGCTTCCTCCAGAATCGTCTTCGTAAAGAATAGGACATCTTTTTGAATTCGAACATCTTCTTTCCGGTGTCGTCTTGTTGAAGGTTATTATAGTCCTTTGAAAGTGTCTTTTGAGGAAAGGTTGCTTTCTTCAGGCTTCTTCATGAAGAGAATGGGACGTATTTTTGAAGGCGGTTACCTTCCTTCAGTGGTGTCTTCGGGACTCAAATACGCCTCGTATACTTTATATGCATGTAAATTCTCTCGGAGACCTTTAAGATTGTCTCTTTTTCAAGGACTTTGTTGAGAGGAAGATTATATAAAAACAAAAAAATTCACTAATTAACCTTATCAAATTTGTGCTTCATATGCGCTTTATTTCTTGAATAAAACAGTCGAAACCTACTGAGACAACACTTCTAAACAGTAATTCTAAAGTAATGCACGGAACGGAAACTAACTTACCTTCCTGCAGGCAAAGTGTTTGTAACACAGTAATGGTGCTAACCAGTCACCACAGGAGGGCCTTAATTATCTTGTTGTATTCTGACCACAGTTATCTTATCATTAGGACATTTTGTTGATATATCCTCTTGAGGGTACCCACGTAAGTGACCCCTTTAGAGCGTTCTTTGTTCCTTTGCTATAGCCCATGATTTTTTTGGTGAAAAAAAATTTTTTGTTACGAAATCAAATAAAAGGGGTCTCATTCGAAAGAGGACGCCAAAAGCAATTAGATTGGAAGGTTTCACTGGAAAGTATCTCAATTTGACGGAACTGGAACGATTTTTGTATCTCCTGGAAGCGTTTCGTTGATCAGTCATATTTCATTTAATGCGCTATTTCCAGCCTGGAAAATTATCCCAATCCACAGTTTACAATATCTACTTTCAAATGGCCCTTGAAATTTTACTGGAATTCAACGGGAATTTTAGAGTGATAAATAGACACTTCCTTTACCTTAACCTTATCTCTGATGACCCAAGGTTCCTGGACAACAAAAAAACTTCTCTTTTCGTTGGAGAAGTTGAACAGGTGTAGAGTTTTTTGAATGGTGAATTTTTCTGTAACTTGGTGCAGTACTTCTCTCTAGCGCAGTATACTGTTCTTCGCGTTTTTTTTATCTTCTCTTTTAATATCGTGTTCATAGAGCATCCGCGGCTTTGTGGTCACTCTAAATATTATTATTCATCAGACATTTTTTCATTAGATCTCAGCAAACAGATTTCTTTCACTTTACTCAAGCAAATTACATTTCAACCTCTTTCCGGCATTTTTTTTACAAACATCATTCCTCCGAGTCGGTCCTTTCTTTGAATTTATTTTTTAACGAAAAATCTACATCTCTGACCGCTTACAACCAAAGTGGAATTTTTGCTGACACATTTTTTACACTCTAAAAGTGCTACGATTTAATTTCATACATTAAAGTCCAGCTTTTCGGGATGCCTCCAGAAATTTATATTTCCATTGCCATTTCTGCGCTGTGAGATAAATTGCCGACATACTTTAGATTTTCACAAATATTTGCAATCTCGTTGATGTAAATGGAAACAACCTGAATTATTACGATGATGGAATTCTGGTCTCTGAAACAGATTCTCTTTGCCAAGTGATAAATGAAACTTTAATGGAATATAAATACAAAAATATGTTAAAATTATAAGAGATGTGCTGACTTTCATACGTTTACTGCATACTATACTTACCTCGGAATTGTTTTTGAATGCTTTTCCACATTGCAATTATTTTTAGTTCTTTTTCGTTCCATTAAGCTTCGGCTTGAGAAATCTGTAAAAGCTGCACCAGCTAATCTTATGAATTTGTTAACAAGTTATCGTTGCGGGACAAGAAATAAAAATTATGTAAACTGTATAGCCGTTAATATTTTTTAACGTATATTCGCGCCCGTTGCGAGCACGCATAGCGAACAAATGCCCCCGTTACTATTATTTACGCCCCCGCTACAGGCCCAAAAATAGAAAAATACACCAGCCACATGGGTCTGCACGTTCTCGCTATAGGCACGAAAATCTTAAAATACGCTCGCCAAATATGCACGTTTCTGTTACTGCGTTCTGTCTTTAACATATTCGAGACGTAAAATATCACCCGAATAGATGCGTGTTCACCATGTGTGTCATCGGCCTTCTGATTAATATTGTTCCAAATAGCCGATGACTCACGAAGTGAGTAATGATAACAATTGCCTGAAATTTGTTGCGGCTACTGCGGAGTAAGTTTTGTTATTTCAGACGTCGATCTCGAATGAGTTAATCTACGAAAATAATTTTTTTTTTTTTTAAATTTTTGTCTAGAAAAGTGTGAGAGTACCGTGCTTAGTTTGGACTATTTCGTGCATCTTTAACTGATCCAGGCCATCATTTGGAAAAATATAATTTTCTTTCAGGCGTACCATGACTCATTTGAGTGCCATTCAAGCGTTGCGTGCCTGTTTCAGGCTAGAAATGAGCGAGTCTTATTTTTACTCGGGAATGCATAGACTGTATTAATTTCAATAATAATATCTTAACAATTTATTTTTTCGAAGGCAATTTGCCTTTGTGGTTTGATATTTTACAATAGAAGAGAGAGAGAGAACATAATGACGCCATAGGCGTAGCAGTTTAGTTGCTCAGGCATACTTGCGCATGCCTGAATTTTTTAAATGACTGAAGACACTATAGGAAATCATGAATTTGTCAAACAAACATGTGTTTGAGATTGTAAAAGCGTCCAAAGTGACTGGAATTGCGGTTCTAGCTGGGAAAAATTCGTGTCTCTGATCGGATTTAAAAAATTCAAGATGGCGGATCCAATATGGCAATATGACTTTAGTTTTTGGGGCTTTCACCAGGTTTTTTTTCAATGTCGGCCACTGTGTGGCGGTGAGGTTCAAACCTGGGCCCTACGGAAGGAAGTCCGTTACGTCTTCATCATCATTTATCATCTATCATTTTCTTTAAATCAATTAAAAATATTCTTCCGTAAAAAAATCGATTCGAAATATTTTTCGCGCAATTGTGGCAGTGTGTGTTGTGAGGGGCGCCCAGTCTAGCTGCATATTCGTCTATAAGACAGTGATTTCTGTAATAACAGCTCTCGGTCTGTTTAGCAGATCATATGGCTTGCTTTTATTATAAATTGGCCAGGTTGCCCTGGATATGCTGCAAGATTTCAGGGCGCTCCGTGTGAAGCTTGTCAGCGCTAAGGAATGTAGAAGGAGTTCCCTCGTAACGGAGCACATGTTACATGACTACGGTGCGGCACACAGCCCTCAATGCAAGGTTGCGTTAAGCGGGCTGCTTAAGGAGCCACGTAACTCCCGACAGTCCTGCACCTGCAAAGATCGCGATATTCTCCTTCTTATAGACATATCCTGTATAGCTTTAGGAGACCGCCTTTACTACATGTCGTTCAGTATCGGTCTAACTACGGTATGCATGAGCCCATAAATCGCATGTGTAGAGTCGTGAATATGTGCCCAGTTTTCGACCTAACCCTTGCTAAAAATTCGCTGAAACGATCTATATTCTCTGTGTACTCCTGATTGGTATTGGTGTGTGCGTAGTCCAGTTTTGATTATTTATGTTTTTTGCATGTTGGTGTGGGAGCCTTATCCACCTCAATATATTGTTATATTCTGGTGAATAAGTGAACTGATTCTAGGGTCTAGCCTAAGGATTGCGAAGGGTTAATTCTATAAATTCGTATGTAATTGTATACGCCGCCATCCCGCTGCAGGCACGTATCAATAAAAGACGCACGAAGTAGTCCAAACTAAGCACGGTATGCTCACACTTTCTATACTTAAGTTTAAAATAAAAACAATAGAAAAACTCATTCGAAACCGACGTCTGGAATAACAAAGTTATCTCCGCAATAGCCGGCAAGGTTTATGCAGTTAAGTCTTTCTTTTACTCGGGTTAATATAAAGATTATAACTGAAACTGGAATATATATTAGAATAAAAATAAATTTCAGGTAATTGTTTTCATTATTATTGTCAGGACACACCTTGTGAGTTGTCGAAAATTTGGAACAATTTTGTTATCAAGTAGTCGAAGATCCCCACGGTGAACACGCGTCTATACGGGTGAGATTTTACATAACCCACACGGTGAGTTACCAGTCTCGAATGCGTTAAAGTCAGAAAGCAGTAACAGAAGCGTGCATTTATGGGGAGTGTATATTTAGGTTTTTGTTCCTTTAGCGGCAGTGTGCATACCCGTGTGGCTGGCATATTCTTCAAATTTTGGGTCTGTAGCGGGAGCGTGTATAATGGTTGGTTGGTTTTCGAGCGGGGAAAGATGTGTGTCTTCCATGCACTGAGGCCTACAGTGGCCCGTTGTACGCCCCTTGCTAGCGTGTATAATACTACCGGACGCATTTGTTCGCTATGCGTACTCGCAACGGGTGCGTATATAATTTTAAAAATACTTTTCAAAATATTAACGGCTGTACTTGCTTTGGGCGTGAATATATCAACTCAATTATTTTTACTCGGGTTGGTACACAATTTTTATCATTGTGCAAAAGGGGGGGGGGGGGCATCATACTCTATAAAAAAGAAAAAGGATCATCCAAATCATTCCACACGTCTGTTGAAAACAAGGTGTTACACGATAACTGTAATTTGGCAGAAGAATTAAAGACATTTTAAAGTTTCATCGATCTTATGTGGGACTAAAAATTAAATAATTCCGATATTAACCATTTAAGCAACTCTGCGAACTATTATAATTTCAAATCTACTACAAAATCAATTTGTAAACAAATATCCTCTTCCCCCGTGCCCTTAATAGATCAAATACAACTCAAAACATAATTGAAAATCCCTTTTAATTACCAAAATCCTTTGCAGCACTAACAACCCCCCAAAAACCGACGATGAGGTTCGAAGCACAATTTTAAAGGTTTAGCAGTCCATCAACTCAACCCAGAGAGGAGCCTTCAAAGCATAAGCTTCAATAAATGAAGTCATCCGAAAAGGCGTTGGGGCTAATGGGCTTGTTAGAAATTTCACATTGCGGCACATTTTGGTGATATTATCCCCGTCGTATTATGACAAAAATCCCTGTTTTCGCACATGCTTCCCTTTTCCCAGGGCGATTTAGTTTTTATTGCAACAATATCCAATTTTTTCGGCTTAACGAGATTTTTTATCGAAAATCCGAATTTTCCCATATTTGGTTTTATTTTTTGTTGGTATTTCAGAGATGTTCAAACACGGCCCCTTTGAATTATTTTCTTGGGTTAAATAAAATCGGCCATTACGAAGATTTAAGTTATCTCCTGCAGGGTTTCAGGATCAAGAGTATAAATCCTAAATTCCCTTTATACATACATCATTTGTGAAGTGGCCTCGGTTTAGCGCCTATTTTGTTGTGCTCATTTCAATTAATTTCAGAGAGTTAAGAGTATAACTTTTCTGGAGCGACCCCCCACTTTAAAATAATTTTTCGTCCGTTTTGCTTAACTGTCCAATGGCGTACTTCAACTTCCTAAGGCAGTAAATAACGTTTTCGTAAGACTAAAAATGATGCCGTAATTTCCTTTTATTCCAAAATTCCAGTAGGTAACGCACTTGCTATGTGGAACGAACTCCGTCAAGGCAGCGATTGTTTTAAAGACCTTCCGCCGAGGAGACTACAAGAGGTGGAGAAAATTCATTTGGTTGGTTGCTTGGGGCTAGGAAAGTTTTTTTTTTTGAACTCTCCTGTGCCTTAATTAAATGTTAATGGACAACCTTGTTGTGGACTTCCTTAATGATATTTTCCTGGAAGTAATATATTCGCTTTGAAAATAAATGAAATTCTGATGTTCGGTGTTGAACAACCTCTTCTTCGCGAACATTTTACAAAAATGACTTCTCGGAGAGCAAATTAATTAAAATAATGAGGATACGAAATGTCCTATAATAGAATAGGCTTAAGTGCGGTAAATTCAATTTCAGGGGCCTAGGGTTTGTGATTGGAAGTGCATTTGGTAATTGTATCAATACGTGAAGCTAATACAGAGCATGGAAGGAGTAAACCTCTTAAAGGAATCCCTTAACTCCAGGGTTGAAGTAAGCAATGCCGAGGGGATCTATAATTGGGAATGCTGGAACCAGGCCCGTAGAGACGAAATTCGGGCCCGGGGGTACCTCATACGGGCCACCGCGAAAGGAATTTCGGGCCCTAAGCGTTTAAGGGCCCATATACAATCGAATGAGTGACTTTCAATTTAAAATCTGTCTAATTATTACACTTTTGCAGAATTCAGAAAGTAGATAACTTTTCCAATTTTCCTCCCCGATATCACTCGAAATTCGTTGAAGCACAGGCTGCCGAATACCCGATATCTCGCCGTGGCCAGTACCGGACATGCGAACAGGAAGTGAAAAAGACTTTCTTTCGTGCCCTCTTCACTGCAGGTGCGACAATGTGCGTTGCGGCATGGTTCGTAATTGCCCAATGACCCGTGTACACTGCCGTTGTCCTGGCGATGTCCCTTCAGGTCCTAAGTAGGAGTTCTCTTGATATTTGTATGCCATACCTCGGCCATATCTTCCTAGATTTAGCACAAGAGGTAAGACTTCTCCAACTGAACAAGAATCAAGTTTCCTCACTTCCCTTACCCTAATTCCCTTCCGTCCGGCCAAAACCATGCTAACGCATCAAAGGGTTGTCCCCTAGGATTTGGCCACATCGTATAAAAAAAAACAGAACTTTAACCTAACCTAACCTCTTCTACGTAGGTTAGGTTAGGTTAAAGTGGCTGCCTAAAAAGGCACACTTAGGCCAAGGAGGCCCATTGTAATACCACAAGTTGAGACTACAAACATTTTAAAAACCCCATAAAAATACCTGAGAGGGTGAACCAGTTACCCCCTGTGCACCGAGCCAGTTCCCTATCTCCAGTGGAACCAGTTTACGGGGAGTCTAAATATATTTGGCTGGGATGGGAAGGATGTTCAGCCCCAACCTGCCGTCGGGAATCACCCGCAACTCCTGATAAATCGAGCTGGGTCTCTGACGTAAATGGAGCCTAATTCGGTTAGCTCTTCAAAGAAGCGGGATCCCAAAAACCAGTTTCTACGGTTGGCTAGGGCCGAGCAGTTGCCGAGGAGGTGAAGTATGATTTCCTCTTCGTCATGGCAACTTCTACAGAAGTCGCTTGAAGGTGCGCCCAATCTATCGGCGTGTCTACCTATGAGACAGTGGCCCGTACTAACGGCTACGGTATTGCTAATTGCTTTGCGTCCGAGTAGGAAGAGCTCTCTTAACCGTTTACGGTCAAGTTTTGGCTAATCTGTCTGGTAATGAGGCAGGTGTGTTCCTCCTCCCAGTTAATATTTGTAATCCTGAGAGATTCCTGTAAGAGTTCCAGTTTGCAAGTGGCCAGCGGTTTACCCAGCTGGTGGTTAATGTCCGAATCGGGACGAGTGGTACCGATTTTCGCTAGTTCGTCGGCTAAAAATAAAAGAGCAATCTGCATACCATGAAAAAGTGAGGTTTATGAATCACCCTGTAACTCCCAAACGGTTGAGATTACCCCCCACCCTTCCCTTTTTTATTTGCCTAGTGGAGATCTATCACCCCACTTATTTTGGCACGTCAGATCTGAAACACCCTGTATATTGAGAAATTTTTGTTATGTTCTTTTTTCTTTATTACTGTGTTTTTTTAATGTTTGTGTGTTTTTTAGGGTATCTAGTTTTAGTAGGATTTTTACGCTTTTGTAACGATGGAGTCACATAAAAAAAATTATTAAGAAACCTAAAATTTTGATTCAAAATAAAATATTGGTTTTGAAAAAATTTGTAGTAAATTTGTTAAAATAAATTTTAAATTTCTACCTTGGTTCTTTAGGGCAGTCCTAATCATTGTTTCGTCAATTTTTTCAAACGCTTATAAGAAGTAATTCTCTGTTGTTCGTTTTAGCTACCTTAGCATTCCTTTCTCTTTCTCTCTTATTGTTTAATATGTTTGTTTTCCATGAAATGGCTATACCCATTTCGCTTAAACTGGAAATGTTTTCGAAATACTAGGTGTTCAGCACAAAGAATAAAATTGGATGTATAAAAGAGACATCAGTATATTACTAAGAAAGCTAGAACAAAGGAATAATATATTTTGGCTACAAGCAAGCAGTTTGAAAGCGGCAGAGTAACATGGCGGATGTGTGCAAGGTGGCTGAAGGAATATAAAATCGAATCAACTTGGTTAGTGTGATCGTCAATATTTGTATTAATGTTATTGCGATAAAATTTTGTGTTTGTAATTTTTTGATGTTATTTGAAAATTTACTTAAGCAGCGGCCACAGAATTGTGGTATTTGAGGTTATTGTTTTCGGCAAATATGCTTTGTGTGTGAAAGAAGGGATCGTCAAAATTGTTTCGTCAAAAATTTTACCAATTAGAATTTGGCGGAAAATTAATTTTAGGCTTTTATTGTTTATATTGTATTCTAAGGTGAATTTGTTTTCTATTTCAGATTTAAAATTTCTAAATCAACTTCAACTGAATGGGGATGAAGGGCTTATCTATCAAGGAGCAACAAGGAATTAAAAGGACCAAAGAAATCGAATGAAGCTGATCAAGGATAATTTCGAAAAAATTTTAAGATCCGAACGTTGTGAAGTAAAGTGAATCCTAGTGTATTAGTAATAAAATTCGTAGAAGTTTTTTTTTAATTTTCTCCTTAAGGAAGGAGTTGTTTGATATGTTACGATCGATTTGAATCACGATCATGTTATAGTGCATGAAATATTGTAGAAAATTTAACCAAAAAGTCTAAAATAAGCTAAAATCTGTGTTTACATTGAATAAAAGAATATAAAATTACACGAATAAAATGTTTTCTTTATCCTTGGAATAATTCCTTTACATTTTATCCAAATAAAAACACAAAAATTTGATCAACAACATGAAACCAATAAGATAATAAAAAAAAAATTGATTTGGCAACTCTATGATTGAACGAAACAAATATTACTAAATTCGAAAAATATGATGTTGGGGAATTATCTGGTGGGGTAAAAAATTTCAAATTGGAGAATTACTTGCGTCATCATTAAATACACTTCCAATTTTACTTTGGAAATTTCCCCAACTTGCAAAAAATCCGAAAAATTTGCTTGCTGTGGATTATGTTGCCCGGGTGTTACAGGCGAAACAATTACATGGTTGGTAAAAATTTTCAAAAATATCGATTTGCCTGAAAATTTTGAAAATCGATTTTTTTATTTTGAAATTGATTGAATTCAACATTTCAAAGCACGACTTGTTACCCAACTGGTGCTAGGAAAGAAGATGATTTTATCTCAAAATTTTTATTAAACCAAAGAGGATATAAGGTTTTTGGAAATAACAACAAAATATGTTCATTAAATTTATTTTATTAAAATCATCTAAAGGGCTTAAGTACAACAGACATTTCGCGAAATTTCAAACAAACAAAATTCTTTAGTTTTATGCCATTTTTACAACTAAACAACATGAATTCCAATCAGAAAGCATAAACAACACTAAAGTAATCCTAAAATTAATTAAACCATAAATTAATCGTTTTTAAATTTACTAAACAAATTTTATTAGGCTTAAACAACTTCGACATATTCCTTTTCTAAAAATATAAAATTTACGCACGTTCTCGACGCAACGCTAACCATAGAGTTGGATAATTGTAAACTGGTAGATTAGAGGGTGCTAAAAAGGCCCTGGCTATCGGACGATACATAGCTATGTCCTAAATTAGACAAGAGGGATTTTACCCCATAACTCATGGCAATTCTCTTCTGTGCAAAAGTAGAAAACCCTCGGAGTGTTGCTACGAAAGGGGCTTTGATAAAAAACCGGTTCATAAGTGTTTTGCCGGGTTGAAAATTTGTATTCACCGGCTCAAGCAGTACTAAATCAACCTGACGCCAACAATTTTTGGAACCCTAATGAGGAAGTTACGAAAATGGACAAAAGCAAATCAGGAAAAACTCACATTTGACACTCTTCCTACCTCACCAAGAAAAAAAAACAGGTTTTCGTCACTCATGGGGTAAAATCCCTCTCGTGTAATTCAGAACTATAATAGCTTTACACTATAAGAAATACAGTAACGTGTCAGAGACTTATTAGAGAAAATGCGACACCCGGCTGCAATCTAGAGCACCCAATACCTATAATCTACAGTGAGCCCCGTTACTGAATATTTTAATGGAACCTTCCAACTGTACTGTAAACAGACTTCGGAAAAAATCGTAGCCCTATTGATGAGGCAAGAGTTTAAATGAAATTCTATTCATGCTGGCAAAAAAGCCCGGGGAACACGCAGCAAGGTCACACCAAAGGACGGCTCTAGATGAGTTTAAAATGAAGATCAGCGCAGCTAAAAGAAAGACCTAAGTCTCCTTGTGTGAGCAAATCAAAAAAACAAATACCTCAGAAACTCCTAGGTTGAGGAAAATAATTTCAAAAAGTTCTACACACCCTATGCTGCTTAGTACTATCTGTGCAAAAAGCTGCAAAGATACGCATTTCTACGGACACTCACTTCCCTGCCTGTAAGAATCCAGTGAGTACATAATCACGTTCTCCTAACATGGAGACGACCTCCTTTGCATTTCAAATACTAGAGCGGGTCCTTGATATACATCTGAGACAAATTCTTTATGGTGCAACGGTGTGAAAATCCCAATACGCGTACTGTAAGGGAAGATTTGTCAAGAAGCCCTCCACAAGGTAATAGGTTCGTGACGTTTGGAAGTGGTCACTGGAGTTAACGAAAGGGGCTTTAAAGAAGTTCAGTTCCTGGACAAAAACCAGGGGCCGTGGCATTAGCAGAAAACCGACGGGCACTCTTCTGTAGGAGGAACAAGACACCAGACATGGACGGTATGCTGTTGAAACTCAGACCCACTCTAGGGCTCACTCTAGACTGAAAATTGGCCTGAGAACTACACGTAGAAGAAAGAACTGCTAAAACAAATCAAGCCTTTCGTCTAGTTCGCATAACAAGTTGTGGGGCACGGGGCAGAAGAAGAACCTCACCTGATTTAATACAACGATTGCAAGTGAAACTACAATTAAAAGTGGATTCCGAATCACCGACTTTTTTTTCCGCTCGGTGGGATATGAACTTGTGACCTCCGGGTTGAAAGGCCGACAAGGACTCGCAAAACACTCTTCAGTGCAAAGTGGAGGCTGAAACTGAATATCACGCAATGAGTCTATATGAAAATAATGCGACCAATTTAATGTTCAATTTAAGGTAAGGAGGCGGAGTTGGATCAAAACTTTTATTAAGAAATTAAAATAATCCACTCCTTCTCTGGGCTGCTGTCTAGCTCGCAGAAATGCAAAAACAAGACTCAAGTTTCCTCACTTCCCTTACTCTAATTCCCTACCGGCCAAAATCATCTAAAGTTTGTCCCCTAGGCTGTGGCCACATCGTATGAAAAAAAAATCATTAGAAGCTCAACATTTACACACTTCACAGTGACTACATCGCCTTTTAGACCGTGGTGGTGGGTATACACAATTCAGCAGAGCTGGCAACGGGCACTTCAATTAGTAGCTATGGTCAGTGCCAACCGGAGCTCTTGGGTTCAATGAATTCAAATCGGAATCTCTCTTTGATTATTACACGAGCTCTGCAGCCTGTGAGAACAAAAAGGAAAGTACAACTCTGCTGGATAACTGAACGCAGGGGCAACGCAATAGATGGAGCAACAGATCTGTTTTCACTGAGAGAGGAGCTGAAACAGAAGCACAGAAAGCGGAACAAATACTTCCTACGATACGTGGTATTGCCAAATCTCACAACGAAGAGTTCCTTTTGGAAAAAGAAGATGGGAAGAGACCACAACGTGTCGAACTGCAAAAATCATATGGAAATCTTAAAATCAAAAGAAAACTAACCTAACTCAAAGTCAATGCAAAACTATGGCCTAAACTGACTAAATTGGGAGCTGCTCCGAGTTTGCAAGGTCCACAGCCGTTCACTGCCTTAGACAGAAGCACGGCAGAGGGTCTGTTAGGGACGTTGGCCTCGAGGGAACACTTGGAACCTCGCGGACTCGTGTAGACAAGCTAAGATGGCGATTGTAGCGCCCAAAAATGAGTTCTGGGTATGGATCGAACGACTGTAAAATGGCTGATGGCATTATTAGCAGGACATGGAAACTTTAAAGAAGATGAACATCCTCGCGAATGATACATGTAGGCTGTGCCTAGAGGAACAAGAGACAACGGTGCACATAGTGTGCCAGGGTCCTACCTTTGCAAGCAGAACATGGAAGCTGATGGGGAAAACACTGGCTGAAGGACGGAAGAATAAGAAAGGTGTCTTATAAGCAAATGCTTGCGCTGACTCGGGGAATCGAGGTTAGGGAAGAAAACTGGGCTCTGTCGCTTAGATGACATTGGGGTAGGGATTAGAAGGGACCCGAATAAAGTGGTCTGATTGGACTAATCTCTAAAAAGGTGTTTTTAGTGAGTAAAAATTTCACACCAAAAGAAACAGGCAGTTCTCCTGGTGTCTTTGGAAGATTTTCGCGCAAAAAATAAGAAAAAAAAAAATGGTCGGGATCGCGCCGGCCACTATCTTACGTAGCGCTCAAAATGAGTGTTTTCGACACTGATTTGTGCAGTAACCCAATATAAGAGAAACTATTATGGCGTTGTCATGCGCTCAAAAGGACAAGACGACATATACTAGGAAATTACTTCATTAAAGGATTAAAAGAAGCTTCGCATATGATCATGAGAAGCACTCTGAAGTATAAAACGGAGACAGGTACCCTTGACATGAATAGAGGAGCTCTTCAATGTTCACAAAACGTTATCGCTAGGACGTACGGCATCTGATTTTGGTAGAGCTATGGAGCCGGTGTGGTCTATGCGGGCCTTTTTAGACGTTACTGTAAACTAACCTAACCTGCGCAATAAGATGTGACTTTACAATTTTTTCAATAAGTACTACAATACAGTTTTTAAATAAATACACTAAAATAATTTATAACTAGAAAACTATGCTGAGCTGCACAAAATGTAGCGACCATGTAGTTATCACCATTTCTTCTCCGTTTCAATATTGAGGTTATCGCACGGATACATGTGTATTGTTGTCAACTGCCTGAAAGAATAAGAAAAACAAACAGTTTTTATTAAATTTACCAAAATTAAAACAGCTAAACTCACCCTTAATTTAGTCCAGTTGCTGGTTGGTTGCTCCTTTTATCAAATGACATGAGATTCCTCTTAATATCCTAGGACTGATATTCCATTGAATTGTTTGCCATTTAAATCAGACAAATCCTCCGTCCAGGGTAACAACTAGAAAACCAAAAAGAAAACTTTTAATTGCATAAAAGTGGTATGTTTTGGGTTGTTAAATTGAAGTTTAAAATAAAAATTTATGATCAGTAGTGTGGCGATGGTAGTTTTTCCCCATCCAAACGAATAATTTTAAGTTGTCAAAAAAAATACATGAAATCTTCGTTGTAAACAAATAGCTGCGGATCCCCCTATGCAATGCACGTTAATTCACTTAATGTTTACCTTTTCCTATTGTTCACTTTCTCGAATGTCCGGTTGAACAATACCTAAAACATGCTCAGCGGATATTGGTTGGATAGCAACTAAAGCTTTCCTTTGTTTGCAGTTCAATATATCAACTATCAACACTACAAGATCTCGTACCTTTCCTCTCCCTACAATACGTAACTTAACGAAAATGACGTTGACATTTCCAATATCAAACGAAACAAAAAATTTGTTTGATTTAATCTAATAAGTGAGAAACAGAGACAAACATTTTTATAGTTTCGATAAGAAATTCTCAATCAGTTATTTATTTCACGCACACATCGGCAAAATATGAACGAAACTATTTTAGAAAATGCATGTGTGCCAAAAAAATAAATAATGTAGTAGATCGATGAACCAAAATTCGCATTTACACTAAAGGGTGGTTTGCAATAACAAGGGAAGAAATTAATTTTTGAAAATTGTCAAAATTGAATCTCTCTCTGGTTCCTTTATCCCCTTGTGGGGCGTAGAGCGTCTAAAAAACAGATTCTCCACCTGTTCCAACACCTTCAACTGTAGTCAAGATTTGTTGATTTGGGTACCTTCCCTCTCGACGGATATTTCGAGATCCGCGGTTGTCCAATTCGGCGTCTTCCTTGGATTCCGTGGGGATTCCAATCTAGAGTCTGCTGTGCGATGCTGTTCGACTCTTTTCTTAGTGGCTTATCTTGCGAACACTGGTGTCTATCCTGTCCTGGCCTGTAAGGCTGTGTAGGTCTTCGTTGGTGATGACCTTCGGCCAATGGATTTTAAGGTTGCGCCGGAGACACCGGTTGACAAAAGCTTCTAGCTTAGATGTTATTTGACAGATCACTTTCCATATTGAACAGCCGTACAACAGAACAGATTTTACGTTCGACTCTAAGATTCGGAGTTCTGTGCGTCTGGAGATGTTGTTATTGCGCCAGATCTCAACAATAGTATTAAATGCAACTTGAGCCTTGCTGATGCGAGCATGTACATCAGCTTCAGCTCCCCCGTCTGCTGTAACTATGCTTCCGAGATAGCAAAATTTAACCAATTGCTTTGTTTGCTGCTCTTCCAGATAAATCGTGTTGTCTCCTGGAGTCCAAGCTCATAAGTTTCGTTTTAGTAGCATTGATCTTAAGCCCTGCTCTGCGACTTTCTCTGCTCAGGGATTCGAACATTTGAATTAAATGACTTTGTTTGTTAGGTAGGAAACATACACCGACGGCATAATCCAGGTGCTAAAGAGTTTCCCCTCTAATTCCTCGCCATCGGTGGTCGTCTATGGCGCTGCACAATATGTCATTAATGACGATCAGAAAAAGTAAAGGTGACAGTATGCATTCTTGTCTCACTCCATTGAGCACTTGGAAGGGCTCCGACAGTTTTCCCTTTTGTTGGACGTGACATTAGGCTTCTGAGTAGAACTCCTTTATGATGGTGAAAATATTTTCTGTGATGCCTCTCCTACGTAAAGCTGCACATGTATATTCGCGATCAACGCTGTCAAACGCCTTCTCAAAATCGACGATCACTAGATGAAAAGGGGAGCTCCATTTGGCGGATTTCTCGATGATAATTCAGATGATGTTGATGTGATCGCTGCAGACGAAACCCTCACGCATGCATGCCTGCTTATTGCTAAGAGTGCACTGGATTGTATTCTTGATTCGCATTAAAATGATTTTAGCCATCAATTTGGAGCCTGCAGATAAAGTATAGATACAGCACCAATTGCTACAACTCCTCAGGTAACCTTTTTTGGGATTCTTCACAATTACGCCTGTTTTCCATTCACTGGGATAGATCTCGGTTTCCCAACATTCCTGGTTTACGGGGACAAGAATATCTGCCGCAGCAATGGGATCCGCCTTAAGTATTTACACTTGTATTCCATCAATCCCTGGGACCTCACCGAGGTTCGTCAACTTAATTGTGTCAGTAAACTCCAATATTGTCTGAGTTCTGGTGTTAATGTTGACAGCAGTCGTCGGGTAATCAGGATCGTGTGAAGTTCGGAAGCTAAACCTAATTTTGTAACACGTATACCAATTTGGATGATTCCTTTTTTTGTGTATAGAATAGAATAGATGGAGGAGCATACCATTGTTACTATGGACAGAACTTTTACCCTAGGCTGTGGTAGGGGTGTTGTCGAGGAGCACAACTTCGTAACATGTGGACCGATTTTCTGATTTCGTTTCGGTTGCCTAGAGTTCCCCGAGTAGTACCTACGGAACCTAACTTCATAACTCGTAGACCGATTTGAATAAATTATTTTTTTGTATGTAGTTAGACTCTCCAGTTCTATATATGTCGCGCCAGGTTTTCAGTTGCAAAAGGTACATCGGGGATAGTTTCTCGATATCTAAGGCACCGAACGTTGGTTATTGCGTCGACGTTTAAAACGATAGGCCCTATTCTGACGGCCATTTCCGTTTTGTATTTGCACCCGGGAGTCAGAATGCGGCATATACCACTCGAGCGCCCCTGCAACATTAAAATCCCCGTACACTATCGCGTGGCATTGTCCTCGTAATTTTATCTATTTCAACTTCAAGAGTGTCGATCTTATCATGGAATTCTTTAATTGACTCTTTTGGCGTTAAGTAGAATCATAGACATAGACATTTGAATCATACGAAGCCCCTAGCCCGTTCGTAGTTCGTAACCCGAGCCTTTCCCACATCCAAAACTTAGATAGCTGCAGTTCCAAGGAGATATTAGTACCAAGAAGGGGACTCATTTTCTCAGTACTGTCCGCTCAGCAGCAGTGAATCGGCTTGCCTATCGGTTGTCAGCTTTGTGGTTCTGGTTAATGGCAGACGATGATGCGGTTTGCTTTATAAAAAGATCCACCGGAAGGAGGTGGAGAATATTAATGAGGGCTTTAGAAGGTGTTGTTCCAAAGGCACCCAGTGAGTATGGGTCGTATAACATTAGTATAGAGCCAGTACACAATACGTTTCTCCGTACTCCATCTCTTACCTATAATTCTACGAGTATAACGCTACTGTAGCTCTACGTATTTTTTCTTGGATAATAGGCTTCTAGCTAAGTTTCCTATGTAGAACAAGATATTTAATTTTGGTCCCCAATTTCAGCCTAAATCCATTTAGTAGAGGGTAGTTTATAGGAAGAATATTAAAAGACTGTGTTATTCAGGTTTATACCCAGATCACAACCATCACTCGATGAAGATGTCTTGGAGAGGATGTGTTGCAACTTTCCAGCCAATGTGTAGGGTGCTTACCTGAGCAAATCAGAGCAATATCTTCAGAGTAGGCGACAACATTGTGTACGGAGTGCTCCAAGTTCAAGAGTAGATCATCAAGAGTTAGGTTCCACAAGAACGCTGAGAGGGTACCTCCCTGAGGAGTACCTTTGGTAACTAATATTCTATTTATACTAGTATGTATAAAATCGGAATACCATTCACAGATTCATCACCAAATATCCGATACTATAAATTTGGCCGGTATTTTCCTTAGACGAGTAAAACAACATACGATTACACAGTGCGGATGAAGTCATCATCTAGTAACCAATAAGCCTTGCAATTCATCAAAAGTAAATGTAATCTAAAAAAAATACCTTTACAAAGCAAAACACCATGTGTGGGCTCAAAATTAACACATATGTGGAGTACGAACCTACAAAATTATGTATGGCTGCCTGCTAAGCAAACATTAAGGCCGAAATGCGGTTAACATTTAAACGTAACGAAAAGGATAATTGATTCCTGAGAGTGGAAACGCAATACGAATTAGTCCAATCCAGAACAATCAAAGGCATACAGATTAGATTTAATACCTTACTATGTTGGTCCCAGTAGATCTCGTCATCAATATGCCTGGAAGTAACCCAAGGGCAAACTAAAGTTAGATATGCCACCCCATCCATGTAAACAAACCCCTATCCATGAACCAATTCTAATTGAGACTGCTTAAAGCAAACAGGTAAAAACAACTTGTGCATTTAATGAAGTTAGTGCCTATTTGCACTCTTTTGATCCTTTCCTGCTCGTCAACCTTATCGCTCTATTCATGCCTGAAAATTTTCTAGAAGTTTTTTTTCGTACCCCTAGTACTCTTCACAACGAGACTTAACAACTACGGTGGGGAATTTCAATTATAGCACTAAGACGAAGTGCTATCAACTTATCAACCCGCTCACCTCTTCAATAATCAAACTGCTAGCTCTGCTTCACTCCTTCCTCGCAACTGGAGAATTTCCTCTAATTGACTTTTCATACCTCTTATAAACCTGGAATCTGGCATTTTGCCATGATTTAAACCAGAACGTAATGGAAGATGGTGTGGTTGGCAATAAACTTCTCCATGTTTTGTCATTCACGATGAGTTGCTCCTCAATGAATTTCAAAATATTCAAACATTTTTCGTTACCCCGACCCCATTGATATTTACCCACTACACTTTAGAAAATAAGACTATTGAGTTGGGATAAGATATAGCAACAAGTTTCTTTTGAACTCAAACCTAATTCAGGCCCCAAGTGGAATTTGTTTCTTTCTGACAAGAAAGTAGGTCACTTACCAAACAAAAAATGGTTTTTAAGTTTCATTTCGCCTCTTCCTTAACAAATTGTTTAATGAGAAAATTTCTTTTTTTGTGTTATTTTTTTTCGTTCCAATTGTGTATCCTCTTATTTTGACACCCAAAGTTTGGATGTATCTGCGGGTTCGTTTCATTGTGACCTTCATTAGTTCTGTCGGAGCCCGACCGGCCGAAGGATAATGGTTTTAACAGAAAATGAAATTGTTGTACCCTTGACACAGGATACAAAAAATAGCCTCGATTGAGCCAAATTACATCCTAGAAATGACAAACGTCTGTACAATTGAAGAGGATTACAACTGGATGAAAAGGAATTAAAACTGGGGAGAGATAGCATTTAAGATGGACCTGAATTTTGTCGAGGTATTGAAGTGAAATTGGGGTTGGAAAGTGGGCAGACTTTAGTCTTTTTTTCGTTTGTTAATATTTCTCTGAATGCAGATGAATGTTAGACGAACCGAGTTCCTGTAAACCTTTATAGCAGAAAGGACGAGAAAAACACTTCAACCTATTTGATGAGAAATATTAAAAGTGGATTTACAACTTAATGTGGATTCCGAATCGTCATATATTAAATTAATTATGCCCAATGTGGCATTGTTTATAAAACTGTCCGAGTAAGTCCATGCAAAATAGCTAAAAACCCTAATAGTGTTGCTAACGTACTGCAAGACATTTCCTCCCCCATTTTCAAAGGCTGCGAACACGATGCGCGTAATTCCAGACCTCCTATCCTTCCCAAACTACCAGAGAATGCAAAAAAAAAGGAACACCATTTTTTGCAGCTTGATGTTGTGAGGGTTTTCGAGATCGAGTTTTTTAGAGTGAATATGAATAAATAGACTTAGCTTTGACTAGGGAGGGTGGGTTTAACCCTGGGTGTGAAACCTCCCTCCCATAGAGTGAAAAAAATTGTTTTTCCTTAAAATTAATATGAAATTCATTGTGAAAAGTTTTAAGTCTTGAGTAACCTTAAAAAATCAAAGTGAGTGCTTTAAATTTGGTAAGACCAGTATTGCTCTGATGAAACAGATTTAGACTTCAGTGTGGCAGGCATCATTATTGTGTTAAACGAGGTCTTCTCTGCTTCCTTTAACTCCTTGTGTGGCATAGGGCGTCTATTACACCGACTCTACACCTTGTCCGGTGTTGCTTGGTCGTCCAATTCGGTATCTTCCTTGGATTCTCTGTGGATTCCAAGCTGTAGCCTGCTATGCGATGTTGTTCGGCTTATTAGTGTGTGGTCTATCCATTGCCACTTTTGCCTGCGAATACTGGTGTCTATCGTGTCTTGGCCTATAAGGATGTATAGGTCTTCGTTGACCTCCGGCCAATGGATGTTAGGATGCGCCGGAGACACCGGTTGACAAAGGCTTGTAGCTTAGATGTTATTTGACAGGTCATTTTCTAGGTTGAACAGCCGTACAACAGAACAGATTTTACGTTCGACTCGAACATCCGGAGTTTTGTGCGATGAGATGTTGTTATTGCGCCAGATCTCAGCAAGAGTATTAAATGCAACTCAAGTCTAATTCATGCGAGCCGGTACGCCAGCTTCAGCTACGCCGTACGCTGTAACTATGCTTCCGAAATAGCAAAATTTATCCACTTGCTCTATTTGCTTCCTTCCAAATAAATTTCATGTTGTCTCCTGGCGTTCAAGCTAAAAAGTTTGGTTTTAGCAGCATTGATATTAAGCCCTGATGTGCAACCTTCTCTGCTCAGGGATTCGGACGTTTGGGCTAAATGACTTTGCTTGTTAGAAATGAGACATACATCGTCAAAAGAGTCCATGTGAGTGATATGGATCGAGAGTTTCCCTATAATCCCTCCCGATGGATGGTCGTCTAGGGCGCTGCACTATACGTCATTAAGGATGATCACGAAAAGCAAAGGTGACAGTATGCACCCTTGTGTCCCTCCATTCAACACTTGAAAGCACTCCGACAGTTTCCCCTTGTCTAGGCCGTGACATTGGGCTACTGAGTAGGACTTCTTTATGATGATGATATTTTTTTTCTGGGATGCCTCTCCTACGTAAAACTTCACATATATATACCGCGCCAATTGCTACAACTCCTCAAGTCGCCTTTTCGGAAGTGCCCACAATTACGCCTGTTTTCCATTCACTTGGATAGTTCTCGGTTTCTCAACATTCCTGGATTACGGGAACAAGAATGTCAGCCGCAGCAATATTATCCGACTTAAGTAGTTCCACTGGTTCCATTAATATCTTTTACAGGATGTTGTGTTGTAATAACTTTTTCTGCCAGTTCTTTGGCAATCTTGTGAAGATCTCTTTCTGTGATTTGTGAGAGGATTAAGTTTGAATTAAATGGAAAAATTAACCGGCATAACATGCGCTAACTCAAATCCTTTTTTGGATGAGAGATGCGCATACGCAGTACAATGCGACAATCAATGTATGGGACCTTTTTTATGGATAAGAATCTGACAGCGGGAAGATATCTCCATCTCTTAAGGACACAAATCATCCCTGCCACCCGCAAGATTGTTCGCGACGCTTTCGAGAACGTTTGGTCTCAACAGGATGGAGCTCCACCTCATTTTGAAAGCTTCGTTCGAGCTTATCTTAATGAAATCTTTCCAAATCGTTGGATAGGAAGAAGGGGTTCAATTGAATGGCCACCCAGATCCCCTGACCACAAACCCCTAGACTTTTTTTTATTGGGGCTATTTAAAATCTAAAGTTTATGCTACGAAGCCAGGCATTATTGAGGAATTTAAGCAACGAATCCTTGATGTATCACAAACCATTACTCCGAAAATTTTAACAACTGTCTCAGAAACAATTTTGTTTGAGATTAGGACATTGTCAGGCCGTAGAGGGTCATCAATTTAAACACCTTTCACCTGTTAATAAGAGACAGTATAAGCTCAATGGAGAGTTTTTTTCATATCCAATCAGCCCCTTTCAGGGCTAAAAATGACGTGTAAAAGCCTACCTGCAACCTCCTCGTGGTACACATCGGGTAAAGCTGATGCAGAAAGTATTGAAAATTAAATTATCGTTAAAATCGAAAAAAAAATGAAACTAAATTTACGTTTTTTTACGGAGAATCGAAATCCGTAATAAAAAAATGGGAGTTTCCATTTAAAAGTTCAAACTTACCCCCACCCCAACGATGGGGGTGCAGGGTGGGAGGTGGTTTTTCATGGGGTTAAATAAACTATTTAAAAAAATGGAACACATGTTCTTTCGTTTTTTGATTTGGTGCGTATTTTTTAAAATATTTAACCGTTTTCACATTTTTCAGCCACCCTGTATATGAAATCTAACCACAAATATTTTTAAAACAAATTCACTAAATAATTTATCTTCTAAATACAAAATTCATTTGTAAAATAATTACCTTAGTTTTCACCAATTTTACCAAAAAACTCATTGATACTGATACCGGTATCACATAAGAAAACCAAACATTAACATAGAAGGATTACATCACTACAAAATTATATTGGATTCTACTTGCAATTCAAATAAGTTCTACATATTTCTTCAGGTGATAGTTGAAAAATTGGAATCCAAAATAATATGGACGAAGCTTGGCTAAGACGGGAGAACAGCCGTATGTGATAGACCGACATTCGAAATAAAATTTCTGTCTCCCTATTCACTTATTCTCAATCTGATGGAATCCTCAATTCAATAGGGTCAGAGGAAAAGCTATGATTGTCCTATGGTCATGTGGAAGACTTTTTGGCAAAACTTGGGGTCTAACGCCTAATGCCATGCCGAAAAGGCAGAACTTTGATATACCATTCAAGCTGATCCTTGAGAGCAGAGATTATTGGCTCAACAATAGACATATCTCTGAAAAGGGATCTCTGGTTTGGTACACGGATGGATTCAAGATGGAAGACAGAACGGGTATCGGGGTCTACGGACCAAGAATAAGGCTGCACAAATCGCTCGGTTCTGCACCAGCCATCTTTCAAGCAGTGATACATGCCATCGAACTCTGCGCACACCTTCACTGCTCTTAAAGGACTGGCTCAGGGAAACATCATCATGCTGGCCTGGGTACCAGGGAACGAGGGCATTGAAGGCAATGAGAAGGCGGATCACATAGTAAAAAGGTGCGAATTCTCAGTTTATCGGACCTGAGCCATTTTGTGCCTAGTCGAAAAGCCGAGTAGCAATGCGTATCGGGTCATGAGAGGACAAACACAAGCACTCACACTGGACAAATATTCCAGGGTTAAGCCATCCAAAGAAGTTTATAACCTACTCAAAACTGAAAACGGAAGCGCTGCTCTCACTCAGCAGACCAGATTTAAGGTTCATAACAGGACTGCTAACTGGTCACTGCCCCTTGGGCTACCACCTAAAAAAGTTGGGGCTAGCTGAAGAAGACACCTGTCGCTTTAGTTTGGAAGAGGAGGAGAAAGCGGAACACATCCTCTGTCACTGTGAGGCCCTCGGCCGTATCAGGCTCAGACATTACGGTGGGGTTTTACCCTCACCAACAGATAAAGCTAAGGCAGCCCCCAAAGAGATTTTAGGTCTAATTAAGGAACTAAAGCTTGACTGAACTAGGATGAAGTCACAGAAGATCATCTTGATCGCAGTGACTAAAGGATGTTTGAGTCTTTGAGCCACTCCCAATAATAAATAATAATGCTCAATCTGGTTGCGAAAGCTTCAGCAAAACGAATTTAAGGTGATGAGACACCCATTTTTGAAGAACGTCTGAATACACTTTCTGCTGCAGATTGCAATAATTTTGTGATGAATATGATGGTAAAACTGCCCAATTGTATTTTTAAATTAATTGCTCACATTAAACGCAAAGAAATTTACTTATTATTTTGTAATATTTTTATTATTTCTGCATTTGTTAGCAAAGCAAAAGGCCACTATACAGCATAAATTGCAACACTATTTGTCTATTTCTGTTTGAATCCAATATAATTTTGCTTAGTAGTACGTTACCTAACCACACCATTTTCATTGTTTTGAAGTCATTCGCTTGCACTCCACACATCAACAATGACTTCATTTGCATTTCATTACAGTGGGCTTCTCGGCCTACAGAAATACCGATGGGATTAGATCAATTGACTAATGAACCATTGGCGATGCAAACACTCCGTAATTGCGTTCATTGGACAACTTAGCCCTAAAGTGAACTTCTCTCATACTACGTTAATTTCAGGATTGTATTACGGAGTATCTTGCTCAATAAGGTGCCCAATGTAAACAATTCCTTAGCCATTAAATCCCTATAATTGCGTCGAACCTTAGCTTTAGCTAAACGCTTGATTGCGCTATAATTTATCCCTCAATGGTGGCTTATGTTTCGCTCCTTATTTACCCTGCTGCATTGCGTTAAAGATCCTTGTGGGACGCAGACAAAATAGATTTAGTTAATTACTTTGCACTATTTCGTTTCAAACAGAAATCAATAGAATGCATACGAATGATATGCGGTTAGGGGGGCTCTTTGATAGCATAGTGTTGACACACTATCTAAAAATGTACAAAGGGTTTGGGAACTATTCAAAGTGTTTGAATTTAATTCTAATCCCATTAAAGTGAGTTTGATTGCAAATCCAGTAAAGGCACAACGAAACATTCACTTGAGTCGAGGATTCGGATACTAAAACAAGTTTTCTAGTGATGCAATTTCCATTGATTCCAGCACCCTTTCCATGTAATCTTCTTAAATGACTTGCTCAAGCTTCTTGAATTATATAATTCACTAGAGGAAACCAAGGAAAGCACCTCAATTTGAATAGTTTATCCATAAAAAAAAGGTTAAGGATTGCTTCTAAGATCCTATCCTGGTTGGTTTCTATGTATGGGTAAAAGTAGGATTACATTACCATCCCCAATGAGGAAACAGGCGAGACAATAAAAGGAGATGATTTAACCAGCCCAATTTGGATAGATTTGGGATAGAATTGCACGAAAAATTAGGTTAATTTGAAGATTTTTGAAATAGGAATAGCGTTGGGTGGCAAGGAAACGCAGTAAACTCAAAGTTGAATACTATAAACTTGGAAGATTGTAGCAATGTTAAAAATATGATTTATATACATATACAGTATCTGGACCTAAGTTTACTTAGCCATTGCTTATAGGTATGGCTTGAATATAGTAGTTTTATAGTTATGTAACTTTGTGGCGTTGACTCCAATTACATTGTTAACTCTGGGTTTAAGCTTTAAGGTTGTATCCGCAATTGTAAACCGTTTGTATTTTTTTATTTATCTAATGAATTTAATCTTATAGTTTTGATTAATGTTTCAGGTTCGTGTAGTAGCACGTACGGTATGTACTATATACCTGATTGAAAAACTTATTGTTATTGTCAGATCGAGAACGCAACTAAATTGTGTGCCTGTAGCGGAAGCGTGGTGGACGTATTTGTAGATTTTTGTGCCTGTAGCGCTAGCGTGGCAGGCGTATCTTCAAATGTTTGTATCTGTAGCGAGAGCGTACATACCCATGTAGCGGGAGTATTTTAAAATTTTTGTGCCTGTAACGGGAGCGTGCATAATAGCAACGGGCGGATTTGTTCGCTTTAAAAGATTAACGTCTGTACCTGGTTTGGGCGTTAATATACCAGCTAAGTAATGAATTTACTAATAGCGTGTTGCTCTCTATCTCTCAAATTGTATCCGTTTATGCATGTCGATAGTTAAGTGCACAAATGTTGTATCTATACTTTTTAAAAATTTTCTGATAAAACCACCTATTTTTTATAATGCCCGATCGATATTTGCCTAAGTAGACTCTACCGGAAGTTAGAGACTTGACAAATATTTCGTTGAAAGCAAATTCGTCATTTGCAAGATTTCGTCGAATACTAATTCGCTGAATTTTTAACTTTGTCGAATAATATATGAAGTGACATCATCATTAAGCAACGTACCTGTTGTTTGCAATTTTGATTGTTTTACAAATTAAATTTTTAATTTTGTATTTTAGGATTTGGAGGAATCTGGGTTAGAGTTCCGCTACTGACATTTTTTAAAATTTAATTTATCATTGGTAACAGTGTGATTGCTAGAATGAGATTCATATTGTATAATTTTTTTTAGCTGTTTAAACTTTTATATTTCTCCGAAAAGGATCAATTATATAGGCGTATAAGTATACATTGCTTTCCTCATTCGTTTCTATCTACATTACTTCCTTCTTCAGAAAATTGCTATCGCCCACGTAAAACCACATCGGGGGAAATATGAAATATACTATCCACAGCTCTGCAACAAAGAAGACTTCCAGTGAAATTTGGAATAGTTTGAAATAATGCTTTTTTTTACTTTGGAGGCGGAGTTGGATTTGAGATCAGGTCTCACCGTGGGTTAAAAAAAAATCACACCGTCTCTGGGCTGTTGTCTAGCTCGCAGCAATGTAAAAACAAGACATTCCAGTTCCCTCACATCCCTTACCCTAATTCCCTAATTCTAAGAGAATTGACCCTTAGGCTATGGCCACATCGTAAACAAATTTTTTTTTACTGCAATGGGTGGTCCCCGAAGGGGGGGGGGGGTCACAATTTTAAAGTGGGATTACTAGGTCATATGAAGGGCTTATTTTCATTTCCTCTTACGCCGCATAGTTTCGAGTTATGATGAAAAATGTCTAAAAAATACTATCCTTCTCCCCTTTTCAACAAAGTTGATAGAGGTTTATGTACTCTATGTACTCTATGTGATCGAGTCTGACTCGCACTTAACCGGAATTTTATTTTTAATAAATTAATTTGTAAAAAGCACCACTTTCTTATTTTTATTACCATACCGAATAATCCTCAGGAGTTACCATAAAAACAATTTTAAATTTTTTCGATGTTTATAACTCTGAATATTTAATAATACTTAACAAAAAAGGTGTCATGGTTTTTATAATTTTGGGCACCAATACTTCAAATGTGCTCCTCATCCCTCCATAGTCTCGCATTTTCATGCAATAATATGATGACGTTGAAAAGGATTTACATTTTGTACAGAACGCATAAATTTGCATGCAAATCTTGTAATCGTATGTGTAAACGGACAATTCACAAATTTATCTAAAATCAAATTAAAGGATGTGTGAGTTAAATGAAAAACTTTATGAAGTCCTTCTAACTTCACAAGATTCTTGTCCCTTTGTACAGACACTCGGCAAAAACCCAAAACGTCCTTCAAAATATACATCAATTATTTCTTGCTCATCTTGACAAATACGGCAAAACTTCAGCAAAAAGTTATAAACCCATTCAGGCGGGAAGCTTCTACGTAATCAAATTTGTTCAATGATTTATTAACGCAATTAAGATACCAAAAGCACAAGAAATATGGTAAGAGAAAGGTGAGCGACACCTTTTATTCGTACAAGCTAGAATCCCATGATAATTTCCGATTTCATATCGACAATTTAATATCTTTCGTAATTAAATTAATCCTTCGAGAAAGATTTTCTTACGACTTGTAACCCCATCTTCCAACGAGGAGCTTACAAATCATCAAAAATTAATCCTTCCGGTTTAATCCACCATTCATCGTTATAATGATTTTTGGCTCAGCTTAATTTATCCTTACTGCAAATAAGGACGCGGCACGAGATTCCACACTGTAATTAATATGTATCCCTACTTCAGGCTAAAATTTCCCGGAGATAAATGATGATTGATGAATATTAGTTTGTTGTAGTTGTTTTGGACGTACAGGCTAAATTACACCTAATTTTTATCATGATGAGCATTTTTTTTTTGTAGCCACAGGACTGTATATTTGTGGGTAAAAGAACTTCATTTTTATGATGTGGCACTTGTGTTATGGACACGGAGAGTTTTATTTTAATTTTGAAAATTATGTTGTCGTCAAGGTGCTAATGATTTCGGTATACTTTTAGTTTTAATGAACCACTTATAGCATAATTTTCGAGGGCATTTTCTGCACACCGGAGAATTGCTTTATAGTTGGGTAGCACCAAACTTGTGGCACAGTTGCCTTAGGTTCCTCATTAATTTATAGTTTAAGTTCCGCCTGACCAAATATTCAAGAAGGATAGCAGCTGAGACCCAACTGTGCATTATGGGTGGTACACTTTAGTAGCACTTTCGTAGTAGGGAATTATTAGGTCATCCCATTTATTTATTTATTTTTTCCTTACCAAAGCAACTAACTTAATATTTTATGATTAATTGGGCATTTTTGTTAAATAACCCGCACTTTGTAGGATGCCCAATGAAAAAAATATTATACAACACATATCGGTCAATCTATAGAGGTTAGTACGAGTTTAAATGATAACTCTTACCTAGCCAAACAGAAAATCGTATGGCAAGGGGGGGGGGGGGGGTAATTTTCACCGTTTAGGAGTTACCGGGTGATTATTAAATTTCGGAATTTGGAGGTACTTGAATCAGTTTATTGTTAATATTTTTTAAACTAATGGCAGATGGAAGATAATAAAATGCCCTTTCTACTAAGGTCAAACAAGGTTACCTACTTGCTTTCATTTTTGTACAGTACGGTTTAAAAGTTAAATTATTAGTATTACAGTTTTTGAGTTTCTGATTGATTTTTATCGAAATTTTTTTTATTACCTTTCTAACGAGGTACAACTTATTGTCGTGGTACATAGGAAATAGAACAAATTGGCAAACAATTGAAAGTCGACCCTTATTGGTGTAATCATAATTCCAGCCGTTAACGTAAAGGATAGTAGTATTAATTACGTGATATGTTTATGACACCTGGAGGCTGGAACTGACCTCTAGTTATTTTAACAAAGAAAAAACAGCAATAAATTTGTCTTAATCAGGTATTTTTGTTGAATTTGTTCCCTATACCATCATAAACCATAACTTGGCAAAAATAAGTAGGCATCGTTTTATATAAATAGGGCATAGGACGAAAATACATCACATTTGCAAGCAAGTTGACGGCACAAGTAGAACGCAAACGAAAAAGATTAACTTTTGAAGAGTACGCGGATATTATTTACTTGTACGGTTTCAGTGACGGGAATGAATCGGAGGTTGTACGAGAATATGAAAGACGATTTCCAAATAGGCGTGTTACAGATAGACGTGTATTTTCTCGTACGTTCCGCCGATTAAAGGAGAGCGGAACAGTTGCTCGCAATAGAATAGAAAGGAGAACAGCAACATCAACATCTGCCAATATGAATTAGAGAATCATCGCAATAGTTAGAGCTAACCCGAATTTAAGCATCAGACGTGTAGTAGCGCGACTGGAGATGTCCATAATGAGAGTTAGGAGGGGTCTTCACATTGAAAGGCTATATCCATACCATCATATTCCTGTACCCGGACTACAAGAATGAGATGCTGAGAGCAGACTTGAATTTTGTTCATAGATGATGGAACGCGATTTGGATGACAGTACAGTTTACTATTAAACGAATATTGAGGACGGATGAGTCGCAGTTTATTAGAGATGGAATAACCAACTTTCACGACGTTCACACCTGGGCTGAAGAAAACCCTCACGTGGAAGAAGGTAACGTCCTTTCAACAAAAATTTAGTGTCAACGTTTGGGCTGGTATAATCGGTAACACTTTAGTTGGGCCCTACATTTGGCTGCAGATACTCAATGGAGAAATTTATAAGGAATTTCTGGAGGAGACATTGCCGGAACTACTGGAAATTCTAGGTAGTCGATGTACTACCAACACGATGGAGCACCAGCACATTCTACTACTAGAGTGAAATAACTGCTAGATAGCAAATATCATGAGCGATGGATTGGTCGCAATGAGTTAATATCTTGGCCTGCCAGGGCGCCAGATTTCTCTCTGATGGACCTTTGGGGAGTTATGAAAAAAGACGTTTATTCACGGCCTATAAACAACCGAACACAGCTAATAACTAGAATTGGAGAGGCTGCCATACGTATACGCGAGAGTATGTCCATGACAAACCTGCCTAATGGTATCAGAAGAATGCTCTTTTATCAAGAAAATTGTTGTTGTTTATACATTCTTAGTTTTATTAATTATCATGTAAAATAACTATTTCATAATTCTTTCTAAGTCCGTTGTACCAGGACAATAATTTGTACGTTGTTAGAAAGGGGAAAATATATTAACAATAAACTGATTCACGTACCCCCAAATTCCGAAATTTAATAATCACCCTGTAACTGCTAAACGATAAAATTTGCCCCTCCCCCCATCTCCTACCAAACGAGTTTCTGTGTGGCTAGGTGAGAGCTATCATTTAAACTCGTATTGACCTCTAGAAATGATACACCCTGTATAATGCCTAGAGGAAGGTGGTCAATGTATTAAATCACTCTAATGTACAAATATTTTGGAAAAGGAAAATTCCAAAAAGTTCTACTTGTGTAAATTTCATATTAAAGATAAAAGAATGTCTACGATCGATTCAACACACTACCTAACGAACTATTAGCTTTATAGGGTACATCCAAGGTAATGGTCAGAAACTATTCTACGAAGTCGAATTATTTATTTTGGGCAATTTTTAAAAAATCTTTTGTAGACATTGCAACAGTTAATATGGTTCAATACGTATTTGAATTCACAGAGGTAAAAACCAGCTATATTGACCATTAACAAGAAACACTTACAATACTGTAACGGATGTAACGCAAAAAAAATGAAATGATTAATGAGAGTAGTAAAACAACTTAACATTTTTTTCCGTAACTTTATTTTTAAAAATATTGTCACGAAATAACTCACCGTATGTGATTTATTCTCCTGTGCAGCAGTCGGAAGTGCTGTATACTCCAAGCAAAGTATTTTAAAGATCAACCACGCAACATCACCTGAAACGAGAAAGAAAAATAGTTTTAAAAAAAAGTTGAGCTGACATCACAAAAAGCGTTAAAAAGCATAAAATAATCTTTACATTTAGCAATCGGCGCAAATTAAACAAACAACTACAAGAAAAGTATTTAATTCTTCCTCCCAATGATCCCGCGAGCTGAAATGTTTAGTTTCAGTATTTGCGATTGTAATTGGGCAGTTATATTGTTTCTTTAATTTTCGCTGACTTTAAAATGTCGCAAAAGATGTATCAGAGAGAATCATCAAAATCGAGGCATGCAATAAAAAGTAAGGAGACTGATCCCTAATCTTCTCGTAGTCACTCTAGGAACAACAGTTTTCTATCTGTTAGTATCTCCCACTTTCACCCTAAGCAACACTTTTTGCCATAATACAAATGAAGCAAGATATTCAGTTCAGCTATTAATGAATCATCCAATGCGATACGAAGTCAGGCAGTGTAGCCAAAATGGGGAAACATATTCAATACATCGAACACAGAATCACCCAAATCGGTCCACAGAAGTTAACCTACCCGCCCCTCACCCCATCTAAAGTACAAATTTTTTCTACGCTTTACGAAGTTGGGCTTTCTCCCCTCCTCCACCCTAGTACCAGGAACACACTCTATACAAAAAAAAAGAACTATTGGCCAACGCTTTATGCGCAATTAGAGCGTCCCCCCCCTCCCAAACACACACGACCAGCCTAGATCAAACCACTTTCTCATAGTAGGAATGTGGGATTTGGAAAAGTTGTAGTTCGTCTCTGATTCCTGTTTTGTGTTACTTATTTAATTTATTCATCCGTTGTGGTGTTTTTCCAAAACTCTGGAAGATTTCTGTAATTATTTCTCTGCATAAAAAAGGAAGCAAGTGTGAAATCTCGAACTAAAGAACAATTGCGAACCTGGCCGGTGTCGCCAAAATATTTAAAGCCTTAGTTGTGGACCTACTTTCTTTTGATTGTAATCCATTTTTGGGGCTCCTTCCAGCATTAATTTTTGAATGGTAAGTAAACAACTACAAACTTGTTAAATCGGGCAGAAAAGTGTACTGTTTATTTACTGATTTAAGTAAGGCCTTCCACATAATTCTTATACATAAGCTTCACCTACTCGGACCCCCCCAGCAATAAAATTGTTTTTGTTTTTCTAGGTGAGATCTTTGTCCCCTCTTATTTTGGCACAGTGTATGTGAAACACCCTGTATAACTCCTGTATAAAAAAAACAAGAGCATCTTGCAAAAAGAAATGAAATCCAAACAAAAACATTTCATGTAAAGAAGGTTGCCAAGACTCACAAGCTCATACCGCTTTCACTGTTAAAAAGTTATCAGATCTCATGTGGATCCAACTCTACAAGGCCTAGCTCTACAACCCCTAACTCGAGAAATCCTACATCTTGGTCAGAAAGTATTGCTTAGCCGTTTTCATGGTTCTAATGCATGACCGATGACTTAATTTCATACCATAAGTCCATAGGAGTGACTGTGCGACGGCCGCGAAACTGCCAAGCCATACTTTTTGACCAAGAAGTAGGGTTTCTATGTAGAATTAAGGGTTGTATAGTTAGGCCTTGTAGAGACATCTGATTCCTTTTTAACAGTGAAAGCGGTATGAGCTTGTGAGTCTTGGCAACCTTCTTTACATGAAATGTTTTTGGTGGGATATAGTATTACAAATCCACACATAATTTTAATAAGATCAATTAGCTTATCCATTTTATGTCAGTTGATTTATTTATACACATAGCATTTCATTGGTCCTTCAAGAATATCATAATATTTCCATTCATTCACTTTGCACATTTTTCTAATATAAGAAGTTTTTCTGTCGTTTACCTCAAATTAATTAAATTACATTTTTGCCGATTAAAACACTCACTCAGCACTTAATACAGGTATGTAACTTTGTCTGATTTGTAAGCAGTTATAATTACATAAAAATCGATTATTTCAATATAGATTTATTCACCATTGTATTATTGTTCAACGATGATACAAGCTTTTCATTTCACCCAACCTGAGGCTGCGTTGGGCAGCTTCAACAAAATTGAGCGGAACAACAAATCAGTAGTTTTCCCATAGAGAAATAAAATCCCGGATAACTTGTTGTCACGTTTATTAAAATTTAACACCTTAATTACTTTAGTGAGTTTTCCCAACCGTGAAAATTGAACAATTCAAATATAATTAATGATGAGTGAAGGTCAGAGGTTGAGTTAC
Source organism: Leptarthrus brevirostris (assembly GCA_964036015.1). Taxonomy (NCBI): domain Eukaryota; kingdom Metazoa; phylum Arthropoda; class Insecta; order Diptera; family Asilidae; genus Leptarthrus; species Leptarthrus brevirostris. Next base: position 9,642,084 of record OZ038373.1, read on the forward strand.
TATCGCGTAACAATAACAAATAAAAACAACAATTTGCAAATTCAAGCCGACATCTATCGACCTTGGAATGATAAGCACTCTCAGAAACCGCATATGTGAATAATTACGTACTAAATAGTTTTAAAGTGCACTATTATTTACATTAGACATCATATAAAAGCTGTAACACTATTCGCAAATCTTCAGTTCTCGCGGAAATTCTATTCAGAAATAGTTGGAAAATCTTTAATCTATCAAAATGCGTTTTGTTTGGTTGTTCACCTTCTTTGTAGCATGTAAGTAATATTTTCTACGGAAAGAGATTTAAAAAAATAACAAAATTTTTCCCATAGTATTCTATGTGGTTAGTGCTCATCATGAGAATTGTCCCCAAGCATGCACCCTAGAGTACGCACCAATATGTGCTCAAAATGATAAGGGTGAGAAGCGTCAGTTCGACAACTCTTGTGGCATGAATGTATACAATTGCGAAAACCACGAATGTAAGAAAACAAGCATTTTTTTTGACGTTGGTTTTAATTTAATTTTTTAATTTGCAGCTTACGCGCCTACCGGCAAACAACAATGTGATTGAGTTCTATCTAACTTTTGAGGCAATACAGGATTCGTTTTGAGGACAATTTTATTTTTGTGATTGAAATAATAAAAAATTTTTCTTTGTCAAATGTGAACTGAAATGTGTTTTAAATTAAAGTATAAATTGAAAATAATAATCAGGTGCATGAAAAACCTGTATTACATACATACAGTTCCATAATACTTTGAAGTTCATATTACTCGTACTTTAAGTCGTCGGTGGATTAAGTGATAACGTGTCAGCCTACTAATCCGGAGGTCCCACCGGCGGCGACCAATGGTTGTTTTCTGCTGAGAATAGATTACGATAAAAAGGTCATGGGGATCGCACATGAAATGCCAGTGGTTCGGAATCCACTTCAAATTGTACGGAAACCTAACTTCGTAACGCGTGGACCGATTTGGAGAATTCTTTAGTTTTTGTATAGAATACGATTTACCATTTCTAATAATGAAAAAATATCTTCCTTGAGTGGGGTGGGAAAAAGGAGGGGTAGTCTAACTTCGTAACGCCTGGACAGAGTTGGATGTTTTTTTTCCTGATGTATAGAGTATGCTCCCACATTGGTATCGCGACACAATTTTAAACGGTGAGGTTGTGGCAGGGGAAGGGTTGGATGTCAACTTGTTAACGCGTAGACCGATTTGGGTGATTCATTTTATGTTATAGAGAGTATAATCCCCCATTGCTAATATGAGGATGAATTCCTCACTAGGATGGTGATGGGGGGGGGGGGGGGGGGGGGGTTAGGCTAATTTCGTAACGTAACGATTTGAATGATTCTTCTTTGGTAATATGAGGATGAATTCCTCACTAGGATGGTGATGGGGGGGGGGTAGGCTAATTTCGTAACGTAACGATTTGAATGATTCTTCTTTGGAGTAGAATATGTTGCCCCACTGGTACCACGGCAAAAATTTATGAGGTGGTATGATGTGCGTTACGTAATTTCTTAATGCACACATCTATTTGGAAGATTCGTTTTTGTTGTATACAGTATGATCCCCCATTGCTACTACATGGAAATATGGTAACATAGGGTTGGGGTGGGGGGAGTGGTAGTCCAGCTTTGTAACGCGTGGACTGATTTAGATGATTTTGAATGTATAGTGCATCTATTTGTATTTTGATAAAAATTTCGGCTTGTGGTGAGAGTTGGAGGATGGGCTGCGCCTAGCTTCATAAGGCACAGACCGATTTTGATGATTTTGGTCTTGTTGTACGGAATACGTTTCGGGATTGATAAATGATAACAATTTTGTACCTAGAGTAACTCCGATGATTCTCTGACTACGATAATTCTCTCTTGCTGTATAGAGTACGATGACGCACTAGGGTTATGTTAAGTATTTTCTAAGTTGAGGGTATAAAAGACTGACCCTGACTAATTTCGAAATTTATTGCCGGAGTTGGATAATTCTGTTTCCATTCTTTAGAGTGCACTACCTCTGCAACTTTTGAAATTGCTTTGTTCGTAGGAGCAGCATTCTTCGAGTCGTATATATGACGACATTAAAATATGAAAAAATAAAATAGTTTAAAAAAAAATTTTAACCGACTTCACAAAAAGCGCTTAAAAGCACAAAATAATTTTTAATTTTATATCTATTACGATATTTTGAAGACGATGCAAATTAAACAAACAAAACAACTACCCAACCACAATTGAAGATACTATATAAAACTACCTGAACATTTTAGCTCACGAGATGATACGGAAGGACGATTAAATACTTATGTTGTAGTTGTTTGGTTGTTTAAATTTTTTGAAAAACTATTTTATAAATAAATAATCGGAAGGATCTAAAGAAATAAAAGCAGACCGACTCAAAGTTGTTATAAAATGGTGACTCTGATATCTTATTACTTATGATAGAAGCATTTTAGAAAGGAACAAAAATAGGCCAAAATCGTGTTGGATATACACGTGATAGGATTCTGTAGTAGTAATATGTTTGTAATTTATGTTTGAGAACTTTTAGAAGATTACCTCAATCAGAAGTTCTTCAAGAACAAAACGTATGAACTGAATTATTTTATTTTTGTCGATATTAAGATAAATATACACTACTCAAAACAATTAAGGGAACAAAAAAAAATCTAAAGTTTTTTAGTGATTTTAGATACACTAAGCGAGAAATAATCGTATCGAGGATCTGAAAAAAAACATTTTAAAGCTCCAGAACTCTAGTTTTTGAAACTTTCAGCCAAAAAATTTTTAAGGCCACGGCGGTGCTCACGCAATCCAAAAGAATAGCGGAAGAAAAAAATTTTAAAATTTTTAGTCATTTTATTTTTGGTGCACGGACTCGGACAATTTTTTTTTATTTGACCACCCTATGAACCAGATAGCCTGTTAATTCAGCTTTAATTATCTTTTTTGAAATCCTTGATACGTCGATTTGTCGCGGAGATATCCGATATTAACGAAAAAGGACACTTTTATATTCAACCATCGATATCTCAGCAACCAATGATCGTAGAGAAAATTTAAGGGCAGTTTCGGAAACTGGAATAAATTCCCTAAAAGAATCCGTCAAGACATAAAAAATAATAATTTTTTTTAATCCGTAATTTAAATTTTGAAAAAGTCAAAAAAGTGACTTTTTTCCTTGTTTTGGTAAATTGGCCGCATCTTTGCAAATACTGATCGAAAGGCTAAGGTTTTTAGGAATTTTTACACCTCAATGTACGCACAATAGCCCTGTAAAAATGGAAAAATCATGTTTTTTCAACTATTTATTTTTTTATCACTTTTAAGCATCAGTCACTTGGTAAATTAAAAAAAAAAATTTTTAAATCGAAAATTAAGAAAAAAACATATTTGACATTTTTTAGAAAATGAAATACTGAGATCTTGCTGCCTCGGCTTTTAATCACTGCCTCCTACCTGTCACGCATATTCGAAATGCAGTTTCGAATCATCGACTGCGGAAACCTCCAACTGCTTTGTAAGAACATTTCAGTATTTAATTTGCTAAAAAATTTAAAAATTTTTTTTTTTATTTTCGATTTCTCAAAAAAATTTTTTTTTAAATTTACGATTTTTTTCAATTTGCTTTTTTTTAAATTTACCAAGTAGCTGATGCATATTTGTGAGAAAAGTCGACAAAAAATGATTTTTCCATTTTTATGAAGATTACACGATGTTTGAGATCACAATTCTTGTTCCTTTAATTTTTTCCAAAACTTTGACCAATCGGCCCGAAGGAACCGTCCAATGGATCGATCTGCGGATTTACAGGGTTATTGTGCGTACATTGAGGTGTAAAAATTCCTACAAACCTTAGCCTTTCGATCAGTATTTGCAAAGATGCGGTCAATTTACCAAAACAAGGAAAAAAGTCACTTTTTTGACTTTTTCAAAATTTAAATTACGGATTAAAAAAAATTATTTTTTTTTATGTCTTGACGGATTCTTTTAGGGAATTTATTCCAGTTTCCGAAACTGCCCTTAAATTTTCTCTACGATCATTGGTTGCTGAGATATCGATGGTTGAATATAAAAGTGTCCTTTTTCGTTTAATATCGGATATCTCCGCGACAAATCGACGTATCAAGGATTTCTCATAGGGTGGTCAAATAAAAAAAAAATTCCGAGTCCGTGGACCAAAAAAAAAAATTACTAAAAATTTTGAAAATATTTTTTTGCGCTATTCCTTTGGATTGCGTGAGCACCGTGGCCTTTAAAATTTTTTGGCTGAAAATTTCAAAAACTAGAGTTCTGTTGCTTTAAGATGTTTTTTTCAGATCCTCGATACGATTATTTCTCGCTTAGATACAGCCCGTCAAAAATCACTAAAAAATTTAGATATTTTTTTTGTTCCCTTAATTTTTTTGAGTAGTTTATTTGTTGACTTAGTCCTCGTATAGCATAAATCGAAGGTACGGTGTTATCTGATTTTCATTATTATGGATGCAATGAACCCCGGATACTTTTTCGAATATCCGCGATATTTACAAATTGTTTTAATGATGTTAGTTTTCGTCTGTTTAAAAACTTTTTGACCTTAGTCGTGACTACCCAAAACGCTGCTCAACTGCGACAGAGCCGTGCAAAATCGTGGAAGCGCTTTAAATCATATTATCCCCCTCACTATTTTAAATGCCTGCGTAATAAAGTTACTATATAGGAATATATGTATATATGTGAAGCGGCCTCAAACTTAATCTGTCCTTACCCAAACGCCAGCTCTGGGAAAATATTAGGCAATTAGGAATCGATTATGGGGTAAAGACTATTCATTAAATCCAGACGAACAAATTTTTCGTGCAAGGTAGCGATAATACTAGCACGGATTACAATGCTTTCTTTTCTCTGACAGAGGAGAATTTTCTTTTAGGTGTGTTACCTGCAACGAGGTCTCTTTTTTGCCTTTTATTCTATTAAGTTTAAGTCTATGGGTTTGGATGGGTTGGAGAGGCGTTAGATTCAGATTGTCCACCTTATCTGGTAGCACATTCCGCCCATATTATTAATATATCCAGTATGACGTCAACATTTCCTAGTCACTCGAAGTTTGCTAAAGTGATTCCTATGAATTAATTAAATCCTTCGGATTACCGTTCAATTAGTATCCTGTCTGTTTGCTGACAGATTGCAGAGAAGCTTCTATATTTAGAAATGAACTCTTATATTCAAAGTAATAATCTATTATTTGAACTTCAATCTGCATTTAGATCTAATCATAGTCCAACGACTTCCACTGTTTATCTTAAAATAAAACGTTACGTCTCTCTGCTTGTTCTTTAAGATTTTTCAAAGGCTTTTAACAGCATTGATTTCAAAATTATGTATCGTCAGGTTTTTTGGAACTAATGTCTGGTGTTCCGCAGGGCTCTATACTTGGCCCTTTACTGTCTTATCTTTATATAAAAAATCTGAAAGACATTTCCAGACACAGCTTTATTCAAATGAATGCTGATAATTTTCATCTAAAACTGATGACATTAAAACAAATGTCTCTAACGTTAACGAGGATCGGAGTTGTATCAATTGATTGACCGGCACGACCATCATGCCATGGTTCCCGGGGACGAGACCATGTCTCCCTGTGAATTCTTTAAATTAAATTAAAAAATTCACTCCATCTCTGGGCTGGTAGTCTAGCTCACAGTACTGCAAAATAATAAACTTAAACAGACCCCAGATAAATCGCAAGCCATTTTAATTTTGATACGTTCATTTGATAGCCGTAACATATCAAATATCATATTGGATCAATCTTGCATAGCCTATGTAGACTCAATTAAAAATTTAGGGATTATTTTAAATCGTACGTTAACATGGGACAAAAATATCAAACATATTTCTTATAGAGTTTATGGAACCTTAAGAGAGCTTTGGAATTTTGCTGACTATTGCTCTCCTGATTTTCAGAATCATCTAGTTAAATCTTTACTCTTCCCTGTTATAACCTACAGCTTGCACAGCTTTTTCAAACATAGAAGCGAGAAATAGTAGAGTACTCAATGCTGCATATACTGACTGCAATCGGTATATTAACAATTTAAGCAAATTTTCCCACATCTCAGTCCATTCTTGGAAAATACAGGACCACCTTATTTATACAACAAGTTAAGATTGTGCAGATCGTCAAGAAGTCAAACAAGCTGTATGACGTGTATAAGATGATGAAGCTGTATGACGTGTATAAGATGAAGAATATATTCGGTAATGTGTCCCAGTCCTGTCTTCAAGTCCTTGAAGCTGAAGAGTCTTGAAGCATTATAATAAGACCTTAGTATTTGAAGCCGTACTTGGATATAAAAGGAGATAGGACCTAGCCTCTTCTTACATAATTTTTACGATAACTAAGCACAATCAGACCTGAGCGATTCACCAAGTCTTTAGAAAACGAAGTAACGCGCACAACTGATCTTTTGTGCCAGAAAAACAACAACTGCGGGGGGGGGGGGGGGCAGATGAAAGCCTATTAAAACCTCACAAGGAAATTCTAATTCATTTAACATTTATTCCTAAGACTAAATTGATATGATATAAATCTTCATAATTTTCCATAAATGCACTAAAAAAGCATCGACAATAAATTTAAAACATCAGATAAACTCCTCAATAAATTTGTCAAGATACTTAATCATCATAAAGTTCAAATATAATGAATAAATAAAATAAAATTTTCAAAACCCATTAAATTGGACACATTCACAGAGTGGCGATGAATAATTCATAAATTACACTGAGTGGTCTTCTTTGTGCGGGGAACAGGGAACAACACTTTAAAATGAATAAAAACGGACGACCAACAGTCTGGGGACTATTCGGATTTTTTCACTACATGTTCTTGACTTTAACTCTTAGAAAATATCTTCAGGATATGTACTAAAGCAATTGTAAAGTGGAATTTGTATTTACTTTGAAATTTATCGGAGAACTTTATTTGTTTGATGATTCCATTATTGAGAAATTATAGTGGAAAAATCGAAAAGAAAAACAAATTTAGCCTTTTTTAGAAATTAGTCTTACTACAAATTGTTTGATTTGCTTTGCACTTTGAAAATGCAAAGGGTTCGTAGCAGAGAAACTCGTATGTCTGGATTGCTCATATAATAAATCATACTGCTTTGTTACGTTCATTCCTTCTGGTGTATATTAACTCGACACAAGCTTTGCACGTTATCTAGTTGCAATTCATATCTGATAGCGTTCTCCCAAACTCACCCAGGACCATATATATTCGTACACACAAAAATCATTTCAAAAATTGCTACTGCTTGAGTTTTACTTGCGTTAAACTAAACATTGTTGGATGCAGTCCATGTTAAAATAGTGGCGGTATCAAAATTTACATGGGCAAAGCAATTATCAATTGAACATCGTCGGCAAACAAGTGAAATTTAATGCGGAAATGGTATTGATAATGTAAATAGTAAATAATAACTGCAAGAGTACCGAACCCTGCGAGATGCCCTAAGACTAATGACCGCTCTCTGTTATAGCGATCTTGTAAAAAGGGGGAGATTAAGTTAATAACTCTACTAGTAAACGAGTACAACTTCACAAGTTTTTCCCGAAAAATAATATGGTTAGTAATGTCTATAGCCTTAGACAACAATATTACGAATATCGAATGACGTCCGTAATTTTAGATTTTTCCAAAGCAGCGATTAAGCCAAGGATGAGTTTAAGTTAGAATCAAAGATGTATGCTTTAGCATAAAATATCACAGACGTAAAAATTTTTATTTGTAGTGGGCCTATATATTTAGGATACGGTCAAAGCTTAGGGGACAACCCTTTGATGCGTCAGCATGACTTTGACCGGAAAAGAATTTAGAGTAAGTGGAGTGAGAAAACATGAATGCCATGATTTTGCATTGCTGCGACCTAGACAATAGCCCAGAGATGGAGTGGATTTTTTCATAATTCTATTTTTATAAACCCACGGAAAGGCCGAGTCTAGAACCCGGGAACCATGACGTGCTGGTCGTGCCGCTCAACTTTTAATTACCAATAAAACCACAAAAAAATTTATGATAGCCGTACTTTACAACATCCTTAATCGTTTGTCAGACATACGGCGGATTCCAATCTGTTTTAAGCAGGAGCCTTTAAGTTTGTCCAGAATCTTCCTGTTGCTTCGGTTTATGCTATTATCTACGTTGCTTTTGGTCTGCCAACTTAACAGGTTCTATACGGTTGCAATCCTTTACGGGTTTCAATTGTCGCGGCGCCGATTCTTATCTTTGTTCCTTACCTCTTTGATTCAGCGTCTTTGTACTCTAAACTGCCAGGAAATTTGTCTATCGATTAAAACTTGAAGGTTCCTCGTGATAGACTGGGCAATCTTCTACGTTTCGTAACAGTGCAAGAACAAGATTTTCATAGATCGATCCAGAATTGACAGACAGGAGCAGGTATTTGGAGTACTGACCTAACTCTGGAACGTCATCTAAGCCAGGAGAAACACACTACGGTCAATGGCGGATCTAGCATTTCACTATGGGCGGGTATTTTGGTTTTTAGATGGAAAGTTATTATTAAAACACTGTGTCAGACCCGCATCTAGATTTTAGTTTAGTAGGGGGGGGGGGGGTTATATAGCAACTAGGAATTATTATAGTTTTGATTTGTCCTCTCGATTATAAAACCTATTTTATTCGTTCAATATTTTGAATAAAATACTGTAACGTGCACAGGGTAGGCCACGAAAATGGAAATAGTCAACTGTGTAATGCGCATGCCCCAGGTGGCCAGAAATCAAGAGGAAATGCCAAACGGGGAAAGTCAAGGACGACTCGAACCCATGGTGAATATGTGAGGTGAAAATGTGTAACGTAAATATCTAGAAATAAGTAACTGGACTTTCTAGAATTAAGCTAAGTGGTATAAATAGGGCTGAGCAGTAGCCTGGTTAGTTTAGTCGTGATTTAGACTGCGTTGGGGGTTGAGTCCGAAAGGGAAACACTGGTTTGGACCGAAAGAGCGTACCACACCGACCTACAAAAATGAATGTTTTTAGTGGGTAAGAATAACACACTAGAAGGATTTTTTTTAACGAATTTAATCTAAGTCGAGTCAGATTACTTTTTGTTGTAAAATTTTATATGATGCTGTTTAGTTCCTGAGGTTAGATCTCGACAGTGTAGGTCTTTCAGACACCCTTTTAGTCCTCATTTTATGTCACCTGGTCTTTTACATGTAGTGTTAACAATCCCGTTATTTGTAACAATGAGAAACAGAAGCATTGGAATTAGATGTTGTCGACCTTCGGAATTCACTTCAAATCTGTTAGGCAAACTTTTACGAAGTTTGTGTCGAGAGAAGACCGTAATTTCATCCACTAATCCACAATAGTTCTTAAGTCCATACAGGAGCAACCCTTTCTAAACCCAGTCTGTTTGCTTTTAATGTTTGATCTACCTACCTTGTACCTTGTTATGGAACCCAACAGAGCTGAACTGTAAGATATGAATTGGTTTCTAGTGATCCGATACAGTCTCGGACACATTTCGAATTTATCAAATTGGAGCTCAACGCTATTAACGTTGCTTGACGGTCTACGCAAATGGTGATCTCAGTTCGTGATATTTTTTTTGCTTCGACAGCGAATACAGCTTTCAATATATCGTATATTTTTGCTTGGAATACGCTGCAGTCATATCTGTAAGCCTGTAAGTTTCTATTTGCAGCACTTCGATACCCTTTTATGTTTTTGATCCGTCTGTGAAGATGATGTTCCGCTAAAAATCTTATAAGGATGCTTGCAGGCTTCTATGCCAGGAATGATAACAGAAAACGGTTTTCCGATGTCTTACTGTGGTTTCACATAATCAGATGTGGGGAGTAACCGACTTTGATTGAAGAGTATAACATTTCAGTTTGACCGGGTATCCAAAGTTCTGTGCGACCGATGGTTATTCTCTCTTAGTCGGAGTGCTGCTATGGCTATAAATTTTTTAGTACGCAGTTCTATAAATTGCAGGTCTAGGAAGCTTTCAGACCAGCTTGTAGTGTGGATTTTATCGCACCGGCTATTCCCAAGAAAGCTAGCCTTTGCACCTTTCTTAGAAAGTTGAGATATGACTGCTTGCATACCGAATCCAACCAAGCTATCGCTCCGTGTTTAAGAATGGGTCTGACAATCGCTGTGTACAATGGTCGTAATCCATTTCTTACTAAGAGTTTTTTTGCATGGAAAGAATGCATTGAGTCATTCCGTCGTCCTCCAATATAGTTTGGAGTCGAATGTGATTCCCAGAAACTTGGCTTCCGAAAAGATTTTGAAAACACTACCTCTAATGGTAGTTTCCAAATAGTTAATTTATATTTTGTTGTGAACAGTGCCATTTCTATCTTATGGGGATTAACCGTAAGGCGTTGGTTTCTGCCCTTTTTTAGATGTCCTTAACGCAGAGTTCATAACATCACTGACCCATTGCAGGAATTTTCTTTTTTTTATCAGTACAATGTCGTTTGCATACGCTATCCTTTTGATATTTTTGTTGACGGGGGATATACGAGTAGAGGTGATAAAACTCCTCCCTGCGGCATGCCTCTGTTAACTATTTTCCTTATGAAGAATCCCCTGCTCTGCTGTATTGTTTAGAATCGTCTGTATCCAGTTCGTCAGTAATTTTCTTGTTCCATAGAGGAAAAAATACATTTTCTTTTCAGATAGTTAAATGCTCCCTTAATATCAACGAAACCTGCCATCATATACTCCGTATCATGGAGAGATTTTTCAATTGTTCTTGAAACCTCATTTAGTGCTGTGCATGTATTTACCCATATGTGTATGCTGTGCATGTATTTACCCATAGTGTAAGCGCGTTGCTACACTACACTACATAGGTACTTGGTTGATTCAAGGTGTTGCCTGAGATATAACTCCAATAGCCTCTTTATTGTTTTTAACAGAAACAACGAGAGTCTGATAGGTCTATAATCTTTGGTAATTGTGTGGCTTGGTTTCCCTACTTTGGAAATGAACGCCACACGCAAATCTTTTCATCTTTCCTATATGTATCCAGTGGCGAGGCATGCCTCAGAGACTGAAGTTCGTACGTCTGTTCGGTCCTGCAGATGTGTAGTGATAGAAGGATTTCATCGCCTATGCTTCCTTGTCCTCGCTTGTGCAGTCCTTGATTGCCGTTAGGTCTTCAATGTAGAGTAATATTGCCGAGATATCTTGTGATCGCTCCTGGATATTCTCTTCCGTGCGCCCCGGGGAAAATGGGTAAATACGAGCTATTCGAACATTTCCTGACTGTCTTCTGTCAAAAAGCCGTCATCTTTACAAAAGTTTTTAATCTTAAATAGTTCGTTATTAAAACCTTTTGTGGGGCATGTGGTGGAAGGAATACTAACATTTTTGCACACAGATCTATTTCAGCATATTACTCTACAATCCATTATAGTATTTTTGGTTCATCTGTTTTTTTTTTGTGTGGAAAAACAGATCTCTCATGATAAAAAAAACCAGATTTAAGATAAGATAACCTTTTTTTCCCAAATTTCTGAATGTTTTCCTTTTTTGTCATATCAAAACCCTTCCCCACTTTCCCGGAATTCAAAAAATCTCAGTTAAAATTATCTTCATTCGAAGGCCAGCTCAATCACTTTCAGTAATTAACTCTTCAACATCAAATAAACCAGAGATATCTTGTCTCAATAATGTGCCCATTAATAGGCATTCTTCAACGCTCTGCCCGTTAATTAATGATTTATAGTTGCCGAGCATGTTTATTATCACTTAAATTAATTAATGGAATTAATTTAGCTCGTCCACATGAATCGTTTCTCATTTTTATTGAAAGCTTTATATTACATGCTTCCTGGTATATTTTTGTTGTGATTTATAGCGAAAATGTTTTTCTGGGACTGCTAAAGCATTTGCGTAAGAGCGAGATACAAATATTTTATCTCCTGCTTTAATGTATTAAGTTTGTTCATTACTCGCAGTTGTATCACATTAAATTGCCATTCTCGAAAAGAATTTAAAGTTTATTACGACTTTATAAGTGGCAATAAATAAAATTGCCAAGCTGTTTTATTTGATCTACCTGACTAACGAAACCTATTTCCATGGAATTCTAATGGGTCTCCCAACCGAATAAATTTGCAAACGATATAAAGCCCTTAAGACATATTTTGACCAGCTATTCACTTACTTCTCCTGCAAATCCGGCTAGAATCGGCTTAAAACAGTGCAAACCCTAAAAAATGTCCTAGGTAACCCTTCGTTTGCTCTACGGCAAGCAATCATAGAAAATGTACATATAGAGAAAAGGCCAGACCAGACAGATATTTTAGGCACTTGAAAAGGGTAGATTGCTTCATAAATTCCCAGCAAACGAGCTATAAAGCAAAAGTTAGCCCTAAAAATCTCTCGTTGAAATATTTTTCAATAAACTGAAGTCGACACTCTGGCCAGGGCAGATATATGTCTATGGACATGGGTACGAGCTGAAAATGTGTGCCTGCGAGGGTGAATAGTGCCAAAACAAACAAACAATTTTGACCGCATAAGTTTCTACGTTCGGTATATGGGACAGGAACAGGTCCTTTCAACATTCTCGGTATCATCGATATGTGACAGTCAGGAATCTGAAGGATATGCATTGCATTCGAGTAGATTCTGAACAACTTTCGTCAGAAGGGAGAAAAATCACTTAAGTTCGTTGCGGTGCAATATGTCAGTATATAGTGGCAATCTGAAAAGGGTGAAGTAAACCTGGAATGCTATGGTACTGTATTTATAGGAAACAAAAAAATACGAAAACAAGAAATAAAGAGAAATGAAAACAAGCAAACGTATGTTGTCGCCGCCATTATGGATCCTGGCACAATATAAAGTCAGGAAACCCTCAGTGGGGTATGTTTGAAGTGAAGAAGAATTGAAACAAATGTTTACCTCTACGTCCCAAGTGGAGCGGTTGGCTATAAAGCTTGAAAAATGACATACACAAAAAGGATTCCACCCTAGAAATGTCGAGAGGAGGTTTCAGGGATTATCGGTTGTTTCATTTTTCATATGGGGTCATAGAGTGTTGGTGGCTCAATGGAGCTTGTACATGCTTGTCTAACACCGAAAACTTGATGGTTTTTTGTTCACAGTTACTAAGCTAACCAAAATGGTTAGAATTCAATTAAGTTATTTCGTAGTATTTTCGCAGAGTGGGTTCGGATAACAACGACATCTGTATTACAGCTAAATCTAATTGGGGTACAGGCTTAATGGAACATTTTGCGATTAACACTCAAAATTTTACCCGCAAGATAAAGGAAGCTGAGATAATATACAGAAAATTTGTAGAACATAATCCTGTAGTTGGTTGTGTGTGACAAAGTGTGTAATATTTAAATGCGGTAGTGCAAATAAGTTTTAATCTTTTGGGTTATCCGTATTTGTTTACGTTTTCGATGCTAAATCTTTAGGCAAGATTATTTTTAGGGTTCCCGAATTGTTCCCTGTTGCTCTTGGAGATCTATCTAGCTTCTAAATCGCTAAAGATTTAAGTTAACCACCGAATTTTGAGAAGTCAAGACGTAAGCTTGGTACACATTTTCTACATATAAAATACCTCCCCCCAACGTTTGGTTAAAATTTTTTTTTACATTAAGGGGGTTTCCCACCCACAAAATGGCGGAATTTTTCGTGGAAAATAGCAGTTTACACTTTAGATGGCCACCAAAAATTTTTAAATGAAAAAAAAAAAAATAATCGGAGAACGTTGGCGGGAGGATTTGATAATACTTTGACTAAATTTTAATGGTTTTTGATTTCAGATAATTTCCGACCGAGATACCGCAAATTGTATTTTTTCAAAGACGTTCTGTCACCGGCTTGTTTTGCAATATTTCTGCATGAAAAAATTACAGAATATTGTTAAAAGTATGCTTAATAATGTACAAAAGGTTTCAATAAATTTGCTCAATCCATTCCTTCAAAAAAAGGAAAAAAGTGTTTTTTTTACGCTGAAACCCTTACCCCCCCCCCACTTAACATAAGCAACTATAACCCCGTGTGGAGCTTGATATGGGAGAAGAAATTCATTCGATTCTATAACAACGACTGCAATTGGAAGCATAAATGGTTGTCGCTATAGGGTCCGCACCTGGAACACTCATAACATAAAGCCAACACTTTGTCACTTATTCCACCTACGACTTAAAAATGTGGAAAGGTGTAACTAGGAATGAATAATATACGGCGTTTTTCACAACGCGTGTGCAAAAATTAAGGATCTGATAGATCTAGGTGAGCCACAGAAAAAAATTTATGGTATAGGAGTTCAACTCCCCTCCCCCCACCCTATCTTCTAAAGTTTTAGTGCCAGAGACGTTATTAATACCTCAGTTGACATGTAACACAATGGTGGCTGTGTAGTTTATTTAGCCAAGACTCTGTTATAGATTTTCTTTATCTCTCTCTCACCTGAAACTGTGACATCCTTTTTCTTTCTCCTTCATCCGATGTCTTAGAAATTGTCGAAGAGAAGAAAAAGTTTCATCCTTTATTTTTTTTTTCATTTTTTATTAAATCTCTGCGTATATGCGTTAGCATAATCTTGCTTCCTTAACTGACAACAGGATCTCCAATGATTATGGGAATTCATGTATAAGTTATTTATGTTATAAGGTACAGGTGTAAGAATTATGTAGTACTACATCTGCTGAGTATATTATGAGAAAAAGAAACTAAAGCCAGGTGGAGGAATTTAAGAAACTGACTATTTTTTAATCTTTACCCTCGAGATTGCCTTCAGGTTTTCAAAGAAGTACTCTCCCATAGCCCTTTTTGTGACTCTGGCAAGAGCCGAACATTTACATAGAAGGTGAATAATGGTTTGTTTTTCGTTCACGTCGTCACAACTGCGACAGTTGTGGATCAATTTGTTGAGCCGCACGACCACCATTCCATGGGTTCCGGGTTCTAGACCAGGTCTCTCTCAGCTTTTATTAAAAAATTAAAATAATCCACTCCGTCTCTGGGCTGTTGTCTAGCTCGCAGTAATGCAAAAACAAGACTTTCACATTTCCTTACTTCCCTTACCCTAATTCCCTTCCGACCAAAACCATGCTAACGCATCAAAGTGTTTTCCCCTAGGATTTGGCCACATCGCATTAAAAAAAAAATTTGTGTGTATGTGTATGTATAAGGTGTGTATTGTATGCCTAGCTGCATGTTCGCCTAAAAGATAGAGGCCCGTAAAGACCTCAGTGATTTTTGCGATAGCAGCCCTCGGTCTGTTAAGCAGATTAGATGTCCTAGTTTTATTATAACTTGCACAGGTTGCCCTGAATATGCTCTAAGCTTTCAGGGCGGTCCATCCGGCACTTGCCAGGGCCAAGGAATGCAGAAAGAGTCTGCTCTTAAGGGGGTCCACCTGTGTAAATGTTTCGAAAAATCGATTTTTTTTTAACATTTCTCGCATCTTGAAGATGTGACAAATGATGTCCTTAAGCAATTTTCACGGATTTGACTTAATTAAAACGTGACAGAGCGCTGAATGTGAGTCTAGAATACAAATTTCTGTTGTGTTTCTAAACTTTAGACGCGTTTTTCTCGAAAGTTTTTCGAAATATTTTTATTTTTTTATTTTACAGCATATATTATATCGAAAAAAAGCATGAAAATGATCAACCTTTATGAAAAGTACTGCCATTTATTCAATTTTTTGAATTTTGTCAAAATCCTACGTCAGTACCTCGACAACATAAACACAAATAAGGTTCTTTTTACTTTTTGTGTTTTAGATAACTGGTTCGGGCGGAATCTTGCCCACAATTTCGGTATTCCATTTTGAAGAGGTCACTTTCAATTAGGGATGTAAGTGTGAAAAGTTTCAAATGAAACTTTTCAGAAATGAAATGAAAAGTTGAAACTTTTCACTTTTTATTGAAACTTTTCAAATTTTTTTGAAAAGTTGCAATATTGCTTTCAGATTTTACTAAATTATAAAATTAATAAGATCTGCAGAATTCTAGAGCACATTCTAGCCTCTTTAGATCATTGAAGCAATTATAGTTTCCTCCGATCCTTTACCTGAAATACTTTCTTCTTAATTACCAATCACATAATCACATAGAAGAACTGAATTGAGTTCAAAATTTGGGTCTATTGTTACATGACCATATTATTTAAAAAGGACACTTGAAATGCTTTATGCGTTTCTGCATCTTAGAATTGGAAAACATAACTTTTTTCATTGAACTGTTTGGCTTAATTTCTGATTACAAGGCAGTACAAAAATTGAAAAGTGTGTTCAGTTGCAATCGTTTCGATGGAAAATTGTGATCAAGCAATTAATGTTTCTTGCGATCTTTTACCTGAAGTATTTACATCTTAATTACTAAGTTGACTACCTGATAATTGAAACATTAATGTACCGAACGCAGACAGAAAATTTTCTGAACCCTCCAGTCACAAAATATCAACTCTATACTTGTAGTGTTGTTTTACTCCAGAGTGCAAATTTGAAGGAAATAATTACAAATACATAGTAATAAAAAATGCTTCTTAAAATTTATCAAATGTGTATAAATTCTTTAAAAAAAAAAACGGTACGAAATTCTTAATAATAAGAATATGCCAAAAGTATATTTTTACGCACCTTTTAATCTTTGAGACAAACTTACTAAGTCACACAAGTGCACTGAATTGAGCTCGGAATACTACAATTGTATTATTTTTGCCAATATGATGATTGTGTGAGAAAATAAGAACAAAGCATGTAATGAAATTTATGAAAAGTTTCACTGAAAAAATTACTGAAACTTTTCACAAAAGCTTGAAAACTTTTCACGTGATGTTTTCACAGTTCTCGTGAAACTTTTCATTCAAATTTGAAAAGTTTCATGAAACCTTTCAATTTTGAAAACTTTTCATGAAAACTTACATCCCTACCTTCAATGCCCTCAATAAATACAAGCCTTCGGATTACACTTTTGGAAAAATTTACTGTTATAATAAAAGCACAAACCTTTAAAATAACGTTAAACTTAATCTAATTTTCGAATTAGTTCTCCTAACGAAAATTCCCGAAAAAGCGTTCGAAATACCGCCCTCACACAGGTGGACCCCCTTAAGGGAACCTTGTGGGATACGAATATTTTTAGCATGGCCACATTGTAGAGTTGCGCCGTCTCTGGAAAGTTAGTCGATCAACTCGTTCCCTGCAATGTACCTATGTCCGGGAACCCTGTGCAAGGTTACGTTAAGTAGACGCCCAAGTAGCTAAGTAACTCCCGATAGTTTTATCCGCGTGACTATCTGTAAAAATGGATATGCTCTGTTTCGGTGAATGGATACACAGAAGCAGTGAACAAGCCTTCATAATCGCAAGCACCTCCGCCTGGAAGATGCTCGCTGTGTTCGACAGACGATAAGACTCTTGCACCAACACCTGGTTCTATCTTAGAACCATCCCTGAATATAACGGTATCATAGTTGCTGGCCGATTCTGTCATTCTCCATTACGTGCTAGTTGGAATCCTGACACTGAATCCTTTTTCAAAATTTATGACAGTCTTGATATAGTCAGTTGAGGCATCGGCCAGTTATCTAGAGGCTAAGATGAAGATGTTGCTGAGGCCATAGGGCTTAGCAACCAAGCAGCCAGATTCTTTGAGTCTGACTGTACTGGATAACGCCTGGAACTCGATCTGGTGATCAAAGGGAAGTAGATGCAGAAGCACATTAAGAGTATCGGATGGGGTGGAGTGCAGGGCACCAGTAGTGACGATTCAAGCGGTTCTTTGCACTCTACTTATCTTGGTTTGATTATAAACCTTACTCATTGCAAGCCATTAAGCCAGTGAACTGTAGGTAAAAATTTGACACACCACCGCTGTGTATAACCACAGTGTCATCTTAGGTTGCAGTTCCCATGTTTTACCAAAGTTACCTCTGGAGGAATAGAGGGCTATACATACCTTCTTTACTCGCTCCTCTATATTTAGCTTCCAGTTCAGTTTGGGATCCAGGATTAATGCCAGCATACATATTTGTGTTTCCTATGTGTCGCAGGTTAGCCTTCACGATCGTAACCCCTTATACATCATTGGGCGGAAAATTAACTTCATCCGATTTGATGACAAAAATTTCTGGTAGAGCTACAATTTAATTCCACTTAACAACATACCCTATACTTTACGTTGTTTAGTGGCTCAGAATACACTGGGTATTCCCTCCAAATTAAAAGTTTTCCCATATCCAAGGTATACATACCTTTGAACATATTTCAAAACTATTATTACATGCTGTCTGTAGACCGTTCACTATTGAATCCCATGATGAAGGAACCGCAATGTCATTTCGGTTGGTCGTCGTATCAAGTCAAGAATACTATAAATTTCGATCAACTCTAATACTCTAATACGTGAATGTCACATTCCATTACAAATCAATGGAAGTATCCGGAAAACGACTATAAAATTCAGCTCAAGGTAGTCAAGCGTAACATCCCAGCGTAGCAACGGTTTACTGCTGATTCGATAGAATACTTGCAATTCAGGAAAAGCAGCGATAATTTACCTTCCTCGACTTTCCTATTTCCTTCTTGTCGATATCACCGCCACTCGTTACCCATTTCGAACGATTTTCGATTGTCCTAAACCGACATGCCAGCAACATTTGCCATAAATTCCATTTTCATGTATGAAAGGTTTTTTCGAATCTATTTCTATACAACTTGCACGAAGGTGGGACCAACAACGACCATGACAGACAACATTTGTGTAATTTCACTGGAAGATTTTGGAACTTGTGAACTTTGAATCACCTGCGACAGATTTTGTTTAAATCACACTAACAAAATTAGGGTGCGGAGATGACTAGCACGCAAACGATACATTGATGACTTGATGTTTTTCCAAACCGTTCGCATTTTGCTCAACAAAGATTGAGGTTTCCGGTACTTAACCCTAAACATGTTGCTGCCTGTTAAATGACTTACAGGATTCCTAAAGCATTCCATCGAGTATTCCGTTCTTTCCCCCCATGCAATAACTTAACAGCATTCTTGGAGCCTTTAAGTCCCTATTTCAAATGATTTTCCCCAAAAGTTCAGTTTTTCCTTCCTAATTTTCAGGTTCAACCCGAAAGCTCTTTGCTGATAGCGGAAAAGTAATATAAATTGCTTCAAGAGTCAGAGGTGGGTAAAACATTTCGGTTTGCGATGTAACCAATTTGTGCTCCACTTAATGATGTGAGATACGTCGGCAAGTACGTGTAAGATGTTGTTTTCTGCTGATATCAAGGATTCCTCAAAGGAGGCCTTCAATAGAACTACATGGTGAATTTCAATTGTTCTCCTTTACTCGAAGCACTGCGTTGATGTTCTGATATATTTTCATGGTTTGAATTTTATGATATTAAAATTTCAGGCCGTGTACTAAAGTAAAAGAAAGTCTCTCTTGGCGGTAGTAAACGTGATGATGTCTTTCGAAGAAATATTGAGTTCAACATTAAAAGAATTATGGAATGAATTTGGCTGGATCTGTCGGGGCTTTTTTTTGTTTATGATGTGGCCTAAGCCTAGGGAACAACTCTTTGATGCGTTAGCATGGCTTTGTCCGGAAGGGAATTAGGGTAAGGGGAGTGAAGAAACTTAAATGTCTTGATTTTGCATTGCTGCGAGATAGACAACAGCCCAGACCGGGATGGATTATTTTAATTTCTTAATAAAAACTCACGGGGAGAACTAGTGTTCAATTTTAAAAACCCACGGGGAGAACTGGTCTGGAACCCGGGAACCATGACTGGGTGCTTGTGCCGCTCAACCAATTGATCTGACTCCGTCTCCAATATTATTGTTTTACTGTGCATGAAGCAATCGATTGTGTGTAGTTTTTCTTTCATTTTGGTATTTAGGAAGTGGTCAGTTTTCTTAGGATTAACGTCCTGCTTTTTTTTATTCATGATTGATTATACAGTCTTTAACAGCATTATGTTACCTGTCAACTCTGATATTAATAACGTCTCTAGAGCTAACACTTTAAACTGAAAGACTGGTTTTTCTCATCGTAAAAATATTTCAAACCCCCTTATAGTTGGTAGGCGGTGAGATAGACCCCCCCCCCTCCTATCCATAGTGTAGCGCCACCAACTTTCTGCCCTAACCACTAAACACTTTTTTAGTCTTGTCCACGGTCATCCCCACCAATCCTCCGAAAAACGGTTCCCTTATCTAGACATTTACCCCCTTTTGCTTTTTTACTTGAATTCGATAGGGTAGTCGCTCTGCGCCCCCCTTCAAGTACATCCTGGATCCGCCCCTGCTTCGTACGTGCAGTATTTTTCGAGTCGCAGATCTGTAGCCACTAAAGAGTGCAAAATAAAATAGGATCTTAAAAAAACTTGAACCAACTTCAGAAAAAGCGCTAAAAAGCATAAAATAATTTTGGGTTTTATATTTATTACGACATTTTAAAGTCAGTGCTTGTTTTTTATATATGATGATGCCAAAGCTCAGTGGATGCTCTATGATGCTTAAGCACAGCCTTGGCAGGAAAGGGATTAAGGATGAGGGAAATGGGTTAGGAGGTTGAGTGAAGGAGGTGTCGATGTACGCCCCGTTTGAAAGTTTCAGGCTCATAAGACGAGGGAAAAATAAACAAACAAAAAAACAACTACCCAACCATAATCGAAGATACTAAATTTAAGAGTACCTAATCATTTCAGCTCACGAGATCATAAGGAAGAAGGACGAAATTCTGTTTTGTTTTTTGGTTTTTTTGTTTTTTAGATGTGGCCAAACCCTAGGGGACAACCCTTTGATGCTTTAGCAGGGAATTAGGGTAAATGGAGTGAGGAAATTTTTGAATCTCTTGTTTTTGCAATGCTGCGAGCTAGACAACAGCCCAGAGACAGAGTGGATTTTTTTCATTCAATTTTTTTAAAAAACTCACGGAGAGACCTGGTCTCGAACCCGGGAACCATGTCATGATGATCGTGCCCAATTGATCCAACTTTGTTTTCGTTTGTTTAATTTGTACCGACTTCAAAATGTCGTAATAGATTATAAAATTGAGATGTCGGTTCAACTTTTGTTATAAAAACCGTTTGGTATTAAATGCATCAACATTGAGGCCGTAATGCGGGTTGAATAAATAAAGCTATTAGTGCAAATCAGTTGGAACATTTCTGCTTAATAAGGAACAGTCCTTCATTTACAGTTTGAAGCAATTAAATAAATTTTTTTGTCCTTGTGGATTGCATCGTTTTTGTATAATAACGTTCAATTGCAATAAATAAAAAATCCACTCCGCTTCTGGGATGTTGTCAATGAAAAACCAGATATTAAAATTCCCTAATTAACATCCGCCCCAGATTTTTTTAAAAAATCCAATAAAAAATTATTCAAATAAATTTGTATTCGATTTTCAATTTATTTTAAGTTATTCGCAAATAATTATTTGTTATTTGGTGCTCCTTAATCCAACTTCAAATAATTACTTGTTATTCGATCGTGCGTTATTCGATAATCAAATAATTATTCGTTATTTGATGTATTATTCGCAAATAATTATCTGTTATTTGGTGCTTTTTATTCGAATTTCAAATAATTATTTGTTATTCGATTATTACAAAATTATTCGATAGTTCATGTCTCTTTATGAAATAATTATTTGTTGTTAGTTCAATTTAAAAAAATTATTTCTTGGTACACGCATTTCATATCAGAAGGTGTCTCGTACTTAGGAAATTAAAACTGCGTTGTTATGTTTCGATGTTTACAGTAAAGATTTTAGTAAATGATACCATAAAACAAATAAGTATTCCATAAAAGAGACATCAACTATCGAATAATTACTTGATAATCGAAGAACAAATAATTATTTGAAATTCGAATAAAAAGCACCAAATAAAAAATAACTATATGCGAATAATCGCCAAATAACAAATAATTTTTCTAATCAAATAAATTTTTATTCGATTTTTCAATTTATTTGAGCTTTTAGCTTTTATCTTTATTCGAATAAAAAATGCCCATCTCTGATCCGCCCATAGCCATGCAAACTCGTCATAGGGGTGTTTCTGGGCTTTGACTACATAATAAAAAAAAATACTATAATTAGAGTTCATCGAAGAATTGAAGGATAAGATACACAAATGTGGTTCCCGGTGAATTTTATTTCTGAATTTTACAACAATTTCAGTTGCTGTTTTCAGTATCTCTTAATTATAAAATTTCAGTTTTTGATTAACAGTGGGAATGTTCTGAAAAGTAGAAATAAATAAATGAAAAAGTTCTTGGCGTGGATTCGGATGACGTATGTGATCTGTATGAGCAATTCCATTCTTCCTTTTTTTTCTGTATACTTAGTATTTCAATTCCTTGTTTATTATGTGAATATTCTGAATGGCTGTAAAAGCATGTTTCGTCTGGCAAACTATATTTGTTCAGGAAACAAAATTTGATTTGAGTGTGGCTAAATGCATTTTGTAGAGCTCCTGAGAGCTACAAAATGTGAAATCGATAAAATATATACCATTTGAACGAGACGCGGAATGAATGTTATCGAAGCAGTTAAGGGGGCACTTTTGTATTTGATTGCCATGTACATGTCTATCGAAATCAAATCTCTTGGGTTTATGTTATATTCTATGAAATTGCCACGATGGTTGTTTTAATTTTACGCTATAAATGTGTTATAGCGGAGAATCCTGTTTCATTTTTTTTATCAAGAGCGCTTGAAATTTGCAAAGTGCAACTTATGTAAAGATATCACTGTAATGTTAACTATCTGTAAATAAAGCTACCGAGGAAAATGTGTTATTGATGACAATATCGATCAAGTTATTATAAAATATAATATTTCCTAAATATTATACTGCAGTAGGACTCTATAGATCGAGAAAAGAGAACTGATCGCCAGTTACATTTGCATAATAGAAAGAGTAAAAGAAAATTACCGCCTAATAAGCGTCCTAGAAAACAAAAGCTTTCCAAGCTTTATTGCGTTTTGGCCGCAAATGAGCCGCCTTAGAGATGATATACTACTATCAACTACAGGTGGCAGGTGGCGGAGAAAGACTATCAGCCAGTTGACAAAATCCGTTCGTGAAGGTCGATCAGAAGGCGATCAATAAGGAAATGGCAAGAAAGCCAATTTTGGTACAATTTTGTTCTAAAAAAGCCTTCAAAGTAAAACGAGATCATACAACCATTGTTCCCCTTACAAAGAAAAGGTAGAGGCTATAAACTATCATATTCTGAACAAGCACGGGTAGAATTCTCACGTAAGGACAAACAGTTAGATGTGCTTCTAGATCAAAGACTCATATGGAACCCCATCTGAAAGTAGTAGCAAATAAAGCTATAACTGCACTCTGAGCTTGTCGAAGGTCCTTCTGGAAAAACTAAGGCATAAAGCCTAAAATGGGCCTATGTCAAGCCATTCTAAGACCATAAGTAACCTATGCGGTATGGTGGCCAGAAATAGAACAAAATACAGCGCAATCTGGTCTTCGTTACCAGCCATGCGCAATTGCTCCACCGCAGCTGTGGCAGCCCTTTTGGATATCCTTCACTTACATCAGTACTTAAAAAAGGAGGCTGCCTCGAGCAATAGGGCAGACAGTTCCAATCTCCTCAAAGCAGATATTCTGACTGGCTACAGGAAACCCTGGAAGAACTTAATATCAGATGTCATGCCTGAAAGAAACATCTTTGAAATATACTAATTCAAGTTGATCCTAAAAAGCAAAGATACTGGCTTAAAAAGAGCAAAAACAAAGGGATAGCTGAAATGGTATGCTAATGGTTTTAAGACGGATAACAAAACGGACGCTAGAGTCTATGGACCTTAACTCCGGTTGCGCTGAAAGAGTGTTACACGGTGCCAAAATATTTATAATGTTGGACAGTTAAGCTCTGAATGCGGTTTAGGGTCTAATACCTTTGAATCTAGAATTATCTGGGACTGTCTCAATGTACCTAAGGAACTGGCCCAAAACAATCTAGGTAGCAGGAGACGAGAGCATTGAAAATAATGAGATGGCAGAACGCATGGCAAAAAAAAAAGCAAAAATTCTCAGTTTGTCGGAGCTGAGCCGTTCTGTGGGTACTCGAAAAGCCAGCTGGCAATGAAAATCAGATTATAGGAGGATAAACACTTCGGGGTGAAGAGGAGCGAAGAAGTTCTTAACCTAATCAAAATAGATAATAAAAGCGCTGCTCTTACTCAGCAAACTAGATTTAAGGTTTCTAACAGGACATTTAACTGTCCATTGCCCCTAGGTTACGAGCGATGGAGTAAGCTGAGGAGGAAACCTGACACATCTGGTGCGATGAGGGGGAGATAGCAGAATATATGATCTGTCGATGTGGCGCCCTCATTCGAATCAGGCTCAGACATCTTAGTGAGACTTTTAACGAAGAACATAGCTAAGGCAGCTCCCAAGGATATTTTGGGCCTAATTAGAGAACTAACCTTCGATTGGGTGGTTTATGTTTATTATAGGATCTCGTCACAAAATTTTGCTCAATTCGAAGTGGCAAGAACCATATTTAATATAATAATAATAAACGTAATTATTTTTTGCACGAAATCATTTAAAAAATACATACAAGCTTCGGAGATAGTAAATCAACTGGCGACATTGAGAACTAAAACGCATGACACTCTCACTGCCCCCTAACGCCATTTCTGATTATCCGGTTGCAAAGTTTCTTTTATGGAGAAGCGCCAATTCTACATACATCATTCCATCCTACACATATCATTCCATTAAGAAAGTAGCACAACAAGAACCTTTCATATACTTATAGAAAAGTTTACCGGCCACTAACGAACCTTGTGGAATTCCAGTGATTATACTTAAAGCTGCTCATAAAATTTTATTAATATCATGTCGAACGTACAATGTTATGGCAAACAAGTAATTATTTGAAATAAATATTTTTTTTTTGTAAATGTTCTATATTTTAATAATTCATTTGAATCTCTGATACCTTCCTTGTTACCAAAACAGTCCTGTTAAATATCATCTAAACCTTGATCGGCGTTTTCAAATTTGCTTCGTTTTTAGAAACCATTTTTAAAACTGCACAGGATCACGAACACTCCTTTAGCCCATTATGGGGCATAGGTCGTCTACTAATAGGTATGAAATTATTTAATGGTATTTACAGAAAGCTGATGCCATTATTGTTTAACCACTTTTGCTCCGCCGAGAGACGACTACTTAATTTCCTCTCATTTGCGCAATCAATTTATTTTAATTGTAAATGAAACCAAAACTAAACCTAAATGGTTTTGAAGTTTTGTTACATCAAAACGTAAATCTGAGGGTTACACCTTTATGGTGAGTATTTTAAAACCGTTTTCTTGGGTATTTACTGTAATATTAGTCTTAAGCATTTTACTCATCTAACGAGGATGGAATTTGACAATCCTGCCGTCTTAAAGCATATATAGATTGACTTTGGCTGATAGTTTCTCGAGAGTGATTTCTGACACCTTATGAGCACGTATCTTGTTTTCTCCCATTATCCTGGAAGCTTTCTTTAATTATTCCTTTACTCAAGAAAGGCTACAGTGAATTACAGACTTATTTCTAAATTCTGTTGTATAGCTAAGTTTTTTAAATAGTTGGTTTGCAATGGTCTTTATTTATATGGTAAAGCTTTTCTGGGCTGTTTCCAGAATTGGCTTAAGGAAAGGCAAGTCGACTACGTCCAACCTATTCAAATTTTCCAATTATTGTTTATTTGCTGTTTACGCAGGCAAATAGGCCGACTACATTTTCACAGATTTTATTAAATAAGTCGTTGGAATTAGTTACTAAACTCTAGTTGTCAATCACAAACCTCCCCTTTTGGGGTTTCCTCCTGTGTTTGTTATATGGTTATTGTATGATTTACCTGATTGTACTCAGCGTGTTTTATTTCGCGGCGTTTTGTTTTTAATTTAATAAGTAATACTTCTGGTGTACCTCAAGGCAGAGATCTGTGGCCCATACTTTTTGTTTTTTATATGTATACCATTTTGTCGAGAATTTTCTTTATACTAACGATGCCAAGATTTTTCGTATTATTTCAAAATCGCTATGACTGCACCTTATTATATTCTGCCGTGGATGCATTATATCTATGGTGTTCCATTAATTATCTTCTTTAAACATTGATAAGTGTACTAATAACTTTTTTACTTAAAAAGAAACCTCTTATTTTAAATTTTAGCATTAATGACTCCCATTAACCCGAATCGACAAACCAAAGATTTGGACGTAGTAATTAGCACTCGTTTTTCAGGACTAACGTGACCCTGGGTGTTCATAAGAAATGATCCACGGAGTCCGCTGACCCGTATATTAATAAACATCTGCATTGTCCTTTTGTCAGCCTTATTTTGGAGTATGCCAGACAATTTTCGTCACCAGAGACTATCCGACCTACGTAAAATTCACACTTCGTCGCATGCCTTAAAATAATCCTTTTGTATTGCCTCCATATTTGGATCGCCTTAAGCTTACATCTTAGAATACTCTCGAATCCAGGAGTGACGACTCTAAGAATGTTTTTGCTTTTCTATGTACAAAAAAGTTATCTGTCCTTAGCTTCTGCGAAATTCTGTAGAATATCGATTTACCTGGTATAGTATTGCATGCTCTTTCATTCCTTTAAGCATTCTTCAATTCTGTTGGCTCTGAAAACGCTTGACATAGACCTTCTCAGTGACAAGATTTTTTTTAATTATTTTGCTGTACAAAAGCAAAATCTCTTTGCATTCATGAGTGGTTCACAAAACTTCCGAAAATTTCAAATGCAAACATGCCAGAACTACGGTTAAAATGTGTACGGAATTGTTTTAAGAAGCACAACAATAATCTCACTCCGTTTTCTTATTATAATTACGTTCTTTTTCCACACATTTAAAATCCTTGATATATTCCGGGAACATTGTCGGAAACACTAAAATACCACTTAACGTACACAGCACCGGTTTAATTGTTTTTCTGGAAATACCCATGAGGACGTGTGTTCTTCCCACACACGGATTCATTTCATTGTGCCACTTTCGTCCTCCTATCAGGTGTACTTCCGTTTCCACTAAGGATCTTTAAGCTTCCTACTTACTGTACTCAGGATGCTATGTCTTTCCAACTCGCTATGCCGTTCAAAAAATCCCCTCAATGAGAAAACTTGTTGCTTCCGTGCCCAGAATACGGAGGAAGGACATTTACATTTTTGGGTAGTACATGGCGTTTACGTAGAAGCTGAAATGCGAATGGGAAACTGCCAGTGCCAGCACAAATTTAGAAGGATCACGACTGTAAAAACTAAAGAAATGGGATTGGAAGCCTGGTTCTACTATGGGATATGATTAACATCTTCCTGTACGAAGAATATAGCCAGGATAAAATCTCTAGTACCATAGGATTATTCTCCGGGACCTATTTCTGTCACTTGATTACTTACATTTGGGACACTTTGTGTAGCTCGTAATCTGATTAGGTTTTCCTGTATGGATGTTTCGGCTGATGTACAGCAATTTGAGGGCTATGCATAACTCCATACAATATGGCTAGATATACACAACTGGGTGCTTTAAAAGTACTCGCCCTATAAGCTTTTAGTAATTTTCCGACCAGAGTTGGTGACATGAATAAGAACTCATCCAAAACCCTGGGGGCTGCAAACAAAGAGTTCAAGTTAATGAACAATTTTGTTTTAAGGTTCCACGGGCTTCAGTGAATAATCTGTTGGTATTTAAAACGTTCACTAACTTAAATGCATTTAACATAGATGAAGGGTTTGTAGCAAATTAAATTTAGGATACGTCGTTTCTAGTGGTTACTTTTAATTAATCTTTATGACATAATTGCAGGTGCACTACACACACGTCGATTCTGGGCAAATTCTAATTATTGCAGAAGCAATTACAACAAAAGCGCCAGCAAAACTGAAAAACTTCACTCAAATCAGCCGATATCCTGCGGATATAAAAATTTAGAGAGATTTCTCTGTATTTTTATCCCAGTCTTAGAATTCTATATTGTCCTTGAGGACATGTCGCTGGAGTGGAAAATTGATTACACTGTTTATTATTAATACGACACCATACCCCGCTGCTTGCTGGTTTCAATTAATTACAACTGAACTGACACGGATCTAATTACCTATTGGATTTCTCCATTATGTTCCTCCTTTGGGATAAAGTTGTTACCTGTTCAAGATCTCCTGTAGTCCTTCCTCTCCATCCATAATTTTCCGTAGCAGTTGAATTGGTTCGGAGACCCCTTTGGCTATTTGCTGCGTAAAAGCCGTGTAGGTGGGTAATAAAGTTTCCTTCTTTAATGATGGCATGCTTAAGTTAACAAACATAGCAGTAATGATGAAGGCTTCTGGCCATTAAAAAGGATTAACAAAGAATTTTGTAAATTTTCTCAATTAATACCTTTCAGGTAATAAAGGCATAAGGGGTAGGTTAATAATTGATATAACTCGACAGCCTTTTACTGTCCTTATTATGACAATTTAATGTCTAAACTCAAATCCCTCTAGGGCTTTGTTACTGAATTTATGAACACATTCTAATACTGTCAATGCGCCCGAAAATATTTGCCGATAAAAAGGGTTAAAATGTATCTTCGCTCGACCGTTTGTTTCAAACAAAATTTTAATATAATGAAGTTTCAAAGTCCAGTTTATAAAACAGCTCGAAGGCCCATGAATAGGACCTTAGATTTATTTTGTGGAATTTGCTACAAACCCACATTGATATTAGGATAAATGAAAATACTTTGACAGACCAACCTTCGTCTTTGTGGAACCCAAATGAAACTTTTTAGCCACGAGGCACATAAAATATCTTCCCTATCTCCCCTTTAATGGATTCAACTTTTGGTCATCACAGGTCATCAGGATATATCTTTACGAAGTCATGTACGGAAGTCTAACTGCTATCCTATAGCCGTTTCCGTAGATTTTAATAAAATTTGATTATATTTTCTTGGTCCTTGTAGAGTGCTTTAATTATTTGTGCTTAAACCCAAAATATACATATCCTTCGGCAATTTTCGTTTCATCTGTTGCTCTCTAACAGCTCTCGACGACAAAGATTGTAAGTTCAACGTACAATGGCCTTTTTAGCATTATCTGCAGTCAGCGAAGGAACAGGCATGGGTTGCTGCTGGCAAGGCTCGAACCTGCGACTATTGTGCGTAAAACTGGCCTGTTTTCCATAAGATCCTCGTGCAACGAATTTAAATTCCCGTTTGGAAATTATAAAGCCTGCCAAGCGTACTATTAAAATCCTCTATCCGCCCAAAACACCAATCAGGACTGAAGTCCAGGAAATAAAAAGCGGTGGGTTGAGGGGGATTCGAACCCGGGACCATAATAAAAAATTTGTGTATCAACTCCAAATGTGGATATAAATCGGAGAATATTATGTTTCTTGAATAATTTCGCACGAGACGTTAAAACTGGTATTTTATATGTACCCGACTCCCAACTGGCGAAATCACCTTATCTCATCCTGATCTTAACCTTAACTTTTTTCATACCGTTTACGTTTTCCGTACCCGACCTTCCTATTACCTGTCGAATGATGATAGGCGAATATACCGGCCACAAAACAAGTTCTTACCAGACCCACAGGTAGTGTACCAGTAGGTTAAGGGTAGTAGCTGCTCGAGCCAAGTACCGCCATTTATGCTTAGGACATATTGAGCGGTCCGATCAAAACTATTTAGACTCAGCAGTTAAGGACAATTCATTAGTCGGATCCAGTAAGCGTATTGAGCGGAACGGTCAAAGGAACTTACCTCCTAGTGTTAAGTAGTGTAAGGGCAGCTCACTACTTGGATCCAATACGCGTGTTGAGCGGACCGGGCAAAGAAACTTAACTCGAAGGTTAAGCAACTTAAGGGCAATTCGTTGTTCGGATCCAGTGCGCGTGTTGAGCGGATCGGTCCAAGGGTCGAAGCTACGTAGGTTAAGTAGTTAAAGATAATTTGTTGTTCGAATCCAGTACGCATTTTTAGCGGACCGGTCACAGGAACCACAAAAGTAAAAGTTAGACTCACCAGAATTATTAAGTATAAGCTTGAATTGAGTAGTAAGTAAGGATCAGAATTGTTAGAAAGTAAGGATAATAAATTAAGTATAACGGAGACATGGGCTTTCTAATCAGTACACCTATTAATTTACAAGCTAAATTCCCTCTCTCTCTGATAGACCCTGGCCTTTCTCCACTGCAACTACCCAGAAGATTATAAGTTCGAGACACGTATTTTATATTTTTTTATTATTTTTAAACTGTGACCGGGAATAGCTTCGTAACGCGTTGACCATGTCAGAAACTTTTCTGGTAGTATAATGCGTAGAACGATTTGTATGATCCTTCTTTTGTTGCATAAGATATATTGAGGCATTAGTTCCATATTAAAATTGATGACCTAGGGTTGGGAGGGACAACTAACTAACTAACTTTGTAAGACGATTTTAGTGAAAACGGTTCAACTTTTATTTTGAAAACTCTTTTATTTAAACCAGATATTGTGGAACTACGGAAGCAATGCTCTTATGTGAAACATGATATCTGGAGAGGGAGCTAGATTGATAGATGGGTGGCACACCATGGTTCTAGTGTTAGGGCCTCGGTCTCCCCGTGAGTTCTTAAAATAAAAATTAATAATCTCCGTCTCTGGGCTGTTGTCTAGCTCGCAGTAATGCAAAAACAAGACATGGTGGACAGAATGGGCATCGGACACCTGCCGCTTCTGTTCAGAAGATGAGGAGACATCCTCTTTGAGACCCTAGGTAGAATCAGGCTCAGATATCTCGGTGAGATTGTCCCATCACTGTTAGGTATAAATAAGGCAGCCCCATTGAAATTTTAGATCTAGTTAAAGAAAGTTTGATTGGGTGGCTTAAGTTTGTTATAAGATCTCGTCACAAAAGATCACGCTGGACAAAGTGACAGAAGGCTAATATAAGTTCTTAGATCACCATATCTCTCTCTCTTTCTCTAGTTCCTTTAACCTCTTGCGTGGCATGGGGCAGGCGAAGAACTTCACCTGATTCGAGCCAACGATTGCAAGTGGACCTTCAGTTTAAAGTAAATTCCGAACCACTGACATTTCTCTGCAACCCCCATGGGTTATCGTGATCTTTTGTCAGCAGCAAACGACCATGGGTCGCTGTCGGGCGGATTCGAACCTGGGACCTACGGCTTGGTAGGCTGACACGTTATCACTTACTCCAAGAACGACATCCGCATCTAACAATGATAATCGTGTGTAAGCTACTTCCTTATGATATCTTGGAGGCAGCGTTTTTGCACAAATTCATAAAGCGAACCTTTGGCAAGATAAATTTAATTTTTATCCAAAAGCTTTCCACAAAAGTGTTACGACTTTACAGCGAAGTTAAATAGTTTCGCTATTCTACTTGCACCATCAGGTATATCGTTTTACATCACCTAAAGTCTATGTGGAAGATCTTATAAGATTTAATCCACTTTACGCTACATATTAGTGAACAAAAATACTAAAATCTAATGACTTTACCAAACTGTTCAAACGGTGTAATAAGGGATAATGTGTTGGCTATATATCATGAGGGTCTCAGGTTCGAACCCCACCGGTGGCGGCCCGTGGTTGTTTTCTACTCACAACAATTACGTTAAAAAGGCTATTAGGAGTTGCAGAGAAAAAAACCTGTAGTTCAGAATCTACTAATCATTGTTATCGAGTGGGGTGAAGTTCTTCTCCCACCCCATGCCCCACAAAGGGTTATGGGAACTACTCATATTTCAAATATTAGCAGAAATACGTTTTCATTCCATTTAACGTACTAGTCATTTACTTCAGGATCGTTTTTAATTAGATTTTTCCAAAAATCACCACATCAGAAAATTCTGTCAGTGGTGCTCATCGTCAAGTTTTCCTTATTAACGGCAAAACAATCATAAAATAGTCTTACCTCATGCTCCTTCACAGCCCCCAGTTATCAGAGAATCAATTATAATTCCATTGTCCGTGATGAAACTTTTCATCTTGGTCTTAAAACCAATAATTTCGTTCAATAAGAAAAGGAATACCATTGACAATGGTCGATGAAAAGATGAACTAGACTACGTAGTATAATAAAAATTAAATTGTGCAAATAGACAGAGTGATTGGGAAGGTATCTATGAGCAACGAAATCAATACAGAAAATGTTCCAAGAACTTTTCAATGCAATCAACTCATCTTTCTAAAGGTTTCCTAATAATTGGATTCGTATTTCTTCTAGCATTTAAGAAAGGAACTGGTTGTGAAGAAATTTATGCGACATTAAAGTAAAAAAGGATTCGTTGGACAGAGGGATAGCATTGAGGAGATGATTTTTTAAATATGGCAATTGTTGCCGCTGTTGTAAAACATTTTTTTTTGTGAAGAATATAGAGCGTCTACAAGTAATTTCATCCATTGCAATATATATTCTGTATTCATTACATCCCGAAAATTCGTACAACTGGGTGATTGGTATACAGATTTTACAAAGTAAAGTGACTCTTTTGCAAGTAGAATTCACCCTTTTCCAAAGCATGTACTTCTACATGTACAAGGTTTTTCGAATCGGCAACATTGTTTTCCAGCGATAGCCAATTTGACAGCTGACAGCTAATTTGTGTTTAGAAAGGTGGGGGACTGGTGTCGTTCCCATTGGAAAGCAGGAAAACCAGAGCCACGGGTGAGAATGGAAACACAAGGAGAGATCAAAAAGGATAAGTAATACAGTTTGTAAAATACCAGCTAGGTATCTAGGTAGCCGATCCACCGCTAACCAAATTAATAGATACCTACCTCTTTCTTATTACTGATATGTGGTAAATTGAATTGTATTTTTTTCAAAAAATACAATAGGAAGCTCTTCAGAACCGTTTAACATCTTTCCGATGGTTCCTGTAAAACTTCTGGGGCCTGAAGTAGTGTCGTCAAGGCATTCAAATAAATGACGAAAATTTAACTCGTTGAAATGAAGTTGACAAACACACTACTGCAGTGGTCTTTCCAGCTTGCATTCTAAACAACATAGAATACTTCCTTTTCGACCTGTATTGACCGCCGTCCCGTCAGAGCCAATAACCATAAATTTAGATAAATTCACTCGCTTGTAGGTCTTGTCTAGAAATTTATCTAGATTTATCACAAGTACAACAGCAATATCAAAAAGAGCATTGGCTTCTTTTTTGAAAGACAATAACTTGCTGCGATAACTTTCTACGTCTTTTCTAGAAGCATACGGTTTCAACAAATTACGGTACTTGTCATGGTACGATTTTATCTTCTTGATTACAGCGTGGTGATCTATAGTTGGAGTTGAAGATAGTTGCCATTTTCTTACTCCTTTATCAGCGACTTCAAAAGACGTTTTACTTACAAGATTTTTGAATCGGTTCTGTTTGTTGTAACTAATCCACAAATAACACAAAATCATGTCTTCATACTTCAAACACTACTTGGTAGGCCCCTTCCAAGTCCAAAAACAGTACTAAATATTATTATATTTGAACAATATTTTATATATACACAAAACTATTATCACGGAACAACTTTCCCGCACCGGCCCATTTTGATTGGAGTAAAAAATATTTTTCTCATACAAACCACTCCACCCTGGAGCCCTGTGTGAAGATGCTCAAGGGAGACAGAACAAGTGTGCCTTGCACAAAAGATAGATATACAGCAAATTTCCTGATGAGACTGAAAAACGGAGACGTTATTATTGGAGTTATAAATACAACTGACAAAGAACAGTTAGTAAAGGGAACAGACAGTAACAGAGGAAGTAGTCAAGGCAGAGTGTGGAGAGCAGATGAGTACAGGTGCAAAGGTACATCACCTGAAACAAGAAAGTCAGGAACTTAACGAAGGGCAGCGGACAAGCCCACAGAATTTTAATCTGCCGGAGGATCTAAACGCCGAAGAAAGGTAGAGTATAGAGCGGCTGTTTAAGGAGTACGAAGACAGATGCTCGGTTTCATTACATACGGACAAAACCCGATGAAGCTCCAATAAAACGCAAAATGTATAGGTTACCAGAAGTACAAAAGGACCTGATACATATATATAGTATAGTTATACAGAATATTTGAACAATCGTAGAGAGTGAAAAGTTATAGGCATCTTTCTGAATTAAAAGAATACTGGGATACTGATAAAAGATCGCATCGTTATTTCGTGCGAGATATGGCTGAATAAAGATATTCCATCTCTAGCGGTCTCTCTGTTTAATTTAAACCTTTTTCGAAATGATCGAGTTGATCGCTTGGGTGGAGGGGTTGCTATCTATATTCGTTGCTCTCTTAAGACAACGGTGTTTATTTGCTCTGCACCAGGTGATAAAATTGAATTCCTGTACCTGAAAGTGGATTTTGGATTTGATAAGTGTATCTTAATAAGTGCTTATTGTCCGCCTAATGGTTTCAATAATGAATCGGCGACAAAATTCAAAGATTATGTGCTACCTCAAGTATCCACAAATTGCAACGTAATCATATGCGCAGATATGAATGTCAATATCCTCAATTCTACTTCTACTGTAGGTGACATGACCAAGTGATATTTTATGCCGACTTTCCAAGAATCTACTTTTACATGTCGGGACTATAATAACATTAATTGCAACCAACTTTTAACTGAATGTCGGATTATGTCTTGGAGTGAGATATATGCCAGTAAATCTGTCGACGAAAAGATCGTAGCTTATTCTGATGCGCTTACAAATCTGTATAATACCCACGCACCTCTTCGCACTCGACGTGTCCAATCTAAGGGTTGCCGCTGGATGACACGTGAATTACATAAGATTATGTCCAAACGTGACTTTGTATTTGAACTATACCGAGTCACCCGATCTGCTCTTTCTCATCCAAGTGATTTTCGCCCATAAGTCTTGTGCTTTCTAGCTAAGATATTTGAAAAGATAGAATACATTCAGGTTATTATACTGCATAACCTAAAGTAAACAAAATATTGTGTACTTGGCAGTGGGGGCTTTGATCTACTCATAGTTGTGAAACTGCAATACTTAAAGTAATGACTTTCGTTCATGAAGCACTGGATAACGCTTATTTAACAAATCTGACCTGGCTTGACTTACTTGCATTCGATTTTATTGATCATGAGAGACTACTAAAAAAACTGTCGCAACAATTCTTCTTATGGTCATCAACAGTTAAACTACTTCAAAATTTTCTGCCCAAAAGAAGTAAAATAAGGTTCGAAACACCTGCTCTGATACAACGCTTCTTATTCGTGGTGCACCTCAAGGTTCCATTCTAGGACCACTATTATTCAGCCAATACATAAACGATCTTGCAGACATGGTATAGGATGCTATAATGCACTTATATGCTAACGATGTACAACTTTATCTTAGCAGACCAATTTCATTAATGGAAGAGGGGTATTCATCAGTTCTACGTTTAGAATTGACAAATATCCAAAACTGTTTAGGATCGTTAAGTAAAACTGCTTTCATTCTCTCAATATAGGTATTTTAGGAGGATTCAAGACCTATACTGGTCACGTAAATTGGAGTAAATATTAAAATTGATCTTGCTCCTTGACAATCAGAACCACTTGCAAGCTTTAATTCTTAAATTTTTTAGATGATTTAGTGAGTGATCAACCCAGGAGAAACTTGATCTCAAAATAAGAACGCATTGCGAAATACAAACATACTACCCAACCACAAAAGTATTGGGACACTTGCTTTTTTCACATTTTCAGCTTTGTGGGTACATAAAAAAGTGTTTAATAATAAAAGTAAATTTCGTTATGGTAATAATTACTTTATTTGTTTTGTTAAAAATTCTTTTCACAGTTACAAAAAATTTAAATAAATAAATAAAAAATTGCGAAAATAATGAACAATAGCAGAAAGATAACCGTAGTCATGTTATACGGAAAAAGTCCGAAGTATACCAGACAGAATGCTTGAAATACCTTTAATGGTTTGGGGCTGCATGTCCGGATATGGAGTTGGGTCCCTCCAATTTATTTTGGGTGCAATTAACTCCGAAAAATACCAAAATGTGCCGCCATCAATACCTCTCCTTCAATCGCCTGAAGGGAGTTTGTGTTTCAACAGGATGGAGCACCAAGCCGTACTTCAAAATCCAGTAAAGTCTGGTTGCAGGTCAATGGAGTAAAAACAATGAAGTAGCCCGCTAATAGTCCAGATCTTTCCCCAATATTAAAAATTATTAAAAAAATACTTGGGGCGGATCCATCCAGGAGGACTAGAACTTTTCTTCGTGAAAAAATAAAGGAAATTTGGAATTCTTTTACTGCCGAGGATTGTGAAAGACTTGTTAAATCAATGCCACTCCGCATTAAAGAAGTTGTAAAACAAAATCGTAATGCAACGAAATGCTGAACATAAAGAAATCTACAGTAAATTTAATTTATTTTTTCCTATTTTTCCATTGAATATGTATTATTTTCGTTATTTTGTTGTTATTTATTTGAATTTTCTGTAACTGTGAAAAGAATTTTCAACAAAACAAATAAAATAATTATTGCTATAACAACATTTTCTTTTATAAATATTATATAATTTTTTATATACCCACAAAGTTTTAAATGTGAAAAAATTCAAGTGTCCCAATACTTTTGTGGTTGGGTAGTATAAGTTATCATAAAAAGCATTCACTGCCACATCAATGTCCCCAGCGTGAAAAAAAACATTACACTAGTTACAATTCAATAATAAATCATTAAGAATATACTAGGGGGGCCGAGCAGCGTCTGACAAAAGTAACGCTGAATAAATAACAAATCCAAAAATCTGCCGGAGTCATCTGCTTTAGCGGAGCACTGTTTCAAACCAGGAGCGGCAAGGCTGTCAATAAAATATGAAGGATGCAGAGAATTAGACGAATAAGAAGGAGTTAGTCCACCATCTTTAGAAAACACACAATTTACAGTCAGCATGTTGAAATCTCCAAATAGCATCAATGCATCACTTGGACGCAAGGCATTGGATAAATCGTCGATGCGGAAAGCAAGCCCCTCATAGGTGTCGGCACTAGCACGTCAGGATTTTGAGATATCTTAACCTCAAAGTGCAAAAATGTCTTTTAGTCGTTTTTGTATTAAAATAACTTTAAAATCTAATAATATTTATCAATTTCGCCAACGAATTCGAATAATTCTACATACATGAAAAAAAACTATGAAAGTGGCTATAGATGTCAGCCAGAATAGTAAAATTTTAAGAAATTCCTTCCGATACGAATATCGTCTCTTAAATTATCAAAAAAATATATATATAAAAAATATGATGTGATATAGAAAAAAACCAACACTATTTTTGCAATCAGCACACTTTATTACCTAAAAAAATATTATTATTAAAGGAGAGAATTAATAGTTTAAATTTACAGGCCTATGTAAATAACAGAAAAGCGGATACAATTGACATGCAAAATGGGTTTATCAATATTGCGCTAGCCACATGAAACTAATTGGAATTATGTTCAGTAACAGCTACGTCATAACTTTCCTTACATTACAATGATCCTTAATAATCACATTATATTAAGGTCCAAATTTCAAGAAACCAATCCCATAATCTTTGCTCGGTAGATTTCTATTCAGACATACTATACCAAACTTCCTATACGATAAATTCTGTTTGGTAACAGTTGACACCTGACATTATAGAAACTTTAATAACGTGATGTTAACACATTTAATAACTTTTGGTTTTCAATATTTCACTCCAATCCAATTTTGGAAATTCTAGCTTAAATGGAGTCTACACGGATTTGTACTCATATACAAAAGTTATTCGAATTCCAAACAAGCAAAACTTACAAACTTTCCGAATTACAAGTGACACGCTAAAATGTGGGAGTTGGTTAAGGAACTGAAACTGCTACAATGTAATCGCACAACTCGAGGTGAACGGAGTTAAAACATAAAATGCGGTTTTCAACAACTTGTTGCCAGGTATTATAATCGAACCAAGTCAATCTGTACAGGTAAAATGAACAATCCGAAAACTTTCGTCTGTCGTTAAATCATCAAGCAACTGCAATTGGAGTTGTTAAAGTTTCCGTTGAAGCACAATAGTTCAGGTGTCTTCGTATATTTTAAACGTTACGAGAAGTCTTTTAACAGCAGTATAACTTTCCTTATAAAGTTCATCCTTGTCTTAACACGGAGCTCGAGTAATAAAACTTTAATGCTCGCAAATATCTTCACCTGGTGTTCTTCTTGTCTCCTTTTATTACAAGCCATCAGGAAATTCTCTACCCGTTCGGTTAGCAAGTGACAGATTAGCAAAGTGGTCCGGAGCCTGGCAATCTTATTATTACTTTGCCGTGTTGAAAAGACTTTTAGTGGCTTCTATGAGCTTAATTAAGTTCTTGTTTTTTGCTTAAAGGCACTTTAGGCCATCTTGGATGCAAAAAGTCCAGATGGTGCTTCCGCAAAAGAAACTTGGAAATAGGTACACGTTCAGAGCCATCGCGTAATTTTTACAGGACTCGATCTATCAGTTAAAACCCTACGGGTAAGTGCTGATGATGTTCCTGAAAGCTGTGAAAGAAACTACCTCATAAAAACGAAATTGAACGCGGCACGCAAAATGGCGGTGGAGCAATTCCCAGTAATAGAGTTGTTCCGGTAAGCAACAAAGACCTATCAAGCTGTTGTTGGAGTCATTTAAGAGATTGAGTGATGGGGCCATAAATTTTTCTCTGTTGATGGCCGAAATTGTTTAGCTATCGTCACACATGTTGTTGATTGCACTTATTATACCTCAAATGGGAATCATTTTTCTTCATTTATGTTTGTTTGGTGTTTAACCATTTGGTTTTTTGGAGCCCATAAGGAACACCATCAAACCAAATCCAGTGAGAGTACCGAATTTGATTTATTATGAACTGCCAAATTTTGGGGAAATTTAAATAGTTTATAGCCTCATTTTTTTAGTTATTAAGTGGACTTAGTTTAGGTGTATTTAAGGTGAGTTTTTGAAATAAATTTCAAAATTTAAAATAAGACTTACTTGTTTAAAACTGTTCCAATGTATTAATAACCTGGCGACGAATACGACTCCAAATACGTCTGTCTGATCTGCAAACAAAATTAAAAGAAAAGTGACGTTAAAAATAATAATTAAAATTAATTTTTGGCAATATTAATAACTTATTTTTAAAAGCAATTTTATAGTATAAGCCACATTTAAGGCTTATCCAGTCGGTACCTATGAATAAAAGCGCAAGCAACAAAGCGTGCATCATATTGAAAACACTCTGCCAATCCACACGATTTGCCCCACTTGAGCGTGCGTTTTCAAATAAAGGCTGCAAATTTCGAGTGAAAGTGAAGTTGTTTTTCACGGGTTATGTGGGGCATAATTATTATTGGAGAAGCAAATAAGAAGGTAACAAAATGTAAGAATTTGTGGCCAAACATTATCAGAGAAGAAAATAAAAAGGAAACAAAATCAAAGTGCTTGGATGCAAACATTTTTACATTGCATTTAAATTTTTCGCACAAATATTTAATTGATTCCTCCCTTTAATGCTTATTGGCATACTGCTTCAAAGCAGAGACGGGCAATTTTTATTCGAATAAAGATAAAAGCTAAAAACTCAAATAAATTGAAAAATCGAACAAAAATTTATTTGATTAGAAAAATTATTTGTTATTTGGAGAATTGTTTGCAGATAATTATTTGTTATTTGGTGTCGATTATTTGAATTTCAAATAATTATTTGTTATTCGATGGTGCGTTATTTGATAATAAAAAAATTATTCGTTATTTGATGAATTATTCGCAAATAATTAACTGTTATTTGGTGCTTTTTAATCGAATTTCAAATAATTATTTGTTATTCGATTATCAAATAATTATTCGATAGTTGATGTTTCTTTATGGAATAATTATTTGTTTTATGCTATCATTTAAAAAAATATTTACTGTAAACATCGAAACATAACAAGGCAGATTTAATTTCCTAAGTACAAGAAGACACCTTGTGATAATAAATGCGTTGAAATTGAACTAATGGATATCATAAAACCAATAATTATTTCATAAAGAGAAAATCGAATAAGAAATAATTATTTGAAATTCGAATAAAAAGCACCAAATAACAGATAATTATTTGTGAATAAATAATCAAATAACGTATAATTATTTGATTATTGAATAACGCACGATCGAATAACAAATAATTATTTGAAATTTAAATAATCAGCGCCAAATAATAAATAATTATTTGCGAATAACTTAAAATAAATTAAAAATCAAATAAAAATTTATTCGAATGATGCCCATCACTGCTTCAAAGTAGACTGCCACAACACTGACAAAGACCTATAGTGGAGTCAATGAATCGGACGAGTATGCAAGAAAATCGAGCATCTGCAAGTCCAACTCCCCTCCCCGTTTTTGAGATCGCTGAACCCGAATATCATAGTAAAAAGCTTTCATCCGGGTCCACTCACTCAAACGGACAAAAACCTCCCCTTTTTGGTTTTTTTTCTTCTGGAAATTGTTGATGATTTGACCGGGATATAACAAAGAAACAGAAATTTTGGCAGCTGCACAAAAAGATGCTGTTCTCTCTCTGTTTCCATACATGCATGTTTACGTGCCGCCACTTCTTGTTTCCATGTAATATGCGCTTTGGAGAGATTGAGTGTTCTCTTGATTGTAAAAAATTTTCTTTGTAACCAGCATCCTCGAAAACGGTAGGTAAACATTTAAACTCAGGAGATAGATTAAACTATTTCTCTACCCGCTAGGAGAGTAGAATCGACCCTTAAGGGTTGCCGCGATCTTATCTCTGCCATTATTATTCTTCACACACACATCCGTGCGCGAATACTGCAAAAAGGGGGGGGGGGTAGCGGAGAAAAACTGTTTTTACTTTTTTTTTCGCGTACTCATGAAATGGGGGAAAATTTGCTGACATAACATTTCCCCTACTTAAAAATGTTAGTCCAAATTGACCCGAAGAAATAAGTTGAGCACTTTTGTTAAGCTTTGTTATAAAGCCACTAATTGTCACTTTGACAGTTATTGCTTTAGTTTTTGTCCAAGACTACTCAAACTTGTTCACGTACTCTTGGTATTTGGTAACTTCTCTTATTTAACATTTTTACTCAGAATATTTCTGATTAAAAAGTACGTGAACAGACCCAATGTTCGGGTTCAGCTGCCTCGAAAACGGAGACAGGAGTTGGTCTTGCAGGTGCCCGAATTTCTTTCGTTTTTGGACCAAAATCCCGACTCGTTAACTCCACTACTATAATCTTCAATAAAGTTAACTATCTGCTCTCTACATTCTAAATTCATTTTTATTTCAAAATAATAAT
This sequence comes from Leptarthrus brevirostris, assembly GCA_964036015.1. NCBI lineage: Eukaryota > Metazoa > Arthropoda > Insecta > Diptera > Asilidae > Leptarthrus > Leptarthrus brevirostris. The sequence goes on from OZ038373.1 coordinate 9,683,474, forward strand.
TAATTACAGTCAGGAACTCACTACTCATTAGCTTCCGTAGATTTGTACCGAATAGATTTCGCCCCTACTCACCTCTCTCGAATATCTTCTTATCTATTAGATATCTTTATTACATCTTGCCCATCTAAAATTAAATTCAAAAACCAGTTAGTTATGGCTGGTATGTCTGATCATTATAAGATCATAATCACTTATGATTTCTATCTTGGGCCTTCTAGAGAACATGAATCATATTCCTTTTTTGACTAAAGAAATATTGATCTGCAGAATGAGGCAGAACCTATCGATTGGAGCGCTGTTCGGTACATGTTGAATGTCGATGAGCAAGTACAATTCCTCAATAACTGCACTAAGCAATTACATGAATAAGACCTACCACTAGTCTCGAGAACAGTCAGAATTCCTAACTATCCCTGATTTTCCACACGAATTTTTTTATATCGCGTGTACAACTCATGGAAACCCTATCGAATCTCTGCCTTCTGGCAAGAGTACCGAGCACTTTGTAAAAAAACTAATTCTGCGATTAGAATGGCCAAAAAATATACTTCTCTTCGAAAAAAAAATTAAAATGTTGGTTTTCAAGAAGCTCCAACAACAAATTAATGGTGATCCAGAGGCAATGCCCAATTTCTGTCATATTCTGACTGTAGTGTATCTTCACAGGACTATCTTCCCGACCCAGACTTAACACATGCTGATAATGATCGCTCTCTCTTAAGCTTTGAAAGAGTAACAGAAAATGATATTGTCCACGCTTATTCACACGTAAAATCGGACTAATAGTCTTATACGTCCAGTACTTAATGACATGGAAGTTCCCCCAATCTTGGAAATATTCCAAAGTTGTTCCCATTCAAAACAAAAAAAAAACAAGCAAGGTAGTGGACTTTCGTCGCATAAGTATACTACCTTATCTTTCTAAAATAACGGAGAAAATTATGTCAGAGCAGATGATGCAATTCATTCAATCGAAGGCCCTATTATATCAATACCAATTGTCCAGGTCACAGCTGCGCAAAGACTCTACTTGAAGTTACTGAGAATATTCGAGAAGCAATGGACGCGGATGAAATCTCAATTTTACTTTTGTTGGATTTTATTACTAGCTTCGATTTTTCTACACAAGCTGCAAGCTTGGTCTAGAAGTAGTTGATTGATCGGTTTCAATCGGTATACTTGAATGATAGGCAATCTAGTTTTCTCCGGGTTCCTGTTGGTATTCCACAAGGCTCGATTCTCGGCCCACCTTTATTCTCGATTTTTGTTGAAGACTTTCCTAATATAATTAAACACTGAAAAATGCATCTCTATGTCGATGATGCTCAATTGCTCATTTCGAGATCACTAGGGTTGTATGAAGATGCAATAGCTTCAATGAATGATGATCTCTCCTCGATATATTATAGGACTATTACTAATAAGCTATGTTTAAACCCTACTAAGTCCAAGTTTCTTTTAAAAAACAGAGGTCCGGTCGACACTAGTAAGATCTCGCCAGTAGAACTTAATGGCATACAGATTCCCTTTGTAGAGTCTGCCAATAATCTAAGCTTACTATTTAATAAAAATCTCAGCTGCAGTAATCATATTAATTGTGTTGTGTCCAAAATTTATGGTGGGCTTCGCTCATTGTGGGTCTCTAGTCATTTCACTCCTCAATCAACAAGGCTTAAGCTTGTCCAGGCTCTTCTTATTCTCGTGTTAACTTATGAATGTGAGATCTATGATAATCTGGAAAGCGCATCCGAAAGAAAGCTTAATGTAGCTTAGCCGTAAGATATATTAATAATCTCCGACGGTATGATTATGTTTCATCCCATGTTGAATCTGTTCTTTATATATCTTATATTTCGTAGTGTGGCATTTCTTACCAATTTCTTGTCCCCAGATATCTCTTGGAGAGATGAAATTTGGAAGGTTTACTTGAATACTTTCAATGTAGGTATTTGATAAGCAGTCGTCAGTTCTTATTTGTGCAAAGCCCAATAAGTTAAAGAATATCTGTGCAAAATTTCAAGTTGATTGCTTTATGACTTTTTAAGTTATATTCCACGGCGCGAAAAAATACGTTTCGAGAAAAACGCGATTAAAGTTTTCGTTCGAGTTCGTTTTCGCTCTCGGTATTTTTGGAGCGGATCGCTTCGGTGACTATTTACGTACTTTTTTAGTTTTTCTATTGAGCTTAAAACATTGAAAGTATGTTTTAGATGGTAAATGAATTTTTAAAGCATAAAAATTCATAAAAAAAATTATTTCTGAAGGGGGTCACCCCACACGAGATTTCCATTCTTGGTGGGAACCCATGCGCTTTGCTATCCGCTATAACAATTAACAAAAACCGCATGCGCTAAAAATTTCGTCTCCTGCGCTTAACGCATGCGTTTATTGAATGAAAAAGGGCATCGTCAGGATAAGCCTTAAGTAGAAATCGTAGAAAAATAAGCAACTGACGTTCTAGAGAGTTGAACCGAGGATTTTGCGCATGATATTCCACTTTACTAACTACTGTGTTACTGATTCTCTATATAAAAGTTCTTTTATGGAGAATTCTGGGGGATACAAACATACTAGTTTTACTCGTAGTATCTGACTAGAAGACTGTTAATTTCTTAGATAGGACGCAACACGTGGCATTATCCATGTAAGAAGGTTAACATCAGAAAACATCAAACATAAACAAATCGATTAAATAATTTTCTTTAATCTTACCATATTTTTAAAAAACCAAAATCGATTCCGCACCCAAATATTTTGTAATCTGTGCTAGTATACTTATCGCAAATTTTTTTCGCGACCTATATAATCCTTATCAAATTATTTAACAAAATAGTGGCAATAAATTACTAAGAATACATTGATAAGGTTTTAATGAAATTCGAATGTGATCATATTTCGATGCAGTAATAACAACTTATGGTTTCATTTTGAATGACACACTTATCTCTCGTAATTAGTGCAAAATGAATTATCGTGAGTAATATGGGAAAATCTGCTGATAGAATTTCATTTCTGGGTAGAAACATCACCATAGAAAGTTTTTAATTAAATACCGTAGCTATACACCATATTTTTTTATTTTTTTTTTTGAAGAATTGTCGTTTCAATAATATTTTCATTTTCAAAACAAGAGAAATATATTATTGTAATAAGCATGACTTCAATCAACATTGAAACACAACTGAAAGATTTGATTGAGTGCAACAGCTGAGTGGAGGCAAAATAAGAACTGTCATATATTAGAAAAAATTAATGATTATTCTGATCTGAATATTCTGATCTGATTATTCAGATCAGAATACGATATGTTAAGGGAAGACCGGGGAGTCAGTTTCCTAGAATACAATCAAATGGAAAAACAGTTTTGGAGTAATTTCGTTTAGATTCAAGAGAGTCAGGCTTGACGAGTTGAGGCCCATCTTAGGAAGGAGTTCAGCTACAATAAAAGTGCCGCAAGATATAAGGATCGCAGAATTCTTTAGTCCATTGCTTAATAAAACCCAAAGTCGAATTATTTTTATTAACGATAGCATCAATGTGGTCGTCGAAAGTAAAACGGCTGTTAAGGCAGATTTCCAAGTTTTTGGTTTTATTAAATCTTTCCAGTACACAAGCATGCATTGTATAGCTGAAGTCAAGAGGATTCACTCTACGAGTAAATGACATAGACGTACACTTACTAATATTAAGGTGAATACAGTTAATAAAACACCAATTGTAAAAGACGTCTAAGTCAGATTGTAAAATTTCACAGTCACGTATAGACGAAACAAGGTTGCTGGAGAATGGACGGACGAGTTGAAGCCTTCTAGGATGCGGTAATCCTCATTTGGATATTCTCAAGTGTTAGTAACACGCCCAAGTGGTAGCAACCGGGCAATGCATCCTAGAATGTAGCCAAGTAACTAATGCGGGAGGAGATAACCTCTTGAAAAAATCCCCCTAACTCCAAGGGAGTCTGCAGTGTCGTCATCCCCTCTGCAGGACCCAGGGGTAATTGGGTCGCGAATGGCGTTTCCTCGGGCGCTTCTGTGGGAGTGGAGGTGGATTGTATGGTAGACCCCAACAGGTTGGCTATACCCACGATACCCACAACACAACAGTAGCAGCTTTGAGAAAATTACCTTTCCAAGGAACTGTGGCGGCTATGGAGGCTGACTCGCCCCCGCCGGCTGAAACTGCTGTAGCAGTCCTGGAAGAGGGTGCCATTGGCATAATAATAACTAGCCCTTCCTCAGGTGCGGCGGTGTAGAGACGGGAGACTCTGACGAGTTGGCTAACTCCGCGATACGCATACCAGTAGAAGATGCAGATCTGCCTTCTGAAGGGTTAGCTGCGGTTAATCCGGAGGGGGTTCCTTGTCCTGGGTCAGGACTAAATCGTTACGGCCGGGAACCCGGGTGAAGGTTGTAATTAACGCATGGACCAAGAAGGAGCACTGGAGACGGTGGGAAAACATGGATTTATGCAGATGGGCTAGGATTCTAGCAGTGACCCAGGAAACCGAGGTTAGTGGCGACAGTGGGATAACTGGATACTCAGTTGCCCCTACTAAGGGAGACTGGGAGGAGACGAAAAGGGACCCGGTTATGTGGTATGTTTCGGCTAATCCCCAGAGAGGTGTTTTAATGAGTAAGAATCTCACACTACCGGAGGGCACGGGCTGTCTGGTGTCTTTTGGAAGATTTTCGCCTCCCGCAAAAAAAAAAAAAATTGACGAAACAACGCGAACAATTTTGGCATCGTCACAGAGAATTTTGGAATATCTGAAGAACACAGATACATCATTGATGTAGATAATAAATAAAATCGGGCCGAGATAACTTCGTCGAGGCATACCAGAGGTATTTTAAATTTATTTGGATAGGGTACCCGGAACGACATACGCTGGGTTCGGCATAGTAAGTATGAGCAAACCCAGTGAGCAAACAATGAAGGAAAGCTGAGGGAAGCTAGTGAATAAAAATGAGGTGATTAATGCGGTCAAATGCTTTACTAAAATCAGATACAATCAAAAAAAAAACACAAGACCCTATCCACTTGCTTACCAGCTTCGATTTCAGATAAGGAGAAGTTAACGAATTCCAGAATGTTTGTCGGGGTGAACCTTTTTTCATAATGCCGAACCGAAAAGTACCAAGAAAAGGCTTACAGTGAAAATGAAGTACATTGCAAACTAATGTCTCAGAAACTTTAGCAAATGCAACACAAGTTAGCAATGGGTCAATAGTTTGAAATATTACAGCGCTTGTTCTTTTTGTGAAGAGAAATAATTAGGGATGATTTCCAAGATTTTAGGAAGACACCACAAGAAATTGATAAATTAAATAAATAACAAAAAATAGGAAAAAGAAAAAACAGAGTTCTTCAAAAGAGAAGCAAGAGCACTATCAAAACCGCACGAGAAACAATTAACCAAACTATTGTTGTGTTTTGCGGCTGTTTCATCATCAAATATTTGCAATAAAGAAGGAGGAAACATCGTTAGGTAACTAAAATCCGTTAAGACAGATGGATAGACAGACAGATAGACGCAGTCGCACCATAAGGGTCCCTTTTTTACCAATTTGGTAAATTAAATTTTAAAAAAATTAAAAATTGACGAAACGCGCTGCAACGAACCATTCCGTCAGTTGTTTTCTACATATCAGACCAATAATCTCTCAAACTCAAACTTTAAAAAATCAGCAGGCCTATATTAAAGGGAAATCGGTACGCGACGGCGCTGCACGCAATTGTGTCGGTGAATGAAAGATCTCTGGAGATTAACGTATACATCCTGGATGCTTTCCTGGACGTCGAGGGAGCGTTCAATAACGTTAAGACGGAAGTCATCTATAACCGGCTGAGGAGATTGGGTATTAAGGGCCGTAGCTCTGGATCAATTCTATGATCCTCAACAGAAAAGTTACCTCGTGCATGGGAGACTCAATTATTGTGAGGAGAGTAGTATGCAGTGGAACACCGCAGGAGATGGGGTGCTATTACCACTCCGATGGTTTGTTATGGACGAAATTCTAGATATATTAGAGAACTAGGGTTTCACAGTTTCTACATATATGGATGACCTGGCGATATTGGTATCCATAAGATTTTTGACGCTCGAGTATGCACTCGGAAAGCTAGATAAATGGGCCGGGAACAGTGGTATGAGCGTTAACACCTTAAAGACGGCGCTTGTGCTTTTCACTGGAAGGAGGAGAATATCAAACTTCAGGCTCGAAATGATCTGAGGAAAGGGTCTAACTCTTTCTTGTGAAGCCAAGTACCTAGGGTTAATACAAGATTCGAAATTCATTGGAAGAGGATAACCGAAGAGCATAGCGAAAGCAAGTGTGGATTTCTATGTGTGTTAGAGAACATTTTGAGTCAAATGGGAATTAAAACTCAAGGCGATACATTAGCTGCATACGGCAATAGGCAGATCGATTCTTTGTTACGCCTCACTAATCTGATGGACAGCACTGGATAGGAAATATACCTAGAAAGCGCTATCAAGAGTGCAAAGAACTGCCGGTCTCGGTATAACTGAGTGATTGTGCACGATGCCCACAGCAACTCATGCTCGACCTATTGCCTATTGGACATATACTGTTGAAGTGTGGAAGCGACTACCGTAATCAGACTGAAGACCATGTGTTGCTGGAAGGAGAGGTTAAATGAGTATGCTAGCATCCTTCGAAAGTTTCACTACATCGACAACAGAATAGACACGGACTACCGGGTCGCTACTAGGCTACCTGGTAAAGAGGATTGAAGAGGAGGAAGCATCAAAGATCTGTATATATACGGATGGATCTAAAACGGGTGTAGGTACAGGAGCAGGAGTATACTCCGGCAAATGGCACTTGCACGGATCAGATAGACTGCCAGACAAATGCATTATCTTTCAGGCGGGAATGACTGCTATTCTCCAAGCGACTCTGCTAGTATCTACGCATATAGAGTCCAATATGGACATCCGAGCATTCGAAGCTGTATTGCTAACATCAAGGCTAGTGCAATTATGCCTAGACATGATTTCCAGATGTCACAGGATGACCCTAAGCTGGGTGTCTGGACACATGAATATTCTAAGCAACTGGAGAGCGGATAAATTGTGGAAAAAAGGTACTGAATTGGATAGCTCTGACGCGATCACCTATGTGAAAATTCCGATCAGTACTCTTAAGGTAGACATTACCAGTGATGCCTACAAAAAAGCTAGTCATCGGTGGACAAACTGGAACACATGTTTACTGGCAGGTTTTTATTGTTTCCCTATAGCCACTTAACCCAAAAGCAATAAGCATCGAACTTAGAACTTTCAACATTCAATTTATGGAATACGAATAGCTGAAAACAATGAAGAGGACTACACATGCCACTCTACACTAAGCGCTAGGAATCATGCAGAAATTTAACCATTGTGCCAGATGTGATGATTTATTATTTATTATGATTTTATAAGGAAAACAATATCCTCAGACATACCTCTCCAGCGTAAAAAATGCCACAAGAATTTTCATATGAACCATTAGATTTCCTAGAACCTTAATAGTATAAAATGGCATGTTTTTTAATATACTACTTTCGCTTTGACATATAGACTCCCCATTATTAACCTAACAAAAACGGAGCTAAGATATAACCTTGTGGTATACATATGTATTTATTTTTGTAAGATTCATCGTGACATATTAATGCAGACGAACTTTTGTACTAGTGGCGAAGATAAGGAAGAGGAGGAAATCATCCCTCATTTCCTCTGCAACCGGTATTTGGTATTTGGGCTACGTCTTTTTTCTTCTGATATCAGGGACCTAGGACGGTTCATCAGGGGCTGCTGATGGTCTTTTAAGGTATGTGATATGGTTGAGAATCTAGCCCCAATGTGGAATTAAATGAGTCCGCATAATTATGCCTTTCTTTTATTTCAAACCAAATACAAAAATAAAATTTTTTTTGTGGTATAACAAACTTTTTTTATTTCTTTTTTAAAGTAGAATTTTTCCACCATAGCGCAAGTTTCTATCACACATTGTTATAACTTTGCAACTCATTTAGAAGGTAAATGCTTCATTCTTTAAATCCTGAGGAAGTTCATAAGAATAACCCTACCCAAAATATTTGAGCTACAACCATCTTTCCTCCATCAGTCAAATCTTATTTTTCCAATGTAGATTTACAAGAACTCAGTAAGTATAGGTTAAACCGAAAAGCCAACCCATTCTCATCCCTGTTATCACGTCAGAAGTTTTTGTTTGTTTGTTGTTGTTTATAAGAAGAATAAGAAAAAGCAAAGAATTTTACCAAGAAATAGAGGATAAAAATGCCAGGGAAATTTGCATATGACAAAGGTTTTTTAAAAAAAAAGTTTTTGCATAAAAGTTTTATCCAAATTCTCACGTAGACTCATATGATGTAATTTCTCAATGGAAAGATGTAAAGCGCAAGTAGTCCCAAGGGCCAATGCTCTCGCAATGAAGCCATGAAGCGTGTACACACATTGTAAAGGGCATTTCCTTTTTCCTCTCAGAACAAACTATAGAATTCTGTTGTTAAACGCTGAGGGTAGCTACTTATGTGTGCAAATGTAGTTACTATCGGGTGTTGGTCGTCCATACTCCTTATTTTCAGAGCACCTTACCGTGCAGAGTGCCTTAGGATAAAGATTTCTGAAGCCAAATGAGTACCAGCTGTCCAGACTGCATACAATTAAATGGCCTGGGTCTGAACTCCCTTTGGTCAATTTAGCATGCATTCTCAGGAAGGGAATAGCATTCATAAGTAGTACACTGTATCAGCTTAATGCATTTCTGGAGCTATCTGGACAGAACCTTTGAAAGCATGTATGTGACATAAAGCATTCTCCTTTGGTCAAAGTGGATTAAACATTACCAGAGAATGTAAAGTCTAGTCTTGTATAAATGCACGTACTCTATACTTTACGAGGATAAAAGCTATTTTGGTAAGTTAATTAAACTTTGTGAAATTTTATGACCAAGATACATTTGATGGCTTCTAATTCGTTCGTAACGGGTTGAAATGAAGCTTCGAGTGGGTTTGTATAGTCCAATAAATATGTAAATGTAGAGGAAAATAGAATGGAAAATTTCATGAAACTTCCTACAGTAGCAAAGTGTTAGTCATAGTCTGGGCAGAATAAAATATGGGCCCAACTCCTTTTTTATAACCGACTGACTTCCCAAAAACAAAAGGTTCTGAGTTCGGCAAGTATTTTTTTTTTACTTTTCCGGGCGTATTTTAGTAACGCGATTTTGATGATTGTCATGTAAAAGAAAAAAAGTGGTGGGGGGGGGGGGGGGGGGGGGTGAACCCTAACTTCGTAACGCGTAGACCGATTTGGATGATTCTTGTTCTGTTTTATAGAGATTGCTGCCCCATTGCTAGCAATGATAAAAATTTGGAGCTAGGGTCGGGTGGAGAGGAGGAGGGAGGTAGTCTAACTTTGTAACGCGTGGACCGATATGGAAGATTTTTTCTTTGTTGGGTAGAGTATGTTAACCGATCGATTAGTATCATGTCAAAAAAACATTTTGGTGGGGTGGGGACGGGGGGTAAGGGATGAAACCTAACTTCGTAATGCGTTGACCATTGCCATCATAACCGAACTAGGAAAAGTACAATATGAAGCGCAGGGTGATGACCCGATTCAGGAACAGGGGGCACCAAGCATCGTCTTACCAACGTACTCAATTAGTAGAAAAGACGAGGTCGAGGAACCTCCTATGATCGTTCGATATTCTGCTTGTCTGTTTTAAGCCTGAGGAAGCAAGGCTATCTATAATATACTGAAAAGAAGGAACAGGCCTTCCTCCGAGTGAGAGTGCTTCCAACCGACTCCAGGCAAATTAAAGTCATCGAAAAGCCATAATTCGTCGAAAGGCAACAAGGTATCCGAGAATTCGTCCAGGTAGGAGGCAAATCTTTCTTAGACATTAGTCGGAAAACCTAGAGATATATAGGCAGTCGAAATATTCACAGTTTTAGCAAGCAGTTTGAAAGCGATGCAAAAAAACCTCCAATTTTTCGGTGTTCGAGAGGTCGACAAGTCTACGCGGAATATCGCGATGTACACCTCCTTCAACGAGAGCATCAAGAACGTCATGACGAAAAACAATGTAGGAAGTACATTGTCAAATTTCTCTCAAACAAATCACATTGTAGCATGAATCACTGGAATCAATGAAGGACCTTGCCGTTTTTGAACGAAAACTAGGTACGTTTGCTTAGCAGACAGAGTTTCAATCACCCATGCACCAGAATTTTGTAGATTATGAGAAGGCATTCGACTCGGTAGATAGCTCCAACATTTGGTTATCTTTATCAGCCAGAGGCACACATACAAAAACTAAAGACATTTTCAAATCATTATACGGAAGGAAAGACAGCCCATCCCGTTCCGGTATAAACAAGGCTAGGTTCCCTCTCTCATAATTTATTCTTAATGTGTCGTGACTCGCACTGGCCACGCAAGAAAAAAATGGAGGTATGTAGGACTATAGATACTACCAAAGTTTTTTGCTGGAAAACATCAAGATGTACATGAATAAAAAAAGTGGCATTTATCAGAATACATTTATTATAGAGATCTTTATCTCTCTCTCTCTAGTTCTCGTAACCCCATGTGGGCATGGTGCGGGAGAAGAACTTCACCCAATTCGAGACAATTGTTGCAAGTGAACCTACAATTTAAATTGTATTCCAAACCACTAACATTTACTGTGCAACCCCCATGTCCTATATATCGTAATCTGTTGTCAGCAGAAAACAACCATGAGTTGCCGTCGGCGGGATTCGAACCTGGGTCCTCTAAATCGGTAGGCCGAGAAGTTATGACTTACTCCACCGACGACTATGATAAAATAATTGAATGAAGTACAAAAGTTGAATTACATGAATAACAAAGTAACTTTGTTGGATACAGGGTATATAATATGCCGAGTATGACTGAGTAATAATATGAGCAGTCGTTCGTGGACTAAGTGATAAAAAGACAGCTTTCCAATCCGAAGCTCCCAGGTTCGACTCCCACCGGCGGCAACTCATTGTTGTTTCTGCTGAAAGCAGATTACGATGAAATGGCTATTGGGGGTTGCGGAGCAAATGTCAGTAGTTCGGAATGCACTTTAAATTATAAATTCACTTTCAATCGTTGTCTCGAATCGGGTAGACTTCTTTCGGTCCATGCTCTGGGTTACAGGAACTAGAGATAGAGAGATGACAAATATGGTTTACAAATTAGGTGCATTATACCGACAGACATATAGATAGATCTAGATGGAAATGTATATGTTCCTTTAGAAATATTGAAGACACTGTCTAGCATATTCGGCTTGCTTTACAACTCCAAGGATTCGATTAGACCGCGGAACTATAATAGCGAACTGGTCAAAAACATCGCTAAGGCATTGCATCGCTCATTCACGTAGATCACGTTGTGCATTTCTTTTCTGTAAACTTGAACTGAAACTAGTTTATGAAGCTCGACAAGTTCTAAAAACTCGTATTACAGACACACGTTGGTCTCGTCCCGTTAATGAGCAATGACTAATTCTTAATGATTTCAACTATTTCCCTATGTTCAGTTGAGTTAGATGGAATGTTACACACCTTGCACCAGAGCTGGCGCTATAAATAGCAACGTCAATAAGATGAAGATTGTTTATTTCAACGCTCTGCACTCAAGACTGTCGATTTCGAAACCGACAGGAGATTGAAGATGTTAATAAATGTTGTTACCTCGGCAATATGGTCACTATGGAAGGAGGATAGGTGGTGGGTTTTGTTTTTCTTTTTGGCACTAGTAAGTATTTTGTCAATATAAAACTACGTTTATTAAATAGCAACGTTAAGCCTGTACTGTGAAAAGTAGAAGGTGACTCAGGCTGTGACCTACGAATTGCAGGTATTCATCAAGTAAAAAGTATGTCAGTCGGTTATTGCGATGACGATAGAACGATTTTATATCGAATGATGAGCTGTGATGACGCTATACGCACTCAACTAGTTGACCTACTAGTCCGTAGCCTTAAATGTCAGTAGAGCGACCACAGTTTTCAAAAAGACAGAACCATCTCTCGACTAAAACTATTACAGCCAAAGCGGACTGGTTATCTAGTGACCACTCATAGATCGAACCAATCAAAATCTTAAAACAAGATATCTCTGATCAATAAATAAAACAATTTTGTTTGTCGTACCTAAATCTAAAATGAGCTCTTCCCCTCTTCCTAATGGCTTGCTTCAAAAACAAGAATGTGAACAATACACAAATTGTAAAACACACCCAATTTCTAAAGGATGACAACAATTTCCCCGAATGTTCCGATCTCCTTTTTCCTTTCTTTTTGTATTTATTTTTATGCACTAAAAGAAAAACCAAACACTTCTAAATACGCAAAATAAAAAGAACGAAAGAAGCTCAAAGGTTGCAAAAGAGCAACACTATAATAGTACCCACCTTTACCTAACTACCAACCAAGATAGAACCTTTAAATCGGCTCAAGGAAAATTCAGAAGAAAAAAATCGATATCAGCTCCTGCCACTTGACTTATATTACAAAAAAAAACTTTCATTCATTCACTCTTCAGCGACTTAAAGACAGCAACGTCCTGATTCCTTTTTGAATCTTGTCAGTTTTACTTTTCTATTTTCTTAGGAAATTCAACAGTGTCCTTTTGTTCAAATAAAGGACTACTCTTTAAGTCAGATGAAGTGACACTCCTTAAACAAGACAATTACAGGTAAACAAAGGGGAGCAATGTCCAAAAATAGCTACTTTTGCCATCTTATTGACAGCAGAAGGATTAAATAGGCAATCCTTATTATTAGTTTTAAATTTCTCTAAGGGTATGAATACCACTTTTCGCAATGTTTTTGGACTCCTTTTATGGAATGAAATTAATCCCCCACCAAAGGATAAGCCACTTGTGCGCTGATAAGAAAAGTAATCTATCTGTGTGTGGCGACCACGTTTTCGCAGTAATGACAACACAAAGTTAACATACATTTCACTATGGAAGGCCTTTCGAACCGTGGAACGTAAGCTTTATTTTTAATGTTTGCATGTGGAACGAAAGTTTCACCGAACAAAATATAACAGCCAGGATTGTCCTGAAAATTTCAGTATCATTCACCACGAGCCAACGGCAAGTTGAATAACTCGAAAATGTCTGGAGAAAGGATGTGCTCGAACGAATTTCGGTGGTAGGACGAAGAAGAAGAAGAAGATATTTGTGCGCGCCAAAGTGTGTAAATATAAAAAAAACTGAAGAATCCTGTTCGCGTTATGTTCATATTCACTTGGGAAAAATTTGGTAAATTTAATTTTCGATTTTTTTTATTTTGACTGTGGTGTGGTGGTTGTGGAACGTGAACAATTTTTTTCCTACTGAAGTTAATGACATCCGGGGAATGGGATTTACGTGCTCTAAAGGCACTCGAAGAGGAAGAATTAAAGCAATTTCAACTAATTAGTGAACCTGATAAAATTAAAATCCCCCCACCACCGACACCAAAAAAACTACTGCCGACAATTAACGAATTTTGTGGTGAAGTCGAAAGTAGTGGGGATTCTGAAGTTGAATCGCTGCCATTATCACCGGTTATACCATTGCCACCTGGATTAACATCAAAAACATCTATTTTATCCCCCACCACAAGCAAGAGAACACCTTGTTGCACAACAATATCACGAACAGGTAGTTCTCGTCGAAAGTACCCTAAAACCCATCAGCAACGTCATCAGTTTCCTTGCAAAAACCTATTAAGCTGCAGCAGCAGCAGCAGCAGTACTATAAACACAAGTCCTATTGTAGACGGCAGAATAAGTGAAGGTGTACCACCGTCAACAATCGAATCGAACGATATGATGACAATGATGATGTTTCTGTCATCCACTGCACCACCCGAGGTTTCATCTTCAGTCACAGTTGTCGGGGGTAGTAGTACTTCCTCGTTAATGTGCACATCCAATGTTAAACCAGTTTCCGATGGCAGCGATGACGGTAGCAACAGCACCTACAAGATAAGCAAAAAATCAACCGGATGCAAAAATGCACCTGCAAAATCATCAACAGCAGCATCCAAATCTGACGTAATCGACTATGAACTAGAGGATCATATCAAACATTGTTCGTGTTCCTGCAATCACATGGGATATGGCAACTCAATGGACTATCAGGTTGGCCTCCTTCAAAAACATTTTCCTCTTTTACAGATAAATATATATATATATATAAACGTATATTTACCCCATTGGTTTTAGCTTTGTGCTCTGCGTTGTTGTCTGGCTGAATTCAACCGGAGGCAATTTCTTTCATTTTGTCTGCGAACTGAAAATTTTCCATTCACTGATTCACAGACAAAACGTCTTTTCATTTTTTTAAACTGTAATTTCTTTTGCCGTATCGTTAGCTTGAAGATAGATGACACTACATTCACAGATATATTTACATACTCTATGTAATACACTAACTACGTTCCGTAGTCATCTGTGGTAGCGCTTTGATTGGAACCTACTTGAATACATAAGAAAAGTCCTTAAGATTTTATACACCATCGTCTTTCCTCGGTGTCCTTGCCACATTTCATATAAATTTCAAACGTTGTAATTCCACTTTTGTTCTTACGACTGAATTCTAAGAAATTATCCTTATTGTTTTTATGACTGCAGTTTACCTTCTTGTCGTAGTATGGTTTTTGTCTAAACCCCTTCCACATCTTAACTACTTTACGATTATTATCAGCTCCTTTTCGTTTTCAAAATGGAAATTTTCGCAGAAATGTATGAGATATGATAGAAAAAATATTCAAAAGATTCCTTTATGTCTAACGTAACCTATTTCTATGTTTTGATGATAATCTTTCCCGTCTGACCGAAAAATAATCTAATTTACGGGAGTGATACGATTACGAAGGTTACGAGAAAACTTTGGAAAAAGTTCCTTGGCTTTGTAAGAGTGTGTTAGTGACTTCTATCTTTGATACTATTACGATTCGAACACGTAATTCAGGGATTAAGGATTTAAGTTTTCCACAAAAAATAAATTGAGAAGAGAGTTAGAGTTGTCTTTGTTGGATGATTAGCTAAATATTTGTAGAGTTATCAATAGAACGTTAAACAAATTAAAAGTGAAATTATTCAAGGTAAAAAGTAAATGAATTTGAGTTGCAATTATTTAAAGTACATAGTAGGAACTAAATGCAAGTTTACGTTCTTTAGTTGAAAGTTTATAAAATTTACTTCACTATTATTACCAAATACTTAATTTTTTCGGTAAATGTTGTACCTATTTGACTCTTTTTCCTACTAAGTACTACCAGATTTGCCCTTCAGTTACTGTTTCTGTCAAGAACATCGTTAATTGTGCCAAGAAATAGTAGCGGTGAAAATAGGCATTCCTGTGGAACTTCTACTAAAAATCACTGTCTGCTGAATTATTTTAAAGAATTTCAATTAAGTTTACACAATGCCGGATTTACCCTCCTTGCGGCCCGAAGAACACAAACCGCCGGGTCCCTTGATTTTATTATTATTTTCCCTTTTAGATATTTTCATTATTTTTTCATTTATTGTTGTTTTTTTTTATTAATTATTGCTCTTACCTTTATTAATATTATTAATTTTTATTGTTGTTACTTAAAAGGGTTAGGGGTTTAGGAAATTTCAAATTGGTTGTTCTAACGTGATTTTACGTATGTTAAGTTAAGCAAAACTATCCTTATCCTCCGAAAAAAATACAGAATCCAATAATGTGACCATGCAATATTGTTGTTTTCCCATGCATTTTGCAACCGACACTATCTCCACTGCATTTATCTCAGTGATTTTATCTCACTTGAGACATACGGCCCCTTCAAGCTACATAAGTGTCCAGCAATTAAGAAGATTAAGATATTTCTTTCGTATGAGGGCCCTAGTTCTCTTCGAGCTGCATTTGTAAAAAGCATTGAAAGTTTTATTTTAACGAACAGGGGGCCAAGTAAAAGGGGGCAGGCCAATGACCATATAAATAAGAAGCCGATGAGGGAAAACCATCTCATCTTTTGTCTTGAGATATTATAGCCCAGGGAAATCGTCCTAATAAATAATAAATTAAGTTCGTCATAATTTTTTCTTAATGAGGCCTGGGGCCCCCTTTGAGCTCCGGCTTCTAGGCACGTGCCTATGTTTGCCTTTGGGTAAATCCGCTGCTGAGTTAACATAGCAGTGGCACAATCTTTTATAGTTTTTAATAATTTACTATGCATAGAACTTAAACTAAGTTAATTCTCCTTTTAGAGTTTATTGTCCGAATAGTTGCGGTGCTAGATACTGGGTTGCCGAAAACGCAGGCTGTGCACCAGGTTTTACAGCCGACTTCGAATTCGCCAACCTGCGGTGACTGCAGGTGAGCGTACACCAAGGGCACTTTGATATCTTAAATGCAGATTGACCCAGACCCGACCTAGACGATTTAGACCTGTGACAAGAGTTTAAAATCCGCTGAAGTTCCCTGGGATACACTACTCTCCCCGTTAGTGATTAGATTCAATCTCGATATGAGTGATGCATTTATTAAAACGGCTCAAGGATCTGACACAGGCTTGAGTAACCATAGCGATATCAGTGATATCTCTGGAAACTCTTGATCTCAGTTCATATCCGAGTTCTTTGGGTAATTATCCCAGCAACCGAATCGACACCAGTAAACCTAATTCGAGAGTTGTAGTCGATTTCATTGGGTTGAGATCATGTCATATTGGTAGACTTAAATAACGCAAATCTCGCGGACGACGTTTAGTATAATTTGTAGAGTTTTCTCATCAGCTATAAAGATCTAAATGTGTATACAAACTGCATTGTTATAGTGATACGTACCCGAGCCAACTAGCGTATATTGACTGCTGGGTACAGATACAGCGAAGAGTTCCTGTTTTACAGGTTGTTTCGCTTGCCTACTTGATTGCATCGATTAATCAGCCCACAATTTCGCAAAGATCGAATTTTATTCCTGATAGGCTCGACGCCCTGCAGTGTCCGAATAGTCTACTTAGTCATGTCAATTCGACTTTAAGAAAGACTTCTAAGGGAATCAATCGGGACGCGGTCTCATGGGCTACCGCAGTGCATATATAAAACGGCAGTTCAGCCAGACTCCTAAAGCCTTAGTCTTACTAACTTTTTCCAGTATACAACCATTCATGGTGTAGCGGAACGGAAGAGGGTTTTTTTAATAAACAACATAGTAGTGTATTTATTAAATTTAACAACATAGTAGTGTATTTATTAATATTAAAGAGGAGAAGGCGTCTAAGTCAGAGTTTAAAGTTACACAATCGCATAAAGAGGAACCAACACGAAAAATTGGCATCGTCAGCATAACAAAGAATTTTGGAATTTTTTCAAAAACAGATACATCATTGATGTAAATAATAAATAATATCGGTCCAAGATGACTTCCTCGAGGCACACCAGAGGAATTGAAAATAAACTTGGATAGGGATCCAAGGAAAGACAGACGGTGGAAATGGTTTAATAAGTAAGGAAACCCGAGGGCATCAAAACTTGTTGGTTTATTCTGTCGAATACCTTGTTGTAATCTGTAAATATACAATCGACTTGCTTACCAGCTTCAATTTTAGATATACAGAAATTAAAGCATTCCTGAAGGTTAGTTGTGGTAGACCTTCCTTCCATAAAGCCGTGCTGGAAAGTTCCAAAAAAAAAGTTTGAAGTGAAAGTAAGGTATATCGCAAAAATCTTAGGTATGCAGCACATGTTAGCAATGGGTCTGTAGTAGTAAATATCACACCTCTTACCAGGAATAATAAAAGATGGTTTACAAGATTTTGGGAAAACATCACAATAAATTGACACATTAAATAAATAACAAAGAACACAAACTAGGGAAGAAGAGCAGTCCTTCAGAAGAGAAACAGAAATACCATCAGGACCGCACGAAAAACTATCTTCTAAATTATTAATGTCTTTCGCGACTGTGTCGTCATCAAATATAAGATTTTTAATTTGCAGTGAAGAGGGAGGAAATAATGTCAATTAACTAAAATCCTTAGAGCTAATATCACAGTTGTCATAAAGAAAAGTGGTCTAAAAAAAGTAGGGAAAAAGGTTCGCAATCGTCAAGGGATTACTACCCTCGGTATCACCTAGCTTCAATAAAGTAGGGTAGCTGTAGGCGCTACGCTTAGAGTTAACAAATCTCCAAAAAATCCTACACAGTTTATAATAAGATGATACCAGGGTCCTTTCCAGAGATTAACCCAATCAGATAAGACCACTAAAAATATATACTGCACTTGTAAATCCGGGCATTCCTGTAGCGCCAGCCTAGCAATAACGTGTAGCGTACATGCCTGTCCTAGCGCAGATTTGAAAGTTATAATCGCCTTTCCCTATGCTTACATATAAGGAGCGTTATTAGGATGCACCACGATGAACCTTCTTAAATTAATAGCTTAAGTTTTGTGTTATATTTTTTTAACTTATCTATTTTTTGTGATGGTTTTGTGGTTGCTTCGAAACTCTCGTTAATTATTCCTATGCATATAAAAATTATTACACGTGCGATTTTACAAAGAAAGATAACTGGACAACCACTTATTGAAATTCGAAAATTGTTGTAAGCAAGTTGATTACATCTTTACTGATTCCAGCAAGACGTTCGATTGAGGAAATCATGTAATTTTTGTTCTGTTTTACGTTTTTTTTAAAGCCATTTCTTACAATTCTAGTCAGCCGCTAGATGGCCTTTTAGATTTATGTTGGCAACCCCACAATTTTTTGCACTGTAGGAAATACTTCCAACTGTTTCCTCTTAGATTCTGATTAAGAAGATTTTAACAGCTAGCGTTCCACCAATTAACACTAAGTGCACATCGTTTTCTTAGAAGAAAACCCCTCCCAGGATATACTTCGCCATAAATGGCCCTCCTTTATTGACCCTTGAAGAAAACTGGGATTATACGTGCTGGTCGAATTCCCAAGATGCCATTCTTAAAAGGGTAAATTATTCATTAAGAGACACACACAAAATTCAGCAACAATAACAATAATGAACAGCTGTCATATGAAGGTATTTTGCCAATAAATAAAGTTTAAAAATATAGTGGTTACAAAACGGAATCCTGAGGCATCCCAGAAATAATTTTAGTGAAAGACGCCTGCGTGCTAAGAGAAAGATGTAAACAAATTTTAATTCTACATAAAACGTACAGTCTAGGTTAAAGTTTTTTTCTTTTAAGACTATTAAAACCATTTGGGAAATGTAAGTGAACTGGTTAAGATATATTTCTTCTGTTCAAAACATTTCATCTAATGTGTCTAGCCTAGCCAAAGTAATTGTTACGAAAACTTAACTACCGCTCTTTGATAAAAAATTATGATTTCTATCTAGAGAGCACGTTTCTAAACAACGGAAAGAAGAACGAAGTAAACCAGATTGAGATCAAGTTCGACAAAGGTTAAAGTAAACAATTATCTCTTGTTCCCGCAATAAATAGAACAGAACTTTCGACGTTGCTGTGGATCAAAACAGTGCTCGGCTGTCCAAAAATTACAGCTAACTTAGGAGAAGAATATTAAAGCCACCAAAGGCTACCCCCAAGGAGGGGTCTTGCCACCACTTCCAATTAAGCTAACAGATGCCGGCTTTAAAAACTAATTAAGGGCAAGCACGGTTAAAGTCGGTGCAGTAAGTGTTAACGTGTAGGCCTACCAAGGTCCCATGTTCGAATCCCAACTATGGCGACATATGGTTGTGTTCTGCTGACAACAGATTATGATAAAGACGCCATTGGGTTTGCAGAAAAAATTCCAGTTGTTCGAAATCTACTTTAAATTGTAGGTTCACCTGCAATCACTATCTCAAAGCGGATGAAGTTTTTGTTCCAACCCATGCCCCACAAGGGGTTAAGGAAGAGAGATGATCAGACAATCTCTAACGAAATGCAAAAGGCCCTAGATAAAGTTTAAATCTGGTGCCAGCAGGAGGAATTTCGTGCCATCCCCAGAAAAACAGTTATTGTTCCCTTCACAACAAAAGACAACTAAAAGCTTTACGCTTTGAAGAATTTCTCCAGAGATGCTAAGTTTTAAGTGTAATTCTATACCATCAACTCATGTAGAAACCTCAGCTGACTGAATTCCGTCCTAAAGAAAGGCACAGACCCCTTAGGGAAAAACCGTTGGTTTTTTTGGAAAAACGTTGTGCTCTCTAGCCTTAATTGGTCTTGTGTGTTATACGAGCCTTTGTCACATTTGCAGCATTGACATGGTTACCAAAAATTAAGAAAAACCTAGAATGTCTGCAAAGAATTGCATGCCTGGGAGTAACCGGTGTTTATTTTTTATGATGTAGCCAAGGCCCAGGGGACAACCCTAAGCATAACTTTGGCAGGAAGAGAATTAAGGTAATCGGAATGAGGGAAATTTAATGTTTTATTTTTTGCATTGCTTCGAGCTAGATAACAGCCCAGAGACGGAGTGGATCTTTTAAATTTTTATTAAAAACTTGCGGGGAAACCGAGTATCGAACCCTGGACCCATGATATGGTGATCTTGCCGCTCAATAAACTTTAGCCTTAGAAGCTTTTATTATTAGTTAATCTTAGACCCCCCCCCCATTGTACATGCATATAAGGAACGGGGCGGCTCTTAATGCCATTAGGATGCACAGAACAGGTCTGCTGAATTCAGACAATTTAGCTGTTATTCTAAAGGAATTCGTAACTACCCGGCGGTTAACTTGATATCGGATATAATACGGAAGACGTCAAAATAACATTTAGGAAGATCATAGGAGAGATAGAGTGCACTTAAAAAACCACTCCTTTGAAAGAAGAATACTTATATGGTAAACGGACGGATGGACAAAAGCTTAGGCTCCAAAATCAATTACATGCATGATACTCAATCGCGGTATTCGTGGTGCAAAAATTTATTTAACATCGGACATTCAGGAAACACTAAAGGTACGTGGCTTCGAGTCTAAGCTGATGCGGGAGTGTCTCAAGTGATATTAAGGAAACTGGCACAAACCAACAGGAAAACTCTAGCCTAAGGTAGCAGGCATCGAATATAACGATAGTACGTACGGCGTTGTGGGATCGGAACGATTTTGTGGCTATACAAACAGCCAGGTTTCAAGACACATTAGGTCCTGAGAATTAAGGGATAAACAAACACACTGGGCACTACTTTCAGAACTTAAACAAGTGAAAAAGTTTATTGATTACTCAAACCAGAGGACATAATCATATCTCACACACAGTAAATCAGAACTAAAACTGATAACAGGTCTTCTGACTGAACACTAAGCCGCTTAAAAAGGATGGATAAAGCTGAGGACGAAACATTAGAGAAGACAAAAAGCTGAGCATATCATTTTTCACTGTGAAGCCTTTGATGCTAAGAAAGCGGCCACAGGTAATAATTGGTCTTATAAAAAACCTTAACTTTGACTGGGCTTCGTAAGATGGAGTCAATCCACAAAAGGTCAAGTTGGTCGAAGTGACCTAGAGAGCTTGCCCAACCCCCTTTTTAGTAATAATAATAAATAAATAGCATAATCTAATATGAGCTAAGAAATAACCTTAATTGGCCCAACGTTCACCACTGAGGTTTTTACCGTGCCTTTTTTATTTTTAATAGGATTCAGTTCGTTAGGTAACATTTATTGTTCAGTTTCAGAATATTCAAGAATATCGTTACGCTGGCCTTCAAAGAGCATAACAAAACCTTAAACGAATATATCCTGCCGCTTCGGAAACCCAAGTCCCATGTTTCACATATCTAAGTCGAAAAGTCGGACTGTTTGAGTGAAGTCAACAAATTGACATTCCGTTTCTCATTGAACACACACAATTATTCCAGATCACTTGTTTTACATTTAAACAGTCTTGTTACAAGCCCATTCAAAAATGATTCCTGAAAATACAACCAACCCTTCGTCTGTTCCTGAGCAATAAAATTTGTATGCTTTTTTTTCTCAACTGACAACTGATGCCCTGCAATACTGTATCACTTTGATTAATCCTGTATAGATGCCAATTCATTTTTCGAGGCGATTTGAACCTGCCGACTAGAAAAATGATGGAAAATATCCAACCAAACTACATCCCATAACCATAAAACTAGATGTAAAAGCTTCCAGATTGATGAAGCAGGTTCAGAACGTCAATCAGATTATCGCCACCCTGCGGATGTTACAACAATTGCTTCCGCTTGTATCACTTTTTTCATATCTTCAAAAAGTTTTACCATGCAATAAAATGTTAAATTTGAGGTTACTGCCGTTAGTGGGTAGGCGCCACTAAATTTCTACTCTTCTGAAAAAATTTCCATCTCGATTGCGGTAAATGGGTTAAATTTTCTAACCCACTTAGTTCAAATTGCTCCTAAAATTCAAGCAGTGTCCTTTGTCGGATACAGCAAACAAACTTTTCGAGTTTCTTTTCTACCACCACATTTTAATAAGTTGTTTATGAGAGGCAATCTAGGGTGTGGGTTGGTACATGAGGCTAAGTCAAGGCGGGGCCTATAACATTTCAGAGACTCCCGTTCAAGGCGCTAAGTGTCTGAAAAAAATTCAAAAGATGCTCGAAGGAGTCACATTCCATCACGGCCTTGGAGAAGTATCTTCCAGCAGTGCTTTTTGATATTTACGACTTAACCTATTTCCCAGGAGTAAAATAAGGCTACAATTTTATCCTGTCATTTCTTTCTGGGATTTTCATTTACTTTGAAGTGATAGCAACCCCTTAAGCAAGCTGACTGTTACGTAGATAGCGTTGTAAACAGCTGACTTTAAACGTCATGTACATCATGCGACAATGTTAAATTCAAAAGTTGTAAAGGCGCAATTATGTCCCCTGGAGAGACATGTTGTACTGCATTGAAGGCAACATAGGGATGTGAATTAGTGTTACGTAGGAGTGACATATGACTCCCTCAGAACCCATTTCGGTGACTCTTTTCACAGCTACTAAAAGATAATTTAAACATTCTTCCCTGCGGCCTTGGTAAGACAGTTATGCCTTCAGCGTAGCTCCATTGAAAAATTTCCAGCGCCTAATGAGAAAAGACGTCTTTTCAATATTGAACATCTCCCCCAAACCCCCCACCATTTTCTAATTACGTGTGATGACTATCGGAGCAGAAGATTTCAAAGGCTTGGGGGACATAATGAAAGGCAAAAGAGAGAAAAAATAAATAAAAACAAAGTGTATGACGTTTTTCATGTATTTCTCTCCAGATTATTATTTTTTTTTTGCAGCAGCAATGAGGCTGTCAGGATTTGGCAAGGGCTGCTGCTAGAGATTAATTGATTTCGCTCATGGATAGAATATGCGAAATTTTAGCCTCGGGAGAGTGTCCTTGGTTTCCTGCCAAGCATCATTCAATGTCATAAAATGCAAAGCATTGAACTCGGCTACGTTGCACATACTGCTTTTTCTAACAACACACGATTTCAAAGGAGATAGAATTGGAGCGAATAAATTAACATTTTCAGTGTGCACTAGAATGCTCCGGAAGTAATGTGTCGCTCCAAGACTTTTATCCTGCATAGCGGAACTGATACATTTTAGAGAGATGATGCTATTTGGTAAAGGAATTGGGTTGGGTATAATTGAAATAAAACAAATTGTCTATAGCTATTTCAGTGTTGGTGGCGGTGGCGACAACGATATTAAATGCTCTACAGAATGTTTAAACAGCAGTGAATGGCTGGATTTTGCCATGTAAGAGGATTAAGCATAGTCGGGAATCCAAAAGCTTTGTGACACGTTGCAGTTATATCCACTTATGTTATTTATGTATTTGGCCTTTCTGGCATTTTAAGGAGATTTTCACTTTATTCAGTTAAAGCGAAAATTTATAGATGTTGTTTTTGTATTGAATCATGTATAAAGGGAAATTTGTGAAAGGATAGAATGGGTTACGGAGCGGTTTGAATTTATTACATGTTGCTCTTGTGTATTCCACTTCAACGGAAGGATATATATGACGTAAAGGAATCCGAAGGTGAAGGTGAAAATGCCACTTAGAATATTAAATTAAAAGAGCTCAAACGGTATAACTATGAGTCCTGAAGGGCATGTATGTAGGCCACCCTAAAAACTTCAGAGCAGAAAGGAAACATTTTCTGTTTGCATAGTTTGTAAACTGCATTACTTCAGAATTCCTTTGAAGAATTTTTGAAATCCTCATGATTTTACAGCGAAGTTTTATAAGCTTAGAATACAGAATGATGTGTTTGTTGTTTATCCAATTTGTGTAAGGCAGCACTTTAATATTAACACAAAAATTTAAAAATTTTCTAAGCGTCACCCAGGTGACATTTGTCTACTACCAATTCATATCATGGCTATGTCAACGATTATTTAAGATAACCGGCTCCCTAAATTACCTAGCTAGTCTTGAAAAAGTAACACTGGCAACACATATACTTACAATTCCCACAAAAGTACTTTAATATCTGATCTTAATTACTTTAGTACTTAAAAATTTTTCTTAAGTACTTTTTAATTCCTTTTAACTACTTTCAATTCCTTTTAAGTATTTTCAATTCCTTTGAAGTACTTTAAATTTCTTTAAGTGCTTTTGATTCCTTTCAAGTACTTTTATTCCTTTTAAATACCAAAGCCACAGATATACGGTTATAGTCATCGTCGATCCAGTGACAGGTATATCCAAAAAAGCTACGGTGCCTGGTAGCCCAGATATCAGCAGTAATTTTCGAAACGACGTTTTTGTACTGTGCATTCATGAGCTTTATATACATGGTAATAAATTCTTTGTTGTTATTTGGGTGAATTCTCTTTAAATGTTTGATGAAGTTAGAGGTAACACTTAACATTTTTTATAGTTTTTTTACACAGTTGACAAACTGCAGAAATTCCAGATTTCTTATCATTGAACTAATGAAAGAAACAAGAAACATTGTTTAATTATTTTACGTATTTTTACTGTATATTCAACGAAACCCTATGCCATCATATAAGGAAATATAACAGACAAAACCCAGTTCTCTTCTTAATTGTGACATCCCCGCTAGAAATTTACCGCCACCACATTTTACATAAGCCTTTTAGACTACAGTGTTTTGTGAGTGCATATCTGTACTAAAATTAGGTACTTTAAAGGAATTAAAAGTACTTGACAGGAATCAAAGGAATTTAAAGGAATTAAAAGTACTTGAAAAGAAATAAAAGTACTTAAAAATGAATTAAAAGTACTTAAAAGGAATTGAAAAGTACTTAAGTGCAATTTATAAGTACTAAAGTAATTAAGATCAGATATTAAAGTACTTTTGTGGGACTTATAAGTACAAGTACAAGTATCGGTACTGGTACTTACAATTTTCAAATACAAGTACCAAAGAATTGTACTTGTACTTAAAAATTTTTAAGTACAAGGTAATTGTACTTAAACTGTACTTCAGTCCTAATGTATCTAATTACTTTACAGGTCTGGGAGTCCTCATCCGGAGAGAATCACAGGCTTCTGTCAAAAAAAGTACCCCCAAAGAAACTTTCAAACTGTCAATGTGTTCGGATCTTTTAATGAGTGAAGTACATTTGACATTTGTAAATGCACATAAGGGAAGTATACGTGTCTCTTATCCACAAACTCTCCCGTAAAACAAATTTTTCGTTTTGACTGCAGGGTTGCCTGATGCGGAAAATATATAAAAGCAACCAAAAATGTTTCACTACTTTGTTCGAAGCCGTTTATCTAGTAGCAAAGGAACGGCTTGCAGATTTGTCACCCAAGAGCAAGATATTGAATACCTCTTTTTGGAAGTAATACTAAACTCCGAAAAATGTCTAATAAGTACAGTTTATAAGCCTCCAAACATTACCGATTAGGCACCACTTGAAGCTTTTCTATCAGATTTCTGTCATTCTTTTGTGAATATCATTATAGCCGGGGATTTTAATATTGATCTCATGAAATGAACTACTTTCTCAAACTATTTCAAAAAAATGTTGCTAGGCTTCGATCTATCAGTTGACAATAACTCACCAACACATTTCACCTCGACAACTTCTACTCTGTTGGCCTTTATTATCGTTGGGAATATCGATTTGGTTCTGCTTTTTAATCAGATACCTGCATGATTTAATTTTTTTAACGTTTAATATTGCTCATGGAAATCATACTGGGGAAGTGTTTTCTTATATAGATTTTAACAGTATGGATACAAAGTCTTTGCTTGGTGATGCGTTACTCCTGAATTGGAACCTGATCTACCGCACTGCTTCAGTAGATGAACTGCTTAGTTACCTCATAGAGTTTATTAGCTGCTTCGTTGACAGACACGTTCCTATCAGATCCAGAAGAATTCTCAACCCTGCATGGTTTTCTCCCCATATCAAAAGGAGTGATTCTGCATACCGTAGATGCAAGTGTTTTAGTACATCTAAATACTGGAATAATTCGTGTATTACGTAACAAGGCCAATTCTGTAATCTCACGATCAAAATCTTAATTATCAAAAGGATCACAAAGATGACGCCAGAAAGGATTTGCTTAGCGGTGATCATTACAATTTGCGGAATAGATCTTACAACTCATTAAGAATATATAAGAACGTTGTTAGTTGTATGAAGCAATGTATAGTTGAAAGTGATAGAGTATGTTCTCTCTTTTGCAATTAGTTCACCAGTGACGCTATCAATCGATTGCGGAATGATATCCAGCTGGTGTTTATTCATTAGATACTCCCAATCTTCATACCGATAAATTTTGTTTCGTTATGATTTGGGAAGCAAAATGTCTCGGATATCTGTAGTCTGGCATTATGTTAAGTGCCTTATGAATATAATTCATATGACATTTTAAGGTATCAATATAAATATCATTCAATCTTGTTAGGTGCATGCTGCGGAAGCCCCAACATACGCTTCAAGAAAATTCTCTGCAGTTTTTCCACTTCTTCATAATATCCTTATTCCCATACCTGGGCTCCAAAGCACATTAAAGCCTTAGGGACGAAATTAAAGACTTGGTATTTAGCCGAGGGGGCTATAGTATTTTGAGGAAGTATTAATACAGCGTTTTGCAATGCATAATCTTTCTTCTAAATGCTATTTAAATGAGAGTTTGGGGATTAGCATAACCCCTAAGTATTTATATTTATTAACTACCTCAATTTCCGCACTAACTAACACCAGCTCTCATGCCTTCTTCGCACCTCTTCACCTTTATTGAAAATCATAATTTTCGACTTCTCAAACTTGCATGCAATATCAGATCATCTGTATATAACAACACCCTAATGTGAATGCCTTTTATATTTACTCCTCCCCCAATACACTCCTCTAGATCATTAATAAAAAATGCAAATAGTAGCGGACTTCCAAGACACCCCTGTTGTAGACCGCTAGATGTTTCGAACAGTTCAGACTTTTCCCCACTCTAAAGTAATGCTCCAGTGTTCGAGTAAAGTCTTTTTAAGACCACAAAAAAACCGTATTAAGTTAACGTTGAAAACATTATGAACTGCGAAATAGGCCGATCTAACTCCTGCCTGGTTTTCATTTGGTTTTGGTTTGTTCCCAATTAGCTAGTCTAATTGCGAGTATGTTAACAAATGTTTTTGCCACAACATTAATATAAGATAAGAATTATGGGCGTCGGAAACATTATCCATTCTGCAAAGTGACTGGGGATTTCTTCTTCACTAAAGAATTTATTACAAACACCTAATAATAGCTTGAGAAAGCTCACAGATATATATTTGAAAAATTCGTAAGGAATTCCGACATTTCCCGGCGCCTTATTATCTTTAGCCTTATCTTGTACTAAGTGAAGTTCTTCCATAGAAACAGCCTGGCACCGTTAATTCTAGTTCGGCGTAAATAAAAGTACTACGTTATATATTTGGATTCAACAGGCCCTGAAAGTGTTCTGCAAAGTCATTGGAGGATATGTTTTGGCTACAAACAAACTTTCTTCCACCAAATACTTTACCCAACGACCACCACTCTTTACGATCCCTTACCTTAGCAAGTTTAGAACCGATATTACTGAAATAGGCGTTCTTTTTGGTAGTTAATGTTTTTTTTTGTATTCTTCATTGCTTTGTATGTACATTTTCCTAAAGAATTCTGAGCTAGTTTTTCGAAACAGATTAAGTCATTTAAAGGATTGCGTACTTTTTTAGAGGCCGGGAGTCAATTTCTCACTGTATCCCCATTATCATAAATAATTAAGTCAAACTTACATCGGGCACTCGTTCTGTGTCATCATCTTCTTCTTCAGAAATCACTTGATCTACAGACTTTTGCGTTGACAGGAAGGGTCGGAAACTGTTTACGAATTTTTGAAGTCACTTTTCTCAGACCCTTGGTTTCCACGTATGATTGTTCTCCTTCAAAGTATTGCTACAATACTTTATATCTTTCAACTTGTCTAGCATTTTAACTAATTGTGGCGATATCTGAATGTACGACTCTGATACTGACTGACTGTATACTGACTGCGAGAATACTCTTTAACGCACTATCTAAAGTTTCTTATGTTATGTTATATTCATCTGTTCTTAGCAAAAAAGGCGTGCGCGGGCTTTCAAAAACAAAAACTTACATTTAACATTGCTCTGCCACTCTAAATGATGTATGATTTTAAAGCTATGGGATGACACTTTCATTTTAAAAAAAATATGAAAAAAATTCATGATCAAGTATTTTTTTAAAAACCAAAAAATATTTTTCAAAGTAAAAATTTATTTTTTGAAAAAAAATTTTTTCCGAAAATTATATTTTTATTCGGAAGACCATGTCGGGACCTTTAAAAATCACTAAAGATCACCGTTCTACGGCAATGGGGATGATTGCTATGAATTTTCAAAAAAGGTATGATCACGAGAAAAAGTGCAAAAATACAAAAGTTTAGCACCCTGTAACTTCTGCACAAAAATTTTTGAAAATCCTTAAGCACGATAATTACTTATACCAGTAACAATAATTTGGTGAAGTTTGAACAAAATCGGAGACATCGAATTTTTTCACCTGGTACACCTGAGGAATTTTGCAGGGTTCAAGTAGTTGGAGACTGAGTTGGATCAAGTCGTTGAGCCGCACGACCACCATGCCATGGTTCCGCGGTTCGACACCAGTTCTCCCCATGAGTTTTTATTAAGAAATTAAAATAATCCATTCTGTCTCTGGGCTCGCACCAATGCAAAAACAAGACATTCAAGTTTCCTCACTTCCCCTACCCAAATTCCCTTCCGGGCAAAGCCATGCTAACGCATCAAAGGATTGCCCCCTAGACTTTGGCCACATCGTATAAAAAAAGAGTAACAACATACCAAAGTAATGGAAAAATTGCATAATAATAAAATTACCCAAGAAAGGAAACCTACAAGAAAGCAGCGACTGGTAAGGCACCACTCTGCTCAACAAGATAAACAAGGTACTAGCCAGCATAATAATGAAGAGAGTCTCAGACAGAATTGAGCATAACCTACGTGACAACCAAACTGACTTCAGAGCTAACAGGGGATGTCCTGACCAAACGAATACCCTGAGAATAATCATGGAACAATTCATAGAATGGCAAACGCCGCTACTCGTGGGATTTGTGGACTTCCGCAGAGCATTAGACACCATCAATAGGGAAGCTATATGGTCTGCTCTTGGGAAAAGAAATATACAAGAAAATATATAAATATCATAAATTCACTATACGAAAGTGCGGAGAATGTAGGGTGCACAATGGCAAATATAGCGAATCCCTTATAATCAATTCAGGAGTCAAACAAGGCTGCCTTATGTCACCCACACTATTCAATATAGGAGTTGACGATTTACTAACGCTGGCTACCAGAAACGCAGAAGGAATAATATGAGGGAAAAGCAGCCTGACAAACATAGACTACGCCGATGACATCGCAATATTAACCAGCAGCCACAGTGATATGCAGAGGAACATTGATAACCTTCATACCACAGCACTTACAGTGGGCGCAGAAAATAAAAATCAGCAAAACAAAGATCATGAGGATTAATGACACGGAACAGAACCCAATAACACCACAATCACAACGAACATGCAAATATAGTCAAAGTAGACGGAATAAAGCAAGACAGGCATTCGGCAGGCTATTCGAAGTATGGAAATCCTCACACATAACACGCAACACCAACATAAAGATCTTCAAAAGCCAGCAACAAATCTGTCCTGCTTATGGCTGTGAAACATGGAAAATCACAAGACTTAACATACAAAGTCTGCAGCCTTTCGTAAACAAATGCCTGATAATACTATGTAAAATATTCTGGCCCAATAGAATCAGTAACGTTGATCTATGGAATATAACCAATTAGATATACCCGCAAACCAGGCAATAAAAGAAAGGAGATGGAAATGGATTGGACACACGCTGCGGAAAGACCCAGAAGCAATTCCAAGTCAAGCTCTGAAATAGAATCCTCCAAATGGAAGAAGCAACAGAAGTAGACCCGGAAAAGAGTGGTTAAGACAGAACTTAGTAGCGCTGATCTAATAAGTAACAGCAAGAGCTCAGAATATACAAGACTGGAGAGAATGTGTACGCTCCCTATGTTCCTTCGAGGAATAAGGAAAAACAATACCATCCTGTCCATCACAATATAATTTACTATTCCTAACTACGAAACGTTGTCTAACGTTTCCAACAGCATCGATACTATCTCATAGTCAAAAATGCAGTTTAATATCCAACCATCGGCTACTATTTTCAGAGAGCTTCACTAAATTAGTTAATTATTGTGTAAAGGTTTACACTCGTCACATTAACTTGTCAGTAACAACTAATAGCTGTTTTTACCTCCGGTTATGTTAAACGTTTTTAGATATCTTATTTAATGAGCAAAGTGTGTCCAAAGTGGCCTCCTTGCTATTCTAGCTCATCACCGAGATTGCGTCAAATTGATTGATTGATTGGGTATTCTTCTGGGGAAAACTTCGGCACAATTGCGATCATGTTTTTCGATTTTATTTGCGATAATAAAATTATCTTCAAAAAATAGAGTAAAAGCTTGACAAGTTAAAGTTGCAATTGATTCATGACATTATCATTTTATTTTAACTAGTTTACTAATGAATATCACTCATGTGTATAGCCTAAACCGAAATCAATAGTTTATCCCAATTTTTACGAAACATGCACACATAGCATAGCCGAATTTCTTACAAGTAGAAAAGCTGTTTTCACTCATATTACAACATAAATCAATTTACCAGAGTTCAACAAATATTCTACCATAAAAGCAATTTCCATCTACTATACAAGACGATTATAATTTTATTTGAAAGTGGAACGGATCCAAGATTTTGCATTTCAATAGAACGAGTATGCATCCACCATAAAATGTCCTGCACTGAATTACAGGGGTTGTTAAAACCCACCTCAAAATTGCCCCCAAGATGCCGAAATCAAATTTGTATTACCACCAAGAAAATTCCTTGTGGGACATATTCAGGACCTTGCAAGTAAATAAACAAGAAAGGTTAAGAACAAACTCTTGCCACGTTGGACACTAATATACTTTGAGTATTATATAACCTAGTCATGAAGTCCTAGAGCTTCATTCATTGTCAAGTTCTCCCAAGTTATATTTCATTTAGAGGCTTCTGTCAGTCCCTTGAAGACTACTTGTAATAATGCTGAATTTACTGCAATGAAAAATTAATTTTGGTTTTAATTTTCAGGATTGTGTCCAAATATAAATTGTTTCGGAAACTGTTGGGAAATAAATTTCGTTCGATGGCATTAAAGAGAGAAATTTTCTTTCGCATTATTAAAGTGTTTTCTTTTTCGACACAACGTTTAAATTTATTTCCTGAAAAGTTAAAGCTGTGAACACAAACAACCAGCAACGGACAAGGATTTCAAAAGACATGCTATTGCAACAGACAATTTTTAACGCATAATCGAATTTCCCGGTCTTTTTATTCTGGCAAAGTTCCAGGAAATATTTTATGAATTTATCTGGATAAAGTTTTGCCGACATATTTTCAGAAATCATGTAAAAGTTTTGTTTTTTAACACTGACAAGATTCATATCAGTGGACTTGTCGAAAACACTTTCGAGTTACAAAAGTTTAAACTTGTAATTGATTCTAGAAAATTTATGGAATTTTTTACTAGCATAAACTATGGGAATTCAATTAATTTGGGGAAAATATTATTAAAGTTAAAATAGCGCATTTTACGGGCTTGAGAGTAAAAGTGACCTATTTATAAGGTTCGGGCAAAAGTGGCTTAGAAAATTTTCCGCGCGAAACCGAATCGCGTGAAGCTCCGGTCAAAAGCGAATAGTAGAAAATTTCCGGACAAAAACGATTTAACTACAAAAAGTAATTCAGTTAAGTAGTTAAGTCGTTTTTGCCCGGAAATTTTCTACGATTCGTTTTTGACCGGAATCTCACGCGATTCGTTTTTGCACGGCACATTTTCTAAGCCACTTTTGCCCGAACCTTATAAATAGGTCACTTTTACTCTCAGCCCGTCACTTATGACCATGTAACTGAATCTATGTGACCGTGTGACGGGTCTATGTGCCTATATGTCTGTGTGACCGGTTGTTCGCTTCGGTAGAACCTTTATTAAATTACGAAAGTACTCGTTTTCCGTCTCACTGATATTCTTATAACATAAGCGTTTTATTTATTTTTCTAGAACCCTAGGGGGATGGAGAGATGGCGGGTTATACAGTTCAGTGGCTTGGTGTATCTTTTTTTTTTTGAATAATCAACAGAATAGTTTTTTTATATTGAATTTTCTGTTTGTTAATATTTTACAAACAAAAAACACTTTTGGTCCATAAAAGTTTTTAATTAAAAATATTTAAATTCACCCCTCGCTGGTTAAAAGATTGGTCAATTATGACAGTGATTCGAGAAAAATGGCGTCCATCAGAAATTATTGCATAGATCTGATATTCTCTAGACTATCTATAGAACCATTTGTCTTTAGTTGCCTACCAAAAACGTTAGAGAAAATCGTGATCTTCGGTAATCTGGAGCTCTTTAGAGCCATGCTTCCTGAAACAATTATTAGTTAGTTTATTTTAGGGCACTATAGGCAGCTTTTTTAGCTGGTAAGGGGTCTGATTTTATAGTAATAACACTTCTTCTCACAAACGTCATAGTTATTCACTGTATGCGAGACGAAATATATCACACAAACAGAACAAACGAATCAAATTACGCAAATATTTATATTTTTCGATATTGATTTCGGTTTTTTTAAGTTATAGCAAGCTAGTCTGTAAATCCGCGGAAAATGTCTTATTTTGCCAAAACCTGCCGAAATTCAGTTGGAGAATAAAGAGAAAGGACCAGGAAAGATGTTATCGCTGCAAAGCGAATAGTTATTTTGCCTATATGTGAACTGAGAAGAACTATGTTGTCAATAATTTAAAGTATTTTATATATTACTCTTACCACCGCAAAGGCAGTCTTTTTTTTTAAACTAAGTCGGGTGAAGACATCCTTTGAATTTTCTTAGCTCACAATTTACCCAAAATAAGGTAGTAAATTTTAAATCGGTCATTCATAAAAACACACCCATGACAATGAAAAATAAAAAAAGGAAATGAAATACAAATAAAAATAAATAATGATTTCGATTCTTACTTGAATATTGATAAAGAATGTTCTTACTTACCTTTGCTGTGGCGGCATCCTGACAAATCACATGCTGGTAAATAATGTTTAAATAATCCGTTCCGGAACATATCGTTAATGACCGGTCATCTAAAGCTTGCTGATCTGTCCCATGTTTTTTCATTATTTTATCTAAAAGTTTTGGTTCCTGAAAAATAAAATTAAAACGATTTCTCAGTATACATTTAAGGAAAGGTGAACTAAAATATTATATATGCGTTGTTTGGATCATTTTAATGGAAGAATTTTTTAATAGTTGCCTAGTTTTAACAGGAAATATTGATTTTTTTAATTTTTAAATGATGTTACACAATTTCTCTTGATTTGTATGATCCTAAAGAACGGAAGAAAATATTATATTACAAGTTATGGAATTTTAAAATTTTGAATTAAATTTTTTCTTGTAAGTTAGTTATCATAAGAATTAAGAGAAATTATTAAACATCATTTAAAAATTAATATCGGATTTTGGCAATCAAAATAAGAAATTGGCACAAAATTTGTATTACTAAAATATTGACAATAAATTTTGTATTTGATTTGGATGTTTTCGAATTAAATTTAGGGTTTATGAGCCATTTCTATGCTCCATACAGACCACTTAAAATGTATGAATTTTTAATGTGTTCGCTTTTAGTGTGTCTTGCCGTAAGTGCCGATAATATAGGTCCATAGTAATGTTTTTTTATCAATAAATGGAGTTCAATTTAAAGTGAAAAAGAGTAAGTTATACGACTCTCGACAAGTTAAATAAATTATTATAACGCCTTATTCATGATCAGAAGGTTTCCTTTCGACTAACACTTGGTGGAAGTCATTTATTGAAAAATGAAAAAGTAAAAGCACTTGTTTAACTTCCCAAAGAAATTATTATTCCCGTTTTTACAAGCATCCAAATCGGTCCATGCCTTAAAAAGTTAGGTTCAACCCCTTACCCCCATCCCTTTGTTCTCGTGGTATTAATCAGGGAACATACTCTACCCAACAGAAAAAGAATCATCGAAATCGGTCCACGCGTTACGAAGTTAGACTATACCCCTCCTGCTCCCCAACCACCCATCTTAGGACCAAATTATTCTCTTATTAGCAATGACGAATCACACTCTATACAACAGCAAAATCATCATCGAAATCGGTTCATGCGTTACGATGTTAGGCTAGCCAATAAAATATCAAAGGGTTTATTCAAAAATATTTGTTGCTGGGCGATATTTTCATTTTCTATCAATTTTACTTTTTCCAATGACAGCCATCCTGTCCTGCCGTGAAAACCCTAAACAGCACAAGACGTCATAGCACACATTCATTGTTATAAGGAAGAAATGAAGACAACATAAACATTAATTTCCTTGCGAAAGAAAATTCCCAGCGCCCCAGCACTTGCAATTATTATAATTCGAAAAGACCAGAGCAGAGCCAATGTGCTTACCTACCACTCACCCATCGGTTCTTCGCCTACGGTAGAAAAAGCACGAGTTAATCGAATGTGGTTTTGGCTATTGAACTTCCCTAAAACAATTCAACTTAAAGCAACCCGCCACATGTTTCAACTTAGCTAATCATTCAGTCAAGGCAGCGCACTGAGTTTCATTTTACTCGGCCACAGGGTGCGATACTGAACGAGCGCAAGCGCACCACCCTCGCCCAATTCCTTCAGCTTCAGTCGAGCACAGCAGTCCACTGAAATTCACTTCACTTCAACGTTGATTAGTGGTTTCGCTTGATTCAATGAAAACTCAAGTGTTTCACTTCGACCGCTCTGCTTGAAAGGAAATCGCTTGTTCCCGTTAAGCTGTTGTGTCGTCAGTCGAGCAGTAAGGCGCTGGCAAGCTTCAGTCTGTGGGTGGTTGGGTAGTGCGCTTTCGTATGAATTTTTCTCGGGCACACTTTTCTCAAATTGCAGTCGCCTGAATTGAACCTCTTGACATTGCGACGATTCAATGCTTATGTTGGTCGGCAATATTGAGTGAGCGAGGCGCTGGACTTCAATCTTTAATGCTGAAAACTCCACTGGCTTGGACGGTTGGCACATGCGCTTGGTGTAAAATGTGTAGTGGCCGGCGTGAAGGGCCTCAAGCAAACTCAGGAACATTTCCGTTCAATCAACTTTGGAATGGAGTAAACTGTAATGACTGAGTGCAGCCGTTGTTGGCAAGTTAAGAATGCCAAGCCACTCGCTTAGTCGCTTCGTGTTCAACCTCAGTGCAGAAATAAATCGAATTGAATTGGGAAATTAACTTGTGCGTGAATCTCTGTCTGACTGCAGGTGAAATTTCTGGATATTGTTTGGTTCGGTGGTGGGAAGTAATTTATTTAAAATATTGAAACTCTAAAATTGTTTGTAATCTAACTCCGATGAAAAGTGAAATTAGGAAATTTACAATAATCTCTGTTGACAACTGTACGATAACATTTTTTGCATTCCTTTTGTTTTGACCTTCGTTGACTAATGCCTGTGCACGTACGAGTGTACATCTGTAAATGACTACGAAGGCAAAAAAAATTTTTCAGAGAGCCGAAGGTATCAGATGGTTTGGTCTTTTTTACAGATTAATTTTTGCACTACCTAAATTATACCTTACAGCTATTTTCAACGCCTTAACAAAAAATTATAGACAAGGTGGTTTTGTATGGTGTATGAATTCAAACGTGGCCATCCCTTGCGAACCATTTTCTGGAACGTTTGCCAAATCGACATGCTCAAATCAAACCCATCTATTTGACATTTTTAAGAAATTCTACTTCTTATATTTTAAAAGGTGGCATCATTATTGACACGTTGAATGCCACGTTAATTTTACATCTCTTGCTCGTGCTTTATTTATTTAAGCTTAATACAAGCTATAACATAATAGTACAACAAATAAAAATACAAGATATAATTAATAGTATAAGCTACAATATGGGCTATAATTATAATAAATGCAAACTGGAAAGAAAAAGAATTAAGTAAGGCGATCAGGATGGGCGGGATCAAGATATAAGGTTTTGTGAAGGGATGATTTACTCAGATGGAAGTCAAAGGAGGAAAGGTGGTAGCATGCTGGTGATTGGTTCGTGTTGACCGTAGTTCGTACGATGGCGATCGAGTCGGAAAAGGGGAGTGGATCTAAGGTTGTGGGGATTGGTATAAATGGGTAAAGATTGCAGGATTGAAGGGTCTTTGTGGCATCATCATGTATTCCACGTGATTTTTTTTACTGGGATGTTTTAGGATGAGTCTTTTGAGGGTAAACAAAATTGTTGAACACTACGATCCAGATCGAGTGAAAAAGACTTAAAGCATTTAGAGCTTTTACTTTTGATGGTAATACGTTGTTACATACCCAATAAATTTTCCTGATTTTTAAAACTTGGTATCTTCAACATATGATCAAGGTGAAATTTGAAACCTTGCAATTTTTACTGTAAAAATCTTCTATTCGAGAACTATTTTTGCAGACACAGCCATCAACATGTCTCATGTCGTCTACGGTCGGTATATATCAAAGTACTGATATGCCTAGCAATATTGATGACTGCTATGAGCGCTGGGACTGCAGCTGAGCCGAATATTGAGCTTGCATCAATGCTAGACTGCGACTGCCTCTGGTGCGCTGGTCGATGTGGTCTTGATGGCGGCTGATCTCCTACAGACCCAAAAGTACTGAGCCAATCATTCACAATTATATAGTCTGGCTGGGGTCTGGCGGTGAAGTTAACCCTTTACTTCGTTGTGGGATGGATGACTTTGGTGGGAAAAATGTAACTTCCTTACAATATGTTTGTTAAAAACAAAAATTCAAAACTCGAGTGACGTAAGAAGTATAAAATTTTTTATGACACGATTGAGGTTTCTGATAAAGGTTAACTAAATTCGTTTGGCTTTTCTCCAAAAACACCACTAAAGAGTTAGATTTTTTAAGCTGCTTGAAGCTTTCGCATGAAACCGAAAGGATCAATTGACGGGCTGAGAGTAAAATTGACCTATTTATAAGGTTCGGGCAAAAGTGGCTTAGAAAATGTTCCGCGCAAAAACGAATCGCGTGAGATTCCGGTCAAAAACGAATCGTAGAAAATTTCCGGGCAAAAACGTCTTAACTACTTAACTGCATTACTTTTTGTAGTTAAATCGTTTTTGCCCGGAAATTTTCTACGATTCGTTTTTGACCGGAGCTTCACGCAATTCGGTTTTGAGCGGAACATTTTCTAAGCCACTTTTGCCGGAACCCTGTAAAAAGGTCACTTTTACTCTCAGCCTGTCATTTCACATCGTGTTGTGAAATAACGTACTAGCTTTTCGTAAAAAAAATGCCAGCGAAAACCCATAGTTGTTTTCTGCTGATAATAGATTACGTTAAAAGGTCATTGGGGATTGAAGAGTATCTACGGGTCAGGTTCAACCCCACGCCGCCATTTTTTTTAGTCTCAATGAATGTTCGGAACAAAATGTCATCAGTAAAAGTATTTTATTCAAAATATAAAAGTAGTATACAGTTTTCATGAACAAGGAAGGAAGTAGTAGGAGCCCTGTTGACCGCACTTCACATGTTATCACTCTACAAACCGCAAAATTTTCTAAATCCGAAAAAGCTATACTCGTCACTATCATTTGTTTATAATTTTCACCACTATCGTGTATTCAAAGGACTTCCTTCAACAGAACTTTTCACAGTAATAACGATTCCCTGTAAATTAATGCCTTATTAAGCCGATGAGTCCAAAAATTTCAAAGGAAGTGTACATCGGCACCTCCTTCACTTAAAACTTTTTTACTCATTTCCCTTATCCTTCTTTCCTTTCTTTTAGCATCCTAAGGCATGTCCCTGAGTTTTGACATTATGATTAAAAAAAATACCAATTAATTATTCTTCGATACTTTTATTAATAATGTATCAAAAAGGGCAGGGTCTGTTTACCACATATTTACCACAAGGATGTTATACGGGAGTACACGGAAGGTACAAGTACAAAATTCCGGAAGTGTATATTCGCATTGGCCGTGTCCGTGTACACGCAAAATTTTCACGAACTGCACGGAAGCATACGTAAGTACACGATAGTCACTTCCCTATTCATATTACTGGAAATAGTTTTTCACAGCCTATTCTAGATACAAACCTGGCGGGGGGAGTTAATAAAGCAACTAAAAGCCTGATTAACACACCTTTTCCTCCCAGAAAGTCTAATAAAAAATTGATACGTGTTGCGTACATGTTCCGCCATTAGACTTTCCGTGTTATTCAACTTTTTGGGAGGAAGAGGTGTTCTAATCAGGCTTTTAGTTGCTGTATTAATTCGTTAACGAAGTTGGATGCATTGGTTGAGTAGTACGATCACCACGCCATGATTCCAGGATTCGAACCCCGATCTCCCCGTGAGTTTTTAATAGAAAAAATTAAGCCCATCTCTGGGCTGTTGTCTAGCTTAAAGGAATGCAAAAGACAAGACGTTCAAGTTTACTCATTCGCCTTAACTTAATTCCCTTCTGGCGAAATTTATGCTAACGCATCATAGGGCTGTCCCCTGGCCTTTGGTTACATCATAAAAAAACCGAAGTTATATACTGTCGATAAGTGTCCTACACTATATATAACAACCATAAGATATTGATTCAACAAATTGAACCATAGGCGAACATCTGTTTATATTGAGGAACGGCTACTGAGGAAATGGTCGGAAAGTTCTACGAACTGATTATCACTGATCGGCGAACATAAGTGCGTGAAATATCAGAGGCCGTAAGCCTGTCGTATGGAACAATAAAATCAAGGTTTTGCATGGTACCTTAGAAATGAGAAAGGTGGTTGGGTCCAAGGTTACTCACGGTAGACAACAAGCAGATACCGATGTAAATTTCGAAGCAATATTTCGAATTCTTTAACAGTTTCGTGTCGTTACACTTATAACGTATCGATTATTACACGTCAGACACTAAACTGTGATTTGTTGTGAACTTTTTCAGATGAATTCGCTCCCAAGAAGCAGAGATGCTGCTGGTGTCGACGGCCGAAAATGTCATGACCACGGTTTTTAGAGAAAACGCACCGGAGGCGTTGTTTGCAGGATAGAAGCCAGCACAAACGAAAAGGTCATTATCGAAACAGAAGCCTAATTTTAAGAAGTTAATAAATCGAATTTTGGAAGTGGTTAAAGAAACAGCAGAGACGTTGGAAAAAGTAAAAATCCTTAAAGGAGTTTACGTTATAAAATATAAATAAAAAATGTGAGATATCTGCAGTTTCATTCCCAATACGGAGCGGAGTAAGGTGATGGATGACTGTTTTTTTGTTGCATGAAGTATGTTCCTAGATTAATACCATGATTGTAGGTAAGGGGGAAAGAAATTGGTTGGAAGTTTGATATCAAAATTCTGATAAATTAGGTTTTTCAACTTTAATCGTGTTGCAACTGTCAGCTACCTTAATTTTTACAGAACAGCACCGCAAAATTTACTGAACCATGAACCTCGAGTACTTCAAAGGATCTTCAGAGCATAGAATTCAAAGGTCTTAAAAGTAATTAAATGAATTCATCTTTAGCTAAAAATAAAAACCAAATAAAAATTGTACACCGTCTGAGACTTAAACCCTAGTCATATGTATATGCCAAATTAATAAAACGAAAGAACTACCTATCCACAATGTAAGATACTATATAAAGTTACATAACCATTTTAATTCGCAGGATCATGAGGAAGGAGAATTGTTGTGCCAGTTTGTTTGCGTTGATAGAATATCTTTTATTCTGATTAGTAGTTGTGTTGGTATATTAATTTAACGCCAAATTCGAGACGTCGTTATACACATAAAATTTGATATTATTTTGTGCATTTTAGTAATTTTTGTGGAGTCAATTTAAATTTTCTTATGTTAAATCTGTATGACATCCTTTACATTTCTTCTGATAATATCATCAGCATAAGAGGTGCTATAAATTCTACTGAAGAAGTTTACCATGTATACCTCTTATACGTATCATGAGACTTAATAATTTTACCAATGCAAACGTATTTGAATTAATGAGTTCTCTAAAAAAAATTAACATCATTAATCAAAATCGATCAGTACAATGGTCCCATGCTTTGATCAACCTACTGCTATACTTATATTGCAAAGTGACAATATTATTCATGGTTTTTGGGATTATTTTCTGGCATATTGCTATATCATCCTATTTTATCTCAAAAAATTACAAACTTTCTTTTCTTTTAAGATCTACAATAACAAAAAGACAAGGCGATAAAATTTCTTACAAAAA
This sequence comes from Leptarthrus brevirostris, assembly GCA_964036015.1. Taxonomy (NCBI): domain Eukaryota; kingdom Metazoa; phylum Arthropoda; class Insecta; order Diptera; family Asilidae; genus Leptarthrus; species Leptarthrus brevirostris. The sequence goes on from OZ038373.1 coordinate 9,724,384, forward strand.
AAAAAATACCCCAAAAGTAACCTTAACTTTACGAAACTTTCTACGAGCTACTTTTGCATAACCTACCTAAAGAGCTTTCACCCAAAAAGGAAACGATAAATAATTCATCTTACATATCTCATTCATAATTTATTGTTCTACTTTCTAAGATATTCAGTTCTTTTTGCTCTCCATAACTTCCTCTGCATAAGGTATTCACAAAATCTACACACAAATGTTGACAGCGCTCACTTCTCTTTTCTGACCTGTTAAATTATTGAAACCAGCCCTCAATATGGTTAAGGTTAAAAAATGCATAAGAACACCTTGTTTGGTTCCATTTTGAAGAAATCCTAAGCAAATGTTAAAATCCATCTTGTTTCGGGTATTATTTTAAAATATATCATCAGATTTTAAAGGAACACACAAATATCTGCGTTGCCTTGTCCCAAATCTCTTTCTCCACGTCATTCGATCAAACGTTTTCGAAATGCTTGTTTCATTTTGTGGCTTTTCTGGCTTCAAGACGAGAAAATGGAATTGAAGATGATGACTAATGTGTAATCTTGCATAATACATAAAACATGATGATAAAACTACATCTCTTGAATCTTTGCAACCGTGTCCTTTTGGATCAATATCGAAGCCCTCCTTTTCTCCCCGCCACAAAAGATTTTGTATTCATTGAACATTACAGAATCACCTTTTTAGGGTTAGCTCTGGGCTGCATAAACAGATCATAAAACAAATTAGATTCAAACCCATAAAAATACCATGCTCTGGGCTACTTGTGTGATTCTTGTTACAATCGCTTTTCATTTCTCTTTAAGGTTTTATTTTTAAGATAAAACTCTTGTTAAACGTATTTAAGATTAAAAAAAACAATTTTCTTTGCGTTAGACTTTTTTGAACAAAAACTATGACAGACTGTTACAAGGTTGGATTAGGTAATTCGTCGATGTAGTAAGAGATAACGTGCTGGCCATCCATCATGGGAATTCAGCTTCGAATTAGAGAGTCACCAAAAAAAGGAAAAAATCCGATTTGCTCTGCCCATTCGAGTGTCGTAGAAAGGTCGTTCTTTAATAATCGAAACATGTCTTCTCGATTGATTTTACTTTCACGAGAATTCATTAGAAAATCACAAGAGTAATCGAAATCAAGAACGCTGTCGTCGGCGAAACTATGAACAACATCGAAAATGTGAGATAAAACATCATTAATAAAAAGAAAAAATAAGGTTAGTCTGAGAACTGAACCCTGAGGTACAACGACAATTATTTCGTATTTCTATTATTACGCGGATTGTACGACCTGACAAAGAACTTTGTATCAATTTTAAAAGGTGAGGGTGTAGACCAAATGCTTGCAGTTTAATTAAAGTTGCAGCATGCCAGACTCGATCAAAAACCTTAGAAATATCAATTGCTACGCTCCGTCAGAGCCGTCAGTAAGTTTCTAGTTGAGCGGCTTGCGCGGAAAACATACTTGTTGATAAGATATCTATTGTCTAGATATTTCATCGACTGATTCGAAAACTTTAGATAAGATTAAAGTTAGTGCAATTGGTCTGTCGATAGATCAGTTGCACGCCTCTTATTTTTTAGGTATCGTAGCTTTGTTTAATAACTTTGGAGGCATTAAATTTTGAGAGTACCTGAAAAACTTCTCCGAAAACAAAAATCTTACACAAGGAGGGATTGGTCAAGAAGTTTTGAAAAAATTGCCTACATAATTTGTTAATGGCCCAAATATATGACTCAATTGCTTTTGAGGGAGTTACATAGAATTGGGAGGGAAGCTTCTAACACGGCTTGATGGTCTTTAGAACGATTAAATAGATAATAAAACATGAAGTGTACCTTGTTTAAAAGCCTGTTGAGATATTGATATCGTGATTGCCATCTGTCCGCAAATTCCACCTTGGAGATTAGGTAAAAGCGCCAGATGCAAGCATATATGTATTTATTTTCAAAGTCAGATTTTTCCATAAGCTGCTATGTTTGTATATATCTGCATTTTGAGGACATTTGCATCCTTGATACACCATATACCTTAATGTTTCTTACGAACAGGCTCGCGGAAAAATTATGTATAGAACTTCCTAGAACTTCCAAGCCAAGTATTTTTTTTAACTTCACTTAGAAACTGAAACGAATATATCCCAACGTTGTAACAAAATCAGCAGAATCAGTCATATAATGGTTAGCAACTCCATAAACAGTCAAAAGTGAAATCGGCCCTTGAGTTGCTACATCTATTTTCAATAGTATCTAAGGAAATAAGTTAAAAAAAACAGAATAAGAGGATTACTTCAAGGATGATCTGTCCACACAGCTGGAATAACACAAAACATCATACAAAACGGAGTTAGTTTCTTCTGTCGAATTACAATACATGGTACAAAAAGGAGAAGAACACGAAGTAACCTACTTCAAAATAGGTTTGACGTAAGTAAAGTAGAGGAGCTTTGTAACTTGTAGACGTTGAATTCCTAAGATCATAACTAGTTTAAAATCTTTGGTTTTGCCAAGTGCTAATGATGGAGGAATTGCAATGGAAAAGGTTGTTTTTCGAGTAAAAGTCATAGAGAGTCAAAAAAAAAACAATCTAATTAGCACGTTACGCGCCGTTTTGATGCCACAACCTGAGGGAACTCGGTAGTCAGTCACCTGCCTGTCCTATTCAAGATGTAGTAAAACATTGGTACTCCAATAGGGCGTGAGACCACTGCGTTAGAGCCAACCCGAGGAGCTAAGAAGTTGAGCTAACTCTCTCATCTTTACTCCTGAATTTGCCTGTAGATTCTCCAGAAACTAATCTCCCAGTGACCTCCTTCTGGCACCTGCCAGAGCTTAGCATTTGCATAGAAGGTGAAGCACGGTTTCCAGCTCCACGTCTGTTAGGCAGTGACCTGTGCATACTGCGACTAATTTCGCGATTACAGTACGAGACCTGCCAAGCAGCTCCGAAGTTTTATTTTTATTAAGGCTTGCCATGTCGTTCTAGAGATGGCACAGGTTGAGGACGCATTCGATCTAAGCCTAGATTTAGCTAAGAAGTGCTGAAATAGTTCCCTTTTAAGGCAACTAAGCGAGGTATGAACGTCCTCTGCTCTGGATGAGTGAAGAGCAGAGCCATTTCTCACTACTTCATCTGCCTTATCGTTCCTTGGAATCTTCCTGGAGCCCGGAACCCAGAGAATGGTGATATTTAGTATACCTCCTAGAGAGGCAAGTTCCTATCTACAGTATCTGACTAGTTTTGAGTAGGTGGTGGGTGACTCAAGCGCCTTTATAGCAGCCTGGCTGTCCGTAAAAATACCAACGTTCGTCATTGGACATTCCCTGAGTCCAAGCAAAGATCAGGCCTTCAGAATCGTAGGCACTTCCGCTTGGAATCCGCTTTCGCTTTCGGCAGCCTATAGGACTTCGATATGTTTAAAGTTTCACAGAAAACACTGAGCCCGACAGCTCAGTCCATATTCGAGCCGTCGGTGAATAGGACGTTGTCGTAGAAATTAAAGAGATCAGTGCTCCACCATTCCCTCCTGATTGAGATTCTGACAATGAAATTCCTTGTTAAGTTGAGATCCGGTGTATCATGTAATCAGACTGCCCAATAAATCGTTCTCTCTGTGCTGAGTTGAGGATGCTACAATGACCATAGGCTTTGGTGGCCCACCATGGAGACTCTTTTAGTCTGATGGCACTTCTTGACGTCTGATGGATAATGTGAAGATCAAAGGGGAGAAGATGTAGTAAAACATTGAGAGCATCAGTTGGGTTAGTGCGTAGCGCTCCAGTAACACCAATGCAGGTAGTTCTCTGCACCTTGCCCAATTTGGCCCTATTATAATCCTGCCCCATAGCCAGCCACCAAACTATGGTGCAATAAATGAGGATAGACCATACTACCGCTGTGTACAGCCATAAGATCATCTTAGGCTGCAGCCCCCATCTTTAACCAAAAGTGCGCCTGCAGGCATTAAGAGCCAAATTCGCCATTTTGGCTCGCTCTTCTATATTTTGCTCCCAATTAAGCTTTGGATCTAGAAAAACTCCTAAGTACCTAACCCTGAAGGATAACGAGAGTTGATGCCCGTTTAATTGGGGCATGGCAAATTTGGGTACCTTGGTTTTAGTCGTAAAGAGCATAACTTCGATCTTTTCTGCATTAAAAGATAGTTCATAATCCTTGCACCATCTGCTGGCCTTGCACATCGCACTTTCCTAAATCTCACTAATTACTGGAAGGAATTTACCCGATACCAGTATTGCCAGATTATCGGAATACGCAACAGCTCTAATGCCGTCCTGGTCAAGTTTCAGCAGTATTTTGTTCGTTACCATCCGCCACAGCACAGGAGACAGAACTCCGCCTTGAGGCGTTCCCCTGAAGACGTGTCTTACAACACGACTGGTTCGCAGTTCGGCCTGTATTACCCTCGATCTTAGTATCGTTAGTATCCAACTGCCGAGACCCTGCTTCACACCTAGCTCGGCCAGGGCTTTAAGTTCAGTGTTCAGCGAGAACATTATTGAAGGCTCCTTCTATGGCTAGGAACGCTACTTCAGAGTATTCTCTATATTTTATTGAATGATCGATTATACGTACAACTCCGCGGAGAGCAGTCTCTATGGATCTTCCCTAAGAGTATGCGTGCTGAGAAAGAGTGCTCATATTTTGATGTGATTTTCTTATCCTAAATCCATGGAAAACCTATGAAAGGTTTGCAATAAAAATGAAAAACCTCACAAAGTAGGGCTTCAAAAACTTTGAAAATATAAATTAAATTAGCAATGGTTTTACATATATTGGAGAGGTCGGAGGAAGTAAGGGGTATTCGAAGACCACAAAAATCTCTCCATCTTAATTGTGAATTGATGTTTTTTTTTGTATACGATTTGGCCAAATCCTAGGGGACAACCCTTTGATGCGTTAGCATAGTTTGACCTGAAAGGAATTAAGGTAAGGGAAGTGAGGAGACTTACGGGAGACCTGTTCTCGAACCCGGGACCTATGGCATGGTGGTCGTGCGGCTCAACGAATTGATCCACCTCCGCCTCCAAGTAATTATCTCTTTGACAAGTAGTAAAAAGCATTCCTTCTTTTATGGGATGTAAAGCTTCAAGAAGTACTCATGACAGTTAGCATCAATTTTGGCACCAAAAAAATAAAGGGTAGGTAAGGGAGTAGGTTACTGCTGAAAAGAATTCCCGAAATTTTACGACACCTTGAATTATAGGGGTAAAACCAACTTGACTTTTAAGGAACATTAAACGAAATTTTAACGTGTCTGTGGTAAAGAAGAACCTGCTGGGTCTTCATACGAAAGTGGCTGAGAGATAGAAGGTCTTTCAAAAAAAACAATAAAAACACAGAAGAAATATGGTTATCGAACGGATTAAGTCCTATAGAATACCGGCATGGGGGCTGACAACAATTTTAACCATTAGAAGGGTTACAAGCTAGACTGTATGAAAAGATTTTTACTATTTTCACATATTTTTTACTTCAGCAAATTCCTATGAATTCAAGCTTACATCACTATTTCACTCCATTAAATTTTCGTTGGCTACAATACTTGCGCAAATTTCGTGTAGCACTTTAAAAACCTTCAAGCGAAAGTAAATTTTACCAAAACCCAGAACCCTCCAAGCATATCTAGAAAAATCAAATAAGCAAACACTACTTGCTCCCATTTTTGTAGTACAAGGAGTTAAACAACATCTAGGAAAATAATTTTCACACAAAGGAAAACTTCCACGCAAATGTAAATGATTTTGCAATCTTCTTCCACAAGAAATTCGTGGTGTAGTTTGAATGTCGTTTTCTCTGTGACCTCCACCGTATACGCTCCTTTCCCTATTTACATCTAAATGTCTAAGAGGAGCCATCGTCCTACTTTTGGGAGTTTGCATACGAATAAGGAAAGGCACTTTAATTCTATCTATCATCTTGTTCCTTGGAATACTTTTACCTTTTTGGTCGAGGACTACTTGAGGAACTACAGACGAAATTGAGAAATTACTGGCGTATTCACTTAAGAAAAGAATTTTGCCAGGTTGGTTTTTTGCGCTTTTTTGCTTAACAAGTAGCACAAGGTAAATTGGGTAGAACTGAGGTAGACTTAATGTGTTCCACTTGTAATATTAAAATAATTAATTTGTACTATCCTGGTGTGATTTCAGGCTTGGAAGTGAATCGGGTTAATTGGATACACTTTTCAAAGCGAAATGTAAATAACTTAAAGTTCCAACTCTAACCTCCTTATGCTAACCGTAACTGTAATTATACATAAGAGTAGTTAACTTCAAAGTCTTTATCTGAAGTGATAATTATAAAAAATCCAGATATCATAATACGTAACATGTAAATTAAAGGAATTCCTTCATTTAGGGGGAGCATAAATGGTGCTACAGTCAAGGATTGTGGGAACACTAAAAGGCTGCAGATAATTATCGCTCTTTTTCACTGCCTTAAGTAAATTTGATCTCGTTTATTTCTTAGAGCACCAATATCTTCATATATTCGTTTAATGTGGAGCTTCACTTAGAAAATAACCTGAAGTGGATACATAGTGAGGTATCGTGAGACCTCAAATAGAAGGAAAGATGGCCATAAATAATTATAAATTGAAAACCTGAATTGTTAAAGGAGGCACTTTGTTGACTGAACGTTTAAGTATTGAATCCTTGCATTTTACGGAGACTACTCTGGATTGATGCTGGTAATACGTACCAAAATCCACTGAGAAATGAGGTCGCTAACGACTCGGATAGACTTCTCGACCTAATTTTATCGTGCAACCCAGATGGTATGTTCGTGCGTGGGTGCCGAGGCCCGCTGGTCCCCAGAGTCCTGCCACCACTTCAGGTTATTTTATGCTTCAATGCTGTCGAAAGCTTCCCACCCCCTTGTTTAGCTGTTCCTTCAACTTCAGGAATCCCAATTTCTCCACTGTCAATTATTGGCTTTTGGGCTTTGAACGGGCTGGTGTTCTGCCTGAACCAGATATTGATCGGGCTGTCCATTCTTTTTAAAACGTCCTTTATACCTATTTGGCGCAGTGCGTGCCAATCTCTTTCTCCTCTTATTGGGCCTCCTGCTCGTCGCAGCCATCGATTGATGACAATTTGAGACACATTAAAAATGTAAAGTGTAAAGCTTGGAAAATGTTCTGCTCCTCTAGGCGCGACGATTTCTTGTTTAATATCTATACACTATGACCTTCACCTTCGGTTCTCCTCCGATCTATAAATATCTTACAGCAGAATTCTGACTAACTCGAGATCCACCTTGTTCAACAATCCCAGACAGTTTTGGAGGTTCATTAATTCAAAGCGACGAAGCGACAGATACCCTTGTTCCATGAGGCTGGGTGACCGCGAGAGCCGCGACCCTCTTGAGGTGGCAAATTCGTTCGCTGACTTCTTTAGTGGTGCTTTCTGTTATCCTTATTGTGATTCGGCTTTCACTGACAATGCTCCCGCTCACTTCCCTTGAATCTAAAGACTTACTTTTCAACGACGCAGTCGTCTCCGATTAGTTGTCGAATTCGCCCGATACGTTCTCACGCGGTCCTGATGGTGTCGCGGCCTCATTTTTGAGAAGAGGCTGCTCAACGGTCACGCCTGTCCTCTGTCATTTGTTTAAGCTGGCTCTGCGCTGTTGTCGTTTTTCGGGGCTCTGGAAAGACTTTGTGATAATCCCCCTTCACAATAAGGGAGACAAGACAGACATATCCAACTACGGACCCATCTAATCTGTCTCATGTTGCGAAGGCCTTTGAAACCCTTATAACTGACGTGCTCCACTTCCATTGTGGACTCATGGGCTCTTTCCAGCACGGCTTCACACCAATTTACTCGAATTCGTACGTCACTATTTGCCCCTGATCGAATCAGGTAATAAGGTTGACTGCATATTCACCGACTTCAGCGAAGCCCTTGATAGGATACAATTCTCACTTATAAACTCTGCCTGCTCGGTTTTCCGCTACTCTTTGTTGAGTGGCTGTCATCTTATCTGTTCGCCCGCTGCCAGCCCTTCTTGTTCCATGACGGTATATCCAGCAAAATCTCGGTCACATCTGGTGTACCTCAGGATAGTATCGTTGGTCCACTCCTCTTCATAATTTATATTAATGGGATCTCGTTGCTCCTGCCTGCGACGACTGTGCTCTTTTGAGCTTCGATATTCGCATTTAGCATGAGTGGTGCTTCAATAATCGTCTTCTGTTGAATGCCAGCAAATGTACCGTTATGACCATTTCACGTAGGAGTCGTCCTATTTCCTTCAGCTACAACATGGAAGGTCACACTTTGACCAGGATCGACCTGGTTAAAGATCTGGGAGTGCTTCTTAACTTCCATCTCTCCTTTGAGGACCACGCGGACTTTCTGGTTGGCAGAGCCAATTCCACGCTTAACTTTCTAAAGAAGGAGCTTGATGATCCCTGCTTACCAAGGCTTTTTTTCTACACTTTCATCAGACCTATCCTAGAGTATGCCTGTCGGATTTGGGATCCTTATTTCGCCGTTCATATTAACCGAATTAAGTCCAGCGCAGATTCCTTAGGTTCGCTCTTCGCCGTCTTCACTGGCACGAACCTACCTACCTTCGTCCGTAACCTGCCAGGCTTAGCCTAATTTCCCTCGAAGCTCAACAGCAGTAGCCAGTTTTGCCGAATTTTCAGAAATAAATAAATAAAATGACCAACGTCGTCAAAAGTGTTCGTAAATTTGTTGCACAAGCTGCCATCTCGGAAGAAGGCTTGATTGTCAAATTGTCAGTGGTGCGGAGCCCATTAGGAAGTGTCCTGGAATCAGTGCCTCGTAATCGTTCAGATTGGAGCTAATGGAATATAATGGCCTTGAATTAAGGCAAGCTTCAATTTGCGGCAAGAGCCTATAAAACTCCTTGAAAGTAAGGATGGTGTCGCCGATGACTCTTTTTATATGGTGTTTGGTTGCTTTGACTCCCGTTTCCGTGAGTCCATCAAAGTTTGGAGCATGTGGGGGATAGAATAATCAGTTTGTTCCGTTTCTGCCAATTAATTCTTCCGGAAGTTGCAATTTGAAAAGAAGCAATGAACATTTCAACTCTGCATTCGCTCCGGTAAACGTACTCCTATTGGCACTGTAGATTCTTTCAGGAAATCCGCTCCGAGCGGTGAAACGTTTGTAAGCATCAATCTGACCAAGCTGACTTTAAATCCGATACGAATTCGGTTTTAGTAGCCCTAACAGACGAAAATGGCAATGTAGGCTTTATATACAGCAAGTCCTATTCCGGAGAGTAACGTGTAGATACTGGACCAACATAGTCGATTTCACTATGTAAAACTGGTCGCAATGCTAAGCTCGTTGATATCAGATACTGATGTTTTGCTTCATCGCTTAAGGAAGATTTACCGCCAATTCGAAAAGTATCTGTAGATGAATCGAGGAATGGACAAAGTCTAAGAAGGTCACTCTTCTTATCAATCGATTTTTTAGACGACAGCTGCTTTTATTTTTGTTTATTCTCCATTAAAATATTCTCTGGACTTTCTTTTTTCAAACACTGTAATCATTACGGCATACTAAAGTAATTTGGACAGATGCTTAATTATTTTTATTGGAATTTCAAGTACGATTACAATTTTGAACGTGAAATATCAAATACTTGAACATTTTAAGTGCGAGATAATAGTACTTAAGGTCATTGAAAATCACAGAGTAATATCGATGATTCGGAATGTACACTAACAAGTAGGTGTGATTGTAATATTCTCTTGGCCACACTACCTACGGTACCCATAAAGAAAATTCCGGTACGGTGACAGTGTGGACCAGCCAGCATGGGCAGTCTGCGTTGGCACTGTATTGGCATAGTACTGGTATAGTACTGAAACAGTACGGGCTGACAGTAGGCTCAAGATGTTTGGCCAATATTGGACTTAGCTTATTTACCAGGCAGCATAACATCGTACTGGCCAGGATAGTCAACCAAGTATGGCTTCGTGTAGTGCCATGCTTCGCTTATAAATACTCGTAATACTTGTAAACGTGTAGTGAAGTGCTTAGCTTATATTGCCATTAATTCTCAGCCAAGCATTACCACGAAGAGTGTCAACTTGCTTTTCTTTTAATTTACATCGAAATAATGGACTTTTTATTATCTCTTTCTCTCTGGTTCCTTTAACCTATTGTAGGGCATAGGGCGTCTCACCGACTCTCCACCTGTTCCGTTTCTGCACCAACGGCTTCAACTGTGGCCACGATTTGTTGGTTACCTGGGCATCTTCCCTTTACACGGATTTCTATATAGTAAAGTTTCAATGGCTTCAACCCTCTTCGAACATAACACCAATATATAAATTTCACTGATGTTACTTTTATGTAATAAAAAGCTGTCCACACAAACACCACAAAAAATTACACTACATGCTTGCACGTTTACCTTTACCTTTCAAAGTTTCTATTCCATTTGAATTTTATTTTAAAACGGAGCTGCTCAAACCATACAGAATACTTTCTAACATCAAAGATTCAAACAAATGTTTCGCAACCCTAATTAATACCCTTTTCAATGCAGATGACAACACCAAGCTTCAAAGTCGTAAGTCAAAATTAATTTTTTTATAACGCTACTTCAATTTCCTTAAAAACATCCTACCTACGTTCTAAAGTTGATCCCGCTTATAAAATCCACCCACCATAAAATATAAATTTAATTGCCTCTTCCTTGGTCAGCACAATTCATAAAATTCGAAAAATTCAAATTTTTCCTTATCCACGATATTATCTCTTCGGAATTGGGAATCAAACAAAATTTTCTCCAAATAAATTTATGAAATATCATCCAGGGGTTCGGAAAATGTAAATAAAAAACCACAAAACCTTCAGTCGCCCCCACCATCATCACAATATAAATCAACCTTTGACACTATTATCTTAGGACAATCAAAGTGGAACCAAGGGACGACACAAGCGGGGGTTAAACGGACACGAAAAGGCTTTCTTAAACATCCCAGGATCACGTTCCGTCAGATGTCGGAGTATAAATAAGAAAAAATTCCATCCCTTCACTCGGTGAAAATTCAGACAAAAAACTTCACGTTTTGGAGATGTTTGACTTTGAAAGCCACACGGTGGATGTAATTTAAAGGACCCAAGAAGGGGGTAGAGCATCATCATATCTGATGCCGCGAACTTGTTCCGACTTCTTAATCATGACATCGTGGAAAAATTCACAGCTCGGCGACTTATATCCACTATGCGGGAGTCTTGATGGGGGGATAAGGAATGAAACCCATCTTATGTCAGATGCGAAATAGAAGACCAGGTCGTACTCTCTAAGTTTCAAGATTTCCGTATATCTAACATCTTGAGATAACCGAATTGCCTGTTGTTGCTCGGTTGGCTCTTTTGTCTTTTCTCCAAAAAGGAGCCTTCAACACTACACCAACGATTGAGAGCAATAAAGGAACTTTTAGGGGAGCTGATACATTTATAGCTGGATACAGGCTCCAGAGCGCATGATTGCTGAGAAGCTGTACCCAGTCGGGGATGATGTCTCATTTGTTAGGTTTGTTCCCGACTACATCGGTTACATCAAGGCAAACAGTTTAGATTTCGCTCTTATGCAGTTAGCAAGTATTTTTGAGTGTTGCGCGTTTTGTGTGATAGTTTTACCTGGTGCAAATTTTTTAAAGCAAAAACACTACCTCAGAGGTTCAAAGTAAAAAGTGTTGAAAAAGTGCAACAAAAATGGATGTTACACCACTGGACTATTTTGATCCGGACGATTTATGCAAATTTGAATTGTTTGGCCTTTCGAATGCCACAATGGTGCCGGTTATGATTACTATGACGCCGACAATTGGTATACAAACACAACATGCCGCTAATCAGGCACCTCCACCACCCACTGGACTTGTACAACCAACTACTACCCTGCTAGCACCACCGCCACAATTGACTCCAGGAATACCATTACTCCCGGCTAAAATTTCACAGGAGCACTTACAGCAGCTCCAAGCTGCTAGCGGAATAGTAGGAGCTGGAGGACCTGTCTCTATTGGAAACTGTGGGAGTTTGATTTACCAAAAGCTCCTACCCCCTGTTCAGCACGTTTGTGCCCATCATCATCATCTACAGCTACAACAACAGCAGCAGCAGCAGCAATTCCAGTCCAAAGCTCAAGCTCAAAAGTTTATGGAAGCATCAGGGGGACAATCAACAACATCTACGGCAGCGGGAACGGGAACATCGTCAACAGGAACTTTATCTTGTATTCCAGGCGGCAGTGCTCTGTCTGCAGAAGGTGGGAGTCTAGTAAGTGGAGGTTGTGGCGCCGGATGCAATGCCTTAATGATGATTGGCATTGGAGGTGGCGGGGGTTGTGGCAGCAGCAGCAGCAACGAAATCCCAGTCAGACATATAGATCACGACGAGAAGAACCTCAAGCAGCACTGCACTTGCACCTACATGAGCTTCGACAACTTCACGGATTATCAAGTAATTTCGAAATCTTTAATTATTGTTAACACAATTTAAGTTCCGTTGATTTGGTCGTATCGCCGAAAATATAGGTCCCATACGCACGCACTGTTAATTGAGGCACAATTCCATACTCATTCCCCATTGCAGTCAAAATTGGAAATATTTTAGTCAAAGAACGTCCTCAATTCTTAGCTTTTTCATTGTAACATGATTTCGGCACCTCAGGCATAGCCTTCTAAACGGACATAAATTTTTTCTTGCTTTTCTTTGATCCCTCAGGATTAGATAGCTCTGATTTTGCCGGTTTGTTTATTTCGCTTTCTGGTTAGACTGATTTTGGGCTCCTTTGAATGTGTACAATCTAAAACTCTTACTTCAGGCAACCTCGTTTCTTTTTCGTCAGAAATTTCTTTTTCCTTCTTCTTCGTTGAGCTAATGTAGAGAATTTTGTTGGAGCAATGTCAGATTCAGCACAAATAGCACATGGAGAGCATATTATATGGGGGAGAGTTGGGAAACTTATTTCTGGAAGTTGTTGACAATTGCTTAGTAGGCTATGCTATTGCTTGAGAAAATTGATATATAAAATGTGATGGCATGCGTAAATGCGGATGGCGTTTTGTCATTGATTGCCTTTGTACAATTTTATCTGTCGTTGATTGTAGAAATAAATTGGATATTGGAGCGGGTAAGAATTGATATTTATGGGGCTGCAGAGGACAATTTCGACTTGGAAGAATATTATCTACGAACATATAGTTGTCTAATAAATTCATTTCCTGTTGGTAGTAAGAATGTATGTATATGTTTTTTGTCGAGAAGACGGTAGCGTCAATTGTTTAGGTTTTCAGGTGCTCATTCCATAGTCCGCAAAATAAGAAGTTTGTGCTTTATATTTCTTATATACACTAGGTAACTTAGCAGTGCGCTTTGAATCACTGTCTTAAATTTCCATGAAATTTTGTTTTTCCAAATTTAAAATGGAAGTAGTTTAAAAAACGTATTTTATAATTTTTGAAAAAAAAAAATAGATTAATTATTAAAGTTTAAGAATAATTCAATGAAACAATGAGTAAACCGTTCTGAATACAAAAAATCCAGAATCTGATATTTTTCAGGTCTTTTCTTATGGAACACTTCTGCTTATTATCTGTTATTTTTCCTTACGAGTAAGTCTACGAGGGTCGCCATGATGCCCTATGCTTCATAAGGGGTTAGTTAGGCTAGGTTAGGGTGGAGGCTATCGAAAAGTGGATCAGCCTCAGATAGACATAAAAAGGGTCCATTGTGTTACCACATCCGCGGGACCGCTCGTGAATTTCAGTATAAGGTATATTTAGAACCAGCCACAACTGTTAATAAACCGGAAAAGCTGATTCATCCCTATGTTAGCAACCTCATCCAGTCCACTGAAGAAGTATGCTTTGTACCTTCTCCAGGACAGGCCCCTGAAATCGCAGAGTAAATGCTGAACACTTTCCACAGGGGTTTAAAGGAACCAGAGATAGAGATTAATTTAGTATTTTAATGAAGGCTCCAACTAGTTATATGTACTAGTCACAGCAAAATTCTATGGCTGGGATGCCTGTTAATCGAGACATACACCTTCTCAAAATATTCATTAACAGCGGTGATTACTTCAAAATTTTCCGTACAATTCCTATCACAAGATCTGAGGAATAGTGCGAATTAGGAACCCATTCGAAATTCGGTTAATAAATCTTGGTCATTGCAAATGCAGATTCATTATCCCAATGAACATTTGCTTTCTTTTTGGCCCAATGAAGATGTTTGCCTTCTATTTTGTCACTTAATTGGTGCAATAAATTAGCTGTCTATTTATTATCCCTTTGCAAATATATACGCTATAGAATTTTCTGCGTTGGCAAACCACTGTGGGGCCATTATTTTCACTGCTTTTTGATCTTTTAAGTTGAATGATGGACTGAAATTAAATCGACAGTTATCAAGCGCCGAAAAATATCATTCAGATCATGTTGGAATCTTATCAAAAGGTTCCAGCAGTCGAACGAATGAATTTAGTTTTTGTTCCGGGTGAAGAAACGCGGCCCCTTTGCCGAGTTCTTTTATGTATCTCTAATTTTGTAGTCAACATTACTATCATCCAATGCCCACATTGTAGCACATTGTTCTTTAAAAGAAAACGAGAAAGACAAGATTGCACCCAGTGAGCGATTTACCAGGTTGGTGGGGTGTGTGTAGCGGGGGGGGGGGGGGGGGGGGGGGGGGGGGGGATTCAAACCCACATGGAGACGGTAATTTTTCTAAAAGCTGTCATCGGTGAAAGTATTTTATTCAAAATATTGAACGTACGCATTTTTCATTCAATAGCAACATTTCAACTTCTCGCCAGGTCAGTCTAATGTTTCTAATTATCTCACCACATCTCTTTTTGCTAAGGTTCCACTTCACATGCCACACGGCAGCTATGGAGGCCCTATTAGACCTCCCTCCTTTACATTTACATTTAAAGAAGGAGGCTGAATCAAGCGCAATAAGGCTGACTGGCACCAATCTCCTCTCAGCAGGCGACTGGTCTGGCCATAGGAAAATCCTTAAAGAATTCATGGGTGATCCGGTGATCAACTCAATATCGGATATTATGCCGAAGAGGCACAACTTTGATATACGGACGGATCCAAGATGGTAGAAAGGACGGACATCCGGGTCTATGGACCAAGATTAAGGCTGTACAAATCGCTCGGTTCTACACCAACCATCTTTCAAGCAGAAATACATGCCATCGAAATCTGCGCACGTGAAATTACCAACAGAGGAATACGCGGTGCTAAAATATATATCATGTCCGACAGTCAGGCGGCACATAAGGCTCTGGGATCCTACACCATTGAGTCTAAAATCGTCTTGGACTATCTCACTGCTCTTAAAGAACTGGCCCATAGCAACAGCATCACGCTAGCATGGGTACCAGGGCAAGAGGGCATTTAAGGCAACGAGAAGGCGGATTACCTAGCAAAAACAGATGCGGATTCTCAGTTTATTGGACCGGAGCCATTCTGTGGCTACTCAAAAAGCCGAATAGCAAAGCGTATCCGGTCATGGGAGGACGAATGTAAGCACTCACACTGGACAAATATCCCAGGGTCAAGACAGGGGAACATATCCTCTGTCACTGTGAGGCCCTCGGCCATATCAGGCTTAGACACCTTGGTGGGGCTTTCCCATCAACATCAGATATAGCCAAGGCATTTTCATCATCATCTACATAAGCCTACGGATGAACTTCGTTCGTCTTTGCTAATCAATAAATTTAAATTAAACAGGTGAAAAAGAGTAATGCAAAACATTTAGCTTTACATTTTTTTTATGGTAACTAAAGTATCTCCCCCCCCCCCCCCACTTCCAATTCAACAAAAATCTAGATCCTCGCCTGACATAAACAATATCTTAATAATAAGTTTCGATGTAGTAGTCGAAAGTTGAGTTCATCGTGCAAAATCCCTAGGGAATTTTGTAGACAGTGCAGTTCCCTATGTATCCTTTCTAACTTAACCAAGTTAATTTAAAGTAGATTCATTCAATTTTGAGATTTTCACATAGCCAAATTTCTTCTATAACAGCAACAAAAAACATAGTTTTTTTTCTATGCATACCAAGTATGGAAGGATCGTATCATATCGAGTTCTCTCCTTGAATTCGAAAAATTCTAAGAGTTTTTCGTCTTTTTATCGAAGCATTCCAAGGATTCTTGCTGGATTTAAGTAGCCCAGAGATTTAAGAATGAATTTAATAAAATTTCATATTAGGCTTCTCTGTCACTAGCATGAATTTATAACCCATCCTGCTGGTTCCACTCATTTGTCACTATGCAACTTTCTTTTCAGTTTAGGTTACACAGCGAATATGTGTGAGTGTTCCCTTCTCCAAAAGAAAAGCAACTCTTAGGACGTGTACATAAAGTGAATGCTGAAAAGCCTCCAGATCCACACTGAACTAGGTAATTGCACGGTCGTAAGAGCCGTAAGCAGAGGTACTTTGCAAGGACGTAATTGTACTGTCACCATTACTCTGTCTCCTAGTATTTAATGAGATCCTGGTGTCACTTAAAAGAGACGAGATAGATTTTGTCAGCTTATGCAGTTGACATGGTCTTATTAGGTGCGAAAAATTACTAAGCACTATAAGATATGAGCTTTAGGTAAAATCAGCAGGTGACCGATCAAATATGAATGTTAGGTTAACTCTCGCAAAACGGATACAGTGCCTATTCACAATAAGGAGAGCGATTGAATCCTTTACATACATTTATCAGGTTTTTAGGGTTTTACTATACTCCAAACTGAAACGGGGGCATTAACATAGAGGAGTACGCGGAAAAAGTACGATAGCATTATATGCCCGCAAGAAAGTGTTTGGGAAAATGTAGCCTAAGTCCTCGAATTGTCTATACACCTCGTAAATCGTTTGCCTGAGAAAGAATGAGAAAGTCTAGTGTCGGAGTGTCGCTGAAGGGTTCAAAGTGGACAGTGGAAGTGGGAATAGGTGTCTTCTAAGATTTTTTAAACATACGCAATCAGAAAATTAAATAATTAAAACGAGCCTGAATCAACCTGGTAAAGTCCCGGTCATTACGAATCCGCCAGAACAGTTTAAGGGAGAGAAGATCAACTATTTTTTTGTCTAAACAATAACAGCTTGCTAAAATACGTTAAAGCAATCTGGAGACGTGTCGTGTGATTAGACAACTGTGGTCTAAATCGAACAGAAGAAAAAGTAGTTTTCTAAAAAGGAAATCAGAAAACCAGTAGAGATCACAGCCGGTGATTGGATTAAGTTACAACAAGCTGAAAGGTTGGAGAAGAGTTGCTGAAAGCCTCTAAAATTGACATTTTACACCTGAACTTGATTAGTCAATTGTCGGTTATTCTGTCAATTACGGGTCACAACACTCGTAGTCAACACGAATTCGCTGTTTACTTCTTGCCAGAAAAGGGAATATTTCCGTGTATTTCCGAAGTGTATGTTAGTATCCTGCCTATGCAACTAAAATCTCTTTTCGAACGATTATTATTATTACTAAATTTTGATCTGAAGCAGACCGGTAAAATGAAAGTACAAGTGCAATTATCTTGTAATTAGCATTTTTTAAGTACAAGTACCTACAATTCCTTGGTACTTCTATTTGAAAATTTTAAGTACCAGTACCGGGACTTTTACTTGTACTTACAATTCTTATACTTCTTCAAATACTTTAATATTTGATCTTAATTAATTTAGCACTTAAAAATTGTAGTTAAGTACTTTTCAATTCCTTTTTACTACTTTCAATTCCTTTAAGTACTTTTAATTCCTTTTAAACACCAAATTTCAATACAAGTATTCACTCATTCACTCGCTTGCACGCCAAAGCCACAGATTTACGGTTAAAGTCATCGTCGATCCAGTGGCAGGTATATCCCAGAAAGCGTGCCTGGTAACCCAGATATCAACAGTAGTACAAAAATACTTCACTTCACAGATGAGATAGTGGTTGTAATTTTCGATACCATGTTTTTGTACTGTGCATTCAGGATCTTCATAATTCGTGGTCGGTTGCTGAAACAGAGTCCAGTTGTTTGAAAGAGCAAGAGGTTAGCGAAGGATTTCCTTTCAACAATTAAGCAGGTGAGGCTGTGTCAACTATAAATGATATCAAAAGTTAGTCGAACTCTTCCTGGCAAGACTTCGGTTCGCCAGATGTTCTGGGGTTATAAATGTCTCTAGAACTTTTTTTCTCATGCTTCGTTGCTATCTGGATGAATTTTCTTTTTGATGAAGTTAGAGGTAACAATTAGAGATTCTTTATAGTTTTTTTACACAGTTGACAAACTGCAGAAATGCCAGATTTCTTATCATTGAACTAATGAAAGAAACAGCAAACATTGTTTTATTATTTTACGTATTTTTACTGTATATTCAACGAAACCCCATGCCATCATATAACGAAATATAACAGACAAAACCCAGATCTCTTCTTAATTGTGACATCCCCGCTAGAAATTTACCGCCACCACATTTCACATAAGCCTTTTAGACTACAGTGTTTTAGTGAGTGAATATCTGTACTGGAATTAGGTAATTAAAAGGAATTAAAAGTACTTGAAAGGAATCAAAAGAACTTAAAAGAATTAAAAGTACTTACAAAGAATTAAAATTACTTACAAAGAATTAAAATTACTTAAAAGGAATTGAAAAGTACTTAAGTACAATTTTTAAGTACTTTGTGAGACTTATAAGTACAAGTACAAGTACCGGTATTGGTACTTAACATTTTCAAACACAAGCACCAAGGAATTGTACTTATACTTAAAAAATTTTGAGTACAATTTTATTGAACTTAAGCTGTACTTCAGTCCTAATGTATTTAATTACTTTACAGGTCTGATCTGAAGACATAATTCACCCTTCTCACACTTCGACCAAAGCGATCTTTTGTGACCAGATCCTAACCCACCCAATCGAATATTTTTAGTTCCTTGATTAGGCCCAAATTGTCTTTAAGGGCTCCTGTCAAAAACAGAAGCGGCAGATGTCCTCCTCAGCTAGTCCGATCTTTTTAGGTGGTAACCTAGAGGCAATGGGCAATTAAAAGTCTAGTTAGCATCCTTTAATATGGTTTGCTGAGGGAGGGTCTATCCAGTGTTAGTACTTGCATATATCCTCCCATTACCTGATTTTTCCATTGCAAGCTTATTTTACTAGTAGTCGCGAAATAGCTCAGGTCCGATAAACTGAGAATCTGCGCCTTTTTTTGCAGGCAGTCGGCCATCAGCCAGACCAATGTCATTATGTTGTTCTGGGTCAATTCCTAAAGTGCATTGAGACAGTCCTAGATAATCCAGGCTCAAAAATTAGACCCTAGAACCCTAGTGCCGCTTAACTGTCCGATATTATACATATTTTGGCACCGCGTAATATTCTTTGAGTAATCTCTTCCGTGTAGACTTAAATAGTGTATATCTCTGCTTGAAGGAGGGTTGGTTCAGGTTCACGCAATCGTAGTCTAGGTCCGTAAGTTTTATTGCAGAGTTAGAGGATTAGTACAATCGATCAGTTGTGCCTACGTGTTTGGAGCTTGTCGGCCCTCTTCCCGTTCCCTCATAAGAAGGAAAATCTACTGTAGCAATAGAAATTCAATTCTATTTATTAACAATCTTCTCTCATGCTTTTCATTTGACAAGTATCACATAGTGCTTACCTTACCGTTCTTTGTAATATTTGGCTGAGCTCTGAGTGTCTTTTCAGCTTCTAGAATTTAAAATTTTAGAAGAACGAACTGTCCTCGTAAGATTTAATGTTGTTGTAGTTTATCTCTGTAAACATAATAACATCTTTAGATTTTGCTTTAAATCTCAAGATATGTGTTAGTAAGGCAGGAGCATTGATGTTTAAGCTCTCTGTGCACAAAGCAATAATAGCCAGAGGTAAAATAAACTTTTAAAAACATACTATGCTTAAGAAAATTAATCAAATACTTAAAAGACATCTTTTGAAAAGGTTAGCTACAGGAAACCTATCAAATAGCAATCCTGGTGGGTTTCAGCAGAAAGAGTTCTTTCTAATTAATTTTAAATAAATTAGTAAATTAAATTTTTTGGTGAATTTCGTTAAAACTTTTCCATCTCATTTTCAAGAGTCTTATAAATTCTGCTCTCGTAATAACCCAATTATACCTGTCGATAGCGCCATTTTTAATAATGGTAATCTGACTTCATTACTTCACGAATGACGTCTCCAAAAATTCGTCATCGTGCATATTTTCAAAATTACTTTTTATCTTGAATTCCTTTTTTCTCGAAAAATATCCATTCCTTGCATAGTTTTCAACTTTTGCTTCAATCAAAGAACTTATGACCAAGCGATATGGAAGATAATAAAGTAATATTAAAATTCAGAAACTTTTTAGATCCACTTTAAAAGTTCATTTGGAATTCATAGCCCTGACGCTAACCCACATTCTTACGAAATTTGTAAAAGACGGTGGAGGAGTAAGATTGAGAGTTATCTTGAGCTCCCATTCTATGGATTTTTCACTTGCCCATATAAAAATTCTTGAACAATTGTGGACTTGGTGGTACTTACACCATGAAAATAGTAGAGAAAAGCTTGTTTGCGCCAAAATTTATAGATCGGGGAGATATGTAAAAATAAAAATCTAAAAATCTCACTGGAAATAAGATAACAATAAAAATAAATAATGACATCACTTAGTACTTTGCTTCTAGAAATGGGACCCACTGCTCCCGGAATAAGTGTAAAAATATTCAACAGATTGAGAATGGATTTGCATGAAATAATGGTAACGAGTTTTAGTTTCATTGCTTTTAACATTGGAAATGGTTGTATTAGTAGACATTGAGCACATTGTTATAAAACTGAAGTGGATTTCTAAAATACATACTACCTTATGACAGTTTTTATTTCAAGTTTGACTAGATAATGCTACTGTTCCCATGCAGTGATGGGCTGATTCTAACCAGTATTATACAATTGTTTGTATGTCCTGGCATGGTCTTGTTCTTTCCTGCAGCAAGACCACCATGCCATGGGTCCGGGGGTCGAGACCAGATGACCCCGTGAGCTTTTATTAAGAAATTAAAATAATCCACTCCGTCTTTGGGCTGTTGTCTAGCTCGCAGCAATGCAAAAACAAGACTCAAGTTTCCTTACTTCCCTTACTCTAATTCCCTTCCGGCCAAAACCATGCTAACGCATCAAAGGGTTGTCCCCTAGGATTTGGCCACATGGTATAAAAAAAAACTAAGTCAGTGAAAAGGAATACCCTTGTACTTCTTAATCTTGCACCTTCCGCTCCGAAACTACTTGAACATCAATCACAATGGCTTTGTCATCTTTCGTGAGGATCATATCTGGTTTAATGGGGTACAATGCAGTGTGTAAGGCCGCCTCCCTATGAGCCAGGTGTTCCAGTGCTCCGAGTTTATTTTAAGTGTGGCAACAACTCTCTCATGTCTCTCGACCCGTGTGTTCTATGACGCACTTGAATGGTGTGGTAATTTGTCTTTATGAGCACGCACCCACCGCGACACAGTCTGTTACCGGGTCTGGGTGGGTTCTCGTCCGCAATAGCAACGCGCAGCTTTAGTAATACTCGACAGTGTAGTACCAGTATTGACAGAGTGTTACTCACAGAGTCCACCGGTAGCGCCGGCTCGTCTACCAGCAGGTACTTGTGGCCGGGAAGGGATCTCCAAACGGTCCAAATAACTCTGATATTGCCAGGTTTCCTTAGTCACTTGTGCGTTACGCACACACGACGATGCAGTCTTAACGCGGGAAACTGCTCCTGCAACTTGGGTAATCCTAGGCCGCCAGATCTGATACTCGCATAGTCGAAGCCCAAAGATGCATCAGTTGATAAGTGTAACCACTTTCGTATGCATACACGAAAAATTACTCCGTCATAGGGTTGTCCCCTGGGCTTTGGCTACATCATAAATAAAACAAAAACAAAACAAACAAAAAGACCGAGGCATATCTAAAGCAATGGTGTTTTGAGCCGAAGCAATTTTGAAAATTCGTTAACTCAAAGAAGAAAAGTGATGATTTTTCTTTGTCTTCGAAACTAAGAGATGTTTTGCCGCCAAAGATTGTAAATCCTTTTAGAGACTTTTTAGCGACTGCTTTTCCTATAACAACTATGATACCCTCTTTCTCTAGTTCCCGTAATCCTTCGTGGGGGACGGGGCGGAAGGGGAACTTTACCCACAATTTAAATATAGTTCGACGCGGCTGATTCAGTTCGACGAGTTCTTAACACAGATCAGTTCTTTTTTGCAGTAAAGTGGTAAACAAAACTACGTGCATGCTCAGTTGAATATTAAATAAATGTTGTACAGATCGAGCACACTTTCTTGTGATGATCCGTGATTGGCACAACGATGACCCTTCTTTATTTCTTGAAATTCAATCCGTAATACCCTTAAGTTAGCCATAGTTCATGGAGTCTTATAGTTTGTATTATAGAATTATATTTTGCGGTGATTTCATTAAAGTTGCGCAATTACCAAAGCGAAGCATTCAAGATAAATGCATCCACAAAATAATGGATCAAGTAATTTTGTAAGTTTCTTCCACTCGAAGGTGATAGCTTATTTGTATTGGCAGAGCATTGCGGACAACATCCACTGCCGCTTTAGAAATACTTCTTCATCTGATAGGCGAATGGATACATATAGCAGCAAGCGATGCCATCAGACTCTGTCGCATATCTCAATGGTCCAATGTTCGTGTTGGGCACTCTATAATCCCAAACCTCTTATCGCTATCTCTAGAAAATCTTTATTACACCTCACCTAATTATTCCTTTGTGAAGCAGTTTACATCGAGGATCCCAACCAGGTAAGAGTGGAAAAGCAACTCACTGCCGTATGATGAATTTGTCCAGATCTACACCGTCGACAAAGATTATTCGTTCTACCTTCCGGACGCCTGTAGTGTCCCAGCAGCAGCCCTGGTTTGGCTAAAAGGAAGTCTAAACTGTAAACTGTAAGATGTCGCTCATAGCTAAATGAAGTGGCAGAGCAGTACTAAGATATGCTGGGTTCCAGGGCACAGTGATATTTCTGGGAACTGCGTCGTAGTTTACTTTATTAGACATGGTACTACATTGGAGGTCCAACCCGATAAAACTTTAATAGGAAGGCCTCTAGTCAATTACAGGCGAACTACAGATAGGCAAACTAAACCGACTTGTCGCATGACCAAACAGACTGGCCTAGGTTGGATCTTTAGCGTTCCACGCGTCTAGTTTTATTCGATAGAAATAATCTAGGCGTAGTAACTGATGACTTTCGAAGAGATTGGAATTTTTTTCAAATGACTTTTACAGAAGCTGTACGGTGATGTAGGGACGAGAATGAGGAGGAAACTGTATTTCATCTGCTTTGCTGGTGCTCGCTCTTGTTAAGTATGTGGAACACCTTACTGGGAGATTGTTGGATAGTCTCTGCGATCTCGAGACGACGGACGGCGCTTTTTTTTTTTATAGCGAAGGAGTTGTGGGGTATCAACTCTCGAGATACTATTCGAGATCTAAGTGTGTTCATTGCTTGACGGCCACTCATACCTCCCTACCCACTATTGTGTAGTCTGGGTTCTAAATATAAACGAGAAATAATATATAAGCTACTATTTATTCCTATCAAATTCAGTATCGAAAATACAATGTTCTTGCTGATCCGATAGCTAACACGCAACTACCGTTGGATTTACTTCTCGTCTCTACACATCTACTTGTATGATAAGCATGCAGGAGACGTACGTAGTTGTAATGAATATGTCTCTATTTGTTATTGGAGTGATAGCGTATAAAAGACACAACACCTACCGAGCTTTTATACAATTTCTAGATAGATGAAAATCAATTTGAGACAACTATTATAAGTTGCTGCCTAGAACCTGGAACCTCCAGGATGGAGGGCCAACACGTTATCATGTACTCCACCGACAACATGATACTAGTTATAGTAATTTAGTGAAGATTTCTTTAACTTTTTGATAATTTTTTTATTCAATGATTCCTGTTTTAGGTTCTTCTATAAACTTTTCTATCTCTTGTGGTATTTTGCCTAAATTCTGGAAGTCGTCTCTTCTTATATTTCTTTATAAGACATCATATGTTATATTCTAGATCTATTCCTAAATTATACGAGGCCATACATATCATTCTTAGGAACATTAGAGCATGGTTCTACGTAAGAAAATTCTTCTTATGCTAACCTTCTATGTAGAATATACCAACTCCTGCTTTTGTGCCATAGAAGTCAACAAGCAAATTCACTGCATCTTCACCCAGGCAGGAAAATTTATGACATTCTGGTTTACAAATTATTTTTTTCCGCTCCCACGTCAGCCAGCAGCAGCCAGCTTTGCTTCGTAGGTTTCTATCTATAGTAATCTAGACACCCATGGTATGCTGCAGGGTACCCAAGTTGACCTCTCTTGTTTATTACTTACATTATTGATATTCTGACATTTTCGCCTAGTTCTAAAATGTTCTTTAATGATGCGTTAGCATGGTTTTGGCCGGAATGGCATAAGGGTAAAGCAAGTGAGGAAACTTGAATGTCTTGTTTGCATTGCTGCGAGCTAAACAACAGCCCAGAGACGAAGCGGATTATTTTAATTTCTTAATAAAAACTCACGGGGAGACCTGGTATCAAACCCAGGACACGTGATATGGTGGTCGTGCTGCTCAACGAATTGATCCAACTCCGTCTCCAAAATTGCTGATGATAGTAAAATTTGTCGTGTTGTTTCTATTGTAATAGTGTAAATTTCTCGTGATAGTAATTTTTTCCTCTTTGATTGTTAAATTTGATAATCATTAAAAGGGTAAATTAAAGAGTTTAGAGATCTTTATACTTTCAGAATGACACATTTCTAGGTCTTTTTCGACTTCAACACTTTTTACGTCCAAATCCTATACAAACCGACTGCTGGACATGGTGCAAACAAACTGTACTTCCCCTATAAAAATGGGTTGAAAAATTCTACTTTCTCGTGATGTTTTTCTAGATATTACTTAAGTTCTTCTTTACGATTTGCGTGCAAGTATTGAACTTATAATGAATCAATGAACTCAGTATTCCTCTCTGGTCTTGTTTAGGAGAGTGTGCAGTTTGGATTATATGCAAGGAAAGGCTAATTTGTGGTACAAGAAATTAAATAATGACAAAACGTTTACTAGTAAAATGACTGCGACTGTCATAATTTTCATACGACACAGACGATAAAAATTGTGCGCCAAACAAAAACAGTTGAGACTCACTCAATCTGTCATTCCACTCCATTTTTTGAAATGAGATAGAAAAAATGTATCTCTACATTAAGTTAAAGACAACATTTTACTGTATCTTTATTAGACCTTGAAACCAGGACATCTTTCCCTCAGTAGTCATTTTTCATACCATTATCAGTATAATGAAAGTTGGTAAATATTTTATCTACGAGTAGTAAAAATGTTACCGAGACAAAGGACTGGGAATATTCTAAAAAATTACAATAATGTCCTTGATGTCACCATGTGTGAACAAATCGCTTGCTGAACTCATAGTACATCCCGCATGGGTAAAATACGCAGGAATGTTATCCGCACATAAAGTATCTTTTACCCGATGGGCTCAGGATACGAAAATCATTGTGCAAATTTCCACGGTACGTTTATCTATCCTTCCTAGATAAACAAGAGTTTTCTTGTGTCATGGCATCGTTAGATGTCAAGGCACACAGAAATGGCAATCCAAAAAAAAAATACAGTAAAGTTGTTGAATACACAACAGGGCGAAATTACAAACCAGGGTACCTGACAGAAATGGGGATGTTTAAAAGCTTATCCGTTCTTGTAATGTAAACATTTGATGGCGTAGTGAGGGGGGGTTTGTTTTAGAATGCAAAATTGCTTTTTTGTCCATCTGGAAAGCATATAACATACTCCGGTGATTGTACACTCAAAAATTTTCTCAAATATTTGTCCAGAACGAGGAAACACATAACTAAAACATCCCTTGAATATTATGTCGTTAAAGTACTTGGGGGGTAGAAAAGTGAAAGCAAAAAGATGACTTCATTTTAAGGTGAATTGTCCTGTTGGGATGTTTTCGCCTATTATGTCCTCCTGAAAGGGTTCCATAGACTAGTACGCGGCGATGGGTGTCGGATATGTCGGGGGAGAAAATCTACCTTTTTGGGGGTTTAATGTGCTCTGCAAAGTTTAATGTTCAAGAAAAGCTTATAGCTGCGATTTCATGTTACTTTTGATATTTGTTATGGTTTTGATCCCAATTAAGGGACCATTGAAATTTACAGAGTTATCCGGCCGGGTATATTACGTTCAAGACATTATTTGTTCAGTCAGAAGATGCTTTGGGAATAATTTTGTAGATAGAAAAAGAAAAATAATGATGTGGCACACTTCTTAGGTTTTTATGGAGCTTTTTGTTATATATAGGGTGACATAAATTTTGAGGGTGTTGTTACTAAATGTATGCGTGATGCGTTTTATGGGCTCTTCGACTATAAAAGCGGGTAAGATTTTTTATGAAGGTATGCAGATAATCGGGGGTCCTTAAAGAGCTTTTGTATCTAAACTGAAAAGTTATTGCAATTTTACTGCCTATTTTCTTTGCAATACTGACGTGTATTTTAATTTCCAAATGGAAACAGACACAAAACAGATACCAAAACGAAAGTAGCTAACTGAAGCAAAAATAGGTCCTAAATAAAATCTTTTTATTGCCAACATTGCGTGCCGCACAGAAGTACTTGAAGGCAACATAAGGACCAATTTACGTACTGCGTAATACAACATGCGCACGAAGCTCTTCAGAGGTTGTCCGTATTACTTATATTGAATCAGCTACGGAACCGTACTATAATGCCTGATCGTTTTTAATTATGTTTAATTGAAACTTTTACAGACAAATAAAATTCTACATTGAAAGGAAATATACTAATGAATATTTTTTCGTTTTTATTTCAGACAACTGGTTTCGGTGGCCTTCCTGACGTAACAGAACACTCAAATATACGAAGAACCACCTCTCGTCAAGATTCGGTATCAAATTCTGAATCAGCAGATGTTTCTAGTTTATCGAAATCAAAAAAGCCAATCAAAACAAAGGACTCAAAGCGAAGATATTGTTTATTCAGCTTAAGTATAGTAGCAACATTAGTTATATGCGCAATTGCATCAATTCTAGTTTATCAGTTTTATCTGATAGCTCCAAGTAGAGATTCACATGATGAGAGACTGAAAATTGTTAAAAAAATTCTTAAAGAAGTTCCACTTATTGATGGACATAACGATTTGGCGTGGAATGTGAAAAAATATGCACATAACAGTTTGGAATTATTGGACTTAAGTCATGAATTAGATCACAAGAGTATTTGGCATAGACCGGTATGGTCACAAACAGATATACCAAGACTGAAACAAGGACTTGTTGGAGCACAAATATGGTAAGTTTTACTCCTATAATTTCTTTTTTTTCTTTCTTTTTATACGATAGTCTAGGGGACAACCCTTTGATGCGTTAGCATGGTTTTGGCCGAAAGGGAATTAGGGTAAGGGAAGTGAGGAAACTTGAATGTCTCGTTTTTGCATTGCTGCGAGCTAGACAACAGCCCAGAGACGGAGTGGATTATTTTAATTTCTTAATAAAAACTCACGGGAGACCTGGTCTCGAACCGGGGACCCATGGCATGGTGGTCGTGCCGCTCAACGAATCTATTCCGTCTCCTTCTTACTCTTATGACGTCGCATTGTTAAGGTATCCATAATAACGTTTTGTTAAGTCAAAAGATAACTTGTGTAACGTGGTTGGTAATCTTCAGGCTCGGCGGATTAACTATTGCACTAATTTTCAATCACAATTATTTACAGTTTCTATTCAGTTCATTGTGCCATTTATTTCACAAATTTCTTTACAATTTTTCTTGACAGCATACCGTTTAGCTTTACTTTTAAACTTATCGCTTCTCTGGTTAACTCACAACTCACTCGTCACAGTACAATCGCATGTAAACTATTCGTAGTCTCAATCACGACTTAACTAACCGGACTGGTACTCAGCCCTATTTATACTACTCAACCTAATTCTAGAAACTTCAGTTACTTAGTTTTCGATGTTTCTGTTATACATTTTCACCTCACTTATTCATCAAGTCATTCTTGACTTCCTAAATTTGGCATTTCCTTTTGCTTGATTTCTGGCCACATCAATTTTAATATACCAGAAAAATATAAGGCCCTAAATGATTTATACTTAAAATAAAATACTGTAGAGAATTTGGAATTACATCGTCTTCTCATCTTCTTTTTGAAAATCCCCCTAATTGTTTTCCTCTACATCGGCGCTTCAGCAGCTCCATATTAGACACAATCGTTCCGCCCCCAAAAAATTTAAAGCTTTATTTTGAATTCCGTCAAACACGGACAACGCAGTAAGTCAGGCACTTGCCCAAATTTGAGAGTTGTATTCTTGAATCTTGAATGCTATGAATTTAAAAAGATGTCACTTGCCATAAGCGAATAATTTATTAAGCGATCCAATTATCTCTCTGTTTCCTGTACCGTGGGACATGGGGAGGAAGAAGAACTTAACTCGATTCGAGCAAGTGGACCTACAATTTAAAATAAATTCCGAACCACCGATAATACTCTGCAACCCCAATGGCATTTTATAGTAATCTGTTGTCAGCAGAAAACAACAATGTGTCACCGCCAGCGGTGAGGCTTGAACCTGAGACGGAACGGAATGGAAGACCAACACGTTATTACTTACTCCACCGACTTCCAATCTTGAGCAGTCGATAATTATAAGTTGCATTAATATGCGAGTCAGCAACTGATTCAAATGAGCATGCAAAATCAAGGGTTTTTCTTGAGCTGGAATGAAGGAGAAAAAAGTATAGGGAGGATAACGGAGCCTTGCGGCACTCCGGCATTTATGAAGAGGGCATAATCTAATCTAATAAAATTCAAATGGAAAAGTCGGAAAGAAAGATTTAATTGCAGTTAAGGCAAAAAAATCTAATACTGAAAGTTTATTTAAAAGAGCAGATTGTCAAATTCTCTTTAAGAACTTTACTTAGAAACATTATTAAAATGGCGATTAATTGTCCAGCACGAACACGATATTCATACGGTTGCCTTTTATAATCATTCCGTATTTTCATCTCCATTGTAGAAAAAAGCAGGAATAGACAAATATCTTACATGTAGGAGTTGCATATACATATAGCATGCTTGCTGCAAACATTTATTTACCTGTAATATCAGAAAGGAAAACGCCGAAATGGACAGGTGGGCAGCACGTAAATGTAAAATGACTTAGAGAAAAATCAGTCAAAATACATCTATGTTGTTAAATAGTCCATTTTGGAACTTTTTGATTCTGAATTCCAGGTTTTCCGTCGAGATCGGCACCCGTCTTGTATGGATGATCCTGTTGGCAGTGTATAGTGGACTGTCGTCCGCTTCGATAGAGATTCCTGGTGCTGAGTCTTTGAAATATGTCTGCATCTCCTTACAGTCTCTTGATAAGATCATTTATGTTATGGCCGTCTATGTTCCATCTGCTTCACCATCCTCAGTGTATGAACTTTTGTCTTCAGCTGTGGAATGGCTTTCAGAGATTATGTCTCCTTGCGATGACCTTTTGCTGATGGGTGATTTCAATATGCCATCCATAACCTGGGAGTATTCCGCCGATGATGATTGCTTGCTGCCACATGTATCAATTGTCCCCCAACATCAGGGTGCTTTTCTGGAAACCATTTCTTCGTCTGGTCTCTCGCAATCATGTGCTGTTGCCAATACTTCTGGATTCTTGGTCGACTTGGTGTTCTGCGCGGATGACTGTGGAACCGTGGTGAGGAGATGTCTCTCTCCTTTGCTTCCTGAATCGGACTTCCATCCTGATCTTCATGTGGTCTTCTGCTCTGAACTTTGTTTGAATGTGCCTTCCAATTCTGATAATTATTGTTCCGACTTGAAAAGGGCTGATTGCTCTGTAATGAACTAAATTCTGGCAGATATCCCCTAGGACTGCCATTGTGTTCCCGTATCTCATTCTAGGAACCCTAACTCTTTTCGACCTTGGCTTAATGCGTCTATAAAACATCTCAAAAATCTTAAAAACAAACCCTTGAGGTGGTTCTGTCTCTCTCGTAGTGACGAAGACTATCTTATATTTTCGGTTCTGCGTGGTCGTTATACTTCTGAGCCCGATCTTGCATTTCGGAAATATCTTGATGACGCTGGGCGGTCCATCTGTGTTAATCCTAAAAGGTTCTGGAACTTCATTAATCTAAGGCGTAAGAGTGACGGCTTCCCCTCAGTTATGCGCTTTGGTGATCAGAGCACCGATAACCCTGCTGCCAGCTTCTTTGCTAGTTTCTTTGGAGCTGCCCTCTCGACAAATAACTGAGATATTAGTTTAGGAGATTTTAATTTTTTGACGAATTATCCCCCGACCTCCTTATCGGTTAAAGATTTGTTTTTTGACGATGCTTCAGTTAAGATGCATATTATGAAGTTGTCCAATAGTTTTTTACCCGGTCCCGTATCTGTCCTAAAGAATTGTGCCCACTATCTTACTCCTGTCCTTTCTTATTTATTTAACTTGTCCTTGTCCTGCGGTATTTTTTTCTAAACTGTGGAAATCGTCTACCATTCTTCCACTTCACAAAAAGGGTAAGAATGAGGATATCTCTAATTATAGCCCTATTGCTAATTTGTCTGCCATCGCTGAGTTTTTCGAAGGAATGGTTTGTTATGTTCTTACTTTTCACTGTAAACCGTTCTTGGGATCCTTCCAGCACGGTTTTATTAAAGGCAGATCAACGACTGGAGTTCTCTAATTATTGCATTTCCGCCATTGAAGCTGGTGAACAGGTTGATTGTTTCTATACCGATTTTAGTAAGGCCTTTGATCACATTGACCACAAGTTGCTTGTTTTCAAGCTTACTATGTTAGGTTTTCCATCTCTTTTCGTCCAATGGATTTCTTCTTATCTCTCTGACCGAACAAAGCGTGTTTTATTTTGCAGTTCCCTTTCTCGTGAAATTTCGGTCACTTCTGGGGTGCCCCAGGGCAGCCATTTGGGTCCGCCTCTATTTATTATTTTTATTAACTAACTGCTAAACTTTTTTTTAAATTTTTAACAAGGCCAACGTTTCCTTGGGCTTCGTTAAGAGATGGTCTAAGGAACGTAATAATCCCTTTGTCACCAAGCTTTTCGTTTGTACCTTCGTCAGGCCCGTTTTAGAGTATGCCTGTCCCGTTTGGTCTCCGTCCTATGCTGTTCGTAGCGCTCGTACTGAAGCTGTTCAGCGCAGGTTCCTCAAATTTGCATTGCGTGGCCTTCCATGGAATAACTCTTGCGTATAAAGAAACTGTGGGCTACTCTCTTTGGACTCGTTAGAGGATATGCGCAGCAGATCTAGGACTTCCTTTATCTTCGATACCTTGCGAGGTTTTGTTGACTCACTTGAACTGTTGTCTAAGTTCAACATCCGTGTTCGTTTTCGTTCCTTTAGACATAGTGACTTTCTCCAGGCTCCGTTTCACCGCACTAACTATAGTTTGAATGAGCCATTGTCGGCAAATGTCTCGCCTTTTTAATTGCTTTTGCGACCGTCTCGATTTTAATCTTTCTAAATCAGATGCGAGATATCAGCTTCGTTAGAGTCGTTATATATATTTTGTTATATTTTTATAAATTCTTTACACTTTTTCTTTTGTTTTTGTATTTCAATTTGTAAGCGTTTTGATAAGTTGATTTTTACCCTTATTGTTAGTCTATTTTTATTTTTATCTTGCGTTTTTCTTTTTTGTTCTTTTTCACTTTCATTTTTACTTTCGCTTTTCTATTGTTAAGTAATCAGCCTGTGATGAAACTTTGTAAATAAATAAATAGACAGCTTTATGGTTATAGTCTGTTTCGTTTAATAGTCATATAGCGAAATCGGTCTGAATAGAATTAAATAGTAACCGATTTTTTCTGAATATTATGTCTTCAACCTTAGTGGTTTCCAAAATGGTCAGAAAACTCTTACGCGGCTCGCTATATTCAGAGGTCTACTCTCAATCCTTAAATACTCGAACCTTTCTATCCAGCCATTATGCATATTTAATAAAACCACCAAATTTACTGTAAACATTTTTCTAGTCCAGAAGATATTTCCACAAAAACAAAATTTGTTTCGAATGTATACTGCAAAATCATGAATAAAAAACTTTTTTTACACATGACTTATTTTGAATGTAAAAACTTTCACTTTTGTATGCTCTTCTAAACCACAGAAAATTCAAAACCCAATTTTCTTGAACCCTAAAAGGAGACCGATACAAAAAAGGCACTTCCGCGCCATTAAAATCAAACATGCCCATATATCAGAAAATCGTAAAATATTTTCTAAATCGTTCAGGATTTATTGTCCTGAAACTCATTTTATTTTTCACAAACTCAAGTAAATTCATAGACTCTTTCAACTTCGTTTCAGGTCAGCATATGTCCCATGTGAGGCTCAAGGGCTGGATGCTGTCCAACTCGCATTAGAACAAATCGACATCATTCATCGGTTCACAGAACTTCACCCCAAGGAAACGGCGTTAGTTGTGTCATCACAAGAGATCCTGACAGCCCATCGAAAGGGTATACTGGCATCATTGATTGGTATCGAGGGTGGTCATGCTCTCGGCTCATCCTTAGGCGTTCTGAGGTCAATGCATTCCCTTGGAGCACGTTATCTGACATTAACCCATCAGTGTGACACATCGTGGGCTGGATCCAGTTCCATGTCGATGGACAAGGGATTGAACTCGTTCGGTAAAGCTGTTATCAAGGAAATGAATCGCTTGGGTATGCTGATTGACTTGTCACATTCATCGGATGCAACAGCCAAAGATGTTCTCGAGGTGACTAGGGCTCCTGTAATATTTTCACACTCTGTTGCTAGAAGCTTATGTAACTCGTCACGTAACGTTCCGGACGATATCCTGAGAGCAGTTGCTGATAATGGCGGACTGATTATGATAAGTTTCGATTCCGAATACGTGTCGTGTTCAGACACTTCAACCCTGCAGGATGTTATCGCCCACATCAAATATATTCGATCGATAGCTGGCATTCAGCACATAGGAATTGGCGCTGGTTACGACGGTATAGACACTCCACCGACTGGATTAGAGGATGTTTCCAAGTATCCGAATCTCTTTGCTAGTCTTTTGGAGGATACTAACTGGAGCGAGGAGGATATTGCCATGTTAGCTGGCAAAAACTTTCTTCGCGTACTAAAATCGGTAGAAAATGTTCGTGACTACTGGAAACGTGCTGCCATACAACCCGTTGAAACTGCTGAACCGATGAAAAAGTCACAATGCACCTACATGTCGTCATGACCTCAAGTGCAGACTGTTGTAGCAAGAAATCAAACGAAAATAGATTTATAAGAATTGAGGTGAATTGTTTAGCCGTAAGACGTAGGGTTAAGGATTATGTAAAATAGTTTTTGTGCTATTGTTTTATGGAAGATGTTTTTTGGTGCTCAATAAAGTTTTTTGTATATCGATTGGAACATGTTTTGCTATTGTTATCAATTTTAGGTGGAATTCCATTGGGTTCGTTGGAGTGAGTACTTGACTGCGATCCGGCGAACAATATTGATTTATGTGAAACCTACGCTATTGTATGTAATAGGTATCTTTGTTTCACAGAAATTTTCCACACAACTGCGTATGAATCAAAATTTTAAGGAAATCCAAACTGAATTAAATTAATCACCAAAGTTGAAAAGTTTTAAAATGGCTTGTGTAAATGGTGCTAATGAGCAAATTAGCTTGCCTGCCTCAACAGCATGCCAACGACAACGCTGATCCCGAGAAGATTAAAGCAACCGCAAATGGGAAGCTTAGATAAGAGGAAAGTTGACTTCTCAGTGGCATAACTCCATTATTCGCGGCAAGCATAATAATGTTTGCGCTGAAGTTGTTTTTCCAACAATTAGCGTATAAATTTGCATATTTGAAAATTCACAGAAGAACCGGCGGTCCCCAGGTAGTATGCTAGTAGTGGTAGTGATAAGAAACGCAATAATCCCCATTTCTGTACTGCCACATATGAATGGGAATTTTCCGAATATGAATAAAGATTAGGAAGCATGTAGCACTGGATACGGATACCCAAAATGGCCAGACACAGACGAATCTCTGCATGCTTGGCAATATTTCGACAATTTCTGCATTTGAATAAGGCACGTTTAAAGCCTCTGAAGGATGAACTCCAAAAATAGAGTATTTCGATTTTCTTCTATCAAAATATGGCAAAAGCGAGCTTTAGTATACATCTCAATCCATGAAAATTTAAATGAAATTCAGACGAATAAGCAAAAGAGTTAAAATACAGTTTTATTGCAGTTTTAGTTGAATCAATGAAGTTTTACCAAGTGAATTCAAATGGGTCAAGTGAATTCATTTTGCTGCCATTTTTGCAGCTTTTAAGCAATGTTCTTGTTTGGTACGTGGTTTGATGGTGCAACAGGGGCAATAAATTTGGAAGTTTCTTGTTCGATTTGTTTTTGCATTTTGGTCAGAGTTAAAGGAATGTCAAGACATTTTGTAATTAATGTTTGTTGCTTATATCTTTAAAATATATAGCAGTCGTTTTATATTCATTTATAATTTGTCCACTTTCAGCTATAATTTGTCGATGAAATCATATTATTCCTATCGAAGTAAAACAGTAAAGGACCTAAAATTGACCGCTGAGGTCAACAGTAATAGAATAGAATAAATCGCACAAAAAATAAAATGACATGTAATCTTAAATTTTAATACAGTTCTTGAGAAGATCTGGGAAATCAAGTTTGTCGTGGATAAGATAAGGTTTTTTTTTTCCTAGGGGACAACTCTTTGATGCGTTAGCATGGTTTTGGCCGGAAGGGAATTTAGGGTAAGGGAAGTGAGGAAACTTGAGTCTTGTTTGCATTGCTGCGAGCTAGACAACAGCCCAGAGACGGAGTAGATTATTTTTATTTCTTAATAAAAGCTTGCCGCTCAACGCATTGATCCAACTCCGTCTCCAAGGTAAGCCATAAAAAACTGTTAAAAGTTAAGTTTTGACATATATTTAACTTCTATGTAAGTCTGTGATGAAGTGCTGCTAACAGTGCCAAAGTACGGTACTATTGTTCTAAGCCGCCATTTCAACAGTTTGAATTGCCTCGTGGACCAGAACGTACGTTAGTTGTGATTGTGAAGTATTTTTAAAATTTGGCATAAAAATCTTTTAGTTTTGTTCTGTTTTCTTGTTGCACCTATACGAGTTTAATCTGCATAATGAATTTCGGTAAGTATGCTATTAAATTCTGTAGGTTTCACAGCTTCAAAATGTTTTAATCGAAGGTTTCCTAAATTACATCATGGTTTTCTCAAATTGGACACTAAGTGCCTCATTTTGGGCTACACATGTTATTTTTTGCTTTTTTTTTGCGACCAGGAGGTGAGAAAGCTTCCAAAGATACTAGTAGCCTGCGCTACTGGCATGCACGATTCGCGCCTAAGTGCACGTGCTAAACCGCACCTCGTCCGCGAGGATATCGATCGGGATCATACTAGCAATTACACATGCTGCTTCGTCAGATACCGTTCTATAGGCACTCGTAGCTTTTTAAGCACACAGTCTGTAGACCGTTGAGAGTTTTCTTCTTGACTCTTGCACCGCGAATGCTTTTTCCCAGATTGCGGAGGCATATAGAACCACAGAGCTCCCTACTCTCAATAGCAGGGCTCTTCTATTTGATTTAGGACCACCAATATTTGACATATTCTAGATGCGATTTGAAATTTAGCCTATTGTCCAGCATTACTCCCAGGTATTTCAGTAATTGTTTAGACCTGATTGTTTGATTGCCCACCTTAATTGTGAAGTATTCCACCGTTTTCCGGCTTGTGATTCAGTTCGCCTCCGTCTTTTGTTCTGCTAGTTCAAGACCCGCAGACTCCAGCCAGTTATTAACCTTGGCGATAGCTTCATTTGTTGCCGCCTCTATTTGGTGGGTACGTTTCGCTGTTGTAACGGTCGTAATATCGTCTGCAAAGCCTATTATTTACTTCTCGTGGGGGATTTGTAGTGTGAAAACTTACTTACTTACATAACGTTCCAAAAAAGGGGACCTAGGACAGATCCTTATGGTACTCCTGCGGAGACGTTATAGTATTCTGATCGTGCATCACTACATATTATATCCAAGTTTCCTGTTCCTGAAGTAACTTGATATGATCTTTAAGATGTATGTGGGGGCTTCCATTATAACGAGGGAATTCTTTATGGATTCACAGTTGGCCAAGTTAAAGGTGATCTTGACGTCTAGTGTGTTTGTGTGTGTGAATGTATTTTATGTGGTGCGTGAATGTTATAATTTTTTGTAAACTATTCATTTTATTTTGTTATCAGATGTTAAGATAGGACGGCACACAGCCTACTCTAGACACAAGCCCGGAAGCTGATACAAACAGCTGAGCATTGGTGGTGTAAACAAACCGAAACTTGCCACAGTACACAATTGGAAAAGATTGAGAAGTTATATTTTACATGCTGCTCGAACAAAGTAAGAGTTCACCATTACTGAATATTTATGTCTTGGAATATGAATACTTAAACTTCTAGACGAACGCAGAAAATTCAACTCGCCGCTTAAGTATAAAGGAACCGTCTTTTTTTTGGACAATTTTGCACATAAAAACTAACTCCTTGCGAATTAGGAAAATATTTATGAAACATCAAAGGATATGGATTCGAAATGGCGATATGTGGTCAAATCGCCCCGACCCAAATACAAATCTCGTGCAATCATTGAGAGAGATCTCCAGTTTTCTAGCACAGGAAGAATCCAAATGAGGAATAGAAGCGTTTTGACAAGTTTAATTCGAGCTGGCTTCGATAAAATTCCAGCCGACAACCACAGTCTACGACGACCACCATAGATTTTGCGTATG
The DNA here is from genome assembly GCA_964036015.1 of Leptarthrus brevirostris. Taxonomy (NCBI): domain Eukaryota; kingdom Metazoa; phylum Arthropoda; class Insecta; order Diptera; family Asilidae; genus Leptarthrus; species Leptarthrus brevirostris. Next base: position 9,761,402 of record OZ038373.1, read on the forward strand.
ATACCGTTTATCGCAATCACAAAAGCTCATGGATGAATTCAGAGTAACGCCAAGACTTTTTACAGTATCAACGAAAAATAGGACACTGCCATTAATTATAACCGGGTGGTATATCGCGGCCATCAATATAGTGCCTGTATAATATCATTGATTGAGACTTATGAGGGTTTAATATGAGTTGGTTTTTTGACGCCCATTGTGAAACTTGATTTAAGTCAGAGTTAAGACGATCCACACAGTCCTCTATAAGACCGATAGGCCTGTTTAAGGTAAAGTTAAACGGCATCTGCATACAGATGAATGTTACAGTCTTGGATAACATCAGGGAGGTTATTAGTATAAAGGCCAAATAAGAGTGGACCGAGAGGTGATTCTTGAGGCCCTCCACAACTTAGAGATAGTGACTCTGAAAAATAGTTCCCAACCTTCACTTGTTTTGTTCTACAATTTAAAAAACTGTGAATCAAAACGGTTGCTGATGAAGAAAAATTAAATTTAGAAACCAAGTTATTTAGCAAATTGGTGTGGCTGATACTGTCAAAAGCCTTAGAGAAGTCCAGCAAAGCCAAAAACCCAAACTTTTCTCTATCCAAAAACTTTCATATGTCATTGGTGACTTTTAAAAGAGCAGTTTCGAAACTGTGGAAAGCATGGAAGCCTGACTGCCATCTGGTTAGGAAATTACCCCCATTCAAATACTCCAATATCTGTGTATAAATAATTTTTTCGAAAACCTTTGATAGGTAGCACAATGGTGGTATTATGGAAAATAGTTCTCATTGTATGTATGTATGAATAAGGGAGTAAATATACCCTGAGGGTTCTCTCGTAACACCTGGCTTATTTAATATCTTAGTTAAAAACATAATGTGTCAATCCAATTTTTATTATAGGATACAAATGAAGTAATTTATTATGTATCTAAATATAATTACTATAGAGGAAGATTCATAACATCTTTTCCCTTTCCTAATACTTTGTAACATCCACTTTTGTTTATTTTTGCGGTTAAAAAGGATAAAATATTTTTTAATTAGAAATGAAACTTCCTGTCACCTTTCATGATGAAATACAATTCTGTACGGTGTTAGGTTAATGAAGGTAAACTTACCGCAACCACTTAAGACTTAAAGTGGTGTGACCCCAAAATTACTGAGTTTATAATGATTTACGTGCCCACAAAATTCACTAAAGAGGAAGTGAAATTAAGTTCTTTTTCAGCTGAAACTGTGCCTTTTTGGATAATTAAGAAAATTTAAGACGTACAAGAAACAATCTTGAAAGATAATGGTTTAAAGATGCGGCCTCTGGAGGATTTTGGCGTTTCTGGGAGCAATTAGAGCGTGTTAATGGCAAAAGTGATACCATATATATCTTCAAAATGACTTTAGTAAAACCCAAATAAAATGTTTTCTGAAGAACATGTTACCTAGCCTAGTCTTTAAAGAGTTCACGCAGCATGTACCGTATTGGGATTTATTTTCTGTCGGTGTGTTTCGGTAAGATGGGGATTCAGTGATAGAAAGTATCTTTATTTTGAAGTCTGCAACTGACGTTAAAGACATAACTGGCGAGTAAAGAAAGTACGAAAGAAACGCAAAAGACTGAAGATAGGACTTTCTGAAGTTTAATTCACCCCAAAAAGTCTATCCTCTGTCTTATGCGTTCTTTTTTCTTGATGAAAATCCTTTAAAGAATAACTGATTTTGACGTGACAAGAGAAATTCGAATTTTACCAACAGCCACCCAAGCTTGTCTTCTTCTGACAACGTATTAAGGTTCTTTGAGTATTGTAGGATAGAGTTTAATATTTAAAGTACTACAAAAGTACAAATATAAAACGAACATTGTGACTATGTATTCCATTAGCAATATGTACTCTTGGAATTAAAATTTTTCAATCTCATTCTAAAAATTCTACATAATACTTAATAATTGAATTTGCAAAAAAGGCTATGCTGGGTCCTTCTCTGTAACATTACCCATATTTGCTCAATAAGGTTAAGGTCAGGGGACTAGTCGGGTCAGTCTAATACTCGGATGTTATTTTCTGCAAAGCAATCGCTCGTTGTTCCAGATGCATGACACGGAGCATTATCTTGCCGCAATATTACCCTGGACAGAGTAAGAACCCCCGCCGGCTGCTGCAGAATGGATGGACGAGTTGAAGCCTTCTAGGATACGGTGATCCTCATTTGAATATTCTCCAGTATTAGTTACACCTCCAAGTGGTAGGCCCTTTTATAGGGCCGGAGCCGGTCTGTGGAATTACTCTCTGCACGTCTAAAAGGCTAATAGTAAACCGCGCAAATGAGGAGCATAGGCTGTATTGGAACAGTATTGAGGGGCACGCTCACTCAAGAAGCCTTATGCCCTCACCGTCGGCGGGTAGATCCAGGGAGCTCCTCAAGCTGACCAGGTCGGATGTTAGAACTCTAGCTGGCCTACTTACCGGCCACTATCAGCTAAGGAAGCATCTGGTGAAGATAGGCAGAGCCATCGACCCCACCTGCAGACTCTGTCTGGAGGATGATGAGACCCCATTACACGTACGATGTGAATGTCCTGCAGTGGCCAGGCGCAGATTTAGCCTATTTGGGAAACCAACCCTGGTACCGAGCGGGCTGAATGACTGCCAACTGCGGGAGCTGTTCAACCTCTTCAGAGGGACCGGCTTACTATAAGGAGTTGAGAGGGTTAGCACAATAGGAACCAGTGGCCGCGGCGCTTGAGAACCTCTCACCTCCAATCTAATCAAATCAAATCAAGTGACAGATACCTGGTAGAACTGGTGACCAAGTTCCAGGAAACGTCGAGAATAAAAAAATAAATGTGCCAAGAATGCTGGATGAACCAACCTGCATCGAAGTACTGGAAAGTTTTGCTCAGACACATTCCCTTTCACTGCGTAAAGGAACTCTCAGGGTCATCGGTGCGCAAAGTTTTGAAAATGCTCAAATTTTACGCATACAATCTCTCTGTGATCTGGCGGCGATTGACGTTGCAGATCTTTGGCGCTTCATTGACAGCTCCGGATGGTTCCAATGAGGAGGTGGAGGGAAGTCTTCGGATTCCGTGGCATCAAAACGGGCCTTTTGAGGTCTAAGTGTGCCCTTTAAGGCAGCCACATAAACCTAAACCTTACCTACCCATACAAAATGAAAATCGATCAAATTTTAACCGAATTTATTTATTTAAGCTTAATGCAAGCTATTACATAAAAAATACAAAATAACAAAATAAATACTACAAACGAAGATGATCCAGATCGGCGAGTTCAATTTTGCGACACTTTTACTGGACTTACCGCAGTACACCCTGATTTAGTTTTAAATACCTGCTTCAGTGATGAATTTTTTTTAACGGAGAAATTAACAAGCATAACTGCAAGTATTGGTCTGATAAAAACCCACATGACCTCAGGCCAAATAAAACTCAATGGCGAAAAAAAATACAATGTTTTTCGAGCAAGATCTGAATGGGAGCTTTATTTCAAATTGCCGGAGGATGTGATCTACCCTCTTATAATTCACGAAGTTGAAAAATTAAGCTTATGATGAGACTGATTTGATTTTGAATGAGCATCTGCTCCATTTCCAACAAGATGGTGTGCCTCCTCATTGCACCCTTACAGTTAGGACTTGGCTGGATCAGCAGTTTCCAAATCAATGGATAGGCCGAAGATGTGCGGTAGAACGGCCAGCAAGATCACCGGATCTTTCCCCTTTGAATATTTTATCGGGCCATTTAAAATATGTCGTCTACAACACTCCACCTGCTGATTTGCAAGAATTGTGACAGAGTGTAGTAAAATAAGAGTGAAGACATTCCATGCGGTTCTGTCAAGTCCTTGTGCTCCACTCTTGATTTTCCAAAAAAAAAAAAAACAACAACTTTTAGTCTCTTAACAAATCAATGATTTAAAAAAATGATAATTGCCGATCCGATTGGACCAGAAGAATAAGTTTCAACCATAAAAAGGAGGGTTGCCATTAAAAAAAATAGAGTGAGCTCTACGGTAAACTTAAACGCCTCCACTTTTTGAAAAAATATCAAGGGCATCTTGCTTTCCGCTTAGAAACATATAACTTCTTGTCTGAAATTTTTTTTTCTCTAGGTCGCGTTATTCAAAGGATGCAGGGGTGCCAAGTTAAAAAAAACACCAGGTATATGTATGTAGACTACAATAAACCAATTTAAAATATTAATTGTAGCTTTTTTCAATGTGTCACGTTATTAACTGTTTATTAATGGTAATTAGTTCATTAATGAGGTTATAAAACAGTTGTATTGTTAAAATATTCGAATCCTGTATTTAATTTTATTAACTAAATCAGATTTTAATCCTTCTGAAAATTGTTCAACTTACATATTTTTTGAGAAGGATATTGATTTTTATACCAGGACATGACTGCAAACATCATTTATCACCTCACCATCTATAAATTTTGGCCACCAAACAATACCAACTTAACCACACGAACATGTTTTGAAATAAATTCCATCATCATTTAAAAATCAATAAGAGCAAACTAAAACAAATTTTGTGCACCGATCCAAATGCAGAACTTGTAAACAAGGAAAAAAAAAAACACACAACTACTAACAGCTTACATCCTTTGTCAAGGAATTTCTATTAAATTCACTATCGAAAGCTCGCTGAATAGAGGTTTTCAGCACTTGCTCGAAATTGGATTTTGTCCTTTTATTTGATTATTTCAAACTGTTTGGGAAGTTGGTACAGACAGTTTTATTTCCTTTTGGCGATGTTTGTAAAAGCGTCGCACTTCTAACAAAAAAAAAGGCGTCTTTGTTAAGCGTTTTGCTTTGTTGAAAGAACAATCCAATTTCCGGTGAGTTAATTTTAATTACCAACACATCTAATAAAGCGGAAATAAAAAAATATCCGTTTTGTCAAAAGCAAAAGGAAGCTCGTGAAGGAATTTATTAGCTGAGTTGTTTATACCCTTATATTATAAAAACCTTAAGGCCATATTTACCCTGATAATATTCTTCTAAACTAAACTTCTGACCAAAAGTATGCTATCAAAGTCAGCTTGGTAAGAGTTACATTACTTAGTATAATAACAATACTCCACTTCCTTACCTTAAATTCATAGTGTTATTGTCGAAGATCGCTCCTTGAATTTGCATGCTCAAATACTTCTGTAGTAAAAACAGTCCCAACAGTGGCCAATTTCACCAAAGTTACAAATTGTATTTATTTAATTGTAAATAACAACTCTAAATATGTAGCTATCGTTTTTGTTTATCAAAATAAATATAACACAGCCCTGCGAAATTTTGAACATTTCGTCCCACCTGGACAATGAATAGTTTTTCCCGAGGTAATTTTTCCCGCTGAAACCGAATCCGGGCTAAGAATTGTTCTATCACTTCAGGTGTTAGGAGATATTCTAACCTACAAGTGCACAAAACACCGCTTTTTGACATATTGTAGCACGACGATTTTTTTTTTTCCAAAAAACTATATGTGGGATTATAGTACACGTCTTCCTCTTTCAAATGCCGTTGAGTTTGCGTACGCTGAGATATCACAGTTTGAAATTTTATTATTTACTTGATTTTATTGTACTGAAAAGTGAACATAAAGTTCCATAAAGTTTTCGTATACCGAGAAATTCATGAATATGAAACGAACTGACTTTGGTCACTCCAAAATTCTGGACGGGAGAACTGCAAGCAACACCGACTATACCACGTCCAAGCCTTTCTTTGGAACTAAACGACTCCTCCTTTCCCACTAGATCAGAATGGGAGGAAGGTGCAAAGCATCTCTACACTGACGGCTCCAAACTAGAAGGCAGAGTAGGTGAAGGTATCTTCTCGGAACATTTTGACCTCAATATTTCATTTCGCTTACCTGCCTATAAAGGTAATCGCGGACCGTCTGAATCATTTAACGTTACTTATAGATAACATATGTATTTCACAGACTGTCAGGCCGCTATTAAATCCCTCACAGGAGTATATACTATCTCCAAAACGGTCGTAGCTTGTCTCACAGCTCTGAATGACATAGCTGAATGACATAGCTGAACATATGAAAGTACGGCTCATCTGAGTGCCTGGACATAGCAATATTCCGGGTAACTGTAGAGCCAACGAACTATCAAGAATCGATACCACTCGTCCTGATTCGGACATTAACCACCAGCTAGAAAAGCCGCTGGCCACTTGAAAACTGGAGCGTTCACAGACATCTATCAGGATTGCAAATGTTAGTTGGCAGGAGGAACACACCTGCCTGATTACCAGACAGATATGGCCAAAGCTTGACCCGAAACGGTCAAGAGAGCTCATCTTACTAGGACGCAAATTAATAAGCAGTACCGTGGCCGTTATAACGGGCCACTGCCTCATATGTAGACACGCCGATAGACTAGGCGCACCTTCAAACGACTTCTCCATACCATACTTCACCTCATCTGCAACTACCCAGCCCTAGCCAATCGTTGGAACCGATTTTTGGGTTCCCCCTTCTTTGTATAGCTAATCGAATTAGGCTCAACTGACGTCAGGGACCTAGCTGCAAATGGTTCCCGGTAAATATATATTTATTTCTATAATTACTACATAATAAAATAACATTTGAAGAACATTTTGTGAAATTTTCATTATTTGTTATGAAGAAATGAGCCATTTACAGCGAATCTCCGCGGACGTCTCAAAAAAAGTTTGATTGCGGTGCCCCTCGTAACTCATCATTGGATCATCAGGTAATGACGACGAGTTTTTTTTTTTATTGATTTTCCAATTTTTTACAGCATTTGGAAGTCAAAATGCCGATTTTTCATCAAAAAAATAGAAAAATTTGTGATTTTAAAATACGTTAAAATTAAAAAAAAATAAGTCGACGTCATTACCTCGTCATTTATATAAAGAAAAAGTGTGCAAAATTTCAAAAGGATCGGTGCAGTAGATTTTTAGCTACAGTGGGCACCGACTCTGAAAAAGCCAAGTGTGAGAAGACTAAACTAAACCTTGCTTTAAACACGCTGCAGTGTGAAACCGGACCGGAGAGGCGCAGACTAACAATCCCATATCTCCGTTAGTTTGACTCTAACCGACTTTAAATTTTGACACAATGATCTTAATATGTTGTACATTAATATAAAACAAAAATAAATTTAAAAAAAAAATTAATACCTTACTCCCCCCTCAAGGATAGACCCCCTTTCCGACCCATACCACTTTTATATTGACTCCTCAAGAACTAGTTTCCACTGGTGACAGGGAACTGGCTCGATGCACAGAGAGTAACATGTTTACCCTTTTCTTCTCTAGAGATTTTTATGAGGTCTAATTGCAGCCTCAATTGTGGTATCACATTGGGCCTCCTCGGCCTAAGTGTGCCTTCTTAGACAACCACTCTAACCTAACCTAATCTAAGAATAAGATAATTTCATTTTAAATATTTAAATTTTATTAAGAAATTAAAAAATAATCCGCTCCGGCTCTGGGCTGTTGTATATCAATGCAAAAACAAGTTTAATAACTTCCCTTACAATAATTCCCTTCCGGCCAAAACGATGCTAACGCATCAAAGGGTTGTCCCCTAGGATTTGGCCACATCGTATAAAATAAAAAAAGCTTCATTCTCGAACGAAAACAAACCAAAGAAATATATCTTAAGATTTGTGGGTGTGCTCTTTCGATTCCAGGGGTTAAAATTTCGATTCCATGCATTATAAAAGAAATATGGCAGCTTTTAAGTGAAAATGTACCGAAAAAATGAAAAAAAAATATTTCACTATTATTTTTCGTGTCAAAAAACTATTTGAGTAAATTCAAAACCGTGAACAAAAGTGCATAAAATGTTTGAACTTTCAGGAAAAACTTTTTTTAGTAACCTTGATTACGTCTAACCGCATTCGTATTTGCAACCCTCAAAAATCCCCTGTGTGAGTTTTCACTTCGATTTTTCATAAAAAAAACTTATACTTTTTCGATACCACTGCCATATTCTACCATCTTGACTTGTAACATTGGCCAAAATAGACATTGAATTCGTACTGAGCACCCTCGAACACCCCCTAGAAGGTCAATTAGGGGAAGGTCAATTACTGGGAGATTTTCAATTCATTTCCGATTTTGCGCCATATTAGTGGCAGCAGAGTCATATATGACGGGCTGAGAGTAAAAGTGACCTATTTATAAGGTTCGGGCTAAAGTGGCTTAGAAAATGTTCCGCGCAAAAACGAATCGCGTGAGATTCCGGGCAAAAACGAATCGTAGAAAATTTCCGGGCAAAAACGACTTAACTACTTAACTGCATGAACTTTGCATTACTTTTTGTAGTTTTCTAAGCCACTTTTGCCCGAACCTTATAAATAGGTCACTTCTACTCTCAGGCCGTCATATAAGCCATTTTGAGCCGGTTAGACGTAATCAAGGTTACTAAAAAATTTTTTTCTGAAACCTTAAACAATTTATGCACTTATGTTCATGGTTTGGAATTGACTCAAATAGTTTTTTGATACGAAACCAAATATTGAAATTTATTTATTTTTTTTTCATTTTTTCGGTACCCTTCCACTTAAAAACCGCCATATTTGTTTTATAACGCATGGAATCGAAATTTTAACCCAAGGAATCGAAAGAGCACACCCAAAAATAGTAAAATTGGTTGGTAGTGGTTTGGATATTTGGTTTTTTTTTCATTCGAGAATGAAGCTTAGAAATGATTTTAAAATTCTGACTTTTTGGGCGGTAATGGGTTAATATGATTAATTGCTTTTGAAGTAGGTCATACATAATTTTTCCAAATTGTTGGTTGTCCGCTTTGCGTGCAATGCCCCGAAATGAAAATTCAATTTTTTACACAAAATTTGCAGAAAAATTACTACAATTGTAAGGCTGGGGCCACTGGTCTCAGTTTAATCGGATCTAGAACGTTTAAGACTAAAAACCACAAGAAACCAAAACCAGAGTTAGTTCAGAGTTAGATGAAATTTATTTCCTTTGAATTTTTAAATCGCTTTTCGTTTTAATTATGTCTTAGGGGGAGTGCGGGAGACTTGCCCAGATGGGAGAGATGCTCCACATGCATAATATTATTTTGAATTTGGCGCTATCGGGTTCGCTGACAGATGGCGGCACGCTTGTTCGTTGTTTGTCACATGCGCGACGCCATATTAGCTGCCATTACACTGTTGAATAATTGATTTAATGTAGTTTTATAAACCTATCATGTTTTAGTCCTCCGATTTAACCAATTTCTACAAACACGCGATGACGTAAAGAAAGTGAGGTTAGGGAGATTTGATCCATAATATGTGAGGGAGACATGATAAGTGGTTCAAGTATCCCTCAAATATACTTCACTCGTTCATCAGGAGGTTTCGGTCATTGCTGAGTCAGCTATAAGCGACCAATGTAAGGCTGACGTTGGCCCAGCCTCATCCGCTTGCCAAGAGATCTTAATCGTAACTGAAACCCTACCTTCACGAGATCAAAGTGATACTGGCTGTGCTCCATCCTCATCCACTAGTCAGAAGATCTGTTCCTGCACCCAGGAAGGCCACAAAGCGTGGCCGTCAACCAGGAAAAACAAAAATTTTAACACAAACGCCAGAAAAAGACGCTACAGATGATTCAACACCCAGTGGAATATATAATAAAAGCAAACTCAATAAAAATAACCAAAAGAAGGGAAAACAGTCAACAGTCAGAAAAAATTTGCAGGATAGTGGTAGCGAAACAGAGTGTGAAAATGATTATATCAAAGATGATGCAGTCAAAAATAAATCAATGAAGAAACCAAAGAAGAGAAATTTACAAAGTAAAACATCAAAAAACGTACTCAAATCTGTGAAACCGAATCTGAAGATGAATATGTCATTCCATATGCTGATAGCTCTACTGATGGTGATTGGAATGAAGGCTCGGATTCACATGACCGTTGGTATTGTTTTGTATACCAAAGAGAACAAGTAATAGACATGAGACTCTGTATTTCTTGCAAAAGATATGTTCACGAGATATGCGTTGGGTTGACGAAAAAAGATAGTAACAATTTCATATGTCATGAATGCGAAGCTTAAAGACTAAAAACTTTAAAAAATATGATTTTTCACGCGCCTTTAACAATTAGAGACTGATTAATTGATCTCTTTAACTAAGAAGCTCAATTAGAGTAAAATTTGTTTTTTTTTTTATATATTTTCTTTAACAAACTGAAAATGTCTTTTTTTTGTTATATTGTTTATTATTATAATGTAATTGAGAGAGTGCTTCATTGATAAAACGACATAGGGCTTCACGATACTCGAGATAATTCCCGCTACTTCTCTGCAATCGCTTCTTTCTACATTATTTCTTTCTTCAGATATTTGCGCTTTATCCCCAATAGCAAACAAGAGCTTTTGCTACCTTATTTTGACGAGGGGAATATGAAGAAAATGCATATATACATAGATATATCACTTGTTCTCACTCACCGTTATACACTGAAATACCTTTTTTTATCTTTCCGAGAGCGAGAGCGGACCGAGACTGACCTTTATCTCGCCGAGATTGCGACGAGTGCAAGATCGTCTTCACCTTGACGAGACCAAGACCGAGATGTGCCGAAGTCTCGGTGGCGTGAAGCCCTAAAACGACAATATTGACTACTTTGAGAACACTTCCTGTTCCTCCTTTGAATTAGAAATAGTTGTTGTTGACGTTTAAGATATCTTTATAAATAAAATATTTGACGTTTGCATAGTGGTTTTCATTATATTCCCTATACAAATAGAAATGGTTAAGTCTCCCTACTACTATGATCAACTCTCTCATGGGTATGGAGAGATTTGAACCAAAAAACGATTTAAAAAAAAATTATTTAAAGCTCAACTTAGTGAATTAACGGAAACTTTAACATTAGAAAATGGTATATATTAACCAATGCTTTGTATACGTTATTGAGCTGTCAAGTTTCAAGTCATGGTTACAATTTTATGCATGTTTAAGTGAAAGGAGGTTCAACTCTCCCGGCCTCCCCTAGTTATTTAGCAAAACAACCTAAAATTTGTTAAAACTTTTTCACCATTTCCAATGGAACTACTTGCTTCGGAAAGAAAATTACAGAAATTTTCAGGGAAGAGAGGATAGGAAGTTTTAGAGCCACTGCCAGGGCATAAATAACACAGGCCTGCGTCATTTTGAAAATTGTTTCCCCCTGGACAATGAATAGTTGTTTTCTAAGTAATATTTTCCGCTGAAACCGAATCCGGGCTAATAATTGCTCTATCACGTCAGGTTTTTGAGATATTCTAATCTAAAAGTGCAAAAACACTGTTTTTTTTTGACATATTTGAGGTTATGTAGCACCGCGATGTTTGTTTTTTTCTTCATAAAATTATAACTATGTGGGATCATATAGTACAAGTCTTCCTCTTTCAAATGCCGTTGAGTTTGCTCAAATTTTGATGTTCATGAATTTCTCGGTATACAAAAAATGCGGAGATTTTAGTTTCCGATTTGACGATGAATTTCGACAAAGCACCCCAAAATAAAACGAAAATAATAAATAAATTTTTTTGATATCTGGCTTAGTTTTGGAGATAATCGATCTTAAAATATTAAAAACACATCACGACTTGTCAAAAGAGGTGTATTAATTAGGCTTTTCGGTGTTTTATTAACTAACCAATGAAATATATGCCTCTTCAGGGAGGGCATTAACCCCGCAAGTTAATAAAAGAACTAAAAGACTTATTTATACACCTCTTCCTCCCAGAAAGTTTAATAAAAAAGTTCGGCCGTTTTGACAAGTAACACATCACTAAGTAACTAAAATTTCAAGATCGAATTTCTTGAAATCTAAACCAGATATCAAAAAAATTTATTTTTTATTTTCGTTTTATTTTGCGGTGTTTTATCGAAATTCATCGTCAAATCCGTGTGCCACGGAAACTAAAATCGTGCCCGAAAAATGTATGGTCACTTTCTTCAAGTGAATCGCGGTGCTACATAACCTCAAATGTGTCAAGAAGACAGTGTTTTTGCACTTTCAGCTTAGAATATCTCAAAAACCTGACGTTATTGAGCAATTCTGAGCCCGGATTCGGTTTCAGCGGGAAAAATTACCTCGGAAACAACTATGCATTCATTGTCCAGGGGGAAAAATCTCGCAGCCCTGCGTAATTTGAGTTGAAATTGAAATTTAATTTCTTACTTAAATTCAAAACTTTTAAAATTTTAATTATGGCATAAAGTTCACGACAAAAGCAATTGAAAATAAGCAAATCACAAAAAAACAATTACCTTTCAGAATTTCAATCACATGAGCTGGATTGTGAAATTTTGATTTTTCACACATCATAATCCGTACATAGGCTTCCACATACTTTCAATAAAGAAATAACTATTAAAGTCTCAGTTTAACACTATTTTTGACAAATAAACACCACAAATAACATTAAAATAAATTGAAAATACACGGAAAACTACAGCGCACTTGCAATTTCCAAAATATCAAAATCTGTCAACTGTCACTTTTCTTCGTACTGAAGGGAATGCATAGATCAGTGACGGATGCGGCGATAGAATTTTTTGAGGTTCATGTAAACTTTCTAGCCCCGGTCGGGAGTACATCTCTCATTTCTTCACACTTAATAATTTATTAATACTCCGGCAAACACTTTCAATATATCAATAATTAATAAAATTTACCATTTAACACTATTGTTGAAAAATTAACATTAAAATAAATGAAAAGCACAGCAACAGGCCACAAGCACTTGCAATTTCCAATGGCTGCTGTCAGTTGTCTGCATCGATATTTACGGAATGCATAGCTCACCGACGGACGCGACGATAAACGATAGGTTGTACACATTCTGCAACTTGTTCAAATGTGTTGTCTGGTGTATTCCACTAAAGCAAAAAATAAAGAATTTTAAAAAGCCGAAAATTTAAAATTTTTTTGTAGATATTTACAAAGTATTTTTGAGCCTATAAATGGCATGTGTGGTCCTTCTGATTTAAAAGGGCTAATTCTACAGGGTGTAACGTTTCTAGAGGTCAATACGAATACAAATGATAGCTCTCACCTAGAAAAACAAAAAATTTTATGGCAGGGGGGGATCTTAACCGTTTGGGAGTTACAGGGTGATTCATAAATTTCAGTTTTCCATGGAATGCTTGTTACTTATCAAGATTAATTGTAATTATTTTTAAATTCAATAAAAAGCATTTTAGAATTAATTTGAGGTTAATTTCTTTAAATTCTTGATTTTTATAATATTCTCCGATAGAATTTCTACGTATAAATTTCTAAATACTTTCCCTACGTGAACATATTGCACCTTTTTGGAAAGGTAATAAGACCTGGAATCCAATAAAAATAAAAAAGAGGTATACTAATTACATAAATTTCGGAGAAAATTTGGAAAAATGCTGAAATTTTGGTAATTTCAAAACATTTTTCAATTTTGGCCGTGACTGTACCTGCAGTGGTATTAGTGAGATCAACATTGTTGCCATTTTTGGAATGGTAATTGGGATAGAAGTTGTTTAGCGTTTGTTTGATGTCGCTATGTTGAGTAGATCAAAAGATAAAAATAAAAGAGTCACGTGCATACCATGGAAAACTGAAATTTATGAATCAACCTGTAACTCCCAAACGGTTGAGATTGCCCCCCGCTGCCATACAATTTTTTGTTTTTCTAGGTGAGAGCTATCATTTGTATTCGTATTGACCTCTACAAACGTTACACCCTGTATTTATTTATTTATTTTACCGACTTCACAAAAACAAAGAGGTTCTCAGTTCGACGTGTATTTTTTTGTATGCCTGACCGGGCATAACTTCGTAACGAGTTAACCAATTTTGATGATTCTTTTTTTGTTGGGTAAAGTATGCTCACCGATTGGTACCATGTGAAAAAAAATTTTGGTGGGGTGGAGGTGAAAGCTGACTATGTAATGCGCGGACCGATGTAGAGATAATTTTTTTGTTGTTGTACAGAGTATGATCCCCCATTGCTAATAGGAGAAAAAAAATTGGTCTAGGATGGGGAGAGGGGGTTAGAGGTAGTCTCACTGCGTAACGCGTGGACCGATTTACATAATTCTTTTTGGGTAGAGTATACTCCCTGGTTGATACCACGAGAAAAAAAATTTTGGTGGAGTGGGGGTGAAACCTAACTTTTTAACGCGTGGACCGATTTGGATGGTTCTTTTGTTGTTGTATAGAGTGTAATCCCCCATTCTTATTAAGAGTATAATTTAGTCCTAAGTTGGCGGATGGAGCAGGGGTAGTCTAACTTCGTTGAGGTGTAGAATATGTTGCCCCACTGATACGACGACAAAAATTTATAAATTGGGTGGTGTGCGAAGGGGGCGTTACACAATTTCTTAATTCACACACCTATTTAGAAGATTCCTTTTTGTTGTGTATTATATGATCCCCCATTTCTACTCGATGGAAAACTGTTGACGTTGGGTTGGGGTGGGAGGATAGGAAACCTAAGTTTCTTATTTAAGCAACTATTAATGCTATCGACTAAGAATTTGAATTGTTTGAAATAATACTTGTTCAATAAAGGATAATTAACATATATTTTTATTTTAATTGCAAAAGGGACGAAAAATGGGGGGGGGGGGCAAACTTTGTTATCATATGAAAGGACGCATTTGCATATTATGAAATTTATTTCTACTTCCTTTTCGACTTATGACGAAAAATGTCTAAAAAAATACCATCCCCCTCTCCTTACCGACGAAATTTGCAAAGCGAAAAATCTTAAATAATTCCAGTTGATGGAGGTTTATGTAAACCTTACAGGAAAAATAATCCAATGTCTCTAACTTGCACAATTTTTCAGAAATCAGCAATCTTCCAATGTATGGAACCGTCGGTGCTTGAGTCCGATCGCCTTTATCGGAAATTTATATTATTCTTAATGTTTAACAATGAATTACACATGCCACTTAAAGTACTCAATAATAGTTCTGTGTGCAGTACTACATTACGTCGACTGACTTTTGGTTTGTTTCATATTGATATCACTCAGAGTATTTTGGATAACAGTGAAACAAATTGTAGAAGTTGTAAAAAGCTTTGGACTATTTGGGTTGAGAAGTTTATGGTTATCTGACCCTTCTCTCTCTAGTTCTCGTAACCCCTCGTGAGGCATGGGGCGGGAGAAGAACTTCACCCAATTTCAGACAACGTTTGCAAGTGGACCTACAATTTAAGATGGATTCCGAACCACCGAAATTTTTTCTGCAAACCCTAATGGCCTTTTTATCGTAATATGTTGTCAGAAGAAAACAACCCTGGATCGCCGCCGGTGGGATTCGAACCAGGGACCTCCCGATTGATAGGCCAACACGTTATTACTTACTCCACCGACGCCCTTGTGTCCCACAAATTACCAGACATTAACTTATCAAGGATTTACTGGAATCCCTTCAAAATTGAATATTTAAAGACCAACGCTCACAAATCCTACTGTAGCTCCCATTATTGTGCACAACCTGTAAGCCCTTGTAAAGCATGGAGTGGGAGTAAAGATTCGACAACAATTGCAAGTAGGGAACCACCGACATTAATCTTTAACTACTCTTTCACTTTTAACGTAAAATGTCGTCAGTCGAAAACAACCATGAATCGCCACCGGTGAGGTTAGCCCCATTGCTGAAAGGGGAATACATTACATCTTACTCCAAAGACGACACATACAAAATAAATGAAAACTTCAGATTACTAAAGTTTTCCAATTGTCCTTTTTGTCTCAAAACAACGCTGCGGTTAGAACCTTGACGTTAAAAGGATCAAATTTTCTCCATACAATTAAGTGAAACAAAACCAAACAACTTTTAATAAACTACTTTTACTCACAAATCCTTCAAGTTGTTGCAATTTGTCAGGAACTACGACAAATGGACAAACATATCTGCATATCTTAGCCATATGTCTTAGTCGTATCCTACCCTTATCTGTACTCCAATTTGTCAGTCCGAATATCCTAGTTCATATTTGTTCATTAATCAGAATTTTTCAGTTCATTGTTATGAAGCAAGTATACTATAGCCACTTACACTTTACCTGAGATTCATTCCCGCAGGTGTGCATAATATGGACAAAGTGCATTCTCTACATGGTGCACTGAATCCTAGCCACCATAATCCTTGTTACGTATATTCACGTTCAAAGAGGTTAAAAACTGAAAGGAAAATTGCTCTAAAAAATTTAAAATCAAAATCGCCATAAATCTTTCCACTGGTGTTAGTTTATTTTCCGGAATGGTCGATTGTTTTTCGCCCCATGATACCGCTTTCTATTAATACGGTTCGGTGACAGATCACAGGTGTAAATCTATTCCTGAGCAGCATACGAAATCATCTTGAGAAACACTAAATATTTCTTATGATGATTGGTGGTGAGTTTGTCCAAAAGTAAAGGGCGTAAAGTTTTTCAATAAAACCGAAAAGTCATGTACTTTTGCTAAGACAAAATTGTGGAAAAATGGTGGCAATAAAAATTAACTTGAACATAATGTGACTTCGAAAGACTTGTGGCTTCTACTTGGATTTCAAGCAAACTTACTGGAACATAAACCTTCAGGTAAAACCCAGGAGATTTAGCAAAAGGTCACTGACTTAGGGAGGACAGGTTACAAGAAGGAAGTTAATGTGTGAACTGAATACTTGATTTTTTGACTAAATGAGTTGTTTATTCACCGGATTGGGTTAATTTTGTGTAGAAAATGTACCCAGGAGATGTAATTAATTGGACTTTTTCCATTTGGATTATTTCCTAAGAGGAATTCGTTATGGATAATTTTTTGACAGAAATGGATGGTTGTGGTTAGGATGTAATTATTCTGTAGGAATATCTTTACACTTATTATTATTTTTTGGTTGCATGAGTACTAATTAATTGCGATTATTCTTTAGAGCTGATGATTAATAGCTGAGATAAATCAGAATCAGTAAGTGAACTAGACCATACAACAATCCTCATATCAATATGGCTAATCAAAAAAAGTAATATGACATTGTGAGTAGAGAAAAGGAAAACAAGTTACAAGCAGGATTCCGAATCGATTCAAGTTATCGCTCCAGTATCCACATCGATTTGGCCTGAATAGTTTTTTGTAAATCGAACCACTCCGGAGCGATATTTGTCTTGAAAACATCGAGCCACTTTGGATTCGAATCCACCCGAACCGTTTTTGAAGCGATATTGAATCGATTCAGAGGTATTAGATAATTTTTGAACGTAAACCATACCTGCAACTTTAATGAAAGTTTTTACTGTATTTATATCGTTGTTGAGGGTGAGGGTGGGTAGTGATTATCATCCAACCCCAGCCACAACTCACCCCCATCCGCACCTACTATCAATTCTGCTATTGTACCCGTCAAGAGCCATGTGATATTAACATAACACAATTCAATCTTAAAATAGCAGAAGTGGTCAGGCTTGTAGGGTAGTCTCTAAAGCCTATGATGGCTGATGATGACTTTCAAATAATATATGCAGTAAACTGGAGTTGAGACATGTTCTCTTGTGTGACCAGTGCTGAGTCAAAAAAAGTTTTTTCTATGGTTTACTTTTTTAAACCATACATTAGAGAGGGACATTTCACGTGAAGCATAGAACCAGCAATTTGGGATGAGTTTGGTATGACCTATTTCGAAAGCAATTAATCAGCTGAAAAAACGTATATAAAAATAAGTGAAATAGTGATTCTTATAAGAAATTACCTGCTCTTCACAGTCGTGGTATCCAATTCGAAATTGGAACTTTTTCATGGAAAAAAAATGAAATTAATATTTAAAATTACATTTTTACAAAGTTCGACCATTTAAATTTTTTTTTTTAAATAGCTCAAAAACTAACTTAAATTTTATGTTTAGGAAATGGTTGCAAAGTTTTATAATGGGATCTGCATTCACAGACAGTACGGCGCGTAGCCGCCGACATCCTCTAGTGTCGGAGGCCAAGACCCACTTTGGTTCAATGCATAAGCGTAACAAGTAAGTAATCAAGAGCTTTAATCAGACTTAAATAAAACCAGGGAACCAAGTGATAATCAAATTCTGATTCGCATTTGAATTCAAAAAGTAAGAGGTGAAAGCCAGAAAGCCAACCCCCTCGCCCTTCCCCCCCCCCCCCCCCCCCCCCCCTCCACCAACCCGATTTTATTTAAGTCTGACTAAAGGCGCTGGTTATTTGTTTATTACGCCTATGCATCAAGCCAAAGCGGATCTTTGCCTCCGACACCAGAGGGCAGCGCTGCTTTTGGACCTATATGATTTCTTACCAGTAAACAGTACCTATATCTCAGTAAGCCCTACATCTGTGATCCACAATTATTTTTTAGCTTTAAGTACATCATTTAAAGTTAAAAAAAAAGTTTAACTTAAACGTATTTTTATCTATTTGCTTTTACATGTCACTCCCCTCCCACACCCACCCGCAGGTGCTAGATATCCCATAGAATCCAACGACATTTAGATTGTTCATCTCCGTAATTCCGAAAACAACGAATTCAATCAATTATTTTTTTTTGTCCCTTTCTTCCCACCCCCACTCGTAGGTGTGTCTTAGTACCTCAGTACCAAATGGCATCGGGAGCGTCATTATGCATCTTCTCTGATTCCTTTAACACCTTATGGGGCATAGGGTGTCTATTACACCGACTCTACACCTAGTCCTGCGCAAACACATTCAACTGTGGCCACGATTTGTAGATCTGAGTACCTTCCCGACGATCGACGGATCTTATCCATGTGTAGTGCGGTCGTCCAATTCGACGTCTTTCTTGGATTCCGTGGGGATTCTAATCTAAAGCCGGCTGTGTAATGTTGTTTGGCTCTTTTCTTAGTATGTGTCCCAGTAACTAGCTGTAGTTAGTTTTATCTCTCCCTTCCCAGAGATTGGCCGTGGTGTTAGCCTGTCAATCTATTCCTCTCATACCGACCTTCAGTGGTGTTAGCCTGTTGGTCTTTCGCAAGATTATGTGTGGTGTTAGCCTGGCAATCTATTCCTCTCACACCAACCTTCTGTGGTGTTAGCCTGTCAATCTACCCATCCTTATCCATCTTCTGTGGCGTTAGCCTGTTGGTCATCATCGATCTTCTGTGGTGTTAGCCTGTTGGTCTTCCACAAGATTATCTATGGTGTTAGTCAGGCAATCTATCCTTCTCATACCGACCTTCTGTGGTGTTAGCCTGTTGGTCTTCCGCAAGATTGGCTGTGGTGTAAGCCTGTCAATCTATCCGAATCCCAATACACTGAGAATACCACGTACATAACATCTTCGAATATCGGGTACTATTCACGATATTCATTAACATAAGAACCGCCGTCCGTACTATATCACATCTCTCACTCTCTCATTGCAAGTGTCGCCCATAACCTCTCTCTCTTCACCGACTTTCCCGTAGCATTAGCCGTAAAATAAAGAGCTAGAAATAAGAAAAATTTATTGTGAACGGGAAAGAACGAAACTCTGTTTGAGTCTTTTCAATTAATTAGAATCTTCGACGACTCCAGAGCTCCCGGCAACCCCTCTATTGAGGCTTCAGAGGAAAAGGCCCATTAAAGTATGATCCCCCATTGCTAATAATAAAAGAACATGTTGCTAGAGTGGGGTGGGGAATACGGAGGGGTAGTCTAACTTGGTAACAGGTGGACGGAGTTGGATAGTTTTCTTTCTGATGTATAGAATATGTTCCCCCATTGGTACATGGTGGGGTTGTAGTAGGGATGGCGTTGGATATCAACTTGTTAACGCGTAGACCGATTCGGATGATTCTAAGAATTTTCTAAGGTGAGGGTATGAAAGGGTGACCGTGACTAATTTCGTAATATGTTGCCGGATTTGGATAATTCTGTTTCCATTCTTTAGAATGCACTACCGTTGTAACTTTTGAAATTGCCTTCCTAAAAAAAATAAAATGGTTTAAAAAAAAAAAAAGTTGAACCGACTTCACAAAAGCTGCTACTGCAACATTTTGAAGTCGGTGCAAATTAAACCAACAACCCAACTACCCAACCACAATTGAAGATACCATATAAAACTACTATGTGTTTAAAAAATTTTTTGTCTGTCTAATTTTGACCGACTTCAAAATATCGTAATAGATACAAAATTAAAAATTAGAGCTTTTTGTGAAGTCGGTTCAACTTTTTTTTAAAAAACTATTTTATATAAACTGTTTACTAACAATCACTGTTTTGAGAACAATCACAGAGCAGGCCCGTAGAGACGAAATTCGGGCCCGGGGGGTACCACATACGGACCCCAGCGAAAGGAATTTCGGACCCGGGACTAGAGCCCATATACAATCGAATGAGTGACTTTCAATTTCAAATCTGTCTAGTACATTACACTTTTTCGATCGTGAAAATTTTTTTGTATATATATAATTAAAATGGAAAAAAAATTTTATGACTTAGATGACGGGCCCCTTTCGAAAGCCCGGGCGAAGGGGTTTACCCCCTTCGCCCCCCCCCCCCCCCTCTCGGCAGGCCTGACAGAGAGCCTTCCGGACTATGTAGTAAGTTATCAAAAGTCTACTCCATTTCCTTGTCTAGCAACTTTAAATTGCATTATTATGTAACTTAAGCCATGTAACCCTTTAAATGCAATTTCCACTATAAAACTCATAACCCCCCCCCCCCCCTCCCCCTTTCAAAGCCAGTTCTACGACTTTAATTAAAACTTCTTCGTGTCTCGTTTGTCTTTAAACTGGAACAATTTGAATTTAATGCAAAAATACTTTATTAGATAGCTACCTGCCGAAATAAATTCCAATGTAAATTGTTGGCAGACTGTCCCTCCTTGTGTTGTAGTACCGACATAAAATAGTTCACTGCCTGTGCCTGCATGTTCCCGGAATTCACCTAGTTAAAGTGGAACAAGTATAAAGTTTGCACACACAAAAAAAAATGGAAAAGTACGAAAAAAGAAATATCCCACTCCATTCCAACTGAACAAGAAAGAGTAGTGGGCCCATGAGCTAAACACCATTAGTTGCTAAATCCTCGAAACTGAAAGGAATTTTTATTTTGCTTAAGTTCTTTGGCGTCTCATTTAAATTTCGTTGGAAAGGAAAAAAGGAACTTTTTTCAGTATTTCAAGGAGCCACTTAATACCTCTTAAGTTGAAAACTTCTACAGCAACTTGAAGAGTACTCACACGTTACCGAGGAAACTTGAGAAGTTACAACGAGACCTAATTGCTCAATAGGCAAGAAAATAAAACGTAAAAAAAAACTGAAAAAAGACAACTACAACCTGAGCAAAAGCTGCAATAGAGAGTAGTGGAGTCATTGATAGGTAATCAAACTTTCTTTTTGTGGGGCAGCCAACCCTTAATTATGCGGTATAAAGTTGATTAACGATCGGAAAAGTTGGACTAAAAAGAGCGACTAAATTGGAAAAAAAATTAATCAATCAAAATGGTTTTCTACCTATTTGTTTTTAGCTTTTACCTCTTGCAGGTTGTGCTAGTTTTTAAGCTCAGATTAACTATACTTATGTAAAACGGTACGGCATGCGAAAACAAACCTGACATTGGATCAGATAGCAAAACAATTATTTCACACAAAATGTTCTAAATTGTGGCAATGTGGAATTTTGTAATTTGGTAAGCTTTGTTCATTAAAACTTTATCAATAGTCATACTATGCGGGGCTAACCCCGTTCGGTTAATGTGGTTTAAATTATTTTTTTTTTTTGGGCTTCAAACCAAAATCTGGTTGTATAATTTGATGTGGCATCGAAATTTTCACGAAATTTTCGGGGATTGAAGTTCAACGTTCGAAATTTCAGCTTTACAATTGTGTGCTCCTAGCAAAATCATTTAATATGAAATCTGCGAGCGCGCTTTAATTGCATTCTCGCGAAATTCATTCCTGCAATGTGGCACTAAACCATCGGTTAATGGGAGTATTCAACCTCAGAGCGATGAAATAATTAAACCCTCCTGTTGCGTTTAATCACTGAGCTCTGCCTTGGTGGAAATTGTGTTACGGATTAATTTCAATTTTGCTCTAAAATACAAGTTCGTCAGGTAAGTACAATTCTGACTTGATTTTATTCCCCCAACCAAATTCAATTTGGTTCGATTCCGTTGAACTATGAAAATGCAAATGTAAACTTTGCTTGTCAATCTGAACCATTTAAAACCCATCGTCCTTAGAAGTTCGCATCAAGTTAGGTAGTAGGATAAAATCAGCAAACATAAATCATACAAATCGTTCCAGTAACGAAAGAGAAGAATCAGGTGCTATAATGGCCACACTTTAATACTCTGAAACTAAAGCTCATTTTCTAAATGGATTTCTCTCCTCCTTTCTTGGCCAAATGTCAGTGCTTTTCATTTCATATAGTACTTTACCGGATTTGAGAATGCATACAGAACGGAGACCTCTGCCAACAGATAAGGAGATACATACCAATCATCTTGTGAATGCTTGTCATAAAATATACAGAGGAGTAATAACTTGTCATCTTCCTTAAAAGGCTATGTACACTAAAAGCGCTCGGGAAGCTACTCGAAAGTCATTTATATAACGTTATATACACTTTTAATGTCAAGATCAGGTACGGTATCATGGGGAAAATTTGACGTGTAAATACCCATGATATGTGATAATGGGAAAGGAATTGAAAGTCAACTATTTTCAGGACATGTCTGTTGGTTTTATTGTCACATCCAACAGGAATGAATTATTCTGCAGCAATTGTCAGATATTGTCCTAATTGTTAATATACCCTACCTGCCAAAACTAATGAGTGCTATTGGATTCACCCATTATGTGGAGCTCTAAATCAACTCGAGTGACACTTTCGCTTGTTAAATCCATGAATGAATAGCAGAACAGAGTCAGACAAAATCTAAATTTTGCGTTATTCTTGTAATGACTGATTGAGGAATAACTACAACGATTTTATATAATTTATCTTGGAATACTGCCACATTTTTCACAAATGAATTAGAATTAATCAATATTTTCCAACTTAATAGAACCTCACACTGAAATACATACACAAATTCAAGACAGCTTGACATACAGTTCTCACAGAAAAGGAGCAAATGCAAAGTCTATAGTCTGTCTATCTATATGCAATTGAATTTCATTTAGAAACCACCTCTTCCATTCGGTATCTTCAAATGGAATGCAAATTCTCGGCACTATTCATTCATTTTCAACTTTTATTTATAAATTCGAAACGATTAGGTTCCATCCTCTGCAGCTTGGGAGGACATGCGTCTCATTTGTTTAATTTACTTATACGCCTACGTAACTGCTCCTGAGATTTATGATTTTATTTATTATTTAGTGTTACTACGATGCTAGTTATAATACAAAACCCTACATTGAGGAGTTTAAGCCTAATTGAACTCTTTCAACACAGTTTCCGTGGCGCACTGTTTCTGACGTTTTCTTGTTGTTGCCCACTGATCAATGGAACAATAACTTCTGACTTTGTCAATGTCAAAAATTTCAAAATTTCAATAAAACGATAGCAAACATTTGTTATAAAACAATTTAAAATATTGTTGTTTGCTTGGATAATGTTTTAAGCATGGTTAGTCAACAAACCACTGTTTAAACCACTAAAAAATCGTCTAACAATTCGAAATGTCAAAAAATCCTACGTTTTTAGATATGAGACTCACTCCACTTAAACCAAACCGCAGTGTCAGGAAGGGGAAATCAGCGGGCCACCGATTCTAGTAGTTTCGCTGTCGAAAGTCCCATCGAACCACAGCCTACTCTAGATACAAGACCGGAAAATATAACAGTTCGACCATTTCGCCACCAAGCATTTCGTCATTATTAGGGATGGAGATCGATTGCAAAATATCGATTTTGGGGCGATCGATCTTTTACCATTCTACGATTTTATGAATCGATTAATCGAGTTCGAAAAGTCGATTTTAAAATCTGGCGGCTTCCTTTTACATAAATGAGCATAAAACGCTGATCAACTTCTTCAAGTCGTTGATGCCGTCTCACGATCTTGCGCTTTAACGTTACATCTAAATCAAGATAATACTCGTATCGTAAAAACTTTGGGTATTTAATGGAATCCAACATCAGATAGTTTCGGATTCAAGGTAACGCTAGGCGACCCTATATCTATTATCATCAAACGCAATTTACTATCAGATGTGGCAAAGTTGTACAATCCCTTAGGCTTCCTAGCACCTGCGTTACTTCTCGCAAAAGCCATGATTCAACAATTATGGCTACTAAAACTTGGATTGGAATTCTCCGCTTCCGAATTATCTCGCTCAAAATTGGTTATCTCTGAGCTTGCATCTTACAGAGCAAGAGTTTATAAGAGTACCGAGAGGATGCCAAGCTGCCAGTCTCTCTTACGAATTACACACATTTTCGGATGCCTCCGAGAAGGCATATTCAGCCGTTATTTATTTACGAGTTGTTCATGATTTCGGTAATGTTCAAGTGACGCTTCTATGCTTGAAGACTAAGTTTGCTCCAATTAAGAGGATTTAAATCCCAAGACTTAAACTTGCTGGTGCTTGGATTATGGTACAACTCGTCAAGATCGTACAAACTTCTATAAGCTTCACGGACGTTCCTACCTATTGCTGGTGTGATTCTCAAACCGAACTAAAATGGCTCCAAGCTTATCCATCTAAATGGAAGCCCTACGTGTAAGCCATATCCACGAATTGGCTCCCTCTGAACAATGACGACATGTCCCACGCTCCTGTAACCCAGCTGACTTAGCTTCAAGAGGGGTGTCACCTTCTAAACTATCCAGTCTGTCGCTTTGGTGGACAGGGCCATCATGGCTGGCCTCACCTTCTACTTCTTGGCCGGATACTCAAGTTACTTCTCCGGCAGATTCTGATCTTCATTTTGAGGAGAGGACAACTTCACATGTAACAGCTCTAGCTCTGGGAGTTAATTAAAAAATACTCATCCCTCGATCGGCTTCTTCGAATAACAGCTTATTGCAAGCGGTTCATGTACAATCTAAGACCACCTGACAATCGAAAAGTCGGACACCGTTCAACAGAAGAAATCAACGATTCTCAACAAGCTGAATTCCCAGCCGAATATCGTCAACTTTCAACAGGAAGGAAGATCAATGATAAAAGCTTCATACTTCGCTTGACGCCTTTTTTCGATAATGCCACGACAACTCTGCGTATTGGTGGTAGGCTGCAGAAGTCCAACCTTGCCTATGATGCGAAACATCAGTTCCTGATCCGTAAAAATTGTCACCTGGCTCACCTCATCATTGTAAATGCTCACCAGAACCGTTACATGGAGGTCTTATACTCTGCATCAGTTACATACGACAGCGATTCTGGATTATCTCTTGTCGTGAACGGGTTCACACTTTCATTAAGCGCTGCTTAATCTGTTTCTGCCAACAAGCTCTCGTACAAAAAAGCAACTCATTTCTCTTCTCTGGCATCGATTATGCGGGTCCAGTGCATGCCAGGTACGGTCCAGGACGTGGAAGACCATCCCATAAGGCCTACATTGCTTTATTTGTGTGCCTTAGCACGAAATCAATACATTTGAAACTGGTGTCAGATTTGTCAACATCAGCCTTTATTGCCGCCTTCCAGCGATTTACCGCCAGGCAAGGATTTTGTCGCAAAATTTACAACGATAACGCCAAAACCTTTGTTGGAGCAGATAATGAACTTAAGCAATGCCTTTTCTTTCTGAAGAAACAACTACCGGAACCGAACTGCAGAAGCTTCTCCTCAATCAAGGCACAGACTGGCATTTTATTCCGCCACATGCACCAAACTTTGAAGGACTTTGGGAGGAGGGAGTTAAGGCAGTAAAACATCATCTTAAGCGGATTGTGAACAACACTATGTTAATGTTCGAAGAATTCTACACTAACCCAAATAGAAGTATGCCTGAACTCTCGACCAATTTGGCCTTTAAGCTCAAATCCTGATGACTTGGCGGCACTCACTCCTGGCCATTTTCTCTGCGGTGCACCGCTCTTGACGGTATCAGAGCAAAGTCTTCAACCAATCAAAATGGTAAGGTTATCCAGATGGTAACTCGTACATCAAATGTCTGAACATTTCTGGCGTCGGTGGTCTGTTGAATATTTAAACAATCTACAAGTTCGAACTAAGTGGACAACAACTACTCCCAATGTAAGTCTCGGCTGCTTGGTACTTTTGCGACACGATAACCTACCAATGTCAAACTGGGAATTAGGACGAATTGTGGAGGTACACCCTGCAATCGATAGTCTTGTTAGGGTTGCAACTATAAAAACTAAGGACAATATAGTCAAGAGACCAATTAGCAACCAATTGTCAACAATTAATTTTAATTTGCTCAAATTCTTGTTTACTTGATATTTCTCTGACTCGTGGCTCCGCGTAAAATTGTCAGTTTGCTTTGGTCAAGTAATTTAAATCATTGTTATTATCTCTACTCAATAACATTCTAACTGCGGCTAAGGGTTTGTTAAAACTCTAGCAAGATGGCCAACCGAGCCCAGTCAGCTAAAAATTGTAGTCAGTAGTGAGTGTACTTCAATAAAGTGAATTTACCAGTCAAACAAAACTCTTTTAATTCTTTTACCTGTGACACAAAAACAAGAGGAGGATCTGCTAACTACGCGACTAATCTTGAACACATTTCGTACAATAGTAATTTTATTAACGTTTACACTTCTCATATTTTGTTTGGCGGATTTAATGCACTTGTTCTCTTTCTGGTTTGTTCAGTAAAAAATTAGTGGATCTATTCATTATATACTTAAATTAAAGTATATAATGAATAGAGAAGTACAACCAATTACCTTTGATTATATCTTTTGTCTTAAAACTATATTTAATACTTTACTAGAGTCGTTAGGGCTTCATCTGGTGTACCGCAAGGTAGTCATCTTGGACCGGTGCTGTTTATTCTTGCCATTGACGACATTGTCCCTCTGATTAAGCACTCCAAAGTTTTAATCTACGCAGACGATATGAAGATTTTCTCATGAGTTAGAAACAGTTATGATTCTTCCTGCATTCAGGATGATTTGAATACCTTCAGGGGTTGGTGTGCCACAAATGGACTGCAACTTAACCTGGATAAATGTGAAGTTATGTCATTTTCTAGGAACATCAATCAGCTCGTCTTTGAGTCCGTTACTGACCTCGGTGTAATGCTAGACAAAAAAACTCGATTTCACTCTGCACATAAACCATAAAGTATTTCGGAGTAATTCAGTCCTTGGTTATATTAAGCGGTGGTCAAGGGAGTTTTCTGATCGACAGACCCTTATTCACTTATTTTTTTCTTTAGTTAGAGTACGCATCTCAGTTTTGGTCTCCTTGCTATGCTGTTCATTCTAGACGCATTGAATCGGTGCAGCGGAACTTTGTTAGGTTCGCACTAAGGGACCTCCCGTGGAATGATGCATTAAGGCTTCCTCCTTATGAGGATCACCTCCGATTGCTTAATATGCACTCGTTAGAGGAACGTCGTAGAATTGCTGACCTAGTATTTATTCATTAGCTTTTGAACTTGAATATAGATTCTCTCACTCTCGCAAGTTTGGTTACTTATAGGCAAACCCCGTATAGCTTAAGGAGATTGCCTTTACTACATGTTATCCATTCTCGCTCTAACTATGGTATGCATGATCCTATTAACCGCATGTGTACAGCCGTGAATATGTGTCCTATTTTTGACCTGGCTCTTACTAAAGGTTTGCTTAAACGGTCTCTGTTGTCTTTGCACCCCTGATTGTAGTGTTTGGGATTGTTTTGGTTTTTTTTTGTTGTTGTTTTTTTTTTGTTTACTAATATTTTATTGCATGGGTTGTGGGAGCCTCATTCATCTCAATATATGTTATATTCTGGTGAATAGGTCAATTGATTCCAGGCTTCTGCCTGTGAAATGCGCCTTCTGAATTAGAAGGGTTAATTCTATAATATCACTTATCAGTCAGTATGGACTCATCTATTTAGACCAATTGCCTTATATGATGATTTTAAAACTATAAATCTTTACAATCTCAACTCTCTACTCACAAAAGTGAATTTACAGTCTACCTCAACTTACCTCAATTTAAAACACCACTTATGTAGCATGTCTTTTTAAAAAGTTTAAATTTTTATAAATTTTACCTGGTCCATAGCGTTATAAAACATTGCAACTACTTCAGCGTACTTCCAGTTAATATAATTTTCATGAATTTTTAGAGAGTATACACAAATTTCAATTTTCCTCACTGTAGTAGTAGTAACACGTTTAGAAAACTGCACATTTGGGGAATTCATACTGCATCCTGCATTACATTCAACTAGGATAACATCTTCTTCCATACCAGTATTTGCTGGCAATGAAATATTCACATCGCATTGCAAAAGGAAGTAAAATTCTCACGCTACACTACTTATCGTTAATATTCAATTGAAGTACATGAACCGAGAAAAAGTTTTCCAACAAGTTTCGAGGCTACTGCTTCTAACTCAGTCACTTGCTAGAGCATTTGCACCGATGTAGTATAAAACTTATGCCGGGCAACATCTGTTAGCATTCTAATACATGACCATCTTGTGTCCTTAATGATAACTTTAAACGAAACTTTTCAGAGGGTGCTTCTTTACATTCAAAACATCTTTGCATCATAAATTTTGTACCACCCTATACTCTACCCCGGTGTATACAAACTATACAAGAGAACGATTCCCAGTAAAAGTTTCAAACAAAGTACATGGACTTCTCCGGAGCTTTAAATAGACTCAATTTCAAAACTTAATGAAGACGAAGTAAACGACAACAGAGAGTTTTCCTCATCTTATCCGGTAATGTCAGGCATACTTTGGAATACCAACAAGGAATTATGGAATCTCGTGGATCCAATTACGATTTGATTAAGACAATTAATTTATTTAGGATGCTCGTTTGTTCGTTTTTTCCCATAATGAAACAATTTCGTAAATATTTAC
Source organism: Leptarthrus brevirostris (assembly GCA_964036015.1). Lineage (NCBI taxonomy): Eukaryota > Metazoa > Arthropoda > Insecta > Diptera > Asilidae > Leptarthrus > Leptarthrus brevirostris. Next base: position 9,790,351 of record OZ038373.1, read on the forward strand.
CGAAGATATTTACTTTAGTCAACCGAAATTTATTTGTTCAAAGCCTGATGTAGTTAAGGGAAAATTTTGGGGTCAGTCAAGCGTAAATAATGGAAATCTCTGGACTGTAATTTGGAATTATATGAAATATTTGTTATAGCTCGATGAAAACATGAAGGACATTTTCCTTCATGTTTTGCTATCGTCTCTGAAATGTCTCAGCTGGACAATCAGAGCTCTTGAAGTTTCCAACATCTGATATGTGAGTAAAATTATTTTCACAGACTTCATCCATGTGAATGCTTAAGCTGTGAGCAAAATTTCAAATGTTATATCGTAGGAGATTTGCTTTATTAGGCTTTTACATTATTCCCTCGACATTTATTTTAAAGACGTTCTGAATTCTTTCCATTCTCAGTAATAAATTTGGTTAATGAAGGATGGACGGAAGACTTGGAGCCTTCTAGGATACGGCGAACCTCATCTGGACAATCTCAAGGATTAGTTACACCTCCAAGTGAATGTCGCCAAGTAACTAATGCGGGAGGAGGTAACCTCCTGAAAAATCCCCATAATCCCCAAGGAAGTCTGCAGTTGTCTCCAGGTGCGGCGGTGGAAGAGATTCTATACTCTAACGAGTTGGTTATCTCCGCAGTACACGCACCAGTAGAAGATGTAGACCTGGCTCTAGTCTTTATTTGTTTATTTTTTAACAATATTTCATCAAAGTGCTGACTACAATAAAAAAAACTAAATAACAGTATAATAAACTATATAAAAATCAAAGAATAAGGAGAGAATTCACAAAATATAAATACAGAATATAAAAGTGCATAAAAAGTACATAAAAAGTACATAAAGTGAAAAGTAAAAAGTAACTTCAACAAAGCTAATTCCTCACATGATTTTGCGATAGATGAAAATCAATGCAATCAAAAGAGGAATCAAAAAATCGCTACATCGATGTGATCGGCTCATTTAATCCATTATTAGTGCGATGAAAAGGTAACTGAAGAAAGTCGTGATACCTCAGGAAGCGAGTCGGACCCGATATGCCAAAACAAGCAAAGAGAACAGACAGTTGAAAGCAAAAAGGATCCTGGAGTTACGGCGTCTCTTTTTAAGGGTATCCAAGTGCAAGAGTTCAAGTCTATCAACATAAGATGGTAATATAAGGGAGTTGTTCCAAGTAAGGTATCCAAGAGCGAACCTAACGAACCTCCGTTGAACAGCTTCAATGCGATTAATGTGAGTCGCATAGAGCCGTGACTGGAGAGACATATTCTAGAATAAGCCTGACAAAAGTGCAATATAAAAGCTTTTTAATGTAAGGATCATCAAATTCCTTTGACCACCTCTTCACGAAACCCAGAGTCATATTAGCCTTGGTAACTCTGGCATCAAAATGATCCTCAAAAGAAAATTGAGAATTGAGCCAGACACATAGGTCCCTAGTCTTTGTAACTCTTGTTAAAGGACAACCATCTATGGTAAAGTTAAATTAAAAGGGAAATTTTTTCGTGAGAAAGACATAAATGTAAACTTGCCGATATTTAAGGGAATGTCGTTCATGGAACACCAATTCTAAAAGGCGTCCAAGTCAGAATTTAAAAGTAGGCAATCGGCATTGTCTAACACATTGCTAAATATCTTAGTGTCGTCGGCATAAAAAAGAATATTTGTGTGAGACAGAATCGTAGATACATCATTGATATAAATTATAAATAACAATGGCCCGAGGTGGGAGCCCTGCGGTACACCGGAAGTGTTGAAAATAACATCAGACAGAGGTCCACGAAAAGATACTCGCTGAGTGCGTTCAGGTAACTACGAATGAATCTAATTTACAAAAACTCGCGAAACTCGAGAAGGGAGGGTTTAAGAAGAAGAATTCTATAATTTATTCTATCGAAAGCTTTGCTGAAGTCAGTAAAAATACAGTCAACTTGCTTACCACCTTCAATTGCAGAAATACAGAAGTTTGATAATTCCAATAAATTTCTGGTAGTTGATTTACCCCAATGAAGCCATGTTGAAACGGCTTGCAGTGGAAGTATAGAACATCGCAAATAGGTGCCTCAAAAATCTTGGATATACAACAAAGATTAGCAATTGGTCCATAGTTCGAAAATTCGCATTTCTTACCTTTTTTGTGAAGGGGAATAATCAATGCGGTTTTCCAAGTTTTTGGAAAAACACCTCAACGAGTTGAGAAATTAAATAAATAGCACAGAATAGGTGCAAGAATCTTTTCATTCTGAAACTCCACGAGCATTCAAGAAGTGTAAAGTTCAGAAGAGCAAGCTAAATGTGATGTGGAGATCCAACAAGAAGGCTTGGGTGACACGCGACATTTTTACTGATTGGATCAATGAAGTGTTTGGTCCTTCTGTGAAAAAATATTTGCTTGAGATGAATCTTCCACTCCATGTCTTGCTTGTTATGGACGACGCACCTGCCTATCCTCCAAGCCTACAAAATGAATACAATTTCATCAAGATCGAGTTTCTGCCTCCCAATACCACTCCGCAACTCCAGCCAATGGACCAGCAGGTTATTTCTAATTTTGAGACGCTCTACACTAAAGCACTCTTTGTGCGTTATTTTGAGGTGACTGTTGGGACCAATCTCACTACCACATTGTTGCCTGCCTCAAGTTGATCGAAAAGGCGTGGGAAGGAGTTACCAAGAGAACACTCACTGCTGCTTGGAAGAAGCTTTGGCCAGAGAGCGTTGTCGAATGTGACTTTGCGGGGTTTGAGACAGTTGTAGTATCTGAGGATCCTGTAGTCAATGAGATTGTGCCTCTGTCCAATATCTTGGGGCTGGAGGTGGATAGCAACGATATCAATGAGATTATAGAAGAGCACAGTCAAGAACTGACCACTGAAGAGCTTATGGAGTTGCATTATGTTTCACAGCAAGAAGATGTGGAGGAAAGTTTATCAGTGGAGGAGGAGGAGGAGGTAACAACAAAGCAACAATCTTCTGGTGAAATAAGCGAAATGCTGAAAGCATGGGAAACTGTTGCTTCGTACATTAAGAAGCATCACCCCAATAAGACAGTGGCTATGCGCGCTACAAATTTATTCAATGATAATGCGGTGTCGAATTTTTACCAAACTTTGAGTGAGATCTTGTAGATCGTGGGATCCCGGCCAGATCCACATCGCACTCTCCCAGCCCGTCAGACCAATCACAAAAAGTAAGCCACTCATCAATGGCCAAGAAGTCAGCCCGCCTGAAATAGAAAAAAAAGTCGGCAAGTCAACGAGTGTGAGTAGTATCGAGACACATGACAACTAAAAGCGAAGGCTGGTGACGCGATTCGGGAACCAAGGGGGTCATGCACCTCTTCACCGTCAAACTATCAAGGTCAGAAGAAAACACAAGGTCCAAAAATCTACCTGAATCGTTGGCGATGTCACAACACTGAATGATGTGAAAGAGGGTGAAAGACCATCAATGTCGGGAGAATGCACTCATTCAATGGTGGGAAGATTGAAGTTATCAAAAATCAGGATGTCATCCGGGGGAAGCAAAGATTCACACAAATTATCCAAGGATGCCGTGAGCAAATCGTAAACTGCAGAACAGGGAGGAATATAATCAAGACCACGCACAAGAGCTCCAGATCACGGGAATCAGAAATCTCAACAACCGAGCACAAGATACCTTCCCTGATCGCACTGACAGGAGAAAACGGGTCGACGGGTAGACCTAGAACTCGGGCCCAAATAATTTGAGTATAAATTAAAATTAATTACCTGTGCACCCAAAAGAAACAATATTTATCGATCCTTTGTCTTAAAAATTTTGCTTATTTAAAGAATTCCCTACCTAAAGTGCAATAAAATAATTAGCTAGTCAGTGATTTTTAAGGATGCGGTTTTTCTAAACCTTTCTCTACCTAGACATGTTGTACCTTTTTGGAATTTAAATTTCGGAGAAAATTTTGGAGAAAGCTAAATTTTTGTTAATTTCAAAACATTTTGATCACTTTTCGAAGTGACTGTACCTGCAATGGGAGGAGTTAGATCAACATTTCGGAAAAGTCATTAGTATAGTAGTTCTTTGGCGTTTGTTTGATGTCGCTGCGTTGAATATATCAAAAGATAAAAATAAAAGAGTGATATGCATACCATGAAAATTGCAAATTTATGAATCACCCTACAACTCCCAAACGGTTGAGATTGCCTCCCCTGCCTTACAATTTTTTGTTTATATGAGATCTATCACCCCACTCTTTTCCGCACATCAGATCTGAAACACCCTGTACATATATAATATTCCTAACGAAATGATATCACATTTTTTCTTTTTAATTTGAATAACTCCTTCACTTTAATTTCGACTGGAACGACATCTTAGAAAGGGCAGCCAAGTGGATTTAACAACCGTCATTAAATCAAAAGTAGCACAAGCATACGATAAGTTTCTACATTTCTTGTACAATCTTTGTAAACTGTAAAAAAAAAACCGGCAAGCAAAGCTACTCCAACACTCTTCGGTTTCATATTCACCAAAGTTCAACCTCATAAGTGCTGTTTTCACCTGAAAACTTCTAAGGACGAAGTTAACGAATTTATGAGAATTCTCGGGTGTGTTACGTTTAATTAAAGAAAGACGAGCCAGGCTCATTAAAAAACCACAAGTAGACGTAGAAAAGGAGGAATCTCATATGACTTCATACACCAACCTAGCCATAGGGATATTTAGATATCATGTTCGCATAATGTCTAAAGATATCCCTGAACAGGAGCAAATACATATCCTCCGAGTTTTCTGAGTTCATTAAGCTAAATTGGTACTCATTGCCACAACAGTTACACAATCGCAAGATAAATGTCAGAGCAACGATACTGTCGTAGGATGATTTTATCTAAAGCTTCACTTTCAGATTTTAGTGTGCGTTTCTACACAGAAGTCTTCGCTTTTGATTCTTAAGCTAATTTTGTGGCATGAATTGGGTCACTCAGGCACGATATAAGCAACTAAGTAGCTCTTACGTCATTTCTTAAGCAAAGTTCCAATAAAATTGATATTTTATTCAAAGATTGTGAAACTTTGTCCTCCGATGTTATCTTACAACTACACTACATTTACAACAACAAAAACTGAAAATGAAAGACAAATATTTTTTGGATTCAGTACAGTCAAGTTAGCATCTTCCCTTCAATATCATTGATTTGTACAAAATATAACGACGGAGCATCGGGGAAGGGAATGGAATGAAGTTTTATGAAAAAGAAGTCACATTCAGGCAAAACTCAATTGATAGAAGCATTCACCTCTATAGAAGTTTTTTCCACGTAGACAGGTATTGACTCGACAGTGCATTAAGAACGTGAGAAGATAGAAGAAAAAAATCATGCTATGCCTAAACCTTACTGGAAGTAATTGTATGAGTGTACCAAAGCTTTCAACTCAGGTGAGAATGTGTTGGACATATAATCAAGTCACCTTGTTCTTTCAGGAGACATAAAGGGTAGACTAGAGGAATTTTGTAGTTGTTGATACCAATAAAATATGAGAAATTGATTTCGTGCAAAGAATACCAATTGCTTTGAAGCCAGGAATTCCTTATTCAATGTGGATTCATTCGAGAGGGTTCAATTTTTCTGACTATTTCTAGAACATGTTGATGAAACATAAAGAAAAATTTTGTAAACGGATTGCTGTGATAGCACGTCCTTAATTAGTGACGTGTCTTGACTGCAAACAAACTGTCGATAAGTTTTACTCGATAATAGTTCTTTCGATATTCTTATCACTCAAATTTTGGTCCAGAACAAATCAATTTTAAGCCAGACAATTTCGTATTACTTATTCATCGATCGCCATCCAATTGAATTTTCTTCAATTCTGGAGTATGTAGATCTCAATCAATTTTACACATGGATTGATCGAATTAACTTTACGCCTGACGTGGCACAATAGTCGTAATCCATTTGTTTGTTAACAAATTTTCTCCGCATAATTCGACATTAAATTTGACGTCTTGTAGGATTTAAATTACGGACCTGCACAGGACGAGTAGGTCTATTTGCTGTGCAAAGCGGGCGTTCCCGACCAGTCGCTCATAAAATTAGCACATGTTCAAGGTAATTGATAGCATCACCATAACAAATTTAGACCAGTAAATAATAATGGACGACCAACCATCGCGAGGGATTAGATGGAAACTCTTACGTACTTGGACTATGCCGACGATGTATTTCTCCTATTCAGCAAACAAAGTCATATAGCCCAAATGTCAGAAGCCCCGTGGAGAGAAGGTCGCAAAGCAGGGCTTAAGATCAGTGCTGATAAAACCAAACTTATGAGCTTAAACGCCAGGAGACAACATAAAATTTATCTGGAAGAGTAGCAAATAGAGCAAGTGTATAAATGTTGCTATCTCGGAAGTATAGTTACAGCAGACGGCCAAACTGAAGCTGATGTACAGGCTCGAGTTGCATTTGATATTCTTGCTGAGATCTGGCGCAATAATAACATCTCCAGACGCACAAAACTCCGGATCTTCGAATCGACGGTAAAATCTATTCTGTTGTACGGCTGTTCAACATGGAAAGTGACCTGTCAAATAACATCGAAACTACAAGCCTTTGTCAACCGGTGTCTCCGGCGCATCCTTAACATCCATTGGCTGGAAGTCATTACTAACGAAGACCTACACATACTCACAAGCCAATATGGGATAAGCACCAATAGTCGCTGACGATAGTAGCAATGGATAGGCCACACGCTAAGAAAAGAGCCAAACAACATCGCACAAGAGGCTCTGAATTGGAATCCCTACGAAATAGAAGGACACCGAATTGGACGAAACGACCGGAGAAGATCCGTCGAGAGGGAATTTACCCAGATGAACAAATCGTGGCTATAGTTAAAGGTGTTGGCGCAGAACCGGACCAGGGCGAGAGTCAGTGTAATAGACCCCCCCCCCCCTATGTCCCACAAGTGGTTAAAGGAACCAGAGTTTTAATTTTTTTTTCTAAGTCTCAAAATATTCAGCACAGTTTGCAGTTTTATCATGTACGCTTCCAGAACGTTTAAAAATAATTAAAAAATATTGTCAAAATAAGATTTCAAATATCGGTGCTAAAGTTTGCTAACCGCAGTATTAAATGAAAAGTTTGGATAATCTTTCGAAGTTTTGATAATCTTTCGATCATTCGACCTGACAACTCTAGACATTTTTCTTTCGGGGTATGTTAAAGCCGTGTCGGCCTATCAATCCAAAGGTCCCAGGTTCGAATCTCACCGACGGCGACCCATGGTTGTTTTCTGCTGACAACAGAATACGATAAAAAAGCCATAGGGGTCGCAGAGAAAATATCAGTGGTTCGAAATCCACATTAAATTGTAGGGCCACTTGCAACCATTGTGTGCAATCCTACTTCCCGCCCCATGCTCCACAAGGGGTTACAGGAACTATAGAGAGCGAGAGAGAGATTTTAAAGCCGATGTCTATGTCAAAAACCCACAGCCTTAAGAGCAGTTGGAAGTCAATATTCGTCGGGCAATTCTTGAAAATACAGCAGCAAGTGTTGAACAGAGTTATCCGAAATTGGATCGATCACATGCATCAGTGTGGTGATCACATGAACGATACTGTTTTCAAACAAGTAACTGCAAAGTCTAAGCTTCAAAATGAAGTAAAAACTAAGTTGAAATCTCAACCAGTTGTTGTTTTATTTAATCTTAAAATGCTATCGTTGCTAGTGGAACACTTTTTAGTATATTAACAGCAGATGGCGGAGCATAAGTTGAATTTTGATTTATGATGCATGTGTCGATACCAAAAACGAAAGTTTAATGACGCACACTAACCTTACCTACCCCAGCATCAACGCGCCACTCTTCACAAATCGAACTTAATACACTAAAATCTGCTTATTCCTTATGTTATATAGTATAATAAATTATATACTAAAACCTGCTCTAAAAAAGGGTAATAGTATACTTTATCTCGCAAACCTCCGATGACCTTGAGTTTGAAATATCTCATTTTTTACGTCCTTTTGATGGATGCGACATTACGCGGCTCTCCCACGTCCTTCTATCATGTATTCGATCCTCACCACCTTCGGGGCCCAATATATAGATATTGAGCACCCTCCCCGTACCGCACACTCCTTAATGACACCTTACCGCAACTTCCGCGCCAAGGGTTGTTAACCTTGACAATACATATCAAGGTCAAGGTCATCGATTATGTGTGAGCTAAAGTAAATGACGGAATGACGAACAGAGAGAGCAAAACATTATAACAACATCTCCAGATGGTCCAAACTTTAGATCATTAGATAGACACTAAAATCTGTTTTTTTGAACACCTCATAAATATAACAAAAGACCTATCAAATAACATCTAAACTGCAAGACTTTGTCAATATCTCTGGCGTATCCATTAAAAGCAAAACACAGGGTTGGACGACCGCGCTACATAATTAGAAGACGAAATCGACGAAATTCGAATTTTAAATTGTGTTAAATTAGAGTTATTGGAGCAGAAACGAACTGGCCGAAGGATTGGTAGAGGAGATGCCGTATATCCCACACCGATCACCGATCATCGAAATATTCTGAAGCATCAAAGGAAATTGCTAACCGGAACCCTTGAGCACTATATCAGCTGGCGATATTTGGTCTCGCCATAGGGGTTTGGATATCCTTCTTAAGCAAAACAAAACGAAGATTGCACAGTTTACTATCCTCTGTTTTATCCCTCGTCCTATGAGCCCCAGTTGTTGATAGGAAGCGTCACCACCTCCTTCCATTAAGACTTTTACCCATTCCCTTTAAATTTAATTCCGTTCTTGCCAAGGCATCCTCTCAACTTCTTCAACATCGTAACATAAAAACAAAAGTCTACGGTTTGACCCTATTAAATAAATCTATTCCACTTTCGTCTTTGAATCTTTAAGTGTTTAGAGCAAGCACGTTTGCGTGAGCTGATAACTGGCAAACTATTTTAATTCTCGCTATAATTTTTCCGGTAGGTATCCATCCATCTTGACAGGTATTCCCCACGCTGCCCTATCATCAGGTAATGAAAGGAGGTTTCACGGATGTCTACCCGATACTAGCGAATAAGCCTATAGAGGTCATCGTTAATTACGATCTTTACGCAATCTTTGTCCCGGATACACCAGAAAAACTGGTTGGTGAGCCACCACTCGGAATATCGATGAGCTCCCATGAATCTACTCCCGCTCTACCTCTAATGCTTTTGGTGCCTTTGATTATTCACCATACCGGTCCGGCATTTTCCTTATTCTCCTGCATGATGTCATCACTATATTCACTATTGGATCTGTGTATAATGACTTAGAGGAACTTGAACTGTTTAGAGATTCATTTATTGAAGCACCAAGTTCGGTCGAAGGCCACGTAGGACAATTGTGAATGTCCTTACAAATAAAATAATATGGTCAGAACTTAAAACCATCCAGATCTCTGTAAAAATCTACTGACAGTGTTATCGCAGCTAAGTCGTCCAGATTGTCAAAGAACCTTGCTTTACAGCCTAGATACAAGCCCGGAAACTGACATTAACAGCTGAGCATTGGTGGTGTAAACAAACCAAAACTTTCCATAGTAAACATAAGGAAGAGATTGGGGAATTGTACTTTCTCGTAGTATTTCTCGCAAAATTTTTAAAGTCTCTAATTGGATTTTACTTGAGAATAAACCTACAAATGTTCTAAACATGTGATCAGGATAAAAAGTATAAACATGTGAACAGGATGAAAAGTATAAGGGGAAGTAGTTGAAGTATTGAGCTTCAAATGCGTCAATGACATCAGCGTTTCTCTTTGGTTTTGGTTACGAGAGTGTGGCAGTTTTATTTGTGTGCAAGGATTGGTTAATCTGTGGTACAACAAAAATGAAATAATGACGAAACGCTTGGTGGTGAAATGGCCGAACTGTCATGTTTTCCGGGCTTTTATCTAGAGTAGACTGTCCTTGCTCCCAAGCAGGCGAGTCGTTGTTCGTTTAAGAGCTGCACGTTCACAGAGTAAGTGCACTATGCATTGAATTTCCTCCTCGTGTTTTGAAACAATAGGTAACATTTTCCCATCATATTACCTATTAAAACACTATGACTTTCTTACACAGACAGACTAACTTTATTTTAATGTTTAGTTTATGCATCAAAATTATATTACAGCGCCATCTATGTACATATACACATAGATGGCGCTGCAATATAAACAAACATTATAATCATTTGATTTATTGGATAAATGATGCATTGTCAATATAGTCCAGCAGCATCCAAACCCATGAGCAAGATGCCTATTCGAATATAACACTAAGGGAGTTTCCAGTATTTCGCGAGAATGTTTTTCACAAAACTGTTTTATACACTAAAGTCTGGTGTATAAAATCTACTTCCATGGCATGCTTATTTGTTAACTTTTAGTACAGGGTGCTCAGTATTCCGGTACTTTTCGGTGATATATTTATCGGGAACAGAATCCCGCTCAAACTGTGAACTCCGCAATTAACTTTTAATCATAAATAGTAATATTCCTAGCTTTGCAAGCATATAGAAACTTCAATAGACGCATCCGTCTATATAAATTATTAAAGATTATTTAAGCCCCCATTTCCGTATGGCGCTTTAAATATCCTATTAAGCTCACAATAGCTAGTGTTGGGTAGGATATAATTTACCACCAATGGTTTTTTATGGCCGTTTTTAAACATAATTTAATTTCCGTTGCACATTATTTGTATTTACCTGAGGGCATTTTTCACATTAATGATAAATAAATTTCAATTATCGAAAATGGTTAATTAAAATGCGAAATTAAAGTTATTCAGATAACGGAGACAAGCAAATATACTAAATGTAAATGCAGTCTTTTGGGTAAATAGAGATTGCAAAAAGCGTTATTAAAGTTCTAAAATAATTAATTTTCCATTACGACTTGGAATCGATTGAAATAGGGATTATTACAAAAAGTCATCCTACTCTCCCCTACCGGTACAGTCAAATTTATTTTGATTTACGAGAACAGGTTTTTTTTTCATAAACGTTATCTCTCCGCGCCAATGAATGCCCACATCACACTGGGAGGTTTTAAAAAAGCTCCTTGAAGTCGGAATTTCCCTGTGGGATCAGGACCATTCCCTGAACAGTAATAAATAATTTCTAAGCCATAATTTGTCATAATGTGACGTTAATTGTGCTCCTGACCAGCAATTGAGGGCTTCCCGCAAATCCTAATGTCAAGGAAAAAAAAACCTTCAGATAGATATCATCTCCAGACACAAAAGAAAGGATAATGTGCACACGCCCGAAAATGTTTTTCGAATGTGAACAGTGCCACAGTTCACGTCATTTCTGGGAGTTTAGCTCATGAGCCAAATTGTGTGCTCCAGCAACGCGGCTTACCATAAAGTTTGTCTTACTCTCACGAGAATGGGGATTTCATATCCTTCGAGTACTGGTGATAAATAAAAAGGACTTTGAGTCTGCCAATTGTCACATAGAATATGTGCCAATTTGTAAGACAAAATTGGAAGGAGTAAGGTAATTTTGGGTGAAAATCGTGTTATAGTGCCCTGTGAAAGGTATTGGGAATGCCATTTTTGTAACAAAATTTATCGTTCACATTGGCACTTAATTTCGCTGGCGTCATGACAAGAATTATTAAGCAGAATAATTTGTGAGCCAAATCTATTACGAGCTGGGGCAAAGCCAACCAGCCAGATGAGGCGGGACAAGAATTACGGAATTGAGGAAATGAAGTGCAATAGAAGTCCTTACAATTTTAAAAGGTTCTCTCTTTCCGGGTAAAAGTGATTGTGATAGGGCAGGAAGTGTCTATAGAAACTTTTATAGGATTAAAGGGTAGAAGAGCACTTTCGAAGATTCACTGCACTGAGGTCTTTTGAGCGTAGGCTAGTATTATCAGATTTGTGATTTTTCTAAAGTGCTAGGATGAGGACAGACCTTAGATCGAATCTGTATGGAACTTCCTCGTATTTTTCCAATGATCAGATGAGAGCTTGCAATTTTATCGGAAAAACTGCATATATTTCTCGTTAAGCTGACCTAGGCATTCCTGATTGAAAAGCTTCTCCATATTTCCTTTAACGTAGGGTAGCGGCTTAGGTTAAGCCTGCAAGATAAATACCTTAATTGGTAGTTTCGAAACCATGACTGTCGTACTTTTGGATTATGTCTAAGTAAGTAGATGCCATAAATTTAAGAAATTCGCCCTCTTTTTTATCATATACACACCCGTCCGTTATAAGATATCTCTATAGATATATATATTTTTGATACAAATTAAACTATACCCGGTAAAACGATATCCTCTATCATCATAATAAGGGTATAGCAAATAAACAAACCCATAGCAAAAACAACTATGCTTGAAACTTGTTTTCTATTTTGAGGATTTAGGTATGTAGGTGTACAGAGCTGATTGAATTAATTTATCTCGGGTTTTATATTAAATACTTCCCGGTTTTTTATTGCAAAATCCAGGATATTAGAGTTAAAATTAAATGTATGTTATTCGATACCAAATAAAACCCCTAGTTAAGGAAATTTTCACCGCTGGGTGGGGGGTGGGGGGTGGGGGTGGGGGGGCGGTGGTGGTGGGGGCAATCTATACCGATTGGGAGTTACAGGGTGATTCATAAATTTTTTCATGGTATGCACATTACTCTTTTATTTTTATCTTTTGATCTACCCAACACAGCCACATTAAACAAACGCTAAAAAACTACTATCCCAATGACCTTTCCAAAATTGTGAACAATGTTGATCAAACTTCCACCATTGCAAGTACAGTCACTTTCAAAAGTGAAAATAAAATGGTTTGTGATTATCTAAAATTCAGTAAATAGTAATCCTTAGGACATGTATCCCCGTAAGACAGTGTCCAAAGTTCTATATTGATTCCAAAATAGATTAAGTAAGCAATTAGTCTTCTTTTGATCATGGGTCTTCGTGATTCAACACGTAGTGGTATCTTCCCATCTTTTTTTCGAAATATCTAACAGCCCATCATTGAGGAATTCGGCCGCAGACGGAGTTGGATCGATTCGTTGAGCGGCACGAACACCATGCCTCCGGTTTCGAGACCAGGTCTCCCCGAGAGCTTTTATTAAGAAATTAAAATAATCCACTCTGTCTCTGGGCTGTTGTCTAGCTCGCAGCAATGCAAAAATAAAACATTCAAGTTTCCTCACTTCCCTTCCGGCTAAAAGCATGCTGACGCATCAAAGGGTTGTCCCCTAGGCTTTGGCCACATCGTATAAAAAAAAAACACCGGGGAAGCATTTGTTCTGCTTCTTGAGTTTCCATGGTAGCCGGTGATGCCGCTGTACCCGGTTACCCATCAGATGTGTACCCTTCTGTTCGTGCTTAAAATTTGTAAAGCTCTATAGCAATCAAAGAGGAATTTCGATTTAATTTCGTTCGACCTAAGAGCTTTAAGCGCCCCTTGGCAGTCCACATAAATGCTAATTGAACTCCCTGTTTCCAGCAGACTGAGAGCCAATTCTGCCGCCTTGTGTATAGCCACATCCTCGGTTTGAAAGACAATGCATTCACTGTCGAGTCTGTATGCAGAATAGGTATTAAGATCTTGGCAGAACACTGAAGCTCCTACTCCAGAGCTGCAGGTTCTTCTGTTCTTGTTTCCCAGAACTGCCTGTCCGGAATTACTACCTCGAATTTCCTCTTAAAGTCGTCCGCAATTGGTAGCATGTAGCGACTCTCCCCTGAGTTACTATGGCTGTACCCCCCCATGTCTTCTGGAATTTTGACTGTAAAGGGGGGGGGGGGTATTAAAATGTTCCATTTTTTTATTTGATAGTACCAACTCTTCAAGAGTATCGTCCCCCCGCCCCTAATCTTTGCGTACTGGTCCACAGGGGGGAGGTTAAGGATTGTGCTAGAGCAACGGAGGGAGTTGTTTTGAATGCACTAGGAACCGCCATTCCCGCTATTATTTGTATGTGCTCCAATCTAGAGAGATAAGTTTTCTTGTTCACAGCTGGCTACCAACCATGACGCCGTTTGGCGAATTTGTCCGCACTATTGTTGTGTATACCCATAGCGTGATACTAGGTTTACATATAGAGAAAGCTTTGTTTACCTTAGCAATCATTTCTTTTATATTTAGCTTCCAGGTCAGTTTGCTGCCTAGAATGAGTCTTAGAAATTTATCCTGCAGTTTCAGTTCCGTCTAACCGTGGTGCCTAGCGGTGTCCAGTGAAGAGTACCATTTTGGTCTTGCGTAGGTTGATGTCTAGTTTTTACCCATGAGCTTAGCTTCCTTAGAGCTCAATCCGTGATTTCGGTAATCGTGTTAAGGCACTTGCCTGACACTAATTGAACTACATCATCAGCGTAAGCCATCTTACACCCGTACTCTCAAGTGTTGCTAGCGACCACTTTTACACTCGTACTCTCAAGTGTTAAGGCCGACATTCTGTAAGAAAACAAATTTCGAAAAACGGCCACGTCACTCGATATTTGTATGTATTTAATTAAGAAATAAATTAATTTTTTTTTCAGATGCATTATATTTGCGCAATACGCCCACCGTTCTTAAGAGGCGGGTGTAAACGACGTTGTTTACGTGACTTCCGAGAGGGAAAAATCAAAGCAACCATAGGAAATTGCAAACTACATGAGAATTTCAATAAAAGGATGAAAACCATATAGTCATAGTTATTTGAACAACTCCTATTTTTCCTATGGTTTCCCATCGTGGACTGCCCTAGGGAATGCCAGAAGGAGCCACAAAAGCATCAGAGAGTGTGACACGAAAACGTACTCGATAAGTTCTATTAGATAAATATGACTAAATCCATACAGTGAGCGAGGAGAATAAAACAGCTTATCCAATACCTTACTAAAATCAGTATAAATACAGACAGTTTGGAAACCATCCAAAAATCCACCCATAATGCAACAAACAAACTACAGCAAGGAAGAAACCGTGAATCTATACAGAAAAAAACCGTGCTGCCGGGAGGAGATTAAGACTTTAGTTCGATTAGTTTAGGAATACGAGACAATTTAGTAATAGGCCTGAAATTTTAATTCTCCCTCTTACTGCCACTCTCGAAAGTATGGATTAAAAAAAATATCTTCCAAAGTGCTAGGAAGTGGCCCTGCCGAAAAATATTTTCTTTTGACTGTAGCAGAAACTCCGTCAGATCACTAGAAAAGTAAGTTGAAAGATCAGCAATATGCTTCAGCAGGATCTCCTCCGTGAAAGATGCAATAGGTACCAGGGGTGACTTTCGATTATTCATGTGCGAAAAGTTTCTACAATTTGAATAAAAATCAGATGATTCAAATGCGCTCCTAAAAATTCAGCAAATAAGTTACAAATAATATTAGAAACATTTTTGGAAATTACCCCGAATTTCATAGTCGATGGATAGTTATCAACCTTTCTTTTTCCCGTTGACAAAATCGAAAAATAACCTGCTTCTTAAGTTCTGAAGGTGCTCTTAATATAGAGAACGAGAAAGGATTATATCGATGGCATAAAATAAATTCGTGCCTGAAGACAACACTGTTAACAGGTAGGTATTTTTTTCAAAGTCTATTTTCCTATTCCTAAGAGTTTTCAATTCTCTGGTAAACCAGGAGGGAGTGGAGTCTCCATTTCTAACCCGAACATAGGGAACAAACCACCCTAAGAGTAATATTAATTTTTATAAGTTCTTCTCCGAATAACATTTTGACAAATTGGACCTCTGCACTAAACTAGCGATAATATATGTACTATTCAGCTTTGAGATTAAAATCTCATGTAGTATTTGAGTGTGTTGCTTTATATGCGATATATGAATGTACTAATGTAGCGTTTCGTCGTTGACATGTGATATAGTTACCACAAAGTTTCTTTGTAAATCCATAAAGGTGCAGACTTGTTTTCTTATATTCCAGATAATAAGAGATCTTTTGTTACCTCGTTTTTCTGACTACACAGCCTAACAAGATCGATTTTTCGCTAGCAATACTTACCACATTTTTTCATATTTCTTCTTACATTACAAAGTGACGTAAATGGAACAATATCCTTTATATTTGCATAGCGTTGTTTTAGGCGGAAAACTTCCATAGAATTTCCATTGTAATAGAAATGTGAGAAGCCTTTTCCACAGGATAATGATGAAAATTCATAGAAGCCTCGAGCAAACATATTCAGATGAGCATAAAGTGTATGAAATTCAACATGGTAAGCAAAACACCTTTCTTATAGCGTCAATTTGAATCTAGTACAGACATCTATCCGTTTACATTTAATCCACATACAAATAGCTACTGATGTAAGCAACGCTTTCACAAGGCTAAGATTTGCATAAATTACTTAAGTTATTGGAAGGGTGTTATGCCGTTCTTATTTGGAACGTGTACATAAACAATGTAGTCTGGATGCAAGGCAGCTCATGAAATTCTTATACTGAACAAGTTTTCTTAGAGATTTTTCTCATTTTGAATTGATTTTCTTGTAAATATTTTTTAGTTGAGGTTTATTGCTCGATATCCTTTCGTATTTCATAAATTTTCTTCAGTAACTGGAAAAGAGAGCTGAGCTTGCAGGTAATACTTTCCAGGAATAACAATTTTAAGATTAGGCTTTCTATGCTCTTAAATTATTTATTACTTTTATCTGTTTATTTATTAATTTAATAATAACATTAAATAACAGATTAATAAAAGTGTGTAATATAATATGAATAAAAAGTGCACCACTTGGGCAAGAAAAACAATTCAACCCAAATGCTAAATTAATTTAATAATGTAACATAAATGGGGCCCTTCAGGCTCGACGGATTAATTAAGGCACTTATTTACAGTCAGAAATTTCCACAATTTTATTTACTATACAACTTCCTTTACACGTTTTCTTCACAATATAACGTTTCACTTTTATAATTAGCAGTTATCACTTCACGAGTTAAAATAAAACTACTCGGCCCTATTTAAACTACTTAGCTTAATTCTAGAAACTTCAGCAACTTTATTCTAGCAATTTCCGTTAGTCGTTTTCACCACACCAAGTCACCACAGGTTCTAGTCGTCCTTGACTTCATACGGAATCTGACGTTTTCCTGATTTCCGAAATTCGGGACCTGCACATTGCACAACTTGATTTATTTTTCATCGCGTAGCCTTTGCCAGATTACAGTGCATGTTGCACTGACCCCGTCTTAGTTGTATCTCCTTGGTGTAGCTGTAATCAGTCAATGTGTACGATCTTCTTTTTGTCTTTTGGTCTCCGCTGTATCCTTGTTGATGCGCGTAAGAATCTTGTATGGCCCTTCCCACTGCTGTTGAAGCTTCGGTGATTTTCCGTTTCGTCGCCGCGGGTTGAATAGCCAGTCGAGGTATCCTTCCCTGAATTCGCTAGAAGAAGCTTTGATGTCGTATCGTGTTTTCATTCTATCGCTGGATATCTTGAGGTTATTTCTTGCCAGTTGATGGATTTCTGCTAGACGCTTCCGAAGTATGGTTATGTACTCTTCAGTGTTTTCAGTATCTTTTTCAAGTGTTCCGAACTTCAAATCACTGTACAGTCGAATCTGTCTTGCAAACACAATTTTAGAGGCTGTCCTTCCTGTTGAGTTATGGAAGGCTGTTCCATAAGCTAGTAGCTATCCCACTCCCCTTGGTCGGAATGAAGCTCATTGGGGTCGCCAAATCTGCATATCCAGTTTGTTGCTAACTCCTCTGCCACTAACTTCGCTTCTTGATTTGGGAGCGCATATACTTCTGGCTATATACTGAAGTAATCCATTACCACTAAAATGTACCGGTTGCCCCGATCTGACTCTGGGAATGGTCCCGCAAAGTCAATCCTTGTATCCTGGCATTAAATCAGGGATAATTTCGTGCAATTTGGGAACGTGGATGCCGGTCCTGTTAAATTGCAAATTGTGCAATTAAAAAATATGGTCATATACATTTTAGGTTATTTTTTAGTATTTCAGTCAAATAATTTTTCCAAATCAAGTTCAGAAAATTTTAAGAAACCTTTGAACCCTCCAAACCACCCCCCCCCCCCTCCCCCTACACACCTGGCCTGACAGTAGTACTAGAAGTGACTAATGGACTGGCAGGTAGTTTACCAATGATATTAGCTCCAGCTAAAGTATCTGCTACACTAAAAGAGGTGACAGGCAATATGATGACTTTATCATACAATGTACTGACTGACAGCCAGATCGCTGATTGGTTATGTGTTTGAATCGATACTTGGTAAAGAACTTACCAATCCTTGCCCGAGAAATGCGTACATGCAATCGCCTGTGATAAATCAAACTTCTTACGCAAATGGTCAAAATTTCGTTAACGCAACGACGACATCACCTACAACAATAGCGGCAATGATTTCGTCAACACTTGTCACTTCCACAAGATTTATGTCTTCAATACAAGTACTGCGACTATAGTGCCATCTACTATTAGCGCTATTCTGACCACATTAACCTCATCCAAGGTTCAAAGCGACGATAAAATCATAAAAACTGATACATGCGTCTACCACCGCTCTTGCGGCAAATTCACCAATTACGTTGGTTGAACAAGGTTAGGATTGCCAAGGGGGGACAAGAAATTCAACAAATCGCCGTCAGACTTGGACTGAAAACAATAATAATAATAATTAATAGATAATTAGGCCGGAAGAGAATTCCTTGCCTTGTTTTTGCATTGCTGCGAAATAAACAAGAGCCAGAGACGTAGTGAATGTTTTAAATTTATTGCAATTTTTAATTAAAATCTCGTGGGCAGACGAAGGCTAGAACGGGCATTCATGGCATGATGATCCTGTCACTCATCCATTGACCCAAAACAAGTCAGGACCTCCGAACTTCCTGTTCCTGAAAGAGGAACCAATAAAAAAGTATAGGTTTTAATATGAACTCATAGATTGTAGAATTATTAAGATGCCAAAACTGCGTGACGCAGAAAAACGTCCCAATTATATAGATTGTTTTTTATACGATGTAGCCAAAGCCTAGGGGACAACCCTTTGATGCGTTAGCATAGTTTTGGCCGGAAGGGAATTAGGGTAAGGGAAGTGGGGAAACTTGAGTTTTATTTTTGCATTGCTGCGAGCCAGACAACAGCCCAGAGACGGAATGGATTATTTGAATTTCTTAATAAAAACTCTTGGGGGAGAACTGGTGTCGAACCCGGGACCAATGGCATGGCGGTCGTGCCGGTCAACGAATTGATCCAACTCTGAGGGAAGATGTTCCTACAAGAAGTAAAAGAGTGTAGAATTTTAAAACGCGAAGTGGAATTGTTATTTCTCAGTCATTTAAGATCAATCTACCAGCATGGTACATCTGGTCGTGATTACTTCAACGTCAATACACATTCACAAAACCGTTATTTATGAGTATCAACCAAACTCAATCTTTTCCAAAGCAATTTCAAATAGTAATACCAGACTTTACCAGTTTAAAATTAAATTAATTTTGGCATTAATAGGATTTCTGTTAATTATCCTATTATCAGCAAAATCCTGTCGTAATTTCAAGTATAAATCGTATCTGTAGCTCATAATTATCTTTTTCCGTTCGTTTATTTTCAACTTCCCGACTAGTTATAACAACTTTCTGAATGGACAGGGAAATTACGCAATTTTCCATATCACAGACTTTCATTCAATTTATCACCACAGAATGTTCAATGTAAAGCTGTGGGGGATGACGAATTATTACCTTGCCTGGGGTACAAACGGCCCACCAAAATAAAACCGAACGGTTCAATTTTAATTGACAAATTTTTGAATGTCTTGAAAAGAGACTGTGAAATGCACTAATTATGGAAATATATTGCCTTTACTGTTGAAATGGAATTTTTTGGACAGGCGGAAAAAAAATTAACGAATGGAGAAAATTGGTTCATGCTATGTATATACGTTATACGTTGACGTGGGTGGTGTGAGTATAAGTCGAATTCTGCAGTTCTGAGTTGAAGTTATACATGGCCTTGAATGCAAAGTTATTTCAGA
This sequence comes from Leptarthrus brevirostris, assembly GCA_964036015.1. Classification (NCBI taxonomy): domain Eukaryota; kingdom Metazoa; phylum Arthropoda; class Insecta; order Diptera; family Asilidae; genus Leptarthrus; species Leptarthrus brevirostris. The sequence continues at coordinate 9,810,357 of OZ038373.1, forward strand.
TTTCTTGTGTTAGCCTACTACTGCGGAGGTTCCAGGTTCGAATCCCACCGATGGCAATCCATGGTTGTTTTCTGCTGGCAACAGATTACGATAAAAAGGCCATGCGAGTTGCATAGAAAATGTCAGTGGGACGGAATCCACTTTAAATTGTAAATCTTGCAAACATTGTCTCGCAAATCTTGTCAGGACCAAAAGCAGCAGCAAAGGTAAAACTAATAGGCTTATATTTGCCATGTACCTACACCTATGTTCTGGAAATCGTTTTGCTTTTTCTGAAAAATATGAGTATATGTCAAAAAGCCATCAGCCGAAAGGTTATTTGATTAATGTACATATTGTAATGTAAGTGTCCCATCTTCGGGCTCCACGGATTAATTAAGACACTTATTTTCAATCACGAATGTTCACAGTTTTATTCATTCTTTCGTTCTTCTTCATTAGTCCTTTCCTTCACCATCGAGGGTCTCTCGAAACACCTCCATCGCTTCGGGCATTTTCAGATGAGGCCGTACTCTGACAAGTCTCAAAGGGTCTTCTTGCTGCAATCACTTTGAGTATGACTATGACACTATTGTTTCCTTGTTTCGGTCAATACTTCTCTTTAATCTAAATAACTCTCGTTCCCTTCTGTTGCACTCTTCACAATCAGTCTTCCTCGTCCTATACCCCGTCCTGGCTGCATGTCCAGCATCTAGGACGACAACGGTTGACCTGGGTATTAATTCGGCAACAAGCATCTTTAGTTTCGTTTTCTACTCCTAGGTGAATAGGTCTTCAACAGTGGTTTAAAATATAATGAATTATCTGAAAAGTACAACATTTCGATATCAGGAACTAGGAAAATCGTTGAGAAATACAAATAGTTAGGAACAACGGCCACTTTGAAAAAGGTATTCGGGAGTTAAAGGCAGACAAGTAATCAGACTGACAGATTAATAGAGAAGCAGACTCAAAAATGTCCACTAAATTTCGCCAGAATTGTTAAAGAGAAATTGAATTTGAATATTTTGTCACGCACCGTGCAAAGAAGATTAAACGAAAATGGATTGAAAAACTTTTACGCAAAGAATAAACCTCTGCTGCGCCCGACAAATATAAATAAACGGTTTAAGTTCGCAAAAAAATATGCTGATATACCTCAATCTTTTTGGAACCGCATAATATGGTCAGACGAATCAAAATTCGAGCTAAAAAATCCCAAAACGCGACAACGAGTGTGGTGTAAGTCATCTCAAAGGCTAAAATCAATATGTATACAGCCCACTGTTAAGCATGGAGGTGGCTCTCTAATGGTTTGGGGATGCTTTTCTTCAAACGGAGTAGGACACCTCATCAAAATTGATGAAAAATATACAGGAAAATATTACGTGAATCTATTGAAGGAAAATCTAGAGCAATTTGCTAAAAAAGATGAATTTAAAGGACTTTGTGTTTCAACAGGATAATGATCCTAAGCACACTAGCAAAGTTGCAACTACCTATTTTCTTGAAAATAACATAGAAAAGCTGGAATGGGCACCGGAGTCCCCGGATTTGAATCCGGTGAAACATCTTTGTACCATATTAGATAAGAGAATCCTACTAAGTACACGTACAAATCTTGCAACTTTTTTGGAAACTATGAAAGTTGAATGGGGAAGCTATACCACAATCACAACTACAAAACTTAATTGATAGTATGCCCAAACGATTGGTAGAAGGTATTGTTGAATTATATATTTTATCTTTGGCCGATGTGGTACCATATGTTTTGTGCTCGACTGATTGGTCCAGGAATCTCAGATTAAAGCTAATATAAAAAAAATTTGACTTTAAGCCGCTGACGCAGTACTTTAATTTATTTTGCGTTTTTCTCGAAACTAGTTTTTTCAAACTGGTGTACAAGATATCTCAAGATCTACTTAACTGATTTTGATGAAATCTAAACCACATATTCTTTACAATATTATCTAAGATGGAAGGTAGGACTTTTTTGATTGCGTGCCACATTCATAAGTTATAAATGTTTTAAACTCAAAATTTCGATAAAAATCAGAGTTTTTTTTTCAACCAGCTGTCATTTCTACAAATAAAATTTGAAAAATATTGTCCTACGCTACATCTTAGCTTTTACCTTTCTAAATAACACACATGATGCTTGACAAAGAAAATAAGTAAACCATTAGCAAGGATCTTTAAAAGAGGGTCCAACTTGATGACTCATATCTCCCAAATTTTTTTTTATTCGTTATTATTTCAAATTACTTTTACGAGTGCCAAAGTGGTGTAACCCCTTAATCAATTTCCCTTACACTTAGTTCCTTTCTTGCCAAGGCTTGCTTCATCAGCATAGGGCATCCCCTGAGCTTCGACAATATCATATAAAAAAAAGGTTAAAAATCGGGGATCAGTTTAATGATAAAAGGCTTGAGTGGTTCTACGACGGATAACATTGAAAGAATTATAAGTTTGTTCTTTTGTAAAAAAAAAGTACCTAAAAAGGTCATGCGTGTAAGCAAGAAAGTAATTCATATCACCGCAAAGCTACGACCGCCAGCAATACGTAGTTGGGAAAATGTAAAGAGTTTTAAATAAGAACTCAAAAGCTTAAATCTTATCAAATTATTGTAAGATGTATTGTATAGACATTTTCCAAAGTTATATTAAACAAATTCTTTCTTCCTAACAGAAGAGCATTTCATTAGGGTTTGTGAAAACGTTTATTATAAATATTTTTTCACTAAAACAATCGAGCAATGTGAAATTGATGCTAAGTAGAAAATACAAAATACGATTTCTAGATACAGTAAAGATTGTTAGGCTTTCGAGAAGCGCAAAATCTGGAAAAATCAGTTCATTTTAAAACTTTGAACTTTTGAATTGTACTGTATTAAAATTAAAGCAAGTTGGGAATTTTATTTTCCCTCGTTTTGCTAGACTGCAAAATATTATAAATTAATAATATAGAGTCCTCCAAAGATAAGTACTATATATTTTTTCGAATTGAATTGAAATGAGGAGCTGGCGAACAAAACCGGAGTTGTCCACAATAATTATATTTTTTTTTACTTTTTTTTCGAACTCTTCAAGCTCACTTACATTTGACTTCGAAATAATTTCAGTCAGAACCGGCATTAAACACCTCAAAATAATTGTCAAAAACTGCCTTTTCAAACAGAAACGGACTTGTCCATGGCTGGCTGGATGAAAATTACATTGCTTTTTTATTTCCAATCAAAACTGGACAAAGACCTAAGAATCTTTCTACCTAAGACAAGTTGGGTTATACATATTCCTTCTGTGTTACAGCCATGGATACAAAAAACCCACACTTCTTTATATGGCTCGAAAATCAAGCTAAGAAAGGGTCGTCCGAAGTAGCATAAGCTCTCCTAATTTACCTTATTTCCGCCGATTTATCTGGAGTGTAGCTTTTGCGGCTTTTTGCAGATGCCTGTGGTGGGCAAAAAAAAATTCCCATGTGGTGCATACATAAGTATATTTGAAGAATTGTGCCCCTGCAAATGTTACCAAAATAGTACTAACTTTCCCTGTACGAGGGCACAGTTTTCTGCCGGCAGATAGGGTTTTCGGGAGGGTTGAAAAAGAGCTGAGAAAGAAGCCATTCGTCTTTAACCCAAAAACTTATTATGAGGTGTATGAAAAGCATGGCAAAGTACATATCTTGGACGAAGACTGGTATCCTTATGATGTTAAAAAGCTTGAAAACAGTTACAAGAAAGTTAAAAACAATATACGATATGCAAAACGAATCAATAGTCAACCTTAGTCCAACCAGAAAATCAAAACGTGACCCTATCGGGTACAACTCGAGGCCGTGGTCAAGCTCGTGGAAGAGGCCGTGGTCAAAGTCGTGGAAGAGGTCGCGGCACAAGGCGTGGAACTGTACGTACATCCAGAAGAAGTGAACAAAGTGCATCATTAACGCACGAGTTTGTGTAGGATTGTTAAATTGATTAAAAGGAAAGCGAAAATAAAATTTATAAACTTCAAAGAATAATTTCTTTTCATAACCGGATATGTCCATAAGATTTTCATTCAAAATTAGACTTGTCCACCGTTTTTACTCAAACCCGGACTTGTCCAAAATAAAAATAAAAAAAGGGTGGTAAGTTTTTTTATTGAACTAAAGCCAGGTTTTGTCTTCAATTTTAATAGCGACTTCTTAAACTAAAGCTTAAAATTCTAGCTTATCTCAATTTGCTTATTTTGGTTTATTGCCTCTCCTGTAAAAAACTAATTAAGGGACAAGTCCGGGTTTGTTCGCCAGCTCCTCAAATTATATCGACTTAAATAGTATTTTCTAAGATTTCTCGTACCACGTAAGTCAAATTTGCGAGCTCTCAACTGCATAAAATATCGACAATATTCAACAAATTCCTGATTTGATTTTAATTAAAATTCCTCCGTTAGACGATGATATTTTCGCCCTTATACCATAAAGTACTTTATATAACACAATTTCATTGAAATTCTTCGTGGCTAATAAATTATGCAAAATTAATCCTTTCTGAGGGAACTTATTCAAGCTTTTTGAAATTCGTAATATTTATTTGATCAAATATTCATAAAAGCAGCAATCAAGAACATCGACCTATACCTACTGATTACAAAGGGCAATATTTATAGAGTCCAAATTTAAATGAATTTTACCTTTACTGTTGACACCATACAGCTGACGCAGTTGTGTGACACAAACATTTATAATCAGTATTGTTTGATGCAGGCGTTTGCGATACAACGGGCAATAAATAATTACTAATATGATGGTCTTTTGTGTTGACATACCCGAATTGCTATTATCTAAACGGCCCCCCACTACTTAATTTGGCATATATGTGACAAAGAAAATCAGTTGTCAATAAGCTCTCCTGGAATTTATGTAAATATTGTACACAATGGCATTACTGTACAATATTTAAATGAGCTTGGATAGAGCAGACCATAATTATGCAATAACAATAGAATTGTGGAGTTAACGAAAACCGACCTGGATATGGCCCTCCCCTATCTAAGATAGTCGTTGTTACCATTTGCTTGCGGACGTGTTATCTCAGAATTAGTGCTAAGATTACCAGTGTTAATTTAGGTGTTATCTCTCGTTGCCGTAATATTTTATATTTTCTTGTGCATATATACAATGCTCAGATCTCAAGTCAAATCAAGATAGTCTTAAGCTATCTGAAAACGACATCATAAAATTCCTCTGAAGACGGGAGATTCATTTTATTATTTCAAACACAACGAAGCTTCTTCACCTGCACCTATATCATACTCATTCCTCCTTCTCGTCCTTTTTATACACAGTTAAAAGATGATTTGAAATTGTGAACCAAGATGATAAGATTTGCTAATTAACAGTCAACGAAACGCGAATAAAATCGTGAAAAGCTAACGAAATTAGGCGCATACAAACAAAGAAATTTTATGTCAGACTCATCAAAGTTTTTATTGATGAAAGGAAAGGACCAAAAGAACCGGGCAAAGTTAAGAAAGTTTTTATGAAAAATTTGAATACAATATTACATTGGCCGTAGATCGGGACAGGAATAAGGAAGCTGAATTAATGACTGCCAACAAGAGGCGTTAATTCCCACCAGATACTCATATAAATGAATAAAGGCAGTCTCCAGTTGGCAGATAATGAGATTCATAATTCAATTTATAGCCAAAAAGGCTGTGAAAGTTTTCATATTGTCTGCGTTTGAAACAGGCAACAGCGGGGGGAAAATTGTTGAAATCTTTCATAGGTTTGGTTGCGCAGCATTAGAATTGTGCATTATGTTGGATGTCCTTTATTTTGTAATTAGAAAGCAGTCCTATATCTACGTTGTGGGTGCACAAAAGAGCAGCTTTGAAATTGTAGCCTTCCGAGAGAATCGAGCTGGATGGTATATGAATAATTGCCATGATTTTGCATAAATGAATTTTACTGCTAGGGGTTGTTGTTATTCAAATTAATGCGCTGACGATATGAAAATGTAAATATCCTGACGTGATAAACTTTCCTTCAATAGTCTATTTTAATAAACTTCCTAATATTGCCCCAAAATGCTTTCTAGCTAATCTGTTATTGCAGTTTCAAAATATTTTATAAGTCCGGTCTTTTGTTTGTTAAGACTCTGAAAGACGTATGTGCCAGCATTGTCTAAGTCTACATTGTTTCGTAAACAAGGAGTACGGAAGTTTGTGCTCTTAAATACATCTCATAAGGCAAGCATAGTCCGACAATTTTGCAAATAAGTACCTACACAAAACATATTCAAATTTACACTACAATACACACTATATAAAAAGTAACATAAACATTTCTGTACATTTTTGCATTTTATGAATTTCACCAGATTTGGAATATTCACAAAAAATTCGACATTATTTTCGATATAAAAAATAATCGATATTTCTCTATTCTATATCGATATTTTTATATAAGGACAAGCAACACTTTTTTAAAGTCTGTTTAAAGTAGAAATTAAAACCTAAATATAAAAAGGGTTACTCTGGCGAGTCTTAGAAGTAGCTTCATTATCGGGCCATCATCACATCCGATTTGACATTACGGGGCGTTCTGATACTTGTCTAGTACTGCTATCAGAGGAATACAACTGGTATACCTTTAAAACTGTGTGAGCTCGAAGGCTGCTCATCACAATCTGCTCGATTGGTGAACTAGAAGTGGCGACTAACCAGCTAAATGACGTGCTCATCTCCTACCTGCCATGGCAGCACCATCTCAGTCCCAACCAAAGCGGTACTTAAGGTGTCCAGAGAATGTTTTCCAGAGGCAGCTCACCTTCAACAATTACCAGCCAAGCATGCCTCAAATGGCAAATGCTTCTCAGCAAACAGGACGACACCTTCACCGACCCCCAAAGGAAAACCCTAGAATACCTATTACAGGTGCACTTCCCTGAGTCAACATTAGGACCAGACAAAGGGACTCCGTTGAGCCGTAGGGCCTTAAGCTTGTCCGGCGTCAGTTTTGACAATGGCAAGGTTAGATGGGCAGTAGCCTCCTTTCAACCTTTTGAAGCTCCTGGGGGCGATGATATCTTTCCAGCCATCCTCTAGAATACCATCCATTAGTCAATTTGTTTAGAGCCATATTAGGGTTACATGCCGCTCTCATGGAGGAAAGTAGTGGTGATATTTATCCGCAAACAAGACAATACTCCTTTAGACCTACCTTAATCACTCAAACTTATCTCTTACCTCTTTTATACTTAAGATAATGAAGAGGTGCAAACTGGATTAATCATCTCCCCTCCACTGCCTACACAAAAAGTAGATCAACAGACACTGCCTTACATAATATTGTTAGCAAGATGGAAAAACTCCTTCACCATAAAGAAATAGCTTTATGTACTTTTCTTGACAGAAGGTGCTTTCGACAACACAACAGGTATGAATCCATATCTAGAGCTCGCACACGGAGGGGTCTGGATTCTCATACTGTAAGGTGGGTGAGTGCTGTGCTAAAAGAGCGAGAAAATACATTCACCTTGGGTAGCAAATCTGTGGGTATTAGAGCAGCTAAAAAGTGCCTACAAGTAGGTGTATTGTCGTAGCTACTCTGGTCTAAAACAGTACACGACCTCTTAAACAACCTATGTGAGTTCGATTATCGGGCAATTAGTTATTCTGATGACCTTGATGATTAATCCTGCGAAGGCTGTTCTTGTGCCGTTCACCAAAAGGCACCGTTTGGACCTTGGTTCAATTTCCATCCAATACACGGTCCTTGAGTACTCCAATGAGTTGAAATACTTGGGCAATACGCTCGATAGAAAAGTTAATTGGAACGCTCAGCTTGACTCGACCGTAAATAAGGCTACTCGAGCATCGAAAACTCCTCCGAAGGACTTGTGGTCTCACCCTGAAGCTGATTTTCTGGTTATACAATACTATTACTGCTACCTGCGCCACCTTGGTCTGGTGGACAAAAGTGCAACAACGGTCGGCAATCGTCAAATGCACAAGTTACAGTTGCTTGCCTGCCTCTCCACATCAGCAGCAATGCGCCCTTATCAACATCACGAAAGACTTGAAAGGTGATAATATAATAGTCAAGCCGCGCTAAAGGCTCTATCCTCATGGAGTTCTTCCACGATGCTTACTAAGGAGTGCTTCGACACTGAGATCGCTGATGAGCTGGTCGTCGTCGAGGGCTAGGAATTATGAATCAACAGGTGCTATATTGGAGAAATGTGGGAAAGTTCATCCCGACAACATTTAACCAGCTTGGGAAATATGATAGCCAAGTCTAGAGCATTGACGGCGGCATGGCTGTCGGAGAAGAAGCCGAAACGTATACCGGGAATTAGTGTTTGTTTCGCAATCTGTCAAGCCTTTAGGATGGCGAGTACTTCAGCATAGAAGACTGTTGCATTATCCGGAAGGCGGTAAGACTCTAACATGCAGAGTGTCACCGCAAAAACACTCACACCAAACACCGCAGTTTCTCTTCGGTGAATATTCCTCTGTCAAAGGCCTCCATCACTCCGTCGTTCTTCCACTCCGCTCTTTAAAGAACTCAATTTAGGCTCATTTGGTCTAAACGTGAGGTGGAATGAAACGTCCTTGTGTTGTCAAGAAATCCAATGTGTTTTTTGACGTGTGTGATCGAGTCGTGTACCGATGAAATATCCAATCATCATTATGAATATACTCTTCATATTTTTCATTTATGGTTTTAAACAATAAATAAATACTACAATAAAGGTTTACATATTGAATAAAATTGATTTTCAAACCTCTGAATTTTAATTTTGTTAATATTTTAATCCAATCGGATTTTTAATGTAATTTAATCGTGTACATGATTGCGCCCCTGGTAGTGATTTTGTTTAGTTTTGTTTTGTGCAAAATAGAATTCGATTCGAATATTGACAATTCTACCAACAGAAATAAAATGAAATTGTTTCTCTTTTGTGATTTGCAATTATTCGAAATATCTTTTACAAAACTTTCATGTAATTTTTTTAATTTCCGTGCAGCATGTAAACTGAATAATACCCATAGAATAGCCGATTACTTAAATTGAAGGAAAAGCTTTGGAAAAATACCAACAGTAAAAAACAAAAAAACAAATATTTATCGTGACTTGTAAAACTATGTGAAAAGTGAAAATTGTAATCAAATTTTAAATTTGCTGTAAAACAGAATCCAATAAAATTTAATTGTTCACCAGAAATTTGTAACTCAATTCAGATGAGACTATACATTTGGTTAAGGGAATTCCTCTCCCCCTCCCCTTCAGAAAATGTATTTCGGAAATGAAAATGTAAAGTTTTCTAGGGTTTCGACAGGATAACTTTAATGGCTTCGTTAGAACAAAAGTTTGTGATGGACAGTACTGAAAGGAGTACTTAGAACGCTCAAAGGTGTAATAAAATTTCGTTTAAATTTGTTCCATTTCAGAAAGTTTTAGGAATTTTGTTTATTTGTTTGATAGCACTAAACGGAAAAGGATTTAAAAGGGAAAATCAAGTGCAATTAAATCGCACTTAGGAAACTTATTGCTTACACTTAACTCAAACTACTTAATTCAACTTCATTTTGTACAAAACTATATTAAAATTTGAATAAATGGATCGCATCTGTTGACATTCCTTAAAGAATTTCTCTTACAGTTGAAACGATTAATCTTCATTTATCAAATGTGCAAACTTTGAGGAGTTGAACTGTGCCAATGTTAGTAAAGAGCGCGACATATGAGCACCCCAAATAGATAAGACACACTTTCAGAACTTATGCTATTTCAACTCTGACATCTTTATATTGGTTTAACTGCCTCTGGCTGTAGTCCAAAAGAACTCCTTTTACAAGATATTAGACTGTTTTCTGACTTTTCCGTAGAAATTACGACATAGATACCGGGGGAGTTGACAGAAAGAGGACTAGCAGTTTGGCACACCAATAGAACTCCTGACATATCTTCGTAAGTAAAAAAGTTGGTACCGAAGATCCAAAGACAAACTTTTGTTTCTCTGACTTTTGGGTATTTTATGCAAGGACATCAGCGAATGTATTCTCGTCAGCTACTGGAAGTGTAGGAGTAAAACAGGCTTGTGGAAAGATAAGTCGGTACAAGTTCATGAAGTGTACATTATTTATTTCCCTTGAAAAATCATTTCCCAGTTTAGTGTCAAAAACTTGTGCTATAAGAAAATTCCTACACGATAACTTTTCGTTTGGTTCTGGCAGCCATCCGAACTGTCTTGCTCCGTTCCTAATCTTTGATATGGTCGGCTAGTTGCCTTTACTTCAACCTCACCAATTGCTTTCCTAATAACTTTGAAGCTTGACAAATAGCAGCCATTTAAAAGTTCCTGGTGGTATACTGGGCCCCATGGGGGTTGTTGAAAATCTGAATGAATTGAAATTCGATCACTTCGTTTTTAAAGACATGACTAATTTGTATAAAGTTTCTTAAAACTCTTAAAGAAATTTTCAAATGATTAAGATGGGTATTGTGTTATCAGTGAGAGCCAAACGAAACTTCGTGCAGAAGTTTTTTTTTTCTGCGATGGAGGAGAGTATTCAATATGATTTTTATGGAAACTTTATGATTTTAAACGTAAAACATCGTTCGGTATCAGGGAAATTTTGGCAAGATTTTCCAATTTGCATAATCTGAGTTGTCCATTGTGATTTATCGCATTTTCAGATTGCATTAAAAGTTTTTAAGAATTCGTTTACCTTCTTTTAAACTTTTCCAAACACCATTTTTCTCTTGGATCTATAACTTTGAAGTCATTTTAAATGTTTTCCAAATGAATTTTTAATGGAATTACACAATTGAGTTATTTATTTTTTAAGAATCAGCATTCATTCTACACTAAAATAGTTATATTTGCAAACAGAAAAAAATCAAATTAATAGTTATCGCGTTGATCCATAGTATTTTCTTTTCAAGAAAACTGCTCTAACCATCTGAGCTTAATCTTGGCATTATCAGAAAAATTTCAAATGCTCAAAGTATTTAGGATGTTTAATACATTATTGATATAAATGATTAATAGAAGTGGCCTTAGATGGTTGCTTTGAGGCACACCAGATTTGTTGTAAACTTTTGAAAAAGAAATATGCCACGAATCTGACCATTTTCACGGTTTCTTGAAATATCAGTCCAAACACGTTTACTTTTAGTTTAGTTTATTCAAGTTCGTCAACGGCTGACTACTACAGATCAATTACTACTTTCAATAAAATAGTGCAAAATAAAACCAACAAAACAACATAATCAAAAGAATACTGAAGCTGATAATTTAATCTGAGCTGATTATTCAACTTATTTCTCGAAAGTCAATAATGTCAAAATAGTTATAAAATAAACGGGACACCGAAAAAATAGAAAATAGGTACGTGGAGTAAATCATGTGTGCTCAAGGAGCGTGCAGGAATAGGTGAGTTGAAGACGCTCAAAAGCGCCGAAGAATTGACAGTTCCCATCAGGAAATCAAAAGCAACACGATTTGGGAATCGTCACGTCTCCCATCAAGAGTCTCCAGTGATAGAAATTTAAATCTTTCAATATAAGTAGGCGCGAAGAGGATCAGTCCAAGGAAGGTCACGCAGAGCGAAACTAACGAATCTACGTTGGACAGCCTCAATGCGAACAATGTGAGGTGACTAGACCTGGAAGGCGTACTCAAAATTGGTCTAACATAGGTACAGTAGAGTAGTTTTGTGATGAATCGGTTGTAGAATTCCTTAGATCATCTATTCATCAAATCCTTATTCACAATAGAATCGATTTAGTCAGTAAAAGAAAAATGAAAATTTAGGACAACACCTAAGCCATTGGTTTTTCAAGTCTAGATAATAAGCATCCATCAAAAGTGTAATTAAAACAGCGATTTCTTGTGCGAAAACGACATAGTAGTGCACTTATAAATGTTTAAGAAAGACAGCTAAAACACCACTTGTGGAAGGCGTTCATGTCAAAATTTAAATGAGCACAATCGTATTTGGCGTCGTCAGCGTAACAAAGAATTTTCGAGGTTGTAAAACTATTTTATACATCAAGAGCAGCGGTTCCAAATAGCTCCCCTGAGGAACCCCAGGCGAGTTACACATTTCATTTTAAAGAGCGGCACAAAATATTACACGCTGAGTGCGATAAAGTGAATAAGAAGATACCCACTTCAAAACGATGAAGGAAGCTAAAAGAGTAAAGCGTTTCAATAAGAATGTTGTGGTTGATCCTGTCAAGAGCCTTACTAAAGTCAGTGGAAATGCAGTCAACCTGATGACACAAAAAAGTAGCAAGATTTCAGAAAGCAAGTAGGTATGGCATCGGGATCACTGGTAGAACTATCACCCAAATTAGCGATGTCTTTTAAAATTACAGAGTCGTCAAAGCTTCGTGAATTCAATAAAATCGTTAACGTTAGTATTACAGTTATCGACTAGAAAAGCAGTCTTAAAGAAGTCAAGAAGGAGGTTAGCAATAGTTAGGGAGTTCCTACTAGCAACGTCGCCTAGACGTAAGAAAGACGGATACCCGTAAGATTTACGCTTTAAATTTACAAAGCGTCAAAACAGTTTGGGGTCGTTTCGTAATGCAAGATCCATTCTGTCCAGGTAATTAATTATTATATGTGCCTTCTAAGCTTGAGGTAAACTGATTGCTCAAATTACAATAAAGTAAGTAATCGGCATCGCTTCTTGAGGAAACAAACCTCCTCCAGACAGACTTCGGAAATCAGAAAAATGTGAGACGCCGTATGAAGTCAAGGCCGACTCGAATCTGTGGTGACTTGGTGCGGTGGTGCAGTCTAGTTACTTTAGTCGTGATTAAGACTGCGATGTGTTACTGTTTAATTTAACGCGTTAGTTCTAATTTAACCAGTGAAGTGATAAGTCCGAATAAGTAAAGTTACACGTGATATTGCACAGAAAAATTGCTAAGGAAATTATGAAACAAATTGGACAGTGCCGAGCCCAAACAGTCCCAATTACGTTACAGTATCCTTATTAACAAAGCAACACGAATACAATTAAAGCTCATCAAAATCTTAAATCAAGTCGCACTATAGATTTCAGCTTTATCGAACTTTATATTTTGTTTTGTTTTCGAATCAGTTGATATGACTATGTGGATGGCTTTACTACTATCTTCCAAGCCTGTTCTCTATCTTATTCTGCATTATTGTTTTTCCGACAAAATGGGGTTTCTAACACCAAAGCCCTTCCTTGCACACTGACTCCATGCGCGCACCAGCAGATTTTTAACATTCGATGTAAACGTCCCTTTACAAATCGCTGCAACTTTACAGATTGGATAAGCAACCATCGGACATTGCTGATATCGTACAGAGACCATCTTAAGAAAGTATCTTTGATCGTTCTAAAAAAATTTTCCGTATAATTTGAGTAATAGCGGACAGTCATTTTTCATATACTTTATAAAAAAAAACTTTAAAATGTTTTTTTATTTTTATGCAGTCAGAACCCAAGGGACAACCCCCATGCATTAGCATGGCTTCGCCCGGAAGGTGAATGTCTTGTTATTTTTGTTTTTTGCATTTCTTCGAGCTGGACAACAGCCCACTATGTTTTTTTAACCGATTTCAAAAAAAGAGGAGGTTCTAAATTCGACTGTATGTTTTTTTTTGTATGTTTGTTACGCGATCATTCCGCCAATTATGAATTGATTTTGATGATTCTTTTTTTCTTCTGATAGGTCATACTTCAGAGGTGGTCCTATGTCCAAAAAATTTTTGGTGGGGGGAGGGGGGGGGGGGGGGGGGGTGAAACCTAACTTTGTAACGCGTGGACCAATTTGGATGGTTCTTTTTTTTGTACAGAGGATGACCCCCCATTGCTAATAGGAATTGGCCTAGGGTGGCGGGACGGGGAGGGGTAGTGTAGCTTCGTAACGCGTGGTCCGATTTGAATGGTTCCTTTGCTGTTATATAGAGTATGATCCCTCATTGCTTATAGGAAGATAATTTTGTTCTATGGTGGGGCAGGGGAAGGGAAGGGGTAGTCTAATTTCGTAACGCTTGGATCAATTTCAATGATTCTTTGTCTGTTGGGTAAAGTATGTGCCCCGATTGATACCGCGAGAAAAAAAATTTTGGTGGGTTGGGGGGGGGGGGGGGGTGAGATTTACAACGAGTGTCATTTGCAATATAACAAAAAATTAAAAAATTCTCTTTACTGAGTGAAATTTTTAACTAATTCAAAAGAAAAATGTGTGTACGTCATAACTTGCTATCATAGGCACAGACCTGTGGGAGCAACCTCGTCACCGCGTTCTACCCTTATAGTTTTACCTGATTAATACTGCCATAGGGTCAACTATTTGACAGCCTCATAACATCTAAGACAGCTTAGTGGAATCCTTAGATATCTACTAGATTGGGTTATTCATTTTGGGCAAGGGATTACACCATCCAAGGCGTGAGCAACAAATATAAATGAGTTAACAAGTTTGCTCTGCTGACTAAAACTACTGCAAATCTAACCCATCTATGCATAGATTTTGAATAGGCAGCATCTGCTTGCGCTACATTTCACTCACCCTGTAGCACAAAACTTCTGCTCTAAGCCTATAACTTATACAATTTATAGGCCATTATAAGGTGGACGCAGAGGAAGATTAATATGTTATGTTTGTCACCTTTTTGTAGGTCCTGATCGAGAAAACACTATTTTTCTATTGCCCTTAAATATCTTTGACTTGCAGCATTATAGTCTGAATGAACTTAATAGGATAGTACAATGCAATTCCAAGCATTCTAAGAAAGTTCTTTTCCGTTTCTCCAGATGCAATAATTTCTTAATCCAGCAGTACAAGTAACATTCATTTATACTATCCTTTTATTAAACTCTCAAGCTGAGTCCCAGGATCAAGGTAATAATAACGTCCACTAAATTGTTAAATACAATTTTTCACATCATAAAGTTCTAACAGAGACGCTAACCCCAAGTAATAAGGGAAGCTTAAACCCTCAATTTAATTTAAAATTCAAGCATCGCTAGCTACCCCCAATTCATTGAATTTTAATGTGCCGACAAATTGAACTGGAAATTTAAATTAATCTTAAAAAGTAGCCTAGACTGTTGTTACTAAAGGATCCCTATCGGTCGACCCCTATTTGCAATCAAATTAGAATCAAATTTTCTTTAATCGCAACTGGATCCCCTAATTACTAATTAAAAATAAAATTTCCCTCAACAAAGAATTGGAGAATTCTCTTAAAGTATGATTCGATTTTTCCGGGGCTCAAATTAGCTCAACAAGTGAAAGACTAATTAAATAAAAATTTAACGAGGGTGAAGCGATTCTATCACCGTTGGCATCTTTGCCATAGATGAATTTACCCTTGTCGAAAGGTGAAGAGATATATTTTTACCTTTCCATAATTGCAAAACACACCGGACATGGTAAATTCCACAATGAAACTAGAAAATAAATTTTAATTGGCGCAGAAATTTTGCGGCAGTAAAACCATGTTCGTTGCGCAAAATGTGTGCCATGCAAATTTATAGTGGCTTGAGGGTTTACATCTAGCAAATTTAATTGGGCAGCATCCTCATTGAAGTTCGTTTTACTTTTTTTTTTCTTCTAAAAATAAAAGGTAAAATTCCGCCACTCACAGAATTGTATAAACGTCCTGAACGATCTAAATATTTCAAAGGGAAAGTTTCCTTTGACTAAAACTTTAAAAGCTTTAGGTATGAACTCGTCGGACTATAAATTTCGTATGCTAATATTCTGGAAATGTTGGAGAATTTAATTAAAAACCGCTTTCTAGGTAATTAATTTGATGAGTCAATGAATGACAAGTCATCAGTAACATGCTAAAAGTTTGAAGTTAGTTTTCCATATCAGTTGCGTTTTATTGCAACTAAAATTCATCTGGCCAACGCTGAATTACTTAACTCGCAATCAAACCGTCACGAACAAAGTTAATTTACACTCAAGTGAGTTTAATATGCGGGTAAATTCCAAAAACGTATTACTGCCGCAATGAAGCAATGAAGGTTGAACATTGCGTAAAGGTGCCAGTGCTGTATTTTGGAATTCAATCTGTACCTCAAACTATTTTTGGAACATGAGTACTCTATGGGACGAGTATAGATACGCTAAGATCATCGAGATGGAGTCGGAAATATTATAGTAAAAAATAAGTATTATAGTGTTAAGCGAAACTATATATAGAGTATAAATCTGAAGGCTTATACTCTCCATATAGTTTCGAAGGCGTACTGCTATACTCGAGCCAGAAAGAATAAGAAAAATTTAACATTACAGGTGTAAGCTTACTCTAACTAAGTTCCCCCGCCGATCATTACTACTACTAGTCATCAATATTCGACCGAATTATTGTTGCCAGTTTCCAAACCAGAATAAGAAAAAGCAGAATAACTCGGTGCTCTTCAAACAACAGATTATGAACACCTTTAATAGCGCTCCTATAGGTGATATAAAAATATTTAAATTGGATCTCACCGCCAAGATTGTCTTAAACAATATGGACCTGGAACATGTAATGAGGAAGTTTTAACTCGGAAACAGGAACACAAATAATAAGTTGTTTGTTGAATTTTGTAACTCGCGATATCTTGTCATTGGTCATTTCCATTGGTCATTGGCATCGAAAATCAGCTCGACCATATTGCTGTTTAAAAAAGTTAGAAAAAGTGTCTCGGTCTAAGGTCCAAAAAGCTGATATTGTCAGCCATCACCATCTAATAACAGCTAAGTTGTAAGTAATGCCACTACTTATGTGGCACTCCTCAATGTGCAGAAGCTTAAAACATCGTCCACAATGGGAAAGGGCGAAGATGGGCTTTACGAGCTATGGTAGAGAATATGTAGGACGTAGAAAGCAACATAGGGAGATCCCAGCACTTGGGTTATATAGGTGGGCCCTATACCGGATCGCCGGCAGTCGAAGACCAACGTTTGGACGGACACCACGGCCAGCACGGAGCTACTAGGTGGTAAGATATAAGCAGGTATAGTTAAGTATGGGTAGCTGGCGTGCCTCCCCGGCTGCAACAAGTTGTATTGGACCAGATTAGGATCAACTGGTGGAGGGTAAGATTGGTATACATATTTCTCTAAGTTGCACTCTCTCTCTCGTACTAGCGTGCCTCCTTGGTGACGGACACTCGCATTCTCTCTTGCACTAGCGTGCCTCCCTGGTGCAAGACACTCACATAGCTGGCGTGTCTCCCCGGCTATCTAGTTTTCTCTGTCACTAGCGTGCCTCCCTGATGACAGACACTCGTTTTATCTCTTGTATTAGCGTGCCTCCTTGGTGCAAGACACTCATATAGCTGGCGTGCCTCCCCGGCTATCTCGTTTGACCTCCGTCACTAGAGTGACTATGGTGACGGACACTCGCATTCTCTCTTGCATCAGCGAGCATCCCTGGTGCAAGACACTTACATAGCTGACGTGCCTCCCCGGCTATCTAGTTTTCTCTGTCACTAGCGTGCCTCCCTGGTGACCGACACTCTTAACCGGCAAGTCCCCGGTTATCATTTCGGTATTGACGTATTCTTCGCCAGCGTCCTTCCTGGCTCGTTTATGTGAGTGATTGTCTCTCAAAGCTTTAGATAATTTAGGCCTTGTATTGTAGTATGAAATCATCTGTCCCCGTTTCTTTCCCCACATGAAGAATAGCCGTCACCGCCGCACGAATATTTCGCTCGGATGCAAGGCAACCACCCATCCGGTATACTACGCTCACGAAAAGAGGACAATCTATTCGTCAAACATCAAACAAGGAGTAGTGCGACCGTCGCTCCGTGAGAACGAGCAAGTGACATTTTAGAGAATAGGATAAAAGTATATAAAGTGAATTTTTTTTACACGATGTTTCCAAATCCTAGGGGACAACCATTTGATGCGTTAGCATGGTTTTGGTCGAAAGGGAATTAGGATAAGGGAAGTGAGGAAACTTGAATGTCTTGTTTTTTGCATTGCTGCGAGCTAGACAACAGCCTAGAGATGGAGTGGATTATTTTAATTTCTTAATAAAAACCCACGGGGAGATCTTGTCTCGAACCCGGGACCCATAGCAGGGTGGTTGTGTAAATGTGTAGAATTTAAGTTGTGAACCGAACTGAAGTAATAGACTGTAAATAAACTGACATTTTAGTGAGGAATTGGTGAGTTTCTTTCCAGAAGCCTTTGACCCTGAATCCGGCGAGCTTATCCCTTGTAAAGAACCAGCGACCACCCCCACTACCGGAAAACACGTTACAACATCACAAAATATTTCCTGGAAAAGGAGATTATCATTTCAAACCTGCATCTGATAGCTTTTTTTTATCTCAAAGATATCTTTCAGTCATAGAGCCATTTACTTTTTATTTAAATGCCACATCACATTTCTACATATTTAAGCTAGTCCTTCATACTTCAATGCGCATTTTTTCATGTAACTCCATGAGATAGGAGTTTTCTATCTCCTGTGGAAATGGGTCCGGTACCGACAATTTTATATGTCATCGTTGAAACCCTTGCGATGATAAGACAATCCTGACAAAAGAGATTTTGTAAAAAAAAATAAGAGGTCCTTCTGCTTACACTCTTTTTAGAATCCTTCGTAAAATTGAGAGTACTTAGTCTTTTAGACAAAACATTAAAATGTGAAAAAGCTTAAATGACAGCGGAATGGTAGTTCTACTTGTCGCAATAATAATGGCTAAAGTAGATTGCATGTATTAACGTGATTATAATAAAAAAACAGGCCTCAGACATTTTAAATACTCCTATGAACGTGTATTTCACCTGCCTGTCACATAAACGTATCTGTTATGTACACCCCGTAAACGTGATATGACAGGATAATCACGTCGTGAATGTAATATAATCTCTTTATGTTTTCTGACAACATAACACGTAGGGAAACTACGTAGACTTTTCATAAGGATACTCCAGATAAAGCAAGTAATAAACAGAAAAAAAAGTAAGGAAAAAAAAACTAATCCTACAATTTACACTCGAAGTCCGTTCATTAAAATTTCTTCGCATCGTTAAAATTTTACAGAAAATTCCACAAATTTCCTTACAGGAAAGCAAATAAAACGATTCTAAAGATAAAAACTAATTTAAAAAAGGTTTGGGTAAACAACAGAAGAATCAGAGGTCAGCACAATTTCCACGATAGCTCAAATTTGTCCCCATAAAAACACCTTAACATTCCATTCAAGACTCAACAACATCAACACAAAACGGTTTTATGAAAAGGAAAGAGGCAATCATGCCCATACATAATAAATTTCGTAAAAGAATCCTTTTTCTCGTCCTTAGTTTAATTCCAAAGCAAAACAACGTAGAGGATGTTTCTCTGCTGCCTTTCCTATTAACTTCCTCGGGATAAAAGAATTATTTGATATCGAAATTTTGTGTAGAGTTTTGTGTTCTGTAGAAAAATAAGCGTTAAATGGCAGTACCTTCTCATGCTTTAGTACCTTCGAAAAGAAGAAAATTCTTGTCGTGGAATTTTCTATAATTCTACCAAAGGAAAGTATTACCGAAGGGTCCATTTCGTCGTATAAAGCCTTTTACTATGTTACGTACGACAGCTGGGCACCAAAACTTCGTTTCAATTTGTTTTTCGTGCGTTTGGTGCGGTCCAGTGAACTGGTATGCGGGGCCTTTAAGGAAAGACATTTTTGGGTTGATTTTTAGGTCTTATTATTCCAGGGAAATTTTATTACAAAAAACAACACAAATATCCATGTAAATATGTAATACAATTATTATTTTGTGTTACCCATTTGGCAGGACCTAGGAGGTATTTTGTGCCGCAATCGCTGCTACTGCAAAAGACGCTTAGCCACCCTTAGGTATGCGATAAGATCTTCAACAGTGGAGGATCTAACATCAACCGGGCTCCGAAATTCCCGACTGAAGATCGTGCTTTTCAGCCTTACCAAGGCGGGATAAAAGCGGAATATGTGCATAGCGGTTTCATCGTCTTCCAGACAGAGCCGACACTCCGTCTCACTGGACCCGCAACCTTAGATCTGCTTTTCTTAAGGCGGTGGTATCATTAAAAGCCTTAGCCTGAGATGCAAAAAAGTTTGGCACCCCGGCACCGAATGGAAGAGCCTTTCCTGGCCAGCTCATAGGCGGCCCCGTTTCCCTCAAAACCCCAGCTTAGCGGCCGCCTAATGCATTACAAGGAGTTAAAGGATTCAGAATGAAAGAAAGAGAGTCGCAAGATTTACATTTACTCGTAATCTTATTGCAGTCTCATAGACGAGGTTTTTATAATAACTTAATAAATAAAAGTTTAACAGAATACGTACCGCGAGCAAGTTGCTGATCGGACTTTAAACATCATTTTGGCTCGGAAAAGGGCGGACTATGTTAACCATGTGTCAAATTAGGGACCCCGCGGCTCGTCACTGCAGCAGAATTTTCTGACTCCAAACCCTATTTACCTAATGCCAGATCAGATAAGTATTAAATACCGTGTATTGCCACCTCGGCGTCGGATAACCTCTCCTAACTGTTCTTGCAAATTAATGCACACTCAGATGGAATCCTGAGGTATCTCGTGCCAGATTTCATTTAGATCTCTCTCAAGCAGTTAGCAGGAAACCTTCTCAAATTACGTAATCTACTACCCATCATGTGCCATACATGCTTAATAGGATTAAGGTCTGGGATGTTACCTGGATGAGGCAGTAACTCTATATTGCTTACTTCGAAGTAGTCATGAGTTATCCTCGCCAACATAGGGGCGTGCATTATCCTACATCAAGATGAAATCATGGCCCATTCGTCGACGCATTGGAATTGGAACTTTGTTTATTTAACGTCCCGCTGTTAATCATGGGGATGGAAGAATCACTAGATCTGTTCGAAAGTTAATTGATACTCCACCCCATACCATGACGGATCCTCGAGTTGGACCACCATGATTTCCTTCAAAACGCTCTTGTCTACGACACCAAATTCGGATCCTAGCATCATTCCCAAACAGGCAATCCATTTTTTTAGTGTCTTCATATATACGACTCGAAGAATGCTGCTCGTACGAACAAAGCAATTTCAAAAGTTGCAGAGGTAGTGCACTAACAAAATTATCCAAATCCGGCAACATATTACGAAAATAGTCACGGTCAGCCTTTCATACCTTCACCTTAGAAACATCTTAACATGACCCTAGTGCGCCACTTTTCTCTATTCAGCAAGAGAGAATTATCGTAGTCACAGAATCATCGTAGTCACTCTAGGTACAAAATTGTTATCATTTATCAATCAGGAAACGTATTCGGCACAGCCGAATCAAAATCGATCTATGCCTTATGAAGCTAGACGCCACCCATCCTCCAACTCTCACCATAAGCCACAATTTTTATCAGAATACCAATAGATACTCTATGCATTCAAAATAACCTAAGTCAGTCCACGCGTTACAAAGTCAGGTTTCCCCTCTCCCCACCCCAACCGTAGGG
Organism: Leptarthrus brevirostris; assembly: GCA_964036015.1. Classification (NCBI taxonomy): domain Eukaryota; kingdom Metazoa; phylum Arthropoda; class Insecta; order Diptera; family Asilidae; genus Leptarthrus; species Leptarthrus brevirostris. The sequence goes on from OZ038373.1 coordinate 9,831,801, forward strand.
CAACATTGTTCCATAGAGTAGCATGGGTGAACATATAATAGACAACAAAAAGGAATCTTCCAAATAGTAAAAGTAAGACTACACCTCCCCCACCACCCGACATAGGGCAAATTATTCTTCTATTAGCAATGGGGGATCACACTCTATACAACAGCAAAAGAACCATCCAAATCGGTCCACGCGTTACAAAGTTAGGTTCCACCTCCACCCCCAATCCACCAACATTTTTTTCTCGTGGTATCAACCAGGGAACATACCCTACCCAACAGATTAAGAATTATCCAAATCGGTCCACGCATTACGAAGTTAGACTACCCCTCCCCCTACCCCCACCCTAGGCCAAATTTGTTTCTCCTATTAGCAATAAGGGATCATACTCTGTACAACAACAAAAAACCATCCAAATCGATTCACGCGTTACAAAAACTAGTTTCCACCCCCACTCCACCAACATTTTTTTTCTCGTGGTATCAACCAGGGAACATACTCTACCCAACAAAATAAGAATTATCCAAATCGGTCCACGCATTACAAAGTTAGACTACCCCCCCCCCCCCCCCCCCCCCCCCCCCCCCCCCGCGTAGGGTGTTAAGGCCGTCGCTTACGCGGACGATGTGGTGATCCTAGTATCAGGGTTGTTTCCCCCTGTTATCAGCGAGATTATTGAGGGTTCCCTGAAGAAGGTGAGCAGTTTGTCTGAGTACTCTGGACTCTGTCGCAGTTGTGACGGCGACAACGAAAAAGAAACTATTCTTATCTCAGGTGTATGTATAAGAATGTTATTACCACGCCCAAATATACCTAATGATAGCAACATAACAATTTATATATAAAGGCGCTGGACTCAAAACTCAAAGTAATAAGGTCACAGCTGGTACGTAAGTCTCACAATAATCTCCAGAACTTAGGAGCTATGCACAAGTAGTGGAATACAGGGCAATGAGGCGGCTGACACGCTTACAAAAGAAAGGTGCTCAACTGAACGCTTCTTGTATAGACAGGTCGCTCGGCCGTGCTTCGAGTCATTGAAAAGAGAAGTTGATCTTAAGACTATTCAGCTTGTTAAGGAAAAATAGAGCAATTTGACAACATGCGGTATGTCTAGGCAGGTGTGGCCATTTTGGGCCATTAAGAAAGCGGCTAAACAGAAGCGGCACCGATCTCCGAAATATTGTGACATTCATTACTGGCCACTGCCTTTTCGAAAACACGCAGAACGCTTACGCATCTCCAGCAACGACTTTTGTAGAAGTTGTATAGACGAGGAAGAAGTGGAAAGCGTTCAGCATTTACTTTGCGATTGCCCAGGCCTGTCCAGGAGAAGATGCAAAGCGTTAGACGCGTATTTCCTCAGTGGACTGCACGAGGTTACTACCATAGGGATAAAGCAGCTTCTCAGGTTTATTAGCAGTTGTGGCAGGTTATAAACAAACCCTATACTGATATTCAGGTGCGGACGTGGTAACACAACGGACCTTTCTTAGGTCTATATGAGGCTGATCGACTTTCTGATAGCGACCACCCTAACCTCATCTCACCTTCAGTCATATTATATTTAATAGAATTAATCCTTCTAACTCAGAAGGCGCACTTCTCAGACAGAAGCCTAGAAACAATATTGACCTATTCGCCAGAATATAACAAAATATTGAGGCGAGGTGCACAGACAACAGAGATCGTTTCAGCAAATCCTTAGCAAGAGTCAGGTGAAAAACAGGACCGAACAATAATCAAAAGACAGCAAGACGGGAATAGAGAGGATCTTTCAAATTCAATTCGGTGGTTTCAGTATTGGAACTGAAGTAGTTTATAGATTTCTCAAGTATAACAGAATGTTGATCAATCTAATAAGCTCATTATGATCAGAATGTAAAATTGCTGCTTCTACGTATGGCTCCCTCTTGAATACCAGAACTAAAACTAATTGTATTCAGAATAATTTAATTTAAATATATAAAATTGCACAAATAGATTACAAAAACAGCATAAACTCATCTTTTCAATTATTCGTCATTATTTACAGATTTTACTGTGGAGCTCTACGAATCTTTATTTCGAAATTATTTTAAATTTATTAAGCCTAGTATATTCATAATATCATTTAAATATTTGATAAATTCTTTGCTAAAGTATTTTTTCTTGCTTAAACAATAACACAAAGAGAGACTCACCAAAACGATCGCCTTGTACACTTTAAAATACTTTAATTTAATGTCTCACAATTCTTTACACAAAATCAAACAAAACTTATTTACTTTTAAGTAATATTTCTAGTTTAATATAGCAAAATTATCACAAATTAATGATACTAACAAAACGCGCCAAAGAACTTTCTTGGACCGTTTGTTTTGTTTTTCACCCAGGAGCTTTTGAGTGGTAGACAGAAGTTTGCTCCAGTTCCCGTTCGGTTGCAACGGTCGTTAATTTGAATTATTTGTGATGCTTTTATGTTTGTTTATGTGATGTCTTATGTTTAAAATGAAATTGCATTTAAATGTAATGTTTAAAATGAAATTGCAACACATGGCGAAGGTGGTGATTTCCTTCATTAATCATTTTAAAAATATCGAAACTGGAGCCAACTTCATCAAAATTCGATAAGGCAAATTTTCGCAACTGATTTGTGACAAACTGACAACTGTTTGTGTTTGTCCGCAGCTGAATTGTGACAACTGACAGACAACTGTTGTGATTTTTGCCAGAAAATTTTATAAATTTTACAACGTATAAGCTAAATTAAATTAAAATGCCAGTAAGTTTTATAAGTCAATTTATATTTAATAAAAGTTCAAAATTCTTCTGTACAGGTTCACGAATTTAGCGTTGAAATGACCTGTTCTGGTTGCTCTGGCGCTGTTGAAAGAGTTTTAGGCAAATTGGGAGGTAAATCTTGTGCAATATTTCATTAAAAAAGATACCTTTAATCACACATTCTAATATTTATATTATTTAATATATTTCAATTCAAAATTTGTTAATTTACTAAGCATCCCGTGAAACTGTCATAGGGCCGTTGACCTTTATAAGAATTTCTTCTTAATCTTATTTTCGCTTGTTATGAAGTGACTTCATATCTTTTAAGAGCCCATAAGCCGGACCACAATTTGTAGCACTTGAATACATTGCTTCAATTTGCTACAGACATTTTCTGTAGCATTCTTATCTTATTCTTATCGCAACCGTTTTATTGCATATGAAATTATTTGTATTCTAATCACATGAACAGCTATTGTCATGGATCTTTCCTTACAATGTTTTTAAAATTGGCTATAACCAACGTTTTTTTAAGAACACCAACAGCAGATCTTGTGTGCAATCCTATAGCCCTATATTTACGCCTTTTCAAACGGTTTACCTTTTAAGCACTTTTCCGGGCAGATGTGACACTAGTTTTTTATGCATAGTTTTTGGAGAAATTTGCTTTATTTGTCGTCACGTCCCGACATTTACATTTGATAAAGTTATAATGTTGTGAAAGAAACATACACTCGGTGAATTACGATATAACCTGTACATAATACGGTCGTTGATGAATTGTCCTGGGAGCCGCTTTTACAATATCCTCTGACGATAGAAACGCTATTCCTTGTTTCTTCAATCTTATGTAGCCACAGGCTTCACAGTGGCTGAGGATATGCTCTGATGTTTCGTCCTCAACTTTGCCCGTCTTTTTGAGATAATATCTCAGAATGCAGTGTTCAGTTAGAAGGCCTAGTAAAAGCCTTACCTCTGTTTTGCTGATTGTGAGCTATGCTTACCTTAGTTCTGTATGTTTGTTTACTCCTGTATTTGCGCAGTATGTTTGTTGGCTTGGCTAAGATAATCCTAGGGTCGAGGGTATGATAATAATTTTGTTTTATGTGTATGTATGTCGCTCTTTATTTGGTTTATCATTATAAAACCGTAAAAATCCTACAAAAACTATCCATAACAAAAAATGACTCAGTATATTATGTTACTGTAAATATGTTAAATAAAAAGGACTCTAAAACTTGAAGGCAAAAACGTGTAAAAAATAAAATACAAGAAATTTTGAAATGCCTCCAAGAGAGTGAGTGCTAAGAAAAGTTCCCAAAAATTTCGAAAAAAAATCCGAAATAAAACCTAGAGCTAAACCTAAAACAAAATGAACCGAAACCGAAAAATCAAACTAGAACATGATTGTCCCAGAGGGTAGATGCATCACCGGACGAATTTCCTACTTCGGAAGCGACTGCTCCCAAGCAAATTGTCGTGAACAAGCTGCTGCAAGTCTGCGGTACGTATAAACAATAGTCTGTCTAGATTGGCAATCTCATTTCATCTTGAGAATGAGTATAACATAATTAGCGATTTACCAAAAGTGAAATCAAGCAAAACGTACATCGAGAATACATAAACATCTGAAAAATCCTACAAAGATTAAGAATTGTATTCCTCGACCAGCAGTTTTCGAAGCTTAAAAGCCCCATTACAATAGTTAGATAAGGCATTCCAATCCTTACCATTCAGCTCATCCCAAGAGAGTAACTTGTTCCCTAGCGATCGGGCCTTGTAATGTCCAAATATAGGACGCCTTTTCACGCGCTCCTCTATGTTCTTGCTCCAGTTTAGTTTGTAGTTGAGTATCTGGCCTGATTAGTTAGTGCCAGCGCACTGTCACCCAATTTGGGAGGTTGGAAGGATACTATCACTCTCTTAGGTGTGAAGAGAACTGCTTCCGAAGGGTTGATTGATAAGCCGCAGTTGACCGCCCACCTGGGGATTTTACTCCTGGGCCAGGTCTTCTGCATAAGCCACAGTGGAAACCTGGTATCAGAAAGCCAGAACCCCTGGATGAGTTCAAAAATATCAATTTATACAAATAACCAGGATTGTTTGTAGTAATAATTTGGCCACAAGCCTACGCAATAAAAACTGCTTCAATGTTCATCCAAGCAGATGATTGCGATATCGCAACACATGATCAAACCTCCTCAAACGAAATATGAACATCCATTAAAAGTTAGCTTGGCTTTCCTTGAACAGATAGAACAAACACGCTGGAAAAGTAGGCTGCCATTGACGACAAGGTACATTAGTTACATGGTCACAACATGTCATGCTGGCATTGAGGAATATACCAAGACCTTTTACCCGACTATCAAAGGGGAGCATTTTGTAATTCAGGAAAACCGAAGAGATGTCAACGTCAAAACGATAGGATTTAGAAGCAAGTGATTCTTAGCTGCCCATATCGTAATATTATTCAGGTCAGAGTTCAACCTGTCAATGGAGTCCTCCATAAGCCCTATGCGTGTGCGAAAATATAACTGTACATTATCAGCATACAGCTGCACCCTGCAATCGTTAGGAACCTCCGGGAGGTCGTTTATGTAAAGGAAGAAGAGCAACGGCCCGAGGATAGAACTCTGTGGGACGCCACATTTAAGGGACGAGGGAAGGAAAAAGCTGTCTTTCACTCGAACCCGCTGCAATCTACCCAATAAGAAGCTATGAATTAAGGACACACCAGTGTAGTGGAACTGAAAATTAGTAGCCAACTTCTCGACCAATTTGGAGTGATTGACCATAACAAATGCTTTAGATATAGTCGAGGAATGGGAATAGATTAGTCGGTCGAAAATCATTTTGGACTTTGTTATAGACACAACAGTGGCAATCTTCCAAGCAGAGAGAAACTGAGAAGTGATAAGACACATGTTAAAGATATCTAAAATCGAGTGAATTACCGAGGGCAATTGTCTCCGCCACAAAGAGAGGCCATACGCAAGTTCACCATATTTCTAATCAACTTATAAGTAGTGCGACTTTCAACTGCTGTAGATCTTAAATATCTCCGATATAGGAAATCGCGTTCAGCAATTAGAAACCAAATCTCATCCGAAAACCAAGGGCAACCATTGTTATAGATCCTACGTTTCTGAAGAGGAGCATAGTTATAATGTAGATAAGCTACTATTTCATAAAAATTTTCAACTTTGTCATCTACTGATGGACGCGATATTGAACCATACCATGGTTGAGTTTCACTGTCGATTTCCTTCGTTGTAAGAATAAGACTAAAATATTGTCTCAATAGCTTAAAAATCATATTTTTCATCTATCGCTTAATCAAAATGTCTTCTACATCCCCTCACTTATTAAAAATAATTTTTTGTTACAGATAAAATCGAAAATGTCTCGATTGACTTGGATAACAAAATAGTGCGAGTTTCATCTGATCTATCTGGAGAAGAACTACTGGATGTTATCAAAAAAACCGGAAAGACAGCCACATATGTTGGAGTTAAAAATTAATTAAATTTAGTTTACATTTTCTTGGTAAATTTAGAATTTCAATTATTACATGAATGTATCTTCGTCCATTTTAATTGACCTCTAAGAGTATTTTTAGCTAAACTATTTTTGTACCGGTTACTTTTTTCTCTTAAATTGTTTGAAAAGTAAATGTTTACTTATTATTCCAATTTCACTAAAGTTTTTATGATTGTTAATATAAATATAAATTATAAATGTAGAGAAGACTGTTTTAATAAAATGAACATGTTTTAAGGTTTCACGATAATATAGGGCATTAATTGTTTCCCTCATGAGGAATAAAATCAAAAAAGATGATTCCTTTTTGATCCCAAAACACAGAGGACATGATTTTTCGGGCACCTCGCATCTGGCTTATATTCTGAACGGGAGCGCTTATCTTAAAACGGCTCTACAATATGAGTTGTCACGCTATTGAGATGCAGCCGACTGAGCTACTTCTCTTGAACGCATTGCTGCCAATTTTGTCAAAAAAAATCCTTTGAGTGTGAGACGTGCAGTATTCTTACTATGGCTTAATAGGTCTTTAAGACATCTAAAGAATTAAAAAAAACAAATCCTGGAGGCGGTTCTGCTCCTCGAGGAGTGACCCTGATTATCTGTTCTATTCTGAGTTGCGTCACAAATATATGTTAGATATCAGTCCTTCATACAATGACTATATTGGTAGGATTAAACGTACTCTGCGTATTAACTAATTCTGGAGATTTGTGAATTCGAAGCGTAATTCTGATGGATACCCCTCTACTTTATACTTTGGTTCCATCAGTAGGTAAGGACTCATTGACCATCGCTAAACTTTTTAGTGACTATTTTAAGGCTGTTATCTTGGATAACTCTTGCGATATTAGCTTTAGTGACTTTACTTATAAGAAGAGCCTTCCGCTGGCTTCTCTTCAATTCAAGGATCTTATTTTTGACGATGCTATGGTTGCTAAACATATTTCGAAATTGTCTGACAGTTTCTCGAGTGGCCCTGATGGCACTCCTAGTGCTATCATCTCAAGGTCATATTGCTTGTGTTACAACCCTGTGAGATGTGATAAACAGTATAATCAAGCCCCGAAAAATTCATTTTGACAGCACAAACCCCAACTGAAAGGAAGTGATTAATTTAAAAATATGACAAAATTGCAACATTATCTTATGCACAAGAATTTAAACCACAAAATCAATTTTAAAAGTGCAAACTTGATAAGAAGGGTGGAAGTGGTGAATGATAATGACATTGAAATCATAGAAATAAAAGCGCTTGCTAGTTGTTTTCCTATATAAGTGCAATGCTTTCAGTACGACAAAAGTTCAAATGCTGTGGCAGTGAAAGAGTTAACTACTTAACACTTTAGGAAATAAACAACAAGTCTCGCGAAAACACAAATAAAAATAAAGTGAAGCATAATGGGGGATAGCCTAAAAAGCAATCATGACGCATTCATGGAACTTTCAAGGAATATGGCAACAATGTATATGAATCGTAGTGGAAACAATTTCGTAAAATATGAAGGAAGCGATTTCATTAATACTGTAGCATTTGCGATGCATTTACGCCCAGATCACAACAAGTTAGTTGAAGGATCACCTGGTGACATAGTATTCTTTCCAGACGATGTTATCAAAACTATGCAAGTGAGTACGTTCGAAAATTCAAAAACAAAACTGCAAATCTCTTTATGTCTGATTATTACTTAATACGATATTTAATAATATTATATAACATTTCTTCTTTTACCTCGTATAGCACGTTCTAGATGCAATTAAGGATTATGGAGGCAACGATCCCTATATGATCATTTATCCAATCGTGCTCGAGAGTGAAGATAACAGCGAATTATTTGATGATGTCGTGTGCTTGCCCCTATTTCGGGTTCGGAAAAATGGTGACGAAAATACATCGCAATATGTCGATACAAATGGACGACGCTACTCAGGTTGGTTTACTTGAAGCTGGGATACAAAATTGTTTACAAATTCAAACTTATTTAGGTGAGTATGACTTTAAAACCAACGTGCAACTACCACCTGGAAAGATGTCCTACCCGAAGAATTTAGTCTTTTCGCCTGATAAAGATGGTAATGCCGAAATTGTATATACCTATGTTAATACCTCACATGGCGGGGAGTATCTTGATTTGACCATTAGTTTATTATGCCTTGGTGCAGGTGCCTTAGCGATATTTACCGGAGTTGGAATACCACTTGGTGTTGGTATGTAACTAATAAATTGTAATATACAACATCCTTTAAATAAAAGCAATAAAACAGGAATTGCAGTGGCGTGCGGAGGATATGGAGTTACCAGATCCGCACAAGCCTTAATCGATCGCGCCACACACGGTCAATCAATCAATCCATTTACTAACTGGGATTCATTTAATGCATGGGCTGGAATAGGTGCAAACGTTATAGGCGTTGGTGCCGCCGCTAATAGCATTCGGGTAAGAAACGATTCCGGGCTCAAAGATAAGATATTTTCGAGTTGCTCAGTTTATTATTTTTAGTTATCAGGAACAATAAGTAGGATGGCGGAAGAAGGACTAGCTATATCTCGATCGACGCAGTTTGCTTTGAAAGCGAGTATTTATGTTCCGTATTTAATTAATGGTGGACTTATGCTGGCTCAATTTTACGAGCTAGCTACATTCTGGGATCGAGTATATTTTTATGAGTCTTCAAATAACAGTTAAACTCAATCTTAAATTTGAATTTTAGTTGCCTGTTCAACACAAAATCATGATTGGACTGCAATTCCTGTTCTTTGCCGCCGTATCAGCAAAAATGAAGGTATTATCAGTAAAGGGAATTGAAGAAAGAACACAGAATGTCGCATATCAAGAATTACGTAATCATGTGGAAAGAAATGCCAATCCCGAGTTAGCTAGTTCTATGGATCGAGCGGCTGAAAGAATTGGTGGAAGAAATTATCGAGTCATAAATTTTCTTAAAAAGGTATGTAATAATACCATGTGAATGTCAGTTATAAAAGTTATACGTACCACAGTTGGCAAACTATAAACGGGGAACATTAATTAAAGCTTCTGTTGATGAGGAATTATTTGGTTTAGTAGAACTAACGAAGAAAGGTGACGAAATCGGGATAACAGTTGAACAAAAATATTTTTGCGGCCCAGAAGCAGTTATACAAGTTAACACAGAGGTGGACATCCAGGAAGCAGGACCCAGTACTTCTATACATGATGAATATAGACTACCAATGACCATGCGACCTAGTAACTACTTGTCTTCTGATCGTATTACTAAACCTTTTCATATTTGCTCATTTTAGTCTATGCGGTATTAGAGGTAAATAGATTTGTCGACATGAACAAGATCGAAGAAGGAAAGAATTGGCTTAGAAACCAACTCCGTGTTAATGAATTGGAAAACTATAAGGTTAATGGTAATTCCATATTTAAAAATATGAAGTATCACGACCAGATTCGTCTTCTCATTTTTGAAGATATTGCAAAAGGTTTAAACAAGGTAATTGGTATAGTTATTTGCTCAGGTTTTCACAATTAATAATTTTTTGTATTGTAGAATTTGACTAACATCTGCTTAAGATATGCTTCCGAACAAAATGTAAATACTGTCGGGCAATATGCTAGCGAATACGAAATATCTTCTCTGCAAATACACAAGCTTGCCAATGAATTAGCTGAAACTTTCAGAAATATGACTCCAGCGCAAGTTGAACAACAGCATGGCATCAATCTCACTACTACAACTGAAACAAGAATGACCAATAACGATGTAGCGAGTGAGAGAGCAAACATTTTATTTGCTGATGAACCAAAACCAAAGGTTTTGACAAAAATGAGGAGAGAAGGTATCAATAGCATGGGAAGAGATGATGGAGGACAAATAATGGAAACCTGGAGGTCATCTATTCAGATACCAGAAGCAAGGACAATACCATCACCCGATGCTGATTTGCCAACTCTTGCAAATGAAGTCATTAATGCCGGTGATCTGTCTTTTTCAAATTCGGAGTATCAAGCGATTAATGCTTCTAAATTCTTAAAGCAGTTTGGAAACGTTGATGTTAATAGATTTCCTCAGGTATGGTATTATTAGACTTAAGCCACCGGTTGTCTAAGGGATAAAGTGTTGTTGTTTTTTTCACGAGAGTCGCAGGTTCGAATCACGACCTTTTCTCGTTGTTTTCTATTAAAAAAATAATATTTTTCTAAATTTCTTTAGTTATTAATTTAAAAGCATCGCACTACCTATTTTAAATCATTTATTTGAATTTTCCATATACAGTTCTCTGTCAGTTTGTCTCCCTAATCTCCCTCGTTAATTTTGAAAATTCTTTACTCACAAATGACAAAATTTATCTCATTTTTTATACTAGTTCTCCACGGAATCATAGAGTAATTGAATTGAATGAAATCTTCGTCACCGAATCGGGTAAAACTCTTTTATCGCTCCAGTATTTAATCTTCCGGATTAATATCCACAATGCCCTTGTACTAGCATCCTTTAGAAGCTTAAAAGATTCAGGCTTTTAATTTGATCTTCGATGATTGTCATCGCTTATATATTTTTTTTTGAGTTTTGGGCATTTATATATGTAGTTATAATATTACTCAGAATATGTAATGATAGGAGGTTCAGGAGGTTCTTGTATGACTAAAAGCAAACAACGTACCTGAAAGGATACGTGTAACCTGCCAAGCCACGGTGCTATCCCTAGAGAATATGTCTCATCGGCTGTCGCTCACACTTACATAAATGAGACGGCAAAGCAGTACCGTATCGACCTGTACTACGTTCCAGGGAATAGTGAAATTCCAGGGAACTGCGTGGAAGATGAGCTCGCTAGTTATACTAATAGAAATCTAACCGGGTAAAACTTCTGTAGGTAGGTAGGCCTTTACCCAACAGAAAGCTGCTATTTAGCACGGCGGTACTTAATAAGGCGATGGTCAAATGGAACTAAGTGCCGCACGATCAGATTACGGTGGATCTTAAGAACTCCAGGCAGGCACGGTGGATCATTGGTCACTGCCTTTTTGGTGACACGCGAAAAGGTTGAGCCTCTTTTCAAATGACTTCTGCAGAAGCTGCAGATATCTATTTCGCGGATAGTTTTTGCGATCGCAAGACGGTAGACCTAAGAGATCTCCATCGAAAACTACAGACGGCTTTATTGAGGACTTGTAGGATGTCTTACTCTCGTATCATCTCAACGGACCTATTTGAGGTCTAAGTGCGTCTTTTCCTGGGACGGCCACCCATACCTACCTATCTAACTTATGGCATTAATACATTGAATAAAGAATATATTTTTCGGTTTAGTTTGATACCAACAAATTTTTCATTTATAAAAATTTTTCAGACATTTGTAGAGGACGCTAATCTCACAATTCGATCATGTCGAGGATTTGTAGAAACAAGAGTATTTGAAGCTTCACGACCAAACGACGCCCGTTCAGGTATTCGACGGTTAGTTTTTTGGAGCTTGGAAGATGAGAATTACGCAAAAAGTGTAGTTGTCTCTATCAATAAAAAGACCAGAGAAGTTCGTATACAAAATTTCACTTTGAAAAAAATTAGTACATCAGCTACTGTGCAAAGAAATGCTAAAGACGCTATTTTTGAACATTGGGAAAACAATTTTAACTATGATGAATTTAAAAACAATCTGCGAACGACTATAGATGCTATTAAATCGCAGACCGAAGGTCTAATTTCCGATTATAAAAAAAAATATTTTTATCACTTACAATTTGTTGCAGATTACGTCGGACCTCAGATGGTACGTCCTGGGCTTGATCATGCTGAAACAGTATCAGATATACAGAATTTGCGTGCTGTTCGTTTTGCAAGTGTTGAACACGCCATTTGTCATGTCCTGAAACACGGAGAAAATATTACTACAAATGAACAGCTTGCTACTAAAGTTAAAGATTATTTTGATGTAAGAATTAATGTAAATATTTAAAAAGAAAATTTCTTAACATTTTCACAAACTCAGAAAGCGCAAGATATTATTAAATCAACCATCGGCCATCCGGAGAACGTTTCTTCTTCCTGGACTCAAACAGGATCGGCACGAGACTTCATATTCTATCGAAAAGCAACAAATGGAGGTGTTGAAAAAGTTGTTGTTCTTGTTCGTGAAGGAGGTGAGGTTATAATGAAAACATACTTCCTGGATGAGAAAATGCCAGACATTCCACCTCAGAAGACACATTCCTACCAGGAACCAGTTGATATAAAACATGCAGACTTGCGGACATTTTACTTTCAGTTAATGTTATTGGCGCCGGTAAAATACTTTAAGACAACGACCCTTAACGCACCTCAAATATGCATTTTTAATTTTAGAGATACGGAGTACTTCTGCCTAAAGATTATGAATTGATTGTAAGTGATTTAGATAAAGAAAAGACAAGAACTATGATAATTATGGCTGGATACTACTTCGAAAAGGATGGCTCAGTAAACACCGAAGATTTATATAAAGCAATAAATACCGCTTTTCCCATCGATGGAATTGAATGGAGTGTACGACATTTTTGTTACTATGAAATAAAGTTTTTCAAAAAGATCTTACTTTTAGGTTGTAGCTATGAAAGTCGGCAAGGCGTACTCCTTTGACGTTAAAAATAACCGTCCCTATTATATGTTTGTCAGAATTAACGACTACCGCCTTTTATTTTTTGCACAAAGTATATTAATTTTATTTCAAAAGAAAATACGCTAAATTCAATTTTTTTAGAACTTATAACAAACGAAGCTGCAGTTTTAAAACCAGGTGCAAAGGAAGTAAGTATTTTTCGAATATTCCAATATATAAATTCACGTTATCATACTTCACTCTAATTAAAAAATTTACTACCTGATTTCCACAGAAATACGGGAGCTTTCCAAAACGTATCATAGTAGAAAAGGCAGTGAAATTCGATGATCCCATCTCCATAGACATTGCCAGCCGAATTTGCTCAAATTATACGAGAGCAACCGAAATTACAAAGGCAATGAACGAAAGTTTTGGTAATGAATGGAATTGTTTCTGGTTGACGGATTATTACTATGACATAAAGTACTATCACGAATATCTAAGGATGTACCTTAAAGATTCTGACGCTCATTGTATCGTGTTTCGTTGAAAAATGTACAACTTGTATGCGAAATGGAAATCTTATTTGGACTCAAAATTAATAAATAAAATAAAATTTCAAAGTAAAACTGTGGGTTGTCTTTCTATATCTGACTTCACCCTATTCACATATCATTGCAAAGATTATAACGAAGACAAGTAAAAGTAAATGTCTGGTTGAGATTTTAATGGTAGTACTTCAACGGGTGGACTTCCCAGTATAGGCATTATAAGACAAGTAAATTAAAATGCTGTAAGTGCTGAACTTTTAGATGGGCGGATTTTCTTGGCTGAGGTGGACTCTGCACTTCGATCTCTATGATCTCTATCACCTCTACTTGGTGGTTTTTATGGTCCTTCTGCAGGTTGGGCAACTCTTGATTGTCCGGATTTTCTAGTGGTAGAGGTGCTAGCTTGTGTATTGGTCTTCTCAAGAATCCTGAATTAGTTTTAACATCGGCAACTCTTACCAGGCCACCGTTGCCCTTGATTATCTTAGTAACTCTTCCAGAGGTAGATTGTCTTCTTTTATGAGTACCATCATCCCAGGACAAGTGTTTTTTAAGGGCTACTTCCACTTATGTCTAGGTTGCAATTCGCACAGATACTTATTCGTTTTTTATCTGGGATACGAGTTTCCACCTTTGTTCAAGTTTCAGGGGTTGTCCTATTAGAAAATTCTTCGTAGGTTAAAATTGCAGGTGCAACATATTTTTGCAGTAAGTTTTTGGCCGAGTTTACTGAAGCCTCCCAGAGTCCACCGAAGTGTGGAGCTCGCGGTGGAATGAAATGAAACTCTATCCCCTTTTTGTTGTTCTTGAGATTTGTTAGCGTATAAAATGTTGTGGAGATCAGACAATTGGTTTCTCGCTCCTACGAAGTTCGTGGCATTGCCACAGTACAGATCCCGGCAGTGTCCCCCCTTGCGATGAATCGTCTGTTGTTAGATCGCTGACTACTTCAAGGTGAGCTGCTTTAGTCGCGAAGCAGCAGAACACTGCAATGTAGGATTTTTGAGAACGCGTTTCCTTCGATTTATAATGTGTCGAAATTGGGTCGCAGAAATTCACTCCAGCTTTGAAAAATGGCCTTGCTGGTTCAACTCGTGCTGAGGGAAGGTTTCCCATGAGTTGTGTCATCAATTTGGGTTTCACCTTGTTGCACCGAATGCAGTTCTGAACGATTGATCTGGCGATTGTCTTTCCCTTCACTGGCCAGAATCTTTGACGGGTCATTGGAAGTAGTTACTGAGGACCAGAGTGTAGTTTATTAATGTGAATATCTGTCATCAATAGGCTTGTTAATGGGTGAGAGTAGGGCAGCAATATGGGATGCTTAGTATCATATGGTAAACTTGAGTTCTCTCATCGTCCTCCTACTCTGATAATTCCATCCTTGTCGAGGAAAGTGGACAAGCTGCTTAAGGAACTTCCGTTGTCAATATAACCGGTTTACCGCAATTGATTTAAGTCTTCCATGAACCCTTATTGTTGGACTTCCTTTAAAATGATGATAAGGTGGTGGCTTATGTAGACTACCTGGTCGTATTAGTCTCAACCCTTAGAAGACGGAAGCAGTTCTTTTCACAAGGAAGAGAGTGATTAACTCCTTCTAACCTCTCAAATTGGACGGCAGTACTCTAGCACTGACTAATCAGGCTAGGTACTTAAGTATCATAGACTGAAAGTGTCTAAATGTTGGAAAAGTTCTGAAAATGGCCTAATCAGCATACTAATGGTCTATAATGAAGGCTATCTGGAGGAGAACACCGACACCGACCGAACACCTTACACTGAGCTTTGGGAAGGTTTTCTCAACCAAAATCCCATACAGAGTGAAGTGGGGGTAGGATGACGGTGTCACTATGGCAGATATAGCAGTCGTTACCGATGGATCGAAAGTGGAGGATGGGATGGGAGCTGGGATGTACTCGGATTACCTAAACATAAGAAGCAAGTATTGATTGTTGAACCACTACTATCTACCTAATGGTAGCGACATAGGAATTTATATAAACAGTCAAGCGGCAATAAAGACGCTGGACTCAAACGTTATAAGGTCACAGCTGGTACGTAGATGCCAAAAACACATCGAGCGTCTTCCAGGCGGAGGTACTTGCAATTATGAAGGCGTGTTCGCCACCTCTGTGTATCCATTCACCGAACCAAAACATCGCCATTTTTACATATAGTCAGGCGGCCATTAGGGCGTTACCATATCTTCTAGAGTGGTGCAGGACTGTCGGGAGTTACTTAATTCCTTGGCAGTTTGCTTAACGTAATCTTGCACTGGGTTTCCGGACATAGGAAGATACCAAAAAGAAATCTTAAGCTTGGAACTCACTAACAAGCTTCGTAAAATCAGAGCCCCTCAGTCCAATCGGTTCTTAGCGAAATACAGAAACAACGAGCATCGGCGAATTCTGGTTATAAACTAGAAAATTTTTACCATAGAAAAAAACGTCAATCGCCAAAATGACCGAGTGTGCGCACTCAGCTCTAAAGAAGCTGAGAAGATTCCCAAGATTGAGAGAGTACATCATCCAGCATCAGTCATGGTTTGGTCTTGGAGACGTCTTGGATAATATTTTGAAGCCTTTAAACATGACCCTGTTTGAGGGGCAACATTGAATCTTTCAGCAGGATTCGGCACATAAAACCAACACCACTCAGGACTTAGAAGGAATGTTCCTAAATTTACTGCTACAGAAGATTGGCCTTCTTTCGTTGGACTACCGGCTTTGGAACGTCTAAGATGAGAAGGCCTGCTCTATCCCTCACCGAAATATCGAGAGATTGTTTTGATCAAAGCAGCGAGGATTCTACCTTTGGAAGTTGTGCGTACTGCAATAGAAGAGTGGCCTGATATTATAGATTGTAGAAGTGTGTAAAGGCGAAGGGGGGGGGGGGACATTTCGAATAATTTAGTATATATCTATATAGTTAAGTATCTTAAGTATTTAAATAAATAAATTGATTCAAAATTAATCTTTTGTTTTTCTTTAAAAATTTGACAAAACGTTTGTGGCACGACTATGTACATGTCAATCTCTACGCAGACTCATTCTTTAAGAGAGGGGGGGGGGGCTAAGCACAAAATTATTTAACGGCATCGGGAGTGTCATTATTATTATTGTCAAGGTGCGGAAGAAGAACTTCACCCGATTCGAGACAACGGTTGCAAGTGGACCCACAACTTAAAGTGGCTTCCGAACCACTTGACATTTTCTCGTTTCCGAGATTAGACCGGATAAACAGACATACAGTCAGACAAAAATTGTAAAAAGAGTTGAATGTCTTCTCATGTCATGTAAATAAACATATGAGCTTTTAAAATGACAAGTATTTTGAAATTACAAATGTACGCTCCAATTTTTTTAATATAGAGTAGAGATATGACGAAATTAGGTTTCATTTTTATATCTTATGCACAAAAATCTAAACCACAAAATTAATTTTAAAAGTGCAAACTTGATAAGAAGGGGTGGAAGTGGTAAATGATAATGATAATGCAATCATAGAAAAAAGCGCTTCCTAGTAATTTTCCTATATAAGTGCAATGCTTTCAGTACGACAAAAGTTCAAATGCTGTGGCAGTGAATGAGTTTACTACTTAACACTTTGGAAAATAAAATTTTTAAAACCATTTTATAAAAAAAAATTATCAGAGCAACAAATTAGAAAATCGATTAAAGTGCAATTAACAGAATCGTCAAAACAAAAGATTTCTCGCGAAAACATATATAAAACTGAAGGATAATGGCGGATAGCCTGAAAAGCAATCATGATGCATTCATGGAGCTCTCAAAAAATGTGGCAACAATGTATATGAATCGTAGTGGAAACAATTTCGTAAAATATGAAGGAAATGATTTCATCAATACTGTAGCATTTGCGATGCATTTACGCCCAGATGAGAGCAAGTTAGTAGAAGGATCACCTGGTGACGTAGTATTCTTTCCAGACGATGTTATCAAAACTATGCAAGTGAGTATGTTCGAAAAATCAAAATCAAAACTGAAAATCTCTTTATTTCTGATTATTACTTAATACGATATTTAATAATATTATATAACATATCTTCTTTCACCTCGTACAGCCCATCCTCGATGCAATTACGGACTATGGAGGCAACGATCCCTATATGATTATTTATCCGATCGTGATCGAAAGTGGAGATAACAGTGAACTATTTGATGATGTCGTGTGCTTGCCCCTATTTCGGGTTCGAAAGAATGATGACGAAAAGACCTCGGCATATGTCGATACAAATGGACGACGCTATTCAGGTTGGTTTATTTGCAGCTGGGATACAAAATTGTTTACAAATTAAAACTTATTTAGGTGAGTATGACTTTAAAACCAACGTGCAACTACCACCTGGAAAGATGTCCTACCCAAAGGATTTAGTCTTTTCGCCTGATAAAGATGGTAATGCCGAAATTGTATATACCGATGTTAATACCTCAAAAGTCATGGGGTATGTTGATTTGACCGTTAACTTATTATGCCTTGGTGCAGGTGTTTTAACAATATCTACCGGAGTTGGAATACCAGCTGGTGTTGGTATGTAATTAATAAATTGTAATATACAACAGCTGTTACATTATAGCAATAAGACAGGAATTGCAGTGGCGTGCGGAGGATATGGAGTGACCAGATCCGCACAAGTCTTAATCGATCGCGCCACACACGGTCAATCAATCAATCCATTTACTAACTGGGATTCATTTAATGCATGGGCTGGAATAGGTGCAAACGTTATAGGTGTTGGTGCCGCCGCTAATAGCATTCGGGTAAGAAACGATTCCGGGCTCAAAGATTAGATATTTTCGAGTTGCTCAGTTTATTATTTTTAGTTATCAGGAACAATAAGTAGGATGGCGGAAGAAGGACTAGCTATATCTCGATCGACGCAGTTTGCTTTGAAAGCGAGTATTTATGTTCCGTATTTAATTAATGGTGGACTTATGTTGGCTCAATTTTACGAGTTAGCTACATTCTGGGATCGAGTATATTTTTATAAGTCTTCAAATAACAGTTAAACTCAATCTTAAATTTGAATTTTAGTTGCCTGTTCAAAACAAAATCATGATTGGACTGCAAGCTCTGTTCTTTGCAGCCGTATCAGCAAAAATGAAGGTATTGTCAGTAAAGGGAATTGAAGAAAGAACACAGAATGTCGCATATCAAGAATTACGTAATCATGTGGAAAGAAAGGCCAATCCCGAGTTAGCTAGTTCTATGGATCGAGCGGCTGAAAGAATTGGTGGAAGAAATTATCGAGTCATAAATTTTCTTAAAAAGGTATGTAATAACACCATGTGAATGTCAGTTATAAAAGTTATACGTACCACAGTTGGCAAACTATAAACGGGGAGCCTTAATCCAAGCTTCTGTTGATGAGGAAAATATTGGTTTGGTAGAACTAACGAAGAAAGGTGACGAAATCGGCTTAACCGTTGGACAAAAATATTTTTGCGGCCCAGAAGCTGTTATACAAGTTAACACAGAGGTGGACATCGAGGAAGCAGGACCCAGTACTTCTATACATGATGAATATAGACTACCAATGACCGTGCGACCTAGTGACTACTTGTTTTCCGATCGTATTACTAAACCTTTTCATATTTGCTCATTTTAGTCGATGCGGTATTGGAGGTAAATAGATTCGTCGACGTGAACAAGATCGAAGAAGGAAAGAATTGGCTTAGAAACCAACTCCGTGTTAATGAATTGGAAAACTATAAGGTTAATGGTAATTCCATATTTGAAAATATGAAATATCACGACCAGATTCGTCTTCTAATTTTTGAAGATATTGGAAAAGGTTTAAACGAGGTAATTGGTATAGTTATTTGCTCAGGTTTTCACAATTAATAATTTTTTGTATTGTAGAATTTGACTAACATCTGCTTAAGATATGCTTCCGAACAAAATGTAAATACTGTCGGGCAATATGCTAGCGAATACGAAATATCTTCTCTGCAAATACACAAGCTTGCCAATGAATTAGCTGAAACTTTCAGAAATTTGACTACAGAGCAAGTTCTAGAACGGAAAGGCATCAATCTCACTACTACAATTGAAACAAGAATGACCTATAACGATGTAGCGAGTGAGAGAGCAAACATTTTATTTGCTGATGAACCAAAACCAAACGTTTTGACAAAAATGAGGAGAGAAGGTATCAATAGCATTAAAAGAGATGATGGAGGACAAATAATGGAAACCTGGAAGTCATCTATTCAGATTCCGCAAGCAAAGACAATATCATCACCCGATGCTAGTTTGCCAACTCTCGCAAATGAAGTCATTAATGCCGGTGATCTGTCTTTCTCAAATTCGGAGTATCAAGCGATTAATGCTTCTAAATTCCTAAAGCAGTTTGGAAACGTTGATGTTAACAGCTTTCCTCAGGTATGGTATTCATTAGACTTAAGCCATCGGTTGCCTAAGGGATAAGGTGTAGTGGTTCTTCACACGAGATTCGCAGGTTCTAATATTTTTCTAAATTTCTTTAGTTATTAATTTAAAAAAATCGTGCTACCTATTTTAACCCATTTATTTGCATTTTCCATTGACAGTTCTCTGTCAATTTGTGTGTCTATCTGTGAAAATGCTTTACTCACAAGAGTCAGCTATAAAATATGTATCTAATTTTTTATACTACTTCTCTATGGAATCATGGAGTAATTAATTGGTTCACTTGAAATCTTCGCCACCGAAGCGGGTAAAACTCTTTTATCGCTCCAGTGTTAAAGCTTTCGGTTGCCTTTGTACTAGCATCCTTTAGAAGCTTAAAAGATTCAGGCTTTCGATTTGATCTTCGATGATGGTCGCTGTTCATAATTTTGTTGACAAAATAGTCTAAATAGTTATAAAAGTCTGAATTTAGACCAGTCACTATACATTATTGGTCTAAAATAATCTATTCCCTCATTACTCCTTTGAATACACCTCTTCTGAGAATAAAAATGCGTACAGAAGATAAAAATGTAAGTGATAAACTAATTTGCTTTACCAATGAGTTTTACCAATGAGTTTACATGTACAGATCGTGTTTTAAAATTAACTTTTTATGACATTAAGCTACTAGGACTACGGTTCTAAACTGGAGGACATGGTGGGGTGCGTGGTATTCGGTGAAAAACTCAACTTTGATCTACCCTACAGTTTTCCCTTTTCCTTTAGTGTATTCCAAGCGGAAGTAATGATAGAAGGTTCACTGGTATGACTAAAAGCAAACAACGTACCTGAAAAGGATATGTGAACCCTGCCAAGCCACATTGCTATCGCTAGAATGTGTCAATAGAAAGCTGCTGCTTAGCAAGGCGATAATTAATAAAGCGATGGTCAAATAGAACTAAGTGCCGCACGATCAGATTACGCTGGATCTTAAGAACAGGCAGGCAGGATTGATCACTGGTCACTGTCTTTTTCGTGTACACGCGAAGAGGTTGGGCCTCTTCTCAAATGACTTCTGCAGAAGCTGCAGGGAAGATAAAGCGGAGACTACAGCTCACCTTTTCTGCCCTAACATGTACGCGGAAGGCCTTTCTAGGTATATATTTCTCGGATAGTCTCTGCGATCTCAAGACGTTGGATATAAGAGATCTCTAGCGATGTGGGGATGTCTTACTCCGTTATCATCACAACGGAACGATTCGAGGTCTAAGTGAGTCTTTTCTTGGGACAACTACTCATACCTACCTATCTAACTTATGATATTAATACATTGTATAAGGAATAGCCGCAGTTCACAATGTTGACTCGTAAGTGTATTCTCGTTAATAAGTAATCGTCAGGCAAACTTAAAATTCATTGAATCCAGCAATTATTTTTTGATTTAGTTTAGATGCCAACAAATTGTTCATTTATATTTTTATTAATTTTTCAGGCATTTGTAGAGGACGCTAATCTCACAATTCGATCATGTCGAGGATCTGTAGAAACAAGAGTCTTTGAGGCTACACGACCAAAGGACGGTCCTTTAGGTATTCGACGATTAGTTTTTTGGAGCTTGGAAGATGAGAATTACGCAAAAAGTGTAGTTGTTTCTATCAATAAAAACACCAGAGAAGTTCGTATACAAAATTTCACTTTGAAAAAAATTAGTACATCAGCTACTGTGCAAAGAAATGCTAAAGACGCTATCTTTGACCATTGGGAAAACAATTTTAACTATGATGACTTTAAAAACAATCTGCGAACGACTATAGATGCTATTAAATCGCAGACCGAAGGTCTAATTTCCGATTATTAAAAAAAATATTTTTATCACTTACAATTTGTTGCAGATTACGTCGGACCTCAGATGGTACGTCCAGGGCTTGACCATGCTGAAACAGTGTCAGATATACAGAATTTGCGTGCTGTTCGTTTTGCAAGTGTTGAACACGCCATTTGTCATGTCCTGAAACACGGAGAAAATATTACTACAAATGAACAGCTTGCTACTAAAGTTAAAGATTATTTTGATGTAAGAATTAATGTAAATAATTTAAAAAGAAAATTTCTTAACATTTTCGCAAACTCAGAAAGCGCAAGATATTATTAAATCAACCATCGGCCATCCGGAGAACGTTTCTTCTTCCTGGACTCAAACAGGATCGGCACGAGACTTCATATTCTATCGAAAAGCAACAAATGGAGGTGTTGAAAAAGTTGTTGTTCTTGTCCGTGAAGGAGGTGAGGTTATAATGAAAACATACTTCCTGGATGAGAAAATGTCAGACATTCCACCTCAGAAGACCCATTCCTACCTGGAACCAGTTGATATAAAACATGCAGACTTGCGGACATTTTACTTTCAGTTAATGTTATTGGCGCCGGTAAAATACTTTAAGACAACGACCCTTAACGCACCTCAAATATGCATTTTTAATTTTAGAGATATGGAGTACTTCTGCCTAAAGATTATGAATTGATTGTAAGTGATTTAGATAAAGAAAAGACAAGAACTATGATAATTATGGCTGGATACTACTTCGAAAAGGATGGCTCAGTAAATACCGATGATTTATATAAAGCAATAAATACCGCTTTTCCCATCGATGGAATTGAATGGAGTGTACGACATTTTTGTTACTATGAAATAAAGTTTTTCAAAAAGATCTTACTTTTAGGTTGTAGCTATGAAAGTAGGCAAGGCGTACGACTTTAAAGTTAATAATACCCGCCCCTATTATATGTGTGTCAGGATTAAAGACTTCTTGCTTTTATTTTTTGCACAAAGTATATTAATTTTATTTCAAAAGAAAATACACTAAATTCAATTTTTTTAGAACTTTTAACAAACGAAGATGCAGTTTTAAAAACAGGTGCAAAGGAAGTAAGTATTTTTAGAATATTCCAATATATAAATTCACGTCATACTTCACTCTAATTAATATATTAACTACCTGATTTCCACAGAAATACGGGAGCCTTCCAAAACGTATCATAGTAGAAAAGTCAGTAAAATTCGATGATCCCGACTCCTTAGACATTGCCTGCCGAATTTGCTCAAATTATACAAAATCATCCGAAATTACATCGGCAATGAATGAAAGTTTTGGTAAAGAATGGAATTGTTTGCTGTTGACGAGTTATTACTATAACATAAAGTACTATCACGAATTTCTAAGGCTGTACCATAAAAATACTGACGCTCATTGTATCGTGTTTCGTTGAAAAATGTACAACTTGTATACGAAATGGAAATGTAATGACTCAAAATAAATAAATAAAATAAAATGTTATTGCTGTCTGAATCCTAAAAGATGGTGTTGTCTTTCTATATCCGACTTCACTCTATTCACATAATATCATTGTAAAGATTATAACGAAGGATAAATAAAGGATAAGGATAAATTTATTAGATTTAAATTTTGAAGAAATATCGTTTGCAATGGTTAGTGGAATTGTCAACGAAGTTTTTGTTTTAAATAAATAAATATAAGACCTCCCATCTAAATGATAGTTTCTCAGCCGGTCCCGATGGCATTCACCCTGGCCTCTTTTCTAATCCCTAGAAGATCCCAGTAATTGGTAAACGGAAAATGAAGACCACAACAGAACAAACTACCAATTACTTTCTAACTTTAACCTATTTTGGTACCATGGAAGTGCAATCTTATCATCTTTAATGGCTACTTTTACTTCTTTTTCCTGTCTAAGCCCAAAAAGATTTTTTTTGTTTAATTTTACGTTACTGCAAGAAGGAAAATTCTCTTGTGAATTGCAGAAATTGGATGGAAGCTTAGTTTAGACGTGATTAGCCTGATTGTAAAAAAATTCCCCAAGGCATAATTGAACGCTCGAAAGATAAGCTTTGATCTGGTCAGTATTGTTCCTCTCTGGGTCCGGTTTTGCGCCAACGGCTTTAACTGTTGCCACGATTTAATGATGTCGGTGCCTTCTATTTCTACGAATCTTTTTCACATGTTGCGAGGTTGTCCAATTCGGCGTCTTCCGTGAGTCCAGTGCGGGTTCCAATCTACAGCCTGTTGAGCGATGTTTTGTTTGGCTCTTTTCTTTGTGTGACCTATAAATCACCGGGATAGGATAACATCATCCCAGCTGAACTACAACTAGCCTCCGAGATACTTATTCCGTGGCTAATGGTCATCTACGAGGCTTGCCTTAATCTCACCTATATTCCATCCTCATGGACGAAGGTGAAGGTGGTCTTTATCCCTAAGGTACGAAAAGCCTCACATTAT
Organism: Leptarthrus brevirostris; assembly: GCA_964036015.1. Lineage (NCBI taxonomy): Eukaryota > Metazoa > Arthropoda > Insecta > Diptera > Asilidae > Leptarthrus > Leptarthrus brevirostris. Next base: position 9,855,914 of record OZ038373.1, read on the forward strand.
AAGCCCAATGATTTTAGGCCCATTAGTCTCTCCTCCTTTCTGCTCAAGACCTTGGAGAGACTCCTAGATATCTACATTAAAGAGACAATCAATCATTCCAAGTTGTCTCAACAAGTTGTCTGTCGCAACATGCTTATACTAAAGGTAAGTCCGTAGAGACAGCCCTACACGAACTTACCACAATCATAGAGCATTCGCTACTACAGAAGGAATATTCACTTGTAGCCTTCCTTGATATTGAGGCTGCTTTTAACAATATTAGATCAGAGGCGATAATGGCATCCTTGAGGAGGCTTGAAATCGACGACCCTCTCATCAAACTTATTGACCTCATGCTAAAAAGCAGGGTCATTATCTCCAGCTTAGGAGGATCCAATATCCAAAGAGTGGTAACTAGAGGCACCCCTCAGGGAGGAATCCTTTCACCACTCTTATGGAACTTAACTCTAAATGAGTTGCTCATAGACCTGGAGTTATCCGGTCACAAGGTTATTGCCTACGCCGATGATATTGCCCTGGTATGTTCAGGAAAACACCCCAATACACTGGCTGAGGTTTTACAACACGCCCTCTCCAAGACTTCATCATGGAGTGTGGTATAGGTATAAACCCTAACAAAACAGAGTTAATACTCTACTCTCGGAGGCATAAAACACCTCCTATTAATTGCCCTACACTAGACGGGGTTAGGCTGGAACTGTGTAACCAGGTTAAGTATCTAGGTTTAGTCCTAGATAGAAAACTTACCTGGAAGCCTAACATCCAAGAAAGAGTACGGAAAGCCACAGTAGCGCTGTACTCGTGTAAGAAGGCTATAGGGAAAAGATGGGGTATGGAACCACGCATTGTGAATTAGCTCTATACAAGTGTCATACGGCCTATACTCATATATGGGGTGATTGTCTGGTGGCCGACACTAAATAAAGCAACCCATCTCAAAGCAATGGACAAAGTTGAGAGGATGGCAGCACTGCTGATAACAGGTGCCCTGAGAACCACACCTTCCAAAGCCCTGAACACTATTCTCCACCTTCTACCGTTAGATCTCTTTGGTAAGCAAACCGCATCGTCAGCCGCCATTAGGCTTAACTCAATCCAGACCTGGAAGCGAACTGATTTCGGTCACTCCAAAATATTGCACAATAGAACTGCCAGCAATATCGACTACACCTCGCCCAAGCCTTTCTTTGGAGCAAAATTCGATTCCTTCTTTCCCACCAGATCGGAGTGGGAGAAAGGTCCTCCCCAATGGGAGAACTCAGTACATCTCTACACTGACGGCTCCAAATTGGATGGCAACGTGGTTGGAATATTCTCGGAACACTTGGACCTCGATGTCTCATTTCGCTTACCTGATTGCTGCAGCGTGTTTCAAGCAGAAATCATGGCTATAAAAGTAGCTGCGGACCGCCTGAATTAACTAGCGCTACCTAGAGGAAATGTATGTATTTTCACAGATAGTCAGGCAGCTATTAAATCCCTTTCGGGAGTAACGGTCATAATATGTCGCTCAACACTAAATGACATAGCTGAGCACCTGAAAGTACGGCTCATCTGGGTGCCTGGACATAGTGATATTCCGGGCAATTGCAGAGCCGACGAACTAGCTAGAATCGGTACCACACGTCCTGATCGGACATTAACCACCAGCCGGGTAAACCGCTAGCTACATGCAAAATGGAGCTCTCACAGGAGGCTCTCAAGATTGCTAATAATAACTGGCAAGAAGAACACACCTGCCTGATTACCAGACAGATATGGCTAAAGCTTGACCTCAAGCGGTCAAGAGGGCTTATCCTACTCGGACGCAAAAAAATTGGCACTACAGTGGCCGTAATCACGGGTCACTGCCTCATAGGTAGACACGCCGATAGGCTGGGTATGCCCTCAAATGACTTCTGTAGGAGTTGCCACGACGAGGAGGAAGAGGAAACCATACTTCATCTCCTCGGTAGTTGCCCGGCCCTAGCCAATCGTAGGAACCGGCTTTTGGGCTCACCCTACTTCAAAGAGCTAACCGAGCTACGCTCCATAGATGTCAAAAACCTGACTCGATTTATCGGGAGTTCAAAATGGTTCCCGACGACGAACTAAGGATGAACATCCTTCACAACCCAGTCAAAATAATTTTGACTTCCCGTGAACTAGTTCCACTAGATACAAAAACTGGTTCGGTGCACAGGGGACAGAATGTTAACCCTACTATTCCTTAGGTATGGGGTTGTAAATTTCAAGCCTGAACGTGGTAGCACAAGGGGCCTCTTAGGCCTAAGTGTGCCTTCTTAGGCAGCCACTTTAACCTAACCTAACCTAGTGTGGCCTGTAAGTCTGTCTAGGTCTCCGTTGGTAATGACCTCCGGCCAATGGATGTTAAGGATGCGCCGGAGGCAATGATTAACAAAGGCTTATAGCTTAGATGTTATTTTACAAGTCACCTTCTAAGTTGAACAGCCGTACAGCAGAACAAATTTTACGTTCGATTCGAAGATTCGGAGTTTTGTGCATCTGAAGATGTTGTTATTGCATCATATCTTAAGAGTATTAAATGCAACTGGAGCCTGTACATCAGCTTCAGCTCCGCCGTCTTCTGTAACTATGCATGCGAGATAGGATAACTTATCCACTTGCTCTATTTGCTGCTCTTTAAGATAAATTTTTGTATCCTGGTGTCCAAGGTCATAAGTTTGAAGACCAAACTTATGACCTTGGACACCAGGATACAAAAATTTATCATAAAGAGCAGCAAATAGAGCAAGTGGATAAGTTATCCTATCTATCCTAGGATAACTTATCCACTTGCTCTATTTGCTGCTCTTTAAGATAAATTTTTGTATCCTGGTGTCCAAGGTCATAATATCGACTACACACATGCATTAGCAGTATTGATCTTAAGCCCTGCTCTGCGACATTCTCTACATAGGGATTCGGATATTATAACATTAAAACTACATGACTCTGCTTGTTGGATAGGACGCATACAATGTCGGCATAGTTCAGGTTCGTAAGATGGGTAAAAATTTTCCATCTAATCCCTCGCAATGGGTGGTCATCTAGAGTCCTCCACAATACCGCATTAATGACAATCAGGAAAAGCAAAGTTGACAGTATCCATCCATGTCTCACTCCGTTCAGCACTTGGAATGGCTCCGACAGCTTTCCTTTATGTAGGACATGACATTGAACTCCTGAGTAGGACTACTTTATGAAGGTGGCAATTTTTTCTGGAATATCTCTCCTACGTTAAGCAGCCCATATACAGTCACGATCAACGCTGTCAAACGCCTTCTCGAAATCGACGAACATTAGATGTAAAGGGGACATCCGTTTGGCGGATTGTTCGATGATAATACGAAGGATGTTGATTGATAACTGCAGGAAAAAGCCTCACGAAAACCTGTTGTCCATCATTTAGAGTGCGCCCAACAATTTGCTTGATTCGCATTAAGATCACATCTGCTACAACTCCTCAGGCTGCCTTTTGTGGGAAACTTCACAATTACGCCCGTTTTTCATTTAAAAGAATAGGTCTAGGTTTCCCAACATTCCTGGATTATGGGACGAAGAATATCAGCTGCAGCAATGGTATTCGCCTTAAGTAGTTCAACTGGTATTCCATCAATTTCTGGGCCGGATGTTCAGGTTCACGTAAAGAGGTATTCGATGGTCCAAAGGTGTGTGACTTCATCAAAATATTCTTATGACCTCTACAGTTCATGTTCCTTCGTATCTGTCACAGGATGTTCAGTTGAAGTCTTTCCAGCCAGTTTCTTGACAATTTTGTATAGATCTCCACTGTCATCGTGGTAGCCCGCTTCTTCTGCCTTTTCTGCCAGCGCATTGATATAAATGCGCTTTTTTCTTTTCATTTTTAAACGTAGCTATTACAAGATAGTGATCTCAGCCAATATCAGCGCAGTGCTTAGACCGTACGTCGAGAAGATACTTTCTCCAAATTTTCAAAACAACGCTATGGTCAGTCTGATTATCAGTTCTGCGGCCAGAATGGTAAATGGCATTTTTTGTGTTTAAATAAGGGCCCACCGATGACAAGTTGCCTTGAGTCCCTTACAGAGTGGAGTGGGGGGAGGTAAGACAGTGGTGTCAAATTATTGTTCACCTTCTCTGTAAGTGTCCGACTCTTGCCAGAGACCAAAAGTGGAGGTGAGGAGTACTTCTTTGAAAACCTGAAGGGTAAAGATTAAGGAAATAAACAGTTTCTTAAATTCCTCCGGTTAACTTTAGTTCCTTTTTCCCATAATAAACTCAGACGACCTCAACAATGATTTCAGATAAAAATCAGGGTTGCGAGTAAACTGAGTCCAGCAAAAAAGCCAGGTCTTACTGGTTGTGGCATCAAAATGGCGATATAATAATGCTAATTAGAGTGCTACCACGATGTGGACGGTCACCATTTAACCAACCAACCTCTACGCAAACAAAAAGTAAATTTTTAGCATAGAAAAAAATGATGGAGTATATGCACTCAGCTCTAAAGAAGGTGCTTAAAAGATTTTCAAGATTGAGAGAGGATTTCACCCAGCATCAGTCATAGTTTGGTGGGGAGTGGCCTACGATGAGAGAACAGAGCTGCAGTTTTGAGAAAAGGGAGTGAAAACTAAAGCCACAAACTACCAGACAGAGGTCTTGAATAATATTTTGAAGCTTTTAAACACGACCCAATTTGAGGGGCAGCATTGAATCTTTAAACAGAATTCGGCATATAAAGCACATAAAGACTGTCTGAGAGCGAATGTTCCTAAATTTATTGCCACAGAAGATTGGCCTTCTGGAAGTCCGGATCTGAATCCGTTGGCCTACCAGCTTGGGAACGTCTTAGATGCGAATGCCAGCTCTATCCCTCACCCAAAATATCGAGAGGCTGTTTTGATCAAAGCAGCGAGGATTCTACCTTTGCAAGTTGTGCGTACTGCAATAAAAGAGTGGCCTGATAGATTGACGAAGTGTGTAAAAACGAAGGGGGGAGATTTCGAATAATTTGGTATATGTTTGTATAGTTAAGTGTCTTATGTATTTAAATAAATAAATTGATTCAAAATAAATGCTTTTTTTAATTATTACACAAAATGCTAGAGACAGAACTTACGGCACGACTATGTATTTTCATGTCAATCTCTCCGCACACTCATTCCTGGGGATTGAAGAGGCTATTCACCAAATTATTTAACATCATTGGGAGTATTTTACTAACTCCGAAAGTATGGATTTGACACTAATATCGGTCGTTTCGATTATTTGTATATGTCAAGCCCCCCCCCCCCACCTTTAGTGGCCTAAAGACTACCTAAGAATAAACTGAAACTTAAAGTGAAAATATTTGTTCATGCCACTTACCTTCCACTCACATCCATAGGGATGTCTTATCACCAAATTATTTAATGGCATCGGGAGAGTGATTATATATTTATTTAATTATTTTGAAATCACAAATGTACGCTTCAATTTTATTAATATAGAGTAGAGATATGACGAAACTAGTTTTCCTTTTTTTTTATCTAATGCACAAAAATTTAAACCACAAAATTAATTTTAAAAGTGCAAACTTGATAAGAAGGGGTGGAAGTGGTAAATGATAATGATAATGCAATCATAGAAAAAAGCGCTTCCTAGTAATTTTCCTATATAAGTGCAATGCTTTCAGTACGACAAAAGTTCAAATGCTGTGGCAGTGAATGAGTTTACTACTTAACACTTTGGCAAATAAAATTTTTAAAATCATTTTATAAAAAAAAATTATCAGAGCAACAAATTAGAAAATCGATTAAAGTGCAATTAACAGAATCGTCAAAACAAAAGATTTCTCGCGAAAACATATATAAAACTGAAGGATAATGGCGGATAGCCTGAAAAGCAATCATGATGCATTCATGGAGCTCTCAAAAAATGTGGCAACAATGTATATGAATCGTAGTGGAAACAATTTCGTAAAATATGAAGGAAATGATTTCATCAATACTGTAGCATTTGCGATGCATTTACGCCCAGATGAGAGCAAGTTAGTAGAAGGATCACCTGGTGACGTAGTATTCTTTCCAGACGATGTTATCAAAACTATGCAAGTGAGTATGTTCGAAAAATCAAAATCAAAACTGAAAATCTCTTTATTTCTGATTATTACTTAATACGATATTTAATAATATTATATAACATATCTTCTTTCACCTCGTACAGCACGTCCTAGATGCAATTAAGGATTATGGCGGCAACGATCCCTATATGATCATTTATCCGATCGTGCTCGAGACTGAAGACAAAAACGAGTTATTTGATGATGTCGTGTGCTTGCCCCTATTTCGGGTTCGAAAGAATGGCGACCAAAAGACCTCGGAATATGTCGATACAAATGGACGACGCTATTCAGGTTGGTTTATTTGCAGCTGGGATACAAAATTGTTTACAAATTAAAACTTATTTAGGTGAGTATGACTTTAAAACCAACGTCCAACTACCACCTGGAAAGATGTCCTACCCAAAGGATTTAGTTTTTTCTCACGATAAAGATGGTAATGCCGAAATTGTATATACCGATGTTAATACCTCAAAAGTAATGGAGTACGTTGATTTGACCGTTAACTTATTATGCCTTGGTGCAGGTGCCTTAGCGATATTTACCGGAGTTGGAATACCACTTGGTGTTGGTATGTAATTAATAAACTACCAAAACCAAAATCTGATAAATAATAACAATAAAACAGGAATTGCAGTGGCGTGCGGAGGATATGGAGTAACCAGATCCGCACAAGTCTTAATCGATCGCGCCACACACGGTCAATCAATCAATCCATTTACTAACTGGGATTCATTTAATGCATGGGCTGGAATAGGTGCAAACGTTATAGGCGTTGGTGCCGCCGCTAATAGCATTCGGGTAAGAAACGATTCCGGGCTCAAAGATTAGATATTTTCGAGTTGCTCAGTTTATTATTTTTAGTTATCAGGAACAATAAGTAGGATGGCGGAAGAAGGACTGGCTATATCTCGATCGACGCAGTTTGCTTTGAAAGCGAGTATTTATGTTCCGTATTTAATTAATGGTGGACTTATGGTTGCTCAATTTTACGAGCTGGCTACATTCTGGGATCGAGTATGCTTTTATAAGTATCCAAATAACAATTAAACTTAATCTTAAATTTAAATTTCAGTTGCCTGTTCAACACAAAATCATGATTGGACTGCAATTCCTGTTCTTTGCCGCCGTATCAGCAAAAATGAAGGTATTATCAGTAAAGGGAATTGAAGAAAGAACACAGAATGTCGCATATCAAGAATTACGTAATCATGTGGAAAGAAATGCCAATCCCGAGTTAGCTAGTTCTATGGATCGAGCGGCTGAAAGAATTGGTGGAAGAAATTATCGAGTCATAAATTTTCTTAAAAAGGTATGTAATAATACCATGTGAATGTCAGTTATAAAAGTTATACGTACCACAGTTGGCAAACTATAAACGGGGAGCTTTAATCCAAGCTTCTGTTGATGAGGAAAATATTGGTTTGGTAGAACTAACGAAGAAAGATGACGAAATCGGCTTAACAGTTGGACAAAAATATTTTTGCGGCCCAGAAGCTGTTATACAAGTTAACACAGAGGTGGACATCCAGGAAGCAGGACCCAGTACTTCTATACATGATGAATATAGACTACCAATGACCGTGCGACCTAGTAACTACTTATTTTCCGATCGTATTACTAAACCTTTTCATATTTGCTCATTTTAGTCGATGCGGTATTGGAGGTAAATAGATTCGTCGACATGAACAAGATCGAAGAAGGAAAGAATTGGCTTAGAAACCAACTCCGTGTTAATGAATTGGAAAACTATAAGGTTAATGGTAATTCCATATTTGAAAATATGAAATATCACGACCAGATTCGTCTTCTAATTTTTGAAGATATTGGAAAAGGTTTAAACGAGGTAATTGGTATAGTTATTTGCTCAGGTTTTCACAATTAATAATTTTTTGTATTGTAGAATTTGACTAACATCTGCTTAAGATATGCTTCCGAACAAAATGTAAATACTGTCGGGCAATATGCTAGCGAATACGAAATATCTTCTCTGCAAATACACAAGCTTGCCAATGAATTAGCTGAAACTTTCAGAAACATGACTCCAGCGCAAGTTGAACAACAGCATGGCATCAATCTCACTACTACAACTGAAACAAGAATGACCTATAACGATGTAGCGAGTGAGAGAGCAAACATTTTATTTGCTGACAAAAATGAGGAGAGAAGGTATCAATAGCATGGGAAGAGATGATGGAGGACAAATAATGGAAACCTGGAAGTCATCTATTCAGATTCCGCAAGCAAAGACAATATCCTCACCCGATGCCAGTTTGTCAGCTCTCGCAAATGAAGTAATTAATGCCGGTGATCTGTCTTTCTCAAATTCGGAGTATCAAGCGATTAATGCTTCTAAATTCCTAAAGCAGTTTGGAAACGTTGATGTTAATAGATTTCCTCAGGTATGGTATTCATTAGACTTAGCATGACTCCTCTTCTTTTGTATTCGGTATTCAATGAACTACTTCTAATCCTAGAAGGAGAAACCTGTGGCGTAATTGCACATGCTTTCTAGATTTGTCGTTAGGTGTGAGTTAGAGGTTAACCCTAAAACGATAATGAGTTAATTAGTTTCACTAAGAAAAATAGCATTTCTCATGTATTCCCTACGATTTACAATTCTAAACTTTTCATTCTCTCTACGAAAACTTCATTAGACCTCACCTACTTATTTCTTTGTTAAACGGTTCAGATTGACGATCCCAACCAGGCAGGATAGGGAAAGCGGCGCACTACCTTATGTTGAATCCGCCCAGATGTACACGAACGGTTCTAAGCTGCAGAGCATGGTGGGGTGCATAGTTTTCGGTGAAAAACTGAGTTTTGATCTACCCAACAACTTTCCGGGCAACTTTAGTGTATTCCAAGCGGATATAATGGCGGGAGGTTCAGGAGGTTGTAGTATGACTGAAAGCAAATAACATACCTGAAAAGGATATGTGTAACCTGCCAAACCACGGTGCTATCCCTAGAATATGTCACATCGACTTCAAAAACTATAAACAGCTGTCGCTCACACTTAAATGAGACGGCAAAGTAGCACCATATCCACCTGTGCTAGGTTCCAGAGTACAGTGACATTCCAGGGAACTGCGTGGAAGATGAGCTCGCTAGACATTGCACTAATAGAGATCTAACCAGATAAAACTTCTTTAGATAGTATGATGTGTCGTTCGCGAACGATTCGGTCTTTTTGACCGAGTTAATAAAATTACTCAAAAGACCTATGTCCTATGTTCCTACTATAACGGCCAATCGTTCACTTGCTTTTCGCCATATCATGTCTCTAAGAACAAAACAGATGGCCGCACCAATTCTCTCGCGCAATGTGCACAATGGATTGTGAGCTATTTGCTTGAGTCAAGTACTGAGAACTCAATTAACTCAGGTGACATGCTCTCAATTTTATGCAGTTCCTTGCTATTGCTGTTGCTAAAATTTTAGAGAGTGTGACGTTGTAATACTGATGTGATTCCTATACCTCCCATATACTCACAGCGATCATACAACTTGTGATCCGTTGCCTGGAAGCTTGGTGGTAGGGGCTCAAATGCTTACCTTAACTCTCTGCAGATATGTGTGCCCAAAAGACTCAAGTGACCCAAATGACCGAATCTTTTTATTGAGTCACTTATGCCAAATAGCTCGTATGACCTGAGTCAGCAAAGTAACCGATTAGGCCCATCACTAGTAGGCAGGCTTCTAACCAGCAGGAAACTGCTGCTTAGCAGCGGTGACTAACCAAGCGATGATTAATGGAACTAAGTTCCGCACGATCAGATTATGCTGGATCTTAAGGTTGATCACTGGTCACTGCCTTTATCGTGTACACGCGAAGAGGTTGGGCCTCTTCTCAAATGACTTATGCAGAAGCTACAGGGAAGAGGAAGAGGAGACTATAGCTCACTTTCTCTGCCTTAGCATGTACGCGGAAGGCCTTTCATGGTAGATATTTCTCGGATAGTCTCTGCGATCTCAAGACGATGGATGTAAGAGATCTCTAGCGATGTGGGGATGTCTTACTCCGTTATCATCACAACGGAACGATTCGAGGTCTAAGTGAGTCTTTTCTTGGGACGGCTACTCATATCTACCTATCTAACTTATGATATTAATACATTGTATAAGGAATAGCCGCAGTTCACAATGTTGACTCGTAAGTGTATTCTCGTTAATAAGTAATCGTCAAGCAAACTCAAAATTCATTGAATCCAGCAATTATTTTTTGATTTAGTTTAGATGCTTACAAATTGTTCATTTATATTTTTATTAATTTTTCAGACATTTGTAGAGGACGCTAATCTCACAATTCGATCATGTCGAGAATCTGTAGAAACAAGAGTCTTTGAGGCTACACGACCAAAGGACGGTCCTTTAGGTATTCGACGATTAGTTTTTTGGAGCTTGGAAGATGAGAATTACGCAAAAAGTGTAGTTGTTTCTATCAATAAAAACACCAGAGAAGTTCGTATACAAAATTTCACTTTGAAAAAAATTAGTACATCAGCTACTGTGCAAAGAAATGCTAAAGACGCTATCTTTGACCATTGGGAAAACAATTTTAACTATGATGACTTTAAAAACAATCTGCGAACGACTATAGATGCTATTAAATCGCAGACCGAAGGTCTAATTTCCGATTATTAAAAAAAATATTTTTATCACTTACAATTTGTTGCAGATTACGTCGGACCTCAGATGGTACGTCCAGGGCTTGACCATGCTGAAACAGTGTCAGATATACAGAATTTGCGTGCTGTTCGTTTTGCAAGTGTTGAACACGCCATTTGTCATGTCCTGAAACACGGAGAAAATATTACTACAAATGAACAGCTTGCTACAAAAGTTAAAGATTATTTTGATGTAAGAATTAATGTCAATAATTTAAAAAAAAAATTCTTAACATTTTCACAAACTCAGAAAGCGCAAGATATTATTAAATCAACCATCGGCCACCCGGAGAACGTTTCTTCTTCCTGGACTCAAACAGGATCTGCACGAGACTTCATATTCTATCGAAAAGCAACAAATGGAGGTGTTGAAAAAGTTGTTGTTCTTGTTCGTGAAGGAGGTGAGGTTATAATGAAAACATACTTCTTGGATGAGAAAATGCCAGACATTCCACCTCAGAAGACACATTCCTACCAGGAACCAGTTGACATAAAACATGCAGACTTGCGTACATTTTATTTTCAGTTAATGTTAATGGCTCCGGTAAAATACTTTAAGACAGCGACCCTGAACACATCTCAATATGCAATTATACTTTTAGAGATATGGAGTTCTTCTGCCTAAAGATTATGAATTGATTACAAGTGATTTGGATAAAGAAAAGACAAGAACTATGATAATTATGGCTGGATACTACTTCGAAAAGGATGGCTCAGTAAATACCGGTGATTTATATAAAGCAATAAATAGCGCTTTTCCCATCGATGGAATTGAATGGAGTGTACGACGTACTTGTATTTTTATGAAATAAAGTTTTTCTAAACGATCTTACTTTTAGGTTGTAGCTATGAAAGTCGGCAAGGCGTACTCCTTTGACGTTAATAATAACCGCCCCTATTATATGTGTGTCAGGATTAGCGACTACCGACTTGTATTTTTTGCAGAAAGTATATTAATTTTGTTTCAAAAGAAAATACACTAAATTCAATTCTTTTAGAACTTATAACAAACGAAGCTGCAGTTTTAAAACCAGGTGCAAAGGAAGTAAGTATTTTTCGAATATTCCAATATATAAAAAATCGTAAATTCACGTTATCATACTTCACTCTAATTAATATATTAACTACCTGATTTCCACAGAAATACGGGAGCCTTCCAAATAAGGCCATAGTAGAAAAGACAGTGAAATTCGATGATCCCATCTCCATAGACATTGCCAGCCGAATTTGCTCAAATTATACGAGAGCAACCGAAATTACAAAGGCAATGAATGAAAGTTTTGGTGATCGATGGAATTGTTTCTGGTTGACGAAATATTATTATGACATACAGTTCTATCACGAATTTCTAAGGCTGTACCTTAAAGATTCTGACGCTCATTGTATCGTGTTTCGTTGAAAAATGCACAACTTGTATGCGAAATGGTAATCTAATGACTCAAAATTAATAAATAAAATAAAATTTCAAAGTAACACTGTGAGTTATTGCTGTCTGAATCCTAAAAGATTGTAAAGATTATAACGAAGACATCATATCTAAGGATAAATTTATTAGATTTAAATTTTGAAGAAATATCGTTTGCAATGGCCAGTGGGATTTTAAACTAACTTTTTTTGTCAAATATACAATAAATAAGTTTTCAAAAATTACGGAACTCGTCCCAAAAGTCCCATTCGTATTTGTACCATTTTTTAACTATTTCTTTAAAATCGCTTTCTTGGAAGACGACTGTAACATTCGAACCCAAGGACCTGCTCTTCGACGAAGCTAGAGTGTTGAAAGAGATCTCCCTCCTAGCTGTTATTTTATCAGCCGGTCCGGACGGCGTCCATCGTTCAGTTTTTAAGAATTCTAGTTCGTCTTTTATCCATCCGTCGTGTCCTCTTTCCTAAACGCTGGAAGATCTCAGTAATTGCTCTTCTGCATCAATAGGAACGCAAGTGTGATATCACCAACTGCTGGCCTATTATCAACCTGTGCTGTATTTCCAAATTATTTGAAGCCTTAGTTATTGTTGTTGTTATTGCAAACCATTTCTAGGCTCTTTTCAACACGGTTTTATAAAGGGCAAGTCAACTACAACCAACTTACTTGAGTTTACGAACTTTTGCATCTCTGTCTGGTAGACAGCCAGATTGCTAGATTAACTGATTTCAGTAAGGACTTTGACAGAATTAATCATATAATTAATTCCACCACACAAGCTTAATCTCTTTGGGCTTCCCACGCTTTTTATTGACTGTCTGTGTTTCCACTTGTCTTATCGTACACAGCGAATTTCGTTTGGGGGCGCTCTATGCGACATTATTTATAACACCTAAGATATTCCTCAAGGCAACCGTTTGGGTCCACTACTGTTAATTATTTATATTAATGACGTATCGAATATTTTGAATGTTTCCAGGTTTTTTTTTGTTATATTGATGGCGCCTAAATTTTTCATGTGGTTTCTGAATTTGTCCATTGCACCCTTCTGAATTTCGATCTGGACACTTTCCATAAGTGGTACCTCTACACGTAAGAACAGCCCGCTGGTCTTCAAATAAGTTATAGAAGAAATCTGTTTAGACTCGAGAAGAGCAAAGATTTAGGCGTTTGGTTGAAGGCACGTTTCTTCTTTGAACATCGCACCTAACATACAGGGTCAATGCTACCCTAGGTTTTAAGAAAGTATTTTACAATTTCTATATCACTAGGCCCCTTTTATCGTGAATTTCATTGGATAAGTTATTTACATTTTCTTTCTCATCCTATGTAAATATATTGTAATTTCATCTAATTACACTTATAGCTAACTTATGTATATTGCAAAAATAAAGATTAAAATGATTTACAGTTTGTAATGAACTAAATCAGGTGGTGGGGGGTTTTTGGTCTTTGAAGACTGTAAAATCCTTGCGAAATTATTAGTTGATCACCTTGCAGGCTGCTTATTGTTAGTACGCATTAGGTTAAAATGTGTTTCATAGTAAAGCTTTTTTGGCATCTGACTCAACCGTGTGGTTAAACGTGGTTATGAACGAAATCCTGTATGGCCTATTCTCACTCTCATAATTTTCTAGTTCCCGTAACTCCTTGTGAGGCATGGGGCGGGAAACGATCTTGACCCGATTCGAGACAACGATTACCAGTGGAACGAAAATTTAAAGTGGATTCCGAACCACTGACATTTAGTCTGCAACCCCCAATGGGCTTTTTGTTGGAATTCTTTCGGTTGCGATCCGCATCACACACATCACAGGGTAGTCCTTTGTCCTTTACTGTTCATTCGAAAATTTTGTGTTATACCGATGATGCAAGGCTATTTCATTCTGTTTAGAATGATTTTGACTGACACCTCTGGAATCCTGATTTAGATGCCTTCTGCAATTGGTGTCCCATCAACTGCCTCACTTTAAACGTGTCCAAATGCACTGTAATGTCCTCTTTTCGTAAAAAAATCCTCTGCTGTTTAATTACTTCAGGGATGGATGCTCTTTGAATAGACTTGACAAATCCCAAGACTTGCGGGTCTTGCTTAATGCTCGTCGCTCTTTTGACGATCACATTGATGCTATTGTTGGTAAGGCTAATGATACTTTGGGCTTCATTAAGAGGTGGTCTAAGGAGTTTAATGATTCTTATATTGATTGATTGATTAAATTTTGAAGTGCGAGGTTCTCAAGCGCCGCGGCCACTAGGGCCACCCTCTCAACTCCTTATAGTAAGCCGGTCCCTCCGAAGAAATTCAACAGCTCCCGCAGTTGGCAGTCCTTCAGCCCGCTCGGTACCAGGGTTGGTTTCCCGAATAGGCTAAATCTGCTCCTGGCTACTGCAGGGCATTCACATAGCACATGTAATGGGTCCTCCAGACAGAGTCTGCAGGTGGGGTCGATGGCTCTGCCTATCCTCACCAGGTGCTTCCTTAGCTGACAGTGGCCGGTAAGTAGGCCTGCCAGGGTTCTAACAGCCGACCTGCTCAGCTTGAGGAGCTCCCTGGATCTACCCGGCGACGGTGAGGGCATAAGGCTTCTTGAGTGAGCGTGCCCCTCAATACTGTTCCAATACAGCCTATGTCCCTCATTTGCGCGGTTTGCTATTAGCCTTTTAGCCGTGCAGAGAGGTATTCCATAGACCGGCTCCGGCCCTATAAAAGGGGTGTTAGACCCCTTCCTAGCAAGTTCGTCTGCTTTTTCATTTCCTGTGTAGCCCTGATGTCCCGGTATCCAGATCAAGCTTACTTGATTAGTTCTACACAGTGCGTCTAGGCTCCTTTGGCATTCCCACACGAGATTTGATCTGGTGGTAGATGAAGCAATTGCTTTGATTGCAGCTTGACTATCCGAGAAGATTGAGATCCTTTTGTTTTTATAGGCTCTTCTTAGGTTTTCGTAGGTGCATGTCAGTATGGCGAAGATCTCAGCCTGGAATACCGTGGTATACATTGCTAGGGCCAGTGATAAACTGAATCGAGGAGAGTCGCTCCAGACCCCTGCCCCAACACCTGATTCAGTCTTGGATCCATCCGTATACCATACTAGCTCCCCTGGACGGACAGCTGGAAGCGTCCAAGTCTCACGCTTTTCCACCCGTATTAGGGGTGGTTGAAATGGTGAGAGTCTTGCCGGCATCTGATCAGTTAGCATGGTCAACTCAGGTGTGGCTTAAATAATCTCCCTTATTGTCGTGTGGCCCTTACCTATGTTTTCCCCAAGGAGACAGGCTCCCTCTAGTTTGTAGGCCGTACACATAGCCAGGCTTTCAACCTCTATATGTATAGGTTTAATGTTTAGCATGGTTTCGAGTGCAGCCGTCGGCGAGGTGCGCATGGCTCAAGTGATGCATAGGCAGGCCATACGTTGCAGTCTGTTAAGCTTAGTCCTTATCACATTAAGTTTTGCTCTGCGCCGCCATGTAATTGCTCCATAAGTAATCATGGGCCTTATTACCGATGTGTAGATCCAGAGCATTGTTCTGGGTTTAAGTCCCCAGGTGGTCCCGCAGGCTCTACGGCATGCCCAAAAGGACTTCCGAGCTTTTTCCACAGTTATATCAAGGTGCAGGTTCCAGTATAGCTTGGAATCCAGGATCACCCCCAAGTACTTCACCTGATTCTTGAAGGGTAGCGCAGTGCCCAAGAAGGTCGGTTCAGTAAGACTCGTCGTGTTCCTCTTCCTAGTGAACGGAACGACGACTGTTTTGTCAGGGTTGACTTTGAGGTCAACCTCATTGCACCAGGTTGCAACTACGTCTAGAGCCCCCTGGAGTTGTATCGTAATGTTGTTCCCCATATCGCTGGATGCCACAACTACAATATCATCTGCATAGCCCTGCGCGAAGAAGCCTCGCTCATCAAGGCGTTCTTATATCACTCGAATCCTTTATTGTACATTTGTTAGGTCTATTCTTGAGAAAGCTAGCACGAGGTCTCCTTTTCATGGGGTCCTTGTTAAGCGTATTGAGTCTGTCCAACGAAGGTTTTTAAGGTTTGCTCTTCGTAACCTTCCATTAAATAATGACCATATTCTGACTTACGCTAATAGACTTAAATTGATATATTTGGACTCCCTGGAAATCAGACGAAATAATGCCAGGGCTGTTTTTGTGCTAGAGTGTCTGCATGGGGATATTAACTCTAACGAATTGCAAAACATGTTTTACACATCTGTTTAGCCATGCTCCTTGAGGAGTCATGACTTCCTCCATATTTCGCACCACCGTACTAAATATGGACGTAATGAGCCAGTTACAGCTATGTACCGCATTTTCAATTCAGTAAGTATATGATCATATGGACTTTCACTTGTCGAAGGGCATAATTGATGGGTCAGCTCAGTTAAGACTTTTTCTATTTTGTATATAGATTTAAGTTTTCACGTAAGTTTGCTTCAAGTAATCAGCATTTGATGAATCCTAAATAAATTAAGCCTCCAGTGGCCTTTAAAAGTAATCTGTCGTCAGGAAAAAACCACGATGGATTGATTTGTTTTTTTTTTTATACGATGTGGCCAAATCCTAGGGGACAACCCTTTGATGCGTTAGCATGGTTTTGGCCGGAAGGGAATTAGGGTAAGGGAAGTGAGGAAACTTGAGTCTTGTTTGCATTGCTGCGATCTAGACAACAGCCCAGAGACGGAGTGGATTATTTTAATTTCTTAATAAAAGCTCACGGTCATCTGGTCTCGAACCCGGGACCCATGGCACGTTGGTCTTGCCGCTTAACGCATTGATCCAACTCTGCCTCCAAATGATGCGGAAAAGGGGGGGGGGATCTACGTTACCCTTACTCCACCGCCGACTTAATTTAATCACTAGTTTATTCCTTTTTGGTATTGATTAGAAAGGGGTTAATCTCATCTAATCAACATGGCTTTCTGCCTGGTAGATCGACGACAACTAACCTGCTTGAATTTACATCCCACATTATCTCTACCTTCCAACAAGGTCTCCAGACTGATTGTGTCTACACCGACTTCAGCAAGGCATTTGATAAGCTCCCTCACTCCGTGATTATGCTTAAGCTTGAAAGGTTGGGTTTTCCGCCTTTGTTGCTCGACTGGATCTGCTCTTATTTAACAAATAGGACTTACCGTGTCTCTTTCCGTAATATTTTATCTAGAGTCGTTAGGGCTTCATCTGGCGTGCCGCAGGGTAGCCATCTGGGGCCGTTGCTGTTTATTCTAGCCATTGACGACATTGTCCCTCTGATTAAGCACTCCAAAGTTTTAATCTACGCTGATGATATGAAGATTTTCTCATGCGTTAGAAATAGTTATGATTCTTCCTGCATCCAGGAGGATTTGAATACCTTCAGGGTTTGGTGTGCCTCAAATGGACTGCAACTTAACCTGGATAAATGTGAAGTTATGTCTTTTTCTAGGATCATCAATCAGCTTGTCTTTGATTATACCTTTGCGGATACTACTATCCGTCATGTGGAGTCCGTTACTGACCTTGGTGTAAAGCTAGACAGAAAACTCGATTTCACTCTGCACATAAACCATATCGTATCTCGGAGTAATTCAGTCCTGGGTTTTGTTAAGCGCTGGTCAAGGGAGTTTTCTGATCGACAGACCCTCATTCACTTATTTTTTTCTTTAGTTAGACCAATTCTCGAATATGCATCTCAGGTTTGGTCTCCTTGCTATGCTGTTCATTCTAGACGCATTGAATCGGTGCAGCGGAACTTTGTTAGGTTCGCACTAAGAGACCTCCCGTGGAATGATCCATTAAGGCTTCCTCCTTATGAGGATCGCCTCCGATTGTTTAATATGCACTCGTTGGAGGAACGACATAGAGTTGCTGACCTGGTATTTACTCACCAGCTTTAGGAGATTGCCTTTACTACATGTTGCTCATTCTCGGTCTAACTATGGTATGCATAAGCCTATTAATCGCATGTGTAGAGCCGTGAATATGTGTCCTATTTTTGACCTGGCTCTTGCTAAAGATTTGCTTAAATGTTCTCTGTTATCAATGCACCCCTGATTGTTTTGTTTGGACGTGTTTTGGTTTTTTGTTTACTAAAATTTTTCCTTGCATGGGTTGTGGGAGCCTCATTCACCTCAATATATGTTATATTATGGTGAATAGGTCAATTGGTTCCAGGCTTCTGCCTGTGTAGTACGCCTTCTGAGTTAGAAGGGTTAATTCTATATATATATTTTTAGAAATTAACATGTTTCCAATGAATGAAACCAACGTGGAGAAAAACAATGCTAGCTGAGGCCAATTTGAAAGCTATAGAACAAAACAGAGTCCCATGAGGAATTGAAGGTAAGTAAGATTTTTGTCATTGTAAGGCGTGGAAAACGTTGAATTTGTCTAATGCAGGGCGAGTTATTTATTGTCAAACAGATTAAGCAGGAATA
Organism: Leptarthrus brevirostris; assembly: GCA_964036015.1. Classification (NCBI taxonomy): domain Eukaryota; kingdom Metazoa; phylum Arthropoda; class Insecta; order Diptera; family Asilidae; genus Leptarthrus; species Leptarthrus brevirostris. Next base: position 9,874,520 of record OZ038373.1, read on the forward strand.
ACAATAAAACATTTTTCCCCCACTCTGAGCGGTTGTATAACTATAAGTGATTCCAAAAGAACTAGTACTACCAATGCTTTTACAACCTATGTTAAGTGGCAATATAAAAACAAAATTTTGCAAAACTGCTAATGTTTGCTCTCATGGGAATATTTTTTTTTGGCACAATAGAAATTGTAGTGCTATCGAACACGTTTATAATAGAAGACAAATTTTAATTTCGTCCACATATGCATCTTGGAAACAAAAATATGTACAAAATAAATTAAAACCCAATTTTCAAACCATTCCATATAATTCCATTTACATTTTACAAGTAATGTAAGTTTTACTTTATTCAAAAATTAGAGCACAGGTCAAGAATAGTATTATTTCACTCGTTGTTCCCACTCGCCTGGATGCTGCCACCACCAGTGTGATTCGGGAACACCCTCTGGAATGCGAGATTTGCGAAGAATTGGAGATTTTTTAAGTTTATCCGTCAGAAGTTTGTCAAATTTCGGTATCCCAGCAGTCACAATATACCAATCATCAAATTTATTCGAACCATCCTCTCTGAGACGAGGCCCGAACAACTCACAAAAAATTTCCAGTCCAGATCGATCCCTACAGATTTGCGCAAAAATATATTCATCCTCATCGGAGTCCTCATAAAAGTATCCAAACTTTGATGAAAGGATTGAAAAATATTCGGCCAAGGCTGGAAGAAGTTTGGAAGCTAACAGCTTGTTCTTCTTTGTGAAATCTAAATATAGCGTTGCAGAAAGTTGAAGAGTGTTTTCAGATACAAAAACTGCATACTGCAGAAACTGTTCCAGAAGATCTCTAACTTTGTGTTGATCACTTGCAGCCGCACGCATTAATTGTTCTAATACGAGTCCTCTATCGCGAATATTTGCCATTTTTATTTCACGCAAAATTAATAACTTCCTAAACAAAATCTTCTACGATACTGAAACGTTACAAACGAATTTCGTTACTTTTATACTCAATGAATGCACTTACTGAATTTTTTATCAGAAAGCTCTCATATCCGCGTTTTGATTAGTTCTATCAAAGTTCTAAGTTGATTAGAAGGTTTAGTGGTTATGACATCAAAAGTGCAATCACATAACTTTGCAATGACCACTTCCTTTCTTTAAGTTAGTTTTCTTGAAACCTGATATGCGAAAAAGATTGATGGTTTTCTTATACGAGTTGAGGTTTTGAATAATTAATTTTGCTTCTGTCAATTAACAATAATTCTGAAGATTTTTTACACAAATTTGATCAAAACATTTTTGTGAGGTTAAAGTCTTCTAAAGACACCAAAAGCCCCGAATGTCTCTGCTAGTGTGATATTTTTACCCACTAAAAACACCTTTCTAAGGATAATTGAAGCGGACCATTTTCTTCAGGTTTTTTTTTCGTCCCTACCTCTTATCGCCTCAGCTAGAGCTACCTATATTCATCCAGTTCTGCTCTCTCACCTCGATTTCAGTTAATAAAGGCATTTTCATATAAAACACCTTTCCGAGCATTTCGGCCTCCAACTAGTGGTGCCTCGAAAAGCCGAGTCCGACTATGCTTCCTACCTATCTGCTTATACCTCTTTTTCTGAAGGTTGTGATATCCTCTAATATGAGTACCTCCAACGGATGGAAACTACCCTCATATCAGACCCCAAGCGATTTTATAACTTTATTAATTCCAAGAAGAAATCCAATGGTTACCCCTCTACCCTAAAACTTGAGAATACCTCTTCGTCTGATCCTAAGGTTATCGCCAACCTCTTTGCACACTTCTTCAGTAAATCCTCCAGCGACAATTCCCTACAACCTGACCTTAACTACTTTTCATTCTTGGACAAATGCACTCAAACGTCGTTTACGTCTTTCGACCCTGATCCCGAACTTATCGCCGCCAGTATCAACGGGCTTGAGGACGACTTCAACCCAGGTCCTGACGGCATTCCGGCCATCGTTCTGAAAAAGTGTGCCATGCATCTAATTCAACCTCTTACCCTGCTTTTCCGCCTCTCGGTCACTCAAGGGGTTTTCCCTCATTTATCGAAAAACTCGTATATTATTCCCATCTTCAAAAAATGTTGCAAGAACGATGTGTCCAACTATAGACCCATCGCTAAATTATCATCCATACCTAAACTATTCGAAAAATTGGCCTATGATTCCATGTTCTTCCACTGTAAGTCTATCTCCCAGCATGGCTTCCTCAAAGGAAGATCTACAACCACCAACCTTACTGACTTCGTCTCCAAAACACCATGTGCCCTGATGTTGATGTTATCGCCACCGATTTTAGTAAAGCCTTCGAAAAGATCTCCCATAATGTTATCTTGTTCAAACTTAATCGCCTAGGCTTCCCCTCCCGATTCATCTCCTGGATTCAATCCTACCTCAACAACCGTCAGTACAATGTTCTTTTCAGCTCATCCATTTCTAACCCTATTGTCGCTCGTTCCGGCGTCCCTCAGGGCAGCAACCTCAGTCCATTAATTTTCATCCTTACAATAAATGATGTTGAATGTGTCATCAATCACTCAGAGCTGTCCATTTATGCTGATGACATGAAAATAATTAAACATATCTCCTCCACAACCGACTCTCTTCTCCTGCAAAAAGATCTCGATTCCTTCACCGCATGGTGCATGAAAAACTTTCTTGAACTCAATGTCTGCAAATGCCAGTCCATCTCTTATTCCCGCAAGCGTCTTACACTCACTCCGAGAGTCTACATGCTAACCGACGTACCAGTCTCTATCGTTACCTCTTTGTGTGACCTAGAAATAATCTGTGATAGTGAACTCAATTTCCGTTCCCACATTGACAGCATAATTAACAGAGCTAACTCCGCGCTAGGGTTTGTGAAGCGCTGGTCCAGAGAGTTTTCCAATCCTTATGTTTCCAAATCTCTCTATATCTCCTTCGTTAGACCTCTCCTTGAATATGCCAGCCAGGTATGGTCACCTACACAAACAACTCACATTAATAGGATTGAATCTGTCCAGCGCAGATTCATTTGCTTCGCTCTACGTGATCTTCCATGGGTAGACAGATTCAACCTTCCACCTTATGAAAACCGTCTGAAACTGATAGACTTACAACCTTTAAGTATGATGTTTCCGACATTCTCTTCATTCATCAGCTATTAAGTGGTGCCATAGACCTGCAATCCTGCAATCTTTACCCATATATACCAATCCCCGCAACCTTAGGTCCAATCCCCTTTTCCGACTCGACCGCCATCGCACAAACTACGGTCAAAGTGAGCCAATTACCAGGATGCTACGAAAAGTCAACGACCTTTCCTCATTTAACTTCCATCTGAGTAAATCATCCCTTCACAAAGCCTTATATCTTGATCCCGCTCATCTTGATCGCCTTTCTTAATTCTTTTTCCTTCCAGCCCGTATCTACTTTAATTAGAGCTCATATTGTAGCTTATACTATTAATTATAGCTTGTATTTTTATTTGTTGTACTATTATGTTATAGCTTGAATTAAGCTTATATAAATAAACTTGACATATCTTATTACAAGTGCTGTCAGCTGAAGATGTGCCTTCCTCCCTTACTCTCTTACTTACTCATATTAATCGCATTAAGGCTATACATCGTAGATTCGTAAGATTTGCCCTTCGCAGCCTCCCTTGGATCGAGCCAGAATCAGTAAAATCAAGAAAGGCAAAATCAAAATACTATTCCAAATCTTGGATGGGGATCAAATTGAGAAAATCGATTTAATAAGGAACGATCTGTAAAAGTTTTTTTTTCCAATTTTGTAGATCGATTAATCGTCGTACAAAATCGATATATAAAATTACAAACAGTTTTCTAGGAGTTTCCTACGTAAACGGTGATCGCGAGAAACGCATGAGAATTCGATCTTTCTCTAATCACACTGGTGTGCATGCATGGCTGTGCAAACAATATAATGCGGCATGGGACGGGCAGTTCTCAACCAGTGTCAGGATTTACCTAAAAACATTAATGTTCCCAGAAGTGAGACTACAGTCCATTGCACTGCGCGGTACGCATGCGTGGGCAGAAATCGATCTTTCCCGATCTTCAAGAGATCCAAAAACTTTAAATTGAGATAAACAGCGACAAGAGCAATAAAACCAAGATAATCTTTGAAATCTTGAATAAACCAATCAAATCTTGTTCCCAGGAGATCATGAAGTTCTCTAGGATTTCGAATCCCTGTTTCAAAATCAAAGAGGTTCTAGGGTCCTATAAAATGATCTTCTCTGGAATACCTTCTCTGGGATGTTGAATCCAATGATGTTCTAAAATCCAAGATAATCCAGACTTCCCTAGAATGTTGAGGTTTCCAAAATCTATAAATGAATTCCTACAGGTCTCATCAGGAACCGATCTAGAGAAATTTACTTTCTCGAGGTTTTTGAAATTTTGCCTCTACTCAGAGGTCTTGCGATACAACAAAATATAGGTATCCCTAATACGTGGAACTATTATTAATAGCAGTAACATAGGCTTTTCTCTCTGTTTGAAAAGAGAATCACCAACAATTAAATCCAGACATACTGATATAAGAATATTTGGTCTCCGATATAAAGTTTGTCCACAAATTTTGAGTTCTCATACATAATTAAGTCATTCACTGAAGAACCATTACCTCCAACCTCATAGTCACTGTCAGTTCTTCCATTTAGGATTAATAAGCCATACTCATCACAGAGGTCGAGCAGCCTTTTTCCCTTACTGTTTAGCAGTCATTTGAAGACCTAATTATGCTGATTTTTGGCCCTAAGTTCAATTCTTCTGGCGCAATCAGTTCCCTGCCAATTCTTATATTAAAATCACCTAAAGCTATAAAATTGCCCCGATCTATAGTAGTAGAGAGAAGAGGTGCTAGATCTCACTCTGGCCAGCAGAGTCCTGTCCGAGTTCATAAGCAACTGGCAAGTCTCAGATGAAGCATCGCTGTCGGATCACCAACACATCCGATTTGACATTCCGGGCCGATCTGAGATTATCTCTAGTATCACCGTCCCCAAGAAAACAAATTGGCACACCTTCAGGGCTGGCTGTGTGCTCGAGGGCTGACATGTTGGTCAGCACAATCAGTTCGATTGGTGAACTTGAAGTGGCAGCTAACCAGCTTAATGACGTGCTCATCTCCTCCTACCAAGATAGTACAGCCTCGGTCTCAACCAAAGTGATACGTAAGGTGCCTCGGTGGAGCGAGCTGTTGTCTGAAATGCGTGGGCGGGTGAGACGTCTATTTAACAGAACTAAACACTCTAAGCAATGGGATGAATATAGGTTCGCACTGGGTCCAAGTCTGGACCCCTGAAGCCTCAAATGGTATACTGATGGCTCTAAATTGGCACACGGTGCCGGTGCTGGTGTCTTTGGACCCAACACTAGGATTTCGCTCGCATTGAGTAGTTGGCCCAGCGTCTTTCAAGCTGAAATCCATGCCATCGAAACTTGTGCCCTTCTCAATGTCAATAAAGGACTGAAAAGTGCGGTCATTACTATCTTCTCTGATAGCCAAGCGGCCCTTAAGGCCCTATCCTCATGGAGTTTCTCCTCGAGGATTACTAAGGAGTGCTTCGACACCCTCCTCCAGCTACTGGCCACCCACAACAGGGTCACGCTCTGTTGGATACGAGGTCACTCTGGTATCGAGGGCAATGAGATCGCAGAAAATTGGGGTAGGAGTCAACAGCTGCTATACTGTAGGAACGTCCCTGGGCTTAGCCAGGCCAAGGCACTTGTCAGACCCTACGCTTATAACGATATCACCGCCCTAAGTAAAGCGGCCACTATGGGCTTAGGTATCATCTACACCGAATAGGTCTGTCTAGCGTGACGGAATTTCGGCTTTGTTTGGAAGACGACGAAACCACATTGCACATTTTGTGCTCTTGTCCTTCATTAGCATGGCTTAGAAGGAGGATCTTCAGTCGTGAATTTCTGAATCCGGCTGACGTTAGATCCTCCCGCTGAGAATATTTAATTCAAGAGCTACACACAATATTGTTGCAATTGATTTCAAGTGTAATTATAAAAATTAATCGCACAAGAATGCCAATATTACAATTGCTACTAACTTTGTTATCAAAAGAATTCTTTAAAGTTCGAATTTCAGTGTCATACAGCTACACATTTACAGATTTTAATGGAAAATAAAATAGATTCCCAAATAAAACGACAATTAAAAATAGTAAAATATTCTGCCAGGAAATTTAAACTTTCATTTTGTTATCAAAAAAGAAAAAAAACATCTCTGCACTATTGCTTTATTCACAAATTACGGAACAGTTCAGAAAATTTGTCACTCGATATTACCACTCATCTGGATGCTTCCACCACCAATGCGATACAGGCAGATCTTTAATAACGCGAGATTTGCGAAGGATAGGACTATCTTCAAGCTTATCTCTCAACAGTTTGTCAAATTTCGGTATACCAGCGGTAACATTATACCAATCATCAAATTTATTTGAACCATCCTCCCGGAGACGAGGCCCAAACAGGTCACAAAAGACTTCAAGTGCAGATCGATCCTTGCATATTTTTACGAGAACATATTCATTCTCATCGTGATCTTCGTAGATGTATCCAAGTTTTGACGATAGTATTGAAAAATATTCGGCAAAATCGGGAAGAAGATCCAAAGCCGACTGTGCGTTCTTCTTTGTAAAATCCAGAAAAGCTGTGCCTGGAAGCTCCTCACAATAGTCCAATACAAAAAGTTCAAATTTCAACAAATGTTTAAGGATGTCCTTAATTTTTTCTGTATCCCTATGTCTTGCGCTCATTTGATGTTTCAAATTGAGCGCTTTATCGTAGTAAATCCTTCCGGTTTCTGTCATTTTAATTCACGAGCAACTAACAAGTTCTGAAAATAGTCTTCTTCTGTACTGAAGTATTGCAATCACGGCTCGTCGCTTTTATATTAAGTGAGCACTCTTATCAGAAAGCTTTCGTTTTTCTTGCTATCAGAGTTATAAGTTGTGTTGCATGTTCGCTGGGGTAATTTTTAATGCGAAAACAAATGAAAGTAAAAACCACAGCACTTTGCGAAAACCACTTCCTTTCTTTAATTTCGACGTTTTAAAACCTAATCTGTAAAAAAAGTTATACCTGTTCAAACTAATTAAATTCATTCACAAAGTGAGAAAATTTTGATATAGTGTAATATCCCCCATTGCTAATAATGAAAAACATTTGGTCCTAGGGTGGGGTTAGGAAGTTGGGGGCTAGTCTGACTTCGTAACGCGCGAACCAATTTGGACGACTCTTTTTTGTTGGGTAGAGTTCCCCATTTAGTACCATATCAAAAAATTACTTGACGTGCGTGGGGGGGGGGGGGGGGGGGGGGGGGTTTGAGACCTTACTTTGTAATGCGGTGGACCGATTTAGATAATTCGTATTGCATATAGTATGATCCCCCGTTGCTAATAATAAAGAAATATGTTCCTAGAGTGGGGTGGGAAGAGGGAGGGGTAGTCTAATAATAATAATTAATAAAAATAATAATTACTTTATTAAATAAACATATGTGAGATACAAAGATTCTTGATATGCGCCTGACTCTATTAAATAATTTTAGAATTAAACTCAGATAAATATCAATGGAAGAATTCAAGAGATATGTATATAAATCATATAATTCAAAAACAATTAATCTACATTTCAGTTTGAATATTCAATAAACAATCAAATAAAGACGAATAGAAGCTAAAAATAAGGCCCCAGGCTTCTCACCACACGACCATTCAATGGAAGACTGTTCGATAACCTAACCCTAACCCCATGGATGAAAAAAGTGCGAGATCGAAACAGTGTATTAAACCGCGGAAGCGGCAGTAATCTTGTGCAATCTGATGATAGGAATTCAATGCCATCCCGGAGATAGCCAGGAGTAAAACCGTTCATAGTTTACACATATCCTGAAATTAAGATAATCACCAAAATTGCATCCAAATATTTGTCTAGAAAAACCAATATGTAATCATATCATCTTAATCGGATATGTACCTGGCAGTGACATTAAATGCAACATTCAGCTTCATTTGACACGAGCTATCAATACTGCAATAAACACAATCACCGTACGTAATAATATAAACCAATAATGTCTTTACAAGACTTTCGTGAAGTGCTCGATTGGTGTATTCCGCATGACGCCAAAGATTCCTCAAACCACCATAAACCCATGACAACGTCGCATCTATATGTTCATGCCAAGACAAGGCCAAATCAAATATCATACCAAGGTACTTTACTCGATCTAGGTAGTTTATTGCCCTGTTGTTAAAATAAAATGGTGGAATCGCTACGGTATCGATTAGTCTATCGAAGGGAAATATACTCTGCGATTTAAAAGGATACAAATGAAGTCCATATTAAGTGCCCACATGGCAGTGCGATCCAAATCATAATTGAATTTAGATATGTTAAATACCATATCATTATCATTAAGAGCCGAACTGAGGAATAACTGCACATCATTGGCGTACAGTAAAATAGAACACCAATTACATTTGATTCCTACGAAATAAATGCCGGTATACCTCAGGGTTCAGTTCTTTCACCAACCTTATTTCTTCATTTTATTAATGATCTCTTATTCCTTACTCTCAATCCTATTCATAGTTTCGCCGACGACAGCACCCTTGTTTTCGCGTACTCATTTGATTCTGTAATGAGTTCATTATGGTCCTCGCTTGGGTCAGGGCAAATCGTGTTACGTTTAATGCATCCAAAACTCAATACTGTTTAATGTCCCTTAAAAAACGCCCAGTTCACCCCCAACCCATTTCAGTCGACGGAGTGAATATACCCAATTCACCCTCCCTAAACATCTTGGGTATTGAGCTATCCAGCAATCTTAGCTGGACTGATCATATATTTGCAATCGCTAAAAGTGCGATGAAATGTTTGGGTAAGAAATATTTTACCCCACCTGACTTAACGCTGATCTACAAGTCTCACATTAGGCCTAGACTTGAATATAATTCCAATATTTGGGCAGGGCAAGGCTATTAAACTTGTTGGCGATTCCTCAATCTCTGACGGCCTTGACTCTCTGGAGCATCGACGGAATTTCAGTTGTCTCTCTCTCTTCTATCGCTATTTCCATGGCCATTGTTCTAACGAAATTGCTAGCCTGATTCCTTGTAGACACATGACAACGCGTGATGCAAGATCAAAAAGTCGCTCCCACCCCTATACTCTCCAGGTCAAATTTGGACGGTCAAATTTCGGGAATCTTTTCTAAGCAGAACAACACGAATGTGGAATAGTTTACCATCTTCTGTTTTTCCCTTGTTTTATGAGCCTAAAACTTTCAAACGGGGCGTACATCGACACCTCCTTCACTTAACCTTCTAACCCATTTCCCTCATCTTTAATTCCTTTAGTGCCAAGGCTGTGCTTTAGCATCATAGGGCATCCCCTGAGCTTTTTCAACATCATATATGAAAAAAAAATACTTTGGAACCGAAACAATGCCGTAAATGTATAGAGTAAATAACAATGGATCAAGTATCGATCCCTGTGGTACCTCCGCATTAGTTGCCAATATATCATGACACAAAATTAGCCACCGAATTACAAAAATTAAATTGAGTCAATGGAAAACATTATGGTCTAGACTCTATAGAATCAAATGTATTACAAACATCAAGCAAACACAACATAGTTACCTAGCGATACTCAATGTGACGTCGAACTGACTCAACAAAATGTAACTGACTTCTAATATCGTAACGCGTAAAGAGAGTTGGATGATTCTTTTTCTGATGTATAGAGTATGTTCCCCCATTGGTACCGTGACACAATTTTAAACGGTGGGGTTGTCGCAGGTGAGGGGTTGCATGTCAACTTGTTAACGCGTCCACCGATTTGGATATTTTTTTTATGTTACATAGAGTATAATCCCCCATTGCTTATGTGACGGTAAATTTAGCACCAGGGTGCTGGTGGGGGGAGTGGTAGGCTACCTTCGTAACGTGTGGACCAATTTGGATGATTCTTCTTTTAATGTGTAGGAAATGTGCCCCACTGGTACAGCGAGAAAAATTTATAGGTGGGTTGGCGGGGGGCGTAACCCAATTTTTTAATGCAATGTTGTATATAGTGTAATCCCCCATTGCTTCAATATGAAAAGATGTTGACCTAGGGTTGGGCGGGGGGGGGGGGGTAGCCTAACTTTGTAACGCGTGGACTGATTAAGATGATTTTGAATGATTAAGATGATTTTGTATTCTGACAAAACTTGTGGCTTGTGGTGATAGTTGGAGCAGGGGCGGCGCCTAGCTTCATAAGGCATAGATCGGTTTTGATTATGTTGTACAGAATATGTTTCCTGATTGATAAATGATACCAATTTTGTGTCTAGAGTGACTACGATTATTCTTTCTTGCTGTATAGAGTACGGTGGCGTACTAGTGGCATGGTAAGAATTTTCTAACGTGAGGGTATGAAAGAGTGACCGTGACTAATTTCGTAATATGTTGTTCGGTTGTAGATTGAAAAATCAAATAAATCATACGCAAGTAAAAGCAACATAGAGAATAAATCGGAAGTAAAGCAGGTACGTTTGTTTGTTTTTTACCGGAAAGCTTAAATGGAAATCTTAACGATAACATTACATGAATGCTATGCATTTTTCCAGCCTTCTACCTTTTCCTCTGGAAAGAATTGCAGTGTTTCATTCAATGACTCATCAACAAAGATGAATCCTTTGGAAGATACATAAACGCAACATTATTCGAAGTTATTTGGGGTTCTTACGAAAAATACATTATTTCTAATACTTTCTATAACTTTGCAGAAGGAGTAAAGAACGATTCGGTATTAAAAGATCCTTAGGTCTATATGATTATCAAAGATTCCATGACGTTGAACGCAATAGAGCTAGAAGGACTTTTTAAAAGTTGGTGTTCCAAGATGGAAATTATCTCGCACAGCTTAAACCGTTTACATTTTCTGCAGGCATATGGAGAGATGGACAGAAGAGTACACGCCTATCAGCTACTTCGGTGTATCCGTGCACTACTATAACAAGAAATCTGAATAAAGCCTATCGGCGAGGCTCACACTAGTGGCTATATTCAAAAAATGCTTGATGAGATATGTATTGAATTAGAAGTTAATGTTGGCAAGATCAAATTATTCATTACAGATAATACAAAAAACATGGAAGAAGCTGTGATATTATTTCGCGACTCTAATGGCTGCCAGGCAACCCTTAAGTTTTAATGTTCCTAGGCTGACTTTAACGTGCAAGGTTAAAGACAAATATACAATTAAAAGGTAATTTGTCATTAAGTACTTAAATTTCGAAGTTCCTGGATGGTGAATTGGTATGTAAGTTAGGCATCTGCTATTGGCTAACAGAACAACTAAGATTTTGGAATTAAGTACTTAAAGTGCCTAAAACTTTAAAGCTATACCTGCTAAAGTGAAATTTTTTTGGTTATTTTCAGAAACGCAGGTAAAAACTGGATTTTCGAAATGGTCCGGGTAGACTTTCCAGCGACAACCGAACAGGTCACCTTTAGTGTGCAAAGCATTTCTGAAGACTACGACCAACCAAACTCCTTTAAAGACGATCGTCGTGGATTTAAAGGATTTGCTAACGAACTGGCCAAAAAGAGTTCAAGCACAAATATAGACAGAGCCATGGAAAGGGTTCACTCTCCCCTCAATATGGTAAAAAGTCAAATTGAAAAATATTATTCCAATACGACTTCGGAACGGTGGGAACATATTACTTACTGTCGCACAACACGGAGTCTGTGGGCGAAGATAAACTTCAACTCTCCTTTCGTTTGACAGAAGACATATTCGAAAAATCGTTGGTGTCTTCAGCTCGCCAGAGTCGGCGTGCCATCGAATTAATTCTGTAGAAGCTGTAAAAATGACGAAGAAATTGGATCCATAGTGCACCTGTTCTACGAATTTCCCGCTCTACAAGAACGACGACTGGTTGTCTGTGAGCAAGGTTCTTGGATAGTTGCACGACCTAGCGGAGACAGCACTAGCGGATCTTAATATTATTATTATTATTATTATCGGTCCGTTTACCATATCCGCATGACTGATCCCAGGATCTAATCACTACGATTACGACATAGGGCAGAATAAGACCAACATTCCATTTGCGATGGAATAAACTAGATTCACTTCGCTTTGTTGCGGAATGAGAAGTCTCACGTCGAAATCGTAGAACTGGGAGGATGATGAGAGCAGTTTTCAGACGTCAATTACTCTGCAGACTGGTCCCACGGGACTCAAATCGATTCGAAATTTTTTGTGCGTTCGTTTGAATGAGTGCTCCCGGAGAACTAGAAAAATTGTAAATGGCTAAATGGAGAGGGCATCTGCTTGTGATCAGCGGTTCCCGAAGTAGAAACTTCGCCCGGTGCTGCATCTACCATCTGGGAAGACTCAGACAATCATGTTCTAGTAAAATTTTTTCAACATTTTGGGAACTTTTCTTAGAGCTGGTACTCGCTTGGAGGCATTTCTTGTATTTTCATTTTTACAGGTTTTAACAATTTGTTTTTTGATAAATGAATTAGGTTGATCAGATAGAACAGATTATCTACTGTAGAGAATTCTGACCAAAAATCAGCCTGATATTTGTTTAGAATCCTGTGATGTTCGTCCCAATCTTTGAGCTAGTATGCCGATAAAGATTTTCGCTACTACATCCATGAAGGTCTATAATTTTTTACGTTCTGCGGATAACCTTTTTTTAAATATCGAGGGCGGTGCGCAATTGTTCCAAAAATTCCAGCAGTACATTTTTGAAAAATTCGTAGGTAACTCTGTCCATTCTGGGGCTTTATTGTCTTTGGCTTTTTCGAGAGCCGCGCTTGTCTCAAAAAGTTTAATTTCTTTCTCTAATATAGAATCTGTCATATACGGTTCGGCGAAGCTTACCATTACCTAATGGGTTTCGATGATCTTGAAAATGGCAATAGAAATCCATAACGAATTCTTCTCCTTGGAATTTTTTTTCACTGTTGCCCACCAATCTTTCGTACCCTCTATGGAAGCCAGTTGGGCGGACATGTCCATATAATAAATATTTGTCTTTTTTTGATCTGCACATTTGTTTGAATTTTATGTTGGCACTTACATACATTTCTTTTGCTAACATTGAGTTGCTCCTCCTAAAAATATTTAGGCATTTAAATGAGACTTTTCTTGATATAGAACACTGATTATCGAACCAGTTCTGTTTAAATCAAGGGATCTCAATATGTTTTTACAAAGATCTGGGTGGTTTTAGGTCCAACCATACTGGTTTCAGTTAAAGGGTATTAACAATGGGCCTCATTGGCCGCCGAGTGGAATTGCTGCCTTCAGCAGCAAGCATTCCGACTAAGAAACCAACAAAAGCTAATGATATATCAATTCAAAGAATTAATACCAATCAAAAATAAACTTAAATTCTTATCTTCTTTTCCATATAAACCAAACCACAATATTTTTCAAAGTCAAACGTAAAAATTTGATACGAAAGTGGATGTGGTCAATTAAAATTTGACAATGCCATCACGGGGAACAACCAATTGAAAGAAGTTTTACTATTTAAATGGAAGGTCCCAAACAAGAGATTAGTTAGTTCTCTCTAGAACTGAAAGCTTCAAGTACTAAAACGCAAAAGAATTCCTTTGAGGAACGTCTTGATTTTTAATATCAAATTTTTCAAATTTAAGTAAAATTCATTATCAACGAACAATACTGAAATAATAGCTTATCCCAAAGCAGTGAGTAAAGGATTCCAACAATGTCGGTAACATTAAAAAACAATCATGATGCATTCATGGAACTCTCAAGAAATGTGGCAACGATGTATATGAATCGCAGTGGAAACAATTTTGTAAAATATGAAGGAAACGATTTCATCAACACTGTTGGACTTGCATTGCACTTACGTCCAGATGAAAGCAAATTAGTAGAAGGAGCACCTGGAGACGCCGTATTTTTTTCAGACGATGTTGTCGAAAAGAGTAACGTAAGTATTTTCGAAATAACATGATCCAATAACAATATTTTTCTATAATACAGTAATTATGCATCTTCTTTTTCAAATAGCATATTTTGGATGCCATAAGAGAGTACGGCGGCAACGATCCCTATATGATCATTTATCCGATCGTACTAGAAACTGAGGATAGTAAGGAATTATTTGATGATGTTGTTTGCTTGCCCTTATTCCGTGTCCGAAAGAATGGTGACGAAAAGACTTCCAGATATATTGACACAAACGGACGATCCTATACAGGTTTGCTTGCTTAAAGCGATAATGAAAAATTGTTTTCGAATTTGAACTTTCCTAGGCGAAAGTGACTTCAAAAACAACGTGCAGCTTCCACCTGGAAAGATGTCCTACCCAAAGGATTTAGTTTTTTCTCACGATAGCAATGGTCATGCCGAAATCGTGTATTCTGAAGTCAATACATCACATACTATGGAGTACGTTGACTTGACCGTTACCTTATTATGCCTTGGTGCAGGTGCCTTAGCAATATTTACTGGAGTTGGAATACTACTTGGTGTTGGTATGTAACTAATAAACTATCCCAACCAACAGCCGATTAATTATAGCGATAAAACAGGTATTGTAGCGGGGTGCGGAGTATATGGAGTTACGAGATCCACACAAGTGCTGGTAGACCGTGCTAAACACGGTCAATCCATTAATCCATTTACAAATTGGGACTCCTTCAACGCTTGGGCTGGAATCGGTGCAAACCTTCTAGGGCTTGGCTTTGCCGCTAATAGCATTCGTGTAAGATATTACCTTGGCCGTTATACCCGCAATATCGTGGAGTTGTTCAATTCATTATCTTTCAGTTATCAGGCACAATAAGCCAATTGGCCACAGAAGGACTCAGGATATCTCAGTCCGCACAGATTGCTTTGAAAGCAGGCATTTTTGTTCCACTAGCAATTAATGGTGGACTCATGGCTGTTCAATTCTATCAGCTTGCTGCATTCTGGGATCGGGTATCTTTTGATTTCCATTTAAAGTTTTTGAAATTAACTTTTATTTTAAATTTTAGTTACCAGTTCAACAAAAAATCATCATTGGTTTGCAATTTTTATTCTTTGCGGCCACAACAGCAAAAATGAGGGTACTATCAGTAGAAGGAATGGAGGAGAGAGCAGGAAATGTGGCATTCAAAGAGTTGAGTAATCACTTGGAAAGAAATTCTCAATTTCCTTCACAGTTGGCCAGTTCTGTAGAAAAGGCTGCTGCACGAGTTGGTGGAAAGAATTATCGAACAATAAATTTTCTTAAAAAGGTTCGCAAACCCAGGCAATCTGAATGTCAGTCTGAAAATTCTAAACTTATTTAAATGTATTTCAGTTGGCAAACTACAAACGGGGAGCTTTGATCAATGCTTCTGTTGATGAAGCAAGATCTAGCCGCATTGCCATAGAAATGAAAGGTAACGATATTGGATTAAACGTTAGAGAAAAATATTTTTGCGGTCCCGAAGCTGCTATACAAGTTTTCGACGAGGTAGACATTCAAGAAGCACCATATGGACCAACTGAAACCTTTATTTTTGACGAGTTTCAAGTTCCAATAAGAATGACAACTAGTAAGAAATTCAAAATGAAAAAAGTGTTGTTGAAAACTTTAGTACGCCTTCATTTTAGTTGATGCAATATTGGAGGTAAAACGATTTGCAAACGCGACTAAGGTCGAAGAAGGGCAAGACTGGCTTAAAGGCCAACTTCAAGTTAGTGATTTGGAAAACTATAAAGTCAACGGTGTTTCAATATTTGAAAATATGAAATATCACGACCAAGTGCGTATTCAAATTTTCAAGGATATTGGAAGAAGTTTGAACGAGGTAATGTATTTTAAATTTTTATTGTTAGTTGATCAACAATTCATCATTCCTTGTAGAATTTGATTAGGACATGTTTAAGATATGCGGCAGAGCAGGACGTAAAAACCGTTGGACAATATGCCAGCGAATATGAAATATTTTCTTTGCAAATACACAAACGTGCTAATGAAATGGTTAAAACCTTTAAAAAATTGACTCCAGCACATATTCGACAAGAGTACGGCATTAATGTTGAGACTACAACAGAAACCAGAATGTCCTATGCGGAACTACCAAAAGAGAAAGCAAATATGCTTTTTGCGGAAGACCCACATCCCAAGGGATTGGCTAAAATGAAATTAGATAGCATCAACAATATAGGTGGAGGAAACGCTGCACAAATATTGGAAGGTTGGAAGTCATCAATTCATATTCCTCCGGCAAGGACAATAGCATCACCAAACGCTGATTTGATAACACTTGCAAATCAAGTCGTAAATGCTGGTGAACTGTCTTTCAAAAATTCGGACTTCCACACACTTAACGCTGCCAATTACTTTAAGCTATTTAGTGAAGTTGATATCAATCAATATCCTCAGGTAAATTGTTTTCGGTGAGATTTTAATGCATATAAGGTATTTAAACCTAAAATCATCGCAGATATTTTTGGATGATGTTAACGCAACAATTCAATCTAGCCGGGTTTCTATAGAAACACGAGTTTTTGATGCTACGCGTCCAAAAGACGAATCCTTAGGTATCCGTCGATTAGTGTTTTGGAATTTGGATGATGAGAACTATGCCAAAAGTGTAGTTGTGGCTATAGACAAAACTACAAACGAAGTTCGTATACAAAATACCAGTCAAAAGAAAGTTACGACATCAATAACTATACCAAAGAATGCTAAAGAAGCTATTTTTGAACATTGGGAAAACAATTTCGACTATGAAAACTTTAAAGCCAATCTGCGAGAATCTATAGATGCTATTAAATCGCAGACCGAAGGTATAAATTCAGTTCCTTTTAAAAAGAATTTTACCACTTACCATTTCTTTTAGAATATGTTGGGCCTCAGTTGGTACGATCCGGTCTAGATCACGAAGGAACAGTTTCAGATATCCAAAGTTTGCGATCTGTTCGTTTTGCTAGCTTTGAACAAGCCATTTGCCATGTACTGAAACATGGAGAAAATTTAACCACTAATGAACAGCTTGCTGCTGAAGTTAGAAATTACTTTAATGTAAGATTTAATGGTAATAAATCTAAAAAAAATATTTAAAAATTTCCACAAACTTAGAAAGCACAAGATGTCATTAAATCGACTATCGGACATCCCGAAAATGTTTCTTCTTCCTGGACTCAAACAGGATCTGCTCGCGATTTCTTTTTCTATCGGAAAACTGGAAACGCAGTAGGAGTAGAAAAAGTTGTTGTCCTTGTCCGTGAGGGAGGTGAAGTCATAATGAAAACATATTTTCTTGATGAGAGATTGACAAGCATTCCAACTAAAAAGACACATTCCTACCAAGAACCAGTTGACATAAAACACGCAGACTTGCGGACATTTTACTTTCAATTGATGCTAATGGCACCCGTAGGATACATTAAGATAATATCACTAAATACATTTCAAATAAACAATTGTTCTCTTAGAGATATGGCGTTCTATTGCCTAAAGATTACGAAATGATAGAAAGTGACCTGGATAGTGAGAAGACGAGGACAATATTAATTATGGCCGGACACTATTTCAATAAGGACGGATCAGTAAACTCCTCAGATTTAGTTAAAGCACTAAACAGTGCCTTTCCGATTGATCGAATTTCTTGGAGCGTACGAATTATGACTAATACTTAAATTATGATTATCTAAAAAATTTTATTTGTTTTAGGTTGTAGCTATGAAAGTAAATGTTGCGTACTCGTTTAAGGTTAAAAGTATGGTACCCCATTATATGTTCGCCAGGATTAAAAACATACGTTTTATAATTTTCGCAGAAGGTATATATAGCTGAAATTCAGCAGAACATACACTAATTAAAATTATTTCAGGCTTTTCGACGAAGGATGATGCAGTTCTAAAAGCGGGTGCAAAAGAAGTAAGTTGTTTTCCAAATACTAAATTTAAATTAACTTAAAAAACTTGAAAATTTATTATTTGTGAGCTATTTTATAGTATTTAACTATCTTCTTTTATTTTTACAGAAATATGGAAGTCTTCCAAATAATGCTTCAGTACAAAAGGCAATAGGTTTTCCCGATCCCGCCGCCGTGGACATTGCCTGCAGAATTTGCTCCTCTACCACAAGAGCATCCGATATAGCAAAAGCGATGAATGAAAGTTTTGGAGAGAAATGGAATTGCGTTTGGGTGAAAGATTATGACTTTGATATTTACTTTCATCACTGCTACCTAAGAGTAGCTCTTGATAATGGTACAACAACATGTGCCGTGTTTCGTTGAAAAATGCATTGTATACTGAATGTAAAGAAAATTGGATTTGGAATAAAAAATTAAATTTGATGCAAAGTTTGTAGTTCTTGCTTTTTAAATGTCCAAAAACTGCTGATTCAACCATATTTTCATTGTCCTTTCAAAACCTATAAAACGTCCTTCTTAGAGATCATCACGACACCACCGAGGATGAGATTATCTCTTTGATTTCATGGCATACTGGAGTTGGCCGCGACTCAGTTGTTTGTAGAAGTATTGATGGGAGGCATGGACAGCGGGGTATGTGCTTTTCTGCTTCTTTAAGTTCCTTGTTCCGGACATCATATTTCATGCATGAGCCCGAGATTTGGCCAAATAACTCTATGTTTAAGATTTTTAAGATTTTCTTCCAAGATCTTGCCTGAGCTGTTCTACTCCAACGTAACTCGACTACGCTCGAAATCGACTCGAATTCTCTTCGGCTCGACTGAATCTTGTGTTGACGGGGTATGTTTGACTGAGACTTGGCTTTGTGGGAGGATGGCACACGCCGATATTTTTGGCCAGACTTTTTGGTCTTCCGCCGTGATTGCAACCTCTCCGCTTTGGACGCTCCTATTGGCGGTGGTAGTCTGTGCGCTGTACGTCGTGTCCTTGCCCTGTGGAATTGTTGATGTTTCTGGTGGTTATCTTTTGGAAGTCCTTTGCGTAGTTTTGCAGTTCTCTCATAAAAACATGTTTTTATCGCCAAAGCTTATATTCCACCTGCCTCCCCCCCCCCCCCCCCCTCCAACAAATTTATGAGCAGATGGCTGTTTTCTTCGACCGTGTTACTGATCTTCCATCAGGCGACATTATGCTTTTGGGTGACTTCAATATGCATGCTGTGGGAATGCTCCGAACATGAGAATTGTCTGCTGCCATCTTTCACAACATCTTTGCTAGCATATGTTGCTAGCCTTCATTGACAGTTTTACCTCCTCTGTGTTGTCAAAGATCAGTAGTGCGGTAAACGACTCTTGTAAATTTTTGGACTTGATGTTCTCTTCTGACGTCTCTGGCAGGTAATTCCTGCCGCCCCTAGTTCCTAAGTCTCATCATCATCCGCCGTTTCACGTAGTTTATTTTTTTGATTCTAGCAACTTCTGTTATGACTTTAAAAAACCTCATCTCTGTAAGCTTAACGAATGACTTTCTGCCTATGATTAGTTGAATGTTCTAAATTAGTATGACATTGATAAGGCTGTTAAATCTTTAACATAATATTCTGTCGATATGTTTTGCTAACTGTAAATCTAATCTCTAATTCCAATAATTCACGTACTTTTCAACTCTGGCTCAATGCTCAAGTGTACAAAGCACTTAAAAAAGTTGAAAAGTAAGGCTTGGAAGAGTTTTTGTTCCTCGAGGAGTGATACCGACTACTTAGTTTATTCCACTCTCTGTGATCATTTGCAATCTGCTTTTGAAGCTCCTTATATTGACTTCTTAGATAGAACTAAGCGAACCCTACGCACTCAGCCTTACCAGTTTCGGAAATTTGTAAATTTTAGGCGCAATTGTGATGAATACCTCTCTACGTTAAGTGTAGATGACCGTAAAAGTAATGATCCTCTTATGATTGCCAATTTCTTTGGTAACTTCTTTAAGATTGCGTTTTTAGATTCTAATTGTTATACTCTCTCTAGCTTCCTTAACCCCTTGTGGGGCACAAGGCGGGAGAATAAGTTCACCCAATTCGAAATAACGATTGCAAGTAGACCTACAATTTAAAGTGGATTCCGAATCACTGACATTTTCGCTGCAACTTCCATGGCCTTTTTATTGTGATCTTTGGTTTCATTAGAAAATAACCATGGATCGCCGCCAGTGCAATTCAAACCTGGGACCTTCGGATTGGTAGGCCGATACGTTATCACTTATTCCACAACGTTGTGATACTAGATTTAAGGATTTTAATCATTTGACAAAGCTTCCGCCAACTTCCCTTCCTAACAAAGGCTTAGTCAAATTGAGCTAATAGTTTCTTCAGAGGTCCCGATGGTGTTCCTGCGTATGTTTTTAAAAATTTCAGTGTGTCTCTTGCTCCTGTTTTCTGTCAATTTTGTAATTTTCCGTGTTATTTCAAATGATAATGACTGTACCCTGCTAAACTCTGACTTAGACGCCTTCCGTAATTGGTGGAGAAACCAAAATCGAAATCTCGGATGCAGAGATGTGGGGATAAACCGCAGGGGGAACCAGTCTGACGATCTATTGTCCGATGCAGGATGCGGAGGTCATCAAGAAAGTAGAAAATAGATTAAACTGCGGACTTCTAGCGACTTTTCTTAAGTTCCAGTCGGTTAATCGCTAACAGCTGGAAAAACCTTTCTGTAAAGTAATTGGCAGCCAATCTCAGCAATGAGCAAGGCACCAGTACTTGACCGAAAATCGTCATGGCCCGGAACCCTTCACTGCGATGTGTTGAAGAGGGGTTTATGTCATGATTAAAAGCATGGACCAAGGAAGAACACTGGAGACGTTGGTTTCTGCAGACAGGCTATCGGAATCGAAATTAGGGGCGGCAGCAGGAGTTGTCCTCCGCTGAAGGAGATTGGGAGGGGACGAATGGGACCCGATTTTCGGTGGTCTACTTCGGTTAATCCACACGATGAGGTATTTTAAGTGAGTAAGAATCTCACTCTACCGAAGCGCATGGACAATCCGGGGACTTATGGAAGATTTTCACGTCTCCAACTTATAAAAGCAAAACTGTAATGCGATATATGAAAACAATTTTATTATTACCAACGACAATGAAATCATACCACAATTGCCACCAACTCCCTAACTAACTATTCAAAAACTAGACTTTCCTTATAACATTTCTCGCAAGAGGTTCTAAGTTGCATTTTATATGTAAAAAGTTCATGGTTGGCGTACTAGATGAAGATATCACTCAAGATTTTTTCAATTTTATTCTGAGTTTTTGAATCGAATATTCTTAACAACTTTATTTGTTTTTTTTTTATGTGAGACACTGAGAGTCCCGTACCTCCGAGCATGTGAGATTTTTACCCGCTAAAACCACCCGCCTATGATCCTCAAAAACAGACCTCTATTGGGTTCCTGCGTAACAAAGAATTGCTGGATTTTTCCAGTACTCCATCCTAATTTTAATTCCCTTGGTTATTGTAATCATATCTTTATAGGGCACTGTGCCAGCCAGCTAGTATTTACCTAAAAGTGTACTTTTCTTGTTTGCTAAGGCAGCACATTAGCACACTATATGCATCACCGTCTCCTCATCTTCAGGCATAGTGTACAGATATCGTCCTTAATAAATCCCATTTTCTTCAGATGATACCTGAAATTACTACGTCCTGTCAAGTGTGCTGTCAGCCACTTCAGAGTCTTCCGGTTCAAATACAAAAAACTCATCCCAACAGCACAGTATGATGCCCCTTATGCCATTTGGGACTGTATACACGAGTGTACTCCATTCCACTGTCTTCAGTGGCCCATTTGTTAATCCTCTTTCTAAGGCAATATATGGCTCCGTACCATAAAAATTTGGGCAGCTCCTCCCTTAGTGAAACTATCTATCTTCTCGTTTCCTTCTATTTCTATTTGTCCCTTTACCCAAACCAGTGCTACTCTGGTTATTAGGGCACATTAATTGAATTTAAGAACACATTCTAATTCCAGAGATGTGTGATACTTTCAGATTTAGTTCGATACTCCAGATACCTCCTTCAGCTCTTTCGTCAATTTTGGATCCATTTGTAAAAATTGTCACATCTATCAGACTTCTCTCAGGAAGTGGTCCATCATCTATTAACGTTTTGTGGTATCTTTTGATAGCCCTTATTATGCTTATCATGTCCAATTTAACCCCGAGGAAAAGAGGAGAGTCTACCTAATATACACTTTTGGCTGAGGCGGAAAGAGTTTAAACTTATCATGAATCCGGAAACCATTTAGAACTCCTGATGAACCGAACTAGGGCCTTCATGTCAGTGGAGCCTATTTCGGTTAACTCTTCAAAAAAGGGTGGGGGGGTTCCTACGGTTGGCTAGGATCGGGCAATTTTAGAGGAGGTGGAGCATGGTTTTTCTTTCCTCATCGTTTTGGCAACTCCTACAGAAGTCGTTTGAAGGCGCACCAATTCTATCGGCGAGTTGCCTATGAGACAGTGTGTTTCTCCTGCCATCTGGCGTTTGCAATCCTGAGGGATTGCTGTGAAATTTCCAGTTTTCAAGTGGCCAGCGGCTTTCCAAGCCGGTGGTTAATGTCCTAGTCGAGATGAGTAGTGCCAATTCTCGCTAGTTCGTCGGCTCTGCAGTTACCCGGAATTTCACTGTGTCCAGGTACCCAGACGAGCCATACTTTCACATGCTTAGTCATGTCATTTAAAGCCGAGCGACACCGTTTGGAGGTTGTACTTATTCCCGTGAAAGATTTAATAAAATCCTGACTATCTGAGAAGGCAGCGTTAAATGTTTCAGACGACGATCTGCGGCTACCTTTATAGCCATGATATCCGCCTGAAACACACTACAGTCGTCAGATTAGCGAAATGAAATATCGAGATCAAGGTGTTCCGAAAAGATACTTCCACCTACTTTGCTTTCCAGTTGGGAGCCATCAGTATAGAGATGTACTGACTCCCCCATTAAGGTGAACCTTCCTCCCACTCTTATCTGGTGGAAAAAGAAGAATCCAAAGATAGGCTTGTGTGTGGTATAGTTGTTATTGGTAGCGGTTCTTCCATTCAGAATTTTGAAGTGACTGAAGTCAGTTCGTTTACAGGTGTGGGCTGAGTTAAGCCTCATTGGCAACCGAGGATGTGGATTGCTTACCGAAAAGATCCACCGGTACAGGGAGGAGAATAGTATTTAGGGCTTTAGAAGGAGTGGTTCTAAGGGCACCTGTTGTGTGTGTTGTGATCTTTTGAACCTTATCCAGTGCTATGTGAGGGGTCGCTATATACCGGCCACAATACAACCAGCTATCGGAAAACTGGGCTAGTAGCTACTGCATGATCCATAGGCAGGCACATGTGGTAAAAAATTTATCTTTTAGTTATAAAAGTACTCTTGAAAAGGTCGTCAAGATTATAAATTCATAACATCTCGGCCACTAAATAATCGTTTATTGAAAATATGTATATACATCTCTTCTTTTACATACTGAGGTCAAATGGTTATTATCTCGAGGAAAGATACTAGCCCGTATTTTTGAGCTAGGGGATAAGCTGTGTGCTTTTTTTTAGAATATAATTTTGAATTGAAGGGTCGGTTACTTAGTAGATATTAGTCGCTTAAAATTGCTTATTTAAGGGAGAATTTTTACAAATATCAATGAACTTAATTTAAACCTTCAGTTCAAACAAGTAAGTATATTTACTGCTCACGAAAAAAATCTTGCTTTTAAGAAAAAATAAAGAATTTTGGACAATTTGTATGCCCTTCAACGAGCTTGATGGCTTCTCAACAATTAAAGGCTTTTCAGAAGAGAAAGGGGTTGAAATAGGCGAGACATTTATTGAAGAAATCATTCGGTACCTAGAAGGTTTGGGTGAAGCTTTTAATCAGTATTATCCAAATGAACAGCAGGTCAAATATCAAAACGAATTGTGGATTAAAAATCCACGATCTTCCACAATGTCCACATTGGATTCATTGTTGCAAGAATTAAATTACGTTAGTGGAATTTCAGTGCAGCTTCAAATATTAATATCCTCAATTGACGCAAAAGGCTGTGTTGCTACTTTTAGCATTGTCAACTACATCTATCTTCCTAAACAGCTAGTTTAGTTGTACTAAAACCATACCATTGAAATAAAGTAGGAGTTCTACGAAAAAATGGGCATTATGAAGGTTTCCACCTATAAGAGATATGTGGAACTTGCAGATTTAGTTCGATACTCCAGATACCTCCTTCAGCTCTTTCGTCAATGTTGGATCCATTTGTAAAAATTGTCACATCTATCAGACTTCTCTCAGGAAGTGGTCCATTATCTATTAACGTTTTGTGGTATCTTTTGATGCTTATCATGTCCAATTTAGCCCCCAGGAAAAGAGGAGAGTCTACCTAATAAACAATATTGGCTGAGGCGGAAAGGGTTTAAACTTATCATGAATCCGGGAACCATTTAGAACACCTGATGAACCGAACTAGAGCCCTGACGTCAGTGGAGCCTTTTTCGGTTAACTCTTCAACTCGGTTCCTGCCTGAGGGATTGCTGTGCAATTTCCAGTTTGCAAGTGGCCAGCGGCTTTCTACGCCGGTGGTTAATGTCCTAGTCGAGACGAGTAGTGCCAATCCTCGCTAGTTCGTCGGGTAACTGCAGTACCCGGAATTTCACTGTGTCTAGGTACCCAGACGATCCGTACCGTCCGTAGATTAAGAAACAGTGATCTAGAGGATTGGACATCGGTTCGACAACTTCTCTGACACTCTTAAATTTCAAATGAACTATTCAAACGAAGAAACAAATAATTTTGGGTAACATGGAACCATCATATTAGTTAGGACAGTTTTATACAGCGTTGTTATGATAATGTTCTATGAAACTCAGAAACCTATAAAATTGGTGTTGTTAAGTATCTCGGAAATTAAAAAAAAAATTTTTTGAAGATAAACTTTTTCCGTTCTTCTAATTATACACAAATACCTATACATCTCATTGCAAGGTTGGTTTAAGTAATTAGTGTAAACTTGCTTCAACTAGCGCTGAATTTTTTATTTTAATGTTACAATCATGTTATTGTCGCAACCACTACGTTTTATAAGTCATAGATTGATGCTGTTCTCTCAAAAATACAATATTTGCAAGAAAATTCAAATCGCAAAATTCATTAATAAGCAAAAACCACATCTCTCTACGTTTTCTTTATTCACAAATTACATAATAGTTCAGGAATAGTATCACTTATTATTACCACTCATCTGGATGCTTCCACCACCAATGCGATACAGGAAGGCCTTCAATAACGCGTGATTTGCGAAGGATGGGACTGTCTTCAAGTTTATCTCTCAACAGTTTATCAAATTTCGGTATACCAGCGGTAATATTATACCAATCATCAAATTTATTTGAACCATCCTCCCTTAGACGAGGCCCAAACAGGTCACAAAAGACTTCAAGTGCAGATCGATCCTTGCATATTTTTACGAGAACATATTCATTCTCATCGTGATCTTCGTAGATGTATCCAAGTTTTGACGATAGTATTGAAAAATATTCGGCAAAATCGGGAAGAAGTTCCAAAGCCGACGGTGCGTTCTTCTTTGTAAAATCCAGGAACGCCGAGCTAGAAAGTTCGTCACAGTTGTCAAATACAAAAAGTTCAAACTTCAACAAATGTTTAAGGATGTCCTTAATTTTTTCTGTATCCCTATGTCTTGCACTCATTTGATGTTTCAAATTGAGCGCTTTATCGTAGAACATCCTTCCGGTTTCGGACATTTTAATTCAAGCACAACTGACAGTTTTAAAACAAACACTTTTACTGTACTGAAGTATTGCAAGCACGGCTAGTCTCTTTTATATTCGAAGAGTACTCTTATCAGAAAGCTTTCGTATTCCCTGATATCAGAGTTCTTTGTTGTGCAACATATTTACTGGGGATTTTTTGATGCGACAACAAACTGAAGTGAAAACCGCATAATTTTTGGCAGCAAATCGATAGCACTTTCGCGAAAGCCACTTCCTGTTTTAAATATCAACCTTTACAAGGTTTATCTAGGAAAGTGATACCATCCCAAAGAATTCAAATTAATTAGTAAGCAGAGAAAATTTTGAAGACCCCGAATTTTTTTTGATAACATTTTATAAAATCTATTTGCTGTATACTATGAAATAAGCTTAATATACACCAACATCTTTGAAACTTTATTGTAGCAGAATTTTCTTTTTTTAAGTTTTGAATCCCAACTGCAAATCAACGAGTACAAAAACCATCAAACATATACTTGAAGAAAATATTGTGGTCATATAAAACCCATTTCCATATGCCACATTAAGGTATTTTGGTAAACATAATCTCAGTAAAACAAAACTTAGATCAATTACCTTCGTTCTTTCACTTAATAATAATTTATTCACTCGCTTAATAGTACAAAAGGACATAATCAATTTCTTGTACATAAAAACTTTCGAAAGAAGACAAGAATTATAATAGGTGCTTTCTGAGTAGCCCGACCAAGTTCAAACGCTGAACATCTGGAGGCAAGAAGTTCCACAAGCGAACAGCCTGGACAGTTCCTTCTTTGTTCTTTCACCGATTTGAGAGTAAAAACATGGCAACAGTAGATCGAGATGTCCTGATGAGCGTAAGAAGGAGATAGTATAAATCGGTGAAGAAGGAGCTTCGGTGGGCAATGAACCGAAGCAAAGCCCAATGCTAGCGAGACTTGGTAGATGACGTCAACAGGGACCCCATGGGGACTCGGGTACAGACTAGTGAGCCAGAAACTCGGAGCCCTAAAACCCACGTGTGTGATGGAGGGCGCCACCATGGAAAGCATCGTACACGCACTCTTTCCCGAACATCCGGCGAGAGTAGACGCTGACCTGGGATCCGTCGGGGTCTTCCCGATGTTCACAGCGGTAGAGTTGGAGAAAGCCGTACTTACTATGAAGAACAAGAAGGCACCAGGCCCAGACGGTCTACCAAATGAAGGTTTGCAGATGCTGTACTCCTAAAACCCGGCGCTGCTGCTGTGCATGTACAAAACATGCCTTTTGCTAAAGCTGGAAGACAGCTCACTTAGTTTTAATAAGCAAAGGTAAGGGGGATCCCGGACAGCCATCTGCCTGCCGCCCCATGTGCATGTTGGACACTGCTGGAAAGATCTTCGAAAAGCTCATCAGGGCGAGAGCATAGCCGCTACTCGCGTAGAGTGGTGCTTTTTGTAACAATATACATCAAGAACTCCGCGCGATGGATGGACATGCTGGAAGCGCTATAGAGCCCCTTCCAAGTACCGAGATACCTCTTTCAGATAGTGGACGACTATCTGAAAAACCGATGCTTCACTTACACTGAATGACTATTACAGAGTTAAGAACAGCGAAGAAGTTCATAATTTATTTTCAACAAGGGTCAAAAGTTCTTCTCTGATTCAAAAAACTAAATCTAGGGCTTATAACAAGCCTTCTAAGTAATAATAATTTTTATTGCAGACAAAGTACAAAAAGATTATAATCTTATAAGTGTACCATAAAAAATGGTTAAAATAAAAACTATATGATAAGAAATTTTACAGAACTCTAAATTGCTAAATCTAAAAGAAGTAAAAATACAAAGAATAAATATTACACTAACTGAGAGAAAAAAATACGCATCAATTTAACCAGTACTTATCTAATCCGTGCTAAAGTGGCATTCCAAGAGTCGCCTAAATTCGCCAGCCGAGCGAGTGCTTTTTAGTAGTAGTATTCCACGAAGGAATAGCTTGAACAAAGTAAGATCTTTCCCCAACAACTATAATAATGAACAATATGTTCATAGTCCTACACGAACACAAGAAGCTGACATTCTCCAATATGTACACGGGTACACGAGTATATACCATATATATGCAATAAGCACAAAATTCTTATATTTCAAGTTCATAAAATACGAAATATGGTCATATATTTTAAAGTTATATACAAAACGAACACAGTATTCAAACGATGCACGTATTTTGGAAAAACAGCTCGCATCAAGTGATGAAAAAATAGCAAAAGAATAAGCATAAATTGGTAGAAGCAGAGTTCGAACAAGTATAAGTCGTGTATCACTTGACAAACAGCTTCCGCAAAAGCTAAAGCCTGCGCAGAGTACCGTAGATCTTATTCAAATTCGAACTAATTTGGTCAAAGCATGACATTAACTTATTCAGTACCACACCCAAGACTTTTGACCTTGTCTCTAAACTCCAAAACTGTCGAACTGCAGACCACCTCCGGCAACCCCACCATGTCAATCTCATTTCGAAAGAATAAGATACATTCAGATTTATTACCATTAAGGTTCAAATAACTTTCATTAGCCAAAGGTACACTCGCCGCAGGTCGTTATTAAGTCGGGTAACACAATCCTCACCGAGGCCTCCAGGTGTGCTTATGTAGAGCTGAACATCATCAGCATAGATGAGAACCTTTGAGCCAAAGACTACGTCCACAATATCATCAAAATAAACGATGAAGAGTAGAGGGCCTAATAATGACGCTTGGGGTACCCCCATATAGATATATGTGGAAGCGAAAAGCCGTTTTCCTATCTTAACTTGCTGGCTCCTTGTAGTAAGATAGCTCCGCAAAAGTTTTAATGCCGATGTGGAAAAATCACGTCGTTTATTCAATTTTTTAAGAAGACTTATAGCATAGCAATATACTAAGGACTTATCCGGGAGGCTATCTGCAGGTGAACACCGACTACACCACGCCACTACTTAGTTTTGGGAAGGCCTTCTACACAAGAATCCCAACTAGAGAAGAGTGGGAAAAGTGGGGGGATGCCACCGGTGTAGAAATATCGGTGTTCACGGATGGGTCTAAGCCGAAGGACGGAGTGGGAGCTGGGGTCTTCTCGGATTGCCTAAGCATATGCAGTAGGTACCGGCTACCGGACCATTGCAGTGTATTCCAATCGGAGATCTTGGCCATAGAAAGGGCGGTAGCACTAATACACGGGCGCCCAAACCTACCAATGGGTACCGAGATATACTTGTACATCGACAGCCAAGCAGCTATCAAGGCGCTGGACTCAAACTTAGTCAGGTCACGGCTGGTCGGGAAATGTCTGGCTGGTCTCCGGACGTTAGGGGCGAGACACAAGGCAACTCTCTCCTAGGTCCCTGGTCACAGTGGTGTTCAAGGGAATGAGGCAGCTGATGAGCTGGCAAAGGAGGGATCACAATTGAATGATTCCTCTATCGACAGATCGATCGGCTGGCCGCTAGAATCAGTAAAGAGAGAAATTGACCTAAAGGCTATTCAGCTTGCTAAGCAGAGATGGAGTAACTTAACCACATGCAGATTATCAAGGCAGCTGTGACCTGAATGGGATTTGAGAAAAACCGCGATCCTGCTAAACGGAAGCCGGATAAACCTCGGAAACATTATGGCAGTTATTACTGGCCACTGTCTTTTCGGTAGACACGCAGAACGTCTGCGCGTTCCCACGAATGACTTCTGCCGGAGCTGTATGGACGAGGAAGGAGATTTTTTCTTTTACCTTTGCTACAAGATCTTCCTTTGTGCCAAATTTCAAAAAGATGTACCCCAGAGGTTTTGGTGATCATTCAATAAGTTAGTATGTCGGTATCGAAATACGTTTTTAAGTGCCGTACACTTATAATGCATTAAATTAGAGTTGAACATTTTACAGGACTGTATACCTTAGTATTTGATATTACTTTCAGAGAGATAGACAAACAACAAAGTTAAAGGGAATACAAGTTCAAAAACGATACAAATAGAATGAGTCTATTTTTCTTTTTTCAGTTAACAATTCATATTGTAAACAGTCATTAACGCAGGATATAATGGCGCAACTGAATCAGAAGGTTTTACCAAACTGTAAAGAGTTAAAGATAGATAGAGGAACCGGATGAAAAGCCTAGATACCTATTTCCGGCAGAGAATTAAATTAAATTTTTTAAATGCATACCAAAATTAATTATATTTCTATGTTAAAAGGTAATTCCAATCACAAATAAACTTTTATTCTTATCTATATAAACTAAACCACAATATTTTTCAAAGTCAAACGTAAAAATTTGATATAAAAGTGGATGTGGTTAATTACAATTTGACAATGCCATCACGGGGAACAACCACTTGAAAGAAATTTTACTATTTAAATGGAAGGTCCCAAAGAAGACATTAGTTAGTTCTCTCTAGAACTGAAAGCTGCAAGTACTAATAGCCAAAAGAAATCCTTAAAGGAACGTCTTGATTTTTAATATCAAATTTTTCAAATTTAAGTAAAATTCATTATCAACGAACAATACTGAAATAACAGCTTATCCCAAAGCAGTGAGTGAAGGATTCCAACAATGACGGTAACATTAAAAAACAATCATGATGCATTCATGGAACTCTCGAGAAATGTGGCAACGATGTATATGAATCGCAGTGGAAACAATTTTGTAAAATATGAAGGCAATGATTTTATCAACACTGTTGCACTTGCATTGCACTTACGTCCAGATGAAAGCAAATTAGTAGAAGGAGCACCTGGAGACGCAGTATTTTTTTCAAACGATGTTGTCGAAAAAAGTAACGTAAGTATTTTCGAAATAACATGATCCAATAAAAATATTTTTCTATAATACAGTAATTATGCATCTTCTTTTTCATATAGCATATTCTAGATGCCATAAGAGAGTACGGCGGCAACGATCCCTATATGATCATTTATCCGATCGTACTAGAAACCGAAGATAGTAAGGAATTATTTGATGATGTTGTTTGCTTGCCCTTATTCCGTGTCCGAAAGAACGGTGACGGAAAGACTTCCAGATATATTGACACAAACGGACGATCCTATACAGGTTTGTTTGCTTACAGCAATTATGCAAAGTTATTTGCAAATTCGATCTTTTCTAGACGAGAACGACTTCAAAAACAACGTGCAACTTCCACCTGGAAAGATGTCCTACCCAAAGGATTTAGTTTTTTCTCACGATAGCAATGGTCATGCCGAAATCGTGTATTCTGAAGTCAATACATCACATACTATGGAGTACGTTGACTTGACCGTAACATTGTTATGCCTTGGTGCAGGTGCCTTAGCGATATTTACCGGAGTTGGAATACTACTTGGTATTGGTATGTAACTAATAAACTATCATAGCCAAAAGGCGATAAATAATAGCGATAAAACAGGAATTGTAGCGGGGTGCGGAGTATATGGAGTTACGAGATCCACACAAGTGCTGGTAGACCGTGCTACACACGGTCAATCCATTAATCCATTTACAAATTGGGACTCCTTCAACGCTTGGGCTGGAATCGGTGCAAACCTTCTAGGGCTTGGCTTTGCCGCTAATAGCATTCGTGTAAGATATTACCTTGGCCGTTATACCCGCAATATCGTGGAGTTGTTCAATTCATTATCTTTCAGTTATCAGGCACAATAAGCCAATTGGCCACAGAAGGACTCAGGATATCTCAGTCCGCACAGATTGCTTTGAAAGCAGGCATTTTTGTTCCACTAGCAATTAATGGTGGACTCATGGCTGTTCAATTCTATCAGCTTGCTGCATTCTGGGATCGGGTATCTTTTGATTTCCATTTAAAGTTTTTGAAATTAACTTTTATTTTAAATTTTAGTTACCAGTTCAACAAAAAATCATCATTGGTTTGCAATTTTTATTCTTTGCGGCCACAACAGCAAAAATGAGGGTACTATCAGTAGAAGGAATGGAGGAGAGAGCAGGAAATGTGGCATTCAAAGAGTTGAGTAATCACTTGGAAAGAAATTCTCAATTTCCTTCACAGTTGGCCAGTTCTGTAGAAAAGGCTGCTGCAGGAGTTGGTGGAAAGAATTATCGAACAATTGATTTTCTTAAAAAGGTTCGCAAATCCACGCAATCTCAATGTCAGGCTCAAAATTCTAAACTTATTTAAATCTATTTCAGTTGGCAAACTACAAACGGGGAGCTTTGATCAATGCTTCTGTTGATGAAGCAAGATCTAGCCGCATTGCCATAGAAATGAAAGGTAACGATATTGGATTAAACGTTAGAGAAAAATATTTTTGCGGTCCCGAAGCTGCTATACAAGTTTTCGACGAGGTAGACATTCAAGAAGCACCGTATGGACCAACTGAAACCTTTATTTTTGACGAGTTTCAAGTTCCAATAAGAATGACAACTAGTAAGCAATTCAATATGAAAAAAGTGTTGTTGAAAACTTTAGTATTCCTTTATTTTAGTTGATGCAATATTGGAGGTAAAACGATTTGCAAACGCGGCTAAGGTCGAAGAAGGGCAAGACTGGCTTAAAGGCCAACTTCAAGTTAGTGATTTGGAAAACTATAAAGTCAACGGTGTTTCAATATTTGAAAATATGAAATATCACGACCAAGTGCGTATTCAAATTTTCAAGGATATTGGAAGAAGTTTGAACGAGGTAATGTTTTTTAAATTTTTATTGTTAGTTGATCAACAATTCATCATTCCTTGTAGAATTTGATTAGGACGTGTTTAAGATATGCGGCAGAGCAGGACGTAAAAACCGTTGGACAATATGCCAGCGAATATGAAATATTTTCTTTGCAAATACACAAACGTGCTAATGAAATGGTTAAAACCTTTAAGAAATTGACTCCAGCACATATTCGACAAGAGTACGGCATTAATGTTGAGACTACAACAGAAACCAGAATGTCCTATGCAGAACTACCAAAAGAGAAGGCAAATATGCTTTTTGCGGAAGACCCACATCCCAAGGGATTGGCTAAAATGAAATTAGATAGCATCAACAATATAGGTGGAGGAAACGCTGCACAAATATTGGAAGGTTGGAAGTCATCAATTCATATTCCTCCGGCAAGGACAATAGCATCACCAAACGCTGATTTGATAACACTTGCAAATCAAGTCGTAAATGCTGGTGAACTGTCTTTCAAAAATTCGGACTTCCACACACTTAATGCTGCCAATTACTTTAAGCTATTTAGTGAAGTTGATATCAATCAATATCCTCAGGTAAATTGTTTTCGTTTTTAATGCCTATAAGGTATTTAAACCTAAAATCATCTCAGATATTTTTGGATGATGTTAACGCAACAATTCAATCTAGCCGGGTTTCAATAGAAACACGAGTTTTTGATGCTACGCGTCCAAGAGACGAATCCTTAGGTATCCGTCGATTAGTGTTTTGGAATTTGGATGATGAGAACTATGCCAAAAGTGTAGTTGTGGCTATAGACAAAACTACAAACGAAGTTCGTATACAAAATGCCAGTCAAAAGAAAGTTACGACATCAATAACTATACCAAAGAATGCTAAAGAAGCTATTTTTGAACATTGGGAAAACAATTTCGACTATGAAAACTTTAAAGCCAATCTGCGAGAATCTATAGATGCTATTAAATCGCAGACCGAAGGTATAAATTCAGTTCATTTTAAAAAGAATTTTACCACTTACCATTTCTTTTAGAATATGTTGGGCCTCAGTTGGTACGATCCGGTCTAGATCACGAAGGAACAGTTTCAGATATACAAAGTTTGCGATCTGTTCGTTTTGCTAGTTTTGAACAAGCCATTTGCCATGTACTGAAACACGGAGAAAATTTAACCACTAATGAACAGCTTGCTGCTGAAGTTAGAAATTACTTTAATGTAAGATTTAATGGTAATAAATCTAAAAAAAATATTTAAAAATTTCCACAAACTTAGAAAGCACAAGATGTCATTAAATCGACTATCGGACATCCCGAAAATGTTTCTTCTTCCTGGACTCAAACAGGATCTGCTCGCGATTTCTTTTTCTATCGGAAAACTGGAAACGCAGTAGGAGTAGAAAAAGTTGTTGTCCTTGTCCGTGAGGGAGGTGAAGTCATAATGAAAACATATTTTCTTGATGAGAGATTGACAAGCATTCCAACTAAAAAGACACATTCCTACCAAGAACCAGTTGACATAAAACACGCAGACTTGCGGACATTTTACTTTCAATTGATGCTAATGGCACCCGTAGGATACATTAAGATAATATCACTAAATACACTTCAAATAAACAATTCTTCTTTTAGAGATATGGCGTTCTATTGCCTAAAGATTACGAAATGATAGAAAGTGACCTGGATAGTGAGAAGTCGAGGACAATATTAATTATGGCCGGACACTATTTCAATAAGGATGGCTCAGTAAACGCCGTAGATTTAGTAGGAGCTCTAAACAGTGCCTTTCCGATTGATGGAATTTCTTGGAGCGTACGAGATAAATTAAATAGTAAAGTTACGATGTACAAAAATTTTTAATACTTTTAGGTTGTGGCTATGAAAACAGGATTAGAATACTCATATGACGTCGATAACAAACATCCCTATTATATGTGCGCTAGAATTAAAGATTATCGTTTCGTTATTTTTGCAGGAGGTAGAATATATTATTTAATTTTATTAGAATATACACATTGATTTAAAATACGTTAGATTATTCAACAAACACTGCAGCTGTCCTAAAACCAGGTGCAAGACAGGTTAGTTCGTTTCTAATTTCTTCGCATTTAAAAGATTTACAAACAAATGAGGTTTTAAAAATAGTTGTCCTATTAAAGAAATACAACGCATTTGGGGCCATTTTTTCATTAATTAACTACCTTATTTATTTGCACAGAAATATGGAAATCTCCCAAATAATGCCACAATAGAAAAGGCTTTTGGTTTTCCTGATCGCGCTAGCCTGGATGTTGCCTGCAGAATATGCTCTTCTACAACAGACGCAACTAAAATAGCAAAGGCGATGACTGAAAGTTTTGGCGATAAATGGAATTGCTTTTGGTTGTCAGATTACAACTTCGATATTTATTACAATCATTGTTATTTGCGTGTATTTTTCAACAATGGTGACGTACATTGTATACTGTTTCGATAAGAAATAAACTACTTGCTTGTGTTTTAAAACAAATTCAATTTGGAACTGAAATGAATAAAAGATAATATTTGAATGAAGCTATGAGTTTTTGTTGTTTAAACGTTAAAAAACGGTTAGTTGAATCAAATCACCATCTCCTATTTACTAAACTGCAACAAATAAATTAACTAGGGACAATTTTTCTTCAACAATAAGTACAAACAAAACTCAAAACTTTGAATGATCGCAATTAATGTATCAAGCCACTTATTTAAAAGCTTCTCCATCAGAATGATAGGAGTTCTTTAAGGCTCTGTTCTTTGACCACAGCTTTTTTTTGTAATAACGATCTACAAAGCGAAAATAATAACAAATCGTCAGTGCGAAACGGAAGCCTCGTCTTTCACTGAAAATAACAGGCCGCAGACTTGTATCAGCTGATCCACGAAGCTTCATTTCACATTGGTATTGTTGCAAGTGCTGCGGGAATCACAAGTCTCACGTTGGAATCGTAGAACTGGGAGCATTATGGGAGCAGTTTGAAGACGTCAATGACTTTGCAGGCTGGTCCCGCGGGACTCTAATCGGTTCTAAATTTTTGTGTTTTTTTTTAGTACATGTTTGGATGGTGCACTCACGACGGACAGCTCTATGGAGGGGGCATTTGCTGGAGAGCAGCGGTTCCCGAAATAGAAACTTCGCCCGGCGCTACATCCACCCTCTGTAAACACTCAGACAATCATGTTTTAGTTTAATTTTTTCTCGGTTTCCGTTCTTTGTATACGTTCGTTTAAGTTTAGCTCTAGGTTTTGCTTCGGAATTTTTTTATTTATTGGACTTATAAAGAAGATTACAAAATCTTATTTCAGTACTAATGAAGTGATAACACATACGACAAGGAATATTAAAGCAAAATCACAAATTTATAATACTATAGCATAAATAGAATTAAAATAACAAAATCAAAATAACAATTCAAATCAAACCTTTCATACAAGACAGAAAATAAACCTATAACCCCGCGAAACCGTGTACCACTCCCATTCAAAACCACCACATTTCAGCAGCCCCTCCAAGAAAAGCCGAATGAAGGAAACCCTCTGAACACTAATTGGAAGAGTATTCCATCTACGTATAGCTTGGACAAGGTAAGACCTCTTGCCAGTGATAAGGAGCTTGGAGCCAGAAGCTTAATACCTCTGAGAGAAGGCAGGAAATGCAGCTTTTCATACAAATATGCAGGACATTTATTAATTAGCAACTTATATAAGAAAATTAGTTGACGACGCTCAAGGAATACTCCAATGGAAGAGCCGAATAGTGATGTAAGGTGTGATACATGAGCATTTCGGGGAAGTCCGCAAACGTACCGCATAACGTTATTAAAGGCCACCGTCAACCTCCTCTGGAAAATCGAGTCCAATTTTGGGATTACATTACTGCAGTAGATAAAAATTGGTAAGATAAGCGAATTGATCAGCATCATATGCATTTCCGATGATAAAATTTTAGAAGTTATCCGTAGTCGTCATAATCTACCATGTGGGAGACCTCATCACAGCAGCTGAGTTAAGACAGACACCTAGATATCTGATTCTGTCGAAGTATTCCAGGACACAATTACATAAGAGGACAGCAGGTAGATCAGACTTCTCAATATTATTTCTATACACGACCAAACAACTCGACTTCTCTGGATTAACATATAGATTGTTCCTCACTAACTATTCGTGGATGTGATGAAGGTCGTCATTAATTCTACAGACACAATCCTCAATCAAACCTATGGGTCTACTTAGATATATTTGAACATCGCCAGCGTACAGGCGTAGGGAATAATTACTGATTGTAGATGGTAGATTATTTAGATAGATGGTGGATCATTTAGATAAGGGGCTTACTATTGAGCCTTGCGGTGCATCGAAATAAAGGTACTCTGTGAGTTTGAGCCGTCATGTATTGGCACAGATTAGATAAGAAACTTCTAACCAACCTAACCCTGATGATGAGAAACTGAAATTATTAACCAATTTACAAAGAAGTTTAGAGTGATTAACAGATTCGAATGCCTTGATAAAGTCAAGCAGAACAAGAATTGTCAAATAGTTTCTATCAAGAGCCTCATGGATATCAGACGTCACCCTCAAAAGAGCAGTCTCGCAACTGTGTTTAGATCTGAAACCTAACTGTCAAGGGGACAACCAACCACTCTCCTCCATAAATTCCATTATCTACCTATATATAAATTTTTCCAGTAAAAATAAATAATAATATTAATAAACTGATTGGTCTAAAATCTGATGGATGAGTAAAGAGGTCTTCTTTGGACTGGGAACAACCACAGCTTTCTTTCAGTATGTAGGGTACTGCGATGTTGTTAATGCGAAGTTATAAATATGTAGTAGTGGAACAATTATATGTAGAGCTAATAATTTAATAAAATTCTGATGAAAATTATTAGGTCCTTGCCCAGTTGACTTAATGGAGTACAAAGTTAGTAATTGCTCATCAGTGTTGACACATCTAAAAGCAAAACACTCAAAAGTGTCGGAGCTATGCACGTCACTCAATGAATGCCTTTCCCAGGCAATGAAGTTTAAGAGAACTAAGGGTCTCGCAGTGAGAAAGGATGTGTTTCGCTATACATATTCCTTGTAATATTAATTGTTATAGTTCTAACGAAATTTCTTCCCAGATTCCGTCCCGGCACGAAACACTCAATCCTAAAGAGCGTCCTACAAGCCAAACAGGTAAAAATTGCCTGTACCGTGAAATTTCAGGAATAAATAATCTTTTGTTTGTGAATGAATGCAGAACAATTTGCCATTTGCCCCCCTCATCCTCTAACCGGTCCTCATACGTATCCTGGGCATTCAGTCGAACAATGCATTGCTATCTCCTCTTTAGTTAATCTCATAATCCCGCATTCTTAAACCACTCTTCCTTCCTTCCAGGAAGAAGATAGGATAAAAATTATTATGGGAAGATTTGCTTTAAGAAATAAATAAGAAACTATGACTTCGACCTTGTTTTAAGTGATTGATAATGAAATTGGTGGCAACATTATTAACTGACATGAAAAAAAGTCTAGAAGTGCTGTGGTCAGAAGGGATAACTTCGAAGAACCTGAAAACTTAGATATGAAACACAGTTTCCAAATAAGTCAAAGTCAAGATTTATAAACAAAAAATATTTCGCAACAATTTTCTTTTAATCAAAAATCACAGAACAAAGATGTATCACTCAATATTACCACTCATCTGGATGCAGCCACCACCAGTGCGATTCTGGAACATCATCAGGAATGCGAGATTTGCGAAGTATGGGATTACTTCTAAGTTTATCCCCAAGAATTTTGTCAAATTTCGGTATGCCAGCTGTCACAATATACCAGTCATCAAATTTATTTGAACCGTCCTCCCTGAAACGGGGCCCGAACAGCTCACAAAAGACTTCAAGTCCAGATCTGACGGTACATATTTGTGCAAGAACATATTCGTTTTCATCGAAATCTTCATAGATATATCCAAGCTTTGATGACAGTATTGAGAAATATACGGCGAATTTTGGGAGTAGGTTCAAAGCCGACTGTACATTCTTTCTTGTGAAATCGAAGCATACCGTGATCGGTAAGTCTTTGCTGTTTTCATATACAAAAATTCCATACTTCAGGAAATGTTTAAGGAGATCTTTTATTTTTTCTTGATCCATGTGTTTCATGCTCATTTGATGCTTTAAATCGAGCATTTTATAGTAGTAAATATTTTCAATGTCTACCATTTTATTTTCACCGCAACGGACTGGTTTAAAATAAAGTCTTCTACTGCACTGAACCATTGCAAGCACGAATAGTCTCTTTTATATTAAGTGTTAACTTAGTTTCTGACTAGAAAGCTTTCGTGTGCCATAACAACAGCGTTCTACGTTGTGCTGCATGTATTTTGGGGATTTTTTCATGTGGCAACAAATGAAGGAAAAAACCAAAGAACTTTGATTATGAATAAATGTGCCGAAACCACTTCCTTTCTTAAATATTTGGGTCTTATCTGTAAAAATTAATTTTACCTTCCTAACTAAATAAACAGATCTTCTTCGTAAGTAGATTAAATTTAGAAGCTAAATATAAGACTACAGAGCTTTTAGCTTTAGGTGATATGGATATATCAATCCAAAAACATTATACGATAAATCGGTATATTGCACTATTTGCACGACCGACACGCTCCTCTAGTTATTAGAACAGCTGTTTATTTCCATGTCGCTGAATTTGTAATTAAATTACCTATTTAATGTTGTACTCCTTCCAATATGACTTCACTAAGAAGAAATCTACTACCACCAGCCTTCTCGAATTCCTCAATTACTCCTTACCGGCCATTAAATCGGGTAAAATAGTAGACTGCGTATTCATTTATTTTAGTAAGGCCTTCGATATGGTCATCCACGACATCCGCTTCTTGTATTCCCTCTTCGTTTCGTTGATTTTCTGTCCTCATACTTGGCTCATCGCACTCAACGTGTTCCTTTCACTAATAATTCGGCCTCTTCTGGAGTGCCTCAGGAAAGCATTCTTCGCCCCCCTCCAATTTGCTCTAAATATCGCTGCTTCTTCCCAGGTCCAGAATTTTGTGTTATGCCTATGAAGCTAAGACATTTTGAGATACTAATTGTGTTATTTTAAACACTGATCTGACTATATTTTATTACTGGCGTTCTAGCAATGATCTTCCACTGAATTCCAGTAAGTGCACTTTTACGACCTTTTCCCACAAAAAACGTCCTATTGTCTTTGATCATCGCAGGGCTTGCTCGATGTTAGGTTTCGTGAAACGATGGTGCAGGGCTACGACGCCCACTACTAAACCAGACTTCTATATTGTACCTTCGTCAGACTGATCCTGAGATACTCTAGACCTATATGGGCTCATTACTTCGCGACGTACACATTAGTCTCATCGAGGCGGTGCAATGTCGATTTATTAGCTTCGTACTTCGTGACCTCTCGTGGGATAATCCCGGTGCTCTTGCTCCTTATTATGACAGACTGTAAATCAGGCAAATTTATTGGGTATGTAACAACGTATTACCATCAAAAGTAAGAGCTCTAAATGCTTTAAGTCTTTTTCACTCCATCTGGATCGTAGTGTTTAACAATTTTGTTTACCCTCATAAGATTCAGCCTAAAACATCCCAGTAACAAAAATCACGTGGAATACATGATGATCCCACAAAGACCCTTCAATCCTGCAATCTTTACCCATTTATACCAATCCCCACAACCTTAGATCCACTCCCCTTTTCCGACTCTATCGTAATCGTTCGAACTACGGACAACACGAACCAATCACCAGGATGCTACGAAAAGTCAACGACCATTCCTCCTTTGACTTCCATCTGAGTAAATCATCCCTTCACAAAGCCTCTTGATCCCGCCCATCCTGATCACCTTTCTTAATTCGTTTTTCTTTCCAGTTTGCATTTATTATAATTATAGCTCATATTGTAGCTTATACTATTAATTATAGCTTGTATTTTTATTTGTTGTACTATTATGTTATAGCTTGTATTAAAGCACGAGCAAGAGATGTAAAATTAACGTGGCATTCAACGTGTCAATAATGATGCCACCTTTAAAAATATAAGGAGTAGAATTTCTTAAAAATGTCAAATAGATGGGTTTGATTTGAGAATGTCGATTTGGCAAACGTTCCAGAAAATGGTTCGCAAGGGATGGCCACGTTTGAACTCATACACCATACAAAACCACCTTGTCTATAATTTTTTGTTAAGGCGTTGAAAATAGCTGTAAGGTATAATTTAGGTAGTGCAGAAATTAATCTTTAAAAAAAAACCAAACCATATGATACCTTCGGCTCTCTGATTTTGCAAAAAAAAATCTTTATGGCCTTCGTAATCATTTACAGATGTACGCTCGTACGTGCACAGGCATTAGTCAACGAAGGTCAAAACAAAAGGAATGCAAAAAAAATATTATCGTACAGTTGCCAATAGAGATTATTGTAAATTTTCTAATTTCACTTTTCATCGGAGTTAGATTTCCCACCACCGAACCAAACAATATCCAGAAATTTCACCTGCAGTCAGACAGAGATTACACGCGCAAGTTAATTTCCCAATCAATTCAATTCAATTCGATTTATTTCTGCACTGAGGTTGAACACGAGTGGCATTCTTAACTTGCCAACAACGGCTGCACTCAGTCATTGCAGTTTACTCCATTCCAAAGTTGATTGAACGGAAATGTTCCTGAGTTTCCTTGAGGCCCTTCACGCCGGCCACTACACATTTTACACCAAGCGCATGTGCCAACCGTCCAAGCCAGTGGAGTTTTCAGCATTAAAGATTGAAGTCCAGCGCCTCGCTCACTCAATATTGCCGACCAACATAAGCATTGAATCGTCGCAATGTCAAGAGGTTCAATTCAGGCGACTGCAATTTGAGAAAAGTGTGCCCGAGAAAAATTCATACGAAAGCGCACTACCCAACCACCCACAGACTGAAGCTTGCCAGCGCCTTACTGCTCGACTGACGACACAACAGCTTAACGGGAACAAGCGATTTCCTTTCAAGCAGAGCGGTCGAAGTGAAACACTTGAGTTTTCATTGAATCAAGCGAAACCACTAATCAACGTTGAAGTGAAGTGAATTTCAGTGGACTGCTGTGCTCGACTGAAGCTGAAGGAATTGGGCGAGGGTGGTGCGCTTGCGCTCGTTCAGTATCGCACCCTGTGGCCGAGTAAAATGAAACTCAGTGCGCTGCCTTGACTGAATGATTAGCTAAGTTGAAACATGTGGCGGGTTGCTTTAAGTTGAATTGTTTTAGGGAAGTTCAATAGCCAAAACCACATTCGATTAACTCGTGCTTTTTCTACCGTAGGCGAAGAACCGATGGGTGAGTGGTAGGTAAGCACATTGGCTCTGCTCTGGTCTTTTCGAATTATAATAATTGCAAGTGCTGGGGCGCTGGGAATTTTCTTTCGCAAGGAAATTAATGTTTATGTTGTCTTCATTTCTTCCTTATAACAATGAATGTGTGCTATGACGTCTTGTGCTGTTTAGGGTTTTCACGGCAGGACAGGATGGCTGTCATTGGAAAAAGTAAAATTGATAGAAAATGAAAATATCGCCCAGCAACAAATATTTTTGAATAAACCCTTTGATATTTTATTGGCTAGCCTAACATCGTAACGCATGAACCGATTTCGATGATGATTTTGCTGTTGTATAGAGTGTGATTCGTCATTGCTAATAAGAGAATAATTTGGTCCTAAGATGGGTGGTTGGGGAGCAGGAGGGGTATAGTCTAACTTCGTAACGCGTGGACCGATTTCGATGATTCTTTTTCTGTTGGGTAGAGTATGTTCCCTGATTAATACCACGAGAACAAAGGGATGGGGGTAAGGGGTTGAACCTAACTTTTTAAGGCATGGACCGATTTGGATGCTTGTAAAAACGGGAGTAATAATTTCTTTGGGAAGTTAAACAAGTGCTTTTACTTTTTCATTTTTCAATAAATGACTTCCACCAAGTGTTAGTCGAAAGGAAACCTTCTGATCATGAATAAGGCGTTATAATAATTTATTTAACTTGTCGAGAGTCGTATAACTTACTCTTTTTCACTTTAAATTGAACTCCATTTATTGATAAAAAAACATTACTATGGACCTATATTATCGGCACTTACGGCAAGACACACTAAAAGCGAACACATTAAAAATTCATACATTTTAAGTGGTCTGTATGGAGCATAGAAATGGCTCATAAACCCTAAATTTAATTCGAAAACATCCAAATCAAATACAAAATTTATTGTCAATATTTTAGTAATACAAATTTTGTGCCAATTTCTTATTTTGATTGCCAAAATCCGATATTAATTTTTAAATGATGTTTAATAATTTCTCTTAATTCTTATGATAACTAACTTACAAGAAAAAATTTAATTCAAAATTTTAAAATTCCATAACTTGTAATATAATATTTTCTTCCGTTCTTTAGGATCATACAAATCAAGAGAAATTGTGTAACATCATTTAAAAATTAAAAAAATCAATATTTCCTGTTAAAACTAGGCAACTATTAAAACGTTCTTCCATTAAAATGATCCAAACAACGCATATATAATATTTTAGTTCACCTTTCCTTAAATGTATGCTAAGAAATCGTTTTAATTTTATTTTTCAGGAACCAAAACTTTTAGATAAAATAATGAAAAAACATGGGACAGATCAGCAAGCTTTAGATGACCGGTCATTAACGATATGTTCCGGAACAGATTATATAAACATTATTTACCAGCATGTGATTTGTCAGGCTGCCGCCACAGCAAAGGTAAGTAAGAACATTCTTTATCAATATTCAAGTAAGAATCGAAATCATCATTTCTTTTTATTTGTATTTCATTTCCTTTTTTTATTTTTCATTGTCATGGGTGTGTTTTTATGAATTACCGATTTAAAATTTACTACCTTATTTTGGATAAATTTTAAGCTAAGAAAATTCAAAGGATGTCTTCAAAACGTTTAACATAATCTTAATTAGAAATCAATCAAAATAGAATTGTTGCAAGTAAAGTATTATTTAA
Source organism: Leptarthrus brevirostris (assembly GCA_964036015.1). Taxonomy (NCBI): domain Eukaryota; kingdom Metazoa; phylum Arthropoda; class Insecta; order Diptera; family Asilidae; genus Leptarthrus; species Leptarthrus brevirostris. The sequence continues at coordinate 9,917,971 of OZ038373.1, forward strand.
GTTTTTATTTTTATGACCACCCGACTTAGTTTAAAAAAAAGACTTTGCCTTTGCGGTGGCAAGTGTAATATGTAAAATACTTTGAATTATTCACAACATACTTCTTCTCAGTTCACATATAGGCAAAATAACTATTCGCTTTGCAGCGATAACATCTTTCCTGGTCCTTTCTCTTTATTCTCCAACTGAATTTCGGCAGTTTTTGGTGAATAACTATGACGTTTGTGAGAAGAAGTGTTATTACTATAAAATCAGACCCCTTACCAGCTAAAAAAAATGTCTAAAGTGCCCTAAAATAAACTAATAATTGTTTCAGGAAGCATGGCTCTAAAGAGCTCCAGATTACCGAAGATCACGATTTTCTCTAACGTTTTTGGTAGGCAACTAAAGACAAATGGTTCTATAGATAGTCTAGAGAATACCAGATCTATGCAATAATTTCTGATGGACGCCATTTTTCTCGAATCACTGTCATAATTGACCAATCTTTTAACCAGCGAGGGGTGAATTTAAATATTTTTAATTAAAAACTTTTATGGACCAAAAGTGTTTTTCGTTTTTTTTGTAAAATATTAACAAACAGAAAATTTAATATAAAAAAAACTATTGTGTTGATTATTCAAAAAAAAAAGATACACCAAGCCACTGAACTGTCTTTTCCGCCATCCCCCTCGGATTCTAGAAAAATAAATAAAACGCTTATGTTATAAGAATATTAGTGAGACGGAAAACGAGTACTTTCGTAATAAAGGTTCTACCGAAGCGAACAACCGGTCACACACACATATAGGCACATAGACCCGTCACACGGTCACATAGACCCAGTTACATGGTCATAACTTACGGGCTGAGAGTTTGTAGTTAAATCGTTTTTGCCTGGAAATTTTCTACGATTCGTTTTTGACCGGAGCTTCACGCGATTCGTTTTTGCGCGGAACATTTTCTAAGCCACTTTTACCGAACCTTATCAATGAGTCACTTTTACTCTCAGCCCGTCATATGGTAATAAAAACAGTTTCAGTCAGTTCTACACAGTCAGTTGAATCAGAAGCAGCAGTAGTCAGTTTACGATTTTCAAATAAAAATTCAATATATTATTTCTCCTTGAACAGTTAACAAAGGCTATAATTAATAATTTGCACTAATATAACAACTGTTTAACATTCTCATTGTTGTGTGGTATTTTTAATTCACGAATTTTAGAAAGTCATAAGGGGGCAAAGTTGTAGTGCTTGAAGCGCTTTCTACGCTGGTATCGTCGCTTTTGTCGTAGCTCAATAGAAGCCGAGATAATTGAAAAACAATGTTTGCCCCTGTTCTGCAACCCCCCCACTCACGGGAATTCAAAAATATAGAAAAGTATGCGTTCATAACACTCGCTGGGGTGGGTGGAGCTTAAACCCAATAACAAAATCAGCGAGATAGGTGATCTTGTCATATATAGGGAAAATCCCCTGTCGTCTGGACTACATAGTAAAGTTGATTACAAAAATGCTTGAAATAAAAAGTTTCTTTGAAATTATGACAATATAAAAAAATCCGAATAAAAGTAATTTTTTTATTATCTTGCTTTCCATGTAAATCACAACCACAAAATTTGTTACAGACAAAAGTTAAAACTCGATATTAAGGTGGATGTGGTTAATGAAAATGTGACAACCTATTACGGGGAATAACAATTTGAAAGAACTTTTACTATTTAAATAGAAGGTCCCAAACAAGACTAGCAATTAGTTCTCTCTTGATCTGAAAGCTGCAAGTACTAATACCCAAAAGAAATCCTTAAAGGAACCTTTTGATTTTTAATAACGAATTTTTCAAATTTAAGTAAAATTCATTATCAACGAACAATACTGAAATAACAGCTTATCCCAAAGCAGTGAGTGAAGGATTCCAACAATGACGATAACACTAAAAAGCAATCATGATGCATTCATGGAACTCTCGAGAAATGTGGCAACGATGTATATGAATCGCAGCGGAAACAATTTTGTAAAATATGAAGGAAACGATTTCATCAACACTGTTGGACTTGCATTGCACTTACGTCCGGATGAAAGCAAATTAGTAGAAGGATCACCTGGAGACGCAGTATTTTTCTCAGACGAGGTTATCAAAAGCATGCAAGTGAGTATTTTTAGCAAAAATCAAAACTTTAAACGAACCACTGAGAACCTTTGCGTATCAAGGACCAAAACAAGAAGCATACGATATTTTACAAAACGATATTATTTACAGAGTAACTATACATATATCTTTTTATACAGCATATCTTAGATGAAATAAAGGATTATGGTGGCAACGATCCCTATATGATCATTTATCCGATCGTACTAGAAACAGAGGATATTAGAGGATTATTTGATGATGTTGTATGCTTGCCTTTATTCCGTGTCCGAAAGAACGGTGACGAAAAGTCTTCCAGATATATTGACACAAACGGACGATCCTATACAGGTTTGCTTGCTTAAAGCGATAATGACAAATTTTTTTCGAATTTGAACTTTCCTAGGCGAAAGTGACTTCAGAAACAACGTGCAACTCCCGCCTGGAAAGATGTCCTACCCAAAGGATTTAGTTTTTTCTCACGATAGCAATGGCCATGCCGAAATCGTGTATTCTGAAGTTAATTCATCGCACACTATGGAGTACGTTGACTTGACCGTTTCCTTATTATGCTTTGGGGCAGGTGCCTTAGTGATATTTACCGGAATTGGAATACCATTTGGTGTTGGTATATAATTAATACCTTGTAAAAAAACAACAATTATTAAATACTATCAATAAAACAGGAATTGTAACGGCGTGCGGAGGATATGCAATTACGAGATCCACACAAACCTTGGTAAACCGTGCTACACATGGTCAATCAATCAATCCATTTGATAATTGGGACTCCTTTAACGCTTGGGCTGGAATAGGTGCAAATCTACTGGGGGTTGGCTTTGCCGCCAATAGCATCCGAGTATGATATGATTTCGACCAGAAATAATCAAAGAGTTGCTCAATTTATTATTTTTCAGTTATCACGTGCAATAAACCAATTGGCGGCAGAAGGACTAAGAATATCTCAGACCGCACAGATTGCTTTGAAAGCGGGCATTTATGTTCCACTAGCAATTAATGGTGGACTCATGGCTGTTCAATTCTATCAGATTGCTGCATTCTGGGAACGGGTATACTTTGACTTCCGTTTAGATCATTTAATTTTAATTTTGAATTTTAGTTGCCAGTTCAATACAAAATCATCATTGGATTGCAATTTTTGTTTTTTGCAGCCACAACAGCAAAAATGATGGTACTATCTGTAAAAGGAATTGAAGAAAAAGTAGAAAATGTGGCATTCAAAGAATTGCGTAAAAATTTGGAAAGAAGTTCCGAACTTCCTACACAGTTGGATAGTTCTGTAGATAAGGCTGCTTCGCGGGTTGGTGGAAAGAATAATCGAACTATCAATTTTCTTAAAAAGGTTTGTAAAGACGCCCTCTGATGGCAGTCTTACTAACTTAATACATATTACAGTTGGCAAACTACAAACAGGGAGCTTTGATCAATGCTTCTGTTGATGACGCAAGACCTGACCGTGTGGCCATAGAAATGAAAGGTAACGAAATTGGTTTAAAAGTTAGAGAAAAATATTTCTGCGGTCCAGAAGCTGTTGTACAAGTTTTTGACGAGGTGGACGTTCAAGAAGCACCGTATGGACCAACTGCCACCTTCATTTTTGATGAGTTTCAAGTTCCAATAACATCGTCAACTAGTACGTAAATTGTATACAAAAAATTAAGTTTTCAAAATCATATTTTCATTTCAGTCGATGCAGTACTAGAGACTAAAAGATTTGTGAACGTAACTAATGTTGAAAATGGACAGAACTGGCTGAAAAACGAACTTCAAGTTAGCGAAATAGAGGACTATAAAGTAAATAATGTTTCCATATTTGAAAATCTGAAATATCACGATAAATTGCGGCTTTTAATTTTCGGTGACATTGGAAAAAGTTTAAATGGGGTAATTCATCTTGATTTGTGGTTACCTTTGTAAAACTTTACAAACCAATTCTTGCAGAATTTGATAAGAACCTGTTTGAGATATGCTTCAAAGCAGAATGTAAAAACCATTGGACAATTTGCTAGAGAATATGAACTATTTTCTTTGCAAATACACAAATGTGCTAATGATATGATTGAAGCTTTTAAAAACATGACTTCGGCGCAGATTCGACAAGAGTACGGCATTAACCTTGAGACCGTCACAGAAACCAGAATGTCCTATGCAGAACTATCAAAGGAGAAAGTAAATATGCTTTTTGCGGAAGATCCACATCCCAAGGGATTAGCAAAAATGAAAATAGATAGCGCAAACTATATAGGTGGAATAAATCCAGAACAAACATTGGAAAGTTGGAAGTCATCAATTCATATTCCTCCGGCAAAGACAATAGCATCACCAAATGCTGATCTGGGAATTCTTGCAAATGAAATTATTAATGCCGGTGAGCTGTCTTTCAAAAATTCGGAATTTCATATAATTAATGCTGCCAGTTACTTTAAACAATTCGGATTGCATTTGGAAGGTGACATAAATCAATTTCCTAAGGTTAGTTTCTAAAATTGTCTAAAAATATTGTTACTCTCTATAATTAGTCGAAAGTTCATTGACAGGGAAACATCGAGGTGAAAAAGAACACACAACTAATTCAGAAATTAAAATATATATGGGGCAACTGGTCTAATCGTGTCTATTGGTGATGGCTCTATCGAATCTCTCATTGTGGGTATAGGGCGTCTACTGCACCGACTCTCCGCCTGATCCGGTTCTGCGGCAACGCCTTCAACTGTAGCCACGATTTGTTGATCTGGGTACCTTCCTTTGCTAGGGATTATCTCCATCAGTTGCGCGGTCGTCCAATTCGGCGTCTTCCTTAGCTTCCGTGAGGGGTCCAATCTAGAGCCTGTTGTGCGATATTGTTTTCACTTGAAAATACTGATGTCTATCCCGTCTTGGCCTGCAAGTCTTTGTATGTCTTCGTTGATAATGACGGAGACACCGGTTGACAAAGGCTTGTAGCTTATATCACAGCCTGATCTAGATACAAGCAAGAAAAACATGACAATTCGACCATTTCACCACCAAGCGTTTCGTCATTATTTCATTTTTGTTGTACCACATATTAACCAATCCTTGCACATAAATAAAACTGCACACTGTACTGCAGCAAGTTTTGGTTTGTTTATACCACAACTGCTCAGCTGTTCTTGTCAGCTTCTGGGCTTGTATCTTGAGTAGGCTGTGCTTAGATGATAATTGACAGGTCAATTTTTATGTTGAACAACCATACAACAGAACAGATTTTACGTTCGATACGAACATGTGGAGTTTTGTGAATCTGGAGATGTTGATATTGCGCCAGATCTCAGCATGAGTATTAAATGACGGGCTGAGAGTAAAAGTGACCTATTTATAAGGTTCGGGCAAAAGTGGCTTAGAAAATGTTCCGCGCAAAAACGAATCGTAGAAAATTTCCGGGCAAAAACGACTTAACTACTTAACTGCATTAACTTTGCATTACTTTTTGTAGTTAAATCGTTTTGCCCGGAATCTCACGCGATTCGTTTTTGCGCGGAACATTTTCTAAGCCACTTTTGCCCGAACCTTATAAATAGGTAACTTTTACTATCAGCCCGTCAAATGTTACTCGAGCCTTATTGATGCGAACCTGTATATCAGCTTCAGCTCCGCCGTCTACGGCAACTATGCTTTCGAGATAGCAAAATTTATCCATTTGCTCTATTTGTTACTCTTCGAGATAAATTTCATTTTCACTCCCGGAGTCCAAGCTCGACGACCTTCTCTGCTCAGTGCTTCAGACATTAGGGCTACATGAATCTGTTCGTTGGATAGGAGACATACATCGTCAGCATAGTTCAGATGCTTAAGGGGTTAATAAGTTTCTATCTAATCCGGGTCGTCGTCTAGGGCGCTGCACAATACGTCAATAATGACGACCAGGAAAAGCAAAGGTAACAGTATGCATCCTTGTCTCACCCCGTTCAGCACATGGAAGAGCTCCGACAGTTTTCCCCTGTGTGCGACGTGACCCTGGGCTCCAAAAGTAGGACACTTGATGACGGTGATAATTAGTTCTGGGATGCCTCTCCTACGAGAAGCTGCCCATATATACTCGCATTCTATTGAATAAATAAGTTAATTGCATTAATCTACCCATTTTCAACTATTTTCTAAATACTTATATAAGTTGCTTGATCATAAAATTATTTCAGATATTTTTGGATGATATTAATGCAACAATTCAATCTTGCCGAGCATCTATAGATACACGAGTGGTTGAAGCTACACGGCCAAAGGATGGGTCCTTAGGCATTCGTCGATTAGTTTTTTGGAATTTAGAAGATAAAAGTTATGCCAAAAGTGTAGTTGTAGCTATAAATAAAGCTACAAAGGAAGTTCGTATACAAAATATCAGCTTAAAGAAATTGAAGACATCAATAACTGTGGCAAGGAATGCTAAGCAAGCAATTTTGGAACATTGGAAAACTAATTTGGACTATGAAACCTTTAAAATCAAACTGCAAACGTCCATAGATGCTGTTAAATCGCAGATCGAAGGTTTTATTTGCGATTATTTTAAGAAAATAATTACTACATACCTTTTGTTTTAGAATATATTGGACATCAATTGGTACGACCCGGTCTTGATCACAAACAAACAGTATCAGATATACAAAGCTTGCGATCTGTTCGTTTTTCGAGTTTTGAACAAGCCATTTGCCTTGTATTGAAACATGAAGATAATTTACCCACTAATTATCAGCTTGCTACTGAAGTTAAAAATTACTTTAATGTAAGATTTAATGTTAATAACAAAACTAAAAAAGTTTTCTTACAATTTCGACAATTTCAGAAAGTGCAAGATGTTATTAAATCGACTATCGGACACCCCGAAAATGTTTCTTCATCCTGGACTCAAACAGGATCTGCTCGCGATTTCTTTTTTTATCGGAAACTTCCAAGCATAAGAGGGGTTGAAAAGGTAGTTGTTCTTGTCCGTGAGGGAGGTGAAGTTATATTGAAAACATATTTCCTGGACGACAAAATGATGACCGTTCCACGGCAGAAATCACATTCTTACCAAGAACCAATTGATATAAAACACGCAGACTTGCGGACATTTTACTTTCAATTGATGCTAATGGCACCCGTAGGATACATTAAGATAATATCACTAAATACACTTCAAATAAACAATTTTTATTTCAGAGATATGGTGTTCTATTGCCTAAAGATTACGAGCTAATAGAAAGTGACCTAGATGATGAGAAATCGAGAACAATATTAATTATGGCCGGACACTATTTCAATAAGGACGGATCAGTAAACGCTGTAGATTTAGTGAAAGCACTAAACAGTGCTTTTCCGATTGATAAAATTTCTTGGAGCGTACGCTAAACATATTAATGTTGAAATTATGAGTTTCTTAGAAATGTTAGTACTTTTCAGGTTGTGGCTATGAAAGCCGGAATCGGGTACTCATATGACGTCAACAACAAACCTCCCTATTATATATGCGCAAGGATTAAAAACTATCGTTTCGTTATATATGCAGGAGGTAGGAATATTTCAACAAAAATGTTATCAGAGCATACACATTAATTGAAATTTCAGATTATTCAACGAATACTTCTATAGTCCTAAAACCAGGTGCAAAACAGGTTGGTTCCTTTCTAAATCCTCTGAATTTATAATATTAACATCACGTTTTGATGAACTTTTTCATACATTAACTACCTGGTTTTGTTTTCACAGAAATATGAAAGTCTCCCAAATAATGCAGCAATAGAAAAGGCATACGGTTTTACTGATCGCGCCAGTCTGGACGTTGCCTGCAGAATTTGCTCCTATACTACAAAAGCAACTGAGATAACAAAAGCGTTAAGTGAAAGTTTTGGTGATAAATGGAATTGCTTCTGGTTACTAGATTCTTATTTTGATATCTACTACAACCACTGCTATTTGCGACTCTATCTCAACAATATTAACGTACATTGTATCGTGTTTCGTTAAAAAATGCTAAAAAACGGAAATTCATGTAGAATGTAAATGTAAAGTAAAAGATAAAACTTGAAGAAAGTTATGATTTTTTTCTTCATAAAGTCAGTATACACAATGGACGCACACCATTCCTTGCAAGAAAAGCCTTCTGCAAAGCCACTAGGAGCGTGGAGGCTGGATTTCTGCTACTTTGGCATTAACGCAGAAATTAAATTCCCTTCTGTGTTATTAGGTTCGGTCCAGCACTTACGATGCTGGAGTACGGGTTGAAACCTATCTTCGTCCCCCCCCCCCTCCTCTCCTATAGGTATTCCGACCATAGTTAGGTCGCTTGGGCTAAAGGTGGGTGAATGTTCAGCATCTTGAATGCTTATATTATATTATATTGGGAATCATTAATAGAAAAAATTTCTTAGTTTCTATTGGCTGATGATTTCGCCGAGGCCATACCAACTTTATCCAGCTCTGGCAAATATTCGTAGCAAACTAAAGGACCTTTTTAAGTAACTATTTCTTGGATAGTCTTTGCGATTTAGATACAACCGACATTAGAGATCTCCGGCGCTTTATCTAGGGCTCCAGATGATTTCACTAAGAATTTGTGAGGTATCTCAGTCCCGTGGCATCATAATGGACTTATCCAAGAACTAAAGGTGTCCTTAGCTGGACGGATACCCATAACTAACTACCAAAAATGGACGGAAATAAAAGTTAAAAGAAAACCACGTTAAGTCAAAATAAAATTCTCACAAAGGTGTTGGTTTTATGGTCAGATTTAATGGAAATATTAAACAGGAAATGGTTTACAATGTGCACAAGTTGAACAATTCAGACGGAGTTGGATCAATCGGTTGAGTGGCAGCACGATCACCACGCTATGGTACCAGGGTTCGAGCATTGGTCTCCCCGTCAGCCTTTAAAATAAAATTAAGGCAGCGTCTATTCGCATCACCCGTGTCCGTGTAAGAGAGCTTTACACGGAGTACACGGTATATTAATCAGGCTTTTAGTTCCTTAAAATAGGCTGTGAAGAACTATTACCAGTAATATGAATATTTAAAAGAAACGCAGACATATGCCGCCCCTTTTTCCGTTAAAAGTGCTAAAAATTCGAAGAAACTTTTAGTCAATTAATTTTAATTTTAACTTTAATTAGTGGATGTGCGATAGCAACGCACGAAAATGCACAAAGATTTTCCCAGGCATGGTGAACTCGCCGCCTTAAACTTAGTTAATAAGACAAACGTCGCTCTGGACCTATGCCGGGGACAGCATTTTCGAACAGACCCACATATTCATACTATCTCACATCCTCTAAGAAGGCGCTGGCGCAGCGAAGGATGTGATAAAAGCAAAAAGTATTCGGATTAAATTTTCATTTGTATATACAAGCGAACCCCCCCCCCCCCAATTCGGTACCGATGGTACTTACAAGAGAGGAAGCAAATAGCAGATTTGAAAATGCAGAATTTTACAAAATGGAGTTAATCTCTTGTATCGGCGAGAAAGCAAATAACGAAATTACGACCATATCTGTAAGACACAAACCACCCATCGCTACTGGTGGGCAGAGCGTGCTTTCAGCGACCCATCATCTTGCCTCCCAGAAGGCGTCAACGACCTTCACTTGTAGAAGTTTTACGAAGCTTTCCTCGAAGCAGTCCGATTTCAACAGGTGCACGATAAACGAGGTAATCAAGAAATTGACCACGACTGCACGTCTTTTCAGCGAAAGGGGATACAGTCTAGTCCGCCACGAGGAGAGTTTCGTCTGAGCTATTACATATTTTAGCATCGAGCCCCATACACCTTAATATTTCATGCAAGTATTCGTCGATTGTATGCCAAGGGGATAATCTGTTCGATTCCGTTACCTCCCAGGCCATAGGTCTTGCCTTTTCTTAAGGTTAACCCTTGCGCCTGTCAGTCGCTTGTTGTGTTCAAAAATTCTACAATGAACTGAAATTGCACCCTCTTTCGTAACAAAAGTAGACAGCTTTTCAGCTTACACTAATATAACTGGCCTTATATTAGTGTATGGTAAGTGAAAAAATACTCCCTCAACGATCGACGAAGATTTACCAACAGCGGATCTAGTGAAAAGTCATAAAGCATCCTTGACAAGGAGCATCCCTGCCTGATATCTCGACGAAAGGGAATACGAGACAGTGTATGCCCATGATACTTTATGAGAATCACTGAATCACTCTATAGAGGCCATTGATGATCTCGAACCACTTGTGCGGAAGCCCAAACACATCGAGAACGCTATATAAATATATACTACCATTTGGAGCGAAGTAGGACTGTGACTAAGGAAATCACTGAGCGAAGGGTTCCGAGTGTTTTTTAAACTATTTTGTAGTCTACATTATACAGAAGAACTGACCTCCAGTTTCCCATCCTCTGGAGATCTCCTTTCTTCGGTATCAGACGCATAACGCATCTCTGCCAACTTGAGGGAAATTCGGTTTGTCCCACCACTGAAGAATTGAAGACATCCAAAATATCAGATTTCTAAAACGTATAAAGATTTCTGGAGTTAGACCATTATAACCAGAAGAAGTATGAGATCGAAGATCCTTCGTTGCAGTAAGCACATCGTCGAGTGCAAGCGCTTTGTCCAGGAATTCTCAATTTCCATCAGAGAAAGTAGGAACATAATGAAAGAATTAATCGTTGGATGTAGTAGTTGCGAATATAATTCGCAAGCTCCTCTCCGTATAGGACCTGATCCGAGTCGGCAAGAATTGAATCTGCTTCACAAAAAGAGGTACGACCTCGAGTTGACTGCAAAAAGTACTCGGTCGGAGACCCGCCTTTTCGCAACGAGCGCAACTGACTTCGGAGCACAAATTCTAAGCTATGCTGGTGTCGTTCTGACTTCGGGCCATCAAACTCGATGCATGATATCTGCTTCGATTAAATCTCGTCTCAATAAATGAGGGAATCTGAAGCTTTTCAAAATCCCACTATTGCAGTATCCCTTATCTGTCCTCCAAGACAAAATCTAAGGAAAATATAAAACCTGAGCAGATGTCTATGTATAAAGGAGACATTAGTGTAAAGCTTTGGTACAGAGCAATTGCCACACCGGAACCTATGCGAAGAGATTTTGTACCAAAAACTATGTAACAGTTTTTGTAAATTGCAATTTTGTGCTAGACGTGTAAAAGTTTATTGTGTAAAAATCATCTATTGTTTAAGTACAATGTCCGTGTTTCAGTGTCTTATCTCTGATTGATTTTATCCTACACATTCAAGGAATCGCAAGAACTCAGACAATGAACGTATGGCCGTTCTATCCAGGCGGATATTTAGCCTCTGCCTTGAGTACCTTCAGATGGACCAGGATCCTAGCTGGTTCTCAAGCTCCTGAACCAGAATGGTAAGGATCTTGTCCGCGCTGTTCTTATGCAGCTTCTCCCTTGTTACCTTCACCAAAGCAGGATTCACTTCAAAGTGGGATCTTCTACACTATTTATAGCAGTTCTAATTCGGACCAGAGAGCAAAAACCACCTCTACATCCAAGAAAATATCAGTAACATCCATTGGATGATGGTGCACTCGAAGCGCAAAGTATAGCCTCTTCTCCCGAGATCCTCCCAGTGCTCACGGCCTCCTTCGGCTTTCCCTTTGTCTTCCTCTTCGTCCTCTTTTTTTCTTCTTCTGGCTACCAGTAGTGACCTTCGAGTACGAAGAGTATACCTTTTTCCGTATTATGGTGCCACCGTTTATAGCCCGAGTCGGATTTTCCTCACGTAGTGGTTCCTAACAATAATCATCATAATAATATACCCTATACCCCCTATACCCCCCCCCCCCCCCCTCAGGCGAACCATTCTAGTTTTGGATAATATCTTTTGTAGTCCCACTGTAACCGAACTGACCAGCGAAAATGGTCAAAAGGCGAATAGACCAAACTATGTTAAGAATATTGACATAATTTTTAAATATTGGAAAAGTCTCTTTTATTCACCGGAGAATGAGGATCTCAACCAGTATAACATTCCCTTATAAGACAAACTGTGAATATAGCCAATGACTCCCAAGTATACATTGTCTTTCGTAATAACACCTTGAGATATGATTCATTAAACTTTATGATAGGCTCAATATCAAAATTTTCAGGTGACAGAATAGATAAATCTTCAAAGAGAGGAAGTTGACATAAGCAGAAATCGCTGTCAAATTAAGTAAGGAAACACTTTTTCTAAAATTTTCTATAGCTTCATGTAAATGGATAAGTTCATTGAACACGATATTTCATTGGGCAGAAGAAACCTTATTTCATTAGGTCTGTTCACGTAACTGCAGGAATTATAATTCCTGCGCAGGAAAATGGAGGAAGTCGTTTTCGTACTGTTTGACAGCAGAGTTTTTGCTGAGGTCACCGCTTCCCCATCTTCAGGAAAATTCAGGAATTTACAGTAGCTTTAAACTGCCTTACTTTTCCTTACTGTCACCGGCTGATGTCAAATACCTGACTAGTTTATTTTTGAGGTTAAATTGGCACTCTTCTAATTTTTCAGGCACTTTCAGAAAAATGTTTTTGTACTTTTGACAACTGTACCCCCACCACATAAAGAAGGAAAATGCAGGAATTTTCAACTACAGAAGAACGTGAACAGACCTAATAAAATGACGTTTCTGCCTGAGAAAAGGGATTTTTGCGGGGTATTGCAAAGAGGGCAAAACAAAATGATATCATTGATTTTTTTTTACACTCGAAATTTAGGGAAAAATAGAGGAATTACCTTAATTTTCCAAAAGAATGAACACTTTGATAATTCACAATTTATTTCACAATTCATTTTAATTTAACAACTACAAAACTTTAAAACAAGTTACTTGCACTATGATTTCGCACATCTGTTTCGCTCGATCAACTGAACCCAACTACCACCGTTGCCCAAATCAATGCTGTTGCCTGGTATATAGTCATCTCTGATAATATTGTAAACAATAATTTCCTCTTGTAGATGATGGGATGCTGCACTGATCAGGGGCATCAACGTCGCAGTAAGTAAGTTTTTTTTGCGTTTGTTTGATGTCGCTGCGTCGATAAGCATACCATGAAAATGAAACTAAAAAACTTACTAATGCATATACAAGAGGTGGAGGTTCTCAAAAAATTTCTTACCTAATTTTTAAATGGCTCTTAATAAACTTTTTCTTCAGAATTTAATTGTAGAGTTCCTCAGGGCTCCATGCTTATACCTCAATTTACCGTTCCAATTAACATATAATCTGCCAAGCGAGAATGTTAATATACGGATTCATCAAGAGATATAAGATTTTACTAGTAAAGAAGATAATTAATGATAACTTTCCAAGAATAGGTCCTCTCTTCAGGAAAGAACACGGAATTAACTTGGTGTAACTGTATGAATTGGTTTACAAAAAAAACCTCTGTAATTACTATAGAATCATACAGAAGGCTTCAGACGTCACCACATGGCTGGTAGGGTTATTCAGAACCAGTACCATACATTATCACGTTCTCCTAAAATGGAGACGAAGTCTGGTGCATTTCCTCCCGAAGGCTGGAAAGCGAGGCCACGAACTAACAAAGGACCTTAGGCCAATTAGACTGACCTCCATTGCATTAAAAACACTAGAGCGGGTCCTTGATATCCATCTGAGGCAAACTCTTTCTGGTGCAACGATGTCGAAATCCCAACATGCGTACTGAAAGGGAAGATCAGTGCCGACAGCCCTCCACGAGGTAGTAGTACGCACAGTTGAATATTCAATCAAGAATATACCCTGGCTGCATTCCTGGACATAGAAGGAGCCTGAAAAAAAGTACACATTGAAGCTATGCAAGAATCTCTTGCCGAGCTCTGTGTAGAGCAATTTCTTGGTCAATGGATAACTACTATGTTAAAGACACGGATAATCCAGTCCGAATTCGGAATCACTCGGGCTGTTAGGAACGGTTCCCGCGATACCTCCCAAGGTGGTGTTCTCTCTACTTTGCTATGGCTAATGCTCATGAACAAGATCCTGGTGAGACTTGAGCAAGGGGGTGAAAGGCCGATGTGGTGATCCTGGTATCAGAACTGTTTCCCTCTTTTATCAGCGAGATTATGGAGGGTTCCTTAACGAGGGTGAGCAGTTAGTCTAAGAACTGGACTGGCTGTGAATCCAGAGAAAACTGAGCTTATGCTCTTCACCACAAAAACCAAGGTGCCATACTTTGCTTTACCTAAATTAAACGGCCAACAAATCTCACTATCCCCAAGTGCCAGGTGTTTGGGCTTAATTCTGGATCCCAAACTGAACTGGAAGCTAAACATAAAGGAGCGGGTAAAGAAGGCATGTATAGCCCTGTATATGCCTCTAGACGTACCTTTGGTAAAATATGGGGACTGCAACCTAAGATGACGCTGTGATTATACACAACGGTGGTGCATCCAATTCTCGTCTACGGTTCGATAAGTAACGCTTATAACTAAACCAAGCTAAGTAGAGTGCAAAGAACCGTTTGCATCGGCACTACCGGTCCGGTACCCTGTGCTCCACCGAATATCTTAATGTGCTTCTGCATCTACGTCCCCTTGATCACCAGATCAAATTCCAGGCGTCATGCGGTGCAATAGGACTCAAATAATATGGGTACTGGGTTGCTACGCCGTATGACCTCAGCAACATCCTCAGCTTACCACCTAGAGGACTGGCTGATACCTCAACTGACTCATTACGCCTGTCATAAATTTTGAAAAAGGATTCAGTGTCAGGATTCCAACTAGAAAGGAATGGAGAATGACGGAACCGGCCAGTAACAATGAATATATCGAAGTTCCATCGTCTACCGAACACATCGAGTGTCTTCCATGCGGAGGTGCTTGCGATTATGAAGGCGTGTTCGCTGCTTCAATGTATCTATTCACCGAAACAGAGCATCGCCATTTTACAGATAGGGTGGTTCATTCAGTTACCATATCTTCTATGGTGCTGCAGGACTGTCGGGAGGTACTTAGCTCCTTGGGCAGTCTGCTTAACGTAACCTTGTACTGGGTCCCCGGACATAGGAACATTGCTGGGAACGAGATGGCCGACAAACTTGCCGAAGAGAGCGTAGCTCTAAAACGTGGCCATGTTGAAGATATTCGTACCCCACTAGGTTTCCTTAAGAGGGAACTTTTTCTGCATTCCTTGGCGCTGGCAAATGGGAGGTGAAGCACCCTGAAAGCACGTAGAATATCCAGGGCAACGTGGCCAAGTCATAAAAAAGTAGGACAACCGATCTGCTCAACAGACCGGTAGCAGTTATCGCAAAAATCACTGCGGTCTATACGGGCCACTGTCTTTTAGGCGAGTATGCAGCTAGGATGGGCGCCCCCTATAATACACACTGTTGCAGTTGTGACGACATGAATGAAAAAGAAACCAATATTATTCACCTTCTCTGTAAATGTTCGGCTCTTGCCAGAGGCCAAAAGAGGGCTATGGCGTCGTACTTTTTTGAAAACCTTAGGGCAAACTCGAGGGTAAAGATTAAGGAAATAGTCAGTTTCTTAAATTCCTCGGGTTGGCTGTAGTACCTTTTCCCAATAATAAACTCAGCCGACCTCAACTATGATTTCAGATAAGAATCAGGGTTGGGAGTGAACTGAGTCCAAAAGAAAAATAAAGCCGGGTCTTACTGGTTGTGGCATCAAAATGGCGCTATAGTAGTGCTAATTGAAGTGTTACCATGATGGCGACGCTCGCCACTTAAACCAACCAACCAACTATAGAATCGAAACACGCAGACTGCAATGGTATCTTCGACTTTAACTGTCTTACTGTCTCATTCGTTCAGGACCGCTACTCAAATCACAAGCTGAGACTGAAGTTATAACAAACATCATCTGGCACACAAGAAGCCATCATAACCGGATCAATGAGAAGAGCAATATAAAGCGGCAGGGTGATGACCCGGTTCAGGAACAAGGGGCACCAAGCATTGTCTTACCAGTGTACTAGCAGGATCAGTAAAAAAGACGAGGTCGAGGAACCTTCCATGATCATTAGATATCCTGTGAGTCGGTGTTAAGGCTAAAGAAGCAAGGCCATATATAAAAGAAAAAGCAAATTGATTGACAGACCGAAAAGAAGGAACCAAGCCATCATCCTAGTGAAAGAGCTCCCAGCAAAGTTCTGGCAAGGTAAAGTCACCTAAAATCTTTCATAGACATTAGAGGGAAAACCTGGAGGAATATAGGCCGTCGAAATGTACACAGTTTTATCTCTAATTCTTTGGAGTTCGCGATGTCAACCAGTCTAGACGGAATATCGCGACGCACAGCGCAGAGAACACCGCCTCCAACAGGTGAATCAAGCAAATCAGCGTAACGGTGTTAAACAGCTCCGCATCTAAAATTCCATGGCACAGCCAAGTTTCCCATTATTCGAATAAATTTTCAATCAAATAACGATTTTTTAAAAAAATCGTATAAAAAATTATTCGAATAAATTTTTATTCGATTTTCAATTTATTTTAAGTTATTCGCAAATAATTATTTGTTATTTGGTGCTTTTTATTCGAATTTCAAATAATTATTTGTTATTCGATCGTTCGTTATTCGATAATCAAATAATTATTCGTTATTTGATAACTTATTCGCAAATAATTATCTGTTATTTGGTGCTTTTTATTCGAATTTCAAATAATTATTTGTTATTCGATTGTTAAATAATTATTCGATAGTTCATGTCTCTTTATGAAATAATTATTTGTTGTTGGTGTCCATTAGTTCAATTTCAAAAAATTATTTCTTGGTACACGCATTTCATATCACAAGGTGTCTCGTACTTAAGAAATTAAAACTGCCCTTGTTATGTTTCGATGTTTACAGATTTTAGTAAATAATACCATAAAACAAATAAGTATTCCATAAAGAGACATCAAACATCGAATAATTATTTGAAATTCGAATAATCCTCCAAATAACAAATAATTTTTGTAATCAAATAAATTTTTATTAGATTTTTCCATTTATTTGAGCTTTTATTTTTATTCGAATAAAAAATGCCCCAATTCACCTTCAACAAATTCAGAGAATAGGAAAGCTTTTCACCACACACAAAAGCTGTGCAATTTCTCTTGCGCGTCTAGTAGTTGTTTTGAAAGCGCTGCGTTTGACATTTCAATTACAGTTCGTGTCAGATGGTGAAATAAGATTGGTTTTTGTGTTAAAAAAAGTAGTTTTCAAGATGCCTGAAGTTATTGCCGAATATAATTTGCTTGTGGAAAAGCTAAGCAATCATATGCAGAACATAAAAGATGATTCAGTAAATATCAAGAACGTGTTGGAACATTTTGTGGAGTATGGATTGTTTCTGTCCAATAAGGGTGAAGAACTATCAAGCACAGTCCTTTTGGATTTCACGACGAAAAATAAACGAATAGCATCTGATATGTGCACAGAATTTGGACACTATTTTTCAATTTTATCTTCAAAATTGGGATACGTTTACGAGGATCCCGATGAGAATGAATGCGTTCTAACAGAAATATGCCGGGACCGTTCAGGACTCGAGTTCTTTGTTGAATTTTTCGAGGCACGTCTGAGGGAAGAAGATCCGAATAAATTTGATGATTGGTACAATGTTTCTGCTGGAATACCAAGATTTGACAAACTACTAACAGAAAAAGTGAAGAAGACTCCAATTTTGCTTAAATCCCGAATTCCTGAAGGCATTCCAGAAACTCATTGGTGGTGGCAACATCCAGACGATTGGTAAAAAAACAAAAAACGAATGTGATAACCTTAATTTTGTCGAATTGATTAAATGTTTAATTGGCTAGAATTTTATATATTTTACTTTTTCCACCCTGGCCTTTCAATTAGAATTTGCATATATTTAATTCTTTGGTAAGTTATGATATTCCTTTGATTTAACAAGCTCTTTTGTAAAAAAAAATTCCTGAAAATGGGCGTTTTCTTGGCAACTTCACGTCTATATAGTCTGCAAATAATTTACATTCATTATGTGTGATACTGACGTAATGGGCAAATACTAAGCTCTAAGCTGATATGTATGGGAAAGGCAACAACTGGTGAGTGACATGAATTAAATAATTTTAGTTTGAAGTAAACATTTTTGTTACTCAATATATAGATCGACAGTAATCTTTCACAGCTGAAACATGTGTACAAGTATTAATTCCGACGCTTAAAGTTTGATGAAAAAATATAAAGAAAGTAAGTTTTACTCCATGACATATATCTTTCATCGTTCCCTACTGTGGATCGTTTTTTAAATAGAAATAGTTTCTTTGATAGAAATTTTGCAATTTACGAATTGAAGGGACAACCAAAAACGACAATAAATAGTCAAATTTAAGCAATTTAATTCTCCTGGTGTCTTCCGGTGGGCAGTAAGATTTTTTCCCTGATCTATCAGCGTAATAGTTCTTAGTGGAAGCTATCATATCGAAATCGACCAAAAAATTGGTTCCCCAATTATTTTCTACCTTAAATATCTAAAATCTTGTAGGTACCAAATTCACTCTGTCCCTGATTAATTGTTTAGTGAGCCTTGCGTTAACATGCGAAAAAAACCGTGTCTGTGTTAAGTCAAAACACATCTTTACGCCAACTGCAAAGAAACCATTTCTCTTAGCCAGTATCAACTTAATCCAAAAGAAAATGTTTGAATTCTCCTCCAGTAAATCATTTAATCTAATCTTAATTTTTAACTTGTTCAATATACCTTGATTCACTGCTTAGGTAGCTGCGAACTACAGTTGTTCTTAACCTACTTTAGCTTCTTCAGGTCATCGTTTAAAAGTATTGCTTAACTTATTTTTCAGAGTAAACTATCACGACTGGTTAAATAACAGTTTATTGTCAAGTAACCAGTTATAAATACGTCGTAGATTCAATCGCAATATCAAGTCTTTTAGCAATTCAATAGATTGGTAGATCCAGTCGAGCCAACTCATATCCGTAACGAAGTGGATAATTCGATTATAACCGGATTTCTTAACTTCTGCTAATGCTAAAATTCTAAACCTTTTTTTCGTTAGGACTGGGCATTGACTGAAAACGTGTAATACGGTCTCGTTTCTTCCTCGCATCTCGTGCATAGATTGGAGTTCGCTCAGGCACATTTTTATGGCATGAGCCCTTAGTCTTACATGTCCTGTCACAAGACCAAAAAGAAATTTCAGTTTGGCCTTGTTAACCTTAAAAATCTTTTCAGTCTTTTCAGATTCATGTACGTTGAGAGATTTCCCCAAAACGCCTGTGTATGTCTGGCGATGTTGAATCCCTCCCATTTTTCTTTGCGCCTCCTCGTTACCCATGATCCATGATTTCTTTCTTAATTCCTGGCACATCGTTTTGTCTCCCTAACTCCGTGAGGACCTGTTTACATCCCTCTATCGTTTTAGATTTTACCGCGGCTGTTGTTGAAGAATTAATGGACGCCTGGCTATCTGTACATATTGCAATCCTAGATCCTCTAGGATCTCCGTTCTATTAGCTGTTTACCTCCTATCTCTACCGCTGCGATTTCACATTGAATAACCGAAAAGGAGTTGTTTACCCCTTTCCATAACTCCGGGTTTTGTGCCTCGCGCGATATTCCAAGGCTACTGCCTCGCTCAGATTTTGAGCCAATTGTGTAAATCGCTAATGTGTTTTGAATCACCCAATTGCTCCATTCACTTTTTGTCGAGAAATGGCTCCATTCACTTTTTGTCGAGAAATTAGTTTTGAAGATTAATTCAATATTGGAATTACCAGTTTTGAAGTCCCAGCCAGTCTCTTGATTGTATTTTCATTACATACATATTTGGACGGTCTTCTCATGTTGGGTTTGCATTCCCCTTTCCTTCCACAGTTTATACATACGTAAACGTACAGCCGAGTTTAGTGCCACCTGTTTAACATAGAATTCTAGTGGAGTAATATTTAGAATGACCTTTAGGGCCCTTGCCGGTGTTGACGTGGTAGCCCCTATTATGCCTAAACAGCACATACGTTCCCCTCTTTTGTTCGAGGAATTGTGAGGCGGGATTGTATACTTCGGGATTTTGAAATTTCAGATTTTATGCATGATGTGATTGTAAATTTATGAATCACATATGTACAGGGGCATTATATATTCGGGGTCTTGAGATTCGAGATTTCATGAATAGTGACTTTTTATTTTTTAAAATATCTAACTTTGATGCATGAGATTAATAATAGCAAACTAACTGACCTTGAACACTTTTTTTTATATATGATGATGCCAAAGCTCAGGGGATGCCCTATGATGCTTAAGCACAGCCTTGGCAGGAAAGGAATTAAGGAGGTTGAGTGAGCTAGGTGTCGATGTTCGCCCCGTTTGAAAGTTTCAGGCTCATAAGACGAGGGAAAAACAGAGATGGTAAACTGTTCCACATTCGTGTTGTTCTGCTTAGAAAAGATTCCCGAAATTTGACGGCACGTCCAAATTTGACCTGGAGAGTATAGGAGTGGGAGCGATTTGTAGATCTTGTATCACGCGTTGTCATGTGTCTACAAGGAATCAGGCTAGCAATTTCGTTAGAACAATGGCCATGGAAATAACGACAGAAGAGTGAGCGACAACCGACATTCCGTCGATGCTCCAGAGAGTCAAGGCCCTCAGAGATTGAGGGATCGCCAATAAGTGTAATAGCATTACGCTGGACTTTGTTTAACGCGGACAGTGCGGTGTGTCCGGCCCCTGCCCAAATATGGGAATTATATTCAAGTCTAGGCCTAATGTGGGACTTGTAGATCAGCGCTAAGTCAGGTGGGTCAGGTTCTACATCTCTGTAGAAAACCCAAACATTTCATCGCACTTTTAGCGATTGCAAATATATGATCAGTCCAGCTAAGATTGCTGGATATCTCGATACCCAAGATATTCAGGGAGGGCGAGTTAGGTATATTCACTCCGTCCTCCTCTGTTTTCTACTTCGCAGCAATGCAAAAACAATACATTAAATTTCCCTCATTCCCCTTACCCTAATTCCCTTCCAGTCATAGCCATGCTAAATGCATCATAGGATTGTCCCTGAGCTTGAGTTATATCATAAAAAAACACTTTCGAAAAGAAATCTTACGATCGTATCATCGAATCGAACATATGGCATTTTTTGAGTCAGTCTGCCCTCTCAAACCTCCTTCTTGGTGTCAGCGACATTGAAATGAAGTAATATTATGCGAATTTCGAAGCACGTCGCATCTATACCTGTGTAAAATTAGCAGTCAACACTGAAGCCTAGTTCAGTGCATTGCCATAAAGCTGAACATTGTATCACTGCACAGTTGCAAAGCGACCCATTAAACTTATTCTTGATAAACATTGTTGTCCGCGCTTTCAGTGAAAGGCCCGCTTCATTCTCAAATCTACTATGCATTCTTGCTTGGTTTTGGTTCCTTCTTTGTGACCAACATAGCGGAATTGTATTGAAATCACTATTCTTGTATTTATTTTGGTAATATGTACAAAACACAGGCGAGCCATAGTTTTTTTTAAATGCATGTTTCTTCAACATTTTTATAGCAATTATTATTGTTTACTTTCAGAATTTTACACTTGCTTTTTCGATCACCGATTTTAAGGCTTGTAATATTCATTTTCCACATCTCCGTCCACAGGGATTATCATAAAAGCTAAGTGATTGATATTGATCGTCTTATACAACCCTAAACTACTGTTGCACTTTCAGCCCGTTAAGCTAAATTTTGCAGTCGACGTGTAAATAATTCGAAATGAAAATTATTGTAATCATTTATTTACAAATATGTATACTTTAATAACATTCTTAAAATGTTAAAAAACCTTCATAATCACAAAAAACCTGTCTCTCTAAATATTCCAAACGACTGTCTAAACTTTTGAGTATTTCCAGTATTCGAGCAATTTGATCTGCCATTTCATTAATTCTATTATTAGTATTTGTTTCAAAACCTTCTAAAGCTGTTTCTCTATGATTTCCATTTTCAGAAAGCGAATCGGCTGCTTCATTGAAAGGTTGAAAAGTAAGTCCTGTGGGCAGATTAGCATGAAAAACCTGTGGAATATTAATTTGATGTTAATATGTTTAATTCCCCCAAAAAGCACTTCTATATTTAAAGAAAATATTAAGCAGGAAACCCAAACTAGTCTAGAAAATACATAATACATAGGTATGGTAGTGTATTAAATGAGCGATGATTTATTATTTCCAATTAAATATGATAAGGTTTTTTAGGTTTAAAAAAACTGCTGCAATAGCTTTCCTTCTGTGTGTAGATACTTAGTTATCTTTATTTTAACTGGTACAGACAAATTTTGTAAATCCTAAGCAAGCATATCAAGAGAGATATTTTCTGCTTTGTATTTAACATGCATTACAGTTAATGCTAGACTCAGACTAGGAAATTTATGGCATTGGTAATGCGAAAAAGCCAACAAACTGGACGATAGACAGGTTTGTGAAAAATAATTAAATTTGGTTACGAATAGGACAGGAAAAGAAAAAAAATGTTCAAATGCGAATAGAACGCGTTTTAAACAATACCTGAACGCTCTTCCAATATTAACGGCTACAGCAACAATGTATAGCAAATGCTGCGAGTTTTTAATTACAGATTATGGCTGCGATTGCGATACCTGTAAAAAACATCAGTGATTTTTATGTAAGTACAACTGAAAGCTCGTGCAGACTATATAATGGGGTCTTGAATTTGGGGCGGTTCAAGTATTACGTAACGCAGTTTATGGGGGGGGGGTCTCGTGAAACGTTACGGTGCGCTATAAGGGGGTGGGTCAAGCAACGCGTTACGTAACCTTAAGTTTTTGTTAAAATAAAAAGTCCTAACTCTTAACTCGTGACTCACGGCTTAGTTTATATGGTATGTCTATACTAATATATTTTTTTTACATACGAAAAGAGTCGCGTCACTGAGTATACAGAAGTATATATATGGCAAATAACCACAATAAGCCGTGTACCGCGAGTCCTTAGTTTAGACTCTAAGAGTCCGACCGTTACGGTCAAGCTAACTGCACCTAAACTGCAAGCCACATTAGGCCAAAGTGGGCTAAAATTTCGCCTAATTTACATTGCTTCTTATTCCTGTATTTTGCGCAACAAATGGATTTTTTTAGGTAAAAGAAATCTCTGACTGTTGCGTAACGTTCGGGGGGGGGGGGGGGGGGGGGGGGGGGGTAATATTTGAACGGCCCCTTTCACAGGAAAAAATATCTTCCCATCCCTATGTAATTCATTCGGATTTTTTCGCTTTGATCCTAGAAAGCTGGCGGGATCAATTGCGCGCAACCCCTACACGCAACGATATTGGCTCAATTTTGTTTCTCAGTCCATTTAGCTTCAGTGATCTGCTCAAGTGGCTCATCTGAAATTCTGTCACTTTCTTAAATTCAGCGATCATCGATATTACTGGACATAGCAGGCTTTGGGTGTATTTCCTTTGTTATGCTATTCTATGCTTCATTTATTGTGAAGATTGTGAAGTAGTAAAATAAACTACGATGACATTTACTGATATTGACATATATATTTTTTTTCGATGTGGCCAAATCCTAGGGGGACCCTTTGATGGGTTAGCATGGCTTTGGCCGGAAGGAAATAAGGGTAAGGGAGAAGAAAGACACTTGAATATCTTGTTTTTGTATTCCTACAAGACAACAGCCCAGAGACGGAGTAGATTTTTTAATTCAATTTTTAAAACCCCACGAGTAGTCCTGGTCTCGAACTCTGGAACCATGGCATGGTGGTCGTGTCGCTCAACCAATTGATCTAACTCCTTTCAGGAATCCGCTTCAGGAATTAAAATTTTTTTTTAATCTTAAGCCGCATGAGCTCAAAAAAGTGCGAAGAAATACAAATTCCTCCCCCATCCCTTATCGCCAAAGATCTCTGTTTACTTCTGTGTAAAAAAGCGTAGGTAAAAACCAAGTACAAATGTTCTTCTGATGGAGGGGATATTAATGAGAAAGTTAACAGACCCTTTTTGGGTAAATTGATGGCAACTGAAGAGCTGTGCGTTTACAAGAAATCATAAAAATAAATAAAAATGTATAAGAATTTACTGAAAAACTTAATAGCTCCGCATGTTTAATTAAATGTTTATTTATAAGCTGTAACTTGCCAAACTTCAATCAGCTGAGAGTTGTCAACCATAAAAGATGAAGAAGAATTCTGCCGAAATTTTGTCCACTCATCAGCGTGTGTAAAACTTGGGTAAAAGGGGAAATTATTCGACTTCAAGTCCAAGAGTAAACAAACGTAGTGCGGGCGAAAACTTTCAGTTTTGTGTAAAAGCTGTTGAGTAAGCAGACAGACCTGAAGTTTGCAAGCCAAAAACCTTCTACACACGGATCAAAATCAAGGGCTACCAATATTTACGATTAGGGGATCTCTTTGTCTACACGGTCGTGTAATTTTCGCTTCTCTATTTAATTTTATAAGCTGCTCTAATGTAATTTTTTTTTAATTTTACCAACCAGTTAACGACCTGCCGTACTAAATGCATAGACGTAATTTACTGGCAAAAAGGGTTGAGTGTTTCATTTAGCAATAGAAACTGAAGGTATTTGTGCAGCTTTGGTATATATTTCGTATTCAATGACTTTCAACAAACACTAGAGTTTTCAAAATAATCTTTATAAGCCATTTATGTTTGTTTACTCTCTCTTCCCTTTGGGGGGATGAGGCGGGAGAAGAACTCCACCCGATCCCAGACAACGTTTGCTAGTGGACTTAGAATTTAAAGTGGATTCCAAACCACTTGACATTTTCTCTGCAACCCCCATGGCCTTTTTAACGTAATGTTGTCAGCAGAAAACAACCATGGGCCAACGTCGGTGGGGTTCAAACCCAGGACATCCGGATTGGTAGGCCGACACGTTATCACTTTCTCCATTGACGACGGCGTAGTTACACTAGCTGTACGAAAAATTTAAATTAACAATGATACAGGCTTAGTTCATGAGGGTATTATTCCAGATTTTAAATATGTTAACTTTGAACTGTGATATTAGTATTACAATATGAGATTTTATGGCCCAAGCATAAAATTATAACTTGCAGGCAATGATGTAAGAGGCAGATATACGAAATCATAATTTATTTATTTTAAAACGTCTTCTGAGTAATAAATAATAGTAGCAATGTATTTACGTAAAAATTAACATAAACAAACTAAAAACTAAAGCCTTAAACTAAAATACTCAATCGCTTATGAACAAAAATTACTCCAGACAAGAAAAATCAAATGTCCGCTGTACAAGCTCTTTCCCAGTTCAATTTAATTTCAAAGATATAATCATTTGATTTTACTTGCATGTGGAGACATTTTCAATAAACCAAATAGCATATCTAAGATTTAATCACTTTCACCCTCATCCACCTGACAATCATGTTGATTGTTGTAAATGTATGTATTTGTTGGATCAATGAAGACACTTTTATCATCATCCAAATTATCACCTTTATCATTTTCTAGATGGCTGGAATTATGGCAACTTGGCGATAAGGGTACTATGCCACTTTCATTTTTCAGGGAGTGCCTTGGTGATTCCTCGTCGCACATATTTGTCATCCAAATCATTAGCTAAAATCGAATGTATTCTGTCTAAAGATTTCTCTATAAATTAACGAATCAATATTTACCTGCCGATCAACACCGCCAGACGCGAAATGATCTCCTTCTTTAGAAAAACTTACAGAAGTTACCTTTCCGACATGTCCTGTTAGTGTATAAATGGGTCTCCCTTCAAGTAAATCCAAAATTTTCATGGTCCCATCATCGCTCCCCGACAATAAGAAATTCCCGGATGGATGGAAAGAAATAGAATTAACCGCACCAGAATGAACGTGATAAAGCTGGATAAGTTTTTGTGCCCTTATATCATAAATCTTTATTCGATTGCTAGTCATAGCGACAGCTATCAAACAGCCGTCCCTATGCCAAGCAACATGCCGTCCCAATCCTTTTTCATCAAAGAAAGAGTGGATACATTCCCCACTGTTAGTATCGAATACTTTTGCAAATTTGTCATCGCCACAAGAAGCAATTAAATCTCCAGATGGATTGAAGCGGGCACAACGTACCCAATTAGTATGACCAGTAAAAGATGTTAAAAATTGTCTGCGATGCGTTTGCCATAATTTTACAGATTTATCATCGGATCCTGTAGTTATCTGAAAAATGAAATGTACGTTGAAATGTTGCCTTATTCAAATGAAGCCGAAACTAGCAGATTTTAAGCTGAGAATAACCTGCTGGACAAAAAAAAATGCGAAGAAAACTCTGAAACGCTTTTCAAATCAAGTAAATGTATGCTTAGCACAAGTAGCACACGGTTGTCTTGGCTCTTTAATATTTTTTATAATTTATATATTTCCATTTGGTCAAACATTTTTATGCTGTTTAGGCATAATAGGGGCTACAACGCTGACAAGAGCCTTAGAGGTCATTCTAAATATTACTCCACTAGAATTCTATGTCAAACAGGTGGCATAAAACTGGGCTGT
The DNA here is from genome assembly GCA_964036015.1 of Leptarthrus brevirostris. Classification (NCBI taxonomy): domain Eukaryota; kingdom Metazoa; phylum Arthropoda; class Insecta; order Diptera; family Asilidae; genus Leptarthrus; species Leptarthrus brevirostris. Next base: position 9,944,544 of record OZ038373.1, read on the forward strand.
ACCTTTACGTATGAATAAACTGTGGAAGGAAAGGGAAATGCAAACCCAACATGATAAGATCGTCCAAATATGTAACGGAATTACGATCAAGAGACTGTTTGAGGAAGAAGATTGTTGCGACTTCAAAACTGGTAATCACAATATGGAGGTAATCTTCAAAACTCAGTTTCCGACAAAAGGTGAATGGATCAACAATAGGGTGATCCAAGAAAACACTTTAGCGATTTACACAGACTTAACCTGGGGTTATGGGGAGGGGTTAACAACTCTTCCTCGGTTCTTCAATGTGAAATCGCAGCGATAGAGATAGGAGCTGAACAGCTAATAGAACGGGGAGTAAAATCCTCTAGGATTGCAATATATCAGGCGTATATCAAATCTTGAACTAACGGAGTAAAATCCAAAACGATAGAGGGATGTAAACAGATCCTAACGGAGCTAGGGAGACAAAACGGTGTCATCTTAATATACCTCCCGGGGCACTGTGGCATCGCAGGAAATGAAAATTAAACCTTCTTGTTGGCCTTGTGACAGAGGGCATGCAATACTACTGCGAAAATTTGGCAGAAGTTAAGAAATCGGGTTATAATCGAATTATCCAATTCATTACTGGTATCAGTTGGCTCGACAGTCGACTTTGTGGTACGCTTCAGCGCAGGGGGGGGGGGGGGGGGGGGGGGGAGGAGTTGGTACGTAAACCAACGAACCAACCAATCATGAACGGCTAAAATGAAGAAACATTAATTACCTGGGTTCTGCTTGGTGAGCTGCAAGAAGTTCTAAATAAAGTCAAGGACAATAAGGCTCCCGGTATTGATGGAACTCCGTATGAATTTTATAAACACGCAATTGAGGATTTCTTGAGTTGTCTGCTAAAGTGTTACAATGAAATCTTCGAAAATGGTGATGTTCCCGGCGACTTTGTAAAATCTGTCATCTTTCCTATACACAAGGAATGGGACGCGAATTGTGTAGAGAATTACCGAGGGCTGTCGTTTATGGGTGTTGTGGCGAAAATTTTTGCAGGTATGCTATATAATAGAGCTTCTCTGTGGGAGAAAAGGTTTAAAATCCTGCCGAGCTGACTTTCGTTCTGGATATTCAACGGTGGATAACTTCTTTAACCTATTAAATATTGTAAAGTTGAGTCACTCGCTAAATACTAAAAAGGTATATGCATTTTTTGTCGACTTTAAATCAGCCTTTGACACTATAGATCGTAACTCGCTGTTCTATAAACTTTATAAATTAGGCATGTCGACAAAATTTGTAAGAATACTGCAAAGCATGTACGAAAATACACAGTCGCAAATATGCAATGGGGATTAGCTCTCTGAAAGTTTCATTAGTAACACTGGGGGGTAAGGCAGGGATGTATTTTGAGTACTTTGTGATTTGCATTGTTTATAAATGACATTGAAGGGATTCTGGAAAGTGGACTAAAGATTACTATACAAATACGACAGTAATAGACTACCCTACCGTTTGGCACGTAAGATCATAGAGAATAATATATACTGGGCTTAGTATACTTAAATACCAGTCCTTGGAGAAGAGAAGGAAGTGGTTTATGCTCCCTTTGTAACTGAAATGAGGAGAACTTGCTGCACTTTCTTGGTGGACGTCCTATCCTCACTGACTCGGTTTCCTAGAGTTTGGTGAGCGAGTGCTAGAAGAAGCTCAAGTGATTGATATATTAAATGGTAAGAACAAATAATGATTTGTTTCTTTTTGCTACAAAAGCCTAGAGGTACAGGAAATTCCTAGTAAATGAATTTAATGACTGATTTTGTTATTCATTTGTGTCGCAAAGCAATCAATCAATCGATCAACTGCTTTTCAGAGTTTTCTTTGGGGTATTTCTCTTCACAGGTTGATCTATGCGTCACACAGCGTGGTTTTCAGGCCAAGATCGCATTTAAAATATTCTAGAGAATAATCGAAAGCGAAGAAAACTCCGAACCGCATTTGATTGATTGTTTTGAGCTCTACGAATGATTTGAAGTGTTTCAGAAATTATGTTCCCATTTTTTGTCCAGCGCGCTCTTTTCACACGTAGCAAGACAATAACCAAACATAGGTTTTCGATAAGTCCGACGATGACGAATGATTTGAAAAGCGTTTCAGAGTTTTCTACGCCTTTGTTCAACCGACAGGTTACCATCTCCTTAAAACCTGCTAGTTTCGGGCTTCATCTTATTCAATACAATTACCTTTTGTCCATCGAAGCTAAAATCTACAGATCGTACAGGAGCTGTATGAGCATTAAATTCACCAGCAGCACCCTTTATCTTTGGCACCCACAATCGTACGGTGCGATCACTTGAAGCCGATGCGATTAAATCGGATTTTGGGGACCAAGCCACCGAATTAACACAATCTGTATGTGCACAAAATTTAACGCAACGAGCTGCTTGATTAAAATTCCATAACATTACAGTCCGATCCGTCGAACTAGATACTATTTGTGATGAAGATGGACTAAAGGACAATTGAGTAATACGCCCTTCGTGCCCCTTGAAGTGTCTAGTTAATGTCGGTTCAGATGTTATTTCCATGGCACTTGAGTTAAGAAGGTATAAGAATATATAAATAATATGAAAAACAGAACAATATCCTTTTAAAACAATTGCTTTCACAAATAGTTTACAAAATTTCAACAGAAATTGAAAACTGTCAAACCAAACATCGTTTGAAAAATCAAAATGAATCATGGTACATAATTTCACAAGTAGGTTGCGCATTTAAAAAAAAAAAGAAATATTATGTAAAACAAACAAAAATTTTAATTTATGTACTTATTACCTTTTAAGCTTTCTTAAAATAACCTATTTTATGTATAAATACTCTCTAATTTAATAATATTTTAAGATTAATTAGCCAGCACTTTATATTTCCCGTACTGTAACAAATGTCAAAATTGACTTTTTTTGACAACCCACAATTTCCACTCGATTTTGGTTATGTACGATGTGTTGATAAAAATCCGGAAAATGTCTTTTATATTTAATAACTTGAGAAAAACGACTAATATAAATGTTATAAATCAGTTATCGAGTAAGTATATATATTCTTGTTTCGTTTTTCTTAGAGTAGACCTGGTAATTCTTTTATAGTTCTGTTTTTCAAAAGTACACTACCCTAAATCCTATTTATTTCCAATAAATTTATATCCTTATATCGTCTGTGAACATAAATATATGAATAAAAAGTCAATTAAACTATTGTTGATTTTATGAACGTTTCCATTCATAAAGTTCTATACATTTTGTAATATTGTAACTTATCTCTAGATGCAATTCGTACAATATCCATAAAATCTCCAACACCGGCTCTTCCCGCAGATGCTACAACAGAAAAATCTGAGAATGAACAAAAACATGAAGTTTTTGAAAAAGTAAACAATTTGTTGAAAACAAACACTGAGGGACGACTGTTTGCCGTAGTACAACTTTGTGGCAAACAATTCAAAATCACAACTGGAGATATTATTCTGGTTGAAGGATATTGGCCTCCAACAATAGGCGATAAAATTCGTTTAGATAAAGTTCTTTTAGCTGGAGGAGAAGATTTCACTTTAGTCGGTAGACCAATCCTGAAACCTGGTCTAGTGGATGTTCAAGCAACAATTATCGAAAAGGCTTTATCTCACACAAGAACTCATTTTAAAAAGAAGCGAAGAAAGCAGTATATGAGAATCAATTTTCAGAGGAGCCCAAACACTATGATTCGGATAAATTCGATAGAATTTAAAGAAAGAGTTAATGAAAAGCCGCAATCGGAAGAATTCAAGGTGTTTTAGTTAATTATGCCTATAATTTGTTGTAAAGTTTAAATAAAAAAAGAAATATAAAAACCATTAAATTTATTTCACATCCCGTCCTTGGCGAAGCATTTAAGAAAAATTTCCTTCACTGCTCACTACATATGAAACTTGGACAAATAATTTTCACCACGAATCTTCTTCAAAAGTTCACGTTTCGTTAAAAGTCTTACAGCTGCTGTTGTACCATTGTGCTCATGATAGAAACCGCAATAGCGAACTCTAATAAAACTCTCTAATTCACTTCTTCTTTTGCTCTTTTGTGATGTCATTCTTTGATTACATTTATACTTTACTAGATCCATTTCTTTAACCATACAAGGACGACACATATCCTGATTTGTTGCATAACAATGCCAGTAATCTCCTACTGGTTGCTGCTCACATACTACACATTTAGACTGATTATACGGACTACATATTATCTTAACAGCCGGAATTATTCTTCGACGTGTACCGAACGATTCAGCGACATTTTCTTTTCGCTTGCGAAAGTTATAATTTCCTGGTCTGAATAAAATTAGAAGAAAAACAACAGAAGTAAGCGCAAATTTGTAACTTTTTGAAAACGTATCTTACGGTGGTGTTAAGAATGTTGTTTTCATTTCCAATGATGCACCGATTCCAAACGGTTTCTGGCATTGTTTGAATACTCTGAGCCTTTCTAAGTCATATGTTCCGACTGGAGGTGCAATTGATTTCAGTAAAGTTGCAGTTCTGGGTGCTCTTTTTGCTAGTCCATCGTACCCCTTTGCTGGAGCATACTGCAAAAAAATTAAATTTTTATCCGATTTCATATATTTTTCGAGATTACTAACATTCTTTATAAGTGTAGATGGTATTTCATAGTAACCTGGTCCGGGAATTGGTCTAGGTGGCGAAATAAAACGTCGCATAAGTGCACTCATGGCTGGGCCATGGCTAGGTATACATTCTCTTTTAATAGAGGATCCAAAGCAAATTTTGCTTTGTTCTTCGCGAACAAGAATGTATTTAAAACCTGAAAGAAATTATTTAATTGTGAATATTGTATTCTTTTTTTCAACTTTACGTGAGAATATTTAAAAAATTTTTAAAGTCTTATGTTTACCAGAAACAATATGAATTACATTAAAAAATTTAGCAAGTAAAACTGTACCCAGTCTGGCAATTGTTTCGATCCGATTAATAGCCAGCTAGATGTTTCTCTTGTATTTGCTCGTCAGAAATCATCTCAACTTATAACTTTGTCCAGAATTCCCTTCCCTACGCTGTTGGTATAGAACACTCTACAGAAAGCTGTAGAGGAGGCCTATCGCAAAGCCTGCCCTCCAACTGAAGTAGTGGAACAGAATCCAACCCCTTGGTGGGACAGGAAACTGGAAGCATAGCAGTGCAGGAAGGTTTTTAACCGATCCATACGAAGTCATAATATCGGAGCCTGGGGCAGATGCAAGGCCTTAAAGAAAGCGATGGAGACAGCTCTACGGAGAAAGAGTCTTGAAAGACCATCTGCTCAAACACAAGAAATATCTCTGAAATCTGTCGACTTCAGAGTATGGTCTCAAATGGCCCGGTCTCCCGACTCGAACTGTTTCGGGACATAACGGGAAAGATGTCAGAGGCCTGCAACGAAACAAATGAAATCCTGCTGGAAATTCACTTTCCGGGAAGCTAAAAATCGGACATCCCATAGCATCTGAGGAAACAGGTGACGAATGTCACGAATCGCTCTGAAGCGGAAAGGATTGTGTCACTTGAGGGGATAAGACGATCTATTAGATCGTTTGAACCGTTCAAGGCAGCAGGATTAAATGGTATATTTCCAGCCCTACTTCAGTGGGGCAATGATATTGTAGCACAAATACTTAGGGGAATATACATTGCATGCTTAGCAATAGAATATTTCCTGGTTTCGTTGAAAGAAGCTAAAGTCATATTTCTACTAAAACCGGGAAGAAAACCTATACTGAGCCGAATTCCTTTAGACCCGTGAGCCTGACGTCTTTTCTGTTGGAAACTATGGAGAGGAGTGTGGCTTACCACATCGAAGGGACTGTGCTCGTAAGTTATCCAATAAGCAGGAACCATTAGCACTCCATCAGCTGGTGCGAGTGACAGAAGAAGAGCTTAATGGCAAGGGCATAGCAATGACCGCAATAATAGACATTGAAGGAGCCTTTTAAAATATAGGCTTTGGAAGGTTGAAGGATGATCTGATCGAGCGTGAAACTAATCCTATCGTGAGAAGATGGACTGGTAATATGTTAAAGACAAGAGCAGTAAATATACAGAGAGGTGAATCGAGATTGCGCGAGAGGGTAAGCAGATGATGTCCACAGGGAGGAGTGATCCCCAATTCTGTGGAACGTTACTGTTGACCCATTACTACGCAGAGGAGACAGGCATACACAACGTGGGTTATGCCGACAATATCGCAATTATGGCAAGGGGTAAGTTTATACGCGCCGTAGCAAACACCATAAAGAGAGGTCTGGGGGTGGTGGGGCAATAGTGTGTGGTACAGGGGCTCTTCATAAATACAAGAAAGTCTGATCTTATCGTTTTCACTAAGAAAAGGAAAAATCTAGACTTCAGACCAGTAGAACGCTTTAGAGAAGAACTTACTTCCTCGAGTTTGGTGGGTATTCTTAGATTCAAGACTTAACTGGAAAATACATGTTGAGGAAAAAATCCAAAGAGCGAACAAGGCTCTACATTAACGGGTAAGTGTCTGTGGTCGAAGGTGAGGCATCTCACTAAGGGTCGCATATTGAATATACACTGTGATGGTGAGACCCATTATATGATATGCCTCGGTGGTCTGGTGTCCAAGTGCTTCAAAGGACTCTGTAAAAAGGCAATTTGGTTTAGAGGCTAGCGTGTGTGGTGATAATTGCGGGACTTTCCAACCACGCCGACATTGGCGTTGGAGATGATACTGGGTTAGCTGCCATTAGACATATATATGAAGATAACTGCTGCATTAGCAGCTCTTCGCATGGATCGAGGGGCAAACTGGTACATGTCTCGTGATAACCAGGAGCATAGGAAAATACTGGAACTTGTTTAAAATAAGGTACCGGGATTGGAAATGCCTGTCGACGGTATAAGCAAAGTAAAGGTAATTGATGGATACCAAGAACGCTTATAAGGGATGGGGGCCCTCCCTGAAAATTTTCTAGCCGATGCTACAATTTTCACAGATGGATCCAAAATTGATGGAAGAGCAGGTGTAGGAATCTTCAGTGAAGACCTGAATTTGAACACCCATCTAAGCATCTAAGGGGGCATACACCTCAGTCTTTCAGAGGATGATCGGGTGAGGGGTAATAAGATAGTGGTGGCACTTGACAATCAGGTGTATGGAGAGTACACAGTTCAATACAGCCTTGGAGTGTGTCTGTAAACTCAACGCGTATGCCTCATCGAATGAGATGACACTGGCGTGGGTCCGAGTATACGCAAGAATCGAAGGAAACGAGAGAACAGATGTACTTGATAAACTGCTTCTAGTTTCCAAGGTCCGGAGCCGAGTCTGTACATTAGCTTCGAATACTTTTTATGCAGTAACAAGGCTTTTCAGACGTTTATTTATACTTTGCAAATATGGCTAATGCTGTAAACAAGCAACTTCTTTAAACTAAACTTAATTTCAGCTTGAAAAATATTCACAAAGGTAAGGGACCCCACTACGTCCACTCTTCATTAAATCGAGGTTTCCAAAACCATCTCTCATTTCAACGTATTTTTTCTACATCCTAACTTGCGATAGCAGAATGTAAGCCTACGTAAATCCTCACTTCATAACACAAAACCAACTACATATCATACCTTTTTGCCGACTACGACGTATAATAATTTGAAACTCCTTGCGAGCTTCACGCAATCGCTTTCTTTCCGCTTTCGACAATTTAGCCATCATTTCATCTAATTAGATAAAATCACCAATACAAGAACTGAGATTTCTACTACTCAACAGTTGAACTTCAAAAGTACTGACTATCCGTTTATCAGTTACCTCAAGAACTGAAAAAGACAAGCGCCCGTAACAATGTACGAAACTATAATATAACTGAATTATATCGAATAGCAAATTAATCACTACGTTAGAAGAAGGCATTTCATTTTTATGAGACGCCATGACCTCATATCAAAAATAACTCAAGTTTTTGCGGATGAATATAAATCGAAGTCAATTTATTTGTGCAGCGAAATCTGATTGATTCCTACGATTTATCAAGACCAATTTGCGTGACATTGAACTGAACTGTTGTGGGTTAAGCAAAAGTTATTGCTATGATTTGTATACTCACCCTCCATCTTTTATCCTTTGGTGTTCTCCAGGTACATCTATTCCTTCCTTTGAGGGTAGGGTAAGTAGGATTTTGTTGAATGTTTCTTAACTTATTCCGCGACAATTAAAATTAAGCAGTTTTGGGCTCCGAGATGACATAATGCGATGTAAAATTCAAAGATATCTCTGCTTATAGTTTTTTATGTTTAAGAAAAAATCAAAGACAAAATAAGAACGTTTTTACATTTTATTGTTTTTATTATAAAGTTTTAAGCCCATGATGGTGCAGGATTAATGTGCTGTTTTTTGTTTCCGGTTTGATTCCGCTCCGCTCCAATGGTTGTTTTATATAATACATTTAGTTAGTTTAGTTTTCTTTATGATGTAACCAAAGCCCAGGGGACAACCCTATGATGCGCTTAGCATGGTTATGGCAGGAAGGTAATTAGGGTAAGGGAATGAAGAAAATTTAATGGATTGTTTTTGTGTAGTGTGCTTGGAGTTGGATCAATTCATTGAGCGGCGTGACTAACTTGCCATAAGTCCCGGGTTCGAGACCAGGTCTCCCCATTTGTTTTTATTAAGAAATTAAAATAGTCCACTCCATTTCTGGGCTGTTGTCTAGCTCGCAGCAACGCAAAAACAAGACATTCAAGCTTCCTCACTTCTCTTACCCTAATTCCCTTCCGGCAAAAAACATACCAACGCATTAAAGGGTTGTCCCCATTATATAAAAAAAAATCTGGCAGAGGTCGCGTTTCTCACGCTGACGGGAACAGTCTGACATATTCTGAGCTTATTCTACGATATGTACAGAACGTACTCCCAATTTTTATGTTTACCTTGCTGACAGGGATGGTCCTAGCGCCGAGACTTTGACATATGTGCGCAGAAGAGTGCGGAGAGACGTTCAAATCCTCACAATCTTCACTTTTACAAATGCATATCCACGTTTACGACATTTGTCAAGGCAGTCAGTGAAGCCTTTCTCAATAGAAATGACTACCTTTTAGGAAGGATATAAGTAAAGCATAATCGAACTGTAACCCTTGGCTGTTGATTGATTTGGTCGACCAGCCTTCAGTACGGCGATCTTTGTCTCTTCACTCGGGGAAATATAATAAGCAGCTCCTTGGCTGGATGCTTCCATTTCGTTTTTATTACTTATAAGAGATCACTGTTTTATTAACCATCAATGGGTTCCCACCAGTTGTGAGCAAATAACAGTATGCGGATGAACGGAACTCCACAAGTATTAATAGTATTTTATGGTGTACTGCCCCATAAAGTATAATGCGAGTTAGCGTAGAACTCCAATATCAGCTCCAAGGGCTGTTGAACTCATAGGAAGAGAAGGCACAGTCCAATCATTTTTCCCTTCACGCATCTGATATATATACATATATATTCTCCACAGCGACGCGAACTTCGTATATACATAATTGATGAAGCAGATATTTGGCTAATAATTTTTATGACAATAATACAATGTACTTCCTTGGTCTACCTGTTACGCGTTTTTTTAAGAGTGGGAGAGAATTTACTTATTGCGGAATTGTGTCAATTGTTAATAATTTCTAGATGAGAATGTTGCCCAGATTACTCATTCGGAAGAGGTCTAGAAGGTTGTAACTGCAGACAATCTGCACAGGCAGAATTATTAGGATTATCTTGTTACAGTTCTTTAGGTGGTTGTTATTGATCTAGCGTTAACATTATCTTCATGAGCCTAAAACGGGCCAAGCCAACGGTTTTACTGAGCCATATAAAAGATTCGTGGTCGATACCAAAACTAAGCAGTTATCTGTCATTCTCCTCATTGCGATGGTATCCCATTCATAACTCCGTCTTTAGGCCATTCTTTTCAAATAATTTAAGATTTCTGTTGTTGGTCTGGATTTTCCCCTCAAGCCGACCGAAGCTTTTCAATGTTTTGGTATATCTTGTGGGTAGCAATCATCCCAAGATTTTCCAATTCTTCATATCTGCTCTTTTATAATTTATCCGACTAATTAGAAAACTCGAAGTCCTGTAGCAATATCTGCTGGTCATCCGTAAGTTTCCACCTTGATGATGGCGTCGTCATTTGTACCACGTTTCGAAGTGCTCGGTTCCTTTTTAATTTAAAAACAAAATTAGTGGCTTCCTTATCCGACCTGCTTTTTTTAAGTTTGATAGAATTGGTGAGTATTTCCACTAACAGAAGCAGGTATCTTAACCACTCTCTTCGTTGTTTCTCCCAAACTTCCAGATGATACTGGGCTAAGGTTACCCATCTTTGTAGCAGCTACGCTTGATTTTATTGGAGCTTTGCATCTGCGAGACCTCATATATTTTGAATAGTAGAGTTCTGTCATTGCCTTTCTTTACGTAATTTACGCTCTTGGGAGTTCCAGATATTTCGCTTGGGCTTTGATTTCCAGCAGCATACCGTCTAACCGTGGTGCCTTGAAGGTTGGTACCTAATCGTGTTCAGGCAGTTGCCTGACACTAATAAAACTACATCATCGGCGTAGGCTACCATTTTTACACTCCTACTCTCAAGTATTACTAAGATGTTGTTCGTACCGAGTAGTCACAGTAAAGGCGACAAGACTCCTCGCTGTGGTATGCCCCGATCGAATATTTTGCTGAGAGTGCATTCGCTCCACTCCGAGTTTATCACTCTGCTTTCTAGCAACGTTGCTATCAATCTACTGATGGCTTCGTCCACCTTTGCTGCTTCCAGAGCGTCTGAAATTGCCTTGGTGATTACATTGTTGAAGGTCCCTCCTATATCTGTAAAAGTCCCCAAGGTTTATTCTTTATAGTGCAGCGATTTTTCCATCTCGAACACGACCTCATGTAGGGCAGTGAACACCAACTCATGGTCGGGTTAATCATATTACCGGTTATATTTTGAACACCCTATAGTTTGGAATGCATCGCTCTTTTCATCCTAGCTTCAAAAACGTGAACCAACTAACACCAATTGGTTTAATAATGACTGTTCTGCGGCCATTAAAAACAAAGAAGTACCCTTCCGGGCATACAAATTGTGCCCATCAGAGGAATTAAGACTTAGCTATAGAGATACGCGAAATGTATGGAAATCAGTGATTAGTCGGGATAAGTTTAACATCGCCCAGTGTTAGACAGAAAGTATTTGCTACCCAAAAGGGTAGTAAGGGCTTCTGGTCTCTTGTAAAAACCATGAAGAACCATTTTACCAGTTCTTCATTACCACCACTCATCCATAATGGAAATGTTTGCACTGGCAAAGCCAACCTGCTTCCTGCTAATTCTTACTTACCATCTTCATCGCAGTCTCTTCCATCTCCGCTGCTTCAGTGCACTATCAGGTAAAAGCCACTACACTTTCACACTCAGGAAGTTTTTAAGGTGCTCTTTAAACTCGACGCGTCCGTGGCTTTAAACCTCTTAAACCTTGGCGCAAACTCTTTTATCTGTCGTACTTAAGAGGTTGTGTCTGCATGGAAACGTGCTTATGTTCAATCGATATAAAAGAGTGAGGCATGCGATCACTCTAACTACATACCAATTGCACTCACTTCGGTTTTATCTAATCTACCTAACTCTCAGTTGATGAAATATCTAAAAAACGCGGTATGGATCTTCACTTTATAAAATTGAGAGAGAGTTTTTTTTCAGGCCGTTCAATCCGTGTAATAATAGATAGAGTTACATCTGATCCCCACGAAATAAATGCCGGTGTACCTAAGGGTTCAGTTCTCTCTTTAACCTTCTTTATTCTTTTCATCAATGATCTTTTGACGCTCACTTGCAATCCTAATTATAATTTCGCCGACGACAGCACCTTTGATTTTGCGTACTCTTTTGATTTTGTATAGAGATGGGTCGAGTTTAACGGAGTCGTTCCAAAGGAACGACTCCATGTGCTGAAGGAAAAGACTCAATTACGGTGACCTATAGTCGTCACCGTAATTGAGTGTTTTCATTCAGCACATGGACTCGTTCATTTAAATGCTTTGTCTCCGTATTACAGCAAGAAAGCAAGTGCGTGGCACAGTTACATTAGTCAGAATATTAAGGTACTTCCAAACACGGGTCAGAGTTCGGACTCATTTCTGTCGTCGTCAACTATGAGTATTGAGTATGACATGCTCTACTCATTTAATTCGCTGACTCAATCCAAGTCTATTAGTTAGCATACTGCAAACATACGCACAGCACAATATCGGATCAAATCAGTGTACTGCATCGTGATTTTTGAATATAATTTCTATCCGCCGTTGAGCTGGTCAGGGCATGGTATGTAAGGGTAATTGTAGCTGCTGGCTGGTTGGGCTGCCTAGTGGGTGCGATGGACGGACTGACTGCGAAAGTAATCTGTGATGTCATGGCAGTGTACTTGCTTGCAGTGTTGGTTGTGAGTAGGAGAACCTAGTTATCAGATATGTTGACAGAAATAATGAGTCCGAATGAACGAATCTTCCGGAACGAATGCTCTAAGTGACTCGGACTCAGAGGTCAGTTAAAAGACTCATTTTGCCCATCTACAATTCTGTAATGAATTCTCTTGGGAACTCTACAGAAATCAACAAAGAACTCACGTTTGGATCATTAAACAACGACCTATCTACGATTCTCGCTTGAGGCAAAGCAAACCGTGTTATGTTTAATGCATCATAAACTCAATGCTGTTTAATGCCCCTTAAAAAACCCTCATACCACCTTCAACCCAATCCGCCCCTTTTTAACATCTTGGATATTGAGATATCCAGTAACCTTAGCTGGACCGACCATATATTTTATATCGCCAAAAATGCGATAAAATGCTTGGGTTTTCTAAAGAGTTGTAAGAAATACTTCACCGCGTCTGACTTGGCGCTAATCTACAAGTTCCACATCAGGCCTAGACTCGAATATAATTCTCATATTTGGACAGGGCCGGACACACCGCATTGTCCGTGTAGGACAAAGTGCAACGTAAGGCTATTAAACTTATTGGCGATCCCTCAATCTCTAAGTATTGACTCTCTGAAACATCTCTATCGCTTTGTTTACGGCCATTGTTCTAGTGAAATTGCTAATCTAATTCCTTGAATTTTTACGTACCGTTAAATGGGAATCTTTTCTAAGTAGAACAGCACGAATGTGGAACAGTTTACCATCTTCTGTTTTTCCCTCCTCTTATGAGCTCGAAACTGTCAAGCGAGGCGTACATCGACATTTCTTGTGTCATGCTTTGATTTAGCATCATAGGGCATCCCCTGAGCTTTGGGATTATATATATAAAAAAAAAATCATCGTAACCTTTCGGTTGTTTACTGATTCAATCAAACTAATATTTACAACTTTTCTCAATAAGTCTATTAAACTTCATAATTAATGTCTTTCTTATTATTTAATTTCAGACGCTCAGGAGTAGGGTAAGTAAAAATAAGTCTATCTTTTATCTTTTTCTTTAAAAAAATCGTTTACAAATACAGAAAAAGTTATATGAATATTAAAAATATCATTTGTTCAACATATTTAAAATATAAATTGCCTAAAAAGAAAATCATTAAGGAGGAAGGAAGAAGATGATTTTGTTTATACAAAGTAATTTAAATATAAATAATTGTTTTTAAATAGTTTTCAACACAATAACTATAAAATTTCTTTTGTTTGCAATTAAATGTCTTTTGAAATGATCTTCTGACTATAAAATAAACAGGACAGAAATACAATAACTGGTACAAAATTAAAGCACTACGACTATTTTTCACAAAATCAAAATTACAAATTTTATATACAACTTTGTCAGTAGTCAAAAAACTAAGGAAGAGAGTAAAAACTTAGTTAAAGGATGTCTTTAAATTACATAGGCCTTTTTCAGAAACAGAAATGAACATGCAAATAAAACTAGTTTGAATAAAACAAATGCATTTAAAAATACTGAAGGCAAAATTAATTGCACTTGATGTGTCATATTTTGAAAATATATGCTAAAAATAGCACTTTTAAACTTTATAATTTTCTGTGTTTAAAAATCGATTAAAAAAATAATTACGTGATCACAATTTATAACTAAAAACAATTTAAAAGACACATAACAATAATTTGGACGAGCATTGAATCCTTCCCCACAGTATTTCTCGTTTACAATGTTTCCCCCAGCATAACAATTGATTGTTCTTGTGAAATTGCGGCTAGTTCCTTTAGCCATTCGTCCAGTAGAACAGCACACAATGCTAAATCTCGTGTTCGTTCTGTTCCACTTGTATTTGCTATTGCACCAATAGTCGATGTCATTGATGAAAGTGAATCTAGAGATGTTGGTTCGGAGCCTCCGCCGCCACCGCCAACGGTAAGTGTTGTTTGACTTGAATTTTGAGATGATATAGAACTGTTTGGATAAGAATTCGTTTCACGAAGTGGAATACTGTTTGACTGATTTCCAGAATATGTTGGTGGTGGCGATGATGAAAGTAGGTGTGAACTTCCAGAAGAACCTGGAAGAATAATAGTAAATTAGTTTTTAACTTATATTTTATACACAAGTGGCAGGAATATATGTACAGGATTAGCCACTCAATAAAATCACTACAGAGCATGCCAAAGTTAATAACAAAGAATTGAAGGTTGCGATAATTATTTTAAATCTAATAGAAGTTCAAAGCCAATTGAAGTGACAGATTGAAAGAGAAGAAAATCAAGTAATGAAAAGTGATAACTTCTAAGATATAATGAGTTATCAATAAAATTTTTTGGACATTGTTTTTTTGCTATACGAATACTTATGGTAACTCTAAAAAGCAATATAAGTCTAAAATTTACCATAGAACAAGCATTTTCATATTAAACACAAAAAAATTAAATCAGTTTTCATTAACATTCCATTCGTTCTTGAAAACCACTGGCTATTATTACTATTGTTAAACAAAGTCAGAGCAGTATTCGCTTTTCATATGTAAATATTTTCATCGTTGGCCAAAACACCTCCAACAAATTTTTTACAATTATAATGTCCTAGCAGAATCACTTTTGGCTTCAATGGCATATTATGTATATAGGGTGCGATTTCATTATCGGGTCTACCAGGGGCGTATTTAAGCATGTACTGAACAGGCTATAGCCCAGAGAGGCAATATTATGGGACGGAAAAAATGAGCAATGCTCGAAAACCAATAAAGAGAAAACTAAACCTCTCAATAATTTAAGGGGCTGTTCAAGTATTGTGTAACGCAGTTAGGTGGGAGGAGGGGTCTTGTGAAACGTTACGATGTATTATAGGGGGGTCAAGCAACGCGTTACGTAACATTAAAGAGAAAACTAAACCTCTCAATAATTTAAGGGGCCATTCAAGCATTGTGTAACGCAGTTAGGTGGGAAGAGGGGTCTTGTGAAACGTTACGATGCGTTATAGGGGGGGGGGGGGGTCAAGCAACGCGTTACGTAACATTAAGTTTTTGTTAAAATTAAAAGTGCTAACTCTTAACCCGTGACTCACGCCTCAGTTTATATGGTATGTCTATACTACACATATTTTTTTACATACGATAAGAGTCGCGTCACTGAGTATATATATATATATGGCATATAACCAAAAAGTGCCGTGTACCACGAGTCCATAGTTTGGACTCTAAGAGTCCGACCATTGCGGTCAAGCAAAACCACCTAAACTACAAGCCATGGACTTACGAATTTCACGCACACACATTGGGGCCAAAGTTGGCTGAAATTTCGTTTCATTTACATTGCTCTTATTCCGGTATTTTGCGCAACATAAATTCGGTCAGAAATCTTCAAAAACTGCGTAAACTTACGTAATACTTGAACGGCCCCTAAGGAGTCTTCTCGTCCTGAGGTTTTTTTAAATATTTTTTTTCGATTTTAAGAACTTTTTCCACCTTTGATCAGTCGCGAAATAAAAAATATTTATGATACCGATTTCGTTATGCTTTGTGCCACGCAATATTTCAACAAAATCGGATGTATAGAGAAAACCGACCAGCGAGCACTAAAAACATCGTTCCGAGAAAAACACGTTGAAAGTTGGTCTGCGACGAGCGCACTACATCTCCATAGCCATAATATGAGAAATAATTCAAATTATTCTAATTTTCGGGCCAAGTAGACAAATTCCCAAGTCTCACACTCTTAGACTTCTTTATTAATAACGTTGTGAGCCTTGTATTTGTATCTGAATTTCTCAAGTGATTTGTTTATTCAAAATTTTTTTATAAAAGATCAAAGTAAAAGAGGTAGGTCAAGGTACCATTTCCATTATAGTATTATTCTCAAGTAATCTACAGGTTATTTTATCCTTATTCTGTCAACAAAAACTTTAGCCTATGCAAGAGAGGTCAAGATTTTAAAGGAGCTATTGAATCAAAATTACGCATCAAAAATGAATCGCTTGGTGGTGGCTAAGGTTTCAGTGTTTCATCCAGCTTGCAAACTCATATATGTCGATACTTTAAGACGTTGCCCCGTCCAACAAGGAAGGAGATGGAGAGTGTGTCAGATAAAATGCAATTGTTTGCTGTATTGAAAGAAGACTGGCTGGCAACTCTTCAAAAAGAATATGTCTATATTTTAGAAATACGAAAAATACTGACAAGAAAAAAATCGAAAAATAAAGATATGGTGTAAAAGGAAACTTAATATAATATTGGCAAAAGGGCGAGTTTTAAAAAATGCACCAAACGGAAATCGTTGCGTAGTGCCAAGAACTGTACGGTGGCGCGTAATAAAATCATCCCTCGACGATAGCGGACATCCAGGTGTTGAACGCACATTAGAAAAGTCAAAGAAATTCTTTTGGTTTCCCACTATGAAGGCCGTTGTCAAGAAATATATTGCCACCTGTGTAGATTGTCTATATAATAAGCGCAGCGAGGATGAAAGTGCACACTCCGGAAAGACAACCGATTCCTTTGCTCATTTCGGTCCTTATCCTAAAAGCAAAAGTGGGAATTGTTACCTAGTAGGAATAGTGGACTCCTTTTCAAAGCTTATTTTTTTATTTTATATTGAAAGCTATCAAGAAGTCAAACTCAAGTTGAATGATAAATTTACTGGAAGAAATGTGTCAATATCTGGGAACGGCCCGAATTATTGTAACGGATAGAGGCACAGCTTTCGAAAAATATTGTTACAAAAACGCAATCAAGCACATCGCAACCTCAGTTAAAACTCCTCGCTCAGATACGCAGATTGAAAGATATCTTAGTACTATCAAAGGCGCCATTGCAACCATGACAAAGGATCCCGAAAGGCGTGATTGGGATCGTAATATAAAAGCTATCCAGTGGGGTCTTAATACATTAAAAAATACAACGACGAATATGACACCTCACCAACTCGTTCTATCTTACCAACCACGGCATATTTTGAAAAATAAATTGCTTCTTACTCTACACGACACAACTGAAAAAGAGTAAGAAGAAAACTTACTAATAGCGGAGCTTAAGAAAAAGGTGTTAGAGCGAATCGCTGAAAAGCAACAAAAGCAATCGTGCTATTTTAATATGAAGCAGCAGGCTCCCAGAGTTTATAAGGAAGGTGACCTAGTATTAATTAAGCACGAAGCAGCGGCAATGGGTACTTCTTGTAAAGCTCAGGCGAGGCTCAAGGGACCCTATGTGGTGAAAGCGGTGCTGGGCATTGATCAGTATGTCATACAAGACGCAGAAGAGCTTCAAGTATCGAGAAAGCCATATAAGTCTGTCCATTCGGCAGAGAAATTGAAGTCATGGCACACAGAATTGGTTCTGGCTGAAGAAGATGATATGGCAAATTAGAGGTAAAAATAAAAAGAAAATTCTAATAAAAGTCTATAAAAAGTCTATAAAAATGTGGGTTTATAATTTCAGATTGGAGTTCCTAAGGACGATGTGTGAATGAAGAGAGGTTGGCTAGGAGCCGACGTTAGTATTGAAGTTGAACGGGGTTATGAAATATTGGTCATGAAGAATGTTGATACCATTGCAAATAAGATAAAATAGCTCCCTGGGGGAGTGTGTTCGATCGAACGTGCCTCTGAAGAAGAGCGAGTAGTTCTGATGAGAGCGATAAAATGCAGTATGTTAGCTCCGGAAGGGAGTGGCTCCAGATGGGCAGCGAGTTCGATTCTAAATGCGTCACTGAGGACAGCGACAGTGCAGATTGGCAAACTGTAACGAGCGAAACAGAAAAAAGCCTGACCTGGCTAAAAAAAAAACTTGTTGTCTTCCCGTCATCATGAGTTAGTCGTAACGACAAGAAAAGTGCTTACGGTGCATGAAGGGTGCGTGAAGGTGTAAAGGTTTGGGGAAAGATTTATTGCCGGCAAATAAATGTTAGACATAAAAACGTATGAATCTCGTATGATCCTCGTTTGTCTGATCACCATTTTGCTGAATACCACGACTATTTACCTTGCATTTCTCGGAAGTTAGCAGAGGTTTAATAATTCTTGTTATTCAAAGGTTCTGCATGAGCAATGCACGGATACTTTTAATTACTCTTTGTCCAGCTCTCGAAAAAGGTCTACTCATTTATTAGCCTTGACCCAAACGATCTCTTTTCATAGTGCAAGTCTGTACATGAAATTATGACCCTTTGTTCCCCAAGAGTCCTAGGAGGTTTGAATGGACAGCACTTGGACGGTCGAACAAAGTAGTGAACATTTTTTGGATGCTTTTGTATATTTCCCGTATCGGGCAACCCTGCAGTCAGAATTAAAAATTTGTTTTCCGGGAGAGTTTGTGGATAAGAGACACGTATACTTTTCATATATGCATTTACAAATATCAAATGTACTTCGCCACATTAAAAGATCAGAATACATCGACAGTTTACGCACATAAGTAACTAACTCAGTCATGTAATTCACATGAATTTTTTTATTGGTCGTACTTTTTGGTACATTTCTCTCTCCGACAAGATTTGGGGATACTTGTTGACAGGAGTATGTGATTCTCTCCGGATGAGAACAGAATTTTGATAGGAATAAGTGATTCTCTCAAATAATTTTGACAGGAGTAAATGACGGCACACTACCTGTACTCTTTATTTGCATGTATATTCTTATGACTTTAAAATCTGGATATATTTCGTTTTACTGTTGTGCCAGTGTTACTTTTTCACAACTAGCTGGGTATTTTAGGGAGCCGGTTATCTAGTAGTAAGTAATCTTTGGCTACGGGTTGACGCATTAGATTTGGAAGTATAATATTTATCTGTTAGAGATTGTTTTAATATTTTAATTTAGAGTTCCAAATTTTATTAAGCTGCTGTAAGTAGCCAGTGAATCATATTTGCTTTTTAGTCAAACTTTTTTACCAAGTTCAGAAGCATTAATGCGTGACAATAGAGCGTTTTATCACAACATATTACTTATCTGAACTTAGGTGTTGTACAGATTGTATATCGGTTTTTCATATGATTTGATTTGATATGCAGAATGAGTTTAGTGCTTAGAGTGTGTGTTCCGCTAGTATTTGCGAATTTGCGTGTCTCTGCTATTTATGTCTACACCTATAAAAGTGTGTTCAATACTTATAACAAATTAAACGTTGGCGATTAAAGTACAGTACTTTTGGATTTTATTCTTTCTAAAAAGACATTATTCTGCCAAACTTAAACTGGAATTATTAAAGAAATCTTCAGAATTTTGTACGAAATGTTTATAGTCCTTTATAAAAACTACCGAATAAATTTAATTAACCAATTCACTTATTAGCATCAAATACCTCCATTAAAGCTTTCTTAATTAAAAAAAAACTTAAAACGAATGCATTTAACAAATTTCGTTTAGTAATAAAGTAAGAATACAAATATAATATCTAGAAAACTACCAACTACTTTTGTTAGAACGCACACTTTTTTTTAAGAACGTTTAACTGAGCATGCGCCTAAAAAGTCGGTTCAGTTAGTATTAGAGTTGTGCAATTTTGTCTTTATTTAATTGAATATTAGTAACTGGTTATATAAATTTGACAAACATTTGATTTGGTCCCACTGTTTATTTTACAAATGCCTGACAAAATTTAATTAAGATACTTTCAGTTTGGAAAAAACCAAGATTCAGTTTTGCACCTCTCTTTATCTAGACAGATTCAAGAATCTCTTTTAAGAAAAATTGAATAATAAAATAATAGAACCAGAAATACCTACAATACTTTTACATATGAACAACAATACTTTTCTATCACTAAAAATTCTTGGTGAGATAAAATATTTACCAGTGAAGAATGCGTATATTTGCGATAAACCAGATGAAGCTGATAAAAAAGAAAGTTGTAAAGGTGAGTGTTTGGTGAAAAAGATATCTTTTTTACTACGAAAATTACTTTTAATACATTAGACATTAATTAAAAATATTAATTAATATTATTTGAACTTCTTACAAATCGGGTAAATAAGTTATTCTAATTTTAGTCACACTTTAAAAACTGATTGCTTAATACGAAGTATTTTTGACGACTAATAAATTATTTCCATTAAAATTATCTCAATGCAAGGGAATGATCGTAGGTGTACCACTTAGTATCGAGGCTACATAGCTTCGCTGCAAACTTTGTACTTTGTTCATCGACGGTTTAGACTATTTGATCGCTTATCTGATACTTATCTGCAATTATTACAATTCTATTCCAATTCAAAATTTATAGTTAAAATTTTGTAATAATTCAGAATCTATAAGACCTAAAGGCGCACTTTTAACGTAAGAGGAGTCGATTTTGAGTGCATGTACAAGGACGACTTTACGACGCCTACCCTAGTATCAGCAGCCAAACTAATCTAATTATTTTAACATATAAAAGTAACACTACCAATTAACTTAATTTAGCAAGAAGTATTTCAATAAATTTCTTTTTGACCTAGTCCACTCCCACTTCGTTCTACTATAACTTAGTCTAGTCACGAGGGTGAATTAAATATAAACGAGACTCTTCTTTCTGAGCGATTAAGTTTGAAGACACTTCTAGGGGGTATAGGTAGGGATGTCAGTAGAAGGGAGCGCAGGCGGTCGATCGGTTCAAACCGGTTTACCAGTAGTTGTCACGATGTCGGAGCAACAAGCGGATCCTTCTGCTGCGCAACGCATTATTATTAAATTTCTTACTCGAAAAGGAATAAAACCAGTTGACATTTTGAAAAGATTGTCTGCACGTTTGGTGATCAAACGCTATCAAGGACTTTTTTTTGCGTAAGGAGTTCGAGGAAGGACGTGAATGATTTGCAAATGAGAAACATGCTCGCTGTCCTCTGACCAAGAGTGGAACTGTGTATCTCGTTTCGAACACATCGCTTTCGAGTTATCGTTAGTCATAAATGTAACGTGAGAAATCCCTATGAACTGCCATGAATTAATTTAAGAAGACTCGGACAGACCAGCGGACGGACCACGTCGGCCAGCGAGGGAGTACCCAGAATTTGTGAAAAATCGTCGTAAAGGATTGCATTTCTCAGTACTCCGGGTCGTCCAATGAGCAATCACAGTGCGAAAACCGACGCGACAGCTACCCCGTATCCGGATAGTTGGATAGAGGAGGATCTAACAATCACAGCGTTACCAGATATCGAGAGGGAAGCAAACTGGACTATAGTGAAGAGTGAACTTAGACATTTTTATGAATGAAGTAACAAAATCTAGTTTGTAAGAGACAACATGAACATTTAGTGAATTAACCGACGTATAAATTTTCTGAATTAGTAGACTAGATAAGCATTTGTGAACTTTACACTCTGAATAAAGAAATTTGAAGTGAGGATATCGGTTTGTTTTCTTCGAAAGGTCAGACTCTAGAGCCGGCAAGTTTATCTCCCGAAGAGAAGCAGGACACGCCCTTACTACGAGAAAACGCGTTACACTCTATTTCATTTTGCAAATAATTTGCACTTGACGAGCAAATTTTGGTCGCTTCCAGTTTTTCGGACAGCTCAAAGTTGACATCGGTGCTGTTAATTGTACTCGAAACTAGTAAAAAATACTCGAATCAAAATGCCTGCTTTGCCTTTTATTTGAATGGAGAAAAAATTGCTTGAAACGAGATACATAGTTCCACCCCAGCATTACGGTAAAGTGCTCGAAACTGAGTTTTTCAACTGGCGTGACGTTTTGTACATTGATTTCTTGCGTCGCACAATAAATGCTGCTTTACTGTGAGCTTTTGAGTAAGGTGAGGAACGCTTATTGTTCGAAACGACGTGACCAACCTATTTGAACCGTTATTGTCCTCTCCACTATTAGCTTGCCCAAAACTAGAGGAAATGAGACGGACTCCAACTGAGCATCACCCCTATAGCCTTGACTTATTGCCATGGGATTTCCATCTGTTTGGGCCGCAGAAACAAGCGCTCGGAAATCAACGATTCGAGGACGATGCAGGAGTGAAGACTTTCGTGCGAAATTGGCTTTTACCACAACCCTCTCCCAAAATGCACAAAATATGCAAGAAATATTTACATAACCCGAGTGAATTTTCAGAACAAAAATCAAAGCAAACTGTTTCCAAATTTGAGCAATCTAAGAAATATAAAGGTTTCTTAAATCGGCGTTTCTAATTGTGAAAATATTTTTACCTTTAGGTTAGTGTGACAAAGTAAGTGATCATAAATAAATGCATCTGTTTAGATCGGTATTTAATTTTGTTGGAGTAACATCTAGTTTTCTTTTTCTTGCGAAGGCGTCCAGCAGCTAAAGAAAAGTTAAGCCTTGGGTGCTGCTGTTGAGGACGAGCCAAAGGAGTTTAACCATTCTTTATTAGAAACGCCGATCGTGTTAAAGAAGTTTTATATTTCTTACATTGCTCGAGTTTGGAAACAGTTTGTTTTGACAACTCTCTTTATTTTACGATGCCGGGATCAAAAACCTCCCGATGGGAAAAATGTGTTTCCAAAGCAGGAGATTATGTTTAAACATGATGCGTGGTGGGCTATTGTATTAAACCAAATTAAAAAAATTTTATAAAGAAAGTCTCGTTTATATTTGATTCACTCTCGTAGTATTTAATAAAATTGTTTATTTGTAAGCATTTTCACCGTGTCTTCACTAAGAATATTCTATTTCAACAAGATAATGTGCGCTGTCATGGAACGAAGGCAGAATATCTCTGTAGATAAACAATTTGGTCCTTTTAATTTCATCAAAACCTATAGGATGATATTGACAAAATGAAATCAAAACTTTAATTTAGAACTACTCTGGAGTAAATTTATAAAGTTTATGAAAGAAATACGAACAAAGTTATCTAGAAAGTTATGGTCATTTAGTCATTTAGTGTTTTAAGATTTTGCCATTTGTGATGAAGTATCATGCGGATGCAAGCATTTTTGCCCTATCTTCACTAAGAATATTCTATTATCAATTCGTTCTCGCCAGTTGATCAAGAACTGTCATTTGCAGTGCATGTTTTGTATTGTAATGTCACTGAGAAAAAATTTCCTAAATAGGAAATACGATCAGTAAACTTATATGGAGTACCATTTTGTCCAAGTCAAAAGTACTGTCAATTATTTAAATAACGCAGATGTTCGCCTATACGACCAATAGGTAATTTGTCGCATGAGAGTGAAGAAATTGATTCTCGCTCACATAATTCTGGCAAGAGGAAAGTATTATTTGACAGGTGGAAAGTATTTTTCAGTTCACATTTTTTACTACAGCATTGCCAGTCTATTTCTTTTATGCTGACTATTTAACGTATGCCAACTTACGCAGTCAATTTTTATCTGAGTCTGAGTCTTCTTAAACATCTACATGAACAGAATGAAAACATCCCTGCGTCTCGATCCTTGAAGCGCAATTCTGATGGCTTTGCATCTTATTTGTCTTCTGGAAACAAGTCAAGGCAATGAACCTTTGACGATAGCCAAACTCTTAGGATTTTACCTATTTGACTTCTCTCGAATCCAAAGACAAAGCTACGATTTTAAAGAAAATTTCTACCTTGGCTGATAGTTTTTCAATTTCTCCTGATGGTACCCCCGCCTCGTTCGCGAAAATGTAGTTCTTCTTTTGTTCATGTTCTGTGTTACTTATTTAATCTGAAAACTCGTTGTGGTACTTTCTCGCAAGCTTGGAAGGTCTTCTTAATTATTTCTCTTTACAAAAAAGGTAACACTATTTGGGAGGCTGTTATTTGCGATGTTCTTTACTTCCATTGCAATCCGTTCTTGCAGCCGTTCCAAGTTGGCTTCATAAAGGGTAATGCAAGTTTACTAGAATTTTCCATTTTTTTTATCTCTGCAATTGAAGGTGAATAGCAAATCGACTTTACTGACAGCAAAGCACTTAAATCTTCAAATTTTTCTTCTAAAACTTTCTCAGGTTTCCGCGAGCTTTTGTAAATTGGAGTTATTCACATTTATCAGATCGCACTCAGCGGGTTGAGCTCTGTCTGATGTTATTTTCAACTCTTTCAGGGGGTACCACAATGCTCTCACCTCGGGCCATTGTTATTCATAATTTACATCAATGATGTATAGACGATTCTGTCTCCAAATATTCTTTGTTACACTGATGTTTGTTTGTGTTACTTTGTTTAATGAGATAGTCAAATATTTTTTGTTACGCTAACGACACGACGATATTCCACACTACGTTCGACAATGCTGGTTTCCTACTTTTAAATTCCGACTGGACACCTTTCAAAACTGCTGAACCAATAAATACCTTCCACTAAATATTGACAAGTGCAAATCTATGGCTTTCTCTCGAAAAGATCTCCTTTTAACTTTTATTTAATCGTAGCTGGATGCCATTTAACTAGACTTACAAACATAAACGAACTAACGGTCGGGATTAATTCCAAATTTACTTTCAAAGATCATTTTAATGGCCTTCGTTAGGTTCGTTCTTTGCGACTTTCCCTCGAATAACTCTCTTATATTACCGCCTTATCTTGATTGGCTTAGACTATTGCATTTAGATACTATAGAAATGAGACGCTGTACTCCAGGGTCCTTTTTGCTTTCGACTGCGTGCGGGGATCTATCGGTTTTTCTGTACTTTTGGCATGTTTTGATATTCCAGTTCCGGATCACTCGCTGAGGAATTACGGCTTCTTTCATGTATATTTTAATCGATCACATCAATGTCGCGACTATTCAATTCCTCTTTTGATTTCATCAGGCGCGAAATCATGTGAGGAGTCAGGAAGTTATACTTTATATTTCTTTTAATTTTTACTTATTTTCTGACTTAATAATTTTGTATTTTACCGTATACATACTGTAGTAGTCAGTAACTTGATGAAATTTTGTTAAGGAAGGTAAATCTAGGAAACTGTTCTTCTATTTAATATTTATTCTATGGCAAGAGTATAATATGCTCGAAAATTTATCAGAAGTGTAATATTTTAAGTAAAACTTTTAATTAATGTCAAACGTATTTTTAAAGTGTTGCGTTAATTTTAAGAATACACAACATGGAAGAGATTGCAACCGCGACGTATCATTTAAAAGTTGAAACGAAAAAAAAATTAGCAGATCTCAATCTCAACGTTTTGTAAAGAAAAATTGAAATTGATCTCGAGATCATTCTTACTTTTTCATGAAAAAAAAAAACCGAAACTGTGCTTTTGGTCACTTAATTACATACTAGTAAATATTGCGTTTGCCTAATTTTTCTCCATTTACCTAATAATTCACTTTAATGTTGAATCTCTTTCATTTATGCAAATATAATTTTAAAATGTCCTAAAACCACGTGAGGAATGACGTCAAAATATTCTGAAACCTCAATAAATATGTACTTACCAGCACTGGGTCGTCTAAAAATGCTCGTGATTGATTGCGAAAAACTTTTCCGTTTCGTATCATGCCTCTTAAAAGGATCATACGATGATGATGGAGTTAGCTGGGGTGGTGTAGTTGATGAAATATTTGCATATGTTGTTTGGTTGTAAGAAACTCCATTTTTGCCTGGATTTTTCGATGCTTCAATTGCACTTTTTCGAGCATTAACAAGTCTAAATTCTCGATCAATTAAAAACGATCGAGCTACATCTATAATCTCAAGTGAATCTTCCGTAACAGGAAGTTCAGCGTCAATTTGTTGCTTAAGAATACGTAAAACTTGATGAAACGATGGAGTATCCGATGTTGTTATAATGTCAGGTCGCAAAAGTAATGAATGCACAAGAGGCAAAGGATACCATGCTAATCGTGTTATTAGGCCGGTAAGATGCAGATTTACGTATAAACTGTTACTGGTAAATGTTTGTAATTTTCCCCAAATGGCATTTAAAAAGGGACCTTGAAAGAGTAAAATGTTACGAAAATACCTATTTTATAAAATATCAATTTATATTACCCAAACTTACTGTCCCCTGAGCGAAAAGATCTTCGGAGAAATCCAAATCAATATACGATTGATCTCTACGTGCAGATATCCTCCACACTGGTTCAATTTTCTTTTGACTATCATCTAATCCATCACTACTACTCTGATTTGGCAAAACACTGGAACTTTCAATGTCATCGTCGGGTCTCCATTTAAACGACTCGTAACCGCTTGACTCGCCAATCGATTGGAGGCTGTCGTATTTATTTTTATCACAATCATATATTTGTGCTTCATTTGTGTTCGTTCCTGCAAATTCTGCAAAGAAATTCTTGACCATTTCGATTATTTTTTCTATCGATTGTCCATTTGCTCGTTTAGGAGGCCACTTTTGATATCGATACGAATTTGTCCACTGGGAACATGCTGCACGGCATTGATTTATTTTGTAGTGGGCATCAAAAAGATACGCGTGATAATTCGAATATAGACTATCACCCGTATGTAAGCCATAGTGATTCCAGTTGGCTCCTATTGTCTTGCTTACATTAGGTGTTGGTACTGCAGTTACTTGTGACGAAGATTGAATTGAATTAAATTTTCTTAGCTTGCTAATATTGGAAGAATGCTTCATTACGTCGGGTGTTAAATCCAAGAAGAAATCCAAAGTATTTACATATGGATCTATCCTGTTAACTTTGTGACGACAAGAAATTGCGATATGTTTTCCAGGTAGTAAATATCTCAGTAATAGTTCCAACATTATGTCCTCACAATGAAGACTTAAAATGGTGTCGAAGAGTGATAATGCCACCATGCAAAGCTATTTAAAAGATATTTACACAATTCTATATTTCTTTAACCTACCAATTACTTACATTTGGATCGGATGAATTTAGTCTTTCTATTAAAACATCTAATATTCGCTGACCGTCGAACTTTTCTTCATCCAGTAGAAATTTGATGAATACTTTCAATAGACCAGGCTCAGTTACAGAACGCAAAATCAAATCGAGATATGCCATCGCTGAAATTTGTGATTCGGTGTTTGTCTGCAAATGTTTGCCTTTGAAAATCTGTAAAAATTGTTTTAACGATTTATCCTGGTGTGGTTAGTAAACAATAAAGGAAAAATCAAAGTACATGAAATAAATTATTTTCGAACTTTTCACGGAGCCGTTTTTCGTATAATATGCAAAAAAGTTTAAACATGTTTCTGACAGGAAGACATGTTATGTTAACAAATGCATTTGTTGCATTGCAATTCACAACTTTTTGTACAAAGCCGATGAAAATTTGCAAAGTGTTCATTGTTTCCGTTTGAATAGTTAACATATTACACAAATGGTTCTGCCCGAACTGTATAAAAGCTTTCTAATGTCGCGTTAATATTGAAAGGAGTAGCTAACGATTCTTAACCTACTTACTTTGAATTTAGTTAAGGTTTTTGGAATCACTTGTTTAGTTTAGCGGACCTCAGGTTGCTTACAGGTTACGTATCTAGCTAAGATACCACCTAAACCTGTTAGGTTTGCCTAGTGAGACGGAGTGTCGGC
The DNA here is from genome assembly GCA_964036015.1 of Leptarthrus brevirostris. Classification (NCBI taxonomy): domain Eukaryota; kingdom Metazoa; phylum Arthropoda; class Insecta; order Diptera; family Asilidae; genus Leptarthrus; species Leptarthrus brevirostris. The sequence goes on from OZ038373.1 coordinate 9,972,422, forward strand.
TCTGTCGGGAAGACTATGAAACTACAATGCACATTATGTGCTTTTGTTCTGCCTTAGCAAGGCATATAAACAGAATCTTCAGTCGGGCATTTCCGAACCCGACTGATTTCTCTGTTAAAGGCCTTGCGTATCTCAGGATGGTAGGGCGTCTTTGGCAGTAGTATTCACCATATTAAAAACCCTCCCTTAATAATAATAATAAATGACTTATTAATTTGAAGTCGTTCGCTTCGCTTTTCTGCTTTCTTAACAATTGTCCCCACCATATGAGTAAGTTTTTGCACGGAAAGTTTTTACGCGACAATGACGGAACATGTCTAATGTGGGATAGCACGAACTTGCCTGTTTTATGTTCACAGCATCTCTTGAGTTCGAAAAATGATGTCAATTTTATTAATTTCCCAACTTCCCTCTGGGCACGAACTTGCCCAAAAAATTTAGCTAGTACATATTCTCGCACGGGTTAATGATGTTTAGTAAAATTTCATTCCTAGCATCTTCTTCATAAGAACTAATATCTCCATAAAATTTCGGGTCGTAAAACTTTCGCCGTAATTATCTTTTAACCGAGTCAAAGTAAACTAAATTTAAAACTTATAATGTACTTTTTTTCGAAACTACTTTTTTGCTGACATTTCTTTAGAAACTGATTGGTTGGTTGGTTTTAGTGGCGAGAGCCGGACAGCGTCACCAGCCCTCCAATTAGCGCTAAATGCATCGTTTTATCACCACAACCTGTAAGGCTGCATGCAGTGGCCCGTGCAGGCGGCGACTACTTTTGAGTTCACGAGACCTGCTGAGTAGTGCCGATGTTCTATTCTTGTTGAATCTCGGCCAAGTCGCTCTCAAAATGGCACAGGTAGAGGAAGCGCTCCATCTGAGATTAGCCTTCGCTAAGAAATGTTGGAGAAACTCCCTTTTAATGGTGTTTAGTGGAATGTGAACTACTGTTGCTCCAGAGTAGTGGAGGGCAGAGCCGTTCATCGCCAGTTCATCCGCTCTCTCATTCCCTGCAATGTTTCTGTGACTTGGAACCCAGAGAAGAGTGATATTGAAACTTCCCCCAAGAAAAGTTAGTCTCTCCCTACGGCTCCTCATTAGTTTTGAGAAGGAGGTAACCAAGTCAAGCGCCTTTATGTCAGTAAAAATGTTCACGTTCGTCACTGGCACTTCACTCAGTCCCAACAAACAGAATGCCTTTAGGATCGCGAAGACTTCCGCTTGAAATAAACTTGCGGTGTTAGGCAGTCTCTAGGACTCCGAAATATGTAGCGCATCCGAAAAGACACCCGCACCGACACCACAGTCCATCTTGGAACCGTACAATGTCCTAACAGTTGAGCAACTGGAACCTTAACCACTCACTCCTAGACAGAATTCTGACACTAAATCCCTTCGACAAATCCAGGTTAGTACAGCGTAATCAGACACTATAGGTCTGTTCACGTACTTTTTGATCAGAAATATTCTGAGTAAAAATGTTAAATAGGAGAAGTTACCAAATACCAAGAGTACGTGAACAAGTTTGAGTAGTCTTGGACAAAAACTGAAGCAATAACTGTCAAAGTGACAATTAGTGGCTTTATAACTAAGCTTAACAAAAGTGCTCAACTTATTTCTTCGGGTAAATTTGGACTAACATTTTTAAGTAGGGGAAATGTTACGTCAGAAAATTTTCCCCCATTTCATGAGTATGTGAACGCGTTTGGATAAAAATAGCATAATGCATTTACCCAAAACTAAGTACGTGAACCTTATATTAGAAGATGCCATCTGTGTTAAGTCGAGGATCCTACTGTGGCCGTAAGGTTTTGCAACCCAGCAACCAGACTCCTTTAGGCTGACCGCACTAAGATCTTCCTTTGGAGTTGTTCCGGCCACCAAACTCGGGAGCCGTAAGTTAGGATAGGACGTACCACAGCTGTATACATCCATAAGTTCATTCTAGGATTTTTTAGAAACTGAATCTGATTTTAAAAAAAATGCAATAAAATGAAGTTTCTCCCTTAAGCTTGTGTACTTTGGATGAAATAGTAGGTCTGTTCACGTACTGTGTTTTGAGTAAATGCATTATGATATTTTTACCCAACCGCGTTCACGTACTCATGAAATGGGGGTAAATTTGCTGACGTCACATTTCCCCTATTTTAACATTTTAGTCCAAATTTACCCGAAGAAATAAGTTGAGTAATTTTGTTAAGCTTTGTTATGAAGCCACTAATTGTCACTTTGACAGTTATTGCTTTAGTTTTTGTCCAAAACTACTCAAACTCGTTCACGTACTCTTCGTATTTGGTAACTTCTCCTATTTAACATTTTTACTCAGAATATTTCTGATCAAAAAGTACGTGAACAGACCTAGTATGAAATCTACGTCAGTTAAATAATTTTGAAAATGTTTAGTCAATTTAGCTCAAGCCGTGAACCTTTCAACTTACAATCCCTTTTTCTCTACCCTATAGTGAGCTCTCTCGTAAAATATATAGCCAACAATAGTGATAGTATGTTTGCATGATGAAGCACATGCATTTTAAAGACATCTACTTCTGGTAATGCAAATTGTCTTCGCATCTACAACTTAATGTTGTCTTCTTCTATTTGTTTCTGTTAGTGGATTTCTTTAAATATGTTAGGCGTTAAGTTATGCAGCAATATTAATTGGATAAGCAAGTACATTTTTAAACTTCGGCTGGGGGTAAACAAGAGCAAAAAAAAATACTTTAGAGCTTATTGACAATTCTAAAATCACTTGCATATTTATGAATATCGATGAAGTAAGCGATATGCACTTAACTCTTAGCCTGACTTCATGTAAATCTTTTTCATATTGGAGCTTCAAGTAAGGTTCATTTAAAAAACCATGCAATAGTTAAACATCATTTGTTTACCAAATTTTACTAGGTTCGCTCGAAGCGTCCATGATTATCTCCTTTACTTAATCTTTTTGTTTCATTACTATCAGTTTAATCCAATACATGCTTAGCAGTAGAATTACCACCAGTAAGCATTTAATGGCTAAGCTAATGTGAAATTTTATTTGCGCCTGTAAAGTAATAACATGAAATCGTGCTCACTATAATAGTTACACAATTATAGTATTCCTTTTCGTAAACAGTTTAAAAGTTTTGTATTAAAAACGAAAACCTTTCCGAAAGCAGTCTTAAACAGACACTCAAATAAACAAACAACAATAACAAATTATTAACTATGTTGGAGAGATAACAATAATATTGCAAAAGCAGCAAGTCTTAAAAATAAAATAATAAAATAAAATATATGAAACAAAAACAGATACCCACACCAACAGATAAATCGTGTGTTCATAAAAGCAAACGTTCGTTTTACCTGTAAAACAGCTGGACCAAGTACTGGAACTATAAAGCCTTGATAAAGAAAATCTAACAATTGTTGTTTAATCAAACTGTGTGCAACTTGCACCACTGCATTACAAAATTCCAAGGAATTCATAAAAAGTGTCAGCTCTGGAATTTCCGTAACATCGTCTGGTGTTATCCTATGCCAGTCGATTGAATTTATTTCGATAGAATTTGGAAGACGTGAGTATAAACCACCAAGTCCAGTGACCAATAAAGGACACATAGATGAGTATTGTGCAATATAAGTTCCTACATTAGAATTCTTCTGCGATAGAGCCATGCATAGTAGTAAAGCGTCTCTGGCTTGATGACCGAGACTTCCTTCCCGATGTACGTAAGGTATCAGAAGAGAAAAAATTATAAAGCTAAAATGATATTTGTTTTAAATATGAAAATTAGAATACTTAAAACTCTTTTATTACTTTGTACTTCCATGGCCGTGCTGTTGATTCGATGAAAAGAAAAACAAATCCAAAAGGTGAACATTTTGCATTAGAACCACACAAAGTTGATTCAAGAGTATCACAAGTCGTTTTTCAACATCAGGTGGAAAAATTTCTCCTTGACTTGATGCTAAAATTTTCAGCAAAGGCCTCAAAAATGGTTCATGAACTAATAATTGATGTCTTGAATGACTAACTAGAAGTTCGTAGAGTTTTAACTGTTCTAACCGAACTGCATTTGAATATCGTCCTGTTGTAATGCCCCATTCGTATAGTTTGTCTAGTAGATTTTCACTTAAAAGAAATTCCAAACATGGTGCCGGTGGTGTTTGATTCATTCCTGGTAGTGTTATTTTATTGCAGTTATGTAATTCAACCAGAAGTAGCGTCACCATGTAGTCTAAATGAGATACAACTCCAAGGACATCATCATGTGATGGGGGCTTATTTGGCTGTAAAAGAATTCAAGCGATAAATACATGTTAAAATGATTTTAATATGACTATAATAAGAAAAGTAAGTAATACGTCATTTGGTGTAATAAATAAAGTTCATTGTATTCCTGAAACATTTAAAAGATAACTTTGGAGGTCCGCTAAGCATTATTCGAAACTTCATCAAATATTGAGGCAAGTTTGTAAAATTCGAGAAGTACTAGGCTCTGATCTTTCAGAAACAGCGCCGGAACCTATGTATGGAAGGAACTGAAATCTATCATGCGTTCTGGAACAGTTAAAAGTGTAAAAAGTTCTGGCATTATTGCTTCTTTTTCAAAAGCAAAATTTATAAATCTAAGCTGGAAGTTGCTGGCGGATGGACGGAAGAGTTGAAGCTTGCTAGGTTACGTGGATCCTCATATGCACATTCTCAAATGTTAGTTACACTTCCAACAGGGCAATGCGTCCTAGAACGTAACCAAGTAACTAATGTGGGAGGAGGACTGCCAAATGCAGGAGCTGTTGAACCTATTCAGAGGGAAGCTAAGCTGGAAGTTGCTGGCGGATGGACGGAAGAGTTGAAGCTTGCTAGGTTACGTGGATCCTCATATGCACATTCTCAAATGTTAGTTACACTTCCAACAGGGCAATGCGTCCTAGAACGTAACCAAGTAACTAATGTGGGAGGAGGACTGCCAAATGCAGGAGCTGTTGAACCTATTCAGAGGGACCGGCTTGCTATAAGGAGTTTAGAGGGTTAGCACAATAGGCCCCAATGGCCGCAGCGCTTGAGAACCTCCCACCTCCAATTCAATCAATCAATCTATTAATATCAACGGGAGCTGCCTTCTCAACAAATAACTGACATTGGTTTAGGAGATTTTAATTTTTTGACGAATTATCCTCCGACCTCCTTATCGGTTAAGGATTTGTTTTTTGACGATGCATATTATGAAGTTGTCCAATAGTTTTTTATCCGCTCCCGATGGTGTTCCAGTGTCCTTATTTGTTTAACTTGTCCTGCGGTATTTTTCCTAAACTGTGGAAATCGTCTACCATTTTTTCTCTCCATAAAAATTGTAAGAAGGATGATATCTCTAATTATAGGCCAACGACTACTAACCTGTTGAGTTCTCTAATTACTACATTTCCGCCATTGTGGCTGGTGAACAGGTTGATTGTATTTATACCTTTGATCGCATTGACCACAAGTGACTTGTTTTGAAGCTTACTATGTTAGGTTTTCGATCTCTTTTCGTCCAATGGATTTCTTCCTATCTCTCTGACCGAACACAGAGTGTTCTGTTTCGCGGTTCCCTCTCTAGTGAAATTTCGGTCACTTCTGGGGTGACCCAGGGCAGTCATTTGGGTCCGCTTCTATTTATTACTTTTATTAATGATATGGGCTCCATCTTAGCGAACTCGATTTTATGTTATGGTGACGAAGCTAAAATTTGTCGTGTTGTCTCTGATTTCAAAGATTGTTTTACGCTGAACTCTGAACTTCAATCTTTTAATTCTTGGTGTATTGCGAACAATATGCCTTTCAACGTTGATAAATGTACGTTTGTCTCGTATTCAAGAAGGAAGGCTCCATTGATGTATGACTATTCTGTCAGTGGCAACTTGCTAACCAGACTGGATATAGTAAGGGAACTTGGTGTTATTTTTAATCCACATTTGTCTTTCATGGATCACATCAATTACATTGTTAACAACGTTTCCTTGGGCTTTGTAAAGAGATGGTCTAAGGAATTTAATAATCTCTTTATCACCAAGCTTCTTTTTTGTACCTTCGTCCGGCCCATTTTAAAGTCTCCGTCCGATGCGGTTCATAGTACTCGTATTAAGGTTGTTCAGCGCAGGTTCCTCAAATTTGCATTGCGTGCCCTTCCATGGAATAACCCCTTGATTCTCCCCGCATATAACGAAAGACTTGGCTACTCTCTTTGGACTCGCTAGAGGATAGGCGTAAAAGATCTAGGACTTATCTTCGATATCTTGCAGGGTTTTGTGGACTCACCTGAACAGTTGTCTAAGTTGGACATCCGTGTTCCTATTCGTTCCTTTAGACACAGCGACTTTCTCCAGGCTCCGTTTCACCGCTCTAACTACGGTTTGAATGAGCCATTGTCGTCAATGTCTCGTCTTTTTGATTGCTTTTCCAACCGTCTCAAATTTAATCTTTCTAAACCAAATGCGAGATATCAGCTCCGTTAAAGTCGTTTTAAGCTTATAGGAGTATTACTTTGTTATATTTTTATATATTCTTTACACTTTTTCTTTTGTTGTTGTATTTTAATTTGTAGGCGTTTTGATATGTTGATTTGTATCCTTATTTCACTTTCGCTTTTCTTTCGTTAAGGGGGATTTCTCCCTGGAGCATTCAAAAATAACTCTTTTTTCCCAATTTTTTTTTTTTTTTGAGGAACAGGGAAAAGGTATTTTCTCCGTCATGCATTTCGGCTTGTAAGCAGTATATTCGGAAACGGAACGAAATTTTCAAAAATCATTTTCAGGGAACATTTTTGGGGATTTGTAGAAGAGATTAAACTAAAAAAAAACGAAATTTTGAAACCGCTCGAGGAGAAGTAAATAAATAAATTAAGTTCGTCATAATTTTTTTTCAGGTGAGGCCTGGTGCCCTCATCTAGTTGCGATTCCTAGGCACGTGCCTATGTTTGCCTGCTGAATGTATTGCTCTGAAGCCAGTTTCTGTTACTTTCACCTGACAATTTCCGAGCCCAAGGCATTCAATTAATCTTTTAATCTTATATTCTCCACCGGTGAGGTACCTCGGCGTTACAATTGACAGCAAGATGAGGTTGGAGGTCCAAGCTCGAGCAAACGCCGCCTCCTGATGATAGCAGTACAGTCAACCCGTGCATAAAGCATTTTACCTCCAAAAAAAAATCTTATATTCTCAGACTCCCTTTTTCTCTCCTGACTAGGATGTGCTACTACATTATTGGTTTTTCCATGAGCTTTGGCATAATATACAAAATAAGAAAGCCTAGATACCAGCAGTTTTCTTGCAAAACAAAGACTTCGCTTCCTCCACCAAAGCAGTAATCAATCGTAAATCATTTTAAAAATAAATAATTGTTTAAAAATTATAGGCATTTTACATAGCGGCATTTACTGTGAAAAATCAGATTTCTGCAGATATTTACAGTATTCGAGGAAAACAACTACAATTATCTACTGAAAACACAGAAAAACACGCGAAACTTGCTACTTAAAACTACTTTTGGTCAGATACAACTGGCACCCTTCAGGCATATAATAATTATTTTAAAGTTTTACAATTGTTCGTTTTTTAAACTGTTCATGCCACAACAAACAATCCACTTTTGCTGTAAGAATATCTCTAAACAATTGAACAGTCAGAACACAACTCTTGCCGTTTTGAGCAATGGCTAGCCGAATGAATTTGATATTTTTCAAAATACTTTGGTTCCTGTTTAATATCTGTAAATGGTTGGGGCTAGTAAGTTTCACTTTCGACATGAAACGAAAAGTTGTTAAAAGTTCATTACCGTGGACAGTGTATTCAAATTTTACACTTACTTTGTTCATAATTTTGTCGCTTTTTGTGACAATAAATTTCACTTTAGCCGACATAAACAATTATGTAGATTCCGTGTTGATTTCTATACAGATTATTTTTCGTATTGTTGTAGCACTATGTGTAATGGCAATCATAACACTTTTGGTTAGCCGGAATAATTATGTTCGGATTATGAACGAGTTTATTACAATTCGAAGAGATATTTTGAATCTTGTAAGAAGTAATAATTTAATTAATAAAAAGCATCTTGGTGTTGTAGCGATTAAAATAATTACTTTTCTAACGAAAATGTACGTCATTATCTCACATATTACGGAATTGAACAGTGAGTGGTTTTTTTCACAATACGTAGCGCGTCTAATTGTTTTTTATGCGCTTCTCATAAGCAGCCTCTTAAACAACATAATTTGGTTTGGACTGTTGTTAGTTGCAGCGGAATTCGAAACAATCAAACGTTATTTAGACAAACATTACAAAGAACTCGACTATGAAGCAATTGACAAAGTGAACACGATTCATATAAGACTTTGTAAAGTGCACAAGGATTTTGTAAAAATTATTCAACTGCCACTAATTTGCGAAATTTACAAGAATTTTATTGAAATTGTATTGTATTTTTATATTGAACTTGTGACCGATTTCTATTTATCGTCACACTTCATTATGATGTCATTGTGTATAGTAATTGAAAATACCCTAATGGGTATAGTTGGTGAGTTTATGGTACGAGCAGCAAACCTGAATTCGAGTTTCTCAAGTATTCGAAATGGGAAGTTAACCAAGCGGTTCAACAAATCTGTAACTATTTTTCTACTGTTTTTTTTTTGTAAATTATTTTAATTTGTCTCTATATTTAGATGGAAGCGTTTACTTTGCGAGTTGTTTTGGATGAGCTCAACATCAATATCTTTGGATTGATTAATTTAAAAAATGATTTCAATTTTACATTGTTTAGAAGTATAACTATTTATTTAGCATTGTTGTTACAATTCAATATGCAATCGATTATTTTCTCTTTACGTTCAAATTCGTCCGTATAGTTTCTGCGCTATGAATACTAATCAAAGTTAAAGTGGTACATCTACTACCCAGGCACAAGAGTATTCGTACCTTTGCTATCTTTAAGGTAATTATCTTTTATGAAATGAAATATTAATCATAAAGTGAAATTAATGAAAAATAGAAAATAGTAAATATAAATAAAATAAAGTAAATATATTCTAGATAATTAAAAACAAAATTTCATGTGGTTTTACATAGCTGGTAGTATAATTGAAATACAAAATAATGTTTTTTTTATTATCAAGCTACAAGTGTATTCTTACGCCGCTTTTTTTATGAAACTTTTAAGGCGACATTCGACACCATTAAACGTGATGCACTTATTTATTGTTGTATGCTATTGGAATGTCTAGTTAATTTGTCCGTATGTTAGAAAAGGTTTACGAGGTTACCCGCGATCAGGTTTGGAATGGAGATCACTTGTCAGAGTGCCACAAAGTCTGGAGTCAAACAGGGTTATATCTTGAGTCCCTTGTTATTCGCATTCTTCATTGACGATTTAGAGGATATAATGGCGGTGATGATATTGTCATATTGGATGATGACTCACGGAAACTTCAGAGAATGATTGATAGGTTTAAGTAATATCGTCAGATTTGGAATTTAGATATCAACTTTATAAATTTTTAAACTTTAATGAGTAGGATAGTACAAAGTGTGTGCGTAGAAGTGTTTGGCGTAAGCCTGCATGGAGCCGCCATTGGTAAAGATCTAGGTGGTAGTAGCAAATAATCGAATGAGACCTTGGAGGACTGAAGTGGGTAGGGGTTTCATGTGAAAAGTGGTTGATCACGAGTTAGTCGGTCCTTAGTTCAAGGCGAAAGCCGGGAAAATGTTAACTTATATTAATTTATTTTAATATACTTATTATTTTGAACGAAAGGTAATACGGTTCCAATTCCGTAACCTGTTGAGTATACGTTTGTTATTAAAAATGGGCTTTAATGCTCATCCTGGTAACAGAAACAACCATAAAGAAGCCGTCGAGAAATATCGAAAGAGTTTTCTTTTCTCTTTCATAGTTGTACTACCATGGAAGTCTTTCGAAGAGAGATATGGTAGATGGACTAGAAGAGCATGTCATTTACTGCTGTGTCGATATTTTCTCCTCAGACCTTGAAATTTATGGTGGAGTCATGCAAACTTCTTAACATGCTATACCGATATCTGCAGATAGTATACAAGGTGAAGTCGGCAAATTAGATCCGTATCTTCGGGATAAGAATTGGCTCTGAAGATTCAGATAGGCGGGCTTGATTGGGAAACAATATGTACTAGTTCTGGGTAAATTAGGTTTTATACAATTTTTTTATAAAGATTGTATTTTTCTGTTCCCCGGATAGAAGTTCACGTAACCAATTGTGGAACTTTCTTGCTAATAATTTATAAAATATATTTTTTAAAGAATATTTTTATAGATTTATAACGGCTATCAATTAACAATCAATTTAGAACTGGCACGGACTTGGGGAATCCGACTGTCTCATTTAAACAAAGCATAGTGATGGCTCTAACAGGTGTTGACACAATGTCATTTTTGCCCAGTGTTCAGAATGTAAAAGTGAAGAAATTCAAGTAAGCGCGGGTAAACGGCGGGAGTAAGTATGACTCTTTTAGGAGAGGACCTTAAACCTGATCTGGTCTTGCAAGATCTTTACAGGGTCCTCGTGGACGACGTCACAGTCCGCCATGAGGATAAGGATTACTTTGACAGAGAATGGAGAAAATAACGAAATATATTTCACTCTTAAACCAGCTGCAGCAACGGTTCCATAAGGAGAGAGATAGTGGTAGGCACCCGAGGAGCAATGCCCAAGGAGATGGTCGATGCATTAAACATCTTTAAGATCAAGGACCGTAAGACACTATTGACCGTAAGTTTAATGGCTCTACGTAGTTCCATTGAGATATACCATCAATTCCTGGACTACGACTTCTATTGGAGGGCGAGATCTACTGTGCTGCGGTAGAACTCCCCAAATAATAGAATAATTTAAATATGCTGCCAGGTGTACGTGTGTGCAGGTGTAGGTATTTATTCCCTCAATTATAGGCCCTTTTGGCAATTTTGATAATTATACAAATTAGTTAGGATTTAAAAAAAACAATACATGCATTTCGTGGTGGTGTAACCACGCCCCAAGCAAGGGTGGTAATCGCATTGCGAAGATCCATGTAGTAAATATCCAAATGCCTCGTCATCTGATTAGTGAGCCAGGTGAGCGGGAAAAGAAGACCCTGTTAAGCTAGACTCTAGTCTGGCAGTGTAAGAAGACATAAGAAGTGTATCATAAGTGGGCGCTAATGCTCATTTTCAACAATGAAATACCACTACTCTTATTGTTTCCTTACTTACTTGATAAAGTGGAACGTGTATCATTTATGGATATATTTTTTATGTTTTATGGAATTTTGTTTTGTTACAAGCTTCTTGATCAAAGTACCAAGAATTTGTTGTATAAACCAATCAAATTTTAGCGAAATTATATTATTATCTCTCTTTTCGGCAAGGATTTCTTTTTTATAAAGGTTACATTTGGAGACGAAGTTGGATCAATTCGTTGAGCAGCACGACCACCATTCCATGGGTCCCGGGTTCGAGACCAGGTCTCCACGTAATCTTTTATTAATAAATTAAAATAATCCACTCCGTCTCTGGGCTGTTGTCTAGCTCGCAGCAATGCAAAAACAAGACTTTCACGTTTCCTCACATCGCTTACCCTAATTACCTTCCGCCCAAAACCATGCTAACGCATCGAAAGCGTTGTCTCCTAGGATTTGGCCACATCGTATAAAAAAAACTTAGACAAATCCAAAATTATGATTTTTCAGAGTGGTAGTGGTCCGAGGATTGGCAACGAAAGGTGGTTGTACGATGGATCGAAGATAGAGATTGTTAAGGAATACAGCTATTTGGGTATTATACTAACACTGAAATTATCATTTGCGGCAAATTTTAATAAACGGTGTTAAGGAAGAAAATTTTGATCAGGACGCTTCAAAGAATCCATTGGTATAGTGTTTCCTACACATTTTCCGAACATCCTGTAGAATAGGCCATTAAGTGTATAGAATGCCTTTTTGGTTTACCTAATACTGCTCTACTTTGCTTATTGAATTAATTTTTTCTTTCAGCGGGATATCTAAATTTCCTATTTCTGTTTGGATAAATCTACTTTGAACTATCAAGTCAAATAATATTTCAGAAAGACAAAGCAAGCTGTCCCACAGTACCAACCATAAAAAATATTCGTTAATTTGATTGGCCACTCAGAGCCTGTCGAGCGATATAATTTGCCTTTTTGTTAGTCTGTGATATATTCATTGTTGCTTACGTCTTCGAACACAGATGTGCATAATGTAACGTGTACGAGGTAGGCCACGAAAAGGGAAATAGTGAACCGTGTAATTCGCATGCCGTAGGTGGCCAGAAATCAAGGGAAGGAAATGCCAAATGTGGAAGGTTACGGACGACTCGAACCTATGCTGAATATGTGAGATGAAAATGCGTAACGTAAACATCTAGAACTAAGTGGGAGAAGTTTCTAGAATTAAGCTGAGTACTATAGATATGTTTATGATATGTGATTAAGACTGCAAATAGTTAGTTGTAATTTAAGTGAAGTGAAGTGTAAATCAGTAAAGTGAAACAGTGTATTATAAAGAAAACGTGTAAGGGAAATTGTGAAACGAACTAAGTGAAGTGAATAAAAGTGTCTTAATCAATCTATCGAGCCCAAAGAGCCCCAAATTCGTTACAGTACTATCTTAGCAGGTGTTCAAAAAAATATGAAATATTGATTTCGCTAAAAGACCAAAAGTTTCTAGAATGAACTAACTAGAGAGTATTTTAAAATTCCAATTTTTCATTGAAAATTGACGACCTATCTTTGCATAATCTAGGGGGTTTGGTCAGGGGGTTATGATCAGGAAAATGTATGTAGTTCGGACACATTTGTATGAAAGTAAATTTTTATTGGATTACTCTTATGGATAAAAGCCGATTGAAGTTTTCCTTAAGTAGTAGGTTCACGTCTAATCTTTGTCTCCGGTGGATGACAGGAGTAGAATTTTTCGTATTAATTCCTCTGAACAGACTGCGACGATTGCTTTAGCAATGAAGAGTATCTGGAAGAATATTATTGAAGACGAAGATGGATTAGTTGGTGGAGAGACAGGATCAGCACGCCATAGATGCAGTTTTCATAAAAAGAAAAAATCCACTCTGTCTCAGTACGAAAGCATTTATCACCTTAGTTCTAGGTTCTCTAGTAGAGAGACGACTGAAACCTTTCGTGGTGCATCCAGCAATTCGTTTAATTGTGTGTGTGTGTGTGTGTGTGTGTGTGTATGGTTGTATCAGTGTGTTCTATGAAGCATCAATGATGTCTTTAAGAGTTTCAAATGAGCCTGTAGAAGTTTCAAAAAGCCTTCTTCGAAGCACTCAAATTTTAACAGGTGCATGATGGACGAGGTAATCAAGTAATTGACGACTGCACGTCTTTTCAGCGAAAGTGGATATGGTCTAGTCCAACATGAATTCACAGCTCTGGAGTTTCTACAGAGCCATGCGGCAATTACATGTTTTACCATTGAGCCGCATATACACATGTATGTTAAGGGAAATGTTTATAATCTAAATTAATTAAAAAAAATTTATTAATTCGTTATTATTTTGTCTGTTGTTATTAACTTTATTTAAAAAGTAAAAGTATTGAAAGAATACTAATAAATGTACTACTACTACCACCAGGGAAACGAAATTTAAAATTTTGTTATATAATCTGTTTCTCAATAAAAAAAAGTATGTAAGTGTCCTATCCTAGTGCAATATCTAAGTAAAAAAATAGACATATTAATAATAACAAAGAAGCATTTAAAATTTCTACAATTAGTCCACTGTCTTATTGTTATTTACTTACTTCCGCTCTCAGAATGATATCATACGCTTGCTGCCAATGTTTACAGAAGCTATCATAACAAGCTCTTGGGTCACACTCTGTTGCAGCATCGATAGTGCGTTGTCTACCGGAACCATTATGTCCATTTGTGTTCCCACTTCGACTTAAGCTCTGCCTTAAAGGGCTGGATCGTAGCCAACTCATTTCCTCAAATATAACGAATTATTCAGGTATCTTGGACGTAATGTAAGAAAAATAACTACACTCCCAAATTCACAAAAATTGCACTTGTTTCAAATTTGTTATCTTGACGGCAAGGACGGCATAGCAAACAGACAAAAATCATTACACTGCACAATCTATTCGATACAACTTGAAAATGCGGTGCCCTAAATTAGAATGGCTTTTATCACTTCGTTTTAAATTTTGCTGCAATAAAAAAACTGCTCGAGGTGGGGCACCTTTATCTTAAAAATTTTGCATACGACAAATTTACAAAAATAAACAGACTAGTTGGCACTTTGTATGTTTTTTTAATCTCAATGGTAAATAGATAAGAAAGGTCTTTAATTAAAATATATTTAGTTGGCTATTAAGACGTATTCCCCACATTTGTGGGCACCACAAAACTTTTTTCTTCTATTTCTTATGTCTGTCACAGCAATCGAAAGATTTTCATTGCATTTTTTCTTTGACATGTTATCACTTTTTCTAAGATTTTATGCACTAGAATTATTGAGAGTTGTGTAAAATATATATTTAGTTATTATTTTTATAAAATTTATCGGAATTTGCCACAGTTTTTGCAAAATAAAAATCTCCTTATCGCCCCCATCTAATTTCGCACAATGAAAGTTCTCTCTCCTTTCCAGTGTGCGTACTATTTCCCTAAAGTTTTCCAATTGTCATGCGAAATGTCAGTTTCTTATATAAAATTTTTATAGGAAGTTTGAAGTTTTATAGTGGAAGCTGTTTATAAAATGTCATTTGTAAGGTTTGATGGTAAAAATCAGTTGTAATTCGCGCAAACCAAGGTGTGCAATAAGAATGTACAAAATGAAATGTTTTTATTGCTTAACGTGCTGTTTTTTTATTTAAATATATTTCCAATTAGAATTTAATGTATCAAACGTTTTGTTCATAAAGAGTATTATCTGGCAATGCCTGGATACACTTTCAAAACTTCATACAAATTCCGACCATAAACAATCCAAATTGACAGCTGTCACTAATTTGTAATACTGGCTGGGGTTGTTCTTTGATTTTCGTTTATATTTTTAGAAATTTTGCAAATAATCTAATTAAAAATGCTAGTTCAAACATGTCTAAAGATTCCATAAAATATGGATATGTTTTACCACCAAATGTGAACGGAAAACCACGGGGATATCTAGAAATTGAATTAACTGAGCTACAGTGGACAGCAGCATTTAGTGGAGTCTGGGGCTGTAGCGGTGGAAAAACACAATTAAAAACTCCGGAAAATTTTATCGGAAGTGGTGGTGTATCAGTAAAATTTGTTTGGTGGGGTCAGAATCATCAATTGGGTGCAATAATAAAAGTATCGGGACACAGCGGGAAACTACAGAGAAAAGTAATCCATTACGAAATTCACACTAATCCAAAGCTCTTTAATAATTACCTGTGCAATTGCGAACCGATTGAAATTAAACTGACTGCAAATACATCCAATCTTCAACTTGGTACTGTCTTTGCCCGAGTACCAATTGAGATCATAAATGCTTGCATAGCTGGAAACAAGGAAAGAACTCATGTCGGTAAGTTTCGAATTTTCAACCCTAAAAACATTCACATAGGTAATATTGAATTGAAATTCAAAATGCTATTCTATGAGGAACTAAATAGTGCTCGATCGTCTGAATACTCTTTAAGTAGCCAGCAAAGTAAGCCTATTTTAGCAACTGATATAAATTTAAACGAACTCAAAACTAGCAGAACTTACAAGAGTTTCAGGACTGAAACAAGAAGTCAATGCAAGTCGTCGCGAACAAATAGTCTTAAATCAATTAGTCCAAAGATTTTAGACTACTTGGGTGGTAGAGATATGTCTCCAACCGAAGAGGAATACGCTTTAGATGAGATTCTAAGAACTTCTCCACTAAATAGCGTTGTGGATGAATTTATCAGCGAACGGCTAAAAACCAAGCAAGAAGACCTCTATAGTCGTTTGGATTCCTTACGCCTTACTGTCAAGTCCCTATCTCTCCTACCGGCCGGGATAAGAGAGGTATACGTTCAGACATTAGCAAGCGTAAATTTCACTGTTGATTGCCGCATTTCTCCAAATCTTCTCGATAATGTGCTCCCAAAGTATGACTATGATGTTATGCGGTTTTACTCCGATGCTTACAGCGACAATGCTCAAAGTAATTTATTCTTTGAAAATATGAAAAAAATTAATTAATTTATTCTACTTAGAAATAATTTTCAATAAAGACGCTATACGGGCTGTAAAAATCGTCCGAAACGAATTGGATCCATCCATTGTGGAGGAGGCTTATCTGCTTTTTACAATTTGGTGGAGACAGTTTGGTTCCAAGCATTCCAGGTGTTTAGGCACGACGAAATTTGAGTTTACACGTTTATTTGAAGCTGCTGAATTAGAACAAACAAGGAAGCTTGCAATTAGATCATGTACAGGAAATGTTCATGTTGCCGACTTGATATGTAAAATTACTCTAGGAACAAAAGGAGTACACTTTGGGCCTGATTTTATGAGTAAGATTTAATTAAATACAAGACATTTTGTGTAATCCGAGTTTATGTTTTTAGCATTCTTCAATGAAGAGGAAGGTGAATGCTATACGAACCCTCCACAACAACATGTTAAAATGACATCCTCGAATCCAATACTAAGAAGTCAAAATTTTGACAAGGACGACTTTGATAGCACCAGTAATAAAAACTCCAGTAGTAGCTCTGGAGGTAGGACTAAAAGTCCGATTAAAACGGGACGATCTGATCAAGCAACACAAACTGTTTCAAGTGCCACAAAATCACGGAAAGTACAAGAAAGCGGACATTTTATTGAAACATTAAAGTCTATAGATTGCGAACCGTACCGGCTTTTGCAAGGACTTCTCTATGTCGGCTCATTACGCAACGTAAAACCTATTGAGGGTGGAGGACACTTTCTTGTTTGTCGAGCCTTTTGGAAAGAAGATGCCACTTCGACTGATTTTGCTCATGGGAACCGCTTCAATTTTCTTGAGGTGATTTTCTCTATCCAGTTTAATGAAAGTTTTAACCGTGATCAATTTTGTAGATCTTTCCGATTATAAATGATCAAAAATTCTTAGACAGGGCGCGCCACAATCACCTCAGTTTAGAATTGTGGCAAAAGACTTTAAATAGTCCAGAACAAATGCTTGGCGTTGTTCGTTTGCCACTTCATCAATTTTTTATTGCGTTTAGAGACTCTACAATAACAAATCACTTATCTCAAGCAAAAGTACGGAGATTCGTAAATTACTTTAAATCGTAAATAAAATAAAAACTTTTCTAGCTTCCTGTGATATCCATTGATGGCTGGGTACCTGTAACTAGCCCATTATCTGGAGAAATATGTGGGCAGCTGCAATCGTTATTAGCTATAGGAACTGAGGAACAACTGGAATACCTTAAAGCTAGTCGAGGCCTTCATTTTAACCACATCTTTCAGAATCCACTCCCTGATGATCATAGTGTTCGTATTCCTGTGCCACAAATGCTTAGATTGCCCGTCAGTCAGGATTCAGATACACCGACTAGTTGCGATGTAGAAACTCAAGCCGACTTACTCGAACAGAATAGTACAAGCGCCCGAAGAGAGCGATTATCTGACTTACTTGGAACTTTTATCGAAAACTTAGCACAAAGATTACCGCAAGATCGTCAAACCCAAGAAAATGCACTGAACGAGGAGAGTAACTCAAACAATCCTCAGGGGCTCAAAATACGAAAAACGTCTGATTTGCTCGACGTTTTGCAAAAAGCTTTAGTTACTCCTCCCGTTTATAATATGCCTACCCGTAGGTCTAACTCGGATGGAGCTATAATTACTTCAAATTTACAACATCACGTACATGTGAAAGTTTGTAAAATTCTCCTAGAAATAGAAAGTGCACTCCATTTACCTAGAAATCAACCAAAACTTTCCAGTAAGAAAAATTCAAAAAGGGCCAGTGCAAATAAGATAAAACAATCGCGGCTTATACCGGATGAAGAGCCAAGCGCATATGTTACCTTTCAAGCCGAAGAAGGCTATGGACAAATGATAAAATCTCACGAAGGGCTTGTCTATGCCACTCATGTTGTGGAAAAAAGTTGCAGTCCATCTTGGATGAAACGGTTTGAAATTGCAGTTCCAGCCGGCTTACTGACAAATGTAATTTCATATATGATTTCCGGCTAGTGCTTGATTAATTCATTTATTTCACATTACAGGACGAAAAGCGTTTTATATTGAAAGTTTGGAGAAAATCTGCAACAGACTTAGCCCAGTGCCGACTTTTACCTACTCCAATGGAGGATTCTATCATAGGTTTTGCAGCTATAGATCTCAACGTGCTTTTAGCTCGAATGCCGTTTGTTTCGGGCTGGTTCAACATAGTAGATTTTAATGGACGTATAAATGGGCAAATTAAAGTAAGCGTTCAACCATTAGAGGATGTTATGAAATTCAAGGAAAATGATCCCATCCTTAACACTGTGACTGCTTCACACGTTCCTAAGGAATCGCCAACAGTAGTGGCTTCGGATATAAACAATACAACACTAAGTCGAGCTATAAAGCGAAAATTCACTGAACTGGAGGAAATAACACAAAGGTTGAGAGCGAGATTGTATGATGTTACAGGTGAGGCCGATAAAGTACCGGATGCTGTTTTTGGCGAAGTTGAAGATGCCCAATTAGATGAATTCGAACGTGATATAAATACGGCAGCTGAAGAGGATGAAGATGATGATATTAATGGGCGAAAAAATTTTGGTTGGCTGGGGTGTTTACCTTCAAATATTGATACTTTACACTCGGAATGCTCATCAAATAGTGGTGGTGATTCTCAGGAACGGATTCAAATGATTTCAGAATATTTAAGGCGAACTGATCTAAATGAGCCCGAACTGGAGTCGTACAACATTGAAGAAGAACGGAATCTTGCTGAAGGAGGATCAGAAAGTGGGTGTATGAAGACGAATGATTAGAAATCATAAACATTAGGGAATAGTATTAAGTTTAATGTATTTTAACTCTTGCTGATTTGTAATAAAGTAATTTTTTGTTTTATTTAAATATGTATTGATGTTTTGTTTCTTCCCGATTCTAGATTTCTGATTTTTCGTTAGCCTAAATGATTATTATTGCTTCGTTCGCTTTTAATATAACGATTTTTCAATTAAAATTAAATACCTTAATACATAAAATTGATTTTAATATAATTTTTCTGCTGACCATTTATAATTAATCCACATCTATTGCTTAAATATGTTCTCGTTCGGGCTTATACATAAGCAAGAAGAAGAACTTGACGTTTGATTTTGGTGGGACATTTACGGTTATTTATTTTGTCGAGCGAAACGCAAATTATTTTGCAATTAGTGAAAAGTGCGGGGAATTTAGTATTGTAGTGATAAAATAATGCAGGAATACGAAAAAATATACTTTGATGAATTCCAGCATTCGATTTTAGACCTGGGAGAAAAGGTAAGTTTGCATTTTGTTTTTACTTTGTGACAAGAGAATTTTTCTTTGGTCTTTTGGAATATTTTGCTTCTGATATGGATTGGGTTTCTGATTCTGTTTGCTATATTATTGGGCATGGACATTAATTAAACATATATAATTTGGCACTATAATAATTTGTCTAACTATATTATCAGCACGTTATTATTTTACAGTAACAAAACTCATTTATTATTTATCTTCGTGCTTGGCTTAAAGGTAGCTGAGGTAGGATTAACTAAAGACAATGCAAAATTATTGATATGAACCTATAAATGCTATTGGAAATTGAAAACGTATCAATTTAATTGTTGTTATGGATAGTTGTCCTTTTGCTAAAATGACTTACGTTGTATAATCTACATTTTTGCTATGAACTAACGCTTTTTAATCATCATTGGTCATTAAACAACATTAACATAATACACAAGAGTAAATTTTATAAGTTGTCCACATCCTCAAAGGGTAAACAATGTAGGGACAGAAGAAAGGTCGATTACTGTCGCTCGAGACGTTGCACAGGGTGAAATTTTCACAATTTAGCGGGAGAAAATTAATCCCACCAAAAACATTACATGTGAAGAAGATTGTCACAAGCTCATTCCGCTCATGTTGAGCCAAGCTCCTAACTCTACAAGGTCTACCTCTACAAACCCTAACTCTAGAAACCCTACATCAAAGGTCAAAAAGTATGGCTTGGGAGTTTCACGGCCGTCGCACATTCACTCCTATGGACTTAAGGTAAGAAATTAAGTCACTGGTCTTTAATGTTGTGTAGATCCATGAAACGGCCAAGCCAAACTTTTTGACCAAGATGTAGGGTTTCTAAAGTTAGGCCTTATAGACAAACAAAGCTAATTCTGCTCTGCTTCGTCAAGCGAAGTTTGATGACCCATGTATAACTAAACTCCTTTATTTTACGTTCGTGAGACCTATTTTGGATGATGCTAGTCCTGTGTGGTCTCCTTTTTATGCGACTCATATTAATCGTATTGAGGCTGTACAGCGTAGATCCGTTCGCGGCCTTCCTTGGATTGATCCTCTTCGGCTGCCTTCCTACGCTAACCGATTAAAGCTTATTTCATTGGAGTCCCTTGAAAGTAGACGCGACAACTCCAGAATTGTTTTTGCATTCGATTGCTTGCGGGAAGCGGTTCATTCTCCCGAACTGCTGGGAGTTCTATATTTATCGATTCCTACTCGCCCCTTGAGGAACCAAAGCTTTCTCCATATTCCCCACCACCGCACTAATTACGGTATGCATGAGCCTATTACATCTATGTCTCGTCTCTTTAATAATCATTTTGAGATTATTGATTTTCACTTATCTAGATCTCGTCTGAAGAATCAGCTTTGTTAGGGTAGCGTTACTTTTTTTTCTATGGAATTATATTATTTGTTTTTGTAGTAGTCAATATTTGATAAATCTTAATAAATAAATGAGCTTGTGAGTCTTCACAACCTTCTTTACATGACATGTTTCTGGTGGGATTTCATTTCTTTTTGCAAGATGCTCTAGTTCTTTTTATTTTTTCAGGCTGTATTTCTTGTGCGTCAGCTATTCTTTCATACCCAATCTCTATCGTTGCCTCTTTTCCCTGTTGGCTTATTATTTGCAATAAGCGATAAATCAGGGTGGTACTTAGCTATTAACCGATTCTATTCAACTATAGCTGACTGTTGTGCTTTATTTAGAGATTCCCTAATATTTTCGTTGTTTCCTAGCCGGCATACCAAATTTCAGCTTTCTAATACTTCAGATAGTACCCTAGAGGTTTTGATAACGGAGGTTTTGATGATCATGAGTATCGAAATCGACATATTTCAGGTATTAATTAAATCTAAAGTATAAAAGCTGGACAAATGAGACTTAGTGTATTTCATTAGTCTAGTAACTACATCTTATTTTAAGAATTTGGGCTCTCTGGTGTTATCCAGACCTACGAGGAAGAAACTAATGAAGGTGTCCTAAAGTCGAAAAATCGTGGCAACTTTAATAGTGTGCGGCAATCTTTCCCACACTAAGTAAAATGGCATTTCAGGCGGCGTTTTTTTAACCAACCTGGACACGTTCAAATAAACAAAATATAAAAACAAAAATAATCAAAAATTAAAAAAATCGAAAAGTTAGTTATCATTTACTTACTGAAATAATTTATTAAAAAAACTTAAGAGGGGGGGGGGGGGGGGGGGAAGGGTTTCAGCGTAAAAAAACACTTTTTTTGTGAATTTTTTTTGAAGGAATGGATCGAGCAAATTTATTGATTTATTTATTTTGTACATTATTAAGCATACTTTTAACAATATTCTGTAATTTTTTCATGCATAAATATTGCAAAACAAGCCGGTGACAGAGCTTGCCCCAGTACGTCTTTGAAAAAATACAATTTGCGGTGTCCACTGTATCTCGGTCGGAAATTATCTGAAATCAAAAACCATTAAAATTTAGTCAAAGTATTATCAAATCCTCCCCCCAACGTTCTCCGATTATTTTTTTTTTCATTTAAAAAGTTTTGGTGGCCATCTAAAGTGTAAACTGCTATTTTCCACGAAAAATTCCGCCATTTTGTGGGTGGGAAACCCCCTTAATGTAAAAGAAAAAATTTAACTAAACGTTGGGGGGAGGTATTTTATATGTAGAAAATGTGTACCAAGTTTCAAATGAATCGGTCTAGTAGTTTTTAAATGGCAGTAAACACGGACTTTGAAAAAGTAGTTTTGAGAAAAACGCGTTTAAAGTTTATGAGCTAAAACAGAGAAGAAAACACTGCACACAGCTGCACTAAAGGACAGGGGACTAACTATAGACCATAACTTCAAGAGTTTTGCTCAGATCGACTTAAAATTTTGAGAATATATTCTTGAAATGTTTAAGGGGGTAGCTAGGTTTCAATGACCTCTTTTTTCAACTACATTTTTTTAACATTAATCTTTATTTGACATTTACAAATTTTTAGTATGTTTTCTAACATGTTAATAACTTCCAAAAAAAATTTTATTTTCATTTTTCATTAACATCCGGTTAATTTATGGCCGATCTGATGACGCCATGTTAAGAAACGGTTGCCATGATTTCTCAACTTTGGGTTATCTAAAACACAAAACAAAAATTGATTATAAAAGAGCACATAAATAGCTATATCCTGAACCTCAGTTATGGAAAAAAATTCATAAATAAACAAATAGTGCAAGTTTTTGTAATTTTTTCTTTTTTTTCTACATTTTTTAAGCAAGAACTGTTTAATATTGTTATTAAATATTATTTGAAAATCAAGACCGAGGTTCATGCGATTGCTAAGCTTTTTCTGAATATTTAAAAAAAAAAATTGAATGAAATTGTCCTAGTAGATCGACTGGAATCGTGGCGACAACCCAAAAAAAATGTGTTTTGGGATAAACGCGTTTAAAAGATAAAGTGCGAAAAACACGTCTCATCGTCGAAATATGGGAATCAAATTATCTCACTTTTAATCAGCAATGCCTGCTCCGTACAATATTCCTTCTTCGTCCTCAAAATGCTCGTTCTCGCGGGATCTATCTGCTCTCATCTGTGTACGATGTTCTTTTGAGGCCTCGCAACTGCGGTTTGTAAGATGCGAGCGCAACTGCCGATTGTAAGATGCGAGCGCTCGAGGCTTGGCGGCGTGATTCATTTTTCGGCCACTTCTGATACGCTATGAGATCAAAAGTCGTTTTTATCTTATTTCTGAGGTTATAGAGTGACTAAATATTGAGAAAAAAAAAGTGCAATTTTTTGAAAATTTCAAACCTGGCTACCCCCTTAACAATAAGATAAGACAACCCCCCCCCCCTAAGATCTGGACAACATACACTCTGGCCAGTCTGTTGCAATATGTGCATTGATTTACGGATCCTGAGATAAATTCTAAGTCAGTATATCCATTCCACAATATTCCGCCCCATACTGTGACCTTGCCATCACCATATTGCCTTTAAGTTGAACGCAGGAAAACAGAAATTGTTCAGTTGGCAGCCGGCAAACTGTTATTTTTGCATTTAGCATACAGCTAAAAAAAAAGACCTTCTTCCAATCATCAACCGTCTAATTTTTTCGTGCCTTGCATCACTCAAGCTTTGACTTTGCATGTATTTTCGTAAGGAACCGCTGTTTTTTGTCGCAGATAATTTTTTTTAAATTCTTCTCGCACAAAACTCTGCGAACATGTCCTAGTGAAATCTCAACACCACTAGCTTCCGCGAGTTTTTGAGAGATGTCGAAACTACTTGCAGTCCGATTTTGCTTCGTTGCCCTTGGAAGACTTCTTTTATTCCTGGCTGTTACCTTCGTGCTTCGGCCGGGCGGGTTTTTGTGTTTTCTCATATCTTTCTATGGCTCTATGAAACTAATCTGATCAATTCGCTTATTTTTCTCTCGGTTTTACCGGTTATGTACACCCCAATTACCTAATTTTTATCTATATTAGTGTGATTTTGATTTTCACGTAAACTTTTTGTAACTTACCTCACATTATTTACCGAAATCAACAAATTGTCTTACCATTTTGCCATTTAACAATTATAAATGCACAAAAATTGCTATGTTACACAGAAAATTTTCAGACAACTTCTACTGCGAAATTTTTCTACTTGTTACTGACTGAGTTGGGTCAATTGGTTGAGCGGCACGACCACCACGCCATGGTTCCCGGATTCGAGACGCGGTCTCCCCTTGGGTTTTTAAAGTAGAATTAAGAAATCCGCTCCGTCTCTGGAATGTTGTCTAGCTCGCAGCAATGTAAAAAATAAAAATTAAATTTCCCTCACTCCGCTTCCCCTAATTCCTTTCCGCATTAAATGGTTGTCCCCTAGGCTAACGGACTTGAAATTGTTCGGGCGTTCAGATTTGGCTGCGGCGCCTTTGGGGAATTTTCATACTTTGAAGTAAAGTATTCTTGGTCCAATATATTAACGCAGGGGTTAAATTTTGAAATTTACTGTTTTCAATATTTTTATCAATTTACAACTAAAACAACTTTTAAGAGTACAAAATTTAATTATAATAATTATATTTACCTACACATTTACGAATATTTGAATAAAAAATCTTGGAAACCAAAGCTTAATATTAATTTGTCTTTGATCACATATTTTTACGCAGCACTGTATATGGGTTTATAACCGTAACAAAATACTCTTAAAAGATACACAATAGAAAATACATTTTGAAAGTAAACTTATAAAGAGAAAAGGCCTAAAATGGTTGCCTTGCGGAATACCAAAGCTATTCTGTACTGCATCAGAAATGTATCGCATTGCATTCATTTATATAAATAGGAATATAACCAATTGCCCGCTCCGAGGCTAACAATTTATACATTTCTAATTTTACTTAATAAATGCTTATTTATCCTTTTGAATTTCTATTTCCTTATTATTCTTTAATGCACGTGTCTTCCTTCTTAGAAAAACATATCCATTTGGTTACTTGCTTTTTTCTTAAAATTTTTATACTTTTTTAAGCTTAGTAATACACTTTTTAACTGCATACTTTATTTTATTGTAAATTAACTAAGTGTTGTATAATTGGGATTATTTTCTACTTGCTTGCAACAATAATTATTAAGTTTAAACATAAGTGTAATTAAGTTATAGTTAAATGTTTTTCTGCTTCGTTTTTAAGACATGTAAGTATAAAAGTAGTTTTACATAAACTTTTAATATATGATATCTCCGTTTTGACTTTTCTGTCTTCGCCAAAGTTAGGTAACTTCGGCATTTTGAATAATTTTAAAAGTCCAAAAGATAATTGTGAACGCCTAATTATTTCCCTTCTACGAAATATAGATTTTTTATCCTTCGTTGATAATGAAATTTTTATCTAAACAAAAACCTGATTGTGCAAACAATCAGTAAAATTTTCTGCAAAAGTAAAAAAGTCTTCTATTTGATAAGGATAGCTCGGCGGACACTATCTTGTATCGAATTTGGTACTTGTATTTCACTAGGGAAACTTACAGTGCCTGCGAAGTCGCACGTCCCTTGTATTTGTAACAACAAACGAAAAATACACTCTGTCCCAATGTATTAAACTTAATGAGGTTTATTTATTGGGCTTTATCTTTCTCCTATCCTTTTTGAAAGCAATAGATGTCTCACTTTTTGAACACCTGTTCATCTCAATTAATTCCAAAAACGATTCTTTTTAATCAACCTCATAAAGTTATAAAGACAACCATCCACGCTTAGTTAAACTGTTCAGTTTTAACGAGATTTTGCATCAAAATCAAACAGAACTGCTTTGCGTTCGAATGTTTCTCACAAAACTCCAATTTAATTCATAATTACTGCAAAACTTATATATGTCACTCTTTGTCCTGGTCGGGACATGAGACATACTCCTTTTCTTTAGCAAGCCCTTATAAATTCAAGCAGATTCATTCGATAATAGTAATTGAACCTTTACAAATTTGCACAAATTTCATATATTTCCGAGAGAAGTCAAAGCATGATATTTAATTTTTACACAGAACAGTGACTTAATTTAGATTTAACAGTTCAATAGTTAACAAATAAAGGAAAAGCCTTAAATTTATAAAATTTCAGATCACAATAACAAATTTATCAGAAAAATATGAACGCCCTATAAATGAAATTTCGTCAGCATTGACAAAATGGACTGAAATTGAAAAGGATAAAAAATTGAAAAAGGAATATATTTTACGTGGAATACACAAGGATGGATTTCCTTTGATTACGGTAGATATAAAATGATTTCTAAACTAAATTTGTTAAGTAATTTGTTTTATATAAAAAAAGATTGTTTCTGGCGATAAGTTGGAAAAGGCAAAAGAGTCTGTGAAAAATGCTTATGCGTATCTCTATAGTGCAGAGGTTTTAAGTTCGTCACCTACGTTAAACATTAATAGACTTTCTACTTTGAAGAGGTAAAATTATTTACTATATTGCTGTACACATGTGTTGACTTTTTATGATATTATTACAGCAAAACTTTAATCTACCCGGAAAGTGTACTTCAAAGAAAAAATGTTGAGCCGAAACAAGTTTCAAAACAAGGAGAATCTTCTACGGTAGTTAAAGTTGAACCAACTATACAAGCTTCCAAGAAAAGTGCTAACGATTACTTTAAAACTCCCAATTCTTCTGATAGTTTGAAACGGAAATTCGAAAATGTCACTAAACCGGAAATTAGTCCCAAGAAAGAAAAGACTAGTCCAGAAACTAAACACGATATTAAACCAGTTCTGAATAAAAAAACAAGTCCGGTTAAAGGTAAAACAGCTACTGGTAAAGGGTCGATTGCATCGTTCTTTTCTGCTAAATCTGCAGCAAAAACTGAACAAAAATTGACTAATGGTGGTGGAAATGAGTCGCGGCAGGAAAAACCAGCCGATAAATTTAGTAATAACGTGCAAAATCCGATTCAAAAACCTAACAAAAACGAAGATATTAAAAAAATAGACAAAACGACAGCATCTGGCACATCTAATCCTAGTCATGAAACTAAAACAATTAAAAAAAATTCCTTCGAGACAAATAATATTTCCAAAAAGCGGCCTTTGGAAGATTCAGGCAAGTTTTGTAATCTTTTTTTACTGTATAAAACTGTTTTCAAAATTAATTTTTCTTTACAAAGGAAGTAAAAAACAAGAACAAAATCCCAAAAAACAGAAAAAAATTTCGGCTGGACGAAGAAGAATTATTGTGGATAGTAGTGACGAAGAGAATGTAGCAGAAGGTTAACACCTTTTTTTTTATATATTTTAAAGTAATAATAATTTGCAATTATATTTTAGATTCGGAACCGGAACACGAAACCAAACGAGAACCTGAACCCGAATCCAAACCCGAGTCCGAAGCCGAAACTGAAATTAAAATAATTGAAAATTCTGTCGAAGTTGTTGAAGTTGAGGAAGAAAGTGAATCCGTTGAATCTGCACCATTAACACCTTTAACATACCAGGATGAAGATGGCTTCTTAGGTAAAGGTTCATTTTACGCTCTTGTTAATCTAATAATTTGTTATTTTATTTGTAGTAACTATAAAAGAAAAGAAACCTCCACCGAAAAAGGTAACACGGCCAGCTACTGTAAAGAAAACTCCTGTTAAGGTAGAAAAAGTACCTGTAAAAACAGCTACAAAGCAAGGATCAATTCGAAACTTTTTTATGAAAAAATAGCTTCAAATTACATGTATCAATAAATTTAATTTAAAAAAATCAATTAACCTCTCTTTAAGAAACAAAATTTGTTAAGAAACACATTTGATATATTTTAAAACCTTTGTATCGTGCTAATTTGCATGAGATTTGAAGCAAAACCACTTGTAGAACGGAATCGTTCAATGTAGTAATCATAATCAAACGATAAGTAGAAGTTCTTTAACCGTATTCTTAGCTGGGTTTCCAGCTTTAGGGATTTTGGCCAATCCCGCGGGATTTTTAAAAATCGTTAGAAAAATGTTAAAACCAAACAGAATTGCCTTCAAACTACTTGCGACTTTTAAATAATAAAACAAATATAATAATTTCAATATTTTTGATTCGCATAAATGTCAACATAACGCCTCCAACGATTTTTGGTTTCAATAGACTTTACGACGTGGTCTAGTAGCTAGCAACTGAAAAGCAAATTGTGGTTCATCTTGTTCAACGTCTTGTTTGTACAATTTCTCTAAAACTTTGTTTAGCTCTTGACTGCTTTTTGGGTGGTTTGAAAGCCTCATCATGTGATTTAAGAGCCTTTTCGTAGCTTTATGGATTTAATAGAAACGTCAGATATGGCAGATAAGGCCTAGCTGGTGGATGTATTTTCTGTGTCCAAATTTTCAAGCATTAACTTGAATGATCATCTGTACTGTTTATATTGTGGCACTCCTTCTGAAGAGAGCTTCACGACCCATTTTCACGGGTTGCAGGTAATTGAGACGGAGTTGTTTAAGTGGCACGACTACCACGCCATGGCCCTCCTTTCTAGGTCTCCCCGTAATTTTTAAGATATAATAAAAAAAAAATACACTGTCTCTGGAGGCTATTGTCTAGCAATACAAAAAAAAGGCATTCAAGTTCTTTAATTCCCCTTACCCTAATTCCTTTCCGGCCAAAGTCATTCTAACGCATCAAAGGGTTGTTCCCTAACCTGTGGCCACATCCAAAAAAAAAAACCAATAAGGTAACGTAACGTTCTCTTCCGGATTTGGTGCTATCTTTCTCTGGTTCCTTTAACCCCTTGTGGTTCATAGGGCGTCTATTAAGGGGTTATTCTACTGTTAAAATTTTTTTGGATTTTTTTTTACATATTTCGATAGATAAACTCTTCAAAAATAAGCCTGTAAAAATATTAGAACGATATCTGCTTTCGTTTTCATTCTACAGGTATAATACCGAGCGCGCGCACCGTAAAAAACCTAGTAAAAACCCCTTTCGAAAATTTTAAACGCGTTTTTCTCAAAACCTTTCCAAAAAGGTACAACATGCCCAGATAGAAAAAGTATGTAGAAATTTATAAGTAGAAAACCTATCGGGGAATATTATTAAAATCTGCAATTTGAAAGAAAATAAACTCATACTAACTCGAAAATACTATTTATTGAATTCAAAACGTATTACAATTAATCTTAGTACTTTACAAACGCAAATATCCACCGCCACTTTGGATGCATGTCAATATCCTGCTTCTAATTCCCTGTTTCAGGCGTATTGTAGCCGTCGTCTTCCGTATTTTTGTCGCTGCATTCCCAATTCTTGCAATTAAAACCTCTCTAATTTTAACAGGGCTTGAATAAATTTCATTTTTCATTCTTCTCCATAAGATAAAGTCCAATGGAGTAAGGTTTGGAGATTTGGCAGGCACAGCAATCGGTGCATCTCGTTCAATCCAGCCATTACGAAATTTTCCAGATATTATTGCCTTCATAATGTTAGCAGTATGCGTTGGTGCTCCATCGTATTGGTAAAACATGTCCGTTCGATTATGCAGAGGACATCCCCTCTATTAGATCTGGCAGTGTATTCTCCAGAAAGTCCGTATAGATTTGACTGTTGAGCACTTGGGGCAAAATGAAAGGTCCTACCAAACGGTTGCCGACGATGCCAGCCCAAACATTGACACTGAATTTCTGCTGGAATGAGGTTACCCTTGTCCTATGTGGTGTAGTGTCCGATCAGGTATAGAGGTTGTGGAAGTACGTGATACCATTCCTGGTGAATTGTGATTCATCCGTCCACAGAATTCGATCCAGAAGCGCCCTGTTGTCAATGTCGCGTTCTAGAAGCCAAATGCAGAATTCCAGTATTCTCTCGGAATTTTCCTCTAGTATTTCTTGGACTGGGTGATGGTGATATGGATGTAACCCCTTTAGATGAATGACCCTTCAAACTTTAGCTGAAGACACTTCTAATCGTATTTGGACTCGTCTCGTGCTCGTTTCAGGGTCTTGCCTGACTAGGGTCTTTATTTGCTGCTCGTTGTCGGCAGAAGTTTCCTAAGTTTTGGGTTCCGTTGCCCTGCCGTGTGAAGTTACACTTCCTGTTTCTCTTAACCTTCAAAAAGTCCTTGCAAATACCCGTCTTTGGAGTGCTCGTCGTCCTTTGATATTCCAATACAGCCACTGCCTCGTTCCCGTCTACTACAACATAAATGTAAATAAAATTCTACCATTTTTTGATAATTTTTGTTTTAAAACATCCGTACTTATTATTTACCAACTATGATCGATATTCTTGCTGATCCTCTTTTATAGCAAAATTTCCATCAGGTATGAGTTACAGAATGCCAGGATACTAGGGTGTGAAGACTGGCCAACACAAGCTACAAGCTAATATCGGCAATAAAACAAAATTACACTAACATTTTTACGAGTATAACTTTTTTGCAGCAATAATTAAAATTAATTACCTGTGCACCCAAAACAAACATTCCCGACCCTTTGTCTTAAAAATTTCGTTTATTTAAAGAATTTCGTACCTAAAGTGCAATAAAATAATTCGATTGTAAGGGATTTCTAAGGAAGCAGGTTTTCTAATCCTTTCTCTACCTAGACATTTGGGAAAATACTGAATTTTTGGTATTTTCAAAACATTTTTATCACTTTTGGAAGTGACTATACCAGCAATGGCAGGAGCTAGATCAACATTGTCGAGAATTTTGGAAAGTTCATTGAAATAGTAGTTTTTTGGCATTCGCTTGATGTCGTTGAATAGATCAAAAGATAAAAATAAAAGAGTGATGTGCATACCATGAAAATTACAAATTCATGAATCACCCTGTAACTTCCAACCGGTTGCAACTGCCCCCCTCCCTTGTTATACAATTTTTTTTGGTTAAGTGAGATCCCCTACTTATTTCCATATCTCAGTTCTGAAACACCTATGTCATTTTAACGTCGTTGCTTTGCCACTCGAACCGTAGCGCCGTGAATTACATTTTTTACATTACATTGAATTTGTCGGTAAAACTTTGGAAATTTTCAGCGTTTAGGGGGTATTCTACCCGAGATGGTCCGAAAATCAATGTTTTTAAATCGTTGTGAAAAAAATAATTTCAATATTTTTCGCAATTTTTCGTAAGTTTCCGAGTAAAAATATTCAAGTTTTGAAGTGAGGCTGTACAAGGGCCACAGTTTGAACATTTTGCTGGGTCGTACAAGGGTCGTACATGGCCTTCTTGCAGGACAATTGGGCCGTACAAGATTTTGTCATGAGTCGTACAAGGGTCGTACAGTGGTCGTAAACGGGCCGTACAGGGGTCGTACACGGGCCGAACAGGGGTTGTAATATTGCCTGGTACAAGGTTGTAATATTTTCTTTATCCAACCACGGTAGATCACCTTTCCAACCAACTTTTATATAGTTCAGTTGAATTGCTTCACTAATGTCTGTGATTATATGAACTGATATTTCACTAGTTTCCGACCAACAAATTAATGTCCACCAAATTTTCTTTTTATAATTAACCATGAAAGTGCACTATATCAGAACGGCAATACTTTAACAGGACAAACGTTCACTGCTAACTGACCACTGTCTGTAACCCGAAGAACAAGCTGAGTTCAATTGTCATAAAACAACCCAAAAATTCGTGTTTATTTCCGTTTTTGATCGTCAGCAAAACAACGGAAAACTTGTAAAGAGCCATCTTAATATTCTTTATGCCAGAGCTATGGTTTTTAATTTTGCTGTAATGTTCTACTGTACCGCAGCGTTAACGTTCAAGCTTCCTAATTTCAATGAGCGGAGCTCGAGGCTCTGTTAAGGGGGGTGTAAGGTATTAAAATTTTTTTTTGCATATTTTTTTATTTGATAGTACAACTCTTCAAGAGTATCTAGTTAAAATTTGAGGTCGATTGGAGCAAAACTTCCGGAGATACAGTGCCTCGGGTCTCCCTCCATCCGATAGATCCCAAATACAAAATATCAGTGTTAAAACTTTAAACGCGTTTTTCTTACACTTAGCTTTTTCAGAGTCGGTGCCCACTGTAGCTAAAAATCTACTGCACCGATCCTTTTGAAATTTTGTACACTTTTTCTTTACATAAATGACGAGGTACTGACGTCGAGTTATTTTTTTTTAATTTTAACGTATTTTAAAATCAAAATCTTCTCTATTTTTTTGATGAAAAATCGGCATTTTGACTTCCAAGTGGTGATCCAATGATGAGTTATGAGAGGCACCGCAATCAAACTTTTTTTGAGACGTCCGCGGAGATTTGCGAAATGTTCTTCAAATGTTATATTATTATGTAGTAAATATAGAAATAAATATATATTAACCGTGTTGCCAAAAAAAATTATCGAAAATATGCTTTTTTTGTATGGAATTAACCTTTTACTCCCCCTTTAATCATTTTTTTGTCAGCTTTTCTGTTTATATACATAATGCAATTTACTCTTATATATTTTCAATAATGATATGTATAACTTAAACTCAGTCTTTATTAACAGTTCGGATCTCGTTGTTGGGTCGAACGAAACTGAAATTATTCGCAGTCTATTGATCAAATTTAAGTTTGAATATTTCAGTATTTAAATGTTGTAAAGTGATATTGATAATGAAAATAAATTACATTTTATTCACAATATAATTATTATACGGTTGCCCACCCTGCTGTGTACGGCCGTTTGGGCTTTTCACTCGAGTTTGGACCGCGTACGCCCCGATGTACGGCCGTTCGCGCTTCATACTCGAGTTCGGTCCTTGTACGCCCCAGTGTACAGCCCGTAAAATTTTCTGGACCCTGTACAGCCCGTGTACGCCCTTAAGAAAACTGAACGGCCCGTGTACGATCGCTGTACGGCCCCGATCATTTTTACTCGGGTTATTCTACAGGATATGAAAAAAAAATATTTTTTTTTACTTTTAAAAAAATCTGTAAAAATATAGTTTTCTCGACGCCTTGAACTTGAACCTGCCGAAAAAAGTTGCTAACTTGCGGACACGATATCTTCCGTTCAAAGATTCTGAAACAGAAATATTCGATTTTTCGGACCATCTCGGGTAGAATAACCCCTAAAGGTAAATAGCATAGATTCAAAAATCGATCACTCAGAAATGCCATAGCTGAGGGTTGAATTGTTAGCTTCACAGCGTTACAGTACATAACTGTGACAATGGCGTTTTGGGCAGATTCTAAAGATTATCTTTTTATTTAGTTTATTTATTCCATTGTGGAAAGGCATTGTTTACATTCAATACAAGTAGTATATATTTATTACTTTAATTTTTAAATGAACTTTTTAATTACACAAAACTTCCGTTGCTGATGCTTCAGGCGGAACTTCGGGTACATTTTTCATTAGATCGGAAACTTCACAACAGTATGTAAAACCTTGAGCTAAATTTTTAAAATTCCCACGCCACCAATTAAAGTCCCTACATATGTTGCGACAAAGATATTCTCTTTTAGTTGCAAATGGATCGTTCAGAGTGATGAAGGCGATTCCGTATTTTTTGTACTTCAATATCTTCCAAAACCACTTCGGCACAGGAATCATAGGAGATGCTACTTTGTTCATAAGATAGAGAGGCACATGCTCCCCATTTTCATTAGGTAACGTTAATATGCCCGATACTCCTGTGTATATTTCCAGATCATCATCTATCATTTCCGCTTTTTTTCGTGCCATTATTTCTACTGTAAGCCAGTTCTCTTTATTAACTATCTGAATATTAGAAGAAGTTATTTGAGTTAAAAATAAAATAAAAATTAAAATACATACGTGCCACTGCGGTGCAACATTAATATAAAAATAAGTGGCAAGTTGCCAGCTTATGAAGATACCGTCAGCATCTGGAGTTAGATGCCCTCTAGACAAGAAGGAAGAATCACTAAAATATTTTGTTATTTGAGTTTTTCCAAGAATTGGTTTAAGTACATCAATTTGTGAATTGCGTAAATAAACCCAGGAAGCATTGGCTGTTCTGGGGCTACCCGCAGTTCTGAAAAGTGGTCTTTCGTCCTTTCGGAGTCTGTCTATAAGAATTGAGAAGATAATAAGCCAAAACTGAATAAAATGATTTTTGAAAAATTTCTTACATTTAATTGATTTTCCAGGAATTGTGTGATGAGTGTAAACAACAGTAGCATTATCCATATTATAGCAAACTTCAAGATATTTTACGAAAATGTTTCTAAATGATCGAAAACCTATGTGCTTTATGACTCCGTGACGAACACATGCTTTATTTGTTTCTATTACATCCGCAACATTTCTTTCAGAACATTGGAGATTTGGAGCTATTCCATTTTGATGTAAAGCGTTATTTCCGCACTCCAGAACTAATTTTGCCTGTTCTACAAAAATATGAAAATATTATTTGAGATTTTTCAATTTTGTATAACTTTTTGTAGTAGTTACTTGAATTAATTAATGTATTGCTCCTTCCACTGCAAATTATTGAAACTTTTTCCTTCTCTTTCCATTGTAGTTTTGGCCCTAAAGGCTTGGTTAAATTGTGATTCATGTCGACGAAAACTGGAGCATTTAAAGGTAGATCTTTATTTATGTCAAGAGAACAACCTGAAATGTTGAAAAATATATAGATTAACTTGTTGTATGCAAGATAGTGTAGATGCTTAAATCAACAAATTTAGCGTTTTTATGCCAGGGAAATTCTCACTTCCCTGATAAGTTATAAATTTTCACTCGACTATTCAAAGTTTCGCGCTAAAAATAATTGCGTGAGATTCCGGGCAAAAACAAATCCGAGAAAAACTACTACCTACTACTAACTAACTTAAGTAGTTGAGTCGTTTTTGCCTGGAGTTATTCTCTGATGTTTGCAGGGAGTCTCGAGCGGTTTGATTTTGCGCGAAGCATTTTTAAACCCCTTTTGCTCGGACTTTGTAGATAGGTCATTTTTACTCTCACCTACAAAAAAAGAGTAAATTCCGATAAAAATTAGTGATAAAATTTTATAAACAAACTTTGTGCTAGTATTTATTTTGGGTTTTATCACCAACCACAGTACTTTTTAATATATAGTTGGATTGAATTGCATTGGAGGTGTGAGGTCCTCAAGCGCTGCGACCACTTGTGCCTATTATGATAACAATCTCAACTTCTTATAGCAAGCGCATCCCTCCGAAGAGGTTTAACAGCTCTCGCGGTTGGCAATCATTTAGCTCACTCGGTACCAGGGTTGGCAATCACATAATACGTGTATTGGGCTCTCATCATCCTCCAGACAAAGTCTGCAGGTGGGGTCAATCGTTCTGCTTATTTTTACCAGGTGCTTCTTCAGCTGACAGTGCCCGGTAAGCAAGCCAGCCAGAGTTCTGACATCCAATCTATTCAGCTTGAGGAGCTCCCTGCATTTTCTCGGTGAAGGTGAGGGCATAAAGCCCTTTGAGTGAGCGTGCACCTCAATGTTGTTCCAATGCAACTTAAGCTCCTCACTTGCACGGTTTGCTATCAGCCTTTTAGCTGTGCAGAGAGCACACAGACTGGCCCTGGCCCTATGAAAGGCGTATTAGATTCCTGTATCGCAAGTTCATCCGCCTTTTCGTTCTACACAGTTCATCTAGACTCCTTTCACATTTCCACATTTCCAGTTTAAATCTGGTGGTAGATGAAGCAATTGCTTTTTGCGCTGAATCGGTCCCGCATAGAATCGATTAAAAAATCGGCCGATCGAAGGCTTATAGATCGATCTTTTGTGATCGAATCAATCGCACATCCCTTGTTTGAGTAATGCTTTTTACATATTAAATCAATTCGGGTAACCCTTGTTTTGCAGCAAAACAGCAGATAGCAATTCGATTTTTAACAGGCACAGCACAATAAAGCTTTTCTTCATTGAACTTTTCGACGTACAATCAAGCACAGCATTACGAAAAAACAGTTCAGCATAGCATAGCATTCAACACAAAATTCATTATATTCGTTGATAATCATTAAAAATTCTTTCAAAATAAAGTTATAAACGAATATTAGGACAGTTATTTTTAAGAATCCGTAGTAACTAGGAACCATGTCCCTAAGTCTCTGCTGGATGTAAATCGGTGACCCAGAAACAGAAATGATAAGATTTTTGGACCACGTTTTCATAAAAAGAAAATTGTATTAAAATTTTCTTTTACATAGCCCATTGAATGGGGTGTCTTTAGATAAAATACAAAAAATGTTTTAGGACCTTTTAAATTTAACTCTTCAGTCACGAGAATTTTGCTTTTAAAGTCGTTATCAAAGTCTCCCCCCTCCAATTTTTAAATTATCAATGCAAAATATCTGACAAAATTCTTAAGTTAGTACTTTCAATGAAAACTATAACTAACACTGCAGCAAAAATAGTTAATGATAAATTTGGAAATAACTCTATCGAACCCTATCATGTGCGTGTCTAACACGCTCCTCACCCGTTTTTCAACAAATATTTGTCACTTATTTATACGTGGTAAGTTTTCCCTACTACTACTGCATTATACTGTGATAAAAATAATTGGCAGTTTCGCACTTTAAATTTACACTGATAACAGTCACTAAATTAAAATTAATTAACACTTTTAATTTCAATAAAAATATAGTCAACTCACTCCCATCAACTAATTGCCACGATGTGCTCAAAATAAGCGCTACAACGAAGAAACAGACTTTTGTTTGTAACATTTTAATAGAAGTCAGATCGGTTGGTTCCTTTACTGTGCTTATATAAGCCTTGATGAAGGTTACGCATTCAGCTCCAAAACATATTTTCAAAATATTTGTTCAAATGGCTATGCAACATTATTATTTGAATTACGTGTTTGGTTAATTAAGGAAATACGCAAGCAATTTTTTGTCTTTTTGAAATAGTAGATTTTTCTAAAGAAATAATTCATACTTCAAACAAAGTCGAACAGCGCGTGTATATACCACAAAGCCTTTGGACCGCACATTTTTCATACATTTATAATGTACGTAAGGAGCAACATTTCTTGTCTATCTTATCTAAAGGAGAGATGTCTTGATTCTTGGTGATGACTGAAGAAAACTTTGAATACCTACAACAACTTCGTGCAAGGAGTAGAAAAAACTACTGAACATAAATTTAATTTCATGAAATACTCCAGTTTTATTAAATCAAACACTGTCTCTAGGAAAAAAATGTGTTTAAATAGTGAAGTTTCAGAAAACTTTCAAACTGGACCAGACCAATGAGAGCTAACTAGAAACATCATCAAAGTTGAATCAGTAACTTTCCTACCTTCACTTCAGAGAACTCAGAAAACTACTAGGAAAAATTGAGCAGTGCAGAAGCTGAAAAAATAATAAAATGAGAAATTTATTTTTTTTCCACCAAATGTTAAGTCCAGTTTTCCAATTACTGACTATTATTACGTGAAGTGTTCCGTCAAGAATTTTTTTTAAGTATTGCGGTTTTCCCAGAAAAATCAATTCTTAACTTTGCGCCAATTGTAATAGTACTCGGTTCCTTGTTTATATGGAAGTTCAAGGAAATATCACGGTAACATCAGGGAACTTGTGCGTTGGTATAAAAGTTCTAATTGATACAGATATGAATTTTTATACAAAAGCATAGGTTGCTCATATTATTTTTTGAATTATTTTTATCTTAATTTATAGTGGAATAAGGCTCAGCTGATTGGGATCATTTGAAAGACATCGCTCCAAGCGTCGGTATTATACTTCTAAATTCAACGCTAGTCTCCCCAGCAAACAAATGTGGAGAGACCTTTTGGCTATTGGTGTAGAACGAAGGTGTTGCTTTGAATAAAGATCCTAATGAGCTTAATCGAATATTTACATCCTAATAACATAATTCAATCATACATCAATATGAGGAATCTGATGGATTCTCTTTTACCCCAGTCACTGAAACTGACGTATTTCTGTCCTTAATGTCAATTAAGGGGGGAAGTACATGAAGACGTTTTCAAAAATCGATTTTTTTTTATTGTTTTAATCGATAAGTATATGCTCTAAGAATATAATTCCAAAATTCCAAAAGCGTATCTCGAAAATTATGAAAGATATGCCACTTGAAAGTGGTCGGCGCCGATCAAGCCCAGCGCGCCTGGGATCGAGGATCTTTGCTGCGCGCGTGATTCCGCTTACCGGATTTTTTTTCTGCTCTGGAATTTAGAGTGATGAATGCGACTTTGTTAAAGAGCGTTCTCAACGTTTTCAGTCCAAATACCGATTTTTCTGAGAATACCCCTCCCCTCTTACCTATTAGCGTCCGACTTCGGTAAGTTATTTTTTCCTTCACCGCAAACTTTAAACTGCGTTTTCTCAAAACCATGTTTTTCAAATTGGCGTAAAAGATTACAAAAAAACTAGTGAACCGATTTTCTTCATCCAGCACTCATTTTAAAGGGCATAAAAAACTACTCTAGATAGACTACGGACATAGCAAAAAAATCATTTTAAGACCATTTTTGACGCGAAAATAATTAAAATTTTTGCAAAAAAAGCCAACTTTTTTTTTTCATGCCCGATTTTTATAGTAAATGTTCGAATTTCGAAAAGATCGTAGTCTATCTAGAATAAACAACCCCTCGAGTATAAAAATGTGTGGTTTTTTGATTTCAGATAAAAATTGCGCCGAATTCGATGTCAGCCGCGACACGAGTTACGAAACCCACCAAAAGTTGATAAATTTTTTATTTTTCAAAATGTAAACAATTTTTTTTCTCTTCTTAAAACATTGCCCTAAATACATATAATATCGATTTCATGTGGACCTTTTTCATTTTCCCAAAAATAAATCCCAAAAAAGTCCTTTTTTTTCGGCCTCTTCATGTACTTCCCCCTTAAGTCTAAAGCATGTCGGTCCGGATGATTTACACTATAAATTTGTTAAGATGTTACATCAATTTAACATATTGCAACGGGCACGAGGTAGGCCACGAAAAGGGAAATAGTCAACCGTGTAATGCGCATGAAATTAAGAAAAGGAAATGTCAAACGGGGAAAGTCAAGGACGACTCGGACCAATGGTGAATATGTGAGGTGAAAATGTGTAACGGGAATATCTGGAACTAAGTGTCCGAAGTTTCTAGAATTAAGCTAAGTAGTATAAATAGGGCTGAGTAGCCCGTCGATCACGAAGAGCCCCATTTACGTTACAATATTTTTTAAATAGCGTAACAATGAGAAGCTCTTTTCCTATGACAGGGAAAATTTCAAAAATTTTACCTGTTCCTAAACAAACAATTGTTGAATTCTGCCCATATCTATTTTTCCCTTTCTTGCCAAAGCTCTTGAGAAGGTTTTGCATAAGCAAATGACTGATCACTTGGAGGCAAGAAACCTCTTGTCTACCAGCCAACTATTTTGACACTTTGTTTTGCTCTGAAACCATACTATATTTTTCTGGTTGATTTGATAGTGTACAATCAGAATCTGAAAACTAAAAAAATCAGTGAGGTCAAAAAAAATTTTTACAAAAAATTGTCCCTTCATTTACACGATATTGTATTTTTTTTTAATTTTCTATTATAATGGTTGTTCGGATTGTCACGTAAACATGTCCAGCAACAGTCTGCTAACATGCTAGCAGTCCATTTTTCTTAATACCGCTTTTCCATAGTCCATAGTATCTTGATGAAATCTCTCCCCATGTTTATCACTAACTGCACCTAAATTGGGAGGAAAGAAATTCAAGTGGGAATGCAGAAAATTAATTTCCAGCGACAGTTTGGCGGAATCAGTACGTAAATTGGGAATTGAAGGAACATGGTATTTCAACGACAACGATCCCAAGCATACGGCAGAAGTCGTGAAGTTATGGCGCTATACAGCATACCTAAACAACTTAATTCCTCGTCTCAGTCACCCAATCTAAATCCCATTGAAAACTTTGAAGATGATTTAGATCGACGAATTCGAAAAAGGTCTATAAGAAACAAACAATACCTGAAGACTGCTCTCTGTGGGGAGTGGGACAATATTTCTCCGGAATTAACAAAAACGTTAGTTTATTCAATAAAAAATTAGATTACAGGTAGTCATTCACAATAATGGTGAACCTACAAAATATTAATGAAGTTCTCTTCAGTGCATATAAATTAATATCTAGCGAAATTTTCAAAGGTTTGCTTTAGTTCTTTACATCTACTGGTTAATATTGTGGACACTATTTTGATTTGAAATAAGCAATATGATGGGAATCGTATTTTCATGGGGGTATGTATACTTTTTTGGGTGATTGTAGATAATACAGTTTCTAAATCTTAATCCATGCTAGGCTTCCTAAAGAGGAATGCAAAGGATTTTGATGACCCATATACTTCAAAGACTTTGTTTTGTTCTTTGGCTAGAACTCGTTTAGAAAATTGTTCGGTATCTGTGAAAGATAAATTGGTCGGGTCTTTATCTTGCTATGACGCACGATGCCAACTAAAAAACCCAACTAAGAAACGCAACTTCGTAATGCATGGATCTATTTCGATTATTTTTTCTTTGTTGGGTAGAGCATGTTCCCTGATTGGTGCCATGTTTTTGGTGGCGTGGGGGTGGGGGTAGGAGTGAAATCTAACTTCGTAATGCGTGGACCGATTAGGTTAATTCTTTTGGTTTTATAGTTTATGATACCCCATTGCTAATAATGAAAAAAATTTAAAACCAAACTTCGTAATACGTGAACCGATTTGGATGATTCTTTTGCTGTTGTATAGAGTATGATCACCTATTGTTTATAATGAAAAAATATGTTCCTAGAGTGGGGTAGACGTAGTACCACCCTGGAGATCCAATCGGAAAGGACTACTCTTGGTTGGCCCCTGGCAACCTGTAAGATGTTGCTTAGCAGGAGAGAAATCAACTTAGCGAACCACAGATGGGCAAACGGCACTACGTGCCATACGTCCAGACAGATCTGGCCTAAACTGGATCTTAACCGCTCCAATTTTCTGCTTTCGAGGGGCAGATCTGATTATAGAATAGATGCTGGGGTAATCACAGGCCATTGCTGGGATTGCTGGGGATCCCCTCAAACGACTTCTGCAGAAGCTGCATGGACGAGAAGGAGGAGGAAACCATTTTACACTACCTCTGCCAGTGCCCTGCACTGGCACGCAGGCGAAAGTCCTTCTTGGGAAACTATTTCTTTGATAGTCTTTGCGATCTGGCGGCGATTGACGTTGCAGATCTTTGGCGCTTCATCGGCAGCTCCGGATGGTTCCAATGAGAAGGTGGAGGGAGTTCTTGGATTCCCGTGGTATCACAATGGGCCTTTTGAGGTCCTAGTGCGCCCTTTAAGGCAGCCACACGAACCTAACCTAACCTAACCTAGAGTGGGGTGGCAAGAGGTAGTCTAACTTCGTAACGCGTGGACAGAGTTGAATGATTAATTTTCTGATGTGTATAGTGTGTTCCTTCATTGGTTCCACGACACAATTTTAAACGGTGGGGCTGTAGTAGGGGTAGGTTGGATGTCAGCTTGTTAACGCGTAGACCGATTTGGATGATAGAGTATAATCCCCCATTGCTACTATGAGGATAAATTCTTCACTAGGGCTGTGGTGGGGGAGTGGTAGGTTAACTTCGTAACGTGTGGACAGATTTGGATGATTCTTCATTTGATGTATAGAATACGTTGCCCCACTGGTACGACGACAAAAATTTATGGGGTCAGGTGGTGTGCGGAGGGGGCGTCACCCAATTTCTTAATTCACACACCTATTTGGAAGATTATTTTTTGTGTTATCCAGTATAATTCCCCATTGCTACTATATGGAAAAATGTTGACCTAAGGTTGGGGTGGGTAGAGAGGTAACTCAACTTTGTAATGCGTGGACTGATTTAGCTGATTCTAAATCCATAGAGTATCTATTTATATATTGACAAAAATTGTGGCTTGTGGTAAGAGTTAGAGGATGCGTAGCACCTAGCTTCATAAAGCATGGACCGATTTTGATGATTTTGATTCTGTTGTACAGAATACGTTTCCTGATTAATAAATGATAACAATTTTGTACCTAGAGTGACTACAATGATTCTCTGACTACTATAATTCTTTCTTGCTGTGCAGAGTGTGTAATTTCGTAATATATTGCCGGATTTGGATAATTCTGTTTCCATTCTTTAGAGTATACTAGTTCTGCAATTATTGCTTTGTTCGTACGAGCAGCGTTTTTCGAATCGTATACATGAAGACTTTAAAAAGTGAAAAATAAAATAGTTTTTAGAAAAAAAAGCGCTAAAAAGCATATATTTTTATATTACATTTTGAAGTCGCTGCAAATTAAACAAACAAAACAGATGTTTTAACTTACAAAATTCGCTTTTCACAACTTTTAATGTCTTATTATTAATGCTTTATTATTTGATACTTTTCATATCACCATTTACGGTAATAGTAATCCAATAATGCTGTCATTAAAATTGTTCAACTTGCATCCTCTCGAGGTAAATTTTTCTATATCCTCAGGTAAGTTAAATAATTTTTTATCCAATTTAAGAATTTCATATGTTCTCTTCAATTCTGGATTAAAATATTGTACTATGTGGTAGATAATTTTTGAAAAAGAGCTGGGTTGAATAATATTAGTCAAATGAATTGTAATCGAATATGTATCGTTAAGAACTTTGCTAAATATAATTTGAAAGGTAACTTTTTTAGAAGAATTTAAATTGTACTAATTTTCATAGAATGTGTGTATGCAAGTCATGTCTGCAAGATTACGTCTTCATAGACAATCAATTGAAATTGAAATTGAAAAAAAATCATATGGATTTACTTGGAATAATGTGAAATCTTCAGATTTTGTGTCACATGTCTATGAATTGGAAAGTGAAGGATCTTCAACTAGAAAAATATCTGATGTTGTAAAATTTTATTTTTTATTAGATTAGGTCTAGTCAGAATTTTCAAAAAATCGATTTTTCTTCTGCATTTTCTTGAAGTATGATATCTTGAAAATATTCCCTGAAAATTTCAAGCCAATCCGAGAAATATTTTTCGAAATATCCCACATTTACTTAAGGGCTCTCTGCAACGCGCTAATGAGAACTTCAAACTTTAAAGGCGTTTTTCTCGATACTATGTTTTCAAAGTGACCGGTGACCGCTATAAATCAAAAACTACTGGATGGATTTGGATGAAATTTATATAGCTTATTGTAGACATAAAAACTTCGATTT
Source organism: Leptarthrus brevirostris (assembly GCA_964036015.1). Taxonomy (NCBI): domain Eukaryota; kingdom Metazoa; phylum Arthropoda; class Insecta; order Diptera; family Asilidae; genus Leptarthrus; species Leptarthrus brevirostris. Next base: position 10,015,499 of record OZ038373.1, read on the forward strand.
TTTTCAAGCAATAAACTAGTGGTATTTTGTCGAGTAAACTTTCAGAAGCCGCCATTTTGAAAATATTCAAAAACACCAAAAAGCATCGATTAAGGACAAGATTAACTATTAAACTAATGATTCCCTTTGTTTGAGTTATTTCCGATGAACCAGTAAGATGCTGTGTTGGTCACCGCAAATCGCAACTTCCGGAATGGGGGTCCAACAAATATGGCGATAACTTTTTTACAAATAAATTTTTTTTGTTAATTTTGATAAAGACAAGCTAAAAGATGATGTAACAACTCTGAATAATTATTTTTGTAAAATAAATTTAATTACCGCCAAAAAATAGTTTTAAAAAAAAAACCGATGAGAAAGTCTATTGGGGGAGTAACTAAACAACACCCTTAACAAAAAATCAAAGTGACATTTCAACGTGTAGGTATATATATTAGAGACGTCAAAATCCAGATAGAGTACATAATTGGGTGTATTATTAGGTAGACGAAACAAGAGAAATAGGACTGCCTCTAAGGCAATTTGCTTTTTATCATTATCATGTCAAAAGAAATACTGAAAGGATACAATAGATGCGCATAACATGTGAAAGTTATATGCGGTGAAATAAATCATACAAATATTGTTTAACAGCTAATTTTATTTTGAAATCTTTACACTTTTATCTTAACAGATAATTTATAAAGATGTCCAATATTGCCTGCACTTTTCAAAATAGATTCGCGAGACTAATCCCAAGCTTTATACACTTCAAGCTTTATTCAAAATTGCTGCCAACGCGTCTGCTACACCATTTTCGGTCGCATCCTCAAGAAGTATGTTGTCATACTCATCTATGCACCTTCTTAAGGTTTTCAATTTTGGGCTGCCATTTTCGTCGCTTAGTAGAATGCTAGCACACTTAACACTGCTTTTAGGACAGATTAAATGACCACAACGTAAATTGGCTGGAAAAAATATAACAAAAATTGAATTATAATTTTAACCGAAAATTTTAATTACTCACTTTCATGTAGTATTTGAAACAATGCAATAAAATGCCAATCTTTAGAATCGACTGGTGTTGACGAGGAGACTGCAATGCAGGCGAAGACCAAAACAAAAGCAAGTGCCACTTTAGAAGCCATTTTAATATCTGAAATAAAATTAAAAATTTCTTTCTATTTAAACGTTTTCAAGCCGAAAAGGCAGGTTGAAGTTTATGTAACTTTCTATATTTAATCTTTGTGCAATGATAGGTTTAATATCTTGTTTGCTATAATTTTTTGAAATCTGCTAGCAAAAGATATTTTTTATCTTAATTAACTTTTATCTATTCCTCATAAAAACAACATTTTTATTATTTGAAAGCTTAGAAGAATAATAAAATGTTAAACCTCTGTCAAAATTTTACTTTCTTATTTAAAGCTCATTTGTTCTAAGTAAAGACATGAGCAAACAACGTCATTGTGTGATAAGTAGACAGGTGATTATTTTTTTAGTTGAATGCAGAAAAGTATGAACACCACAGAAAGTTCTTTTATAAGAAAAAAACATTTTTAAATATGTTTATGTTATATGATTGCATATTGTATAAAAATGCGTCTGCAAAATACTATTCAAATTATAAAAGATTCCAAATTCATATACGTCATATACGTGTTTCGGTCCTGAAAAGTGTTTTAATTATTATGAGCGATTTCCAGAAAATTATTACGATTATTATTACGATTAAAATGTTTTTTTCCTTCTCCGAAAGGAATATATACTACCCAACCAAAAAGTGTTGGTACTCTGCGAATTCTTTACAATTTTCAGCTTTTTCACTTTATTTACATTCTTTGTGGTAAACTAATTCCAAATTTCTTTTATTTTTTCACGAAGAGCCAGCCGCATTCCCGATAACTTCTATATCCACTCTCCTACAAACTAGAGCAGTTTGAATTTTTTTACGATGAAATTAACAGACTGAAATTTTTTTGTTACGGTTATTGGATTAAAAAAAATTGATTTTCAAACTTAAATTTTGTGGAAAAGAATCAATTTTTATATTTCCAACGGAGATAATGCAGATTTCTCTTTCAAAAGAAATTTAAAGCACACAGAACTCTTTTACCATTCTCAACTTACGTGACCAATACCTGTCCATCTAAGAAAAAATTCTACCCGCCTCCAAATTGTCTTTTGGTAATAACACTAATTTAAGTGGAGTAGTCGATTTGTAAAACGTATACTGTAGGTCATAAAATAATTCTTCACACAGAGAGAAGTGATTATTGACCGGCTGAGAGTAAAAATGACCTATCTACGACGTCCGAGCAAAAGCGGCTTAGAAAATGTTCCGTAAAAAACTAACCGCGTGAGATTCCGGACAAAAATTAATCAGAGGAAAACTCCGGGCAAAAACGACTTAACTACTTAACTACATTAGCTTTGCATTATTTTTCGTAGTTAAATCATTCTTGGCCAGAGTTTTTCTCTAATTCGTTTTTGCACGTAATCTTACACGGTTCGTTTTTGTGTGGAATATTTTCTAAGATACTTTTGCTCGGACCTTGTAGATAGGTCATTTTTACTCTCAGGCTGTCTATTGTTGTACTTGGAATCGAAATCCTATTATCTACAGGTATAAAATGCGATACAAACGCAGTGCTATTTTTAACAGCACGTAATATTTCAAAGTGAGAAGTTGTTTTGATAGTTAGCAATTACTTATGGAATAAAATGCAATTAACAAATTAAGAAAACGCGGACATAATTTTTTGTTAAGGATTTAGCAATAAAAATTCCGTCGAAGAAGAGCGTGAATATCACTCGCGATTCACAGAAAGAAGGTAATCATCTAGAGGTGTCTTTCAAAGAGCGTATCGATGTTTTGAGAAACTGTAAGCTTTCAAGCGGTGGTCAATGTTGCGCCAATTTCAGGGAAAATGAAGGAGAGAATTCTTAAGGCAAGCAGAACTGGTCCTACTTCAAATACAAGGCGCATAGCTTGCGCCGTAGGGTTGAGTACATATACAGTATGAAAAGTATTATGAAGAGAAGGACTTTTACCTTTCCATGTGACACGAACAGGGCTCATCAACATTACGGAGCGCCAGCCCATTGGCGAAAAAACGTACTCCAGTAATTGCACGGAAATTACTGAGGCTGGTGGATACAGGTATGTGTCCAGGGGGGGGGGGCAATGGGCGCAATTGCTCCTGAGCATCGACCGAACTTTACTTTTTATAGGGCAAAATGACCCGTATAAGAAAAATTACGGCGAAAATTATTGTAAAAATGACTACACTTAACCGGAGTCGATGAAGCCGACGAAGGGAGTCAAATGTAGACTTATTTCGAAAAATCAACTCGAACTTTTTACAGTACAGGTAAAGAATTAATATTTTTTTCTGAAGAATTAAGTATTGTCGTAATTATGCTATTAAATAATTGATCGGGACTAGTTTTAGAATAGTATTCGATATTAATTTTTAACTGAACTGATCACATATTTGCAGTCGCTTCACTTGGGTTTTCTGCAGAAATGTAAGAAAATCTTCTGACTTGGCGCTGATCTACAAGTCCAACATCAGGTCTAGTCTGGAATATAGTTTTCATAATTGGGCAGAGGCCGGGCATTCCGCATTGTTCGAGTTAGATTAAGTTTAAATGAAGACTACTAAACTTATTGGCGACTTCACTTTCTCTCCGAACATTGGCTCTCTGAAGTATCGCCGGAATTTCGGTTGTCTTTCACTCTTCTATTGCATGTTTCAGTCTTCTATAGCTGTCTTCACGGCCATTGTTGAAACGAAATTGGTAGCCTAATTCTTTGTAGACACATTACAACGCGCGATATAAGGAGCTTGAAGTTGCGCCCACCCCTGTACCCTAAAGGACAAATTTGGAAAATTTTTGTCAAATTTCGGGAACCTTTCCTAAACAGAACAACACACATATTGAATATTTTAACATCATCAACAACATCTTAACTGTTGAAGGAGGTGTACATCGTCCTATTTTTTTGGCATTCTGATTAAAACAATAATAATTGAATATTGTTTAATACTTTTATTAGTAATGTAATAAAAAAATTAGTTAAGAGCATATTGGACACGCACATGATAGTGTTTAGTAGTTGTGCTAATTTTTTTTTATTAAGCATTTTTGCCACAGTGTTCGTTACAATTTTTGAATAGTTTGCATCAATGGTTTAAAAATTAGAGTAGGAAATGGACTGTGAGACATGCTTGCATTTTAGGAGCCCTATCTAAATAAAAACAAATTTTCAGTACACCTTTCACCTTATGAAAAGGATTTCCAAAAAAATACTACCAAATTTTATCTTAATAGATTTATATTTATAATTGAGAGGATGGAAGCCTTTGGCATACGGACGGACGGACAGACCGAAACTATCGGTAAGACAGGGCACTACCTACCTTTTCTCGAAGCGTTTCGTCGTATTTTTGAACCCTCATAGCTTCGGTCTAGATAATACCAGAGAGCCCAAATTGTTAGAACAAGGTTTAGTTACCAGACTAATGAAACACTCTAAGTTAAATTTGTCCAGCTTTTATACTTTAGATTTTATTAATAACTGAAATACGTCGATTTCGCCACTCATAATCATCAAAACCTCTAGGGTACTTCCTGAAGTCTTAGAAAGCTGAAATTTGGTATACCGGCTAGGATTAGCACATTAACAACGAAATTATTAAGAAATCTGTAACTTTTAGAAAATGTCTTTTTGGGAGATACTTCCAAAAGTTCTAGAAAGCTGAAATTTGATGAAATACCTTCTTCACTCGACTACGTCAGAACGAAAGTCCTGCCCGGGCTGATTTTTCTTTAAATTTGTCCTAGTGCCTAATATATTGCTTCTATGAAAAAATTGTTTTGTTCTACTTGAAGTTAACAAAACAATCCTTCGAATGTAGTAAAAGTGGTCATACTATATTTAACAAACTAACAAGCATTTTTACGCCTAAAAGCGCGAAATTGTACGGAAGGAGAAATTTAAAAAAAAAAATACAAGCTTGCATTTTGGATGATAATTTGGTTTGGGACTAAAATTTCAGGTTTAATCAGGGATTTCTTGTTATTTCGGTTAATACAGTGTACATGTTTTTACTTTGTTGAAAAGATAATTTAGTTTGCTTTAAGTTAATATAAATAAAGCACAATAGTCAGCTATAGTTGAATATAATCGGTTAATAGCTAAGTATCACCCTGACTTATCGCTTATTGCAAATAGTAAGCCGACAAGGAAAAGAGGCAACGACTGAGAGTGAGCTATGAAAAAACGAATAGCTGACGCACAACAAATACAGCCCGAAAACATAAAATGAACTATAGCATCTTACAAAAAGAAATTAAATCCCACTAAAAACATTTCCTGTAAAGAAGCTTGCCAAGGCTCACAAGCTCATACCGCTTTCACAGTTAAAAAGAGCTGGAGCCAAGCATCTAACTCTACAAGGCCTAACTCTACAAACCCTAATTCTAGGAACCCTACTTCTTGCTCTGGTGTGGTTTAGTATGGTTCGCCGTTTCTTACCATAACTCCATAGTAGTGACTGTGCGATGGGCGCGAAACGGCTAAGCCATACTTTTTGACCAAGATGTATGGTTTCTACAGTTCGGGGTTGTATAGTTAGGCCTTGTCGAGTTAGGGGCTTGGCTCCACATGAGATGTGATAAAATCTTAACAGTGAAAGCCGTATGAACTTGTGAGTCGTCTTGGCAAGCTTTTTTACATGAAATGTTTTAGGTGGGATAATGCTTTTTAGTTGCTGTAGAACTGTAAAACCTCACTTACATACATAACCGCACGGATGAAGTGAAACTTCGTTCGTCTTTGTTAATGAATAACTGTAAATTCAGTAGGTGAAAGAGTGATGGAAAGTATATAAACAAGAAAATGAAGAATTTGTCCGCTCTCCCTCTCCCTCTCCCGTAAGCGAAATCCTGGACGCGGGTCTGGGTCGATATGGCGACATGGTACTTGGACTAAATAACATTTACGTGAACAAGAGCTCTTTTATGCATTCAAAATGAGGGAGAACATATCCATTGTAAAGAAATTTCAAACTCCTATGGCTTGGGGGGGGGGGGGGGTGATGGAAATAGACCTTCCTTCCCACACATTCTCTTTAATTGACCTAAGAAACACCCTATACAGGATGAGATATTTTAATCGATTAATTGAAAGGTAGGTCAAAAATTAAGAAGCCACTTCTCACCGACCGTCATAAGAAGCTGCGCCGAAATTACGCAATCAAATATAAAAAGTTTACTTTGAAGAGTGGGCGAAAGGTATTTTTTCGGACGAAACCAAAATAAATCGTTTTGGTCCCGATGGATGTGAGTGGGTGTGGAAAAAGAAGGGAGAACCCATAAGTAAGCCAACCGTTAAGGAAACTTTAAAATTCGGAGGTGGAAATATTATGCTTTGGAGATGCATGTGTAGTGAAGGAGTCGGTAGCTGCTACCGTTTTGAAGGGAGAATGACAACACAAATTACATTAGCATACTGGAATCTAATTTAGGCAACAGTTTTGATAAATTTGGAAAGAGTGCTTCTGAAGTTATCCTCCAACAGGATAAAGACCCCAAGAACACTGCTGAAATGAGGAAAGAATGACTTAGTCCACAGGGCTTTCAAGTCTTGGATTGGTCTTCACAATTCCCAAACTTGAACCCTATAGAACACTTATGGAGGCACCTAAAACGTCTACTGTCAAGCTATGCGACTGCACCCAGAAACAATGATGAGCTTTGGTCCAGGGTTGAATCTGAGTAGAATAAAATTTCAAAAAATGACTGTAAGAACTTAATGAGCAGCATGTCGGACCGAAATACGGCTGTTTTATCTGCAAAAGAAGGACATACCAAATATTAGAGAAGACCAGAGTGTAATAAGGTGAACTCACAAATTTGATCAAGTGTGCATGTTGTAATTAATTTGTAATTTAATTCTGCAATTTACTTCACCTAGATTGAAATAAACTATTTAAAAAAAACACGATTCCTAATATTCAACCGAACATTTGATTGAATGTGTGAGTCACTGTACATATATTACAAAAATAATCCCAATTTAGTTTTTCTATAAAAAAATGTCCGCACAGTACTGTCAACTAGGGGCCTTGTTCGCCGTGCAGCGGTTTATAGCGACCTAGGCAAAATGAATATGAACTATTCTTTTTCAATTAAAACCATTTTTGAAATGTAATTAAAAAAAGCCAAAAGTAGTACCACCCACCCATCAGCTACATTACTACGATTTATCAGTGAGCCAAAAAAAAAAACCAAAAATTCTCAAAAAACACCTTTGCTTTTCAGGCTTCATTGTAGATTAAAAAATACTTCTAAATTTGGTAAGTTCTTAGCCGCAATAAAAAATTAAGCCAATCGGTTGAATAGTTCTCAATATAACTTTAGTTAATGCCTTTGTGTGTATGACCATCGTTTAAGTCTAAATGGTAAAGAAATAGGACTGCCTCTAAGGCAATTTGCTTTTTATCATGTCAAGAGAAATACAATAGATGCGCATAACATGTGAAAGTTATATGCGGTGAAATAAATCATACAAATATTGTTTAACAGCTAATTTTATTTTGAAATCTTTACACTTTTATCTTAACAGATAATTTATAAAGATATCCAATATTGCTCGCACTTTTCAAAATAGATTCTCGAGACTAATCCCAAGCTTTATAGACTGCAAGCTTTTTTTACAATTGTTGCCAACGCGTCTCCTACACCCCGAAACCTACTTTCGGTCTTATCCTCAAGAAGTATGTTGTCATTCTCATCTAGGCATCTCCTTAAGGTTCCCGATTTTGAGCTGTCACTTTCGTCGTTTCCTAGAATGCTAGCACACTTAACACTGTTTTCAGGACAGATTAAATGACCACAACGTAAATTTTCTGGAAAAAATATAACAAAAATTGAATTCTAATTTTAAACGAAAATTGAAATTACTCACTTTCATGTAGATTTTTAATTACTACAATATAACGCCAATCTTCAGAATCGACTGGTTTTGACGAGGAGACTGCAATGCAGGCGAAGACCAAAACAAAAGCAAGTGCCACTTTAGAAGCCATTTTAATATCTGAAATAAAATTAAAAATTCGTTTCTATTTAAACGTTTTCAACCCGAAAAGGCAGGTTAATAAAGTCTTTAGAAGTTTATGTAACTTTCTATATTTAATCTTTATGCAATGATAGGTTTAATATCTTGTTTGCTATAATTTTTTGAAATCTGCTAGCAAAAGATATTTTTTATCTTAATTAACTTTTATCTATTCCTCATAAAAACAACATTTTTATTATTTGAAAGCTTAGAAGAATAATAAAACGTTAAACTTTCTGTCAAAATTTTATTTTCTTATTTAAAGATTATTTGTTCTAATAAAGACATGAGCAAACAACGTCATTGTGTGATAAGTAGACAGGTGATTATTTTTTTAGTGGAATGCAGAAAAGTATGACACCACAGAAAGTTCTTTTATACACAGAAATCATTTATCATTCTCAACTTACGTGACCAATACCTTTCCATCTAAGAAAAAATTCTACCAGCCTCCAAATTGTCTTTTGGTAATAACACTAATTTAAGTGGAGTAGTTGATGTGTAAAACGTTTACTGTAGGTCAGAAAATAATTCTTCACACAGAGAAGTGATTATGGACCGGCTGAGAGTAAAAATGACCTATCTACAAGGTCCGAGCAAAAGCGGCTTAGAAAATGTTCCGCACAAACTATCCGCGTGAGATTCCGGACAAAAATGAACCAGAGAAAAACTCCGGGCGAAAACGACTTAACTACTTAACTACATTAGCTTTACATTATTTTTCGTAGGTAAATCATTCTTGCCCGGAGTTTTTCTCTAATTCGTTTTTACACGGAATCTTACACGGTTCGTTCATTGTGTGGAATATTTTCTAAGATACTTTTGCTCGGACCTTGTAGATAGGTCATTTTTACTCTCAGGCTGTCTATTGTTGTACTTGGAATCGAAATCCTATTATCTACAGGTTTAAAATGCGATGCAAACGCAAAGCTATTTGTAACAGCACGTATTGTTTCAAAGTGAGAGGTTGTTTTGATAGTCGGCAATTACTTATGGAATAAAATGCAATTAACAAATTAAGAATACGCAGACATAATTTTTTGTTACGGATTTAGCAACGGAAATTCCGTCGAAGGAGAGCGTGAATATCACTCGCGATTCACAGAAAGAAGATAATCATCTAGAGTAGTATAGTAATGTTAGCAGTTTGCGCTGGTACTCCATCCTGTTGGTAAAACATGTCCGTTAGATTATGCACAGGGATGTCCCCAATTAGATCTGGCGGCGTATTCTCCAAAAAGTCCGCATAAATTTGACTGTTGAGCACTTGCGGCAAAATGAATGGCCCTACAAATGGTTGCCGATGATACCAGCCCAAACATTGAACAAACAGTGATACCATCCCTGGTGAATTATGATTCATCCGTCCACAGAATTCGGCCCAGAAACGCCCTGTCGTCAATATCGTGTTCCAGAAGCCAAGTGCTAAATTCTAGTCTTCTCTCGGAATCTCCTCCCTGTAGTCCTTGGACTGGGTGATAGTGATATGGAAGTAATCCCTCTCGATGAGTAACCCTCCAAACCTTAGATGAAGACACTCTTAATCGTTTTGCGACTCGTCTCGTGCTCGTCTCATGGTCTCGCCTTACGATGATGATTATTTGCTGCTCGAGGTCGTCAGAAGCTCCCGAAGTTTCGGGTCGTGTCTCCTTGTCGGGTGATGTTACATTTCCTGTTTTTCTTAACTTTCGGAAAGTCCGTGTAAATACCCCTCTTTGGGGTGCTCGCCAGGATGCAAGGGTGTGAATTCTGGGTAACACAAGCTAATATCGGCAGTAAAACGTAATTACACTAACATTCTTATAATGTTTTTGCAGCAATAATTAAAATTAATTATCTTTTAACCCACAACAAACATTTTCGACCCTTCATCTTAAAAATTTTGTTTATTTAAAGAATTTCCTACCTAAAGTGCAATAAAATATTTAGGTAGTCAGGGATTTCTAAGAAACGGGTTTTTCTAATCCTTTGTCTACCTTGCAAAATTGCACCTTTTTGGAAAGGTAAGAAGATGGGCAATCCAGTAAAAATAAAAAAGTGGCATACTAATTATATGAATTTCGGACAAAATTTGCGAAAATTCTGAATTTTAGGTAATCGCAAATAACTTTTTTTCACTTTTGGAAATTACTGTACCTGCAATGGTAGAAGTTAGATGAACATTTGTTGAGAATGTTGGAAAGGTCGTTGGGATAGTAGTTTTTAGCGTTTGTTTGATGTCGCTGTGTTGGGTAGATCAAATGATAAAAATAAAAGAGCAATTTTCATACCATGAAAAACTGAAATTTATGAATCACCCTGTAACTCCGAAACGATTGAGATTGCCCCTCTCCCTGCCATACAATTTTTTGTTTGACTAGGTGAGATCTATTGCCCCACTCATTTGGGCACGTCAGATCTGATCACCCTGTATATCACCTTGGAAATTTTAAGGAAGAACATGTTTGTAGTCGTTTTATGTTGCCGTCGTACTTGATGGGGTAAGTGTAAAGTGTTTATGGTTACACTTTTTCCTCAATTTACGTCTGTATACCAAATTTTATATCAATTGGTATAAAAATTTGCTGATATCTTATCGGCCTTGCATGCTGGAGAACACAGGATCGAACTTAACCGGCGGCGACCAACAGCCTGCGGACAACAAATTACGACAAATAGGCCATTGGGTGTTTCAGAGTAATGTCGGTGGTTCCATATCCACTTTAAGTGTAGGTAGTTCTTCTCACTTCCATGCCCTACAAGAGGTTACAGAATTTAGAGATAGAGAGAAGTATGAAAATAATAGAACCGAAGATCTGTGAAAAAAGACGTACGAAATTATGGGGATTGGCTACATCACCCTAACAATTGGTTTTTAGTGTGTAAAGAGATCAACAAGTGAATTAAATTCCTGTTATTAATATCATTGCGATTATTACAGCAAACTTAGCAGTCTATTTAGTTAGTCTTCTGGATACGTAGTTGGATCAATGAGTGCAGCAATGCAAGAACAATATCGTAAAAAAAGTCATCAAAGGATAGACAATGTTAAGTAGGTCTGTAATTTGGCTATCCCCAATGACAAAAGACTATCAAAGGATAGACAATGTTAAATATGTTGTTCTGTGGCCAATGAATAAAGGTTATCGTCACACGACTGAATGACGGTAATGAAAACTTGTAACCTCTCCAAATTTTAATTTTAATTGAAGTAAACTAAACTATACTTTTCTAAATTTCGTAAATTTTACGAAATTCACAGAAACCAATAGTAGATTTTCGAACTGAATTCAACAGCATCCACTTATTTAAGGTTACATTTTGTCTAGCAGTGAGTAAACTCATTAAAAAAATCTGTTTCTCCTAAAAGGACATCGCGACTGAAATATGGTAAAGAGTAAATTTGCACTTGTTCAGCTCTTCATAAGTACATCGGATTCAAGTGCAGCTGAAATTAACGTTTCACTTAACTTTTAACAGGTTCCTCGTTTCGTTTGATTTATTACGTCTACATGACTCTGAAAACATGTCATGAAGCTTGTACCAGGTGACTTGTGTATATACAGTTTATGTTACAAGGATACATATACGCAAATATACCTAACATACATATGTTGCTCTCCTTTGTCGAGTATTTCACTAGTTAAATAGAAAATTTAAGTTTTGCCAGAAATTTGCTTTTTCGTTTTAACCACAGGCGGTCCTGTTGTTTTTATTTTCAATTGCTATACAACAGGAAACAGGACATGCCAGTGCCACCACGAATGGATCACTTAGTTTTTGTTGATACCAACTCGTTCACTTCGCTTGGAAAATTGAGTAATTGCATCTGAAATTTAAAAACTTGAGTAGTATTACTATATAGTACTAAAAAAGAAAAAATATTGTTATAGCACCTAATTATGTAACGTGCATTAAATTATCATTTAAAGTTTTTGGAAGAATTTTGCAGCTTTGTAAAGAACATGTTTCAGTTGAATACCATAGACATACAGCGAATTAATTTGCAATTAGTGTTAATTGAGAATTAATTTTCCATGCGATATTGCTAATTGCCCTTAAATTTAACTATAATTAAGTTTATTTGTGAGTTAATTGTACTGGTAATCAATGAGGTAATGCTCCATGAGAATAATATAATTTTTGAAGGATCAATTCGTTTCCAATGATTGGTGATTAAGTACTAATTTTGCTGATTATTTAATTCACTAATTAGCAGCTGTAACGTTACTTAATTATTGTAATATAATCAATAAAAACTGAAGTCAAAGACGGCGTGGTGGAGGAATTTTAAAAATATATGGAGCACGTAACTCTGCAAGACTTCACAAAACCCTTATGAAAAGTACCACAGGATGACCGGTGTCGCTTAGGAAACTGACCCTTCAACCTTCCTCGCGAAGGAAGGTGGAACTGCCGCTGCAGACACACTTCACCGGTACTGTGATCGAAGAGGACGTCCTTGACTCTGGTTACTTTCCTTGACGCTGGTGACTTTGCAGTTGGAAGGGCACTCAAAGATGCCATCTTTTCTTTTGAATACTTAGAATCCTCGAGCATAGATGGATCTTTCCGGCACTCTTATAAGAAGGCCACCGTGTGCTTGCCTCTGTGCTCTTCAAGCTTTTCAGAGTCTCCTTCGCACTACGTCACTTGCCGACTTTCTAGTTAGACTTTATCCCAAGATAAGGCCAGGCGGACTCACCTGGTTTCTTTTAAAAATTATGGAAAAGTTATTGATCGGGCTGTTACTTATTACAATCTTTGCTTACCAAAAACATACGATAGCAGCACTTTATGTCCTCGTATCTAATTTTTGTGTTCGATAAAAAAAAATAGCAATAGCGACATTGAGGGACCATTTGATAACACTCCTCTTGATTTTGATCGAGCCCTGAGGGGTAAGAATCTAAGCGCACAGAGACAGAGAGTCTGTCGATAGATAGACACGATGCTCAGCTCTAGACTGACTCTCAATACCAATCTGCTGGGATAGTTGATCGAGACAATCGTCGTCCTCATTGTGGGCTTTTGTCTCCACTTCAGGTGCAACACATGTTGCATGGTTGCCGAGCCAAGTAAAACTAATTGAGTTAGTATATTCACGCTCAAAGCAAGTACGGACGTTATTAATTTTAAAACTATATACGCGCCCGTTGCGAGCACACATAGCGAACAAATGCGCCCGATAGTATTATGCAGGCTCTCGCTACAGGCCCAAATATTGAAAAATACGCTCGCCTCACGGGTATGCACGTTCCCGCTACAGGCACAAATACGTCCGCCACAAATGCACGCTTCTGTTACTGCGTTCTGGCTTTAATACATTCGTGGGTTATGTAAAATCTCTCCTGTATAGACATAAGTTCACCGTGTGGGTCATCGGCTACCTGACATTTAAATTGCTTCAAATAGCCGACAACTTACAAGGTTAGTCATGACGATAATAATGATAACAATTACCTGAAATTTTCAGTTATAATCTTTATTAACACGAGTAAAAATTAGACTCAACTGCACAAACGTTGCCGGCTACTGCGGAGATAGTCTTGTTATTTCAGACGACGGTTTTGAATGATGAGAGTCTACGAAAATAAATATATTGCTTTCATTTCAAATTTTAGTCTACAAAAGTGTAAGCATATCATGCTTGGTTTGCACTATTTTGTGCGTCTTTTATCGATAGGTGCCTGCAACGGGCTGCCATATGGAAAAGCGTAATTTTTACTGCGGCGTACCATGCCTCTTTGAGTTCCACTCAGGCGTTTTGACGCTGTGAGTACTCGAGAAGATATTTCGGGTTAACACTAAATTCCAAACTATACTGAAACCCACTACCCGATAATATAGCCGAGCTAGGAAGAAAATCCTTTTGGGCTCATCGCAGAGGTTGCGGTCTTGTCTGGGGCTGAGGACAAGACTATGGTCTGCATCTATACAACGGTAATTATATCCATGATAACATTAACCTTAATGTGATCAGAGCTAAATTGAGCAGCATGGAATGGATGGCTTGCCTAAGTATCTCTGGAACAATGCGTACCTCACCGACACAGCACTTGAGACATTACTGAACCTCTCTTTGAAGTGGAGGTTATTGTAGGTTGTCTAACCTGGTCATGGCCTCTAATACCATGCTGAGCAAACTTTCAACATTCTAATCACCCACCATAAGGGTGTAGAAAATTTAAACCTGGAAATTTCTCCTTAATTTCCACAAAAAAACTTGTTTGCTACACGGGAGATCCAAGGACTGATGTGGAGATGGGCGTGTGTATCTGTGATGACTGACCAAAGTTTGATGCATCGTTTCCACTAGGTAATGGCATGATTGAACATGAATGTGTATATTTACTTTTTTCAACAGTCGACGATCAAAATAATCGGCTCCTCCATAACTAAATCGAAATAGTCTGGGCATACCAAGAGGCTCCTTTGGAACTGGGAAGAACAAATCGAGTTAATTTGGTTTGAATGTCGGGGCATTGGTATTTGGGAACGAAAAGGCCGATGAACAGGCCAGTGGGGTTTGCCAGGGCACTTAGGCACACAATTGGATATCGGATAATTGCAAATACTTCTGTTTTAGTTAAACTACCTTACTAAGTAGAGCTAGATTTGATCATCGGTCGCTGTCAACTAAGAGCAATTTTTTGTTGTTTGCTTATAAGATGTGGTCAAAGCCTTTGGCAGAGCAACTGACCCCAACTGTAGACTATGACAGTTCGATGTGTTCAGTTGTTAAATCTCTTTATGGGACCAGCTTGACTTAATATATGCATGTAAATATTTAAATACTAATAGTATTCCAATAATACCTTTTGTACAGCATACATAATTTAAAAAATAATTCATGTATCTTAGGCAAAACTTTACAATGTCAAAAAATAACATTTCACATTTAGGTTTTTTCTTAATTGTTTTTATATTTATTTCATTCTTTTTATTCACAGGCAACTTATTATAGATTTGAAAACCGCGGTAAGTTACAATATTCTGGGCCCTTTTGGTTCTGCATTTATTTAGACTAAAGTCTTTACCATTTCTCAATTGGTATGAATATGAATGCACTTCACTAATATATTATAAAACTTGTAAATATTTAGGTAGCAAATAATTTTTTAATTTGTATATGAAGAACAATATATTAAGGTTTCACACTCAACCAGCAAAGTGCTTAATGTGATTACAGTATTTCATCGAAGAACAAATAATTCTCTTAGTTTCCCCGCATAGTCCACGCATAATAACCGTGATTCGTTTAGCCAAATATCAGATCATCCAGATTAGAATTGTTATGTATTGAAATATACTTTGATTTTTGTGGACTCAGGCAAAGGTTACTGATTGTATATTCTACTGCCCTCACCATTGATACGTTCAGTACTCCATATAGTATAGCTGCACATGTTCCGCGCCTTTCACATCCTTAACTACTTTAGGAGGATCATTTATGAAAATACTGAACAGAATAGGATCCAGTATAGAGCCTTGAGGTACTCCTCATTGGGAGGTACTTTGGTAATTTATCCTCAAATTTAATCTGCTGATACGGATAGCTGAGAAACCGACAATTTAAAAAGTAAGATAATATGGTTAACACTATCAAACAAATCAAACACTACTACAATACTTGTATGACCTTATCAAGAGTTGGAAAAGAGAAAAATGAATTTTTAAGTAATGTCGTTTAGTGCTTTAATCGCTGCAGTCACCTGATTGTGAGCCGATATTTGCGAGGGCCTATTATTTTCATTTTTAACTGTATGATAAATACCATAGGTGAACTTTTTTTCCGCAATAAGAGACGATGCTTTGCGCCTGATCAGGAAAATGTACTGATCATGCAGATATATGACATGAGAAGTTATTATTCCTACTTTAGAGGCCACTGAAGCATTTGAAAACATGTCGTCCCAGTGCAGCAAACAATATTCATGCTACACAAATGCCTTTTAAATTTACATTATTATAATTATAAATTATAGGTTGGCAGGGAGGTAGTGGTAGTCTATAAGATCGAAAAGAATTTCAAGATCGAGAACGCTTAGAGGAGAGATCTGGTTACGAAAATAAACGCGTACAATGCCAGAGACAAGAATCAAGGCGAGCTGTATGCCTGCCACAGATGAATTCATATACTTTGGAAGACTGTTTTTTAATTCCTAAATGCAGAGACAAAACTTCTGTATACAACGACTTAAGGTTTTCTCTAAATTTTTCATAATATCTATCTCGAAAACTTACGGCGGACAGTATAGGGTTCACAAGACATACCTCTCAATACCATTATCGACCTCCAGCAACACTAATTCACATCCCTCGGAGTGTGAGAAAACAATTATTTTGGCTTTTAAAATCCTGCTTTTCGTATAATGCCACGCCACCTTGGCACCTTCCAATCGCTGATTCTACCAAATAGTATGTATGTAATGAACTAAGGGAAGACGGTATATGCGTCTGCAACCAAGATTCGTTAACTAAAATTACATCAACCCTTGATCGTTTGATCACCAGCCGAAACTTCTGTTTTACTTCTTATACTTCCGGTATTGAGTGGACAAACATTGAAGTCCCTTGCCTCTCAACAAGAAATATTTAGAAGCACCCCCACCCCGCTCAAGCTGTTAAAGTCATTCCATAAAGACACACTAATATGTTAACCAGTGTTAAAATGCTAATAGTTGGGATAATTGTTTAAATAAAAAGGTAAAAACTCCAAGTATTGATTCGGCCTGGAGCGTTATGTAGTTCGTTATTTTCCAAGTTTGATGTCGAACTTCGATTCGGGGAACCCTGGCTAAAAGTGACATAAAGCAAGTACTGATTATTCCTTCTCTGCTTTTCTATCTTAGGGGCGTAAACAGTGCTTGAGGGGGGGGGGGGGGGGGGGGTTGGTGACAGGGTCATGACTGCTTGTAGGAATAATTTTTTTATTGCAAAATTCAATTTCTATGCTTTTAAATATTTTGGCGAAGTTTCCGGTCAGTGTTCCCTATGCAGAAAAATCATTTTCGTCCTTTTGTCGATTAAAGACGTGGATATGAAGTGGAACGGGAGAAGACTGGTTTGGCGCTTTTGCATGTTACATATAGTATATCCCGGAAAAATGAGGTAATTTAAGTAGTCGGGGAATTTTCATTGAATTGAGGAAATCGCTTAATAAGAGATTTTTCAGATTTCGGATTCTATCCCGCCCTCGCTCAACAAAAATCTAGATTCGTTCCGGACACGATAAAACGTAAAGTTTGGAAACAGTCAGGGAAATTTGGTCTTGAAAAGAAGTTTTTTGAATCCCCCCCCCCCCCCTCCTCTCCCCTGGACTTGCTTGCTCTCTCTCTATTGTTATGACTCTTAGAATTCCGTAAACCATTACAGTTTCGGTTTGTCAGTACATCTGTCTGTATATCGCAGTCCGTCCATAATTTCATTTATACTATACCTATTAAGATAAAATTTGGTATACGGACGTATGTAGATTGATGACCCAAAAACAAAAATGATAAGGTTTTTGAAAAAATCAAGTTTTGGACTCCCTCCCATAAAGTTAAATTTTTACTCACTATTTCTTTTTATTTACCCCACTGAGTGGTCTCTTTTCAACCCTTCAGTCACGAAATATTTGCTTTCAAAGTCGTTATTAAAGCGTTCTCTTTCTTATTTCTAAGCTATCCATTAAAAATATCTAAAAAAATACCTGAACGTAAAATTCAGAAACAACTCAACGGAACACTATCATGCGCCAACACGCTCTTCTTCAATTTTAATTATTATTTTTAAGATTTTTACTTGTATAAAAATTGAGCAAAATTATTAATTATTAGTGTTTCTAAGCTGATTCGGCCACTCCCCCCTTACCCCAACAAGAACGCCTAGATCCCCTCCTACTGTAATCTACTTGCCAATTTTTCTTTTTCGAATAATCAATATATATTATAAAAGTATGTGTACAATGTGCGTGCCGCTAAAACTCTGAAACGAGTCTCGGTACGATCAAGGGAGCTACATATATGGTGTGGTAGCCCTCTATCCTCCATCCATGAAGAAGGTTTCCGTTTTTACCGGAAGTGCGTGCTTTTGAAGATATAAGGGCTAGAAGTTTTGCCCTCTAGATATTTCTAGAACAGTCCAGAATATTCATGAGTATTCGAGAGCATTCCAAAACATTCCAGAGTATCCAGGAAAATTCTGGAATGTTCGGGAATAGTGTGGAACGTTCGGGAACATCCCCAAACATCTCAGAACATTGCGGAACATTCCAGAACACTCTCGAATGTTATGGAATCTTCTGGAACATTGTGGACAATTCGAAGTGTTTTTTGTATGGGTAGGACTACCCATTGGTAGGGGTATATAAAACAAGATCCGTCGTAGGTTCGAACGTCAGTGAAGTACAGTGACTGAATAAAAACAAACAGTGAAGTGTGAGTAATTAAAGTCATACAGTGACTGAATATAAATCGAAAATAAAGTGTAAAAAGTGTTTAAAGTTTAATTAGTGCATTTCTTAATAAAAAGTTGATTTGATTTATATCTTATACAATGCCTAAACGTAAAAGAGGAGGAGATCTTGCTAGTTTTGAAACAAAGCGACGAAAATGAAAAGCAAAAAAACGAAACAGTCGAAGAGCGCGAAGCACGTTTACGTTCCCAACGAACGAGAATGAGCATCGTGAGAAGCAGAGAAACTGAAGAACAACGAAATGAACGAATTGAAGAATCAGGAATCGCGACACAATCTTAACACTTCCAGCTATCCCCAAGTCAACACCAGCAGACGAATACTGGCCACACATACAAATACTGCGACTAACAAAAAATATGAGAGTTGAACTATCGAAAGACAAAACAACAGCATATTTTGCTCAAAAACTTTTATAATACAAATAGGTGAAGGCACATATCCTACTGACCAGACGACCGGCCTCATTGAACTCAGAAGTGATTTCTGCAACATAACCACTACTGAAAACGAACTCATCGACCAAATATATCCAAACATTGCTCACAACTATACCAATCCGGAGTGGACATTTCAGAGGGTAATTTTAGAATATTGTCGACGATATCAACCTTAATATTCCAAAGGAAATTCCCGGTTAAGAAAGAATATACAAATCGATCGACAGGATGGTAAACGTTGAAGAAAGTTTCAACTTCCCTACAGAATTTTTAAACTCTTTACAAATACCAGGAAATTGGATCTCCGATCATACTACTTAGAAATCTCAACTCATCACAACTATGTAATGTAACAAGGATGATCGTCAAACAGCTATCGAATAACATCATCGAAGCCGAACTTATGACTGGAAAGGATAAAGGACACACCGTATTTATCCCCAGAATACCACTGATATCTACTGATATTCCAATCAAACTAGCCTATAGTTTTACAATTAACAAAGCATAGGGACAAACTTTAAAACATTGCGGCATCAACCTCAAAGACTCCTGCTTTTCTCACGGTCAACTATACGTAGCTTGCTATCGAGTAGGAAATTTGAAAAATTTGTACATATGTTATATATCCCGGATAACGAAATGAAAAAAGTTCTATTTTAAAGTTTATCCTTTTATTCCAAATACCACACAATCTCATTTCAACTGATCGAAGCCCGGTACCCCAGCATGTTATACTATAATAGACAACTCGAAAAGGAGAACGCTACCACCTAATCAAAAAGTCGCAAAAAACTTAAAAATTTTTTGTATTAAAATGGCCTTTGCAAACGTAAGCAATTCCGAAAGGATGAACAATCTTGCTTTTTTTAAGTTCACATTTTCTTATTTTATTATCTTTTGAAAATTATTTTAGTTTTAAAATTTCCAAAATAGCCAGACAACTCAAGTTGAGCTGCCATATCCACGTGTTGGTGTTATGTATATGATAAATTCCAAAATGCTAATTAAGAGTCTAAAAAGAAATAATAAATATTTGGGCATTAGTGTGCTGTCTGTAATGGATAAAAAACTACAACATTAAATAAGTTTTTTGAACGTACTCGTTTCTCAGCAATATATCCAAATAAAAATTCAACCATACTATCAACAGAAATTTTTTCGCAGGATTCGCACAGTTAATATTACTTGGCTTTGGGGGGATAATCCTGTATTCAATTACCCTTTCCGTAAAAGCTGCTCGCAGCAGTGAAAACTAGTAAGTTGCCTGAATTGCCAGACTATCTCGGGGTTTAAATCATCCAAGAATTTAAATTTTTTTCCAGACGATACAGGAATATCTATGGAGGTTGTTCGAGCTATAGTTCACTATAATTTTAGCTGATTGCAGCTACCACAATTTTCTTAATTATTATTCGCTCTTTGAAAATGGTATTCATTACCATATTTTCACAAAAAGAAACTTATATTTTTGCATTGTTCAAGATTAAAATTAAGAAAGGAATACTTTTTTGACGTAATTAAACCTATAAAATATATCTTATAGCGGTATTATAATGGGTATCAATTGCTTTGTTAAAGTAATATTTGTAATTACTGAAAATTAATTAAAATTATTGATATTATTTTCATAAGAAGTGATTAACTATGCAAACTAAACGCATTTTATAGACTTTTCCTAATTCGGATAACGCAATGCATCCTTCCCTTCCCAGCCCAACTATGGGAGTTATATTTAAATTGAGGCCTTTTCACCGCATTTCTAGTTAGATGATGTTAGACGTGGTTTTTCCATTGATGGATGTTATCCAGATCACGTTTGATGTACCGCAGGACAGTCATCTCGAACTGTTAGTTTTTATAATTTACATTAGCGACATATCCTTGATCTTACGCTGCTCGCAAATACTTTGCTATGCTGATGATGCTGAGATTTTTCGGGGTATTTTAAATGAACGCGATTGTTCACAGTTAAATTCTGATATCTACGCCTTTTACAGATGGTACACCATAAATCACTTATCTTTGAAAGTTAACAGTACGTCGATGTCCTTTTTACGTGAAAAGTGTCCTTAAATTTCACAATTAATGGTCGCTCTTTGAGCGGATACGAATTCGTAGTTAGATTAATTGGTAGAGTGGCACGATCACCACATCATGGTTTCAGGGTTCAACCCTCGGTCTTCCCGTGAGTTTTTAATGATATAATAATAAAACACTGTCTCTGGGTGTTATCTAGTTCGCAGCGATGCAAAAACAACACATTAAACTCCCTTTATTTCCCTTACGTTAACTTCCTTCCGACCAAAACCATGCTAAGCGCATCATAGGGCTTTGACTACATCATAGAAAAAGAAAGATAGAACTAAGCATTTAGGCGTTTAAATGAAGGATTTAGGAGTTTGAATGAATTCGCGCTTTTCCTTTAACGCTCACCGAGAGGTGCACATTAACCGCAACGAGAATGTTTGGTAGATTTTTAAGATTCCCACTCCGCCGCCTTTCTTGGAACGACCTTTTTGTTCTACCTCCTAATCTTGTTTGACTTAACTTAACGTCTTTGGATCTTTTAGAGAAAAGATGTGAAATTGCCAGAAGAGATTTGTTCTTCTGAGCTCTCGACGCACTCCTTAAGAGGGCACAACCTTTCTACATCGAACTAACTACGGTTTTCATAAGCTCAGCTTTTCTATTGCAACGATTTTCACATATCTCGGAATGAAGTGAAGACTCATCTTCGTTAGGGTTAAAATTTAGATTGTAAATTTTTACCTTCTACTTAGACAGGGGTTTATACTGAAAATTTTTGCACGAAGCTCAGAGGAACGGATCTTTAGATACGTTGAGTCGCAGGAGAATTTCGAACACCACCCATAAGTGCGAATGCCTATGTTGCGCACGAAAGGGCATGGAAGAGTCTGCGATGATGGCGGTAAATTGAATTTGTTTAATTCCTCTCTGATTTTTTAGCCTCTTAAGGAGCATAAGACGTGTAATATAACGATTCTTAACCTGTTCCAGTTCTTTGCCAAATCATTCATCTCCTACTATGAATTTTGAATCTTTTCACATGTTCTATATACTGTTCTTAGAGATAAATGTCATATTTTCTCCTGTAGTCCAAGGTCATAAATGTCGACTTAGAAGCATTGACCTGAAGTCCTGTCTATCATCTACTCTACACAGTATTTTGAGCTACACGACTCTGTTTGTTGGTTAGAAGACACCTATCGTCGGCATATCTCAGTTGCGTGAGATGGAGTGTTAGGGCGATTCACATGTCATTGATGAGAAACACAAATAGCAAAGTGACAGTGTGCATCCTTGTATCTCTCCATTTATCTCCTGAGTAGAACGGTGATAATTTTTTCTCGGATATCTGTCCTACCTAAAGCTATCCACCATCGACGTTGTCAAACTCGATGATAATTTTGAGGGAGCCTGCCTGTTAAGAGTGCGCTAAAAGAGATATACTACGCCAATTTTTAGAACTCCTCCTATTTTCTTTTTTAGGATTCTTCAAAATTACGCCTGATTTCATTCTCACAGTCTCGTTTTCCGCAAATTACGGGAGGAGAATATAAGCTCTAGCAATGGGATCCCCCTTGAATAATTCCTCTCGAATTCCATCAATCCCTGGGGCTTTTTTTCCAAATACACCGAGAGACCCGAATGACTGCTGTAAGTGTAATAAGTTTATCCACCACGAACACCTCACTAGCGATTAGCCGAATTATGCCACCTTGTTAGGCTCCCTTTACCTCCTTACCCACAGTCATCGCAGCAAGGGGTATCTGGAATCAACTTCCAGTTTTCCTCTCTTACCCCGGTTCCCCGGGACAAAGCAAGCATTTACTTATGAGGTAGCTCTCCTTATCTTTTGACCTCCATTCCAGAAGCCTGTTCTTTCTGCTCGCTATGACTGGACACTTGCAGATACTTATAATCCTTAAGGATGTGTGCATCTTCTATAAATGACACCTGAAGTTTCCATTTTCTATCTCTAGAACCGTCAGCCATCTCAAAATCCTCTGATCCGTATCTAGCACCCTCCTCTGTTCAGCATTTCTGGGTGATCTAATCGCCATCGTAGGCTGCTGTGCGAGTAACGGTTGCAAATGGACCTAAAATGTAAAGTGGATTCCGAACCACTGATATTAATTCTGCAACCCCCATGGCATTTGTATTGTAATCTGTTGTTAGCAGAAAACAACTATGGATCGCTGTTGGTGGGATTCGAACCTGGGACCTCCGGGTTGGTATGCCGACACGTTATCACTTAGTCAACCGACGACTTATCCTATCCAGGAGGAGGGCTGTCCAGGTAAACAGAAAAAGTGCATTTGTATAGCGCGTTGATTCCCTCCAAACCGAGATGTTCTGGCTTGGGCGTGGGTTTCCCACCTCTCTTTTCAACTGGTCTTGTGACCGGCTACGATCATGTTTCGTATATGTAAATGGGGATGGTTATGACTATAAACTTTAAAATATGAAGGCTTGCTTCATGCTTAGATGCAATACTGCGCAAAAGCAAAACGTTGTCATTCTACAAGTAGTTAGACTCCTATTAAAGTGCTTGACACAGCTACTTTATTTTCTGAGGTTCTGAAGGATTGCCGAGAGGAACTAGATGGCCGTCAATATTAATCAATTGTGAGAGGGCTTAAAGGCTATGGCTTCAAAGATTCTCAAGCTGAACGAGTTGTTTTAGCACTTCTTCAAAATGGAAAGCAGAGGTGTGAGATCGGCCCTTCGTGCTCTGCCCTGGAGTGACCGTCTTATTTTGCCTCCATATGATGATCTTACAGATAGCTTTCTTGCGCAATAGTTATGGTATGTTCAAGCCAGTATACCGCATGTGTAGGTTTGCTAATGATGTTGGTGATGTTTTGGACACGGTAACATTAAGGAGGAGCCTCTACAACTTGTAACTATCCTCTTGTACTCACTTGTTTTTGTAAGGCTTTTATAAGGTTTTTGTATGTTGGTTTAGGTATGTTATTGGCTTAAGCGTTCTTTGTTGCCTGTGTACCCCTGATTGTTGTGTTTGGGTGTATTTTGGCTTTTATTTACTAATGTTTTTTTTTGCATGTTGGTGTGGGAGCCTCATTCACCTCTAGCTTAAATTGCTAATATTACAACAATCCGAATTAGCCACTATTTAATAGGTGAATATGCAGCCAAGCTAGTTACGCGTTATAATTCAAACTGTAGCATTTGTCATGAACGAGAACAAAACACCTTTTTTGCAAATGTCGTATACTACCTAACGCCAGGAGGAGATTTCTCGGTGGCTACTTTTTTCATAACCTCAATGTTATTATAGAGAAAATTTAACAAAATTAGTCCAATTAAATTTTTTTTCGGTTACCTTTAACACTATCGGATGCCATCTTGCAAGGTTGCGATAAGGTATCAAAACGGCTAATTGAAAATCATACCTCAGTAAGGCTAAGATTCACCATCTAAGCCAACTAGCAAACCTTGTGTGCTGCAGAACAGACACATTCTCTACTTTAAACATTAAGGGCATGTCTGAAATACCTTTGCTTTCCCGTCGAAATCACTTTTAGAGAAAACATCTTTTTCAGTCTCAGATCATCTCATCACTGAATAGCTGTCATCTGTTATGATTGATGAAAAATTAGTGTAATTGGAGTGTGTATATATCTATGTTAAGCTGTTACCCAAGCCACTGATATGACATATAGGGATTACCATTAATCAAAATTTAAGATGGTTCCACGAATGAGGACCATGTCATGCTGTTATTTTCCTAAAAGCAATAAACGTACAGGCATATTGGCAAGGACGCTCTGCTTATCACTTAGGTTTCAAAATTACACCCACTTCGGGTTCACTTTTACCTTTAAATTCGTGAAGTTAATTTTAAAGATTCCCGCATCATCTTAAAAGATTGTGTTGACACATTTCGTTGATAATAATGTTTTTGGTAAAGCTGTACATTGCCGGAATATTGCGCAAATGAATTGACTTTTCGTGAACTTTGGAGCACTTGAAACTCAGGTCAGGTTCGTGACCTAATAAATCTTTTCTAAAAAAGGAAACGTGTTGAAAACTTTTTATGAAGTTACGTTTGAAACATTTCGGTAAGACAGCGATTTTGAAATGAAAAGAAAAATTGAAAAAATTGATTGTTTGAACAGTTTTACATATTTCAGTGGAACATTACTTGTAACGATTACATGTACTTGTAAATACTATACATTTATCCACAAATAAATGCTAAAATTATTCCACCATTGAATTGTATTGTTGAATAGAAATTCCTTCAACGATTTAAATACGCCGAAGATCACAACAAAAGTAGGAAAAGTACCACAAACCTGCGGGTATATTGTAAAGAATACTAAGAAGTTCCATTACCGAGATTTGCATCTGGGCAATGAAATAGTATCAGATTTTGTACTTTGAACGGAGAACTTCGATTTCTTGTTTTATATCATTTGGCAAAAGGTTGAATGTTCCTCCACTTTGCTAAAAGGGGTACATCAGTGTTAAGTCGAGGTGTATGTCGCCTTAAAGCAGCACTCAGATTCGAGTGGAAACGTATTGCTATCAAGAGGCCAATGAATACAAAAAAGCAAAATAAATTTTCTTTTAAAAATTTGTCTGCATTTTGATGTGGACAATTCTTTCCTTTGTATCTTTGGGTAATTTATCACTTGCAGACATTTTCTTCTTGTATTATTTCCACTGCAATTGCAAGAGAATTTAATGAAAATTCTGATGCGGGCTGAAAATGTGTTTCACATCGACCCGTTCTCTTGTACATTTTAAACACAAACTGAACAAGTTTCACCCTTGACCTGAGGGTAGCAAAATGTACTCTTGCTTATATGGTGGTAGTTCAGAAAACTCGTGAAATTCATTTTCATTTGCATGCATAAAGGAGAGACTTTAAACAGAGTATTGTATTTCAAGCAAGCTCGCAATATTAAAGCGAATTACGACTTCAGGGAACATATTTTGCAAAAATTCTTAAAAATAAATAAATTTTTTTATGGAATTTCTCAAGGGTTTCAAATAGTAAACTCGTACATACCCAATGGAATTCAAGTATTCTATAAAATCCTTAAAATGGCCATTTATGAAATCGCTGGAATTGCTTTTAATAAAAATTCACCACACATCCATAAATTGCAATAACAAGTTCTACCTCGAGCCACTTATACTATTAAAATACAGTCATTTTGTAAATTTATATGCACGATATTAAATTCCATATTACGGTGATCTGACATCAGCAGCCATTAAATATAACACAAAATAAATTATTCTGACCGCGAGTGGATTTAATTCGCCATAACTATAACCTGTTGATGGTAGAAAAAGGCTCTTCAAGGTGTACTTACAACATAATTAATTCCCTTGACTTAAACTTGATCCCCTCCTCTGTTTGTCCTTTATGACGCAATAAAAGTTCAGAGAAGACTTAAAATGCCATAAGGGATGATAAAAATTACAGCCATTTCGTTTCAATAGCTGGTTCCCTTTGTGTTATGGGACTCTTTCTTGCAATTTCAACCTCCCCACCTTAGGTGGTAAATTCCGGGCTTACAGCCAATACATTTGATACCATATATTGGCTTGAAAAAATATTACAAAATCGATTCTACATATATCAGGATCGGAGAACGGTGTTTGAGTCAATTTAGTTAACTGAATTGGTTTAAGTTTTTATCCATTTGTAGGTTATTGTGAAGAATATAAATTTAAATGCCATGAAAGAGCCAACTATGCAAGCAGCACAACTTTGCGGGAGAAATTAAAACGCTACAATAGAAAAGTAAGCATGAATATTAGAAAAAACGTTTCTTAAATATTTCAGAATATGTGAATATATTTTTTAAGGAAGGACGATTTTCTAGACGTTGTTGGGGATACTTTCGATGCAAGTATAACTTTGCGAATAAGCTGGAAATCAAATTAGGGTGAAGATACAGTGAAACAACATAAGGAAAGAGTGCAGTGTTGGAAAGGGGGGAGGGGGCAGCTAGCGGTTGCTTGTATGGTGCTGCTCATCGGCTTCTCTTGTTCTTTTTTACCTGTTATTTTTTACCTGTTCAACCTGTCTCTGTGCCGCGGTCGTTTCCCTTTGCTTTGGAAGGACTCTGTGATAATTTTTCTTCACAAGATAGGCGACGAGTCTGACATCTCTAATTACAGACCCATTGCCGAATTATGCCATGTTGCAAAGATATTCGAGGCCAAATCAGTCACGAATTTCGTTTTTGTTACAGACCCTTTATTGGCTCTTTCCAGCATGGCTTCATCAAGGGTTTGTCTACCACCACCAACTTGCTTTAATTTGTGCGCCACTGCTTGCCTCTGATTAAGTCAGGCCTTCAGGTCGACTGCGTTTTCACCCATTTTAATAAGGCCTTCGGCAAAATTGACCACGGGTCGCATCAGCGTGTTCTGTTACATGGTGTCCTATTCGACGTAATCTCTGTTCCTTCCGGGGTGCCCCAGGACAGCATTCTCGGCCCTCTCCTATTCATCATTTTTATTAATGATGTATCGCTGCTCCTGACTGGCTCCAGAATATTGTGTTATGCTGATGACGCAGTTACCTCCTTACCTGGTTCCTTTAACCTCTTATGGCGCATAGAGCGTCTAGTACACCGACTCTTCACCTGGCCCGTTCTGCTCCGACGCCTTTAACTGTGGCCACGATTTGTTGATCTGGGTAAGTTTCTTCTAGACGGATCTTCTCCATGTGTTGCGCAGTCGTAAAATTCGGCGTCTTCTTTGGATTCCGTGGGGATTCCAATCTAGAGCCTGCTGTGCGATGTTGTTTGGGTCTTTTCTTAGTCTGTTACTAATTTCGCCTGCGAATACTGGTGTCTATTCCGTATTGGCTTGTAGGTATGTGTAGGCCTTCTGCCAATGGATACTATGGATGTGTCGGAGACACCGGTTGACAAAGGCTTGTAGCTTGTTATTTGACAGGTACTTTACATGTTGAACAGCCGTACAACAGAACAGATTTTACGTTCGACTCAAAGATCCGGAGTTCTGTGTGTCTGGAGATGTTGTTATTGCGCCAGATCTCAGCAAGAGTATTAAATGCAGCTTGAGCCTTATTGATGCGAGCCTGCATATCAGCTTCATCTCCGCTGTCTGCTGTGATAATGGTTCCGAGATAGCAAAATTTATCCACTTGATCTATTTGCTGCTCTTCCAGATAAATTTCATGTTGTCTCCTGAAGTCCAAGCTCAAAAGTGTGGCCTTAGCAGCATTGATCTTAAGCCCTGCTCTGTGACCTCCACTGCTCAGGGCTTCGGGATATATGATCTTATTTGTTGAATAGGAAACGTACATCGTCGGCATAGTCCAGGTGCGTAAGGTGGTTAAAGAGTTTTCAACTCTGGCGATGAGTGTTCGTCTAGGGCGCTGCACAATACGTCATTAATGACGGCCAAGCAAATGTGACAGGATGCACCCTTGTCTCACTCCATTCAGTACTTAGAGGGGCTCCGACAGTTTTCCCTGGTGTAGGACGTGGCATTGGATTCCTGAGTTAGCATTAGGGTTTTACGGCACTAAGACAAGACCGAGACTTTGGCATATCTCAGTCCAGGTCGGTTTTTGCTTTAGTAAGAATTTCGGCAAATTTCGGTCCGGACTCGCTCTCGGCGAGATAAAAAAAGGGAATTTCGGTGGGAGAATGGGGAGCGAGGACAAGTTGTATATCTCTGGATATATGCATTTCCTTCTTATTCCCGTCACCCTGAAAAAGATAACAAGGGATCTTCTTTACTATTGCGGATAAAACTCAAATGAAGCGAATGAGGAAAGCAGTGTGTACTTATGTGTGCCCCCATAAATCATACAATTGACACTTTTCGGAGCGACATAAAAGTTGAAACAACCAAAAAAAATTTCCACAATAAAATGATGAAAACTAAAATCTTGTCCGCTCTCGTCACCGCACTGTTACTGTGCCGATCTTGTATCGAGACCGGCACCGGCAACGAGAGTTATCTCATCGTGAAGCAATAGCAGGACTCCTTTGTGATCGTGATAATTTTTTCTGGGATGCCTCTCCTACGTGAAGCTGACTATATATATTCGCGATCAACGCTGTCAAACGCCGTCTAAAAATCGA
Organism: Leptarthrus brevirostris; assembly: GCA_964036015.1. Classification (NCBI taxonomy): domain Eukaryota; kingdom Metazoa; phylum Arthropoda; class Insecta; order Diptera; family Asilidae; genus Leptarthrus; species Leptarthrus brevirostris. The sequence continues at coordinate 10,044,623 of OZ038373.1, forward strand.
CGAACATTAGATGTAAATGGGACCTCCATACGGCGGATTGCTCGATGATAATTCGGAGGGTGTTGATGTGATCACTGCAGGGGAAAGCCTCACGAAAGCCTACGTGCTAATCGCTTAGAGTGCGCACGGTTGTATTCTTGATTCGCATTAAGATGATTTTGGCCATTTGGCGACTATAGTTAAAAGACAGATGCCACGCCAACTGCTACAACTCCTCAGGTCGCCTTTTTTGGGAATCTTCATAGCTACGCCTGCTTTCCATTCAGTCGTATAGGTCTCGGTTTCCTAACATTCCTGGATTACGGGTAGAAGAATATCAGCCGCAGCAATGGGATTCGCCTTAGTTAGTTCCACTGGTATTCCATCAATCCCTGGGGCCTTACCGAGGTCCATCGACTTAATTGTGTCAGCCAACACTAATCTTGTCGGAGTTCTGGTGTTAATGTTGGCCGCGGCCGGCGGGTGTTCAGGCTGGTGTAAAGAGGTCTTCGACGGTCCGAAGCTGTTGTTTAGGACTTCAACAAAATATTCTCTCCACCTCCGCAGTTGATGTTCCTCAGTGACAAGAATCGATCCATTAGCATCTCTTACAAGATGTGTTGTGTTACGTCCTTGTTGTAACAGTATGGGGTTAATCCCGTCTGCCCGGTTATTAATATGGTCTAAAAGACCATATCGACCTCATCCACTAGGGTGTTTCTCGGGAAGCTGCTGGATCAGTTCCCAATAAGTTTTAGTTGGCTTTTCGACTTATATAATATTTTCTTAAGTCTAGCTGCCTCACCCGTGCTTTCAATCTAGTACAACATTTCCACGATTCCCTCTTGGCTTTTCGGCACTAAGACTTTAATTGTTTAAATACCGCTTGCTTACTGTGAAGAAGTGATTAATACAGCTTATATAGGATCGAAGTTATTGTAATTAGCCTCTTGCTTGAGAGATCGCTAGCTTCGCCTTTTGTGGAAATTGTTTGAGCTTGTGAAAGTTTCCATATCGAATTAAAACTCCTGCTGAATAAGACAGGGAAAATAGCAACAACGGCAAACAAGTTTGGCTACACGATTCAATGTATAATTCCTCATTAAGACTTAGAAGGCTTGCGACAACTTGATTCACATGAACTCCACTATGTTTAAATGACTCAATGACGTAATGTTGAAATTCAAAAACTTCCTGTTCTTCTTTTTTCATCAATGGTTTTATGAAACAAAGGCTGCCTATCTTTACAATCGGTATATGAAACAAAAACACAATGTCGACATAAAACCAGAATTTGAATCCCTAATCTGCGGATATTGGTGTCACTGAACTGTATATCTCAATATTTTCAAGACTAAAGAATTTCGTGAAAAATCCTCTTGTCCCCAGCCATTTCGATTAACGTAACGTTTTATTTACTACAAGACCGGAAAATACAACGAAATCAGAACATTACAGGATAAGATTCAAAGGTTTCGAATACAAAATTTTAACATGATTGTAAATCACTGAACAAACCAAAAGACTTCTTTGGAATATTTTTTTTAAAGCGCAATATTCCATCCTTTTTACAAAATTAAAAACTAATGTAAACCCATTTTATGTTCGCTCTAGAAAGCAATTATTTAACGCTACTGTCTCTTACATTACAACTTGTAATCATAAGAGATATTTCCACCCTATGCAATCAAAATAGGAGTGTTTAAAAAAAATTGTATGAGAAGAGAATGTTTGGCTTCCGCTTTGTTTGTTCAGTAAAGGTTTAATGTTGTTTCCACATGGGATTGTGTAGCAAAACTGGTAGAGTTGTTTTCATAATTAATTGAGGGAAAGGATTTTCCAACGTTGGAAAGCTCATCTAAAGTAAACACACATAATTTTGCCCGTTTGCTATAATTCATCTTGTTCTGCTTTTGATCTTAACCATCCAAATATATTATATTGTTTAGGTATAGTATATTGGCTGGAAACACATTCGTTCCTGTTTGATGTACTTTCTTAAATAAAACGTCCAATAGCATCGCTTTTCCTCCTTTGGATTCCTTGCTAAGGTATGTCGAAAATCAATCATTTTACTTTCGAACAGTCTCCTAAAACCCAAAATTTCCGTATCAAAACTGCTATGCAATAAAAATCTGAAATAATTCATTTTGAACAGTAAATTAAGAAAATTGAATTATTGCAGTCCATTCGCTTATGCATGAAAAAGTTAATCCCAAAAGGTCAAACCCGTTTCCTAAATGGTGAACCCTTCTTCCTTCTACAATAGTCCTTGCGAGTCATAATGAATTTTTTATCTGATTGTCCTTTCGAATTTATAGCCTTCCATGGTTTTTACAACCAATATTTCAAGAATTTTGGAAAGAGAATGAAATTCGCTAAGTACGTTTTCCTAGGGTGCTATGCAGGAATACTCGGAATGATTCATTTTAAGTGGTAAAAAAATCCACGATTGAATTAAACTCTCGAGTTTCTGAATTGTGTAGATGTCGTGAATAGTTAATGTATCGAAGATGGGTTGATTTTACTGAATACACGATGATAATGTTAATTTTGCAAAAGGGCTGTAGATTTTCTAACTTCATATGGTCAAAGTATAGGGCTTTAAAAATTTTAGTTCACTTCATTAGAAATAAATTTGCTTTCATATAAACTTTCTCGATTCCCGATTATGGATTTACACATAATAACTACTGCATTTCGTTGACCAATCGTGAGTAAAATAACAATCTATTGAATTGTTTTTGTGGGGGCAGACAACCTAATTTCGGGATTTTCATCATTGCTGATACTTTGAAAGGAAATTTAGCGGTCTAACGATTCATTTCCTTTTTTTCAATAAGTTTTGCCCCGCCTTTAATTGCATTGATCTATTTTTAGTCTTTTGTTAATACAATTTTGTGGTTAGTCATAGCCTACGCTAGATACAAGCGCGAAAAACATGACAGTTTGCCCATATTACCACCAAGCGTTTCGTCATTATTTCATTTTTGTTGTTTTTTTGTATACAAATAAAACTGCACCCTCTACTAACCAAGAACAAAGAGAAATGCTGATGTCATTGGCGTATTTTAAGTTCAATACATCAACAAAACGAACAAAAGAGAGAGTTTTCCCTCTAAAATACATAAAAGTTTAAATTGCGGGGCTTTTTATTGTGACCACATGTTCAGAACATTTGTTCATGTCAAGTAAATTAAAAATTGAGACTTTAAAAATGATTGACAGAAACACTATAAAAAAAGTAGAATTTCTCAATCTTTCCGATTGTTTACTCTGGCAAATTACGGTTTGTTTGCACCACCAATGCTCAGCTGTTCGTGTCAGCTTCCGGGCTTGTATTTAGAGTAGACTGTTGGTTAGTTCGTATTGACTTAAGATTATTTAACATATGCATTTGACGATATAAGTGAAAAGAAATAGTGAAGAAGAGTGAAGATTCCGTTCGAGAAGAGTGAAGATTGCATCGTGTGCTTAAACTAACAGACAAGCCTCACGGGAGTTCTTGCGAAAGCCTTTGAAGCGCAGAGGAATTCAATATCCTCTATCCCCTTTGCTGCATGGGTAATTGCTTTCTAGACCAAGAAGTCAAGGCCAGGTTTCCAATGCTGCGACATACCTTTCACTACTACCAGTTAATACATCATTTAGATTTAGACCTACTAGAAATAGTTCAGCACTAGGCACTTGTGTCATTTTCGACTATTGTTACTTATCACTCCTTACCCCTAATATCTAACGACACGGGGAGTGTTCATCGCACCGAGACTGAAAACTATGGATTCGGCACTAATATCGGTTTTTTCGATTATTTTTTTACTTATCAGTACCCGCGGCAATAGTGTAAGAAGAAGACGTGCTCGACCTTTTTGCCGATGTCTTGTAAATCGTTTGAGGCGCATCTTTTGCGAGTGTCCAGCAGTAATCCTCCAGCATTGGCGTATTCCACTCCCAAAAAGTCCAAATGCGAATAGAAGAATTGAATTTTCAAAGACATGTTGCAATCCATCTTCTTATATGTTGACAATATATTTTCCTCCTGTTCAAAGCAATTCCCAACTTTTTTTTATTATATTGGTCTTTAACAGAGGAGGATCTAACAGCCGTCTTACTGGACAGACCAATACGGTGTAGATAACATCTCAGCCCCCAGTGGCCAGATAAGAGAAACCTTAGATTTATCGTACTTAAGGCAGGGCTATTGTTATAACCAAGGGCCTAACTAGTGCCTTAGCCTAGGTAAACCCGGTTGTAAGGGCTCGGGATTTTGGCACCGAGAGGAAGAGCCTTTCTTTGAAAGCTCATCGGCGTTCTTGTTTCCCTCAAAAACTGAGTGAAAAGGTATCCAACAAAGCGTGACACTGTTATGGGCGGCCAGTTGTTGGAGGGTGTCGGACAACTTCTTAGTATGCGTCGAGGAAAAATACCACAAGTATAGAGCCTTTAGGGCTGGTTGGCTATCACAGAAGATAATTATATTAGCCCCTTTCAGTCCTTTATTGACGTTGATAGAGGCACAAGTCTTGATGGCATGGACTTAGGCTTGAAATACACTGTGCGAACTACTCAGCACGAAACGTCATCAGTTCAGGAAAGATTGTTCTGAATTTTGTGCCAAGCAACAAATCTTTGGCCAAGCAATTTTTCTAAACTATGTACTATTATAGGTATCTCCGGATATAATATTGTGGAATTTTTTATTATCTGTGCCCTACGAAAACACCTTCCTTAATTTTTCCTTCATCTCACCTTAAAAATTACGCAAATATTGAAAAGCTGGGCCATTCTTGTCCATGCCCTTACATACATTTTTCATGAGTCCTAATTTGATATGAAGTGGGGGTAGTAGAATTCTTTTTGGGATCAACTATCGGTTTTTTCGATTATTTTTATATATCACTCCTTTCACACCCCAACCTCTAAGGGTGCTAGAGGTGTCTTACCTCCAAAGTATCTAATGCCATCGGGAATTTCATAATCCATCTCAGCGACTCTGATGATTATGAATTCGACACTAATATCGGTCGTTTTCGATGCACTGATTAACAACTTCCAACTCACTTTTTTATTGTTCTTTTACATATTTTTCTTGGTTCGAGTAATTGCCGAAGGGGAAAGTTCCTTTTCGTTGAAAGGAAGATCTTTATATCGTCAGCGTAGATCAAAACCTTGAAGTGCGAGATCAGATGGACAATGTCATCAATGGCAAGGACAAATAGTAGAGGACCGAAATAGCTACCTTCCGGGACACCAGATGAAGCCCTGAAAATTCTTCAGATAGAACCACGGATCGATACTCGATATGTCCTGTCTTTTGATACGAAGAAATCCAGTCGAGAAGCAGAGGGTGGAAACCAAGCTTCTTGAGATTAAATATAATTACGGAGTGAGGAAGTTTATTGAAGGCTTTACTGAAATCCGTGTATATACAGCCCGTTTGCATGCCTAATTGGAGTTAATAAGCTGGGAATACACTATCTATTCAAATAGCTTGGGTGTGCGGGATAACTTCGAGATTGGCCTATATTTAGTTGTAATATTCTCATGGCCCTTTTTAATGAACAGAGACTATAAAGGAGTCCTTCAACAATGCAAGTAATTTACCAGCTTGAAAGGCCTTATTGAAGAGAAACGCTAATGGAGTGAGAAGGCCATCGAAATAGCGTTGGAATATCATACATACTACGCCGTTCTGTATCAACGCAGTTTGTCAGAGGAAAATATATTGAGCTTAACCAGCGATAGCTTAAAAATCAAGAGTTCAATAGTGCGTGTAGTTGAGAAGGAAGGAACATCTACTAAGCGGCAGTTATAGTGCGATCTGCAAGCAATCAACCCGACTCACCTAGTCAGAATATCGGCCTTTGGCAAAAATCTGATAGGAGTCATGAAAAATCTCTGCATCTCTAAAGCCAAGATGAAGCCATCAGTTATCGTGGTAAAATCGTTTGATTTTACATCTGGAAAAACGTTTTTGTCCTGCTCTGGATTATTGAATTTCATTTCCAATGATATTTTTGCATGATGAGCAAATAATATCTCAACTCAGGAATTGCGTATCTATTAAAAACAGATCTGCCACGTAGTCACCAATTACACGCCAACTGTAAACCAACTACTACGAAAATCCTAATGGATTGTTTGGAACAGATTCGTTGTCATCGGTAACCAGATTTAACGTACCTAATGAATCTCATATATGCAGAGAATTTGAATTTTTTTTACTCTCGTTTCTATCATAAGTAATTATTCCTTGCAGGCAGCCATCGTACATTTTACTTTCTCCACCAATTAGCATGCAAATTGGTTTTCTGATTAATGCTGAAATTCAAAAAGCGATAATTATGTGCACTACTTTGTATACTGTGTAGCATGTTTGCAAACTGGTGGTGGCATGCAGGAATCTGAGTTGTAGCAGTCTCATTTCCTGCAACAAATTGGATACTTTATCCTGAAACGAGAATTTAAAAAAAACTAGCTTCTTGTTGATTTTTTGTTGGAATTAAAATTATGTTTCCCTGGCAATTACTAGGGTAATAAATCTGAAGATAATCAATTAGTTTTCTGGTGGGCGTTATATCATCGATGATCCTATTTTTATTTTAAAACTCTGTGGTAGAATTGAAATATGTGATATGCGAAATTATATATTCTTTTTATCTTATGTGGGTTTATGAAGACTTTGATGAACACTATGTGGTGGCAACTTAAGTCGTCGATGGAGGTACCAGGTTCGAATCACACCGGCGACGACCCATTGTTGTTTTCTGCTGACAACAGATTACGTTAAAAAAGGCCATTGTTGGTTACAGAGAAAATGTTGGTTTACCTTAATTGCAATCGGTTTGTCTCGAATCTTGCAATAATAGAAATTACTTTGTGGGGGGGGGGGGGGGGTGGGATAACTCTGGGTCCCGCCAAAAGTATAAAAGCGAGCATCACCGAGCAGAATTCTAGCACGAAAGTGGTCGAGTTTTGGTAATAATAATCAGCTCCTTTTACGGTCCACCCACACAATGCCTCGAAATGCATGCGCTATGAATTGAAAGTACTCCGCCAATCCACACAACTGGGCGCTTTTTAAGAAAACACAGCTAATTTCGAAAATGAGTGAAAATGAAGTTGTTTTTCAGGGGCTATGTGCGGCATATTTATTATTGGAGAACAAACAAAATTTAACAGTTGGTGCAAACGTTTTTAGATCGCATTTAAATTTTTCACACAAATATTTAATAACTGCCTCCCTCTTATGCTTATTAACATACTGCTTGAAAATAGAATGCCATAACGCTGGTAAAGACCTTTACTGGAGTCAATGAATCGTACGAGTATGCAAGGAATTCGATCATCTGCAAGACCAACTCCCCTCCCTGTTTTACTATGATGTTCGTGTTCAGCTACCCCGGAAACTGGGAGGGGAGTTGGTCTTGCAGGGGCCAAAATCCCGACTACTATAATCTTCAATAATCTTAAGGGTCGGCTCTCTTCATTCTAAATTTATTTTTGTTGCAAAATAATAATAAATTCCTGCCAGGAACTGTTATAAATAATTTATTTAATTAAACCGTTCATCGTAATTACTTGAACTTTAATTCATATCACAGCAGCACTTAAACACTAAAACTTATGACAATGAATGAAAAAGCGCATGTGCTAACAATTTCATCTCTTGCGTTGTAGCGCATGCGTTTATTGAATGAGAAAGAGCACCGTCTGGATGAGCCTTTACAGAGATTAATCAGTTAGTTAGTTAGTTAATGGTCATACCTACCTGGAAACCTTCTGTGGTGTCACCCTATTGGTCAATCGTTCCTTTAGAATTTCTGTGCTGTCAGTTTATGCCGTTCCTACCGACCTTCTGTGATGTCAGCCTGTTGGTCATCCGTTTCTATAAACTTTCTGTAGTGTTAGCCTGTCAATCTACTCCATCCCCGTATCATCACGATCATACACATATCAAATTATGAGTATGCATTTATAATCGCCTTAAAAAAACAGCTATACATATAATTAGCAACAAGACAAAAGCACAAACATCTTCGTATCGAACCGAGTCTCTCTTACTTTTGAAAGTGTCGAATAGTTCCATCATCAAGTACCCGTCAACACAGCCTATTCTAGATACAAGCCCGGAATCTGACATTAACAGCTGAGCATTGGTGGTGTAAACAAATCAAAACTTGCCACAATAGACCTAGGGAAAAGTTTTGGGGAATTGTACTTTCTCGTAGTATTTCTCGCAATATATTTAAAGTCTTAAATTGAATTTTACTTGAGGTTAACCTGCAAATGTTCTGAACATGTGAAAACGAAAAAAAGTGTCTCTCTTATACAATTGTCTTGTGCTCGTTTTGTTGAAGTATTGAGCTTAAAATGCGTCAATAACATCAGCGTTTCTCGTTGATTTTAGTAACGAGAGTTTGCAGTTTTATTTGTGTGTGCCAGGATTGGTTAATCTGTGGTACAACAAAAATGAAATAATGACGAAACGCTAGGTGGTGAAATGGCCGAACTGTCATGTTTTCCGGGGTTGTATCTAGAGTAGGTTGGACGGTCATCCATGTTTTCATAGCAAGTAAAGTTAAGTAGATATTTATTAGAAAAAATAGGTGTACGAAAGAAAAAGGAGAAAGAACTTAATAAAGAAATTAGTTTATTGTTTAACTGCTTCTTTTCTCTTACTAAAATCTTGGCCAACTTCAGAGCTCTCGGTAACCCCGTCTTCTGAGATTTCACAAGAAAAGTCCATTACATATTATCCCATTAGTATCATTATAAAATTTGTTTGGGTGGGGTAGTGGTGGGGCTAGGAGCGGAATCTCAATTCGAAACGCGTGTCCCATTTTGTTTTATAGAGTGTGTTCCCCCCATTATGACAGTATTGATAGAGGAGTGCTGTGGATCGAATTAGATGATCTTTGATTTTAGTCCTATGACCCCCCTCCCTGTATACGCCGCTAGTTCTTGATGTGTTTGTACCTCGGTCGGGGATTAAAATTACATATTTCAAACACTTTTACGATTATAATTTCAGGGAGTGTATTCGTCGATTTCAATAGGGTGTAAAGTGCCCAAATTTCCCCCACTCTTTTTTTTGCCTGTTAACGACTCAGTGAAACAACACATCTTGAGCAAATTTACTGAATTACTGAAACATTCTCAGGCAATGTAAATGTCATTTTACCGGAAATGTTACACAAGGTAAGTGTGAAAAAAAAATTTTTGCGATTACAAGCATAAAACTGAAGCTGATACTAAAACTCGTTTTATACTCTTAAACAACGCCCACGCATGGAGAAATTACGTTCCGTACGCACCGATATATAATTTGGCATGGCACAAAAATCCTATTTCCCAGCACAAATACGAATTTCTTCTAAGGAAAAGTGCTGATCATATACAATTTCCTTGAGATGAAATACCTACCCTTTTGCGGTCTCTTGAGAACTTTCCCATTTATGGTCCACTGAAAATAAGATTTGCTAAACGAACAAACAAATCGATCATTATTTATTTGTGGTTGTCATACATTCGATTTATCGAAATGAATACTTTTTCACCTGTTATTGAGTGCAATCATTAATAGTAAACAGGTAAGTTCTATGCTGAGTTATATTTCTGCACCGCGAAAATATACCCAATAAAATATGTACCTACCAAAAGGAAATTTATTTATGCAGTTATCCTTCGAATGTACAGCATAGGAGTGAGTATTTCGCTGAAATTATGGTGATTCGAATGGTTGCGCAATAAATCCGAAAGAAGCAATTTCCCAGAGGTTATGTCTACATTCGTTACTCTATATATTTTATCTTGTACTTATATTTGGAGCTATAAATCTTGATGAGCACATATTTTTTTGTAGGATGTTGTATATGTTGTTAGTAATTTCAATTGCAAGTACTTTGCGGATTACTATCATAGGAGTATTTTTTCTGGAGTTGTGCTTAAGTGGGGCTTTGTGTTTTCGTTTTTTTATACACTTGGGTGCAATGAAATCGGGCCACCTTGCACTTTTGACTTTGAAGACAATTTTTGCAGGTGTTACGGCGTGTTAAGAAATGAATTATATATCATTCGAAAGGATTATTTATTATCTTCAAAATGATATCAAACTTTTGGCCAGGTTATTTTTTGTTTCGGATTCCGAACTCTAAAATCAAAGGCGTTGCACTAATCAGGAATATAGCGAACAGAAATTGGGAGAGAACAAGAAATGAAATGCGATGTTACAAGTTGTACGATATAATATTGTGGTATGTTTTTAGACTCCTCTTCTGGATGGAAGAAACAGTCGGAACCCTGGCCCGGATTCTAGTTTTGAGCTCATCTCATATATGCTTAATGGGATTCAGGTCAGGGCTTCGTGATGGCCAATCTATAGCTCCAACTCCGATGTCTGCAAGGTAGTCTCGAACGGTTGCCGCAGTATGTGTCCTCGCATTGTCATGCATTAAAAAAAAATTTTTGCCGATAGAACCAGCGTAAGGCATAACATGTTCGGCCAGAATATCGTTGACGTACCGTTGACACGTCAGATTTGCTCTACCTGCACCGCTGTCTGCCCTATCGATGAAGACAGGTCGGTTTGTGCTTCAAGGGAAATTCCACCACAGACCATGCAGGATCCGCCGGTTTAGCGCGTTCTTCAGAGCAGCACTGACTGAACCATTCTCAAGGCCGCTGGTACACCTGTCTCCTTCCATCGTTACCGTGAATGCATATCCTGCTCTCATCAGAGAACTGAACGGGCCCCCATTGTTCCAACGTCCATTCGGCATGCTCCCATGCGAATTTAAGGCGTAACCGGCGATGAGCTGGTGTAAGTTTAGAGGACCAGTTGTAGCCCTTTAGTTTAGTTAGGTTTTTCTCCCGGAGTCTTCGCCGCACTGTCCACCTACTAACATCCACTCCTCGGACTTCACGGAGCTGCTGCTACACTTCAACTGCTTTGAGATGACGATTCCGTAGTAATGTCACTGCGATGTAGTGAACATCTCGCTCCGATGTAAAACGGGATCGGCCTGACGCAGGTCGCCGAACAAACACGTTGCACCGTTGACCGGCTCATATTGAGTTTTCGAGACACTTCGCGCTGACTATGCCCAAACAAAACAAACAAAGAATTTGGTCTTGTTTTGAAGATAATAAAATATCCTTTCGAATGATATATAATTCATTTGTCAACACGCAGTAACCTTTTAAAAAAATTGACTTCAAAGTCAAAAGTGCAAAGTGGCCCGATTTCATTGCACGCAAGTGTAGAAACTATTTAAATACAGTTGCGAATAATAATAAAGCCTTGAAGTACGGCATAAATTACGTGAGGTCAAAAGCGGATTATTCTGATCCAAACATCAGATTCTTCCGTCTAACTCCAGAAGGTTTGCCTAATCGCAAAGTATCATCATTCAAAATGCTGGTTCCTGAGAACTTATCGGAGGAAGTTCTTAAATTGGGCTTTTGGCTCAAGGGAGTACTAGTGAAAAACTGTATGCCTCGTCAGCTCAGAAAGAATACAAAAAATTAAATGGCAAGGATGGAGCGAGTAATAAATGGCTGAATAGCAGCTTGGTAGTTTATTACCAAAATGTTCCAGGAATTTAAAACTCGCCAACTGACGGGCTGAGAATAAAAGTGACCTATTTAAAGGGTTCGGGCAAAAGTGGCTTAGAAAATGTTCCGCGCAAAAACGAATCGCGTGAGTTTCCGGGCAGAAACGAATCGTAGAAAATTTCCGGGCAAAAACGATTTAACTACAAAAAGTAATGCAAAATTAATGCAGTTAAGTAGTTAAGTCGTTTTTGCCCGAAAATTTTCTACGATTCGTTTTTGCCCGGAATCTCACACGATTCGTTTTTGCGCGGAATATTTTCTAAACCACTTTTGCCCGAACCCTTTAAATAGGTCACTTTTACTCTCAGCCCGTCAACTATACCTGAGATCATTTAAGGCTTGAGCACAATTATTTTAATTTAGTAGACCTTGTTCCAATATTCTAAAGTGTAGTTTTTTATTGATTTAGGAATAGCATCCCTATATCGTGTATTAAAATAATTCTCCTTGGTATGATGCTGACCGTAAGCGTTTGCGCAACTCAAAGAATAAGACTTCATCTCACTCAGTCCAGTGAGGACTTCATTGAATATTTAAATTTGAGAGACGTGTTTTGTGAAGCTGTTCAACTTGCCTATGTGGTAAACCTGGAGGAGATGAAAGGTGCCATCAAAGTAGATCCTAAATGGTTCTGGCGGTTCATCAACACTAAAAAGAGGTTCAATGGCTTTCCGTCTTCCTTGACCTATAATAACTCTTCTAGTCCGAATTCTATGATAGCAAATTTATTTGCTGACTTTTTTGGTAAGGCTTTTATATACAATGATATTCAAATTGGTGTTTCCTATTTTAATTATTTAAGGACGCTTAATAAAATTGATATTCCAAATTTAGTATTAGATGAAAAAACTGTTGGGGCAGCTACATATACTTGAGCCTAGCTGCTCGGCTGCCCCCGATGGGGTTGCTCCTATAGTTATGAAATACCTTTGCGGCTCTCTTTATGTCCAGTTGACGCTATTGTAAAATTTGGCGCTCCGGCAGGGAAAGTTTCCTGACTTGTAGATGAGATCGTTTATTACTCGTACGTTTAAAAGGAGCATGGTACCAATTATCGACCCATTGCAAAATTGTATATACTATTTGAGGCAATTGTGTGTGACTTCTTGTATTTTCATTGGTGGGCAAATTATTTCTCATAACCAGCATGCCTTTATGAAGGGGAGATCAACAACAACAAATTTACTCCAGTTCTCCTCGCCTTGCATTAGGTCTTTCGAGTTGGGTGGTGAGAGTCACTGCATTTATACTGACTTTAGTAAGGCGTTTGACAAGCTTTCCCACAAATTATCGATTTTCAAGCTACGAGCTCTAGGCTTTTTTGCGTTGTTGCTTGACTGGTTGGTTTCCTTCCTAAGCTATTGGTACGTTATCTATCTGCCCAATCTAACAAATTCACGGCTAATTCTGGTGTACCGCAGGGAAGTCATTTGGTGCTCAACATAATTGATCTTGGTTCGTAAGCAAATGCAGTCGTTGTCCACAGTGACAAGTAAAACGATTTTGCCGTTCAGAATTAGGTTTTTATGTTTGCTCTTTAATAGAATCAGCCACAAAAGTGACATGTTAATCGACATTATATTGGCAATAAGTTTGGGTTGTTTATCGTTTTTGTTGCGTTTTTCCTATTGACTTCTCACTACGAATAGGCCAAATTTTCCTTGCGCGAGATGTACTTTGAATATTAGATTTGCTCTTAGCTGATATTAAAACACAACTAGTATTAAAGACGACTTGGCAGAAACATATGTATGTTATAACTCCGAACTGAAATATCAGTGTATCATATGATATGAAAAAGTTGTAAGTATTTATAAATATCCCATTTTAATTACGCTATGGAAGGCCGCAAGATGACGTCAGTACCGGTAATTCTCCATTTGAAATTCGTATTTTTTCCGAACTACAGACAACAAAATGGCGCCCCACGTTCGGCGCCATTTATTATGTTGTGGGAGCTGTTTTGTTTTGGTGCTAATACCGTACCTCCGAGTCAGTTAGCTGATTATCTTAGCCAGCTGCTGAAATTCTCAGGAGGTATGACGCGTCTGTTAGGTGTTGAGTGTGTGGTGATTAGATTTACGGTTGGGAGTGTGGCATTATAGTGTTCAGTCGACAAGGGACCCTAATAAATTCTTACCCGTGGTCTTTCTTACCCTTCGCTTCTTAAGGTCGTGGCAGATGCCGGGGTATCGGATCAGGTTTCCATTAATACACGTACACATACCAACACACGCATTACAGTATCCGGCTGGAACATTCAAATTACTGACTCGGTGGTATAATATTAGCACCAATACAAGATAGATCCCAACAGTGTATGCGTATCTAAACCATAACACAAAAATTAGTCCCCTGAAATATCTCGCCAAACTAAAAATGTAAAGGCAATGTTACGGTTGCAACAGATATTACTCTTATTGGACACCCTATTACTTTCCAATCAATCACAACGGGCCGTGTGAGGTTGATTGGCTTACCACCGATTGCCGCCAACTAACCTAATCTACCTACCAACCAGCGGAGGAAGTATTACATCCGCATGACAAAGATTTAAGGTGGATTTCGACTCACTGATGCAACTCTGCAATCCCAAATGGGCTATTTATCACTATCTGTTTCGAGCAGAAATAACAATAAATTGCCGCTGGCAAGTTTAAACCTGCGATTCACGATGTGCCACTTAAGATGAAAAGAATCATATGAAAGCTGCTAATTTTTAATTCCAATTAGTAAAAGTACGTCTCCATTACATGGGCGGAAAATTTTTTGAGGTTTTGTCTCTTAAATTAATTTTCTGGACTTTTTAAGGAGTGTTGCAAGTCGTTAGAAGTTATGCTACCTATACGAATGGAGAACAGATTAATAATCTCCGTAGTACTTAGTGCTAATCAAAATTCTTGTGCCTGATTGTGTCCCACCCAGAACGTATATCAAATTTTCAAGTGCACGTATAAGTTTCGCCTTCGTTCTTGCTAATTATGTGGTAATATCTAATGGTTCTTTAATCGCTTTAACAACCATGATAAACTATGTTAAAACTCCCTACGCATTTGTTTATAATTGAGTATCAAAAAGTCCAACATGTTGACTCCTTGTAGCCCAAAAGCAGACTATGCTCTTTAACAGAGACTATGCTTAAGCAGAGTGGACGTTTCATAAATCCATGTTCTAATGTTCACTAAATTGCTTTTGAAATTTTTTTAGTTTTATTTCATCATAAAATACGAATTTAGAGATATTTCACTTAGCCCTCAGAAGAATCGTATACAGATCCCACAGATATGGCTGGAAGCTCCTTAATACCATCAACAGGTTATAGTTGCAACGCAATGTGTTCCCTCTTATGTTACGACAATAATTTATTTCGAATTGCGATTTAATGGCCGACAGAAAAATATCGCAATAATGTGGAGTTTAATAGCAAGCGCACATATGTAAATTTTGGACACAATATTTCAGTTTTAAGTTGCTGCAGAGTGACGATGTGAAATTGGGAATTATTGAAACTGTTGTGGATAGGATCTGTTTTTACTGCACTTTAAAAATTAATAACGAGCAATGATAACATTTACAGTGGAATGAAAATTTGATGACAAATCTTCTGAACTGCTGTCCAACTCTCTGAGATCAAACAAAGGTTACCTAGAGATAGATATTTGGCCGCTGACCCAATGGCACCCGCTTATGATGTGAAAAGGAGGTTCGTCGTTATCTAGACACAGCCTACAGGTGGAGTCAGTTGCTTAGTCGATTTCTTCAAAGCGCTTTTTAAGTTGACAGTGGCTGCTGATCAGTCTGACATCAAATTTACCAAATTTAAGGAACTTCTTAGCTCTACTCACTGATGGAGCTTACATAAAGTTTATAAAGTAAGCCTAGCCAGATCCTAATGCTTGGACAGAAAAAATATACAAATTAAAGAAAAAGTTTTTAATTAGCGAAATCAATCGCTTTCATACGGTTAAGAGGCATTTGCTTACAGGAAAGCTATTTACCACTAGTAAAATATTCATGTTGTACTATTGGGCAACTGTGGCCTGACTCCAATTGGAGGAGACCTAAGATACTTCTGCTCTTACCAGTCAGCTCTTCTTCTGTTCCGCCAACGTAACAGGGTTGCGGTCTAAACAGCGCTGTTTTTATCTTCTTCTTGTGCATCCATCGCGTTGATGTTTTCTGCCTGACTAAGACTTAACCGTGTGCGGGGATTTTTGATTTCGAACTCTTCGACCCCGAGTTCCAGGTTTTTCGCCGGGATCGTCACCTATACGACCAGAGTGCTCTTGTCGCTAGTGGGGTCCTATGTGCAATTGGGGAGAGTATCTCGTACTCAGCCGTACATATTTCTACTCTCGTGATTTTGAGATCTTGTGCGTGGTCTTGAGATTCCCTGCTAGAAGACTGTTCATTCTGACCGTTTATAATCCTCGTTACATCTATTGACAGTTCGTCTCAATACCCTGATTCCCACGCACCACATTGATTTTAATCCTCCTGCCATTGGATGGCTGCCTTCCCCTCACGTTGATGGTCTTATACCCTCATTCAAGACTGCTCCTCAATACGCTCTGTTTTTTTGGGCACTGTTGCCTCTTCTTTCTTGATTCAGTGATGTGGTACTGCTAATGATTCGGGAAGGTTTTTCGATTTTGTGTTTTTATCCGACGCAGACTACCTTGAGGTTTATTAACTTGAAGGGAAACTCAGATGCTTACCTTTCATCTTTGAGGTATCGCGATTATGAGTGTTGACTCTGTTATATATGCCAATTTCTTTGCGGAATTCTTCCAAACTGCCTTCTGTGATATTTCCACTTCTAATTTACACACTTGATGTGACTTTCACATGCTTTCCTTAAGTACGGCGACGTATTTGACACTTTTTGCTGAACACTTATCTAATCTATCGAGGGATTTCAAGTGGTCCCTATTGTACTCCTGCTGCCTTTTGCCAATCGTCTATTGCTGTATTCTTTGTAATTTATTTAATCTGCCCTTGCGTTTCGGCCATTTTCCTGAGTTTTGAAAGGCAGTAAGTCTGATGTTCCTAATTACCGACCGATCGGTAAATTGTGCCATACTGTAAAGGTTTTTGAGTCCCTTGTCAGCCTGCAGTGAAATTAAAGTACTTTAATTTCACTGCAGGCCTTTTATGGGATCTTTTCGGCATGAATTCCTCAAGAGTAAATCGACTACAACAAACCTTCTTGAATTTTTCAATTATTCTTTGCCGACCATTGAATCAGGCAAAGAGATTGACTGTATATTAACAGATTTCAATAAGGCTTTCGAAGGATTGACCATGGAATCCTGTTCTATAAGCTTACTCTTCTCGGGTTTCCTTCTTGCTTTGTTGGTTGATTGTCTTATGTGTCAGGTGGAACATAGCATGTCATATTTCGGGTTGCTCTTTCCGACCAAGTCCTTGTCACCTCGGGGATGCCTCAGGGTAGTATCCTAGGTTCGATAATTTTCATCCTGTTCTCCTATACAATAGTACAATTTTGTGTTACGCGGATGATGTTAAGAATTTTCGCACTATTTCCCACGTCTCTGACTGTAGATTTGGCGACGTTCTGTGATGAGTGTTTGTGCAATCGCCTTCATTCTTTCTTGTATTTTTCTGATCACCTAATTCTGTATGGCATGTACAAGCCCATCATTGCCTGGTAGCTTTAAAGAACACTTAGACAACTTCGATGTGCATCTCTCCAGGCTTCGTTTGAAGAGCCTACTCAAGTCGTGTTAAGTCGTGTGTTATTTAAAGCAATAAATTTTTAATTTAATTTAATAATTCAACTTTATAGTAGTCTGTATTGATGAATCTGAAATGAATAAATAAATAAATTCAAATAGTAGATCCGCCAGCAGGAGTCTATTAGGGGGTCAATACGGTGCAGTGGGCCAAAGGAAACTGTGCTACTAGGTAGAGTCATGAGACAAAAATTATTAGGATACAGAAGAAATTGAGTTAATTCATCCTCTGGTCTATGTTTGTATGTATGCCATAGCAACAGAAAAAATATAATAATTGTAGGTAATTTTTGGATTTATTGGGACTATGAGAGCTTCAGAATATGCAGTTTAGGGCTGTCCTGAGATTTTTCAGAAAAGCAGAATCTAAAGAAATTCTTTAACCTTATTTAATCTAATCCAGCACTTAACTTAATTGCATTCAAATATAAAGCTACGTAAGTGAAAATATATAATTTAAAATTTATTGTTACAAATCTCATCCAAATTCATCAATATTTGACACTGTTGCGTGCATATTATTTATAAATGATTCTATAACTTTTACTTGCACGAGTCTTCTCATTCTTGTTAAGTTAAAAGCTTTAAACTTAATTAAATTAATTTTAAAAATCGATAAAAGAGAAGTAATTATTTTACGTTCTGTAAATACTGCTTCTATTCAAATACATGAGCATTGAAAATCTAGTGGAAAAACATGTCTTATCGGGTTAACTTCGTATTTTCTGTTATTTTATTTTACTTTTATTACGGTTGCAAATGTTTGGGAATTTTACCTTTTCGAATTGAAAAAAAATCGAAAACAATTGAAAGTTCATTAATTTCGACAATACATTGTGCTTTTGCGTGTATTATTCAAGCGTTATATTGTTTTTACATAATTTTTGATTATATTAAATTAAATAAGGATAATCCAACTAGCAACATACTAGGACTAGCTTTTTTACTGACAAGGCTTTCAATTTTTATTACTTCCATTTTCAACGGATCAATGCAAATCTTAAGACGCAAGCGTTTCTTCAGTATATTGAACAGAGCTTTAAGGAATTACAAGGATATTATCAATCTTACGAAAAAGAAAAATCTTCTTGGAAATTATCATGTTGTCTTAGCATTGTGTAGGCTAACTTTTAATTCACTTAAGATTGCTTGGTATTTTCGATACTTTAATACTTCGTCGAAACATTTTATTGCAATTCTTTACATGAAATTGTTTGCATCTTTTATCTCAAATATACTTTTAATTGGATTAATTATCGTATTGGCTGAATTAGATCAACTTGAGTTGTATTTAGTTAACTTAGGCAAAGAAATTTATAATGTGACTGATATTATTAGTGAAAGAAAACACAACTCAAATCTATACTACTACAGAAACAGGATTAATGAAATTTCTAGGATTTTCAAAAACATTTCTCAGTCAATAAAGGATTTAACAGATTTCTTTCAAATACAACTCCTCGCGATTTTATTCAGTTCATTTTTTTTGACATCTTTATCGTTATTTATAACGTTTGCTTATACACCAACTGTTAGAGACTTGGAGTTCAGTATATTGGAAATTTTTGAAACATCTTTACTTATATTGATTGGCGAACTTATATCACGAAAATTTTGTTTTCCTAAAACTATGGAAGTACTTCCAATAATGTCCAGTAAAAATTTTTCCAAAACCGTAAGTCGAAATATGTTTTCCTTAATAACATTTTTAAATCAAAATCTTTTTTAAATTTCAGGTAGAAACATTTCAGTATTGTTTGAAACTGTACAGACCTCATATCAATGTTTCGAGATTATTTGAGTTGAACAATAACTTCAATATGTCCTTTCTTGGAGGGGCAATAACCATATTAATTGTACTATTGCAATTTGCTTATGAACTGAAACAGATAACTCCTCGAGATGAATTTTTTAAAATTCTTTATGGAAGATCGGAGTGATTATAATAAAAATATTTTATAAATAATATTGAAGGACTAGGAACATATAGTGTTAAAGATGTTTTGTATACGGAATACCTACAAATACCTAAAGGTTTACCTAGCTAGAGTCAAACTCAACACTGATTTAATTTTTTGAAATTATTTGTGTATAAGTAACAGAAGGATAGAATCTAAAAGACGAGAGAGGTAAGGTACATTTAGGGCATTAATATTCTTAAGTTATCTGTTAACATATAGTACCTAGCTGGGAATTAACCAATTTAATCAGGGGCGGATCCAGGATTTTTTTCTGGGAGGGGCACAAGGGCCAGACGGGCAAGGAGTGTCAGATTACACTATATCTTTGTGATTAATTGTAAAATAATGACTTACAGCAGTAACTATAACAAATATACTTGTAATAAAGGTTTAATAATGAAAATAATGAAAAATTACATGTTTAATAATGATAGTTTTCTTTTATGTTTTCTGCTGAAGATATCAAGTACTTCTGTAGCGTTCATCATTGACGCAATGTCTTGATAGATATGCATTAAAGCCAGTCTATTCAAACGATCTTCTGTTATCGTGCTGCGAAGATATGTCTTTAGTCGGCGTAAGGTGAAGAAAGATCGCTCTCCTCGACACTTTACGATTGAGCTGCATCCCTTTTCAACCCTACTATAGGCTACCCTCACCGATAGAAAATAATGCAAGGCGTCACCTTACTTACCTTTACTTATTTTTTACATTCCATATTCCGGGATAATCCGGAATTTTTTTTTTATATATGTAATAGTTTAGGCGCTAGTACGAGTTTAAAGAAAAATCACCCTCCTAATGTGTGTGCGTAAAATTTCTTATGTCATGGCTTGTAGTTTTTTTTTTTTTTTTTTTTTTTTAACTTTCTCAACTTTGAACTTTCAAATTCAAATTCAAAAATAATTAATTAAAACACTACACTAACAAGATTATACATCTTAAGGCTAAGTGTAGGAAGTAATTATAAAGAGAACACAAAATTAAATAACTTAACAACAGTTCAAGTTCAAAAACTGCAGTTAAATACAAATAGATTGCTTAATAATAATCAAAACTTAAATAAAATATTCCAAATATTCAGTTCAATGCAGATTTTAAATATTCAAAAAGATCTTCTTGAAAATGACGGCAGTTCAATAGTAAGAAGGTTCCACAGCCTGGACTGAACGAAAAACTGGCGTTCGCTAGGTTAAGAGGTAAAACGCGGTATATTTAGTGAGAAAATTCTTCTAGACTGAGAGAATTCTAGTTTGCTATACAAGTACGATGGCTCTTTAATTAGAATTAAATTACGTAGAAACATTATTGCACGAAAATTCAGGTACAAATCAAGGGGACAACCCAATACAGCATTACAGAAAGAAGATACATGATCAAATCGTCGTAGTCAAAAAATATACCGCACAGCGGAATTGAAAGCTACATTCAGCTTACGATCTGACACCAAATCCAATTTAATAAAAACTTCATAACCATATGAAAACAACGGAATCAACAAGGATCTCACAAGCAGAAGACGAGTTACTTGAGGCGTATAAGCTGCAGATAAACAGCTTGCGTAGGGAGCCACATACCTTACCCATGACACTGCTAACGTGATCTGACCAGCTTAGAGACCTATTAAATATAATTCCAAGATTTTTAACTGAATCATTATAGGGAATTACTACATTATCAAGAATAACACTTGGGAAAGAAGAAATATCTAAATTAGACTTGTATATTATAATAGCGTTCGATTTTGAGGCATTAAGATTTAAACAATTTTTACCAGCCCATATAGATACATTCCTCAGATCATCATTCAAACGACAAATAGCGTCCTCCACCAAGCCCAGCGTTGTAGAAATATACAGCTAAAGATGATAGTTGCAGTATCATATAACAGTTGGAAGATCATTAATAAATGTTGAGAATAAAAGAGGACCGAGGATAGATCCCTGAGGTACCCCGCTTAAGATAGGAAGATAATCAGATGACTTATCATTGCAGATAACCGTTTGCTTGCGTCCCCTAAAATATGGCAATATCAAATTGCATGCAGCATTACAAAAGTTAAATAACGAACCAAGTTTCCAGTACAAAAACCTGTGATTAACTTTGTCGAAGGCCTTCGAGAAGTCAAGTAGAACCAGTGCTGTAAAATCATCATTGTCACAGGAAATTCCTATGTCATGACTGATTTTGGGCAAGGCCGTGGTACAACTGTGTTTAGTTCGGAAGGCTGATTGAAAATCTGACAATAGGTTGTTGCTTTCAAGATAAAGTATAATGTGCGCATGAAGAACTTTTTCAAAAGCCTTAGAAAGAAATGGTAGGATAGATATCGGACGATATTACACAGGATTTGTAGACTTCTTAGGGATAGGTACTATTTTTGAAATCTTCCATATCTTTGGGAAAGTTGATCTAACTATAATATAATTAAATATATCTGTAAGACTGGGGAGAATGATTGGAAGAAGTATTTTTATAAACCTTGGATGCAGGTAATCCAATCCAATTGTATTAGATTTACGGAGGTTTTGCAACTCGCGATAATTTGCGCCTACGTATGTGTACGCAAAACGAAACAAACCTAATTATAGCGGGACCTAATTAATTTCCTTGTGTTTTTTGAATGGTCGGTTGTGACCGTCCGGAAGGGGGGGGGGGGGGGGGAGTACCCCTGTGCCCCTACCTAAATCCGCCCTTGAATTTAATGAACAGAAGAGTTTTAACACCTATATCGAATGTGCCGACTTTTAATCTTTTTTTTCTGTTTTTTTTTTTAATAATTCGAGATAAAATATGTTGAATAATAAAGAAAAGATTTGATTTGTTTTGTGACCAACAATTATGTTCCAGTTTTATGGTGCGTTCCTCTTTCGTGTTGTTATATATTTTCGAGTTCAGTGATGGTTTGTAAAAATAATTTGAATAAGACTAAATACTAATAAGAAATAAGAAAAAGACAGCCGATGAGAATAAGTCGAAACCGAGATCAAACGGAAAAATCGGTCACTTTGCTGACTCAGGTCATACGAGTCATTTGGCATAAGTGACTAAAAAGAAAGATTCCGTCATTTGGGTCTTTTGAGTCATTACATATCGCTGTAGAGGGTTAAGGCAAGCATTTGAGCCCTACCAGTGGGGAATTTTTCGAATTTTTTCAGCAACTTTGAACTTTGACTATTGTTCTACGCTGTATGGTTGTTTAGAGTGGACCGAAGTGCTTTGTGTTCCAATTTCTGTTTAGTTTTGTTCCAAGCTCGTATTTACATGTTGTATCGTCACTGTGAATTCATATCTGTTAGCAATTTTAAATGCTTTCGAAATGATCGAGTGAACCGTACTGGTTCATTGTTTCTGATTGATTCATTGGCGGAGCGTACTGTTTCGCAGTCGGCACCAGGGTCAGATGTTGAATATATTTTCGTCGAGATACTAATAGTCAATATCAAGTATCTAGTCGGAACTATTTACAAACCACCCCACATATCTTGTCTGAATTCTATGGAGTTATTTTTCGTTGAAGTTTCTTGCTCGCACAATCATATCATAGTTGCTGGGAATTTTAATGTCTATTTGCTGAATGATAATCACCTTACTCGTCGGTTTACCAATTTGATAACGACTCTAGATTTTTTTGTCGTTAATAGATTCCCTACTCATTTCATAGCTACTCTTCTTCCTTACTTGATCTGATTTTAAGTTACCAACTCTGAATCTGTGATTATTCATAATTAAATATCATTTTCAGGCTTTTATAGCCACGATCTTATCTATTTTAGGTTTCTCGTTTGCTTCAGTAAATTGATCTGGACTTATCTTGGTGGTCGCATGCAGAAAGTCTATTGTATTCTAGTTTTCTTGACATAAATACTGGTGTTCCTCAGGGAACCATCTTGGGTCCGGTTCTATTTTCCCTTTACATCAATGACCTCCCAATATGCATAAATAATTGTAGGTTTCACATGTATGCCGATGACGTTTAGTTGTATATTTCAAGACATCTTTGCTTGATGGCGGATGCTGTCCACATATTGAATAAGGATATCTCATCTATCGATGATTGAGCTCTTGATAACAAACTACTCCTCAACGCATCCAAGTCCGAATGAATTGTCATTTATCGAGACTGCTACAACGGATTCCTTTGTGAATGGCATTGAAATACCCTACAAGGGTACGGTAAGGAACTTAGGAATTATATTTAAAACAAAACGGTATCTTGGTCTCATCATGTGAAGGGCATTGTATCTACAATATATGGAGTTCTTCGACGGCTCTGGTTATCTGACCTTTTACGCCACTTGAAACCATGATGATATTAGTTAAAGCGCTGTTATTGCTCTTGTTTATTTATGGATGTGAGATTTTTTGTCGGTTGGGCTCTAACTCACAAAGAAAACTTAATATAGCTTTCAATTCTGCAGCGCGGTATATAAATGAGGCCACCAGAACCAGAGTGGACCAATAGTTAAATTTTTGATTTTGAAATTAATAGAAAAACTTAATAATAAAAAAACAATCTAATTTCAAAACCAGTTTCAAATTTAACGTTTTTTATTTCAATAATATTATTGTTGATTGTTTTACATTGGACCACATGGTCATACATTTTTATATAGGTGAAATTTTTCGAAAACAATTTTTGATCAATACTCGCATTATTGATACTCTGGTTCTTGCTTTGACCATGGTCCTCCTACAGTAATTCAATCATTGGGTGCACTATACTAAAATATATTGAGTTTCGTACTACTTTGTTTTTGTGCAAGATTATTACAAATAGGACACCTGTGTGTCTTTTTGAAAAAATTAGCTTTACTCAATTACAAGGAACTACTTCGTTAGTATCACCACAATTTCGTTAACGAATAACTGAGCGCCAATTTTTTGTATAAGGTATTAGAATGTGGAATGTTCTTCCTACTGAGACTAGAAGGGGATGTGGTGGCAGCACATTCAGAGAGAAACTTTTTCAATTCTTTTCACAAAATCTGTAATTTCTGTTGGTTGTAGTTAGTTAAACTTAGTAGATTTCAATGAATTGTACTTACATACTATTCATATATGATTATCCATTACTTTCAGTATTTTTTAGTAATTAGCTTTGTTTTTTCGCTAATTTTACAGAAGAACAACTTTTGTAATACGTAGTTTTCTTTCATCTAAATTGTATCTTATTGTAATTGAATTATCATAAAATAAATCTGTAATAATAATAATAAATAATTTATTGGATCTGTACTGTAGATTGATTATCTTTGATTGTACAACAGTGAATTGGTAAAAAAATATTCAACAAAAAAGAAATAAAAAGTGAAATTTATTATATAATAAGAAAGATTAATAAATTTAACTAATGAATTCATTATGTACGGTTCACTGTAAAAACAATTTTAAATATAAAACATAAATGATATTAATTAAAAGATGAGATGTGCAATTACAGATAAAAAGTAAAAAAAATATATTGGACTTATTTAAGAGATGACAAAAATTTCTGTAGGAGGAAGTGCGTTGAAGATTGTTATCTAAACGATTCCAATTTCTCATTGCTTGGAAAAAATAAGACCTCTCACCAAATCTGGAGTTAAAACGGGGTATGCGACGCGCGATACAAGATCTACAAGTCGCTCCCACCCCTATACTCTCCGGGTCAAATTTGGACGTACCGTCAAATTTCGGGAATCTTTTCTTAGCAGAACAACACGAATGTGGAACAGTTTACTATCTTATGTTTTTCCCTCGTCTGAAGCCTGAAACTGCCAAACGGGGCGTACATCGACACCTCCTTCACTCAACCTCCTAACCCATTTCCCCCAACCTTAATTCCTTTCCTGCCAAGGCTGTGCTTTAGCATCATAGGCAAGCTTTGGCAACATCATGTATAAAAAAAAAAATTTAAAAAATGTAAAAAGTTTAATTGCTTGAAGACAAGATGCGTCTCTAAGGAGTGGCCCAATAGTGAAGAAATATAAGAAGAGATGTGAGCATGTCGGGGTAAGCGGAAAATGCAACGAATAGTGTCATTATAAGCAACATTTAGCTTATAACAGCAAATGTAATCAAGCTTTGGATAAATTAGGCTGCCGTAAAAAAAGATATTTAGCCAACTTTATAATTATTTCATGGGACAACAGTTTAGCGTTAAGCCACAGTTGTCTCAAGCCACCATAAATTTTTCCCATTACATTTTTTATGTAGTCACAACAACTTAGGATGGAGTTGATCATTATACCCAAGCTTTTCACACAGTCAACATATTCCAGGATTCAATTGCTTAGAGTAATTGGTAGTAAAGTGTTTTTATCCAATTTACTCCTGTAAATTGCTATACACGTAGATTTGCTCGGGTTCAGTGTCAAGCTATTGGTCTCCGACCAGCAATTAATTCGCTGCAAATCATCATTCAAACAACTTATACAGTCAGCCCAATTGGTTTACTCAAAATATATTTGCACATCATGGGCGTAAGGTTGAATGGTTGAGTCATATACTTGATCTATAAGGTCATTAATGTAAAGGCTAAAAAGGAGGGGTCCAAGTATTGAACCCTGTGGTACACCACTTTCAATGCATAAAGGAGCAGAAATCCTGTCATTAACCTTCACAAACTGAATACGATTTAGCAGAAAGTTCCTAATCAGATTAACTGCAGTCGATGTGAACTCAAACTTACTACAAAGCTTCCGAATTAAGTTCGAATGATTAACCGAATGAAAAGCTTTACTGAAATCGAGCAAGTCCAATACTGTCATCTGGTCGCTGTCCAAAGCTTCATTAATATCGGATACCACCTTTAGTAGTGCTGTTTCACAGTTGTGATGATGTCTTAAACCAGACTGCCATGTATTTAATAGCTTATTTGATCAGAGATTATTCTTTTCATTACTTTTGCTAGAAAATATAATAA
The DNA here is from genome assembly GCA_964036015.1 of Leptarthrus brevirostris. Taxonomy (NCBI): domain Eukaryota; kingdom Metazoa; phylum Arthropoda; class Insecta; order Diptera; family Asilidae; genus Leptarthrus; species Leptarthrus brevirostris. Next base: position 10,070,842 of record OZ038373.1, read on the forward strand.
ACTAATTGGACGGCGGTCAGTAGGCTGCAAAACAATTGATTTTTTAGGAATAGGAATAACCATGGCTTGTTTCCATTGCTTAGGGAATTGAGAAGTGGTAAGGCAATAATTGAATATATGAAGTAGAGTTGTGCTAGTTGCTATGAAATCCCAAAATCAAAACCTACATAAGCGCTCGGATGAAATTGTTTAAAAATCATCATAAAATTCTAACCCCCACCCACGCTCCCCCCCCCCCCCCCCCCCCCCCCCCCCACCGCAACAAACACCTCGATTTGCGACTGACGCACACAATATCTTAATAATTAATTTTGAAGTAAATATTCAACCCCTCTTCCCGTCTCCCCGCCACCGCCCACCCCGGCAAATGTTACAATCCCAGTTCCCCCACTGCACCTTACAATAAAGTTCTCACAAAATTTTAACAACCTTGGTCAATAATTACTCGCTGAAATCGGACGTTGAAAATTTCATGAAATATTCGTGCCTAATTGCTTATACCCGCATAAGTTACAATAATTATACATATTACGATTTTTCGCTTCGACGAAAAGCTTTAAACTTTATTAGTTTTAAAAATCAATAAAAGAGAAGTAATGACTTAACGCTATGGAAATATCACTTCAATCCATGATACACAAACATCGGAAATCCAGTGAAAAAGTATGTCTAATCGGGTTAATTTCGTGTTTTCTGTTATTTTATTTTACTTCTACTACGGTTGTAAATGTTTGGGAATTTTACCTTTTCGCATTGAAAACAAATCGAAAACAATTGAAAGTTCATTAATTTCGACAATACATTGTGCTTGTGCATGTATTTTTCAAGCGTTATATTGCTGCTTCATAACTTTGGATAATATTAAATTATATGAGGATAATACAACCTACCGATATATAGGATTAGCTTTTTTAGAGACAAGGCTTTTACTTTTTATTATAATCATTGTTAACGTAACAATACAAATCTTAAAACGCAAGCATTTCGTCAATATATTGAACAGAGCTTTAAGGAATTACAAGGATATTATCAATCTTACGAAAAAGAAAAACCTTCTAAGAAATTATCATTTTGTCTTAGCATTGTGTAGGCTAACTTTTAATTCACTTAAGATTGCTTGGTATTTTCAATACTTCAACACCTCGTTGATACATTTTGTTGCTATTCTGTACATGAAATTATTTGCATCTTTTTATATAAATATACTTGTGATTGGATTAATAGTTGTATTGGCTGAATTAGATCAACTTGATCGGTATTTAGTCAACCTAAACAAACAGATTTATAAAGTGAATTGTATCAGTGAAAGAAAACACAACGCAAATCTACGCTACTACATGAATAGGATTAATGAAATTTCTAAGATTTTGAAAAACACTTCTCAATCAATAAGTGATTTAACAGATTTCTTTCAAATACAAGTCGTTTCGATGTTAATAAGTTCATTTTTTGTGACATCTTTATGTTTCTTTGTATCGTTTGCTTACACACCAACTGTTCAAGACTTGGAGTTCAGTATATTGGAAATTTTTGAAACATGTTTACTTATATTGATTGGCGAACTTATATCACGAAAATTTATGAGTTTATCAAAAAATATGGAAGTACTTCCAATAATGTCCAGTAAAACTTTTTCCAAAACCGTAAGTCGAAATATGTTCTCCTTAATAGCATTTTTAAATCAAAATCTTTTTTTGAATTTCAGGTAGAAACATTTCAATATTGTTTGAAACTGTACAGACCTCGTATCAATATTTTGGGATTATTTGAGTTGAACAATAACTTCAGTATGTCCTTTCTTGGAGGGGCAGCAAACATTTTAATTGTACTATTACAATTTGCTTTTGAATTTATCCAGAGAACCCCTCAAAATGTATTTTTTAAAATTCTTTATGGAAGATCTGAGTGATTATAATAAAAATATTTTATAAATAATATTGAAGGACTAGGAATATGCCGTGGTAAATCTGTTTTGAATTTATATACTTGTAAATGAATAATAATAAATAAATAATAATTGTATTCTAGAGTTCAGTCGTTACATATTTTAGGTATTTACTATTAATTATAGGTGGTAAGATAAAAATTAAAAGTAGTTTAATTTACAATTTCAATTCAGCGTATACAACGATAATTACAAAACAGCAACAATTGAACGATAATTAGAAAATCCCTAAGTCCTAACATGAATAGCGTATGTGATTTAGTAGCACTATATAATATTCGTTAAAGGTAGAATTATTTTAAACCATATATAACTAGATAATTGATACAAAAAGCATGAATAGTGTCAATAATGTACAATTATGTATAGATTAGTTGTATTAACAATTATCATCATTATCCTGTTTGTTTGGAAATTACCACCATTAAGAATGGAAATACATTCATCTTTTGATAGATACGTTTTACCAAAGGCTATCAGTGCAAAAGTAGTGCAGAAAGTAGTGCTTTTTTAATGACAAATATAAGTGATCAGAAACTTTTTGCCCACCCTGTATGTTATTAAAAAATTGTGCAAATTTGTTTAGCAATGATGTAGGAGCATTCTTGAAGAACTCGTATGGAGTTCGGTCAGGTCCCGGTGCTTTATTGTCCTTGGCCTTTTTTAACCGACTTCCCAAAACACGAGAGGCATAATTTCGTAAGGCCTTGGATCGATTTGGATGATTCTGTTTTAGTTGGGTAGAGTATGTTCCCCGATTGATATCATGTAAAAAATATTTTTGGTGGGGTAGGGGTGAAACGTAACTTCGTAATGACCGTTGACCGATTTGGATGATTTTTTGTTGTTGTATACAGTAGAACCCCTCATTGCTAATAATGAAAAAAGAATATGACTCTACTGTGGAGTGGGGATAGGGGTGGCCTAACTTCCTAACGCATGGACCGATTTAGATGATCCTTTTTCTGATGTATAACCCGACTGGTACACCGACACAATTTTAAAAGGGTGCGGTTGTAATGGGGAGAGGGTGGATGTCAACTTCTCAGCGCGTAGACAGATTTACAGATGATTCTTTTAATGTTAAAGGTATAGAATATAGTCCCCACTTCTAATATGAGGATACATTTTGCTTTAGGGTGGTGGTGGGAAGAAGAGTAGTCTAACTTCTTAAAGTTTTGCTTTAGGGTGGTGGTGGAAAGAAGAGTAGTCTAACTTTTTAACGTGTGGACCGATTTGAATCATTCCTCTTTTCATGTGTAGAATATATTGCCCCACTGGTACGACGACAAAAATTTATGGAATGGGGTGGTATGCGGAGAGGGTGTTACCCAATTTCTTAATGCGTATACCTATTTGGATGATTCTTTTTTGTTGGATACAGTATGATCCCCCATTGCTACTATGAGAAACAATTTTGACCTATGAAATGGGATGGGGCGAGGGGTAGTCTAATTTTGTAACGCATGGACTGATTTAGATGATTCTAAATGCAAAGATTATCTATTTGTATTCTCACAGTTGGTGAGATTTGGAGGAGGGGGGGGGGGGGGGTGGCGCCTAGCTTCGTAAGGCATAGACCGATTTTAATGATTTTGATTCTGGTGTACAGTATACTTTTCCTGATTGATAAATGATAACAATGTTGTAACTAGAGTAACTACGATGATTCTTTGATTATGAGGATTCTCTCTCTTGCTGTATAGAATACGGTGGTATACTAGGGCTATGGTAAGGGTATGAAAGGGTGACCGTGACTAATTTCGTAATATGTTGCCGCATTTTGATACTTATGTTTCCATTCTTTAGAGTGCACTACCTTTACAACTTTTGAAATTGCTTTATTTTTACGAGTAGCATCCTTCAAGTCCGAGCCGGCTTTACAAAAAGCCTTAAAAGGTATAAAATAATTTTTAATTTTATATCTATTACGACATTTTGAAGTCGGTACAAATTAAAGATACAAAACAACTACCCTACCACAATCGACGATACTATATAAAACTATCTAAACATTTCAATTCACAGGATCATAAGGAAGGAAAACTAAAAATTATTTTATGATTTTAAGCACTTTTTGTAAAGTCAGTTCAATTTTTTTTTTTCAAAAAATTCCTCTTTTTTTACTTCTAAATATTAAATATTGAAAAAATATTGAAAATTTACCACCCCCCATTGGCAAAATTCAATTTCGTCCAGCTATATTGTGAAAATTTCTCACTGAGCGTCGGTGGGATTCGAACCTGAAACTTCTAGATTGGTAGGCTGACACCCTATCACTTACTTCATCAATCAATCAAATCAGGCGAAACAGAACCAGACAACCTTTCACCACCTTTATCAAACTTATTCCCTATAATCGGTAGGTATATTCACCATATATTAAATTCCTGTCTCACTAGATCTACGTATCCCACTACCTGGAAGACTGCTAAAGTTCTACCCATACCTAAGAAGTCCTGTCCAGAATCACCATCGGACCTTCGCCTATTAGCCTACTAAGCTTTTTGTCTAAACTTTTGGAGAAGTTTATGTATAGGCAAATACTGGAATATTTGGAAAAATATTACTTGTTAACATGTTGGAAGTCTGGTTTCCGAGGCTATCACTCCTGTGAAACTGCCATTTTTAAAGTTTCTTCAGACATAAGGCTTTTGATTGTGTTGATCATTCTCATCCGCAAACTTTCTTCTTATTTTAGGTTTGATAAGTTGGCAGTTAAAATAATTATTAATTTCCTCTCGGGCCGTTCTCAACATGTTAAGGTTGACAACACATTCTCCTCGTGGCAATATTTAAAGCAAAGCGTGCCTCAAGGATCAATTTTGGGTCCCTTACTGTTCAATTTATTTTTTAATGATCTGCCGTCGGTGATCCGCGACTAAACTATTCATCTCTATGCGGACGACGTACAATTATATTTAAGCCGGCCGATGGGACTTATTGAGGACTGTATAGCACGCATTAATTATGATCTTGACAGTATATGCATATGGTCTCAATATAATCGATTGCAGCTTAACCATAGAAAATCGCAGCTTATCATTTTCTCCAACAGCGTAATTAATCAGTCTAATATTCCGTCGGTAGTTTTAAACGGGTATTCGTCGCTACCAGTTCTAGAAAAAGATAAGAATCTTCGGACTACTATGAATCAACAAATGAAAGGCTGCAACAATTTAAATAGGAAGCTTGGCGTGATTTATGGTGTCCTTCGTAGGCTGTTGCTCTCGGGGAGCATTTTACCCGTTAGTACACGCTTAAGATTAGTTAAGGTGTTAATAATGGTAGTATGATCTTCACCTGTGTGCGTAAAATGGAAATTGCTTTCAATGACTGCATTCGTTTTGTTTTCGGACTATGGAGGTACGACCATGTTTCACCGTTCCGGATGAAAGTGCTCGGTTGTACATTATTTTCTTATCTAAAGCAAAAGGCTATTGTTGTCTTGTACAATCTGCTTCATTCTAATAAACCGGAATACCTCAGAGTTTTCATTAACTTCATAACATCTCAGCATAACAGAAATCTTTTAATACCACGCTTCTACAAATCCGTCATGGAAGATTATTATACTGTCCAAATTATTCGCCTCTGGAACAGTGTTCTTCTTAATATTCAAACATCAGCCACCATCAGTAATTTTCAAGGCACTCGTTAATGATCACTTATTATAATTCTTATCATCTTATCTTTGTGTGGAATCATCAGTAGGCATGTAATTATTCTGTATTAAATTCCTTTTTTACTCAATTATTCAATCGGTTTGAGTCTGTTGAGGCCACGTTCCTGAATTCCTTCTGTGAACTTAAAACATTTCAAAATTTTTTCGACGTATATTCAATGATTACAAATAATTTTAAGTGGTACTAACATAACATTTAATTAAGTTTTAAAACTTTTACAATTTGCTAATGTCCCCCTATTAATGTAAGCTTCATAAATATCGATTATGTGCAGGAAATTCCCCCTTTGCGCTGAACAATTGTCAATGTCGCTTTCTAAAGATTCAATTCATGTTAAGCTACTCAGAAGTCATATGGCATTAAAGAAGGAAATCTTTTCACCGGATATATGATAGTTGTGCTGAACCCTCAATGCCTTTTTCATGACATCTTCTCACTTCTGATTGAAAAAGCACTTACTGAAAGGGTTTTATCTAGAAAGACGCTATACATCTATGAAGTTGCCTTAACCTAACAGCTTTCTTTCTTAGGAAATATTGCAGATCTAAAAAGAGCGAGTTCTCGAGATTGCTTGCAATAGTTAATGGTGTTACTTATTTACACTTCCAACTTCCAACTTATCATTGTACAGAAACTTGTTTCGTGTTTTATTCTAAAGTGCATTGAAGGGTATTGAAGATTTCGAAAAATTCATCAATACCACGGATTATGATCAAATGGATTAATTATTTTGAAGCTTTTAATTTCATAATACCACTTGTATTCGAATCGAAAGGAATTAAAATGACGTAAATGATTTCTTAGAAACTCTGACAAAACAATACGTTCCACTCTATTCAATGTTATTGTGTAAGACAAATAGAAGAAACTCCTTCTAGATCCCAAGCACTCAATCAACCCGACAAATGTACTTTATTTAGCTTGCGTGAAGACAAAGTTTATTTTGCCATAATGCACGGAAATAAAGTCTTCAAACTTCGCTCCTTTCGTCTTAAATGAATTGCAGCAATGCAACAAGAAATATAATTCAAATAACAATGATGAGGTGCTCTGTGGCAGGTAACAAATTCACTGGAGAAGGAAAAATCGTATTTTGCAAGGGAAGTTGCACAATAATTAATTGAGGAAATTTAATGGAAAATCCTAGCCAGGTATTTATCATTGCATAATCCTTGGATAAACAAGTCCTTTTCGTGCTTGTCAGCTGCGAGAATCCCATGATGAATTGGAGAAAAATAAAAAAACTTTTGGTACAGCGAAGGAGAGCACTAATTACTTGCATGATTTGGACGTTTTGAGATTTTCCTTACTTAGATTCGAAGGTTGAGAAAAAGGTTTTGAAAATCACGCAAAATTCTATGAGTGGTGAAAGGTATTAGGATATGTCTTTGTATTACTTTTTTGCGTAAGTATTAAAATTATGCTTTAAAAAAATACTTAATATGTTAGTGGTGAGATGAACTTATTTGTATATTTCTTTCTGCAAACCTAATGCTTGAGCAGATGTAACCCTTCGACTTTCTTTTAAAAATTTCGAAAATTTTTCCCCCTGGACAATAAATAGTTGTTTCCGAAGTAATTTCTCTCGCTGAAACCGAATCCAGGCTCAGAATTGTTCTATCACGTCAGGTTTTTGAGATATTCTAACCTAAAAGTGCAAAAACACTGTTTTTTGTCATATTTGAGGTTATGTAGCACCGCGGTATACGAAAACTTTATGATAACTTGAAGGGTAGGTTCTAGTCGAGCGGCCTGAAAAATGACTGAAGTTTATGAATTTTTTTCTCACAGAAGAAGGTAAATAATGTATAAGTCGACTTTTTCATCTATTAGTACATTTACTTAAGTTCACAAAAAAATTTCTTTTAATTCTTTTAATTATAAAATTTGCGAGATATCCACGCGACTCTGGACCCGTGTAGCGCGTGCAACCCGCTGTGCCGTGCAGGATTCCGCCTTCCTCTTTTATCTAAAACACAATCATCAAAGTTATATGCAAAGTAGAATAAATTTGCGGGGCCATGGACCATTTTTAGAAAAATTCAGTGATTTTTGATAAAATGGCGACCGTTTGAAGAAAAAAGACGATTTTTTTTATCCTTTTTTTGTTCTTCATAGTGGTTAAAAAAATAGTAAATATTAATATTTTCTGTTGAAAGTGGTCCATGGCCTCCTAAATTCAATAATCTTTATTTAATAGAAAAAAGAAGTCAATCGGTTTAACGGTTCGACTGCAACTCTGCACGGCGTGTCTAAAACCATGGTTTTGAGAAAAACGCGTTTAAAGTTTGACAAAGAAAAAAAGTGGCAAAACATATAATTTTTGTTTCTTACAGCTAGTCAGCTGTTCCTGGACCATAGGGCAATACTTCCTCTTTTTTGTGAAACTGATTTTGACTAATATATTCAAGGAACATTATTTTGTCCAAACAAAACATATAAACCTGCTGAGCAAACAATACGGCCCATGGCCATCTGCATTTAGCCGGAACATAGGCATGATTTTCGGCCGGTACGCATTCGCACTAAATCGGCTGTAACTTTAACATTTTTCCGATCTTCGTGAAATTGTTTTAGAGGCCTATTCTAGACACTATAAGGATTAAAAATATGCAAAAATTTAATTTTTTTAAATTGCTCGACTAGACCTACCCTTGAATAAGGACACCATAAACTTTTCATATACCGAGAAATGCATGAACATGAAAATTTCAAAATGCGATATCTCGGAGAAAAAAAGATATTTGAGCAAACTCAACGGCATTTGAAAGAGGAAGACTTGTACTACAAAATCCCACACAACATCGTGCGGCTACATAACCTCAAATACGACAAAAAACAGTGTTTTTGCACTTCTAGGTTAGAATATCTGAAAAAAACCTGTCGTGATAGAGCAATTCTGAGCCCGGATTCGGTTTCAGCGGGAGAAATTACATCGGAAACAACTATTCATTCCAGGGGAAAAAACCTCGTAGGCTTGTGTAATTTATGAAAGGGGGCGTTTGGTATTAGAACTTGAAAAATAAGTAAAACTGCTTTTCCGCAGTTTTAAATTTAATAATAATTTTGTTTTGTAATATTTCGCTTAATTAGGTAAAATAGATAATTTAAGTCGATTTCCAGGTTTGCCGTTCTAACACAATTCCTGCAAGATTTTGTTAACATTTTAAATGATTGCTTAGTCGGCGGTATATTAAGGTATAACATGCTAGCTTTACTAAGAATTGTCGTGGGTTCGAATTCCAACGGCGGCATATAGCATACAGTTTTTTTCAAATCTAGAGAAGCATATTTTTTGTGACAATTTATTTTGTTTTTCTAAAATCAGTTATAACAGTTTTCGTTAGATGCTTTAGCAGTATCAAAATTATTGCAGGGTATATAACCGTAATGTGGGAGCCTAGTTGGCTCGACGGATTAATTAACACATTTATTTTCAATTCAAAAAGCTCACAATGCGTTTGACAAATTGCTTTACATTCTTCACAACTTAGCTTGAATCACAGTCAGTTAGTCTAGTTTAGAAGAAATAGTTAAATATTGTTAACCCGAGTAAAAATAATTGAGTTTGTATATTTAGACAAAAAGAAAGTACAGACGTAAAGTTTTTTTTAAAAGTATGTACGCGCCCGCTGCGAGCACGCACAGCGAACAACTACACCCGCCACACGGGATATGCACGTCCCTGTTACAGGCATAAAAATCTGAAAATACTGAAATTTTTTTTTATTTATCTCATTTTCAACTGTTTGTACAAAACAAAATACAACATTTTATTTCTTTTGGTAATAAAATATTCTTGACCTAAGTAGGGGCCGGTTGGTTGGTTGGTTGGGTGAAGTGGCGTGGTAGTCAATGTATGTCTATCAGTAGTAGGTTAGGAGATCGCTGGTTGGGTATAGCTGACGTTAGACCGAGCCAGTAAGGTTAAGGCAGGGGATGATCGCTCTAACTCTTAGCCTTCAAACCTACTTCTCTTTGGTTCCTTGCACCCCTTGGGCAGCATAGGGCGTCTACTACATCGACTCTCCACCTGTACGGTTCTGCGGCAACGGCTTTAACTGTGGCCACGATTTGTTGAGCTGGGTGCGTTCCCTTTCGACGGATCTTCTCCATGTGTTGAGCGGTCATCCAATTCGAGAGTCTTCCTTGGATTCCGCGGGAATTCCAATCTAGAGCCTGCTGTGCGATGTTCTTTGGCTCCGTTTTTAGTGTGTGGCCTATCTATTGCCACTGTTGCCTGTGAATACTGATGTCTATCCCATCTTGGCCTGTAAGTTTGTGTAGATCTTCGTTGTTAATAAGTTTCGACCAAAGTTTGTGAAGGATGCGCCGGAGACACCGGCTGACAATTGCTTGTAGCTGAGATGATATTTGCAGAGCACTATCCATGTTAACAGCTGTCAACAGAACAAATTTTACGACTCGAAGATCTGGAGTTTTGTGCATCTGGACATCTTAGGGTCATGTAAAAAGAAATTGCCTAGTGCACGATGCCTGGATGAAGCGAGACATCTTGAAAGGAAGTTAACAAGGATATAGGATGAAGGGGATAATCAGTCTAACCGCAAGAGTTTCTACCGGCCAGTGTTTCGTTTTTGCCGAGACTGACGTAGCAATGTCTCGGCGGTATCTACAAATGAGCGGGATGCACTCTTATTGAAGGAGGGCTACGTCGCCATGAATATGGCACATGTCGATAGACTGCTACACCTGAAGTTAGCCAAGCTTTCTATAACAATCTTAGTTAGGAATAAGGAGTAAGCAATGTGAATAGTTTCCACAGGGGAGCTTTGTAGGACAGTGCCCTGTATCGTAGGTAAGTGCTGGTTTCACGGTCTGACAAGCTTTTAGTATGCCGAGCACTTCAGCTTGGAAGACTGTCACATGATCCGGAAGGCGATAAAACCTTAATATGCAGAGTGTCACCGAGAAAATACCCGACCAACACCGCAGTTCATCTTAGAGCCGTCGATGTACCAAAAGCATACATCACTCCGCTCCGCTCCGTTCTTCCACCCCGCTCTGGTGGGAATCTTTACGGCGAATTTTTTTCTGAAATTTAGCTTTGTAGTGATGTAGTTAGTGAGAGGTGTATCCAGTTGAAGTCGGAAATGAGTCTTCTAAGTGACTCACACTTCTGAGTCCGAATCACTAAAGGATTCGTTCTGAAGGATTCGTTCACTCGGACTCTTTTGTTCTGCCAACAGTACCGATAACAAAATTGGTTCCGTTTAGACTCCCCAACTCACAACCAATACTGTAAGGAAGTACTGAGCCCATCACAGTTCGTAATCAGTAGCTCCAGCCCATCCACTAGGTACCTCAACCGTCAGCTGCCACAATTTCCCTCATACACCCAACTCAGTTATGCAAATTATATAAAAAATCACTGTGTTCGGGCCCATGGTACACTGTTTTGGTCCGGTCCTATGTTGTGAGTGTGCTTTCAGTATGCTAATGGACTCGGACTGAGTCAGTGAAGTGAATGAGTGGAGCATGTCACACTCAATACTCATAGGCGATAACAGAAATTAGTTCGAACTATGACCTGTATTTGAAAGTATCTTCATGCTCTGCCTAATGTAACTGTGCCACTCACTCGCTTGCTTGCTCTGAGTCGAACTGAAAACTTATAAATGAACAAATCTTTAAAAGCCACTATAATTTCGTTAAAAACATGAACTCGTTCCTTTGGAATGAATCCGTCGAAGTCGACCCATATCTAGTATAAAGTTCTCTTGGCAGCAAGTCCTGGATGGTACTGTGGCCGTAAGGCTTGGCCCTCAACCATCCTGATTTTTAATGTGCAAATCTATAGATAGTAGGTGCAAAAGCTCGTCTAAATCAGCCATTGGTCAGTATCTCATGGCACCGGTGATCCCCATATATTTTATACCTTACTCAGTGCGGGCCACCACATCAGCGGCCCGTAGGTGAGGATTTGACATTCCACAGCAGTGTACATTCATATTCATATTAGGCTAGAGATCCCAATTCCTATCAAACGTTTTATTACAAGCATAGAGGCAATGCAAGCTTTCTTAACTCGCTCAGTTTCCAGCTGAGTTTGGGGTCAAAAATAACCGCCAGGTATTTGGCGCTGGAGGATTTGTCCGTTTAGTTAGAAGAATGATGACTTGTCCGGAGGTCCCAAGTTCGAATCATGCCGGTGGCGACCCTTGGTTGTTTTCTGCTGTCAACAGATTACGATAAAAAGGCCATGGAAGTTGTAGAGAAAATGTCAGTGGTTTGAAGTCCATTTTAAATTTTAGGTTCTCTTGCAACCGTTGCCCCGAATCGATTGCAGTTCTTCCGCCGCATGCTCCACAATGGATTACGGAACCTAGAGAAAATGATTCTCCTAATGAAAACCAAAGAGAAATGCTGATGCCATTGACGCATTACAAACTCAATACTACAATAAAATGAACAGAAGAGGGAGTGTTTTCTTGAAAAAAAAACGCACCTGGAATGCAAATTGTAAAGAAGAAACTTTATATCGTTACCACGCATACAGAATATTTGTTGATTCAGGAGCAGGAAGGGAAAATTGGTATTCTGTTTACGTTCGTATATGCGCTTAACATTACGACTTCATAGTCCGCGTCTTTTTTAAATTTTTTTGCTTAGAAAATTCAAATAGCGAACTGTTGGACGTCTAGCATTTATGTCGAAGGTGAGATTTGAAACTCTTAGTTTGAAGTGTTGGTTGGAGATGTTTGTTGAATAGTTTCTAATCATTGGCCAAAAAAAGAGAAAAAGTAGTCAGCCGCATGTAACATTACAACAAAACCTTTTATTAAAACAATGTTTTTTAAAATTATGTATCAACCACAAAATTAAACTTTTTTAAAATAAATATTACATTTTGATTGACCACAAATTTGCGTTAATATTACTAAGCCGGTGGTCGCTCCACTTAAAAGAGCCATAGTCAATTTATTATCCAAGTCAAATAGTCCAAATAAATTGATCCTAGGCTTTTGCAGAGAAATCTTTAGATAAAATAAGTCCACCTAAAAATAACTACTGACAATAAAACACATACATGAGTATAATAAACAAATCTTACATTTTGAGAAAGTTTTCCATCACAAAGTAAATCAGGAATTACACGAAGACTGTTTTGAATTGTTGATCTGTATATAAGTAAGTCCACAACGGCAATGAATAGTACTACTTCCAAAAGCTCGATTAAAATTCCGATCGCTATATTATATGTTAAACCAACAAATATTAAAAAAAATGCGTGCAACACTGTTCGATAAAAAACGATCAAAACTGCAAAAATTACTTGAACACCGAGTAGCCAATTTAAATCACAAATCATTTGATAGCTTTTAGAATAATTTCTTAAAATTTCATCTGTTAAATCATTTAGATATTTTGTTACGTCAGGAATCATCTGTTTTTGTTTGCTTTTCAAAAGATTCATTATATCACAAACTTCATCAAAATATTTTTCAAAGCGTTTGTATTGACAAACAACTAAAACTAGTCCTATAAAACACACATTCATTATGCATTCCAAAAGAAACCACAAATATGTTTGAATGCTTCCAGCAAAATATGTTGAAAAGCTATCTTCGAATATGTATGTTAAAATAAAGGTCATATGAATATACAACTTATAACAACTTAGACAAATTTTCAATATGACAATATATTGGTACTTGGAATATATATAAGCACGCCCTATAGGGCTTCTGTTGAACTGTTCAAAGTTTTGTAGAAATCGATTAAGCACAATCACCACCGATTTATGTTTGATTATTTGAAGTACTACCATCACTACGATAATAAGGACGTCTAGAATTATTTTCCAAAATCCCATAAAAACCAGAAAAGATTCTAAACCTACTGTCGACGTCATGCAAATATTAATAGTCGGCAAAGAGGTAATTAATAGAAATGCACATACGAAAGCACTGTAGGGAACGGTTTTCGGACTATATTCAACAACGTTTCGTACATTGTTTAATTTAACTATAGTCAGGCCTAGAATTCTCGATGTGTAATAAAAAAAATAAATTATACAGTAAAATACGTAGCTAACTCTGGCAGACATATTATTCAACTGCAAGCTTTCAATATGACGAATGTTAAGTTTGCATGAGCAAATGTTAATTTAATTGGACGGTTTCACATTAATTGATTGGAAATTTAACACTTGGGTTGAATTGTTTTCTTTACTTCGACAACATACAATAAGCAAATACAGTAACATGCTTTGGACATACGTTTCTAAAAGCATCAATATATGGCGTGTTCACTTAGGTTCTGTTCAAAAATAATACAATGGTATTAATCGATTTTTTTTTTACATCGCAGGTTTTATGAAATCTTAAGTCAAGTTCGAAACTCAACTGTTATGGGGCGCCCAATTACGGATTGTTTTCGAATATCCTTTATTAAATCTTTTACATAAAACTCGTCGAAATTTTTGGAGACCGCGCTTTCTTAGTTTTTCAATGTCTTTTGTTTTTGCACTAGCACTTTTCTTCTTCAATTTTGGCATAATGATGCAGATTTTCTCTCAATAGGTCCGAGTTTGGTGATATTCCGAGGATTCTTGTCCTTTTTCACAACATTTATATTGTGCGATTCATGCCACCGAAGAGTTGTTCTGGAGTAGTCAGCTGTTAGCAGATCAGTCCAAAATAGTTGTAAAAGTTACCGCCCAATTGCGAATTTGATTCACGCATCGAGAATTCCGTATCTTGGAAGGTTGTCGATGTCTAACAAAACTGTGCTAGCTAATATTTACAAAAACCTCTATCAACTCTGTTACGGGGAGGGGGGAAGGGGGGGTGGTGGTAGTTTTTAGACACATTTCATAATAAGTCAAAAACTATGTGGCATGAAAGGAAATGGAAATACAGTGGTGATCATTCAAATAGAGCCATGACTTTACATATGGTTCTTGCACAATTTTTAATACCAATTTATAGTCGCAATTTTACGCCATCTATGATATTAACTGGACAATAAGTTTAGTACAAGATACTGCTGCTTTTTCCGCCGGAGTGCTTTTTTGTTGTTCAGGGGAATCCCACTTATAGGAAAGGTGTTCATTTTGCCTGGTCAGATTAAGGGAGGGGGGGGGGGGGGGATCCTCCTTAATGAAGCTCAAAAAATACATTTTTTTCCTAATATATCTAAGAATATGTCAGTAAAGTTTTATAGGCTAATTCGAAATATTTTTCACCGCAGTGCGGTGTCGAGCAGGTATACGAGCGCTCGGGCAGCTCGAGTAAACTTTGGAGCGCGTTTTCTCGAGTTTTCATTTTTATGATTTTTCTAAACTGGCGGGCGTGATTGCAAGAAAACTAAACGACCAATCAAAATGAACCAAAGCTTGTTGTCTTCAGTATTAAATTCTCTTCAATTTGAACTCAAAGGTTCATAAAAAAAAATTCTAAACAACTTTTTTAGCAAGTTGAAATGATTTTTTTTCTTGCAAAAAGCACATTTTTTTCAAACCTGAAAAAAAAAATTTCAATTTTACAATTTTTTGGGTTTTTCTTAGTTCACCTAGAAAAAAAAAATATAAAAATTAAAATTTTCTTTGGTTTTTTTGTTTCAAACAAAAATTACGAGCTTCATCTTTCCCGTCCGGAGACTGCGATTGTAAGGTGTTGCACAAATGTAGATATAAATTGGCTGCGTTTAAATATTTTTGTCTCAATAAATTTTTTTTTTAATTTTTATCGTTCAAATATGCAATAAAATAATCTGAAAAGTTCGCTAGACTTGCTTATTTTTTTCTGTCCTAAAAAAATTCCCCAAAAAAAAACGCTTTTTTTAGGCCTCCTAGAGCCAACGTGTTTATTTCGCGTGTTTTTATTTGAGGGAAATCCTTGCGAATATTTTTTCAATTGTATTATCAGGTAACAGTGAATATTATAAAAAATTATTAAAATTAGCATATATGCTTGTCGAATTTCAGTGAAAATGGGCCGCGGAAGACATTGTTCTTGGAAGAAAGGACAACAATTTTAACTCTACGGGACGAAGGAAAATCTCAACGTGAAATAGCTAGAATAGTCGGCTGTTCGAAGAAAATGGTTGAGAATGCATTGAGACCAAAACCAACTGTGGAAAATCGGGGGCCAATGAGAAAAACTACGAGCCAAACTGATCGGCTCATCACTCACACCTCAAAAATAAGTCCATTCAAGTCCTCGAAAAACATTAAGACTGAATTAAGTCTTGATATAAGTGCGCACACAGGTCGAAGAAGGCTTCAGGAGCATAATTTACATGGTAGAGTTGCCAGAAAAGTTCCCCATTTGTCTGTAAAGAATATTAAAAGCCGGCTTCAGTTTGCATCCAACTGTATCAACTGGTATGGTCCTGAGGGCATTACAAAGTGGAGGAATATCTTATGGACGGATGTAACAAAAATTAATTAATTTGGCTCAGATGGTCGGAATTACGTTAGAAGGCTTCCAAACAAAGAATTCCTTCTGCAATACACAAAAAAGACTGTTAAACATGGAGGAGGAAAATTATGGGGTTTGTTTTCTTGGTATGGAGTTGGACAAATTTATTGGATCAGAGAAAATATGGATCAACATGAATATGTAGATATACTTGAAAATACTATGCTCCCATTTGCTGAGGAAAATTTGCCATTAAAATGGATATTACAACAAGAAGCATACGTCTTGGAGCGCAAAAAAGTTTTTCGCGGATCAATCAACCGATCTCAATCCGATTGAGAATCTATGGGAACAATTAAAAAGTGCTGTTGGGAATTATAAAACAAGCAATAAAGCACAATTATGGAAGGTTGTTCAGAAAGAATGGGCGTCCATTTGCATCAAACGATGTCAACAGTTGGTGGAATGTTAAGTTAATGGAAAAATAAGGGTCAATCCACTAAATATTGATTAAAGTTGAACGATTGAAACTAAAATATATTATACTTAGTATTATAGATTTAAGATATCAAATATGTAATGGCTCTATTTTAATGACTACAGAAATTTATTTACTTTTTCTTATTATACTAATTATTGTATTGAATGCGTTACTTTTGTTATATTTTTTTATGTTATATGTACATAATTGGAATATATATTTTGCTGATAGATATTTTTTTCTTTTATGGACGTTATGTTAATTCCCACAGAAAATTTTACGACGTTATAAAGAATGGCTCTATTTCCATGACCACCACTGTATATCTATAACCCGTATCCCGTCTGACACCAAAGAAAAAAAAGGAAAAACAGTTTTCTGATAATTATGGGTAATACAGGGTGGGTCATAAATTTTTGCACTTTTGTAGTCATGCAACCCGGGATACCGAACGAGGGAGGGGAGCGGGACCATTCACACGCGGCTCTTCGCCTCTTCTAAATTTAGTCACAATGGACCGCTTCACGAGAGAACAACGGGCGTTCTTTGAAAATGTACGCAGTAATTCTGTAACAGTTGCAGCAGTTTGTTGGTTACAACAATAGAACTTGGATGCAGCAAAATGGCGCAACCTGCCTTACATTCAACGAGAGTATACCCGTGGTTAAAGAAATGTTCCCTAACAAGCTGATCTCGCGCAGAGAAGATATTCCATGGTCTCCCCGCAACCCGGATCTAACTCCAGCTGATTTCTTTTTATAGGGTTAACTTAAAAGTTCCCCTTTAATTAGAGTATCGCGCGATACTCTAATTAAAGGGGAACATCCGTCAATGGTCAACATGTCAACATTATTTTTAAGAAATGATTTTCCAGTATATTTTTGTTCTTACAAATAAACATTTATTTGAATAATCTGTATTTTTTTTCATAGTTATTTCAAAAGTTCAAAAATGTTTGGCCCACCCTGTAGAATCGGCAGTTCAAGAGAGTTCAATCCGTTCCTAGAACAATTACGAAGTGGGAATGTTTTTATAGATTTATTTATACCCGGTAGGAGTAGTTTTATGATGAACGTCTGATGATGGATGAGAGGTAAAATGCGAGGTAAAATGCGAGGTTGGCAACTAGAACGCTTGAACTGCAAGATTAGATTACCGTCGGGCACAGTTGGCAGTTGACGTGAAAAATACGTGCAGAAAGATTCAAGTGTTATATACCGGATATTTCACAGCGCGTGGGCAAAATATAGTATCTGATAGATCTAGATGAGAAACGAAAATAATTTTATTGGAGAGGGAGAGGAGGGGGCGGTCTATCTCCACCCCCTCCCAGCTATATCGTATATCTTCTAAACTTTTAACGCTCGAGACGTTATTAATATCTCAGTTGACAGCTAACACAATGGTGCTAAAGGCAGTGTATTTTTTTTTTGATTGGTAATAGTTTTAAAAAAAATTGATTTTCAAACTCAAATTTTTGGAAAAAAAAAGAAATTTTTTCATTCCAAAGGGATCTTGAAAAATTGCCCTATTTTTATACGTTTGGGTTTAAAATAGTGGCTAATGTGTTCTCTTTGAAAGGACACCTAAAGCGAACAGAAATCTTTTACCGTTGCCAAGTTTCATGATCAACGTACAGCTAATACCTGCAATTTTAAACAAAATATCAACCTACCTCCTAAATTATTCCTTCTATTAAAATTTGGTTGAATTAGGTGGGGTGGTAGATTTGACCTAGGCAAACAAAAAATTGTATGGGACCCCAAACGTTTGGGATTTACAGGGCCATTCATAAATTTGCAATGAGCTTTCCAACTTTGCAAAACTGTCAATAATGTTGATCTAACTCGTACTGTTACAGGTACAGTACCTTGCGAATTTTTAAAATTATTTAAAATCCAGCATTTTCCCGTTGCGTTGTGTAGATCAAAAGTTAACATAAAAACAATGATTTGCATACCGTAAAGAAAGCAAATTAATGAATCACCCTGTAACTCCAAAAATGTTAAGACTGCATTAATTTTCATCAAAAGGGCTACACTGTATTCCTGTACGAATTCACTATTCCGAATTCCGGAGAGTTTCTGCAAAACCATGCGGGTATTACTTGTGTTAGTTTGAGCTCGACTTACCCATCTAAATACTTAAGATAAGTAATCCTTCCTGGAACGCCAGGAGGAGAAACTCTACAACCTTTCATAACACAGGCCTTGACATTTGCACAACTTAATGTTAAAATGCGCATAATTCTTACATTCTTGAAAACTCTACGAGGAACTTGAGATAATGTTTCGTGATGAAATGTATCCAGACCTTATATACCAATATGTTATAGAAACCTATTAACGATGTAAAAATTTGTCTTATAGATGGTTTCGTTAGACACTATGCTTAAAAGTCACTTTACAAGAGTAGGCACAGTATCAGGCAAAAACACCAGTTCGTAACAAAATGTTTAACCTAATTTTAAGCATTTGATCTTGCTTCGATGCTCACTTCAATACAGGTCATCGACCCGAATACGCTCCACACGAAACCGTCGAGAAGCAGTTTGCCTGGTTGTGAATAATATGTAGAGATCTTTCCGAATACCCCACGTCCCCAGCCGGAAATATGGGAACCTATTTCATAGCTGCAATAAATCAGCTGGATGTAGTTAGACCTTGCAACACTAAATGGTGTCGTCACCATCCTCCACTCCATCCTCCCTTTCAAGCTCCGAGTCTTCTCTTTCCTTCAATTTTCGTAAAGGCGACTTTGAAAAATTAAATAACTTGCTCCTCAACTTCAACATTGGCACTATCCCGCAACATCTTCCGTTGCTGTATAGGCGTTTTATTCGGAATTACACGCTTGTCTTACATAATCTAACCCTTTTCTTCCTCGTAAAAACTGCTCCTCCTCCCCCGTTTGGTACGACAAAGGATAACGCTCTCTCCGCAACAGGAGAAATAAACGTTGGCAAACTTTTCTTCTGACCCAGACTGAGTCTGACTATTCTTCCTACTTGTCTGCTTACACCTCTTTTCCTGATCGCTGTGATATTCTCTACCATGAGTACCTCCAACGGATGGAAACAAGCCTCATATCCGACCCCAAGCGTTTTTATAGCTTTATTAATTCTAAGAAGAAATCCAATGGTTACCCCTCCACCCTAAAGCTCGAGAATACCTTTTCATCTGATCCTCAGATCACTTCCTCTTTGCACACTTCTTCAGTAAATCTTTCAGCGACAATTCCCTACAACCTGACCTTAACTTTTTTTTTATACGATCTGGCCAAATCCTAGGGGAAAACCCTTTGATGCGTTAGCATGGTTTTGGTCGGAAGGGAATTAGGGTAAGGGAAGTGAGGAAACTGGAGTCTTGTTTTTGCATTGCTGCGAGCTAGACAACAGCCCATAGACGGAGTGGATTATTTTAATTTTCTTAATAAAAGCTCACGGGGTCATCTGGTCTCCAACCCGGGACCCATGACATATTGGTCTTGCCGCTAAACGTATTGATCCAACTACTTTTCATGCTTGGACAAATGCACTCAAACGTCGTTTACATCTTTCGACCCTGACCCTGACTACAGCTTTAGCACAAGACACAAATATGAAATAACAGTATAACAGCCACTGAAGATCCAAGTAGCAAGTAGCAATTGACAATAATGGGCGAATAATGCGAATAATACGCGTCACATGCCGTGTGCGACAGTCTATTGTAGGGGGTGGGGCAAACCGATGCAAACCAGTTCAGTGTTTTTGTTTACCTAAGACCCAAGCCAACAATGTTTACTAAGAAATATTGCGTCCTCTTGGGTCCTCTGTTTCGTAGAATACAATTAGCGCGAAGATAACACCAATACAACGGGTACATTATATATCAATGAATTTGAGGGCAGGAAAAAATTTCACGAAAAATAATATCTTCAGATGATAGCTAAGGTTTCAAACTTTCTATAAATATTCCTTTTTCCTGAATATTTTGCAAAAGAAATTATCCACAGTTTTTAGAAAAGGCCGCATTTTAGAAAATTCAATTTATATTTAAACCGCATGTGTTATATCTCATGTTTCAGGACTAATATTGTCCTTCTACGTAATTTAATTTTGCAATTATATATTACAGAAGTTGACCAGATACTAGAAGAACGATTATGTGTTATGTTTAACATCATATTAACAAGTTGAAATTTTGATTTTCGATCGACATTTTTAAATTTCGGACCACTGTGCCACGGCCTTCTAGTAATTTTAGATTACTTAGGCTAATATCATTTTTCTTTTCAAATCTTTGGAAACACTTCTAACATTTTCTGAATTTTTGCCTTTTCCATAATTACTTAAAAAGCGAAACAAATTAGTTGGCTGATTTAACATGTACACAAAAATTCAGATAAACAACCCTTTTATGTTCTAGAATAAAACTGTACCAATATAATCAAGCAGTTCATTGATGTACTAGCAAATATCATAGTGAGCTCGCTATTGAAATTAAACAGTCCCAGTAATGTGATAGGGTGCTTCTCCAAGGCTAAATTCAGATAAAACATTTCGACCTAAAAAAATAATTTAATAAATAACATTATTACTTTTTGCTCGAAAATACTTACCTGTCTCGCTGATGTTTTTTCAAACATAATATTGTTAATCCAAAGAGATTTTATCTGTTGCTGCAATTTTTGTACAACTAAATCTGATATTATAATCAGAAGAACAACTTCCGAAATTCCCGTCAAAAAAATTGGACCAAATTTATAAAGTTCATTTCTTAATATAACGAAGAAAAAAAATATGGATGAATTATATAATTTTGATGCAACTAATAAGATGATAGGTATATGGAAAAGCCGTTTTACATCATTCACCATTTCACTACTTTTTGAATATATCTTAATAAATTCATTAAAATTTTTACAATAATATCGTTCTGTCAATATTATTTTTTGATGAAGACATTCACTCACATTATCCATTAGTGCCAATGTTATTAGAAAGCCAACGAAAACAATGTCAAAGATACAAGATGGTGCTATCCGTAGATACATTTGAAATAATATATGTACATAACTTTTTATTGATGATAATTTTCTTTCATTGGAAGTAAAGTATATGTTAGCACAAGTTCGAAAAAATGTCAAGCAGCATTTGCATATTATTAGATTGACGTATTTCAGTTGAATTATAAAATGCCATTGTCTAGACATTTTTAGTTGGTGAAAATTTTTTAACAAACGAATTAATATCATCAATATGGACTTTCGTTTGATAAGTTGAGTTATAACAATCACTGAAATTATGAAGCATTCAATAAAATTTCTGAAAGCTACAATACATGTTTGATAACTTATTTGTGTTACTTGATCTTGTAACACAAAAATTTCCGACAGAATACTTCCGATTATCAAGAGTGTAGTTATTAAAAATACATAAACTGAAATCGCTGGACAATATTCAACTGTCCTGTTTTCTTTATTAATTTTAAATATAATTAGCCCTAAACAAATTGCCGAGTAATAGACAAGCAAACTCAACCGAGAGAAAACGTACTCCACTCGAGTCGACATTCTCTTAAACTACAGTCAATACAGACAACTAATATCCACTAAAACTTTTGCCAGTAATTGACTTCTTCAACTAATTGCTAACTTTTAATATCCTTAATTTGATTGTCCAATATCTCTGAAAAATATCTAGGTTTTGTAATTGGATTTTGAGGAGTGAACAAAAGAATGTCGTTCGCAAAGGTTAATTGTGTTGGAGTTATTTATGTAAGTAATTTGAAATTATTCCGCTCCGCTCACGTGGACTACGTAATTATTGTATAAATTCTTTTTTATTAAACTAGATTTTGTTTCATGACACTGAACAACAAGATTCTGTAGAGTCCAAATCTAAGGTCAAAATTGGGCCATCAGATCAGGATTTTGAGTTTATTGTTTTTTTTTTGCTACTTTTGAGTTTATGTACATGATGCACAATTTTTTTTGGTCTTTCAATCTAGCTGTAGCATTCAATGCTACTCTTACCCTTCGAAATAAGCTATGGATCGGTTACCTAGGATTTTTTGGAGACGGAGTTGGATCAATACGTTAAGCGGCAAGACCAATATGCCATGGGTCCCGGGTTCGAGACCAGATGACCCCGTGAGCTTTTATTAAGAAATTAAAATAATCCACTTCGTCTCTGGGCTGTTGTCTAGCTCGCACCAATGCAAAAACAAGTCTCAAGTTCCCTCACTTCCCTTACCCTAATTCCCTTCCGGGCAAAACCATGCTAACGCATCAAAGGGTTGTCCCCTAGGATTTGGCCACATCGTATAAAAAAAAAGCAAGAAAAAATCGTAGGTAACTGCTTAATAGCTTATACCACCGTTTAAAATTGTGTCGCGGTACCAATGGGGGAATATACTTTATACATCAGAAAAAGAATCATCCAACTCTGTCAACTCGCGTTACAAATATTATACGGTTGCCCTATTTGGTTTAACATTAGTCCGGGATACATGGAAAGAATTAGAGTTTTCGAGAGACATTGCTTAAGGGCGTGTTTAAGTCTATATAGAAATTTAAATTCGGACAATTTACACTACATTTCGAACAAAAAAATATACGACGCGGCCAAAATTAATAGAATTGATATCTTTATTATAAAACAAATTCGAAATCATTTTGTAAGAGCCTCACAAAGTGAAAATTCATTAATTAAAGGTCCGACTTGTCCATGTCCGGAATACCATTCGAGAGCCATCAATTCTGGATTTGTGCCTCCAGAAAGTTTTATATTTTTACATTCAAATGGAATGGTTCAGGACACCTTTGGCGTACCTTTATTCTATCATATTCATCGAAATTCAAGCAACAAAAAAATAGAGTACCCACCTCATACACTTTCGACGGATATTGACATCCCTCTTCGATTTGATTTCAAAATTTCCAGTGTAGATATTTCGGACTTTGAAAAAATTAAAGACAACAAATTCTGGTGGTTAGAAAGTGAAATTCAAAATTAATAGTTTAACAAAATTTTATTAAATTGTATGCACTTTACATAAGAAAGGATATTGAAGCAAGGCGGTCTTTTCGGAATCTCCTTGGTTTAGTTAGTTTATATAAGTTTTTTTAGCCATTTTTCTTATAACGTAGCACAATAGGTAATATTAAGGATTAATAAAGTAGTATGTAGGATAGACTGTAAGATTTGACCTGTAAATATAAAAAAGAAAGAATTTAGAGTACTTATGTATATAGTCAGTAAGTTTTAAGTAAATTTTAATTTAAGCTAGTTGTTTGTTGATAGCATGTAAGTTCTGTTATTGTTAAAATTTGGTTTAATAAACGTTCTAAATCACAAAAAATCACTCGCGTTACAAAGTTAAACTACCCAATCCCCTCCTCCCCACCTCTCTTGGGCCGCATTTTTTTCATTATTACCAATGGGGGATTATACACTATACACTATAAATAAAACTAAGAATTATCTAAATCGGTCCACGCTTTACATAGTTACGAAATTATGCCCGGTCTTATGTATGAAAAAAGATAAACAAAATACATGTCGAACTTAGAACCTTGTTGTTTTTGGGAAGCCGGTTGAAAAGGAATGTGTAATTCCACATAACCAATATATTGGGCGCGCCATCTTTAACTTTTTTTTTACCTATGAATTTGTGTGTTGCCATATGAATCAAAACTCACGTGGTATGCACATATGAACTGTTAAAGGTATGCCATTTATAATCATTGATTCGCTTACAACACAACAGCGCATTTTGGTTATCGAAACTTATTACGAAAACTGCTTGAAAGAGGAGACGGATTTTCGGCCAAAGTGCTCTTTTCTGATGAGGCTCGTTTTCACCTCAATGAGTATGTGAATAAGCAAAATTGAAGATTCTGGGCGGCTGAAAATCCACACAAATTTCATGGACAGCCTCTCCATCCCCGAAAAGTTACTGTTTGGTGCGGCTTATAGGCTGGTGGCATCATCGGACCATTCTTTTTTGAAGATGCAGAGGAAAAGGCCATTACCGTCAACGGGGAACGTTATCGCGGCATGATCACAGAATTTTTGTGGCCACAATTGGATCGTATCGATGTCGACGACCTTTGGTTTCAGCAAGACGGAGCAACGGCTCACACATCTCGCCAAACAATCGCCTTATTACACGAAAAATTTCCGGACCGCGTAATTTCGCGCAATGCAGATGTGAATTGGGCCCCAAGATCGTGCGATTTAACGCCTCTCGACTTTTTTCTTTGGAGATTTTTGAAAGGGAAAGTGTATGCCAATGCTCCCCAGACTACACAAGACCTCAATTCGGACGGAAATCGCGGCCATTGACCCGATGATTTTGCAAAAAGTCATTGAAAATTTTGATATTCGGATGTTGGCCTGTAAACGAAGCCGCGGTGGTCACATGATTGATGTTATTTTTCATAAATAAATGGCATAAACCCACCTTCCATAATCAATAAATAAATTCGATTTCACTTTATAAAAAGCGAAGTGAAATAAGTAAAAAAGTAAAAGATGGCGCACCCTGTATTTAACAAATAATGAATACAAACTTTGTCACGTACAACAACACATATAAATATCTTTTCCGACTTTATGGTTTTGTTCCGCGGCGCCCTATCCAGCGAAATGTCGGTGACATCTGGTGTGCCTTAGGGTAGCATCTTTGGTCCACTCCTTTTCATAATTTATATTAATAACATCTGGTTGCTACTGCCTAGGTCTGGAATTTTGTGTTATGCTGATGATGCTAAAATCTTCCGGGCAAATTCCCCGGATTTCGATAATTTTTTTAGTGCACTACCGCTGCAACTTTTGAAATTTGCTTTGTTCGTACGAGCAGCATTCTTCGAGTTCTACATACATATATGAACACATTAAAAAGTAAAAAATAAAATAGTTTAAAAAAAAAATTGAACCGACTTCACAATAAGCGCTAAACAGCATAAAATAATTTTTAATTTTATATCTATTATGACATTTTGAAGTGGGTGCAAATTAAACAAGAAAGGAAGATTAAATACTTTTGTTGTAGTTGTTTGGGTTGTTAATTTAGCCCCTACTTACTTAATTTAGCCCCTAGTCCCCAGTAACCTGAAATTGAAATTACTTCTTCACCACCGAACTGCCGGTCGGACTTATAGATATGGTCGTGGTCCGCTTTCCTCCAAAGTCCTCCAAGTCCAAAAATTACCTACTTCTGTTACTGAGCCAGTCCTCCTTATACATATAGCCCGACGGAGATCTGACGGCAGAGGAACGTCGAAAATTTTTGCTTGGGAGATGTACTACTGTTGACAGGTTTGCTATTAACAGGTTTTTTTTGTATTTTTTTTTAACTTCGTTACGAAGTTGACCTTGAGATCACCCCCTACGATAATATCCGTAACTCCGTATCCGTAACTGTATCCGTAACTGTGTTATAGTACAGAAAAGATTTCTCTGAAAAATTGTTCAGTGGGCAATATACGGAGAATAGCAAACAAATCAACCTCCACACCTACAAACTCCAAGGGATCATGTTTAGAATACGTTATTATTCGGGACATAAATAGCCAAACCCCTACCAATCCGCCCCACTCTGTTATTCCTATACAATTTATAACTTCTTTTGAACTGCACTGTACTTCCTTGATGTCTTGATTAATACAATTTTGTTGTAAATAAATAGATTTAGACAGGATGTAAATGATTCCTTTTTGATACATGGTATTCCTATCGAATAAGCACACAATGACCAGGACAGATCCGTTAGTACTGCAATGAATCTTTCAAAAAACTCCAAGGGTTTATCTACACATTGGTCTTTTGAAAGGCTCCTTTAATAAAATTGTCCAGTACATCTTTTGCTTTTATTCTGTTATCAGAGAATCAACTCTGACAGCATAATCTAATATTGCAAACAATCCCAATGTTCACTGAACTTAAAAATCTTCTTAGTGATGTAAAACAAGAACTCTCTATTTTCCAGAAGAAAAGATGCATGATTATCCAAATTTATCAGAGATCGATTTCTGCTAGTAAAAATATTTTTCTATCAGTAACAACTATGCACGTGCTGAAGTAGAGCTCAACTTTTAATCGTTTTAAATCTACAAAATTTTCCTTTTTTTCTGAATTTCATTAAAAGTTTTTTAAGCGATTATTCGTTTTATATTTTATCCTATATGAACATATACACGTGAACACTCAGAGTTTCAATTTTAGACGGATAAAATATTAACGAAATCAATCTGGCTAACGTACCCGCTCACAAACAGAATTTAGATGCTTTACGTTTTATTCGTTACTTTCACTCCCCGGAGAGTTCTAGAATTTTTAAATGCAATTTCACGTTGACAACGTAAAATTCAAGCCAGCTTTGGCCCAAACTTTATCTTGAATCCTTTCACTTATGAAATATAAATTCCGTGACATTGTTGCCAGAAATGAAAGGTTTCTCCAAAGATTTCGTTCGTTGCTTTTGCTTTAATTTGTGCTAGAACAGAGCTAACTTGCTTAAAAAGTTTATTGTAATAAAAAGCACTTAACCTTCTTCTTCAAAGGTCCTTTTCGAAGTGTTCGCGTTAATTAATTATTTTTTTATTCGCCTTTGATATGAATCTGGTGAAAGTGTAAACTTTGATTAACTTAGTTTGAAAGTTGAATTCGTTTGTTTTTCCTCAAAGGAAGTTTCAGATCTAATTCTATTATACTATGGAAAATGCAGAAAAGTGAAAATTCAATTTTCACTTCATGATATAATTTGAAGAAAAAACTGGTCATAGTACTGGAGGTTGTAGCTGTGTTATCTCTATATAACAACGTACTTCACAAGAGCTTGTAGTCACACATAGCATTATGTGGATTCATTTTAAAAATTACTGACTTCTTTTGTTGAACTTCCTTGGAGTTGTTAGATTACTTTTTGCTCTCTTAAATAGCATGGAATCTTTTTCGTAGTCGACATTACACTAAAGACAGATTTTATCTTATATTCCCGTAAGTTGAACATAAAGAAATTTTAATAACTTTCAGCAGTGCAGCTTTTTTTTAATCAACTAGTCAGTGGCAGGTCTTACTTAACTTTGTAACAAGAAACGCCACAGGGTGCGTTCTTCATTTAAATCGAGTTTTTTCAGCTGGTTTAGTTGAACCTACTAATTAGCAGCTTGTGAATTTTCAAGTTTTCGAATTTTTTTCTTCATTTAGTTTAGAGGACTTCCGCTGACAGTAACCTTTACCATAGTAGCTGTATTGAGAAAATAATTGTTGCTATGATTGTAAGACTCTATAAGACTCTGCTGGATAGGGATGGGCATCATTCAAGTAAAATCTCATCTAGATAATTATTCGAATAAATAGAAAAATTTATTTCGAATAACTAATTATTCGTCAATCATAAATGAAACGACAAACTATTATTCGTTATTTTAAACAACGCGGAAATAAAATTATATGCTGGTAGGTAATAAAGCGATATTACACTGCTGCTCCTACACATCTCTGAGGCTTGATCTGTAATAAATCGCTAATGGATAGTCTTCTGTTGGGATCGTGCGCAATAGGAAATCTTGTTTTCCTTCTTTTTTAGCTAATACGCACGGAACAGAGATGGGCATTTTTAATTCGAATAAAGATAAAAGATTAAAGCTCAAATAGATTGAAAAATCGAATAAAAATTTATTTGATTACAAAAATTATTTGTTATTCGGAGAATTATTCGCAAATAATTATCTGTTATTTGGTGCTTTTTATTCGAATTTCAAATAATTATTTGTTATTCGATTATCAAGTAATTATTCGATAGTTGATGTCTCTTTATGGAATACTTATTTGTTTTATGATATCATTTACTAAAATCTTTACTGTAAACACCCAAACATAACAAGACAGTTTTAATTTCCTAAGTACGAGACACCTTGTGATATGGAATGCGTGTACCAAGAAATAATTTTTTGAAATTGAACTAATGGACACCAACAACAAATAATTATTTCATAAAGAGACATGAACTATCGAAAAATTATTTAATAATCGAATAACAAAAAAATTATTTGAAATTCGAATAAAAAGCACCAAATAACAGATAATTATTTGCGAATAACTTAAAATAAATTAAAAATCGAATAAAAATTTATTCGACTAATTTTTAATTCAATTTTTAAAAAAATCGTTATTTGATTGAAAATTTATTCGAATAATGCCCACCACTGGCACGGAATATAGTTGCGTCTGCAAGAGTATGTGTTGTTTTTTTTTAAGTATGTAAGGTTGTAAGGTTGGAGTCGATAGTCGGCTGTGAGTTGAGCCTTTAAAATTTTCATAACGAATATGTGTGTTTGCAAAAAATGTTTGCGCAGACGCCCGCAATTATGGAATAGTATATGTTTATTATGGAGCGAGAGAGGTAATGAGTCAAAGTTAACGTAACTATGTAAATAAAGGCTTGAGAAATTTACGAATGTGTTAGTTTTCATAGAAAACTTTTTTTGTAAGGGCCGTTCACGATGCAAAATCGATACAATTTTTCCTGCAGCGAACGTCTGTGCATGTAATATGCGCTTGAAAGTGATGAAATTCTCAAGTCAACTTAAGATGGTAATAAGGGATAATGGAGAAAAAGCTAATCCGCCATCTTTAAGCGTCCGCCATATCGGATTTAGAATTACGTCAAAAATTAGGTAATATAGTTTGTACTATAAAAATAGAAAGATCCAATCCCGATCCTGGCGAGCAGTCATCGTTACGTCCTCCCGCCCCTTGCAAGCTTCGACCAATGTATTCTTGTATACTCCCGCCCCTTGCGAGCAACGACCCTTGTATCCTTCCGCTCCTTGCGAGCTACGACCCTTGTTTCCTCGTTGTCCTTCCTTATATTTGCATTATCCCGCCACTTGCGAACAAAGTGGGAAAAAAGTCAAACATCTGATGGATTTACTCTTGGCTTTATAACTTTTTAAGCAATTTACCAATTTTAATGAAAAATTTTTAAAATAAAATATGTGGTTACATGAATCATGCAGGCGTTATTTACCTCCGTACAGATTGATCTTTCTCTCGTGGGAAAATTTTCCATCCAAGCTGCAGAAAGCAGCAGTCTTCCTTCATTTCTAAGATTTTTGCAAGTTTACTGTCAAATTCCATCGTTGATCATTGTTTGCTGCCTTTTTGGTGATTCAGCCAAAATGACAATGTCGTCGGCGTACATAAGTAACCGGATCTCTTTACCCCCAATAAGAAAGCCTTGACCCAACTCATCATACAAAATCATTAACAAAAAAGTGAAAACAGAATCGGGCTAAGTGGGTCCCCCTGCTTCACTCCCATTGCAGAGTCAAACCAGGAAGAAAGGCACTTGCCATTCCACACCGTTACCTTGGAGCCTTGATATAATAAGGTTAGGTTTCTCACGAACTTCGATGAAACCCCCAGACAATAAAGTTTGTAATATAAGCTTCTTCAATCGAAACTGTCAAACGCAGCTTTAAAATCAGCAAAAAAAAGCATAAAGCTTCTTTCCTTTTTTCCTCGTCATAAGCTCAGCAATACATGTCACACAAAATATATTGTCCACGGTGGAGTAACAACGTCTAAATTTTGCCTGACAGTCATTCAAAATATTGTAGTCCTCAACCCATTTTTGAAGCCTTTGCAAAAGGATGCTTCTATACAATTTTGCTAAAGTGCCCATAAATGACAGACCCCTGTAATTTGAAACGAAGTTAGTGTCTCCTTTTTTATATAGTGGACAAATTATGGCGTTCAGGTCAACAAAAAAATGGAGTTATGATTGGTGTTGCGCAGCTGGGGGTCATTACCGAAGAATTTGCTGCGTAGAATCCGAATCCGAGATCAAAATTGGGCTATCATGTCAGGATTTGGAAATATTTGAGGTTATGTACCCAAAAAATGGTTTTTTTGGCTATTTTTGAGGTTACGTACAGGATAAAAGAAATTTTTTGGTTGTTTTTTCTAGTTGCATCATTTAATACTACTCTTACCCTTCAAAATAAGCTATTCCGTGGTCACCTACGATTTTTTCTTGCAAAGTTACGACCATTTTACATTATGAAATTCATCTTTCATATAAATAGGATTATAATGTTTATATGAAATATGAACTATATATTATAAAATGTTCGTAACTTTGCAAGAAAAAGTCGTAGGCGACTGATCAATAACTTATTTTGAAGGGTAAGAATTGTATTAAATGATGCAACTAGAAAAACGACCAAACAATTTTTTTTCATCCTGTACGTAACCTAAAAAAATACCAAAAAAAAAACATTTTTGGAGTACATAACCTCAAATATCTCAAAATCCTGACGTGATGGCCCAAATTTGATCTCGAATTCGGAAAATCTGCGTTATTTTTACCAAGAATTCTAGACTCGCATTTTTATAGAACTCGTATGAAATCCTATCTGGGCCCGGTCACTGACATGTATTAAACTGGACTGACTTATAAGCTATCTCATATGGGTACAATTTTACTTTCAGTGGAGGAAAACAATTTTTAATCTCCAACGTTTACTGTGAATTTGCAGCCATTCAAAGTAGAATATAATAACCAAATATATACGAAGAGCCATATTTAATTTTAATCTTCTATATTTTTGTAAGGAAAATGTAAAAATCATTGGAATTACTG
The DNA here is from genome assembly GCA_964036015.1 of Leptarthrus brevirostris. Classification (NCBI taxonomy): domain Eukaryota; kingdom Metazoa; phylum Arthropoda; class Insecta; order Diptera; family Asilidae; genus Leptarthrus; species Leptarthrus brevirostris. The sequence continues at coordinate 10,101,981 of OZ038373.1, forward strand.
GAATACAAATTATAAATAAAAGGTTGTTTTAATCTGGATAATGCTTACCCAGAAAGAGATGTAAGATGATTGTGAATATTGTCATCTATTTCTAACGCCAGCATTTAATAGGCGACATGACGTTCGCAATTAAGAAAACCATGTTGAAAAAAAAGATGCTTACCCAGAAAGGGACAACTAGCGAAAACTGATACCATTTTCTTGAAGAAATTTCATGCCACCAGTCACTCCAGTATTATATATCTCAGTGGGCCCGGTGCTTTCTTGACTTTCGCAGCTTCTAGAACTGACTGTAACTCGGCATGTTTAATTTCTTGCTCTAACCTTGGTACTTCAATGTGTGGCTCCGTATACAAGACCTCTGAAGAAATTGACTGTGGATTCAGCAATGTTTTGAAGTGCCTTACCCAATCTGTCATTTCTATCTCATTCCCACATGAAACTCTAACTCCCTTCAATTCTTGAGTTATTTCTCACCAAGTTTGTCTTAAGCGCCCAGATATAAGTTGAAAATACTCTACCTTTTTTCATCGGAATAAATTTTTTTTAATTTCTGTTTGATTTCGAATAGAGTTCAGCTGTATATTCCGAATTGTTCTTACGAAATAGGTTGAGAAGTCTGTATACAACTTTTCTAGCTTTGTAGAATTTTTTGTCGAACCATTTCTGCTTGAAATTTTTAATATGTTTGCAGTTCTCACATTTGTACAACCGGAGACGGAGTTAGATCAATAATCCACTCTGTCTCTGGGCTGTTGTCTACCTCGCAGGAATGCAAAAAGACGACTCTCACTCCCTTACCCTAATTCCCTTCCGGCAAAACCAAACCATGCTAACGCACCAAGGGGTTATCTCCTAAGATTTATTTAAAAAAAAAAAAACCTCAGTTAAAAGCTCCACTGATCTCTCGATCTCCAAGTGATCCGCTAATGATTCCAGATCCAAAGCAATCATGGCCTCTTGCATTTTTTCTTTATATTGTGTTTGATTTGGTTTGCCCCAGACTAGTTTTGGTGAGGAATTTCCTTATAATCTGATTGTTCCTGGAATTGGATTGCTTGGATATAAGTAATGTTTGTATATCGACGAATATGGAAACCTAAGAACTGCTTGGAAATGTTGACATATGGTTTTTTTTGTTCTTACCTTTTTTCTTCCTTTCCGTTTATTCTTTTCTTTTAGACCTGGGGATTCAGCACAGTAACCAGCAGAAAAATGAACAATGCAAGCGACCAATTCTCGAACTGTTATGACAGCTTTAAGGCACTATCCACCTCGCTCTATAAGAAATACCTTGTTAGTGTTCGTGATAATATGTATAATAACCCTCGCAATTTCTTTAAATTCGTCAATATGAAAAAGAACTCATGCAACTATCCATCTACGATGTGGTATGAGGGGTCTTCTAGTAATAACGTGTCCGACATAGCAAACAATTTTGCTTCGTTTTTTGAGAGTGCCTTTTCTTCGGATAACTTTGAGCCTTGTGTGAGTAATTTTGATCATATTCTGGATCGTCCCACTTCATCCGATTTCTTGCCGTTTATATCACGGGATCTTATTTTGGAAAAAATCAATGAACTTAAATCGGACTTTTTCTCTGGTCCTGACGGTATCCCTCCAGCCTTCGTCAAATCCTGTTCCGCTGCCCTTCTTACTCCATTAGCGATTCTCTTCAATAAGTCCCTTCAGGCTGGTAAATTTCCTGCTTTGTGGAAGTCCTCTTTTATAGTCCCTGTTCATAAAAAGGGCCACAAGAATATTATATCAAATTATAGACCAATCGCGAAGTTATCTTGCATACCTAAATTATTTGAATCAATAGTGTATTCGCAGCTTATAGAGCGCTGTATTGGCTTAATCTCTCCCAGTCAGCATGGGTTTTTGCCCGGTAGATCAACGACTACTAACTTGCTAGAATTTACCTCCCACGTTATTTCTGGCTTCCAGCGTGGCATGCAGACTGACTGCATATACACGGATTTCAGTAAAGCCTTTGATAAACTCCCTCATTCCGTTATTTTATTTAAACTCGGGAGGCTGGGTTTCCCCCCTGTTCTTCTTGACTGGATCTCTTCCTATCTAAGAGGCAGGTCATATCGAGTTTCACTCTGTGGCGCTTTCTCTAGAATCTTCAGGGCCGTATCTGGTGTTCCGCAGGGCAGTCATCTTGGCCCTTTATTATTCGTTCTTGCCATTGACGACATTGTCCATCTGATCTCGTACTCTAGTGTTCTAATCTACGCTGATGACATGAAGATCTTCTCCTATGTTAAAGATGGTGGTGACGCCGCCCTTATTCAAAGGGACTTAGATACGTTTCGTGAGTGGTGCGAGCAAAATGGCTTACACCTCAATTTTAAGAAATGTGAGGCTATGACTTTTTCCAGGAGCGCAAATCCACAAGTTTCGGATTACAACTTTGCGGGGAATGGTCTTCGTCGTGTGCTGTCCGTAACTGACCTTGGGGTAAAACTCGATAGGAGACTTGACTTTACTCTGCATATTAACTATGTCGTGTCCAGAGGCAGTTTAATCTTGGGCTTTGTTAAGCGTTGGTCTAGAGAGTTCTCGGATATACCAACCTTGATTCATTTATACTGCTCCTTAGTTAGACCTATTCTTGAGTATGCATCTCAGGTCTGGTCGCCCTACTACGCTGTTCATTCCAAGCGTATCGAATCGGTGCAGCGTAATTTTCTTAGATTTGCGTTAAGAGAGCTCCCATGGGACGATCCGCTTAGACTCCCGCCCTACACCGACCGCCTACGGTTGATTGGTTTGCACTCGCTTGATAAAAGGCGCAGGGTTGCTGACTTGGTTTTTATTCACCAGCTCTTGAACTCCAATATTGACTCAGGTGTGCTTATTAGAAAGGTTTCCTTCAGAAAATCCCAACATAACCTTCGAAGACTGCCTTTACTGCAAGTTGAACCATCGAGAACTAATTATGGGATGCATGAACCTATTAACCGTTTATTTAGGGCTGTTAATGCATGTTCTAATTTTGATTTAAATCTTAGTAAAGTGTGGTTTAAGAACTATTTATTTTCTGTGCTCCCGTGACTCTCTGTTTGCATGTTGCGTGCGGGGTTTCCTTGCTTGTTTTCTTCCTGTTCTATTTTCTTCCTGTTCCTTTTTTTTGTTTTTTTTTTCTCTTATTTCTTCCTCTGCATGCTGGTGTGGGAGCCTCATTTCATCAATTTGATGGAATAGCTGAATTGATTCTGGGCTCCTGCCAAAGAAGTGCGCCTTCTGTGTTAGAAGGGTTAATTCCATGAAAAAAACTTTAATAATCATCCCTTATGTTGTGGAGCAAGCAAAAATTATTTCAACTATAAGCCACCTTTGCAAGTAGAAGATTGCCGCGACGAAAAATGCGACTACACAGCATGCAAACATACATTTTACTAGTTTTCCTAATTTTTAAACGAAAATTTTTAGAAGACAGAAAGACGAAATGAAAAAATTGAATAGTTTATTTGTTTACTGAAAAATTCATCAACGAAGAACTTAAATGATTGCTTTTCCTAATTACAAAAATTGGCGCAGTGCCGTACTTAGTAGAGTACTTCCTTGATAAATTGCAAATTTGTCGGAAGTGAACACAAATTCAAATGGAATTGCATGAAATTACAAGTGAAATGTCGGAAGGTAAAATTAGCTCGTTTTTCTCCTGAATTACACGACCCCTTTCTACTCTCTCGTTCGCTTTTTAATAAGGGAAAAGTACAGCTTTATGACGTAAAATTAGCAGCAACTCATCTTGTAGGGATAAAAAACCTCCCCTATTCAAGTCAAGGACGTAGTGCATATGTCCTTGTAGTTACGTCTCCCCTGACTGTACAAAATGAATGAAATTTATCAAAAAAAAAAAAACCCATGGCATATACAAGTACGTATATTTATTTTTAAACTTATGTTTAATCGCCATATGCAAAAATGAGAACTTCCTGCAGAAATTTTGCCTGAACTCCTGAGGGATATATTAATTCGGTTATTATTTTTTTTTTACTTGCTCGTTTCCTTTCATATGCAGTTTTCCATTTAAATGATATTGTTAATGTACAACAACTGCTAAAGAATTAAAATTAAAATAATTCTCTCTGTATGTCTGTGGGAATTTGAAAATTTAATTAATTTTAGTGGAGGGGTTTATTTTAGCATTTGCAATCTTATTTTATACCTTTTAAGTCTAAAACAGTAACAGAATAATTAGTGACTATTGCTGTTAGTAACATATTATTTATCTTACAACTTTTCGGTATGCTCAAGAGCAACCGAATGTAAATGTGGCTTGTAAAAACCTAATGGAGATGAGCTAACAACAACATATCAATGCACTAATAGGATCCATATTCACCAGATGATTGAACACAACGTCACGATGAGAACCCTTCCAATCAAAATAAAGTCTACAACGATTGGTATAATTTGAAAATGGGCTAAGTGTTACATTTCGTCTGAACGAGCTCCTGCCCAAGTACTTCCATTCAAACTTAGACCTGATTCAATTAAGTTAATTGATTAAAAGTAAAATATTTCTTCCAACACTGAGAACATATCCAAGCATTTCATCGCAATTTTAGCGATAAAGAAGATAAATAGTCGGTTCAGCTGGTATCACTGTACCTCTGATGTTAACAGATGACGAATTAGGAATATTCACTCCATCGACATGCATTTCAAGTGACTGTAAATATTATTGCGACTTGGTGGAAATCTCTCTAGTTCATGTAGGGACTTGGGGCAAGAGAATAATTTCATCCGCTTCGCTTCGTCCACCAGCAAATATTGGGTGGACCCACAATTTAAGTTGGATTCTATCGACCACCGAATCGACAATACTCTGCAATCCCCAATGACTTTGCAGTTTAATCTGTTCGCAACAGAAAATAACCTGGAAACCTAGTACACTCATGATGGAAAGCATTATTCCTTACCAACTATTGCTTTGATTCGATATGTCGTTATTTAATAATCAAAACATGCATTATCGAATGGTTGCTATTACCACACTGCAAAATGGATACAATAACCCAATTCAGCAAAAACTTTCATCGACAAAGGTATGAATTAAAAGTGAGAAATCAAATGTCATTAAAAAAAATAGAAATAAAGTTGGTGAAAGAACTCAACCCTGTGGTACTCCGGTATTTCATATGCGGAGATCGAGGATTGCTTCATCTATCAATACATAGATTAAACGGACAGACAAACAATTTTAAGAAGTGACGATAAAGACAAGATCTTTAAAGTTTGGCTTAAATAGCAGCCTAGTAGATTTAACTAAAATATTTTAAAATCTCAAGGTTATAGTGACAATTTCTTACGAAAATAACGGAGACCTTAACTCTAAGGACCCAGCAGTACAGTAAATAAGCCTCCGGAAAAGTTAAAGTAGTTGACAAAATTTTGCAAAAGCCGAATTAACCAGTTTATGGTTTAGACGCTAATGCATATATCACATCAATAGCGCCGACAACAATAAACGTGCTGAGTGCCTTTTAGAAAGTCCTCTAAAATACAATATAGATATTGAAAATTAAGGCAACGTTCATTCTATGGAAATAGGTACTGGGCCTCACATTAACTAGTCCAAACCTAGTAAGCAAAATCCTTTACCTGGCATGGGCGGACGCTTTACCGGATCATAATCCTATTGGACTCGATAATAAGGCAACCTGTGTACAGCAAGCAGTGGTTAGGGTTCTAGGGCTCATTGACTGAAACTCAAAGCAGAAGAGTACTTTGGGAATTTGATAATATATCTTTAGAAATTCCGGAGGAACTATTCTCGAGCAAGCTGCATAATCCTATTGTCCACTTCTATGGGTGTATCTGTCGTATAAAACAGAGTCATGCAACTAGAAAGCTATCTTGGTGGAATAGAACGCTAGAGAAACACAGAGCTCAAGCCAGGAAGTTCTTCAACTAGTCCAAATGATATGGTGCCTGGAAGGAGTATACGGCGGCGGTATTAATCTACCTACTAACGCAAGAATCCAAAAAGTTCTTTATAATGATCACCCCAACGGCACTGGTTTTCTTCAAAAGGCTAACGGTACTGTCATAGGAAGCTCAGGTAAGATAATAAGATTACTCTTGGGCACCTACTTCCGAGATTTTATACCTAGTGATGATAGAGAAAAGTTCCAAAGCGCATTATTTCGATAAGTGGTCCTTTCTGGGCATATCTTCACAATGAGAAGAGTAAAATGGAGAATCGACTCATTTAAGTTATATAAATTCCTTGCCGGTGACGGTGTCATTCAAGCTTTACTACAGCAAAGCCTGAAGGGCCAAAATCAATAAAGATTTTCGGAGCTCGCTACACTTATAGCTTTATCCCCAATCTGTGGAGAAATGTAAATCTGCCCACCCCAAAGCTTATCTCGCCAGTAGTCTTACCTCCTTCCTTATTTAAACACGGGAAAAGATAATTGGTTGGCACATCAGATATGGGATCCAGTAAGCGTAAATTTACATTAACAGCAGCATGCACACCAAGCTAACAAAGCTTCATCTTGTCGAAAAATTAGAAATGGCACTTGTGGAAAAATAAGAAGTTCTTTGCGCCTTCAAAGATATTAAAGACGTCTTGGAAGCCATAGAAAAGGGACGGCTGTCAAAACTGATATAGAACTCCCGACTTTAAAATGAATCATACCGATGCTGAGGTGCCGAAAAATCGCATATTACCTAGAAGAAAAGTTAGTAATATTAAGAGCACTAAGGGTCACTTGTGCTTGACCAGCTCTTAACTATACTAAAAAAAGCCGAATTTGAAAACCAATAATGTGCAGATGATTTGTTTATCAAAACCAAGGCTGAGTATGGTCGGACGATCTCTGAACGAATACAGAAGAACCTAGATATAGTCCAAATTTAGTGCTGACACGAAGGACTTCACAGCGGGCTAACGGCCATGCCGAGTTTCTATTCAGTAAATCTAGGACTAAAGGTTAAAATGGTTCTCTAGGCTTATTAAGAGATTATAAGGCTCCTAGTCACATATGCAGCACTGCAAAGGCGGAAAAAAGACAGCACAGATGAAACTATTACGTCTGCATGACTTGCAGGTCTAGAAATAACCGGTCCCATGCGCGCCTGGCCAACTTCAGCCTTAGAAGCGGTTTTTGATGTCATCGCCCTCCTCACTGGGGTCAGCCTGGCAATCTACCCGTCTTTATTAACCTCCTGTGGTGCGAGCCTGTTGGTCATCCGTATCCTGAGATTGTCTGTGGTGTCAGCCTGTGAAGGTACCCATCCTTATCGACCATCCGTGGTGTAAGCCTTTTGGTCATTCTTATTATAAGATTGTGTGTAGTGTCAGCCTGTCATTATCGACCAATCGTGATGTAAGCCTCTTGGTCATCCCTACTATAATATTGTCTGTTGTGTCAGCCTGTCAATTTACCCATCCTTATCGACCATCTGTTGGTAATCCGTTCCCTGAGATTGTCTGTGGTGTCAGCTTGTAAATCTACCCGTCCCTATCGACCATCTGTGGTGTAAACCTGTTGGTCATCCGTACCGTAGGACTTTCTGTGGTGTAAATCTGTTAATCAACTCGTTCTTATCAACCTTTTGTGGTGTGAGTCTGTTTTCCATCCTTACTATAAGATTGTCTGTGGTGTCAGCCTGTCAATCTACCCGTCCACATCGACCGTCTGTGGTGTCACCCAATTGGTCATCCGTACTATAAGATTCTCTGTGGTATCAGTCTGTCAATCAACCCGTTCTTATCAACCTTCTGTGGTATGAGCCTTTTGGTCATCCGTACTATATTTATATATATTTTTGTGGTGTAAGCCTGTCAGTCTTCCCGTCCTTATCGACCTTCTGTGGTGTGAGCCTGTAAATCATCCGTAAAGTAAGACTGTCTGTGGTGTCAGTCCCTACATCCCTGTAGCATTAGCAAATAGACATAAATAGTTAGTTATAAGTATTGTTTGTTCTAGAGAAAAGGAAAAGGAAGAACCTGAATAAAGAAATTATTTTGGCAATGGGTCTTTTCACTTAATGAAAACCTTGGACAACTCTAGAACTCCCAGCAAACCCATCTATTGGGACTTCAGGAGAAAAGAGCATTACAAATGTCGTCCACGAGATTAAATCTTTTTTGGATTCATCGGCTGTGGCAACTATATAAATGTAATAGCATTAATTATTTTAAAACCAAAAATCAATTTTGTTTAGATTTTCACTTACTAACGACATCTAAGGTTCTTTAAATCCACTGCAAAATAGTGGAAGCCTTTTATTCAACTTAATGAATTTTATACACCACATTTTACAAGGATATCGTATATATGAAAATCAACCAACGTAAAGTAATTCGCTTTCACATAATTCAATTCGCGTAATAGTGCCCAGTTCTTCGTGCGTTAAATATAGCGCATATATGCGAACAGGTGCAGATAGACATCTCATGCTGGGTCAGATTCAATAAATCAGATGTGCTGAATTCCGTTCGAATGTCGTATGTTTACTTTGGAAAAAGTCACCATGTTCTAGAGGCCTCCAATCACATCAACCGAACTTTATAAATGCTCCGAGCGTGAAAGGAAACAACCAGTGAAAAATTCCGATGCAGCAGAAAATACTGAACCAATTTATGACTTTTAGTAGAATGTAGGTTTAACAAATCCTCTCACCACATACCTGGTATCCTTTTACCAGAGTTCACCAAGCATTCTTCATCAAAAACTCTTTGAGTGGAAATTTTTGGCAAATTCTATTAAGTTCGGGTAGTCAACCATTTTTTTTTTTGCCAGTGAACTAGATTTATGGTAAAATTTGTCTACAACGAATCCCTGTTGAAAGTGCTATCAATCGAACATGGTGTGAACGATACAAGTGAAAATTTGTTCGGCGAATCAATAAAAGTCGGGAAAATCGCTGTAATTTAAGTATAACAAATCCTAAGGGCATTATCTCCAGAGACAAGAACTGTTCGAATCACTAATGTGACAAGAGCCATTCATTATCGTACCTCGAAAATTGTCACTCTCTTTCAATTTGTTATTTATTGTGCCATTTTCTTGAAAGGACAAGGATGTACACTGCCAGAGGATAATTCCATTGATGTCTATGACTGCGTGCAAATGGAATAAAAAAAGATCTACACAAATGGAGGGGATAACTGAATGAGGTCAATAGTGACCAATTCTCTATATCTTCCGAACTCAAGATTGCAACTTTATCCTTAATGAACTGAAAGCAATATGGTGAGCTTTAGTCAGCAATGTTGACTATGTCTGAATGTAAACAGGAACTTTATCTTGGCAAAGATATAGACATGATGACTTGCACAGGGTGTTCAAGTTGCCTCATCTCTGGTGATTGCATTCAATAAAGATTTGAAAATAGAGTGCAGATGCTCTACGGAGGTTTACTGAATGTCATCATAAAAAGAAGGATGTAATTAATTTAATCCCGTTCTGGATAGAGTTAACAATTTCCGTTAAATCTGTTAAGTTGATTTGCAAAGTTTTGTTACATAAATGTCATGCATTCGTTCTTTTTTATAACTCTCAGTAAATGTTTAAGACTTGTAAATAGATTAGAAGAAAGTATCTACCATCGCTTTGATAGGTTTCATAATTAGTCCATTTGCGTTAATTGAGTTAAATTAAATTACTGCCTAATTACAGACTCCATCGAATAAAGAAAGGCAAACCAAAATGAGAAACGGCTAAAAATAAAGACGAAAACTTATTAACATTAGAGTAGGTACTCTTAATTACAACTGCAGGCACGTTAAATTCACCACAAATAACAATATCATTAAAATAGCACGAAACAATTGACTAAAAATTCCATCTATTCGTAAGGACTCGTCGGCAAACATAAGGACGAGCTTAGATCGTAACATGAAATACTTTGTATTGTGAAGCATTTGGGTAAAGTATAATATCTCCAGATCATTGGTTCTGTAATGATCTGGAGATATTATGCGTTACCTTAATGCTTCATGGTTTTAACCTTAACTTAACCCATTTCCCTTACCACTTATATCTTTCCTGTGAAGGCACTGCTGGAGCATCATAGGACATCCCCTGTGCTCTTGCATTATTTATTTATTTATTTGCGAAAATTCGTGAAGACTGGTTACTTCAACAATGATGCATAGTTGAGACTTAACGTAAGATATATGTATATTTATTGTTTAATGATTAGTTCAAATTAGGCCTTCAGCTGCTGCCTGGAACGTCCAAACTCGTACGAACAAAGCAATTTCAAAAGTTGCAACAAAATTATTCAAATCCGGCAACATATTACGAAATTAGCCCCGGTCACCCTTTAATACCCTCACCTTAGAAAATTCTTAACATGACCCTACTAACTCAGCCACCATTCTCTACAGCAAGAGAGAATTATCGTGGTCAGAAAATCACTCTAGGTACAAAATTATTATCATTTATCAGTCACGAAACGTATGCTGTACAATCGAATCAAAATCGGTCTATGCCTTACTAAGCTAGGCGCCGCCCATCCTCTAACTCTCACCATAAGCCACAATTTTTTTTCAGAATACAAATAGATACTCGATGCATTCAGAATCATCTAAATCAGTTCACGCGTTACAAAGTTAGGTTTCCTCTCCCCCACCCCAAGCCTAGGTCAACATTTTTCCAATGGATGATCATGTAATACACAGCAAAAAAGAATCTTCCAAATAGTTATGTGAATTAAGAAAATCTGTAACGCCCCCTCGGCATACCACTCGCCTAATAAATTTTTGTCGTCGTATCAGTGGGGCAACATATTTTACACATGAAAAGAAGAATCATCCAAATCGGTCCACATGTTACGAAGTTAGACTATCCCTCCCCGCACCACCCCACCCAAAGACCAATTTTTTTCATTATTAGCCATGGGGTATCATTCTCAATACATCCAAAAAGGCAGTATCCAAATCGGTCCACGCATTACGAAGTTAGGTTTCACCCCTTACCCCCATCCCCACCCCACCAAAATTGTTTTTACCAATACCAATCGGGGAAGATACTCTACCCAACAAAGAAAAAATCATCAAAATCGGTCCACGCACTACGAAGTTAGACTACCCACCCCACCTGCCTCCCCACGTCCTCGGGCCAAATTTGTTTCTTTATTAGCAATGGGGGACGATACTCTATCCAATAAAAAATGAATTATCTAAATCGGTCCATGCATTCGTTTTGTTTGAAATACGCTCCTCGAACCATTCGAATTTTGAACTTATGGCTTTCATACAGAATTTTAGCGATCAGAAGAGAGTTGATCGTTACCATATCTGGAACGATAGTATCTACAGCGATAGTCAATCTTTACTGCAGAAGATGGCCTAGTATTTATGGGCTGAAATTCCCGGTAATATGATCGCCAGTAGTCGGATTAGCCCTGCTTATACCGCTTCGTTTAAGGTGTTTGTCCCGGCGAACGCTTTTGCGGCAGTTGTCTCCCCGGATATTTGGCCCCCCGGTTCCATTGTGCGTGAATTCATCCCGAGGGCCGGAGTCGTTCCTGCTTCGTAGCCAAAAAACTTGCCTGGCAGATCTCCATCTATTATGCTAACGTATCGGGGTTCCGTTCAAAAACTGCGCTGCCAATCTCCTCTTCTAGAGAGTCCAATACCGATGTTATTTGCCTAACCGAGACTGGGTTGTGTGCGGGGATCTCTTACTCCGCATTCTTTGGTCCTGAGTTTCAGGTCTTTCGCTGGGACCGCCACTTCTCCGACCCTTGTACCTCTGTCGGTGGTGGTGTCTTGTGTGCGATTAAGGGGGGAATTTCGTGCTCAGCCTTGCCCATTGCTGATTCCCAAGATCGTGAACTCTTGTGTGTTGTCTTGACTTTACCTGGTAGAAAACTTTTTGTACTAACTGTTTATATTCCTCCTTGTTATTCCCCACCGGTGAATGAACAGCTCATTGCGTCTATTAACGGTCTCTCTGATGTCCTGCTTCCCTTGGACGACATTTTGATTCTTGGCGATTTCAATCTCCCTGCCGCTGGTTGAGTGCTTTGTTTTGACTCCGACGGCCTCGTGTCCTTATTGTGGCCCCTCGTTCCTGGGTCACGTCATCACCCTGTACTTTTGGTCCTATTGAGTTTTGATTATGCTGAAACATCATTTTCTTTGGCTGACGATTTTTTTTCAATTTAAAAAGAGCTAACTTTTCCTCCATCAATGATTGGCTCCTGTCTTGTGACTGGTCTGGAGGCTTGGAAAATGTGATGTCGATTTGGCTGTGGTTGCCTTCTATGATGTCCTCTATGCTTGCTTTACCCAGCGCGTTCCCATTGGCACTTATAGGCCGGGATGCCATCATTTGTTTTTTCCCTGGCTTGATGGTGCCTCCAGATAACTGGGGGGCTTGAAGGGTAAGGCCTGGAAGAAGTTATGTGCCTCAGGTATTCACGAGGCACACATGGTATACTCCGAAATTTATCATCGATTTTCCATTCAACTTAGGCTTAATATTTTGAATTCTTGTCTAATATGAGAACCACGTTACGTAATGAACCTAGACTGTTCTGGAAGCGAAACTGCGACGCATATCCGTCTTCTCTGAGTTATAGTGATTTTAAAAGTGACGATCTTCTTACTATTGTTATTTTTTTTCCGGATTTCTTCCAAGCTGCCTTCTGCGATTCTATCTGGGATATTTCTTGCTCTGATTTCACCTACTTGAACTGGCTCCCTCCTGCTTCCCTTAAACCCAGTAACTTGGTATTTGATAACGCTTCTGTTGCCGAACATTTATCTAATCTTTCGGATGGCTAATCTGGTGGTCCTGAAGGTATTCCTGCTTTATACCTGAAGAAATGCCAGTCGTCTTTTGCTTGTGTTCTTCGTTATTTGTTGAACTTGTCCTTGCGCTCTAGCCGCTTTCCTGAGCTCTGAAAGACTTCTTTGATAATTTCTCTCCACAAAAAGGGCAACAAATCCGAAGTTTCTAATTATCAACCAATTGCTAATCTGTGTCATGTCGCGAAGGTTTTGTGAGGCCCTTGTCAGTGATATACTGGGATTTCACTGTAGGCCTTTTATGAGTGATTTTCAACATGGCTTCCTTAAAGGCAAATCGACGACCACCAATATTCTCCAATTCCTTACCACTCTCTATCGACTATCGAGTTAGGTAAACAGGTCGATTGTGTGTTTACGGATTTCAGTAAGGCTTTCGATATGATCGACCACAGAATTCTGATTTACAAATTGTCTGTTCTCGGTTTTCCTTCCGACTTCGTTGACTGGCTTTCCTCCTATGTATCGGGCCGTACTCAACGTGTCCTATTCCGGGAAGCTCATTTCGACATTCTCTTTGTTACCTTAGGAGTGCCTAAGGGTAGCATCTTTGGCCCGTTGATTTTCATAATATATATCAATGACAATTCCCTCCTTTTGTCTAGTGTCAGAATTCTGTGTTTATGCGGACGACATCAAAGTATTTCGCTCTGTTTCTTATGAATCCCATTGTGGTCTCTTGAATTCCGATCTGGCTACTTTTAGCGATTGTTGTCCTCGTAATCGTCTTCCCTTAAATGCCGGAAATTGCACGGTTAAGACAGAAGGCGTCCTGTTGCAGGGTCGATGTGGTTCAAAATCTAGGCGTGGTTCTCAATTCTCGTCTTTTTTTTGAGGATCATGTCGATTCTATCGTCAGCAGGGCCAACTCGATGTTGGGCTTCGTAAAAAGATGGTCCAGAGAACTCGATAACCCCTGACCTAACCAGGCTTTTTTTTACTGTACCTTCATTAGAACAATTTTGGAGTACGCTTGCCCTGCTTGGTCCCCTACTTTACTGTTCAAATCGACCTCATCGAGGAAGTGTATAGAACGATAAACTCACCTGAGCTGCTAGGGGCGATAGACATGTCTATCTCGCCCTGCTCTCTGAGAAGTAATGATTTCCTGCACGTTTCCAGCCACCGAATACGAAACTTAGGTCGTGTCGTAGATAAGTGCTAGTTTTTTAGTTATTAAGTTTAGGTCTAATTTACTTTTTAATTTTTATTATTTTGTTCATAATCTATTTAATCTTTAATCCTGTTGTAGTCTTTATTGACGAATCTTAAATAAATTAGTAGTCACGAAATCTGCAGACAGAATTGGCGTGCTTTAGGCAAACTAATTTTGTCCGCTCCTACCCAAAAAATCACTAAAAGCGAGTGTAATCTAATCTCTAATCATTGACATGTTTAGCGTGGAAGCACAATTAAAATGCCAAAACCCACCAGTAATGCTTATGTTAATAAAAAAAGTTTGCTTGAATATTTTCTGCTTGATACCTTGTATCTTAAACCACAAATCACTAATTGCAAACTGTTGAAGCAAGTAGATAACAAACAAACGAATATTCATAATACCATCGTCTTACAATTATTAGGTGTACCAGTTATATATAGAAGTTTCGAAAAATAATAAAACAACTTCTAACGAAGAAGTTTTATAATAAATAGAAACAGAAATTCGATGTAAATTTGCTCTGAAACTTTAATGAGTTCAAAAAGCCTTAATTGACTGGTGTAATCCCTAACCACTCCACTTTTGAACATTTAGCCATCCTAACTTATTCAAAATCTTGCTGAACAATCGATTCACGAAGTTTTCAAGAGTTTACATTTTACTCCATAAGACAAAATTTGGTTTCTCTTATCCTGAATGATACTCCTTAATGACTAATTTAGACCATCAGTTTCCTTGGCATTAAATAAATTAAACAAATGCAAATATGTATCTTATCGTAATCTTTGAAGGAAATTGTAAGGCAGATAATTGATTGGATCCATTTATACAGTAACAGACAAGAAACAACTGTAGAAGAAGATGCATGAGCCAAATACTCTATTATTTCTCTCTAGGAAGTAATTTAATTATTACTTGGCAAACGTGCTGGATTGACCCAAATGAAAATCGAGAATAGCCCGGAGATATAAGGTTACTTCCATCGACTAATTATAGTCCATTTTCAGCCCTCACTTCACATAATTAACAATTAATAAGGAAACAGACATAATTCGTGCGTTCACTTTTGGGGTAAAATTGGGCCCTCGAATCTGATGATAACGATAATATCCTTTAAGGATTTTGAATGGCTTAATTTAAATGCTAGCATATTCATATTGAGGGTGGAAAGTTTTAAATGTTTTAATTGTAATTGGCATTATTTTCAAATCTTCGATATTTTTACTCAGAATCTATTTCCGGTTCCTCTGTAACAGTCACAAACTTAAAGGTTGAAAATATTTGAGCTTTTGCAATTTTCAGAATCCTATTTTCACGCACCTACGTCTTTCCAAAATTCATGAATTTCCAGGAAAGGTTTTGAAAATTTAAGAGGGTCGTCCAGCAATTTCAATCAAAAATTACTCTTCTAAAACAGGTGGAAACGTTCATTTACGCTTGAACGAAAAGTGACAGAGTTTTCGTGAAGAATTTTAAAATTTATCTGTAAAAGAAGGAAACATAGAAAATTATTTGGGACAAACCCAACACTATAAATAAACAAGAAATTGTCCAAATAGATAAATATTTTCTTTCTCGAAGGATGTTTAAGTTTGCAAGAGTTATATGCTTTTCAATTCTACTTTTTGCTTGTGTCATGGTGATTTTTCAAAAGGCAACTATGTACTGAATATCTTGCTTTATTTTCGGAAAAATACAAATATTTATCTTCTTTTGTGATTTAAAGAGCCCTTTAAAAAAATACCGGCTGAGAAATATTTGGCATTTTACTACATTTAAGATTCGATTTACGGACAAATATAGGGTAGTGGGTAGGAGAGGGTAGAGATAATTTTTGGTCAGAGATGAAGTCTTGAGGGAGCAATCATTTTAGCAACACTGTTGTATAACAATGTGTTACATATATGCCAAAATGAGTTGCGTGATAGATCTCACCTAGGCAAACAAAATATTGTATGGCAGGGTGGAGGGCAATCCCAACCGTTTGGGAGTTACAGGGTGATACATAAATTTAAGTTTTTCATGGTATGCACATTACTTTTTTCTTTTTATCTTTTGATCTACCTAACACAGCGACATCAAACAAACGCTTAAAAACTACTATCCCAATGACCTTTCCAAAATTGTCAACAATGTTGATCTAACTCCTACCATTGCAGGTACAGTCACTTCCAAAAAAAGTAAAAAAAATGGTTAGCGATTACCTAAAATTCAATATTTTTCCAAATTTTCTCCGAAATTCATGTACACCTCTTTTTTATTTTTATTGAACTCCCCATCTTATTACATTTCCAAAAAGGTGCAACATGATAAGGTAGACAAAGGATTAGAAAAACCGCATCCTTAGAAATCGCTGACTACCTAATTATTTTATTGCACTTTAGGTAGGAAGTTCTTTAAATAAACTGGTATATTGCTTGGCATTAAAAAAAATCTGTAATGTGCTACGTTTGTGGATGAAAGTGTGGAAGCTAGGATATGTGTGAATCTCAAGGATCGGAAATTTCAAATTTTACCAATGTCAAGGGTAACAGCTGGGATGAAGACTTCGATCGCTTGAGCTGCTTATTTCATAAAACTCCAATTGATAATTTTGTTATTATGGGTGATGCTAATGTCCGGACTGGTGAAATGCAGGGACTCGATTCCACCCTTTTAAATGTAAATCCTAATGGGAGTGAGGGGAGGGTTTTTAAAATTTTCTAAACTTCTTGATTAGGAAAAATTTGACTGAAATACTAAAAAAATTACCTAAAATGTATATGAAATTAGGTTCGGCATAAGCTATGCTATAATTAATGTACATATTCGGAAATACCGACGAAAATCCAGATATGACCGACTAGAGCAAGGCCTAGGAGATGACTGAGGCCAGGGAGATAGTCGAAGGTATGACCATCGAATCCCCACAAAAACCCGCAAATGCTGAAACTATAGATTAGCCTACAGCACTTAAGGAGTGCTTCCGATAATCTTCTTGTTTTCCTAAGGGAGGAAAATTCGATCGATCATTAAAAAACTTTTAGACAAGAAATGTAATTTATTCTACAGTACCAACAACCAGAAGTATGGTAATCCTAGAACATGTATCCTAGTCAGTAAGCACATTAACGTTTTTTTTTGTCCTAATTTCAGCGCTCCCGTCGTCGTTAAATTGGAATTTTCAGACAGGGGTGACTTGTACATATCCACTGCTAGATAGTGAAATCATACGGCCACAATAACATCTGGCATATGTTACCAGAGCAATTAACCGTCTTAACAAGCTGAGTCTCAGTAAAAACTTCACCGTCAGGATTCCAACCAGGGAAGAGTAGAGGGACGGTGAGGTGGGAAACTCTGATATAGAAATATTTATGGACGTCTCAAAATGGACTTAAAGACTACTCCAGCGTCTTTCAGGCAAAGTTGTTGGATATTTTGAAGACGTGCGAAATCTTAACGCAGGAATCAGCAGGGCACAATATCGCTACTTTATTGGAAAGTCAGGCTGTTTTTAAGGCTCTTGACTCTGCTACTATCAACTCTAAATTGGTAGAGAGATACTACGAGGAACTTACCCACCTGGGTCACCTTGATCACCTTGATCTGGGTTCCAGGACACAGAGACATCAAGGGGAATAACTAAGTTGACGAGTTTGCAAGGCGGGGCTCTAGTCTTATTGACTTCCTTGCGGAGGTGCTGTACATTTCTCTTGGGACCTTTAAGAGGAATATCTTCTCGCACTTTCTATCAACGGCGCACTCCAGATGGAGGAGCCTAACCTCTTGCGCCAAATTTAGGAAGATATGGCCGAGATATGACATGAAAAGAACAAGAAAACTCCTAATTAGGATCTGAAGAGATGTGACCAGGACAACGGCGGTATGCTCGGGTTATTGGGCAATCGGACACGCCACAAGACTAGGCATCACTTTGAACGAAAATTGTCGTAGCTGCAGGGATGACGGGACGAAAGAAAATATTTTTCACTTCCTGCGCTAATGTCCGGCACTGGCCAGGGCAAGATATCGGACATTCGGCAGCCTGTGCTTCATATATTCATCATGCTTATCGGTCGTCCCGTTACCCTTGAAACTCAAGTGATCAGGTATCCAACATAGCGTGATCCTCTTACGGTGGCCAGGAGGATGTCCAAGCACTCCTTCGTAAACATCGACGAAATGTTCTACAAGAATAGAACCTTGAGGGCTCTCGGCTATCAGAGAAGACAGTTAAATCAGTCCCATTCAGTGCTTTATTCACGTCGATAAGGGCTTAAATTTTGATGGTATCAATTTTGGGCCAATTACCCAACACAATCGAAACCCAAGCGCTGGGTTCAAAGACACCAGCACCGGCACCATGTTCTATTCTTGAGCCATCAGTGAACCATCTGAGATTTTTGTTTGGATAGGTAATTTTTTAGTGCTTGTTTCATGTCGCTGCGTTAAATAGATCAAAAGATAAAAATAAAAGAATGATGTCCATACTATGAGAAAACTGAATTGTATGAATCACCCTGTTAATTCCAAACGGCTCCTGCCAGAGAATTTTATGTTTTTCGAGGCAAGATCTATCACTAATTTCCTCACGTCAGATTTGAAACACTCTGCGTAGTGTAATTGCTTGCAAAATGGATGGTGCATTTCATGACTGCATTAGGTATGTTTTTGAGTTACACTTTTGGTTGTAGTCTGCTTGGGTGCTCATTAGCTTATTTTTTAAAGCCTCGGCTTCTAGGCTTAGTACTTAGGCTTTAATGATATGATAATGGTAAAGTGAATCCTGGGCTTGTACCTAAATATCTATAAAATAACCTCCACTCCCTGGAAATTCATAAACAGGACAAATAAAAGTGAAAATTGTGTTCTTGATCCTGAGGAGGTTAACCAGTATATCTACAACTAATTTTGCACCAAATAATTATAGTATTACAGAAACATCAACAAGATGTTCAGTTGAGTCGAACCTGACGAAATCATCAACGCTATCTTATCTATAAAAACGAACGCAATAGGGCCTGACAATATCCCGCCGTGTTTCAAAAAACTTCTCTACCTCAAAACATTACAACACGTAGCTCATATTTTTAACTTCTGCCTAATGATCTCTTAGTACCCTAAATCTTGGAAACGTAGAAAGGTTATCTCAATTCCAAAAAAAAAACGGTCATCTTCAACGCCTGAGGGCTATCGTCCATTAGTTTGTTATACTCGTATTTCCAAGCAACAGCTCCCGAGAAACTAATGCTTAATCAAATGCTATCAAACTGTTGGGAAAATTGAAAGTTACAACCGATATTCTTACGACGGGATGAAATGTATTCCTTTGTGTTTGTCTCCAAGGCTTTTGATACTGAGCTTCATGAAGAACTACTAATGAAGCTATCGGCACAGTATCATTTCACCTCTACCGCACTGAGTCTGCTTACTAATTTCTTATGCCCACACATGACCAACCTTTACGCTTTGTGTGCGTCGCGACTATTCGAGCTATTGTCGTCATCTGGTGTTCCACAGGGATCGACGTTGGGGCCACTTCTCTTTAGTTAATATAGTTGCGATATTGAGCAGATTGTTGATTGTGCTAAAATTCACATGTGCACAAACGATGTAGAGTTTTACTTCTGTTGTCCTAGAGGTCTTGCAGAAGACTTTGTACGAAGAATTTGCGTCATGTACATTCATGGTGAACTACAAAAAAAATTGAATGAAACTAGATCAAATGTGTTTACTGGTTTCTAGCAGGGTGCCCGACTTCTCAGGCTTATCTCCAATCATGCTGAACGATGCTCCCACTGAATGTAGTTGGTAAAGCTAGTCGCCTGGGGGTGATAATTAATGCCAGGATGACTTGTTGTGACTACGTTGATTCGGTGTTGGGTAGATTGTACGGCGGACTGCGCAGACTAAGACTTTTTGGAAGGCGTCTCAAACTCATTAAATCGTTAATAGTTTTTAATTTTTTGTATGATGGTCTTGTCTTTCCATCCAGGGATTCCCATTTTACTCACATACTTAAGATTGCATTGAATGACTGTACCCGGTATGTTGTTGGATTACGACGTCATGACCATGTATAGTATAGGCTCATAGTAAATTTATATTAGGTTTTCCACTCCTTGTCTATATCTTAATTGTAGGGCACTATGTTTTCTACATAAATAAATATATAATAAAAAATTTGGCTATCTTAGCGAGCACTAAGTTAAATTGCTAGTGCCTAGATTCAACACACAAATTGCTTAGCGTTCCTCCTTTTTTCATACGAGTCGTCTAGGGAATTCGCTTCCTTCTAGACTTCAACTTACATCAAGAAGACGTTTAGAAGACTTCTTAACGAACATTTTTCTTCATAATTTAACTGCTCAATAAAATTTTTTTTCTTCATTTGAAACACTACAATATGTAGATAATAGAAATAGGTTGAGTTTCAAATTCAGTCTTTACTACTATGGCTTTTCTAATTAGAGAAAGTTCATAGATTTAATCACCTTGGAGTTGGGTAGCTAGGTGAAATTCACTCCAATTTAAAAATAGTACATACCAAGCATGAAAATATAAATTGAAACGTCTATAATTTGGACCCAATTGAAATCATGTTTACATTTCCTGAAATCCTTCCCATGTAGAAGCAAACACAAATTGTTTTTCCTGTCTGTACTACAGACTTCTATTAATTTCACTTTAAATTGTTTTCCTTCCTTCTTCTATCAGCCTCAGACGATCACATATACGTATATGAACACAAATTCTAAACTTCATATAATAAAAACAAGTTGCTTTTAAAAGGACCTAACCTTATAATATCAATATTTATGCGTTTCGTATAACAAGAGGTCTTGTGTCGAGCATATTTCCTTAAATTTGCCAGAAGGAGTGCTGCAAGTGTCATGCCAACTATAATTAAGGACTATTACATCGTAACACGTAAGGGCATGTTAGGTATGTTAAGATAAGCACAAAATTCACTGACATTATCGGTAGAGTACTTAGATTTAATTATTTTAGAGCTTAGATTGAATTAAATTGCCCAATTATTACGGCTAAAGTACTACTTATATGATAATTGCCAATGATAGTGGTGCCATATAAGAGCAACTTTGAAAAACGTTGGGGGCAATTTAAGGTAAATTTGTTATTAAATGTTGCAAGGACGAAAGTTTTCGCTAATGACTTCCTTTTAGTGTTATAATATACGTTGAATAATAAGAAGATATTAAATTAATTACAAGTAGATGATTGGATATCTATTATGTAATCGATTAGTAAAAGGGTATTTAATAAACTGTTCACACAGCTTAATGAACTTAAACCATTCCAACTTCGTTGATAGAGGATGCCATAACGCGTTTGCTTTCATCCAGGAAATTCCAGGATCGAGTAACACAGGCGCGGCGACCTATGGCTATTTTCTGCTGACAACAGATTATTACGAAAGATTATTCGGGATTGTAGGGTATGACAGTGGCTCGCAATCCACCTTAAATTGTAGGCCCCACAAGGGGTACGGGACCTAAAGAGAGCGGCTATTCTAAAGAGGAAAACTTGTTCATTTGTTCTAAGAGGTCTCTTGGATGTTCGGACATCCAATCCAGAATCTTCCTTCTGTTCCTTTATGGTTTCAATCTGGACACTTTTGAGGCAAACAACGGATCCTTTCTTATTTCTTGGCTTATCAAATGTCACTTTTGCGGTTTATCTTGCTTTGGTCAGTGAATCTATGAAGTTTTTGTCGGTAATAAGCGACAGTTCCTGTTCAGGATGCTCCGGAGAAAACGAAGGATTGTGGTCAACAGTAGACTTCAAGGTAAAAGAAAATTAAGGTTTAGAGGAGAATATCAAAATTAATTTGGTAATTTAAAATTTCTATTTTTCAACGCAAAATTAATTGAAAGTAAAATAAATAAGAAATAAATAATAAGTACCTCAAAAGGAAAAGACGGATCCTTATAAGATTGCTTGTGCGCCCGTCTGTCACTGACTAAATTTTCTGAAAAACGTGATTTAATCGTGTTTGAGTCGAGTGCTTTAATGGCCGCTTCACTACGCTTTTGTAGATCTTTGTGTGTACTTCTGTCGCCCTTTCGATAGCCAGAACCTCTGCTTGAAGCACGGTGCAATGGTCAGGCAGTCGATATGAGTTCGGCGGTTAGAGAAAGCTCCACCCTGTTCCCCACTTTTGAACCATCCGTGAAGATAGGTATACCTGTCGTTGGCAGCCACTGACATCCCTCCCACTCCTCCCTGCTAGGTATTCTAGTAGAGAAAGCTCTTCCCATTCCCATTTTACTCACATACTTAAGGTTGTATTGAATGACTGTACCCGGTAGTAGAGAAAGCTCTCTCAAAGCTTATTGTAGAAACGGTATAGTCAGTGCTCTCCTACAGGTGAACCCCCGCGTAGGCCCTAAGTATGCTGCTATGTCCGAAGTTTTCCAACGGTTGGATTCCTTTAGTCAAATGGCATTACGAGCAGCTCTACACCTACTGTGGATATCCAGTGGGGATAGGTGGACGATTGTCTCCAACGCGGTAGTTTGCATTGTACTTACTGTTTCTGAGATGCCCAAGTAGGCGGCTCTTTGAATTTTGGTGAGCTTCTTAACGATACACCTCCTTTTAAGAGCGCCCCACCAAACTAAGAGTCCGTAAGTCAGGATTGGTCTCACTATCGATGTATGTATACATAAAGTGAACTAATTTCCCATTTCTTCCCTAGGGTTTTCTTGCAGTCATTAAACTCTATCGAAGCCTTTTTCACGCGCTCTTCAATGTTGAAGTTCCAGTTTAGTTTGAAGTCAAGAATGATACTTAAATACTTTACTTGAGTCTTTACCGTTAAGGTGCTCCCCCCCAAGTTTGGGTGGTTCAAAGGGTTCGATTCGTCTTCTCCCTGTGAACAGCACCACTTCAGTCTTCTGAGCATTGACTACTAAATCGCAGTCATTTGTCCATCTATGTATTATGCCCAGAGCTTTATGCGTGTGTTCGCTTATGGTGTGTTAAGAACTTCCCTGATACCAGTATGACCAGGTCGTCCGCGTAAGCCATCACTTTTATTTCGGTCTCTCTAGCAGCCTTAGAACTTTATCAGCAACTAACAGCCAGAGCAAAGGGGATAGAACTCCGCCCTGTGGGGTCTCCCTACAGATTGCTCTTACAGTCTCGTGGTTTCCCAGTTTGTCATGTATCTATCGGCTGCTCAGCCTCGATCTATAAACAGACGTAAGAGTCTACTCCATTAGATCTTAATGCAGCGCTGTAGCTTGAGTTTTGACGTTGTTAAAGGCACCCCATATGTCCACGAAAGTACCTAATGTGAATTCCTTCTATCCGAGTGTCTTTTCAATGGTGCCTACTACCTTATGTAAGCGTGTTGAGCATTGCTAACATCGCTGAAAAATGAGGTAGCGCGCATAATCTATGAGTTTTTCCATCGTTTTCAAAATAAACTCCGACTCTCTCTTTACCGACTGTTTTTGGTAATTTTGGGTTTGATGGTTTCATGCTGGTTGGATGCTGATTTCATTTGATGGGTTGCTTTTTATGTTTTCGTGCAAACTAAGAACAACAAAATATGTTTCATAATCGCTTCTTAATTCTCGAGCTGTAGTTATAGCGTCATATCTAAGGTAGAGTTTTGAATGTAATTTTAACCCTTTTGTCTTCAAGATAAATTTCAACCTGTCCCCTTGAAATTCAGACCCATTAGTTTTGTTTTATTGGCATTGACTTTAAGTTAAGCTTGGTGGCTTTTTATGCTCTAGATATTAGACTTTAGATATTTAAACTGTATAATATAGATTATTGTATAAAACGTGAACATTATAAGCATATTTCATTCCATTTAATCCTATACTATAATGAGCTTTAAGATACTCATCACTTTAAAGGCTGCAAATAGGAAACAATTCCGTAGCTGTCCCTTTTTACTAATTACACTTTTCACTCGAAGTAATTTTTTTTAACGGAAGAGTTCCATAAGATACCCAACTGCCCATGCCCTCCGGTAGTGTGAGATTCCTACTCACTAAAAACCCCTCCTCACGGTATTATCCGAAACAGACCAATATAAGCGGGTCCTTTTTCATCCCCTCTCAGTCTCCCTTAAGGGGGGTCAACTGAGTTCATCCTAATGTTGCCCGTATCCTCGATTCCCTGGGTCAGTGCAAACATGTTCCTATTGGATACTTCCCACATTATAATGGTATCCATCTAGTAAGGTCCCAGCAGGCGAAATCTTCTGCTTGCCAGTGCAGAGCGGCACATTATGTGAGCCACCATTTCCTGTTCTTCCAAGCGTAGTCTGCAGGTGTCATCTTTAGAAATGCATAAGTTCTTTACATGATAACAGAAGTTACCATTCACCAGTGCTGTTAACCATCTAAGGGTTACCCTATCCAAGTGAGGGATACTGCTTATGGTAGCAACGTCTGTCATTCTTACGGCCTGCTTGACCTGACATCTTTCTCAGCGAAGGCCGTTACAAGACCGTAGGTTAGTGCTTTCTTGACGTCCTCGGCATCCTCCGTCGGATACCGGATCGTCAGACTGATTCCACTGGAGGTTTCGCCCTTTTATCTCTGCATCCGAAACACTCTCCACTTGGATGTGTATCCAATATATTGATTTTGGTTTCTCAACCTGATTAGTACAATATCCTTGTCCGCTCGCCGTTTCCCCCGATAATCTTTCTATCGTTCTTCAAATGTCTTTAAGAACATCCATACGGTTCACCCTTAAGTAAATAGCTTCCCAAAGGTTGGTTAGCTTTTTCACGGTTTTGCATACCCAGATTGGATCAAATTTTTCACGGTTTCGCATACCCAGATTGGAGTGTTATAAACCATCCTCCAAGGTGACCGAGTTGGCGTTTTTCAGGAAGGGAGTATATAGCCTTCACCAGGGCTTCCTTAAATATCCCTAGTTGTGCCGGCTCTAACTACTTTCCCTACTTGCGCCCATTACCAATAGTTAGAAGGTCGGCCTACAGCTGATGTCGTCTGTCTCTTCTGCCTGAGGCACTTTTGACTTCTGTAGTGTCGCAGACATCTTAACTTTTGCTTGGACCAATACGGTCGCTTTTTTCTAAGGGTTTTGAGACCGCTTCTGCTCCAGAAGGCGTACTTTTGTGAACCGGTGCTAGAATTTTTGATGATCGCTCTTCCACCCTTGCAGAGTTTAGGTTCTGCTTCTCTACGCCGTTCATCCTAATCGTCCTGCGACCTTGATCTACATTTTACCGTTTATAATCCGTTGAATTTCCTGACTTCACAGTCCCCCGGCAACCCGTCGGTAATGTTCACCGGACCAGCGTCCTCAGATGGCACGTCAGTTGAGAGGGATTTGCTGAATTTCTCGGCCATTTGGCTGGCCTCCTGAATCATGTCACTTTTTATATGATGTGGCTAAAGTCTAGGGGACAACCATGTAATGCCTTAGCATGGCTTCGTCAGGTAGGGAATGAGGCCGCTTTTTGCCACTCTCTCCTTTCCTTTATACAATAAGGAAAGAATCATCCAAATTGGTTCAGGCGTTACGAAATTAGGTTGCCCTGCATAAAAAGGAACATTACTTTCTAAAATCAAATGAGAATCATCCAAATGCATCCACGCACTACGAAGTTTTTCTCCGACCCCTCCTCCATCCCATCCACGAAATTGTTGACATGATACCAATTAGGAAACATACTCTACAGGGTGTTTCACAGCGCGTGTGCAAAATGAAGGATCTGGTAGATCTAGGTAAGAAACGAAAAATGTGTGGGAGAGAGGAGGTATACCTCCGCCCCCCACCAATCTATAGGGTTTTGAATTTTTTTAACATGAAAAAAACCAGACTTACATTTTAACGTATATCTTCTTAAGTTTTAGTGCTATAGACGTTATTATTATCTCAGTTGGCAGGTACCACAATGGGACTAAGTTTTTTTAGCGTATTCTTTACTAGTAAATTGCACCATTATTAACTATCAAAACGACTTCTCACTTTGACATATTACGTGCCATTTTTAACAGCACTGCGTTTGCATCTCACTTTATACCTGGCGATCATATGAGTTGCATTCCAAGTACCTACAACAAATCATAAGAATCTTTCCGTGCGAATGTTTACAAATCAAGTTTGGTGATATAACTTGAGAATGGTAAAAGATATCTGTGCGGTTTAAGTTTCCATCGACAGAAAACACATGAGCCACTATTTTAAGCCCACAAAGTTTAAGTTTGAAAATCAATTTTTTAAAACTATTGGCATTAAAAAAATACGCAGCCTTTAGTACCATTGTGTTACCTGCCAACTGAGATAGTAATAACGTCTCTAGCACTAAAACTTTAGAAGATATACGTTAAAATGTAAGACTGGTTTTTTCATCGTAAATATATTTTAAACCCCTTTGGGGGGGGGGGGGGGGGGTTAGACCCCGTATCCTACCTATATCTACCACATCCTTCATTTTTGCAAGCAGAGCACAATTCACAGAAGGGGGGGGGGGTGGCGAGGAGGGGAGGGCTGTTACACCACTGCTTTCAATGTATTCTGTATCATAGCTCATACATGGAGACGCAGTTGGATCAACTCGTTGAGCCGCACGACCACCATTCCATGGGTCCCGGGTTCGACACCAGGTCTCCCCGTGAGCTTTTCTTAAGGAATTAAAATAATCCACTCCGTCTCTGGGCTGTTGTCTAGCTCGCAGCAATGCAAAAAACAAGACTTTCACGTTTCTCCACTTTCCTTACTCTAATTCCCTTCCAGCCAAAACCATGCTAACACATCAAAGGGTTGTCCCCTAGGATTTGGCCACATCGTATAAAAAAAAATAAATAAAAGTATATCTTCGCCCCTTCCTATTTTTAGTTAACATCGTGATCATTAAACTCTTCAAACTTTTAGAAGCAGCAATGTAGTAGACCTTATTTTCAGTTGTGCTGCATGAAGAAACCGAACTTTATGTATTTAAACAAGAATTCTCTGACGATAAGTTGCCGTAAGTTAAAAAAAAAATCAACACGCAATTACATTGCTTTTCAGGTTGTAAATGGATTATAATTGTACCTGCCCTATGCCAGGAGGATTGATGTTTCTTAAGTGGTCCTGAACGTTAGCGAGAATGTGTTTATATAGAGCAAAGATTTTTTCAAAGCCGTGACGTTCGTTTGTTCGTTATCCACGTTCACCATGGGGAGATGGCTATCCGATTTCATCCCTTCGAAATTCTTTGTGTAAACAAGATGTTCTGAAATTTTTATATATAAAGGCTCCGACAAATGTTTATCCAGTGTTAATGTCGTAGAAATGGTTTTTGTAACACGTACATTTAAGTTAGAAGGAAAGGAGCAGGGGATACAATTCTCACCATAAATTCCAAAGGTATACAATTCTGATCAGCTATGTCAGGGTGTCAATTTATATAGTTTCAGTGTCTTCAAATGATTTTCAAGATTTCAATTTACTCACTCTTGTCACCTTCCATTTGACAAACAATTTACAATTGTTATATACCATCTGAGGGGTCATATAACCAATAGGTATGATGGTAGCATTGCAAACCAAGGCGACAGACTGTGATTGCTCTTTGAATCTGCACACACTAATCTAAAGAGTAAAAAATTAAATTACATCCAGCTTTTTTCTTTGCTCTCTGGCAAAAAACAACAGTTTTATTTACCACGTGAACATTAATCTATTTTAGTTTCTGCCTCTTACCTGATCTTCCGCGTTGCTGTGACAAACTGTATCTATTTTCTGTAGAAATGATTATCTTAAGACGACAAAAAAATCATCATTTATTTGTAACATGTCAATCAGACGTAACGACTCATTACGAATTAATTCCGTTTGGATAATTTCCACTCTATACCTAAAGGAAATCTGCCTCCTTAGTAAACAGCATAATCCAATTAAGGACGATATTATTTCGCTTTTCTGGTCACGTTCAACTTTGTCACAATATATCGACTAAAAGATAAATTTCGCCTCAGTGAATATCTTTATTAATTCAGCGAGATTCGACACAAGGGCTAACTTCCTTAAGCACATATTTCTCGCTGTTGCTACCGAAAATGGTTTCATATAACTTTCGATAAGGTGCAAACCTAATTTTGTCCAGTGCTAAAGGTCTACAAATTTGCTGGTTCCATGCAACTCCCTCATTTTTTTGTCGTTTAAGCAACTTTTAAACCAATTTGAAAGTGTCCAATAAAGAAAAAAAAATTTCGTTAGAAGCGCTCCGAAAACAAATTTTGCCAGAAAGTTCAATATAACTTTGAATGAACGTATCCCACGGGGCCAACAAAATCCGCCTTTAAATAGAACGAGAGACAGAAACTGGGGAGAGGGAGAACGAGAGAGGCTTGTAAAGGCTGAGAATGGACGAAATACTTCAGTCAAATTAATTTACATAAGGCGATAAATTGCTTTGAGGAAATGCTCCGGCAATTGCTCCTAAATTTCGAGGGAATTTTGTTAAGACATCCTTCAGCTTGGGATGCTGTTTCTCTGAATATCCTGTAAATCTTGTGGATGGTAATATATGTTAGGTTAAATTGGAAAACTTCTAAATAACGGTAATATTTGCAAAGATATTTTGTGTTTAATAAGTAGTTAATTTTGTAAACTATTTATGGTAGGAAATTCGTTTGATCCGTTTTTTCTTTCTAGAGATTTGTGAGATTTGTAGTACTTCTATTTGAAGTCCTTTTCCAAAACCTTTTTTATATTTCTAGAGGTTGGGAGAAAGACGACGACACGGGTCTACACGTTCTCGGACAATGCCCGAGCTTAACGCAAAGAAGATATAGAATCATGGAAACAGACTTTTTCGAATAGGTCAGGATAAAAATCCATTATCAGATTCGTTATGGGTGTTAGCTGGCTCGGGGGTGTATAACGGGCCTATTAGGCCTAATAAATTTAAGAGACATGTACCGATTTTTTGATTGAATTAACCCTTCTAACTCAAAAGGCGCACATCACAGGCAGAAGCCAGAAATCAATTGACCTACCATGCAAAAAGAAACATTAGTACCCAAAAGCACAAAACACTCTTAAACTCAACAATCAGGGGTGCACAGGCAATATAGATCGTCTGAGCCAAGCCACTACAATACATACACAGACCAACATAAAAAAGCTGACAAAATCCTTACAAAAACGAGCGAGTGCAACAGGATGGCTACAAGTTGTAAAGGCTCCTCCTTAATGTAACCTTGTCCACGCTATTACTGAAAACATCAACATCATAAGAAAACCTACAGATGCGGTTAACTGGCTCAAACATACCATAACTAGTGCGCTAGAAAGCTATCCGTAAGCTAGAACGGTTTCGAAGGGTAGCAGTCCCAATCGCTCTTCATATAGAGGCAGAATAAGAGGGTTACTCCAGGGCAAAGCACGAAGGGGCAATCTCACAAATCTATGCTGTAACGATTCAATACGTTCAATGTGAGATCTGGTCACCATCAAACCGGACTAGCATACTCCAGAAGTGTTCTAACAAGGAATGTATACAGATGAAGTCTTATGTGAGGGCTAGAAAATTCCCTGAACCAACAGAGGATAAATCCCAGCATAGAGTTGACCCTGCAAGCGCTATTATTAATGTGGGGGATGAAGTTAAGTTGTCTATCAACCACCCACACCCAAGTCGTTCACTGCTTCCACCCGTTGAATACAAGTACCATCAAACATAATTTATAACACCAGCTATAAAATATGTGTACGTCCAACTGCAAGATCTCACAATCCACAAAAGATTTGATTGGGAGAAAAATCTTAATATCGTCCGCATAAATAAGAATTTTTCTTCTTTGAAGCAAATAAGTAATATCATCAATAGATAAGATAAATAACAAAGGACCAAGATGAATACCCTGGGGAATGCCAGAAGGAGCCACAAAAGCATCAGAGAGCTCTCCTCCAAAA
Source organism: Leptarthrus brevirostris (assembly GCA_964036015.1). Lineage (NCBI taxonomy): Eukaryota > Metazoa > Arthropoda > Insecta > Diptera > Asilidae > Leptarthrus > Leptarthrus brevirostris. The sequence continues at coordinate 10,131,854 of OZ038373.1, forward strand.
CGCATATTAGATAAGTACGACTTAATCCATGGAATGAGTGGGGGCGGGAAACCCAAACTGGCCAATTTGAAAACGAAAATAGAGTGATACAGCTTATCAAAGGCCTTACTAAAATCGGTATAAATACAGTCAGTTTGGCAGCCATCTAAAAATCCACCAACAGTGCCAGAAACAAACTCCAACAAGTTGAATACCGTGGACTTACCCTGAAGGAACCCATAGAGTTTAAACCCCTACACCCCATGGACAATTGGGATTGGATCATCAGTTTGAATAGAATGCAAGATAATTTAGAAATAGGTCTGTAGTTAGCAATATCTCTCCTATTTGCCACTCCTATAAACGGGGATTAAAAATGCTGTCTTCCAGAGTGCCCACCGAGAAAGATCGCCGGAAGAGTAAAAGTAAGGGACGTAATAACGCCGAAGAACACTTCTTTAAGACAACAGCAGGAACCCCATCAGGAACACAATAAAGCTCATCCGGATTATCTACAATATGATTGGACAAGATCTCATCCATGATAGATGGGGTACCTATCCCCATTGCGTATTTGTGGCGTATTTCTATTATTAATGTGCGAAAAGTTGCCACTATCTGGATAAAAATCGGATGATTCAAATGAGCCCCTACAATATTCGGCAAATAAATTACAAATAATCTTAGAATCATTACTGAAACTTAACCCGTATTCCATAGTCCATGGATAGTTTTCTACCCTTCTCTTCATATTGACATAATCAAAAACTGCACGAGGGTCAGAGAATAAGCTGCCTCTCAGGTTTTGAAGGTATTCTTTATATAGGGAACGAGAAAGACTGATGAAATGTTCGTGGCAGAGAATAAATTCACGCCTAGAGTCAACACTGCCCACACGCAGGTACTTTTTCAAGAGTCTATTTTTTCCTTTTCTTTATTAAACCAGGGTGGAGCGGATTCACTACTTCTGACCCAGACATAAGGAATAAACCTCCCGAAAGATTCGTAAAAAACTTATTACAAACCAGATACGTTCCTTTCGTATCGTCACTAGAAGGATAAGTATAGAAGTCTAAATCACCAAGATATTCATTCAGAGCCACAAAATCGGTTAAAACTATATTCATATTCGATTATCGACACGCACGTCCGAGAGGCAATGAAAAGTGACAAGCGGTGCATGGTGAAACATATCAAGATTCGTCAAGGGAATGAGACTGGGTTCAACAAAAGTGAGCATAGAGTTCGTAAAGAACACTAAATCAAGCTGTCGTCCCATATTGTTACTCACATTACTCACCCACCCCTTCCCTCCCACTGAAAAAACAACTAACCAAGTAAATTTAAAAATAAATAAGGTTACAAGACGGTACCTTAAGGATTATCGGCATTAACATCTTACGTGTGCACTCTAAGTCTCTAAAACTGATCTAATATTAAGTTTATAAATCAATAGGAAAGATTAAGAGCTTCGTTTAATTAATAGATCAATTTAGATTGTAACAGTTCACAACGGTAACACAATAACAATTCAACAAAACTAAAAAACAATACAATATAGGACGGTTCATTGCGAAGCTACCATTTCTTAAAGCTATTTCTTCTGAACTCCACAAGAAATAGCTTTAAGAGATTTTGTTTTTTAATTTTGAAAGAAGACTAATGCCAGATTTACACGAATGACACAAAGTGTCAATAATTATGACTTCATGTCATTGGGTAGTGATTTACCATTTACACGACGCAAACTAATGACAAATAATTACTGACTGAAAGGTTTGTCACTACGTTTCATAAGTTTATAGTAAATTTTAATTTTACAATGACAAGCGTGGCAACCGGAGAATTTACACGAATGACAGATAGTGATGAGTCATATTGTGACAAAATTATTTGAGAAATGACAAAGCAGAAAAGTCGCAATTTGTTTTAACGCGTTGTTGGTAAAGTGCTGAATTGTCCAAAATTGCAGAATTATTTCACTATATATATCTTTCGATTAAGCTTCGATTTCTTGCAAGTGGTGATAGCTACAGCCATTTGATGTTTTTATTCAAGAGATCACAATCACTTATTTTTAACATTGTTCCTGAAGTTTGTGCAGCGATACACTCTGCATTGAAGGAGGAATATCTAAAGGTGAAGAAAAATTAAAATTTTGTAGGTAAAATTTAATTAAAAAATTTTAAAGTTACAATCTACAGGTAATTTTAATTAAAACAAATTTAAATGAAAAGAGTTAATTAAACAAATCTTCGTCGATTATAATTAACAATTGCTGCACTAAATTTGCCTCCTCTGTTTGAGAGACATGCGGAAGACACCAATCCACCCACCACCATCCCCCTTTCATCCAACAACTTAATGTCAACGCCATTCTTTGCCATTCCGATACGAAAGAATTCATTATTTCATTGCTACCTCTCCTCCTCTCAGCAATCAACCACCATCCACCTCCACTTATCCAACCTTTTAAAATCAACTTTGCCCTTATCATTTAACAATTCATTTTTCACTACCACCTTTCCTCCGCCCACCACCGACTCATTCACTCACTCACTACCATTCTTCCACACAGCTCCACCGTCACTTGGCGACTCATCCTTTGCCTTAACTCAGCCATTCTACTACATAATCCATCCTTTCGGCTTCATCCATAACCCACTCTCCCATATACAACCACTAAAAGTCAACGTTTCCACCATTCCCGCACTCAACTTCAACCGTGCCTTAACGACTTTTCATTACCTCTGCCATTCTGATATATACCAATCATTATGTCTTTTGCCAAAACCCATATCACATATTCACTAACCCACCTAGATAACGAACTATATTGACTATAGTTTACTGATACATAGTGAACAGCTTTGAATTTGTTTTATTAATTAACCGCAGCCGAACATGTATCAATGATAAATTTGTCATAAAAGAATGAGAACAATCATTTTTATTTCGCGGCTTGTCACTATTCAGTAATAATGTACAACACGCGTTTACACGATGTCAATATGATGACAATATTTAGTGACAAAAGTTTTTCGTTATTTTTTGTGACTATGAGAAAAAGAGGAACGTTTACACGGAAATGACATTTTATGACATAAATTATGACGAATATGTCACTCGTGTAAATCCAGCATAAGGGTCGATCCACACTATAATGCCGTTTGGTATAGTCAAGGATCTAAGGATTCGAGCGGGAGTTGACTGTTACGGATAGTATGGATGCACACATTCATTTTTACTTAATAATATTTTACCAGACCGAGATCGGACCAAGAACGAACTGTGAACGGCATTATAGTGTGGATCGGCCCTAAATAAGAATGAGTCAATAAACTTTAAGTATAGTGCAAGAATTTTTGGATTTAAACCGCTTTGACGAATCATAGAAAAATTCAAACAATACCTCTCTCAACGATATACTACTTGTCGGACTTATGCAGGATGATTCATCTTCGATCATGATACGCATCCGATCTAGAAGTATGACTTTACAGCTGACACAACAACTCTATCATCAAATATTAGTATCAAAGGATCATCAAAAATTACACCTAATCGTATGAAGAGGCAATACTTCGAATTTTTACGTATCGTACTGCCTCTACTTCATATTTAGCTACAACATCAAGCAGAAAACCAATTCGCCAATTGGACTTTTTGGGATCAAGAATAGCAAAAAGAGACTTTTACGTGAACGATATCAGTCTCTAACAGTTTAAGCAAAGCCTGCAAAATTCAAAAAGGTTACTACGAGAGGTCGGTTTCGAACTTAGCAAATGGTGCGCCAATAATCCGAAATTACTGAACTTTATACCTAAAAAAAGAGCATGAGGCTTAACCCGATTCTACGACAATGATTATAAGGGGATACAGAAACACTGATATTAATGTACAAATCCACAATGACCTTTTTATCGTAATCTTTTGTCAGCAGGTGGGGTTCTAACCCGGCGCACTGATAATAAAAGGCTAAAATGTTATAACTTACACCACCGACGACTTAATTTTAATCTTTTACTTTATCGTTAAACTTTATTGTGGAGGATTAAATTGAAAACCAGAAATTTAGTTTTTCACAATCTTATGATTTACATAACAGAACAGTGCATCACTATTTGGTTCTCAAAACTACAGTTCTGCTATAAGAATCTACCCTCTAACGAGCGTGTGTTTAACAAAAGGATAAATAACAAAAGCATCCATAAATTCGCATCTCATTTCTTTCACTTTACAAACTCTTTTTCAAAATCCAGAAAAATAACTTAAAAGAAAATTTATTTCTCTTATTACTATTTATTGTTCTCCTGGCAGCAATTCGTTTGTGCTCGAATTGAATGCTTTTTAAAAATCGTATATAAGCTTTAACTTTCCCAGAATATACCCTTTCCACAAAATGGGGGTATTCACCCTGTCATGTTTCCAAGTGAAAAGTCGTGGACCCTTGTTTAAATTCAATTCAATGTTGGCAAGACGATATGAACACTCACTACAGTAATGGGATTTTGGATTCAATGTTTGTATATATATATGCACACCTTCAAGATAAATTGTCCCTTATTTTAGCAGAGCTTTCTGTTTTGTTCATTTTTTAGATTGAGGAATTGATTCCCCGAATCAAGGTTACTTGCATTAAGGACGAAGATGTACCATTTTCCTGTTGCACTATTTTCCAGAAATTCTTGATAAATTGTTCTGAGAAATATTACATGCATTGATTTTTTTGCACTTTTATTTGTTACAGATGTCTTGTATAGGAAAAATCAGATACTAAACTTTGCGCTTGTTAGGGCGTAAGGTAGTATCAAATAGTGGTCTTTACGATTGTCCGTTCGAATCATTTAGAAATAAGGGTACCCATGAAATACGTCCGTTAAAGTCCTGCTTATTTTTATTTATATGAAAATATTGCCCTACTTCATGACCTCTCTAAGTAGTAGCACAATCCATTTTAGGACTACATTAAAACCAGTGAGGAGAAAGAAACTATTGAAAACCAACTCTTTAGAGCACTAGTTGCACAGTATTGTATGAAGCCTTATCTCGGAGTAGTATGTGTATGGTTTTAAGCTATTATTGCATGAATTACGATTATTAGTTCGGTCTTGAATGCAAAGCAAGTGTTAATTTTTAAAAGCTAAGCACTTGGCGTAATAGATTTCTGAGTAACGAATATAGTTCATCCTTGGAGTTGCCCGTCTCGTCACTCATTTCTTGTGGCATAGTACAGTCCTCCTGATATGGTAATTGAGCCAAGCGTTCTAATGGGCGCCTGACTATCTGTAAAAATGGCGATGCTCTGTTTCGGTAAATGGATACATTGATGCAGCGAACACGCTTTCATAATCGCAAGAACCTCCGCCTGGAAGACGCTCCATGTGTTCGGTAGACGATAAGACTACGATATATTCAGTGTCTCAGAGAACACTCCAGCACTAACACCTTATTCCATCTTTGAACCCCATCCGTGAATATTACGGTATCATAGTTGCTGGCCGGTTCTGTCATTCTCCATTCCCTCCATTTTTCAAAATTTATGACAGGCATAATGCAGTCTGTTGAAGCATCGGTCAGTCCTCTAGGGGCTAAACTAAGGATGTTGCTGTGGCTACAGGGCTTACCAACCCAGCACCCCGATTATTTGAGTCTTACTGCACTGCAGGACGCCTGGAATTTGATCTGATGATCAAGGGAAAGTAGATACAGAAGAAGAGGTTCAGTTGGGGTGGAGCGCAGGGTACCGGTAGTGCTTATGCAAGTGGTTGTTTGCACTCTACTTAGCTTAGTTTGGCTATAAGCCTTACTCATGGAAGACCACCAAATCAGTGAACCGTAAGTGAGAATTGTGTTTAACCATAGCGTTATCTTAGGTTGCAGTCCCCATGTTTTACCAAAGGAACCTCTGCAGGCATAGAGGGCTATGAATGCCTTCTTTACCCTTTCCTCTATGTTTAGCATCCAGTTCAGTTTGAGATACAGGATTAAACCAAAATACCTGACACTGGAGGATAGTGATAGTTGTTGGCCGCTTAATTTAGGTAAAGGAAAGTATGGAACCTTGAAGAACAGAAGCTCAGTTTTTCTGGATTCACAACCAGTCCACACTTCTCAGACCAACTGCTCACCTTCTTCAGGACACCCTCCATAATCTTGCTGATAACAGAGGAAAACAACCCCGATACCAGGATCACCACATTGTCCACGCTGTTGAAGATGGAGTTAGCGGGATCAATAGTTAATAAAAGCCATACGACTATAACTACATTTATTACTATATAAAAACTAGTTCACGGGACGAAGCCCATTACAAGACTAACTTACTGTATGAGTATACAATGTAAAAATATTCTTCTGTTATACATTATTGGCTTCTTAGTATTACTGTATAAGAATAGTTTAGTGCTGCCAATATCTCTACTTAAGATATTATTATAACACACGCAAGCGACGGCCTTAACACCCCCTTGCTCAAGTCTCAGCAGGACCCTGTTCGTGATCCTTCTATGTCCGGGAACGCAGCCAGGGTGTATTGTTTATACTTGATTGAATATTCAACTGTGCGTACTACCTCGTGGAGGGCTGTCTCCAAGGATCTTTCCTTACAGTACGCGTGTTGGAAGAGCGGGTAGCGCTCGCACACCTGCTCGGCGCTCCTCTGCTTTCGGGTTCGTATTTTTGAAAATATTTACAATTGGCCTCTGTAACTTTGTAACTATATTTTTGGAGAGTACATATATCTATCGATTTAAGCAAAAAGAAAAGGCAGTGTCTATTTACCACTCTCGAATTGCCGTGAAATTTCCATGTACACGGAAGAACACGGAAATACACGGAAAGTACACGGAAATACACGGAAAGTACACGTATTCATATTACTGGTAATAGTTTATTACAGCCTGTTCTAGATACAAACCTGGCGGGAGGAAGGAGTTAATGAAGCCACTTAAAGCCTGATTAATGCACCTCTTCCTCCCAGAAAGTCTTATACAAATTTGACGAAAAGTTAACGCAACACGTTCCGTCAAATTGTTATTAGTTTTTTTTTTGGAGGAAGTGGTACACAACACGTTTCGTCAAATGTTTATTAGACTTTCTGGGAGGAAGAGGTGTATTTATCAGGCTTTTCGTTGCTTTATTAACGGCTCCCGCCCCCTCCGCCCCGCCAGGTTTGTATGTTTGTATGCTGTAGTCCGTGAAATTTGTACTTGTACTTTCCGTGTACATTCCGTGTACATTCCGTGTACTTTCCGTATACTTTCCGTGCACTTCCGTGTTCTTTCTGTAGAATTTCCGTGTATTACTGTGTACTTTCCGTGTATTTCTGCGTACTTTCCGTGTATTTCCGTGTACGTCCGTGTACTTTCCGTATACAGGGAAATTGAGGGTGGTAAATAGACTCTGCCATAAAAAAACGATTTTTTAGACCTTCTAATTCCGGTTTCTTTTTCGTTCAGGACACCCCGTAAATAAAAGAATCCAGAAATTTCCATCTCATTTCCTTCACTTTACAGACACATTTAGTATCTGTGTAAGGTCACAATTCCAGATAATGTCCCTAAAATTGGTATGATTTTTTCCTGTTAATGCATGTTATATTCTTGCAAGTTATATCTGGCAAGGCAACCAAAGATTTTGTTCTTTGTGCGTTTACGTGTTCTAACCACTAGTATATGTGGAGTTGGCAGTAAAGATTCCAACTTTTTGAATTTCTTCTCTTAATTTTATAGACATATTTCAAATAACAATTGGTATATTTGTACAATTGTCAACTTTTATAAAAATGTATTTCTCAATACCTAAAAAGTTGGTGCTTATCCAAACAGAACGTTTCATTATTCAAGGGTATGCAAACGATGTCAGTATTTCAAATAAAGTCAACCTTCTAAATTCTTTTTTAATTTTATTTGCAAGAAACATGTGTCCTATGCAAATTCGAACTTTTGTTTATTTTTGATTGCAAAATTTTTCATTTTCAGTTGAGTTTACACTTTTTTTTTTGATTAAAGTACGGAGCAGTGAATCTATTATTAAAAATTCCTTGTGGTTAGACATTTTTCTTAAAGTATACTAATACACGCTTTATGTCCCACAAGGGTTTATAAGAACCAGAGAGAGAGAGTATTAATAAATTACAATTATTTTTAAATTCAAGCGAATTCCTATTGCAGTATGATAACTATTGTACGTACCTACACTATATTCTGGAATTCATATTAAAACCTGAAGTTTCTAGAAACTAATAGATCCAAAAGAGAGCAGTTTTTAAGAAGTGTGTTTATTTTAAAGCAACGTACCTACACAGTCTGAAATTATTTTATTTAATTTTCTTGCCAGATTTTCGATTTCCGTTTCGTCTAGAAAAACAAATATCATGGAAATAGGTACTATGCGGAAATATACGACCAGAAGATACGTCCTGGGCAATGAAAGGAAAAAAAAATTAGGGAATAAGCGAAGAAATGTGAAAAGAAAACTTCTTTGAGAGAAGTAGGTCGGAGCCTTGATACTTGGAAGGTTGAAAGAAATCTATGCTTTTCCAACCGTCGCGGTGAATCAACATGGCATGTAGAAAAGTGAATCATAAAAATTCTTGTGTTAAGAAAAAAACAAAAAACAAAACGACGAAACTGAGGAAAAAAATCCCCAGCAAATAATATTTTAATATTTTAAGGGAATTGTATAAATTGCGCAACAAATAGTTGTGCATGTTTCGATTGTGCAAAATTATGCGAGGCAATATGCACAACGAAAAGAGAATTTCTAAAGCAAGTGCTCTTGTTGGATTTATCAAAAAATATTAAACGTGACAAAAGCTGATGAAATTGTTTTTATGGAAACATTTTCCATAAATTATGATATTAAAAGATTAATAATAATTTACTTAGGACTTTATATATATATATAACAAGGAAATAAGTGATATATTTTATATAATACATCATATTTGTAAGTCATCGCATTCCATGGCTGTGAATGGTTTTGAAACTCCTGCTATTGTTTTGATTTAAAATTTTACTCGAATTCTGTATAGTGTCCATATGTCAAAAAACATTTCGGCCAAATGCGAGTCGGACTCGCGCACCAAGGGTTCCGTACCTTGCAAGGTTGGTGATTTCCGAAAAAAACTGTGCTAGTTATAGAAATCAATTTTTCGCTTTGCACACTTTGAAGATAAGGGAGGGGGAATGGTATTTTTTTTTGACATTTTTCATCATAAGTCGAAAACTATGTGGCATAAAAGGAAATTAAAATACATTTTATAATGTGCTAATGAAGATCTTTCATTTGAAACTGCTCTTGACCTATAACTCCACTTTAAAATTTTGACCCACCACCGTTCGGCACAGCTTACAATAAAAATAAAAATAGTTTTTTTTAATTTTTTCATTTGCGTACTAAAGTTGGGCAAGCATTATTTAAAACTATTCCAAATTTCAATTCGATAGCATTAGTAGTTGCTGAAATAATGAGCTGGTACGATGTCGTACCAATAGTGTTACTTTTTAACCGACTTCCCAAAATAACGAGAGGTTTAAGATCGACATGTATTTTTTATTTTTTTCATGTATGACCGCCCATAATTTCGTAACGCCGGGACCAATTTTGATAGAGCTTTTTTTGGTAGGTAGAATTTGGTTCCCGATTGGTACCATGTAAGAAAAATTTTTGGTGGAGAAGGGATGTGTGGGGCGGGGTGGGGATGGCCGGGGTGGGGGAGGGGTTTGGGTGTGGTGGGGGGTTGGATTTTTACATCAAAACTAATTGGGGGTCGGGGTGAGAGCTGGTAGTAATATATTAAGTTATTATACATATATAGATTTAATTTGAATTTATTAATTGACAAAGACGAACGAAATTTCACTTTATCCTCGCGCTTATGTACGTGAGATTTTGGTTTTAGAATTTCGTTACAAGTTGGAACCATTCGGTCCGTCCATTTGACTTTATGAAGCCCTCTCATCCTCTTATTTATTAAGGTAAACTTTGGTATATGCACGTTACCAATACAGATTTGCTGAGATTTTTGGAGAAGTTATTTTTTTGTACCTCCCCTCCCTCTCATAAAGTGAAAAGTGTGCTGAATATTTTTGTTTACCTACCAAAATGAGTGTGGGCTGTCTTAAGTGCAAAAATGTCTTGTGGTTTTTTTAATTGCAACCCTTCAAAGACCAATGCGACCCCCCCCCCCCCCCTCCCCCCTCCCCTTGAATCCGCATGACAAATGATAGTGTAGAGTACACATTTTCGGATTTTAAAATTGCTCGCTTTGTAGTGAAAATATCTGGAATACGGTCAACAGAACCCTACTACTACTAGAAATTCAAATGTTCCTGTTGATGAAAAAATTATACGTTTAGTATTTTATATAAAATATTTATACCAATAAATGCCTTATAACTTTTGTTAATCCTACTCGACGGCTTTTTTGAGGGTTCGATTCAAGGGCTCATTTAGTCAATTGTCACTAAAACGACGAATTGTTTGACTACTTTAATTCCATTATTTTTACCTAATTGCGTTATGAGAAATCTTTTCTGGCCATTTTGTTTAAGATTATACTTTGTCATATATACAGAATTAACCCTTCTAACACAGAAGGTGCACTTCTTATTCAGGAGCCCAGAATCATTTCACCTATTCCATCAAAATGATGAAATGAGGCTCCCACACCAACATGCAAAGGAAAAAATAACAAGCAAAATAAAGTAACAGGAAAAAAACAAGTAAGGAAACCCAGCACACACCATGCAAAACAGAGAGTCACGGGAGCACAGAAAATAGATAGTTCTTAAACGACACCTTAGTAAGAGTTAAAACAAAATTAGCACATGCATTATCAGCCCTACATAAACGATTAATTGGTTCATGCATGCCATAATTTGATCTGGAGTGTTCAACATGCAATAAAGTCAGTCTTCGAAGGTTATGTTGGGACGGTCTGAAGGAAACCTTGCTAACAAGCAAACCTGAGTCTATATAAGAGTTCAAGTAGTAGGGCTACCAGATCTGGGATGCAGTAAAAACGAATAAATGTTGGTATATCCGAAAACTCTCCAGACCAACGCTTAACAAAGCCCAAGATTAAACTGCCGCTAAACACTATATAGTTAATATGCAGAGTAAAGTCAAGTTTCCTATCAAGTTATACCCCAAGGTCGGTTACACAGCACTCGACGGAGACCATTCTCCGCAAAGTTGTAATCCCAAGCTTGTGGATTAGGGCTCATGGAAAAGGTCATAGCCTCACATTTCTCAAAATTGAGGTGAGTTGGATCAATTCATTCAGCCGCACGACCACCATTCCATGGGTCCGGGGTTCGAAACCAGGTCTCCCCGTGAGCTTTTATTAGGACATTAATATAGTCCGTCTCTGGGCTGTTGTCTAGCTCCCAGCAATGCAAAAACAAGACTTTCACGCTTCCTCACTTCCCTTACCCTAATTCCCTTCCGGCAAAAACCATGCTAACGTATCAAAGGGTTGTCCCCTAGGATTTGGCCACATCGTGTCAAAAAAAAAACAGCCATTATGCTGGCACCACTCCAGAAACGTATCTAAGTCCTTTTGAATAAGGGTGGCATCACCACCATCCTTAACATAAGAGAAGATCTTCATGTCATCAACGTAGATTAAAAAAATGTGAGTACGAGATCAGATGGACAATGTCGTTAATGGCAAGAACGAATAGTTGAGGGCCGAGATGATTTCCTTGTGGTACACCAGATGAAGCCCTGAAGATTCTTGAAGAAGAGCCACGGAGCGACACACGATATTATGTCCTGTCTCTTAGATAGGAAGAAATCCAGTCGAGAAGAACAGGGGGAAACCCAGCCTCCCTAATTTAAATATAATTATGGAATGAATAAGTTTATTAAAGGCTTTACGTCTATATACAGTCAGTTTGCATGCCTCGCTGGAAGCCAGAATAACGTGAGAGGTAAATTAAAATAAGTTAGTAGTCGTTGATCTACCGGGCAAGAACCCATGCTGATTGGGAGAGATTAAGCCAATGCAACGCTCTATAAGCTGGGAATACACTATTAATTCAAATAATTTAGGTATGCAAGATAATTTCGCGATTGGTATATAATTAGTTAAATATTCTTATGGCCCTTTTTATGATCAGGGACTATAAAAGAGCACTTCCACAATGCAGGACATTTACCAGCTTGAAAGGATCTGTTGAAGAGAATCGCTAATGGAGTAAGAAGGGCATCGGAACAGGACTTAACGAAGGCTTTAGGGATACCGTCAGGACCATAGGAAAAGTCCGATTTAAATTCATTGATTTTTTCCATATGAAGATCCCGTGATATAAACGGGAAAAAAAATCGGATGAAGCTCAAAGTTATCCGAAGAAAAGGCACTCTCCGAAAAGTGAAGCAAAATTGTTGTACTAAAATTTGAAGCTCCTTAAGTTTTCGTCATACTTTAAAATATTGCTGCACTATCGCCTACATAATTTTTAATGCACCTATAGTTTTTTTAAAGAGACTTAACAGTCTTTGTTTTGTGTCCCTACGAAATAAAACTAATTTTTTTTTTGTGGCCAAATCCTAGGGGACAACCCTTTGATGCGTTAGCATGATTTTGGCCGGGAGGGAATTAGGGTAAGGGATGTGAGGAAACTTGAGTCTTGTTTTTGCATTGCTGCGAGCTAGACAACAGCCCAGAGACGGAGTGGATTATTTTAGTTTCTTAATAAAAGCTCACGGGGTCATCTGGTCTCGAACCCGGGACCCATGGCATGTTGGTCTTTCCACTCAACGTATTGATCCAACTCCGTCTTTGCTGGCATTATTTAGATATTTTTCTTTTGACAAGTCGTTAATTATTGGCAGTTGTAAAAGAAGCTTTAATTAATGCTTTCTCTGATAAGTTGTTTAAAACTTAGTTTATCACGGCTTACAATACTTAAAGGTCGTTACTAGAATTCGAAAAAAGAGAACAATCTTAAACAGATGATGCCTTTTTATTCAAAGTATACAAAGCCATATTAAAGCTCCCAAATGTTCTGCTCGATTTAGAGTATATTCTAGAAATAAGAAAATTAACCAGTGACTGACTCCCTACTTGGATTGAAATTGATTCTATTGTAGCATCCCAAAAGAGCAGTTTGCCATCCCCCAGAATTCATAAATCACGCAAATCAAATAACAATCCTCATAAAATCACAGATTCATCATTCATCTTAAGCCTTTCTTTATTACCACACAACATACTTCTCAAGCCTTAACCCTTTAAATCACTGAAAAGGTTGTCTTTCGGTAAAAAGTCTATTTGTCAAGATTCCAGCCACCCTGAGGGTTCACACAATTCAAAACCTAAAAATGAAAACTTACGTTCAATTTTTACACCCACAGAGGTGGTTCTATTAAAAGTTTTAACCAACCGGTTCAGCACAAAAGTTTTCCATCATTCCAAAGGAGAACTTTCGAGTACCCACAGAAAATTCATGCAGTTATGTCTAAATGAGGCTTCAAAAGTGTCAATTATGGCTTTTCATTTCGGTTGGTGGCTTTTGTTCGTCTCGCAATTATTTCTGTTGTTTTCAGGACAATGATATGATTTGAGATTCCTGTGGAAAAGAAACTGTTTCGTGGTTTTAAGAGGGCTCTTAAGGTCAGAAGATTTTTTTTTTGTAAGGACAGAGTAGTAGATAATAAGGAGTTGTGTGTTTTCGTCCTGGACAGCTAGCTTTTATATAAAGTGAAGTTAATTACTTCTATTTAATTAATTAGTGGATATACGGGGAAATATGTGTGTCAGGAGGTGCTTTTAATTAAAATTTGTCTTAGCTTTATTCATTTTTGAATTATAATTAATAAACTTTGAGTAGCTAAGCGTATTGCAAAATATATAGGATTATTCATAGTGAGATAACAATTACCCTCACAACACACCCATTTCACTGTATCGACAGTTTGATGGTTAGAAAAAACTAATAAAATAAAGTCAGTCAGTTGATTTTTTTTATTAATGATTTAAGTAAGTGATTAAATGAAACGGGCATGTTGTTTAAGCTCGACAATTATCAATAGTAGTATGCCAACCGGGAATACTTATTCCAACTCTACAGGCTCGTTAAGTCCGAAAAAGGCGCGTCTGTTGTAAGATTACAGCCCGTAATAAAGCTACCGCAGCAATCAAATGGGGTAAAGGACACTATTTTAGTGTGAAACTTAGGACCAACCTCGGCCCGCGAGCTCTATGGCGTAACCTAAATAACCAATGTGAAACCCATGGATACAACAAGTATTTTTCCTGCGAACTTGCCCGATGCCTCAGTGAATGACCTTGCTCACGCGTTTTATTTTCGAAATGTAAATATAGTTGAATTACTATCTGTGGTGGCCTCAATTAAATCCACAGAAATTGGACCTGATAACTTATCGTCCCGTTTTATTAAGGTACTATTTCCTTTCATTGGTGATTACATCCTCCACATTGTGAACACATGTTTAATGTCCTCTTCGTTTCCAGTCAGTTGGAAGGCTGCCACGGTGTTGCCCATTGCTTTGCTAAGAAGTCTTCTGCAGTATCGATATCTGACTTTCCGTCCAATAAGTATTTTGTGCTTTTTCTCGAAAATGCTTTAAAATATTATGTCTAAATAAATTCTGGCTTATATCGAGGGGGATGTGTTGCTAACTTGTTGACAATCTGGTTTCAGATCTTTTCATAGTTGTGAGACGGCTGTCTTGAGGAGATCCACTGACATAAGAAAAACCTGGGACAATGATCACTTTACAGCTTTAACATTACTGGATTTTTCTAAACCTTTCGATTGAATTGACCACAGCTTACTTATTCACAAATTATACACGTGCTTCAACTTACGCTCGTGTGCTGCCTCTATTATAGCATGTTTCTTTTCAGTTCGTTCCCAAAGAGTGCAGATCGATGGCATAATTTCTGGTCCTTCGGTTCTTTCACGTAGCGTACCACAGGGATCAATACTGGGGCCGCTTTTATTCAGCCTCTTCATCAATGATTTGCCAAGTGTAGTGCGTGATGTGAAAATCCATATTTATGCTGATGATGTTCTGGTCTATTTAGGTTGGCCTATTAGGCTCCTTGAGGACTGCATCGAACGTATAAATGCCGATCGTGGTGGAATATATGATTGGTTAATTGCGAACAGATTGATTTTGAACACCGAAAAGTCTCACTCTACCATGTTTTATACAAATCCTCTTGTTTTAGGTAATGCTCCTCAAATAGACTTAAATGGTTCTCCATTGCCAGTCATAAGTAAAGTAACTAATCTTGGTATTATTTTCGGGCAAGAAATGAACTGCTGTGAAAACGGAAGTGCGAGGATTTGCAAGATATATGCTGGATTACGCAGACTTTGGTTGTCAGCCTATACTTTCCCGAGAAGTACTCATCTGGAATTGGTTAAGGCATAGATACTGCCTCATTTCACCTATCAGAGCTTGGTTTTTCAAAATTTTTTTTATACGACGTGCCCAAAGCCTAAGGGACAACCCCTTGATGCGTTAGAATAATTTTGGCTGGAAGGAAATTAGGGTAAGGCAAGTGAGGAAATTTGAATGTCTTGTTTTCGCATTGCTGCGAGCTAGACAACAGCCCCGAAATGGAGTGGACTATTTTAATTTCTTAATAAAAACCCATGGGGAGACCTGGTCTTTAACCCGGGACTTATGGCATGGAATTGAACCAACTCCGTGTCCACTTAGACAGCCAGTGTGCCCGTCCATTAGAGGTCACTTTGAACGACTGTATTAAGTTTATTTAAGAACTATGAAGGTTTGACCATATCATATATATCAGATTAAGCCTTGTCAGTTGCTGTCTGGATATTTACCTCAAACGACGAGCGTTGCTGTTTCTATTCAAGCTGCTTAAGGAGGGAAGTACATGAAGACGTTTTCAAAAATCGATTTTTTTTTATTGTCTTAATCGATAAGTATATGCTCTAAGAATATAATTCCAAAATTGCAAAAGCCTATCTCGAAAATTGTGAAAGATATGCCACTTGAAAGTGGTCGGCGTCGATCCGGGATCGAGGATCTCTGCTGCGCGCGTGATTCCGCTTCCCGGATTTTTTTTCTGCTCTGGAATTTAGAGTGATGAATGCGACTTTGTTAAAGAGCGTTCTCGATGTTTTCAGTCCAAATACCGATTTTTCTGAGAATACCCCTCCCCTCTTACCTTCCTTCTCCTTATCTGCATCTTTTTCGTCAGTTTTTCGGGACAAACTTTAAACGGCGTTTTCTCAAAACCATGTTTTTCAAATTGGCGTAAAAGATAACAAAAAAACTAGTGAACCGATTTTCTTCATCAAACACTCATTTTAAAGGGCATAAAAAACTACTCTAGATAGACTACGGACATAGCAAAAAAATCATTTTAAGACCATTTTTGACGCGAAAATAATCAAAATTTTTGCCAAAAAAGCCAACTTTTTTTTTCCATGCCCGATTTTTATAGTTAATGTTCGAATTTCGAAAAGATCGTAGTCTATCTAGAATAAACAACCCACACGAGTGTAAAAATGTTTGGTTTTTTTGATTTCAGATGAAAATTGCGGCCAGGAGAATTTACGCCGATTTCGATGTCAGCCGCGACACGAGTTACGAAACCCACCAATAGTTGATTAATTTTTCATTTTTCAAAATGTAAAAAATGTTTTTTCTCTTCTTAAAATATTGCCCTAAGTACATATAATATCGATTTCATGTGGACCTTTTTCATTTTCCCAAAAATAAATCCCAAAAAAGTCCTTTTTTTTCGGCCTCTTTATGTACTTCCCCCCTTAAATAGAACAAACCACCATACCTCCGTGAATACTTCCAGTTTACAACATGTTGTCCGTTTTATCAGCCCTATTTCAATTTACTGTTGGCTTATTTGTAGTACCAGGGTTTTCCCTTAGTAAAAATAAATGAGTTGGTATAAGCACGACCAAAGCAAGTACAGACGTTACTATTTTTAAAACCATATTTGCGCCCGCTGCAAGCAAAAATTAAAAAATATGCCCGTCACACGATTATTCACGCTCCCGCTACAGGCACAACAATTTAAAAATACGCCCACCTTAAATGCACGCTTATGTTAGGGTGTTCTAACTTTAACACATTCGAAACTGGTGACCTGAAATTTGTTACGTTTATTTTTTATATATTTTCCAGTTTTAGGTATAATTCTTATTAACCTGAGCAAAAATAAGATTCAACTGCACAAATATTGCCGGCTATTGTGGTGATAGTTTTTGATATTTCAGACGTCGGTCTCGAATGAGTTAATCTACGAAAATAATTTAAGCGTTTTTCTTCTAAATTTAAGTCGAGAAAAATTGTGAGCATACCGTGCTTGGTTCGGACTATTTCGTTCATCTTTTATGGGTACGTGCCTGCAGCGGGATGGCAATTAAAAATATAATTTTTACTCAGGCGTACCATGCCTTATTTTAGTGCTATTCAGGCGTTTTGACGCTGTGCTTGTTTCAGGCTAGGAATGGGCGAGTATAAGTTTCGCTCGGGTTCGGGAAGAAGTCAAGTTTTCAAGTCTTGCTGTAGAAAATTAATATTTTTTAAATTTTTTTTGTTTGCTTTACACTGACATCATTATGATAGGACCTTTTTATTTCGTTGGTTTGTTGTCGCACCCTATTGAACTCTCGACTACATATAACAAATTTGTCCTAGTGTAAATTCTCTGAACTTAATTTATTAACATGTTCTTTAATTTGTTTCAGCAAAAGTTGATTACTTTAAATTAACCATCCAAAATACGATCGACAAGCCAAACATCCTTTCACAATTAGCGACAAATTCACCAAATGTCAGTCTAAATTAAAAGGTCTAAAAGTTCTTAATGAACACAAATGATTCGCTTCTAATTTCACGGTAAGTTCATTTCTTTAAATTTATCTTTAAAGCAACGATTATTTAACTTAATTTCGTACACTTACAGAGACAGAGGAACCAAATTGAAGGGTTAATGGAGGTTGCGGAATACATTTATCTTGCAGTTTTCTCATTTTACCGACATTTTCCAACTGAGGTAAATTTGTAATGGCCTAAAGCGATAGATCTGTAATTAAGAACAAAATCTCCTGTGGAGACCCATCGTCTTTCACTTTAAGGTAGGTACGTTTATATAATAAATTTCATCTCTCAAGAATATTACAAAACGTGTGCGAAAATTAAGAAAATGAAAGGATTTCGTACCTTAAGGTGTTTGAAATTATCAGATTTATTGCAATTGCTATTGAAAATCGTGCTCATAAAGCATTTTTGTTATCTTTAAGTAATGCTTTGATTGCTGACGTAATTTTTTAAAAGATTTAAAGCAGAGATAGTATCTCAAATCAATATGCAATAAATGTAGCCGTTTGGAAAATAAGACATCATACAATGACTTGAATTTAACTTACTCATACATTTCGAAAAATTGACTTTCTTGAATCGAAAAATGTAATTTACATATAAACTACAGGTAAATTACATATTTTTTCAAAATAATGTTCCTTTCAGGAAAGATTGCAAAAATTTATATAAAATATTGAGTTCAAGAAAATCAAACTTTGCCTGAGTGATAATTCTACCACATTTGTTACTTAGAACCATGTAGACTACGTTTAACTTATATACATGTAATCAACGTACATGTAACTTAAGAGTATCTTAGGGTAAAAGAGGGTAATGTGAGTCACTTAAGAGAGAATTAAAATTAAAACTTATTTAAAATCTTTATTGCAATCACCTAATAACCAAATATACTTATTCAGCTATTAATTGAGACCAGTTTTAATCACTTTGGCAATGAACCTTCTAAATAATGACAGTTTACAAAAAAAACAAATCTGATCCAATTTGTACAGAGATGGGGGTAATGGTGGTCACTTTGTTGCTAATCAGAGTCAGACAAAATTTAACACATATCGCAGACAAAACCTTTGGCTGAGTCCATCCCATCCGCGTGAGCTCACATCCCACATGATGTACATCTGTACCACATCTCGTTGTTTTTTCCGAATTAGCTGCATATTAGACATCCGTTTCCTGCGTCTTCTGCGTTATCATCCATATCATCCTAGCATAACTTATTAGTATTTACGTTTGATACCAAAGTATCGGTTGATTCCTAGAGAACTTGCCTCTTTGCTATTTCGGGTCCTTTCTTCTGCACTTTAGTATTTTTTTCTTAGCCCTTACCTTTTAATTTCTTTTTTTCTTGCCCTTTTCCTTTCCGTTTTGTTGAGATTTTCTTATTTTCTTTTTCTACCAGGGCTTCTTTGATTGGCGTTGAAGTTAAATCTGTAGCGTGCGGTTTTTTCGGTCCTGTCTTGTATTAAGGACAGGTGAATTCTCTGGTAACTTAATAAAATCTTGGATTGTAGACACCTTATCTGACGTATCTTTGTTTTGAGACGTGTATCTGGTTCAGGAACTAATAGATCTACTTGCTTCAATGTGAGAGGAACTGATCTTATATTTCATTAGTACCAGCAGCAGAAATAGATTCATCACAATCTTGAACTGCAATGGTTTTCTTCTAAAAACACTTCGGGATTTGTTGGAAAAATACCAGTTGCTCAAAATCCAGATTCTCCCTAGATGCAACATTATTCAATACTTTCCTCACTAAGGAATGATACGTCTAGTTTTAAAAAAAAGTTGAACCGAGTTCACAAAAAGAGCTAAAAAGCATAAAATAATTTTAATTTTATATCTACATTTTGAAGTTGGTGCAAATTAAACAAACAAAACAACTACCGAACGACAATTAAAGATAATAATACTACCTGAACGTTTCAGCTCACGGGATTACAGGAAAGGACGATTAAATACTTTTGTTGTAATTGTTTTGTTTGCACCGGCTTCAAAATGTAATACTAATAGATATAAAATTAAAAATTATTTTATGCTTTTTATCGCTTTTTCTGAAGTCGGTTCAACTTTTTCTTTAAAACTATTTTATTTTTCACTCTTTAGTGTCTTCTATTCTGTACAGCAAAAAAAGAACCATCCAAATCCCCCCCCCCCCCTCCCCCACCTCTCTAAAAATTTTTTTCGTGTATCAATCAGGGAACCTACTCTATCGAAACGAAAAAGAATCATCGTAATCGGTCCACGCGTTGTGAAGTTAGGCTATTCCTCCCCCACCCCCACCCTCTTAGGATAAAATTATTGTCCTATTAGCAATGGGGGATCACACTCTATACAACAGCAAAAGAACCATCCAAATCGGTCTACGCATTACAAAGTTAGGTTCCACCCCACCTTACCCCACCAACTTAGACTACCCCTCCCCCTTCCCCTCACCCTAGGCCAATTTTTTTTCTCCTATTAGCAATGGGGGACCATACTCTGTACAACAAAGAAAGAACCATCCAAATCAGTCCACGCGTTACAAAGTTAGGTTTCACCCTCACCCCATCAAATTTTTTTTTATATGGTACCAATCGGAATTTTACATGGCCTGTTTCGTCGGAATTATAGATGTTTTTTGGAACAAATCTATACTTTTCCGTCGGTTCTCCTAGCAGCTTCTTGAAGACTTGTGAAAGTTTTGCTTCAAATTTAACCATTCAGCATATTCCAATGCCACTTTTCTTATCCGTACTCCGTTCTACTTCGAAGCTAAAGAAAGTATGTCGTCGAAGATGTGGTCCCAAGTTAGATTTTTTTTGTATCTCTTTTGTAGACTTGAAAGTGCAATGTCCACAGCTTCCGCTGCTTTTCGTATGGAATAACCTTGCTGTTCAGTAAGCTGCACAGGTTTTTTCAGACTATCAGAAGACCAGGTACCCTTTCCGGTAATTTTGACCCATACGTAGTTTATTCTTTTGATCCTGTTACTTTAACTTCCTTTGAATCTAGTAACTATTGTTAGAGCTTTAAAAATGCCGATTTCTGTAAACTTAACTTTCTGCCTGTGATTGGTTGAGTATTCTGAATTAGCGTGACATTGATAAGGCTGTGAAATCTTGTTATGATATTTTGTCAATAAGTTTTGCAGACTGTGTTCCAATTTCTAAATCTAATAAATCGCGTTATTTTCAGCACTGGCTCAATACGTGAACTAAACACTTAAAAAACTTGAAAGGTAAGGCTTGGAAGAGGGTCTGTTCTTCAAAGAGCGATTCTGACTACTTGGTTTATTCCACTCTGTGTGATCAATTTCTTTGATGACTTCTTTAAGACTGCGTTTTTGGATTCAAATTGTGATACTAGTTTTAAGGATTTTACTCATTTGACGAGGCTTCCGGCGACTTCCTTTCAATCCATAGCCTTAGTACTTCACGAAGCTACCGTCTTGAAATATATTTCTAATTTGGCTAATAGTTTCTCGTGTGGTCCTGACGGCATTCCTCCGTATTTCTTGAAAAATGTTAGTCTGTCTCTGGCCCCTATTCCCTGTCATTTGTTTAATTTGTCTACTTGCATAGGTATGTTTCCTAAACTTTGGATATTGTCTTTGATTATTTATCCCTCTTAGAATGGTAAAAAACGCGATAACTCTAATTATCGACCAATTGCCAGTTTATGTTGTATTGGCAAAGTTTTTGAGGCTATGGTCTGCGATGTCCTTTACTTTAATTGCAAACCGTTTTCGGGACCTTTCCAGCATGGATTTCTGAAGAGTAAGCCTACCACTGTTGGAGTTTTCCAACTTCTGTATTCCTGTCATTGAAGCTGGAAAGCAAGTTGATTGCATTTTGCACTGATTTCAGTTAGGCCTTTGACAGAATTAATCATAAGATTCTTATTTACACGCTCTCAATTCTGGGCTTTCCTCCAGTCTTAGTCCAGTGGTTATATTCTTATTTGTCCGATAGCACATAGCAGGTTTTATTTCGTGGAGTACTCTCTGACGAAATTTATAACTCTTCTGAGGTGCCTCAGGGTAGTCATTTAGGAACTTTGTTTTTATCATATACATCAATGATGTATCTTTGATTCTAATTCATTCGATAAACCTCTGTTATGCTAACGATGCCAAGATTTTTTCATGTTGCCTCAAATGATAATGACTGTGCCCTTTTAAACCCTGACCTAGAGGCTTTCCGTAATTGGTGTGCTCCATTAATTTCCTTTCTTTGAACATTGACAAGTGCACTGTTATGTCATTCTCTCGCAACAGAAGTCCTTTTCTTTGTAATTTCACTATGGGCGGTAGCTCACAGAACAGACTTGACAAAACCAGAGATTTGGGTGTTGTCATGAATACTAAATTTTCATTTGGGTATCATTTTGACGATATTATCAGTAACGCTAATGCGACCCTGGGCTTCGTTAAACGAAGGTCAACAAAAGTTTGATGACCCATATATAACGAAGCTGCTTTATTGCGCTTTTGTTGGACCAATCTTGGAGAATACTTCACCGGTTTCTACTCCTTTCGATGTCGCTCATATTGATCGCATTGAAATTGTTCAGCGTAAATTTGTGAGATTAATCTCACGTGGAATTCCCTGGGCTGATTCTCTTCGTCTTCCTTCATATGTTGATCGACTTCTGCTCCTATCTTTGATATCTCTTGAGGCTATACGTAATAGGTTTATTAGGAACTATTTTTGCTTTTGACTGTTGTGATTAATTCCCCTAAATTTTTGAGGCTTTGAATTTGTCAGTTCCGTCTCTTTCCTTGAGGGCTCAGCACTTTTTTCAAATCCCTCACCATCGCACCAACTATGGAATGAACAAGCCTATAACTTCAATGGCTCATTTATCTAATAGTCGGAGAGGTCGTTTACGCGAATCTCAGATGTGTAGTTCTGTAAATTTGTGGGTGACGACCATTGCCCGCTAACTCCCATTACCTGCTCTTCCCATACGTGTAATCTACATGGGGATTCGAACCTAAGACCTCCAGATTGATAGGCCGACACGCTATCTTATCTTATCTTCCTCCACCGACAAAAAAAAATTGCTATAACTACTTATGACGTATGCACTTAGGCGGTCATAGAACATTTCAGCTAAGAGAGAATTTATGCGCTATACAAATTCAACCTCGGCAATCCGCAGGATACCCCAAGAAGTAGTCCCCGGATAGGATAGTTACGTGGGCTTGTAATCTGCTTATCTGTAAACCAACCGCTACACACGAAACTTCTAGTACACTTCGAATACCTCGAACTGTGATGACGACCTTTTGCTATAAACATCGGATTACGATCGGTCTATTGAACATCAGAACTCTGTGGAACGAGTGTGGATACGCTAAGGGCATGGATGTGGAGCGGGACAAAACAAATATTTTGGAGTGAAGCGAAACTACATAGAGAGGAACTAGAGAGCTAACATCATCCACATCTGAAATCGTGCTGCTGGTCATGAATAATCCGAAAACCCCATATGGCAGGTGTAGGATAAAATCTGATCTTTACTAGGCTGGTCACGAATATTCGACCTTATAATTGCTGCCGGATCGAGGTGCTATACACCGACCGAGCAAGCGAATGTGACAACTAAATGGGACTGTTCACTATATTGATAATACTCCCAAAGTGTGATATTAAAGTAGTTATGATGGACATCAACACCGTAATTCTATAACTAAGCACGTGTTCCATATTTATAAAGCTCAAACATTTCACTACAATTCATTTAATTTAATCTAAAAGAGAAACCCACTCATAAAATTGATACCCAATAGACTCAGATCTTAATTGAATTCTGTTGTGGAAAAATCATGTTTTCAAAATGAATTTATATATGACCAGGTGAAATGAAAGAACCCGATTACTTGGAGGATATTGGGTTTCACTACTCCATTTTGGCCTTTTTATAACATGTTCAATTGCAACAGAAGTCGTAAATAACATTTTTCTCGTATACCCACTGGAAACGCTTGACGCCAGAATTAAAATTTACTGCAAAGTTGTCAACTGCAGACAAAGTTAATTGAACTAATCATTTTATGATAGCAAAAGAATAGAAGGTTTCTCTTGTCATTCTCAAAAAGGTTTCTCCAGTAGTGAAATGGATATTGTCAATATTTTTCGAAAACCATTCAATTGCTTTTATTACATAATCTGCAGGAGAAGGGAGATTCACTTTGTAATATAAAAGGAAGTATCTGAAATTATTAAATGATTTCATACTGTTTGACTTTCGTATCATCTTAAACATGAAACGTACAAAAGCTGCTCTTAACAGACATTTGATTGCATTAGTTCCTTAGTATATATTCCTTTGTTTATGACAGCTAAATCTTCGGATATGTATTTATTAAGTTTTGTACAAGGAGTAGAAGTTTTAAACATTTTCTAGACTAGTAAATTTGCTTCTCTATGTCAAAACTGTCAACGTCACCCAAACTTAAAGAAATTATTGTTCAACAGTGAAATGTACAAAACTAGTTAAACCTTAATAATAGTAAGCTGTCAATTTGGTGCTTGGCGAAAAGTTTGATTAGGCCATACTAGTCAATTGTGATACTACATTAGGGCTAGATTCATTTCGCCATATGTTTATCCCTCTAGTTTCCGTAACCCCTTGTAGGACATGGGGTGGGAGAAGAATTGCACACAATTTGAGACAACAATTGCAAGTTAATCTACAATTTAAGGTGGATTTCGAACCTCCTAAATTACTCCGAAATCACCACCGGGCCTTTTTATCGCAATCTGTTGTCAACAAAAACAATCATGGGTCGTCATCGGTGAGGTTCGAACCTGGTTGCTCCGGGATTGAAGGCCCAAACGTTATCACTAACTTCATTCCGCCAACAGCTTTAATTAAACCAATCGGAGCTACTAATGAGCCGAGCTAAGGAATATTGCTATGAACTTAAGGGTACGTTAAGGCGCTCAATTATGCCGTTCAAACCTGAGCTAAAGTTTTTCATAGTTTTTGAGGTGGTATACACTCCCATAAGAGATTTAATAGCACCTACGTTATATGTAAAGAAGCAGATGTCACTTAGACATTTCTCTGCCCTCCACCCATTCTAATGATACCTTTATAGTCAGGACTTCTGGTTGAACAACACTGCCACTTCAGATCACCAGAGCTAAGAAACGAAATTTCTAGATTCAGGTGTTCAGAGGAGACACCTTCACCCACTTTACCTTCCAACTTAGAACGGCTGTGTAAAGATGCACTGAAACCGCCCTGTTATTTTTTGAGGTAACGCCAAAGCTCAGGGGATAAGGAAAATAAGGTAATGGGTAAATGGCTCGTTGGGGAAACCTGCCTCAAATTTTTGCCAGGTAGGAATAAACGAGTTCAACTTGGCGTTTAAAATATGTAGGCTTCGGTGTGGTAAATGTTTTTTGGGATACTTACGTCGAGAATTTTGAAGTGTTCACAGCCAGTACGTGTAAAAGTCTGGACTTAATTAAGCCTAATACTAGACTAAGGATGTGGTTTGCTATCCGTAGAGTTTCATTCGAATTCGGTGAGGATAGCATTAAAAGCTATGGGGGGCTTTATTCTAAGAGCACCTGTAGTCAGTAGTACTGCCATCCTCTGAACTTTCTCTAGCACCTTCTGATGGGTCAATTTTCACAGTTCAGGCCACAGAATAACTACCCCGTATGTAAATATAAAAGCCTGATTACGCTAAAAAAATCTATGGCACAATTCGTGGCTTCATGCCTTATTTTTTGCGTATTTGCGCATTTTTGCACAAGTACAAGGGTACAATCCGTCTACGTTGAACCTGGTGGACTGTGAGAGTGGTGACCCCCTGGTTATTGTAAATTTATTCGGTCGCTTTTTCTAAATTGCTTTTTTAAAGCCTGTGATATTACTGATAAGAATTTTACTCGCTTGTACTTCACTTGAAGGATCTTATATTTGACGAGGCTACCATCATAAAGCACATCTCGAATTTGGCCAATATCTTCTCGAAGGGCCCAGATGGCATCCCAGCCTCCTTTCTAAAAGCACGTAGATCGTCCTTTGTTTCTGTTATTTGTCCGACTGTTGCGGTCAAGCAAAGCTAGGCTTGTAAGCCATGAGCTGAGAGAAATTAGGTCCAAAGTTGGCTGAAATTTCGTGTTATTTACATTGCATCTTATTCCGGTATTTTGAGCAACATAACCGACATTTTTAGGTACAAATAATCATCTGAGTGTTGTTGTTTTTGTTTTTTTGTTTTTTAATTTTTTTGTTTAATACGATGTGGGCAAGTCCTAGGGGACAACCCTTTGGGTTTGGCCGGAAGAGAATAAGGTTAAGGGAAGTGAAACTTGAGTCTTGTTTTTGCATTGTTGCGAGCTAGACAACAGCCCAGAGACGGAGTGGATTATTTTAATTTCTTAATAAAAGCTCACGGGGTCATCTCGGCTCGAACCCGGGACCCATGCCATATTGGTCTTGCCGCTCAACGTATTGATCCAACTCCGTCTCTGTTAACGTTTAGGGTGGGTGGGGGGGTGTAACTAAAAACGTTTCGGCGCGTTACAAGGGGTGAGAGGGAGGTTTTTCAAGAACTGCGTTATGTAGTACTTGAACGACCCCTTAGAAGCTGTGTTACTAGTCTAGAAATGAAGCTAGTTCTGTTTACACGAAGCCACAACTGCTAGCTTGGAAAACTAGCCTCGTGTATTCCGGTTATTAGGATTACATTACATTGAAAATATTAGCGTTTGTTCATCTCTCTCATTTACTCTCAGGCTCACACGGCGAAAAGCTGTTAAAATTATTATTATCGGTAGTGAAACATAAATATACATCATAATCCCTTTTAAAGAGAGCTAATTTGTTATTATTTATTCAATCGCTTTATTTTTAGCTAATACTCCGCTTTATTTATTGATCCAGCCTGACCTTACTCTTTCTAATAATAGATTTCTTAAGCTAAATTTTTAATTCAGTGATAGATTTTTACACGTAGTTTACTAAGCCCCTTTTCGTGTCTACACATTTACAGGATTTAGGCATTTAACCGATATTGTAAATTAATGTTGGCTGCAAACGGGGAAAAACGTTAGCACAACTTTGTAATATAGTCGATAATACCAACAAAAAAATATATGAATTATCACGAGAAAGTTCCTTAATCTAAAACAAAAGTACTTTTACTTAGTGAAACCGTAGATTTTTAATGGCTTGATTTAATGAGATGTCAGTAGTCCTTAGCAGTTCAACAGTTTTTAGCAATTAGTTCAGAAACGAACTCTACGAGGGGAAGAAGTGATTCATTGCTTTGCAAAACTTTGTTTTATCAGAGGTGAATGGGAAAATTAAGTGGCTCAGTTTAATTTGAAATTTGTTCTGCTTGTTCTAATCCCTTCATTATTTATTTCTGGGTATTTACGGTGTGTCAACGTGGCATTTGTTAGACTATTTATATCAGTATATTTAAGAATTGGATAATGAATTGTAATAGTTCTTAATTTATATACATTAAAATAAGTATTTCGAGCTTTGAGAGTTTTATTTACGCGTTAGAGCCTTAAGCTTCCTTGGTCTTCGTAAAGAGATGGTAAAAGTCCCTTTATCATCAAGCTTCTATTTTGTATCTTCGTTCGGCTTGTTTTAGAGTACGTATCCTGTTTGGTTTCCGTCCTATGCAGTATATATAGTGTTAAGTAAATGGGGCTCTTCGGGCTCGACGGATTAATTAAGACACTTATTTACAGTCACAAATTTTCACAATGTTTATTCACTTCACTTCATTAATTCGTTGCACAATTTTCTTGACAATATTTATTACGTTTCACTTTAATAATTAATACTTATCACTTCACTGGTTAAAATACAACTAACTATTCGTAGTAACACATATAAACACTTCGCAGTCTAAATCACGACTTAACTAACCAGGCTACTACTCAGCCCTATTTATACTATTTAGCTTAATTCTAGAAACTTCTGCCGCTTAGTTCTAGATATTTCCGCTACACACATTTTCACCTCACATATTCACCATGGGTTCGAGTCGTCGTTACGTTCTCGTGGCCTACTTCGTGCACGTTACAATAGTATCGAGGTTGTTCAACGCAGTTTTCTCAGATTTGCACTGCGTGGCCTTTCTTTGTATCTGTCCGCGTCTTTGGACTCGCGCAATATACCTAGGACTTTCTTTATCTTCGGGTTCTTGCAGCATTTTATTACTCACCAGAAGTGTTGTCATTGTTGAACATCCCGTTTCATTTTCGTTCCGTTAGACATAGTGACTTTATCCAACCCCATCTGGGGCCGGTCTGAATGAGGTTTTGACCTCAATGTCACGCCTTTTTAATCGTTTGTATAACCGTGTCGATTTTAATCTCTCAGAATCTAAAGCGAAGTATCGCTAAAAATCTAAAGTAAGGTATTCGCTAAAGTCGTTTTAGGCCTAAGAATTCTGCTATTTATATATATATATACATATACAGGGTGATTTTTTTTGTGGTACCCGAAGTTTTTTTCAAAACAAATGAATCAAATAAATTATTTAATTTTTGTTTATTTTCGGTAAATTTGGACCTTTACAATTTCTTCAGTCACTTTTTGAAAATAATATCTGTCAAGTGGTTGCCACCAGCAGCCACAAATCAGCCCTTTTTTCAGCGTTTTCCATCAATTTTTGAAGCGTTTTTTGATGTAATTTGGGCGATTTCCTGGCGAATATTGTCTTTAAGTTGTGCGAGGGTATCAGGTTTGTTGGCATAAACCTTGCTCTTCAAATATCCCCACAAGAAAAAGTCAAGCGCAGTCAAATCCGGTTATCGTGGTGGCTTGCTGGAACCAAAAGTCCACCATTTCATTTTCAGCCAGCTTATTTGCCCAAAAAATCGCGTATCATTGCCCGATATCGCACTCCATTCACCGTTACTCTCTCACCATCTTCATTTTCAAAAAAGTATGGGCCAATGACTCTTTCCGAGCATACACCGTACCATACAGTAAGTTTTGGTGAATGTAAAGGCTCCTCAAAGATCAATTGTGGATTTTTAGGAACCCAATAACGAGCATTTTGCGTATTAAGGGGTTATATACAAAGTTGGGGCTCAAAAAATCGAAATTTTTTTTGATTGCATATTCTGAAAGTACATACTTTAGAAAATATCTGTGTGAAATTTCGTTAAGATCGGAGCACTAGATTTCAAATGACAGCCGTTCGCAGCGCGCTAGTTCCATCCATAAGAACTTGGCGAACGGCGCCCAAAAACTTTAAACGCGATGATCTCGGAATAGAGTTTTTTGAAAAATACCTTTGCGGTGAACGTGATATCTCAAAAACTTTTCAACCGATTTTCATAATTTTTTTTTAAATTGTTCATATTTACAATCTCGTGTACTTGAACGGTTCCTTTTTCAGCTGAAAATTTTCGATTGTTTGCAATGAATTTTTGTTTAGAATTTTGAACACCTCAAAAATCGAATTTTTTGTCAACATGGTTTTTTTATTGGAAAAACAAATTTTTTTCGGAAACCGAACCGTTCAAGTACACCACAATACATTTTTCTTCGGTAATTTTTTTACTCTTTTGATTTGAGTTACGCGGTTCGCCTTGGAGAGTGTTCACCGCCAGCCTCTGCAAAAAAAAAACGCGCTTCGGGGGAGGCGCCATAACTCCGACAATTTTTAATATTTTTTTATAATTTTTTTTTCTTCGATAGTACTACCAACAAATTGTCTTTATCTTTTTCTAATAAAATTTGCATCCTTAAAAAAAATCACCAACTTAGCTCACTTTTTCCCCTCAACTTTGTATATAACCCCTTAACACTGCCACACAGAGTAAAATGAGCGTCGTCGGTCATGATCACATGGGTCCAAAAATCAGGTTCACCGACAAGGATGTTTTGCATGTTTCGACCATATTGAACGCGACGGGGGCCTATCAGCTGGTTGCAATTGTTGTGCCAATTGCATCTTGTATGGAAAAAGATTCAAATCAACCTTTAAAATCTTCCACAAAGTCGTTGGAGAGACACCAAACTGTTGAGCGCGTCGACGATATGATGTTCTGGGTTTTTGCTCAACATCGGCTCTTACGACTTCAATAACATCACCACTCCGACGCGGACGGGCTTTAATCTTAGGCGTTGATGTTGCAAAAAAGAACCACTTTCACTAAATTTAGCCACTAGACGTCGAATTGTTTTCGGTGTTGGCACATTTCGACCGCTTTGCGTTAGAGTAAACGAGGATTTATTTTGAAAATAAAATTTAACAATTTCTGCGCGTTCTTCTGGTGTATAGTGCTCCATGGTAAAAATTGTACTGGAATGACGTTTCCAACGCGGCCTGTCACATGTCGATCTGACGTCTAACTGTCGAGTTGTACGTTTTTAACATCGGGTACCACAAAAAAAAAATCACCCTGTATATACTAGCTGCACGTTTCACGTTATTCATTCCATTTCCCTAGTTTCCGTAACTACTCGTGGGGCATGGGGCGGGAGAAGAATTTCACCCGATTCGCAATTTAAAGTGAATTCCGAACCGCTAACTTTAGTTTTTTAATCGTAATCTGTTGTCAGCAGAAAACAACCATGGGTCGCCGTCGGCAGGATTCGAGCCTGGGACCGCCGGACCTCGAACGCGTTGGATGGAAGGAGGTGATATGTAAAATTAATCGAAAACGACAGATATTAGTGCCGAAATCGTAGTATTCCGAGTCGGTGGAATAAGTAGTCGTCGGTGGTGTTAGCGATAGCGTCTCATCCTAACGTTATCGCTTATACCACCGACGACTACCTATTCCAGCGACCCGGAATACTACGATTTCGGCACTAACATCTGTCGTTTTCGATTAATTTTACATATCACCTTTTTCCATCCCACGCCTTCGAATGATAGCGATGTCTTACCCCACATCATCTAAGGGCATCGGGAGAATCATTATTTACCCTAGCGACCCGGAAAGCTATGGATTTGACACTAAAATCGGTTATTTTCAATTATTTTGACATGGCACTCCGTTCCCACTCCCCGTCCCTATGGGAGTTAGGGTGTCTGACCTCCACAGTTTCTAATGTCATCGGTAGTACCACTATTCATTTCAGTGACACTAATAACGGTAGATTTCGATTAATTTTATGGCACGCCCTTCCCGCCCACCCTTAGGGATGCTAAGGGTGTCCTACCCCCACCTTATCTTTTCCAGATTGTAATTAATATCTGTACTTAGTTTGTTATATATTTTTCCAAGCATTCCAGAGTTATTCTGAAATATACACATTAGGGTGCTTAAGGGGGTGGGAGGGGTTGTAAGGGTTTCAGCGTAAAAACAAACACTTTTTTTGTGAATGGATCGAGCAAATTTATTGAAACCTTTTGTACATTATTAAGCATACTTTTAACAATATTCATGCAGAAATATTGCAAAACAAGCCGGTGACAGAGCTTGCCCCAGAACGTCTTTGAAAAAATACAATTTGCGGTGTTCACTGTATCTCGGTCGGAAATTATCTGAAATCAAAAACCATTAAAATTTAGTCAAAGTATTATCAAATCCTCCCCCCCAACGTTCTCCGATTATTTTTTTTTCATTTAAAAATTTTTGGTGGCCATCTAAAGTGTAAACTGCTATTTTCCACGAAAAATTCCGCCATTTTGTGGGTGGGAAACCCCCTAAATGTAAAAAAAATTTTAACTAAACTTTGGGGGGAGGTATTTTATATGTAGAAAATGTGTACCAAGCTACAAATGAATCGGTCTAGTAGTTTTTAAATGGCAGTTAACACGGACTTTGAAAAAGTAGTTTTGAGAAAAACGCGTTTAAAGTTTATGAGCTAAAAAAGATTGAAAAGATTGAACGTACAACTACAAACTGACGCTCGTCTCTCGTTTTAAAATATTGTACAGTGTATAGTTTACATACAAATATAAAATATGTCTTTATGGCTTTACCTACCTGGCTATACTAAATAGAATATTCTCGAAACCCTCGAAACTAAATAGAATATTCACGAAACAGGATAGTTGACCAGAACAATAGAAGTGAATAAGCTGTACTAAAGGACAGGGGACTAACGAAAGACGATAACTTCAAGAGTTTTGCTCAGATCGACTTAACATTTTGAGAATATATTCTAGATGAGACAAAAAAAACTCTTTTTCTTTCTTTTTAATTTTTATATATTTAGTGTGTGCGATCTATTGTTTGTTGCATTTTGTTGGCATCGTGATCCTATGCTGCGTGCATTATTAAGGTTTGACCTTCTTCGCGGCATTTTACTGAGAATCAAAATAAAACTAAACTCACATATGATGGTATATCCGTGGAACACTTTAGAAAAATTGAAGCATCAGAAAAACATTTAAATAAGCACAGAAAATTAAACAATGTTTAAGTGTGGTAATTTCTCTAGATGCGTAAATAGATTTGTGTATACCGCCATTTATTGAAAGCTTACACAACTTGAATTATGCAACTTAATCAAAATGAATTAAAACCCTTTCTACCTATAAAAAATATTTGAAACCGCATTAAAAAATATTGAAGGGTGGGGGTTTAGGAAAGTTAAAATTTGTGGTTGTATGTATTTTTGGAGAAATCTGAAATAAATGAAAAAAAAATTTTTCGTTGAAAACATTAAAAATGTTCTTAGATCTCGACAACTGCGCCATCTATCGGGTTCAAAATTATCCTATTTTTCAAGCTGGAACCACCTACACATTCACAAAATTTCATTGAAATCGACGAGCACAGTGACACGTGAATTTTATTAGTCCAGGCGCAATGGGGGGGGGGGGGGGGGGGGTAAATTGTCATATCTTCATGTTTTTCGGCAAGAGAATCGATTTTTCCAGGTTACCAGGCTCAAAAATGGTTCCTTTTCGAGATATGGCCCGATTTTAGTCAAAATTGGTGGTTTTTCTGAATTTCCCAAAAAAATAAAAAAATTTAAAATAATTAACCAACTTTATGTGAAAAATCTTTTGATTTTAAACAATTTATGTCTCTAGCATTTTTTTCCTAAAGTCCTTGGTTTAGCTGTAATTTGCAAAAAATGCCTCACATTTCTTATAGAGTATTTTAAATGGGATAACTTATGTGGGGCAAAATTCCTCAAATCTATCAGGTGAAAAAATTCGATGTCTCCGATTTTGTTCAAACTTCACCAAAATATTGTTACTGGTATCAGTAATTATCGTGCTAAAGGATTTAAAAAAAAATTTTTGTGCAAAAGTTATAGGGTTGTAAACTTTTGCATTTTTGCACTTTTTCTCGTGATCATACCTTTTTTGAAAAATCATAACTATCGCCACCATTGCAGTAGAACGGTGATCTTTAGTGATTCGTAAAGGTCGTTACATGCCGTTCCGAATAAAAATATAATTTTCCGAAAAACAAAATTCTTAAAAAAAAATTTTTTACTTTGAAAAATATTTTTTGGTTTTTTACACAATACTTGATCATACATTTTTTTCATATTTTTTCAACTGAAAGTGTCATCTCTTAGCGTTAAAATCATCTATCACTTAGAGTAGCAGAGCAATGTTAAGTGTAAATTTTTGATTTTTGACATCCCGCGCACACTTTTTTTGCTTGTTTGTTGCTTAGAACAGATGAACAGAACATAACTATAAGAAAATGTAGATGGCGCGTTAAAGAGTATTGTCACAGTCAGTATACAGTCAGTAAGTATACAATTAGATATCGCCACAAATAGTCAAAATGCCATACAAGTTGAAAGATATAAAGTATTGTTGCAATCCTTTGAAGGTGAAGAATCATACGTGGAAAACCAAGGGTATGAGAAAAGTGACTTCACAAATTCTTAAACGGTTTCCGACCCTACCTGTCATCGCAAAAGTATGTGGATCATGCAGAAACAAAGTGAAAGTAAGTTTGACTTAATTTTTTATGATAATGCGGATACAGTGAGAAGTTTGAAAAAAATCGGAGACATCGAATTTTTTCTCCTGGTACACTTGAGGATTTTGCCCCATTTAAGTTATCCCATTTAAAATACTCTATAAGAAATGTGAGGCATTTTTTGCAAATTACAGCTAAACCAAGGACTTTAGGAAAAAAATGCACAGACATAAATTGTTTAAAATCAAAAGATCTTTCACATAAAGTTGGTTAATAATTTAAAATTTTTTTATTTTTTTGGAAAATTCAGAAAAACCACCAATTTTGACTAAAATCGGGCCATATCTCGAAAAGGAACCATTTTTGAGCCTGGTAACCTCAAAAATCGATTCTCTGTGCCGAAAAACATAAGGATATGACAAGTTTAAGAGGAGACCCCAAATTGCATACATAACCCCCCCCCCCCCCCATTGCGCCCGGACTATATATATTAAGATTATTTAATTTATTTTTTCTGTTGTTATTCTGCTTGTAATTATATTTAATGAAATTGTTTGTTCTTTTCTTTGTTTTTTGTTGATTATCACTATCGATTCAGTGGCCTTTTATTTGTATCCTTATTTTATTCTTTTTTAAATTTTGTTTTGTTTTTTCATTTACATTTTTTCGTTTTATCTTTTTAACTTTTCTTTTATATATTCTCTGTGCTTTTCGTAAAACTGAGTAAATAAGTGAATAAATAAATAAATAAGTAACAGAGCATTCGTGAGTTGCATAAGATCAGGGATGCGTCGTTAATATAAATTATAAAAAATAAATAAAGGTCCGAGATGAATACCCTGCGATATTTCAGACAATTCACTAAAGCGAACTCGTTGAGTGCGACAAATTTAGTAGGGAAACCGAGAAGCATTAGTTTGTTAGAATCCGGGTAGAGTCAGTAAAAATACAATTATCACCAGCCTCAATTATCGCAATGCACAAACTTAAGAATTAGTAATAGTCTTAGAATCGCTAGTTACCCTTCACAAAACCGAATCAGAAGGATCCTAAAAATGTTTTATACACATCGATTTTTCTACCAGTTTTATGCAAAGGTAGGATCAGATAGAGTTTCTACGCTTTTGGAAGAATGTCGCTTAAAATCGATGAGTTAAACAGGTAGCAGAGAACTGAAACAATAGACGACCCACATTTTTAATAAATGCAGTAGAAATGCCGTCTGTCCTCACGAGAAATTACAGGCCAGATTGTTTTTTTTTTTATGATATTGTCAAAGCACAGGGGACAGCCCTATGATGCATTAGCATGGTTTCAACTAGAGGGGAATAATTCGTACAGGGAATAGGCGAACTCGAAAGTCTTGCTTGATTATTTTATTGTTATTTTAAAATTCACGGGGAAACCGAGGTTCGAACACTGGAAGCATTACGTGGCGAGAGTGTCACTGAACGAATTTATCCAACTCCGTCCCCATATAGATATGTCTTAGAATTAGATTAGATATTAATAGTCTTGGAATCGATGTATCGTCGCCAATTACAAGATACTTACTATTGAGACGGAACTCTCGTCAAGTGAGCAAAATCGCAGAGCGGAGTTTTAAAAAATTCACTAGTTTTATCAACCTAAACGACACAAATTTGGGAAAATACTTTCTGTTAAAGACAGAACAATAAATGGTTCTTTAAATAAAAACTGTACCAGATTAAAAAATTTACATTTAACCTGAATTTGCAAAAACTTCAGTAAGTTAAAAAACGCCAGAAGCATCCATTTTATACTTCTTGAAATTAATATGATTTTTGTTTAAGTTCTATGAAGTTGTACGGGGTAGAAACTTATCACAACTTAAAATTTTGTAAAATAAACAAGTTTTTAAAATAAGTTTTTCAGACTTTTTTTTAATAAGTATTGCACTACTTCATTTCGCGGTAAGAAATTCAATCTTCCTTGCTGAGATACATAAAAACCACTTCTCAGATCCTGCATTTCCTATCGTCCCTTTAATATCTCTCTTTCCTTGTCTCTCTAATCCTGTTACCTTACTTTTTAAGCACCAAAAAGCAAAGTTTTATCCATCACCATCAGTAAAGGCAATTTTATCTCTGAAGATGGATTTACTTTAACCACTTTACTTATCCGCCTACGCCAACTTATCAAATTTCTGAAAATATGATTTTCAAAGATTATTCACAGTCGCAGCGTTATAGATATTAACTTAAATATATACATAAAGGTAGTAGAGTTAACGTGAATAAATTAGGCGGAGGAGGTTCTTTAGTATGTTTATAAGTAAAGAGATCAAATTTTCTAAATGAGCGACTTCTTAAGTCCTTCTGCGGTTTTGGTTTTTCCACGAAAGAATATATCTTAGCGTTTAGCTACCTCTTAAGGGCCTTAGAAATTTTAATTTATTAAAGGATTTCTGCGAATAAATTTGAGATTATATACAAATATCTAAAGGACCTGAAATCTGACCACGTTTATCAAACCGGAAATTTTGTATTCCGTATTAGTGAAAAGAACGACTTTTGTTATGAAAACTGTCTCAAAACTATTCGCTTGTTGGCGAATAGAGATATCTTCTTATACAGGGTAGGTGCACATAAGCTGTGCCAAAATAAGTAGAGTGATAGATCTTACCTAGCCAAACAAAAAATTTTAAGGAACGAATGGGTGGGAAAGGGGGGGGGCGGCAACCTCAACCGTTTGGGAGTTACAGGGGGATTCATAAATTTGCATTTCAGAAAACTATTGTTGTTAATCTAACTCCTACCATTGTAGGAACAGTCACTATCAAAAGTGAAAAATGTTTTACGATTACCTAAAATTGAGCATTTTTCCTCCAAAATTCATATAATTACTACATTTGTTTTTTATTTTGATTAAATTTCCTATCTTATTACCTTTCCAAAAAGGTTCAACATGTTAAGGTGGAGAAAGGTTTGGAAAAACCGCTTCCTTAGAAGTCTCTTACTACCTAATTATTTTATTGCACTGTAGTTCCGAAATTCGTTAAAAAAGGAAAATGTGTAAGATAAGTTGTAATTCTTTCTGGATCCTTCAATCCCTTGTGGGGCAAATGGCGTCCACCATACCGCCTCTCGTTCTGGTCGGGTTTTACAGCCAGCACGTTTAACTGTTACCACAATTTGTTGATCTCGGTGCCTTCCTTCTCTACGGATTTTCTCCATGTGTTGCGCAGTCATCCAATTCGGCGCCTTCCTTGTGTCCCGTGCGGGTTCCGATCTAAAGCCTGTTGAGTTGTCTTTTTTAATATAATATCGCTAAGGGCATCCCCTGACCCTGTGATGCCAAAATAGAGCCTTGGCAGGAAAGGAATTAAGGGTGAAGAAAATGTGTTATAGGAGTTGAATGAAGGAGGTGTCGATGTATGAATATGGTAAACTGGAACGATGTATGAAGATGGTAAACGGTTCAACATTCGTGTTGTTCCGCTTAGTAAAAATTCCCGAAATTTGACGGTACGTCCAAATTTGTCCTTGACAGTATAGGGGTGGTGAACTTGACGGATCGCCGAAAAGTTTAATGCCTTACGCTTAACTTTTTGTCTAACGCGAACAATGCGGTGTGTCCGGTCTCTGTCCAAATATGAGAAATATAATCAAGTCTAGGCCTAATTTGGGACTTGTAGATCAGCGCTAGGTCAGATGGAGTGAAATATTTCTTACATCTCTTCAAAAAAAAAACCCAAGAAATTCGTCCAGGTATGATTTCTGGATATCTCAATACCCAAGATGTTTAAAGAGGGCGAATTGCGTGGAGTGGGCATTTTTTAGGGGCCATTTTAAACAGCTTTGAGTTTTGGATGCATTAAACATGGCATGATTTGCTCTGCCCCCCAAGCGTAGATTACAGATATCTCCTTGTTAAGTGATCCAAACATGCATTCTCGGTTGATTTTTGTAGCATCGTCGGCGAAACTACGAATAGAATTGAGAGTAACTGATAAAAGATCATTAATGAAAAGAAGAAATAAGGTTGGTGACAGAAATGAACCCTGAGCTCCACCGGCATTTACTTCGTAGGGATCAGATGTAACCACTACGCGGATTAAATGGTCTGCCAACAAAATCTCTATTTATTGAACAAGGTGAGGGTGCAGACCAAATGCTTGAAGTTTCGCTAGAAGGGCATCATATCAGACTCTAGCAAAAGCTTTTGAAATATCAAGAGCGATGGTTTCGGATTCACTAAAATTATGGAGATAATGATTCCAACGTTCCGTTTGAGCCATTAGTAAGTTTGCGGTTGAGTGGGCAGCGCGGAAATCGTACTGGCAGTCGTTGATAAGAGGGTTATTTTCTAGATATTTCATCAAATGAGAGTTACTTTTTTAAGTATCGGCTGGATATGAGGTAGTTTCCATGCACTTGGAAACATTCCTGTTGAATATGACAGGTGAAAAAATTTGCGCAGAGGTTTAGCCAAAGCAGAGGTGTAGCATTTTAAAACCTCATCCCTCTCTCCCTGGTTCCTTTAACATCTTGTACGGCATAGGGCGTCTATTACACCGACTCTCAACGTGGTTCGGTTCTGCGCCAACGCCTTCAACTCTGGTCACGATTTGTTGATCTCGGTACCTTCCCTCTCGACGGATCTTTTTCGCGTGATGCGCGGTCGTCCAATTCGGCGTCTTTCTTAATTTCCGTTGGGATTCCAATCTGGAGCCTGCTGTGCGTTGTTGTTTGGCTCTTTTCTTAATGTGTGGCTTATCCATTGCCACTTTCGCCTGCGAATACTGGTGTCTATCCCGTCTTGGTCTGTAGGTCTGTGGAGGTCTTCGTTGGTAATGACCTCCGGCCAATGGATATGAAGGATGCGCCGGAGATACCGGTTGACAAAGGCTTGTAGCTGATATATTATTTGCAGGTTAGTTTCCATGTTGAACAGCCTACATAGAAAAGAGTTTACGTTCGATTCGATGATTCGGAATTTTCGTTTTGTCTCCTGGAGTTCAAACTCATAAGTTTGGTCTTAGTATGATTGATCTTAAGCCTTGCTCTGCGACCTACACGTTGCTACGAATGTTAGAGCTGCATGACACTGCTTGTTGTATAGGAGGCATACATCGTCGGCATAGTCTAGATGCGTAAGGTGGTTAAAAAGTGTCCATCTGATTCCTTGCGATGGGTGGTCGTCTAGGGTACTGTACAATGCGTCATTAATTACGATCAAAATGCATCCTTGTCTCACTCCGTTCAGTACTTGGAAGAATTCCAGCAGTTTTTCCTAGTGCAGGACATGACATTTTGCTCCTGAGTAGTACCCCTTTATGATAATTTTTTTAGTATGACTATCCTACGTAAAACTGTTCATATATACTCGCGATCAATGTTGTCAGACGCCTTCTCAATATCAACGGACATTAGATATAAAGTAGACCTAATTCGGAGGGTGTTGAAGTGATCGCTGCAGTAGAAACCCTCACGAAAACCGGCCTGTTCATTATTTAGAGTGCGCTCGACAATTTGCTTGATTCGCATTAAGATGATTTTAGCCATAAAATTGGAGACTGCAGTTATAAGACAGATACCGCACCAATTGCTACAATTCCTCAGGTCGCCTCCCAACATTCCCGAATTACGGAAAGAAGAATATCAGCCGCAGCAATGTCATCTGCCTTAAGTAGTTTTATTGGTATTCCATCAATCCGAGGGGTATTACCGAGGTCCATCGACTTAATTACGTCAGCCAACTCCAATCTGGTCAGAGTTCTGGTGTTAATTTTGGCCGCAGCCGAAGAGGTATTCGATGGTCCAAAGTTGTTGTTTAGGACTTCAAAAAAATATTCCCTCCACCTTCGCAGTTGATACTCCTCCGTGACAAGAAGGGGTCCATTAGTATATCTCACAGGATGTTGTGTTGTAAGAATTTTTCCTGCCAGTTTTTTTAGTAATCTTGTATAGATATTTACTGTCACCGGGTTAGGCCGCTTTTTCTGCTAGCGCGTTGATGTAGTTGCGCTTGCCTTACGTTTCTTTGGACGCCTTTCTGCTGAGATCGCTATGCAGTTGCTTAACTGCAACGGCGGTAGGTCTTTAATCCTGTTCCTGTATTTTGGAACATGTGGCGTCACTGATCCATGGCAGTCTTCCCCTGTCTAATTATCATTCCACGTATTCTGCACCACAATTCACAAAACATTCCTTCGTCTGTTCGCACTTTTTGTCGATGGAGTTGTCCGTGGCGTGGGACATAGTGCATCAGCTTTTTGGCGCAATGCGATGGTATATGCGCTGCGGATGTTCAATATTTTAAGCCTCTGCACATTGAGTCGTGGTATATTAAATGTTGTGATATATGGTCGTATAGCTGCCTTGCCGTGGTGATCGCTGCCAATATCAGCACCGCGTTTAGACCCGACATCGAGAAGACACTTTCTCCAGGTTTTCGTAACAGCAATATGGTCTGCCATCTGGTGAAACCCAGGATGCTAAGTGGCATTTTTTGTGTTTATATAAAGATTCACCAATGACAAGTTGCCGCGAGTTACAAAATTCAACAAACAACTCTCCATTTGTGTTCCTGTTTCCTAGTCCAAACTTTCCCATTACATGTTTCAGGCCGATGTTGTTAGAGCCAATCGTAGCTCAAAGATTCCAGATGATTATTTTGATATCACCCGTAAGAGCCTTATCAAAAGTGTCCTCACGGAGCTGGTAGAAGGCCTGCTTGGTTGTTATATCCGCTTGTTCGGTCAGCGCATAGCATTGAATTAATGAGATGTTACATACTCTGGTCCGGAATTTGACGGTTTTACTTCAGTCGGATATTGGTGACCAGTCCAGTAGTGATTGGGCAAGCTTGATTAGCAACAAGCCTTCACCTCCATAAGTAGTGTATCTAATTCTTCCTGGCCAGAATATAGCTACACGGTTTCAGATGTGGGTGATGTAAACTTTTCAGTTCCTCTTCATCTTGTTTCACTTAATCTCAAGATATTTATTTTATAATGTGCTATTTCCCGTTCCACCTCCACGATCTTTGCCTATCCACACTCGTCTTCAGAAAATCAGTCCGAGGTAACCGAGGCCTACTAGGCATTTTGTGTGTATTTGTTGTTTTCAGATAAACGGGTTACAAGCCTACCTATCTTATCCCAGACGGAGGGCTGCTCCTTAAGGCATTTTGGGAGTCACCGAGAGTGTAGTTGTATATCGGGTAGGTACTCTCTAAGCCGAGGTGTTCTGGGTGGCGCGTGGGTTTCCCTCCCTTTATACAGATTATAAAATAAATAAATCGGCTTTGGCTTAGTTAAACTACAAACATAAGCACGGTGCTGAGAAGAGAAAATTCAAATCTGAGAGAAAGTCAGAGGGAGGTCGTCAATTCATAATTGAATTCTGGAAATCTGAAAATGAAAACTTTTTCTTTCAATTATCAATTAATTGAAATTGAAAAAGTATTTTTTTTGTATTAAATGTTTTTTATTTTAAGGGAATTTACTTGAGATTTAATTTTATTCTACGATTATGGAGTACGTCCGCTAAAGTTTTTGGCCTGG
This sequence comes from Leptarthrus brevirostris, assembly GCA_964036015.1. Taxonomy (NCBI): domain Eukaryota; kingdom Metazoa; phylum Arthropoda; class Insecta; order Diptera; family Asilidae; genus Leptarthrus; species Leptarthrus brevirostris. The sequence continues at coordinate 10,173,059 of OZ038373.1, forward strand.
GGGCCCACTTCAGTATATTATGGAGGCCCTGATATAAGTAATCTGACAAGTCACACAGGTAAAGGATAAATGAAGGGCTGTTTTAAAGAGCACAATTGTTTGGATTTCTGGTAACATACGTCGGATTTCCTTTGATTATTACAAATATTAAATCGTTTGTTGCTAGCGTCGCTCACAAAGTCTTTATTTTTATGTAAAGTGAAACTTTGCAGGAAAGTCTTTTGGCACAAGCTAGCTAAAGGCTAAAACTAAATTCTCCCTTTAATGTCGTTACAGCAGTAGTATATCGTACACGAAACAGGCGTACCTAAGTCCTCGTTTAAATATCAAAAACATTTTCGGAGCTCTGTTAGTTATGCCTTTCTTTTGAGATCGTTTATGTTCACAGAAATGACTTGTTAGCAATACAGATATATCCCCACCAATTCTCAAGAAATTCTGACTCATACAATACTTGAAATATAAAAAGAAAACAACTCGAAAAACATCGTTTAGGTGTTAAAAATTAATTTTTACATTGTCGGCAATATTTAACAATTTATTGGATAAAGTTTCAGTCCCCGGGCATTGCTACGAATTAATCTCACTTGGTATTGTTCAAAAGTAACAATATTCATAAATTCTTAAAGGAAAATACTTTGCCACATTACAAAGGTTCGTAATTGGAAAAACGAATTCACGTTGTGTCTTTGCCGGTTTTTAATAATTTTCTTTTTCGTTTTAAGCTTGCCATTGCCAGCATTTTACCCAATTCACCTCAAGGCAAAAAGTTTAAAAAGTTACAGATTCTCCAGTTGGGAGAACTTCAAATTGCGGTGGTAATAATGGTTGTGGTAGTTGATGGCGGAGGGTCTGGATCTGGATTCAACCCTGCCCCAGTTTAGGAACTTTTGCGTTCTGTGTTAACTTATAATTGAACAAATTAGTCATTAGCATGTTTTATTGAATTGATGGCTATACTTATCAGGAGAGGGAAAATTTCGTAGAAGTCGAATTAAATGGTGGAAAAAACTTTTTTGGTTATCTCTCTGTTCTGCTGTTCATTACTTCAAATTATTTGTAAAGAAGAATTTCTTTTTTTTCGATCAGAACTACTTCTTCTAACTCGTTACGATAGTATAGTTTTTTGATACTTTTTGTTACAGAAAAGTGTTTAAATGAGTGATACAAAAAGTATTTAATGATTGCGCAAAAAATTCCACTTGAAATACAAAAATATATTTTGAAAATAATTTCATTGTTTGGAAAAACTATGAAATTTGAAATTGAAAGTATTGAAAACTTATCAACTGAAGCCTTAAATTTTCGCTTCCTTAAAATAGCCACAATTTCCGTGGGGTCTATTTTTGTTGGGGCCAAGGACATGTAACCAGGTGAATTGTGATTAGCACAGACCCTCTTAGCTTGGTAAGGGATTTTAAAATTATAAATAATTTGTTGCCGTTTGATTCGTTTTCTCTCCAGTATCAAATTCCCGTTGTGTAATCCTCCTTTCGTTGGGATCCTTGCTATTATGCCTGACATTTCATAATATCCTGGAAAATATTCACACCCCGAATTTAGAAGCAATTGATAGCTGTTTGTCAGTTCTAATAAACAAGTTCCGTATAGCAGCTGAAAACGCTGGCGTGTTATCTTGCACTAAAATTTTTAAAAACACTTTTGTCTCTAAGAATAAAACCTGGTACAATAGGGACTGCCTGTTAGCGAAAAAAGCAGTTAGGAGGTTTGTCAGAACATTCAGTAAAACCCGGCAGATAATACTGCTCTTCAAAATTATATTTCTTTTAAATCGACTTCTGTACGCTCTAAGAAGCATTACTATAAAGACCTGGAATTGGATTAGGAAACTGCGATAATTCCTCCACTTTCTGCACTGCGGTAAAACAACTGCGATCTAACAAGACTCGAACTAACCCCATTAAAATTGATATATTGGAAAAAATTCTTAAGAGAATCGTATCCCACATTACTCTAAATCCTGACTACTTGGATGCTCGTCACCCCTATTTGGACAATTCAATTAGTTTGTCCGAACTAAAGTTTACATTGCGCTCATTAAAGAGAAATACAAGTGCTGGAGAAGATCGAATTCCCAACGAATTCTTGAGTGCTCTCAGTCACCCCGGAATAGGGCAATGCGAACTTGTTCATGCTCTTTAAAAAGTGTATTAACTCGAATCCGCATAATTATAGATGTATAGCAATACTCAACACCACATTTAAAATGTTTACTCAAATTCTGGCAGATCGTTTATCTACCTGGGCAGAGAGCTTTGGAGTCATCAATGAAGAACAAGCCGGATTTCGTCCGAGGAGAGAATGTACGGATAACTTATTTACCATATCTGTCTGTCATTTTTATTAATCTGGGAATTAATAACAAACCTGACTTTGCACTCCGTTTCTTACAGCCGACTATGATCCAAGCTTTTGTGTCAGGGTCTGAGTGAAAAATTTATTTGCATGTTGTAAAATTTGTATTCCATGGCTTCGATATCGCTTTCGGTGGTATATCACAAGGAAATCCTTTATCCCCAATACTCTTCTCACTTTTCGTTAACGACCTGGAAATTTATCTACGCAACAAAGGGTTAAGAAGAATTAGTATAAACCTCTCTGTTGATATTTTATGCCCTTTGAATACCAACGATTTGGTTATTCTATCAGAAACCTCGGCGGGTGTGCAAAAACTACTAAGGGACCTGGAAGAGTACTGTGATATAAATCATCTGAAAGTGAATACGCAAAAATCAAATCTGGTAATTTTCCATAAAGGTAGGCATGTCGCAACTTTCTGTACAAAAATCAGGCAATCCGAGTAGTAAACAGGTACACATATTTCGGTATCACTTCCCTGGCCTCTTCTCTATGGCATCTAGCGAAATGATTTCAAAGGTTAATATTGCTTCAGGAACGGTTAGAAATACCTTAGCTAACGCTCGGGTTCAAAACTGGAATTGCCGTGCAAACTGTTGTTTTACCCACGCTGCTGTACTCCTCGGAAATATGGGCCTTACATTACCTTGATAAATTAGAAGAAATACAAACTGGTTTTTTTCAAATCGAATGTGACCGGTTTAGACTTAGAGTTAACGTATTTCAGAGAGCCCTTAATTGGCTCTACTTGTCGTAATGCCTGGTAGTAGGTTACCCAAGTTGTGTGTTGTGCTACTTGAGACTACTACAAGCTGACGGTAATAGGGATAACGACCCCGGTAAGCCAATTAAAGAGTCTGTTCGAAGATTGTGATCCTCAGTGTACTTGGAATTCGCAGACCCCTGCCATCCTGAAGTATCGTTCCCCAGATATTGTTGGTGGGGAGGTGGTGGGAGAGGGGGACCTAACTTTGTAACGCGTGTTCCGATTTCGATGGTTCTTTTGCTGTTGTATAGAGTGTGATCCCCCCATTGCTATTAGGAGAATAATTTGGTCGTATTTTAGTGGAATGGAGGTGGGGTAGGGGTTAAACCTAACTTTTTAAGGTGTGGACCGATTTGGATGGTTGTTTCTTCATTGTATAGAGTAGAAGACACTACAAAGTGTAAAATAAAATAGTTTTTTAAAAAAAAGTTGAACCGACTTCACAAAAAGCGCTAGAAAGCATAAAATAATTTTTAATTTTAAAGCTATTACGACATATTGAAGTCAGTGCAAATCAGACAAACCAAACAACTACAACAAAAGTACATAGTCGTCCTTTCTTATCCCCCCGTGAGCTGAAACGTTCAGGTAGTATTATGTATTATCTTCAATTGTGGTACTGTAGTTGTTTTGTTTGTTTAGTATTAGTATTATGTTATAGCTTGTATTAAGCTTAAATAAATAAATAATTTGCACAGACTTCAAAATGTCGTAATAGATATAAAATTTAAAACTATTTTATGTTTTTTAGCGCTTTTTGTGAAGTCGGTTCAACTTTTTTTTTTAAAAACTATTGTAGAAAAAAGGAATCATCGAAATCGATCCACGAGTCACGAAGTTAGACTACTCCCCCTTACCATAGCACCAAATTAATTTCCTATTAGCAATGGGGAGATCACACTTTATACAACAGAAAAAAACCATCGAAATGGGACCACGCGTTGCAAAATTAGGTTCCACCACACCCAACCAAAAATTTTTTCTCGTGCTATCAACCACGGAACAAACTACCCAACAGGAAAAGAATTATTCAAATCGGTCCACGCTTTGCGAAGTTATGCCCGGCCAAACATAAATAAAATGAAAATTGACTGGAAATGAGCTCATTTCAACGGTTTTTCATCATTTTGTCCATGTTTCCAGGCTCCAGGGAACGGGAAAACCAACTAGACCACCATTTTTTGACATGCTCTTTCGAATGGCATCAAAATTTTTGCAAAAAAAATTTCACTCAAAATCGCCAAAAATCACTGGCCAAAAATCATAGCCCATGATTTTTTTGGTGAAAAAAATTTTTTGTTACGAAATCAAATAAAAGGGGTCTCATTCGAAAGAGGACGCCAAAAGCAATTAGTTTGGAAGGTTTCACTGGAAAGTATCTCAATTTGACGGAACTGGAACGATTTTTGTATCTCCTGGAAGCGGTTCGTTGATGAGTCATTTTACATTCAATGCGCAATTTCCAGCCTGGAAAATTATCCCAATTCACAGTTTAGATTATCTACTATGAAATGGCCCTGGAAATTTTACTAGAATTCATCGAATTAATTAATTTTGAGCATTCTGAAAAGTGACTGGAAATGAGGCCTTTGCAACGGTTTTTCGTCATTTTTTCCATGTTTCCAGGCTCAGGGAATGGGAAAACAAACTAGACCACCATTTTTTGACATGCTCTTTCGAATGGCATCAACATTTTTCCTCAAAAACAAAAAAAAACAAAAATACGCGTCGAACTTAGAACCTCTTTGTTTTTGGGAAGTCGGTTATAAATGAGCCCAAAATGAGGTCTATATGATGCTTACAAGAAAAGTTATGATTTTTTTTAACGCACTTCTACCCAGAAATTTTGTGGATTTTCGAAGTTCTGTAATTAAGGAAGGACACGTAAGGTGCCCGACAAAAAATTTCATTTCCTGCCGTGTTTTCTCAATAATACCAATATTCCTACAAACTTTAATTTTAATCGGTGAGGAACGGGTCAAAAATCTCCTCTTTTCTATCGATTTTTTATGGAATGACCTTATCGTTGCCTCTTTTCCTTGTCGGCTTACTATTTGCAATAAGCGATAAATCTGTGTGGTACTTAGCTATTAACCGATGATATTCAACTATAGATGACTGTTGTGCTTTATTTATATTAACTTAACTAAATTATCTTTCCAACAATGTAAAAACCTGTATTAACCGAAATAAGGAGAAATCTCTGATTAAACCTAAAATTTTAATCGAAAACCAAATATTCATCCAAAACGCAAGCAGTAAATCGTGGTCCGACCATGGTCTGTTGCTTTTTGTTTTTTTTTTTTTTAAATTTCTCCATCCGTACAATTCCGCGCTTTTAGGCGTAAAAATGCTTGTTAGTTTCTTAAACAGAGTGTGGCTATTTTTACTTCAATCGAAAGATTGTTGTGTTAACTTCAAATAGAACAAAACAATCTTTTCATAGAAGCAATAGATTACGCACTAGAACGAGTTTAAAGAAAAATCAGCCCCGGGTGGCCTTTCGTTCTGACGTAGTCGAGTAAAGAAGGTATTTCTTGCACGCCAGCAGTTCCTTTCTTCATAATACACTCACTTTTTAGTTTTTATGTACTAATAACATCCAGAACTTTTGGAAGTACCTACCAATAAGAAATTTTATATACAGACCTGAACCCCCCCCCCCCCCCCACCCCCTTATGAGGGGTGGAGGGTAGAAGTTACAGATTTCTTAATTTTTTCGTTGTTTGCGTGCTAATCCTGGTCAGCATTACAAACTTTCAGCTTTCTAAGACTTCAGGAAGTACCCGGTTTTGATGACGAAGGTTTTAATTAGGGCTTCACGGCACCCAGACAAGACCGAGACTTTGGCAGATCTCGGTCTTGGTCTCGTCAAGGTGAAGACGATCTCGCTCTAGATCTCGATCTCGGCGAGATAAAGGCCAGTCTCGGTGCGATCTCGCTCTCGGCAAGATAAAAAAGGGTATTTCGGTGGAATAACGGGGAGCGAGGACAAGTGATATATCTATGTATATATGCATTTTCTTCATATTTCCATCGTCGAAATAAGGTAGCAAAGGCTCTTGTTTGCTATTGGGGATAAAGCGCAAATATCTGAAGAAGGAAATAATGTAGAAAGAAGCGATTGGGAAGAGCAGTGTATACTTATATGCCCCATAAATCTCACAATTGGAATTTTTCGAAGCGACATAAAAGCTGAAACAACTAAAAAAAAAATTTCCACAATAAAATGATAAAAACTAATATCTCGTCCACTCTCGTCACCTCAATCTCGCTCTCGGTATCGTACTGTTACCAATGATATTGGTCTCGCTGCCGGTCTCGGTATCGTGTCGAGACCGATACCGGCAGCGAGATTTATCTCGAGTATCGTGAAGCCCTAGTTTTAATGATGATGAGTGGTAAAATCGAATTTGGGCTCTCTGGTGTTATTTGGGCAATTTTGGCTTTCTGGTATTATCCAGACCGAAGCTATGAGACAGCCCTGCACGAATTTACCACAATCATAGAGCTTTCGCTACTACAGAAAGAATATTCATTTGGAGTCTTCCTTGATATTGAGGGTGCTTTTAACATTATCAGGTCAGAGGGTCAGAGGCGATAATGGTATCCTTGACGATGCTTGAACTTGACGATCCTCTCATCAAATTTATTGACTTCATGCTAAAAAGCAGGGTCATCGTCTCGAGTTTGGGAGGATCCAATATCCAAAAAGTGGTAACTAGAAATACCCGTCATGGAGGAATCATTTCACCACTCTTATGGAACATAACTCTGGATGAGTTACTTACAGACCTGGAGCTGTCCGGTCACGTGTGCCTACGCCAATGATATTGCCCTGATATGTTCAGGAAAGCATCCCAACACACTGGCTGAAGTATTACAATACGCCCTCTCCAAGATATTATCATGGAGTAATGGGTGTGGTTTGGGCATAAACCCGAACAAAGCAGAGTTAATACTCTTCTCTCGGAGACATAAAATACCTCCTGTGAATTGCCCTACACTAGACGGGGTTAGGCTGAAATTGTGTAATTAGGTTAAATATCAAGGTCTAGTCGTAGATAGAAAACTTACCTGGAAGCCTAACATCCAAGAAAGAGTACGGAAGGCTATTGTGGCGCTGTACTCGAGTAAAATATAAAATAGTTCCCGACGACGAGTTAAGGCTGAACACCCTTTTCAGCCCAGTCAAATTTATTTTGACTTCCCGTGAACTGGTTCCACTGGAGACAAGGAACTGGCTCGGTGCACAGGGGGTAACATGTTCACCCTCTCATTTCTTAGGTATTTTTATGGGGTTTGTTAAATTTTTGTAGCCTCAACGTGGTATCACAATGGGCCCTAACCTAACCTAATCATTCAACAAAAATCCATAATTTTGATGTATAAAAAATTATTCGTTTTGTAAAAAATCACAATGTATATTAAACTTTATTAAAATAAGTCTTGTTTTCTACTTCGGCTCTTTCGGGCAGTCCTAATTAATTATTGTTTCGTCAATTTAAGTTAGTTGTTCGGTAAAACTACGTTAACATACCTTTCTTTTTCTCGCGCATTGCTTGTTTTCCATGCATTAGTTATAGCCATTTCGTTTGAATTGGAAATATTTCCCAAATACTGGGAGGTCAGCAGATGTGTAAAAGAGACATCAGTATACTATTAATAAGAATGCTTGAAACAAAGGAATAGCAAACAGTTTTAAAGTAGCAGAGTAGGCGGATGGAATATAAAATTGAAGCAACCCTGGGTTAGTGTAATCGTCAATATTTATATTCATGTTATTGAGATAAATTTTGTTTTTGAATTTTTTCGTGTTATTTAAGAATTTGCCTTAGCAGCAGCTATAACATTATGTTATTTGGGGTTATTGCTTAAAGACAAATGGCTGCTGAATTAATTTGGGTGTGAATGGAGGGATGGACAAAGTATTGAACTTTGCCAATTAGAATTTGGCGGAAAATTAATTTTACGTTTTTATCTCGTATCTTACTTTTATTGCTTATATTGCATTCTAAAGTAAATTTGTTTTCTATTTTAGATTTCAAATTTCTAAATCAACTTGAGGTGAATGAGGACGAAGGGCAACAAAGAACAACAAGGAATTAAAAGAGCCAAAGAAATCGAAAGAAGCTGATCAAGGATACTCCTGAGAATTATTTCAGATTCGAGCATTGTAAAGTGAATCCTAGTGATGTTAGTGTAAAAAATTCTTATAAGGTTTTTTTTAATTACTTCGTTAAGGAAGCAGTTATTTGGGGTGTTTTCGATTTTGCTTCTGGGTTAACCCTTGTCCCTTGAAGAAGCAAATGCGTGTTCGAGATTGCGGTGGCATGACCCGAGTTATGCTTCGGATTGTTCGTTTTTGGCACATTTCAACCTTGGTGCTAACACCGATTGCCCCTGGTTTGGACCAGGAACAGCTGTGACACTACTAACACAAATGAAGTAGATGAGTAAAGTAAACTGGTATTGTGCTTGCGTGCTGCGAGTTTTTATATTTATTTATTTATTTTTACTGTTCTGTTATAATAAGAATGAAAATAAACCGAAAAATCTTTGCAGCTTCCATTCTTTTTATTTTAAGGAGGAAAATTGTACTTTCGGATTCGTCATGTAGCCTTTCTTCTTCTTCAAAATACTCATTTTCATTAAATTAATGCTGCAGTAAACCAATAATTGCTGAAATTGCTGCTTTTTTATTAATCGCCATAATTTTCAGTTGGATTTGACAGCGGGTGACAATAATAAACTCGAACACAGGGTTTAACACTTGGAAGCAGATGACACTTCGGTGCAGGGTCACAGTAACTCCAGTTGTCCCCGGTGTTATGTCTCGGTGGCAAAATCGAAAACACTCTTGATATGTTACAATCTATTTGAATAACGATCATGTCAAAGTGCATGAAATATTGTAAAAAAAATTAACCAAAAAAACTAAAATAAGCTAAAATCTGTGTTTAAATTGAATAAAAGAATATAATTTTACACTAATAACATGTTTTTCTTGTCCTTGCAGTAATTCAAAATAAGATAAGAAACCAAAAATTTCATCACCAACTAAATCAATTTACACAATAGCCACAAAGAAATTTTCATTTGGCAACTCTATGATTTAACGAAATAATATTGGTAAATTTGACAAATATGACTTTGGGGAATTGTCGGGTGGGGTAAAAAATATTTGCTTGCGTCATCATCGAATATACTTCCAATTTGAAATTTGGAAATTTCCCCAATCTGAAAAAATCCGAAAAATTTGCTTGCTGTGGATTATGTTGCCCGGGTGTTATTGGGCAAACAATTTCATGGTTGGTAAAAATTTTCAAAAATATCGATTCGCTTGAAAATATTGAAAATCAATTTTTTATTTGGAAATCGAAATAGTTCAAAGCAAGACTTGTTCATAGACTGCGCTGGCAAAAAATGTTTTTGTCTCAAAATTTATGTAAAACTAAAAAATAAATAACAAAAAAATATTCTCATTAAATTTATTTTATCAAAATCATATACAGAAAGTAATTCTTTAGCATAGAAATTAATGTCAGTGCAGAAAAAATGCAAAATTTACGTATTTCTTATACAACCAAATGTGCTTTAACAAATTGTTCAATAACTATTACATTACTGTCCCTAAACTAAACAATTAAATAATTTATCACTAAAAGAACTATGTTGAGCTGCACAGAATTGCTAATCTAAAAATTCGAGTGCCAGGCTGCTATCACCATTTATTCTTTATTTGTCCTGAACGCAAAGGATGTTGAATTGATCCCACGAGTACGTCGTCAACTGCCTGAAAATATAAGAAAATTAAATTCTTGTTCACAATTGAAATAAAGTCATTTCGAAACCATTAAAAATTTTCATAAATTTCACCAAAATCCAAGCAGGTAAACTCACACTTAGTCAGGTTGCAAACAGGTAGCTTCATTTGAGATTCCCCTTGATATTCCAGACCAGATTTGTCTGGCATTCAAGTCAAAACAATTCTCCTTCCAGGGTAAACTATAAAAGAAGGTAAAAAAAAAGAAAACTTTCAATTACAAGCTAGCAACGTTTTATGTTTTGGTAAAATTGAAATTCAAAGTGAAAATTTATGATCAGTGTAGCGGGATTCCCCCCATCCAATTGAAAAATTGAAATCGTCGAATTGAATAAGAATAAAAAAAATAGAATTAATCCTTCTAACTCAGAAGGCGCACTTCATAGGCAGAAGCCTAGAATCAATTGACCTATTCACCAGAATATAACGTATATTGAGATGAATGAGGCTCCCACAACCCATGCAATAGAATATTAGTAAACAACAAACAAACAAAAATCCAAAACACGCCCACACAAACAATCAGGGGTGCACAGACAACAGAGATCGTTTCAGCAAATCCTTACTAAGAGTCAGGTCACAAACAGGACACATATTCACGGCTCTACACATGCGATTTATAGGCTCATGCATACCATAGTTAGACCGAGAGTGAACAACATGCAGTAAAGGCAGTCCTCTTAAGCAATACGGGGTATGCCTGTAAGAAACCATACCTGCGAGAGTGCAAGAGTCTATGTTCGAGTTCAAAAGCTGGTGAATAAAGACTAGGTCAGCAACTCTACGTCGTTCTTCCAACGAGTGCATATTAAGCAATCGGAGGCGATCCACATAAGGAGGAAGCCTAAGTGAATCATTCCATGGAAGGTCTCTTAGTGCGAACCTAACAAAGTTCCGCTGCACCGCTGCGTCTGGAATGAACAGCATAGCAAGGTGACCAAACCTGAGATGCATACTCGAGAACCGGTCTAACCAAGGAGAAAAATAAGTGAATGAGGGTCTGTCGATCAGAAAACTCCCTTGACCACCGTTTAACAAAACCCAGGACTGAATTACTCCGAGATACGATATGGTTTATGTGCAGAGTGAAATCGAGTTTTCTGTCTAGCTTTACACCAAGGTCAGTAACGGACTCCACATGACGGATAGTAGTATCCGCAAAGGTATAATCAAAGACAAGCTGATTGATGATCCTAGAAAAAGACGTAACTTCACATTTATCCAGGTTAAGTTGCAGTCCATTTGAGGCACACCAAACCCTGAAGGTATTCAAATCCTCCTGGATGCAGGAAGAATCATAACTATTTCTAACGCATGAGAAAATCTTCATATCATCAGCGTAGATTAAAACTTTGGAGTGCTTAATCAGAGGGACAATGTCGTCAATGGCTAGAATAAACAGCAACGGCCCCAGATGGCTACCCTGCGGCACGCCAGATGAAGCCCTAACGACTCTAGATAAAATATTACGGAAAGAGACACGGTAAGTCCTATTTTTTAAATAAGAGCAGATCCAGTCGAGCAACAAAGGCGGAAAACCCAACCTTTCAAGCTTAAGCATAATCACGGAGTGAGGGAGCTTATCAAATGCCTTGCTGAAGTCGGTGTAGACACAATCAGTCTGGAGACCTTGTTGGAAGGTAGAGATAATGTGGGATGTAAATTCAAGCAGGTTAGTTGTCGTCGATCTACCAGGCAGAAAGCCATGTTGATTAGATGAGATTAACCCCTTACACTGCCCAACAAGCTGCGAATATATAACAGATTCGAACAAGTTTTTATTAAGTTTTTATGACCCTTTTTGTAAACGGGAATTATAAAGGAGCTCTTCCATAATGTAGGAAATCTGCCGGCTTGAATAGATTTGTTGAAGATGAGCACCAGCGGAGTGAGTAAGGCGTCAGAGCAGGATTTTAAGAACGCAGGTGGAACACCATCAGGACCAAAAGAAAACTCAAGTTTAAGCTCATTGATTAATATCACGAGATATAATGGGCAAGGCAATGGAGGCAGCGGGACGGTCCTGGATATGACCAAACTCATCCAGGGAAGGCACAAAGTCTTCAGATGAAAAGGCACCCTTAAAAAATAATGCAAGTTATCGCGAACATTATCAAGGTATTCTCTGTATAATGATGAAGATAATGCCAAAAATCTGTCGTAGCAATCAACAAAATCACAATAAGCTGACGTGTTTCTACAACGTAAGTAAGTTTTCCATAGTCCATTTTATTTATTCTTAAGGCTCCGCAGCTCACTAGTATACCACGGGGGAGAATGACAGGATGGTCTCGACCGTTTGAGTGGTACACACGAATTAAACAGATCATAAATCTTATCATAAAACACGGAGACGCATTCGTCGATATCTCTATCATAAAAAAGAGATGCGAAATCGATCGAGAGGATCCTGTTTGAGAGAACAGAGAAATCCGCCCTTTTAAAATCAAGAACGTACTGATTCACGTTGGGGTCGGCAGTATAAGAACCATCGTAGCAAAACGAGATGAAAATGGGTGGATGCAAACTGTCGATAGCGGATAAGCTACGAGAAGCCGATTCGACTATAGTGTTACTCGAGTCAGAAGTAAAGATAAGATCTAACTGTCTTCCCATAGAGTTCTTTACATCACTCATTTGGTGTAAACCAAAGGAGGAGATGGCGTCAAGAAAAAGGGAGTCTCTAACAGTAAGACAATTTAAGGGAAGGTTGTCATCGTCATCAGTGTTCAATACCCATTGAACATTGGGTAAATTAAAGTCACCAAGAAGGATGATTTCGTCCTCAGGGTTCGTCATATTATTAATAAAAACCTAAGTTTAAAGAAATAGCTGAGGATCCTCCTCCCCTTATTCATGATCAATCCGAAATGAAAATATCAAACGATCACCTCAGAAATATGGTTCAACAACAAGGCCTTCATTCGAATCAAATCTTCACACCACACTTGTCCATATGTAATTTCTTCCTATTATTCACCTTCTCGAATGTGCGGTTGCACAATACCTAAAACATGTTTAGCGGATATTAGTTCGGTAGGAACTGAAGCTTTCCTTTGTTTGCGGTATAATATATCAAAACTACAAATACACTTGCCTATCCTCTCCCTACAATACGTGAACTTAACGAAATTAATGTTGGGAGAACGAAACAAAAAATTTGTTTTATTTAATCGAATAAATGAAAGACGGAGACGATTGTGTTAATACTTTTGACGTGTTATTCTCAAATTATATGAACAATCAGTTATTTCTTTCACGCACACGAACGAAAATATTCTAAAAATTGCATGCATGCAACAAAACAAAAACAACGTAGTAGAACAATGGAACAAAATTCCCTTATACACTAAAGGTGGGTTTGTAATCACAAGATGATTGTCAAAATATGCAAATTTCTTTCTTAAAATGCGAAATAAAAGCGAAACTTTCCCGAATTCAAAAGTACACGTAAATACACGTAAGTGCAAATAGCCACTTTCATTTTAAATACCTACTTAAGGGTATTTTTTGTTTTTATCGACGCCTCTACCACAATTTTGCTGTGATTACTGGAATAAATATTACATTAAAGTTGTAAAACAACAATTTGAAAGACTTCATAGATTATAAAATCAAAAGGCGATTTCAAATAATGGCGCGGCGAATTTGGGCGACTTCAGCGCCACGGCTCGCGCGACTTTTGCTCCATACCGTCTGACATCTCTGATAAAGGATAAATGAACAATTTATAAAGGGTGTTTCAGATTTGACGTGCCAACATGAATGGGGGGTGATAGATCTCACCTAGGCAAACAAAAAATTGTAGGCTGGAGAGGGGGGGGGGCGATCTCAACCGTTAAGATGTTACAGGGTGATTCATAAATTAAAGTTTTTCATTTATTTATTTAAGATTCATCAAAGGGCTGATTACTTAACATGTAAATATAAATAGTTATAAAATAAAATTACAATTACAATAATTAATAAAAATAACTAGAAAATAAGTAATAAAAAAAATAAATAGAAAAATTATTAATAATACATAATAATTACAAAATAATAACAGAGTAGTTAGGAAAGTTTGGCCTTCACAGAATTTATCGACAGATTAAAATCAATGTTGTTAAAATGCGAATTAAAAAACCGAGACATTGACGTGACGGGCTCGTAAAAACCGTAATTTGTGCGATGCTGTGGAATTTTAAGAAAATCTCGATTTCTCAAGGAGCGACTCGGAATCGATATATTAAAAGAAGACAACAAGACTGGAGAGTCAACATTACCTTGAAGACATTCAAAAGCGAAAACAGTTCTAGAGATATTACGTCTGGATTCCAGAGAGTCTAGTTTTATGAGCTTAAGCCTATCTGAGTACGGCGGCAGGATAAGAGGGTCGCTCCAAGGAAGCCCACGAAGTGCAAAGCGAACAAAACGGCGCTGGACTGCCTCTACCCGGTCAATTGAGTCACGATAAAATGGTGACCAAACACAACTAGCATACTCCAGAATAGTCCTAACAAAGGTGCAGTAGAGAAGCCTGGTGATATAAGGGTCGTCAAATTCCTTTGCCCATCTTTTTATAAAACCCAATGTAGAATTAGCCTTAATAACTATCTCATCAATGTGATCGTCAAACGTAAAACGTCTGTTCAACCAGACACCCAAGTCATTGGTCCTAATAATTTTTTCCAGAACACAGCCATGCATGGTGTAGTTGAAGTCGAGAGGATTCTTTCTACGAGTAAAAGACATAGACGTACACTTACTAATATTGAGGGAAAGATAGTTATCAGAACACCAGTTGTAGAAAGCGTCTAAGTCAGAATTTAAAAGTTCACAGTCTCGAATAGAGGACACTACACGGAAAACTTTGGCGTCGTCAGCATAACAAAGAATTTTTGAATGTTTCAAGAATAAAGATACATCATTGATGTATAAAATAAATAAAATCGGGCCTAGATGACTTCCCTGAGGTACGCCAGATGAATTAAAAATAAACTTGGATAGTGATCCACGGAAGGACACACGCTGAGTCCGATTTAGTAGGTAAGAACGAACCCAGTCTACAAACAATGAAGGAAACCCGAGGGCCGTCAACTTGTGAATCAAAATTTGGTGGCTTATTCTGTCGAATGCCTTGATAAAATCTGTAAAGATACAATCCACTTGCTTTTCAGCCTCAATTTTGGATAAGCAGAAATTTGAGAATTTTAGTAGGTTAGTCGCAGTAGACCTACCTTTCATAAAGCCATGCTGGAAAGTTCCAAGAAAAGGTTTGAAAATATATAAATATATAATATATAAATAAGTGCATCAAGGCTCTTCCACGAACCGGAATAGTATATCTCACATTTATTATAAACTATTGTCTCAAACTCAAATACTTTCCAACAGCCTGGAAACTGACTAAAGTAATCCCGATATTAAAACCAGGCAAGCCACCATGGGATCCTAGTAGCTGTCGCCCTATCAGTTTAATAAGTAACATGGCAAAAGTGCTAGAGAAAGTGATTAAAATGAAAATCATCGAATACGTTGAGGATAGCAACTTGCTCCCCGATGAACAGTTTGGATTTAGAGCGGGGCATAACACTACACACCCATTACTAAGACTTTCTCAGCACATAAAACACAATTTCACATTGAAAACATCCACAGACCTTGTTCTACTTGACATACAAGCAGCATTTGATTCTGTATGGCATAATGCCCTATTGCATAAAATGATTAATTTTGGCTTTCCTTTGCCTCTGATATCGTTGGTCCGTGATTTCCTCCGCGGGCGCTCTTTCAGAGTACATCTAGGATCTGTATCGTCAACAGCAAAACAAAACATAGCAGGAATCCCACAAGGTTCTGTGTTAGGCCCGATTCTCTATAGCATTTACACTGCTGACTTCCCCAGCATCCCGAACTGTTCGTCATCCTTGTTTGCTGACGACACAGCTATTTTTACATCAGATGAAGATGTTGCTAACATCCTCTCAAATCTGCAACGTGGCCTTGATATACTCTCTGGTTACTTCCATAAATGGAAGATAATAGTAAACCCAAATAAAACACAAGCTATGTTTTTCGCGCGCAGGAGAAATCCGTGCTTTCTACCAAGCACAAACCTACGGCTAAGTAACCATGATATCTGCTGGTCAGACCAGGTTAAATATCTAGGTGTCGTGTCAGACAAAAAACTCACTTTAGCAAAACATATCACTTCGACCTTAAACAAAGTAAACTTATTGATAAAAATAATGTATCCTTTTACAAACAGAAGGTCAACCTTAAGTCTGGGAAATAAGCTCTTTATATTCAAGGTTATATTTCAAGAAGTTATGCTCTACAGTGCACCCCTCTGGTTTCAATGTGCGCAATACCATATTAATAAATTACAAGTTGCTCAAAATAAAATCTTAAAAATGATCTTAAACCTACCGTGGAATTTCTCCACTTCAGAGCTACATAGGATAGCTAGTATAGATATAATAAGTGTAAGGCTAAATATCTTAGCTAAACATTTTTTTGAAAACTGTTCTATATCAGAGAATCCTTTAATCCGACAATTACCGGTAGCTAGCTCGTAAGGTTTAGGGTAGACAATTAGTAGGTAGGGCTTAGGATAAGTGTATACTAGGTTAGGTTTTAACAAACTTCATTGGTTTTTTTTTTTTCTTAAATTTTCTCCCAAATATTAGCCATTATCTACTGTTGTAATAACACTTTTCGGCAAAGCCATTAAATAATATTATAGCTGAATGAAGACTTACTTCTAGCACTAAGAAAAGACTCTTATTGTATATACATTGTAGAAATCTAACGTAAATGAATAAATGAAATGAAAATGAAATTACCAACGAAGATCTGCACAGCCTTATATGTAGGTCAAGACGGGATAGACAGCAGTATTTGCAGGCAAAAGTGGCAATGGATAGGTTAGACACTACGAAAAGAGCTAAACAACATCGCACAGCAGGCTCTAGATTGGAATCCCCACGGAATTCAAGGAAGACGCCGAATTGGACGACTGCGCAACATATGGAGAGGATCCGTCGAGAGGGAAGGCACTGAGATCAACAAATCGTGGCCAGAGGTGTAGGCGTTGGCGCAGAAACGGACCCGGTAGAAAGTCGGTGTAATACACGCCCCATGACCGACAAGGGGTTAAAGGAGCCAGAGAAAGAAAGGGTGTATTATTAAATTATGATTATATTAATTAATTTTATTATTTATTATTTAAATATATAATTGTTTACATATCATGTTATTACCTTATTGAAGAAAGAAAATCTTTCTTTACATCTACAACATGAAAAAAATCTGACTGTAATTTGTTGTCTTTGTGAGATTCCTGTAAGGTACAGATTCTTTATGATGTAAAACTTGCGACAAGTCAAAAATACTTCAGGACGCTTACTTACAAGTCATTTAATAAGTTTTAAAGTCGCTACGATCTAGTGGCCCTAAAACTCAAATCAATAATAATAATAATAATGTTTATTACAAAATTTCAATTTTAAAATTAAACTCCATTACAAATTCATTTAAATTTAAAAAAAATAATAATAATAATAATATACATAATATATAAACTAAAAACATAATAACAGTAAAAATACACATATGTATATATATACTTATACTAAATACCTGTACTATATATAATACAAAAATAGAGAAACCCTAGAATGGAACGTATAGTACTTGCTAATAAACTAGACAATGGCTCAGAGGCCGTCTGTCAAGGTTGGCAAACAGTAAAAAAAAAAAAATTAATTAAAAATTATATCCAATTACAACCCACATACTTACAAAACGTCAATTAAAGAAAAAAGAAAGAGAAAAAAAGCAGATAAAACGATGAAAAGAAGTAATGCGAGAATGAGCTCAGTGGAAAAGTTCGACATCGTGCATTTAGCGACACAAATGAATATCAAAATCAGTTATTAAATTCATTTACTAGGAATTTCCTGTACCTCCAGGCTTTTGTAGCAAAAAGAAACAAATCATTATAATTGTTCTTACCATTTAATACATCAATGATTTCAGCCTCTTCTAGCACTCGCTTACCAAACGCTAGGACACGGAGTTCAGTGAGGATAGGACATCCGCCAAGGAAGTGCAGCAGGTTCTCCTCCTCATTTAAGTTACAAAGGGAGCATAAACTGCTTCCTCCTCTTCTCCAAGGACTGCTATTTAAGTATACTAAGCCCCCCCTGTATCTCCAAATTAGATTAATTTTTTCTACCGATAAGCAGTCTTTAACATAACTTTGCGCTGAAAAGTAATGCAATTTGTCGTAAAGTTCATGCCGTATGGTACTTCTAGCTTGATGTACTGCTTTACTCCTCAGCCATGCGTCTTCTTTTTTAATTATGTGTGTTATCATAGCTTTGAAGGAATGGTTATTTATTTGGCCAGTATTCAGATCAATGTCGTGCTTAATCGCTAAATCTTGCCATGTAGTATACCAGTATATTTTTTTCTCCATGATCTTACGTGCCAAACGATATGGTAGTCTATTATTGTCGTATTTGTAAAGTACCCTAGCTAAGTATTCGAAATGCAACTTTAAAGTGTAGATATAGATACAAGGTAAACCAGTTTCCAAAGCTATCATATAGTTTGGAGTTTGTTGTGGCAACTTAAACAGTTTCTTTACAAAAAAGCGTTGCAGCTTTTCAATTAATTCGTGCTGCTGATATCCCCAAATCTGTGCTCCGTAGCATAAAACAGACCTTGACACTGCATGAAATAATTTAAGTTTATCTGGGTATCTTGTTTTGATA
This sequence comes from Leptarthrus brevirostris, assembly GCA_964036015.1. Lineage (NCBI taxonomy): Eukaryota > Metazoa > Arthropoda > Insecta > Diptera > Asilidae > Leptarthrus > Leptarthrus brevirostris. The sequence goes on from OZ038373.1 coordinate 10,191,792, forward strand.
CTTCTAAAAAAGTTATTCCAAACTATATTTATGCTAATTTTTGCAGAGTCAAGACGGCTTTTAAAATTATTTGCCATTGACAGTTTCGGAGTGAGAATGATGCCCAGGTATGCGTATTCTCTTACTACATCAATTGCCACGTTACCGTAGCACCAGTTCTCAGTGTTCTTCCTCCTACCGCCACCTCGCTGAAAAATCATGATCTTCGATTTTCCCAAATTTACGATAAGGTTCCACATTTGACAGTATCCCTCTAACTGATAGATCATTCTTTGCAACTTAATTGGGTCATCGGAGAGGATGACTAAGTCATCTGCATACATAAGCACTTTTATTTCAATATCTTCAATCATTAGTCCACTTTCCAGAATCCCCTCAATGTCATTTATAAACAGTGCAAATAACAAAGGACTCAAAATACATCCTTGCCTTACCCCTGTGTTACTAAGGAAACTCTCAGAGAGCTTATCCCCATTCCATATTTGCGACTGTGTATTTTCGTACATGCTTTGCAGTATTCTTACAAATTTTGTCGACATGCCTAATTTATAAAGTTTATAGAATAGCGAGTTACGATCTATAGTGTCAAAGGCTGATTTAAAGTCGACAAAAAATGCATATACCTTTTTAATATTTAGCGAGTGACTCAGCTTTATAATATTTATTAGGTTAAATATGTTATCCACCGTCGAATATCCAGAACGAAAGCCAGCTTGGCACTCGTGTAGAATTTTATACCTTTTCTCCCACAGGGAAGCTCTATTATAGAGCATACCTGCAAAAAGTTTCGCCGCAGCATCCATAAACGACAGCCCTCGGTAATTCTCTACACAGTTCGCGTCCCCTTTCTTGTGTATAGGAAAGATGACAGATTTTACAAAGCTGCTGGGAACATCACCATTTTCGTAAATTTCATTGTAACACTTTAGCAGACATCTCAAGAAATCCTCAGGTGCGTGTTTATAAAATTCATACGGAATTCCATCAATACCGGGAGCCTTATTGTCCTTGACTTTATTTAGAACTTCTTGCAGCTCACCAAGCTCAAAATCACTATCTAATATGTTGTCTTGTATAAGTGGGGCAGCGTAAAGGATAGTGTGAGTAACCGGTGCAGAATTTAACAGCAATTTAAAGTATTCTCTAAAATCCTCCACATCTAACATTGCGCTAGTTATGAGTTTCTTGCCGTTTATTTCCTTCGCCAAACCCCACCATGTTTTGGAGTCGTTCGCTACTTCCAGTTTCACTATAATTACTTTATAGTAATGGTCCTTTTTAAACCTACAAAGCTCCTTAAACCTCTTAGTGCATATAACATAATTTGTTCTAGCCAAGCCTGATGCAGTTTTTCGAAATATGTTTAACCATTTAAACGAGAGATTTCGCGCTCGCAAGCAATCATTATCAAACCACTTTTGTTTGAATACCTGCTTGTTACAAGTAGACTTCACTGAAGAACGTCCAATTATCTTAATTAAGCTCTCAATTGACCCAGTAAAGTTATTAGTCTTGCAATAGTAGCTAAGTTTTGATCTGTAAATATCAGGGTTCTGAGCATTCCAATTGAGCTTAGGAAGCAGCGACAGTGGTTTAATACACTGTCGCGAATTATCTATTGTCCACGATAAGTGCAGAGGAAAATGGTCTGAAAACATTTGTTCGTCTACTATCAGCCTAGATACCAATGGGCAGAGATTATAAGAGACCGCAATAATATCATTCACAGAAGCACCACTTCCGGACACATATGTGTACTTGCCATCATAATCCCCTTCCGTTCGACCGTTTAAAATTGCTAAGCCTAAATCACTACAGAGCTCTAAAAAACGCTTCCCTCTTCCGTTTACAATAGCATCCTGTGATCTCCTGCGAATATTCATAGAGGAACCAACTTCAAGCTCTTCAGGAAGATCCTGCAACTGGCCTATTCTTACATTAAAGTCTCCCAAAATAACTATGTTTGTTATTTCCCCGGCAGTAAATAAATCGTTAAACCTGTCAAAATTAGATTCCCAACTAGTGCAATTAATGTAGGCTGGTATAAAACTAATCACGTCTGAGCCTTGCCGCAGTTGAACAAATGGCCAGTCTTCCTTCCACAAGAATTTTAGCTTATCTTCCAAGAATACCTCAGATTTAACTCCCAGCAGCAGCCCCCCACTTGCTCTTCCGTACTGTGAAGCTCTCGCCGCACTTACCCAGCAAACCTCAAAACCTCCAAAGAACTTCGCGTATGAATTATAATTTTCCTCCAACACATGAGTTTCATAAAGGCAAAAAATGTCGAAACTTCTAACGTAACTGAAAAAGCCCGGAAATAACGTCTTGTTCCTTAAACCTGCAATGTTATATGACAAAATTTTAAGTATTCTTTGTTTTTCCCCCTTTTCCCCTTCGCCCATCCTCTCAACCCTGCTAATCTGCGCACAGCTACTTAAATTCTGAATTCCATTGTTATTACTTAAATTTCCAACTCTATCCTCACTGTAATATTCCAAATCTTGACTTACCTGACAGACGGCCAATTCCTATTGACTACCTCTGCTCATATCTACCTCTAAGCTACTCGTATCTGAATAATTCAAAGTTCTCTCACAGATCCGCTTTACAACTTCTCTGTTAACAAAATAACTACAAATTAAGTCGATCGCTGGTCTACCATTGTTGAAAAGTCTGTTGTTAAATAATTTAAATGTAGTGTTCTCCACAATTAGCCTATCGTCCCGGACATAAATCTTCTTCCCTCCATCCAACCTTTGCAGCTCGTACCTTAGCTTAAATAGTACACGCCTTTTGTTCCTAGTTCGGTTTGAGTAATCCCTCTGAATAGTGATCTTGGAACCCTTTAGCTTTTTAGCATTGTTCAAGATGCAGGAAACAGATGCTTGGGAGTTGAACTCTACAAGTAGAAGTGGGTCGCTTAATTTAATCGATCCAGTCTTACGAGCTGATACAATTTCCAGAGGATCGGTAATGTTCAGCACCTCCTTACATAGCTTAATGACCGAGTCTCTTGGGTGTTCATTTTCTGAAACTTGAAGCCCCTGAATATCAGATTATTACGTCTGATTTTGCCTTCCATATATTCTAAGCGCTCTCGCAATTCGTTTTCACGGGATGCGAGATCAGACATGGCCTTGCGAAGGTTAGCATTTTCGGTTCTGAGTTCTACTAATTCCTGTCTCATCTCTTCAAAGTCACTTTTTGTCGCCAAATTTGACAAATTGCTCTGCAGTAGCTGAGACATCGCCTCCATGAGATCACCCATTGATCTATCGCCGATCTTGTCGGTACGGTTCATGGCACAAGATCGTTTAGCAGATTTGCTGGTGCACAATGCAGCAGTTTCTGGTGATAATATTTGTTTAATACGTCTTTTGTTTATTCCAGCACTTATAACGGGTGAATTATTGTGTTGATCGTGGCTACTCATGAACGTTTACAGTCGAGCTTCAGTGACGCTAATTAAGGTTATGTGTCCGTGCAGTGAAGTAAGTTTTCTTAATTTTAATACTAGCACTCTGTGATTTCTGGTTAATTGTGCTATTACGTTGTATTGTTTACTAACAAGAGTGGGACTTGTTTTATGCTGTTTTCCCTGACAGTCCCCACATGTAAGAAGATGATCGCAGTCTCCAGTATACCAAGATGCATTTAGACCCCGGAAAGCGAGATAGAAAGGTGTTAGCTTTTCTCATATATTATTCCACTTCGGCAAAACATGTACTAACTGCTCGTAACCTATTGTTTTACCTGTGCGAAAACACGAAACGCAGTCCTTCGCAATATGTAGCAAATTTGCCACCAAAAAATCCAAAGCAAGTGAAGTGTCAACTTTTTCTTTCGCACACAAAAGTTTTAAAATACCAATTTTAGGAGTTCGCCCGGTAAAATTCTCAGCTAATTAGCAGTAATAGCACTTTTATATGTACACAGGTAGTACACTATCAAATACTTGATTAGTAAATTTGACTTTTTTCTAAAAAATGTACTCTGCAGGTTTTTAAGCGTTTGCACACTAGAGCAGTGTTGCCAACCCTCATTTCAACTCAAATCAATACTTAAATTATAAATGTCATAACGCTTAGTTCCACCTAATAACTAAGCCAGCGGGCACATCAACGATTCAAAATTACACCATCAAGCAATAAATGAATCAATAATTTCTGTCCTTTTATTACTTCATTACATAAGAAAAGTATAAAAGCGCAAACACTATCTACCTATGACGGTACCATTTATTATACCTTTCACGCGAACAAACAATTAAACTTGACAACTTGCTCGAAAACGGCAAAGAGTTCGATTAAATTGTCGCTTCTGGGTGTATATTTACACTGAAAATTAATGAAAGGACGCTTTTCAACTAGAGAAATTAGGGATCAAATTTTCAGGATGTCATTAGAGCGTACCTTGGGTGTACAGGTGAGAATGGTTAAAATACCAATGGAGCAGTAAATTACTTTGACAAATTTCTGTTTACATTTCGTTCATGCATGTTAATCGCTGTAATTAATACGGATTAAATTTTCGCTAAAAGTTTGTTTTTGTAACGTATGTGACTGAGCGCCAAACAAAGTCAAATGTTATCCTGCTATTACGTCAGTCGTAATTAAATTAATAGTTCTCCCCTGCTAAAATAACTTAATAAACGAATTGTAAATAGAAGTCCTCTCTAAATCAACATAAACCAACAGAAAAATCCTTTTTCTACGGATATTACTTTTTCGCTTAAATGGCATTGCCAACATAAAAGGAACATCATCCTCACATATCAAATTCGATATCAAATTATCAAGTGCTAAAGAGTCCCAATTCCCAGTTGAATAAGTATCTAATCCTTAATCACACATTAAGCATTAATTCACGTAGGACTAAACCATCATTTCAAAGTGTTTGCTTGACAATATAATACTCATGCTCCCCACTATAATTCTGCAATCTATTCAATATGCTAATTTTGATAATGTTCCACTATAAAGGCCTTTTGATGCGAAATGGCCCCGAATACGACTCGGCTAGACCGTAATTTGCAACTTAGTAAATTGTTATCAAGCCATTTATATGCAGGACGGTTTACGCTTTGATGTGAAAGAAAGCATCCTTCCGGGGAGTATGCTGATATCGTCGCTTTTTTTTTTGTGACATTTTAAATGTGATCAAAGCTGTAAGTTAAAGGCTTAGTTTTCATTCCTGCCAGCACACCCATTACGTGAGAATTGCAACATGATAATAGTCAGAAAAGTTTCATTCAAATTACTGTCAAACACAAACTTTTACTAACGTGAGGATATAAAAATATTTCACCTTTTCTCATTGGGACATAACTTTGTAAACTGCAGAGCGTTCGATTGGAGTTGACATTGGAAATCCGTATATTCGTGACATACGGGGATTTTAAGGGTTCCATAGGACTGTGACCAGAACTTTAATGATTTTATTTTGTTTTCCGTCTTCTCGTTAACTAGTTAAGATACTTTCTTGATATTTAAACTAAAAAATCGATGTTACAGGGACTTACTAGTTCGATCAACTAATTTAACCAAAATCTTATTAAGAAATGTTGTTAAAAAATTAGGCAAATAATAATAATTTTTTTTATTAGACTTGTGCAGAAGATTACAAAATCTTATTTCAGTACTAATGAAGTGATAATATATAAGCAATGGACTACCTATTAAAGACAAAATCAAAATTATATAATACTAACATTAATAAAATTAAGCTTTTTTTTTATATATATGATGTTGCCAAAGCTCAGGGCATGCCCTATGATGCTAAAGCACAGCCTTGGCAGAAAAGGAATTAAGGTTGAGGGAAATGGGTTAGGAGGTTGAGTGAAGGAGGTGTCGATGTACGCCCCGTTTGAAAGTTTCAGGCTCATAGGACTAGGGAAAAACAGAAGATGGTAAACTGTTCCACATTCGTGTTGTTCTGCTAAGAAAAGATTCCCGAAATTTGACGGTACGTCCAAATTTTACCCGGAGAGTATAGGGGTAGGAGCGACTTGTAGATATTTTATCGCGCGTTGTAATGAGTCTACAAGGAATCAGGCTAGCAATTCCGTTAGAACAATGGCCATGGAAATAACGATAGAAGAGTGAGAGACAACCGATATTCCGTCGATGCTTCAGAGAGTCAAGGCCCACAGAGATTGAGGGATCGCAAATAAGTTTAATAGCTTTACGCTGGACTTTATCTAACGCGGACAGTGCGGTGAGACCGGCCCCTGCCCAAATATGGGAATTATATTCAAGTCTAGGCCTAATGTGGGACTTGTAGATCAGCGCTAAGTCAGGTGGAGTGAAATATTTCTTACATCTCTGTAGAAAACCCAAACATTTCATAGCATTTTTAGCGATTGCAAATATATGATCAGTCCAGCTAAGATTGCTGGATATCTCGATACCCAAGATGTTTAGGGAGGGTGAATTGGGTATATTCACTCCGTTGACTGAAATGGGTTGGGGGTGAACTGGGCGTTTTTTAAGGGACATTAAACAGCATTGGGTTTTGGATGCATTAAACGTAACACGATTTGCTCTGCCCCAATCAAGGACCATGGAACTGTCGTTGTTTAATGATCTAAACATGCGTTCCCGATTGGCTTCTGTAGCATTTCCACGTGAATTCATTACAGAATCAAATGAATACGCGAAATCAAGGGTGCTGTCGTCGGCGAAACTATGAATATAATTGAGAGTAAGGGATAAGAGAGCATTAATAAAAAGAAGAAATAAGGTTTGTGAAAGAACTGAACCCTGAGGTACACCGGCATTTATTTCGTAGGAATCAGATGTAACTCCGTCAATTACTACACGAATTGAACGACCTGACAAAAAACTCTCTATACATTTAACGAGGGTAGGGTGCCGACCAAATGTTTGAAGTTTGGCTAAAAGGGCAGCATGCCAGACTCTATCAAAAGCCTTTGAAATATCAAGAGCGACGATTTCAGACTCACAAAAATTATGAAGACAATGATTCCAACGTTCCGTTAGAGCCGTTAGTAAGTCTCCGGTTGAGCGGCCAGTGCGGAAACCGTACTGGCAATCGTTGATAAGATGGTTATTTTCTAGATATGTCAACAACTGAGAGTTGATGAGTGATTCAAAAACTTTGGATATGATCGAGGTTAGTGCAATTGGTCTGTAGTTAGAGGGGTCGCATGCCTCTCCTTTTTTAAGTATCGGCTGGACATGAGCAAGTTTCCATACACTTGGAAACATTCCTGTTGAATATGACAGGTGAAAAAGTTTGCGCAGAGGTTTAGCCAAAGCAGAGGCGCAGCATTTTAAAACAAGGGGCGAGAAACCATCAGGGCCAGTAGCTTTGGACACGTCGAGTTTTGAAAGTACTCTAAAAACTTCGCGAGTGCGAAAGTGTAGCGTCTTTGGCCTACTAGTACATTGTGATGCAGATGGAAGTGGCTGCGATGAAGGCGGTAAGTATGAATTAGCAGCAAACAGGTTGGCCTTGTCCAATGAGTCAGTAAAAACATTCCCATTATAAATAAGTGGTGGTGTTGACGAACAGGTGAAATTGTTCTTTACGGTTTTTACTAGAGACCAGAAACCCTTACTACCCTTTTGGGTAGAAAAAACCTTCCGTCTGATGTTCTGGTCGAAATTGAACTTTGCCCGACTAATTGCTGAATTGGAAATATTCCGCGCATCTCTATAGACACGTCTCAATTCCTCTGAAGGACACAAGACTATGGAAGGCTGCTTCTTTATTTTTAATGGCTGCGAAACAGTCATTATTGAACCAATTGGTGTTAGTTGGTTTGATGTTCTTGAAGCTATGAGGAATAAAGCGATGCATTCCAAAACAAAGGATGTTTAAGATATAATCGGTGCATTTGTTAACGTCTCTCACAGAAAAGCAATCGGACCAATCCAGCTCTCTGAGATACTTATTAAGTCCCGCCCAATCAGCATTTTTATAATGCCACACTAATCTTTTGGTGGAATTTAGGTTAGACGTTGTCAGAGAGGAGATGGAGAATTGGGCTGAGATTAGACAATGGTCCGAATTACCCAAGGCAGACGTCACCGAATCCGAGTATTTTTCTGGATGCGATGTTAGGAATAGATCTAAAAGATGCACGTTGTGCCCTAAAGTATCAGGCACACGAGTCAGACACTCAACCAGTTGCTGTAAATTAAAAGACTCACTAAATAACTCGACGTGTCTTCCAGACGGGCTTGTGGTAGAAGAATGCCTGAGCCACTGTGTGTTGTGGACGTTGAAATCGCCAGCAAGAACGATTTCAGAAGAGGGGGATATTTCCAAAATCTTATCGATATCGGAGGACAACTTATCAAAGGAACACACAGTGTCAGTGTCAGACACTTTAGTGTGTCTTGTGGTAAGTGCCGATAATATAGGTCCATAGTAAATTGTTTTTTATCAACTCTCGACAAGTTAAATAAATTATTATAACGCCTTATTCATGATCAGAAAGTTTCCTTTCGACTAACACTTGGTGGAAGTCATTTATTCAAAAATTTCTTTCCCAAAGAAATTATTACTTCTGTTTTTAGAACCATTCAAATCGGTCCATGCCTTAAAAAGTTAGGTTCAACCCCGTCCCCCCATCCCTTTGTTCTCGTGGTATTAAGCAGGGAACATACTGTACCCAACAGAAAAATAATCATCGAAATCGGTCAACGCGTTACGAAGTTAGACTATACCCCTCCTGCTCCCCCACCGCCAATCTTAGGACCAAATTATTCTCTTATTAGCAATGGGGAATCACACTCTATACAACAGCAAAAGCATCATCCAAATCGGTTCATGCGTTACGAAGTTAGGCTAGCCAATAAAATATCAAAGGGTTTATTCAAAAATATTTGTTGCTGGGCGATATTTTCATTTCCTATCATTTTTAATTTTTCCAATGACAGCCATCCTGTGCTACCGTAAAAACCCTAAGCCGCAGAAAACGCCATAGCACACATTCATTGTTATAAGGAAGAAATGAAGACAACATAAACATTAATTTCCTTGCGAAAGAAAATTCCCAGCGCCCCAGCACTTGCAATTATTATAATTCGAAAATACCAGAGCAGAGCCAATGTGCTTACCTACCACTCACTCATCGGTTCTTCGCCTACGGTAGAAAAAGCACGAGTTAATCGAATGTGGTTTTGGCTATTGAACTTCCCTAAAACAATTCAACATAAAGCAACCCGCCACATGTTTCAACTTAGCTAATCATTCAGTCAAAGCAGCGCACTGAGGTGCGATACTGAAAACTGAACGAGCGTAGGCGCACCACAGCAGTCCACTGAAATTCACTTCACTTCACTTCAACATTGACTGGTGGTTTCGCTTGATTCAATGAAAACTCATGTGTTTCACTTCGACCGCTCTGCTTGAAAGGAAATCGCTTTGTTCCCGTCAAGCAGTTGTATCGTCAGTCGAGCAGTAAGGCGCTGGCAAGCTTCAGTCTGTGGGTGGTGGGTGGTGCGCTTTTGTATGAATTTTTCTCGGGCACACTTTTCTCAAATTGCAGTCGCCTGAATTGAACCTCTTGACATTGCGACGATTCAATGCTTATGTTGGTCGGCAATATTGAGTGAGCGAGGCGCTGGGCTTCAATCTTTAATGCTGAAAACTCCACTGGCAAAGTTGGCACATGCGCTTGGTGTAAAATGTGTACTGGCCGGCGTGAAGGGCCTCAAGGAAACTCAGGAAGATTTCCGTTCAATCAACTTTGGAACGGAGTAAACTGTAATGACTGAGTGCAGCCGTTGTTGGCAAGTTAAGAATGCCACTCGCACTCGCTTAGTCGCTTCACATGTTCAACCTCAGTGCAGAAATAAATCGAATTGAATTGGGAAATTAACTTGTGCGCGTAATCTCTGTCTGAAATTTCTGGATATTGTTTGGTTCGGTGGTGGGAAGTAATTTATTTAAAATATCGGAACTATAAAATTCTTTGTAATCTTACTCCGATGAAAAGTGAAATTAGAAAATTTACAATAATCTCTGTTGGCAACTGTACGATAATATTACTTTCGTTGACTAATGCCTGTGCACGTACGAGTGTACATCTGTAAATGATTACGAAGGCCATGAAGATTTTTTTTTTGCCTAATCAGAGAGCCGAAGGTATCAGATGGTTTGGTTTTTTTTTTAAAGATTAATTTCTGCACTAGAAGCCTAGAAGTTGTATTCTCGCTAAAAAGAGTACAAAAACGATTTTTGTCCTCTCTTTAGCTCAAGTTACTTGGCAGTAATAAAGCTGGAGAACCCTGACAGAGGGGATCTATACATTGCATTGGTTTATATGGCCCATGTGAAATCTGACATTTATGTCACATCCTTACGCGGAAGGAAACAGTCTACTGCTGGTTTGTGTTGCCAATGCATTACATATACTAACCTATTAGTTACTAACCAACTTTCATGTTTCCAAGCACGGATGACTTTGATGGTTGGGAGGAGGTTCTAAACATCACACATCATATTAGCAAAAAGTAACTTTAGGTTAAAAATTGGAAATTGGGTCTCCTAGGCCCTTGAGGAACCCTAAAAAGCCCGACTGGAAGAAGTGCAGTAGTGTATTCAAATCTAAACTAACAGCCATACGTTATCTAAATATTGGGACTATTCAAGATTTGGAAACAAAAGTACCTACTTTTGAGAAAGCCATGAACACGGCGTACAAGGTATCATGGCCAATCAAATTTAGCAGAAAAAAAAACCTTCTTCCCCGGTGGAAAGAAGATCTGTTCAATCTGAGAAAGATCAATAGGGACATCTTCAACATCAATCAGAGAATTTCTCATGATAAAAAGCCATAACTATAGTGCTGCCCAATGAAGTTCAAAATGTAGCCGCTAAGTCAAGAACATGGTCTTTATGGCGTTATACATTTTTGTTATTTTTCCTCTATTATTGTTAGAGAACTTTTCCGGACCACTTTTTAGTGCTATCTCTAAAGTTATTTCATCTGTATTTCGCCCGTAAAGCACATAGAAGCACCGGTTTGACTAAACTTCTTTTTCTACAATTTTATTCATTTAAAGAACTCCATAAATTGGATTATGTACGACTTTTAAAATTAACATCGGCCAAAATGCTGCAAATGAATGTATCAAAGAACATGAAAAACTCCTTTTCCTTTTGCGAGCGCTGTTTGAACAAGGAAAAACCTTCCTTTTTCAACAACGTTATAAATTAACACATCCATGTAAAAAGCTAAACCTACAGCAAAGACATATATTTTTCCTGATCCCTGAAGCCATAACGCGTTATCCTCCTGTGATGGATGAAATTAAAGCGTGTACAAAACGCTATCTTTTGGTTTTGTGAAACTGAAAACTGCAAACCAAGTGGAAATGTGCTTGCTTTTAAATCGCTCTATTGCAAAAACAGAATGAAACTATATAAAAAGTTTTACTGCAAGACCAGAGGCAAGAATTAAGCTGGGTTTTCTCTCCTGTCCTCGTTTCATGTGCATTTCATTTTTGATTATGACAGCACGATACAGGATCCCTTGACTAAAGACATTTAGAGACAGTGCGATGGCAGACTGATGGTTTATGGAGAATGTGATGAGTGATGTTGTAGTAAAAATTGCAACGTACACCATTTCGGCATTAAGGCTATAACCAGATAAATTCTGTTTTGAATGATTCTAGATAAATATTTACAAAAATGAATTTATGCCTCGAGAATGGATGCGGTAACTTACATACAAAACAAGGTCAAATTGGTAAAGCTTAACCTTCGCATTGCAGCACTGGATTCCATCATCAGCGTTTATGCACCCTGGCGACAAGATGCCTTTTGAGTACATTTCGCTGGCTTATATGATAACATTCTGCATGATCCTCACGTAATAGAGTTGAACCGTCAACTCAGCCAATCCCAATATAACACTAAGTGGACGATTCGCCCATTACCTATCAAAAATGAAAATTGGGCTATGCAGAATGGCGGGCTTATCAATTGAACAACAAGCTTTATGAGTTCCTGTAAGGCTGGACAAGCGAAGAACCTGTAAAGCCGATGAACTAGCGAGAATCGGTACCACTCGTCCTGATTCGGACATTCACCACCAGCTGGGTAAACCGCTGGCCACATGCAAACTGGAACTCTTACAGGAGTCTCTCAGGATTGCAAACATTAATTGGCAGGAGCAACACACCTGCATGATTACCCGACAGATATGGCTAAAGCTCGACCCTAAAAGGTCAACGGAGCTAATCTTACTCCGACGCAAAATAATTAGCAGTTCCGTGGAGGTTATCACGGGTCACTGCCTCATAGGCAGACACGCCGACAGACTGGGCGCGCCTTCAAACGACTTCTGTAGGAGTTGCCATGACGAAGAGGAAGAGGAAACCATACTCCACCTCCTCGGCAATTGTCCGACCCTAGCCAACCGTAGGAACCAGTTTCTGGGCTCCTCCTTCTTTGAAGATTTAACCGAGCTAGGCTCCACTGATGTCAAGGACCTGGCTCGATTTATCAGAAGTTCAAAATTGTTCCCGGCGACGAGTTAGGGCCGTACAACCTTCCCAACCTAGGTAAATCTAGTTTGGTTTCCCTAGAGCTAACCCCACTGGAAACAGGGAGGTGGCTCGGTGCACAGGGGGGTACATGTCCACCCCCATGGGCCTATTTGGCCTAAGTGTGCCTTTCTCAGGCAGACACTTTAACCTAACCTAACCGTAAAATAGGTACACTTTGCCATCGAAGACCGTGCAAGCTACCTATACCTATAGATAAATATAGTTGGTGGTGTAAAAGATAACGTGCTAGTTTTCCACACGAAAATCAATGACTGTAATCCTACCGGCGGCCACCCTTGGTCCAAAGACCGGGAATGCAAACTATACATCGATGTACTATATAGTTTTTAAACATCGATATTTTGGTTGCTGGACACCGAATAGTTGAAGCCTTTTAGGATGTGGCGATCCTCATCTGGAGATTCTCGAGTGTTACTTACACCTCTAAGCGGTAGCAACCGGGCAATGCATCATAGAATGTAGCTAAGTCCTGAATTACACGAGAGGGATTTTACCCCATGAATGACGAAAACCGGTTTTTTTCTTGGTGAGAGAAGTGAGGTAGCAAGAGGGTCATCTGTGAGTGTCAATCACGAATCGTAGGGGTTTTGCTTGAGTTTTTCCTGATTTGCTTTTGTCCATTTTCGTAATTTCCCCATTAGGTTTCGAAAAATTTTTGGTGTCAGGTTGATTTAGTATTGCTTGAGCCGGTGAATACAAATTGTCAACCCTGCAAAACACTTATGATTCGGTTTTTTAACGTCAAAAAAAGGCACTTTCGTAGCAACACTCCGAGGGTTTTTCTACTTTTGCACAGAAGAGAATTGCCGCGAGTTATGTGGTAATTCAGGACCAAGTAACTAATGCGGGAGGAGATAACCTCTTCAAAAATCCCCCCAACTCCAAGTTTGTATTAGGCCATGCCAAGAGAGTCTGCAGTGGTGCCCCCTATCTGGAGGACCCAGAAGTAATAGAGTCGCGAATGGCGGGGTCTCAGGCACTCCAAGTTTGTATTAGGCCATGCCAAGGGAGTCTGCAGTGGTGCCCCCTATCTGGAGGAGCCAAAAGTAATAGAGTCGCGAATGGCGGGGTCTCAGGCACTTCGGTAGGAGTGAAGGTGTTCGGGGGTATGGTAGCCCCTTACAGGTTGGCTATGCCCACGGTATCCATACCACAACAGAAGCAGCTTTGGGAAAATTACCTTTCGAAGGTTCTGCGGCGGCTATGGAGCCTGGCTGGCGCCGGCTGAAAGTGTTGTAGCAGTACTGGAAGAAGGTGCAATTGGCAAAATAATAACTAGCACTTCCTCAGGTGCGGCGATGGTAGAGATGGTAGACTCTAACGAATTGACTATCTCCGCGGTGCACAAACAAGTAAAAGATGCAGACCTGCCTTCCGAAGGGTTAGCTGCGGTTAATCCGGAGGAGGTTCGGGACTAATTCTTTGTGGCGTGGAACCGATCAATGCCGTGGGCAGAGTAGGGTTGAAGATTGTAATTAACGCATGGACCAAGACGTTACACTGGAGACGGTGGCACAACATGGATTCCTGCAGATACGATAGGATTCTAGCAGTGACCCAGGAAACCGAAGTTAGTGGCGACAGTGGAATAATTTGATACTCAGTTGATCCCACTAAGTAAGACTGGAAGGGGTCGAAGAGGGACCCGATTCTATGTGGTCTGTTTTGGCTAATCTCCAGAGAGCAGATATGTAGGTGTTCTTAGTTAGTAAGAATCTCATACTACCGGAGGGCATGGGCTGTCCGGTGTCTTTTGGAAAATTTTCACCTCTCCGCTAAAAGAAACATCGGTATTTTGATGAACGAAACATTACCGAAAAATCGACGATAAAAGTCACATCGACATCATTCATTTATTCAGTTCAAGGATGCTCTACCATCAAAACGTGTAGACGCGTCGCATAGTAAACCGTTTTATACTGCTCGCTTCGCGGTGTTCATGTGTTTTTTTTGGCGCAAGAGATTCAAATAAGTACTACGGATAAAATTATATAAATCTTATCAAGAAAGAGCGATTATAGTTAATTAATAAAAATTAGACAGAGGGTTGGGAGCACCACTCACACGCTGGCTATTCAAGTGTCCGCTGATTGGCTAAGGTCCGATGAACTGAGAGTCTGCACCGTTTCGTTATCTTCAGTGCCCCCGTGAGCAAGCCAGCGCAATTCTGTTCTAATTTCTTAAGAGCATTGGGATAGTCCCAGACAATTCTAGACATAAAGGTATTTAATCATAGAGCCCTAAGTGCCGCATCACTATCCAATAATATGTAAATGTTGGCTCCGCGTAATCCTATTTGGATAATCTCGTGGGCGCAGAGTTCAGTGGCGCCAATCTCAATTTGAGAGATCTTTGATGCAAGAGAAGCCTAGGTCGATAGACTCAATTGCGTGTCCTCTCCTTGGATTCGTCAGTATGCCAAATGAGATATCCCTGATCAAAGGTGTGTAAGCCAGTACTACCTACCTTAAATGATATTTCAAAGTTGCGCAATATTTCGGCATGACCTCCGATTTATTTATTTATGTATTTATTAAGGACCAGATTCGCCAAAACTTGCTACTACAATAAAAAATACAGAGAATAAAATTAGGACTAAAGCTAAGACAATTGAAATAAGTAGCCTCAGTAGGCTATGCAGCTGTCGCGTGGACCAACCGAGCTCGTTCATTCCGTAAAGCGTTCGATGTTATTTAATATGTAAGAAGTCGGTGGTCCTCAAGGACCGGGCCGAGATGAACATACCCATGTCATTCAGCAATTCAGAGGAGTTGATGGTCCCCTGTAGTAAATAAAAAAAACACACGATCTTATAAATCCTGCGCCTCTTTTTAAGGGTGTCGAGAGAGATTACTGCGTGCCACCAGGGAAGACCGCGGAGAACGAACCTAAGGAATCTGTGCTGAGCAGCTACGATTCGGTTAATGTGAACGGTAAAATAAAGATTCCACATCGGACACGCGTGCTCCAGAAGGGTCTAACGAATGTGCAGAAGAGGAACCTGGTTAAGTAGGGATCATCAAACTCTCTGAAGTACATTTTCATAAAGCCAAGCATGGAATTAGCTCTACCTACCAATGTAGTCCTCGAAGGATAGACGAGAAATAAGCCGGTCAAACCTACTCAACAAACATCCATTCAAAGATTATTCCGAGAGAATGGGATTCCTGCTGTGGGTAAAAGTTATTACGGTGCATTTGTTAGTGTGAAGGGGGAAACGGTTACTGGAGCACAAGTCATGGAAAATGTGAATGTCGGAGTTCAACAAAGCACAGTTACGGTCGGAAGAGACGACGCGGATAATTTTGGCATTATCGGCATATCACAAGATTCTGAAGCTAGTCAGAAGCAACGAGACGTCATTACTAACAATGATAAAGGAGTGTGGCCCGAGAATACTGCATTGAGGCACCCCGGAAGCAACAGAGAGAGGCACCGCGGAACAAGAGACGCTGAGTGCGACGAGACAGGTAAGAGGATAGCCAATCAACGAGAAGCGGTGGGAACTAAACAAAATGAAGCTTGCGAAAGAGGATCCCGGGGTCAATTCTATCGAAGGCCTTGCTAAAATCGGTAAATATGCAGTCGACCTGAAAGTCTGACTGTATCGTAGGCTGGCAGTGATGCACGAATTCAAGCAGGTTGGTAGTAGTCGGTTTACCCTTGATGAAGCCATGCTGGAAAGAGCCGATGAAAAATCTGCAGTCAAAACGGAGCACGTCAGTGATTAGGGACTAGAACACCTTCGAAATGTGGTACAAGTTGCCGATGGGTCTGTAGCTGGACATGTCGGATTTGTCACCAGGGGAATTATGACAGAATTCTTTCAGAGCCCAGGGAAACGCCCACAGCACAGCACATATTGAATTGTCTGCAAAATCACATATAAATTCTTCCAGGATTTTTCTGTGGCCAGTCGGATTGTTTGCTTTGATGAGATTAGAAGGAGGTCCAGAATAGCCTTGATAACTGCTGCAGGCCCACATGGCACCTAATCGATCACCAAGTAATTTAATTTTTAAGATTAATTATATAAAATTGAATTTTTCTTAAAGAAATCACCAAGATTTCTTGATAAGCTGCTTCTCTAGCGGGCAATTATTAAGTTATAATGTCCAGCCAGTACAAATTACCGCCTTGTTTTAAACATTAACATGAAAAAGTATGAAGCAGTATTTTCGCCTATTCTTTTGGTAGAGAAAAGAATTTCAATCGCAGTAATTGTTTTCTTGATGGCAAAATTAACTTCAAAAAGGTGTTTATGTTGTAATTGAACATTATATCACAACATAAAACGCTTAAAGCCATATTAACCGGCGAAAATAATTTCAACGCGCTCGACTGCGTAACGTGTAACTAATCAACTCGTTTTCGACGATTAAACCTTATGGATATGTGCCCGCTTAAGGGTGGCACACAGTATATACGTACATATATTCCACTGAAATTCTCATTACTCAGCTTTCTATGGACTTTGATTATAAATAGCTCCAAGGCACTTCAGCTCGTACAATTTCCGTAAATTTATGTCTTAACAAGACAAAACGAACGACATTTTGCCTATCCAGGGATGTATTTTTAGATAATTATGCTCTTAATGTGTGCTTTGTGGTGTTTATTATTCCTGAATTGCGGACAGATTAACAATAGAATTCATTAAGTGGCTCTCAAGTAGGAAATTTATTAACATCTGTTGTCTATTTCTTTATGTGATATTACCAGAAATTTTAACTTAATTTGTTATAGTCTATAGTATATGTACTATAGTACTACCCAAGTACGTAAATAAGAGTTGGTCTGGTTAACAATCTCTCTATAAAGTGTAATTGCCTTCATTTAATTAATTTAACAAAATCCTTTCTAAGGAAAACATCTTTCAAATCGTCCTTCGTCACGAAACATCACAATGGAAAACATCATTAAGAAAATTGCATAAAGAAAAAGGACGAAAATTATGCGGTCTTATCGCTCATATATTTCACGTACATGTATGCGCTGTGCCAACCAACCATATATGTATAGGGGCCGGCTAATGGACGGACATTTTTTGCCTGAGAAATCTGCTTCAAGGCATTTACTGCATCGAAATTTTTCGAGTCCTGCTGACTAGCCAGATAAGGTGACCGTTGGCAAATGTCTAGCCAGAAAACATAGTCCAGTAAAATTATAATTTTCGAGCCGTCAAGTACAGAGGGAGAGCCCCCCATACATAGGGGGAAAACATGTAACAAATTAGTGCACGTGCCGTAACTGCCTACAATGATGGAAATGCGACTACAACGTCCTCGTGGTGGAACCTGTTAACAGACTCCTGACGCGTTGAAGCCTACGCCAGGAGTGCTGGTTAATTTCGTCGGGCTGAGAGAAGGATACTCTCCTAAATAAAATACCCCAAGCCTAGGTAGAACTGCATACGCCGAGGGTTGCGTGACTATGGGGGTGTTTAGTCGCTTATATTCTGTCTCCGGATACCAGGTGATCTGCAGTTTCATTTCAATACAGCCTTCCTGCAGTAATGCAGATGGCCGTTTATTTCTTGCGCTACTTGTTGCAATCTTATGGACAACACAACAAAACGAGAGCTAAAGGCGGGTAGTATTTCGTCTAAAACACCAAATTAAGACATAGTGGAAGTCTCTCGGGCATTATCAAGGAAGTACTGTTTGAGCTTGATTTGAAAGCCTACACGTGCGAGTCGATGTCGACGGAGACAGACAGAAGTCCAGTCAAAAAAGCTGCCAGGAGGAAGATGACGGAGGGCTCTTCTCCAAGCAGCCGGAATCGCTCACGGAGGAAGACCGTAATAGATTAGCATGGGCTAAAGAAATCGTAGCCAAAGATCCAACAACGCTAACCGAAAAGAGCGAATTTGTTCGCGGTAGCGACTCCGCTAAAGAGGCTACCAAGGATAAGCGGCCTTCGATAACAGGAAGTGCTAAACCCTCTACTAAGGCTCCGAGGACGAACGATGCTTTCGTTGCGGGAGGTATCGGGTGTACAGCTAGCAAGCGGAAATGAATGAAAGAATAAAAGGGGCAGGTCGACTGAGGAGGCGGGCATCGAACCTAAGAGGTTGAAGCCAGGTCCTAGTAAATCAGTGGCCAACAAACCTGGTCCCAACAATTCAGGCTTGACGGATAAAACGGAGACTGGACCAGCAGGTGCCAGAAGAAATTGAACAATGAGGTGGAAATGGATAACCTTAAGCTAGCATTATTTGACAGTAGAAAATGGTAGAGAAGCTGTTGTCGAGCGCCGTTATTAACCACGTCCTCAAAAATCCGTAATTAACTGTGCCGGTGTTTAACCGATCGAGGTGGAATCATGGTAGAAGGGTTCTGGGCTGTAAAGATCAGGCTACACACGACTTCGTCATCAAGCCGATCTCACAGATGAAGGCACCATGGAGCTAAACTGAAGCTCGTCTCATTACACGAAATCTCGATGAGACCGAGAGGTAGAGTGGTCATCCTAGAGGTAGAGGTCGATAAGAAGGTGTTGAAGGTGCTCCAGGCACAAATCCTGGACGTCCTAATTTTTTTTTTATATTATGTGGCCAAATCCTACTGGACAACCCTTTGATGCGTTAGCATGGTTGTGGCCCGAAGGGCATTACGGTAAGGGAAGTGAGGAAACTTGAATATCTTGTTTGCTATTGCTGCGAGCTAGACAACAGCCCAGAGACGGAGTGGATTATTTAAATTTCTTAATAAAAGCTCACGGGGAGATTGGGTCTCGAACCCGGGACCCATGGCATGGTGGTCGTGCGGCTAAACGAATTGATCCAACTCCGTACCTCTAATGAGGTAGTGACAGGTTTTGAATGCTTAGGAGCCGAAAAACGGGAGTAAGGGATTCGTTATTCTTTCCCCGTAATAAGAGGATGACAAGATAGTCTTCATCGCGGTCGGAGAAGTGTCTCTAAGACTTTTTAAGAGAAATTGGTCTGGAGCTGAAGGATCAGAAGAGGTGGGCAGAGAGGGACGCGAATGAAGGTTGTTCAGATAAACCTCCACCATAGTAAAGCTGCTATACTAAACCACCTGCTGCTAGTAATTAACGGGGCGTAGATTTGGCCCTAATCCAAGAACTATGGATTAATAAGACCAACGTACAAGGGTTGTGATCGCAGCAATTCAGAGTCAAGCAACGGGTAAGGTAAAAACTTGCATACTCGTTAGGAAACACATACAGCCCATTATGCTTTCTAATTTCAGCTCCGATTATCTTGTATGGAGGCGGGGGCGCACAAAGGTTGGATGGCTTCGACATACATGCCGTATGAGGAGTCTTCGCTCCCTCGGAGGAAGTAATGAGCCCACTTTCATAACGGGGAATAGGAGAGAAATCTTGGACTTAACTCTTATCGCAAACACGGATTACTTTGCGGTGCACAATTGAAGGTGTTGAGAGCAGGCGCTCCTATCTGATCATTGCTAGATACCCTTCGATGCGGAGCTTACGGCGAAGTCATCCTCGACATTTAGGAATATTTGTAAAAACAGCAGGTTTGAGGAAGATGTAGCTGGAAGCAGTGTATACTATCATCAATACTGTTACCTGAAATCCTGCCCTACTAGCAGAACACATAATAAATCCAGTCCACCATGGTGGAATGCGGATTTGGTTAAGCTTAGGACACAATGTGGCTAAGCAGATATAAGGATAGTCTTAAATCCTTTAAAGCGGCAATAATATCAGCAAAAAGGTCCTCATGGAGGAAGTTTTTCGGATCTATTTAAGCGAATGCCGAGACACTAAGCCTTAGAAAGGTCTTGTCTAAGTACCCGCCTAGTCCGTCATCAATAAGAAGGGAAAATGGATTCTGGACTAGTACAAACGAGGAGCTGATAAATACACTCTTCGATTCTCACTTTTTGGGTAGTGGGAACGTTGCACAGAATGAGAGAATGCTTTCGGTGGGCTCTGAAGTTGACGGGGATTGATACCTTATAAAGTCCATAGGCTTCGTAAGAGCCACAGCATGGGCAGTAAGAAACCCTGGGGTTTATGGGTTAAGGCCAATTATACTCTAGAAGGCACTAAGACTTATAATGACCGACTGGTGACGTTATACAATAGCTTTCTCTGGCTAGGATACATACCAATAGCTTGGCGAGAAGTGAGGGTTATCTTCATTCCGAAAGCGGGAAAAGCGAACCATATGGCAGCAAAACATTACAGTATGCGCTCGGAAAGCTGGAAAATGGGCCTCGAATGGGACAATGCTGGGAGGGAAAGTTTAAACTCTTTCTAGTGAACTACTATACTGGAAACTTAACTGAAAAAGGAAAACAGCCGAGCACATAGCGAAAGCAAGCGTGGCTTTCTATGTATGCGTATAAGAAAACAATTGGGGTCAAATGGGGATTAAAACACAAGGTTACACATTGGTTGTACACCGCAATAGTCAGGCCATTTCTTTGCTACTAGTCTGGTGGACAAACAGCGGCAACTGGACATATACTGTAGAAGTATGGCAGCGAGAAGCGCAGCCAGATTGAAGGCTATGGGTTTTTGGAAGGAGAGGTTAAACGGGCATTTTGCTAGTGCCCTGCACTGACATCAAGTAGAAGCAGGCTACTGTGATGGGCATTATTCGAATAAATTTTCAATCAAATAACGCTTTTTTTTAAAAATCGAATAAAAAATTATTCGAATAAATTTTTATTCGATTTTCAATTTATTTTAAAGTTATTCGCAAATAATTATTTGTTATTTGGTGCTCCTTAATCCAATTTCAAATAATTATTTGTTATTCGATCGTGCGTTAATCGATAATCAAATAATTATTCGTTATTTGATGAATTATTGGCAAACGGAGACGGAGTTGGATCAATACGTTGAGCGGCAAGACCAATATGCTATGGGTCCCGGGTTCGAGACCAGATGACCCCGTGAGCTTTTATTAAGAAATTAAAATAATCCAATCTGTCTCTGGGCTGTTGTCTAGCTCGCAGCAATGCACAAACAAGACGCAAGTTTCCTCACTTCCCTTACCCTAATTCCCTTCCGGCCAAAACCATGCTAGCGCATCAAAGGGTTGTCCCCTAGGATTTGGCCACATCGTATAAAAAAAATTTGTTATTTGATGCATTTTATTCGAATTTCAAATAATTATTTGTTATTCGATTATTACATAATTATTCGATAGTTCATGTCTCTTCATGAAATAATTATTTGTTGTTGGTGTCCATTAGTTCAATTTCAAAAAATTATCTCTTGGTACACGCATTTCATATCACAAGGTGTCTCGTACTTAGGAAATTGAAACTGCCTTGTTATGTTTCGATGTTTACAGTAAAGATTTTAATAAATAATACCATAAAACGAATAAGTAATCCATAAAGAGACATCAACTATCGAATAATTACTTGATAATCGAATAACAAATAATTATTCGAAATTCGAATAAAAAGCACCAAATAACAAATAATTATTTGCGAATAATTCATCAAATAACGAATAATTATTTGATTATCAAATAACGCAAGATCAAATTAAAAATAATTATTTGAAATTCAAATAAAAATCATCAAATAACAAATAATTATTTGCGAATAATCCTTCAAATAACAAATAACTTTTGTAATCAAATAAATTTTTATTCGATTTTTCAAATTATTTGAGCTTTTAGCTTTTATCTTTATTCGAATAAAAAATGCCCATCTCTGCTGTGTAGTTATTTCTTCTCAGGGCTTGTCGAGCTGCAGGGTATAGAGCTGAAAGCTAACTGAGATTCCTTAGGGAAACAGGATTGCTATAGAGCAGGAGTTTAAGCAAAGCCATGTTACCATAAATCTATGGGGCACAATGGACGCTGTGGTGGTCTAAGTGATGCAGGCTGAAGATCTTTTCAGCAGCATCCCTCTAACCTAACCTAAAATGGTAGTTTATTGAAATATAATGCAAGCCCATGGCACAGAGAAGGCTCGGCCTTGCGCTCACTCTGTAGCAACGATAATGAAGAAGATATACTTAACTTCCTGGCAATATGTCCTTTGCTTGCAGAATTTAGACGACCGTACTTTGGCGAGAAGGTCTTAGCAGGATTACAAGTCATAAAGATTCTCATAGGCCAAAATTTACTCAAAGCATACACTCGCGTATAGAAGTTATTTAGTAATGCAATATGCTACTCCTCTTCCTCTGAGTAATAAAGTAATACAAGTTGTTCCTTAACTATCAAAATATTGAATACAAGAAATGCTTTTGGTTATTCGTCTTTTCAGGGAGTATGTGTACACTAGGGTCATTATAAATATTAAAGTAAGACTGTTTGACTGTTTCTGTAACTTATAAAAATTGTATTACTCAATTCTTTATAAGTTACAGAAAAATGGACAATTTAATTAGTAGAACAACTGGGCAGACGATTTTATTGCCATTGCTCGAGCCTTCAGAAACAAATAAAACGAAAATAATCAATAAATTTTTTTGATATCTGGCCTAGTTTTGGAGATATTCGATCTTGAAATGTTAGGAACACATCACTTGTCAAAACGGCCGAACTTAAAGATAGCGCGAACTTTTTTATTAAACTTTCTGGGAGGAAGAGGTGTATAAATAAGTTTTTTAGTTCTTTTATTAACTTGCGGGGAGATGGGCTGTCCCCCCCCCCCCCCCCCCCCCACCCTACAGAGGCATATATTTCATTGGTTAGTTAATAAAACATCTAAAAGCCGAATTAATACACCGCTTTTGACAAGTCGTGAAGTGATGTGTTTTTAAAATTTGAAGATCGAATATCTCCAAAACTAAGCCAGATATCAAAAAAATTTATTTATTATTTTCGTTTTATTTTGGGGTGCTTTATCGAAATTCATCGTCAAATCGGTGTGCCACGGAAACTAAAATCTCCCCAAAAATTGTATTACTGAATCCTTTATAAGGGCCGGCGAATTAATTATATTAAAAAAAAGCAATTAAACTTTGTGTTTTATTACATAAAGAGGACAAAAAATTGGTGCATACCTCTCCAGAACAATTGTATCGTTTCACAAAGAAACGCACCACCTTCACAGGTCATTCTTGCAAATTCGTGAAAACACATATTTTGTTCGACTGGATAGGTAAAATCTTGCACAAAACACTAACTAGCATGCATTACATTAAATTTTACTTACCTATTAAACTGCACAACACTTTAATCACACTAAATTAACACAAAAACACCCGCGCACGCATCTTTCGAGTTAAATGTAAATACGTGAAACTTCAATTGCCGCTGACGTTTGACATGTCAAATTCATGTAAATTTTCCTACCAGTAGAAACTAAATGGAATGTTGTGCCGATTTCTACGACTTTTTTGCTCTCATCATTTAACTCCGGCTGTCATTTTATTATTTGACGTTTTTCCATAGCAAATTGTTTGTTGTAGGTGAAAAAGTGTTAATTTTGTCGTCCCGTAAAGCTGAAATAAGAATTAAATTAATTGCGAAGTTCAAAAATATTTGAGAAAAGTTGAAGCTTTAAACAATTAGTGGCAGTGAAGTGTGTAGTGCAATATAACAAAAATTCAAGTAATTTGAAGCTCCTTGGAATTTCATTTCACAGGTAAAGTAGAGAAAATAAAATTTTTTTGTGATAAGAATATTTCAGGCGCTGTTAAACACACTATTTAATTGTGAAATACCCACTTTTTGCGTTAAGGTAGACTTTCTTTACCTTTGGCTCGGCAGGCGTATTTTGATCTGTTATTGAGGTGTAATTAGATTTTGATTCCCAAGCTGTCTCTTTTGTTTTTTTGTTTGATTCTCGATAGAGACGGGCACTCATTACCCCGAAAATGTAAACAAAAAGAAGCAAGTGAGATTCGTTGAAGACTTTGGTACACATTTGGGCCCCGCCCACACAGGGAAAATAATGTGTAACAAATTCCTCGTGGTGGCGGCTGGTAACCTACTCCTCTCCTGGCACGGTCATTTCTCTGCCAGGTGTGCTGGCTAATTGTAATCTGAGGGAGAGGGGGTACTTTCTTAAGATAACGGCATACGCCAAGGGATGCGTGGCCAAGGGAGAGCTTGGTCGTTAGTATGTGAACTTCGGATCTCTGTCATAGTAGACCAATAATTGCCCCCTATATATATTCAAATCGAAACAAAATACAATAATTATGAGATTGGCGACCCGCAAAAAATTTCCTGTCACTTATGTACAATGAGATTTTTATGGAATCAGTATACAAACTCGATGAGGCCACTAAGGACTCAGGGAAATCTCCCAAGGAAGTAATGGACATCGACAGCCTAAAGAGTAAGAAGCTCAGGTGGCTTTCGGCACAGGAATACTACCCAAAGACAGCTAGAGAATTAGTGCTAGCCCCTAGGGAAATACCGACCAGTTCCAAAAGAAACCATTCAGATAACTCCCGTCTAGATCAATCAAGTCTAAAAGAAGGAAGACTCCGAAAGATAAAACTGAGGGTAAGAGACGGAGTTGGATTAATAGGTTGACCGGCACGAATATCATGCCATAGTTCTCGGGTTCGAGACCAGGTCTGTTCTTCCTGAGGTCATGCTTTCCACCGAACAGTTCATGCTCGTGCAAAGGGCGATCCGTAAAAAGATCCGGGAAAATAAGGAAACTGAGGTCACACCCACATGCCCTGGTAGCGGATACAGGCCAAGCTCGTTGATGATCAACTGCGCTGATAGAACCATCTCGAAGTGGCTCAAACAGTGTGTAGTTGAACTTCAACCATGGGAGAGGTTCAATCTTAGGGCAATCGAGGAAAATGAGCTTCTTCGTTCGAAAGTCCTGGTAAAAAGGGGAGACAGAGTGTACTACCTCAGTAATAGTACTGTCGATAGAGGACTTCTATGCTGAGACACTCAAGAAAACTTCATTCAAAGTCAATTATATGTTCGGACAAGTCCAGAAGTGAATTCACTAAGACATAGCCCAGACTTCGACTGGGTTTAACTCCAACGACCACATCTGGTGTAGCACAACCTGTGGCGTGGGCAGATGCGATTTACTCCACTTTGAGGGTCAATTCCTGGAATACACTGCATCTACAATTGTCAACAGGCTGCAGAAGAATCGAGCCGCTCCGGCCCCCCATCACTGGGAGGCACATTTTCGGCGTCTAAGTCCTTCAGGGCTAGTTAAAAGATGGGAAAAAGTGTGACTGCAGTGGGCAGAATAAGTTTACTAGCCATTAATAAAGTAAATACCCATCAAACCTTGCCAAGGACAGCCGGTAAAACCACTCTAAGGTTCCTCCAGGCCAATAACCATCATGCAAAACCTGCATCTGATGTGCTTAGTAGGAGATTCATGCTCGACGGATTAGATGTGGCTTTTATTTAGTAACTGTGGATTCACGAACATAGATGAGCAGCTATACGTAGGAGAGGCATCCCAGAAACAAATATCACCATCATAAAGGAGTCCTACTCAGGAGCTCAATGTTACGTCCTACACCAAGGAAAACTGTCGCCCTTCCAAGTGCTGAATGGAGTTAGACAAGGATACGTACTGTCACCTTTGCTTTTCCTGCTCGTGATTAATGACGTATTGTGCAGCGCCCTTGACGACCACCCATCGTGAAGGATTATATGGAAACTCTTTAACCACCTTACGCACCTAGACTATGCCGACGATGTATCTCTCCTATGCAAGAAATGGAGTCATCTAGCTCGAATGTCTGAAGCCCTGAGCAAAGAAGGTCGCAGAGCAGAGCTTAAGATAAGTGCTGCTAAAACCAAACTTTTGAGCTTTGACTACAGGAGACAACATTAAAATTATCTGGAAGAGTAGCAAATAGAACAAGTGAATAAATTGTGCAATCTCGGAAGCATAGTTACAGCAGACGTCGGAGATGAATCTGATGTACAGGCTCGCATCAATAAGGCTTGCGTTGCGTTTAATACTCTTGCGGAGGTCTGGCGCAATAACATCTCCAGACGCACAAAACTCCGGATCTTCGAGCCGAACGTTAAATCTGTTCTGTTGTACGGCTGTTCAACATGGAAAGAGATCTGTCAAATAACATCTAATCTACAACCCTTTGTCAACCGGTGTCTCCGGCGCGTCCTTAACATCCATTGGCCGGAGGTCATTATCAGCGAAGATCTACGCAGACTTACAGGTCAAGACGGGATAGACACCAGTATTCGCAGGCGAAAGTGGCACAGAATGCAAGGAATCCAAGGAAGACGGTGAATTGGACGACCGCGCAACACATAGAGAAGATTCGTCGAGAGTGAAGATACCCAGATCAGCAAATCGTAGCCTTAGTTGAAGGTGTTGGCGCAGAACCCGACCACGTGGAGAGTCGGTGCAATAGACGCCCTACGCCCCACAGAGGGTTAAAGAAACCGGAGCGACTTGAAAACACTCAAATGCAAAAACAGTTTTAGAGATGTTACGTTTAAATTCAAGAGATTCCAGTTTTGTAAGATTGAGTCTATCAAAATATGTTGGCAAACTGAAAGGGTTACTCCAAGGAAGCCCACGAAATGTAAAACGAACTAAGCGGCGCCAGACTATCTCTACTCGGTATAAAGTCATGATAAAATGGTAACCACACACAGGAAGCATACTCCAGAATTGGCCTAACAAAGGTGCAATAAAAGAGTCGTGTAATATAAGGGTCGTCAAAATCCCTAGCCCATCTTTTAATAAAACCTAGTGTAGACATCCCTAGACGTGGTGGTGGAAAGGAAAGGACAGAAAAAAAGAATCGAAATCGAGCGATATTATTGTTTTCGGGATCACTGTGATTAACAATCACACTCTAATTGTCGTTGGATACTATGGGGTTAAGACACATCTAGCACCCGGAGAGATGACTGTGGGTAGTGAGTGACTTATGTACCAAAAGTCTCAGAATTTCCTTAAAATATAATTAATTATTTCTTAAATCAAAATTACATCTGCTACGGATATTTTCTTCTACCCTGTATGCTTTGGATTCATTTAAGGATAAAATACGATCCCCACACTTCACTAACATTTCTCACGTCAGCAAGACACAAAGTTTTAGATATTTCTTCTCCACTTTCGATAGAGCAAATATAATTTAATAATTACATAAACGTGACTCTTCTAGTATGCAAAATTTACTACAAAATGGAAACTAATTTTATATATTTGCACACATCCAGAGAAGCAGACAAATACTTGGGAGCGGTATGAAAAGTTTCTACGTAATAAATTTCAGCAAAGGTCCACGAAATCCGCCAAAGAATGTTTTTGTTCCCTCTTAGTGCAGACTAATCCAATTATGAAGACATATAACTCTGTTCCACTATTCCGGGTAATAGCACCTCTTAATCACGTAGATAAGACTAAAAGACAAATTACGAGAACATTTGACTGTGCACGTCCTTATTAATTTAGCGTGATTTCACATGACAGGAGAAGATTTCCGTCAAGCAACTAATTACTTCCGAGAAATTTGCACCTGCCAAAATGATAAAAGTTTTTATGTTGCATTGCCTGAACTACTTTTATTGATTGTATTGTATGTATATTTAACAGTGTTTCTTTTTCGAAACTATATAAATTAAAGAAAAGAGTGGAAGTTGAAAAAAGGCTTCTTGTTGAAGTTATCTTTTTTTAACGTGTCAGAATACAAATAGATACTCTATGCATTCAGAATCATCTAAATCAATCCACGCGTTACTTAGTTTACCCTTCCCCCACCCAAACCTTGGTCAGTAGTTTTCCAAAGAGTAGCAATGGGGGATTATATTATAAAAAATAATCTTCCAAATAGGTGTGTGAATCAAGAAATTGAATAATGCCCCCTTCGCACATAACTCATAAATTTTTTTCGTCGCATCAGTGGGGCAACATATTCTACACATCAAAAGAATAATCATCCAAATCGGTCCACACATTACGAATTTAGACTACCCCTCTCCCAACCACCCCATCCTAAGAGCAAATTTTCTTCATTATTAGCAATGGGGTATCATACTTAATACATCCAAAAAGGAATTATCCAAATCGGTACACACATTACGGAGTTAGGTTTCACCTCTTACCACCAGCCCACCAAAAATTTTTTTTACATGGTACCAATCGGAGGGATACTCTACAACAAAGAAAGACATATCTAAATTGGTCCACGCATTACGAAGTTTGGTTTAACCCCCACCCTCACCGATTAACAATTTTTTTGACATGCTACCAATCAAGAGGCATACTCTACCCAACCAAAAAAGAATTATCCAAACCGGTCTGCGCATTAATAAGTTAGGTTTCAACCCACCCCCACCCTCACCACACTTAAAATTGTTTTGACATGCGGTAACATACTCTACCCAACAAAAAATGAATCATCAAAATCGGTCCACCCGATCGGAACCTCCTGAACCTCCCTGGTTTTGCAAAGTCAATATTAAGTTATTAATATTTAAGGATTTCCCGCGTTAATAACTTTTACTTATGTAAGTGCTGATGCTAGTACTCACCCCGAACATTTTGCTTCAAGTTACATTGAGCGTGGTCACTGTGAAACTGCCTGAAGCTGTAACCTATGATTTAATAATGATATTCGCGGGACAGGACTGGAGATTTGTCAAAATGAATCCAATGATGTTACTTTGGATGGTCCCGTATTTGCTCGTTAATTGCTGATTTATTCCGCTGATTTTTGCTGACCACAAATGGTGGTCTTTGTGCTTGCCCAATGTACGATGCCCCGTAGCTACAGGGGACGGTGTATACACCTGGTGTTTAGAGTGCAAACCGATCTTTAGGTGATTGAAGGTAATTGTTATTTTTTTTGGGTGGTAAATAGATTGACTTAACAACACATCGTTTTAAAATTTGACCCTCTCTGTCTATAAGTTGTTCGAAAACGGATACTTTGCAGCTACGGCGGGCGTTGCTTGGTAAGCTATCTAGTACATTCTTCCTTTCTTTACGCTTCTCGCAATAATACTATACAGTCACTGGAGAAAAAAGAAACAAATTGATTTTAATTTTCAATCGCCTTTAAAGTTTTGTAGACAAGGCCTCTCGGGCCTAGACCTAAATCCGTCACTGATTACCCTTCGCAGCACATTTTGCCCCAGGGTTACTATTATCATTATTTTTGGAATAGCCGTCGTACATATAATATAGTTATTATAGACTTGACTATTTTTTAGCAATACAAAAAATTTCTTAATTTTTATTTACAACTCAATATTCATTTCTGCTAAATGATATTAGATAATTCCTAATTTGCACGAGTTTAAGGCACAGAAAAAAACGTCATATTGGTGGTATGTACTAAGGATATGATTGGCTGCAGCTTTAAACCGGATGAACTCAACGAATTCTTCATTTATACCAGCAATATGAATGCAGCAGATCAATCTACCAGCCAAATCGGACCACTCGGATTTCCGGGACGTAGATACCAGACTGACAATTTTTCTTTTCAGGCGGTTGACATTGAAGAACTAATTACATCAATTTACTCAATTAAGTCTAATGCTATCGGTCCTGATAAGATATCGCCGCGGTTTATTAAACTCTTACTTCCTGTTATTTCTAGATACATACTTTATATAATGAATTCATGTCTGATGTCATCTTCGTTTCACAAATGTTGGAAAGAGGCCATAGTTATTCCAATACCAAAGAAGTCAATCTCTCTGATTTTCGCCCAGTTAGTTTTCTAGGGTTTTTTTCTAAAGTCTTAGAAAAACTTATGTATAAACAGATTATATTCGATGTAGATAGTAGCAGTTTACTAACACGACGGCAGTCCGGTTTCCACAATTCATATTCATGTGAAACCGCTATCCTGAAGGTTACCTCTGATATAAGGGCTTCTCTATACCGTGATGATATCATATCCATGGTATTTCTGGACGCTTCTAAGGCCTTTGACTGCGTAAACCATGATATTCTTTTCTCCAAGCTATCGGGTCTCTTTATTTTTGACAGTTCCGCCTGTCGGATGATTAACTGTTTCCTCTTGGGCCGTTGCCAACGTGTCAAGGTCGATGATTCTTTTTCCGAACCATTACCTTTACTACGTGGTGTTCCTCAAGGTTCTATATTGGATCCACTATTATTTTGTCTATTCATCAACGATTTACCAACGGCGGTACGTGACGTGAGTGTACACCTCTATGCGGACGATGGTCAGTTATACCTGAGCAGGCCCATAGGTTTTATCGAGGATTGTGTACATCGAGTAAATTTAGATTTGGATAGAATATATACCTGGTCTCTACAAAATGGTTTGCAGTTAAATCCTAATAAGTCTCAGTGTATTTGTTTCAAAAATGGTGCACTAAGTGACCTAGATATTCCACGAGTACTTTTAAATGGATTTCCGATACGGATGTCAGAAAAGGTGAAGAACCTTGGAATTGTTCTGAACCAGCATAGGAAATGCTGTGACGATGTAAACTCGAAGCTTGGTAAAATCTATGGGGGACTGCGCAGATTGTGGCTCTTGGCAGATTTTTTGTGTTGTTGGGCTCGGTTAAAGTTGGTCAAGGCCTTAATTTTACCTCATTTTACTTATGATAGCTTAGTATTTCCTAAGCTTGATAGCACTTGTTCTCGTAGAATTGAGACTGCTTTTAATGACTGTGTTCGTTTTGTTTTCAGGCTAAAAAGATTTGACCATATTTCACCTTTTCGGTTGCGACTACTGGGCTGCTCTTCGAGTGATTATCAGAGCTACAGGTCATTGGTCTTTCTTTATCGTTTGCTCAATTCGAATAAACCGGATTATCTTAGAGAGTTCTTTACTTTTACATCTTCGCAGCGCAACAGGGACTTGTTGGTTCCACGCTTTCATAGATCAGTCATGGAGTGTTCTTACCCTGTCCAGGTCATTCGGCTGTGGAATAGTCTTCCATTAAATGTTCACCATTGCGGTCACCATTGGTGCATTCAAGTCGCTTTTAAAGAATCATATTTCTGATTAATGTTTTTTTTTCTTTTCTTCTTCGCTCCTGCATGAAGCATTACAAGTTGCGTGTCTATAGCTATACATTGTTGAAATATTTTGAATCTATTGTATAATTATTTGTAAATTATTCTCGAGTTTCTTTATTTTTAATTATTTTTTTTTCGCAAAGTATTAATTTAGTCTACATCCGATTAGTATTTAGTGCGTATGAAGGATTAATAATCTTGTGTGCTTATAACTTGAAATATATATATATTATTATTATTTTGAATTGTCGAACTGAACCACAATTCTTTCTCTTTCGGGGATGGAATAAAATATATAATTAAATAAATAAAACGTAATAAATAATAAAGTAAATAAAACGTAATTCCGTGTATCAAAGTCTCCAAATTAACTGAATAAAACAAATGATACATTCAGACACTATCAATTGAATTTTGTGATTTTGTACAAAAGCGGAAATTTTCAATTATTTTTATTTCTGATATTATTTACAGTAATATAAAATATATTCATCAGCAAAAGCGGCCATGATATTTAAAACTCTTCCTCATTCCTGAAATTCAATTAATTCAACATACCACATAGACTTAAGTAGCCTTGACCGAATTCAACCAAAAGGCCAGGGACGTAGCTTGAAATAAAATCCGATTCATCTATAATTTGCTTGGGTTCATTTTAATTTAATTTCGAATAAAAGAGAACATGAACTCCCGCTGTGATACACAATTTCAACAATTAACGCGTTTTAATGAGTTCCCTGGAAAGCAATTATGCTCTTTTAGTAGTTAACAAAATTAAAATTTTTGTTTTCATATTAGAGTATATTATAAAATTGCATGTAAAAGTGATAATTTAACGAGCGGAACCGAAGTTGTCTACATAAGGGATTACGTTTTCAACCCTTTTCGAATGATGCGATCATTAAATACTTTGACAAAAAATTTTTTATGATTACAAAGGAGCTTAAGTGGATACTTTTATCACTTTCATGTTTTAATATTTTTTGACAAAATTCATCTCACCCCGTACTCGTTACATAATATCGTTTTGGCCATTGGGCAAAAGAAGCACTGCAATGGATTCAATGAGAACGATTTCAAGGGAAATCCAGTCACAGCCTACTATAGATACAATCCCCGAAAACATAACAGTTCGGTTGTTTTACCAACAAGCGTGTCGTCATTATTTCATTTGTTTTTGTACCACAGATTAACCAATCCTTGCAAACATATAAAACTGCACACTGTCTTAACCAAAACTATAGAGAAATGCTGATGTCATTGACGCATTTTAACCTCAATACTTCAGCAAAATGAATACATGAGAGAGTCTTCCTATTAAAACACATGGAAATTTTAAATTTTTAACGTAACCACAATGTTCAGAACATTTATAGGTTCACGTCAAGGAAATTCCAAGTTGAAACTTTTAACATGCTGCCAAAGAGTAGAATTTCCCAACCTTTTCCTATTCCTTGGATACGGAGTTGGATGAATTCGTTGAGCGACACGACCACCATGCCACGGGCCCCGGGTTCGAGACCAGGTCTCCCCGTGAGCTTTTATTAAGAAATTAAAATAATCCACTCCGTCTCTGGGCTGTTTTCTAGCTCGCAGCAATGCAAAAACAAGACTCACGCTTCCTCACTTTCCTGACCCTAATTCCCTTCCGACCAAAACCATGCTAACGCATCAAAGGAACAACCTATGCTTTGGTCACATCGTACAACCAAAAAAAATTTTTACTGAGGCAAGTTTTGGTTTTTTAACACCACCAATGCTCAGCTGTTCGTGTCAGCTTCCGGGCTTGTATATAGAATAGGCTGTGCTTCAATTTACTCGTCAAGTTCCATGGATCCATACGAAGGAGGGGGGGGGGGGGGGCGGAGGGCAGTGCTTCATGTAGAATTTTCACGAGATTGTTAAAAACATACGCTTAACACACAAATTCAAGGACTGGAATTTCATTTGTGATCATACGTGGGCCTGCACTTCCTATACCTCGCTGCTTCTGAAGCTCAATTATTGAATCATTCGTATAGAATTCATCGTTCGCCAAATTTTAGAGGTAAGTTTTTGTTACGACTGGCTTTGAGGATTCTAGATAGTAGATATGTTAGGTTAGGTAAGAGTGGCTGTCTAAGAAGGCACACTTAGGCTAAGGAGGCCGATTGGGATACCACAATTAAGGCTGCAAAAATTAATCCACAAAAAATCCCTAGAGAATAATAGGGTAAACCTGTTACTCTCTGTGCATTGAGCCTTAACCCGTCGTCATCGGGAACCATTTGGAACTTCTGATAAATCGAGCTAGGTCTCTGACATCAGTGGAGCCTAACTCGGTTAGCTCTTCAAAGAAGGTGGAGCCCAAAAACCGGTTCATACGGTTGGCTAGGGCCGGGCAGTTGCAGATGAAGTGGAGTATGGTTTCCTCTTCCTCTTCATAATGGCAACTCCTACAAAAGTCGTTTGACGGTGCGCCTAGTCTATCGGCGTGTCTACCTATGAAGCAGTGCCACGAGATAACGGCTACGGTACTTCTAATGTCTTTGCGTTCGAGCAGGATGAGCTCTCTTGACCGTTTATGGTCAAGTTTTGGCTATATCTGTCAGGTGATCAGACAAGTGTGTTCCTCCTGCCAATGAACATTTGCAATCCTGAGAGATGTCTCCAGTTTGCAAGTAGCCAGATGTTTACCCAGCTGGTGGTTAATGTCCGAATCAGGACGGGCTGTACCGATTCTCGCTAGTTCGTCGGCTCTACAGTTACCCGGAATATTACTATGTCTAGGCATCCAGCTAAGCCGTACTTTCAGATGCTAAGCTATGTTATTCAGAGCTAAACGACATGCTACAACCGTTTCGGAGATAGTATATACTCCCGTGAGGGATTTAATAGCGGCCTGACTATCTGTAAATATACATACGCTATCTGCAGGCAGCGTTAAATATTTCAAATGGTCCCCGGCTAGCTTCATAGCCATGTTTTCGCCTAAAATACGCTTCACTAGTCAGGTAAGCGAAGTGAGATATCGAGGTCCAGATGTTCCGAGAATATACGTCCACCTACTCTACCTTTCAGTTTGAAGCCCCCATTGAGGTGGAGCTGCCTCCCACTGGTGGCAAAGGAGAAATCGATTTTTTTTCCAAAGAAAGGTTTGGGCGTGGTATAGTCAATGTTGCTGGCAGTTCTTCCGTCCAGAATTTTGGAGTGACCGAAGTCAGTACATTTCCAGGTCTGGACTGAGTTAAGGTTACTGGCAGCTTAGGATGCGGTTTGCTTACCGAAGAGATCCACCGGAAGTAGGTGGAGAATAGTGTTCAGGGCCTTTATATGAGTAGGTCACATAGTGTGAAGTGGCTTTCTTCTCACGAGCTAAGATTTCAGAAACAACCTGTCTGAGTTCCATGTTTTTTTTTCAATTAACTGAACATAATCCTCAATTAAGTTGTATGAGTATAATGTATACACTTCAGTCAATATTTTTTTTATTTCAGATAAACGAAGTAGTCAATAACCATGCAACTGAAAAGATCAAGGTAAGTGGTGCTCAGTTTATTTTACATTTCATATCATTTCTTATAAAATGTATACTTAATTGCCATCCTGACGTATCCACTGAAAAACTCAAATTGAAATTCATAAAGGCTTACCTATTTTCCAGAAACTGTGACATTCGTTTCAGGTTTGGTGGAGAAAAATAATATTTATTCATCCAAATAATTTTCAGCTTGTTTATTGTATCGTTTCTTTTTTTTATTCCGCTCATTCAGGAAATATGGAACTCATCTCTTGCAGTATTTCCTTTGTAATTCCGCGCTGCAGTGCCACTCTTCGTTCTACCTTTGCACATTAACTTTATTAATCTGAAATAGTACCTATCTCGTATATATTTGCTCACGGTTGTAAATTTACCACCTACCTCCTCTGCAGTGCTCACTGGCGAATGTGGTTATATACTCGTATATCCGTTTCGGTGCTGGCAAATTTAATGAAATTCAACGTGTTCATTCCGAAAACAGAAAATTATTTCTGACAAGTTTTGTATCCTCCGCACGGGGAATACAACTGAGTTGCGAAAGTGGTTAAGTTTGAATAAGATGATCATCGTCGTGGAGATAGTTTCTAACGACAATCAATGGGAGCGGTATAACGTTTCTCCTAAGGCTAAAAGACTGTCGCCTAAATTTCGCTATTATCATCGTTAGACTTTCTATTCTTAAGACACTTAAAAATAATGAAAAATTAAATTTCGTTTTTAAGATATTACAAAGCCTTCCAAAACCAACATAAAATGTTCAAACAACCGCTTCCAAATACGCGAGACAATGGACAGTAATTTCTAATTTTACTTCTATAATTATCTGCTCCAGAGCACCCAGATTGCAACCCCTAGGGGGTGGACGTGAGGACTAAGTGCGCGAAGAATACTTCTAAAAGTGAAATAGTTTCTTCCGGAGGAATTTCTAAATCATATCACTGCCTTGAAGAATGGAGAGCCACGAACAAAAGCCCAAACCAAAATGAAAAGTCGTAATTGACACTTTTGAAGCCTCATTTAGACAAAGCTCCATGAGTTTTGTCTGGATCTGGGGCCACACAACGTTCTTACGTTCATCCCACAGGGTAAAGTTTTGCACTCAAGCGGTTAATAGTTTCCATAAAATCCACCTCTGTGGGCGTAAAAATTTAATTTAAGTTTCCTTGATGTAGTCGTGAATGACATATGCCTCAGGGTTGGCAGGAATCTTGACACATAGATTTAATTTTGGTGGCTAAGATTATCCAGGAATTTTTAGTTTCGAAAAGAATTTTGTGAGCTAATGAAAACTCTCAGCTGATTTTGATGTGGTTGAATTAAGTTCCAAAGAAAACGTAATTATAAATCTGGAATCAATTCCACCTTCGTGTGTCAAGCTTACAAGGGTAGTCTATAGATAGTTTGAAATTTGCATATAGGTAAAGTAGTAAAATTAATTATTATTCGTATCGCAGTCTAAATTTGATTCCCAAATTTGAGGTAAAACTCAAACGTGCGTACATCTTCGTAAATCATGTAGGCACTCGGTTAATCTGCATGTGCGTGACTAATTTGGAAAATTGGGTTTTCTGGCAGAACATAGACGTTAAGAATTTTTGAGACAGTTGTGTGAGCTATAGATATTAAAACTCGTCTATTCTCTATGAACGTTTATTAGTTACAATAAACTGCCTACAGTTGCTATTTTAGCGTTATTCAGAACATGTACCATACATGATCACGTTCCTCTAACATGGAGGCGAAGTCTGGGGCATTTCATCCCGAAGGCTGGAAAGAGTGGCCACAGACTAGCAAAGGACTTTAGGCCGATTAGTCTGACCTCTTTTGCATTAAAAACAGTAGAACGGGTCCTTGATATATGCCTGAGGCAAACTCTTTGTGGTGCAACGATGTCAAAATCCCAACACGCGTATTATACGGAAAGATCCGTGGAAACAGCCCTCCACGCGGTAGTATGCACCGTTGAATATTGAATCAAGTATAAACAAAATACCCTGGCTGCATTCCTGGACGTAGAAGTAACCTTTTACAATGTACGCATTGAAGCTATCCAAGAATCCCTTGCCGAGCTCTGTTTAAAGCAATTTTTTGGTGAATGGATAACTTCTATGTTAAAGGCAAGTCAGAATTCGGAATTAGTCGGGCTGTTAGGCACGTTCACCTTGAGGGTGGGGTTCTCTCTCGCGTGCTTTGACTAATCGTCACGAACAAAATCCTACCAAGCCTTCACCAAGGGGATGTTAAAGCCGTCGCTTACACGGACGATGTGGTGATTCTGGTATCACGGTTGTTTCCCTCTGTTATTAGCGAGATTATGGAGGGTGCCCTGAAAAAGGTGAGCAGTTTGTCTAAGAACTGTGGGCTGGCTATTATTCCAGAGAAAACTGGGCTTATGCTATTTACTACAAAACTAAAGTACCATACTTTAATTTACCCAAATTAAACGTCCAAAAATTTTCACTATCATCCATTGCCAGCTATTTGGGTTTAATCCTGGATCCAACCTGAACTGGAAGCTAAACATAGAGGGGCGGAAGAAGGCATGTATATGCCTCCATGTATATGCCTCCAGCTATATGCCTCCAGCTATACCTTTGGTAAAACATAGGGACTGCAACCTTAGATGACGCTGTGTTTATATATAGTGGTGGTGTGTACAATTCTCACCTACAGTCCACTGGTTTGCTGGCCTGCAATGAGTAGGGCTTATAACCAAACCAAGCTAAGTAGAGTGCAAAAAACCTCTCGCATCGGCACTGCCGGTGCCCTGCGTTCCATCGCAATCGAAGCTCTTAATGTGCTTATGCATCTTCTTCCCCTTGATAACCAGATCAAATTTTATGCGTCATGCAGTGCAGGAGGACTCAAAGAATATGGGTGCTTATTTGCTAAGCCCTATGACTACAGCAACATCCTTAGCTCCTAGAGGACTGATTGATACCTCAACTGAATACATTATGCCTGTCATATCAACTAGAAGAGAATGAAGAATCACTGAATCGGCCAGCAGCTATGATACCGTAATTTTCACGGATGGTTCTAAGATGGAACTAGGTGTTGGTGCAGGAGTGTTCCCTGAGACACTAAATTCATCGAAGTCATATCGTCTACCGAACACGTGGAGCGTCTTCCAGGCGGAGGTGCTTGCGATTATGAAGGCGTGTTCGCTGCTTCTGTGTCTCCATTCATCGAAACAGAACATCGCCATTTTTACAGATAGTCACTTGACTCAGTTACCATATCTTCCAGTTTGGTGTAGGACTGTCGGAATATTTAGCTCGTTGGACAGTCTGCTTAACATAACCTTGCACTGTGTTCCAAGACATTGGCAGGGAAGGAGATGGCCGAAAAACTTGCCAGTGAGGGCTCATCTCTACAGCGTATCCATGTTCAAGATATTCATATCCTACTAGGTTCCCTTAAGAGGGAACTCTTTTTGCATTCCTTGGCGCTGGCAAATGCCAGATGGAGCAATCTGCTTAACAGAGAACTGTTATCGAAAAAATCACTGCGGTTTGTATCGGCCACTGTATGAGATATATAAGCTCGATAAGTGAAATCCTTAGATTCAGCCTACTTATGGATGACGTTATCGACTCTGTTTTGACGTTGTTAAACGCATCCACTGTGAACTCCTTCTTCACTATCTTGTCGGTCAATTCATGCAGGGCCATCTCAACGGACAACAGTGCGACATTCTTCCTCATTTGCGAATGAAGACCAATTTGATTTCTGTCCACGAATCTAGAATATATGTGAGGATAAATGGCTTCCAACTCCAGGAAGTTCGAAGTATAGAGATTGCTCAGCGATTGAATGTTTAGCAAGGATTATATGTATAAGCTCGGTGATTTGAAAGGCTTGAAAGTGTATACCTCATTTCAGTTTCATTCTACTAAGGATCTTACTGCCTATGCCATGACTGTCAGAAGCTACTGTTGACTCATTTATTATTAATGTTTAGCGTCCTGAAAAGTGAGTATCAACCAGTAGCTGCAGAATTTCTAGGCTAGATGAGGTCCAGCATCTGTTAAGAAAAAGGGACTTATAGTTTCGGTCTTTATGTCACAGCCATCCAATCCTCTTATTTATGTACCTATTCAAATAAAATTTGGTGTACCCACCCAAATTTCAGTTCGGCGTCTTCCTTATTTCCGCTGCAGGTTTCCTTCTATAGTCTGTTTCGCGATGTTTTTCGGCTCTTTTGTTAGCGCGTGGCCTATCCATTGCTACAATCGCCGGCGAATACTGGTGTCTATCCTGACTAGGCCTGTAATTTTGTGTAGGACTTCGTTGCTAATGGCTACCGGTCAATAGATGTTAAGTATGCGCCAGAGACACCGGTTGAGAAAGGCTTGTAGCTTAGATGATATTTGACAGGTTACTTTCCATGTTGAACAGCCATACAACAGAACAGATTTTACGTTCGATTCGGAGAGCCTTACATCAACTTCAGCTCCAGCATCTGCTGTAACTATGGTTCCGAGATAGCAAAATTTATCCACTTGCTCTATTTGCTGCTCTTCCAGATAAATTTCAAGTTGCCTCCTGGAGTCCAAGCTCATAAGGTTGGTTTTAGGAGCATTGATCTTAAGTCTTGTTCTGCGACCTTCTCTGCTTAGGGCTTTGGATATTTGAACTATATGATTTTGTTTGTTGGATAGGAGACATACATCGTCGGTATAGTCCAGGTGCATAATATGGTTAAAAAGTTTCCATCTAATCCCTCAAGGGCGAGGCACAATAATTCATTTATGACGATTAGGAAAAGCAAAGGTGAGAGTGTGCATTCCACACTGTTCAATACTAGGAAGGGCTCCGACCGTTTTCCCTCGTGTAGGACATGACATTGGTCTCCTGAAGAGGGATATTTTATGATGGAAACATTATCATTTCTGGGATGACTCTCCTACGTAAAGCTGTCATGAAAAACGCTGCCAACCGCCTTCTTAAAATTGACGAACATAAGATGAGAAGGGGATTGCTCGGTAATAATACGCAAGGGTGGTGATATGGTCGCTGCAGGAGGAACCTTCACGAAAGCCGGACTTTTCATCATTCAGAGTACGCTCGACATTGCATAATTCGCATTAAGATAATTTTTACCATCAATTTGGAGACTGAAGTTAAAAGGCAGATACCGACCCACTTGCTACATTACGCCTGTCTAAATTCAGTGGGATAATAATAATAATAATAATAAATTTATTCAACAAGTGGAGTACAATAAGACAAAAAGAAAGTCTTTTAATCAGTACTACTAAAGTTACTAAATAAAAATTCAACCAAAGTAATTATTATAATACCTATCAAGAAGTTATTTATGTAAATTTCATGAAAAATTTTATGAAAGCAAGAAACAAAATGAAGTACAAGAAAAAAAAAAGATAAAGATTCAAAAAGAAAGCGAAAAAAAGAAAAGAAAAAGAAATGAAAAACTACTGCAATCCGAATGCGTGTGCGATCATTCTGTGTAAATTAAATTTTATGATAACAACATTATCCTTAAGATGTATGCCGCCAAAGTAACCGTTTGAAGGAAGCAGTCGAACCCGCTCGCTGGATCGGAACAGGAAGTGCGTTCCAAATGCGACCAACCTGAACAAGGTAAGAACTATCCAAGACGGAATGTTTACAGCGAGGTAATAGCAGGTCGTAGCGTCTATTACCGCGTAAAAAATTAACCAGATCGTAAAGATATGCCGGAACTCGATTATAAAGGATTTGATGAAGGAAAATTAGTGCTCTGCGTTTTAAGTATATGTCCAATGAGCAATCTAGAATTTTATATCGGAAGGGAGAGATGTGATCATACCTACGCAACCTGAATGCAAACCTAATGGAATCGTTGTACGCTATTTCAAGCTTGCGCTTGCAGCGTGAGTCGAGTCTGGGATAAATAATGGAGCCATGTGTGATATGTGGCAATATTAACGTTTTGACTAACTTTATGCGAAGGTCGGTAGAGAGCACATAAGCATACAGCCACAGTCGACGTAGTACCCCATAAATTTGACCCAGTTTCATATTAACGTGATCACAACAACTCATACAAGTGTTAAGCATAATTCCCAGATTTTTAGCTTTAGAGACATAGGGTATGATAAACCGGCCCATCTCTAAAGGAGGAAAATAGGTTAAGTCATAACTTTCTCTGCCCATCACTAATGCTTGCGACTTCTTTGGGTTAAGAATGAGATTATTGTTTGCTGACCATTGTAAGATACTCTGAAGATCTTCATTTATTCTACTGACACAATCCTCCAGAAGACCAATGGGGCGATCTAGATAGATTTGCACATCATCAGCATATAAGTGCATAGAACAATTTTTAATAACAGACGGCAAATCATTAATAAAAAGACTGAACAGCAAAGGTCCTAATATTGATCCCTGGGGGACACCAGTATACAACAAAAGCTTTGGCGAGATGGTTTCGTCAATTTTAACCCGCTGTGAGCGTTGAGTCAGGAAGCTTTTAAGTAATTTCACAGCAGATGAGCCAAATCCAAAAGAGTCTTTCAGCTTGAGAAGGAGTTTAGCGTGATCGACACTGTCAAAAGCCTTCGTGAAGTCTAAAAGGACTAAAAACACTACTCGATCATTATCCAAAGCAGTTCTAATATCAGTTGTGATTTTTAGGAGAGCCGTATCGCAACTATGTTTAGGACGAAATCCAGATTGCCAACGACTTAAAGAGCCAGTTAAATTTAAATGCTCCGATATCTGTTTTGCCATTATCTTCTCCAAGGCCTTCGCTAAAAAACATAATAAACTTATCGGTCTAAAATCTGACGGGGCATTGGGACGAGAATTCTTAGCTATAGGGACTACTAAAGCCTCCTTCCAAGGAGATGGAAACACGCTGAATGTGAGGCAGCCGTTGTAAATTTTAGTGATGGCTACAATGATGAAAGGTAAAATTAGCTTTATAAAGCGTGGGGATATGTCATCTGGCCCAGTTGCATTAGACCGAATAGAATTAATAGCGTTCGCAGCCTCGACTTCATCAATGCAGCGAAAGCTAAACTGTGACCCAGCATGATCTACGGAGAAATTCAGTGGGGAGGATGCAGTGTTGGAATTAATGCAACTGCCAGTATTTGAAGTAAAGAACTTATTAAGCTCATTAGCATCTAGATTACATGCCAAGGAATCTTTTCCACTGACACCCAGTCTTCGCAGGGAGTCCCACAGCTTCTTGGGTGCAGCATAGCAGTCCAGCTTAGACGCATAATATGTTGACTTTGCCTCTCTAATCCTTTTGTTTACGAGGTTCCGGGATTTCCTGAAAAGGAGACGACTATTTGAGGATCTAAGTCTTTTATGCTGGCGGAATAAGAAGTCACGTTCAGCAATTAACTTCTTGATTTCTGGCGAAAACCACGGGCAGCCATTTATTTTTACACTTCTGCACTGCAGGGGAGCGTATTTATTCATAAGGTCCAACAAGACGTTATTAAAAGCCATTACACCTGCGTCAAGCGAATGCGAAGAAGAGGTTATATTCAAATCCAAAAATAGACTCCAGTTAATGCCGCTGCACTCATCAAAAAGAAGATCAG
Source organism: Leptarthrus brevirostris (assembly GCA_964036015.1). Classification (NCBI taxonomy): domain Eukaryota; kingdom Metazoa; phylum Arthropoda; class Insecta; order Diptera; family Asilidae; genus Leptarthrus; species Leptarthrus brevirostris. Next base: position 10,234,336 of record OZ038373.1, read on the forward strand.
TGTTAATACCTGCAAAGTTCCTAAATTTCATAGTTCGAAAAGGAGTTTGAGTAGGTGTGGCTAATTTATATTTAAGGAATAGTATGTCGTGATCAAGGATTGCAGGGGGGGAGAGTTGAGAATGACGTATTACCTTTGAAGCATCAGTGGTTAGTAAAAGATCTAATTGAGAGGGAGAAGCAGTGTTGAAGTATGTTGGAGAATCATTAATCACTTGAAGATGCAGCGAATGAGCCAGAGTCAGGAAGTCATCTGATTTATTGTTGTCAACGAGGATATTGACATTAAAGTCGCCTGCCACAATAATGTTGGAATACCTATGAGAGAGTGTGGATAAGGAAACTTCAAAATCAACAACATTATCAACACTAAATAGATTAGGTGGACAGTATACAGAGCACAGCAAGCATTTTTCAAGTTCGGTATTCACCTCGATACAAATAAATTCCAGAGCACCGGAGCGCGAGCTACTTAGGAATCTGGACTTGAAGCACTCTCGAACATAAATTGCGACTCCCCCACCTGCCCTTGCTTCCCTATCACAACGGAATAGCCTGAAACCAGGTATCGCGACAAATGCAGAAGGTACATTAGGTGTAAGCCACGACTCACTGATAAGGATCGCGTGAAGTCCAGTACCCGAGAACATTTCCCTCAACTCATCCATTTTCGATCTGATACTTCTAGCATTGAGATAGCAGATGTTGAGACCCGGTATATCATTACTCAATATGTTTATCATAGTTCTCACCTTACTGTCCAGGTTAGCGCCACTATCCATACTCAACCAAATCCACGCGAGCAAGTCGAGCACGCACTTCAACGCCACCCGCAGCACACATGCAGTAAAAGCATAAGAAGCAAAGGACTAACAGATTATTAGCACACGCAACGGTAACATAAGCGATGAAATTGACATAATAAAAGTAAAAAGAAGAAAAAGAAAATAAGAAAAATTTAAAATAAAAGTAGTTGTAGAAAAAAGAAGTTATACGAGAAAAATAAATAAACAAGGAAAGAAAAAACAAATCCATTCAAAATCAAAACATCAATCGACCGATTCCGCATCCACAGTTTGTCCAGAATTGACCAAGGCAGTCAGCTGATCTAACTCCAAAAGCTTAATCGGTGGTTCATCTTTCCCATACTTCACGTGGACGATGCCATTATTTGTATAAACTGAAGCGAGTTTTTTCAGCTTAAGCCATTTGAGAGCCTCGCGCAGGAGATGTTGATTGCGATGAGTGAGACTTTCATTGATGTAGACAATTTGATCTGAGGAAAAGCCACTGAGTTCCCGCAACCTTATTTGTTTACGTGACCGATATGCCGCCAAGAATGCTTTCCTTTCGTTAGCACAAGAGAATCGGACGATCACAGGTCGATCAGCTGTCACTGTTTTGCTATGTTTGCTCCCGATGCGAAAGGCATCGATATAAGGCGATAGTTCGTGGTTAAGAATGACAGCTAGCTCGTTTAGCAAATTCTTTGGGACTTCGTTAGCTAACTCAGGAATGCCCCTTATAATTGCCTCATTCAACCGTCCAGTGCGCCGTACGTCATCAATTTCTTTGACCAGCTTATTGCATTTAATTTCAAGTTGAGACAATTTCGCTTCACATGCATCCAAGCGAGCAGTTAAATTACCCACTGCGTCATCAATTTTAGCCGCTAGCCGATTTTCGACCTCAGCAAGAGAAGATTGCAGTCGGGACTCAAATGCCAACAGCATGTTATTTAATTTGTTAAATAAACTCTCATCTCCAGCATTGGCTGCTAGGTTGAGAGAGATAGACGGACTCAATGACGCAGCAACCGTTGTTCCAACCGGACCAGAGCCAGAGGTACTTGCAGATGTTTTCCTACTGCTATTACTGCGTGTAAAAACACCAGATGCCAACGCCGAAGTATTAGTTGGAATGTCTGTATTGCGACCTTTACCACTCATTTTTCCACTCACAGGTGAATTATCCCGGAAAACTTAAATTGATAACCGTGGTAACACGATTTATATATTTATATACAGCCCACCGCCGAAAACCGAAAAATAATTGCATATAAAATGTCGAAATTAAGACAAAACCGGGAGCGAACTCAGCACACGTCTAGTCGAATGCAACCATGAAACAATACTGGGATAGGTGTTGCTTTCCCAATATTCCTGGAAGAATATCAGCCGCAGCAGTGTGATCCGCCTTATACATTTCCACAAGTATTTCATTCATCTCTGTGGCTTTTCCGAGGTCCACCGACTTACCATAATTGCGGCTGCCCACTCCAATCTTGTCGGAGTTCTGGTGTTAATGTTGGCCGCAGCTAAAGAGGTATTCGATGGTACAAAGGTGTTGCATAGGACTCCAACAATAAATTCTTTCCATCTCAGCAGTTGATGTTCCTCCGTGACAAGAAGGAGTCCATTAGCATCTCTTACAGGATGCTGTGTTGTAGGAGTCCTTCCTGCCAAATTTTTTTGGCAATCCTGTATAGAGCTCCACTGTCACCGCGGTAGGCCGCTTCTGCTGTCTTTTCTGATAGCGCGTTGATGTAGTTGCGCTTGTCATGTCTTACGTTTCTTTGGACGTCGTCCTGTTGAGATGTTGTTTAACTGCAACGTCGGTAGCAGAATTGATGCGGTCTTTAGTCTGCTTTCGTTCCTGTATTTTGGAGTATATGGTGTCACTTCTCCATGGTCGTCTTTCGCACTTTAATCATCGTCCCACGTGTTCTGTACCACAGCTCCCAAAACATTTCTTCACCCTTTCCCATTTTTGGTCGATGGAGTCGTCCGTGTTATGTCGCAATGTATCAGCTTTTTGGCGCAATGCGATGGTATATGCGTTTCGGATGTTCGTCGTTTTAAGCCTCTGCACATTTAACCGTGTTATGTTGTGTTATGTGGGCGTACTGCTGCAGTGCATAAGCGAAACTTAGTTGTTAATAGATGATGGTCGCTGCCGCAAGAAAGCCCTTTCTCCAGCTTTTCGAAACAGCAATGTGGTCAATCCGATTCTAGTTCTGCCGTCTGAGGAAACGCCGAATATTAAGTGGCATTTTTTGTGTTTAAATAAAGATTCACCAATGGCAAGTTGCCGCGAGTTACAAAATTTAACAAACAGCTACCCATTTGCGTTCCTGTTTCGGAGTCCAAACTTCCCATTACATGTTCCAGGTCGATGTTGTTAGAGACAATCTGAGCCGTGAGGTCCGCCATGACTATTTTGTTATCACCCTTAGGAGCCTTATGAATGGTGTCACATCCATAGTTGTTATATCCGTTTGCTCGGTCGGCTCATAGCATTGAATTATTGAGATGTTACGTATCCTGGTACCCTGTACTCTTGAGGCCACATACGCAATAATCTAGGAATGTATGTATGCCTCAAAATAGCTATACAATGCCTGGATTCCAGAGTTATTTTGGGACTCATATCCATTCTATATGTATATATAGATTAGTTAAGATATTACAATATCTTAGCTTCGTACTTTTTTTCATACAAGTTTAATTCTGATTACCTTCATTAGAAACTCAGTTTATTTCGGCTGTGAAGGATATCTCCAACATATATTTGCTTTTATATCGTACCTACAATTTTCTTAAAATATCCTACGTTTATAATTGGCCAAGAAGAATCTGTCGCAGATATCCTTCCCTCCGGAACAATATTGTTATTCAAAATCATACAGAAAAAGGCAAGAATTTCATTAAATCAATTTCAGCTATAACGTATCGATTTTCTGTCATCTCCTTAATACGGAATCTGCTAGTAGAATCATTCCTGCTCGATTTGAGAATTAATAATTTATAAGGACAATGCTGAGAATAAAATATTCTTGGAATTTTTGTTTTACCTTTTCTTGGGTTTATAATTGCTGAAGAAAATATAATCGTCCCAGTTATATATACTACAGGTTTTTGTACAGCAGAAATAATATCTTGTTCAATCTTGGGTCGAACAGAAGTTGATTTATAAACCAAGCTTTTAATAAGATTAGGAAAAGCGGCTTTATTGCCCGTTTCAGATCAATTTTGTCTTTGATTATAAATTTTGTCTGGAGTTTCTTTTAAATTAGGATTTCATGGGGTTATACTTTCCTTATAATGGGAATTTATCACTAAAACTCAGATCGATGGATTTTTCTTTTTCAAAATAAGTATCCTTTTGGAGTGCAGAAAAAAAAAGGTAAATCACCTCAAGAAATCCGGTCATGGTTTATAAGTTGAATAGATTTCTTCAACACCGAGCTGAGTTTTTCCAATAAGAAAAATTTTCTGTCATGAAAAACGAGAGAGAGATAAATCAGTTTCTGTGAAATCACCGCTGGGACTAAGCATTTATCATACCCTTTAGTCCATTGAATGAAAAGATAACATTCATCCATAAATGTTGGTGTAGAATCAAATTTTCTTACTCTTATTTCCGCCGTTCTTGAATTCGTTCTCATCTTGCAGTAGCTTGTTAATATTTTCTTGCAGTTGGATGGAATCATTTTTTAACATGCTCCAATTTATCATGGCTTTAATGGTAATTGTAATTTATCCTGCACCATCCCTTTGGTAGACCAAAACGGCTCCGGAGACGATAGGATAGTAGTTGCTGCAACGACAATCACGAAAATTAACAAATAACCAGTCAACCAGCAAAAGAGCTATAGTCATCCTTGGCTGTCATTTTTTATCTTTCCTCGCTGCAGGATACACTTGACTTAAAGTCCTTCAACTCATTGAAAACCTTTTCCCTTTAAATACATTCGCATATATGTATGTGTGTATGTATATAAAATAAATATTTTGTTTAAATCCAACTCTCATAATATCCAATGTCCCATTTTCCTTTCGCATCTAAAAAAAAATAAATAAATATTCAGAGGGGGGATATAGTGCCCTACATTGGCCGGCAATGGCAATGAAGATGCCAAAATTGGGTGAACATGCTGAGGAATATGAAATGCAATACCTGCACAGAAGTGGGTCGGAGCCTTTAATATGGGCAAATGAAAGGATGCTCTATATGCCAACATAACACATGTGAAGCTACCATGAATTCGATTCGAATGCAGAACATGCGAACGGAAATTGTACAAAGGTGACTCGTGAGAAATTCTGTTGTGAGCCGCATTAAGTAATGTTCTGTGGGAGTTGGAGCTGGATCCGTGTCAGGTGGGAATATTATTTTTAAATAGTCTTTAGACAAAATGAAATTTCTAAAAGGGATGTCAAGGTAAATAAAAAGTTAAAAAAAAAGTTCTCAAAGGATTGTAAAATGTTATAAAGACTTCACTTTAGACAAAGAAAAATATTGAAACCATGCAATATAAACTATTAAGGAACCATTACAATCAATAGTAAGTTGTAATCCATAAAATGTTATGTACATGATCAACGACGCATGTTTTAGTCCTCTATATGTTTCCACGGCATGTTTTAACGAAATTGCTAGCCTAATTCTTTGTAAACACGTGATAGAAGAGTTTGAAGTTACTCCCAAATTTGGAAAAATTTGGGCAAATTTTTTCAAATTTCGGGAACCTTTCCTTAGTTGAACAACACACATATTGAATAGTTTACCATCTTCTGTTTCTCTCCCGTTTTATGAGCCCGAAACTTTTAAAGGAAGCGTACAACGTCGTTCCTATTTACCCATTTCCCTTAATGATGCTTTAGCATCATTGAGCACTCCCTTAAGCTCCTACAAATCCTACAAAAACTAACTAACTAACTACGCTACACAAACATTAAAAAGACACAGTAATAAAGATAAAAAAAACATAACAAAAAACGATTCAATGTATTACGTTTTTTTTTTTTTTTTTTTTTTGTGATGGAACTGAAATGCTTTATGCACGCTGGGGCACCCCTTCCCAGCAGTGTCGGAGTCCTGTGGCACAGTTTACCGACTAAAACACCTCCCTTGCTCTCCGGACAGTAGACTGGAACCGTTTTCCACATTACTTCAAGCTAGGTCCTTTTTTTTTAGCCAGTCATTCGACCATCTCCTCTGCGGCGGCCTGCTCGTCTAGGTCTTTCTTTTTCCTGCGCAGGACATCTTCCGCGTACCTGACTGTGCGATTCCAGGTTTCTTCGTCGGCGATCATGCCTTGGACTATAGTTTCCTAGGTGGATTCTTAGCGCTCCCCTCATGGGAGCCCATCTCTGACACTCAAAGAAAGTGTGTTCTGCGGTGTCCGTTTGGCCTGGGCAATAGAGGCACTCCGGTGACACTGCCATTTCCATTCGGTGAAGATACGAACGAAAATACCCGTGGCCACTCAGAAGTTGGGTTATTCAAAAACTGACCTCTCCATGCCCTCTGTCGATCCAGGGGCTCAGATCACTGATGAGCCTCGCTGTCCATCGCTGTCCATCTTTGTTTCCACCTTTCCATGGTGTAGGACCTTTCCTCTCTGCGCACCGTTGCCTTGTCCATTTCTGCCTTCCTGAGATAAATCGCCCTTCGTTCCCTGCCGAGCAGGTCGATGGGAACCACCCCTGCAATCACCAGGACAGCCGGTTCGGAGACAGTGCGGTACGCTGAAGCCACTCTCAGGGCTGCGCTCCTTTGTATATGGCCAAGTCTCTTCCGATATTGCTCTTTACTTAAGGCTTCCGCCCACACCTCCGCACCATACAGTAGGGTTGACTGTACTGCTGTCATCAGGAGGTGTCGTTTGCTCGAGCTTGGACCTTCCACGTTGGCCATCAGCCTGCTCAGTAATGTGACGCCTCTTGCTGCTTTATCTGAAGTTTCCTTTATCTGCTGGAAGAAAGTCATCTTCTTGTCAATTGTAACGCCGAAGAACCTCACCGATGGTCTCGTTCGTATGGTCTCTTCTCCGACTCGCACTGGAAGGATGGTCGGGATTCTCTTTTTGGTCAGGAAAACGACCTCCGTCTTACTAAGGGCCAGCGACAGTCTGTATTACGTTACTGTAAATAGGTTAAAACTTGAAAGCAAAAACCTGTAAAAAAAAAGAGAATACAAAGCAATTCGGAAATGTCTCCAAGTGAGTGCCAGCTCTAAGAAAAGTTCCCAACCAATTTTGAAAAAATTCTGATAATAAACCTAGAGCTAAACCTAAGCCGAACGAATAAAATTAACCGAAACCGCAAATATTAACTAGAACATGATTGTTTGAGTGTTCCCAGAAGGTAGATGCAGCACCGGACGAAGTTCCTACTTCGGGAATCACTGCTCCCAAGCAGATGCCCTCTCCTTAGAGCGTTCACCATTTTTCTAGTCCTCTCGGAGCACTCATCCAAACATTTTCTAAACAAACGCACAAAAATTTCGAACCTATTAGAGTCCCGCGTGAGTCGGGACGAGTCTGCAGAGTCATTGACGTCTGCAAACTGCTTCCACCATCCTCCTAGTTCTATAATTCCAACGTGAGACTTTTCCTTCCCATAGCACTTGCAGTAATACCAAAGCGAAGAGAAGCTTCGTGGACAAGCTGCTGCAAGTCTGCGGCCTGTTATTCCCAGTTAAAGACTAGGCTTCCGTACCGCACCGACGACAAAAGTTTCCAGGTGCAGTTGAATGTGTCGTGCTTCGTTGCCAGAGTGCCTGGCAATCGTAATCGCCTCCTCAATCTAGCAACGAAGTGGTTCTTAAGTACCCTTGTGTGAAACTGTGAGTTAGTGTTAGATATGATATTTTTTATGACCATCATGTCATTCATGCCCTCGGCACTCCCACAGCTTGACACTGGGCAGTGTACTAAGCGACATGACGCATTCTACACTCTTCTTATATTTGGGTTAAGATTAATTTGATTATCACTCCCGGAGGAGGAAATGTTACTTGGTGTTGAGAGACTATTTGTAAAGTTGTAAAAATGTTGCACAATAAATGTGTCAGTTAACCATAAATCGAATTCACAGACTGTCGGTTACCAGTCTAGCCAAAGAATCGACTTTCGAATAGACCAAATATCGACTTTTAGTCGCATTGAACCACAAATGGCAAAATTTTCACAATATCAGCGCTGCTATCATAATTTCACCAAATCGTCGTAATGCGTGACGAGATGTTGATTTTGTGCTGAATCGGACGGCCTTCCATCTTGAAGGCAGCAAAACTCTTAAATTTTTAAATGTTGGTCAATTCGTATTCTGCCAAACCCTGGAATGATTTGGAGTCGAATTGGAGAAGAAATGGCGGAAGCCTTTTTCAATTTCTCTCTCTCCCATAGTTCCGGTAACCCATTGTGGGGCATGGGGCGGGAAAAGAACTTCACCCGATTCCAGACAACGATTGCAAGTGGACCTACAATTTAAAGTGTATTGCGAACCACGGACATTTCTTATGCAGCCCAAAGGGCCTTTTCTTATCGTAATCTGTTGTCAGCCAAGGGTCACCGCCGGTGGGATTCGAACCTGGGACCTCAGAATTAGTAGGCCGACACGTTATCACTTACTCCACCGACGGTTTCTTAAATTTACATCTTCTAAAAACGTAAAAAAGTGTTGTCAACAGAATGTACGAAATTTTATCTCAAAAACCTAACAGGAAGTGTATAAAATTAGCATTAACAGCTACATATGTAGTTAAATAAGAGCTGTTAATAATAAGAACGTTTATTTTTGGAATTGTCATAAAGAATTTTATTTTTTAAATAAGCTATGAAGATACCTGGAAGCCACAAATTGTCAGAAATTGCTGTTAAGTTGGAAGGACTGATAATATCTCCAAAAAATTGTACTAAAATAACGTCGAGTCCTTTAAGTTTGAATTTCTTTTCAACCCGACCAACATGTAGGCCTCATATATAATACTTCTGGTTAGTAATTTTTCGTGGAAATAAACCATCGAAATGCTCCTAGTTTTCAAAAGAAATTCTAAGAATATTTGTGGTGCATTCTAACTTGATTAAGAAAAGGCAGGGTTTCGTGATGATAAATGCGGAAAGTTGCTCCAAGATTTTTCATTTACTAAAAAGTCGGAGCAGTAAAAATTCGGAAAATATGCTGAATACTTCACGTACAGGCTTTTGATGTAAAGCTTTCGAGGCTTTATGCAGTCTTCATTCCTCCTCCTTTTATTTGGTGAAATATTCTTATGAATGCAGTTTTGTATGTAAGACTAGCAAAAAATCAAATGATATTAATTCTTAAGAATTTTTAAAGAAATGCCTATTTGAAGACATAAGCAAAACATTAAAACACGAATGTCATTCAGAGAAATAGGAAGTAGAAGACACGTGGGTATAAGCATAAACGAAGGAACGAAGGAAGCTATTCCTTCGTTTATGGTATAAGGCAGCCAGGTAAGTGTTTTAATAAAGTTCAGCAGGAAACAAGTTTCAATTAATTCAAGCATGTTGAAATATACGTTTACTTGCAATATTTGATCTAGATCTAGAAAACTGACAAGTTTCGGTTTGTTTATGCCACCAATGCTCAGCTGTTCGGTTTGTTTATACCACCAATGCTCAGCTGTTTATGTCAGCTTCCGGGATTGTATCTAGGGTAGGCTGTGACTAAGGAACAACTGACAGTTCGTCGATGCTCCAGAGTGTCTAATGTTCTCAGAGATTTTGAAGTCACCAATAAGTTTCAAATCCTTTTTACCTTTGTCTAATGCAAACAATGGGGTAACATGTAACATGGAAATTATATTCGAGTCTAGGCCTTATGTGGCACTTGTAGAACAGCCTCAAATCAGATGGAGTAAAGTATTTCTTACGCTAAGATATTTAGGAGTATCAAGTGAGATGTCGGTATAAAGCCGGACAAAATCGAGATAATACTCTTCCCAAGGAAGCATAAGGTTCTTATCATTAACTTCGTAATACTAAATGGAGTCTGACTGAAATTAAGTTAAATATCTAGGTCTTGTACTGGATAGGAAACTCAGCTGAAAGCTTGGAGAAATTTCAGAGAATAGAAGCTCTACTGATCATAGGTTTCCTCGGGACTACACCCTCTAAAGCTCTAAATATAATCCATCTAATACCAGTGGAACTCTTTGGAAAACAAACTACATCATCAACTACTATTAGGCTAAAAGAGGGGTGGAGGTGTCTACTTTTAACACCTGGACCTGGGAAATTCTTTTATTCGCCATATTACTGCAGTGTTTTCTAAGTAGAAATCATAGCTATACATGCAGCATTAGAATGTCTAAAGAACATTGTAATATTTTCAAATTACATCTGAATCTTCCAGAAAGTGAGGCTGCTATTAAATATTTCTGGAAAGTGTACGCGATCTCTAATGCTGCCAAAATATATCTGAATGATATGATTGAGCGCCTTAACATATACATCACATGGGTACCTTAACATAGTGACATTTCGGGTAACTGTAAAGCAGACGAGTTAGCGAGAATATGCTCTACCCTACTAGACTCGGATATAATTTATCAGCTTGGCAAGTATTCATCAAGATTCTTAATGATAAATGGCAAAGGGACCATGCCTGTCTAATCACACGGCAGATCGCCTCGACCTAAAGAAGGCCGAAAGAGTAAATCTCGCTTAGGCAAAATATCATGTGTTGTCATGGTAAGCAGACATTTTGATAGATTCGGCGTGCCCCCGAACGAATTTTGTGTTATAGAATTTGGCAAAATGAGAAAAAAGGGAAACCATCCCCCATTTCCTCTGCAACTGCTCAGCTCTAGCCAACCCCAGGAGCCGCTGCTGATATCAGGGAGCTAGTTCCGGTAAACTGAAGTGTCAAATTGTTTAGTCTCCACTAATACGGAAAGGAATCCGGCTCCAACGTGGTTTTGAAATGAGCCATTATGGTCTATGTGTACCTTCCGTTGGAAGGTTGTCACCCTAACCTAACCTAGCCTTAGAGAAGGCGAATTGGTTATATTCACTTTGTCGATTAAAATTCGTTGACGCTGCACTGGTTGTTTTTTTAAAAGACAATAAACAGTATTGAATTTTGGATACGCAATACATAACATGATTTGATCATAGGAAATGTTTTTATCTAATCTAAACATGCGATCTTAGTTGATCTCTGTACGGGAATACATTACAGAAATAAAAGTTTACGCGAAATCAATGGTGCTGTCGGTGGCGAAATTATTAAGGAAATTGAGAGCGATAGATATAAAAGCATTAATAAAAAAAGAAAAAGGGCTGGTGAAAGAGCTGATCCCTGTGGTACACCGGCATTTATTTGGTAGGGTGTAAATGTAGCTCTGTCTATTATTACTGCCCGTATTGGCAATCGCTAATAAGATGGTTATTTTGGCGATGTTTCTTTGATCACGTCGAGTTTAAAGAGAACTCAAAATTTTGAAAGGATTATTTTGTTATATTTTGTTGTGGTCTCTTTCTGTCTCTTCCGAACTTGAGTCGGTGATTTCCATTCCAGTCTTCCAAGCATTTAATTCCGTTGGATTTTTCATAGAAGTCTGCAATTTTCTGAAAGAATTGTTTCTACTTTTTAGAGCTTCTAGAGAAATGAGCCCAGGGGTGCTATTACAATGGAGCTGATGATAAGCTTGTTCTTGTTTTATGCAGATCTACGAATCACACTGAATTCCGCATAGAACTTCCCTTTGGCAAATGTCGATATGATTTATTCACTAATGATTTAGTATCTGTGACACCAAGTGCTTAAGAGGTTTAAGGTTGTAAATCGTTGTCTCGTATTGTATAAAGTTTTTCTCCCGTAAAGCCTTAAGAGGTTACGGGAACTAGAGAAATTTTTCCATAATGTGTAGATCAGCCTGTTTGAGAAGCTACACTCATTTATCTCAACAAAAATATATTTACTGTGATGCATACACATGCTGAGTTTTTAACCATTCTGATGAAATATATTAAATAACGCAAATGGCGCTTGACGTGGGGCTTTCACCCCACAACACCATACATACACAAATATCTTAGTAGCACTGACTTCTAAGAAAAAGCTTCTATAAAATTATAGGCTATTATATCGGAAACGTATTAAGTAAATTTTTTGTTGACATGGTTCCAGTACATATCTCATAATGATGTATTGAAAAATACGGTTGTTTAAATGGTTACACACTCGTTTTAAATTCTTTACCTCCCATCACATACATATACTTAGATACAATCCGAAAATATATTTTTTACATAACAACGAAAAAATCTTGTCTCCAAGTGATTCCTACTTATTCAGACATTTTAGCTTAGATAACAGTCCCAGAGGGATGTTTCAGCTAAAGTACTTACAATTTCCTTTCATTTTTATGTTTTTTAAATCTTAGAAACTTTCTCAGAAAATTTATAAGCCACTTCAAAAACATTCAACGATTTTTTATTTCTTATTTTGCACACATTTTTTTTGCGAACAAAAATCAAAGTGTGTTATGAGTAAGCAGGTACAAAGTTTCCAAGGTGATTCTTCTTTTAAGTATTAAGAAACATCAATACCATAATTGAGGTTGCTCCGGGTGATACAAAGAGGCGTTCTATTCAAGTGTAAAATTTGGTGAGACTTCATACAAAGACGGCCAAATGCTTGAGGTTTATTGAAATCTGCACTGGTTTCCACTTCAAAATTAAATTGAAACCAGTTAAAGATTTCAATTCAGATCTTCTTCAAATTTATTTATTTCAGATAGTCGAATTATTTCCTGTATGGTAAAACTATCTGAAACCCATAAAGAGCAAAGTCTGTCATATATTTCTATGTAAAATTACTATTTTAAGAAAGTACTTTGTCGGTTTTGCGAAATTCGACTTAAAGAAATTTTAATATCTGCGGACGAGCCAAAGGAAATAGGACACTACCTACCTTTTCTTGAAGCGCTTCGTCGTATTTTCGAACCCTCATTGCTTCGGTCTGCATAATATTAGAGAGCCCAAATTTTCAGGATAAGATTTAGCTAATAGACTTATAAAATACACATAGTTTCATTTGTCTAGATTTTATGCTTAAGATTTTAATAATACCTAAATTACGTCAATTTTTTGTCTGACTCATAATCATCAAAACCCCTAGGGTACTTCCTGAAGTCCTAGAAAGCTGAAATTTGGTATGTAGGCTAGGATTAGCACTCAGACTATAAAATAAATTAGAATCCTGTAAGCGGTAAGGGGACAGAAGGTCATCAAACGTTTCGCGCGTACTCTGCGTCGCCCCTTCACCCGCACCACAAGGCCACACCGACAGAGTTATCCCATCAAATACAGGTAAGGTAGGTGTAAGGTAGGTACCCAAGACTCACAAGCTCATAATGCTTTCACTGTTAAAAAGTTATCGGATTTTATGTAGAGTTAAGCTCCTAACTCTACAAGGCCTAACTCTACAAGCCTTAACTCTACAAACCCTACATCTTGGTCAAAAAGTATGGCTTGGCCGTTTCATGGAACTATCGCATGGGTGGGGGTGATAGGGACTAACCTAACTCCGTAATGCGTAGATCGATTTGGTTGATTCTTTCTCTGGTGTATAGAGTAAATTCTTCTCTTGGTACCACGATAACAATTTAAAGGTGGGGTGAGGTGGGGGAAGGGCGGATGGCAATTTTTTAACCCGTAGACCGATTTGCATGAAACAACTGTTGGTAATTATTCGGTAAATGGTACACGTCACCAATGAACTTGACCTTGAAACATGTCAGTTTTCGGGGTGAAATCATAGTAAGGGTCACAAAAAGAGCCACTAAAGAAGTTTAGCGAACGGGCTTACCACCTCAAGCGAGTCATTGCTCTCGCAGTCACTCAGCTTTAGGGAGGAAGGGTATCCTTCGTTGCGTTCCAAAACTGTCTGGGATTATTAAGCAAAATGAATCTCGATTTAGAGAGACATCTACTATATGACGCCTCTACATAGATCGGAGGAGAACCGCAAGGAAAAATCATAGTAAACCAAATAGTCCTCATCACACCTAGAGGAGCAGAACTTTTTCCAAACTTTACACTTTAGATACTTAACGTGTCTCTAATGGTCGACGAACTGGAGGGCAAAGAAGAGAAAAAATAGATCGGAACACCTTGCGTTAAACAGTTATTAAGGGCGTCTTAAAAGATTGGAAAGCCTGCTTAATATCCCGCTCGGTCAGAACAGCAGCCCAGTCGTAGTCTAACAGACAATCATTGACAATGGGGAAATCAGCAGACCTGAAGTTGAAGGAACAGCCATACAAGGCGGAGGAGAAGCTCTCGATAGCATCAAAACACAAAGGTACCTGTAAAGCAGGATGGTGACACGATTAAGGGACCAGCGGGGTTCGGCTTTAGTGGACGAATAAACTATCCGGTTCGGTCACAAAAATCAAGTCGAGAAGCCTGCCCGAGACATTTGCGATGGCATTGGACTGAGTAAGGCCAGCGGAGAGACAGGTGTCCGGGAAATACACACGCTGAGGGTCACCAGAATAGGACGGCAATAGCTTCTCAGTCTCCAGAGACTGGATCCAACTGATCGCCTGAAGGTTAAAATCGCGGAGAATGGCAGCCTCGTCAGTGGGTGAGAGGACGCTGCTCAAGCCTTCGATGGAAAAGTACGGTTGATGCACTTCAGAGGTTGAACCTGGGTGGAATATAGGCAGTATATATGTACAGAGTTCTGTGAGGGGTGAGGGAACCTCACGACGAAGCAAATAAGCTCCAAGGTGTCAGAGTGAACAACCTGGACGGACTAACACTCGATGCTGGTTCTGACAGCGCACAACACCTCGCCGTCAATGGGCGCACACAAATCGGAATGACCATCACTGCTAAAGTCCTGAAACTCAGGCCCGAAGATCTCGGGGTCAGAAATACCGTCGCAAAGCCAGGTTTCAGAGAGGCAGATTACGTCAAAATTCGAGGCGATAGCAGGGGATAACAGAAGTGAAGTTTTGAAGACTCAGTGGCGGCACCACTGTAACGCTTAAGCCTGCGGGATGACCGAGAACTGTGAGCAGTGGTGGGCCGAGGCGTACACTAGGTACGAACTCACGAACGTTCGAGAGGGGGAGGTTGTTATAAGTTCGGGCAGATGAGGCCGTGAAGGCGCGTTCACCTGTACGGTTAGCTGCGTGGATTCTCAGGTAAGAAATCATTCCGATGGGGACGGAAAAGTGAGTGGCAATATGGAAAGTGATGTCATGCTGAGAGGTATTAGAATGAATTTTGGACACAAACAAACATTTGATACGTCTAGCAGGAGCTTAGGGCGACAGTCCCCTAGGGTGAGAGGCGACATCTGGCGCAGCGCCAGAAGCGACGTCCATGGTTCCTCTGGTTAAGTGTTGGTCTTGGTCATTAATTCGGAGCAGCGGACACAGCGTCAAGCATCAAGACGGAACTGAATCCTGAGACTCAGCGACAACACCGACAGCAGCCTAAATTTGTTCCAAAAGATATTCTGCATGGGTAAGTGGTCTGAAAGTGTTACATTGGTATCAATTTCGAAATCTTCTACTGGTGACAAGTAGTTTTTTTTTACCCAGATATAATTAATTATACTTTTACCTTAATTGCTAAAGTACGTGTTGTGTTCTAGCCTACAGCTACGTGATCTTTCTTTTGCTGCCACGAATTCGTTTGATTCCATAATTTCTACTAATAAGTTGCCGTTTTTGTCAAAAGTTTCTCAGTCTGCTCTAGCTGCCTGGAAATGACAGGAATCGAACATAATTTCATCACGTCGGTTTTAATTTCCAATTTCAGCATTGAAATCTCCGCCAATCATCCAAATGGAGCTTTATATATGTTAATATTGCCTTTAAAAACTGTCCGGATGTATTGAACTTTCGCTTATTGATTTACGACAACTCTGATTTTGGTCCCAGTTGAAACTCTGCCTAGTAAGCAATAAACTTTTTTCCCTCGAATTGACAAAATTTTCGTCAAATCAAAAAAATAAATCTTTGTCATAGAGCAATGTCTTAATTTCCCAAGGAGTTTAAACATCCTGAATCCAATTTAGATTTTATTGCATTTTTATACACAATTTTCGACCCCCCCATTTTTCCTACTTCACTGGCGCAAGAGATTCAAAGCCTTGTTGATTGTCGAAATTGTAAGTTAAATGATGTGAGTTTACTGCTTGCACAAATGAAGAACCAGAAAACGAAACGGTACAATAAGGTGTGGGAGGCTCTACCACTAGATAACAAAGTAAAATTTATTGCTCTCCAACCCCTCTTTAAAAATAAAATACGACTATACCATGCATATGTCATGTCGACGGCGGGCGTTTGCCTTATTACGTACGAGATTCTACCCTATTCTGGCGAAGGCTTAATTGTGCTCTTTTCAATTCTTTTACTCTTGTCGTTCGTAGCTGAAGTGTTTAGCAGAGCGTTAATACATTCTTCATAAAGGGAAATCCTTTTTTTTTTATGAAATTATGGTTTTATGGAGTTAGTTTTATTTTAATTTTCTGAATGGATGTAAAGAGGACAGAGATATAAATGTAGCGTTTACCTTTAATGATTTAGATAGATTTTCGCCGGGAATGTCTGTACTACTTTAAATTAGATACTTTCATTAGATTGTCAAAGGCAAACAAGTTTGATTTTTAATGTGATTTGCCTAATAAAATAAAATTAAGGCAATTATTTTGAAGCGCCATTGTCGAAAAAATTGCTGTTGTATCATTTTCTACGGCACTGTTCTTTTATGGAATGTCCTTAACTCACTGTTATTGCAAAAGGATCTTAAAGAAAAGTTTAGTGAAGACTTATTCACAATAATTTACTGACCCCTACGAGAAAAGTCTGGCAGCTTAATCTATATCACAGCAGGGCGGCATCATATTGAGACCCCCCCCCCCCCCCCCCTCTCCCGCCCACCAGGCTTTAACAGAAAGTACTGATCGGCGAAGAAAATGACCAAGACAGAAGTTGTAGGATTTTCCCTGACTATCTATGTATTGGTGACTTTAGGTTTGACCTTGACCTTGACATTCAAGATCATTTGAAGGTCAAACCGATTTCTCAAAAAGTGATCCCATATTGTTGATCACGGAAATATAAAGAATTAATAGAAATTATACTTGGCACTTGGTGGAATTTGTTACTTTTCGGGAACATTTTTTATATAAATAAAAACAACACTTGCTTCCACAGTTTATTAAATAAATTTACACGACGCGTTTCGCCCTAGGTCGAAACGCGTCGTGTAAATTTATTTAATAAACTGTGGAAGCAAGTGTTGTTTTTATTTATATAAAAAATGTTCCCGAAATGTAAAGAGTGGAAATTTTTTTATGTCATTGAAAATAACCAAGACAAGAGTTGACAGGTCAGGCAAGATCGATGGATGACCTGGCCAGTTGAGGCAATATGGGTGAGGCTTACCACAAATCTTCAAAATGTTTTCCTTGTGCAGTTTGACAATGAGCTAGTCTGAAGTTAAAAGCTTGGATAGCACTTGGAACATTTCTAGGGGTATTGCTTCCATTTCTTGAATTATTCTAGCACGTAATTCATCGAAATTCTGTGGTTTTTTTGCGTAAACCTTACATTTTATTTCACTCAATAGAAAATAATCCAGTGGCTTTAAATCTGGCGATTGTGCTGGACCCTACGCCCTATACACTTGCCTTGGAATTTCTTGTCAAGATATCGACAAACACTTCGACTGTACTGAGGTGCAGCCCCGTCTTGCTGAAAATAAATTTCATCCATTTGGTTATTCGTTAAGGCTTGAATAGCTGGGACTATTCTTACCCGAAGCATTTTTTCATATTTTCGACCATCAAAATTACCCTCTATGAAAAATCAATATTAGAGGATCATCATCGATCATATTGTAACGTGCACGAGGTAGGTCACGAAAAGGGAAATAGTGAACCGTGTAATGCGCATGCCCCATAAATCTAGGCAATTAAATGTCAAACTGGAAGGACGATTCGAAGCTATGGTGAATATGTGAGGTGAAAATGTGTAAAAATAAATTGGCCTAGGGTGGGTGGAGGGGGAAGGGGTACTCTAGCTTCGTAACGCGTAGCCCGATTTGATTGGTTTCTTTGTTGTTATTTAGAGTATGATCACCCATTGCTTATAGGAGGATAATTTGGTTCAATGGTTTGGGAGGGGGAAGGGGAGGGGTAGTCTAATTTCGTAACGCTTGGATCAATTTCTATCATTCTTTGTCTGTTGGGTAGAGTATGTGCCCCGATTGATACCGCGAGAAAAAAAATTTTGGTGTGTTGGTTCTTTTTTTTGTTGTACCTACAGAGTAGAAGACAATAAAAAGTGAAAAACAAAATAGTTTTTAAAAAAAAATTGAACCGACTTCACAAAAAGCACTAAAAAGCATAAAATAATTTTTTATTTTATATCTATTACGACATCGTTTCTATTGAAAACACTAGAGAGGCTGATGGATCTACATCTCAGGCAATATCTCGTGTCAACCAAGTACCTGTGTAAAGCACAACATGCGTATATTAAAGGCAAGTCTGTTGACACAGCACTACACGAGTTTATGAGAACGATTGAGAAATCTCTCCATGATA
Source organism: Leptarthrus brevirostris (assembly GCA_964036015.1). Lineage (NCBI taxonomy): Eukaryota > Metazoa > Arthropoda > Insecta > Diptera > Asilidae > Leptarthrus > Leptarthrus brevirostris. Next base: position 10,252,730 of record OZ038373.1, read on the forward strand.
AAGAATATACTTTGGCTGCCTTCCTTGATATTGAAGGATCCTTCAACAACCTAAAAACAGGATCCATTATTTCCTTCATAGGGGAATTTGGTAATGAGATATTTCTGACGAACCCTGAAATAGCAGGGTCATTAAAGCCAGTTTAGGAGACTTTTCCATTAGGACAACAGTTCACAGAGGCACACCACAGGAGAGAGTGTTCTGACCCCTGCTTTGGAACATCTCTCTAAACAACATCATCGAATATCTTGTCAACAAAGGCATTAAAACGGTAGCGTACGCTGACGACATAGTCTTGCTGACAAAAGGAAAGTTCCTACAAACGGTCAGTGACGTCATGAGCTCTGCTCTGACAGATATATCAAGATGGGCAGAGAACAACGGTCTTACGATAAACCCCCGTAAGACAGAATTGGTCCTGTTCACAAGGAAATATAAACTACCTATTTGGAAACCACCAAAACTTGAAGGTAGTGTTCTCAAACTCTCCTCGGGAGCCAAGTTTCTGGGCGTCATATTCGATTCCAAATTGAATTGGAGACGGAATATGGAAGAGAGGATGAATAAAGGACTTAATGCATTCTATGCATGCAAGAAAACCGTTGATAAGAAATAGGGCATGAAACCGCATATTGTATACTGCATTTTCACAGCGATCGCCAGGCCTATTCTTACTCATGGGTCAATTGTTTGGTGGGATGCAATTTCACCTTAACTATTTAATAAAGGTGCAAAGGCTCGCTCACTTGGGAACAACAGGTGCAATAAAATCCACACCACAAGCTAGTTTGGAAGCCATTTTACCCCTTAAACCCATAGAACTCCACACGAAAGGAATGGCAACCTTGCAAGCTCTCAGACTAAAAGAAAACAGCCAATGGACACCACAGAGTTTTGGACATGCAGCCATACTGAAATTCTTTAATCGAAATGGGTTGCACCCTTCAACGGATTATATGAAGCCACAATATGACTTTGGAAAACCCTTTTCCGTTATAATACCTAACAGAGAAGATTGGAAGCACCCTGAAAACATATTTAAAGAAACTACCATCTAAACGGATGGATCGAAAACAGAAAAGGGGACTGGAGCTGGAGTTTTCTCGGAAACGCTGCATATAAGTAAGTCATGTAGACTCACCAACGAATGCAGCATCTTTCAAGCGGAAATATACGCTATAATGATAGCTGCACTTACTGCCCAAGAAAAACAGATGTCAGCAACTGAGATCACTATTTGTGGGGACATTCAAGCAGCACTCAAGGCACAGAACTCCAACGTGATAAAGTCAGAATGTGTGAAGGACTGTATCAGAACCCTAAGAAATATCTCACACCATACGGTTAGGCTCTGCTGGGTTCCAGGACATGTCGGTGTAGAGGGTAACGAAAAAGCCGACGAACTGGCCAAAAATGGGTCAAGTACAGACATAGACATGCCATTGGAAAGGGTACACCCTCCCCATAACGCAGCAAAAGTCAAATTGATAGACATTACTCCAACACGACTACGGAACGGTGGAAAAATATCAATTATTGCTTCACAACACGAAGTATCTGGCCGGAGCTGAATCATAGCAGAACTTCAAATATCTTATCCTTCGATAGAAAGCGTATTCGAACACTCGTCGGTGCCATCACCGGGCACTGCCCCATAGGAGCTATGGCCATTAGACTCGGCGTACCATCGAATGAGTTCTGTAGAAGTTGCAGAGATGAAGAAGAAATCGAGTACATAGTGCACCTGCTCTGCGAATGTCCGGCTTTAAAAGAACGACGACTCGCCTGTTTGGGAGCAAGGTTCTTTGACAATTTGGACGACCTAGCTGAGATAGCACTGGTTAGATCTACCAGTGCTATCTCATAGATTCATACAGAGATCTGTGAAGTCGGTAAATTTTTTTTTTTAAAAAGTAATTAATTTCAAAGAATTGGGCATGGTCAAGAGGTTCTACTTTAATAGGCTGCTCTACTACGAACTTTTTTAGTTTTTTTATATGATGATGCTATGTTCTGATATATGATATGCTCTTATTGCTGCTCGTCATTTCGGAAATTTAACTGACGATCTGGAGAGTAGAGCTCGTACCGAGCTACAAGCTTTTCTTCGGTGAACTCGATTGCAATACCAAATGTCGATAATTTTCCCATCCCTATATCGCAGAACTTAATATCTTGACCTCTTCTTTTTTTTTTTAATCTGAGGTTGCCAAAGCTCAGGGGATGCCCTATGATGCTTAAGCACAGCCTTGGCAGGAAAGGAATTAAGGATGAGGGAAATCGGTTAGGAGGTTGGGTGAAGGAGGTGTCGAGGAGGTCTGAGGAAGGAGGTGTCGAGGAGGTCGGAGGAATTTATTACGTCCATATAGGAGTACCAATCTCTTCATTTATATACCCTCAGGAATTATCAATTGATTTCTTATTGCCGTTGGTTTAATATGGACATCAGCCTCCTTTACGTCGACTGGTAAGTGAACCACCAATTTAGTTTTAGGTGGAACTGTGTATTGCCTTGACATGTAATTAGGTTTGTAAACTAATGGAAGACAAACTTTTTCTGTTATCATGATGGATATATTAAAATCAAATGTTATACCCAATTGTTTCATTGTTTCTAAACCAATCAGGCCGTCGAAATAATTATGGAATTTGAACAGAATAGTGTGATTTTATCTGTTATCTTGAATTCTCTGAATCCGTTTGGCTCGTAATTGCCATGGTACGAAACTTGTTCTTGACACTGTGTATTGTCTCTTGAAAATTCGGTTCCAGGAATGATTAAGATTATTTGGTTCATTTGGATTTTCTATAGTGAATTATTCTTCACAAAAGAATTTGGGACTAGCTTGTTGGAACTGGTTCTTGTTCTGAATTGGCCTTCTAGCTGTGTTCATGTAGGTGTGTCCACTAGACGTATCCATCGGCTCAGGGCGCCTTATTTGATTTTGAGGATTTCTGTGAAGATTCGATTGGAAGTTAAATGCCCGTGATTGAAATTATTTGGTCTTGGGACTTGTAGTCTAAATGGTTGTCTAGGAACCTGTTGATTATTAAAAGAAGGTTGGATCGGCCTAGGCTGTGGATTATTAAATGGCTGTATTGGCCGGAATTGTTGGTACGAAAACGATGATTGTACCGGATGTTTGAATTTTCATGAAATAAATCAGTATCGAACTATAATTAGGTAAATTCTTAATTAATTGGGTTATGGTGACGTCGAGGACGTAACTTTCGCTTCAGTTACATCAATTTTTCACAGTATTTTCTATAGGATGCAAGCTTAGTTTATTTTACTCACATCGTATACTTTCCCTGCAGATGGGATAGTAATCCCTGCTAATCTGCTTTATTTTAAGATATCAAAATTTTATTCAAAAGTTTTCTATGTTTTTCATAAATCTGGAGATTAGTTCTCCACAAGGAACCCGCACTTTTACCAAGCGTGACAATATATTAAGCTTTACATCAGTTCTCAGGCGAATTTGCATTCTAAAAATTTTGCTTCATCCTGAATGTCCTTCAAATTGAAATCATAAATAATTCTGCTCCTGTGCAGCTCCTTTTTTTCAGACAAGTTAGTTTTCCAATTGAGTGAGTTGTTAATCGAATTGAAAATTGAATATAGTTACAAAACTTTACGAATGTCTAAGGAGATTATCCAATTATAAAAAATTTCTTCCTATAATTAAGTATAGTATACTTACAGTTTAGTTATTCCTTTATGCCTAAACATGATGATATTTTCGAAACATCTAATTTTATCCCATTGATATAAGTCCCCAAAATGCAAATATTTCAATTAAACTCAAGGATTTTGCTGAGTGGTGATTTTCGTAAAGCTTTTAAAGCACAAAGACACCATCATCAACCTGATTTCTGGCTTTAGCGGTGTACTTATTTACAATTATAATGAATTGCCTTGAACTTTTAGCCCGTCCAGGCTGATACCTTGATCTATCTAATCAACTCTAAAGTTGAGCTGAGTCAATACATCAAAGTATAAATAAACACGTCCATTTCAGAGTGGAGTAATAAACATGCACAAGTCAATGTTGTTCAGATTCTGGATAAAACAGTGAGAGCAAGGTGAATACTATTCCAAATGCTCTTTCATTTTGTCGTAGATCATAAAACCAATTCCAGGAATTTCTCTAGAATTACAGAGCGCAGAAGCTATACAATTTCCATTGCATGAAATGTTAAAAAGTTTCGTTAAGTTTCTCGTACACTTGTTGGGCTCTCGTTCTCAGGAAATGTGTAAAATCAAATACAACAACAGCCCTGGACTTGACTGTTGTCCACCTTCCTTGAGCGCCATCCTTCATTTGATGTTTCCTGCACGGAATATGGGAAAATCAGATACAGACACTTTTACTATTGACAATTGAGATTGAAGGGAGGGATGGAGGGTTTTTATATCAAACAATATCCTGAAAGCCATCCAAACAGACAACTTACTATTCATTCGACTGAAAAAGCGCCAATACGTACTTGAGGATTGTGGAGCCTTGAGATGTTTTAATTTCGCATTCAGAGCACACATAGGCTTGTTGTGAATAGAATCATGACAGGTTTCCTGAATCCTGTAAATACAATGTATGAGGAGAGGACCTTTCAAAAAATCTAATGAAACGTAAACTTCTCGACGTTCTTTTTCTGAATAGCCACATAAGTGGGGAGAGGTCCTTTTAACTTTATTTTTACATCTGTCGAGTGGTGACGATTTTTAACAGTCTCATTTATCAGTGCATTAGATGGGTCAGTTTATATGTTATATGTAGATAGCCTGTTATTGTACAGGCATGAAAAGAGTTAAGTCAGCTCAAATGTGAGATATCAGACTTGAATGATTTTTATTTTAAATTTTACGGCAACCAATGTATAGGCACGAAAATTGGAAAGCAGATTTGCTACAATGTACTTATACTACGCAGTTCAAGTTATTTTCAGGTATTATACTTAATAGAACGGAATATTCCACGGTAGATAACATATTTTGCCTAACTAGTTTTATACATCTCCAATTAACACAAATACGAAAGAAAATGTATGCTCTTTTCGTAGAATTATGTGTTGTTTTCGATGCAAACGTCAGTAGAGCTACTTAACCTGGGTCCCATTCTTCCCGCAGTCCAGGAATTTTGGAAAACTGAGACCTATCACACTGAATGGAACCCAGTCGGAATTGTGAAGATTCCCAAAAAGGGCGACCTAAGGAGTTGTAACAATTGGCGCGGTATCTCTCTCTTAACTGCAGTCTCCAAGTAAATGGCAAAAATAATCTTAATGCGAATCAAGGAAACTGTCGAGCGCACTGTAAATGATGAACACATAGGCTTCCGTGAGGGTTTCTCCTGTAGTGATCAAATCAATATCCTCCGAATTATCATCGAGCAATCCGCCGAATGGGGGTCCCGTTTACATCTAATGTTGGTGGATTTTGAGAAGACAAAGGAATTATCACCATCACTCAGGAGTCCACTCTAACGTCCTATACAATACTGTCACCTTTCCTCTTTTTGATTGACGTATTGTGCAGCGCCCTATACGACCACCCATCGCGAGGGATTAGATAGAACGTTTTAAACCACTTTACATAAACCGACTATGCCGACGATGTATGTCTCCTATCCAACAAACGTCCGAAGCCCTGAAGAAAGAAGGTCGCAAAACAGGGCTTAAGATCAATGCAGATAAAACCAAACTGATGAGCATTGACTCGAGGAGAAACCATGAAATTTATCTTGAAGAGCAGCAAATAGAACAAGTGGATAAATTTTACTATCTCGGAAGCATAGTTACAGTAGACGGCGGAGCTGAAGCTGATGTACAGATTCGAATAAATAAGACTCGAGTTGCATTTAATACTCCTGCTGAGATCTGGCTTAATAACAACATTTCCAGATGCGCAAAACTCCGGATTTTTGAATCGACCGTGAAATTTAGCTTGGAACTTGCATTGCATCCAAGGAAGACACCGAATTGGATGACGCACCATATGGAGAAGATCCGTATAGATGGAAGATACACAAATCAACAAATCGTGGCCATAGTTGAAGGCGTTGGTCTAGAACCGGATCAGGTGAAGAGTCGATGTAGTAGACGCCCTATGCCCCACAAGGGGTTAAAGGAACCAGTGAGACAGGGAAAGTTACATAATTGCGGAATGTGCTTGTTTTAGCGGGAGAGGTGAAAGAAAAAACACCTCTCTGGGGATTAGCCGGAACAGACCACATAGAATCAGGTCCCTTCCAGTCTCGCTTAGTGGAGGCAACTCAGTATCTAGTTATGCCACTGTCGCCACTAACCTCAGTTTCCTGGGTCTCTGCTAGAATCCTAGCCTATCTGCAGGAAGCCATGTTGTCCCACCGCCTCCATTGCTCCTTCTTAGTCCATGCGTTAACTACAAACTTTACCCATCTCTGCCCATGGCATTGAAGGGTTCCAGGCCATAAAGCTTTAGTCTAGAGCCAGGACTTTCCTTCGGATTAACCGCAGCTAACCCTTCGTAAGGCAGGTCTGCATCTTTACTAGTGCGTGTGCCGGGGAGATAGCCAACTCGTTAGAGTCTACCATCTCTACCACCGCCGCACCTGAGGAAGTGCTAAGGTACCTCCGGGACTACTACTGCACTTTCAGCCGGCACAAGCCAGCCTCAATAGCCGCCGCAAAAGCTTCGAAAGGTAATTTTCCCAATACCGTGGATATAGTCAACCTGCTAGGGTCTACCACTCCCTTCTTCACTTCTACAGAAGGAGACGCCATTCGCGACCCAATTACCTCTGGGTCCTTCAGAGTTGAGGACACCACTGCAGACTCCCTTGGTATGGCCTTCTACAACCTTTTCAAGAGGATATCTCCTACCGGTTGCTACCGCTTGAAGGTGTAACTAATACTTGATAATGTCCAGATGAGGATCGCCGTATCCTAGAAGGCTTCAACTCTTCCGTTCATCCTCCAGCAACATATATGCCATATATGCCAGGATAGTTAATGTTGTACGAAGTATGTAAAAGAACGCTATTGGAATAGTATGGGATGGGACTATTTTATCTGGGTTTTTTTTTATGATAAATGCTTGGGTTAGTCAGGGTTGTCCACTAAACCCTTTACTTTTTTTTTTCTTAAATGATTTGGAAGAAGAAATGGTAATAGGCATGAGATTTAGTGCTCTCCTTAGATAACTACTGCGAGTAAGTAAGTAATTTTGCCAATAATTTTCTGTTTTAATCTAAGCTACGTTGATAGACAATGTTAGCTTAACGTTCATAATTTTTTATGTGTTACTTCAGAAAGTCTTGTTATGTTCTAAGATTCTGATTAATTGAAAAAGACGAGAATTTGATGTAGAGCCCTCATATTAACTAGAATCGTTTTAGTTTAATAGTAGAATGGGTAGGGATGTTATAGCTTATAACTGATAGAGGGCCAACAGATAACCAAAGACAATGTAGTCCTCTATATATTCTTCCGATTATGCTAGAGACATGATCACAGGATTGCATTTTGGAATTTAGATAAACATCCATATTTTTCACACGGTCAGAGAAAGGAATTTAATCACCGTTAAATGTAATAGTAGAAAGATCAAGACCCGTGTCATCATTACGATAAAAGCAAACACATTAAAACTTTAGTGGACTGAGTATTAAGTGATTTACGGGAGCCCATAAAGAGATCCTCGCTAAGTCTGAGTTATCTCGATCGATACAATCCTCTGACGGACCGATGGATCTACTAACGTGAAAATGTACGTCATCAGCATACAGGTGAATATAACAGTATTCAATCGCTTCAGGCGAATCATTGATGTATAGACTAAATAAGATAGGACCCAGGATCGAGCTCTGCGGCACGCCGCAACTAAGAGGCAGGATACCAGAAAAAATTTCACCTATCTTTACTTGCTGAAATCTATCTGATATAAAACTACGGATAAGCGAAACAGATGAGGACGAAAAATTAAAATTGGATTCCAACTTAGCAACAGTGAATCGATCGCTTTTGTGAAATCGAGAAGATATAAGACACCGAAATATTTCTTATCAAGAGACTTCCGAATATTGAACATAAAGTCGCTTAGCGCCTTCTCACAACTATGTGACTTTCTAGCCGGGTTAGAAGGAACTTATTAAGATTATTCATCAAAAAATCTTCAGGTGAATCTCGGTAAGTCCAAGGTGATGCTTTTTGGAAAGGGTAGAGGGCGTAACAATAGGGAAAAAATGGTTATTTCAAGGGTCTGCAATCGAAATTTTTATTAGGTATACGTATTTGGGAATCACTCGCTCTCGCGAAGGCTGTCAGTAGGAGAACACTTGATAGCTACTGCAAAAAATACCATCAAAAGCACTTAGAGATAATTGACGGGCTGAGAGTAAAAGTAACCTATTTATAAGGTTCGGGCAAAAGTGGCTTAGAAAATGTTCCGCGCAAAAACGAATCGCGTGAGATTCATGAGAACATTTTCTAAGCCACTTTTACCCGAACCTTATAAATAGGTCACTTTTACTCTCAGCCCGTCAATTTATGTTAAACAAAAATAGAAGTTACTTGTGAAAGAAGAATGCAGAAGAATGCAGTTTCCAAAGCAATGTGTTAACTATTTTTGTTGCCAAAACAGACTTATGCCCGGAATACACGAGGCTGATTTTTCAAAGCTAGGGGGGGGGGAGCGCTACGAGCTCAAAAAATAGAACCCCATACGATTAAACTATCCTAGCTTGAGACGCTATTTTACTAGCTTACTAGCCTAGAAATGAAGCTAGTTCTGTTTACACGAAGCCAGGGTTGCTAGCTTGCTAGCTTACTAGCACTAGCTTGCTATCCTAGCTTGAAAAACAAACCTCATGTATCCCGGGCATTAAAGCTAGAAACAGAACTGCCAGGTACGTTTTCTCATCTCATCATCTCATGAAACATCACTACGATTGCTTACTAGCTATAGATTTTTGGTTATGAAGAGAGAAGCTTACCGAAATCTCTGGTGCGGGAGGTGCTATTAAAAAAATGCTACTGGTAAGAAGAGCTGAAAAAACCTGATATTAACATCGAAGTCAACTTTAGTATCATTTAGTATCAAGGAAAATAATAAGGAATAAAAATGGCATAGTGGGGAAGCAGTTGAAGAGCTGCTGAACAGTTCTTTTGTAGATATTTTTCTATGCGGCATAAAAGAACATTCAAACATATTTTGTAATGTGCAATTAAAGCTCTTTCATATGATACCCCACTTGGCCTAGTAACACCACTTTAAAATTTTGACTCCCCCCCACCACCCCACCCCCTTTCGAAAACTTTTCAATTAAATAAAAAATTTTTTAAATTATTTCATTTGCACACCTTTATTGCAAGCATTATTTGAAGATATTCGAAAATTCAGGTCGATGCTGAAATAAGCAGCTGTGACTGACAGACAAAGTCGCATCATAAGGGCCCCTTTTTTACCATTTTGGTACGGAACCCCAATTATATATAAATAAATCTAAGCATCTGTATTATTAAACCGATATGAAATTTTTTCTGCATAGATTTTTTATCGTAATATGTTGACAGCAGAAAAGGATCATGGGTCGCCGCCGGTGGGATTCGAACCTGGGACCTTCGCGTTGAAGGAAGGTTATCACTTCAACGACTTATATATATAAATATAATTGATTACAAATCTTTTCTTGCTATCTGTATAATAGATGATAAAATTGATCCGATTGCAGAATCAATATTTCGTTTATTCCAAAAATTCAATCTATTGTGCAAAGCCCTTCAATAGGCTTACCAATTTCCCCAATTTAATGAATTTCAAATATAAATTTAATCAAGGAGAAAAAAATTCCAAGTAAATTCAACGAGTAGACATTGCTTTCGCAGAACAATCTGATAACAAATTCATTACCTTGGCTGGCTTACATAAAAAAAGAACGCAATAGTAGACTTTTTTTTTGCTTTTTGCTTGCTAGAAGATTACTAGAACGAACGAATGATTCCTTCCATTCAACGTACACTCGCAAAAGGTAATTTGCTGGTTAGGAGGCGTGAGCTTTTTTATTGCCATCCAGAAACCATATCATGGGAAGAGACCAGTTTTATGTGCACTTGATTACACAAATAGTGCTGATTTATCGGAACAATTTTTCTACATAATGTTTACTTTCACTTTGCAACGAAAGTATCATTAGTGCGTAAAGGTAGAAATCTCGTACTGAAATATCCTTTTAAAAAGGAGATTTATTGGCAAAGTAGTGGCATTGGAGGTATAGTGCCTGGTTGTTCTATATTGAAAAATAAAGGAGCTTTCAAGCACTTTCACTTTGACCCATATCGGATTGCTTTGATGTTTACTAGGTCTCTAAACTGCAGGCTTGTTTGTGTTTAGTATAATGTTTGGTGTGATGTAACTAGATGGGTATACCACCGACAATAAATGCGTTTTTCATATCGCTTTTCTAATACATGTGAAAGAAAACCGCAATTTTATCGTAAAAATTGTATTAGATACCCGCAGAGAGAACATTTTGTTCATAAACCAATCTTTTTATCAGCAGGGTATCTTTCGTTCCGAAAACCTTTCCACAGACCTAAATTACCTGTCAGATCAAAGAAAAGGAAATCGAGGAAATAAAGAATCGAAACTGATATTTTGTATTACGATAACATGATGGAAATTGTACTTGTTTTTTTGCTACTTTACTTTTCTCAAATCGAGAGCTGTATTAGGTTAGAGAATCAAACGTGAAGGTGTCGTTTGATAAAGGGATTAGGGCGTGAAAATCCATGATAGCAGACACTTGAAAGAAATGAATTTGATTTTGAAAAAGTTCAAAGGACAATAATATGATGAACATTGTTATGGCTGCGAAAGAGTCAAGTACAATCAAATTACTGGAAATTGGAAAACCCAAAGACAAAGTGAATTAATTACACAAATATCCAAATCATCCGTAGAGGCGCCACTTTAAAGCCTCTTAATCAATATATCCTACTTTTTTTACTTACCTAGGCAGCTCAGGTTTCTAGATAATAAAACAAAACTACCCCACCCGATTCCTTCATTCATGTTTGTTTTCTTTCAGCTACTAGAATTTAATTTTGCTTTCGCTTTGCATGGTGATCAACCTATTGTTGTCCTAGTAATGAGGCTATCCTCTGTTGCCTATTTGAAAAGGCTCAACGTGATGAACTGCTTCCGCTTGTATCGTTTTGCACGTTGATAGTTTTTGTAATTTTATCCTTACAAATGTTTTTTTTTCAATATTCATTCCATCATGGGTTAAAGTTAGTGGAAGGAAAAGCAGTGGAGTGTGAGAGTGCAATTGGTTTCAACGGGGCTTTAACCACAAAAATGTCCTTTCTGAAAAGGCAGGTTTGTGGTCCTTGATTTTATAGATTATCGACGTTATTTACATTGAAGGCTTCTTTAGTTTTACTTGATTAACAGATGTTTTGTCTTACGTACGTTTCGAATCTAACAAATCAAATAAGAATACAAGGAAAGACATATAAATAGCTGATCCCGAACTTGAAATTTAGATAAGTCGAAGTCAACAAAGTTGACATGGTCATTAAGCAGACGGGACAATGAGGAAATGGACTCATGCACGCCATATTTTGTGCGATTGTAAGGAATATGTAAAAAGCGACCTAACACCAATTAGTTCAATAATACCATTAAAACCAAGGAAGCAGCCTTCCAGGCATATAAATTGTGCTCTTCAGAGGAGTTGAGACGTACCTATAGAGATGCGCGGAATATTTGCAATTCAGCAATTAGTCGGGCAAAGTTCAATTTCGACCCGAGCATTAGACGGAAGTTATGTTCTACTCAAAATGGTAGTAAGAGTTTCTCGTCTCTATTAAAAACCATAAAGAACAATTTTACCTGTTCGTTAACACCACTACTCATTTATAATGGGAATGTTTTTACTGACTCATTGGACAAGACCAACCTGTTTGCTGCCAATTCGTACTTGCCACCTTCATCGCAGCCACTTCCATTTCCATCACAGTGTACTAACGGCTCTATCGGAGTGTTGGAATCATTGCCTTCATAATTTTGGTGAGTCCAAAATCGTCGCTCTTGATATTTCAAAGGCTTTTGATAGAGACTGGCATGCTGCCCTTTTAGCCAAGCTTCAAACATTTGGTCTGCACCCTACGCTCGTTAAATGGATATAGAGTTTATTGTCAGACCGTTCAATCCGTGTAGTAATTGACGGAGTTACATCTGATTCCTACGAAATAAATGCCGGTGTACCTCAGGGTTCAGTTCTTTCACCAACATTATTTCTACTTTTTATGAATGATCTTTTATAACTTACTCTCAATCCTATTCATAGTTTCATCGATGACAGCACCCTTGATTTCGTGTACTCATTTGATTCTGTAATGAATTGCTACAGAAGTCAATCGAGAACGCATATTTAGATCATTACTATGGGCCTCGCTTAGGGCAGAGAAAATCGTGTTTCGTTTAATGCATCCAAAACTCAGTGCTGTTTAATGTCCCTTAAAAAACGCCCAGTTCATTTCAGTCGATGGAGTGAATATAACCAATTCGCCCCCCCCCCCCCCTAAACATCTTGGGTATTGAGATATCCAGCAATCTTAGCTGTACTGATCATATATTTGCAATCGCTAAAGGTGCGATGAAATGCTTAGGTTTTCTACAGAGATGTAAGAAATATTTCACCTGACTTAGCGCTGATCTACAAGTCCCACATTAGACCCAGACTTTAATATAATTCTCATATTTGGGCAGGGGCCGGACACATCGCATTGTCCGCGATAGAAAAAGTCCAGCGTAAGGCCATTAAACTTATTTGAGATTCCTCAATCTCTAAGGGGCTTGACTCTTTGGAGCATCGACGAGTTTTCGGTTGTCTGTCACTCTTCTATCGCTATTTCCATGGCCAATGTTCTAAAGAAATTGCTAGCCTGATTCCTTGCAGATACATGACAACGAGCGATACAAGAGCTACAATTCGCTCCCACACCTATACTCTCCGGGTCAAATTTGGACGTACCGTCAAATTTCGCGAATCTTTTCTAAGCCGAACCTCCTAACCCATTACCTTCATCATTAGTTCCTTTCCTGCCAAAGCTGTGCTTTAGCATCATAGGGCATCCCCTGAGCTTTGGCAACATCAGATATAAAAAAAAGAAGAGGTCAAGATACTAAGTTCTTCGTTATAGTGATGGGAATCGAAAGGAAAATTATCGAAATTTGGTATTGCAATATCTCGAATATTGCGATACTAAGTATCGATATATCAAATAAAAATTATCGATAATTTGGAAGATTGGTATCAAATTATTATTTTGTTAAATATTGATAATATAGATAAAAAATTTAAACAAATTTAAACTACAAAGTACACAAATCCCTGAACGAAAGAACTTTATTTTCTTTTATATAAACTATACATTTATTTCTCCAAACATAAAAAATAGATCATTTGTGAAAGGTGTTTAGGCGTAAGGCGGCTTCTTTTGTCGGACATTATGCGTCCTGCCGTGTAAAATAACCTCTCGGAAGATACAGAAGTTGCGACTACAGAAAAGCAAATTCTAGCTATATTATAGAGATGCGGATACTCTGGCTTAATCGCTTCCCAAATTTTTAGTGGATTTGCTGACTTTGGAGATGGAGTTCGCCCAAGAAAAGCTCGTAGCTCGGTACAAGCTCTACTCTGCAGATCGTCAGTTAAATTTCCGAAATAACGAGCAGCAATAAGAGCATCGTGATTGCTCCATAAGTCCCCATCTTCGTTTTTATCTTCATCTCGATACTCATCTATCATACTCGATGCCTGACATTGCATGTGATACATGTAAAGCTTTTTGGAAGCGTTTTTGGAAGTGTTTTTGGAAGTGCTTTTGGAGTGTGGCGATAGAACGAGGCATAACATTTTCAATATTCTTGAAAATTCAGTATATATACATTGTCATTGATTGGCGCGACAGTTGTGTTGTGTGAAAATTGTCATTTTCTATAGTAAAAAATATTTTTTGAATAAAAAGAATTAATTTCTTGAAATTTGAAAAAAGGGAAAACAAAACAATTTAAAAATCTTTCGATATCTGATAATATCGAATAAAAAATTTCGATATCTCCAAATATCGCAAATTTTAGTATCGATACAAATTATCGATATATTTAATATCGATACAGTATCGCCCATGCATACTTCGTTATTACGGAATTCGTCATTTATAAGGTCTGCTTGTTTCGCTCCGCTGACTTAGGGGTTTGTTTCGCTGCGAAAAAGTGAAAATGTCTGCACTTGCATTGGATGAAGTGCATGGGTGCAGGTAATATTTGACATTTGTCAGGCAATTGTCAAACAAAGCCGAACTTAATTTAAGTGATTTTAATTAATTATCAGACGACTATCTCTTCCATTATAGTCGGCAATATATTATTTTCCATTTTATTTGTGATATTAAAAATTTTATTAACCAAAACACGTTCTGTTAAATATTGACAACAAATTACACTTAATTTGCTTGTTTCTTTGACGTTAGTGTAGGCCAAATTCCTACATTTTGGACTTTGCATCGATTACACTCTACACTATTTCTGCACTTTCTATACAACGAAGCAATCAAACATATCTACATATTGCGGTCTACTCTTACGTCTAAATATTCAAGGCTGTACAAGGGGTGAACTATTTTTCGGTTTGTTTAATAATATCTGCCTTTAATGAAATATTGTTATCCTTCTTATATTGTACGTAGGTTGCTACTTAAGTTCTGAGATATGGCAACACCAGTGTGAATATTTCAAATCTGACATTGTCACCTTAAAGTTTGACGTTTTGAATGGTAATCGTACTCAGAACGTTTAGTCATATGAGTGCTATTTGTGTTGTTTACAGGTACTTAAAACATTCACCTTGGTAAAAAAAAATGGAATTAAATCGTAAACATTTTCGTGGAATGATTTTCTATGACGGGGATTAAACCAATAACAGTGTGCCGATCAACGCGCTTCGAATTTCGGTAATAGAGTACCATCTCGAGCCACTGTGTTTCGCTGGTATTCTGAATTCACTTCGCTACAGCACGAATTTCGTGAAGGTCGTCTTAAATCCGTTGTTGTGCCAGCAAATATCGATTCTGTGCATGAACTGATATTGAAAGATCGTCATGTGACATACCGTGAGATTAAGGCATGGTTGGACATTAGTTCCACTCGCCTTCATTCAATATTGCATGAACATTTGGCCGTCGAAAAGATTTGTTCGCGTTGGATACCACATAATTCGACAATCGCTCAAAAAACAACTTGTGTCGATTGGTGCAAAGAAATGTTGAAAAATTTCAATCGCGGTGCTTCAAAAGACATCTATAAGATCGTGACAGGCGAAGAATCATGGATTTATGCGCATATGAACCCGAAACTAATCAACAATCGACTGTATGGGTCTTTCAAGACGAGCCAAATCCAACAAAAGTTGTTCACTCACGAAGCACTTCGAAGCAAATGGTCGCCTCTTTTATCGGAATAATTGGACATGTAGTCACTGTGCCATTACAGCAACGTAGAACGATCATTTCTGAATGATACACCACCATTTTTTTGCCAAAACTGAACACCACCATTTGTTTGCCAGAAGTGTTGGGTAAAATAAGAGAAACCAATCGCAAAAGACGAATCATTCTCCAACAGGATAATGCAATCTCTCACACATCGTTTCAAAAAAGTGAATTTTTGAGCATTCAAAACATCGAATTGATGGGTACAGTTTGCCGTACAGTCCTGATTTGGCATCCAATGATTTATTTTTATTCCCGCAGATCAAAAATAAAATATGAGGTCAACGTTTTTCGATGCCTGAAAAAGAGGTTGATGCGTTCAAATCATATGTTTTGGAGGTACCTCAATGGGAGTGGACAAAGTGCTTCGGAAATTGGTTAAACTCATGCAAAAGTGTGTAAATTTTGAAAAACAATAAAGTCATTTTCGTTTATAAATATTTATTTTTACTTGGCTATCTCGAAACTTAAGTAGCAATCCTCGTAATATTCTGATTTAAAGATGAAGTGAGAAGCAGTATTCTTATCTTTTTCTTACATTTTATTAGAATTGAAAGGCAAAACGTAATTTTTAACTAAATCTAGTGATTTTCCATAAGGAAGAAGAGAAGTGACTTCTACAAAACATATTGGAGATAAAACCTAT
The DNA here is from genome assembly GCA_964036015.1 of Leptarthrus brevirostris. NCBI lineage: Eukaryota > Metazoa > Arthropoda > Insecta > Diptera > Asilidae > Leptarthrus > Leptarthrus brevirostris. The sequence continues at coordinate 10,268,913 of OZ038373.1, forward strand.
CTAAAATAAATAAGTGACAGTAGGTTAATTTTAAAAGGCAATCGGTGACTAATTTTTAAGCTTGTGTTGTGTATGCATATGAAGTACTCATTCTAATGGCCTAATTCTAATCTAATCTAATTCGCTTAGATCAGGATGGCTATAAATAAAGGCCTTTCAATAAGATTGCTTTCAAATCTGAACCTGAATTTATCGAGACTCAAAACTGAAATTAAAATCGATTGAATCATCTAACTACTAAAACAGTTCGCGTGTATACCTTTTATAAACTGACCTATTGCATTAAGCAATCCTGCAAAAAACATGATAAAAAAAAGTTTATTCTGCAGAAATTCCATCCAACAGTGTGTCCGGTGACCATTTTCGGGAGAAAAACGCCCAACCGGATAAACTAATGCTATTAAAAGCAGCAACGTGAAATTTATCATTTTCTATTTTAACATCATCGGGGGGCACCAAATTTGGCACTATGCTGAAAGGTTTCGATTTGTCAATACCTGGCAGAACTCCAAACTAAAAGTTTTTGTTTCTCCCTTTATTCGTTTAATAAATCGACACCAATTAAGCCACTTTGGAACGTAATTAAAAGACGACAACACGAATAACCACCCCCCAGCTAGTGTGTGGCTCCCGAGTAATTAAGTATTTAGTCTACCGAACTTTTCGTCTTTTTCGTTATTTTCAGTTTCAAGAAAAGACTTTTCTCTGTAATTATACAAAATTAGAAAGTTATTTAAAAAGTCGAATTCTGGGACCCTCCAGTTGTGCATTAGTTTTTAATCTCGAGATAAGTTTTGACAACATGAACAACTTTAAAGTAATCAAGGAGTTACGAAAATTCTTCTATAGAAAATTTTCCTCCATTTTCTGGATTTTATAGGTAGGTGATGTCGCCTGTAAAGGGATTCGTTTGAAATTAATTGCAATGCACATGTAAAAGTTCAATGAAATGCTTATGAAAGTTTTTGTGACAGTGGGGTTGTTGAAAGTAATCAACGGGTCTTTTGTAACTCATTACAGCATACAGCGAATTGAAATTTTATTAAACGGGAAGTAATAAACGATGGGTGAGTCGAAATTCTTTCCATGACTACCAGATGTGGAGATTAAAGAGACCTTAAACTCTGCAATTTGGCAAAATTATTGAGCCCTATAATAATATTTGTCTAAACTTTTTAATGTCCATACTTATACAACAGCCTTTCAAACCTTACCGCTGTTAATTGTGGCTCGCTCCACGAGCTTTCAAAATGATAACTACTCCCATTTTCCGCCAAGTTTTAAGTAAATTTTTTTTGTAGGGGGGGGGGGGTGCTTTATGCACTGTGAGGGCGGTGCCTTGCCCTGATGTGTGGGACTCGCACCGACTAAAAAACCTCCTCCTTTCAGGCATGTCTCTACCCCAGGTGGTGCCTATTATGCCATCTTTAGCTTTTTATGTTCTAGGTCTTGGATGGCGTCCTTCTGTGAGTCGCCGTGCTAGCAGGCTGGGCTTTCTGTCTTTCCCAATGGAGGTAAGCGTTAAAGTACCCATGTCCGGTGAAGCATCAGGTAGTAGTTTTCCTCTCCGTGTTCTCGCTTTAGAACCTTCTTCAGATCTGGCTAGCGGTCCATCTCGCTGTGATTTCTCCAATCCAGCGGTCTTGCCATTTCGTAAGGCTCTCGTTTCCGATTTCGGCCTGCCTGTCCTGACGCCGTTTCCGCTCTTATGGTAATAGATCCATGGGGGCACGGCTGCCAAAACAAGAACCATTGCCTCCGACGCCGTTAGGCAACCGGAGGCAACTCTAAAGGCTCCTCTTCTCTGTACTGCCACCATCCGTTTTCTGTACTTTGTTGTGGTCTATGCTGCCCTATCTGCCACATGCCTAATGTGTTCCCAAAAGGTGAGTTTGGAGTCCAGCCTTATTACCAGGTATTTAACTGCCTGGCTCGTCAGAATGTCCTCATCCATCACTCGCATTTCTCTAATCGTCGGGATCCGCTTTCAAGTGAGCAGGACAATCTCGGTTTTCTGGTTAGCTATGTTCCTCCATCCAGGTGGTCACCCGTCGAATTACCTAGCTCAATCTTAGCTGCGCGGCGTCGACGTCTCGTGCCGCGATTACTGCGGCGATGTCATCCGCGTAGTTCACCAAAAAGGTGTCTTCTGGCATGTCCATGCGCGGTATACCATCGTACGATCCGTGGCATTCGAACCCTGTTTCCTGATATGCCACGGCATTTTCGATTTGTAGCTTCCCGTAAAATCAGTTTCCAGCAGAATTTCACTTGTTTCGTCCCAGGCCTCTGGCATCTTTCCCGTTCTGTCCCGAGTCGGAAGACCGGGCCGTTTGAGACCATATGCTGAAGTCGGCAGTCTTTAGATATACCTCTCGTGTTCGAGCAGATGTCCCTGCACGATTCTCTCTTCTTTCTACGTAGAGCTTTTTTCAACTCTTTCTTTAAGGCCTTGTTTCTGCCCCAGGCTTCCACATCCTGCGTTCGTATGGCTCTGTTGAAAGCATTCCTGCACTCCTTCTTCAGTGCTTCCAGTTCCCTGTCCCACCAAGGAGTTGGGTCCTTTTCCACTACTTCAGTTAGAGTGCACAATTTACTATACGCCTCCATTACAGCTTTTTGTAGAGTGTGCAACTGCCTCTCGACATGGAGTGTATTTTTGGGTACTCTGGGCGTCCATGACAACAGTTTCTCCCTTAACACCTATACCTCTGCTAGCTTAATTCCTAGTTTCTTTTTTCCTCGAAATTTGTCCCGACCTTTAACTTTCTCTTACTCTTCGTACAATTACTCGTCGCACCAATGAAGGCTACTCATCCGTGGCAGCCTCGGATAAGCTCTCTACTTTGAGACCGAGTAGTAACTTTCCTAGACAAATTTTTCTCCTTATCGCTAAAAGCGTCTGACTCCTTGACTCCGTATTAAATACACGTTTAGGACGTAAACGCTCGATTGGTACTTCAACTCTAGTTTCACAGTTCTTGGACAATAACACTTAACCAGACTTTCAGTATATATGTGTGACCGAAGTCGCTCAGAGTTGATAGTAGCCTCTTTCAGTTTTCAGTGTTCCAATTCAAGTGACTCCCATTGGTATGATTTAGATTGCTCCGTATTACTACAAAAAGGGTTTAGTTAAAACTGAAGGTCACCTTTTACGAAGGCTGTTATTTGTTGGTTTGAGTTGGATCAGGTCAAACTCACCGAATAGTAGTTACCACCTCTCACTACGTGAAAGCACTTTGATTCATGACTGACATCTTCATCCCACTCACACCCAGAGGACAGTAAATTTGGTTCTAAGTATTATCAGCCGAGGATGTTTGATATTATTTGAGGTGAGGCGGTATAATAGTAAGTTCTCAGTACTATAGAAAAGTTTACGTGGATTCAAAGGTTACAATTCCACCAGCGACCACCCATGTTTTTTTTCTGCTAATAACAGCTTTCATTGTAATCCACTTTCATTGCCGAATAATATTTAGATATTTTTGCCGAATCGGGCGAAGCTCTTTTCTCACCCTATGCCCACCACAGGGGTAATGGGAGATAGAGAAGTGTTCATTGTAGGGATGGAGGATCGAACTGAAAAAATCGATTCAGTACGGATAGATCTGTAATTTTTTTCCGATTTCGAAGATCGATTAATCGTCCTAAAAAGATCGATGTTCATAGATCGATTCCATTTATTTTGGCATTTCAATTTGAAGGAGCATACATTTTGTGTCGCTTCATTAGGCTCAATTTGTCATAACTAGCTAAAACCGGTGGACTTCACATGACAATAAATTATAATCACCAAGGGATAAGAGTTCAGAAGAAGTTCTTGCTCCAGACTGAATACCATATAGAGGAAGGACGGAGTGGGCGGATGTAACACCTATCGAACAAAACGATGGAGAGAACCCAGTAGTTGTAATCGCATATAGTGAAAGATGTATTCAAGGTATTCTTATTATAAGCAATATATTAAGAATTAATTTTTAGTTAAAGAGGTTCAGAACTATTTTCGAACCATCCTAGTTAGCAGCGAGAAATCTTTAAGAGCCTTAGAGTTAACCAGGGCTGCACTAAAATTGAGTGCTGCCAAATAATCTGTTTGGCACTGTCAGATACTCATGGTCAAAGATTACTTACTACTAGATAACCCGCTCCCTAAATTACCCAGCTAATTTGAAAAAGTGACACTGGCACCACTGTAAAACGAAATATATCCAGCTTTTAAAGTCATAAGAATATACATGCAAATAAAGAGTACAGATAGTGTGCAGTCATTTACTCCTGTCAAAATTATTTGAGAGAATCACTTACTCCTGTCAAAATTCTGTTCTCATCCGGAGAGAAGTACCACCGAATCTTGTCGAAGAGAAAAATGTACCAAAACATACCACCAAGAAAAAGAATTCTGAGATAGTTTACTTGCGTGCGTAAGAAACTTTCAAACTGTCAATGTATTCTGTTAATGAGTGAAGTATATTTTACATTTGTAAATGCAGATAAGAGAAGTATACTTGTCTCCTACCCACAAACTCTCCCGGATAACAAATTTTTAGTTTTGACTGCAGGGTTGCCCGATGCGGGAAATATATTAAAGCAACCAAAAAATTTTCTTTACTTTGTTCGAAGCCGTAATTTTTGCTCATGGTACTCACTGATATACAGATAACACTAACATCTTATAGAGATCCGAAACGCATTTATCTAACATTAACAATTTTTTCGGTATGAAATTTTAAATTTGAAGGATTATGACACAAATTAATGAATTATTATTATATTATTATTATTATTATATAAGGGGTTACCCATATGGTGGGCACTACGACCATGGAGGTCTTTTGTGCCGGAGCCCCATTACTGCAAAAGACCCTCAGCCACCCTGAGGTAAGCGAGGAGGTCTTTAACAGAGGAGGATCTAACGTCAGCCGGATTCAGAAATTCACGACTGAAGGTCCTCCTTCTAAGCCATGCTAATGCAGGAGAGAAGCACAAAATGTGCAATGTGGTTTTGTCGTCTTCCAAACAAAGCCGACATTCCGTCACGCTAGACAGACCTTTTCGGAGTAGATGATACCTAAGCCCATAGTGGCCAGATAGGTAGCCTGAAAGCAGTTTGAGATCCGCCTTGCTTAGGGCGGTGATATCGTTATAAGCGTAGGGTCTGAAAAGTACCTTTTTCCTGGCGAAGCCCAGAGACGTTCCTCCAGTATAGCAGCTGTTGACTCCTACCCCAATTTTCTACAACAGCTCTCGTCGAAGCCCAACTGAGGCTGCAGTAAGGTTCGGGACCTTGGCAGTGAGAGGATGGGCCTTTCCTGGCCAGTTCATCAGCGATCTCATTGCCCTCGATACCAGAGTGACCTGGTATCCAACAGAACGTGACCCTGTTGTGGGTGGCCAGTAGCTGGAGGATGTCGAAGCACTCCTTAGTAATCCTCGAGGAGAAGCTCCATGAGGATAGGGCCTTAAGGGCCGCTTGGCTATCAGAGAAGATAGTAATGTCCGCCCCTTTCAGTCCTTTATTGAGTTTGAGAATGGCGCAGGTTTCAATGGCATGGATTTCAGCTTGAAAGACGCTGGGCCAAATACCCAATGCGAGCGAAATCCTATTGTTGGGTCCAAAGACACCAGCACCAGCACCGTGTGCCATTTTAGAGCCATCAGTATACCATTTGAGGCATCTGGGGTCCAGACTTGGACCACCGCCGTCCCAGTCTGCTCGTTCAGGGAAAATGGTCCTGAACCTTTTGCCAAAGCGCAGCTCCTTCGTCATGTGATCCGTTACGGAGCACACATCTAAGCCAGGGATGCGCTTGAGGATGCTCATGTGACCCTTGTCGTCAACCGGCATATTATTCAAGAGCTGCAATCTCAGGGCGCTGATAGCAATTATTAATGATGATGCGAAAATATTTCCAGGTGAGCTTGCTCAGTCTTGTCTTAAATAGATGGGAATCGGAAAAAAATAAATCGATTCGAGCTGAATCGGTCCCGCGAAAAATCGATTCAAAGGCTAAAAGAGCGATCCGTCGAGATCGAATCGAAGATCGCCCATCCATAGTTCATTGGCCTTTCAGTTCTTTTATAAACAAGTCCTGAAAAATAAATTTTATTTCAAATTTCCATTTATTCTAATTAAATACCTTGCACGATAATGAATGAATTCCGTCGTAGGTAAAACTTATATGAAAACACCATTAAACGAAAACAATTCTACCTTTTAACCAAACAATTACTTGAATTTCCCCTTTGCCGCTCACTCATTTCACCATCACACTGTTCACTAAATTTTCACCTTTAAGCCACTTCTAATTTCGTCCGCAGTGACCATTTTGTCCAAAAGCTTTTTACCTTTGCATAAATTGTTTCCATTAAAACAAATTGCACCTATCTCTTATCAAAAGCTCATCCGTGGCATTTTAAGGTGTCCCTGCAAAGAGATACTTTATCTTTCGACTGCATCTTTTTAATTAGAACAAATTGCCTCAGTCGCCAACCTCTTTCATACTCGCTTTAGCTTTGCTTACCGTGCAAATCTGTTGCTGTTGACACATAAAACTGGGACACTCCAAGGATTGTGGACGGATTTTCAATGACACTTCCAAGAGCTTCATTTATTGATTGTTTGTTACTTTACTTGAAGTGGTAGAAACAAAATTAAGCTCGGCTAATTGAGTGATACCACGTGATCCATTGATCCACTGAAATTCGAATGAAACGAGACCAGAAACTTAAATAGCTTCCCGTTGAAACGAAAATTGCAATTTAAGAATGTTGTCTTTGTTAACAGTTTAAATGGTACTTTTATTGTCTTGGATCCGTTCCAACTGCGATATTTGGCATGAAAAGTCCTTTTACGGTTTTTTAATTATGAGTCTTTGTTTGAAGTGCAATTTGTGAGCAGAAGTCTGTCCAAGCAATTGCAGATCCTTTTCATTCCACCTCGCAGAGCAATGAAACACTTTAATAAGAGGACCTGCACTGAGCTCTCCATAGAATTTCGACATTAAAAAGACCTCCCACCTATGAATTTAAGTCAAGGCTATAATGCGCAGAATGAGCCAAGCGTGATATTTATCCTTTTATATTAAACTCAACATTTAGTCAAGATATGCAAGAGAATATTTAAAGTTCGTATACCAATAATGTGAAACACCCTGTGTGGTCTTAAACCGTCGAAAGATACATTCAAACACCGATTTTCTGCTTATGCTCGGGGAACCAAAATTTTGAATTGGTCCTGTTAGCATTTGAAGTTCTCTATGGATTTGAGGAATATGAGTCGGGATAATGCCCAGAATCAACATGGCCAGTTCTATGTCAGCGAGCAACTGAGGAGAACGCCTTTATTACTTAAATTTATGCACGCTTCGGCCGTCTAGATGGACCGTTCTATGTCGAAATCACATAAAGAACATAACTTAGTTGTACTTTATGTAAATTTATGACTCCATAATTTAAGTCAGTAAACAGAAAACTTGTTGCTAGGTTGCTTGAGGATATGCTTTTAACTGTTAAGGGGGGTTGAAAAGATATTTATCTTACTGTGCTATCGACAGATTACTGCCCTTAACGCAAAGCAAGACGAAACTGGATTTTCGGAAAGGTTAAAACACCTATGAAATGTGCTTAAATCAATGAATAGGTTCTTCATAAGGAGATTGGAGCTGTATTTAAAGCTTATTCGTTAAAGTTTATGTTAATATTCTCCAAATAAATAAGTTGTTAGCTTAACTTTTGTTAAGATTATTTAGCTTAGTAGTATTTTGTGATGTTGCAAGATTTAAGCAGTGCAATATCAGATATTGGGCTCGACGGGTTAATTAGGACACTTATTTTCAATCACAAAGCTTCACTGCTTTTATTCACTTCACTTGAGTAGTTCGTGGCACAATTTCCTTAACAATACAACGTTGAACTTAAACTTCACTTGTTAAAACCCAACTACCTATTCACAGTATCACATATAAAAACTTCCAAGTCTAAATCACGACTTAAAATAACCAGGGTGTTACTCAGCCCTATAGTGATGTATCGGGTGCGAACGATTCATTCAAGTCAGCAAAATGACGTACGAGTCATTAAAATGACTCAAAACACCTGACTGAATATTTTCCTACCATATCGGTCAGTCGTTCACCGTTGTTACATTAGCCCCTCTCTACCTCTATATGCCTACTTAGCCCGTAATTGAAGCGATCGACACCCTGCTTGAGAACGCTTTCGATGAATTTATTTTACTGGATGACTTTAACCTCGCCCGTATTCAATGGTCATTGTCTGAGGACTGTTCTCACTTTGTCCCCCTGTACGCCTCTTCGGCCAAAGAAGTCTTTTATACCCATCAGCTCTCCGTTTCTGGTCTCTTTCAAGTTAGCTGAGTCAGGAACTTCCTGGGCAGACTCAATCTTTTCTTCAAACCCAGTTAACTCGGCTGTTGCGGAAAGCAACCATCTCCTCTCCTCCCTCGATCGTCACCATCCTCTCCTGTTCCTCGTTTTCTCCTATGAACACCCTCACGTCCTTTCAAGCTCCGCGTCTTCTCTTACCTTCAATTTTCGTAAAAGCTACTTTGAAAAATTAAATCACTTGCTCCTCAACTCTAACATTGGCACTATCCCTCAACATCTTCCAATTGACGTTGCTTTAGAGGCGTTCTATTTGGACATACACGCTTCTCTTACACAATCTATCCCCCTTCTTCCTCGTAAAAACTGCTCCTCATTCCCCGTATGGTACAACAAAGAATTACGCTCTCTCCGCAACAGGAGAAATAAATGTTGACAACCTTTTCTTCTAACCCAGACTGAGTCTGACTATTCTTATACCTATCTGCTTATACGTATTTTTGTGAACGCTGCGATACCCTCTGCTATGAGTACTTCCAACGCATGGAAACTAGCCTCATATCCGACCCCAAACGTTTTTATAACTTTATTAATTCCAAGAAGAAATCCAATGGTTACCTCTCCACTCTAACTAGCTCGAGGACACCTCTTCGTCTGATCCTAAGGTTATCGTTAACCTCTTTACACACTTCTCAGTTAATCTCAATCACTCAAGTATGGAAAAACTCGTATATTATTCCCATGTTCAAAATAGGCTGCAAGAATGATCTGTCCAACTACAGACCCATTGCTAAATAATCATCCATACCTAAACTATTCGAAAAATTGGTCTTTGATTTCATGTTCTTCCACTGTGAGGCTATCTTCACCATCTCCCAGCATACCTTCCACAAAGGTAGATCTTCAACCACCAACCTTACCAACTTCGTCTCCAAAACACTATGTGCCCTGGAAAAGGGTAAAGATGTTGATGTTATCACCACCGATTTTAGTAAAGCCTTCGACAAGATCTCTCATAACGTTATCTTCTTCAAACTTGATCGCCTAGGTACACCCCCCCCCCCTCAATCCTACCACAACAACCGTCACTAGAATGTTCTTTTTAGCTTATCCATTCCTAACCCTATTGTCGCTTGTTCCAGCGTCCCTCAAGGCAGCCACCTAGGTCCATTGGTTTTCATCCTTACAATAAATGATGTTGAATGTGTCATCAAACACTCAGTGCTGTCAATTTTTACTGATGACATGAAAATAATTAGACATATCTTATTCACAACCGACTCTCTTCTGCAAAAAGACCTCGATTCCTTCACCACATGGTGCTTTGCTGCTGTTGTTACCCAATTCGGATTGTACTACTCTTGATCTTCGCTTCGTTAAAATTTTCGCGGCTTTGCTCCACGCCCAGCCTGGCGAGAGCCTCAAGGATAGATTCAGAGCGAACGTTATTGAAGGCTCCTCCAATATTCAGTATAAGTATAGTATAGTATATTCTTTATATTTTAATGAGTGTTCAATCATAGGTACAACCTCAGGAAGAGCCCTCTCTGTCGATTTTCCCTTGCTTCTAGACATATGATTGCCATCCAGAGTTTATCTACGGTGAACCTCGAGCAAACCCTCCAGGGTCTTTAGCAAAAAGGAGGTTAGTCTGATCGATCTTGAAGTCCTTGCAGGTTCGTGAGTCAGCTTACCAACCTTAGGAATGAACACTACCTTGACATTTCTCCAGGTCTGAGAAATGTAGTTAAGCGATATACAACCCCTAAAAATAGCCACCCACCACTTCGCCCGTAAGTTTGGTAGTGTCTATAGCATGATTGCAGTAACTCCATACGGCCAGGTGATTTGTAGGGGACGAAACTGTTTATAGCCCAGGTAGTTATCTCTGTAGTGACGATAGCAGAAATATGACTACTTACCAAATTGCAGGTATCCACTGTGAGTATCCATATGAAGCTCCAAGGATTCAGCCGAGAAAAGGGGGGTTGGTCTGCCTTTTGGAGAGCATTCTGCTGTGTCTATCTGATTCTCTAAAGTCTTCTATACAGTGGCAGTACTCCAAGTCTGTTTCTTGGCTTCTATGATGGCTTTTTCAAAAACCGAAGGCAATCTTTGTAAGATTCGGAATATTTATGCATGTCTCGCGTAATCTTCTTCAGATTAGAGAGATTTTCAATCCACCAGAGCAAAAGGAATTTTTTTACTAACTTTAAAAAGGAGGAAAGCCGTACTCACGGCTTTCTCGAATGTACCTACCCTTGATTCAAGCTCTTGAATAGTTTCAATGCCTAAATCAGGTATATTGTAAAGTTTAGAAGTAGTTATTTGCCTGAATTACTTTCAGATAGTTCTTCTGAAAGGTAGAGTCCTTTCAACTGTCAGGTTAATATTGAACGGTATCCAAGGGGGAGGTGCTCTTGTTTCAAATTTGTAATTTAGTATTAATTACAAAATCAAAAAAAGACTTACCGCGTTCCTCGTTCTTAGAGCAACCCCATATTGCATGAATTGGCGTCGCAGTTTATCAGCACTTCGTATCTTTTGGTTTGAGCGCGGTTATCAGCACCTCTACTTCTGGTGATCCATCATGTGCAATGTAGGCCGATGATATGTAGATGTCTCTTTCGCAGCTCTCCGCTAACTTGACAACTATCAAGTCTGCTGAGCTGTAGGTGCAGCAAATGAAAACTTTTAGGTTCTTTTTTTGCGAGAATGCATGTTTAAGCTTACCTCCCAGATTCTCGTTCTGGCAATAAAATTTGTTGCATCTTACGTCACTCACTCCCTGCCTTATGTCTAATCTTAGTTTGAAGCCCGCTCCTTCTAATAACGCAAGGCACTCCTCATTGATCAGAAGAAGGAGGGATATGTTACAACCGGATTCCAGGTTTTTCGGCGTGACCGCCATTCTGATTTATGTGCTTCAGTTGGCGGTGGTGTACTTAATGCTGTCAGGGCTGGTATTCCTTGCTCAATCATGCAGGTTGCCGGCTCCGACGATCTGAAGTTTTTAAGTGTCACCTTAAATCTTCCTCAGAGAAGTTTATATATTTCCACGATCTACATTTCCCCCGGCTCACCTTCAGGTGCATTTGACCAACTTTTTCTTTGACATTTTGAGCGGCATTTTGAGGCTGTTGTTTTTGGCGACTTTAACCTTCCCTCCGTTGGCTGGATTCGGACCCTTTGAGACTGAGGAGGTGTTTACTCCTTATTGTGTGTCACAAACGATTCGGGAAGATCATTGAACCTTGTTTTCACGACTGACCCGGATGGATTGTCAGTGAGTAGATGCCTTACTCCCGGAGTCCAGTCACCATCCTGCATTCCAAGTTCTCCTGCGTTTTGAGGCCCCTGACAGCTTCTCTTCCTTCGTTGGGGACTGCTCCTTTAATTTTAGAGCGGATGATTTCTCTGTACTTCATAATTTGCTGTTGGGCTATGATTGGACGAATGTTTTTGCCGAGCCCGACATTGACCGAGGCGTTTGATTTTTCTACGACGTTCAATATACCTGTTTTACTCAATGTGTTCCGGTCTCTCTTTTTCGCTCTTCTCGCTCGTCTCAATCGTGCTTCAAAAACTTGAAAAGCAAGTCATGAAAAGCTTTTGCTCCTCTAGGAGGGATGCAGCTATCAGGCATACTACGACCACTGCCTTCAGTTCTCTGTCGATCTGTAGACTTCCTACAATAGATTTCTATCTCTCTCGAAATCCACTCTGCTTTTCGTCCCTAGACAATTCTGGAAGTTTATAAATTCTAAACGACGCAGCGATGATTACCCGTCCTCTCTTACGCTTGCTGACTGTGAGAGCAATGACCACGCCGAAGTGGCCAATTTCTTCGCTGAATTCTTTCTCGCTTCTTTCTGTGATCCCGACTGTGATACTATCTCGACAGATTTTTCCCACTTGACTAGGTTTCCACCCATTTTTCTTGTTCTGAAAGGCTTAGTTTTTGGCAACGTTACTGTAATTGAATATTTGTCGAGCTTGTCTGATGGATTTTCGTGTGGTCCTGATAGCATTCCTTTATCGTTCTTGAAGAGTTGCCCCTGTTCTCTGTTTTCTGTTCAATTTATCTTTGTGCTGCGGCCACTTCCCTAGACTCTGGAAGGACTCTGTTATTATTCCCCTTCACAAGAAGGGTGATAAATCGGACATCTCTAATTATAGACACAAGCTTCGTCTATTCGGGTTTCCGCCGCTTTTTATTGTTTGGCTGTCCTCCTACCTCTCTGGTCGCACTCAGCGTGTTGTTTTCCGAGGTGCCCTATCCAATGAGATCTCTGTTACTTCCGGCGTTTCTCAGGGTAGTATTCTCGGTCCTCTCCTCTTCATCATTTTTATAAATGATGCCTCGTTGCTTCTCACTGGCTCCAGAATATTATGTTATGCCGGTGATGCCAAACTATTCCGCGTCGTATCTCGTGATGACGACTGTGCTTTGTTAAACTTTGACATTCAAATTTGTCAGTAATCGTCTCCCTTTTAACTCTAACAAATGCATCGTTATGACTTTTGCCCGTAGAAGTGGATGGAAGTGCGTTGAGCAAGGATGATCGGGTCAGGGACCTGGGGGTTATTCCCAATTCCCATCTGTCTTTCGAGGACCACGTGGACTTCGTGGTGCGTAGGGCTAATTCCATGCTTGGCTTCGTGAAAAGGTGGTCCAGATAGCTCGATGATCCCTACTTAACTTTGCTCCTTTTCTGCACTTTCGTTAGACCCATTCTGGAGTATGCTTGCCCGGTATAGGATCTCTATTTCGCCGTTCACATCAACCGGATCGAGGCTGTTCAGAGCAGATTCTTTAGGTTCGCTCTCCGCGGCCTTCTCTGGCGCGATTCCTACTTCGGTCTTTCCTATCCTGCTAGGCTTGCTCTTATCTCTCTCAACTCCCTTGAAAAAGACGCAAAGAAATCCGTCTCTCCGTAAGTCTAACCCTCGCATCCTCTCATTTATTAACCAATTAAGATGAAATTTGTTGATGAGATCTTAACTGACGACAAGTTCAAATGTTGCTATTAATGAAAAATTTATACGTTCAATATTTTGAATAAAAGACTTTCACCAATGACATCTTTTCCGAACATTTATTAAGAAAAAGAAAAATTACGGTTTTCAAGGGGAGTTCGGTTTGAACATAGTTTTTATTTTTATAGAAGATGTCTATAGCCTCCTTTGCCGAGACACTTTCTATCGTTAGTTATCATATCGTCGTCGGAATACTCTGTATAATATTCCTATTAACACAAAATGCCATCCCCTGTCGTCATGTTTTTTAAAAAGTATCTATCTATACTATATATCACCAAATGGTAAACTTTTTTTAGATTTTTTTGTTAAACGTTTCAAAATTTTCCACGAGACTCTTGCATGACTCTCTGAATGTGACGAAAACTTTCCTTTCCTTTGAAAAGTAAGAACTGAACAAAGTCAAATCCTATCTTAAAGTGGAGATGTGACAGCAACAACTTTATTCGTTCATTTTTCTCCGATTTCTATGTGGGTACTATGGCTGATTCTTAAAGAGCTTCTTCCTTAAAGTATTTTCTCCTTATTTTCAACTTTAAAATCTCAGAAATTGTCGTAGTTTTGCAAATACGGAAGGATGTATTCAATCTCGAGCTTAGGTACATTTCATTCGCAGGATTAAACCACAAATACCACATTGAGTTGATAAATCTAGGATTACCAATAAAAATATATAGGGGAAAAACTAATAAAAAAGTAAAACCATAACCGATCCTGCAGACTGTACGATTCATTCCTGAATTATAGTAGCAATGACGGTCGCTCGAAGTGATTATATTCTATTTGACCCTAAAAAGAAGGTCCAGAAACATCTTTATTCCTTCGAATACCTTTGCACATTCTCGCTTAAAAGGTCAGTAATATGAAAATGCAAAATTCTCTCTTGAAGTAATTATTAATTGTGCAAGGATGTTTGCCGCAGCTGGTGTTCTTGTGGAGCGCATCATTAGCTTTAGAAGTGGAAAATTCCCACCCACAGGTGTATCTTAATAGGAAGCAATCTGGAGGTGCACTTTGTTTTCGTTGAAACAACGAGCAAAATTTAGTTGTCTAACGAATTAAGTCGCCCAGTATTGTACGAAAGTAAAAGCTTTGCAAACTTCTGTTTACTCTCTTAAGTGGTGATAACGACGAATTTTCTAATGAGGGAAAACTAAAGGTAAATAGGTGAATGCTGGTGAAAAGAACATTAAGAGCTTGGCGTATTTAGAATGAAAAATGTAGTTATAAAGTTTTGAGGTTTTGGTGGGATTTTATATCATCGTTTAACCGGGTATGAATTAGCAATAAGCTGTGGGAGTGTAGGAAGCCACATACCCAACGTGTACCCGACTGGATTGGCGGTGAAAACTTTCGAAAAACCATAACCACTTGGAATCGGGTACCTAGGTACTAGACTCTAACAAATCCTCAAAAATTACTCATTCCTAATATTACTCTAAAATGTTTGATAGTATGTCGAACAAAGTTTGATAGTATGTTCGACAAAAAGTATCCTCAACCTACCGAACTAGACCATCTACTTGTACTTGGCCGGGATTTTTTATCTACAACTTATGTCGTTCACAAGACATGACTTAAGATTAATGTTACGAAAGTATTAAAAATTCATCTCTACTAATAGAGGATGTGGATAAATATAACTTTCTCAGAAGTATGGTAAGCGCAACATGAACAAGGCTCTATTTATCATCTTCAGGCACACAAAGCCCCAGATCTTTTATCGGAACGTAAAATCTGTTCCCCTTTACAGTTGTTTAGCATTGAAAGTGACGCGTCGAATAACATCTAAGCTACAACGCTTTGCCCAAAAGTGTGTTCGGTTAATCCTGAACATCCATAAGCCGTAGGTAATGATCACTCATAGAGATTCACTAGTAAAAACAAGATGAATACGGCTGTTCGAAAACAACAGTGGCAATGAAGAGGCCATGCAGTAAAAACGAAGTTAAACGACTGGCGCAACAGGCCATATGTTATATCGTGTTGCGATTGAGGCCCCAGTACACTTCTTTTACTATATCCTTGTTTTTATTATTATTTTTAAGCCCCAACTCCTTTTCTCTTTGCTAAACTTTAAATATCAGCTTCACCGAAACTCAGCCTCAGTGCCTTTTGTTGTTATTTGTTAACTTGCCTTTACTCTGGGGAGGCTCAGTATTTGTTGCACTAATTCGGGCAATACCATTTACACCAATTTAAACTATGTGCTATCGTAAATATATCTCTGTCTCTGGCTCCTTCAAACTCTTATGGGTAATAGGGCGTATACTATACCGATTTTTCACCTGCTTCGGTTCTGCGCCCACGTATTCAACTATGGCCGATTTGTTGATCTGGTTACCTTCCCCCTCGACGGATCTTCTCTTTGTGTTGCGCGGCCGTCCACCTCGGCGTCTTTCTTGGATACCGTGTGGATTCCAGTCTAGATACTGTTGGGTGATGTTTAGTTCTTTTTATACTGTATGCCCTATCCATTGCCAATTTCGTCTGCGAATATTGGTGTCTATCGTGTCTTGGCATAGACGTCTGTGTAGGTCGTCGTTGGCACTGACTTCCGGCCAGTGGCTGTTAAGGATGCGCCAGAGACACCAGTTGATAAAGGCTTGTAGCTTAGATGATATTTGCAGATCGCTTTACATGTTGAACAGAGTTTTCTGTGTTTGGAGATCGGTAATCTAGTTCTTCTAGAGTTCTCTAAAGCTTTTGACAATATTGATCATGAAATTTTGCTACACAAATTGCCGACTCAATTTTTCCTGTCATCTTATAATATCAAACTTATTTCTAGCTGTCTCACTTGTAAAACTCAACAGGTTAAGACCGAGGTTGGTCTTTCGATTCCTGCAAGAATTATGTGCGGTGTGCCTCAGGGTTCTTTCTTGGGCAGCTACTATTTTGCTTATACATTAATGACTTGCCTTCTGTAATACGGCACTCTCAAATTAATTTATACCCTGATGATTGCCAGTTGTACATTAGTGAGCCAGTTAACAGCATTCACACTCACAACAGCAAGCTCTGCCAAGAATTAGATCGCGTTGTTGCGTGGTCAGGAGATAATATGCTTTTGCTCAATCACTCTATATCATGCTACATTGTTCTCTCTCGAGACGCAAACTTCAATCACTCCATCTTTCCTGTACCTTACCTTGAAAATCAGCCGATGGTAAGAGTTGATAAGGAAAGGAATCTGGGAGTTATCTTCAATAGCGGGATAACCTGTTGTGATTACATCAACTCGTCTCTAACTAAAATTTACGTCACACTAAGAAGGCTTTGATTGACGGCGTCCCTTCTACCAAAGAATACTCACCTAGGCTTAATTAAGGCTCTCGTGCTTCCTTTGTTCACGTATGGTATAATGATTTTTCCTTGTCTCGACTCGACCTGTGCTGGTAAGATTAATGTCGCTTTTAATTATTGTGTTCGGTTTGTTCAGGGATTGCGTCGTAGTGATCATATTTCATCCTATGTATGTGTCTTCTATTGTTGGTTGCCCTTTTAGAACTTACTTTCATAAGGTTATTATGCTTTCTCCACAAAATGATTTACAAGGTGGGGCCCTGAGTACCTCCGCTCGCTAATAGTGTTTCTTCATTCGCAACGTCGCTGTAATATACTTTTACGTAGGTTCCTGGTTTTAAGAGCTCGATTACCATCATTTAATGATCCATATCGAGAAGGGTGTCAACAATTATTACAAACTTAGAATAATTGGCGAATATTTATTTATTTTTTTATTTATTTTTCATAAAATGATTTTGAATCTGTAGCTATAAGTATGGTATTATTTCTGAGCCGGCCTTCAACAATTCGGATGATACGTTTTAAGGTAGGCTCTTTCAAATTGTGTCATACGGACTTCTCTTTCTAGTTCCCGTGACCACTTGTGGGTAAGGGGGTTGGAGACGAACCCGATTCGAGACAACGATTGCAAGTGAACTTAAAATTTTTAGGGTAGATTCCGAACCGCTTCTTGTTTTGTTTTAGGGGCAATCCTTTGATGCGTTAACATGGCTTTGGTTGGAATGGAGTTAGGAGTGTGAGAGAAAGTGAATGTCTTGTTTTAGCTAGACAATATTCCCGAGATGGATGGGTTGTTGAATTATATTTTAAAAACTCAGGGGGAAAACCATATCTCGAACCCGGCAACAATGGCGTAATGTTCGTGCCACCCAACCAATTGCAGTCTAATGTTGGTGATTCGGAATTCCATGGCCTATTTATCGTAATCTGTTACCAACAGAAAACAACCATGAGTCGCGCCGGTTGGGTTCGACCGTGGGACCGCCGGGATGAAAGCGCGACACGTTGTTACTTACTTCACCGACTAGTTACCATATGAATCAGCTTAATCCCCTAATTTCAACTAGTTTAAGATTATCTGCAGCTGCAAGCTAGGGAGCACAATTCTTACTTACTGTTCTAACACATATAAAAACAAACCAAAGGTTAATGTTATACATTCAAATACCAGACTTTTTTCACCAATTTGTTGCGATAGCGTGTTAAGTGAAATGAGTTGAGCCAGCTCTGTAAATTTTTGCAATGTGCCTCCTCTAAAGTTTTTCTGTCTTACTCTATAAGGGCATAGTCTATGAAACTGAAATGCGCTATTCTCTACCACTTCTCCATCAATGCAAAGAATTAATTCACAAACCGAGTCTGGTCTTGCAAACAGCAATTGAAGGTTTCTCTGGTATTCGCATCTAAACATTCTCAGCCTTTTAACGTTCCCGCCAGTTTTTTGCGAAAACCTACTTACTTACTTTATATCATCAACGTTAAGAGGTAAACGAATTTTTGCTTGTTGATAAGCAAGTTTAGATTCTTTTTTTGGTTTTCATCGACTTAACTCTCGCAAAATTGATTTCTAATGATTTTACAAAATCCTGAAGGTTTAACCCTTTCTGTTTATTCTTTTTATGTCGAAATTACCAAACCCTGAAATAAATTTAAGGTTCCTAAAGGTTGCCTGAGGCTTCTAAAAAACTCTAAATCAATAATGTCATCAATTCTCTCTATAAAAGCTCCTGGATTTAATCAATTTCAATATTTAGACAAGACGTAAAAACCCACCCCAAATCCGACGGATAGACTACCCTCCAATAAGGGTACGCTGGCAGAGAGGTACATGAAACATAAAAAAGATTTTTTTTTTTACATGGGAATCAGAATTGGATATATCCTTGTGTTAGCATGAATAAGTAGCATTTTACAGGTTCTACCCCCAACCCGTGGACGGATAGCTCTACCGGAGACACGATTTACATACAAAATCGACTTCCGGGAAGTTTACTTGAGTGCATTTTTTCCGCTCGAAAAAGCCCCTATTCACTCGGTTAAAGCATTTGACAGGCGGATATGGAGATGAAAACGTAATGACAGCGTCGTGTCTTGTAATGAAACTCTTAATAAGGGATGAAAAGTCCTATCCCCGACAAGAGAATGCATTTTAGATTTACAAAATTTTTCTCGCAATTTCTTACCTTTAAAAGCTTTTAAACGTAACAAATAAAAAATCGTGCAAATTGCTCAAGTGGTTACTATGTGTCTGCAACTTGAGTGACAATTTAGAACAAGTCAAGTGAGTTAACGTGGGTTATGAAACTTTTCTAGAAAAAAATCTATTCCAGTCCGGCAGGGCGCCGTAGAGCGCTGATTTGAGTCGTAATTTCCTTAAACGCTCCCTGGAGATAATCTTCTTCGAAAAGTTTTTCACGAAGGGCTGGTTATTTCAATTTTTTCTTACCTGATTCTGTTGAGAGTTTTTGACAGATTTACATATTTTGACATTGACCGTCTTCGAAGGGAATTACTCAGAACGTCATTGATAAGTTCGAAACTCTTTAAGAGGCGACCCAAAAGTTTTCTTTTGGGTTTGGTCATTTTATTCAGGCCGAAATGACTTATTAGATTTTTGACGAATTATGTAAGGTAAGGAAAGGAGTTAAATAGGATTTACAGGTAAGGTAATTGCTTTGTATTCGGTACGATAAAGTTGCCTTAATTAGGTTCTTCACTTTTAACTAAGTTTACTCAATTTAAGGTGTCGTTAACTAACTTTCAAATTTCTCGTAAAAATTTTGCAATATTACGCATACAGTTAACAAAAGGATGAAAAATACAATACAGCTCTTATTCTGCGGTTACGCATATTGCCAGTAATACTAGCGCTAGCTGGCGCGAGCAATTAGCATACATATATTTCAAGTGGTGTGGTTACGAGACATACATTAACTCGTGCCCGAGCTCTTGCTTTTACTTGATGACATGTCATTTTTCATATGAGCGGGATCATGTGTGCGCATGCACTCGTTCTTGCGCTCTTGCTCGTAATGGAACTCTTACTCGAACTTGAGTTCTTGTTTAGGCTCGTTGATATACTTCTTTTCCTGCTCTGCCTTTGCTGCTCTCTGCACCCTCGTCATTATTCCGCTCGATGTTGTTGGATGACTGGTCGCTACACTTTGCTCGTTACTCCTTGATTGCAGTTCGTTACTCCTTGCTCGCTGCTCGTACCTTTTTGCACGTTTGTCGCTGCTTATGCTCTCTCTCATTTCTCGCGCTCGCTTGTTGATAATTATCAGCTGCTCGATTTTTGCCTTTCGCTTAAGATCATTGATAAAACATGTATTAGTATAGTTAAGCGCGCCTTGAATAATGTAATCCGTATTCTTTTAGAATTATGTCAAAATCGACTCATATTTTATTGTTCTCCAATATGAGAGTCCACTTTTGCCTCAAATTGCTGTCATACTCAGGGTTTTATGGTATATTTTTTCGATAATTTAAAAACGCCTAAAGTCCTAAAGAATAATCAATTGTGATATCACAACTACTGTCTTCTATAGTTCCCGTAATAACTTAAAGGGTATGGGATGGGGGACGAAATTCCGCCGATGCAGTGACGAAGATTGCAATTAAGGTACAACCCCAATTGATTGAAGTGGAATCTATTGCTGCTTTTTACTTTATTATCCTTACTTATGAAATAATAGTCAGGTGGACTGCTATAAAGTAGAATAACCTAAGGAAAATAAGTAAAATTCAAAGAGCTGCCTGTTTGGGTATCTTCCGAGCAATTGGGGCGTTGGAAACCACTTGACGTTTACTGTAAAAGTATAGCTTCTCACAGCGCCATAAGACTGAAAGAGTCTAAATGCTGGAGAAGTTCTGACCACGGCCATAGCATTATACTAAGGGTCTACTCTGAAGACTGTCTGCAGGTGAAGACTGACTACAATATCCCAAAACTTAGCTTTGGTGATGTTACCATGACAGATATAGCTGTTTTCACTGATGGATCGAAAGTTGTGGACGGCGTGGGAGCTGAAGTGTACTTCAATTGCCTAAACATACGTAGTAAGTATCGGTTGCCGGACTACTGCAGTGTATTTAAAGCAGAGATTTTGGCCATAGAGAGCGCGGCAAGGATGTTATTATCACGCCCAAATCTACCTAATGGTAGCGACATAAGAATTTATATAGACAGTCAAGCGACAATAAAGGCGCTGAACTCAAACGTAATAAGGTCACAGCTGGTACGTAGGTGTCACAATAGTCTCCAGAACTTAGGAGCTATGCACAAGGTAACTCTCTGCTGGATCCCTGGTCATAGTGGATTACAGGGCAATGAGGCGGCTGACACGCTTGCAAATTAAGGTTGCAACTGAACACTTCCTGTACAAACAGGTAGATCGGCCGGCCTCTAGAGACAGGCCAAAAAGAGAAGTTGACGTTAAGGTTATTCAGCTTGCTAAGGAAAGATGGAGCAATTTGACAATATAAGGTATGTCAAGGCAGCTCTGGCCAGTTTGGGACATTAAGAAAACGTCTTTCCTGCTAAAGAGAAGTCGCATCGATCTCGGAAATATTGTGGCAGTCATTACTGGCCACTATCTCTTCTTTATTCAGCGATTGCACGGGCCTGGCCAGTAGAAGGTACAAAACGTTAGGCGCGTGGATGAGGCTGCTAACATAGGGCCAAAGCAGCTTCTCAGGTTTATTTACAGTTGTTGCTGGTTCTAAATAAACCGTATACTGACATTTAGGTGCGGACCCGTGGATGTGATAACACAACGGATCTTTTTTAGGTCTATGTGAGGCTAATCGACTTTCCTATAGCCACCACCGTAACCTAAGTTATCACGGACGTCTAGACTTAGGCTAAAACAATAAATAGACTACTTATGTAAGTGAAAAACTATTTTATAGTGAAGTGCATAATATGAAATAAATTACGCCCCCTATTGTATTCATGCACCAGTTAAGTTTGGAGTCCAGTATAATATAGTATAACCTAGAGTGGATCCAAGCGGCGGATTTACCCTTCATGTGACCTATAGGCACGCAAGGCGCCGGGCCACCTTGATATTGTTATTTGCACTTTTAGATGTTTTCATTGTTTTTTCATTTAATTGTTTGCCTTTGGGTAAATCCGCCGCTGGTGAATCCATAGTGTCAGGGTATTGCTGCAGAAACTAACCACATTTTTTATATATGTGAAAGGTACTACTTCGTTTTTTAAGGAATAACCCCTTGGTTTAATAGCAGTTTTGTAGATTCTACCTTCTACGATTCCACTATTTTCCTCAATTTTCTTGTGGTTATCAGGTATTTTTGGGAAACCCATAAAATAACGTCGTCTACATAAGTTGACACTTTATCCCATTTTCAACAAGGAAGCCAGGTCAATAGTTAAATTACTTTAACCTACAGTTTTTGCAACTTGAAAATCTTCCAGTTTAATGTCGATCTTACTGCTCAGCAGCACAAAATCAATCTTGTGGCAAAAAGGCATAGAGCATCGTTTTATCCTTAACATTGCATTTTTGATTGATTTCTATTGGCTTTCCACAAACATTTACAGTCGAATCAATGAAATGAAAGGTGCTGTCATCAACGAAGCTATGCAAACGACAGGGAAAGTGAAACTCGTTAATAACTAGAAATAAAGTTGGTGAAGCAATTGAACCCTGTGATGCACCGTCATTTATTTGATGAAAATCATACGAAACTTCGTCTACATGAATTGAGTGGCCAGAAAAATTAAAGTGCTTTTGCTTAATGTCTGTTAATGATTCATATTCCTTTTTACCTGTATACAGGAGTTTACAATTTTATAGTCCTTTGAGCTGGGTGAACTTTGTAAGTCGTCGGTGGAGTAAGTAATGCAGTGTCGCCCTTATATCCTTGAGGTCCCAGCTTCGAACCCCATACTTGTTTTCTGCTGACAACAGATTACGATAATTATATCTAAGGGTTAATGAGCAATTTAGCAAAAGAATTACTAAATGAAAAATCCTTAAAACTATATCAGCAGGTCAGAGCGCCTAAAGGAGTTCAATAAAATCAATTTTTCATGTAAGTGAGCAGAATTTGTTGAAGTTATAATTTGGTAAAGGAATATCACAAGCCTACGCAATAAAAACTGTTCCAACATACAGCCAAGCAGATTGTTACTATATCCCGACACATGATCAAATCTTCTCGAACGAAATTTGAATCTTATACAATCATTAAAAGCCACCTTGATTTTCCCTGAACAGGTAGAACAAAGACGCGGAAAAAGTAGGCTTCCATCAATAAAGTAGAGCATGAGTAACAAGCGCCTATCCGACAACAAGGTAGCAGATGACAACCATAGCCGTCGAAGCCCACCATAAATCTTACCCATCACATCAGTTATATGGTCACAACATATCATGCAGAATACACCAAGACTTTTTACCCGACTATCAAATGGGAGCATTGTGTTATTCAGAAAAACCGGAGGGATATGAGAGCCATCAATGTCCCGACGATAGAATGCAATGCAGTGCGACTTACGCGGTGTTAGAAGCAAGTGGTTAGTAGCTGCCCATGTCGTTATATTATTCAGTTCAGAGTTCAGCCTGTCAATGCAGTCCTCCATAAGCCGAATAGGTCGACTAAGATATAACTGTTCATCATCAGCACACAGCTGCACCCTGAAATCCTTAAGGACCTCCGGGAGGTCATTTATATACAGGCAGAAGAGTAAAGGCTCGAGGATGGAACCCTGTGGGACGCCACACGGACAGAGGAAGGGAAAAGCTGTCTTTCACTCGAACCCGCTTCAGTCTATCCAATAAAAAGCTATTTATTAAGGACACAGCGGTGTCATGGAACTGAAATTTAGTAGCCAGCTTCTCGAACAAATTGGAGTGATTGACCATATCAAATGCTTTGGAGATGTCGAGCAATGCAAGAACACACAGATGATCCATATCCAAGGAGTAGCGAACGTCTCTGGTAACACTCAGAAGAGCTGTTTCACAACTATGAACCTTACGGAATCCAGATTGACAGGACTTAAGTTACAGAGACGTGGAGGAAACTGAATCTATAGTGCACCTACACTGTGAATGTTTAGCTCTAAAAGAACGGCGACTCGCGTGTTTGCGAGCAAGGACTATCTGGAAGACTTAGCTGAGACAGCACTGGTGGATTTAAATATATTCTTACAGAGATTTGGTAAAACCATCCAACCATCCTGCCTTATTTTCTTTTAAGGGCATTCACAATGGGTCTACATGGTCACCGAGAGGACTTGGTCATATTATAGCTATAACTATCTATTCTAAGACTTGGTGCTTCGGCACCAAACGGCTCGACTAATCTACCAAACCAACCATGCAAGAGGTTGAAGTAAAATCATATACACTATGTTAAATAATACATATCAATTTGTATTTCTCGGAATAGTTTTCTAGAAAAAAATTTTAAATAATTTACGGCTTGCGTGTCCCGAATACTTTTACTTTTCTATTAAGTTCTATTAAGTAGTTACGAACACTTAAAACTGATTATCTAATTTTATTTTATTTAAAATGTACGGAAGAGTTTTATTTTAAAGCAAAGTTCAGAAAGTTTTTAAATAGTTTGTTCCGGATTCCTTAAAGTTGGAAAAGTTTTTTTCCTAAACTTCACAGTGTACATTTTTGTTGTGCCTAATATGGTTTTTTTTTGATCATTATGTAATTTTAAAATATTAATTGAAGTATTAGTGACCGTAAATTAATTTAATTGTTTTTCGATTTCTTTTTTTTAATTTTAATAAATCGAGAACTTGAATTTAATTCAGTGATTTATGTTAACAACACTGTTTTGAAAATATTTTAAATGAAACTGCATTATCAATGTGCTGTGATTGGTTAAACGGAGCGTTGATCGCTGCATTCAGCCAATAGGAGCTTTTCTTTTAAAATTAGCTTGTTTTCTGCCAGAAGAAAATTCGCAGGGTCGTCATTTTCACTGTATTGCGAAGAGTGATTTGACGTTTTTGTGGGGATTTCGTGTTTGCAGATGCAATTTTTGTGATTAATATGTGTTAAAGTAAAGTAATTTAATATATTTGGACGTTTAAATTATTGGAAAATAAAAGTTTATCGTAACGAACCGGAAAACTAATAAAATAAGACTTAATTTGTTGTGTTAATTGATGTTCCAATTTAATTCCATTCCTCCTTTGTGTATTTTCGTAGTGTCAGGAACATTTTATTCTTCTCTGGCTACAAACTAAACAAGGAAGCGTACAGGTACGCATTTAGAGTAAAAACGATTTATTTCAATGGCAATTGATGACTAAACTGATCCATTATATTCTACTTGCTTTAATTTTTTTCTGAAAATATTAAGAAAACTGCAATTACCTTAAATTAAATTGGAAAATTTTCATTTTTGTTTCAGTGAATGCAAAGCAAAGTGTACCTCAGTTCAATTTGGAGAAGATTCAAAATGGGTAAGCGTTTTACAATTTTACGTTTAATTTTATTTACTGCTTTATTTTGTAATGTTTTGACTAAAGAATCAGTGATTGGGTTAGAGTCATCTTATTTAACACTGCTTTTATTATGTCTATTTTACTAACAAATTTTCTGAAGGAAAACTATGTAATCTCTCTAAGTAGAGGGAAAATATTTGTTTGATTGAAGTATGAGATGAGAAAACTTAATTTCAATGGATTGGTCGAGATGGAGTAAGTAAGCATGCAATTTTGTGTGGATGCCTCACCACTAGAACCTCAATGGTATTTTAGTAATTGCCATATCAGTTTTGAAGTGAAAATAACAAGCAATTTAGCTTCAAAAGTTGAGGAGCCATTTTAGTTTCTCGCCGGAAAATTTGTCGGCTTTTCAGGAGAATAGTTTTCATTATTTTCATTATTTACGTAGCGTTATGAAATTTTGGCAGTATATTTTATGATCCTAATTTAATAAAAAACAATTATATATCAATATTTTTTCGAAAGTATACATTTCAAATGGGTCAGAGTGTGGAGGGTCACCAAGAACGCCACGTTCGCTGGCGGACGCGATTACATGCATCGCAATTATCGCGAAAAAAGATACAAAACGAGTATTAATTGGCGTATTTATTAATTTTTTGACGGCAGAGGTGAAAATCTTCCAAGCCCGTGCCATCCGGTAGTGTGCGATTTTTACTCACTAAAAACATCTCTCTGGGTATTAGCCGAAACAGACCACATAGAATTGGGTCCCTTTTCGTCCCCTCCCAGTCTCCCTTATAGTGAGGGCAACTGAGTATCCAGTCATCCCACTGTCGCCACTAACCTCGGTTTCCTGGGTCGCTGCTAGAATTCTAGCCTATCTGAAGGAATCCATGTTGTCTCGCCATCTCCAGTGTTCCTTCTTGGTCCATGAGTTAATTACAACCTTCGCCCCTTCTCTGCCCATGGCATTGAAGAGTTCCAGCCCATAAAGCTTTAGTCCAGAGACAGGACCAGTTACCTCTTCCGGGTTAACCGCAGCTAACCCTTCGGATGGCAGTTTTGCATCTTATACTATTGCGTGTATCGCAGGGATAGCCAACCTGTTAGGATCTACCATACTATACCTTAGGACACGCCATTTCCGACCCAATTACCCCTGGGTCCTGCAGATAGGGTGACCCAACTGCATAGTATCTCGGCAACAACCTTGGAGTTGGGGGATTTTTTAGGAGGTTATCTCTTCTCGCATTAGTTACTTGGCTACGTTCTAGGATGCATTCTCCAGTTGCTACCACTCGGAGATGTAACTAACACTTGAGAATGTCCAGATGAGGATGACCGTATCCTAGAAAGCTTGAACACTGCCGTGCATCCGCCAGCAACCTTAATTGGCGTATACACCCTAGTTAAAATAATTGAGTTGGTATATTCACGCCCAAAGCAAGTACAGACGTTAATATTTTTAAAAGTATATACGCGCCCGTTGCGAGCACGCATAGCGAACAATTGCGCCCGTCAGTATTAGGCACGCTCCCACTCTAGACACAAAAATCTAAAACTACGCCCGCTATTAATACACGGTTCTGTTACTGCGTTCTGGCTTTAACTCATTCGAGAATGGTGACTCAACGCGCGGGTTATGTAAAATCTCACCAGGATAGGCGCCGTTGGGTCATCGGTAAACGAAAGTAGAGTAGAACGGGGTAATGAGATGCACGTTTCGTTAGAGTGCTCGTACGGCCGTATTTTTTAACCGATTAGGAAGATTGAGTATTCATTAGAAAGACAATTTATCTGGCAAAATTTTTTATGCAAAAAGTTTTTGTGTTGCACATAATGGCGCTGAGCTGCGATCAAAAAACCGAAGGTACCTTTTTTCGACCTTCCAAAATTATCGAGGTAATGTGGTGCCACTATCTCGCGCGATCTCAGCGAGATAAAGGCCAATCTCGGTCCGGTCTAGCTTTCGGCAAGATAAAAAAAAAGGGAATTTCGTTGGAAAATGGGGAGCAAGGACAAGTGACATATCTGTGTATATATGCGTTTTCTTCTTATTCCCCTCGCCCTGAACAAGGTAGCAAAGGCTCTGTTATGCTGTTAGGGATAAAACGCAAATATCTGAATAACGAAATTATTTAGGAATAATCGAATGAGGAAAGCACTGTATACTTATGTATGTATATTGTATATGCCCCATAATCATACAATTGACACTTTTCGGAGCGACATAAAAGCTGAAGCAACAAAAAAAATTTTCCACAATAAAATGATAAAACTAAAATCTCGTCCACTCTCGTCACTTTAATCTCTCTCCCGTGATCTCACTGTTACAAATGATATTGGTCTCGCTATCGGTGTCGATCTCGTGTCGAGACTGGCACCTATAGCCAGAATTATCTCGGGTATCGTGAAGCTCGGGAATGAGAAGCATCTGTTAAACAGTGTTCCTAAAGCACCACAAATCATGCAGGTTCTTTCAATTTGTCGATCGATATGTGGCAGCTGGTTTGGATGAACAACGCTTTAATGGAACAGTTTTAAAGCTACATAACATCCTCTGTAATTGGACGGATACCTGTAGTTATGGTCCCCATCACTCGAAAATCTACCCCAAGAAGTGCGCGCCGTATATCGACACCTAAGTGATCCATAGGATTTACTCATGCGAAGAGGTCGCGCAACAGACATAAAATGAGTGCACTGTCGTGTACGGCGGTCCATTCGGTACGAAAGCGTTTATCACCTCAGTGCTTGGTTCCCTAGTAGAGAAACGACTGAAACACTCTCGTTCTGTGTCTTCCAATTCGCCTAATTGTGTGGTGTAGGGCTGTATAAAAGTGTTCCTAGAACCATCAATGATGTCTCCAAGAACTGTGAGTTGGCCTGTATCGGCCGTTATACCTAGAGCATTACTGAAAATCGAATCTAATAATTCAGGATTCAGATCGTATGCGAATATGGTGACGAACCGATTGCAAATAGTAGTGCCCCCCTGCGCCGCTACCGCCCCCCTGCGCCGCTACCGCCCCCCCCCCTCATTGAAATTGCCCATAGTTGCGAAATTAAGATATCCTTGCTATAGAGCATTCGCTGGAATACCTGTATCTGAAGGCAATGAAATTTCACGACCATATCTATAAGACCCAAACCACCCTCCCTTATTGATCGGCAGAGGGTGCTTTCAGCGACTCATTGTCTTTAACCCCCCCCCCCCCCCCTCCCCCACCACCATGACGTCAACGAACTTCTGTTCAATTCTGTCACTTCCCACACCGTAGGCTTTTGCTAAGGTTAACCCTAGTACTCCTCAGTCACTCGTATTATTCGAAAACTGGAAATAGATCTCCTTTATTGACGACGAAAATAGACAGGTATGGTATGGGAACTAAATATTCCATCAACTATGGACAACGATTTACCAACAGCGGCTTCAGTGAAAAGTGATACCACGACGATATGTAATAGACGACAATATATACCCATGATGCTTTATGAGAATCACTAAATCGCTGTACAGACCATTGATGATCTGGATCCGCTTAAACGAAAACCCAAACATATCGCAAACACTTAGTAAATACTCGTGCGAAACGCTGGCAAACACCTTTTCTTGATTTAAAGATATCATGGCCATTTGCGAACCAGTTTTCTTATGGTAGGCGAAAATATGCTTTGCTAGGGCGATGTTGTCGTAGATAATACGACCCGGAACGCAGTAGATAGACCTGTGACCGGTGTATTACTGAGTCAATCACTGAGTCCTGATGCTGGCAGTCCCTGGCTAAATTATTAGACCCGCTAAGTTTTTTTGAAAAATGTGTTCATTCTTAAACATTTTCTTAATAAACAGCTGCTTTTTTAAACAATATTTTTTTTTGGGTTTAATAATTTGGGCAGGGACTGTAGTTAGCTCGGCAGATCCCTGCCGCTTCCACATCTTCCGCTCGAGGTCATGGCCCTCACTGCCCCCCCCCCCCCCTCACCCCACCGCGCCACTGTGCAACGTACTCTGTACAGAAAAAGAGAATGATCAAAATCGCGCCACGCACTACTAATTATGGTGGCTTCTTGCTCCTCTTCCCACCGTCACTCGAGATGCAATATTTTTATCATCGTACCAGTGGCGGTATGTATTCTGTACAGAATCAAAATCGGTCTACGCCTTACGAAGCTGGGGTCAGCCTCTCCCTTCAACCACGTCTGCGTTCGCATACCAAATTTAATTATATTAATGAGGGGCAGGCCCGTAGAGACAAAATTATACAATCGAATGAGTGACTTTCAATTTAAAATCTTTCTAGTATATTACACTTTTTCGATCTTGAAACATTTTTTTTTTATATATAAATGACAACTTAGATGACGGGGCCCCTTTTGAAAGCCCCGTCCCGGAGGGGTTGCCTCCTTCGCCCCCCCCTCGAGACGGCCCAGATGAAGGGATGGGAGAACTGTGACATACATTCAGACAGACAGACGGCCAGATCGAGACTTTAATGATTCCTAGTTCCGTCGGAATCTGAAAAAAAGAAAATATATGAGAGGATGTGTTAACTTGCTGTAAAATGGTTTAGTTTGCATCATTCTGTTCAATGTCAACCATATTGTTGTTCTTAATTAAAGTCCTTGCACTTGTCCATTTAGTTATTCTCTGAAATCGCAACCATTTAAAGTGCTTTAAATATTATTTAATTCAATCTGAAAACGAAAAAAAACATGTTTCTCTACAAATATTTCATTATTTTGCTGTCAGGTCTTTTGAAATATTTTCATTTTCAAATAAACCGCAACATGTCCAGAACAT
Source organism: Leptarthrus brevirostris (assembly GCA_964036015.1). Classification (NCBI taxonomy): domain Eukaryota; kingdom Metazoa; phylum Arthropoda; class Insecta; order Diptera; family Asilidae; genus Leptarthrus; species Leptarthrus brevirostris. The sequence goes on from OZ038373.1 coordinate 10,298,860, forward strand.
TTATTTGGAAACAAGTTCAACCGCAGACAAGAGTTATAAAGACGGACGCTACTTAGTACGAAATGAGGTTCATTTGGTTCCAGTGTGGCTTTGAAAACTACAAAATGTCCAATTATCTCTCGCAGATTAGCAAATTTTAATTAACTTTCATTGATACACGTAATCGTAGTAAACAAATTTTAAATTGAACTCGACCACATTGTTCTGGACCTCGGAGAGTATTTCAATTGGTTACGACGCTCCACCTCGGATACAAATAAATTACTAAAAGCAATTTCAAGCTGTCGATTTTATAAATAAAATTTACAACACTGTGACTGTAGCTAAAATTAGTGGCTAAATTAAATGCTGGCAGTCTGCGAAGTTTGTTCTACGTATTATTCACCCCCATCGCTCGCACCTTTTGTGCAATAAATTATCTACGTTTTATTAATAAAGTGATTTTGGTGCTTCGGAAATGTAAGCAAATCGAAATTTGCAATTATTCCAAATAATTTGACGATTAAACTATCCTGTGATTAGAAATTGTTGCCAACAAAAGCTATTTGCTAATCAACTGTATCGTAATTGCAATGTTTTTACATTGGCGAATGGATACAATGCGATAACAACTCTATTTCGATTATGGAAAATCATATTGAAGGGTGAACCCTCAATTAAAGATTTATGTATCATAAAGAATCACTCGTTTAAATAGTTTTGTGTAATAAAAGCTCATAACTACTCTCCCTTAGACCTTTGTTGTAATTACAGGGCAACAAGCCATTTACATAAATTATTATTTAACGCGCAATCTGTCCTATGTTTTTAGCAAATTAAGACCAAAAAGCTTACGAAAAGCAATAAAATAATTTCACGACAGAATGGTTCTGGGTTGGATACGATGTCGTAGTTATTTAACTGCACGGATGTGCTAAAATGAAAAGCAATTAATTAACACCTATTCCGACAGCGAGTGTTTCCTTTATAATGACATTAACAAGAAGTAACCATTACAGTACCCTACCTATTAGGTAGCTAAGGACAATCCCTTCTTCAAACGCTATCACTATAGACATAAATTTCCACAAAATCGTGCTTGTCCTTTGTTATAATAGAGCAGATAATGTCGGGAGTCCTGTCTGCCACATCTTTAGTCCATTCTGGATTAGGGTTACTATCATTTGCCAAATGCCCACCGCAGATTTCCTGCAGTTATCCCCGTTGTGTGTATACATTTGTCAAACACTCTTCGTCGCCCGCCAATGTCTCTTGCACATGACAATTATTCTGCTTTTACCTTGGCTGTATCTTCTTAGGTAGGTAATGATTAATAAACGAACTAATTAGGGAAAGTCACGCAAATAATCAATTAACAAGCTCTCGTCCTGCTAGTCACTGTGTACAAAAAGCTCAATCCTCGAGGACGACAACACTTCAAATGAAAAAGTGTTGGAAATATTTAGGCGGTGTTATGAATTTCGTTTACGTGCTCTAGCTTTGTGTGAGATTTTTAAGTGTGTTAAATGTAAGTAATTGCCTGAAAAGTGTACAGTTTACTTTCTAAATATTGGACTAGTTGGTCACGACAGAAGTTAACTAGTAAGTATCTACTTTTATCCTATCTATTTCGCCTGCTACGGATTAATGGTTGTTTTCTTTTGACAACAGACTGCAATGTACAGTGGGTGGTTCGAAATCCACCTTAAATTGTATGTTCCTTTGCAAACTTATCGAATAGGTGCATCTCCCACCACATGCCATACAACGGATTTAAGGAAACTTGTAAGAATTTTTTCCTGAACTCCAGAGTTTGGGATTAAATTAAAATTGATTAAAAACTAACGCTACACTAGTAAGAATAATCTTATAATTAAGTATATCAATTCAATCAGAATACAATCAACTGACTCACTCAAGTAATAACAGAGTTAAAAGCAAAAATTAAAAGAGCGATTACCAAGGTAATCTGTTCATAAATAATCAAATAATATATTTACAAAGTCACGCCTACCGCTACTCCTTCTAATTTCAAGCGAGAGAGTACTCCAGAGCCTGACGAACTGGACCAAGAATTGTCACTCAGTAATATGGAAACGAAAATTTGGAACTAAAAGCGAGTAACTACGAGTAGGTTAGGTTAGGTTAAAGTAGCTGCCTAAGAAGGCACACTTAGGCCAAGGAGGCACATTGTGATACCACGTTGAGGCTACAACTATTTTTAAAAACCCCATAAAAATACCTAAGAAGAAGAGGATGAACCTATTACCCCCTTGTGCCACCGAGCCAGTTCCTTGTCTCTAGTGGAACCAGTTCATGGGGAGTCAATATAAATTTGGCTGGGATGGGAAGGGCGTTCAACCTTAACTCGGTTTTGGGAACCATTTTGACCTCCTGATAAATCAAGCTAGGTCTCTGACATCAGTGTAGCCTAATTCGGTTAGCTCTTCAAAGAAGGGGCAGCCCACAAACCGGTTCCTACGGTTGGCTAGGGCCGGACAGTTACCGAGGAGGCGAAGTATAGTTTCCTCTTCCTCTTCATCATGGCAACTCCTACAGAAGTCGCCCAGTCTATCGGCGTGTCTACCTATGAGGCAGTGGCCCGTGAGAACTGCTACGGTACTGCTAATTGTTTTGCGTCCGAGTAGCATGAGCTCTCCTGACCGTTTAGGGTCAAGTTTTAGCCATATCTGTCGGGTAATCAGGCAGGTGTGTTCCTCCTGCCAATTTATATTTGCAATCCTGAAAGATTCCTGTAAGAGTTCCAGTTTGCAAGTGACCAGCGGTTTACCCAGCTGGTGGTTAATGTCTGAATCGGGACGAGTGGTACCGATTCTTGCTAGTTCGTTGTCACTACAATTACCCGAAATATCACTATGTCCACGCACGCAAATGAGCCATACTTTCAGATGCTCAGCTATGTCATTTATGTCATTTAGTGCTGAGCGACATGTTATAACCGTTTTGGAGGTGGTGTATACTGCCGTAAGGGATTTTATAGCAGCTTGACTATCTGTGTAACTACGATTAAATACTGAATGATTTAATTTTGTGAGAAGATAATTAGGCTGTTTAGTCAAGATAATTTTGCTAAGAAACAGTTCTATTTGAAAACTGACGTAATTGGAAAGATTGCATTCCAAGATTGAATTACAATATGGTGAGACATGATCAAATCGTTTAAGTCCATGTGCATAGCGAACGGCTGAATTAAAGATGATGTTGAGCCTGCGAGCCATCATCTAACTTTCAGAAAATCTCACAACAATTATAATAGGGAGAATGAGAAACCAAACAAGCAATAAACGAGTGTCAAGTGGGGTAAAAAGGGCAGAGAGTGATAGCTTCCTAAGGGTTTCATATACCTTGCTAACGACTTTGCTTACGTGATCGAACTTAGCGTTTTATTGAAAATTACACCAAGATTTCTTACTTTATTACAGTAAGAAATATTAGTATCATTCAGAATTCCAGTTGGAAAATACGTGTAGTCCAAAGCCTCTTTATAGATAACAATTGACAATTAACTTCAGACCACAAATATAGTCGCATTAGGTCCTCGGTCATCCTATGCACGGCATCTTCTAGTAAACCCAAAAGCCTAGAGATATATATACTTAAGTATCATCCGTTAGCAACAATTTTGAAGCACTAGTGGGAGGTCGTTGATGAAAATGGAGAAAAGTAACGGTCCAAGGATGGATCCCTGCGAAACACCACTATTGACATGTAGAAAATCAGAGGAATTATTACCACAGAAGACTTTTTGCATTCGACCTTTGAGATATGACCATATTAATTTGCACGATGGTTTGCAGAAGTTAAAACGGTTGATTAATTTATAAATCAAAAGTTTTTGATCAATTTTGTCGAAGGTCTTTAAGAAATCCAGTAGAACCAAAATAGTTATCATTTCATTATCAATGGCAAGCCTGATATCATCTGAAATTTTTATAGGAGCAGTAGCGCAGCTATGTTTAGGTCTGAATGCATATTGGTAAGGTGACAGTAAATTATTCTTATCAAGATAACACTGGTCTACAAAAAATGGTGTCATGATTGTATCTGAGCAGATGAGGGTCATTTCCGAAGTAATTACCTGCGTAGAATCTGAATCCGAGGTCAGAATCCGGCCATCTGGTCAGGATTTTGAGATATTCAAGGTTATGTTTTCGGAAAATGGTTTTTTTTGTAACTTTGTGCAGGATGCGCACAATTGTTTTGGTCTTTTTTTCTAGTTGCATAATTTAATACTACTCTTACCCTTCAAGATCAGCTATTGATGTTTTTTTGCAAAGTTAAGATCAATTTATTTTAAAAATATTTTGTGCATTCTGTACATAACCAAAACCCATTTTTCGAGTACATAACTTTAAATATCCCAAAATCCTGATGGCCCAATTCTGACTTCGGATTCAGATTCTACGCAGCAAATTACTTCGGAAATGACCCTCAGCTGTTCATATACAGAATCTTGTTGTCCAGTGTAATTAAAAACCTGTTTGGTTTTTGAAAAGAAAAGATAGAAGTGGAAGTATTGAGATTGGATGATATTCAATGGAGTTGGAGGATGGCTTAGGAATTGGGATTACATTTGAAAGTTTTCAATTATGAGGGTAGGATGAGGTGGCAATAATAGTATTGAAAAAGTAATTAAGAATGGGCCGATTTCCGAGCTTTAACAGACACTTTCGAAGGAAATAATAATAAAGAAAGAAGAATAAACGAAAATTATTTCAGCAAATGCCAAATGTATGCTAAGTTTCGGTTTTTGAAGCCAATAATATGATTAATTCAAGTGCTCCAGTATCTGATGGTTTGATCAATAATTCCCGGATATTGCTTAACATAATTTGTAATAGAGATTTACTCAATTTAAGGATATGATTGAGGCGCCCACATTTTATGAATTCTGTACCAACGCGTTTTACTTCTACTTCTTCTTCGCTGCTTAATTTTTTTATTGAATATTGAGAAGACGAATTTCTTTAACCAATTTCCTCTTCCAAACTTCTCCAGGCATGATTTGATAGTTCTTCTATACGATATTTGAGAAATAGACGATGTAGCAGAATTTTTTTACTACCGTGATTTCAACAATATTGTCTATGCTAATCTTTATACCAGAGTTTCCCGTTTGTATTGAAATCGCGCCTATTCCCTGATATTAGTTAACGATCAAATGGTCTATATTGAATCCTTAATAAAATACCTCAATCAATCTGTCCGTGGTTTACTTTCATTATTAAACGCCTCATTTCCCAACGTGATTTGACCTATAAAAGGTGGAAACGTTTTAGAGCTCGTAAATGCTGAAGTGCTTCCCGTACATTGCAAAACTCCGTCAACCATGAAATTAAGTAAATTTTTACGAATCGTATTTTAATTTGAACATTCCTACAAAAAAGTTGTGGAGGAATTTAAAATATATTGGTGTGGGTAAATCAAAGTATTTTAGCATCACTAAAACTTTAAATAAGCTGAACCGAGAGTTTACTCAGTTTACTTTCAACGAGCGTTATGCTGAGGATATAACTGACATCTTTTTCAGTGATTTGTTTTCATTTGTCAATGTAACGGAGACGGATGTGTACACAACAGTGTTGAGCATAAAATCGTATGCTATGGGAATAGATAATATTCACCCCAGATTTGTCATGCTTATAATTTCTTTAATACTTTTGCAGATAACTGATACTTTTAACACTATTATTTACTCCTCCACTTTTCCCACTAACTGGAAACTTGCGAGAATTATTTCAATTGAATCCAATTGAAAAAGAAAATCAGGTTCGATGGAATATCGACCTATTTCTATTCTTCCTTTTTTTTCAAGGTACTTAAAAAACTAATCCACTTACAAATGTCTCACTACATTGAATACATTTGTCTTCTATCAACTCATCAATATGGTTTCCGACAAAAATACTGCTGTATTTCAGCTTTGATAAAAGTAAGTGACGAAATAATGAAAATATTGCGGCAGCTAATTTAACTATAGTAATTCTTTTGGATTTCTCTAAGGCTTTTGAATTTTTCACATTGTTTTGGTTAATAAGCGTGCGACAGATTTCAATTTCTCTGTTTCAGCATGTAAGCTTATAAAATCTTACCTCTCGGGCTGGCAGCAATAAGTTTTCTGTGATAGACGCGTTTCGAGGGTTTTTCCGGTATACAGTGGCGTACCACAGGGATCCATCCTGGGACCTTTACTGTTTGTCATTTTCACAAATGATTTAACAAATGCTATTAAGTTCTGCAACTACTATTTGTATGTCGGTAATGTTCAGCTATATATTTCTAAGCATAAGGATCTAATTGGTGTAGCTGTTGCATGTATGAATACTGACTTGGTTAACGCATACAATTAGGCTATTGAGAATGCTATAATATTACGTAAAAAATCGAAAATAGTACCTTTTAACCCTTTCAGTCAGACCGCTAGAAATTCAGAATTTCTAAATTGTTCTATTTGAACTCAATTTATATATTGTAACGTAAATGGGGCTTCTCGTACTCAGCGGATTCATTAAGACACTTATTTTCGATCACAAATCTTCACAATTTTCTTGAAAACTTTTCTTTACAATATGCCGTTTCATTTCACTTATTTATACTTATGACTTCACTGGTTAAAATACAACTGACTATCTAGGCTCCTATTCAGCCCTACGTAGCATAATTCTAGAAAATTTAGTAATTTAGTTCTAGAAAGGATCTTGTAGGGTCCTTCCCAGAGCTGTTAAAACATTGGTGATTTTCCTTTTTGTCGCCGTAGGTTGACTAGCCAAACGAGGTATCCTTCATTGAATCCGCTAGAATTAGCTCTGATGTGGTATCGTGTTTTCACTATTTCTCTGGATGTCTTCAGCTTCTTTCTTGCCAGTTGATGGATTTCTTCCAGATGCTTACGAAGCATGCTTATGTACGCCCCAGTGGTTTCAGTATCCTTTTCAAGTATTCCGAACTTCAATTAACTAGGTAGTCGAATCTGTTTTCCAAAGACAAGTTTAGAGGGTGTCTGTCCTGTTGAGTTATGGACGGCTGTTCGATAAGCTTGTAGAAATATCAGAATGTAGCTATCCCAATCCCGTTGATGCTCATCTACTACTTTTCTGAAATGTTCGACCACTATTCTATTAAATTGCTCAACCATCCCGTCATATTGTGGATTAAGTGGTATTTTCCGCGTCTTTCTTATTCCAAGAATCACGCAAACCTTCTAGAATACTTGACATTCAAAATTTCGTCTTTCGTTGGAATGAAGCTCATTGGGGACGTCACATATGCATATTCAGTTTGTTAGTAGCTCCTTTGTCCACTATCTTTGTTTCTTGATTTGGGATCGCATATACTTCTGACCGTTTACTGAAATAATCCATTACCACTAAAATGTGCTGGTTGATCCGATCTGAATATGGGAATGATCCCGCAATCTCAGTCGCCATTCTCTCAAAAGGCGCTGCAACCTTGTATTGCTGCATTGCTCCTTTTGATGTGAGATCCTTTTCTACAGGCACAAATAGTACATTTCCGATACCAGTCCTCCATTAGAATCCTTGTCTTAATGTTTCCAATGTCTTATTAACGGCAAGATGTCCTCATCAATCACCATTATGGAATTCCTCCAGGACCTCCTTTATTTGGTTCCTGCGAACCAACATCTGCATTCGGCATGTTGATTCGTCCGGTGCCGCCCATTTGCGCGTCAATATTCCTTCTTCAACACACATCGAATTCCATTGCGCCCAGTTGCTCTTTAACGTTGTACTTCTGTCTGAAATATCTTTCTATTGAGGCCTTTCATCGTTATATTTCCACGTCAAAATTAGAGATATATTCTCGTCTTCTCGTTGAGCTGCTCGAATTTCCTGGTTCCATCCTGCCATGGGTACGACAGTTTCGGTCGCTTCGGTCGCATTGCCAGTCCAGACGGGAACAGTATATATAATTCGGCTTACATGGTCGTCGTAGAAGTGCATCTGTATTTCCATGGAATCTAATATTCCTATAGAATTTCGAAATCATAGATTTGCAGTCTTTGCAGCTATCTTTCCACCTGTTCGTCAGGGTTTTGAAGTTGCATCAACCACTTTAGGGCTACATGATTACTTCGGAGAGTGAATCTTTGTCCATAGAGGAATTTATAGAAATGCTTCCTTGAATCAACAGTAGCCAACAGTTTCTTTCTTGTTTTGATAGAGCTCTGTTATAGTATGCTACTACCTTTTACTTCTCGTGACAGCACAACACCAATCCCAACATTACTTGCATCGATATCCATTATAAATGTCTCGCCCGCCTTTTATTAGGTAAGTACAGGTGCATTGCAAAGCGCTAAAGCTATTTTCTGCCCTTTCTGTCCAGGCAGATACAACTCCTTTGCTATATCAGCAAAATTCTTAGTCTATAATAAGAAGCTAGTCCAAAAAAACTTCGAGCTCGTGTTTATCTTTCGGAGGGGGCCAGTTCTCCACTTAAGTTATTTTCTCAGGATCGGTGCTAACTCCTTCCTTTGATACTGCATGTCCAAGGTATTTTTAGGTTTGGCTGACTTCAGTTTCTAAAATACTTCTCGTAAATTTTCTAGCTTTTCTTTAAAACTTCTTCCAATTACAATGATGTCATCTAAATATACCAGGCAGGTTTTCCAAGTTAAACCTTGTAAAACGCATTCCATTAAGCGTTCGAATGTTGGTAGAGCATTGCAAAGTCCAAAGGGTATCGCTTTGATTTGCCACAATCCACTTCCCACCGAAAATGTTGTCTTAGTCCTGAATTACACGAGAGATATTTTACCCCATTACTCACGGCAATTCTCTTCTGTGCAAAATTAGAAAAACCCTCGGAGTGTTGCTACGAAAGGGGCTTCGATTGACGTAAAAAACCGGTTTATAAGTGTTTTGCAGGGTTGAAAATTTGTATCCACCGGCTCAAGCAATACTAAATCAACCTGACACCCAAAAATTTTTCGAATCCTAATGGGGAAGTTACGAAAATGGACAAAAGCAAATCAGGGAAAACTCAAGCAAAACCCCTATAATTCGTGATTGACACTCACAGATGACCCTCTTCCTACCTCACTTCTCTCACCAAGAAAAAAACAGGTTTTCGTCACTAATGGGGTAAAATCCCTCTCGTGTAATTCACAACTTAGGCTCTAAGCCGAGGTGTTCTGGCTGGCGCATGACTTTCTCCACCGGGCTTAAATTTTAATAAATAAATGAAAAATGGCGAGTAAGTGATAACATGCCGGCCTACCAATACGTAGGTCCCAGGTTCGAATCCCACCGACGGCGACCAATGGTTGTTTTCTGCTGACAACAAATTATGATAAAAAGGCCATGGGGGTTGCAGAGTAATGTCAGTAGTTCGGAATCTACTTTAAATTGTAGCTACACTTGCAACCGTTGTCTCAAATCGGCTTCTTCTTTCGCTCCATGCCCCGAAGAGGTTACGATTAACAGGATATTAATTTCTTACTTGTACAATTGTTGCCTATAAATAAATTGACTTGAATCTGCTGGAAAGAAAAAAAACATTTCCATTTCAAATAATGTCAGAAGCATTTTTATTGTTATACCAAATACGACATTGTTTTTCGTTTTTACTTACTTACGTATCAACGATTTTGTTAGAAATCCTATTCTTTCTTATACGGGTTATCTACATTTAAAGCAATCGATATTACGCTAGTCATCTCAAACAACTTATAAAGGGTAACAACATCCTTCTAACAGTACAAGAACGAAGACAATTTCACTTCTGTTGCAACTTTAAAAAAATTGACAAAAATTCCGTCTTTGATGTCCTGTGTGAGAAAGAAAATCCCTAGTCTTCCTATGGTTTTCATGTCCGTGTCACTGTAAGTACATACCTAAAGCATACAATGATTGATTATCAGCACCACATGGCTACATTGTTGCATGTAAAGCAAAATCCCAGCTCATCCACACAACTCGTAGTGTAGACCATACATCAGTTCTGGGGGCAAAGAGCACTATAACGAGGTCACAGTTAGCCTTCCTTTCCAAATAACTCTTTTTGTTGCATTCAGAGTAGTCATGTTGAGTAAATAAGTTATAGTAATGTTTATTTGTTTTCTTGTACGTGGATATCAGAGAATAGTGGTTTATTTAGCGTAAAGCTGTTCAATAAAAATTTCCTCAGAAAATGTAATGTTGCCATTGCGAATCTCTTGGGGACTGCGGGATTTAGTGCTTTAACAGAAATGGGTTCTCCTCGAATGAAGGATCAACATGTTTTCCTCCAATCGGCAATCAATCTATGTGAAGTTGTCTTTTATATTCGATACCGTGAAAATTATGGGCTTTCCACCTGGCCATGTGTTCCGGCTTCAATATCTCACAAGTAGCAAGATTCACGCTTAGCTTCGTTTGTCAGGAGCACAAAAGCAAGGCAGAAGTAACATTGAGAAATATTACCGGAATATTTGTATACTCTCTACAACGTGGAGATATTTTTTTTTTTACAATACAAAATACAGCAGAACAATGAGTTTTCCATCGAAGTTATGGTGGTTTGAATGACTGAGCAATAAATCTGTTGGTAACAATTCCCCAAAGGTTACGTGTATCCTTTATTCCTAATGACTTATCCTGTGTTTGTGCTGGCAGCTATAAATCGTGATGCGAAACATCATTGTTGTAGCAAATTGCCCACTTTTTCCTTAATTTCTGCCACTTTGATTTCTTCCTTGGAACAAATTTTATCATAAAAACATTATTCCCAGAGCAGATATTATTTGGAGCAATGCCCATCGGAAGCCACTGTGCACATTGGCAATTTTTTGCATCAATGGTTCAATTGCGAACCTGTTCGATTTGGTGCAACCTAAGATATCTTCCTTAATTGTGTGGCAACATCTTGTGTTTTCCTTGCAGAAATTGTTTTTCGTTGAAACTAAGGACAAAATAAAATTTGATTAGGATATTTTGTTAAACTTGGTGGTTCAAGCAAGAAATTGGACTGACAAGCTTTTTTTTCGGGCACGTTTAAAAGAAAAAAAAATTAGATTAATTGAGTGCTTGCCAAAGTAGAAGAATTTCGTTGTTCCCTTGTTGTTTTGAAGTACAAACTATGTGGGATGATGGCAATGAATTGGTACAAATACTTTTGCTTGAAAAACAAATCTTAATCTGTTTTTAGCTGAACATTGTAAATGTTCATTCACCTTGACTTTTTGGGATTAAATTTAGGAATCTTTTGAATAACAATTGAGAATAATGAGAGTTTGTTTAAGTTTCAGTTTTAAGAAGCTAAGCAAAATGTGGTGTATGATTTTTAATGATTTTAAGATTTTCGTCCCTCAAACATAAAAATAGAATGTTTTTAATGGGAGCAATGTATTTGTTTCTTTGCCTGTCTGTCGCTCTGGAATAGCTAAAGCTACCAACAGTTCTAAAGCTTATTTGTAAGAGCTTAGCCTAAAGTTCGACATTTCACCCGGCCTTCCCCTCCTGAACTGAATAAAACTTTTTCATTTCACTGTTTAAAACGCGTAAAATTGGATGGAAATTATGCTAAATTAATACCGGTGTACTGCAAGGTTCAGTTCTTTCGACTATTCTCTTTCTTTTTTCTATTAATGATCTTTTATTATAAACCTTTCAATTATCTCTGTATGTCTGCTTTATTATCCCATCATTTTTCAATGCACGCATCCCTCTTCCTGTTTCTGATTTTTCCTCGTGTTGCCGAGTTGCCATATCAAAAGCATGTAAATATAACAAGTTTCCAAAAGCATCTGTCTGCAGATTGTTCTTATCACAATCACTGCGACCACGAAACATCGAAAGGATGGCTGTATATGTTTTTTGGCGAGTTTGGGAAATTTGGCATCATAACTTGCCACTTAGCAAGTACTGCCAATCTTTTTGGAACAGAGTATAGAACTAACTGGGATAAGTCCAAGAGATGAGTAGCAAGCATTGGATATCCACCACAAGCGCTGAATCCATTGAATTAGTGAGAAACAAACTATGGAAATTTTATCCTTCTAGACTAACTGAGAACTAGACTGCATTTAAAGCAAGACAAAGGGAACTGAAGAGCCAAACGTACATCATGCCGGGATTTTTGTGAATCCATTTGAGTACAAACGAATGCGCCAGGATTAGGAAAATTCTCGCAGGCAATCCCACTGTTCCTTCGTTTTTGATGAGACTTATACCGCTTTTTCGACAGCAATCAGCAGTTCCGAAATAAAATACGAAATAAAATGGACTATCGAATCGAGTTGTTAGGAACAGATAGAATTATGGCTTCTCGCGATTTTTGAAAGTTTTTCACCTCACGCCTATATCCCCCTTGCCTGGAGACAGGTAAAAGTGGTGTCATCTCCTAGACAGGGAGAAACGGGCACATAATGGCTAAGGATTTCAGATCAATTAGCCTTATTTCTTTTCTACTAAAAACGTTGGAAAGAGTCATAGAATGTTATCAGTGGCTGCTAACGCCAGGTATACCGATCTTCACGGGTGGTTCAAAAGTTAGGAACAGGCTGGGACCGGTGATTTTTTTTTCACCGCCACAGTATACGAAACCTGTATCGCCTAACGCACCACTGCAGTGTGCTTCAACAATCATGGTCATTGAAAGGCCGGCAAAAGTATTGCTGTCGCATAAGGATTTCATTACTAAAAAGACTAACATTTCAGACATTTCATTACTAAAAAGACAGGTCGACCTGAAAGCTGTTGAGCTCGTCAAACGCAGATAAAGCGATCTGATCGATGGTGTAGCATATTTTTGGAAAATTTACGCAATGTCGCATGCCTTAGATGTTTTAACGCTTAAGCTGTGCCTTTCGATGCCTGTGAAACCTAAAAACTAAATTGCTGACTTTAGGAGCAACATGATTGCCTCTTATAAGAATATGAAATATTTGTAGCTGATACTGCAAGGTAACCGTTTAGGGTTAATTTTACTCATATAACTTAAATTGTGAGATTTTTAGATCAACACTAACACATGAGCTCTGGATTGAAATTATATTTGCAATGTCTTTATACATAGAAATAACAGCAGCCATAAATATTGCCTGTTTCTTGGATTGAAGCCTTCAAGGAGAAATTCCCCGTCCACAATTAGCACCATATGTATGTTGATGAAGGTTTAATGCTAAATTTCACCTCACGGTCTTGGGAAGAGCTTTCTTTGTATGGAACTCGTCTTTTTGGTTTTAAAGCATCATTTTTCGTATACGAGAAAGTAATGATTTAAAGATGGGAAAAGAAATTATCAAAGCCTACTCTAGATACAAGCCTGGAAGCAAATACTAACAGCTGTTCATTGGAGGTATAAAAAAACTGTGCAAGGATTGGTTTGCTCTATAGTACACAAAAAATGAGAGCGACGAAAAGTTTGGGGGTAAAATCGCTACGACTGTCAAATCTTGCGGGCTTGCATCTAAAATTCTCTCATTCAATACTCCAGCTATACATATATGAGCATATTGCTAGCACGCATAGCGAACAAATGCGCCCGGTACTATTGTGCACGCTTCCGCTACAGGCAGAAAAATCTAAGAATACACCCCAACATGGGTATGCATGCTTCTGTTGCTGTTCTGAATTTAATACATTCGAGACCAGTGGCTCACCGCGTGGATTATGCAAAATCTCCCCCGTATAGACAGTTTTTCCCGTGTTTAAAATGTTCCCAATAGCCGATGACTCACAAGGTGAGTCGTGGCAATAATAATAATTACCTTAAGTATGTTTTTTTATTCTTATATTTTCCCGTTTAAGTTAATCTTTATTATATCAAAACAAGCGTTGTCGGCTACTGGAGATAGTCTGGAGATACTGGAGACAGATATACGTCGGTGTCGACTGAGTTAGTCTACGAAAATAATTTTATTATTTTTCATTTAAAATTTAAGCTTAGAAAAAGTTTGAGCGTATTGTGCTTGGTTTGGACTATTTCGTGCGTCTTTTATTCATACGTGCCTGCAGCGGTCTGGTGTTTGAAAAAGTATCATTTTTACTCAGGAGTACCGTGCCTCATTTGGTTGTCACAGGCTTTTCGATGCTGTACGTGCCTGTTTCGGGCTAAGAATGGGCGAGTTTTATTTTTACTCGGGATTTTACAGTCTACAAACGACCACTGAAGCGAAATTAGTCGCATTTTATAATATCAGGAGAGAAATCTTGAAATACCTGGCAGATTCTCTTCCTCAGCTTATTCTTGGTGTTTTATGAAGTCGTGTGAATCTTGTCCCATAGCAGTGTCTTCAATTCAAGGCTTGACTAAGGTCACCAGAACGTTTTAGTACTCATTGTGTGGGCGTATAACATGTCCGTAACTACTGACGACATCGCATACTACCTCACCGCCTAACGACTATTGTTCAGTCTTAGGTGTCGTTATCCTGGCAAAAGTTTATCGCGTAAAAAAAATGATAGTTGGCTTCAGAGGATGCTTAATGTTGTGCAACATTTTCCTGTCCTTTATAAGACGTGCTATTTACATTTCCTTTCAAACATTGTCTCACAGTCAAGTCCAAACTTTGACGAATCTCACGAATTATGTTTAGATGGTCGTTATAAATGAGTTGCTGCATATTTGGGATGAAACTATTATTCCTCACCCTCTGTTTAGATTGATCTTGTCTGCTTCTGATAGCCATGGCCTCTGCATCAAAGCCTCAATCCTTCTGCCTTCTAATTCCTTCTTCACTCCGCAGACTATGCATTATCATTAAATCTGTTTGTTATCTGAAGTCATACTAATAATTAAGATCTTGGGAAGACAAACAAAATTTGTTTAACATCAGCTCTTAGGAAACGTTACTGAAAAGATACTGAAAAATTGTCGGTAAAACATGTGGAGAAATGAAGACAGCTGCAAATTACAGAAGGTGCAGTGATTAAGCTTATATTTCATGTACATGTTAATTGGCTTTATTTCTTAACCTAAGAAGAACCAAAAAACTGTCAATATAATAAAGTTTATTTCAATTCATTCGAAAAAATATTACTGATTTAAGATTCACCCTTTTTTTCAATGGTAGTTACTTTTGTATTACTTTCAGGCGGCCGTTTCAAATGTTTAACCAGGTAAGTCAATATTATCAATATTCAACCGAATTGAACTATTTTATTAACAAAAAAATATCTTCACAATCATTTAACTAATAAATTTAAATAATGCCTGGGTATTGATGATATGACAATATATAAATAATTAAAGCAAATAATATTAGCAAATCTATGTAAGCAATTTAAAAAAAAGGGAAGGAGGTTAAAAAAAATACAGCATTTGGCAAATAAATTAAAATCGATTACATTAAAGAATGAAAAATCCATAAAAAATGCAACACTTCGAAAAGAAACTCAGAAAAAAAAACTCATTAATATTATATTTGTTATGTATGAATAATATCACATAGCTGGAAGAAAAATTACAAGTTTACTGCAAACAATATTTATGTTAATATCTTCTCCTCAAACTCCTGGAATATTAGAATAACTTGACGGCATTTGATATGCTTTATAATATTTTCCTTTGTGTTTGAAGTTGACATTCTCAATGCGGAACATGAGTCCGTTGAAGCGTTAACTTGCCTCCCGTGAACTTCTGAGTGGTTCCCCATTATTCCACAGAAATAAATTCTTTGTTAAAGAAATTTCTGCCTGAAGGAGACCTATTGATCAAATTTATGCAGCGAAGACTTATAGAATTTGAATTCCTCTCACAACAAAAAAAGCTCACGGAATATAAACTACTTTTGATTTCTCTTTTGTCTTTCATTTTATTTTATTTATTTTTTGTCGTATAAATTTGCATTTGCCTTTTTATGAGATATTTCAAGGTCTAACTTTAAACTTTAACTTTGGTTACCTTTAATTTTGAAATCTCAATATGTTTAAATATTTACACCAATTTTTAGTGAATAAGTATCTATAACATGAATAGTTCGTAAAAGGGTGCGCCTAGCAGAAATCCTTGATGATATCAGTAAACTTCGAAAATCTGTGCAAGCACTCGATGTTTGTTTGGCTTATTGCATACTTTAAATGGTAATCCTATGTAATAGTGCTTTTTTTTGCAATCCTCATTACAAATTCATTAATGTATTCAGTTGCTTTTCTATTTCGAACACTTCCGTAACCCCTATGCCTGATCAACCAATCACACTTGATCACCTAACTAACTCGAGTTAAATAACAAATTCAAGCCAGTTCAGAGTAGTTCAGAGAATTTAAACTAGATACCCAGTTCAATGTAGTCCGGTACAGTCCAGACCATCACAACTCAGTGTAACCCAGCACAATGCAGACCATCGCAGTTCAGCCAAGTCTAGCACAGCCGAGACCAGCATTGGCCAATACGGGGCGGCCATTCTAAAGCAGCTTTTCTCGGCTGAGCCCAGTACAGACTAGATAAGCTCTGACCAGCCCACTCCACTACACATCAGTTAAGATTAGTTAATACCAGTGCAAGCACGGACAATTCCAGCCCTCACCAAAGCTGTTCAGATCACCTCACACCATGGCCCAGAGCAGCCCCATATAACTCATCCCAACTCAATTCATCCTAGCTCAGCCCAGCACAGTCCAGCCCCAACTAGCATTAAGTAGCAACATATAAGACATAATCTGACAGTTCGTTACCAGCCTAGACCAACTCAAACCAGCTATCCTATAAATGCCAAATTTGTGCTTTCATCTACTAATTCGATATTTAGGTCAAGGAAGTTTAAAGAATTGTTGCGTCCTATTTTCATTCTGAACTGTATTAAACAGAAAATAGAGTTCAAATAGGTCAAAAATTTGTCTAGTTGTCGGTTAGTCCCAGTCCAAATGCATAATAACCGACATACCTGTTCCAGTATAGAATGTTGGACGTTCTGTCCTTGTCTTTAAATGTTATTTTATCAATTTTGGTTATATAAATGTCAGCCAGAAGAGGGGAGAGTTAAGACTAGTTTAGCGCAGCTTAAACCAATACATAACAGTAAAGACCAACTAGCCCAGATCATTTCATTTCAGAGCAGATCAACTAGGGCTTCACGATACTCGAGATAATTCTCGCTGCCGGTATCGGTCTCGACACGATACCGAGACCGGCAGCGAGACCAATATCATTGGTAACAGTGCGATACCGAGAGCGAGATTGAGGTGACGAGAGTGGACGAGATATTAGTTTTTATCACTTCATTGTGGACAATTTCTTTTAGTTGTTTCAGCTTTTATGTCGCTCCGAAAAATTTCAAATGTGTGATTAATGGGTCATATAAGTATACACTGCTCTCCTCAATCGCTTCTTTATACATTATTTCCTTCTTCAGATATTTGCGCTTTATCCCCAATAGCAAACAAGAACCTTTGCTACCTTATTTTGGCGATGGGAATATAAAGAAAATGCATATATACATAGATATATCACTTGTCCTCGCTCCCCGTTATCCCACCGAAATACCCTTTTTTATCTTGCCGAGAACGAGATCGCACCGAGACTGATCTTTATCTCGCCGAGTTTGTGACGAGAGCGAGATCGTTTTCACCTTGACGAGACCAAGACCGAGTCTCGGTCTTGTCTCGGTGCCGTGAAGCCCTAAGATCAACCTAAATCCTATCAGCACAGTCCAGTCTAGCTCAGCATAGTCCAGCTTAGTCAAGCCCAGCCCAACACATTCAAGTCAGCCCAGCTCAGACAAGCTCAAAATAGCTTAGACTAGCAAACCAGATCAGTTTAGCGTTACTAAGCCCATTACAGAGAGGCCAAGTTCAGTACAGTTTAGTTCATTTCAGTCAAATTCCGTTAAGCTACGACTAAGAAGTGCTCAGCTCAGCTCAGTTCAGCCAAGCCCGAACCAGTCAAATCCAGTTAAGATCAAACAAGCAGACCACACACTCGTAACCAATCCAGTTCATACCATTTAAGACCAACTAACGGGCTGAGAGTAAAAGTGACCTATTTATAAGGTTCGCGCAAAAGTGGCTTAGAGATTCCGGGCAAAAACGAATCGTAGAAAATTTCCGGGCAAAAACGATTTAACTACAAAAAGTAATGCAAAGTTAATGCAGTTAAGTAGTTAAGTCGTTTTTGCCCGGAAATTTTCTACGATTCGTTTTTGCCCGGAATCTCACGCGATTCGTTTTTGCACGGAACATTTTCTAAGCCACTTTTGCCCGAACCTAATAAATAGGTCACTTTTACTCTCAGCCCGTCAAATATCAACAGCGCGAACAAGCCCAGTTCAGATAAACCCAGCTCAGCTCAGACTAACATAGACCGGTTCACACCAGAGCTTTCAAGAAAATGGTAAGCATAGCCAGCCTCGTTCTGTCTATATTACTTTAGCAGTTCACCAAAAACTAGACTCATTATAATTATTGATCCAGTCCAATGCGACCCAGTGCATGATAGCGAAGCCATCACAACCACGAATAAGCCGCCAGCAATTTGGACCAACCAATTAGTCTAGGCTAAACCTGAATACCAATTATTGTTTTACTATCGCATAACGTTCACAAATCAGTATAAGTTGTTAAAAATCTTGAAAGGAATGGAGAAGTTAAAGAATCAAGAAATAAAAGTAAAGTAAACAAGTGAAGTGTGAAGTATGTAGATCTATAGGGCTCCAATTCGACAAGCAAAATCATCCTGGCTACAAAATATTCTCAATTTAATTTCATTGATAAGGAAACATAGAGAGGTCAGGATAATAGAAAAAAGAGGAAATTGCAAACTTATTATGTAGTGTTTACAAACCTTATCTGATCCTTTCTAGCAATGTTATAAATGAGGACTGTGCCTATTTAGAAAGGTACTCTGAAAAACTTTTAGAGCATCAGCAGAGAAAGTTTAAGAGCATAAACAAATCAAGCAATAAAATTACTTTTTCTGTTTTAGTTCATTAAATAATAATTAGAATTACAATGGTTAATTATTAAATGGGCCATGAATCCAGAGAAAAAACAAATAAAAGAAATTATTCGGGTACCAATCTTAATAATTTATTCATTGGAAAACTCCGAAGAACCTTTCATCTAAACAGGCAGTTTGCTTAGGGATGGTGCAATATTTATTACTCGCCTAATTGATTGCCTCGATGTTTTTCTACTAAGGGTAATATTTTCTCTGATGATAAAAATCCATCGTGGGTAGATGTTTCGAAACTTCAAGATGCGAATGGTAAACAAAGTATTCTTCTTATTGTTTTTGTTGTTTTTTTCATTATTTTTAGTCGTAATTATAACAAGTGAGCTCTTCCTTTCAAACAGTGTTTCTTTGACTAGTAATTAGTATCAGTGATAATGAGCCTTTTAAAAGTCTTTGAACTGTGCAAAATATGTCTTTAACGTTTTTTTTCTAGGTAATTGGGAACTCAACGTATAACGTTGTAACTGGAACGAAAAGTTAATATCAAATTTATGATGAGGGCGTAAAAATACTTTGTAGTAGCGCCTTTATGCCAGAAAATGTCATAATAAACCTTTCAATTTACGGAAAATTTGTTAAAAAGGCAACAAAATTTTACGATGGAAACTTTTTTTTAAGGAAATTTGACTCACAAGAGTGAGTTCCTTATTATCTTAAATTATACAAAGTTACAAAGATTTAAAAAATTCTATTTAGTTCATTTGGGCCGGAATATTAACTGAATGCTTAACGAAGAAAGGCAGAAGATAATTTAGTTTTGATATTTTTGTTAAGAAAGAGTATACGTATCAAAATTTACGACATTGTCTCGATTATTTTATACATTCACGCTTTACCTACTCTAGTAAAAGAGAGAATGGGTTGGGTAGTCAGGCTGTTTGCTGCTGAGGGCAGCAATTCCACTGGGAGTCCCATTCTAAATGCCCTTTAAATAAAAACCATCCAGAACTCCATAAAAATCTAATGAGATCCGCTAGTGCTGTCTCAGCTAATTCGTCCAAGTTAACGCAGAACCTTGCTTCCCGATAGGCAAGTCGTCGTTCTTGCCGAACTGGACATTCCCAGAGTAGGTTTTCTATGGATTCAATTTCTTCTTCATCTCTACAACTACAGAATTCATTCGATGAGATGCTGTCTAACGGCCACTACTTCGATTGGGCAATGGTCAGTGAGGACCCGACAAGTGTTCGAATGTGTCTTCTGTCGAAGAATAGAAGGTTTGAAGTTTTTTTGAAGTTTATTTTGGCCATAGACTATGTGTTGTGAGACAATAAGTAATATTTTCTCACCGTTCCGAATTCGAAATAGAATAATATCTTTCAGTTTGTCTTTTTTCCGTAGGGAAAGAATTCGACCAGTTGATCCTTAAGTTAAGCCATTCGGATGATAAAAATGAAACGGCAGGCAAATCGGACGAAAATATGATCTAGGCTGTCAACGCAGTTAAAAAACATAGTTTCGAGAAAGAAAATTTTGAGTTTGGTTTTGTATGTACATATGTCCATTCGCGGACGCCCTCAATCCAAAATGCCTACTGCTCACTTATTTTTTAAATTAAACATTTCGAGAGGGTTCAAAGAATGCATTTATCAAAAACAACATATTTTTTTGAAGATTTCAAAGTGTTGCAACCCAATGTCAACTCCATGTCAACCCCAATGTCATTATAATATTCATTTATATATTTATTAATTTAATTGCTGACCAATTGTACTAACTTCAGTCGGTCTAAAGTTTTTGAACCACTCATAAACGATCGGTTGATAAAATATCCAGAAAAGTACCATAATATCACCGATTCCAGCGGTGAAGCTTTTGCTCTTAAAATGGATTAAAAGATTTTTGTCAGGGCGATTCATTCGTATAAAACTAGAAAGGATACCTCTTATACCCCTTATCCCTAAGTGATGGTGTATCTCGTTCTTCAGCTCCCTTATCAATCTTAGTGATCATTTTTATGAAGGGCTTTATATTTCTCACTTTAAATTCCGTTTTTAATTTTAAGAATTATATATGACGGGCTGAGAGTAAAAGTGACCTATTTATAAGGTTCGGGCAAAAGTAGCTTAGAAAATGTTCCGCGCAAAAACGAATCGCGTGAGATTCCGGGCAAAAACGAATCGTAGAAAATTTCCGGGCAAAAACGATTTAAATACAAAAAGTAATGCAAAGTTAATGCAGTTAAGTAGTCAAGTCGTTTTTGCCCGGAAATGTTCTACAATTCGTTTTTGCCCGGAACCTCACGCGATTCGTGTTTGCGCGGAAACTTTTCTAAGCCACTTTTGCCCGAACCTTATAAATAGGTCACTTTTATTCTCAGCCCGTCATATATAGTAGCATACTGGAAATTATTCTTTTAATTTCATTTATGATGTAGCCAAAGCCCAGGCGACAACCTTATGATGCATTAATATGGTTATGGCCAGAAGGGTAAAGGGAATGAGGAAAAGTACATGTCTTGTTTTTGCACTGCTACAAGCTAAACAACAACCTAAAGACGGATTGGATTTTTTTATTGCAATTGCAAATTAAAAACTCATGGACAGGCCGAGGCTCGAACCTGCAGTCATGATCTAACTTTCCTGTGGTGCATTTCCTTGCGAACGGTACAGAGATGAATGGACAATGCACGCTTTGATTTTTAGAGAACGACATTTCATCGATTCTCGTTTGGAACAATGATAATTATTTAATGTTGTCGTTAAAAAGTGTACCTCTTCTGAATTTTTTTGCGATGTAGCCAGAGCCTAGGGGACAATCCTTTGATGCGTTAGCATGGCTTTAGTCGGAAGGGAAGTGAGGAAACTTGAATGTCTTGTTTTTGCATTGCTGCGAGCTACTGGTTGTTCTGAATATTTGAAATCCATTTATTAAGCCTACATATTAGATTAAATTTGTAAAGTGACGTCATATTAACATCACGACTTTTGTCACAACAGTTGCAAATCGTTTGTAAATCGTGGTAGCAGACACAATTGCATCTTTTGTATTTGCCGTCTAATATAGATTTCGCCGCAAAACATTGTTTTACTTGAAAATATTACGTGTTTTGTGCAAACAAACTGATCAATTTTTGTCGAATTTGATCGAATTATTTGTCGAATCAAACGACGATTCGGAGTCGTAAAATGTGGAAAATTTGAATGATACTGATTTTGTGCCACCTATGCAAAGGCAAATTCTCGTTACGATCGAAACTCCACCCCAGCGCCGGAAGAGTGAATGGAAACACGAAGAAATCGTTTATTCATTGTAGCTGCCGTAAAGCATTGTTCGCTTTGTGACACCCCGGTTCGAACGAGACAAATTGAAAATTTTGGACCACTGGCGTTAGGGATGGGGGATCGAACTGAGAAAATCGATTCAGTACGGATCGATCTGTAATTTTTTTCCGATTTCGAAGATCGATTAATCGCCCTAAAAAGATCGATGGTCATAGATCGAACAGATCGATTCCATTAAGCTGAATTTGTCATAACTAGCAAAACCCGGTGGACTTCACATGACAATAAATTATATTTTCTTAACTAAGTGATTAATTTTGCAATTTTAAACAACTGAAAATGAGTGATGATAGTTCAGAAGAAGACCTTGCTCGAGAATGGATACCATATAACGGAAGGACGGAGTGGACGGACGTAACACCTACCGAACAGGACGATGGAGAGAACCCAGTAGTTGTAATCGTATATAGTGAAAGATATAAGGTGATTTTACGCGACACGTCTCAGTTGATTAACTGAGACGAAACTTTGAGCAACCGTCTCAGTTATCTCAATTCAGGAAATGTCAATTTCTACAGCTGTTAATGTATTGAACTTTTCCAATTTGAAATTTAGAAAATAATATTTCGTTCTGTTTTCTAAGGACACTATTTCGTCCGTTGACGCAAAAAGCAGCTACTAAAATATAAATGAATACAAACACTTTTAAAAAGTTCACCGATACTAGTTAATATTCTTTAACTGCTCAGTTGCTCAATATGTGTATAGAATTTTTTTGTGGCTCCAAATGAACTAAGACGGTTTCGCCAAAGCACATTTTAACTGAGAGAGAATTCTCAGTTATCTCATTTGTCTCAGGTCGCGCGAAAGCACCTGTATTCAAGGTTTTCTTATTATGAGCAATATACATAATAAGAATGAATTTTTAGTTAAAGAGGTTCCCAAGCACATTGCCAACTACACTGTTTGGTGGTACTCATGCTACTCACTGATACAGATAACACTATCTATCATATTATAGAGATCCGAAACGCACTTATCTAACATTTACAATATTTTAGGTGCGAAATTTAAAATTTTCAGGATTATTATACAAATTAATGATGCGAAAAAATTTCTACGTGAGCTTGCTCAGTTTTATTTTAGCGCGTCGCATCTTGTCTTAAATGGATGGGAATCGGAAATAAATAAATCGATTCGAACTGAATCGGTCCCGCGAAAAATCGATTCAAAAATCGCCAGAGAGAAGGCTAGTAGATCGATCCGTCGAGATCGAATCGAAGATCGCCCATCCCTAACTGGCGTAAGGTTTGTCAAACCGTCAACATTGCCAGCCGTCGAAAAAACAAAACGAAACGTCAAACCAACATCACAAATTCTTCTTGTACAGCAATACTGAGCTGGGGCACTGCAAACTTTGCAAGGGAGGACAAAAACACCGCCTTCTGCCACGTCGTTTTGGCGATATTTAAAGCCCCTTCTGATGCCGAAGCACAAAGCTTGTGCAGGATTTTGAGTAATGTTTTATGTGATTTTTTAGACAACTAATAGAAACAGTGACTTCTATTCTATTCCAGTGAAAAATATCAATATTAATCAAATCATCGTTCAGCAGTCTGCACCAGTTGCACAACTATTGGATGCATATGCAGTCCCTCTCGAAACGCATAGTTGATCGACGTAGATTCTTTGAAGGAGAACTGTATATCGTAGGAATATTATCATCATTGTATCATTCCCTTTTCATTATATTCGTTCCAGTATTTCATTTATTTCCAAAAGATTACTCAAACTAAATAAAACATACCATTTAATCGAAATCGTTATTTGCGGACTTGGCCTGGTCGCAATGGGCATTTGTAACCAGTGTTGCCAACCGTTTAATACCTACATTTTTGTGATGCAAACTTTGTAGCCATATTTGCAACCACATCTTTGCCATCACCTTGTTTGCAAATATATTTGCGGCGTCTGAGGCAAACAACGCATATCGTCTACTCGTAATACCAAAATTTCGTCATTTGAAACCACCCTGAATTCGCAACCAATTTGCAACCGATTCGCAACTGAAGGTTGCAAATGTTTGCGTTGGTGCCCGAAAACGTTTGCAACCATTCATTTGACGTCTAATATAGGCTTAACACACTTAAGTTGGTGGCACCCATAGAATTTTTACAGGGTCGAATTAGACAAATTTCGAGGACGTTCGAGCACTGTTTCTCATAAAGGAATTAATTTGTATGCCACAATTTTATCGTGGTAAGGTGACCAATATCTTTGCAGATGTCGTTCGCATTAAAGCTGAACTTAAAAACACATACCCCATTAATAATTTAAAATTCCCAACTCTCAAATTAAAGAAAACCGCAAAAAATGTTATATTTGCCTTGGTTTTGTCTTGTGTAAGTTCTGCCACACCAAATTCCTAACATTTATTAGTAACTCCGTGTTTCGTCAATAGTTACGATGTTTACATAGTGTCTGGATTAACCTCGACTGCTACTAGCAATTAGTTTCTCTTGCAGTGCTATACTCCGGTGTTTTTCAGATATATAGCGGTTTGGTCGAAGGACTTCAAGCCCCTTTTTCCATGTTTTCAGAGAAAATGTTTCTTTTTTATGGTGATGGCCCTCCTCATCATCACGAAATCAAAAACTAAAACATTGAAATGATACATCCACACATTTATTTTTATTGTACATTATTTTTATCATATAAGGTTCGCCAGTCTCTCAATAATTTTTATAACTATTTCAACTTATATTTTTAAAGACCACGTATATGTATCATGACTATTTTAAGTTGCATGTACATATGTATCAATGTAAGTCATACAAAAGAAATCTTTACCTGCTGTTACTACAACACTTGCGGTTAACTAATTAATGTTAAAGTTTTCCCACCCGACTTCAAACACGAAACCTTAGCCTCTTATTCAATAAGTAAGAGTATCATTTCCATCGAAATGAGATATTTGTGCTAAAATTCTGAACGTTAAATACTTGAAACTACTTAAAAGCTTGCTTTCACATGACATACTTAATACAAAATCCTATACACTTACAATATGAATGCATTCATGTTACGTTGAGCTCCTCTCGGATACGTACTATTACCACAAGAATTTTGATGGGAGTTTCATATTTCATTATACAGAATCGTTATAGCACCTGAAATTCTACAGGTGCAACACACAAAGTGTTGTAGAATTAAATCTAAGAACAGAACATAGGTTTGATAACATGGTTAACATCCTTTTAACATGCATTTATTGCGGTAATACCACCAAACACTTGCTGCAATATCAGGCGTGCAATTTAAAACAATTTTTGCTTCCTGTAAACTACGAAACGCGACCAGTTTGTGTTCTTAACGGGAAACGTTCTTACATTGCCGCAAAGCCAGCTTCCTATTATATTTCAATAAGTAATGGCTTTTCCCAGCACGCTATATAAGGACCTTCTACGAAATAATGCCACAAGCTCTTAAAAATAAAATTCATTGGCATGCAGCCCTTGGTCATAAAAATAATCTCGGAATATGCCTGGTCCTGAAAAAAACTGGATGTCACGCTTATCTTAATAGAAGTTAGTGCCTATAAATCCAGCGTTACGACATAGGCTTGTAAACTAGATTTTTTTTCGTATGTTGTTTAATTAAAATGGTGGGAGGGGAAATCTTGTTTATTCTGGACAGATTTTGACACGCAATCATAGATTTTTGAGTACCAATTTTGTCTCTAGCTGTTTTTATCCGCTGTAAAAAGATTAATTCGAGAAAAAAAACTAATCACTCTATTTTATTTCGATAGTTGTTATCTTTTCGGACTGACATAACATAAAAGATGTCATGCTTTTGGCAGATATTACGGGTTTCTTAAATTGTGAGAATTTCTTGCTACTCGTTTTACGACGAAAATTCGAATCCAGCGCCAACTCCTTTTTGACCTGAAAAATGTTTGTGTGGAAGCAAAACACTTGTTGGAAGGGATTATTGGAAAACAGTCTTCCAAGATTTGTTCAAAATATAATAATAAACCTGTAATTATTTTTGATTTCAAAATAAATCAAACTACATAGTAGACTGGCGATAATGTGTACGAATTAATGCATGATGATGTTTCTCTACATTTAGAATTCAATATATAGAAAACACATACAGTAGAACCCTGATTATTGGAGCTGAAGTCTTTTCTCTAGTTCCCGTAACCCCTTGTCGGGCATGGGGCGAGAGAAGAACTTCGCCCAATTCGAAACAGCAATTGCAAGAGGGCCTACAGTTTAAAGTGGATTCCGAACCACTGGTATTTTTTCTACAACCCCCATGGCCTTTTTATCGTAATCTGTTTTCAGCGGAAAAGAACCATGGGTCGCCGCCGCGCCGGTGGAATTACAATCTAGGACCTCCGTATAGAGGTGACGTGTTAGCGCGGATTTATTTAATTTCCAATATTTAAAAAAAATTACTACTACAGTAACTGTTTAAACAAAAATACAAAATCAAAGAACAAGCAAAGATTTGAGAAAATATAAATACACAAATGTAAATAAAATGTAAAAAGTAACAAAATTGGTGAGGAGTCAATGATGTGTGATAAAAAGCTACCTGGAAAAAGTCGTGATTCCTCAGGGAGCTAACCGCAACTGTTATATTAAAACCTGCCAAAAGAACAGAAGAGTCTATAGACCCCCGAATGCAATCGAAAGTGAAAAGGATCCTGGTGTTACAGCGTCTTTTTTCAAGAGTATGCAAATGCAATTGTCTAAGTCTATCGACATAAAATGGTAGTATAGGGGAGTTATCACAAGAAAGGCCTCGAAGGGCGAACCTAACGAACCTCCGTTAAGCAGCTTCAATGTGATTGATATATGTCGCATAGATCTGTGACCAGAGAAGCTTCGTAATGTAGGGATCATCAAACTCCTTTGACCATCTTTTCGCGAAACCCAGAGCTAATTAGCCTTAGTGACTATAGCATCAAAATTATCCTCGAAAGATAATTGGGCATTAAGCCAGATGCGCAGGTCCTTAGTCTTAGTAAGGCTAGTTAGAGGAGGACCATCTATGGTAAAATTCGAAAAAAGAAATGTAGTTGTTAATGGAACAACAAGGTGTTCTAGTCAGAATTTAAAAGTAGGCAGTCTGCATTGTCATATGTATCAGTGCGGAATATCTTTGGCGTCGTCAACGTAACAAAGAATATGTGAGTGAGACAGAAATTAAGTAAATTATGAATAACAACGACCCGAGGTGGGAGCCCTGTGGTATACCCCGAAAGTGTTGAAAATAACAGCAGGCAAAGCTTTTCTAAAGTACTTTTAGATTTTTAGACTTTCAATGATAATAACTTTTAAAATGAACATTATTACACCTCTGACGCTCTCGTCAGATCCACATAAAATTAGGTACACTGTCAGAGCAGTATGCACAGGAACTCCGCAAGAAGGTGTGTTGTCACTATTACTCTGGCTCTTAGTAGTTAATAAAATGATAAGATGAGGGGTTAAAAGTGCTGGCTTATGCAGACAACCTGACCGTATTGGTCTCAGTAAAGGTCCTAATCACCATCAAAGAACTAATGGAAAGAGCTTCATCAGACAGTTTTCTTTCGATAAACTCTTGGTAGAAGTCATTTCAAGATGGAAAAAGTAAAAACACTTGCTTTACTTCAACATAATTGTGGTAAAAATATTTTTGAGCGATCACCGTCCCCAAAAAACAAAATGTTTACTCCTTTTATGTGGAAGTATAACAAGTGTTTTTACTTTTTCCATGATAATGGAAAGAGGTCTGAATAAAATCTATAGGTGGGCAGTCACCTGCAGCTTATCGGTCCACCCGCAGAAGACGATAGTAGTTCTCTTCACAAGAAAAATAGTGATTGAATCCTTCCAACCGAAATGGGGCGGCAATGCGCTGGTACTAACTAATCAGGCCAGATTCTAATATGTCATACTCGACTCCAAACTAAACTAAAGGAGCGCGTGAAATGACTTAAGCCCTCGTATTGTACATTGGATATATTTCAATTGTGAGACCAATCCTTACTTATGTAATAATAGTCTGGTGGATTGCTATATAGAAGGAGAACAACCTTAAGAAAATAATTAAAATTCAAAGAGCTGCGTGCGGGAGTCTCCGAAGCAATTAGCACAACGTCAACTGCGGCATTGGAGACTACGCTCCAACTTCCACCACTTCACGTCTACTGTAAAAGTATAGCTGTTTGCAGAGCCACAAGACCGAAAGAGTATTAATATTGGAAAAGTTCTGATCATGGCCATAGCAATATCTGTCCGCAGGTGAACATCGACTACAATCTGCCTACGCTTTGGGAAAGTCTTCTCGGCCATAATCCCTGACAAAGCGGGGGGGGGGGGGGGGGTTGGGGGGGGTGGCGGGGGGCGGGGGGTGGCACATATAACGGTCTGCACTGATGGATCGAAAGTGGTGGACGGGGTGGGAGCTTGGGTGTACTCGGATTACCCAAACATACGAACTCAGTATCGATTACCGGACTGCTGCAGTATGTTTCAAGCATAGAGGTGAAATGCGTTATGCACGCTGGGAACTAACTACTTCCCAACAGTGTCGGACTTCTGTGGCACAGTTTACCGACTAAAACACCTTCTAGCGGTCCATCGTCCCCTGCTCTCCTCGTCCCACATCTTCTCCCACTTTTCTAGGGTATGGAGCCTCTCTTCTCTGCTCGCAATTATCCTCCCTACTTGCGAGAGATTTTGACTATAGATAGAGCGGCAAAGATGTTATTATCAGGCCCAAATCTATTTAATGATAACGACATAGGAATTTATATAGACAGGACAATGAGGCCGCTGACACGCTTGCAAATTGAAAGCTTCCTGTATAGATACGTCGATCGGCTGGCCTCTTGAGTCAGTGAAAAGAGAAGTTGACATTAAGGCTATTCAGCTTGCTAAAAAGAAAGATGGAGCAATTTGACCACATGCGGTATGTCAAGGCAGCTGTGGCCAATTTGGGACATTAAGAAAACGGCTTTCCTGCAAAAGAGAAGCCGTACCAATCTCCGGAATATTGTGGCAGTCATTACTGGCCACCACCCCCCTTACCTAACCCCCTTGACGAGGGATGCTTTACTACGGCATCGGGAGTGCTATTATTCATCTCAGCAACACGAAAACTATATGTGACACTAATATCTGTCGTTTTCGATTATTTGTATAATTCACTCTCTACCCACCCTCATCTCTAGGGGTGTCTCATCAACAAATTTTTTAACGGCATCGGGAGTGTCATTATTCATCTTACTGACCTAAAAAAGTATGGATTCGATGGGTAAGGGGAAATGGGGAGATTTTCTCGCACATCTTGGGGTATAAGTCAAAAACTAATGCGGCTTAAAATTAAAAAGAATAATTTTTTTCTTAAACCAATGAAAACCAAAAAAAAAATAATTATAGTTCGCCCTTCCCCCACTAAAAACTTGTAAACTAAGTAGTTACAAAAACCATATTTCTGAAATAGATGCTGACTTCTACAACTGTGCCAATTATCAAGGCAATAGCAGTTACTGAGGAAAACATCCCTGACATACAGACAACCAGACAAATAGACATCGAAGCTCCATCACATAGTAGGTTCTTTTGAACTTTTAGGTGTCAACTGCTACTGGAACCAACAATAGAATACTGTTTACCCTTTAAAATGAATCATGCAATGATATACGTTTCAAAAGATATGCCGACAGTCCCAATATATACCTTGTCCTTGTTTTATCCCATAATTTTTGCACATATATCCAATAATTCACGTAGAATGAAGTGAAAATTGACCTCAAATTCGTTCCAGAAAATCTTACCATAATTCCAAACTTCATGCAATTAACTGAGCAGCCTATTTGCAATTCATTAGCGACTTAATTAATTAACTCAATTTACGAAATAATCCCTCTTTTTAAAATGAGCACAAATTAAAGAATCCTTAAAGTGCATTATGAGTATTCCTTTTAATTATTTAACATGTTCCTTTTAATCCCCTGATGAGGGACGGTAGCTGTTTTAACGTGCTATATTTCAACTCATGTGAATGTGTAGTGCAACTGAAATCGTCTTCGTTGAGGACCATTAAATTATATAATAATCATTTAAGATGTCTCTAGAGCTTAACACTAATTGGGGTTTTATGCCCGGGATGAAAGAATCATAATTTACGTGTATATGTGGGGCCGTAAGACTTAAGAGTGTAATGCTTAGAAGGGTAACTGTTCGAGTCATAGAGTTGCTTTTATATGTATTAAAATATCTTGATTCAAAGACGGAAACGTTTAAATAAGTTTTAAGGTATTTATGCTTCGTTTCGAGTAAATAAACGACTTTTATTCAAATCTTCACATTTCGAACGGAAATAAGAAACGAAAATTGTGTTAAAATTTTCACACGATTTCCAAACATATCGGAATAAACTTTTGACAGGTTTTAGTGGTGATAATATACAAATTTCATAGTACACTGTACTTGTACCTATACAAAATATTATTTTTTTATCGCTCAACTTTATTTTTCTGTTTATTCTTTTCCTTAAATCGTAAACCGCTTATATCCGTTCTGCAGACGACAACAAATGATAGGTGATTATTACTTTTCCCAACTTTCTAAAAATCCAGGAACCTATTGCGCATGATAATACTTTCCCCATTTCCAACAACGAATACTCTGTGTACATACCGTGCAACTTAGGAAATACCTGTCAAATCCAATATTTCGTTAAGTTGGAAAGCTCGAAAGTGTGCTTTTGGCGGGCAGAAAACACTGAACCGTGCAAACACATGGGCCATATCAGAATTTTATTATTCAGTTTACGTAAGAGGGTACGAAAGGAATAGGCATTTCGAAAGGTAGAATCCCACAGCAGAAATAATGTAGGCATCCGGAAATGGAATAATCTCAATAGTATCAAAGACAGACTCTTAGCCGAATTTGTTCCTCTTGACCGGCTCTAAGAGTGGAAGATCGAAATTTATTCGTTATATCAACTCAAGATATGTTTGAGTATTACAACTTTTATCTACTACAGTATTGTGATATAGAAGCAGACTTTCTTTACGGCTTGTATCATAGAATGTTTGCTAAACTTTTTCACTAGGTCCAAAAGCGTGAAACTTGTTGGCGGTGAAGATGGGATCTAAATAATTAAGTAGAGACCCAAAACTTATTTGGTTATCGCAACCAACTATCTAACCTTCTTAATTTGCTTAGCTTCTTCTATTTTTGTTTTGTGATAATTTCTTCTGACTTTCCAACCATATGTTATTTTAGTTCAGCAAACAATTTTCTTATATCTGCACACGAGGGAGCTTTTTCTTTATTTTCGTTTATCTACTCTAATGTGTGAAAGTTCTGAATTATTACTTCAGCAGGTATGTATATTTAAATTCCTCTAGATCCTAGGGATGAAAATTAGGACACGGTTTTAATAATATCAAGTTGTTTTGTTTTGATTTTCAAACAATATTTTTCGGCCCTTAGAACATTTGGGAAACATTTAACTCCGATTGCTTAGTCTGCTGCTAGGATATTGTTGATTTTTTGTCTTCAATTTTGGTCAACTGGCTTATAATTCCGAACGTCGACCATTTTTTAAGAATACTCCTCTGTTAATATTTGTTTTGTATAAAAACGAGAATTTTTCAGCACTAAGGCCTGCGGCACTCAGTCTGACGTAAATATTTCTTGTTGTCCTTTTAATACGTTAGAACATGCGAGTATGTTAGCTCAAATTGTATGGGACTCACATTAAAAGCTTAAATTTCATCAAAATAGACTGTTTGTCATTCCATAGAAAACAAAACATTTAGATTTTTAAGGCTCCAGGGGAAACCGTATTTTCTTCTTTTCAGCATGTTCTGTTAGGTTATTTTTTTTTTTAGAAAAAAGCTGTTAATGTTCTAAATTTGCTGCAATGTTGGCGAATAAATAGAAAGTTGAAAATTTATCATCGCATACACTTGCAATACCTTGGTTGGTTGCTTGGTTGATTAGCCGTTTGGTGCCGAAGCACTACGTCCACTCGGAGGCCATGTAGGGAAGACATTGTGAATGCCCTTAAAAGAAAATAAGACAGCATGGTCAAAACTTAAAACCATTCAGATCTCTGTAAGAATATATTTAAATCCACCAGTGCAATATCAGCTAGGTATTCCAGATTGTTAAAGAACCTTGCTCCCAAACAGGGAAGTCCGCGTTCTTTTAGATCTGAACATTCACAGAGTATGTGTACTATGTATTCATATTCCTCCTCGTCTCTGCAACTTCTACAGGATTCATTCGATGGTACACCGAGTCTTATGGCCATTACTCCGACGAGTGTTCGGACGCGACTTCTATCGAAGGATAAGAGACTAGAAGTTCTGATTTAATTCAGTTTCGGCCAAAGTCTTCATGTTGGAAGACAATAGGGAATGTTTTCCCACCGTTCCAAAATCTTGATGGAATAGTTAGTATCTTTCGATTTAACTTTTCGTTAAGGGGAGGGTGAACCCTATCCGTGATCATGGTTATACCTCTTTTGGCCAGCTCGTCGGCTTTTTCATTACCCTCATTGTGCTTGGACAGTGACTGCAGTTGTCATAATAACCTAAATTTCCGCTTGGAAAATGCTCAAATCGTTCGTGGGTTTATAAAACTCACTTATTTGCAGCGCTTCCGTGAAAACTCTAGCTCCCAGGCCCGTGCGCACAGGGGAGAGGGGGGAAGGGTTTGGGGGTGACAACCCCCAGGAGGGTTTTTAAAATTTCCTGTACTTCTTGATTAGAAAAAATTTGACTGAAATACTAAAAAAAATAACCTAAAATGTATATGACTATATTTTTTAATTGCTTAATATATCCATTACATCCATTTGTTGATAGTTTTCTTTGTATAAACCCCCCCCCCCCCCTTACTTCCACGAGCAAATCCTGCGCACGGTCCTGTCAGTTCCATCCCCATCTCTGTCGTCGATCCGTTTGTGAAGATGGGAATTCCTCTAACGATATTTTCAGGGTGCTTCCAGTCCTCTATATTAGGTATGATGACAGAAAGGGGTTTTCTTAAATCATATTGTGACCTAATATAATCCGTTATGGGGTGCAGACCATTCTGTTTAAGAGAGTTCAGTATGACGTATGTCCAAAACTTTATGGAATCCATTGGCTGTTTTCTCTGAGTCTCAGTGCTGCCAAGGTAGCCACTTTTCTTGTGCGAAGTTCTATGGGTTGAAGGTGAAAAATGATTGCCAAACCAGCTTGTGGATTTTATTGCACCTGTTGTTTCCAGGCAAGCAAGCCTTTGCGCCTTAACTAAAAAGTTAAGGTGCCATTGCCTGTTAATTGCACCCCACCAAATAATGGATCCATGGATAAGGATAGGCCGGACGGTCGCTGTGTACATCCAGCGTACAATATGTAGTTTCATGCACAATTTTTTGCCCAAGTCCTTTCTTCATCCTCTCTTCCATATTCCGTTTCGAATTTAGTTTGGAGTTGAATATTATGCCCAGAAATTTGGCTTCCGAAGAGAGTTTGAGTGTCCTGCCTTTAAGTTTTGGTGGTTTCCAAACGGGTAGTTTATATTTGCTTCTGAACAAAAGCATTTCTGTCTTACGTGGGTTTACCGTAAGATCGTTATTTTCTGCCCATCTTGATATGTGTGACAGGACAGAGCTCATGACATCACTGACCGTTTGTAGGAACTTTCCTTTTTCAGCAAAACTATGTCATCTTCGTACGCTATCGTTTTAATGCCTTTGTTGAAGAGTGATATAATAATTTTGTTGAGAGAGATGTACCAAAGCAGGGGTGATAAGACTCCTTCCTGTAGAGTTCCTCTATTAGCTGCTTCCCT
Organism: Leptarthrus brevirostris; assembly: GCA_964036015.1. NCBI lineage: Eukaryota > Metazoa > Arthropoda > Insecta > Diptera > Asilidae > Leptarthrus > Leptarthrus brevirostris. Next base: position 10,332,839 of record OZ038373.1, read on the forward strand.
AATGAAGAAATCTTCTAGACTGGCATTGATGACTTTGCTGTTTAGCATTGTCTGTATCCAGTTCATCATAAATGTCCGTGTGCCAGATTCCTCTAGAGAGGAAATGATGAATCCTATTTTTAAGTTGTTAAAGGCTAGTAAAATTTGAAATGGTAATGCTCAAAGAAACTTAAACTGGTGCCCAAGACTTAACCAGACTTCTTTGAAAAGTATCATACCAACGCCATCCATATGGGTTACTTTTGGGCATCTATCAGAATATACGAAACATTCTCCATAAGTTATGCTTTAAATATAAAATATAGTACGATATTTGCTCTTCAGTTATCATTCACATGTAGGTGTACTGCCCATAGAAAAGAACCTAGAGAAGAGGAATTGGCAAAGTTTTAAGGAAAACAGCTTAACTTCTATGTTGGTATTTCAACATTTCTTTAAAAACGTCACGAAACCATAACCATTTATCCACTTGTGTCTATTAGATGCCAAATGGCCATTTTTTGAAAAAAAATTGTTTGCTTCAGTTTTGGATAGAAAATTAAATTTCCTTTAAGCCTATGATAGTCTAACTTACCAAAACGCCTCATCTTACATTGGTTTTGGGGATCTTTTGCATAATAAGGCAGAATTCAAAAGGTACAATCAAGGGGAACATTTTTTTTTCTCAAATAATTATTAAACACGTTTTCGTTAAAAATTACACATGGCATCCGCACATCTGAAAATGAAAAATTGAATAAAATTGAAATTCGCTCAAATACATCATAATTCAATAGTATGCATGCATGCACAAGTGTCAACAATTTATGTCAGGAAAAAGGATTTCCATTAATCAAATAATTCAAAATACAAGTACACTCCAAGGACGACTATTTCACAGTGTGCAATCGATGGTCCTCAGTCGTATGTGTCGCGAAAACCAAAGAGCACATTGTAAATGGAAGCATTTATTGAGATGGTTATTTTGGTCATCACTCATTCCTGCTGGTACTACACCTAAGTTTACTTAAGGGATCGTGAAGATAATTTTAAACATTTCCTCGAAAAGCGCATAAAACTTTTGGTACTCGTATATCTCTTCGTTTGCCACACACTTTCCCAATTTCGCGGGAATGAATGGGTTCCTCTCACTGACTTTACGATGCTTTAAAATACAAGTCAGGTTCCTGACCTAAAAACTCTTGAAGAGAATAGGATGTGTGTGTGCTGTAAAGTTTACATCGAACTTTATCTTCGCATAAGTGTCCTATTAAAATAACAATTTAGAAAAGTACGGTTTCACAGTAAAATGGATAATTTTGAGGATGAATTGTTAGAATGTAACTCGTCACCATACAACTCACGTTCTCAGATTGCTGACAACAATAATTTTTGTCATTTCGAATTGAAACCATTACATCAATTAAGTATCATTATATTCTCGAAAATAATACAGTGTAAGGTCCTTTTGACTAGATTTTATTTTAAAATTTGTGGGGTGATATCTTGAGATAAATGTAGGATACGGGCTGCTTGAATTAATATCTGTAGTACATTTGTCAGCCCTTGAGGATTTAGGAAAAAGTCTATCAGATTTTGCACAGATGATTGACTTAGGTTGAAGTTGATTTGCTGACATAAGTATTTTTCTGAATTAAGTGGCTTTTGAGTTCATTGCCATTGCAAAATGCTGTGACCGTGTTTTTCGTTGGAGTAGTACTTTTTACTTTTGACCCTGTTTCTACCGTATACATAGATTTAATACTTTCTTATGCTGTTTAATATGGTCAGTGTAAAATTCGGTTAATTTTATTCTTAAATTAGTAATGATATGCCTCAATGCTCTATTCTTAATTACCTACTTATTCGGATCTTGTAAATCAATTTCAATCAGTTCTTTTAAGGGCCCGTTCAAGTATGACGTAACGCAGTTTTTGAAGATTTCTGCCCCCCCCCCCCCCCCCTGTAACGCGCCGTAAAGTTTTGCGTCAACCCCCCCTCACCCTTCCCCCTAAACGTTACATGTAACACTCACATGATTATTTTTACCTAAGAATGTCAATTGTTGCGCAAAATACCGGAATAAATTGAAGTGAATTAACAAAATTTCAGCCCAGTTTGGCCCTAATGTTCAGTTTAGGTGGTTTTGCTTGACCGCAACGGTCGAACTCTTACAGTCCAAAATATGGACTCGTGATACACGGCTTATTGTAGTTATTTGCCATATATATACTTCTGTATACTCAGGGACGCGACTAATTTTCGTAAGCAACAAAATATGTGTAGTGTAGATATACCATATAAACCGAGCCTAGATAGGACTTTTTATTTTAGTAAAAACTTAATGTTATGTAAAGCGTAGCTTGATCTCCCCCCCCCCCCATATTACGCTCCGTAACGTTTCACAAGGACCCCCTCCCCCTAACTGCGTAACGTAATACTTGACGTTGTGTTTTTGACTGAGACTTTTTGGCAATAACTTCTTGGTTTACCGCCGTGACCGTCACATCTCCATTTTGGACACTCCTGTTAGAGGTTATGTTTTGTATGCTATACGTCGTGGTTTGCCCTGTGCGACTGCTGATGTTGCTGGTGGTAATTTTTTGGAAATTATTTGCGTGGTTTTGTGGCTCCATCATAAAAACGTTTATATGGCTCGCCCCGACGTGATCTCTTGCTTCCATCGACATGCTGCTTTTATGACTTCAACACGGCTGCTTTGAGTAGAGATTGCTCCGAGGATGATGATTGTCTTCTGTCATCTTTTTTGACTTCTCTGCAACATATTCTCGCCTTCATTGATAAAATTGCCTCTTCTAGGTTGTTGTAGGTCAGTGGCATGGTTAACTACTCCGGTTGATTTTTGAACTTGGTGTTCTCTTCTGACGCCTCTGGTACTCTCGCAAAGCGATGCCTGTCGCCCCTTGTTCCTGAATCCCATCATTACCCTACATTTCACTTTATTTAATGTTTTGATCCTGTAATATTAACTTCTTTTGATTCTAGTAACCACTGTTATAACTTCAAAAAGGCCGATCTCTGTTAACAAATGGGTTCTTGCTATGATTGTTTGAGCGTTCTGAATGAGCGTGAAATTGACAAGGCTGTCAAATCTTTCTACAATATTTTGTCAACATGTTTTACAGACTGTATTCCAATTTCAAAATCCAGTAAAGAAGAAGAAGAAGAGATTTTGTTCCTCAAGGAGTGATTCTGACAACTTAGTTTATTCCACTCTGTGCGATCTGTTTCGGTCTTCTCTTGATGCATCTTATATTGACTTTTTAGATACCCTAAGCGCTGAGCCCAACCAATTTTGAAAATTTGGAAATTCTAGGCGCAATTGTGATGGATACTTTTCTACAATGTGCCTTGATGATCGTGAAAGCAATGATCCTTTTATGATTACCAACTTCTTTGGTGACTTCTTTAAGACTGCGTTTTTGAATTCCAATTGTGATAATAGCTTTTAGAATTTTACTCATTTGACGAGGGTTCCGCTGACTTCCCTTCATTCCAAAGATTTACGATTTAACGAAGCTCCCGTCTTAAAACATTTAGCTAATAACTTCTCCTGCGGTCCTGATGGACATTAGTGCGTATTTTTTGAAAATTTGTAATGTATTCCTAGCTGATATTATATCTCATTTGTTTAATTTGTCTATTTGCACCTGTGTGTTTCCTAAACCTTGGATTATATCCCTCTTCATAAGTAAGGCAACAAATGCGATATCTCTAATTTTCAACCAATTGCCACTTTATGTTGCATGGGCAAAATATTTGAATCTATCATTGGTGACATCCCTTACTTGCATTGTAAACCCTTCTTAGGCTCTTTACATGAAGGGTACGAGTACCACTACTAACTTGTTGGAGTTTTCCAACTTCTGTATTCCTGTCATTGAAGCTGGAAAGCAGGTTAATTGCATTTTTACTGTTTTCAGTAAGGCCTTTGATAGAATATATTGCAAGATTCTTATTTACAAGCTTTCAGTTCTGGGTTTTTCTCCAGTCCAGTATTTACTTTCTTATTTATCTGAACGCACACAACGAGTTTTATTTCGTGGTGTACTATCTGACGACATAAAAAACTCTTCTGGGGTGCCTCAAGGCAGCCATTTGGGACCATTGATTTTCATCATATGCGATTTTAAAATCTGACTTAGAGGCCTTCCGTAATTGGTGCTCTATAAACTTCCTTCATCTTTTCCTGCTTCATCACTCATAATATTCGACACGACAGGTATGGGCACTTAAGCGGACTTCATCGCGTGGAAAAATAAATGTGGGATGGCACTATGGCTTGGAGTGTAAGCACCTTGCATATTATCCCCATCTTTATTTTGTAAAATATGATGGATATTCAACTAAATTCTTATCTAATTCGTTTTCACACAAGGAATTTCAAAGGAAGAGGGGTAAAATCTCATAAAAACTCTACTACCCCCCCCCCCCCCCCTCTCCGACGCTCAGCAAAAGGCCAGATCCGTGCCTGACACACACTATGTCTTAATAATGAGTTTTGACGTAGAAATCCAACCACCCCCTCCCTTTCATGGTAAAATTCCGGATCCACCACTGATCTAACAAGAAATTAGAAAACATAGAGGCGACATTAAACAAAATGACTGTTAAAATGGAGTTTTATTTAAGCCTTGGACAAGTTTAAGCTAATCCAATCTTCATTAAAAAAACGAGACATAGCATTAATAGGTTCATTGAAAGCATAGTTAGTGCGACAACAAGCGAGCGTATAGGAAGTCATAATTTCTGAGGGCATGACAAGGAAGTAATATATTCAGACAGCTAAGTAGTTACAAAGATTTAATTGTATCCCGCCAGTAATCTAAACAAACAGAATCCCAGAGATGTCGCGTCACATTTCTAGAGTGCCCGTGGAAGGAAGCTTAAGTCTATCACGACAGGAAAAGCAATATAACAGTATTGCTCCATTTAAGGCCACTAAGCACAAATCTAAGATACCTCTCTATATACTCTAAAATCATTCTAACAAAAGAAAAAGGAGCCTTTGTGACTCGCCAGAATATTCCTTACTAACCAGTTATGAAATGTTGTCCGAAGGAAATCTTCGAGTTAAAATTTGCAGCCAAGTCCTTATTGCGTACTGTCACAATAAAATACGGTTGATATAAAAATTACGAGGTATTATTTTAAATTTGCGACACACTTGTCCATATTTAGAGGAAAAAAACCTATGGAACACCAAGAGTGGAAGGTATTCAAGTCAGAATTAGTCAAAATACAGTCATCCGAGAAAGTACGAAATATTTCTCAATTTACAAAAGGAATCGGAAGCTTGGGGGAGCAAGTTATTGTAAAAGTACCCTAAGATTGATTTTATCAAATCCCTTACTAAAATATGTATGGATACAGTCGACTTGTTTACACAATTCGAAAGCTAAAACTCAGTGTTTAAAAAATTGGTAGTTGTGGACTTACATTTAGAAAAGCCAGGCTAAACTAAACTCCAGATAGATTGGCAATAGGCCGATAGTAAAATACATTGTTCTTATTATCCTTCTTATAAACCGAAACAATCGCAGAGAGTTTCCATAATCATTTAAATATCTTGTCTTTTAACGTCGTTGATCGCTATTCTATAAAATCAGTCCATATAATATCGATATTAAGGAACATCGATGTTTTGGGTTCGATTATTATCGATTATCGATCTCTAGCCATCGATGTCAATATCGATGTTTTGTCAACATCGCTCATTCATAATCTGGACTATGCGGACGATGTATATCTCCTATCCAACAAGCCAGCAAGCAAGTCATGAAGACCTAATGTCCGAAGCCCTAAGTAGAGAAGGACGCAGAGCAGGGCTTAAGATCAATGCTGGTTGTTAGAACCAAACAAATATGATCATGTACACGTACATATACGGTATCACCTTTCCTGTTGAGTTTTATATTCGAAGTTACAACTTCTGTCAGCAACGCCACCTGTCTTCAAATATGAGAGCTTCTTAATCAACCTTCGTATGAATCGCCTGAAGGTATTTGTAAAGCTTATGCAGCTGAAGGGGAATAGATAATGATTCTATTACCGCAAAATATTGTTACAAATAAATTAAATATAGTCGAAACCCTGGGAGTCCCACTAAACTAGATTAGCCGAACGTGCCTACTTCAAATAACGATGTAGATAAAAGTTGAAAAGATAAATATTTCATCATTAAACCAAAAGGAAATGTTGCCGCCATTACATTTAACTTTATTCAATTTATGAAATATGGAAGACAATTTAATAAAAATTCAACAAGCATTTCGCGAAAACTTTAAATAAATATAAAGGGTCCTCTTAATTAGCGCTTCTAAATGCTGCCTACATTTGCATTTTAAGTGATGTTTAAGATGATCCTTAGTATAAATCAAATATAATCTCAAAATAAGTAAAAATCCTCCATTTCTATCCGCAGTAAGTAATTCGGACAGCAGAAAACATTTCTCCTTAATTTTGCAAATGTAAGGCGAGGGCGGCTCAAGTAATGAATTTTTTATCTGATTCAGTCGTGAAAATAATATTTCTCTCGTAATGGCCACTCCTTTTCATGGACTTTTATAGCTTTAAGCCTGAATTATGATCTGTCGTGTCTTTAGTATTCCAAAGGATGCCCAGAATATTTCTACGTTAGCACGGAAAGGGTAATGGTTTTACTCTATTGCCTATTGAAAATTTCATAGAACATGAAAACGATTTATTTGAAAAAATTGATTTTTTCATTAAACATTTTCAGTTTGTGATAATTTCCGATTGAGAGTGATACTAGACAACTACCATTTCATTTCATTTTCACACTACCTACACTAAAGTTTTAATTTTGGTAAGGATTTGATTAGGGTTGGGGTTTCGTATCCTTTGTTGTACATCCTCCATCCCTTGTTTTGCTTGGAAATGCTAGAAAGTTTGAAAATGTTTTATAACAATAACAATAGCAATAGAGTCCGATTCGAAAACCATTTGTAACATTGAACCAATTTTGAACAATTTTCTATTGCGTAGAGAAAATATTAACATTTCATCAATAACTGCCATGATTTTCACGCAAACAACCAATTAGAAATTTTTGTGAAAGGTAAACAATTCGACTAATTTGCTACTGCTGCTTATTTACAGTGCAAATTAATGGACGTAGCACTTTCGGCACCAGAGAAATAATCATTAAATTTTCATGGTGGCGTCACAATGCGTTGGAAGTGAGAACAATAATGAAAATGCAGACAACTTGATAAATTGCTACTTTTTGCTCTGGACACGTAAGTTATGCCTTAAAAATAGATATAGGTATGCGCTAAGGTTGTCTTTTGAAATGTCTTTCTTTATTTTATACTACACACAAGGATGGTATATTTTGAAAACTTATTAGAAATTATCTTCTCCTAAAAAAGATTTAACTTTGTTTTCCAAATTGTGTTAAAAAGTTTATTTTCAAAATTTTTATAAAATTCTGGCCACACGTCTCTCTCTCTCTCTGGTTTCGTTAAAACCTTGTAGGGCATAGGGCGCCTACTACTCCGACTCTCGACCTGGTCTGGTTCTACGCCAACGCCTTCAACTGTTTCCACGATTTGCTCATCTCGGTACTTTCTTCTTTACGGATTTCCTCCATATGTTGCGCGGTCGTCTAATTCGGTATCTTTCTTGAGTCCCGTGCGTATTCCAATCTAGAACCTTTTCAGCGATGCTGTTTGGCTCTTTTCTTATTGTGTGCCCCATCTAGTCACTGCAGCTTTCGCCTGTGAACGGTGGTGTCCATCTGTCTTTCCGTCTTTGCCTATAAGTCTGTGTAGATTTTTGCTTGTAATAATCTCTGATGGTAATGGATGTTATAGATGCTCCGGAGACACCGGTTCACAAAACTTTGTATTATAGATGTTACATTCCAGATTTTTGTACATCTGCAGATGTTGATGATGTCGGAAAGAGTACTTAATGAAAATCGGGCCTTACCGATGCGAGCTTGTGCATCCGCCTTCTACTGTATGTAAATTATCCACTTATTCTATTTGCTGATCTTCAAGATAAATTTCATCAAGTCTCCTGGAGTTCAAGTTTACTTTTAGCAGTATTGATGTTACGTTCTGCTCTATGAACTTCTCTACGCAGAGTTTCGGACATTAGTGCTACTTTTTGGATGCATCTTTGGCGAAGTCCAGTTGCGAAAGGTGTTTAAAAAGCTTCCATCTAATGCCTTGAAATGAGTGGTTAATGACGACCAAAAAGAGCAAAGGGGATACAATGCCTCCTTGTCTCACCCCGTTCACCACTTGGAAGGGCCCCGACAGTTTTCCTTTGTGTAGGACATTACATTGGGCTCTAGAATAGGACTCCTTTATGATGGTGATAATTTTTCCTGGGATGCATCTTCTGCGTAAAGCTGCACATATATACTATCGATCAACGCTGTTAAACTCCGTCGCGAAAACGGCGAACATTAGAAGTGAAAATGATGTCGGACGGATTGCTCGATAATATTTCGGAGGGTGTTGATGTTAACGCTGCAGCAGTAACTCTCACAAAAAAAAACCCCGCCCGTTCGTCGTTTAGAATGAGCTCAATTGTTTGCTTGATTCGCATTAAGATTATTTTCACCACTTATTTGGAAACTGCAGTTAAAATACAGATCCCACGCTCGCCATTTGTTACCACTCCTCAGGTTGCCTTTTTTGAGAATTTTCACAAATATGCCTAGTTTAAATTTACTAGGATAGGTCTCGGTTTCCTAACTCTACTGGTTTACGGGAAGAAAAATATCAGCCGCAGCAACATGTTTATATGTTAGTATATTTCCTTGTTGTCAGAAACTTATTTTTCACCGGTTATTTTTGCCCATGTATAACTTGACCAACTTTTCTTTATGCAAATGTAGTAATTACTCGCTTATCATTGCGTTTGCACTGCCTATCTGTTCAATGGTGAATTTGTGCATTTGACATTAGCGAGTGCTGGGAAGTGGTGTGAAACGTCTTATCTGTTTGGGCCTTATTAACAGAACCTAACGTGCATCCTTTCATTTCTTCGAGTGGTGCTAGTTAGCTTTTTCATAATGTTTGTACTGACAACAGAAGAAGATTAACCCCACAACATCTTAATGAAATAATTTTTCTTGGTTCTTTAACTACAAAATATTGGGAAATGTAAAATAAACTGTAATAAATTATAAATATAAAATTGATTGATTGTGTTTTTGCTTTACTATTAAAATAATAACGGTTAACCGGCCAAATCGGTTATTTTTTTTAAACACACCGAACACAGCATGTTCTGTTTCGCGTGTGAAATTTCGATCACTTCCGGGGTGCCTCAGGGCAGCCATTTGGGTCCGCTTCAATTTATTATTTTTATTTACGACATGGGCTCCATCTTAGCGAAGTAGAAAATTTTATGTTATGCTGACGATGTTACATTTTTTGTGTTGTCTCTGACTTCAACGATTGTTTTATGCTGAACTGTGATTTTCAATCTTTTAATTCTTAGTGTATTGCGAACAATATGCCTTTGAACGTTGATAAATGTACGTTTGTCTCGTATTCAAGAAGGAAGGCTCCATTGATGTACGACTATTCCATCAGTGGCAGCTTGCTAACTAGGCTGGATATAGTAAATGATCTTGGTGTTATTTTTGATCCACATTTGTCTTTAATCGATCACATCAATTACATTGTTAACAGGGCCAACGTTTCCTTGGGATTCGTTAAGAGATGGTCTAAGGAATTTAATAATCCCTTTTATCACCAAGCTTCTCTTTTGTACTTTCGTCCGGCCCCTTTTATAGTATGCTTTTCCCGCGTGGTCTCCGTCCTATGCGGTTATTTTTAGTCTATTGTTGTTTTCGCTTGCTATTGTTATTTTTATTCTTGCTTTTTTCTATATTTTTTCGCTTCCACTTTCATTTTTGCTTTCGATTCTGTTGTTGAGTAAGCAGCCTATGATGAAACTATGTAAATAAATAAATACAACCGGTTAGGTTTTAACCTTTGAAGGAATTAACCGGTTAACCGATAACCGGTTATTTTTTGTTACCCGCCCATCGCTACTATAAATATTCTTTGTTGCTACGGAACGCTTAAATCTACATAAGTCTATACATAAGAATTTCTTTCGTCTTTTTCAATTAACAAATGTAAATTAAACAGGTGAAAAAGACTAATACAAAACATTCAGATGTAAAATTTACAACACTAATTGTTTATGATAACCAAAGTGACGACTACCACTCTTTCCCCTCCCATGTTCACCAAAAAACGTAGTAGAAATTCAACACGCCCCCCCCCCCTCCTAAAAATCCACGAGGCACAACTGCTGATGCCTAATTTAGCAGAAAGGAATGATTACTAAATTTAAGTAGGAAACAGGGTTGGATTAATTACACGACCCAAAAGAGGCTGACAGCGGGTATATTTTTTAACTACATATGTTGTTTAATTTCAACACGAATGTTCTACAACTTCTATTTTCGAATCGAAATTGAGAGGTATTTGCGTTATTGACGTTAATAAAAAAAAAATTGATTATTCCAAAATTGGATTGAAATTCGCTTCTTTGAATGACTCTGAATAAAGAACATTATATAATTTCCGAATCAAATACGGTCGTGGCAATCCAATTTGAATATCATCCTATCATGATTTATTCCCGTATTCATTGCCAGATTACCTGCCATATGCGTCAAATACCAAAAACCTATGCCATCCCTCTTTTATTTAGCAAAGAAAACCCATTTCTCTTTTACTTTGTCTGTTAAAGTAATATCAAGTGAATTTCTGCACAATTTCTCCACATAAATGTCATTGATAGGCAGCTACCGATAAGGTTTGGGGGACATTTTTTGCTGCCGTAAATAATCCCTGAAAATCGTATTTTCAGAACTTTACTATTCTCTCGAAGAAAAACTGTTCGGTTAAAGCCACTTCTTCAGATGAATGACGTCTTGGTAGATAAAACTTTCAGAAAAGCTTTTCAATGACTAAAAGTAAGTAGATAACATGAAAAGGGTATTGAAGCTCAAGCACTGCCATATCCGGTCGGAAGCAATTTTGTCTTTAGTGCACCCCGAACTTTGAGTGGTTCACCGTGAATTAAATCTCTGCAAAAATATGTTGCCGTAATTCACAGAACCGAAGCAAAAGATTTTCTATCTACTCGAGAGAATCCACTATCAGGTATGATATTGGTTTAAAATTTACTCAAAGGCATCATTTTTTAATTAAAATTTACTCAGTGAATAGATATGAATAGTTTGGAAAGTATAATCCCAGATCGCAGCCTATTGACTTCTGAGGAAAAGGCCGCCTTTGAAGAAGTTTTATTTTACCTGATGGTTTAAAAATTTAATCTTTTTATAAAGTAACAATAGCGTATCTCTTTAGTTCCCGTAACCCTTCGTGGCATATGGGACGGGAGAAGAACTTCTCCTGATTTGATAACAAAAGATTGCAAGTGGATTTGCAATTAAGGTAGATTCCACATGCTGATAATGATCGCACTCTCTTTAGCTTTGAAATAGTAACAGAGAGTGATATTGTCGACGCTTATTTACACCTAAAGTCGAATTCGGTGGGTTGTGATGATATTTATCCAAAAGTTATTAAGATCATATTGCGACATCTAATTTGCCCACTAACTGATATTATAAACACGTGCATAATGACTTCTAGGTTTCCGCAATCGGGCTTTCGTCCCGGTCACAGCTGCGTTACGGCTCTGCTTGAAGTCTCTGAAAATATTCGAGAAGCAATGGATGAGGATGAAATCTTCATTTTGCTTTTGTTGGATTTTTCCAAGGCATTTGACACCGTTAATCATCGTTTGCTATATCTTAAACTTATAACTGGCTTCAGTTTTCTATACAAGCTGCAAACCTGGTCTCCAACTATCTGACTGCTCGATTTCAATCGGGAATGGTAGACGATCTAGTTTTCTCCGGGTTCCTGCTGGTGTTCCACAAGGCTCGATTCTTGCCCCACTTTTATTCTTGATTTTTAACCGACTTTCTCAAAAACAAGGGGGTTCTAAGTTTGACACGTATTTTTTTAAATTTTTTTATTTTTTTTTTATTTTTTTTATGTATGACAGAGCATAATTTTGTAACGCGTGGATCGATTTTGATGATTCTTTTTCTGTTGTATAGAGTGTGATCCCCCATTCCTAGTAATGAAGGGGTCCTAGGGTGGTTATAGGAGGGGGAGGGGTAGTCTAACTTCGTAACGCGAGGACCGATTTGGACGATTTTTTTTTGTTGGGTAGAGTATGTTCACTGATTAGTAGCATGTTAAAAATCATGGTGGGAGTGGAACCTAACTTCTTAATGCGTGGACCGATTTGGGTAGTTCTTATTTTGTTGTATAGAATATGATCGCCTATTGTTAGTAAAATAGAAAAAAAATCGTCTGAGGTGGGAAGGAGAAGGGGAGATGGTAGTCCAACTTCCTAACGCGTGGACCGATTTGGTTGATTCTTTTTCTGAAATATAAAGTACCCGATTGGTACCGCCATACAATTTTAAACGGTTGGGTTTGCGTGGGGGAGGTGGTTGATGTCAACTTCTTAACGCGTAGACCGATTTGGATGATTATTCTTTTGAAGTGTAGAATATGTTGCCCCATTGGTACCACGTCAAAAATTTATGGGGTGGGGTGTGTTGGGAAGGGGTCGATACCCAACATTTTAACGCATAGACCTATTTTTATGATTCTTTTTTGTTGTATTGCTGCTATAAAGAAAAATGTTGACCAAGAGTTGTGGTGGCGGTAATCTAACTATTTAACGCATGGACTGATTTAAATAATACTGAATGCATAGAGTATCTATTTGTGTCATGAAAAAAAAATGTGGCTTATGGTGAGAGTGGAAGGAAGGACGACGCCTAGTTTCGTAAGGCCCAGACCGATTTCGATGATTTCGATACTGTTGTGCAGAATACGCTTCCTGATTATTATTATTATAAGGGGACTTTTCTTTTCATAATTGAAAACAAATTCACTTTTTAATTTTTTTTTATGAAAATACTATTTTATTTATTGAACTGATTCCTTTTGGGTATTTTTGTAAAACATATTAAGAATATAAAAAATTAATTTTTTTTTGCAGTTTTAGTACATTTTGACCACTGCAGAGGGCGTATTTCAAAAGATACTTTTTAAACGACTCCACAGTTTTTGAGCTTCCTGTAATAAATAGAGTAAAAATTCAAACGGGATTTTATTCATAAGACTAAATACTAGTGACTAAGCCTAAAAAAACATTTTATTTTTAATACTTTTATCATGTTATAAACATTTTTCTGGACAATTTGAGGAGAAACTACCTCTGTATCAAAAAAAATAGGGGTGTGTAACATAATATTTTTTAAGGTTTAGTTACTAGTATTTTTTATAACGAATCGAATGGTTTTTGGATTATTAAAATCCGTTAAACAGTTTTCGAGAAAAGTGGGGGGCCAATTCCAACAACGTGATTTTGAGAAAAACGCGTTTAAAGTTTTTGCACATAATTTTTCATATAAAACGCTCATAACTATACGAATTTCTAAAAACGGTTTTAGGACAGTATTTCTGTGATGATAAGGAACACTTTTGTGTAAAAAAGGAAAAATTGAATATTTTAAACTTTTTGAAAAGAAAAGTCCCTTAATAAAAATCTCAGCTGGAGTAATCATATTAATTATGTTGTGTCCAAAATTTATGGTGGGTTTCGCTCATTGTGGATCTCTAGTTATTTCACTCCTCAGCCGAATAGCCTTAGGCTTGTCCATGCTAAAATATATTTATAATCTCCGAAGATATGATTATGTTTCACCCTATGTTGAATCATTTCTAGTTTGCAGTCTCTCTATATATCTTAAATTTTGTTGTCTCATTTCTTACCAAAATTCTAAAATTTCAATAGCCCAGATATCACTTGGACAGATTAGAATTTGGGAGTTCTACTGGAACACTTTCAATCGTTCCCATTAAATGTAAGTATTTGGTAAGCAGTCGTCAGTTCTTTATCCAGACCGTCCAGATTTGGAGTGCACTGCCATTGGACTTAAGATTCTTTCATTCATAGTATCTTAAGTCTTAAATATTACTGACAGTAATACTACTGACAGTAATTTACTTCAATCAAAACAAAACTCATTTCCGAATAACGAACTTATTTTTCAACTAAAAATTGCAGTCTAGCACACAAATCGTTTTCACTGCTCTTGATTGAAATAAAACAATATTTCTTTTCACCGCAACCATAAACCCCAAACACATTTTTCTTATTGGATAAATTTAAGAAAACCTGGGAAATCTACTTTTCCTTATTTATGTTCATCATGAAGGGAAAATATCGTCTAAAATTTATAATTTTGCACAGCATTTGAAAACCTGTTCTTACTCTGTTCGGTTTTAACGGCAGAAAATATAATAGAGCAACCTCCTAATGCACAACATGAAAAATGCTTCACTTAAATGAAGTGACAACTGTAGCGTGTAGACTCGGTACTTTTCCGGTATAACAACAAAACATTACAACTTAAGGGAACAATGTCAAGCCGTTCATGTCATGCAGCTATTAACGAAAAACTTGGTAACGACAGCAATCAATTAATCTTGCGACTGATAAATTTCTATTCCAATTCAAAATGTCGGGCGTCGGTTTCCGCTTCTAAATAAAATTGACGACGAGAAAGCTTTTCTACGAAAATTATCTTATATTTTGTCAGCATACTCATGCAATTGTTAGGGTTGTCTTTTGATTTTGGCAATACTTTAATAGAAAACAATTAGAAGAACAGAAAATTCTGACTTTCGAAAACAAGAAGTGTTTTCTTTTTGCTCTACTTTGAATTTTTGAAAAAGTCGTCTTTTTACGATTCTGATGTCACAGATAAAGACTCTAAAGGAGATATCTCGAAAATTATGTTAATTAATATCCTGAATTTGTCTTTCGATGACAAGAATAATAATTTTATAAGTTTTGCAGTTTTGTCATAAGAAAGCCTCAAATTTCGGGCTCTTCCTTTCGAGTTTAGGAGTTTAGGAGTTTATTCATTACAGATTCATCAAATACAAAGATTACTACAAAATATATATATAATTCAAAAACAAAGAATAGAAAAATATTACCAAATGTAACAGTCGGACATCCAGACAGGGAACACCACATCAGCCAAGGCACTGTCTTAGCAGACACTTCAAATTCCGCCTAGATATATCCAAGTCGAAACTACCGAAGTGTTGATTGAAGAGGCGGGACGGGCTCATGCATGCCGTAAAGAGTACGGTGGCCTGGGACGAATAGGAAGTCGTGATTCCTCAAGGTGCGTTGAGGTATAGCAAAGTTAACAGCCTCCAGTAATTCCGGTGAATTAATAGTTCCCTGCAAAAGATCGAACATAAATACTATTTTCGAAATATTGCGCCTCATTTCTAGAGAGTCCAACGAAATTAATCCCAGACGATCGGCATAAGAGGGAAGCATCCAATGATCATTCCAGGGAAGCCCACGTAAGGCAAACCTAAGGAATCTGCGCTGCACCGCCTCGATGCGGTCGATCTGAACGGCAAAGTAAGGCGACCATACAGGGCTAGCGTATTCCAAAATAGGTCTAACGAAGGTACAGTATAGAAGCTTGATCAGGTAGGGATCATCAAGTTCCTTAGACCATCTCTTGATGAAGCCCAGCATCGAGTTAGCCCTACAAACAATAGAGTCAATATGGTCCTCGAAAGAAAGACGAGAATTGAGGACCACTCCCAAGTCTCTCACCCTGTCAACCCTACCCAAGACAACGCCGCTGATAGAGTAGTCAGAGAGGACAGGACGTCTTCTACGAGAAAAGGTCATAACGGTGCACTTGCTCACATTTAAAGGAAGGCGGTTACGCAGACACCAGTTGCTAAACACCGCCAAATCTGAGTTCAGGAGATTAACATCTAACTCATGCAAAACCGTGCGGAAAATCTTAGCATCATCAGCAAAACAGAGAATTTTACTACTGGACAAAAGAAGCGAAACATCGTTGATATATATGACAAACAGGAGTGGTCCAAGTATACTACCTTGAGGCACCCCCGAGGTGACAAGGATTAGGTCGGAAAGGACTCCACGAAACAAGACACGCTGTGTACGACCTCTCACGTAAGACGAAAACCAATCAACAAAACAAGCAGGAAAACCGAGAAGGGACAGCTTATATACCAAGATTGCATGATCGATCCTATCAAAGGCCTTACTGAATTCAGTAAATACGCAGTCCACCTGCTTGCCAGCCTCAATGGTCGGTAAAGAATAATTAATGAATTCAAGAAGGTTAGTAGTCGTCGATTTCCCTTTAAGAAAGCCATTCTGGAAATATCGTAAAAAAGGCCTGCAGTGAAATCGAAGTATGTCACTAACGAGGGACTCAAAAACCTTCGCAACATGGCACAGGTTGGCAATCGGTCTATAGTTAGAGACGTCGGATTTACAGCCCTTCATATGGAGTGTAATTAGAAAAGAAGACTTCCACATCGCTTGAAAACGGCCAGAATGTAAAGAAAGATTGAACAAATAACAAAGAACACGAGAAAGAGATGATCGGCAACTCTTAAAAAAGGAGGCAGGGATACCATCGGGACCACTCGAGCCGCCAGTCAAGTTAGAAAGATGATCAGCAATAAGTGCTTCGTTAAATACCAAGTCCTTGACCTCAAGGGAAGTTGGCGGGAGCCGCGTCAAATGGGCAAAATCTGAAGTGGAGATATCACAGGTGGAATCACAGAAGGAGGTTTGACAAAAGTTCGCAAAGAGATTGGCAATTGTTAGAGAATCGTCACTCTCACAGTCGTGGTACCTCAGAGAGGAGGGATAAGCGTCACAATTGCGCTTCGAGTTAATAAGCCTCCAGAACTGTTTAGGGTCAGTACGCAGCATGACTCTCGCATTAGAAAGGTACTCAAAATAGGAGACCTGCAGGCGCGCAGAAAACTGGAGATTGAGGTTAGAGTAAGCTAGGTAATCATCGTGACTACCCGATGCACAGAACCTCCTCCAAGCTTTGCCTCTCAAGTTCCTCAGGTGACGTGAGGCACCATCGAGCCATGGGCGAGACAACTTAGCGGATCCCGACCTAGAGATGCCAATAGGAACACAACTAGTAAAACAGGCATAGAGAACATCGTAGAAAGTGCCCACAGCCAGATCGACATCGCCCTCTCCCAGCACGCCAGACCAATCACAAGAAGTAAGCCACTCATCAATGGCCAAGAAGTCAGCCCGCCTGAAATTGAAAAAAAAATTAACAAATTAAGATTCTGAATGAAATAAGGTTATTTATTTGTTACCAAATTGTTTTGGCGGGTCAAGGATAATGATTATGCAAATAAGGCGTCAGGAAACATTTTTTTTATGATTTAAGTTGTAACGTTCTACCAGTATTTTTTTTATGTACGTCACAACGTAACGCCTGGAACGATTTCGATAATTCTGGTTTTGCTATGTACTATAGAGCAAGTATTGAGTTTATCTGGGCCGCAAAGAAATACAAAAACATCAATTTTCATAGAAACGCAAGTTAATTTTGAAAAATTATAAAAAAAAGAAGAAGGACAGTTAATGTGGAAGAAATTCCACTCATTTGGCATCTCTTCTCTACTACTATCTTTCCCACTTCGGGAGATATTTTGTTCCAATGATTACTTTCAAAACTGACTCAAAAGTGACCCAAGCTAAATGTCTGCAATTTTTAATTTGACAAGAGGCTTTCATAAGTGTAAGTACATCCAAACATTGGAAAATTTTAAATTTCAAATATTTGTAAAATTTAGACGGAATTTGTTCTTAAATATGTATGACATTAAAACTCAACAACCTCCATTTGTGTGTGATTACGTAATGAAGCAATATTTATTGAAAAAATCTAAAAGGACAAAGACAACTGTTTTCTAAAGATGTAAACTCTGCCAACCTTATCTAAACTTCAATTCTAAGGCTTAAAATTTTGTCTGCGTTTTTGTGATACAGTTTCACCTAAATTTATTTACGTTGTATGTCGGAAAGTCATTTTTCAACTGAATGATTTAACTTAGCTACAATGGTTCGTGAAATTGTCGAGTACACTCTAAATGATGAACAGGCAGGCTTTCGTGCAGACCTGTAAAATAATAGTACAAGTACAATTACCTTGTAGAATTAGAATTTTTTAAGTACAAGTACAATTCCTTCGTACTTGTATTTGAAAATTTTAAATACCAGTTCCGGGACTTGTACTTAAAATTCCCACAAAAGAACTTTAATATCTGATCTTAATTACTTTAGTACTTAAAAATTGTACTTAAGTACTTTTCAATTCCTTTGAAGTACTTTCAATTCCTTTAAGTGCTTTTGACTCTTTTTAAGTAGTTTTATTTACTTGTAAGTGTATTCACTCATTAGAACACTGTGGAGAAAATCGGTTAAAGTCATCATCGATCCAGTGACAGGTATATCCCAGAAAGCTACGGTGCCTGGTAACCCAGATATCAGCAGTAGTATAAAAGTACTTCACAGATGACATGGTGATTTTAATTTTCGACACCACGTTTTTGTACTGTGCGTCCAGGAGCTTCATAACTCGAGGTCGGCTGCTGACACAGAGTCCAGTTCTTTAAAACAGCAAGAGGTTAGCAAAGGATTTCCTATGAATAATTGAAACAGGTGAGGCTGTGTCAACTATAAATGATATCAAAAGTTTGTCAAACTCCTCCTGGAAAGACTTCGGTTCGCCAGATATTTTAGGGTTATTAATGTCACTAGAACTTTTTTTTCTCATGCTAGTGTATTCTTCCTTGCTATCTGGGTGAATTCTCTTTAAATGTGTGTAGGAGATAAAGGTAACACTTAGATATTCTTTATAGTTTTTTTTACACAGTTGACAAACTGCAGAAATTCCAGATTTCTTATCATTGAACTAATGAAAGAAACAAGGAACATTGTTTTATTAATTTACGTATTTTTACTGTATATTCAACGAAAACCCATGCCATCATGTAACGAAATATAACAGGCAAAACCCAGTTCTCTTCTCAATTGTGACACCCCCAATAGAAATTTACCGCCACCACGTTTTACATAAGCCTTTTAGACTACAGTGTTTTAGTGAGTGAATATCTGTACTGGAATTAGGTATTTAAAAGAAATTAAAAGTACTTGAAAGGACTCAAAAGCACTTAAAGGAATTAAAAGTACTTGAAAGGAATTAAAAGTACTTAAAAAGGAATTAAAAGTACTTAAAAGGAATTGAAAAATACTTAAGTGCAATTATTAAGTACTAAAGTAATTAAGATTAGATATTAAAGTACTTTTGTGGGACTTATAAGTACAAGTATAAGTACCAAGGAATTGTACTTGTACTTAAAAATTTTTAAGTAGAAGGTAATTGTACTTAAACTGTATTTAATTAATTTACAGGTCTGCTTTCGTGAGGGTTTTTCTTGGAGCGATCACATCAACACGCTTCGAATTATCATCGAGCAATCCGCCGAATGGAGGTTATTTTTTCGTAGATTTCGAGAAGGCGTTTGACAGCATTTATGATTTTACGTAGGAGAGCCCTTCCAAGTGCTTAATGGGGTGAGACAAGCATGCATACGGTCACCTGTGCTTTTCCTGACCGTCATGTTGTGTAGCGCTCTAAATGACCTACCCATCGTTAGGGATTAGATGGAAAAATTTTAACCACCTTACGAACCTAGACTATGCCGACGATTTGTGCCTCCTATCAAACAAACAGAGTCATGTAACTCTAATTCCGAAGCCTTGTGTAGAGAAAGTCGCAGATCAGGGCTTAACATCAATTCTGCCAATACCAAAGATATGAGCTTGGACTCGGAGACAACACGAAATTTATCTTGAAGAGCAGCAAATAGAATAGGGGGGGGGGGGGGGGCTGTTGCCTCAGATGTATATTAAGGACCCGCTTTAGTGTTTTTAACGCAAACGAGGTCAGACTTATTGGCCTAAAGTTCTTTGCTAGTTCGTGCTGCTTCGAATAACGCTACCAACCATGACATAGTAGTCTGACACCTTCTGTAGCATTATCGGGTAGATACCGTCCAGATCTCGTGACTTGTAGAGAGAAAAGCTGTTTATCGCCCAAGCGATTGGTTCCGGAGAGAAAAGAAGTTCCACCTCACTCCACGATGTACTTCGGATTATCGGGTTACACGGCGGCACCTGATAAATTTCATCATTGCAGTTCGGGAAGTGAGTGTTCATTACCAGCTCCAAAGTTTCAGCGGTAGAAAGTGTCCAAGAGCCGTCCGTCCGTTTTAGAAAAGACGGTTTACTTTGCTCTTTCGATAATATTCTGCCGAATACTTCAACTAAGCCTATCTCTTAGCTCCTTTGATGGATTTTTGTATATAATTTCAGACAATCCTTATAAGGCTGCCAGTATTTCTGTTTATAGCAGATGTTGAAGATATCCCTATTGATCCTTCTCCACCAAGGCACGCCCAATGTCATCATAAATGTCCGAAGGCTGTCCAGACGCGGGATTGATGGTCCAAGTTGAAATCACCTTTTGGAAATCTGCGAAACCACTTTTTAATTATTTGGAGAGCAGAAGCACGACCTGTAAAGATCTGTAAAGCTCTATTTGTTTTTTGCTCAGTCTCAACATTCATGCCTTTCTGAAACTCGTACAATATTTTAGCTTAAATTACTTATATTCGTTCTCCACTTTGGAAAATTTATTAAACACAAAAGCCGACTTATCTAAAAGATGTTTGACGCTCAATTCAGATATAATATCGTTACTTATTCAGTGCATGCAACATAACAAAAAAAAAAACTCAGAACTTCGCCGTGTATTTAAGTTTGCGCCATTTATGGATATCGGGCATGAACTTATGTAATCATCCAATATTTTCCCACAGTTCCGAAGTCATAATGGAATGCTATCTTTCTATTTAGCGTTTTGATATGTTTAGCGAAGGGTGAACTGTTTCCACAACTCTGCCTCCGTTTAAATCCTTTTTGACCAATTTGCGAGTTTATTCATTGCCCTTTTTACCCTAAAACCCAGCAGGGCTGAATCGTATGGTGTTTTGCGGCTCCTAACGATATAGATTCATTCAGTGCATGTCTGTAACGAGAAACACACCGTTTAGTTCTTAATTTTTTTTTAAAACTTTCATTAAATCCACCAGTTCAAATAAAAAGGAAGAAAAATTATTAAATTACTTTTTCAACACAAAATTTGTCGCTTTAAGTCAATTAATTAGTTAATCGTTTCGAAGGTGTGGTATAGTTTTAAGGGATTTTGTGTGAATGAAAATAAGCGTTTCAGTTCGGAGTTCTGTTTTTCTCTGCATGGTGAGGATAATCATACCGGGAACTTGGTAAAAGGTATTCGAGGTATTTTAGCTGGTTAAGCACTCTAATTTCCATCTTTATGCTGATGATGTGCAGTTGTACATTTCTAGACCCATTGGTTTCAACTTAATCCCTCAAATTCTAAGTGTTTGCTAATACATCGGTTGGAAATTAACACAGCTGGATATCCCGCGATTACTATAAATTTTGTTTATTCTGCTAAAAGCTTAGGTGTCCTCTTTAACAAAAGGGTTACATGGGACCACCATATTAAATCAGTGGTGAGTAGAATGTATTCTCCTGTCCACTTCGTTCCTTATAGAAATCGAGCTACTTTACATTCAAACCATTGCGTCTATTTTTGGCGTTCATTACTAGTGCCTCTCTTCACTTACGAATGTGAAATTTTTGGTAAATTGAATTATAATAATGACCATAAGGTCAATGTTTCCTTCAACTCTATAATTAGAACAGAACAGAAATACAATTTTTGGGTGTAGCATATTTCTTTAATTTGATTAATTAAAAATTCGATCCAAATCAGCTCAATCACCTCAACTAAAATCAATATTTTAAGGTCTCTTCATTTGTCTTCTGTCTGATGACATCCACATTTTCCGGGATGTGGAAAAAATTACTAGTCCTCCCCATTCCCGAAACATCATTCAAATCCAAGTGATTTTCGCCCAATAAATCTCTTACGCTTCCTAGTTGGGTACGCTTCCTAGTTAAGATATTTAAAAAGATAGTATACATTTAGGGTATGGAGTACAGTAAAGTAAACAAACCTATTGAGTTACTTGGCAATCGGGGTTTCGCTCCAGTCATAGTTGTGAAACTGCAATGCGTATAGTAACGACTGATATTCATGTCGCACTGGATAACGATTCTTTAATGGTTCTTACCTCACATGACTTCAGCAAGGCTTTCGATTCAATTAATCGTGAAAGAGTTTTTTAAAAAAACTGTCACAGATATTTTTATTTTTGTCATCAACAATTAAACTAGTTAAAACTTTTTATCTCATTGAAATCAATTTGTGAAAGTTGGAAACGGCTGCTCGTATAGAACGCTTCTTATTCGTGGTATACCTCTAGGCTCCATTCTAGGACCACTATTGTTCAGCCTGTACATAAATGGCCATACAGATGTTACATTGGGTGTAAGTATTCAATTATATGCTGATAATATGCAGCTTTATCTTAGCAGACCAATTGGCTTAACAGAAGACTGCATAATATCGACTGAATGATGAACTACAGCGTCTATATATTTAGTTCAAAGAAAACAACTTAGAATTAAAATTCAAAAAGTAAAATTACTCGGTAGTTTACAGAAACGATATCGCATGGAGCAGCCTGCCAGCAGACTTCGTCAGTTATACCAGACTTCTCCATGTAGAATCCGCCAAAAGCTTAGGGTTTGTGTTCTTCTAAGTTCTTTTGTTGTAGCTATATTAGCTATTTATGGTTGCTTATGAAAATTATGTCGTAATTCAAGTTTACTTTTACTTCATATGCGGAAAAGACTGGTAATAGCACTGATTATCATTTTATGGTATCATAATTTTTTCGGCTCTGGATAATTGGTGGCATATAATTATGTCATACATTTTTTTGGTCACATATCGCTTTATACATCGTCCGATTTCGGTTGTTCTCTAGAGAATTACTTAACACAGTGTAGATTAAAGTTTTTATATAATGTGATATTCAGCCAGCTATTTGAAAAGCTGAAATACTTCCATTCGACTAGACATAAAAATGTATTGGTTCCTTATTGTAACTCTCGGTGTGGACGCTGTCACACCTGCGGACGAATGTATTCGTAAGTGGAAGCTTCTTCTACTTAATCTTCAGTACACTGGGGTCGGCGGTACTTTCGGCATGGGTCTGAAATCATTATTTGTTACACTTCGTAAATGAAGCATGTATAGCATC
This sequence comes from Leptarthrus brevirostris, assembly GCA_964036015.1. NCBI lineage: Eukaryota > Metazoa > Arthropoda > Insecta > Diptera > Asilidae > Leptarthrus > Leptarthrus brevirostris. Next base: position 10,356,094 of record OZ038373.1, read on the forward strand.
TCTACAATCTTTTGAGTGTTTTTTTTTTGTATGTATTATTTTTTATTATTTTGTTCTTTCTCCCTCATCTTTTTGTTTCATCTCTTTTTCATCTGCTTTATGTTATCATTCTTTTAACTTAAGTTTATTAATATTTTATTTAAATCTCCAATGAAATTGAAACCGAATTACTTTGTATTTGTAAGGTGCATGTTATCTTCGTACTTATCTAAAAAAATAACGTTTCTATTGTTATTATTTTTATTCTCTATAATCATCATAAATAATTTGAAATTAAATGTCTGATCCATCTTACGTCTAACTGATCCTAGATTTATCTTCATGCAAGACAATGATCTAAAACCCTCTTTCCAGCTAAGTTGTGATTATCTTGCACAAAGCAAAATAGATGGATATCTTCAGAACATAAACTGGTCAGCTCAATTACCTGATCTTAATCCTATTTAACTAGGATAAACTAGATCGTAAAGTAAGAAATCACTGCCCCATGTCAACTCAAGTTCTTTGGGAAATTTTACAGAGTGCTTGTGAAGCAAAAACGACAGTTCGGAAATGTTGCGTCACTCTTCTGATACTTATGTGATTTCGCTAACTTATATTTTAATTTTTCTCTTTGTTTAGAGACTTTCTTGATAAATGGAAGGTTACATGTATTAACCCTTTCTATAAGGCAGGATCTAGGTCTCTTGTTTTGAATTAGAGAGGTGTTGTGTTGGCAAATTTAATTCGTAAGCTTTCTGGATTATCTTCTCACTAAAGAGCTTCTATCACCTCAACATCATGGTTTTTATTCGGATCGATCAAGCGTAACTAACTTGAAAATGTTTTCCACTTTTCCTATAAATTCGATAGAGATCCCAGAAGGTTGACTCAATATATACAGATTTTTTGAAAGCATTTGACCGGTTTGTCGCCAGACAGTATATTAAGTTTGGGAATATTCTTTCAGAAGAAATGTATATTAAGTCTGGTGTTCCACAAGGAAGTCATTTAGGCCCATTATTATTTTTGCTATATATAAATGATGTAGTAAAAGTCTTTTAACTTGCTGATTTTCTTATCTTCGCAGACGATTTGAAAATTTTTACAAAGATTTACGCTATGGTGTCTTCTGCTTCAAAACAATCGTTTCACCCTCTAGGCTTGGTGCGGGAAAAATAAATTTCAAATAAATATTACCAAATACAAGGTGATATCCTTATAGGTTATGAGGGCGTTTCTGAACTCCTTTGTGGCTACTCGAAAAGCCAGCTGGCAATGCATTTCAGGTCATTGGAAGACAAATTCAAGCACTTACACTGGATCTTCACTCCAGGGTTAAGACAAGTAAAGAGGTTTATAGCCTATTCAAAACAGAAAACGGAAGCCCTGCTCTAACTCAGAAGACCAGATTTAAGGCTTTTAACAAGATTTTTAACTGGGCACTGCCCCATAAGTTACCACAGAATTTTTTTAAAGTTTAATGTGAGGTTTTGGTCTTCGGATGTCGTAGTAACTAGGAGCCGTACGTTTGTTATAAAGCTATTAAGATGAGAGATTTAGTGAGATTTTTGGAAAAATAAGACTGAACTGGCGAGAAGTTCAAATGTTGGTATTGCTCGAAAATTTATACGTTCGATATTTTAAATAAGCTATTTCCACCAAGGACATTTTTTCCGAACATTCATTAGAAAAAATGGGGGGGGGGGGGGGGATTTTATATATGATTCAAATTTAAGCTCCATTAAGACCTATTCGAGCTGTAGTTATTATATAATGTGCCATCCCATACAACAAATTATGTTTATAAAAAAGAAATAAATAACTTTATTAAAAAAATTAAATACATTTTCAAACGATATTGATATACTTGATGGTATAAAGAAGTTACCGTGTGAGATTAAATATATAGTATAGTATATGTAGTTTATTGCTAGTGTCTGTAAGATATAAGACAGGTTGCTGGAGAATGGACGGACGAGTTGAAGCCTTCTAGGATACGGTGATCCTCATCTGGATATTCTCAAGTGTTAGTTACACCTCCAAGTGGTAGCAACCGGGCAATGCATCCTAGAATGTAGCCAAGTAACTAATGCGGAAGGAGATAACCTCTTGAAAAATCCCCCTAACTCCAAGAGAGTCTGCAGTGTTGCGTCCCCTCTGCAGGGCCCAGGGGTAATTGGGTCGCGAATGGCGTTTTCCTCGGACGCTTCTGTGGTAGTGGAGGTGGATTGTATGGAAGACCCCAACAGGTTGGCTATACCCACGGTACCCACAACACAATAGTAGCAGTTTTGGGAGAATTACCTTTCGAAGGAACTGTGGCGGCTATGCAGGCTGGCTCGCTTCCACCGGCTGAAACTGCTGTAGCAGTCCTGGAGAAGGGTGCCATTGGCATAATAGCAACTAGCACTTCTTTAGGTGCGGCGGTGCAGAGACGGGAGACTCTAACGAGTTGGCTATCTCCGCGATACGCACACTAGGAGAAGATGCAGATCTGCCTACCAAAGGGTTAACTGCGGTTAATCCGGAGGGAGTTTCTTGTCCTGGCTCAGGACTAAAGCGTTACGGCCTGGAACCCTTCAATGCCGTAGGCAGAGAATGGATGAAGGTCGTAACTAACGTATGGACCAAAAAGGAACACTGGAAACGGTGGGAAAATATGGATTTATGCAGATCTGCCCTCCGTAGGGTTAGCTGCGGTTAATCCGGAGGGGGTTCCTTGTCCTGGCTCAGGACTAAAGCGTGACGGCCTGGAACCCTTCAATGTCGTAGACAGTGAAGGGGTAAATGATGTAACTAACGCATGGACCAAGAAGGAACACTGGAGACGGTAGGAAATCATGGATTTATGCAGATAGGCTAGAATTCTAGCAGTGACCCAGGAAACCGAGGTTAGTGGCGACAGTGGGATAACTGGATACTCAGTTGCCCCCACTAAGGGTGACTGGGAGGGGACGAAAAGGGACCCGGTTATGTGGTCTGTTTCGGCTAATCCCCAGAGAGGTGTTTTTAGTGAGTAAGAATCTCACACTACCGGAGGGCAAGGGCTGTCTGGTGTCTTTTGGAAGATTTTCACCTCTCCCGCAAAAAAAAAAAAAAAAAAAAGATATAAGACATCTGTAGACCAAATAAGTAACTAAATATTTTGAGCTCATTGATATTTTAAAAGTAATTCGGACATAAAACTAAACTAACTTCCAAAAGGGACTTATATCACGGTAATGAAAACGTGCTTTGTCGTACATCATCGTCGTAGTTAAATTGAAATCATTCTGATTAATATTACTTCCCTTATGCAACTCAATTGATTTATTGATTGCATCAATTCGCCACTTAAGCGCCGCTAAACAGACTAACTCGCAATTTGTGACAATTTACGTAATTACCTTAATAATAATTACGCTTCCATCAATTACAAAGTAGTAGGAGAGAAGCTATTATAAAGCTTTGGGAACATCACCATTGTAATCGATTGTGCTGACATTTAATTAATGACTTTAATCAATACTAGTTACCTGTTGGTCACCGGCACCATTGCGATTGGGGATTTCATATATAACTAAATCACTCTGGTTACCTATAAATGCGAGCAGGACCTTCAGGACCTTCATGACATGCATACAATGCACATAACACACTTTGGGGTCGAAAATAAATAATAGAATTACTTCCGTTGACAGGTGACATAATATTGTATATTATGTAGTCAACGTTCTGTAAGCTTTCACATGCATATCAGAGAATCAATTACCAACTGTGTTGTAAAAGAAAAAGTTTAGTCTCATTTGTATGGCCTCCTCCATTTCTAATTGTATCGAAAGTCCGACTAGGCATCGAATTTATGAAATTTTCGATATAAGTTGATGTCACCCTGACTTCAAATTGCTGTTCTCAAGGCTGGAATGTCCAGGTATCCACCTTCATAAACCAGCCTTGCCATGATTCCCCACAAGTTTTTCATACAGTTGAGGTCGGGAATTATGGCTGCCACCTGAGTATAGGGATGCATTTTATCGGAAACCATTACCAGGCAGAGTAGGAGAGGAGGCACGCTATCTTGTTGAAAAATGAAATCAGGGTCACCGACGACGACGTCCTCGAAATAAGGACTTAAGATGTCCTCCAACATCTCTGTGTACTTTTCCGCGTTTACCCAGGAGGTGAGGTGGTATAATGTGAATGAGAGTTTTCCATAAGAAGAGAAAGCTTCCCATACCATAAGAAACGCTTCCACCTTCAGAGGGCCTGCTCATTCAGGAAGGGTTAATTTTTCGTGAGGTCATGCCAGTAGTAACTGACACCGTTCGGACCATCAAGATTAAATTATTTCTTATCCGAAAAAATAACCCTCCCCCACTCTTCAATCCATTGCATATGTTTACGGGCAAATTGTAGAGGATCCTCTTTGTGATGATGGATTTTTTGCGTTTTCTTGGACACCACGTTGGCCATTGCCTTCAAAATTTGCTAAACTTACCGTTTAGTGACTAGTAAATTCAAGGTGTCAACAATTTTGGCCACTCTTTGTGTTTCTTTTGTTGCCTATTCCTTGATTTATCCTCTTTGTCTTAATGTCAACTTCTTGTTCCCTGAACAATGGTAGTTTTTACCCTAATTTTCCTTTAATTTATATATTTGTCCTTATAAGATGATTATTAAAATCCCCTAAGACAAATGAAAGATTGTTAATAAAAATGGAAAATAAAAGTGGGCCGAGAATAGATCCCTGAGGTATCCCGATCAAAACAGGAAGAAAATGTGTGTTATCGTTACAGACAACCTACTCTTTGCATCCACCCAAATATGACCATATTAAGGTGCATGCGGAATTATAAAAAATAAATATCGGTCTCAGTTTCTAAAGAAAAATCTGGTGAACAACTCCATCAAAGGCATCTTCTTTGGTAGAAGAAACCTACTCGTCTCACTCGTTTACAATTCACTATATCACTGAACGTACTTAACAAACAAGCATTCCGGCGAACAATTGAATTGTCAGCGCCAACGCCACGTAAGGATATAATCTGAGAAATCTTCATTCGTCAATTATTGAACACGAAAATAGTTTGAAAGAAATAGAGTTACGTAAATTGCGGTAAAGAAGAGGTGAAAATCTTCCCAAAAACACCGGACAGCCGGTTCCCTCCGGTAGTGTGAGATTCTGATTCACTAAAATTATTAGCCGAACCAGACCACATAGAAACGGGTGCCTTTTTGTCCCCTGCCAGTCTCCGTTAGCGTGGGCAACTGAGTTATCCAGTTATCTCGCTGTCGCCGCTAAACGCGGTTTCGTAGGTCAATACTAGAACCCTAGCCTATCTGCAGGAGTTCATATTGTTCAACCGTCTCCAGTGTTCCTTCTTGTTCCATGCATTAATCATAACCCCCACCCCTTCTCTGCCCACAGTATTGAAGAGTTTCAGGTCATCACGCTTCAGTTCCGAGCCAGGACAAGTAACCTCAGCTAAACGCAGCTAACTTTTCGGAAGGCAGGTCTGCATCTTCCACTGGTCCGTGTACCGCGGATATAACCAACTCAATAGAGTACACCATCTCTGCCAACGCCGCACCTGAAGAGGTGCTAGTTATTATTTTGCAAATGGCACCTTATTCCAGGACTGCTACATCACTTTCAGCCGGCACAAGTCCGGCCATAGCCGCCGCAGAACCTTGGGAAGGAGGACACCACTGTAGACTCTCTCAGGGATTAGGGGGATTTTTCAAGAGGTTATCTCCTCCCGTATTAGTTACTTGGCCAAGTTCTAGGATGCATTGCCCGGTTGCTACCACTTGAAGGTATAACTAACACTTGAAAATGTCCAGAAGAGGATCACCGTATCCCAGAAGGCTTCAACTCTTCCGTGCATCCTCCAGCAACCCTGACGACTGTTTTAATATGGGAGACAAATTCTTGCAGCAATTTTTGTAACAACAACTAACAAAGTCCATCAGTCTATGAAATAGTATCTGCAAGCACTAAGAGCTACTATCACTGATAATGTAGCTCAGCTAAATATAGTATAAGAGCCCGGCGTCGTATTTGAAAAACTAATTTATACTTTGTACAAAAAAATCTCCTTAACTTCACTCAAATTCGCTGTAGCTTAATTCATTGCAAAAGTTTGTTCTGTTTTAGAAATTCCAGCAGATACAAACAAATTTTACCTTTCATAAAAATCGCACGTGTACTCAAAGGGAATACAAAAATTTCCTACCTAAAATCTTCTCAAAAATACAAATCATCTGAATTATGATGAGTGACAGATATACGTGTTCACCGGGCCTCAATGACAGAAGCTTTTTATCCTTTCGAAATTTACAAAAGCCAACATCAACAGCTTTTCTTGGCAGATCCTTACATCATGAACAGCATTTTTTATGGCAAAGTTAAAAAGGGGTTGCATGGCTCCATAAACCTGAGCAAGGGTCACAGCTGCAAAACGTAATGAAAGTGTAAAATAAGATAATGGAAGCCAGACATGACAGTAAATGCTAATTTCTAGAAGATTTAGCCTTTGGAGTTTATGGCAGTCTTTTTTAACAATTTAAGTGTACCGAAGAGAACATTTCGTGTAATGCACTAGGTAGCATATTAGTCAAATCATAATGGAATTTCTAAACAATAAGACCGGAATTATGTACCATTTTGCTTTACAATGCAGGCTTTAAGTATACTAATTTTATGAATTTTACTTTAATCTACCTCAACCACATAAGACTGTTATTTCAGTAAAAGGATTGAATTAGCATCGTGTCCTCGTTTAGATCTCTCATTGAAAAAGATAAAAAAAATTATCTCTTTTGCCTTAAGTGTGGCTTCTGAGTCTCTGAATGAGACCAGATAAGGATGCACAGTGAACTGACTGAATTAGTATCGTATTGTCTTTTAGATGTCTACTCCAGAAAATTGTAAAAATTTATGCTTTTTGCTTTAAAGTTCAGCTTTATTATGCCGTCTTTTATAAATTAAATTGTGCACACATATATACATACTCATATTCTTTCTCTAATACCCTGTAACACCTTGTGGGGCGCGAGAGAACTTCACCCTATTGGAGATAGCGATTGCAAGTAAACCTATAATTTAAGGTAGATTCCGAACCACCGACATTGCTCTGCAACTCCCAATGGGATTTCTATGGTAATCTGTTGTCAGCAGAAAACAACCATAAGTCACCACCAATGGGGCGCGAACCTGGGACCGCTGGGACAGAATTTTCACTGCCGTCTTATCGTTAGGACTCATTCACTTGAAACCTATGAACCTATTTCCCTTATCCTTAATTCCTTTTCTGCCAAGGCTGTTCTTTAGCATCATAGGGCATGTTCTTGAGTTTTGATTAATAAAATATTAATTGAATATTATTTTATATTGTTATTTATAATATACTAAAAAAAACATTGATAAAGAACATGTGAGACACGCTATTTATAGGGTTCTGTACAGTTATTTCTAAATGTTTCATAAACTATTTTTGCTTGAGCGTTATAATTATAGTTTCGCATTTTAGAAGTCCTATCTAAACATACCCCGCTCATTGAGTAAGTAAGAAAAATTTCCGAAACACTATAAGAGGAAGGTTCCAAAAAATAATTTTTCCAAAAAGCTCACCAAATCTCTTTTTGGTAACGTCCGTATACCAAAATTCATCTTAATAATGGAGACGGAGTTGGATCAATGCGTTGAGCGGCAAGAACAACATGCCATGGGTCCCGGGTTCGAGACCAGATGACCGGGAGCTTTTATTAAGAAATTAAAATAATCCACTCCGTCTCTGGGCTGTTGTCTAGCTCGCAGCAATGCAAAAACAAGACTAAAGTTTCCTCACTTCCTTTACCCTAATTCCCTTCTGGCCAAAAACCATGCTAACGCATCAAAGGGTTGTCCCCTAGGATTTGGCCACATCGTATAAAAAAAAAAAAATAGGCGAATAAATGATAGGATGGAAGGGCGGTGACATACAAACAGACAGACAAAAGCTATAAGGATCCTTGTTGCTACGGAACCCTGAAACCTAATTTTCAGCTGCATATGCCGACGAATGAAGTGAAACTTTTTTTCACTCAAGTAATAAATTTAAATTAAACATGGAAAAATAAATAATGCAAAACTTAGAGCCTCAAACTTTACAATGGTTATTTATGGTTAATAGTAAATAAGGTTTGTTTGTAGACACACAAATGACACAAAAAATGTTTTAATAATAAGTTTCGATGTAAAAATTCAACCCCCTCTCCCGCCCCATGGTAAAATCCTAGGTCCGGATACGGTTTGGAAACTTATTAAAATCATCGACGGGCCAAATTAATTTTCCAAACCATATATCTTCAAAGAGTTCCATGCCATTTTATTATTGTGTTGTAATATTACGCGGAAATGGAATTGGGTCAATTGGTACCCGAGTTGAAGACTCGGTCTCCCTGTGGGTTTTTAAAATAGCCAAATTCTTTAATGTATCAGGAACACGTTGCGATCATAGGTGAATATTATTAACTTCGTGAGGAGTTCCTTTTATAGGCTAGATGATAAACTAAGTTAAAGCCGAAGATTGCAAGTTCATCCATGGTAATATTTTTTTTTCTTTCTAGGATGTGACCAAGGCCTAGGGGACAACTCTTATTTTACCTAACGGCGGCTTTCGGCAACTCTTTGCTCTGAATTTGGTGCAGATGATGCAGCTGCTCGATAGGAGGAACCGTTGGATTCCGTATGAGAATGTAAGTAACCTCTTTTTAAACGAGATAAATTTTAGATATATGCATATACATATTAGAGTGCTTCAAAAATATATAATATTTTATTATTATATTTTTGTTCCCATTGCGTAAAAAATTAGTATTCTATAGTATTCTATAAAATAAAAATTGTTGCAAAATTAAGGTCTCAAGCCACTAAAAAAGATCGCTCAAATTTGGGATTTCCATATAATTTTGTTGTAGGTGTAGAACTGTTTTAAATTCTTTTCGATGGCTGTTTTTGAATAAGTATTGAAGGGTTCAGTTCTGCCGGCTCAAAAAATCAATTTTTTCGCAAATTTTTACTTGAGAATAAATTAACAAATCCGGTTAACGGAATTTACCTGATGAAAAATAATTAAGTTGGTATATTCACGCCCAAAACAAGTACACACGTTAATATTTTTAAAGGTATATACGCACCTGTTGGGAGCACGCATAGCGAGCAAATGCGCCTGGCAGTATTATGCACGCTCCCGCTACAGGCCCAACAATTGAAAAATAGAGAGTTTTGTTATTTCAGATGTCGGTCTCGAATGGAATAATCTACGGAAATAATTTTGCTTTCATTTTAAATTTTATTCTAGGTAAAGTGTGAGTGACCGTGCTTGGTTTGCACTATTTCGTGCGTAACTGAAAGTGCATTGTGCCTGAGGGGAAGTCTATATCCCCCACCCGTCAAACTATGAGTTTGAACTTGTTTTACGATGAAATTAACCAGTATTACATTTTAAAGAATAATTTTTGAGCCTATAGAATTAACCCTTCTAACTCAGAAGGCGCACTTCACAGGAAAAAACCTGGAATCAATCAACCTATTCACCAGAATATAACATGGAAAAAAAATATTAATAAACAAAAAAAAACAAGCCACGACCAAACACTACAATCAGGGGTGCGCAGATAACAGAGATCGTTTAAGCAAGTCCTAAGTAAGAGTCAGGTCAAAAATAGGACACATATTCATGCGAATAATAGGCTCATGCATACCATAGTTGGACCGAAAATGAACAACATGTAGTAAAGGCAATCTCCTTAAGCTATACGTGGTTAACCAAACCTGCAAGAGTGCGAGAATCTATATTCGAGTTCAAAAGCTGGTGAACAAATACTAGGTCAGCAATTCTACATCTTTCCTCCAACGAGTGCATATTAAGCAATCGGTGGCGATCCTCATAAGGAGAAAGCCTTAATGGATCATTCCACGGAAGGTCCCTTAGTGCGAACCTAACAAAGTTCCGCTGCACCGATTCAATGCGTCCTAGAACAGTTTTACAGTTTTAGTGTTACATACAGACGTTATTAATATATAAAGACTATTTTTTTTTTGCTTCAATTTATAAATTTGCCCTATAATTTTTTTTATTTTCCGGTTTCAAATAGTAGCCAATGTGTTCTCTTTCAAAAGCCATTTGAACCACACAAAAATGTTTTACCTTTCTCAAGTTGCATAACCAAACGTACAGTTCACACCTGTCCTTTCAAAATCAAATCAAAATTGTTGATCTTTTTCATCTTTGTATTACATTTGGTAGTCCTGAAAGGGACTGGGTTTTTAATAGTGCTTAAAAGGAACTCAAATAATTTAGGTAATATATTTTCAAAATGTCCTCCGTCATTTTGATGCACTGAAGAGCTCTTTTCTCATGGATGTTTTTAAGTCAATTTCTAGATTTTATTTTATTTTCGGCTTCTAAAATTCTTGTTATGAGTTTATATCTTATTGCAACTTCTACCATTTCTCTCATGCTCCCCCACAAATAAAAATCAAGTGGGCTTAGGTCGGGAGAATGAGTCGGCCAAGGAAAAGTACCCCGCCACCTTATCTACCTTCCCCCGTTATTTCCATTAAACTACTGAAGTACGTTTCTTCAACAATGTTCTGGCGCTCCATCATGTTGATGAGGACTTTTTCTGTACAGGTGCCACATGAAAAGGATAGATATTTAAGATTTTTATAACGTCTCTAGCGCTAAAACTTTAGAAGATATACGATAAAATATAAGACTTGCTTTTTTCATCGTAAAAACAATTTCAAACTCCTATAGCTGGGAGAGGGAGGAGATTGTCCCAGTTTTGCATTACGGCACGCAATGTTTCTGGCTCCAAATTAGCTATTTCTACACGAATATTTTGTTTAAGTTCCCGAATTGTTTGTGGTTTAAGTATTCCCACAAAAAGAAATCAGGCGCCGTCAAATCTGGCGGCGAACGGGGAGGCCAACCAAAATCTGCATTTTTCGAAATAATTCGGCCACCGAAAAGCTCTCGAAGAATCCCCATTGTCACCCTTGCGTTGTGCGCTGCGGCTCCATCTTGCTGGAACCGCATATGTAGGAATTATTCAGAACTGCCGGAAGTAAAAAATTCTCTATCATGGTCCGGTATACCGACCCAAAGATGGTTTGTGGATGTTTATCGTTATCTTCGAAAAAGTATGGACCGATGACTCTATCAGCCATATTTACACACCAAATAATGCATCTAAGAGGGTGTGTTATCTGTGGCTAGCTGAACGAATCTATTGGCGTTGTTTTGGATCCCGTGAGTGAGAATAGCACGTCGACGAGTAGACACAAATCGATCATCGTTGACACCCTGTCGTACAGCCTCCATAGCTTCTTCATTGCGAACAGGTGGATGAACATTGGCTCGTGGATGATCAAATACTCCACGCCGCTCTTCAAAACGGGTGATCAAGTTTCTAATCATGTTTGCAATAATTTTGACCCGTTTTTGCACTTTTGTTTGTATCCATTACAAAATTTAATTCTCTGAACTTTGAAAAAAAAACGAAAGAAATTTAAAATGTCAAAGTTAAAAATTTTTAAGAATAGTCAGTCCAAGTTGGCCCACCCTGTTTATATATGGACAGTATATATATACACATAACATATACTGGGGGAACGTATGTTGGCAGATGAAACCTCCGGTCGGGTTGGTGCCCGGTAACTAAAAATTGAAAACAAAACTTCAGTTACCGGACGAAACTTAAATTTTTGTTTTGGTATATAGCAGACAGTTGTTGAGAAATTTGCCGTCAAAGTTCCAGTTTTTTGCCACTTTGCATTTATGCAAAAATCTAGTTTAATCCTATTATTTCTAGATAAGCACAATCTGAAATGCTGGAACGTTTTGTTTACCGGAAAAGTTTGCTCATTAAATACACCTAAAATTTATCTAGCGCTTGTCTTCTGTTGAAACAAAAATAACTCTAATTAAATCTAATTCTTGTGAAATCTATAATCAATATTCATGTATGCACGTAGCTAACCATATGTACATACATACAGTCTACAGGAATTTAAAACATCTTATAACATCTTGCTCTATTTAATATAGTCTTGGTATGAACGTTAAAAATTTCTAACTAAAATCTCTTGAGAGATTTCAGGCAAAGACAGTATCTCCTTAGTGAAAAGGCCTGAACTTGATAAATTGGCAATCAAATCCTTTTGATTGAGTTCGACAGCTCAAAGCAAACGTTCCTCGAATAATCAATTAATTAAGTTGCTTTGATTGAAAGGAGATGTACAGAGATAGAGATACATAATTTCATAGAGATTGAATTCGTTACGGCCTTATACAGTGTTGACCGAATTCATTTGAGGTTCTATAAGAATTTGTACATGTTTGTATTTATAATGTAATCCGTGTTAATGTTTAGTGTCGATAGGCGGTCTTAGAATACAGATTGACTGCATGACTTCTTCAATAATATTAATAAATTTAATTTAATTTAATTTTTGTCTTTATATAGGGAAGTGTCTTTTTACCATTCTCAAATTTCCATGTAATTTCCGTGTACACGAAAATACACGGAACTCCACGTAAGTACACGATAAGTGCAAATAAACACTTCCATAGTAATAGTTAATAAAGCAACTAGAATCCTGATTAATACACCTCTTCCCAGGCCCGTAGAGACAAAATTCGGGCCTGGGGGGTACCACATACGGGCCCCCGCGAAACGAATTTCTGGCCCGGCACTTAGCGTTTACGGGCCCATATACAATCGAATGATTGAATTTCAGTTTAAAATCTGTCTAGTATAGTACACTTTTTCGATCGTGAATCATTTTTTTTATATAAATAATTAAAATGGAAAAAATTTTCTGTTGATGAATTAGATGACGGGGCCCCTTTCAAAGCCCGGGCCCGGGGGGTTACCCCCTTCGCCCCCCCCCCCCTGTCGGCGGCCCTGCCTCTTCCTTCCAGAAAGTATAATAAAAATTTGACGTACTTTCCGTGTATTTCCGTGTAAGTAGACACTGTAAGTAGAGTGGTAAATAGACTCTGCCTTTATATAGTAATATTTGGTAATAACAAGGTAGCAGCGATCGTTCCGAATCTATTTTAAATTTAAGGTCCACTAGCAATTTATGTTAGCGAGTTGACCCATACTTTGCAAGCGGATCCTGAAGCTGTACAGAAAGAATGTAAATAGTCTACACTTTGTTTCAGATCTGGTGTGCCAAAATAAGTGGGGTGATAGTTCCCACCTAGGCAAATAAGAAATTGAATGGGGGGGGGGGGGGGGGTGCAATATCAACTGTTTGGGAGTTACAGGATGATTCATAAATTTGTAATTTTCACGGTATGCACATCACTATTTTATTTTTATCTTTTGATCTATTCAACGCAGCGACATTAAGCAAACGCCAAGAAACTAGTATCTCAATGGCCTTTCCAAAGGTATCAACAATGTTGGTCTAACTCCTACCATTGCAAGTACAGTCACTTACGAAAGTGAAAAAAATGTTTTGCGATTATCTAAAATTCAGCATTTTTCCCAAATTTCTCCAAAAATTTTCTATCGCCCATTTTATTACCATTTTCCAAAAAGGTGCAACATGTCCAAGTAGATTAAGGATGTAGAAATTTGTACATAGAAAACTACTGGGAAATATTATAAAAATTTGCTCATTGCAGTTTTCCGAAATTTTTAATTTTTGAAAATCTGAACTTTTCAAGAATCATCAAACCTTTAAAAATAAAAAAAATCGAATTTCCAGGCGTCAAATTTACGAAACTTCACTTAAAACCTTTGGATGTCAAAAACTTCACTTTTGATATGGCTAAGTTTTTATACCCAAAAAGATACATGTCCGGGTAGAGAAAGTATGTTGAAATTTATACGTAAAAAACCTTTTGAGTAATATTATACAAATCTGCAATTTAAAGAAATTATACTCAAATAATACTTAAATACTTTTAATTGAATTCGAAAATTATTAAAATTATGTTATGTTACAAAAGCTGTTCGAAATATACTCCGAAACTTTCGATGTATGCCAATAACCTGCTTCTAGTCCTGCAATACACCTAAAAGAGTATTGTAGCCAGCCTCTCCCGTGTTGTTGTCGCTGCAGTCCCAATTCTGTTAACAATTTGTTAACTCGCCTCTATTGTTAACTGACCTTAAGTAGACGTTATCCTTAATTGCTCCCCATAAGAAAAAGTCCAATGGGATAAGATCTGGATATCTAGTAGGCCAAGGAATCGATGCACCTCGTCCAATACAGCGGCCAGGAAATGTTTCATTTAAGGAAGACTTCTACCTTGATATAAAATCGATTTTTTTTTGCAGGTTCGTAATCTATAAATAGGTGTAATTCCTCCTGAAAAAGCATTTTTTTGAAATTCACTTCTTCACACTTTCCCGACCACGTTATTTGATCGATCGACTTGAAAATTTGCCCAGATACTCGGAAAACAGGAAGTCTCCATAATGCCGTAAAATTTTTTTGATATCTTAAATTTAGCATTTTTTATTAATGTTTTTCTAAGAAAAAAACATAAAAAAATCATTTTTTTCAAAATATTTCATATTTGGCATTCTATGGCCAAGGTGATTCTAATTATTAACACGCGTTTAATTTTTGTTTCAAGTCAACGGGGAGGGGGCAGCGATATGAGCTGTTTGTCCACGGAAATTTGCAGACCTCTTTTCGTAGAGCTCCGACGGCCGCCTTTCGGGATTTTTAAGCACTTCCGACAAAATGAATTTTCTGGATCCTTTAACCCCTTGTGGGGTATAGGGCATCTACTACACTGACTCTCCACCTGGTCCGGTTCTGCACCACCGCCTTTAAATGTTGCCACGATTTGTTGATCTCGGTGACTTCCTTCTCTACGGATCTTCTCCATGTGTTGCACGGTCGTCCAATCGGGTCCCGTGCGTGTTCCAATCTAAGGCCTGTTAACCGAGTTTGTTTGACTCTTTTCTTAATCTGTGCCCTATCCATTACCATAAGTTTTTAGCTTAGATGTTGTTGTTCTACAGAAGTCGTTTGAGAAGATACCCAGTCTCTTCGCGTGTAAGCCAATAGGGAAATGACCTGTGATAACCCCAATAATTATACGAAGGTCAGATCTGCCCCTCGAAATCAGACACGAAATCAGTCTAAGATCCAGCTTAGGCCAGATCTGTCTGGACGTATGGCACTAAGTGCCTTTTGCCCATCTGCGGTTCGCTAGGTTGATTTCCCTCGTATCAAGCAACAGCTTGCAGGCGGCCAGAGGCCTACCCAGAGTAGTCTTATTCGGCTGGATGTCCAGGGTGGTACCACGTCTAGCAAGCTCGTCTGCCACGCGACAGATATTAACATGTCGATAGGACAGAATCAAGGGATAGCAAAGCAGCTTGGCTATCTGTAAGGATACAGATGTCCTATATAGCTTCGTTCCCCTTCAACTAATTCAAGGCTTCCTGAATAGCCATGACCTCTGCCTGAAACACACTGCAGTAGTCCGAAAGACGAAAGGGCAGGCTAATATTCAGTGCTTCTTAGAAACCCCCCCCCCCACCCTGCCATGTAGTTTTGAACCCCATCCGTGTAGATCTGAACGGATTCCCCACAGGGAATGGTGTCCCCATCCCAGTCAAGCCTGGTTGAGATCGTCGATCTGAACCGCTTGACAAAGGAGTAGCTTGGAGTGGTGTAGTTAAGATGCCCCACTTGGAGCGAAAAGGAGTATAGAATTGTACAGTGCCCAACTCTAGTATTGGGCCACAGAGATGCGGCTGTAAGGCGGCCGGCAGCATTAGCAGTCATTTAATTACCCACCAGATCTAATGGAAGTAACTGAAGAAGTATCTCCAGAGCATCAGTAGGAGTGGTCCGTAGTGCTGCGGTGATACAGATGCAGACTGACCGGTGATGGCCACCAGAGAACCACACCATACAACAGGCTTGGCCTAATGACTGCAACATGAGTTAACTTGGGCTGAAAACCCCATTTCATATCGATGGCCCTCTTACAGGAGTATAGATCTACAGTTGCTTTCTTGACCCTCTCATGAATATTGGGCTTCCAGCTAAGCTTCCTATCCAGGATGATACCCAGATATTTAGCTTCCTCGGTAAAAACTAGGCGGATGCCATTCAGATACAGAAGGTCAACATGAGGAATTTCATATTTCCTAGTAAAGATGACCAACTCGGTCTTGTTAGGGTTAACGCAAAGCCCACACCCCACCGCCCAATTGGTGAGCTTAGTGAGGACATTCTGCATAAGATCCCTTAATACAGACAGGAATTTGCCCCAGATAGCTATAGGGATGTCGTCCGCATAGGCAAACACTCCACAGCCCTCCCCTTCCAGGATTAGAAGCCGTTTATTCACCACTAGATTCCAAAGAAGAGGAGACAGGACCCCACCTTGTAGTGTGCCCGCACAAGTCCTGGTAGCATGAGCCTCTTTCAGCCTTGAGCTGATAGTCCTGCCACGCAGCATATGACCGATCAGCGACATAAGATTGGCATTCACACCCAGAGAAGCGAGTGCGTCCATGATTGAACCCAATGGAGTTACAAGGTGATATTTCTTAACCCTTGATATGATAATTTCCAAAGCTAACTCTGGAGTTTACTGTCAATTTTACATAAGATTGACTATTGGAATTTGGTAATTTTGCCACCTTCTTTACTAATTCCAGGTTTTACATCCTGGTTACGATTTGAAGTTCATTTAAAATCTGTGAGAGAAACTGTGCAGCAGTTTGGTGTTCATTTAAAATCTGTGGAAGAAACTGTGCAGCAGTTGTAGTTGTTTTCTTGAGCATTGCATTAGGTTTATTATATGTGCTAAAAACTTATCTTAAGCATAAGTACCAGTTCTAATAGACAAAAGAGTGAATACTACTATTGTTTACTGTTCTAACATACCCCGAAGTAATCTCGTTACGAGTACACAATACTCTGAACTTCTCCATCTGACATTATAATGCATGTAGCACTCTCCTTAAGAAAGACTTTCTGTAAATATGCTAATAGTTATCGTCGTTTTCGTACATCTTAATTTCACTCAGCCCTTTCACTCTAAGAATTAAAGTAAATGAGCAAATGTGCTGAGCTGGAAGTAAATAACTCCCCAAGAGGAGCTAATCTGCTAATAACAGTGACTCTTCAGTAACCTCAAAGTAAACAGCTCCAAGTTAAAAGAAAATGTAAATATGCTACTTGAGGATGACAGCATTATTACCCTTACCAAGTTTCCCATAATCGATACCATATCCACCTTGGCTGCTCACGTGTATTTCCCTAATAAAGGAGATGTGTTCCGTCAAAAATAAATAGGCTTTTAAGAAAACTCCATAGAATCAAGTAGAGGAGACCTTCAAAAGTCACAAACGTGTATTGCTTGCTCAATATGCATGTGTTGATCATAAAAAATTGTGAATAATTCAGGTGCAGACAACACTTCACATTTTGTAACGTGTTGAAAAGAGCACAGGGGAAGTGAACGTTTCAGTGCATTTGCTGCTTTCATGTTTGCTCTTGGCAAATGTTGAACTTAAATGCACACAACCATAATGGAAAATTGGAGTTGAAAAGCGTATAGCTGTCGTGAATTTGTGACATCTTTCTCTAGGATTGGTGCCGGAAAAAATGTTTATCATTCAAACAATTTTCAGCTTATTTATTGTGTAGTTCCTGTTTTCTGGAAACATTCTGTTTCGTGTATGTACGAAAAGTAGGACACCTTATTTGTTGTATTCTGTTGATGTTCTTAGCTTGCATTGTTCTTTTTAAATAATTCTTTATATTTTTACTTTTCAATTTGACTTTTTCTCAACTAGTTTAAATCTTACTGGAGTATTTCCGAGAGAACTTGACTCTTTACCTATTAGATGTAGATGAATTTTTGTAAAAGTTGTTACATAAGCAGACATCATACTAATGGCATTTAAAAAGTCCTTTCTTATGGAAATTTAAGGACAATAAGGAGGTATGAGTACCAACTTTCTTATCAGACGGACAGTTGCAAGGAATACCTACAATATTGAATTAATCAGGTCTATATGAATAGAATGTGGTATTTGAACAAGGACCCTTTATTGTAATTGGGTCGGGAGTTAATTGCGTATGGAGATCTATGGAATTTATTTCTCAAGTATATTTAATGGACTACCAGAACCAAAACTATGCAATTAATTTGATATTGAATTGAGGAGCCGCAAACTCTTAATGTAATTAGAATTGTGGAATTCAGAACAATATTACCGTGCATTCAAAGAACCATTCCGTGTAGAGATGGGTACCTCAGATCTGACCCGGCTCTCAAACGTGAGTCAAGTGAACCGGATCTCAGTTCTGTCCCGTAACGAATCCCGAAGAGTCATTTCTCAACATTTGCATCAGTCTGATTTGCTTCTTCTTGTTGACTAATGAGAATGAGCGCTCATAAGAAAAGAATGAAAAGAAGAGGAATACATGAAAAAAAAGAAGAACCTGAACTACAACTGAAGCGAACGCAACAATTACAGTCTTCGCTTTAGAGACAATATGTCTCAAGTTGAAAATTTTCAGTGACTCTTTCGAACCGACTCTTTGAGCCGGATCTTTTAAAGGAAGCAGATCCGAAGAGCCGGTTCACTCGATAGATCTGTTTTTCTCATCTCTAATTCCGTGTAACCCCTTTGTAATAAAAAAAAATTTAAAAAACCGAGTACATGTCCTTGAAGTTAGCTTCACTTTTTTGAATTTAGAAAAAATAAATGTTGTGCTTCCATGGGACCTTCTAACCAAGAAAGGTTTTGCTATAATATGCTCAGAAAAAAATCTATCTAATCTATTTTTACCTGCTGAAATAATTTTTTTTTTTATACGATGTAGCCAAATCCTAGGGGACAACCCTTTGATGCGTTAGCATGGTTTTGGCCGGAAGGGAATTATGGTAAGGGAAGTGAGGAAACTTGAGCCTTGTTTTTGCATTGCTACGCGCTAGACAACAGCCCAGAGACGGAGTGGATTATTTTTAATTTCTTAATAAAAGCTCACGGGGTCATCTCGTCTCGAAACCGGGACCCATGGCATGTTGGTCTTGCCACTTAACGTATTGATCCAACTCCGCGATTCCCATTTTTTTCAAAGAAGGATAGATAAATTTGCAATCAAGGTATTTTTCTCACAGCATCATTCGACTACACGTAAACAAATAGTCCTCAAAAAGGGTTTATAATTTTTCAAAAAAAAATGTTTGGTGACGCTGCGAAAATAAAATAAAAGTAAAAAAAAGTTTTTCTTAAAAACAAGCTTTTATTTCTTGTTAGGTACTTTGAAGAATTATAAAAATTAAAAATAAATTTTACGATTTACAAGTACTACTTAGTAAGGATGGACGATCTTCGATTCGCTCTAGTTTGATCGATCTTTTACCATTCGATCTTCCGATTTTTGAAACGATTCTTTGACTAAGCGATTCTTCGTGAATCGATCTTTTTGCCTCCAATTCCCGATTCGATTTTTAAAAATGATTTTAAAAAATTTAAGGAATTTTACGGTCTAAAAAAGATTTATGATACTGATCTTACTTTATACCGCTTTATAAAGACTTTAGGTGTAACAGGTATAAGTTACCAGCGGATTTTTCGTTTCTCATGTGACTGTTTGGCAGCGTGTAATTACCCGAAAACGGAGTAATTTATCTAAGTGCGGGTAAAGTGGTGGGTAAAAATTATTTGCGTGTAATGACGTTTAAAACGCCAAAAAAAAATATTTCCTATATAAATCAGAAAATCAGCGATAAAGAAGACTAAGAACAGTGAATGAAAACAAAAGGAGTCTGTAGCAGTTCTGTGGCTGCACCTCTAGGTGCGAAAATTAAAGTAGTATATTTTTTCTCGTTAATCCAAAAGTTCATTGTCGCTGCTGTCTCGAACTTATCTACTAGGGTGTTTGACTATCAAATGTTGGGGGATGAAGTCATTTATTTACCGAGATATCCGTAAATAAAGTGGCTTTATAACATTTCTGGACACTCTCTAGTTCTTTCCTAATTTCGTCAATTTTTTTTATTGACAGTTCCAATAAACATTCAGCTTCCTTTAATTTGAGCTGCCCTGAAAATTCTACCTCTTCCAATATTTTTTCAAAATCTCACTTAAACTCCGCCATAGAATTTTCTATGTTCACAAGTTTCTTTCTCACAGTTGATTTCGAAACTTCAAACTGCTTTTGCGTAGAAATTTACATTTCAGCTTTTACTCTTCAACCGAAACCTTAAGATCAGCTACTATTGATGATTCCTGTTCTTCTATTGGTACTTTCAATTTATTTATGGACGATTTCAACTCTGCTCGTTTCTACTCTGTCATCGATGCTTCCTATTTTTCACTGATGTTTTCTTCCTCAAAAATAAACGTTTCCGGATTTTTTCCTTCATTTTCAAAGGTTCTTGCAATAATGTTAAATATTAGGGCACATTTCCAACCGTAGGTTTTCCAAATATAGGTTTAGTTAATTCTCCCTTCACATCTGGGGCGCGTAAATGCTTTAATTTGCGTCACACATTTGAATTGTCCATCGTTAAATCTTGCAAGCCGATTTTGACCCACTTCCCGATATCCGATTGAGCTGAGATTTTGCACAATTATGGAGATCCGATGACAATGTCATGTAATAAATATAATATTATTCTTCTCTTTTTTTTTAATATTGCTCTTTTGTTTTGATAATCCATGAATATTGGCCTTTGTACCTTCAGGCAACTGCTCCTCAGATTTCAGCTGTTTCTCCAATGGTCCATTGGATTTATTTTCTTCGAACAGAAAACTAAGGTCACCTATGTATCTCAAATTTCTTCATGATGGCACTCTCTTCCTTGAATATTTACACATTTTTTTCTGGTTTGATGTAGTTTAGCTGAAGATCTCTGTAACACCACGAAAGCCACTCATGTTAGCAGCATAGACTTTGAATGTTGTCATAGATAAGCAACAACATCTATTCTGCCTTCTCGAAATTTTGAAATTCTGGTCAACAGTCTGCACTTTGCTGTACTTTTCACAACCAGCCTTTCTGGTGCTATATACTGGAAGGGTTTTTCTTCTTTGCTTCCACCAACCTCGTCGGGGATGGCCCTTCCGGCTGCATGTCCATCATTTAAGATGACAACGGTTGACCCGGATATTGATCCGGCAAGAAGTATCTACTCTTTCGGCTTCCTCTCTCAGGCGGACGGTATTACTTGAGGCTTGCCACATAAGCCAGAGTGTAAGCCATAACCTCAGCGTTTGTGTTCTTCCCAGCTAGTCGAACCGGTTGCTGCCAAATGTGGCAGTCTTTCTATGTCCGCACATAACTACTGCAATGTCTCTTCAGACTTCTGTGTTCGACTTCGTAGCTGAAGACGGTAAACTTCTTGCATCAGCTGGTTTCCATACCGTAATTCTAAGGCTTTTATTAAGGATGAATAATTGTACCTTTGCTCTGCTGGTATAGTCTGCAACCACTAAGCGGCTGCTCCTCTAAGTGCCAAAATTAAAGCTGTAGCTTTTTCTTCGTCAGTCCAGGAGGTTACTGCCGCTGCTGTCTTGAACTGTAGTCTGTATGTCTGCCAGGGAGTTTGACCATCAAAAGGTGGAGGATGAAGTTTCTTGTTTACAGTCACATCCGTTGATAAACTCGTCATTTGCGGCTCCTTGACATCTTCTAGTTCATTTCTAATTGCATCCACATCATATGTAACTTGTCCTTTCAATTTCTTCTCTACATATATCCAACTTAAGATCTCCGATTTTCTTTTCCATATTGTACTCGAGATTTATCCTTATAGACCTTTCTATGTCCTTCAGTTTCTTCTCTACGGTGGCTTCCAGGGTTTCAAACTGTTTTCGGACATAAATTTCTATTTCAGCTTTTACTTCCCCAACGGAGGCTTTACGTTCTTTAATTGATGATTTCAACTCTGCCGTTGACGATTTCTGTTCTTCCATTGCTGCTTTTAACTCGCCTGATGACTTGGAGGCTTGAAGGATGTGTCACGCTTGGAATGGTTTCTATTTCGTCTTGTTCGTATTCGAAAACAAACGTTTCTGGAGCTTTTCCTTCTTCTTCCATAGTTACTTGCAGCAATGCTACTAAGGCATTTTCACTTTTGTTTTTTCTAAGTTCACTTTTTAGTCTTACTTAATTAATCCCACTTCTGATGTCAATTGTAACGTAGTTGTGGCTCTTCGGGCACTTATTTACAGTGACAAACGTTCACAATTTTCATTCCCTTCATTGGTTTATTTATTTATTCAAAGATTCATCAAATATCTGATTACTACAAATTTAATATATGTATAAATATAAAACAGTCAATATTAAAGAGTAACCTTAACTAAGCCGATCTCTTATCTGATTTCTCGAGAGATGAAAGTCAATATAAGCAAGCTTGTCGTTGAAGAGACGCGACATCGATGTCAGCGGCTCATTCGTACCGTATTTAGTGCGATGATAAGAAAAAAGATAAGAAACTGTGAGTCCGCAGCGAGCAAGCCGAAACAGAGATATTCAGATATCTAAGTAGCTCCGGAGAATGTATTGTGCTCTGCAAACAATCGAAGGCAAGAATAATTTTAGACTTGTTACGCCTATCGTCAAGAGAATCCAGCGAGAATAGTTTGAGTCTGTCTGAACATTGCGGCAGAATAAGATGATTATTTCAGGGAAGATCCCTAAATGCAAATCTCAAAAATCTACGCTGGACCGCTTCGATACGGTTAATATGGACCGAATAAAAGGGGGACTAAATAGGGCTAACGTATTCTAGAATAGGTCTAAGAAAAAAAAAATAGAGAAGTTTTGTTATGTAAGGATCGTCGAACTCTTTCGACCAGGGTTGAATTAAGCCTAGGGATGCGTTAGCCTTCTTTACAAGAGTATCTATGTGTTCCTCAAAGGAGCAGTGAGTATCAAGTATTACCAGTAAATCCCTCGTCTTGTCAAGCCTGGTTAATAAGCTACCGTCAATAGAAGAGTTAAAGTACAATGGAGTTCTTTTGCGTAAAAAGGACATAGTAGGGAGGTACATAGTTCATAGAACACCATTTATGAAATGCATCTAAGTCAGAATTTTAAACTTAACAGTCCTGTTCATTAGCGGCCTTGTCAGCATAGCAAAGAATTCTCGAGTGATGGAGGATCGCTAATACATCATTGATGTAAATAATAAAAAGCAACGGTCCAAGATGGCTACCCTGTGGCATACCTGAGGTATTAGGTATTTCATTAGAAGGTGAACCACGAAACAAAACACGCTGCGTACGATCAGTCAGATACGAAAAACAATTTTGCCCATAAGTACTACTTTGTTCTAGATGTTTCCGTTACACATTTTCACCTTTAATATTCACCATAGGTTCGAGTCGTCCTTGACTTAGGCATGCGCAAGGTTCACTATTTTCCTTTTTGTGGCCAACCTAGTGCAAGTTACATTATGTACTTAAAGAAAGTGCAAAAAAAAATCTACTGAACTTAAATATTAAACCTAAATTGATACAAATCTTTATTGGCAATACTTTGAGGCAGATTAAATTTTGCCGCCGCTCATAATCAGTAATTTACAAAAACCTTAATCCTTGAAATTATATCTTAGTTACAGAATAATCACCGCAAGAGTTTCCCTTAATATTTTCATAATTTAACGAAGCGTTAATAATAATAAAATTTATTCGTGATTGAATTCTTGGTTCCTCTTTATTCTCACGGCCGCGTAAACAACATTAATATATAATCCGAAATTTCGACCTCTTCATTAATTTCAGATAAAAACTTCTTTCCGCTTCGAAAGCAGAATAAACAAGGTAAAAAAAATCGATTAAGGTTGAAACGAATTTATACAAATTACATAAAATTAACTCTGTAATGAGTAATGGATATGAAGGATCTCTTTTTTGATTTAATTTTTATTCGTCACAGGAGGATGGATACGATATTTTGCATAAATTCTGTTTAATTACGACAGAAAAATATTAAAGGTAGAAAAATGATCAGAGTTTCTACCTTTTCAACATGAACGAAAAGGTTATCAGATTACGAATGTGTGCAGAAATTCCCTTTTAAGCCACTGAAATTGAAATCTAATTATCCTGTTGACTTGATAAAGTTCAAACAAATTTCAAACAGCGAGAGTTATGTAAAATTGAGTTTGCATGTGACAGACTAAATAATTATGTATCCTTTTAAGGACTTTTTATAGGTATGTTCATTAAATTCAAATGTTAGCAGTGAAACTACACATGTTTTATCGTTGAACTTGTGTCATCGTCCATTTTGCAAATAATAATTATTTGTTATATCCATTTACTAAACTGACTATTATTTAACTTCTGCACATAAGGAGCAGAACGAAGTTAAGGTGATACTTAGGGAGACTGAATTTCATTAATATAAAACAATGTTAATTTGACGATTACAGAATTATATGTAAACATTTATAATTAGCTGAATTGATAATTATTAAGTGTATAAGTGCCGGTTGCATTAAAAAAGCGGTGAACTTGAAATCTACTACCAAAACGTGAAAGGCTTACGTATACCAAGCCACAGAAATTTTATATTTCTACGATAAATTCTGAAGTTGACGTAATTTTTTTAAGCGGAAACTTGGTTGAATAAAGGTATTTTTGACAATAAGCTATTCGATACTGGCTTCCAAGTTTTCCGTTTTATGTCATTGGCAAAGGAATGGCAGACGTCCTATGGAACACCCAGTAGTGAGCTATTAGAAAAGTTACTTACGTAATATGTATACGTACATATTTAAAAGTTTATACTATATTAAAATTATATCGTAAGAAGTAGAACATTGTCAATAACGTACAATAAACAATAATCTTCATAAACCAGCAGAAACCCTAGGTCGGTCATTTATTGGCTGCTAGCAATTTATTTTTCATTGTGTTTTAGCCATTGCTTTTCCAATCATTGTCCAGTTAACTGGAGCTTTCAAGCGACTATTTATTGCAAGCACTTATGAAAAAATAAATTGTTTATCGATCATCCCTGACATTGTATAATTCAATTTCTGAAGATAGTGTATAGGTTAAAATTATGAGCGTCTATAGTTATGCGCTATAGTGTACTACATGGACTGAAAAGTCTTTGGCCTACCAATTAAAAACGATATCTTTAGTGAACATACTGTTTCATTCTTCGAAATAATCTCCATCTACAGCAATGCACTTATTGTAAAGTTCTTCTAACATTTCCATGCCGTTTTTATAGTTCTGCGCCTCAAGTCCTTCAAAATAGGCATTTGTTTCGAATTCGACGTCCTCATTTCAGTAAAATCTCTTTCCAGCAAGCCACGTCTTCAATCTGGGAATTAGAAAATAGTCACTGGTAGCTAAGTCTGGAGAATACCGTGGGTGGGAAACCAATTCGTAGCGCGATTCCTTCAATTTATCGGTAGTATCGCGAGCAGAATGAGCGGAAGCGTTGTCGTGATGAAAGAGCATTTTTTTCTTTGATATGTGCGACCGTTTTGCCTTGTACTCGATGTCCAATCGATCAATGCCTAGATCTGACTACCGGGTTCCCTCAGGTTGTGGCATCAAAACGGCGGATATCGTGCTAATTGGAGTGTTTTCCTTGGTGGTTAGCATTCGCCACTTAAAACAACCAACCAACCAGAAAAACTTTTGTAAAAATAAAGAAAAATTACATCAAAAGAAATTTATCCCTAATTTAAAAAGCCCATTTTATATCCAAATTTCGAGTTTATATCTATTATAGTTTTCCACAATACATTTTTTAAATCTAAGCTACATTTTTAGAGTTCTGACCAGGAAACATACACAATAGTACATAACCTCAAATATCTAAAAATCCTGGCCGAATTCTGATCTCGGATTCGCATTCTACGCAGCATTTAACTTCGGAAATGACTCCCAGCTGCCCAGTGAAAATCATTGCCCCATAATTTGTTGAACAGTCTCATAAAGGAAAATAATAAAAACGTACTTAATGATCAACTACAGTTTGCGTTATCCCCTATATTAATGCAAGTGTGTTGACCCGTGAAAATCCATCCTCTGGACATGGTCGAACAGACCGAAACAATTGTCAGTTTATTTGGCTAAGTTATTATAGTTGTGAAACTTAAGTAAATAAAGTTAGCTGCTCAAAACTTGATGTGTATTTCTA
Source organism: Leptarthrus brevirostris (assembly GCA_964036015.1). Taxonomy (NCBI): domain Eukaryota; kingdom Metazoa; phylum Arthropoda; class Insecta; order Diptera; family Asilidae; genus Leptarthrus; species Leptarthrus brevirostris. Next base: position 10,382,231 of record OZ038373.1, read on the forward strand.
ATTAAATAGATCTTCCAAGCTTTCGGGAAAACCCCACAACGAGTTGACAGACCAAATAAATAACACAAAATAGGAGCGAGAAAGGAACCACATCTTTTCAAGAATGAAGCGGGGATAGCGTCAGGAGCACTTGAAAAACTTTCAACCAAGGTAGATATTTACATTAGAATCGTAGCTTCTGTCGATACCTCGTCGAATGGGAAAAATCTTTATATCTAATATCACAGATATCATCCAAAAACGCAGTCTTAAAAAAACTCGCCTATGCCGCCGATGCATGTCTCCTATCCAGCATATAATATATGGTTACATATTTATTAAGTCAAATCGTTGTATCGATGGTTTGTGGTGAATTGATTTAATCAGTTCAGTGTCATTCTCCTTCTTACTTGATTTTTGTAGTATTCAATTAGAAAATCTATTGATGACAACTAAACGAACTTTTTCTGCCAGCCACCATGGTGGAATTTATAGCGATTTTTGTTCCTGTCAGGTGCCTATTTCTTTTTTTTTTATAAGATTAGGCCAAAGCTTAGGGGACAACCCTTTGATGCGTTAGCATGGTTTTTGACGGAATGAAATTAGGGTAAGGCAAGTGGGGAAACTAAAATTTCTTGTTTTTGCATTGCTGCGAGCTAGACAACAGCCCAGAGACGGAGTGGATTATTTTAATTTCTTAATAAAAACCCACGGGGAGACCTGGTCGCGAACCCAGGACCCATGGCATAGTGGTCTTGCCCCGCTCAACAAATTGATCCAACTCGGTATCCTGCTGAAGAAAACTTTTCAAACCCAATAAAATATTAAAAATACATAACTATTCTTGAAAATGAATTTCAATGCGACTTATTGGTAATATGCCAAATTGTTCTTCTTTCATCTTAATGAATAAAACCCTATATAATTTTAGATATGTCAACAAAGCTTATTGTATGGCCTGAATCTTTGTAATTGTCTCAAAACTTCCATTTATGTCATTGTGCAGCATTGAAACACAAAAACTTAAATTAAATTTTTACTCCCGCAAAGGTGGTTTTATTAAAACTTTTTGCTTGCCGTACGAAAAAGTTTTCCTCAAATAAATGGCAAAACTTGTAGACATGTATGCAAAATTTATTCAGTTTTGTCTAAATGAGGATTCAAATGTGTCAATTATGGTCTTCGTTTAAGCCGAGATCTACTCCTTTGTTCATGATGTGAGCAATTCTATTCTTCAAGTGAATTATAAAATTTTCAAGTTTGAACTACGTTCCCGGGAAAAGTACTCTATGACATTCGGAAATGTTTGCAGTACTTTACGGAATGATAAATCTTTTGCTGAATTGTAGTTAGTTTTGAAAACAATTTTTTTTCTTTTTTTCTTCATGAATTTGGATTCTGAGAAGGTCCTTTTCCTTGACGTTTGTTTGATTACGGAGATACGTTTCCCATCATCTATGTACATGAAACCTATTTTTCCTTATTGACTCGATACATACATAATATTTATCTATATCTTTACATTTCTATTATATCAGAAGTTTTCTATTCCTGAAAAGTTAAGTTTAAAAACTGCCTCCCAATCGGTATCAGCCTTGCAGATATTTAGTCCTATGAAGTCTTCAGTTGAGCGTCCAGATCAAAATACATACTGACGATTGCGTTTTTCAAAATACCGACTTATTGACAACAATTTCAAAGACCTTTGATAAGACAATTGTGATCATTATTGATTTACAATAGCCTCACTTACATACTTCAAGAATAAACTTGGGAAATGTTTCATAAAGAAGAGGAGGTTTTAGAACAGTATGTGTAAAATATTTAGCCTTATATCGTTATAAAAACTAACTAAGACAATACAACCGGGTATAAGACCGTTTTAAGTCGTCGGTGGAGTAAGTGATAACATATTGACCTACTAATTTGGACGTCCTAGCGAACAACATATTACGATATAAAGGAAATGGGGGTTGCAGAAAAAATGTCAGTGGTTCGGAATCCACTTTAAATTGTAAGTCTACTTGCAACCGTTGTCTCTAATCGGGTAAAGATCATCTTTCACCCTATACCCCACATAGGGTTCCGGAAGCTAGAGAGAAAGCGAGGGATTATTATTTTTATTAGTTTGGGTTACCCATATGGTGGGCACTACGACCAAGAAGGTCTTTGTGCCACAATCCCTGCTACTGCAAAAGACGCTCAGCCTTCCTTAGATAGGCAATGAGGTCTTTAATAATAGAGGATCTAACATCAGCCAGGCAAAGCAGAACAAAAGCAAATTATGTGCATAATGGTTTCATCATCTTCTAGACAGAGCCGACATTCCTTCTCACTGGACAGATATATCCAGTGTAGATGATATTTCAGCCCACACTGGCCAGATAGGTAGGTAAACTTAGATTTGCCTGTCTTAAGGCGATGGTATAGTTGTAACCGTAGGGTCTAACATGTTTCTTAGCCTGAGTAAGCCCTTCGAGCTCATAACAACTTTAAAGTTATCCCATTCTGTTTTCCTGCGAATATCAGTGCTACAGAAGTCAATCGGGAACGCATGTTTATATTATTAAACAACGACATGTCTACGGTCCCCGCTTGGGGCAGAGCAAATCGTGATACGTTTAATGCATTCAAAACTCAATACTGTTTAATGCAGTGATGGGCATTTTTCGAATAAATTTTTCAGTCAAATAACGATTTTTTTTTTAAATCGAATAAAAAATATTCGAATAAATTTTTATTCGATTTTCAATTTATTTTAAGTTATTCGCAAATAATTATTTGTTATTTGGTGTTTCTTAATCCAATTTCAAATAATTATTTCTCATTCGACCGTGCGTTATTCGATAATCAAATAATTATTCGTTATTTGATGACTTATTCGCAAATAATTATCTGTTATTTGGTGCTTTTTATTCGAATTTCAAATAATTATTTTATATTCGAATATTACATAATTATTCGATAGTTCATGTCTCTTTATGAAATAATTATTTGTTGTTGGTGTCCATTAGTTCAATTTCAAAAAATTATTACTTGGTACACGCATTTCATATCACAAGGTGTCTCGTACTTAGGCAATTAAAACTGCCTTGTTATATTTCGATGTTTACAGTAAAGATTTCAGTAAATGATACCATAAAACAAATAAGTATTTCATAAAGAGACATCAGCTATCGAATAATTACTTGATAATCGAATAACAAATAATTATTTGAAATTCGAATAAAAAGCACCAAATAACAAATAATTATTCTCCAAATAACAAATAATTTTTGTAATCAAATAAATGTTTATTCGATTTTTCAATTTATTTGAGCTTTTAGCCTTAATCTTTATTCGAATAAAAAATGCCCATCTCTGGTTTAATGTACCTTAAAAAACGCTCAGGTATTGAGATATCCAGCAATCTTAGCTGGACTGATCATATATGTATTTGCAATCGCTAAAATTGCGATGAAATGCTTGGGTTTTCTACAGAGATATAAGAAATATTTCACCCCACCTGAGTTAGCGCTGATCTACAAGTCCCACATTAGGCCTAGACTTGAATACAATTCCCAAATTTGGGCATGGGCTGGACACACCGGATTGTCCGCGTTAGACAAACTCCAGCGTAAGGCTATTAAACTTATTGGCGATTCCTCAATTTCTGAGGGCCTTGACTCTCTGGAGCATCTACGGAATGTCGGTTGTCTCTCACTTTTCTATCGCTATTTCCATGGCCATTGTTCTAACAAAATTGCTAGCCTGATTCCTTGTACACACACGACAATGCGCGATAGAAAAGCTGCAAGTTGCTCCCACCCCTATACTCTCCAGGTCAAATTTGGACGTACCGTCAAATTTCGGGAATCTTTTCTAAGCAGAACAACACGAATGTGGAACACTTTAACATCTTCTGTTTTTTTATTGTCATATTAGCCCAAAACTTTGAAACGGGGAGTACATCGACACCTCCTTCACTCAACCTCCTAACCCATTTCCCTCATTCTTAATTCCTTGCCTGCCATGGCTGTGCTTTAGCATCATAGAGCATCCCCCGAGCTTTCGCAACATCATACATAAAAAAATATATATAAGATCTCACAACGCCCCGAACTATCGAAACGGATATACTGGTTGTCAAGACAACGAAGCTAAGTCTGAGACTCGCCAGTTCGTTATGAACTCGGAGGGGACGCTGCTAGCCAGGGCGAAATCTATTACCTCATCTCTGGCTGTAGTGATAAAGATAGGTTTGCAGCCTCTGTTAACTATGTCAATATTTTTATCGATTAGATAGCTTAAAATGTGCTCAATTCTTTCATTGATGTTGTTGCTGTTCCAAACCATATAGTGGCCGTTTGCATCGCAATCAATGATGAACTGTCGGTTTGTCCGTTTACAACAACTGAGGAGTTCTTGGACGTCATCAGGTGAATCGGATGGGCTATCTCCATTAAAGTAGGCCGATACTACTCACTGTGGGGATCTCATCCAGGATCGCTAGAAGGTCCCTGGACATAAAGCTGGGAAGAAATGATTAACACTTTTATCAATTAGGATAACCGCCCTTGTTCTATCCTCCCACAGCTGGTAAATCAACTTACATGATTTGATAATGATTGCTCAAACTTGGCCCCTGCAAAACCAGGACTCCTGAATTATCAGCAGGGATTAGTACTGTTCACCAAAACTACTGCAAATTGTGGCTGATATTCCTTTGGCATACTGTCTGGAGTACTCGTAGAACTTCCCGCGTCGCCTGCCAGATGAGCTTCGCCGCGTCAGACACTAAAATGCAGACGGGATCAATATCCATGGACACTTCCCCAGATACCAATTCCTGCCCAATAGGCTTAGCCCTGACGAAGTAGTGGCACTTTTACCCGCCAACTCTTGGAGGGCAGAGATTGTACCTTGCCAAAATTTCCAGAAATGTACCCAAGGCTCCATCTGAGGAATCAGAAAGCTGTAGCCCACTGGCTATTGTGATGCCTTCTGCGACGGTAGCCCTGCTGGTCTGGTCGCAGTTTGATGAACATAAAACCGCATTGGGTTTTTTCTAGATTTCATTAAAATTTATATGATTCCCACGAGTGAACGGGTAGTGAGAGTCACCAGCAACAGAGCCAGTTACCACGAGAAGTCTTGATTGGAACTGGAGGACGGCAGGCATCCAGAGTCCGTATACTAGAAACCAAGCTCTCCGCTTAGCTACGCATCCTTCGACGTATTCTGTTTCACCTTGAATTGGGGTATTTGATTTAAGAGAGTATCCTTCTCTCCGCTCGACGACTATTTGCCAGAACACCTAGACCGAAACAGATTAAAATTCTAAAGTGTTCTGGGGATTTCTCAATGCATCTGTATCAGAAAAGATAGTCAGATTAAATAAGGCCTAGGGACAGGGCATACACGATTAATGGGTCATGCCAGTAGAATAGGGGTAACGGACTCCAGTATGTGCAGGGAGTGCGGGAAAGTAGACAAGACCGTCTTACACGTTCTTGTCCAATACCCGGCCTTAACACAAAGAAGAATCATGGGAAGAGACTTATGTGAAGATCCAGCAGAAGTTAATAGGATAGGATACAAATTCGGTACTTGTCTTCAGGTAAGACTGCCGAGCAGGGGTGTACAACGGGCATTTTAGGCCTCAATATTTGGGAGACGGGCATATTATCCCCGTTTGTTTTATTACACTAGGCACTCGCTTTAATACAATACCAGTTGCTTCAGACAGCACTAAAATGAGAAGAACACTACCTACTGCAATCGGCACTCATTACCAAACGTGAGTAATGAGGTGACCATAATGCGCCAGGTGACCGTAATTGCCCGAGTTTTCCTATATGTTAATTATTTGTTCCTTACCGAAATTTATCATAAATATCAAGTTAATTTTACTGGTAAATGTACCTTGCCGGCAAGTGTGTGGCATCGGAAAACTGATAGCAGGGACTGGTAAGGGTACCTACCAACCCAATCCTCCCATGTAAATATTATACACTGGCCTGTATAAAGATTTCATGAACATTTATGTAGTATTTTTGCAATTAGGCTAGGCATAATAAATGCAAGGGAAAAGCAATATGTGACAGCAATAAAAGCGAGTTATTTCATCCGAAATTATGAACCTCCATAAATCTGTATATTTAGCATAAGCTGTAAATTATATAGAGTGGAAGGATACCAATCCCCAAAGGTATGTCGTCAAAGCTCAATTTTGCACTAGTCAAGTTCCTGTATTATATCTTCTATACCAAAAATTTTGCAGAGCAAGTTCGATGGTAAAGTACGCCAATAAAGTACCGAAAAGCATTAAAAATCTTTTAAGTTCCTATTTCAAAAGGATAATAACGCGCGTAATTCAGATCACCCCGTGAATTTATTTCCACCTGACGATAGAGTTCTTTGTAAGCAAATTGTTTTTGAAACGAAAAACGAACGTGAACAAAAAAGCACAATTGAAATTGTGAAGAAAATATGCTAAAAATTCAGGTTCTGGAAGAATGCGACGACGGTATTCCTATTACCGGAGATGGAATACGTCTGCGTGTGTGCAATGAAATGTTACTAGATTTTGCATTTCACCTTAACTGAAAACTTTTTTTTGGCCATTAAGGTGGATATATTCTATCGCGTACAAAGGGTACATCAATGGAAGTCTACTGAAGGTGTATAAAAAGTTTTAGAGAAATGTGCCATTCCGAGTAAACGGATTGCTACCAAGAGGGCAATGAATAGTCTCAAATAAATTCACTTTCAAATTTAGCTTCATTCTAATGCGGCATTTTGTTGTACTTTTCCTTTAGTAACGATGGTCCCCGACATGATTATATCTCAGTAGAAATAATGAAATTTAAGACATAAAATTTGTTCAAATATTCACATAATTTCCCAGGATAAAGATAGTTAAAGAAAGTTGAAACATTATAGATAAATCAGTTACGTCTTTAGCTATTCTTTTCAAGGTCAAGAATTCAGTACTTTGCACAAGTTAGTATTGAACAATAAAGGATTCATCTGATAGAAAAGTTTCGACATTTATTGAATAGAAAAATGATGACATAGTGCAGGTCAAGCTTCTATCAGCAAAAGACTTTGTTTGAGGTCAATTATACCCACACGCTTCTTCGTTGACTTTAAGGCTGCTTTTGATTCCATTCCACGGGTAGCTCTCTTTTATAAACTTTGGAACATAGGCCTATCTCAGAAGCTCATCGGTGTCATCAAACGCTTATATTTTAATACGAAAGTCGCAGTTTGGGATGGAATAAACATATCGGATGACTTTGAAGTAAACCAGGGTGTTAAACAGAGTTGTATGCTGAGTTCTATTTTGTTCGCTTTCTACATTAACGACTTATACGAAAGCCTACAGGAAGGCATCAACATAGATGATATTAACATACGCACCCTTAAATATGCAGATGATATTGTGATACTAAGTGATACCCCCGAAAAACTACAAAGAATGATTCATAATCTCGAAAAATATTGCTCCCTGTGGTCTCTGAAACTAAATCTTGCTAAGTCAAAAATTATGATATTCTCAAAGGGTGGTGGTCGGCGAAAGGAGTCAGAGCATTGGTCCTATCAAGAGGAAAATATAGACGTAGTAAACCAGTACAAATATCTAGGAATATTACTTACTCCAAAACTATCGTTTACAAAACACCTAGAAGAAAGATTGGCAGCAGCAAAGACCAGCATAAACGTTTTATGGATTAATTTCATTAGTAAATCCGGTGTACTCACATCACAAAAATTCAAAATGTTTGAAGCCGTTTCCAGATCCATTATGTGCTATGCTTCAGAAATCTGGGGTTGCACAATGCAAGACAAGGCTGAACAACTTCAAAGAATTTTGTTAAAAAGATCTTTGGTCTCCCCCAGCACACACCTAATTACATGATACAAATCGAAACTGGCCTTCCACCTATGTTTATTTTTACACTTTTTCATTTCATTTTCATTTATTATATTTTAGACCTTACACAATTAAGATACACATATTTTCGAAGTGTAGGCAAATAAGAGTAACATTAGTATAAAAATAAAAAATAAAAATAAAAAAGAAGTAAGAAAGAATGTAAATAACAAAGATATAAAATAATTCAATTAAACAAGAAACTTGTAGAATACAGTGAGATGAAAATAAAAAAATAAAAAGTAAAAAGAGCTTATTTATCTATTCAACTTCATTTAAGAGATAAGAAAACAAAGTGTCTTTGAACCTGCTGCTGTTGTATGACCTTTTAATATTTAGCGGTAGCGCATTCCACATTCTAATCGCCTGAACAAAAAATTTTCTCTCAGTAGTAATACAATTAAAATGCGGAGTCATTATCGAAAGATTTCTAGATGATCGCAGAGAAACAACCTTGATATCGGGTAATAAGAAGATTGTTTAGAAAACATATCGAGCGATATTGAAAATAAGACTTTAGAGAGCAACCGAAAATAGAGTTGGCATGTTGGGAAATGTGATCATGTCTCCGAAGTCCAAATATCGTACAGAGGAATTGTGAGCGACTTGTAACTTCCTAAAGGATACGGAATCCGTCTTGCTAAAAATCTCACTTCCATAAGTTAGAATGGGTGCAATAAGTGTCTTTACAAGATATGGACGTGTTTCAGGAGGTATAAAGACAGTTTGCGTAGGGTTCCATAAATTTTTGCAACAATACTGTCAATGTGACTATTCCCAGAATTCCCAGATCTTTAACAACTTTTATGTAAGGGATGACCACATTATCAATAACTATGGGAGGTAAGCAAGAACTATCAAAGTCCCGCTTATAAATAGCAATAGCATTAGATTTCGACACATTTAATACAAGTTTGTTTCTCTCAGCCCAAGCTAGTATTGCTGTAAGGTCCTCACATAATCTATCTACTAGGTCATCAACAAGCCCTAGAGGACGTGATAGGTATATTTGAACGTCATCGGCATAAATATGATACTTACAATTTTTAACAACCATAGGTAGATCATTAATAAAACACACAAAAAGCAAAGGTCCAAGTATCGACCCCTGCGGCACGCCACTGGAAACAGGAAGCAGCCCGGACACAGAATCACCACACACAACACATTGAGATCTCCGCCTTAAGTAGTACCAAATAAGCCTACTGGCGCATCTGGTAAAGCCAAACTTACGACAAAGTTTGTCCATTAAGAGATAATGGTCAACCTTATCAAATGCTTTTCAGAAATCAAGCAATGCAAGGACAGTGATAAGTTCCGAGGAAATACTACAGCGAATGTCATCGGTTATTTTAAGCAAGGCCGTGATACGGCTGTGCTGAGCGCGGAAACCAGATTGAAAGTCAATCAACATTGAGTGAACCTTAAGGTGTTCGTTGATTTGTAAGGAAAGTATCCGCTCAAAGGCCTTTGACAAAAATGGTAGAAGAGATATCGGTCTGTATTCAGGTGTGGTAGACCGAGAGGTTTTACGAACTGGAATAACTTTAGCCAATTTCCACTTAGAAGGAAAGGCGGAAGTTGTTATAATAGTATTAAAAATATGCGTAATATATCGTAAAACGATGGGCAGGATAACTTTAATGAAATCTTGGTGAATATTGTCAAGGCCAGCAGCTTTAGATTTGATGGAGAAAATAGCTCTGGCAACTTGTTCCTCATTAACATTAACAAAGGAAAAGTTACCGCCGGTTATAGATTCGCAAGGATCACCGCAGTGATTAAAAGGTGTGTTAAAATTTATAAATGTTTCATTAAGTGCATCAGGATCCTCATCAATGGTGGATTTGTTACGTTTACCAATTCTAATACTCGTCAAATTTTTCCAAAGCCGTTTGGCTGGAAGCCTGATGTCAAGTTTGGATTTATAATATGACGCCTTGGATTTCCGAACCTTCATACTAACTCTGTTTCTCAAAACACGATAGCTGTGCCACATTTCAGGGATCTTAAAACGTTTCCAATATTTGTATGCTTTGTTGCGTTGGTGAATTAAAGAGAGTATATCGGCAGTAAGCCAGGGTACATCGGAAACGGGACTTAGACTTAGTCCTTACTGGAACATGTATATCAAAAAGATATTCCATCAAATTATCAAAATACTCAATCTGATCATCTGAACTGCCAATTAAGTAGATATGCTCTCAGTCAACCGTTTCTGCATCTGAAATGAGTTGCTTAACGTTAATTGCCCGAAAATCTCTGAATGTAAATGAAAATGGGGAGTTATTATAGTTACCGAGGTTATATGTCATGTAAATTAGATCACGTCTAGAGAAAGCAGAAAGATCTATTTGGTTATGGAAAAGAACTGAGTCAGAATCAGCCACAATAAAAAGATCTAAAAGTGTAGCCGAACTATCTGTGAAGTGAGTGGGTGATGAGTTCACGACACTTAGAGATAATGTTCCAAGCATAGAACGTAGAGAATTCGTCAACTTAAGACCCACTACCCGTTACCGTGGTAAAAATATTTTCTATTAATGACAAAAGACTACCAAAGATGTTAGCCACCAAAGTTATGGTGCCCAAAATAATCTGGTGTGAAAATCTATTACTTTTAGCCGTTGATGTTACTACGATAAATGCCAATTGCTTAGAACGAATTTTGGAAAGGGAACAAGAATTTATCCGTGAAAAATCCATAGAAAGTGCTAGGCAAGTGATAAGACATGGTTTGTATAGTGACCTAGACTACGATCTTAGTGAGAAGAACTATTTTAAAGATGAATGCTGCATCCAAAAACTTAGATATATAATTAAATGCAGGGGCGCACTATTTTATTTGAACGGAGTTTCCAGAAATGTACAAGGTAGCTCTGAATGTTCTCTTTGTAATCCTCAAGAGGAGGAGAGTATCTTTCACTTCCTTTCAATTTGTCCAATTTTGGCAGAATTTCGAATAATATACTTAAAAAATAAAACCTTAACTAGGCAACAAACGTTGGAGTCAAAGTGGTCAAAGCGTATTCTGACTTTTTGACCTGTTATGAAAGCTTCAAAGCACTATCCTGCTCGATCTATAAAAAAAATGGTTTGTGATTACCTGAAATTCAGCATTTTCCAAAAATTTTTGGGAAATTCATGTAGTACATTGTACAGCTCTCTTTTATTTTTATAGGATTGCCCATCTTATTACATTTACAAAAAGGTGCAACTTGGCAAGGTAGACAAAGGATTAGAAAAAACGCATCCTTAGAAATCCCTGACTACCTAATTATTTTATTGCAATTCAGGTAGAAAATTCTTTAAATAAAGAAAATTGGTAAGAAAGGGGTCGGGAATCTTTGTTTTGGGTGCACAGATAGTTAATTTTATTTATTGCTGCAAAAAAGTTTTAAAAATGTTAGTGTAATTTTGTTTTATTGCCGATATTAAATTGTGTTAGCCAGAATTCACACCCTTTTATCCTGGCGTTCTGTTACTCGTACCTGATGGAAATTAAGTTATAAAAAAGTGTCAGTCAGCAAGAATACCTATCATAGTTGAAAGACAAATCAATAAGTACGGCTGACTTTAAGCTAAAATTATTAAAAAAAGGTAGAATTTACTTTTAAGGAATACGCGGATATTATTTGCATTTATGGTGTAGTACACGAAACGAGAGTGCGGCAGTACTGGAATATCAAAGGAGATACCCTAATCTGCGAGCAGTCCAAAGAAGGCAGCAAATTATCACCATCGTGAGGCAAGACCCTGAGAAGAGTCGCAGGACGATTGTCATCATCTAAGGTTTGGAGGGTTATTCATCGAGAGGGATTACGTCCATATCACCATCACCCAGTTCAAGGACTACTGGAAGGAGATTCCGAGAGAAAACTGGAATTTAGCACTTGGCTTCTGAAACGCGACATTGACAACAGGGCGTTTCTGGACCGAATTCTGTGGACGGATGAATCTCAATTCATCAGGGATGGTATTACGAACTTTAATAACCTCCATACCTGGTCGAAAACTAACCCACACAGGACAAAGGTGACCTTATTCCAGCAGAGATTCAGTGTCAATTTTTGCGCTGGTATCAAATCAAATCATTTTATTCAGGATATGTACACAAGACTACATCTTTTACCAGTACGAAATAAAAGGAAAATTCAAAATACAATACTATCAAATATTATAAAACTAAGAGAAGAAGAAAAGAAACTAATATAACAAGCAATCCAAAAGAAAATTTTTACCATCGGCAACCGTTTGGTAGGACCATTCATTTTGCCGCAAGTGCGGACTTTTTGGACAATACACTGCCAGATCTAATAGAGGACATCTCTGTACATAATCGAACGGACATGTTTTACCAACACGATGGAGCACCAGCGCGTACTGCTAACATTGTGAAGGCAATACTAAGTGAAAAATGTCCTAACCGCTGAATTGGACGAGGTGCACCGATTCCTTGCCTGCTATATCTCCAAACCTTACCCTATTGGACTTTTTCTTATGGGGAACAATGAAGGATAAAGTTTATTCAAGCCCTGTTAACACTAGGGAGGATTTAGTTAGCAGAATTGGGAATGCAGCGACGAAAATACGGGAGAGGCTAGCTGCAATACGCCTTAAACAGGGGCTTAAAAGGAGATTATTGGCATGCATCCAATGTGGCGGTGGAAATTTTGAACGGATTTTGTAATTTACTAACATTAATTTATTCAATTAATTAATTTAAAACGTATTGAATTCAATAAAAGGGATTTTAGAGTTAATATGATTTTAGTTTCTTTAAATTGCAGATTTTCAAATATTTCCCGATAAGTTTTCCACTTGTAAATTTCTACACCCTTTCTCTACCTGGGCATGTTGTACCTTTTTGGAAAGGTAATAAGATGGGCAATCCAGTAAAAGAAGAAGAAAGAAAGAAGTGTACTAATTACATGAATTTCGAAGAAAATTTGGGAAAATGCTGAATTTTAGGTAATCGCAAACCATTTTTGTCACTTTTGGAAGTGACTGTTCCTGCAATAGCAGGAGTTAGATAAACATTGTTAACAATTTTGGAAAGTTTATTTGGATAGTAGTTTTTTAGCGTTTGTTTGATGTCGCTCTGTTGGGTAGATCAAAAGCCAAAAATAAAACAGTAATATGCATACCATGAAAAACTGAAATTTATGAATTACCCTGTAGCTTCCAAACAGTTGAGATTGCCCCCCTCCCTGCCATATAATTTTTTGTTTGCCTAGGTGCGATCTATCACCCCACTCATTTTGGGATGTAAGATCTGAAACACCCTGTATATTGGTTATAATGAAACATTTTTCTCTATATTCTTTCCTATTGCTTTTTTGCGATTTTACTGCTAAAAAATTATTTCCACGTAAAAAGAATGTGAAGATTGTTTTTTATATTTGGTGATGAGTTGGGCTTAAAGAATCTTTTTCAGTTGAATCGAACAAATAACGTAAATTTTTTTTATTTGTGGGTAATAAAGAGTTTGAATTTGAACAAGTGGTACGGGAGTGCGTATTTAGATTAGAATAGGTTGGAAGATAAACTTTCATCGTGATGAGTGTTAAAAAAGGAAAAACGTTTACACTGGAGGAGAAAGCAGCTATAATTTTTAGAATAGAAGGTGGTGAAAGTAACAAAAACATTGCGAAAGAAGTGGGAGTATTCTACCATATCTACAACTAATAAATCCAAAAGAAAACTTCGAACAGGAAAATTTTAAATTGAAGAAAATCAGTAAATCTGATTTTAACGACATAGATAAAGTGTCGGATAGATGGGTTCAAAGTGCAAAGAAGCCAAAATATTGCAATATCTGGACCAATACATTTGCACGTCTCTTGAAAAAAGGTGATTTTGAATGCAGTCCATCTAGTCCGGACGCAATGGGGGGATTATGTATGTATTTCTCGTACTTTTTTAGAGACCGGGAGTCGATTTCTCACCCCATTATCATTAAAAATTAAGTCAAACTTACATTAGGCACTCGTTCTGTGTCATCATCTCCAGATGAAATTGCACCTTCTTCTTCAGAAATCACTTTCACTTTGTTTCTGTATGATCCACATACTTTTGTGTTGACAGGAAGGGTCGGAAACTGTTTACGAATGTGTGAAGTCACTTTTCACATACCCTTGTTTTTCCACGTATGATTCTTCTCCTTCAAAGGGTTGCAACAATACTTTATATCTTTCAACTTCTCTGGCATTTTGACTATTTATGGCGATATTTGACTGTATACTGACTGTGAGAATATTCTTTAACGTGCCATCTACAGTTCCTTATGTTATGTTATGTTCATTTGTTCTAAGCAGCAAACAAGCAAAAAAGGCATGATCACGAGATAAAGTGCAAAAATGCAAAAGTTTACCACCCTATAACTTCTGCACAAAATAGCACAATAATTACTTATACCAGTAACAATATTTTAGTGAAGTTTGAACAAAATCGGAGACATCGAATTTTTTCACCTGGTACACTTGAGGAATTTTGCCCCATATAAGTTATCACATTTAAAATACTCTATAAGATATGTGAGGCATTTTTTCCAAATTACAGCTAAATCAAGCACTTTAGGAAATAAATGCTAGAGACATAAATTGTTTAAAATCAAAAGATCTTTCACATAAAGTTGGTTAATAATTTTAAATTTTATTATTTTTCCGGAAAATTCAGAAAAACGACCAATTTTGACTGAAATCGGGCCATATCTCGAAAAGGAACCAATTTTGAGCCTGGTAACCTCGAAAAATCGGTTCTGAGTACCGAACCCCAAATCGCATACATATATTCCCCCCCCCCCCATTGCGCCCGGACTAATCATGAATCCATCGTTTTTGAAGTCGACATATCGTTTTAGGCAAAATAAGTGGCGAACTTTAGTACAGTTGACAATTGGATGACAAATGTGTGGCCAACAATTCAAGCAGGTGTGATAAATTCCTTGAAAGTTCACTGCAGACGTTTGCTCATGCACAAAATTCTGCAGCAATCTCCAGAAGAAGGTCGGAAGGATATTAATTTATTTGATGCAATAATTTTCCTTGATGATGCATGGAAAAGAGTCAGCGAGCAAACGATTTTTACAAGCTTTTATTAACTTGCAATGTATGTATGTATGTAACTATGTTTGTTTGGGGTGGAATCTTGCAACTCAATTTTGAAGCAGATATCTTCAACCGATTGAGCTGAAATTTTGTATACACGTTTAGTTTGGATGACAAGGCATGGTTAACTGTGTGACGTCATTCTAAATCCAACATAGCGGAACACCCAAGATAGTAGATAGATAGACTACTTATTTTTAATGCACTCTTACAATATGGGTATCAAATGAAAGGGCTTGCTGAGCTCTTTTGAATGGTGCCATTGGACATATTACAGAACTCATATGGCCCTGCTTCCGGAGAGCACAAATGTATGATACTGACATACTATCCGTCCGTATAGACTTCGGTAAAAACGGTGTTCATCTCATTCAACCCAAGACTGTGCAATTTCCAGGAAAATATAGTCACGGCACTGTAGAACGAAGAATGCTGCCAATTATATTATATTGGGCTTGCACAGTACACGAAATGCAGGGTAGTACTGTCGACCATGCCGTTGTATACTTGGGCTCGAAGCTCTTCGCTGCTCGTCAAGCATAATTGGCCTTAAGTAGGGTAAAATCATTAGAAGGTGTCCTTATTGAAGAGCTAGACTGTTCGAAATTAACCGGCAAACGACCTTGCAACAATGATGCGTTGAATGAGATGAACAGACTGAGAAACCTGTCCAGCGATAACTAAAAAGTGAAAAATAAATTCAAAGTAAAAAAAACTTTTTTAAAAACAATCTTTTATTTAAATGCGCTAAAAAACTAAACTTTTCTTTTAAAACTTTTACTATCAACTTATAACGTCATTACACAATTTATATGATATAAAAGCTTGTCGCGAGATTTACCTGTGTAGATAAACAAGTAAATTAAATAACTTGATCTGATTGATTTTAATTTTTAAAATTTTCAAACTAAGTAAATTCGAGTACCTACTTAAATCTCGTGACAAGCTTTTATATCATATAAATTGTGTAATGACGTTATAAGTTGATAGTAAAAGTTGTAAAAGAAAAGTTTATTTTATTATTTTTAGGGCATTTAAATAAAATCTTGTTTTTAAAAAAGTTTTTTTTACTTTTAATTTATTCCCACGCAGGATTTAATTGTTTGCAGACACAGACTAGCCTGACTGATCCTGATGATGACATATCACTTGCAGAGTTGGCAAATCAATTGTAACATCAACAAGGTTTTGAGCTACATTACAGTTGAGATGAATTTGTATCTATAGAAACCAACGTCATCACTTCAACAAAGTTGTCTGAAGAAGAAATCATTGTAAGAGTAAATTCCGAAAATCTGCCTGAAAACATCGGATTCTTGTTTTATTTGTTTAATTTGCACCGACTTCAAAATGTAGTAATAGATATAAAATTAAAAAATATTTTATACTTTTTAGCACTTTTTGTGAAGTCGGTTCAACTTTTTTTTTTAAACTATTTTATTTTTCACTTTTTGGTGTCTTCTACTGTATACAACGAAGAAAGAACCATCCAAATCGGTCCACGCGTTAAAAAGTTAGGTTTAACCCCCTACCCCACATCTATCCCATTAAAATGTTTTTCCTCATGGTATCAGTCAAGGAACATACTCATCAGCATACCCCCCCCCCCCTCAAACCACCTCCCACCAACATTTTTATCTCGTAGTATCAACCAGGGAGCATACTCTACCCAACAGAAAAAGAATTATCCAAATCGGACCACGCGTTACGAAGTTAGTCTACTCCTCCCCCCTACCCCCACCCTTCACCATAGGACCGAATCATTCATCTATCAGCAATGGGGGATTCCACTCTATACAACAGCCATGAGAACGGCGAAGTTTCGAGTTTATCCTCACCTCCACCGACGTCAAACAAGGAGAAGCAAAGTAGCGGAGGCGCTAACGTGACAGGAACTATCACATCCAGTACAAATGGAGGTAAAAGTCGCAAATCACTTAACCCAGGGTTGCATGATGAAGAGGAGACAAGTAGTTCCGATGATGATGTCGACTTTCATGCTGAAGAGAATTCGAGTACAGAAGATGGTGAAGAAGACGGTGAACCTGGAGACGAGGAAACTGAAGAAGAAAACGAGGATGAATAAACTGAAGACGCAGACCGGTGCAATGGAAAGTAACTATTGTCCCAACGCATGCGAAGAGCCGGGCAAAGATAGTGGATGCACAGCAGTTGTAACTCTGTTGTACGGAAGGGAGTTGTATGTTGCAAATGCCGGCGATTCAAGATGCGTAGTATTCCGAAATGGAAAAGCTGTAGAAATGAGTTTGGATCACGAGCCCGAGGATGAGGAGGAATGCGACAGAATATTTAAAGCCGGAGGTAAGGTAACCCTGGATGGTCGAGTAAATGGAGGTCTAAATCTTTCACGAGCTATAGGAGATCATTCGTACAAAATGAATAAGGATTTAGCTCCGGAAATGCGAATGATCTATGCAATGCCTGATGTCCGAAAGTTAATTATTTCTGCAGGTGACGAGTTTATGATTTTGGCCTGCGACGGTATTTGGAACTTTATGTCTAGTGACGATGTAATCGAATTTGTAAAAAAGAGAATTAGTGAAGGACAGGAAAAGATATCCCAAATTTGCGAAGAGCTTTTTGATAATTGTCTTGCACCGAATACAATGGGTGATGGCACAGGCTGTCGTCGAAGAGACGTTGTTCATCACCGGCACAAAAAATGAAAGCGAAGGAACGAGTCAAAGTTCAAGCAAACGCCTCAAGACTGACCACAATGAATCGGAGAAGGAATGCGACAGCGGCAGCAGTACAACTGATCCTGCTAATATCACTCTGACCACTACCACAACATAAGGAAAGATCGCTTGGGTAGATGACTTGGATAATGAAAATGCAAAACCAAAAATTTCACTTCGGCAAAACTCTTCATTTTAATTTCTTCTTTATAATAATTGTATTCTTGTTTTCGTCTTATGTGGGTAAGTTGCAAACACTTTCCCTTCTTTAGTACTTTGGTTTTCACAGCGGACTTAGTTTATTTTACCATGCATTCACACTTTTGCGCGTTAATTGTCTAGGGCCCTCACCCCCTCATACTTTTAGAAAACGATTACTTACGAATCGTAAACTTTCTTTCCTTATTGTTAATTCATATTTATGAATAGAAAACCGTAAAGTGAAAAAGTACAAAAAGTAAAATTATATTTAAATAAAAAAAAAACAGAGAAAGAACCATCGAAATCGAACCGCGCGTTACATAGTTAGGTTCCACCCCCACTTGACCAATATTGTTTCCTCGTTGTATCAACCAGGGATACATACTCTACCCAATAGAAAAAGAATTATCCAAATCGGTCCACGCATTACGAAGTTAGACTACCCCTCCCCCCACCCTTGGCCAAATTTTTTAAATTAGAGAAGTTTGCAAAATCAACAAAGACACACGATCTTACTTTGAGGTAGTCCTCAAGAGTACAGTCGAGAATAGCAGTGGAATGCTCAGATACATGATCATAACGGCGTAGTCCATATCTTACTGCGGAGTTAAAGGCTACTTTCAGTTTACGTTCAGATTGTGAGTCTAATTTACTAAAGATTGGGTAAGCATACGTCAATATAGGTACTATTAGAGCTTTTACAAGAGCGAGTCGCGTTGATGTAGGTGTAAAATAAGCTGAGGCCTCGGAGTCTTCGCAACACACCGTATACTTTGCCAACCGTAGCATTAATGTGGTCGGTCCATGTCAGTGTTCGATTTACGATGACTCCCAGATCTCTCACACTGTCAAAGAAAGGGACAATTGAACCATTCACCAGAACAGGAGGAAAATCAGACGCATCGATGGAATTTTTATATATCACAATATTTTGGGTTTTATGCGCGTTCAATTGGAGGCCATTAGACATGGCCCATGCAGAAATAGCTTCGATATCCTCATTTAAGCGACAAAGGCAATCCTCTATCAGACCCATCAGTCTAGAGATAAAAAGTTGAATATCATCAGCATACACATGAAAGAAAGAAAGGCGAATAGTAAAGGAGCAAGCACAGATCCCTGTGGAACTCCCCGAGATAAAGGGCGCAGTTCAGATACACACTGTCCCACAACAACTCTTTGATGACGACAACCCAGAAAGTTTGTGATTAAATTTGCAGCTCTTTCACTTAATTAGAAAAGTTTAATGAGTTTTTCCCGAAGAATTAAATGGTTAACGGAATCAAAATCCTTTGAGAAGTCCAAGAGAGTCAGAATTGAGATTTGGCCACTATCGATAGATTCCCCGATCTCATCAGTAATATTTAATAATGTTTAGCTTTGTTTAGCTCTAAAGCCCGACTGCCATGGAATGAACAGACCAAGGCTTTCAATATGTTTCAGCATTTGGTCACTCATAATCTTCTCCAACCCCACAAGGCAGTACACTGATTGGACGGTAGGTCATCAACAGTAGCGGCTTTATGGGATTTAGGTATAGGAATGACATTAGCTACCTTCCACAAGGAAGGAAAATAAGAAGACATGAGTCAAGAGTTGTAAATATTTGTAATCAAGGGAAGAATAATCGGGGCGATAATATTAATGAATTTTAAAGAGAGTCCATATACACCGACCGCATCGGATCTTATAGATTTAAGCGATAGATAAACTTCATAGTCACTAATGTACTTGTTTTCACTTTAAGTTGAAGGCGAGCAAATGTTATGTGATTGAGTAGAGAAGTTGCTAGGGGCGGAGTGAGCCATAAAAAAATTATTGAATTGATCAGGGCTGAAATTAGAGTTAGTATTAGCTGCAGAAGCGGTTGTGTTAAACAGTTTTAAAGTGTGACTGAATATAAGAATAGCTGACCAAAATCAAACTCCGCAAATTTACCACTGAACGTTCGTTTGAGGTAATTAGAAGAGTAGCACTTTATATTTTGTACAACATTATTTTTACCCCGATTCTGCATTAATTCATTCAGTAAGACAACAAATAAAAAATATTTATGACCTTTTTTTTGGAAAACTACGCTCCATTTATTATTCGTTTACCAACAAGTGGTACAAACACGTAACACTGTATTTAATATGTGACAAGAGCCCTAAAACATTACATTCACTTTACCATCGCAATTTTTATTATTAAATACGGCATGCGATGGGAATTACTGAAGCCCTACCATTTCAACAAGTGGGAATTATTCGCAGGGCATTCAATAACATTTTTTCATGGCATTCATCGACGTTTTGTATTATGTACCTTTGCACGTACATTCGTTTTTAAATTAAGTTTCAATGAACTCAATAGCGCGATAAATTCCCTAGAACTCAATTTTATTGTTTACTAGTATTGCTACACACTTCAGTTGAGAACAATTTTTAGCTTAAAAAGTATGTTGTAATTTATAAACAAATTTTTGAAAATATTTTTCACGTACAAAGAAGTATTTTAATGGCTTTTAACAATCGAATAATTGGTTTTGTTGTCGATATGCTCTTTAAATTACCAAAATAAATTCTGCATTTTTGCTGCCTCGCCTTTTCACAAACAATTTTAAGTTAATCGAAAAATATTATATTAACATTTCGTCAACAGTAATTTACAGTCAAAAATAAATTTATTATAATTTAAATTGTTTATAACGTATCTATATAATGTTACGCGCCTAAAATACGTTTGGAACTGCCAGTTTCCCTTTAGTGGAGAAAGACCCATATATTTATAAAATCGATTTTTCTCTTGGATTTTTTTCCAAAACGCTCTATGACGTTGTCAGTGCTTATTGGTTAATCGAGTTCGTAACCACGTAACAGAAAAATATGGAATGAAAGAAATGTGAATTCAGCAGACTACTTACTTGCTACAGTAGCTAAATAAAATAAAATTAACATAAAATGTATACAAGGACTAATTGCTAAGATTGAGAGATATTAAAGTAAATAAAATAGTTTTTTTTAAAAAACTTGAGCCGACTTCACAAATAGCGCTAAAAAGTATAAAATAATTTTTAATTTTATATCTATTACGACATTTTGAAGTCGGTTAAAATTTTTTTTTAAAACTATTGTATTTTTCACTTTTTAGTGTCTTCTACTCTATACAATGAAAAAATAACCATCCAAATCGGTCCACGCGTTAAAAAGTTAGGTTCAACCCCCTACCCTCACATCCATCCCACTAAAATGTTTTTTCTCGTCGTATCAATCAAGTAACATACTCTACCTAACAGAAAAAGAATCATCGAAATCGGTTCACGCGTTACGAAGTTAGACTACCCCTCCCCATCCCCCACCACGACCATAGGACCAAATTATTCTCCTATTAGCAATAGGGGATCACACTCTGTACAACAACATAAGAACCAGCCAAATCGGTCCACGCGTTACAAAGTTAGGTTCCACCCCTAACCCCACCCAACCAAAATTTTTTCTCGTTGTATCAGCCAGCGAACATACTCTACCCAACAGAAAAAGAATTATCCAAATCGGTTCACGCGTTACGAAGTTGGACTACCCCTCCCCCATCTAAGATTAAGTTCCCCATTCCCATTAGCAATGGGGGAGATCACACTCTGTACAACAAAAAAAGAACCATCAAAATCGGTCAACGAGTTACGAAGTTATGCCCGATCAGACATACAAAAAATACGTCGAACTTAGAACCTCTTTGTTTTTGGGAAGTCGGTTAAAAAGAGAAGAATAAGATTAAAAATGTGAACCACTCATCTTCAACGGTTGACCAAAGAAATGTAATAATTTTTTAAAGCCTCTGCCGAATCCGATCAGCTGTATATTTCCAGTTAGGAAATTCCATTTACGAACAACTTGGGCAAAGTAAGATCGCTCCACAAACTGGCGGTTGGATCAAGGCAATTGGAACCGAAGACCCCTGTTCGAATGTAGGAATTCAAACCATGCAAAATGGTCAGCCCGCGATTATTGAGATACGTCTCTAACGAAGTACCAGTGAGTGATTGGCTAATTCAGATATATGGGAGTTGCAGGGCAACTTGTATGCATATCTTACCATATCATTGAATGCTACTGTCAATTTCCGTTGACACGCAGAATCTAGTTTACTAAAGATAAAACTACCATAAGTAAAATGAGGGATTATTAGAGACCTAGCCAAATTGAGATGTAGGAGGATTGATAAATAACCCGAGCTAGCTCGTAACTGCCTAAGGCACCCATAGATTTTATATTATGCTCTTGGCAGAACACTGATGCTCCTACTCCGGCGCTCATTTTAGAGTCAGTGTGGGAAAATTGTCGCTTTGCATTTTGAAATATCTTTTTAAATTTCTGTACACACATATCTGTATAACAAAGATACACGTTATAAAAAAATAGTTCTACGCCCCGCCCTCGCATGTAATTTACTAACTGTGTTAGATCCTTTAAAATGTAATAAACTTTATTATAGACATGTAATTCGACCCAGATTCTGTTGTATAAAGTTGTAGGCTACGTAATATTTTGAAATCCTGAATTGTATGTATCAAGAAGCTACGTCCGTGTAAGAACCTCTTAATAATTAAACAGCATTTCTACAACATTCTGGAGTAATTGAAGACAACTCCAAATGCAAAAAATTGAAAATCTGGAGGGAATTAATCTGACTATTCCGGTTTTAGGTTTCAGCCTATATAAACATCGATGATGCGAGCTAATAAAAACAAATCACGAACGTTATACTTCACTCACATCTTAGACGTATTACAATGCAATGCCTGAGACTGTAACAAGCCTAGTGAAACAATCAAATGGTTCCATGAAAACCTTTCCGAGGTGCACAACTTAACTACCAAACTGTCGATAGTTAGCAATGTTTGGTTTTAAAATTAGATGTTTCCGAATATGCAAGTTTATTACTTGCATTCTTAAGCGCGTTCACTTAAGAATTTGTAGACAACAGCAATTATTCTTTACGTCAATAGGAAACAATTTCTCCTTAATCATTGAATATAAGCTCATTATTTTAATCCTGAACATATTTGTAATTGATTACCTTTACAATATGTTAGAGAATCTTTCAATCAACGTATATTCCTAATCTTCAGTTTATAACTTACCGGAGAATTTTCATCTTGGAATATATTCCTTTGAGAAAATGATAGAAAATCAATACGGAATAAGTCAATCGGATTTAACCGAGTATCTTCTTTACATCCTTTTTACCTTGGAGATAGGATTACGTTGAGCACTAAAATAGCAGAACTTTATTTAGTTTGACTTAAGTTTATAAGCGACAAAATGCAACAGTATTAGAGGACTTGAAATAGAAAGTGTATGTTAAAAAAATGTGATTTATTTCATAAAAGACAACATTTTTAATTTTTAATAGAAAAAATGTTAAGCAATAGCATGTAGGTTAACTAATTTTAGTGAAGAAGACTGTAGTAACAGATTAACACCTTCAAAGCCCACCATAAATTTTTTAAAGTTTGTATTTTATATACGAGGGTCATTCAATAATTAAAGAGACAAATTGTTCTGGGGGAAAAAATGGTTGGTAGGACAAGTTTGGCACTTTTAGGACTTTAAGTTGGCACTTAAGTTTCACTGAGATGAGTCCTGATCAGCTGTTGGATCAACATTGCTGTGTTTGTAACCTCAAAATTAAGTTTAATGATGGCAAGTCCACTTGAAAATTCCACATTGTTTGAACAACGTTCTGTGATTCGTTTTTTACTTGCTGAAGGTGAAAAATCAGCTAATATATACTCTAGAATCACTAAAGTGTATGGTGAAAGCCAATACTACTCAGATATGCTTTTGAACAAAGTGAAGCCAACTATGAGAGACAAACATCGTGGATCTCAGAGGAGAGGTGCGATTCTCCACCAAGACAACGCACGTCCTTACACTGCTCAACTAACCCGTGAAACCATCAACAAAATAGGCTGGGAGTTACTGCCTCTTCCTCCTTATAGTCCCGATTTAGCACCATGTGATTTCCATTTGTTTGGTCCATTGAAGGAGGCATTACGTGCGAAAAAGTTCCAGGATAACGAAGATGTCAAAAAATTTGTGGGAAATTGGCTCAAACACCAAGACAAAGAGTTCTTTGCAGCCGATATAAAAAAGTTAGTAACCCGTTGGAACAAGTGCATAAATGTTGGTGGGGATTATATTGAAAAGTAGGAAAAGTTTTGTTTTGTAAAAATAAAAGGTTTTTTTCTCAGACCAATTTGTCTCTTTAATTATTGAATGACCCTCGTACATATATATTTTATATTATTTTATTTTCCATGTTACCATTTAAACTAATGGCAGTTTAGCAATGCAATTCTATCCTAAATTGATACAGCTGAACGTATTCTACATATGAATGGCATAGTTTTCAACTTATTTAAGCAATTTGAAGAAAAAGTAACTAACTAAGAACCCTGTGGAATGCCAAACTTTTTTCAAGAAAACGCAATATCACATTTACCAATTCAAAAGTTTATTGAAACTTTACAAAAGTAAAAATATAACTACATGCATGAAAATTGATAAAAAAAAGAACTATAAAAAATGTTCAAAATTCAAAAATATACAAAAAAGAAAGAAAATTCTACTAACTACTGAAAAGTTTAGCAGAAATGCCTAATTAGAAAGCAAATGTGTCGATTTAAAATGTTGGGCTTAAGACCGGATAGAGGAACTTCGACATCTTAGAACTAAAACCAGAAGATTATCTAATAAAGCCAATCCAACAAGAACAGAAGCAGACTGGAGACTAAACCGCGCCACTTTTATAGCGTCAAAAAGAAAACTATCATCTTGGACAAACTTCTGTTCAAATAGGGTTGCTAGTTTCCGCAAAATTCTAACCGAGGCCCCAAATTAGGTGGGACAACTCTGTAAAGATGACGGCTCTTATACAGAAGACAGTCAAGAAATCCTCGAAAAACTCGTCTGCATCCATTTCGCTGTTTGCATGCAAGAGAATATGTAAGACCGTCAACAAAATGTCAAAGATTATAGACCTATCAGCCTCTCTTCATTTCAACTAAAAACACAATATAAATGCTTTTAGGTTTATATCTTAGACAATACCTTGAGTCAATCAACAACAACATGCTTACACTAAAGGTAAATCCGTGGATACAACACTACATCAGGCTACAAGAACGATTGAGAAATCGGCAGCTATCAATATATAAACAGACTCCGTTATTTTCTCTATGGCGGAAGATGGAACAACAAAATTTCTGACAAACTGGATGCAGACGATACTAAATAGCAGAGTTATTAACGTCAGTTCAGGGGATTTCTCCATTAGGAAAACAGCTAATGGAGGCACGCCACAGGGAGGAGTTTTATCACCTCTGCTCTAGAACGTCTCTCTTAACAAAATCCTCACATCCCTCGTCAGTAAAAATCTCAAAATGATAGCGTACGCGGACGACATTGTACTACGGACAAAAGGAAAATTCCTACAAATAGGCAATGATGTTATGAACTCTGCGTTAAAAGACATCTGAAGATGGTTAGAAATCAGTGGCCTGATTTCCATGATTTTTGAAATGGTACTGTTCAAAAGAAAATATGATCTACCTATTTGGAAACAACCAAAATTCAGAGGTAGTGTTCTCAAAACTCTCCAGTCACATCTCAATTTTCTAACGAAGGTGAAAGGCAAGCCTACTTGAGATTAACCGGTGCAATAAAATCCGGTCTGAAAGCTATCTTACACCTGCAATCCATAGAACTGCACATCACAAAATGGCAGCCTTAGCAACTATCAGACTAAGAGAGAATAACCAATGGTCGCCACAGAACTATGTTCACGACGTCATTCAATCAAAGTGAGCTACACCCCACAACTAGTTATCTGAAACCATAGTATGACTTCGGAAAACCCTTTGCTGTTATCATTCCTAGCAGGGTGACTGGAAGCACCCATATAAGATTATTAAGGAACAGACGGGTCAAAAACAGGGAAGGTCAACCGAGCTGGAGTCTTTTCGGAAGTGCTCCAAATAGAAAAGTTTTTAGACCCATTTCCAAGTAGAAATATAGAAGCTATAATGAAAGCTGCACTCGCTGTTCAAGCAAACCAGATGTCAGCGACTGAGATCACCATTTGTGTGGACAGTCAAGTAACACTACAACGTTAAATTCCAATTTGATAGATTTGAAATGTGTTAGAGACTGTCTTAGGGTACTAGAAACCATTTCACATTTTTAGGTTTAGCTCTGTTGGGTTCCAGGACATGTCGACACAATGATGGAAAGGGTTGAACCTCCCTTTAATATGTTCTCTCGAGTTCCTTTAAACTCTTGTGGGGCGTAGGGCGTTTACTACACTAACTCTCCGTTTGGTCCAATTCTGCGCCAACGCCTTCCACTGTGTCCACGATTTGTTGATCTTGGTACCTTTCCTCTCGACTGATCTTCTCCATGTGCTGCGCGGTCCAGCAATTCGGCGTCTTCCTTGTGGTGATTCCACCCAAGAGCCTGCTGTGCTATGTTGTTAAGCCCTTTTCTTAGTGTGTGGTCTATCCATTGCCAATTTCGCCTGCGAATACTGTCTATCCCGTCTTGGCCTGTAAGTTTGTGTAGGTCTTCGTTGGTAATGGCCTTCGGCCAATTGATGTTAGGGATGCTCCGAAAGAAAGATGTTATTCCACTGGGACTTCGGAAAGGTTGGTAGATATTACTTATTTTCTCACAACACTGAGGCTATGGCCAAAAATGAACTTTAAAAGAAAATTAAACCCCCTATCCTTCGACAGGAGAGGCATTCGTACACTCGTCGGTGTCCTCACTGGCCATTGCCCAATTGGAGCTATGGCAGCTGGACTCGGCGTGCCATCCAATGCATCGTGTAGAAGCTCTAGAGATGAAGAAGAAATTGAATAGATAGCTCAGTTGCTCTGCGAATGTGCAGCTCTACACGAACGACGAATTGCCTGTCCTGGAGCAAGGTTCTCCGATAGCTTGGACGACTTAGCGGAGACAGCACTAGCGGATCTCAATAGATTTTTACAGAGATCTAGGGGGAGATCTAGGATCTAGGTCCAACCAAATTGGTTTTTTTATTTAAAATTTCAAAAAATTGGCCTCTTTGGCCTCCGAATGGAATTGCTGTCCTCAGCAGCAAACAGCCTGACCAACCAACCAACCAGCCACATATCTATACAAATAAAGGGTTTGAAGTTCATATATATGATCGGTGTTAATAGGCGTTTCAAGTCGTTCAGTGGTGGATTCTCTTTTTCCACCGACAGGCATGAGCATGTAAGAATGAATGTCGCTTCGCTCTTGCGGTTGCATACTACCGCTGTCAACTCGCAGGTGCTTTATTTGTAAAATGGAGGTTGTAATGCTTTGAACTCAGTCATTGGATTGCAGCTCCAGAAAGCGATCGTTCGATGTCATCCTACGCCACGAAGAGTGGTGGACCTTCATTCGCCGCCTGAAAGTGATGCAAAGTAATCTCCACTATGCTTAGCTTTGCTCATTTGAGGATATGTCAAAATTTAGACTAACCAGCCCGATCTTTATTACCCTTGCAGCTTATGATCGCTGCAGCGCTCGGTCTACCACGATCTTCAGATCGAGTCCTTATTTATCTCTGAGTTTGGGGGATTGGATGTGCCAGCCAGTTGTGTAAATACCTTTGTTCTGCATCGAGATCAGTCACAGCATTGAGGTAGCATCTAATATGTGAAGTGGAACCTATACATGCCCTAACCCGCCTAGAGGTAGGCTTACAGCACTGATGACCCTAATCCTAGCTCCAAGGAAGAAGTCTCCTAGATTGCAGATTGCTGATCAGAAAGTCATATAATTCCTTGATGCTGCATACGATAGTTTTAGCTAGAGAACTAATATCTGACAGCTCACTGCGATCAATTATCGCCTGAGTGAGTTCGTCACTACTGGATGGGCGTGTTTTGGTCTTCTAGCTGAAGTTTCCAACCACCTCTACGTCAGTGAGCATATTCTCTTTTGTTTTGCCTCATGTCTCATTTCCCGTAACTGGTTTAAGGTCGATATTGTTGAAGACGATCCGAGCATGGATGTCACCTATCAGCACATACAATGGAGCTAAACATACCATTCAATTGCGAGTGAGATTTTCTTTGATATCAGCTACAGCATCCTTAATTTAAGCATTCATTGCCTTATAATGTTTCTAAACTAAAATTATTAACAGAAAAAAAATTGTTTTATCTCAAAGTAGTATGACATCTAATCAATTCGAAAACTAAATACCTGAAAATTGAAAAATTATGTACTCAATTATGAATGATTTTGAGTTGGCACCCTAAGACGCCAGGCACACACGCAATTACTCTAGCCGTGGATTCCAAGTGGTAATATGGCGCGTCGTCTTTTGGGATTTGCAAATCTCTTCGGCTCCATCTTTTAAGACAACAGTGATAATGCGAATATTTTCTTTGTTTGCTTCGCACCAAACTAATTTATCTGGCGTTTGATAAATGATGCGACATTACAACTCATACATTTCGAAGAGATATACATAAATTCATACTCCATTCATCTTTCGTAGGTACATAACAACAGCGAGCAATCTATTTCAATTTTAAGAAAAATGCTCTGACAATATTTTAGCATTAATATCTCATAAATTATATAAAGCGGCCTTTTTTGAGAATCATTAAGATCCTCTGGAAGCAGTTAAGACAATCTATCCCGAAGGTTATTATGGTATTCTGGAGGGCGAAAAGTTTTCAGTAGCCATTTTGTTTAATTAGAAAACCGGATGTACCGTCCGTAAATATACAATAGTTCACATCTTTACGTTAATAAGTAATAATCTCTTTGACTTATTTGAAATTAACAGTCGCGTCGGTCGGAACGAAATGGCCCTTGAAAATTACAAGTATTGCGGCAAACGTTCTCATAAAACCGTTCAACGTCAGATGGTGCCACTTGAATTAATCCAAAAGACAAACTTGGAAATTGAAAGCTTTTTTGCTAAGTGCAACCATTCGCACCCCATTCGACACCTTTGTTAAAACTTGGTGGTTTCGATGTCACCGGTTGGACACGACTGAGCATATTTCATGGTTTACAGTCACGCGATTAATCAATTTCCTCAAAGGATAAAGTGTTCGCTGATTAAAATGGCATAAAGGGTTGCGTGTAGGGCGACAGTTTTCCAGTAACAGCTTTAATTACTCTCTGTATCTAGCGCATTAATTTATTGGCGAGGTAGGGTATCGTTGCTGCCTGCTATCCATCTGATTTTAAATATTAATATTTATGGATGACCCTCTTTCTCTCTTTAGAACACTTTATTGAAGGTGTGATAACCCCTTTTGGGGAAACTTTTGGAAAGTTTAACATGATTCAGTTACCTCTTCGAAGACACTAAGTCTCCTGGCGAATCTAAAATCGAGATGAGTCTACTACCGCCTATATCTGAGTATAGATCTTCTTCCAACGACTACAACAAGTCTTAAAATTTCATGAATTATTCATTTCTTGCATGCTTCACAGGATCATAAATTATTCAAAGGAGAACTTTTTGCTCGTTGCATTTTACAAACTTTCATTCACATGCAGGCACTATTAGGAGACATGTCCTGATTGTCGCCATTTGTTTCTCTTGTAGGCTTTTATAAATACGAACAGAATCCTTTGTTCTTGTTTTACGAAAATTTCAATTTTTCTGTATATTTTACCTGTCCTATATTCGGTCATGCATACATTCATAAAATAATCTCTGCCGCGAAGGCATTGTGTCAGGCAGTCTTTCCTGTAAGTACTTGACCATACTATATATGAAAGAGTTTTGGACATTTAATTAATTTTGAACATTTTTTGTCCCTATTAAAAGTTTTAAGAGTAGAAAAAAACTCATTGCTGCTGTTGATGAACGAACGATGTCATGAACGATTTTAGGGTACTTTTTACAAAGTATCTCACAAAAATAATCTTTACTATGTAGATAATTTTTGGAACAAATATTTAACGTTATAAGTAGTTAGCATCGCTTCTATGTGTGCCCTTTCGAAATACCCTTAAATATGGTAATCGTAAATATCTGCAATGCTACCGATACATAACGAGTGCATATTAAGCAATCGAAGGCGATCCACATACGGAGGAAGCCTAAGTGGATCATTCCATGGAAGGTCTTTTAGTGCGAACCTCACAAAGTCCCGCTGCACCGACTCAATGCGTCTTGAATGAACAGCATAGCAGGGAGACCAAACCTGAGATGCATACTCGAGAATTGGCCTGACCAAAGAAAAGAATAAGTGAATTAAGGTCTTCCGATCAGAAAACTCCCTTGACCACCGCTTTACATAGCCAAGAACTGAATTACTCCTAGAAACAATTTAGTTAATGTGTAGAGTGAAATCGAGTTTACGGTCAAGCTTCACTCCAAGGTCAGTGACGGACTCCACACGACAGATATTAATTTCCGCAAAGGAATAATCAAAGACGAGCTGATTTTGGTTCCTAGAGAATGACATAACTTCACATTTATCCAAGTTAAGCTGCAGACCATTAGATCTACACCAGTTCTTGAAGGTATTTAAATCATACTGAATGCAGGAAGAATCATAACTGTTTCTAACGCATGAGAAAATCTTCATATCGTCTGCATAGATTAAGACTTTAAAATGCTTAATCAGAGGAACAATGTCGTCAATGGCAAGAATAAACAACAACGGCCCAAGATGGCTACCCTGCGGTACGCCAGATGTAATTTGTTATTATGTTTTTATGCCCCTTTTTATAAACAGGAATTATAAAGGAGCTCTTCCATAACGTAGGAAATCTACCGGCCTGAAGAGATTTGTTGAAGATGAGTTCCAGTGGAGTGAGTAAGGCGTCAGAACAGCATGTCAAGAATGCAGGTGGAACACCATCAGGACCAAAAGAAAAGTCCATTCTAAGTTCCTTGATATGATCCATAATAATATCACGAGATATAATGGGCAAAGCAATGGAGGCAGCGGGACGATCGTGGATATGATCAAACTCCCTGGAAGAGCACAAAATTGCCAGATGTAAAGGCACTCTCGAAAAACAATGCAAAGTTGTCGGCTATATCGGTCGCGCTGCAACTAGAGAATTCCCTGTATAAGGATGATGATAACGCTAAAAAGCTGTCATGACAATTAACGAAATTACAATAAGTTGATGTGTTTCTACAGCGTAAGTAAGTTTTCCATAGTCTATTTTTCTTATTTTTAAGTCTACGTAGATCTCTAGTGTACCACGGGAGGGGGGGGGGGGTGGACTGACAGGATGATCTTGACCGTTTGAGTGGTACACACAAATTAAAGAGATCATAAATCCTATCATAAAACACGGAAACACACTCGTCGATATCGCTATCATCAAAAAGAGATGCGAAATCGATCGAAAGGATCCTGTTTGAAAGATCAGAGAAGTCCGCCCTTTTAAAATCAAGAACGTATTGATCTACGTTGTGGTCGGCAGTATTAGAACCATCGTAGCAAAAAGAGATGAAAATGGGCGGATGCAAACTGTCAATAGCGGATAAGTTCCAAAAAGTCGGTTCGACTATAGTGTTACTCGAATCAGAAGAAAAGATAAGATCTAACTGTCTTCCCATAGAGTTCTTTACATCACTCACTTGGTGTAAACCAGAGGAGGAGATGGCATCAAGAAAATGGGAGTCTTTAGCAGTAGGACAATTAAAGGGAAGGTAGTCATCGTCATCAGCGTTGAGTACCCATTGAACGCTGGGTAAGTTAAAAACACCAAGAAGGATGATTTCATTCTCTGGGTTTGTCATATTACTAATAAAATCTAGATTAAGAATTAAAATATCGTATAGACTTCTACCATCTACATCAACATAGTTTGTCAAGTTTGGAGGGATATAACAACAAAGCAGGAAAATGTGCATCTTCATCAGTGATATCCTAAGAGCTAAGAGCTCAATTGTGAGCGTGTCGGAAAAGGCAGGTATATCAACCAACCCGCAATCCAAATGCGATTTACATGCAACCAGTACGCCGCCCCCACGATCCATGGAGTCAGAGTATCTATCCTTACGAAAAATCTGATAGGACTCGTCAAGAATTTCAGCATCATTAAAACCGTTATGAAGCCAGGTTTCGGTCAGAGCGATGACGTCGTAACAACAGGGAAGAGAAGCCTGAAATAACTGGCTTGTTCTTAATCCCCTTACATTTTGGTAGTAAAGGGATAGCGTACTTAGTTTTTTTGGTTGCTAACAGATGTTCTAATTTGAGTGCTTCCCGCAACCCTACGACGGGGCACAAACTCGTGAGCTATGATATTCTCGGGCCAGAAATCGGGGGCAGGGACATCTTTACCATGTTGGAAGGTAAAGTGGATAGAACACGTTGACCTAAGCATTTCTTTTCATTTGCAGGTCTACTATAGTGTTTCTTTTATAAGCAAAAGTCATGGCTATAAAGGTAGCATTCGAATTTCTGGAGGACTAAACAATGTCATTAACTTAATAATAATTACTTTATTAAAAATGTACATTTGAGATACAAAGACTCATTGACATGCGCTATACTCAATTAAAAAAATGTTAGAACTAAACTCAGATAAATATCAATGGAAGAATTCAAATGTAAATCATATAATTCAATAATTTCAATTTAAATATTCAATAAACAATGAAATAGAAAAGAATAGACGTTAAAAACACAGAAACTAAAAGTAAGATCATGCATGAATTATCAAGAAGTTCAAACAGCTTTAAAATAGTCTAGAAGCATCATCTTGAAATCCCCCAGTCCTCTCACCACACGAACATTAAATGGAAAACTGTTTCATAATCTAACCCCATGGATGCAGTAAGTGCGAGATCCAAACATAAACCGCGAAAGCGACAGTAATCTTGTGTGTGGTGACGATAGGAATTCAATACCATTCCCTAGATAGCCAGGAGTAAAACCGTTTATAATTTTGTACATCATTACACAAATTCTAAAATTAAGATAATCATCAAAATTGCAACCAAATATTTGTCTAGAAATAACCGATACGTGATCATATCGTCTCAATCCATATATGTACCTGGCGCAGGCGTTAAAAGCAACTTTCAGCTTCCTTCGACAGGAGCTATCAACATTGCAATAAACTCCGAATGGCCCAAAGATTCTTCAAACCACCATTTACTTACTTTACTCGTTCTAGCTAGTTTATTGCCCTGTTGTTCAGATAAAGTGGTGGAATCACTGCGGTATCGACTAGTCTATCGAAGAGAAATATACTCTGCGATTTAGAAGAATTCAGATGAAGCCCATTATTGAGTGCCCACATGGCAATGCGATCCAAGTCATAATTGAATTTAGATATGTTAAATGCCATATAATTATCATTAAGAGTCGAATTAAGGAATAACTACACATCATCGGCATACAGTAAAATAGAACAATATTTTGGAATCGAAACAACGTAATTAATGTATAGAATAAATAACAATGGATCTAGTATCGATCCCTGTGGTACCCCGGCGTTAGTTGCCAATAATTCCGAACAACAAGTCCCTGACACAGTTTACTGTAGACGCTCACATAAGTATGATGACATAAAATGAGCCGCCGCACTACAAAAATGAAATTGAGTACATAATTTATCATTCAAAAAGTTGATTAATAACATCGGAGGTGCTATAGATATAACTCCAATCGACCGAGGAAATTCTGTCATTCGTTCTGAGCTGTCGAGATTCGGATAAAGAGGAAACCATCCCTTATTTCCCCTGCAACTGTCTGCCTCTAGGCAATATCACAGGCCGGCATTTAGGCTACTCAATTTGTAAGGATTTAGCTGAACTAGTTTCTGCTGATATCAGAGACCTAGCAAGGTTCATCATAAGCTCCACAGGATTTTAGATATCATCTATAGGGATAAGAATCTAACCCCAACGTAGTATTGTAATGGGCCATTACGACCTTCCCCTCGGGATGCTGTCATTCTAACTAATTGTAATAATCACGAGAGTTTTGAACCTTTATCATCACAAGGATGGTATTTTTCTCGCCAGTTGCAGAGTGATGTCGGTTGTACGGAATCCAATTTAAATTGTAGGTCCACTTGCAATTGTTCTTTTGAATCGGGTGAAACTCTTCTCCCGCCGGAAACTAGAGATCCTCTAAGATCCAAGGTGCCGCGGATTGGTGGAAGGTCATTGCTGTGGCCACTGTTTTTAGGGTTCCGAACCAAAATGGAAAAAAGTAACCCTTATGGTGCGACTTCGTCTGTCTGTCATAGCTACTTATTTGAGCAACTGCTATTGCTAACAACTTGAAATTTTGAATAGTTTCAACTAAAGCTTGCTCACCCGGAATTTTTTTTAGAATATTAAGGATTGATTGAACACATAAATTTAGAAAGCCGGTTCTTTGTCTGAACTTTGATCGCGCAACTCTATCGTTCATGACTTTGTTACTTACCAATTGTTCCAAAAAAATCGATTAAGGAAATCTCGAAAAATTAAATTTAACTAGTTTTCGTTTCAAGATGGCCTTACACTAACCTGCACTATATCGAATTACCACGGCAGATTCCTTGATATCAACTTTTCAACTGATCTTGCTAGAATACGAATAGAAAAGGCAGTGTCTATCGTTTTTGATGACATATTGCATTTTTGAAAATATTTTCTACAACTACAAAAGGCTGATTTCTCTGCGATCTTGGTTTCTCACTGAGTGCCTTCATCACTGCTATTGAAATTGAAAAGACGTTGTTTCTGGTTTAAACAAAGCATTTAATTCCATCCGATTGGATTAATTCTCAGATCAGATTAAGTTGCTTTGTTTTGCGAAGCCTCTGCCCAATGTAATTTCTAACATTTATAGAGTGCCACAGGGTAGCCATATGGGTCCATTGCTTTTCAATAGTTTTATAAAAGTTGTTACTTTAATTTTGTTTTATTCAAAAATTCTTTATTATTCTGACGATACGAAGATCTTTCGAACTGTGTCAAACATTTCCGATTGTATGCTCTTAAATTCTGACTTGGACGTTTTTCGTAATTGATATACTATCCCTACAGAGATCGTAGAATTTAAATATGAAAGAATATCTTGAGGAATCAGCTTTGTTAAGGTTACTTTAATCTTTACTTTTCTGAACTGTCTAAATTATTTTTTTCTTTTCTTTTTATTGACTGCAGTATTCAGTGATTGACAAAATTAAGGTATAAATAAATAGAATGTGCATTAAAATAAATGTAATTTTCCATCTACAGACACTTTAGAGTGAGCCGTCAATATTGCCTTAGTTGTTTATATTTCAACTTTTCTACGGGGTTGTCCTCCAAAATACCTCTGAGAATTTTTTTTAATTAACTTTTAAATTTGTAATTAACATTGTTTTGCAAACGCACGTTTTATCTCTCTTTGTAAGCCCCGGATGTGTGAACCTTCCTAAACGTGTAAACCTTAACACATACTATCTGTTATCTTCAAAATTTAAGCTTCGAATACCGCAAAAAGATTTAATTTCACTTACGGTTTTCATCTTAGTACAGGTACATTACTTAAGCCGAATTGTTTGACGCATCAACAGAGTAGGCCTAATTTAATTTCCCTTTGAGTAAGCTGTGGCAATACATCGTACAATTTAGGTTTCACATTAATTCATTTGAGGTCGAAAGATTGCAAACAACCAATGACCATTCAAGTACCACAGAAGTGTATTCTGATCTTCTTCCTAAATATAGATGTAAATTAGACAATTGATATACCAATAATAGCGTGCTTATATCGTTAGCTTTTCATTTTGTTTCATTTTAATGAAAATTTGTGGCAACTCGGCAAACTAGCCACAACTGGACGGAATCAAATCGTATACAAAAATGTCAGAATAATGAAAATTTCCATGAAATTTATGCCCGCCCTCAAGCGAGTTTGCATAGAATTTTGTCACCGGAGTAAAATTGATTGGTGTCACGTAATCATAGAGCAGTAGATAGGTAGATTCAAACTATTTTGTTTGATAGATTTAGCAGACTTTCTGATGTTTATTGCATTTGGCCCAGCTTTGCAAAATTGGGAGTGTGGAAATTTGCAGTCCCTTAGGAAATTTATTGATTCAATTAATTTTCCGGTGAATTTTAGACCATTTGTAGCAGTTGTTTTTGATTTTTGTGTGTACAGTTGATATTACAATGAATAACATTTTACCATTGATAAGAAGGCATTGCATAATGGTGAAATTACATTAAATTAGTAAAAGCTGTAATATAATACAAATCACTCTTTCAGATCATTATTAGGTTACGTTACAGTGGCAGCTATAAAGACCACACCGGGTCCATGGCGATACCACGTTCACGAGCGCTACGTCCTAGAGATATCGTTTTGTGAAGGTCGAAGAGCTACTCTATTCATGTCAAAGGTACCCATCTCTGTTGCGGACTTCAGCATGCTTTGCATGCCAATGCTCGAAACTTCTGTCAATCTTTCAATTAAAACCTTGCTAATTTGTACTTGCCACCTTTATCGCAGCTACTTCCGTGTCCATCACAGAGCACTAGTAGCAAAAGCCGCTACACTTTTGCACTCGGGAAGTTTTTAGGGTACTTTCGCAACTCGACGTGTCCAAAGCTACTGCTATTCAACAGGAATGTTTTCAAGTTCCATGGAAACTTGCTCATGTCCAGCCGATTCTTAAAAAAGGAGTGACCCTTCTAACTACAGACCAATTGCAATTGATCATATCTAAAGTTTTTTTTACTAACGGCTCTAGCCGAGCGTTGGAATCATTGTCTTCTTAATTTTGGTAAATCTGAAATCGTCGCGCTTGATATTTGAAAGGCTTTTGATAGAGTCTGGCATGCTGCATTTTTATCCAAACTTCAAGCATTTGGTCTGCACCCACACCTCGTTAAATTGATAAAGTTTTTTGCCAGGTCGTTCAATTCGTGTAGTAATTGACGAAGTGACATCTGATTCCTACGAAATAAATGCTGGTGTACCTCAGGGTTCAGTTCTATTTCTTCTTTTTATTAATGATTTTTTATCCCTTACTCTCAATCCTATTCATACTTTCGCAGACGAAAGCACCCTTGATTTCGCATAATCATTTGATTCTGTAATGAATTCACGTGGAAATACTATAGAAGTCAATCGAGAAAGCATGTGTAGATCATTTAACAGCGACATTTCTACATATAGTCCTCGCTTGGAGCAGGGCAAATCGTGTTTCGTTTAATGCATCCAATACTCAATGCTGTTTAATGTCCCTAAAAAAACCCCCCGCCCATTTCCTTTCCTGCTAAGACTGTGTTTTAGCATCATAGGGCATCCCCTGAGTTTTGGCAACATCATATATACATATATAAAAAAAAGTAAATTAAGTCTCGCAATTAAGCAAACAAAGAAATTCAAAAAAATTGGTTCAATTTTACTCTGTTTAAGTACGCCTTGAAAAGGAGACTTTTTTCCCTCATCTACACGTGCCATAAAGAATTTTCAGTTTTGAACCGTTTGACTAGAATACACCGCGGTGTATGTTTTTTTTTTTAATAAAAAAAATGTAATTGACATTTTGAAATGTTGTTGCTTAAGTTAATATTTAAAAGGTGTGAAGTGTAAAACATGTTTACAAAACAGTAATGACAATTGGCTCACTTCTGTCTTTTTACAGTAGGTTCCCCCTTTAAATAGGCATGATGACTGATTGTGAAGAGCTCTATGTTCTATGATGTTCTTAATCGTTTACTATTTCCAAAAAATATGTTATTTCTGCAGGAAATAAAGGTTTTTTAGAAAAATTATTCCATTTTAAGTTTAAAATTCACGCCAAAACGCCCTCCGCTGTCATGGCGTCTGCTTGTAACGTCACGTCTATGTATGTCAACAGTAAACATTTCTATAAATTTTCATAGATAGTAGCTTATTTATTTAATTTGAGTGTTAGCTTCATCTAGAATAATTCAGACTGGACTTAACTTTGTGATTTCTAATTTTCTCAGGACGATATGTGAATTTTCGAATCCAATTTTGGCCGAAAAAAACGTCTTTTTCAACTTATTAAAATCGCTAACATCTGAACTACTGTGCCAATCTCAAAAGTATCTATAAAAAGTAGTAGTAGGCTCTAGTGCTATTAATTTGATTGCTTGTTTGGCCAAATCGGTCAAGTAGAACTCGAGAAATACTCAAATACTTTCAAACATCTCCAAAAATAAAAAATTAAAATTTTGAATTTTTTTTTTCAAAATTGGTTCCATGAAAAAATTGTTTAATGTGATTTTCGTGATCAGTGGGCCAAAATGCATGAGAAAATAATAGTTAGATATGGTGCGCAAAATGGCTGTAAATTGGTGTTATCAATCTCGCTCTTAATATGAAAATAAATAGGTTTTTCAAAATCCATGAATACTATATGCCTATTGCAACTCCATATGCAATCTTTGTTATCGCCTCACATGCCTCACAAGTAGTTACGAAAACTAAAGACAATCATTCTTTTACCGAATCTTTAATAAATAAGTAAGACGGAGTTGAAGCAATTCATTGAGCGGCACGACCACCATGCCATGGGTCCCGGGTTCGAGACCAGGTCTCCCCGTGAGTTTTTATTAATAAATTAAAATATTCCACTCCGTCAAGTTTCGTTACTTCCCTTACCCTAAAATTCCCGTCCGGCCAAATCCATGCTAACGCATCAAAGGGTTGTCCACTAGGCTTTGGCCACATCGTATAAAAAAAAACATAAATAAATAAATAAACTAAAAACTAAACTGTTTGGATTGTGCGTGTCATTTCATGTGCAGTCATATTTTTCTATCAATCCATTCGGCAAATGAAATCGTATAGCATTCGAAGAAATGTGTTTCAAGAAGACTAGAATTATGAAATGAAGTAAATTTTCAGAGTTTGAAAAAAATCAGGACTTTTATTATTTTTTTCTCTATCCCTCATATAAAAAATGTCTGTGCAGAGCTCTAATTAGAGTGTCCAAGATGAGCACTAATGAAGATTTTAATGATAAATCCTTCTCCGTTTTTGCTAAAGCGAGTACTTTTCTGTTAAAACGCAACACAATTTCATTTACAATTATTCCTCAAGGCAGTTTAGTACCGAAAAAGTTAAAAGAATATTTCTGTACGGGCGGCGTTTCGTAGATAGAAAAGTATAGTCGTTTTTTGCTGGTTTTTAAATTTCCTTTTAAAAGTTTTTATACTTAATGCAGAGTTTTCTAGAAACATTTTAATTGATAGTTTTCAAAACTTTTATATATTGTGCATACATTTCACTTCGTTGAGCAAATTCCTTCAGAGATGGTTAATTTTTATTATTAATTGCACAACAATTTATTTTGTAAATATGCATGCTACGTCCTAACTCAAGTCCAAAATTAAAGTGCCCATGAGCCTTCTGAGCCTGCGGTCAGTAATCACAGTTAATTATATCATGCAGTTCTTGAGGCTGACAGTTAATTCAATTAGGGTCCTGCAAGGTTTGTCACACGCAAGATGTCATGCTGGCTCCACCGATTGGTTTAGGAAGAAAATTTTCTCCACTTGAGTCTAAATAGATTTTTCGCGTGCCCATTGGCAATAGAGGTGCTTATTAATCATTAGTCGCCAGGACTTCCCATAAACACTGTTATAAAACACACATAACAACTGAAATGATGAAGGGGTCATGGGTATAAAGTGAAATTGGATTGAAAGAGTAAACCTTAACTCGTGCAATCTGAAAAAGGGTCAAGTGGATTTTGCTGCGGCACATTACGCTGAAATGGACTTGTCCTATAAAAGGAAACTTATCAATGATTTATAAGATGTCCTCGACTCCAGTCGATAGAGAAATTTTCAAGGTGTATTTTTTTTTGAGGAGGAATACCTAAAGATAGTGTGATACAGACGATGCATTACAAACTGGAAATAAATCTTCAATACCTAGTCGACTGATGACGTAAAACTCGATATTATTTTTTATTCGCAAACGCAAGCAATAAGTTGAGGTATTCCAAGAATTCAATTATGCAAAATATTGCATCAAGAAATTTTTAATCAATTCCAGCAATAGTAATTCCTTTTCAGATGCATAAAAACTTTTAGAATGCATCCTGAAAGATTTCTTTTCGGAAAGTTATTTCCGCTGAAATAGTAGTTATAATGGATTCAGTATTGTGCGGGTTCTTTCAATTAGCATTTTTCTCCTTGGAGTTTTAAAAACATCTTTGAAATATTTTTAAATACTTTGAAAAGGCTTTAGTTTTGAGTTTTTACTATTGAAAAGTTTGTGAATAGTGCGGTAAAATCTTAAACTTCAGATAAACTTGTTGAGTATGAAAATAGAGATTTTGGAGATACTTTAAATTATGATTTGAAAGTAGAGGATTTATTACTTACTCTGGAAATATAAACATCTGTGCACATAATTGATTTCCCTGTATTAAGTCACCTGAGAAATAATCCGTCTTCATTTTCTACTAAATTCCTTCTCTGGCAGGCTTTCAATAGTCCTCATTCAAAATTTACTTGTCCGTGACAAAAAATACTTCTCCAGTACCGTTTTGACACCCCCAAAGGACCTGACCTATCCAAATGATTTTAAAGACTGCGAAAGAAATAATAATCAGCCAATGTCCGGCGATATGATGAGCGGGACATAGTTTTCCACTGAAACTCCTCCAGCCCTTCATTATATTGTCATCCTCGCTGTATGTGGCTGAGCGTTATTCTGATGGAATAACACCTTTCATTTTAAACCAGAGATGGTAATTTTTATTCTAGTTTTAGCTTAGGCCGCTCAAGCTAAGTGTATTGTGTCTAATGGGGATTACTTCTAAGTAGTGATGGGAACCAAGGGCTGATTTAGGGGGGGGGGGGGGGGGGGCACAACCGACCATTAAAAAAACACAAGGAGATTAATTAGGTCAGGCTATAATTAGGTTTAAAGTAAAAACGCTTGTTTTTCTTCCAGAAATTGGAGTTAAAAATTTTCTTTGGGATGGTGATCGCTGAAAAATATCAGCGCTCAAAGAAATGATGGATGTTTCGACCAAAAGTACAAGATGGTCATCATCAGCGTGATACTTGTACTTTTTACCACGGACATCCATGACGAAAGGTCAAAACACAACTCCTCGTCATGGATGTCTGTGGTAAAAAGTACAAGTATCCCGCTGATTGGTCGAAACATCCATCATTTCTTTGAGCGCTGATATTTTTCAGCGATCACCATCCCAAAGAAAATTTTTAACTCCAATTTGTGGAAGAAAAACAAGCGTTTTTACTTTTCATTTTTTTAAATAAATGACTTCCACCAAGTGTTGCCCTTTCTGATATAATTAGGTTTGTTTCGTTTTGCGTACACATACGTAGGCGCAAATTATCGCGAGTTCCAAAACCTCCGGAAATTTTACGCACACGCATTAGGGCCCAAGTGGTCTGAATTTCCGATAAATTTACATTGCTTCTTATAGCAGCCGGGGGGGGGGGGGGGGGGGGGGGATGTGATTTTTCTTTAAACTCTCGTCCTAGCGCCTAAATTATTACTTATATGAAAAAATATATCCGGAGTATCCCGGAATATGGAATGTGAAAAATAAGTAAAGGTAAGGTGACGCCTTGCATTATCTTCTATCGGTATGGGTAGCCTATAGTAGGGTTGAAAAGGCATCGTAAAGTACTGTGGAGAGCGATCTTTCTCCACCTTACGCCGAATAAAGACATATCTTCGCAGCAGGATGACAGAAGATCGTTTGAATGGACTGGCTTTACTGCATGTCCATCAAGAACGCTACAGAAGTACTTGATATCTTCAGCAGAAAACATAAAAGAAAACTATCATTATTAAAGATGTAATTTTTCATTATTTTCATTACTAAACCTTTATTACAAGTATATTTCTTATAGTTACTGTTGTATGTCATTATTTTACAATTAATCCCAAAGATATAGTGTAATCGTATGAGTACACTTCTTGCCCGTCTGGCCCTTGTGCCCCTCCCAGAAAAAAAATCCTATATCCGCCCCTGATGAGAACCAGCGAATGAAAACTATCGCAGCGTTCGATGGTTGCAAAATGTTCATTCATTCGATGTTTCTATTAAAACCATTACTATTCTCGTTCAGTAGTTGAATGAAATTTTCTTCGTTGCCTAAAAAGAGTAATTAACCGCAAAACCTAACTTCGTAATGCGTAGACCGATTTGGATAATCCGTTTTTTGTTGTGTAGAGTATGATTCCCCCCCCCCCTCTCCCACCAAATTGCTAATAATCAAATAAAATGTTCCCTAGGGTGGGGTGGACTTCGTAACGCGTGGACCGATTCGGATGATTCTTATTTTGTTAGGTGGAGTATGTTCCCCGATTGGTCTCATGCCAAAAAAGTTTTTAGTAGGGTGAGGGTGGGGATAAAACCTAACTCTGTAATGCGTGGACCGATTTGGATAATTTCTTTGTTATATAGAGTATGATCCCCCATTGCTAATAATGAAAAAGTAAGGCCTTAGTGAATGGGTTGGGAGGTATGTTACCACGACACAATTTTAAACGGTGTGGTTGTAGTGGAGCAGGGGATGGATTTCAACTTCTTAATGCGTAGACCTATGTGGCTGATTCATTTTATGTTGTATAGAGTATGGGGGATTGCTAATAAAGGAAAAAAAATTTGTCCCTAGGGTGAGGTGGAGAGGGGGAGGGACAGTCTTTTTATGCTGGGTAGAGTATGTTCCCCGATTGGTACGATATCAAAAAAGTTTTTGTTAGGATGGGGATGCGAATGAAACATAACTTCGTAACGCGTGAACCGATTTTGATAATTTTTTTTATGTTGTATATAGTATGATCCCTCATTGAAAATAATGCAAAGAATAATTGTCCCTAAGGTTGGACTGGAGAGAGAGAGGGCTCGTCTAACTTTGTAACGCGTGGACCCATTTGGATGATTCTTTTTCTGATGTATAAAGTATGTTCCCCCATTGGTACCGCGACACAATTTTTAACGGTGCAGTTGTAGTGGGGGAAGTGGTGGATGGTAACTTCTTAATGCGTAGGCCGATTTGGATGATTCTTTTTATATTATATAGAGTATAATCCCCCATTTCTAATATGAGGATAAATTTTACTCTAGCATATACAAATTTTGACGTGGAATCTCTTTTTTCCGAATGCGAATCTCTCTCATGAAATCAGATATATGATATAGATTCCGTTGATGACCAAGTTCTTTTTTTTGACAATTCGATTGAATATTTGTACAACAAATATGTCCCTCTGCGTAGAAAGAATGTCAAAACTGACTCCGTGTCCCTGGTTTACCGCAGAAATCAACTTTCTGATTGCTGAGCGAGAGTATCTATACTTCAGGTATCGAAGATTGAGAACTATTGAAAGTCGACAATTGTACAGACGTATAAGGAAAGTCGACAATTGTACAGACGTATAAGTAACAAAACAAATTTAAAAATTCGAACAGCTAAACGTGTATACTATGAACGAAGATTTTGTCTTCAGGTATCATCTAAAACAATGTGGCGTAATCTACGCAATGCTGGCGTCTATGGAAACAAACTATTTGAAAACAATATTATTCCGAATGAATTAAACATGTTTTCCACAGGAATCCAGCAATCATTCCATGGCGCTGGGGTTTCTCCGTTACAGTCTGCGGCCAGCGAAAGTATTGCTGAAATAAGGATACGTGATAACTCCCCTGGTTTCAGTTTTCGAGGAGTTAGTGGCAATGAGGTGCTTAAAGATATGTTCGCTGTTATTAATCGATTGCCACTGGGCGTGACGGTATGTCGCCGAAGTTTATTAGGTGCATAGCATCACTTACCATCGGACCTATTTTGCATATTTTTAATACATGAATTACAAGATCCCAATTCCCCACAGCTTGGAAATTCGCGAATATCTTACCGATTCTTAAGAATGCCGCAGCCTCGTCGAAAGTTTTTAAAAAGTTGTTGTATTGGTAAGCTCAACATTATCTAGTCGAAAATAATTTGATGAGTTGCTGGCAATCTGAATTCCGATCCAGGCATAGTTATGAGATATTTGTTAAGGTTACAATCGACTTTCGTGCGGCACCGAATAAGAGAGAAATTTCCACTCTGGAGATCCTAGACTTTTCAAAGGCATTTGACGGTGTATGCCACAAGAACTTGCTTGACAAGTTATCCAATTGCTTTAATTTTTCTAGAGGCGCCTCTCTCTCGGTCAGGGACTTTCTACATCTACGTTTCCAAAGGGTAATGATCGACGAGAAAAATTACTCAGACTATCTCCTCCTGGGCAGTGGTGTCCCACAGGGATCTATCCTGGGCCTATTGATTTATAGTCTGAACATCAATGATTTGCCACAGATGGTGCGTGATGTAGATATTCATAT
Source organism: Leptarthrus brevirostris (assembly GCA_964036015.1). Taxonomy (NCBI): domain Eukaryota; kingdom Metazoa; phylum Arthropoda; class Insecta; order Diptera; family Asilidae; genus Leptarthrus; species Leptarthrus brevirostris. Next base: position 10,426,488 of record OZ038373.1, read on the forward strand.
TTACGCCGATGACGTGCAGGTGTACTTTAGTCGTCCAATAGGCCTTATCGAAGATTGTGTTGCCCGAATGAAAAGTGATTTGAATGAGATATATAACTGGTCTTTAGAAAATAGTCTGAAACTAAACCCAAGTAAATTAAAGTGCATCGCCTTTTCTTGTGCAACTATTGATCCTTCGACTTTGCCAGCAATTATGTTGAATGGGACCGTACTGCCTTATGAGAGTAAGGTTTGTAATTTGGGGGTTATTCTGAAGTTAAAAATGACATGCTGTGATCACCTATAGACTAATATTTGTAATATCTATGCCAATCTTTGACGCGTTTGGCTATTGTTTATCATGCTTTCGCCCAAAATGACAGCGCAACCTAATTAAATCTCTATTACTACAACACTTTACTCATGGATTCCTAGTTTTCCCAAAACTTGACTCTTGCTGCAAGCTAAATGTTGGTTTATTTTTGGACTGCGTCGATTCCATCATGTACCTCACCTGAGATTCACACTACTTGGATGTTCATTGGACACTTATTTGAAAAGAATAGCTTTGTTATAATTTAATAGCTACCTCTCAACCTTATGTACCGTCTGCTCTCTTCATTCAACCAGGGGATATAAGCTTCTAATGCCGCGATTTAAACCTGCTATCTTTGATGGTTCTAACATTGTTCAGCTAATTCTTCGATTATGGAATAAAGTACCAAATAATATTCAGAGAGCTACTTTCTTAACTAGGTTTTCTTGCAGTGACATATTTTTTGCACAGATTTGCAAATAGCATAAATCCTTGCAACCATACAGCTTTTGTCCAAAACTTTTTTCTCTAGGTCGCGTTGTTCAAAGGTTATAGGAGTGCGAAGTTTTAATAAAAACACCCGCTATAAAATAATTTGTGGAAAAGTAAAATGCAATTATTCCTATCATTCATTCCATATCCTTTATAATGAAGTTAAATAATTAAAAGGTAATATTTCCACAAAACGTGGTCGCTAATTGTAATCTACCATTAACATTTCTAATAATCTGAAGAAAAGCAAAACGATGAGAAATTTCATTCATATGCTAGTGAGCCTTAACAGCATAATTGAAAACCTCACTCTACAAAGTTTAGCAATTTCAACTTGGGGAAATTTATATTCTTGTACGTCCGGCAATTACGCAATTGTGTTACACCACTTCACATTATGCAATTATGTTTTGCCGGAAAAGTGGATACTATTCTGACAGGTAAATTATGTAATTTATGTCTGGCTCATTTGGTTTTGCATCGCCTTGTACAACGTTTAGGTAAGAATGTGTAATGTTGCTACGCACAGAGAATGCAATTCGTCGGATATTAACTGATTAATGGAGTAAGTTCTGTCAATTGCATTAAGTTGTTTATTGTTTAAAATTGACAAGTTATTTAGAAATGTAATATTGCGGTTATGTCTTTCGGTTATACAGTACTGTGGAAAAGAAACCGGCCTGTAGGGGTTATTTTATCAAACGGATAAAACAAAAACAAAATTTCTGTTAAATTCATCTAATTTTTATTAAGTGATTTAAGAAAATCCCGATTCAAAATAAGACTCGCCCTTTCCCAATCTGAAACAGGCACGTACAGCGTTAAAAGTCTGAATGGCACTCAAACGAAGCACGGGACGCCTAAGTAAAAATTATACTTTTCCTAATACCAGCCCGTTGCGGGCACGTATCAATAAAAGGTGCACGAAGTAGTCCAAACCAAACACGGTACGCTCACACATTTTCTAGACTAAAATTTTAAATGAAAACAATAAAATTATGTTCGTAGATTAACTCATTCACGACCGACGTCTGAAATAACAAAACTATCGCTTCAGTAGCCGGCAACGTTTGTGCAGCTGAACCTTATTTTTTCTTGGATTAATAGAGTTTATAACTGAAACTGGTAAATATAAAAGGATAAAAATAACAAATTTCAGATAATTGTTATCATTATTATTGTCATGACACACCTTGTGAGCCATCGCCTGGTGGGAACCATTTTAATATCAAATGGCCGATGACCCACATGGTGATTTTACATAACCCATACGCTGAGTCACCAGTCTCGGATGTGTTGAAGCCAGAACGCAGTAACAAAAGCGTGCATAAATTTCCCGGCAAAAACGATTTAACTACACAAAGTAATGCAGTTAAGTAGTTAAGACGTTTTTGCCTAGAAATTTTCTACGATTCGTTTTTGCCCGGAATCTCACGCGATTCGTTTTTGCGCGGAACATTTTATAAGCCACTTTTGCCCAAACCTTATAAATAGGTCACTTTTACTCTCAGCCCGTCAATTGATCCTTTCGGTTTCATGCGAAAGCTTCAAGCAGCTTAAAAAATCTAACTCCTTATTGGTGCTTTTATAGAAAAGCCAAACGAATTTAGTTAACCTTTATCAGAAACCTCAATCGTGTCATAAAAAAGTTTATACTTCTTACGTCGCTCGAGTTTTGAATTTTTGTTTTCAACAAACATATTGTAAAGAAGTTACATTTTTCCCACCAACGTAATCCATCCCACAACGAAGTAAAGGGTTAACTCCACCGCCAGACCCCAGACAGACTATATAATTGTGACTGATTGGCTCAGTGCTTTGGGGTCTGTCGGAGGTCAGCCGCCATCAAGACCACAACGACCAGTGCACCAGAGTCAGTCGCAGTCTAGCAGTGATGCAAGCGCATATTAGTGCTCAACAATTTTGTTTACCCTCATAAGACTCATCCTAAAACATCCCAGTAAAAAAAATCACGTGGAATACATGATAATCCCACAAAGACCCTTCAATCCTGCAATCTTTACCCATTTATACCAATCCCCACAACCTTAGATTCACTCCCCTTTTCCGACTCGATCGCCATCGTACGAACTACGGTCAACATCAGGATGCTACGAAAAGTCAACGACCTTTCCTCCTTTGACTTCCATCTGAGTAAATCATCCCTTCACAAAGCCTTATATCTTGATCCCGCCCATCCTGATCGCCTTTCTTAATTCTTTTTCTTTCCAGTTTGCATTTATTATAATTATAGCTCATATTGTAGCTTATACTATTAATTATAGCTTGTATTTTTATTTGTTGTTTGTATTAAGCTTAAATAAATAAAGCACGAGCAAGAGATGTAAAATTAACGTGGCATTCAACGTGTCAATAATGATGCCACCTTTAAAAATATAAGAAGTAGAATTTCTTAAAAATGTCAAATAGATGGGTTTGATTTGAGAATGTCGATTTGGCAAACGTTCCAGAAAATGGTTCGCAAGGGATGGCCACGTTTGAACTCATACACCATACAAAACCACCTTGTCTATAATTTTTTGTTAAGGCGTTGAAAATAGCTGTAAGGTATAATTTAGGTAGTGCAGAAATTAATCTTTAAAAAAAAACCAAACCATCTGATACCTTGGGCTCTCTGATTTTGCAAAAAAAAATCTTTATGGCCTTCGTAATCATTTACAGATGTACACTCGTACGTGCACAGGCATTAGTCAACGAAGGTCAAAACAAAGGGAATGCAAAAAAACTATTATCGTACAGTTGCCAACAGAGATTATTGTAAATTTTCTAATTTCACTTTTCATCGGAGTTAGATTACAAACAATTTTATAGTTCCGATATTTTAAATAAATTACTTCCCACCACCGAACCAAAGAATATCCAGAAATTTCACCTGCAGTCAGACAGAGATTTCACGCACAAGTTAATTTCCCAATTCAATTCGATTTATTTCTGCACTGAGGTTGAACACGTGAAGCGAGTGGCATTCTTAACTTGCCAACAACGGCTGCACTCAGTCATTACAGTTTACTCCATTCCAAAGTTGATTGAACGGAAATGTTCCTGAGTTTGCTTGAGGCCCTTCACGCCGGCCACTACACATTTTACACCTAGCGCATGTGCCAACCGTCCAAGCCAGTGGAGTTTTCAGCATTAAAGATTGAAGCCCAGCGCCTCGCTCACTCAATATTGCCGACCAACGTAAGCATTGAATCGTCGCAATGTCAAAACGTTCAATTCAGGCGACTGCAATGTGAGAAATGTGTGCCCGAGAAAAATTCATACGAAAGCGCACCACCCACCACCCCACAGACTGAAGCAAGCCAGCGCGTTACTGCTCGACTGACGACACAACAGCTTGACTGGAACAAAGCGATTTCCTTTCAAGCAGAGCGGTCGAAGTGAAACACATGAGTTTTCATTGAATCAAGCGAAACCACCAGTCAACGTTGAAGTGAAGTGAATTTCAGTGGACTGCTGTGCTGACTGCTGGACTGAAGCTGAAGGAATTGGCCGAGGGTGGTGGTGCGCTTGCGCTCGTTCAGTATCGCACCCTGTGGCTGAGTAAAATGAAACTCAGTGCGCTGCTTTGACTGAATGATTAGCTAAGTTGAAACATGTGGCGGGTTGCTTTATGTTGAATTGTTTTAGGGAAGTTCAATAGCCAAAACCACATTCGATTAACTCGTGCTTTTTCTACCGTAGGCGAAGAACCGATGAGTGAGTGGTAGGTAAGCACATTGGCTCTGCTCTGGTCTTTTCGAATTATAATAATTGCAAGTGCTGGGGCGCTGGGAATTTTCTTTCGCAAGGAAATTTATGTTTATGTTGTCTTCATTTCTTCCTTATAACAATGAATATGTGCTATGACGTTTTGTGCTGTTTACGGTTTTCACGGTAGGACAGGATGGCTGTCATTGGAAAAATTAAAAATGATAGAAAATGCAAATATCGCCCAGCAACAAATATTTTTGAATAAACCCTTTGATATTTTATTGGCTAGCCTAACTTCGTAACGCATAAACCGATTTGGATGATGCTTTTGCTTTTGTTGTATAGAGATTCCTCACTGCTAATAAGAGAATAATTTGGTCCTAAGATGTGTGGCGGATGTATTTCTTCGCTATGCGACTTAAATGAAAATCTTTTATTTTCAAATAAAAAAATTATTTTAATAATTTTTTAAATAAAACTCACAAAAAATTCTTATTAAGAGAAAGTTTATTTTATTTTTTTGAAAAGAAAGATACTTTAATTTTATATATTTTGACTCTTAAGAGGAGTTGAATTAAACGACTTAGGTCACGACGAACAACTAACTAAGTACATTCTTATTCTTATATCCAAGAGACAGTTTTCATGAGTTTAAGTTATGATGAATAAGCTTTTCTCATGGGAAACTTATTTCACAGTTTGACTGAGGTGTAAGTTTTCCATGAGCTCGACAATTTCAGGTCGAATGGTATTTGGATATGTCACGTGTTTGTGACTTATGTTATTTGAGGTGTCTGGGAATGTAACTTGCGTACTCGCAACGGTCGCGTATATACTTTAAAAAATATTAAAGTTTGTGCTTGCTTTGGGCGTGAATATATGTACTACACAGCTTCACAAAAAAAAATTTTAAAAATTAATAATGAGGTCTGACTATATTTACTATATGTTTTCGAGGTCGCTGAATCCGACTCAGAGATCCGTTTAACTCCATTACATCAGGATTTTCCATAATCTCAAGATTTTGACCAAAATCCTTTATAACCCCTTGAATTTAAAACCCCATAGCCCTATCATACCAAAAACCCTAAGCCCTTAACCCTCCACCCTTAAATCGCATAACCCCATAACCTCAAAATAAAAGTGGCAAAGGTCACAATACGCTCGGCATTTCCGAAGTTAGGGCTAGATGGACATTGGACAGTTCGACAGTACATAACGAATTGAAAATCCTGATGTGATGGGGTTAAACGGACCTCGGATTCGGATTCACCGACCTCGAAAACATATAGTAAACATAGTCAGTCCTCATTATTAATTTTTTCAATTTCTTTTGTGGAGCTTTGTTATTTTTACTCGGGATGTCTTATAAATATTTCCCTTAAAGTATATCAAGAAATTCCTTCCGCCCTTTTGGAACTAAGATCTCTATAATCTGAGGAAGATTACTCGAGATATTTGCTACAGGCATAAATACTACGAACCGTATAAAGATTTCCTTACGGTTTATTAAAAAACCATCAGAGAAGCCAAAAAATAGACTTGGGATGGAGTAATGCCATTCTATTGAAGGCTGTAGGGAATCAGATAGACTTATCGGATGGTGCGTGAGCGCAATTCTCGGCTGAAACGTTGGAAATTCTAATGGATACTCACTTCCCGGATTGCAGGGGGGATAAGCAAAGCACAAACCGGTAACCAGTCATATTTCGGACAACGAAGTTGAAGATATCGTCATCAGAGAGAGAACTATTTGGGCTAAAAACAGCTTCGCCCCTTACAAACCCTCTGAGCCAGATGAATTTGCTCCAATCATGGTACAGAAGCTACCAAACTTAGTAGCGAAGAGGCTGATGGCTATTTTCAAAGGTTGTATAGCGCATAACTACATTCCTCAGACCCGAAGAAATGTCAAGATAGTGTTCATTCCTAAGGCTAGTAAACGGGGTCACAAACTTTCAAAGGAGCTTCAGACCAATCAGTCTGACCTCCTTTTTGTTAAAGACCCTGGAGGGTGTGCTCGAGGTTCACCTTAGATAAACTTTTAATGGCAGTCGTGTATATAGATCTTAGCATGCCTACTGCAAGGGAACATTCAAAGAGCTGGCTCTTCATGAGGTTGTACGTACGATTGAACACTCAGTAAAATATAAAGAATATACTCCTGTGGCGTTCCTGGACATTGAAGGAGCCTTCAATAAGGTTCGCTCTGAATCTATACTCTAGGCTCTCGCTGGGCTGGGCGTGGAGCAAAGCCTCGACCGTTGGATTTTGACGATGCTAATATAAAGGGTAGTAGAATCTGAATTGAGTACCAGCCGTGTTGTAAGGCACGTCTATAGAGGTATGCCTCAGAATGGAGTTCTGTCTCCTTTACTTTGGCGTGTTCATGAACAAAATATTTTTGAAATTCGATCAGGAAACAATTAAAGTTGTCGCCTATTCTGACGATTTGGCAATCCTGGTATCGGGGAAACTCCTTTCCGTAATAAGCGATGTTGTGGATGTTGTGTTCTTTTAGACCCAAACTTGAACTGGAAGCAAAACATAGAATAAAGAGTCAGAAAGGCGAATCTGGTACTCTATGCCTGCAATCGCAGTTTTAGTAAAAGGTGGAGATCGCGGACTAAAATGACTCTGTGGTCGTACACAGCAATGGTACATCCTATCCCCACCTAGGACTCCCTAGGTTGGTTTCCAGCTATGAGGAAGGGTTATAACAAAATCAAATGAAAATCCCGCTTTAAAACCCAAAAGTCAGAAAGCAATCCAATAATTAAACACTATTGTTGTGCTTCCTTTTTAATTTAATAGATATGGCTATTCAAAGATAAGAATGCATAAGAACAGAAAGGATCCAACCAACATAGTTCAAATGGATTTAAATTAAAACTCATACGGGATCCTCACACTCTTGCAGAAACTTCGCTAGAAGTCAGCAGATGGTTACGTTGTAGATGAAGTAGCCTTTATTATAGTATGTAATTGCGAATTCATTGCCTAGGTAACGTACGACCGACAAAGGTCAATAGTTGTCTACTCATTAACTCTATATCAAAACCTGCTCGTGTTTCAAATAACTGAGAACGCAATTTTTCAGTTGCTTCACTTCTCGCAAAAAACCCCAAAAGCCCTCAAAGTGTTTATTTGTCCTTTGACTATATTTCACAACTTCGAAAAGGACTTCTTGTTTTCTGAAAAAAGGTTTTAAGCTCTTTTCAGGAATAGCAACAAATGAGCAGCCTTGAAAAGTTTGAAAGAAAATCCCTTCGGACGATTTAACCCTTTTAGACGTCCTTAAAATTAAACGCTCAAAGGTAGAATTGTCCTAGTAGCTTACGTATTGATAATGAACCTAAATTTTCCTAACCAGCAACTTGACGACGATAGTATAAGCTTAAATCTCGCTTGTCAGCACTAATAGCAGAAACCTTCGTGTATCGTGTCGGGTAACAACGTGCAATTTAATTCAATGCTCGCTACTTCCTAACAATTTGGGGTTGAGTACCCTGTGATAATGCCACGGAATTTAGTCCTTATCTCGTGCGACTAACATGACTTCCACGTGTTGTGCTGCAGTGTTCCTTTGATTAAAGGTAGCATGGCATGTACCTCATTTTCAAATATTTTAACCTCGCGGTAATAAGGTAAAGCTATGGGCATGGTCAGGGCAGCTCTGCCCCTATTATGTTGTGTACTGTGAACGTAAATAACGAAATTATAATGAGTACCTTTTGTCTGGAGTATGCAATGTTTATGCAGTGAAATCTATCTGCTTTCCGAGGTATTTTGCATATATCTATTGTAAATATGACCAAAATCTGGATATTGCAATTTCCATTAATTAAAATTGAAATATAGATAATCTTTACTAAATTAGTTTACCCGAAAGGAATGTTAGAGCCGCGGTGAACTGGCTCAATCTTCTAAACAATTTTACAGTACGTTGGCCCGCAATGTTTTGTGATAAGGGAGAAATCGAACAACAATTTAGTTGGTCAACGAAATTTTAATTTGTAGCAAGGCCGGAGTTGGATCAAATGGTTTAGCGGCATGACCACAACTCCATGGTCCCCGGGTTCGAGACTAGGTCTCCCTGTGGGTTTTTAAAATATGATTCAAACAAAAATCTACTCCGTCTCTGGGCTATTGTGTAGCAATACAAAAATAAGACATTCAATTTCCCTCAGTCCCCTTACCCTAATTACCTTCTGGGCAAAACCCTGCTAGTGCATCAATGGGTCGTCCCCTAAGCGTAAAAGAAGCATTATTTGTTACATCATGCTATATTCACCAATTGGTACCATGTCAACAATTTTGTTGCTTTTGTGCTGTGGCGTGGGGGAAGGGGGAGGGGGGGTGTGGTTTCACTGGAAAGTATCTCAATATGACGGAACTGGAACGATTTTTGTATCTCCTGGAAGCGTTTCGTTGATGAGTCATTTTTCATTTAATGCGCAATTTCCAGCCTGGAAAATTATCCCAATCCACAGTTTAGAATATCTACTTTCAAATGGCACTGGAAATTTTACTGGAATTCATCGAATTGATTAATTTTGAGCATTCTGAAAATTGACTGGAAATGAGGCCATTGCAACGGTTTTTCGGCATTTTTTCCATGTTTCCAGGCTCCAGGGAACGGGAAAACCAGCTAGACCACCATTTTTTGACATGCTCTTTCGAATGGCATCAAAATTTTAGCAAAAAAATTTCACTCAAAATCGACAAAAATCACTGGCCTATAGCCCATGATTTTTTTGGTGAAAAAAATTTTTTGTTACGAAATCAAATAAAACGGGTCTCATTCGAAAGAGGACGCCAAAAGCAATTGATTTGGAAGGTTTCACTGGAAAGTATCTCAATGTGACGGAACTGGAACGATTTTTGTATCTCCTGGAAGCGTTTCGTTGATGAGTCATTTTTCATTTAATGCGCAATTTCCAGCCTGGAAAATTATCCCAATCCACAGTTTAGAATATCTACTTTCAAATGGCACTGGAAATTTTACTGGAATTCATCGAATTGATTAATTTTGAGCATTCTGAAAATTGACTGGAAATGAGGCCATTGCAACGGTTTTTCGTCATTTTTTCCATGTTTCCAGGCTGCAGGGAACGGGAAAACCAGCTAGACCACCATTTTTTGACATGCTCTTTCGAATGGCATCAAAATTTTAGCAAAAAAAATTTCACTCAAAATCGACAAATATCACTGGCCTATAGCCCATGATTTTTTTGGTGAAAAAAATTTTTTGTTACGAAATCAAATAAAACGGGTCTCATTCGAAAGAGGACGCCAAAAGCAATTGATTTGGAAGGTTTCACTGGAAAGTATCTCAATTTGACGGAACTGGAACGATTTTTGTATCTCCTGGAAGCGTTTCGTTGATGAGTCATTTTTCATTTAATGCGCAATTTCCAGCCTGGAAAATTATCCCAATCCACAGTTTAGAATATCTACTTTCAAATGGCACTGAAAATTTTACTGGAATTCATCGAATTGATTAATTTTGAGCATTCTGAAAATTGACTGGAAATGAGGCCATTGCAACGGTTTTTCGTCATTTTTTCCATGTTTCCAGGCTCCAGGGAACGGGAAAACCAATCTAGACCACCATTTTTTGACATGCTCTTTCGAATGGCATCAAAATTTTAGCAAAAAAAATTTCACTCAAAATCGACAAAAATCACTGGCCTATAGCCCATGATTTTTTTGGTGAAAAAAATGTTTTGTTACGAAATCAAATAAAACGGGTCTGATTCGAAAGAGGACGCCAAAAGCAATTAATTTGGAAGGTTTCACTGGAAATTATCTCAATTTGACGGAACTGGAACGATTTTTGTATCTCCTTGAAGCGTTTCGTTGATTAGTCATTTTTCATTTAATGCGCAATTTCCAGCCTGGAAAATTATCCCAATCCACAGTTTAGAATATCTACTTTCAAATGGCACTGGAAATTTTACTGGAATTCATCGAATTGATTAATTTTGAGCATTCTGAAATTGACTGGAAATGAGGCCATTGCAACGGTTTTTCGTCATTTTTTCCATGTTTCCAGGCTCCAGGGAACGGGAAAACCAGCTAGACCACCATTTTTTGACATGCTCTTTCGAATGGCATCAAAATTTTAGCAAAAAAAATTTCACTCAAAATCGACAAAAATCACTGGCCTATGCCCATGATTTTTTTGGTGAAAAAAATTTTTTGTTACGAAATCAAATAAAACGGGTCTCATTCGAAAGAGGACGCCAAAAGCAATTGATTTTGGAAGGTTTCACTGGAAAGTATCTCAATGTGACGGAACTGGAACGATTTTTGTATCTCCTGGAAGCGTTTCGTTGATGAGTCATTTTTCATTTAATGCGCAATTTCCAGCCTGGAAAATTATCCCAATCCACAGTTTAGAATATCTTCTTTCAAATGGCACTGGAAATTTTACTGGAATTCATCGAATTGATTAATTTGAGCATTCTGAAAATTGACTGGAAATGAGGCCATTGCAACGGTTTTTCGTCATTTTTTCCATGTTTCCAGGCTCCAGGGAACGGGAACACCAGCTAGACCACCATTTTTTGACATGCTCTTTCGAATGGCATCAAAATTTTAGCAAAACAAATTTCACTCAAAATCGACAAAAGTCACTGGCCTATAGCCCATGATTTTTTTGGTGAAAAAAATTTTTTGTTACGAAATCAAATAAAACGGGTCTCATTCGAAAGAGGACGCCAAAAGCAATTAATTTGGAAGGTTTCACTGGAAATTATCTCAATTTGACGAACTGGAACGATTTTTGTATCTCCTGGAAGCGTTTCGTTGATGAGTCATTTTTCATTTAATGCGCAATTTCCAGCCTGGAAAATTTTCCCAATCCACAGTTTAGAATATCTTATTTCAAATGGCACTGGAAATTTTACTGGAATTCATCGAATTGATTAATTTGAGCATTCTGAAAATTGACTGGAAATGAGGCCATTGCAACGGTTTTTCGTCATTTTTTCCATGTTTCCAGGCTCCAGGGAACGGGAAAACCAGCTAGACCACCATTTTTTGACATGCTCTTTCGAATGGCATCAAAATTTTAGCAAAAAAAATTTCACTCAAAATCGACAAAAATCACTGGCCTATAGCCCATGATTTTTTTGGTGAAAAAAATTTTTTGTTACGAAATCAAATAAAAGGGGTCTGATTCGAAAGAGGACGCCAAAAGCAATTAATTTGGAAGGTTTCACTGGAAATTATCTCAATTTGACGGAACTGGAACGATTTTTGTATCTCCTGGAAGCGTTTCGTTGATGAGTCATTTTTCATTTAATGCGCAATTTCCAGCCTGGAAAATTATCCCAATCCACAGTTTAGAATATCTACTTTCAAATGGCACTGGAAATTTTACTGGAATTCATCGAATTGATTAATTTTGAGCATTCTGAAATTGGCTGGAAATGAGGCCATTGCAACGGTTTTTCGTCATTTTTTCCATGTTTCCAGGCTCCAGGGAACGGGAAAACCAGCTAGACCACCATTTTTTGACATGCTCTTTCGAATGGCATCAAAATTTTAGCAAAAAAAACTTCACTCAAAATCGACAAAAATCACTGGCCTATAGCCCATGATTTTTTTGGTGAAAAAAATTTTTTGTTACGAAATCAAATAAAACGGGTCTCATTCGAAAGAGGACGCCAAAAGCAATTAATTTGGAAGGTTTCACTGGAAATTATCTCAATTTGACGGAACTGGAACGATTTTTGTATCTCCTGGAAGCGTTTCGTTGATGAGTCATTTTTCATTTAATGCGCAATTTCCAGCCTGGAAAATTACCCCAATCCACAGTTTAGAATATCTACTTTCAAATGGCACTGGAAATTTTACTGGAATTCATCGAATTGATTAATTTTGAGCATTCTGAAAATTGACTGGAAATGAGGCCATTGCAACGGTTTTTCATCATTTTTTCCATGGTTCCAGGCTCCAGGGAACGGGAAAACCAGCTAGACCACCATTTTTTGACATGCTCTTTCGAATGGCATCAAAATTTTAGCAAAAAAAATTTCACTCAAAATCGACATAAATCACTGGCCTATAGCCCATGACTTTTTCGGTGAAAAAAATTTTTTGTTACGAAATCAAATAAAAGGGGTCTCATTCGAAAGAGGACGCCAAAAGCAATTAATTTGGAAGGTTTCACTGGAAATTATCTCAATTTTACGGAACTGGAACGATTTTTGTATCTCCTGGAAGCGTTTCGTTGATGAGTCATTTTTCATTTAATGCGCAATTTCCAGCCTGGAAAATTATCCCAATCCACAGTTTAGAATATCTTCTTTTAAATGGCACTGGAAATTTTACTGGAATTCATCGAATTGATTAATTTTGAGCATTCTGAAAATTGACTGGAAATGAGGCCATTGCAACGGTTTTTCGTCATTTTTTCCATGTTTCCAGGCTCCAGGGAACGGGAACACCAGCTAGACCACCATTTTTTGACATGCTCTTTCGAATGGCATCAAAATGTTAGCAAAACAAATTTCACTCAAAATCGACAAAAGTCACTGGCCTATAGCCCATGATTTTTTTGGTGAAAAAAATTTTTTGTTACGAAATCAAATAAAACGGGTCTCATTCGAAAGAGGACGCCAAAAGCAATTAATTTGGAAGGTTTCACTGGAAAGTATCTCAATTTGACGGAACTGGAACGATTTTTGTATCTCCTGGAAGCATTTAGTTGATGAGTCATTTTTCATTTAATGCGCAATTTCCAGCCTGGAAAATTACCCCAATCCACAGTTTAGAATATCTACTTTCAAATGGCACTGGAAATTTTACTGGAATTCATCGAATTGATTAATTTTGAGCATTCTGAAAATTGACTGGAAATGAGGCCATTGCAACGGTTTTTCATCATTTTTTCCATGGTTCCAGGCTCCAGGGAACGGGAAAACCAGCTAGACCACCATTTTTTGACATGCTCTTTCGAATGGCATCAAAATTTTAGCAAAAAAAATTTCACTCAAAATCGACATAAATCACTGGCCTATAGCCCATGACTTTTTCGGTGAAAAAAATTTTTTGTTACGAAATCAAATAAAAGGGGTCTCATTCGAAAGAGGACGCCAAAAGCAATTAATTTGGAAGGTTTCACTGGAAATTATCTCAATTTTACGGAACTGGAACGATTTTTGTATCTCCTGGAAGCGTTTCGTTGATGAGTCATTTTTCATTTAATGCGCAATTTCCAGCCTGGAAAATTATCCCAATCCACAGTTTAGAATATCTTCTTTCAAATGGCACTGGAAATTTTACTGGAATTCATCGAATTGATTAATTTTGAGCATTCTGAAAATTGACTGGAAATGAGGCCATTGCAACGGTTTTTCGTCATTTTTTCCATGTTTCCAGGCTCCAGGGAACGGGAACACCAGCTAGACCACCATTTTTTGACATGCTCTTTCGAATGGCATCAAAATTTTAGCAAAACAAATTTCACTCAAAATCGACAAAAGTCACTGGCCTATAGCCCATGATTTTTTTGGTGAAAAAAATTTTTTGTTACGAAATCAAATAAAACGGGTCTCATTCGAAAGAGGACGCCAAAAGCAATTAATTTGGAAGGTTTCACTGGAAAGTATCTCAATTTGACGGAACTGGAACGATTTTTGTATCTCCTGGAAGCATTTAGTTGATGAGTCATTTTTCATTTAATGCGCAATTTCCAGCCTGGAAAATTACCCCAATCCACAGTTTAGAATATCTACTTTCAAATGGCACTGGAAATTTTACTGGAATTCATCGAATTGATTAATTTTGAGCATTCTGAAAATTGACTGGAAATGAGGCCATTGCAACGGTTTTTCATCATTTTTTCCATGTTTCCAGGCTCCAGGGAACGGGAAAACCAGCTAGACCACCATTTTTTGACATGCTCTTTCGAATGGCATCAAAATTTTAGCAAAAAAATTTCACTCAAAATCGACAAAAATCACTGGCCTATAGCCCATGATTTTTTTGGTGAAAAAAATTTTTTGTTACGAAATCAAATAAAAGGGGTCTGATTCGAAAGAGGACGCCAAAAGCAATTAATTTGGAAGGTTTCACTGGAAATTATCTCAATTTGACGGAACTGGAACGATTTTTGTATCTCCTGGAAGCATTTAGTTGATGAGTCATTTTTCATTTAATGCGCAATTTCCAGCCTGGAAAATTACCCCAATCCACAGTTTAGAATATCTACTTTCAAATGGCACTGGAAATTTTACTGGAATTCATCGAATTGATTAATTTTGAGCATTCTGAAATTGGCTGGAAATGAGGCCATTGCAACGGTTTTTCGTCATTTTTTCCATGTTTCCAGGCTCCAGGGAACGGGAAAACCAGCTAGACCACCATTTTTTGACATGCTCTTTCGAATGGCATCAAAATTTTAGCAAAAAAAATTTCACTCAAAATCGACAAAAATCACTGGCCTATTATAGCCCATGATTTTTTTGGTGAAAAAAATTTTTTGTTACGAAATCAAATAAAAGGGGTCTGATTCGAAAGAGGACGCCAAAAGCAATTAATTTGGAAGGTTTCACTGGAAATTATCTCAATTTGACGGAACTGGAACGATTTTTGTATCTCCTGGAAGCGTTTCGTTGATGAGTCATTTTTCATTTAATGCGCAATTTCCAGCCTGGAAAATTATCCCAATCCACAGTTTAGAATATCTACTTTCAAATGGCACTGGAAATTTTACTGGAATTCATCGAATTGATTAATTTTGAGCATTCTGAAAATTGACTGGAAATGAGGCCATTGCAACGGTTTTTCATCATTTTTTCCATGTTTCCAGGCTCCAGGGAACGGGAAAACCAGCTAGACCACCATTTTTTGACATGCTCTTTCGAATGGCATCAAAATTTTAGCAAAAAAAATTTCACTCAAAATCGACAAAAATCACTGGCCTATAGCCCATGATTTTTTTGGTGAAAAAAATTTTTTGTTACGAAATCAAATAAAAGGGGTCTGATTCGAAAGAGGACGCCAAAAGCAATTAATTTGGAAGGTTTCACTGGAAATTATCTCAATTTGACGGAACTGGAACGATTTTTGTATCTCCTGGAAGCGTTTCGTTGATGAGTCATTTTTCATTTAATGCGCAATTTCCAGCCTGGAAAATTATCCCAATCCACAGTTTAGAATATCTACTTTCAAATGGCACTGGAAATTTTACTGGAATTCATCGAATTGATTAATTTTGAGCATTCTGAAATTGGCTGGAAATGAGGCCATTGCAACGGTTTTTCGTCATTTTTTCCATGTTTCCAGGCTCCAGGGAACGGGAAAACCAGCTAGACCACCATTTTTTGACATGCTCTTTCGAATGGCATCAAAATTTTAGCAAAAAAAATTTCACTCAAAATCGACAAAAATCACTGGCCTATAGCCCATGATTTTTTTGGTGAAAAAAATTTTTTGTTACGAAATCAAATAAAAGGGGTCTGATTCGAAAGAGGACGCCAAAAGCAATTAATTTGGAAGGTTTCACTGGAAATTATCTCAATTTGACGGAACTGGAACGATTTTTGTATCTCCTGGAAGCGTTTCGTTGATGAGTCATATTTCATTTAATGCGCAATTTCCAGCCTGGAAAATTATCCCAATCCACAGTTTAGAATATCTACTTTCAAATGGCACTGGAAATTTTACTGGAATTCATCGAATTGATTAATTTTGAGCATTCTGAAATTGGCTGGAAATGAGGCCATTGCAAGGGTTTTTCGTCATTTTTTCCATGTTTCCAGGCTCCAGGGAACGGGAAAACCAGCTAGACCACCATTTTTTGACATGCTCTTTCGAATGGCATCAAAATTTTAGCAAAAAAAATTTCACTCAAAATCGACAAAAATCACTGGCCTATAGCCCATGATTTTTTTGGTGAAAAAAATTTTTTGTTACGAAATCAAATAAAACGGGTCTCATTCGAAAGAGGACGCCAAAAGCAATTAATTTGGAAGGTTTCACTGGAAATTATCTCAATTTGACGGAACTGGAACGATTTTTGTATCTCCTGGAAGCGTTTCGTTGATGAGTCATTTTTCATTTAATGCGCAATTTCCAGCCTGGAAAATTATCCCAATCCACAGTTTAGAATATCTACTTTCAAATGGCACTGGAAATTTTACTGGAATTCATCGAATTGATTAATTTGAGCATTCTGAAAATTGACTGGAAATGAGGCCATTGCAACGGTTTTTCGTCATTTTTTCCATGTTTCCAGGCTCCAGGGAACGGGAACACCAGCTAGACCACCATTTTTTGACAGGCTCTTTCGAATGGCATCAAAATTTTAGCAAAACAAATTTCACTCAAAATCGACATAAATCACTGGCCTATAGCCCATGACTTTTTTGGTGAAAAAAATTTTTTGGTACGAAATCAAATAAAAGGGGTCTGATTCGAAAGAGGACGCCAAAAGCAATTAATTTGGAAGGTTTCACTGGAAATTATCTCAATTTGACGGAACTGGAACGATTTTTGTATCTCCTGGAAGCGTTTCGTTGATGAGTCATTTTTCATTTAATGCGCAATTTCCAGCCTGGAAAATTATCCCAATCCACAGTTTAGAATATCTACTTTCAAATGGCACTGGAAATTTTACTGGAATTCATCGAATTGATTAATTTGAGCATTCTGAAAATTGACTGGAAATGAGGCCATTGCAACGGTTTTTCGTCATTTTTTCCATGTTTCCAGGCTCCAGGGAACGGGAACACCAGCTAGACCACCATTTTTTGACATGCTCTTTCGAATGGCATCAAAATTTTAGCAAAAAAAATTTCACTCAAAATCGACATAAATCACTGGCCTATAGCCCATGACTTTTTTGGTGAACAAAATTTTTTGTTACGAAATCAAATAAAACGGGTCTGATTCGAAAGAGGACGCCAAAAGCAATTAATTTGGAAGGTTTCACTGGAAATTATCTCAATTTGACGGAACTGGAACGATTTTTGTATCTCCTGGAAGCGTTTCGTTGATGAGTCATTTTTCATTTAATGCGCAATTTCCAGCCTGGAAAATTATCCCAATCCACAGCTTAGAATATCTACTTTCAAATGGCACTGGAAATTTTACTGGAATTCATCGAATTGATTAATTTTGAGCATTCTGAAATTGGCTGGAAATGAGGCCATTGCAACGGTTTTTCGTCATTTTTTCCATGTTTCCAGGCTCCAGGGAACGGGAAAACCAGCTAGACCACCATTTTTTGACATGCTCTTTCGAATGGCATCAAAATTTTAGCAAAAAAAATTTCACTCAAAATCGACATAAATCACTGGCCTGCCCATGACTTTTTCGGTGAAAAAAATTTTTTGTTACGAAATCAAATAAAACGGGTCTCATTCGAAAGAGGACGCCAAAAGCAATTAATTTGGAAGGTTTCACTGGAAATTATCTCAATTTGACAGAACTGGAAAGATTTTTGTATCTCCTGGAAGCGTTTCGTTGATGAGTCATTTTTCATTTAATGCGCAATTTCCAGCCTGGAAAATTACCCCAATCCACAGTTTAGAATATCTACTTTCAAATGGCACTGGAAATTTTACTGGAATTCATCGAATTGATTAATTTTGAGCATTCTGAAAATTGACTGGAAATGAGGCCATTGCAACGGTTTTTCATCATTTTTTCCATGTTTCCAGGCTCCAGGGAACGGGAAAACCAGCTAGACCACCATTTTTTGACATGCTCTTTCGAATGGCATCAAAATTTTAGCAAAAAAAATTTCACTCAAAATCGACAAAAATCACTGGCCTATAGCCCATGATTTTTTTGGTGAAAAAAATTTTTTGTTACGAAATCAAATAAAACGGGTCTGATTCGAAAGAGGACGCCAAAAGCAATTAATTTGGAAGGTTTCACTGGAAAGTATCTCAATTTGACGGAACTGGAACGATTTTTGTATCTCCTGGAAGCGTTTCGTTGATGAGTCATTTTTCATTTAATGCGCAATTTCCAGCCTGGAAAATTACCCCAATCCACAGTTTAGAATATCTACTTTCAAATGGCACTGGAAATTTTACTGGAATTCATCGAATTGATTAATTTTGAGCATTCTGAAATTGGCTGGAAATGAGGCCATTGCAACGGTTTTTCATCATTTTTTCCATGTTTCCAGGCTCCAGGGAACGGGAAAACCAGCTAGACCACCATTTTTTGACATGCTCTTTCGAATGGCATCAAAATTTTAGCAAAAAAAATTTCACTCAAAATCGACAAAAATCACTGGCCTATAGCCCATGATTTTTTTGGTGAAAAAAATTTTTTGTTACGAAATCAAATAAAACGGGTCTGATTCGAAAGAGGACGCCAAAAGCAATTAATTTGGAAGGTTTCACTGGAAAGTATCTCAATTTGACGGAACTGGAACGATTTTTGTATCTCCTGGAAGCGTTTCGTTGATGAGTCATTTTTCATTTAATGCGCAATTTCCAGCCTGGAAAATTACCCCAATCCACAGTTTAGAATATCTACTTTCAAATGGCACTGGAAATTTTACTGGAATTCATCGAATTGATTAATTTTGAGCATTCTGAAATTGGCTGGAAATGAGGCCATTGCAACGGTTTTTCGTCATTTTTTCCATGTTTCCAGGCTCCAGGGAACGGGAACACCAGCTAGACCACCATTTTTTGACCTGCTCTTTCGAATGGCATCAAAATTTTAGCAAAAAAAATTTCACTCAAAATCGACATAAATCACTGGCCTATAGCCCATGACTTTTTCGGTGAAAAAAATTTTTTGTTACGAAATCAAATAAAACGGGTCTGATTCGAAAGAGGACGCCAAAAGCAATTAATTTGGAAGGTTTCACTGGAAAGTATCTCAATTTGACGGAACTGGAACGATTTTTGTATCTCCTGGAAGCGTTTCGTTGATGAGTCATTTTTCATTTAATGCGCAATTTCCAGCCTGGAAAATTACCCCAATCCACAGTTTAGAATATCTACTTTCAAATGGCACTGGAAATTTTACTGGAATTCATCGAATTGATTAATTTTGAGCATTCTGAAAATTGACTGGAAATGAGGCCATTGCAACGGTTTTTCATCATTTTTTCCATGTTTCCAGGCTCCAGGGAACGGGAAAACCAGCTAGACCACCATTTTTTGACATGCTCTTTCGAATGGCATCAAAATTTTAGCAAAAAAAATTTCACTCAAAATCGACAAAAATCACTGGCCTATAGCCCATGATTTTTTTGGTGAAAAAAATTTTTTGTTACGAAATCAAATAAAACGGGTCTGATTCGAAAGAGGACGCCAAAAGCAATTAATTTGGAAGGTTTCACTGGAAAGTATCTCAATTTGACGGAACTGGAACGATTTTTGTATCTCCTGGAAGCGTTTCGTTGATGAGTCATTTTTCATTTAATGCGCAATTTCCAGCCTGGAAAATTACCCCAATCCACAGTTTAGAATATCTACTTTCAAATGGCACTGGAAATTTTACTGGAATTCATCGAATTGATTAATTTTGAGCATTCCGAAAATTGACTGGAAATGAGGCCATTGCAACGGTTTTTCATCATTTTTTCCATGTTTCCAGGCTCCAGGGAACGGGAAAACCAGCTAGACCACCATTTTTTGACATGCTCTTTCGAATGGCATCAAAATTTTAGCAAAAAAAATTTCACTCAAAATCGACAAAAATCACTGGCCTATAGCCCATGATTTTTTTGGTGAAAAAAATTTTTTGTTACGAAATCAAATAAAACGGGTCTGATTCGAAAGAGGACGCCAAAAGCAATTAATTTGGAAGGTTTCACTGGAAAGTATCTCAATTTGACGGAACTGGAACGATTTTTGTATCTCCTGGAAGCGTTTCGTTGATGAGTCATTTTTCATTTAATGCGCAATTTCCAGCCTGGAAAATTACCCCAATCCACAGTTTAGAATATCTACTTTCAAATGGCACTGGAAATTTTACTGGAATTCATCGAATTGATTAATTTTGAGCATTCTGAAAATTGACTGGAAATGAGGCCATTGCAACGGTTTTTCATCATTTTTTCCATGTTTCCAGGCTCCAGGGAACGGGAAAACCAGCTAGACCACCATTTTTTGACATGCTCTTTCGAATGGCATCAAAATTTTAGCAAAAAAAATTTCACTCAAAATCGACAAAAATCACTGGCCTATAGCCCATGATTTTTTTGGTGAAAAAAATTTTTTTTTACGAAATCAAATAAAACGGGTCTGATTCGAAAGAGGACGCCAAAAGCAATTAATTTGGAAGGTTTCACTGGAAAGTATCTCAATTTGACGGAACTGGAACGATTTTTGTATCTCCTGGAAGCGTTTCGTTGATGAGTCATTTTTCATTTAATGCGCAATTTCCAGCCTGGAAAATTACCCCAATCCACAGTTTAGAATATCTACTTTCAAATGGCACTGGAAATTTTACTGGAATTCATCGAATTGATTAATTTTGAGCATTCTGAAAATTGACTGGAAATGAGGCCATTGCAACGGTTTTTCATCATTTTTTCCATGTTTCCAGGCTCCAGGGAACGGGAAAACCAGCTAGACCACCATTTTTTGACATGCTCTTTCGAATGGCATCAAAATTTTAGCAAAAAAAATTTCACTCAAAATCGACAAAAATCACTGGCCTATAGCCCATGATTTTTTTGGTGAAAAAAATTTTTTGTTACGAAATCAAATAAAACGGGTCTGATTCGAAAGAGGACGCCAAAAGCAATTAATTTGGAAGGTTTCACTGGAAAGTATCTCAATTTGACGGAACTGGAACGATTTTTGTATCTCCTGGAAGCGTTTCGTTGATGAGTCATTTTTCATTTAATGCGCAATTTCCAGCCTGGAAAATTACCCCAATCCACAGTTTAGAATATCTACTTTCAAATGGCACTGGAAATTTTACTGGAATTCATCGAATTGATTAATTTTGAGCATTCTGAAAATTGACTGGAAATGAGGCCATTGCAACGGTTTTTCATCATTTTTTCCATGTTTCCAGGCTCCAGGGAACGGGAAAACCAGCTAGACCACCATTTTTTGACATGCTCTTTCGAATGGCATCAAAATTTTAGCAAAAAAAATTTCACTCAAAATCGACAAAAATCACTGGCCTATAGCCCATGATTTTTTTGGTGAAAAAAATTTTTTGTTACGAAATCAAATAAAACGGGTCTGATTCGAAAGAGGACGCCAAAAGCAATTAATTTGGAAGGTTTCACTGGAAAGTATCTCAATTTGACGGAACTGGAACGATTTTTGTATCTCCTGGAAGCGTTTCGTTGATGAGTCATTTTTCATTTAATGCGCAATTTCCAGCCTGGAAAATTACCCCAATCCACAGTTTAGAATATCTACTTTCAAATGGCACTGGAAATTTTACTGGAATTCATCGAATTGATTAATTTTGAGCATTCTGAAAATTGACTGGAAATGAGGCCATTGCAACGGTTTTTCATCATTTTTTCCATGTTTCCAGGCTCCAGGGAACGGGAAAACCAGCTAGACCACCATTTTTTGACATGCTCTTTCGAATGGCATCAAAATTTTAGCAAAAAAAATTTCACTCAAAATCGACAAAAATCACTGGCCTATAGCCCATGATTTTTTTGGTGAAAAAAATTTTTTGTTACGAAATCAAATAAAACGGGTCTGATTCGAAAGAGGACGCCAAAAGCAATTAATTTGGAAGGTTTCACTGGAAAGTATCTCAATTTGACGGAACTGGAACGATTTTTGTATCTCCTGGAAGCGTTTCGTTGATGAGTCATTTTTCATTTAATGCGCAATTTCCAGCCTGGAAAATTACCCCAATCCACAGTTTAGAATATCTACTTTCAAATGGCACTGGAAATTTTACTGGAATTCATCGAATTGATTAATTTTGAGCATTCTGAAAATTGACTGGAAATGAGGCCATTGCAACGGTTTTTCATCATTTTTTCCATGTTTCCAGGCTCCAGGGAACGGGAAAACCAGCTAGACCACCATTTTTTGACATGCTCTTTCGAATGGCATCAAAATTTTAGCAAAAAAAATTTCACTCAAAATCGACAAAAATCACTGGCCTATAGCCCATGATTTTTTTGGTGAAAAAAATTTTTTGTTACGAAATCAAATAAAACGGGTCTGATTCGAAAGAGGACGCCAAAAGCAATTAATTTGGAAGGTTTCACTGGAAAGTATCTCAATTTGACGGAACTGGAACGATTTTTGTATCTCCTGGAAGCGTTTCGTTGATGAGTCATTTTTCATTTAATGCGCAATTTCCAGCCTGGAAAATTACCCCAATCCACAGTTTAGAATATCTACTTTCAAATGGCACTGGAAATTTTACTGGAATTCATCGAATTGATTAATTTTGAGCATTCTGAAAATTGACTGGAAATGAGGCCATTGCAACGGTTTTTCATCATTTTTTCCATGTTTCCAGGCTCCAGGGAACGGGAAAACCAGCTAGACCACCATTTTTTGACATGCTCTTTCGAATGGCATCAAAATTTTAGCAAAAAAAATTTCACTCAAAATCGACAAAAATCACTGGCCTATAGCCCATGATTTTTTTGGTGAAAAAAATTTTTTGTTACGAAATCAAATAAAACGGGTCTGATTCGAAAGAGGACGCCAAAAGCAATTAATTTGGAAGGTTTCACTGGAAAGTATCTCAATTTGACGGAACTGGAACGATTTTTGTATCTCCTGGAAGCGTTTCGTTGATGAGTCATTTTTCATTTAATGCGCAATTTCCAGCCTGGAAAATTACCCCAATCCACAGTTTAGAATATCTACTTTCAAATGGCACTGGAAATTTTACTGGAATTCATCGAATTGATTAATTTTGAGCATTCTGAAAATTGACTGGAAATGAGGCCATTGCAACGGTTTTTCATCATTTTTTCCATGTTTCCAGGCTCCAGGGAACGGGAAAACCAGCTAGACCACCATTTTTTGACATGCTCTTTCGAATGGCATCAAAATTTTAGCAAAAAAAATTTCACTCAAAATCGACAAAAATCACTGGCCTATAGCCCATGATTTTTTTGGTGAAAAAAAATTTTTGTTACGAAATCAAATAAAACGGGTCTCATTCGAAAGAGGACGCCAAAAGCAATTAATTTGGAAGGTTTCACTGGAAAGTATCTCAATTTGACGGAACTGGAACGATTTTTGTATCTCCTGGAAGCGTTTCGTTGATGAGTCATTTTTCATTTAATGCGCAATTTCCAGCCTGGAAAATTACCCCAATCCACAGTTTAGAATATCTACTTTCAAATGGCACTGGAAATTTTACTGGAATTCATCGAATTGATTAATTTTGAGCATTCTGAAAATTGACTGGAAATGAGGCCATTGCAACGGTTTTTCATCATTTTTTCCATGTTTCCAGGCTCCAGGGAACGGGAAAACCAGCTAGACCACCATTTTTTGACATGCTCTTTCGAATGGCATCAAAATTTTAGCAAAAAAAATTTCACTCAAAATCGACAAAAATCACTGGCCTATAGCCCATGATTTTTTTGGTGAAAAAAATTTTTTGTTACGAAATCAAATAAAACGGGTCTGATTCGAAAGAGGACGCCAAAAGCAATTAATTTGGAAGGTTTCACTGGAAAGTATCTCAATTTGACGGAACTGGAACGATTTTTGTATCTCCTGGAAGCGTTTCGTTGATGAGTCATTTTTCATTTAATGCGCAATTTCCAGCCTGGAAAATTACCCCAATCCACAGTTTAGAATATCTACTTTCAAATGGCACTGGAAATTTTACTGGAATTCATCGAATTGATTAATTTTGAGCATTCTGAAAATTGACTGGAAATGAGGCCATTGCAACGGTTTTTCATCATTTTTTCCATGTTTCCAGGCTCCAGGGAACGGGAAAACCAGCTAGACCACCATTTTTTGACATGCTCTTTCGAATGGCATCAAAATTTTAGCAAAAAAAATTTCACTCAAAATCGACAAAAATCACTGGCCTATAGCCCATGATTTTTTTGGTGAAAAAAAATTTTTTGTTACGAAATCAAATAAAACGGGTCTGATTCGAAAGAGGACGCCAAAAGCAATTAATTTGGAAGGTTTCACTGGAAAGTATCTCAATTTGACGGAACTGGAACGATTTTTGTATCTCCTGGAAGCGTTTCGTTGATGAGTCATTTTTCATTTAATGCGCAATTTCCAGCCTGGAAAATTACCCCAATCCACAGTTTAGAATATCTACTTTCAAATGGCACTGGAAATTTTACTGGAATTCATCGAATTGATTAATTTTGAGCATTCTGAAAATTGACTGGAAATGAGGCCATTGCAACGGTTTTTCATCATTTTTTCCATGTTTCCAGGCTCCAGGGAACGGGAAAACCAGCTAGACCACCATTTTTTGACATGCTCTTTCGAATGGCATCAAAATTTTAGCAAAAAAAATTTCACTCAAAATCGACAAAAATCACTGGCCTATAGCCCATGATTTTTTTGGTGAAAAAAATTTTTTGTTACGAAATCAAATAAAACGGGTCTGATTCGAAAGAGGACGCCAAAAGCAATTAATTTGGAAGGTTTCACTGGAAAGTATCTCAATTTGACGGAACTGGAACGATTTTTGTATCTCCTGGAAGCGTTTCGTTGATGAGTCATTTTTCATTTAATGCGCAATTTCCAGCCTGGAAAATTACCCCAATCCACAGTTTAGAATATCTACTTTCAAATGGCACTGGAAATTTTACTGGAATTCATCGAATTGATTAATTTTGAGCATTCTGAAAATTGACTGGAAATGAGGCCATTGCAACGGTTTTTCATCATTTTTTCCATGTTTCCAGGCTCCAGGGAACGGGAAAACCAGCTAGACCACCATTTTTTGACATGCTCTTTCGAATGGCATCAAAATTTTAGCAAAAAAAATTTCACTCAAAATCGACAAAAATCACTGGCCTATAGCCCATGATTTTTTTGGTGAAAAAAATTTTTTGTTACGAAATCAAATAAAACGGGTCTGATTCGAAAGAGGACGCCAAAAGCAATTAATTTGGAAGGTTTCACTGGAAAGTATCTCAATTTGACGGAACTGGAACGATTTTTGTATCTCCTGGAAGCGTTTCGTTGATGAGTCATTTTTCATTTAATGCGCAATTTCCAGCCTGGAAAATTACCCCAATCCACAGTTTAGAATATCTACTTTCAAATGGCACTGGAAATTTTACTGGAATTCATCGAATTGATTAATTTTGAGCATTCTGAAAATTGACTGGAAATGAGGCCATTGCAACGGTTTTTCATCATTTTTTCCATGTTTCCAGGCTCCAGGGAACGGGAAAACCAGCTAGACCACCATTTTTTGACATGCTCTTTCGAATGGCATCAAAATTTTAGCAAAAAAAATTTCACTCAAAATCGACAAAAATCACTGGCCTATAGCCCATGATTTTTTTGGTGAAAAAAATTTTTTGTTACGAAATCAAATAAAACGGGTCTGATTCGAAAGAGGACGCCAAAAGCAATTAATTTGGAAGGTTTCACTGGAAAGTATCTCAATTTGACGGAACTGGAACGATTTTTGTATCTCCTGGAAGCGTTTCGTTGATGAGTCATTTTTCATTTAATGCGCAATTTCCAGCCTGGAAAATTACCCCAATCCACAGTTTAGAATATCTACTTTCAAATGGCACTGGAAATTTTACTGGAATTCATCGAATTGATTAATTTTGAGCATTCTGAAAATTGACTGGAAATGAGGCCATTGCAACGGTTTTTCATCATTTTTTCCATGTTTCCAGGCTCCAGGGAACGGGAAAACCAGCTAGACCACCATTTTTTGACATGCTCTTTCGAATGGCATCAAAATTTTAGCAAAAAAAATTTCACTCAAAATCGACAAAAATCACTGGCCTATAGCCCATGATTTTTTTGGTGAAAAAAAATTTTTTGTTACGAAATCAAATAAAACGGGTCTGATTCGAAAGAGGACGCCAAAAGCAATTAATTTGGAAGGTTTCACTGGAAAGTATCTCAATTTGACGGAACTGGAACGATTTTTGTATCTCCTGGAAGCGTTTCGTTGATGAGTCATTTTTCATTTAATGCGCAATTTCCAGCCTGGAAAATTACCCCAATCCACAGTTTAGAATATCTACTTTCAAATGGCACTGGAAATTTTACTGGAATTCATCGAATTGATTAATTTTGAGCATTCTGAAAATTGACTGGAAATGAGGCCATTGCAACGGTTTTTCATCATTTTTTCCATGTTTCCAGGCTCCAGGGAACGGGAAAACCAGCTAGACCACCATTTTTTGACATGCTCTTTCGAATGGCATCAAAATTTTAGCAAAAAAAATTTCACTCAAAATCGACAAAAATCACTGGCCTATAGCCCATGATTTTTTTGGTGAAAAAAAATTTTTGTTACGAAATCAAATAAAACGGGTCTGATTCGAAAGAGGACGCCAAAAGCAATTAATTTGGAAGGTTTCACTGGAAATTATCTCAATTTGACGGAACTGGAACGAAATCCAATGGCCCTGGAAATAAATTGGATTTATTATAGTTTGATTGTAAAGCAAGATTTATCCTATCCTACCATTCAATCAAAACGTTATAAATTCAATTTTTTTAGAAGTAACTACTTATATACGACAAACTATTTCTTCACATAAGCGTATTAATGATGTTCTCTCTTAATGATTACCAAATGATTTTCTTTAAAACATTTCCGGTAGAACATTTCAGTAATTAATTCAAAATTGCTTCAAGTGTGGATTTATTGCGTATGATCGCTCCTCCATTATAATAATAAATTTGAATAACACCAGGAGATCATAAGTAGAAGACAGGAAATTCTGCGTTCTATTGATCAATTTGGAACGAAATAAAAATGGGAGAGCATTTATCATTGCATATGTATGAGTGTGTGAGTGAGCTGCATTATCGATTCTTCTATACTTCGTGAAACCACCACCCACTCATCATTCATTCATTCCGCTTCTAAAATTGCTGAGAGTTGCATGTGTCATTGAGAAAGCAACTTTTTTGCATTTTTCAAAATCCTTGAAAATCGTAGCACCTACGATTATATTTACTCTAGATATATTTAAATTAAATTACTGCACGTTCTTCTATAATTTCTTTATAAGGAGAAGAGTTAATCCAACCAATAACCAATTGAAATGACATTTTAAATTTGTCAACACTTCCAGCAAGTGCCACTTCAAATAGTTTGCAACTTAAATTATTAACAATTTTTGAAATTAAGCAAAGCATGTTTTCTGTATTAACTTTATTCGTGTGTAATGTTTTTGATAATAATATTTTGTTTTTGTTTTAGGTATCGCCAGAATATACCAAAAATTCAATGCGTGAGATTGTAACAGAAAGAAAGTGTTAACAAAATACCTTGAGTCAATCAACATAATCCACAATGCATGAGGAGCTGATGATCAGATTGTAATAGAAGCTAGGATTGGAGATTAGGAGTATCAAGCGTGGCCAATTTCCAAAGATGTCCAGGAAACAACATTAGCATTACGACCAAGGATTGAATAGGATTCAATTTTGATCTAGTGAGCATCAACAACACAATTTAAGCCAGGGTAGAAGCATGTAATTGGTTTTAATTAAATTGATCTGTTCTTTAGTGCATCAAAACAAATTCACAAATTACATGGTGTCACCCAGATTTGTTTTGTTTAAAATTTATTCAGTAATTTGTCTAATATAACAAAACTAATCTTTCCTATCTTTTTAGGATTCTTCATTAAAACGATATGAGTGAGTGCATTTGACGGTCTTGAAGAGGATAATGAATGTTCCAACATCACCAAGCCTGCCTGCAATCTATGTGACGACAACCATACTACCTAGCTGCAACTTTGGACGCAATTGGACAGTGGAGATCTAGTTAAGATTTAAGATTAATTCTTAGTTAAGTTATTGCCACATAAAATATGATTTGACATTTTTCGAAACATCTAGAGTAAGTCAGCTTACAAAACCCTAAATGTCCAAGAATTGTAAAATACTTTCTATAATAGCCTTAAAAATTCATGCCAACAATTCATATTCGTGATGTCCTTTTTGCGATGTAAATTTTAAATGTGTTTAGTCAAAATTGTTAAAATTTCGATTTATCGTGGCATTTCTTATTTTATTATTAGGCTAAGGAATCAAAACATAATATAAATTAGCAATATGTTTATAACTATTTAAACCGTTAATTAAAAATCAATTTAAGTATATGATTTCTTTCAATTATCAGTACCTCGTCCCCTAGATCTTCCCCTTTTTCTAGATTTCTAGGAACCTAACTTTTAGTCTAACTGGTATTTAAAGACATCTACAAGTGAGATAATACCTCCCTTTGCTGGAAAATAAAAAAAAAATTGGTCGAAAAAGGACCTTAATCAAGATAAATAAGATTAAAAGCAAATTCTACTCCGTCCACGCTCAAATTTTCGTCCCTTTTCGTTAATTTAAGGACTTTATCCTTGTCCAAATTGAGATCTGATTTCATATCCTGGTAGACAAAACATTGTAGAATACATCACCAAAAAAATCCTATCAAAAAAGTCCTTGCAACAAGGAAAATAAAGCAAAAAACGATTTTCAAACGAAAAATTTAATTTTGGTTGTAAAATCAGTTTGTCAGCCCAAAAACTGACTTTGATACCAGGCCACCAGAATCAGCAGCAGGCAAATTTTTTTATTTCGGCAAATCGTTTTTGCTCTTATTTTACTTGTTTTAAGGACTTTTTTGACCGGATTTTTTTGGTAACGTATTCTACAATGTTTTCTCTACCAGGATATGAAATCAGATTTCAATTTGGACAAGGATAAGGTCCTTAAATTAACGAAAAGGGACGAAAATTTGAGCGTGGACGGAGTAGAATTTGCTTTTAATCTTATTTATCTTGATTAAGATCCTTTTTGGACCAATTTTTTTTATTTTCTAATTTAGACAGAGTTGTCCTATCATGTAGAGAGCTTTAAAGTTGTGTTAACCAAGGATAAAAACCTGAAATTAATTAAAAAGGACAACATTTTCAACAGTGACGCAATAAATCAGTTTTCAAGCTTATTTTTTTAATAGAGTTTCCTTTTTGACCCAATTTTTATCTCATCTCATTCGGTAAGGACTTCTGGAGACGGAACCTAAACCTATTTGAATATGATTAAGGACAAAATTTTTAGGATAAACGGTAGGTTGGTAGGTGGGACAGAAATTAAGTTTGAAAATTCAAAAGATTTTTCATTTCTTTTTAAAATATTTAATTAAAGTTTTTGGATTAATTAATTAGTTTAATTTTTGGTTTATATTCTTATTATGTAAACAAATTCTAATTCTACGTAAATGTCGATTTAAATTTTAAACTAAGGCAAATACGATTGATTAAGCCGAATATTTACTTAACACGTTGACTGCCATGAGAAGCACAACGTCATGCATGGAGAATTCTCCAGGATAGCCGCGAGTATCACCAATTAATTCTCCGACGCTGCAAGTTGTTTTGACAAGAATCAACGTATGCTTCACAAGGCCATTAGTGCAAACTTTAGCTATGCGGCCGCGTGAATCTTATGATTCTTCTCAGCCTTAAAACTGTAGAAGACGGTTTTTGGGAAAAATACATACTATATTGACACTTAAACAAACATATCGCTGCACTATTGTATAATAAAACAGTTCCGGCGAGAAGGGACCAGATATTTGCAATTATTACGGCAGTCAACAGTGTTAAACGGACAAATTTGTTTATTTAAAATCTTTTTAGCATCGTTTTTTATTCTAATCAGATCGCTCTTGAACACAATTAGTTCAAATTTATTTCAAAAAGACTTAAATTATGTACGGTATATCGAATTTTATGATATTTTTAATAGTCCAGGAAAACCAGACATAAAAGTCTCTAAAGTTGGAAAAAATGAGATTCAGGCTAAAAATTTAAGGGCAACTTAGTTTTAGCTCATCATATACTGACTGATTTATCAAAATAACAATATAATTACATAAGAAATAGAAAATGAAACCCTAACTAAGCTGACTCTTCAGTTGAGGTCGCGACAAGTGAAAATCAAGGAATTCAAAACGATTATTAAAGAGACGAGAAATAGATGTAATAGGCTCGTGCATTCCATAATTTGTGAGGTGGTGGGGAATATTCAGAAAGCATTGGTTCCTCAAGGGGCGAGCAGGAATCGATAAATACAGAGCATTCTGCAGTTTGGGGGGGAATTAACCGCGCCTTGTAAGCAATCGAAGGCAAAAACAATTCTGGAGTTGTCACGTCAGCTTTTAAGGGACTCCTATGAAATGAGCTTTAATCGGTCAGTGTAAGGACACTGTAGCTGAAGAGGATCGGTCCGAAGAAGACCACGAAGGGCAAATCTTACGAATCTACACTGTACAGCCTCAATGCGATTAATCAGACCAACCGAATAATTGGAATAGATCAAATCGAATATTTCCAACGTTAATTCAAATCGCAAAAGGAAGTAGTAAATTACCATTTTCCATTACGCTTAAATATTTTTAAATTATTAAATCATGATAGTCATTTAAGTCCGTTCGATCGAATCGAATTCCCCGGTAGACCTGAATATGAGTCGCATAAAAGGGAGACCACACTGGACTAGCATACTCCAAAACAGATCTTACGAACGTAAAACAAAGGAGCTATGTTATGTAAGGGCCATCAAACTCCTTAAACCATCGCTTAACAATGCCCAGAGCAAAATTAACTTTGTTTACGATAGTGTTGATATGGTTGTCAAATGAAAAGGTTGTATTCAGCATGACTTTGGTCTTGTCAAGTCTGTTCAGGCAACCACCGTCTAAGGTGTAGTTAAAGTGCACTGGGTTCCTTGATCGAGAGAACGACATAGTAGTGCACTTGTTAATATTTAGAGGAAGGAAGTTTGTAGAACACCAATTATGAAAGGCGTCTAAGTCAGAGTTTAAAAGTACACGTGAAATAACGCAGAAAATTTTGGCGTCATCAGCGTAACATAGAATTCTCAAATTAGGGAGAATTAAGGATACATCATTCATGTAAATGATAAAAAGCAATGGTCCTAGATGGTTGCCGTTCGAAAGTGAACCTCGAAATAGAACACGTTGCGTGCGATAAGACAGATAGGAACAAATCCAATTAAAGAAAATCGATGGAAACCCTAGACAAGATAACTTACGAACAAGAACACTGTGATTAATTCTGTCAAAAGCCTTGCTAAAAATCGTGAAAATACTGTCGAACTGCTTGCCAGCTTCAATGGCAGCAAAGCAATACAACATAAATTAGCAATGGGGCGACAAGATAAGTTAAATAAATGACAAAGTATAGAAACTAGGGACCTGCGACAGTTTTTTACAAAGCACGCCGGGATACCATCAGGACCGCACGAGAGCCTATCAGCCAAACCAGAAATATGGACGGCATCCTCGTCAAACACTAGGTCTTTGGTTTCAAGGGCCTCGTAAAATAAATAAAATCCTTATCTCTAGTATCACAGGCTTCTGAAGAAAATAACTTCATATATACCATTCAAGTTAATGGATTTTGTTCAAGCGATCTTCGACTAAAAGTAGAGTTGATCGTCCCGAATATCTGCAGAGAGGACCCTCCCAACGGCAAAACCATTGAAATAACGTTAAAAGTATGGTCCTCCTATTATAAGTACAGAAGAAAAGGAAGTACTGCGATTATTTTTTGCAAAAATAGGCAACATAAAGAGAACGGAAGAGAGTGCATACAGTGAGTAGCGCAATACTCGCGACCCTTTAGAGCGCTATCACTCTAATCACTCTTACGGAAAAGTACCTCTATACCTTTTTTGTAGAGAACTGACTCAGCTGAAATTTATTACTGAAACTTTATTGTAGAAAAGCCCATCGTTATCGAAAGATACTGGCGAAAACCCGTATTTAGCAGCCTCACGTAATTAATCGCGCGGCTCTCGGATCGATGGAGAACTTTCACACAACATTTAAAACATTTAAACTAAGCTGCCTCTAAATTTTAAGACTGTATCTAATTTTTTCCATGTTGAATGTCTAATTTTCCTGGATTATAGCTTCATTTGCATAACAATTTAAATGGAAAATAACGAAAATAGTAAATAATTCTATTAAAGTTTGAACGGTTCAATCAATTCTGATGAGCAGTTGTGTTAAGCTAGGAAAAATTCTTCAGAATTAATTGTAGAAATTAAAGCAAAATCAAACTTTACATAATTTCTCATAATTATGAGTGGTTTTTCAAAAACCTATTTTCATACTTTAAATAAAATGTTTGTCTGCCATAAATCTAAAAGAAACTAGATCTAGATTATGTCTAAGATTACTTAAATCTAACTTATTTAAACCATCCAAAACAAAACACTCAAATTCGATAGTAGGTATGGTGATCACACATGTTCCTTGCTGCTTTCTTTTTTGTTAGTCTTCTCCTCGTTTTCTTGTTCGCTGGAACTTCTGGGATTCTTTACAATATATTTTCCATTTTTCGGAAATGATGTACCCTAAAAATATGAAAATATCATTAGTTTTCTCGTAAATAATTATGGAATCAGAAAATTATTGCTATGAAAATGAAAACAGTTTTTGTCTCACTACTTAAGGGGATTTCCCGTACTGACGCCGTGACGGTTGGAAATATCGAATTTTTTATTTTTGCATTCCGAAAACCCTCCGTTTGAAAAAAGGTTTCTCAAAATTCTTTGAATTAAGAAAGTTATAGAACTTAGAAGTTTGACGCGCATGGAAATTTGCTTCGGTGTAATCATATTCCAAAACTTCAAAACCGTTTTTATCGAAATCACGTTTTTCGAATCGTTGACCACGATGTCTCGAGTTCTATTGAACCGATTTACTTGAAACTTTTGCATCACATTCAGTATACGTACAATTGCCGCTATGGTCGGTAGTGGGTGGTAAGCCATTCTGGTGTTATAAATGGAAGTGTATCTGTGGCCTCCAAGTGGCACCACTGGTTTTACCCATGCAAGCTAACACAGAACACAAGAGTAAACCTCTTAAAAAAAATACCTTGGAGACACGCTGAGGGAGTGTGGGAGAGGAACCATCTGAGGATGGGACTTCCAAAATCAGAATGGTGCGCAGGGTACGGGGGCAAAGGAACGCTATTGGTATCTACTCAGGGGCAGCTCAATCTCCTGTTGTAACTTAGTTGAATAGGTCTGGTATTGGGGGATCTCTGCCTTCTCGGTCCGTTTAATTCTTCCCCAACTCCCCAAAAGATGTAGTTACAGAAGTAACAGGCTGCGAAGGTAAGGTGGCGCAGGTGGAGGCAGATCTTTACAGGTCAGATAAAGCCAGCGTTCCTAGGCTGGAGCAACCTGTAGAGATGGAGACTTTCAAAGCATTGGAAGAAACGGAAGAGGCCGATTCCAAATCAACTGGCAACGTGGAAAACAATCCGGCGGAAGATAACGCAAACTCATACTCCGAGGCGGAGATACGCAAGCATCTGAAGCAGAAGAGAAAGAGGAAGCGGAAAAAGCGGCGGTAATTGTGTACTTACTGACCCGAGATTGCAGAGGGCATGTATGGGGAGTCATATTTGCGAATCATAAAATGTTGAGATATAGATAAACGAATTCGATGTGAAGACTAAGGTGCAGTGAGGCCAGGTAACTCCACGGATGGTGGTGAATCATCGGCGGCCTCTTGAACAAAGGTGGCTGAACAGTCGGCAACGACTACTCCTACCTCCAGAGGACAGTCCGAAGGGGGGATTTGGCAAGAGCCCAGCAAGGAGAAGCAGAAGCGGATCCAGGCAGGTACGAGTTCAGATTCCCGCAAGGGAAGGCGCGAGCCGACCCGAGCAAAGGAATGAGCTTTGGACTAAGGAAAGAGGAAAATAATTCACCAGGACGGGGATATAGCCAAGGTGGGAAGGGGCGTAAAAACCTACTCCGAGGCTGCGGCAAATGATTTCCGTCTCGGTATCAAGGGTTTAAACCCATACCAACGATGAAGCAACAGGATTGGACTACTTATTTGGTGCTGTTCAAAATAGTTCGATTGTTGACGAATGGAAGACACAACAAATTTTCAAGCAGAGCCGCAGATGTGTCACAATACGTGTCCATTACAGTATTGGAAATCACGGGAAAAAAATATTCATCGATTGTAACACTTGTACGTCAGCATCTTTGTATTCCAGAAACATAGGCTAGCTCTGAACATGATTTTTCCACTGCAGGAAATATTGTCACGCCAAAAAGGTCGTCGTTGTTGTCCCAGAACGTACGTCAACGTACTTGTTTTTTTTTATATCAAAACTGACAATTGCTGAAAAATCGCAATTTAGTGCAGTAGCATGTGTACCATTTATCAAGACTTATTTTTGTTCTTATGTTTCATGAAATATATAAGATATTTATATTAAAACTATCTACAGTTTTTATTGTACGTTAATAGAAATTGATCCCAAACCCGTAATTTATTCCTCTAAGTATATTACTCAGGGCACTTCTTTACGAGATACGGTGCTCAGTATTGTAAGCGTTCATGATCTCGCATACGCCTTATATCTCAGATATCCACATGAAGCTATTCCTCCCATTCGAATCAACAGTGCACAGTCTCATAGACAACCAGTTCATACGACGGAATCGATTCCCGGTGGCAGATTCGATTCTGACAATGGAACCGGTTCCATTGATGGAATTGATTCCTATTTGGAACCGGGTACTCGCCTGGAACCGGGTACCCGATTGGAACCGAATTTTTGGGAGGAATCGATTCCTACTCGGTCGGGTGGGTACCCGGGTTATCCGATTCCAACTGAGAACTCTAGTACCTAATCCCTTAATAAATGTTTATAATACTTACACCGTAAATATTATAGTTTAATTTTCATTCAAATTAATAATTTTTATTATTTTTTATGAGGTATATAAATGAAAAAAAAAATATCACATCAAGTGGCCGATGGGCAGAAATTGGCTCTTATTAATCCACCTCTGTATGGATCTCGAGTTTCGAATTTCACAGAACGTTATCTCCAAAATTGTATAATTTTATTGTAATTTAGTATAGAATAACACGGCACCAATTGACCGTGTTTTTTGAGGAATGTCTGTAGTAAAATTACTCACCAAGTAGAATATAATTTCCTGGTTATTGCGAACACCGTTTGTGTTAAATCTTCTTCATGGATCTGCAAGCTCTTACTTGGCTACGAGTTCCCAGACTAGATGCAAAACGAACAGCTACTGTCGTCTTATCTAAAATTCGAAAAGAAAGACGTAAAGATAAAAATCAACATTGCAATAAGCTTGGGAAAGTTAAAGAAATTATTAGATTAGTCCAGGGAATGCGTAAATATTTTGTTAAGTAAAGTAATTTTTGTTTTATTAAGAAAGCAAATTTTATTTACCACTAGAAATCATTTCTTCGACGTGATGAAAAAATCTGGTTTACTTTATTACAGCTGAGCAAATATCTACGTTTTTTCCGACCACTTTATAATTCCATCCTGTGACATCCTTAGCAATTGTATGGAGGAAATCTGTTTTCTTGTAGAACCGTCCAACCGTCAAGGGCTATGAACTGCCTTATCAACAATATCGTTATGAGCTCCCAGTCATTGCAGAGAATAAGAAAATATGTGCCATTTCCACAAGGTTGCAATATTTTCAGCCAAACAGATAGCGCTGGAATGAAATGAAAATGTTATGATACAAAATTACTTTATTAAATTCAAATTTATTACCACCCTGGAGAATTTAGTAATTCATTCTGCACACATTTTGGTGCTAATTAATTATTTTAAAGTTGTTTTTGTGACAAGCATAAGTTCGTTGAAATATTTTGCAATTGTATCGAAGAATGGCAAGATTTTCCTTGGATCGGTGCCTTTATAAAATGTCAATCCAATACATTCGATGGAGAACGGATCACATAAGGGGCAATTGCTAAATGCTTGCTTTTTTTTAAATCGCGATTAATTCGAAGAAAATTCGTATAAAAATCACAGGCCAAGCTGTTTTTCCTGCATTAATTCATTGCATTCATCCGACAATAAGAATAACGCGATCGTCGGGAACACAACTGTAACGGCAAATTAATCGTTCCTATACTGCCAAAAACAAAAAGCTATTCAATCGCCAGCATTCAATTGCATTAAAAGCATGCACAGGACCGAAATAGAAGTACAACGTTATCTAGTTGTCTCTTGCAGAGTGTGATTTTTTTGCATTTTTCCGGAATGAAGCGAAAATGAAATTTTAAACTTTTAAGGCGAGCTTTTTGGAACGCAAAATAATATTTAAAAGTACTGTAATTTTTAGGAAAATTATTTATAACGCACTTTACAGTGCCATGTTTGATAAATTATAAAATTCTTCCTTAATTATAATTGATAAATTGTTATTAGTTTGTCTAAATAATATTTAGCACGGCAGCAATAATCTGCTTCTGAAGGGTTTGTGCATGAAAAAGGTTTGAATTTTAAGTGAAAGTTAATCTGTGGTTTTGATAAAATGTTTAAAAGCTTTAAATTTAAAACGGAAACACTTGGTTTGGGTTGATTGGCAGTAGGATAGATACTAGATATGGGTGGTTGGTGACCATCACCCACCAATTACCCCCACTATCGCCAACTTTTGTGATGCAATGTCATTAAGAAGGCTGTTGTTCTTCGGCCAAAGAAGCCTTTTTTACCGATCAGCTCTCCGTTTCTGGTCTCTTTCAAGTAAGTGGAGTCAGAAACTTTCTGGACAGACAATTAGACTTAATCTTTTCTTCAGACCCAGTTAATTCGGCTGTCGCGGAAAGCAACCATCTCCTTTCCTCTCTCGATCATCATCATCCTCCCCTGCTCCTTGTTTTCTCCTACGAACACCCTCATGCCGTTTCAAGCTCGGAGTCTTCTCTTTCCTTCAATTTTCGTAAAGGCGACTTTGAAAAATTAAATCACATGCTCCTCCAACTCTAACATTGCCATTATCCCTCAACATCTACCTCTTTGTGTGACTTAGGAATAATCGTGATAATAATAATCGTGTGATAGTGAACTCAATTTCTGTTCCCACATTGACAGCATAATTAACAGAGCTAACTCCGAGCTAGGGTTTGTGAAGCACTGGTCCAGAGAGTTCTCCAATCCTTATGTTTCCAAATCTCTCTATATCTCCTTCGTTAGACCTCTCCTTGAATATGCCAGCCAGGTATGGTCCCCTACACAAACAACTCACATTAATAGGATTGAATCTGTCCAGCGTAGGTTTATTCGCTTCGCTCTACGTGATCTTCCGTGGGTTGACAGATTCAACCTTCCACCTTATGAAAACCGTCTGAAACTGAAAGACTTACAACCTTTAAGTAAACTTCGTGATGTTTCCGACATTCTCTTCATTCATCACCTATTAAGTGGTGCCATAGACTGCCCTTCAATCCTGCAATCTTTACCCATCTATACTAATCCCCGCAACCTTAGGTCCACTCCCCTTTTCCGACTCGACCGCCATCGCACAAACTACGGTCAAAGCGAGCCAATTACCAAAATGCTACGAAAAGTCAACGACATTGCCTCCTTTGACTTCCATCTGAGTAAATCATCCCTTCACAAAGCCTTATATCTTGACCCCGCCCATCTTGATCGCCTTTCTTAATTTTGCTTCCTTCCAGCCCGTATCTGCTTTAATTAGAGCTCATATTGTAGCTTTTATTATTTATTTATTATGTCATCATTTATTATAGCTTGTAGTATTAGTATTATGTAATAGCTTGTATTAAGCTTAAATAAATAAAGATTTTTGTACATCCAAAAATTTGAAATTAATTGCATTTTGGTTTGTTTATGATGTTGCCAATGCTCAGGGGATGCCCTATAATGCTAAATCACAGCATTGGCAAGAAAGAGAGTGGGTTAAGTGGCTGAGTGAAGGAGGTGTCGATGTACGCCTCGTTTGAAAGTTTCGGGCTCTTAAGATGCGAGAAAAGCAGAACACGGTAAACTGTACCACACTCGTGTTGTTCTGCTTAGAAAATATTCCCGAAATTTGACAATACGTCTAAAATTGACCTCGAGAGTATAGAGATGAGACTCCTTATTGAAAAGTACTATTTAAAACGAAAATTACCGCTTGGTATCAATTAAAACATATACGTACTTTGGTCTTTCATCTCTAGGTGGGAGCGATTTTAGAAGCTTTTATACCGCACGTTGTCATGTGTCCATCTACAAGGAATCAATCAATGCGCTAAGAGATTGAGGTCCAATAAGTTAAATAGCCCTACGCTGGACTTTGTCTAACGCGGACAATGCGATATGTCCAGCTTCTGGCGAATTATGGGAATTCTAGATCAGCGCTAAGTCAGATGGGGTGAAATACGTAATGCAATGGTAAAAACGCTCTACAGAAAAAATATTTATTCTGTCTTTCAAATCTACATGTTCCTTTTCGAAGAACCCCCTCCCCCTCCCCACGGTGGTTGCTGGAGAATGAACGTAAGATTTGAATCCTTCTAGGATGCGGCGATCCTCATCTGGACATTCTCAAGTGTTAGTTACACCTCCAAGCGATAGCAACCGGGCAATGCATCCTTGAACGTAGCCAAGTAACTAATGCGGGTGAAGATAACATCTTGAAAAATCCCCCTAATTCCAAGGTTGTAGTAGATCATGCCAAGAGAGTCTGCAGTAGTGTCCACCTATCTACAGAACCCATAGGCAATTGGGTCGTAAATGGCGTTTCCTTAGGCACTTCTGTAGAAGTGGAGGTGGAGGGTATGGCAAACCCTAACAGGCTGGCTATACCCACGGTACCCACAACACAACAGAAACAAAAAATTACCTTTCGAAGGTTCTGCGGCGGCTATGGAGGCTGACTTGCGCCGGCTGAAAGTGCTGTAGCAGTCCCGGAAGAAGGTGCCATTAACAAATAATAACTAGCACTTCCTCAGGTGCGGCAGTTGCAGAGATGGTAGACTCTAACGAGTTGGCTATCTCCGCGGTACACGTACCAGTAGAAGATGGAGGCTCTGGAGTAAAGCTTTATGGCCTGGAATCCTAAAAATGTCGGGGGCAGTGAAGGTGTAATTAAAATGCTTTGTTATGATGAAAATTGTTTTTAAGTGTTATATCCTCCACTCGTGATATTAAAATTTCAAATTCCGACTTTTTGTAGTGGGAGAGGTGAAAATCTTCCATAAGACACTCTAAAAACATCTCTCCGGAGATTAGCTAAAACATACCACATAGAAGCCGGTCCCTTTTTGTCCCCTTCCAGTCTTCCCTAACAAGGCCAACTAAGTTACCTACTGTCACCCCTGTCGCCCTGGTTTGATGCCAACATCTTAGCCTTTCTGCAGGAATCCATGTTGTTGTTGTTCTTGGTCTATGCGCTAATCCTAGCCTTCATTCCTCCCCTGCCCAAGGCATTGAAGGGTACCGGGCCATGACAGTCATTCTATTTGTTAGGGACTACCATCCTCTCCACCTGCACTCATACAAAAATATCCGAATTTTTTGGAATCATATTGAATTATCCCATACGTGGGAACAGTATTGGAGGATAATATAATATGACCAGGTGTGAAGAGATCCCCCGTAAAATCATTGAATTGACTTAAGTAATAATTCCCTTGTTCGGAATACTTTTTTAAAAAATTTCCGAATTCCTACGTCTATGTGTCGAGAAATATTAATCCAAACGGCAGCAACTTTTCTTTTTAATTCTACAACCGATTTAATTTCCGGCCGTTATGGCTGTATACTTCTCTGAACATGATACCATATATGTTGACTTTTTGCCGGGCCCTAATCAGGACATCAGGCTTGCCAATCTAAAAGGGAGCCGGAAACTACTTTTGGTAATAGGTACATACCTGCAAAAGTTTCGACCAGACCATCGTATTCACATAACTTGGCACCAATAGATTGTTACTAGTGCCTCGGTTCTTGTAATATCATAGGAACAGACGTGAAAATGGAAATTTAAATTTTTTGTATTTCAGAGGGCGCTAAGTTCTTTGACCATATAATTCGCAAATAAATTTTATAGGTTTTGTCGGATGTTGTCTTATATAATATAGCCCCTCGCTTCCTTTTAAACAAGGACAAAACCTCGATAAAATCGATTTCTGTTATCATTTCGTTGTTTGTTGTGTTTCCTTTATTTGTTTTCTTAGGCCGCTAATTACTTCATTAGGTTTGGCAAAAATTATAGTAATCAAGGCAATGACGATATAGAACTGTTTAAATATGAGCCAATTGCGTGCTACAATGGATTTGCCAGCTAATGATTTATTTGAAGAGGGCCACTCATAAATTATGAACAGCAATACAAAAGAATTTATCTCAAAATTAATCGTAATCATTGTGGTAAAGTGAGGCAAATATTTTCCTTGTAATTTCTAATAATTGGTGTTTTTTAAATTGTTCTCAATGTTAAATTTAGCTATTTTAAAACTTAAAATCACCCTCCAGTAATACAATAATATATGACATAGACGTCGAACTCGAATAGTGATTAAAATTACAGGTATCCACCCAACAGTGGTTCTCGATGATACATAAACAACAGAAGACTTGTGTGTTCATAAAAATTCTAGAATATTGTATAGTAGTTCAAAAATAATGTTAAGAAAGGATGATAATTAAATTTTAACTTAACATGCAAAAGTTAAATTCGCTTTACCTTGTAAAAAAGTTAGTTTACACTGTACGTGGAAGTTTGTGTTAAATAAACTTGTCAAAAGATAGTTTTAATACAACTTGCGAGTATTTTAAATCGCAAAGTGTAAACTGGGATCAACATTTGAAGGTTTAATATTAAAAGGCCTATTGATCTTCATCCCATATAGCGTTACCAATCTGGTAAAATTGCCAACTATTGGTATAGGACTCCCAAAACACCCATCCTCCACCTAGTCTGATTATGCTACGATTTTTAAATCCAGGTACCTTCCTTCTCTGCGGATCTTTTCCACGTGTTCAGCGGTCGGTCAATTCAGCGTCTTTCTTAGAGCCCGTGCGGGTTTCAATATATTGAGGGATGTTGTTTGGATATCAATTCTTGAAGTCTACCCATTGCTAATTTCGTCTTCAAACGTCTTCTATCCCCTCTTGATTGTTAAGTCTATTTGGTTCTTCAATTACCTCTGCCGTAGCTGGTCTCAAACCCTGAGAGTTTTTGTCTATTAAACCAGGAGTCTCTACTTTTAACTCGGACAAAGGGAACAAACCTCCCAAAAGCTTCGTACAAAACTTCATAGAAACCAGATACGTTCCTGTCGATATTGTCACTAGACAGACAAGTAAGGAAGTCAAAATCACCAAGACATTCATTCAGAGCCTCAAAATCGCCCATTCTAAAGTTAAAACTATATTCACATTCGAGATTATCGACATGCGCATCCGAGAGACAATGAAAAGTGACAAGTAGTGCAAGGTGAAACATATCCAAATTCGTCAAGGGAATGAGGCTAGGTTCAATGAAAGTGAGCGTGGAATTCGTAAAGAACACCAAATTAAGCTGTCTACCCATATTGTTACTCACATTGCTCATTTGGCAAAGTCCTAAGCTAGCCTAGGTGTTAGGGAACAGTGATTGTCCCTCAGTCAAGTTATGAGGAAGATAACTATCGTCATCAACATTCACTACCCATCTCACGTTGGGCAAGTTGAAGTCCCCCACGAGGATAATTTCGTCCCATCTGGTCATGGATAAAGTCGATATGCTCAATAAGAATGTCATACCGACTCAAACCATTATTATTAACGACATTACACATATCTGGGGGTATGTAACAACAAATTAAAAAGAGGTTGCCTGAATCAAGTGAAACCTTTATTGAGGCTTGTTCCAGATCAACTTGATCAGAAAAAGAAGGAGTGTCCTCAAAAGTAGTATTTAGAAAATTTCTACATGCAATGAGAACCTCACCTCCCCGTACAGACGAATCAGCATGCATATCCCTGCGGAAAACCTGAAAAGAGTCATTAAACAGCTCGGCATTCGAAATACCCGGGTGCAACCACGTCTCAGATAAAGCTACCAAATCAAAATCACAGTTAACAGATGAGAAATTAAAATTATTAGTTTTAGTCCTCAACCCTCTCACATTTTGATAGTAGAGAAAGAGCTTATCCGGTTTTTTAAAATGGGAGACTGAGCGACTACCGGCCTGGCACGGCGGTTAGGATGGGATCTTCTTACAAAAAAAAAAAAATATATAAGAGGGCTGTATGATAAGTACCCGTGTTTACCGACTGATGGCACCACTGACGCAAAATGTGTATGCCAGCATGTGGCGCCATCTTTACAACGATGACTGTCAAAATTTCAGACAGATTTATCGAGTAGTTTTGTTTTGACCGCTGTTGAAAGTCATCAAGTGTTTATTTAAGAGCAATATCGATCAGTAATTCGATTTCTTTTTTTGGATGGGAAGACGGGTGAGGAAATCAAAGTGAAGTTGCATGCTGTTTATAAGGACTATGCACCTTCGATGACAACCATCAGATATTGGTTTAATGAATTCAAGCGTGGCCGAACATCAGTTTTTGATGAAGAGCGCCCAGGCCGTCCGATTGAGCTGACTACGAAAGATATGGTTAATAAAATCCATGATATCGTGTTAGCAGATCGTCGG
Source organism: Leptarthrus brevirostris (assembly GCA_964036015.1). Taxonomy (NCBI): domain Eukaryota; kingdom Metazoa; phylum Arthropoda; class Insecta; order Diptera; family Asilidae; genus Leptarthrus; species Leptarthrus brevirostris. Next base: position 10,469,620 of record OZ038373.1, read on the forward strand.
GTGAAGGTCAGAGAGATTGCTAACATTGTACACATCTCAATTGAACGCATACAAAATATCCTACACGAAAAATTGGGCATGAGAAAGCTATCGGCGAGATGGGTGCCGCGTTTGCTAACAGTGGAGCAAAAACGGAATCGCATGACAACTTCGGAGCACTGTTTGGACATGTTTAAGCGCAATCCGAAAGAGTTTCTACGGCGTTTCGTGACTGTTGACGAAATATGGCTCCATCACTACGCGCCAGAAATGAAAGAACAGTCAAAACAACTGCTCCAAAGAAGGCGAAAACGGTTCCATCGGCCGGAAAAGTCATGGCCATCGTTTTTTGGGATTCGCAAGGCATCATCTTCACCGACTATTTGGAGAAAGGAAAGACAATCACGGGGCAGTACTATGCTGTATTATTGGACCGATTTAATGCTGAATTGATAAAAAAACGGCCCCACTTGGCAAAAAAAATCCTTTTTCAGCATGACAACGCACCTGCTCACTCGTCCGCAATCGCCACAGCAAAACTGGTCGAATTACACTACGAATTGCTGCCTCACCCACCCTATTTTCCAGATTTGGCCCCATGCGATTTCTTTTTCTTTCCAAACATGAAAAAATGGCTTGGCGGAAAGCGATTCTTTTTTTATAGAATTAACCCTTCTAACTCAGAAGGCGCACTTCACAGGCAGAGGCCTGGAATCAATTGACCTATTCACCAGAATATAACAAATATTGAGATGAATGAGGCTCCCACAACCCATGCAATAAAATATAAGTAAGCAAAAAAAAAAACAAAAAACAAAAAAAACAACAACAACAAAAAATCTAGAACAATCCCAAACACTACAATCAGGGGTGCAAAGACAACAGAGTTCGTTTAAGCAAATCTTTAGTAAGAGTCAGGTCAAAAATAGGACACAAATTCACGGCTCTACATATGCGGTTAATAGGCTTATGCATACCATAGTTAGAGCGAGAATGGATAGCATGTAGTAAAGGCAATCTCCTTAAGCTATACGGGGTTTGCCTATAACTAACCAAACTTGCAAGAGTGAGAGAATCTATATTCAAGTTCAAAAGCTGATGAATAAACACTAGGTCAGCAATTCTACGACGTTCCTCTAACGAGTGCATATTAAGCAATCGGAGGCGATCCTCATAAGGAGGAAGCCTTAATGGATCATTCCACGGGAGGTCCCTTAGTGCGAACTTAACAAAGTTCCGGTGCACCGATTCAATGCGTCTAGAATGAACAGCATAGCAACGAGACCAAACCTGAGATGCGTACTCAAGAATTGGTCTAACTAAAGAAAAAAATAAGTGAATAAGTGTCTGTCGATCACAAAACTCCCTTGACCACCGCTTAACAAAGCCAAGAACTGAATTACTCCGAGATACTAAATGGTTTATGTGCGGAGTAAAATCGAGTTTCTTGTCTAGCATTACACCGAGGTCAGTAACGGACTCCACACGACGGATATTAGTTTCCGCAAAGGTATAATCAAAGCCGAGCTGATTGATGTTCCTAGAAAATGACATAACTTCACATTTATCCAGGTTAAGTTGCAGTCCATTTGTGGCACACCAACTCCTAAAGGTATTCAAATCATCCTGAATGCAGGAAGAATCATAACTGTTTCTAACGCATGAAAAAATCTTCATATCATCTGCATAGATTAAAACTTTGGAGTGCTTAATCAGAGGGACAATGTCGTCAATGGCAAGAATAAACAGCAGTGGCCTCAGATGGCTACCTTGCGGTACACCAGATGAAGCCCTAACGACTCTAGATAAAGTATTACGGAAAGAGACACGGTAAGTACTATTTTTTAAGTAAGAGCAGATCCAGTCGAGCAATAAAGGCGGAAAACCCAACCTTTCAAGCTTAAGCATAACCACGGGGTGAGGGAGCTTATCAAATGCCTTGCTAAAGTCGGTGTAGACACATTCAGTCTGGAGTTCCTGTTGGAAGGCAGAGATAATGTGTGATGTAAATTCTCGTCAAACGAGGAAATCATCGCCGAAACAGAGGTCTATTTTGCGGAGTTCGACAAATCATATTGTTTGAATGGCTTGAAAAAGTTAGAATATCGCTGGACTAAATGCATCGAGCTGAAAGTAGACTATATTGAGAAATAAATAAAAAAAAACTAACATAAGACATTTTATTTTTTTTTTAACTATAACGCACCCAGAAAAAAATTCTGAAAAAATTATATGTTACGTAAAATAGAGTAAAAAAAGTGCGTAAAAATATTGATGATTGTACCAAAATTGCAAGTGGATAAAAAAAATTTTTTTTTGAGATTATACATTTTTTCTTCAAGTCGATAATTTTATTTTAAATATACTATAGTAATATCTAAAACAAACCAAGTATTTTTCGGTTTTTCAAAAATTAATTCTCACTGCTCAACGAAATTCGTGCGGGGGCATCCTATCCATACTTATCCTCATAGAGTCTTTCTATCCATCTTGTTTACAACAAAGTCCGCTATGTAATTTAAATTGTACATTAAATAAAACTTATCCTTTTGGGTTAATTGCCTAACTAATATACATAAAGTAAACCTTCGAAAGGACATACGAAGATCTCTAAATTTTTTCCAGGATATTTATTCCTCATACAATACGAATACAATGTCAAAAATCGGGACAGTAAGCATTTTTTCCTGTCGACTTACTTACAACATAAGCTTAAGAAATCCCTTTGGTTTCATATTAGTGTTGTCAGCTGTTATGCTAATATACCTTTTATCACAGAGCCGACCTACTCATTCGTACCTATTTGCAATTTATCAAGCTGTTTGCGTAATTTTTTGCAAATTTTCCATAAAATTGATTTAGTTTCCGTGATTTGATCTTTATTGCTGGAGAGTACCTCCCCACAATAAATTGTTCGTATTAAAGTTGAGTTAATATTTTTCATGCATGACGCCAAACAGCCATTCCAACTGCTGAAACTTAATGACCTACGAAAAGGATAAACTCCTTTATAATGTAAGAATTTATGCCCGCGCGGTGCACTAATGTCCTTTTCCTTCAGAGTGAAAATAAATGTACTATAGGAAATTTGTGACTCTAGTCCATTTCAGGCGTGTAATTAAATGCACGTGAAACGAGTTCCTTTTATATAATGTTTTGCTGAAGCAGAAGTAATAAAAATAGTTTACGCCTTCACGTAAACAAATTATGTTCTACGTGAGTACATTTCGGGATAAGTGCTCCCTCCCTATAATATGTACGATATAATGCGACAGTAAGCGAAAAAAAAAATTCCTACTGCAGCTTTTATATTTGAATTAGCTGTGGAGTAATGAATTTCTTATCTGATTGAATCGCGCAAATTACATCTCGCCTCGCGGAGTTTCCTCCCCAGCGACACGCTCAAATTTTTATTGCTGTAAACCTAAGTTACGGCCATCATTGATATATACAAAGATCGTTAAACGGTGGAACCTGGAAGTAATCGCACTTGTGCTCTGCCTCAGCCATCGTCTTCCTTTTCCTGGTGAGCCTTGTCAGCAAAATATAAATTACGTTTTTATCAAATAAAAAATTAAGCACTTATTCAACGAGTGTAATTTCTTTTGCTGCCAGGAGACAACATCCTGCGAGGAACTAATGGCGCTAGCGGATCTTATTCACGAGTAAGTAATCAAAAGAGACATTTTCGCCATCTAGCGAAAGAGGTTTAGAGTTTTCAGTCAGCGTTTTATTTTCGAGATAATTTTTTAAAAATATTTTCAATGGCATTTTTGATGCAACATTAAACTTTCTGTCGTGTTGTTTCTGCTAATATATATTTCCGGATTTAAACACTTTGTTGGTCCTTGCAGCTTCCTTAAAATGATCAGATTAAACTTTTTACAGAATCCTGGCGGAAAAAATTGATTGCACTCAAAACCCGAAAATAAAAAAAAATTATACTTCGTATATCCGCAAATTTGATTGAATGCAAATGCGACATATTGAAATATGTATTTATTTAGTAACTTCGTAAACATTAATGTGGAAAGCTCGTCGTTTTATTTTTATATGCCCGCGGATTTATTTTTTCGGCGCATTCATGTTTACTGCACTCGAAATATAAAACTCGGAAGAGATTCAAGTTTAACTACAATGGCAATGAAATGAAATTTATGAAAATTTGCTCCCTCGCTACTAAAGAGTGAATGATTATGGGGAGGGAAAGAATTAATATTATTTTAAATGTTGTCACAAGTATTGGTAAAATTGCGGTAGGTAATCCTTTTGGAAAATACTGAATAATACCATCTCGAGGATACGGTGTGATGCCTTAAGTCTTTGTGATTAGTTATTGTTAATCAAGACTTTATACAAATTATAACAAATTTCGGCAAAAAAATACATAAATAAAGAATTACAATCAAAATATGGCTTGGGGTCAGGTATATCTCAACGGCGAAGAAGGTTCCTTTACGGATTCAATTAGGGTCCTGGTTCCCGAGATCCCACTTTAAGCAGTTACGGCTCCCAACATTTTGCCGTATAATACTATCGTACGCGAGTTCGTCTGCTTCGTCAAGAAACGCATAAGCGAGGTCTCCTTCTGCTATGCCATATTAGGAAAAACTAATCAGGACAAAGCGTCAGGAAAAAAGCGTCGGTAGCGTTCTATGCCTGCAAGAAAATGTTTGGTTAAAAAATAGTTTTTGGAAAACAAGTTGAACCGGCTTCACTAATTTTCACTGTTATGTCTATTACGACATTTTGAAGTCGGGGCAAATTAAACAAATCAAAAAACTGCAAAATAAAGTACACTACTCTAAACAATTAAGGGAAGAAAAGCTCCATATCTCTAGTTTTTGAAACTTTCAGCCAAAAAATTTTAAAGGCCACGGTGCTCACGCAATCCAAAGGAATAGCGCAAACAAAAATTTTCAAAATTTTTAGTGGTTTTTTTTTGGTCCACGGACTCGGAAATTTTTTTTTATTTGACCACCCTATGGACCAGATAGCCTGTTAATTCAGCTTTAATCATCTTTTTTCAAATCCATGATACGTCAATTTGTCGCGGAGATATGCGATATTAAACGAAAAAGGACACTTTTGTATTCAACCATCGATATCTCAGCAACCAATGATCGTACAGAAAAGTTAAGGGCAGTTTCGGAAACTGGAATAAATTTCCTAAAAGAATCCGTCAAGACATAAAAAAAACAATTTTTTTTTTATCCGTAATTTCAATTTTTGAAACATCAAAAAAAGTGCCCTTTTTCCTTGTTTTGGTAAAACTGACGGAAAGGCTAAGGTTTGTAGGAATTTTTACACCTCAATGTATGCCCAATAGCTCTGTAAATCCAAAGATCGATCCATTGGACGGTTCCTTCGGCCCGATTGATCAAAGTTTTGGAAAAAATTAAAGGAACAAGAATTGTGATCTCAAACATCGTGTAATCTTCATAAAAATGCAAAAATAATTCTTTTTCGACTTTTCTCACAATTATGCATCAGTCACTTGGTAAATTGAAAAAAAAAAAAACAAATTAAAAAAAATCAAAAATTAAAAAAAAAATTTTTTTTGACAAATCGAAATGTTCGTAGACGGAGGAGCCGATGCACCTTGGGGGTTTCAACCAGGGTTGTGAGTCTACACGTGTAAATCAATAATCTACATCGACGTGTAGAGTATGTGTAAATTAAGTAGAGTATGTATTATGTAGAGTATTGGTGTAGATTATAGAAATTGCGAATTACGACTGCGTAAACATGATGACGCATTCAGCAGCGAGTCTTTACAGAGAGATGGTGTTTCTACCGTAATTATTTTTCTTGTCTCATTCAAAACAAAGATATTATGAAGCAAATAGCAGCCGATCCTAGTCTCAGAAAAATTAAACAAAGTGTCTCACTATTCTTATTTGATGATAAATTCATGAAGGAGGTTACGGACTCAATTAAGCTTCCCGATCCAGTATGTGAACTCGTCAATTTCTCCCAGAACTCTTCTGTTTCTATCGCAAAGTCAGCATTATTGTGGCTAAAATTAGAATTACCAGAAAAATTCAAGGACAATTTAAAAAAAAACAAAAGAAATGGCTTTAAATGTGTACTTTTTAGTGGCATATTACCTTCATTATTCACATGACAATGCGTTTCTGACTATTGAACAACAAGACATCATAAACGATTTTCTTTTCGACCATCTAGATACCAACGATATTGAAGACTGGCATCATTTTCGGAAACAATCAGGGCCTGTTTTTCTAAAATTAATAGAGAAAAATGTTGAAAAATCTATTGCATTTTGGAGCATGGCTGAATTTAACCATCCAGCTTTATCTAAATTAGCCATTAAACTTCTGCAAATTTCAGCTTAATCGGCTGAACTGGAGATGTCCTTTTCCAATTGGGCATTATCTTTTGAACGTTCAAAAAAATTGTTACTTGTATACTTTACCCTAAGACTCGCAGACTCAAATGTTACAAATAAATACTAATTAATAAAGTAAAAATTATGGGCTATATAAACGTTAATACCTTTTCATGAAATCTTGTAAAAAATCAAAATTATGTATTTACTTTACGTGTAGATGTAAAGTATCCCATGTAGATTGCGTGTAGATTACACGTAAATTATCGTGTAGAGTACACGATGTAATCTACACGCACAACACTGGTTTCAACTTTTGGTTAATTTGAGAAATTAAAAATAAAGAAAATGAGAGCATTAAAAGGGTTGATAGCTTTAAAAATGAGTCTCTAATTTTTGTCTTTATTGCCAAAAAATAAAAATAAATGTAAAAAAAAATTGTTTTTCCTAAATTTTTGATTTGTCAAACATTTTTTTAAATTTTCGATTTTTTTTAATTGGACCAAAAAAAACGACTAAAAATTTCTGTTTGCGCTATTCCTTTGGATTGCGTGAGCACCGTGGCTGAAAGTTTCAAAAACTACAGTTTTGGAGCTTTAACACGTTTTTTTCAGATCCTCGATACGATTATTCCTCGCTTAGATACAGCCCGTCAAAAATCACTAAAAAATTTAGACATTTTTTTTGGTTCCCTTAATTGTTTTGAGTAGTTTATTTCATCGTCCTTCCTTATGATTCCTTGAGATGAAACGTTCAAGTAGTTCGACTGTGATTGGCTAGTCGTTTCGTTTGTTTAATATGCACCGACTTCAAAATGTCGTAATAGACATAAAAGTAAAAATTATTTTACGCTTTTTGTGAAGTCGGTTCAGCTTATTTTATAAAAACTATTTTATTTTTCACTTTTTAAGGGGGAGTAAGGTTAATTCGATACAAAAAAATCATATTTTCGATAATTTTTTTTTGGCAACACAGTTAATATATATTTATTTCTATAATTACTACATAATAAAATAACATTTGAAGAAAATTTCGTGAAATTTTCATTAATTTTTATGAAGAAATGAGCCATTGACAGCGAATCTCCGCGGTTTGATTGCTGTACCCCTCATAACTCATCATTGGATCATCTCAAATCAAAAAACCAAAATGATTTTTTTAGTTCATAAGTTTCTGCAGGTAATGACGTCGAGTTTTTTTTTATTGATTTTTCAATTTTTTACAGCACTTGGAAGTTAAAATGCCGATTTTTCATAAAAAAAATAGAACATTTTGTGATTTTAAAATACGTTAAAATTAAAAAAAAAAAAATAACTCGGCATCATTACCTCGTCATTTATGTAAAGAAAAAGTGTGCAAAATTTCAAAAGGATCGGTGCAGTAGTTTTTTAGCTACAGTGGGCACCGACTCTGAAAAAGCTAAGTATGAGAAAACTAAACTAACCCTTCCTTTAAACACGCTGCAGTGTGAACCGGACCGGAGAGGCGGAGACTTACAATCCCATATCTCCGTTAGTTTGACTCTAATCGACTTAAAACACAATGATCTTAATATGTTGTACATTAATATAAGAAAAAAAAATTTAAAAAAAAAATAATAATTAATACCTTACTCCCCCCTTAATATCTTCATATGTACATATACGACTCAAAGAATGCTGCTCGTACGAACAAAGCAATTTCAAGTGCACTCTAAAGAATGCAAACAGAGTTATCCAAATCACCCTTTCATACCCTCATCTTAGAAAATTCTTACCATGGTCCTAGTGCGCCACCGTACTCTATTTATTTAGAATTATCGTAGTCAGAGAATTATGGAAGTTACTCTAGGTATAAAATTGTTTTGATTTATCAATCAGGAAAGGATTCCGTACAACAGAATCAAAATCAGTCTATGCTTTATGAAGCATCTCTCCATCCATCTCATCCAACTCTCACCAGAAGCCACAATTTTTATTAGAATGCAAACAGATACTCTATGCGTTCAGAATCATATAAATCAGTCCACGCGATACAAAGCTAGGCTACTCTTCTCCCCACCCAATACAACATATATTTTTCCATATAGTAGCAATGGGGGATCATACTTTATACAACAAAAAAGAATCATCTAAATAGGTTTGTGAATTAAGAAATTTGGTAATGCCCTCTCCGCACACTACACCACCATATAAATTTTTGTCATGGTACCAGTGGAGCAACATATTTTAAAAGAAGAAACATCCAAATCGGTCCACACGTTACGAAGTTAGCCTACCCCTCCCTCAATCACCACCCTAGTGCAAAATTTAGCCTCGTATTAACAACAGGAGTTATACTCTATATAACATAAAAGGAATCATCCAAATCCGTCTACGCGTCAACAAGTTGACATTCAATCCCTCCCTTACTACAAGTCCAACCGTTTAAAATTCTATCACGGTACTAATGAGGAAACATACCCTATAAATCAGAAAAAGAATCATCTAACTCTATCCACGCGTTACGAATTTAGATTATCTCTCTCTTCCCACCCTACTCTAGGAATATATTTTTCGTTAATTAGCAATGGGGGATCATACTCTATACAACAACAAAAACTTTTCAAAAATATTACATACTCTACCCGACAAAACAAAACCATTTAAATAGGTCCGCATATTACGATCACCCACCATCACCCTAGGACCATATTTTTATTATTAGCAATTGGGGATCATACCCTATACAACAAAAAAAGAATCATCAAAATCGGTCCACGCATTATAGAGTTAGGTTTCATCCCCATTCCCACCCTACCATTTAAGTGACGCAGTTTTAGCTCAACACTTCACCAAAACGAACACAAGAGAGAGCTTTCCATTTAAAAAACATGAAAAGCTCTCTCACTCGGATGACGTCTTGGTTCCTTCTTTTCGGTCTGTCAGCCAATTTGCTTTTGCTTTTATAGATGGCCTTCCTTCTTCTGTCTTAACACTTGCAGCATATCTAACGATAATGGAAGGTTCCTCGACCTCGTCTTTTCTACTGATCCTGCTAGTACACTGGTAAGACGGTGCTTGATGACGCTTGTTCCTAAATCGGGTCATCACCCTGTGCTTCATATTGCTCTTTTCATTGATCCGGTTATGATGTCTTCTTGTGCGCCAGATGACGTTTGTTATAACTTCAGTAAGGCTTACTTCTCCGTGATTAAGAACTGGCTCTCAGCTTATGATTGGAGTAGCGTCCTCACCGAACGAGATATTAATGAGGCCAGGCCGTAAGATCTTTTTAACCGACTTTTTTTTTATCTTTTTCTTTTATGTCTGACCGGGCATAATTTCGTACCGCGTCGATCGATTTTTGATGTTTCTTTTTTTGTTGGGTACAGTATGTTCACCGATTGGTACCATATCAAAACAATTTTTGGTATGGTGGGGGTGAAACTTAACTTTGTAACGCGTGAACCGATTTCGATGGTTCTTTTTTTTGTTGTACAGAGTATGATCCCCCATTGCTAAGAGGAGAAAAAAAAAGTGGCCTTGGGTGGGGGAAGGGGTGGAGAAGTAGAGGGGGGGGGTCCAAGTATCGCCGGGCAGACCCAGCTAGTATTGAATATAGAAGAAGATAGATAAAAGATAGATAAAGAATGAAGAATGAATAATTTTTTTAAAAAAAATTAATGAGTCTGATAATTTTGGCAGGGCCAGATCTTGCAATACAACGTCTTCCATGATTATTTTTTCTTGGTTAATATTTTAAATCTTAACATTTCAATATTTTTTTTTTAATTTATAACTTCCAGTTCTTACGATTTATTTTTTATTTTATGATTACTAATCGTATGCGAAGTTTTTTTCAAAATTCATTTTTTCGAACTTACAACGTTATTCACTCCTAGCATTCAATTACCGCACTTTGTGGACACCTTACAAACACAAGTACTTAAATTTTGGAATGAAAATTAATGAGAACGGTCAAATACCGAATAAAATAAATAAGAACACATACAGGAGCCTTTCATGAAGTTCAATCTACAGGAACATCTACAATAAAACGGAAAATAAGTTATCAGACAAAAGTCCATTAATTCTATTCATTCCCATATCTTTACGGTGGTACTATTAAAAAACCAAATTAAATACCAGACGACCTATTCCTTTTAGAAAGGAGTCCACCCTATACTACACGAGTCATTTACTCCTGAAAGGCAAAGACGACGGCGAGTGCACAGAAATCCCCGAAAAATGTTCTGATTATGTAACCAACAGGACTCTGAAATATTTTCGTACATGTTTTCTACAATAAATGCCTTACCGTTATCCCTTTTAAGAATGTGAAAGGGTTGGGTTAAAATGTCTAACCCTATAAAACTCAAATACCAAAAAAGCTTCTAAAACGAAAAGTACTTAAAGCTTCTTTGCAGTGAAAGGCAGAAGGTGCTTAATTTAGTTTCACCTTACTTATCTCCTTCTGTTCATTTTGCTTTGGGCTAGTAGCTAGGTAGTGTTCCACAAAATTTTCAGAACAATAAATCACTGCTATGTGGTGGGTTGGTGAAAATCTTCCTTTTACCTTTTTGACTTGGTAACTAATTACTAAATAACGACTGAACACATTTAGCACGTCATTAAATCAGGGCATTAAAAATCAACACATTTTCTCATGGGGCCAGCGAAAAAGATGCAAGGGTAGGGCATGACGACATGTGTGTAACAAGAGTTAACGTTTTCATTTAGCTTTCGGAACTCGTTGAACAGATAAATTTTTTTTTTTTTGGAATTCTGCTATACTTCTGTCAAATCCACAAATCATACCTGGACATCAATAAAGTAAGTGGCTGGCATTGGGTGCATTGTAGCAGCATAAAAGCACTTATTCTTACTTTCGAGAATTGAAAGTTCGTTGCCGAGATAACAAGCCATCGTGAGATTAGGAGAAGAGTTACCTGATTTTGGATCATCCCATGTAATAGGGTCGCCTCTAATGTCTGCCGATAGTACTTCTAAAGACAGGACAGGACAGGAAATGGGGCATCCAAACACGAATACAAAGGGCACTATAAACGATTCCATTCGACATGAGCATAGTCTTTGATCCTTCCAAGTTGAACCGAAAGCACCAAGAGAGCCCGGCAAGTCTGCTGTAGAACTGAACGAAACTTTTTGTGGATACCATAAAGGAGTTGGAAATGGAGCAAGTCCTGCGCCCTGTATCCTTCAGAAAATTCACGGACTTGGACCCATGATCTGGGCCAAGAACATCTAGAGCAGTCGTCGTGTTGCTCTCGGTGAATAAACTACGCGGACAATTTTGCCATAGTGATTGAGTGAATGTTTGCAAGAAAAATAGTGCTATAAGGTGAATTGTTGCTATAAATTTTGTCAGATTAACGTGCCGGCCGTCGAATTGTGGTTGGGTTTTGTAAATTCGATTAAATCACCGATAAATTAAGGTGAAACGTTAAAAGTGCAAAACAATTAAGAATTTTATAACCTCAAAGTGTGCCGTGATAGTTACCAAGGCGTCTATCTGTGTTGGTGTTTTTATGTTTATGCTTAAGTGCTCAGGGTGTCTTTCACCCTCGAGTTGGATTAACCGGCATCGGCAAAACAATAACGCTTGTGTTTATTGAAACACTTGTGGTTGAACTTGTGTGTCATGAATAGTTGAGGGCTAAAGGAGTGGAAAACTTGCAGGTCCATATACCAGATTCAGAGTTTCAGCTTCAACCAGCTCTGTGGAATAATCGACTCGTAAGTTTGACCATTAGCATACCGACACTTTTCAAAATCTTATCTTACCTGTTTGTGTCGAAATTAATTTCCATTTAGTACCTGTAATCGTTGGTGTTATCTGAAACATAACCAACCAGCCAATGGTGGGTTTAGGTTAGGACATTAAATTATTACGTCGGAAATCCAATTTTATATTTTTATTACGTTTTTATGTAGCGTTCCTTCCTTTATCCACTGTGAGGCGATAAAAAAATTCAAAATCTCGCTGATTGTCTGAATTGTAGGTTAAATGATGCGAGCTCACCGAGAAGGGTAGGTAAATGAAGAAACGGAAAAATGGGGAAAAACGAACGAGGGGGCGGTTAATGGTGGATAACAAAATGAAATTGCTGGAAACGACTCTGAACTTTTATTGTGTTCCACCCCTTTTAAAACACGTTCATATATGTCACGTTATATCTTTGAAACTAGGACTGGGACCAGGATTCTTGGCAAAGGTATAGAGCTAAAGGTGGGTTTGAAAGAGTGCTCTTCTAATTGTGTACAAAATTTACCTCATTCTCGCAGACGCTTAATTGTGCTCTTTTCATTTCCATTACTTCTCCGGAGGCCCGCGGGCTCTGTAAAGCATTATACACGCTTAATTAAAAAGTGTGACTTAAAGGATTCAAGTGTTGGTTTTATTTTAAGGCTCTTCTCGGAATGAAATTAAAAGTTGTTGGTACATGAAACTGAAGCACTGTAGGTTGGCTCTTGAGCGATGCCTTTAGTACCGTCATGGCGTAATTTGCTAAGCACTACGTACTCGAGATGGATAAGTACAAAACGAGCCTTCTTCTTATACTGACAGGGGTTTACTTATTGTAATTCATCCTCTTGACCCGCCTTATTGTTAAGAATAAAGGATATAGAGGATAAATTTTATGCGCAAAGTAACTTTATCAACAAATTGTAGCTCCCCTTTGTCGGGAAGGAGTTTTGTAAGAAGTGAGTCTTGTTAATGACTCTCCAAAAGTCTTTGCGTTAGTCGAAGATTTTGCATGCTACAAAAGACGGTTTTTATATTAATTTTAAAGATGTAGAATAAAAAAAAAGCAATTAATTAAAAAAAATAGGTCCTATAGTGACAATTTTTGTTCTACATATACCCAAAATACATACAAGAAATTACCCTAATTGGAGCACTTAACCTTCTGTTTTTACTAAAAGCTTCCAAGAAGTTGAAAAGACGCTAATGTTGACAACATCATAACAGGGTAATCCTATGAGATTTTAGGCTTAGGCGATATATACTTCCATACTGTTTCATCAGAGCCACCCTTCCATCGAGCAAAGACTCCGACATGTCCTCATCAGTTAACGACTTATAGCTTATTTGATGTTGGTTGGAACAGATTTGATAATCTGTGGATGTTTATTGTAGATATAAGTGAATTATCTTAAATGATTTAAACGGGTACGAACAGGTAAATTTAAGGTGTTTGTAGTGTGAATTGGCGCTTAAAAATTGGTTTCTATTGCTTTCCGAGAGCTTTGCAAATACCCTAAAAGTGGTTTTATGTTTGGAACCGTATGGTATGTACATAAACCTACTAATAAAATTTTATCGTTGTTGTAATAGAAGTTCATCCTTGACTTGATAGAGTTGTAAATAAGCAATCCTCTTAAATAATGGAACGTTCTTCGTGTACTTTAGGTCGTGACCTTGTTTGAATTTAATATTATTTTACGAAAGCAGTGCATACATATATTTTTACGATTTTTTGAACAAATCATTCTTCAAAATAAAAGTAAAGTATTGAAACTATAGTTCAATAGTAGATAAAATATTTTTATTACCTCCAATATAATCAAGGTTTTGTACACTATGCACTGTTCCAGGCATTAATAGATCAATCTATTTGGATGAACAATAGTTTTATCGTTAAAATTTGTACGAAGTTACCTATAAAACTCTTTCAAAATGTTTTTAGTACCTTCCTTCTGTTGTTTTATACATTTGAGAGATTTAAAAGTCCATTTTTATAATTATTTTTTGTAGTGCTGTAAAACTTCACCTATGACATTTTGTGCGATAGGCGCTTGAAAATATAAAAATTTAGACAAAGTGCAGTATCAGCAGGTATGATAGAGCGATGATGGTTGCAGTCCTACGACAGTGTATAACAAGGTCCTGTCCTCAAAATTGTTAATATTTTTTACTGTGATGTTAAAGATAAGGGGATTTTGTGATACAGGACTTATAATTTGGGAGAAAAACAGAGGATATTAAACTGTTTCGTATTCGTACTGTTCAACTTAAGACGAATTTTAGTAGGGAGTAGAGTTTAGCTGGAATATTATGCGGAGGGGAGGATAAAAGGCATCTAGAAGAAATATTCGATAAAAGAAGAGATAGAAATAGTTTTCGAGGTAATTGCGACAGTGCAAATTATTGAGTTATACTAAAGTTTAAATCAACACTAGAGTAAATGGACTAAAATATGTATTAAATTTTTGTCAGAAACCTATACGTGTTCTTGCGTTTTCTAATGCTGCAAAAATATGGTCAGTTTCAATGCCCAGGAAAGCTTTTTAATGAAGACATGTTTCGAATAAAAACTCCATCAACAGAAATAGTTTGAATGGGCGGTAGACTCCGGTTGAAGAATGATAGGCTACATTGAGGCTTATAAATATTAAACCAGACACTATTTTTCCTGTCCCAAGTTAGGACCTAGTTGTAATCTGGTACAAAATCGCAAAGGTATGTGAAATTGTAATTACATGAACGAATCCGCATAGAAGAAGACAGGAAAGACTAAAGATGGTGTGCGAAAGAAAAGAGAAAATTAATGGTGAAAGGCCTGAACCTTGCGGGACACCGCCTTTGGAATTTACCGATAAGATAAAAATATTCCAGACGGATAAAATCCAGATCAAGAGATTAAAGGCTGCCAGACTCTATTAAAACTCCTTGAAATACAGTTTCAAAGGTCTTAGATGGAATCGAAATAATCAGTGAGTCATGAACAAGTTTCCATTAAGATGTAAAAGTTGTGGATGAAGAAGACTGGTAAAAACGACAGTTTTCGCATGTGTTTGCCTACGAAATAGTCTTTAAGTTCTGCGATAATCTTTAATATCTCTTTCCTAATTGCGAATATGTAAAGCTCTTGCCTCTAATTGGAGGAGTCGGAAAACATATAAATTATTAGAATTTTACGAAAAAATTACAGGACATACACGATATGTCGTTGCCGCACAACTCAAAAGTTACAGCACAGTTTAGAGACGAAGTTGAATCAATTTGTTGAGCAGCACGACCAACATACCATGGTTTCCGTGTTCGAGACCAGGTCTTACCGTGGGTTTTGAAAAAATTGAATTAACAAAAATCGACTCCACCTCTGGGCTGTTGTCTAGATCGCTGCAGCAAAGCGAGAACATAACATTAAAGTTTCCTCACTCCCCTTACCCTAATTCCTTTCCGGTCAAAACTATGCTAACGCATCAAAGGGTTGTCCCCTTGTCATCGTAAAACAAAAAACCATCTCGCTTCTATTCGAGTGTATTAAGTGGGCTAAACAAAACAATGGTAACACCCGTGACATTCTGCTACCAGCAAGTATTCCAAATTGTTAATGAAATATTCGCAGTAATTAGTAAATGTAACAGCAAATTAGATCAACTACAAGCTATCATGCAATTAACATTTAAATATTTTTGTGGGATGCACAAAGTGTAGTTGCTAACAAGTTGAAACTTGGCTTAAATCTAGTCATACCTCCTCAAATAAAGAGTATATCGTTCATCGTGGGGATAGAGTTGACAGTGCAGGAGGAGTGGTAGCTATACTTGTCAAGAAAATTATAATTCACACAAAAGTATCATCTTGGAAAACTAAATGCATTTCAAATGTGTGTATAGAAATTAAACAAAATAATGAAAATAATACATTAGTACGGACTTATTTTCCCGGCGGCAATCTCAATTAACTTAAATCCGATGTCTTTAAATTTGATCTACTACTTTTCAGTCGCATAAAGAATGAATTCATAGTAGCCGGCGACTTCAGTACTCGCCATTCATACTGGAACTGTGCAAACAATAACTCATGGGGTAAAATTATTTATGATTTTCCTCAACTGAGCTCCTGTAAAGACCATACAGTGTCTTTACATTTTACCAACTTATTATATTAACCAGAGAACTACCCAGTGTTGGAGCCTTCCGAAGCTTCAAGGAAAGCTATTGCAGAGAGCTTCAATTGCTTCCTGCTAAAAAATATGTCATGCTTCCGTAATTCCAAAATTCTTCACCAAATGAAAAATTACACAAAAATTCAAGCGATATTATTGGGGTTGAATATTATGTTGCAATCATATTTCATCAATACTTGCTAAAGTGTATGCTGGGGTTCGCAGACTTTGTTTGTGTTCCGGTGTGCTCTCTGCGGAATTAAAATAATAATGCATAAAGAAGGGGCACCAATTAGTCCTGTTATCATATTAAAAAGCTCCAGCGTACAAACTAGCCCAGAAATGCGACAAGATTTTTAAAGAAGCGACAGGCTTTGAGGCGGTATATGTAGTTAATGATTCCTTCGAACTAATTAAGAAAATAGAAAATATCGGAGTGCCGGAAACCGCGTAGACCCAGTCGGTGAGTGTACAGCCTTACTCTAGATACAAGCCCGGAAAACATGACATTTCGGGCACTTCACCACCAAGCGCTTCGTCATCATTTCTTTTTTCCTGTACCATAGATTAACCAATCCTTTCACACACAAATAAAACTGCACACTCTCGTAACCAAAACCAATGAGAAACGCTGACGTCATTGACGCATTTTAAGCTCAATACTTTAACAAAACGAGCACAAGAGTGTTTTCCCTTTAAAACAGATGAAAATTGTATAAGAGAGACTATTTTAATCGTGTTCAGATGTTCAGAACATTTGCAGGTTAACCTCAAGTTAAATCAAATTTACAACTTTAAATATATTACGAGAAATACTACGAAAAAGTATAATTCACCAAACTTTTCCTTATATTTACTGTGTTTGTTTACACCACCAATGCTCAGCTGTTAATGTCAGCTTCCGGGCTTGTATCTAGAGTAGGCTATGGTGAGTGTCTGATTGAAAATGTCTTATGTGTCAATACGTATAAAGTAGATCCTATTGTAGCGGATGAAATAAAAAACATCATAAAAGTGTGCGTACAACAAAACTATTTTAAATATAAGAATGAACCAACTGAACGAAGGCCTTATAATGGAGTCTCCATTGCCTCCATTGCTGGCTGATATTTTTTTGAATGATGAATTTTCGCCGATGAGGAGAAAACGAAAAATGTTAGATATTGCATAGATACGTCGATGACGTACATTGTATATGGACATGCTCGGCTAGACAATGAGATAATTTTCTCCGTTACATTAACTCCATCCATCCATAAATCCATACAGTTTACTATGGCAATTGGACATGAAGGTAAACTAAACTTCTTAGATTTAAGCATTGACATAGTTTCTGGCAGGCATAATTTTAGCACCTTTAGAAAATCTACATTTAGCGACAACGTTATACCCTTCAACTCGAAACACCCTTTTTCACATAAGATGGCAGCATTTCATTCTATGATCCATAGACTAGTTAACATACATGGGTAGAGAAAAATCTGAGAAGGTGCTCACTACCATAAAAAAAATTGCGCTTAATAATGATTACACTGACACCATGATCCAGTCTTTACTACATAAAAAACAGCATAAGGAAACACTGAAACTCTTCTATGGTCATCCACCTGAGAATAATAACGAGACGAATGCCATACATAGGATATGATACAGAAGAAGTCTCAAAAATTCTCAGAAAAAAACCAAATCAAGCTTGCCTATTGTTGTCCTCGAAATTTAGGCAGCCTACTTGGAAGGAATAACAATAATATAGACAAAGGACAATACAATGGTGTCTATAAAATATGGTGCAGCGATTACTCGGCGCAACGTACATCGGGCAAACAGGAAGATCTTTTTCCACACGTATAAAGGAACATCAAACTAGAGGCGATTGTAGCTTTTTTAAACATCTAAAAGAGACAAATACACTTGTGATGCAAACAACTGGGAAATTTAACATATTCATGGGAAAGGACAGAAACTAAATAACTTAGAATACCTAGAAATAAATAGAATCTTAAGACAAAACTAAGTTAACGCTCTAAACGAACATCCAATATCAAATTCACCGCTACTACAACCCATAAAGATAATCACAGAATCAACTTACAGTGCTCTCACCGATTAACATTTCAGTGTGATGATGCCTGCGGAATAGGTGATAGTAGAAACCGGTCACACGTGAGAATTTTGTTTTTTTTTACGATGTGGCCAAAGCCTAAGGGCAACCCTTTCATGCGTTAGCATGGTGGCCGGATAGCAAGTAGACCTATAATTTAAAGTGCATTCCGGACTACTGGCATTTTCTGTGCAATACCTGTGGGTCGCCCCCGGAGGGATTTGATCCTGAAACCTCCGGATTGGTACGTCGATATCTTATCTTACTTCAATGACGACGTTGGCATAATATTTGGCGTGATAAAAAATAATGATATAACGTTTGGCGTGATAAAAAAATTGAAAAGGAAGCCTTAAATAGATTGAATTTTCTAGAAGTACTAAAGGAGTCTGGGAAATTCTTTCCGGTTACAACAAAATCTATTCTTATAACTCTAACCCAGCCATGCACCACAAGCACCATTGAAAGGTCTTTCTCTATGTTGCGGATGTCTATCAGTAGTAGGTTAGGAGATCGCTGGTTGGGTAAAGCTGACGTTAGACCCAGCCAGACCTACTTCTTCAGACCTTCTTCTCTTTGGTTCCTTTCACCCCTTGGGGAGCATAGGGCGTCTACTACACCGACTCTCCACCTGTACGGTTCTGCGGCAACGCCTTTAACTGTGGCCACGATTTTTTGAGCTGGGTGCGTTCCCTTTCGACGGATCTTCCCCATGTGTTGAGCGGTCATCCAATTCGAGACACTTCCTTGGATTCCGCAATTCTCAATAACTCAATAACTCAAAAACATACTAAACGGTACTGATATTTTCGGAAAATTCACGAAAGATCCAAGACGCTTAATATTTAATTGGACTTTTTTTATTTTATCATTTTGTAATTTTGGTTAACTTTTTATTTTTATAGAATAAAAAAAAATGTAAATGAACAAGAGATTAAGCCTTAAGAATGCCCCCCCCCCTCAGGCCCTTCCTAAAAAATATCCTGCCTACGCTCTTGCACAGAGAGATAATTTTAAAATTGATATTGGAGTTTCAGAGTAATATTAATAAGGGATCGACGCTTCTCCATGAAAAGAACTGAGAATCTGAAGCTGAGGTGGTAACCCAGTTGTTAGGATGATGGAGTATCATGCGCTTAGTCATCGGTTGAAGATTCGATCTCGCCAGTTATTATTAATGGTACGAACTCCATCTTAATTCATTCTTAGTCATTGAATCGGGTGAAATTCTTTTTCCACCCCATGTTCTATAAAGGGTTACAATAACTTGAGAAAGATTTACAGGAAAATCGATTTTGTTATAATCATTCTTGCGAAATAATTATCAATTAATTATGAATTTGGCAACAATTACTTTTAATTCTTGGAGTAATTTCATAATGGAAAAGTTGGCACCTAATGAGTGGCCCATTATGAAAATTGGAGCATGAAATTGTCGAGCTATTTTCTCAATACTAGCTTAACTGAGAAATCCAGCTTTATATGCCCTAAATACGATTGGTTAGCGCTAAATAGAGAAATTATCTGACTATCGTCAGAGAAAAACCATCGTTAACGTTGTTCGGAATGATTAAATTTGACAGTGAATTCGTTACCATTAAAACACATGCTAGCACGCAATCTTCAGGATAAATTCAAGCTTTTAGAACTCAATTACATCAGGAAATTGAATCGAATAACACCCACGTTTTGTAGATGACGATGACAAGCAATAGGATCATTTTACAGCGTAATCAGCTAAGTTCATGTTAGTGATACGAGTAGAGGAAATCTGAAACAACGTCACCGAATGTAGAAGATACGCTTGATAATGTTGACAAAACTTTTGATGTTTCCGTAAGTGTTTTAGAACATGTTGTGGCAGTGTCAACCACGACATCAACCCTAACATTCTTGGCATACATGCAGAAACGTGTAGCATAGAATTGTTTTGGTGTAACATGTCACAGCCGTATCAATGGCACATGCATGGTTTATGACAAGTGTTTCGCTTTAATGCATATTGATTTATTATATTATTTTCGAAATTGTAATTTGCCTTGAAGAAATTTGATAGTCTCAATGTGGTTGGGTTCTTTTTCACAGTATATAACTTTGCAACTTTTTCCCTGTAGATATAATGGAAAATCACTGATTTGATAGACTTTTCAAGTTAATAGATGTTTCTGATACTTTTCTGATCCACAGGGAATACGTTTATTATGGTATTCATATGAAAAATGTAATACAGAGAAAATTGTTCGCTTTTTTCAATGACAAGAAGCAGCCGACATACATTTTCGCTTAATGTTCAGAATACCATCCATCATTTAATCTCTTCGAATACTTCGACATTGTATTGTTAAAGACTTCGTGATTTGTCGATGTTGAATCCTTTAAAAAGTGCTCCACCCCCAGGTGGATTATAATTGCGACTGTTTTTCAGAATTGTTTTAGTATCATATCCTTTTCTCTACATTTGCATGATTTAAATAAATGACGACAAAAGTTGATTTTATATTTCCGACCTATTTATTACATTTATAGCAGATTTTAATTTTGATAGGGAATCCGAATTTAAACATACATTCAGTTGGAGTAAGCCAACCAGAACCAGGGATCTAAAATTTCTTCCTTGGACTAACACAAATGTCATGTTAGTAAAAAGCAATTTCAGTTTTGGAAGGAAATAGCGTGGAACTAAAGAACAGAAATGTTAATTTCACAGGAACATTGCTTTTCCGATTTGTTAGCGTTTGAAATGTCTACAGAACAAGGGTAAGGGATCCTCTTAATAGAGTAACATGAAGCTATTGGAGTCTATAGTAAATTAGTGGAGGTGAAGCGCAAAATCATTTAGTATAAAATAAATATCTTAAGTGAAACTGTATGACAGATGTAGGCTTGTTGCTAACCAAACTTGCCCGCCCATAGCTAGTGGCGACTCAAATATCATAGTCAGGTTCCTGACCAGGGTATGTTACATTTCAATAATTTCGTGACCGACCAGGTGACGAAACCTTTAATAAGGCTCCTAAAAGTCATATAAAATAACTTATCCCGGAACGAGTAATGGGGAAGTTTGGATTTGGTAACATGAACGCAAATGTGGAACTTTGTAACTCGCGACAACTAAACACAAAAACTGAGACCTAACATCCTGGGTTTCCCTAGAATTTAGAACTGAGAATCAGATTGACCATATTGATGTATTGGAAAGCTAGAGAAAGTGTCTTCTAGAAGTAAGTTCTAAACGCGGCGCTGATTTTGGCAACAATCACCAGCTTGCTACAGAGCTAAGTTTCAATTATGCATGGCAGCAGTACGCCTGTGTAAAATAACATATCGTCACTACGATGTAGAACTATCCAAAGACTTGTAAATTTTTTTTTCCAAATTCTATTATTTCGCACACACGACATATTAAAAAAACCACTTGAGATAAACCCACCTTGCTCACACCAAAACGTTCGTCATTCAACTAACTTGGTCTAGGCATCAAAATCAAAGATTTCCCAAAAAGTGGACTTAGTTCAATAGTTAGATAGTTCTGCATCGTAGATACAATATAATATACCACGCTGCAATTAGCGGAGGCTTAAACCGCCGACCGTCCGCAGCACATATTCCAGCGCGTTACGCCAAATATTGGAAAGGGCGTGGGAATGCTTTGAGAGCTTTGGTACAAAACTCATGGAACGATTAGGGAGCGGAAGACGACCATAGATCAGTGACAACTAAAAGAATGGAAGCAGTTTTAACGCCGCTTTAATCCAGCTAACAATGTTGTAATCAAACATAAATCTCAGAACTGCATACCAATCTCTACAGCAGAAGAAGCGGCCAACCACGGTGACCTATTTTTTGTTTTGTTTTTTTTACGATGTGTCCAAAGCCTACGGTCTTTGGCCGGAAGGGAATTAGGGTCAGACGAATGAGGAAAATTGAATGTCTTGTTTTTGCGTTGCTGCGAGTTAGACAACACCCAGAGACGGAGTGGAGTTTTTTTTAACTTCTTACTAAAAACTCACGGGGAACCTGGTCTCAAACTCGAGAACAACGGCATGGTGGTCGTGCCGCTCAGCCAATTGATCCAACTCCATCGCCTATACACTATTACCACGAAACTTTATAGGAAAGACTCTTATAACTAAACATCTTGTAAGAGATTCCAATACATTCGTACGAGCTACGGTTAAGCATCAACTGCGGAAGTGGAGAGAATATTTTGTTGTAACGTTTGGACCGTCGAATATCTCTTCGTCTGAGCATGAAGAACTGCCGGATGAGGTCAACCCCAATACCCCAATTACTTAAGGCTGATCCCATTGCTGCGGTTGAGATTCTTCTTCCTTCCATAACGCAGGATTGTTGGTAGACCGACACCTACCCCACTGAATGGAAAACAGGCGTAATTGTGCAGATTCACAAGAAAGTCGACCTGAAGAGTTGAAACAATTGGCGCGGTATTTGTCTTTTAACTGCAGTCTCCAAATTGTTAAGTGCACTCTAAACATGCATTTTTTTATTTATTTTTTATTTATACGATGTGGCCAAATCCTAGGGGACAACCCTTTGATGCGTTAGCATGGTTTTGGCCGGAAGGGAATTAGGGTAAGGGAAGTGACGAAACTTGAGTCTTGTTTTTGCATTGCTGCGAGCTAGACGACAGCCCAGAGACGAAGTGGATTATTTTAATTTCTTAATAAAAGCTCACGGGGTCATCTGGTCTCGAACCCGGGACCCATGGCATGTTGGTCTTGCCGCTCAACGCATTGATCCAACTCCGTCTCCATTGCATTGCATTGCTCACAGAGAAGGAAAAGCTCATCACGGCACCGGTCCACCAGCCTGCAAGATATTCTAGGCAAGTCAAGAGCCTTGATGGCGGCCTGGTTGTAGGAAAATATACAGACCCTTTGAGAGGGGTTAGAGCTAGCAAGCCTTTAGTATAAGAAACACTTCAGCCTGAGAGACTGTCGCGTGATCCGGAAAACAGTAAAACTTTGATATACAGGGTATTTCCGAGAAAATACCCGCACCGACACCGCAGATTGTCTTAGAGCTGCCCGCAAAAATCGTTATATCGAAAGCCTCTATCGCTCTACCTTTTTTCTAGTTCGTTCTGGTATGTAGCTTCACTGCGAAGTTTCTCCTGAACCTCGTGAATCTGAACTGTCAGTGTGGCCACGCGACATAATATTTTTAATGCATAAAGGGTTGTAAGTGCAGAAGCATATCCAGAGCAGCTATTCGCCAAGATTGCATGACAGCAGTGAGGCCCCTTTCAGTATATTTTTGAATCCTAGGTGAAGATCGGACGCACCAAATCAGTATACATATATAATGTAATTTTTGGCTAAAGTCCCCACATGATGTAATGCATAGGAATGATTACAGAAAGTTTCCAAGATTTCGGAAAAACGCCATTAGATTACTAAAATGAGAAAGAAAGGACGGAGGCAAAATATGGACCATATCTTTTCACCAGGGCCGTGCGCAGGATTTGCTCGTGGAGGGGGTCATCTAATTTAATTAAAATGCAATTAAAAAATATGGTCATATACATTTTAGGTTACTTTGTTAGTATTTCAGTCAAATTCTTCCTAATCAAAAAATTCAGAAAATTTTAAAATTTTAAAGGGGGGGGGGGGGGGGGTTGTCAATCAAGTTATAAAAAGTTAGAAATACGTTTGGTAAACAAAAACTAGTCAAAAACAAATTTATTGGATTGAAAAAGAGAAGTCGGCAGAAGCGTCGTCATGAAAGTAAAATCACTAAAACTAATCTAAGCTAATATCACAGAAATTATCCAATTGTCAAAGGGTCGCTAACACTCCTGTATCCAAAGCATAAAGTACAGGAATATTACATTGACAAAGGACAAATAGTCAGCGTCGTTCCTTAAAGAGGACATCTTCCTCCAGGCCTTATTTCTCACATTCTTTAGATGTCTTAGAGACCTATCCAGCCAAAGCTGGGAGTTAAAAAAAAATCAGACATTATAAAATGAAGTTACAGGCTCATTACGGATACTACGCAAGTCAAAAGTGGAAAGTCGATTCTTTAGTAAGTGTAGGTCAGCATTTTTAAAGTTGATACAATAATCTGCCACAGCAAATGAGTCGAAGAAGAGAAGCATCGCCTCACCTTAGTGCTAGTAGGTAAAGTGGTAGAAAATTTAAAATGTCACTTCAAGAAAATTTCCTGAAGTAATTAAAATCAATAAAAAACCCTACTTGAGTCTCGACAAATTTTCAAGTCAAATTTTCAAGTATTCATGTAAACGCAGTGAGAGAGAATTAAGCTTAAAGCTTAACAAAAATCGTTACGTGACCCTAGTTAGTAAAATCTCGATTCCAGTCTAATGAATTCTTTCTACGGATTTCTGAAATTTTTGCAGTATGAACGCTAAATTACCACATTTGATAAAAAGAGGAGAATAAACGTGTAATGTCTGCTGGATAGGAACATACATAATTGGCAAAATCCTTGAATTTTCTCGATGAGTAAATATTTAAAAGGGAAAATGAATGCTTAAAAGTACCAACATGTTGTAGAGGAGAACTAAAACAATAGGTTCTTGCGGCTTTCGTCATCGTTCGGTAAGAAAGGTACATAATATAATATAATACAAAATACTGATTTTTCCAATAAGAGATCTCACAAACCCAAAACAACTAAAGGCTGGAGCGCAATAAACGCAACGGAACGATACTGAAAGGAGATATGTGTCAAATGGACGCAACGAAAAGGAAGTAAACATTCTATGCCTACAATTAGTTTGACAGATGTCTTGTATTGAAATTTGAAATTTTTCAATATCAGACTTGGGCCATATTTTCGTACCAGCATTGGACTAGTTTTAATACTACCCTTGAGTCAAGTTTCAGAGCCATCCATGGGTAAAGTTTTAGTACATGCCTTGAAAGCCACTCTTGAATGCACGAAGTAATTATTCCTCAGGATTGTCATAAGCTTGGGCACATTTTACAGGACTTTTGTTAAATGCTACCGATAGTTACAAAGTGATTTATCTAGTCGTTCAAATCGTTTAATTATGTTACCTATTGTGATTGCATAGTAATATACGTAGTTCGGAATTCTCTTTAAATTATAGATCTACTTGCAAGTTTCATGATCAATTCGAATGAATTACTCTCCTCATATATCTGAAACTAGACCGAGAAGGAGTACCACAAGGTTCAGCCTTTAACCAACCCAATTTCTTCTTTTAACCAATGTTTTTTTTTAATTTTTCACTTCACAGCACTTTTCATTTCGCATACTCTTTTGATTCTGCAGTGGATTCTAGCTCTACATGCATTAATCGAGAATTTAAATATAATATTAATAGAATATTCTCCTAGATAGAGAAAATCGTGGCATGTTCAACATTAGTACGAAACAAAGCTGTCTCTCTTAGGTGAAGACCTCCCCTCCTCCGCTCTACTTCAGATAGAGTTAACATGTTTAACTAGTTCTATTTTAACATCTAGGATATTAAAATTTAAAATTGTATGTACTTATAATACAATACAGTCATATTGATCAATGAAATTGAATTTTTCAGTACAGTCATTTTTTTTGTGATATATGTTTGTTTGTGTATGTCTCCTGATTATAAATCAAAGTTGTTAGGGTTGTACGTGGTTGGGAACAGCCGACATCTTCAAAAATGGAACTGAGTTTGTTTTTATTACATAACCTAGTTATTGTTCATCCTAGCTAAAAATGACCAATATGAGAAAGAGGATGAAATTTACACAAAATGAGTACTTAACGAGTTCTCTAGGCAGGCCCGTAGAGACAAAATTTGGGCCCGGGGGGATACACATACGGGCCCCCGCAAAAGGAATTTCGGGCCCGGGACTAAGCGTTTACGGCCCCATATACAATCGAATGAGTGACTTTCAATTTAAAATCTGTCTAGTATATTACACTTTTTCGATCGTGAAATATTTTTTTATATATGTAATTAAAATGGAAAACATTTTCTGTTGATGACTTGATGACGGGGCCCGTTTGAAGGCCCGGGCCCGGGGTATTATCCCCTTCAGCCCCCCCCCCTCTCGGCGGCCCTGTCTCTAGGTCAATTAGACTCTAATGCCGGATTTACTCGAATGACATATTCGTCATAAATTATGTCATAAATTGCCATTATCGTGTAAAATATCCTTTTTTTCTGAATATTTCGGTCATAAAAAATGACGAAAAGGTGTTGTAACTAAATTTTGTCAATATCAATGTGAAATGTATATGCCGTGTAAACGCGTGCTGTACATAATGACAGAATAGTGTCAAGCCGTAAAATAAAAATGACTTTGTTCATTATTTTATGACAAATGGTTGTGGTTAATTTCAAATCGAAGAAATTTAAAATTGTTTAATGGTTATCAGAATGATAGTTAGAATGCTGAGGGTAGTAATTAAAAAATTATTTGTTTTGTATCAGAATGGCTTAATTAAGCAAAAGACAGTCGCTAAGTGACGGTGGAGGCTGAGTAGAAGAATTGTGATGGCTAAGTGGGCGGGTGGTGAATGAGGAGAGGTGGTATTGAAAAGGGTGAGAGTGGGGGCAATTGGAATGGCAAAGACAGCGTTGACATTGAGTTGCTTGATACGAGTGGGTGAATTGTTGGTGGGTTGATGTCTTCCAAGTAATGCTGTGGAACCTCCGGAATATAATAATTAATTTTTCCTTCACTAAATAAATAACAATAATCCTTTTTACCCTAACGTCTAGCACTCTGCTAAATCAAACTTTTTCTTTGCTTATAATTATTTTAAATGCACAATAGTAAAAATAAAAATAAAATTCTCATTTTGTAAAGTGGCTTGCTAGAAATAGGAGTTATATTTTAAAAGTGAATATTTGATCTATTGTAGTGAATTTACAAATGTCTTTGCAATTCCGGTATAAAGCAATTTATTTTTTCACTAGCACCACTCCTCCGTCCACCAACCACCCCCATTTAGACAACCTCTCAAAGTTAAAGTTGCTCTTGTCATTTTGATACAACACAATTCATTATGCACCATCACTCCACCTCTGCCCACCGCCAGTCTTCCACTCAGCCCCCACCATCACTTAGCGAGTCATCCTTTGCTTAAACTCAGCCATTCTGCTCGAAACGCAAGCAAGTTGACTTCACCTATCACCCCCCCCCCCCCCCCCCCATTTATATGACTACTTAAAGTCAACATTATCTCCATTCCCGCACACTCAGCCCCAAGCGATATTTAACGAATGATTCTTTGCCTTACGTTAACCATTCTTATGCAAAATGTTAATGACCCCCCCCCCCCCCCCACCCCCCTTCGGCACAACCCATCTCAAGTATTCACTAACCCACCTAGGCACAGAACAATTCACTTTCAGCATTCTGATACACAACGAACAATTTAAAATTTCTAATTGTTCAGACAAATTATGTAGTATCCCCTTGTGTCGTGCAACTTTCGTTTAACTTTAAATTGTAATTCGTTTAAGTAAACACCATTTAACATGTCATCGTCACTTAACGACGAATCCTTAGCATAACCTTAGTAATTTTGTTACAACGCCAATTATTTAGGCCTTACCACCCCTCCTCCAACAACCCAACCCCACTAGCCAATAACTCAAAATCAACGTTGTCATTGTTATTCCGATACAAAACAATTCATTTTTTATTACCACCCCTCCGCACATCCCCGCCTTCACTAATCAAACCACTTAAAGTCAATGTTTTTTTTTGCCATCAGGAGGCAAAAGAATTCATTTTTTAATAACACTTCTAACTAAGCCACCTAGACGCAGAACCATTCACCCTCAGCATTCTGACGCCAACGCGTTAATACAAATTACAGCTGTTACCTGTTCTGTTATTAGCGAGACCCTCATTTTCACAATCCGACGCGTCACTATATGTCATTCGGATAAATACTCCGATTGTTACGCTTGTCATTGTAAAGTTAAAAAATACGTCATTAAATTGTGAAACGTAGTAACAAAGTTCTCAGTAAGTAATTATTTGTCACTATTTTGTGTCGTGTAAATGGTAAGTCATTATCAAATGACATGATGTCATAATTATTAATACCTTCTGTCATTCGTGTAAATCCGACATAAGTTATTGTGGGTGGAATATTATTTTTTAACCTGTTGATTTTACGGCATATTGTTTCAATACGCGTAGTGATATGTAACCTTAACGCCAGATTTTCTCAAATATTTCGCTACTGGTTGCTCCTATGTATAAACAATGAATATATTGTATTGTATTGTAAGCTAGTTAGTGAACGTAAGTACAATAAGTTTGGCTATAATTTTTCATGTCAGAACGGATAAATGTATTAATTAGATCTTATTACAAAATTATTTCTGTACCTGTCACCTTTATCAATAGATATCGTGTGCATGTCACAACTAAAAGCAATTTCGCTTTTGCTAAAAAACAAAATTGAATGTTCTATGGAAATCTAAGTTTTCTTCCAATATCTATAGAACTTATTATTACTAAACGTATAACTCGAAAACTTTCAACAGAAACGTAAAAGGTTTATATAGAAAATCAATTCCTGAAAGTAGATAAAAAAGATAGAATACCTTGGAAAGATAATCTGCCGTTAATAAGAATGTTTAAGAACCCTAAGCACGCCATCATTTTGTTATCAGATTATGCCACTTTTATATATTGCAGTGTTTGTTCAATAGGACACTTTCATTGATTTCTTCTCTCCGGAAAAACAGTTCTATTTTACTGTAATTGCAGACATCATTCCAAAAAAAAATGTTCTTTGACGTGAAATGAAAAACTGACATCATTGCATGTTTGGTATGATTGAAGAGTTTCCACTTTGAATGTCATTCCTTATTGATGGGATTTTTTGTCGTGCATAAATCTAATCATAAGCAGTTTGATGAAATTTGGTCTTATTGTCCCTAAAAAAAAGTGTGCAGATAGTTGCGAATTGACAATATACAATAAATTGGCAAGGATTCAAAAAAAAAAAAATCTGTAGGATTTTGTGGTTTTAGTAAATCAATCAAAATTCTATTGTCTGTTTGTTCTCTTTTGTTTTGCCTTTGTTCGATAAGAAATTTCAATATGTATAGATCTGATTCAAGCAACACTCAATTAAAAATTTAATAAAAAGGAAAAATCTCACAATTGCAATTATTTGGTTATTTTAAGTGAAATTATTTATCAAAGCGGACATTCTTTACACTTCTTTTCAGCCTCAGAGGGGCCGAAATTCAAATTGTAGTTGGCTGGACAGAAAGTGTTGCTTAGCAGAAAGTAATTCGAAATATTGCTTAATGCAAAAAGCAAGATATTCGATTTTCCCTATTTCCCTTACTCTAATTCTCAGGATAACATCTAGTTAGCAGACTAATAAAACGTTTCATTTGTCTAGGTTTTATACTTTAGATCTTATTAATACCTAAACCACGTAGATTTCGTCACTGACTAACTCATGATCATCAAAACCTTCACTGACTCATTCATCAAAATTAAAATTTGGCATGCAGGCTAATTAGCACACAAAGAATGAAAAATTAAGAAATTTTTAACTTTCACCCTCCAACCCCTTACAAAGGGGTTTCTCATAGGTAGACTTCCAACCTCCCAAAATTCCCAGAAAGCTGAAATTTGGTATGCAGGCTAGGATTAGCACACAAACAACGAAAAGAAAAGAAATCCGTAACTTTCACCCTCATAGTCTCTGCGATCTGGCGGCGATTGACGTTGCAGATCTTTGGCGCTTCATCGGCAGCTCCGGATGGTTCCAATGAGGAGGTGGAGGGAATTCTTGGATTCCCGTGGCATCACAATGGGCCTTTTGAGGTGTAAGTGCGCCCTTAAAGGCAGCCACACGAACCTAACCTAACCTAACTTCCACCCTCCAACTCCCCATAAGTGCCGGTCTGTATATAAAATTTCTTATGTGTAGGTACTTAGTTTCCGGTCTGTATCGAGTATGCCATCAATATCCATATAAGCCAAGGGCTAAGTTTGAATAGAGCTCTCATTGATATCGGGTCGTCGACGATCTCTTGTGGGCAGGCTTCTGCACCACTTTCGAAGGTGACTATTTTGAAAGGGGTTCATCTTATAAAAA
Organism: Leptarthrus brevirostris; assembly: GCA_964036015.1. Taxonomy (NCBI): domain Eukaryota; kingdom Metazoa; phylum Arthropoda; class Insecta; order Diptera; family Asilidae; genus Leptarthrus; species Leptarthrus brevirostris. The sequence continues at coordinate 10,500,019 of OZ038373.1, forward strand.
TTGACTTTGGTAGTATTAAAGCACAACAGTCAGCTATAGTTGAATATCATCGGTTAATAGCTAAGCTCTACCCTATTGTTTATTGCAAATAATAAGCCAACAAGGAAAAGATTCAAACATAAATAGTGGACTATGAATATGAAAGGAATAGATGACGCACAAGAAATACAGCCCGAAAGAATAAAAAGAACTAGGACATCTTGCAAAAAGAAATGAAGTCCCAACAAAAACATTTCATGTAAAGTAGGTTGCCAAGGCTCACAAGCTCATCTGTTTCATAACCTTGCCCTTGCGAGGTAAATTTTTGGCTTAGAACAACGAAACGTTCCGAAACACATGATGCATGCTTACCAAATGTTTTCATTGGGTTTGTTTGGGTGTATTTTCGAATTAACCAGTAGTAACTGCTAAATGGTTGAAGTTGAATTTGTGGTGAAAAATCTCTATTCATTGGTTAGTCAATAAATTCTAAGTCGGAGTTTGAATAGATAGCCCCCCCCCCCCACCCCCTTCACGGCTGACCAGGCACTGATCTACAAGACCAACACCAGTCCTAGCCTCGAATATAATTGCTATATTTGCGCAACCGGACACACCGAATTGTCCGCCTTAGATAAAGTGCAACGTAAGGCTATTAAACTTATTGGCGACCCCTCAATCTCTGAGAGCATTGACTCTCTGGAGCATCGACGGAATGTTGGTTGTCCCTCACTCTTCCATCACTATATCCACGGCTATTGCTGTAGCGTAATTGCTAGCCTGATACACAGCGTACTCTAGATACAATCCCGGAAGCTGACATAAACAGCTGAGCATTGGTGGTGTAAACAAACTGAAACTTTAAACAGTAGACATAATGAAAAGTTTGGGGAATGTATTTTCTCGTAGTATTTCTCGCGATATATTTAAAGTCTCAAATTTGATTTTACTTGAGGTTAACCTACAAATGTGCTGAACATGTGAGCACGATAAAAAGTGTCTCTCTTTACAATTTTCATGTGTTTTAAAAGAAAAACACTCTTGTGCTTGTTTTGTTGAAGTATTGAGTTTAAAATGCGTCAATGACATCAGCGTTTCACTTTAGTTTTGGTTACTAGAGTGTGCAGTTTTATTTGTGTGTGCAAGGATTGTTTAATCTATGGTAAAACAAAAATGAAATAATGACGAAACGCTTGGTGGTGAAACGGCCGAACTGTCATGTTTTCCGGATTTTATCTAGAGTAGACTGTGCCTGATACCTTATAGACACATCACAGTGCGCGATACACGAGCTTCAGGTCGCTCCCACCACTATACTCTCCAGGTCAATACGTCCAGTTAAATGTCGGGAATTTTTTCTAAGCAGCACAACACGAATGTGGAACAGTTTACCATCTTCGGTTTTTCCCTCGTCTTATGAGCCTGTAACTCAATTCTCATTCACTCAATTCCTTAACCCATTTTCCTTAACCTTCTTTTCCTGCCAAGGTTGTGCTATAGCTTTATAACATAGACATTATTATATAAAAAAGCAAAAGTCCCCATATAGAAACAAAGTACTTCGTAGAAGAGACGACTAATTACAGTAAGATTTTTTTCTCGTTGTAGATGTAAGGAAAGGTTTTCATCCCTCAATAAAGTAATAAAATGATATGTAAATAATTATATACTTAAATATTAAATAATAAAATTAATTAATATAATAATAATTCAATAATACACTCTCTCTCTCTCTCTCTCTCTGGTTCCTTTAACCCTTTGTGGGGCATAGGTCGTCTAATACACCGACTCTCCACCTGGTCCGATTCTGCGCCAACGCCTTTAGGATGTGGTGAGGATTTGTTTATCTGAGTCCCTCTCGACGGATCTTCTTCATGTGTTGCGCGGTCGTCCAATTCCCGCGTTTTCCTTGGTTCCACTGCAGGTTCCAATCTAAAACCTGTTGAGAGATGTTGTTTGGCTCTTTTCTTAGTATGTTTCCTATATTACCACTTTCGGATGCGAATACTGGTGACTATCTCACTTTGGCCTCTAAGCCTGTGTAGGTCTTCGTTGGTAATCACCTCCGGCCAATGGGTGTTATGGATGCGCCTGAGACACCGGCTGACAAAGGCTTGTAGCTTAGATGTTATTTGACAGGTCCACTTTCCATGTTAAACAGCCGTACAACCGAACAGATTTTACGTTCAACTCGAAGATCCGGAGTTTCTCTCAGTATTAAGAGTAAGAGTCTGTAAATCAGCCTCAGCTCCGCCGTCTACTACACAATAAACTTTAAGAGATAATTTTTCAATCCTGATACGATAGGCATCCTTTTCTAGGCTAAAAGCATTAATTTTTTCCATGAGTCGTGGGCAAAGTGCTAGGTAATACTAAGAATTAAAGTGCGTTGAAGAAGGCGCACGGATGACTAAGGCCGAAGCTGGCCAAAGCGATATCTAAACCCCAAGATTCACTGTTGTTAATACTACTACTTCCCGACCTGTATTTCTATAGTAACAACCTCGAGTAATATGAGTTGATTGAACTCATCCTACATGTAGGTATTATGAAACTTTTTGCAATGTCGCAACATAATTTCGTTAAACAGGAAAAGTCATGTTAATTAAAATTACATCTTTCCCCTGCCCCAACATAATTGAATTGGCGCGTGCAATTAAACTTCTGCATATCCTGCGTAAATAATTGTTTCAAATAAATTCACTAAAAGTACGTAAATCACATGTGACAGTTATCTACCAGCTAAATAAGCGCTTAAGCCAATTAATAGTTGTATGCAGCTCAGGTTTCATAGCAACAAGTTCCCTGTTTACAAATTCAAATTATGGAAACATAAATTTACATGAAAAATTACCCAAATTTTGTGTGCAGAGTAGTGCCGCTGTATGAAGGGCTTTGAAAGGAGTATGAGTACAGCTTCGAACCAGCCTGAAAAAGGGAGGCTAAATGTAAACAATGGTGGTGTGGCTATTGGAGTTGGTTGAGTTTTTCCAAAACCATTTACATTCGTGTTGTTTACTTACTTCATATTATCTGGCTAATGTGGCTTAATTCCTATCGGAAATTTAAGTGCCAATAAAATTGCTTTAAAGGAGGGGGGGGGACACTATGATGCCAGTAGGAATCTGTGGTGGGATGTATCCTAGTAGTCTTCCGGAGATGATAATCGCAATAAAATAAATCAACTGGACATGAAGAGTTCTAGAACCAAAAGGACACAACAGTTTCCATCATAGATTTTGTAGCACATTATCAGAGGCATTCATCGGTCCTTGGCAGCAGGATGGCATTGTGATGGACCATGGGCACATTGTTAAAGGCACATTCAACTCTGCCGACTGGCAAGTTGTGATATGCAGATATGCATTTGAAATGCACTTTGTTCTAAATTTTCGCCTCGAGATTGGCTAAAACTGAAATTTCATTTGGTCTCCCATAGATGCTCTTAACTTGCTTTTTATCACATTTTCGGAAAACCCTGAATAATTCGTAATGGAGAAATAATGGCTGCCAGTGAATAGTTGTTCTTGTGTTACTCGCCTGTAAACTTAAAATTTCATTGAACTTGCCTCATTTATATTACTTCTGTGACAATAATTCACTATAATATCGTGGTTCTATGTAATATAGTTTGTTTATAATACTTCAGAGTGCACAGTTTCTTTTATTTCACTAAATTCATCATGTGCACGAGGAGCCAGATGACACAAAAGCATGAAAATCTGGATTACGCTGCACAACATAAGGCGTTTCAAAGAGTTAACACTGTTGAAATTAATGAGTTAAAGAAGACTTTAGAGAAATTGAATTTAAACAACACTAAAACTGGTGAAAGTTATAACTCTTTAAAAACCGCAGTGGATGATATCACACTGCAACTAACTGAAATAAAGTCTTCACTATCTTCAGAGGTGGACAAAAACCGAAAATTCACTGGATCAAAATAATTCTCGCCTTGATTCTTTTGAACAAATAGTCCTAATATTATGTTGCGCATTTTGGCATATCAATATAGTGGAGTGAAAGTGGGACTATTCGTGGGAATTTTAACATTAATGTTTTAAAGGGCTGCAGCACAAGTTCTAACTTTACATCCAACTTACAGCGGTTTGACCTTAAAATTGCAGACAATGAACAAACCCATTTCTCATCTAACACTGCTTTCTTATTGGATCTCTTTCTCGTTGTTGATCTGAATATGGTAACAGCGCATAACCAACTATCCATTCCTGGAGTCTCAGATCACGATTTGCTATCGTTGCATTGTTGCATTTTGTTAGTTTTTTCTTGGCCAGAAGATCGCATGCGATAGTTTGGAATACTAAAGTTGCAAAACCCAGTGACTGCGCCGAGAACTACCGCCCTATTGCCCTACTGAGTATGATTTATAAGCTCCTGGAGAGATTACTGTACAACAGAATATTAAGTGTCATTCTCGACCATGTTCCAGTTGAGCAGGCGGGGTTCAGACCAAACAGGTGCTGTGCAGACCAGGTTTTGGCCTTGACTACATTTATTGAAACTGGCTATCAGAACCGCTTGAAGACCTCGATCGCTTTTGTTGACCTTACAGCCGCATATGACACAGTGTGGAGACATGGCATGATATCGAAGTTGCTTGAACTCATTCGTTGCAACACTTTGGTCCGGCTGATTAACAACATGCTTAACAATCGAATGCTCCAAGAAGTGGTTGGTGAAGGCATTAGCAAAATTAAAATACTCAGTAATGGTCTGCCACAGGGTTCGGTGCTTGCTCCACTGATCTTTAACCTATACATATCAGACCTCCCGGAGACCCTCTGCCGTAAGTTTATATAAGCCGATAACCTGGGAATTGTCATTTATTATGACAGTTTTTCTAAAACTAAGAAGATACTCGCTGAAGACTTGGATCGAAATACCTACTTCCGCAACTGGAGACTGGAGCCCAGTGTTAACAAAACAGAAGTCTCCTGCTTCCATCTAAATAGCAGACTGTCCAGAGAGGAGCTAAGAGTACCCTTCAATGGTGCTTACCTTGTGCATAATCAGACGCCAAAATATCTTGGAGTCAAGCTTGACAGGACACTGACTTTCAAAGAGGACTTAAATAACACCGCTCTTCCAAACTTCGTACATGAAATAATATTTTACAGAGACTCTGCGGTACATCCTGGGGTGCCTCGGCCAACACATTCTGCATCTCAGCCCTTGTCTTTGTATATTCTGCAGCTGAATACTGTGCTCTCGTCTGGATAAACAGCCGGCATACAAAAAAAATTGATGTCCAACTTAATAGAACCATATCCGGGACTATAAAATCAACCCCAGTACACTGGCTTCCTCTGCGTAGCCAAATCTTGCCCCCTGATCTACGACGCACTCATGCCTTACTTCGGGAATACAAAAAAAATTACCCCGAAATCCCAGTACACAGTGATCTGGAAGATATCGTCCAAGATCGCCATAAATCTAGACACCCTCCCCTGAAAACGACTAGATCTCTCACCGTTGCGAACCTTTAATGCGGTGGCTGAATGGCAGCGACGTTGGACGACTTACGCTCCTGCATGACAACTCCTTGATATGAAAAAAGACCCTTCCGGCTTTGAATTGCCTCGCAGAACCTAGACCTGCTGTGGCCTACTCAGGCCACAGAAACGACCCTTGTACTCTCCCTGCAGGATTTGCACATTAATAATAGAAATACACCCCCCTGTACCTATCCCATATGTCACGGAGGAGATTTTGTCCAAGCATATTGTAGATCTTCCGGATGACTTTTCTTGTGGCCCTGACGGGGTTCCTGCCGTTGTCTTAAACAAGTGTTCATCGGCGTTATTATTATGTCCCTTACTTCTACTCTTCCGGTGGTCCTTCTCGGTGGGCATTTTAATCCCCGTTTTTAAGAGTGGCAATAGGAGATAGATTGCTAACTGCAGACCTATTGCTAAATTATCTTGCATTCCAAAACTCTTCGAACTGTTGATCCAATCCTAATTGTCCATGCGGTGTAGGGGTTTAATCTCTAGCCGGCAGCATGGGTTTCTTCAAGGTAGGTCCGCGGTTTCCAACTTGTTGGAGTTTGTTTCTGGCGATGTGGGCGGATTTTTGGATGTTTGCCAAACTGACTGCATTTATAGCGATTTTAGTAAGGCCTCTGATAAGCTGTCTCTTATCGTTTTCAAATTGGCCAAGCTACGTTTCGCGCCCCCACTCCTTGCATGAATTAAGTCGTATTTATCCAATAGGACTTATAGAGTGCGTTTTTGTGGCGAGCTCTCTGATGCTTTTGTGGCTCCTTCTGGCGTTCCCCGAGTAGTCATCTTGGTCCTTTGTTATTCATCTTATCTATTGATGATATTACAACTTGCTACTCTCGATTAGCATCAGTGGGTTGCTGATATAATTTTTCTACACCAGCTTTTGCACGGAAAGATTGACAGTGCGAAACTTTCTTCCAAAATATTACCTAGAGAACTGTCCTATTCCCTTCGAAACCGTTCAAGCTTACAGATAGCTTTCTCGCGCACTAGTTACGGTATGTTCGAGCCAGTTAACCGCATGTTTAGATTTGCTAATGATATTGGTGATGTTTTCAGCACTAACGTGGACGTGGACAAGGTAACATGAAGGAGGAGCCTCCACAACTTGTAACCATCCAGTTGTATTCACTCGTTTTTGTAAGGCTTTTTTATGTTGGTTTGTGTGTGTTTTGTATTGGCTTGGCTTAAGCGTTCTCTGTTGCCTGTGCACCTATTGAGTTTGGGTGTGTTTAGGCTTTTGTTTCACTTATGTTTTTTTTACATGTTGGTGTGGGAGCCTCATTCACCTCAATATTTTTTTATATTCTGGTGGGTAGGGCAATTGATTCCTGGCTTCTGCCTCTGAGTTCGCCTTCTGAGTTAGAAGGGTTAATTACTATTATTATTATTATATTTCGGTTTGGCAGTATCGATTTAGAACGAATCAAAGTTGTACTACAGCTTTACTAAAATTAACTGAGGATTTTCGGCGATAAATTGATAATCTTGAATTTTTGACGGGTGTTCCTCAGGGATCGATTCTTGGACCGCTGCTATTTAGTCTATATATAAACGATTTACCTAATATTCTCAAATTCGTCAAGATATTAATTTATGCAGATGATGTTCAGGTATATCTTAGCTGCCCTCTGGGGCTTTCAGAGTACTGCGTCCGGCAGATAAATCAGGAGCTTAGTGCTAACTCTGATTGGGCATCGGCTAATTACGTAAGACTTAATCCCTATACTGATACTGATTCCGTCTCCTCTTTAAAGATCGCATTGACGCTAATCCAATTTTTTGTTAAAGTAAAAAATTTGGGTGTTATCATTAATAATACTTCAACATGGATTGACCAGATCAATAGTATTGTCTCTATGGTATAAAGCGGTCTCTGTAAACTATGGTGTAGTGCCTCGTTTATTACTGAAATAGTACGTTTCTCTTTGCCGAAATCTCTGCTGCTGCCCGTTCTAACACATGGTGACATTATATTTGGTAACCTTGACTCTGTATCGTGGAACAAGCTTAATGTATGCTTCAATTCAATCGTACGTTATGTATATAAACTTCGATGGTATGACCATGTACCGCAGTATGTCAATTTGTTCCTCGGATGCTCGTTTTCTTCTTACTTAAAAATGAGGCTGAACATATTTTTATTTAAATTAATACGTACAGGCAAGCCTGACTTCCGGAAGGATAAGTTCATGTTTTTACGTTCTTCTCGTACGAATAATTTTCAAGTACCTGGATACTCGTGTTTGCAATCCAAGAGATTATTTGTTGTTCATGCCGTCACCTTATGGAATTCTCTTCCATTTGCTGTACGGCGTGCGGGTTCGGTGAGGGTGTTTAGGGTGCGGCTACAGTCACATTACCATTTACAAACATCTTGATTTTGATAGTTTCTTTTTGTTCCTTTTTTTAACATTAATTTTAATTTTTTATATTTATAATTTTTTTGTCTTTTTTTTATTTTAACTTTTTTCATTATTAGTTCACTTTGGTCATTTTTGTCATTCTAGTATTGTAATCTACTTTTACTTTTCTATGCTATGTACTTTTAAAAAGAACATATTCTTATGTTGTATGAATTTAACGTTAAATAAATTGAATTGAAGGTCACTTTAATGAGTGTTTGGCTTACTACATTTTGAAGCAGGTACACACTCTAAAGCAAAATAATTTCGATAGAATAAAAATGTCCTTAAATTTCGACCTGAAGTGCTCAATATTTTTTTAAAGACAATTTCATAAAACTAAGCTTCATTACTTAATTTTTGTTTGCACTGTTTTGAGAGAAAATGAACAAACAATTAATGAACTTCTCTCTTTACCTGAAGAAGCTCTGAAGAAAGATAAAAAAACGTCTCCAGATCTTAAAGTGTCCCAGTTTTGTGAGCTAACAAAAACGAAATTGCACCGCAAGCAAAACTAAGCATGAACGACAGACGATGGTAACTAAGGTAATTTCTTCTAATTAAAAAAGATACAGCCTCGGAGAGAAAGATAAGGTATCTTTTCAAGTGACACCAAAAAGGTGTACACCGACGAACAGAGCAAAGCGAAGGATATCTCCAATTTGCTCCAATTGAAGCGATTTATGCAACTGTGAAAATTTAATTAGATTGTGCAAATTATGAGCAGAGAATGATACTTTTATCAAATTTAACGAGTTAGCGTAGAAGATGAGTTTATTCAGGATAGAGAATTATCGATTTAATTCTATTTATTGCTTCGCTTTAATGGTTGTTTCTCCTGTTTTCGATTACAAGTCGTTTGGGACTAGCTCAGATCTTAAGATTTAAGTAAGAGAGCGGCTTAACAGTTTAGGATTAATTATTAAATGGATTATTCTGGTGAGTAAGACGGTAAGATATTGCACTTGGTCAGCATTCAGGATGACCGCCTGGAATTAAAATAGTATTACCTGTGGTCTCCCTATCCACTCAAGCTTGTTGTATCTGTTCTTAATTAATCAGTACCTACTGCATATTAAATAAGGACTATGTAGAAGGGGAGATTAAAACCATTAAATTGGTTTTCTTGTGGTTGTTATGGAAGGTGTCCACAATATTTTTGATAACGATTTTATTAACCACCATTGTATTTAGACAACCAGCAATTATATCTTCTTACGTTCTCAGTTGAGAATCAGCAGCAGGGTTAAGGGAGGGTTTATTTGACAAAATGCTTATTAACAAAAATCTATGGGTGATAACTTGTCACTATCAATAACGATGTTCAATAGAAAGTGCTGATGGTAGTGATGTACACTCAGAAAGACTTACACCGCCTTTTAGAAATTAAATTAAAGAGCAGTGTTTAGTTTAATTTAATGTGAAATTTGGTATTTGCGTTTTAAAGTTTTATTATCTTTGTATGACCGAATAGATGCCCTACAGCAACACGACCACCCATTTAGCTGAAATCATGTCACAGTCTTTGGCTCCAAAACAAGCAGAAGTACTAGCACGTCCATCCCTACTCGCCAGATTAAGTCCCCTACGATATTTTTGTGTTGTTTTCAAAAATCAGGTTGCACATGAAGAGCTCTTGAAAGCAATCTAACATAAACCGATTTTGCGAGAGATTTCAAGTGTCATATTTTTTAATAGTATTCCGTGCCTGAACGATCACAAATTTGTATCGAGTTCGAGGTGAATTAAACAATATACATAACTTGTCTCAAGCTAGCTCAAAGCTTCAAAAGAATAACAAGTAAAAACAACAAAAGCCTGCTATACCAACTCCAGAAAAAGTACGATATTCAGGAAGAGTATTAAACAAAAAAAGTAAAGAAATTAATCTTAACTTCGGTTAAGAGAAAGATAAAGAAAAAAAAGAATGAATTATTTAAAACATTAATTGAATAAGTTTTAATTTATTTGCACCAAACCAGTCCTACACAATCTATATAAGAGGGCGTAGCGAGGATATACTTTAGGCGTTTGTTTTTTATTTATATTTTAATTTTTATATTGTGTAAAAATAAAAAGTTAATTAAATTACAAAATTAAATCAATTAAATGCTAACAATCTAACATCTTGAATCTTCTGCGAATTTTCCAAAAATATCAGTACCCTGCAGTCAGTGACGGGCATTATTCGAATAAATTTTCAATCAAATAACGTTTTTTTTTTTTAAATACAATAAAAAATTATTCGAATAAATTTTTATTCGATTTTCAATTTATTTTAAGTTATTGGCAAATAATTATTTGTTATTTGGTGCTCCTTAATCCAATTTCAAATAATTATTTTTTATTTGCCTTGTTCTGTTTCGATTTTAGTAAACAGATTTTAGTAAATTATACTATAAAATAAATAAGTATTCCATAAAGAGACTTCAACTATCGAATAATTACTTGATAATCGAATAACAAATAATTATTTGAGTTCCGCATAAAAAGCACCAAATAACATATAATTATTTGCGAATAAGTCATCCATCAAATAACGAATAATTATTTGATTATCGAATAATGCACGATCGAATATCAAATAATTATTTGAAATTCGAATAAAAAGCACCAAGTAACAAATAATTATTTGCGAATAATCCTCCAAATAACAAATAATTTTTGTAATCAAATAAAAAATTTTAATTCGATTTTTAAATTTATTTGAGCTTTTATCTTTATTCGAATAAAAAATGCTCATCTCTGCCTGCAGTATGTTTCCACTCATCGTAGATCTCAGCTACGTTTTTACGGGTGGCAATGCAGAGAAAGACCTTTCCACGGTGCTTGTGGTACATGGCTGGGATAGAGATTTAACAATAGCTTTTATTGCAGCCGAAAAGAATGTCTCGGCCTTCTTCAGTACTTCTACAAAATGCAGTTCTTTTAAGACTTCCTTTCCAGTTTTTATTACGCCAAACTTTATTCCAATTTTATTTATCCCGCCAAACGTTATACCAACGACGCCATTGAAGTAAGTGATAATGTGTCGGCCTACCAACCCGGAGGTCCCAGGTATGAATTCCATTGGCGGCGACCCATGGTCGTCAGCTTAGATTCGAAGTCCACTTTAAATTGTAGGTCCATTTGCAATGGCTGTCTCAAACCGGGTGAAGTTCTTCTCCCACCCCATGTCCCACAAGCGGTTACGGGAAGTGGAGAGAGGAATATTATACCATATTTCAGCTTCATCAATTATATTTTCAATATTGTAATACTCAAAGGATGCTTGCATTTTTCAATTCATTAAATATCATTTTAACATTGAATCAGGCATAAGTACTAATGTGTTACATGAAAAGCGTAAATAAATTTTTTTTTAACTTTTTCACAAGACATTAAGGAAGTGGTAGGATTTACATTTTCTAAACAGAGTCGAGGGAATTCCAACTTATTACATTGTCTTTCATTATCTTAATCCTAGGGAGGCCAGGCAGTGGCATAGTTTAATAGATATCTAAATTCAGCCAAATGAGAGAATGCTGGTTGACGCCTTTGCTGTTTAAGGAAACAATTCGAGGTAGTTGATTGTCATTGTATATTTTATGAAATCTACTTATTACAAAAATAAGCTAGGGTGGGGTGGGGGCGAATGGAACAGCTAGGCTAGACGACCATGAGTATGTGGTAGCTAGTTTTCCAAATTTTGGCTGCAATTCGTCGGCATATTTCTGAAGCTTTTTATGGAAATTAAGGAAATTCTATCAATAACTAAAAAACATAATAGTAACTTAAATACTTTAATATTTTTCCACGTATGTTTTATGTACTTGTATGTATGTTCGAATTTTTTGTTATTAAATTAAATTAAGTCGGTCAAGAAAAGGAGACAGAACAGAAAGGCCGCGAAGAGCGAATGTTATAAGTCTTCGCTAGACCCCCTCAATATGATGTGGGATATGGTGTGGGATCAAAGAAAGCTAGCGTATCCTAAAATTGGCCAAACAAGGCTGCAGTACAAAATATTTGTATCGTTGAATTCTCTAGACCATTTTTTTATAAAACCCAAAGGGGCATTCGCCCTGTTGGCAATAGTGTTCATATGGTTCTCAAATAAAAAGAGCCAGAATATCCAAACACTCAAACTCTTAGTCATATCTATACAGGAACTAGAAAGATTCCATATTTGTCCACTATCATTTACTATTTCTTATTCCCGTAACCCTTGTAAATCGGTAGGGGTGGTAGGAGTCCTTCACTCGATTCCAAACAATGATTGCAAGTGGACCTACAATTTAAGATGGATTCTGCAATACCTTAATCCATAAGTACATACATACCTTGAAAAAGAGGAAAAAATAACTAAGAATCAACATAAATGTACAGATGGAAAAATCTAAGATTAAACTAATTTGGAGATGGAGTAGGATCAATTCGATGAGCCGCACGACTTACATGGCATGGGTCCCGCGTTCGAGACCAGAACTCCCCGTGGGTTTTTATTAAGAAATTAAAATAATCCACTCCGTCGCTGGGCTGTTGTCTAGCTCGCAGCAATGCAAAAAAAAGACTTTCTAGTTTTCTCATTTCCCTTACCCTAATTCTCTTCGGGCCAAAACCATGCTAACGCATCAAAGGGTTGTCCCCTAGGATTTGGCCACATCGTATAAAAAAAACAAATTCATATTTCAAGAATACAAGAGTGCATAATTTAAAAAAGTACTGACTACGTCTACATGTTACTACAATTTCTCAAGTCAGTTTAGCAGTTTGGAAAAAAAGCCTATCTCGAGCCTATTCGTTTAATATTTGTTAAAAGAGCCTTGCATTATATATATAACATGGACGAAGTAAGAGCATTCACTGTATTGGAAATGACATCTAGTCATATGCGGTTTGAAACCCGTAGCCGATCAAATATATGTAGCTTCTCGTACAAATACATAAGACATCTATTGAATAATATTCCATTCACGATGTGAAAAATAGGTTTATAGAAAAATACAACGAACTAAGTGTTAAATGCCACATTTAGTTTTCTAGTACAATCAGAGACAAGCTTGCCAATAATAACGGCAATGTAAAACTGCACGATAATTTTCTTGCTTATGTTAACAGAACATCTGAACACAAGAATTTTAGGTAATCGTAAAACATCTTTTTCATTTTTGCAACTGACTGTACCTGCAGTAATAGGAGATAGATCAATATAGTTGACACTTTTATGAAAAACATTGAGATGATAGTTTTTTGGCGTTTGTTTGATGTCGCTGCGTTGACTCAAATCAAAAGAAAAAACTATAATAATTATGTGCATACTATAAAAATTTCAAATTTATGAATCACCCTGTAACCACCAAACGGTTGAGACTGCCCCCCCCCACCTTTCTGTCATACATTGTTTTGTTTGTCTAGGTGACCTTAATCACCCTACTTATTTTGGCAGACCTTATGTGAAACGACCTGTTATGAAGTTGCGTCGCGTCCCCTCCCTCCACTCTATCCTACTAAAGTTCAACACCAGAATATTGCATTGTCAACGGAATTGCATAACTTTGCGAAGTTTGAAATTAATAAGACGGAGTTGGATCAATACGTTGAGCGGCAAGACCAACATGCCATGGGTCCCGGGTTCGAGACCAGATGACCCCGTGAGCTTTTATTAAAATAATCCAATCCGTCTCTGGGCTGTTGTCTAGCTCGCAGCAATGCAAAAACAAGACTCACGTTTCCTCACTTCCCTTACCCTAATTCCCTACCGGCCAAAACCATGCTAATGCATCAAAGGGTTGTCCCCTAGGATTTGGCCACATCGTATTAAAAAAAAAATTAAAAAAAAAATTAAAAAAAGACCATTAGAATTGAGTTAAATATCGATCACAAGATTTGATTGTTAGTTAGATTTCTCTGAAATAAAATCGCTTACGAAAAAGAAGGCTGGACCTAATTTGATAAAATCCTTTGCAGGTCACGTTAACGTCATACTTAACGGATACGCTTCGATTGCCACCGTAACGTAATTTTTTGTTTGCCAGATTTCGTGCTAGAAAAAAATGACCATGTACAAAATTCGGGCACGGGGGGTACTACATAGGGGCCCCTGCGAAAGGAATATGGGGCTCGGGACTAAGCGTTTACGAGCCCATATACAATCGAATGAGTGACTTTCAATTTAAAATTTGTCTAGTATATTACACTTTTTCGATCGTGAAACATTTTTTTATACATTAAAATGGAAAACATGTTCTGTGGATGACTTAGATGACCGGGCCCCTTTTGAAAGCCCGGGCTCGGGGGGTTTACCCCTTCGCCCCCCCCCTCTCGGCGGCCCTGACGTACACATACGTAGACTTCTTCTTTTCAAAAATAGTGTAAAAATACTATAGTGACATTGAACTCATGTGTTTTGAACTCTTTTTTGTAATGACACAAAAGGACCCCTAGATCACAGTGCCCACCATATTGGTAGCCAAAATAATAATAATAATTATAAAAATGTTCCTTAATTGCTACTATGAAAATGAAATTTTCACCAATGTTAATGGGGGGAGGGGACTTATTTTGTAACGCGTGGACCGATTTGCTGCATTTCAACTAAACAATTTTAATTAATTTGCAAGCGATTGAACCATCTTGTAATTGAATTGTCAGTTAATTTGCGTACAGTATCATTTATCATACTGAGAAATTGCTCGTGTGTGCCTCAAGGATCCGCACTTGGGTCTTCATCTAGTAGTTTGTTTTGTTTTTTAATTTCTATTTTTCCATTTTAAAACTAAATACCTATTACTTTTCGGACTACAGGAATTTTTATCAGGCAAGTCATCCCGAGGGTCTAGGTCAAAAGTAAAGTGACATGGGAATGGAAGTAACAATTTTGTTTTTCAAATTATATTATTGTTCGGACTACAGGCACTTTCATCATATGCTTTTTGTAAAACAAAATTATTTTTTCGATTCCCACGCGACTTTAATTTCGACCTAGACCCACGGGATGACTTGCCTGATGAAAATGCCTCTAGTCCAAACACATATGTAGGTATAATTTGAAACTTAAAGGATTTTTTAAAGTTTATTATATTTTATATTGCATCTTTAAAAGAACAATATTTCTTATGAATTTCTTTGAAGACAGCATGCCGTTTTTGTGTACTTAAATAGCGACAAGTAGGTAACAGATATTGACGTCAATTGGAGTTCTAACCTACCAAACGTGGAATTATAAATCTTTGCTCATGCTTGCTATCGACTTTCTAATAAAATTTTTATAAAGAAACAATTACCGAAATTAACTAAATTGTCAATTACTGTCGGTCATCAAAGCCTTTTTATGAAACATACGACTACCAGAAAATAGTAATCAAAAACTTTTCGAGGTTAAAAGTTAAAATTATCCTCAGACATACTTCACTTGATAGCTATTGAATCTATGACCCTTGGTCAGCTATATACGTATATCATATAGTTCGATATGGAACAGAATATTGGCTACATCTGTGTGATCATATTGAAAAGAATTTGATTGGAATCTTAGCCTTCAACAACATCCTTGAGTGACATACAGAATTTCATTTTAAGGACGTCTACTGCATTCATATGTGGTAAGAACGAGAAATCTCGATGTTCATAAAATGCAGAAAAGTAAATTTCTTGAAAATTCTCAAAACTGAATTTGGCTGCAAACTCAACAAATTGCTTTTCCTGGACATTCATAAGTGGCACTTTTGAATGTTAAAATATAAAGGCATTGTAAGCAGAGAAATTGCAGATTGCTTTACCAAAGAAGGTGTGCAAAATTTGCACTTTTTAATGCATCAATCAGTTATTGAGGACCTTTTATACAAACTATATATAATCATCGTCACAACAAATATTTACCGGACTTGAGGAAGGAAAAGGAATTAATTACATTATATAGTAGACATATGTATGTTACCGGAAATTGTTACTTTTACAGTTCAACTTATAGCTTATGTGAATGTCAATCCTTCACTAAGGTAATCTCCGGTATACTGTTTTTGATTAATCATTTTAAATGTTAAAATTAAATGTATGCTTTGATGGGATCAAGATATGTCAGAACACATATTCAACTCCTTTGAAGATTCTATCCCCTTAAGGTTTTAGAAATTTCGAAAAAGGTTATATAAATGCCAATGGATATCAAAGAGTTTCTCGTCCTAGTCAATCACAGAGACTGTGAAGTACTTTTCGTAACCTTGCAGGGTCATCTCTTTGGCTTAACAATAAGAGCATTATCCTTTACGGACTGAGCTATGTTATTTTACAAAGAAGAAATTTAGTCTGTGGAATGTCAGAATTTACTCGGGTGGTCCAAAACAAGGAAACATAAAAATGCAACATTGAAAGAGATTCCTTCAATTTCTGCAACCCTTGCTGCCTTTGGAAAACATAAATAAGTAAATTCCTTCCATTTGTGCAAGGCTTGGAAGTAGTAATAATGCGATGTACTTAGCAGTGCAACAGAATAACATGAGCAAATGTTTTGCGATATTAGAATTTTAATATATTGCGGAAAGGTGTGCAAAGGATTCCTGCAACGCCTTGGATGACGTTTTTGTTGTAAAATACCTACTATACCATCCATATCCTTTCATCTTAGAGTGATAGTATTAA
The DNA here is from genome assembly GCA_964036015.1 of Leptarthrus brevirostris. Lineage (NCBI taxonomy): Eukaryota > Metazoa > Arthropoda > Insecta > Diptera > Asilidae > Leptarthrus > Leptarthrus brevirostris. The sequence goes on from OZ038373.1 coordinate 10,516,547, forward strand.
AGAGCAAAAACACAAGTATTATTACCTTTTAAGACCGAAACAAAATTTAGATTGCCCAGGACATAGCAGGATATAGTCTTAAGGTGTAGTTATAAAATGCAGATGCTTCTGTACAAATGCGGATCTTAGTTTTCGCTAAAGGGGGAAGGGGGGGGGGGGGGTCCCAGAAAATTCATTGTGCGGTTAAGACAAAAGTCACGGTTATAATAGACAAGGTGCTGGAGGACCAACCATTACAGTTTCGGTCTGTTCACGAAGTACGAACTATTAGTACTTGCTACGAAGTTGGAGCAATTCGTTGAGCGGGACGACCACCATGCCATGGGTCCGGGGTGCGAGACCAGATCACCTGTGCTTTTTATTAAGAAATTAAAATAATCCACTTCGTAACATTCAAGTTCCCTCACTTCCATTAACAATTCCCTTAAAACCAAACCATGCTAACGCATCAATGGGTTGTCCCCTAGGCTTTGGCCACATCGTATAAAAAAAACCGTAAACCTAAACATTACCTACATACGTGGATAAAGTGAAACTTCTTTCGTGTTTGTTAATTAATAAATTAATTTAATTATACAGGTAAAAATGAGTACTGAGAAATATTAGGCGTCACAAGTTACAACAGCTACTAGTGTTTTAGTGGTCGTCCAGTAGCTTGCTTATTATCTTGACAGGCTGTCAATAGGTTTTCTCCTGCAGCGGTGATATCTACATCCTTTGAATTATCATCCAGAAATCGCTGAATGGAGGTCCCTTAGGTTAGGTTGGTGGCTATCGGGAAGCCGACCCGCATCACATAGATCTAAGAAAGGTGCGTCGAGTTACCACATCCGCGGGATCGCAGGTGAATGTCAGTATAGGGTTTATTTAGAACCAGCCACAACTGTTAATAAACCGGAGAAGCTGCTTCAGCACTATGTAAGCAACCTCGTCCAGTCCACTGAAGAAATAAGCACCTAACGCTTTGTACTTTCGCCTGGCCAGGTCCGGGCAATCGGAAAATAAATGCTGAACGCTTTCCACTGCCTTGACATACCGCATGTTGTCAAATTGCTCCATCTTTCCTTAGCAAACTGAATAGCCTTAAGGTCAACTTCTCTTTTTACTGACTCTATAGGCCGACCGATCCACTTGTTTCCACAGGAAGTGTTCAGTTGAGAACCTTCCTTTGCAAGCGTGTCAGTCGCTTGATTTAGTTGTATCCCACTTTGCCCAGGAATCCAGCAGAGAGTTACTTTGTGCCTAGCTTCTAAGTTCTCTTAACTATTTTGACACCAACGTACCAGCAGTTACCTTATTATGTCTGAGTCCAGCGCCTTTATTGCCACTTGACTGTCTATAGAAATGCCTATGTCACTACCATTAGGTAGATTTGGGCGTGATAGTAACATCCCTGTCGCTCTATCTACGGCTAAGATCTCTGCTTAAAATATAATCGATACTGACAATATATCTTTGGGCAATCCGAGTACACCTCATCTCCCACGCTGTCCTCCACCTTCGATCTATAAGTGACGACCGTTATAACTGCCATGGTGACACCACCATCCTCCGCCCACTCCGCTTTCTCTGGGATTTTGCTTGAGAAGACTTTTCCAAAGCTCAGTGTTGGGGGTATTGTAGTCGGTGTTTTTCTGCAGATAGCCTTTAGGATACAGCCTTAGTATGCTAGGAGATCTCCCTAACATCTAATTTTCGTCCATTTCGAGAAGGTGCTTAGCAGCGTTACACATAGGTAGTTTCACGTAGTAAAGGTATCCCGAAAAAAAAATCATTACCATCGTAAAGATGCCCTACTCGGGAGGCCAATGTTACGTGCTTCACAAAGGTAAACTGTTGGAGCCCTTCAAAGTGCTGAACGGATTCCGATAAGGATGGATACTATCAACACTGCTTTTATAGATCGTCATTAATGATAGAGATAACCCATGGCGAGAGATTAGATGGAAACTCTTTAACTACCTTACGTACCTGGAGTATGCCAACGATATATGTCTTCTATCCAACAAACAGAGTCATGTAGCTCTAATGTCCGATGCTCTGAGTAGAGAAGGTCGCAGAGCCGGGCGTCAGATCAATGCTGCTAAAACCAAACTTATGAGCTTGGACTCCAGAAGACAAAATTAAATTTATCTTGAAGAGCAGCAAATAGAACAAATGGATCCTTTGTGTTATCCCGTAACTACAGCAAATTGGATCCTTTGTGTTATCCCGTAAATACAGAAGATGGCAGAGCATGGACAGGCTCGTATCAATAAGGCTCGAGTTGCGCAATGACGTTGGAGACTGAGTTGGATTGATGGATAAGTGGAAACATCAAAACGTCATGGTTCCAGGGTTCGAAATTCGGTCTTCCCGTGATTTTGTAAGAAGAAAATTAAAAAAGCACTCCCTCTCTAGGATGTTGTCTAGCTTGCAGCAATGCAAAAACAAGACACTCACTTTCCTTCATTCCCTTTATCCTTATTTCCTTCTTGCCAAAGCCATGCTATATGCATCACAAGTTTGCTCCCTGGGTTTTGGCTTCATCATAAAAAGAAACTAACGAACAAAACTCCGACTGTTCGAATCGAATGTAAAATCCGTTCTATTGTAAAGCTGTTAAACATGGAGAGGGACCTGCTAAATAACATAAAAGCTACAAGCCTTTGTCAACCAATGTATATGGTACATCCTTAACATCCATTGCCTGGAGGTTATTATTTACGAAGACTGATAAAGACGTACAAATCAAGACAGGATAGACATCGGTATTCGAAGGCAGTAGACAGGACCCACACATAGAAAAGACACAAACAACATTAGCCGAATTGGATGACCACGCAATATGTGAAAAAGATCCGTAGAAAAGGAAGGTACCCAGATTAGAAAGTCGTGGCAAGAGTTCAAAGCGTTGGTGCAGAATTGGACAAAGTGGAAAACTGTTAAGTAGTAGTAGGCGCTCTATGCGCGGGGCTTACAATATCCAGAAAGGGGCCAATTTCTGTCACTAAAAAAATTGGATTAGGGTAGGGTGGTCAGTTATCGTGAAACAATGACCATTTATTGTAGTTTTGAATATGGTACCAACTACCGGATTTATTAAATCAATGAGGGTTTTGAATAAAAAACTTGTTACAAAAAATTTTAATTTGATCTAAAGATTTTGAAAAAACATAAATCATAATCATATAAATAGAACATGTATTTTTTCTTGCTCCTATTTACCTCTATTCAATATATGTAGGTCGGCAGTTAGACCAATCGAAATATTTTAAACCTTTAAGAACTTGATTTGATAACAAAATTGGATGTTTTATACAATTTCAATAAATCCATAATACTCCAACAGAATTTCTATAAATTTATAAAAAAAAACGAAGTTCAACTACTAAAACCCATTAAGTGAAAATGACTTTATAAGAAGCTCTTTCCGCATACTTCTAAGCCATTGAAAACTACTAAAAATCTGAAAGTCTGTTTCGAAGATCTGAAGGGATTACGTGAATCCCCTTTTAAAAAATTCAAAATAAATTCAACCAACAAACCCTCTGTGTAGAGTAGATTGAATACAAGCACAACCAAATCCAATGTCTAATATTCGGCCGGAGAAATAAGAAACCACCTCAGATCCTGGTCGCTTAAGGAGGATATATCTCGGCAAAGCGATATCAAATAAAATATTTTGCATGGAATTAGAATCGGAAATATCCTTGTGTTGGCATGAATAAGTAGCATTTCCCTAGTTCCATTCCCTCGGTATGATTTACATACAAAATCGACTTCCTGGCATTTCACTTCAGTGCACTTTTTTTTCTGTCCGTCGACGAAGATATCTCTGTCAGGATTATAGCTATATGCTCCTCCTGTAGAAATTGTGGCCAGACTAAGAGGGTGGTGAACGTAATGACGAAAGCTATATCTCATAACGAAAACACTTAACAAGGGGCGCGAAGAGGGGGGAGAAAAATAAAGCAGGCTGGTCGATGGTAATAAGGCGAGATGGCGTAACGAATGCAATTTTATATTTTCTTTATTTTTTTGTTTTCGGGATTTTATTATCTCGGGAATTGATACTGAAAGTCATAAAAACTGGAATAAATAGAAAACGTGTAAATTGCTGAGGTAAGTGTTGGCTGTTGGTCTCTGAGCATAATTCGAGTGACCCTTCATGGTAAGTCGAGCGAACTAAGGTGGGTTGTAAAACTTTTAGAAAATTATAAAAAAAAAAAGAGGAAAAAAAAGATAAACACCAGCTCGTGGGGATCCATCCAATTGACTTGAGTTTGCTTAAATGCTCCCTTGAGATTAAGTGCTTTTGAAGAAATATCAAGAAAGGAGTACTCCCTCGGTTTTATGGCCGACGCTAAATTGATAGGATTATTTTAGTGTTTGTATGCGCTTAGGGTGCATGATGGGTATATTGTAAGCGCACTTATATGCTTTCTTTATTTGATTTTGTTAGGACACGTGTTGTCTTAGTTGTCTTATCCTTGAAAGGTGTCAAGAAGACTTTTCTTTTCACTTTATCGATTTATGGTCACATTTACTTTAATAAATATGAACTGGAAAACCAATTTTGGATTTGTATTTCAATAAATTTGTATTCATTGTGGTTAACCAGATAATTACATGTTAAGGAATACAAAAGACAAATTCAATCACAAGATTATAATTATCAAAAAAAACCAAACCCCGACTGCGGCTTTATATACAATAAATTAACGAAATAAATATAAAACATGAATAATCTTATTAAAATCGTTGTGGGCATTAATGTCTATCTATCAAAACCTCACTTGACTCCTTTCTACACTTTTCACGTAGCATCCGTTCTTCTCCTTCATCTAGATGACGTCAATGTCAATGGACTGACTTAATGGAAAGCAAAGTGATTTACGTAATAGTTAATAGTTCCCCTTTGTTTATTTCAATTGTTATATTTATATAAGCTGTAACTTGCCAAATATCAATCAGCTATAAGTTGTCAACCATAAAAGAAGAAGAATTCTACCGTGTAAAATTTGGGCAAAAAGGGAAATTACTCGACTGCAAAATTACTTCAAGTCCAAAAGTAAACAGACTCAGTGCGGACGAAAACTTTCGGTTTTGTGTAAAAACTTTTGAGTAAACAGACACACCTTTTAAATAGTGCAATATGGAAGTATATGGGATATTGCACATAAGGTATATCAAAATAAGTGGGGTAATAGATCTCACCTAGTCAAAAAGAAAATTGAATGAAGAGGGGGGGGGGGGGCAATCTCCAAATTTAAGAGTTACAAGATGATTGTTAAATTTGAAATTTGCATGGTATGCTCTCCATTCTATACATACAATTTTCGAAGTGAGAAGTTCTTTAGCGGCGTTGAGCGATTTTTGATAGGGTAAAATCGTATGGGTTGGCGTCACCGACATGCTAATATTAATAGTATATCTGTAGCTATGGGCAACACATTATATATACCCGACTGGATGATGTGCGCGTTGAACGCTTTTTGAATGGACAAAATATTGTGAGTTCGCGTCACCGACATGCTTTAAGAGTAGTATATCTGTAGCTGCAAGGGTGCCGTGTTGAACAACATTAGTGCTATACAAGTAAAGTTAAATTGACTGCGTGGAAATTTCAATGTGTGTTTACTGTGCATTGTTTATAAGTGTATATTAATTATCATTTCCATTACGTGTATAAAATGTATATAATTGTTGCTCGGAGCGACGATATATGTGAAAACCATTAACAATTAATTATAAAATTCCAAAAAAACCACTATTATGTAATAGTTTTAAGTTTTCACTTCTGTCGACAGTTCCCATAACTGCCTGTTTTTTGATTTGACTTTATGAGATCTATCACCCCGCTTATTTTGACACACATTATGTGAAACACCCTGTATCAATTAGAACTGAACTGAGGCTTAAGTGGGAAACAGAATTTAGAGCTACCGCTTGATGTTGGCGCACTCTTTGGTACTCGGGGTCTAGCTAAGTACGAACAGAGAGAGAGTAGTGTTGTTAAAAACTTGCTTTAACTCAGATTAGCCTTTTGAGTCACATATAATTGATTAAAGCCGAAGTGAAGACGGAGTTGGATCAATTGGTTGAGCGTCACAACCATCATGCCATGGCTTTCGGCTTCGCAGTCAGCTCGCCCCGTGAGTTTTTAAAATCGAATTTAAAAAAATCCACTCCGTCTCTGGGCTATTGTCTAGCTTGCAGCAATGCAAAAAAACAAGACACTCAAATTTCCTCACTCCCCTTACCCCTTCCGGCAAACGCCATGCTAACGCATTAAAGAGCTGTTTTCTAGGCTTTGGCCACATAGTAAAAAAAGAAAAAAAAGTAAAAAAAGTCAACTCTTGTGAAAAGCATCTTAAGGTTTTCGGGATCGCTGATCACTAATCTAAAGTCAGATTTTAAAATTTTGAAATTTGGGTCTTAGCGATCGATAATTACGAATCTGAAGCCGAATTTTGAAAATTAAAGATGACAGACAGAACGTTGGATATTTTTTAAAATGCTATCAAATCGTTACAAAACTAACCCTACACCACTACTCTTTTGGGTGAGGCGGGGGAAACTTTAAAATCATAAACAGGGATCACCATTTTTATTGCAGATTGGTATTTCTTGTTCAGTTTTACTTAAAGGATACGAATCTGAAATAAACAGTGGGAGTTCCCTTTTAAGATGTTAAAGCTGCTTGCTGCCGCAACCCCAGGGGTTGGGAGTAGGGGTTAATTTTAGTATCAATCGATAGCCTTTCTTCGTTTCTCGATCCAAAGAGATATTTAGCCATTTAAAGTCTTTTAGGACACCCTGTATGATTATATGGGTACGTTTCTAGCAAATGATTTATTTCTTAAATTTTTTATTAAAATTATTATTTTTTTAACAAAATAGCGACCCGTTTAACGTGATTGAGATGGCATACAGGATTTTTCAAAAACCCTCCTTATTATACAGAATAGGGTCAAAAATACTTCGAATTCTTCAATTAAACCAACTGAACCCTATTTCTAAAAGTCTAAAAAATTTCGAAGTGACCGCGCTAAGAAAAACTGGCCATCAACACATGTCCCTCCCATACACAGGTACGTAGGTAGGTAGATAATTTGGGCAGTTTTACACATATAAATGGACTGGCTTTCATTAGAAGTACAATTCATTCTTGAACTGTTAATCTTTAAAGTATGGCGATAGGTCAGGAAATAAGAAGAAAATAACATACATAGTGTCCAGTCACGTGCAAAACCTAGGTCATTCCCAAAGGAACTTAGCTAAAAAATCTTAAAGGTTTTTTACATTTACGCCATTAACATATTTTAATTTTAACATACGCTTTATAATACTTTTCTTCTTGGGGTGCCAGATCGCGTTTAAAAGAGATGCAGTTGCTACGGGGGGATGCGGTCGTCATTGCTAACTGTTGGAGTGATGTTTCTTTATTGGTATATGTACGAAAAAAAATTTACATTATTATTTTTTAATTATGTAACCAAAGCCGAGGGGTCAACCCTATGATGCGTTTTAGCATAACTATGACCGGAAGGGAAATAGGGGAAGGGGATTGAGGAAAATCGAATATATTGTATTTTTTTTTTATTTCTGCGAGCCACATAACAACCCAGAGGCAGAGTGGATTTCTTTCCATTTTTATGAATTCTTTAATAAAAATTCAAAAATCTACTACGTCTCTGGGCTATTGTCTAGGTCGTAGGAATGCAAAAAGAAGATAATAAAGTCCTCCCGTTCTCCTTACCCTAATTCCCTTCAACACAAAGCCATACTTATGCATCATACGGTTTTCCCTTGAGCTTGGGCAAGCTGAAGCTTCGACATTCATTCATGGCCTGGTGATCGTGCCAATACCAACTGATCCAACTCCGAATCTAGGATTTAAAAATCAAAATTATATATAATTCAGATAAAAAGTTTACATCTTTGTTCCCTTATCTCTGTTCTATACTGCCGTAATAAGAAAATGTTAAGCATAATGCCCTCTTTCAAATGGCATATGTCACATTAGTGGCAGAACATGGACCAAATCTATGGTCTCGGTTGAGGAGACATGGAGATTGTTGGTTCCAGGCAAAATTATCACACAAACATTTTCCCAGATGATTTTAACAGATCGGGTATTTCAGGCAATAATAAACGGTTACCATCTGTTTTCAATAGCCAAAACTTTTGTGACATTTTTTTTATTTTCAGGTGGTATCACAAAAAAATATTGTGTTGCCTGTAAAGTATATTAAGGCTGATTTCAGTGGATTGGATGTCCTTGATTCAAGATTTATAAAATTTATGTTGCCTTACATCCACCATACCATATCTGGATCACATTTTACATCCTACCATATCGAGATCACATTTAAAATGATGTTAGGATGTCATCGTCTAATTTTCCTGATACTTGGAAATTTCAATACCTAAAAATTCATCTCCTGATCGACATTCAGATGTTGATCCTATTATTATATTGCCCCTGCATTCTAAGGTTTTAAATGTATCAGTTTTAATACATCACCAGATTTCCGAATTTGTGGAATCCTATGGATCGTTATCCTATTACTAAACGTTATCTATGTGCTAGCGTGAAAGATGCTTTGTCGGATAGTACTAAATTATTGTTTGGTGTGCCATAAGGGTCCACCTTGGGACCTCTTTTGTTTAATCTGTATGTATATTGATGGAGTTAGTAAATTAAATTGGAACTGTAATGTACAATTATATTTGTCAATACTATACATAAAATTAACCTTAGGTTACAGTGGCGGCTAAAAAGTTCCGCAAAGACCACGCCGGGTCCATAGCATTAAAGTTAACCTTGATCTGAATCGTATCTGCATGTGGGCTAAGTGCAACAACTAAGTCCTCAATCCTATAAAAGCTCAGACCATACTAATTTATATGTAGCTTTCCATGTACTTGTACCTTTTCAAAACAGAGTTAAAAACGTGTATGTAGTTTTTAATACTATGTTTACTTGAACTGACCATGAAAACATGTTAACGTCAAGGATTCATTGCATTTACAGACAGTGGTGGTGGACCTCATGTAAATATCTCCAGACCAGGATTAGAAAATATCTTGTAATTACATCTATTAATCCACTAATAAACTGATATGGCTGCCTTTATGCTTGTATGGGCTAATCAAAAATTTCATCAGACTTTAAACTCTTGCAGCAGATTTGTATTCCGATTGCGACGTTATGATCACATCTCATCATGTCAAAGGCAATGACTTATAACTATGAACGGAAATTCTGTCAAAATTACATGCAGCAAAGTGAAACACTTTTATGTGTTCATCAGTTTCCCTATAAGCACATTGCATTGAACTCAAAAAGACAAATTCGTAGACAGTTCATTGAGCTACTTCGGTCCTAGCAACATGACGACTCTGGGACACCACGCCATAGATGCAGGTTCGTGCCTCAGTCTCTCTGTAAGTTTTTAATTTGAAATTTCAATAAATTACAAATCCACTCCATTTCTGAGCTGTTGTCTAGCTCGCAGCAATGCAAAAACAAGACATTCGATTTTCCCCTTACCCTAGTTCCCTTCCGACAAAAGCGATGCTAACGCATCATAGGGTTATCCCCTGGGCTTTGACAATAGCATAAAAGAAAGTATCAGAAAGAGAGTGCAAGCGGATATAAGAAATGACTTGACTAAATGTTGTTATGTTTAGTTTGTAGATTGTACTCTCTTTATTTATTTATTTTTCTATTCTCCTTAATTCAAAATTCTTGACGTAGTAATGTATGTAGGATAGTCACCAATCTGAATAAGTAAGGTATTAAGTAATTTGTCATAATGACAGTTCTCTCTTTCGTTAATTTTGAATTACAATTCTCTGAAGAGTTTCTAAACCAAATCATAAAATGTATCCCATGTTTTAAAGTGAATTTCTATTGGCGCGGACAGTACTGTGCTACACGGAGGGAGAAGCTTTGAAAATTTTTATACGAAAATTCCGGTAAAAATTCCGGTTTTCGATCGTAATCGTGGTTCAACTGTCAGTATCTTAATTTTTACGGATCACCACCGTAAATTTAGAGTATGTACTTTCTTAAAATAGCGAACGCTAAGTGAAATGCCTTAACGTACCTTTCTGCATTGCTCGGGGGGGATTAGGTCAATTAAAAAAATCTTGTAACATCTTCGTGACGTAGCAGAACTGGACAGCTACTGAAGCTTAATAGTTTGGACGTCAGAACACTGATTGGTTTGATTACCGGTCGCTGTCATCTAAGAGAGCGTCTTAAAAAAGCCATGTGACCTTTCATTGGCGTGGTAGAACTGTACAGAAACTTAGTAATTTAGACGTCAAAACGTATTTTATAAAAACGGTAGAGCAACCGAAAATACTTGCAAGCTATGCCACGAGAAAAGTAAGGCATCCCTACACGTTTTGTCTGAGTAACAGGTGATAACTGGGTGAGGAGTCAACGTACCTATGAAACCACATCTGGGCCCAGAGGGATTGAATAGACCCTGGTGGCAGTAACGCTTAGTTACATTTCTTTTTATGCCATCAATCGATCAATTAACTAATCATCAGATCAATCATCATCAGAAATAGTAATGAATTTTAGGTTCTTCTGAGTTAAAGTCATAAAGAAATTTCGTGTAAACACACTTCGAGTTAAAATGAAAATAGAAAAAGTAGGTGTGCACTTTAAAGTTTTATAATTCCTTACCCACTTTTTACAGAATCCAAGACATTTTTGATCTTATTGGTTACAAATATTTGAAGCAAATCCAAATAAATTTTTTACAAACACAAAATCCTTTGGCACTTTACCCATCATAATAGTGATAACGTTAACTTTCAAGATAATCTTCGTTGCTGAAAATCGATCACATAAAAAAAAGTTCTTGCAATTTACTTTAAAAGCACTTAACACTTGGAGCTAATCTTTTAATCTGCTGACTTTCTCTGCAATTCCAGGGCTCTCAAGTAAACAGCTTTAAGTCAAGAGGAAGCTCAAAGCCCCAAGTTTTTCTTTGAAGCAAATAGTCATTGAAGCGCTGTCGTTTCCTGAATCCAAACACTATAAATGCACTCGAGGAGAATTAACAGGAACACATAAAAGCTGCAACAAAACCCCTTCAGAAACTAGCGAGCAAGTTAGCAGCCAGCAAGAAAGGACCTTTACGAACTGAGTCGGTTGCATAGAGCTCAGGCAGACGAATATCGTGTGAAAAATTTTAAGAGGATGCCATAAGTTGTTGTGTATCTCTGAGCGTAACTTGGAACATTAGGGCACAATAAAAACCAAACGGATCCAAAAACTTCAGGGATAAATGGAATTGTGTCTGACGGCAGAAGTAGTCCTTCACGATAAGCACCAGTAGCGGGTACCGGATAGAAGGATTCAACATCAGCAGGATAAGGACAACTTGAAGCGGTGGAAAAACAAATACCGGTGAGCAGTATTAATCAACATAAGTTAGCTGCCTTAGCTTTTTCAGTTTTGCCCCCCCATCACTGCATATTTCCAGTATGTGCATGTACTTTTGTTTTGCATTCCATACTACCCACATATCCTAGTTCCAAGCTGTTTTCCCATAATTTTGTCTCGTTAGCACAAACTTGCCATCATTTCGTTCCCGTACCCGAGATGAAAGCATAGATCTATGCAGGCAGAGCATCCTCTCTACCTACTTGCATGAAACATATTCATTCAGGAAGACTAGATTCTTTGTAACTCAATTTTGTCCTTTTTACAGGGGAGAAGAACACAATGCAGCAACATTTGCGCCACGAATTGCTCGCTGCTTTGCTTGTTATTGCAAGCATGCACCGCGGTAAGTTTTCCACTTTTCTAACAAATGAGCTTTTACAGACAATCCACGTTCATAAATCAGGAAGTAGACATCCAGAAACGTTAGATGTAAGCGAGATTTTGTAAGCAATTAGAAATAAACACGGGACGGCAGCACATTTTGTTCCTCCTCGTACTAATCTAGAAGTGTTAAAAAGGAAGAACAACATTTTCGTGATTTATTTGCTTAGGGTAAATACACCTGTACTGAACCGTGTACAATTTACATTTTTCGCCAGAAACACTCGATGAAGAGTTCCTGCCAGAAATGCTTGTTGTATAAAATAGATGACTGTGCTCAATTTAGATACCTGAAAACGTTTGAATTCACCTTGTAACCATTTTGTGTGCAATTCAATCTTTAATCCACAATACATCAAGGGGTTCTATATACTGACCCAATAAATAAGATCTAAATATATTTTATTCATTTATTTATATTAACTCTACACAGATAACTTACGTTTCTAGTTATGTGTAGGATATACTAATAATACTTAATTAAGAAAAGATAAAGGATAAATGATAAATGCTAGTATTCCTTACATGCTATGCGTGGAAGTAAATAAAAAGAAAAATATTAAATATTATGTACCATTAAATACTAATATGTAAATTAAGAAAATCCTACTAGAGTTTATCGAAAAGAAAAAAGGGAAAGAAACCTTTTAAACCAACTACCTACTGCGTAAATACATAAACAATGTCTTTTTGAAATTAAAATTAAAGTTAAAGTTATTGCTGTGACCATTGCTTCTGATGTGGATGGGAAGAGAGTTCCACATTCTGACGGCCTGAACAATAAATTGAGGCTCGGTGCATACGAAACGGAACTGCGGTACGGATAAAGCAGAAGTTCTTTGTGATTGCATAAAACTAATTTTATTAAACAGATATAGCGGATTTTCTTTCAAAATAATATTGCGTAAAAATAAAATAGTTCTAAACTCAATATAAGTCATTAAAGTGAAGTCAAGTACACAATCAGCATATGCTGACATGAGACATGATCATAGCGTCTGAGGTTAAATATATATCGTACGGCGGAATTAAACGCAACGTTAAGTTTTCTTTGCGATGCAGAATCCAGCCGACAGAAGATTTCACATCCATAAGTAATTAGAGGCACCAATAAAGTTTAGATAAGCAACATCTTAGTATTCCCAGGTGTACATGCGGCCAATAGCCAAAGCTTGCGAAGGGTTCCGTATATGCGAGATACAATACTATTTATTTGATAAGACCAAGAGAGCGTTTTATTAAATATAATTCCCAAGTTCCTTACAGTGTCCTTATAAGGAATTACTACATCGTATAACAATATTTCAGGGAAGCTACTTGTGTCAATTTCATTTCTGTAAATTACAATAGATTCCGATTTTGATGCGTTAAGCAGGAGTTTATTATTTTCAGCCCATCGGCAAATCGATGTAATGTCCTCATTCATTCGACAAACAGCATCTTCTGTTAAGCCTATAGGTCTTGATATGTATAGCTGCAAGTCGTCAGCATACATGTGAAAATTACAGTTTTTAATAACTAAGGAAATATCATTAATATAGATGGAAAACAACAACGGACCCAATATAGATCCTTGCGGGACACCAGTATAATTATGCAGGAAGCTGGAGTATACTCCGTTACAGGAAAGTTTCTGAACGCGGCCCTGGAGATATTTGCTAAGTAGTTGACAAGCACTATTTGTGAAACTTAAGGGGGTCCTCTACTCTCGCGGTTTCAAAAAATCGATTTTTTTTTTAAATTTCAATCTATATGTATCTGAGAATACGCCACAGAAAGGATTTCGTGAAAATCACATTCCTTTGCATGTTTCTGGGAACAAAAAGGTACCCGCTTCCGGCCGTTTCCGAGAAACTAAGCGCGGCGCGCCACGACGGCGCTTGTCCAGTTAAAAATCATTGTCTAAAGAATTTACCGGTCCGTTCTTGAGAAGAATGTGGACAACCAAAAACATCAACGTGATGAGGAAGGAGAACTCTACGGCCCCGGTATAGCAGATTAACTCGTAAGTTACTACAATCAAGTTATACACCGTAATTTAACATTAAACGCGTTTTCCCGAAAGTAGTGTTTTTTTAGCTGCCGAGTAAGACTTCTCATAAAAGTATTGGTCCGATTTCAATAATTTTTTTTTCAATTGTTCAGAAAACATACCGCTATGTTTTTCCGAGTACGATTTGCAAAATTTTATTTGGTTCCATTTTTACAGCCTCTAAAATGACGTAAAAATTGGAAATTTTTACAAATTGTTGCATAACTTTTACAAATTGCAAAATAAAAAAAATCTGTCACGGGAAAACATAGCCAACGTAACTATGATTATAAAGAATTTTCAATTTTCAGATTACAGATTACCCAATTGGCCACAACTTTGCTTAAGCGGGAGCCATGCAGTTTCAACATCAATGTCATCAATGACGTTTCAAGGTCGCGAGAGTTATTTTTTTTCGTCTTAAGAATAAAATTTAAAAGTCAAAACTTGTATCTTCGAAATAAAAAAAAAATTTTAAATGTAATCAGTAGATCCTTCGCAATTTATTCCCAAAAAAACCGCTCCATTTCAGGCCTCGAGAGTAGAGGACCCCTTAATTGCGTTGATAGCTTATGAATTAGTCAACTGTGGTCCACCCTATCAAAAGCCTTAGAGAAGTCCAACAAGACAAGAATGGACATCATGTCATGGTCCACTTCGTCACGAATGTCGTCCGAAACCTTGACTAATACAGTTACGCAGCTATGATCAGATCTAAAGCCAGATTAATATTGAGACAAAGTATTTTCGACATTAATAAAAGGAATCATCTGCATGTACATTAGTTTCTCAAATACTTTCGATAGATAGGGCAAAATAGCAATGGGCCAGTATTCCTGCACAGTAGATCTTGTCACCTTTGAAATAGGGATAATTTTAGCCTATTTCCACATAGACGGATATATCGAAGTTAGAAGTATGGTGTTGAAGAAGTGTGTGACAAAAGGCAGAATAACCGGTGAAATAATTTTAATAAACCTTGGATGGATATTATCCAGGCCGCAGGCACTGGATTTTATATCGAAGAGTGCTTTATGTACATCATAAGGTGTTGCTGCTGTAAAGGAAAACCCATCAAATGAATTAGAAGTTGGTGCGGAAAGCGAACTTAAAGGTCCATCATGATGGGCAGCTACATTCGATGTATTATATATAAAAGATAGATTAAGCTCATGCTGGTTCTTAGAAATGTGGCTGTATTTCGGTCTACCTATACCGATATCCTTAATGTTTCTCCATAATTTGGTCGCTGAAAGCTTGACATCAAGTTTAGCACTATAGAATCGAAACTTTGAGCGTTCTATTTCTTTACTAACTACGTTTCTCAACCTGCGAAATTGTTTCCGAGTTTCCGTGGTTCGAAAACGCTTCCATCTGGCGGATGCATGATCGCGTTGAGAGATTAATATCTTAATAGTTTCCGTAAATATTCTAAATGGTCCCATTGATCTTCTGGAGAAGACATGAAATAAATTTTTGTTCCCAGTAAAGCGAGCCAGCCTGAGATAATAGATAATCCAGGTCCACCGTCTCAAAATCGTAAAATGAGAAAACCTGTTCTTGTCGATCGATAGGCCCCACATCATAAGTAAGATATATTAAGTCATGATTTAAAAAACCAGGAAATTCTATTTGATTATGAAAAACCACTTGCTCTGGATTAGATACCAGAAAAAGGTCCAGCAGAAATGTTGAGTGAGCTGTAAAATGTGTAGGAGATATATACTCGTATATATTATGATATAATTAGTGACGGCTTTTAAACATCTACCTATTTTGCCTAAAGTCAGATATCAAACCCGAAACAACATATATCAGCTTTTAAAATATTAATTTTTGTTTTATATTAGTATAAATCCATACATTAATAATTGATGAAATAACTTTGACAAGTAATTAAAATTGCAGAAAATAATTTAGTTTACAAATTCATATTGATATGCATTACCTGGGTACGTTTAATTTATACCAAAAATTTTTCATTATAATATGAAAATAACAAAGCGAAACGAAATAATTTACAGGATATTTTTTATGCATTACCGCAAGTTTATGTTATTTAATCATTTCCAAATAACACGACTGGTGATTGTTTGATACAAAATAAATGAATGGAAACAATAATATTAAATTGAAAGACTCGTAAATACCACATTTCAAAACATTGTCAGAAAAATGAAAGCAGGTATTCAATTTTATTATATTCATTCAATTTTGTTATCATCAACTAATACACCTATTGAAAAATATTATTTCATTTATTTATATTTTTGAATGTTTTGTAAATTTAAATTACCTTGCCTTCAGTTAAATTAACTAATGAAATAATGGATTAAGAACAAACTAAAATGAGCTTACATTTTATGAATTAATTTTGGGTAAACTACTGAATAATGTTATATTATCATTTCTTTAAAAAAAAAACCAAACAACAGTAGTGGAATTAAGAAGTGCTTCAAAGAGAAGGGATTTTGTAGCATTTATGGCTTCCTCTTTCTACCAAAGAGGTTCTGGGAAATGATTTCGTTTCATTCAATCTTTGCAATGTTAATAAGTAAGTCAAGTCAAGACCCTTAAAGAATGACCTTTCAGGCGATCCATTCTCTCATACTAGTTTAGGTTATTGGGGTGCTGCGAAATATATATTTCGCCAACGCCACTTCGACCGGAGTCTGGGTCCTTTGTGCCCCTTTTTTCCTTGCGGGTGCATCTTTTAACGCACTGAGACCCTTCAAATCTATCAGCATTCCTTAGCGCACCTTAGAATATCTGTGAGCACTACATTACTAAGTTTGCGGAGCTTCAGAAATAAATAAATACCAAGTAGCTCTTTTTTGTGTGGACTGTGCTTTCGGTACAATATCGGTCTGTTACGCTAGATATGTTGGAGACCTACAGACTGCCTGACAGCGCAAGTGTATTCCAAGTGGAAGTCCTCGCGATCCTGAAGGCATGCTGTTTGTTGGGACTCAGTGAAGTACCAATGACGAACGTTGGCAGCCAGGCTGCCATAAAGGCTTTGCCTTTTACCTCATCCTCAAAGCTAGTGAGAAGCTGTAGAGAGAAACTTATTTCTCTTGGGGGGAGATTCAATATCACCCTTCTCTGGATTCCAGATTACAGGAACATTAACCGTTAAAAGGGAGTTTCTCCAACATTTCTTAGCGAAGGCTAATGTCAGATGGAACGCTTCCTCTACCTGTGCCATTTTGAGAGCGACTTGGTCGAGATTCAACAAGAATAGAACATCGGACCTGTTGAGTAGATCTCGTGAACTCATCTCAAAAATAGTAGCCGCCTGCACGGGCAACTGTCTGATAGGCACGCATGAAACCAGACTGGGACTTCCCCACAATACTTAATTTCGCAGCTGCGGCGTCCCTAGTGAAAGAGAAAACGTACTTCATTCATTGGCGAGCATCAGAAGGAAGTCACTGGGAGAATACTTCTTTGAAAACCTACAAACAAGGAGGTAGCTCAATTCCTCAACTTTGCAGGTTAGTTTTAGAACATTCCTTACGTCTCATCGGCGTCTCTGATCTTTACCGCGTGCATGCAATTTTCCGTGTTTAACTTCAAGGCCTTACAGATTTTGGTAACAAAGTGGTGTATTTAAAGCTAATTGGAGGGCTGCTCTCCCTAAGCGGCTCTCGCCTCTTAAACCAACCAACCAACCCTTTTCTTCTTACTGCCAGAGCAGGACATTCACAAGGCACATGGTAAACTCACTCGATCTCCTCCGGGTCCCTACAGCTGCGACAAAAGCCATTAGCAACATGTCCCAGTCTACTTGCATGATTATCTATGAGTCAGTGGCCTGTCAATGCTCCCATTACACTTTTGGTATCACTGAGGACTGTCCTCGTTTTCTTTTTACTATACAGGGTGTTTCGGGATTGGTGTGCCAAAATAAGTGGGGTGACAGATCTCACCTCGATAAACAAAAAAGTGTTATGAAGAGAGAGAGAGGGGGGGGGGTAATATCAACCGTTTGGGAGTTACAGGATGATAGGTCACTATTTTATTTTTATCTTTTGCTCTACTCAACGCGCAGTCATCAAATAAACGCCAAAAAACTACTACACAGTGACCTTCCCAAAATTGAATAAATGCTTTGCGATTACCGAAAATTCAGCATTTTCCCAAATTTTTTCCAAAATTCATGTAATTAATATATCTATTTTTATTTTTATTAAATTTTCCACCTTATCACCTGTCCAAAAAAGGTACAACTTGGCAAGGTAGAGAAGGGATGTAGAAATTTGCACCTAGAAAACCTTTTGTGAAATATTATAAAAAATCTCAAAAAAATTTAACTCGAATTAAACCTAAACTGCTTTTTCTTGAATTCGAAACTTCTTTCAATTAATCTTAGTATGTTACAAAAGCTATTCGAATTGTACTCCGCCACTTTCGATGCATGCCAATAACCCCCTTGTAACTTCCTCTTTTTGGTGTACTTTAAACTGGCCTAGAGTAAACTTCATTCTTCATTGTTACCATCACCCCATCCATTTTTTTGGCACACCAGATCTGAAACACCCTGTATATAGGCCACATCTGTCTGGCAATACAACATGTGTCCCTGTTTTGCCACCGGAGGTCAGCTTTCTTGAATGCATCTTTATAAATGTCCTTCTTTAGAGCACCTGTTAGAGTCCTCACGTAGTCTACTGCTACGGAGATATCCATCTCAAAACCCTTTCTAGGTAATTCATCCCCTCTTTGATTCCCCGGCATATAACTGTGCCCCAGTGCCCAGCATAGAATCACCTCGTTACAGTTATATATTACCTCTAAACTATCCTTAAATAATTGTACGACCTTTAGTTGCACCACCAGAGCTTTCAGTGCCTTAATGGCAACCTGGCGGATTCTCGTCTTGACGACACCAGCAGTGCTGCCTGGTAAATCGCTGCTATTTCTGCCTGAAAAACACTACACTTGTCCGGCAGTCTGTGTCTTGTCTGTCTGTCAGGTATACGAGCGGAAGTATGCGAGAGCTCCTGTACCTGCACTCATCCATTCAATGTCTCTGTTATCCTTACGAATTCATTCTCGTCCCATTCATTTCTTCTAGGAAGCTTAGTATTAAAGCCTTTCCTTCAGTTTAAAACCGGGATCTGATAATCTTATCTTCCTTGTAGTCAACGCAGCCGGCTTTACTAATAATGTCAGAATGGCCATGTGGCAGCCCGTAGCCTTCAGCCTGACTGGGCTTGTCGCTGCTAAGCTTTTGCTGTGTAGATTCAGCAGCAGCATATCAATCATAACTTCTAGTCCCGCCGTGGGCGTCCTACATAAAGATCCCATTAATCCAATGCCTGCCAGCTTCTGAATCTTAGACAGTAGGTACAGATTGCCTTGCTTCTCCAATGCTGTCAACCAGACCAATGATCCATAGCAGCAGTATAGATTCACTGCACCACTTTGAGTTTTAGTCCCCAGCTAATTCCAAACGTTCTTTTACACGTATACACACTAGCTTTCTTTGCGTGGTACGTTATGTTACTCCTCCAGTGGAGTCTAGTATCAAGCCTAGATTCTTGGTTTCACTGAAAAAGTTCAGGTTTTTCTTCCCTAGCATTATGGAACTAAACTCTGATATTTTCCTAACAATGGTAAAAAGCCGACTATTTGGAGTATAGTGACACTGCCTTTACCGTTACCATAAAAGATGAGAAACTAATTGGTCTGTAATCCTTCGCTGTCACAGGACTTCTTTTTCCAGCTGTTGGGATAAAGATCACTCTTACTTCCCTCCAAGCTATATTCCTACAGCCATCTTTAAGCCAGAAACAGTTTCTATGTATGGGTACTAACAATTCTATGATGTTGTTCAGTGGCTTCCATCCACACTCGGAAATTTCAAAGAATCAAACGATTTCACCGCCCACGCTGTTTTCTTGTAGACTTCGCCAACTACAGTGCGGGACCCGCGACATCCTGAATCACATTCTACCCGGGAAATGAGTGTCGAGTACTTCCAAGAGATCTTCATTTATAACTGTCCACTCTTCATTCTTCCATTTAATAGCTGAGAGAGTATTTGGATCTTTCCACAAAACCCTGCGGAGTCCGGAAGCTTCTAATTTTTTTCTTATAAGAGGCTCTCTATGCGGATCTTATTGCCTTCTTAAAAGTTCTGAGACTATCCTTAAAGATGGACCGGTCTGTCTGATCTAAACTTCGTTTGTCCGCTTTAAAAAGTCTACGCGAGTTCACCATAAGCTTCCACAGTTTTGTACCTACTCCACTATGGCGGCTTTGTTTTACTATGGGCTCTGTAAATAGTATGTTGTTCTTGAAATGCTCCGATGGAATCACTATTCTTCTCTACGAATATTCCTAAAGATCTTGGAGGATCCCCACTGAAGTTGACTTCGAAGAGAATCCAAGAGTAGTGTGATAGATACGGTTTCCCAGCTATGTACTCCAATCTAGCAGAGCTTGTGATTATAGTTAAGTTCAAAACTTCCCTCATGTTCACAGTTATGAAAGTAGGCTCATCGCATATATTATAAATAACCAGCTTAGTCAAGAAGTGCCCATTGGAGATTGATGTGCTGAACAGTATACACAACCACGGTGGGAATACTCTCAGGAGCCGAATAGCAGCTCAACTGGATACTACCAGAACGTGGCTACCAGAACGGTCAATAGTCCAAAGTCATCGCAATGTGTAGCCAAAACTACGGGGGTAAACGAATAGACAAGTCATCCCCACCCTCAGGTACGCCTTCTAAAGTTTATTTTTTCTATTCCTCAATGCATGCAGTTCAGCGTTGTCGGAGGTAACGTAGGTAATATAAAAAGCTCAAAGGGTATGCAGGTAACAATACCCTCATATACCTTCTTGAAATGTTCTAATAACAAAAGGAGATGAATAGTTGAGGATAGTGGGACTTAGTGTAGAAATTCTGCTGGAAGAACACTTCTCTAACTGTTTCGACTGGACGAGAAGAAAATAATTCTTCCAATCAAAAGCAACGAAAGTCTCAGCGGGGACTCGATCAACTTCCTAACGGGCAGCAAGGTCCCGTGGGACATAAACTCATTCAAGCCTACTAAGTCCCCAAGCCGGAACGGGTTCTTTTTAGTCCTTCTGCTCACCAAGAACCAGCGGTAATTGAAAGAGCTGAGCTGGCAAACAAGTAACTTACAAAATTTGATTTTAAACAAAGTTCTATAAATAATGTTGTTTTCTACTATCGCAAATCTTTTCCATTAAAATTCAAGTGCCGTCAATTCAAACACTTCAACAAGACGTCACAGAGTCGAAAATAATGTCCCTTAAGACTTTATTTGACGCATTTCGTGGACATTTTATAGTTTATTCACAGAACCTCTACAAAATGTGCATTATTTAAAAATATCTAATCTATTCATAGCTTAATGGGCCAAGAAATGCATTTCGTGACCGACAATAGTCCAAGTCCTGCATATCGGTTCCTTTCAGCAAAAATCTAATGGGGAACTTAATCGCCGACCACATTTCGTCACTGTTTACCAATAAAACGAACAAAAGAAGATTGCACAAGTGCTTCGTGCTCGAAATGCACAATATTTATTCAGTAAACACTCCACACTTCCGAGCTAATGACTTACATTTCTTACTCTTAACTGTGGCATAAAGGACAAGGATCCAGTCTAGAACTCGGCACGCAATTCGCATTAGACCCAGACGGCTTAGCGTTTGCCTCCTTCTCGTCCTTATAATTTTTCACTTGGGCCAATTGTCGCCCGGCTTGAGTATTTTTTCTTGTAGCGGCCGCCAAGATGGGAGCTATTTAATTGATTATTCGCGTGATTATCCCTAATTAGTCTATTATTAATCATTAGCATGGGGGGCGCATACAAGCGTAGCTAAATACATTTGTTGTGTACAGGACATCGAGCTGATAGGGGGCTGACAAATAAATAAACAGGATAACTAAAGGAAATCGTTGATGGGCATTTGGCAATGACTGTCACGACTCGTAGTGAATCCTAACCTCAAACTGAATAGCCCAAACCAGAAGATGAGGCAATCAGTAGACGGAGAGATGAGGTAAGTAGAGCTCCGACATTATCTCCTTTGGGGCTTTGCAATAAAGAATGAGCCCAGTTGATTCTAAATATAGTCACAGACACTGCTACCAACAATGTACATAAACAGTGTCCTTGCGGACACCCTTTCGTATCGTATCCTTGCCTAGAAATTCCAAGCAGGTTACGCTAATGTACTATTTGGAGATCCTTTCAAGAGGATTGCTGCCTCCTTTTAATGTCATTATAAAAGGAAGAGACGGCTTTCGTTATAGGCGTTAATTAATTACTTCTCATTTTGGGCACATTTGTACAATTAAATACCTGTGACAGGGGTACCCATTTCACCTCTTGAATTATTTTTTACACCTTTCAGCACAGATAAAGCTGTACAATCTTAATACAATTGTATTGGAACATTGGGGGGGTTCAGGGCTAGAGGAAGACACCTCGCATGTGAAAATATTCTATTTAGAGAAGGATTTTCCTTCGGACACTCTGAATAGGCTCCTCGTTCACCCAGCTGGGCAATGGGTGATATTTGCTCGTGCGTTTGTCCTTTCTTTTCAGGGTTTTTTTTTAGTGAGTTGACAATAGCATTTGAATATCGTACCATGAAATAATGAAGGGATAACAGAGTAACACATGCAAATACGCCGGTGGTGGACTGAATTTAAGTTTCATTATTAATGGAATGAAACAAAAACATTCATTTCGGCTGTATACCTTTGAGGATATTTTATTTTATAATGGTTTACAAAGTAGTGATGACGTTACTTAAATTTTGAACCCTAATTTTATAAGTGTTTTGAAATTTAAATTTTCCTCACTTTTAAATTTTAATTTGCACAGTACCTAAACAAAGTTTCGAACTTCTTTTGTTCTACATATTCCTATATTAAGTAAAAATGCTTTCCAGCAGTTCGAAATCCGAAATTATTTATAAATTGTTGTTATCTTGTACAATGGAAATACTCATGAACACAAATATTTACCTAAGAAGCTTCCTTAAGAATATAAGTCGTCAGTGGAGTAAGTGATAACGTGTTGGCCTACCAATCCGGAGGTCCCAGGTTCGAATCCCACCGAAAGCGACTCATGTTTTCTGCCAACAATAGGTAAATAGATAACGATAAAAAGGCTAGGGGGTTGCAGAGTAAATGTGGGTGGTTCGGAATATACTTTAAATTGTAGGTCCACTTGTAATCGGTGTCTTGAATCGGGTGAAGTTCTTCCGGCCCAATGCCCCACCAGGGGTTACGGGAACTAGAGAGAGAGATGTTGTCCTGTCTTTTACTTATGTTTAAGGGTACAGGAAAAATCTTGATGTTTTAGTACCTTCGAGTAGGCTGTAGTTATACATACAATTTCTACTTAGTGTCTACTTAAGTAGATAGCTCTCATGATAGTGGACAGTAAAAACGGCTACTACTATTTTGCATTGAGTCCGAGTTAGGCGGAGTAAGCAGTTAATTTTCTTAGGCTTGTGGTCCCACATAATGGATTCTCTTCTTTTCGCAAGATCTCATTAGATCTGTTACTAATTTTACTTTATCGTAAACGTAGTAGTATCAAATTTAGGCTCTATGTACCCCGATTAAAAATTACAAAAAATCTCAATTATTTGGAATTTCAGTGTTTACTGGACTGAAAATTGGAAAGCTTGGAAGGTATCCATAATCAGCTACGCATCAAATATGTTCGTCTTAAGTTAAAATTGCTAATAGAAAAATTTTCAACTAAGAGCTCTTCTTTTCCTTTGTATGGGAACGTTTTTGACGACAACGTTATTATCACAGAATTTCTCCCAGGCTGAATTGGATTTATTAAAGAAGAGTTTGGGTTTTGCTGTGGAGGCAGTTATCATCCCTAAGAAGGATATTAGACTCTGTCATGTATTTCGCCTGATGAGATGCATTGGACAACCTCTAAACAACGGTCTGTCTATTGTTGCGGATAAGGTTAATGCTCTCTTTTCACACATGGCTTTTTCGTAGCAGCTCTTAGAGGATATTGACATTTTTAATACCAAACTGGATGGTACCGGTCGTGCTGTTGAGGTTCTCTGTGCCAGTTTTGGCACCCTTTTAAATAAGTATAATTTAATTTTGGGCTCAAGTTCTTAAGTTTAATGAGGACTCTCCTGCGTGATCCTGCAATCGTAACTTCTCTGCATCACCCCCCGCCCCCCCCCCACACACCCGGTGAATCTTCTTGTATGACTGCAACTTATGATAGCGAGACTTCCACGACTATGACTACCGATGGACACACTGCCTCTTCGATCACGTGTGCTTCTTCTCTCCCCGATGATGGCTCAAGCCGAGCTGAGAATGTATCTCTTAGTGCCTTCCAATATGATCCTCAGCCATCACAAAATACATACCCGTTGAGGTCTATTAATGTGTCTCGAAGGATAGTTTCACTCCGAGGATTGCTCAATTGCCGAAATCATTCATTGTTTTCTGACTTGATCCATCAACATCTCTTGATGACATCGTTGGCTGCGTGAGGGAAAGGAGTGCGGCTGGTGACACTACACTCCTCCATTGTTAACTTCTTGGATCTCGTCTTTCTCAGGAACTCATATCATCTTTTAAGTTGACATCCTCCCCGTGGTAAATTCAGAAGTAACACTCACAATAGAGCAGTATTAAAAAAAAACAAATACGCTTTCCATTTATTACCAAAATGTAAGGGGATCAATTACAAGAATTAGCCACTTAATTCAGGCTTCTCGTGCCAATCATTACGATGTCATTGCTCTGAACGAAACCTGGCTTCATCATGGTTTTAATGACGCTGAAAGTATTGAAGAGTCTTATCAGATTTTTATTAGGCATAGATACTCTGACTCCATTACTTATGGTAGCGATGTTTTCTCCGGCACGGTCGAAATTAAGTTCTTAATTTTTAAGTTTTCTGTTGTAAAATTACTCTGTTATTACATTCCTTCGAATTTGACAAATTATGTGAGTGACCATTACGCCATGGGTCCCGGGTTCGAAACCAGGTCTCACCGTGAGTTTTTATTAAGAAATTAAAATAATCCACTGCGTCTCTGGACTGTTGTCTAGCTCGCAGCAATGCAAAAATAAGACATTCCAAGTTTTCTCACTTCCCTTACAGCACACAGTAGTCAACACTGATGACGATGACCACTTTCCCTTAAATTGTCTTATTGCTAAAGATTTTAAATTTCTTGACGCCATCTCCTCCTCTGGTTTATACCAAATAAGTCATGTAAAGAACTGTATGTCTCTTCTGATTCTGGTAACAATATAGTCGAATCAGCTTCTCCTATCTTGTTCCCTATCCACAGCTTACCACCGCCCATTTCCATTGCTTTCTGCTACGATAGTTCTAATATTGCTGATCCCGACATAGATCAGTATGTTCTTGATTTGAAAAGGGCGGATTTCTCTGATCTCATAGACGGGATCCTTTTAATCGATTTTCCATCTCTACTTTGTAATAATGATATTATGATTGTGTTTTACGATCTGTTTGATTGGTGTGATCGTTCAAGCGTTTGAGATTATCTTATCGTTCTTCCCTATGGTATACTTGAAAACTTCGGAGTCTTAAGAACTGTGACGCCTTACTCAATCCACTGAAACTCATCTTCAACAAATCTCAACAAGCCGTTAGATTACCTACGAATGGAAGAGCTCCTTTATTATTCAACTAGATAACAAATTATAGGCCAATCGCGAAGCTTTCCTGCATACCCAAATTGTGCGAATCTGTTATACATATATTCAGATTTTGTGGGGCAGTGTATGGGGTAAATCTCGTTCAGTCTGCATGGCTTTCTGTCTGGTCCCGTCTGGTGTCTGTTCTGTAGTGATCGACTACAGATAACCTTCTAGAATTATTCTCACATAATCCTTGCCTTCCAACTTGGCCTCCAGACCAACTGCGTCTACGTGAACTTCAGCAGGGCATTTGATAAAATTCCTGACTTTGTAATTATGCTCAAGCTTAGACAGTCGGGTTTCCCGCATTGCTGATTTGGATCTGTTTCTACTTAAAATACAGGGCATATCGGGTTTCTTTCCTAAACACCATATCAAGAGTCTTTAGAACATCATCAGGTATATCGCACGGTAGCCATCTAGATCCATTTTTGTTTATTCTTGCCACTAACGACATTGTCCCACTAATTAGTCACTCTAAACTTAAAGTCTAAATCTACGCGGACAATATGAAGATTTTTTCTTGCATTAGAAATAGTTATGAATCTTCCCGTATTCAGGATAAATTAAATACGTTCAATGACTGATGTTGATCTAATAGCCGACAGCTTAACTTAGAAAAATGTGAAGTTATATCATTCATTAGGAGCCTCAATCAGTACGTCTTGGATTATAATTTTTTAAAAACTAATATCCGATGCTTGCAGTCCGTGATTGACACTAGTGTGACGCTTGACAAGTTTGATCAGCACGCTATGCTATTCAACCTGTACGCATTGAGTCGGTACATCAAACCTTGTGTTACGTTCGCATTAAGAGTGCTCCCGTAGAGCGATCTGCTGGACGTAAAATTGCTGACCTGGTCTTTACGTATATGCTTATTAACTGGAACATAGATTCCTTTTAACTGGGACATAGGTTCTTGTGCTCCCAGATTGCCTTTACTACATGTCGATCAATCTCGGTTTAACTACGGTCTAAATGAGCCTATTAATCGCATGTGTAATGCTGAGTATGTATGTACCATTTTCCACTCTTAATAAGCATAAGATGAAACGATCTATACGAGTATTGTTAACTACTCTCTCTCTCTCTCTAGTTTCTATAAACCCTAGCATGGGTATGGGGTAGAAGAAAAACTTCACCCGATTCGAGACAACATTGCAATTAGATCTACAATTTTTAAGATGGATTCCGAACAAGCAACAATACTCTGCTACTCCCAATGACCTTTCTATCGTAATTTGTTGTCAGCAGAAAATAACCATAGGTCGCCTTCGTTAAGTGCGGGAGTGGTAAATCTAAATTTTATCAATTGACTCGCAAAAAGTTCCACTCAGCAAATGCCTTAATAAATTAAATAGCAGACTGACTTGTGACAGTGATTGTTTCAACTCCCGAATAATAACGTATTCTAAATCTGCTCCCCTGGAGGTTGTAGGTGTGGAGGTTGATTTTGGGGTCGATAAGTGTTTGCTATG
Organism: Leptarthrus brevirostris; assembly: GCA_964036015.1. NCBI lineage: Eukaryota > Metazoa > Arthropoda > Insecta > Diptera > Asilidae > Leptarthrus > Leptarthrus brevirostris. Next base: position 10,543,628 of record OZ038373.1, read on the forward strand.
CTATATTAAATACCGAATAGTTTTTCAATTGAAAACGCAGCTGAATTAAGTAAAGTATTCTCTAACCTATCACATAGTTACTCAAATATTATCGTTGGCGGTAATCTTAATGTAAACTTGTTGAAACGTAATGGTCTAGTTGAATCATTTATTTTCTTGTTGTTTTTATCGGAGAGACTACAGCGGGTTCGAGTGAAAGACAGCTTTTCCCTTCCTCTGTCCCTTACGTGTGGTGTTCCATAGGGTTATATCCTCGGGCCTTTGCTCTTCTGCCTGTATATAAATGACCTCCCGGAGGTCCTTAAGTATTGCAGGGTGCAGCTGTATGGTGATGATGTACAGTTATATCTTAGTCGACCTATTGGGCTTATAGAGGACTGAATTAACAGACTAAACTCTGAACTGAATAATATTAGCACATGGGCAGCTAATAACCACTTGCTTCTAAATCCTCGTAAGTCGCACTGCATTGCATTCTATCGTCGAGACATTGACGTGTCTCATATCCCTCCTGTTTTTCTGAATAACACAATGCTCCCATTTGATGGTCGGGTAAAAAGTCTTGGTGTATTCCTCAACGCTAGAATGACATGTTGTGGCCACATAACTGATGTGATGGGTAAGATTTATGGTGGGCTTCGACGGCTATGGTTGTTTTCTGCTACCTTGTTGTCGAACACGCGCTCGTTGCTTGTGAAATCGTTGCTACTGCCCTACTCTATTAATGGAAGCCTACTTTTGCCGCGTCTTTCTTCTACCTGTTCAAGGAAAGTCAAGGTGGCTTTTAATGATTCTATATAAGATTCATATTTCGTTCGAGAAAATTTGATCATATGTCGGGATATAGTAACCATCTGGTTGGCTGTATGTTGGAACAGTTTTTATTGCGTAGCCTTGTGATATCCCTTAACGAAATTATTACTTCAAAAAATCCTGGTTACTTACATAGATTTTTTTAAACTCCTCCAGGCGCTCTGACCTGCTGATACCTAGTTTTCGCTCTTCAATCATGGATTCTATTTCGAAACATTTCGAGCCCTTAAAAGGAGTCACAATAAAAAATAAATAAAATTCTCGTCATTGCCTAATCCTAATTTTCATTTACGTTTACACAATTCCTCCAAAGAATTGATATTCAAAAAGGACACATTCAACACAATTTGTTGTCGGATAATTCTAATATCGTAGCAAATGTAAGGATCTTTTAGTGACACGTGTAAAAGTGAAACACGTCAATCGCTAAGACATTAAAATTCGTATTTCCTCTTTATAACTCTGCTTAAAATGCTGAATTAGATTTGAGTGGATTTCATACGTTCCTGTCAAATTTATGTAAGTAGAAATTATTTAAATTTCCATAACTCACCACATTTTTCCACGAAGCGCTTATTTTAATCAGCATATCTTTATTTATTTTACATAAAGGATTAAAATGTATGAGGCCATAATTTACTCACTTGTTTTACCAGTCGTGGGGCTAGAGACGACGCCACTGAAGAAGCTAAATAACCAAGTTTTATGTGGGTAATCATAATAAATTGAAATTGTGATCTCCCCGACCTATGGCACGGCTTGGATGACACAGAGAGCTACAGATAAGAATATTAAATCACTGGAGCTGAGTCTTTTGAATATTCATAAATTTGAATCATTGTTATGAATTACAAAAAAAAAAAAATTAATTTACTGTCGACGCGAGATTGAAGTACTTAGGCATTCAGGTAAAAGGACGTTATTCCAAAATTTTATTCGGTGGAATAAAAATAGCAGGACGGTTGAATGTTTATAGTCGGAATAATTTAAGTAAAGAACTGAGCCTGCATTGAGATAAAAAATAAATAAAAATTTTAAAATTCATAAGGAATTAAGTGGTTGAACTAAAATTTACGTTTTCAAATGGTCGTCCGTATAATAACATTGAGCCGTAGATAGAACCTTGTGGAACTTCAAAATAAATTGAAAATTTACTTAAAAATAGCTAAAAATTCATTAACTTGGAAATATATCATTCATAAAAACTTTTTTAATTTTTTCCATTTCAGGTATATGTCAACAACTGAGTTCCTACATATCAACGTCAGAGAATGATAATCCCACAGTTGCTCCAAAGTTCTTATCCCGTGGACACCTGTATAAAGTCATTGTAGGCGAAACAATCGAGCTGCCATGCAAAGTACAAAATCTTGGCTCGTATGTTCTTCTGTGGCGAAAAGGTACATCAGTTCTCACAGCAGGACATCTAAAGATTACTCGAGATTCACGATTTAAAATCGTTGGTGACTACAATTTGCAAATAAATGGGGTAAAAACTCAAGATGCTGGAGACTACATCTGCCAGCTGGGCGACCAGGAGAACCGTGATCAAGTACATACCGTGGAGATTTTAGGTACTATTATATCTTACACTATATAGTAGTAGCATAATACATGAAAATAAATCTGAATTTATTTTCTTTTTGGATTACATCAAATCCAGTGCCACCCACGTTAAGAGCTCTACCCCACAATGGACAAGTGACTGCCCGAAAGGGTAGCACAGTGACATTAGAATGTAAAGCATCGGGGAATCCTGTACCGACTATCTATTGGTACAAGAAGGACGTGTTTTCGGGACCGACACATCTCTCTGACAGTTCAACCTTAATCTTAGACAACGTCGACCGACATCATGCTGGAATATATCAGTGTTCTGCAGATAATGGCGTTAAGGAACGAGTCTCCATGGATATCCAGTTGACCATACTCTGTAAGTGAAACTAAGTGGAAATTCTACATTATTCAATTCAATTTCAGTTAACCCTTCGAACATGCACATGAGCATGGATCTGGACCCGGTGTTGCTATGAAAGCGCCCCGGTTATGAACACGTTTTAAAACGATGAGGAAAATTTTGCCGGAAAACAGCACAAATACAGTTCAATGCTTCGAGCTAATCAAGTTTGCCCTGAATTTCTACCAAAAGTGTTTTCAATTAAGAATATTCGCTGCACCTGGACAAGGTGTGCTTTTCGAATACGTATGTGTATATGTGTATTTGTGACGATTTAGTTTATGTGTGCCATGCTGTTTGCCTGCAGCATGAATGGCAAATTAGTCCACCATTTCCTACTCTACCTGAATTTTCAAATCGTTTTCTATTTGTGTCTCTGAGCCTTACGTAAACTTTGAATCCCGATGTATCCACCATTCATCCAACATCGAATGCAAATCCATAGAACTGGGTTAACTTTTTAAAATGTAAACGGGTACCAAAGTATGAACGGAATTCTGAGTGCACATGTGATTTATGTTATTTCCCTGGGATAAGACGGGTTTTTTTTCCCAATACGCAAATTTGCGATCCGAGAACATTAATTTACACAAACGTCAATATTTGCGCAAACATTCAAGTGTTTTCCTTGAATGGGAACGTTGACATTTCGGAACTGTAAAGACTTTTAGCCTTCAATTACTGTAACAACTATGCCGCGTGCTAAATTGCGTGGTCATTATCAAGTTACGTGTTCAGAAAATAGCATACAAATAATGGTTTACAAATTTAAGCAGATTTTATTGGAAAATTCAAGGATTGCTTTGTTTCAAAGCCTGCATGAATCAATTGGCATCACTAATATCTGAATGCTGATTAAGGTTTAGTTAGGTGTCCTGGTTAGACGACCTGGTTTCTTAACGACATACATCAAATCCTTAATTCACAAAGTGGCAAAGGTCAGCTTCTACAAAATATCTAACTACAGATTTGTATTACTTTTTATTGCGCCAATAATATTGAAGTAAAATGTTTAAGGAGACGGAGTTGGATAAATTGGTTGAGTCGCACGACCGTGGTCGCCATGGTTCCTGGGTTCTGGGGTGTTATCTAGCTCGCAGGAATGCAAATAAAAACAAGACATTGAATTTCCCTCACTCCGCTTACCCCTCCGGCCAACCCCATACTAACGCATCAAATGATTGTCCCCTAGGATCTAGCCCCATGTTAACAAGAAAAAAAAGCTTCTTAACAACTCTGGGGTTCCCCAAGATAGTCATCTCGGACCATGACTTTTCATAATTTGCATTGATGATGTGTTTACGATTCTAAATAATTTGAGAATTTCTTGCTATCCTGACGATGTCAAGATTTTTCGTAATGGTTCACTTTGCCCTTTTGAACTCTGACGTATACGCCTTATATATCTGGTGTTTTATTAATCTTTTCCCCTTGAATTTTGATAAATGCACAAATAAGTCGTTCTCTGGCAAAAGGTATCCTCTGCACTTTGACTTCGCCCTAAACGGTAGCGTATTAACCAAACTCGGCATTGCTAACGATCTGATGCTTTTGTAAATAAGTCTAGCAAGACCTTGGGCTTTGCTAAACGATGTTTGATGAATCTTACACAACGAAACTTCTTTGCGCGTCCTGTTTGGTCTCCTTTTGATTAATTTAGGCAGTCCAGCATCGCTTTGTTAGATTTGCCTTCCGTGGTCTTCATTGGTCCGATCCATTTCGTTGGTCTCCGTATTTGGATAGTTTGGTTTGGTTTCTTTAGAAACACTTGAATGCAGGACCAATTAGCCCGCTGTTCTATTTGCTTTTCACTGTTTGCAGGGTGCTATTAATCCCCCTGAATTGCTCGCATCGACGTTCCAGCTCGCATGTCGGTTCCAGGTCGCCACTTTAGACATCACAGCTGCTTTCAAGTTCCTCACTACCGAACAGATTACGGCATGCAAGGACCCATCACGTCAGTGTCTCGTAATAATTATAATGTAATAGCTTTTTACCTGACAAAGTTTTAATCTTTTCTTGACTGTTTTTACAAATACAAAACTTATTTTTTAACTTTTTTTGGTTTATTGATATTTTATATTACGTTGCTGTTACTTAATATAATTGTATTGTATTATGGTTGTTGTATTCAATCAGTCTTTGATGACTTAGTAAGAATGGATGTGGAAGGAATTGATCACTGCGACCATTAAGGTTTCGTAGTTCTCACCCTTCCATCGCTTAGAAGTATGCCGGTCCCCCATGAAAGTTACAGCAGCTCGTGGAGCAGACTGCTCCTCGTATTATTTCGTTTCAAAAACATTATGTGCCCAACCGTCGCCGGGAAGTCGATTGGGATGTGCAGAGGCGTCACTTCTTCCAATAAACGTAACCTACAACTAGGCTTAGCTTCCCAGTCAGTGCTCAACAGGTTCTTCTTAAGCTCTTATCCTCGAAATGGCTCTAATGTCCGTCCTATCAAGCCTCACAATATTCCTTGTGAAATGGGAAAACCTAAAAAAACGTTGGGAGTAGTTTAACTCTCTACGTTCCTCTAGTACGTCCTGTGGTCGCTAGATAGCCGACAGTGTATGGTTTTCTTTATAGTGCAAAGAGATATTCCACACCTCAGTTGGAATGTGTACAGCGTATCAGAGCCCTGCCTAGCAAGCTCGTCTGATTTGGCATTACCTTTGGACGAATAAAGGACCAATTTTTCCAAGAACTGTCCAAATATCCCAGCAAATAAAGACTCCATTATGCTCATAAGATCTCTAAGGAGGGTTTGACCTGACCTCAAAGTCAATCCTGTTTCCTTTACAAGGAAAAGCAAATGAGGATAGAAGGTTTTATTCTTGAAGAATTCTTGAATAGAATTCTCAAGTGCGCTTGAATTATCTAGGTGTGCTTCTAAATCAAAGACTCACATGGAATCTCACTCTGAAGAAATTTACAAATAAAGCTATGACTGCATTCTTGTCTTGTGCAAAACTCTTCGCAAAAATTTTGAAATGGCCCTATGGCCCGAATATGGCACGCATAGTTACCTATGCAACTCGCGTATGGTCACCAAAAACAGAACCAGAGACAGGATAATCTGCTTTATACAATTTTTAGAAAGCAGCCTGTCTAGGAGCTACGATACGGAAATACCCTATCGCAGTTATTGAGACTCTTCTGAACCTCCTTTCCATACATCAATACTAAAAAGAAGCTGTCTGAAACGCAATAAGACCGCACAGTACCAATGACTGGAGACAAGAAAATCCTTAAAAAATTCAAGAATGATTAAGTAGATAACTCAATTTCAGATGTCATACCGAAAAACTGATCGTAGGGCATTGACTTAATAATAGCCACACTTTTGAAAAGCGATCTCTCATTTGATGTATACCGATGATTTCAAGATGGATGACAGAATGGACGTCGGAGCCTATTGACCTAGACTATCGTGGCTACCCGAGAAGCCAGCTGGCAACGCAGGTCAGTTAATGGGGGGAACGGATGTAAGCACTCACACTGGACAAACACTCCGGATTTTAAAAAAAGCGAAGAGGTTCATAACCTACTCAAAACAGAAAAGGGAAGCACTGCCCAGCAAAACAGATTAAATGCTTTTAATACGACCTTTAACTGACCATTGTCCCCTGCGCTGCCACCTAAAATAGGAGCACACCTGCCGCTTCTCCTTGCCAGAAAACAAGACAGCGGAACACATCCCTTGTCACTGTGATTCTCACAGTCAAAAGAAGCTCAAATAAATCTTGATAAGATTTTCAATAATAGTTAGATATAGCTAAGGCAGCCCCTAAGGAGAGGGGTAAAATCTTTAGCTACCAAAAATGTTTAATAAGCACCTTTTTCCGGCAATTTTTTTTATACGATGTGGTCAAAGCCTAGGGGACAACCCTTTGATGCGTTAGCATGGTTTTGGCCGGAAGAGAATTAGGGTAAGGAAAGTGAGGAATCTTAAATGTCTTGTTTGCATTGCTGCGGGCTAGACAACAGCCCAGATACGGAGCGGATTATTTTAATTTCTTAGTAAAAACTCTCGGGGAGACCTGGTCTCGAACCCGGCACCCATGGCAAGGTGGACGTGCCGCTCAACGAACTGATCCATCTCCGTCACCTGGACTATTACTTTTCCTCCTGTTTGTTTGTGTCGGCTCACAATAATCTTGTAATAATTTTTTAAGCCCAACAAACATTTTCGATTGGACATAGCTGACCTAGGTGAAAGGATTTTTACATTGAAGTACAACAAGTACAACAATATTAGTATAACAATGATAAAGTACTCTTTAGGTAGATCCTGTATAGAAATGAAAGTGACGCGTATAGTTTTTTTTTGAGGATTTTGAAAACTGCGCGGTTTGCAGACTGAAAACATCTGGAGTGCGGTCAGCAGGGCTCCTACTACTACTTTAAAAAAAATAAAGCATGGAAAAGTGCCTCTCTAGCGAGAAGTTCAAATGTTTTTGTTAATGAAAAATTTATACATTCCTTTTGAAGCAAATTTTTGTAAAAAAAAGAAAAATTATGGTCTGCATGGCAGGGGGTGTAAACCCTTTTTGTTAGAAAAAAAAGTTAAAGTTGAAGAGAAATTATTTCCATTGGATGTTATCGGGCACGTCATCAAATCTTACTAATTGATAGGCTAGGTCGTTTGGTTAAACGCTGAAGTGACGAGCAAATACTAAGACCTAAAAGAGATTACTTGGCTTGGCGATGACAATGAGAGAAAATCACTTGTGATGCACACTATACAGATCAATTTGCACCAAATCTCAAAACACTACTTCGCAATATTAATATATGCACTCACGTAGTACTTGAAACGCAACGTCATCAAACCCCGGCCGTATATCAAATTTAATATTAATCAGTGTATAAATGAAATGATGTTAAGACTACTTCACTCAGACAAATAAATGGACGAACAGACCGAAACTGTAATGGTTCCTAGTTCCTACGGAAATCTAAACAGAATCAGGGCATAACACAAAAATAACAGAGTAAATAATCATTGTAGACGTTACCTTTCCAGATTTCGATTTAATATTAAAAAATCAAAAAGTCTTTAAAAAAATATAAAAATATGAAACCAACAGAGATCAGAACTTTTGCAAAAACCTGAAAAGTATAAGAAAAATGCTTTATCGACTAAACTAGATTGCAGCGACCCTCGACGACAGCATCTATTGTTCGTAAATATTATTCTTTGCGATTGCATTCAGGGCATGAAGTAATTACATAATAAATGAGTCGCAAGGACTAAATTCATTGAAATCCTCTTACCAACGAAAAACCAATTCAATGGAAAATCTAAAAGTAATTCCGTTCCCTTCAGACTTTTTTCTACTTAAAATATTTCTTCATGAAAAGACTAAACGGCGTTTCTTTCTTGCTTGCAAAAACAGTTTCCTAAGAATTTCCAGATATTTGGGCCTGGACAAAATGTCTGTCTGTCTACTTTCGAATAAATTCATACATATTTTCGACATAAAACTCTAAAAAAAAAATAGCACAGTCAAAGAGCATTACTTAAGCTCAGGAGATGTGATGCAGAGCCCATTTAATATCTTGCGTCGATAAAAGGCGACTCTGAAACCTATCAAAAACCTCCTTCTTGTTAATATGGTCCCAATGTCACCCCCGCAATGACGATAAGGGATAAAATGGATGGTGAAACCTTTGAAAGCTTGCTATTTATTTCCAACCTAAATTTACTGGTGCGAGAAACTTGCTGGGAACAAATAATTGATAAAAAGACAAAAACCATCTGGAATTGTGCAGACTTTGCTCTTTTTGCGCCGAATGGAACCACTCCTTCGGCCGTAACCAATACTTCTGACCTTTTTTGTATATCTTATTGAGGGCCAGGGTAGTGTCACCAAATCAATCGATATTAATGGGGCCCCCAAACAGAAAATGATTTGCGACATTTGTCGAAGGAATCTCTATTGACGAGGTTCGTCCGTTTGAAGTGCCCTCATTAGGGATGGCAATTATAAGATAAAGGTTGGCCCAATAGAACCTATTTGATTTGCAAATCGTGGCGTAACAACCTCTTCTTCTTTCAAAGCGATAAATAAATATTATTGATTGCAACATCAGCAGGAAGCTAGCATAAGCCCTGCGGTTTCAAGTGCGAGTGTTATTAATTGAGCAAGTTGTTTTGAAAAGGATGGCGTGGTTCAAAGTACTCCTGATAGACCTGGTACTTTGCGTTCTCAGCTCCCTGCTGTCTATGGTTTGTAGCCTTAGTATACGGGAGAGGTTTAATCACGTCCTCGAGGGGGCGTTCAAGCATGCCATAGATGAAATAAAATTAGATGATTTTCGTCTTTTCATAACGACCATATCTATGCTGTTGCGATGGTTTTAAGAGCTTTAGGTAATTTACTTTTTGTACATGAAGTGGGCTCATGTTTTCAATTTTTGAATGAGCCTTGCCTTTTCAAACGCAGTCTAGCGTTTAGGTATTAGTAAAACCACGTTAGCTTAGTTTGTTGGCAGCCAGTATATAGGGTGGTTTTTGCATAACATTGTTGTTAAATAGATAATTCTCACGTGAAGACTTTCAGCGGCTTATTTTAATGAAAAGATTATAATTATGCTTCATTTACATAGTTAATTCTGCGGCTACCTTTCGGTAAGTTTTTGCCTTAATTGTGACAACATTTGCAAACGTCACGCTAGTAAAAAAAAAGCAGGAAAGAGCAGGAAGGAAAGATCAATGGAAAAGAAGTTCAAAATTTAATTATGTTAATGAAATTTTGAGTTGCTTAATTGTTCGTTATTTTACTTGGCTTGTTTTCAATTATAATTATAAAAAAACTAATACCAATATTAAACGTAAATATATCTATATACACAACGCTTTCATTTAATATTTTGCTCGTGGGTTCAGGTAACAAGTAGTTTTTCAGATTATCGTATATCTATGAAAATTGCAAGAATGTGTGAATCCTTAATGGAAACAATAACGTTGAAATAAATAATAAGTAATAATATTAGTCGAAAATGTCACCACTAAAAACAGAAAAGTTAATTTTGTAAAACTTAAGCCATGTGTAGTATAAGTGTAATTAGAAAAGTTTTCGCTGAAGTAGAATTTCGATGTAGAAATCTATTATATCCTGCAACTTTAAACAAAGCCATTAGAGCAACTAAGTTCGGCCAAGTGCAAGTTGGACTTTTTCAAATTTCTTGGCCATGTCAAAATAGACGCACAATAAATACCACATAAATTTTGAAAAGTAAAACTTGTGATAATTTTCCTTATGAAGAATATTCTAAAAAAAATCGATTTTGTTTGAGTTGTTCGTTTGGAAGTAGGGGGGGTGGGGGGCAGCGATTCTTAGTAATTATTTTAATTTAATATGAAGAAAAATATTAATTAATAGAATTAACCCTTCTAACACAGAAGGCGCACTTCTTTGGCAGGAGTCCTGCCATGGGAGAACAGCGTAGTAGGGCGACCAGACCTGAGATGCATACTCAAGAATAGGTCTAACTAAGGAGCAGTATAAATGAATCAAGGTTGGTATATCCGAGAACTCTCTAGACCAACGCTTAGCAAAGCCCAAGATTAAACTGCCTCTGGACACGACATAGTTAATATGCAGAGTAAAGTCAAGTCTCCTATCGAGTTTTACCCCAAGGTCAGTTACGGACAGCACACGACAAAGACCATTCCCCGCAAAAGTTTTAATCCGAAACTAGTGGATTTGGGCTCCTGGAAAAAGTCATAGCCTCACATTTGTCAAAATTGAGGTGTAAGCCATTATGCTCGCACCACTTACGAAACGTATCTAATTCCTTTTGAATAAGGGCAAGAACGAATAATAAATCGCCAAGATGACTTCCCTGCGGTACACCAGATAAGGCCCTGAAGATTCTAGAGAAAGCGCCACAGAGTACTACTCGATATGACCTGCCTCTTAGATAGGAAGAGATCCAGTCAAGAAGAACAGAGGGGAAACCCAGCCTCCCGAGTTTAAATAAAATTACGGAGTGAGGGAGTTTATCAAAGGCTTTACTGAAATCCATGTATATGCAGACAGTTTGCATGCCACGCTGGAAGCCAGAAATAACGTGGGAGGTAAATTCAAGTAAGTTAGTTATTCGTTGATCTACCGGGCAAAAACCCATGCTGATTGGGAGAGATTAAGACAATACAACTCTCTATAAGCTGCGAATACACTATTGATTCAAACAATTTAGGTATGCAAGATAACTTCGCGATTGGTCTATAATTTGTTATAATATTCTTGTGGCCCTTTTTATGAACAGGGACTATAAAAGAGCACTTCCACAAAGCAGGAAATTTACCAGCCTGAACGGACCTATTGAAGAGAATCGCTATTGGAGTAAGAAGGGCAGCGGAACAGGATTTGACGAAGGCTGGAGGGATACTAGTGCCATCGTAACAGAAAGAGATAAAGATGGGCGGATGAAAATTACCAATAGGAGATTGACTATAGTGTTAGTCAAATCACATATATATTATTTTGAACTCGTCCTTACAAGCTTTTATTTGGCACCCTACTCGATGACATTGAACACCAAAATTTTTCACTTTCAATTTAACCCCAAGCTGTTTCAGACCTATGTGAGCAACATCGTGTACTCCTTCGAAGAGATACGCGCGTAAAGCGTTGTACCTTCTCCTTTTCATGATTGGGCAATCGTTGAATGCTTTCCAATGCTTCCTCGTTCAGAGAACTTCCACAAAAGTCATTGGCGCGGAGGCGTTAACGTACGGTCACGATATTTCGGAGATCAGTGCGGTTTCTCCTTAACTGGAAAACCGTTTTCTTAATGCCACAACTGTCTTGACGTAACGAATGCTGCCATATTCCTCCATCTTATCTTAGCAACACACTTTTAGACCGATTAGTGAAGACTCCTCTCTGCCTACGATTCTAGTAGAGATTTTTCCCAAAACTCAATGTGGGAGTAGAGTAAACGGTGTTCCCCTGCAAACAGCCCCGAGGATAGATTAATCAGCATGGTTAGAGTTTTCTTCTTAAATATTTGGAGTTCTTTAATTTCATTATATGGAAGACAGGTAAACTTGCTTGCTTATTCCCGGGATACCAGTTTTTCAAGTTAGGATAGCTAGCTTTTGCTATTAAGCTAGCAACTCTGGCTTCGTGTATACAGAACTGGCTTCATTTCTAGGCTAGTAAGCTAGTGAGAAAGCTATTAAGCTAGCGTCTCAAACTAGGATAGTTTAATAGGACGGGATTCTATTTTTTGAGATAGTAGCGCCCCCATCACTGTTTTTACTATACTGACTTGTATACTAGCTGGCTGGTGAAGCTAGTATCCGATTAGTTGGTTTACGGTTACGACACATTTTGTTTTTCTGACCGTTAACCAGGTGTTTTCGAGATGGAAAGATACTGGCTTGAACTCTACTTGTACCAAGCCAAGGACAGAAAGTAGAGCTCTCAGTTGGAATCGGATAACCCGAAAACCCGGGTACCCACCCGACCGGGTAGGAATCGATTCCAATCAAAAATTCGGTTCCAATCGGGTACCCGGTTCCAAATTGGAATCGATTCCATCAATGGAACCGGTTCCACTGTGAGAATCGAATCCGCCACCGAGAATGGATTCCGTCGTATGAAGTGGTTAATAAGAATTGAGTGAAATTGTCACTAATAGTAGGGAGCATAAGGAATTTAAAATTTTTATTAATAAATCTTAAGTCGTATTTGGTAATTTCACTACAAAAAAAATCTGTAACTTCCAAAGAAACTAGGTATTTCCTTAGTGAAATGCAAAATTTGCTCTGTTGGCCTTGAAACTGAATCTGTACTGCACGATTTCAAGAGGAACCGATACCTGTGACGGAATCGATTCTGGCGTTGGAACCGACTCTTATAATGGAACCGATTCTCCCTTGGAACCGGATATCCGACTTAAATCGGGTACCCGGGTTAGAAACGGATACCCGGGTAGGAACCGAGTACCCGCGGGTCGGGTTTCTGAGAGCTCTAACAGAAGGTCAGGATAGCTCACGAGCAGGATAGGTTAACTGGCTTGCTATCTTAACTTTGAAAAACTAGCCTCGTGTATCACGGGCATTAGGGTTCTAGAAAGCTGATATCATTACGAAAAACTATCTTAAAAATGGAAACTGTTCACATATGATTTAAATAGTTTCTGTAGAAAGATGTGGTCTGAGTGAAATAAAAAGAGAACGGTGTTTTATCTTTTTTTTTTATTGAAAGGAAGCTGCCGGAATCTCCGTAATATTGATGCGGTTATAACGTGTTACTGTTTTTTTGGTAGTCATGCCATGCCGTCTGCATGAGTATTCCTGCCAAAGACTTTTGTCGGAGTTGTGTGGACAGGTAAGAAGTTTAAATCTTCAGCATTTACTTTGTGAATGCTCGGGACTAGCTAGGAGAAGATTGCAGGCCCTTGGCAAACACTTATTTAATAGACCAGAAGAGTTCGACCTAACCAGGTTCCTCAGTACAGAGTAAACTCGTAAACAATATGCTTTATAGATTATTTTTGTTATTATAACAAGTTTACATTCTAATCCCTTGAGTATTTTAAACGATATTTAAGCATTTCGACAAAAAATTTCAATAAGTCTTAAAGCATCATTTATTAAACAAGGAATTTTTAAGTTTGTAGAAAAAAACCATTAAAGAACTTACCCCGGCAAAACTTTTCAACACTTTACATAAGTAACTCATTAATTTCACTTGAACTTCGTTAAAAGTTACAAGAGGAGTTTTTATAAACAACTTCAGCACAAATATAAATATAAAACCAATTAATTCACAAGAAAACTATAAATTTATCAGAAATAAAACCAAAGCGCTTCACTTTACTTTAACGCCATCAACTTGTATGCGCTGACTTCTGACAGAATTGAAATGTCAATAAACCAATGCTAACTTCATGGAGGCGGATTGCAGTCGTTGGCGGCATGTGGAATTAGTGTTTCATGCTTAGGCAAATTTACACGTTTACAAATAAAACTCTTTATTTTAACTTTTATTAAAATTCAAATGTAATTAAAGTTAATTTAAATTTATTTTGGATATATTTGATTTAATTTTTCAAACAGTTTTGTGGGCTGTGCTATCAGATTTGATTGTAAAACTAGCTGGTGCCCACGCCCACAGCTTGTAATGGATAGTGTAGATGAATAGATAGGGTAGATAATGAATACTCTATTCAATAAAAAATGAATTATAAAAATCGGTCCACGCGTTAGGAGGCTGGATCGTAGCAACTGTAGGTGAAAAGATTTTTTTTAGTAACAAATATAGGACAAGTGCGAGTTTCTTTCTTTACTTGTGCTGTGACACTTTTCTACTTGGCAAATTAGATGATTCTAGGTCAACGGGAAGTACCCTATAAGTTTTGTTTTATGAGCGAGTGTCTGTCCTGAAAGAAAGACAGACAGACAACGAAGTGATCCTATAAGGGCTTCTTTTTTCGTTTTGAGGTACGGTACCATAAAAACAGTAAAATAATAATTGTGGGTGGGTGTGGTTGGGGGAGGAATAATACTTGATTTAATAAAAAACAAATATCTAAATAGATCCACGCGTTAGGAAGTTGAACTGTAGAAACTGTAGCTGCAAACGTGTTCTCTTAGTTACAAATGTATGGACACAATCTATACTACACAAAAAACATATTATAAAATAGTAAGTGTGTGTGGGTGGCTGGCTGGGGTGGGAGGAGGTATCATACTTAATTTAACAAAAACAGAACTATCCAAATCAGTCCAAGTGTTAGGAAGTTGGACTATAGCTACTGTAGCCTTGCTTTACGTGCAAAAATAATAACAAATGGAGGAATATAATTTATACCACAAAGAAATAGAAATATCCAATCACGGCTCTTGAAAATTCCCGCTAATTGCGAGCTACTACATTTCTATCCTCCCGCCCCTTGCACGCTAGCATAAGTTTAACATTTCTCCCGCAAAGTTGTTGGCATGTTACTAATGAAGAATCACACGCCATATACAAAAAAAAACGAATCATCCAAAACGGTCCATTCGTTAACAATGTAGGTTCTAATCCCTTCCTCCACTCACAGCCTATTAACAAATATTTATGATACGGTATGAATAACGGAATATACTCTATACAATAAAATAAGAATGAATCAAATCGGTTCACGCATTACAAACTCAAAAAAGCGTCAAAATGTAACCCCCCCCCCCCATGCGCAAGGACCTGACCTTAACTATAACACTGTCATTGGAAATGAGCGAAATGAAACGATAAAGTCCTTAATTCTTTTGCCCACTATTAATTTTAGGCGCCGATGTCATGCTTCTACATTGTTCTGTGCTCGTGGTAAGTTTGCTGATACAGTGTGAGCAATACTACAGAGCTTGGGGAAATATTGAGGAGTCAACTTCTTTCGCCCTGAAACCTTTTTTCTATTTACATAAACTTCGCCGAACCATTTTGCAAGGTTTCTTGGATTGATATCATCAAAACTACTAACTAACTCTGAGTAGTTACTTGAAATATATGTTTCTGGGACAAATGCAAGGCTTTTGATCATTCTCCTCATCAGTACCGTATTTAGATGCAAGTTGTTATATCTGAACTTTCGGCCGCATAATTTGCCCAAAATTAAACAGGCACGCTTAAATGAACAGGACAGAAAAAAAAACTTTAGCAGTAGATGGAATAGCTTTTCAAAATCGCTGATAATCCCTGTTTGTTTTAAAATTATGTTATATTCTACAGCTTGTCGACATAGTTCGTAGAAAAATTCGAAGTAGACATCTTTGCTTTTACTACTCATTAGACAAAAAATTAAGGGTACGATTTCGGAGTCGATTTTCCCATGAATCGTAAACAATTGACGCATAATAGGGGGCAGGCCCGTAGAGTCAAAATTCGGGCCCGGGGGGTACCACATACGGGCCCCCGCGAAAGCAAGTTCGGGCCCGGGACTAAGCGTTTACGGGCCAATATACAATCGAATGAGTGACTTTCAATTTAAAATCTGTCTAGTATATTACACTTTTTCGATCGTGAAACATTTTTTTTATATAATTAAAATGGAAAAAATTGTCTGTTGATGACTTAGATGACGGGGCTCCTTTTGAAAGCCCGGGCCCAGGGGGTAAACCCCCTTCGCCCCCCCCCTCTCGACGGCACTGATAGGGGGGCAACGTTAAATGTTCCATCCATTATCCAACATGTAGCTTGACTCAGAACATTTAAACTACTTTATGTACCAAGTATTATAATTTTATTGGTTGTAAAACTTTTTTCTGATAAAACAAATAATTCTTCTTCTACAAGTTTTAAATGACTTGAGATCTGGATATCGTTTAGACAAGTAAGCCTTTGTGGAGTTCTGCTGTGGTAGTAATCTCACATTGGCTTTTGTACGTTCTGGTAACTGCTCCCCAGATTTCAACTGATTTTCAAATCATCATTGCTCTGCTTCGAACAAAAAATTAAGGTCGCCTATCTCAAATTCCATATTCTTATCCCTCTCTTCATGCTTAGCTTTTACATTAGCACATTCTTTTTCTAGTTGGCTGTAGTTTAGTTGAAGATTCCCGTAACACCGCGAAAGGCACTACTACTGAGAACATAGACTTTTACTGCATTCTCCTGCGTCCTTCAATTTCTGTCGTAGTGTAACAATCTCATCTTCCCCAGCACGATTTAGAGTAACAGTTCTTACCATTAGAGTGTCAATTGACTTGCTAATGTCACTTGATTGGACTTCTAGTTACTTCTTTAATTCAGGCCTTTTTTCTGGTGAAGTTTCCATATGCTTTCTAAAATCCTGCAATTCCCACAATTCCTGCAGTTCACAGTCTGGAGTTTTACCGCTTTCCTCGGATCGATGTCGGCAAGACAGTCAATTTTAGCACAGGTTCAATCTACTCGTCCGGTGATGCATTTCCATTATTAACCTGTCCAAATCGTTCTTGTATTCTGTATTTCCCACATGTTCTTGACTCATTTTCATTTTGCATCATTTCTTTCTTGATTCGTTGTTAGTCCTTCGCCATCGAGATTCCCTCCAAAAATCGCTTCTGGCACCTTCAGTTGGTCCGTACACTTCTGACAAGTAGTCAAGGGTCTTCCTTCTACAATCACTTCGCAGATGACCTTCTTAACCGCAGAACCAACATCTATACTACCGTTGGGGCACTATAGCTTCGTTGCTTTGACCTGTACCTCTCTTCAATCCAAATTCTTCCCTTCTCTTTGCTGAGCGTTTCATAACCAGTCTTCCTGGTGCCATATCTCGGATTGATTGGTCTCCTTTGCTTCCAGCAATTTCATCGGAGATGACCCTCCGGGCTACATGATAAGATGTTGATAAGATGACAACGGTTGACCCGGGTATTGATTCGGCAACAAGCATTTCTATTCCGATTTCTTTTCTTAGGTGAATAGGTCTTCTTGACGCTTGTTTTTTTGCCTCGTATGCCAAAGCGTAAGCTATAACCTCAGCGTTGGTGTTCTTTCCAGCCAGTCATACTGCGTAAGCAATTGACCCACGTCCAAAAATAATTAACCAAATTCCAAAAAGAAGTAACCCTAGTCCAAAAATGATAAACCCTAGTCCAACAACAATTAAACCTAGTGTAAAAATAATAAAATGTTACATGAAAGGCATAGAATATTTAATTTAATTATTTTTGGACAAGGTTTAATTCTCTTTGGACAACGTTTAATTTTTGTTTACTTGTATTAATCATTTTTGAACTATGGTTAATTCTTTTTGGGCTTTGGTTAATTGTTTTTGGATTTGAGTTAACTAAATTTGGAAATCCTATATACTTAGAAATTGTTCCTCTCCAAGTCGAAATTTTTAGTAATTAAATGTTTTGTATCTCGAAATGCTTGTTAAGTTAAAAACTCTTTAACTCGAAATTTTAAGCATTTCATTTACATCTTCTTGATGTCATATATTTCCCTCTAACATTAATAATTATACTAACTTTGATCAGAGGAGCAGGTTAATCAGAATACAGTTTTTCAATTATTTAGCCTGATTGGAAACTTCAATAAGTTTAATTTGAATATTTTGAAGTTATTAACTCACTCGCTTTCAACGTAAACCTACATTCAAACAGATTTGATTTTATTGATTATGAAATTATATCAAACCGATTATCTGAATTTAATTAACTTCTCTATGACTACACGAAAACAAAACTAGAATAGTTGTTCCGGATCATATTGTTCTACGAAAAATTATCATCATCCGGAGAAGTTAGAGCTGGTCATGAAAACGAATTACTAAAAGCAATTATGATTATCAGTTTATAAATGAAATTGACTTTTCAACAAACAGAAATCTAAGTTAGATGAGATAATAAATGTGAATTGTTCAAAAATTGTAAATTATCCAATTTTCATTAACAGGATAATTTCGTTGCGTGTACGTACGTATAAATTAAGTATACAATTTCGTTGTGATTACAGGTTGGATAACTAATTTAGCTTAAGCAGATTGGTAATTGTAAATATTTTGCAGTTTAATCTACCTCATGTGGTTTCATTACAGTTTTCAATATTGTGTACTAAACGAATTCAAAAACCTTCATATTTCTAATTATGAAATAAATCATGGCAGATGCTTGTATCATGGTGCACAGCTTGTACATTTGTACCACTAAAATTGCTTCTGATATTAGTTTTCAACGTGGACGAGTGATTAGTTGGGTTTTTATTTAATAAATTTTTGATTAGTGGTTTTTGATGCTTATGATTGTGGCCGAAGTTGTCATAAGTGTTTTGGTTTGGTTTGGTACATTTTAATATTTAATGAGTTTAAAATTTATTATATGGTGAGTTTTGTCAAATCAACAGTAGCAACTGCTATATTGGATTGGCTCTTTCAAAAATAAATATGGGGCACTTGACTTTCCTTCCAACTCTTCTAATAATATAAATAAATATAAAACTAACACAGAATGGCAGTGACCGAAGTAAAGCGGACTACAATCCAAGTTGTTGCGGTTATGCTTAATAAAAAGGCAGATTATGAGGCAATAAAACAAAATTTCAAATGCTCAGAAAATATTAATTTGAAATAGGATTAAAGTCAGTCAGAAGGTTAGGTTGAAGTGGCTGCCTAAGAAGGCACACTTAGACGAAGGAGGCACATTGTGATACCACAAGTTGAGGCTACAAAAATTTTAAAACCCCATAAAATACCTGAGAAGAAGAGAGTGAACCTGTTACCCTCTGTGCACCGAGGCTGTTCCCTGTCTCCAGTGGAACCAGTTCACGGGGAGTCAAAATAAATTTAGCTGGGATGGGAAGGGTGTTCAGCCTTAACCCGTCGTCGGAAACCATTTGGAACTCCTGATAAATCGAGCTAGGTCTCTGACGGCAATGGAGTCTAATTCGGTTAGCTCGTCAAAGAAGGGGGTGCCCAAAAACCAGTTCCTACGGTTGGCTAGGGCTGGGCAGTTACCGAGGAGGTGGAGTATGGTTTCCTATTCCTCTTGGTCATGGCAACTCCTACAAAAGTCGTTTGACGGTGAGCCCAGTCTATCGGCGTGTTAATGACGTAGTGGCTCGTAATAACGGCTACAGTAAAAGTGAGGCTTTAGCTAGACAAAAATCTATACGTTCAATTTCTTCTTACTACATGTTCTGCAAAGATAACTTCTTAGGAAATCTGAAAATTAAAATGCCTAACTAATTAATCAATATATGTATATTATAAAAGTGAGTGTACAATGTGCATGCCGCTAAAACTCAGAAACGAGTCCTGATTCGATCAAGGGAGTTATATGGTGTGGTAGCCGTCTATCCCTCATTCATGAAGAAGGTTCTCGTTTTTACCTGAAAAACTTTTGCTTTTGCAGATATAAGGGCTGGAAGTTTCGCCCTCTATAAATTTCTAGAACAGCCCAGAAAATTCGAGAATATTCGAGAGCATTCCACAACATCCCGGAACATCCTGAATGTTGTGGAATGTTCGGGAATAGTCTGGAACATTTGGGAACATCCCAGATAATTGTGGAATATTCCAGAACACTCTCGAATGTTGTGGAATATTCTGGAACATTGTGGACCTTTCGAAGATTTTTTGTATGGATGGGGCTACCCTATGGTAGTGGTATATAAAGCAAAGATCCGTCGTGGATTCGAACGTCAGTTTCTTATCAGTGAAGAGCAGTGAGTGAAAAAAAATAAACAATGAAGTGTGAATAATCAAAGTGATACAATGACTGACTGTGTGACTGTGTTTAAAGTATACTTAGTGTATTTCTTAATAAAAACTTCATTTGATTTATATTTTATGCAATGCCTAAACGTAAAAGAGGAGGAGATCTTGCCAGTTCTGAAGCAAAACGGCGAAACCAAAAAGAACAGCGTAAAAAACGAAACAGTCGAAGATTGCGAATCACATTTACGTTCGCAACGAACGAGAATGAGCACCGTAAGAAGCAGAGAAACGGAAGAACAACGAAATAACCGAATTGAAGAATCAAGAGTTGCAGTGGCATCATCCGGCATCACTGCCACACGTATGGAAGGAGGACGAACTGCCCATTCCGCCCTACAACTACCGTTGAATATTGCCGAAGAACAATTCCCTGTATGTAAAATCTCAAGAGCATCTGGACGGGGTGAACTAAAACAAGCTAAAATTATTTTCTGTGACGAATGCACAATGGCACATAATAAATCACTCGAAACCATGGACAGATTACATTACAAGACTTGCGAGGAAACTCTGAAGTGATGGGAGGAGCTCTACTCATACTCTCAGGAGATTTTCGACAAACACTTCCAGTTATCCCCCAAGTAAAAACCAGCAGATGAAATCAATGCATGCTTGAAAAACTCACATCTCTGGCGACACATACAAACACTGCGACTAACAAAAAATATGAGGGTTGAACTATCGAAAGACGAAACAATAGCACATTTTGCTCAAAAACTTTTACAAATAGGCGAAGGCACATATCCTACTGACCAGACGACCGGCCTCATTGAACTCAACAGTGATTTCTGCAACATAACCACTACTGAAAATGAACTCATCGATCAAATTTATCCAAACATTGTTCACAACTATACCACTCCGGAGTGGCTATTTCAGAGGGACAATTTTAGCAACTAAAAATAATATTTTCGACGATATCAACTTTAAAATTCAAAAGAAAATTCCCAGTCAAGAGAAAATATACAAATCGGTCGACACCTATGGTAAACGTTGAAGAAAGTGTCAACTTCCCTACAGAATTTTTAAACTCTTTGCAAGTACCAGGAATGCCAATACACTGCCATCGACAGAAAATTGGATCTCCGATCATACTACTTAGAAATCTCAACTCACCACAGCTATATAATGGAACAAGGATGATCATCAAAAAGGTATCGAATAACATCATCGAAGCCGAACTTATGACTGGAAAGGACAAAGGATACATAGTATTTATCCCCAGAATACCACTGATCTCTACTGAACTACCGTTCAAATTCAAAAGACTGCAATTTCCAATCAAATTAGACTACATTTTTACAAATAACAAAGCGCCAGGACAAACTTTAAAACATTGCGGTATCAACCTCAAAGACACCTGCTTTTCTCACGGTCAACTATACGTAGCTTGTTCTCGAGTAGGAAGTTCGAAAAATTTGTACATAAATACCCCCGATAACAAAATGATAAATGTGTGTATAAAAAAAATGTGAAAATTTTTGTATGAAAAATTTTCTAAAAAAAATTCTCACAAAATTTTGTGAGATTCCCTGTACAAATCTAAGAACTTTTAGTCCTGTGCAATTTTTCTGTAAACCTAACCATTTTTGAGTTAAAAATCTTTAAATTTCAAAAAAATTTCAATTTTGTCCTCCCAAAATCTCAAAAAATTGAGGGTATTCCGTAGTGACGGTTGGAAAAAATCGATTCTTTTATTTTTGAATTTCCGTTTTCCAAAAACCCTCAAGAATATGCCTGAAAAAGGGTTTCGGAAAATTGTTTGAATTAAGAAACCATCCAAGGTCCACGCGTTAAGAAGTTAGATTAAACCCCCTACCCCCACCCAAACCCACCAAAATTTTTTTTCTCGTTTTATCAGTCAGGGAACATACTCTTCCCAACATAAAAATAATCATCGAAATTGGTCCACGCGTTACGAAGTTAGAAAACCTCTCTCCCTTCCCCACCCTAGGTTCTCGATACACGCGTTAAGAAGTTAGGTTCAACCCCCTACCCTCACCCCATCACACCAAAATTTTTTTCTCGTGTTATCAATCAGGGAACATACTCTACCCAACATAATAATCGTCGAAATTGGTCCACGCGTTACGAAGTTAGACAACCCCGCTCCCTTCCCCACCTCCCACCTTAAGACCAAATTATTCTCCTATTAGAAATGAGGGATCACACTCTCTACAACAGCAAAAGAACCATCCAAATAGGTCGACCCATTACAAAGTTAGGTTCAACCCCAATCCTCAACGCCACCCCACCAACATTTTTTTGTCGTAGTATCAACCAGGGAACATACTCTACCCAACAGAATTATCCAAATCGTTCCACGCGTTACAAAGTTAAGTTCCACCCCCACCAGACTAAAATTGTTTTTCTCGTGGTATCAACCAGGGAACATACTCTACCCAACAGAAAAAGAATTATCCCGTCCCCCCTTCCCACGCGAAATTTTCTTCTCCTATTACCAATGGGGGATCATACTCTGTACAACAAAAAAAGAACAATCCAAATCGGTCCACGCGTTACAAAGTTAGCTTTCACCCCCTCCCCCCAAACATTTTTTTGAAATGGTACCAGTCGGTGAACTTACTCTACCCAATCGTGGTCGCTGTTCATACTTACGCGGACGCAGCAACTTTCAAGCCTTCTCGGGCTCTTGGTTTTTTTATTTTTTCAATAGATTCAATTTATTTTTGTATCAAAAGGTTGAATAAAATATACAAACAAACAAAATCTCAATAATGTCGTACTGATAATTAGAAATAATTTCCTGAATTTGTACTCAGAAGAACGGGTCGCACTACGGACTACCCCTTAATGGGTCCATTTTATGGTAATAAGAAAAAACTGTTAATTTTTCAATGAGACATTATTCCTTGGAGACTGATTTAGGTTTCCATAGTAATAGGAAGAAAATTTCCAAAAATTAACTTATGACATAATATGACGATTAAACCAACGATTTCAATGAGACAGTGACAAGTGTGGTGGAATTTGCACGAACCTCAAAAGCTACTTACGAAAACTTACCATTTTGTCATTTGTTTTGTAACAAATATTAAATAAATAGAACACTTTTTCCAACAACCAGTATATTTTTTTTAGAAAAAATAAACAACGAACATATCCTCCACACACGAACATATCCTTCTTATTCCATACCAAATTGTAACTAAACTTTTCAAAGTTATACCCACATCCTGTGTGGAAGGAGTAAAACTATGTGTTTAACCGGAGGAACTTCATTTCAACTTGAAACTTCTTATAAATTCTAAACATTTGGAGGTTTTCCTTTACCTTAAACTTTACTTTTGTCAAAATGGCTAGGTAAAAGCGGGCTTTCGTTGCTAGAATAATTAATGAAATTTTACCTGTAAACTTAAAATGAAATTAACTCACTTTCGAAAAAGTGGTTATTATCATTTAAGAGTATCTCTTCAGTCAAGTTTGTATGTTAACATGTTAAATCAAAGCTTTAATCTTGAAACTTGGTCAGGTAAACAATTTCTTTGAAACTTTTGCAATTTCTAATTAAACAGATAAGCAAAAGGTCAAACATTAGATATTTTCAGGTGTAAGCAAGTTTCCACGATGGATTATTTAATTTATGTAAATTTTTCGACGTGGTCTGATTGACTGGTCCTGTGGAATGATTGCCTATGCTGAGCTCTTCTGCCCAAAATACATTGTCTTTAGGCGTGATCGACATTTGTCTACATTAAACGCCCCCGTCGAGGGAGGAGTACTTTGTGCTGTTCGTCGCGACATCCCGTGCTCTGTTATTGAGTTTTCGGTTTTGAATGATTTGGAACTTGTATGTGTTGTCTGAAATTACCGGATAAGAATGTATATATTGTAACTTCTTACATTTCTCCAGGAGCTTCGAAGAATATTTATGAATTACTTGAATCTTACGTCGACACTCTATCCGCGGCCCCACGATGAGTTGTTGCTCCTTGAAGACTTTAACTTACCAACTATTGGCTGGGTGTTGTCGGATGATGACTTATCAACACTTATCACTTATCAACATCGCAGATTCTTTTATGTTTGATCGACAAACTTGCTTCTACCGGGCTGGCACAGTTTTCCAGCATTGCTAACTGCTCTGGGCGATATTTAGAAAATTATCTATATATCGACATCGATATTATTAGTAAAGACTTCTCGATACAGCGTAAACGATACATCGGCTATATCATGATTTATAAAAAATATCGCGATATATATATCTGATTGGTAGCACTCTTCTCCAAATATTGAAAAATA
The DNA here is from genome assembly GCA_964036015.1 of Leptarthrus brevirostris. Classification (NCBI taxonomy): domain Eukaryota; kingdom Metazoa; phylum Arthropoda; class Insecta; order Diptera; family Asilidae; genus Leptarthrus; species Leptarthrus brevirostris. The sequence goes on from OZ038373.1 coordinate 10,567,872, forward strand.
ATTAAATAAAAGTAGAAATAACATAGGAGCTGTACAGACTAAAATTCTTATAACTAGTAATGGGCACTATCGAATGATTCCAACTATCGATAGTAAGTAACTGAACGATTATAACAATCGAATCATTCATTGTTTGTAATAATCACAAAAATAAATTACCATTAATATACTTTGGTTTTAAATCAAAAAATCTAACTAATAATTCAGTGCGAAGCAGATGGAATACCAAGATAAAGTGGGTTCTCAGTAGTATGATATTAATTTTGTAAATGTATGAGGTGTTCAAAAAGTTTGCGCTTAAACTTGTTTAAAATGCTCGAATCAAAGAGAGTGTCTCAATCCCAATGGTAGTACGTTCCAAATGCAAACGGACTGAATAAAGAATCGATGACTGGTTACCAAATACCTACATTTAAGGTAGCCGACTAAAAGCATTCTAGTAGACCTCCTAAATTCTAATATAGTACACTAAAAAGATATCTTGCCGATTGAAATTTTGGAATTTTTACAAGAAATGCGACACAACGAAATTCAAGATATAACGAGAGACATCAACCTAGAACAGATTCAACATAGGGTGAAACACGAACAGAGATTTAAAATACATATATCTAACGATAGCATTAAATGCTACATTAAGATTTCTTTCAGTTGCACTGCCCAAATTACCATAGATCTCTCATACATAAGTCCAGGTGGGAATAAGAAGGATCTGAATTGATTAGGCACCCATAATGAGCGAAACCCATTATAAATCTTAGTCACAGCATAACTAATATGATTATTTCAGCTGAGATTTTTATTAAATAATATTCCCGGACTATTGGCAGACTCAATAAGGAGAATCTGTATGCAATTAAGTTCTACTGGGAAGAACTCATTATTGTCGACTGAAACTCAGCTAATTACTAGACTTATAAGGATTTCGGCTTAGCTTGTTAGTAATAATTCAATTATAAATCGAGGTAAGATTATTTTTCATAGCAATGTTCATACAATCTGGTCTCGAAACGAGCAAATTCTAACAAACATCGAGAATAAACTTTGGCCGAGAATTGAGCCTTGTGGAATACCAGCAGGAATCCGGAGAAAACTAGATCGCCTATTATTCAAGTAATTGATAGCGATCAGTTAGATAATTACAGACCAGATTTCTAGCATGTATGGATAACTTAAGGCCTGTAATAAGTTTAAGAAAAGCAGATGATGATTTACACTTGGACTTGGACTCTTACGAATAGGAAAATAGACTTTTGAAAAAGTACCTTCGTGTTAACAGTGTTGACTCCTAGCATAGATTTAGTGTTTGCCATGAATATTTTGTAAGCCGTTCTCATTTCTCTTTATGAAAAATATCTTCAAAATTTAAAGATTATTATCTGACCCCCGTGCATTTTTCGAGTATGTAAACTTGAAGAAAAAGGGTTTATAACTACTATGGAATTCGGGAAGATTTCCAGCAATGATTCTAATAGTATTTGTAACCTATTTGCTGAATCTTTTAAGGGTGCATTTGAATCATCTGATATCTATTCGGATAGTAGAAACTTTTCGCACATAAATAACCAAATTTTACCCATGGTATCAGTTCCATCTATCACGGAGAAGATCTTGTTGAAGCATATTGCTGATTTCCCAACTGACTTTTCTAGTGGTCCTGACGGGATTCCTGCTGCAGTCATAAAGAAATGTTCTTCGGTGTTATTATGGCCTTTAATATTACTATTCAGGAAGTCTATTTCACAGGGCCACTTCCAAACACTCTGGAAGACATCCTTTTTAATTCCTATTTTCAAAAGTGAAATAGAAGAGAGATTTCAAATTACAAGCCAATTGCTAAATTGTTTTGTATTCCTAAGCTTTTCGAAATATTAATTCAATCCCAAGTATCCGAAGTACGTAAAGCCTTAATCTCTACCCGGTAGCATGTAGGTCCACGGATTCAAACTTGGTTGAGTTTATTTCTTGCACTGTGGGCGGTTTCTTTAATGGTTGCCTAACTGACTGTTTTTAAAACGAATTTTAGTAAGGCCTTTGATAAGCTGTCTCACTCTATCGTTTCTTTTAAATTGGCTAAGTTGGGTCTTCCATCCTCGCACATTGTTTGGATTCAGTCATATTTATGTAATAGGACTTACAGAGTACGTTTTCGTGGCGCACTCTCTGATGATTTTGTGGCTCATTCTGGCGTTCCCCAGGGCAGTCATCTTGGGCCACTGATATTCATCTTATGTATTGAAATATATCGTATTCCCTTAAACGATTTTTCTCCCAATAAAATCTAATGCTGATTGTGAGATTTTGCAATCACAGTTGCTCATTTTTATGGGTGGTGCTTCAACAATAATTTTAAGCTGAACATTGAGAAATGTCAGGTTATGTCCTTCTGGAGGTCTCGCAGCGTCCGTACTTTTCAGTACATGTTTGATGGTACTGGTATAAAACTGTTGGAAAGGGTGAGGGACTTGGGAGTGTATCTTGATGTTCAATTGAACTTCAACTCCCATATTAATAACGTCATTGCCAAGGCAAACACTATGCTGAGATTTATTCTTCGATGGTCTAAGAAACTTTCCAAACCCTCATATAAGACTGCATCTTTATACGTTCCTGGTTAGACCCCTGCTTGTATATGAAGGTTTGGTATTCGTTTTACTGACATTACATTAAAGGTATCCAGTCCGTCCAGCGCTGATTGTGACATCGGCACTACGTACTCTACCTTATAGTGGCCCTCTTATTTTGCCACCTTATGAGGAGATCTTATGGTTGCTGCAACTTGTTACACTCGAGAAGAGTCGTTTGGTTGCTGATTTGATATTTTTGCAACAGCTTCTGCAGGTAAAGCTAGACAGCGCTGAACTACCTTCCAAAATATTGCCTAGAGAACTGTCCTATTCCCTAAGCAATCGATCCCCCTTACATATTGCTTTTTCGCGCTCTAATTACGGCATGTTCGAGCCTATTAACTGTATGTGTAGGTCTTTTAGTGATATTGGAGACGTTTTTAATACTATTGTGGACAAAGTGACCCTTAAAAGGAACATCTACAACTTTTAATTCCTTCTGTTGTTCGCACTTGTTTTTGTTTTGAATTTGGCTTTGTTGAGCCTCCTTTTGAGGTAAATAAGTTCTTGACATCCGTAAAGAAGTGCACCTCTGTATTAGAAGGGAACTCTGTTATTAAAAATAGAATAGAGATAACATCCAAATCGATGTCTTCCAAGATATACTCAGAGACTTCAAGTAGAGCCGTAACGCAGCTGTGACCGGTTCGAAAGCCCGAATGGTATTGATTGAATTTCATTGGTTTATTTTGTGATGATTTGGTAGTTCAACGTATTTCTTATGAATTTATTTTTATAGTCAATAAAGGGAAGACCTCACAAGCATTTTCCATTGAACTACCGATACCTTAAAATATCTTTTTGTTCTATCTTTTATCCTGTACCTTCCAAAACTCGTATTATTATTTTTTGCAAGAAGTATAAATGACAAAAAAAAAACATTAAATTTCCTGTTCCACTTAAATATTTTTGTTTGCCTTAAAATTAATGCAATTGTAGCCATTCAAATTTATTTACTTATTTTTTTAATGCAGAAAAGATTAAAAGCATTAATTAGCCATGAAAAGCGTTTCTCGGGAAAAACCATTTGTGCATTTTTACTATTCTATGACGAGGCCCTTCTTAATATATAAAACTCTACAGTAAAGTAGTTGAGCTTACGATACTCAGAAAAAATTCCACTATACAAGGAAATTTAATTAATGGAAAGGGCCATCTTTACAAAAGATTTTCTTATAAAAGACTAAGTGCTCTGCACTAGTTTTATCCAACTCTTTCCTCCTCTCTCAACAAGTTAGCGTGATTGTTCAAGACTAAGTACGACAAAATGAAGAATTTGAAAGAAAAGTTCCTCATTCTGCTGTTTGTAATATTTTAGAAAATTAATATTTCAGAAATGGAAGATATTTTCGGGAAAATTTTAGTTTAAACTTAATCCAATTTCCTGCCATTGTCAACGGAAATTGCATTTCTAAAATTCTGAGAGTTTTCCCCCGAGAGGAGTAAATATTCATATATAAAACGATCAAAATTAAATTTCCTTTTGTGACTGAATTTTTCTCTAGTGAATGAATTTCTTAGATTATGAAAGTTAATGGCGTATTATCTGTTACTTCAGGCCGTCGTAACAACCTAAGGCGCCGCCTTAAAATCATTTACAATTTATGAAATTTCTTTGAATAAAAAGTCCTGAATCAGTTCCTTTTTTTTCTATATATTTCAGCTCCGCCGGAAATCAGCGTGGAAAAATCCTGGGTACATGCAGCTGAAGGATACGATATCGAGCTGGTTTGTATTGTGCACGGCGATGTCAATTCTGAGGTAAGTCCTCGTGTCTCTATGGAATTTATAATTTTTCAGAAACTAGATAAAGGTAGATTTTTTATCTAATAAAATTCTGATGCACAATTGAGATTCGCCTTGCTGATTTCCGTTTCTCCCAACTTTTTATTAAGCCAATCATCTTCCCAATGAACAAGTCTGGTGGTTTTATTACAAATTAACTTGAATTTCGCTTATTTCTGATTTTAAAGAAATTTTTTCTCAATAGGTATTTCTGACGATCCGCTCAATTTATTTTTATTTTATTTTCCGTCTTGCCATATCTCAAATTCCTCATTGTGTTTATAAATCCTCAACTCTCAATCGCTATCGTCTGCACAGCATCATCAGAGATTGACTTCTTGAATCGTCATGGGTGAGGGAATTAAGAAAATATGAACTAGGGAAATGGTAAAAGATTACATTTTACTAGAATTTCTCCAAACGAAGCGTTTTTCGTAAAGTGAAAGGACAAATATAAAATCTTATATTCTTTAGCCATAATCTCATTAACAAATTGTCCATGCATAGAAATGGCTACTTAAGAATATCATATAGAAAAAGAATCAAATGTGTTATTTTAGATTAGGTTAGAGTGGCTGCCTAAAAAAAGGCACACTAAGGCCATGGAGGCCCATTGTGATACCACAGTTGTGGCTGCAATTAGACCCCATATAAACCCCTAGAAAATAAGAGCGTTAACCTATTAATAACAATAATAATAATAATAATTTTTATTGATGGTTCCGTAGTCCGAAAACAAAACAAATGCAGGCATTGAACGCAACTTCCATTTAACGCGCACATGTACTATTTAGCTTCCGGAAGATCATACTACCAAAGATAGAATGGGGCATAATTAACACCTTAACTAGTCTTAAGCGTGTACTAATGGGTAAAATGCTCGCCGAGAGCCACAGCCTACGAAGGCCACCATAAATCACGCAAAGCTTCCTATTTGTATTGTCGCAGCATTTAATTTGTTGATTCATAGTAGTCCTAAGATTCTTAACTTTTTCTAGAACTGGTAACGAATACCCATTTAAAACCTGATCAATTACGCTGTTGGAGAAAATGATAAGCTGCGATTTCCTAGGGTTAAGCTGCAATATGATTATAATGGGACCATATGCATATACTGTCAAGGTCAGAATTAATGCGTGCTATACAGTCCTCAATAAGTCCCATCGGGCGGCTTAAATATAATTGTACGTCGTCCGCATTTAGAGGAATAGTTGAGTTGCGGATCACCATCGGCAGATCATTTATAAATAAACTGAACAGTGAGGGACGCAAAATGTATCCTTGTGGAACGCCTTGCTTCAGATATAGCCGCGAGGATAATCTGTTGTCAACTTGAACCTGTTTAGAACGGCCAGAGAGGAAATTAATAATCATTTGAACTGCCAATGTATCAAACCTAAAATAAGAAGAATGTTCGCGGATGAGAATACAACACAATCAAAAGCCTTAGAAGAATCAAGAAGAATTAAGGTAGTTAATTCATTCCTATCAAGAGCGCTTCTTATGTCTGAAGAAACTTTAAGTAAGGCTCATAGGAGTGATAGGCCCGGAAGCCAGACTGCCAACATGTTCACAAGTTATATTTATCCAAATATTCCAGGATTTGCCTATGCATAAGCTTCTCCAAAACTTTAGACAAAAAGCTTAGAACTATAGCAGACTTCCAGGTAGTGGGAAACGTAGATCTGGTGAGACAGGAATTTATTATATGGTGAATATATCTACCGATTATAGGGAATACAAGTCTGATAAAGCTTGGTGAAAGGTTGTCTGGTCCTGTTGCGCCTGATTTGATTGAGCCAATAGCTGTAACGAGTTCATCAAGATCGACCGCACGAAAAGAAAAAAAGTTGGTAGAATTACCAATCACAGGAGGACTTGATGGGTCATCAAAAACGGCGGCCTGACTTAAAAAAGTATTAAGATTGTCAGTTTTAAAGGTGCATGGAATTCGGTCTTTACCGTATACTCCGGCCTGCCGTAGATTGCGCCATAACGTACTGGAATCAAGATCCGTGCTCAGTCTGGTGCTAAAGTATTGTTGTTTGGCACGTCTTATCGCCGTATTTTATTCCTGTTGCGTGCGAATTTGTATAACGATCTCGCCTCATCAGTTCAAAGCCTTCTCCAGCGTTCGTATAAATATTCCCGCTCGGCAATAATGGACTTGACCCTACCCGAAAACCATCGGCATCGAGTTGCAGCAACACATTTCGATCTTAGGGGGACATACTTGTCAAATAAATATGACGCTAATGATGTAAAGAGATCGACCTAGTGGTCAACTGAGTTAAAACAGAGTATGGTTTCCCAGGGCAAAAGCAAACATTCGTCACACATGGAAGGCAGGTCGATGTTGTTAAAATCGCGGTACGTAAAATTAATAGGGGGTGGACTAGAGTTCACAGCAAGGTCCTAAGCGAAAAACATGAGATCGTGATCGAGAGTGCTAGGTGGAGTGATCTGGTTGTGGGATAGAACATAATCGCGGTCTGAAACAAAAATTAAATCAAGAAACGAGGGATTTTCTGAATTAAAATATGTCGGATAGTGGTTGTCTACAGAAAGATAAAGGGACTAAAGAAAATATAATAAATTATGTGCTGAGCTGTCTCGTCTACATAGGTTAACATTAAAGTCCCCACCCACAATGAAATTTAAATAGCGCTGAGTTAAGCGGGACAATTCACGGGCGCTGTCAGAATCAAAACAACTAGGAGGACAGTATGCAGAGGTTATTATGCACCTATCATTGTTTGCTCAGATCTCGATGCACAGAAATTCAACTGGCTAGTAAACTGATGAGTAAATTCGTTTGGGTTTTAAGCAGTCCCTTACGTAGATGGCAACGCCACCACCCCGGCGTCCAATGCGATCATTGAGAAAAGCAATGAAGCGCTGCAATGATAGTGAGCCATGTCTCACTGACCAAAATTGCATGTAAATTTTGGTCGGAAAAAATATAACGGAGCTCGTCAATCTTGTTGCGAATACTACTTTGTACGCTGAATACAAATCCTTAGACAAGAAGACTGATTATATAATATCTTTATCAAAGTTCCTACCCTGTCCAAGCTAGGCAGATTATCCGTATTCATAAGAAAGTGGGACACGATCAGCACAGTATAAGACAACTCTATTCGTTAAAGTAATACGAAAACGAAATCCTAAATCCTCGTAGTGGAACCATCAAGAACTAAGTAACAAAAAGAAGAAAGAAACTTAGAAAAAATTTAATATTTAATAGAAATAATAACGCAAAAATATAAATATTACTGTTTGCAAAAACGAGTATTATCAAAGAAACGCGGGAACTTCGGTTTAGTAGGCCAACAAGTTATCACTTGCTCGACCGAAGATGTTGGTATTAAAAAAAATGGTATAACATTTGGCGTGATAAAAAAAATGGAATAAAAAGACTTAACTGAACTGAATTTGCTAGAAGTACTGAAGGAGGCTAGGATGTTCTTTCCGGACACAATAAAAGCTTTCTTATATCTGTAGCCCAGCCATGTACCACAAGCACCATTGAAAGGTCTTTCTCTACGTTGCGGCGTGTCAAAACGTGATAGAGATCTGCAATGATTGAAAACATACTAAACAGTCTCTTTATGATCAGCGTCCTGGCTACGCCCTTGGCTACCATCTATATTTTTCCTGGTTCGCCGTCTGATGTTTATGAGCCATTTGCATGGATGACCTCCCGGATGGGAACGATTATGATGCAATGTCGACATTTTATAGTTTAGCTATACCACATCCCGATTCGGCAATCCACATGCACTGGTGCCGCGGCAGCAGTAAGGGACTATTATTTTAGTAAAGACATTGTTAACAAAATTAAAAAACAAAATTCACCTTAATCGGTCTAATAGCGCGTTCGCTATTCATTATTAAAAGTACATTTTCAGCCTCTAGCTCAAGACTACCCCCTTAAAGCGGAATTCCATTTGTTACATTCCATGTAACGCTACGTTACATATATGTACTTCACGTCAATAGCAGTTAGGTTAGGGTGGTGGCTATCGGCAAGTCCATCAGCAAAGACCTAAGAAAGCTCTGTTGTGTTACCACATCCGCGGCACCCCACCTGAATGTCAGTATAGGATTTATTTAGAACCAATCACAACTGTTAATAAACCGTAGAAGCTACTTTAGCCCTATTTTAGCAACCTCGTGAGTCTACTGTGGAAGTACGCTCCTAACGCTTTGCACCTTCTCCTGGCCAGTAAATGCTGAACGCTTTCCACTTCTTTTTCGTTCATACAACTTCTACAAAAGTCGTTGGAGGGGATGCGTAAGCGTTTTGCGTGTCTTCCAAAGAGACAGTGGCCAGTAATGACTGCTACAATATTACAGAGATGGTGCGGCTTTTCTTTAGTAGGAAAGCCACAGCTGCTTTGACATACCGCATGTTGTCAAATTACCTCACCTTTCCTTAGCAAGCTGAATAGCCTTAAGGTCAACTTCTATTTTCACTGACTCTAGAGGCCAGCCGATCGACCTGTCTATACAAGAAGCGTTTAGTTGAAAACCTTCCTTTGCAAGCGTGTTAGTCGCCTCATTGCCCTGTATTCCACTATGACCCGGGATCCATCAAAGAGTTACCTTGTGCATAGCTCCTAAGTTCTGAAGACTATTGTGACACCTACGTACCAGAGATTATTACGTTTCAGTCCAACACCTTAATTGCCGCTTGACTGTCTATATAAATTCTTATGTCGCTACCATTAGGTAGATTTGGGCGTGATAACAACATCATTGCCGCTCCCTCTATGACTAAAATCTCTGCTTGAAACACACTGTGGTAGTCCGGCAACCGATACTGACTACGTATGTTTAGGCAATCCGAGTACACTTCAGCCCCCCCCCCCCCCCCCCCCCCCCGTCCACTGTTTTCGATTCATCAGTGAAGACCACTGTATCTGCCATGGCAACACCACCATCCTCCTGTTTGGAATTTTGGTCGAGAAGTCCAAATTATAGGGATATTGTAGTCGGTATTCATCTGCAAACAGTAATTAAATGCCCAAACGGGCAGCTCCTTGAATTTTAGTTATTCACTTAAGAATTTTTTTATGAGATAAGGAGACCTACTTCACGCGAAAACCACCAATTTTAAAATAGTCAAAATTCATAAACGTGACGTAGAAGAACCTTTTTACCTTTGTTATTTAGTTTATACATCAAAAGATGACCTGTAGTGTAGTTCACTTCAATTCAGACGATTGAAATCTACTAGAGTTCATCAAGGTTGATATTGTTGTAATCTGTGTATGTTACCGCATTTTTCTGTTGTTGCCGGAAACAATCACTTCCGTCAAAACATAGCATTAATAACAACAAGGAAAATTAAAATTGGAGCAAAAGTAAAATCAAACACTTCAAACCAAACCATAAAATCTGATATAATTTCGTTCTGACATGCAATGAAAGCAATGAAAATTGCCTATATGGCTTAGATAACTGCAAGCAATAAAGATGAAGAGTGTGTCCTAAGTACATAATAAAATTGAGAGAAATTTTCGTGAAAAGGAACCACATCGTAAAAGTCACAAATAGGTTTATCATGAAGCGATTCATTCAAAAGATAACTAATGACATCATCAAAAACGAAATAAATCACCACAATAAAATAATAATGAACTGAACGATCCACAGGCGTACAAAAGAAATGAAAGCGTGAAAATAAAATGGCTTAATACTAACCCAAAAATAATGCCATCATTAGTAGATTAACGAGTCTGTTATATATTGAAAGTTTTTCTCTTGTGCCGAAATGCCTTATAATTCAAGCTCAGCAAATTCGAATCAAAATATCCTTAAATCTTAAAGAATTTTGATGAATGAAGGAGTTGATGCTATAAGATTTGATGTGAACACCAAAAAGTATTAAATTGCATGCAAGACTTTCAGTTTTATTACAATGATAACTTTGAAAAATTATCACCTTTATTGAGCAATGTAATCAGAATTCTTGAGTTCACAAATTGTATCTATTGAGCTTATAAGAAAGTAATACACCATGAAAAATTGTACTATCATGCTGTACCTTAATCTTACCATATTTGAACATAATAAGAAACATATTCTCGGCGAAGACTACTACTGTATTATGCTTCAAGGCAATTTACTTCGAAAGAGCTTATCTGGAAAAGGATTCATTATGAGGATAGATTGTACTTGAGAACCAGCGGTCAACATAATAAGGCAAATATTAAGATGAAATTCCCAAGGCAGACGAAGTAGATGATAACTTCTCAACACAAGATAGCGTACAATTTTTTTCCTAGTATTCTATTTAGGACGTTAATAAAAAAGCTACTTCGAGCAAAAAGATTGGTTTAGAACAACTTTTTTTCATTAAAGGAGATGTTGGCATCGTAAATCTTTCTATGTAAGAAATGAAATGTTCCTAATTTCGTTTATTCACTTACCAATGTTGTACTAGTCAGTTATTAAAACAATGTCTGGATATAAACTATACTTCGGATAAGGATTATCACATTACTTCGAAGGTTTGGAAACTTCATTGCAAACCTTCGAAGGTGGAAAAAACTTCGAATTTCCAGACCTCGAAGGTAAGAAACTTCAATTAAAACCGTCGGAAGTCAAAAACTTCGAAGCTTTGAAGTGATTAATTTTTATACAGTAGATAACCATAACAGCACTACACAGTCTAGTTGGAAAACTAGAAGATGCTGCCAATGGTAGGGGTGTTATTCTTTGTGCTTTCCTCTCAGGGGGAGTTCTTTTCGCACTACTGTGGTCACTTGTTATCGATGACCTCCTGGTTAAACTGACTGATGCTGGGCTGCGCAGATGACCTGGTTATTACCATCATGAGCAAGTAGGACAGGACTTTATCAGTAAGACTGCAAAATCCTCTCAATATGGTACAATCCTGGTGTACTAGGGAACTGCTCAAAGTCAACCCTAGTAAAACAACCATTGTACCTTTCACAAGAAAAAGGAAACTAAGGTTAGAGGACCCTACTCTTGAAGGAACACGGATATAATTCACAAGTGAGGTCAAATATCTAGGAGTGATTCTAGATCAAAGACTCACATGGAATCCTCAACTCAATAGGGTCACAGGAAAGGCTATGACTGCCATATGGTCCTGTCGAAGACTCTTTGGCAAAACTTGTGATGTACGGCCTAAAATGGCCCTTCGGGCATATGAAACAATTTTAAGGCCCGTGGTCACCTAAGCAGCTCTCGTGTGGTGACCAAGAACAGAAAAAAAGACAGCGCAGTCCGCACTGCAAAAACTGCAGAGGTCAGCATGTCTAGGAGTTACGGGTGATATGCGCACATGCCCCACGGGAGCTATGGAGGCTCTATTAGACCTCCCCCCCCCCCCCTTTACACCTACATCTAAGGAAGGAGGCTGCCTCAAGCGCAATAAGGCTGCTTGGCACCAATCTCCTCTCAGCAGATAATTGGACTGGTCACAGGAAAATTCTTGAAGAATTCAAGGATGATCCGGTGATCAACTCAATCTCAGATGGCATGCCAAAAAGGAACAACTTTGATATACCATTCAAGCTGATCCTTGAGAGCAGAGATTATTTGCTCCACAATAGACATATCTTAGAAAAGGAATCTCTAAGAAGCAAGGTCTCCAACACAAGTAAAGGAAAAATGTCAATAAAACGAAATTCTAAAAACTTTTTTTTCTTTGCTCGAGTTTTTTTAAAGAAAATTTTTGCAATTTCGATTTATTGAAATTTTGAAATATTCACTATTTTGCGCTAGTAAAGGAAAATGTCGGAAAGTCGTTAATTTGTAATTATATCCGTCTGTCTGTTAAGACAGATTGTTTAATTTTCAGTGTTGCTGTTGTAAAGTTTTGGATTTAGCTTTTGTCGGGTTATGGAGCAGGGTGGAGGTGGGGGAGGGGGGGGGGGGGGCGGGGGCAGTGTATATATTTGTAATTTTCTTTAATGTAATTCCTGCAAAATATTAAAAAAAATTTGCTTTTGAAAATAACTTAAGTACGGAACCCTCGAGCAATGAACATCGTTCATAATTGACTCACTTTTTTTTTAGTTTCATATTCAACCTTACTTAATAATCTAAAACCATCCGCCATCTTTATTAGATGTAGAATGACGTTGGGGTTGTTAAGAAAACAATATTCCGCCATCTTAAGCTGTACGCCAAAAATATTAGATAAACTATTGTATATTGCTTTGTCATCAGACCTCCATACTCATGCAAAATGTCAGCTCAATCGGTTGGGGAGAACTGGCTAAAATTTGACCTAAACATACTAACTAACCAACTACCTGACAGGTGAAGTTTACTAAAAGCTTTTAAAGCGTCCGCCATGCTATATATAGAATGACGTCACATAGCTTATAATATTTTACCCGTCGAACCCTTTTATTTGATACCCATGTCAAGTGGGTTAACAAGAGAAAGTTAATCTGCCATGTTGGGTCGTCCAACATATTGAATTTGGAATGACGTCACATAGTTCATCATATTCTACCCGTCGAATCCTTTCATTTGATACCCCTGTTAAGAGGGTTGTGAAGAAAAAGGTAATCGGCCATATTGGATTGTCCGCCATGTTGGATTTAAAACGATTTCAAATATACTATATTACATTGTCATCAGAACCATAGCTATGGGCATAACTGAATCGGTTGGGGGGTTCAATTGCAAGATTTGACCCAAACATATGTACTAACTAACTAACAGGTGAAGGTAAATAAAAGCTTGTAATAAAAATAATTTCTCCTAGCCCCATCCAGATAGTCCTAAAAATTTGTGGCTGTGAGTTTTTTGTAGCTAAGAAAATCCTTGTAAGATTTAGAATGAAAAACGTGGGGTGCATGCAATACAGTAGTGTAGAGGGTAGCTATCGTTGGGAAAACTCACACAACAGTTCGTATCATTTACAGTGCAACACAATTGTAAGCTACTGAAGGCATTCCAGATTCTCGGTGACAGTTCATTTATAGGTAATCTATGAGATTGCTTAGAGAGACGGACATCACGCACGACCATTCCAAGGGTCCCGGGTTCGAGACCAGTTCTCCCGCATGTTTTTATTAAGAAATAAAAATAATCCACTCCGTATTTGGGCTGGTGTCTAGCTCGCAGCAATGCAAAAACAAGACATTCAAGTTTTCTCACTTCCCTTACCGTTATTCCCTTCCGGCCAAAACCATGCTGACGCATCAAAGGGTTGTCCCCCTCGCATCGTATAAAAAAAACAGTCCGATTTCGGCCCAGGTTGCTGTATTCCAAATAGGGAAATGAAAATGTTTATATCTCAAAGTTTAAGTAAAACTTTTTATTGTCACAAACTTTTCGATTGATTACTCAAAGAAAACGCATATTATACAAGTTCCAAAGATGACAACCAAAGCACAATTGACACGAAAGTAAAAATATGCAAAATATATTGTAACATGCAAATTTCAATTTAAGACACCAATCGTAAAAATCCACACTTTTTGAGACTGTTTTCAAATTCGCTAAAGAACGCATAAATTTAGACCAATCGATAGACTTTATTGGTCTAATTTGTATTATTGTTCTCATATATTTTAATTAATTTCTTCAGAACGTTTTTAAACACTTATATTAAACTATTTGATATAAATTTTAGATGTTGTGGTACCAAAACTCATTCCTTTTGGATCCAACTGATAGACGCTCCATGCACTCAAAGGACGATCGCTACAGCTTAATTATTCGAAACTTTCAACATTCAGATTTTGGAAACTACAGCTGTGTAGCTGATAATGCTTTAGGAAGAACAAAAAAATACATTGAAGTATCAGGACGTCCTGGTCCAGCAGAATTTATATCTCCAGCAATGAGTGGAGCATTAGACCATTACAATTTAACTTGGACAATTGAGTCGATACCGCAGCTGGAGGAAATTAAACTGCTCTACAGGAGATTACTGGTAAGTTTGTGCTTATACAATACGCTTCCACACCCAATTACAATCATTAATTGAAAAATTTCGACAAATTTAGGCAATTTGAATTTTTAAAAAGAAAGGGAATTTTGCTATATACTCAATTAAGCTCAGTACCAAATTTAATGTTCACTCTGCACAAAATAGGTGAATTGCGTTCGTATATTAAAATTCGTATGTTTTTTCCAGATGAACGAGACATATCAGCACCCGGGCAAATGGCATGATTACCCTATTTCGCCCACACCAATACGACTCGACGCCAGTCATTTCATTATGTCGTTCGTTATTCGTAAATTGGAGCCCAATGCCGTGTACGAGGCGATAGTCCAGGCCAAAAATCGATATGGGTGGAATGAGGTAAATGATAATTCTTTTTTTTATTGTTTCAGCTTAAAACCTTCGGCAACAATGTTTCTGATTTTTCAAAAAATTCACATGATTGCACCTACGCAATCAGTCCCCAGAAGCGTTTTAAAGCGTTCAAAATCGAAATGTGTTGCTACGTGATATAGGCGATGTCGTTTAATATTACGTGCTTGGTGTTGGCATTAATAGTAAGTCACAATTACGTGCTTCCGTAGTAATATTCACATGAAGCTGTGTCAATATTTACTCATTCAGAAGTTTACTTTGATTGTAAATATACCACCTCTGTGAGAAGACAAACAATTAAGTTTACCTGCTTTAGGAAAATAAGCAAGGCTTATAGACCTACAATTATATCCTAAATATTCTAAACCAAAATGTGTTTGTTGTCTGTGGATATTTGATACAGAGAGAGATTTTTGGCCCTTTTGGCGAAAACAACTGAAAGCTACACGTATCGCTCTTGTAGTCAGAATAAATCTAGTACACACGTTTACCCACATTTCATTTTACCAAATAAATACTGGAAATTTATTTTTAATTCCGTTTGCACGTTTTCCGCCACCAAATATATACGAATTTGTAACAGTGGAATATTACATTGAAGGATGGCTACGGCACTTAAGTGGAATACTATGAAAACACGAGTGAGATTTATTTTGATAACTTTTCTCGGTACCTGAACACACTGATTTCGTGTGAGACTACAAACATTACGGTCACATGTTGGATGATTTTTCGAGTTTATGAGTGTAAATATAGAAGCGTTTTAAGTTAAGTTTAATTTCAGCAGAGGAATAGAAGATCTGTAGATAGATTTCCTTTCTCAACCGTTTAATTGAGAATTCTTTCACATTTTCTTAGGCGGAGAAAACAGGTGTATGAAGTTGGCAACCCCTTTTTTAAATTTTTAAATATTGTTTTGTGCGTTCGTTTGTCCATTGTGAGTCCACGTTTGTCTACCAATAAGTTTGTCCCAGTTCCATTTCAAAATTTCGAAAAAAAAAATTTTTTCACCAGCACTCCAAAATTGCTAAAAAAAACTTTTTGAACTCCGCCAATTTGTTTGTCCAAGCTCCATTTCAAAATGCCGAAAAGTAATGATAACAAAAATAAATTATTGCAGTTGTGAGAAAACTCTAAGGCTCACAACTTTGAAAAAAAATTTTTTTTACAGACAAAACTTTATTTGGCCCAGTCTATTTTCATTAGTCATGACGAACACTCGTTTGTCTACGCGTTATGTATCTTGTCCATGTCATAATCTTGTCTTTAAGGGTTTGTTCAGGTTCGTCCGCCATTTTGAAATATAGCTTTGACAAATATAACTAATCAGCGGAAAAACCTGGATGGACAAGCGATCTACGAAGTTAAAACACTTCTTTCTATGGACAAATAAAACTAATGGGTGGACAAATGCGGGCTAACAATGGACAAACGACCTATGGAGTTAAACAATTTTTTCGCAATTTTGGAGTACTAGAGAATAGGTATGCAGAAAAAAAGTTCTGATCCTGTATTTTGAAATTGAGCTTGGTCAAAAGAAACTAATGGATGGACAAAAGTTGACCAACATGGACAAATGACCTATCGAGTTCAAAATTGTTTTTTCGGAATTTTGGATTGTTGGCGAAAAAATATGCAAACAACTTTTTGTGTCAGACATTTTGAAATGAATATTGGACAAAAAACAAATGGGTGGACAAACATAGACTAAAGATCGACAAACGAATGCACAAAAAAAATTCAAAATTTCGCACAGTTGAAAAAACAAACATATAGGTAAAACCCTTGTAGGCTCTTTTTGGGCACTAATAACACAATTTAGTAGGTGCTATAATAGAAAGTCTGTTATCTAACAAGTCCTAATATTAAGCAAACAGGAAAACATTCCTATCGGACATTTGTTACATAGGAAAGTCGTAAAGGGTGTCCCAATACTACGTGATCGATTTGTTTTTTTAAATAACATATAAAAATTAAGAGGTTGGTTTCAGTGGTGAGCGTCGCCTTCATGGTAACACTCCAATTAGCACTATTATAGCGCCATTTTGATGCCACAACCAGTAAGACCCGGTTTTTTGTTGGACTCAGTTCACTCGCAACTCTGATTCTTATCTGAAATCACGGTTGAGATCGGCTGAGTTTATTTTGGTAAAAAGGAAGTAAAACCAAGGAGTACTCCCCCATAGCCCTCTTTCTGACTCTGGCAAGAGCCGGACATCTACAGAGAAGATGAATAATGGTTTCTTTTTCGTGCATGTCGGCGCAATTGCGACAGTGTGCATTGTAAGGTGCGTCCAACTTAGCTACATGCTCGACAGTACAGACCGCAGTTACTTTAACGATAACAAATCTCGGTCTTTTGAGCAGACCGGATGTCCTACTTTTATTATAACTTGGCCAGGTTGCCCTGGATATGCTACATGCCTTCAGGGCGCTCCATCTGGCGTTTGCCAGCGCCAAGGAATACAGAAAGGGTTCCCTCTTAAGGGAACCTAGTGTGATACAAATATCTTCAATGTTCCTATGTCCGGGAACCCAGTACAAGGTTACATTAAGCAGACTGCCCAAGAAGCTAAGAGCCTCCCGACAGTCCTGCACAACCCTAGAAGATATAATAACTGACTCAAGCACCGTAATGGCCACCTGACTATCTATAAAAATGGCGATGGTCTCTTTCGGTGATTGGATACACAGAAGTAGCGAACACGCCTTCATAATCGCAAGCAATTCCACCCGGAAGACGCTCGGTATGTTCGGTAGACGATAAGACTTCGATATATTCAGTGTCTTAGAGAACACCCCTGCACCAACACCTTGTTCCATCTTAAAACCATCTGCGAATATTACGATATCATAGTTGCTGGCCCGTTCCGACATTCTTCATTCACTTGGAGTTGAAATCCTGACACTGAATCCTTTTTCAAAATTTATGACAAGCGTAATGTACTCAGTTAAGGCATCGGTCAGTCCTCTATGAGCTAAGCTGAGGATGCTGTTGTGGCCATGGGGCTTAGCATAGGGCGATCAAGGGGAAGTTGATGCAGAAGCACATTAAGAGCTTGGCAGGCTACCAAACCGGTGAACCGTAGGTGAAAATTGGATGCACCACCGCTGTGTATAACCACAGTATCATCTTAGGTTCCATTCCCCATGTTTTACCAAAGGTACGTTTAGAGGCATAAAAAGCTATGCATGCCTTGTTTACCCGCTCCTCTATGTTTAGCTTCCAGTTCAGTTTCGGATCCAGGATTAAACCCAAATACCTGCCACTGGAGGATAGTGAGAGTTGCTGGCGGTTTTATTTAGGTAAATTAAAGTATGGTACCTTGGTTTTTGTAGTGAAGAGCATAATCTCAGTTTTCCCTGGATTCACAGTCAGTCCACAGTTCTTAGACCAACTGCTCATATTCTTCAATAATTAGTTGCTGAAACCAGATGTCATCCAAGTCAATGTGAATTGACTGTAACGGTTTGGCTATCATTGTTTTCAAAAAAGTACGGTCCGACGATGCCTCAAGTCCATAAACGTCACCAAACAGTGATTTTGGATTGGCAGTTGTTCGGCTGCAAGTGAGTTTTCATTACCCCATATACGATAATTTTCCTTGTTTACGTACCCATGCAAATAATAGTGAGCTTCGTCGCTGAAGATGATTTTTTTTCAAAAATTTTTCGTTCTCATCTAATTGATTTAGGGTCCATTCAGCAAACTGCTTTCTCAATTGAACTTTATACGTGCGAAGATTTAAGTCGATCCTCAAAATTCACTCACCAGTAGCTGTATTCTAAAGTAATGCAAAACTCGCTTAATTTTCTGGCTGTTTTAATGACGTAGCTAAGCCCAGGGGATGCGTTATTGTGGTTATTGCTGGAAAGGAATTAGGTCAAGGGGAATGCCGGAAACTGAATATTTTCTTTCTAAATTGCTGCGAGCTGGACAACAATTCACAGACAGAGCGGATATTTTATTTTATTGCGATTACAAATGAAGAACTCAAGCAGGGCATGGGCCGAGCCTATATCAATGGTGTGGTGATCATGATTATGTCACTCATTTATTGATCCAACCCTGTCTCCTTAGCCTTAACGAAGCTTTATAACAGAGACGGTTACGGACTCACACATACAAGCTTTTAAATCTAAGTTGATGTTGCTACAATACTTCGAATTAATAATAATTAAACTGGAAAACTTCGAATACAAAAACGGTCTTAAGATTTCGCATTATAATTGTATATCGATTGATACCTTATTTTACGACCAAAACACAGGTATTGCTTTTGAATTTCGGCTGGCGGTACTATATGTACATACAACTGAAATTCGAACGCCAGTCTTACAAATAAAAATCAAGTATGGAATAAAAAAAAACAAGAGAAAGAAATTAAAAAAATCTGAAAGTAAAGAAATAAAGATAGTAGAATAGAGTGAGTTAAATGAAAGGTGCTCTTTTAGAAGCTCCTGAATACTTAATAGTTTCGATATAGCTGTGTCCGCAACTTTGTTTAAATATAGCGAATTTAAACGCGAACGAAGTCGCGGGTACCGCTAGTCTATAATAAATTAATCAAGACAAATACTTACTAAATTTATATTAATTATACTTTTACAGATCAGTGATATTCATCAGTTCTACACAAAAAATATGGATATGCATTTAGACATTGACATGGAATATAAACTTGGAACGTCAAGAGCGAGCGGAGCTTCTATACCGGAATCGTTAGATATTCTGTCTGTAGTATTTTCATTTATTCTTATTCTTACCTATAAATTAAGTTCGAAATTTTAATATTTTTGAGAAAAATAATTTTCTTGAAATGTTACTGATAAAGTGCCTTAAACTGTCTTTTAGGAATTAATTTTTTATTTTGAAGTTATTATATTTTTAATTCTAAGTAATTTTAGGATCTTTTGTACGCGTAACTAGAAGAAATTATTTATTTTAGCCTGGTAATGTAAATATTCCCAAAAGTATGTTTATTGATTGTTGTATATCCAAGGGGTGCATTTCTAGTAATTGTAAATGGAAAGATATAAGCGTGTTAAGTCACATTTTATATATAAGAAGAAATAGGTGCACATCAGCTATGTAAATACATAAAGAAAATGATTTAAAACTCTTAAGAATGCATATACGTATTGTAAGTAGATTCCGGTACTGAGTGTTAACATAAGATTCAGTCGTAAATGGTAAAACATGTATGATAGTAAAATATTTCAATTTAGATTAAAAAAGAAAAAAGAAAACAAGAAAATCCGAACCAACCTATAATTAAGAATGGATATGATGTCCTGTTTTTTGGCAAGTGATTATTAATTTAGAAAACCAAATTATGTAAAGATAATTTTGTGTATTTATAATTTAATCTAAGTCGTATCCAACAAGGGATATAGTTAATAATGTTCACATATTTCAAAAAATATATGCACTAAAGCTCACATTAAATGTAGTCACTACGGATGTTTCGAATAGATTGGTTATCAGTAAGTTCCGTACATCCGAGAACTATCCATATGAAGAAAATATATTAATATTAGTATATGAAACAGGCCATAAACTAATTTCATGCAGAAAATTTTATTTTAATTTATATTGCAGACACTACGAACACTTATCTTAAGTTAATCGCCAATTTAGAGTTCATAAGGTCCGGATTCCCTCCTGAATCTGTTTCAACTTCTCCTTGACGAAATAATTTTTCTAGAAAGGAGTTTATTAAAAACTAAAAGGCGAAATACAAAAGACGGAAAATATTCAACATTATAAATAATTCTTCTGCAGTCTGAACTTTCAGTGTTTTTGTAAGGCTAGTTCCCGCAAACCCATGTGAGGCATTACGTTAGATTCTGAACCACTGAAATTACACTTCAATCCTTAATGAGCTTTTAGCATGGGTCGCTGACGTTTTGGATTCCAATCTGGTATATTCATGAATGACCAGCGATACGATACTGCAGCCAACATGGATTGACACATTACCGTATTTCAAGCTCGAATTCGAAGGAAAAACCTGAAATCAAGCCTCTTCCATACTATGTAACAAAAGTTAAGTAACATCTTGTGATTATGACAGACATGTAGTATGGTATACAATACATACATATGTAACCCCATACCATGTCAATACCATCCCATACCATCAATACCAAACGATATGGTATTCCCACATATGCCTGGCTCTAAATACTCGAACATTAAACCGTTCTCATCCTTACACCCTACCGTACAATTTTGGGAATGTTTTTTTAACTAGAATGGCATGAATTTGGAACAGATGAGCATTCCCCCCGCCCCTAGCCCCATTTTCTTAGCCCTGAGCATTATAGTATAAAAACAGTTATTTATTTATTTATTTTAATATTGAAATAGTAGTAAAACCATGGAAAAGCAGATCACATTACCTGTGTGCAATAAAACATATTCCGCTGTCGTAAATTTCATAATAATCGAAAGGTTAGATTAGGTTCGTGTGGCTGCCTTGAAGGGTGCACTTAGAACTCAAAAGACCCATTGCGATGCCACGGGAATCCAAGAATTCCCTCCACCTCCTCATTGGAACCATCCGGAGCTGCCGATGAAGCGCCGAAGATCTGCAACGTCAATCGCCGATAGATCGCAGAAACTATCAAAGAAATAGTTTCCCAACAAGGACTTTTGCCTGAGTGCCAGTGCAGGGCACCGGCAGAGGTAGTGTAAAATAGTTTCCTCCTCTTCCTCGTCCATGCAGCTACTGCAGAAGTCGTCTGAGAGGATACCCAGTCTCTTCGCGTGTAAGCCAATAGGGCAATGACCAGTGATTACCCCAGTAGCTATTCTAAGGTCAGATCTGCCCAGCGAAAGCAGACACTTGGAGCGCTTAAGATTCAGTTTAGGCCAGAT
This sequence comes from Leptarthrus brevirostris, assembly GCA_964036015.1. Classification (NCBI taxonomy): domain Eukaryota; kingdom Metazoa; phylum Arthropoda; class Insecta; order Diptera; family Asilidae; genus Leptarthrus; species Leptarthrus brevirostris. The sequence continues at coordinate 10,589,488 of OZ038373.1, forward strand.
CTGTCTGGAAGTATGGCACGTAATGCCATTTGCCCATCTGTGGTTCGCTAAGTTAATTGCTCTCTTGCTAAGCAACATCTTACAGGTTGCCAGGGGCCAACCAAGAGTAGTCCTTTCCGATTGGATCTTCAGGGTGGTACCACGTCTAGCAAGCTCGTCCGCCACGCCGTTTCCTGGAATATCCCTGTGCCCCGGGACCCAGCACAGGTGAATTTGATACCGTTCAGCCAGTTCATTTAAGTGTGAGCGACAGCTATTAATAGCCTAGATGTCGATAGGACAGAATCAAGGGATAGCAAAGCAGCGTGACTATCTGTAAGGATACAGATGTCCTTTGGAGCTTCGCTCTTCCTCAACCAATTCAAAGCTTCCTGAATAGCCATGACCTCCGCCAGAAACACACTACACTAGTCTGGAAGACGGAAGGATAAGCTAATGTTCAATGCCTCTGAGAAAACACCACTCCCCCCCCCCTTCTACCCTGTAGCTTAGAGCCATCTGTATAAATTATAATAATAATAATAGAAAACAACTATGTATTTTGATTTTCTAAAATACCTTAAAGTAATTATTTTTGTAATTATTGCACGAAGTATAAAAAATGAATTATGAGTAAACGTAAGCACGTTATTTTTAAAATGGAAATTGTGAGATTGCAAGTTGTTTTTTCTTTGAAAAGTCCTTTTAATTTCAAAGTAGTGTACTATTTGCGCAATTATACGAGTAGGTGCCATATCGTTTTAGAAATTCTAATACGTCTTATATTACAATATAGAAGCAGCTAAAATGTAATAATTTTAAAGTTGTCGGAGTAAACGTAATTTTTCTTGGTATTTCTCTAAATTGAAACATGTACCGATGTGTGTTGCTAGTAACATTAAAAAAATTCAGACATGTGGTATTAGAATTGCAACGACGATATATAACTTTTGATTCTGATAAACTGTAGGGGGCCATCTAACTATCTCTGAAAATGCATGTGAAGTTATTGGATACGACAATATTTAAAGAAAATAATTTCAATTACAATTTGTTAAATAGGTGAAAGAAAAAAATACACTAGAAATATTGTTTAACCAAAAAATAAATAGAGAAAAAAAATTAAAATAGACAAAACTTATCATAATTAATTAAAAATAGGAGAATTGTGTAAAATTAGTCAGCTTTAGACTGTACCATAAAAAAAACATAGATGTCAAATTTTCTATAGAAAATTAAATTTAATACGACGCAAGCGAGTGAAATATGAAAAAAAAATATACTATATGAAATCGGACTATTATTGTAGAATCATATCATATGTTTAATTTTGTACCATTTTTGTCCTACTATGTCCCCATATAAATTATAGATATGAATTGAGAAAGTAAAAACGGATGTATGTATTCCCTATGAGCGGACAACTTGATAGATGAAAATTAATAAAGCTAACATTTTCCAAAGAATTTTTCTTATTTAAATTTCCTGAACTAGAATTTTGATAATAGTTATTTTAAATCCTTGAGATAATTTAATAAAGTCATCAAAGAAACATGAAACGGGGTACAATTTGACAACATCTTCAGTTCATCATTTATAATTTGAGTAACAGTGGAGCCCTAGTTCCCCATAATCTCTCTGGTTCTTTTAACCCCTTGTGAGCATAAGGCAATAATATAGTGCACATAAATGCAAATACCATCCCCAACTGATCTCATATTAAAAAAAAATCTGGGGACTAATTTTTTGTGCCGACATCAATGGATGAACTACACTCCATAAAGAGACATCAACTATCGAATAATTACTTGATAATCGAATAACAAATAATTATTTGAAATGCGAATAAAAAGCAACAAATAACAGATAATTATTTGCGAATAAGTCATCAAATAACGAATAATTATTTGATTATCGAATAACGCACGATCGAAAAACAAATAATTATATGAAATTCGAATAAAAAGCACCAAATAACAAATAATTTTTGTAATCAAATAAATTTTTATTCGATTTTTCAATTTATTTGAGCTTTTAGCTTTTATCTTTATTCGAATAAAAAATGCCCATCTCTGACCGAAACTACTTATGTGTTTGGATTAAGTTTATCTTTTTGTTTTGAGTGTAAGAAAATTTAAAGATCACCCCAGCTTTTGTATTAAAAGCAAGTCTTTAATATCCACCCTGCCCGCTAGATTTAGTCCCTTCTACTATAATTTTTTCTCATATAAATTTGTACATAAAGCAGATGTGCTGCAACTGAAGGCAATACGTTCAATGTAACGAAAGTATTGAAGAAAAATTCAATGGACAAGATAAATATTGTACTAAAGTAATGAGACTATTATGTAAAACATTTTAATTCAATGTATTTTCAATTTGTATCTTGATCTTTTAAGCCTTAGTCCTATGCAAATTATGTGGTTTACCTTTATTTATTTATTTAATATCAAGCAGTACAATATTGACAATAGCTTTGATAGCTTAGATATAAACGACAGATTATCTTTTATCCATAATTATCAATTTATAAATTAGAAATAAAAACCTTTTTTATCCCAGTGCTAGTTAAACAAATTCTTGTCCGTTTTCTTGCAGACTTTACTGCACAAATAAGTATTTGTTTAACACCTCCTCACCTTAGATCACTCTTACATCAGGTCAATTTAATTGATGAATTCTAAAAGATTTAAAAAGAATATTCGGAAATTTAAACGGAACACTGGATATCTGTTAGCAAAACCTCTATATCCCAATGATTATTACATAAAGCTTTAGGTTTTGTTAGGTTAAGTTAGGTTAGTTGCCAGCCACCGAATTGTAACCAGTCGTCCTTACATAAACCTTAATATGCTCCGCTGATATATCACTTCACAGGAACCACACCTAAATCAATTTTGGCAGCTAAGTTAGGTCATTAAACTCGACGCTGGCAAACTCTTCTAATCGATGAACGAAGTGCTTTCCAAGAAACTAAATTCTCCTCCTGGCCAACACCGGGCATTCGCAAAGTAAATGCTGAAGGCACAAATCGGTTACAGGAATGCACATGCGGACGACCTAACTACCGAAAAGGGAGTGACCCGTTATAACCGCAGTAATACTAAGGAAATACCGGCCGCCCGCCTCCTAATAAAAAGCGCCGTTCTCTTTTTATTCCGCTTAGGCCACATGATTCTTGATAGGCGGAAGGTTGTTACATCCCTCTATCTGTGCTCAGCGACCTGAACAACTTTCAGGTTGATTTCTCGTTTAACTGATATTAGAAGCCAACTTATCGATCTGTCTATCTGCGAAGCATTTATCTGCTACACTTCCATTACCAGAACATTGGCCGCCTCTTTACCCGTTAGATCACTATGACCGAGTACCCGGCAGAGAATCACCTTCTGCAGAGCCCCAAGCCTTGGAGATTGCACCAGCTTTGACTTAAACTTATTTGAGTCGAGCACCTTGATGGTCACTTGAATATCACTTCACCACTGTCCTTTTAGGTCCTTGTCTCTTTTCGCTTTTTTAATGGCCAGGACCTCTGCTTGAAGTACACCACAGTGGTCCGTCAGCCAATGCGAGTTTCGTATGTTAAGGCGGCCGAAAAATACCCCGCCCTCACGTCATTATAAACTTTTGAGCCGCTGGCGAAGATCGGTAGTCCTGGCATTGACAATTCCTGATAACTTTCCCATTCCTCTCTACTAGGTATTCAAGTAGAGAAAATTCTCCCTACACTTATTTTAGGAACACTTACTGTGGCCATAGTCTTATATTTCCCAACTTCCGAATTCCTTTACCGGGACTACGGACAGGAACATTTTTACCGTAGATGTGCAGTGAAGGAAGATAGAGCATTACCTCCAATGCAGAATTTGGCGCTGTACTTAACGCTGCTGAGGTGCCCAAGCTTACGGCTCTCTGAACTTTGATGAGCTTCTAGATGACAGTTCTTAATTCTTAATTCCTCTCTAGGTGTTTCTTGCCGGCATAAAACGCTTTCGAAGCCTTCTTCTTTCAAAGGATCCGATTTGTCTTCTTCTTGCAAACAGAACACTTTCGGCCACCTGGGCATTGACTACTAAACAGCAGTTAACAGGCCGATCTGTGTATTATGCCCAGAGCTCTCTCAGTTAGTTCGGTTGTCGTGAATAACAACTTTCCTGATACAAATAAGATCAAATCACCCGCATAGGCCACCACTTTTATTCAACTTCTCTGCAGCGACCTTACAACTTTATCAACAACTAACAGCCAGAGCAATGGGAATAGAATGGCGATTTTTGGGGTTCTCCTACAGACGGCTCTCACAATGTCATGTTTTTTCAGATCACCATACATCTGTCGGTTTTTTAGTATTGCCTCGATCTATTGACAGACGTACAAGTTTACTCCATGGGATCTTAATGCATCGCTGATAGCCACAGTTTTGGTCGATGGTGTTAACCACTTCATGATGAGCGGTCTCTATTGACTTCCCCTTTGCATAGGCATGTTGAGCATTGTTAACACAACTAAAAAGGGGGACAGCACTATGACCCTTTCCAATATTTTTAAAAGAAAAAAGGAAAGGATAATTTATCTAAAGTCCTTAGCAGTTATGTGCCCATTTCTCCCCCTGCCTTGGGAATGAAAATCACTTTGACCTGTTGCCAAGAGGAGATATACGTAGGTGTGGAGTAGGCAACTTTTAAAAATCTAAAGACCAACGTAGTTCATCCGACAACGTAAACATGAGCGTAACTTCATTCCTTCAACTTCAACAGACTGTGAAACACTACCCGTCGGTTATAGTTTGGGCGTCCATTGTGGCAGGACTATTGTGTTTTGTAAAATAAACTCTGAATAAGTGTTAATATATAAAAGTGAGGAGAGATGGTTTTATTACCGGATATTAGGAATACTCCGCCTCCTAATGCTTCATTGAATTTTATGGAAGATGAAGCATCTTGCCAAACTGATAAAACTGTCACAAATTATTTGCAAATTGAGAATATTCTCCGGACTTGGATCCCATAGAAAATGTCTGGTACTTACTATAACAAAAAGTTTATGATTTAAAAAAAAATAGAAGTAAGACGGAATTAGTTAGTAATATAAAAAATGGTATTATCAATTGAAGAATGCATTGAAAATGTATTGAATCTATGCCCCGAAGAATCACCGAAGTTATAAAATCTAAGTGTAAAGGTACAAAGTATAAAAAAATAATAAACACTTAGTAGATAAATCGTAATATATGCTTGTTTACTTGCACGTATGTATGTATGTATTATGTATATGGCTCAATGGAAGTACCAAGAATGAGCGAAATATAGGGTGAGGTCTGCTCATAGTGGGAAGCTTGTGAAGGTTACGTATGACATCATAAAACGCTACTGTTAATTTCCTCTGGCACACGAATTTTCTGTAAATTAAATTGCCATAGATAAAGTGGGGAATCATAAGAACACGAGCAAGAAGCTTACTGCGAAGGTTGGTCGACAGACAGTCAAATGAAATACACAACTGTTAAAGTCAACCATATTTTTTTTCAATAATACTCGACATACATATTGTCACAACAACTGAAAGTGTTGTTCAGCTTTTCACGGAATACACATACTCAAAAGTGGACTTTCCCAGTAAGATGGGTTGAAGATTTAATTGATCGAGTCTATTTCTGTAGACCACTAGGCAATTTGATTTGGATTTATTAAGATACAGGTCATCGTCTATTGAATAAATGGGCCACAATAGGTCTACTTAAACAGATTTAGACATCAACAGCATATAAATGAATGGAGGCGGCCCTTATCACAGACGGCAAATCATTTATAAATAAACAGAAGGAAAAGGGGCTTAGTATAGATCCCTGTGGTATGTCTGAATTAAGCTGCAATGAGCCAGATTTTAACTACTTGTCTTCGGTCTCTCAGAAAGCTACCAATCAATTTTGTACCTGAAGCTTCTCATCGTCAGCTACAAAATTGATTGGTCGAACGCCTTACTAAAGTCAAGGAGGCCAAGATAGATATTAATCTTTCTCAAGAGCATCGTCAATAGTTAGAGACGTCGGACCTACAGCCCTTTTTATGGAGGGGGATTAGAAAATAAGACTTCCACAGCGCTGGAAAACGGCCATAATGTAAGGAAAGATTCAACAAATAACAAAGAACACGGGCAAGAGATGATCGGCAACTCTTAAAGAAGGAAGCAGGGATACCATCGGGACCACTCGAGAAACCGTCAGTCAAGTTAGAAAGGTGATCAGTAATAAGTGCATCGTCAAATACCAAGTCCTTGGCCTCAAGGGAAGTTGGCGGGAGCCGCGAAAAGTGGGTAAAATGTGAAGCGGAAATATCACAGCAGGAATCACAGAACGAGGTTCGAAAAAAGTTCACAAAGAGATTGGCAATTGTTAGAGAATCGTCACTCTCACAATCGTGGTACCTCAGAAAGGATTGATAAGCGTCACAATTGCGCATCATCATGGTCCATTCTGAAAATCTTAAAATCTAGAATGGATACAGAGCTGGAGCTAACACAAAAGTCCAACCATGTCTCGCACACAACTATTGCGTGTAACCCACAATCCGCAAACATATCCCGCAGATTGTCTGGGAGTCAGCTGAAATTATATATCCACTTGTAATTTTTATTCATTTTTATCGGGATTTTTTTTTATACGATGTTACCCTTTGAGGCGTTAGCATGGTTTTGGCCGGAAGGGAATTTTATGGTAAGGCTGTGCTTTAGTACCATAGGGCATCCCCTGAGCTTTGACAACATATCCATACATAATCGTATTTACTTTGTAAAATATTGCGTTAAACTGATAAATTGTTTAAAGATGATTACAGCATGTAGGCCTGTTTTCTACCTTTTTTTTAACACTGAACTTAACATTGAAATATTCGAAATGAAAAGTCTGTATTTATTTAGACTCCCTGAGGTTAAACTAAAACAAAGGCGTTAATTTAACCTCAGAAAGTAATAACGACAAAACGTACGTCATTTAGTGCATTCAACCTTTTATTATTGCGGCATAGATGAGAGAGTTTAATAAAAGTATTCTACGTAAATGATATTATTGTCAACAAGAATTTCTCGTAATTAATTAATTATCTGGCATACATACTTCTCAGCTGATCAAATAGCCATCAAACGTTTTGTAGTAATGTTTACACTTATTAGGTATAAATGGGATCGTATCTGACTAGACACTTTATGTGTAAAAAGTTAAGCAATGGCATCGTTTTGGGTTTTACTAGTTACAGTTCTTGTATTCAATTTTGAAGGCTCTTCAGCACGTAAGTTTCAAAAAACAACCATAAAAACATATAAAATTCAATTGGAGACTTACCGATTACATTAGCCTTTCGTCAGAACTAATTTTTCACAGCAAGTTAATAAAAACTTTGAAAAATTTGTTATACTATAAAAAAAACATAATGAAATAAATTTTAACTTTCTATATAGTTATGTATAAATTTCGTTAAATATTAATGTATTGAGAGAAACATAATATTTAATTTCGAAAACAAGATCGGTCTATTCGACGTGTTTAGAGTAATAAAGTGTGTGCCTTACAAAAGTTCCTTCTTTTTTTCCTCTCTCTACATCTATCTTGAATACGGATATCCTCAAAGTAGATTTCACAGTTCAGTGTATACTTCATTGACCACCTTCGTGATCTTAGCCATGTTCTAACGTAAGAAGATGGGAAATGTTTACAAAAAACACTACTGCTCCATAAAGAACTTCATTCGTGCAAACAAAATTTTTTAAATTTTAAACTCGTTACTCTCCTATTTTTCAGAACAGCCCTACCACGCCAAAAAAGTTTCACTTCAAATAAAATTTCCCTTACCCTTAATTCTTTTCCTGCCAAAACAGTGCTTTAGCGTCATAGGGCATTCCCTGAGCTTTGACATAATCGTATAAAAAAATAATGCGGAATTTTACAAACCTATTTTTCACACCAATAGCATAAATGCAAAAGTAAGTTTGGCTATTCATGTCTCTCTATTTGTTACGTCTTCACGACTAATATACCAGGCCGATTTTGATAAAAATCAGGGAACTACCTTCAAACCCAGAAAAGTACATAGGCTATTTGACATCATCATACATACATATGTACATTCAGTAGGGCAAATTCCAAAGATGGGCGACTATTGTTTTGATCAATTGGTTGGTTTAAGTGGCTAGAGCCGGTCAGCGAGACCAGCCCTCCAATTAGCCACTATTTGTAATACCTTGAAGTCACGGCAAATTACACGCACGCGCTAAAAATCAGAGAAGCCGATGAGGCTTAAGGAATGTGCTAAAACCAACCTGCGGAGGAATTGAGCTAACTCCCCAGTCTTTACTCCTGAGATTGATTGTAAGTTTTCAAAGAAGTATTCTCCCAGTGACTTAAGCTTTTATGCTCGACTTCTTCTAAGGCTGTGCACCTACAGAGGAAATGAAGTACGGTTTCTGTTTTACTGAGCAACTCCGATGTTCTATTCTTGTTTCTGAGCTGTTTTCCAACATATTTTTCAGGATGGAAATTGGAACAACAATGATGTTTTGCTGTTATAAGGGAAGTAAAATGCTTAGTCCACGCCTGGCACTTCTTCTCAACAGAATTGAACCCCTGTGGTGCAGTTTACCAGGTAAAACACCTTCCTTGCTCTCCGGACACTAGCCTAGAACTATTACATTACTTCAAACTAGGTCCTTTTTAGGACCCTTATGGTGCGGCTTCGTCTGTCTGTCTACTAATGCTATCGGGATACTTAGAATAGTTTTAAATAATGCTTGCCCAACTTTATTGCAAATGAAAAAATTTAAAATTTTTTTTTATTTTTATTGCAGGGGTGGGGGGAAGGGGGTGATCAACATTTCAAAGTGTTATTTAGGTCAAATGCAGTACCATATGAAGGGGCTTCATCTTCACATTATAAAATATATTTTCAATTCCTTATATGTGGCATAGTTTTCGACTTATCATAAAAAATGTTTAAAAAAAATACTATTCCCCCCACCTTATCAACGAAGCTTGCACAGCGAAAATTCTGAAATAATTAGAGTTGAGAGAGGTTAATGTTAATATTAGTGGAAAAATAAATCAGCAACCTTCAAAGATACGGAACCCTCGGTGCGCCAGTCTAACTCGCACTTGGCCGGAATTTTTTTTTCAATTGTCAGGAAACCATCCAGTCAGCATGGTTCTGGCGAAGGAAGTCTTCCACATACCTGACTGTGCTGTTCCAAGTTTGTTCTTTATCGATCTTGCCCTGAACTATAGTGTCCGGAGAGACGTGTCCCTCCTGTGTAAACTTTTAGCTTTCATTTCTCGGCAGTCTTCTCTAAGAAAGCGTCCTGTATGTCGAGAAAAATGATGTACGCCGATTGAGAGTCTCACTTCAAGCAACTGAACCGAGGCAACCGTCATTTTTGAGTATTTTTTGGATGTTCAAAAAAAAAAAAATTTGTTACAAGGTCTATGAAACCAATAAAATCGATTTGCGGCTTTTATCGAAACCAACCCTTCCCAGTTAGCTTAAAAGTTGAGCTTACTTTTCGAGCATATTAAGTGGTGTCTTAACTGAATTAGGAAGCGAATATTCCAATTTGTTCTAGTTTATCAAAGTACGTTGGCTATCCAACTCCAAGCTTCTACAATTCTGGGACTTGAAAGGAGAAATATGTGGATTTTTAATAACAAATAATTAAGACACCAGCTGTTTTCTGATCAATTACAGTTGGAAGATTTATCCTTAGCAGTACAGATATTTACATTTGTTAAAGGAAATTAGTCTCCTGTCAGATCCAGAAACTAACATTCACCTTGGATCAGTTTTGAAAGTAATCATTGTAAACAAAATTTCCTCCGAAATAAGACAGGTAGTAGCAGAGAAGAAATACAAAGTGAGTGGAAGAGAATAATTTAATTGTTTTTTTTTGTAAATTTGTTATACTGGTCTTTTCGAAATAGATCTGTATTTCTATGTAAATGGTGTTTTTTGTTTTTTTGTGGCTCACATAAACCCAATCCTTATGTATTTAGCCCATGCACGCATTTAAGTTTGACATGTTTGTTGTAGATTGTACTATATCGGTGGATACGGTAATGGACACTGAAGAGGTAACCTCATATCTTATAGAGGTCCTTGTCAGGGGTTTCTTCACACAAGCTGAGGTTTAAATTCAGGGTACCCATTCTGTTGATGCGTAATCTATTTGTCCTATAATCAAATAGTTTTTTTTGTGATATAGTCAAATCCTAGAGGACTACTCTACGATGCGTTAGCATGGCTTCGGCCGGAAGAGAATTAGGGTAATGGGAATGAAAGAACTTAAATACCTTGTTTTTGCATTGTGGCGAGCTACACAACAGCTGGAGTGGATTTTCTAATTTTTATTTTAACAATTCTTGGGGAGACTGAGACCCGAACCGTGGAAGCATGCCATGGTGATCGTGCCACTCAACAAATTGATATCCAAGATTCACAAGAAGTGATCATATGTTCGCAATAAAATTTTTGTCAATACTTAACTCTGCTTTGTGTTACTTAAAGAAAAATGGCCAGTCAGCTATACGGGAGAGTAGTAGAAAATTATTACAGTGGGTTCGTCCGGACTATTTGTTGTAATTACGATGTAGATACAATTTAACCCGGGTAACAATGACCAATGCTTATTGTCCCAAAGTCAGTTGTTTAATCGCTAAAAATTATATAAAAATTTAAACTTTTAGAATGCCAAATAGACATTGGTAAAGATTTGCAAAAGAAGGAGCCGGTATTCATAACGAGAGAAGGTGAGCTTTGGATACCCACTGGATCGTCATTATCTTGGGAGAAGTCCGAGAAAACGATTATAGCATGTGGAGAAAAAGGTGACATTGCAATAGGTATAATTTTCTAAATGACCGTAAATCCTAACCATTTTCAATTCAAATTTTTTTTATATTTTCTAGCTACACGTGCAGAAGCCGAAATTGAATGCGCTACAAATAAGGACTTCAAAGTCTCCGGTAAAACGGCAAATATATCTGATATTCAGTGTACTACCACTGTAACGGGAGATATTGAAATCACCAACGAAAAGTGCGCAAAAGATGGAATCATACAAAAAATTGGTTTTAAAACTAAGAAATTTGGTTTAGTCAAATATTTTGAAGTATGCTACAATAGTGAGATAGCATCAGTAATTTACACCAATCACACTATTTACGGAAAAGCAATTGATAGTGAGTTTTGTCAAAATAATATTAAATCTAAAAATTTAAGTTTTAATATAAAAATTGATAGATGCAGCTACCGGTGGTTTGCGGCCAACGTTTAAATCAGCAGGGGTTCCTCGTTATGCCCGACCTAGCACATCCTACAAGCAAACATCTCAAATAAGAAGGATGACAGCACTTCTGGGTTCCGAAGATGAAGCTAGAAAATATATTTCTCAGGACTCTTTTCTATCTCGAGGACACTTAACACCAGATGCAGATGGACTTTTCAGAAGTTGGCAACATGCTACATACTTCTATGTCAATGTTGCCCCGCAATGGCAGGTTAGAATTAATTTTCATATATATATGTCTGTGCAAATCATTGGTACATAATACTTTGCAGACTATTAACTCGAGAAATTGGCTACGTGTAGAGAACCTTGCTAGAAAGATGGCTTCAAAAATTCAAGATAATTTAGAAGTTTTAACAGGAGTATTCGAAACATTGACTTTACCAGACATAAATGGAAATGACGTAGAATTATCACTTGAGAATGATGGAATTATACCGGTTCCTAAATGGATGTGGAAAATTATTAAATACAAGAATGCAGGAATTGCGTTCATTACCTTAAACAATCCGTTTGCACAAAAGAAGGAATCACTGTGCACAGATGTTTGTAAAAAGCACGGATTTCACAATGAAGCATTTGCTAATTTAAAACACGGTTACACTTACTGCTGTGAAGTAGCACATCTTATGAAAATCATTCCTAATATACCTAAAAGTGCTAGAGTTAAAAGTGTATTGGAATTTTAATATTTTTATAAATAAATGGATACTATCGTAATTTTGGAATTGTTTTTTCTTAGAATTTCCACAATGACAGTTCAGCGCGGCTAAGAACAATAGGTGACACCAGACCTGTTGTTCTTCCTTCAATATCTGTCTCTCTTGTGTTTTTCATCCCTGGTGGCAGACGTAAAAGTAGGATTCCACAACCTTCTTCCGCCACACGCACGCGAAACTCAGTTATGAGTGTATGACTCGGATGTTCAAGGACCCTCACCACATGCCGACGAGCTAGGACGTGCTACCAGCTAGCGCGTGACAAGTGAATATCCCGCGGCAACTTCACTTGTACACGCGCACACATTACTTATCTACCGTGCCTCCGCCAAGACTGGGAACTACCTACCTTTTCTCGTAGCGTTTCGTCGTATTTTCGAACCCTCATAGCTTCGGTCTGGATAATACCAGAGAGCCCAAATTCTTAGAATAAGATGCAGTTACTAGACTAATGAAACACACTTTGTTTCATTTTTCCAGCTTTTATACTTTAGATTTTATTAATACGACAAGCCAACTTCTTCCGACCACTCCACCACCTCTGCTCCGATTTCCGTCTATCCCACCCCTCCTCTGTATACACCAAACCTTGCACCCGCTACTGCCTCCGCATGCCCACCTAATTGCATTTTTTTTCGTAAAGGCGACTTTGACAAATTAAATCACTTGCTCCTCAACTCTAATATTGGCGATATCTCTCAACATCTCCCAATTGGCGTTGCTTTGGAGGCGTTCTATTCGGAAATACACGCTTGTCTTACACAATCTATCCCTCTTCTTCCTCGTAAAAACTACTCATCCCCGTATGGTACGACAAAGAATTACGCTCTCTTCGCAACAGGAGAAATAAACGTTGGCAAACTTTTCTTCTAACCCAGACTGAGTCTGACTATTCTTCCTATCAATCTGCTTATACCTTAATAACGTTATGATACCCTCTACCATGAGTACCTCTAACGGATGGAAACTAGCCTCATATCCGACCCCAAGCGTTTTTATAACTTTATTAATTCCAAGAAGAAATCCAATAGTTACCCTTCCACCGTAAAGCTCGAGAATACCTCTTCGTCTGATCCTAAGGTTATCGCTAACCTCTTTGCACACTTCTTCAGTAAATCTTTCAGCGACAATTCTCTACAACCCGACCTTAACTATTTTGCATTCATGGACAAATGCACTCAAACATCTTTTACATCTTTTGACCCTGATCCTGAACTAATCGCAGTCAGTATCAAGTGGAAAAAGCATTGATGTACAAGGAAGTAGCGTTAGGCTGCTTCATTGACATAGAAGGGGCTTTCAACAATGTCAGAATCGATAAGATTCTCAATAAATTGAGAGAGAAGGGGACTGATCACGGTATAATCAAATGGATCAAGTCCATGCTGGAAGACCGAATCATAATTACAAGTTTCGGTAATGAACAACTGACCGCGAGGGTAAATAGAGGAACTCCACAAGGAGGGATGCTTTCACCTTTCTTATGGCTGATAGTTATTGATGAATTACTTGAAGCCCTATCGGATAAAGGTCTCTTCATAACTTGTTAAACTTGTTATGCGAACGACCTAATAGTTAGTTAGAGGTAAGTTTGAAGAAAGCTTGGGATACATACTTTAAGAAGCGATCGACACGGCAACCTCTTGGGCACAGGATTGCGCACTGAAGATAAACCGAAGTAAAACGGAACTCTGCTGCTTTACTAAAAGACATAAATTAAGAAAGATAGTTCCCCCGTGCATCGGAAACACTAGATTAACCTTAAAGAAGGAGGCCAAATTTCTCGGTGTGCTGATGGACAGGAAACTAAATTGGGCTAGGCACCTACACGAGAAGAAAAACAAAGCGATAAGAGCTTTCTGGACGTGTAGAAAGGCTATAGGTAAGGTATGGGGACTATCACAGTATATTATAAAACGGATTTACACATGTGTAATCAGACCCATGATAACATATGGAGCAATAGTCTGGTGGAAAGCGATGGAGGGCAGAAACCAGCAGATTTTGGACCAGGCCCAGCGTATGTGCTGCTTAGGCATAACAGGGGCTACTAGGTCAACACCGACAAGGGCCTTAGAGGTCATTCTAAATATAACTCCACTGGAATTCTACGTTAAACAAGTAGCACTAAACTCGGCTATACGTTTGCGAATGAATAACCTGTGGAAGGTAAGGGGAGTGCAAACCCAACATGAGAACATCGTCCAAGTATGTAATGGAAATACGATCAAGAGATTCTTTGAGGAAGAAGATTGCTGGGACTTCAAAACGGGTAATCCGAATTTGGAGGCAATCTTCAAAACTCAGTTCCCGACAAAAAGTGAATGGATTAAAAATAGGGTGATTAAGAAAATACTTTAGCGATTTACACAGACGGCTCAAAATGCGAGCGTGGCTGTGGCTTTGGAATATCGTGCGAGGAACTAAACCTGGATTTATGGGGAGGGGTTAACGACTTCTCTTCGTTTCTTTAATGTGAAATCGAAGCGATAGAGATAGGAGCTAAACAGCTAATAGAACGAGGAATAACATCTTCCAGGATCGCAATATGCACGGATAGCCAGGCATCCATCAAATCGTTAACTAACGCCGAGGTTAAATCCAAAACGATAGAGGGATGTAAACAGACCCTCACGGAACTAGGGAGCCAAAACGATGTCACCCTAATATACGTGCCGGGGTACTGTGGCATCCCAGGAAATGAAAAAGCAAATGAGCTGGCGCGATGGGGGACACTGCAATAATGCTCAACCTGAGCATATCCATCTATGAAATCAGAAAGGAAATCATGGAATGGGTATCGAGGAGGCACAAAGAAAAATTGAAGGAGATCCGACATCGCCAGACATACAAAGGCGTTTTGGGGAACTCTCAATGCACATGAATCTGAAAGGATCGTTAAGCTTAACAAAGCCAAACTAAAACTTTTTGTTGGCCTTGTGACACGACATGCAAGACTAAGAGCTCATGCCATTAAAATAGGAGGAGCAAACACCCGTCTATGCAGGGGATGTGGGGAAAAAGACCGTATTATTGCCCAGCCCTAACGCAAAAAAGATCTAGAATCTTAGGAACATACTACTGCGTAGATTTAGCAGAAGTTAAGAAATCAGGGTATAATCGAATTATCCAATTCGTTACGGGGATAAGTTGGCTCGACAGTGGACTTTAAGGTACGCTGACGAACAGGGGGCGTACAACGGGCCACTAAAGGCCTCAGTGCAAGGAAGACATGAATCTTTCCCCCCTCGAAAACCAAGAAAAATCTTGGATAGACGAATCATTTTGCGTTTAGGTAGTATGTTTCTTAATACTATAGACAATATTTAAATATATTTATATTTCTTATATCACAGTCAAACTCAAATCGTGTAAAAATGTCCAAATGTCCACTTTCAGTAAATTTCACGTGTGCGCGCAACTCATAGAATTCCACATTTTTGCTCTGCGCATCTTGATCAAAACATTCAATCTGAATTATTCGACGTAATTTAATATAATGTTTAGCACTGTAATCAACAATCAAATTGAAACGCATATTTATTCCCATTTTAAAGTATATGATGAAAATTTCTCAAACACGCTTAAGTTTGGTTAGAAGGCGCAGCGGCCCCATATAAGTGTAGAACTTACGCAATTTCTTCAAAACTAACTACAATTCATTTAAATTAGTGTTATTTAATTATTGGTTGATTATTTACAAAAATAACCAGCAAATATTAAAATATTTTAATTAACCTCACTGAAAACAAAGAACACGAAAAATTTCACTTTTGGCCCAACTTAACAGATAAAATCACAATTTTAGACAAATATTACTTACTTTTGTACAATTTCAAATATAAAACAAACTCACTTTAATTAAAAAAAAAAAAACTTAAAATTTAATTTTTCTCACAAAACTGAAGCAACAACTTTCACCATTCACACAACTTCCGTTAACTGTCAACTTTTTTCATACCATGGAATTCTGCTTCGCATAGATATGAGTTCTTAAAGGGAAAATTTTCATAAAATTGTGACTAAATTTGAACTGCATTACCGACAAAAGGGAAATTTATTATAAAAACATATCTTCATTAAAAAAAATTAAAAGAATAAACGTTGAAATAACTTTTGGATATAACTTTACTTCATTTTTTTTGTAGTTTTTTCTGCATGATCTGTTTTTAAAGTTATTCTTAAAATTTTCATTCATCATAAGGCTTCTTAATGGTTACATTTTACTTTGAACTTTCAACATAAAATGTTTAAAAAATAAACAAAATATTCACAAAATTGCTAATTTATCACAATGATATTAATTATAAAATGAACAACGTATAAGGGAAGTGTCGTTAAAATAATAATAATAATTATAACAAGCGCAGTTCACATTATTCTCTTAAATACGATTTGCTCTTTCTTTTTGTATATTAACACGATTTTTTACACTTTCTATTTATAACAACAACAAAAACGAAATTAATTATTCATTCTAAGAATTATGTTCTGATAATATAAGTCAAAACAAAAAAAACAAAAATAATTAATAATAATAATAACATGAAAGAAGAAAAAAATACAAAACGAAAAAAATAATTATGGCAAACTGCAGGGCTGCCCACAGTCAACTGAATGATGGCATTTCTAATGAATCTCAGTTCTCAAGTCTTCAGGTTTTTTATATTTCGTTGTATCTATCAAATGAGCGCATTTCCACGATATGATTTCTTGCTCTCTTTCTCATAAATTAATAATACAAAATAAAAAAAATTTTTTTTTTAAATATTAAAATGATATTTTGCACATATTTTAAACGATGCTCTCACGTTCTGGTGCATTTTGTATTTCTCCAAAGGCAGGCATACCTCTGATGCCGGCCTGTATAATGCCAACTTTCCGTAAGGATGCATCACTTGAACGGATGCCGTTACCCTGAAAAAGGTTTACTAACCACGATGTAATCGAACCTCTTCCGATTGATTTTTTACTGTTGAAATTGCTACTATCGTCCCCTGCACCTACAGCCTCCAGAGAACGCCATCGTTTCGATTTTGACAGTATTTCATCTGGTGGACTAGTAAGAGATCCCTGCCTAAACAGCAACGGACACAATGGATCCTCGACATTAATCGATCCGTTACAATTGTTATTTAAATGCTTGGCAGAAGCTTTGTTATAATTATATTCTTGTTTGTGATAACTGTCACCCTCTGGATTGTTGCTAATTAGTGAAACTCCAACATCAAGCGATTTTGAATTGATTTTCGTGAGCTTGGAAGGAATTTTTGCAATTTCCAAACGTTTTCTCAATCGCATAGGTAAGGGATCTAGAGATCTACTTTCTCTAAGTGTACTGTCACAATTATTGAATGGTACATAGTCCTGCGAAGATGCCGATACAATTGATTTTAGAATCCGATGAGGTTTTACTTTAGCTAAAGGTTTTTTACTGGGACTATCACAGACCGTGTCAATTTCGGAATGATCCAACGTGCTACGAGAACCGCCCACTCGAAAACTGTTACTGCCATTTCCATCGGCACTGGCTTGACTAATTGAACCATTACCGCCACTATTTAAGTAAAGCGGAGTCCTTTCAATTCTTTTATGAATTGGGCGTGGAGAGTCTCTAGCAGTAACTGATCCCTGAAGACTGTACGTGCTTTCACCGTCAGCACGAGGAACACTGGACTGTCGCCTACTACCGGCTACAAAAGCAAAAATAATCAACTATCGAGAAGTTTTTATTAATAAATTTCATATCTTACCGAAATAATGTGCTCCCATTAAGCTGGGTTGCCGTGAATCGCAATTCAATTTCGGACTCTTTCTTGGTCGGCAAAATAATGGTGGCGGAAGATCACGAATATCAACAGGTTTCTTCTGTATGGCATTATCTGTTGCGTCTACCAACCAATATGTAATCACTTCTCCTTTTCCCTTCATTGAAATCAATCCTCGTTTTTCTGTTATATACCCACCAAGTTTGTCTAAAGCCTCTTTACATTTGTTAGAGATGTGAATTTTAAGCGCTTCACCATTGGACTCCATTCTCGAAGCGGTATTTACTGTGTCACCAAAAAGGCAATAACGGGGCATTGTTAGTCCTACTACTCCTGCAACAACAGGCCCTGTATGAATTCCTATTCTCAATTTAAGAGTTTCATTTGGTCTGTGTGATATTTTGTGCTGACGAACAGCATGGAGTAGTTCCAATGCCATTGATGCTATTTCACCTACATGTCGGTCACCGTTTTGAATAGGCAAACCAGAAACCTTTTGCACAAAAATTAATTTCAATGTTATAATTTAACCTTATCAGAGTACATACCACCATGTAAGCATCGCCAATTGTCTCAACTTTGTAGACATCATAGCCTTTGATAATTCTATCAAAAACTGTATAGAGATCATTAAGAAAGTTTACAACTTGAAGAGGTGTACTCTCCGCCGACATAGCAGTGAATCCTACAATATCGCTAAAGTAGATGGTAACCTACAATAAACTGAATTAAGAATTTATTTAATAATTACATTACAGTGTCTTACCGAATCATAAGAAACAGGTTCGACTCCTAGTCCCATTGTCAATTTTTCTGCAACAGATTGCGGTAACATTCGATGTAAAAGATCTTCAGTTTTCTTCTTTTCCTCGCACAGGAGACGGGTCCGTTCATTTACGATATCTTCTAAATTATTTGCATACTTCTCCATCATTTCCATCATTTGATCCATGATATTCTTTGATTTTCCTCCACGCATCTTTTTTAATCTAGTTCTGAAAATATATTGATGTTAGAGAAGATTGAAGAGTTATTTCGGTCGAAATAGGTAGTTGAGCATCAAGCAACATTTTGTAGGTTTAATCGTGATATAATGTAAAAGCTTAATATTGAAAAAGCTCGAGAAATAAAACAAAATTAAATTTATATGACACACTAGTTTTTTGACGTAAAACCGTCCCTAAAACTGCTCCAGTAGTGGTTCCACAAAAATTAGAGTTTTTTTCAATATCTAACCAAAGCCCAGGGAACAGCCCTATGATGCGTTTGGCGTTTTGACCGGAAGAGAATTAGGGAAAGCAATTGTCTTGTTTTTTTGAATTTCTGTGAACTAGGTAACAGCCCAGACACGAAGTGGAATTTTTGTTTGCTTCAATGGCGTGGTGCCACACACCAAATCCAACTTTATCTCCGTATATGTATTCTAAAAAATACAATGGGCCGCTTGTATACATGTGGGTCACACGCCTCTGCGCGCTTACATCATCGAGCAGGGGACATGGTAAGTTGAGTCAAAGTGGGAATAAAAACTAGTCGTAGCTCAAGACCTACCACAGAGGGGTATTTGTATAGCTGTCCAAAAGTGGATTCTGCAAAATAAATCCCGCCCAAAAAATTTCTGTCATCTGCGATACTTTATTAGTGGGAGCATAATATCTTGTAATTAGTTTCTTTATGAAGATAATCGCTTGGCCTGTAGGTCAGTTGAGCTTAGAGCTTTGTTTAGTGTGCCAAGTGTAGTTTATTATTTTACGGATAAAAAGACGGTTTAAAGTTAAATAAACAAGTGCTGCATTATGGAAGCTTCAGCACAAGGTATGTACTATATTCTATAAAATTTTTGCACTCATAACTTCCACATTTAAATAATTATAGCATTTTCAAAAATTGTCGAAAATTCTGTGAAAAATTTTATCATTTTGCATATTCAAAATTGAAAAAATTATATTTCCAAGCGCTTCCAAGCTGACATTTTCATTCCATTCAATAGTATAGAGCTTAGGTCGTAGGAGAAAAGAAGATTCAGTTGGTTATTTTTGCTTATTTAATGATTAGAGTGTTTTTAGACCCCACATTTTGTAGGCAAGATATTTTTTACCTACACGACAATCTTCTTTCTAGTGCGTAAAAGACTTACATTTATAAGAAACTGTTAAATAAAAAGACGGAAACAGAGTTGGATCAATTTCTTGAACGGCAACCCATGGCTCACGGGTTTGAGACCAGTTCTCCCCGTGGGTTTTTAAAATTGAATTAAAAAATCCGCTCCGCGTCTGGGCCGGTCTGTGGAATTCCTCTCTGCACGGCTAAAAGGCTAATAACAAATCGCGCAAGTGAGGAGCATAGGTTGTATTGGAACAACATTGAGGGTCACGCTCACTCAAGAAGCCTTATGCCCTCACCGTCGCCGGGTAGATCCAGGGAGCTCCTCAAGCTGAGCAGGTCGGATGTTAGAACTCTGGCTGGCCTACTTACTGCACACTGTCAGCTAAGGAAGCACCTGGTAAGGATAGGTAGAGCAATCGACCCCACCTGCAGACTCTGTCTGGAGGATGATGAGACCCCATTACACGTATTATGTGAATATTCGGGAAACCAACCCTGATACCAGCGGGCTGATTGACTGCCAACTGCGGGAGCTCTTCAGAGGGACCGGTTTGATATAAGGAGTTGAGAGGGTTAGCGCAATAGGCCCCAGTGGCCGCACAGCTTGAGAACCTCACACCTCCAATTTAATCAAATCAAATGAAACAGTCACTAACCTAACCTCCCTTTCTAAACAAAAACACCGAACAGCTATTTGTACTTTTCCAAGAAGAGATCATGCACCAGCTAAAAAGTTTGGGTAAGTTCGTGCAGCAGGGGAAGATGTGACGTTGATTTTTTCTCCGCCATTTTGCCTGGCACGAAACGCTATGGAACACAAAATATGTAAGTTCGTGAACATGCGGGATACCGCATTCTTATCAGGGAACATACCTTATATTACGTTTTACATCTGACAACTTTAACATAACTTTCTTTCTTTCTTCGTCAAACGGCGGAAACTTATCTGTACTCCTAATGTAAACGATGTAATGATGGCAAATATTAAGTTCGTTTACCATTCGTCAATGAACAGGTCACCTAAGGTTCATCTAGGAACATTGCCATCGTACGAATTATCCAGTTGGAAAAACATTTTGCCCAAGATTCCAACTTGAAGGAAGAATATCGAAATTGTATGGAAGAATATGTGAAATTAAATCACACGGAACATACAGGGTCTACTGAAGCAGAGTTCATGAAACACGACAAGGATGGTAATACCTTTTATACTTGTGCATATCTACCTCATCATGCGGTTTTGAAACTGAGTAGCACTAGCACTAGCCTACTTGTGAAGAGACGAATTTTGATTTGATTTTCACGTATTGCAAACTTTTGTCATTTGTAGTATTAAGTAATAAATGAATAGATAAATAAATAAATAATTGGTATAATTAAAAAAAGAATAAGTTGACTAGTTGACGATCTTACCTAATTGTTGGAAAATCTGGCCTAGCATCTGGATCTTCGTCCCAGCAATCTTTCATACAATTTACAACATAATCTGGACAATTGCCCGCGTCTATAACAAACTCGATATCGGGTCTAAATGGCTGTTCGCCTTCTGTAGGTACATGCTTAACTAACTCAACAATTTCCTTTGGTTCATATCCATTCTGTCCAAATGGACCTCGTCGACTTATAATCTCATATAAAATTATGGCAAACGAATAAACATCTCCCTTTGGTGTTCCATAAATATTTGGATAACGTAATAGTTCTGGTGCTTTCCAAAATAAATCTGTTAAAAAAACATTAAAATCCATTAAATATAAAACTAAAAAAATAATTGAAAATAATTTACTTGTAAAGTGCTGATGCTCGCCAATTGATTCATTTTCAGCACAGTGACGTAGATCATGTAGTCCAAAATCGGTAACTTGCAACATCCACCTTGACGTCACCACACAATTTGAAGACTTTAAATTTCCATGAAATCCTAGCGAGGAATCATGAATATAAATCATTCCCTGGAAATTTGGATGGATTTTTGTCGTCCTTATTAATTACAAGACAATCTTTAGCCACTTTGGGGTGGCAGGTGGTTGTTAACTTACCTTAATTAAATCATGAATAAGGGACGCAATAAATAAATCATCTAATTTGATGTCTTCATTCTCAATTATATCATATAAACTGCCCTTAGCACAGTAATCGGTGACTAGTAAGGTTCTCATTGGTTCTACACATGCTCCAATAAAGCTATTTATATTATCGTGACGCAATTCTCTTAGAAGGCGCATTTCTTTCATTATATCGCGTGATATATCTTTTTTGCGGGAGAATTTTAGCTCTTTTATGCGAACAACAACACCACGGTATCGTGCTGTTGATGTGAATACCTGATTTGAGCAGCGAGATCCATATGAAGCAGCACTTGCAAGACTTAACTGAAATAGAAAGGAAATTTTTGTTAATTTTTTGCGAAATTTTAATAATCCTACAATTAATCTTATTACCTTACTTGGTGAGGATACTATGTCATTGCCAAAATATCCTTTTATTTCGATGGAATCGATTTTCCACAGCAATCCTTCTATTTCAAGCTCAATCTTCCATTTTCGGTATATACTCATTGTTATTACTCCCGCACAAAATAAGACTAGAGCTAATATTCCAGCGGCAACCACTGACGTAATATGTCGGTCATCCTTTTCGCAGAGCTCGTTCATGAAACCGCACATCGGCTCATCGAATGGTTTCTCCTTTCCTGGCCAATCAACCCGAACTGATCCATTTATTAGTTTGTATTCCTGGAATAATTATTAAAAACCGTTAGAAAAGTATGCAAAATAATAATAATAAGCAAAAGTTAGATTTTATAATAAACCTTATTCCTTTTAGTGTATTATCATAAAAAAAAGTTATAGTTCGGCAACCCCATATCGTAGGTACATACATGAAAACAAGGTCAGAAGACCTAAGAATCAGAAATTTTATAGATCGTTTAGCGAAAACAAACTGGAAGGATTGGAGGTCCTGCTTTTCTGGAACTAGGTTTGAAGGACCGGGAGCGGCAAGCATAAGCCATCCAATAACCAAACGGGCCACAAAAGCGCGCCTGAATATGTCCAGCATATTTTCACAGCATATCTGATGAACTTAATGAAAAAGCATATGTGAGCAAACTGCATCTACATGCAGGCTTGGGAAACTAAGCAAAACGGCAGTCCTTTTTTGTTTGGATTGAATAGTGGTAACCAGTATAAATTGAGGAACCAACTTGCTATTAGCACCCACACACTGTGTCAAGAGGATGAGACTTTTTTTGATGTTCATGCCTGGCTGCAGCCAAAAGTAAATTTAGTTTTAAAATCCAAAATACAAAAAACTTTTAGTTTTTAGTGTTTTAGTTTTCTGATTACTGTTTTCTTTTTAGCATGCTGGTGTGGGAGCCTCATTTGCCTCAATATATTGTTAGATTCTGAGGAATAGGTCAATTGATTTTAAGCTTATGCCTAGGATGTGCGCCTTCTGAGTTAGAAGGATTAATTCTATTAACACCTTCTCCCTTCTGGAAAATCATTATTTTTGATGTATTTAGATTAACTGTAAGATTCCACAATTTACAGTATTCCTCCAGTTGATGTATCATCCGCTGAAGTATTTTGGGCTCATCGGAGATGAGTACAATGTCATCTGCATACAAAAGATTTTATCTGAATATACTGAATTATTTGACCAGTTTCCAGGCAACTTTATATCATTAATAAAAAGGGCGAACAGTGATCGGCTTACACAGGGTGGTAATAAAACTATCCGACAAGTTCTCTCCATCCCAAAATTGGACCCTTGTATCCTCAGCTCTTGTAGTATTCGTATTATCTTATTCGATAAACCACAATTATATAATTTAAAGAATAATGATCTACGAAAAATGGCATCAAAGGCTAATTTAAAATCGACGAAGAAATAATAATAATAATTTATTGCTTATAAGTGTACACAAGATTTACAATCTTTTGTGAATACAAACTAGTAAGTCAGTGCAATATCAATTCCTAATAATAAAAAAACAAAAAACAAAAATGAGCTATTAGAAACTAAGAACAGAAATTAAAAAATAAATCGGCTACGTCAAATAGTTCAAAACAAAGTGAGTTCGAATTTGCGTTTTGAATGCATTGACGGTGCTTGCAGTTTGCAAAGTAACGGGTAAACTATTCCATAATCTGATAATCTGGACGAGGTAAGAACCTTCCAAAACTGATCTATAAAAGCGTGGCATTACAAGGTTTCTGTTTCGATGAGATTTAGTGGACTGGAAAAGTTCCCTACGATATTCCGGCTTATTTGATCGCAGTACGCTGAACAGCAAAATAAGCGCTCGACGCTTTAGATAAGATTCCAAAGAGCAGCCAAGTAATCGAAAACGAAAAGGGGAAACGTGATCAAATCTACGCAAACCAAATACAAATCTAATACAGTCGTTGAATGCAACCTCCATTTTACGTGAACAAATATTATCCAATTTGAGGAAAACAACACTTCCAAAAGTGAAATGAGGCAGAATCAACGACTTTACCAGGGTAAGACGAGTAGTACAAGGCAGAATATCGGCCGATAACCAAAGTCTACGCAGTCCAGCATAGATCTTACCCAGTCTCGCCTTGACATAATCACAGCACTTCATACTGCTATTTAATTGTATTCCAAGATTGGTAAATTTATTCAGCATGGGTAGCGGGGAATGGTTTAGAAACACTGGTGGGACGTCAGACATATCAAAGACGCTATTATAGAAACATATAGACTGTGACTTTACAGGGTTAAGTTGCAGACCGTTGTCTAAAGACCACGAGTATATTCTATCAAGATCTGCATTGATACGCGCTAAGCAATCCTCTAGGAGACCGATAGGCCGGCTTAGATACACCTGTACATCATCAGCATAGAGATGTACTTTTACATCTCGAACAGCTTTTGGCAGATCATTTATGAATAAGCTGAATAACAGTGGACCCAATATCGACCCTTGGGGAACTCCACACTGTAGAGGCAGTATTGTGGAATAGGCATTACCGACCCTGATCCGCTGGCCACGGCCGCTCAGAAAGTTGTCCAACATAGATGCTGCTGAGTTACCGAAGTTAAAACAAGAATAGAGCTTCTGCGTAAGCATTCCATGGTTAACACTATCAAAAGCCTTTGAGAAATCCAAGAGGACAAGGGTAGTGAATTTGTCACAATCCAGTGCGCTTCTAATGTCAGATGTTATCTTTAATACCGCAGTTTCACAACTATGAAGTGCTCGAAAGCCTGATTGCCATTAGGATAAAAGGTTATTCCTATTGACGTGTTCAAGTATTTGTTGGTACATTACTTTTTTCAACACTTTAGATAGAAAGCAAAGTAAGCTGATTGAGCGAAAATCAGCCGGGGATTTTGGCGAAGTTTTCTTTGGTACTGGAAGAATAGGAGCTTCCTTCCAGCTGGTGGGAAACGTTATGTTAAGGATATACATACTGATAATAAGTAGTATTAGTTTAATGAAGCGTGGCGATAAGTTGTCCGGTCCAGTTGCCTCAGAACTAATTGAGTTACACGACGTTATAAGTTCAGTAACATCCACTCCACGAAAAGAAAAGCTGTGATCAGAACTGCTTGGAGTAATATCAGGATTGCGCATAATGCTAAATTGACGAATATTGAAAGCAGATGGAGCAGTATGGTTGGAAGAAGGAAAAGCATTGTTAATCTCGTCTGGCTCGAAGTTGCATTCAGTTTTGTCCTTTCCATAAACTTCCGATCTTACGTAAATTCCACCACAGATTTTTAGGGTCGAGGTTAGCGTCGATTTTGGATGAATAATATTGCCGTTTAGCTAGTCTAATTGCGCTTATAGCTCTATTGCGGGCAACTTTGTACACTGCTCTTGCTTCAAATGTTTTAAGACGCCTGTAACGTTGATAGAGATACTCGCGCCCCGCAATGAGATTACGTACACTCGCTGTACACCATGGACAACCATTTACTGTAGAAACTGTAGTCTTTATTGGTACGTACTTATCAAATAGATATGAGACCAACGACGTTAAAAACTTTCCACTTTCTCATCCACAGAAACGCAGTTAAAAATGTGCCACCATGGCAAACTTTGAAGAAGGCGTATATATTTTTTTTTTCAGCGAATGTCTTAGTCAAAAAACCAGCCTGGAAAGAATCTTAAACTCTAATTCCCAGACCGACAATCTATTATATGAAATAGCAGCGGTCACCTTCACGAGCTTTATTGCCTAGCTTCTCAGTACTGTGTTGAACTCGTTCATCTCTATTGGAGAGTCCAGCAAAGGGATTTCTGTACGTGATGCAGCGTATAACATCAAAGAGCAACTTTCCTCACGACAATGTAAGGAGATTGGAAATGATTTGTGAGGACTTTCAAGTCAATTACTGATCCAATTCTGAACTTACTTCGGCGTTCCTCCCTTACTATATTTTATTTAGATTTTTTTATGTTAAAGTAACCGAAATATAACTAATTTTTAAATTAAGAAATTTTTTAAATAACTTAAATTTACGTGGGGAGAATTTTTAAGCTGAGGCAGTAGCTTAAAAATTCTCCCCCACGTAAATCAGCATCACCTTACCATCTCTGGCAGAATTTAACATTAACAATGCCAATATTAGCTTTGGAGATTCAGCAACATTTTTAGGATTAAAATAAGTTCAATATAAATAGAAAATACTAAACATACAGTTGCAGTTCAAACTGTGATAGCATGCTAATGCAGACAATACAAGCTTAAATCAAGAAATAAAAAAGGCTGTTATTTGCCGTTTTGAGAATTATCTGGATGGGAAAAATATCATCCATGATATCCTGTTGAAACTTTAATCCTGCACCAGTTAAATGAAAACGGAAGAGTATAAAGCATGAACTTGAACAATGTATTTGCAGCGAAACTTTTATACTTGCACATAAACTACAAATCTATGTACCGTAAAAAATCACAGACGGCTGTATAGCTTTATCCACAATACATGGTAATACACACAATTTGAGAGGCTTTTCCATCAATTCATTGTCATGTACAAAACCTGCACGTTGTTTCAAGCCAATTAAAAAATGTCTCTTTAAATCAAATGACCTTTCAGTCCCAGATTGTTGTTCAGTTTACGTGTGATTCGACAAATTTGATACCTCTCTTTACATTCATAGTCGAATCGGGTTCATGTAAATTGGCAGTATTTCCATACATATTGTACTATGCCTACCTTTAACAAACAATAATAAAAGTATCCTTTTATTAAGCACGTTTTTAACTACAATTAACTCTTTCATTTGCATAAAAAAATACTCGAAAAAAAACAAAATTCTGTTAATAAAAAATTAATTAAAAAACGACGACTCACTCACTGGAAAATCTTCCCCTTGCTGAAAATATGCAACAGGCACCATATGTACACTGCAAGAGAAATTCTCTGGATCGGCAAATTTAAAGGGTTTTAGTGCTAAAACAGAAAAGTTTCCCTCGGAATCTCCATTTTTATCAATTTTTATGGTAGCGCCTGTAACACCTGTAAAATAAAAACAATTTAAAAAATTCTTTATACAAAAGTACTAACTAAAAATATAATTAAGATAATTCCAAAAATCATATTTTGCCAATATAGATGTCGAAAGTGAGTTCAATTTTAAATTGAAATTCAAAGTTACGTAATACTACATAGTCCATGCATCGACATGAAAATATTTTACAGAAAAAATGGAAATAGTTTGAAACAAACATATCTTTTGTAAATTTCTACGTCACAAAAAGGTTTAACGTGGTTTTTATATTCGGATGGCTGGAGAGATAAAAGGTTTCCTAATGGATAAAAAAAAATAGATGAATAGTCGAAAGTAATGTTGTATAACTTAATTTGGTTTGATGTTTTATTTTGTGTATGTTTACGATAAACTCAAAAACTACCTTTTGATTAAACTTCCATTGTTAGTTAGCTAACTAGACGAAATTCAAACTCAATGAAAATATTCCATTTTAATTCCACTTAAAACGTAGATTGAATAGAAATAGAATTAACCCTTCTAACACAGAAGGCACACTTCTTAGGCAGGAGCCCAGAATGAATTCACCTATTCCATCAAAACTATGAAATGAGGCTCCCACAGCAACATGCAAAGGAAAAAATAACAAGTAAATGAAAGGAGCAGGAAGAAAACAAATGAGGGAACCCAGCATACAACATGCAAAACAGAAAGTCACGTGAGCACAGACAACAGATAATTCTTAAACAACACCTTGCTGAGAGTTAAATCAAAATTAGGACATGCATTTACAGCCCTACATAAACGATTAATTGGAGAAAAGGAAACCCTGGATTGAAAGGAAACCCTGCTAACAAACGAACCTGAGTCTATATTAGAGTTCAAGAGCTGGTGAATAAAGACCAAGTCAGCGACTTTGCGCCTATTCTCAAGCGAGGGCAAACCGAGCAACCGGAGGCGATCGGTATAAGGCGGGAGTCTGAACGGATAGTCCCATGGGAGCCCTCTTAGCGCAAATCTAAGAAAATTACGCTGCACTGATTCAATACGCTTGGAATGAACAACGTAGTAAGGGGAACAGACCTGAGATGCATACTCAAGAATAGGTCTAACTAAGGAGCAGTACAAATGAATCAATGTAGGTATATCCGAGACCTCTCTAGACCAACGCTTAACAAAGCCCAGGACTAAACAACCTCTAGACACGATATAGTTGATATGCAGAGTAAAGTCAAGTTTCCTATCAAGTTTCACCCCAAGATCGGTTACGGACAGTACGCGACGGAGACCATTCCCCGCGAAGTTGTAATCCCAAGCTCGTGGATTAGAGCTCCGAGAAAAGGTCATAGCCTCACATTTCTCAAAATTGAGGTGTAAGCCATTATGCTCGCACCACTCAAGAAACGTATCTAAGTCCTTTTGAATAAGGTCGACCTCCCCACCATCCTTAACATAAGAGAAGATCTTCATGTCATCAGCGTAGATTAGAACATTAGAGTGCGAGATCAGATCGACAATGTCGTCAATGGCAAGAACGAATAGTAGGGAGCCGAGATGACTACCTTGTGGTACACCAGATGAAGCTCTGAAACTCTGGAAGTTTGTATATTTTTCATAACTGTTAGGTATGGACAGTTTAGACATAATATAGCGAAAAACTGCTTTCAAACGCTGCGTTCACATTGACAATCTTTGCATTCTAGGCATTACGTTCATACCAAGGTAATTGCGTAACCTCGAAATTTAAATCTAAGCAGTGATATTATTTATTAAAAAGGCGGTTTTTCCATTTGGAAAAAGTATTCAAATATTTGAGGGCACGATAGTAGAATGAAAGCAGGGCACTACTTACCTTTTCTCGAAGCGTTTCGCCGTATTTTCGCACCGACATAGCTTCGGTCTATACAGGGTGTAACGTTTCTAGAGGTCAATCCGAATACAAATGATATCTCTTACCTAGACAAACAAAAAATTTTTTGGCAGGGGGTGGGGGGGTAATCTGAACCGTTTGGGAGTTAAATTTCAGTTTTCCATGGTATGCACGTTACTCATTTATTTTTATCTCTTGATCTACTCAACATAGCGACATAAAACAAACGCTAGAAAACTACTACCCCAATGGCCTTTCCAAAAAGGTGCAACATAACAAAATACTCAAAGGATTAGAAAAACCGCATCCTTATTTCATTGCACTTTAGGTAGGAAATTCTTTAAATAAACAAAATTTTTAAGATAAAGGGCCGAAAATGATTGTTTTGGGTTAACAGGTGTAATTAATTTTAATTATTGTTCCAAAAAAGTTATAAAAATGTTAGTGTAATTCTGTTTTATTGTCGAATTGTGTTAGCCGGAATTCACATCCTTGTATCCTGGCGTTTTGTTACTCGTACCTGATGGAAATTTTGCTATAAAAAAGGGTCTGTAAACAAGAATACCTATTATCGTTGAAAAACAAATCAATAAGTACGGGTGTTTTTAAGCTAAAAGTATTAAAAAATGGCAGAATTTACATTCGAGGAATACGCGGATATTCTCTACATGTATGCTCTAGTAGACGGAAACGATAGAGCGGCTGAACTGGAATATCAAAGGAGATTGCCTAGTCTGCGAGCACCCCAAAGAGGGGTATTTACACGGACTTTCAGAAGGTTGAGAGAAACAGGAAGTGTAACTTCACACAACAGGGAGACACGATCCGAAACTTTGTGGGAACTTCTGCCGACGTCGGGCACTAAATAATCACCATCGTGAGGCAAGACGCTAAGAAGAGCACGAAGCGAGGTGATTAGGAGTGTCGTCATCTAAGATTTAGAGGGTTATTCATCGAGTGGGATTACGAGCACATCATTATCACCCAGCCCAAGGACTACTGGAAGGAGATTCTGAGAGAACACTGAGGCGGAGTTGGATCAATGCGTTGAGCGGCAAAAAAAAAAAAAATAGCACTTGGCTTCTGAAACGCGGCATTGACGAAAGGGCGTTTCTGGACCAAATTCTGTGGACGGATGAATCTCAATTCACCAGGGATGGTATCGCGAACTTCCATAACCTCCATACCTGGTCGGAAACTAACCCACGCAGGAGAAATATGACCTTATTCCAGCAGAGATTCAGTGTCAATGTTTGGACTGGTATCATCGGCAACCATTTGGTAGGACCAATCATTTTGCCGCAAGTGCTTAATAGTGAAATTTATGCGAATTTTTTGAACAATACACTGGCACATCTAATAAAGGAGAACCCTATGGATAATCTTAGAGGAATGTTTCACTAACACGATGGAGTACCAGCGCATATGGCTAACATTGTGAAGGTCATACTAAGTGAAAAATTTCCTAACCGCTGGATTGGACGAGGTGCACCAATTCCTTGGCCTGCTAGATCTCCAGACCTTACCCCATTACCCCATTTTAGGATTTAGTTAGCCGAATATACTAATAACATAAATTTCGGAGAAAATTTGGGAAAATGCTGAAATTTTGGTAATTTCAAAGCATTTTTTTCAATTTTGGCCGTGACTGTATCTGCAGTGGTAATAGTGAGATCAACATTGTTGACAATTTTGGTAAGGCCATTGGGGTAGTAGTTTTCTAGCGTTTGTTTAATGTCGCTATGTTGAGTTGATCAAAAGATAAAAATAAAAGAGTAACGTGCATACCATGGAAAACTGAAATTTATGAATCATCCTGTAACTCCCAAACCGTTGAGATTGCCCCCCCCCCATACAATTTTTTGTTTTTCTAGGTAAGAACTATTATTTCTATTCGTATTGACCTCTAGAAACGTTAGAACCTGTATAATACTAGAGAGCCCAAATTCTCAGGATAAGCAAATTTTTTTTTATGTATAATGGCTCATTATTGCTTTAATTGTTACAAAAGTTAAATCCTAAAAACTGCTAGCTACCCTATAATTCTGCAAAAATGACACATAAAAGAAATAAAAATTACTCTAAGCTTGAAGGCAAAAACAACCTGTAAAAAAGAAAATAAACAAATTTCAAAATGCCTCAAAGTGAGTGTCAGCTCAAAGAAAAGTTCCTTAACAAATTTTGTAAAAACAAAATTGAAACTAAACCTAGAGCTAAACCTAAACGAACGTATGCAATGAACCGAAACCGGAAATATTAACTAGAACATGATTGGCTGAGTGTTCCCACAGGGTAGATGCAGCACTTTATTTGGCACAATCGTTATAAAGTAAAAATCCTACAAAACTCTAGCTACCCTAAAATATGTACAATATTCAAAACAAAAAGACACAATAGTTAACGATGAAAGAAATTACACGTTACTCTAAAGATGTTTCGTAACGACTCTAAAACTTGAAGGCAAAAAGGCAAGAAATTTTAAAATGCCTCCAAGCGAGTGCGAGTGAAATTCGAAACTAAACTAAAACTACTAAACGACCGAACAAAAATAACCGAAATCGTGAAGAAGATTAGACTAGAACATGATTTTCTGAGTGTTCCCAGAGGATAGATGCAGCACCGGGTGAAGTTCCTACTTCGGGAACCACTGCTCCCAAGCAAATGCCCGCTCCGTAGAGCCGTTCGCCGCGTTTCTAGTCCTCATCCAAACATGTTCTAAACGAACGCACCAAAATTTCGAACCGATTAGAGTTAGAGTCCCGCGGGACCAGTCTGCAGAGTCATTGACGTCTTCAAACTACTCCCATATCCTCCCAGTTCAACGATTCCAAAGTAACACTTGTCCTTCCCGCAGCACTTGCAGCAATACCAACGCGAAGAGAAGCTTGGTGGACAGATAAGCTGACACATATCGCGAACAAGATTATTAATGTCGCACAAGGTCGGGCATGTGAAGTATCTGTGGAACAGGGTTCCTTCACCACCACAAACCATGCAGGCGATTTGAATTCGTCGATCGATATGTGATAGCTGGTTTGGATGCACGAGGCTGTGATGGAGCAATTTGAATGCCACATCAGAGTCTCCCCATTACTCCCAAATCTACCCCAAGATGTGCGCGCCATCTATTAACACCTACGCCATCTATTTACTCCTACGAAGAGCTCGCGCAGCCAACGTGAAGTGAGTGTACTGAATGTCGTGTGCGGCGGCCGATTCATTACGAAAACGTACAACAACACAACCTAACCCACATATTTATTCGATTCACATAATTCTTGGAAAAAGCAATTCAGATTCTGCAATATTTGCATTACATAACGTATGAAAGTGTGAATATTTTCCTCCGTATTTGTGTAGAATACAATGTTTGGCTGGAATGGGGTAATCATATACTCTTAGTTAATATACTTAATGCACTTAGCGTGACAAAATAAATTCAGTATTTGTAATTGTAACTAATTACAAATCCTGTAATTATGATTGTTTCAGATTACAACTACTTTTTAATTGTAATTCCACTTGATAAAATTGTTAGTTACAAAAAAGTAATTGTAATTGTATAAGTAATTACTCGATAACATTTTGCAATTAATAATCAATTACAATTTGCCCAACTCTGTCATTGGGATAGTAGTGTTTTGGTGTTTATTTGATGTCACTGCTTTGAGTAGATCAAAAGATAAAAATAAAATAATGATTTGCCCGTAAAAATTGCTAATTCATGAATCATCCTGTAACTCCCAAACGGTTGAGATCCCTCCTCGTCATACAATTTTTTTTTTTGGCTGGCTAAATGAAATCTATTACCCCACCTATTTTGGCATACTTTAAATGAAACACCCTGTATAAAAATGTAAACATTATAGGTTACTAGAGCGTAGGTATAGTTTTTTTCTTAATATCGAGATATAATGAAGATGAATAACTTAAAATTAAATGGAGTGAATTTAAGAAAAATTATAATTTAAACTTAAGAATTCATATCTGTTTACAACTAGACATTTAAAGGTTAAAAAATTTTACGTTCCATGATAGCATCGAGAGCTATAAATCTGGGTCCAGTTAAGAAGGTGGAAATGCAATAAAATTAATGGAATTATCTATTATCACCTTATTTGCTAAAAATTTACCCAAACTTACTTTTATAAGTACGATTTTCAATAATAGTTTCTATAATTTTAGTTCCATTACTAGCTATATCATATATCACTTCATCCGTTAGTATCCTCTGCTCCTGATGCAGTAGTTTATCTAGAGCCCAGGCATAGAGTTTAACGGAATCATAGAGGTAGGCGGCATATATTGATACAAACTGTAACAAAACAAATTAGTTAAATTCATTGAAATATTATTTAATTTGAAATTTGGTACCTTAAAGTAATTATTAGCATAAAATATAGTTGGTAAAGAAAAGTAAAAGGGTTCTTTCGTGTTGTACTCACGAACTTTCTCTGTGAAATTTTCGTAATTTTCTGTTGGTGGAGTCGAAACAACAACTAGTAGACTTCGAGCCAATCTATAGAAACTTTCTGTTTCTGCACATTTTTTGTTTTTTTGCTGATAGTCTGGTTTCCATAAATACTTTTTGGCTTCCCTGAAAAATAAATGTATTTTGAAACAAGTTATATTTTAGAGAATAAAAAATTATTAAAGAAAGTTAACATTATTTTAAGAAGAGAAAGATTAAAGGAGTGGAACTGTTGATATACTTTTCATGTATGCGATATTAAAACGATAAGCAAGGCCGAGGTGAGTCTAATAACATGGCAATGTCATTTCCAGACCTACAAACCTCTACATCTTCAAATCGAAGGTGAAGCCAATTGTACTGGGCTGTTCCTTAAAATATCTAACATTTCAGTTCTAATCCATTGTAGCTGATAACAGAATCTAATATTAAAACAGTTCAGTATACTCCTTATACCGCACAAACAAACACCACTTGAACACAGAAAGTTAATACATTGCTGTAGTAAATAAACAAAACGTATATAGGACAAAGATGAGTGCGTTGAGGCACTTCTGCTATATTAATTGTTTTGATTTTTTGTCGATAAAACACTAGTTTAAATAAACCTATTGGATTGGATCACTAAAATAGTACTCAGTTTTCAAAAGAACGAAGAACTAAATGTTCAGAGCTTACAAAGCAAAATTCTGTGAAACTAGGTCGAAGCTGACAATTTGTATGTTTTACAACCGCTTGTAGGACACGCGTAATGCATCGATCTTTGACCTAGTTTTGCGCCACACAGTGGCTCAAACATTATTTCGCCAGAAGCTCGTCTAGAAGATATCTCGAGTTATTTAGGGAGTCTTTTTATTTGCAGTAACTGGTTGAGTGTCTGACACATGTTCCTGATACATTAGGGCAAAACTCGCATCTTTTGGATATTTTTCTGACAACGCATCGAAACAAATATTCGGTTTCCGTCACGACTATACTAGATAATTTACACCATTGTTTAACCTCCGCTAAATTTTGCACCTTCTCTCTAATAACAACTAATGAAGATTCTACCAAAAGATTAGTCTCGCCTCTAGTCAAAGTCATAAAGAATGTCACCTGTTCTTCAATACCACCACTCATTTATAATGGGTATATTTGTACTAACTCATTAGACAAAGCCAATCTGTTTGCTGGTAATTATCACCTTCCACGTACACCGCACCGCACGTTTTTGTTCATCGCAGTGCACTATCAGGTAAAAGACGCTACGCTTTAGCACCCGGGATATTTTCAAGATACTTTTGAAACTTGTCGTGTCCGAAGCTACTGGACCTGATGGATTTTCGCCTATGGTTTTAAAATACTGCGACTCTGCTTTGGTAAAACCTGTACGCAAAATCTTTTACCCGTTATACTATACAGGAGTGTTTTCATCTACGTGTAGACTTCCTCATGTTCAGTTGATACCAAAAAGGAGAGACCCCTCTAACTACAGGCCAATTGTACTCACTTCGGTTATATCTAAGGTTTCTGAATCGCTAATCACTTCTCTATCTAAACAACCAAATTATCAAAGATTACCAAACGTTTTCAGCACTCACTGCTTAACTGGAGACTTAGTAACTGCTGTAATAAAGCGTTAGAGTCATAGTCTCCGTAATTTTGCAAATTCGGAAAACGTAGCTCTTGATATTTCAAAGGCCTTTGATAGAATCTGACATGCCCTTCTAGCCAAACTTCAAGCATTCGGTTTTCATTCTCAATTTTCTAAATAGATAGAAATTTTTTATCCTGTAATAATAAATAGATGGAATTAAATTTGATCACTGCGAAATAAATGCCGGTGTACCTTAGGGTTCAGTTCTTTCACCAACCTTATTTCCTCTTTTTATGAGAGATCTTTTGTCTCTCACTTATCATCCTATTCATAGTTTCGCCAATGATAGCACCCTTGTAATGAGTTCTCTACAGAAATAAATCGAGAACACATGATTGGATCATTAAAAAACGTTATCTCTCCGAAACTTGCTTGGGGCAGAGTAAATCGTGTTGTGTTTAACGGAAAAACCTCAATGCACAACACATATATATACGAGGGCTCTTCAAAAAGTAACGATAAAAACGCTCTACAGAAAAAAATATCTTTCAAATTTACATGTTCTTTTTCGAAGTAACCCTCGGTTCTAATACACTTTTCCCACTGTTCCTGACAATTTTTAAATACGAACGCCTGAACATCTTTTAGGAGTTTCTCGCAGCTTTAATGTGATTGGTCTTGAATTTCCGGCCCTTAAGCGGACATTTGATTTCGAGCAACAGCCAAAAGTCACAAGGCGCCAAATCTGGACCATACGGTGGGTGAGGTATATTTGTGATGCCGCGAGTGTTCAAGAAATCCACTTCAGTGTAAGCTGCGTGGGCCCGCGCATTGTCATGATGCAGTAAAATTTCGTTAATGTTCTTGTGCATGGCCAAATCATCGTGCAAAATCGAAAATATGCTGCCAACTGAAATGTCTAGACATGGGGTGAGCTCCCTAAGGCTAATTGATCGTTCTTCTCTGACGATAACGGCAGCTGTAGTTTTTATAACCCCGGTGCGAGACGTTAAAGAGGACCACTCCAGCGGCTCGTCGGCGATGCTGTCTCTACATTCTTCAAACGCCTTAAACCGCTTGTAGAAGGTCACCTGGTTCATAACATCTTTATCCGACATCATAGTTAATAATTTATATGTCTTTCTGGGTTTTCCCGAGTTTTACTAAATATTTTACTTTACTTTTTATTTATTTAATATCTTAGCTTAGGTGTTGCAACATGCCCTTTTCAAATTATTCTCCTGGAGCATTAAGTGTGGTCTGGGTAAAAAAGTGGGCAAAACAGAGTTGATATTCTTCTCAGTTCCTCCTATCAACTCCTCAACACTAAATAGGGTCAGACTAAAACTACATAAGTGACCAAGTTAAATAAGTATATAAGCCTTGTTCTGGCCTAGAAACTAAGCAGGAAGCCTAACATCCAAAAAAGAGTATGTAAAGCGACGTAAGCGCTGTACTCAAGCAAAAAGAGAATAGGCCAAAGATGGGGCATGGAGCCGCGCACTACTCGCATCCTTAACTGCCATTAGACTCAATTCAGTCCACACTTGGACGCTTACTGACTACAGACATTCCAAAATACTGGTACAACAAACAATATCGGCTAGACCATACCCTTCTTTTAACGCCAAATTCGATTCTTCTATTCCTACCAGGCAGGAATAGTAGGACGGCTCTCCTCCATGAGGAGAATCAGTGCATCTTTACACTGACGGCTCCATATTGGAAAGTAAACTAAGTGGAGTTGTCTATCTGCAAAATCTGGACCTTAGCATTTCGTTTCGTTTACCAGATTACGGTAGTGTTTTTCAAACAAAAATCATGGCTGTAAAGAAGTAAGCCGCTAGCCACATGCAAGCTGGAAATTGAACAAGCACTCCTTAAGATTGCTTGAATGATAAGTGGCAAACGGAGCATTCCTGCCTAATCACACGGCACATTTGGTCGAGCCTGTTGCCAAGAAACAAAATTATTTAGTACAAAAATAATCAAAGAGAATTGGGGAAATTGGGTCTATCGTTGCCTCTTCTAATTGAAGTGGAAGAGTGCCTGGAGAATGATACACAATTAAACTTAATAAAAAGGTAATTGGGCTTCTGAGTCGTAATAATTCTATGGAGAAATAAAATAGTACGATAATTCAGATATTTACAGAGGCTGCATCCGATAATAGTTTGATCGAAACGCCTTAGTCCATACACATAACGGACAGCAGAATTAAAGGCGACGTTAAGTTTACGTGATGATAGATAGTCCACCTTACAGAATGGTTCACAACAATACCTCATGATTGGTACAATTAATGATTTTATTACGTGTCTTCTGTGGTGTGAAATGAGCAGTAATAGATATTCGTCGCAAAGTACCATATACTCTACCAATGACCTGATCAGACCAAACCAAAGTTCTGTTAAAAATAATGCCAAGATTTTTAACAGTGTTACTATACGGTAGCAGCATTAATTTTAACAGAGGAACAGGGAGAAATATCAATAGGACTCGGACTCCTATGTATAATAATGCCATTGGATTTACAAGTATTTAGAATTAATGCATTATTTTCTGTCCACGTGGATAAACTTTCTAGGTCATCATTCAATCGACAAGCGGAATCTTCGATTAATCCCAGTGGTCTAGATATATACAGTTGTGTATTATCAGCATACATGTAAAATGTACAGTCCGGTAAGACAAAAGGGAGGTCGTTAATAAAAATTGAGAATAACAAAGGACCAAGAATAGAGCCTTGGGGTATTGACATCTAGAAAGCCAGACGATTTATTGTCACAAAAAAATTTTTGTTTTCGAGAGGTGAGATATTAGCTTACATGGAGGTCCGAAAAATTCGAAATATTCAACAAGTAAGAGTTGGTGATCAATTTTATCAAATGCTTTTGAGGAATCAAGAAGAACCAATAAAGTAAACTGACTGTCATCAATTGAATCTCTAATATAATCCGAAATTTTCACTAAAGCTTTAGTACAACTATGATTGGGCCTAAAACCAGACTGACATGGTGATAACAGATTGTTCACAAGATAACTAAGAATTTGTTTATGCAGCAACGTTTCAAAAACTTTAGAAAGGAAAGGGAGAATGGATATGGGGCGATATTCAGTGGAACTAGTTGCACTTTAGCAAGTTTCCAAACAGTTGGCCAAGGTGCAGGTAATAAGGATAGTGTAAAATAAATGAGTAAGAAAAGGAAGTAAAATAGGCAAAAGAGCATTTATAAATTTTGGATGCATCTCGTCGATTCCGGCAGCATTGGATTTAACGTCCGTTTCATTAACATTAACAATGAACGAAAACCCCTCACTGATGTTCCTGGACTTAATTATCTCTACAACAGTGTCATCAAGATTTCCTGTATTCTTCAACGCATTAGAAGTAAACTGTCGATTTAAGTCATCCCGGTTAGCTGAGCAATTGAGGTTTCTGGTATGGCCCACACCGATGGACTTTAAGTTCCTCCAACTTTTTTTATTGTGAAGATTTATATCGAATTTAGAAATTTTACTTGGCTCTAGTTTCTGCGCTCACTTCTTCTAATATTCTAATATTAGCTTCCATCGACGGTATGCGGAGTAGCGTACGATTATTAATTTCCTTATATTTGGGGTAAACCGAGGACAACCGGGACAAAGAATGCGCCTAGGTTTGACAGCAAAGTACTTATTGAACAGGTACATAATATAGATAGGTAAACTAGTATCTGCTAATGTTAGTGTGTGTGTCCCATCCTAATCTAACCTAATATTCTATAATTTCATTTTAATACTGGCAGTAACTAGGAGAGGTTTTTATTGTAAATTTTGACAAACGTTCTTTAAAGATCAAACATAATGTAAGCATAAAACATAAATCACGTAATCGTTCAAGGTAGAATTATTTATAAAA
The DNA here is from genome assembly GCA_964036015.1 of Leptarthrus brevirostris. Taxonomy (NCBI): domain Eukaryota; kingdom Metazoa; phylum Arthropoda; class Insecta; order Diptera; family Asilidae; genus Leptarthrus; species Leptarthrus brevirostris. The sequence continues at coordinate 10,628,677 of OZ038373.1, forward strand.
CATCTTGTATTCTATTACGCCTATACGATGAGGGGAACAAGGGTTTTATGTTAGAGGCATTTCGAATTAAAATGTCACAAACAATTATTCAATGACCAAGTAGAAATATCCCTTTTGTTGTCAGTGATATTATTTTTTTACATTTATGGCTTCCAAATAGCAAAATAATGATGCAGAGAAAAATCGGAGAATATCTTTTCTTTAACATAAATTCTGAAGATTACCTGGGCGTTATGGCAACTGTCACAACAGTGAAACAGTGAATCTTTTATTCCTCGTTTAAATCATTGACAAGGTCAATGATGAGATTTCTCTGAAAACAAGATTACTTGATTCAAGGAACTCTTGATTTTAATTTTAATAAAAACATTGAAGTTTTCTTCTCTACTGCAATTTTTTATCTCCACAAAAATCAACTCAAATTAAATATTTAATCATATGCTGAGATGAAAATACACTAAGAGATATGTCTAGTATTTATACTATTTACAAAAAGGAAAGTGCTGCTTGAGGCCATCTTACGTATCTCCATATTCATGTTGGGGGTTCATTTTTGGGTTCAGATACGAAAGGGAGAAGACTACTATTTACAAAAAGGAAAGTGCTGCTTGAGGCCGTCTTACGTATCTCCCTATTCATGTTGGGGGTTCATTTTTGGGTTCAGATTCGAAAGGGATTTTCTGAGAAGACTACTATTTACAAAAAGGAAAGTGTTGCTTGAGGCCATCTTATGTATCTCCCTATTCATGTTGGGGGTTCATTTTTGGGTTCAGATTCGAAAGGGATTTTCTGAGAAGACTACTATTTACAAAAAGGAAAGTGCTGCTTGAGGCTATCTTACATGTCTCCCTATTTCTGTTGAGGGTTCCTTTTTGGGTTCACATTCGAAAGGGATTTTCTAAGAAGACTGGAGTTTTAATTTGATTGAAATATAAAACAATATGCATATGTAGGTAGGTGTTGCACAGTGTACAGTGCTAATATCCAGCCACTCACTATAGTTTTTGGCTAACTTCAAATGTCAACAATTGACGAGAAGTTAAATGTACCGTTTTTTTTGTTGGGTAGAGTATGTTTCACAATTACCATCTAAAAAAAATTTTTGGTGGAGTGGGGGTGAAACCTAACTTTGTAATGCGTGGTTCGATTTGGATGATTCCTTTTTTTTGTTGTATAGAGTATGATCCCCCATTGCTAATGATGAAAGACATCTGGCCCTATGGTGAAGAGAGAAGGGTGAAGGATAGATTGGAGTTACCGCAGGATTTCCATAATACTTATTTTGCTTGGTGATACAAATACTATTCAGCTCGCACGTAGTTGTCCACGAGGATGAAGATACTCCTGCCGATGGTTGATTTGTTGCTATTTCTCGTGACACTTCAGGTTGGTCGGCAGAAAAAGGCGACGATGGTGTGGGTGGTAGTTTTTCGATGTTTATAGCAGAAATTCCGGGAAACGACTTCTAATTCTCCCTTTTTTGGCCTCGAAGGGCTCTCACCACTAGTCATTTTTATGTATTAAAAAAAAAAACAAAAAAAATAGATTTAAAACACAAAAACTACAATTTGCACGTACTTTCGCAATGTATAATGCCAGCCGCGAACTGAGTTATATATATCAAACGACACAGACCCACACATATGCGTGGCTGGTAACGCAAATTAGCAGCCCTTGTGGGGGCATATACATATGACGTCTCCTACATCGGTTTTGCTCTTTTAACGATTTGTTAATCTCGGTGCCTTCCTTCTCTTCCTATCTTCGCCATGTGTTGCGCGGTCGTCCAATTCGACGTCTTTCTTGGATCCCGTACGGGTTCCAATCTAGAGCCAGCGATGTTTTTGGCTTTTTTCTTAGTGGGTGGCCTATCAATTGCTACTTTCGCCTGCGAATACTGGTGTCTATCTCGTCATGGTCTGTAGGTCTTCGTTGATAATGACCTCCGGAGGATACGCCGGAGGAGACACTGATTAACAAGCATTAACTTAGATGATATTTGACAGGTCACTTTCCACGTTGAACAGCAATACAACAGAACAGACTTAACGTTCGATACAAAGATCCGGAGTTTAAGTGCTGCTGAAGATGGGATAAGAGGTTTTTACGAAGATATATCCCTCATTATCACTCAGTCAACCAGCCCGATTTAGAAAGGAGGAGAGAAACTCATGCATCAGCCAGAACGCTTCGGCTTAGAGAGAATCTATACGTTACATAAATACGCTCTGGGTGTTTCCCAGGACGCCTTTAGAATGATGACCTTTGGCAGTAAACATCGCACTACAATCGGGCTATAGAACGTGAGAACTCTGTGGGACCAGTGTAGATACGCAAATATCATGGAGGTGGAAAAGGAAGTGGCCCAGTAACAAATAAATGTTTTATGATTAAAAGAAACTGGATGAAGAGGAAATGGAGAGTTTTTATCACCCACATCTGAAACAGTGCTGCTATACTCTGGCCAGGAAGAATTAGACACACCCTTCGTGTCAGGCGTGTGAAGATTTCCAAAAAATGGCGATCTGAGGAGCTGTAGCTATTGGCACGGTATTTGTCTTTTGTTTTTGATGGCAATAATCAGCATCAATACACTCCGAATTACCATCGAGCAATCCGCTGAATGGACGTCCCCTTTACATCTAACGTTCGTCAATTTTGAGAAGGCGTTTGACAGCGTTAATCGCGAGTATATATGGGCAGCTTTACTTAGGAGAAGCATCACAGAAAAACTTATCACCAACAAGGCCCTACTCAGCTGCCCAATGTCACACTATGGACAAGGAAAAACTTTCGAAGCTCTTCCAATATTAGACGACCACCAATCGTGAGGGATTAGATGAAACTTTTTAACCGCATTATTGCCCACCTGGACTATGCCGACGATGTATGTCTCCTATTCAACAAAATGAGCCATGTAGCTCTACTTTCGAAAGCCCTGAGCAGTGAAAATCGCAGAGCAGGGCTTACGATCAATTCTACTAAAACCAAACTTATGAGCATGGACTCCAGGAGACAAAAGGAAATTTATCTTGAAGAGCAACAAATAGAGCGAGTGGATAAATTTTGGTATCTCGGAAGCATAGTTTCAGTAGTTTCAGAAGAGGCTTGCATCAGTAAGACTCAAGGTTGCATTTAATTTTCTTGGTGAGATCTGGCGCAATAACAATATCTCCAGACACACAAAACACCGGATCTTCGAATCGAACGTAAAGTCTTTTATGTTGTACGGTTGTTCAACATGGAAAGTGATCTGTCAAATATCATCAAGCCTTTGTCAACCGGTGTCTCCGGCGCATCCTGAACATTGATTTGCCGATGGTCATTACCAACGACGACTTACACTAATCTGCAGGCCAAGACGGGATAGACACCAGTATTTGCATGGTAAAGTGGCAATGGATAGGCCACACACTAAGAAAAGAGGCAAACAACATCGCTCAACAGGCTCCAGAACCCGCACGGGGTCCAAGGAAGACGTCGAATTGGACGACCGCGCAACACATGGAGAAGATCTGTATGGAGGGAAGCTACACAGATCAACAAATCGTGGCCATAATTGCGTTGGCGCAGAACCTGACCATGTGTAGAGTCGGTGTAGTAGATACCATGAGCCCCACAAAAGGTGTTAAAGGAACCAAAGAGAACCAACTTCGACAATACTTGCCAAAGCTACGGGTTTCAGTAAGCCTCAGGTAGAGCACTTTTATAAAAACCTACGAACTACGAGTATATGATAAATATCACTTCTCACCGCGGAAAATATTTAATACTAGCTGTTCTCGCGATTTTCTTCACATTTAAAAATTCAATTCGAATATCGCTAATAATTTCAACTCTATTTTCGAGAAACACTTACAACTTCGACTTTTAAGATAAATACTTCTCCAAATATTTCTGTGTCTCCCTATTTTCTTAAAAGTGAATTTTCCACGTTTCCTATCAGCCTTTTAGCAGACAAGGACTGATAATTTCATTAACTCGCCTCTTTAATGCTTTCGTCGATTGTTTCGACCTTCTTGGCAGGCAATAGGTCGGACTTCTGTTGAGAAACCCCATAAAAACCTATCAGCTGCAACAGCTGATATAGTCACCTCCAAGAAAAGAGTTAATGAGTTTGTCAAATTCATATGTAGATTGCACAAGGTAAAGTTAGTTAATTGCAAAATGTCACGGTTAATCTACTCTTGCCTTTCAACCTAACCATGGCATCAGGAACAACAGGCATCATAATTTTTGTCAACTTTTCGGAGAAAAATATTTATAAAAATTGTAAAGGATAAAACATCACAATTCATGAGTGAAAAACTTATAGGATACCCTGAAGATAAGCCATAAAAGCTTATTTAAAATATTGCAAGAATTGGGTTAATCGCCAAGTGAATGGGGCTAAGCAGAGAAATCTATACACCAAACAACAGAAAGTGAAAAAAAATAGAAGGAATCCCTGCAGGATGTTTTCTGCCAACGAGGCAAAACGGATATATAGGATGCAGCAAACTTCCTGTACATAAGTTTATACGCTATATGATAGATAGCGTTAGTGAAAGGCAATTGGTAAAAGGAGGAAATGGGAAGTCAGAAAGCATATATATATATATGCTTTATCATCAAAGTCTATAGTATATAGCATACTATAGACTTTGATGACACTGAGACTTCGATTTAAAAAATTCCAAAGTGTTAGGCAATTTTATTTAGATTGAATTTATTAGAGAAATTAGCTGTAGAATTGAAGCGTACAAAATAAATATAAATTTGACAACATTTCTAATTTCCAATGGCGTCGCATAGGATTATGGTTTACAGGTAGTATCTCTCTAGTTCCCGATTCGAGACAACGATTGCAAGTGGACCTACAATTTAAAGTGGATTCCGAACCGCTTTATCGTAATCCCATTTTTATCGTAACATGTCAGCGGCAAACAACCATGGTTCGCCGGCAGTGGAATCCGAACCTGTGGCCTCCAAATTGTAAGGCCGACACATTATCACTCCACCAACGACCAGGTGGTATAGAATTCTGTAATCCACGAAAAAACCAATATTATAATACATTGGTAAATACTGTAGATTGCAACTGCTTCCAATTGAAATTATCAAATTTTTCAGCAGTAAAATCCTCACTGAAGTAGTAGAATTTGTATACTCTATCACCCTGTAACGCACTGAGAAAATATGATCTCTTCACAGATTGGAAGAATAGACAGATTTTCCGGGAGTTTAACAATAAAGCCAACAAAGTAAGAATCACAGCTTACTCTAGATCCAAGGCCGGAAAACATCACAATCGTGGACATTTTATCATAATTTTTTTTTTTGTAGGTTGTTTGTTAGATCGATTAACCAATTTTTGCACACAAATAAAACTCCAAGAGCAAGAGAAATGATGATGTCATTGATACATTACAAGCTCAAAATTCAAAAAAATGAATACAAGAGAGAGTATTCTCTTTAAAACAGCACACCTTAAATTAAAATTTCAAAGAAGAGCATTAATATCGTTACAACGTATTCAGGACATTTGTAGGTTCACCTCAAACTAATGTCAGGATCATGAGGGCCCAGACACAGAAGATAACTGTGGGGTTGCACATTAATATTGGTGTGAATCGGTTGAGGCGTTTCTCTAAGCGGTTACGAGAATTAGAAAAAAGACCACAATTGTGAAATGTGGATTTGGGTAAGCTTAGATGAAAGTGCCCAAAGCACAGGATCGAGCAGACTAGTCCAGATATAGAAAGTCTTAGTTCGTTTAAGAAGACGAGGGTCCAAGGAAGCGAACTCAGAGACCTCCAAACTTCGGAGGTCCTACTTCAGTAAGGAAGGAGAATTACAGCAAGAGCATTAAATTTTTTTTTCTCTAAATGGATCGTATAGACTTATCATGGTTCAAATAACTTTAAGGGAAGCGAGAATAAACTTCAATTCGAAGGCTATTAATTTAGTCATACGAATGATTAAGAGCTTTTGCATTTGGATATGAGAAAGAGGAGCAGGATTGTTACATTTGAAACATAAGATCGCCAAAAATTGATGTTTTCTCAGTGGGAAGATAAACCTGAGCATGGTTGACTTAATATTGAAGAGAAGAAACTTTATGCAGAGAAGCACTACATGGGTTAGGGGGCTATTTACTGATTATGTAGGTGACCTGGTTATTCTCGTGAATTGAAATTGGAATTGTGACAGAAAAAGGAAAACACCACAATTTACAATCCAAATGCCAGAAGGATAAAATCTGGTTCTTTCTGGTAATGTGAAGTATTTGGGAATTAATTGAAGAACTCTTGAAGAAAGTCTGTCTGGTATTTTTCCGTCCAATTTTAAAAATTTGGAATAAACTAGAAAAGCGGGAGATGCCAGGCTGATGTACATCACTGGAGATAAAAGCTATCTAGAATTGCTGTCGAAAATCTAGAGAGCAAACATCACACACTATTGCTTTGAAGAGCTTCCCAATTGTAGATAGATTAACAATGGGTCTATAATTGGAGATATCCTCTTTCTTATCCTTTTTGTGAAAAGTGAAAATAGTATAGACGACTTCCACAATTTAGAAAAAAATACCGCAGGACATGGACGAGTTTTTTAGAGACTTCTTAAGTCACACTCAGGAAGTGATTGAAACAAACACTTAACCATAGTTCCACATTGGTCCGGGGAAAACACAAGGTCGAGCATGTGCCCACAACACAAATTTGCCGTAGACCGGAAGAAGAAACATACTCCAGAAAACCACCGTGATGTTGGGAGGCCAAGGATTCTACTGAATATTCCCAGGTAACGGATGGCATATTGAAATCACCAACAGTCACGGTATACAGAATACAAGGTATGCTCGATACAAACTCTGTTACGCCATTTATGACGTAATCAGTCGCACTTATTCCGCAAATTTTTTTTGACATTTGAATATTCGTTAAGTGTTACAATCGATCAGCTGAATGTGACAAAAGCTTATTTGACCTGGTATTCTGTGTACCGTGACCAACAGCAAGAGGTCTCTACCTGCGCATCTTGTACCTTTTTGGAAAGATAATAAGATGGGTAATTCAATAAAAATAAAGCAGGTGTGTACTAATTACATGAATTTGGAAGACAATTTGGAAAAATGCTGAATTTTAGGTAATAGCAAACCATTTTTTTCACTTTTGGAAGTGACTGTACCTGCCATGGTAGCAGTTAGATCAACCTTGTTGACAATTTTTGAAAAGTCATTGGGATAGTAGTTTTTTTAGTGTTTGTTTGATGTTGCTGTGCTGGGTAGATCAAAAGATAAAAATAAAAGAGTGATGTGCATACCATGAAAAATTGAAATTTATGAATCACCCTGTAACTCCCAAACGGTTTAGAGTGCAATTCCCCTGCCATACAATTTTTTGTTTGTCTAGATGAGATCTATCACCCCACTCATTTTGGCACGTCAGATCTAAAACATCCTGTATATGATCTAATGATGAAACTGTAGGTAGACGCAGACGTATTTCAGGGCCTCAGAGCCAAAAATCTCAATCAAAGGGAACTAGAAAGCCCACACAAAAATAAATGGTGATCTCGACAGATAACCTGGAAAGTCAAATCAAAAAGTCCAGGATCATCCCACAAAACCAGGTTTCGGAGAGTTATATAACTTCGGATCATGAATCACCCGAGGCATCCTAGTCATCTTAGCCTGTATACTACGACCCCGTTAACAAGTTTTTTGAAGTCGATGCAAAAGGCATAGATTTATGGACAAATTCTCGGAAAATAGAGTTCGGAGACCAAATTGACGAAGTCAATACCAGATGTCGAACACTCATCACTCAATACAGAAGAAACGACACACCGAAGAACGGAATATCATTCTTGTGAGAGGAGATCGGCAATCCCCGCCTCTAATCGATTGATTAAATAACATGGAGAAATGTCACAGCATTATCAGCTCGAATGGATGCGGGAAATAATTTCGCGACGCTCGAAATAATAGAATTTAACCAAGAGGAATGGTGAGACAGAGCTTTTGTACAGGTAGAGGGGTCATCTCCGACCCTCACAATGTTCATCTCAAGACTGACGAGATGGTCAGCAGTGGGTCCAGAGTAATCCGGTGGAGTTATTGAATGGAAATCCTTCACGGTGGGTCTGCGAACGCAGGCTCAGAACAAGCGTCTTAACACTCTTAAGGTTCTTCGCCAAGTTTTGGTGCGCGTCGTAGGCATCCTGGAAAAGACTGAAATTATGGGACTGAGATTTTAGGTCATTTAAAACGAATTCCGATCCATCTATGAAAATATTCAACTTATCGAATGAGACCTTAAGGATTTTCAGTACATGATAAGACTTTAAGTCGGCACATTCACGGCAGGTAGATTCAGTACTCTGCCTAGCGACATAATTGCGCTTAACGCCGAAGGGTGCTAATATCGGTTGCAGCCTCCATTACTCCATGCAAAAAAAAAAAATAGTGAAGACCCAATTCAAACAGGAACTCCAAATCATTAGTGGCGTAAAATAATCGGAAGAATCGAAATAGTGGAACCGAAAATAATCTTGGAATTGTAAAGAAACCAAAAAAAAATTAAAAATTATGAAAGCACCAAAATGCCTGAGGAGATACTTGTGCTACTGAATGTTCTCTCAGCAGCACTCATATTATATTCGCACCTATACTGATAGTCACAACATGCCATAAAGGGCAATGAAAATTTTCAGTCGAAATCCCACGAGGTAGAATAGATCAACAAGAAAACCGATACTGAACCCGAGGACGAAAAAATAGTTTACCAATAGCCTTCTATCCCGGAGGTCCCAGGCTCGATCACCACCTATGCCGACCCATGGTTGTTTTCACCATAAAAAGACCATGGACGTTCCAGAGAAAATGTCAGAATCCACCTTAAATTGTAGGTCGACCTAAAACATGTAATGGGGGCGTTTGGACTCAGAAACAGGAACGCAAATGGCGAGTTATTTGTTGACTTTTGCAACTCACGGCTACTTGTCATCGGTGGATGCTTTTTTTACGATGTGGCCAAAGCCAAGGGGACAACCCTTTGATGCGTTAACATAATTTTGACCGGAAGAGAATTAGGGTAAGGAAGGGAGAAAACGCGAGACAACAGCCCAGAGACAAAGTGGATTTTTTAATTGTATTTTTAAAAACCCGGCAACCTCCGGAGACGGAGTTGGATCAAAACGTTGAGCGGCAAGACCAACATGCCATGGGTCCCGGGTTCGAGACCAGATGACCGGGAGCTTTTATTACGAAATTAAAATAATCCACTCCGTCTCTGGGCTGTTGTCTAGCTCGCAGCAATGCAAAAACAAGACTCAAGTTTCCTCACTTCCCTAACTCTAATTCGCTTCCGGCCAAAACCATGCTAACGTATCAAAGGGTTGTCCCCTAGGATTTGGCCACATCGTATAAAAAAAACATCTATGGAACGTAGTTAAGGCCTTAATTAAAGCACAGTGAAGGTTTCTCCTCCCCTTGAGAGACATAGGAACGGATAGAATTTAAAGTGGATTCCGAGCCAGCGATATTATCCTGCAACCTCCAATGGTCTTTTAGTACACTTAAAATCAGTTATACGTTGCAGCCGGTTAAGTCTTTAGTGATGGAAAACCGGCGCAGAGCACGTCATCTAATTCCAATTGGGATGTAATGATTGTAGTTTTTCAAGCTCATAGTGCTCGAAGTTTACAACTCCATCTCTTTACTTCATATAATTCGGTGGTTTTAAAATGACTTTATTAGCAAGTTGAATGACAAAATCTGCTTTACAGATAGCGCAGCATGCGATGGCGTATTATCGTGGCGAAGATACGAGTTTATATTCAATGTTAAAGCTCGTTTTTAACGTCTTCTAAGGACTGCTTGTGCTTAAGCTTACCATTTATTCTTCCAGCACCGAGTTTTGCAAGCAATACGATTGTAAAGCGTTTTTTCATATAATTACTTTTATTTTTGTGAAAATCGTAAAAAAAAATCAAGTGACTATTGAAATACTTGTGGTGGTCTTGGAAGTCCGTTACTGACAGTACAGTAAAATCGTTGTAAAATTACTAGATGTATTTACAAGCTCCAAATTTGTGGTAAGACTTTCTTGGGAATCATTAAGAAGCATAGAAGTTATTAAGACGCATAAAAGGTACACTTTTCCGCACAGATGGGCATCACACAACGTACGATATCCGAGTTCAATTCTACAGGATCAATATTTGTTAACTTTTCAGGTCGATTGCTCGTTTAGCTTTCCTTCAAATAAAGCATATATATGAATACCACAATAGAATGGAGTCCATTTCGGACTAGTTATTGCTAACCGACTCCCAATGGTGACGTTCGAAATTTCTATTGCATTTTGTTAGCATATATGAACACAAATGCAGGAGTCCTTGTGGGACTAGTTATTGCTAACCGACTCCTAATGATGTCGTTCGAAATTTCTATTGGACTGTGTTAGCCACAGTTAGATATTTTGCAAAAACTTTATGATCCACGGAGGCATGTGAATTGTTTGTTATATTATCAATATAAAGGTAAATGCAGCTCGTCTTATAACTGTTCAACATAAGAATCCTTGATGGGCTCTAAACTTACCTGGGAGAGTACGTCATCATATCGACAAATATCACCATATATTCCCCCTTTGCGAACAATTGAACTGTATCCATAGACGCCATCATATCCACAAGAGAATTGGCTGTTCCAAGAAATACGTAAATCCGTGTGCGGTTCATTGTATTTTGAATAACCTAGAGACGACGTAGTCAGCAAAACTTTTATTCTATCAAAAATATATTATGTACTTCACCTGATACCAGTATCCACTCCTACAACAGGTTAAAAAATTCTCACAGCACTTGTGATTATCCATGACTTTTTCGTTGTGATTGATGGTCATATTCTTCTTTAGGGCTTGTTGCTTCAGGGAATTAGCAACAGTTGCCCACGGCTCTTCATGAATAATTGAAAATTTCTTCCAGCCATAGTATCGCAGGAGTGATATCACCGATTTGGTAACCTGCAAGTGGAGAAAGTTTCCTATTTTTTTATAAAAACATTTAAAACGAATTCTTATGTTATTTTCGTTACCTTCAAAAGAATGTAAACAAATTGTGTGACTCATTTTGAGGAAAGTAAATATGAAAAACGGATTCATATAGAAAATGTTTTGTGGTACGACAAAACGAAATGACTCGCGGAAATTCAATAAGATCTTCGCGTTGGTCTTTGGAAAGAATAAAATTATTTATACTTGGCAATCGTCCAGGTGGCATCGAAAAAAAGAAATTTCCCTTGGCTTTCATGATTCAAAAGAAAACACTTTTGACTTTGATATTGAAAAAAATTGATTACTTTCATGTTTTTCGCGAAAAATTCAATTAACTATCAAAAGATGAAATTTTCATGCAATAAAGGTGTCTGTCAGCAAATTTACATATTCGAAGCTATAAATATCTCGGTGGGCAGAAACTTTAAATGAGTTTTTCTTGACAGAGGAGTTTTGGTGTAAGGAAAAGTCAGTCTTTTTTACTAAATCTAACAAACAACGTTTAGAGAGCTTATCGCCTCTAAAGCCGACTTGATATCTGTTAATTTAACCTATAACCTGATAAGCAATTCATTTTATTTGCAATGACAATGGCCAGGTTCTCGCGAAAGATGTGACGAGCAGTTTCATCCTCCTTTCACAGTCTACAGATGGGCTTGAAGAGTTTTGCTATGTGTTCTTTTATTTGACAGTAACCGGTGATCAGACTGGTAATCAGCCTCAAGTCCGGTTTGACAAACCTAAGAAACTCTTTAGCTCTACTCAGTTATGAAGCTGACAACAAGCTTTAGAATTCGAATTAACCCTTCTAACTCAGAATCAATTGACCTACCCACCAGAATGTAACAAAATATTGAGGTGAATGAGGCTCCCACACCAGCGTCCAAAAAAAATATTAGTACCCAAAAACACAAAACATAACAATCATGGATCGCTTGAGCCAAGCCAATACAATATATACACAAACCAACATAAAAAGCCTTACAAAAGCCTTACAAAAACGAGTGAATGCAACAGGATGGCTACAAGTTGTAGAGGCTCCTCCTTAATATAACCTTGTCTACGTTAGCGTTGAAAACATCACCAACATCAGTAGCAAACCTAAACATGCGGTTAACTGGATTAAACATACCGTACCTAGTGAGAGAGAAAGCTATCCGTAAGCTAGAACTGTTTCGATGGGAATAGGACAGCTCTCTATGTAAAATTTTGGAAGAAAGTTCCTCACTGTCAATTTTCCCCTCCAGAAGCTGGTGTAGAAAAATTATATCAGCAACCCAACGACGCTTCTCGATAGTAGCATATGGAGGCAGAATAATAGGCTCACTCCAGGGCAAAGCACGAAGGCCCGATTACACAAATCTACGCTGTACGGATTAAATACGTTTAATGTGAGATACAACGGAGACCAAACCAGTCTAGCATACTATGGCAGTGGTCTAACAAGGGATTATACAGATGAAGTCTTATGTGAGGGCTAGGAAATTCCCTGGACCAACGAAGGATAAATCCCAGCATAGAGTTGGCCCTGGAAGCAATATTATTAATGTGGGTGATGAAGTTAAGTTGTCTATCAAGGGACATACCCACGTCCTTCACTGTTTCCACCCGTTGAATACAAGTACCATCAAGCTTGTAATGAAAAGCTCAGTAGTTGCGGGACGTCGAGAAGGTCATAACCTGACATTTCCCAATGTTTGATTTAAGATTATTATTGACACACCAGCTATAAAATATGTGTATGTCCGCTGCAAGATCTCACAATCCACAAAACATTTGATTGAGACAAAAATCTTGATATCGCTTCCGAATAAATAAGAATTCTACTTCTTTGAAACAAATAAGAAATTCATCAATAGATAAGATGAATAGCAAAGGACCAAGATGACTACCCTGGGGAACGCCAGAGTTAACCACAAAAGCATCAGAAAGCACGGCTCGAAAACGCAATCTATAAATCCTATTAGATAAATACGACTTCATCCATGCAATGAGTGGGGGCGGGAAACCCAACTTGGCCAATTTGAAAACGATAATAGAGTGAGGCAGCTTATCAAAGGCCTTACTAAAATCAGTATAAATGCAGTCAGTTTGGCGGCCATCCAAAAGTCCACCCACATTGCCAGAAACAAACTCCAACAAGTTGGATACCGTGGACCTACCCTGAAATTAAACCCCTGCACTACATGGACAATTGGTATTGGATCATCAGTTCGAAGAGTTTTGGAATGCAAGATAATTTAGCAATTGGTGTGCAATCTCTCTCCTATTAAAAATGACGTCTTCCAGAGTGCAGGGAAACGGCCCACCGAGAAAGACCGCCGGGAGAGTAAAAGTAAGGGGCATAATAACGCCGAAGAACACTTCTTTAAGACAACAGCAGGAACCAGATCAGGACCACAAGAAAAGTCATCCGGAAGATCTACAATATACTTGTACAAGATCTCCTCCGTGATAGATGGAATAGTTACGGTGGACGTATTTCTATTATTAAATGCCAATCGCCTCTTGCTTGTGTTGTTTGTTATTTCTTCAATCTTTCCTTCCGTTCTATCTGTTTTCCTAAACTTTGGAAGACTTCTTGTTAATTCGTCTTCATAAGAAAGACAGTATGTCTGATTTTCTAATTATCGATAAATCGACGACAATGAATTTCTTAATTATTTTTTGATGACCATTGAATCGGGCAAACAGGTGGACTGTGTATTTACAGACTTCAGTAAGGTTTTCGATTTGATTGAACCTGGAATTCCGATCTATAAACTAGAACTTGTCGGGTTTCTTTCTTACTTCGCCGATTGGTTGTCCTTTTACGAGTCACACACACAGCGTGTCCTATTTTGAGAGCTATTTTCACTCAAATCCTTATCACCTTGGGGGTGCCTCAGGGTAGTATCCTTGGCCCACTTCTTTTCATCCTGTATGGCAAGATTTTTCGCACTGTCTCCACGACTGCGATTGGTGTAGACGCAATCGCCTTCATTTAAATGCCGCCAAGTGCACCGCTATGACTTTCAACCGTATAAGACGTATATCCCTCTTTGAATACTGTTAAAAATCTCTAGCTCTTTATGAAATATTTTGCTCTTTAATGTATGTTCATTATGCACACAGCCTAAGAGAACCATTGTAAGAGAATTGTATCATTTGTATTTGAAGTCAGTCTACACATAGCCTTTAAATCGATCGCTTTTAACAACTATACCGTCGATGGTGTTGTCTTGAGGCGGTTTGACAAGATGAGAGACTTGGGCGTGGTTGTCTAATTTCGGCTTTCTTTCGAGGATCATGTGGACTCAATCGTTGGTAGGGCTAACTCGATTCTGGGCTTCGTTAAGAGATGGTCCAAGGAACTTCGTGATCCCTACCTAACCAAGCTTCTTTACTGCACCTTCGTTTGATCAACTTTGAAATATGCTAGCTTCGCGGTTTACATCAACCGCATCGAGGAAGTGCAACACAGATTTATTAGGTTGGCACTCCTCGGACTTCCTTGGAATAATTCTTTGGTGCTTTCCCCTTATGCTCATCGATTGAAACTGATTTCTCTTAACCTAACAAATTCGTCATATTTCGCTTTTAATTTTTAGGGTTCCGCACCAAAATGGTGGACCATTATGGTTAGACTTCGTATGTCTGTCTGTCTGCTATCGACTTGACATTTGAAATAGATTTAAATAATTCTTGTTCACCTTTTAGGCAAATAGAAAAATTAAAAAAAATATTTTTAATTCTATTACAATAAGTTCCAAAAGGAGAGGGGGGGGGGGTTAAAAATTTTATATCGGGATTACTAGGTCAAGTGGGGTATCATATGAAAGGGCTTCATTTGCACATTATAAAATATATTTTCATTTCCTTTTATGTCGCTTGGTTTTCGACTTGTAATGAAAAGTGTCTAAAAAATACCATTCCCCCCACCATATCACCGCAGTTTTCAAAGCGAAAAATCTGAATAAATTAGAGTTGAGGTTTATGTAAATATTAGAGGAAAAATAAGACGATGTCTTTAACTAGCACAGTTTTTAAGTTACGGAAACCTTGGCGCGCGGCTTTGATTCGCACTTAGCCGGAATATTTTATTAAGATTTTCAGCTTAATTAGCATATATCAACATTTTGAAACTCCATGTTCATCATTTTACATAAACCCTTGAGAAGATTCCCCTTACTTATATTGACTTCAACATTTTTGGAAGTAATCCCTCAAAGCGCTTCCTAATGAAATCAATTGCGTATGCTGACTGTTGACAAATAAATCCTTAACGAAGCCTTTCACTTTTTCCAGACTTTTCCGATACAAAAGTTGTCAGGATATAGAAGCTTTGTAGGAAGTTAAAATTAATCTCTAGCAGAGTTTCGTTTAAGCGGATATTGACTGTAAGTCTACCTTAAAGCAATCGTTGGGTTCGGAAATTAATGTATTTCCTCGTATAAGTGACATGGAACTAACATGCTTCCGAAAGTTTCATGGAATACCCGGAAATTCTCCCATATAATTACTTTTGAATTAGAGTTACATTTCCGTAAGATTTGTTTCACAACTTTCCTGTACCACCTACAAATTCATCCTTTGAAATGATTTATTTGGACAGGAATATGTTACTAAGTGCGACATATCGAATACATATTATCTTCTACTAAAACGTTAGGATAGGTATTGATTTTATCTTATTTAATGCAATATAAATCCTGTCACGTTGATCAATCTTAGCATTGGGTACAAGAAAATGCTTCCAATATCATAGCTCTCATATATTCTTTAGTTTGAGGATGCCAAGGAAGTATTTTCAAGTCAATTCTATTCTTTTTGTTAGATTGCAAGGATTGTATTCCAAGCAATACCCGCTTTTCTTATTTAAGCTACTTAAATAACAATTGTCACGCTTGGGATAAGGAAAATACTGGGCCTTGTACGATGCTACGTGACTTCATGCTTTGCGGGTACCTGAGGAAACATCCTTATTGAAAGTTCAGAAAGTAGTTTTGAGGAGGAATTAAACTTAAAGGAAACATATAGCTTATAATAACTTGAGAAAATTGTAGCTTCTCAGAGTTGCTTGCACACGAAAACCCAGTAGAATTTCACGCAGACAAATTCTCTTTAAAGGTTTCTTGAAAAGGCTTCCTCAGCAGGAGCTACCGTGACGAGGGAAATAAAATGTATCTTAGGAAGAAATAAAGATCTTCGTCGACAAGAGCAATATTAAATTCTTTATGAAAATTATTTGTACATATTGTCATGCAAATCATCGGATACGGATCCAATAGGAATTTATAAAATTTTTTTGCTTCCATATATTAGCAAGTATAAGAAATAGGTACATTTCTCTTTAGTTCCAGTAACCCTTTGTAGGAAATGGGGAGGGAGATAAACTTCAACCGATTCCACGAGAACGATTTCAAGTCGGCATACAATTTAAGGGATGCATTCCAAATCACCGACGGGGAATATCGCCGTAGCCGGTCCAAGCCCGGTTGAGAGAGGAGGGAAACTCGCGCGCCAGCCATACACCTAGAGAGAATCTATCCGCTATACAGCCCTCCGTCTAGGATAGAAGAGGTAGGCTTATAACCCGCTTATTTAAAAACCAACCAATAAACACGAACTGATTTTGTGACGACCACCTTTAGCTATAAGCATCGGACTACCATCGTGCTATGGAACGTGAGAACTCAGTGGGAAGAGTGTAGATACGCAAAGATCATGGAGGTGGAACCAGAAATGATCCAGTTAAAAATAAATATTTTAGGTTTAAGCGAAACTATATGGAGAGGAAGTAGAGAGTTTACATCACGCACATCTGAAACCGTGCTGCACACAGCACACAGGAGATAAATCCCCAATGGCAGATGTAGGCTTGTTGCTAACTAAGCTTGCACTCCAATCACTACTGAATTGGTCACCAATATCCGACCGAATTATCACCGCCAGATTCCGGACCAGGACACGTAAAATCTTAAATAATTTAATGTTATGCGCCTACCGAACAAGCGGATATAAGAACTAAGGATGCTTCTATCGGCTCCTCGGCGACACCATGAAGGATTTCAACGCTAAGATTGAGTTTAACAACATCGATCTAAAACATGTAATGGGGACGTTTGGACTCAGAATAAGGAACGCAAATGGCGAGTTATTTGTTGACATTTGTAACTCACGGGTACTTGTCATCGGTGGATGCTTTTTTTACGATGTGGCGAAAGCCTAGGGGACAACCCTTAGATGCGTTAATATGACTTTGACCGGAAAAGAATTATGATAAGGAAGGGAGAAAACGCGAGACAACAGCCCAGAGACAAAGTGGATTTTTTAATTGTATTTTAAAAATCCGGCAACCTCCGGAGACGGAGTTGGATCAATACGTTGAGCGGCAAAACCAACATGCCGTGGGTCCCGGGTTCGAGACCAGATGACCCCGTGAGCTTTTATTAAGAAATTAAAATAATCCACTCCGTCTCTGGGCTGTTATCTAGCTCGCAGCAATGCAAAAACAAGACTGAAGTTTCCTCACTTCCCTAACCCTAATTCCCTTCCGGCCAAAACCATGCTAACGCATCAAAGGGTTGTCCCCTAGGATTTGGCCACATCGTATAAAAAAAAACCATGGCTTAATGGTCGTGTCTTTCACCCAATTGATGCCATTTAACATCCTGGGTTTCCACAGACGGAAGAACTGAGAATCAAAGTGACCATATTGCTGTTTCCAAAAGTTGGAGAAAGTGTCCTATAGATGTAAAGGTTAAGCGCGGCGCTGATATTGGCAGCGATCTACCATCTTGTAACAGCTAAGTTTCGCTTATGCACTGCAGCAGTACGACTACGTAACACAACGACTAAATGTGCAGAAGCTTCAAGTTTCCCCACTAATCTTACCCTAATTCACTTCCAGCTAAAGCCATGCTATCGCATCAAGCCCCTTGTAAAAAAAAGACGGATTCCATACTGCTAAAACCAAACTTATGAGCTTCGACTCCAAGAGAGAACATGAAATTTATCTGGAAGAGCAGCAAATAGAGCAATTGGATAAACTTTGCTATCTCGGGAGCATAGTTATAGTTCAATAAGGCTCGAGTTGCATTTAAGACTCTTGCTTAGATATGACGCAATAACAACATATTTGCAGGTCAAGACGTGATAGACACCAGTATTCACAGGCGAAAAAGGCGTTGGATAGGCCACACATTAAGAAAAGGCTCAAATAACATCGCATAACAGTCTCTAGAGTAGAATCCCCACGGGACCCAAGGAAGACGCCGAATTGGACGACCGCGCAACACATGGAGAAGATCCATCGAGAGGGAAGGAACCCAGATCAATAAATCGTGGCCCTTGACGTTCAATCTCAGATGCCATGCTGAAAAGGCACACACTTTTTTTTAGTGGCTCAATAATAGCCAAATCTTTGAAAAAGGATCCCTGGTTTGGTACACGCATGGATCCAAGAGGGTAGACAGAACGGGCATCGGGGTCTACGGACCAAGAATAAGGCTGTACAACGTCTGCACTGAGTCTAGAATGCTCTCAAAGAACTGGCTCAAGGCAATAGCATCACGCTGGCCGGGTTACCAGAGCACGAGGGCATTGAAGGTCATGAGAAAGCGGATCACCTGGCAAAAACAGGTGCGGATTCTCAGTTTATCGGACCCGAACCATTCTGTGGCTACTCGGAAAGGTGACTAGCAATGCGTATCAGGTCATGCGACGTCAAACGCAAGCACTCACACTGGACAAATACAAGACATATTCGTTATCAAATTTTTAAAGGCTCAACTCTCACCCGACTATCGACTTGAACCGTCCAACCTCTAAATCTCTTAAATAAAACTTTGAGAGCCATAGGCGCGGGCACCAGCTGGTACCTAAATATTACTAGAGATGCTGAATTTTTTATAATGTGATGAAAGAAAGAACTTTAGGAGCCATAGGCGCGGGCCCCAGGTGATACCTAAACAATACTAGAGATGCTGAATTTTTTATAATGTGAAGAAAGAAAGAAGCGATTCGGTAGAATGTCCAAATAAATGGAGTACCCACTCTAGAATTGCAAGTCGGTCACCTGTACACAATCTCCCCTGTTATGAAAAATCGAATTGAGCGTCATAAGGTAAAACCAATGGACGACATCACAGAGGTAGTTACGTATGGAACAATTACGACAATAAACCCCAATAAGCCTTGCTACGAAAACTCACCTGTGAATTTTATGAACAAATTTTTACTTTGATCAATCAATATGCAAATAAGAACCTTTCGTGAATTAAACAGAACAAGCTATTAGTTTCTCGCTTCTGACTGAGGGATTCAATATTTTTTCAGTGGTCTAATACACTGCCAATATCGTACGCCGTGTCACGTAGGTATATGGCACTTCGTGTTTAATTAAAGAAAATAAAGAGAGTTCCAATCGAGTACAAGGCAAATATTTTTTCAACCTCGATAGGTTCCCCGTCGTCAGGAGTTCTTTTATCTATTATTGCTTGGATCTCTTCGAATAGAATAATATAAATACTGAAGTTGTTGCATACTGTATTGTAAACGTTCCTATCCAACTTCCTTACCAAAGTTACAAAAAGCTGAAAACTGTGGAAGCAGAAATTCAGAAAATTCAATTTGGCGTATCCTTGACAATAAGATGATACATTTAAGAGGAAAACTAAGCTAATGTAGTCTATAAATTATCCTTTAAGTTTGACCTTCGTCTTTCCTTACTTCCTCTAGAGGTTGTTGAATTTAAATTGCGTCCTTTGATGTGGGAGGTTTTTGAATTTTTTGATTATCCTAAAGGGTATGATTAAAGATAAATATAATTGAAAAATATATAAAAACAATTTATCAAAATGGAAGAGAGAAAGAATAAGCAAAACTAAAATATAATTAAGAATAATGTAAAGGCTTCGAGTACACATCGACGATTGAAATAGAGAAAATATTTGATTCTATGACTGAACTTCAAAATAAAGCCTTGCGGAATGCCCCGAGCACAGCCCTATGGTAAGGAAGTGTAGTGTGTAGGTAAAAGTATATCACAGCGACGTTGCGAATGGAGTAACACGATTAGCGAGCGGAAGCACTCAGGGCCCTCGCTGTAAATCATTTTGTGGAGAAAGCATAATAACCTTAATTTTAAGTAAGTTCTAAGGGGGAAACCAACAATAGAAGACACATAGGATGAAATATGATCCCTACGACGCAATCCATGAACAAACCGAACAGAATCATTAAAAGCGACATTAATCTTACCAGCACAGATCGAGTCGAGTCATGGAAAAATCCTTATACAATACATGAACTAAGGAAGCACGAGAGCCTTAATTAAGCCTAGGCGAGTATTCTTTGGGAGAAGGGACGCTGTCAACCAAAGCCTTCTTAGTGTGGCGTAAATTTTAGTTAGAGACGAGTTGATATAATCACAACAAGTCATCCCGCTATTGAAGATAACTCACAAATTCCTTGCCTTATCAACTCCAACCATCGGCTGATTCTCAAGGTAAGGTACAGGAAAGGTGAAGTGATTAAGGCTTGCGTCTAGAGAGAGAACAATATAGCATTTTAGAATGATTGAGCAAAAGTAAATTGTCTCCTGCCAGCGTATAAATTAATTAGAGAGTGTCGTATTGCAGAAGGCAAGTCATTGATGTATAAGCAAAATCGTAGCGGCCCAAAGATAGAAACCTGAGGCACACCGCACGTGATTCTTGCAGGAATCGAAAGACCAACCTCCCTTTTAACCTGTTGAGTTCTACCAGAGAGGAAGCTAGAAATAAGTTTGATAGCGGAAGATGACAGAAAAAATCTAGTCGACTATTTGTGTAGCAAAATTTCGTGATCAATACTGTCAATAGCTTTACATAAATCTAAAAAAACTAGATAACCGATCTCTACCCTATCTAAAGCGGCTCTTAAGTCCATTGACACCTTTAGCAGAGCAGTCTCACACCTTGAATAGAGCAGAAGTGCTGATTTAGGACATCAGGTTCAATATTAAATGGAGGGTCAATCTTTTGGTGAACGTCATATTTCCATTGATTACTCCACAGTTCCTTGGATGGAATTGTATGGTCAAATATGCGACGAAAATAGTTACGTTTCGCAGCAGCAATTTTAGCTGTCACCAAGTTACGAACCCGCTTGAATGCAGACCGCAAATCCTCCTGTATTTTTTTGTGTCGAGATTTTTTTGAAAAAATTTTTTATTAGGAATGGTTATCGCGATATCATAAGAAATAGAGCGAAACAAATTTTTTTTTTGTAATGGTCCACGAATTTGGAACGTGTTTTTATCAGTTAAATCAATACATAAGTCAGTTAGCCTGTTTATTCAGCTTCAATTTGGTTTTTTTAGTCTCTCAATGTCAATGTTCGCTGAGATATCCGACTTTAAATAAAAAAGGATCCTTTTGTCCTTGATCAAGGAACCAATAACCGCACAGAAAATGTAAAGGCAATTTTAAAAACTGGAGTAAACACGGACACGGACTACCGCGTCCTGGATATAACCTTCAATAGGAGCTTTAGTACAAAAATGGCTGCTAGAGAGGAATGGGACAGGAATAGAATCTCCATATATACAGATCACTGTGCGGGCACGGGAGTGGGAGTATAATCCAGCAAATGGCGCTAGCACGAATCTTACTGACTATCAGGTAAATGTGGTGTCTTTCAGGCCGAAATAAAAGCGACCGCCAAGTGTTTATGGTAATATCTAGGAGTCCAATATACTGACAGCGAGACGGTCATTAAGGCGCTGGAAACTGTAGTGGTACAATCAAAGTTAGTGTAATTGTGCAAAAACAATCTAGTCGTGAGGGTGTTGAGATGGATTGATTTGGAGAGATGGCATATCTGAAAATACCAATTGGTACCCTCAAGGTATTGCCAGCGCCGGCTACAGTAAGGTTAATTATCGGACACATGTTGCATAGATAACTGTAGCCTGAGAATAGTAAGAAGAGAACTAGAGTAATTATTAGCAGACTTGTCGTCTGGAACTAAATAGGGGTTATAAGGGATCACTGGACCATAGGCAACCATACCAGCAATTTTGGTAGAGACGCAAAAAATTCCTTTCGGAACTGTAGGGATTCGAAGCTGTAGAGCTTAAAGACCTGCTGAGAAAACAGGATGGCTACGAGAGCAGAGTAAATAAGAAAGTATGATTCCCATAAATTTGTGGGAAACAATAGACCAATCTAGTGGTTTAAGTGTGGCAGTACCCCTCTAACCTAACCTAATCTAAGCAAGCATAGTACAGATGCGTAAGATTTTGAAACTGTTCCCATTTTATCCCTCGCGGTGGGTGATTATCTCGAACGCAGTGCAGTACCTAATGAATGACAATCAAGAATAGCAAAGGCCTTAGTATACACCCTTGTCTTATTCCGTTCAGCACTTTAAAGGTCTCGGATAGTTTTTCTTTGTGAAGGACATTACATAGGGTGAGTAGAGTAATCTGTTGTATATATCCTGTTCAGGTCAGAGTTTATACGTACAATACAATCATCAAAAAGGCCGATGTGTCTGCTTAAGTATATTTGTACATCGTCTGCATAAAGATGAATTTTCACATCATGTACCACGCGCGGTAGGTCATAAATAAATAGACTGAACAGTAATGGGCATAGTATAGATCCCTGTGGTACGCCATGCAATAGTAAAAGGAAATCCTAGTGCCTTAATTTATTAAGCCTTGTGGGGAATTTTCGTTTATTTAGAGGGATAAATTTGTACAATTCTGATTTTATTTCGGTACTTTAATATTATTAGTTAAAAATTTTCGAACCTCTGCAAATAATGAAGCGCGAAAAAAAGAACTTTTCAACAAGATAACGTTTTCAATCTGCAGAAATTGGTTTTTTTTTTCTTTTTTGAGTAAAGAGAAACATTTTCTTCCGAGGCCTAAATTTAATTTTGAAGAGACAAAAAATTGTTATGAGAAAAAATAAGATGCAAGAGGGAAAATCCCCGAATTTAGCAAAAAAATGCTGAGATTTCGATAATAAATCGTTATAGACTACTTTTCAGGTTCTACATCAGTCAATTTTACTCCCATTTTATTTCTTTAGTTTTACATTAAAACCTTCAATCATTTTTTTGAAAATATGGGGAAAATCAAGCTTCCGATCAATGCATTCGGTTGAAGAACATGTCAATAATAACTTCATTGATCACATTATGTTGTGTTATGTTAGTGTTTACTAAATATTACAAGCATTTCCCCTAGCGCAAACGAAAAAGTGATATTTATTCAACAGATTATAATCGTCAACGACGGTTGCTTATGACATCGCCGAAAGCTCTAATGTCATAACTGATAAACAATTATACGCAACTAGTAATGACGTAATAAACATAATAATGGTATTTACAAAATCTAGTCTACTTGACAATTTACCGAGCATCGATTGGACAAAAACTGATAACAAAACTAAAGTGGCTCTTATCAGGTGAAAATAAAATGCACACGAAGACTAATTATTATTATTATTATCAATGACAGTGGCTTACATAAATAACTCAATTTGGATGACTAAAACGAAACCTTCACATGAAATCGGCTTATTTTTGTGTCACAATCTTACAAAGCATCTTTTCTTATCCGTCACACTCAAATGGCAGAATGCTCTTAAAGTTGTAGATGTTAATTGAAATTCTTTAGTCGATAATTTGATAAAACTAAATTTAGAATTTTTATTGACATTTTTATTGATTCGAAGTGATAGTCTGAATCGGATAAAAGTCTTGACCTTACATTATCCTATTGTGGCACTTACCTGTGTGTCTGGAGGCTCTGTTCTGGCAAATGTTGGAATTGTTGATGCCATATAATCGGAGCATTTCTGCAAAGATAAGTAAAAATTAGAAATTAGAGTTTGATACACGTGTAGACAAAATCGGTGGACATGTTAATTAACCTGAATATTATTTAAGCATACACAAGGTAAGTTGATTGAAAAATTGTTTACATAAAAGTTTTGATTCAATTTATAGTGATGACACAGTACCAATAATTTGATTATCTCAAATGTAATATCACCGACAATATTCTTGTTATTTTAATAATTCAAAATAAAATGTAGATTGTTGAGGAGAAGCCTTTCTAGCCCCACAAGGTTGGGAAACTTAGAAAATTTTTTACTTTAAAACTTTGCCATAGAAAAAAAAATACTAGAAGCATGACAATTTGAAAAATGAAAAATGAAAAATGTGAAAGGTTTCGAGACCCTCTAAATTCATTTTCATCTTTTTGTGTCTGTGATCACAAAATACTCCAAAAAAGTGTCCAAACACTTGGAGACGGAGTTAAATCAATTGGTTGAGAGGCAACATCACCACACTATGGTCCAGGTTAGGTTAGGTTAGGGTGGCGGCCATTAGCCCTACAGCTGATCAGCCTCACATAGACCTATAAATGGTCCGTTGTGTTACCACATCCGTGGAACCGTGCCTGATTGCCGGGTTTAACTAAAACCAGCCGCAGCTGTTAATAAACCTTAGGAGCTGCTTCAGCCCGATGCCGGCTATATCGCCCATGCAACCTAAGAAGTGCACGCCCATTGCATTATACCTTCTTTAAGCTAGGCCCAGGCATTCGCAGAGTAAGTGCTGAATGCTTTCCACCTCTTCCTCGTCCATACAGCTCCGGCAGAAGTCATTCGTGGGAACGCGCAGACGTTCTACGTGTCTACCGAAAAGACAGTGGCCAGTAATAACTGCCACAATATTTCGGAGGTTTATCCGGCTTCCGTTTAGCAGGAACGCGGTTTTTCTCAAATGCCATTCAGGCCACAGCTGCCTTGATAGTCTGCATGTGGTTAAGTTACTCCATCTCTGTTTAGCGAGCTGAGTAGCCTTAAGGTCAATTTCTCTCTTAACTGATTCTAGCGGCCAGCCGATCGATCTGTCAATAGAGGAATCATCCAGTTGTGATCCCTCCCTTGCCAACTCATCAGCTGCCTCATTCCCTTGAACACCACTGTGACCAGGGACCCAGCAGAGAGTTACCTTGTGTCTCGCCCCTAACGTCCGGAGAACCGCCAGACACCTGCCGACCAGCTGTGACCTGACTAAGTTTGAGTCCAGCGCCTTGATAGCTGCTTGGCTGTCGATGTACAAGTATATCTCGCTACCCATTGGTAGGTTTGGGCGCCCGTGTATTAGTGCTACCGCCCTTTCTATGGCCAAGATCTCCGCTTGGAATACACTGCAATGGACCGGTAACCGGTACCAACTGCATATGCTTAGGTAGTCCGAGAAGACCCCTGCTCCCATCCCGTCCTCCGAATTAGACCCATCCGTGAACACTGCACCTGTGGCATCCCCCCACTCTTCCCACTCTTCTCTAGTTGGGATTCTTATGGAGAAGACCTTCCCAAAACTAAGTTGTGGGGATAGCCTCCCGGATAAGTCCTTAGTATACTGCTATGGCCGTTATCAGAGCTCTTCCAGCACTTGGACTCTTTCAGTCTTACAGCACTGCGTGCAGCTATACTTTTACCGTGGACGTCGAGCGGTAGGAGATGGAGCATAGTCTCCATTGCAGCCGTTGTCGTTGTGCTTATAGCTCCAGAGATCCCCAAGCAGGCAGCTCTTTGAATCTTGTTTGTTTTCTTTAGATTGCTCTCCTTCTCTAGAGCAGTCCACCAGACTATTATGCCATATGTAAGAATAGGTCTTACTATGGAGGTATACATCCAGTGGACAGTACGAGGGCTTATACCCCATTTCTTGCCAAACATCCTCTTGCAGGCGTAGAACGCTATTGATGCTTTCTTCACGCGTTCTTCTATGTTCTTGCCCCAGCTTTCGTCCAGGGTTCGAGACTCGGTCTCTCCGTGAGTTTTTAATAACAAATTAAAAAAAAAATACACTCCGTCTTTGGGCTGTTATCTAGCTCGCAGCAATGCAAAAATAAGACATAGAATTTACCTCATTTCCCTTACCCTAATTGTCCGTGTATTAAAACTAAACGCATTCGGACGCGAAATTGCCCATGATTTTCACCTGAGGTGCAAGCTCTAATCGCAGATCGGGAATACTTATTTCAACGCTACAAGCGCCTTAAATCCGAAGAGTCCTGCTTTACAAAATCGCCCGTAATAAAGCTACCGCAGTAATCAAATGGGCTAAACGACACTATTTTAGTGTGCAACTTAGGACCGACCTCGGCGCGCGAGCTCTATGGCGTAAATAACGCTGGATAAGATTCGATGCTCTTTTGATCCAGATGAACTCAATTCTGCCTTTACTGCAACCAATGTGAACCCCATGGATTCAACAAGTATTTTTCCTGCCCGATGCTTCAGTGAATGACCTTGCTGACCCGTTTTATTTTCGAAATGTAAATCTAGATGAATTACTATCTGTGGTGGGCTCTATTAAATCATAAGCATTTTGTGCTTTTTCTCGAAACTACTTGAAAAGGTTATGTCCAAGCAAATACTGTCGAGGGAAATGTATTGCTATCTTGTTGGCAATCTGGTTTCATATCTTTTCATACTTGTGAGACGGCTGTTTTGAGGGTATCCACCGACATAAGAAAAGCCTTGGAAAATGATCACTTCACAACGTTAATATTACTGAATTATTCTAAAGCGTTCGATTGCGTTAACCACAGCTTACTTATTCACAAATTACACACGTGCTTTAACTTTAGCTCGTGTGCTGCCTCCTGTCAGATGGTTCCCAAAGAGTGCAGATCGATGGCGTAATTTCTGGTCGTTTGGTTCTTTCGCGTGGCGTATCACAGGGATCAATATTGGGACCGCTTTTATTCAGCCTCTTCATCAATAATTTGCTGTGAGTGAGTGATGTGAAAATCCATCTTTATACTGATGATGTTCAGGTATATTTAGGTAGGCGTATTGGGCTCCTTGAGGACTGCATCAGTCCTAAGTGAAGTAAATAATCTTGGTATTATTTTGGGGCAAGAAATGAACTGCTGTGAAAACGTAAGTGCGAGGATTGGCAACATATATACTGGATAACGCAGACTTTGGTTGTCAGCCTATATTATCCCGAGAAGTACTCGTCTGGAATTGGTTAAGGCATTGATACTGCCTCATTTTACCTTCGGTAGCTTGGTTTTTCCTCACTTATACAGTCGATTAGAGGTTTATTTTCAACGACTGTATTAGGTTTATTAACGGACTACGAAGTTTTGATAATATCACACCTTTCAGATTAAGACTTGTCGGGTGCAGTCTGGAGATTTACCTCAAACGACAAGCGTTGCGGTTTCTATTCAGGCTTAAATGGAACAAACCACCATACCTCCAATTTACAACACCTCAGCGAAACAGAAATTTACTAGTACCGCGGTTTTGGAGATCAGTAATGAATAGTTCTTACCCTGTCCAAATAATTCGCTTATGGAAGTGTCTTCCTCTAAATATTCAAACGGCTGGCACTGCCAATGCATTCAGGCCTCTTTTAGACAATCACTTTGCTTGATTGGTATTTTTCTCGGGTCTTGTCTCTCTACACTGAAGCATCTAAAGTAGCTATGTAAATTAATTTGAAATATTTTTTCTGTTTTCCTGTTCTATTTATCTCTTCTTTATTTCTTCCTCAATTAATATTTAGCATTTTGATTTTGTCGAAATAACTTATCTAGTGCCACTTTTTAATTGTACAATAAAAGATTTTAAATCTTGTGTATATTTACCTGTAATAAATGAATTGCCTTTCAGCCAATCCGCCCATAATAGGGTTATCCCCTGGGCATTGGCTACAGCATACGAAAAAAAAATACCATGTGGTATGCTGACTAATTTTCAGTCTTGTTTGAACTTCCGAAGTAAAACCGTTGTCCAGTTTTCCGATATATCGGACAATCCGAAACTAGGCAGGCGAAAGCTGTGGGCGTTGAGGTGTTGGATGAAGAGTGGCAAAAGAAACGTCATTCCGGCCACGAGCTTGCCCAAACTACGAAGACGAGCTCGGCCGCAATATAGAAACACTACAAGAGTAGTGGAAGAATACGAGGATAGAACAAGAAAAACACAAGGAGAGTACTAAAAGAGTACAAGAAGAGTATTGAAAGAACACGAGGAGAGTACTAAACGAACACTTAAAGAGCTATGTCTAAAGGATCAAAATCTCGTAAAGTCGCCGCAGTTACCTCCTTCCTAGGTATCATTCAGGTATTCACAACTGCAAAAGGAACCAAATTCGTGTATTCGGTATCAATTCTAGAAAAACTGTCAATAATGTGGTGGAATATTGGTGAAAGAGCGGCACATATTTTTTGCACCGACCGGAATCCCAGAGGTTAGCCAAAACCTTCGTGGTGGTCGACGGAAAGCATCAGAAAGGAATGTCGTAAACTTTTTGATGAAGAAAAAGATCTAGAGAATGGATTTCCTGTAAGGAGTGCCTTAGTCTTATTAAGAAAACCAAACGATTTTCGTTGGAGTGTTTGTGTAATCAAAAGCAACACCGGCAGGGTACATACATGATCAATTACTCGACAGATCTGGCCGACCGTTGATCTAAAACGGTCAAAAGATCTCATCTCGCTGAGGCGAGTTGTGATTCCCAGTCTAACAGACTCGACGCACCCTTAAATGACTTTTGTAGGAGTTGAGAAAGAAGAGGAAACCATCACTAATGTCCTCTGCAATTGTCCGGCATTGGGCTCCCCTTGGGATTTAACTGAACTAGGATCTGCTGATATCAGAGACCTAATTCGGTTTATCAGGAGCTCCAAATGGTTTTACGTATCGTTAGTAGGTACAGGAATCTAACCCTTAACGTGGGTGGTACCCCAATGGGTCATTAGAGCCTAAATGTTCCTTTACCTTGGTAGGTTGCCACTCTAACCTAACTTAAGCCTACTGTAAATTTGCAATATATGTTCATGAAAGTCGTCGGCTTCCAATCCGAAGGTCCCATTGGCAGGAACACATTAAGTACTATTTTAAGCCCAAAAAACAAAATAGGACAATTTTTCACCATATTTCTTTCATCGTAAAAAAAACTGCAAACCCTTATAGCTGGGAGGGGGATAGACCCCCACACATACATTTTTTTTCGTTTCTCACCTAGAAGGTGATGAAAGGTTTATTCACCATCTTGCACCTACGCGAGGAAGTTTAACAGAGTGCCTTCTTTCGCAATCATTATGGTATTTTGGATTAAAGATGATGTCTTGTTGGTGAACTTCTTCCATTAAACCTGCCACATGAATTTTTAATTTTGGTTGAAAAAGTTCAGACAAACTTTTTCCCTTTCTTTACCTTAAAATGTTTTCAAAGTTCAAAATCCATTTTATTTGGTTCGCAAGAATTTCCACATTTTCAATATTCGTGGTTTTACTGATTATTAAATTTGCAACTCCTTTGCTTCAAAACATTAATGGTTTATGAGGAAAGGAGAAGTTATTAGAGAAACTATAATGGGAAACAAAGCTGACTTATACAACATAATTTTAAGTAATGAGGTCCACTTCAATCTCGATGAGTACTTGAATAAGCAAAGTTCCTGATGTTGGGTTCAATCCAACCATTAATGGAAACATGTAAGCAATTACGAAGCCATAAAGTTATTATGTGAATGGAGACTTTACGGCAACCATAAATAACTGCCACTATCTTGTGATGATTAGTAACTTTTTGAAACGATTTTATGATGAAACCAAGGCCGAAGGGATGTCCTATGATGCTGTTGCACAGCCTTGATAGGAAAGAAAAAAGAGAGGCTGGGAATATGGGATTAAAGGACTGAGGCAAAGAAGTAACCAACGTTTTGTTTAAATGTCCACAACTCATAAATTTGAGGAAAAACAGAGAATAGTAAACTTTTCCACTTTTCCACGAACTTCTACGGTACGACAAATTTTACATGAAGGATTAGGTAATGGGAGACTTGTGTATTGCGCAAAGGGATAACTTTATAAGATAATTTGATTTTTTTTACTATGCTGACACGTACTTTTAGCAGGATCCGGCTGCAATACACACATCAAAAGTATAAACTTATTTTCAAGAGTACTTAAGTACCGCGACGTCCATCTGACTGTTTGCAATTTAAGTACTTCCTTTTTTCTGGGTTTTACAGTGTCTTTATTATTGATACGGATTTTGTGGCCTACTACGGCCTTTGTTAATAGTTCGTTTCTCAATTATAGATATCCTACAATGCATTTTCGCATCATTCTTTGTTATCATGTCGATAGGACCTTTATTCTGAAATGGGTTAACCCACTTTTAACACACTTTCCTTAGTTTTAAATTAAAATAGAATCTTTTGCACGAAAGACATTGTAAACGGCTTTGAGATCATCCCTGTTTAACATTTCGAAATATACTTTCTTTTTGATTCAGGCAATTCTTCCTGCGTGCCGTGGAATTTGATTCATGAGAACTGAAAAGATAGGGAAGCGGAGTAAAAGAAAAACTAAACGATGCCACTTCCGCTGAAAGTTATATTAAAAAATTTTTGAAATGCGAGGAGAATGCAGTAATCGATGCGAGATTAATCTAAATAAAATGAACGTGATTGTCAGCTTTCGGATGATGAACATATTATATTTTGCTTGAAAACTGCACAGGCTATGTATGCTATGAGAACAAAGAATTTCAAGTTCATTCAGATATTTTCTTTAAAATCCTAAATAAATGAGGACAATGAGAATGCTTAGTAAAAACCTGGCCTAGTTCAGGAAGCCAGACGGGTAGTTTCCTAGCTACGATCGAGGAGTATATAAACCCCTCGGTTGAGATTGCTACCAAGGAGGACTGGCGCATGACCGCCAAGAGCTTCATATATAGGACAATCTCATAAACCATCTTTTCCTTTGAATCCTTAAATACCCCGGCACAAGAGAGCCACGGTGGTTTACCCCATACGCTCAGCAAGCTTTATCAGAGTCTCCTTCGCACAATGTTATTTAATCTGTCAATTTAGCATTTATTTCTAAACAAGTTCTGACAGACTATTCCCTCCCTAAGCTGATAGGCCTTGTAACGAAGTTGCAATTTGGCCTTAACCTGCCAACAGCCAGAGGCCAAAAACCTGTTGACAGCACCCGCAGACCGAAAAAAAATTATAAGCCCCGCCAGCCTCATTCGAGCCGAGATAGAAAAATCCCAAAAATCCGACAGCAGCAACACAGTGACAAGTTGGCCAAAACCTGTCAACAGTAAAATGCCGAAATCTGTTGGCAGCGCCCGCAGACCGGAAAGAATTATAAGCGCCAGCAGCCGGCGCCAGAACAAGCGCAATAAAATACATAAAACACCAAGAACCTGCCAACAGCAATAGGCAAAACCTGTCAACAGCAACGTTGAAAAATAAGAATCCCGAGTGCCGCCAGACCTCCCTGGCGCTCATACCGTGCAGCAGAGTTCCCCGGCTGCAGAAGAGGATTGGATCTGATGTGGTCCACCGGTGTAGGGTAAGATGTTGGCCAGTTATTCCGTTTTCTTCTATATCGGCGAGTTCCCCGGTATAGAACGATCCACTAATCGGTGAGTTTCCCGATTATCACGCTTTCTCCTATATTCCCCAGTATAAGACACTATTTTAACCGGCGACTTTCCCGGTGGTCTCGTTTATCCTTGTATCGGCGAGTTTCCCGGTGCAGGACACTCTTTCACATACTCCAGTATCGGCGAGTTCCCCAGTATAGGTCTTCCTGGTGCAGTAAACTTTTAACCGGCGAGTTTCCCGGTCGTCTCACTTACTCCTATATCGGCGAGTTCCCCGGTACGATGCATGCTTGTAGCCAGCGTGTTCCCTGAACCCCATGTGAGTGATTGTCCCCTCAGAGCCTTCAGGCCTTGCTTATTTATTTGGAATTATCTATCCCCGTCTCTTTTCCCACAGTAAAATATCCGTCACCGTTGCAAGAGGATTCCGCTCGGAGACAAGGATGGATGAATGGAGACGATGCTCAGATCTCGCAAGCACACAAGCGAGTCTTCCGGGAAGGAAGATCCGGTTCACCACCGCCGGGGTTACCCTCAGGGTGCAATTTTATCTCCTATAGTGCCTTACAGTCAATAAGTTCCTTTTGCGGCTCAACGAAAGCAACTACTTCCGACAACGCTACGCTGACGTTATTGTAATCGTGACAATTTGCGACGCCGATCACCGTGTAACCGAATCTCGGCAGGTGGCACTTGAGGTGTACCCACTTCTTTCATCAGGAAGAGGAGTTTGAAGGATTAGCTTGCTAGGTAAACTTTAGTGACCACTTTTGAAATACTTTATCAAATTTTGAAGTACGAAATTAAGGACTTCAGCGACTCTGAATTGAAATTTAGAATCCACAAAAGTTATGCAAAAATAGTCCTACATTTTGACACAGTATGATAGATTTTTTTTAACGATGTGACCAAAGCCTAGGAGACAACTATTTGATGCGTTAGCATGGCTTTGCCAGAAGGGAATAAGAGTAAGGGAAGTACAGAAGCTTGAAAGGATTGTTTTTGCATTGCTGTGAGCTGAACAACATCGAGATCGAGAAATCGAGTCTTGAAACAACATCGAGATCAAGAGATCGAGTCTTGAACCCGGGAACCATGGCTTTATGGTCGTGCCGCTAAACGAATTGTATGTATTTTTGCATAGCAACTGTATAGTTTTTGGTTTAAAAATATTACATCTCCTATTCATATATCAATGTGCGACTAAAGTGAAAAAATAACAATTAAAATACTTACATATGATATCATTGGTATATTTCTACTTTGTGAAACGATGGCTTCGACGTGACATGGCCCTTCTGGTCCGAAAAATGTTGCAATGCCATCACAAATCATTTCAGTTATAGCTCTGGTGGCTAAAACAGTATCACCGCGGGTGTCATTCCAGCGTAAAGCAAGCTTTACATTAGATAGCATATAATCGTCCTTGTTTATCTAAAATTCATTCAAAAATTAATAATAATTTCATAAAATTCAATAAAATAAAATGTTTTATTGTACCTCATCCAATGCCATTGTAAGTGCTCCAGAAATTGCTAGTCCTTGTTTATCGTTAAGATCACCTTTTATTGCTGTTAAGTATCCAACAGTCAAAACCGTTTTATTATTTTTATCTCGCACTGTAATGACACCCGGGACACAAGCTGCTGCCACCGAGAGCAGTAGAAGCAGCTTAGAGGGCCAACGCGTCATGGCCCCTTAGACCGGGGCCGAACAGCGCGACACCAATGAGTAGAATTTTTGCGCTGGAAATGAAATAACAATTTTTAAATAATTATTATGAATGCAAAAATAGTAAATGCTTTTAGATTTAAGCCTTAAGGTATTCGAGAAACTCAAAAGGAATAAGAAAACCAAGTAGAACTAAACAACTTTATTTCTTGATAGTATGAATATTCTAAACAGGAGGAGGAGGTCCGAACTCCTGAAAGTACTATGGAGCTGCTAACTATTGTTTGCGGAAGGAGATGGAATTAACCATCGTGGAGCGCTTGATATACCTTTC
The DNA here is from genome assembly GCA_964036015.1 of Leptarthrus brevirostris. NCBI lineage: Eukaryota > Metazoa > Arthropoda > Insecta > Diptera > Asilidae > Leptarthrus > Leptarthrus brevirostris. The sequence continues at coordinate 10,662,156 of OZ038373.1, forward strand.
TTTAGCATAATTGTATAGTCCCATACCCTTCTTTTTTCCTTTCCCATAACAGGGTTTCTTTCTAAATCTTATTATACAGGGTGTCCCAAAATTAACGCAAGATGATTTCAATTAAATACAAAACGCAGTTTTTTTTTAAACTGTTATTTTTTTATTGAATCGTAAAGTACACAGGATAGGGTTATGTATGGAATAGCACATCGGGCAAATGGCCTCCACGGCTTTGCTGGCACATACGCACTCTTGTCGAAATTTTCCATGACCATTTTGCATGAATGTGGCTAACCCCATAAAAAGAAATCCAATGGTGTTAAATCACACGATCTAGGGGGTCAATTATTATCACCGAAACGAGAGAGTACACGGCCAGGAAATGTCTCATGCAGTAATTGAATTGTTTCACCGGCTGTATGGCATGTGGCACCGTCCTGTTGAAACCACATGTCATCCACATCAATATCATCCAATTTAGACAGAAAGAACTGTGTTATCATGTCTCGATATCCAGCACCAGTAACATTCACTGCTTTACCAGTTTCATTTTCGCAAAGGTATGGTCCAATGATACCTCCAGTCCAAATCCTGACCAAACAGTGACAGGTTGAGGATGCATTTGTTTTTCGACAATCACATGTGGATTCTTTGAGCCCCAAATGCGGCAATTTTGACGATTAACAAAGCCATCAAGGTGAAAATGATTTTGTTCGAAACATGGGCATCCACTTGTTGATGTTCAATAATCCAGTCAACGAACTCTCTTCGCTTTACATGGTCATTCGCCTTCAGTGTTCTTGTGTCAATTGCACTTTGTGGGCATGGAGATGTAGATCTTCAGTGAATATAAGCTGTAGAGAGCTTCTTGAAATTAGCAATTCCACAACGTCGAATTGATGTTCCTGCACTTTCACCAACACTCTCACGCACTGCTTTGATATTGACATTTAAACGGCTTGTTTTTGGACGACCAGTGTGTTTAGCATCATCAATTGATCCAGTCTGCCTAAATTGTTCAATTACTCTCTTCACAGTTGACGAAGTTAAATCACTACTCCGACCATATTTTGTACGAAATTTTCGAACTGTGGCCACCAGACTTTCGTTATGTTTGAAATATTGTTCAACAATGAAAATACGTTGTTCTATCGTGTAACGCTCCATTTTTATTAACCCTAAACTACAGCTGTCTAATGGGTTTTTTTAATAAGGTGTCCAACACTTTACTGCACGAATGGTGGCAAATCTTGCGTTAATTTTGGGATACCCTTTATCTTTACTTTTTTACTTTCTTTCTCCATGCCTATTGTCTTAGCTTGTTGCTTTGTTCTCTTCTACCACAGCCTTCAAAGGCGCGGATCTAGGTTTTCGCTCAGGAGAGGGCAATTTTCAAAAATTCACAAAATGTGCAGGAAATATTCACATGACCCGAGTGAATTTTTAAGGGGAGGGGGGAGGGCAATTTGTTGATGTTTATATAAGACATGAATTTCTCTTGAAGTGGGAGGGGAGGGGTGCGGAACGTAAGATCTGATATTTTCATTTGTGTGTGAAACCGTCATATTTACTTACATTTGAATAACGCTCTGTTTGACTACCTTATAAAATGAATCATCACCAGTATGGTGGTAGTAAGCAAGGTGCTGGATGAGCAAGCTATACACACCACACTTTAGTTCCCATAAACCACTAGTAACCTTTGCAAATTTTGAAAATTAATGTTTTTCATTACTTTAAAATTCAAAGAGGCTTATTTAACAATAGACACTAATTATGAAGAGTATTCAATATTAATTAACAAACAGAAGGCTTCAATTTCTTCTAGTAAATATAAAGTAGAGAATTTTAATATAACCAATATTTAAATAGAATATTCCAAATATTCAGTTCTATGACTGTGGCCGCTGCTGCTCCGTCTCAGTTCGATTGGAAGAAGGTGCCACAGTCTAATGGATTAAACGAAAAACTGACATTCACTAAGTTGAGAGGAATACTACCGAAATATTTAGTGAAAAAATTCCACTAGATTGAGTGAATTCCAATTTGTTATTTAATTAAATTGCGTAGAAGCATTATTGCCTGAAATTTAAAGTCACAATCAAGAGGACACCCCAAAAATTAATAAAGGAAATCGAGGAAATCAACAAGGATCGACAAGGAGAAGACGAGTAACTTGAGGCGTATAAGTTGCAGTTAAAGACAGCTTTCGTAAGGATCCATATATTCTACCAACGACACTGTTGACAAGATTTGAATAATTTAGAGACTTATTAAAAATAATGCCAACATTTTTAACTGAATCACTACTAAAGGGATTTTTTTTTTACTTATAAAATATTGCCAAAGCTCAGATAATGCCTTGGCAATAAAGGAATTAAGGGAAATTAGATTTGTAGATTATAATAGTGTTTGATTTATAGGCATTAAGATTTTAACAATTTTGACCAGTCCATTTGAACACATTCATCAGATTATCATTCAATCGACAAATATGAGGACGCTATCAGAACCAGAGCTCACGTAATATATGGCTGTATATCATCCGCATAATGATTATAGTTGCAGTACCGCACAACAGATGGAAAATCATTAATAAAGAAAATAAGGCCGAGAATAGATCCCTGAGGCACTGCGCTTAAGACAAGATAATCGGTCGACTGAACATTGCAAATAGCCTTAAATTTTCATCCTCTCGAATATGACAGTATTAAATTTTATGCTGTGATCAACTTCGTCAACGACCTTCCAGAAGTCAAGCATAACCAACGCTGTAAATTCATCATTGTCATAGGAAATTCTTATGTTGTCAGTAATTTTGAGCAAGGCCGTGGTAGAATCGTGATTAGTTCGGAAGCCTGCTTAAAAACTTTGATGACAGGATTTGTGGACTTCCTAGGAGTAGGCGCAATTTTTGAAATCGTCCATATCAACATAATGTTGATGTAACTATAATATTGCTAAATAAATGTGCAGAATAGGAGGAATAATTGGAAGTAGTACTTCTATGAACCTTTGATGTAGGGAATTCCGTCCAATTGCAGAAGATCCGTCAAAATCCTATACAAACAATTACTCTTATCAATTGTTGACAAGTTTTTCAACAGTTTTTTGATGGGCAGCCGAGGAATAAGTTTAGAATTATGATGTTGGCCCTCAGAATGAAGTATTTCCTTATTTACACGTTAGAAGGAGTTGAGTTACAAATTAATATCGATTTCTATTCTAAAAAGAATAACTAAGAATATCTAAGAATCAACATAACATTTGACTACCTCCATCGCTCCGGTTCAGTATAGTAATTGTTACAATGGAGACGGAATTGGATTTTTTGGTTGAGCTGCACGACCATTACGCCATGGTTCCCGGTTTTTAAAATTGAACTAATAAATCCGCTCCGTCTCTGGGCTGTTGTCTTGCTCGCAGCAATGCAAAAACAAGACTTTCCACTTCCCGTATCCTATTTCCCTTTCGATAAAGCCATGCTAACAAAGGGTTGTCCCCTTTTGCTTTGGCAAAAAAACAACAACTGACAAGTGAAAGGCCATATGATTGTAAACTGAGTTGAAAATACGGGACATAGCTGTAACTGGCTCATTTAGTCTATAGTTAGTACGGTGATGTGAAATATGGAGGAAGTCGTGACTCCTTAGGGAGCGTGGCGGTACGGATTTATTAAAACATTTTAGCAATTCAGGAGAGTCAATAGCCGCCTGTAGACATTCGAGCGTAAAAACAGCTCTGGTGTTATTTTGTCTAGTTTCTAGGGAGTCCAAGGATAACAAACTAAGTCTGTCAGCACATGGAGGTAAAAGATGATCATTGTTTCATGGAAGGTTACGCAGAGCAAACCTTAAAAACCTTCGCTGGATGGACTTAACATAGACCCCATAAAACGGAGACTACACTGGGCTAGCATATTCAAGAATTGGCCTAACAAATGTACAATATAGAATTCTACTGATATAGGGATCATTAAACTCGTTATACCCTCAAGGCAGCATTAGCGTTAACAACAATAGCATCAATGTGATCGACAAAAGAGAATCGAGCATTAAGCAAGAACCCCAAGTCTTTGGATTTGTCAAGTCTATTTAAAGTGTGTCCAACCATGGAGTAGCTAAACAGCCCAGGGTTTTTTTTACAGAAAAAGAACATGACAGTGCATTTGGGCATGTTTAAAGGGAGGCAGTTGATGGAACAGCAGTTGCAGAAGGCATCCAAGTCAGAGTTCAGAAGATGGCAAACAAGATCATTCGACATTGAACGAAATAGCTTGGCATAAAATTCTCGAGTGTAATGGAATTAGATTATTGATGTAGATATTAAATAATAAAGGACCCAGGTGACTACCCTGTGGCACCCCAGAACTTATGCGGATAGGATCCGAAAGAATTCCGCGAAACAAAACACGTTGAGAGCGCTCAGACAAATACGAGCGTAGCCATTGAACAAATACCGAAGGAAAACCAAGAAGCGACAACTTGTGAAGGATTATGATTAATTCGATCAAAAGCTTTACTGAAGTCGCTGAAAATACAATCGACTTGTTTAGCTTATCAATACAAAATAGGTAAAAATTTGAGAATTCCAATGAGTTAATTATTGTTGATTTACCCTTTATAAAACCATGCTGGAAAGGAGATAAGAAGGGTCTCAAGGAGCTTAGCCAGAAAAGGAAGGTAAGCATTTGAGCCTATAATCAGAAATAACAGATTTAATTCCCTTTTTATGCGTTTGAATGATAATATAAAGTTTCCAAGACTTAGGGAAAACGCAATTACGGATAAGTCAAATAAGGAGGAGAGGAAAGAGGCAAACGACATACCGGATGGTTTCACAATAGCAGTGGGAATGCCTTCAGAGCCACTCGTGAACTTGTCAGTTAGTTTCGAAATATGTTTAGCTACCATAGCGTCGTCAAAAATAAGATCTTTGAATTGAAGAGAAGTCGGCGGAAGCTTCATCATATAAGTATAATAACTAAATCTAATATCACAAGCGTTATCCAAGAATGCATCCTTAAAAAATCACCAAAAAAATTAGCAATGGTCAAGGGATCACTACTAATCGTAGAACCATAGCGAAAGGTATAGAGGGGTATCTATCAAAGTTCACAAATCTCCAAAATTGCTTAGGGTCATTAGACAAAGTATTTTTGATCGTTGTACGATGCATCGACGTCTGACACATATTTGTTACACAAATCAGAATAGGACAGATATTCAGAGTCACTCCTTGAGGAGCAGAACCTCCTCCAAGCTTTGTTTTTTTTTACATTTGTCAGATATCTTAACGACCTATTAAGCCATGGTTGTGAAGAAAAGGAACTTTAGGTAAGGACACATTCAGCAAAACATTATGCAAGGATATTGTAAAATGAAGTCACGGCGACATCAATGACAGGTTCATTAAGGACACTTTGCCAGTCGCAAATCGAAAACCAATCATTTAGGAATGATGGGTCAGGCTTTCTGAAGTTGTAACAATAATCGTCCATCAAGGGGACGGAAGAAAACAGCGTGAAGAGCAGGATGATGGGAAGACTCAAGCAGCAAAGGAACATCACATCGCCTCACATGAGTACGCGTAAGATCGGTAGGTGTCTAATCGGTATTAGCAGTTAGTTTATAACGATTCTTCTAAGTAATGAAAAGTTCGCCCGGGGCTCAGGGGGCAATTGCACCCATTGCATTGAAAAATGATTTTGCTTTCCTTTGTTTTCTGGTCTTGGAGGCAGCATTCAGCAATGCCCCCCACCATCACATCTTGCCTTTACTTCTGCTGACAAACACTTCTTGGGCAGAGCCTGTTATCCCAAAAGACCAACGGCTTGACTGATAGTGATAGGACGGTTTGAGATATTCAACTTAGCATCTTCTCGTTGATTTTCTAGTTTCTTCTGTAATTTTAATTTATAACTTATAAGTTATGATTCCATCCAAAATGTGTCGCAAAAACTATTTCATAAACTAAAGAGTAACATAAAATTTTGTCATTTCAATTTAACCTTCATCTTTAGAAAAAATACATCACTCTATGATAGAACCTTGAGGTTTATCATAAAATAGGTCAGATGTTGCCAAATTTAAAGAATACTAAGAAATGCATTTACAGGGTTATAATGAATATTTAAAATTCATGCAAATTTTTATGAAGTATAAGGGAATGTCTGTAAAATTCTTACAACACCGCACTTTAACAATTTTAATCACATTTCTATTCAGCGGAAATATTCAAATTCGTTCTCCTTCACCTTAAGATGAAATATTTCCCTCGAAAATAGAAATATGAAAAAGAGTCACCTGCAATTAAAATTGACACGAAAAAAGTTGTATTCAGGCATAATTGCGTGAGTTCAACCATGTTCAGGTCATTTTAATATGCTGCATATCTCGGTACAGGTTAAACGATGGAATTTGTTTGTGCTCAATCAGTTTCTGCATTGTGATTTTAATTGAAATCACAGTGTTGGGTTGCTTTGCACCTTGATTAGGTTTGAGCGTGAAAATTAATTAAAGTCTCTAATTTTCTCATTTGAGGAATTCGAGCTGGACTTGTGAAAGCATATTTTCTGGCACTGTAGATGATCACTGTAACCTATATTCTCTTTCTCCTGTAGAAAGATACGTGTTCAAATGGTAACTGATACAACAGGAGAAAATACATTCTTCAAATGAAATTTGTTGAATTAATATTTTAACAAGCGTAAAACATCTTAATTAAAATTATCGACAATTGCAATACCATTTAACGGCTAGTTTTACGTGGATAAAGTAAACATTTAGTCGCGATAAGGGAATACATTGCATCGGAATATCGCTGATAATTCAACAACGAGGTAATTGCACGTTAAGCAAACTACAAGGCCAAATTGTGCTATTTTCAGAATGCTTTTATGTTCACAATAATTTCAGAGAACCATTAAATTTCTTTTAGCAGAACTTTAGCATCCTTCTGTGAATTTGAGCAGCAAACAATTGTGGACCTAAGGTAAACAGAAAATTTTTCCTCTGATGCGAGCAAACGTAGATACATATAATGAGGCACGTAATAATTGCGATTAAAAAATTGAGAATAAATCGGATTTCCTTGTAGAATTGATTTTGGATTAATTTTAGAGAAAAAAAAATATTCCAAACAAGAGTGGGAACTTAAAGTAATATTCCTAAATTTTTTTCAGATATATAGCTTACAAATTTATGAGGGGGTGCGTTGCTAGCTTCCTTGGAAAGCTTATATCTCGTTACAAAAGGGTTAAAATTATAAAGCCTCCAGAATTTTTGTTACATTTAAGAAGACCAAACCAACGACACTATTCAATAGACTTAAGGATGATGTTCTCTTTGGGTTCAGAGTGAAAAAGTAAACGAGGTTCAAAAAAAAATTTTTTTTTCAAAAATAAACTCTTCCTTTCTGATCAAAAATCAGAAAGGAAGAGTTTATTTTTGAAAAAAAAATTTTGACAGACGAACGGACTGACGGATATACCGAAATTATAACTGTTGGGCTTAAATGTAATTTTCTCTTTGGGTTCACAGTGAAAACGTAACGTACGTTCAGTATTTTTTTTTTCAAAAATCTCTTTCTTTTTGTTTTTGGATCATCCCTTTCACAAACTCACGACGGACTAAAGGACTGACGGACAAGTTTTAGAGATAAGGGTAATTTTGTCTTAGGGTTCACAGTGAAAAAGTAAACGAGGTTCAGAAAAAAAAAATTTTTTTTTCAAAAATTTCTTCCCCTCTGCTTTTGGATCATCATTTTCACAAACTCACGACAGACGAACGGGCTGACGAACGTACCGAAATTATGTGTTGATGTTAAGGGTAATTTTCTCGTGGGCTTTATAGTAAAAAAATAAACGAAGTTCAAAAATAATTTTTTTTTCAAACATCTTTTTGTTTCTGCTTTTGAATCAGCAATTTGACAGACAGACGAGTGGACTGACAGACATACCGAAATTATAAGTGTTGGGGTTAAATGTAATTTTCTCTTGGGGTTCCCAGTGAAAAAGTAAACGAGGTTCAAAAAAAATTTTCTTTTTTCAAAATCTCTTCCTTTCTGTTTTTGGATGAAATTAGGCAGACACACGACAGACGAACGGACTGACGGACATTTCGAAATTATAAGTGTTCCTAGTTGGAAACGGAACTCTAAAAACGACTAATATACATCAGTTGATAATTCATAGGGATCCTATTCAGACATTTCTGCGCAATATTAGATTAATCATATTAGAGTGGTTCTCTACCGAAATATTGTCTCTTATTGGGGAAAGAAAGTTTTACTACCGAATTCATCACAGGGTTAAAAATGAAAGTACTAAAGCCTTGTACATATCGGGTGAATGCAGTGATTACAAGAGCAAAACGGCATTACTTTAAAAAATTTGCTGAACCCTGATCTGCCTTCCAAGCAGCTTTGGAAGAATCTCAGGCGATTTGGTGTTTGTGACGGGAAATAAAATAAAATAAAGAATGAGTTGAATGCTCTGTTCACATCACGGCGGTCGAATGAAGCTTCAGTAGATGCATTTGAACAGACTACAAGTGTGTCTGAATCCAATTTTTCTTTCCGTTGTGTGGGGGTCGATGAGTTGTATAGAGCTATACTCTCGATAAAATCTGACGCTGTCCAGATATTATTCACCCTCGTTTTTGAAAATGATTTTGCACTTCATTTTGCGTCCACTACTTCATGTCTTCAATTATTCCTTGACCTCCTCGTACCTTCCACGCATTTGGGAAATGGCCACTGTTTTAGCCGTACCCGAAATGTCCTCTCCTAATCATATAAATGACTTCCGCCCGATTAGTCTTTTGTCTTTTCTATCTAAGGTCCTAGAAAGATTGATTTGTTCGCAGATAGCAGAATATCTATAGACAAAACAGCTTCTGTGTACATGGCAGTCGGGCTTCCGGTCCCAACACAGCTTTCAAACGGCCTTGCTCAAAGTAACATACGACCTTCGTATTGCTCTTGATATGAATCATACAAGTATTCTGGTATTGCTTGACTTTTCGAAGGCGTTTGATAGTGTTAATCATAGTATTTTTCTTTTTAAATTGTCGTCCCCCTTCGGTTTCTCCTCATCGGCTATCTGTATGTTACGGAGCTTTTTGTCTAATAGATGACAGCAGGTTAAATTGGGGGATAAAACGCAACCAAGAAACACAATCAGTCAACCAAAAAGGGGGAAGCCCAAGGAGATGTCGCAGAGAGTGTTCCGAAATAAAAAGCAACCAAGGAATACAAACAGTCAACAAAAAAGAGGAAAGCCCAAGGAGATAAAACTTAAGAACCCTGTGATTAATTCTATCGAAGGACCTACTGGCATCAGTAAAAATGCAGTTTATTTGCCTCCCAGACTCGATATAGAAATTCGAAAACTCGAGTAACTTCGTAGTAGTTGACTTGCCCTTTACAAAACCGTGTTAAAAAAAAAGTTTCCAGAAACGAGTTAACGCTACAATTCAATAGGCCTGTAATTTGTCATGTCACACTTGTAACCCTTTTTATGCAGAGAAGTCATTACACCACAGATCTTCCAGGGTTTAGGAAAGACAGCTCAACGAATGGATGGGTTAAATAAATGACGGAGACAAGGGACGAGCTACAGTTTTTCAAAACTAAGGTAGGACCAGCCGAGAAACTATGATAGGAGATCTTCAACACCGCAGCCTTCTTGAAGATTAAAACCTTGGGCTCAAGGGATGTCTGTGGGCACCTCATTAAGTGAATAGAATCCTTCAAGCTAATATCACCGTTGTTTGCCAAGTTCCCAGTTTTAAAGAAGCAGCCGAAGAGATTAGAAATCTTAAGAGGATCGCTGCTACAATTATCAGGCTATATAAAGAAGGGTAACCATCAGTTTTAAGGTTACAATTTACAAATAGCCAGAATCGCCTAGGGTTATCTCGCAAAATCATGTTCAACCGAACAATGTACGCAATTTTTTCCCGATACTCTGCATTTGCCGGTCAATCTTAATTCTTAAATGGCTGATACAATCGTTATTTCTACGAGTTGAACGATAATATTTTTGGAAAATAATGTTTCAAAATACAACTAAAAAAATCGATTTTGTTATGTGTCCGTGTTGCCTTCCCCCTCCCCATTAACACACAATTAAAAAAGGAAATTTTCAGAAAAAAATTAAAACAGATTGCTAATTGCTTAAAGTGAGGATTGGCTTAGTGTTGTAGATGTTAGACCGTATTACTCAGGGTTAGGGTTGGAATCTCAGACTGTGTACATTTGTTATTTATGTTTTAAGATTTCTGAATTCTACGCTCGAAATATCCTTAAACCGCATAATAAATCAGAGCTCAGGAAATGTTACGGTGCTGTTTCGTAAAAATTAAGGTAGCTAACAGTTGCAATACGATTACAATTGTAAATCTGAACTTTTACCAGAATTTTTGTTTAAAAATTCCGGATCTTTTTTCTCCGTATATATACATATATTTCAGAAAAAAGTTGTGTGCTGTAAGTTTGTAGTTTTTTATGCGACGAATTTTGACCCAAATTTAAAGGTCACTTTTTAGCGGTCGTATTTATTTTCAGTTTGTCTTTAACCCTTTAATTATGTTTTAATAAATGCCACCACTCGAATTCCAATATGTGAGTTATAGGACAATTGCTTAAATCATCCTTATGCAATTCGACTCTTAGGAGTGGATATTAGAAAGTAATTTGCCAGTTCTCTTCTGTATCATGTTTTGTTCAATTCTGTTCAGTCCTCCATATGCTCAAGCTGTTCGTAGTTACCGTGCACCAGTAAGATTATTCCTACTTGGGAATTTTTTTACTTCTGAGTTTCAATTTTAACAGAAAAGGAGCGGTTTTTGACTGAGGCCAATAATTTATTTATCTTATTACCCTTTGTCCTCATCAATATTGAAAACATCACTAAGTACGCGAAAAAGCAATATATAAGGGGGATTGACTATGTAGGGAATAGCGAAGTTCTCTAAGCAATATTTTAGAAGCTAAGCAAAATACTCAATCAACAACCCAACGTCGCTTCTCGAGTGTTACAAGTTGCAGCAATCCCAAACGCTCATCATTAGGTGGCAAAATGAGAGGAGACGAAATCTGACTAGCATACTGCAGCAGAAGTCGAACCAGAAATGTGCGTAGGTATAATCATATGGGGGGGGGGGGGGCTAGGAAATTCCTTGAACAACGAAGAATAAATTCCACCAAATAATTGACCCTAACAATAACTTTATTAATGTGTGAGATTAAGTTTAGTCGCATATCAAGATGCACACACAAATTACTTATCCCTTCACTCGTTTTATACAAGTAGGTACCCTTCGATATTAAATTTAAGATTGTTATTGCACCAGTTATAAAGCATGTGCAGCTTCGACTGCAAAATCTAACAATCTTCATTATATTTGATTGCCAGAAAAATCTTAATATCGTAATATCGAAATAAGTATATGATTTATAGATAATACGAATAAAAGAGGACCCAGATGACTACCCTGAGGAACGCCAAAAGGAGCCACAACGGCATGAGAGAATGTGCCACGAAAATGTACTCTATAACTGATTCAGTGAGTAAAAGAAGGGCGTAAGGCCAAAAATATTAAATTTGAGTTAATATCACAGTAAATAAGTAGTCCTGTCCATTAAACAAACAAAAAATCAGTGTATGTCGTACTAGAGATCTAATAGTATTCGGGTTTTATTAACTTTAAGTTATTATAAATTTGTATATGGACTTAAACCGTTTTTTCACTCACCGATTCAACTTTTATCTATGAAATCAGTATAAACGCAACCATCAGAAAGTTTCCTTTCAAAAGACTCTTGGTAGAAGTTATTTAATTTTGAAAAAAGTAAAAAGACTAACTTTACTTCCACATGATAGGAGTAGCAAACATTTTTGGGATGGTGATCGCTCAAAAATATGAAGGCTCAAAATTTTTTGATCGATGTTTCGACCCGAAAGTGTAAGCTGGTCATCATCAGCGTGGTACTTACACTTTCCACCACGGACATCCAGAAGGTCAAAACCTCATAAAACCTTCATATTTTTGAGCTATCACCATCCCAAAAATTTTTGCTACTCCTATTATGTGGAAGTAAAGTAAGTCTTTTTACTTTTTTTCAAAATTAAACGCAACCAGTTTGGCAACCATCCAAAAATACGCCCACAATGCAAAAAACCAGCTGCACCAAGTTAGAAACCGTGGATCTACCCCGAAGGAAACCGTGCTGCCCGTTACACTTTGTGGACACTTGGGACTGTATCACTAGTTTGAAGAGCTTAGGAATATAAGAAAATTTAGACATTTTCCCGTAATTGAAAATCTCCCTCATATTGCCACTTTTGAAAATAGGGATCAAAAAGGATATCTGCAGAGTTTTGGGAAGTGGTCCTTCGAGAGCGTCTTCCAGAAAAGACGTAGTAAGGTGCATAAACTCGGCAGAGAATATATCTTTATGTCTGCAGCAGGAACCCCGTCAGAGCCATTAGAACATTTTGTTGGAAGATCAGCAATGCAATGCTTCGAAAAGAACTCCCCCGTGATAGATGGAATAGGTAAGAGGGGTAAATTTCAATTATTTATGTTCGAAAAGTTGCTACTATCAGGATCAAAACCATTGCTGGAAAATTCCCCGAATTCCATGTCGTTGGATAGAGTTATCAATCCTTCTCTTCAAATTGACAGAATCGGTTGCGCGGTGACCAGAAAACAAGCTGCTCCGTTAAACTAGGGGGGAGAGGTCTCTACCACAGCCATAGAGGACAAACCTCCCGAAAGGTTCTTATAAAACAGTGTAGCGTCCTGATATGATCCCCACAACACTAACTAGTGTAGAAGTCTATATTTTCTAAATATTCACTCAAAGTCTCATAATCGGCCGCTTTAAAGTTAAAATGATATTCGCCTTCGAGGTTATAGACAAGCACATCTGAGAGACTTAGTTTATTGTCTACGTGGCGCCCTAACTAACTTATTTCTTTCTTTAAAGAGGTGTTTTCCTTTATTCAATTTTATCCTCAGAACTACGGTTTCTAAACTTAAAACTTTCTTGTGTCTTAATCTTGCTGGTTTTTAAAACTACTTCGATTGTTGATAAAAAATCGAAGGCAAGCTATTTACACGTATATTTTCGTTAATCCCACAGATAATTTATTAAGAAAAGCAACACTGCTTTGTCGAACGGATGACGTTGATGGCAATGTGATCTCACTTAATATTCCAAGAGGAATTAAGAAGGCATAAAGTGCGACCACATTCAGTACTCTAATAACATCGTAAAATATCCTCTGTCCTCTATCCGCGTCCAGTTTGATTCAAAAAACCTTTTAGTAAAATGAACTACTAAAGCTTATCTCTAGACAGCCACGTTTTTTGGTGTGGACATGAAATGATATTTAGTTGAGAGTAAATTTGTATGACCTGTTAAAATGAGATTTGGCAGGATTTGTGAGGCACTAACAAATATTAAGCTTCCTGGAATTCTCTGGTAACTTAATTGAAAGGGCAGATCTGCCTTTGTGTTTAGATTACTCCATAACATTTAATATGTCATTATCGCTTGCGTAACATCCAGTATCGTTTACCTCCTTTCGACCAAAATACATATAATTAGTTTGAAATCAATAATTGAATTAATTAGCTAATTTAAATAGGTAGTTATCTTTGCTTAGGCCATTTAGGTAAATAAATTAAATTAAATGAACAACATGCAAGCAGCTAAAGTGTTTAATCCAAAGACTGTGCACATGGTAGCGTCTCAACGGAACTCAGATAAACCGAACTTATCTTTGTGGTTTTCGTTGTTTAAGTTTGAAAGTCTATTTTGTCGACAGGCCTGTAATTGGCAAGTCTGAAACTGATAAGCAGTTGTAATTGACAATTTTTGCAATTAAAAGGGTCAAACTTATCCACTTGAGCTTTCAGAAGGAAAAGAAAACGGTCTTGAAAAGATATTAATATTTTCAAAGGATTCTTTTGAAAGTGACAAGCAATTATGAAAGAGAAAATAATTTCGAAGCAAGGACTTTGCAGGATTATCCTGAAGCTCGCTTTCTTCCACTGTGAGGGTGTACAAATAATTTTTTTCTGTTATTGTATTTTCAGAAAATATCTATGTTAAAATAATTTTAAGTCAAAAATCCAGAAAATGACGATGTTATATCCATTTACCTGGGCGCAGGTAGTGCAACAATCTCTGCTCACGCGACGAATAGTTCATCTGGGACATAGACCGATGACGGATAAGGTTCGTGTTTTGATGCCCAAAATCGATGAAGTTTCGTAAAAATATCTAATACTAGCCACTTCTATTCCTGTTCTTAAACTTTCTAACACGTATTCAGTTCACTTCGTGGCCGTATTCACAACTCTACCTATAAATTGTTCTATTTAAAAGTTTTAAGAACGATCTCTGCCCATCTGGCCCTGTTATTGCTCCCCTAAATCCTGGAAACAAAAAGGGACAATTAAAAAAAAATAAAGAAAAAAAATTAATCCAGGAAATCCAGGCACCTCTGTAGGAATAAAGATCGAGGGGATAGTAGCCCTAGCAGGTTGGCTATCTTCACGTTATCCGCATCAGCTCTGGCAAAATTACCTTCTAAAGTTTTTGCATCGGCTATGGAAGCTGAAATAGCTCTTCCTCAGTAGGCAAAGATGGCAGACCATAACGAGTTGGCTATCTCCGCGGTACAAACACCAGTAGAAGATGCAGACTTGCCATCCGTAGGATCGACTACAGTTAATCCGGAAGAAAATACTTGCCCCAGATAGGAATTCTCGCAAACTTTGGTTATCTCAAAACAATCAAATCGCTTCAATAAATTGAGCGCATGTCCACAATTGTTTTTGTAACAGAAACAAATTTTAATAGGAACAAAAAAGTGTGTTAAGCTTGTGCGCATGATCTGTAATGATTCCGGGCCGTTCCAAGGAACTTACATCTAAATCCTCAGCCGCCCGGTTAGGAGGTGGCTTTTGATTTTGACACTTCATAGCCTTCAACCCTTCAACCGTTTGAATACATACATGCTTAATGCAGCCCCTACACATTTAAACATTTTGGCAACCTGGTTGTCTGAAAACAACCAGTTTTGCGAGAATTCCTATCCTGACTCTAGGCTTTAGACTAAAACTCTCAAACGGAAGAGAAGACAGTAAAGGAGAGAGCGATAAAAAGCCGATAAGAGGGTTGCGAAGATCCTTCTGAAATGACGCGTCACTTGAAAATGCGGGTCCGACGAAACGTTTTCAAGGAGAAGACTTAGGGACTGCAAAATCGGGATCCTCAACGGATGGTGAAGGTTTAAATGTAGATCAAGTTGGCAGAACAACTAAGGTGGAACTCTCCTCACCCGGCGTGGAGAAGCGGAAGATGAATCAAGCAATAGCGGCAGAGAAGTCATCAAAAAGTCCACGAATGTGAGTCTTCTATGTATGGGGCCGTTCAAGTATTACGTAACGCAGTTAGAGGGGGGCGGTCTTGTGAAACGTAAAGGTGCGTTATAGAGGGGGGAGGGGGTCCAGAAACTCGCTACGTAACATTAAGTTTTTGGTGGGCCGGCGGGGCAACGCGAAACGTTACGTCGGTGTCTGAAAACTTCAAAAACTGTGTTACATAATACTTGAACGGCCCCTATTCAAAAGGGGGCTGATAACCCTCGCACAAATAGCGACCAGACTGATTCAAGCCAAGGCTAAGATATCCGCAGCAGTACAGAAGCAAAAGTTCACCAGGGGACTGCAGCCGGCACCAGTGGTAAGCCTACCTTCTCCCTGGCGGCGGCGAATTACCAGCGTCGGATAGAGCTGACACAACTAGGGACTTTTAAGGAGGTCCTGTTGAAGGCTATAGACTGTCTTTTTGAAAACATCGGGGATATAGGGGTAAACTCGATGACCTTGAAGGATGGTCTGATAACACTACGATGTGTTAATCACGAATTCAAGGTCTAGGTATGCGAAACCGTAAAAAAGCTGAGCTACCTTTTGGAAGGCGGTAACTTGAAGGTTTTTAAAGACTTTAGAAGAATGAAGGATATTATACTAAAGTGGTCAAAATCAATATGTGAGAGACACATCTAAGTGAAGAGTGTCTTCCCGCAGAGTGACTAGCAATCAAACTTAGTAATAAGGAAAACGTCAAGCCAAGGGGATATTCTTCTGAAATGGTTAACAGCATTGGTGACAGGCTGTGGTTACTTCGGATATCATCTAAAAAACCTATAAATCTCTGAAGATGACACCTGCAGGCTACGTCTGGAGGAAAAGGTGACGGCAGCCTACATAGTGTACTGATACCCTGAGCTAGCAAGCAAATATTCCGTCTGCTAGAAGCTCACTAGAATGACCACAACAGAATGTGGGAGGCATTCCACAGAAACATGTTTGCACTGACCCAGCGAATCAAGGATAAGTGTGACAGGAGGATGAACTCAGGTAGTCACCCCTAAGGAAAACTGGGAGGGGGCGAAAAAGACCCTCGGAATCTTAAACTGCTGGAGGACATAGACCGTTTGGTGTCTAATTAAAAACAAGTTTTAGACGCACTGTAAGACATGTGTTATATGAAACACTATTTTACGGATTAAGGCTATCTAAAAGATAATTTTAGCTTAAGGGGGCAACGTAGTGTAGCAACCAAAAAAAGGTCTTCAAACATTTACCTCACTTTCTCGCATTTAATTGTTAATAGCAAATAGAAGAAATTGTTGCTCTCTCACAATCACTTGCTTATTCCATTGGCGTTAAGTAAGTGATGCTTTGAGCCAAGTTTCAATTTTTAGTTATGATTTTAGGTGACTTTCCTAAGCTCCCCACACTTTGATGGGTTAAAATAACTTTCTGCAGTCGGGCCATCACAACCAGGCAAGAAATGTAAAGGTCCCAGAAACAAAGGAAAGCATCCTTAGTAGCCTTAGGTACCTAAGATGGACGTTTCCCTCCCCCACAAAGCGTTATCTCAGGAGGTCAGCTCAGTAATCAAAAAATCCAAACTTTGACTGAGTGGCTTAATTTACCACCGTATCTTGTCACAAAAGATCTCACTGGTGGAATAACCTTCACTAAGTCTTTTGATGGATAGTTTTATTTTCTAAGACCTTAGAGAATGGAGTAAGGAAAAATATATTGGTGTTTTATCATGAGAGTCCTAGGTTCAAACGCTACCCCAAAAAATCTAAAACCGCGAAAATATTAATAAAATATAGAGGCAGCTAACTATAATAGTCAGAAGCAAAAATGGTAGATTTTAGACCAATACTGAGTTATAACATTATGCGTTAGTTTAACTGGTGATTTATAACTGCTTAAAGTTATAGCGAATCTCTTATTGTCAACTCCTCGTTAATCATCTTTGTCCTTCATTCTGAGCCTGGATCCTTGATTGAAAGCTTTTAATCGATTTTGTAACTCGTTTAATAAATTTCACTCCCCTGCATCGAATAGATAAAATAATTGAATCCTAGAAAGATATGGCGATTGGGATAACTACAATGAAATGTAGTACAAAATTGGATTGTAGCAAAAGTGATAAAGTTAATTAAGACAGAAGGCATCACATTCACTTTCCTATGGACATGGTGACTATGGAATTTCACTGCAATAGTAAAGTTAGTTTGAGGTCGAAGCGCTCTGTAGATTTCGGGACATTTTCCAGATGCCATTATTTGTAAATCAAAAGCGGACCCTGGTACTGAAATGGAACAATTTAATGGCAAATTTGGAATTCCAGTATAAACGTATCGACGGTCTAGTTCTTCCATAAGAGCATAGCCTCACTCTTATACAAATCAATACACGTGGGTACTATGTTTACAACACATAAATAGTCGCCTAAATTTGAGTTATTTATATTTTATTGATAAGTAACATTTAGACCAATTATTTAACTCAACTGGTCTAAATGGATAAATTATCTTATTTGAATTCAAATTCAGATTTTAATGGAAAGCGTCCACTTGCACAAATATGTAAGAAGCAGATAATTTAAAAAAAAAAACCAAAACAATGTTCATAATGTAATGAGATACTTCGCAGGCTCACATAGACGAAAGAATCTCATTTCTATAAAGTTGTGATATACATTTTTTACCACAGAAATTCTCTCTTTTGGCGAATAATTAGACACTTCTAGCAATGCCCACGTGAAGTGTGTTGATAAACGAGGTATTTCCATATTAATCTAATTTTAATTATGACATGTTTGATTTCAATATGATAAAAGCACTTTTGAGGTCAATGTGTTCGAGGTTTAATGCTCAAACCCACTTAAATGATAAAAAATAATGTAAACATAGCGACAACCTAAACTCATTCAGGTGGGTGTTGTCATAAGTTGCAAGTTTGTATTCAATTTCGCAATTGATTGGGAGCGAACCTACCCAAGGAAATATTTGAAATATTTTCAAGAAACTCAGAAATGGGACGAGTAAGTGAATGTTCAATCAAGTAAAAATATGTAAAAAAAAGAATTTTTGCTTTCGTGCCCAACCTGTACCAAAAACAAACGAAACTCTGATCCCTTTATAGAAAAATGAACCCCAAAAATCAATTTATTGAAGAATATTGCAATAAGAATAATCTCCAAGATTTTATTGTACGTTTTGATTTTGTAAATCGAAAAAGAAAGAGCAAGCAAATTATTCAACGCACTTCAATAAGGTGAGTTTTCTCTAGATGATTTAAAGCTATAGTGTAAACGAAAAGGATTTTATTCCTCACACCGTCTATAAATGAACATATCTGGTTCCCCTGAAAAAAATCAGCTAGAGGAATAGACCCAAATTATAAAAGTTATCAAATTCTGTGGTGGAGACAAAGTTGGATCAGTCGGTTGAGTGGCACTATGTCCACATCACCAGGGTTCGAGCCTCGGTTTCCACATTAGTTTTAAAATAAAATTAAACAAAAAAATCCACTTCGTCTCTACGCTGTTATCTAGATGGAAGGAATAGAAAAGTAGAAATTCAACTTCTAAATTCCCCATACCCTAAATCCCTTCCGACCATGCTTAACACATAGCTATCCAAACGCATGTCCCCTGGGCTTTGGCTGCATCATAAAAAAAAGAAAGAGAACTCTCAATTCGTACACCAAATCGTAACCAGAAATATAAAGGTTGCAAACGGGCTAATTCGCTGCCTGATGATATTGCCCCGATTTGTTTAGGTAAGCACCCAAACATACTGGCTGAAGTGTTACAACACGCCCTCTCCAAGGTATCATCGTGGAGCGATGGGTGTGGTCTGGGCATAAGCCCGGATAATACGGAGTTAATACTCTTCTCTCGGAAACATTATGTTCCTCCTATGAATTGCCCTATACTAAAAGGGGTTAGGCTAAATTTGAGTAATCAGGTTAAATATCTAGGTCTCTCTCTAGATAGAAAACTCACCTGGAAGCCTAACATCCAAAAAAGAGTACGGAAAGCTACAGTGGCGATGTACTCGTGTAAAAGGGCAATAGGAACAAGATTGGTCTGGAGCCACGTATTGTGCATTGGCTCTACACCAGTGTTATAAGACCCTTACTCACGTATGAACTGACCGTGTGGTGCCCGGCACTGGATATAGCGACCCGTCACAAAGACCTGAATACGGTTCAAAGGATGGCAACACTACTGAACCATTCCTTCTAAAGCCCTACATACTATTCTGCACCTTCTACTGGTTGATCTTTTCGATAAGCAATCCGCATCCTCGGCTGCCATTAGGCTTAACTTAGTCCATATCTGGAAACAAACTGACTCATCACTCGAAAATCCTGGATGGAAGAACCAACATCGACTAACCTTTCTTAGGAGCGAAATTTGATTCTTCTTTTCCCACCACATCAGAGTGGGAGGAAGGTCCACCTCAATGAGGGGAGTTGGTACATCTCTGCACTGACGGCTCCAAACTGGAAAACAAGCAGAGTAGGTGGAGGTATCTTTTCGGAACACCTTGACCACGATATTTCATTTCGCTTACCTGACTACGGCAGCGTGTTTCAGGCGGAAATCATAGCTATAAAGGTAGACACAGACCGTCTGAAGCATTTAACGCTGCCTACGGCTGGCATCCGCATCTTCTTAGATAGTGAAGCTGCTACTAAATCTCTCACGGGAGTAAATACAATCTCCAAAATGCTTAATAACATGTCGCTCAGCTTTAAATTACATTGCTGAGCAACTGAAAGTACGTTTCTTCTTGGTACCTGGACACAGTGAAATTCCGGGTAACTGCATAGCCGACGAACTAGCGAGGATTGGCATTACTCTTCCTGACTCGGACATTAACCACCACCTTGGAAAGCCGCTGGTCACTTGCAAACTGAAGATTTCACAAGAATCTCAGGATTGCAAATGCCAGATGACAGGAGGAGCACACCTGCCTGTTCATCCGACAGATATGGCCAAAGCTCAAACCTAAATGGTAAAGAGACCTCATCTCACTCGGACTAAAATTATTAGCGTTATAGTGATCGTCGGAAGATACGCCGACAGACTGGGGTTGCCAAGACGAAGAGGAAGAGAAAACCATACTCCACCTCCTCTCTGCAACTGCCCGGCCCTAGCCAACTGTAGGAACCGGTTCTTGGGCTACCCCCTTTTTAGAAGAGTTATCCAAAATAGGATCCACTGACGTCAGGGACCTAGTTGGGTTTATCAGGAGCTCTAAATGGTTCCCGGATCCTCGATAAGGCTAAAGCCTTTTCACCCCAGCCGATATTGTATATTGGCTCCCCGAGAACTAGATTCCACTGGTGACAAGTAGCTCGGTTCAGTGAGAGTAATAAGGTAGGCTCCCTTCTTTTCCTAGCTTTAAGTTTCTTCCCATCTGGAGATGTCTTTTAACGTAGAGTTCATAACATCACTGGCCGTTTATAGGAATTTTCCCTTTGTCACAAATTGCGTACGCAATCGTTTTGATATTTTTGCTGACGAGTTATATAAAGATTTTGCTAAGAGAGACGTTCCAGAGTAAAAGTGATAAAACTCCTCCCTGTGTCGTGCCTCTGTTAAGTGTTTTCCTAATGGCGAAATCTTGCTTTGGGAATGAAGGCTACACACACACCACTCTCCATCTTTCCGGTATGAATCCAGGCATGCCTCAAAGACGGCTTTAAGCCAAGGGATAATACTTCCAAAGGTATTTTGTAGCATAGGGAGGATGATTCCTTCCGGCTCTGCAGATTTGTAGGGATAGAAAGATTTCATCGCCCATGCTACTTTGTTCTCGCTTTTGCAGTTCTTGATTGCCGTTAAGTCTTCTGTAGAGAGTACAGGTGCCGAAACATCTTGTGGTCGATGTTGCATACCCTGTTCCGTGCACTCAACGAAATGGGTGGAGACGAGCTGTTCGAGCATTTCTTGACTCTCTTCTCTTGGACAGAAAGCTGTCCCAAATGAGTTAGGGTTTTGCATAGAATTTTGCGGAGTCGAGCCAATACTGTAGTCGACTCTATGTTTGAACAGAAGTTTGTCCAAGATGATCTTTTTGCAGCTTTGGTTTTCATTTGAAAATATTAAAACTGGCGCGGTATAGGTTCCACTCTGATTCTGTTCTTGTAAGCTTGGTCTTATTGAAGATTTTTCTGGTTTGCGTCCTAAGAAGTTTCTCTGTCCACCATAAGGCATGGTTATCTATAAGATTTATAGAAAAAGCACACCTTATAAATGTAAGATTCCAAAAAACCACACAGGTGCTGCCAACAGATTACACTGAAAGGCCATTTTGTGTAATATCTGGTGGTTTGGAATCCACTGTAAATTGTACATTTGTCATCAAATTAGTCCCACCTCATGTTCAATTTACAAGTATTAGAGACTCAATAGAAGTTTCAATTTGAATTATGTCCTTGCAGATCACCATCGTATCCAAAACCAGAACCGATGAATATTTGATTTTTTTTTTAAATTTAGAGTCTACTGAAAATGTTCTCCTTATCATTTTAATTAATTTAAAAGTTATAATCAAATCTGAATGCATCAAGATTCTAACAGCACACTATGTCAAGACTGACAAAATTGCTTTCATTTGAAGTCAACTAGGCTAACCATTAGAGTGGATTCTCACAGCCCAGATCAGTATTCTTTAATTAATTTTGCATAACTCTCCACGGTAGGGAAAACGACTCCGTATACGTAAAGCATAACTCAAAAGCATACAAAAATTCCTCGTAATGAACCTAAGTACAGCCCCCATAAGTAAATTTGAACATTAATTAACGACATATCTTAAGATAATTTTCTTCATGTCATGTCGTTTAATTTCGCGCTACCCGATGCCAGATTAATTAACCGAAGACCAGTGGGCCATTTAACCTCTCCACTTAACATTTTCTTATCGCACGAAATCTCTTAATCTTTTTATAGCTGGGGGAATTCTTTGCAGCACAGACAAAACGACTGATATCACTTAAAATGTAAACAAACCAATAATGGTTTAGTGGAATCCTGCAATTCTTGCAAGTAACATACATAGTTGCAATCGAAGGCCTATGAAACTAACTTAACCTATCGAAAACTGACCAGACTAGAATGCGAACACCAAAAAAACCGGAATTCTATAAATAGTGCATCTATGGGGGCTGGGACGGGACTAGCTTGTAACTATGGATATAATCCAGATATGGTTCTTGCTCTTGCTGCAAATAGGGCATAGTCATAATTTGCTCTTGGAACATTGTTACACAACAACAGTACGAAGACTTGCTGTAGGCTGACCATAATGTTCACATTTTCGAAGAAAAAAAAATTATGTGCAAAGTATGCTATTAACTGCCGGCATATACAACATAATCGCGCACTTGAAATCAATCAAAGAAGCCATTTCGAATTGATATCCGCTCGTTTATCGTTCCCCAAGGTAAGTCATAGTTGCAGGCAATTTTCCATTGCTGCAACGATGACTTCTGCCATAAATGCTATTGCGATCCAATTTTAATGTAGCGCCAATGATATTTACGACTTTTGAGCCCCGATAAAATCAAGGCTTTTTAAATGATAAGAATTGTGCTCGGTGGGTTTTAAACGAGTCTCACTTCGAATAAGATCTTGGATGTTTGTACAATTCTACAAAAATATTAGGAAACTTATTTTAATAAAATCCTGCAAAATTCGACATTTCACTTTAGGTGCTATTTTGGGTAGTTGGGACGAATCTAATGTTTAATTGCACTACAATATTAGGAAGACCATTTTCGCATCTTTCCACAAGGGACAAACCCAAACAATTTCCATTTTCAGAATGCTACTGAGAATTTCGCTCCATTGTTTCTCTATTGTTTTGTTTAAATTATATTGCAGTGCATCTCATGCGTCTTATTTGCACAATAGTATTTGCATACGTTATTCTATAATAAAGCTGTCCAAAGATATAACATGGAAGTGCTTTGCAAGCATTCATTTTTTAATTTTACTAAAATGCCTTTATGTCCGTTTTAAATGTTACAAGGCAGGGGAAATAAGCGGGTATAATTTGTTCTGCCAAAAGCAAGTTTTATACGCAATAACGTGCGTCGAGCAGCATCCCCCTTTTTGGGAATCTGAACAAAACCTATATGAGATTTATGTGCTGTTAAGGTGCTAATTATGTGCCAAAAAAAATTATTTCATGCTTCAAAATAAAGTGCTTTACATTTCGAAATGCGGGCTGGAGCTCGAGTCACACACACCCCCACCCCCTTCAAGTAAAAAAACAATTTTTCCACACACTGAATTTATGTGGTTTCTATGTGCTTAACAATTAGACCACAATCCAATTGCTTAATATTTTCCAATTGCTTTGAGCAAGAGTGGTGAGTGGTGGTGGGAGAGGGGGGGGGGGGGGGGTTGATGTGCTGCAACTAGAAATAATTAGCACCTTAATAGCACATAATTCTCATATAGGTTTTGTTCGGATTTGCTCAACGCACCTAAATTAATAATACTATAAATTGGAGAGACACAGTCGGGTCACGTGGTGGACTTTTGTATGAAACCCTCTTCGTGAAACGGTGAATTAGATGCAAGTTACAAGTCATGTTGTTTTAATAATTTCCTAAAGTAACGTCCCATATACTTCTATTGTGAACAAACTCATCACGATTGAAGATCTTGTCGAAATGTTCTCCTCCCAACGGATACAACCTGCTTTAAGGTCAGAACGCGAACCTAGGAGGTAAGCCTTCGGCAAAAAAGAATCTTAAAGATTTTTATTGTCCCAACTATAGCTCAGCATAGTTAACAGTTGTCAAATTGGAGGGCAGTTACAAAGCGGACATCTACATAGCTTCGAGTTATATGGCTCTTTATGAGGCCATCCCATCAACAGAATTGTAAAGTGCTGTCAACCTCTCTCAAAAGTAGAGAAGAAAACCTGCTAATGGGCTGTGACGCCAATGTAAGGCCTGCATTAACGAAAGTGATGAGTCCCCCTTTGACTTTATAATTAATACTTACTTTCTAGTTTTTAACAGGAGCAGCTCTCTAACCTTCACGTTTCCGAGCACGGATAATTTCGTTGGTTGAGAGGAGATGGTTCACACTATTACTAACCAGAGATCAGATTAGAGTTGAAAATTGGAGGATGACGGACTTGATGTCATCCTTCCATTATAACTCTTCAATCTTAACCTGGCAAGTTAAAATGCGCAGCCTTACAGAAATCCTAGAAGGACTGATTGGAAGAAATTCAGTCAAATAATTAAATACAAACTTTCCAATATACCTGATTTAGGCAAAGAAACCACTAAACATCTGAAATCAAGGGTAGACAGGTACATTTGAAAAGAAATGATCACAGCATTCAATGTTTCCCTTAAAGTTCGGTAAAAAATATTTTCCGCTCTGGTGGAATGAGGATCTGTCAAATCTCAAAGTTTACTCGAGGTGTGTTCAATATCTGCTGCAGGCATAAGTACTTCGAGCCTTACAAGGTTTAAAAAAGTCATCACAGAAGGCAAGAGTGCGGATTGAAGGCTGGAGGAACTCCAGAAATGGAGAGAACATTTCCTCAGCGTCCTTAACGGTTCCTTTATACACGAACCTGCAAGAAATATGGACAATGCGTAGACTAAAAGAATTAACACCCGCGTTCCATCTAAGACAGAAATAGTAACCGCAATTCAATGGCAAAGTAGCTGTAAACAGATGGCATCCAGCCAGAATTGTTGAAAGCCAATTCAACTCTCACAGCAGACGCACTACACCCAATTCTGGAGATAGCATGGAACACCTGTACCTTTCCGGAGGATTGGACGGAAGATATCATAGTTAAAGTACCGAAAAAGAGGGACCTAACGATATGCGATAACTGCAGAGGCATCTGCTAATTATCTACTGTAGGAAAAGTCCTGTCCCATATTATGCTATCAAGAATAAAGGAGACAGTAGATAGAAGGATCAGAAAGCAGCAGACTGGATTCAGAAAAGGTCGCTCCTGCATAGATCACATTAACACCTTGAGGATCATTGTGGAGCAATCTACTGAACTACGATCCCACCTCTACCTTGCCTTCGCAGACTACGAAAAGGCGTTCGGCTCAATAAATAGGGGTTCTATCTGGCAGGCTTCGTAGCAACGCAGCTTGCCAGAGAAAATAATAGAACTAATAAAGGCCCTATACAGCAATTCCAAATACAGAGTTCTCCACAACGGAAAGCTGTCAGTGACCGACAACTTTGAAGTGAGATCCGGTGTTCGACAAGGATGTTTACTTTCGCCACTACTTTTTCTCATAGTAATAAACGACATCCTATCGATACCAGGACCTAAACAACATGATACACAATTTAGCGACAGAAAGTAGTTCGATAGGCTTGAGGATAAATCCGACAAAAACTAAAGAAATGCGGATAAATGCGAGCACCACTAAAATACCAAGGTAAATTCTGTTACCTCGGTAGTGTCATTGCCGAAGATGGTGGAGCAGAAAAACATGTCAGTTCCCGAATAAATAAGGCGAGAGGCGCGTACTCACAACTGTTCCAAATACGGAAATCAACGGAGATCTCAGTTAAAACTATATTACTGCTGTTTAACTCCAAGACGGAGTTGGATCAATGCGTTAAGCGGCAAGACCAACATGCCATGGGTCCCGGGTTCGAGACCAGATAACCGGGAGCTTTTATTAAGAAATTAAAATAATCCACTCCGTCTCTGGGCTGTTGTCTAGCTCGCAGCAATGCAAGAACAAGACTCAAGTTTCCTCACTTCCCTTACCCTAATTCCCTTCCGGCCAAAACCATGCTACCGCATCAAAGGGTTGTCCCCTAGGATTTGGCCACATCGTATAAAAAAAAAATGTAAAGGCAGTACGGTTTCGAAATGTGGAAGGGTCACCCAGTCCATCACAAGGCGCCGTCAAGTTTTTATCAATAGATGCTTACGTCACATCCGAAAAATATGCTGGCAGGATAGAATAAGAAATGAAATAGTATGGAGCCATGCCGGCCAGGAAAAGATAGACGACAAAATTCGGCGAAGGAAGTGGAATTGGATTGGCCATACACTGCGACGCGACAATGAGAACATAGCCAAGCAGGCCCTCGACTTGAACCCACAAGGAACCCGTCTTTTTGCCAATCTCAACTGACGGCTTTGGAGCCTTTGTTGAAATACATAGTTTAAGAGTATAAAATTGTAAATGAAGTTAGAATCAATATAATAAACTATTCTTGTATTGTATTACTACTACAATTTACCTTTGAAATGAGCTTTAAGAACGTTAAAAATTTATATAAAATCAACTCGTAAGCTTTTAAGATTTCAAACTTTCTGCCAGAGAAAAAAAAACACTTAATTTATTTAAATTATTTTTAAAGAAGGGCAACGTCCCTTCAACCCGCATAATAGGCACTTTGGACGATGATAATTTCCAATATTGGCAAATGCAAGTTTCAAAGATAAAAGAAAGTTCCCAGAGTAAATAGACCTCCATTAAAAGTCTTCCAATTATTCCTGATAAAAAAAAAAACTTGCTTAACCGGCTCCAAGTAAAAATTTCTTTCAACACTGAAGGAGCAAAAATCAATCGACTACACTCGATGGAAGGGGAGTTTAATGAGGGGCTATTATGTACTCTTACAAAGCATTGTATAATAGAAGTATCCAAAAACAATATTTGAACGCGAAAAGTTTAAGTAACGTCACTCATAAAAGTTCTCGTTGGCAGTACTTGGGAAAAGTCAACACAAAAAAGCTGCTCAAGTTGAAAGCAAACAAGGAATGAGTGGCTATTGAGCGTAACAACTTCAAAACAGGAAATATCTTGCGTATGGTAAATTTTTAAACATCTAAATTAAAAATCTGAGATATAATCCGGTATTATCACATTGGAGAGTTCTTGGAGTAAATATTGTACTGTAAAGCACTACTTGCCGAACACCAAAAGAAGAGGAGGAAGATTGGATTGAAAGTAACATTTTTAAAAAAGGATGTCACTTTGCAAGAGTCTATCTTTTAATAATCTATTTATTCCTTACTGATACCATGGTGGTTTCGCATTTAACTTATAACATTCCCAAAGATTGTCAAAGAAAATGGAAAAAATTAAATTTCCGAATTTTTGAAATATTCCAAGTTGAGAATAAGTTTGTTGAAGTTCTAAATGGAAAACTAAACTTTTTCTGGAGCATAGTGGAGTTGAATGGATCGCAAAACTCAGGGGGTTTATAATTTCCTATTGTCTGAATAAATAAAAACTACTTTTACCACTGGTGAAATATTTACCATTTTACAACATTTCAATTAGTTTTGTCGCAATATTAGATGTGATTTAATTGAACATTAAATTTAATTATTAAGTCGTATAAAAGATGTACTGAAGCGCGCTCATATTCTCTAATTGCGTTTAAGTTTATTATGGAAAATTTTATTAATGACTCAATACAATTAGCTTCTGGAAAACAAAAGGAATTACAAACAAAGTAATTGAAACATTGAATTGATTTGGCATATCAGTAACGAAATAACTTTTCATTCGGCCTGTTTTCAATAGTACAATAAAATAAAATTACAATTTCGAGGTAAGTTCACAAGCCCGCACAAAAAAAAACGCGGGCCGGGTGGTAAAACGACATAATCAATTGTCCAATATAGGATCAGGTTTTACCAACAATTCGTTTTACCACCATTCATTTATTTTTTATGGGAAATTATTATTTCAAAAGCCCGAAAAGGACTCAGGCCCTGTGGTAAAATGTCCCATTCGATTGTCCACCATTAGACCACAGCCCCCCCCCCCCCCCCCCCCCTTGTAGTGGTTCATCGATACCAAGTGGTGGCAAAATTATTTCCCGGGGTGGTAAAAAGTGGTAAAACGTTTACAACCACCTTATAATCATCCTTTTGGATCAACCACTCTCGTAAACTTGGCCCACATTTTTTTACATTACATTTAACTCGTCAACAGTTTTAGGGGGTGCTAAAGTCAAGCCTGACCTATGTATCGGCTATGGTAAAAAAATATTTATTTAATAACTTGTTCTCTGTAAATGGTAAAAAGAAATGAGTTGGTGGTAAAACATTGTCTAAGGCTGAACAATGGAATGGGACATTTTAACACCCGGCCTGAGTCTCTATCGGGCTTATGAAAAAACAATTTCCCATAAATAAAAAGGAAGGCCTCGAAGGGCAAACCTAACGAACCTCCGTTGAGCAGCTTCAATGCGATTGATATGTGACACATAGAGTGGTGACCAAACTGAAGAGGCATATTCCAGAATAGGCCGAACAAAAGTGCAATATAAGAGCTTTGTAATGTAAGGGTCATCAAATTCCTTTGACAATCTCTTCGCGAAACCAAGAGTCATATTAGCCTTGTTGACTATGGCATCAAAATGATCCTGGAAATAAAATTGAGAATTGAGCCAGACACCCAGGTCCGTAGTCTTAGTAACTCTTGTTAAAGGACAACCCTCTATGGTAAAGTTATATTGAAATGGAGACCTTTTTCGTGAGAAAGACATAGATGTACACTTGCTAATATTAAGGGGAAGGTCGTTAATGGAACACCAATTCTGAAAGGCGTCCAAGTCAGAATTTAAGAGTAGGCAATCAGCATTGTCGGATACAGTGCGAAATATCTTCGCGTCGTCGGCATAACAAAGAATATTTGAGTTAGACAGTATCGCAGATACATCATTGATATAAATTATAAATAACAATGGGCCAAGGTGGAAGCCCTGCGGTACACCGGAAGTGCTGAAAATTGCATCAGATAGAGCTCCATGAAAAGAAACCCTCTGAGTGCGTTCAGACAAGTACGAATGAATCCAATTTACAAAAACTCGCGGAAACCCACGAAGGGAAAGTTTGAGAATAAGAATTCTATGATTAATTCTATCGAAAGCTTTGCTGAAATCAGTAAAAATACAGTCAACTTGCTTAGCACCTTCAATTGCAGAAATACAGAAGTTTGAAAATTCCAATAGATTGGTGGTAGTTGACTTACCCCTAATGAAGCCATGTTGAAACGGCTGCAAAAACGGCTTGCAGTGGAAGTATAGAACATCGCAAATAAGTTCCTCAAAAATCTTGGATATACAACAAAGATTAGCACATGTATCACCTTTTTTGTGAAGGGAATAATTAATGAGGTTTTCAAAGCTTTAGGAGCAAATATATGTCCTCTCTTTGATAATGCGGACTTTTACCACTGACTATTACTTTTCTACTATTCGTAAACATAAATAAAATCATTTAATAATTCAAAAACTGTAGAAGGGAGAGGAAAAAGAAACGAAATAACGAGTTTAAGCCGTCATAGTACGATCTTAAATCGGAAAATCAGGAGACCGAATCATAGTTTCAGGCTCGATCCAAAAACATTCCGAGTGACAAAGGAAGAAGATGCGTAATAAAAAGCATGCCGTATGTTTTTCAGCTTCCTCTGAATACATGGACCATCCTTCCTTCCTTATCTGGAAGGTGTTCCCCCCATGTCTCACAAGGGGTTACGGAAACTATGTAGAGAGATTTAAGTATATACTCGTGAATAATTTACCGTCCTTGAATGAATTATGAGTATGGTTTTGTTTTTTGCGACTTATCAAAGCCGAGAAGAAATCTAATTTCGTAACTAGTAGATCGATGTATATGATTCTTTTGCTGTTGTATAGAGTATGCTCCCTCATTAGACCCATGAACAAAATTTTAGTCTTGTGATGTGCATTACGGAAAGGAAGCCTAATTTCGAACCACGTGGCTCGATTTGCACAAATAAACTTTTATTGTATGCGGAACATTCATTCCATTCTTACTATGAGAAAAATCTTGGACCTAGGGTGGGGATGGATGAAGAGGGGACCTTGGTTAGGTTAGAGTGGCTGCCTAAGAAGACACACCTAGGCCAAGGAAACCCATTGTGATACCACAATTTGAGGCTGCAAAAATTTGTTTAAAAACCCATAAAAATATCAGCTGTGTCATTCAGAGCTGAGCGACAACTTACAACCGTTTTGGAGGTAGTATATACTCCCGTGAGGGTTTTAATAGTGGCCTGACTATCTGTGAAAATACATATGTTATCTATAGGCAGCGTTAAATGATTCAGACGGTCCGCGGCTACCTTTAAAGCCATGATTTCCGACGGAAACACGCTGCAGTAGTCACGATTAAATTTCACACCGGACTCCTCCAAATCATTTAGAAATCCAACGAAGACAGCTTGGAATAAATTTAAAAGGCGAGTAGCCAGGAGGACATTAACACTTACTTATGAGTATATTGATATCGCTGAAATATCTAAGTGATAACGTGTCGGTCTTCCAACCCAGACAAACCAGGTTCGAACCCCATCGACGGCGACCTACGTTTGTTTTCTGCTGACAACAGATTGCGATAAAAAGGGCATTGAGCTGTGTGAAATTGTCACCACCGGTTTTGCATTTTGAAATTTTTTTTGTGCATTCGTTTCACCATCGTTAGTCCACGTTTGTCCATTTGTTTTATTTGTCCAAGCTCCATTTTAAAATAGCAGAGAAAAAACATTTTGTGACATAATTCTTTTACCAGAACTCCAAAATTGCGAAAAAAAAAATTTTCCACCTTATTTGTCCACCATAAGTCCACGTTTGTCCATTAGTTTTATTTGCCCAAGCATTATTTTTTGCATATTTTTTCACCGGCAGCCCCAAATTCCGAAAAACGTTTTTTAACTCCGTAGATCGTTTGTGCATCGTTAGTCCACGTTTGTCCACTTAATTAATTTCATTTGTCGACCCACAGATTAATTGTAATTAATTATACTATATAAATTTTCGAAAAGTGTGAAGGTGGAATCCACACAGCCGGAGATTATTCAGGCTCACACGAAGAGGTATTCGACGGTCCAAAGGACTTCAACAATTCAAAGTTTCCTCATCTCCGTAGTGGATGATCCTCCGTGGCATGTAGGGCTCCGTTGGCATATCTTACAGGATGAGCCCTAGACAATTCAGGAGGTTTATAAGTTCTAAAAGACGCAGCGATGATTACCCCTCCTTTCATAGACTTGGTGACCGCGAGAGCAGTGTGGGGTACCTCAGGGATCAATACTGGGTCCTCTTCTTTTCACCCTTTACATAAATAAACTCTCAGCAGTTTTGGTTGACTCTAAGGTTCACATGTATGCCAATGACGTCCAACTCTACCTTGACAGACCAGTGGGACTTCGTGAGGATTGTATTTGGAATACTGAGTGGGCTTGACGCAAAGGTCAAGCTTGGATGTGACTGACATTTCGCAAATTGTGTTAAACAATACTGTCTTACCCTTTGTCAACTCTGTTAGAAATGTGAGTATTCAGCTTAATGACCAACTCACTTGTTGCAGCCACGTTTCAAGTGTCTTGGGAAAGGTGTAAGGTTGTCTACGACAATTGAGATTGAGTGCCAAATTTGTATCCAGTGACTTACGTTTGAGACTCGCAAACGCCCTTGTATTACCAAACTTCAACTTCCGAAGTCTAGTTTATTCTAAACTTAATGCTGAATGCAATAGGAGACTAAACGTTGTGCGAAAAGGTTAAAATTTTTACACTATCTCATTACTTTCAAAGAGCCATCCTACTTATTAGATTATATTGAATTTCTGACATCAAATCGTAATCGCAATATTTTACTGCCACGTTTCAGGACTCAAATTGGTGAACGTTCTTACTTTGTGCAGACAATACATAATTGGAATTCTTTACCAGTCACTGTACAACGCACTAGTTCTCCTGCAAATTTCGAAAGGCTACTCGGTCTTGAACTTACATCTTGAAACTATGGAGTTTACATCGATTTGCGGGCTGCACACTGGTGTTTCTGATATATCTGCATTTTGGAATCTATATTTATAGGATAATTTGTCTTTTACATATTTTTTATTTTATTTTATTTATTTTTTTCTCTATGGTTTATTTCTTGTGCTTTTCTTGCGTTATATGGATCCTCTATTTATATTTTGAGGATGGTTGGTTGGTTGGTTAGTCGGGCTGTTTGTTGCTAAGAAGCATCAAATTCAATCGGAGGCCATGAAGACCCATTGTGAATGCCCTTAAAAAGAAGAAGCATGGTCAGAACTTAAAACCACTCAGATCACTGTATGAATATATTTAGGTCCAACAGTAAAATCTGAGCTAGGTCGTCCAAATTGTCAAAGAACCTTGCTCCCAAACAGGCGAGTCGTTGTTCTTTTAGAGCCGGACATTCGCAGAGCAGGTGTACTATGGACTCAATTTCTTCTTCATCTCTGCAGCTTCTACAGAACTCATTCGATGGTTCGCCGAGTGTAATGGCCATAGCTCCTATGGGGCAGTGCCCGGTAATTAATATTTTTCCACCGTTCCAAAGTCATGTTGAAATAATGTCTATCAATTTGACTTTTTGCTGTGTTAAGGGGAGGGTGTACCCTTTCTACTGGCATATCTATGTCTGTATTTGAACCATTTTTTGACAGTTCGTCGGCCCTCTATGCCGACATGTCCTGGAACCCAGCAGAGCCTAACCGTATGGTGTGAAATATTTCTTAGGGTTCTGAAACAGACTTTCACACATTCTGACTTTATCACGTTGGAGTTCAACGCCTTGAGTGCTGCTTGACTGTCCACACGAAAAGTGATCTCAGTTGCTTGCTGCTGTTTTTCTTGGGCAGTAAGTGCAGCTTTCATTATAGCGTATATTTTCGCTTGGAAGAAGCTGCATTCGTTGGTGAGTCTACATGACTTACTTATTTGCAGCGCTTCCGAGAAAACTCCAGCCCCAATCCCCTTTTCTGTTTTCGATCCATCTGTGAAGATGGCAGATCCTTTAATTATGTCTTCAGGGTGCTTCCAATCTACTCTGTTAGGTATCATAACGGAAAAGGATTTTCTAAAGTCATATTGTGGCTTCATATAATCCGTTGAGGGGTGCAATCCATTTCGATTAAAGAAGTTTAGTATGACTGCATGTCCAAAACTCTGTGGTGTCCATTGGCTGTTTTCTCTAAGTCTGAGAGCTGCCAAGGTTGCCATTCTTTTCGTGTGGAGTACTATGAGTTTAATGTGTAAAATAGCTTCCAAACTAGTTTGTGGTATGAATTTTATTGCACCTGTTGTTCCCAAGCAAGCGAGAAGCCTTTGTACCTTTACTAAATAGGTAAGGTGAGATTGCTTGTTAACTGCATCCCACCAAACAATAAGAATAGGCCTGACGATCGCTGTGTACATACAGTGTACAATATGCGGTTTCATGCCCCATTTCTTACCAAAGGTTTTCTTACATGCATAGAATGCAGTAAGTCCTTTTTTCAACCTCTCTTCCATATTACGTCTCCAATTTAATTTGAAATCGAATATGACGCCCAGAAACTTGGCTACCGAGGAGAGTTTGAGGACACTACCTTTAAGTATTGGTGGTTTCTAAATAGGTAGTTTATATTTCCTTGTGAACAGGACCAATTCTGTCTAACGGGGGTTTACCGTAAGACCGTTGTTGTTTTAGGATAATTAGTTTACTTTTTTTTCTTATAATTCTTATTTTCTCTTCTTTTTCTCCGTATTCTTTTTTTATGCTTTTCTTGCTTTGTATAGATTTTTAATTTGTTTTTTTTTATTTTTTCTTTCTCTTTCGAAATTAGCTCTTTACGTAGCTACACAAACTAATTAAATATTATATCCGCAATTATTTTGTACTATTATAAGATTAAGGATCTTTTGTACTAAAACCAGCCATAAATAAATAAAAATATACAAAAAAAAAAAATCTGAAATGGATTTTGCTCTTAAGACCCCAAATTTCAGTGTTTCACAAGCTTAGGTGTGAAAATCCGTATGTAATAACTCTTTACATGCGATCTAAAAGTTTTTTTTAAATCCATTATTTATCTCTCTTCTCTTCGGGGTTTTTCTATTTTCTAAAAGCACTCCAAGACCTAAATCTGCATCATCATCCCATTTAAGATGAGTTAACCTTCTGTGCCTACACACCTAATGCTTACTTTTTGACATAAATTAGCACCTTGGACAAATTACGGAATTCAAATGAAAGCCTCCCACAAAGCTCGACTTTACATAACACACAAAAAAAAATGATTTCCATAAACTTTTCTGAATGAATCACATAATTCAATAAAAAACTGTTTAATAATTTAACATTAATCTAAATTATTATACGAAAAAAACATTAAGTAAGATAAACGCGTAATAAAAACAAGAAAAAAAACAAAAACAGTTAAATTGATAACTCATTTTCGGTCATAAAAGATGGAACGACTTTGGGCGCGCTCGTGCGACCTAAATACATAAAAATGATAATTTCTGATTCACGCCCGCCCATACGGCCGGCCGGTATTTATAATTAAAATTATAAAAATTAATACAAACCTTAATCAAAAGAGTATAAAACTTGTTCATCCTCCGAATCTTCATTGTTTTGGGCGTCGTAAATCAGAGCATCGTTTGTTTTATCTAAAACAGAGAAAGAGCGTGCGGTCACCGATACGCATGCGCAAAGTCTTCCTCAGGTTAAACGGTAAAACAATTTATTGCCGGTGTGTGGAGATTTGCAGCTAAATGATTTTTTTTCCTTTTATTTTTTGATTATTTTTTTTTATATATATTAATTCGAAGAGGTTTTTGTTTACTTTACAAACACAAACATATAACACGCCGCATCAGGCATGCATGCATGCAGCTTGCCAACCGGCTTTCGTTACAAGCTTTTCTTCTTCATATTCTTCTTCTTCGTCGTCTTTCGTTTCGTGAGACATTGCGGAGCGTCGGTGTGTGTTGTTTTGCTGCCGCATAATTTGGCTGATTGCCCGCTAGTCGCAAGTGATTTATTTTCTTTACTTTTAATGATAACCGTTGCTCACACATTTAGAGCGCCGCTTTAAACAACTCAACTGCTGTTAGCTCAGCTCGTTGCTTGTTTGCTGTGTAAAATGCGCGAACCGCGAACACTAAAAACTGAACCGAAAGCGGCAACTTAATAAAAATGCTAAGCATTGCGCATGTGTTTACATCTGTCCTGTTCTATTTATAGTCCGAAGTATTTATAAATGGCCTTGAAGTGTGTGCGGCTCGGTGGGTGAGTACTCTTACTTTGCTTTAACAATTCTTTCATTTTTTTGTTGTATACTTCGTTTAACAAATCAACGTCTTAAAGAAAACTATTGAAAAGCTGAACGGGAAGTATATGTAGCCTTGTCGCTGAAACGATTGTGATTTCGTTTCTTATAAGTGCAGAAAGACGAATAAAAGTGTAAACAGTTTGGTAGCATTAGTTCCAGTCAATGTTTAGATTAAGCAGATATTGTTACCATCTAGCCGGACTACTTAGAAACTGGTTCAGTTCTTTGTTTACATAGTGCATGGCTGGCTAGAGTAGGTAGCACTCGAAATGTGCACTCTTGTGCGACTAAGCAAATTTATCTCAAACGAATTCACTTGTTCATAATGTTTGGAAATGTGAGACTGACCTAATAAGAATGGTGAGGTTTTTGGGAAAACCACATGGAACAAGGAAAACTTTACTGGCACGTATAGTTTTTATTTAATAAAAATTATTAAATGATTCCCATAAGTTCTTAAATAGAGATCATTGAATTCCCCACCCCAGAACCCAAGCGGGATTTTATATTCGGTCGGTTTTATAATAGGCCCGACAATGGTTTACTGCCGGATGGTAACGCATTACGTAACAGTCCTTTGGCCAAAATTGCGAAAATGGGAGGGGGGGGGGGGGGGGGGGTAAATGTCTAGACGGTCAGAAGCCATGTATCGGCCGATTATCGGACCAATTTTGATGAACGTTGACCCCGCTTGGGCAGCGGATGTGAATTTGTATATTTTGAAAATTCGCGTTTATTGATTTCATCAAGATTTATGGTAAAAACGCTTTAAACACAGGAAATCCTGAAGAAAAAGACTTTGAGAAACGATATCAGCTAAGAATATTATTCATTGGCACTGCAACAAAATTCTTCTCACTTTGATCCAAAATCATATACAAAAAGAAGACCGAAAAAAAACAGAAGGCAGAAAAAAACAAGTTACTTATATAAACTGCTACAAGTAAACGAGACTTTAGAAAAACCATTCATTTGAAGCGCGCGCCGAATCCAAGCTCAATAGTTTATATTAGATGTGACATGTTGTGTGAGAAGACCTACAACCCACCACGAGCTTACCATCCTAGATACACTTTAAAGTGTGAAAAGAGTTCAGTGTAATTAGGTGCGTGAAGTTGGCCCGGATTTTTTACGGGCTGGGGGGTAAAACATCCCAATCGATAGTCTATCGTTAGACCACATTTTACCCCTCTCATTTTTTTTATTCGAAAAACAAAATTTCCGGGCTAACTTCACCAGCCAGTGTAACCAGTGTAACTTCACATGGCAGGGAAACGTGTTCCGAAACTTCTGCCGACATCGAGCAGCAAATAATCATCCTAGTCAGGCAAGACACTGAATCGAGCACGAAACAGGTCGCAATACGAGTGTCTAAAGTTTGGAGGGTCATTCATCGAGAGGGATTACGTCCATATCATGATCACCCAGTCCAAGGACTACTGCAAGAAGATTCCGAGAGAAGACTGGAATTTTGCGGTTGACTTCTGGAACACGACATTGCCGATAGGGCGTTTCTGGACCGAATTCCGTGAACTCACTCAACTCACCATCATTTTGGAGAAAACTTGGGAAAATGCTGAATTTTTGTGAATTTCAAAACGTTTTTATAGCTCTTGGAAGTGACTGTACCTGCAATGGTAGCAGTAAGATCAACGTTGTTAAGAATTTTGGAAAGTTCATTGTGATAGTTTGTTTGTTTGTCGCTGCGTTGATTAAATCAAAAGATAAAAATAAAAGAATGAAACGCATACCATGAAAATAAATGAATCACCCTGTGACTTCCAAACGGTTGAGATTGCCCCCCCCCCCTACCCCTCTCTCTCTATATCTCTAGTTCCTTTAAACTCTTGTGGGACACAGGGCATGTATTACACCGTGGCCACGATTGGTAGATCTACGTACCTTCCCTCTAGAAAGATCGTTTCCGTGCGCGGTCATCCAATACTGCGTCTTCCTTGGATTCTGGGGATTCTAAAGCCTACGGTGTTATTTGGCTCTTTTCCTTGTGTGTGGCCTATCCGTTACCACTTTCGCCTGCAAATACTGGTGTCTATCCCGTCTTGGCCTGTAAGTCTCTGCAGGTCTTCGTTGGTAATGGATGTTAAGGATGCTCCGGAGACGCCGATTGACAATGGCTTGTAGCTTAGATGTTATTTAACAGGTCACGTTCCATGTTGAACAACCGTACAAAAGAACAGATTTTACGTTCGACTCGAAGATCCGCAGGTTTGTGCGTCTGGAGATGTTGTTATTGCATCAAATCTCAACAACAGTATTAAATGCAACTCGAGCCTGTACATCAGCTTCAGCTCCGCCGTCTGCTGCAACTATGCTTCCAAGAGAGCAAAATTTATCCTCTTGCTCTATTTGCTGCTCTTACAGATAAATTTCATGTTGTCTACTGGAGTCCGAGCTCATAAGTTTGGTTTAAGCCGCATTGACCTTAAGCCCTGCTCTGCGAACTTCTCTGCTCAGGGCTTCGGACATTTGGGCTACATGACTGTTTGTTGGATAGGAGACATACATCGCCGGAATAGTCCAGGTGAGTATGGCGGTTAACAAATTTTCATCTAATCCCTCGCTATGGGTGGTCGTTTAGGGCGCTGCACAATACGTCATTAAGGGCGATCAGGAAAAGCAAAGGTGACAATATGCATCCTTGCCTCACTCCATTCAGCAATTATAAGCGTTCCGACAGTTTTCCCTTGTAGGACTCCTTTATGATGGTGATAACTTTTTCTGGAATGCCTCTCCTACGGAAAGCTGCCTATATCTATATATTCGCGATCAACGCTGTCAAACGGTGTCAGCCAACTCCAATCTTATTGGAGCTCTGGTGTTAATGTTGGTCACAGCCGGCGGGTGTTCAGGCTCGTGTGAAGATGTGTTCAGCGATCCGAAGAAGACTTGTAGGAGTCTTTTCTGTCAATTTTTTTGGGCAAATATCTCCACTGTCACCGCAGTAGGCCGCTCTTCTGCTTTTCCTGCTGGCGCGTTGATGTAGTTGCGCTTGTCATGTATTACACTTCTTTTGGCAACTTTCTGTAAAGATCAGTATGCAATTCTGAGATGTTGTATAATTGCAACATCGATAGCAGAATTGATGCGGTCTTTAATCTGCCTCCGTTCCTGTATTTTGCACCATGTGGCGTCACTGATCCATGATCGTTTCCGCACTCTAATCGGCCCACGTTTCTCTACCGCAGCTCATAAAATATTCCTTCGACCTTTCTCATTTTTGGTCGATAGAGTCGTGGATGTTATAACGCAATGCATCAGCTTTTTGGCCAATGCGGTGGTACATATGCTACGGATGTTGTGTTACGTGGTCGTACTGCTGCCGTCAATAAACTTTGGCATTTTCTCCAGCTTTTCGAAACAGCAATAGGGTCAATGCGGTTCTCAGTTCTGCCATCTATTTTGATATCACCTTTAGGAGCCTTATCAAAGGTGTCGCCAAGAAGCTGGTATAAGACCTCCTTAGTTGTTATATCCGCTTGTTCGGTCGGCGCATAGGAGATGTTACGTACCCTGGTTCGGAATCTGGCGGTAATAATTCCTTCGCATATTGCTGACCAGTCCAGTAGTGATTGGCGGGCAAGTTCAGTTCCTCTCCATCTAGTTTCGCTTAATCCCAAAATATTCATTTTATAGTGGACCATTTCCCGCTCTACCTCCATGATCTTTTCGTATCTACTCGTCCCACAGAGTTCTCACGTTCTATAGCCCGATCGTAGTCCGTTGATTATAGCCAAAGGTCGTCATGACATGCGTACTAGACTAGAAGGTGCAGACCTTAAGGCGTCCAGGGAACCACCGACAGAGTATTTGTATAGCGCGTAAGCCGGGGTGTTCTGGCTAGCGCGTGGGTTTACCTCCTCCTTTCTCAACCGAGCTGAGGACCGGCTACGGCGGAAACGAGCAGGCCTACAAACTTGAAATTAAGCAAATAGAGTATTATGGTCAATGCAGAATTTTTTTCAGCTCACGCATTTTTTCATTTTAAAATAAACAAAAAATATTTTTGAGGTTATTTTCAAAAATATTTTTTTTTTATTTTAAAATTTAAAAAAAAAACCTGAGCTGATTGAAATTTTCTTAATTTTGACATATGAAAGGGGAATTCTTTTAAAGTAAACTCATTTATGTTATCTAAGAAAACGAAAAGCTATTCAAAGTAGTAAAAATGTACTATATGACCTCCATCTCTTTAAAACAGAAAATTAAAAAAAATCAAACAGATCAAGGAGCAGATACAAGGTCTGTGAAGTTGGCCCCGAAAAGTGAGGGGCGGGGGCGTGGAATGGCTCATTCGTTTGACCTTCTTAGGACCATGTAAGACCACCCATTATTTTTGTTTGACCACCTATTGTTATCTTTTTATAGAAGAATTAATTTTCCGGGGCTAAGTTCACACAGCCCCGAAAAATTTGCAAAATAAATTTTCCATACACAATCGTTAGACCATCGTTGAACCATGTTAGACCACCAAAAATTATCGTTAGACCACCCTTGGGAAAAAACTTGTTGCAAAACCAAACGTGGGGGTGGTCAAACGTGGTAACATGTTATCATCCCCCAAAAATGCACCCTCTGGATTTTATATCCATGTGAACTTGGCCCCGGTGGAAAATGAAAAAAAAAATTTATTTTGCAACAACTTGTTTCCCAAGTGTGGTCTAACGATAATTTTTGGTGGTCTTACCTCTGCTGGGGGTGGTCAAAGGTGGTAACATATTATCATCCCCCAAAAATGCACCCTCTGGATTTTATAGCCATGAAGAAAATAATTAATTTTGCAACAACTTTTTTCCCAAGGGTGGTCTAACGATAATTTTTGGTGGTCTAACATGGTTCGACGATTGTGTATGGAAAATTTCACTTTGCAAATTTTTCGGGGCTGTGTGAAGTTGGCCCCGGAAAATTAATTCTTCTATAAAAAGATAATAATAGGTGGTCAAACAAAAATAATGGGTGGTCTTACATGGTCCTAAGATGCTCAAACGAATGAGCCATTCCACGCCCCCGCCCCTCACTTTTCGGGGCCAATATCACGAACCTGCAGATACAACTCTTAACTCACCTTGTTTTCTAAAAATTGTATTAGTCTTGCACTTATCCTCAAATGAAAATAATCCAAAAGCTTCATAGAATCAGAGTTACTATTCCACACCTGAAAGAAAAACGAAAAATTTTAGTTAAAAAATCATTTTATTTCACTCAATTCTATTACAATTTTCGACTTAAAGTAAAACATATCGATTACTAGCAAACCCTTTTTGAAAACACCTTACCATTGTATTATTTTTCCTTGAAGTCAAGCGATTATCTCGTTTTTCATGAAACATTGCAATGATTGTAAATGGAAAAGGTCGATTAATCGGCGGTCGATTTGGGCCCCAATAACTTCCCATTGCAACGACAGTAATGTTCTGGCCAAGCCCATTTTATTAATTTCGTGTTCTGACAATTTTGTTTGCCTTCGATAAGCTCTAAATTGAAATTACAGTGCCTGACCATACAATTGGTACACCAACACGTATATCGTACGCCCTTTAACCTTGTAACCTTTTGAAAACGACTATTCAATAAAAACAATGAGCTTAAAAAAATTCTTTGAGCAAATTCAGGTGGTAGAAATTTTTTTTAATGATAAACATTCACAAGCTTAGGCTTAAGCTTTAACCGAAAAAACTCTAAAGGAATCTTTCTGATAACAGAAAAATGTATAGAACCCTTTTGAAGAAAAGTTTATTCGAATGTTTACTGAGGAAAGAGTCTTTTACGAAGTTTTCATGTTGATTCGGTTTTTTCGAGGGGTTCGAGTCTGTAAATTCAAGTAACAAACATACGAAAAAATGTACTTCAAAAGGAAAACTTCTTGTATGTTAAGAAAAATAAAAACTCTTTTATTTTCGAGTATAAAGCGAGTACAAATAGGTTAATTTATGACCTAGCTGACATACTTGACATTTTCGGAGTTATACACTCAAATGCTGTAAGCTAAACTTCTAGTCAGCGGAGTAACTACTTTAATTACTTTCTTATAAGCATCCTTAGCTTCGGTACCAAGAAAATCCATTTCAAGAGAAAATGAAGAATACACCCGCTCAAGTGATCTGGTAATAGTAAAAGGAACCAGTGCGTGCGATGAAGTAAAATCACTGCAACTAGGTAACTAATGGAAAAGTTTTGTGCCAAGTTAGTTAGGAAAGTTCGAGGCCCAATTTTAAGTTGTCATAGAGCTCAGGTAACATGAACATCACTCGGAGACGGCTCCTGCTAAGGAAGTGCACATGCAGAAATAAATACAAGAAAGTAGAGGAACTCAATTAAGAAGCTACTTGAAACAAGTTTTTCATCTTCTACCTTTGAACTAACTTAATGCGTTTCGAAGGATGAAGAACAACTCCCAACGTGAAACTTTGAAGACTAGTTCCGAGCACTCAAGCTTTCCTTGCCAAAGTTGGTGTATAAAAATTCCCAACTGTAGTCACACTTTTCGAGTGAGGCCAATTGCAACAATCCCAGGAGATCTTCACGGAGGGGTAATATCACCCTTGACCTTGTACAAATAAAATCTTCTTCGAGTATTCTGTAAAGCCAAATTATAAGTTTGGTAGTACAAAGGACTATTTGTACTAGCATGTGTGGTTTTCGGAAAGGGGGGAATAGAAATGCTTGGTCAAGTTTACACCTCCCACGCCCTTCCTCCCAATCATCACATAAAAACTCCAAATCTTAATTTCAAGGTCATCCGTATAATTCCCAAAAAAAAATTCGGTTTTTGCCCATCCGGATGGGGTCCCTTCTGATTAGTCTGCCACCCCTTGCCATCGCTTCCTCTGGTTTGAGTGATGGGAAGGCAGTTGGATCTTGTGTTTACTTCTTAGCTACTTATCAATTAACTGCTATTGATAGTTTTCATTCGCCCATATTTGTCTCTTTCAGCTTTGATGGTATTAGCATTGCGGATGACAATTTAAAGCACCATGCCTATTACTTTAAGAGATCGAATTTCTCTGAGATGACTTCTAGTCTCCTTTCAGTTGATCCTTGTCCTTGTTTTATAACAAGATTTATGATTTGTTAAATTCGTTTGTTCCATTAAAACGGATGGGGTCTACCAGCTTCGCAACCTTATGAACCGGAAGAACAGTCTTTGAAAAAATTACTTGCGTTGTAAAACCGCATCAGCGTATTCTGACTTTGTTGATCGAATAGGTTAATTTATTTTTTGGCTCCTACCGAGAAGCGCTTTTCTGAAGGGAAATTAAAAAAAAACATTCTACAGCGCACCCCAACATCAGGTTTATGCGAAGATTGTATCTAAATATGTCGAACTTCCGGCACACCTTATAAACGATGCTCTGCAGACGACCTTCAGGAGGAGCTGTGCGATGTCAGTAAGGTCCCACAACAGGAACTTTCTATTATAGACTGGCGGGAATACGGGCTACTACTAGGGGGCATAAAGAGTCGAGTGCTGGGAAGCATACAGGCAATCTCTAACCGCCTACAACCAAGAACTGCGCCAGTCTAAAAGAATCAGCTGGCAGAAGTTCTGTCAAAACGTGGAAGGCGCTCGCGATTCTGCTTATGAAAACAACGTCAGATTACCTGGGCACACTCTAGAAACCGGACGGGACTTATACTCAAACTAGGAAAGAAACGTTACAAATTCTGTTACAGTCCCACTTACGAGGTTCGAAAGTGGAAGATCCGAGCAAGGCAGACGATAAGCGAGACTTCTTCGCGCAAGAATATGCAGATGACATTGCAGTTGTGGCATCCAACGATTTGGGAGACAACATCAAAAGACAAATCCAGGGGGCGCTAGATGTAGTTGCAACGTGGTTTAATGAGGTTGATCTCAAGGTTAACCTTGATAAAATGAACGTCAGTCCTTTCACTAGACTAGGGGAGCATGGGGGATTTGACTCAACACACCTTCCTGGATACAATGCTGCCCTTCAAGGATCAGGTGAAGTACTTGGGGGTGATCTTGGATACCAAGCTATATGCACATGCACGTAGATACAACTATAGAGAAAGCTCGGAAGTCTTTTTGGGCATGCCGTAGAGCTTACGGGACTACATGGTGACTTAAACACAGGATAATGCTCTGCATCTACACATCAGTAATAAGGCCCATGATTATCTATGGAACTCAGCAGATTGCAACGTATGGCCTGCCTATGCATCACCAGAGCCATGCGTACCTCGCCAACGGCTGCACTCAGAACCATGCTAAACGGTAAACATCTTCACATAGAGGTTGAGGGCCTGGCTCATTGTGCAGTCTACAAACTTGAGGGAGCGGGTCTCCTTGGAAGAAACATAGGTAAGGGCTACAAGATAATAAGGGATATTCTTGAAGCTACACCTGAGTTGACTATGATAAACGATTAGATGCCGGCAAGATTCTCACCATACCAATCACCACTAATACGGGTGGAGAATCGAGAGACCTGGACGTTTCCAGTTGTTCAGGGAAACAGATGGAGCCAAGACTGAATTGGGCGTTGGGGAGAGGTCTGGAGTAAATCCCTTCGATTCAGTTCATCACTGGGAAAATACACCACGATATTCGGGGCTGAGATCTCCTCTATACTGACGTGTGCTTACGAGAACCTAATTAGAGCTTAGAAGAACAAAAGC
Source organism: Leptarthrus brevirostris (assembly GCA_964036015.1). Classification (NCBI taxonomy): domain Eukaryota; kingdom Metazoa; phylum Arthropoda; class Insecta; order Diptera; family Asilidae; genus Leptarthrus; species Leptarthrus brevirostris. The sequence goes on from OZ038373.1 coordinate 10,706,356, forward strand.
ATCTTTATCATCTCGGACAGCGAAGTCGCAATTGAAGCAATTGTTTCTTGTACCACCAGATCTAAGCTGGTGTGGGAATGCCAAAGGAGCCTACATGAACTGTGTAGAACTAATCAAATCAACCTGGTTTGGATACCGAAACATCAGGGCTACACCAGGAACGAAAAGGCAGATAAACTTGCCAGGCAAGGGTCCAATACACCTTTCATAGGACCACAGGCGGTTTGTGGAATTCTTCTTTGCACGGCTAAAAGGCTGATAGCAAACCGTACAAGTGGGCAGCATAGGTTGTATTGGAACAACCTTGAGGGGCACGCTCACTCAAGACCCTCACCTTCACCGGGCAGATCGACTGCTAACTACAGGAGCTGTTGAACCTCTTCGGAGAGACAGGCTTGTTGTAAGGAGTTGAGAGGGTTAGCACCATAGGTCATAGTGTCAAAATCAGTCAAAATCAGTCCACGCATTGGGAAGTTAGGTTAAGAGTTTTTGTTACAATATTATATGTCAGATCCTATACTGCAGTTTTTATGTTTCAATAATTGCAACAAATACGCAGAAACTGAAAATAATTAGTAAATGGCAAAATAAATATCGAATGAATTTCTGTAGTACACTGTAGTTGTAAGAACAAATATTTGGTTATCATTTTAAAATTTGTTTTGCACTAAACCATCCCCAAATCTAATTTCATCTAATATATTGACCAAACATCATCAGCTAGCTCGTCGCTGTCACGTAAACAAGATTCAGTCGCTCTCATTGATTATTTAAATATTTCCATTCAATGTTTATTTTAGTTTCGCTGTAGTAAATCAATTTCGAATTGAATATGAATAAATGATGTGATTTAAAGGTGAATTTATTTCGCGTGAATTAATTAATAATTAAATACATTTGGCTTCGATAGAGTGAATTTGTTTTTACTAAAATCAAGAGAATTCCGAGAATTCAAATTGATGAATTTGAGAAGGAATGTGCGAGTGTACTGACAGTGAGTGCAAGGAATGTGTATTGCTTTTGTGCTGCGAATTAGGAAATATCATAGATTCCATTCGCTATTGAGAGAAAGGATAGGTACCTCTCTTGTTCTGTATAATCATCAATCAACAACATCACAGCAAACTTCGATGAAACAATCTTTGCATCACATTCCCCGGATTTATGGTCCTAAAACCATTTTCAACTGAAATCGTCTAAGTGAGGTTGGTTGGTTGGCAGTCTTCCAGGGGAAAGCTCAAATAGGACAGGATGGTTATCCAGAATAATAGTGTAAGTTAGCTCTATTATGCCTCGAGACGAATTAGCCTAGAAAAGAACCATTCTGCATAGTTCGCAAAATTTTGATTATTTTGTAAAAACGAAAGATATAACTTGTAGCTTATGATATTTGCTACAAAGTGCAGCATAAACACATATTTCTCACTAATTCTTTTCAGATATTTTGCAACCTAATCTCCTTTTGGGACTACAATTTTCCTGCCATATCTTGAACCCCACCGAAAAATACGGTTTGTCAAACTCTTGTAAATAAGCTTCTGTTTCGAGGATGACCTTTTCGTTTGAGCTGAATCTTTTTCCACGAGCCCCACTTTCAAGTTTGGGAACAGAAAAAAAAACAGATCGGGCGAACACGATGGGTTCGGCAGCAGTTGGTTTGTAATCGTCGTGGAACAGCACTTTTATTTTGTCAAATGGGGTTGTGCCTATTTCAAATTCTCGTCGAATCGGTCCAGTAATCGTGCATCTTCCTCCAAAAATTCCATGAGGATTAATTCTTTCGCATTCCAAAAAAATCGTAGTCATGACCTTTCCGGCCGAGAGACCTTCTTTGGAGCTGATTCTCCAAGAAAAGGGCATAGTGCTTCAATACTGACATTAGTATCCGCTTGTTGTAAGCAATCTCATCACCTGTTAGACCGATAGCTTTTCATTTCTAACTTACTATGTAAAATTTTGAAATTTTGTATGTGTTCATTTTAAATTGTAATGCCAGCTTGCCTTAGTAACGCCAGCTGTTCTCATACACGTACTTATTAATCAATCTTCTCATTACTTGACAAGTTACTAAATCAAACACTCAGCAAAATGTGGGGATTGTAATCCAAGCGTATTCGTCCTATTTTTACTATTGTATGTACGTGGTTTGGTGGCCAGCAAGGAGAGAGGGTTAAGTAGAGGTCAGAGAACTACGTGCTTTAACACTATTAAAGCTCTGCACTTCATCCTTTACGAAATCCTGTACCTGTTTTCACCAGATATCCACGTAAATTCTTAGGGATCATACTAAAGGAATTAGATATACCCCGCATGGCAGGTGTATTCTTGTTAAAAGCCAAACCTGCTCGCCAATCATTACTTGAATAGTTACCATCATGATTCTGATTCCGGACTACAGTACGTAAGATCTCAACGACCGGCCGATCAAGCGGATATAACAACTAAAGAGGCCCTCTACCTCCTCCTTAAATTAGTTATGGGGAATCTCAATGCTAAGATTGGTTCTAACAACATCGGCCTGGAACATGTAGGTAATGGGGAAGTTTGAACTCGGGAACAGGAACGCGAATGGGGAGTTGTTTGTTGCATTTTGTAATAGCGGAAATTTGCCATCGATAGATCCTTATTTAAACACAAAACATACCATTTAATATCCAGACGGCAGAACTGACAATCTGAGTGACCGTATTGCTGTTTAACAAAGCTGAAAAAAGCGTCTTCTCGACGTAAGTTCTAAGCAAGGCGCTGATATTGTCTGCGATTACCATTTTGTATTAGCTAAGTTTCGCTTATACTCGGCAATAGACTCAATGTGCACTTCCATCTCCAACAGAGTGCACTAGCAGGCAAAAGCCACTACACTTTCGCACTCAGGAAGTTTTTAGGGTACTTTCGAAACTCGACGGGTCCAAAGCTACTGGCCTAATGGTTTCTCGCACTTGCTCATGACCAGCCGATACGTAAAAAAGAGAGGTATGCGACCCCCTATAAATACAGACCAATTGTACTAACTACGATCATATCTAAAGTTTTTAATCACTCATCAACTCCCAGTTGATGAGATATCTAGCAAATAACCATCTTATCAACGATTCTAGTACACTTTCCGCGCTGTCCGCTCAATCGGAGACTTACTAACGGCTCTAACGGAGCGTTGCAAACATTGTCTCCATAATTTAGGTGAGTCCGAAATCGTCGTCCTCGATATTTCAAAAGCTTTTGATAAAGTCTGGCATGTTGCCTTTTTAGAGATTTGGGCTTCACCCTAATCTCGTTAAATGGACACAGAGTTTCTTGTCAGACCGTGCAATCCGTGTAGTAATTGACGGAGTTACATCTGATTCCTACGAAATAAATGCCGGTGTACCTCAGGGTTCAGTTCTTGCACCAACCTTATTTCTTCTTTTATTAATGATCTTTTATCCCTTACTCTTAATCCTATTCATAGTTTCCCCGACTACAGCACCCTTGACTTCGTATATTCTTTTGATTCTGTAATGAATTTCACAACGACATTTCTATGTTCCTCGCTTGGGGCAGAGAAAATCATGTTTCGTTTAACACATTCAAAACTCAATACTGTTTAATGTATGTTAAAAAACGTCCAGTTTACCCTCAACCTATTTTAGTCGACGGAGTGAATATACCCAATTTGCCCTTTCTAAACATCTTGGGTATTGAGATATCCAACAATCTTAGCTGGACTGATTATATATTTGCAATCGCTAAAACTGCGATGAAATGCTTGGGTTTTCTACAGAGATGTAAGAAATATTTAACCCCATCTGACTTGGCGTTGATCTACAAGTACCATATCAGGCCTAGTCTTGAACATAATTCCTATATTTTGACAGCGGCCGGAAACACCGCATTGTCCGCGTTCGACAAAGTCCAGGTTATTAAACTTATTGGCGATTCCTCAATCTCTGAGAGCCTTGACTCTAACTTTTCTATCGCTATTTCCATGGCCATTGTTTTAACGAAATTGCTAGCCGGATTCCTTGTAGACATATGACAACGCGTGATACAAGAGCTACAAGTCGCTCTTTTATAAGCACAACAACATGAATGTGAAACAGTTTACCATCTTCTGTTTTTCCCTCGTCTTATGAGCCCGAAACTTTCAAGCGAGGCGTACATCGACCTCCTACAGTCAATCTCTTAACCTATTTCGATCATCTTTAATTTCTGTCCTGCCAAGGCTATGCTTTAGCATCATACCTTAAGCTTTGGCAACATCAAAAAAAAAAAAAACTAATAAACAAAAAACACGAGGTGTTAGTCTTTATGCATTGATTGGTTGTAAACATTTGTGCACTTATGAATAATCGATAGAAGACCTATAAACTGGTAGACACTGGGACTTGTTTGCATTAAGCGCCAAATCATTAGTGACCGACCAGTTATATATTCGCCGCAGATCATTTATCCGATCAACACAGTCCTCCATTAGTCCCACAGGCCTGCTAAGATATATTTGTATATCATCCGCGTACATATGAATTGAACCATTAGCAATAACATGTGATAGATCATTAATATATATACAGAATATAAGAGGACCAAAATTTGATCCCTGCGGTACCCCGGATTGAAGAGTTGCTGGACTGGAAAAGAGATTATCAACTCTGACAAACTGGCTACGTCCAACCAAGAAAGAATCGATTAGCTTTAAAGCCGATTATGAGAATTTATACATACTACCAAGTTTTAAGAGTACCTTCGAATGGCTGACAGAATCAAATGCTTTACTAAATTCAAGCAAGACAAGAATAGTCAGATGATCCTTGCCGGGGGCTTTATGTATATTCGTTGTTACTCCTAGATCACAGCTGTATTGTGTGCGGAAACCTGATTGCCAGACCGATAAGATATAATTTTTATCCATCATTTCCCTGTACAAAATTTTTTTATTATTTTACCAAGAAAACTGTGCAGACTAATTGGACGGATTATCGTCGATAACTTCTAAAACCTTTATACACTTTTTTTAACCTTTCACTGGATGGGATTTTTACATAATATTTACTAGGGTAATAAACTCTTATTACTTTTACCTCCTGCATATACTACTGTGTACATATTCTATAAGGTGACTTTGAAATTTAAATTGCGCGGGTATTTCGATAGGGATAAATCTTTTTGTTTTTAAGTTGGTAGTACTGTCATTGACATCTGTGCCAAATTTCACGCCATTATCTTAATCTGACATATAATTACGCTTGTGTTTTGTGATTTACAAAATGTGCATTTGGCGATTTTTACAATGTCTGAAATTATTCAACAAAGAGGTATCATTAAATTTTGCTTGCGTAATGAATTTTCGGCTGCAGAAACGTTGAAAATGTTGCAGAAGGCTTTCGATAACCAGACTCTGTCGAAAAAAAATGTTTACAAGTGGTACAAACAATTCAAAGAAGGCAGAGAAAGCATTGAAGACGAACAACGGGCGGCAAAAAAACATCAACTGATGAGCAACACGTCGCAAAAATCAAAGAATTGGTGCTCCAAGATCGTCGATTGACAACTAGAGAGCTTGCTGATATGGTTGGCATTTCAAATGGATCAGTCAATACCATTTTGAAAGATGTTTTGTTCCTGAGAAAAGTCAAATCTCGTTCGGTTCCCAAAAACACTGAATTTTTTGGAAAAACAACGTCGCGTTGAAGTCTGCGAAACAATGCTTTCTGATTATCAGGACAAGATGAAATGCATGATTACTGGAGATGAGAGTTGGATCTATGCTTACGACTCAGAAACAAACGATCAATCGAGCGAATATGAGCCAAGACCAAAAAAATCGCGTCAAAGTCGTTCAAAAATCAAAGTCATGTTAACAGTTTTCTTCGATTACCGAGGTGTTGTGCATTATGAATTCCTTCCGCCTGGTCAAACTGTCAACAAGGAATATTATTTGAGTGTTATGCGTCGTTTGCGTGAAGCTATTCGCAAAAAAAAGGCCGGATTTATGGAAAGACAACTCATGGTTTTTGCACCACGATAATGCACCGTCTCACACTGCATTGATTCTTCGTGAGTTTTTCCCCAAAAATTCAACTCATATTGTTCCACAGCCACCGTATTCGCCTGATCTGGCTCCGCGTGACTTCTGGCTATTCAACAAGCTCAAAAGACCGCTCCGGGGAAACCGTTTTGAGTCGATTGAGGAGATTCAACGAGAATCGCTGGAGGAATTGAAGGCCATTCCGGTGTTTCGAGAATTGGAAACAACGTTGGCATATGTGCATTGCATGGGGGGGGGGGGGGGCGGGGGGAGAATACTTTGAAGGCGATGAAATAGATTTAGAAGAATAAATGTATATTTTGAAAGTTATAATAAAAGTCACCTTAGAAAATGTACACAGTAGTATGTATGTATAACGAAAACCCCTTATAGCGCAAACAAAAAAGTGATTTCATTACAAAGGAGTTTCACTGTATACAAGACTTCTTCTGTTAATCAAAGCAAGTTGCTATCAGCACTATTATCGTTGAAAACTACTCAATACCAATTTATCATTAATAGCAGATGTCTATTAGTCTCCTCCAATCCAATCAGCTCATAAGCTATCCAATATTCTCCTCCTCTACAACTATTCACTTTACTACTTAATAGTGCAAAAAAGCGCTAAGATTGTCAGCTTTCGTAATTAATGTGCACTATTGCAATTAATTAATGGGTAGGCATAGTCAGTGAAAACACAACATTTCCACTTTCATACTTATACACGTTCAGTCATTTTCTTAGCATAACTTTGCGTACACTTTTTTCTCAATTAAAACTTGTTATGGTTTTTGATGTTGTTTCTCTAAACGATAATAGAAAATTTGCGCAAACAAAGCAATCAACGCAGTGACTTTCTTGAGAAAATCTATATAGCTAGCGGTTCCATCATGAAGTGCATCTTATCGCACGATCTCTGTCACTGAATATTCAGCATATTATAATCATCACTAGTTGGGCTAGTTGCCAGCTAGATTTCCCCAGATCCAGTGGAATTACAACTTATAAGCTGCACGTTTGCGTGTATACTTGTGGCTTCCGCATGTTTTAAATCGACGTGTTCGGATTCACTGAAACGATCACTTTCTGGGATAAACACAAACAAAATTTGCTACACAATCGTGTTCCAGAACAGAATGGGACTACTTTAGTGTTTGCTACTCTGTGACACATTCAAAGAAGCCACGAAATTCTTGGTGTTTGTAAAAAAATGTAAACAAAACTTTGAATGGAATCAACAAGCTTTTGATAAGACGAACAATATTTGATCTCGTTTATGATCACAAAATTGAATAATTCAGGCACGAGCAATGGGCGCTTTCAAATTTCGCCTATGTCATGAGAATGTGCGCTTTTATTGTGGCATTTGAAGTTTAATTTCTCTAAAGAAAGAACTCATTTTATGAACTGCAAATAAAAGCAATATAGCTAACATCGCAGTTATTTCAGCCATAATGAAACATACTACCCACAGCGTGATCATTTAGCACTGCGCTAATACTATAGCAAATGTTGCTTCAATTGACAAAAATGTCTCTACGCGGATACTTAATTAGCGTATCGTTACTTTTTTCTTCTATTTACTTATACTCGTGCCTAAATATGAGCTATTTTAACGAAATTATTTTAGATTATAAAGCAATATTGGAGAACGTGTAGAAAAATTGATGATCTCTTCAGTTTTATAGAGTTCAAACTTGGAGTACGTTCAGCCACAATAATTGCTGAACGGGAGAAGAATTCCTTTAAAACGCATGTTGAGTTAAAATATAAATGACATAAGTGTAATTGTATAATTATTTCGAGCAATATGGGCCCGACATGTAAACAATTACAATAATTACTTTTTGAACGATGTGAATAAGTTGGATACAAGTCAACTTCTGGTGATGTTTCAAAGACTGAAAATAAAGTTTAGTAGGTACATATCAAATCAGTTATGGTTTAACGCAGAGATGGGCATTTTTTATTCGAATAAAGATAAAAGCTAAAAGCTCAAATAAATTGAAAAATCGAATAAAACTTTATTTGATTACAAAAATTATTTGTTATTTGGAGGATTATTGGCAAATAATTATTTGTTATTTGGTGCTTTTTATTCGAATTTCAAATAATTATTTTTTATTCGATCGTGCGTTATTTGATAATCAAATAATTATTCGTTATTTGATCAATTATTCGAAAATAATTATTTGTTATTTGGTGCTTTTTATTCGAATTTCAAATAATGTCAAATGATGTCTCTTTATGGAATACTTATTTGTTTTATGGTATGATTTACTAAAATCTTTACTGTAAACATAGAAACATAACAAGGCAATTTTAATTTCCTAAGTACGAGACACCTGAAATGAAATGCGTGTTCCAAAAAATAATTTTTTTAAATTTAACTAATGAACACCAACAACAAATAATTATTTCATAAAGAGATATGAACTATCGAATAATTATGTAATAATCGAATAATAAATAATTATTTGAAATTCGAATAAAAATCACCAAATAACAAATAATTATTTGCCAATAATTCATCAAATAACGAATAATTATTTGATTATCGAATAACCAATTATCGAAAAACAATTAATTATTTGAAATTGGATTAGGGAGCACCAAATAACAAATAATTATTTGCGAACTTAAAATAAATTGAAAATCGAATGAAAATTTATTCGAATAATTTTTTATTCGATTTTTAAAAAAAATCGTTATTTGATTGAAAATTTATTCGAATAATGCCCATCACTGGTTTAACGCAACATGTTTGAAGTTAAAACTAATTCCGAATTCTATAAATTTTAATATAAATTCCAAAAATACCACATTAGCCATCAAAAAAGCTGTATACTGTGCAAAACAAAAAAATTTCTATAACCTTTGCCAACATAGACAATTCAAGTACAAATTAATTTTATATCCACTCGGAATTGACAAAAGGGTCATTCCACAGAAAATCGACAAATTTCACAGAAAGCACCCTCTCAGATCTTTTTGAAATTTTGCTGGTTTGTAGAGTTATGTAAAAGAAATAAACGGATTTTTTCTTTTTTCTTTCCGTTGCTTTTTTTTGAAGTTATAGAATTTTGAAAATTCCATGATTTAGCAGTTCGGGCCAACTTTAAAAATTCATAACTTCCGTTTGCGATAGAGTAGGAACATCATTTTGGTCTCATTTTAAAGCATAAAATTAATACTTTCCATAAAAAATTACTAATAGGAAGAAGGAGGCTAAAAGGATATTAAGGACACAATTTTGTCTTTCGTCCTTGAATATCTCAAATGAGTCCACTCTGTGGACTTTCATTTTTACATATATTATTTGTCATACTGATATTTAAAAAATACTAAATTTTCTAATTGGGACGGAAGTGGGATCATAGGTTAACTCTAAATAAACTGCACCGGCTACCACCGTACAGTACATATTTTCCACGAACTCAAATAATTGTAAGCATTATAATTGTTTTTATTACTTGAAATATACAGGCGGTTCAAGGACACACATTTGCAGTACAAAATAGGTTTTTTCAAAATTTGCATCTTTGCGACCAAAAAATTGTATTTTAGCAGGAGCTAATGGCACACATACGGTATGTGTTTGCACCATACATCAAAATAAACTACTCAAAACAATTAAGGGAACAAAAAAAATATCTAAATTGTTTAGTGATTTTTGACGGGCTGTATCTAAGCGAGAAATAATAGTATCGAGGATTTGAAAAAACGTGTTAAATCTCCAAAACTCTACTTTTTGAAACTTTCAGCCAAAAAATGTTAAAGGCCACGATGCTCACGCAATCCAAAGGAATAGCGCAAAAAAAATTTTCCAAATTTTTAGTCCTTTTTTTTTGGTCCACGGACTCGGAATTTTTTTTTTTACTTGACCACCCAATGGACCAAATAGCCTGTTAATTCAGCTTTAACTATCTTTTTTCAAATCCTTGATACGTCGATTTGTCGCGGAGATATCCGATATTAAACGAAAAAGAACACTTTTGTATTCAACCATCGATATCTCAGCAACCAATGATCGTACAGAAAATTTTAGGGCAGTTTCGGAAACTGGAATAAATTTCCTAAAAAAATTCGTCAACACATAAAAAAACAATTTTTTTTTATCCGTAATTTCAATTTTTAAAACGTCAAAAAAAGTGACTTTTTTGCTTGTTTCGGTAAATTGACCGCATCTTTGCGAATACTAAGGTTTGTAGGAAAGGCTAAGGTTTGTAGGAATTTTTACACCTCAATGTACGCCCAATAGCCCTGTAAATTCGCAGATCGATCGATTGAACGGTTTCTTCGGCCCGATTGATCAAAGTTTTGGAAAAAATTAAAGGAACGATTTTCTGTGGTAGGACCCAAAGAGAATACATTATCTTATAAGGGAAGAAATTCTTCTTCATTAGATTGCTTAAAAAATTAATAAACTTGAAGGCAGTGTCTATCTACCACCCTCAAATTGTCATGTTATTTTCGTGTACACGGAAAGTACACGGAAGTAAACGGAAAAACACGGAAATTACACGGAAAGTTCACGGAAGTACACGCAAAGCACAAGTACAAATTTCAGGAAGTGTCTATTCACTGAGTCCGTGTACACGCAATATTTCCACGGACTACACAGAAGTACACGTAAATACACGATAAGCGCAAATAGTCACTTCCATTATTCATATTACTGGTAATAGTTTTTCACAGCCTATTGTAGATACAAAACTCTCTCCGGTCAGTAACTACAAGCCTGATTATGGCACCTCTTCCTCCCAGAAAGTCTAATAAAAATTAGACGAATAGACACTTCCTGAAATTTATTTCAGATTTGGTCGCAAACTGTACAGATGTTTTGCCACAATTGCTCTACTAATCTTATTTCTGAACCATAGACAATGTCTTTTCCATAGATAAAAGTCTAATGGATTCAGATCAGGAGATCTTGCTGGCAAAACACAGGGTCCGCCGACCAATCCATCTCGTTCCATAAGCTTCGTTCAGGCAATAGCGCCATAGTACATAAACCACATATTTCTTCGCAAGGCTAGTGGAATATGCTCGTCTAATTCGTCTTCAAGGGGGGCCACGTAAGAACTCCAAATAAGTATTCCCATTAATAACGGGTAACTGAACTGGTCCCAATATTAGGCCACCAATAATTCCACACCAAATATTTAATTTAAAGGAATATTGGGGACTATTTGGGAGGATTGCCCTAGGATTTGCATCCGCCCATAAATGAAGATTTTAGAAGTTGACAACCCCATCTTTTGTAAATGTTGCCTCGTCAGTGAAAAAAATTTTTGAGAATAAATTCTCTATCACTTTCTTGGCGATTTAGCAACCATTCAGAAAAGAGATTTCTACTTGCATAATCTCTTTGCTCAAGGCCCTGCACCGGTTGGAAATGGTATGCGTGATACTGGTGCCTTCACAAAACATTATGAACTGTGCTGTGTGATACACCAATCCTTATATTCAGAAGACAATTTCGATCAGAACACTTCAAAGAATCCATTGCAATATAGTAGCTTCGCTATGTACGGGTCATCAAACTTCTTCGACAATCTTTTCACGAAGCAAGGAGTCGCATTAACCCTACTGGCAACAGCATCAACATGATCATCGAAAGAAAATTGTGTATTAACCACAACACCCAAGTCTTTGGTTTTATCAAGTCTACCCAGTGGGCTACCGTCAATAGTAAAATTGAAGTGCAGAGAATTTCTTTTACGAGAGAAAGACAAAACAGTGCACTTATCAATAAAGAGGAAGGGAATTAATAGAGCACCAATTATGGAAGGCGTCTAAGTCAGAATTTAAAAGCACACATTCACTATCGTTTGAGAGAACACGGACAATTTTGGAATCACTATCATAACAGAGATTTCTCGAGTCAGTTAGGATCAAAGATACATCATTGATATAGATGATGAAAAGCAAAGGACCTAGATGGCTACCCTGTGGAACACCTGAGGAATTAATAATTTCATCAGAGAGTGCCCCACGGATTTAAACACGTTGTGTACGGCCAGACAAATAAGAACGCAACCAATTGACGCAGGTTAAAGAAAATCCCAGAACAGATAACTTATGAGTAAGAGAGTTAATAGCTTTACTGAAATCTGTAAAAATACAATCAACCTGCTTGCCAGCTTCGATAGCAGATATGCTGAAGTTGGAAAATCCTGACAGGTTGGTAGTGGTAGATTTACCCTTCATAAAGCCATGCTGGAAAGAGCCTAAAAAAGGTGTACAATGGAAATAAAGCAGGTCGTAGACCGTGGATTCAAAAACAAAGGTTAGCAATAGGTCGATAACTAAAGATATCACATTTATTGTCTTATTCTTATGAAGAAGACAATTTCCAGGGTTTAGGAAAGACACCAGAACCAATATACAGGTTAAAAAGATGACAGAGAACTGGAGCTGAGGACATACTGTAGTTCTTCAGAAAGTACGCAGGAACACCATCAGGACCACTCGAGAAATGGTTGGTCAAATTCGCGATGTGCTTCAATACGGTAGTTTTGTCAAATACTAAATCTTTAGGCTGAAGGGAAGTCGTTGGAAATATCGTCAAATAAGTAAGAATGCAATCTTAAAAAAGTCACCAAGAGTCAAAGGATCGTTTGGCTGGTAAAAAAAAATATACAAAAAAAAAGTTTTCTCTCTCCCATGTTGAAATTGAGCTTGGACAAATTGGACAAACGTAGACTAACGATGGACAAACGAATGCATAAGAAAAATTTCACAACTCAAAAAAGGGGGTGTCAACTTTACACACCTCTTTCTTTTCCTTGTTGTATAACTTAAAAAATGAAATTATATACCAAGTTTTCTACCAAGTAATATCTAGAAAACTATTTATTTGTTTAAAAAATAATAACTCAAATCCGCGGAGGTCCACAAACTGAGCACAATAAAAACATCTTCCTTCGCCTACACATCAAGAATCATTCGACTCTAGTCACGTTATTTCATCAGAAAAGTTTCTAGTTAACTTCCTGCTACGATTTGCCAAGTTCAGTTTCTTCTAAGAAAATAAACAATGTCGGAATTGGTTACTGAGAAAAACAAACAAAATGCATTTAGTTCCAGAGGTAATACTTGATTGGATCCAGAGTAAGAATTGAACTATAATTATTTTTGCTGTTCGATTTGTGACAGAATTTTAAAGCCACCATTATCCACATATAATCGAAGCCAGTCCTTATACCTTGATAGCCTGCAGTAGTGCGTTTTAATATTGACCTTTACCAACGTACCTATATATATATATATATATATATATACCTTAAGCTAATTCATTTTATTCTGGAGTTAATTAGATTTGCTTTGTACAAGAAAATCAAGCTCTGGGTCACGCTGATATTATCAGAGATTGTCGCTTTAGGTTTCTATTTTGTTCCTGTAATCAGGAAGATTTTACGCTCGCTGCTCCCTAATTAAGAGTTCATTATTATTTGCAGTACAGTGTTAAAGTGTGTGATTTTCTTTGCTGTTGTCATGGGACTCCCAACACAAAAATCTACAGTGGTTCAGAATATGTAAGAGCTACTTGTTTTGAGTTTATACTAACGCCGTTTTGATGCACTGTTGTTTATTTTTTTATGTGATAATGCCAAAACTTAGGGAATAATAATAATAATAAAAATTTATTGAATTTTTGGGATGTAAATTAAGATTACAAAATCTTCTAATAGTAAAAAATATAATGAGGGGGAAAAATAGTATTTTATTTTACTTAGTCTAACATATGTAAATCGTAATTATAATTAAGAAGTCTTCTAATCGCTGCGGAGTTTGATGTAAGTTTAAGTCTAGAAGGAATCAAATTCCATAGACGAATAAATTAGGAACGCTGAGAAATTTGAGTGTAGAATCTATTCATCTAGGCGTTACTTGGACTTTTAGTAAATAAATATCGTTTCCGATTATTTGTACAAGTCACTCTCTTCCCACACCCACTCTTAGGACTCATAGTATCCAATGATATTTATAGTGTTCATCCTAGTGATCCCCAAAAATTTAAACTTTGAATTCGACATTAACATCAGTCGATTTGGATTATTTTTTTCTGTCTCTTCCCCCACGCCTAATGATGTCTTACTAGCATCTAACGCCATCAAGAGTGTCATTATTGAACTCAGCGATACCAACAACTATGGATTCGACACTTATATCGATCGTTTCGATTATTTGTACATGTCACCAATGGTTTTTCATATCACGGAAATATCCGACGTAACTGAGCTTATAAAATGACACTAATTTTGAAATCGAAAGACAGTTCAACAAAGTATTACGATTAGCCAATACATGTTCATGACGTTGTAATCCAAAAATATACCGCGTGCAGTCATTGAATGAAACCTAAAATGTGGGAGTACAACGGGCATCCTTGGAGGGAAAAACACGACCGCCATACAGAACCAGAAGAACTATTAGCGATTTAATGAGTTTGATGCACATATTCGTTGGAAGAAATATTCAAAAAAGACTTAGTCATCGCAATCCACCATACACTTTACCCAGCACCGAAACAAGTTGGTCAAAATAACATTCAGTAGTGTACCGTTCAGTATGATGGGAGATAAGCTTGAAAAGTCGGGTACCAAGTACGATTCCTGTGAAACACCAGATGTCGCAGACAACTCAGAAAAATATACATGACCAACCTTTATTCTTTGTGTCTCTCGTTGGTTCCTTTAACCCCTTATGGAGCATATTCCTCAACTGGGTGGGGAATGTTCTTTAACTGATCGAGGTAGTACAAACTCAGTTATTCTTCTTTCTCGATCTGTAGATATCCTTCCGTAGGTGGAATAATACCACTGTGGTCGAATTCCTTCTCTTTTTTTGAGAGAGTCTATCCGTAGGTGAAGGTAATACCACTGCGGTTATTTTTTCTTTTTTGATCTGGTGGAGCAGGTGGAGGTGTCCTTCTGCAGATGGAGTAATGTCACTGCGATTATACTTGCTTATAGTGTTCGGAGGAAGGTATTCCGCAGGAAAAGTCGGTGCCACTGTAGTTGTCCTTCTTAATTAGATCTGGCGTTGTGCAATACTTCTTCAGCCTCAGACGGTAAATCGGTAACAAGATTTGTACAGGATCTCAAGATACGGAGTAAAGTTGCCTTCCTTTTATGTTTTGTATTGACTTGGTTTAAGCTGCCTGTGCATCCCTGATTGTTGTAATTGGGTGTATTTTGGCTTTTGTTTACTAATGATTTTATGTATGTGGTGTGGCAGCCTCATCCACCTTAATATTTTGTGTATTTTGGTGGGTAGGTCAATTGATTCCTGGCTTCTGCCTGTGAAGTGCGCCTTCTGAGTTAGAAGGGTTAATTCAATATACCTGATCCAGAGGAACCGTGTTTCTTCTAGGTTTTTAAAATATGCCATTTGTTCAGTGAACTTTCTGGAGCTCAAAAAATGGACAAAAAATAAACGGCGTTTGACTACACGAGTATGTGCAACCTGCGTTCGTATATGAATTTTTATTTTAAGCTTTAAGAATAAAGGTTATTTGAAAGGTTTCAATCAAGCGCTAAATGCGAACTACCTAGCTTCCCCTAATCCCTAAATACAAAAAATTCGACAAGAAAGATTACTGTGTTTGTAAAAAAACTAAACATAAAACAAACTATCAAGTTGAAATTGTAGTAACAAAATGTTGCTAACTTGGATTTAGTGGTTCTCAAAATAAGCGGACATTTGGATATCTAATCTTTTGCGATGGGTGGTTGTCCACGGCGCTGCACAATACGTCATTAATGACGATCAGGAAAAGCAAAGGTGACAGTATGCATCCTTGTTTCACTC
The DNA here is from genome assembly GCA_964036015.1 of Leptarthrus brevirostris. Taxonomy (NCBI): domain Eukaryota; kingdom Metazoa; phylum Arthropoda; class Insecta; order Diptera; family Asilidae; genus Leptarthrus; species Leptarthrus brevirostris. Next base: position 10,722,179 of record OZ038373.1, read on the forward strand.
CGTTGAGCACTTGGAAAGGCTCCGACAGTTTTCCCTTTTGCAGAACGTGACATTCGGCTGCTAAGAGGACTCCTTTATGATGGTGATAATTTTTTTCTGGGATGACATTCCTACGTAAAGCTGCGCAGCCCTTATATACTCGTGGTCAACGCTGTCAAATGCCTTCTCAAAATCAACGAACATTAGATGTAAATGGAACCTTACCAACCTTCCCTAGGTCAATCGACTTAATTGCGTCAACCAATCTTATCGAAGTTCTTATGTCGTAGTTAACGAACTATTTGACCGTTCCAGGACTTCTGGGACACACCTTATGAGAAAAAATACATTTGGAGCGTCCTCTTGGTTCTTCTTACGATTAGGCAATTTATTATCACGACCGCAGTTACCTTTTCAGTTTCTCAATATGGGTCAAAAGAAGGCAATCAATCGTTACTGTTTTGGTCTAGAGAATACAAGGTTTTTGCAGTTATTACCTATGAACGCCATATTGTCCGAATTACTGTCATAAATCTCATAATTGACCAATCTTGACCAGGAAGAAATGAATTTAAATATTTTTATTTAAAGGAGTATTAATTTATCACGAAGTAAGTTTTTTATAAAGCAGTTATGTTATTTGCAAAGTGACTTTACCATTTTGCAGAGTTTTTGACAATTTTTCCAACTTTTTTCAAAATTTTGCCGACTAAGGAAAGAAAACAAAATTCTTTATATTCTGCAACTCATTGTATTTCTTAGTAAGGAAGGTACTTTCTAATTTGTTTAACTTGGCCTTGTCCTGCGGTATTTTTTCCAAACTGTGGAAATCGTCTACCATTTTTCCTCTTCATAAAAAGGGTAAGAAGGATGATATCTCTAATTATAGGCCTATTGCTAATTTGTCTGCCATCCCCAAGATTTTCGAAGCAATAATCTGTGATGTCCTTACTTTTTACTGTAAACCATTCTTGGGATCTTTCCAGCACGGTTTTATTAAAGACAGATCAACGACTACTAACCTTGTTGAGTTCTCTAATTATTGCATGTCCATCATTGAGACTGGTGAACAGGTTGATTGTATTTATACCGATTTTAGTAAGGCCTTTGATCGTTACTTCTTTCGAAACTTACTATGTTATGTTTTCCATCTCTTTTCGTCCAATGGATTTCTTCTTATCTTTTCGACCGAACACAGCGTATTCTGTTTCGCGGTTCCCTCTCTCGTGAAATTTCGGTCATTTCCGGGGAGCCTCAGGGCAACCATTTGGGTCCGCTTCTATTTATTATATTTATTAACGTCATGGGCTCCATCTTAGCGAACTCGAAAATTTTATGTTATGCTGACGATGCTAAAATTGTTCGTGTTGTCTCTGACTTCAACGATTGTTTTACGCTGAACTCTGATCTTCAATCTTTTAATTCTTGGTGTATTGCGAACAATATGCCTTTGAACGTAGATAAATGTACGCTTGTCTCGTATTCAAGAAGGAATTGATATACGACTATTCTGTCAGTGGCACCTTGCTAATCAGGCTGAATATAGTAAAGGATCTTGGTGTTATTTTTGATCCACATTTATCTTTCATCGATCACATCAATTACATTGTTAACAGGGCCAACGTTTCCTTGAGATTCGTTAAGAGATGATCTAAGGAATTTAATAATCCTTTTATCACCAAGCTTCTCTTTTGTACCTTCGTCCGGCCCGTTTTAGAGTATGCTTGTCCCGTGTGGTCTCCATCCTATGCGGTTGGCGCTCGTATTGAGGCTGTTTAGCACAGGTTCCTCAAATTTGCATTGCGTGGCCTTCCATGGAATAACCCCTTGATTCTCCCCGCTTATAAAGAAAGACTTGGGCTACTCTCTTTGGACTCTCTAGAGGATAGGCGCAACAGATCTAGGACTTCCTTTATATTTGATATCTTGCAGGGTTTTTTTGACTGACCTGAACTGCTGTCTAAGTTGAACATCCATGTTCCTATTCGTTCCTTTAGACATAGTGGCGCTTTTTTTTACGATGTGACCAAAGCCTAGGGGACAACCCTTTGATGTAATTTGGTTGAATACATCAAAAAGGTCTTGAAACATATCAAACTGTGGCTACAGAAAGTATACCTATGTTTTTTAATCTTCAAAGCTAAAAGTATCTGACAGAATAATATTACTACTAACTTTGGGAACTAACTAATATAATTTTCTACCTTTCATAATTTTTCGCAAAACAAGATACCTTCTATCACAATTATAACAGGCTTCCCTTCCTTATTTTTCTTTTCTTAGGCAAGTTTCATCAAGGACTATTGTCGGACAACTTATCCTTGCGAAAATTACACAAAAGATTTACGAGATTGAACGCTTCTCTGTAGAAAATTTTTTTTCTAATAAAGGGCTTCAGATTCTACATGTTCAAACTATTCGAAACTTATTCCTAGAAAGTTAAGAAAATTCATTAAAACCTTTTTTGTGATTTTTTATGGCTGTCTTTATCAGATGCGAACGGGTTGAGAGTAGGTAAATCTTTTAGAGATAAACGCATTTTTATCATATTGACTTTACTTTGACGTATCTTTGTTCCATTTGTATGCAAGAGTAGATTGCAAAATAACTTTCATTAAGATTTCTTACGCAGATCGCTTGCTCATTTTTCAGTAGTTCCTTATCTCTGATTAGCTTCTTTTTATTATTTTTGCAAAAATATGGCGTTATTTTTAGATCACACGGAGTTGGATCAATTCGTTGAGCCGCACGACCAACATGCCATGGGCCCCGGGTTCGAAACCAGATCTCCCCGTGAGCTTTTTATTAAGAAATTAAAATAATCCACTCCGTCTCTGGGCTATTGTCTAGCTCGCAGCAATGCAAGAACGAGACATTCAAGTTTCCTCACTTCCCTTACCGTAATTCCCTTCCGGCCAAAATTATGCTAGCGCATCAAAGGATTTTCCCCTATGATTTGGCCAAATCGTATAAAAAAAGGACCAGTTTACATAACAATTTTTCAACGCTAAAACTTATGCTAGAGACGAATAAACGCAAGTCTTTTTACACAAAAGTGTATACAAAACACGCTAAAAAAACCCTCTTAATAGTGCGTAGCCGATACAGAGGGTCAAACATAGATTCTTGAATTTTTAGGGAAAACCAGAAGTCAAAAGGTGAGTTTATTTCAGTATTCTCAAAGGTGGTGATCAAATCCCATGTTCCTTGTGTGTGTGCATTATCGCGGTGTAGGATGTACCTTTTTCGGCGTCTTTGAAAAAGTTTTGGTAGGCAAACAAACTTGTACCACTAAGCATTAACAGCGACACTACCCTGTAACAGCACTACAACAGTCAACTCACCCTGCGGGAAGTGTCCAAGTAATAAGAAACCTCCATCCATCTATGTCCCAATCGCAGAGTAAGGCCAACTAATCCCGTTCTTTGTTCCTCTGTCCGGTCGTTCAGTTCGTGGATCCCCTGAATAGCTCCGTATAGCTATTGGCCTCGTAAACATTGTTTCCCCTGAGTTCTTTGACTGACCCTTATTTTTCCTTTCAGTCAAACTTCTAGGGTCCGTCAGTGTTTAGCTGCTTCACACACTTTAACGAAATGGTTCCGACCTTTGCAAATGGAGCATGTTTTTTTCTAAGAAGGGCATAGATTCCTTTTGAACTCGTGTCCCTCACCACAGAATCGACAGCCTGCCTGGGCTCTCCATCCTTCACTAGACTAAAAAACTTTCTTTTGTATTTCATTTTACCGTCTTTTCATCGTAGAAATTTCCTGTAGTCGCAATTTAGAAAGTTCATTAGCCGTACAAGTCCGTATAAGTTTCTCCAGCGTTAACGTTTCAAGACTTTCCCGTAGGAATTTTAAGCATTAGATGACATCGTATTAAAGACTGACAGGATCGTGGTTCCGGGGAATTCGAGCAAGACAATGGTCGAGAAAGTGTATGTGGCATACAGGGGAATCGAAGCGACTCTTAATCGGAAAGGGAAACGATATACTTATCTAGAATGCTGTCGCAGATCAAAAACAGCAGTCAAAACTGCAAAGTATGTCTGAGATATATGAGTTCTCTGATTACTTCGAGGTAGAAACCCTTCCGAATATGACTGCTGAATCGCTGGTCCTGGATTGTAAGAGAAAATTTCGTCAACATGAAATCCCGGTAAGGGTTTGCAGTGACAATGGAACAAATTTCGAAAACATGTACAACGAGCCCAAGTATTTTTTTTATGAGATTTTGAGCCAAAATACCAGTGAGGAAGCTGGAAGACCGAAGACGCCATTGAAATCGCAAAGAAGTTGTTAAAAATGGCAAACGAAAGCGATTAAGGGTATCTGCAACGAAAAACATTTGCTTCCAAAAGGGGAAACCCAAATTTTATTTCGACACGTTCCTTGCTAAAGCTGGAGACAGGTCAAGCAGCAGCAGCAGCTGATGTCTGCAACGAAGGACGAGTGAAGAAAACATTCAAGGACCACTTCGTCGACATCAAAGGCAAGCTATACAGAAAAAACATTGTCCATATGAAACCGTTCACCAAACGAGAACCAGTCAACAATATAATTGATGATCGATGAATAGACCAAGCTAAGGTATCGAAGGCCTCAGAGATTCCAATTCTATAGTAATAACAGCAACAACCCCCTAAAAGGAAAAAATGAAGCAACACAAGGTACCGAGTCAACATCCAGTCACTAAAATTACTGAGGGACTGTCGAAAAAATCGAACACCAACATCACCAACCTTCTCAAATTCCTTAACCACTCTCTAACGACTATCGAGTCAGGGAAACAGGTCGATAGTGTGTTTACGGATTTCAGTAAGGCTTTCGATTGGATCGACCACAGAATTCTGATTTACAAATTATTAGTTGATTTTCATCATATATGTATAGCAATGACGTTTCCCTGCTTCTGTCTAGTGCTAGAATTCTGTGTTATGCGGACGACGTCAAAATACATATATCATGACTCCCGTTGTGGTCTCTTGAATTCCGATCTGGCTACTTTCTGTAATTGGTGTTCTCATAATCACCTTCCCTTAAATGTCGGCAAGTGCACGATTAAGACTTTTTCACGCAGAAAGGCGTCCTTTCCGTTTCGATTACTCCATCGATGGCATTTCCTTGGGCAGGGTGGATGTGGTTCGAGATCTAGGCGTGGTTCTCAACTCTCGCCTTAATTTTGAGGATCATGTCGATTCTATCGTCGGCAGGGCCAACGCGATGTTGGGCTTCGTAAAAAGATGGTCCAGAGAAATCGATGCCCCTACCTAACTAGGCTTCTTTACTGCACCTTCGTTAGCCCAATTTTGGAGTATGCTAGCCCTGTTTGATTCCCCTACTTTGCTGTCAACGGCATCGAGGAAGTGCAACCCAGGTTGCTTAGTTGCGCGGACTTCTTTGAAATGATCCTTTGGTGCTACCCTTTTATGCCGACTGATTGCAACTGATTTCCCTTGACTCCCTTAAAAAGGGGCGCAACATTTTCAGAGTTGTACTAATATTCGACTTATTGCAGGGAATGATAAACTCACTTGAGCTGCTAGGGGCGTTGAACATCTCTGACTCGTCCCGCTTTCTAAGAAGTCATGATTCACTGCAGGTTTCCATTCACCGAATACTGTACGGTATGTACGAACCTATTACGGCGATGTTCCGCTTCTTCAACGAGCACTTCGCGGCTTTGACGTGGATTTCTCCCGCCTACGTTTAAATTGCCAACTTGGGTCGTATCTTGGATGAGTGCTTGTGTTTTAGTTCCTAAGTTCCAAGTTTATTATCTATTTAATCTTCAATTCAGTAATAGTCTTTATTAACGAATTTATTTATTATCTAAATAAATGAAAGAAACGATTCAATGTACAATGAGTGTCTCGGATGCAGAGATATATGGACGAAACCTCAGGAGAATCAGTCTGGCGATCTGGTGTCCGACGGATGATGGGGAAACCGGGGAGGGGAGGAAAAGGGACTCGCACTTAGGACGTACGTAGGAGAGGTGTTTTTAATGAGTAAGAATCTCACACTTACGGAGGGCTATCCGGTATCTTTTGGAATATTCTCACCTATCCGGAGTAAAAATAAGACCAGTACCGGCGTAAAAATAAGACTCGTCCATTCCTAGCTTAAAATAGGCACGCACAGCTTCAAAACGCCCGAATGGCTCCCAAATGAGGCATATCACGTCGTGTAAAAATTATAATTTTCCAATGACTGATGACTCACAAGGTGACCACGTGTCTATATGTAGTGAAATTTGACATAACCCAAGCGTTGAATGAACGCAGTAACAGAAAGATGCATTTATGGCGAGCGTGTTTGTAGAGTTTTGTGCCTATAGCGGGAGCGTGCATACCCGTGTGTCGGGCGTGTTTTTCAATTTTTGAAGCTGTAGCGGGAGCGTGAATAATACTACCAGGCGCATTTATTTGATATGCGTGCTTGCAACGGGCGCGTATATACTTTTAAAAATATAAACATCCGTAAGTGTTTTGGGCGTGAATATACCAACTCACTTATTTTTACTAGGAGAAAAAAACTGAATTTTTTGAATCCTTACTCAACAATATTATTCTGTAGATGGGTAGATATAATGGTTAATTTTGATTTGTTAATTTGAGGAGCATACATACATATATAAATAATGGAACTGATTAAGTGACTACTATTAATGTGAAAAACATGTTGGTACTTCTTTTTTTGAACTGAAAAGTACCTAGTAAGTCATCGTTATGGAATGTGCGATTTGTATGCTATTTTAAGTTCAATTCACCTTTTCTTCAATGTTGCCAGATTGAAAGCCTTAAATAAATATGCAGCTGTTCTGGATAGATTTTTTTTATCATTCTTCGAACAGATTGTTCGTTAAATCCAAGTTTAGTTCGATTAAAAGTTGTCGTCTGTTTCTTTAATTTTGAAATCTGGAAAACTCATATTTTCTTCACTATGTACAAAGTTTGTTCAACTGGTTTTTATCTAAGTTTGCCTTGTTGAATGTTTAATAAAAAAAATTAAAAACTCGGCAAAAATGCTGAAAAATAAGCAAATTGATATCGAGCATTTTCTGTTGGTTGCTTTTGATCTGTTTCCGAAATAGTTCCACCGAGATAGGTATTCAGAGAGTACAGAGATAAAATTTTCCAAACAAGAATTAATTCATTCGCGCGCTAGTTGAAAGGCTACAAAAATTTTGATATCACAAGCACAACACGAATTTGTTCTATTTCTGTTAAGATCAACAGAGCTTTGTTGACACGAGGCAAATCGAAAACATGAACTCGCTCGCCAATGCGGATAATTTTCCAAATGTTTTACACTAAGTTTTCTTATATTTTTCTTTTCTTTGCATTCTTTCCGATACTTTTCTTAAAGTTGTTGACGATCTTATCATGTAAAATCAACTCGGGAACAACAGCAGGGGAATTATTGTGAATTAAAACATTCAGTAAAGTGTACGTAAACAGAATGACAAGAAAATATAGCTATCGCGGGTATTTTTTAATAACAAAAAAAATAACCTGACCATGTAATATACATACATAATGTGATCACTTTACGAACACACCCCAAAGAAATATTTACAAGTTAATAATTGAGTTTTATTTGAACGTAATTATCACCAAATAGTTCACACATGCTGTTAAAAAGATCTTGTAGAAAGTGAAATACGAACATATACTTAAAATAATATTCGCAATTAATACGAAAAAAATAGACGACAAGAAAAAGCGCAGTAAGTCGCTTTATTTTTAGATCAATTTCGTTCATATCGCTTTCAAATACTCCTCGTCTACTAAAGATTGCTGGCTAGCTTGGCTAAAACGGCTTGTTGTGGGAGATTCTCGGGAATTTTAATGGCCGACAGAGTCTTTCCTTCCCAAGCTAATTCAACTCAGACGAGACGTGGATGTCCACATTTGCATGGATGTGCTGATAATAATAAAATTCGCTTAATAATATCAAAATATTTCTGCTGGGAACTGAAAATCTGCTTGCGTGCGTAATACACGCCAATAAATTCATTTCGTTTCATTTAGTTAAAGAGTGAAGTGAGCAACGCTTTTCAATGCGTGTTGGGTTGCAAAGATAATGACGGTAATGGAGAGTGTGAACTGATAATACCAATTCGTTGCCCTAAGAGCTGGACTAGTTGAACTGCTGAAGAAAGACATTGGAAATTTTTCTGTTTGCATATGTTTGCGTTTGGCGCGTCACTCTGTTTATTATCTTATTAAAATTGTTAACGCTTTTATTAATTTATATATTTTTTATTGCCCCCAGGCAACAGACAACAGAGCCCGATAGTGTCTTTAATGGCGTGATTAAGACTATCTGCAATTAATATGATGCATAAATGGCACATGATTGTGATGTGAAAAATTAAAATTAGGTTCAAAATTTTGACTGTTTATGTATATAGGATTGAGGAGTAACACTATAGCAAACGCTTTAGAGACAACATGTGTACACTTGATAATTTGACTCTCTCCTTATCTAAAAGTAAGTAAAGTATACCTACCTAAAAATACTTTACAAGAACAAAAGCAGTTGCATGAATTGTATGAGGCTATAAGGAATTCCTATCATAGGTCCTGCACTCTAACAGATATAGCAGAGCAAAATCCGACTCAATGGTACAGAAAGAATCTCTTAATAAGGAGGTAAGTCAAGCTTTCATAACTCCACGCGCCAGCTAGAACACCTCGGCTTTGAAAATATCGACGCACTATACAAATACATTCTCGGTGACTCCCAGGACGCCGTAAGGAACAGCCCTCCTTCTGGGATAGGATAGGTAGACTTGTAACCCGCGTATCTGAAAAATTATACATGCACACGAAACGTCTAGTACGACTCGGATAACTCGAAATGATTTTATGAAGACGACCTCAGGCTATAAACAACGGACTACGATCGGGTTATGGAACGTGAGAAGATCTGTGGGACGTGGAGCGGCAAAGGGGTCATTAAATAATATAATAAAATAAATATCTTGGAATTAAGCAAAACTAGATGGAGAGGAGGTGGAAGTCACATCTGAAACCGTGCTGTTATACTCTGGCAAGGAATAATTAGATATACCACGTATGGCAGTTGTAGATTTGTTGCTTACCAAGCTTGCCCGCCAATCACTACTGGACTGGTCACCAATATTCAACCGCACGTAACAGCTCAATAATTCAATGCTAAGCGACGACCAAACAAGCGGATATAACACCTGAGGAGGCCTTCTACCAGCTCATTGGCGACACTTTTGATAAGGCTCCTAAAGGTGATATCAAGATAGTCATGGGAGATTATTGCAGATTGGCTCCTTAGAATAAAGAACGAGAGAAAAGGCTATCTGAAGTAAAAACCCTGTACGTGTGATAAGCATTTTTGCTTCTTCGCCAAGTGGCGAGTGGGTTAAGGGGGAATGTCGCCTGAAATGTCAAATTGGACCGAACGTCGCCTTGAAATCAAAGTCGTCTCCGTAGTACTGAAATATTTGGGGGCATAAGCAAAGTGTTTTTAAATAGTAAAATTAAGTAAATTAATAAAATATGGTCGGGCAAAGTTATATTATATTAAAAGTTTTATAAGAATATATTTTAAAAACACCTAATTTAAAATATTATCAAAATGAGTTGGCCCCTCCTGTATACAAGCATAATTTTACTACTTTCATGTTCGAAACGCACAGATCGCTTGGGTTCTACCACATATAGCAAAATGCTTACATTTTTCCGATTGATGTCCTTTCCTCTAGTTCTTTATTCTAAGATTGGCTCGAACAACATCGGCCTTGGAACATGTATTGGGGAAATTTGGACTCGGAAACAGGAACACAAATGGGGAGTTGTCTGTTGAATTTTGTAACATGTCCTCGGTGGATCCTTATTTAAACACACAAAATCTCACTTGACATCCTTTTCACCAGATGACAGAACTGAGAATCAGATTGGACATATTGCTGTTTCGAAAAGTTGAAAAAAGCGTCTTCTCGACGTAAAATCTAAGCGCGGCGCTGATATTGGGAACGATTGACATCTTGTAACAGCTAAGTTTCCCTTATGCACGACAGCAATACGCCCACGTAACACAACATCTAATATGATACGGCTCAATGTGCAGAGGCTTAAAACACTAAAAATCCGCTGCGTATATAACACCGAATTGCTTCATAACACCGACGACTCCATCAACCAAAAATAGGAAAGGACGAAGGAATGTTTTGTGAGCTATGATACAGAACAGAGATGTCCAAAGTTAGCAGAACAAAATGGGCAGAACCAAAATTTTAATACAAAAAATTAACAGGCTAATTTTCAGGCTAATTAAGCGCCCAACTGTCAATTTAAGTGCTCTTATATTTTTTTCTAAAAAACCATGTTCTGCTAACTTTTGAAAAAGTTAGCAGAACATACAGTTCAAGTCAGGACAACATTTTAATACAGAATAAAAATTTTAATACAAGGGGCTGGGGGTAACACGTTCCAATCGATAGTCTATCGTTAAACCACATTTTACCCCAAATTGGTTTCGTTTTACCTCTCAATTTTTTTTTACTCGAAAAGCAAAATTTCCGGGCCAACTTCACAAGCCCGGAAAATTTTTCATGCTGGCGGTAAAACGTCGCGATCGAAAGGCTTTCGTTAGTCCATATTTTTCCCACAATTCATTTCGTTTAACCCCCTCCCAAAATAAAATTAGTTTTTTTCCAAAAATACCATAATTCCCTGTAATATGACGAGGGAAAGCTTTTAAGGGTTGATAATTAAGTATGATATTCTTAAGAGAAAAAAAATTTTACAACCCCTTCGGTAAATTTTGCAACCACTTCGGTATTATGCAGATCTGATTATTCTGATCTGATTATTCTGATCTCTGATCTAATAAATTAGATTATTATGATCAGACAAAGTTCTGATCAGAAAAATTATATTATAAATAAAGGCACACTTGGAAATTGTCTCTAATATTTTAAACCATACATTCCATCTGGGCAACCAACTAACCAACCTAATAAAAATTTCAGATATAAAATTTAAGGATCAACACCTTCGATTTTACTCACTTTTTGAAGTTAGCCCGGAATTTGAAAGTTTGTCAGTTTTTTGTGTTGTCTTTGCGGGTTGTAAAATTTACCGAGAGGTTTTAAAATGTTTTTTCGGTTAAGTCTATCGTACTTCAACAGTATCAACTCTGAAAAACTTTTCTTCGTCATATTACAGGGAATTCTGGTATTTTTGGAGTAAAAACTTTGTCATTAAATAACTTTATTTTGGGAGGGGGTAAAACGAAATGAATTGTGGGAAAACATGGACTAACGAAATTGCGACAGGCTGGGGGGTAAAGCCTGAAAAATTATCCGGCCTGGTGAAGTTGGCTCGGAAGTTTTGTTTTTCAAATAAAAAAAATTGAGAGAATGTAAAACGAAACCAATTGGGGGTAAAATGTGGACTATCGATTGGAATGTTTTACCCCCCAGCCTGGGTTTACTCCGGGCCAACTTCACGCACCTCATACCGATCGCTATAGAAAGGCGCCTAAAGAAGTGTAATACGTGACAAGCGCAACTACATCAACGCGCTAGTAGAAAAAGCAGAAGAAGCGGCTCACCGCGATGACAGTGGAGGTCCTTACAAGATTTCCAAAAAAACTGGCAGGAAAGGCTCTTACAACACAACATCCTGTAAGAGATATTAATAGATCCCTTCTTGTCACGGAGGAACTTCAACTGCGGGGGTGGAGAGAATATTTTGTTAAAGTCCTAAACAACAGTTTCGGACCATCGAATATATCCTCACACCAGAACTCCGACAAGATTGCAGTTGGCTAGCGTAATTAAGTCGATGGACTGCGGTAAGACCCCAGGGATTGATGGAATATCACTGGAACTACTTAAGGCGCATTCCAATGCGGTGGCTGATATTCTTCTCTCCGTCATCTCTATCTTACAGCCTGGAAAACAGGCGTAATTGTGAAGATTCCCAAAAAAGGCAACCTGAAGAGTTGCAGCAATTGCCGCGGTATCTGTCTTTTAACTGCAGTCTCAGATTTGATGGCTAAAATCATATTAATGCCAATAAAGAACACAATCTAACGCACCCTTAACGATGAACAGGCAGGCTTTTGTGAGGACTTCTCCTGCGCCGATCACATCAACACCCTCCGAATTATTATCGAGCAGTCCGATGAATGGAGGTCCCCTTTAAATCGTTGACTTGAAAAAAAACACTTCCATAAGCCACATAGGGTGGGTCAAGCTGGCACTTACACATACTAAAAATTTAAAAAGCGACACGGCAAAAAAAATTTGCTCTTTATTGGCTAATTTTGTGCCCAAATAAAAAATGTTGTGCTCGATAATTAACGCGGCAAATCACAGTTGTACTTTTCCCCCCTGGCGGGGTTATATTTGGCCTTGGATAACAACTAACAGCGTTAAAATTAAGTGCTATTTATGTGCCTTAAAATAGCCGGGACCGATTTTCGAAAAAATCATCCCTTGCATAAAAAACAACCCCTATAAGAAATTGATCATTCTAAACCAGTGATGGCCAAAGCTATGTCTGCGGGCAAGTGAGCTTTTAAGCTTTTATTAATTCGTATATGCACTTGTTTGGCTGTGTTCGGTTTCCTGTTTTTGCATTTTTTTAATCCTTAAAACGTACAAAAGTTAAAAAATCTTCACTTTTTCTTTGTGATTGATTTGCCGCGTTAATTATCGAGCACAAAATTTTTTATTTGGGCACAAAATTAGCCCATAATGAGCACATTATTTTGCCGTGTCGCTTTTTTAATTTTTAGTATGTGACAGTGTCAGCTTGACCCACCCGCCACATTATAATTATAATTAGGAGGTATTGTATTAAAAAACCCTTGACCTTTTTGAGGTATAAAATTCTGAATTGAAAGTCGAAGAGCAGGTAGCGCTCGCACATATATTCTTGGATAATATATCTATCAATTTAAGCAATAAAAAGAACGCTTTTATGGACCTTCTAATTCAGGACACCCACTTAATAGTTAAGCACATCTTCATTGTCCAGTCTCAAGCAACATGAATATTTTGCTAATCTTAATCGGTCAATTTTTTATATTTAGACTGTTATGCTGTTATATGAGTCTCATTCATACCCCATATATTCACTTACTTACTAATTAAACTCAAAAGAAGACAGAAAAAAATATAGAAAGCCAATCAGTTATCAGCGGATTACATTAACACACTACACACACTAACTGAGCTTATGGCATTAATGTAAAACTGAAATCATCAGACTTACCGGCCGACTTTAAGAAACAGAAAGAGCTTGTAAGACACGATTGAGCGTATTATTGTTTTACGATTATATCAAAGCTCAGCGGATACCCTGTGATGGTCAAGCACAGCCTTAGCAGTGAAGCATAAAGTGGTGGGGGTATGGAATCTGTATTTTACTCATACTGCTATAAAACTTTTCGCAATCTCAGTCAACTTTCCCTTTTAAGAAGAAAAATGAAAAGAGAAAAGGATGTAGATAAGTACGTCAAGCATATCGAGATTTCTTTACGTTTAGGACATCTTTAAAACGATGTCGTTGGTAGTGTTCGCATGTGGAACGAATGGCATGTGGTCACTAAATAATAGTGCCATTAAAATGTCAAATGTGTAAGCAGTATATAGAATGTCGTAAAGAGTTTGTATTCTTTAATCTCTTATTTTGACAAGTAAATTTTACATTAAGATTTTTGCAAGCTATCAACATTTTTAAATTAAATCCACCCACTTGACCCTTGTGATCTAAAAATAACGCCATCTCTCTGCAAAAATAATAAAAAGAAGTTAATCAGAGATAAGGAACTAGGGAAAAATAAGCAAGCAATAACTTAAAATTGTTTCATAATCTATTTTCGCGTACAAATAGAACAAAGATACGTCAAAGTAAAGTCAATATGATAAAAATGCTTTTATCTCTTTAAATATTTTTAACTGCTCTCATTCTGAAAGCATCTTTTAAAGGCATCCAAAAAATTTGCTCTATGGAATGTGTGAGAATAAACTCTTAACTTCTTAGGTATAAGTTTTTAAAAGTTTTGGATAGGACATGAAGTCCTTCATTAGTTTTATCAAATTATTAAAGTTATATCCCTTGAAGCCGGTAAGCAAGTTGATTGCATTTTTACTGACTTTAGTAAAGCTTTTGACAGAATCAATCACAGAATTTTCATTCATAAGTTTCAGGTTTGTGAAGTTGGGCACGAAAAGTGAAGGGCGGGGGAGTGGAACGGCTCATAGAGCCATGTGAACTTGGCAACAGCCGAACATGAAAAGAAAAACGGTTCATGAAAATAACTTTTTGTTTAAGGATGGTTCAACGATAATTTTTGATGATCAAGAGTGGTAAAACGTCATCATCCCCCAAAAACTTATGCCCTGGATTATAGAACCATGTAAACCTGGTACCGGTCGAAAATTGAAAAAAAAATAAATCGATTCTTGGAAATAACTATTTTCTTAAGGATGGTTCAACGAAAATTTTTGGTGGTTTAACCCCTGCGGTGGTGGGCAAAAGTGGTAAAACGTATCATCTTCCGAAAACTCACCTCCTGGATTTTAGAGCCATGTGAACTTAGCCCCGAAATTGAAAAAAAAACTCTTTTCCAAGGGTGGTCTAACCATAATTTTTGTGGGTTTAACATGATCCAACGATAGTCTAACGATTTTGATACGGAAAGTTTTATTTTGCAAAGTTTTTGAGACTGCGTGAAGTTGGCCCCGAAAAATTTATTCTTCTATAAAAATATAACAATGGGTGGTCAAACAAAAATAATGGGTGGTCGAACATGATCCTAAGATGGTCAAACGAATGAGCCATTCCACACCCCAGTCCCTCACTTTTAGTGGACAACTTCTCTTACAGATAAGTTACACGTTCTAGGTTTTACTTCTGGTTTTGTAAACTGGGTGGTTTCGTATCAGTCCGGTCTTACACAGCGTGTTTTGTTATGAAATGCTTTACACCTCAGTCTTGCCACAGGGCAGCCATTTTAATTTTTTTATCATTTACATCAATGATGTAACGATAATCCTTCATAACTCGAGAATTCTTTGCTATGCTGATAATGCTTAAATTTTTTGTAATGTTGCTAATGAACATGATTGTTCACTTTTAAACTCTGACTTAGACGCCTTTTATGAATGGTATTCTTCTTTTTGAATATCCTCAAGTGCACCACTATGTCATTTTCACGCAAAAGGATTCCCCCTGCACTTTGACTTTCTCTTTGATGATAGCTCATTAACTAGACTTGACAAGACCAGGGATTTGGGGATCATACTTGACATTCACTTTTCCTTTGATGATCACATAGATTCTCTTGTAAATAAGGCTAATGTGTGTTAAACGATGGTCAAAAGAGTTTGATGATCCTTATATATCAAAACTTCTCTATTGTACTTTCGTTAGGCCTATTCTGGAATACACTAGTCCTGTTTGGTCACCCTATTATGCGGTCCATATTAATCGCACCGAGACCGTCCAGCGCCGATTTTTGAGATTTGGCTTTAGAGTCTTTCCCTGTAATAATCGCATATTCTGCCTCCTTATTTGGATAGACTCAAACTATTCTCGTTGGATACTCTTGAGAACAGGCGTAAAAACTCTAAAATTATTTTTGCTTTCGATTGCTTGTAGAGTTCTCGATCTCTTGCTAGAGTCTCTGAATATCTCCGTTCTGGCTCGCTTCCTGCGGACTCACAACTTTCGAAGTTCCTTATCATCGCACTAAGTATGGTATGAATGAGCCATTGGCATCGATGTCGCGTCTCTTTAAGGAGCCGTTCAAGTATTACATAACACAGGTTTTGACGATTACCCCTCCCCCCCCCCCTAAACGTTATATAACATTCAGATGATTATTTTTACCTAAAAATCTTAATTATGTTGCGCAAAATACCGGAATAAGAAGCAATGTAAATTTAACGAAATTTCAGCCCACTTTGACTCTAATGTGTATGCGTGAAGTTCGTAAGTTCATGGCTTGTAGTTTAGGTGGTCTTGCTTGACCGCAACGGTCGGAGTCCAAACTATGGTATCGTGGTACACGGCTTATTGTGGTTATTTGCCATATATACATATATACTTTTGTATACTCAGTGACGCGACTCTTTTCGTTTGTAAAAAAAAATATGTGGAGTGTAGATATACCATATCAACTGGCCGTGAGTTACGAGTTAAGAGTTAGGACTTTTAATTTTAACAAAAACTTAATGTTACGTAACGCGTGGCTTAACCCCCTCCCCTATAACGCACCGTAATGTTTCACAATACCCCCCCCCCCCTCCCTCTAACTGCGTTACGTAATACTTGAACGGCCCCTTAATCACAAGTTTAATTACATTGATTTTCATCTCTCGAGAAATCGGATAAAAGATCAGCTTAGTTAAATGCTTTCGCATTATCAAATAAAAATCAAAGCGTCCCATTTTCTAACCACTTTCATGGTTTTCAGGAAGGATAAGTTTTCTGGCAGTAGTCCTTAAAAAAAAAGAAGAAGCGAAAACGAAACATGTTTAATTGTGTTTAAACTTGTCTTGTTTTACGAAATATTATGAACATTATTATATAAGCTATTTCCCAAAGAGAGATGGTCATATTACCCTGACAACTATTTTCAGCTTTGAAACCCCAGTGAAAGCAATACTTTTCGGGACCATACATTCAAATGTTTCAAAAACTTTTAGATATGTTTAACCAAATAAAAGTTATCCATTTAACACAACTGGAGAAAGTCCGTCAAAGGAATTCCTTCACTTTTTAGTTTTATTTAAAAGGCGTGGTAAACGTTAGCTATTTATCCGTTGGGTACGAACTTTTCTGACAGACGAGCTTATATCGAAATTCCACCGATAAGGAAACACATTTGTGCCGACTGGTTGGTTCAGGTATAGCAGACAGTACAAGAAAAACTTTGCAGTATAATAGATTTTTTATCTTAACTTCTTCAGGTTCCGTGATTAATTAGCAATCCATATGGGAGCTTCCGATTCAATTTAAATAAAATTTGTCTGAAAGTGACCCAGAAGGATATACAATTAGATCGATAATTCTGCACTCGTTTTGACAGAGCACTCTTTTCTATTTCTCTCTAGTTTCCGTAACCAACAGACACAACGATTGCAAGTGGATCTAGAATTTAAAGTGGATTCCGAACCACTGACATTTTCTCTGCAACCCCCATGGCCATTTAATTGTAATCTGTTGTCAGCAGAGAACAACCATGAATATCCGTCGATGGGATTCAATCCTGGGATTGATAGACCGATGTTATCACTTGTTCGACCGAATGCTTAATTTAAAAAGTTTGGAATCAACAAATTTCGTGTTTATAACTGCCAGTAGTAGTGCAAAGGGCTTAAAAAAAATACTTTAAAAAAACACGTCCGTTTATCTGAGTTCACAATTTATGGCAAAGTTTTCCAAGAAGAAAATCAGGCGGAAAAGGTAACATTATCTAAGTGTGAGGCTGTAGAGTAGTCAAAAACCTGTAGAGTAGGATTCCGTAACTGTTTCAGACAAAATAAAGTGCAAGAACTCACATCTAGCTTACTTACTTATGAGAAAATACAGTCCTCAACATTTAAATGGATGATTCTTTAGAAATGGGGCTCGTGATGAACCCGAATTTAATGGTCAAAAATAATTCCTATTTTCGTCGTTTAGTTTTCTATGAAAGGTAGACCCTGTTCATAAACGCAGGTTTGCGTTGCAGCTGCATGATTCAGCAACTCATTTTCACTTCTACTTAAAAAATTGGATAAACAGTGTGATTTTTCTTTATCGGCGTTAAAACTTTTGCGGAACAATCTTGCTACTAGGAGCGAGCAAGTCAAGATAGGAGAACGGCTTTCGGCTTCTACATACATCTATAGGGGGTCACCACAAGGGTCAGTATTAGGCCCTCTACTCCTCACTGTTTATATTAATGATATTGTGGACGTAGTCTTTGACTCAAAAATTCATATCTATGCTGATGATGTTCAGCTCTGCATAAGCAGACCTCGAGGCCTCGGTGAGGATTGTGTTGCCCGACTTAATGACGACCTGCGCCGAGTGTATCTTTGGTCAAGGAAAAATTATTTGAATCTTAATGGTAACAAATCTGAATGTATCCTATTCTCTCGAAATGAGATTGACATGGAGGGGTTTCCGGAGGTAGTCTTGGGTTCGACAGTTTTGGAGTTTAGAGACAAGTTCAAAAGTCTTTGCGTGTACTGAATAAGTCAATGTCATGCTGTGACCAGATTAGCTCAAATTTGAATAATTTGCCACTTACAAAATTCTTGTTTTATTGGGGAGAGCTTTTTGCAGAAAACTCAACGAAAATGTAAATTTTTCCATAATTTTTTTTCTAAAAGCAATTTTTGTTATCCACCCCTTCATGTAACAACTACCTAAATACAGCAGACTAGAAAATAGAACGTCTTTGCAACAATTTTGAATGGATGCCATTTTGCTCGAATTACTGTCATAATTGTCCAACCATTTGATCAGGGAGAAGCGAATTTCAATATTTTGAATTAGAGGAGTTTTAATTTTGAACGAATTAAGTTTTTTATGAACATAAACCGGTAGTATTTTTTCTAAAGTGAATTTCAAATTTTTCCGACTCCGAAGGAAAACACAATTATTTATCAATTTTTTGTTTATTTTGCTACAGTTATTAGAAGAAATTTATTGATTTCCTGGGATTTCACTACGTATATTTTCCCTACATCATGTCAATTCTGACCATGGCGGCGTCACCTATTTGTCATTTCTTCCTGCACAGACCTTGTACATACTCGTTCCTTGTACTTTAGTGTTTCACAACCTTCTTAATAGTTAAATGGAATTTGCAAATCGCATCGGAGAACTTTCAATGAGCCAACTCCATAGAGTTTAAACAAAATCAACTATTCACTAAATATTAATTTGAACTATAGGTTTAGAAACTAATTTCTTCCGAGCCGAGCCCAAGCGCTACGTTTCAGCCGAGCCTTTGCATTAATTTTTCACCAATTGACTCAATCCCAAAAGAATCCAGTAACTAAGGACAAACAGCGGACCGGTGCTTGGAACCACCCAATAATAATCCCATATCTCCAACCGTATCTCCAACAATTAAGGGTAGAATTTTCTCTATGCAGAATGTTACCATTTTATCAGCTTCAATTTTTCGTCTTTTATAAAAACCCTTTCTGGTTTCTGGTTGTTTCTCCCTCAAAAAAGTGGAAACATTACGTTTCTGAAGTTCCAAATTTTGAAATTCACCGAAAAATTGTTCGGTCAAAAAATGATGGGGTGACAAAAAAACAACAAGAGTAGATTATAAAAAACCCTAATCGGGTATATAATGGCGCAATCATCCCCTTAAAATTGATTGCTCAATAAAACTCTTAAAATTTTAAACCGAAGATTTGAAGTGCCTCTGGTAAGTCTCGACTCTAATTAATTTCTAAAAATTTTTTCCGACTTCTAAATCGCTACGGCATCTTTCAAACATTTTTATATTGTTTTTGGGCAAGGGTTGATCTTAGACGCTTTATTTTTATAGAATCTTATTAGGCTCGAGGCTGAGTATTTTTTAACATTTTTTCCGACTTCTATAACGCTACGGAGGCTACCCTTATCTGCACCCTTAAAATTAAGTTATTTTTTTGTGAGGCAGGGGTTGATTGTAGCCGCTAATTTTTATACAATCTACAATTCTTCGATTTCAAATTGTAAGAGTTTCATTGAGTGATCAATTAATCAATTTTAAGGGGATGATTGCACCATTATATACCCGATCAGGGCTTTTTACAATCTACTCTTGTTGGGTTCTTGTTACGCTATAATTTTTTGACCGCACAATTTTTACCTTTTATTTAACATTTCTTCCGGCTCAGTATTTCTTCTCTGACAGCCTAATGCTGCTTAGGCCCTTTAGCAGATTTATCTAACGGCCTGAAATCGCCAGCCAGCCAGGATGTTATTTTGATAAAATCCCGCTATGGACTTCATTAGAAGTTTTCACTAAATTCTAGTTTATTTCACTAACAGTTTCAGTTAAAGTATATATATTACACCAAAATTATTAAGACAACAATTTTAAAACTTTCAACAATTTTGTTATGTTGTTTCCTTGACGTTAAGTGACAACCAAACGATTGAAGGAGATCATAGAACTCATATTAAAATCCGGCCAGGCTAAATCAGCGTATACATACAGGCTTTGATAGTTTGATAGTTAATAATGGTGCAACTTACTAGTGAAGAATACGCGGACATAATCTTCTGTTACGGATTTATCAACGCAAATTTCCTTGAAGCAGAGCGTTAAGATCACTAGCGATTCCCAGAAAGAAGGCAACCGTTGCGAGATGTGTTTTTCAAAGAGCGTTTCAAAGGCTTCGCGAAACTGGAAGCGCTCATACATTTCCGACACAAGCGAGGGTCAATGTTGAAATGGAAGGAGAGATACTACTGAACCTACTAGAAGTCCACGGCGCATAGCTTATAGCGTAGGTGTTAGTCCAGCAACGGTATGGAGAGAGTATTACGAAGAGAAGGACTTCATCCTTTCCGTGTGACACCCGTACAAAAACTTCAGCCGCAGGAAAAAATAAGCCGAAGAGAATTCTTTAATTGGATACTTGAAGAAGACTTTGGATAAGCTTCTGTGGACGGATGAATCACAATTCACTAAATATGGCATGAATTTGTACAAACATATTTTAAAATCGGATCAAAAATACAAGCGAATTTGTAGTTATGTGAAAAATAGTTGGCCCGGATATCATCAATTAGATAACTTTAGTCAGCAGTTTTATAAATTTAAATCGGAATTACATTTTGAAAAGGGATTGCTATTCGTAAATGCAAGAATGCTATATTATTGGCCGGGAATGAACGCCCAATTAAGGGAATTGATTACATCTTGCACCGTTTGTGAAAAATTCAAAAGAACCATTAATACAGGAACAAAATCCACAATATCCATTTCACATCGTAGCTATGAATTTGTTTGAATATGCTGGTCGCGATTTCATCGCAATTATAGACTCGTATTCAAATTACTTAATATCTGAGGGGCTTAACAGTAAAACATCGGAACATATTATTGACGTCAATAGTAAAGTTTTTCATAAAATCGGATATCCATCAATAATTAAGTGTAACAACAGTCCATTTGGCTCTGCCGAATTTAATCGATTTGCATCGGAATTTAACATTCAATTCAAACATTCTAGTCCACACGATATCCCCAAAGCAATGGGTTGGCTGAGAAGGGAGTGCCAATTGCAAAGAATATCTTAAAACGTTGCTATGAGATAAATGAAGTCAATCAATTTCAGTATAGACTGCTGGAATACAATACAACTCCAATTGCAAGAATGCATTTAACGCCTTCCGAACTATTCTTTGGTCGATTGGTCAAAACAAAATTGAACATTTGCTGGTTAGAAAAAATCACACGGAAAAAAATATTCAGAAAAAAATAAAAAAGATAAACAAAAATATTACTATGATCGAAGCGCCAAGTCGTTGTCTTGATTGAAAGTGGGTGATTTGGTCATATTTAAGAAAAATGGCAAGGAATGGCATTATGGAAAGATTGTTGGAGTTATTAATGACCGCTCGTACATTATTAAAGACGCCTTTGAAAATCACTTCAGACGTAATCGTAGATTTATCGCGAAAACAAAAAATGAAAATTTTAATGCTAGTGATTTGTTGTTTGAGGAAAACATTAAATTGAATAACTTGCATCAATTACCAGAAATTCAAATTGTTAGATCCTCAACTAATAATAATAATGATCGGAACATGAATGAAAATGCCAATAGGGATTTAAATGAATCTGTTAATAGGGATAATACATGACACTCGGAAAATGAGAATGTGGATGACCCAGATTTATCAGCTGAGTTTAAAAAGATTAGTCAATCGTTAGATGCATACAAAGCAAATACTTATAGTGATGAATCAGAAGCAAGCTTAGAAATAAGTGAAATGGAACCTGTGGTTCAAACTGATTACCAGACACGAAGTGGTCGCACCGTCAGACCTCCGAAGCGATATGGTTGGGATTGAAAGAATGAAAGAACCACTAGAAATTAAGTTTGACATCAAGGAGTTATTTGTTATTTACATATTAATTATTTATTTAATTTATAAAAAAGAAAGCGTGTAATAAGTAGCCTTAGAAAATGAAATCTCAATTATAAAAAAACAATAGATTAATAGTGAAGAATAAAAGAGACACATAAAAGTATCCTGCATTTTACAAAAATATCAAAGGGTTTATTCAAAAATATTTGTTGCTGGGCGACCTTTTCATCGTGTCCTACCGTGAAAACCCTAAACAGCAGAAAACGTCATAGCACACATTCATTGTTATAAGGAAGAAATGAAGACAACATAAACATAAATTTCCTTGCGAAAGAAAATTCCCAGGCGCCCCAGCACTTTCAATTATTATAATTCGAAAAGACCAGAGCAGAGCCAATGTGCTTACCTACCGCTCACTCATCGGTTCTTCGCCTACGGTAGAAAAAGCACGAGTTAATCGAATGTGGTTTTGGCTATTGAACTTCCCTAAAACAATTCAACATAAAGCAACCCGCCACATGTTTCAACTTAGCTAATCATTCAGTCAAAGCAGCGCACTCAGTTTCATTTTACTCGGCCACAGGGTGCGATACTGAACGAGCGCAAGCGCAGCACCACCCTCGCCCAATTCCTTCAGCTTCAGTCCAGCAGTCAGCACAGCAGTCCACTGAAATTCACTTCACTTCAACGTTGACTGGTGGTTTCGCTTGATTCAATGAAAACTCATGAGTTTCACTTCGACCGCTCTGCTTGAAAGGAAATCGCTTTGTTCCCGTCAAGCTGTTGTGTCGTCAGTCGTGCAGTAAGGCGCTGGCAAGCTTCAGTCTGTGGGTGGTGGGTGGTGCGCTTTCGTATGAATTTTTCTCGGGCACACTTTTCTCAAATTGCAGTCGCCTGAATTGAACCTCTTGACATTGCGACGATTCAATGCTTATGTTGGTCGGCAATATTGAGTGAGCGAGGCGAGGCGCTGGGCTTCAATCTTTAATGCTGTAAACTCCACTGGCTTGGGCATGCGCTTGGTGTAAAATGTGTAGTGGCCGGCGTGAAGGGCTTCAAGGAAACTCAGGAAGATTTCCGTTCAATCAACTTTGGAACGGAGTAAACTGACTGAGGGCAGCCGTTGTTGACAAGTTAAGAATGCCACTCGCTTAGTCGCTTCACGTGTTCAACCTCAGTGCAGAAATAAATATGTACCTTAACTTAGCAAAACACATTTCTCGAATCAAAAATCGAACACTCTCATAATTTGTTGCTAACTAGTTGCTAATTAGTTGTAGAAAAAAATAATTTGTTGCTTTTTATTTAAAAAAAAAATGGGATGTTCTGCTAAGTTCAGCTGAAGTTAGCAGAACACCTTCATGAAAAATGAATTTACAGAATCGGGACGGTGCTTAAATTATTAAGTGAATTTGTTGCTAATTAGTTGCCGGGGAAAAAATTATTGCTCTTTAGTTTTTTTTTTCAAACATGGGGTGTTCTGCTAAGTTCAGTTGAAGTTAGCAGAACACATTCATGAAAAATGAATTTACAGAATCGGGACGAAGTCTAAATCATTCAGTGAATTTGTTGCTAATTAGTTGTGCACAACGACGACCAAAAATAATGAACCACACCATCAGCATGGGCTGTTTTGCCAGAGATTTCGAAAAAATTATCATTACTTCGATTTTCTGTTTTCCATACTGAGTATTGATGAAAAAAAGATTTGTTGTAATAATAATGATAACAGTGATAATTACCCAAAGTAATTTAAAAGATATTTTTATAATGCTTTTATTATATTTTATATAGCGTGGAAAAAGAATAACTATTATAAAAGTGAATAAAAAAGTAATTAATAAATATAATTTTATTATCTGTTCATTGTATTTTTAAAATGACATACCTTTACCGATTATCCAACGATGATATATAATATGTAATGAAAAACTACTATTAAAACTAAAGATTCACAAAAGTGTACATTGTAATTTGTCTATTTAACGTTACGTGGTCCTAATTTGAAAAAAAATTCCATCAAATTTAAAACAGCTCTCGGATTGTAAAACAGAAGACAATTCTCAATCTGAAGTGATGGACATCGCCCTTAAAATTCTGGTTTTTCCAGTTTTGAACTGAAGTAGGTAAAAAAGGAGAACAAAAATACACAAATTGTAGGAATTCCTCTTTGAAAAATGTTATTAACTTTAATAATTTGGAGTAGCAAAATTTTGCGCAATGCAAAAAACGCGAAAAGCCAAGTAATGATAATTTTTTCGATATCTCTGGTAAAACAGCCCATACTGATGGGTTGGTTCATTATTTTTTGTCGTCGTTGTGCACAACTAATTAGCAACAAATTCACTGAATGATTTAGACTTCGTCCCGATTCTGTAAATTCATTTTTCATGAATGTGTTCTGCTAACTTCAACTGAACTTAGCAGAACATCCCATTTTTTTTTAAATAAAAAGCAACAAATTATTTTTTTCTACAACTAATTAGCAACTATTTAGCAACAAATTATGAGAGTGTTCGATTTTTGATTCGAGAACTGTGTTTTGCTAAGTTGAGGTACATGAAATAAATCGAATTGAATTGGGAAATTAACTTGTGCGTGTAATCTCTGTCTGACTGCAGGTGAAATTTCTGGATATTTACATAATACTAACTTTTGGAGTCCAGAACAGCCATGAATTGCTCGACAGACCTCGTCTCAAAACAGATTCTCCGTAAACTTGTGGACAGGAATTGTATAGGTAATCGATTTATTAGTTCACATATTTTACCGGATACGTTAAACAGCAGCAGAAATCTTTTATATTAAGATGACAGGGCGCCAGCCCATTGCGGAAGAAACTTACTCGTGATTAAATAGTAATTACAGGGGTAGCTGGCGTGGCCAGATCGTTCTCCAGACCTAACCCCCACTTGATTTTGATTTATGGAGGACCATTAAATAAATGATATACGGGTCAGAAATTAAGCAATAAGAGATGAACTCATAACAAGAATTTTAGAAGCCGGAAATAAAATTAATGAAAATCTAGCAACAATTGACTTGAAGAGAGCCCTGCAAAAACAAGCTCTTCTGTGTGTTCAAAGGCACGGTAGATATTTTGAAAACATGTTAAGTTTTTAATTTTACTTCCTTTTTTCAGGACTCCCAAATTTTAAAACAAAGAGTAGAAAGATCAACAATTGAGAATGCATTTAGAATTTTTTCTTAGGATAGCGGGTATGACTTGCACATTTGGTGATATAACTTGAGAATGGTAAAAGATTTTGGTGCGCCTCAAGTTGCCATCGAAAGAAAACACATTAGCCACTATTTTAAAACGAAAAATAAAAATAGGAAGTGTCTATTTACCACCCTCAAATTGCCGTTTACACGGAAATACACGAAACTACGCGTAAGTGCAAATAGTAATATTACTAGTAATAGTTTATCACAGCCTGTTCTAGATACAAATTTGGGAGGGGGGGGGGGGGGGGGAGGGGGTCGCGGCAGCCCACCAAGTAATAAAGCAACTAAAAGACTGATTAATAAACCTCTTCCTCCCAGAAAGTCTAATAAAAATTTGACGTACTTTCCGTGTACACGCAAATTACACGGAAATTTGAGGGTGGTAAATAGCCACTGCCATAAAAATAGGGCAATTTTTAAAGATATTTCTTTTAAAATGAAAAATGGATTTTTTTTCGAAAATTTAAGTTTGAAAATCAATTTATCTCAAAACTATTAGTAGTAAAAAATTACACAGTCTTTAGCATCATTGTGTTATCTATTAATTGAGATATTAATAACGTCTTTAGTACTAAAACTTTCGAAGTTATACGTTTAAATGTAAGACTGGTTTTTTTCATCGTAAAAAATGTCAAACGCCTATAGCTAAGAATGGCTGGGGAGGGGGAGATAGACCCCCCTCAAATACAATTTTTTTCCTTCATTTTCGCATACGTGGTGTGAAACACTCTGCATAGATAAGGACATCTCCAATAGTTTCGTCCTCGTAGATTCAGTGCAGTCCCTTTCACCTTTAATTCTTTTTTTTATTATTAAGGTAAGTCATTTATATCCAAAAAAAATTTTTTTTATTTTTAAATTCTTCAACTTCCACAAGAAATATTTTATTTTATTTATTTGACTTTTATTTTTATCTCTAGAATTCGCTTGTTAACGTCATACTGAAAATTCTTTTCCTAAATTTTGAAGTCTCCTAATTCTGAAATATATTATACGATTTTGATTTTTAGTTTATTTAGGTACAGTATCATAAAGATATGATTGAAAGTTGTTTAGCTTTAAAAGTGTATGTAAAACCCATTATTCAAATGTATGTAAGTATACACACTGGCTACAGACTGAATTAAAAATTCAAAGTAAAAAATTCAAATACTTTTGACATAAAAATGAACAAACGCATAATTGTTAAAAAAAATTTTTGATATCCTTAAAGCATGTCTACTTTAGATGTACAGGGGTACGCGAGCACCCGTATATTCAGGAACCCATGTAACCGTGTACAATCCAATTATCCGTATTTAAAGCACATCACGGAGTGATACTCGTTTGTCCGGATACCAGTGAAATCGGTGGCACTTTAAAGCTCAAAATTTCTCATGTTCTTCACAGTCAGCTTGTACAAATACAAAACCTAGCAAAAATCAGGATACCGAGATGCAAATCCGCCCTTCAATTTTCATCTGCTGGGTGGCAGCTATTTGCCCACTTATTGTGTATATTCTCTGGTTATATCTCGGAACAGGAAGATTATAGATAGCAGAATTCTTCACACTTATGCATGTATTGATGAATTGATAAAACTGACTTTTTCTGATATTGTAGAACTAACTATCGTAAAGTGTATAGTACGATAAAGCTTGACACCGTAGGACGAACTTTATAGAATATTGCAACGATGCTACTGACAGTCTCCCTCTTCGGTAAAGGAAATGCTTTCATGAAATAAGAAAAGATGATGTACAATAATCACCTTTGTTCTTCCCTTATCAAATAATTCCTAGAAGGTCGTAATCCTGTGCTTGGCAACTAATAGAAAAGTATTTATATAAATATAAATTTTTCTACAATACCAATTCTAGGCCTATCTGGACCTCGTTTATCAAAAGCTTCAAAGTGACTACCTAAAAGGGAATAAAGTTGTTTACATTCACCCTAAAAAAACAAAATGTCTATAATACTTCTGATGATAAAGGTTTTATGGGAAGACTATCGCTACCAAATATTTGGATAATCCTCATCAATCATCTACGGTTGTCGAATTCTCTGGCATTGTTTTGTTGTTCGGCTACAAGTTCTTGATTCTAATCAGAATTTAAGGTCATTGCAATTCATTTGAATTCATAATCTCGTTATCCAAAAGATTATGGCACTGAAAGAGCATCCCCACTTATCTCCTTCACTGGTCTAGACTGTGACTGAACTATTTACGGAACTCATGGTCCAGTTCAACACAAGAAAGATGTTATGTCTTTGTTGCTAATTTAAAATAACTCAATAACTCAATAACTGAATTGAACATTTTTGGTAATGGAAAAAAAATGTAATTTTATTGGAACAGCAATAGACTAAGGTAAACTGGCCTATTTCCGGACACCTACATAATGCCGGACTCTTATTATTTTTGTTAATATTGAGTAAAAATATACTGATAAATAAAAATATACTTTCATATGTATACTTTCTTCTTCTGCCACAGAGTTTCCAAAAAAAATATTCTTCTATTAAAAAAATCATGTTGGTCAGAACAATGTACAAATGCTTAAAATCAGTATTGTAATTGATTAAGGGGTTATACGCAGTTGCAAGGCCAAAACAAGTCGTATATTTCCGAATTTTTTCTCAAGAAGGATTTTATTTGAGAAATGCAAGAAGTATTATTACATGTAGTAGTAACTTTTGACTTTATATCGGCATTTTTCATTTTTCAAAATATTGGGTTACACTGCTCCTGTAGACGATCTCCTGCAGGTCCTCCAAAAAAAGGTGACTGGCGGTGAGCACGATATCTCCGGTTTGGATTATCCAAAATAAAAAATTCAAAAAGATTCTATTAGTGGATAGATAAATCTAGGTATAAATCGAAGGAATAGTCGAAATTTTGATTTTTGACAAAATGGCGGCTCCAAAAAGAAAAAATTCCGATTTTCGACCAACATTTTTTCGTTAAATTGTTAAAAAAATATAAATAATTAACGGAAATCTTATTCCTTCGATCAATACCTGAAGAATATATCTGAGATCGGTTGAGCCGTTTTTGAAAAATCGTGCTCTCCGACTTTTGAAACACCGTTTTGAGAAAAACGCGTTGAACTTGTTTCACTGTTGTTGACGAAATTAGCTTATTTGGTATACGCCGCCTACTTTCTAACGCTCCGCTACGTCCTTACAAATATTCGTGTATCTCCAAGAATATTTGCCGGATCGATTTGAAATTTTCAGAAAATATACTCAAATATAATATAATATTCCGAAAATGCAATAAAAAATTGAAATTTCTAACTGCGTATCACACTTAAAGTAATTTTTAAATTTAAGCGATTTGTAAAGAACCAAATATCTATCCTACTATCCTATCCTTGCGGTGACCCAATATCTATCCTACTACATTATCGGTAACAAATTAAATTTTATTTTTCTAACAATATTTTTTTTTTTAAAAAACATTAAAATATCGTGTCTTGAATTAGGCAGTATGGGATTTACAAGTGCAGGGTATATCGGACAATATGAGGTCCTTAAGGGGGGAATCCCGGTTAGCAGGACCAAAAAACCGATTTTTATTTTCTTCGCTTAAACGAATTTCAAAAACATGTAGTTATAATCCTAGAGCCGTACCTGAACTGCTTATCTCTGAAACCGCGCACCGCGTGTTTAATCGGCGCCCGGGCCGCCCGGCGCCAATAGATCGGTCGGTCTCCTAGAAAGCTGTAGTTTTGCTTCGGATTGGCCCGAAAACAGAAGGCCTTAGAAAAAAATCAGCTCCACGAAGAAGAAGAGGGCTTAATGTATGCTCCTGGAATTTCTGATTAACCATTGGAACCCGAAATATATCAAAAGCATTGCTTTCTTCCAGATTTCCGGCGCAAAACTTTAAACGCACTTTACTCGAATTCATATTTTTCGAACTTGCCCGATTCATAGTTCAAAGAGTATTTGACCTATCAACTTGAAATCGCGCATACATATTTTTGAAATGTGTTATTTGTCGGTGAACCACTCAAAACTGATAAAAAATTGTTTTAAACAATTCATTTAAACAAATTCGAACAAACATTTTCCTAAAAATCTGGTTTTTTGTTTATCCAGCGGTTTTTTTTGTAAAATATTAATTTTTATTCAAAATTTTTTTGGTTCACCGACTAACCTTCAAACCCAAATTGGAAATACTTTTTGAATTTATTGTTTCAGACCTTTGTGTGAGGAGCTACAAATCGGGCACTTTGGTGTATCGTTTTTGGACACGTTGCACATATGAGCTTATAAATCGTAATGTAATTTATTCATCAAACCAAAAAAACTCCAAAGTAACCTCAATAAACCACAAAAGTTTTGGAAAAATTTGGGGTCTGGTAGCAAATCCCGAAAAACAAAATCCCGAAAGCAAAATCCCGAACGTCAAAATCCCGAAAAAAAAATCCCGAACGTCAAAATCCCGAAAAGACAAAATCCCGAAAGGTAAAATCCCGAAAAGTCAAAATCCCGAACACAATCCGGAAAGCCTGTCTTGGGGGGTAGGCCTTCCGGATTGTGTTCGGGATTTTGATATTAAAATTAAAAAATATTGAAACATGTAGGTTTATATGCATTTATATTTATATATTTATTATATTAGTTTTAAATGTATTGCAATCCCTTTTAAAAATGCTAATTTAGACTTTTCATATTTGTCATGAATAATTTTTTGTTGTCTTTTTTCTTTTATAATATAGGACCTTCGTATTTTTCTTTCTACTCCAGCGTTTACAGAATCCAATATCGTTTTCACTCTTATTTGCTCTTCTCCAAGAAGAGCAATAAGCTTATATAGACCCAAATGTGGTCTTCCAGCTAAAAGTTTTAGTCTTCGGTGCCACGCCTCAACACTATTTTGCGTCCGCGGCAAATTTTCTTCTAAAAGTTCGGAGACACTCCAAAAGGATGGTTCATAAGAGGGTTTACTGACTATTGAAAGCCCATTGCTTGAGGAAAATATATTTGTTTAGTCATATGGTTAGAATTTCGTTCTTTTTGGCCATTTCGTTTGTCCATATGTATATATAAGCAACGTGTAATATTTTTGCTTTCTGATTTTTCGGGATTTTTTTCTTCGGGATTATTTTTTTTCGGGATTTTCTCTTTCGGGATTTTTCTTTTTCGGGATTTTGATTTCGGGATTTAGGTTTCGGGATTTTATTTTTCGGGATTCTAACCTACTCCCCAAAATTTGTTATCTTCTTCATCCCCAAAAAAAATCTTGGAAAATCGGTTACTTTTCAGGCTGCTAAACGGGATTCCCCCCTTAATTGCAGCCAGATAGTTTATTACGGACAAATAGTTTTATTGCGTACAAGATGAGTTCAGGTGCGTGAAGTTATCCCGGAAGAAATCCGCGCCGGGGGGTAAAACGTTCCAATCGATAGTCTATCGTAAGACCACATTTAACCACCAATTGGTTTCGTTTCCATATCAGCTGTTCAACGATTTCTCATTTTGGTATCACACCCTCATACGTCTTTTTAACCCTCTTGCATATTTTTTAAAATCATAATTACAAGTTTAAAAAAAAATCCTCCGTCATGGAACAATCGGACATTTGCCCATGTTTGATCAGCCGAAGAAAACGTTTACCCACCCATTAGTTTGTTGGTCCAGATCGTTTCTTTTTTTTATTAAAATTACAAGTTTTTTAAGATTTCCTAATAAAATAACCTCCACAGACAAATTTTTAAAAAATTTCCAACTTTGATTTAAAAACAACTTACGATCTGGAGCAACAAACTGAGGGGTTGGTAAACGTTTTTTTTAGGCTGGTCAAACATGGGCAAATGTCTGATTGTTCAATTTCGCTCTAATAATGGCTCCAGGGGAGGTGTGGAGTTAACTCCACGAAAAAAATTTTAAAAACCTTGCAACTTTGATTTAAAAAAAAGTTACGATCTGGACCAACAAACTGAGGGGTGGGAAAACGTTTACTTCGGTCGGGCAAACATGGGCAAATGTCCGATTGTTCCATGATAGAGGATTTTTTTTTAAACTTGTAATTCTGATTTTAAAAAATATGCAAGAGCTGATATGGATTATTAAAAAAACTGTATGCCAAAACAAAATATTTTTTTTAAACTTTTTCAACGGGTGAGTCAACAATTTTATGGGGTGGATCTACGTGGTCAAACGATGGTCAATCGATGTAGCTATGGATTTTCGAGTTTCATATAACTAATTTGAAAAAAGCGTTAAGTTAGCCCCGATTTTTGTGTTTTGAATATCTCGTTTTCAGAAGGTGGGTTAACAAAACTAATTGGTGGGTCAACATGGTCATTCCCTGGTCAAACGAATGAGCTATTAAAAACGAATTTTCGTTCGATTCGGGGGTAGACTTCACAGACCTCACTTATTATGGCACACCTAATGTTAAACATAATATTAATTCAATTAATGTTTTAACTAATTCCTACAAAATATTTTAAAATATCTTACTTTTAAAAATAACGTTCGGAAGCCTAGAAGAGTGAGCTTAATCGGTTTTAATTTAATTTATACTAACCATAATTAACCGAGCCAAAGGAAATGAGAAATTCGGAAAAAAACACCAATTTGTTAACCTTTGACTCTCACTCTCGATTTTTAATGAGTTGTTTGAAATAACAAAATAAAGCGATTAAAACCAAAAAAGTTCAGATTTTATTAGAAAAAACCCAATTGGACTGTGCTTTATTTTCGGGGTTACTTATGTATTTGATATCAGCCAATTTAAATTATTTTGGTTTTTATTTATTAAATAAATAAATTGAGAACATTAAAGTATCATATAAAGAAGGTGGCACAACAGCAAAATAAACATTTCCCAAATATTTTAGCAATCATCAAAGACAAAATATTTTAATTAAACTTCAGTAGAGTGTTAAATTATACATTACACTTTACGCTTATTATTAACGTTACAATGCTTCTAATGACTTCGCTTATAATATTTTGTCATTGCTTCAGGTGCTCAGTTGCTCTCCTGTTTCATGTTCTACAAATGTAGATAAGCAGGGTAATTAACTTCATTCTTACACCACATAATTCAAAAGTGTGTTCTCTTGACAGTACCATTCCTCAAGCATTATAAGTTAAAAAAAAAAAACTTAAGAATCTTTGGATCAAGTTAATTACCAACTTCAAAGTACTTTATGTTCGGTTTATCACGTAACACAGAACAAAATGTTTATAAACCTCTTTTTGTGGTGTCATACCACGAGATATTTTTCGCGGCAAGTACTCGTAAAAAGTAAAACACTTATTCTGTTACGACAATAATTTAAATATTTCCGTGGACACTTTAATGTTGAAAATTTTAATTGCGTTTAGTTTAATTATGTTCTCTCAACATTATTAGTTGCTCCAGTCTACATAATACCAAGGTCTCAAATTTTCTCAACATCTTTGTGCTAGTGAAAGGTTAAAGCTGCTGCCTTGATGAATAGTTTATCAGTTCTTGAAATAGACTTTAATTGCACAGCGAACTACTTTAAGATGCTAACAATGTTAACTGGCGAATATTGGCTGCTAATTCATTGATACGGAAATGCAATATTCATGTAAAGTAATATAATTATTGTCGTAATAACGTCTATTAAGTTAGTATAACTATTTGTAAATTTTAAATGCTTGACTATTGAGTAAGTTGTCGCTTTTCAGTTGTTTTCTTTTGAATTAAAAACATATCTTAGCCAGTTATTTATAGAGAGGGTGGTAATGCTAACATGACGGTCAACTTGGCATTATAACCCATATAACAACTCGTAAACTGCAAATTATTTATATTATTTATAGTTTTCCTAATTTTCGGAAACTATTTTTAAATATTTTTAGGAACTCTAGAGCCTTTCCAATCAAAAATTACTATCAGAACCTTTTTTTCGCGAAAAAATGGCGCTGAATGAATATAGAGACTTAAAAGATTGATTCTGTTTTCTATCCATATCCAGAACTATTTCAAAATTTTATTAGGAACTAAAGAACTCTATCTAATCTACCTGTCTGATAAAATATTAGTTTTGTTTCACAGGACTATCAAATGAGAGTATTAAGATTTGAAAAACAAACCACTTTACGTATTATCGATCGAATGCTACTTTGATCCAAACGTCAAAATACTCCATATAATCTTAAAAGTATATATGTATAAGTATTATTTGACTCATGTATAAGTATTCTTTTCTTCTTTTTTAATTTAATAAACACTGCTTTGATGAAACAGTGAACTATGACACAAATTCTGTACTCATTTTTATCTCCTTGCAAAGCATTTAGGAAGCAATATGATATATGTAAATGTGCTTACTTTCTTAACATCAACCTACCTAAGCGAGTGCTCCTCAAATTTCCATTCATGACGTTCAAAAAATCTATTTTTTTTACATAATTTGAATCCTTATAGTGTATAAGTAGTTAAAAGAATGTTGTAAAATCTGATGTAGTTTAGAAGTTACAGCGCATTGAGCGGAACCGCGCGCCGGCTGGAAAACAGGTAGCTAAGACGCTCTTGCGCCTTACGAGATGACCTTTCTCCGCTTCCTGATCAACCTGCAGAACCAGCAAAACGAATACTTTGAGGAAGCCGAAGGCTGCCTCTATGGTGCTGTGATAGCTGACTAGATGTAAGTTGTCAAAAACGAACATTAAAAACGATTTTTCTCGAAGCAGCATTTTTCAGCGCGAGGCGCTCTACAGCTTCAAAGGATGAACCGATTGACTTCCAATTTTTTCAACCGTAAAGAAAATTCAATTTCGGAGGCGATTTTTCTGACTGATTATAAAAACGGAAAACAAACAAGTTAGCACAACTTTTGTACTAAAAAACGGCAGGTAATTCAGAAGCCAACTTAAATTGTAGGTGCACCCACTGGCAATGTCATCGAATCGGTTAACGTTCTTTTTCCACTCCACACCCCATAAGGCTTACGAAACTCTCTCGCTCTCTCTAGTTCCCGTCACCCCTTGTGGGGAACGGGGCGGGCGAAGAACTTCACCCGATTTGAGACGATTGCACGTGAATCTACAATTTAAAGTGAATTCCGAACCACCGACATTTTCTCTGCAACCCCCATGGCTTTTTATCTCTACTCCTTGGTTAGGAAAAATTTGACTGAAATACTAAAAAAAATAGCCATGTACATAACCATATTTTTTAATTGCATAATATTTCATATTTAATGTACATCCATTTGATGATAGTTTTCTTTGTATAGCTCCTTTATTTTTGTTTAATTGAAATTAGATAACCCACCGCCCCCCCCTCCCACTTATGTACTTAAAGAACTGAACTTTCAGTGTACAAAACACTAAAAATATTTTTTAAGCTAAGAAACATTTTTTTAACTACGCTAATAATTACCAACCCGAGTAATTCGGGTATGGGGAACTTATTACAAATAATTCCAACCTTCTAACTTGATCGGAAACTACCCTCAGTGCAACACTAAAAAAAGAAATCTTCTATTTCGCACTTGCTAATGGATCATTCCACGTCAAGTCTACCAGGGGTCTTAACCTCAGTGTCTCAGATATTGTAAATTTTGTGTATGTTTTTTGTAGGAGTCTTATCGCCACTACTACGTGGCTGACAGTACGGGTGTAAAAATGCTTGCCTGCGCCAATGATGTAGTTATATTAGTGTCAGGCAAGTGTCAAAACACAATTACCGAAATCACGAAAGAAGCTCTAAGAAAGCTAACCTCATGGTCGAAAACCAGGGAGCTTGGCATCAACCCACGCAAACCGAAATTGTACTCCTCACTAGGAAGTGTAAAGTACAAACCTTCAGGGCACCACGATTAGACGGTATGCTGCTGGAACTGAAATCACAGGCTTAATACCTAGGACTCATTCTAGACAGCAAACTGACCTGGAAACTAAATATAGAAGAAAAAATTGCTAAGCCAAACAAAGCTTTCTATACAGGTAAGAGATTCTTCGATTCAAAGTGGGGGGCTAAAACCCAGTATCACGCAATGGGTATACACAGCAATAGTGCCGCCAATCCTGCTGTATACAGCGTCATGTTTTGGTGGCCAGCTGTGGACAAGAAAACTTACCTATCCAGCTTGGAGCACAAAGAAAGAATAGCGGGAATGGTGGTTACTAGTGCATTCAAAACCACTCCCTCCCGTGCTGTCGACACAATCCTGGCCCTATACGCAAAGAACGCCGCGCTGAGGGCAATGTTGCGCCTTAAAGAGTCAAAGTTCCTCAAGACGCGGGGGTACAGCCCTAGTAACTTTCGGGAGAGTCTCAACACGGCTACCGATTGTGGACTTTAACAGGAAGTTCGAGGTAGCAATTCCGGACAGGCAGTTCTGGGAAATAAAACAGAAGAACCTACAGATGGCTCTTAAATGAGCTCCGGAGTAGGGGAATCAGTTTTCTGCCAGGAGCTTGATATCTACTCTTCATCCAGACTCCCCAGTGACAGAATTGGCTCACAGTCAGCTGGCAACAGGGAGTGGAATTAGAATCTCTGTGAACAGTCAAGCAGCGCTACAAGCTCTTAGGTCCAACGAATTTAAATCGAAATTCCTCATTGATTGCTACAGAGCTTTACAAACTGTAAGCACGAATAGAAGGGTATAACTCTGCTGGATAACCGGGCACAGCGGCATCATCAGAAATGAAGCAACAGACTTTCTCGCTAAGAAAGGAGCTGCCATGAAAGCTCAGGAAGCTGAAAAAAATACTCCCCCCCACCATACATCATGGTGCTGCAAAATCTCTCAATGATGGGCTGTTCGATCTTTCGAAAAAAAATGGGAGTAGACGACAACCGGTCGAATCGCGAAAACCATGTGGAGAACCTATTATCGAAAGAAAACTAATTGCCTACTTAAACTATGTCGGGCTCTATGTAGAACTTTGGTTTGGGATCTACACCGGCCACTGTCTTACGGAATATATGCGCTAAAAATTGGTGTTTCCGACTCTCATGTGTGCAAGCACTGTCAGGAACCCAATACAAAGAAACTGTAGGGCACTTCCTATATCGTTATCTTGCGCTTGCTGGGAAAAGACAGGAAGTACCACTTTAGACATCTAATTCGTGATAGCGCTATGGAGACGATGTGGTCTATGCGAGGCCTGTAGGGGGTAGTTTCCGACAGACTTGAGGGATTGGTTTTGTTTTTGGAAAAATATCTTATGTGTAGAAGTTGTTTGTGAAACAAAAGTTAGCGGGGTGTTTTTATGGATGGCGCTATAGGTATACATATTTTATTTTAATCTTTCTAAATAAAATTATTTTAGGATATACATTTTCGCATTTTTAATTTTTATTGTTGAACTGAGAGTAGTTTCCGATAAAGTTAGAGGATTGCCATTATTTTTAATGAGTTCGACATGCCTGAATTATTGGAGGGGGAGAGTAATAATTGGCGGGGTTAAAAAAATATTTCTTGTTTTAAATGTTTTATTCATTGAACGTGCAGTT
This sequence comes from Leptarthrus brevirostris, assembly GCA_964036015.1. NCBI lineage: Eukaryota > Metazoa > Arthropoda > Insecta > Diptera > Asilidae > Leptarthrus > Leptarthrus brevirostris. Next base: position 10,758,931 of record OZ038373.1, read on the forward strand.
CATGAAGTTCCTAGAGAAAAATATTTAATATTAAGGGCGGCGATAGGGGTGGTTTCCATTACACTTTATGGGTTGGTATATATCTTTTGGTATATAATTTGTCTAACTAAAAGTTATTTTAGGATTAAAATCTACAGAACTTATCACATTAGCAACTACGAAATAGAAGTTTTTAAGTTTTAGGGTTGCACTGAGGATAGTTTCCGACAAAGTTAGAGGGTTGGCATTATTTTTAATGAGTTCGCTATACCTGAACTACTCGGGGTGGCAATTATTAGCGAGGTTTAGTAAATCTTTCTTTACTTAAAAAATGTTTTTAAGATTTCTTTCAATTCTTCAAGTACGTCTGAAATACGCCATATTCCACGCAGCAGAAAATTTCATACATTTGGGGTAAAAGTCAGTCTCTCATATTTGAACAGCTGTTGCTTAGGTCTGGTATGTATACTCGTAATTCTGGGATTTCTGCCAGACATGTGCAATAGAGTCAATTTGACGATAACCTGTCATTAACGCAATTTATATGACGAAATTCATGCAAATAGGAAGTTCTTACAATTTTAAAATTACGAATTCTGTAGCTGTAACTAACAGATGGTTATTGTTTCAGTTATCATGCAAAAGTTAAGATTCCAGAAAGTTCAATTGTTTGTTTAATCATAAACTAAATTACATATTAGCGTTATAATGTTATAACAATTGTTACTTACATGTTTATAAATGTTTTCTTATTGTCTTTTATAACTTCAAAAAGTTAAATTTGCTAATGACACAAGACATTTATCAAATTATCATTTTCACTCTTAATATTAATCGAATTTTATTAAATAAAAAAGCCATTAAATTATACATAACCTCAATTGATTTGTACAATTGAAGTGGGTTAAAGTTGAGGTTAGAAGTCCAGAACTGCTAGCATGAAACATGGCACTTTAATTGAATTCGTAATAATTCTGAACCCAATTCTGATTTTGATGTCGCAACTCAATTAACCTTCATATAATTTGGCAGAAAAGTTTAACTCATCCGCGAAGTCGCAATTTTTATTTTGGTCCTGAACTTTTTTCGATTGCTAAAATATCCGCAACTTGAAACCAAAAGATATAAATAGTCACAAGATAATTAGTTTAATAACCCCTGACAGACTGGCTGCATCATGTTCCATATTTTATAGAGCGATTTAGAACTAATGTATTACACAAACTCAATATCCATCAACGTTAAGCCTGGAGGATAGTGAGAGTGGTGACGATCTGGTTCTTTCCAATCTCTTTGGTCGCATTTTGAAGCTGCTTTTTTTGACAATAAATATGATATTAGTGTCATGAATTTTACCCAATTGACCAAGTTTTTGCCATCTGCTCTTCAACTGAAGGATCTTGTATTTAACGAGGCAACCATCTCCTTCTCCTTTCAGAAAGCATGTAGCTCTCTGCGACATCTTTTCGAAAACCTGGAAGCATTCTGTGACTATACCCCTACATTAAAATTACAAAAAGTATGACAGACCTATTGTTAATTTATGTTGTATTACCGAGGTTTTTGAAGCATTAATTTGTGATGTTTCTGTGTTATTGGAAGCGACACGACCACCATGCCATAGTTCTCGGGTTCGAGGCCAGGCGCAAGTGAGTTGGTTTAAATGGTGAACGTCGGCTTCGTGATAACACTCCAATTAGCGCTGTTATCGCGCCATTTTAATGCCACAGCTAATAAGATCCGGTCTTTGTTGGACGCAGTTCCACTTCTTATCTGGAATGACGGTTGAAGTCGACTGAGTTTATTATGGGAAAAGAACTAAACCAACCAGAGGAATTTAAGAAACTAACTATTTCCTTAATCTTTACCCCCGAGATTGGCTTCAGGTTTTCAAGGAAGTAATCCTCCATAGTCCTCTTTTTGACTCTGGCAAGAGCCGGGCATTTACGGAGAAGATACATAATGGTTTATTTTTCGTTCACGTCGTCGCAACCGCTACAGTGTGTGTTGTAAGGGGCGCCCAGCCTTAAGACATTCGCCCGTACAGACCACAGCGATATTTGTAATAACAACTCTCGGCCTGTTGAGGGGATCATATGTCCTATATATATTATAACTTGGCCAGGTTGCCCTGAATATCTGACAATCTTTCAGGGCGATCCATCTGGAGTTCGCCAGCGCCAAAAAATGCACAAAGAGTTTGTCTCCAAGCAATGTTTCTACGTCCGTTCTGCGTTAAGCCGACTACGCAAGGGGCCAAGTAACTGCCGACAGTTCTGCACCGCCTTAGAAGATATGGTAACTGAGTCAAGCGCCCTGATGGCAGTCTGATTATCTGTAAAGGTTGCGATGTTCTGCTTCGGTGAGTGTATACGCCAAAGCAGCGAACACGCTTTCGTAATTGCAAGCACCTCCGCCTGAGAGACGATCGATGAGTTCGGCAGCCAATAAAACTGCGATATGTACATACATTGGTTTAGAGAATAACCCTGCACCAACACCTTGTGCCATCTTAGAACCATCCGTGAATAGTACGGTTTCATAGTTGTTGGCCGGTTCCGTCATTCTCCATTCCCATCTAGTTGGAATATTGACATTGAATCCTTTTTCAAAATGTATAACATGCGTAATGTAATCAGATGCTGTATCGGTTAGTCCTCTAGGTGTTAAGCTGAGGATATTGATGTGACCATAGGTCTTAGCAAACCGGCACCCAGATTCTCTGAGTCTGACTCCACTGCATGGCGCCTGCAATTTTATCTGGGGGAAGTAGATGCAGATTAAGAGCTACAGTTGGGATAGAGCGCAGGGCACCGATTGTGCCGATGCATGCGATTCTCTGCACTCTACTTAGCATGATTTGGTTATAAGCCTAACTCAAAGCAGGCCACCAAACCAGTGAACCGTAGGTGAGAATTGGACGCACCACCGCTGTGTACATATGTAGTTACATCTTAGATTGCAGTCCCCATGTTTTACTAAAGACACATCTTTAGGCAAAGAGGGATATAAATGCCTTCTTTACCTGCTCCTCTATGTTTAGCTTCCCGTTCAGTTTGGGATCCAGGCTTAAACCCAAATACCTGACATTGGAGGATAGTGCGAGTTGTTGGCCGTTTAATTTAGTTGATTTTTGTGGTGAAGAGCATAAGCTGAGCTTTCCGTTGAAGTTCACACTTAGAACGTAATCTCGCTTTCCAGCCTTCGGGATAAAATGCACCTTACTTCGTCTTCATTTTATGGGAACGTGATTATGTATGGTACAGGCGCTGAATAACGCTACCAACTATATCCACGATATATTATGTACTTTGAATTGTCGGGTTACACGGCGGCATCTTATGATCTTTATCATTGCAATTCGAGAAATGAGTGTTCATTAGCAGCTCCAAGGTTTCAGCGGAAGAAAGTGTCCAAAAGCCATCTATATTTTTAAGAAAAGACGGTTTACTTGACTCTTTGGATAATATTCTTCCGAGTACGCCTGATTCCCCGGTACATTCTATCGAGTGACAATACTCCATTCAAGCCTGTCTCGTAGCTTCCTTGATGGATTTTTTTAAGATTTTAAGACAATCCTTATAAGGTTGCCAAAATTGGAGATATTGAAGATGTCCCTAGTGATCTTTCTCAGATTGGACATGTTTTCATTACATCAGGGAGGAAGGGATTTTTTTTCTGCTAAATTTGATTTGATATGATACCTTGTTCATGGCTTTCTGAAAAGTAGAAAATTTAGTTTCCAAATCTTGAATAGTCACAATATTTAGCTTATGTATAGTTGTTGTTTTAGATTTTATTACCCTACTGAATTACTTTCAGTCGGTCTTTTTAGGGGCACAAGTGAATACGACTGATTACGAGTTGGAGAGGCTCTTCTTGAGTATCACTTTGTCCACGGTAGTATTAAAAACATCTCTAATGCCATTAGCAAACCTATACATGCAGTTAGAAGGCTCGAACATGTCGGAATTAGTGCGCTAAAAAGCAATCTGTAAGGTTTTTTTTATGCTGCAACCAAAGCCCAGGGGACAATCCTATGTTGCACTTAGCATGGCTTTGGCCGGAAGGGAATTATGGAAAGGTGAATAAAGTAAATTATATATCTTATTTTTGCATTACTGCGAGCTAGACACGGCGTGGATTTTTTTTATTTCTTATTAGAAACTCACGGGAAGACCAAGTCTCGAAGCCTTTACCATGGCGTGGTGATCTTACCACTTTACTAGTTGATCCAATTCCGTATCGGTTGATAGGTTACGTAGGTAATAGGACAGTTATGTAGGCAATATTGTGAAAGCTAGTTCCGCGCTATCTATAGTTTTCCTTGCAGAAGCTGGTGTACAAATTTTATATCAGCAACCCAACGTCACTTCTCGAGAGTAACAAATTGCTGCAACCCTAAGCACTCCTCTTAAGGTGGTAGAATAAGAGGGGCGAACGATGGGCCGATCTAGGGAACGAAGGGCCGATCTAACAAATCTACGCTAGACGGATTCAAAACGTTTGATGTGAGATCTACAAAACGGGGACCAAACCTGACTAGCATACTCAGGAGTCTTTATTGTTAAGGAACGACTAACATATGGTTACTGAATGGCATTAAACTATAGTTATTTCCTGGACGTGTAATGCCGCATTTCGTGTGAAATTTGGGAATATTTTCTAGGCTACCCGGTACATATTTTTAAAAAAAATTTACTTTATTTTAGAAGCCTGAAAGAAGAGAAGTATAGGGGAGATGCAATACAGGACCCATTTTCTTTGTGATAAGCTACAATTCTTTCTCAAATGGATAAATACTCGAATCGAGGTGAGTTCGATCAATAAAAACGAGCCTAAAGACTATTACTGAACAATAAATGGATATCTTTGTCGATTGAGAATATTGTCATACCTTTTGTCTAAGCAAAATCCAGATAACCATGCACTCATAAGGTCATTTCCGTACCCATAAAAGCTAAATTTGTCAATACCACACTTCTCTAACACCTTGAAAAAAAATAAGCCTACGTTTCTACTTGTGCATACAAATGCATAAAACTAAATTGAACTAAGTAAACCGCAAAACGGTTGGTATAGAAAAAGAAAAACATAAGAATTTCCGGAATTCACTAGCTCAACAATTTAGCGCCATATTTACGACTCTAACGTTCGGTAGACTTGAGTGCTTGTATCAATCCAAAATCGAGATATGCATTGCCTCAGTCCATAAGAGTGTTATTAAAAAATAGTTTTCTTGCTATGGAAACGCAAGAGATACTCGTAAACTAGTTTAGCAATACTTAATTGTCCACTCCTACGATTTACGAATGCAAGACTTTGAAAAGTTCTATGGCATTTTACGTTCATGTCTGCTTGTGCAATTCTAAGAACGATTAAGCCTAGCAGAATTACCCAGGTGCGCACTCACCATTAAGCTGTTTAATGCGAACGCTATAAGCGAACGATAATAATATAATACCAATAACGTAACGAATGCAAGCATCCAGTAATTAGATAGCCGCGATTGAGTTGGCTTTTAAAATCTCCGCTACTTAAAAGTCGTTACAACCTAGTTACGTAACACGTTGGATTATTTTGTGAAAATGTCAAAAGAAATTTAACTCTATCAACACCCGCAGCCTATCATTTAAAATTTGCATTAATTTTCGAATTCGTAATTGTTGTAAAGCATCTAATTATCTAATTTTGGCATAAAAGAAATTTTACACTGTTAATTAGAAATAAATTTAAAAAAAAATAATCCAAATTCGCTTGATCAATTATTTATGATGGAACCGGTTTGCGACAGGTTTAATGTGAGTGCTACTCCGGCGTATTTGAATGACTAAAAATAGATTGCAATTAATTTAAAAATAAGTATAACTTCTGCAATGCTGATATGTGTAGAATTTTGAAATGTTGATTTACTAGAATTGTGTGATTAGAATTGATGATTCATCGCGGCCAACATAAGCAAATGAAAAAAAGTAGAAAGTTGCACAAACCACATTCCAATTCTGTGCTTTGGTTTTTTGCTTTCGAGGTAGACAACCCGGGGATCTTAAATGATAATTAAGTTGTGGAAGAACTAACAAGACATTAAATTTCGTTTCACGTGATTTAGAATGGAACAAAAAAAAAGAGTCCGTGAAGATTAACATGTGGGGTCATCCATATATTACATCACATATAAACAGAGGTACGTCTTCGATATTTTACTCGTAAAACTGCATTTTTACTTCGGTTCTGTTTACGGCCTAAGACCTGCGAATCACTAATTGAATGCCAGTTGATGCAACATCTAGAAAAGACGTATCGGTTCAGTCATCACCATTATGCTTCTTAAATTGATCACTCAATGGGAGATTTTCTAAGGTACGTGAAGTTCGCCTGGATTTTTTCCAGGCTGGGGGGTAAAACGTCCCCATCGATAGTCTATCGTTAGACCACATTTTACCCCCAATTGGTTTCGTTTTACCCCCTCTCAATTTTTTTTAATTCGAAAAATAAAACTTCCGGGCTGAGGGGTAAAACGTCCCAATCGATAGTCCATCGTTTGAGCACATTTTAACCCCAATTGGTTTCGTTTTATCACCTCTCAATTTCTTTTTATTCGAAAAAGAATATTTTTCTGGGTTAACTTCACAAGCCCGGAAAATTTGCCGGGATGGTGGTAAAACGTCGGAATCGGAAAGGCCTTCGTTAATCCACGTTTTTCCCACTATTCATTTCGTTTTACCCCCTCCCAAAAAAAAGTTATTTAAGAACATTTTTTCAAAAATACCTTAATTCGCTGTAATATGACGAAAGAAAGCTTTTAAGGGTTGATAGTGTTGAAGTACGATAGACTTAACCGAAAAAATATTTTACAACTCCTTCGGTAAATTTTGCAACCCGGTCGTACAAGCTTTCAACTTCACAAAGTGAGTAAAATCAAAGGTGTTGGTCCTTAGGGTTTGAAAACATTTTACCCATTATAAATGCATCCCTACAAGATTTTACCCCTACATGATTTCGTTTTTCCACCCCTCGAAAATTAGCCCGGACGAGCAAATCATTTTTCAAAATCCGGGCAACTTCACAAAGTAAAAAAATCTATAGGATGATGTTGAGGGGTTGAAAACGTTTAACCCATTATAATTGCATAGTTTAAAATCGATTGCAAAATTTGTACCGAGCAGACAGACAGACAAGAAAGTAAGTCAATAAAAACCTAGTATTTAAATGGAATTTATTCGTTCGGGCTAACTTCTAAAGCGGAGTAAAACGAAACCATGAGGCGAAATCTTCTCATTGTCGAATGAAAAAAGGTAAAACGTTTTCAAACACCTTTACTCCTAACCCTTTGATTTTTCACCTCGTGAATTTAGTCCAATCTGACTTCTAGAGGTGTAAAACAAAACAGTGACGGGGTAAAACAAAAATTGAGAGGGGGTAAAACGAAACCAATTGGGGGTAAAATGTGGTCTTACGATAGACTATCAATTGGGACGTTTTACACCTGTAGGTAGACTGGGCAATAAAATAAAACAACTAGTTTCGATCTCGACGGTACGACACTTTATTGCTAACTGTGACAATGATTTCTCATCAAAATAACAAGAGGTCGATATTCATAATAACTGATAGCCGTTAGTCGGCACAAATATTGCAAAAACAATACAAATTTTCGAGAGCACAACAATTTGTGCATGTATATCTCCTACAATTCGGCCATCCTGACATGTAATCGACTCGATTACCAAAAATCATTACAAACATTACAATTCTTATACAGAAGTACTTATAATATATCTAAAAGCCGAATACTTAATATTTAGCTAAATGTACCTATCATTTGAAAATCCAACTAACTTATACAATTTTTCATCTGACAAATAGATAATACGAGAAAACAATTAACATGTATCTATTTCATTAACATGAATGTGCTCATCAATTGCAACTCTAAAATGTACCTATGAAATATAGCTTATTTCCTACACATCAGCACATAAATACAATAATCAAGAAAAGACTATAATCTATCTGATTGTTCATTCGAAATTACCTTATTAGGTAGAAAGAAATAATTTTCAACCATCTATAATTTTTCTTTTATTTACTCAACCAAGTTCAATCGTCAATGCACAAAATGTAAGGTTTCATGTTTGCAGGAGAACAGATCCCCTTATATGGTATACGTGTCAATTGGATGCCTTCTGCATCTTCTATTAGATACCTATCGTTCTTTAAAATTTTCTTTATTTCGTAAGGCCCACGATATTTGGGTAACAATTTTTTATTTATTCCTGGTATAGTTACAATGTTCTTTATCATGATTAAATCACCTTCTTTGTACATGCGCGGCACCTTGTGTCTTCTATCAAAATATTTTTTGTTGTAACTTTGACTTTTCTTAATCGTTTCAGAAGCTTGATCCCTAATTGAGCTCAAATTTCGATCAATGCACTGGACAGACCCCTGAACATACTCTAATACCCTGTCGCACAGCTGACCTTTTTGTTTTACACCGAACAACAGCTCACTAGGTGAAAACCCTGTACTCCTATTTACCGTGTTATTAAGTGCGAACTCAACTTTCGTTAAGAATTTATACCAATTGCCGGTAGTAGTTTCCTCTGACTCCTTGGAAAGCATGGGCGTCAGCAACCGATTTATACGCTCTACCTGACCATTTGATTGTGGAGAATGCGTGGCCACTTTATGATGTACAACATTGTTGTCAGACAGAAACTGAGTGAACTCGCTCGAAACAAAACAAGTTCCCCGATCAGAAATGATCCTAGATGGTCTACTGTAGGTATTAAAATAGGAATCTAAGCAAGCCACTACTTCTTCAGTTTTAGTACTGGCCACAGAATATAACTTAGTAAATTTCGAAAATCCATCAACAACGAGAAATATATATTTTTTCCTCGCCTTCGTCGTCGGCAGCGGCCCAAAGTGATCTATATGCAGTACCTCAAAAGGCACGTCTCCTTTCGGAATATTGTGAAGTATTCCTTCAGCCTTTCCACTTACAGGTGAAAAATAAGCGCATTTTAAACATCCGGCTATATAATTTTTAATTTTAAGTTTCATATTAGGAAACCAGTAGGACTTTTTAATGTATTCGAAACACTTATTCGCACCCAAGTGACAGAGAGACTCATGGTGCGTTTGTATAACGCGATCCTCCATTTGTTTAGGAACATAGAACTGAACATTGTCTTTATTTTTTCGGTACACAAGACCATTGATAAGGGCAAAACTTTGGCTTTCGCTTTTCTCCAATTCAGGTACTAACTTAACTATATTCGGATCTCGTCCCTGTGCCGCAACTAACGCAAAATCAAACGCACTCTCCTGAACAACTAAAATCTCTGTACAACGGCTCAAAGCGTCAACGTGACCCATTCTGTTACCTGAACGTTGTTCAATTTTATAATCGAAGTTTTGCAACTCTAAGGCCCATCGCGATATTCGAGGATTAATTGACTTTTTACTCAGAGTTAACGTCAATGACTGGCAGTCAGTAATGATCTTAAAAGTAATTCCCGTAAGATATATGCGAAACCTCCTGAGAGCATATATAATAGACAAAGTTTCGAGTTCGTATGAATGGTATTTCGCCTCAACCTCAGTAGTTCTTTTGGAAAAATAGAAGACGGGATGAAACTTTCCATCAGCCTGACGTTGTAGCAGTATAGCTCCGAAACCTATGCTACTTGCATCACAATGCAGTTCTGTTTCATTTAATGGGCTATAAATTGCTAGAATAGGCGCGCTCGTTAATTTTGATTTAAGAGTCTCAAATGCTTCCGCCTCTTCTAATCCGAATCTAAAAACTGAGTCTTTTCTTAAAAGATCGTAAAGAGGCCTAGCCAAAGTAGCAAAATTTTTAATGAACCTCCTAAAATAGGAACTTAATCCAAGGAAACTATGGACGTCTTTCACGCATCTAGGTAACGGAAATTCACTAATAGCACGAAGATTTTCGGAGTTTGGACGTATTCCCTTATTGCTGACAATGTAACCTAAATAAACAATTTCTTCGTAAAGAAACCTACATTTGTCTAACCTAAGCTGTAAACGGTTTTTGGCTATTATGTTTCCGACGTGTTTTAAAATCTTCAAATGATCTTCAATGCTTTCGGTGGCTATTAGGATATCATCCATATAAATAAGTACTTGATCTTTTGCAGCTAATTCCCTAAATATGTGATTTATATACCTCTGGAAAACACAAGGGGCGTTCTTAAGCCCAAAAGGCATTCTCAAGTACTCGTACTGACCGATAGGCGTAACGAAAGAAGTATATTTCATGGACTCAGCTGCCATATGAACGTGGTGGAAACCACTACGCAAGTCAAGTGTAGAAAAATACCTTTTACCGCGCAATCCGTCCAACAAGTCATCGATTAATGGAAGGGGAAAATTGTCTCGAACCGTATTTTTGTTTATTTCACGATAGTCTATACACAATCTTAATTCCTTATTCTTTTTCTGAACCAACACAATCGGAGACGCGTACGGAGATGTGCTTTCGCGTATAATTTTTCTCTCCAAAAGGTCATTTATTATTTTCTGGAGCTCTAACCTGTGCATATAAGGCAGTCTCCTTGGTGTGCAATAAATAGGGTTGTCCTTCGTTAAATTAATAACCATTTCAAATTTATCGTCAACGTTAGTCTTTGTTATATCCGAATCATTACTGCAAGCTTCTGCTACGATTTCGTGCACTTTTGTTTTAATTTCGTAAGACAACTTCTCGTTAATATTCAATGCAAGCACATTACGATCGTCAGAAACGTTTATATTTAATATTTGATATTCAAAGTTTTCTTGATCGGACGTTTGAACATGGTTGTGAACTAAAATATCATTATTGCACTGACTCTGAATTTCATTGCTATGTTTGTTGGAACTAAAATTTAAATTATTTTTTCTTAAAAAGTCTCTCCCTAAAATAGCAGGATATAGCATGCTAGTATTTTCAACGACAAACAAATTCAAACTTACACAAGTATTCATAAAATATACATCTAAAAGTGTCGTACCTATAATTTTTAATCTACTCTGGTTGATGCCATGGAATCTGTGCTTCTCGGAATCCGTTGTGTCCACTAAATAAGGTGGTAAATATTGCTGTTGAATGAAACTTATTGCACTTCCCGAGTCCAGCAGTGTCATCAAGGAACAGGAAAATTCACCTTTATCAGCTCCACTTCCAGTATTGTACCTAATATTGAATTCAAAATTATTAGTAACGGAAAATGATATATGTTTATGGCTTCTCTGTTGATATGATGGCTGCTGCCGAAGTACGGTTTCTTCTCTTGAATTTCTGGAACTTTCAATATTCATAACTGGTTGTCGCGACATGTTACAATCCGCTGCTCTATGACCCATTTTTCCACAACGAAAACAGGACCCTTTATCCCGTTTAGGCTTTAAACAATTTGAGCTTATATGCCCAAGCTCATTACAATTAAAACATCTCATTTTGCCTGACATTCGAGACGTCTGAACAGGTTTGGTTTCGCATCGGGTTGGAAGATTGTCGCTCGTCGATTTGAGTCTTTCGTACTTTTTAAAAGCTCCTTTTAAATCGGCTATGTTGTTGGCACCGTAGAGAAACATTTTGTTAACGGGTGTATCAGATATTCCTCCGACAATATAGTGCACCAGATCAATTTCATCGATAGTTGATAACGACGCTAGCTCTTGCATGGCGAATATATATTGCTGCCATGATTCATCCCTTCTCTTTTTTCGACTACGTAGTTGGTTGTGTATTTCCGCATTTGAAATTCTTGTAGAAAACTCTTTTAGTAAGGACGATTTTAAATCAGCCCATGACTTGAATGAGGTTGTGCGTAGAAACAGCTTAGCCGTGCCGGTCATTAGCCTCTTTGCATGTATGAAACACGTTCTTGAATCCCAACCTAGTGTCTCCGCTGACTCCTCAAAGTTTTGCATCCATTTCTCTATGCAGTAATTGTTATCGCCGCTGAATTGTGTAAAAGACTCTTCCACGTCTCGAAAGCTGAAGAATGGTCGAGAACTCTCACTAACTGCATCGTCACCTCCTGAAATCTCTGCAATTTTTCTTTTTAGTTCGGCAAGTTCCAATTCGTTAGCTAGAGCCTCCCCGTCATCAATATCGGCAGAACTACAATTTCCAGCATTTGCAGACCGCTCGTCTACATTTACTATGTCTGCACTACCATTTGGCTCGTCATTCAAAGTAAAAATATTTATTGGAAAATACTCGTTCAATTGGGCATCAGACATCTTTCCAATTTCATCAAAAAACCTTGACTTTAACGTTGATTTAGGACCCACTGTATTTAAACCAAATTCCGCTAGTTTATCCTTTAATTGATTTGCTGTGGCCTTCTCGGCAAACCTTTCTGCTCTTTCCGCCATTGGATTAAAGATTTACGATATATGCAAAATATTATCAAAATAATAAATACAAAAAGATCACCTATGAAACTTTTGTCTTTTTCAGTACATTGGATCACCTATAATCCCATTTATTGTTCACAAATGCATAAATTTACCAGAAACACGTGTTGTCAAACCAACTTATAGCTTCATCGTCACCACGTTGCTGGCCATAATCCGGCAAATTCCCGACGATCACAATATTTTCCTCAAAATTAAAATCACCGATGATTCTATTTCAAAGATTATACACCGCCTCCAAATAGATCTTCACAATTTTGGTCTTGAAAACGTTTGTAATTCACCACGCGTTCTTCAATTTTCAACTTTGCACAAACGCACGCAAATTCAAATCAATTCAGTCTTTTCAGTTTTAAGTTAAAACCGCGGATAAATACAATTTCTCTCAAAAACTGAACTAAATTTAATATTTATTAGGTCCATATCCCACTTCTGAAAAATTTTGTAGGTAGACTGGGCAATAAAATAAAACAACTAGTTTCGATCTCGACGGTACGACACTTTATTGCTAACTGTGACAATGATTTCTCATCAAAATAACAAGAGGTCGATATTCATAATAACTGATAGCCGTTAGTCGGCACAAATATTGCAAAAACAATACAAATTTTCGAGAGCACAACAATTTGTGCATGTATATCTCCTACACACCCCAGCCCGGAAAAAATCCGGGCCAACTTGACGTACCTGATTTTCTACAGCTCGAACGAATTCTTGAAACAATTGTCTTGATAGTTTCACTAAGTCTGAAATTGTTGTTCAAAAGCCTTTTGTAGAGTCTATCATGCTCCTCTTTTAGCCAAAGCTCAAGCATTTGGTTTAAATTGTTACCTTCTCTAATGGATTGCTAGTTTTCTTGTTGGCAGTTGGCAGTTACATTCGTTTTTTTTTCTTTGATCAAAGATCTTTTATAACTTTCAATTCCATTCACAACTTCATTGATAACAGCAAATTTGATTTTAAGTTTGACTCCGCATTTGTATCCCGTGGGGTATTCAACCATTACACATTTCTTGGCTACTTCTAGGACACAATGTTGTTGTTGCGATTAAGTGCTTTGTCTTCCTACAGAAAAACATATTTCACTCCACTCGACTTGGTGGCGACCCTTGGTTGTTTTCTGCTGACAAGAGATTAAGACAAAAAGAACATTGGAGGTTCAGAAAAAATGTCAATGGTTCTGAATCCACTTTAAATTGTAGATCCACTTGAAATCGTTGTATTAAATCGCGTGAAGTATACTTCTCCCGCACCATGTCCCCACAAGGGTTTACCGGAACTAGAGAGAGAGAGACTTGGTGCTTCCTAGTTTATTAGTAACGCCATTATCTCCAAAAGTCTAGACTCCCATTGTTTCAACGAATTGTATAGACGTATCCCTATGCGTTAAGAGTGTACACTTTGGCCAGGACGATTCAATAACACCCCGCAGGCATATGTATTTTTATTCCTAAATAAGTTTTTCCGCCAATCACTACTGAACCAATCACCAATATCCGACCGAATTATTATCGGTAGATTTCGGACCAGGGTTCGTAACATCTCAATAATTCATCGATATGCCCATATTGCTGAATAAGATATTTCAACTATTGGAAAGCAATTCTGTTTCTAAGTGTCGCTTATGCACGGCAGCAGTACGCACACATAATAACGCAAGATCTAATATGCCACGGCTCAATGTGTAGAAGCTTAAAAACATCGAACATCCACAGCGCATATTCCACCGCATTGCATCAAAAAGCTGATCCACTTAATAATAACACCACCAACTCCATCGACCAAAAATGGGAAAGGGCGAAGGTCTGCTTTGTGCTACAGGATGGCAAGACGTTCAAAGATCGCCACATGCTCCAAAATACAGATTGAAGACCGCAGAGCTGAATACCGATATACAGTGAATCCTTTCTTTACGGACACCTCCGAAAAGTAGATGACTCTGAATAGCGGACATTTTTTAGGGAGGAATAGTGTCCGCTATAGGAAGGTTTCGCTGTATTTAAAAAGTTGTCAAAAGAAATGCAAGACAACATCAACGTGCTAGAATAAAAGGCAAAAGAAGCGGCCTACCGCGATGACGGAAATCTATACAAGACTGCCAAGAAAGCAGCAGGAAAGATTCTTGCATCTGAACATCCTGTAAGAGATAACCACGGGCCCCTACTTGTTATTGACGAGCAGCAACTGCAGAGGTGGAGAAAATATTTGGTTGAAGTCCTAAACAACACCGTTGAACGGTCGAATATCTTTACATCCAGATGTCCCTGGTTCGAACCAGACCTGAGGCGTCCCATGGTTATTTTCTGGTGACAACAGATTATAATAAAAGGAACATTGGGGGTTGCAGAGTTCGGTAGTTCCTTGTGAGACCAATCCTTACTTATGGAATAATAATCTGGTGGACTGCTTAAGAAAATAACTAAAATTCAAAGAGCTGCTAGGCATCTCCGGAGCAATTACCACAACTCCAACTGCGGCATTGGAGATTGCGGATTGGGGGAGGATGGTGGTGTCACCATGGTAGCGGTCTTCACTGATAGATCGAAAGTGGGGGACGGGGTGGGAGCTGGGGTGTACTCGGATTGCCTAAACGTACGTGCCGGACTACTGCAGTGTGTTTCAAGCAGAAATGTGGGCCATAGAAAGAGCGAGAAGGAGACCTAATGGTAGCGACATAGCAATTGATATAGACAGTCAAGGTCACAGCTGGTATGTATGTACGACGATAGTCTCCAGAATTTAGAAGCAAGGCACAAAGTAACTCTCTGCTGAATCCCTTGTCATAGTGGGGATACATTGTAATGAAGCGGCTAACATGCTTGCCAAAGAAGGTTCTCAACTAAACGCTTCCTGTATAGACAGGTCGATCGACCGAGCTCTAGAATTAGTGAAAAGAAAAGTTGATTTTAAGGCTATTCAGCTTGCTAAGGAAAGATGGAGCAATTTGACAACATGCAGTATGTCAAGGCAGTTGTGGCCACTTTGGGACATCAACAAAACGGCTTTCCTGCTAAATAGAAGCGGCACCGATCTCCAAAATATTGTGAAAGTCACTACTAGCCACTGTATCTTCGGAAGATATGCAGAACGCTTGCGCATCTCCACCAACTACTTTTGTAGAAGTTGTATGGGCGAGGAAGAAGTGAAAACGTTCAGCATTTACTCTGCGGTTGCCCGTGCCTGGCCAGGAGGAGGTACAAAGCGTTAGGCGCGTACTTCTTCATTGGACTGAACGAGGTTACTAACATAAGGCTAAAACAGCTTCTCCGTGAAGAGAAAGTTACCTTTCAGCAGCACTTGGTGGAAGTCATTTGTTCAAAAATGAAAAGGAAAAAACACTTGTTTTTTCTTCCACAAATTAGGAATGAGATGGATGTTTCGACCGGATTAATTAATTCATACTCAGATTTAAAACTGAGTATTTATAGGAGTTGAGTTTTTGACTTTTCGTCATGGATGTCCGTGGTAAGGAGTGCAAGCGCCACGCTGATGATGACCACTTGCACTCCGGTCGAAACATCCATCTCATTCCTAATTTGTGGAAGAAAAAGCAAGTGTTTTTTCCTTTTCAGCTTCTCCGGTTTATTAACAGTTGTGGCTTGTTCTAAATAAACCCTATACTGACATACAGGTGAGGTCCCGCGGGTGTGGTAACACATCGAACCTTTCTTTGTTATAAGTGAGGCGATATGTGACCCTAACCTAAGTTTGTCGAAAAGACGTCGGCTTAAAGATGTGGACAGTTTACCATCTTCTATGTTTCCCTCATTTTATGATTCCCCTGAATTCAAGACGTTCACTTCACCTCCAATTAACGTGTTTCTTAGCCTTTCTTTCTTTTCCGTCAATGCTGTACTTATACATTATAGGGCAACCCGAGCTTTGACATAATCGCAAAAAAAATTTGGTGGAAAACTGTTAAGCCATTCATAAGTTGGGAATGTGACGTCGCGTGAGAGATATTCAAAAAGTGCAAAATTTATATAGGAGTGGGGAGGAGTTTAAAAACCACTAAACAATCCTTGCAAGATAAAAAATTATACTGCGAACTCTGATTAGTTGCAGCTACTTTATTGGTAAAGTAATCTTAATCTTAACCTATCGACGTGTGCTATATCCAGGGTGATGTGGCCGTCCTTCAACAAGAGTAAAAGCCGGCTATTTCGGCAATAACGGGAGACTGGCCGGTGGGAACTCATGCGGCTCGACTGCTTATTCCCTTTAACACGCACTGACGCAGATACAAGAATGCGAGCGAGAAAGAAACCCTTGTTCACTATCTTGGCAAATCTCCGACTACCGCTTCAACCAGGCATCGTGCAGTAGGCAGCTTCTTTTTTAATGGCCTTAAAGAGGTCTCAAGGCTAAGAGTTGGAGAGATCATCCATAACCTAGCGTCAGCTATACCCAATCACCGATGTCCTAACCCATCGGGCACAGACGTACACTTACTAGCTAGTCACGAGATGTGGTAACAAAACGGTACACCTTAGTGCTAATTGGAGGGGGCGAGTAGCCTGGGTCGCCACTTCAACCAACCAGCCAACCAAAAAATCTTAATCTTATTTTTCAGTACATGAAACTAAATAACGATTACCCTTAACTGCACAAAAGAATATCCAAGTAGGAAAAATGATATTCAATTACGTTTTGCTTCCAGTAATTGCTATATATTGATATATTCACAATAGGCCACAGCGCTATTCGCAAAATCTCTTCACTCTTAAGTGGGTAGGTTTTATGAACATCACTCTTCTCAGGTACACCAATTTTCCTGGATTTTAACAGATTTTCCTGCATCCTATATCAGATTTCGAAAGAGCAAAATCGAATTGTAAAATTAATCGAAAGTGGAGTCCTTTTTGCCACATATAATACTTTTCATGCATTTCTGAGTGTTCAAAAGCCGTAAAAAATACTACTTAAAAATTTTCTATATACATTTATAATAAAATTGTAACGAGGCCCTGGCTGTAAAGGAAATATTAATTTTAAATTTAAATTAAATGGAGGCCAAAAGAGCAAGTTTTACAATTTTTGTATATTTGGTTGTTGTGTGGTTTAAATGAAACTTGGAGTAGCTTATGTCCTGGGTTAACATACAGGATACTTATTATCCCCGCAAAATAGGAGTTCCTAGAGGGTAGTTAAAAAAACTTACTATGTATAAAAATACATGCGGATGTGTATACTCTGGAAAAAAATCACAGTAAGTAATACAACCCTAAGGTTAAGGTCAAGAGTGGGAAAGGAGTGACCTGTAAGAATAATTGAAAACACCGCCGGGCATGTGCAATTATTTATAAATAATAATGTCATTAATCAAGTCTTCATTTGTGCAGTTTATAGTTTTTAAAATATGGCTGGCAGGATGTCTAAATGATATTTTATGATGAAAAATTACTTTTCGAAAAATTTTAAATTGTACATTGGAATGGCTTCACAAGATATTTGAGATCAAAAAGGTCGAAATTAACTCATACATCACACAGAATTAGCATTAAAAATCGAAGTTTTATAAAATCAATTGGTCTGAATGCTTTAAACCTCCTCCTCGTCGAGGCAACTCCAACAGAAATCATTGGCAGGAATACGCATGCAGACTGCAGACTCCAATTAATATGTCTATTTGTGAAGCGTTCATCTGTGAGCCTTCATTGGCTGCCTCGTTCATTAGCAGCAGTGCGGAAAATTTTGGCGTCGTCAGCATAGCAAAGAATTCTCGAGTGACGGAAGATTGTTGATACATCATTAATATAAATGATTAAAACCAACGGCCCGAGATGGCTACCCTGTAGCACCCCTGAGGTGTTAGGTATTTCGTTAGAAAGCGAACTACGAAACAAAACACGCTGTGTACGACCAAACAGATACGAAAACACCCAGTTTACAAAACCAGAAGGAAAGCCTAAAACGTCCAACTTATGAATGAGAATTCGGTAGTTGATTCTGTCGAAAGCTTTACTGAAATCAGTAAAAATACAATCGACTTGCTTACCAGCCTCAATAAGTTGGTTATAGTAGATTTTCCCTTCATAAAACCATGTTAAAACAAGCCCAGAAAGGGTTTACAGTGAAACTGAAACACATCACAAATTATAGATCTAAAAACCTCCGCAATGCAACATAAATTATATCCATAGGTCGATAATTCATTATGTCGCACTTATTGCCCTTTTTATGTAGGGGAATAGTCACAGAAGATAAATAAATAACAAATAACAGAAATAAGGGATACATGCTTTCACAGCGGAGGCTGGGATAACATCTGGACCGCTCGAGATGCCATTGGTCAAATTTGAGATGTGCTTTAAGATGGTAGCCTCGTCACATACGAGGTTCTTCATTTGAAGAGAAGTCGGCGGAAACTATGTCAAGTGAGTAAAATTCTTATCACTAATATCACAGTCTTTGTACAGGAAAGCAGTTTTAAAAAAGCTACCACAGACATTAGAGATAGCCAGGGGGTCTCCGCTGTCACAGTCCTCCAGTTTCAAAGTGGAAGGATATCCATCACAGTCACGCTTCGAATTAGCGAATTTGTAAAATATCCTAGACCCAGTGCGCAAAGTAGACCTAATTCCAGTAGATGTTGTAAAAGGACGCTTCCCATAAAATAAAAAAATCCCCATAATATATTTCTGTTGGCAATGCAAGTTTAACGGAGTGGTCAGATGTGGCAATTGCTTTAGATGAGTGCCTTTGTTAGTTTAGAATAGACACCAACTGCCGTCGACGTTTGGCCAGCTGTCGAAATTAAAAAAATTAAATTCCAAAAGTCGGTTTAGCTAAAACGTCTACTTTTAAGCGCTGTATTCAGTTTTTAGCGGGCGGTCAAACGTTAAAACCGCTTTACATGGCTGGCTTAGTATGTTTAGAAAAGACACGAATTGCTTTCGACGTTTGAGCAACCGTAGAAATTTAAAAAAATCATAAAAGTCAGTGTAGTTAAAGCGTCGACTTTTAAGCGCTATATTGAGTTTTCAGCGGATGATCAAACGGATGAGCATCTGAAAGTGCGACTTATCTGGGTGCCTGGACATAGTGATATTCCGGGCAATTGCAGAGCCGACGAACTAGCGAGAATCGGTACCACTCGTCCTGACTCGGATATTTACCACCAGCTGGGTAAACCGCTGGGCACATGCAAACTGGAACTCTTACAGGAGTCTCTCAGGATTGCAAACACTAATTGGCAGGTGGAACACACCTGCCTGATTACCCGACAGTATGGCCAAAGCTTGACCCTAAACGGTCAACGCAGCTCATCTTACTCGGACGCAAAACAATTAGGAGTACCGTGGCCGCGTTATCACGAGTCACTGTCTCATAGGAAGACACGCCGATAGACTGGGCGCGCCTTCAAACGACTTCTGTAGGAGTTTCCATGACGAAGAAGAAGAGGAAACCATACTGCACCTCCTCGGTAACTGTCCGGCCCTAGCCAACCGTAGGAATCAGTTTCTGGGCTCCTCCTTCTTTGAAGAGTTAACCGAGCTAGGCTCCACTGATGTCAGGGACCTGGCTCGATTTATCAGGAGCTCAGGTTCCCGACCACGACTTAGGGCCGTACACCCTTCCTAACCTAGGCAAATCTATTTTGGCTTCCCGAGAGCTGGTCCCAATGGAGACAGGGAGCTGGCTCTGTGCACAGGGGGGAACATATCCACCCTCATATTACTTAGTTTATTTTTATGGGGGTTGTTAAAGTTTGTAGCCTCAACGTGTTATCCTTGGCCTAAGTGTGCCTTTCTCAGGTAGCCACTTTAACCTAACCGCTTGAGATGACTGTCTGCGTAGGTTTAGAATAGGCGCCAATTACTTTCGACGTTTTACCAACCGTAGAAATTTAAAAAAAAAGTCAAAGTCAAAAAGTCGGTATAGCTACGTCTACTTTAAAGCGCTGTTTTCGGTTTTCAACGGTTGGTCAAACTTAACTACTCTTAAGTCGCTTTTGCCCGCACCGAAAATTCGATATGTTTTCGCCCGCCTGAAAAACTTTTTGCTGCGCAGGACATTTGACTCAATTTCGCCCATGCACAAAAGTCGCCTCTTGTTTTGTACGTAGCGCAAACTCGAGTCGTTTTCGGCGGCGTAGAAAACTGTACTCCTTTTTCCCCGCCCAGCAAACTCATTTTTGCTTAAGCTGAAAAGCAAACTTATTTTTTCACCTCGGAAAAATTAACCAAATTTTGTGTAGAATTATTAATAAAAGTCGCAGTACGTTTTTGTTATTATATTTTTATGAAACTTTAAAAACACTGGTCAACAAAATATGGGGTCATGATTTTTTCTGGGCAGCTGAGGGTCATTGCCGAAGTTAAATGCTGCGTAGAATTCGAATCCGAGGTCAGAATTCGGCCATCACGTCAGGATTTTTAGATATTTGAGGTTATGTACTCGAAAACTGGGTTTTTTTGTCTACTTTTGAGGTTATGTACAGGATGCATTAAATTTGTTGGTCTTTTTTTTTCTAATTTCATAATTTAGTACTATTCTTATCCTTCAAAATAAGCTATGAAGCGGTGACCTATGATTTTTTCTTGCAAAGTTACGACCATTTTAATTTTTGAAGTTCATATTTCATATAAATAGATACATACATATGTTTATATGCAATATGAACCTCATAACTTAAAATGGTCGTAACTTTGTAAGAAAAATCGTAGGTGACCTCTTCATAGCTTATTTTGAAGGGTAAGAATAGTACTAATTATGAAATTAGAAAAAAAAAAGACCAACAAATTTAATGCATCCTGTACATAACCTCAAAAGTAGCCAAAAAACACAGTTTTCGAGTACATAACCTCAAATATCTAAACATCCTGACGTGTTGGCCGAATTCTGAATTCGGATTCGGATTCTACGCAGCAAATTACTACGGAAGTAACCCCCAGCAAACAAAAACATAAATAATCAAAACGACTCGAGTTTTCAGTGCGGGCAAAAACGACTTAATCAGTTAAGTCATTTTTGGCCGGAGTTTCTCTCTGATTCGATTTTACCCGAAATCTCACGCAGTTCCTTTCTGCACGGAACATTTTCTAAGCCACTATTGCTCCGACGTTGTGGATAGGTGATTTTTACTCTAATCTCAGCCTTTCTTGTTTAGAAAGGACATTTGACGGGCTGAGAAAATGTTCCGCGCAAAAACGAATGGCGTGAGATTCCGGGCAAAAACGAATCGTAGAAAATTTCCGGGAAAACAGGTTAACTACAAAAAGTAATGCAAAGTTAATGCAGTTAAGTCGTTTTTGCCCGGAAATTGACTACGATGTGTTTTTGCCCGGAATCTCAGGCGATTCGTTTTTGTGCAGAACATTTTCTAAGCCACTTTTGCCCGAACCTTATAAATAGGTCACTTTTACTCTCAGCCCGTCATTTAAGACTTAAGAGTAAAATTAACTAGACAGAATTATCGAGTCAAACCTTGAATCCGCTGTAGATAAGAAGGTACGCTGCACTTTATTTCCGAGTGAAATTTACGAGAGTTCACGTCTGCCTGCTCTTTAGAAAATTGGAAAATAATTTCTAATTTATTAGAAAATGTTGCAGGTAATTGTTTGTGATACTTAAATTGAACACTTCGTTTTGAGAAAGTTTTACTAAAACGGCAAGTTTTCGTGATAAGACTTTTACAAAAAGCCACTGATAAGGCTTTAAACAACATGAAAAACACTCCTGGGATCTAAATATAGATCGCGAACGAACACACATTGACAAACCATAATTTCAAAATAAGCGTCGATCTGGCCGCCGGCGATGAAATCAGCCGTAGCTTGACAAAACAACAATAACTTAAATTTGGTACTCATGTTTTTTCTAACTACCGTGCAACGTGATCTAAAACAAAATTTTGAATAAATTGTGCTAATTATCATTTTCCAAACTGTCGACGATAGACATCTTCTTCTTGACAAAGTACACAAAACAATTCTTAATAAGAAACGATACGTGATCCAGTTGCTGGGCGGAACAACAATGGAAATGTTGAGGGCGAACAAGTCAATATTGCGAGACAAGGTGATCGCAGGTTAGTATTTTAAAAATTTTTTTAGGGCAATTTAATTGAAATTAATATTATTCTTGGCAGTGAAATTTTTCTAAGTACTTACAGCATTCCACGTTGAGCAATGCTAATTTCCCGTAATTTGTCTCGTTCTTATCCAGATCAGTGGAACATTTGAACATAGTTGACATCACTCATTTTTGTTTCACTCTACACACCAGAGGATCGGGCAGCGGCGCAAAATTCGTGAAAAAAACTGATAACAAACACTTTGGTATCACTTTAGAGGTACAGATCTGCACTTTTGTTGATCGAAATTTATTTAATTAGAAAATTATTTCAGGGTTTGCACATTAAATTTATGGTCGGGGCGGAAACGTCTAGCGACACAAAACGCACTCAACAACTCCGGTAAGTGACTTTCTTCCGCGCGGGAGATCTACTCCATTGCATGCAACTTGTTGATTCTCACTGCACTTTACGGGGGAAATTTTTGAATTCACAGGAAAATCACTGACGTTCACGGAGCCCGATCAGTGAAATTACCTTCACAAGTTGCGCGAAATTTGGCGGCAATTCAGAGATTGTAGCACGACACTCTTTACAATTCAATTGTAATCGTCAATTTGTTTAATTGTACAAGGGAAATCGCGGATATCAGCGACAAAAAATTGATAAACACAACACCACCGACGACAAAACACAACTGAATGAAATCTCACTCACCTTTCCTTCATTAATCATTTTAAAAATATCGAAACTGGACCCAACTTCATCAGGCCAGCGCTGAGAGAGAGAGATTTTGGAAAGCTTTGAAAGAGCTTACAACAACAACTACCTAGTAGGTGGATTAAGTTGGCAACAGTTCAATTTAAACGTTGAATTCATTATGATGTTTTTGCAACAATATAGATTTAAAATGAAATTGGCAGGCAACCACACGATATATGAAGAGGAGGACTACATGCGCTCAAATGTATTTCCTTAATTAAATACGAATTTCATTTTAAAAATATCATATAAATAAAATGACGGTTATTTTAAGTGAAATGCAGCCAACTTAATCCACCTACTAGGTAGTTGGTGTTCTAAAGCTCTCTAAATTAAATTTAAAAGAGAAATGTGAAATGTTGAAATTTGAATGTGTGAGTGAGAGAGACGTTTAGCATTCACAATCGTCAATTTTGCATTTTGCCGCCTGTTGCATATGTTTACCAAATTTAGTAAACTGATAAGCTGATAAGAACTAGTTTTTTATATTAATCCAAAACAAATCTTAAAGGAAGAATTAAAGGGTAAGATTTATTTGAGATGTAAACTCTGAAATGGTTCGACCGATTTGAATGATTTTTTTTGTTTTTGTTCACCTTAACACAGGTGGTTTAGAAAAAAAATTGGATAAATCTTAAGGAACAGCTAAAAAATCGAAATTGCCATTACATTAGCATTAAATTATCATTAATTGTTATTACATTTAGGCTTTAGCGAATTTAATTGCATTTTCTATTAAATTTTGCGGAATTAACAACCCTTCTAACTCAGAAGGCGCACTTCTCAGGCAGGAGCCTAGAAACAGTTCATCAATTTACCTGAATATTAGAGCTCTCAGTTGGAGTCGGATAACACGAAAACCCGGGTACCCACCCGACCGGGTAGGAATCAATTCCTACCAAAAATTTCGGTTGTTTAAGCGAATCTTTCTTAGATCGAAAACAGGGCACATATTCACGGTTCTACACATGCGATTTATGGGCTCATGCATACCATAGTTAGACCAAGAGTGAACGACATGTAGTAAAGGCGGTCTCCTAAAGCTATACGGGGTATGTCTATAAAAAGCCTTATCTTCGAGGGCACGAGCATCTAAGTTCGAGTTCAAAAGCTGGTGAATAAAGACCAGGTCAGCAACTCTGCGTCGTACCTCCAAAGAGTGCATATTAAGCAATCGGAGGCAATCCTCATAAGGAGGAAGCCTTAATGGATCATTCCACGGGAGGTCTCTTAATGCGAACCTAACACAGTTTCGCTGTACCGACTCGATGCGTCTACAATGAACAGCATAGTAAGGTGATCAAACCTGAGATGCATACTCGAGAATTGGTTTAACCAAAGAAAAGTATAAGTGAATTAAGGTCTGCCGATCAGAAAACTCCCTTGACCACCACTTGACATAACCCAGAACTGAATTACTCTTAGAAACAATATAGTTTATGTGCAGAGTGAAATCGAGCTTTTTGTCTAGCTTCACACCAAGATTAGTAACGGATTGCACGCGACAGATAATAGTATCCACAAAATTAAAAAAAAATTGCCATCGAAATCTGCGCACGTGAAATTACCAAGAGAGGAATACGCGGTGCTAAAATATATATCATGTCCGACAGTCAGGCGGCACTTAAGGCTCTGGGATCCTACACCTTTGAGTCTAAAATCGTCTGGGACTGTCTCACTTCTCTTAAAGAACTGGCCCAGAGCAACATCATCACGCTAGCATGGGTACCAGGGCACGTGGGCATTGAAGGCAACGAGAAGGCGGATTTCCTAGCAAAAAAAGGCGCGGATTCTCAGTTTATTGGACCGGAGCGATTCTGTGGCTACTCAAAAAGCCGAATAGCAATGCGCATCCGGTCATCTGGTCATGGCAAATATCCCAGAGTCAAGGCAAGCAAAGAGGTTTATAACCTACTCAAAACAGAAAATGAAGGAGCTGCTCTCACTCAGCAGACCAGATTTAAGGCTGATAACTGGACTTCTAACTGGTCACTGTCACCTGGGCTACCACCTAAAAAAGTTGGGGCTGGCTGATGATGACACCTGTCGATTCTGTCTAGAAGAGGAAGGGACAGCGGAACATATCCTGTTACTGTGAGGCCCTCGGCCGTATCAGGCTTAGACACCCTGGTGGGGCTTTCCCATCAACATCAGATATAGCCAAGGCAGCCCCCAGAAAAATTTTAGGTCTGATAAGGGAACTAAAGATTGACGGGGCTTCCTAAAACTGAACCTGGATCAGGTCACAAAAGATCAAATTGGTCGCAGTGACTAAGGATGCGGTTAGTCCTTGTTCCAATCAATAATAATAATAAATTATCCACAAAATTATAATCAAAAACGAGCTGACTGAGGTTCCTAGAAAATGACATAACTTCACATTTTTCCAGGTTAAGTTGCAGGCCATTCGATCCACACCAAACCTTGAAGGTATTTAAATCATCCTGAATGCAGGAAGAATCATAAATGTTTCTAACGCAATAGAAAATCTTCATATCGTCTGCATAGATTACGACTTTGGAGTGTTTAATCAGGGGGACAATGTCTTAAATGGCAAGAATAAACAGCAGCGGACCAATATGACTTCCCTGAGGTACACCAGAAGAAGCCTAGATAAAGAGTCCTATCGATATGTCCTATCTTTTAAGTACGAGGAGATCCAGTCGAGCATCAAAGGCGGGAAACCCAACTTTCTAAGTTGGAGCATAATCACATAGTGAGGGAGTTTATCAAATGCCTTGCTGAAGTCGGTGTAGACGCAGTCTACCCTGTTGAAAGGCAGATATTATGTAGAAGTTAAATTCAAGCAGGTTAGTTGTCGTTGATCTACCAGGCAGGAAGCCATGTTGATTAGACGAGATTAGCCCCTTACACGGCCCCACAAGCCGTGAATATATAACAAACTCGAACAACTTGGGTATGCAGCAAAGCTTCGCGATTGGCCTATAATTTTTAATGAAATTTTTGACCCTTTGTATAAAGAGAAATTATAAAGGAACGTGGGATTTCTACCGGCCTGAATATACTTGTTGAAGATGAGTTCTAGTGAAGTGAGTAAGGCTTCAGAGCAGGACCTCAAGAACGCAGGACCAAAGAAAGAGTACTTTTTAAATTCCCTGATACTACGCATGGTAATATCACGAGATATACTAGGCAAAGGAATAGAGGCAGCTGGACGCTCCTGGATATGATCAAATTCTTCCTAAATTGCGAGAAGACAAGGCGCTCTCGAAGAACAACGCAAAGTTATCGGCAGTATCGGACGCGTTGCAACTGGAGTGTCCGTTATACCACATTGTAGATGGATAATTATCAGTTTTCTTCTTCATATTTACAAATTTGAAAAAGGGACGAGGATCACTATGCAAGTTATTGCGAACACTATCTAGATATTCCATGTATAACGGTGAACACAACGCCAAAAAGCTGTTATAACAATCGACGAAATCACAGTAAGCTGACGTGTCCCTACAGCGTAAGTAGGGTTTCCATAGTCTATTTTTTATATTCTTTAGGCCCCGAAGTTCGAAGGGGAGAGCAGCAGGATGATCGCGACAGCTCGAGTGGTACATATAAGTTAAACAAATCGTAAATCCTACTATAAAACACGGATACGCATTCGTCGATATCTTTATTATCAAATAGAGATGGGAAATCGATTAAGAGGATCCTATCTGCAAGATCAGAGAAGTCCGCCCTTTTAAAATCAAAAGCGAACTGATCCAAGTTGGGATCACCAGAATTGGAGCCATCGCAGCAGAAAGAAATGAAAATGGGCGGGTGTAAACTGTCGATAAGGGATTAGTTACGAGAAACCGATACGACTATAGTGTTACTTGAATCAGAAGAAAAGATAAGATCTAACTGCTTTCCCATAGAGTTCTTTACATTGAGAACCCTGATTTAGTAGATTCAGTGTTTAATACTACTCGAAATGTAACGGCCGATACAGGACAACTTACAGTTCTTGGAGACATCATTGATGCTTCTGGGATCACACAAATACAGCACCACAGCACGCAATTAAGCGAATTGGTGGGTGCAGCAGGAGAGCGTTTCAGTGGTCTCTATACTAGAGAACTTAGCACTGAGCTGATAAACGCTTTCGTACTGAATCGATCGGCTGCGCGAGCTCTTCGTTGGAGTAAATCCTACGGATCACTTAGGTGTTAATAGATGGTGCGCACATCTTGGCGTCGAT
Source organism: Leptarthrus brevirostris (assembly GCA_964036015.1). NCBI lineage: Eukaryota > Metazoa > Arthropoda > Insecta > Diptera > Asilidae > Leptarthrus > Leptarthrus brevirostris. The sequence continues at coordinate 10,786,332 of OZ038373.1, forward strand.
TTAGGAGTAATGGGGACCATAACTAGTAAAGTGACCTATAGCTATCCGTCCAATTACAGAGACTCTGATGTGGCATTCAAACTGCTCTATCATAGGTTCGTGCATCCAAACCAGCTGTCACATATCGATCGATGAATCCAAAGAGCCTGCACGGTTTGTGGTGGTGAGGGAATGCTGCTCTACAGATACTTCACTTGCCCGACATTAATAATCTTGTTTGCGATATGTGCCAGCTTATCTGCCCGACATTCTGCATAACAAGAACGTCGCTTTTATTGGGGCCAAGGACATGCAACCAGTTGAATTGTTTGATAAACTTTATCCTTACACTTGCCAAGTTAACAATTTAGCTGTACTGCACGCAGATCGAGCCTAGGCAACAGTGTACTAACCCAAACTTTACACAAGTGCACTTCGTTTCACACACAACCACTTCGATGCCAGATTGTGGAGGCGATTACGTCTATAATGCACCTGGCAACCTTTATCGTTGGTGCGGAATGGACGTCTCGTCTTTCACTGGAAATAACAGGCCGCAGCCTTTGCAGCAGCTTGTCCACGAAGCTTCTCTTCGCTTTGGAATTGCTGCAAGTGCTGCGGGGAGGACAAGTCTCACGTTGGAATCGTAGAACTGGGAGGATGATGGGAGCAGTTTGCAGACGTCAATGACTCTGCAGACTGATCCCACGGGACTCGAATCGTCTCGAAATTTTTATGCGTCCATTTTGACCGTTTTTGGATGAGTGCTCTCGGAGGACGAGAAAAGTGGCGAACGGCTCTATGGAGAAGGCATCTGCTTGGGAGCAACGGTTCCCACAGTAGGAAGTTCACCCGGTGATGCATCTACCCTCTGAGAATAGTTAGACAATCATGTTCTTGTTCATATTTTGGGTTTCAGTTTATTTTGTTCGTTCGTTTTAGGTTTAGTTTCGGAATTTTTTCAAAATTTGTTGGGAACTTTTCTTAGAGCTTGCACTCGCTTGGAGGCATTTAAAAATTTCTTTTATTCTCTTTTATACAGATTTATGCCTTCAAGTTTTAGAGTCCTTTTTATTTAATCTATTTACAGTAACGTAATATATTAAACCCATTTTTTGTTATGTTATTTTTGATCCTTTTAATGTTTATGCAATTTTTGGGTAGCTAGTTTTTGTAGGTTTTTACGCTTTAACGGTGAGCCAAATAAAGAGTCATATATACATAACAATTATTATTAAAGAAATATTACAAGAATAAGACAACCTTACAGTACTTCTTAATAATTTTTACTTACAATTACTTTCATACATATTCAAAGGGGTATACAATTTTAAAAATAAAACAAAAACGTCTAAACCACGCCTATCTTATCACAAAATTAATGATAAGCATTACAAACAAAGCAGGTACACGAACAGTACGATCAGCAAAACATCGACAACAGTTTTCCTATGATTTAAAAATATATTTGCAACAAGATCGACAAGATTAACAGATAAATACTTTGGGAAAATTGACGTATTATTACGACTGGTTTTTATTGTTGAGTGAGGTGTAACCAGTCGGCCCAGGCGTTTCAGTCCTCTTTGAACAACAACAAAATAATTTCTTAAAAAAGCTCCACAAAGAACTTCCAAACTGATCGTCTAAATCATCCTGGAAAGCAGTGTAAGAGAAATCTGCACGTTTTGGTCCAATAAATTGTTGTAAATCGGATTGTGGAAATCCTTCCCGATAACATCTCTTAATAGTATCGTAAGCATCCATTATAACCGAAATAAATAGTGAAAGAACTACATAAATGTATAGAGAAATAAATGAATATAAATATATCCTGCTAAACCACCACAATAGCGGAGATTTGCTAGACATTGTTGTAAATGTTGCAAACATGTCATCTCCATTGATAAGCGAAAATAAACACTCGGATGTGGTTGAAATCGATCGGAATTTCATGTGATATGGTCCTAAAATCAGCCATCCGCAAAACGTAAATCCAGAATAGATAAGTAAAGCGCAGAGAAGAAAACGTAACATTTTTGGTGCAGCCCGTTGTAGTGTTAATATCACAACGTTGTATGTTTGGAAGAAACCTAAGTACCGAAGAACTCCAAACCAAACTAAAAGATTTCCAATTCCAATGAAAATAGAGCACATGTCCCACCCGTCCATTACGAAAAATTTTCTCTCAATTTGCTCCTTAAGCGCTGATCCAATGATTAGCATAACGTCATTAAACAGAATCATGATGTACCTAAAAGATAAACATTCATCATTTATTAATAGGTAGGGACTCTAATCCATGCAGGTTAATTTTAAATATTAAAAAGATCAAGCAAAAAGCAGCAAAACTTCACTTTTAACTCTAACTTACCAAAAGTTTATAAACTCCATTTTCCCTTTAGCACTCAGGTCCTTTTTGTACATGACTTTAAAGAAGTCTACTGTTTGTTGTTTAAGCAATTGAGCTCTGTAAATAGCTCGAGCGCACAGAGCAAAAGATGACAAGCAAATTAAGATCACAGTAATATTCAAAATACTTCGCATAGCAGCATCAAATTCAGTGTCGGTGATGTACTGAACGTCTCCCTTGCAGTGAAGACGTAAAGCATCGGCATCCAAAGTAAGTAACATCTGCCCATCATGATCTCTATTATCGAAAAAAATTGTTATATCAAACTTATAGCAATCGGGAGCTGTCAATGGTCCATAAGCTTTGAATTTAATTGTTTTAATAACGAATTTTAAAGTGGCCTTCACTAGGGCAGAAAAACTGATGGTGATGTTATTCGCTTCCAAAAATTCTTTACTGCCAATGGTTGTTACATTTTCTGACAAACTAATGCATTGGCGTACAATTTCTGGATTAAAAACGTAACTTTCATTGAAACCATATATAATTCCTTCCTTGTATGTATATAGACAAAGTTTCATTGGAGCCATTTCGTTATCGCTGGAAGGATAGCTATACGGTCCAATAGATCGGCTAAGATTGGCATAGCCTAGCAATGCATAGTCAATTGTTTCAAAGAATTCTGTCTTTTCGTAAAGGGCCAAAGGTCCATTTGCTGGTGGATATGACTCTACTTCCATATCCGTTCCCCAGCCCTTGAGGAATAAATGAGAAAATGCAATTCGATTGTCCCAGGCATAGTTTACGTGACTATAGCGAGACGATGCGAAAAGACATAGTTGCATTGTGACGAAAACGATTTTTACAACCTGGAAAATAGAAATTATATTTTAGACTATTTTGTAAAGGTAACATAAAGAAAAAATTTAGTTTTAAATTAAAATAAAAAAACTGTTACCCTACACTAAATAACAAAATCCTGCCATGGTGCGAAGAAGCTCGAAATGAAAGCTGTGGAGAGACATACTAAATTCAGGCTCTTCAATTTAAGTATATTGGAGCCAATGTCAACACCTTGCAAGTTTTCAATCTTGGAGCTACACGTGCCCTAAGATGGAATCGGCGGCATTGTAAGTACAATTAAAGCAAAATTCCGGAACCTAACTCATAAGCTTGCAAGCGTTACCTAAATGTTTTTAATATCTCTATCCGCGGCTCCGACTACTCTTCAAATAATACTCTCCTACGCACGATTGTGGCCTCTCCTCATTTGCGAATTGCAATTCAAACTTATTATTATTATTAAATGGACAAGCCTATTTGGCGACTTTTTTAGCACCGCGTTTTTGGTTACAGACTGTGATACTAATGATAAGGATTTTACTCATTTGACGAGGCTTGCGCCGACTACCCTTGAAACCAAAGACCTAGTATTTGCTGAGGATGCCATCCTAAAGCATATTTCTGGTTTGGCTGATAGTTTCTCGTGTGGTCCTGTTGGTATCTCTGCGTGGTTTGTAAAAAAAACTGTCGCATGTCCCTAGTTTCTATACTTTGTCACTTATTTAACTTATCTTTTTGTTATGGTGTTCCCGTACATAAGAAGAGAAGGAAATGTGACATTTCAAACTATCGCCCATTCCCAATTTATGTTGTATTGGTAAAATTTTTGAAGCTCTAGTGTGCAATGTTCTTAACTTTCACTGAAAACCTTTTCTGGGTTCCTTTCAGCATAGCTTCATGAAAGCTAGATCTACTACGACTAACTTGCTGGAATTCTCTAATTGCTGTATTTCTGCCATTGAAGCTGGCAAGCAAGTCGACTGAATTTTCACGGAATTTAGCAAGGCTTTTGACAGAATTAACCACAGTGTTCTTGTTCGTAAGTTATCTTTTCTAGGGTTTCCATCAATTTTCTTTAATTGGATTCGTTCCTATCTGTTTGATCGCACGCAACGTGCTCTATTTCAAGGTACACCTTCTAATGATATTTATTCCACCTCCGGTGTTCCTCAAGGTAGCCATCTAGGACCATTGCTTTTTATCATTTACGTCAATGATGTATCCTGAATTCTCCCTAATTCGAGAATTCTTTGTTACGCTGATGACACCAAAATTTTCCGTGTTATTTCAAGTGCGAATGAATGTGCACTATTAAACTCTGACTTAGAGGCCTTCACAATTGGTGTTCTACAAACTTCCTTACTCTAGATATTAGCAAGTGCAAGAATCAAGGAATCCAGTGCATTTTAACTACACCATAGACGGTGGCTCCCTGAACAGACTTGACAGGACCAAAGATTAAGGGGTCGTGCTAAATACAACCTTTTCATTGGACGAACATAACACTATCGTAAACAAAGCTAATTCTGCTCTGGACTTTGTAAAGCGATGGTCTAAGGAGTTTGATGACACTTTATTTTACGTTCGTAAGACCTGTTTTGGAGTATGCTAGTCCAGTGTGGTCTCCTTTTTATGTGACTCATATTAATCACATTGAGGCTGTACAAGGTAGATTCGTAAGATTTGCCCTTCGTGGCCTTCCTATGAAATATTTTAATGCAATTAATATGTTGAACAAAGTAAGCCCACAGCCTGCACAAGACTAGCATTCTCGAAAGTTGGTCTGAAAAAGTTGCAATAGAGAAGTTTAGTTAAATAGGATCATTGTGTTCCCTGGACACAGAGTCTACTGTCTAGTAAGAAGGCTAATCATCACGCCAATCAGATTCTTAAAGACGCGAGTTGAGAACTACACGCAGATCCTGCCTGTCAAATCTACCCAAAATGATTTCTACCATTGAAGAGTAATCAAAAAGGATGGGTCATTTTCTACAGAACAGATCCAATGTAATGTGGCCATGTCAGCGTTGAAATGAGCACAGTGATAGTATTAAGATACAATTGGGATACGTTGGGAAGAAGAAAAACTACATTGATGTAAATAAAAAATGGGATACGGCCGAGAATGCTACTCTGAGGCACACTAGTAGAAACCAAAAATCTGAAATAGAAACGCTTCGTTCGATCAGACAAGTAAAAATACAACCAGTCAGTTGTGTTGGTCTCTGCCAAATCTTGGCAGCATAACACGAGCCTGACCTGATAATTACCGTGTACATCCAATGTATTACTTTAGGACTTAAGCCCCATTTTGCTCCAAACGATCGTTTACACTGCCAGAAAGTCATGACAGCTTTCTTCATTTATATTTCCAAATAGGGTCTCCAGCTAAGTTTGTTGTCTAGTGTGACTCCCAGGTATTTTATAGATCAAGATGGTTTCATCGCCTTAACGAAAATGTTGATGGTTTTGAGGCCTTCAATTTTCCTTCTTGTGAAGAATAGTACCACTGAGAATTTGTTCGCATTAACTGAGAGGCCTTTTGGAGTGCACCAATCCTCGATAGTGTAAAGATGTAAAAGACTACTCATAGTGTCAAGGTATTTTCTTTGTATCACTACGATAATGTCGTCGGCGTATCATATGGTGTAAAAATCCTCATCAATGAACTTTCTAATAAGACTGTCGACCACAAGGTGAACCATATAAGGGGAGATAAAATGCCGATTTTTAAACCTAACTACTGATTATGAAAAGCGCCCTCGATATCCATGAAGAACCTGAGAGCATATTTTTATTGTAAAGTGCCCTTTCTACAGGCACCATAGTGTGATGAAGGGCGATATCAGTAGTTTTCCATTTGTGATACGCATGCTGGTTTCCATATAATAGAACATTTTCTAAAGAATGTGATCTAATGTACTCATCATGAACTTTTCCAAAGATTTCAGGAGAGATTTATTGGGCGAAATTATTTTGAAAAACTTGTAACACGACTTCCCTGGTTTTGGTATGAAGGTCAATCTTGGAATGTAACCGGATGCTAAGTATACTTTATAGACTCTGCAAGGATGACTTTGAAGTATATCTGATCCTTTCTGCATTATAGCTGGAAAAATTCCGGCCCTCCCAGAGCTTTTATAACGCGAAAAAGAATTTATTGCCCAGCTAACCATAGCTTTTAGAGTGTTGGCAATGTTCAAATGTTTCGTGTGGTCATGATGGTGCTCCTTTTATGTTTTTTAAAAAGTGTTGTTTGTCGGTTGCTCATGTTATTTTTAACCGACTTCCCAAAAAACAGAGAGGTTCTAAGTTCGACACGTATTTTTGTTCTGTTATCTTTTTGCTGCGGTCGTTTCTCTAGGCTCTGGAAGGATTCGGTTATAATTCCCCTTCACAAGAAAGTTGACAAAACTGACATCTTTAATTATGTTCCCACTGCCAACCTGTGCCACGCTGCGAAGGCGTTTGAGGTCCTAATCAGTGACGCGCTCCGTTTTTATTGTCGACCTTTCATTGACTCTTTTCAGCATGGCTTCATTAAGGGTAAATCCACGACCACCAACTTACTGGAGTTTGTGCATCACTGCCTGCCTCCGATTTAGGCTGGCTTATAATTTGACTGCATATTCCTTGACTTTAGCTAGGCCTTTGACTGTATAGACCACGGGCTTCTCATTCAAAAGCATCATATTTTTGGGTTTCCGCTTCTTCTGTTCCTTCCGGCCCTCTCCTTTTTATTATATTTATTAATGATGTTACGGTGCTACTGACTAACTCCAGCATACTGTGTTATGCCGATGATGCCAATATCGTCCGCGTCGTCACTTGCGAGGACGAATCAGCTTTATTAAACATTCATATTTTCATGATTGGTGTTCTAGTAACCGTCTCCCCCTTAATGCTGACAAATGCACCGTAATGACGTTTACCCGCAAACCGAGTCCCATCCTCTCTGACCACTATTTAGATGGAAGTACGCTGGGGAGGTTTGATTGGGACCTGTGGGTGGTTCTTAATTTCCGTCTATCTTTCGAGGCCCACGTGCACTTTGTTGTGAGTCGAGTTAATTCCATGCTTGGTTTTGTGAAAAGATGGTCCAAGGAGCTTGACGATCCCTACTTGACCAGGCTCCTTCTGGAATATGCTCGTCCGGTATGGGATCAGTATTTCGCCGCCCACATCAACCGGATCGAGGCTGTTCAGCGCAGATTCCTTGGGTTCGCTCTCCGCGGCCTTCTCTAGTGCGACCCTTCATTCTACCATTCTATCCTGCTATACTTGCTCTGATCTCTCTCAAACTTCTTGAAAAGAGACGTAAGATTTATAAGATTGTTTTTTGTATGATTTACTGAAAGGGACGATCAACTCCTCCGAACTACTGAACGACGTAGGCATTTCCATATCGGCCCGGTCATTGAGAAGCACCGAATTTTTCCATATTCGACAACATCGCTTTGTGGAATACACGAGCCGGTTACTTCTATGTCACCCTTCTTTAACGATTGGGCCGCCTACATTGAGCTTGGGTGTTCCTGACAGCGGCTGAAGAGCCAACTGAACGTATTATTTGATTAAGTTTAGCTTTAGCTTATATTTTAAATATTCTATTTTTATTTGTAGTAGCCAGTTTTAAACCAATCTGTTTCTTAATAAATAAATAAATAAATTCTCAATAATGCACTCCGTCTCTGGGCTGTTGTCTAGCTCGCAGCAGTGCAAAAAACAAGACATTCAAGTTTCCTCGCTTACTTTACCCTAATTCCCTTCCGGCCAAAACCATGATACGCATCAAAGGGTTGTCTTCTAGGATTTGGACACATCGTATAAAAAAAATTATGTCGATTAACTTACTCGCAGATGAAATGGCACGTGTGTACAACAGATCTGCTTCGAGTCCCCAACGGCAAAGGATGATTATAAAGAAAGACGAATGACTAAAATCGATCGGCAGATGGCAAAATCCATGGAACACTGGCACAAAAGGGAGATGGACGTATAAAATTATTCAGGATATCGAAAATTAGATGAATCGAAAACATGGAATCTAAATTACCACCTCACGCAATGGAACAACACAGATTTAGGCACGATAGTTGTCCTCTCTGTCCAAACTGTTTTAACGAGAAAGAAGACTCGAAACACTTAATACTTCACAGCATAAATTGCTAACAAACACCGCAAAGTAATGGAAGTCCTGCGGGGAGAGTGGTTGAAGAGTGGGAGCGAAACTTAACACGTGGATGCCATATAGTTTGGATTTCACTTGAGATCACTCGCAGTGATTTCTTAGCTGACTGCAACCTCATGGAAAGTCAATTTCCAACAGATGACTGGCCGTGGAGAGGTCAGATTTCGTGTAATCACCATTGGGCAGTTGTAATGAGCCTACCCGTACTCCTTCTTCTTTGTATAAAATTTTATGCAATCTTGCAGACTCACTTATGCAGAATAACGGAAATTGAATATCTGGTTTTTCAGTGCGTTGTGAGCTAGACAACAGTCCAGAAAGAGAGTGGATTTTTAATGAAAGAAAAATTCGTAGGTAGACAGAGACTAGAACTGGTATCCATGGTGCGGTTATCGTGCCACTCAGCCATTGATCCAATTCCGTTTTCATATGCACCACTTACTTAGTTTTACGCTACACAGAACTCTTCAAGTTTGTGTGGCATTTTCTATAATTCACTTGGAACTTTTTTTTGTAAGACCAAATCACCTGTGCATATAAGAGACTTGTAGTTATGCCCTTGAATGTTTACTTATTCTTCCATGAAATCTATAGTATTAATGAAAAGAGAGACTTAGAAAATATGTTTGCCACAAATACTTCTTAAAAGCATTAAGCATCTGATCTACGAGTACTTTGCTATTGTTTTCTATAGGGAAATCGTTTTTTGCCGCATGTGTTACATCATTAAACCATTTTCCCTTCGCACAGACAGTATACTCAAAAATTAATATTAGCAAATAAGATTGATTTGAACATTGGACTTAGAATAAATTAAACAATAAAGAAGTTTCCAACTAGCACCATTAAATTTAGATTTTCTTCTAAGGATAATCAAGCCACCCAAGAATAGTTGATTGTTATTCAATTGGTTCAAAGTACGTAATTTACGCATACTTTAAGTGTACAAAAGTAATCAAACGCTTGCGATTTGAAAGAATCTTTAGCAGCTCCGAACGGCCAAAAGCAGATAAGAACTTTACCCAAGCAGAAAGATTAAATAAAAATCGTGTCTTAAACTTAAAACATGCCGCAATTCGATTACGTAGGACTGTAATAAAACAGATAAGAACACCCGCAAGAGTAAGAAGCACATCATCACTTTCAGCAAATATATCTTAAACCGGATATGATAATTTCGGGGTATTATTCAAGTTTACGTGTGTTGTGAGAAAATTGTAAACAGACTTATATAACAAAACAAATTGTTGAGATTTGATATTATAACCAATTATACTTACTTGCACAACAAATTTATAAGGAAATCGTCTTTTTGCCTGCCACTTTTCAATGGGATTCATAAAGAAAAACTGCAATTTCCGCCTCATTCTTTCCTCATTATATGCTGCCATTGGGGTTATTGTGTCAGTGGGAATTTCAATAATACCCTCATCTTGGTCCTTTGAACTGGACGCTCTATGCTTTGTATCCTTCTCTTCTCCTGCCCTTTGTCGACGATATTTTTTGCCTTTTCCAAATCCTTCGTCACTTTCACAACACGAATTTTCTTCCTCATCATGACTATTGGTAGACAAGATCACTTGACTCATATTCACAAAATTTACAGATAACTACGCAAAAGAACAATTTTCTTTCATTAATAAATACTAAAACAAATACGTAATGCCCGACTTGTGGATGTAAATCTAATATTCTTCGATATAATGTTTATTTGGGTCGACTTTGTTGATGCTTAAACTAATTTCATTTTCTTTGTCAGCTTTGCAGATAGGCTCAGTACAGCTGATTCTGATTGTCAAATGAAACATCGCTCGAAGCTCCGCCTGTAAGAATTAATTGGAAACATTTTTGTGCTGCATTTGAATTGTTTTGAGAACTTGTCTGACTTTTTATTCGCTTTTAAGCTACTTATACTTAAGGAAATGTTCTAAATTTATTGTTTTTGACAATAAAAGGTTGTAATAATTTATGCAGTTAGCAAATTATATATAATTAATTAATTAAATTATCCGGAAATAACTTTTGTTGCATTTTCAAATATTGTTAATAGTGTAGAGCCCTACAATACCGCTTCAAAAGTGACACTTGCAACAGCAAAGGAAGTGAAAAATTCTTTTGATGAGTTTGCACCGTTGCATTAGCGTTTCTATTAATGCGTGAATTAAGTGAGGAATATATAAATTGCAACCGCTTTGTAGCAAGTATTATATTAATTGTGGTAAAGATAGCAGAATTTATTGGTAAGTTTGAAGAAATTTGCTTTTTGTTAATAAGAAAACTCATTGTTTCACAAGCTATCTAAATTTGCTCGAAAGTATTTTTTGCTTATATGTAGTACATCTGAATATAATAAACAATCTGCGCCCAAAATTTACAATTGTCGTACAAATTTAAACATCTTCAACAATATAGATACACAGCCTTTTTAAAAGATTAATATATAAGGTAAAGGCAATAAAGGTATCAGTAGTTGACCACTGAAAAGCGCTTTCAAGTAAGTATGGCGTTTTCACCTTTCGAGTTTAATCGGAGCAAGGGCTTAAGTGTTCAGAAATTAAGTTGTATTCCTAAATTAAGAAACAACAATTTCTACTTTAATTTAACTATTAGAATTAGGTGAAAAACATGAAGCCCAGTAAGTACTTGTCCCAATAATTGAATATCGGTGACAACGACAAAATTAGTAGATGCCCATGTGCTGTACCAGTAATTGACCACGTAGACAAATAATAATATAACGTGAATAGGACCCTTAGTAGAAAAGGTTAAGAATAATTAAACACTTTTATTGAATATTCGAATAAGAAATCGTTACAATGAAAACTTCAGTAATTAAACTTTACTTCCAAGCAAACTCCAACTCTGAAACTGAAAACACATTTCGGCTTTTGCTAACTTTTTAAGATTCCTAAATGTGAGAGACAACTGAGTCTCACTGGTAATTTCGAATATCCGAACTCTTTGGCCACTTCAGTATTTTCCGGGGAAATATTTATCAATATCCTCTTCAATGCACCTCCGTATTGGCTTCCAATAATGGCGTTCATGTCTTTTTCGAAGATTTCAGCCAAAACCTCTGCAGTGGAGTCAGAACATTCCGAAAAGTTCAGCTGTCTTTTAATCCGCTTATCTTTCGGGTGTTTATCTTTCTTTTGCTTCGCTTTTTCCTTCTACTCTCCACGTTTCCTCTCATGTGCCTTTTCAGGTTTTAGGCATTTTATCTTTTGGTGCTCTCTTTTTTTCTGGTTTAAATAATTGGTATTCCATCACTACCAACTAAGCTTTTTTGTGGAGTTCTATTTTCCCCGGAGAGTGGTTGGAGTACACCAGGGGCGTGTGACAGGCCAGCAACAGGGCTTCTTTGTAGAGCTATGCTTTTACTAGAAAGTGGTTGAAGAAATTCGGGTTGCGGTGTCTAGAAAAGAAAGCGATAATTCACGACTAGTGCCTCTACTACAGATATCCATTTCAAACGACTCTAGTTCGTCACTTGCTACTGGATAAATTCATTGGTAAGTCGGCTATTAGTGCACGTCCTTCCTTGTGAATCGGTTCAGCTGAAAGTAAACGGTCATATGGCCCAAAAGTTTGTACTTGCGTACTAGCGATGTTATTGAAAGATGGTTCTTCAACTTCATTGAGTTCAGTTCCCGTCTCAATATCCGCATTTGCACATGACTCAGCATATAAAGTAAGTTGATCCATTAGAATCGGGTTATAATCGAATTATCGATTTCGTTACTGGGATCAGTTGGCTCGACAGTGAACTTTGTAACGTTTTTCTCCAAAAATTCTGGTAATAGCTTGGCAAATTCCCTATTTTTCCAAGAAGGAGGTGAAAAAGTATTCGAAATAAATTCAAAAAAAGTCTCACAAGTCATCCTCTCAACATACATTTTTCTAGGCCCCACTCTTCAGAAAAATTTTCTGCAATGTCCTGTGGCACACGCTTATATTTAAATAACACTGTCGTCGGATCTGAAACACCACTTGCACTGCCGGTAATTAAAACTGTAATGCATTCCTTTTCGTTGGCGTTTGTTTGCTGGTAAACGTTCTGCTACCTTTCTTTGCTAAGAAGTTCGCTTTTTTGGATTTAAAGAAAGCAGTTTCGTCACAATTGAATATTCGAGATGGATCATCTAATATGTTTTCATAGTCATGTTTTTTTTTAGATATGTGGTGTGTTGCTCGACAATTCTCCTAACTCATTCTTTTTTCGCGGGGTTACTATGGATGAGATGATAATCTGCAACCACAATTCATCAAATTATTGTTACCGTATATCGATCATTTTTGATAATATTGTTAATGTGTGTCTTACCATGTCCTGCTTTTGTGATGTATGGAATGTTGCAACAGTTTTGCCTCTACCTAAGAGGTCTTCTCCACACCTACCTGTCGACTTCTGTCCTATAAGCTTGTTAAGCTTCCTATCGAAGGTTCTTGAAAAGCTTATGTATACACAAATGCTTGAATTTATCGAAAATAACAATCTTCTAACATGTTGGCAATCTGGATTTTACTCATCTCACAGCTGCAAATCGACAGTTTTAACAGTAACCACCGATATAAGGAGAGCTATGGACCAGGGAAAGTTTGTCGCCTTAGTAGTCTTAGACTTTCTAAAAGCACTCGACAGTGTTGATCACCACATTCGCTGCCAAAAGCTTTCAACATCCTTTCTTGACGGGGAGAAAGCAGCATGTTAGGATCAATAATGCAACATCGAATGAACTGCGTTTGCTGAGTGGGGTACCTCAGGGTTCAATATTAGGTTCATTGCCCTTTAGTCTTTATATCAATAATTTGCTGAATGTGGGACAGAAAAGGGGCAAACAGGTTTTGAAAAGGGTAGTTGATAGGACGGAACCTTGAGGAACGCCGTTTGGTTTAGCATATCTAACTTTTAAAGATCTTTTGGCTCTGTTTGAAAAGTTCTGTAGGATAGGAATTGTAGAATTCGTAACATGAATTTGGAATAGGTGATAAATTATCAGTAGAGAAAACGTCCCCATTCTTGGATGGATTTTGCTAATTATTTGTTCTTGGATGTTACTATCCCATAGAAATTATTTTATGAGCTAATTGAGAATTACTTATTTTTAAATCGACCTGTACCTTCTTTATCATACCATAAGGGCTATTGTCTTATTATGGCAATAGGACGGGCGTTATTCCTTCATTCGGATTAGCTCCGTAAAAGTGATGTAGTCGGATAAGTTAGATAAGTTTCTATAGAAGTTTGGTTATTTCCATGAAACATCCCATATTTTTGCTGTCAGTTGTCAAGTGCCATTTGACAAGCATGTGTCGAGTACTATGCAAACGATTCCTCAAATTTTCACTTTACATCCCGAATTTCCTTTATTCGAGAGATAGCATACACTTCTCTTGTACTTGTCATCTTTCCAATTAAGATTGCTTCTTCGTTATTATTATGAGATTAGAGACAGTTTGTGGCGAAGAATCTAAATAAACAGAAAATTCGACCCCGTCCGTAGTGGTTTTTACAAAACTCGGAAAAGATTTTTAGTTTTGCGGAGATAATTAATCTTGAGATGGTCGTCACCTTCCTCGTTTGTGTTGATTCTTTATTAGGGGTTGGGGCTAATTTCTATCTTTGTCGTTAAAGTAATGCATGTGTTGGGGAGTTGTCATAAGTAGGCAGATATTCATACGTTCTCTTCGCCCATTCCATCATGCTCTCTTTATAAAAACAAAAAACCAACTGCTATCGTCTATAAAATCAAAATTTAACTTGAAAATCTTCACTATGAATTTTTATATTAATTAGAAAACTTGATTTGTCCTCATATGGTCTTAGAATACTTTGTTATATTATTTTTTCCTCTACGCCTGTCACATATACGTTGCTGAATATGCAACCGTATCGGACCACTGCCTCTGTGACCATCCTGACGCGCTTTGGTTAGGTTAGGTTAGGTATCCTCCGATACTATCGAGCTAAACATGGAGGAAGATTTCCTTCGTGTTTGGTAGTTCAGAATGCCTGCATTAAGGCAACAACTGTTTTGTAAATGCGATTTAATTGCAAGTATATAAGTTGAACAACAGGTAACCTAACACGGAACCTTGTGGGAGGCCACAATATTTATTGGAAAGCACCGCATACATCGAAGACAAAAAGTCAATTATGGTTCAAAAAGCAAAAACTTCTCGTAGGATAGTCATTCGAAAATATCCAACACAAGTTAATTTAGTTCAAAAAGTTGCAGAGAATGAGAAAATTTTATGAGCTTTAGAAAAAATATTTCAATAGAAAAATATGGCAGGGATCGTGTTTGGTTGTTGATTGGCTCTGTTTAATATGTACGGTGATTCAGGCTCCTGAAAATAATCTGAAGAGTTCCATTTAGTAGAAACCTAACAAAAGTTGGTATTCATTTTGTGCTTTTATTGTTTTATCTATAACTTTTAATATTTAACATTACTTTTTAAAAGGCTATGCTCTGGCGTACGTAATGTCTATTGCATAAATATGAACTCGACTGAGTTATTGTAATATTTCTAAATCACTAAAAAAACGAGGAAACTATCTATTGGAAATCATATTTGTGTCTGTGGTGGTGTTAAAGAACTCCAACTATCATTTCGAATTATTGTTGGTGAGTTGTCAGTCTTAGGTGATCTTGAAGGACATTCCAAAGTAAGAACAGTTCCTTCTTCCTCATTGTTGAAAATAGGTGGAGGTTCTTCAGGTTGTTTTTGTATAGGCGCTACAGGTTCGATTGTATGATTGTAAGAACTAAAAACAATAGTACAAAATAAAATGAGTCTACTTGTAGTGTGTGTTTAGAATTACTTTAGATTACCTCATTTCACCAACCAATGAAATATACTCCGGAGCCTGATATGCATAAGAATTGGAATAGATTCCATATTCACTTCCAGAATGCCATGTAGTTGAATATCCTAATGTTGTTGGATTTAATACATTTGTGTATAGCTGATGAGATGGTGAAGTAGGTGTCGGATGATAAACTTGATGAGGAGAACTAGTTGAATAAGTCTGAGGGGGCGATCCTGATCCCACTTGATAGTTATCAGCTTGATTAGGAAGATTGTATTGGTTGTGCGTTGTTAGATGATGAATTGTATAGCCAGGAGATGACGTATAATTTGGTGATCCCGTAGATGGTGTAGGAGATACATTAGATGCTGATAATTAAAATTATTCTTAAATAAATAAGAAAATGGAAATTTAGTATGTACTTTACTTATAGGACTGCTAGGATTTGGTGGTGGTGTCCAGTAATTACTTGCACCACTTTGCCAATTAGACGGATATGAGTACACTGCAGCTGTACTTGTAGGTTCAAGTGGTAAAAAGCCTGATTGTGGCGGTGGTGTCGAGGAGATATTATTTGTAGAACTAGAAATAACACGAGGTCTTGCGTAGGGTGCAGCTCTGGTTCTTGTCGCATGCCTATTATATCTGTCACAATTAGTTAATTGGGTTTGTGGTGGCGTATACGGCCCTGGCGGAATAAACCAACCATAGTGAGCCCCTTCATGAGAATATATGGAATCTGGCCGTTCCTAAAATTATTTTAAATTTATTTATTTATTGTTTTTGTTACAATTATCTCACCTTTGCATCTAAAAATGCTTTCGCAAAAGGATTGTATTTTATTTTTAGTGATGTAACTTCCTCATTTTGATAAGCTGTCACAGCAATGAATTGAGTTTCTGGAAACGGATAAGTTACAACATGGCGCTGCTCTGAACCAACTCGAACTAAATGAACTCGAGGCTCGTATTTGTGTAGCGAATTTAACATGATCTGATAAGAGTTAAAATTATTTTGTCTTAAATATTGTTTTAATAATTTAAAGCATATGTACACACCTGTCCGTTTCCATTAGTTTTATTCGTTAATTTGACTTTTGCAAACGAAATTGGTTCTTTCATCCAATGAGCTCCGAAGTTTGGTGATTCGGGATGAACATAAATAGGATTTGATGGTGGAACTTCTGCCTTACCTCCAGGGACCTTAAAAAGTGCTATAAGTTGAAAAATAACTGTGTTAAATTAAAGAGGTCTTACCCATTCTCCATTTACATATTTCCACCGGTGATTATCTACTTGAACGAATTCTAATAAAACTGTGTACATAGCTGCTGCATCTAGGCCTGTGGCAGTTACTTTAACTACTGGAAACATTCGCCTGTAAAAGGTATAAGATCCGTGTTTAGAATTTAATATTGTCGTTAAGTTAGCGAGTTGCACATTTACAAAGAGGCAGCATTTGAGTTATTTAAGAAAATGTATGTAATCTGAAAATGTAGACAATAAATCTAATTTGGCCAAGATGGTCTCCTTGAGGCATACCGGAAGTTTGTTTTTCTTTTTACGATGGGGCCAAGGTCTAGGGGACAACCCTTTGATGCGTTAGCATGGCTTTGTGCCGAAGGAAATTAGGGTAAGGGGAGTGGGGAAACTTGAATGTCTTGTTTTTGCATTGCTGCGAGCTAGACAATAGCCCAGAGATGGAGCGGAATTTTTTAATTCTGTTTTAAAACCCACTGGGAGATCGAGTGTCGAACCCGAGAATTGAAATTGGTTAAAGCTCTCAACATTATTTTAAAGTTAAGAGATAGCAGAAAGCGAATTTGTTGGCTCGTTCTGGCGCTAGCCAGTCATCCTGAAGACGAGGAGGATCAATAACATCTTGCTTTTAATGGTTGTGGAATAGCATGTGGGGACGAAGCCTGCCGCTAAGTACTTGGGGATGATGATCGATTTGAAATTCACCTTCGAGGAACATTTAAGGCGTGCAGCTGAAAAGTCAGCGTCCCTGGTCGCGGATTTGAGCAGGATCATCAGCTTGAGCGAGGGCCGGCTACTAATGACAACGGTGCAGTCGGTGCTGCTCTATGGTGCGTAGATCTAGGAAGGTCAGATGCGGCTGGAGATATACAGGATAGGGCTGGCTTCTGTGCAGCGCCGAGCCGCTCTGAGGGTAGCTTGTGCCTAACAGACTCTTCCCGAGGCGGCGTTACTCCTCATCGCTGCGATTATACTCATTCGACTCTTGGCGATGGAAAGGGGAGCCATCTTCAGTAGAAGAGCGGAGATCGGTCGAGCATGGGCCGCCAGGGAGAAGAGACCTCATACCATGGGCAAGTGGCAAGAGTTATGGGACAACGAACCTAAGGGGCGATGGACTGCACGACTCCTGCCACGAATGGAGCCGTGGGTCAGTCGAAAGCACGGAAAGGTGAACTATTACATCTAGAAGTTCCTTAGCGGAAATGGGTGTTTCCAGTCGTACCTCCATAAGATAGGGAGGCCGAGACATCCGAATTTCCGTACTGCGGGGGTGGCAGGGACAATGCAGAACAAGCGCTCTTCCATTGCGGCCGGTGAGAGGATGGTAGGGCTTTTGTCAAGAAGGTGCTCGGACGTCTGTCTCCGGACAACGTAGTGAGGCACATGCTAGAAGGAGAGGCGAAGTGTTACTTAGTCGTGGAGTTCGTGGAAAACTCGTTCCGCACCAAGTATCGGGAGTCTGGGACGCAGGTCCTCCCACGATGGGAACCCCGTGGGCTAAGCGAAAAGTACAAGTCCAAAGTAATGTGAAAAACGGTCCCAGGCTGGTGTCCTTGGAGCTGGAAGTCTACGCGACGTCGGATGGGAGCCCGGTACTCCATCCGTAAATGGATTTCCCCTCCTCCTAAACAAAAAAAAAGAAAAAAATAAGCCAATTTTAGAGTTCAGCCAGGAAGCCTTCTGCTTCTTTTCTCACCTATATATGTATATAAAAATAATGAATGGGAGTATGTGTGTATATATGTATTTATGCATGATGCAGCATAACTCTGAGACTGCCTGGAATAATAATAATTACCAAATTTGGTACACATATTGGAAAAAAAATACTAAGATAAGACATCCTTAGCACCCCTACGGGTGTATGTGGAAAGGTGACATGTAAAATAATCGAAAACGGCCGATATTAGTGTCAAATCCATAGTTTTCAAATCCGTTAAATACTGTGGGACTGCGATAATCCTAGGGATATGAGCGTGGAGGGAGTGACTGAGATGAATTACACTCCCGTTGAAGTTAAACGCTGTGGGAGTAAGATACCCTAACACCCCTACGGGTGGCTGTTAAATCGGAGTGACATGTAAGAATATTTCGAAAATAACGCTCACTTACTTAAAGGCTGTGCAACGCCGGGTACAAGCAGCAAGTTGTAAATAAAGGACAACGTAGGTTGTGTGTAGTAGGCTGATGGTATTTGTTCGTTAACTCATCGATATCTACACGTGCAAGCCTGCGCAATTAGTATTTTGTATATTTTGAGGTTAAATCTAGCTAAAATCAAACTAGTATTACCGCAATAGATAATCAAGATGTGAATGTAGTTATATCATTATAGCTGCGGAAGATGGTAGAGCAAAAAGAAACTATGAATTGGAAAATACAAGGAATGCTCGAGTAGGCAGGTCAAAATAACATAAAGAAGAACTCAGCAGAGGCTGCAGCATCTGAACGATCCTGGACCGCTTTGAATGCTAAATATAACTCCATAAAATATAGGAAGATGTACATGTAAAAATTATCAATAAGACCGCCTCTTGAGCAATATTTTTCGCAATCTTTAAAAGGTAACAAAACCTTAGGACGTAAGCGTACCTATTAAATCTCTATGATAAACGTGCAAAATGATATACCACGTCAAGCGAAAGAAAAAAAAATTGCTAGTGCTAAATAGAATATTTTTGAGGAAACCCTCACACTAGTTTATACATAGTTACACAATGATCCGACGTAATTAGTAATAAACTGTTAACTAAGCAAAAATACAAGGCGTTAATTGATAAAGCAGAATACTTTGAATGTAAACATCTTCCGAAGATGCAACCGCATTATTCGTTTAGCATAGTGGGCTGCATCACTGATCATGAACTGCACGAGAGCAAAGAGCAGAAATCAGCAAGAACGCACCTTATGCAGTTTTCAATCATTAGTCGTAAAAGGACTGCGAATATGTTGAATGTTAAACAGAAACAATTTTTAGAACAACAAACGTTTGTGAAGGCAACAAATGTTTGCAGGAGTTTTGTCTTTGTAGGTAAATATTACTTCATATCTGTTGACATTTTAGTGACTTACTTTTGAAAAATATCATTCCTTCGTCTATCTCAATTATGTTTAATGTCTGAATTCGATGAAAATAAATATAGTGTTCTCGCAGATTATATAGGAATAGCTTTAAAAATTTTAATAGAAGAATACTCTATAAACTTGTTCCTCTCTGCGAGTGTAAAACATTCTCATCAAGGATTCATTGGCTGTAAACTTATTGAAACGGTGGTTTTCCCGCCTCAAAGCATGTCTTAGGCTTATCCATACCGAGGAGTCTTGACAAAATTTAGAGATCGTTTTCATATACAAGGCTGATCAAAACAAATCCCTTGAACCGTTAGGGACTGTAGTCAGCGAATAGGAACTATGAACGTTCATACCAAAAGCAACATGGGACATACCAGTACGTTTACTCAAAGGACTATTTTGTAGAGTAGCCTTTTTCGTAGAAAAATCTATCTCAATCAGCTGGACAACGGACTGCGATTTAAGTAACACTGCATTTGTTGTTCTTTCAAAATTGGCTCAATATAGAACTCAGCGGTGAACTCCTCTTGGTAATAAACTTAGGTAGAATGCCAAGGTCAAAATCTTAGACAAGTCTGTGGACCGTGTGCGCGGTACGCTTAGATCAACGAGCATAAGGGCTTTTAAAAGCATCCTTAACATATCCCCTGTTTACATTAAGATAGAAGGAGCTGCTACTCCTGCCAGACTTGATCTATGAAACGATCAAAGACTTCGTCTGAAATCATCTTTAAGTCGATCTCATTCAAATTTAATTAGGCAAGTATAATTTTATAGAATAATGACGGAAGCTAATTTTGTTGTGATCTACGAAGGTAGCATATTAACGCGATGTTCCCGCTAGCTTATCTACTTTACGCTTCACATTGATGGCTCAAAATAAATAGGTGCTCCGGGTGAAAATATTTAAAGTAGAAATCTGACTGACAAGGGTCTAAAATAGGCGAAAAAAGTCAAGTTGTCGAGAATAAATCGAAAACAGATATAATAGATAATCTGTCAGCCTGGTGACTTTCGAGTGTTTTGTATAGACTGAAAAACATAAGTGATCGCTATGAATCAGTGATAGGCATTATTCGAATAAATTTTCAATCAAATAACGATTTTTTTTAAAAATCGAACTAAAAAATTATTCGAATAAATTTTTATTCCATTTTCAATTTATTTTAAGTTATTCGCAAATAATTATTTGTTATTTGGTGGTTTTTATTCGAATTTCAAATAATTATTTGTTATTCGATTATCAAATAATTATTCGTTATTTGATGACTTATTCGCTGTTATTTGGTGCCTTTTATTCGAATTTAAAATAATTATTTGTTATTTGATTATTAAATAATTATTCGATAGTTCATGTCTCTTTATGAAATAATTATTTGTTGTTGGTGTCCATTAGTTCAATTTAAAAAAATTATTTCTTGGTACACGCATTTCTTATCACAAGGTGTCTCGTACTTAGGAAATTAAAACTGCCTTGTTATGTTTCGATGTTTACAGTAAAGATTTTAGTAAATAATACCATAAAACAAATAATTATTTAAAATTGGAATAAAAAGCTCCAAATAACAGATAATTATTTGCGAATAGGTCTTCAAATAACGAATAATTATTTGATTATCGAATAACGCACGATCGACTAACAAATAATTATTTGAAATTCGAATAAAAAGCACCAAGTAACAAATAATTATTTGAGAATAATCTTCCAAATAACAAATAATTTTTGTAATCACATAAATTTTTATTCGATTTTTCAATTTATTTGAGCTTTTAGCTTTTATCTTTATTCGAATAATAAATGCCCATCTCTGCTATGAATTACTTAACGAATTGGACGACGATTTGGAGTCGCAAAATGTCGAAGATTCAAACGATACTGATTATGTGCCGCCTAGTGAAAAGCTAAAGTTACGTCGCAATCGAAAATCCATTGCAGGCAACAGAAGAGTCTTACATGAATGGAAACACGAAGAAATCGTTTCTTTGATTGCGACTGTTGAAAAGCCGCTTTTGGGTCGCCGGTTCGAACTAGTCCAAATTGACGAGCTTGGACCACTGGCGCGAGGTTTGTCATAAAATCGGCTTGAACATTGAACCGAAAAAAGCCAAATCGAAGTTCTAACAGGTGTGTGGCTAAAACGGCGATAGTAGCCTACTTACTTTTTGACATTTCAGTTTAATTTAATTTTCACACACAAAACAGAAAAGAAACGTGCCAAGATGTCACGAAAATCATATTACGTCTTCAAATAAATTGTTGTATAATATGTCACTTGATAGTTTCAAATTAATGTTTGTAAATACCACCGTGTAGTCGAAAGCTAGATATATTTGCAAATGGCATTTGCAACCAGTATTGAAAGCCACCTAATACCTACAAGGTTTACAGCCATATTTGCAATCACATCATTGCTGCAAATATAAATGCAGCTTTAATATCCAAATTTTGGCATTTGCCACCATACCGAATTCGCAATCGTCATGGTTGCAAACAGTTGCCGTCTAATATAGGCTTAAGCTCAGAGTATAAATCGGCGGGCAATAAACCGAAGCAAAGCCCGATGCTTCCGAGAATTGGTAGATGACGTCAATAGGGATCCATGGGGGCTTGGGTACAAACTAGTGACCCAGAAACTCGATGCCCTAAAACCCACGTGTGAGATGGAGCCCACCACCATGAAAAACATCGTGGACGCACTCTTTCCTGAACATCCGGTGGGATCGATACTATATATATATATATATAAACTGCCTGAAGAGACGTCCCTGGTCGGGTATGCGGACGATGTTGCTGCACTGATATCAGCACGCGACGTGCAACAGGCACAGCTAAAGCTGAACCAGGTCCTGGCCAAAAGAGAATCCCGATCATCGTCCCAGTGCGAGTCGGAGAGGAGACCATACGAACGAGACCATCGCTGAGGTACCTTGGCGTTACAATTGACACCAAGTTAGTTTCTTCCAGGAGATAAAGGAAAAAAAATTTATCAACTAAATTAAACAAATCTCACCTTCCATTCTTAGTAACAATCATTTCATTTGTTAAATTTTGAAAACGTAGCCATAACTCCCGGTCGTCCAGTGTAACATTTAAATTTCTATCGACATCTGGACTCCTGGATCCATTTTGTCCGTTGACTGATGTACTCGATGGTGGTGTTCCAAGTGCAGCTGGATCAATGGCAGAAAGTATATGTGATGTCGCCATCTCATCTGGAAATAAGAAAAGGTACATAAACAAAAATTAATACATAGAAAATAAAAATTTTTACATAAAGCTCTCAGGTTGAATAATCTTAGAATCGGAGTCTTATTGCTTTTCATGCACTGCAGTAGGCTAATATGATTTTGTTGTTCCGAGGCAGTTGCATGGCAATCTCCGTTGCTCCGAATATCCCTTTTTTTTTGAAAAATATCTCAGTGCTGAGCTTTATGGCGTTTGTCTCTGTAGAGAACGGAAGAGCAATATAGTTTATATAATCACTGGAAGGCAGAGCATGGAATCTGTAATGCTTAGGCAGCTTTTGTACCTATTTTATCCTATTTTATCCGACATAACACTATCTCGAATTCCAATATCCACTTGTCGGGCATGGAGCGGTAGCAGAACTTCACCCGATTCGAACTTCAACGATCGCAAGTAGACCTACAATTTAAAGTAGGTCCCGAACTACTGACATTTTCTGTGCAACCCCCACGACCTTTTTGTCGTGATCTGTTGTCAGCAGAAAACAACAGAGGGGGATTTGTAGAAATAATTAAATCTCCAGATATTACTGCCGAATCCATACTTTTCGGGGCCAGTAAAATGAATAATGATACTCCCGAGTCTATTAAATAATTTGATGATAAGACACCCCTAAGGATGAGGGTGGGAATTTAGTGTCAATGGTGCCGATATTAGTGTCGAATCTGTAGTTTTCCGTGTCGCTGACCTAAAAAAATTTGACATCCAATCGGGAAATATTCTCTACCCAACAAAAAAAGAATCATTCAAATCGGTCCACGCGACGCGGTTATACATAAAAAGAAAAGAAAATTAAAATAAGGGTCGAACTTATAACCTCTGGTTTTTGGGAAGTCGGTTAAAAATGGGTCGCGAAAAACTCCTAAAGGTGAGGAAATTAACAGGATAACTGCCTGTGAAGAAAAACGTTAGATTGGTGAAAAAATTTGACGAAACACTTGGGTAGTAAACAGCTTTTTAATAGATCCTGATAATTATGGAAAAACAACTGAACAAGAACGTTGTAGAATTTTAAGGGTGGCATCAAATTCTTAAACTTCTATGCGGCAAATCGCTGGTAAAGATGGAACAACGTCGGACATACGACAAATGTTGCGCCCATTTCAGGGGAAATGGAGGAGAAAATTCTTGAGGCAAGCAGAACTGATCCTAATATAAGTACAAGGTTTATAGCTTGTAGTATAGGGTGAGTGCATCGATAGTATGAAAAGTATGAAGAAGAGAAGGACTTTACCCTTTTCACTTGACACCTGTACATGAGCAGGCCTCATCAACATGACTGAGCGTCAGAATTGAGGAAAAATCATACTCCAGTGGTTGAATGGAAATTACAGGTGTAAGTGGATCCGGTGGATTTGTGGGGGACCATAATAGAAATGGCGTGATCTCAGACAAGAACCTCGTTTTTTTCCACGCGGAACTTTGTTGACGGATCCGTTATGGCTTGGGCAGCATACAGCGGGTGCGGAAAAGTGGGCTTGGCTTTCATATCTCACAACAGCGAAGATTATCAGGCAGAGCTAGAAGAATATATATTAAGCCCTACATTCGACGTTTTCGCTCTACAACACTAACATTTCAACAGGACAACGCATCGATACACGCGAGCAAGTCTACAAAGGATTGGTTGGCGAAGGCGAAGATTTCTGTACTCGAGTGGTCTGCTATTTCTCCGCACCTTAACCCGGTTGAAAATGTTTAGGGCATGATGGTTCGCGATGTTTATGACAACGCAAAGCAGTATGCGACAGTCGCAAAGTTCAGGGAAGCGATCAAATCAACATGGGACAACATCAGCACGAGAAGTCTTAAATCTTAATAATTTAATAGTGAAGCAAATGAAAATGGTATTTAAAAAAGACGGAAATCCGATTGATTACTAATGCTTTGTAAGCAAAATCCCTAAGTACTTCATAAATTAATTATTTATGGAAAAACTGAATTGTCTCCAAGTGTCCCTATTAATGTGGGACATCCATTTTTTCACATAAACTGTCCAAATAAACGAACGAATGGGATTAGGCTCGCCAAATTTTAGTAAAATTCGTTAATTTAACCCCTTAATCCACTCAAAAAAGTTGGTGCAGTTTGATGCAATAGAAAAAAAAATTAACCCTAAAAATGGGGTGTCCCTGTAAATGTGGGACACACTGTAGAAATTGCAACAAGAGATGAACACACAACAAGAATTTTAGAAGGCGGAAATAAAATATAAGAAAATCTAGCAATTGACTTAAAAACGTCACTGAAAAAAGGACCTCTTCTGTGCATTCAAAATGACGGAGGATATTTTGAAAATATTTTAACTAATTAATTTCGGAGGCAAGTATGAGCTGTACGTTTGATCATATAATTTGAGAAAGTTGAAAGATTTTTGTGTGTTTTAAATTTCTTTTGAAAGAGGATTGGCCACGATTTTAAACCCAAAAATAAAAAAAAATTATAGGGCAAATTGTCAAAATATCTCCGTTTGAAATGCAAAATTAGACTTTTGTCACAAAAAAATTACGCAGTCTTTTATACTGTTGTATTACCTTGAAAATACGCGTTAAAATTTAAGACTGGTTAATTTCATCGTAAAAAAAACAAACTCCTATAGCTTGAAAAGGGGTGGGGGGGGGAGGTGAAGATAGAAAGAGGTGTATGTAGCCCCTTAACCCTTAAGCTTGCAGTCTTAAGGTAAAAAACCATCGGTAAGACCAGAGTGCAATCGTGGCTTTTACTGTGAATACTTTCGTAAATAGGTTCCAAGGGAATTTTCGATATAAAAGTAAACTTTACTGTTGTTCTTAGTTTTAGTCTTGTGAATAGTTGGCTTGCTCTAAATAAGCTATGCTCTGGTCAAAATTATTTAAAAATATTTAAAGATAATGAAATTTGCAAGGAAGTCGTAATGGAGTAATTACCAAAATTTTACTCTTTTCCAGTATTACTCAGTTCAGTTTAATACCAAATTTGGTCTTTTCACTTCTTTAAAAAATTTCCATTCAATTTTTTTAAGCAATTTGTAATTTGTAAGTATTAGAAAATAACTAAAAAGTAATTTAAGTCCTGATCACTCAACAAATTAATTTGCTGTTATTTTTTCCAAAATTCAGAATCCTTTCTTTTTTAAATCAAAAAAAAAAAACATTAAGTTCCCCGGTAGTAGCATTTTATAACTTTATTAGTATAAAGAATTTCGGTTTGGCAGATGTAGACGACTAAAGGGTTAAAAGATTTCTTTTATTGTTTCCTACTGTACCGCTTTCGGACCTCTTAAATTGCTGCAATAAAACTATAAAATTATGATTACAATGCTCTTTTCAAAGGCGGCCGTACACCTTTGAACTTTATGAGGCTCACTCTCAAAATTAAGGTTTAGATTGGATAAGTTCTGTCTGTTTTATCAAATTGGTTGGACTACTTTTTGGCTATGAATAAATTGCATTAATAGTTAAATACTAACATCATCAATAAACATATAATACTTGTATATTTTGGAGTTTATGCATTTGCATTTGTAAGCATCGATTGAAATTGTTTTTGTCATTAAAATAACTCCTAGAAATTATTATATTAATATAAATTTCACTAGTTAAGTATACATAAGTACAAGTACACACCTCACCCCTTAAGCCTGTAGGAAGGATAAAAGGGGAAAGCATATAACAAATTTCATGAGTTAAGTATCCAAAATTAATTTATATTAAATCTGTAATTTTTTGGTAACTTTACTTATATACTTAATATAAAACTTTGTTACTTGAATTATACTTTTCCGTACCATAATTGAAAGATATTGATTAAAAGCGTTAAGCACGCAAATGATAGGGTTCCGTAGAGTTATTTTAAAATTTTTCATAAACTATTTATACAATGTTCAATGTAATTTTCAATAAAAGTACTAACTTTATCCTACGTTCAGGAATTTGTTTCAAATACTTTGCATTTATAGTTTAGAAATTAGTGTTGGGCGATTTGATAACGACTTTGAGAGCGAATATCTAGTGAATGAAGAGCTAAAATCAAAAGTGAAAAAATGTAAATTAGTGATTGATTGATTGATTAAATTTGGAGGTGTGAGGTTCTCAAGTGCCGCGGCCACTGGGGTCTATTGTGCTAACCCTCTCAACTCCTTATAGTAAGCCGGTCCCTCCGAAGAAGTTCAACAGCTCCCGCAGTTGGCAGTCATTCAGCCCGCTCGGTACCAGGGTTGGTTTCCCGAATAGGTAAAATCTGCTCCTGGCTACTGCAGGGCATTCACATAGCACATGTAATGGGGTCTCATCCTCCTCCAGACAGAGTCTGCAGGTGGGGTCGATGGCTCTGCCTATCCTCACCAGGTGCTTCCTTAGCTGACAGTGGCCGGTAAGTAGGCCTGCCAGAGTTCTAACAGCCGACCTGCTCAGCTTGAGGAGCTCCCTGGATCTACCCGGCGACGGTGAGGGCATAAGGCTTCTTGAGTGAGCGTGCCCCTCAATATTGTTCCAATTCAGCCTATGCCCCTCATTTGCGCGGTTTGCTATTAGCCTTTAGCCGTGCCGAGAGGTATTCCACAGACCGGCTCCGGCCCTATAAAAGGGGTGTTAGATCACTTTCTAGCAAGTTCGTCTGCTTATATCCTGCTTATATATATATACATATATACATATATGTACGGTTACATCCGATATTAATAAAGAAGGATCAACGATGACATGGATCCATCAGCAAATTTTGGAGATCGGAGAATTGGATTCTCAAGATGAGGATAGCAGATTGAATATTAATTAATCACCATTAAGTCTACCATAATATTCATTTATAAACCACTTGAATGTTAATAAATCTACAGCAATCAGTGGTATTTAAGTTACTTTCTTACCTTTTTTATAATTTCAATAACCTGTAAAGGCCTAGGTATAAAATCACACCGTGTAAACGTGTGATTTGATTGATTTTTTGTGCTCTTGCACAAGGCAGACTTTTCGTTCACATGGTCACGGAGTGTATTTTAACCTAATTTCTTCCCAACATCAACTGAGGCTAATCAAATGGTCAAAATCTGCTACGAAGTAACGTTTTTATTTATTCCCAACGCTACTGCAATAGGTCATAGTTGCGGCACATAATAAACCTCTTTTATTTCTTTGAAATAAAGCATACAGTAATGGAATTAACAAATCTTTTTTAAAAGGAGAGCGATGACCTTACGAATATAAACTTTCGAGCAATTAGGATAAGTCACTTTCTCTTTTATGGAGACCATATCATATCATTCTGTGGAACAGTTTTTCGTACGTTGAATCATACTGCAAAAAATCGCCCAATTCTGGACCGGTTAAGTTCTTAAAAGTGATAAAAAACAAACTTTACAGGGGATTTCAGCACCGAAATTGACCCAAATACACCAATTTTTTTTACATGGTAGATACATTCCAGAAAAAAACCGTGAAAAAACAAAATTGGAAGACCCCTGTAAGATCTTAGCCGCCTCCACTACTATGCTCATCCACAGGGTACGATCCCGAGCATATCAATTCGCGACATTCCACATCCGAAGATCTCTCTCCACGTCGTCCAGCCACCTAACTGGTGATCTCCCCAATTCCTGGCTCCTTGCGGATTCCCGCCCAGTATAACTATGGAGATCCTGTAGCTGTTCATTCCAGAAACGTGACAATCTAAGCCAGGCTAATTTTGGGAGTCCCAAAGATTTCATACAAATCGTGGTTCATTCTTCGCTGATAGTTACTGTGTTCATATCGGACTCCACCATAAATAGAGCGCAGGCTTTCCCTCTCCCTAATGCTTTATTGGGTTAGAATTTATACTTCCGAGTCGTGCGTCACCACCGGTCTTATTATTGCTCGGTATATCCTCTCTTCCTACGTGTCAAAGAGGAAACGTGATCTGAATAGGAAACTTTTGGATGAAAGCTCTAATGTACTTAAAATTTAAATCAAACAACTTTTTTTTAACCTAAATCGAATGAAATCGTGTAAAAAGTAAATTGAATTCTTTTTTCTAGGTGTAATGGGAAGACTTAATTTTGGTGCATAAAACACATTTCGTTTTAAAGTCGCGATAACTTGTTATTTAAATTTTCAAAGCTTTCGAGGGTATACTGTAGTTGTTTTCACGTACATACAACGACTTTGTCAAAGCTTTCAACAGGAAACCTGTTGAATTACTAATTGCAAAACTTAGCGCGATTGAATATCATAGGATATACGGATGGGATAGAACGCAGTTCGTTGGAATTAATCATTTATTTATTTACATATTCGTCAAATACCTGAGTACTTACAGAGGAAAAGGAAATTTAGAATATATAAATTAACTAAGATTAGATTAAATTTAGATTTATTTAAAGTTTTAATAAAATAAAATATAGAAAAAAGCGAAATTAAACTTAACCAAGTTCACAATGCTTATTAAACAGGCGAGCCATTGAAATTATCATAGACTGCGGTGAGAAAGTTCCGAGTCCTCAAGGAGAGAGATAAACCCAAAGCACCCAACAAATTAATCACACCACCCAGACAATTCAAAGCAAAGAGAATTCCAGACCTATTTTCTCCGGACTCAAGAATCTCCAAAGAAAGGAGCAGGATTGGCCCACAGAGAGCCATGAAGAGCGAACCACATAAATCTGCGCTGAACAGTTTCAATGCGATCCATGTGAATAGAAAGGAGACCAAACCTGGACTTACATACTCTATTATTGGCCTTAAAAAAGTGCAATATATGAGCTTCGTTCTATATGGGTCACCAAACAACTTAGACCGTCTTTTTATGAAGCTCATGATTCTCGAAAGCACAACAACCATCTCTCTGGTTTTGTCAAGTCTTCTAAATCGACTATCCTCAATAATAAAATTGAAGTACAGAGGATTCCTCTTGCGAGAGGAAGAGATAATAGTGCACTTGTCAATATACAGAGGAACGAAATTAAGGGACCACCAATTACGAAACGCGTCTAAGTCAGAGTTTAAAATGGCACATTCACGGAAAATTCTAGAATCATCAGCGTAACGGAGAATTTTTGAATCAGTTAGGACCAAAGATACATCATTGATATGTATAATTAAAAACAAAGGTCCTAGATGGCTACCCTGAGGCATGCCTGAGGAAGTAATAATTTTGCCGGAGAGTGCACAACGGAATAAAAGACGTTGCGTACGACCAGATAAATAAGAACGCAACCAATTGACGAAGACTAGGTGAGACCGCAGAATTGGTAACTTAAAAATGAGAACCTTGTGATTGATTCTGTCAAAAGCCTTACTGAAATCTGTAAAAATAGAATCAACCTGCTTGCCGGCTTCGATTGTAGTTATGCAGAAGTTGGAGTATTCCAATAAGTTGGCTGTGGTGGATTTACCTATAATAAAGAGCCTAAGATATGTTTAAAATGGCAGTAAAGCAGGTTGCAGAGCTTGGCTTCAAAAACTTTAAGTGTGGGATGGAACTAACCTCTCACAGGAATTTTCTACGTCTTGTGGAATAAAGCAAGAATATATTCTGAGTTCTTTGCTCTTTCCTATTTTTATAAACGATCCAGAAGGAAGCCTTAGAACGGGATTCATGATTGACAAACAAACTCAGCTACTCCACTAAGATCCAATTTTTTTTAAAATTAGTTCAGTTTGAAGAGGAAGTTTGCCTCTAGCTCAAGTATGAGTACTTGATGATTTCAATCTCTTGATTCGCATAATCCCCCTGTTCTGTTTTTAATGAAGTATAGGTGTGGTTTTGTCAAATTAAATGCTAGTCCATGGATGATTGAAGGCAGGAGTATGTACTCCTTATGTAATCTCTCAGAGAATGAAACCTTATTGCACTTCCTTGTTATATTTTTGTTTGTTTTAGGATGTCGCCAAAGCTTAGGGGACAAATTAGGGTAAGAGGAGTAAGGGAAATTGAATGTCTTATTTTTTGCATTGCTGCGAGCTAGGCAACAGCCCAGAGACAGAGTGAATTTTTTAATTCCATTTTAAAAACCCGCGGGGAGACCGAGTCTCGAACCCTGGAACCATAGCGTATTGGTCGTGCCGTTCAACCAATTAACCCAACTCCGTCTATGTCCTATCATGTCTGAAATTCGTGTCTAGATCCAGATTTCAGGTGCAAAAGTATTACGAAAGAAGATGTAATTGAAATGGTAATGAAAAAAAAATTATAGTGATATTTTTCTATTAACCACAAGAGCTTGGAAGTACAGGAAATTCTTGGTTAATGAATATAAGGATTAAAATTGGAAGTCAGTATCAACTTCTTCTGTTAACTTCTTTGCTAAATTGCACCTAGATTAGCGCATCGGATTTTCTCAATTCCAGAATTTATTTTATACTTGTGCTTTAATCTTTTAGAAATAATATGATATACATATTACATTTATTAATTATTTGTCAACATCAACAGACGGTCTTGGTACCGTACTCGTAGTTTTTTTTCCTTTTTTTATTTATTTGCACTATTTTGTTGTTGTTTTTATTATAAGCTCAGGTCAAGATGAGAAGATATTCAATGTATTATTGTTAAAAATCTTAGGGTATCACATTTATTAGCTTTTATTATTTTATTATATTATTATTCAAATCTAAGCCTGATAAGGGTCATCAGCGATGGGTCAGATGGTGTGAAGTAAGTACCCCTAAAATGCACTTTTGCCATTGAAAATATATGGTGACTAGCTGAGGTTCCTCAATACCCAAAAATCGAATATCGATGGGGTTACCATTAACAGAAATTCATAGATAGGGTTGGGCACCGGCTGAAAGATAGCATTGAGTCTTGGAAACATTAAATAAGACGATTGCCTCTTTCTTCCCAATCAATCAAACATACGACCTCTCTTGAATTCCAACACAGATACGATTTACGAGGATTACGCGAAACCAACAATCTGTCATGAGCGAAGTTAAGTAGAGGATTGAGTAAAGTAAGAGAAAAAGAGAGAGAATGTATAGAATAGAATTAATCCTTCTAACCCAGAAGGCGCACTTCTCAGGCAGGAGCCTAAAATCAATTTACCTATTCGCCAGAATATAACAATATATTGAGGTGAATGAGACTCCTACACCAACATGCAAAAAAAGATTAGTGGAAACCGGGTATGGTTGGCTACACTTTTCGAAACTCTGTCATATCGAGGAGAAGAAAGTTGCTATTAACATTATATTTTTAGGAAACTTGGCTTGACTATTGTGCTTTACTATAACATTATAGCGAAACCCTTATTGCAGCATTTATGTCTCTGGTTGGAATTTTAATAATGGGATGCAAATGTGCCCACAAACTCCGTAATGGTGATGGTTGGCACAGAAGCAGGGGATGGTTGGCACATAATTTAGCATCTAAGCAAATCAAAAACCAATTTAATAATATAACTATATATATACAAACGACAATATATAGTATATACATGTACATATTGTTTCCAAATACTTCGGCTGGATTTATTGCCGATTCTTTTCTAGAATCGAAATATATGCATATCCCTATGCATTTTTTACCTCATTTTTAACGATGCCATAATGAATAACTCATTAGTGTAATCTTTGAAATATGAAATTCCCTTGCAACTTTTTATTATTACGGAGACTAACCTGAATCCTGGCACACTTACCTAATTGGGTTCATTTTGGTATTCTTTGTTTTCTTTAAGCATTTCTAATTTTCTTATTCTTAGAAATTTCCTAACTAACCATTTAAATCTTAAA
Source organism: Leptarthrus brevirostris (assembly GCA_964036015.1). Classification (NCBI taxonomy): domain Eukaryota; kingdom Metazoa; phylum Arthropoda; class Insecta; order Diptera; family Asilidae; genus Leptarthrus; species Leptarthrus brevirostris. The sequence goes on from OZ038373.1 coordinate 10,818,782, forward strand.
AAGACCTGGCATATATTGTCGCCGATTTCATGATCACGCAATCCTAAATAAACAATTCCTAGTCTACGTGAAAAGGGTGAAATTGTTTCCAAATACTTTGACTGAATTTATTGCCGTTTATTTTTTTCATTTCGAACCCTCGTTTCCTCGTATTTTTATCCTGTATTTAAACACGATCACTTCTTATCTTTATGTGTAACAATGTAAAACAATAAAAAGAAATTATTATGTGTGCCAACCAACCCCGAAGAAAATGAGCCAACCAACCCAAGGAAGTTTTGGGAATTTTAACGTGACTTATGATGAGGTTATGAAAATACTTCAAAAAACTAGTTCATAAAGTAAAAAATTCCTCACACGAATAAATATATTAATTACCGTGCGTACAGAATAAGTTGTAATCACGAGCGATAATAACTAAAACAACAAATTTTTTACTTTCACGTCTCAGGAAGTTACATATCCAGGTCGCTTCTAAGCAAGTGCTGGCTGAACGCTGAAAACAATTATGCTGGAGCAAAATATCATTCTGCGATGTTGACTTAAGCAGTGGTTCGATCTGTATTGTTTACTGGGTAATATTAAGATTTTGCCAACCAACCCCTGTAGCCAACCATACCCGGTCTCCCCTAATCAAAGAACTAAAACACGTCCACACACAACAGTCAGGGGTGCACAGACAGCAGAGATCGTTTCAGCAAATCCTTAGTAAAAGTCAGGTCAAAAAAAGGACACATATTCACGGCTCTACACATGCGACTTATAGACTCATGCATACGATAGTTAGACCGAGAGTGAACAACATGCAGTAAAGGCAATCTCCTGCAGGGTATGTCTATAAGAAACCATATCTGCGAGAGTGCAAGAATCTATGTTCCATTTCAAAAGCTTGTGAATAAAGACTAGGTCAGCAACTCTACGTCGTTCTTTCAACGAGTGCATATTAAGCAACCGAAGGCGATCTACATAAGGAGGAAGCCTGAGTAGATCATTCCAAGTAAGGTCTCTTAGTGCAAACCTAACCAAGTTCCGCTGCACCGACTCAATGCGTCTAGAATGAACAGCATAGCAGGGAGATCAAACCTGAGATGCATACTCGAGAATTGGCCTAGCCAAAAAAAAGAATAGGTGAATAAGGTCTTTCGATCAAAAAACTCCGTTGACCACCGTTTTACATAACCCAGAACTGAATTACTCTTAGAAACAATATAGTTAATCTGCAAAGTGAAATCGAATTTTCGATCGAGATTCAGACTAAGGTCAGTAACGGACTGCACGCGACAGATATTAGTTTCCGCAAAGGTATAGTCAAAAACGAGCTGATTTTGGTTCCTAGAGAATGACACAACTTCACATTTATCCAAGTTAAGCTACAGGCCATTAGATCCACAACAGTTCTTGAAGTTATTTAAATAATCCTGAATGCAAGAAGAATCATAATTGTTTCTAACGCATGAGAAAATCTTCATATCGTCTGCGTAGGTTAACTCATTAGAGTGCCTTATCAGACAACAATGTCGTCAATGGCAAGAATAAACAAGCCCAGATGGCTACCCTGCGGTACGCCAGATGAGGCCCTAACGACTCTAGATAAAGTATTACGGAAAGATACTTGGTATGTCCTATCTTTTAAGTAAAAGCAGATCAAGTCGAGCACTGAAGGCGGAAAACGGAACTTTTCAAGTTTAAGTATAATCACAGAGTGAGGGAGTTTAAATGCCTTCCTAAAGTCGGTGTAGACGCAGTCGGTCTGGGGACCTTGTTGGAAGGCAGAGATTATGTGGGATGCAAATTCATGCAGGTTAGTTGCCGTCGATCTACGAGGCAGAAAGCCATGTTGATTAGATAAGATTAACCCCTTACACTGCCCAACAAACTGTAAATATATAACAGTTTCGAACAACTTTGGTATGCAGGAAAGCTTGGCGATTGGCCTATAATTTGTTATTAAGTTGTTATAAACAGGAATTATAAAGGAGCTCGTCCATAACGTATGAAATCAACCGGCCTGAAGAGATTTGTTGAAGATGAATATAGATTATATAGAATACAGGTGGAACACCATCAGGACGAAAAGAAAAGTCCAGTTTAAGCTCCTTGATACCATCCATGATAATATCACGAGATACAATCGCCAAAGCAATGGAGGCAGCGGGTACGTATCTATAACTAAAATGTGGATTTTGAATTTTTTCCTGTATCATCTTTAAAATGATTTTCCACTGACGTAGTTGATTTGTGAAAGTGTCCAATATTTTATAACTATTATATATTTGAGGTCGGCAAGGCTTTTGCCTTCTAAATTGAATTTTCAAAGTATAAGAGGAACTGTAATATATTTAAAGATTCCTAAACTGCTTTATTCCACAGTTAAATTTCCGGGTTTTCATTATTAAAAGAAGGAAGCTCCTTCAAAAAATTTGTAAATTTTAAGCCACATAACATCCTTTTATTTTAATAATAATAACAAATCTCAAACAAAAGTCTCATTCAACAAAAATACACCAAAACTATGAATGCCATTTAAATAAGTTTTGTTTCAAAACTTCGAACTAGAGTTTGGTAAGGAACAATACTTACGCATATGGATACCTGTTATTCCTCGTTTGTTCAAATATTAACACTATTGTACGAATAAATCACATTAGTTTAAATTATCACATAAATCACTAAATTTTTTTACCAATTAAGACCAAGTTGCCCACACTTATCCCAAAACTTAGAAACACCTCTTAATAAACGGTTATTATCTTCACATTAACAAATCGGTGCTATTTTAAAGGGGGTTCCTCTTCATCATAAGCACACCATTCGTGTAAACATACCGAGAATTCCTTGCCGCCTTTGGAGTAATACTAAGCTTAAAATCTTTTAGACAAACTGTAATTAATTAGTACACGTTTGTCAAACGATTCATAAATAATCACACAAAAAATTAACTTTCGACAAGATTGAGAATGATTTTCACTTCCGAATTTCTCATGTACACGAAATATGTTTCCGTTTTCCAGTTGGTTAGTTTTTTGAAAAAAAAAAAAATTTTACGCTTTTCGATTAAAAGACATCTTTCACCTACCTAACACTATTAATTTGAGCAATTACTAATAATAGTTTACTTAAAAACGGTGCGCTAACTAGCCCGTGCTTAAGTTCGCACGTAAATGCCAACTGCAGCTAAGAAGCCACACAATGGATCAACCAATATTCGTTAATTTTCTGACCACATCTTCGTTGCATCCCACTTGCTATATCTATTCCTTTCGTGCCCAAGCCTGTCGCCATCGGTCTGTCTATAAACGATCAATACTAATAGAGTATACCACACCTTTAACCATTTTACCTGAGATGCTGCAACAGTTTCAGTAATCTGGTTGGGCTTGAAGGCTGCTAATGTTCAGGTAGCCATTGCCCAGGTAGGACAGCCATCGTAGCGGTCTCTTCAGAAGAAATGATAAAAGAAAAAAAAGAAAAACCGGGAGATCAACGCCATTACGGGTAGTACTGGACCCTGCCAATAGGCTCATTTAAGAAGATCGGAGCCAAGACGTGATGTTTGTTTACTTAGTGAAGAGGAAAAAATTTTTCAGAGTGCTGGTGCTTGTTTAACGATTTATTTCTTATTTGCCGATTTAAGAAAGAAGGATGGACTGCTTTTTGTATCGGACTGATGGATAAGCTGGTCACGCAATTGTGATGGAATATGATTTGTTTAAAGAGAACTAGTGGAGCAAATAGAGGAAAAGTAAACCTTGTCATGTCTTCTGATGGGATCGGAGATCGTGAGCCTACAATGCTTGGCAACAGCTACAGTTACTTGTTTTCGCCGAATCGAGAGCCTGCAAGAGGACAATGTAAATATCGTGCTGTTCACAATTCCAAGGCATTATAATAATTATTTGAGTAACCTTTTAACAGGTGATGTAATATGGAAATCGTTCCAGTACTGGTGAATATTTATAATTCCTATGTACGGTGATATAAAGCTGTTGATTTCATTTAAACTAGGTGTACCCAGAAGTACTTCGCACATTCCTCAATTGCTTCTTTAGGAAAAAGACAAATAAGGCTTGCAAAAAACATAAACATGGATGGGCTAATCTATTGCTATGACTCATATATTTTTATGCATACCTATAAGAAAGAGACATGTTTTTATAATCAATTTATAGTTTTTAACTAAATAACGAAGAACCCATAGGACCTAACAATTTCCTTAAAGTTCGATGGTATAAGATACGGTAAGCCCTCATTCAGTCGTACATCTGCTAAGACCATATATTAAAAGATGCCTCAAGAACAAATCATCTTTCGCCTTATATAAGCGTTCTTGTTGGAATACCTTCTTTTGATTTTCATAGCGTGTTCAATGAGTCAACGGCAATCCTTACACAGTGAGACATGCTTTAAAGTGGTCCTTTAATGACAAGTCCCAGCACTTCGATGACTTAAGACATGCCTCACTTTGTAAAGAGTTCTACACGGAAGTATTTGTTGTAATATCTTAGATTTTTTTACTAAAAAGTTAAAATGTTTTGATATTTATCGCAAATGTTCATCAAAACAATGAACAGCCCCTTAACCGTCGTATCTGTTTGAAGATAAGTAATGCCGACTACATCGATGGCTTAGGCATGTTTCATAGTTTATGGTTTGATGTACGACGTACAAGCCCAGAAAATCAACACGTTTTCCGTGGACAACAACTCTTACATTAGACAAGTACGTTCGTGAAGGTAAAACTTTCTTTGGTTTTAATGCATATTAAGACTTGATCTTAGAACATATACATTCATGTAAGGACCCCGTTTGATTTTCGTATTGTGGTTGGGTTAAAATGCGTCTTGCAACGCCCCTCTACAAGTGGAGCATTTTCTGTGTCGTCCTTTAACTTCCTGCAGTCTTCAAAATTGTTCTATTTGTGAATCTACTCTTTCATCTTTGCTGCAATATGTGTGATTGCTTCCACTGATAGATTGCTGTCGATTCTTGTTCATATAATCTAGCAACAACTATGTTCTGACGAACTGGAAAGTCATTCTTACCGTATTTATCCCACCAACATGATTGAATAATAAAACTCTGATCCAGTTACGATATCTACTGGGCCAGGGCGATTAAAAGGCGAAAAAGCTAATGAAATACTACTATAATGGAATATATGGTATATATGGCCATACTGGCTATGTCAAATAATATCGTATCGTGCAGCCTGTTTGAAGTATACATCGAGGTCTTCATAACATATTGATACTACTGGTCAAAAGTGTACAAAAGTCAATATACTATGTTTTAAATGACAAACTATTACACATTAGAGAAGTCTCACCGGTTTCGCTCCAGAATTAGATGTCTATCGGATTCTGTAGATGACCTTCGCTGGTGGTTGGGTGCTGAGATCATTAGGTCTAGGTTATGTGCTAGCTTGAAGCAATTTTGGATCATTGAAAACTGCTGACCGTGCTAATTCAGTGCTTATTAAAAACATTGTATCTAGCTGCACTGCAAAGCGTTACGACGTTAGGGGCACCATTATTGAATCGTTGTTGTGTCTTTACTGCTGGATCTACCTATAACTTATGGCTTTTATTTATTTATGTATGAAACAACTGATTACAGGATCAGGATCATACAACTTAAAATTTAACCTTAACGATGCTGAGTCTCTTCACTTCAATCCGAGGCACATGAAAATCGATACGATCACAGTTCAGATTAAACAAAAGATACATCGACGAATATAGCTAGTTCGATGCCGTCGGTGTATTAGATAACGTGCCTTCGATACCGGAGGTCGCAGTCTTAAACTCCACCGTCGGTGACGCATGGTTGTTTTCTGCTGACAACAAAATACTATTACTAGGAACTGGAGACGGAGTTGGATCAATACGTTGAGCGGCAAGAGCAACATGCCATGGGTCCCGGGTTCGAGACCAGATGACCCCGTGAGCTTTTATTATGAAATTAAAATAATCCACTCCGTCTCTGGGCTGTTGTCTAGCTCGCAGCAATGCAAAAACAAGACTGAAGTTTCCGCACTTCCCTTACCCTATTCTCTTCCGGCCAAAACCATGCTAACGCATCAAAGGGTTGTCCCCTAGGATTTGGCCACATCGTATAAAAAAAAAAAACTTACATATATAGACTGATGAATACAATACCCTCCTTTGTGTCGCGCAGTCTGGCAAAAAAGGTTATGTAAGGGGATAGCAGAGTAATGTAGGTGGTTCAGAATCCATTTTAAAATTGTAGGTCCACTTGCAATCGTTGTCTCGAATTGGGTGACTCTTCTTACACCACAGGCCCAACAAGGGAGAAAGAGAGAGAGAGAGAGAGTTCGATAAAAATGTACCTGCAGAAGGATATGCCATCACAAGGATCGCGCCGGGACAGAGATATTGAAAAAAGGAAGGAGCTCAGGGGAATCGATCACGTCTTGCAAGCTGTTAAAAGCGAAAACAGTTCTACCAATATCATTTCTCTGAAGAATTCAAAGAGATAGGATTAAGTCGGTCAACATCAGGAGGCAAACAAGAGGGTCGCACAATTAAGGCCGTGGAGAATGAAACTTAAAATCTAGGCTCGACTGCCTCAATACGGGCGATGTGCGCCGCTTGGAAAGGAGACCAAACAGAGCTAGCGTATTCTAAAATTATACTAACAAGAGTGCGTTTTAAATCTTCATAATACATGGATCGTTAAATTCTTTGGACCGTCCTTTTATGAAGCCCAAAGAGGTGATATTTACAATAACTACGATATGGTCCTCAAACGAAAACTGCGAATCAATCGAAACGCCCAAATCCTTAAATTAGGGGTAACATTTTATGCGAAAATGATAACAACGTGCATTTGTTTTCACGTTCAAAGGTAAATGATTTATAGTAAACCATTCCACGTTCATTTAAAATGACCCGAAAAATCTTAGCATCATCCGCATAACAGAGAATTCGCCAGTAGCGTAAAATCACGTATACGTCGCTAATGTAAATTATAAAAAGGGATGGCTCGAGATGAAGACTCTGAATATCGATAGCATCTGTGTATGATTCAAGAAAGCGAACTCGTTGAGTGATTTCATCCAGTGTGACAAAATTAGTAGGGAACCCAAAAAGCATTATTTTATGAAGAAAGATATTGTGGTCAATAATGCAAGAACGAATCGATGAAATATACAGGTAACAGAGAACCGAAACAATAGGCGAACGATAGCTTTTAAGAAATGCAGTATGAATACTGTCAGGGTCACACAAGCAATTATCGGGCAGATTAGATATTAGCCTTAGAATCGTGGCAGTGAAGTGATAACGTGTCGGCCTACCATTCTGGAGGTACCAGGTTCGACTCCCGCTGACGGCGACACATGGTTGTTTTCTGCTGACAACAGATTACGATAAAAAGGCCATGGGGTTAGGAGAAGTATAGAGATATATTATATTACTGAAACAAAATCGTTGGTTTAAATTCTTTGTAACTGCAGTGATTTAAAAGTTTTAAAAACAATTTGTTTCAGATGAAAGCAACCCGACTTTTACTTACATCGTTTCTTTGTATCCAGTTAAGGTGTTTCAATGACCTCACAAATATGTCGTGTTCACGCATACGATCCGACCATACTTAATAAGGAGATATTTTTTTCCTTATCGAGCTAAGGTATTTCATCGACTTTCGATTGCTTGTTTGTGTTGAGAAATAAGTATTGAAGTGATTTTATTTTTCTAAAAACTCTTGATGTCGGTTTTGCTTCTCTTTCCAGCTCAGAGAGTGGTTCACTCATTCACACTTTTCAAGCGTTCAACTCACTTGAACAACAGAACAGCTTCTCTCTATCTATGGTTTCTTTCATCCCTTGTGGGGCATACGGCGTCTATTACACCGATTCTCCACCTGCTCCGGTTCTGCACGGTGGCCACCATTTGTTGATCTGGGTACTTTCCCTCTCGACGGATCTTCTCCATGTGTTGCGCGGTCGTCCAATTCGGCGTCTTTCTTGGATGTAGTCTGTGTAGGTCCTCCGGCTAATGGATGTTAAGGATGCGCCGGAGACACCGGTTGCCAAAGACTCGTAGCTTAGATGTTATTTGATAGGTCAATTTCCATGTTGAACAGCCGTACAAAAGAACAGATTGTACGTTCGACTCGAACATCCGGAGTTTTGTACCTCTGGAGATGTTGTTATTGCGCCAGATCTCAACAAGAGTATTAAATGCAAGTCGACCGCAAGTCAGCTTCAGCTCCGCCGTCTGCTGTAACTATGTTTCCGAGATATCAAAATTTATCCACTTGCTTTATTTGCTATTCTTCTTCTTCATGTTTCATGGAATCCAAACTCATAAGTTTGGTTTTACCAGCATTGAATTTAAGCCCTGCTCTGCGACCTTCTTTACTCAGGGCTTCGGACATTTTGGGCTTCATGACTATATAGACAGTCACAGCACAGCTTAACACAAATAGAGTCACTAAGCATTTACTTCATATTCCTTTGAAATCTTTTTGCACACTTTTTCACTTTTGACACATTGCGCTACAACGCCAGCACCAAATTCCGAAACCGCGTGCAGAATGCATCTGTAGGCAACGGTAGGATTCACAATAGCTCCTCCTTCTCATCCACGTACTTGCAATGAAAGTAGACTCATCCGTAAAGATCACATAGTCCCAGTCAGGGTCGACGTTTTTCTTATCTCAACGTAACCGTCTTCACTTATGGATTTTAGTCAGTAACGGTTTCATCAAGCCGAATCTGTATAGACGAATGCCATAGGGGTTGCAGAGAAAATGTCAGTGGTTCGGAATCCACCTTTAATTGAAGGTCCACTTGCAATAATTTTCTCGAATTGGGTGAAGAATACCCCACAAAGGGTTACGGGAACTTATTTTTTATACGATGTGGCCAAATCCTAGGGGACAACCTTTTCATGTATTAGCATGGTTTTGACCGGAAGGGAATTAGGGTAAGGAAAGTGAGGAAACATGAATGTGTTGTTTTTGCCCAGAGACGGGGTGGATTATTTTAATTTCTTAATAAAAGCTCACGGAAAGACCTTGTCTCGAACCCGGGACCCATGGCATGGTGGTCGTGCCGCTCAACCAATTGATCCAACTCCGTCTCCTAGAGCGCTTATCTCCAAGTCGCTTATCAGACCTAAACTCGAATATAATTCCTGCAGTGGACAGGACATTGTATTGTCCGCGTTAGACAAAGTTTAACAAAAAGTCTGCAGGGTTATTAGCGATGCTGCGATCATTTCAAAGATTGAAACTATGAATCTGGAACTCCGTCGCAATGTCTGTTGTTGTTATCGTCACCTTTGCGCATTATGCCATCCCCTTTCTATGCTATACCTAACACGGCCCAGCTGTCAAATTTCGGGAATACGTGCGAAATTCGCATGGCTCCGCTAATGCAAACGTAAACCATATATTGCAGTCCACTATTATTATTACTAAAGAATTGTTCAAGAACTATCCGCCTCCTTTAGTCACTTCGACCAAGTTGATCTTTTGTGACCTTTGCAGTCCACTAAGATTAGTTTTTACGTCATTATCTATGCCACTGTTAACTGAAATTTGAAATTAACTAATTAATCAATTAATTGGGAACGAGTAAAATTTAAAATTAATTGATTAACTGCATATGCAGGCCTCCATTAAAAGTATGTATTGAAATATTAAATAGATCAATAAATGCACGCTTGCCAAAGTGAAGTGAATGCAAGTATGAAATTCGGAATATCTGATCACTCTAGTGTAAAATACCTGAATATTGTTTACTCAAATAAATCAAAAGCCAGGCTTGTGCGAATATATTTAGTTAACTTTGACTGATGATATGAGGAATAAACTAGGAAATACCAAGAATATTTTCCATATGGGTATTTTGGTGACATCAATAATGTAATTTATTCAAATTTCATTGAATATGCTTAGTCTACGTAGAAAAAAATTATCTTATAGCAAAATGAATTAAAAAAATTTCTAAAAAATATCAAAATCAAATGTTGTATCCAAGACCAAGTATAAGGTTCAGTCTTTTGTAGAGTGTCTTCACCATATACCACGTCAACATGAGAATATGATGGGCCAATTAAAGCAATAAATTTCCTTGAGTCATAAGTTTTCAAAGATGCCGCAATCTTAATACCCCGTTTGGCCATAAACAAATAAAATTCGAACCCAACTTCTGTTCCGTGGACTCCTGATGGAAGGTTCTCTTCAATTAACTCATTTAGGTAAATGTGCATATTCATAGACACTTTGAGATTGCGGGTGTTTTAAAAGGCGTCGTAATTTGACAAAAAATCTCTTTTTGAATGCAAGCATATACATTTCCGGTTTTACGTAGGTATAAGTGTCGCACTTTTTTTGATTTTATTTTATTTTGAATGGATAGTTTTTATGTACCTGTAATTGAACAAATTCCCCGACCAGCAATTATCTTCTCACATTTAAACGTTTATTGTGTTATAAAACAACGTGGTAATACCTACTGAGATTGTGTTAATTCTAGTCCTATTAATACTTAATTAGTGGGAAAGAAAACAAATATTGGATTTTTTTTTCCTAAGAGTAAAACTGGTGAATTATTTTGTATCATTGATTTTAGAAAGGGCGAAAATTAGGTCAAAATTTACCTTTACCTTTTAACACCTTATAAAAACCGAGTGTGTCATTCTATACTAAAAAATTTCTTATTAATTAAAATGTGCCTCATTTACATGACGAACAACAGTTGAACTAGATGCCTTTCAAAAATATGATCTAAGTTTTTTTTTGTACATATTTCCCACACGAACCTTGAATATTTGTAATCATTTCCATTTCGAACTGCACGATTCATACCTTTCCAGATGATTGAATCTTCAGACTATGTAAATAGTAAGACACAACCAAATAATAGATTCTGCAAACAATAAACTAATCGATCCGCTACTTTAGGAAAGGAAAGTTGATAGCTACTCCCAAACAAAATCTATGTTTTGCTTACAGAGTTACGCAAATGCACTTCATTTTTAAAGGGTAGAAAACAACTAAATTTGGAAATTGATAAGTAAAAAAATCAGATATTTATCTCATTACAATTGGTGTTATTATATGAGCAAAGATCTATAATGTGAGGAAATAAATAAAAGATTTTAAGCTTATATCTCTGGTACATTGAGGACTCCTTGAATTCAAAGTTTTTTGCATCCCAAGTAAAAATAATTGAGTTGGTATGTATTATTCACGCCTAAAGCAATTACAGACGTTAACATTTTTAAAAGTACATACGCGCCCGTTGCGGGCACGCATAGTGAACAAATGCGCCCGGTAGTATAATGCACGCTTCCGCTGCAGGGCCAAAATTGAAAAATGTGCCCGCCGCCCGATACAGGCACAAAAATCTAAAAATACGTCCGCCATAAATGCACGCTTCTGTTACTGTGTTCTGGCTTTGACACATTTGAGACTGGTGACCCATCGCGTGTGTTATTTTGGAACGATACAGCCCAAAAAAGGCGATGCTTTACATAGAAAGTAAATCATATGCATTTTGGGGCAGCCTTGAAGGAGAGAAGCAAAGTCTCCTCACTGGCAAGTGCTTCCTAAACTACAGTCAGTGGGTTAAACCCAGCAAGGATCATGAACTCATTAGATGGCGTTATTGCATAGCAAAGCTCGTTAGCAGATGAGTCCATTTTTGAAGCATTGAAAGTATCCGGTATAATTATTGGAAATAAACTACCCAAATTTGCAAAATAAGGGACACCATAAAGGCATCAATGGTCCCTTTTAGCAACTTTATCTCTCTTACGTGCATTTAACAGAAAATGCAATATTTCTTTACATTAAACCACCGGTACCTTACTTAATTTGTTTTAGCCCCATTGTTCAGGCCTCTTCTGGCAAGGTTTCTTTCAAGATTTGTTCGTTATATATATATTTTGATGTCGATTGTCGATTGTTATTCTATTTTGGGCGATTGTTAGAATTATACATTAGAAGCTATTGCAGTAACTTATCTCTTAGTTATGTTGCTGCCCGAAACTTAGAACTATTTCTGGGCAGTAACTTGGTACGGAAATGTAGCCGGCACATGCCGGGAACGTGCCCGGTACCGAAATTTGGAATGATTTTTGGTGGCAATTTACATACTTCCTTCGTGGCAACTGCGGGAACCCAAAAACGTTCCAAAAACTTTTTAAAAGCAGACAAAACACCAAAAACGGCATAGCGATTATGATCTTCTAAAATAATAAACCCATGACATAAATATATAAGTTGGGTATGTGTTAGAAAAAAATTTGAAATAAAATATTTTCTTTCATAATATGATACTGAGAGCTTTAAACTGCCTAGTATGAGACCTTAAAGTTCCTGAGTGCTACTTTATTGTACGGAAGTGGAACTTTATTGAATTTATCGCTTCTTCAATGTCCCTGCCTCACAACTGGGGCTATGAAGTATTAAAACAACCGAGGAGCTGTGAAATTTTGATGTCAGCTTGTACGTCTCTGGTGTTACTTCCAATATAACCTTTTTGAAAATTGTGCGGAATTTATTTCACCTCTGTGCTTAATAATAATAATTTACTTAGGAATTAATATTTCTACATTCATTAACCGTTTTGCGGCCAAACTCATATGTACGATAATTACATGCCAAGAAGTGATTTCATATAGTAACTAGAACGTACCGTGTAATTTAAAGTAGCACGCTGTAAGGTTTTCAAGACTTTAAGGACCCACATCCAAGTTTTAGCCTCCATGAAGACTGATGTTTTTAACGGAATGATATAGTTTCAAAGGAAGAAACTTTATTGCTACTAAAACCGCCACTATTAATGCCACCACTGTAACGTGGTAAATTATAGCACCTACAACGTCATTATAACTTTATAATGGGGCAGAAACTTTGGTGTATTGGTGGGCAGGCTACAGAGACCGATTTGGAATCTCGCGGAACTTTAACAACGGAGGGAACATACAAGTGGCTCACTAAAGAAACTATTTCGTTTCGGCTACTTGCAAAGACGTGTATAACTTGGCCATCTATGTTTAAGTTTCCATTTCGGTAACTTAGTTTTCACCCTAATATACTTGGATTCAGTCGCTGGGACTTAAAATGCTACTTGGATGATTACTCATAGTAATGATAGTATGGATGGCATCTTCAGTTCACATTTGTATAAGACCTTAACGTATAAATTGCACATCTGCAAGTAAATTTAATGTTAGATTTGTCGAAGTTAAATGTAAGGCAACTTAATAACGCCTAACTGAGTAATCTATGAGAGCTCCTTTTACATGCTATATTTTGTTCATATCTGTTTCTTAATACAAGGGAAATAAAGCTAAAAACAATTAATTCACAACGTTGGTGATGAAGTTCTCACTTTATGCATATGGTCTGTAATACCTAAGTTACATGACAAACTTAGTTTCAATTTTCAAACTGACATGTTATCAGAAACTGAGCCGAAAGGTGCACTGAAAGTAAACCGAGTTCGGTTTAAAAATTTTACTTGGTTGAGTACACTTTTCGGTTTGACGTCCATGTAACTAGCGACCAGGTAGTAAACTAAAACACCGAACTGGCATCTAACACACTCATATAACATTTAAAGTTCATTTTTGAAGGTGTCACGTAACAAGAGACCCAAATTGCGAACTCAGTTCAAACTGAGTTCGGTTTACCTTCAGTTTGTCATGTAACTTGGGTATAAGAAAAGAAACTAGAAGAACTTCCCAATTACTATGATTTCTTCCAAAGATTTATTTGTTTACAAAACCTGTCATTTGCATTTTGTATTTAATAAACTATTGTTAATTTTTACACTTTGGTTACAAATAATAATTAACCGACAAAGTTAATTGCAGAATTATTGCAAATGGCCGAACGGACATTCCTTTTTCCGTTTCCAATCAAACTTTTCTTATTCATACACTCTGTACAACATTTGTCAGGTTTAGTTACCCAAAGTGCAGCTGACTTCACATAAAGGAAATGTCAAGAATGAAACGTAAACCAGCTGATGAATTGTCAATTTCTTGTTATTACGCGATCGCGAAGCAGGAGCGTGTTTAACAGAATATATTTTCAATTTTTTCGTTTTACTTAAAAAAGCAAGGAAGAATGGGGTCGCTTCACAATCCAGTAGATAAAGCGTTGAAAATGTTAAGGTCACTTCCAAGAATATCTCTTGCTAATATTCGGCCCAATCCTAACTCCAGAAAACCGGTAAGATTAAAATTTCTTGGTCACAATTGAGACAATCGGTTATATTTACCTCAGGATAAAAGAGGACGTGCCCAGCACGGTGGTGATAAACATGGTGCAGGAAATAAAGGATCCGGACAACGTCAGAATTTTATGCGTTTGGGATATGAAACAGGAAATACACCATTTTACTTAAGATTCGGTTATGAACCTTACTATAAAGGACATCATTTAAGACGAGAATATCCACCAGTAACGCTGAGTACATTACAAACGCTTATAGATACAGACAGAATAGATATTAATACTCCAATCGATGTTACAAGTATCTGTAATACCGGATTATTTTCGCTACGGCCAGCTGAAATGCATTATGGGTTTCAACTAACTGACGAAGGCGTGGATGATTTTAAAGCAAAAATTTGCATAGAAGTTCAGCATGCTAAAGAAGCTGTTATAGCTGCTATTGAAAGAAATGGAGGTGTAATACGTACGGCTTACTATGACATTCATTGTCTTCAGATTTTAAGTAATCCAAAAAAGTTTTTTGAGCGAGGTGTTCCTATCCCTAAAAGGATGCTTCCTCCTCAAGATGCCGTGGAATATTACACTTCGGCTAAGAACAGAGGATATTTGGCAGATCCTGAAGAAATTAGTAAGGAGAGATTGGTAGGACATTTTGAATTACTTGTTTCGAGTATTTTATAAATTCATTTCATATTAGATACTTGCACAAAAATACGGTTATGAATTACCTAAAATCGAGGATGATCCACTGTATGATATGCTTACAACAGCCAAAGATCCACGTCAAATCTTTCATGGACTTCATCCAGGCTGGGTTATTAGTCTTAAAGACAAAGCTATTATAAAACCAAAATATAGTGTGAATCAGTAAAATGCAAATAAATTTTTCATTTGTTTAGGAATATGTAGTTTTTGAATTCTAATGTTTCTTGACTCTTATATAATGATGCTTCTTGTGTGGAGAGACTTGCATGAAAATTCTTTGTTCTTTGATATTTCTGTATATAATAACTCTTGGATGTATTGGCGGTGCTAACTTATATTATGCCAGATAGTTTGATGGGTTTGAATAGGCGGAGAATGATTTTGAATATCCTGATTAAGCGTACTCATGGGTTATCGGTCTGTACTCTAAACGCTAGAAGTATTCAAAGTAAAATGGAGGAATCGCGTTATATATTCTCTGATCTAAATGTGGATGTTATAATTGGTAGTGAGACATGGTTGAACAGTGATATTGTGAGCTCTTTTGTGTTCATTCCTGGCTATCAACTATTTCGCAAGGGTCGATTGGGGTGTTGCGATATATATAAGGGAAAGCATCAGGACGAAATACCTTTCTTCATCGGTGGACCAATCAATTGAGTTTCTCTGCGTTCAGGAATTGAAAAATGCGTATTTTCTTCAGTGTACTGTCCACCAAACTGCTTTGATTGTGACCACATTAAAGCCTTTGAAAATGTTATATCTCAACTAACTCGACGTTATGCTAATGTAATCATAGGAGGTGATTTCAAAATGGACTTGCTATGGCAGAATAATAGAACAGAACAGTTCACACATCTCATTCAGTCTTATCCTTAATGTAGTCAATTCTTATCCGACCAACTTTCATTCTTCCAATCCTTCGATGTTTTATCTAATCCTTGTCTCTGATAGTGACAGGGTGATTTTACAAGATCAAGTTCACCCACCTAGTATATTAGATCACGACATTCTATTTCTCAAATATGACTTTGCGTTGGTTTCCGCCTGCTGCTCGGAAACAGTCTCCTATCGTGATTATAATAATTTAAACATGAACTCCTTTTCCAATAAATGTTCTCTCCTTCCTTTAAATTATATTTACGCTACTCCGTCAGTTGACCAGCAAGTTGAAATTCTCACCTCTATTTGATATATTATGTCCCAATTCAAACTAAACGAATTCGGACGCCGAATTGCCCATGGTTTTCACCTGACGTTCAGGCTATAATCGTCGAACGGGAATAATTATTCCAACACTGCAAGTGCCCCATATCCGAAGAGGCGTGTCCGCTTTACAAAATCGGCCGTAATAAAGCTAAACGACAGTATTTTAGTGTGAAACTTAAAACCCACATTGGCCGGCGAGGTCTATGGCGTAACCTAAATAACGCTGGTATTCATGGCAAGGAAAAGATTCGATGCCCTTTTAATCCAGATGAACTTAATACTGCAGCCAATGTGAACTCCTTGGATACATGGGCTTTGGTCATAAACGGAAAACTATTGGTTTAAGTCTTAAAATCTAAGGTTTAATGTGCTGTACAATTTTTAGATAGGACTTTCTGATGATACTTTGTGACAACGAGCGAAACGTTAAGGCAAAATAAATGTCTAAGAAAAACTTAAACCAATAGTTTTCCATTTATGACCAAAGCCCATGAAATTAATTTAATTGAATATATGTTTAACGGTCAAAGTAACTCTGATACTCCTTGGATACAACAAGTATTTTTCCTGCGAACTTGACCGATGCCTCAGTGAATGACCTTGCTGACCGGTTTTAGTTTCGAAATGTAAATCTAGATGAATAACTATCTGTGGTGGGCTCAATTAAATCCACAGCAATTGGACCTGACAACTTATCGTTTTATGAAGGTACTACTTTCTTTCATTGGTGATTACATCCTCTACATTGTGAAGACATGTTTAATGACTTCTTCGTTTCTGTAAGCTGGAAGGCTGCCACTGTGTTGCCCATTGCAGTATCGATATCTGACTTTCGCCCAATAAGCATTTTGTGCTTTTTCTCGAAAGTACTTGTAAAGATTATGTCCAAGCAAATACTGGCTTATGTCCAGGGGAATGTATTGCTATCTTGTTAGAAATCTGGTTTCAGATCTTTTCATAGTTGTGAGACGGCTGTCTGGAGGGTATCCAGTGACATAAGAAAAGCCTTGGACAATGATCACCTCACAGCTTTAACATTACTGAATTTGTCTAAGGCTTTCGATTGCGTTAACCACAGCTTACTTATTCACAAATTACACACGTGCTTTAACTTTAGCTCTATGATAGCATGTTTCTTGTCAGATAGTTCCCAAAGAGTGCAGATCGAGGGCGTAATTTCTGGTTCTTTAGTTCTTTCACGTGGCGTACCACAGGGATGAATTCTGTGACAGCTTTTATTCAGTCTCTTCATCAATGATTTTCCAAGTGTGGTGCGTGATGTGAAAATTCATCTTTAGTCTGATGATGTTCATGACTATTCAAATAGGTATATTTGGCTCCTCGAGGACTGCATCGAACGTATAAATGCCGATCTTGGTAGAATATAAGATTGGTCAATTGCGAACAGATTACTTTTGAACCCCGGAAAGTCTCACTTTATCATGTTTTAAACTAATCATCTTGTTTTAAGTAATGCTCCTAAGATAGTCTTAAATGGTTTTCCATTGCCAGTCCTAAGTGAAGTAACCAATGTTGGTATTATTTTGGGGCAAGAAATGAACTTCTGTGAAAACGTAAGAGCGAGGATTGGCAAGATATATGCTGGATTACGCAGACTTTGGTTGTCAGCCTATATTATCCCGAGAAGTACTAGTCTGGAATTGGTTAAGGCATTGATACTGCCCCATTTCACCTTTGGTAGCTTGGTTTTTCCTCACTTAGACAGTCAGTGTGCACGTCGATTAGAGGTCGCTTTCAACGACTGTATTAGGTTTATTTACGGACTACGAAGGTTTGACCATATCACACCTTTCAGATTAAGCCTTGTCGGATGCCTTCTGGATACTTACCTCAAGCGACGAGCGTTGCTGTTTCTATTCAAGCTGCTTAAATTGAACAAACCACCATACCTCCGTGAATACTTCCAATTTATAACATCTGAGCGAAACAGACATTTTCTTGTACCGCGATTTAGGAGATCAGTAATATATAGTTATTACCCTGTCCAAATTCGTTTATGGAAAGGGCTTCCTCTAAATATTCAAACGGCTGGCACTGCCAATGCATTCCTTTTCGAACTATGAAATTCAGGTACTTTGCAGGTATTAATACTAAACTTTTTTTTGATGAGTGCAGCAACACTAACTGGATTTTATTGTTGGATTTGAATATTACCTCTTCTTTGCATTCTCTTGACACAGGTGGACTGGCTTTTAGTAACGTGTTGTTGGACCTGATGAATAAATACGCTCCCCTCAAGAGCAGAGTTGTTAAAATAAATCGCTGTCCATGGTTTTCGCCTGATATCAAGAAGTTAATTGCTGAACGTGACTTCTTATTTCACTAGCATAAAACCCTCAGATCCCCAAATAGTCGTCTCCTTTTCAGGAAATCGCGGAACCTCGTAAACAAAAGGATTAGAGAAGCAAAGTCAACATATTATGCGTCTAAGCTGGACTGCTATGCTGCACCCAAGAAGCTTTGGAACTCCCTGCGTCGACTGGGTGTCAGTGGAAAAGATTCCTTAGCATGTGATCTAGATGCTAACGAGCCTAATAAGTTCTTTACTTCAAGTACTGAAAGTTGCATAAACTCCTCTTCACTGAATTTCTCCGTAGATCACTCTGGATCACAGTTTAGTTTTCGCTGCATTGATGAGGTTGAGGCTGCCACCGCCAGGCCCGTGTACAATTTAAAAACCCTCCTGGGGTTCGTGCGCACGGGCCTGGCGAAATTTACAACAGCTGCCTCACTTTCAACGTGTTTCCATCTCTTTGGAAGGAGACTTTAGTAGTCCCTGTAGCTAAGAATTCGCGTCCCAATGCCCCATCAGATTTTAGACCGATAAGTTTATTATGGATAATGATAAAACAGATATCGGAGCATTTAAATCTAACTGGCTCTTTAAGTTGTTGGCAATCGGGATTTCGTCCTAAACATAGTTGCGATACGGCTCTCCAAAAAATCACAACTGATATTAGAACTGCTTTGGATGATGATCGAGTAGTGTTTGTAGTCCTTTTAGACTTCTCATCTGTTCTGAAATTATTTAAAGGCTTTCTGACTCATCGCTCACAGCGGGTTAAAATCGACGAAATCATCTCACCAAAGCTCCAAAGCTTTTGCTGTATACTGGTGTCCCCCAAGGTTCAATATTAGGACCTTTGATGTTCAGTCTTTTTATTAATGATTTGCCGTCTGTCATTAAAAATTGATCTGCGCACTTGTATGCTGCTGATGTGCTAATCTGTCTAGATCGCCCCATTGGTCTTCTGGAGGATTGTGTCAGCAGAATGAATGAAGATCTTCAGAGAATCTTATAATGGTCAGCAATCAATAATCTCATCCTTATAAAATAAAAGATTTTAAATCTTGTGTATATTTACCGCCTTTGTGAGTGAACTCAAAATATACGACCAAAGAAATAAATTATATAAAACACGCTAACTTCAAGGTTTCTATATTTATGTAAATGATGATACCTTGGTAGATGAAACAAAGTGCTTTTTGATTAATCTTAGTATGTACATAGTATTCTTTCTACACAGTAATAAGGAGTTAGTTGGCTAATTAGTTTGATAAAATAAGCATATTGTTATGAAAAGGTTGCCCTATTTAACTATTGTATTTAATTTTTAGCGCTAAAAGTAATTATGAAGTTAACTCAAAAACCGGATAAGAAGACTTTTAACAAAAACAGTTAGTAAAACATAATTATTTGTAAGGTGATAATTAGCACTAGATTTGGATTCAGCTGAAACAGCGTTTCCATTTTGTGCTTCCGGAGCCCTGTTCTTGTAATTTTCGTAATACCATTCCATTCCGCTCCGTCTTGATAATTCCTCCGATTCGAGATATGTTGTCGTAACAAATTCATTGGGTTGAAAATCATTATCAGCAGGCTTTGAAGTTGTCGTATGAAAATACTCTTCCGCTGTTGCTAGATTTAAGTTTTGTGGATGTAAGACTTTGGTAATGGTTGATCTTCCTGAAGGTGGGCGTGAGTTTGAACGCGATTGCGTCGATTCGGCTGCAGTAATTGGAGATGACGTATACGTTTGAAAATTGTTGCTATTCTTCCAATAATTTTCATAATTTGGTGGATCTTCTTGCTCCTCTGATGGTGGTATCAACAAAATTGTTTCTGGGGTAGATGTAAGTGGAAAGAGTTCCTCTTCCAGTGATGATATATCTAAAGGTTCAGGTGATATTGTTGTAGGTATTGATTCGTATTCTTGGGTAGTAACAAAATATTGAGGAACAGTCTTTTCTGGCGTAGATTTAGCAACACTTATCGATGTTGTTGATTTAATTTCCACACAGTCAATACAAATGTCTTTTAGAACTGAAGAAGTACTTGCACTAGTTGGCTGCGATGATTCTGTAGCAATTGGAATTGTATTAGTAAATTTAATATCTTCGTAATTGCCAGTAAATTCCTGATCAGGTCCCTTTGTAGATTTATTTAGTTTTTCCTTTTGTGGATCCCGTATTGGTATAAATCCGCCAGCTTGATTAGGAAGAATTGGTAAAAAACCGCCCTTTTCCACTGAAGGAGCTTTGAACGGTGTTCGAAAGGATGCTGTTTCCTCATTACTATTACTTTCACTTGAATTTATTTCAGTAAAACGATTTCGTGATGTTATATCATAATACTGAGTTTCTTGATTTAAGTATTTTTCAAGTTCTGATCCAGTTGGATGATACATTCTAACTTTTCCTCGACTTGCTATCGGCGGTCGATCTCCAGCATCTGACTTTCGAGCACCTCCAAACATTTTACCGACATTAAAACTGGGCAATGGATACCCGAAAAATGTAAAAGGCGACGACGGCTCTGAAGGTGGAGGTCGAAATTTATTGTACATATTCAAATTAAGAATTGTATTATTTGATTTTATATTTGTCGGTTTACGGTCATTATTTGGTGGTCTTTTAGAATTGCCACCAAATACTGTATTATTGTCGTTGATTGGATAATCAATATACTGATCAGAGAAGTATTCACTTTCTCCTGGTAGTGGTTTTTCTTTAGCATCATCTTTTAAATCGTCTTCACATTCTTCACTTATTTCAACACTTAGCTGTCGAGCAAATATATCTCCATGCTCATTCATAAGAGGTAAATTATGAGAAGTTCTTAGAGATTCGCAATCATTTTTGTCAAGTCGAGATTTTCTTAATAATTTTCCATTTTGACACATTGGTCCGGGATCAGGGGAATTAGTCTCATCCAACCATACACTGAGCCAGATCATTTCGCAACTACACAAAATTGGGTTACCTGTAAAATGTACAAATCAATAAACAATTTGTCTTTAAACAATTGATTTTACCATTTATATCCAAGACAGCAAGGTTGCCTCTCAAATTTCTGAATGTATTCTCTGGAACTTCTTTTATTCGGTTGTTTCGCATCGAAAGGACTCTCAGACGGGGCATTGTCTCGAAAGGAGTGCCCTGAAATTACAATATATTATGTAAGGGTATAGTATACACATAAGTGGAAATAAAAATAGAAGAGATCTGCAGCATAATTTAACTCGGAGAATATATTCAACCTACTTAAGCGATAATTTAATGGTTTTGGTATGGATCTTCCATTGATACTCGCGTTTGAAGTTTTCGAAAAAGTGGTCTAAATAGTATCCTACCGCTGATTTCAATTTGAAAAATATTCAAAGACTGCATTAAATTTGTTCTGTTGAAGATTCAAAATTGATACATGAGACTAGAACTGATATTAACAAAAATGAGAAACTCTTTCTGCTACAAGTTCAATTTATTTTTGACTGTGTCATTCTGAAGCTTACCAAACGCTCCAGCACAGCTATGAACGCAAAATTTTGTGTCATATCAACATAATTTCTGTTTAAGCATATTAATCCGCCAATAGAATTAGTTGGTTGAGTGGCACAGTCACCCCGCTATTGATGCAGAACAAAAATCTACTTCGTCTACTACCTCTGAGCATGTGTTGTCCAGCTGGCAGAAATCGAAAAAAAAAATCCGACCTAGTGTGTGTCAGACTCGCGCACCGAGGATTCCGTACCTTGGAAGGTTGCTGATTTCTAAAAAACTGTGCTACTTATACATCATCTTATTTTTCCTATAATAATTACATAAACCTCTCTGAACTCTAATTATTGAAGATTTTTAGTTTTGCAAACTTCGGAGAAAAGGTGGGGGAAATGGTATTTTTTTTAGACATTTTTCATCATGAGATGAAAAATGTGCGGCATAAAAGGAAATGAAAATATATCTTATAATGTGGAAATAAAGCGCTTTCATATGATACCCCACTTGATCTAGTAACCCGACTTTAAAATGTTGCCCCTCCTTTCGCCCCTCCCCCTTTGCACTAAAAATTAAAAAAAATTAAAATTTTTTCATTTGTAGTAAAGTTTGGCAAGTTTTATTTAAAACTATTTTCAATTTTAAGTCGATAGTATTAGGTATTTACAGACGGACAGACAAACAGACAGATGAAGTCACACCATAAGGGTCTCTCTTTTACCATTTTGGGACGGAACCCTAACAAGACATTTCCTCATTCCCCTTGCTCTAAATTTCCTTCCGGATCTAGAGTTTGGCTACATATTAAAAAAATACAGACACCAAAAAAGGTTTTTAGAAAAGTTCTCTATAAATGGCATATAAAAGAAGTAAGCCAGTCAAGCAAAAGTCTGCATAGTTGACGAGAAAAAGACTACGTAAGCTTTTCAACATCCTTCTGAAGTTAGACTACATCAAGAACAGAATAGACACGGATTACCTTGTTTGGATTCTAAACTTTTAATGCAAAAGTTTCCTGATAATAAAATCGAGGGGTTGTAGTAAGGTTCAGAAATTGGTTGAAAGAGGTTTCCAGACGTCACGTAATGATCCTGTGCTATGACTGAACATATAAATATTCTGTGCACTGAAAGGGTGGACAAACGGAAAAAATGCTAAAATGGACAGCAGTAATTTACGTAAAAAATCCTTTTGGCACTCCAAGAGGAAAGGTAAAATTAGTCATCGGCGGAGAAACAAGGACATATGTTGCATAGCAAGGCATAAATGATCGGAATATAATAAGAAAAGAACTAAGACACTCCTTAGTAGAAGTAGGACTGGCATTAAAAAACTATTGGAAACTGTTAGGCTATAGGAAACCATTCTAGAAGACTAGGCCGATTAGTAAATTACTTCGTCGGGAGCTGTTAAGATTTAAAAGACATCGATTCGGTCTGTTACGTATTTGGTGAGTGCCCATTCCTGCTAACCAGTAGAACTACAACGATTGGTAATTGGTTCTTCTGAGGACATATAAGCTGCAGAAAATAGCAGGATGAATCTAAGGTACCGCAATTAGAAGCACATATTTGCATAAATGTATGGAGCACAAATTAGTCGTTGGTGGAGTAAGTGATAACGTGTTGGCCTTTCATCCCGAATGTCTCAGGTTCAAGCCCAACTCGCAGCGACCCATGATAGTTTTCTGCTGACAATAGATTACAATAAAAGGCCATTGGGTCGCCGAGTAATGTCGGTAGTTCGAAATCTACCTTAAACTATAAATCCACTTGGAATTGTGTTCTTGAATCTGCCCTAAGCCCCTCAAAGGGTTACAGGAACTGGAGATCAAACACAAAACAGAAATTCTGTTCTAAGTAATGTTTTTGTACGATGTGGCCAAAGCCAAGGGGACAACCCTTTGATGCGTTAGCATGGCTCGGAAGGGAAGTAAAGAAACTTGTCTGTTTTTGCATTGCTAGACAACAACCCCGAGACCGAGTGGATTTTTGAATGCAATTTTAAAAACCCACAGGGAGATCTGGCCTCGAACCCGGTAACCATGGTATGGTGGTCGTGCCGCTCAACGAATAGATCCAACTCCGTCTCTAAACACGGAGACAATAGAGATTAGTAGAAATTGGCTAGAAACAAATGCAAACGTATCCCGGTTAGTTAAAGAGGAACATCAACTGAATCAAGATGGAGTGAACATTATGTTAAAGCACTAAATGATAGCTTTGGGCTTGAAATTCATCCAATTTTGGCTATAGGCTTCCAAAGTACCAGCTGAGCTCGTCCTTATAGTTCAGCGGTATTGGAAACCTATATCAAGCTCACCAAATGGAAACACTAGGGTTATGAAGACGCTCAAAAAGACACGTTACGTTGTATTAAGAAAATGCTACGGAAAGTCATCGTTTTTCATCTTGGAAGTTTTAAAACTGTAAGTTAAGATAATTGGACCTCAATTTACCTGAATTTTGCATATCCTATTTTCATCCAATTTTAATTCCACCAACCAATTTAGAGCCTGCAACGGCATTGTATTTACAACCTTGACTTCATTATTTGATATGTCCAACACTTCTAGATTTCGCATACTTCGCAATCCGATATTTTCCACTTTGTGAAAATGATTCATTGACAAGTTCAGATACACTAGCGATGGCGATTTGAAGAAACTATTCGGCGAAATAAATCTCAACATATTGTGTTGCAAATGAACAGCCTGTAAATTCGAAAGATTTTCAAAAACATGATCCTTGAGCTCTATTAGTTTATTGTCAGCCAGAACAAGTTCTTGTAAATTAGGTAAATTGCGAAGTGCGCCAGGTTCTAATGAACTGATTTCGTTACTTGATAAATCTAAATATTGAAGTTGTTGTAGATTCCTTACAGTTCCTTGTTTAAGGTCTGCTATTTGGTTATTCGACAACCGTATTTCTACGACATTCTTCCAAGCACCAAGCACTACAGGTGGAAGATAAACCAATCTATTAAAGCTCATGTCAATGTCTTTCAGTGCGGACAATTCAGACAGACTATTGGGAATATCAATCAATAAATTTGCAGACAAATCCAAGTACTGTAACGATCTCAAATTTTTAAATATCATTGGAGTCAGTTCTCTTATCATGTTCCTGGACAGGTCCAATTGTTCTAGTTGTGTATTGTTTATAAAAAAATTATCAGTGATCATTTCGATTTTGTTTCCTTGAAGATTCAAATCTCGCAAATTGGACATTAACTCAAAACTACGGTCCTGAATTTTTGCGATGTGATTGTCTTGCAGATGGAGCATTTCAATTCTACTGGTCCCTAGAAAAGTGCTATCCTCTACAGTTCTCAGTCTGTTATTATTCAAACTTAATAGTCTCAATTGATTGACAGACTGAAACGTGTATTTTGGTATATGTTCGATTTTATTGCTGCTTAAGTCAAGCATTCGCAAATTTGGCAAGTTAAAGGACTTGCTTGCCGAAATTGGTAAACTTGAAATTTCGTTTCCTCGCAGTGATATTCGTTCAACAATTTTCGGTAGCCCTGGAATCATATCTGTCATGTGATTGTGACTTGCATCTATTTCGAATAATCTGTCCAAATTTTGAAATGTTGCAGGATGAATGCTTGAAATTTCGTTGAAGGATATATTGAGAGTTTCCAGCATTGGTGTGTGAATAAATGTTGAGGGATCAATGAATGTTAACATGTTCTGACTTAAATCCAACCGTCTTAGGAATGGTAGTCCTGTAAACAAAAGTGAATCTATTCTTCTAATCCTGTTTGCTGATAGATCAAGACCTTTCAATCCGGGTAGATTCCAAAACGGCATTGGTAAAGTCTCGGAAAGACTGTTGTTTCTCAATCGCAGTTCTCGTAACGCTGGCATTGCTATTAGTGCATCTCTATCTATTACTTGAATTAAATTGTTATCTAAATGTAATTGTTCTATGGTACCATGCCCATGTAAAGCACCAAATGGAATTTCGACCAAAAAATTGTTACTAAATTCCAAAAATTTTAAAGTTGGAAGTGCATCTAAAAGTGATCGTAACTCTTCGACGTGATCAATTTCGTTGTTCTGTAAATATAGAATCTCAACTCCACTTCCTGATGACTGTAAAAATGACTCGGGATGGATGCGTTTTATATGATTATTTTGAAGGAAAACTATTCTCAAATTTGGAGTCCTATGGAATGAACCATAATGAATTTCTGTTATTCTGTTGTCGTTTAAATGCAGTTCCTTTAAGCTTGGCAAATCAACAAAACTTCCTTCTCTTAACGCAGATATTAGATTGTTGTCTAACCGGAGTTTCTGAAGATTTTCCAGATCCTTGACTACTCGACCAACCATGCCTACATCACTTAGTTGATTGTTGGATAGTCTTACATTTGTTAAGTTTGGAAGACGATACAGTGACCTTAAGTGTATCCAGTTAATTCCATTCTTACTTAGGTCAATACTTTTTAAGGATGGCAAATTGCTGAATAAACCAGATTCGAGTCGATTCAAGCTCGATCCTCCATTTATGTGAACATTTTCTAGTTTTGGTAAGTGTCTGAACAGATTTGGAGGTAATTCCAAAATAGACTTGCTCTGAACGCTTATATATTTTAAGTTTAACAATCCTGAAAAGTCGGGAAGCCTCTTCAATTCTTCACTTTGAATTGTAATTGCTTCCAATTTTTTCATTCCTGTCAGACTTTCCATTGGTACACTTCTAAGTGAACGCTCGACCAAAAATATCTCAACTAGACTATCTTCGAGCTCATTTAGCCAACCATTTGACAATCTTTCGACATTATTATGTCGTAACATTAAACGTATGACTTTCATTGATCCAAAAAATCGTCCTGGCAATGCTGGGAGTTGATTGTTTTCCAAAATTAATTCATCGATTGTACGCTGAATACTCCTTTCGACTGCCCGCATTCCTTCCATAATTTGCGGTAAGTTGCTGTGGGAACACCTGAAAAGAAATATTTAATTTAATAGTATTTAATGTTTTGCTTTTCGTTGTTACCATATTTGCATTTCCTTTGCCTTAATTGAACAGCGACAAGGTAAAATATTTTCTGATGGTGGACAACTATCTCCGGATACTGTGAAAATTTTCCCGCACATCATTAGAAGTAGCACAAAACCTGATCTCCCACTCATTGTCGCTAGTCATTAACTTCTGGAGGAAACATTTTTCTGAAAAATAAAATTTAATTTTTTATATGGAACTTAACAATTTTTGTTGTTTTTAGTTGTCTGTAGCGTTGTTCATAATTATGATAAGATGAACCAGTCGAAAAATTGGGCAATAGAAACACTCTGATCACTTAAAATACATTTATCAAAAATAGTTCCAGAAGACTTAGAATTTGTGAATAAAAGTAGCTGGCCCGAGGATCGAACCCTTTGGTATGCGCAGATTTGCCTAACACTATGAGATTAGCGATTGTTGATGGTTTTTATTTTGAGATGTTTATAATCCTTCGGTTCCACGGATTATTCTAAGCATATAAAAAAAAATTTGATTGACGAGCAGGATGAAGAAATACTTTTTCCTACGTTGCAAAGCGTCAATTAAAAAATAGACATTTTATAGAAAGAGAAGAGAGGTTCATGTAATTGCAATTTCGAAAGGAGCGAACCGATGTAGTTAAAAATCGAGTGGGTTCATCTCTGATTGCAACGCAATGCTTTCTTTAGGACTATGTCCTTTGCAAAAAGGAAAAAAAAACAAATAATATCATTGAGTAGTAGATATATTAACTTCTAAAGCTGATTTACGGGCTGGTATTAAAGGTTCAAGTTGCAAGATATGGGCGCAATAATAACATTACCAGATACATAAAGCTTTAACATGGAGTGTTACCTGTAATATAACGCCAGTACTACAATAATAGTAATAATAAAACCGCAGGGGGACTTCCTTGAAGTCACGGGCTTGCTGACCCCGAAGACCCTAAATAAACCGCAAGGGGACTTTCTTGAAGATCTATGTGGGGACTTCGCCGATCTTCGGACCCTAGTTAATCCCGCAGGGGGACTTCCCAAAAACCCTAGTTAAATTCAGGAAGCGTCTGTTCCCATATTGGTCGGCTTTCTGGTCGGCGTCTGTTTCCAATGTTAGGACGGCCGTTTCAACCCTTTTCAGAATGTTTCGCGGGCAACAAATTCATTTAAATTCCTTAAATTCAATTAATTTGATTATTCTAAGAATATTTTTGTGATAACAAATCAGTATAATAATTAAGTAAATATTAACACACAATGTCAAATGTCAAAGATTGGCATTTAAAGCTTGGCTAGAGCTGGGGTGTGAACTGAAAACCCAAGTCTTAGCTTTTGAGTCTTGGTTGAGGTTTTGAAACTAGAAAACCAAGCATCGGCGTTCATTGCTTAGTCGAAGCTTGGAGAGAGAGAGATAGAGAGTAACAGAGTAACAAACCAGGGCACACAGGCTAGGGAAGTCAACGCTTGGCATACCAGTATTCGACCAAGCTTGGCCCCATTGGTAATTCCTATATGGGATGCCATCATAACCGGATCCAGGAACAGAACAATATAAAGCGCAGGATGATGACTCGATTGAGAGTTAAGTGCGCCAAGCATCGCCTTACTAGTGTATTAATCAATACTATTAGTAGAAAAGATGATTATAATTTTATATGCTTCAGGTTCTAGCGAAAGTCCTTGTAGACACATTATCCACGTGATACAAAAGCTAGAAGTTGTGACGTCCCGCAAATTTTTGGGAATCTTTTATAAGCAGAACAACATGAATCTGGAACGGTATACCATAATCTGTTTTTCCCTCGTCTTATCAGCCCGAAACTATCAAATAAGGCTTACATCGTCACTTACTTCACTTAACGTTTAATCCATTTCCCTTATCCTTAATTCCTTTCATGCCAAAGCTATAATTTAGCATCATAGGGCATACTCTGAGCTTTGTCATTATCATAAAAAAAGTGCAAACGCAAGATTAATCTCAGATTGATTTCAGATGTTCAAAGTAACCATAAGATAGAAAAGATTTAGTCATGATTTTAGTGCAGAGTATTCCAGATGTGAAGGTTCCCTCGATTAACTTATGACAACTATTATTATTGTAAATCTTTTCGTCATACAATTTTATATATTTTACTGATCGGAGCCAGGAATTTTGTAAGACTTTGCTTTATAATGCGGTCCAAGAGTTTTAAGGTTAAGGCAATGAAGGATTCGAAGCAATTTATTTGAACTTCAAAATCAAAATGTGATCCATTTGAGTCGATTCATTATTTGATGCAGATTTCTAGTTTTAAACGCTATTTGAATGTAATCAATGAAATCAAATTGGGTCCCTTTCGGCTCAAATTTCAGTTTCTGTTTCTCTTGTTCCCGTAACCCCTTGTGGGGTATGAGGCGAAAGAAAAAAGTTCAACGGATTCGAGACAACGATTGCAAGTGTAATAATAATAATCTAACTTAATTCCGAATCACCGACATTACTCTGCAACCCCAATGGATAATGTGTCGCCGCCGGCGGGGTTCGAAACTGGGACCTCCGAGTTCGAAGGCCGACACATTATCACTTATTTCACCGGCGACAATTTCAGTTTTGGGAACAAAAATTACTCAGGGTTGCACCACGCCATCTTATATAATTACTATTTAACGAACCTGAGAATTTCTGTCGGACAAAAGAGTTACGAATGCGTGTAAAGGGTTCAAAAAGGACTGACAGGCCGAAAATAAGCTGAACACAGGTCGAGCTATTGAAGGCAGGCTAACAATGGGTCGAACTACAGTACCATCCGAGAACATTTTTTTTAAATGTCTCTTCAGTTTATCGTAAAATGTTTTAAAATCAATGTTTTTTTTTCAAAATGGCAGCTATTTGAGAAAATTGTAAAAAAATACTATATATATATTGATGAAAACAAAAAGAGATTCTAAGATGCACTAGAGCTAATTTCATGTAGAATAAAAAGATAGACTTCATTTGTATACTTCATAGGCAAGAAATTGTGGTCGCACGGCACATAGATTACAGCGCTGTACCGTCGCTGTTCCCGCGTCTCGCAATACTCCTGCATTTGTCGCTTGATATTAATTCTTAAATGGCTGATTGAATCTTTATTTCTACGAGTTGGAAAATAATATTTTTGGGAGAATAAGTAACAACTAAAATATATTTTTTTAACTTGTCACGTTGTTATTCCCCTTTAAGGAGTAGGAAAGCTGAGGCCTTACTTTACCGCGCTTCAACGCCTCACTTCTTCGTATGGATCGAGTATTAACCTAACGTAGCCCCGCTTCAATCCAATAGATGAAGATAGAAGTACTGTCGTAAATTAATCAGTTCTAAAACTTGCGAACCAATCTACTTTTTTCTTTCTTTTATGCGAAATTTGCATGCAAAGATATTCGTTGGAAAAGGTATCTCGAATTATAACAACATCGCCAAAAGCCTTTTGCCTGAAGGATTTTTAGGATGATAATAACGGAAAGTTGAGCGCTAATGAGGAGTGATGAAGACGATTCCTGAAAATTGAATCGCACCAAAAACATTTCATGTAAAGTAGGTTGCCAAGAGACTCGCAAGCTCATAACGTTTTCACTGTTAAAAAGTTATCAGCATTTAGTGCCAAGCCCCTAACTCTACAAGGCCCTAAATCTACAAGCCCTAACTCTACAAACCCTACATATTGGTCAAAAAGTATGGCTTCACCGTTTCATGGAACTATTCTTCTCTGGTTCCTTTAACCCCTTGTGGGGCATAGGGTGACTATTACACCGACTCTCCACTTGGTCCGGTTCTGCGCCAACGCCTTCAACTTTGGCCACGATATGTTGATCTGGTTACTTTCCCTCTCGACGGATTCTCTCCATGTGTCGACCAACTCGGCCTCTTTCTTAGATTCCGTAGGGAATCCAATCTAGAGCCTGCTGTCTGATGTTGTTTGGTTCTTTTCTTAGTGTGTGGCCTTTCCATTGCCACATTCGTCTACGAATACTGTTATCTATCTTGGCCTGTAACTCTGTGTAGGCCTTCGTTGGATGCGCTGGAGACACCGGTTGACGAAGGCTCGTGGCTTAGGTGGTATTTGACAGGTCACTTTCCCTGTTGAACAGCCGTACAGATTCTACGTTCGACTCGAAGATTCGGCGTTTTGTGCGTCTGGAGATGCTGTAATTGCGCCAGATGTATGCAAGAGTATTAAATGCAATTTGAGCCTTATTGATGCGAGCCTTTACATCAGCTTCAGCTCCGCCGTCTGCTGTAACTGTGCTTCCGAGATTGCAAAATTTATTCATTTGCTCTATTTGTTGTCTTTCCAGATAAATTTCATGTTGTCTCTTGGAGTTCAGGTACATAAATTTGGTTTTAGCAACATTGCTGTGCGAAAGCCCTTTATGGTGGGTTGGAGGGTGAAAGTTATTGATTTCTTAATTTTCTCGTTGTTTGTGTGCATGTGTCTGCATACCAAATTTCATCTTTTTTTATAATTTTTTGAAGTTTGGAGGTTCCCTTGGGAGAAATTGTTATATTATACAGAACCGGACCCCCCCCCTCCCCTTAAAAAGGGTTGGAAGTTGAGTGTTACAGTTTTAGTTTCAATTTCTTCGTTGTTTGTGTGCTAATCCCAGCCTGCATGCCAGCTTTCTAGGACTTCCGGAAGTTCCCTAGAGGTTTTGATGATCATGAGTGAGTCAGTTTCGAAATTGGCGTATTTTAGGTATTAATAAAATCTAAACTATAAAAGCTAGACAAATAAAGCTTAGTGTGTGCCTTTAGACTCTCTAGTAGTATCCAGACCGAAGCTATGAGGGTTCGAAAATACGTCTTGACGGTCAATGCTGTGAGTCGCAGAAGATGTGCAAAAGATGCCTTAAATAAAAGCATTGAAGATGTTAAAGATCCAAGAAATGCATTTAACGGTTAGGAAATTATTTAAAGAAAATGGTATTTATTGAAGCATATTCTTATGAGCTTGTTAAAGAAGTTTAATTTGAAAAGAAACCAAAGACTAATTCATTAAAAAAATGTGACCATAGGCACTGTTTAGGCGGATGCAATTAGAAACGGTTCATTTAATATGGGTCTTAAGAAATTTGCAAGTTGCATGCTCTATGCTTTAATTTCTTAATAATTTGTTTGTCGGTTTACTTGGTGCGATTTAATTGCGGTTTTAACAGCCAACAGATTGAAAGCTCTTTATAACAAAATGTCGATAATTTACTAATTATAACACCTGCTTGAGTAAATAGAGAAACAAAATTTGCATATGAATATTTATGTATGATTTATGTCTCTAGTCCCAGTATCTTCTTGTACGACCACGATTACAACTATACCTACCAACTCTGAAACCCTTAATGGCATTTTAGCGGAATCTATTGCCAGCAGAAAACAACCATAATAATAATATTAACAATTATTTATTATTAATTATTGTCTCACCCATATGGTGGGCATTACGACCAAGAAGTGCTTTGTGCCAAAACCCCTTGCACTGTAAAAGACGTTCAGCCACCCAAAGATAGGCATGAAGGTCTTTAACAGGGGAGGATATAACATCAGCTGGGCTCAGAAAATCCTTTTTCTAAGTCATTCCAAAGCAGGACAAAAGTACATAATGTGCATGATGGTTTCATCGTCATCCTGAGCGACATAGCCGACACTCCGTGTCACTAGACAGACCTAACTGGTGTAGATGATATCTTAGTACATGGTGGTCTGATATCAACCTGAGATCCTTATTTAAAGTGGTTGTATCAGTATAGCAACTGTTGACTCCTAGCTCAATCTTCTAAAACATGTGTTGCCGCCGATGAGGTTCGAATATGAAACCCTAATTTTGTCACTTACTCCATCGACGACTAGATAATTTATGATGACGTGAATAAAGTTATTAAATGTATTTGAATACTGTAATCATTTCTGGAGAATTAGATCTTTCAGTTTAAATATAGTCAGATTGTTCTCATTATCTACGGATTCATATTTAGGACAATCAATCCAACCTTGAAATGGAAATTTAATGATTTGATCTGTGCTAGCAGCAGCAGCTTAAAATAATACTTTCTGAAGAGTAAAATTTATTCCATTAACTTAGATAATCAGATTACTTCAAGTATAAACTTCTGGAATATTCTGTCTATACCTACGAAAATCTACAGTAAAGCATTTAGATTCGCTTGACATTTTCAAGGTTCGATGAATACGAAGTAATTTCACCTGAAGATGTGTTCATCTTGGAAGATGTGTTTTCGGATAATAAGAATTTCCGTTTTCTTACTTGCTAAGATTGTAATGAATTAACGGAAGTATGGATGCAAAATATCATTTCAGTAATAAATTAGTAAACACCATACAATACAATGTGTTACCACCGACTGTGCAATCAATCAGTATATTAAAATATGTGTTTTAACTGCATTAACCTTCACCTGTATTGGGTCTATTTATTTTTTTGTTTTTTTTTTACGATGTGGCTAAAGTCTAGGGGACAACCCTTTGATTCATTAGAATGGTTTTTTCCTGAAGGAAATTAGGATAAGGGGAGTGAGAAACCTCGAATGTTTTTTTTGCATTGCTGCGAGCTATACAACAGCCCCTAGACGGAGTGGATATTTTAACTCAATTTAAAAAAATCACGGCCCACCCTGGGCTCGTACCCGGGAACCATGCATAGTGAGAAGAAGAATAAGAATGTAGATGGTTGTAAGTATAAGGGTGTGAGGAGAAGGGGAGAGTAGTAAATTAAAGAATTCTGAAGATTTTATCATATAATATTAAAGGTTTAAAAAATAAAATGATATTTCCAGGTTTTTTCAGCTTAGTCAAGAAATTTGACTCGAGGTTTGCTGGGTGCGTGCAACAAGGGCGGCTTAATTAGGATTATTGTTATAAATATAAGTTAAACTTTTCTCGACTGGCAAGATAGAATTTGAATGGAAGGGAAATTGGCCATATATACAATTAATTCAGGGTGCAAAAGTATTATTATTATTATTAAGGATTGGATCAAGGACTAACCGCATCCTTAGTCACTGCGACCAATTTGATCTTTTGTGACCTGATCCATGTTCAGTATTAGGAAGCCCCGTCAATCTTTAGTTCTCTTATCAGACCTAAAATTTTTCTGGGGGCTGCCTTGGCTATATCTGATGTTGATGGGAAAGCCCCACCAAGGTGTCTAAGCCTAATACGGCCGAGGGCCTCACAGTGACAGAGGATATGTTCCGCTGTCTCTTCCTCTTCTAGACAGAATCGACAGGTGTCAACATCAGCCAGCCCCAACTTTTTTAGGTGGTAGCCCAGGTGACAGTGACCAGTTAGAAGTCCAGTTATCAGCCTTAAATCTGGTCTGCTGAGTGAGAGCAGCTCCTTCGTTTTCTGTTTTGAGTAGGTTATAAACCTCTTTGCTTGCTTTGACCCTGGGATATTTGCCCAGTGTGAGTGCATGTGCGCATGGCAACAGTAACTCCTAGACATGCTGACATCTGCATAGGTGACCATGGGTCTTATGATTGTTTCATATGCCCAAAGGGCCATTTTGGGCCTTAGTTCCCAGGTCTTTCCAAAGAGTCTTCGGCAGGACCATAGGGCAGTCGTAGTAAGGTAAACTTCTTTCCAGCTTATATTAATTGCACCTGCTGGGAATCTGACTTCGATAATTTTACGATTTTTTTAGTGATCGTGACGCGATGGTAAGCTCAGACACTCGATGCTCTTATTGTCAAAGTTCGCACCTAGGAGTCCTCCCACTTCTTACCTATAAGTAGTAATAATAGCCAAATGCTCCAACTCAATGTGAAGAAGTAAGAGATTCAGCGCTGTAATCGATAATGTACATTGCGTATTGCTCCAGTGACATTTAGGCAGGCCCTGCATTGTATGCAGCTCAATTTGACTCTGACTACATTTAGCTTAGTTCTGTGCAATGTGCAATCATGTGATAACCCAGTAATCACCCAATAGTCTTGGGCTTTAAACTCCAGATAGCACCGCAAATTCTGCGATAAGTCCAGCAGGTTTTTCTTGGCTATTGTATTTATGTTTAGGTTACAGTATAGTTTGGAATAGAGTGTTAACCACATATATTTCACCTGTTTGTTTTACTTGCTTTTCTTGCTATTAAGATGAATTAAAGCTGTAAAGCTTTCTAGTCTGCAGACCGATAACTAGCTATTAAGCAGTAGTTTCTTTTCTTTAGTAGGAATGGTCCTAAATTTTTTGTCAGCGCTTTATTCTATGAGGTCTAGGAACGTTGACCCCGCGATCCCCGATCTTTGTCGATAATTTATGTATTTTACTTTATTTTTTAAAATTTATTAATATTATTTCGGCTTTTGTTTCAATAGTCTTGTTTTCAGTGACTTTCAGAAGGAAGCTCTTGAAGACATGCCAGCAAGTAGTTGCCTCTCGGTAAGACCACGCCACCATTTGTTTCTTTTTGCTTGTCACGTTTTGTTGTGGAAAGGTCCAAAGTACCATTTTTCTCTTTCTTCACTCGTCTCCGTACTCTTTAAGACGATTACTTCAGCGGTGAGTTAAGTATAAATGGTAAAAGTGGTTTTTGACTTAATCAGGTTTTCTGGCCATCCGGATGATAAAGTGGCCCTCCGGGGAGAGGGATCCACTAGGACTTTCTTAATGAACTGGATGAGTCTCGATTGGCACCCGTTTCTATTTTTTATTATTTCATTTTGAGTTGTTGTCTTTTTCTCATTTCATTCTGTTTTTTTTTTCTGCCCGCACTTTTTATATTCTCTCAACCCGATTTCATCCTCTCCGCCTTACTAGCGTTCTGGCGTGATCTCCTACCACATATGTATATTCTGCGACAACTCTGAGTGTAAGGTAACATCGCAATAACCTAAGCATAGGTAAAACACGTTATCACTAACACGGTGGAGTTAGTGATAACGTATTGGCCTTCCAGCATGGGGCCCTAGGTTCGAACTCCATCGATGGAGACCTATAGTTTTATTATTTACGATAAAAAAAGCCATTGCGGTTCGCAGAGTAATGTTGGTGTTTCGGAACCGATCTTAAATTGCGAGTTCACTTGCAATCGTTGTCGTCGGATCGGGTAAAGTTTTTCTCCCGCTCCTAGTCGCACAAGGGATTACGGCAACCAAAGAGAAGGTACGCTTCGGATTTTTTAATTTCCGCTTTTTTTCTTAAAGCTGGATCAGTAATTGCAGAATCTCTCAATTCGATGAGGGGTTAAAGAAGTATTTTATTAAACCAGAACGAAATTATGCCGAAATGTTGTTTTTCTGCATAGAACAAAAAGTTTTCAACCTATCTTTACAGTATCCGGGTTGTTGGGGGAAAATATTTTCAAATAAATCTTCTTTTAGACTAAATTTTTTGTCAAAAAAAGAATACAAACCACTTTTACGCATGAGTAAATAATCCGCTCTTTAACGTGGTAGCAGCCATTTCTTAATTCTAATTTAGTTTTCAAAACTTTTAAGTATTTTAGGTTAAAGCTTTTAAACTCTCGATTTAATTAAAAATTTATTTTCAATTATATCATAAATCACAAAAAAACTTTTCACTTAAGCCAATTAGACTTGATTATTACACTTCTAACTCTTACACTTGTATTACGAAATTCACAAATTCAAAAGTATTATGCACATTTTGGTCATATTTCACCGCTTTTCCAAAATAGATGACTTTCATAAACTGCGCATGAATAAATTACTTAGATTTCACTTTCAAAATATACACTTCCGCACAAAATTTTTTCTTAAAGACGCTACTAATCCAAAACCACCTTCATTCGGAGAATTCACAGACGAAACTAACGTATTCAGGTGCTTTACTGGAACTGGAAACCGTGAACCACTTATTGGCATTTCCCTCAATTTTGCAATTCTCTCTCAGTATGATTACCCCACCGTCTTTAAGATGTTTTCATTTTTTCTTTGATCTTTCTAAGACCCTCTTACAGACATCCCCATGTGCAGTACCTTAAGTGCTTGTAAACGAGTATTTAGCAATTGTTTTTGTGTTCAAAGTGTAACGAGAACAACGTATACTTACTAGTTACCTAACAAAGAAAAATTACCAAGTTTAGCTATTAGTGGAGTTACCTGACAGAAACAAATGACAGGTACATCCAGGTGCCAAAATATAGACATGTATCAAGGAAAAAGCAATTCTATTGTCAATAGTTGGAATGAAATTTTGACAATTTGTTTTTTTAAAGGATTTAATAATTGAATTTTTGAAATACAATGTTATGGTTATGTGTGATTACATTTTATGGCATTAGGTTAGAAGTTCGGTATTGATGATACTACCACCAATATTTCAAATTATCATTAAATACAAACGTTCAAATTCCAATTAAACCTTTACAAAATATGCTGGTAAAAGTCAAGCAGATAATTTCACTTCTTGAAATCTTAATTGCAATAAAGTTGGCTACTTTCTCGTAAGTATTGATGATCAATATTGATCTACTCTATCCAGAGCAATAGTTTAGATAACTTAATTTTTTGCGTGAAATATTCAACTGAATTTCAAATTTCTCTTCCCAGATTACATAACTGCGACAACCAAGGGTAAAATTATTAAATTTTGAAGATATACCATAAGAAGGTTGAAAAATACCAAAATAGGTACAAATTTGCGTTACACACCTTGCAATTGCTCTTTAATATGTTAGCTATGATCGGTGACAGCGTGAACGTTTGTGTTCACCTGGCGTATCGTCTGCCAAACAATGGTACTTCATAGGTTATAATGTGCTTACAGTACGAGGAAAAATTTTGAATGTGCATAAATGAAAAAGACGGTGATGGGGCGATGTTTGAATTTTTTTCCCAAGTAAGTTTTAGGAGACTTAAACCATAAGAGATTCACCATGTGGAACGAAGCGCTGGTAAATTTTATGTAATTTTGCTGTAATATAACTTCACGTTAAGTTTTCCTTCCGAAAAAATTCGAAAGTGAATTTTTTTTGGTGTGATTTTAATTATGACATGTTACTCTGAAGTTTTGAACTTCCAAGTTCTTGTTCTGGTCGTACTTACTTAGTTTAGATTAATTTATTAACTTTCCAGGCATTGTGCAAATCTACTTGAAACTACTGGTTGATGAAAAAATACACTTGAAGTCGTCGTTGCGTCCAACGCTAATTAAATTTTCTATGAAAGAACTGAACCGTAAAATTCATGCTAATTTTCTCTAAAACTTAATGAAAGATTTTATAAGAAGGAAGGAAAAACTCAAAAGTAAATGACACCCATTAAAGTTTTTTAATGAGCTTCTGCCATAACTGTCTGTTATTCTCTCTAGCTTAAGATTATCCACAATTTACCATTTCTCCACATTCGGTAAATATAGTTATATCTGAGGAGAAAATATTAAAATACTATGCTGGCTTGCAATATAAAAAAAAATTATTTCAGCTGGTTTTCATGTATATCCCATGCACTCTAAATAACAT
Organism: Leptarthrus brevirostris; assembly: GCA_964036015.1. NCBI lineage: Eukaryota > Metazoa > Arthropoda > Insecta > Diptera > Asilidae > Leptarthrus > Leptarthrus brevirostris. Next base: position 10,857,161 of record OZ038373.1, read on the forward strand.
AGCGTTAGATATTCAACATTCATCATTTTATCATTTTCTTGAGTTCATATGAGCCTTTTCATGTCCGTTGACTTGGCGTCTATCTATTCTGGATGCTTACACAGCTCGACAGATGCAGTCCGTTTACCCATTTTTACAAGACTTAGCCAACCAAAGTCCTAACGCGCAATATGCTCGGATTCAGAAGCTCTTACGTTCAGCTTATCGTCAATGGTATTCTAGTAAGTTCTCTGTTCCTTGATGTGCACATTTTGTTATTAACTTTCCAGAAATGCAAGACCTAGCGTATTACCGGACTCTGAAGAAGTGCAGCAGCTCCAGGTACACCTAGTTATTGTTGGATGCAAATGCAGCGTCTTCAAATTTGGTTGGCCTACCGATTTTTACAATGCACTTCCTTAGCTGTTATCAGTGGCAAAAATGACGAAAAACCGTTGCAATGGCCTCTTTTCCAGTCAATTTTCAGAATGCTAAAAATTAATTAATTCAATGAATTCCAGTAAAATTTCCAGTGTCATTTGAAAGCAGATATTCTAAACTGTGGATTGGGATAATTTTCCAGGCTGGAAATTGCGCATTAAATGAAAATTGACTCATCAACGAAACGCTTCCAGGAGATACAAAAATCGTTCCAGTTCCGTCAAATTGAGATACTTTCCAGTGAAACCTTCCAAATTAATTGCTACTACTCTATAGTATTCAAAGTTTGTCCAACAAAAAGGATTAAACAATCCTTGCACACAAATAAATTTGCACACTCTCGTAACAAAAACCAAAGAGAAACGCTAATGTCATGAACGCATTTTAAACTCAATACGTCAACAAAATGAGCACAAGATAGTTTTTCCTTTAAAACACGTTGAAAATTGTAAATAGTGCCATTTTTTATCGTGTTAACATGTTCAAAACATTTGTAGGTTAACCTCAAGCAAAATCCAATTTTAGACTTTAAAAATATTGCGAGAAATACTACGAGAAAGTACAATTCCCCAAAACTGTTCCTTATGTTTACTGTGGCAAGTTTCGCTTTGTTTACACCACCAATGCTCAGCTGTTAATGTCAGCTTCCTGGCTTGTATCTAGAGTAGGCTTTGACCGGCGATCAGGCTAGCCAAAGTCCTTGCGATGCTATTTCAATAAATTTCTGCGTTTTGCCATTAAATTTTCATGCAATGCAAAGAGGCAACGCAAGACTACTTCTGAATTTAACTCAATAGGCGCCACCAAGAGCTATTTTGTTATCGCTCTTAACCCTCTATACTATAGAGTCTATAGCAAGCCGGAAGTAGCATAGCTATCCCGATTCTAGAACACTTTGAGAAAAAACTATTCTAAGTTTAAAATGTTAATATTGAACTTAGAATAATATGGGTGAGAAGTGGTTTAGAAACAGCATAGGAAAAAATTTAATTTCTTAACCGATGACGAAAACAATTGGCGTTTTTCTTATGACCAGTACATAGCCAACTTCATCACAAAATCGAAGTTTCGGAAAAAGACAACGCACATCCTCGAACAAATTTTTATAGATATTTGAGCTAGAACTGATATATTTCACCATCCTGAAAGTGATTTTAAATTTTTTCGAGGGCTTGCGTTATATTTTCCTGCCATCTTGGATTTTGTGGCTGGCTAACACATAGCCCTCCCGATGTTTTACTATGTAAGTGGCGTCAAAAGCTGTTAGGTCTAACAAATTAAAATCTAAATCCCTCTTTGATTGAGTTTTGCAAAGTGTAATCACGAACAGAAGAGTACCAATCTGCTGGGTAACCGGGCATAGGGGCATCTTCGGAAGCAGCGGATGTTCTAAGAGAGGGGTTGAAATGGAAGCTCGGGAACCAGAACAAATACTTCGGCCGATAGGTGGTGTTACCATATCTTTCAAGGACGGGTTGTTAGATCTTGAGAAAAGGAGATGGAATGAGACCAAAACATGTCGAATCGCGTTAACCATGCGAAAATCACATGATCAAAAGAATACTTACTGCCTATTTAACATAACTCGGACTCAATGTGTAACTATGATCGGGATCTACATATACAGCAGCCACTTTTTTTTTTATACGATGTTGCCAAACCCTAGGGGACAACCCTTTGATGCGTTAGCATGGTTTTGGTCGGAAGGGAATTAGGGTAAGGGAAGTGAGGAAACTTGAGTCTTGTTTTTGCATTGCTGCGAGCTAGACAACATCCCAGAGACGGAGTGTATTATTTTAATTTCTTAATAAAAGCTCACGGGGTCATCTGGTCTCGAACCCGGGACCTATGGCATGTTGAGCTTGCAGCTCAACATATTGATCCAACTGCGCTCCATCCATAAACATCACTTTAAATTGATCCTTATAAGGTAACTGTGTATCTGCTCTATTTGTTTTCTTCTTCTTAGGGCCTGTTTCCTGCGGAAGAATAGCGGTTTGACGTTATCACCCAAAAAGAAGAGCTAAATTGCCTCTATTCGATCGTCGGCACCGAGGCTTTGCTATTTGAGCACTATCGCGGTTAAGTCTGATTTCATAATTACAATTCTTCAACATTCACAAAATTTGTGTTGTACCAAAGATTAAGTTGACTACAACGTTATAATTGGATCTATTTAAGGTTTGAATAGGGTTTACATCCGAAAAAGAAGGATAGGTTTAGTTTGTGTTGTGAATGTGCTTATTTATCTCCTGGAAAGACCCTCCATTTTTTTTTTGCTCTAGTTAATATATCTAAGGTTATAAATATTTAGCACTTCTCAGTTTTTTGCTTAGCGTTTGGTTTCTTGATTTCACTGAAAGAGTTTCAATAGTGTCACAGACGCGAATGTAAAGCAGATTCTAAAACTATAATTTTGAATTTAAAAATCGTTTAAAATTTTTTTCATTTTTAATTCATCTATTTAGAATTTATTCTACTGCCTAGTATTATTGTGACAATGTCGCAGTTTATTCTTTATTTTTTGAAGATTAAAAAATATTGAAATTTCCTTCGCATTTTAGCTTCGCTAACACAAATCGATTGACACTTTCCGTACAACGTATGATTTAAAAATAGCTTCAGTGTTAATTTTGGGTTTTTTTAAATGATTGATGATCACAGCGATACAAATAAGAAAATTCTTTTTCAATGAGGATATTAATAGATGTTAAAAACACGAGACGTAAAATATTTTGCACGATTCTTTAAATAATTAATTTTGCAAAGTGGAACGCCATGCTGTGTCCTTGCAAACTAAACGTGAGAATGAAGAGTTAATGTTTTTATATTCCGAAAATTATTCAACTACTATTGAAATGTAAAATTGTACACATTGAGTCTATTATTTAAATTGAAAATTTAAGTTTATTACCGACTAATGAGACTGGTAACTGAAGCTTTTAAAGTGGGAGAAGCTGTTTGGTGAGTTATTATTTAAATTAAATTAACAATACTCTTGGAGACTATAATTTTTCAGGTAACCTCTTTTCTTCCCTGTTTTAACGTAGGCACATAAAATAAAATTATTTTGCAATGTCAGGTTAACATTTTTAAAGGCTTCTCTGATACCCAGAGTCTCTTAATTCAGTGAATGGTTTTGTGGTATTCCAACAGGACGGGTCACTGTAAGGGTGAAGCAGTTCACTCCATAATATCGAATCGCGTGCATTTTGTTAGGTAGGTAGGATTGGAACGTACGAATAACTACTATATAATATACATATATAATATAATATTTATTATTAAAATTATTAGTAACTTGCTAGTAGCTGACTTATATACGCTTTTAACCCTCGAAGTATGGTCTGCGAGTAGTAAATCAACCGGACAAGGTTGCTGCACTTTAAAAGTCATATCCCACGAAGACTTGCTCAATGTGATGAGTTTATATTTTGTTTGGGTTCGACATTCAATGTATAGGAGGGTATCCAAAACAATTTGTTTTTTTAAACTTAATTTCTGTTCTGTTTAGTTCATTAATTTACTGTGGTCTATAAAATGTTATCTGAATAGATATAAAACCAAGAGAATTAGAGGACTGTGACATACTGACGGAAGGACGGGCGCAGCAAAACTATAAAGGTTCTCAGTTAGTTGGCTATAGAATGCTAAAAATGAGCCAACTAGCTAGATGCGCCGGCGCTCAACGTCTTTCTTACGTCTGATCTAAAAAAAGAACTCTTTATTAACTAAATCTCCGGTTGGTGGAGGAGACAAGATTAGACATGAAGCTAGTGGGAGTGTCTTGTAATAGGTAAGCATGCTAAATAATACTAATAGAATAGCTAGTAATCAGTGAGCTACACTAGTTATATGAGTGTCTTACACCAGGGAGACATCCTTACTACGCGAGGTTTTGTACGAAGGTTCGTACTGGAGAGATATCTTAGAGTGTCGGCTCGCTGCTGCAAAAGATATGAACGAGTGTCCAACACCAGGAAGGCATGTTGGTGAAGTTCCCTACAAAAAAAATTATCTATCTGGTGGCTGGTTTTTCCCGGCTCGGTTGGTTGTGGTCGATGACCGGACTGTAACTGGCGTATGTACTGAGAAAGTTCCACTTATAGAGGCGGAGGCTCCAAATTTCCTCCGCCTGGATCAATTACTTTCTCGTAGTTCCTCTGACTGCTATGTCAACTCGGTTGCGCAGCTAGACTACGACTCCCCAATGTACTAAGCCAATCTTGCCTTTATAGCGAATTGGCTCCTTATTACTTCCGAATATTCAATTACCTTTTCCCACTGCGAGACAACGGCTAAGCCAGCCCTCCTTATATAGTCTGGCGGAGATACTTAAATATAATTAAAAAAATCCACTCCATTTCTAAGCTATTGTCTAGCTCGCAGCAATGTAAAAACAAAAAATAAGACATTCAAGTTCCCTTATTTCCCGTTCCCCTAATTACCTTCCACTAACGCATCATAGGGTGGTCCCCTAGGCTTTGACCACATCATTAAAAAAACTATGACATTGGAAGAGTATATAGGGTCTACGAAGTCTGTGACTATCGGCAGTGCATACACTACAACGTTAAGAGTGAGATTATTAAAAATTTTTCTTTTGCTTTTCCTTAGTCACGCTTTCAATCTTAGATGCTTCGACCATATCTTTTCTCTCTTCATAACGAAAACTGGGAAGAAAAAGACGTCCTTGTAACTATTGTAAGGGAAAGATTTTCAATAGCTACAAGAATGCGAAGTCTTTTTTTAATAAACCTATAGTTTTACAAGCTTTATATGCGCGATTAAATTCTCTCTTTTACGCTATGTGTGAAGCGGGTAGGCACACTATGTCAGTTTTTAAAAATTACATCGCTTATCGCTCAAAATGATTAGTGAGCGGGTCGGATGTCAAGATAAGCAAGAACGGACGTTTTTGGTAGTTTTTACAACTTTGGACATTAACAACGGAATAGTTACTAATTAAGTTATTAGACAAAATGGGGGGGGGGGGGGGGTTAACTCGGTTCCACAGCTAATAGGGGTGGATTATTTTATACCGTAACCGAACTAATAACTAAGGAATGGCCATATCGTGCTGGTGTAATATATTTGAGCAAGCAATAGTTTACCCCTCTCGGCCAAAGGGGAATTTTATATCACAGTAACTCCGAGAACTGCTTTCATTTTTTAAAAAAGCTCGAAATTTTAACATATTTTAAAAATGTATAAATTGTTTGCGCAATATATTTGTACATATCTCTCTTTATTCAAAATATAAATCACAATGCGGTGATTGCATAAAATTAAATTTGCGTCCTATTTTTGAATAATTTTTCGAGATACTATATATTGCATTAGCCAAGCGAATAGTTCCAGTTAACAAAAAATAATACCAACTGTCTGATCTCTGTATCTCGCATCATCCAAGTGGATAATGTCAGTTGAACAAATGTTTTACTTATTTGTTCAGTACTGACATGATTAATAAAAGCATTTAACATTTTTGAGAGCACATTGTTTGTATAGCTTTACTTTCCCTGCTTACTTTGTTTTTTTTTCTGGCCTGTATTGATATTTGCTTTTATTGAAAGTCTTTGTGATTGGGACTGAAAGATATTTCCGTTCCTTGTTAATAGTTCTTTGCATAAACAAATAAATATTGTTTGCAGTGTATGTGTTATTTGTATTCGCATGATATCTAAGCTTCCTAGTATTATGAAAAAATCAGCTGTGAGCGGAAATTTTAGATTTGTATAACTCCCAATTACTTCAAGTAAGATTTCTTGAAATTTTTTTTTCTTTCAGTGCAGGAGGGCACGCATACTGGGAAGCATGCTAACTAATAATAATAGAAATAGCAAGTAATCATGGAGGTACACTAGTTATATGAGTGGCTTACACCAGGGAGGCACGCTAACTACGCGAGTGTCTTGTACGAAGGTGGCGCACTGGTGTAAGAGAGATATCTAGTCTAGAGTGTCTTAGAACAGGGCGGCTCGCTGCTGCAAGAGAAATGAAGAAGTATCCAACACCAGGAAGGCATGCTGGTGAAGTTCCCTACAAAGAAAATGTCCTTTCTGTTGACTGGTTTTTCCTCGCTCGGTTGATTGTGGTCGACGGACGACCGGACTGCAACTAGCGTATGTACTGAGCAAGTCCCACAATTATCTTCTCGTCTGCTAGGTAAACTCGGTTTCACAGCTAGACTGCGACTGCCAATGTACTGAGCCAGTCTTGCCTTTATAGTGAATTGGCTCCTTATTATTTCCGAATATTAAATGACCTTTTCACTGTGAGTTCCTCTGCCAGGTCTGCTTGGCTCCACTGCTAGGCGACGGTTGAGCCAGCCCTCCTTATATAGTCTGGCGGTGAGTACAGAGCATAGTAATGCTCTTTACGTCAGTATGGGAAAAAAGGCGTCGATGGTATCAATTTGTAACTTCGTTTCAGGTATATTTGCAGGTATATTTGAATATTCCCATTCTCCATTGTTTTTTTTTTATTATTTATTAATGACCCTTCTACCTTAAGTACGATCTTTTCACAATCAATGCAATATTTTTTTATACGATGTGACCAAAGCTAAGGGGACAACCCTTTTATGCGTTAGCTTGGTTTTTGGCGGAAGGGAATTACGGTAAGGGAAGTAAGGTAACTTGAATGTCTTGCTTTTGCATTGCTGCGAGCTAGACAACAGCTCAGAGACGGAGTGGATTGTTTTAAATTCTTAATAAAAAGTCACCGGGGGACCTGGTCTCGAACCCGGGACCCACAACATGGTGGTCGTGCCGCTGAACAAATTGACCCAACTCCGCCTCCAATGATATAACATTGAACAAGGGGATATCTCAATTTACCACTATTTATAACATAAAACAATTTATGGTAACTATTTATGTCCTTAATGCTCAGTTATAACGTTTTAGAGAGTGTGAATGTGCCGCAAGCAACTTAGAATTATGAACCAACTCTGGAAATTGTTCATTTCCGAAGACTTGGATCAATTGGTTGAGTGGCACGATCACCACACCATGATTTGGACCTCCGTCTCCCCGTGAGTATTTCAAATACGAGACGCGTCCAGAAAGTAAGAGTACTCGATTTTTCTAAGAGAAGAAAAAATTGTATTTAATACAAAATTACAGGATTATGCAGGTAAATATGTCAGTTATTTTTCCACGTAGTCTCCTTCCCGTTCTATGCAGGTTAGTGAGCCGTTGCACAAGCTTTTTTATGCCCTCCTCAAAGAACTTTCCCGCCATCCTATTTTTCCAGTTCAGTACCGCTTGTTTCACCTCCTCGTCCAGTTGTGAGTCTTCAGGGAGGTAAAAAGATTGAAGTCTGAAGGCGCCAAGTCAGGGAAATATGCAGGGTGGTTCAAAATGTCCCAACCGAATGAGTCCAAAAGCGCCTTGGTGGCGTTGGCTGTGTGCGGGCGGGCGTTGTCGTACAACAAGCACACTCCCTTCGTTAACATTCCCCTCCGTTTGTTTTGAATTGCTCTCTTGAGCTTTTTAGAGTCTCACAGTATCGTGCTGCATTAATCGTCTCCCCTTGAGGCAGAAATTCGATCAAAATGATCCCTTTTCGGTCCCAAAACACCTCGCACATGGCGGGATTTTTTATCGATACATTTCACACAAGTGGACACTACGAAGCGAGTTTTCATACTGACAAGGTACCGCCTGTGCTCAGTCTATTCAGAAGAACCCCCACTACCACTCACTGTTGCCAAGCTTGAAAAAAAATTCTCACAGCATGAGAAGCCAACCAGTACTCTTACTATCTGGACGTGACTCGTACAAGGCCTGTTGTCTAGCTGGCAGCAATGTAAAAACAAAAAAAATAAGACATTCAAGTGTCCTATTCCCCTTACCGTTAATTTTCTTCCGCTAACGCATCATAGGGTGGTCCCCTAGGCTTTGTCCACATCATAAAATAACCAATGACATTGGAAGAGTTTATAGGATCTACGAAGTCTGTGGCTATCGGCATTGCATATACCACAACGTTAAGGGTGAGATTATTGAAAATTTTTCTTTTGCTTTTCCTTAGTCACGCTTTCAATCTTAGGTGCTTCCACCAAGTCTTTTCTCTCTTCACAACAAAAACTGAGAACCAAAACTGGGAAGAAAAAGACGTCCTTATAACTTTTGTAAGGCAAAGATTTTGCAATAGGAACAAGAATGCGAAGTCTTTTTTTGAATAAATCTATAGCTTTACAATCTTTATATGCGCGATCGAATTCTCTCTTTTAAGCTAAGTGTGAAGGGAGTATTCGCACTATGTCAGTCAGTTTTTAAGAATTACAAATGGAATTGGCAAATTATGCTTATCGCTCAAAACGCTTGGTGAGTGAGCCGGATGTCAAGATCAACACTAGCGGACGTTTTCGGTAGCTTTTACAACTTTGGACGTTAATAACGGAATAGTGACTAATTAAGTTATTAGAAAAATGGGGAGAGGGGCGGGGGGTGGGGGGGGGGGGGGGGAGAGAATTTGATATATGTATATTGTCAATATATCACAAGCCGTAGGGCACCAGTAACTGGATTGGACCCTCAGTATATCTGGATTATTTTTCCGAGAAGGACTCAACTAACGATCTATATAGGTTTTAATCGGCACTCTCATCGACGGTTCATTACCGGGTCATCGACGGTCTTACCTTATTGTCAGCCCAATCTTCAGATGTTCTTGTTGACTTAGCCCTTGATAGGTTTTCGTGTACTTCATTTTAGCACACTCAGGCTCTTCTTCCATCAAGCTAAGTAAGACGAACGAGTTTTATTGAATGAGTAACTATAAGCTTTGGATGATTCTTTAATTGAATTATAAATACGAATTATTCTATTTAATACTTGTCTGTTAGGTTTGTTTTAATTGAGTTATTTGAGGATTGGAGGGGGGCTGGCCGAAGGTTTATTCTGATGCGTATCTAAAAATTCCTTTACCTTCAGATCACATGCTTCCTTTTAAAGTGTTACATCTACGCTCTCATCTTTATTATTGCAGTGCTATTTTAAAATACACGCTCAGTAAGTATTTATTTTTTCACAGTTCAATCACGAATTCGTTTGCAGAATTTAACATAGGAAAACTTATCTTATACAAATAATGAGTCAAAAACACAACTCAGATATTAACTATTCTAATTAAAACTTTCTAAAATTGCAATTACATTTCGTCGCTTGGAACGCTAACTTTCGTTGGCATACTAAATATTACGTAGCGAAAGCCCAGGGGAAAACCCTATGATGCGTTAGCATGGCTTTAACCGGAAGTAAATTAAGGTAAGAGAAATGAAGGAAATTTAATGTATTTTTTTTTGCATTGCTGCGAGCTAGACAACAGCCCAGAGATGGAGTGGATTTTTTATTGCAATTGCGAAATAAAAACACAGGGAGACCGAGGCTGGAACATGCACCCACGGCTCAATCAATTGATCAAACTACTTACACACTAAATCACCATTACAAATTGATCCAATTCTGGTAGCCACATCTTATTAAAATTTGTATCTGCCATTCAACTCTATTTATAATTTTTAACTTAATTCTAGAATCTATACGAACCGAGCTATACTCAAATCTACTAAATACTGCTAGCATACAGACTACCTATTTCATTTATTATAAATAATCACATGGTTTGATTCTCGCCTTAACCAGATTTAGTATAGCAAATGCAGAAAGTTGTTAGTAAGTGGCGAGTTCGTAAAAAATACTGGGTTAGTAGGGCATTGCGAATCTATTTCTGGGAAGCTTCCTAAGTTATTAAAGCCTTTCTGGGGGTGTGTCTTTCAGCTAAATAAAAAACAAACACGTGATGGCGTGATTTGTTCAATGAAATCGTCACGAAGAAAGTGAAAATTGCCTTCAAACATTTTTGACGTGATCACGCGTCGCCAATCTTATAATAAACATTCTTGGCTACTACGTCATCCGCAATAATTGGCAATTTGCGCGTACACAAGAGTTACCGTGGCATTAGAGGCAGCGCAGTTTAAGCATGAAAGTATGCCAATTCTATAGTATAACTTTGTCCGGATAGGTACACTATTGAGGATAGACGCATATTACTAAATTACTAATCGGCGATTATAACTCAGAGAGCTTTCAAAAAGCATTTTCATCTACTCATCTAATAATAACTAAAAATTTTGCAAAAAAACGCATGGAGATAGTCGTCGTTTCAAAATAGCAAGCGTTGCTAGGAACCGCCAATTTTATTGTACATCAACAAAACATTTAAGGAGCTAGTTTATGGACACAGGGTGATTCTTTTACTGAATTATGTCTGTTTTTTAGACTTAATTTAACTAAAAACTTATTTTTATATTTTTATTCTCTTGTTCTCTTCAATTCCAAATTTCTTGATTTTCTCAACTTTTGGTTCAAAGATCAAAAGAATACCCAAATTTACTTGAAAGAACAAACTACATATTTATGATTCACCCTATAACTACCACCGGATAAAGCTTATTCACGAATTATTCTGGCTTCCCCAATTTTTGAATCAGTTTAGTATTGGACCCCTAGTAGTAGCAGCTATAGTCACAAGAAAACTCTGCTCCGTGTAAGGTTTATTACAAAAATTTCCATCATCCTGGACAGTGAGATTGTGCATCTTCAGCTTCACTCAAGTGCACTTTAAGTTCTTTCACAGTTTCTATAGAAAACGGAAGCCGGTAATTAAACTAAACGAACTATTTACAGGCACTTGCCAGTTATTTAGTGCTAATTACTCTCTCTGTGATATTAAATTTAGTTCGAAGTTAGTAGTTTTAAGATCAGTGCGGAATCACCTAGTTTTGTGCGAATATGATACTAAGAAAGTGCCTATCTTCTGCTCTTCTTGCTGGTGCACGAAATTGTAAAGAACAAAAATTAACACGAAACTTTACACATGGAAGTTCTGGAAAACCTCCAAAAATTTTAATCACTGGTAATAACAAATTATTGAAACGAAATAAAAAAAGTTTTAATTAATTAATTAATTTCGCATTTTTGCATGTTTAATAAAAAATAAGGTGGTCTGGGGCAACTGGGAATGGAATGTGCTAAACTCATGCGAAATGAATATGGTCAAGAGAATGTGATTTTGTCTGATATAATCAAGCCCAGTGAAGGTGTCGTGGATAGTGGTCCTTATATTTTTGCAGATATTCTCGATTTTAAGGTGCAAAACGTGACTTGGTTAAAATAAAAATAGACCGTTGAAGTTTTTATAAATTTCAGGGACTGCAAAAAATTGTTGTTAATCATCGAGTGGATTGGTTAATTCATTTTTCCGCTTTACTTAGCGCAGTGGGTGAGCAAAACGTGCCGTTGGCTGTTAGGTAAGTTTAACTTTAATTAATTGCAATCAGCTGAATTAATTGAGCTAGTAAGAGTTGCATACAGTCCATTATGAAATGTTTAAGATTATTGGGGCCGTGCTCCCCGCAGATTAGGTTGAATTTTAAAAATGCTATCAAGTGTTGTTTAATCGAAACGAAGATTTTGATAAAGTTTTGTTTTTTCTTTTTGAGTGATTGCTATTTTAATGTTAATTCTCAGATGAGATTAGTATCTCTTTATTTTTACCCCTTAACGCGTTGTGAGGCATACAAATCCCGGAATAGCATAGTTATTGGAAATTAATGCAACGCCTCGCGAAGCCTCTGTTTAAGGTAGTAATTTAGTAATGAGCTTCAGTTTTTAGGGTTCCATAGCAACTAGGAAACATTAAACATAGTTTCGGTCTGTCTTTTCGTCTTTCTACCATATATATCACAGCACGGATTTGGGTTGGGGGGGGGGGGGGGGGGGACTTGGTGATGTGTAAATAAGGAAATGAGTCCGTTTCAGACCAAATATCATAATTCTAAACTTACTCTTCGGCTGCCCTGTCAACAATTTGTATAGGTAAGGCAAGAAGTGTCATTATGGAAGAAGATCCAATGGTACAAAAATGTTGCTGGTTTCTTTGGCCCCAACAGTAGGGTCCCCCAATGACGTCAATAAAGGACCAAAAGGGGCTGATATAACTATCTTCTCTGATAGCCAAGCAGCCCTCAAGTCTCCATCCTCGTGAAGTCTTTCTTCGAGGCTTACGAAGAAGTACTTTTATGCCCTCCAAGAACTTGCCACTCATAACAGGATCACACTTTGTTCGATACCTCGGGAATTGAAAGTAACGAGATCGCTGATGAACTAGTCAGGAAGGGTCCATTAGAATACAATAGCACAACCATTGTGGACTCGGTGAAAAGTGTTCATATACTATTGCTGTAAAATTCTTATTTTGTTGTTGTTAAATGCCTCCATTTACTTTTATCTTTACTTCCGAACATTCGAAGACTCCGACTGTATTTTTAACACATTACGTAAATACTTCATCTCGTCCTCTTCATTACAATCTTCAAACTTTTTCATATTTCCTATTTTTTCGGAAAGGGGGGGGGGGGGTGCTAAGGATTATTTCAGCTAACCACCAATAGCCTTACTATAGGTCACTTTTCAACAGCTTATCGCCTTTTCATATACTTGGTATTAAAATACCCAGCAAGCCTAGCTGAACTTATTCATCATAGCAAAAAATGCTTCTAAATACGAGTATCTTGACTATTTCTTTATATTTTCTGTGGGTTCTTCCATGGATATTGCCCGTATGAAATTTCTAGTAGATCTATCCAACTCAGTTACACTCGCACTGCCACACGTGCTAACCCTTCAATCATTGATATCAACTTTGAACGTATAGTAAAACTTCGTAATTGCTTCTTGGCCTGGAGATAGATTACTTTAGCTGCATCTACTTTTGAGCTGCAGGCGTACAAGCTCGACATTTACCGGCACCTGCTACTTTCACCTCTCTTTCCCTGGCTCGTAGTCCTTTCGTAAGATTACTCCACTCTATCAAAAGCTGTGCCCTGCATCATGGGGCATCCTCTGAGCTGCTCTATTAAAACCTTACTAAAAAAACAAGTTTAAACTGAAGACCAAATCGCTTCAAGTATGATGCTTCAGTTTTCCTACGCAAAATTGTGGCTTAATTGAAACTGGCTAATAAAATGAAGAGCCTAATAGTACTTGGGCTGCATTACCTATGCGTGCGTTCAGTAGTGCATCTCTTAACGGCAAACACCGGAAATGCACTTAAATATTAAATTCCTTGTAGCCAACTATATTCATAGAGTCTTAATAACTTTGCACCTATTCAATTTTCAATTTAGCAATTGCTTTGAAAAGCTGAAAGCATGCTTCTAAGCAATTTAAATGTGCCCGCAAAACGGAAATCTTTTCTTTGTCACTGAAACGTACGTTTTGAATCAACCATGCATTCCGCTTAATAGACCTGTCAGTCATAATTGCTCAGATAAATTATGTTAGGTAGCAGTAAACTGAGAAGATATGCTTACTTTCACTAACTTGCCGCCAAATGTCTGTCTTTACAGAGTTAATATTGAAGGAGTCCACAATGTCATTGAACTTGCAAAGCAGTACAACTTACGAATATTTGTCCCAAGCACAATTGGAGCATTTGGCCCAGATAGTCCTCGGAATCCAACACCAAATGTTACGGTAGAATGTCTTACTAGAATATTTGTATGAAGTTTGTTCAATAAATTGTTCCCTCTTTTGTAGATTCAGCGACCCAGAACTATTTACGGAGTATCAAAGGTGCATGCAGAACTATTAGGGGAGTACTACTTCCACAAGTTTGGCCTAGATTTTAGATGTCTACGCTTTCCTGGTGTAATTTCCAGTGACCCACCTGGTGGTGGAACAACAGGTAATTTATTGATTTTATAATTTGGAAAGTTGATTTTGCATGCATTACCTTTTAAATTTATTTATTTGCAGATTACGCTGTTGCTATTTTCCATGAAGCGCTAAGGTATGGAAAGTACACTTGTTACCTAAAACCGGACACGCGGCTACCAATGATGTATATCGAAGACTGTCTAAGGTAACGTTTTTCCATGTAAATCAAATTAAATGCCACAAAATTTCCAAGGTCCTATCCTCCAACTTAATTTCATTTTCGAAACTAGAATTACTATTTTTTACTAATGACCTCACACTATGTCCTTCATATTTAAGAAGGATAATTATATGTAATATCGTCAGTAGTGTAATAGATATAAAGCGAACTTTTTACTGCCTTACAATCAGCAGTTCTTTTAAATTAGAGCTTCATTAAAGAAAACATAACAACAATCTCCTTTAAGTATATTAATATTTAAAAAAAATGGGACTTAGTATAGATCCTTGTGGCACACTGGTCTACAATAGAGTTGGAAGCAACATATACCCGCTAATATCTTTTCCAAATGCAGGATGTATCAGGAGACATTTTTGAAGTTTAATTTAAATACAAGAAAATGGCCGAATGTTTCGTTCAAAAATTCGTAAGGATGTTATCAAAATTATCATTAAAAATAGTGATGTTCTCCTTTCCGCCCACTCCTAAAAGATAGCAATACCTTGATACAATCACATTGGGGTATTTAAACAATTTGTCTTGTAGTTCGCAACCAATATAATACTCTAGCGTGAATTAAAATTATTGGCGCGAAGTTTTAAGACCTTAACGTTATTCGAAGTTCAGAAAAAAACTTGTCTTATATTTTTAATATTAAAAAAAACTTTTTGGGCAAATACTTTTTTTGACCGAAAGATATCAAAATCTTTCAGAAGACATCGGACAGCCCGTGCATTCTTACTCTCTAAAAACACCTCTCTGGGGATTAACCGAAACAGACCACATAAAAGCGGATCCTTTCACGTCCCCTCCTATTCTCCCTTAGTGGGGGACAGCTGAGTTCATCCTAATGTCGCCTCTAACCTCGATTCCCTGGGTCAGCGTAAGAAGCTGGTGAGCTCCCAAAAGACGAAATCTTCCGCTTCCTAACCCAGGGTAGTGGCACACTATATCAGCCTCCTTCTCCTCCTTTTCAAGATATAGTCTGTAGGTGTCATCTGCAGAGATGCATTGCTTTTTTAGATGATATTCGAAGTTATCATGGCCATGTTATATCCCTTTCGGTAGAAAAATCAGTCATTTTTGCGTCCATCTTTGCTACACCACCTCCAATGTTCCTTCTTGGCTCATGCATTCATAATATCCGTCACTTCTCCTCTGTCCAAGGCACTTGAAGGTTTCGGACCATGGAAATTTGAAATTTAAATTCGAATTTGGAATTTTCTGGTTTCTTGACTGCCTCCACATGCTCCTTTGGTTACCAGATAGTCAGATTGATTCCACCTGAGGTTTCCTCTTCATATATCTGTATCTGATACACTTTCCACTTCGATGTATCTTTGATACATTGATTTTGGTTTCTGAACTTCTTTAGTATGATATCCTTACCCGGAACAAAGATCATCATTCTATGCTGATGTCTTTAAAAGCATCCATATAGTTTACTCACAGGTTATCGCCTTCACAAAGGTTGGTCAGATTTTTGACAGATTCGCATACCTAGATCTTGGATTGTTGATAAACACATCGCAGTGTTATCAAACGATCCTCCAAGGTCTCCTAGTTCATCCTTATATCCCCGATGTTATCAAGAAGGGAGTCTATAGCTACAACAGGTCCTCCTTAAATGTCCCTAGTTCTACCGACCCTATCTCCCTTCGCTACTCTCGTTCATGACCCCCAGACTCAGGGCATTTGCCGGTCACTAGGGTGAAGGTCGGCCTACCACTAGTACCGGCTTCCGTCCCTTCCTGGTGAACTTTTGGTTTTAGCTTCTACCAGTCGCTTTCTGTACAGAAGGCGTACCTTTGTGCTAGACTTTTTAATAACCGCCCTAGCTTGGTTCAGCTTCCGCTTCTGCACACCATGCAATGAAGCTTCCATCTTAGTCGTCCTGCCACCTTGATTCATATGTGGACCTTTACCATCCGTTGAGGTTGCCGGTTTTACAGTCCTGAAGTCTACACCTCCGAACTGTTTCGCCGGACCCGCATCTTTAGGTTACGCGTCAGTTGAGAGGGATTTGTTGAATCTCTTGGCCATTTGACTGACCTCCTAATTCTTCGCATCACTCTGAGCGGCTCTTTGTCGCTTTGTACTTTCCTAACTTCTCAAGTCTGCGTCTTCTACTGGTGCAGGTTCTGCGGAGATAGCCATCTCGCTAGGATCTATCGTCTCTACCACAGCCGCATCTGCGGAATTGCTAGTTATAGTTTTGCCAATGGCACCTTCTTCCAGGACCGCTGAAACACTTTCAGCTTCCATAGCCACCGCAGAATCTAGGGACGATAATTTTGCCAGAGCTACTTCCGTTGTGGGTATCGTGAAAATAGCCAGTGTCTACCATCCCCTCCACCACCACTCCTACGGAAGTGCCTTGATTTATTTTTGTTATTTACTCTTGAGTTAACGCATAAGTGTTTCCACGAATTCGGGGATAAATAAGAGGACCAGATGGACAGAGGTCCCTCATACCCACAATACTCAACTAAAATACAACAGGAGATTCAGCTGTTCCTGAAGAGACACCATTCGCGACCCAATTATCCCTGGGTCCTGCAGATAATGACACCACTGCAGACTCCCTCGACATAACCTACTACAACCTTGGCGTTAATAGGATTTTTCTAGAGGTTATCTTCTCCCGCGTTAATTACTTGGCTATGTTCTAGGATACATTGTTCAGTTGCTACCACTTGGAGGTGCAACTAACACTTGAAAGTGTTCAGATGAGGATCGCCGTTTCCTAGAAGGCTTTCTACTCTTCCATCCATCCTCCAGCAACCTAGGCAAATACTTACTTGTGTGCGTGTGGGAAGGGGGGGGTTAAAAACCCAGAAAGTGATGGAACAAATTTCATACAAATTCATTAAAAAACAAAAATGTTAGAAATTATGTTTCATTAAACAGCATTAACCTGTGCAAGAATGTGCACCAGCTAAATTTTTTGGGCAAGGTCTTGCTAGAGGGGAAGGTGTGATATACCTTTAGCTACCAATTCATATTGATCATTGCAGTAATAGTGCCTAATAGACTACATAATTAGTTACATCACATTATTTCTATATTAAAATAGAAAACTTTCATAATATTTAACTTCAAGAGATAAGAAAAAATAAAAATTTGTGTACGTGTCAATAAGTTTAATCTGACACCGATAAGAAATCATATGTTTCAGCACAATTACATAAATTCTGTATAAATCTGTAAAGCTTTTCACATTGATAATAGATTCAAGGAATACTTAGTTTTTAATTATTTATTGCCAGTGATGCAATCAGAACATGTGATATGAGTATATAAAGGTGGAAAGGTCTGAAATAGTGGTGAAATAAGAATATAAAAAAAATATTCACGTAACGATTTAAATTAATGCTTATCAGAAAACCTGCATTTATTCAACTACACTTTTCAAAATGAGTAAGGGATCTTGTATACGAAAATTTCCAATTTCTAATCTTAGAGTAGCAAAAATAGTTAATTTTGAGTCAACCTACTGACATAGACGATTAGAAAAACAACAGACAATAGAGTTAGCCAATGTTTACCATGAAGAGGTTGGTCAGTAGGATTTACAATTTGTGTGTACACCTACACCTGGTTTCTTTAAAAGGCGGAAGGCATCGAAAGCTAAAGTGTGAAACTTTAACCTACTAACTCCTTCGCTACCTCGTTTCCCCCGCGGAACCATCAAAATATATAACTTCGCGCAGCGGGTATCACTAAAGGCTTCAGCATAAAAACTGGTTTTTCTTTTAGAACGTTAGTTCATTTTTCATCTTCTTGGGATTCAAGATTTTTCAAAATTATCTTTATTCGACTATATGACCAATATATTCGCTCTGACATTTATTTCTTATTAGCATATTTGGTTGTGAGATCTGTTGTTCCTTTTTTAATAAATTTATTTTAAAGTACATTCTAGGTAGAGTTTAAGATTACATTTAAGATCGTAATTCGATAGTCTATCTAGGATATTACAATATATTTTGTTAAATTGTTCACTTTATTTTCTACATACTGCTTAGCAGACTATATTTGAGGAGCTATATGTAGCTAGCGTATGAAGTTCTATGTTGCTATACAATAGTTTTTGGCTTATTACTGGTCAGTCTAAAGCAACGAATCTCTAATAATATTTGTTTCATCTTATATATCCTTGCTTACGTTTTATTTTTGTATTATATATCCTGTTTAGGTTATATTGGACCACAAATAATTAATTCTTATATTTTCTTGTCCAACAGTAAATGACGGACTGAGAGTAAAAGTGACCTATTTATTAGGTTCGGGCAAAAGTGTCTTAGAAAATGTTCCGCGCAAAAACGAATCGCGTGAAGCTCCGGTCAAAAACGAATCGTAGAAAATTTCCGGGCAAAAACGACTTAACTACTTAACTGCATTAACTTTGCATTACTTTTTGATGTTAAGTCGATGTTGGTATCAAGTGGCGGAATATAGTTTGTTAGGGCTTCCATATCCTTTTAGAATTCAGGGTGGTTAAGAGTAGACCAGTCGTCCGCTAGCGTAGGAGAGTGGAGGAGAATTGGGCGACAGCCCAAGTGGTCGGAGAAGGAGGACACCGTCTAACAATTACACTGTCCATACAATGTCCCGTTCTGCGTTTATGTAGTCACAAAGAAGTCCAGTATGGAAGAACTTCTGGCGAATGTGAGAGTGAAAGGGGTTATGATTTGCAATCCCGCGGTTGGTCCGAAATCCATTTGGATATTTTTGAACCATTCGCATTTTCTGCAGAGTCTTCCCAGAGGTTGTGTCTCGCGTTCCAGTCTCCTCCTATTAATATGGTGTTATGATATGCTGCTATAGAAGCTAGTTGGTTCAGCACTGAGTCTAAGGTTGTTCTGGGTCTATTTGGCGGGATATATGTATATACTTCCCACCAACATATTTGTGCTGGGTGGTGATCTTCGGGTTTTTACTTTGGCGAGCGCCAGTGGAACTGGCATGCGGTCTCGGGGAACTCTGGAGAACTCAATATTACTTTTTATTAGCAGAGAACTCCCTGCAAATTGTCATCTCTCAGTATGTTATATCCAGGGATGGTTAAGTTAGGTCTGTCAGTGCTGAGTCTTTTTTCTTTAATCATTAATTTAAATTTAAATGGTACTTGAACATTTTATTTTGATACTATATCCAAAATTGAGCTGCCCAGCTGTGAAATCTTCCAAGATTTTCTCGTAGACCTCATAATCGCAACGTTTCTCAAATAAAAGGAATTTCTCTTTTAATCGAGTAATTCGTATAGGTGGACATATGTGGTGGAAGACAAGTAAGCAGAGCTAATTGACAGGGTAGTTCAGCGTTAATTTAAATCGAGGAAAGGGTTGACACCAATTTTGGACTGTACTTGAGGCCTTTTGGAAATGTTTATATTTTTATTACCTTGCTGTATTTGCCTATGCAGGCATCTATCACAGCGTACTGGTTTGTAAAGAAAGAGAGGCTAACCGGTCGTTCTTGTTTAGGGGGATGACTGTCCTCATTTCTTTAGCATGAACGGTTATCGCTACTCCTCAAGAAAGATGTACTATAATAATAAGTACCAAGTAAAATATAATAGTGTATAATCTAGACTTACGGGAATTTTAGCTCAGACAAATATAGTAATCTAAGTGCAAAGCTTACAAAAAAAATAATTCTACTCAATACTCATTTAACAAAAACATTATTACACCAAACGCTCCTAAAACTATTTCCAATAATCCATAAAAAGATCTAATCCTAACAACTAAACATTTCTTAATAATTGACAAAAACTAAATTCTACATTTGTGTTCCTAGAGCACTTCTAGAATATATGAGAGCTCCGTCTAAAAATTTAAAGCGAAGAGTCTACAATGTGACAGCGATGTCCTTTACTCCAGAAGAACTAGTGGAAGAGCTACACAAATACATCCCAGATCTTCGAGTCACCTACAAGCCGGATAGTCGACAATCGATTGCTGATTCGTGGCCGCAAGTATTTGATGATTCTGAAGCACGAGCTGATTGGAAATGGAATCCTAAGTACAACTTGGAAAATTTGGTTAAATTGATGGTGAAGGACGTGCAAGAGAACTACATTAACGCAGAAAATGGAGACGAAAGGTGTTCAGTTGAAATTTGAAAGGATTAACTGAAAAGTATTTTTATTTAGGAAGTAGGCTTATGTCGTTTTAGGATATTACTTTTTCGGTTAGATACACAAACACATTCTGCATAATTTTTATTATTTAATGCATATTCTGAAATAAATCAAAAATTGTTAAAAGGAGAAATTATCTCTAAATTATTGCTCAAAAATTCATACTATAAATACTTGAATTTGTAAGATTTTGGATGGTTTGGATTAAGATTAAGATGGTGCATATCGTGTACTAGCAATAAATAGGTTTCTCAAAGGCGGTCAGGTAAGATATCTATGAAATAGATTACTTTTCCAGCTGTAAGCCATACAACGGAAGGAGCACTCCGGTAATTAATGCCCATAGTAAAAAATTTGGACTAGATTTGGGCACTGAGACTTATTAGGATTTAACTGCAGACCATTTTTTACAGACGAAGCATATATTCTATCCAAATCTAAATTTACACGATGTACACAATCCACGATCAAACCTATGGGCCTGCTCAGGTATAACTGAACATCGTCCGCATATAGGTGTACACTCACGTCACGTACCACCGTTGGTAAATCATTGATGAATAGACTAAATAATAGTGGACGCAATATAGAACCTTGAGGAACACCACCACCACGTAGTAAAGGTAATCACTCGGAAAAAGAATCGTCGACCTTGACACGTTGGCAACCACCCGAGAGAAAACAGTTAATCATCCGACAGGCGGAACTGTCAAAAATAAAGAGACCCGAGAGCTTCTACCAAAGAATATCATGATTTACACAGTCAAAAGCCTTTGAAAAGTCCAGCAATACCATGGATATGAAATCATCATTGTTTATAAAAGCCCTTATATCAAAGGAAACCTTCAAGATAGCATGAATATGAACTGCGCAAACCGGACTGCCATCGTGTTAGTAAACTGCTACTATCTACATGGAATATAATCTGCTTATACATAAGTTTCTCTAAGACTTTAGACAAAAACCCTAGAAAACTAACTGGGCGAAAATCAGAGAGATTTTCCTGAGATGACTTCTTTGGTATTGGAATAACTATGGCCTCTTTCAAACATTTGTGAAACGAAGATGACATCAGACATGAATTCATTATATGAAGTATGTATTTAGAAATAACAGGAAGTAAGAGTTTAATAAACCGTGGCGATATCTTATCAGGACCGATTGCATTAGACTTAATTGAGTAAATTGATGTAATTAGTTCATCAATGTCAACCGCCCGAAAAGAAAAATTTTCAGTCTGGTATCTACGTCCCGGAAAATGCATATCATTACACTATAGTTTAGCAGCTGCTTATGAAAATTTCTCCTGAATGATAATTAATCACTTTTAATCCATTTCTTTTCCGTTGCTAAAGCAGAACCCAACGAGATTTCTAGTTATTCTAAATTAATTAAAGGAAGGAAACGTGTCATCAATGTTGTTGCAGAAATTCTCATAAAGTTCTGAGCAAGTGGACCAGTTTTGATTTTCAATCAAAATTGTATGCATTATTTTTAAATAAATATTTGTGAAATTACTATTTCGTTATGAATTTTACTTACAAAGTACCAAAACTGTAGACGCTGCCATTATTTTGTGTACGGTTTGCTGATTTTGCACTAATTAAAATTCAACGGAAATTATTACAAATTATAGATTTGTTGTTCAGTTTATATTGTTTAAATAATATTATTGTTGTACCTTAAACCACTTAAACCCATTAAAAAATAAAACTCTCAACGAATATCGAAAATTATTGATATATCGCTTCCTTCACTGACATAACATACGATAAAATTCTATGATTTGGTTTGAGTACTAGATGTGTTTATTTTGCCTGTTCCGCTTCAAATGAACTAAATTTGTCTGTGGATTGTATATTTTCTTGGCGCCATTTCCGTATTCAAGTGACAGTTTGTAAAAGTGCGGGAATTTGTTTTGTAGTGCTGACAAAACTAAAAATAATTTCTTTCTAAAAATTTAATTTGTTTAAATATTTTTGTGTTAATTATTTAAGTTATCAAGTCAAAATAAGTTCCAGTGCTTAAGATCAATTAAAATTGTATTGTGTATTCGTGCTTTGGCAAATATGCCTTGAAATTGTTTCGGATATTCAACCTCAAAGGTATGTCGAATTAGCACAATCTGCTCGACGAGATTAAATTTGTTTCAAAATATGTAAAATAAAGAATGTAGGGTATTGATTAAGAGTTATCTATGCCTAAAGTAAGCATATCATAATATAGAATGTATTAATTTTCCGAAGACAACGTGGATGGGCGTAAGTTTGTGTACCCTCTTTGGAAAAGTTGGTAAAGCATCTAAGTAAAGAAGTAATGTGCCACGCAATAACACCTACGTTTGAGGAGACTTATAAACTATATTTCTTTCTTGTGATCGACATCTTCGCAATTCTGAAAAGTTTGGAAATTTCTATAAAAAAATTAGTCATTGTTTTGATTTTGTGTGCAAATGCGATGCTTATTTAATCTTCAGCTTAGGTTGTTGCTCTTGGGACTTATTTGACTGCCAGCTGCATTGTGGATTATCTAAATGATCCGCACAGTAAGCACGCTTGCGCCACTATTTCGCCAAGAACGATTATGTACCCTACAACAAAATTTACCAGGGTCAATGACTTACTATGGAATCATCTATCTTTATCTTACACAAAATGAAAAACAAATCATCATTTAAGCACAACAAATTGTTCTTAAGTGTTTTATAGCAAGACTATTTTCAGCACCTAACGCAGGATGAATTCCTCCTCCTGCTGCTTGCAGAGGGTCTTGATAACAACAAATGGAGTAATATTGAGCCTATAGACAGTTTCAACGTTTCTATAATGTACGAGTTCTGCTTGAAAGGTATCCCAATTTCATTTACAAGTGATCGTACGTATGTAAGTTAATGGTGCTTCCATTCTTGTATAGTACTCCTTTTGTTGCCAGTTATATAGTCTTTCGGGCTCGACATTTGTTGTTTAATCTTGCCATTAACATTCTCAAGTTCCCTTTTCTACGGCGACTTTAGTTTTAAGTAAATTTATAAGTCGCTCAGCCTTTGGGGCCGATATGATGGTATTCCAAAAAACTAAGGGCCATAATCAAGGGTAAGCTGTCAGCGATTAAATTTTACTCAGCAAACAAGAACAGTCTCTGTGGATCGAACTAGAACCATAATATTCTGTCTTTCCATATCACAAAGTGCATAAAAAAAACTTAATATAAGGAGAAAAGCTTAGTGTTTGTGTAGTTTATTTGCTTAGTAGAAGTAACAAACCTTTAGTATGAAGTAGAAAATCTTTTATCCAAACTGGCATGCTTTCTAAGCATCGCCTAATTATTTCTTTTATTTCTAGGTTATTTTCTCACACTTCAGTAATATTTTGTTTAAGGATGGAAACCATGTCATAAAAATACCCTGGCCAAGAAACAATCTGAATATTGTGCGTGGATAGTAAATTTTTAATAGGTCGAGCAGTATGGCAAGGTGCACCATCGTGCAGGTTTCAAATATGACACAGCGTGTTAGATGATTAAAGTAAGGAATAAGTTTGTCCTGGCTAACCATAGCGTACACTTTCTGACTCATCGCCCAGGGGCGTCAACAAAGATTAATATTTTCAAGTGATTTATTTATAAAAATTCATCAAATACTGACTACTACATCAAAATTACAATATAATTACATAAGAAGTAGAAAAAGTAATCTTAACAACGCTAATTCTTCAGTAGAGATCTCGACAAGTGAAAATCAATAAACTCAAAACGATTATTAAATAGACGAAATTTATCAAAATCCTTTCGGTCGTTACGCATATCTTTAACTTTAGCATTATGACATCGAAATTTCCTTCGATATGGAAAAATGCACTTGTGGTTCCTATTGCGATGAAGCTGAATCCTGTTCATTACTCTGACCACAGACCCATAAGTATACTAGCATGGCTTAGTAAGGCTCTTGAAAAGTTAATGGCAGCTAACATTATTGAGTTTATTGATAAGCGAGGACTGCTGTCTGAATGACAGAATGAATTCAGATCGAACCACAGTTGCACCACTGCTCTTCTGAAATTAGTCGATGATGTTCGACTGGAAATTGATAGGGAGAGGCTTACTATTCTTTCTCTTCTTGATTTTTCTAAGGCCTTTGATACAGTCAATCACAAGTGTCTTCTTCGTAAGTTAGCGAATCGCTTTTGTTTTGAAACGTCTGCGGTAAAATTGATCAGCAGTTTTCTAGAAGGTCGCAAACAGAAAATAGCACTCGGCTCTAAGTCTTCTAGCTTACTTTCAGTGTTGGCTTGTGTTCCTCAGGGCTTAATTCTTGGGCCGCTCCTGTTTAGCCTTTAAGTAAATGACCTTCCCAAGGTACTCAAATTCTCTAATATCTTAATTTATGCTGATGGTGTTCAGATATATCTAATCTTCCCTCTTGGGTTGACCGAGCACTGTATCTGGCGCATGAATCAGGACCTTTGTGCTGTCTCCAACTGGGCATCTATTAACGATTTAAAACTTAATCCCTCCAAATCTCAAGATATAGTTTTCTTCAAAAGGTCAATAAACATCGACTCCTTCTCATCTCTACTGATTGGTTCTACATGAATTCCTTTCGTGGTGAATGTAAGAAACTTGGGAGTTATCATGTCTAATTCTCTCTCATGGGCGGATCATGTCAGCAGTTTTATTTCCAGGGAATATGGTGGTCTTCGAAGGTTGTGGTGTGGTGCCTCGTTCGTTCCTGTGAGTGTGCGCTTTGTCTTGGCAAAATTCCTGCTCCTTCCCATGATTACACAGGGCGACATTGTTTACGGCAGCCTCGACTCGGCTTCGCGAAATAAGCTCATCGTATGTTTAAATTCAATTGTGCGCTATGTATACGGGCTTCGGAGATTTGATCATGTTTCGCAGTTCGTCTATTTGTTCCTTGGATGCTCTCTTCCATCTTTTTCCAAAATGCGCATGATTCAGTTCATGTTTAAATTAGTTCTTAAAGGCAAACAACTTTTTTTGACTGAGAAGCTATTCTTCTTAAGGTCCTCTCGAATGAATAATATTCAAGTACCTAGATACACTTGTCAGCAGTCGAAACGCTCATTCTTCGTTCATGCTGTCACGCTCTGGAATTCGCTTCCGTTGGACGTGAGGCGTGCGGGTTCGCTTGGGGCATTCAGGGCGCGGTTGGAATCACACTACCAGGAATAGATTGAATTGCTGCACATACTTTTTGATGGTTTTTCTTCTTTACTTTATTATTATTGTATTAGTTCTTTAAATTTAAATTTATGAATTTGATTTCTTTTCCAACCTTTGCTATGTACAAACAAAGAAAATTTTCTTATATGTACAATTTTTATTTACAATGAATAAATGAAAATGAAATGTAATGAGCTCGTGCATACCATAATTTGTGTGTTGGTGGGGAATATGCAGAAGGCATTGGTTCCTCAAGGGGCGAGCAGGAATCGATAAATACAGAGCCCCCAGCAGTTCGGGGGAATTAACCGCGCCTTGCAAGCAATCGAAGGTAAAAACAATTCTGTAATTGTCGCGTCTTCTTTCAAGGGACTCCAATGAAATGAGCTTTAATTCGTCATCGTACGAGGCAGCCGAAGAGGACCGGTCCAAGGAAGGTCACGAAGGGCAAATCTTACGAATCTACGTTATACAGCCTCAATGCGATTAATATAAGTCGCATAAAAAGAAGACCACACTGCACCAGCATACTCCAAAACATATCTTACGAACCTAAAATAAAGAAGTTTGTTTATATATGCATTCCTTGATAAAGAGAACGACATAGTAGTACACTTGCTAATATTTAGAGAAAGGAAGTTTGTAGAACACCAATTATGAAAGTCGTCTAAGTAAGAGTTTAATAATGGCATAAACCAACTATCAAGTTGTCAACATGCATATATGAAAGGTAGATCGGTCGATTCCGCTCTACACAGCCTAGTACATCAAGTGGAAAAAGCATTGATGTACAAGGAAGTAGCGTTAGGCTGCTTCATTGACATAGAAGGGGCCTTCAACAATGTCAGAATCAATAAGATTCCCAATAAATTGGGGGAGAAGGGGACTGATCACAGTATAATCAAATGGATCAAGTTCATGCTGGAAGACCGAATCATAATTACAAGTTTCGGTAATGAACAACTGACGGCGAGGGTAAATAGAGGAACTCCACAAGGAGGGAATCTTTCACCTTTCTTATGGCTGATAGTGATTGATGAATTACTTGAAGTCCTATCAGATAAAGGTCTCTTCATAACTTGTTATGCGGACGACCTATCGATAGTAGTCAGAGGTAAGCTTGAAGAAAACTTGGGATACATAATTCAAGAAGCGATCGACACGGCAACCTCTTGGGCGCAGGATTGCGAACTGAAGATAAACCCAAGTAAAACGGAACTCTGCTGCTTCACTAAAAGACATAAATTAAGAAAGATAGTTCTCCCGTGCATAGGAAACACTAGATTAACCTTAAAGAATGAGGATAAATTTCTGGGTGTGCTGATGGACGGGAAACTAAATTGGACTAGGCACCTACACGAGAAGAAAAACAAAGCGGTAAGAGCTTTCTGTAGGTGTATAAATGCTATAGGTAAGGTATGGGGACTATCACCCTATATTATAAAATGGATATACACATGAGTACACATGTGACCTATGATAACACATGGAGCGATAGTCTGGTGGAAAGCGATGGAGGTGGGCAGAAACCAGAAGTTTTTGGACCAGGCCCAGCGTATGTACTGTTTAGGCATAACAGGGGCTACCTGGTCAACACCGACAAGGGCTTTGGAGGTCCTTCTAAATATAACTCCACTGGAATTCTATGTTAAACAAGTAGCACTAAAGTCGGCTATACGTTTACGAATGAATAAACTGTGGAAGGTAAGGAGAATGCAAACCCAACATGAGAAGGTCGTCCGAGTATGTAATGGAAATACGATCAAGAGACTCTTTGAGGAAGAAGATTGCTGGGACTTCAAAACTGGTAATCCAAATTTGGAGGCAATCTTCAAAACTCAGTTCCCGACAAAAAATGAATGGATCAACAATAGGGTGATTCAAGAAAACACTTTAGCGACTTACACAAATGACTCAAAATGCGAGCGTGGCTGTGGTTTTGGAATATCGTGCGAGGAACAAAACCAGTATTTATGGGGAGGGGTAAACGACTCCTCTTCGGTTCTTCAATGTGAAATCGCAGCGTTAGAGATATTAGCTAAACAGCTAATAGAACGGGGAATAAGATTCTCCAGGATTTCAATATGCACGGATAGCCAAGCGTCCATCAAATCTTTAACTAACGCCGCGGTAAAATCCAAAACGATAGAGGGTTGTAATCAGACCCTCCCGGAACTAGGGAGACAAAACGATGTTACCCTAATATACGTGCCGGGGCACTGTGGCATCCCAGGAAATAAAAAAGAAAATGAGCTGGCGCGGAGGAGCGCAAATGAGGACACTCCAATAATGCTCATCCTGAGCATTCCCATCCATGGAATCAGAAAAGAAATCATGGAATGGGTAACGAGGAGGCACAAAGAAAACTGGGAGGGATCCGACATCGCCAGACATACAAAGGCGTTTTGGGAAACTTTCAATGCACATGAATCTGAAAAGATCATTAAGCTTAACAATGCCAAACTGAAACTTCTAGTTGGCCTTGTGACAGGACATGCAAGCCTAAGGGCTCATGCCATAAAAATGGGAAGGGCAAACACAGACTACTATGCAGGGGATGTGCGAAGAAAGACGAGACCGTATTACACGTTCTCGGGCAATGCCCAGCCCTAACGTAAAAAAGGTCTAGAATTTTAGGAACATACTACTGCGAAAATTTAGCAAAAGCTAAGAAATCAGGGTATAATCGAATTATCCAATTCGTTACGGGGATAAGTTGGCTCGACAGTGGACTTTAAGGTACGCTGCCGAGCAGGGGGCGTACAACGGGCCACTAACGGCCTCAGTGTATTTTTAATGTAAGTGCATAGTTGCTAATCTACTGTACTAATGAGACCCTTTACACATATGCAAGGTCTCCTAATTGATTTCTAGGAGTTCAAAATTTATAAACACTCTTACACATTTATAATCATAAATTTTCTCTTGCAGATGGAAACACCAACAAATAAAAAAATTCGCCCACAACGACCACCAACACCGAAATTGTCCGAAAGAAAAAAATCTCTATTTGGGCGGGAAAAAAGATCTCCAATTAGAGAAGAGAACGATGTTTCCTCAGTTATATGCGGTATTGCTCCACTTAGTCCAGACACAATGAAACATGTACTGAATGATTGTGTTAACAAATCTCCCGTATTAAGAATAAAAAAGTTCTCGCCAGATGTGCTAGAAAGCTTAAAAGATAAGAACGTAATTGAACTTAATTTATTTAATAAATCTCCTAAATCTACAAAATCGAAAAAAAATGTTCAGAATTCAGAAAACGCGGCAGGTAAAATTTCTCTTCGTGAAAGATGGGGAAATGCGCCACAAAGAACCTACAACGGACCAAAATCAGCCAGAAAAATATTTGAAGATAAAATGTCTGATGAGGATGAATGGATCATCCAAACTGAGCCTGTAATCCTGGAAAATATGCCAGTAACTCCAAAGAAATTCACACCGTCTGCAGATGAATTACGTGTCCTTTTTAATGACACTCTAAATTTTCAAAACAAAAAAGAAACTCGAAATATTTTCGATGAGAATAGTGTGTCGTCTTCAGATGAGGATTTAAATAAGAATAAAAAATCAGAATTTCGTCAATCGAATTTGAGCGGTCAGAAGAGAAATGTTTCAGAGAAGAGTAAAGACGAACCAAAACAAAAAATTTTAAAAATCCAAAACGATGAGCAGAGTGCTAAAATCCTGCATGAAATTAATGAAACTTCTTCGCCAAATGACGATATGTCTATTTCCACAAAATCATTCTATTCAGGAAGTAAAATAAATCAAATATCGCCTACTCGTATTAAAAGCTATCCTTCAACTTCCCGAGCACCTAAGATAGGTAAATCCAAGCAATGGAGCGGTACTAAGAAAAACAAGAACTCAATCAATAAAAATGTTTACCATAAAATTAAGCGAGACCAAAAGAAATCGAAATTAGCTAATACTTCCGTTGAAGACATTTTGAAGACGATACGCAGTGACAAGTTTAAATTCTTGCCGTCCCAGAGGATATTCGACGAGAAGCTTAAGAAAGTCAGTGATGTGATGAAGAACAGTAAAAATCCTATACAAATGGCTCGCCCGCTAAATATTACGGCTGAATCGGCTAATGCCAGCATTAACTTCTCAGACAGCGACGAAAGCTGTTCGGACAACGAAATAACGAATAACGAAATCCCAGAAGAAAATACTCAACAGGTGGATGAAAATTTTTTAACGAAAAGAAGATTTTTTAAGTCTGGCGGTCATTTAGTAAAAAACCAGTACCAATTAGCTAATAAAATGAAAGTAACCGTTTCGAACGGAAAACTATCCTTTTTGCCAAACAAGAAAAAGAAACGACGCTCTACGAAATCAAAAGCTTTTGGTAAGTGAACAAAGACATTCATTTCCTACAAATAACAACTCTTTTCCTCTTAATTTTAGTTGATAGCTTCTCTGCTGAGCAGAGAACCATTGATGATATCATTGAAAAACTTGATGCAACTGCGGACGATTCATTGCTTTCTAAGCCAATAAATCTTGCCGATACTAATGAGAATATTATTAATAGCATGGAACATCTATCAGAACCAGTAACAGACGATGCTGAATTTGCCCACTTCCGGAACCGTATTCCTTACAATACCGACGATCCTGATGTTATTGAGCAACAACATCTCTTGCTGGACTTTTTGATATCAAATCAAATTTGCACAGAAGAAAATTTCACAATTTTTATCGCCGACCCTGATAATCATAAAGAGAAAGCCGCAAAAATTGTTGATAGCTTAGTTGTAGTAGTCTCTGAAACTGATAACGCTATAACTGAAGCCGAACCTCAAGAAATCCAACTGACGGACACTCAATTTGAACAGTTTCGCAGTCGTTTGCCATACAATACTACAGATCCGGCTATCATACAACAACAAGAGACGTTACTTGATTTTCTTATAACAAACGACATTTGTACAGAAGATACCTTCAATATATTCATTGCCGATCCTGACAATCACAAAGAAGAAGCTGCCGCAATTATAGACAGTTTAGTTACTGTTACTGGTGAAAATATAGACATTGATGCTGTGAGTACGCATTCAGATGAACATATTCCGTTTACAAATGATGTTGCCGTGTATTTAAATGAGACAACAAGTGTCGTAGGGAGGCGAATGGAAATTGAATTTGACTCACCCTCCAACCGTAATAAATCACCAAAACAAATTGAAAATATTCAACCAAATTCAATTCAGAATGTTGGAGAAACAACAAAATTGTTCCCTGTATTCTATCCCGGAAAATGTCAGCCTCTTATGCAAAAATCTACAAGAAAACATCAGCCAAATAACTGGAATCGAGGACTGGGGCAGAATCAGTATCAAATTGATGCCGGTCAGAAAGAGTTCGGTGCCAAACAGTGTAATAAATGCGGCTTAGTTTATACGGTGCATGAGCCGGAAGAGGAAAAGCTACACTTCGAATACCACAATTCTTTGGATGTACTTAAGTTTAAGGTAATTAAACTTGATAGTTGACGAGTATAAATTTCACTTACTTTTACACTTTGTATAGGGTTGGATAGACGAGGATGTTGTTATGGAATTCCCAGAATGGGGCCAAGGTGGACGTATTATTAAAGTGACAAACTTTTCCCATCCAAAACGACAAGAACGCGTATTTGATATACTTCGGATTGTTGATCAAGAATTAGGGTTCTCTTCGTACATAACTCCGACGAATTTTGTTGTAAGTATAAAATTGTTTGTTTTACTGTAAATACAGAAAATTCACCCATTCTTGCTCACTTAAACGAGTGTAAATTGTAATAATCAGAAGTTGAGATGTAACGTTCACCGGTTTTAAATTTTCACTTGGTTTTGCAAGTTTTTTTTCTTTTGTGTGAAGGGTGAAAATCTGCCCAAAGACTTTTTTACTCACTAAAAATACACTTGCTAACTATGTGCACCATCGTCTCTTGCTCCTCCAGACACAGCCTACAGGTATCATCCCCGAAAATTTTCATTTTCTTTAAATGACACCTGAAGTTGCCATGTCCTGTTAGTAGTGCTGTCAGCCATCTCAGAGCCCTACGATCCATATCCAGGACGTTCCTCTGTTCAATACTACTGGTCGCTGCAATCGTCATCTTAGTTTGTCTACCTAAGTCCGCGACGTTTCACTGTTCCCAATGTTTCCTCGTGGCCCACGTCTCTAACAGCCCCACTGCCGTGCCCCTGCCTAGGGCAGTGAACGGTTCCGGACCTTGGAATCTCAAAGCAGGTCCCAGTTTAGCCAACACATCTGATCTCTCGTTTCCTGCGTGTCCCACAGCAGTGTCATCTCATTTGATGAGGCGTTGAGTTTATGGACACATTTCAAGGCCAGCGCTGTATAGAACTCTGTACTATCCATACACCTGTTCACCGCCTGATTATCGAGGGCCATCACAAATTTTTTTACCGCTCACCCGACTCTCCAGCAAGTAATCCAGTGCATAGACCAGGCCAGCATCTCCGCCTGAAAGACTGAGGTGTATTCCCACAGACTTAGATGGGTGTTCAAATCCTGTACCAGTTTTCGCCTCGATCCATGCGAAAAGCTGCTGATGCAGCAGTTCTCTTCACATATATGTCTACTGGCAGCTAACCCAGTATTATCTCTAACGCCATTGTCGATGTGCTTCGAAAGGCCCCTATTATCCCCACACACGCTAGCCTCTGAACCTAAGTTTTGCAGACTTAGTTGATAGTAATAAAACACTTTAGTGATATCTCGTCAAGGAGTAGTAATTTTTATGCCCTACGAAAAGTACATTCTAGTGGGTCGTTGCCTGCTTCTTCTCTCATTCCTCATTTAAGGCATTGCTAGTTTTTTATATGACAGTGCGAAAGTTCAGGGGATGCGATATGATGCTAAAGCACAGCCTTGGTAAGAAAGGAATTAGGGGTAAGGGGAATGGGTTAAGGATTTGAGTTAAGGACGTGTCGATGTACGTCTCGCTTGAAAGTGTCGGTCTTATAAGAAGAGGGAAAAAGAGAAGATGATTCTACATTCGTGTTGTTTTGCTTAGAAAAAATTCCCAAAATTTGACAGTACGTTCAAATTTGATCAGAAGAATATAGGGAACCGACTTGAAGCTCTTGTATGGCGCGTTTTGATGTGTCTACAAGGAATCAGGCTAGCACTTTCGTTAGAGCAATGTCCGTAGAAATAGCGATAGAAGAGAGAGTCAACCAACAATCCGTCGATGCTCCAAAGAGTCAATGCTTTCAGAGATTGAGGGATCGAAAATAGCCTTACTTTGTGAAACGTGGACAATGCGGTCTGCCCAGCCCCTGTCCAAATATGGGAATTTTATTCAAGTCTAAACCTGATGTGAGATCAGCGTGAAGCCAGACGGGGTGAAGTGTTTCCTACATCTCTGTAGAAACCCCAAGCGTTTCATCTCATTTTTAGCGACAGAAAATGTATGGCCGGTCCAGATAAGGTTACCGGATATGTCAATACCCAATATATTTAAAGAGGGCGGATTAGGTATATTCACTCCGTCGACAGCAATGGATTTAGAGTGTTTTTTAAGGGACGCTAAACAGCAGAATTTCCACGATAATTCATTACAGACTCAAAAGAATACGCGAAATCAAGGGTGCTGTCGTCAGCGAAACTATGAATAGCTTGTGAAAGATAAAAGATGAGTTGATAAAAGGAAGAAATAAAGTTGGTAAGAGAACTGAACCCTGAGGTACACCGGCATTGATTTCGTAGAGATCAGGTGTAACTCCGTCTATTATTACATGGATTGAACGGCCTAAGAAAAAACGTTCTATCCATATCAAGAGGTGAAAGTACAGACCAAATGCTTGAAGTATGGCTAAAAGGGCAGCATGCCAGACTCTATCCAAAGCCTTTGAAATATCCAGAGTGACGATTTGGGACTCACGAAAATTATTGAGACAATGATTCCAGCGTTCCGTTAGAGTCTAAGATAAGCCTTCGGTTGACCGACTAGCGTGGAAACCGTACAGTCGTTTATCGGATGGTTATTTTCTAGATATTTCATCAACTGAGAGTTGATGAGCGATGCAAGCGCTTTAGATAGGACCAAAGCTAGTGCAATTGGTCTATAATTAGATGGGTCGCATGCCTATGATTTTTTATGTATCGACTGAACTAAGAAAGTTTCCATGTAGTCGGAGACACCCCTGTAAAAATTAATGATAATGTAGCTAACAAACCCGTCTTAAATATTTTCCCATACCTCTCATTCCTTTCCTGCAAAGGCTGTGGAGCATATAACATTATAGACATCCTCTGATCCTTGACATTTACCACGGTTACATGTCGGATTGAAAACTTGACTTGAGATTGAACTGGCAGTTCAATCTGTGGCGACAGTTTACCTATTTGAGAGCTTGACTTCACTTACATTGCTTTAGTTCAAGTCGATCCGACAAATTTTTCGGATCGACTTCAGTCAAGCCGACTTGAAGTCGATCCGAGGTTATATGACTTTAAAGTCGACTTGAAGCCGGCTTCAAGTCTGCATGTAACCGTGGTAATTATCTTAAGAAAAGTGAGAAGAGATTCAATTGTGTAACAGGACGAACGTAATTCGTTATTTCTTTTGGGTATATTGATTGATCTGAATCGTCAGAAAGATAGGTTGCCGTAATAGCTTACTATTGCATACCCCTGTTATTCGGTACCTCTCTGAAGCTTGAAACAATGTTGTTAGATAAACTTATATTGAAGTGAAACTTCTTAGGCGGCGATTCGCTAATTGGACGAAAATTGAGAATGAAATTTCAAGGACGTGTCACGTTTATTCACATTTCGTTCCATGAAAGAGAAAAAATATATAACGTAGAGAGGAGAAACAGAGCTACACATTGTATATCTAATACACAGTTTAGGCTATCTGCGTCCCCCTTTTGTGCGGTCCTTCGTTTTTACTCCCAATCATACGCTAAGTCTAAGGTACGTGCTGCAATTGCCGACCCACGGTTGATGTCGGTTTTGTAGAGTTCACGATTGAGCAGAGGGCCGAGTGTATGCGTGGCGCGTTTACAAGGCGATAGAATAAAATAGAGAGAGGGAGTGACGCGCATGTTTAAGAAGTTTTACTTCTATCACGTGTACGGTGCTGCACGCGCTATTTTTTTAAATAATACATTTTTCTACACTATCTTTCCTTATTAATGCATATATATATTTTCAGGCTTACTTTGCTGTGCGAAGAGCTCATATCGTAGGACTTTGCTTAGTTAAACCGCTGGAAAAGGCCAACAAGTACATTTGCATAAATGGAGTAGATTGCTGCACGGATGAAACATTCCCAGCCAAGTAAGTACATTCACTGTTATAACGAAATATTTATTATAAGCGTGCGTTAATCTACTATAAATGCTTGCATCTCCACACCTGTCAAATTTGAAATTTGTTGCAGTTCTTCTTTTATTGTTTCTGCACCTTGACATGCATGTTTTGAACTTTTACTTCTGGAACATAATCTATTTTATGATTCTTAAAGTAGGGTACTGTCTGGTAATCTCTGTATAAACTAAATTACTTTCGTTTCGAAGTAATTAATTTAATCAAAACTACTAACGGTAAAATAACACTCAATATTGCTTACATTATTTTGGGTTTGGAAACTTTTATTAAGGTTGCTTGGTTGCATTAGTTTTTTAATACGCTTGAAAGTGAAAGTGGTAAATAAAAATGAAATTTACCTTCAGATGCGGCATATCGCGGATTTGGGTCTCACCATTTCATCGTCGAATGAGGATTGCTTCAAAGTTAATAAAAGCGGTGCAATTGCATACGATTCTTGGTGAGGAAATCGATTTAAATGAAATAGCGTTTAGTGCACCGACAGGTGATGGAAAAGCGTTCGCCAAGATGATAACAAAACGGAATGATTTTCTCGTCTATCAGTAGTACATACTACAGTTTCGTTAAATTATAAAATGCTTTATCGTGTTACCTTTGTACTATTTGCACATTAAAGTTTGTTGGCTTTTTTTAAAATAAATATATTTTCTAGTTTTTGATAAATGTTTTTAAAATTGAGTTAAGTACATTAGGAAATCTTTTAAAAAAATTTTAAGCGGCGAGAAGGGGTATTGTAAGTTTTTTATTGTAGTTAAATCTACCATCTCCAACATACTCGAATTCGTACATTACTGCTTGCCTCTGATTGAGTCAGGCTTGCAGGTTAATTGCATTTTCACAGATTTTAGTAAGAGGTCTTCGACAGAATTGACCACGGACTTCTTATTCATAAACTTTATCTGCTCGGGTTCCCTCCGCGTTTGGTTGACTGACTGTCCCCTTACCTCACGGGCGCACTAAGCGTTTCCTGTTTCGCGGTGCCCTATCCAAAAATTCTGTTTCTTCTGTGGTGCCTTAGGGCAGCCTTCTCGGTCCACTCCTCTTTATCATTTTTAATGATGTCTCGTTGCTCCTTTTTAGCTCCAGAATCCTGTGTTATGCCGTCTCTCGCGACGAAGACTGTTGAGCTCCGACATTCACATTTTTCATGACTGGTGCTCCAGTATCCGTCTTCCTCTTAATACTAACAAATGCACCGTAATTACTTTTACCCGCAGACTTCGACTACTTTTTAGATGGCAGTGCTTGAGTAGGCTTCATAAGGTCAAGGACCTACTAGTGGTTCTTAATTCCCGCCTTTCCTTTGAGGACTACATCGACTTTGTGGTTAGTAGGTGCCCATTCATAAAGGCAGGTTTGCGCATCATTTGCATGAACAGTGTATTGCTGAATTATGCAGCTGCAGAGGAAACCTGCGTTTATGAATGAGCCCTAGGGCTAATTCCACACTGGTTTTTGTGAAAAGTGGTCCAGAGAGCTTGACGATACCTGCCTGAGCTCCTCTTTTGCACATTCGTTAGACTCATTCTGGAATACGCTTGCCCTGTTTAGGATCCTTACTTAGCTGTCCATATAAACTGGATCGAGGCTGTTCAGCACAAATTCCTTAGGTTCGCTCTTCGCGGCCTTCATTGGCGCGATCCTTTTTTCCGTCCACCCTTGCTAGGCTCGGTCTGATTTCTCTCGACTCCCTTGAAAAGAGACGTAGGATTTATAAGATTACTCTTTTGTATGATTTATTGCAGGGGACAATCAATTCCGCCGAATTGCTGAACGATTTAGGTATTTCTTTTCTATTCCCACCCGGTCCGAGGAACTTCTAATTTTTCCATGTTCCCTATAACCGCACGCTTTACGGTATGCACGAGCCTATCGATTTTACGTCACGCCTTTATAATGATTACAGATA
Organism: Leptarthrus brevirostris; assembly: GCA_964036015.1. Lineage (NCBI taxonomy): Eukaryota > Metazoa > Arthropoda > Insecta > Diptera > Asilidae > Leptarthrus > Leptarthrus brevirostris. Next base: position 10,894,141 of record OZ038373.1, read on the forward strand.
TGCCCAAAGCTTGACCCTAAACGACCAAAAAGCTCATCTTACTCAGCTGCAACTTAATTAGCAGTACCATGACCGTTATTACGGGCCACTGCCTCATAGGTAGACTAGACACATTTTCAAACGACTGCTGGAGTTGCCATGACGAATAGGAGGCCGTACTCCACCTCCCCTGCAACTGCCCGGCCCTAACCAACCGTAGGAACCGGTTTTTGCGCTCCCCCTTCTTTGATGAGCTAACCGAATGAGGTTCCACTGACGTCAGGAACACTAGCTCGATTTATCAGGAGCTCCAAATGCTTCCCGGTAACGGGTTAAGGGTAGACCCCCTTTCCGTCCCAGCCAATTTTATAGTCTCCTCCAGAACTAATTCCCACTGGAGACAGGGAACTGGCTCGATGCAGAGAGTGGGCCTTTTCATAAACGCAGGTTTGCCAGCTGCATAATTCAGCAATACAATCTGTTCAGCTGAATTTTGAAGTTAATGCGCAAAATTGCGTTTATGAACGGGCCCAGTAAAAGGGTCCTTATTACGGAACATAAAAACGGAACGAATTTCTAGTCGAGACAAAATTTTACATGCACTCTTTCATTTAAAAACGTGTCTAGGCTAGAAATTCGTTTCGTGTTCCGTAATAAGGCCCCAGGTTTATCCTCTTCTTCTCTTGGGATTTTTGTGGGGTCTATTTGCTGCTTCAATTGTGGTATCACAACGGGCCTCTTTGGCAAATATGCATGGAGCATTTGATGAATTGAGGTATGAAATATATTACACTCCTTGACAGGTCAACACAAATGGCTGAAAGCGTTAAATAAATGCACGCACAACTTTTCTGTCTGACGTTAATTCGACTGCAAGTTTAACGTCCCACTTGCAAGCAACCATGCATTTATGAAAGAGACCTAAAAAAATGCTCTTGCTTCGCACTAAATTTGGGTGAGTGATTTAGCAACTGATAAACAGTTGCTAGGTAAAGCTGCCCTTATGAACAGGCCCCCTTTGTATAATCCCAGTGTACTTGCTGCCCGTCAGTTTTTTAACAATGATCGGGTTTTAACTGAAACTTGACCAGGGTAGGAATTCTCACGAAATTGGTTGTTTCAGACAACCTGGTTGCCTTGTAAGTACGCAAAATTCTAAAAATGTGTAGAGCTTGAATTTAACAAGTGTGTTCAATCGGTTGAATGGGATTGCCAACCGTTTTACAAAATTGTTACTCATGGCAGTCCAAGCGCTATGAAGTGTCAAAATCACACGCCAGCTTCCAGCCAGGCGACTGAGTATTTAGATGCAAGCTCCGGGGAACGGCATGGGAGAATTACAGAGATCATGCGCACAAACTTGACATATTTATTCGTTGCTATGAAATATTTTTCTGTTGCCACAACATTTTTTGGGCATGCGCTAATTTATTGAAACGGTTTGTTTGTCTGGAAGGCAACCAAATTATCTGAGAATCGCTACCCGGAACTAAACTGCTCCAATTTATGAAATGACACGCAGTTATTAGCTGCGTTCAATAGGGGCATGCAGTACTTCCCCAATAAAACGCTTTTTCTCTAGCCGCTGTTGTTCATAGATTGTACTTGCGGTTTTTTGATGTCCTGTGAAAATATGGTATGTTATGCGATACTTATAGTAATTTTGGAAGTTTTCAAATCTTTGCTTCTTTTTAAACACTTTTAATATTATTAATAAAACATAAATGGATAATCAAACCAGAATACTTTTTATCCACTTAAACGTACATTTTTATTTCAGTTTAAAACCTGACAAAAAGATCCTACAATTACGCATAAATGTAAATTAAATTACAATACAACGGAGAACTTCTTACAAAAACTGGAAATGCACATAATAAGTATAATATCTAGCAAAACTGTAGATAAATATTGCTAAGAAAAATCCACTCTTGCAAATGGTTGTTAATGATTACTAAAATCACTGAAGAATATTGAGGGGGAGAAATATTATATAGGGTGGGGGTTTGACAATGTATTCCGTCATAGATTTCTTAAAATTATATTTTGTAGAAAGCTCTCCATTTTGAATTATAGTGATGATCATCATATTCATCGCCATAATAAAAAGCTTCATCTCAGTATGGAGCATATCGTCGTGGTGATGGTCCTCTCATTCCTGGACGACGATCATCAAAGGAATCGCGACTAAAGTCCTCGTAACCGCTAAAGAAATTCACAAATTAGTTAAGAAATGAAAGTAAATGAGTAGCGAAATGAACGCTTACCCGTATCTTCCTAATCCGTTACTGCTTCTTGGTGGGGACCTTCTGCTAAACATTGAATCATATCCTCGACTCAAGCTGCTGCTGCTTCTCAAACTACCTCCCAAAGGCGGAGGTAGAGGCATTGGTTCACGCCTTCCCATTGGTGGTGGGGGGAAATCTCGCATGCGCGAACTAGAATATCTTCTTTCGAACAAGTCGCGGCCATCATCAAAACGGCGATCGTAGTAGTCATAATCCTGTCAGGGAAAAAAATTATTGCATTAGGGCAAGTTCGTGTACAAATTATTATTTTTTTTTAAACTTCTCCAAGTAAAATTTTGGTCAAGACAGAAAATACCAAAAAAAAAAAAAGATTGCCGAATTGAAACCTTTCCAAAATTTTACCAAGAAGTTGAATTTGTTTTAAGAAATTAAAAGTAAGAAAAACAGTCAATAAAAAAAATTGGTATCAATTTTACCCTAAAGCCGTCCATAATCCTTTCTCGGAGGAATGGGGGAGGTGGTGGAGGCGGCGGATACGGATCTCGTCCATACATACGATCCCTATACCGTTCACCAAGTAATCGAGGACATTCCTTGGACCAATGCCCGGAACGTCCGCAACGGTAACATTGTTCTGGATCGCCCATTCCCGGTTTTGGGCGGACACGACTAGTCGATACTTGAACTTTCAATGGTTGACCATCAATAATACGTCCATTAAGCTCTTTGATAACATCTTGAACATCACCGACGCAATCCAAGTGCACGAAACCATAATTACGAACGATGTCACATTCCACGACCGTACCATATTTTTGGAACAGTTCTCGAACCTCCGGTGCTCGTGTCTTATCGGTTAAATTACCTACAAAAATTTTCGTTGTTGGCGTGTTTGGAGCCCGACGACTTTTAGCCGCTTCCACCTTGATTGGATTATCATGCAAAACGTAACCGTTTAAGTTCTGAATAGCGTCGCGGCCCTGCTGTTCATTTTCCATATGCACGAACCCATAATTTTTCACAACGTCGCACTCGATTACGGTACCGTACTTTTCGAACAAGGGACGCAACTCAGATGCTTGCGTTTTATCATCGAGATTTCCAATGAAGAGTTTAAAAGTTCCAGCACCCGGCATTTTTTATTTATTTATTATACTCAGTTCTGTCTCTTCTCGGCTCAATTTATCTTCTTTAATTCTTCCCGATACCGGAACCGTACCGGAAGTTTGTCTAATGTAATAAAAATAAAGGATATTTCGTTTTAGGCGATTTTATTCTTTTACAATTACCTTAAAATGCTTAAATAACTTTCCTACGACCGTTATATACCATAAATAAGCTTATCTCTTAAATATAATTTCAAATGCTAACCAAGATACTAAACAGTTATTTTAATATAGTCTGTGACGAATATACATATGACAGAGTGGTTTAATGATCAGTTGCGCATACTTTAAACGGAAAAAATACGAAGTTACCAAAGGGGCAATATATTCAAACACGAGAAATGATTGGAAGACTTACAGGATGAACTGAAGCAAGTACAAAAGAGAGATAGATAAGAGGAGTTAAGGCTGAGTTTGTTAAAATATAAGCTGCTCAGACATACAAATCAAAAAGGAATGTGGAGAACATGTTTTGGGAGTAAACAAAAATAGCATAGAAGGCGACATAATCTTTAAGGCCCCAATTACAATCCCAACTGATAAGCCAACTGGCACCTTGCTGAAATGGAAAATAAATTGCGGCTTCAAAGCTGCAAAGTCGCAGTCACAAACTCGGCTTCGGCCAACTTCATTTGAAATGTAACATGTAAATATTTCTGAAGCTTCAATTTAATTTCAAATTTGGATTCGGCATTGACTTTAACTGAAAACTCAGTTGCAGTCACCTGACTTGCAATTCGGGCCTTAAAGGTGAAGATATAGGGAGTCAGAGGTAGATAGCGATGAATTATTTTGTAATGAGTATAGATGATATAAGCACTCCCAAGCATAAATGTTGATCCATATGCCAATAATATTATTGAAAATCGAAGTTGTTTTAAATTTGCATTAGTGGTATTACCAGTAGAATGTTGCGCGGCCTAAACCACAAGAGAGATTTCACAATCCTATAAGTCCCGGAATGTTAGTGGACCCTTTTGAGACAGTGGGCTATAATTCATAAATGCAAAGTTTGCACTGCAGCTGTATAATTCAGCAATACATTTTGTTCAGCTGAATTGTGCAGATAATGCGCAAACCTGCGTTTATGAATGGGCCCGTAATTTTCATTGGAAGAGAACCAAGCTTGCTTTAATCTTGCATAAATATAATATACTCTATATTTGCCGCGATTTGTTCTTTGTGCAAAAGTCTCTCTGGCGAAATTGGAGGTTCATCCTTTAATCTGACAGCAACTCAGCTCTCTTGTTTCTGTTTTTACCGTGCTTTTAAAAGCAGATGTCGCATCACTTAAATTTTAAATTTGTTCTGAAAGTATTTATACGAATTATGCTGCATAAGCCATTTATTCTACATAAGTTGTTGCAGTCTAAACATAGCGGTTGTCAGAGAGTTTTTAAACTCATTGTCCATTCTGGTGCCACATGGTTAAATATTGGGACCACTCCTGTTTATCGTATACATCAATGATATAAATATGGTGCTTCGACATAGTAAGGCACGAACAGTTGAGCATTGGTGGTGTAAACACATTGAAACTTGCTGTAGTGAAAAATAGGAAAAGGTTGGGACATTACTTTTTCGTAGTATTTTTAAAGTTTAAACTTCGCTGAACAGAGTGTATTGCTGAATTATACAGCTGTGCAGCAAACCTGAGTTTATGAATGGGCCCTTACTAAATGTCAAGAGTACATGAACAAGTTTCAGTAGGCTAGCGATAACTGTCAAAATGACTGTGTGCCTAACCACATCCTAACGTGATGACCCAATCAAAGATTACTTACTACTAGATAACCGGCTCCATAAAATACCCAGCTAGTCTTGAAAAAGTAACACTGGCACCACAGTAAAACAAAATATATCCAGATTTTAAAGTCATAAGAATATACATGCAAATAAAGAGTATAGGTAGTGTGCAGTCATTTACTCCTGTCAAAATTATTTGAGAGAATCACTTATTCCTGTCAAAATTCTGTAATCATCCGGAGAGAATCACATACTCCTGTCAAAAAAGTACCGCCAAATCTTGTCGAAGAGAAAAATGTACCAAAAAGTACGACCAATAAAAAGAATTCATGTGAATCACATGACTGAGTTATATACTTATGTGCGTAAACTGTCGATGTATTCTGATCTTTTAATGAGCGAAGTACATTTGATATTTGTAAATGCATATATGAAAGGTATACGTATCTCTTATCCACAAACTCTCCCGGAAAACAAATTTTTAATTCTGACTGCAGGGTTGCCCGATACGGGAAATATACAAAAGCAACCAAAAATTTTACACTACTTTGTTCGAAGCCGTTTATCTAGTAATAGGGCCCATTCATAAACGCAGGTTTGCTCTGCAGCTGCATAATTCAGCAATTCACTCTGTTCAGCTGAATTGTGCAAAAAATTGCGCAAACCTGCGTTTATGAATGGGCCCATAGTAATCTTTGGCCCAATTTTGATCTCGGATTCAGATGCTACGCAGCAAATTACTTGGGAAATGACTGACCCTCAGCTGACCAACAACCATGATCCCATTTTTTGTAGACCTCTGTTATCAGATGAGTCACAAGTTAGTTCTTGCATTAAAGTTGGCAATGTATTATTTTCCATTTTATTTTTGATATTAAAAAATTTTATTAATCAAAACACGTTCTGTTAAATTACGCTTAAAAAGTTTATTTCTACACTTTTGACGACACATCGAGTACAATCTGCACTTTCCATGCAACAAAGCAAACTAGTGATGTGTCGATCGCGAACGATTCGGTCATTTCGACCGAGTCAGTAAAATGACTCAAAAAACCTGATTCAATGTTTTCCTACTGTATCGGTCAATCGTTCACTTATCTATCGTATCATTTCACCATATATCATATCTCCAAGAACAAGATAGGATGCACACCGATTCTATCAATCTTGCGATTGCTTCCATCTTAAGCCAAACAAATTGTAGACAGTGCACAATGCATTGTGGGCTATTCGCTTGAGTGAAGAACTGAGAACTCACGCGACACGTTCTCCGTCAATTTTATGTAGTTCCTGTTGCTCTTGCTCATATTTCAGGGAGTGTGACGTTGTGATGCACATATGAGCCCTATGCCTCCCATATAAAGCACCCGTTGCCTGAAAATTTGGAAAAATACTCTGCGTTCTTCAACAAAGCGCAGTTTTACCCCCACCAACTACCACTTTTTGTCACTGAAAGTCAGGGAACAGACCCATAAGCGTATGTAAAATTTGGTTAAAGGTGGAAATTACTCGACTGTCAATTTTTTTTGTCCAAAAGTAAAGAGACGCAGTGCGGACGAAAACTTTCGGTTTTGTATAAAAACCTTCGAGTAAACAGACAGACCTATTAGGTATTAAGACTTCACTGAGTTGAAAACGCTGAGTGCTTTTCAGTGCCCAGAATGAGAAATTGTCAACTGACAATTCAATACAATTGACAATTCATAAGACGGAGCACTCAATGAGTGTTTTCGATTTTGCCACCGAGACATAACACCGGGGACAACTGGAGTTACTGTGACCCTGCACCAAAGTGTCATCTGCTTCCAAGTGCGAAACCCTATGTTCGAGTTTAATAGTGCCACCCGCTATCAAATTGCAATTGAAAATTATGGAGATTAATAACAAATCAGCAATTTCAGCAATTATATTTATTATAATTATTGGTTGGTTGGGAAAGAGTAAAGATTTTTCGTTTTTTCTCGTTTTTATTATAACAGGACAGTAAAAATAATTAATTAAATATAAAAAATCGCAGCACACAAGCACAATGCCAGTTATTTTTACTCATCTACTTCATTTGTGTTAGTAGTGTCACAGCTGTTCCTGGTCCAAACCAGGGGCAATCGGTGCTAGCACCAAGGGCAAAATGTGGCAAAAACGAACCATCCGAAGCAAAACTCGAGTCATGGCACCGCAATCTCGAACATGCATTTGCTTCTTCAAGGCACAAGTGTTAACACCGAAGCAAAATCGAAAACACCCAATAGCACTAGGTTTGTTCGATAAGCGGCCGTCTGGAGCAATTCGGGATTTTTTGAGAGATGTCAAAAAAGTCTGGGGCACCGCAGGATTTGAAATCTTAGGTCTTTTCACGTACTTTTTGATCAGAAATATTCTGAGTAAAAATGTTAAATAGGAGAAGTTACCAAATACCAAGAGTACGTGAACAAGTAGTAGTAGTCTTGGACAAAAACTAAAGCAATAACTGTCAAAGTGACAATTAGTGGCTTCTTCGGGTAAATTTGGACTAACATTTTTAAGTGAGGGACATGTTACGTCAGCAAATTTTCCCCCATTTCATGAGTACGTGAATGCGTTTGGGTAAAAATATCATAATGCATTTACCCAAAACTAAGTACGTGAACAGACCTACTATTGGGAGTTGTGTCAAAATCAGCTAGATCAGTCTACTCTAGATACAAGCCCGGAAGCTGACATTCGGTCTGTTTCCGTAATTCTGCAGCTGGCTGGAGTTTACTTATTTATGTGGTGGGGGTGAATTCACAGATTCTAACACCACGTAAGTGAAATTTAGCAACTTTGAGCGAAAATTCTGCATAATTTTGCACAGATACCATTGTTATTTTCTACTCCTTTTACGAGTTTTATGGCATCAAAATACCAAAACAGCCAAAAATGACTTACGTGGTATTAGAACCTAAGCGACGATATGGAAACTAAACAATCAGTTTTTTCTTATAGCCTACTTCACTTCCTTAAGCCGACGCCTAACTTTTAGGGTATAAAACCTTTTTTTTTTATACGATGTGGCCAAATACTAGGGGACAACCCTTTGATGCGTTAGCATGGTTTTGGCCGGAAGGGAATTAGGGTAAGGGGAGTGAGGAAGCTTGAGTCTTGTTTTTGCATTGCTGCGAGCTAGACAACAGCCCAGAGACAGAGTGGATTATTTTAATTTCTTAATAAAAGCTCACGGGGAGATCTGGTCTCGAACCCGGGGCCCATGGCATGATGGTCGTGCGGCTCAACGCATTGATCCAACTCCGTCTCCTAAAAGTAAAGTAAAGTAGAATTCACAAATTTCAATTTCACTCAATTGACGTTTGGGCAGTTTTCAATTTAACAGAAAGAAGATTTAAGCATATTGCTGGTCAAAGTTGCTGCAGAAGACGAAGTTTTTTCGTAGGCCAAATCTTCTTGGAGAACCGGGAACACTTTCCTGCAGTGTTCTTCGAAACGCTTATAATCCCTGAGGAAAAGAAACCAAAACTTGCCACAGTAAACATAAGGAAAAGTTTGAGGAATTGTACTTTCTCGTAGTATGTCTCGCAATATATTTAGTCTTAAATTGGTTTTTACTTGAGGTTAACCTAAAAATGTTCTGAACATGTGAACACGATAAAAGGTGTCTCTCTTATACAATTTTCATGTGTTTTAAAGGTTAAACTCTCTCTTATGCTCGTTTTACTGAAAGATTGGGCTTAAAATGCGTGAATGACATCAGCGTTTCTCTTTGGTTTTGGTAACGAGAGTGTACAGTTTCATTTGTATGTGCAAGGATTGGTTAATCTGTGAAACAACAAAAATGAAACGCTTGGTGGTGAAATCTCCGAACTGTCGTGTTTTCCGGGCTTGTATCTAGAGTAGGCTGTAATCGAACATGCTTTGACAACGACGTCAGGTCTGTTCACGTACTTAGTGTTGGGTAAATGCATTATGATATTTTTAAAGAGGAAATTACTCGACTGTCAAATTTTTTTATGTCCAAAACTACATATTAGGTCTGTTCGTTGACGCCACTCCAAGTCAAAAAGAGTTATTTAGAGGCATTTTGTGCTCTACTTGTGTCTTTTCCACTCATTTTGTTCTTTGAGAAAAGAGTAGCATCTAGATTACTTTAGAGCCAACTTTAAGATGATCGAGTGATTTAGAATTGTGACTTTTTGTTAATCAAGTTAAAATTAAAGTATTGTGCTGCAAAATGCAGAAAGTAACAATGGTAAATTCTTGTGGGAAGATATTTATGTAACATGCTCGCCAAATACTGCAAAAGGATTCGAGACAGGTTTGTTGTCTAAAAATTGTTTGAATGATAATTATAGTCAAAACAAAATGACAGTAAGCTGTTAAGAGTAGAGTACTGCATCCAATGTGGTTTTGCAACTCGGATTAGAGTGCGCTGCTATTTCAGAATCTGGCTCTTTTTGGATCCGCGTCGAGTCGAGATCTGCGCCACTAGGAGTGGCCTTCGCGAACAAACCTAGAGATAAAAAGTGCTTGAGGGGAAGTTGATTTGAAATAGCGAGGACTGAAAGTTGGGGAATGCTTTCAGTACTAGTTATCACTAGCGCTCGTTTGGCGACAGACCTATTGTGTTCAAAGTAGTGCTATTAAAGGTAAGACAAAAGATTATGCGGTGTTCTCGGCAGAAGAATGTATAAACTCTCTGAATAAGTTTTGTTTACAATCGATGCGTTCTTTTCATTTAAACTTGATTCTGTTATAGAACTCTTAAGCGTTTTATGTTGTGCACATCTGGGCACTTATAATGTCCGAGTGATATATGGATCCGCAGTCAGTTTCTGTAACTCATTCAAATAATTGCTCACTTGCAGTAAACAAAATTGTTATTGTCCACAATTTAAGTGAGTTTCACTTCACGAGTGGACGGAACTGGCTTTTGGTTCCTTACTTCGTCCATTATAAGAATACTTCGAAACTTTAGTTCTGTTGCATCGAATTTTGTTAGTAAAAAGTGGAAGAAATACTACGAAAATAATTTTAATTCATAAGAATGTACAACTTTGACATATTACGAGGCCGGCTAGACTGCAAGTTGATAGACTTTGCAACTACAAAAATTCACCAGTGTTGCTCCAATTTTACCTTTAACTCATAATCACTCTTTGGCTGGATTAATCCATTCGAAACATATTTTACCTAATGCAACAACTAATCGTGTAATAATGCAACAGTTTTTGTATGGGAAATCTTTTTTTTTACTATTCCGCAAATGCACGTATTTTTCATGCTACTACCACGCTGGCACAACTCTTTAAAACCCAAAGCTGAAAGAACAAATCTGTCGTGAGATTTTTACATGCAAAAATAAAACATTATTAATAAATACGCATAATAAATATATTTCAAGTTATAAGCTTATTTATGGCTAAGAAAATACGCATTATCACCTTTTGATAAAATGGCGTCCGTCCACAATTGCTAATTTATAATTTCCTCATTTTATTATCTTCTACATACTTACCTTTATATTTATCTTATGGCCGAATTTTGTTGATCCTTAAATATATTAAAAAATCTTCCCAAATATTAATTAATTCAAGTTTTACACAATTATTAAAACACAAAATTCACAGTTCACGTTTTTCACTCTGCGAACACCCAGAAAGCTACGAACGGAATAGAATGAAAATGAACCCCGGTTTGTTGAATTTCATTCAGAAACGAGAATCGAAACAGCACGAAATTGGAAAGCAAATATGATGCGTTCATTAAATTTAGTAATAACAAAGTTTTTCATGGGAAGTTTTGTGTTTTAATTAGAAAACTTAAATTTTATTGCGTTTTATCTGCATATAATTCATTACTATTTCAAAGTTTTGGAAAGGAGGAAAATCGTTTTACCTCTTATGGAACACAATTGTAAGCAACTGTCTCAGTTTTACTTTGATATTTAATATTTTTCTCGTGATTCTGTGTACCGTGATGTTTTGTTTGAAATTCACAGAGAAAACATGCGAAATTAGTATTCTTTAGTTACATACTCTTACTAAATATTCAGAGTAGTTTTGTGGGCACAATTATACTTTTATTTACGCAAACAACTGGTGGGCACAAAATTGTTGTAAATTACTTAGTGGCTGCGTTCGTTCCTTGTACTTCTATTTGAAAAATTGTCAAAGGAAGTGCTAAAAATGTCAGTACATGCTTACCGAAAAGGCTCTCTATTCATAGGAAGAAGAAGCGCTATCCGAAACTTGAAATTTCGAAGATAAATTACTAAAGTACCGGTGATAGCGTGAAGGATTAAGGATGTGTTTTGTGTAATTGCAGAGTTTTATAATTGAAATATATATTTGTGATACCCTGTGTCTGTCAACAGCTGTCTACAGTAAAAATTGAATAACTCTGTGGTAAGAAAATTTCTTTTTGATGTACTTCAGACCGCTAACATTTTTTATAGGTGTGTGAATAAATAAATAAATTTAAGTTCTCATTGCAAATAGTACATGCATTTCTATCCTGCTATATAAGAGAAATAGATCTCAGTAAAATACAAACAGTATTTACTCCATAAAGCAACTACAGAATAATATCGTCATTATAGGCAGCAGATTACTTGAAAGGAATTGATAGTTGCGTAGGTCAATATAGCCGAAGTTATCTTTTGTACTTGGTATAACTTTAATTTAAGTATTTGGGACAAAAAAGACAATATTTTTCGGCTTGAACACTAAAATCGAAGCCTAATTAAGTGAATATAAAAACTGCCATAATTTCATATTATTTTGTTGCGCGCTGGGACCAACTCTGCTGCTGGATGATTGCCCAAGGCAGGCTAGCACTCGGAATGTCATCACTGACATAAGAAAAGCCATGGACAATGATCACTTCACAGCTTTAACATTACTGGATTTTTCTAAAGCTTTCGATTACGTTGACCACAGCTTACTTATTCACAAATTACACACGTACTTCAACTTTAGCTCATGTGCTGCCTCTATGATAGCATGTTTCTTGTCAAATCGTTCCCAAAGAGTGCAGATCGATGGCGTAATCTCTGGTCCATTGGTTCTTTCACGGGGCGTACCACAGGGATCAATACTGGGACCACTTTTATTTAGCCTCTTCATCAATGATTTGCCAAGTGTGGTGCGTAATGTGAAAATCCATCTTTACGCTGATGATGTTCAGATCTATTTGGGTAGGCCTATTGGGCTCCTCGAGGACTGCATCGAACGTATAAATGCCGACCTTGGTAGAATATATGATTGGTCAATCGCGAACAGATTACTTTTGAACCCCGAAAAATCTCACTCTATCATGTTTTATACTTATCCTCTTGTTTTAAGTAATGCTCCTCAGATAATGTTAAATGGTTCTCCATTGCCAGTCCTAAGTAAAATAACTAATCTTGGTATTATTTTGGGACAAGAAATGAACTGCTGTGCAAATGTAAGTGCGAGAATTGGCATGATATATGCCGGTTTGCGAAGACTGGTTGTCAGCCTATATTATCCCGAGAATTACTCGTCTGTATTTGGTTAAGGCATTGATACTGCCCCATTTTACCTTCGGTAGCTTGGTTTTGCTTTTAACGACTGTATTAGGTTTATTCACGGGCTACGAAGGTTTGACCATATCAAACCTTTCAGATTAACCCTTGTCGGGTCCAGTCTGGAGATTTACCTCAAACGACGAGCGTTGCTGTTTCTATTCAAGCTTAAATGGAACAAACGACCATACCTCCAATTTACAACATCTCAGAGAAACAGAAATTTACTAGTACCGCGGTTTAGGAGATCAGTAATGAATAGTTCTTACCCTGTCCAAATAATTCGCTAATGGAAGTGTCTTCCTCTAAATATTCAAACGGCTGGCACTGCCAATGCATTCAGGCGTCTTTTAGACAATCACTTTGCTTGATTACTATTTTTCTCTGGTCTTGTCTCTCGAGCTGAATCAATAAAACTCTTCAATAAAGCCAAGCGCTCAAGAGCCTGGAACGAATATAAGCAAACCCTGACTGAGTATAACAAAGAATTAAGGAGGTCTAAGAGGAAAACCTGGAGGAAGTTCTCTCCAATGGCATAAGCCTCCTCCAGAGGAGTCTGACTCGGAGGAAACATTGTAATTACTCTTGGAGACACATTTCCCTGAGGGTTCAGTATCATAAGAATGCAGAGGAACTCAATCACTCAACGCGCCGACTGAGAAACACCTCGGGTAAAATTTTCACAGCTGGGACAGTAAGGTAAGTAAGTTACTTCATTTAAACCTACAAATCTCCCGGTGTTGACGGCATCTTCCCAGCTCTCTTGTAGCACGGCCTAGATGATCTGGTGCCAACACTTATCTTTAGGGCTAGCTATCAACTCAGCTATATCCCCAATCTGTGGAGATAGGTAAGGGTAGCCTTTATACCCAAGAGTGAGGGGCGACCAGCGGCTCAACCCAAGGCGTATCGGCCGATAAGCCTATCCTCCTTTCTTCTTAAATTAATGGAGAAAATTATTGACCAACACATTAGGTACGGTGCTCTCAAAGACATGCCGCTATATGCCAAACAGCACGCATATCAAGTAGGGAAATCAACCATAACAGCACTACACAGTCTAGTTGAAAAACTAGAAGATGCTGTCAAAGATAGGGGTGTTGTCCTTTGTGCTTTCCTTGATATTTTAGTTTTCTTTTTCTAACAAAGCTGTGCAACGACATCATACGATATCTCTGAGCTACAGCAAGAAGAAGACAAAATATGCGTCATTTCACTCAACCTATCCTTGAAAAAGGGGATAGAATCAGTAAGCGATCGTAAAACAAAAATATTTGACGTTACCTTAATAACAATGATTAAATGCAAATCATATTTTCGCGTTTTTTCCCAACTTAATCGATTGTTTTCCTCGGTTGTTCGGACTGTTGAAATAAAAGATTTTAAATGTGGAAACGATGATATTCTGTCTTACAAGAAGGGCTCTAAAGAACGGGAAGAATTAACTGAAGTGCTATACAAAGCAGCAACGAAATGCCAAGAAATTCCTATTATAATTGGTGGCGAAGAAATATGCTCAGGAAAGGCTAAAGTACAAGTTATGCCTCACAATCATTCACATGAGCTGGCAAGATTCTATCATGCAAACGAGGAGTCCATAAATAAGGCTATTAAAACTGCAGTTGAATGTCAGAAGGCATGGAGCAGGACGGACTTCTCTGATCGCATAAAAATTTGGGAGAAAGCTGCAGATTTACTTTCAAAAAAATATCGCCAGGAATTGAATGCTGCTATTATGTTAGGACAATCAAAAACTGTGTATCAAGCAGAAATTGATACTGCGGAACTTGTAGACTTTTTGAGATTCCATTCTGGCTATCTAATTGATACTCTAAAATATCAACCCATTAGCAATGATTTAACGGTGACAAGAAATTCCTATCGCTTAAGAGGACTGGAAGGATTTATTGCTTCTATTTCTCCATTTAATTTTGCTGCTATAGGTGGAAACTTGGCATACACACCTGCGCTTTTAGGTAACTGCGTGCTATGGAAGCCCTCAGATACATCCGTATTGTCGAACTATACAATCTTTAAAGTAATGCGAGAAGCTGGAGTACCGCCAGGTGTAGTGAACTTTGTACCAGCTGATGGGTCGAAGTTTGGAAATACAATTACAAATTCCCCATATCTTGCCGGCATTAACTTCACGGGGTCTGCTGGAGTATTTCAACACCTATGGGGACAAGTTGGAAAAAATATTAAATGTTACAAGAGCTTCCCGAGACTGTCTGGTGAGTGCGGTGGAAAAAACTTCCATTTTATTCATCCATCAGCTGATGTTTTTACGGCGACAGCCTGCACAATTCGGTCAGCATTTGAATACAGCGGACAGAAGTGTTCTGCTTGCTCCCGCCTCTATGTACCCGAATCACTTTGGGCATCAATGAGAGATTGTTTAATAGAAAAAACACACTGCCTTAAGGTGGTCGATGTATGCGACTTTTCTTGCTTTACATCAGCTGTAATCGATGAAGCATCATTCGAAAGAATACGCTCCGCCATAGACTCTGCAAAAGATGATAAATTAGAATTTATTACTGGCGGGAATTACTGCAAGAATGTAGGTTACTTTATTGAGCCGACAATCATTCGAGTAAAAGATCCATTTCATAGGCTTATGACTGAAGAAATATTTGGTCCTCTTTTGGCGGTGTACGTCTATAAGGATGATGATATCTGTCAAGCTATGGAAATGGTTGATTCCTCCAAATATTCCCTAACTGGAGCCATATTTGCAACAGATGAAGAGTTTTTAGCAGACTCCCTGGATATTTTTATGAATTCTTCTGGAAATTTTTATATTAATGACAAATCTACGGGGGCAATTGTAGGTCAGCAACCTTTTGGTGGTGCACGAATATCTGGCACGAACGATAAGCCAGGTGGGCCCCATTATATTCTACGTTTTGTGTCTCCACAAACGATCAAGGAAACATTTGTTCCATTATATGATATTGAGTATCCTTATATGCTTGATTAAGTTTACAAGCATTCATGATTTGTTGTATAGTGTTATTTAGTAAAATATATGTTTATAAGAAGCGTATTTATTTTGTTTATCAAGAAGTAGACACATCCAAAATTGAGGAGTCCCAATAGTCTTGAGACACGTATTAAAATCATTAGATAACTCATTTGAGCTGGTTACGACTTATAACTTTAGATGCATTGGTAATATACAACTTTTGCCTTATTTCTTTCTAAGGAATAGGCAAATTGTTAAGACTGCCACATTGTTCTGGTGGTCCGTGCAGTTTCGTTTTGGCAGAAAACCCCGTTTTCCTATTAAATTGAAACCACTGTTACGTTACTAGATCACAAATGCAAAACTCAGCAGCATTAAGGTCAACTCAAAAGACCAGCCAATGGACCAGTCAGTGGAGGAGGCAAATATATCGGCTTCGGAGACACCCCTTCAATTGCTGTCTTTCTGTAAACTTTATCGGGTCCTCCCTTAGTAAACTGCTATAGCCATAATCCAAACTTTTCCAACAATTGGAATGTTTCAGTCTTCAAGCTGTTATTGGTGTTGCATTGGCTTGCATAGGCTTCTTGTGGTTATAAAACTTCTGTAAGGCAGTCCATCCGGCCAATGTGTTATATTAAGGAAGAACAGATCTTAAAAGTTTACAATCAGTGCATAATGTTCGAAACAAAATTTTGGTAACTTGGGATGAGGGCACCTACAATGTCGTAGTTTATACCCAAATGTACATATATATATTACCTGTAAGTCACATCTCCTCCCGAATTTGTTGCACAAATTGATATACGGGCCTTGTAGTGCGAAGTAGCTTAAAATATTCTCAAAATACGGGGAGGTTGGGATGGATGGGTCATACAGCGATTTTCAGATTATATCGTTTTTGAAATTTATAGTGTATTTATCTATACATTAATTCATAAGTTTTTAAACTACGCTATGTACATGTATTTCCGTGGAGAGTGAATAATATTTAGTCCTGATCATTTCTTTGGAATCTGGGATTACTTGGTTTATTTTTTGTGTTGAGTGTTTAAAATTTTTATTGTAGGGCTTGTTCTTCCGCGTAATATTCTTTGGATGATACCTATGCAAAATTCATATTGCTTACAGTGTTGCACGCCCATTCATACAGTTATACCGGTGTAACTATGAACTTTTGGAGATTGGCATTTGATGATAGGTGCTTAAGGGTACCGCCTAATCCATCGGAAACTCCGGAATGGAAAAGTCTTCTTTGTGTATAGATATATTGTAACAACTTTTTCCGGCTTTTGTATTGGACTGCCGATCCGCCGAAGAAGTAAAAGTTTTTTTTACAATTTCTCCACACTTTTCTTTTATAAAATTTCTGAAGTGTCGTTGAAAAAGATGTACAGCCACAGTGTTGTGCATTAAGTAGTCACTAATTCTCCGTTTTGGTTGCGGAAATATACAGCAAAGGGATACTCTTTTGCAATCTAATGAAACGAAAATTGAGTAATTTAACAACTCTGTCACTTGCCGCCATCCAACGCAAATCTTATATTGATATCTTAATCACAACACTAACAAATGCTATCAACACAAGCATTCAAGCCGCTAGCCCTCGCCTTTCCGTACTCAGGCGTCAGGATAAATTTCCTTTACGCATACTAGATATGATATCAAGGCGGAACTCGGCTCGAAGAAAATGGTTGCGTTATAGGTTACCATGTTATATGTACGAAGTTAATAGTTTAAACAACCTTATTAAAAAGTCGCCAATTGAACATAGAAATAAGAAATGGAGTGCGTTTTTACAAGGCATGGAGAAGTGTTCTAAACCCTTCTGGAATGTAGCTACAATTATTAAAAATAAGCACAAGTCAATCCCAATTCTCAAGGTTCAAAACAAAAAGTTTATTACTAGTGACGAAAAGGCAGAACTGTTTTCTCTGAAGTTTGCAGAAAACTTTACCACTTAAATCCAGCTTAGCGATGCTGCTAACATTGAGCAAGTAGAAACATCTCAAACCCGTCTTGATTCGCATCAATCACAAATCGAATCTCGCTGGTATATTCGCCCTAAAGAGGTAAAAAATATAATAAAATATTCGCGTACGAAAAAAGCCTGTGGACTTGATGTAATCACAAATAAGTGCCTCAAGGCTCTTCCACGAACCGGAATAGTGTATCTCACATTTATTATAAACTCCTGTTTCAAACTCAAATACTTCACAATGGCCTGGAAAGTGACTAAAGTAATCCCGATATTAATACCAGGCAAGCCACCATGGGATAATATCGTTGGTCCGTGATTTCCTCCGCGGGCGCTCTTTCAGTGTACATCTAGGATCTGTATCGTCAACAGCAAAACAAAACATAGCAGGAATCCCACAAGGTTGTGTATTAGGCCCAATTCTCTATAGTATTTACACTGCTGACTTACCCACCATCCCGAACTGTTCGTCATCCATGTTTGCTGACGACACAGCTATTTTTACCTCAGCTGAAGATGTTACTAACATCCTCTCAAATCTGCAACGTGGCCTTGATATACTCTCTGATTACTTCCATAAATGGAAGATAAAAGTAAACCCAAATAAAACACAAGCTATGTTTTTCACGCGCAGGAGAAATCCGCGTTTTCTACCAAGCACAAACCTAAGGCTAAGGAACCTGTCAGACCAGGTTAAATATCTAGGTGTCGTGTTAGACAAAAAACTCACTTTCGCAAAACATATCACTTCGGCCTTAAAAAAAGTAAGCTTATTGATAAAAATAATGTATAATTTTATAACAAAAGGTCAACCTTAAGTCTGGGAAATAAGCTCGTTACATTTCAAGCAGTTATGCTCTACAGTGCACCCCTCTGGTTTCAATGTGCGCAATCCCATATTAATAATTTACAAGTTGCTCAAAATAAAATCTTAAAATTGATCTTAAACCTACCGTGGCATTTCTCCACTTCAGAGCTACATAGGATAGCTAGTATAGATATAATAAGTGTAAGGCTAAATATCTAGGTTAGGTTTTAACAAACTTCAATGGGTTTTTTTTCTTAAATTTTCTCCCAAATATTAGCTATTAACTACTGTTGTAAGAACACTTATCGGTAAAGCCATTTAATAATATCATAGCTGAATGAAGACTTACTTCTAGCACTAAGATAAGACTCTTATTGTATATACATTGTAGAAATCTAACGTAAATGAATAAATGTAATGTTTTTGCTTTATATATCTTTCCTTCCAGCACTTTCCCTTTCTTAATTTTAATCATCACACCTCATGTAATTATTATTATGATTAATGCTTGCTACGCCATTCAAATAACGAGTGATCTTTGCGGATTTGGCTCACTAAAATTATAATTGTAGTATATGAACCCATCGAGATCCCAACTCGAAATTTTCACAGATTGCAGCCTAGTTGTAGACCTTTACAAATATGAAATAATTTGAAAATTCTAAAGTCTTTTTCAAGGATGAAGGATATAACGACTATCGCTATTGTCCTTTTGGTCCAAATTGTCCTCGAAGATATTTGTCTATCTTTTCTAAAATGAAAAAGATTACTAAAATTGGTCCAGTAGAACGGGAGATATAAATTTTTGAAATTATATCAATCAAAAGGGCAAAAAACGGTTTTGTTTTGCAATTTTCAAATGGCCGCAGCTTCTACAATTAGAGACATTTTTGCGTAAAATATTTCAGTTTTGTTAATAACTCATATAAGGCAACCAACTTACCGACTATAAGCGAAATCGGTGAGATCGCTGCAGAAAGTTGTTCCGGAGCTTATCGACGCATCGTGTACTTTTACAAAATCTAAATTTAGTTTGCCTTGAAAACCACCTGTCAGAAGGCGAAGAAATTTTTGTTAAAAAAAAGGTCACCAAATGATCTGTTATACAAACTATTTTAAATAAAATTAATTTTTAGTTATTATCGACGGTTGTAATATTTTTGGTAAACTATTCGGAATCCTCAAACAGCACGAAAATAACTTGCACGAAAGTTTCCCGATTTCCAAATTTACTCTTCCATTCGCTGAATTTCCAAGCAAAAAAGATGGGTTCAGTTATTGACAGGATGTCGGGAATGTCGGATGTGGATATGAGTAGTCCAAAAGCAAAATTTGTTGTTGAAGTTGTGAATAAGAATCAAGTAGTAATATTTTCAAAGACCCAGTGTCCTTATTGTTTTATGGCAAAAGAGGTGAGTATTGCCATGTTTTTTGAGGTTATAGTTTTTGTGACGTTAATTGAACAATCTTTCTTTCAGCAATTTAAAAAGTTAAATTATCCGTATGTTGCCATTGAATTGGATAAGAGGGATGATGGGGATGAAATCCAGAATATCTTATTAAAGATGACCGGAGAAAGAACGGTATGTATTTAATTTACAGAAGCTTTTTTAGAGTTAATATAGCCGGTTTGACCACTCTGGCTCATTAGGGGAAACCTTGAGTTATTGTTCTGCAATAACTAGATCATTGAAGTAATGTGCCTTTAACAAAACTATATTCATAGAGTATATACTATTGTTAAGTAGATTGAGTATTGAGTTTTATTCTATACTTGTATACAAACATGATTGGTTTGTTTATCATTAGGTTTGTTCAATGTGCTTCAGTACGGGCTAATCCGCACAACACGCACTATTTAAAAAGAACTGTCCAAGTACTCAAAGTAGGACTATTCCTTAATCAATTGTTGAGACAACTTAAAAGTCACCTATTTTGTGTTCCTTTAAGCATGAATTTGTTTAATCAAATGCATTTCTATCGTCTTGCTTTTGATGACTGTCATACGAAATTCGTTCCTTCACTTTCCTGGTTTCGAATAACTTTTTCCCATTAAAACTCGAATGAGTTCTCATGTTTTTAACTAAACGCAGAAGAACATACCCAATCTGTTCGAGAACTTTTAATCTGTTAAATAAATACAAGTGGTGCCGTGTTACGTGGCGTAGCTACGTATTGTGGATACAGTAAGTTCTAACGTGTCTAGAGTAAGTTCTAACGACGGCGGCGACTCGTGGGTTTTTTTCTGCTGGCTACAGATTACAATAAAATATTGCCACTGGGAGTTGCAGAGTAATGTTGGTGATCTTAATTGTAGGTTCACTTTCAACCCTTGTTTTGAATCCGCATAAATTTACAACCCTTAATGGGGCGTCTTTCATTTATTGCACAAGGGTGAAGAATATGTATTAACCCTTCTGCGGGGTATTCCAACTGAAATCTATTTTGTAACAAGAATAAGATGGAAACAAGTTATGTCCTATGAATTGAATCGAATTTATATAACAGAATGCCTAAAAGAGAGTAACAGCCGAAGAGAGTGAAAGGATTATGAGCAAGTAAGTAAGCAAATGGCAAATAAAAACCAATTATAGCGTCGTTCAAATGTACAAAAGCTGATAATATATCTGGTAAATATCCATAGATTCTAATAAACGAGATGACCTGATACCAAGGTGACCATTGGAATCTATGCCTTTAACTGAAACCGGCTGAGCTTCCACTTCATATATTTTTGTCACGGAGCTTAATTGTCTGCAAAAGAATTGTTGCACGACGCGGACAATAGGGTTGTTCCTTCTCTGCTTCATTTAACTTCTTGTACCGGTTGCTGTTTTTCATTTGCTACTTTGCCCCGACACCTGGCCATGTAATTCTATCGTATGTGAATTCATTCCAAGGATTCGCTTGAACGCAACTACAGCCAATAAGATATCATCAAAAAAGCGCATCAGTGAGTTCTCCCTTTACTATGCCAACGTAACTGGACTGCGCTCTAAAACGACTCGGTTCTTTAGTGGCTCGATGAATAATTGTTTCGACGTGGTCTGACTGACTGAGACTTGGCTTTGTGGAAGAATTGCAGACGCTGAGCTCTTTGGCTCTGAATATTTGGTTTTCTGCCGTGACCGCCACTTTTTCCTCCTGATGCTCCGCTAGGCGGTGGTGTTCTCTGCGCTGTCCGCCGTGACATTACGTGCATGGTCTTAGATGTTGCGGTATCCGATCCCCTCGAATTCCTTTGTGTGGTTCTCAGGCTCCCACACAAAAACGTATATATTGCGACGGTGGAAGGACTGCTTCCGTCGGATGAAATTTTGCTTCTTTGAGATTTTAATATGCCTTGGGACGGTTGGGAGCGCTCCTCGGACAAAGATTGCCTACTACCATCTTTTTCGGCTGATCCACAGTACATTTCGGCTTTCAGATTCCATTGCCTTTTGCGGTTTATCACAGGCCTGTGATGTGATTAATGACTCGGGCAAGTTTCTGAATATGGTGTTCTCATCTGACTTCTCGAGTACTGTCGTGAAGCACTGTCTATCTCCCTTGTTTCCTGAGTCTTGTCATCATACGGCATTGCATATCATTCTTGGTTATAATCCTGTATTGGCATCCTCTGATTCAAGTAATGTTTGTTATAACTTTAGCAAGGCTGATTATTCTAAACTTAATGATTGGCTTTTGCCTGCGATTAGACGAATGTTCTGAATGAATGTGACATCGATAATGCTGTAAAATTATTTTACGATTGTCTTTCTTGTTTGTTTTTCTAATTGCGTTCCTGTTTCAAGGTCTCGTAGTTCGCGTACATACCAGCCTTGGCTCAATAGTTCCGTGAAGCACTTAAAGAATCTAAAGAATAAAGCTTGGAAGCGGTTTTTGTACCTCAAGGAGTGATGCTGACTACTTCGCTCACGCAACCAATTTTGCTCTGCACTTGATATATCTTACTGTGACTATTTGGAGAGAATTAAATCGAATTTGCGTGGTGAGCATAAACAGTTCTGGAGGTTCGTAAATTCTAAGCGTAATTGTGATGGCTACCCTTCTGTGTTAAGTTTTGATAACGTCGAGAGTGACGATTCCCTAACGACTGCCAACCTATTTGGCGAATTTTTTAGCAACGCATTTTTGACTACTGACTGTGATACTAGATATAAGGATTTTGCTCATAAGAAGAGACTTGCGCCGACTACCTTGGAATCTAAAGACCTAGTGTTTAACGAGGATACTGTCCTAAAGCACATTTCCGGTTTGGCTGATAGTTTCTCGTGTGGTACTGATGGTATACCTGCTTGCTTTGTAAAATACTGCCGTATGTCCCTAGCTTCTATATTTTGTCACTTATTTAACTTATCTATTTGTTGCAGTGTTTTTCCGAAATCCTGGCAAGTATCTGTCATCATTCCCCTACATAAGAAAGGAAGAAAATGTGACAAATCAAACTATCGCAGCCATATAGGACCATTACTTTTTATCATTTACACCAATGATGTATCCTTAATTCTCCCTAATTCGAGAATTCTATGTTACGCTGATGACGCCAAAATTATTAGTTATTTCAAGTGTAAACGACTGTGCACTATTTAACTCTGACTTAGACGCTTTTCATAATTGGTGTTCTACAAACTTCCTTCCTCTAAATATGAGCAAGTGTACTACCATGTCGTTCTCTCGATCAAGGAAACCATTGTACTTTAACTACACCTTAGACGGTGGCTCTCTGAACAGACTTGACAGGACCAAAAATTTAGGGGTCGTGCTAAATACAACCTTTCATTTGACAACCATATCAACGCTATTGTAAACAAAGCTAATTCTGCTCTGGGCATTGCCAAACGATGGTCTAAGGAGTTTTATGACTCATATATAGCGTAGCTTTGTAAGATTTGCCCTTCGCAGCCTTCCTTGGATCGATCCTCTTTGGCTGCCGCCTTACTGCCTCCTGTGCTTTCAAGGCGCAGTTTATTCCCCCGAAGTGCTGGGGATCTGTATTTATCGATTTCTACTCTCCCCTTGAGGAACCAATGTTTTCTGCATATTCCCCACCACCGCACTAATTATGGTATTCATGAGCCTATTACATCTATGTCTCGTCTCTTTCATAATCATTTTGAGTTTATTGATTTTCACTTGTCAAGATCTCATTTGAAGAACACGCTTTGTTAGGGTTTTTTTTCTTTTTCTCAGTAATTATATTGTTATTTTTGATGTAGTAATCAGTATTTGATGAATCTCTTAATAAATAACTAGGGTGACAAAAGGTCTGCAGTAGCGATAGCCGTTAAGTTACAGCCCACTCTAGATACAAGTCCGGAAGTTCTAACGAAATTGCTAGCCTGATTCCTTGTAGACACATGACAACGCGCGATACAAGATCAACAAGTCGCTCCCACCCCTATACTCTCCAGGTCAAATTTGGACGTATCGTCAAATTTCTGGAATCTTTTCTAAGCAGAACAACACGAATGTGGAACAGTTTACCATCTTCTGTTTTCCCTCGTCTTATCAGCCTGAAACTTTCAAACGGGGCGTACATCGACACCTTCTTCACCCAACCTCCTAACCCATTTCCCGCATCCTAAATTCCTTTCCTGCCAAGGCTTTGCTTAAGCATCATAGGGCATCCCCTGAGCTTTGGAATCATCATATATATAAAAAGAAAAAAAACACGAACAGCTGAGCATTGGTGGTGTAAACAAACTGAAATTTGCCACAGTAAACAATTGGAAAAAGATGCTAAATTCTACTTTCTCGTAGTATTTCTGATAATATTTTTAAAGCCTCAACTTGTAATTTACTTGACGTAAGCGTACAAATGTTCTGTACATAATGTCACGATAAGTAGTTTCTCAATTATAATTTTTGTGTTTTAGAGGGAATACTCTCTCTTGTGTTCACTTCGTTGAAGTATTGAACTTAAAATGCATCAATGACATCAGCATTTCTCTTTGGTTTTGGTTTTAGTTTGTATGTCCTCAATAGAGTTAGACATACTTGTTATTTTGTAACAGAGATCACGCGACTTGTCCAGCGATAGGTCATAGCTAGCTTCAGATTTTTTTTGCTAAGGCCAATGATCATCAACATTTCAGTTCAACACACTGAAATTGTCAAATACTCATATAACCCAATCACCTTTCCAAAATTCTCAACAATAGGCACGTTTAGACCGTGGAATTAATTTGATTGAATAGGAATTCACTCTGATATCGGTTTTCGTTTAAACTACAAATGCAATTACTTTTTTGAGGCAGCACACGCTGTCAAATAAAACTGAAGTAAAAGCAAAACGTAATTTCGTTGGGATGGCACCAAACGTGCTTCAATCGTAAATCACAACTTACTCTAGAAACGAGCCTGGTAGCTGACAGCATTGGTGAGCATTGGTGGTATAAACAAACCAAAACTTGCCATAGTCCAGGGTAGAAATTCTCAGTCAAATGGTTGCCTCCAGACAACCAAACCGTGTCAATAAAGAAAGCGCATGCCCAACAAATGTTGTAACAGAAAAAAATTTCATAGCAACGAATAAATGTGTCAGTTTGTGCGCATGATCTGTAATTCTCCCATGCCGTTCCCCGGAAATTGCATCTAAATACTCAGCCGCCTGTTTGGAAGTTGGCATGTGATTTTGACACTTCATAGCGCTTGGATTGCCATGAGTAAAAATGTTGTCAAACGGTTGGTATTCTTCTTCAACCGTTTGAACCAAAGAACTAATAACTAAGGAATGGCTATAACGTGTGCGTGTAATAGGTGTGAGTGAGGCACTTTGAAGGGGAAAT
Organism: Leptarthrus brevirostris; assembly: GCA_964036015.1. Classification (NCBI taxonomy): domain Eukaryota; kingdom Metazoa; phylum Arthropoda; class Insecta; order Diptera; family Asilidae; genus Leptarthrus; species Leptarthrus brevirostris. The sequence continues at coordinate 10,919,345 of OZ038373.1, forward strand.
ACGAAGGAGAAATTTAACCTTTCTTTCCATACGTAACTAAATCACAAACAAAAATATTTCTAATCACTCGTATATTTAAAAGCTATCACATTAAAGGCAACTTTAAGTTATTTTAATTAAATAATTACGAAAGATTTTTGTTTGCATTTCTGTTTTGACGTTTAACCCCAATCCAGTGTAGTAGTTAATTGAAGAGAAATCCTAAATAGCGGTGGGGTCAATGTAAAATTATGAAAATTTTTTGGAGAAGAATTAAATAAACAACTAAATTTAATATGATTTGAAAAAGTGTATATATTATAGATTCCCAAAGAATTTAATTAATTTTAAATTAAAATTTGGTGTTTGAGCATGTTAGCATGGCTCTGGTCGAAAGGGAAATATGGTAACGTGAACCTAGAAATTTTCTGAACATATGATCACGATAAAAATTTTCTTAATTTTAATTTGTATGTGCTTTAGAAGAAATACTCTCTCTTGTGTTCGTTTTGTTGAAGTATTGAACTTAAAATGCATCAATGAGGTGAGGGTATGTAAGTAATATCTTACCGAATTTAGATAATTCTGTTTCCTTTCGTTTGCACTACCTCTTCAACTCTTGAAATTGCTTTGTTCGTACGAGCAGCATTCTTCGAGTCGTATACATATATGGAGACACTAAAAAGTGAAAAATAAAATTGTTTTTAAAAAAAAGTTGAACCGTGAGGTCGCGCGAAAAAGCATAAAATAATTTTTAATTTTATATCTCTTACATTTTGAAATCGGTGCAAATGAAACAAACAAAACAACTACCCAACCCCAATCGAAGATAATAAATAAAACTATCTATTCAGCTCACGGGATCATAAGGAAGGACGATTAAATACTTCCGTTATAGTTGTTTGGTTTGTTTAATTTACACCTACTTCAAAATGTAAGATATAAAATTAAAAGTTATCTCATGCTTTAGCGCTTTTGAAGCCGGTTCAACTTTTTTTAAAAACTATTTTATCATTCGTGTATTTTGTTTATTGTAGTTCTTACCTCCATCATTTCGCCTCAAGTAAGGTAGTTGGATCAATACGTTGAACGGCAAGATCAACATGCCATGGGTCCCGGGTACGAGACCAGATGACCCCGTGAGATTAAGGGGCGGTTTACATTTGGAATTTTTTCGCGAACTTCTCTCTCAGGCAGTGAATGAATATTATTCAACCGCTTGACTTTTTATTCAAGCAAGATATTCAAAAAGGTGATGTAAACCTCCTTGATGCACAAGTGAATTTAATTTCTGAAATTTTGTATCAAGAATATTCAAACCGAAAAGAGAATAAGTTCTAGGCACATGCAGAATATTCCCCTTATATCAGGAGAGTGAATAAAATTCCAAGTGTAAACGATCATTCCATTTATTCGCGGTCAAAATATTCGTGCGATAAGCGAGAAGTGAATAAAATTCAAAAACTGACAGAACTACAACTGTTTTTGTGAATTTTTTTTATATGTATTGTGCTTTAAGAATAACTTGCTGGAGTAGGATTGCGTTCAACTTTCAGAATATTTTAAGTGAATATTTTATAGTGTGGCGATTCACCCCTAAAGTGCTGGTTAATACACATACAGGGTGTTCGGAAAATGTGTAGAAAACGCTATATGAATGAATTCTTTGAAGTGTCCTAATCAAAACTTTCTGCTATACCCCCCTCACCTAAAATTAACCCTTTCCCTTCAAAATCACGTTTGAAATCGCTTCAAAATCGCTCTTTACAACAAAAAAAGGATCAACTCGATATCTGCAGCCATTCATTTTATGCTGCTCGAGAATATCAAGCGTGCCTTGAAGCGTCCCCACAGAAATGTTGTGGTCATTCTCTTGTTGAACGGCATTGAGGGTACTCATATCTAAGCTATTAATGCGTTCTTTGAATTCTTTTCTTTATCCGTACGACTTGTGCTTGAATTTGTTAAAGATTTGTATTTCGATTTCGCTCGTTGTTTTTGGGTTTTTATTGGTTTTGGTTTTTGAATTTTCTGGTTTTTGAGATTTACGGTAACCACAAATGGATTACGGATTTGGTTTCGGATTTTGAATTTAGCATGATGGCTAACAATTCCTTCACAAATGAAGAGTATGTGAAGATGCTGCTCATTTATGGTGAGGTTGGAAGTCATACTTCTTTAGCCCGACAATTGTATCGAGAAAGATACCCCGGCAGACGCGTTCCACATAGCTCAACATTTGAGGCAATCCGCCGAAGGTTTTTCTTTCGTGCCCGTTCCTATGACAGGAAAGCAGCCAATACCTGGGGTGAAAGACCGTGTATTGGGGTTAGGTGCTGACAATCCCAGCATAATCATAAAAAAATTGCCGTTAGGATTGGTGTATCAAACAGCACAGTTCATAATGTTTTGCGAAGGCACCAGTATCACCCGGTTTAGGGGCTTCAGCAAAGAGATTATGCAAGTAAAAATATCTTTTGTGAATGGTTGCTAAATCGCCAAGAAAGTGATAGACAATTTATCTCAAAAATTCTTTTCACTGACGAGGCAACATTTACAAAAGATGGGGTTGTCTACTTCCATAATCTCCATTTATTGGCGGATGAAAATCCTAGGGCAATCCTCCCGAATAGTCACCAATATTCCTTTAAAATAAATATTTGGTGTGGAATTATTGGTGGCCGTATATTCGGACCAGGTCAGTTACCCTTTCTTTATGGGAATACTTATTTGGAGTTCTTACGTGGCCCCCTTGAAGAAGAATTACGCGAGCATATTTCACTAGCCTTACGAAGACATATGTGGTTTCAGGCGGACAGTACCTGAACTAAGCTTATGGAACGAGATGAATTGGTCACCACAGACCCAGCAAGATCTCCTGATCTGAATCCATTAGACTTTTATCTATGGGGTCATTTAAAAGACCTTGTCTATGGTCTATGGAAAAAAATCTGTACAGCTTGCGACCAAATTAGAAATAAACCTAGACTTAGAGGTGTCATCAAAAGGTCTCTTTTTTCGAGAGCAGAAATGTCTGTTCTGCAGGATGGGGGCCACGTAGAACACTTTAATAGCATTTCTCGAGCAGCATAAAAAGGTCAACGGAAGAACATTTTGAACAGGACACTTCAAAGAATCCATTGGTATAGCGTTTTGCTACACATTTACCGAACACCTTGTATATATGTGTATGTTTTTTTTTAAGGAAATCGAAGAGAAAAAATTATGGGACAGGGAGGATATTAAAAAACTCATCGAATATGAAATGTTTCCAACGCTTTGGGATACTAGTTCTCCGAAATATCATGATAGAGTAGAAAGGAGTGATGCTCTAAATTCACTGGCAGAAAAATTTGGAACCCATAATGAAATTTTCTGTCATTCGCAAGAAATTCCGCATTTGTATCGGATCTTCAATTTTTCATTCACTCATAATTTGTTTAAATGCTCCACACGCTTCCCTTTTGAATATCCACTTTCGAACCCGCACACGTTTCGTCCGAGTACCGATAATATCTTTATATTCATTACTATTTAATAAAACTGCCGGAGCAGCTATCTTTTTCTTTGACGGTCTCATCTTTTATGATACGCTATGCGAGTGCTATCTGTACATATAAGTACTGAAGAGTTTGAATTTTCTTTTTCAAGTGTAAACCGTGTCGATAGTTGAAGTAACCGAATTTTCTTGAATTTTATTCATGTAATTAATCGCATAAATTCAATGTAGCAGATGTAAACCTTTTTGCAATTTTTGTGGCAGTTATTCAGCTTAATGTAAACCATCAAGCAATATATTCACGCAACTAACTTCTGACTTTTTCTCAAACTTTGTTCAAGTAAGAAATGGTGTGAATATTGGTTGCAGATGTAAACATTTTTCAAAGATGAATATTCTTCAGTGAATACTATTCACGAATAAAATGTCAGATGTAAACCGCGCCTAAGAAATTAAAATAATTCACTCCGTCTCTGGGCTGTTGTCTAGCTCGCAGCAATGCAAAAACAAGACTAAAAGTTTCCTCACTTCCCTTACCCTAATTCCCTTCCGGTCAAAACCATGCTTACGCAACAAAGGGTTTTCCCCTATGAAAGAGCACTATGAAAATAAGCAATAGGCCGGTCATATTAATTACGGCTTAGACAAACTTAAAATATTATACACATTGATAATTTCCAATTTTTTAAACTTTTGTATTAAAGAAAATTTGTTTTGCTTTTAGGTACCTCGAGTGTTTTTAAAAGGAAAATGTATCGGAGGTGGAACAGAAACAAAGAAAATGCATGATAATGGAACTCTTAGGAAAATGCTTGACATTTAGTTTAGTGTTCACACACTACTTTGGGACAAGCACATCAAAACTTTTCATCAACATCCTAGACAAATTCTTGTGCAATTCATTTCAGATGTTCGCGTTTGTCTCTACTCCCAGTTAAAATAAAATCGTAAAAGTACTAAATTTTAGTTCTTTACGAAATTTTTTTAGAAAAGTGTTTTAATTTATTTTTGTTGTTTAATATTTTTGAATAATATAATTTAAAACATACACAATGCTTTTACTTAGCTTTAAATGAGTGTTCTTTTAGTTTTACTGTTTGTATAATAGATTAACAATTCTTAGTGTGTTTGTAATAAGGTTCATATAAAGATTAAATTATGCGCCACTTTGTGGGGTATTTATTGTACAAAAGCGGTTAGATAATTACATAAATGTTACTATTTTATTTTATTGCTTATTACCTTAAATGCTCTTACTTGGCATTACATCCGTGGACGTGTGAATTTAACTTCCTAATTCAAAACATTTTGTTATGAATGTAACTATTCTTGTACCTCAAAACGAAAAACTGAATCCTTATAGAATCACTTCGTTTTACGTCGGCTGCAGCACCCTGAGCAAGCGGCATTCTAAATATGCGAATATGCAGCTTTAAATATTTACATTATTTCGTAAAGGTGCATCCTTTTGTATTACAGCGAAGTTTGCAAATAAGTCTCGCACCCACATATCTTGAATTTAAATCTTGCCGTTTGCTCTAGGGATATTCGATATACATGGATGCATCGAATTCACTCGATTTTTATAATACGATACATCAAAGCAATCCGATGTTTTGAAAAGATATTTATCTACTCGATGAATCGATTTAATTTCAAAGCAGTGTGTCATATCGATAGTATTTCCGAAATCAGTATTCACAAACCCTCGTTTTCATTAACCTACCATTGACCAGGCTGTATGGGTATGGGCAAATAATATAGATAAATATAACAAGAATGGAGACTCTTTGAAAATTTCTTAAATGTTGCCGTTAACCTTGCGGAAAATTCAATAAGCGCAAGAATGGTGGACAAAAGGGGAAATAAGTTGCCACAATACGAGACGATATACAGGCAGCGGTGGTAACCAGGGAATTACAGAGCATTGGTTGATTTTGTTTTTTTTCTGATGTTAATTTTCTTATATGATATCGTTCGCTTGGTAATCAGCTTCAAGAGTTGGGCAATTACACCCGAATCAGCGAATTTTGCATAAAAATTCGTTTTTTCCTTGGTTACATTGTTTAGAATTATGAGTCCACTCTGATTCGGGCATGTTGTGTATCAAACTAACACCTATAATCTGTTCCAAAAAGATTGGCAGTACACGCTCGTATGGACTATTGCTGTCTGCTTTATTTTCCCATAATTTTCCTATGCATCCATTCCTCTTCCTTAGCAAGTTGTTGCCACGATTTCAACTCAGAACATTTGCTGATTTTTCCTCGTGGACGCGGGTTGCCAAATCAAAAGCATTTAAATATAACAAGTTTTTTGATGAATCAATAACCATTCATTAGGGCCTTTTATTAAAAGCTGTGCAACATTGAACCAAAAGTATATACATATTTCAAAATAAATAATTCAAAACAATTTGTAATAAGTAAATTCAAGCATTTCTACAAACCTACTGCTAAAAGATATAATCCGGCTACACTAAATGTGCCTTCCGACCATTCCAGTCACTCGAATTCGTATTGCATCGGAGAACTTCGCAGTGCTGATCTTTGTCGGTCGTCCAACAGCATCTGGCTGATGACACCATCAGTGCCTCTTGGTTTCTCTACCAAGAAAGATCGGAAGGACTTCTATCTGGTCACTGACCCTTGGGTTACCACCTAAAAAATATGGAGCTAGCTGAAGAAGATACCTGTCGCTACTGTTTGGAAGAGGAGACAACCGAACGCATCTTCTGTCACTGTGAGGCCCTCGGCCGTATCAGGCTCAGACATCTAAAATTAACCCTTTCCCTTCAAAATCACGTTTGAAATCGCTTCAAAATCGCTCTTTACAACAAAAAAAGGATCAACTCGATATCTGCAGCCATTCATTTTATGCTGCTCGAGAATATCAAGCGTGCCTTGAAGCGTCCCCACAGAAATGTTGTGGTCATTCTCTTGTTGAACGGCATTGAGGGTACTCATATCTAAGCTATTAATGCGTTCTTTGAATTGTTTTCTTTATCCGTACGACTTGTGCTTGAATTTGTTAAAGATTTGTATTTCGATTTCGCTCGTTGTTTTTGGGTTTTTATTGGTTTTGGTTTTTGAATTTTCTGGTTTTTGAGATTTACGGTAACCACAAATGGATTACGGATTTGGTTTCGGATTTTGAATTTAGCATGATGGCTAACAATTCCTTCACAAATGAAGAGTATGTGAAGATGCTGCTCATTTATGGTGAGGTTGGAAGTCATACTTCTTTAGCCCGACAATTGTATCGAGAAAGATACCCCGGCAGACGCGTTCCACATAGCTCAACATTTGAGGCAATCCGCCGAAGGTTTTTCTTTCGTGCCCGTTCCTATGACAGGAAAGCAGCCAATACCTGGGGTGAAAGACCGTGTATTGGGGTTAGGTGCTGACAATCCCAGCATAATCATAAAAAAATTGCCGTTAGGATTGGTGTATCAAACAGCACAGTTCATAATGTTTTGCGAAGGCACCAGTATCACCCGGTTTAGGGGCTTCAGCAAAGAGATTATGCAAGTAAAAATATCTTTTGTGAATGGTTGCTAAATCGCCAAGAAAGTGATAGACAATTTATCTCAAAAATTCTTTTCACTGACGAGGCAACATTTACAAAAGATGGGGTTGTCTACTTCCATAATCTCCATTTATTGGCGGATGAAAATCCTAGGGCAATCCTCCCGAATAGTCACCAATATTCCTTTAAAATAAATATTTGGTGTGGAATTATTGGTGGCCGTATATTCGGACCAGGTCAGTTACCCTTTCTTTATGGGAATACTTATTTGGAGTTCTTACGTGGCCCCCTTGAAGAAGAATTACGCGAGCATATTTCACTAGCCTTACGAAGACATATGTGGTTTCAGGCGGACAGTACCTGAACTAAGCTTATGGAACGAGATGAATTGGTCACCACAGACCCAGCAAGATCTCCTGATCTGAATCCATTAGACTTTTATCTATGGGGTCATTTAAAAGACCTTGTCTATGGTCTATGGAAAAAAATCTGTACAGCTTGCGACCAAATTAGAAATAAACCTAGACTTAGAGGTGTCATCAAAAGGTCTCTTTTTTCGAGAGCAGAAATGTCTGTTCTGCAGGATGGGGGCCACGTAGAACACTTTAATAGCATTTCTCGAGCAGCATAAAAAGGTCAACGGAAGAACATTTTGAACAGGACACTTCAAAGAATCCATTGGTATAGCGTTTTGCTACACATTTACCGAACACCTTGTATATATGTGTATGTTTTTTTTTTAAGGAAATCGAAGAGAAAAAATTATGGGACAGGGAGGATATTAAAAAACTCATCGAATATGAAATGTTTCCAACGCTTTGGGATACTAGTTCTCCGAAATATCATGATAGAGTAGAAAGGAGTGATGCTCTAAATTCACTGGCAGAAAAATTTGGAACCCATAATGAAATTTTCTGTCATTCGCAAGAAATTCCGCATTTGTATCGGATCTTCAATTTTTCATTCACTCATAATTTGTTTAAATGCTCCACACGCTTCCCTTTTGAATATCCACTTTCGAACCCGCACACGTTTCGTCCGAGTACCGATAATATCTTTATATTCATTACTATTTAATAAAACTGCCGGAGCAGCTATCTTTTTCTTTGACGGTCTCATCTTTTATGATACGCTATGCGAGTGCTATCTGTACATATAAGTACTGAAGAGTTTGAATTTTCTTTTTCAAGTGTAAACCGTGTCGATAGTTGAAGTAACCGAATTTTCTTGAATTTTATTCATGTAATTAATCGCATAAATTCAATGTAGCAGATGTAAACCTTTTTGCAATTTTTGTGGCAGTTATTCAGCTTAATGTAAACCATCAAGCAATATATTCACGCAACTAACTTCTGACTTTTTCTCAAACTTTGTTCAAGTAAGAAATGGTGTGAATATTGGTTGCAGATGTAAACATTTTTCAAAGATGAATATTCTTCAGTGAATACTATTCACGAATAAAATGTCAGATGTAAACCGCGCCTAAGAAATTAAAATAATTCACTCCGTCTCTGGGCTGTTGTCTAGCTCGCAGCAATGCAAAAACAAGACTAAAAGTTTCCTCACTTCCCTTACCCTAATTCCCTTCCGGTCAAAACCATGCTTACGCAACAAAGGGTTTTCCCCTATGAAAGAGCACTATGAAAATAAGCAATAGGCCGGTCATATTAATTACGGCTTAGACAAACTTAAAATATTATACACATTGATAATTTCCAATTTTTTAAACTTTTGTATTAAAGAAAATTTGTTTTGCTTTTAGGTACCTCGAGTGTTTTTAAAAGGAAAATGTATCGGAGGTGGAACAGAAACAAAGAAAATGCATGATAATGGAACTCTTAGGAAAATGCTTGACATTTAGTTTAGTGTTCACACACTACTTTGGGACAAGCACATCAAAACTTTTCATCAACATCCTAGACAAATTCTTGTGCAATTCATTTCAGATGTTCGCGTTTGTCTCTACTCCCAGTTAAAATAAAATCGTAAAAGTACTAAATTTTAGTTCTTTACGAAATTTTTTTAGAAAAGTGTTTTAATTTATTTTTGTTGTTTAATATTTTTGAATAATATAATTTAAAACATACACAATGCTTTTACTTAGCTTTAAATGAGTGTTCTTTTAGTTTTACTGTTTGTATAATAGATTAACAATTCTTAGTGTGTTTGTAATAAGGTTCATATAAAGATTAAATTATGCGCCACTTTGTGGGGTATTTATTGTACAAAAGCGGTTAGATAATTACATAAATGTTACTATTTTATTTTATTGCTTATTACCTTAAATGCTCTTACTTGGCATTACATCCGTGGACGTGTGAATTTAACTTCCTAATTCAAAACATTTTGTTATGAATGTAACTATTCTTGTACCTCAAAACGAAAAACTGAATCCTTATAGAATCACTTCGTTTTACGTCGGCTGCAGCACCCTGAGCAAGCGGCATTCTAAATATGCGAATATGCAGCTTTAAATATTTACATTATTTCGTAAAGGTGCATCCTTTTGTATTACAGCGAAGTTTGCAAATAAGTCTCGCACCCACATATCTTGAATTTAAATCTTGCCGTTTGCTCTAGGGATATTCGATATACATGGATGCATCGAATTCACTCGATTTTTATAATACGATACATCAAAGCAATCCGATGTTTTGAAAAGATATTTATCTACTCGATGAATCGATTTAATTTCAAAGCAGTGTGTCATATCGATAGTATTTCCGAAATCAGTATTCACAAACCCTCGTTTTCATTAACCTACCATTGACCAGGCTGTATGGGTATGGGCAAATAATATAGATAAATATAACAAGAATGGAGACTCTTTGAAAATTTCTTAAATGTTGCCGTTAACCTTGCGGAAAATTCAATAAGCGCAAGAATGGTGGACAAAAGGGGAAATAAGTTGCCACAATACGAGACGATATACAGGCAGCGGTGGTAACCAGGGAATTACAGAGCATTGGTTGATTTTGTTTTTTTTCTGATGTTAATTTTCTTATATGATATCGTTCGCTTGGTAATCAGCTTCAAGAGTTGGGCAATTACACCCGAATCAGCGAATTTTGCATAAAAATTCGTTTTTTCCTTAGTTACATTGTTTAGAATTATGAGTCCACTCTGATTCGGGCATGTTGTGTATCAAACTAACACCTATAATCTGTTCCAAAAAGATTGGCAGTACACGCTCGTATGGACTATTGCTGTCTGCTTTATTTTCCCATAATTTTCCTATGCATCCATTCCTCTTCCTTAGCAAGTTGTTGCCACGATTTCAACTCAGAACATTTGCTGATTTTTCCTCGTGGACGCGGGTTGCCAAATCAAAAGCATTTAAATATAACAAGTTTTTTGATGAATCAATAACCATTCATTAGGGCCTTTTATTAAAAGCTGTGCAACATTGAACCAAAAGTATATACATATTTCAAAATAAATAATTCAAAACAATTTGTAATAAGTAAATTCAAGCATTTCTACAAACCTACTGCTAAAAGATATAATCCGGCTACACTAAATGTGCTTTCCGACCATTCCAGTCACTCGAATTCGTATTGCATCGGAGAACTTCGCAGTGCTGATCTTTGTCGGTCGTCCAACAGCATCTGGCTGATGACACCATCAGTGCCTCTTGGTTTCTCTACCAGGAAAGATCGGAAGGACTTCTATCTGGTCACTGACCCTTGGGTTACCACCTAAAAAATATGGAGCTAGCTGAAGAAGATACCTGTCGCTACTGTTTGGAAGAGGAGACAACCGAACGCATCTTCTGTCACTGTGAGGCCCTCGGCCGTATCAGGCTCAGACATCTTGGTGGGGCTTTCCCATCACCACTAGGTATAGCTAAGGCAGCCCTCAAAGAAATTTTAGGTCTAATTAAGGGACTAAAGCTTGATTGGGTGGCTTAAGTCTGAATTAGGATCGTGTCACAAAAGATTATCTTGATCGAAGTGACTTAAGGGTGATTTTGTCCTTAAATCCATTCTAAATAATATTTATACAATATAGCCAACCGCTCATAAATTTCAGAGTGCGAGCCTGGTGGAATAAAAGCCATGACGATAAAAACATTTTTATGAGATAGCCGTAGAACCACGCAAAGGAACTCTAAAAGATCAGACCCAGTAACATCAACAATCGCACACGGCAAGTCACGACGAAGAGCACAAAGGACACCACCGCCAACAGGAGTGTCCAGGTTGGTTAGATAGCGGTCACGGCGGAAAACCAAGAAATCAGGACCAAAAAGCTTGGCATCACCAATCCTCGCACAAAGCTAAGCCTCAATTAGACAGACCACGTCAAAACAGGATCCAGTCGAGCCCACCAGTCCTTTCGGAGCGTAGTCCAGTTACGTTGGACATTCACCTTCTTCCTTGTCTTCACCTTTCTAGTGAGCAAAATGGCTGGTCTCGCGTACACGGTTCATACACGCGACAGCCTATCCTGGTGATTTTATAATCTATGATTGTAAAAGTCAGCTGTTGAGTTTGTTTTCGAGCGAGTTTCAATGTTTTACGGAGCTTTAATAATTAAAAATGTTTTTAAAGGAAAATTTCAGTTTTTTAATACGAAAAGGAGATTTCATTTATAACATTAAAAGCCGTGTATATCGAATTATAAATTTCTTCCGTGGAAGTTCGGTGGCACAGATCACACCATCTGGCATTTCCTGATTCCGAACCTTAGGCTAGGGCCCTGTCAGCCCCCTCCCCCATTTGATGGGGGTCATAATGAAAAAGGAACACTACAGGGTGTAGTCGTCCCACCTCTGCTGATTATTCTTCATGATCGTATCATAAAAGATTCTTTAAATATGGTAAGCCGTTGATCATAGGAATGCAGAATATCTCTGAACCCTGATAAAACTGAGCTAACGTTCTTTACATTAGAGAAACCGAACTTTGAAGCACCAGACAAAGAGTGTATGCGGACGTACACTCAATAAAAGGTGGGGCTGAAGTAAACATTAAAGTTTACAAAGTTAGTTAGTTAGTAATGATCAAGTTGAACAAGGATAAATGTAATATTTCACGGTTCTCTCTGTCTCTCTCTCTGGTTCCTTTAACCCCTTGTGGGACATAGGGCGTCTATTCTACCGACTCTCCATCTGGTCCGGTTCTGCGTTAACGCCTTCAATTGTGGCCATGATTAGTTGAACTGGGTACATTCCCTCTCTACGGATCTTCTCCATGTGTTGCGCGGTCGTCCAATTCCGCGTCTTCCTTGGATTCTGTGAGGATTCCAATCTAGAGCCTGTGGTGCGATGTTTGGCTCTTTTCTTAGTGTGTGGCCTATTCATTGACACTTTCGCCTGCAAATACTAGTGTCTATCCCGTCTTGGAATGTAAGTCTGTGCTTTCGTTGGTAATGAATTATAATGGATCCTTATACTTATGAGTGTAATGATAGACCTCCTCCTCCAACATCTTTTTTTATTAAACATCATTCTTTAAATTCGAAATGTGAGATTTTCGGATGTTCTTCTATATCTGACTTGCTGTTTTTCATCCAGGTTTTACATTTATCATCAGATAAGATAGGTTACTGTCCTCTATTCCTATTACGTTATCTATTAAGACGAACCCATGGTGCTGTGTAATCGTGCCTTGTTGAAATGAAATTTAAAAACGTTCTGCTCGGTGGCGTGGCAGAGGGCCTAAAAGAGGATTTTAAAGCTAAAATAATTTACTTTTCACGTTCGGAGGGCTGTGAGTTTGTATTGGTGGAGGTCGATACCGGTTTTGGGAAGTGTGCTTTAGGAGCTGTATACTGCCCGCCGGGAGTTTCCAATCTAGATGTTATGAAGGGTTTTGAGGAGGCCTTAAGCCGTTGTACTCGGAAGTATTCCAACGTGGTTCTAGGAGGAGATTTTGATGTGACGTCCTCCGTAACGACTTACGCTCTAGAAGTGTTGTATCCATTTTACAATCACTGCATTTAGGAATTATAAACAATCTTCCAACGTATTTGCATTCTGCTTGCTCATCACAGCTAGACTTGATTCTTGTCTCTGACATTTCATTATTTTTCAGAACCAAGTTTCTCCTCCAAGCTTTCTCGATCATGATATCCTGTTTGTATCTTATGTTTTACCTCTACATTCCTGCCAACCTACGATTGTGTTTTAGGAATTATAATAATGTAAATATACAGAACCTTGGTGATGATTGTAATTCGCTGTTCTGGGCTGACTTGTATTCCAGTGCTTCAATGGTCTCTAAAGCAGAAATTCTGACTACTCATATTAAATATCTATATGATCAACACGTTGCCCTGATCAGGCGTAAAGTTCGATCAAATAGCTCCCCGAGAAATTTTGTCTCTTATTGAGGAAAGAGTTTTAATACCGAATTCTTCACAGGTTTAAAAGTGACAGTACTAGAGCCTTGTACATATCGACTAGCAATCAGGTAACTGCAGTGATTAAAAGAGCTAAACGGCATTACTTAAAAAATTTGCTGAACCCTGATCTGCATTCCAAGCAGCTTTGGAAGAATCTCAGACGATTTGGTGTTTGTGACGGGGAAGGAAATAAACCTACGTGTACCTTTGATCCGAATGAGTTGAATGCCCTGTTCACATCACGGGGGTCAAATGAAGTTTCAGTAGATGCATTTGAGCAGACTACAAGTGTGTCTGAATTCAAGTTTTCATTTCGTTGTGTGGGGGTCGATGAGTTCTATAGGGCTATACTCTCTATGAAAGCTGACGGTACTGGGCCAGATGATATTCACCCTCGTTTTTTGAAAATAATTTTGCCCTTCATTCTGCGTCAGCTGGCTTAATTATTCCTTGACCTCCTCGTCCTTTCCGCGCATTTGGAAAATGGCCACTGTTTTGCCGTACTCTAAAAATCATCTCCTAAGATATAAATTACTTTCGCCTGATTAGTCTTTTATCTTTTCTATCTAAGGTCCTGGTCCAAGAAAGGTTGATGTGCTCGCAGATAACAGAATATCTAGAGACAAATGAGCTTCTGCGTTCACGTAAGTCTGACTTCCGGTCACAACACAGCTGTGAAACGGCTTTGCTCAAAGTAACACACGACCTTCTCATTGCTCTTGATATGAAGCATACAAGTAGTAGTAGTTCGAAGGCGTTTGATAGTGTTAATCATAGTAGTTTGCTTTTTAAATTGTCATCCTTCTTCGGTTTCTCCTTATCGGCTATCTGTATGCTACGGATGTCTGATAGGTGGCAGCAGGTTAAATTGGGGGATAAAGTGTCGGGCCCTCTCCCGCTTGCATGTGGAGTTCCCCAAGGCTCTATTCTGGGCCCTCTTCTATTCATTATCTTTATAAATGATCTTCCTAGAGTGGTTAAGGATGTAAAGGTTCATATGTATGCCGATGATGTGCAGGTTTACAGTAGCAGTCACGTCGATCGGCTGAACTGGAATATTGAACGTATGGTGATCTCAACAGAATATATAACTGGTCAATCAGTAACAATCTCTGTCTGAATCCTCAAAAGTCACAGTTTGTATTACTACAAAACAATTCTAACTCTGATCGTATTGGATTATCTGATGTTTGGCTTAACGATTCGCGGCTGCCGCGCGTGGATAATGCGAGGAATCGGAGTGGTTATTGGTTCTTTGATGAAATGCTGTGATCACATCAATCACACTCTTGGAAAAATTTACGGTGGGCTGCGCCGATATGCTTTCTAGAAACCTGCGAGCAAAACTTGTCAAAGTCTTGCTTTTTTCTCACTTCATGTTTGGTAGTTTAGTATTCCCCAGGCTTGATAGCTCTTGTAGTCATAGACTTAACGTCGCTTTTAATGACTGTCTCCGTTTTATATATGGTCTTCGACGTTTTGATAGCGTTTTTTCTTTTATTCCGCAATTCTTGGGACACTCATTGGATAACCATCTTACAATAAAATTGCTAGTTTTTATATATAATTTAATTCGCAACAAAGCACCTAAATATCTCTATGAACACCTTGCGTTTCTAAGTTCCTCTAGACATCATAGTCTTTTAATCCCACGATTTCATAGAACATAAGATTTCTAATAAGTTTGCTTTAACTAGATGTTGATTATTTGATTTTTTTTTAAACTCTTCCTACCCTTTGTTACCTAATCTTAATGTCTGAGATTGCTACATCTTGCGTACAATTTTCATAATTAATTTGATTTGATTTGATATTCCCAAACTTTTGACTGCAGCTTAAAACCATATCTGATTTAACAAATTAAATCAAAATATCTTACTTTGTTGAATTCTTTTGTACATTTCCTGAAAGTATAGAAAAAGCGGAAGGATATAACAAATTTACCCATTTAAGCACCATAAAACAACCTTTTCTAAATTTTCAGCTTAAAAACAAATGACTTAACATCCTGACACAGTTCCGCTTTTTTGGAACTAGAAAAAAATATATTAAACCCGAGTAAAGTGCGAACTGCTTTGACTCCTTTATGGGATAATATATTGCTGGCATAATTTAGGGATTCCGTAAACTGAAGAAGATATGAAAAATGAGATAACTCTTGAGTAAATAGTCTCATGTATAAAGTGGCAGAGATTGGACTCCTCAACTGTACTAGATAACGCTTTTTATGGACACCATTTATTATACATAACAATAATACAAAAAACGAACTTTTTTTGTTATCAAGCGTCCTCAATGTACTACAGCTAACACCTATACAGACGATATGGCTTAGTCCGGGAACAAAATCTCAAAGAGGCTTCCATCAATAAATCGCTATGACAAGAGAAGTTCGCTTATCTCTTGAGAGTTGAATCACTTAAGGGGGATTCTGGTCGGTACCACTCAACTATTGTTCAGACCATGTTACTCCTTTTAGAATCCAAGAAATTTTGCCCTAGAGCATTTTGGAGAATGCTTTTCTTTGCTATCGCCAGATTCAGTGCTTGTCAATGGACATCTCAGCCCTTTTACTGCCTTGAGCCTGACGGTTTTGCTTGCTGCCGACAGATTTATTTCCTCGCAGTGGATCAGAATTTATTTTCCAATTCTCTGGTATACTGATTTATTGATTGAACCATTTGAAATCGTTTTTTTTTCTGTCAATACAACTGCAGCGAAATGAATTTCTTCTGGTTGCAGCAATTTCCTGATTAAAGAGGTCTTCCGTGATCCGTAAATCTCAGGGGGGCAATGGTTGATTGTTTGAAGTCATTATGAATGTATGCATGACTATGCTACTATCTTATGCTCAATTGAATGTAAATCAAAGGCGCGTCCCAGTTGAAAAAAAGACTACTATAATATACATTCAAAAGGCTAATGGCATCTTAAAATTGTCTAATCATTTTCTCATGCTTTATTAAAGACTCAAATCGTTTATTGAATTCAAACCTCGAGTAGATTCAAATGGGGATGAATTTTTGGCTGTAACAAACTCTATCTAACCTACTGATATTTTTGCACTAATATGAAATATTATGGACGGAATCGCTTGCGGCTAAATCTCCGGCGATTATGCTGTGATTATTGTACAGGAGCGGTTTCAGCGTTGTCTTTACGACGGTTACCGATTTTTTTTATATGCCGAAATTAATGATATTAAGCACAGTGTCAGACAAATTAAGAGTTAATAAGTATGGTCTTGTTCTGCGATCATCAAAAAATTCGATCTCGTCGAATTTACCGCTGCTGAGATTATAATCTTGTTATCACATTTTACTGGCGGCACTACTCTACGATCATGGACATACTTACTACTTCTTCTGTCCCCGTGTCTCAAGTCTTAACAAGGTTTTTCTCACTCGACATCAGCTATCGTTTGGGTTTTATGACTCTTCTAACGGCCGGGCTAGGGAGTCGCGCACGTTAAATTGGCCGAACCTTCAACTTTGAGTGATGACCTCAAAAATTTAAATGACAAAATTGTCATTGATTTTGATAACTCTAATAAGGTGTGTTTAATTTAAAAGTCCCATGAGGGCCGCCCAGAATCGACTGTCCATCGCATTTTGTAGATCTGCGCTTATCTCTTAGTACGTTTTTAGCTCGGTATGGTGGTACGGTTCCACGATGCCTTTTCCTTTTGCGTTTAAGGCATGCGGATGCGCTATAGCGCACGAATGGTATGCACAAAATTATGCCTTTTTTCGGGGAAAATAGTAGCGCATGCAATAGCGCACGTATTCCCACAGTTGATGGGAACACTTGCGTCTTTTCATGCGCTTTTTCAATCATTGTTTCTGAATTCAGGTCATAAGAACTACTCCTCAGACACGAAAAAGTTCTAGATGTACAAAGTGTACCAAAAAATTGTCTTCTTCTCATGATTGAAAAGACACTTTAAAATTTCGACTCTGCTGAAGTACGCATTTAAAAGAATACCTGAGTAAAAATGAGACTCGCCCATTCCTAGCCTGAAATAGGGACGCACAGCGCCCAAACGCCTAAATGGCAATAAAATGAGGTATGGTACGCCTGGGTAAAAGTTATAATTTTCTAAAGGCCAGCCTGCTGCAGACACGTATCAATAAAAGATGCACGAAATAGTCTAAACCAAGCACGGTGACCGTACTAAAATTTAACAACAATAAAATTATTTTCGTAGATTAACTCATTTGAGACCGACGTCTGAAAAAACAAAATTATTTTTAAACTATTATTATTGTCATAACTAACCTTGGGAGTCACGGTTATTGGGAACAATTTTAATATCAAGTGACACCGATGACCCACGCCGTGAACACGTCTATACCGGTGAGATTTTACATAACCCACGCGGTGTGTCACCAATGACGAATGTGTTAAAGCTAGAATGCAATTATAGAAGCGTGCATTTAAGGCGGGCGTATTTTTAGATTTTTTTGCCTGCAGGGGGAGCATGCATATCCGTGCGGCGGGCGTATTTTTAAAATGTTGGGCCTGTAGCGGGAGCGTGCATAATACTACTGGGTGTATTTGTTCCTATGCGTGCTTGCAACGGGCGCGTACATACTATTAACGTCTGCGCTTTTTTTAGGGGTGAATATACCAACTCAATTATTTTTACTTGGGATAACTTTAGTACCTATTGGTTATTATTAAATGTAAGTAATAAAGTAAAGACAATTTATAATTTATAGCAATATTTAGAAAGAATAAAATTCAGGAATGCCCCGAAATAGTTCGCTGTGGAGAATTCAAATTAAACAAACTTATATTTACTTATTTTACTAAAGGTAGGTTATGACCAACCGGCTTTGATGTCCAGACCAGAACTCAACTGAAGAGCAAGATCTCTACGCCGTTACTCCATGATAATGTTCGACGGATGAGAGCGTCGGGTTGCTACATTCGCCTACGTCAAACATGAAAGTACAGGGAAGTACACACAAATACACAGTAGTACACGGAAATACACGGAAAGTACGCAGAAATACACGGAAAGTAGACGGAAAATACACGAAAAGTACACGGAAAGCACACGAAAGGTACACGAAAAGTACACGGAAAGCACACGGAAACCACACGGAAAGTACACGGAAAGCAGACGTAAAGAATACGGAAGTACACGTAAAGTAAAGATTTTGAAATCTTAAATTCGTAAATTGTATAATGAGATCACGATTATTAGTTATTACATATTACCGTCGAAAATGTGTTGTACATTTTTGAATCATCTCCATCTACAGCTCGTGTTTCGTCTTGTATACTAATTTCATCAAGATATTTTGGTTCGGAATTTTGTACTTGTACTTTCTGCGTACTTCTGCGTGTACTTT
This sequence comes from Leptarthrus brevirostris, assembly GCA_964036015.1. NCBI lineage: Eukaryota > Metazoa > Arthropoda > Insecta > Diptera > Asilidae > Leptarthrus > Leptarthrus brevirostris. Next base: position 10,938,059 of record OZ038373.1, read on the forward strand.
CCGTGTATTTCCGTGCATGATTTTACTTTAAAAAAATCATCCATTTGATACTGTGCAAAAGGAACTGGCCTCTCCTCCTGGTGCGGTTCTGCGCCAAGGTCTTCAACTGTAGCCACGATTTGCTGATCTTTGGTGATATAAATTTCCCCACTATCGCTCCACTCGCTTCTTTAGGATTGATGCAGCTTCGTGGTACAGCTAACGAACTGGGTAGGTTCGTTGACTTAATCTTTTCGGCTGATCCAGATGGTGTCGTGGTTAGACCCTGAAACGTTTTTTTTCGTTTCATTATCTGGCTTTTAACATTGTTGTTCACTTCGATACTGTAACAGACTTTTTTTCATTAATGGCTTCTTTAGAACATCGCGAAAATCACAATAATAAAGAATGGAAGCTTTTCTGCATAATAAGGACCAGCGCTGATTTTCTAGTTTACTCCAGGCTGCGTGACCAACGTTTATGTCATCTCCAAGCCTCCTATAACAACAAGAAAATAAAAGAGGTTTATTAGACTCGGAGGTTTGTTAACTCAAAAAGAAATGGCGATGGTTTCCCTTCTTCTTTGAAAGTGGGAGATGCTGCTGCGACGACTTTTTTAAAATTGCATCTTCTGATAACAACTATGATATTCGTTTTATTAATTTTACCGACCTTACGAAGTTTCGTATACCTCTTTGGAAATGAAGGAACTTTTATTCGATGACGATTCTATTGCGCAACATGTCTAATAGGTCATGGTGTGGTCCTGATGACTTCCTTTTGCTCCTAGTAAGCGGCTCTTCTTCAGTGCTATTTGTTCCCTAAATTCTGAAAGTCGTTGCCAATTTTTATTATATAGGAAGGGTAAATGTTATATTACCAAGTTATGCTTTGAGGCTTTTGCGTATTAAGTACTTTATTTTTTCTCTAAACCTTTGAGGCTTTTTACCAAGAAAAGCAAGAAATACTTTTAATCTCTTGGAATTATCCAATTTCTATCGTAGAAACGGGCAATTAAGTTCTTCAGTAAAACTTTTGAGAGGATCAATTATGAGGTTCTCTTTTAAAAATTAACAGATCTTGATTTCCTGCCTATACTAAATTTATTAAATCCACTCCTACTTGAATTCTCGCATAAAGGAAGTTCTTTTTCGAGGGTCTTTATGTGATTTAATAAATAATACCTCTAATTTGCCACAGGGTAGGCGTTTTGGCTCCCTATTGTTTATCATTTATATTAATAACGTCAATTTAGCCGAGTCTTATAAATAGTGAAATGGTGTTCTATTAATTATCTTCTTCTTGGTGGGTAGGTTTTCTAGTTGTGGTGGTGGTGGGGGGGGGGGTGATACACGTCTCCAAAATACCCAAATACTTAGAACTGAAATTTTTCGTTGTACGCCGCCTACTCGACAGTGTTCCCTAAAGTCCACCACCGAGGCCGCTAATAAAATGAATTTGATAATTGATTTATATCTCATCCTAATAACTTCTGCTAGATCTTCGAAGAAGTGTGTTCTCATGCTTCTATATTTTCTTTGCATTAAGGCCGGGCATTGGCCGAAAACGTGCAAAACGATCTCGTCTTCTCTTCTCATATTCTTGTGGCATAAGCCATTAATCGTCACAAGGTCTACATAAGTTTTTAATTGGGTCTTATTCAATTTGATTAACTTGTCGGATGCAGATGCATTGAGAGGTTCCCAGAACGATTTAGTATATGTTCAGCTGTTTCGAATCCCTCCTAACTTTCCTTATTCTTCGTCGTTGCCTATTCCAGGTTTTATTTTTTACTTCCTGGATACGAATACATACGTTGATCGTTATTAAAGTTTTTTCGTTTCCGGCCTTCCAGTTATCAAGATTGCTGGATATCTCAATACCAAAGATATTTAGGGAAGGCGAATTGGGTATATTCACTCCGTCGACTGAAATGGGTTGGGTGTGAATTGGGTGTTTTTCAAGGGACAATAATCAGCATTGAGTTTTGGATGCATTAAACGAAAAACGATTTGCTCGGCCTCAAGCGAGAACCATAGAAATGTCGTTGTTTAATGATCTAAACATGCGCTCTCGATTGACTTCTGTAGAATTTCCACGTGAATTCATTACATAATCAAATGAGTACCCGAAATCAAGGATGCTGTCGTCGGCGAAACTATGAATAGGATTGAGAGTAAAGGGAAAAAAGATCATTAATTAAAAAAAGAAATAAGGTTGGTGAAAGAACTGAACCTTGAGGTAAACCGGCGTTTGTTTCGCAGGAATGAGATGTAACTGAGTCAATTACTACATGGATTGAACGGTCTGACAAAAAACGTTCTATTCATTTAACGAAGTGAGTGACGATTTCGGATTCACCCTAAATTATAGAGACAATGATTCCAACGCTCCGTTAGAGCCGTTAGTGCAATTGGTCTGTAGCTAGAGGGGTCGCATACCTCTCATTTTTTAGGTATCGGCAGAAAATGAGAGAGTTTCCATGCACTTGGAAACATTCCTGTTGAATATGAAAGGTGAGAAAGTTTGCGCAGAGGTTTCGCCAACGCAGAGGTGAAGCATTTTAATGTTTGTGCAATTTTTAGGGTAGCTAGTTTTTGTAGGATTCTTAAGCTTTATATCGATGAACCAAATAAAGAGCAATATACACAAAAAAAAAATATTTGTCTTATAATTTGAAGGATATATAGACTTTCTTCCAATTGAGAGAATTTCTTGTGGAATATTCGTCATGTAAAGTTAAATCTTTTATTTTTAGTAAACCTATACACGAATGCGTTGCGGATAATTGAATCTAAAATTTATTACAAAACTTCAGATAATTTGGTGCTATAAAGCTCAAACGAAAAAATTTCAAGAAAGTATCTTCTGTTTGTTTTCCTAACCATCTGATGTTCTTGTACGCCTTCTCTCCTAAGTCCGTGGAACAAATGAAAAAGTCATTTGAACAGCAAAAAGGAAACTTTTATTTTATTCGTGCCTTTTTGCTCAACTTTAAAAGTACACACAAAGTTGGTAAAGTGCTTAAGACGAAAAATCCCATCGAACGAACAGTTTTATTCATATAAAAGTGTACAGTCTTGGAGCAATGGATTTGTCGGATTTTCAGAACTAAGTAAAGGACAAACATTCCGAGATGGAGTTTATTCTTGGCTTAGCTGTTTACATTTTATGAACTCAAATCCTGTTTCTTTTCAGTGGATTCCTTTCCGAGGAAGAAGAAGCTGCTTCCTGGAATATTTTTCTCATTCTCAACTACGAACAAATTATGTTGTCGTTTTTCCATTGTTCAGCTAAAATAAAATTCCTTTTATAAGTTGAAAATTTATGAGCCGATATTAGTTTTGCCTTGTAATGCAACGAGATTTTCCGACTGAAATGCTTTTGCTATGTCTGACTAGCTTTTAATTTCTTAATGGATGCTCTTCCGTCAAGGGATAGAATCCTTTTATCGAAAACTCATTTTTCAAACACGCTCATAATCGTGGAAGGAGGGTTGTTTCTAGGCAAAGGTACAAACAGGGAAAATCGTTTCTTCAGTTACAGTAAATTTATTGATCAAAGATAAGTACAGATTTTGTTATGATTATGTACCAACTATTAACTAATAGGAAATTATAATTGCATTTTCTGTCGACTATAACTTCAGCTTGCACAAAATAAATAACTTTCCCCTCCCGCAGTCCTTAGGGTCCTAAAATAACTCCTGAAATTATTCTGCATAAACTTTTGCCAACAACATTTGCTCTAAATTTTCCTTCAAAGGAATAACAATGAAAATAGCAACTTTGATTAAGCCAGCAAGAGAGAACCATATTAAGCAATAAAAACAATCGTGCAAGTATGTGGGACTCGTCTAACACCTTTAAGGTAACCACATTTTGAGCGAAAGCGTTCCTGCATCCTGTAAAATTTATTGTAATTGAATGCACTCGCACAGAATATAATGCAGGCTTATATAGAAATTTATATGCCGCGCTTAAGTCGTTATCACAGTCACCTGAGAGGGCCGCATAAATACTAAGAAGAACCTTTGCAGGGTGTTCGGATGGCGTTCCTTAATTAAAATTCATATCTCGCGAATATTATATGCACGATGCACGAATAATTTGCTTAAAGTGCTTTAAGGTGAATTACTCGCCTCTACGTCATGTATATGCATTTGAATTGAGAATTATTTTTGTCATGAACAAAGTTCAACTTGAGAAAACCGCGAAGGATTTATACTAATTCTTAGCAAGTTTTTTCCCCCTCCAGCAGTTCATAGTCGTTCTTACGTGTTGTGCAAATGAAGGTCCTGTGGTGTAGTCCTCGTTAAAACGACTGCTATTTAAACCAGCTGCAGTTCAACGTTCAATTTCAAAAAGTATCTTCATTCAAATAGGGGGTGTGAGTAAAAGCTCTAGGACAGCCATGACATTGCTAGCCAGCATGCACAACACGCCATAGGACAACAACGACTGCACTGTCTCCAGCTCCTATACCTAGCCATTTTACTGTTGAAAACAAATGCTCCAAGTCGCTCGCATTCATAATGAATTTTAGGGAAAATGTTTGAATTTACATTAGCAACCGGGCGGCGTTGTATTCTATATCAAAAGTAGCAGACAGTGGATTTTCTTTTCACTTAGTTTCCTCTTAGTTATTTGGCTCCAATTTAAGCACGTAACAATGGATATAATACGAAACTTTCAGCGTGTCCTCCAAAGAACTATAAAAGGTATTGTGAATAAAGTTTTATAGATTTTTGGAAAATCAAAATTTGATGGTGGTTATTTAGGAAATTCGTTTTCTCATATCTTATAATAAAACTTCTCAGTCCGTTGCTTTCCTCGTTCATTATACCTATGATACGGTTGCTGGAGAATGGACGGACGAGTTGAAGCCTTCTAGGATACGGTGATCCTCTTCTGGATATTCTCAAGTGTTAGTTACACCTCCAAGTGGTAGCAACCGGGCAATGCATCCTAGAATGTAGCCAAGTAACTAATGCGGGAGGAGATAACCTCTTGAAAAATCCCCCTAACTCCAAGGGAGTCTGCAGTGTCGTCGTCCCCTCTGCAGGACCCAGGGGTAATTGGGTCGCGCATAGCGTTTTCCTCGGGCGCTTCTGTGGGAGTGGAGGTGGATTGTATGGGAGACCCCAACAGGTTGGCTATACCCACGGTACCCACAACACAACAGTAGCAGCTTTGGGAGAATTACCTTTCGAAGGAACTGTGGCGGCTATGGAGGCTGGCTCGCCCCCGCCGGCTGAAACCGCTGTTGCAGTCCTGGAAGAGGGTGCCATTGGCATAATAACAACTAGCACTTCCTCAGTTGCGGCGGTGCAGAGACGGGAGACTCTAACGAGTTGGCTATCTCCGCGATACGCACACCAGTAGAAGATGCAGATCTGCCTTCCGAAGGTTTAGCTGCGGTTAATCCGGAGGGGATTCCTTGTCCGGGCTCACCGGGAACCTTTCAATGCCGTTGGCAGAGAAGGGATGAAGGTTGTAATTGACGCATGGACCAAGAAGGAACACTGGAGACGGTGGGAAAACATGGATTTATGCAGATCTGCCTTCCGTAGGGTTAGGTGCGGTTAATCCGGAGGGGGTTCCTTATAATGGCTCAGGACTAAAGCGTTACAGCCTGGAAGGTTGTAACTAACGCATGGACCAAGAAGGAACACTGGTAGCAGTGACCCAGGAAACCGAGGTTAGTGGCGACAGTGGGATACTCAGTTGCCCCCACTAAGGGAGACTGGGAGGGGACGAAAAGGGACCCGGTTATGTGGTCTGTTTCGGCTAATCCCCGGAGAGGTGTTTTTAGTGAGTAAGAATCTCACACTACCGGAGGGCACGGGCTGTCTGGTGTTTTTTGGAAGATTTTCACCTCTCCCGCAAAAAAAAAATAAAAAAAATATACCTGTGATACGGTACGGAATTAATTGCACGATGAGATTAAGGAATGAGAATCAGAATCTTCTTCGCTTAGCCCACTGCTGGTAGTTTTGTCAAGTCTCGGAAGAAGTTATTTCTAAATAGCCGAAATCGTTGTTCGACTAGGCCGTAACACTCACAGTGAGATGTTCTTCTTGACCCAGCCATCCTTTACAGAAGTCGTTTATATGAACACCTAGGCGCTCTATTTGTCTGTCGAACAGCTTCACTAGATTAATCGTTTTCAAGAATACCCTTATGTAGAGTGTATACTGTATAATACGTCGCCCCTCTTTTTTCCGTCCTGTCACGGACTGGTATGCAGAAGCTCTGCGAGAAGTTCACCACGGTAATGGCGTAGTCCACCATCACTCGCAGATAATCTGCAGGATAAATGTCTAGTATGCTGCTGTGGCAAAAGTCAAAATGGCTATCCCAAAAGGTGTTGAACTCTACCTCTATATAACACGGACACGATTTGTTAAATGCTGAGCCAAAGGCAGCAGTCAGATGAATTTTTGCAGTTTTATTTACCGAACTTACAAGCAACTTTTATTTTAATCTAATAGTGGTACACACAATTCACTTCTAAAGCTGACTTCATCCATTATCAGGTGGTGGTAGAAGTAGGCATTATTAATACCTTCTTAAAAGTAGACGTCGTGTCTTCCTTACATCAATGAGATGTTGATGTGGCATTTTCTTCTGATATAGAAAAAGTCCAAGGGATAACTTTTTGGTAAGTTACAGATTACGATAAAAGGTCATGGGGGTTGCAGAGAAAATATCAGTGGTTCGGTATCCACTTTAAGTTGTAGGTCCACTTGCAATCATTGTCTCGATTCGGGTGAAGTTCTTTTCCCGCCCCATGTCCCACAAGGGTTTGCGAAAACTAGAGAGAGAGAGAGAGAGAAGCCAGGTATAGGGAAGGCTTCCAAAAGATTTTTTTTTATATTCGATGTAGCTTATACGTAATTTACTCTTTTTTGTAAAAGGTAGATCAGTAAGGTGGAGTAAGTGATAACGTATGGTTATTTTATGCTGGCAACAGCTTACTATAAAAAGGACATGGGGGTTGCAGAGAAATTTTCAGGGGTTCGGAATCCACTTTGAACTGTAGGTCCACTTGCAATCGTTGTCTCGACTCTCGAACCAGGTGAAGTTGTTCTTTCGCCGCATGCCCCGCAAGCGATTACGCGAACTAGAGAGAAAGAGATATTAAATAATTAAGAACTTTTGAAAGGGAGCAACTGCGGATAAATAATTATACTCTACGTAACTAAAACGTGGCACAAACTAAAAATGTAATTTTCTTATTTTTAAAGTAATTGGAATGCCGGATTTTTCCCAAATCTCATCCAAATAGGGGGCTATTACTTTGAGTTTGATATTATTTGAAACGTAACACCTCCGATAAATAAGGGCTCATTAAGCAAGAAGAACATCAAATAAATATTTCTTCGGGCTATTAGTTAAATTATACTGAAGCGACAGCCTCCTAAGCGGAGCACACATAGGTCCATTGTGATATCTAAGTTCGGTTAGCTCCTTAAAATATGAGGAGCCTAAATACCTTTACCCTAACAAACAAAATGTCGCATAATATTTTTCCTTGCCACAGACATGAATTTCTCTGTTGCTTCGCCACAGTAAGGGCACTTCACGTCAGCCACTTTAACTTTGGTTATCTTGACGTCCATATTCCAAAATAGATGAGGAAACTGGCTTAAAGTTATGTTTTAAAACTCTGAATTTTTTATCTTAGTTATTGGTTTTTAAATGGTTTTATTTAGTTTTTTATTTAGTATATTTGTTTATTTCAAATCTGGCAACTGACTTTTTACCCACTTTTAATTATTGTATCGATGTAATGTTTTGCCGACTTATTTAATTCCGGTTACAATACAATATTATGGTCATCCAAAGGAGTAGGACATGTACAAATATTCGAAACGACTAGTATTAGTGTCGAATCCATACTTTTTGGGGTCAGTAAGATGAATAATGAAGAGTCATCGGTGGAGTAAGTGATAATAAGTCGGCATTCCAATTCGGAGGGCCCAGGTTCGAACCCCACCGATGGCGATCCATGGTTGTTGCTGCTGGCAACAGATTACGATAAAAAAAGTCCATTGGAGGTTGCAGAGTAATGTCGGCTGTTCAGAATCCACTTTAAATTGTAAGTCTACTTGCAATCGTTGTCTCGAATCGGGTGAAGTTCTTCCCCTGCCCCATGCCGCACAAGGGGTTACAGGGAGAGAGAGAAGATAAATAATAACACTCCCGATGCCGTTAAATAATTTGGTGATGCTGTGCCGTTAGCTATGTGGATTGGGAAGAGAGCGACATGTACAAATAATCGAAATTGAGTGATATTATTGTAGAATCTACAGTGTTTGCTGTCGCTGCGATGAATAGTGGCACCCCGAGGGGCCTTAGGTGGATGGATTTTATTATGACGTATTTTTCACTGTCAAAACAAATGATAATCAGATTCTGAATTTCATCTGAATTTAAAAGTGTGAGGAGGTCCTCCGATTTAAGAGCACCTGATTACTTACTTATTTTGCTGATCTTTGTTAAATTATTGCAGGTATACAAATTCTCGATAAATTTAAAGCTTAAAATTCTTTAATCTAATTATTAGTACAAATTTTCAAAATTATTTTCCAGGCCAATTTGAGAAGAAGAGCAACAGTACAATGTGAGAAGGGTTATGAAAATATACGAGCATACACATTAACTTGAAATGGGAAAGCTCCTACACATGGTGCCTTGGAAAGCTCATTTGACTCTCGACTTAATCCACAAGGTAATAAACTGCATACTCTATTTTACTAGTGATTCTCTTAATAAATTTGTTGTTGTAGTTAATTTCGTTCCAAATGACTGGAGTCACTTAAAACTTTACACAGAAGAAAGCACTAAGTGTTGTATATCAAATTTCATCAAGGTGCCAGCATTCTAAACAAAGGTAAGTAAAATAAAACTACAAACTTTCTTAATTAATTTTAATAAATATAAATTGCTCTTCTAACAACACCTAGTCTAAGAAACAAACAAATATCAGTCATACTCGTATACCGAGTCTGAATTGCCATCACTTATATAATCGTAAACTATTTCGTCTTCATCTTTTACATCTCCGGAATTGAAAGTTTTTTTGTGATCCTTTAATTTATTATTGTCCTCTTCCGCTTCATCTTCCTCGTCCACTTTATCATCATAATACTCCTCCTCGCCATCTCCATCAGAAACCGACTCCTTTTTGTCATTATTGGAATTATCTTCTTCCTGGAAGGTGGTCGGTTTCCTCTCCTGTTTGCTATCGCTATAATCAATGTCGTCGTCATTAGGGTCATTCGTATTGTCCTTATAATTGGAATTTCTTTGTTGGTTATAGGTGCGGTCATCATAATAATCGCTGGGGTAGTCATTTTCCTTAGTTTTTACGTTGATACCAGTGTCATCTTTATCACCGCTGTAATCATCGAGAATACGAGTATTTACTTCAAGGTTGCCCTTGTCATCAAAATTAAACTTTCTGTCTTCGTCGTAGTCGTCTTCTTCCTCGTGGGGTGTTTTAATTTTACTATTTCGGTAATTGACGGCCTCCTCGTGATTCTTTTCTGCATCAGTTTTCTCATTAAGACCAGTCTCTAAGGTCGGGTAATGATAATTTATGTCTATGGGTTTACCTTTGTCTCCGAAGTCAGCTTCTTGGGAGTCACTTTCATCTAAGTTTTTGTCATGAACTATGTACGCTTCATAACCACGACCACGACCACCCCTTTGGCGCCCGGTAGTTAATTTTCCGTTATGATAATATCGGGAATCTTTCGGAGGGTAAGTAAACGTAGGCTGAACGTGGTGATGGTTTGGATGTTCTGGAATAGTGTCTCTTTCGCCTTCGTCTGGATATTCGTATACTTCATAACCGGTCGGTCTTATTTGTACTATAGTTTCTGGATATCTTTCAATGGAATTATATCTTTTTGTTTTAAATCCCATTATTTCGGAGCTAGTGGATTCCTTGTCACCTTTTTCTTCTTCCGAGGATACTTCAATATTTTTGGTGATGCAAGTTTCGCAAGATTCATGTGTTTGGGGTTTTTCCTGCTCATCCGATTGTTCGCCTTCTTCCGTGCTGTCGTTATTTTCTGTGTTATCATCTTTTGCCGTATCCTCGTCTTTTTCCGTATGCTCGGCTGTTTCATCGTCTTTCTCTGTCTCATCGTCTTTTTCCGTGTTGTTATCTTTTCCCGTATCGTCTTCTCTAGAATATAGTGAAATGCAGTAAACTAAATTTATAAGCACTTTTAGTTATAAAAAATGGAAAGGATTTACTCAATGTTCTCTTGTTGAAATTTTAATGTTTCAGCGTCATCTGCTTCTTCTGATTCGTCGCCCTTATCATCATAGTCATCATCCTCATCGTCGTCCTCCTTTTCTTCGGAATGGTGAGCAAATAATGCTGTTATAAAAACAAAAAATTGTGTTATTAAATTATTTATTTATTTCCAACCAATCTATTAGTTTTAAGAAATAATTATTGATTTTACAGCTTATTATTGTACATTACTTCCTATCAGTATTATATTGTATTACAATAATTGCGGAACCTTAAGCACAGACACAGCGTTCAAACTTGAACAGATTTTTTGTAATGTTGTAATACAGCACATATACAAACATTTCGATCTCAGAAGACGCCGATGGATCTAAAATCTGGTGATAGATAAGAACACTATAATCATCTTAAACTTTCCTTCTATTTCAAATTGGTACAAATAGCTAATAACGCAGTATAACAGTCCATAATATACTCCAAAATTGCGCAATGTGTTACGAAGACCATGTCCACTATATGTTTTTGGATTCGATGAAACCGATTCCGAAGTCAATGTAAACTCATCATATCCCGTTTTCGCCATAACCTCAAATAACCCTATATCCAAACCCAAAAGTCCTATTAAACGCAATTAACCCCACAATCGAAGCTAGTAACCTACGATAACCCCATAAATAATTAAATCCAACCCCATAACCCCAAAAACGATGAACTCAACCTCCATTTACCCAATAATCCCATAACCCGATATTCCCATAACCGCATAACTCTGGCCATCGTACTCAACCTCTGATTGTGCAATTTTTGTCTGTGCTAAAATACCCCGAAACCTAAAAAAACCTGACGCGATGGGGTTAAATGGACTTTGGATTCGGCTTTAGCGAACCCCAAAAACATATATGCAGTAAACATGGTCTGACCCCCCAGACGAGAAAGAAAAATTTTTTTGTGGATGTTTTATTATTACTTATTGAGAATTAGAAAAAAATATTTTTTTGTATACCGTGTGTTGTTATTATCATTTTAAAAGGCTTACTTTAAGGATTCAAAAAATATTTAGGTTTTAATTTTAAGATGAATAAGTTTTTGATTTATTCCGTACGGAACTCTCGGTGGCCAAATCTAACTCGCATATGGTCGGATTTTTTTTAAAGGGGATAACAAAATTTCTAAATGATATTTTTTAAGATAAACTTTTTTCTGAAAAGTAAATGGGACTTTTCATAAACACAGTTTGCCCTAGATGACACATTTATTAATTTGAGTAAACTGCTATTATCGTTTTAACAGATAATGCGAAATAAATGTAATTAACTTATTTTGGAAAAATTTTGGATAACCGGAGTCAGGTAATTTATGGAGATCAGGTGTTTGCAGGCGTGTTTCGGGCCTACCACTAATTAAGCTACTATTATTTATTATTTGATTTACCCCAAGTAGGGGTTTACAATTGACTCAGTCTAGGCCCATTATCGTTTCGAATTTGAACTTACATGGATGCTAGATGTTCGAATGCAGTAGTCTAACTTGAGTTGTGTCAGATAATTGGATGTCACAACGTTCCAAAGACTTTGTAAAGCCTGTGGGTCAATGGCCCTCTCCGAATTCGACTATAAACTAAGAAATAGTTTTATAAAAAAAAGAAAAGTAAAAACTTAAGCGCCTCTTTTCATACCTCAATTCATAGATCCTTATTTAATAAAATAATTTTATAATAGTGATGATATCTTTTATTCTTCTATATTACTTCAAATAACTGTACTATACTGCAAATAAAAGTACAATTGTTAGACCACCTTTGCAATTCAATTAAAAAGCGGAGTTTAACTGTTAGTAATTTAATTCATTTATCAAGTACAAAAAATGTTGCCTTCTGCGCTTAGTTCTGCGCACCTTGTTGTCAGATTTGTATAAAATTCTAAGAATTACTTGATAACATGGTAATATTTTTGTAGAAATTTTACATAAATTTATAATGTTTAATACTTCATTACTCTTATTCAATTCTTTCATTACAAAAAAAAAATTATTTAGTCCAATCAGAACAAATGATTGAAGGCAACGATTTTTGAAACTACAGAAATGTAAAAAAAGCGTTTGGAGAAATTATTGTCTTACAAATTTTTCTAGTGATCTGTAAAAAAACCGATAAATCGCATTATTTCTGGAGAAGAAATTAAAATTTGTCTTAAATATAAAAATAAAAAATTAATAAAAACTAAAAAGATATATGACGAGAGACATGAGAAATCAGAATTGGCATTTTTAAAGGAATTGCATTAAGTACGAATTTATTTTGAAACTTGTGTTTTATCTCGATCCCTTTTTAATTTATGAATTTTTGGGACTTTTTAGGGATTTCTTCTTTTTTTAGAAATTTTGCCATTAGAGAAATTTTTATTTTAGAGATTTTGTCGTTATAGATTTTTTAGATTTTTATTTTAAGGGAGTTTGTTTTTGGTGTTTTGGCTTCGGGATTATTTTTTACGGGATTGTATATTGATCCCCTTATGAACCTATGCGCCGCCCATCCTCCAACCCTCACCACAAGCCACAATTTTTCTCAGAATACAAAAAGATACTCTTTGTGCATTGAGAATCATCTAAATTAGTCCATTCGTTACAAAGTTATTAAATTTTTCCATCGAGTAACAATGGGGGATCATAATGTCTACAACAAAAAGAATCTTCCAAAGAGGTGTGTGAATTAAGAAATTTTTGTCTTTGTATCAGTTGGGAAACATATTCAACACAACAAAAAAGAATCCAAATCGGTGCACACGTTACGAAGTTTGACTACCCCTCCCTAAGACCAAATGTTTTCCTTATTAGCAATGGGGTATCAGACTCTATACATCCAAAACGGAATTATCCAAATTGGTACACGCATTACAAAGTTAGGTTTCACCCGTTACCCCCATCCCCACCCCACATAATTTTTTTTTACATGGTACCAGTCGGGGAACATACTCTACCCAACGAAGATAAAATCGGTCCACGCGTTACGCATTTAGACGGTAGTCTAAAGGGGGTGGGTAACCCCCTGCATCCCCACTCCACCGTGGACCAAATTTTTTTCATTATTAGCAATGGGGGATGATGCCGTATACAACAAAAACAGAATTATCTAAATTGGTCCATGCATTCGAAGTTAGGTTTCACCCTCACCCTTCCAAACATTTTTTTTGACATGCTACCAATCGGGCAACATACTCTACCCAGCAAAAAACGAATCATCAAAATCGGCTAACGCGTACCAAAAATATTCCCGGGCATACATAAAAAAATAAATACGCGTCGAACTTAAAACCTCTTTCTTTTTGGGAAGTCTGTTAAAAATGGAAAGTTGTTCAGAAGCAGATCTGTTTGATAATATTGGTAGGATGTTGTTTGCTTCGTAACACTCCATAGTTAGTTGCTAAATCCGGCCAGAAGATCACAGAGCCTTCATGCTGTTGAATGAAGAGTTTTAATCGTTGTATGATCAATTCTTCACTTCTTCAGTCCGTTGAACCTTCCTGACTCCACCCTTTTATGTCTAGGTAACTGGTTGAAGTCACTTTTATAGTTTTGTCTCATCGTCCATGGCAATGCAATCAAATTTGTCAGATATCCTTTGTAGAACCTTCTTGCCTTCCTTTTCGCTACTTTGTCCTTTTCCTCAGAACGTTCCAGTATTTTTTGGACTTTGTAGGACCTTAAGTTGTAAAATAGCTTTACTCGTTGGGTGATCGGCGTCGATGTCCCGCCCTTGCCCCCATATCTCGCACAGAGTTATATGATATATATATATGATTTGAAAAAGGGTAATTTTGAATAGAATATCGGTGGGCTAGGTGGAAAAAATTTTAATAAGTTTTGAAAAAAGATCATCTTATTACGACATTCAGCGAATTTCATTTGAACTAGAAAGAGTATATAATAGTTTAGGGGGGGGGGGGGAATTTAACTTTGTAACGCACAGACCGATTTATAGTCTATGTTTGTTGTACAGAGAATGTTCGCTCATTGTTACTATGAGAAATTCTTTGCATCTAGGGTGGAGTGGGGGAAATAGTGGAGCCTAACTTCTTTACTCATAGACGGATTTAGTTGATTCGTTCATTGTTGTATAGAGTATCTTGCTCAACTTGTATCATGACAAAAACGTTAGTCTTAGGTTTGGTTTGGGAGGAGGGGCGGCACCTAGCTTCGTAACGCATGGACCGATTTTTATGATTTTGATTCTGTTGTTCTCACCGATCGTTAGGAAAAATTAAATAATAATGTAATTTAAAATATAACAAAATTTTTAACGTAGGGAAAATAAATTAAAATAACCAAGTCCGATGCTATTTCAAATTCAACTTCCAAATGCTCTATGATCACTTACGCTTCGTATCCCATCCCATATCTTTTTAACATAGGCATGTCATTGGAAGGAAGCAGATTTTGAGCTTTTGCGGCTTTCTTATCGTAAGAGCTGTTCTGCTTTCTTTATAAGCAATATGGAAGATTTACTTTATCACTTCAATAGAATCAGTAATGAAGATTTGCCGCATCGGCTCTTTAACTCTTTTTGCACCAGTGCCTATTACTCACACTGGCGGTCGATTTCATATTTCTACCTCTAATAAATTTAATTTAATTGAGGAATTACAGCGTTTACTAATTGTATACTTACCGCTTACTGAAAAATGTTTGAATTAAACTTTAAACCACACTCAACTGTTCAACAGATATCAGAGAACTGAAAAATTTACAGCATTTAGATATATTGACATTACAAAATAATCGCGTCATTTGACCTTCTGAGAATTCTTGACTCATGAACTAGGCAGATATGTAATCTTCCTAAACCCTTCCAAAGGCAATTACCTCGAAGCCCTTCTTATTTGCTTCCTATGGAAGATGCATCTGTTTTTCCCGCTGGGAATAATCCTATTTTTCTTTCTGCATATATCTTTATATTCCTTATTCGTATTTATTGTTTATTGACTTACGATATATTATGATATATTCTTAATTGACTTAACTTTGCATTACTTTTTGTAGTTAAATCGTTTTTGCCCGGAAATTTTGTACGATTCGTTTTTGCCCGGAATCTCACGCGATTCGTTTTTGCGCGGAACATTTTCTAAGCCATTTTTGTCCGAACCTTATAAATAGTTCACTTTTACTCTCAGGCCGTCAATTATAAATAGCTTCTTCGTTACGACACTAACTTATTACAAAAATTTGTATGCGAAGGCATAAGAATTAAAAGAGAAATTCAAATAAAAACAGTACAAACCTTGAGTGTTCATTTCTTTGTCATCTTTTTCATTTTCCGTATGCTTCAAGCCGTGATGCCCATACTCGGATTTGTCTCGTCTGTGGAAAGCCTCAAAGTGGTCGTATCCACCACCTCCTTTCTTGTTAAAACTTCTTAAGTATCCAATCTCATCCTTCTTCTTAGCTCTCTCAGTAAAGTCCTCTTTGGCCGGGTTTGGTATTAAACCCAGATGATGCTTTTTCTAAGAAATGTAAGTAGAAAACAGAACCTTTTTTTTTATAACAGAATCACTAAACCTTCCTTACTGCCAAAATAAAAACAGAAATAAAGTTTGATGATAAAATTAAAAAAAGAAAAAGAAAAGAAAACAAAAAAGAAACAAGAGAGAAACAGATGCAACATTTCGCCTAAAGGAAGGAGAATGTTTCAAAATTTTAACCACGTTCCAGCTAGCTACCTACCAGAGCAAGAAACGGAAAGCTAAAGTACAGTCCTGAAATCCGCTTTAGAAATGTTTCCTGTAGGTTTTTCCTATAGAAAAGAAACAACAACTTTCATTTAAAAACTTCTGCATCAGTTTCACACCCCCAACACAGATTTTCCGGACGACGTGCAGAAAATTCTACCTTGCAATGAATATGAAATTGTAAATACACAAAAGTTAACTTAATTTGTTTAGGAACAGTTCCAGGCATAAATATCCGCTGCTGTTTTGCTGTCACAGCAGACATTTCAGTACAAGATAAACTAATTTCGTAATTACTTTGACTGGACTGTTGCAGTTTGCGGTGTCTAATAAGTGGGTGCGTGGTTTTCCATGACGTTCTCTTTGTCACGTTGATGTAATAATAAACAGTCTAAGGAAGTAATGTCTTCAGTTCAGTCCTGTTTCGGAAATTTACTTTTGCCGTGACGGCAAGCAAAAGAAATTAATATTTTCAAGCAAAACAGGAAAATTATGAAATATTTGCACGTGTACTCTGATGAATAAATATTAAAACGAAAAAATGTACATTTTTAATTTAATAATTTTTGTATAAAATGGCTGTGTTTAAAAAGGTAAACATTTCTTTGGTTGATACATAATCCGAGGAAGTATGTACTGCTTACTTGGCGTATTGACAAAATACAGACCGTTTCTGACTCTTTTTCTGCCTCTTTAAATATTGTCATTCCGACGGATTTCACCCCGAAGCCGGTCCTAATTAATGAAATCATCGTTCGAAAATTGTTTGCTAAACGATGGTTCATTTAAAAAGCCCCCCATAAAAGGGACCCCACATTTTACGGCAATGTGCAATATGTCGGGCATTTCCTTCTTCTTCTCCATCATAAATGTTACATACAGGGTGTCGCAAAATAAGCGGGGTGATACATCTCACCTAGAAAACAAAAAAATGTATAGCAGGGGGCAGGCCCGTCGAGAACCACATACGGGCCCCCGCGAAATGAATTTCTGGCCGGGGACTAAGCGTTTACGGGCCCATATACAATCGAATGAGTGACTTTCAATTTAAAATCTGTCTAGTATATTACACTTTTTCGATCGTGAAACTTTTTTTTTATATATATAAGTAAAATTTCCTGTTGATGACTTAGATGACGGGGCCCTTTTGAAAGCCCGTGCCCGGGGGGTTTACCCCCTTCGCCCCCCTCTCGACGGCCCTGGCAGGGAGAGGGGGGACGTTAATTATCAATATATAATATAATATCCCTCAATTCCTTCCTCATAGCTTCAGAAACATCAAATCAACTAACACCAATTGGTTCAATAATGACTGTTCCACAGCCATTAAAAATAAGAAAGCAGGCTTCCAGGCATATAAATTATGCCCGTCAGATTAATTGAGACGTATATATAGAAATGGGAATGTTTTTCTGGCTCATTGGACAAGGCCAACCTGTTTCCTGCTAATTCGTACTTGCCCCCTTAATCGCAGCCACTCCCATCTCCATCACAATGCAGTAATATGCAAAAGCCGCTACACTTTCTCACTAGGGAAGTTTTTAGGATACTTTCAAAACTCGACTTGTCCAAAGCTTCTGCGCCTGATGGTTTGTCACCTCTGCTTTGACTAACCCTTTGCTGAAACTTTTTCACCTGTCATATTCAACAGGAGTGTTTCAAAGTGCATAGAAACTTGCTTATGTCCAGCGGATACCTAAAAAAGGAGAGGCATGAAATATCTAGAAAAGAACCACCTTATCAACGATTGCCAGCACGGTTTCCGTAACCGACCGGTCAACTGGAGACTCACTAACGGCTCTAACGGAGCGTTGAAATCATTGTCTCCATAATTTTGCTGAGTCCGATATCGTCGCTCTCAATATTTCAAAGTCTGGCATGCTACCCTTCTAGCCAAACTTCAAGCATTTGATGTCCACCCTCACCTCGTGAAATAGATAGAGAGAGACCGTTCAATCCGTGTAGTAATTGACGAAATAAATGTCGGTGTACCTCACGGTTCAGTTCTTTCACCAACCTTATTTCTTATTTTTATTAATGGCCTTTTATCCCTTACTCTCAACCCAATTCATAGTTTTGCCGACGAAAGCACCCTTGATTTCGCGTACTCTTTTGATTCAATCGAGAAAGCATGTTTGGACCAATAAACAACGACATTTCTATGACCCTCGCTTGGGGCAGCGAAAATCGTGTTTTGTTTAATTCACTCAAAACTCAATGCTGTTTAATGTCCCTTACAAATAGCCAGTTCACTCTCTACCTATTTCAATCGACGGAGTGAATATACCCAATTCGCCCTCTGTAAACATCTTGGGTATTGAGATATCCAGCAATTTTAGCTGGACTGATCGTATATTTGCAATCTCGAAAAGTGCGATGAAATGCTTTCACCCCACCTGACTTAGCGCTGATCTACAAGTCCTAGATTTGAATATAATTACCATATTTGGGCAGGAATGTCTGTTATCTCTCACTCTTCTATCGCTATTTCCACGGCCATTGTTCTAACGAAATTGCTAGTGTGATTCCTTGTAGACAGATGACAACGCGCAATACAAGAGCTGCAATTCGCCCCCATCGCTATACTCTACAGATCAAATTTGGACGTACCGGCAAATTTCGGAAATCTTTTTTAAGCAGAACAACACGAATGTGGAACAGTTTACCATCTTCTGTTTTTCCCTCATCTTATGAACCCAAAATTTTCAAACAACAAGGCGTAAATCGACACCTCCTTCACTCAACCTCTTAACCCATTTCCCTCACCCTTAATTTCTTTCCTGTCAAGGCTGTGCTTTAGCATCATAGGGCATCCCCTGAGCTTTGGCAACAATTCTATTATATTAACAAATTTCAAGTTTTTCTATGTATCTCAAACTAAGAATGATCGACTTTACATTACACACCCACAACGTAAGTCTACAAAAGGTACTTGCTTTGTTTCAGTTTATATTTCTCAAAACTATTCGCTCTAGTTTAACTTTGAAAAGCTCTTGAAATGTTTTACGGAAATTGTTTACTCGAAATATTTTACTGGCATCATTATCAAAAACTAAAATATAAGTTTTTCCTGACTTCTCAAAATATTTTATAAACCAAAAAATATCCCAAAAGGACCAAGTTTGTAAATACCTTAAGTTCGTTTTTTTGCTGGACAAATAGAAAGCATAACTCGTCAAAAATGTTGGTTCCTTCGTCCTCTTTGAATTTGGTATTAGAAATTTTTTGATATTAAAAAAAAAAACGCACAGTTCCATACCTCTTGAACCGGAGATAAATTTTGCTAGTTGAGACGTGTATGCCTTCATTCCCTATCCCGCATGCTAGTTTCCAGTCAGAAGCATGCAAATGGAGCAGGAACGATAAGAAGTTTGTGGAGGAAGTTTCACTCTTGTAATGGTATGACGTTGTTTAAGCACTTTGTACTTGACAAAATTATGGAAAATAAACAGAACTGGTCATCGTCGTTGGGGCACGATGATGACACTCAAAACTTGATAAATTGAAGCAAAAATTAATATGCTTAGGAATATATTTCTTGATTGAATAAGTTGTGGTAAAGTTTTGTATTCCGACTATTGCTTTGCTCCTCTTGCCTCCTCCTAACAATTGCAATAAGTTTGATTGGAACTTTAAATAGTTAAACCCTATAAAAGCACTTTGTGCATTAATTCAAATTGCTCGTATACAGATTCCCTTTCTGAGGTTGAAATACGAGGGTAGTTCTAAAAGTAAATGGCCTGCCGAAACAAAACCCATTATTTATAACCATTTTTTAAAAGTTTTATAACAAAGTCCCCTTTTAGTACAAAATACTTGTTTTATACTGCCTGTGTTGCACGATAAAATAAGTATTTCAGCACTATGATTGGTAAGACATCTAGCAAATGCTTTTCTGGTAGCCCAAAGCATGCCAGAAAATTGTGGGGATGCAGCTGGATGGGGTTCAGGGTATGGCATGTGTCGGTATTCCGTATCATGTAGCAGTTATAGATTAATTTCTAGGCCTACCATCTACTTATCAATAGAAAGACTTCCTCGACTGCCCTCTTTTTAATAAGAAGATTCAGCGAAGGTAGGTCTAGCAACAATTCTAGCAATGCTTGATTGCTATGATGATGCCTAAACATATCGTTCTCTGAACCCCGACACCTCTCAATTACTATGACCCTTCTTACCCCCTCAATGGCAATCATAACTTCCTTTAGCTTATTACTTGAATTAGAATCTTCTTGCATTCCTATAAGTCCATGTTACATCCCTCTTCATCCTGAGGACTACCTCCTTCCAATCATGCATGCAAAAGAACTTTTGGTAAAAAATGGGGTATGAAACAGCATTGTTCCTAGCGATCGTCGTCAGACCCATTCTTACCACATGGGGCGATAGTTTGGCAGGATGCGGTAAGCAAGCAGTCATATCTAAACTTTCTAAGAAAAGTGCAAAGACTTGCTTCTGAATAACCGGTGCGATAAAATGGACACTACAAGATGGTCTGGAAATTATTCTACACCTGCAATCCATTAAACTGCATACCAACACAATGGCAGCCTTAGCAGCCCTCAAACTGAGAAAGAATAGCCATTGGTCGCCACAAAATTTTGCACACGCATTTATACTACAACAGAAAAAATCACAGTATGACTTCGGGAAAACCTTTTATGTTATCATTCCTAGTAGAAAAGATTGCAAGCGCCCTACTAGGATTATTATTATTAGTGGAACACCCATCTTTACAGACGGATCAAAAACACCAGTTTTCCAAGCAGAAATATGTGCTATAATGAAAGACGTATTCGCTGTACGTGCGCAAACAGATGTGACGAATTGAGATCACCATTTGCGTGGGCAGCCAAGTAGCACTCAGAGTGTTTAACTCCAATTTGATAAAATCGAAATGTGTTAGAAGTTATCTCAGGTCACTATACAAACCATATGGTTCAGTTCTGCTGAGTCCAGCACATGTCGGTATAGAAGGTAATATAAAGGCTGACGAAATGGTCTAAAAGAAGTCACATATATGGAAAGGGCTCACTCCCCTCCCCCTCCTCGCCTCCTCAACACTCTTGCCTCCCCCTCCTCGCCTCCTCATCACTCTTGCCCTCCCCCTCCCCTTAACACGGAAAAAGTCGAATTGAAAGACACTATTCCAATGCGACTTCAGAACGGTGGAAAAATATTACCTATTGTCTCGCAACATGTCCTCCTATCCTTCGACAGAAGACGCATTTGTACACTCGTCGCTGTCCTCACTGGCCATTGTCCTATTGGAGGCATGCCCACTCGATTTGACGTGCCATCGAATGAATTCTGTAGAAGCTGTAGAGATGAAGAATTGAATCCTAATGAAATACTGAATGTAGTGGAATACGTTGACAACATGTAGATAGGCTAAGAAAACGATTGGACTGTGAGGGGACTGATTAGAAAGGAAGTTCTAAGCAAGAGTACGAGAAACTCTAAGATGACTGGAATCAACTAAAGACAGTGGATGAGCACAACATCCAGAAAATCTAGAAAACAATCGCTATCACCTGTGTTTCAAGTAGAGATCCTGGCCATACAGAAAGCGGCGGAAAGGGGTAATACCTCGCACGTCCAGATCGACTAACGGATAATAATATGATATAGAGCTTATGTAAGGTTTTTTACGATCCTGGCAGCTACAACCTTCCAGCTTGGTTTGGCTTCGACAGTTTTCCAAGCATTCTAGTGCATTCCCTCCAATTCATGGGAAAAAGCACAGTGTTCTTAGTTGCGGCGCATGTCCTTAGTCCATTTTGCATATGGGCGGTGAATCTGTCTTCTAACATGCCTGCAGGAATCGTGTCTGATGTTCGTCCATCTGATGCAACTGCTTGGAATGGCGTCATCATTTTGAAAACGGATACTCTGCCGAATTATTCTGTAAAAATATATCGAGACATCGTAATGACTCCACCGAGGATAAGATTGCGACCCATATTTAGTCCGGGCTTGATGCTGGCTGCGACTTAATTGTTAACCGAAGAATAGATGCGTGGCACAAACAGTGAATTCACTCGTTTTTTGCTTTAAGATTGTTGTACGTTAATTTGACAGCCCAGATATTTGGCTTATCAATTCTGTTGTCCTTGAAATTCTTCCGAGCACGCATTCGAACTCTACTGATACTTAGAAAAACTTATCACTGAGCCTTCCATTGCACTCTAAAGCCTCTCGCCATTTCATTGGCTCAACTGCATCCTGTTTTAACGTGGTCTTTATGTGTTAGACTTGACTTTGTGGAGAAATTGTTTACTCTGAACTTTTCCTAGTCATACACCATGACCGTTACTGTAACCTTTTCTGTTCTGGACACTGATTTGGCAGACTTCTATTTGTCCTTTGTCGGGGACAACACGTTGTTGTTGATGTTATTAGATATAGTCCTTTAGGAGTTAACTTCTGTAGTCACAAAGCTTTCCTTTAAAAATGTATTTATTGCCACAGCTTATATTTCAGAATGTTGGTATTCCGATAATTACGAACAGTTGGCTCTTTGGTAATTTGAACATGCCTGCTACTGGCTGAGGACGTTTATTAAATGACGAACCATTTTTCCTACTTACATAAAGTTTGAAATACTACTACAGTTTTGAATTTTGTACGCTAGCCGGCAACATTACTATCTGCAACCTAGTGGTCAAGCTTGATTTCTACAACACAAGCTTTTACCATAGTCACGAAACTTTCTCTGCGTTCAGCCTGTGAACTGGCTTCACAGCTCGCATTGTAGATTCAGTCTGTCAGTCCTGTCGTACCTTCACAGAAATCTTTTAGTTTAACAGTATGTTGGTTTCTTTCCAATTCCGCATAGATCTTAAATGGCCTCAGCCTGTTGGTCTATACCGATTCTACAAATATCCTGTGGCCTTAGTCTGTTAGATTTATCGTTTAAAAACCTTCTGTTAGTTTAGCGTTTTCGTTTCTTTCCGTTCTCGGGTAAACCTTCTGTAGCTTAAGCTTTTCTGTCTATTCCGCTCCTGCAGATATTCTGCGGTTTCGATATAGGCTTAAGCCTATCGCCATACTCTCTCTGTTGCTACAGCCTATTATTAGGTATTCCACCGTTCTTTCATCCTGACTTTCTGTGGCTTCAACCCTGCCAGTCTTTTTCTAGTCTAAGACGCTGCAATCTTCTCTATCTTCAGTTGTTATAAATTATGAAACTTTCTCTACCTTCTACCTTCTACTTTTTGTTTTATCTTCACTTTCTGCGGTAGTCTAATCTATCCGGAAATCTCAACATGTAAATTCGGAAGTAATTTTATAAAAGAATGTTTAAAATTTGGATAAACGAAAGAACATTTTTAAATAATCTTTTCATTTGTACTACTCAAAGCTCTCGGTAACCTTCCTTTTCCGGGATTTTAGCAGAAAAGTCCATTAAATTTTCATTGACGCTAACAGAATTCTGTATTTAATTAAAAGTTATTTAAAAGAGTTTCATAATTCGATTATAACAAAGTTCTCTTTTCTAAGGGTATGATGTTCCAGTTTAATTTCCGTTCAATACCATTGAGACAGTTCAGCGAAAATTTACAAAATTTGCTCTGCGCAACCTTCCCTAAATTAATCCTCTTTCAAAAGTAAATCTTCCAAGTTATTTTTTTTTTTGGAGACTCCAAAAGGATAACAAATTTCAAATTACTTTTCCTTTTAATTGATTGTAAACTGTTGGAAAGATTAAGTTTATCGTTTCCGGACTTTTTCCATATTCCTGATTTCTGTACATTTGCATATAGAAATTGGAGACAAAAGAGGGAAATTGGTGTCATAGAGAATAAACACTAGGCTATACAACTTTACACATTTGTTTTTTTATGGAGAAGCCTCAATATCGCATGACCATAATATCGATTAGAGTTGCTTCTTTTTTCATTCTATTATTATATTTTGTCGTAAGCAGTATCCAGCATCGCTCTCGTACCACTCCCGGTTAAGTTATCACGCACATCTGGCAGGATTAAAATAAATAGGACAAATTAGAGTAAACAATTAATAAATAAACTTCCTGGTGGTTGTAGCTTATCAAAGAGTGAAATAATACTCGTCAAAGTAGAAAATTTAAATGAGTAGCTTCCAGGATCGAACAAATAGCAGCTGGCACCTAAAAAAGATGCTTGATATCCTTGAGAGATAAAGGATGTTCTACTTATCCACTCATAACATAAAACAAGACAGTCATCATAACGTCTGAGCAGTTTTCAATTTCTATTCTTTCTTTATAAATGATGCCTTTAAAATTTATCCTATTGTCATTATGAAACTATAATCGGGACTATCTCATCCATTAAATTATTTTCATCAAGATGCTTGTTCCGGAATTTTTCTAGGACATCGAGCTTACATTAACATAAAACAGCTTGTCGCAGCAATGACTTGACTTGGTATTATCTAAAATCAATGGAATCGAATTTAGCACAGTAAAATCGTTTTCATATACGTAACTATATCTTCATACGTTCGTACTATACTACTAACCAGGCCACTACTGCAACGAAGCAGTTTCCCTTATCGTTCATTCCGGCCCAATTCAGCAGATAGGTAGTGAAGGTATAAATTCTGTCAAACTCCTGGGAAATAAGTGCATGTCTCCGCCCCTGAACAGGTAAGGACAATTGACAACTCTGATTTATTGATAATCAATAGAGATGTTTGAGGATGCTAGGAACGGACTAGCTGCTCTTATATCTGCTATTAATATCCTTCATCCTGAATCGGTTGTTTATGTCTTCTTGCGGACCTGAAGTTGGCGTACACTTTACCATAATAAAGCGTCCTATTTCATCACTATAGGAAAATTTCTATAATATTGGAAGGATAATGAATCGCTGTCGTCAATGAATAATATATTTTTTCTTGTCGAAAAGCATTTTTCTATTCATTTGGGAAGTCATTACAGGTATTAGATAGAAGCGGAAGTGAGAGAACAGATTTAAATAAGATACACCTAAAATTAAGTTGCAACCCGTGATTGGTTTTCTGCTAACAACAGATTTCGCTAAAAGCCATCGCTAATTGCACAAGAATTTTTTGTGGTCTAAAATTGATCTTACAATTACGGGGTTACATGAACTTGAGAGAGATGAAATGAGATATAATGTCAACATAATTATACTCAGTGAATATCTACGCCCCATAAAAATGCACTTATACTTATTTGAAATGCCTTGCCAGCGAAACGTGTAGTAAACGTCGGATTAATTCTATCACATGGTCGTATCGCTCAACCAATTGATCCAACTCCGATCAATTGGTTGAGCTGGAAGAATATCATGTTATGGTGCCCGAGTTCGAGACTCGATCTCCCTGTAGGTTTTTAAAATAGAATTAAAAAATCCACTCTGTTTCTGGGCTGTTTCTTATCTTACAGCAATGCAGAAAGAAGACTTTCAATTACCCTCACTCCCCTTAATCTAATTCCCTTCCAAAGCCATGCGAATCCATCAAAGAGTTGTCCTCTAAGCTTTGACCACATTCTAAAAAAAGTACCTTTTGTACTATACAGTGCACAGGCGTAAAAAGAAATCATAGATGCTGAATCCTGCATAAACGAGGATCTGTGGATAATAAGAAACGATGTAACTCTGAACTTACGGAAATGCTTAAGTACTGTTATTTCTAGGCGGCAGAGCATTGGTGCCTTTGATTTTCCTCCTATTATACTCGATTCTCACATTTAATTGGTGTGACATAAAATTTATGGTGAGCTTTGTAGTCTATGGGTCTAAGCTTTTTATACCCTACAATCTACCCGCTTGAGACTAGTCCAAACTTTTCTTATCCCGCTGATTTCGTACGGGGATGTAATTTATACTAGGTCTAGACTCTGCAAGTCTTCGCAAGTTGATGGTGGAATTTAATGATTGCACGAAGTATGTGTTTATTCTGCGACGATATGAATATACGGAATATTTGTATAAAAAATTGCAAGTCATGCTCACATCTGGAAGAGTATGTAATCTTTTACTTCCGCGTTATACGTTATTGATTACAAAACGAAAATTTTTTTGTGCGTGTCGTTCAAATTTAAAATAATATTCTAACGTAAATTAGGAATGCGGGTAACGCAAATTCTTATTTGAATACATATCTCTCGACAGCGTGAGCATAAGTGCGACAACCCATCCCAATTTACCATTTTTCTTTTTACCTTAGTCCAATTACCTTAGTGCAATTTCGGGTAAATGGATAGACATCTTTAATGACTTTAGAATAGATTTAGAAAACTGTTCTGATGATTTGCCATTGATCGCGTACATTACGACAAAACAACCTCAATTAGGGCTTTATACCTAAGCTCCACTGGAATCTAAGGTTTGTTGATGTGTATCAACGTAGACTGGACCGAATAACTAAGCAATTTAATCCACTACAAATAGAGGTGGATGAAGTGGCAAGCATGCAAACCGAGGCTATTACGTGTTTTTCCATAAAAGCTAAGCAACCTGTGAAAAGCAAGATGGACGGGTTTTATTTCAATTGCAAAAAAGCAATTCGTGTGGTTAAAACTTTTTCGCCAGACGAAAGATGACAGACATAAGTATGTATGTATATAAAAGCCCCAATCCCGCCTGGCCAGTTCATCTGACTTTTCTTGAACAAGGAAACCTTGGTACTCCATTACCAGATCCAATTTGACTCGATGTGTTCTTCTTAGTTGATCCAGGACTTCTTGACAATTCCAGACCAACTTTGATGTGGTTATAAAAAAGCCGATTGCTTTGATCGCCGCCGAATTGTCGAAGAAGATGAATATTTTTTTCTGAAAGTAGGCTGCCTTAACGTGGTATGTATATGTCAAGTTGGCGTAAACTTTAGCTTGGATAACAGTGGCAAGTTTACCTAGTGGCAATAATACCTTGAATTTAGGAGACTCGCCTCAAGTACCTGGAACACCCATTCGACCACCTTCCGGCGACCCTCGCATCGGTTTCCGAACCATCTGGGTCCCCGACAAGTTTGCCACGGGGGATATTGGGAAACATCCAAGCTTTATTTTCTTAATCCTTATGGTGGGGTGTTAGAGTGTTAAGAGTCGGGCTAGGATGGCTTCGTCAGCTCAGGCACACGCAATATGTCCCGTTTCTGCGGTTCTATTGGCAAGAATCGATTGTCCAAAGTGGACCAAAGTTCACCACTTTGTCATAGTTCTCGACCCCAAGATGAACTGGAAGCAAAACATTGAAGAGCGAGTCAAAAAGGCAAGTTTTGCTCTTTATGCATGCAGCCGTAACTTTGGCAAAAGGTGGAGACTGAAGCCTAGAATGGCCCTATGGATGTATAGAGCTGTGGTTCGTCCTAGCCTTACTTAAGGCTCACTAGTTTGGTGGCCGTCCATGGAGAAGGGATATAACAATACCCAATTAAACTAACTGCAAAGAACTGCTTGCATTGGTGCTACTGGGTCCTCGACTTAACTCCGAGCGGATCTTTTAATATAGTGTCTTATTACGCTGTACCTAACCTTGATTTTGAGAAGGGATTCAGTGTCAGAATTCCATCTAGAATGAGTGGTTAAGGGCCAAATTGCTCAACTGTTACGACACTGTACTGTACATTGAAGGCTCCAAGATGGAGTGTGGTGCCGGTGCGGGTGTCTTTTCTGATACGCTACATATTTCGGCGTCCTACAGACTGCCTGACAGCACAAGCGTATTTCAAGCGGAAGTTCTAACGATCCAGAAAGTATGCTGTTTGCTGAGATTTAGTGAAGTACCGATGTTGCCATAAAGGCGCCTGACTCGGTTACCTCCTCCTCAAAGCTAATAGGGAGCTGTAGGGAGAAACTCACCTTTATCTTGGGGGGATATTCATCCAAGTCACAGGAACATTCTAGGGAATGAGAGATCGGATTAACTTGCGAGGGACGGCTTTGCCCCCCATTGCTCCGGAGCAGAAGCAGTTAACATTCCCCTAAACACCCTTAAAAGAAAGTTTTTCCAAAATTTCTTAGGGAAGGCTAATCTCAGATAGAGCGCTCACTCTACCTGTGACTTGACTTGGCTGAGACTCAAGAAGAATAGAACATCGGAGCTGCTCAACAAGTCTCGTGAACTGATCTCAAAAATAGTCACCGTCCGCACGGGCCACTGCTTGATAGGCGTGCATGCAGCCAGACTGGGACTTCTCCATATCACTCAATGCATGCGGCATCTTCAGTGAAAGAGAAACCGTACTTCATTTTCTCTGTAGGTACCCAGTCTTGGCGAGCATAAGTAAAAAGTTACTGGGACAATACTTTTTTGAAAACCTACAAGCTATCTCAAGAGTAAGATTCGGGAGACAACTCAATTCCTCATTTCCGCAGGCTGGTTTTAGCACATTCCTTAAGCTTCATCGGCGCCTCTAATCTTTACCGCATGCGTGTGATTTACCGTGTATATCTTCAAGGTCTTACAGGTTGTGGTGGTGAGAAAACGGTGCATTTAGTGCTAATTTGAGGGGTGGTCTCGCTTACCAGCTTTCGTCACTTAAAGCAACCAACCGATACTAAGGCAGGCCATTCGTTGAATGCTATTTACTTTGGAACAAAATCGGTATACTCATATCAGCGTAAAATACCTGATTTCTCAAAATCACTTTTTTAGTCTTTGGAAGTGATATGTAATAAAAATCCGTCAAAAGGTCGAAGCCAAATTTGTTAACGAATCCAATAGTTATTTTCTTCGCTTCTAGTGTCACGCGAAAATAAAGGGCTAAATAATAGTGGGCCAAGTATAGATCTTTGTGGCACACCATATATGTAGCTATGGAACTATATTTCGGGCCATTTACCTTAGCACGCCCTCAACGATCGGATTGGATTAGGCTGATATATACGGAATTAAACACTTTTGATAACTTTAATCGTCATTATCTATGCTATATCTACTACACTATAATAAATCGTAACTATTAACGTACGTCAACTCTGCGAAACTAATTAAAATTGCAGAAGACCTCTAACTAGATAAGAGCTCCTTTACTTTCATTTTTCTTAAGGACAATAAATTCTTGCCGACGAAGTTGCCCACTAAATCCAGATTTTAATGTACGGAGCGATTTAAATTCAAAATTATGTCGAAATACGAAAACAAGAAATGATCAAATTAAGTGTCACCGTTCCGATTGAAATTAGATTGCGAATTGCACTAGTCTCTATCCCGAAATTAGGAAATTCTTAAAAGTGAATTCAGCAAATATTTACCATTTGTTCGACACGGACAAACGACCATGACACCTGGTAATTGGAGCAGCAAAAGTAAGTGCAAATTTTCACATTGGACGATTTCTTAATTTTACTATCTCTTAGCAGTTATTTTCTTAAGTTAGTGCAGGAAATAAAATCTGTATGGTATCAGGATTTTACGTAGATTTTCCATTACTTTTGACATAACATTACATGCTGTATCCTCCTGCCTAAATGTTAACGAGCTCTTCGAAAGCAACAAATCTTAATGTGATGTTGTGACAATGTTGTCAAAGTAATTAGAGCTGAGAAGTTTGTTGTAAACAAGAAAATATGCTTAACTTCAACGTAGAGCTGCTAATGAGGCTTAATGGCCCGAACATGTTAAAATCAACCAACACGTTAGCATCGAACAGAATTTCTACTCTAGTGTTGCGACTAGGATCTAGGATCCAAAGTAGGATAACTCGCACAATTTATGCACAACACTCTCAAACTATTTAATATAGCGCCTGACAGGCTGTGTTTTATGTGTACATCTGCATAAGCCCGCTTCACATACTGGCACGGTCCCACTTGCATAGTGAGATCCTCTTAAGTCGGGCATTGTCTTTGCACAAAAGACTTTATTAAATCTCTTGTCGGGAGCATCCTCCGAAGGGACACAAGGCACGTGGTTACAAACTTACCTCTTGAGCTTTTGTTATAGCTTTAGATACCGCAGGTCTGGACTCAAGTGCCAATGGAGTTGATGGAGATTTTTCAGTTGAGTTAACACCACCAACACGTCCGGATGGAGAGGCCTCACCCAGCTGGGTCTGGGTGCAAACAATGGTGCATGCTAATAGAACACTTTGTAACTTGCACATCACTTTATCTTGCACTCAAGTTAAGGCTTATCCACCTAATTTATCAATCAAGGATAATGCAATCCTTCAACTCGGTTGCTATTCTCTACAAACCGCTTCACTGTTGGATTTTTGCTTACGTACAGAAAGTGTAACGTGAAGACACGACAAAATAAAACCGCGCGACCGCACTATCGAAATAACAAAGATGTAGAGCTCCAGCTCTGTCGTCTTGTTCCCGAATGTAATTCCTACAATAAGTGGTGGTGTCAGCATGCTTCACTTTGATTTATAACCTTTCTAGATCGAGTGATATAATAAAATTGAAAAAGAAAGCTCGCATGGTAAACAAGATGCAACAGCATCACGTCGAAGAGAATTGTGGCCGTCCGTCAGGTGGAAATTCATTCAACCGTTTCATCGGAAACTTGGAAACTCCAAGTTTCTCAATAAGAATGAGCCGGCGAAGAACTTGAGATTTATTGTGAAAGCCAATGCCCGCTGGAGATTTCGCATTTTAAAGTTACCTGGAAATTTCAGATTGACAGCTTGCAAAATTTGCGGACAATGACGAATTATAGACGTGAGGGCGTTACCCGGCACGTACTTGTGCATCCTAGTACTCACCTAATGTTAACAGCTTTAATTTTCTCCTTCATTCCTGTACCCTACCCGAATAATGAATTTACCTGTCTGGGGTAATGTCACCTAAAGGAAAAGCATTTGAAATTCATCACTTGGTCGGATTTGCACTATTCAAATTGATGTAACTGACCCAAAGAGGAAGTTATGCGGTGAATAAGCTTTTAGTTTCTCACCTGGCTGACAAACAAAGCATGAAAGTGATTTTAGATTGTGTAAGTTATTCGGGTTAAATTTGTAATAATTTTGCTCTTATGAATTTTTTTTTGGGTATGCGAAATGTCCCACAACTTCCGTTTCCGTGACAGCACGAGGAGGATTATTGCATTTATTTTCAGTTTATAATTGGTGGGAAGTTTGGTTAACCACCTAACACTCATTGAACAATTGAGCAACCCATAATTTCCGCATGAGAGGGTCAAGTCTCAGTAGATCCCTTTGTCTATTTATTCGATGAACTGTAGTTTGTAGGCAATTGTTGGTCTAAAGGCACTCGTAAATTTGTGACTATGTAGGTTGAGATTTATTGGAAATCCTGAGTAGTGATGTAATTGGTTTAAAATTTAAATATTGGAAATTGAAGAACATTTTTAATTTAAGGTCGAGGCGGTGTGTTCAAGATAATCTATAAAAGCTAATGCATCAAATCACAGCCTACCCTAGTTATAAGCAAGCAAAACATGACAGGTGTGCATGCGCACCCAATCGGAATCTCGAACACTGACCTATGTAGATACTGTCAGGAACCCGGCTCTGCGCTTGCAAAACCAAGACAAAAATCGATACACAGATACTTCTTCGAGGATCTAGAGGAAGCTTTTAGGCGCAACATTGGGAGTACTCGTGTCGTCAAAATTTCATTTATTTTTGTACCACAGATTAATCAATCCTTGCACCCATATAAAACTTCACACTGTCTTAACCAAAACTAAAGAGAAATGCTGATGTCAATGATGCATTCTAACCTTAATACGTCAACAAAACGAACACAAGAGAGAGTCTTCCCATTAAAACACATGGAAATTGTAAATGAGAAATTTTTTATCGCAACCACAATGTTCAGGAACATTTGTAGGTTCACGTCATGTAAACCCCAAGTCGAGACTTTAAAAATACTGCGAGAAATACTACGAAAAAGTAGAATTTCCCAACCTTTTCCTATTCTTTACTGTAACAAGTTTTGGTTTGTTTAGACCACCAATGCTCAGCTGTTCGTGTCAGTTTTCGCGCTTGTATCTGGAATAAGCTGTGATAAAATTTGACATTTAACGTCAAGATAGTGCGTTTGTCAAACATTGAACAAACTGTGAACTTCACTGAGATATGTCAAATGGAGTACTTGAAAGTTCCGAACAAATGAAAAATCTTTCCTTAAACTTAATTTTTTTATTTATTTACAGAAATTTCTTCCAGATTTCCAGCATTAAATTCAACAAAAGCCTGAGTAATTGGTTGATGGAACCCATAAATTGTATGATGGAATTCTGTCGCTAGCATACATCTTAGTCTCAGAAATTTTTGCGACAGTAAAATTGTAACTTAGAAAGAGTTGAGAACATACTTTCATATAAATATTGATGTTAAAAACAAACATTATTTGTGCTACCTTCCTTCTTGTATAAAGTTGGTGTATACCTAAAAGTTTATATTTTATTTCATAGCTGAGGAGTTAATCTGATTAGGTTAGGTTATAGTGGGGGCCTCGAAATCCTCACATAGACCTCTCCGGGTCCATAGCGTTACCATATTTGGGTGTTCTATGTCCTATAGACTTTATACTGTTGTCGCCGAGTCGCTATCTTTGTTTAAACTAAAGGTACCCGTCTCTGTTGCGAACTTCAGAGTACTCCCAATGTTGCGCCTAAGAGCTTCCTCTAGATCCTGGAAGAAGTATCTGTGTATCGATTTTTGTCTTGGTTTTGCAAGCGCAGAGCAATGAAATGGAAGATACACTATTGTTTCTTTTTTGCCGGGTTCCTGACAGTATCTACATAGGTCAGTGTTCGAGATTCCGATTGTGTGCGCATGCACTTCTGTATTATAATGACCAGTATAGACTCCTACCAGAGTTCTGCATTCTGGAGACGGAGTTGGATCAATACGTTGAGCGGCAAGACCAACATGTAATGGGTCCCGGGTTCGAGACCAGATGACCCCGTGAGCTTTTATTAAGAAATTAAAATAATCCACTTCGTCTGTGGGCTGTTGTCTATCTCGCAGCAATGCAAAAACAAGACTCAAGGTTCCTCACTTCCCTTACCCTAATTCCCTTCCGGTCAAAACCATGCTAACGCATCAAAGGGTTGTCCCCTAGGATTTGGCCACATCGTATAAAAAATAAAATAAAATTTAGTTCTAGTTATGTTGAGTAGTCTATCGGTTCTTTCATAGCTTTTCCACATGACTTTCGTGATTCTACACGTTCTGGTCTCTTCCCAAGAGTCGTGCTTGATAGCGACTTATATTGGAGGTTGTATTTGCTCTGATACGTGAGTATCGAGTTTAGCCCCTTTCTTGGCGAGATCGTCCGCCGTAGTTGCACTTTTCTATTTATGCTAAGACTTTGCACGGCTCTGTAGCAGTTGATAATCATTTAAATTTAAATTCGTTGGACCCCAGAGCTTTAAGAATTGCTTGGATGTCTACGTAGATGTTGACCGAGGTGCCTATCGCTATCAGCTTGTGAGCCATTTCGCTGGAAAGTCTGTATGATGATTGAAAATTTAGCTCTTGGCAGTTCACTGTAGCCCTACCCCCGATGCAGTTTAGCAGCCATCTGTATAGATATTGACGATATTCACAGGTTCTTCTGCTTTAGATTCCGAGGACAGCCTGTCTGGTATTACAGCCAGAACTTCCTATTGAAGTCTCTAACTGGTAGTATGTAGTCGGTGACAATAGTGAAACATTTCACAAGGATGCTGTGACTGTACCTTCGCGTCTTGAGGAACTTTGATTTCTTCAAGCGCAGCATCGCACTCTCTGCGGCGTTCTTAGCG
Organism: Leptarthrus brevirostris; assembly: GCA_964036015.1. Lineage (NCBI taxonomy): Eukaryota > Metazoa > Arthropoda > Insecta > Diptera > Asilidae > Leptarthrus > Leptarthrus brevirostris. The sequence continues at coordinate 10,971,717 of OZ038373.1, forward strand.
AACAGATCCACAGGGAGGTGTAGAATATTGTCTAGAGCACGGGAGGGCGTGGATTTAACTGCTCCCGTCATTCTAGTTCCCGCCAATTTTTGTGCATGTTCCAATCTGGAGAGATAGGTTTTCTTCTTTACAGCCGGCCACCAAGTCACCAATCCATAGAGCAGGATTGGCCGCACAATCGCTTTATATACCCAGTGCGTTATGTGGGGTCTTTGTGCCGAAGAGTATTTTGCGGGCGCAGAAAGCTTCGTTAATTTCAGGATAGTTTGCGGTCTAGAATAAGTCCCAGTTATTTGGCATGTGACTTGAGTCCCAACCGCATTCCGTCCTGATCTGGTGATTTACACGTAGTTAAAAGCGAGTTTATATTAAGTCTTTTGGTTTTTGCCCACGAGCTTAGCTTTCTTAGGGCTCTTTCCGTGAGTTCGCTTATCATGTTCAGGCACTTACCTGACAGTAATATAACGACATCATCACCGTACGCGACCACCTTTACGTCCTCCTTTTAACCGGCTTCCCGGCTAGTGTGGGGTGGGGAGGGCGTGGGGTAATCTAACTAAGTAACGCGTGAACCGATTTGGGTGATTCTCTCTTCATAGGGGTAGATTATGTTCCCTGATGGGTACCATGTCAAAAAAAGGTTTGGTGGGAGTGAAAACAGACGTCGTAATGCGTGGACCCATTTGGATGATTCCTTTGTTGTTGTATAGAGTATGATGCCCATTGTTAATAGTGAAAAAATATGTTCCGAGAGTGGGGTGGCAGTAGGAACTCTGTCTACTTCGAAACGCGTGGACATAGTTGGATGATTTCCTGATGGATAGAATGTGTTTCCCCAATGGTACGGCGAGACGATTTGAAATGGGGGAGGGGGGGGGGGGGTTGTTCTAGGGGAGCTGGATGTCAACTTGTTAACGTGTACACCGATTTGGATGATTCTTTTTATGTTATATAGAGATTAATCCACCACTGCTAATAAGAGGATACAATTTTTACTAGGGTATAGCGTGTGGACCGATTTGGATTATTCTTTTTTTGATGTGTAGAAAATGTCACCCCACTGGTACGACGACAAAAATTTATGAGGGTGGGGAGGTATGCGAAAGGGGCGTTACCAAATTTCTTAATTCACACACCTATTTGGATGATTCTTTTTTGTTGTATAAAGTATGATCCCCCATTGCTATTATATGGAAAAATGTTGACCTAGGGTTGGGGGGGGACTAACCTAACTTCATAACGCGCGAACTGATTTAGATGATTCTGAATGCATAGAGTATCTATTTGTATTCTTAAAAAAACTGTGGCTTGTGGTGAGAGACAATTTAGGAAAATTCTGAATTTTAGGTAATCGGACTGTACCTGCAATGGTAGGATCAACATTGCTGACAATTTCGGGAAGGTCATTGGGATAGTAGTTTTCTAGCGTTTGTTTGATGTCGCTGTGTTGGTCAGATTAAAAGATGAAACTAAAAGAGTAATGTGCATACCATGAAAACTGAAATTTATGTTGAATCACCTATAACACCCAACGGTTGAGATTGCACCCCCCCTCCCATGCAATTTTTTGTTTGGCCAGGTGAGATTTATCACCCCACTCATTTTGGCACGTCAGATCTGAAACACCCTGTATAGTTCCGCACCGTTACAGTTACAGGGTAATCCATAAATTCAAAATTTTAATGATATGCATATCACTCTTTTATTTTTATCTTTTGATCTACTCAACATCAAACAAACACCACAAAACTGTTATTCCAATGAACCTTCCAAAATTGTCAACAATGTTTATCTTACTTTTATCATTGCACGTACAGTCACTTCCAAAAGTGAAGACAAGAATTTTTTCCTATCAACTTACAACAATGTTATATAAAATAAAGTAAATATTTCGGAGTGTTCATAATAATATTAGCAGGAACTATAAATACTCGTATATACGTTGAAGTAGTTTTTAGTAAAATTCGTGTTGAGTTAACATATCCTTTTTGCAACTTTGAATGCTTTAATACAGTAGGAGACCATAATCACCAGAATCCCCCTCTTCCTTGAAAATCTTAATAGCTTCATATTAGTGTCCACATCACGTAGAAGATTAAATTGTCCCAGAAGTGGAGGGGAGACTGCTCAAAGTAGAGATAAAATCACAATTCTCATAAGTGAAAAAAGGGGACAAATTAATTAAACAAAATTAGACTGAAGGAAAGAAAAACAGTTGCGTTTTTTACGATCGCTTTCGAATAAGACGGGTCATTACAAGGAGACGTAAATGCCTTTATAAGAGTTGTCGAAAAGCCCTAATACTTTTAGGTTTTACATTCAAGAAAAGCAGTAAATAATTCATTCATTGGTTTTTTAAGAGCTTCTTTTCTTATTCACGTTTATGGGAGTTTATTTGAGCTGAAATCGCTTTAATGGTTTCGCTCGTAAAGTTATAAAAGTCCTTCTGTCGTAAACTTTTTAAAATCGGAAAAATTTTGAGAGTCCATCGATTTTATTTTCAAGCGTGAGGACTATAAAGTGAAGAGCTTCTTGGACTTTATTTGTAGTAAAACTAATTACTTCGTCCTCCTCTCTTAGTCCTGAACTTTATTTTCGTACCTGCTAATCAACTATAAAAGGTAGCACAGACATATAAATTTCATTGCAAATGTATATTCTTTCCTTGAAACTTGAAAGTTATAATTAAGTTTCTTTTGCAAAGGCACCAATTAAAAACAGGAATTCTTTCTACCTTAGAAAAAATGTTTGTGGTAAAGGAACAAGAAATAATAATTAAAGCTCAATTATGCGTTATCATGAACTTGCAAATTAAATTACCACAATAATTAATTCAAAATAAAGTGGATGACATTCCGGTGATTCTACAAGTACTCATATTTCCTCAAGTTTCGAATATTGCTAATGAGAACAAATTTAACGCAGTGCTGGAGAAATTAAGATCTGGTTTTGATGAGGGGCAACATTAATTTCTTTCAAATTTGTGCTAATAGGCTAAAGATGGGAGTTGGTAATTAAAAAATAACTTAATTTGTTGATGGAAGAAGATGACTTTAATTCGTTTTTAAATTGAGTGCACTTCTAAGGATACCTTATTATATAAATGGAATGGAGTTCTCGTTAAGGTAAACCTGCCAGAACATAGAGAATTTTTTATCAATGTGTAGATAGATAGAATGAAGTACCTACCCAGTTGTAAACATATTAATTTGAAAAGAAAAATTTTGTATGTAACGATTGCATAATGTAATTAGAGACTGTTTTATTGCCGTAGCTAACTAAGATTATTGGTGTCCACTAGAGTATCCCTTATATGAAAGAAACAGTTTTTTAGCCCCGTGCCGACTTAACGTAAAATTACTGAGTAGCTAAGCTATTATTTAGAAAAATATTAAATTAGGGAAAATAAATTAAGAATTTATTGAAAACGGTCCTTTATTTTAATTTTGTATTAAATAAAGTGATCATTGGGGTTTTGTTATACAGTGAGGGTACATTTTTCGTTGTTCTTGTACTCAACATAGCAACATTTGTTTTTGTTCCTATTCTACACTTGACTTTACCTCGGTGTTTTTGCACAAACTGAAACCAAGGTTGTTTCTAATTCTCATATTAATCACTATCGAATTCCTGGTTATCACTTAGTGTCGCTCTTCCATTTCCAGAGGCGAATCACAGTTAACATTAGGAAGGATGATGATTTCACACCTCCCTAAATTTACTTCTCCTAAACATAATTTAATTATGGCTGTATTCGATTTAAGCTCCGTTGACACATCATTCACTTTTGCTTTTTATACCCATGGTTGGTTGGTTTGTTTAAGTGGTAAGCGCCATATTGATACCACAGCTAATAAGACCCGGTTTTTGTTGGACTCAGTTCCACTCGCAAGACCTAATTCTGTCTGGAATAATGGTTGAAGTCGACTGAGTTCATTACGGGAAAAAAAAACTAAAACCAATCAGAGGAATTTAAGAAACTAACTATGTTCTGAATCTTTACCCCTGAAATTGCCTGTAGGTTTTCAAAGAAGCACTCCCCTGACTCGGACAAGAGCCGGACATTTACAGAAAAAGTATAATGGTTTCTTTTTCGTTAACGTCGTCGCAACTGCGACAGTGTGTATTATAAGGGGTGCCCAGCCTAGCTGCATACTCGCCTATAAGACAGCAGTGATTTTTGCAATAACAGCTCTCGGCCTGTTGAGCAGATCAGATGTCTTACTTTTATTATAACTTGGCCAGGTTGCCCTGGTTATGCTGAAATATTTCAGGGCGCTCCATCTGGATTTTGCCAGTGCCCAGGAATGCAGACAGAGTTCCCTCTTAATGGAGCCCAGTGGAATACGCAATGTTTTGGATGGCACAGCGCAGCACCCTCTCTGGCAAGTTTGTCGGCCATTTAGTTTCCAGCAATGTTCCTATGTCCGGTAACCCAATGCAGGGTTGCGTTAAGCTAACGGCCAAGTAACAAGTAACTCCCGACAGTCCTGCAACACTCTAGAAAATATTGTAACTGAGTCAAGCGCCCTAATGGCAGCCTGACTAACTGTAAAGAAGTCGATGTTCTGCTTCGGCGAGTGTATACGCTGAAACAGCGAAAAAGCTTTCATAAGTGCAAGCACCTCCGCCTGGAAGACGCTCGATGTGTTCGGCAGCCGATAGACTTCGATATGTTTAGTGCCTCCTGCACCAACACCTTGTTCCATACGTGAATAGTACGGTATCATATTTGTTGACCGGTTCCGTCATTCTCCATTCCCTTTTAGTTGGAATCTTGACATTAAATTCTTTTTAAAAATTTATGTCAGGCGTAATGTAGTTAGTTGTGGTATCGGCTTGTTCTCTAGGTGTTAAGCTGAGGATGTTGCTGTGGCCATAGGGCCATGGCAACCCAGCAACCAGATTCTCTGAATCCGAATGCACTGCATGACGTCTGGAATTTGATCTGGAGATTAGGGGGAAGCAGATAAAGAAGCACATTGTGAGCTTCGCGAGGGGTGAAGTGCAGGGCACCGATAGTGCCGATGCACTCTACTTAGCTTGGTTTGGTTATAAGCTTTACTCATTACAGCCCACCAAACCAACGAACCGTAGGTGAGAATTGGATGCACCATCGCTGTGTATATCCAGCGTCATCTTAGGATGCAGTCTCCATGTTTTACCAAAGGTACGTCTGGCGGCATAGGGGGATTACATGCCTTTTTTACCTGCTCTTCTATGTTTAGCTCCCAGTTCAGTTTGGGATCCAGGATTAAACCCAAATACCTGGAACTGGGGGATGGTGAGAGTTGTCGGCCGTTTAATTTAAGTAAAGCAAAATATGGTACCTTGTTTTTTGCGGTAAAAAGCATAAGCAAAGTTTTCCGTGGAAGTCCACAGTTTTTGTCTCCACGGATCTTTCCTCCAACACGCGTAGGAGATTTGACATCGACGCAGCCGCAGAACTGTTACATACTATAGCACCAGAGCAAAAGTCATCTCTAAAACAAGCCTTAGAATTATGATACGGCAACCAGTACATGCAAGAGGTCAACCGTCTACAGTTATGGAATCGAACACAGAAGCATGGAGAGACGTTGCAGCAGTTATTTGCGGATGTAGAAAACCTTGACACATTTGGCTTATTCCAAGATTATGTTAACGAGGTCGCCAGAGAAGCATTTATTAATTCACTTGCAGATCGTGACCTGTAGGAAGCAGCGCTGGCTGGAAAGAATACCAACGCTGAAGTTTTGGTTTACGCTATGGCGTATGAAGCAGAAAAACAAGCCTCCAGAAGACCTATTTACCAAAGTGAAGAAACCGAAATAAAAGATATTTGTTACCGAATCAATTCCCAGATCAACTGTGGTCGTCTTACGTACAGGACATGCGGTCAGGAGGGTAATCTCCGACGGGGTTGCTTGAAGCAAAAAAGATCAACCCTTCCGCGATATGACACGAGAAAGAGTGGTTGTGCAAAGTGCAACAGAAAGGAATACGATGAATTTGGATTAAATAGAAGCTAAAGTGCCCCGTCACAAGTAAAATTGCTGCTCCTGCGACGGAAAAGGTCACCTTCAAAGCAATTGTTGAAGACCCTTAACCACTTGTCAGAGATGTACGGTCCAACAGAAGGTGCCCGAAGTGATAGAGGTATCTTAAGGGAGCGTCGATGGTGAAGAAGTAATGAAGAGCAACAAATGAACAAAGAAATGTTGCAAAATGAAAACAAGTCCAGAACGTGCTGGAAATGTCGGGTAACAAGAACAATTAGGACATGTGAATAGTTTGAATACGTCACCCGACAAGAAGACTGAAGACTGAATCTGTACGAAGACTGACTGTCTGACTGACATCAAGCCAAGGAAGCCTGAAACTCCAGACTATGGATGAAGAATTGCAAGATTTCGGGAAGGATATGTCAACTTTACCAGAAGAAAAGCATGAATTAAAGAAGGAACCAAAAATTCAATCAAGTGACAATATCAAGCCAACTGACTCTCTAATGGTATGAACTTTTACCCTCAATCGTGCTGGGGAAGATGAGATTGTTTAACTATAGCAGAAATTGAAGAACGCAAAAGAAAGCATTAAAAGTATACGCTCTCAGCAGGAGTGGCTTTCGTTGTGTTACAGGGATCTACAGCTAAACTACACTTAACTAGAATGAAGAATGTGCAAATGTGAAAGCTAAGCCTGAAGAGAGGGCTAAGAATAAGGAATTCAAGATAGGCGAACTTAATTATTTTTTCGAAGAAGAGAAATCCGATGAACGATTAGAAAATGAGTTGAGATCTGAGTAGCAGTTACCAGAAAGTAAGTACAAAGGCCAATATGAGATTACTAAAACAACAGAACTGCAGAGAGGCCGTACAGGCTGAAACAGTTCTAAGAGGGGTGCAGTGTAACGTGTACGAGATAGGCTACGAAAAGGGAAATAGGGTACTGTGTAATGCGCATGCCCCAGGTGGCCAGAAATCAAAGCAAATGTCAAACGTAGAAAGTCAAGGACGACTCGCAGCTCTGGTGAATAATTGTGATGAAAATGTATAAGGGAAACATCTAGAACTAAGTGACTGAAATTTCTAGAACTAGGCTGAGTAATATAAATAGGACTGAGTAGCAGCTTGGTTAGTTTAGTCGTGATTTAGACTGCGAAGTTTGCCTAATCACATAAAAATATATATTAATATATTTGTTAAATTTTTTCTTCGATTTATTCTTTTTCGTGCCTGTTTAACAATAAGGATCAGAAAGGTGCGACTTGATTGAATTAACCTGGATGAACTTTAATTATATTGGCTTTTTACATGAATATATGATTCTTTATGGAATCATGAAAATGGGTTCTTTATTGATTCAATATTTAATCTTTGAAGGAAATTTTTACTATGAAATTTCCATATAAAAGGTTTATTGTACCTGGGCTGCAGTAGAATGACTTAACGACAATGTCCTTTGCCTATAAAAGAACGTAATTGAATTGGTTTTTGAAATAGAGAAGCTCTTTGAAAAGAATGTGAGATATGAGGCTAATGGAACTTACGTAGGTTAAGCTTCTCTACGCTATTGAGGGAAAAGTGCATGCAGAATTTATTCTCCACTAATCTAAAGATCGCTTTGATTTATAGAGTTGAAAGGTTCTGAAGTTGTAAAATATTGTTAAGGTTTGTGTGGTTTATATGCTTTGAAAACGTTGCTTAGAATCGCCAATAAATACCGTCCACTTTTATTCCTATCTCTTCAACCTCTTTCAAATGCGTTTAAAAGAAATTGACTATGAATTAATATTTTGATATTTTAGATATTTTGAGTGGTAAGCGGATCAAAATGATTATTAAGTACGTGTACTTAACGCAATAAGCCGAAGATTTAACAAGTTTTCAAATCTACCCCTGAAAGATGAACACGTTTTCCGGCAAGCCTAATGACCGTATCAGATTGCACGAAAACCGAGAGTAACAGCAACAGCAAAGGGTTCTTAGGTTCAAGTATTACGCAACGCAATTTTTGAAGATTTCTGACCCCTCTCCCCCCTTGTAACGCGCCGTAACGTTTCGCGTTACACGGCTTATTGTGGTTATTTGCCATATACATATATACTTCTGTATACTCAGTGACGCGACTCTTTGCGTATGTAAAAAAATAGGTGTAGTGTAGATAAGTATACCATATAAACTGAGCCGCGAGTCACGAGTTTAGAGTTAGGACTTTTAATTTTAACAAAAACTTACTGTTACGTAACGCGTTGCTTGACCCCCCCCCCCCCCATATAACGCATTGTAACGTTTCAAACCCTTCCCCCCATGACTGCGTTACGTAATACTTGAACGGCTCCTTATTGGCTAATTCGAATTACGTAACCCAACGCGACAGCAGAAACATTTTTGCTGTCGGCTCACCTCAAATCCTAATTTTGCGGTTGCCCTCTTGCGGACAGCACGAATAACTTTAGACTTAAATCTGAACTGTCACTTCTCGAAATGCCATTATCTCCGCTCAAAGTATGCTTTCGTGTATGTGCAATCTGATTGGGGTTGAAGAAGAAATTCACCCGATTCGACGACAACGATTGTAAGTGGACTTGTAATTAAACGTGTATATGGATTACATTATCAGAATGTTATTCTGTGCGGGAATATCAATGTAAATATTCTCAATCATAACCCAACAACTGACAACTTATGGTACTTTTTTCAGACCCTTGATCTTGCCGTAATCAATAATCTTGTTACTTATTTCAATACCTCATCTGCATCGGAATTGGACTATATCCTGTATACAAATCCTCAGAATGTTGTTTTTCGCAACCAAGTATCTCCCCCCCAGCTGCTCGATCATGTCTTCTTATTTATTACATATAAAATGAATCTAGGCTCTTTTCGCAACAAAGTATCGTTCACATACCGAGATCTGAAAAGATCGGACAAAACACTTCTAATAGAAGAATGTAATGAAATGTCATGGCATGCACTTTATGACACCAATGCAATAGATGAAAAGGTAGACTTACTGATCTCCTCGTTAGTATATCTTTATGACAAATATGTTCCACTTAAGGTTTGCACTTAACGTAACTTTCGATGCCCTTGGATTACAAGGGAAATTCATCAAGCCATAGCTGAGCGTGACTTTCTATTTCAGCAGCACAAAAGGTATCGCGACCAAAACACGTTTAATATATATAAAATGTTACGCAACAAAGTAACAAGCCTAATTCGATCCGCCAAAAGATGCTACTACAGTGCAAAATTAGATATCCATCAGTCCCCAAAGAAATTATGAAAAAACCTTCGTAGTCTGGGTTTCCATGGAGACGATTCTACCAAGATTAGTCTAGATTCAAATCTCCTAAATAATTTCTTTACATCTAATTTACAACTTAATGCTCTTCTACAGAGTGATAGCCTTGATATACACAGTGCATCGATGGATGGATTTACATTTCGATGGTTGATGGTGTTGAGGTGCTTGCGATTATTTCGTCTATTAAATATAACGCCACCGGTCTCGATATGCTTCCTCCGGAATTTATTAAGCTCATAGCTCCCCATATCGCAACCGAATTAACACATGAGTTCAATTTCTCACTAACCACTTCGTAAATTCCAACTTGCTGGAAAGAGGCATTGGTAATCCCTATCGCCAAATCTCCGTCCCTTTTCGCGGCCTTGTCATTGCTGAATTTTCTTTCCAAGGTCGTAGAGAAGCTAATATATATAGGCAAATGGTTCAATTTATTGATGCAAATAACTTCTTAACTACATGGCAATCTGGGTTAAGGGCTGAACATAGCTGCGAATCTGCACTCTTGAAAGTAACAACAGACATTCGCGAGGCTCTTGATCAGGATTGTGTCACAATTCTGACTTAGTTTGATTTTAGCAAAGCTTTAGATTCGGTCAGCCATACTAATTTGCTCTGGAAATTAAGAAACGATTTTAACTTCTCACCATCCGCCGGAGACGGAGTTGGATCAATTCGTTGAGCGGCACGACCAACATGTCATGGGTCCCGGGTTCAAGACCAGATGACCCCGTGAGCTTTTATTAAGAAGTTCAAATAATCCACTCCGTCTCTGGGCTGTTGTCTAGCTCGCAGCAATACAAAAACAAGACTCACGTTTACTCACTTCCCGACCCCTAATTCCCTTTCGGCCAAAAACATGCTAACGTATCAAAGGGTTGTCCCTAGGATTTAGCCACGTCCCTTAACCATCCACCCTTAAGCTAATAGGTAGTTTTTTTTATCAACCCTCAATCAAACTGTTAGGGTGCAGGACTCCCTCTCTAGCTCTATTTCATTAAAGTACGGGGTGCCTCAAGGATCACCCCTGATGTTTCAGTCCATCTCTATGCAGATGATGTACAGATGTACCTTAGTCGGCCAGTTGGACTAATCGAAGAGTGTTCGCTGCGATTAAATGATGATCTGCAGCGAGTGTATAGGTGGTCAATATCTAATAAGCTATCTCTAAACCCATCCAAATCACATTGTATTATCATCTATAGACGAAACATTGATGTATGCAAGCTTCCACCGTTATAAGTTACGTCGATTCAGTAAAGAATTTGGGAGTTAAATTGAATTCGGAGTTCGCATGTTGTAGCCATATTCGTGAGCAACTTAGAAAAATCTATGGGTGCCTTAGGCAGTTAAGAGCTGGCTCGGGCTATTTGTCAATCCCCCTACGTCTCAAGTTGGCTGGGTCCGTAATAATCCCACATTTTACCTATGGCAGCTTTATCTTTAGTAAGCTAGATTCTGTGTTTCAACGGAGATTGACAGTAGCATTCAATGATGTGGTAATATATGTATTTCTGAATTAGTCAATACCCTTACTGGTACTTTGTTAGAGACGCATCTCAATAATCGCGGGCTGATCTTTTTGCATGGGTTATTAACCACTAAAAGGCCAACATACATATGTGTATCTATACGAAAAACTTCAGTTTTTGAATTCAGTTCCGATTGCCTTAGATTCTACTCCCAGTTTGGGGAGTGATCTTACTTTGTCCAAGTAAATGGAATTCCTTACCTCGAAATGTACAGCTGATGGGATCCAGCAGAGGATTCAAAAAATTATTATATTCCCTTGGCCAATCGTAGATGAGTGGTTCACATTCTTATTCTTCTTGTTCTTATTGTTTTTCTTTTCAGTTTTTTTACTTTAATTTCTTTCAATCTTAGCAATTAGACCTTGTATAAATTTAATTTTATTTTATTTTTATGTTATTTAGCTAGTTTAGCAAATAGTTTCATTCACATCATTTCACATTTTGTTTTTTTTTCTTATTTTCTCTTAGTTATATCTTTTTATCTTTAATTTTTGGCACACTATTTTGTTATCTCTTTAAAAAAAACTATGTTAGTTAGTACGAAACAACGAAACAAGATTTTTAATTTTCTGTACAGTACTCTAATAAAGGAATTATGAATAATATCTTGATTCCTCGATTCAATAGGTCAATTATGTAGGATTCTTCCACTGTTCAGGCTATAGAATAGTTTTCCTACTAACATTCAGAGTGCACTTTCAGTGCATTCAAGACGCTTATTGGGGATCATATATTTTAAAGCTAAACTTTTTTACGACGTATTCTCATCTTTGCAGTACATAACTTTTATAGCTTAGTTTTTGGATATGAATTCTGTTTTTGATACTCAAAATTATAAAACCTTTTCATCGACACAATATAATCTTTAGCTCCAGCATTTTTATGATAGTACTTATAAATGATTTGTTAATCTTGTGTGCTGTTCCTTAAATAAAATATTGTATTGTATAGCATATATCAAAAATCGTCTATACAAACACATTCAGTATAAGTTTTATAAGCTGTATAAACCGTGTCTTCCTCTAATAAAAAATTTAGCAACCTTGCTAAGTTTTCTGATTGACTCTACTTATCCGGGGCCCCAAGAGAAATTAGACATCCTTATATATTTTGCGTCCCGACATCGTATGAACTTTTCACTAGCAGGACACATATGAGCAATAAAAAATTCCCACGTCTGAGATTTAACATTATAATGCTTTTTAAATCTTGTCTCGAGAACAGACGAGATAAGCCTTTCAAGCAAACCCTTCAACGTTCTTATAGAAATTTTACACTTAAAAAAGTGCACTGAAACTTTCAATATTAAAACACGGAAAAAAATTTGCTAAAACAAAATGTTATTTGAAAAAAAAAGCTTTAATAGCTCACAAATTGCTGCTATCTTTGATAAAGTGCTGAAGAGTTTTCTTTCTAGTGGATTCGCAAATTATCCTAGCAGAAGGATCCGCTACTAAAGAATATGTATGTCTTTTCCTCGTGAACATGACAAGTCCATTAAAAATCCATTAATTTCGACATTTTGTCGTCAGACAATTACTTGAAATGAGCAAAAATGCATTGCTGGCACAAATACTATAAGAGGAACGTATTAGAAGCCATCAAGTCAATTAGGTGCTCGTCTTGAATTGTCTGACGATTCGACCGATTTTCATGCAGAGTGTGCATCTTTGATGGTTCTACACAATTACCGAGAGTAGAGAGGAGTTTTATTAGTTTTAAAGAAGTTTGTTCAGTTCGTGTAGTTTTCAAGTTGAAATGGAATAGGAAATGTAAAATCTTTAAATGAGCTTATAGAGGATTTTATCAGGATTATTTTGGAGTTTAAGTGCCTTCTAAAGGTATGCAATGAAACAGCCACTGCATTGAGGTAATTCGTTTCGTAATTCGATTGAAAACTTTTCAAATTCTGTTTAATATGTAAGAGCTCCAGTTTGAATCAGTTGAGAAACCAATCTAGATTAGACCAATACTATGTGACAGTTGGTCACATTGTAAAGTCGTCTTCGGTGCTAGGAATAATTAATCAATCATTTGCGATAACATAACAATGCTTTCAGATATTGATGACTACCTAGGATAAAAAGACTGCAGTATCTCACCAACTTCAACCTCATAAAATCCAATTTGTGCCCTTGATCTGATCAAACTTATATAGCGTTTGTTGGGAAGTGGGTTCCAAACCCCAGCTTAATTAAGGGGTGTTTTGTTCTTTACTATTTGTTTGTACAAAACTTCTTACAAAGTATTAGGCAACTCTCAAAGTTCAGAAAACTTTTTTGCCGTCATAAATAAATGAATAGGACGCATTGACACGTCAAAAAAAACATGGCAAACGGTACCAGCGATAGCTTTGCTGAAATCGGTTTTAAGCACAAAAATCAAAAACGGTCTTTTTAAAAATTACTTTCGTTCGCTAATGTCGACATTAGTAAAAATTCTAGCAACAACAAAATCCTTGCGTGTTTTAGTGAGAAAAAAAAACAAACCAAGAAATACATTTTGCCGGCCAAAAACGGATAAAAAAAGGTTGAATAAAATATAAATAACAAGCTTTTGAAAAAAATTGTATGTATATTAACTTACGCGGTAACATGATTTTCGACAAATTGGTGAAAGATTTAAGTCAATATATTAAATACTTATTCAATATTCCTTCCCATAAGGTTTCAGAAGATCTATCCACCTATGCTGAGAACGTCAGTTCTCGCCGCATTTCCCATCTTCAAAAAAGTCGCAACGATTCCTTAAACTATTTTCGCTCCTTACCCCCCTCCCCCCTGCCTTCTCTATTTTTGACTTCCACCTAATGCACCCCCGGTCTCCCCCCCCTAGCTTGTCAGTCTTTTTTTTTATACGATGTGACGAAATCCTAGGGGACAACCCTTTGATGCGTTAGCATGGTTTTGGCCGGAAGGGAATTAGGGTAAGGGAAGTGAATAAACTTGAGTCTTGTTTTTGCATTGCTGCGAGCTAGACAAGAGCCCCGAGACGGAGTGGATTATTTTAATTTCTTAATAAAAGCTCACGGGGTCATCTGGTCTCGAACCTGGGACCCATGGCATGTTGGTCTTGCCGCTCAACGTATTGATCCGACTCCGTCTCCTATTACCAGAACGTAAGAGGACTTCGCACAAAAACATCCAAAATTTTCCTTAACTCCCACAAATTCCCGCACGATATCTTTGCCTTAACTGAAACCAATCTAACACCAGGAATTCTCGACAATGAACTATTCCTGCCAAACTATACCATTTTTCGTGTTGATGGTTGTGTAGGCACCAATGATCCACCAGTTCGCGGGATTCTCATAGCTGCTCACAACCTTTATGACGCCACCCTGCTCAAGACCTCCGACTCTACAATATCAGAATTTGTATGTAGTAAATTAACACTGAATATGTGTGTTCTGTACATTCTTTGTTGTTACATTCGCCCCTCTCAACCTCTAGATACCTAGGAGCCCATAATTGAAGCGATCGACACCCTGCTTGAGAATGCTAATGTCTCCGATGAATTTGTTTTACTGGGTGACTTTAACCTCCCCCATATTTAATGGTCATTGTCTGAGGCACTTTGTTCGCCTGAATGCCTCTTCTGCCAAAGAAGCCTTTTTTACCGATCAGCTCTCCGTTTCTGGCCTCTTCCAAGTTAGTGGAGTCAGGAACTTTCTGGACAGACAATTGGACTTAATCTTTTCTTCAGACCCAGTTAACTCGGCTGTCGCGGAAAGCAACCATCTCCTCTCCTCCCTCGATCGTCACCATTCACCCCTGTTCCTCGTTTTCTCCTACGAACACCCTCAAGTCCTTTCAAGCTCCGAGTCTTCTCTTTCCTTCAATTTTCGTAAAGGCGACTTTGAGAAATTAAATAACTTGCTCCTCAACTCTAACATTGGCACTATTCCTCAACATCTTCCAAATGATCCAATTGATGAAGCCTTCTATTCGGAAATATACGCTTGTCTCACACAATCTATCTCCCTTCTTCCTCGTAAAAATTGCTCTTCATCCCCCGTATTTTACGACATAGAATTACGCTCTCTTCGCAACAGGAATTTTTTACGAGTGTCCGCTTAATTTTGTCACTGATTGTATGAAAGAAATTAGATTATAAAGAACTTAAAACACTAAAGTTCCTTTCCAAGAAACAAAATTCAGGTGTAGTCCAAAATCAGTTGGATGCAGTCTTGCATTTTTGGACAGGAAAATTTGTATGAACAGAAAGTGTTAATCAGTTTGAGAATGTTTTCATAGAAAAGGAATTTAAAAATAATTAGGAAACTGTCTGGTTTTAAATTATGAGTAATTCATTTTTAATTACTTTTCATTCCTTTGCCAACCTCGGTGGAATATATGAGGAATTCCAATTCCAATTGCAATTGCATTTGTTTATTCCATTCCTAATTAAAAAGTAATGGAATTAAGAAATGTTAATTCCAAAGAATGGAATTGGATTGGGAATGGGTAATGAAGTTTACAACTCTGGTAGTAAGTCAGAGCTTGTATAGTAAACAAAAAGATTTTATCAAATCTTTTGACCAAATACGTTAAACTTATGTGGAATAAATTTTAATAATTAATTTAAATTGGAATAGAATATGTCGAATCGATATAGAATGTTTCGAGTTCGTTACTTTCCCTACATGTGAAATAAGAAAAAATTACTACAACAGAAATCCTTGTATTTTCCAAATCGTTAATTATATTGTAGCAATAGGGATAAGATCCGCTTAACAGGAATGTAATCAGTGTTCATTAACCAAACTCATTAAAATATAGTATGATTCCCATCACAGTTGAGCAACTGGGATGAAAATTGCATGTCACACTAATCAGACATTCCCGTGCCAGTTACAGAAGCTTTGACCACCAAACACTATTTTACTCGATAAAAATAGCGATGTGTACCATGTCGTCCATCTCAACTTTTGTTCGACATATTTGTCTGATATCGCCGACCTTGCTTTTGTAATTACAGCGAAAAACTTCCGATCCAAATTTAATTAACGAATGGATTGTATATAATCGCTTGTAACCAGTACTCATGTTTTTTATTCTATACAGTTTTTGCTTCATTATTGACCTAACCCGGGGAAACTAAAATGAGGCGGCACAATTGTGGAGCACATACGACACAAATCGGATAACTAAAATGTTATCTACAAAAAGTGGAACTCTATTTCAATGAAACTGGCTCAGCTCTTCACTTTGCCTTACCGCCTTTGCTATCTGTTTGTAATTTAAACTTGCCTATGCGACAAAGATATATATGTATGTTAGTTAGCAGAAACTGGTGTAGTTGCAAAAAGGAAAGTCCTGCAATTCTATTAAGAATTGTGTCAGATTATCCTGCAGCAAAAGGAAAATTGCACCACACAAGCAGTAACAACAGCGACATTCTGGAATATTATTTCTTTTTGACCCAATTACTGTGGATCTGTTGTGCACGCTTAAATAATAAAATGGAAATTTATGACGTTTTTTTCTGTTAATAAGGATATCTAGTTTAGATCTCCTCATTATAATATTAATTAAGCCGTGCTTGGAATAGTTCTGCAAAGGCTAGGACATTTAGAGGGAAAAACTAGATATTTAACTTTGTGTGAATATAAGAAATACGTTGAGGTTGAAGGTGGTCAGTTCTGGCTATCTATTATTTTATCAGGGGCTGTACAAACTGAAAATTTGCGTCGCTTAAGATAGATTGGATAACTAGGCCAAGTTTAATAATATTTTTGATTTGCACAAGGTTAATTGCACAGTTCTACAAGATTCTGTTGTTTTCCGAAGTTATTTCCTACGGCCATAACGTCAGGATTTTGACTTATTTTTTTGCTACTTTTGAGGTTATGTACCGGATGCACAAAAATTACGACCAGTTTAAGTTATGAAATGTATTCCAACAATGTTATGAGCATCCACATTAACCCTTTGACGCATACATTTTTCTACTGGCTAATTTCTCTTTGCAAGAAAAAATCATAGATGACCGGTCAATAGCTTATTTTGAAGTGTAAGAGAAGTATTAACTGATGCAAGTAGAAAAGGAAAAAAAATGTGTACATCTAGTACTAACCTCAAAAGTAGCAAAAAAAACCATTTTTCAAGTACCTAACCTCGAATATGTCAAAATCCTGATGTAATGGTACAATCCTGACCTCAGATTCGGATTCTAGGCTTAAGTACTTTGCCCTTTCTCTCGAAAATAAGAAAGACATCTGCAGTTCTCTCATTTCCTATATTTTTTTATTCATTTATTAATTTTTTTCAAAGCTTTTTAATACGGCCAATCATTAGGTCTCTGACATCACTATAACCCTGTTCGGCGAACTCTTTAAAAAAGAGTTACACAGTTAATGAAGGATGGTTATCTCTTCTTCCTCATTCGAGCGCCGACTCTGTCAGCATGTCTGTTTTTAAGGCAATGACGAGAAATGGCAGCCACTACAACGCTGATAATGTTTCGCTTGAGCGAGATTAGCTCTCTTGAGCTTTAGGTAAGGGCCGGGCGGATCTACCGGGTGGTAAGGTAAACAAAACCAAATACTCAGATCCAGGTGTTCCGAGTAGTTACCTATACTCACTTTACCTTCTAATTTGAAAACGTAAGTGTAAAGATTGAGGGGGGCCATCCTCCCATTTTTTTCTGGTAAGAATAGAGGAGTCGAATTTGGCGTTAAAGGAAGACTTGGTTGTGGTATAGTCGGCATTTTTTGTTATTCTACTATCCAGAATTTTGGAATGTCTGTAGTCGGTACGCGTCCAAGTTTGTACTGCTTTTCGAAGAGTTCCACCGGCAGGCCGTGGAGACTAGTGTTAAGGGCTTGAAAGGGTACAGTTCCGAGGGCACCTGCAATCAGTAGTTCTGCCATCCGCTGTGATTTCTGGTGAAACACCTTATCTAGTGCAGGCTACCAGGCGACCACCCCGTATGTATGTAAGTGTAGATCTTACAAGACTGACATTGAGCCAGTATACATAAAATGCGCTGCTATATGTCCCATATTTTGCCTATTGTCATTTTACACGAGTACAGCGCTACCGTTGCTTTATATGTTAAATTTTCTATTTGGAAAAAATTCTAGATATTTAACTTGGTCACCTAATTTCAGTCTGATCCCATTAAGTGTTGGTAAGTTGATAGGATGAATGCTTCCGTCCCGGTTTATGCTCAGACCACATGATGTTCGAGAAGGATAGTTTGATAGGGCATGTTGCATCACCTCAGCTAAGGTATTAGGAAGTTTATCCGAGTTATCTAAGCAATGTCATCTGCGTAGGCCGGAATGTTTCAGATTTAGAAGTAACTTATTGAGGGCCCGATTCTACAATGGCTCAACTGTTTATTTATGTAGGCATCAATAAGTCTCTAGGGTTTGAAAAAGGGAGGAGGAGAGACTTATTGGCCTCATCTCATTAAGTTTAGTATGTGAGGTCCTTCCACCATTAGAAATAAAGACCACCTTTACCTCTGATTGAAGTTCAGCAGGAATAATACCGTTCAAGGCTTGAAGTTGTATATGTATAGCCCATATCAGTTTTCTTCTACTAACGATCTCACGGACTAGGTCATGTCCATCAGAAGCTGATTCAGCTTTTCTAGCTGTTTAAGAGCCCGAAGAGTTTCCAGGCTAGATCGGGTCCAGCTTCCATCCTGTTTGACTACAATACTTGGGAATACTTAGTGTAGTTGACGAAGATTGTTTGGCTTTTCTTACCATTTTGTTATATTTTCTGAGGTATTCCATATAGGATGTCTCTACGTTAGTTCTTTTAGCTTAATTGAAACGTTTGCGACACTCCCTTCTATTGGGTATAAGGGTAATGATTTCCGCCGACCAGGCCGGTCTGTACATGAAATCTGAATAGATTTATTACAAGCAAGCGTTAAGGTGTCCATTACATGCTAGTCCAAACATCCCGCCTGAAAGACTTAATAAAGATGGGTTCCATACCCACATTACGTATGTGAAGGTTAGTACTAAGAATAAAATTAAAAACAGACTCTTCTCCCTTTTTGTGTGGTGAAGATGAATTTTCACTATTCTAACGTTGTTAGTGCTGGGTGAAGATGTCTCGATTAGTGTATCATTGGCGCCCGCCTCTGCAGCGTAAACGTCCTCCTTGCCAGACGAGAGCAGGAATTCGAAGATTGATAAGGAAGTTGCCCACCATATCTGAAATGGACTACGCATCGCTATTTTCATCGCAGAATGGTAACGGAGTTGCTACGTTGGGATACGCTGTGCCTCTATGGTCTTCCTTCGTCAACGAGTTAACATCTACTGTTACCGCCCTAAGGTTTTTTTGATAGACCTTAAGGCTAATGGAGCCGAAGCCATGACTAATAATGTTATTGCACTCAGCGAGAGCGGCGAACGATTTCTCATTCAGGACAATAATAGCCTATTTTGACCTGCTCTGAACGTCACTTAACTAGGCTGTCTTACAATCTTGGGTGGGTAGACAAGGATTACTTAATTGTATTAACTCCAAGCGTTCTCTCGGATCAGAGGGTTCCGCCGGGAGCCAGGTTCTAGACCTAGGTCTGTTCGGGATCTGGTACTTTGAAAGAGCTTCGAACCTAGATACCGGTCAGACTTTCCCTAAAAGGTAGATCGCTTAACTATAAAGTTCCGCAGGCCTTTCGTCAAGCACGCGACGAACGTAATGTGACCTTGATGCCAACCCGGATCTTGGCTGCAGGGTAAGGTCCAGTGTTCTTCGAGAGAACATCATTATAAACCTTAAGCAAGGCGATTTCAACTTCCAATTGCTCGGTGTGATGGTTCCATCAACGTTGCTTCCGTCTACAACCGCCCAGGCGAAGTTGTCTTTTGTGACATCGCTAAAAGATTCAGTCTTATAGGGAAAGGGGGAGCCATCTTTGTCCTTCTTCGTTGTGTGTGTGGGGGCGGGGGGCTACTAAGGCCGAAGTCTTGTTTTGGGCAAGGAAGTTCTTTGCTTTTTTAAAGTCCAGATTACTCCTTGAGTTGAACGTTTATCAAGGAGACTGTAAACCATCCAATAGGCACGGAATAGCATAATACCTTGGATTACGGGACTTTGATTTAAGAGAGTTTCTGTTTCTCCGCCCGACCCCAATTGGCCAGCACCCCTAATAGTCGGAACCTCAGGAGCCTTTACCAGTCGTTCAACGTGGATGATGAATTCAAACTTTTAACAGTACTCAGAGTTACGGCACGCACACTAGGTATTACGTGAGTCTGAAGGCACACGGCCGACAACAACTATAACAAGCAAGAGGCAAAATAATTGCAAAAAAATCCACATAAGCCTACAAACAACCATTACCACAAGTGCAGTAACAGTCGCAAAACCCACAACAGGAACAAAAACCACATTGCCTACAATGTTATTGCTGAAGACAACCAGATATATTATTTTCATCAAATAGTTTAGAAATGTCCTTTCACTTAGCTGTTCTATACGCCGCAGACTATTCTCTGGACGGTCCGTTGTACTTATCTTTTAGTCTGAGAGTCTGTTGCTGCATCCATCTATTATGTTATATTACCCATCGTGTCATCACTTTCTACGGAAATACGATGTGTGATATCATGTTTCGTCAATCCGCTAAACAATAAAACAAGATCTTTAAACGTTTCCCATTGCTCAGCTCATTTTTGGTCGAATCCTTAAGCATTTAAGAATATTTCGTTATTCGTTAAAAAATTTAAGTCTTGGAGTCCCGAAAGTAATTAATTTCTAGCAGCTTCAATTAAAGTTGAAAGTTCAAAAGAAGCAAAACAATAGCATTTATCTAAGATGCATACGCTATTTTCTTACCCCAAATCAGCTTTTGATAAAGTAAAGTTTTGTGCGTTTTTCGTTTAACTTTGACATTATTCCCCGGAGCCTTGGAAACTTTCTTCTTGTAACTAGCAGCTTAAGTTTCTTTATTTTTGCATCGTTTTTACTTCAAATTCGAAGGACATACAAAGGAGAAGTTCGCATTTTGAAAGGTAATATCAGGGAGAAGTTGAATCCAAAAACTTGTACAGAGTGGTACGAAAAGTTTTATGTAACAAAAAGGCAGGTGTGCTAAGTAAAGAATTTGTGAGAATGTTCTTTTTGGTAGTTTTCTGATGTAAGTGGAATGTATCGTTTTAAATAGATATCATGTTTTTCTTTATCAATGAAATGTGTACTATGGAACGTACCTTCTTGCTTGTGACAGAATAGTTTGAGATGTATGTACAATACTTTTATCATTGCAAAATGTTTTCAGTAAGTCAAATTGCTTTATCACACATGAACTTGATGGCTGCATTTTTTACTTAACAGTACGTAGAGAGACATGTAGTATGTATTTTGTCGCCATCGAATTCTTATTTATCCTCCTGCTTCATAAAGTTGTCCTCTTACCTTTCTAGTCGTACCCAGCGCGTCTTGTTTCGGGGAGCTCTTTCTGACCAAATCCTCGTCACTTTGGGGGTGCCTCAGGGTATTATCCTTGGTCCACTTCTCTTCCATTCTATACGTTAATGATGTTTCGCTTCTCCTGACCCACAGTAAAATTCTGTGTTATGCGGACGATGGAAAGTTTTTTCGCATTGCTTCTCACGAAGCAGACTGCAGTACCGTGCACTCTGACCTAGCCGTGTTCTGCGACTGGTGTGTTCGCAATCGCCTTCCTTTAAATGCCGGCAAGTGCACCGTTATGACCTTTTCCCGTAAGAGACGTCCTTTCCTCTTTGACTACACCGTCGATGGCGTTACCTTATGCAGGGCTGATAAGATGAAGGACCTAGGTGTGGTCCTCAATTCTCGCCTTTCATTTGAGGATCATGTGGATTTGATCGTTGGTAGGGCTAACTCGATGCTGGGTTTCGTTAAAAGATGGTCTAAGAACTCGACGACCCCTACCTAACTAAGCTTCTTTACTGTACCTTCGTCAGACCGCTTTTGGAATATGGCAGCCCCGTGTGGTCTCCCTATTTCACCGTTCACGTCAACCGCGTCGAGGCAGTGCAGCGCAGATTCCTTAGGTTTGCCCTCCGTGGACTTCCCTGGACTGATTCCTGGTTGCTCCCTTCTTATACTGATCGTTTAGGGCTGATTTCTTTTGACTCCCTTGAAAAGAGGCGTAAAATCTCCAAACTATTATTTTTGTTCGATCTATTGCAGGGTACAATAAATTCTCCCGACTTACTGGCGGCTGTGAACATCTCTATCCCGCAACGATCCTTGAACTGAAGGAAACGGGGAGGCAGATAGTATCGTAAAGCGACGAGCTGACAAGAAGTTTTAAGACCCGGAGCCATATGTTGTTTTAGGGCCTGTTTGAGAAATGGGTCACAAAAGAACACTGGAGACCGTCGGACGAAGAGGAGTATTCTGAATTTAGACCGAAAGATTCTGTAGTGGCCCCCATGACATGATAATTTCGGGTGTTATGACTGACACTCCTGGATCGGTTATTGCACGGGTAATTTCCCACTACATCCTATTAGGTATCTCGATAGTGAGGCCCTTTGTTAAATTTAGTGATGGGCAAAAGCAAGTCGAACGGCATTAGTCTTTCTGGTTTGAGTTAAAATAAAAGCCTTTAAGCTGATTGGCGATAAGAGAATAACATCCACCATGGAATCTTTAAAACATGGACACAATGTCGGTGGCTTGAAATTGTTTTCTTGTTAATTCCATGAATATTGCTCCAACTTAGACTAAAGATATAGAAATATTTTACTTCAGTAAGTTCAGAAAGAAGGTCTCAGGTTTATTTTCAACACTTTGATCAGTCAAAGGTGCTTTTAATTTTCTACAACGCTACTTTGAGCTTATTTAACAAGTCAAATCCGGTTTCTATTACTTGAACTTCAACTATTTTTGCAATTCTACACCTTTCATCAAACATTGTTTGTTTGTAAACGATATTCGAACGTTTTTCATCTTCTTTGATGTTTTCAGAAAATGAAACCTGCTTAACCTAGTAAAATGTATATTATTAAAGTATATACAATTTAGAGTAAATAAAACATTCACAAGATTTGCAGAGAGGATTCAAATTCTCCAAATCAGAAGGACGCTAAAGGAACGTACCTACTGAAAATACAATTATTCAAATGATGTTTGCGTGGTTACGCAAACAAGCCAGCCAATACCATCTGCTTCCAGTACTTAGCTGATGCATCCTTCTTCCACCACGTTTTACTTCACTATATAGATTTGTTTATTCAGATTGTCATCTCAGCTTTACAACAGCAATTTGCATTGTGATTCAAGAATTTTCAAGGAAGAGACAAGATTTTCGTTGCAGGAATCATTCAAAAATTTACTTTTCCGTCAGAGTGGTAAATGCAAAACGAATCTTTTCAGATTTCAGAAAAAACTTTTAATGCTTATCAAATGAAACACTGAAAGAATTTACTTTTTTAAGTTGCTAATTTATTTAGATTACATTCTGTTACCATTTCGAATAGGATGTAAGGTTTGTAAGTCATTGACAAATTAACCTGATTCAATGAATTAAAAATTTCATCGAGTTCCTCCGCCGGAAACTAGGGTTGTTTTGTTCGTTAACAAATAAATAATTTCAATGACTATCTAATCTTAAGCCAAGGCTCTAAGAATACTATACTTCCATGAGGCAAATATATTTTTGTCTTTAATCGGGCAGTCCTAAGAGTATGCAGCGAAATGTCGTCATTCTGTAAGCTGTTCCTAAATACCTAGTTTCCCCCTTCAAGGGTGTCTAGGGAAATTAATTAGGCGTCTTAAAAAACATTTTAGAAGGCTTGCATATTTATGTTCTAACGAAAGCGCCATCGAGAAGATTCGTTAATTGGGCGTTGTAAAGTTCCCTGGGCTATATTTTTTTTGGTGTACGTGGGAAACGTGGTTGAATGGAATAATGGTCGCTAGAATATCGGCATCATCGGCAGAATAGAGAATTTCGAAATTATTTTTCCAAAAATTTCGTCATTTCTGTTTTTGGGTAATCAATCTACGCTCGTATACCAAACGTTATTTTCTCCCTCTACCTTGTTGGGCATAGAGCGTAAATTACACATACTTTCCACCTGAGTCGGTTCTGTTCCAACGCCTTTAATATTGCTGTTACGATTTTTTGATCTGGGTACCTTCCATCTCTAAGGATCTTTTCTTGTGTTACGTGATCGTCCAATTCGGCGTCGGCCTTCGATTCCGTGCGAACTTTGTTGAGCGATGTTGTTTGATTCTTTTCTCAATCTGTGACCTATCCATTGCCTTTTCATTCGCCTTCGCACGGCGATTTATAACCCGTCTTGGGATAGGATGGGAGGGCTTTGACATACAGACAGTTGGACATCAGACCGAAACTAAAAAGAGACTAAGAATGCTGATTGAGGCACTTCTGAAGAGACATACGTTTTGCGAAAAGAGCTCCTCGAAATAGAATTGTTTTGAGCGATTAATTAAGAAGACAAACAATCAACAAACCGAAGTGAATACGTTGTCTACGAAGATTCAAATCGGCAAAGGCTGATGAAGCAATTCGAGCCGATTGATTGTGCGAACTCGCAACACGTGGCGATCCGAAGAGCAGGAAAGTACGCAAATTTTAAAATCGTGGCAGGAGTGGAGGAATTAGAAGAACACCAGGTTCGGTTGAAGATCTAGTGGATACGTTTGCAAAGGGCATGCAATTGAACTACATATCAAATTAGTTGCCCTGGCTTGAACCACAGGGTTCGAGCATCGGTCCTGAGTTTTTAATAATAATTAGAAAATCCACTCCGTTGCTGGGCTATTGTCTAACTCGCATTATTTCCACTTACCTAATTCCCTTCCGGACGAAGCCATGCTAACGCATCATAGGCTTGTCCCCTGGGCTTTGGCTGTATCATAAAAAACAAGTTTCGCCTTAGTGCATACTGCCCATTATACTTTGAAAGTTACAGAATATAGTAACTCCGTGGATATTACTGATTTTCAGGAGCTGCATTCTATTGAACCATGTTCCCCAGTCGTGGAGACGGGTTCCGGTAGATTTTGTCCCGAAAGTTGGACAAAGAGGACATGAATCTACGAAGCATTTTAGATTAACTACTCTAACGTTGTTTGTGCTTAATACCATGAAACGAGTCCTACAAATTCAAATACTGAAGATCATCGACCTTATCCAATTCACAGCACGCTTACCTAACCAGCAGATCCATAGAGACGGCTCTACACGAGGTAGTAATAACTCTTGAGCAATCAACCCATAATCAACACTATACCATTGACGCTTTTTCAGATATTGATTGAAGGAGGTATTGAAGATACCGAGCTTCAGGCTACCTAAGCTCAATGGACAAGCACTTATGCTATGCTCCACTGCAAAGTATTTGGGTGTTATACTGGATACATTGCTAAACTGGAAACTAAATGTTGAAGAACGGATGAAGAAAGCGTACATAGCCTTCTATGCCTGTAAAAGAATAAAAGGGCAAAAGAAAGTCTTTATCACTTTCAGTGCAAATGCCCGGCAAGGTATCGAACGTTCGGCAGCTTCTGTTTTGTGAGTTAAGGGAGATCTCGGGAAGAAAATTTTGACAAGTCTTCCACTTTGTAAGTGCTACTGTTTTGGGTTAGTACTCAACGTACTCCTTATATTACTGTTCCCTTTAACCCATTCTAGTGGACAGGACATATATTTCTCCGGTCCAAAATTTAGTTTTGTTTTGTGCATTTAACTGTTGCCAATTATGGACCAATTTGGGTATCTTCCTTTTCTTTGGATCTTCTCCACGTGCTGCGCGATCGTCCAATCCGGCATTTTCTTTGGTCTATGAAGTCTCTTAAGCGATGTTTTTTGGCTGGCCCTTTTTTTATTATGTAGCCTATCCGTTGCTGCTTTGACCTCATGAATCACCAAATTCTATCTCTTATTCGCCTGTGAGTCTATGTAGGCCTTTTAAAAAATTTCGTCCTAGGGTGTGGTAGAGAGGGGGAGGGGTAGTCTAACTCCGTAACGCTTGCTTTTTTTGTTGAGTAGAGTATGTTCCTCCGATTGGTAGCATGTCAAAAAATGTTTGGTCGGGTGAGGTTGGGGGGTGGAAGTTAAACTTAATTTCGTAATGCATGGAATGATTTAGATAATTCTTTCCCTGTTGGATAGAGTATCAATCTCCATAGATAATAATGAAAAAATCTATTTCCAGCGTGGGGGGAGGGGGCAAGGGGTTTGGGTGGTCTAACTTCGTAACGCGTGGACCGATTTTGACGATTTTTCTTTGTTGGGTAGAGCATGTGCCTCCATTTGTACCACGTCAAAAAAAAATTTGCTGGGGTGCGAATGGGGGTAAGGGGTGAAACCTAACATCGTAATTCGTCGACTGATTTGGATAATTCCTTTTTGGATGTATAGAGTATGATACCCCATTGCTAATAATGAAAATATTTGGTCTTAAGATGGGGTGGTGGGGGGAGGGGTAGTCTAACTTCGTAACATGTGGACCGACTTCGATGATTCTTCTTTTTAATGTGTAGAATATGTTGCCCCACTGGTACAACAACAACAATTTATGAGCTTGGATGGTGTGCGGTTGGTCCGCTACCCAATTTCTTAATTCATACACCTATTTGGAAGATTATCTTTTGTTGCGCACAGTATGATCCCCCATTGTTACTATATTGAAAAATGTTGACCTAGGGTTGGGGGGGGGGGCTAACCTAACTTTGTAACGCGTGGACTGATTTAGGTTATTCTGAATGCACAGAGTATATATTTCTATTCTGACACAAATTTTGGCTTGTGGTGAGAGTTGGAGGAGGGATGGTGACTAGCTTCATCCTTAGACCGATTTTGATGATTGACTGTTGTACAGAATACGTTTTCTGATTGATAAATGATAAAAATGTTGTACCTAGAGTGACTACGATGATTCTCTCACTACGATAATTCTCTCTTGCTGTACAGAGAAAAGTGGCGCACTAGGTTCATGTTAAGAATTTTCTAAGGTGAGGGTACTAAAGGGTGACAGTGACTAATTTTGTAATATGTTGCCGGATTTGGATAATTTTGTTAGTGCACTACCTCTGCAACTTTGAAATGGTTTTGTTCGTATGAGCAGTATTCTTCGAGTCATAGATATGAAGACACTAAAAAAAGTGAAAAATAAAATAGTTTAAAAAAATTTAATAGACTTCACACAAATGGTAAAAACGCGTAAAATAATTTGTCATTTTATATCTATTACGACATTTTCAAGTCGGTTCAAATTAAACAAACAAACAATTGAAGATAATATATAAAACTACTCTCAGCTCACGGAATCATAAGGAAGGACGATTAAATACCTTTGGGGTAGTTGTTTGGTTTGCTTACTTTGCACCAACTTCAAAACATATAATAAAATATATAACATATATAACATGTTGACAACATCACTTTCGTTAAGTACTTCTGTATTAAATTTGTGTCTCCTAACATTACCTATGTACATTTACGTTCTCTAGGAAAATATTTTGAATCTGAACTGATGCACTATGTAATATGCAAAGCCAAACAAAATTAATTATTATTATCACATATTATTACCTGTAATTAAATAATTATTAATAAACCTTATTTTAAAACATTTTATCTATCCCATTCACAGAAGGCTCATATTTTTGCATAAGTCAAATTAAATTTTGTCGACAATTTTTATATAACAAAGTTTCGTGTAGAAGTAAAATTTTAATCTGATTTGGTTGCTCGTTGAATAAATTTATTTACCGGCTTTTAGTTTTATGGGTACATGCAATTATAAAACGTTGTATACCTTTCGAATCGGACTAATAATGAACATGTTTGTTTTGCATATAATTATAACAAGCACATACATTTTATTGACAATAACATATCGCCCTCCAAGGGTAAACTAACAAAACAAAGGGAGATAATTACAAATGGAGGTATCAAATATTTATATGGTTTGCCAAAATTGATTTTAGAAACTCCTACTTTGTGTTATTAAAGTTTTCCGCAAATATCGAAAACAATATTTTATTTTAAATGTATTTACCCATAAAGGCAACATTGGTGGTGACACTAGACACACAATCATTTCGAATGGTGTTTTCCGGCTGCATTTATGTTATCATAGGGTTACATTTGAGATTTGAAAAGGCGTTTCCTGAATTGAAAGTTAACCCATTTGTTTTTAAAAGGACTGTAAGGAGAAAATTTCGTTTGAAATTTCAAAGAGTTGTCGCTAGATAAATTTATTTCCGTAGTTTCTTTTAAGCTTGTTAAGCTCTCAAAGTAAGTTTCCTTTCCAGTTACTTTTTTGCTATGATAAAATTTGTGTATCGATACGCAAACTAAAGTTCAAAGCGAAATATTTTATGAGAAAGAAAACTTTCTTTTTTTTCAAACAACTATAGAATTTGAGAGGCTGCAGTATTTCAAGAACTCTCTTTTGAGTTAAGTTTGAAAGAATTGCTTTTCTAAGTAAACTATTATTTTTCTCTAAGGAGCTGTTCAAATATTACGTAACGCAGTTTTTTAAGATTTCTGATACCCCCCTCCCCACCTTGTAACGTGCCGTAACGTTTCTCGTTCGGTGGGAGGGGCCTCCTAAACGTTATGTAACACTTAGATGATTATTTTTACCTAAAATATCAATTGTTTTGCGACAAATTCCGGAATAAGAAGCAATGGAAATTAAACGAAATTTTAGCCCACTTTAGCCCCTATGTGTGGAATTCCGTTTTTAATATTAACACAAAACCGAAAATTTTAAATTGTCTATTCTAATTTACCTTACTATGTTACCGCGGTTTCGCCTCACTCCCAAAATTTGGGAAAAATCTAAATTTTATGTAATCCCAAACAATTTTTCTCACTTTTGGAAGTGACTGTACCTGCAATGGTAGGAGTTAGATCAACATTGTTGACAATTTCGGAAAGGTCATTGAGATGGTAGTTTTTTTAGAGTTTGTTTGATGTCGCTGTGTTGGGTAGATCAAAAGATAAAAATAAAAGAGTTATGTGCATACCAGGAAAAACTGAAATTTATGAATCACCCTGTAATTCCCAAACGGTTAAGATCGCCCCCCTCCCTGCTATACAATATTTTTCTTTGTCTAGGTAAGATCTATCACCCCACTCATTTTGGCACGTCAGATCTGAAACACCCTGTAGATGTCGTTATATCTAGGAAATTTATGGACTGGTTACCAAATTTTCTATTTTAAAGTAAATTTTATGTTACTGTCAAGTTTATTTAAAATATTGTTGAGGAAGTTATTTAGCTGCCTTCCTGTTCCTGTCCGTATGGAGAATACGTCAACGATGTATCTGATCCAGAAAGCCGGTCCCATTGCTATCCCAGAACAGAAGGAAAAAGATTGCAAACATTGAAGGATACTAGTTTCACATTTTTAAGCAATTGAAGATTTTAAATTTTCTTGACTAGGTCTTTAGTGTTTTTGATGGAATATTTAGGTTCAAAGCTAATTTAATCCAGCAAAAGTTCGTTAAGTTTTTCACAAAGCTTTTGTGCGTAAAGAACTGGAAGACATATGATCGAATAATAAAAGAAATTAAAGAAAAACTAAATAAAAATAATTAAATTTTATGTAAATCAGACGATTTAAAGGCAACTCAAAGGAATGCACAAAAGAGCTTTTTTCGCATGACTCTTTGGGGCCGTTCAAGTATTACGTAACGCAGTTTTTGACGATTTTTGAGCCCCCATCCCCCCTTGAAACGCGACGTAATGCGTTACCCCCCCCCCCCTCTTCCCTTCCCCCTCCTAAAAGTTACGTTGCGCCAAATACGGCCACCCTACTTTATTAAAACTAGGTGACACTGAAAGTAGTGATCCCTTGACGATTGCGAACCTTTTCGGCGACTTTTTAAGATAGCTTTTATTTCTGACAACTGCGATACTTAGTCTAAGGATTTCAGTTACTTGACATTATTTCCTCCTTCTTAACTGGAAATGAAAGATCTTACATTTGATGACGATACAGTCGCGAATTACATCAATAATTTGGCAGATAGTTTTTCGTGCGGTCCTGATTGTATTCCTATTTCCCTTTATAAGAACTGTTCTTCTTCCTTGGTTTCTGCTCTTTGTTATTTATTTAATTTATCTATTTCTTGTGGAGTGTTTCCAAAATCTTGGAAATCATCTCTTATTATCCCTCTTCACAAGAAAGTCAAGAGGTGTGATATTTCCAATTACAGACCCATTGCAAACTTGTGTTGTATTGCTAAGATTTTTGAGGCATTAGTTTGCGATACACTATACTTTCATTGCAAACCTTTTCTTAGAACTTTCTAGCATGGCCTTATGAAAGGTAGGTCTACTGCGACTAACCTACTGAAATTCTCAAATTTCTGCTTATCCAAAATTGAGGCTGGAAAGCAAGTGGAATGTATCTTTACAGATTTTAGCAAGGCATTCGACAGAATAAGCCACCAAATTTTGATTCACAAGTTGAC
Organism: Leptarthrus brevirostris; assembly: GCA_964036015.1. Taxonomy (NCBI): domain Eukaryota; kingdom Metazoa; phylum Arthropoda; class Insecta; order Diptera; family Asilidae; genus Leptarthrus; species Leptarthrus brevirostris. The sequence goes on from OZ038373.1 coordinate 11,001,971, forward strand.
GGCCCTCGGGTTTCCTTCATTGTTTGTAGACTGGGATCGTTCTTACCTACTAAATCGGACTCAGCGTGTGTCCTTCCGTGGATCACTATCCAGTTTATTTTTAATTCCTCTGGCGTACCTCAGGGAAGTCATCTGGGTCCGATTTTATTTATTATATACATCAATGATGTATCTTTATTCTTTATTCACTTTTAAATTCTGACTTAGACGCTTTCTACAACTGGTGTTCTGATAACTATCTTCCCCTCAATATTAGTAAGTGTACGTCTATGTGTTTTACTCGTAGAAAGAATCCTCTCGACTTCAACTACACCATGCATTTCTGTGTTCTGGAAAAAATTAATAGGACCAAGGACTTGGGTGTCTGGTTGAACAGTAGTTTTACGTTTGACGATCACATTGATAAGATAGTTATTAAGGCTAATTCTACATTGGGTTTTATAAAAAGATGGGCAAAGGAATTCGACGACCCTTATATCATCAGGCTTCTCTACTGCACCTTTGTTAGGCCTATTCTGGAGTATGCTAGTTGTGTTTGGTCACCATTTTATCGTGACTCAATTGACCGGGTAGAGGCAGTCCAGCACTGTTTTGTTCGCTTTGCACTTCGTGGGCTTCCTTGGAGCGACCCTCTTATCCTGCCACCGTAATCAGATAGGCTTAAGCTCATAAAACTAGACTCTCTTGAATTCAGACGTAACATCTCTAGAGCTGTTTTCGCTTTTGAATATCTTCAAGGTAATGTTGACTCTCCAATCTTGTTGTCTTCTTTTAATATATCGATTCCGAGTCGCTCCTTGAGAAATCGAGATTTTCTTAAAATTGCACAGCATTGCACAAATTACGGTTTTCACGAGCCCGTCACGTCAATGTCTCGGTTTTTTAATTCGCATTTTAACAACATTGATTTTAATCTGTCGAAAAATTCTGTGAAGGCCAAACTTTCCTAACTACTCTGTTATTATTTTGTAATTATTATGTATTATTAATTATTTTTCTATTTTTCTAGTTATTTTTTTAATTAATTATTTTCTAGCTATTTATATTAATTATTGTGATTCTTATTTTATTTTATAACTATTTATAAATAAATAAGAAACGAAATTTCAGCTCACTTTGGCCCTAATGTATTTGCGTGAAATTCGTAAGTTCATGGCTTCTAGTTTAGGTGGTTTTGCTTGACTGCAACGGCCGGACTCTTCTTAGAATGTAAACTATGAACTCGTGGTATACACCCCCCCCCCACCCCCCTGACTCACTGTAACGTTTCACAAGACCCCACTCAAGTCAATTGTTGCTAGATTTTCTTTAATTTATTTCTGGCTTCTAAAATTCCTGTTATGATTTCATCTCTTGCTGCAACTTCGGACCCTTATACCGTTTCTTTCATAGTCCCCCATAAATAAAAATCAAGTGGGGTCGTTATAGCTTATTTTATATTAAATTCTATGAATGTAATCATTTGAATACCCATACTTTCAAGTATCGATAATTCTTTTACCTTTTATCGATACTCCAGTATCGCAACATTCCGATACATTGCTGCAATAACAAGTATCGATAATTTTGCTTTGGTTTCCCATCTCTAACAAGTAGAAGATTTGTGATTTCTAGAGAAGGAAGGTACCGCGACCAAAATATTGTGACAGCAGTTGAAAGTGTTGTCCAGAACCGGAACAGTTAAAGAGTCGGGGTGGGTTAAATACAAAACCATTTGCGGTATAAGGTTACTCTTATTATTCCTTGCACTACCAATCCAATATTCTCAAAGCAATATTATAAAAAAGCATCGTCCGCAATCCTCATCATTTTTATACAATCAAAAACTAAATATATGCACAGATGTACCGAAATGCTCACGCAAAAAACGAATAGCTCAAGTATAAAATTTTTGTGCACACGGGACTTTTATTAACCCAAAGTCACATTTCTCTAATAAAATTGCCCTAGATAAAGCACAATCTTAAAGAAAGGGAAACTACAAATGCTTCCCGAACAAGTACATACTACAAACCTCTTGGGGAAAGAAATTTGCTGGAAAAATCTTATTAAATTCAAGGACCAAAATCAGCGTGAAAAGAGAGCACAATGCTGAGCTAAAGTAAAATCCTTGCGGGCATACTATCACTTTGGAAGATTTATTTCAGTTGAAATGTGATCATGACAGCGTTCGACTTGATTTAGTTGATGACAGAGATTTTACATTTGTACACAGCTTGGTGGAATTTATGGGATACATTGGTATGTCACCAAATATGCATAAAGTAGCTATGCTTTGGAACGGCGGTAATTACATTAATGGTAATTGTGGGTAATTGCGACTGAGCAGCAATTAGGTTATCTCTAGCAATAACATATCGGAGAGGAATTACTTGATATCTTAAACAATACTAAATCAAGGGTTCCAAACTGTACATGCAATCAGCAAGCAATTATATTTAGAAATTAACAAAGATACTGCTAATCCTGTTGGGAATTAAAATACAAAAGCTAACTATAGTAAATATAATATTTATACTAATTATGGTATGAACTGCCAAAACAGACAAATATTGAAAGGTTTGCAATGAATATTGGCCTATTCGGTATTGGGGGCTTTTCCCAACACCGAGTATACAAGAAAACACATGAAGTCCACTTCTACAAAAATCGAGTTAGCCTATAAAAATAAATATACATCACACTAAGAAACAAATAATTCCACCATAGTCGGTCGGAAGTTTGGTTAAGGAAGGAAAAGTAAAACCAACGCGCCAGTCGGGACAGCTTGGTTTATATGTGATATACAGAAGCACTCACGGGACCGTTTAAGGGACAGCCCCCCTCCTTGAATAGGTTAGGTAAGCATGTTACTCGCTTATCTAAAACTGCAACTCCCAAACGTCCAGTACACCTAGGATTCATGGGATTAATTCTATAATGACGACCTTCGCCTGTAGCCATCAAACTACAATCGGACGAGTGTTGAAGCGCTTGGATCATGGAGGTGGAGCGAGTACTGATTAATACAAAAAATTAACATCCACAAAGTGAGTGAAAAATGTGGAAAGTTTACCGCACCCACCTCTACAAAGTACAAATTATGTGGGACGATTAGAGAGCGCTGGACGGTGGTGGATCGGTGATGCTACATGGTCTAAAATACCAGAACAAAGATAGATTAAAAACTGCATTAATTCTATTAACAATATAGGGTTTTTTTATTTTGAAGTCAAAGCCCAGGGGATAACCCTATGATGCATTAACATGACTTTGGCCGAAAGGGAAGTAGTGCATGGGAAATGAGGGAACTTGAACGTCTTGTTTTTGCATTCCTGCTAGATAACAGCCCAGAGACGGAGTGGATTTTTAAATTTAATTAAAAACTTACGGGAAGACCGAGGCACTAATCCTGGAACCATTAGGTGGTGGTCGCGCCATTCAACCAATTGTTCCAACTCCGTCCGTTAGGTTAGAATGGCAGCCTCCCAATGGGACGGCTCACTTAAGCCGTAATGACCCATAGTGCTACTACGTTTCCCCGTGAAGAGATATCTAAAATCACTCGGATCTTCTCATGGATCGAGCTAGGTCCTTAATATTCGCTTGTATACTCAAAAAAAAGGGGAGCCTAAATATCAGCTCCTACGATTGCATACACCTGGACAGTTGCAGAGGAGATGAGGGATGGTTTCACTTATTTATTTATTAAAGATTCGTCGTCAACAAAAGACTACTGCAGGTTGGAAATTAAATGAGGAACAAAATAATTAAAAATTATAACAAATTAAAAAGTAAATTAAACTTAAACTTGACGTAAAACTTAGTAACTAAAACAAAGCACTTAGCCGAGACAAGATCCAAGTTGGTGTTTCAGTCGTAGCCGGGAGAAATCCAAATCAAAGCCGATAAAGTGCTTGTTGAAGAGGCGTGACATCGCGGTAATTGGCCCATGCATGGCGTACAGTGTTCGGTGGGTGGAAAAGTGCAAGAAATCATGACTCCTCAAGGAGAGGGACGGGACAGATATGTTCAATGTCCGTAGCACTTCAGGTGAGTTTACCGTTCCCTGTAATATGTCGAAGATTAGAAGTATTTTGGAAATATTGCATATTTTCAAGGGAGACAAGGGAAATCAGTTGCAGTCGGTCGGCATAAGAGGGTAGCACCAAAGGATCATTTCGCACAATGCAAACCTAAGAAATCTATGCTGTACTGCCTCGATGCGGCCGATGTAAACAGAAAAGTAGGGAGACCAAACAGGGCTACCGTACAACAAAAGGAAGGTACAGTAACGAAGGTAAAGGAACGAAGGTGCAATAAAAGAAGCCTTTTTAGGTAGGGTTCATCGACTTCTCTGGATCATCATCAACATTAAGTCAACCCTGCCGACGATCGAAAACACATGATTCTCAAAGACTTAAGTTGAGAACCACCATCAAAGGAGTAATAGAAAAGGAATGAACATCTTATACGGAAAAAAGTCATGCCCTTGCCGACATTTAGGGGAAGGAGATTTTGAGAACACCAATTCTCAAAACGTAGCCAGATCAGAATTCAAGTGACTACAATCGGAGTCATGAGAAACAGTGCAGAATATTTTGGCATCATCCGCATAATACAGAATTCTAGCACTAGACATAAGAAGCGAAACATTGATATATAATATGAAAACCAACGGGCCAAGGATGTTACCCTGAGGCACCCCTGAGGTAACAAAGACGAGATCGGAAAGAGCTCCCCGGAATAGGGCACGCTGAGTACGTCCTGGCACATAGGAGGACAACCAATCAACGAAGGAGGAAGGAAACCCTTAAATCCACAATCGATTTGTTTACCTGAATTCGAGAAGTTTGGTGGTCGTCGATTTGCCGTTGAGAAAGCCATGCTTGAAAGAGCTCATAACAGGTCTACAGTGAAAGTGAAGTATAACTTCTTCGTTATCTTGGCAACTCCTACAAAAGTCGTTTGAGTTCCACCTAAGGTTGACCAAATCTGCCATGTAACAGGTGCGTCTCCTTTGCAATTTTTATATTTTTTTTGCATCCTCTGAACTTTCTTTAGTTGCTTTTTTACCTGTCACCAGATTATCACCCCGTATATAAGTGTAGGCCTGATCCTGGTGTCATAAGGCTTATACACAATTCGCTACTCCATGCCTTTGGCCTATTGAACAAGGCTGCCGCTTAGAATTCATCCGTTGAAGAAACGAACTCTAGTTGGAAGAGCATACAGGATTGTAGAACTTACGTTCGTGATATGAGAGATCTCTCTAGATTCAGCTTCCTTAAGTACGGCGGACGAAGGAAAAATGAGACACTTATTGACCTAAAGTTCTTAGGTTTGCTGTGCAAGGTTCTTCCTCCTTTGGGAATGCAGACCACCTTGATCTATGTTAAGGAATGTGTGTGAAATATAAGCAGGGTTCATAAATAGCTTCTAGTCATGTGATTAAATGCTCAAAGATTGCTTGAAGTTCAGTAGGGATTTGAAATGCTTGAAACTGTTGATAACACATTTCAGTTACCTACTACTTAGGATCTCATGGCCTAGGCCAGGACTATCAGAAGCTACTGTAGACTATTCTCCCTGTTAAGAAGCCTGGAAAGGATGTATCAACCAGTAGCTCCAGGGTTTCTAGACTTGGTGAGGGATTGCTTGACTATGAGTCTGTGAGTGTTTGGTGTTGTTGAGAAGATCTTGTGCAAACGACCCGTATAGAGAGTGCTTTCGACTTTATTCCCTAAGCACTCCCACCATGACCGCTTAGCTTTAGTAACTAGCGTTTTAAAGTTTCTGAGGCTTTCCTTATAGAAAGTGCATGAATTATTATTTCCGCTCTCTACCACAATGTTTTTGGCTTACCTCTAGAATTTCGGTCGGGACAAGAAATCGTTGTCACTTTATTTGCATTCGTTAGTTGTCCACCACTTTGTTGAGTGTTTGCCTAGAATCGATACTAGGCAGACTTTTGTTAGGTATACTATTTTTCAAGGCAGTTTTGTATTTATCCCACTTTAGCCTGTAGAGAATACTTCAATAATGGTCAGCATCCTCTTTTTTTGTTTTGTTTTTTTGTTGTTTTTTTGTCTGTTTTTTTGTTTTTTGTCTGTTTTTTTTTTGTATACGATGTGGCCAAATCCTAGGGGAAAACCCTTTGATGCGTTAGCATGGTTTTGGCCGGAAGGGAATTTATGGGTAAGGGAAGTGAGGAAACTTGAAAGTCTTGTTTTTTATTCGTTTTCAACGTCCTCTTCCATAGCCGATTACAAAGCTTTGTCTTCACTCTCACGTCCGAGGTTACGTAGGAAGTGAATAAGCATTCCGGATGTAGACTGCGCATCGTTGTCCTCATCGCAGGATGGTAGGTTACCCCTGGCTGCGAACCATCCACAACGCATAACATTATTATTAGGGTAGTAACTTCTTTTTTGCGATGCGAGCCGAGTCAGCGAGTTTACTACTAAGGTGCGAACCAAAATTTTTAAAGACTCACAAACTTATCTACGAAACTCACCAGTCTTCATCCCTTATGAAGTCAAAGTATTTAGGGTCTATGCACTGTTTTTTTTTCAACTGAACCACAAAAGTTTTCATTAATTAAAGACTTGGTTAGTATCACATTAAGATCGATGCTAAGAATTCTGTCTGGTGAGACCAACTGGTAAGTTACAACCACCCTAGTTGACGCTTATTAAATTTAACTATCGCATCAATTTATATTTAAACTGTTGTTAATTGAGATAATGTGCACATTGTTACTAGCTGTCGATAGCTTTAAATTTTCTGGAATATATAGTGGTTTCCATCGATGGTATGAACTTAATTCCAAAACAATGCTGGTAGCAATTTCAGCTCCAAGTAAATTATCGATGTGTAAAGTTACTCGACCGAGCTCTGTCGTAAGCTTCCCATAAAACTGAATAAAGTAGTCCTATAAGGACTAAAGTTTCCGGTTTCAAATAAACCAGAATGTGAGTTTGTTTCCATTTTGTGAATACGTGTACAACCCACATAATCTGAATAATTCTCCGCAAAATGCATTAAATTGTCTTTGGAAAGACTATAAACGTGTAAATGGCCGTTCAGTCTTTCACGTACGGAGCGTTAGCTGTTGAATACAGACTTTCTGTAAGGAATACTACCCGCATAACAATAATAAAACTTTTTAGAGTTCTGTTCTGACTGCGAGAATAGACCTAGGATTGAAGTTGTTTACTAACTTTTATTTAAAGTTCGTGTTTCAAACGTTTTTACTTCAATTTACAATCTCTAACGTAGCGATTTTTCAAGCTTATCTTGAGATTTATGAGGATTTTTTTGAAATTAATTAAATTTTATTTCAAAAGGGACTTTTTCACGATACTTTTGAACGGAGTCAACAGAAAATGTTAATCAGTTAGCCGCTTGTAATTCCAAGGGTTTAAAGTTGCTTATATTCGAGCAGAAAAGGTATGAGTTTTACTGTAGGGACTGAAGTTCGGACATTCGAGCTTTTCTGTAATTTATAAAATTTGGATAAAGAAAAACAACAAAGGATGGAACAAGATAAGTATAATGCAATTGCTGCCTTGTGCCTTATCATATATATTAAACAAATATTCCTGGCGTCCTATAAAAATACAATCTCTAGAGGAAAGATAAGAAAAGAATAATTCCAGGAAGAAATTTTTTGCAATATTTTTCGGTGGGTGTTTGTTATTTTACCTTTTTCCTAATATCAGTGCAGCCCACAGTGGGACATATTGGATATCTACCTTTGGTCTTAAAAAAGTATTTCTTTAAAAAATTTTCTTTGTCTTTATTTGGCTCATCGTTATAAAGCGTAAAAAGCCTACAATAACTACGTTTCCATAAATAGGTTAAATAAAAAGTACTCTAAAACTTGATGTCAAAATCCTGTAAAAAAAGAGGATACAAAAAAATTTTAGTGAGTGCCAGCTCTAAGAAAAGTTCCCAACAAATTTTGAAAAAATTAAGGAACTAAACCTAGAGCTAAATATTAAAAAACTAATGAAATAAACCGAAACCGAAAATATGAACAAAAACATGATTGGCTGAGTGTTCCTAGACGGTAGATGCAGCGCCGGGCGAAGTTCCTACTTCTAGAACCACTGCTCCTAAGCAAATGCCCTCTCCGTAGAGCCGTTCGCCACTTTCAAGTCCTCCAAATCTAGTCCATTTCCATTTCCATTTCTAGTCATCCAAACATGTTCTAAACGAACGCACAAAAATTTCGAACCGATTAGAGTCCCGCGGGACCAGTCTGTTCACATCATTCTTCTTCATTCCCGTAGGACTTGCAGCAATGCCAAAGCGAAGAGAGACTTCGCGGACAAGCTGATTGCAAGTTTGCAGCCTGTTGTTCCCAGTGAAAGACGAGGCTAATAATTTTATCTCTGGCTAAAGTAAAGAAGATTGTACAATCTTATATTAGTTGGATTTTTGCTAGACAATAATGTACAATAAAATATGCAAACGAAATGAAAAAAAGAGAAAAAAAGAGTAAAGTGAAAAAAAGATGCATAATAGAAATTTATAGTTACTGATAAAAGCCCTCCATGACTGATTTATAAAATCGTGGCGTTACTAAGTGTTTATTTCTTTGAGATGTCGTGAATAGGAACAATTCTCTCAGGTAATGTGGCTTGTTTGAATGAAACAAACTATATACAAATACCAAAGCTTAGATCTTATTAAGCATCGCACAAACATTATCATAGTAATTCATATTTTTGTTAAGTACAAATCCAATTTGGCATTGGAAGCATTACACGATTTAATACTACCGAAGAGATTCCAGTAACATCGAAATTGGAATTATAGAAGGTCGTGCATTGAGATTTATGTGGATTTAATAATAGCGCATTGTTTTCTGCTCATGTGGTAATTTTGTCTAAGTCGTCATTTAGACGAGCTACGCAATCCTTTAGGAGACCAATGGGACTGCTTATGTATAGATGTACGTCGTCTGCATAAAGATACAACTACTAAAGAGCGATGGACCTAATATTGAACCCTGAAGTACCCCACGCAGCAAAGGCAGGCCATTCGATGTTGGTGTTGGCTGACGTAAAGGATGTTGAAAGTTTAAGGAAGAGAATGTGGCAGTCAACACTGTCGTATGGTTTGGAAAAATCTAAGAGCACTAAGGCGGTAAAATTTCCCTTAACCATATCCCTCCTAATATCAGTGGTTCTTTTTAAAACCACCGTATCGCAGCTGTGAGATGAGTCATCATGTTAGAAGATTATTATTTTCAATGAAATCAAGCACTTGTGTATACATAAGTTTTTCAAGAACCTTTAATAGAAAGTATAACAAGTTTATGGGACGGGTGTCTACAGGAAGTTCTAAAGAAGACCTCTAAGGTATAGGTAGAACTGCTGCAACCTTCCATACATCTTCGGGCAAAAGTGGCTTAGAAAATGTTCCGCGCAAAAACGAATCGCGTGAGATTCCGGGCAAAAACGAATCGTGGAAAATTTCGGGTCAAAAACGATTTAACTACAAAAAGTATTGCAAAGTTAAAGCAGTTAAGTAGTTAAATCGTTTTTGCCCGGAAATTTTCTACGATTCGTTTTTTGCCGGGAATCTCACGCGATTCGCTTTTGCGCGGAACATTTTCTAAGCCACTTTTGCCCGAACCTTATAAATATGTCACTTTTACTCTCAGCCTGTCATTTGTGGTTTGGTATTCTCTGAAATTCTCCATATTTTGCAACAAGGCAATGTTAAATTTTATTTGATAAATTGTCCAAACCCCCCCCCCCCCCCCCCCCCGCACAACTTCCAATGAGTTTCTTAAACAATTTTCTTGGGACTTAAAATTGTAATTGATCACTTTGCAGCAAGATGTAATGGCTCCATTTATTCAATAATTTATAAGACAATTTCTTTAATCCGTATCTTCCTTATTGATTATTTTAAGTACAAATCTATCAAATTAATTGACAGATATTAAGAGTAATTAGTTTGGCAATGAAAGCATTGGAAAACCAATTTTGTTCCGAAAACAGTAACATCTTCTTCAATACTCCTTTATGTGTAAGCAAACAGCTTTTGCTTGTCCTAAGACACGCCAATACTAGGTCGTGGGTAAGTACCTTAAAATCATCAAAATCGTTCAACCTTATAAATGGTTATTTCTTACGACACGAAAGCATCCTGTTTTTCAACGTAATTCCTGTTTTTCTTGAAGGACATCGGAACTGGACCAGAAAAAATTTTTTCAAGCGTAGTAAATTACCCTCTGTGTGGCTGGCAATGGCGATGTCGATTGACTAACCTCAAGGAAAAATTCAAGCCCAACGTATAGTATAAACTCTCACCGAGCGCAGAAATATTTCAGCAGACCTGGAAGAACATATCCCGGGGCTAAGCTACAGCAGGAAACGAAACGAACATGTATTCAACCCAACCTGGACGAGGTTAAAGGTTCTGTCTACAAAACTAGCCATGCTGCACAAATTGAAGTAGCGTCAGAAAAAAAAGAAGAAGAATAAAATACGAAGGAAAGATGAAGCAGGACCAATACCAGGAGGTGAAATGGAAAGACAATTGACCACGGAGACCAGAGAGAAATTGTTGGAAACTTTAATTCATGATCATAAGGTTGGTTTCCTTTTGGCCGACGGCCAGAAAGCCCAGAAAAGGGACTACTTTTATGGAAAGCTGCAGTTCTGTGGGATTAACGTCCATGCAAATGTGAATATAATACAGCTGATTTGTAAAAGTAGAGGCACTACCACGACTCTTTGGCGTGGGGTATTATGAGGTTTCCGGTGATTTGAACACAAAAAGATAAATTGCTAGAGCTTTTCATGTCCATCGCTTTTGATATGGAGTGGAATTTTAGATTTTACAACGATTTTAGATCTCCGGTATTGGCACAATCGACAGCTATAACTTTTTAGTTCAATAGAAAACTGGAATTTTTTTTTGTTAATCGAAAAGCGTTCGGTCCGTTCGAAAATGGATTAAGTGAGCGCAAATGAAATGCATGGCGCTTTTCAAGTCCATTGAATAATAACAATATCAGTATGGCAATTTCTAGTGTTGATTTGGTAATTTTTATTGTGACTAATAAATTGAAATCCTTACGGAGACTGTTCATTGATTGTGTACAATCGTTTACATGCTAGTTGGATAGGTGTGAAAGCAAATACGACTAAGACCTATCGCATAAGCTGAAGATTAATTTTCAAATCTGGCACGTAACTACTATCAAATTATATAATTATCTATTCGTTGTGGCATCTTTTCAAAGCCCTGGAAGAATTGTGCCGGAGTTGCCGAGTTGCAAGATGATATAAACGACCTTCGTCGAGTGCAGAGACTGAGCGACGCCGTTATCACTGGATTGCCTAGATCTTCAAACGTGATATCACAACAGCTGATAAAAAATATTTCAGAAGCTATCGGTTATTGTTTATCTACGCACCCAACTGCTTTTCGACCCAATGTCAAACAGGGTACGTAAATGAACAGCGATCTTTTCTGCAGAAGTTTAGAGCACATGGTCATGTCAAGTAACATGACATCAAGAGTGGTTGCTTATCAGACTCCAGGATAAGTGCATTTGAGGGTCTCGCCAATTTAAATCATAAAATATTACGGACAGCTGTAAGACCTGCGGGGGGGGGGGGGGGGGTCGAACCCCCCAAGGAGGGTTTTCAAAATTTTCTGAACTTCTTGATTAGGAAAAATATGACTGATATACTAAAAAAAATAACCAAAATGTGTATCACCATAATTCTTAATTGCAGAATATATCATATTTTATGTTTATTCATTTAGCACCTTAATATTAATGAAAGGTCAGGTCGATTCCGAACCCCCGATATTACTCTGTGGCCTTTTTTATCGTAGCCTGTCAGGATGGGGTGCGAATCTGGGAACTCCGGGATGACGGCCGACACGTTTTTTCTTTCTCCACCAACGACTTACGATAACTTAATAACTCATGACCCGTACCCATACTGAGTAGAGCGGTCTTTTAGCTACATGAGGTCTTAGGGGAATGGCCTAATGTCATTCGCGGCAGACGCGTTGAAAAAGTTATTCTGAAATTTGCAAAGAAGTCACTATATTTCGAAGTAACTTCTTCGGGTGAAAGCATAATGTGGAAGTTCCTTATGAATCGTATAAGAAGGCTAAAACGTGAAATAAGTTATAGGCGAACTTTCACCGCGTCTGTCGCTCGGTAAAAGTAGAAAATATACCAAATCACGCGTCGTCCACGGTAAAGGCGCCAACCATTTGGTCTTATCGCACCCAAACGGGAGTAATCTACCAAACTATGAACATTGGGCCATCACCTGATTGTCAATTGGTTATTGTGAAAAATTGCTTTTTCCTAAAAACATACTATTTGATTTTGCATTAGTTTATCCAAATCCGACTAATAAAATTAACTGCCTTACCATATCGCTTGCACTCCACCCTAAGTACCTCAGACCTATGAGATTAACATTTTTTCTTCTCAAAATGTTGGAAAGATTAGTTGACATGCATGGAGAGAAATGTTCAGGAATTTTTATACGAAAATTCCGGATAATATAACGATTCTCAACTGTTCAATTTTTACAGAACATCACCATAAAATTCCCTGAACGATGGGTCGCGAGTATCAGCGAAGTGTACGGTGAAAATTACGGTGGAGAATAGTAAAATTTTGTGGTTATTCCGAGAAAAATTGTGTCTAAGGCGGTCAATCGGACAGTAAATTTTACAGTGCTATTTCGTAAAAATTGCCTACGAGCACGTTATAAATTACTGGAAAAATCATAAATTTAATATTTCTGCTGTTTATATGTTGATACAATGTGTATTTGCAACACGGTTACGGTGAGTAAGACCGTAATTTTTATTGCATTTTCGGCTTGATATACACTGGGCTAATTACCCAATGAAATCGAAACCGTAATTTTAAAAGCTATTTGGGTCCAGACATGGTCCACCGCTGTCTCAGTCTTCTCATTCAGGAAGGAGAGTTCTGAATTTTCTGCCAAAGCACAATTCCTTTATCATGTGGTCCGATATGGTGTACACATCTATGCCAAGAATGCGCTAAAGGGTGCCCAAGTGACTCCTGTCATCAGCCGGTATATTTGATGTAAGTTGCACTCTAAGGGCGCTAATTGTAGCCATGATAGAGATGTGCAATGGAGTGAGTCCAATTACAGCCTCCATTGCAGCTGTTGGATAAGTACTTAGTGCTCTTGTTATGGAGAAGCAAACAAGCCACTGAAGATTGTTAAATTTGAGGATTGCCGTCCGTTGTGAAATTTTAGGCCACCAGAATAAGGTGGCGTAAGCATCAATCAGTTTTACAATCGTATTGTACAACCATAAAATCATTTTCGGGGTGAGGCCCCAAATACTTCCGAAGGCAAATAGGGCTCGTTAACCCTTGATAAGAGTGAAACCCCGGTGAGTATTCCAACTAAGTCGAGCATAATGCCCAACTATTTCACCTCATTGGTGTATTCAATGTTTGTGCCTTGGATTGAAATTGGACCAAGGCTCAAATTGTGTATTCTGGTATTCTGGTAAATGGCCTTAGCGGGTAAATAGTAAGGCTTTATTTACTGCACCAGTTGGTAACCGTGCGCAGAGCTGATCTCATTAGATTAGTGACAGTGGAGTCAAACTTCCCCGTAATAATGACGACCTTGAAGTCCGCGTATCCGACTGCCGACTGTGATTTTATAGGTCATCTAAGATTAGAGAAGCGGCGACAATAGACCGCCTTGTGGACACTCCTTAGCTCCTCTAATGCACACAGAGGTGTTACCAAGGTCGGATTAATTAATCGCTGCTTTAGCATAGCATACACCGACTTAACGGTATGAGAATCCCGACCCCTTCGTGCTATAGCTCTAGATATACGTCCGTACCTATATCAAGTAAAGCACATAATGCCATTTTTTATGGTAAGGGGCTTTTTCGATCTTGTATCATTTTGTGTAGGCAAACTGAGTAGAAGGAAAGGGAGTGATTGGTCCAGTTTGCACCTGATATGAAGGTCTAGCAGTCTTTCCATCTTCTCAAGTAGGAAGGATGTTGGACTGATTGGTCTAAAAGATTCAGGTAGCTCCAAAGTCAAGATCTAGTAGCCTTTAGTGTTTTCACTAGACATGATGAGTGATTGGTCTATAATCTTTGGCTGTTGTGTGACTTGATTTTCCTGCTTTGGGAATAAAGGCCATACGCACTTTTCTCCATTTTTCGGGTATGTATCCGGTAATAAGGCATGCTTTAAAGACTACTGTAAGCCAAGGAGTGGTTTTTTTTTACAGATTTTTTTAGATAGCGGGGATGATTCCATCTGGCCATGCGGATTTGTATGGTGGAAACATTTTACCGCCTAAGCCACTTTGTCCTCGCTTATGCAATCCTTGCCACGTCTTCTATGGGAAGTGAAGTTGTCTGCACATCTTGTTACTTCCTTCCGTGTACCCAGGAAATATATTAGATATTCTTCTTTACAGATGAACCTCAGTGGTGTGGTGGATAGGATTTTGTGGAGTTTACTAACGCCTGAATTTCTTCCTAGAACAGACTGGGATACCTCTGCATTTATTGAACTCGGACTTCCCTCTTAATAATTGGCCTTTGCAATAAATTTACTTTTAAAATCTATATGAGCTTCATTTTTAGTTCCGAATTGCTGGAAATTAAAAGTCTTCGAAAATATGGTAATTTAAAAATTTTGAAACCGGTGGTCAATAGACTGAACCATGGTAGATGAGTAATGATCACGCTTATCTTTCCTGCTCAACATCAACTTAAATCAAATCCTTTTAAAAAAATGCAAAAATACCGACACAAACTGGTATACTCGTTCATTTAAAACCTCACTGGTTCAGTGAAAAGATTTTATTCATAAAAGACACAGACAAAAGGTAGACGAAACCCCCAATTACTCCAAATTCAAAAGTTCCGAAAATGCATCCATATTGCATAGCGATGATATTACTGAGAAATTTCAGCATCCCATTTGATACGGCATACGCTTAGTCTTTCCATCAGTATTCATGCTTAACGAACTGTATTAATCTGGTCCTTTGTTTCTACCTGTTAGCTGAAATTCTATTCGGGAGTAAACTCAATTTGAGAACTGTCTCTACCTTTGACCTATCTTGATATAATATCCTGTCACCGCGTATGCTAAGCAGTGTAAATAAATTTTGCAGCAAAACCCTAGATTGTACGTAAGCCTCGGACGTACAATTGAGTGGGTCTACTGCCAAGTATTCCTTTATTGTTGTAGGAGGACTCACCAGGAGATATGGGTACGGTGGGTGTTTGTAATGTTGTGCATAACGTTCGGGCGGAATATCTGCCTACACACGTCAAGGATGCAGGAACTTTTCATGCATCTGGTTGTGGGGTGAAATATTTTACCCAATAAAGAGCGCAAGCTTACCCAAAAGTAGGGTAATGTGCTTTTAAGGTTATTTTCACCTGTACGTGCCACCTTGGTTAAGTTCAGAGTTTGCCTTCTGTCCAACGGAAAGCACACTTTATGGCGAGGCAAACGATAAAACTACCCATGCAGAACTATCTCAGAGGAAGCATTTTAGAGAAATTAAAAATGCATCACGTACGTTATTGGCAAACGGTACTGACTCCTCCCTTTTGCTGTATTCGCACGTAACTATTAGGACCGTTTTATTATGTTTGCATCCTAATCCAAGATGTAGGAAATTTCAGATAGAGTGCAGCTCGAATCCTATTATTCAACATTATCGACAATCCTTTGAATATTATTCTAATTATTGCCAATAACCATATCCGAAGTAGATAATGGATCATCAAAAACATTGAGCAGTGAAATTTTACATATATCCCTTAATTCTCGCTCAAGCAATTTTCTCGTCTATTAAAATCAATCGTGTAAGTGCAAAAGGTGTCAGCGGTATAAAAAATTATTTGTTACAGGATGCAGTGAATGGAGAAAAGTATTGCTTGTTTACCCTTCGGAAAGCTTTTTTACCTCGCTAGAGAAACATTCATCTTCACCTCATACTTTTCTGAAATTTACATAAAATCTGAGTTCGTTTTGATATTTCCATATCACTTGATACAAAATGTTGCGAATTGACATGAATATGGAAATTTTTCAAGTCTTTCAGGTACACACCCCGTATAAGGGTTGTTTGCATATGACGTACTAAAAATGATGTGCTTTCGTTCAGGTGTAGTTTTAGTAGAGGTTTAAGCTACCGTCAAATATCGCAGCGACTTGAATTCGTTTTACGCAAAAACTTATATAAAGTTCATCATCAACAATGTTGCTTGTGCATACAATTTCATTTAGATTCTGCTAAAATACACGGTAAATTACAGGTATGCAAGTACTTGGTTAGGTATTGCCATAAGAAATATTTTACATTCGTGTTAACAATTTTACGATAGAATTGGATTTCAGATTGTATTTGGTTGTGCAACTGTGGTATTATCGTCGTCTTGGCGGGATTTAATAACATCTACTAATTTATTAGGGGCCGTTACGTAACGTAGTTAGGGGCGAGGGGGGGGGGGGGGGGGGGGGGGGGGGTCTTGTGAAACGTTACGGTGCGTTATAGTGTGGGGGGGGGCAAGCAACGCGTTAACATTAAGTTTTTGTTAAAATTGAAAGTCCTAACTCTTAACCCGTGACTCACGACTCAGTTTACACGGTATATCTACACTATATTTTTTTTACATACAAAAAGAGTCGCGTCACTGAGTATACAGAAATATATATACATATATGGCAAATAACCACAATAAGACGTGTACCACGAGTCCATGGCTTGGACTCTAAGAGTCCGACCGTTGCGGTCACGCAAAACACCTAAACTATAAGCCATGAACTTACGAATTTCACGCACACACATTAGGGCCAAAGTGGTGGGCTGAAATTTCGTTTAATTTACATTGCTTCTTATTCCGGTATTTTGCGGAACATAATTGACATCTTTAGGTAAAAATAATCATCTGAGTGTTACGTAACTTGGGGGGGGCAAATGTTATGGCGCGTTACAGGTGGGGGAGGGGTCAGATATCTTTAAAAACTGCGTTACGTAATACTTGAACGGCCCCTTACTAGGATATAATGAATAACAATGAATATAAATTAATTGAGTTTCTCTGTAAGCAAAGTATTAACAATTTATTAATTTATAAGATTAATTTACAACATTCACCAAACTCTTACCTGTGAGTAAAGAAACGACATTTAAAGTTTATATTTCCTTATCGTCAGTCCCTTTTACAACAGGTTTGTTCACGTACACAGTTAACACAATTTTACCTAACAGTGTTCACGTACTCAGAAAATCGGTGAAAACTTGCCAACGTCTCATTTCCCCTACTTGCATGTTTTAGTCCAAACTTACCCGCACAAATTAGTTGAGCACTTTTGTTATAAAAGCACACATAGTCATTTTGACAGTTATCGCTTTAGTTTTTGTCCAAGACTATTCAAACTTGTTCATGTACTCTTGACATTTAGTAATTTCTCCCATAATTTTGTGTCAAATAGCGTGGGTAAAAAGCAAGTAGAAATTTTCTTTTGATGGGGGGGGGGGGGGGGGGGGTTGAAAATGCAAAAGTTAACAGACGCTTTTTGGGTAAATTGATTGCAACTGAAGAACTGCCAAAAGTAAATTTCAGTCATAGATCAGTGTGTTTACAATAAATCGTTAAAATAAAAACTAATAACAACTTACTAAAAAAGTTGATAGTTCCCCGTTTTTATCTCAATTTTATATTTATAAGCACTAACTTGCCAAACATCAATCACTTGCCAAACATCAATCACCTGAGTTGTCCATCATAATAGAGAAGAAGAATCCTACCGAAGTTTGGTCCCCACTCATCAGCTTGCGTAAAATTTGGGTAAAAGGGGAAATTGCTCAACTGTCAAATTTCTTCAAGTCTAAGAGTAAACAGACGCAGTATGAACGAAAACTTTGTGTTTTGTGTAAAAACTTTCGAACAAACAGACAGACATAATATTTCAGACCAATAAGTACGTAAGCAGACCTAATATACTTTTTTCAATTAAACAATTGGCAAACGTCAACATTACCAGTCTACTCTCAAACATGCGCTATAAAATTTAAATTTATTTATAAGAATTAAACTCGTTGGTGATAGAAGTGCTTACGTGCTAGTGTTTTCCATAAAAGATTGTCACTCGTGTGCCATGTAAATATAGGTAATATATTAAATTGTGTTATTTGCAGACGTGTGGATTGAAATAATACTCAATATCAATACAATCTCCCTCTTCTCGATTTCAACGGCTATAACATCACAGGCGGATTAATCCAGAGGCAATGAGGGCCTTCACCAAAATAGGGCCCTCTCCATAGATACCATTAGGTTAGGTTAGGTTAAGGTGGCGGCCTCAAAAGCCTTGCATAGACCACCTCGGCTTCATAGAATTACCACGTTTGGGTGTGCTATATCATAGAGATGCTGTGCTGCAACTGTCAAGTCGCTGCCTTTGTTAAAATTAAAGGTCCCGTCCCTGCTGCGAATTTCAGAATACTTATAAATTGCATCTAGGGCACGGGAGAGCGTGGATTTGAGTGTCTATAGCTGGCCACTAAACCATAATTGCATAGAGCAGAATTGGTACCACAATCGCAGTATAAACCCAGTGAGTTATGTTGGGGCATAATCCCCAATTTTTGTAGAAGAGTCTTTTACACGCGTAGAAAGCTTTGTTAGCTTTAGTGTTTTCCTGCTGCCTTCCTTCCTCAACCTCGCTGTCTCCGAGATTTTTTGGATTTGCTCACAACAGGAGATCCAGCCCTTCCTCTTAGCTGTTTTGATCTTCTTCTTAAAGACCTTTTGAATCGATCTATAGTTCTCCCACTATGTTCGTCATTGTTCGTTCTCGCCAGGCTGAATAAAGTACGAACCTCCGGTGTGTCTCCGTTAGGTCGCTGTTCCACCAGTGTTGTTGAGATTTCTTACGGGGCCTGCTTATAGGACAGGCGTGTTCAAAGGCTTTCTTCAGTGATTCAGTAACATGGTACACGGCAGATTTTAGGTATTGGGTACTCCAAATTGTAGCTGGGTGCCCCTTTCTCAAATTATCGCTCACTATTCTGCCGAATTATTTCCAGTTTTGCCACTTTTCTGAATTCTCTGTTGCCTTTTTCCGTCATCCTTGACCTAAAGTTAAAGCCAAAAATAATTATTTACGAATAATTAATCAAATAACGAATAATTATTTAATCATCAAATAATACACGAATAAATAACAAATAATTATTTGCAATGTAAATAGGGAGCACGAAATAACAAGTAATTATTTAGGAATAACTTAAAATAAATTTAAATTCAAATAAAACTTAACTAGTGCCGACCTACCAATCCGGAGATCCCAGGTTCGAATCCACCCGGCAGCGAACCGTGGTTGTTTTCTGCTGACAACAGATCACGAAAAAAGGCCATGTTTGTTGCAGAGTAATGTCAGTGGTTCGGAACCCACTTTAAACTGTAGGTACACTTGTAATCGTTGTCTCGAATTGGGTGAAGTTCTTCTCCCGCCCCATGATCCACAAGGTGTTAAGGGAACTAGAGAAAGAGAGAGAGTTCTTAACTCGAACAGTGCGAATGTGGAACAGTTTATCATCCAAGTTTTTTTTCCTCTTATGAGCCCAGGGGTATTCAGGTGGAATGTGCATGTTATTTCCTTCAATCAACTGTTTTTCTCCATTTTTCTTAGCCTTTTTTTTCTGCCAAGGCTTTGCCACGACATCATCGGATTTTCCCTGAACTCTGGTATCGTCTTTGTCTGCATTACAATAAATAAAGAATTTTATTTTGGATATTAATATTATTTTATATGACAACAGAGAGTGCCTAGATCCTATGGGGAGGTGGAAAAACTGCTCAAAGCCAGAAGCTTTACAGACATGATTTTTGTGAAAGCCTAAAAATCCTAAGCCTCCGTCGTTTTCGCCGTTTTCGTGATGATTCTATGGGGCACAACCAACTGTTTACCTCGGTATGTAATTGCATTCTATTCCAAACATGCAACCCTCCTGGCATTCGGGAGATAATATCTAGAATTTAGGGTTTACTTCCCTAGTGCCCGCCCGGCTTATCGCAGCAGTGAAAATAAGCCGCCTATACAAATCTCTCCCTTTTATACATGACTGGTTGCAAAAATAAACACAAATCCGAATTCTAAATTAGTTTTTTGAAGTTTTTATTTTAATTTTTTTTAACTAGATCCTGGGTCCATTCGATGCCTACAATATAAAATCAGGGATTTCTTCTCTTCAAATGGATTCCAATTTACTGCTTCTTTCTAAAGCAAACTGAAAGTGTTTAAAATTTATTTCTTCAAATTTAAATTCTCCAGCCTTCGATAACATTTACGCCATTCCAATTTAATTTATGATTTTGAAGAGCGCAATTGAATGGAAAACTCATTAAAAGTTTAACTAAGGCTGAGACTTGTTTATTGCAGGAATCGAGACGATTAGAGATGAGACGGGATATCAAGCAAATCTGGTTGCATTGCATGTCTGGAGCTTTTCCCCTCTGGATGCCCTACTTAGGACGCGCTAGCTACTTCCGTGCTCATTAATATTTCTATTCAAATCGATGCCGCCAGAGAGAAAATGTCTGAAAATTGAATTTAATAGATTTTCAGCACGGGACTTTGCTGTTCATTAAATATAATTTGAATGCGAAACAGTGCTGGATTGGCTCAGGTTAGTGAATTTAAATTAAATGTAGAAATAGTAATCAAAAACATAGTACAGTTGTCGGAAAATCTATTTTGTATGAGAAAATTTAAGTGGGGCGAATACATTTCGTAGAAAAACTGTTCGAGAACTGTTTCCAGTATTTTTTCGTTCTGCAGAAATGGCAAGGTAAGTTTCCGTTAAGATGAAATGTTTTCCCGAGAAATTTGTGCCTTTTTGAAATATTTAAGGAAATAGTTTAATTCAGGTCAAGGTTATATGGTGGCAGCGATGAGACTTCGCATAGACTGCTCTGGGTCTATAACGTTGCCACGATCCTCCGTCCTAGAGAACTCGCGTCGCAATCGTCAAGAAGTAAATTTTTTTTTATGTTTCGAAACTTCTCTTCAATTTTTGAAAAAGATATTTTCTGGCAGTTGGCATCCTGGTCTTGCAAATGCAAGGTCACAAAAGGTACTCTATTGTTTTCTTTGAATTGGACGTCTAACAATATTTTATCTTCACTTTTCTAATACCTTGTGGAAATCCTGGGGATGCTGGTGGCAGAGTTATTGAGTTAAGAAGCAATAGAATGCTGAAGAATGGTGCTGAGTGGTTGACCTCAAAACAAACCCGGTTAAAATCGTAGTTTGTCCCTTCAACAGGAAGAGGATTTTGGAGAGGTAGTTGAACCCAGCTTGCTAGGTACTGCATTAATCTGCAGCCAGATAATCCTTCTAGACTTGTCGCAGAGTTTGCGGTACTGCGTGGGGTTTAAAGACTAAAGCAAAGATCACTTAGTATTAGAAAACCGGCTGTCTAAATTACCCAGCTAGTCTTGAAAAAGTAGCACTGGCACCACAGTACAAAGAAATATATGCAGCTTTTAAAGTCATAAGAATATACATGCAAATAAAGAGTACAGGTAGTGTGCAGTCATTTACTCTTGTCAAAATTATTTGAGAGAATTACTTACTCCTGTCAAAATTCTATTCTCATCCGGAGAGAATCATAGATTCCTGTTAAAAAAGTACTGCCAAGGCTTGTCGAAGAGTAAAAATGTACCAGAAAATACCACCAATAAAAACAATTCATGTGAATTTGTAGTTCTGATTGCAGGGTTGCCCGAAATATATAAAAGCAACCAAAAATTTGTCACAACTTTGTTCGAAGCCACATGATAGTTCGGCCACCAAGCGTGTCGTCATTATTTCATTTATTTTTGTACCACAGATTAACCAATCCTTGCACACATATAAAACTGCACACTGTCTTAACCAAAACTAAAGAGAAATGCTGATGTCATTGACGTATTCCAACCTCAATACTTCAACAAAACAAACACAAGAAAGAGTCTTCCCAATAAAACAAATGAAAATTGTAAATGAGAAATTTTTTATCGTATTCAGAACATTTGTAGATTCACGTCAAGTAAATTCCAAGTTGAGACTTAAAAAATACTGCGAGAAATACTACGAAAAACTAGATTTCCCCAAGCATTTTCTGTTCTTTACTGTAGCAAGTTTTGGTTTGCTTACACCACCAATGATCAGCTGTTCGTGTCAGCCTCCGGGCTTGTATCTAGATTAGGCTGTGGCCAACGACCTTGAACACTACAGGCCGTAAGGTAGAGCCAGTTTGACACCGTGACGTCACACTATGTGGGAAAACATGATAAAGTTGAAATTGTGTCATCCCAAGTTTTTTTTTTTAATTATAAGAAGTGTGATTAACTTTAAAACTTATTCTAACCAAAAACTAATAGTGAATCTTATAAAGAGTTATTTGTTTTAAAAGTTTTGTGACATTCAAGTGGCGAGTACATATATTTTTTTGTTAAAGTGAAAATTTTGTCTAAATTGCTAAAGTAATATTGTGCCAGTTTCAGACATTATTTAAGTGAAATAACTAGTGAATGATAAAATTAACTAGTAAGATAATGTCGTGATAAAGTTTCATTTAGATCTAATTAATTATTCGTTATGAGTTATTGTCGGCCCAAATATATTGTTAATTTGCAAAAGAAATGTCAAATGGAAGGGAAGTAATGACGTCCGCTCTTCAACCTAGCAAAACAAACAACTCTCAATTGCTTTTAAAAGTGTAAGAAATTCCGTTAACTTTATTATAAGTAATATTATAATAGTTTTGTGGTGTGTTGAAAATATGTGGTGCTAGTCAATTGAATTTTGTCGATGAATGGGGACAAATCTATTGACAACTTTTACATTTGAAAAGTTGGCTTAGATTTTTCGCTAATTGCTGGCATTATACAACAAATTTTACGATAAATATAAAGTGTTCTAATTTAAAAATTTATTTGGGAGAATATGTGAAAATAGGGATCTGAAATATATATGTGAACATGTGAAATAGTAATATTTGAAAGTAGATATTCTAAACTGTAAATTGTGATAATTTTCCAGCCTGGAAATTGCGCATTGAATCAAAAATGACTCATCAACGAGACGCTTCCAGGAGATACAAAAATCCTTCCAGTTCCGTCAAATTGAGATACTTTCCAGTGAAACCTTCCAAACTAATTGCTTTTGGCGTCCTCTTTCGAATGAGACACCTTTTATTTGATTTCGTAACAAAAAATTTTTTTCACCAAAAAAATCATGGGCTATAGGATTTTTGTCGATTTTGAGTCAAATTTTTTTTGCAAAAATTTTGATGCCATTCGAAAGAGCATGTCGAAAAATGGTATTCTAGTTGGTTTTCCCGTTCGCTGGGGCCTGGAAACATGGACAAAATGACGAAAAACCGTTGCAAAGGCCTCATTTCCAGTCGATTTTCAGAATGCTAAAAATTAATTAATTCGATGAATTCCAGTAAAATTTCCAGTGCCATTTGAGAGTAGTTATTCTAAACTGTGGATTGTGATAGTTTTCCAGCCTGGAAATTGCGCATTGAATCAAAAATGACTCATCAACGAGACGCTTCCAGGAGATACAAAAATCCTTCCAGTTCCGTCAAATTGAGATACTTTCCAGTGAAACCTTCCAAACTAATTGCTTTTGGCGTCCTCTTTCGAATGAGACACCTTTTATTTGATTTCGTAACAAAAAATTTTTTTCACCAAAAAATCATGGGCTATAGGCCAGTGATTTTTGTCGATTTTGAGTGAAATTTTTTTTGCAAAAATTTTGATGCCATTCGAAAGAGCATGTCGAAAAATGGTATTCTAGTTGGTTTTCCCGTTCCCTGGAGCCTGGAAACATGGACAAAATGACGAAAAACCGTTGCAAAGGCCTCATTTCCAGTCGATTTTCAGAATGCTAAAAATTAATTAATTCGATGAATTCCAGTAAAATTTCCAGTGCCATTTGAGAGTAGATATTCTAAACTGTGGATTGTGATAATTTTCCAGCCTGGAAATTGCGCATTGAATCAAAAATGACTCATCAACGAGACGCTTCCAGGAGATACAAAAATCCTTCCAGTTCCGTCAAATTGAGATACTTTCCAGTGAAACCTTCCAAACTAATTGCTTTTGGCGTCCTCTTTCGAATGAGACACCTTTTATTTGATTTCGTAACAAAAAATTTTTTTCACCAAAAAAATCATGGGCTATATATAGGCCAGTGATTTTTGTCGATTTTGAGTGAAATTTTTTTTGCAAAAATTTTGATGCCATTCGAAAGAGCATGTCGAAAAATGGTATTCTAGTTGGTTTTCCCGTTCCCTGGAGCCTGGAAACATGGACAAAATGACGAAAAACCGTTGCAAAGGCCTCATTTCCAGTCGATTTTCAGAACGCTAAAAATTAATTAATTCGATGAATTCCAGTAAAATTTCCAGTGCCATTTGAGAGTAGTTATTCTAAACTGTGGATTGTGATAGTTTTCCAGCCTGGAAATTGCGCATTGAATCAAAAATGACTCATCAACGAGACGCTTCCAGGAGATACAAAAATCCTTCCAGTTCCGTCAAATTGAGATACTTTCCAGTGAAACCTTCCAAACTAATTGCTTTTGGCGTCCTCTTTCGAATGAGACACCTTTTATTTGATTTCGTAACAAAAAATTTTTTTCACCAAAAATATCATGGGCTATAGGCCAGTGATTTTTGTCGATTTTGAGTGAAATTTTTTTTGCAAAAATTTTGATGCCATTCGAAAGAGCATGTCGAAAAATGGTATTCTAGTTGGTTTTCCCGTTCCCTGGGGCCTGGAAACATGGACAAAATGACGAAAAACCGTTGCAAAGGCCTCATTTCCAGTCGATTTTCAGAATGCTAAAAATTAATTAATTCGATGAATTCCAGCAAAATTTCCAGTGCCATTTGAGAGTAGTTATTCTAAACTGTGGATTGTGATAGTTTTCCAGCCTGGAAATTGCGCATTGAATCAAAAATGACTCATCAACGAGACGCTTCCAGGAGATACAAAAATCCTTCCAGTTCCGTCAAATTGAGATACTTTCCAGTGAAACCTTCCAAACTAATTGCTTTTGGCGTCCTCTTTCGAATGAGACACCTTTTATTTGATTTCGTAAAAAAAATTTTTTTCACCAAAAATATCATGGGCTATAGGCCAGTGATTTTTGTCGATTTTGAGTGAAATTTTTTTTGCAAAAATTTTGATGCCATTCGAAAGAGCATGTCGAAAAATGGTATTCTAGTTGGTTTTCCCGTTCCCTGGGGCCTGGAAACATGGACAAAATGACGAAAAACCGTTGCAAAGGCCTCATTTCCAGTCGATTTTCAGAATGCTAAAAATTAATTAATTCGATGAATTCCAGCAAAATTTCCAGTGCCATTTGAGAGTAGTTATTCTAAACTGTGGATTGTGATAGTTTTCCAGCCTGGAAATTGCGCATTGAATCAAAAATGACTCATCAACGAGACGCTTCCAGGAGATACAAAAATCCTTCCAGTTCCGTCAAATTGAGATACTTTCCAGTGAAACCTTCCAAACTAATTGCTTTTGGCGTCCTCTTTCGAATGAGACACCTTTTATTTGATTTCGTAAGAAAAAATTTTTGTCACCAAAAAAATCATGGGCTATAGGCCAGTGATTTTTGTCGATTTTGAGTGAAATTTTTTTTGCAAAAATTTTGATGCCATTCGAAAGAGCATGTCGAAAAATGGTATTCTAGTTGGTTTTCCCGTTCCCTGGAGCCTGGAAACATGGACAAAATGACGAAAAACCGTTGCAAAGGCCTCATTTCCAGTCGATTTTCAGAACGCTAAAAATTAATTAATTCGATGAATTCCAGTAAAATTTCCAGTGCCATTTGAGAGTAGATATTCTAAACTGTGGATTGTGATAATTTTCCAGCCTGGAAATTGCGCATTGAATCAAAAATGACTCATCAACGAGACGCTTCCAGGAGATACAAAAATCCTTCCAGTTCCGTCAAATTGAGATACTTTCCAGTGAAACCTTCCAAACTAATTGCTTTTGGCGTCCTCTTTCGAATGAGACACCTTTTATTTGATTTCGTAACAAAAAATTTTTTTCACCAAAAATATCATGGGCTATAGGCCAGTGATTTTTGTCGATTTTGAGTGAAATTTTTTTTGCAAAAATGTTGATGCCATTCGAAAGAGCATGTCGAAAAATGGTATTCTAGTTGGTTTTCCCGTTCCCTGGGGCCTGGAAACATGGACAAAATGACGAAAAACCGTTGCAAAGGCCTCATTTCCAGTCGATTTTCAGAATGCTAAAAATTAATTAATTCGATGAATTCCAGCAAAATTTCCAGTGCCATTTGAGAGTAGATATTCTAAACTGTGGATTGTGATAATTTTCCAGCCTGGAAATTGCGCATTGAATCAAAAATGACTCATCAACGAGACGCTTCCAGGAGATACAAAAATCCTTCCAGTTCCGTCAAATTGAGATACTTTCCAGTGAAACCTTCCAAACTAATTGCTTTTGGCGTCCTCTTTCGAATGAGACACCTTTTATTTGATTTCGTAACAAAAAATTTTTTTCACCAAAAATATCATGGGCTATAGGCCAGTGATTTTTGTCGATTTTGAGTGAAATTTTTTTTGCAAAAATTTTGATGCCATTCGAAAGAGCATGTCGAAAAATGGTATTCTAGTTGGTTTTCCCGTTCCCTGGAGCCTGGAAACATGGACAAAATGACGAAAAACCGTTGCAAAGGCCTCATTTCCAGTCGATTTTCAGAATGCTAAAAATTAATTAATTCGATGAATTCCAGTAAAATTTCCAGTGCCATTTGAGAGTAGATATTCTAAACTGTGGATTGTGATAATTTTCCAGCCTGGAAATTGCGCATTGAATCAAAAATGACTCATCAACGAGACGCTTCCAGGAGATACAAAAATCCTTCCAGTTCCGTCAAATTGAGATACTTTCCAGTGAAACCTTCCAAACTAATTGCTTTTGGCGTCCTCTTTCGAATGAGACACCTTTTATTTGATTTCGTAACAAAAAATTTTTTTCACCAAAAAAATCATGGGCTATAGGCCAGTGATTTTTGTCGATTTTGAGTGAAATTTTTTTTGCAAAAATTTTGATGCCATTCGAAAGAGCATGTCGAAAAATGGTATTCTAGTTGGTTTTCCCGTTCCCTGGAGCCTGGAAACATGGACAAAATGACGAAAAACCGTTGCAAAGGCCTCATTTCCAGTCGATTTTCAGAATGCTAAAAATTAATTAATTCGATGAATTCCAGTAAAATTTCCAGTGCCATTTGAGAGTAGATATTCTAAACTGTGGATTGTGATAATTTTCCAGCCTGGAAATTGCGCATTGAATCAAAAATGACTCATCAACGAGACGCTTCCAGGAGATACAAAAATCCTTCCAGTTCCGTCAAATTGAGATACTTTCCAGTGAAACCTTCCAAACTAATTGCTTTTGGCGTCCTCTTTCGAATGAGACACCTTTTATTTGATTTCGTAAGAAAAAATTTTTGTCACCAAAAAAATCATGGGCTATAGGCCAGTGATTTTTGTCGATTTTGAGTGAAATTTTTTTTGCAAAAATTTTGATGCCATTCGAAAGAGCATGTCGAAAAATGGTATTCTAGTTGGTTTTCCCGTTCCCTGGAGCCTGGAAACATGGACAAAATGACGAAAAACCGTTGCAAAGGCCTCATTTCCAGTCGATTTTCAGAACGCTAAAAATTAATTAATTCGATGAATTCCAGTAAAATTTCCAGTGCCATTTGAGAGTAGTTATTCTAAACTGTGGATTGTGATAGTTTTCCAGCCTGGAAATTGCGCATTGAATCAAAAATGACTCATCAACGAGACGCTTCCAGGAGATACAAAAATCCTTCCAGTTCCGTCAAATTGAGATACTTTCCAGTGAAACCTTCCAAACTAATTGCTTTTGGCGTCCTCTTTCGAATGAGACACCTTTTATTTGATTTCGTAAGAAAAAATTTTTGTCACCAAAAAAATCATGGGCTATAGGCCAGTGATTTTTGTCGATTTTGAGTGAAATTTTTTTTGCAAAAATTTTGATGCCATTCGAAAGAGCATGTCGAAAAATGGTATTCTAGTTGGTTTTCCCGTTCCCTGGAGCCTGGAAACATGGACAAAATGACGAAAAACCGTTGCAAAGGCCTCATTTCCAGTCGATTTTCAGAACGCTAAAAATTAATTAATTCGATGAATTCCAGTAAAATTTCCAGTGCCATTTGAGAGTAGATATTCTAAACTGTGGATTGTGATAATTTTCCAGCCTGGAAATTGCGCATTGAATCAAAAATGACTCATCAACGAGACGCTTCCAGGAGATACAAAAATCCTTCCAGTTCCGTCAAATTGAGATACTTTCCAGTGAAACCTTCCAAACTAATTGCTTTTGGCGTCCTCTTTCGAATGAGACACCTTTTATTTGATTTCGTAACAAAAAATTTTTTTCACCAAAAATATCATGGGCTATAGGCCAGTGATTTTTGTCGATTTTGAGTGAAATTTTTTTTGCAAAAATGTTGATGCCATTCGAAAGAGCATGTCGAAAAATGGTATTCTAGTTGGTTTTCCCGTTCCCTGGGGCCTGGAAACATGGACAAAATGACGAAAAACCGTTGCAAAGGCCTCATTTCCAGTCGATTTTCAGAATGCTAAAAATTAATTAATTCGATGAATTCCAGCAAAATTTCCAGTGCCATTTGAGAGTAGATATTCTAAACTGTGGATTGTGATAATTTTCCAGCCTGGAAATTGCGCATTGAATCAAAAATGACTCATCAACGAGACGCTTCCAGGAGATACAAAAATCCTTCCAGTTCCGTCAAATTGAGATACTTTCCAGTGAAACCTTCCAAACTAATTGCTTTTGGCGTCCTCTTTCGAATGAGACACCTTTTATTTGATTTCGTAACAAAAAATTTTTTTCACCAAAAATATCATGGGCTATAGGCCAGTGATTTTTGTCGATTTTGAGTGAAATTTTTTTTGCAAAAATTTTGATGCCATTCGAAAGAGCATGTCGAAAAATGGTATTCTAGTTGGTTTTCCCGTTCCCTGGAGCCTGGAAACATGGACAAAATGACGAAAAACCGTTGCAAAGGCCTCATTTCCAGTCGATTTTCAGAATGCTAAAAATTAATTAATTCGATGAATTCCAGTAAAATTTCCAGTGCCATTTGAGAGTAGATATTCTAAACTGTGGATTGTGATAATTTTCCAGCCTGGAAATTGCGCATTGAATCAAAAATGACTCATCAACGAGACGCTTCCAGGAGATACAAAAATCCTTCCAGTTCCGTCAAATTGAGATACTTTCCAGTGAAACCTTCCAAACTAATTGCTTTTGGCGTCCTCTTTCGAATGAGACACCTTTTATTTGATTTCGTAACAAAAAATTTTTTTCACCAAAAAAATCATGGGCTATAGGCCAGTGATTTTTGTCGATTTTGAGTGAAATTTTTTTTGCAAAAATTTTGATGCCATTCGAAAGAGCATGTCGAAAAATGGTATTCTAGTTGGTTTTCCCGTTCCCTGGAGCCTGGAAACATGGACAAAATGACGAAAAACCGTTGCAAAGGCCTCATTTCCAGTCGATTTTCAGAACGCTAAAAATTAATTAATTCGATGAATTCCAGTAAAATTTCCAGTGCCATTTGAGAGTAGATATTCTAAACTGTGGATTGTGATAATTTTCCAGCCTGGAAATTGCGCATTGAATCAAAAATGACTCATCAACGAGACGCTTCCAGGAGATACAAAAATCCTTCCAGTTCCGTCAAATTGAGATACTTTCCAGTGAAACCTTCCAAACTAATTGCTTTTGGCGTCCTCTTTCGAATGAGACACCTTTTATTTGATTTCGTAAAAAAAAATTTTTTTCACCAAAAAAATCATGGGCTATAAGGCCAGTGATTTTTCTCGATTTTGAGTGAAATTTTTTTTGCAAAAATTTTGATGCCATTCGAAAGAGCATGTCGAAAAATGGTATTCTAGTTGGTTTTCCCGTTCCCTGGAGCCTGGAAACATGGACAAAATGACGAAAAACCGTTGCAAAGGCCTCATTTCCAGTCGATTTTCAGAATGCTAAAAATTAATTAATTCGATGAATTCCAGTAAAATTTCCAGTGCCATTTGAGAGTAGATATTCTAAACTGTGGATTGTGATAATTTTCCAGCCTGGAAATTGCGCATTGAATCAAAAATGACTCATCAACGAGACGCTTCCAGGAGATACAAAAATCCTTCCAGTTCCGTCAAATTGAGATACTTTCCAGTGAAACCTTCCAAACTAATTGCTTTTGGCGTCCTCTTTCGAATGAGACACCTTTTATTTGATTTCGTAACAAAAAATTTTTTTCACCAAAAAAATCATGGGCTATAGGCCAGTGATTTTTGTCGATTTTGAGTGAAATTTTTTTTGCAAAAATTTTGATGCCATTCGAAAGAGCATGTCGAAAAATGGTATTCTAGTTGGTTTTCCCGTTCCCTGGAGCCTGGAAACATGGACAAAATGACGAAAAACCGTTGCAAAGGCCTCATTTCCAGTCGATTTTCAGAATGCTAAAAATTAATTAATTCGATGAATTCCAGTAAAATTTCCAGTGCCATTTGAGAGTAGATATTCTAAACTGTGGATTGTGATAATTTTCCAGCCTGGAAATTGCGCATTGAATCAAAAATGACTCATCAACGAGACGCTTCCAGGAGATACAAAAATCCTTCCAGTTCCGTCAAATTGAGATACTTTCCAGTGAAACCTTCCAAACTAATTGCTTTTGGCGTCCTCTTTCGAATGAGACACCTTTTATTTGATTTCGTAACAAAAAATTTTTTTCACCAAAAAAATCATGGGCTATAGGCCAGTGATTTTTGTCGATTTTGAGTGAAATTTTTTTTGCAAAAATTTTGATGCCATTCGAAAGAGCATGTCGAAAAATGGTATTCTAGTTGGTTTTCCCGTTCCCTGGAGCCTGGAAACATGGACAAAATGACGAAAAACCGTTGCAAAGGCCTCATTTCCAGTCGATTTTCAGAATGCTAAAAATTAATTAATTCGATGAATTCCAGTAAAATTTCCAGTGCCATTTGAGAGTAGATATTCTAAACTGTGGATTGTGATAATTTTCCAGCCTGGAAATTGCGCATTGAATCAAAAATGACTCATCAACGAGACGCTTCCAGGAGATACAAAAATCCTTCCAGTTCCGTCAAATTGAGATACTTTCCAGTGAAACCTTCCAAACTAATTGCTTTTGGCGTCCTCTTTCGAATGAGACACCTTTTATTTGATTTCGTAACAAAAAATTTTTTTCACCAAAAAAATCATGGGCTATAGGCCAGTGATTTTTGTCGATTTTGAGTGAAATTTTTTTTGCAAAAATTTTGATGCCATTCGAAAGAGCATGTCGAAAAATGGTATTCTAGTTGGTTTTCCCGTTCCCTGGAGCCTGGAAACATGGACAAAATGACGAAAAACCGTTGCAAAGGCCTCATTTCCAGTCGATTTTCAGAATGCTAAAAATTAATTAATTCGATGAATTCCAGTAAAATTTCCAGTGCCATTTGAGAGTAGATATTCTAAACTGTGGATTGTGATAATTTTCCAGCCTGGAAATTGCGCATTGAATCAAAAATGACTCATCAACGAGACGCTTCCAGGAGATACAAAAATCCTTCCAGTTCCGTCAAATTGAGATACTTTCCAGTGAAACCTTCCAAACTAATTGCTTTTGGCGTCCTCTTTCGAATGAGACACCTTTTATTTGATTTCGTAACAAAAAATTTTTTTCACCAAAAAAATCATGGGCTATAGGCCAGTGATTTTTGTCGATTTTGAGTGAAATTTTTTTTGCAAAAATTTTGATGCCATTCGAAAGAGCATGTCGAAAAATGGTATTCTAGTTGGTTTTCCCGTTCCCTGGAGCCTGGAAACATGGACAAAATGACGAAAAACCGTTGCAAAGGCCTCATTTCCAGTCGATTTTCAGAATGCTAAAAATTAATTAATTCGATGAATTCCAGTAAAATTTCCAGTGCCATTTGAGAGTAGATATTCTAAACTGTGGATTGTGATAATTTTCCAGCCTGGAAATTGCGCATTGAATCAAAAATGACTCATCAACGAGACGCTTCCAGGAGATACAAAAATCCTTCCAGTTCCGTCAAATTGAGATACTTTCCAGTGAAACCTTCCAAACTAATTGCTTTTGGCGTCCTCTTTCGAATGAGACACCTTTTATTTGATTTCGTAACAAAAAATTTTTTTCACCAAAAAAATCATGGGCTATAGGCCAGTGATTTTTGTCGATTTTGAGTGAAATTTTTTTTGCAAAAATTTTGATGCCATTCGAAAGAGCATGTCGAAAAATGGTATTCTAGTTGGTTTTCCCGTTCCCTGGAGCCTGGAAACATGGACAAAATGACGAAAAACCGTTGCAAAGGCCTCATTTCCAGTCGATTTTCAGAATGCTAAAAATTAATTAATTCGATGAATTCCAGTAAAATTTCCAGTGCCATTTGAGAGTAGATATTCTAAACTGTGGATTGTGATAATTTTCCAGCCTGGAAATTGCGCATTGAATCAAAAATGACTCATCAACGAGACGCTTCCAGGAGATACAAAAATCCTTCCAGTTCCGTCAAATTGAGATACTTTCCAGTGAAACCTTCCAAACTAATTGCTTTTGGCGTCCTCTTTCGAATGAGACACCTTTTATTTGATTTCGTAACAAAAAATTTTTTTCACCAAAAAAATCATGGGCTATAGGCCAGTGATTTTTGTCGATTTTGAGTGAAATTTTTTTTGCAAAAATTTTGATGCCATTCGAAAGAGCATGTCGAAAAATGGTATTCTAGTTGGTTTTCCCGTTCCCTGGAGCCTGGAAACATGGACAAAATGACGAAAAACCGTTGCAAAGGCCTCATTTCCAGTCGATTTTCAGAATGCTAAAAATTAATTAATTCGATGAATTCCAGTAAAATTTCCAGTGCCATTTGAGAGTAGATATTCTAAACTGTGGATTGTGATAATTTTCCAGCCTGGAAATTGCGCATTGAATCAAAAATGACTCATCAACGAGACGCTTCCAGGAGATACAAAAATCCTTCCAGTTCCGTCAAATTGAGATACTTTCCAGTGAAACCTTCCAAACTAATTGCTTTTGGCGTCCTCTTTCGAATGAGACACCTTTTATTTGATTTCGTAACAAAAAATTTTTTTCACCAAAAAAATCATGGGCTATAGGCCAGTGATTTTTGTCGATTTTGAGTGAAATTTTTTTTGCAAAAATTTTGATGCCATTCGAAAGAGCATGTCGAAAAATGGTATTCTAGTTGGTTTTCCCGTTCCCTGGAGCCTGGAAACATGGACAAAATGACGAAAAACCGTTGCAAAGGCCTCATTTCCAGTCGATTTTCAGAATGCTAAAAATTAATTAATTCGATGAATTCCAGTAAAATTTCCAGTGCCATTTGAGAGTAGATATTCTAAACTGTGGATTGTGATAATTTTCCAGCCTGGAAATTGCGCATTGAATCAAAAATGACTCATCAACGAGACGCTTCCAGGAGATACAAAAATCCTTCCAGTTCCGTCAAATTGAGATACTTTCCAGTGAAACCTTCCAAACTAATGGCTTTTGGCGTCCTCTTTCGAATGAGACACCTTTTATTTGATTTCGTAACAAAAAATTTTTTTCACCAAAAAAATCATGGGCTATAGGCCAGTGATTTTTGTCGATTTTGAGTGAAATTTTTTTTGCAAAAATTTTGATGCCATTCGAAAGAGCATGTCGAAAAATGGTATTCTAGTTGGTTTTCCCGTTCCCTGGAGCCTGGAAACATGGACAAAATGACGAAAAACCGTTGCAAAGGCCTCATTTCCAGTCGATTTTCAGAATGCTAAAAATTAATTAATTCGATGAATTCCAGTAAAATTTCCAGTGCCATTTGAGAGTAGATATTCTAAACTGTGGATTGTGATAATTTTCCAGCCTGGAAATTGCGCATTGAATCAAAAATGACTCATCAACGAGACGCTTCCAGGAGATACAAAAATCCTTCCAGTTCCGTCAAATTGAGATACTTTCCAGTGAAACCTTCCAAACTAATTGCTTTTGGCGTCCTCTTTCGAATGAGACACCTTTTATTTGATTTCGTAACAAAAAATTTTTTTCACCAAAAAAATCATGGGCTATAGGCCAGTGATTTTTGTCGATTTTGAGTGAAATTTTTTTTGCAAAAATTTTGATGCCATTCGAAAGAGCATGTCGAAAAATGGTATTCTAGTTGGTTTTCCCGTTCCCTGGAGCCTGGAAACATGGACAAAATGACGAAAAACCGTTGCAAAGGCCTCATTTCCAGTCGATTTTCAGAATGCTAAAAATTAATTAATTCGATGAATTCCAGTAAAATTTCCAGTGCCATTTGAGAGTAGATATTCTAAACTGTGGATTGTGATAATTTTCCAGCCTGGAAATTGCGCATTGAATCAAAAATGACTCATCAACGAGACGCTTCCAGGAGATACAAAAATCCTTCCAGTTCCGTCAAATTGAGATACTTTCCAGTGAAACCTTCCAAACTAATTGCTTTTGGCGTCCTCTTTCGAATGAGACACCTTTTATTTGATTTCGTAACAAAAAATTTTTTTCACCAAAAAAATCATGGGCTATAGGCCAGTGATTTTTGTCGATTTTGAGTGAAATTTTTTTTGCAAAAATTTTGATGCCATTCGAAAGAGCATGTCGAAAAATGGTATTCTAGTTGGTTTTCCCGTTCCCTGGAGCCTGGAAACATGGACAAAATGACGAAAAACCGTTGCAAAGGCCTCATTTCCAGTCGATTTTCAGAATGCTAAAAATTAATTAATTCGATGAATTCCAGTAAAATTTCCAGTGCCATTTGAGAGTAGATATTCTAAACTGTGGATTGTGATAATTTTCCAGCCTGGAAATTGCGCATTGAATCAAAAATGACTCATCAACGAGACGCTTCCAGGAGATACAAAAATCCTTCCAGTTCCGTCAAATTGAGATACTTTCCAGTGAAACCTTCCAAACTAATTGCTTTTGGCGTCCTCTTTCGAATGAGACACCTTTTATTTGATTTCGTAACAAAAAATTTTTTTCACCAAAAAAATCATGGGCTATAGCCAGTGATTTTTGTCGATTTTGAGTGAAATTTTTTTTGCAAAAATTTTGATGCCATTCGAAAGAGCATGTCGAAAAATGGTATTCTAGTTGGTTTTCCCGTTCCCTGGAGCCTGGAAACATGGACAAAATGACGAAAAACCGTTGCAAAGGCCTCATTTCCAGTCGATTTTCAGAATGCTAAAAATTAATTAATTCGATGAATTCCAGTAAAATTTCCAGTGCCATTTGAGAGTAGATATTCTAAACTGTGGATTGTGATAATTTTCCAGCCTGGAAATTGCGCATTGAATCAAAAATGACTCATCAACGAGACGCTTCCAGGAGATACAAAAATCCTTCCAGTTCCGTCAAATTGAGATACTTTCCAGTGAAACCTTCCAAACTAATTGCTTTTGGCGTCCTCTTTCGAATGAGACACCTTTTATTTGATTTCGTAACAAAAAATTTTTTTCACCAAAAAAATCATGGGCTATAGGCCAGTGATTTTTGTCGATTTTGAGTGAAATTTTTTTTGCAAAAATTTTGATGCCATTCGAAAGAGCATGTCGAAAAATGGTATTCTAGTTGGTTTTCCCGTTCCCTGGAGCCTGGAAACATGGACAAAATGACGAAAAACCGTTGCAAAGGCCTCATTTCCAGTCGATTTTCAGAATGCTAAAAATTAATTAATTCGATGAATTCCAGTAAAATTTCCAGTGCCATTTGAGAGTAGATATTCTAAACTGTGGATTGTGATAATTTTCCAGCCTGGAAATTGCGCATTGAATCAAAAATGACTCATCAACGAGACGCTTCCAGGAGATACAAAAATCCTTCCAGTTCCGTCAAATTGAGATACTTTCCAGTGAAACCTTCCAAACTAATTGCTTTTGGCGTCCTCTTTCGAATGAGACACCTTTTATTTGATTTCGTAACAAAAAATTTTTTTCACCAAAAAAATCATGGGCTATAGGCCAGTGATTTTTGTCGATTTTGAGTGAAATTTTTTTTGCAAAAATTTTGATGCCATTCGAAAGAGCATGTCGAAAAATGGTATTCTAGTTGGTTTTCCCGTTCCCTGGAGCCTGGAAACATGGACAAAATGACGAAAAACCGTTGCAAAGGCCTCATTTCCAGTCGATTTTCAGAATGCTAAAAATTAATTAATTCGATGAATTCCAGTAAAATTTCCAGTGCCATTTGAGAGTAGATATTCTAAACTGTGGATTGTGATAATTTTCCAGCCTGGAAATTGCGCATTGAATCAAAAATGACTCATCAACGAGACGCTTCCAGGAGATACAAAAATCCTTCCAGTTCCGTCAAATTGAGATACTTTCCAGTGAAACCTTCCAAACTAATTGCTTTTGGCGTCCTCTTTCGAATGAGACACCTTTTATTTGATTTCGTAACAAAAAATTTTTTTCACCAAAAAAATCATGGGCTATAGGCCAGTGATTTTTGTCGATTTTGAGTGAAATTTTTTTTGCAAAAATTTTGATGCCATTCGAAAGAGCATGTCGAAAAATGGTATTCTAGTTGGTTTTCCCGTTCCCTGGAGCCTGGAAACATGGACAAAATGACGAAAAACCGTTGCAAAGGCCTCATTTCCAGTCGATTTTCAGAATGCTAAAAATTAATTAATTCGATGAATTCCAGTAAAATTTCCAGTGCCATTTGAGAGTAGATATTCTAAACTGTGGATTGTGATAATTTTCCAGCCTGGAAATTGCGCATTGAATCAAAAATGACTCATCAACGAGACGCTTCCAGGAGATACAAAAATCCTTCCAGTTCCGTCAAATTGAGATACTTTCCAGTGAAACCTTCCAAACTAATTGCTTTTGGCGTCCTCTTTCGAATGAGACACCTTTTATTTGATTTCGTAAAACAAAATTTTTTTCACCAAAATAATCATGGGCTATAGGCCAGTGATTTTTGTCGATTTTGAGTGAAATTTTTTTTGCAAAAATTTTGATGCCATTCGAAAGAGCATGTCGAAAAATGGTATTCTAGTTGGTTTTCCCGTTCCCTGGAGCCTGGAAACATGGACAAAATGACGAAAAACCGTTGCAAAGGCCTCATTTCCAGTCGATTTTCAGAATGCTAAAAATTAATTAATTCGATGAATTCCAGTAAAATTTCCAGTGCCATTTGAGAGTAGATATTCTAAACTGTGGATTGTGATAATTTTCCAGCCTGGAAATTGCGCATTGAATCAAAAATGACTCATCAACGAGACGCTTCCAGGAGATACAAAAATCCTTCCAGTTCCGTCAAATTGAGATACTTTCCAGTGAAACCTTCCAAACTAATTGCTTTTGGCGTCCTCTTTCGAATGAGACACCTTTTATTTGATTTCGTAACAAAAAATTTTTTTCACCAAAAAAATCATGGGCTATAGGCCAGTGATTTTTGTCGATTTTGAGTGAAATTTTTTTTGCAAAAATTTTGATGCCATTCGAAAGAGCATGTCGAAAAATGGTATTCTAGTTGGTTTTCCCGTTCCCTGGAGCCTGGAAACATGGACAAAATGACGAAAAACCGTTGCAAAGGCCTCATTTCCAGTCGATTTTCAGAATGCTAAAAATTAATTAATTCGATGAATTCCAGTAAAATTTCCAGTGCCATTTGAGAGTAGATATTCTAAACTGTGGATTGTGATAATTTTCCAGCCTGGAAATTGCGCATTGAATCAAAAATGACTCATCAACGAGACGCTTCCAGGAGATACAAAAATCCTTCCAGTTCCGTCAAATTGAGATACTTTCCAGTGAAACCTTCCAAACTAATTGCTTTTGGCGTCCTCTTTCGAATGAGACACCTTTTATTTGATTTCGTAAAACAAAATTTTTTTCACCAAAATAATCATGGGCTATAGGCCAGTGATTTTTGTCGATTTTGAGTGAAATTTTTTTTGCAAAAATTTTGATGCCATTCGAAAGAGCATGTCGAAAAATGGTATTCTAGTTGGTTTTCCCGTTCCCTGGAGCCTGGAAACATGGACAAAATGACGAAAAACCGTTGCAAAGGCCTCATTTCCAGTCGATTTTCAGAATGCTAAAAATTAATTAATTCGATGAATTCCAGTAAAATTTCCAGTGCCATTTGAGAGTAGATATTCTAAACTGTGGATTGTGATAATTTTCCAGCCTGGAAATTGCGCATTGAATCAAAAATGACTCATCAACGAGACGCTTCCAGGAGATACAAAAATCCTTCCAGTTCCGTCAAATTGAGATACTTTCCAGTGAAACCTTCCAAACTAATTGCTTTTGGCGTCCTCTTTCGAATGAGACACCTTTTATTTGATTTCGTAACAAAAAATTTTTTTCACCAAAAAAATCATGGGCTATAGGCCAGTGATTTTTGTCGATTTTGAGTGAAATTTTTTTTGCAAAAATTTTGATGCCATTCGAAAGAGCATGTCGAAAAATGGTATTCTAGTTGGTTTTCCCGTTCCCTGGAGCCTGGAAACATGGACAAAATGACGAAAAACCGTTGCAAAGGCCTCATTTCCAGTCGATTTTCAGAATGCTAAAAATTAATTAATTCGATGAATTCCAGTAAAATTTCCAGTGCCATTTGAGAGTAGATATTCTAAACTGTGGATTGTGATAATTTTCCAGCCTGGAAATTGCGCATTGAATCAAAAATGACTCATCAACGAGACGCTTCCAGGAGATACAAAAATCCTTCCAGTTCCGTCAAATTGAGATACTTTCCAGTGAAACCTTCCAAACTAATTGCTTTTGGCGTCCTCTTTCGAATGAGACACCTTTTATTTGATTTCGTAACAAAAAATTTTTTTCACCAAAAAAATCATGGGCTATAGGCCAGTGATTTTTGTCGATTTTGAGTGAAATTTTTTTTGCAAAAATTTTGATGCCATTCGAAAGAGCATGTCGAAAAATGGTATTCTAGTTGGTTTTCCCGTTCCCTGGAGCCTGGAAACATGGACAAAATGACGAAAAACCGTTGCAAAGGCCTCATTTCCAGTCGATTTTCAGAATGCTAAAAATTAATTAATTCGATGAATTCCAGTAAAATTTCCAGTGCCATTTGAGAGTAGATATTCTAAACTGTGGATTGTGATAATTTTCCAGCCTGGAAATTGCGCATTGAATCAAAAATGACTCATCAACGAGACGCTTCCAGGAGATACAAAAATCCTTCCAGTTCCGTCAAATTGAGATACTTTCCAGTGAAACCTTCCAAACTAATTGCTTTTGGCGTCCTCTTTCGAATGAGACACCTTTTATTTGATTTCGTAACAAAAAATTTTTTTCACCAAAAAAATCATGCGCTATAGGCCAGTGATTTTTGTCGATTTTGAGTGAAATTTTTTTTGCAAAAATTTTGATGCCATTCGAAAGAGCATGTCGAAAAATGGTATTCTAGTTGGTTTTCCCGTTCCCTGGAGCCTGGAAACATGGACAAAATGACGAAAAACCGTTGCAAAGGCCTCATTTCCAGTCGATTTTCAGAATGCTAAAAATTAATTAATCCGATGAATTCCAGTAAAATTTCCAGTGCCATTTGAGAGTAGATATTCTAAACTGTGGATTGTGATAATTTTCCAGCCTGGAAATTGCGCATTGAATCAAAAATGACTCATCAACGAGACGCTTCCAGGAGATACAAAAATCCTTCCAGTTCCGTCAAATTGAGATACTTTCCAGTGAAACCTTCCAAACTAATTGCTTTTGGCGTCCTCTTTCGAATGAGACACCTTTTATTTGATTTCGTAACAAAAAATTTTTTTCACCAAAAAAATCATGGGCTATAGGCCAGTGATTTTTGTCGATTTTGAGTGAAATTTTTTTTGCAAAAATTTTGATGCCATTCGAAAGAGCATGTCGAAAAATGGTATTCTAGTTGGTTTTCCCGTTCCCTGGAGCCTGGAAACATGGACAAAATGACGAAAAACCGTTGCAAAGGCCTCATTTCCAGTCATTTTCAGAATGCTAAAAATTAATTAATTCGATGAATTCCAGTAAAATTTCCAGTGCCATTTGAGAGTAGATATTCTAAACTGTGGATTGTGATAATTTTCCAGCCTGGAAATTGCGCATTGAATCAAAAATGACTCATCAACGAGACGCTTCCAGGAGATACAAAAATCCTTCCAGTTCCGTCAAATTAAGATACTTTCCAGTGAAACCTTCCAAACTAATTGCTTTTGGCGTCC
Source organism: Leptarthrus brevirostris (assembly GCA_964036015.1). Classification (NCBI taxonomy): domain Eukaryota; kingdom Metazoa; phylum Arthropoda; class Insecta; order Diptera; family Asilidae; genus Leptarthrus; species Leptarthrus brevirostris. The sequence goes on from OZ038373.1 coordinate 11,042,383, forward strand.
TCTTTCGAATGAGACACCTTTTATTTGATTTCGTAAAAAAAAATTTTTTTCACCAAAAAAATCATGGGCTATAGGCCAGTGATTTTTGTCGATTTTGAGTGAAATTTTTTTTGCAAAAATTTTGATGCCATTCGAAAGAGCATGTCGAAAAATGGTATTCTAGTTGGTTTTCCCGTTCCCTGGAGCCTGGAAACATGGACAAAATGACGAAAAACCGTTGCAAAGGCCTCATTTCCAGTCGATTTTCAGAATGCTAAAAATTAATTAATTCGATGAATTCCAGTAAAATTTCCAGTGCCATTTGAGAGTAGATATTCTAAACTGTGGATTGTGATAATTTTCCAGCCTGGAAATTGCGCATTGAATCAAAAATGACTCATCAACGAGACGCTTCCAGGAGATACAAAAATCCTTCCAGTTCCGTCAAATTGAGATACTTTCCAGTGAAACCTTCCAAACTAATTGCTTTTGGCGTCCTCTTTCGAATGAGACACCTTTTATTTGATTTCGTAACAAAAAATTTTTTTCACCAAAAAAATCATGGGCTATAGGCCAGTGATTTTTGTCGATTTTGAGTGAAATTTTTTTTGCAAAAATTTTGATGCCATTCGAAAGAGCATGTCGAAAAATGGTATTCTAGTTGGTTTTCCCGTTCCCTGGAGCCTGGAAACATGGAAAAAATGACGAAAAACCGTTGCAAAGGCCTCATTTCCAGTCGATTTTTAGAATGCTAAAAATTAATTAATCCGATGAATTCCAGTAAAATTTCCAGTGCCATTTGAGAGTAGATATTCTAAACTGTGGATTGTGATAATTTTCCAGCCTGGAAATTGCGCATTGAATCAAAAATGACTCATCAACGAGACGCTTCCAGGAGATACAAAAATCCCTCCAGTTCCGTCAAATTGAGATACTTTCCAGTGAAACCTTCCAAACTAATTGCTTTTGGCGTCCTCTTTCGAATGAGACACCTTTTATTTGATTTCGTAACAAAAAATTTTTTTCACCAAAAAAATCATGGGCTATAGGCCAGTGATTTTTGTCGATTTTGAGTGAAATTTTTTTTGCAAAAATTTTGATGCCATTCGAAAGAGCATGTCGAAAAATGGTATTCTAGTTGGTTTTCCCGTTCCCTGGAGCCTGGAAACATGGACAAAATGACGAAAAACCGTTGCAAAGGCCTCATTTCCAGTCGATTTTCAGAATGCTAAAAATTAATTAATTCGATGAATTCCAGTAAAATTTCCAGTGCCATTTGAGAGTAGATATTCTAAACTGTGGATTGTGATAATTTTCCAGCCTGGAAATTGCGCATTGAATCAAAAATGACTCATCAACGAGACGCTTCCAGGAGATACAAAAATCCTTCCAGTTCCGTCAAATTGAGATACTTTCCAGTGAAACCTTCCAAACTAATTGCTTTTGGCGTCCTCTTTCGAATGAGACACCTTTTATTTGATTTCGTAAAAAAAAATTTTTTTCACCAAAAAAATCATGGGCTATAGGCCAGTGATTTTTGTCGATTTTGAGTGAAATTTTTTTTGCAAAAATTTTGATGCCGTTCGAAAGAGCATGTCGAAAAATGGTATTCTTGTTGGTTTTCCCGTTCTCTGGAGCCTGGAAACATGGACAAAATGACGAAAAACCGTTGCAAAGGCCTCATTTCCAGTCGATTTTCAGAATGCTAAAAATTAATTAATTCGATGAATTCCAGTAAAATTTTCAGTGCCATTTGAGAGTAGATATTCTAAACTGTGGATTGTGATAATTTTCCAGCCTGGAAATTGCGCATTGAATCAAAAATGACTCATCAACGAGACGCTTCCAGGAGATACAAAAATCCTTCCAGTTCCGTCAAATTGAGATACTTTCCAGTGAAACCTTCCAAACTAATTGCTTTTGGCGTCCTCTTTCGAATGAGACACCTTTTATTTGATTTCGTAAAAAAAAATTTTTTTCACCAAAAAAATCATGGGCTATAGGCCAGTGATTTTTGTCGATTTTGAGTGAAATTTTTTTTGCAAAAATTTTGATGCCATTCGAAAGAGCATGTCGAAAAATGGTATTCTAGTTGGTTTTCCCGTTCCCTGGAGCCTGGAAACATGGACAAAATGACGAAAAACCGTTGCAAAGGCCTCATTTCCAGTCGATTTTCAGAATGCTAAAAATTAATTAATTCGATGAATTCCAGTAAAATTTCCAGTGCCATTTGAGAGTAGATATTCTAAACTGTGGATTGTGATAATTTTCCAGCCTGGAAATTGCGCATTGAATCAAAAATGACTCATCAACGAGACGCTTCCAGGAGATACAAAAATCCTTCCAGTTCCGTCAAATTGAGATACTTTCCAGTGAAACCTTCCAAACTAATTGCTTTTGGCGTCCTCTTTCGAATGAGACACCTTTTATTTGATTTCGTAAAAAAAAATTTTTTTCACCAAAAAAATCATGGGCTATAGGCCAGTGATTTTTGTCGATTTTGAGTGAAATTTTTTTTGCAAAAATTTTGATGCCATTCGAAAGAGCATGTCGAAAAATGGTATTCTAGTTGGTTTTCCCGTTCCCTGGAGCCTGGAAACATGGACAAAATGACGAAAAACCGTTGCAAAGGCCTCATTTCCAGTCGATTTTCAGAATGCTAAAAATTAATTAATTCGATGAATTCCAGTAAAATTTCCAGTGCCATTCGAGAGTAGATATTCTAAACTGTGGATTGTGATAATTTTCCAGCCTGGAAATTGCGCATTGAATCAAAAATGACTCATCAACGAGACGCTTCCAGGAGATACAAAAATCCTTCCAGTTCCGTCAAATTGAGATACTTTCCAGTGAAACCTTCCAAACTAATTGCTTTTGGCGTCCTCTTTCGAATGAGACACCTTTTATTTGATTTCGTAACAAAAAATTTTTTTCACCAAAAAAATCATGGGCTATAGGCCAGTGATTTTTGTCGATTTTGAGTGAATTTTTTTTCGCAAAAATTTTGATGCCATTCGAAAGAGCATGTCGAAAAATGGTATTCTAGTTGGTTTTCCCGTTCCCTGGAGCCTGGAAACATGGACAAAATGACGAAAAACCGTTGCAAAGGCCTCATTTCCAGTCGATTTTCAGAATGCTAAAAATTAATTAATTCGATGAATTCCAGTAAAATTTCCAGTGCCATTTGAGAGTAGATATTCTAAACTGTGGATTGTGATAATTTTCCAGCCTGGAAATTGCGCATTGAATCAAAAATGACTCATCAACGAGACGCTTCCAGGAGATACAAAAATCCTTCCAGTTCCGTCAAATTGAGATACTTTCCAGTGAAACCTTCCAAACTAATTGCTTTTGGCGTCCTCTTTCGAATGAGACACCTTTTATTTGATTTCGTAACGAAAAATTTTTTTCACCAAAAAAATCATGGGCTATAGGCCAGTGATTTTTGTCGATTTTGAGTGAAATTTTTTTTGCAAAAATTTTGATGCCATTCGAAAGAGCATGTCGAAAAATGGTATTCTAGTTGGTTTTCCCGTTCCCTGGAGCCTGGAAACATGGACAAAATGACGAAAAACCGTTGCAAAGGCCTCATTTCCAGTCGATTTTCAGAATGCTAAAAATTAATTAATTCGATGAATTTCAGTAAAATTTCCAGTGCCATTTGAAAGTAGATATTCTAAACTGTGGATTGGGATAATTTTCCAGGCTAGAAATTGCGCATTGAATCAAAAATGACTCATCAACGAGACGCTTCCAGGAGATACAAAAATCCTTCCAGTTCCGTCAAATTGAGATACTTTCCAGTGAAACCTTCCAAACTAATTGCTTTTGGCGTCCTCTTTCGAATGAGACACCTTTTATTTGATTTCATAACAAAAAAATTTTTTCACCAAAAAAATCACTTTCCTTGCCCTTAGCTTAACTTATTTTAAAATGATCAATTTTATCACTACGTAACACCATTGAAATAAAACTCAACTGCCTTAATGAGATCAATTATTATCAGTGTAGAGCTAAGGAATTGCCACGATTGGTTTATAGACAAGAACTATGTCTATCTACGAAAAATTTTTAAGGTAAAATTCAATGTAATTAACTTGTTTATTTGAGATGAAAGAAAATGTGTTATGGTTTTAGTAAACGGTGTTCTATATCTCTATGTATAATATATTAATCAATTGTAGTGTTGGGTAATTAAATGACTGGTTATCTGGTGCGTGGTCTTCCTTCTTTAAACAACAAGAAGCAGCCACAAGGATCTTGCTTCGCCGGAACAGTTGAATTTGCTTGAATCGATACCAGGGAGCAGCCACAAGGCTATGACCCAACAAGAGCAGCTAATTAGCTATTGATTCGAGATGAAATTTGAATTCTAGGTTAAGAGCTGCTGAAGAGCATGAACACTTAAAAAATTTCGAATTCAGACTTCATCGTTTATTGATTATTATACTTCCCTATTTATACAAATTTCATGCTTATCATCTATTATTAATTGTTCATTAATTGCTCAACAGTTTGACCCGTGCAAATGCAATTTCTCGAAAGTAAGCAAGGTTTCGGGTTACAGTCATTTCTTTCCAGGGTAACCCAATTATTAACTGCGTTAAGAGTATGACGTATATCTTGTGATGAAAGCATGCCGTTTGCGCCTCACGTGCTGTTTACATCTTGAAATGAAATGAGTGCACTTGCCTGGGCTGCAGCTGTTTTTCCATAAATAACACAAAGTGTCAGTGACCGTACTTGATGTGGTCAGGAAATTACGTGCTGCATTTTTGTGTTAATTGATTTTGGTATTGGGAAAAATATGCCCTTGCATTTTATGTTGATTTTAAGAATTGCATTACACAATATATTTTCAAACTTTCCTAAATAATTTCAGAAAGGAAACGCAGGACGCAGGTTCGAGCCGCGGCTTAGCTATAAGTTTTTCATTTTTAATTGAAATAAATAAAAAAAATGCAACCCATTTTTGGGCTGTTGCCGCAGCAATGTAAAATCATTTTCCTTACCTTAATTCTGTTCCGTTGTCTCCTGGGCTTTGGCTACATCATAAACAAAATATATTTCCCAAATTTTTGTCATTCATTAACTGTACTAAAACCTTTGTGAGCAACCTAAATACTAAAGGATGGAGACGCATGTCATTTCCATGTCATCTTTTAGAGGAAGATCATTTCTTTCCAAAAAGCTGCATTGGAAGTTGATTACTTGTAAAATTTCCCGAGTTATAATTACTTCTAGTCGATAATAAAGCATATAACCGTGGCATATCTATACTATTCCTTACGTGGTCCGTGAGAAAATCGGCGCTTCCCTTTTTCAATAGAGGAGTTTACGAGACTCCCCAATAAGAGCGCCTGCTAGAAAACAAGGGTTGTTGGAAGCTGTTTTATAGGACTCCAACGCAAGGTAATGTCTCCTAGACGGTTCCGAGATGATCCTCCTGTAGGAGGGAGGTGGATATGACTGATCATTGGCTAGGTGAGCCCGTCACACGGATGGCTTCGGTCACCCATTTCCCGCATTTCCACGCTTCCATAAAAAAAATAGTGAAAAAATAAATTCAAAATGATATTAAAATTATAATGAAGTAAAGGATAAATTAGGGATTGTAATAAGTGACTGACATTATATTTTCTTTTATGTATTTATATTTCAGTTTTATAAATTTCCCTTTTTTTATAAAATGTCTCTTTTCGCTTATAATACATCTCGTCTTTCCTATGATTTCAGAAACAGGTGGTAGAGAGAAACTTGAAAATGTCTAACGATATGTTTAATGTTCCCTTCTTCCCGCCTCTCCTTAAAAGTATCTTTTCTATCTATGTTTTTGTATTCGGCAGATTTTCGTAATCTTCGGACTAATTCAATTTCAAAATTACTTGACAAATATTCATTGTATATTTAACTCCTCTGTTCTTATTTTTCTTTTCAAAATGTTTTCTGATAAAAAAATTTAAGATTAGAAAAATAGATTTTTATATTCAAATTTTTTTTTGTTTTCGTTTTTATATTTAATAAACTTTTCATGTTTCTCTCGATTAAATGGAAATAAAGAGGATATTTAAATGACAAGAGAACAAAAAAGAAACGATCGATTTATAATTGTTTCGAAACGAAAAGAAAACTTGTAGTTGAAGGAATTATTGCGGAGCTACCTTAAATAAATGTTTTGGGAGACAAGAGCTTTTATATCTTTCGACTATCTGGTTATAAGTATACTTGCTTGCTTGTGTTTCTGTTTTTTTTTCTTATATTTTTTGAAAATTTCTTACCAGTACGTATAAAAATTATTATTTTCATGTATATATATATAGGAATTTTAGGCAAGTTTCTTTACAAAAATCTTAAACGTAATTTAAAATAAATAATCATTTAAGGACAATTAACACAAGTAGTAAAACGGAGTGGAGTAATATTTTGAAAAAAAAATATATACAAAATCATGCTACATATAAAAAATTACTCTCAACGCTACTATTATTACTAAGCTTAGGTCTAAATTTTACATTATGTCTAACAATAACCTTAAAATACAAAAGTTTCTAGCACTCTAGTGTTGATCATCAGTCGGAGTCTAAAAAATCTTCTTATGACTTCATTTCGTCATATAAAAATTGTTCTAAGTATACAAAAAATATATATATATAAAAAAATGAAACAGAAATAATAAAAATTAACATATGATATTGCTACAGAATTGTCTTTATGCATTTTGCCTAAAATTAAAATATGTTTTACTCGTTTTCACTTGTGGCATATTTCATAAGATTTATCTGATGTGATTACAAAGAGATTGGAAGTGCTCAAAAAATGTAAAAAAAATTGAGACATGGAACCTTAATCTCTCTGTTTGCATTTTACCCATGTTAAAATGGACCAACAAAATAAAATTCATCTCAACGGATTCTTATGAAATCTTAATCTTCTCAATGTTATTAAATTTGTCAAGAAAAGTTTAACTTTGTACTTTGCATGAAGTAGCATCCTATTACCATAAAGTTAAATGGAATGAAAGACTTCCTTAAATGTGTACTGAAAAGTTCATAAAAATTTCAAGAACTGTTTAAACATTTAATTTCCATAGAGAGTCTAGTTATGTTAGGAGTCATGGAGGCGGCAAATGCTTTTAAAGAAATTCCCTACTTTATTGCATTTTTGTTATTTACGTGCATATAATTTCAACAGGATCTCTTGAAAAATGTTGAGACAGTTACATTTTTAAAACAAGCTTGTCAGTCAGTTACATTTGTTTGAGGACAAGTGAAGTGAATGTAATAATGTGGGCTGGAGAAGTTTTGTTGTCAGTAAAATAAGCAATTTTGATTGCATCAACTTAAATTGTTGTTTTGTGTAAAAAAAAGCAACAGCAGAAATCCCAACATGACTGCAAAACAAACTATATAGCAAGTGTTTAATAAATAATGATTTCGGGATAATGGGGTGTCATATACATACAAAAATTGTTGTCGTGCAAAATTTTTTTTATACGATACGGCCAAACCCTTTGATGCGTTAGCATGGTTTTGGGCGGAAGCGAATTAGGGTAAGGGGAGTGAGGAAACCTGAGTCTTTTTTTTTGCATTGCTTATAGCTAGACGACAGCCCAGAGACAGAGTGGATTATTTTAATTTCTTAATAAAAGCTCACGGGGAGATCTGGTCTCGAAACCGAGGCTCATGGCAAAGTGGTCGTGCGGCTCAACGAATTGATCCAACTCCGTCTCCATTTGGTCGCAATTGGTTGAGGAGCAAGCAATTTTAACATTTCGGGTCCAACATTTTGAATTTTAGTGCCGATAACTTTCACGATGAAGAGGCCTTCACTAACAGCGGTTTCGACGGGTTTTCAGTGCGCCACGAGGTTTAATTTATTCTAGCACTGTCGCTGATAAAACATATTCGATCACAGCCTACTCTAGATACAACTGCGGAAAACATGACCACACGTTTCGTCATTATTTCATTTTCGTTGTACGACAGATTAATAAATACTTGCACACTCTCGTAACCAAGATGCCTAATAGAAGGCGTGTTTCCGGAACAATGGAAGCTGCAACACCTGGTACTGCTACCAAAAGGAGATAAACCACCTGGAGAACCTTCATCCTACCGCCCAATTTGCCTCCTCGACACAATGGGGAAAATATAGGAGCGAATAATATACAACAGGTTACTCGCGATAGCTGAGGAAAAAGGTGCTTTATCAGAGTACCAATTTGGATTTCGAAAAGCGCGCTCCACCGTAGATGCAATCAAAATGGTAGTGAACATCGCTGTTTCGGCCATAGAAGTTATAAGGTGGAGATGGGGAACCAAGGCATAATGCGCAGTGGTTACACTAGACATCAAGAACGCCTTTAACTCGGCCATCTGGGAATACATAAAGAATATCCTCATTAGATGGAAGCCCCGACATACATCTTGAAGATCATATCAAGTTACTTCAGGAACAAGAAACTTTGATATAATAGTGATGCAAGAACAGAAAACTACAACGTTTCCACAGGGGTATCACAAGGATCTGTCCTAGGTCCCCTGCTTTGGAACTTTAAGTATGATGAAGACGACATTGCGATCGTTACAACAGCGAAATACACCCATCAAATAGAGGAGGCATGAAGCTATCGCTAAGGTTAAGAACTGGCTGGAGTCTGCTCTTCTTAAACTAGTAGAACAGAAGACATGCTCAAAAAGTTTCCGAATTTTCTTATGTATTTGAAAGGTGTGAATGTGTTAGTTTTCACCATAGAAGTAGTAAATTTGTGACTTATTCGAAGTGGTCCTCGCAAACATTACTACCATTGGATGGTATATAATCAGTTCTACCGATGGATTTTAACCACAGTTCTTTGAAGTCTCTATCTTTTGGAAACCTAAAATACCAAAAGGTAGAAAAATATTTTAAGTTTTATTATAGCTCCCTGGCAAAATCTTCCGTCAGCTGTCGCTGAATCCACCAAGGCGACCCAAAACTCTGATGTATCTCAAATGTAAACAAACGAGCACTATCAAGAGAAATGGTTATATTTTTTGGTAATTTAGCTTTTATTTATACAGCTTTTGCACATATTTCAAAGAAAATGCTGTATAATTGCTTATTATATTATTTAGCTTCCCTGAAAAAATTGTTTTCCCCACGCAATGTGTCGATTATTTTTACAACAAAATACCGCACACTTCATCACGAAAAATGTTCAAATTAAGCACGTCAGATTCTTAGTAAACTAAACCAAAATAGTCTTTTAAGTGTTAATTGTCTTTATTTGTAAAATTAAACCACTTTAACAACTGAACATTGAAAATTATTCAATAAACACTTTATAAACACTCGAATGCACACTCTTCTGTAAGCCCACGTCAAATTGACATTTCGAAGGCGTATTTCTAACCCCTTCACACACCTTTCCCACGAACAAAAAATCGGAAAACACGTACACAGTTTATACACGGTATTGCAATTCCTTTCGTTTTCTGTTCTAAGCTTAATTTCAACCGTCGCTATTCCTGTTTTGTTTTATAATCTAAGTGCACCATGCAAAAAGTTTGGGTAAGTTCGTGCAGCAAGGGAACATGTGACGTCGATATTTTCTCTACGGTTTTACCTGTCAAGAAACGCGATGGAACGGAAAATGGGTAAGCTCGTGCACATGCGGAATCCCAACTTCTGATTAGGGCACAAATCCAATGTCAAAGCGACGCCAAGATTTTCCTCGTTGCGAGAAAACCCGCGGTTTTTTTTGACAGTTCTAAAAAGGGGAAATTACCTCAGGCAACCAAAAAAATTTTAACTTAAGTTTGGGTAAGTTCGCGCAGCATGGGAACATGTGACGTCGATGTTTTCTCTACCGTTTTGCCTGGCAAGTAACGCGATGGAACGCAAAATGGGTAAGATCGTGCACATGCGGGATTCCGCGGGATCCCAACTTCTGATCAGGGAAAAAACGTAATGTCAAAGCGACGCCAAGATTTCCCTCATTGCTAGAGCCAACCCGCGGTTTTTTTTTTAGACAGTTCTAAAAAGGGGAAATCACCTCGGGCAATCAAAAAATTTTTAACTAATCACAAGCACGACGCTGATTTGCACAATGTCCTAGAAAACGCCGAGCCGATTTAATAGAGATTTTGTCGAAAAGAATACATCGTTAACCCTAACTCGCTGACTACGGTAAAGATTTAGTGTTGTACTAAACAATTTTACAACTGTGTTAATAAATCGCAATTAAGTAAATAAGTGAATTCAAACAATAATCATGTTTTGGTCCAAAGTACGTCTTGTGTCTCATCATTCCATATAGTTGGTTTCCTGACTTAACAAATACTTCTAATACTATTGTTGCTGAGGATTTAAAATGTGTTTCTGACATATACTTTAATGTTCTCGTCAAACTTTTCCAACCGAATAAAATCAAATTATAATTGTTGCGCATTTCAAAACATATATGAGCACATAGAAGAAGAAGTTTAAATTATTCTCTTCTTTTAAATCATGCAATCGCGCTAAAGGATTCTCTTGCATATTATATCATCACCATAGTATCCTTTAATTTGAGCTATATATGTAATATATCATGAGTAAGCATAATGCCACGACGAAGTAACCACCTGCTGCATAATTCAGCTTAATTAAAGCTGCTGAATTGTGCAGCCAACTGAAAAAATATGAATATTAAACGACACCCTCGGGTGCTGGGCAAAATAATTTCTTATTCTAAAATAATGTTGCGTGAAGCGTAAAAAGTGTTTTCTAAAACTAGTTAAACTAAAAAGAGAAAGGTTCCAAAGTTTTTATAAGTAAGTAAAATGTGAAACGTTACTGTTTCATGGCACTTAAAACTACATTTAAAATATATTAATAAAAATCGAATAAATTGTGTACTCAGGACAACTCTTTGTAATCACAATCCTGACAAAATAGTATACTTTTGTGGTAAATTTACCCGAAAAAAAGTAATTATAGAACCCTACGAGATTATTGCATTGATCAAAGCTGCACAATATTATGATTTAATGTTCTTTCTTACCCCTGTTTACTCTTTGTGTAAATGCAATATAATAAAATAATTTTATACTTAAACGAAAATTGTAAAAAAAAAACCTTGATCGACAGTTGCACGAAGAAGAAAAAAAATTATTCGCTACCTTGCATAAATAATAAATAAATTAGAACGCTGTTGTCAAACGTCCGTTTGATGAACACTGTTCGTCCAGTTGCCACCAGCACCACCACCGCTAATACCCTTGTTTTTGCAGCTGGTCGGTGTCACGTTCGAGATTGTTCCCTGATGTGACGGAGGCGGTGGTACAATCTCATCGAATTCAGAGTCTTCAATTTCGCAGAGTTGTGTTGATAAATCACTATTTGATCCACTATGATGAGCATGACTACGATGGTAACTTCCCAGAAGAGAGCTATTCTCGCCACCTGTAAACACAAGAAATGAAACTTTAAATCGAGTTATCAAAGTTGTTATACCACAAGATAGAAAGCATATTTGTGAAAGATGCCTGAGCCTTAAACAAGTTCCATGCCCTATAAATTATGCATAAGGATATGGAGATACTAGACTGGTACTGGAATTTGAAGGGGTACGAAGATGCCTAAGCCAAAAAGCACTCTGTGATGCGTGAGTAATGGAACTTAGTTTATGTAATCATAGGAAGTCTTGCTGGCTACCAAAAACTTTATAAACATAAAATTGGCTGACGATGCCTATATTGGAGAAAGTCCAAAATCAAATTTCCATGGATGTACGCTTTCCAAACAGATACTGTGGTAAGTACTGAGTTCGGGTCTTACGTAAGTCAATATCGATTTTCTTTCATAATTTTGAGGGCAGATTTGGAGACAATTCTTATATGTTTTATTGGCTTAGTAAGCAATTTCAGGAATAGAGCGAGGATAATAAATTTTAAAAATTTTACGGCAAGGAAACTATAAATCAACAGACATAAGGCGTTTTATAGTGCTAGAATTATGTGGAGCTTGGCAAAATTTCACGAAACACCTTCCTGTAGGAAAATTAATTGCTCAATTTATGAAAATTTAATATTAAAAGTAGAAGAAATTTGCGCCAATCATGCAATCATTCAAATCGACAGGGCAGCATTTGGTTGTGATTCAACAAATTAAATCAATAATGAAAGGCAATGGCTCGAAACTGCCGAGGCGTTTCTCGTCCAATTGAACCGTTCCCATATGCAATTACGTGGATTTATTGGCAGCATCTTGATATGAAAGAGGAAATATATTCAATCACGTTTAATCGTAAACGAAAGCAAAATTCATTTCTTTGCACGTCAAATTTCAATTGAAACTCATGTAATAGCGAATCGTACGAGTTTAGTTTCTATTTACGCTATCACAGAGATATTGCAAAACCATTCTTTGGGGGTGGCGCCCCTTAGAGAACGAAACTCACACGATATTCACCGAACCTTAGCTTCAATTACTCAATTATACTGGTGGAATTGGAAATTTCAGCACTTCGTTGTAGACAATAATTTATTTGGAAAGTTCTTTCTGGCAAGCACAATAGAGCCCGGGAATTATACCCGTCGCTCGTATCGTTGGGCGTCCTAATTTATATAACAAACGAGTGTTCAGGTGTGTCTAATTGCTGTTCCGCCGCACAACCTTATACTTTGCAGAATTTATCTCTTTTATGTGCGTGTAGTCGTTTTGTATACGTTAGGCATGCATAAGTAAAGTAGCTTAGGGTTTTCGAATGGTTCAGCAATTTTTAATTCACAAAATACTGCCCCTCCCTCCCCCCTTTCTCGACCCCATTTTAACAACAACTGTTAAATAAAATCTGAACACCATTAATTGGGGCCTATACCTGCTACCTGATTTGCTTTCGTCGCGTAAGCTAATTTAATGAACGTCAAATTTAACTTTTTTTTTTTTGTTCCTTTTACAGGCATTCATTTGGGTTTTGCTTAAACGCCCTGAGGCAGGACATAGATTTATTTAAATTTGCCAATTAATTTTGAAGATATTTTTAATTGGATTCGATTACCTGATTATTTATGTTAATTTCTCCTTTAACATGCCTTACTTGCGAAATTGGGCAAGACCCTCTGTTCATCAAGTAATTTACGTATTTTACTCTGCGGGATTCAGAGTTTGTTCTCTCCTTTCCTCATAACATAATTTCATGAAAACGTAATTTTACGTGATTTATTTTGTGAATATTGTGACGGTGGGGTTTAGTAGGATAATTTATGTAAATTCACTTCTTGCCTTCTGCTATCTGTTTTCGAAATTAAGTCAAGGTGTGAATAGTTTGTGGGGGCTCTTTCCGTATTACTCGGTGATAGCTTTTAGCTTTTAAAGTGGATGTTTAAGGATTAAATAATCAATTTTAAATTCTGGTGGGTCTCTCTAAGTTTACTCATCTAAAAGATTCGTACGTCAGAGGATGTATCTACTTAGAAGAGAGAAGTAATTTTTGTAAATAGTGGCCATTACCGTATACCCCCGTCAAATTGGCATCAACATGTTTCATATTTTATTGAGTAATTTAGGAAAAATTTTGTGATAAATAACAGCTATGGGTGGTGATCAGAATATACCCATAAATTGCTCTGCTATTTAGGGCGGGGTCGAAAAAGGGTTCGGTTGATTGTGTACGATTAATAGCAGCGCTATCATAGGTTGTTGTAAAGCGAGTGCTAAATTGTGTTAAAAAATTGTAATAAATTCGTTGCTACTAGTAGTACTACCCAGTCACAAAAGTATTGGGACACTTGCATTTTTTTTACATTTTCATGCATTTTTTTTTCATTTTGTGGGTATATAAAAAAGTGTTTAATTATAAAAGTAAATTTCGTTATGGTAATAATTACTTTATTTGTTTTGTTCGAAATTCTTTTCACAGTTACAAATAATTTAAATAAATAACAAAAAAATAACGAAAATAATGCACAATAGAAGAAAGACAACCGTAGTCATGTTATACGGAAAAAGTCCGAAATATACCTGATAGAATGCTTGAAGCACCCTGTCAAATTTCCAACTTCTGTAATGGTTTTGGGGCTGCTTGTCCGGATATTGAGTTGGGTCTCTCCATTTTATTGATGGTGCAATTAACTCCGAAAAATACCAAAATATGCTGCTATCAATACCTATCCTTCAGTCGCCTGAAGGGAGTTCGTTTTTCAACAGGATGGAGCACCAAGCCATACTTCAAAATCCAGTAAAGCCTGTTTGCAGGTCAATGGAATACCAACAATGGAGTGGCCCGCTAATAGTCCCATAATAGAGAATTTATGGAGAGTTATTAAGAAAAGACTTGGGCAGGATCCATCCAGGAGGACTACAACTGTTCTTCGTGAGAAAATAAAGGAAATTTGGAATTCTTTTACCGCCGAGGATTGTGAAGAGGGAGATTAAGACTTGTTAAATCTATGCCACTTCATATTAAAGAGGTTGTAAAAAAAAACGTAATGAAACGAAATGCTAAACATAAAGAAATCTACAGTAAATTTAATTTATTTTTCCTATTTTTCCAATGTATTATTATGTATTATTTTCGTTATTTTGTTGTTATTTATTTGAATTTTTGTTACTGTGAAAAGAATTTTTAACAAAACAAATAAAATAATTATTGCTATAACGAAATTTTCTTTTATAAATATTATACAATTTTTTATATACCCACAAAGTTGAAAATGCGAAAAAAATGCAAGTGTCCCAATACTTTTGTGGTTGGGTAGTATATAGTGCTAAATTTAAAAAATGTTATAATTATGTTAACAAAACTTTCATACGTAGCAGTTTAAAGTTTTTAAGATGAATTTTGTTCTTATATAATAGTAGAAGTAATCCTATGGGAAAAATGGTTAGTAACAGCCACATATAACAAGCCACGATAACAAGGATCAAACTGGACCCAGTCATTTTCATTCTAACAGCCATTCGTTGAAAGTTATTATAGCAAGTAATAATACTAAAATATAGAAACAGGAAGTAAAAATACCAGCGAGTAGTGCCTGTGCTATAATAGATAGGATAGATAGTGTGACAAAGGATGGGTCATGAATTGAGATAAGAGAGCTGAACAACACAGCCCTGCCAACTGACGACCTAGTGGAAATCTAAGGAAGAGGTAGATGGCAATGTTATTACAACCACCTCGTAGTGGTGCCTGGAAACAGACTCCGGTATGGTCGTATCTTAGACAGGAGTGCTGGCCAATTGTAGTCGGCCGGAGAGAAGGATGCTCTCTTAAATAAAATACCCTAAGTCAAAGTCTAACAATATACGCCTAGGAGAGTGTGGCTATGGAGAGGAGGTCTTAGTCGGTAGTATGCGAATTATGATACCAGGCGACCCCCAGTTTCAATAAAAGCCTTCCTAAAGTAATGCCTAGCTCTACTGCAGGTGGCCGTCCCTTCTTGCGCCGATCGTGGGAATTTTTAACCGAATTTTTATTTTTTTTATGTATGACCGGGCATAATTTCGTAACACGTTGACCGATTTTTATGATTTTGTTAGAGTAAGTTCCAATCCGCAGAATAGAGGTCCTCTGTACATCTCATGTTCGTCGATTTTGAGAAGGCGTTTGACAGCGTTGATCGCGAATATACATGGATATATACGTAGGAGAGACTGCCCCGAAAACATTATCACCACCATAAAGTAGTACTACTCAGGTGCCCAATGTCACGTTCTACATAAGGGAAAACTGTAGGAGACCTTCCAGGTGCTGAATGGAGTGAGACAAGGATGCATACTGTCACCTTTCCTTTTCCTGATCGTCATTAATGACGTATTGTTCAGCGCCCCAGACGACCACCCACCGCGAGGGATTAGATGGAAACTCTTTAACAACCTTACGCATCTGAACAATGCCGACGATGTATGTCTCCAGGCCCGTAGAGGCGAAATTCGGGCCCGGGGGGTCGGGCCCCCACGAAAGAAATTTCGGCCCCGGGACTAAGCGTTAACGGGCCCATATACAATCGAATGAGTGACTTTCAATTTAAAATCTGTCTAATACATTACACATTTTCAATCGTGAAACATTTTTTTATATATATAATTAAAATGGAAAAAATGTTCTGTTGATGACTTAGATGACGGGGCCCCTTTTGAAAGCCCGGGCCCGGGGGGTTTATCCCCTTCGCCCCCCCTCTCGACGGTCCTGTATGTCTCCTATCTAACAAACAGGGTCATGTAGCCCAAGTGTCCGCAGCCCTGAGCAGAGAAGGTGGCAGAGCAGGTTGCAGAGCAGGGTTAAGATCAATACTGCTAAAACCAAACTTATGAGCTTGGACTCCAGGAGCCAACATGAAATTTATTTGGAAGAGCAGCAAATAGAGCAAGTGGATAAATTTTCCTATCTCGGAAGCATGGTTACAGCATACGGAGGATCTGAAATTGATGTACAGGCTCGCATCAATAAGGCTCGAGTTGAATTTAGTATCCTTGTTAAGATTTAGAGCAATAACTACTTCTCCAGACGCTCAAAACTCCGCATCTTTGAATCGAACGTAAACTCTGTTCTGTTGTACGGTTGCTCAACATGGCAAATAAACTGTCAAATAACAGCCTTTGCAAAACCGTTGTTTCTGGCGGATCCTTAACATCCATTGGTCGGATCAAAGGCCTGCACAGACTTACAGATCAATGCGGTATAGACACCCTTATTCGCAGACGTGAGTGGCAATGGATAGGTCACACACTAAGAAAGGAGCCTAACAACATCGCACAGCAGGCTTTAGATTGGAATCCTCACGGAATCCAATGAAGAGGCCGAATTGGATGACCGCGCAACTCATGGAGAAGATCCGTCGGGAGGGAAGGTACCCAGATCAAGAAATCGTGGGCACAGTTAAAAGTGTTTGCGCAGAACCCTACCAGATGAAGAGTCGGTGTAATAGATGCCCTATGCCCCACAAGGGGTTAAAGGAGCCAGAGAGAGAGAGTATGTTTCCCGATTGGTACCATGAAAAAAAAATTTTTTGGTGGGGTGTGGGTGGATGGAGAGGTAGGCTAACTTCGTAACTGCTGGACGATATGAATTATTCTTCTTTTGATGTGTAGAATATGTTCCCCTATTGGTAAAACGATAAAAATTTATGGAGCGGTGTGGGGTGGAGAGGCCGTTACCTTACTTCTTACCGCATATTTGGATGTTTCTAATTTCTTATATACAGTACGATCACCCATTACAACTACGAGCTAGGGTGGCAGTGTGGTAGTGGTAGTCTAACTTTGTAACGCGTGAACTGATTTAGATGAATGGATAGCTTTTTGTGAAGTCTGTTCATTTTTTCTTTAAACTATTTTATATGGAAAAAAAGGAAATCAAATTTGGGCTGGTGTTCCCTCTAAAACACTAAAGCGGAAGTTCCGGCGGGGGCTGTTGGAGCTTAACTTGAAGTCCTACGGGTCGGTATCGATGTCGACGGATACGGAGAAGCATTTGCTCGGCAGAACCAAGGGTAAGGTAGACAGGGGACAACAGAAAAAGGCTGCCAAAAGGAAGATAACCGAAGGCTTGGGTAGGAAAAATAAGTTTACTATGACGCAGCGTATGCTCGGCATTCTCTCCATCAAGCACGCGCAATCGCTCACATCAAGAGGGGACAATAGCTTGAAGTGGGCAAAGTAGGTTATAACCCAAGATCTTGTGATTATCACCAAGAAAAGGAAAGTACTAGAGTTTAGCCTCCCAATGTTGTCTAAAAGTCTAACTTTTTTGGCGAGGACAAGTACCAAGCGAAACAAAGTGTGGCCATCTATGCGTGTGTAAAAGGACCTTTAGTTTCAAATGGGGGCTCAAAGAGTTATTAGTTTATTTAGGATTCATCGAATGCTGATTACAAAAGAGAAAAAATATTAACTAAGTCAATTGGCTTTTTATTATGCCCTTCGACAAGTGAAAGTCTATATGATAATATACTGACTTGGAAATGCGGGACATAGCTCTAACTGGCTCATTACGTCTATATTTAGTATGGTGGTGGGAAATATGGAGGAAGTTCTGACTCTTCAAGCAATGTGCCGGAACATATATGTTAAAATAAAATTCGGGAAAGTTAATAGCCCCTGCAGACAGTCGAACGCAAAAACAGCCTTGGCATCATTTCTTCTGGTTTCCAGGGAGTCCAAAGAGATCATTTTAAGTCGAGCAGCTTAAGAAGACAGAAGAGAGTCATTATTTCATGGAAGATTACGAAGAGTAAACCATAAAAACCTTCGTTGGACGCACTCAATACGCCTAACATGGACGACCATAAAAAGACCACTGTGGGTAAGCATACTGAAGTGATATAAGCATCATTAAACTACGTAGACCACCTCTTTATAAAGCCCATTCGTGTACATTCGATGCACACCACTATAGTCAGACTAATTCTTTCCTACGGATCACTAGTCTGGTGGTCATCTGTGGATAAGTGTTGTAACCTCTCTATACTATCGAGAGTATAGAGAGCGGCCGGTCTAGGAATAACTGTACTATCCGACTTTGGGAGTTTTGTTGGACCTATAATGCTGGACCTATAATGGACATATACCGGAGAAGTATGGCAGCGCCAAGCACAATCAGACTGAAGCCTGTGGGGTGTTGGAAGGAGAAGGTGAACGGGCATTCCAGCATTTTTCTTAAGTTAGACAGCATCGATAACAAGATCGACACGAATTACCGGGCCTTAGATGTAACCTTCCATAGGGGCTTTATAACAAAGCTGCCTGTTAGAGATATGTAGTGTTTTTCGGGCAGATTAACTAGTCGGCTATGCAAGTATCTAAGCGTACAGATTAGGAGAGTGAACATCCGCATAGACGGCCATTAAAGCGCTGGAAGCAGTGTTGGTACAATCGAAGTTAGTGGAATTGTACAAAACCAGCCTAGGCAATATTTTTATATGTCACAAGATGACCCTAAGCTAGGTGCCAAGACAGGAATCTACCAGGCAATGAGAGATCGGATGAATTGGAGAAGGATGATGAATAGATCTGGAGTGGTGATATATCTGAAAATTCCGATCGGCATTGGCGTCTGCAGTAAGGTGGATTAACTGGGACACATGCTGCATTAGCAGGCAACGGCGGCCTGAGTACAGTTAGAGAACTACTTATTAGTAGCAGAACGAATGCGAGGAACCTAATTGGGGTTATAATGGGTCACTGGCCCATAGGCCAGAAGATTGAGTCGAGATACAAACGATGGATTCGCAGGAAATCGAATCAGTTCGTCATGTACTTTGTGAGTGGCCTGCCCGGGCGACAAGAAGAAGAGGGGTTCTGGGTAATTAGTTCAGAGCTTATGATGCTATAGAGTTTAAAGTCTTTTTGAAGTTCCTTAGGGAAGCAGGATGGCTACAAGAGCAGGGTAACTAAGACGGTTTGATTTTCATGAATCTATAGGGCAATATGAATCCACCTAATAGTCTAAATGAGGCGGACTGATAGTAATTCAGTAGCACCCCTCTAATCTAACTTAAGACAAACCCGGACCTCGAGAATTCGAAGGAAACAGACAAAGATGCGATTCAGTAAATAGTTTTTAATATAAATTAATTTTATCAATTTTCAGTAATAAGTTGTATCATTTAGAAAAATATTGAAAATAAATATCTTATAGTAATTCACTTTTAGCTACCACAGTTATTAATGCCATAATCTCGGTAATCCTAAACAATTCTTACTCAGGATAAACTTTAAAAATCGATAAATTTCTCGTGCACACTTCAATGCTGTTCAATTTACAATGCTTAAGGATTCGATCCAAATTCTCATTTCCGCCATAGCAGAAAAATTGAATTAAATTGGAAGACATATCAACCCACAGGAAACATAAAATGAAAACCCACCAAATATGCACACAGGCAAGGCTTCATGAATTTTGTTTTATCTCAGTCCTGCAATTTAGATAGTGCAACAAGGAGAAAGTACTGAGGTTTGCCGACTTATGTAAATTTACTAGAAGAAGAGATTCGATCCCATACCATTGTCTCGTACGTAAAAAACAAGTGAACTAGCAGTCTCCATTTTAAGATTTTGCCATCTATACTCGATGGTGCAGAAATAATTGGAAATTCATGAGGACACGGTTAATACAAGCGTTATGGTATTGAAATAAATGTTGAATGACAAAAGCTAAGCATTCAATAAACGATATTTCAAATTTATAGGTACGATTCCTTTCATGTGCGGTGTATATCGTTGAAAACCGATAGAAAAATAAGCGGTTACATTCAAATGTTTTGACTCTAAATAAGATTTCCGTCCGTGAGTTTATACTTGTAAAGGAAGCCGTATTTGCGGAAGAAAATTGATTTTTTTCAATTAATGCTGGAATCGATTTGAAGACAGCATAATATTTAATAATGAACGCCCATTTTGCTTTCCCCATTTTTCAAAATTGTCAAAATAACACATGATGATATGACATATTGTGCAAACATAAAAATTACTTTAAATAATGACTGCACCATAAATCGCTTCTCTGACACCATCTGTTCTACCCTAAACGAATGTGCAGAGAAAAATCACACCTTAAGATGACATTCGCATTTATTTTGCCAGCCACAATCTAGACTATCTAGAGCAAGCAGTTCATGTTCGTGCAATCATCAATCCTTACTTTTCTCTACATCCTGTATGTGGGTTTATGTTACCTTCGAAAGATTTACCCTTAACGGAAGCAATATCCGAAGTGTCATGGGGCTCCTTCGTTTTAGAATATCTGGTAAAGAACAAATATCTGAACATTTCCAGTCAGTTTTGACATCACTCAAGAATCTGAAACGACGTGCTCAAAACAGTGACATGACATTCTTCTATTCAGAAAAGATTATTACACCATAATGGCTCTCCTGTCAACTCAGACGAACGATGCTGTATTAACAGCTCAACTGTCAACTTGACAATCACGTTTTCAACACAGTTTTAAAACCAAGAAGAATGATATTGCCGAGAAAAAATCCAACAAAACTTTAAACAGAAGATTTGCATAATAAAGGAACCACGTCAAATAGCATAGGACCCAAAGGTGGAAGCTTATTTTCTATCGTTTCGTATATCATTCGTCACTCGAAATTTCTGTGACTGCTGTAAATACAAGAGAAGTAGACCTTCATTTGCATCTATTAAGTTTATAATTAAAGTACTCGTATCAGTTTCAAAGGGAAATTGCTTGAAAATCAAACATACAAAAATGGGGCAAAATCACTTGACATAGGAGTTAAAGAACGAAACGAAATTTCGTCAGACATTTGAAATGATTACTTGGCAGTGAAATTTTTGCCTGATCCAATTCATTTCTCTCTTCCCATCTTGAGATCCGCTGACGAAAATTTGAAATTCAATGACAGAAAAGTGAGAGACAATTTAAATGAAATCGATTTCACATAATATTGTACATGGAATCAATTCTGGAAATTGTAATTTAATTTTGAATCATATATAAAGGAAATGTCCAGAACGATTGAAGTTCGTACGTTCAGAATAAATTTGTAATATAATAGTGAATCAAAGCGAAGGCACGATTCATGTTCATCTTTTCAACTAAATCTGATAAGTAATAGACAGTTCTACATTTTTGGGTATAAGACATTACCAGACACGTGTAACATTCCAAAAAAGAAAATTTTGGAAACACCTTGAGTAGAAGGTCTTAATATAAATAGTAGTGGCCATAGATGGCTACCTTGCGGTACCCACGGAAGTTTTGTAGATCTTATCAGATAGAAGATTCATGAAGATAAGTCTGAAAAGAAAATTCATTTAATATTCGCATCATCATCATCATTGGTATCAATATTTGGTTATGCTTATGATGTACATACACATATGTATATGCTAAGAAAGTTTGTGGCTCATAAGACGAGGAAAATACAGCAAAATGATAAACAATTTCACTTTCGAGTTGTACTACATAGGAAAGACTTCCGAAATTTGACTTTGAGGCATTGGTATAGGGGTGAGTGGGTTGTCGCTCTTGAATTGCTCGTTCTGATGTGCCTACAAGGAACATACCTACAATTTTTTTTAGAACAGTGGTCATAGAAAAAAAAACAGTAGAAAAGTGGATGACAACCGACATTCCGTCGATGCTCCAGAGAGTTAAAGTGAATCGAAGTTTAATAGTTTCTCTGAACATTGTCTGTCTAACCCTGTGAATATCTCCATACACATAATGTACATAAAGAGAGGGTAAATTGCGCATATTCACTTCATCGACGAAAATGGGTTGAGCGTGGCTAGGTGTTGCATTTTCGGATGAGTAATACATAACACAATTTGCTCTGCTCCAACGTAGAAATATGGTTGGTAACGATTCCAACATGCATACTTGGTTGATTTCTATAGGTTTCCGACAGGAATTTACTACAGAACCAAAAGAGTACACAAGACAAAGGGTCATTAATAAAAGAAGAAATAATGTTGGTAAAAGAATCGAACCTTGTGGTACACCAGCATTTATTTAATAGGGATCATATGTAACTTTGTCTAGTAGTACACGGATTGAACGGCATTACTAAAAACTTTCTACCCAAGCTTATAAGTTATAGGATTAGACCAGATTCTTAAAATTTTACCAGAAGAGCATCGTGCCAGACTCAAAATTTTTTTAAATATCCAGAGCGACGATTTCGGGCTCACAGAAAATTATAGAGAAAATTATTCAGAGCGAAAAAGTTTGTGCAGAGGTTAGCTAAAGCAGAGAGCAACATTATAAAGCCAGGGTTGAGAAAACATCAGGTCCGGTAGCGGCTTTTGTACTTTGCACCAAGCAAGTTGGTTTTGTCTAATAAACTTAGGCATTTTCATTTTTTATTGAAAAACTGATAAAATTCTGCTCTACGGTATTTACAAAAGACTAGTGGCCGTAACCACTATTTCTTCCAGCAAGTACTTTACGTATAACGTCCTGGACGAAATTGGCTCTTAAAAAAATTTGCTAAAGTGCATACTCAATATTTTATATGAAAAAGTGAGATTGGTCTCGATATCATTCTCACTTTTTCATATAAAATATTGAGTCAAAGTTTTTGGTAATTTTTTAGGGTTCCGTACTGTTATGATCCAATCAGACAAAAGCTCGTCCTGTGCTTAAAAGAATAAACTCGTTAAGCCTTGTCGTTTTCCAGTGGCCGTGAGTGAACGTATCCGCATAAAAAGTGTTTACAGTTTATGAAAGTAGCGAGTGAGTGCGAATGGATTAGGTTTTTGCCGGTAATTAAGAATTAGGAAAGTATGAATGAGTGGCGATCCCAGTACATATTAAAATATCCTCAGAAAATCCTAATTATCCTTTGTACCCCATGGTACTGTTGATTTTCGGCTTATCAGAAGATTAGCAACTATTTTGCAACCCTTTGTCTGGGTAATTAGTAAAAGGTTTCTTCGAAATGCACGTGCATGCGCTTTTGCCCTTTCTTCCCAGATATCTCAAGAAAATATAAATGGGTATCACTCTGAGTATGAGATCAATTCACTGTCGGAGGCGGCCATGGATTGATAGTAAGAAACTGTTCTAGTCTTTTGCTAAAAGTGGTTTCTGGTATTTACCACAAACTGTGTCAATTATAGTTCCAACATGAAAAAGGGATCCTTATGGTACGACTTCGCCTGTCTGTCAAAGCTCCTTATTTCAGCAATTATTAATGCTATTGACTTAAATTTCGGAATAGTTTTAAATAATACTTGTCCACCCTTATTGCATATGAAAAAATTGTAAAAATATTTTAATTTTTATTGCAAGGGGGGTTGGGGTGAAATTTTAAAGTGGGGTTAACTAGGTCAAATGGGGTATCATATGAAAGGGCTGCATTTTCACATTATAAAATATATTTTCATTTTCTTTATGCCACAAAGTTTTCGACTTATGATAAAAAAATTCTAAAAAAATAAGAACACCCCCCCCCCCTCTACCCTTATTTACGAAGTTTGCTATGCGAAAAATCTGATATAATTAGAGTTGAAAGAGGTTTATGTGAATATTAAAGGAAAAATAAAACTTGTCTCTAACTAGCACACTTTTTTAGAAATCAGTAATCTTCCAAGGTACGGAACCCTCGGTGATCGAGTCCGGCTAGCACTTCGCCGGATTTGTTTTTGGATAAGCGCCATTGAACTTAGCTCGACTATTTTACTTGCAGATACGTCTGAATTTCTCTGATGGCACTTCTTATATAGTTTTCGTTTTATCGCGAAGACGTCCAGAAGCTGAAGAAAAGTTAACCCTTTGGTGCTGCTGTTGAGACCGATGCAAAGGCGCTTAACTATTCTTCATTAGAAACCGATCGTGTTAAGAAATTTTTTTACAAAACAGTTTGTTTTGATTTTTATTTTGAAAATTTACTCGGGTCATGTGGATATTTCCTGCATTTTTGAACTTCTTATATGCCTGGAAGGCTGTTTTTTTATTCTTAATGGCCGTAGAACAGTCATTATTAAGCCAATTTGTGTTAGGTTTCATATTTTTGAAGCTATGAGGAATAAAGCGATGCATTTTAAAATATAGAATGGTCGAAATATTTTCGGTTCAGGTCCCTGATATCAGTCAAATCAACATTTTTATAAAGCCACACTAAACTATTGGTGGAATTTTGATTAACAGTGGTCATCAGAGAGAATGTGAAGAAATTGACGAAGATTAGACATCCATTTTTAGAAGACGTCGGCATTGTATACGCCTGAAGCGATGAAGAAGGCATGTCATAATTCGAAGCAGAAAGCAGCAAAGGATTTCTACATTAGGTTTAACCAAGCTTTTCTTGGATCAATTTTTCGTTCATCCACTTGAGAAACTAGACGCTTCTATGTGACTGTTTTAAAGCATAAAAGGGAAGGTATTTTTCAATATACCGATGGCTAAGTGCACAAATTTTGTATCTCCAATAATTTTGGTTTTGAGTTAAAAGCTTTGCAAAATCGAAGCCAACATGAAAAGGAAAATAGAAGTTCAAATTTCATGAAACTTTCTACAGTAGCTTTTGAATCAACGAGATTTCAACTGATCAGATATAGAAAGATTAAGTCCTTGTGCGTCGATTATTTGACAAAAAATATACAACAGTTCATTTAAAATGGAAATATCGATTAATTTGGTTGTAAATTCCCTATAAATTTTTTCGTTGCTGTACAGACATTTGCAAGTCTATAACTTCCGATGGAGTCTACTTAGACGTATAACTTTTACGAAGAATAAAATGTAGGCCCATAGGAGTTGTTTCAACCAAAAACCTTATTAAAAAATGGGGATACAACATCTGTGTACTTAACCATCGATATATAAACCCATGTTCATCTAACCAGAACTGTTAAGTAACGCGTAAGCAGAACATCAAAATCATTTTATTGAAAATTGTTTAGCTGGAGACAGGGGATTAACCACAAAACAACGCGTTTACGAATTTGATACATTTTGTGCATGGATAATTTTCACACCACTTGTTGCATTGTTATAAAATTGACCAAATAAATTAAAAGGTAATTAATTTTACATATTTTATTTCACTCTCTATGCTGATACGATATACGAATTTATTTCACGTGAACACCATTTTAGTCCCTTTTATATAATAATTACAATTACGACATCCTAGTCAACTATGTACTAGATAACAAAACGAGGTATTAAATTTGATATCTTTCAAAATCATTAAATGTTCAGAGCGATCTGCACGAGTACAT
Source organism: Leptarthrus brevirostris (assembly GCA_964036015.1). Lineage (NCBI taxonomy): Eukaryota > Metazoa > Arthropoda > Insecta > Diptera > Asilidae > Leptarthrus > Leptarthrus brevirostris. Next base: position 11,068,024 of record OZ038373.1, read on the forward strand.
GCGGGAATTATGCACTAATTAACACACCTTTGTAAATATAATTGTATCAATTTGTTTAGATAACGCATAAAAGATTTACATATTTAGCTATAACAAAGAATATAATTATTTCTGGATGATATTTTCCACCAAATAAGAAACGTATCTGTTGCTTTTCCATTTTCGAAAAAAAGCATGTGCTTCACCACATAAGTAAAACGAATCCGATTCAGAAATGTTTACGACAAACGTTACAGAATATCCGCTTTCACAGAATCAAATTTTCTAGATAAACAGAATCTGCACCATGAAATTGAGTTTTTCGCTTAAGAATCTTTTCAGAACAGAATCCGTAATGGCCCTTAAGGTACAGTAGATGAATACAAATTTAATCTTTTCGCTACAGAGCCTGGTAAACTATGGATAACAAAAGAATGCACAACATTTCTCATGGTTTTGTTCCATTTGCAAATACAATAGCCCCAATTTGAGTGGATATTGAGATTTGCAATCGATAAAACTGAACACTAATTCCTTTCGAATGTGTTAATTTTTTTACGAAATCTGGTTAAGTGGAACAATTTTTTTTTGTTTTATTTTAAGTGCTTTTGTAACGTAAACTACTTTTAGGTATCGAATAGATTTAAGATTGTACTTAGAGTTTTAAGTAAGTGTGTGATGACATGAGAAGCAATAGCTCTTGTGTTCGCTGTTACTCGACTTTATTGATTTATTTTATTTAAGCAAGTGAAATAGCAGCTAGAAATTTATAAAAACAATTTATTTAAATTTGTGAGAGTGCAGTTGGAGTATTATTCAGCTTACGCAATACTTCCCAATTAATATAGGTACGTTGTAAAAAAAAAATAAACGCGTCTGTCGTCAAACTAGGGGCTACTTTGAATTACTGAATGCATTGATTAATAATAAATGAAGTAAATACAAATATTTTTGCAGCATCATATCATATGTATTATGTTTGGCCAGTAAATGAAATGACTCCGTGCAGTACTTTGCTACACACCTCATTTTAATACCTTCAAACTGCTTCGATATTTTTTTGTTTTTTCTTGGCGTACATTTTCATTACAAATGCGTCACTTAAGTTTATAACACAGCCCACTCCAACATGAACAGCTGAGCATTGGTGATGCAAAAAAATCGAAACTTGCTACAGTAAATATTAGGAAAAGTTTAAGGAATTGTACTTCGTCGTAGTATTTCTCGCAATATTTTTAAAGTCTCAAATTGGATTTTACTTCACGTGAACCTACAAATGTTCTGAACATTGTGGTCACGATAAAAAATTTCTCATTTATAATTTTCACGTATTTTAATGGGAAGACTCTCTTTTGTGTTCGTTGTGTTGAAGTATTAAGATGACATCAGCACTTCTCTTTAGTTTTGAATAAGACAGTGTGCAGTTTTATAAGTGTGCGAGGATTGGTTAAACTGTGATACCAAAATAAATGAAATACTGACGGCACGCTTGGTGGTAAAGTGGCTGTGTTTACAATAAGAGTGTTTTTTTATTTGTTAAAACAGAAAAATTATTGTTACGTCATGATTTGCCTTCTTGTAAAATGTACAGATTTTTTGTTTGTAAGGTTCGTTGTAATCTTGCAACTAGCAAGCAAAATTTCTAATTCCGGATTTACACGAATGGAACAAATTGTCAATAATTATGACTTCATGTCATTTGATAATGACTTACAATTTACACGAAGAAAAGTAATGACAAACAATTACTTACTAACAGTGATGCCAAATCAATGACTTTGTCATAAATTTTCTTTGCCCCCACGCAAGTCACCACTTAAAGTCAACGTTTTTCTTGTCATCACGATACAAAAGAATACATTTTTTCACAAACACCCCTCCTCCGCCCGCCACCCGTAACTTACTTACCAGCACCTCTCCACTCACTATTGTTGCATTAGCCACCAGTGTCATTTAACGGATGGTTCTTTGCCTGATTTCAGTCATTCTGACACAAAACTAATTATTTTGCCTTTTCCACCGGATTTGCCATAACCCACGTCACGCACTTGCTCACTGACCCACCTGGACGTAGAACCATTCACCCTCAGCTTTCTGACAACTGCTTTACCGTCAATGCGTTAATACAAATTGCATCTACTGCCTGTCAATCCTCATTTGTCACAATCCAACTCGTCACTATCCGTCATTATAAGAGTCCGTTTCTTTTTTCTTTTGAGGTACGGAACCATTAAGCCACAATTGGATTATAACGTAATGCTGGAACCGGGGAAGCCACTGTGTTACTTCTTGAAACCTAGGAGCAACCACTAGGCTTGAACTTCAATGGAGCAGATACAATAGCTTAAACAGCGTTAACTCTGTCAAGTAAAAGACTCGATTTCAGACTGATTGATTTATTGAATGTTCGAAATCTATCTATATAAAAAGTAAACTTATGACCCATAGCCACAATCCCATTGCTTAGCAATCTCTTCATACTGTATACATTTACAGTGCGAATAAGGGAAATGCAATAATTTCTTACTTGAACCAATTAATTTGCATTGTATGCAATCGCTCACGTGCTGTTTGTTTACCTTGTGCTTTCGTAAGCAAAACAAATGAGTGCGCTTGTTTAGCATGACAGCGGATGCATTGCCATATGTATCATACATTTGTTTTCCGTAATTTGAAGTGCCACTGACCGTAGGACCATCAGGAAATTGGTTGCTGCACTTTGTGTGATGCACTTTTTAGGTGACTTATGTTTGCGCTGGGTTCAAAATAGATGGTATTACGTATATTGCGTATTTCAATAATTTTATATAATTGAAGAAGTTAAAGCTTTGAGACTTTGATGTATTCCTTTTAGTGACATATTTATAGGTTTGTTTTACAGGAAAAGAAATTCCTACTTTTATTTTGGTGTAGTCCCATTCAAAAGTTTAATAATTTAAAATAAACTTTCCAAAAATTGATATGCCAATGAGTGTTCTGGATAGACGTGTTCTCAATGGACGTGTTTTTATAAACGGCTAAGAAAACCGAATCGTCCATAATAGTCGAGCATTTTAAATACATGCAACAACATCTACCGACCTCGATCAGTTAATTAATGAATCACCGAATTAGAAGTCAAACAAGTAAAACTTTAGATGCAAAGAATCGTGGTATTTTGTTAAGTATTTCGTCACCTTTCTATTAGTATCAGATTTACATGATCAAGAATTTTAACCAATTCAGTATTGACCTGTAAAAATTTATGCATAATTTACTTAATAAATAAATATTTTTTGAAATAAGAGTAAATAATTTTTTTAAAGCATCATAAATAATAATAATTTTTTAATAATTAATAATAAGTCCAGAAATGTTTTTTAAAAAATGGCTCACTCACCTCCATTCATTGCAATAAGATCAATGTCTGAAGGCTGACGACGATTTCGGTGCTTAGGAAATCCATACGTAGGAACATCATCGTCATCAGATTCTATAATTTGTTGTGGTCCTAAATCTAAACTGTTCAATAATTTACTACTCGGAAGCGATGTTCCTTCACCATCCGTTTCGCTTTGAATATTGTATCGTGGTAAATAACTATTTGGATGACGCAAGTAACTATCGGCTGTAAAAGATATGAAAAAAAAAATACTTCAGAAATAATTTCCTTGTAACAATTCCTTATTAATAAAATTCACTTACTTTTCTTATTTACTACTAAAGGCACTGCTTGTAAGCAATACGAAAAGAAATATTTTCTATTAAAAATTACGTATAGGATGAAGAAATGACTTACCTGTGCTAAATCTATAGTCCTCGCTACCACTGTCCAGTGGATTCAAGGTAGGTATCGAAGTATGAGGATCGAATGCTATTGAAAGAGGTTTTTCGCTCCCTTCGCACTCGGATTCTTCCACCAAATCTGACTCGACTTCTTCATTGAGAGTTTCAATGTCTCTCGCTGGATCTATTGGTCCTAAATCTGTAAACAAAACCGTACCTTTACACTCAATATACTAAAAAAAAAAACAATTTTATATCTTACTAGGTGGTAGGTGAACACTTTTACAATGCGACTCATTGCTCTCATTACTATGAAAGCTAGAAGAGTCAGGCACTTCACTACCTGGCACTTCAGTAATGTCAGGCAATGGGTTTTGGCTTCGACGAACCCAATCCGAACAATCCCAATGATATTGTCCGTGAATGCTTGGAGAATCCTCAAAACCACCTGAACAGGTGGGATTTGGTAAAGGAACATTTAATAGCCTGCCTTGAATTATTCCAGTAGATTTAAGAGTAGCCAAACGTCCATTGGAATGATCAGAAGACTTTCGTTCTGAAATTTTAATTTTATTAAATGACGTTGTGGATAAATATAAAATTTATAAATTACCGTTATTTAATTTATTATCCGCAAAGGTCTTAAGTTGCATTTGTTCTGACCACGTCTGTTTATGAAGTGGTTCATTTTCGCTTCCATTGATATTTATCTGTTGATTAGCGCGATTCAATTTCTGATATTCTGGCGGAACGTTTTCGAGTTCATCACCTGCCGATCCATAACTTCGTAGCGTATCCAGATTATTGACAAACAAGGTGTTATTGCATGGGTAAGGGGAATCGTTATTCGAACTCGGTGTATAGCTTAATGGTCTTTGAATTATCTCCAAATTACTAAGTTTCGATCCTCGCTTATATTCTTCTCGTGGTGAAACCGAATTGAGTGTAATTTCCTTACGAGTATCATTATTAATGGTGTTCGTGTGATGTGATGACGACCTTCGATTGCACAATATACAACATACAGCTGCAGTGACCACAAAAATTATTCCTAGGGCTCCTCCAGCAATACCGATGACATGCTCTAAAGACAAATTTCTTAGTTTTGTTGTTATTGAATTTGAATAGAGTGGATCTCCACAACTTGCTCCAGTCAAATCAGGTGGGCATATGCAACGAAAGCTGCCTGCTTCATTTATACATGTTGCACCGTTACCACACGGTTGATTTTCACATTCGTCAACATCAATTTCGCAAGTCAAGCCAGTATATCCGCGACACATGCATAAAGGTCCATTATCTCCTTCTTCACATACTCCTCCATTTCTGCATGGGTTTGGCGAGCAAAATCTTCCGAACTCGCAACGTCTGCCTGTCATTCGAGGTGGACAATCACATGAATAGTTTCCATAACCTTCTGATTTACATTTCCCGCCGAAAAGGCAAGGGGAAGATGCACACGGATCGAGATCATCTTTACAGTTTGAACCTGAAAATCTAGGATGACAGTGGCATTCGAAATTTCCGTATCCAATATCTTTGCAAACTCCTCCATTAAAGCAGGGTTGTGTTCCACAAATTCCTAGTGGCACTAAAACTGTTGAAGCATCGCATGTAAACTCGACATTTGCAAATCTCTTCAAAACTGCAACAGTACTACTGCCCGTCATGTGTAGTGGAACAGGTTCTCTAGCTATTTTTATGTCGTCCATACATCCAATAAAACCTCGTTGTATGTCTTCAAACCCTAAAACTGCTGGATGTGGTCGAACTTCGGCTCCCAAGTAGAAATCATTTGATTGTAAATTCAGTATACCATTTACACCCGGAGCATTCCCTTGTGCCACATGCTTTCCATCAACCATTAATCTTGCACTATTTCGCTCCCGTTCCAGTTTTACTTCATGCCATTCACCATCAGAAACGTAAATACTTGAAACGCTGATCAATCCTTCTCCAGATCCCAAATCAAAACGATATTGCACTACTCCGTTTACCACCTCAAGAATATTGTAGTCAATCTTACCAGCAGCATACAAAAGATTTCCGGTCTGTTGAACAGTTCGAATCCGAAGAGTGAAAAACAGTTGATCTTCGAGAGTTCTTTTTGCAACCATTTTATCGATTTTATATTGCGCATAGCTCTTGCCTGTAAACGAAACAGGATTTATAGGTGTGTAACAGCTTTCATCTCCGCATTTCTGAACATCTCGATCACATGTAGGTCCTGCAAAACCATCTGGACATATGCAACGGAAACCATCAATATTGCTTTCTGGTATGCAGTTTTTGAATAACGGACAGGGATCACTAGCACAGGAATTCACTACAGCATCACATTTATTGCCACCGAATCCTTGTTTGCATTCACATTCGTCAACGTGCCTATAATTTGCTGAAACAAAGCTAGTAACATCTGTCGAAACGGTGGCAACACTATTACGATCCAAAACTATTTTATCCTTGCACAGTCCATGTTGGCATTGACTCTGATCACATTTGGTTCGTACTACTTCGTCAATTAGTAAGGATGTCGCTTCTTCTATCTCTTCAAGGTTATCAGAAACTGTCGCCATAATTTCCTTTACAGAAAAATAACCTTCGGCCGTAGGATTAACTTGTTGTTTTCGCACCGTAAACACAACGTCCAAATCACTTTTCACTTGTCGCTTGTATTTGCTTTCAATTTGTGGCGAAACTTCAGCAGACCGTGCTGTTCTTCGTATTAAATTAATATCCTCCGATACTGGCTGGACAGCAATTATAACAATGTCCTTTTGGCGCGTTCGCATAGCCGTCCGAATTGAACGAATGAATCCTTTGCGATGACTTAAAATAAATTCTTCGGGCGAAATCTTATTAAAACGTATTATCACCGCATTGAGTAACATTTCTGGAGTTATAAGATCTACGGCAATTTTTATAATAGAAAAAGTTGTAAATTTTCCGTCTGTTACTGTTACATTGACACGATAGTCACCAACATCTAAATTCGGTAGTGCATAGAGAGTCCCATCTTCTTTCGATATATTAAATAAACTAGCTGGGGAGTAAAGAACCCCTGCAGTTGGCACCAAGTTGTAAATAAGGGTATCGTACTGATCGTGATCTGTGGCAAAGATGCGACCAATTTTTCCGCCAGGAAATTCGTCTTGAAAGGAGTTTATTGAAATTTCTAAAGGTGTTATCATGGGAGGATATTGACTTTCTTCAATCACTTTGACATGAACCCAGGCATCGGAGTACAAGGGTGGAGTTCCATTGTCGAAAACACGTATTTGAAGTTCATAACTATTTCGTATTTTGTGATTGAAGCGTGCTGCTGTTCTTAAAGTGCCATCCTGTTCTAATCTAAACATTCCGGCATCATTGCCACTCCTAAAATCAAACGTATAAGGCGCTGCATTGGGACTTGTGTCCAAGTCTGTAACGTCAAACTTAAGCAAGACATGTCCCAATTGCTTGTCCTCCTGAACAACGGCAGTGTAATTAGATTTAGTAAAAAGTGGAGGATTGTCATTGGCGTCCGAAATTTCGATGTTGACGTGCACGTAACTTGCCAGCATTGGTACTCCGTTGTCTCGTCCACGAATTTCCAACACATAGTTCGATATTGACTCGCGATCAAGACCAGCAGCTACCGAAATATATCCACTGTCTTCATCAATTTGGAATTGACTAAGCCTATCTCCACGTTCGATATTGTATCGAACTCGTCCGTTTTCATCGGAATCAAGATCAATCGCACGAACTTGCAGGATCTTGTCACCAATTAAGGCATCTTCACGTATTCGAGCACTGTATGCATTTTGTAGAAATTGTGGATTATTATCATTGCTATCGGTTATAGAAATGTTAAGCGTTGCCAAATTACTCAAAGGTGGGGTACCGCCATCAACCGCTTGAATTGTCAGGAAGTAGTCTCTCGTTTTTTCAAAGTCCAGCTCACCAGCTACAGTTACTAAACCACTTTTGCGATCAATTGCAAATTTCTTTTGCTCATTACCACCAATAATTGAGTAGAATATTTCAGCATTTATGCCAGTGTCACGGGAAGTGGCTACAATTTTGATTATATCGTAACCCGCCGGACTAAGCTCTGGTGCTGAAGCGAAATAGTGTTTCTGTTCGAACTCAGGAGGATTGTCATTTATATCTTGAACGTTTACAATCAACTTAGCAACAGATGATAGACTTGGTTTACCCTGATCGGAAGCTTTTACAGACAAATTATATATTGCTATCATTTCTCTATCCAATGCCTTGGCAAGAGTTATAATTCCACTATCCGGAGCAATCTTAAAATGATCCTTTCCGGAGTCAATAAACGAATACCTGATCTTTCTGTTGACGCCAACATCCTTGTCTGTTGCATGTACTTTTGTTACCAACGTTCCAATCTCAGCATCTTCTGGAAGAGTAACTGAATACAACTCCATTGTAAATTCTGGAGCGTTATCATTCAAGTCAGTAACAATAATTTCTATTTTCGAAGCACATTCCCAAGACAAATGATCCCGATCTTGCACGTGAGCAGTCATTGAATATCGCGAAATTAGTTCTCGATCCAGTTGTCGTGCGGTTTTCAAAACACCACTATCTTTGTCTAAAGTAAAATCATCCGAACCGTTTCCTGTCAAATAGAATCTTAGCTTAGCGTCACCATTTTCATCTGCGTCCATTGCAAGTATCTGTAAAATGTAAGTGCCAGGAACTACAGATTCGTTTAAACTTTCTCTATAGCGATATTTCAGACAATAAGGAGGATTGTCGTTGGCATCAATTACTGTTACAGAAACATTTGTTTTTGCTGTAAACTTGCCATCAGTTGCAACTATAACCAATTCGTAAAATGCAACGCTCTCCCGATCAAGAGGTCTCGAGACATACACTTCACCAGTTGGACGAATTTGGAACTGAGACTGAGGATCTCCAGAAATAATGTAGTATTCGACGGGAGTATTGATATCAGTGTCACGATCACCAACAGAAACTTGCAATAGAACTGTACCGGGCAGAGCATCTTCAACAACAGATGTTGTATAGCTGGGACGTTTAAAAACTGGTGGACTGTCATTGTAGTCTTTCAATTTTATTAAAACAGTAGTCTTTCCAGAATGCTTTGGTTGACCATAATCAGATCCAATTACTTGGAACTTATATTCACCACGTTTTTCCTTGTCCAATGCAACTAAGGTTGTTATCCAGCCCGTGTATACGTCAATGTCGAATATGTTTGCAATATCACCAATGTCGTCAGCCAAATAGTAGCGAATATCACCATTAGAACCACTGTCAGCATCGCGTGCTGTTACTTTCATTATCGACGTTCCTTTATCAATATTTTCTGCCAAATACAAACTGTACGGATTGCTTTCAAAAATAGGAGCATTATCGTTCTCATCTTGGACATGCAAAACTATTTCACACATCGCTGAATATGCTGGACTACCTTCCGTTTCGGCTAATATACCGATAACATGAACGTCCTTTTTCTCTCTATCCAAAGTTTTGGCCAAAGTAAGCTCGCCCTTATCATTAACAGCAAATTGAGGATCATCCAAACTTTCGGAGAGAATATTGTAGGTTCCAGTGATGTTTCCAGCAAGTTTTACTCGAGTTATCACAGTACCCGGAGGAGATGATTCGGAAACAAATAATTTTCGCTCCTTTTTCTCAAATGATGGTGGGTTTTGGTCGTTTGAAATAACCAAAACGTCAACAGGCACGTCTGAATGTAAAGATGGAACACCGCCGTCGTTTGCACGAACAAAGAATTGGAAACGTTGATCTTTCCATTGTTCAGCGGAAGTTTTAAGGTATATTGAGCCCGAGTCTGGATTGATTCCAAAAAGTTCATAGATTCCTGAATTTTGGGAATCGTAGACTGAATATTGAACAATTGCATTTTGATTATCATCCGCGTCTGTAGCTTTAAGCTGAAAAGAAAATTGGTTAAATATTTAGAAAATTGAGTACTTGTATTGTATTTAACGCTTATAAACTATAAATATGTAAACCAAATCGGATTAACAAATATCAAATCAACAAGACCTAATAAACTTGATGCAATCGTGCTAGAGTTTTGTACTTTGATCGGAATAGAATAGCAGGGCAGTTACAGATTGATTTTTAATATAAACAACTTTGATCCTGCGTGATAATAGGCCTGTTCCCGTACTTCTGCAACTGCAGCTGGCTTTAGTTTACTTATTTACGTGGTGGGGGTGAAATTACTTCAGTACGGGAACAACCAGCTGCAATTTTCTGAAAAAGCAGAAGAAGATTTGTTTTGGAGAAGAAAATATTTTCCTATATATGGAAACTAAGCAATCATAGTTCTTCCTTATAGGCTGCTTCACTTCCTTAATCCAACGCTTAACTTTTAGGATATAAAACTCTATAAAAGGATTCAAAAAATTCAAATTCACTCAATTGACGTTTGGGCAGTTGCCACTTTGACAGAAAGAAGATCTTTTAAGAATATTGCAGCTGGTCAAATTTGCTGCAGAATTCTTAAATTTTCTGCAGCAGGAGAAGTAGTGACGTAAGCAAAATCTTCTTGGAGAAGTGAATACGGGAACACTTTTCTGCAGTTTTCTGCAAAGCACTTATAATCTCTGCTGGTACGGGAACAGACCTGATATTGTAACTATGCGTGGATTTTTCGCTACGAATAAAGAACTAAAGGAAAGGCCCTACTTCGTTAAAAACATATAAATGAATGAGGCAAAAAGCTTTTTGGAGAAGTGGAAGGGATGTAGGGGAAATTTTAGATTCGTCAATAAGAACAAGGCACCTGAGCTGTCATTTAAGTGGAAAATTATTTTGCGATATCCAAAGTGGTGAATATACTTTTATATCGCTACTACTTAGATGTAAAAAACTATAAAAAAAACTACGTGAAATAAATTTTATTAAGGTGAAATGACGTATGTAGTGCCAAACTGCGGAAATAGATTCTGTGACCGACTGCCTGGCACATCAAATGTCAAGATAACTTCATATTAACAAAACAAAAGCAATTTCTAATTAATTCTCAGTTAGAAAAAGAAGAAAACATTAAATATTGTAATATACAAGAAGCTTTTTTCTTTAAGTAGCGTATCTTGGTGCAGTGACGTGGTAAATATTTCGTTTGGGGGGGGGGGGGGGATAATTTAGTTAGCAGTATAATAAAAATATTGTGAGGACCAAGACTTTGTCCAAGAAGGTGCAATTAATATGAGTTTAAATAAAATATATAAATGAAAACCATATGAATGTTAAAATATGTACAGCCTACATTTTGTATTCAGTTTGTTATTCCATCGGTTACGCTTGAGGAAAGAGATAGTACCTAAATTCCAGTGGAAGAACACCGCTTATATTGCTTTGATTCATAATATATCGTCTTAAATACTTTAAATTTTTATTCATATAAAAATAAATATAAATTTTGGGGAATACACGTTTTCAGTGTTCCTCTAAGGATATAACACTCAATTCACTCGAGGAAAAAAGTAAACTAACTTTGACAGTACGAAATATGTTTGTCACTTTTCTGTAGTATGCCATGTCGACCGGTATATATATCTCTCTCTCTACTTCCCATAACTCCTTGAAAGGCATGGGGAAGAAGAATTTCACCCAATTTGAGAATACGACTACTAGATGACCTACAATTTAAAGTGGATTCCGCATCACTGGCATTTTCTCTGCAACCACCATGGCCTTTTTATCGTGATTTGTTGTGAGCAGAAAACAACTATAGGTCGCCGTCGGCGGGATTCGAACCTGGGACCTCCTGATTGGTAAGTCTAACTAACTAATGCTATAGCTTACTTAACATTTTTTTTTAAATTATTTTTTTTAGAAGTGAGGGTGCTACGCAGGTCTTTTAGTTTCAAAGGGAAACAGGGATAAAATTCTAGAATTTGACAGTATAGGGACATATTTGTTACGCTGAAATGCACATTTAAGAATTGCAGATTCTCTACCTTCTCAAGATTTTAGCAGTGGAGCAAAGAAGCTGTCACCAAGTTTTGGTATTTGGTTAGAGAAACCGCGTCGAAAATGTTTTAACAACAACAAATACATACGGGCATGAATCTAATACCAGAAAACAATTCGAAGTGAAAATCACTCGAAAACAATTCGCATTTGGTAAGCTAGAGATATAGTTAGAAGCTTACTTAAAAGTAATTGAGCGGTCTAAGTTCACTTGACTAAACCTTGTCTATTGCTCGTTTTATTAATGTTTTTTAAAATTGTGAATGGATTATTAAAATGACAACCAAACAAAATAAGATGTTCTATTGCCTAAACTTTTTCTTCGGTAAAAGCTCACCGATCTGTTTGCTTGGCTCTCAAAATGACAAAGTAGTGTACAGCCAATGTTTTTCGCAGTTCCCAGCACGCAGCCAGAAAAAATTACGTAACTCTCGTGCAATAGGTGTACTGAAAGTTATATATACCGGTCGATTCAGCACAAAATCGCAGTCCTGGGTTATATAATAATTCGCCCAATTACCTTTAGCCATTTAACACAAAAAGTTTTATCTTTTGGAAAACGGTATTGAATAAAAAAGTAAAAAAGGAAACAAGTTGCGCATGCCCCTCTTAAAAATTTAGCCAACGACCACCGCTGACGCAAATTAAAGCAACAACAAATTTAAGCATTTCAGATGTAAATAATCATTGTTTTTCCAGAAGCTACCATTTTCTGTACAAGTTAAGAAATATACTGTTTTATTTCTTATAATAGGTAGGTCACTAAATGCGCGAATTGCACCGTTTGCTTAAACAAAACGCTTCGGGACACAAATAAAATTTGAGCAGGCTTCATAGTGGCGGTAACGGGGACATCTACATAGCTCACGGTCAACCAACCCCAAGTTGTTCGTATAATCGAACGCTCAGTAAAATACAAAGAATACTCTCTAGTAGCGTTCCTAGACGTTGAAAGAGCATTCAATAATTTTCGCACTTAATCCGTCCATGAAGCCCTAGCCTAGCTAGGTGTGAAACAGGGCCAAGGCGAGTTCTGTATCCGCTGCTGTAGCGGATGGTAATGAACAAAATACAGCTGAAACTCGACCAGGAATTATGACCTGGCAATCCTGGTATCGAGTAAATTCCTTCCTAGTGATATTATGGAAATGCGCTGAAGAAGGTCAGCAGCTGGTGCAAAGATTGTGCTCAATATGTTAACGCAGGAAAGACCGAACTCATGCTCTTTACGACTAAAACCAAAGTACACAACTTTGCCATGCCCACAATTAAACGGGCGTCAATTCTCGGTATCCTCCAGGTTAAGTACTTAGGAGTTATTTTAGACCCAAAGTTTAACTGGAAGCAAAATATAGGAGAGCGAGTTAAAAAAGGCAAATTTGGCTCTTTAGGACTGCAGTCCAACTTTTGGTAAAAAAAAAATGGGGATGCAGCCTAAAATGACCTTAGCGATGGTACAGCCTATCCCCACTTATGACTATGTGTAGAGAACTGTCTACATTGGTGGTACTGAAGCGCAGCCAGGAATGACTGCTCTTCACTCATCCAGAGCAGGGGACGATCATATTCCACTTAATTGCCTTAAAAGGGAACTATTTCAGCACTTCTTAGCTTAAGCTAACCATAATTGGAGTGCCATCTCCAGAACGACATGGTCAAGCTTAAATAAAAATAAAATTTGGGAGCTGCTTGGTAGGCCTCGTGCTGTAATCGCGAAATTAGTTCCAGTATGCACAGGACACTGCTTAATAGGCGAACATGCCACTAGGCTTAACGATCCTTATAATACAAACTGACGTAGTTGCGGCGTTTGTTAGCGAAAAACAAAACTTTCCTTCACCTTGCATAGAAGGTCCAGCTCTGGCAGGCGTCCGAAGGAGAACACAGAGATTACTTTCAGGCAATTTCAGGAGTAAAGCTTAGGGAGTTAACTTAATGAACTCCTTGGGTTGGCTCTAGCACAGTGGTCTCACGCCATGTTGCAGTGCCAATATTCTACTACTCATTGCTAGAACCGGATTCCCTCGGGTTGTGGCATCAAAACAGCGCGTAACGTGATAATTGGAGTGTTTTTCTTGGTGGTTAGCACTCGCCACTTAAACCAACCAATAAAATAAAATTTGAGAATTATCAAAAATTGGTGCATCGTTCCCCCGGCTCATATACGTAATAGCCTACCCCGTCTATTCTATAATTTAAGCTAATTCTGCTCAGGTTGTAATCACGGAGATCAGATTTCAGGACCAGTCATACAAATAGGCTGTGCGGACTAATTAAAGACAGTAGTGCTCTGTCCTTGCTATGACTCCAAAGGTCCAATACGCTCTTCGCTATACACTACAGGTATTTGCCTTGTAGATCTCACTCTAACTATTTTCATTCCTTTATATGATTAACACTAGAGCATCATGAAAACAAGTATCTGGATAAAATGTCTTATGCAGAATGTATAAGTTTTGTTACATTTCATAAGCAAAGGAGCAGCAGGAGCTGTCAGAACGGTTCCCAATTTTATAAACCTTTTACAAGAGTTCTTTTAAAGCTATTTTGTGCAACAGATGTTTCCGCCATTATGAACGTCCGTGATGTGGAATTAATTTGCCTGAAGGGAGGGGCAAAATAAGGAATTGTACCTTTTCAAATATAAGCTTATATTACATTGCCCTTAAGGAAAGACGATGAAGTATCCTGTTCTCCACTTTTAAGTCTACGAGAACTTCCTTTTAATTTCGAACAACATTATTATGCCCAAAAGCAGAGAAACATTTCGTTTTACATCTCTATGTAGGCGTTTGCTGTCAATTTTTGATGTCTTGATCCTTATTTTCTGACAAGGGGTAAGACAACTTCTTGTAAAACCCAAGAGGGTCCGTTTTATTAAATATGTACTATTTATAAATCATATCCGGCAGAATGGCAGCTACTCGAAAGTGAAAACGAAATTGCCTTATCGTCCGAAATTAATTCAGGCAGAAGAGGGTGTGGGGATGACTTACTATTCCAATGAAGTTAATTAATTGGTCTCGATTAGATGAGGTATTAAAGTTAGCTCCTACCTTTTACTTGATGAATTGAACTTAAACTAAAGGGGAACAACTTGAACGCATCAATGAACTTTTCCTGTTGACATGCCATTTCAAGTGCCCTTGAAGCCGAATTAGAAGGCTCCTGTATAGAGGTGGAGCAATGAAAATCCATAGACTACCTTTCATGAAAAATCACGTGCTAAATATCTCAGCCGTGCGCGAAATGGCATGGAGACACGACTACCAAATTAAAATGCCATTTTGAAGCAGAGAAATATCCACTGGTAACGCCCGTCACACTTCCGAAATTCTACGAAAAACGACAAGTTAAGTGTCATTTAAAACCCATTGAAATTTGGCGAGGATCTTGACAAAAATGAGAAAAATAAAATAAATAAAACGCGAGAAAACGTTTTCCTTTCTGTGTTGTACGAAATTCCAACGCGCGCCATGATACCGTGGAGTGGGGGTAGATTTTTTCATATTCAAACGGTTCCCTTCACAAAGAGCCTTTTACCCACCCACGCTGGGAATGCCAAGTTTGTTTTTTCGAATGGAATTATTATTATTGAGTGAATATACCTTACCAATTGTCATAAGTATTCACAGTTTAAAATGTGTAAAATCATATTTTATGAACCCGGAGGAATGACAGAGGTTAATGGACCCTTTTGGGTTCTCTTAAATAATCTGGCATAAGAACTTTTCTTATACTAGGGAATTGTATCAGGATAAATTAGCACACCCGGCAGTCTTAGCGAGAATCTATGCGTTATATAATATGCGCTCGGTGATTCCCAGGACACCTGAAGGATAAGCCTTCCTCCTCTGATAGAATAGATAAGCTTGTGATCCGCATATCTATAAACTGTACGTCTAGTACGCCTCGAATGGTTGGTTGGTTAGTCGGGCTGTTTGTTGCTAAGAAGCACCAAGTTCACTCGGAGGCCATGAGGGCCCATTGTGAATGCCCTTAAAAAGAAGAAACATGGCAGAACTTAAAACCACCCAGAATCTATTTACGTCCCACCAGTGCTATCTCAGCTAGGTCGTCCAGATTGTCCAAGAACCTTGCTCCCAAACAGGCGAGTCGTCGTTCTTTTAGAGCCGGACATTCGCAGAGCAGGTGCACTATGGACTCAGTTTCTTCTTCATCTCTCCAGCTTATACAGAACTCATTCTGCTATGATTCAGCTCCGGCCAAAGACATCGTGTTGTGAAGCAGTAATTGATATGACTTTATGGTCGGCTGCTGTATATAGTATGCCAATTTTGAGATCATCAGTTCCATTGCTTCTGATGTCCGAGTTTTGGCGCTTGTCTAGTAGCTTGGCTGCACCGGAGTCTGTTACATGTACATCTGTTGCTGCGGGTACGGATTTTCTCAATGCCTCTCAGTCATCGGCGCTGTCTAGTCCAAATCAACCAGGACCTCAGGAAGCGGTAACGTCTCGTGACGAACAAACTGTCAGGTTCACCTTGCATCACCATTCAACCGTGAACATTTGCGATAAGACACTGGCAGGACCACCCGTAATTTCTCATGTCCTGTCTTCTGACGCGTCTTCTGGTACGTCTTTTGTCGCTCCCATGGCATTGAGACCTGCACTTCCACGACAGGTTTTTATTTCTTCACATACTGGAGCTGACATTGACTTAATTGTGTGTAGAAGGACTGACGCTCGCCTTGGACAGCAGGGTCGATCTTTTCATGCATTTTTAACGCAGTCGTTAGCCCTGATATTTGGCCAAGCACTGCACTACTGCACCCATCTGATGACTTGTTGCTTCTGGGTGATTTCAATATGCCTAGTGTAAGTTAGGAGTGCTCAGTGGAGGACGATTTTCTACTAGCATTTTTCGCGGCTTCTCCGTAGCATATTCTGGCCTTGATCGAAGGCATTGCCTCTTCTGGTTTGTCGCACGTCTGTAGTAAGATGAACGAGACTGGCAGGTTTTTGGACTTAGTTTTCTCTTTCGATGCCTGTAGTACTATTGTAAGACGTTGTCTGTCGCCCCTCGTTCCTGAGTCACATCATCATCCGGCGTTTGACATCATTAATTGTTTTGATCCTGTAGCATTAACTTCTTTTTACTCCAGTAATTGCTGTTATAACTTTAAAAAGGCTGATATCTGCAAACTTAACGAATGGCTCTCGGGCTGTGATTGGTTGAATATTTTAAATGAGCGCGACATGGATAAAGCTGGTAAATCTTTCTATGATATTTTGTCGATATGTTTTGCTAATTGTGTTCCCATCTCCAGGTCTAACATCTCACGTTTATTTTAGCCCTGGCACAACAAGTGCACGATGCATTTAAAGAGTTTTAAAAAATAAGGCTTGGCAGAGGTTTTGTTCCTCGCGGAGCGATTTTGACTACTCCGTTTATTACACGCTGTGTGCTCAATTTCAGTCTGCCCTTGAAGCCTTTTATTTTGACTATTTACATAGAACTTAGAAGATCCTTCGCACAAAGCCTAAGCATTTCTGGAAATTTGTAAATTCCAGACACAAGTGTGACGGATACCTCTCTACATTGTGTCTTGTCGACAGGGATAGCAACAATCCTTTGACGACTGCCAATCTCTTTGGTGACTCTTTTGACGAGGCTTCCGCCGACTTTCCTGCATCTTAAAGATTTAGTACTTGACGAAGCTACCGTATTGAAGCACATCTCGAATTTGATCAATAGTTTCTCGAGTAGTCCTGATGGTGTTCCTGAGTGCTTTCTGAAGAACTGCAGTTCTGTGTCATCTTTTAAACCTATCTATTCGTTTTGATGTCTTTGCTAAACCTGGAATTTGTCTACTATTATCTTCCGTCATAAGAAAGACAATAAATGTGATATCTCTAATTATCGAACTATTGTCAACCTTTGTTGTACTGGTAAAGTTTTTGGAGCCTGCTTTATTTCCATTGTAAACCTTTTTTAGGCTTATTCCAGCATGGCTTTATGAAGGTAAATCTACCACTACAAAACTGTTGGAATTTTTTAACTTCTGCATATCTGCTATCGAAGCCAGCAAGCAGGCATTTTTACAGATTTCAGTAAAGCTTTTGACAGAATCAATCACAAGGCTCTCACTCACATGTTATCTGTTCTAGGGTTTTCTTTAACCTTCGATAATTGGTTGCGTTTTTATTTGTATGGCCGTTCACAACGCGTTTTATTCCGTTGTGCACTCTCTGATGAAACTAATAATTCCACAGGTGTGCCGCAGGGTAGCCATCCAGGACCCTTGCTTTTCATCATCTATATCAATGATGTATCTTTGATCCTAACTGAGAATCCTCTGTTATGCTGATAATACCGATGATTTCCGTGTTGACGATAGTGAATGCGCCCATCTAAATTCTGACATAGACGCCTTCCATAAGTGGTGCTCTTTTATTTTCTTCCTCTGAATATTGACAAATTCAAGAATATTGACAAGACATATTAACGTCGACATTTTTCGAGTAGACTCGATGGTCAACTTTGTGTAATTGGGACCAATATCAAAATTACAGAAAAGTAACTTAAATGAGAACATTGGCATTGAAAATGGTAGACTGGTAACAAATTCATTTTCTTATTCCAAATTATTTCTTTTTTTCTAGTCGTCAATTACTAAATGGACTCCACTCCACTACTACAGTTTAAATTTAATTTTTAAAAGCCTTACCTTTGGCTGACTTTTGTCATGAGATAACTATACGAAAACTACATAGTTCGTAAAACAAGTACCATATCCTATTTAAAACAAAACAAAAATTCTACTGAGTCAGTGTCACGTATCAACCTGAGAATTATAACTCCCTAATCTCCCAGTTGAAAGGTACAACATAATCCAAAACTAATTTGTGTCTATGTACTTACCTTCAACAAAGTGGTGTTAATTGGATAATTTGCATTAATGACTGCTTTATACTCTTTGTACAGGAACACTGGAGGGTTGTCATTTTCGTCGCCAATTTTCACTTTAATTGTTGTAAACCCGGACTTTCCACCGCCATCAGTGGCAATAACAGGAATTTCGTAGAGTTTACGTTCTTCGCGGTCTAGAGAACTTTTGGCTTCGATAACTCCTTTATCCTTGTCTATGGTGAAAAACTCTTTCATTTCATCCGAAAATATGTCATATGTTATAGTTCCGTATTCCCCGAAGTCCTCATCAGTCGCTGTCACCTATAAAGATAAGAAAATAATCAATCTTGTTACATCCCTCGCTAAATCTCAGAAGATAATTAAGTGCAAACATCAAAATGAAATGATCCTTATTTCATGACAGCAAACAGAGATAGGATTACATATGTAAACATTTTAATAGGAAGATAAACTTAATCAAGTAAATTTCCATCGTCCATCCGGTTTTGTCGACTATTGGTTAGCTAGAAATTTCCGGCACACAAACATACAAAATTATAAATTCAATTACCGTCATTACATGCCGGCCAGCTAATTGGTTCTCGTTCACTTTGACGTCGTATGATAAATGCGGAAACACTGGACTGTGTAAATTGCCTGGCAATATATTAATTTTGACTCGAGTGAAGCTCGTGTAAACACCATCTGTCACTGATACGTTTAGCACTGTCACATGGTTTTCAGCGAAATTTTGCATGTTAATCAAAGTTATGATGCCAGTCACAGGATCTATGTCGTACGTCTGAAGCTCGTTTCCTTCTGCTATTTTGTAGATAAGGCTGTCGTGATCAATGTAATCTGGATCGCTGGCCGTTACTATTGTAACAAATTGGCCACGATTAGCATGCTGAGACAGTACACAACTGTATGATGGCTGCTCGAATTTTGGAGCGTTGTCGTTCATATCCATAACTAGAAAGAAAATTAACAAACGTTTATTAGATAGGGTTTTCAACAAGTGTTTCACCAACATATGAAATTTTGATAGCTTTTATGATTCAACAAGTGTTAACGTAATTTTCTGATGAGTTTCTGAAACTGAAAGCTAATAATGAATTTATAGTATTCTGTAATGTTTGGCTAAATAACTACATCGGTCTGTCTATCTATAGTCTATGTAACTACAAATACTTATGGTCCTTTTATATAAAGAGAAGGTTTTTGACAGCCTTTCTTACGAGAGCATTAGGGGCAGTTCGAGTATTACGTAAGAAGATTTCTGACCCCCCTCCATCCTTGTAACGCGCCGTAACGTTTCCATTTAACCCCTACCCCACCCTAAGCCGTACACTGCATGCTAAGTAACGCGACTCTTTTCGTATGTAAAAAAAAATATGTGTAGTGTAGATAAACTGACCCCCCTTATAACGCACCGTAATGTTTCACAAGACCCCCTCACCCCCTTACTGTGTTACGTAATACTTGAACGTCCCATTACTGCGACTATCCACGTAGGTGACTCCGTATATCTTAAGTAATCAGCATTGTAGGAAGGCAAAAGACTACTCTTGACGGAACTATCCATCCGGTCGAGGACACGTTTCGCTGGGTTATTGTCGCGTTGCAGGGCCAGTCTTCTTTTCTTTAACGAATTTTGTCGTCGATCCTTTCCTGGTAGGTCGGCATCACAATTCTGCACTTTTTTACGCTCCATACCCAAAGCAGTTGAGAATATGCGGCTCTCGCTATATTTATTCCGGAACGGTTGCCTTCTGCTCTTCCACCTGCGCTAACACCAAGATAAGATTAATTTTCAACCACCCAGCTAGCAGCTACTTCTAGGATTGAACGTACTAGAAGTGTATTTTTTTGGCAACATCCAACAGTTTCTTTTCAATGTATGAATTGTTGTTATTATTTTTGGCTTGGTTGAATTACCATATTTGTTTAAATAGATCACTAAAGGAACTATTGAGAACGCTATAAAGCAGTTCTGTGAGGCTGTGATAGATCATCATTCAGGCTAAAGAGAATATAAGCAAAAAAATAGGTGCAGATGACCTTTCTGCTTTTAGTGATGCAATTTCGCCTACGGTACAATATTAAGTTCAACTGTAGATATTTAAAAGAATTCTTTTTGTCTTCATTTAATGAGCGTCACCTAGTTGCCGTAACCAATTGTGAGGCATTAGGCGGGAGAAGAACTTCATCCGAATCGAGACAAAGATTGCAAGTGGACCTACAATTTAAAGTAGATTCTGATTTTTTCTACAACCCCTCTGACATTTTTATTGTGATCTGTTTCCAGCAGAAAACAACTAGGGGTCGGTGCCGGTGGAATTCGAACCTGGGACCTCCGGGTTGGTGGGCTTACACGTTATCACTTACCTCACCGCCGACTTATTTCATGAGCAATGAGTGTTAAAACTGTTTCAAGTCGGCCGGGTCGTTGTATGCTAGTGAAAGCCTGTCCCCAACATACAGCTCACTACTATATATGAGGCTTTGCGCTACCGGAAGGAAGCGAAAATATTTTCTGTCAGAACGGGGAATGGTCAACAGATTTTAAAGGTGCGAAAGCAAGATGGAGCAATGAGAGTTCTTAATAGTGACAAACTGCGTTAATTGATTGATTTTATTTTCTTTTCCTACGATTTACATCTGAGATCTGACAAAAAACTAATACAATATCGTGACTAGTTAAGTATTAGGTTTGTGTGGCTGCCTTAAAGGGCACACTTAGACCTCAATAGGCCCATTGTGATATAGTTAAGTAGTAATGTCGAAGATCGTTTTGATACGCAAACCGGCTACCTTGGCATATTATTCCAAGAAATGATGATGTTAATGACCAGTTAAGTGTATTCTATTAAATACTACCTTCACAACAAACATGCTCCCGAGATAACAAAATATTTAACCACCATGGTTTTCCAGGAAATCGAGATTCTTATAGCAAAAGAGAGATGCCCTAATAGCTGTCAAGTCTAATGCCATCGGATCAGACGGAATCTCATCGAAATTCTTCAGGTTGTTGCTCCCAATAACCCTCAAGCCTGTAACATACATCTTCAATTCCTGCATTACACGATCACAGTTCCCATGTTATTGAAAGAAAGCTATAGTACTTCCGATAGCAAAAAGTCGATCTCCACTTTCATCGGAAGATTTTCGCCCGATTAGTCTCTTGTGTTATTTATCTAAAGTGTTAGAGAAGCTCGCTGTTAAAGGTTACAGCGGACATTTATTATAAGCTTGGCATTGATCGTCTAGTAATTTTGATATTACTCGACTTTTCAGAGGTCTTTGATAGTGTAAATCACATGCCTTTGATTTTAAAACTTCTTAATAAGTTTCGGTTTGGATCAAAGGGCAAGGATTATAAAAAAAGCTTTTTATCAGACCGCCGACAGCAAGTTAAAGCTCCTTATAATATATCTAATCCTCTATCGGTTTTATCTGGGGTTCCTCAAGGATCTATATTAGGCCTGATGCTGTTTGCGTTATTTATAAATGATTTCCCTGATGTAATTAAGAAAACGAATTTACCTATTGGGTTAACAGAAGCCTGCATTGAGAGCACAAACCGCTATATAACTACTTGGTTAAGCAGCGTTCTTACTTTGTGTATATTACGAGAGAATGGCATTCCTTGCCTGCAGACGTCAGAGGATCGGCGACGTGGGGACTTTGACTTTGACTTATTTATCTTCTCCATGAAACTTGCGTTCACAATTATACGCCAGAAACAAAACAGAAGTCAAAACAATAGAGCGAACCTGGTTGTTCTGCATCAAAGAAGGCAAAGACGAGGTTATCTGCTGGAAAGGTTAATCAGTTTTCTGGGATAGCAAAGGTATTATCATGAATTATCTTCCAAAAGGAAAAAATATAAATGGTGAATACCATGCTAACCTTTTGGATCACTAAAACCAAAGAATTCGTGAAAAAATGCCAGGTTTAGCAAAGAAAAAAATTATTTTTCACCGTGATAATGCTCCTGCGCATACAAGTCTTTTGGTATCATCAAAAATTCAGGAACTGAAGTTCGATTTCTTGCCACACCCGCCATATTCACCAGATTTGGCTCCATCTGATTTTTAACTCTTCCGAAATCTTAAAAAAGGCATGGGCGTAAACCGAGTTTCATCAAAAGAACAGCTGATAGTAGAAATTGACGACTATTTTGCAGAGCTTCAGGAAACTCATTATAGAGATGGAATTATGAAACTTGAATATCGCTGGTCCAAATGTGTTGAAGTTAAAGGAGAAAAAATGAAAAATGAGTTGAAAAATAAAAGCAATTTGAACACTTAAACATTGCATTTTTATTTTCATTTAACAAACTGTTCATCCCACCCTCGTAAATAAAGAAAAGTTAACAAAACAATTGCATGTAGCGTAAAATTTATCAAAAACAATCTGAAAATCTTACGTACGAATTACCAACCAGCCTCCACCCTCACTATGTAAGTATGTATTAAATTTCGACCAATCCAATACTTCAAAAATACTTTCGTAGAAACTGTAATAAAAAATAAAAATCAATGAAAATAAGTTTTCGATTTTTAAGTACGCATCGATTTTTTATTGCCCACTTTAACATACTCTCGAAGGCAATAGTACCTATAAAATGGTTACGAACGCAATTTCAGGTAAATCAGGAACTTCATTTTAAAAGAATCTCTTAGTAAATCACTGCCGTCAACAGCCGGGAAAACGAGATTCCGATATAAAAGTAATGCGAGAATTACGATTCCACCCCCATTGCGCAGTAAAGACCTCCTTTAAAGGATTTAGGATAAAACTCTCAAAGAAACTTATTGGCCATAAAACGTGCATCAACGCAGTAATATAACGACGAAGAAAAAAAGAACAGAAAAACCGAAAAGTTTAACTGCATTGGGAGCAAGCTCATATTTATTTGGGCATAAAATCATCCGTCATATGGCGGTACAACTTCAATATAAAAGTTTCTTTCGGTGATGCTATGAGGGTCGACAATATTACATACCACATTTTGTGGAGGCAATTAAGGTGCTTCAGAATAACGATAAAATTCTCGTAAATCTTTAGGAAGCACTATTGCAACAGGTAAAGTCAGAAGACTATTTAAAAGCAATTGTACTTTGAATTGACATATTGACTGGATAGCTATAGTGATTAGTGATGACTCTCATGCATAATATTTAATAATTTTATTAGCTGAGACGCTAGAGACTACAGTAATCCCACCCAGGATAAAGACGCAAATATAGCATATAAACTGCTACATTATAGCATTGTGTACCCAAATCAGATATCGCACTGTGATTGATGAGTCTGAAGAACTTGCAGGATCTGCGCTGGTGAGGGACCCCTATTTCACAATTTCTTCGCTTGCTCCGCCTTGCAGAAGCTCATGGAGCTCATGAACCGATTGTGATGGATGATAAGCGCATCCTCAGGCACAGACCAATTATCGCTTTTGATAGGTCCGAGGTTAGGTATTGGGACAAATCGTGCACCTAGTCTTCGGTGTACTTGTCCAGTCGACAATTCATTTTTACTATATAAGGTATACCCGAAAGATCCTTTTAAAACTATATACAAGGAGTGGATCCTCCATTCAGTCTAGTATATTCTTTCGATCAAGAGGCTAATTTTGTTTCTTCCTTATTTTTTCCTTCTAACTACCAGCCGCCTTATAGGGACAAGCTCCTTTATATTATACAGGGACTCCGCTGATGTTGTGCGTGAATGTATAATCGGACTCTTGCAGAGTTCTATTAAAAAGCCCTTCAACAACATCGCAGTTTGTTTAAAGCTATTAATTTGAGGGATTGGTCCCAGGCTCTTATTCATACAAGTTTGGAGTCATGACAATATATAATAACACCAATAACAATAAAACATATCATACGCTTGTTCAAAACATACGGAATTTGTTATGAATTTAGATGTTTGTTCGTCAAACTGCAGCTGTAATATTTTTCTTTTTGCAGTAACTCTGCTTTCTATTTGTCTACATTTTGTATAAGATCATTTTTCAGATTGATTCTATTGCTATTTAACCATTTAAAACTAATTTTTATTGTTCCGTAAAACAATGGAAGAAAAGGAACACTTATGGTGCGACTCTGTTTGTCTGTGTTCTTGTCACAGTTGCTTATTTCAACAACTACTAATGCATTCAACTTGAAATTTGGGATAATTTTAAATAATTCTTGGCGACCTTTAATGTAAATGAAAAAATTTAAAAAAAAATGTTTCGGAGGGTGGGGGGAGGGGGGTCAGAATTTTAGAGGGGGTTACTAGATCAAGTGGGGCATCATATGAAAGGGCTTCATTTGCACATTATAAAATATATTTACATTTCCTTTATATATCGCATAGTTGTCGACTTATGATGAAAAAGGTCTAAACAAATATCAGCCCCACCCCCCCCCCCCTCTTTCTTATCCAGCCAAATTGGGCAGCTTAAAACGTATGACCTGAAGTGCACTGAAGTGGAGAGTATGGTAATCAGTGCTGCCTACTGGTTATAGGGGTTAAGACTCTTTTTTTGCGAATTTAGGAAAGGGCCACTCGACAAAAAGGGAATTCCTAGATGAAGTACCTCTGCTGACTATGGTCTGCGACGCAATGCCGACCAGGCTTTCAAGATTTCAAAGACCACGGCTTAAAAACCAATACGGAAGTAGAGGCAGATATCACTGGCGAGTCCCCTAAATTCAACGCATCATTGCCACTAGGGCAACTTGCCACTGTTTTCCAAGCGGAAGTCTATATCATACAGGTATATGGACCAGAGAACTTAAAGAGGGCCTACTCAAGTAGGAGTATATTTATCTTCTCTGATAGTCAATAAATATAAAATAAAATAAAAGCAATCGGCTCCAATGTAAACAAATCAAAACCGGTCTGAGAATGTCAGGCTGCTCTAGTTCAGCTAGAAAAAAAAACAAATCGAGTAGGCTTGGTTGCAATAGCTTGTATTAAGCTTAAATAAATAAATCTAAATCTCTTTTGATGCCGGGGTATTCGGGTTTTCCTGGTAACGAATGGGTAGATGAACTGTCCAGACAGGCCTCTGCCATGAAACTTGCGGGCCAAAAATAAATAAATTAATTTAAAAAAATTTTAAAAATAAAAAAGATTTAAAAATTCAAAAAAATTAATTACGATTGCGGGACTTCAACCTGCATTGCAGTAAGGGTTATACAAAACTGGACATACGAGAAGCATAAATGTTACTGACAATCTTGTGTGGATAAGCTCATTCTAAAAGCTTGATGTCTGCTCCATCACTGATCAAGGGAGCTCCTTAGCTTGGCAGACCGGATGTGACACCGATCACCGGGCACTGCCAACTAAGGAAGCTCGGTGGAGCAATTGACCCACTTGTAGACTGTGGCTGGAGGAAGACGAGACACCATTCCACATGCTATGGGAGCGCCCGACCATTGCCAGGCGCAAAATATCTATCTTTCGGAAGCCATTGTTGGATATCAATGAGTTTAAGGGCAGCTCACCGCACGGGCTGTTTTCCTTTTTCTAAGGGGCCAGCTTGATTTTACGAGCACAATAGGTTTTACTAGCCGCGGCACTTCAGTATCTCATTTCTCCGTTTTAAACATAACATAACATAAGTATAACTATCAAGAGTTACCAGAGTAAAAATAAGACTCGCCCATATCTAGCCTGAAATAGGCACGCACAGCGTTAAAACGCCTGAACGGCACTCAGTGCCAGCCTGCTGCAGGCACGTTTCAATGAAAGACGCACGAAATAGTCCAAACCAAGCACGATATGCTCTAACTTTTTCTAGACTAAAATTTAAAATGAAAATAATAAAATTATATTCGTAGATTAACTCATTCACTAAAAAATGTACCCGAAGTAGCCGACAACGTTTGTGCAGTTGAATGTTATTTTTTCTCGGGTTAATAAAATTTATAACTGAAACTGGAAAGTATATAAGAATAAAAATAACAAGAGTTTCAGGTTATCATTATTATTGTCATGTCACCAGTCTCAAATATGTTAAAGCCAGAACGCAGTGACAATCCTGCTTCTTCAGAAGCCCTACCCAATTTGAGGCTTCCTTCTGTAAAACCTTTTGCAGACGAGCTGCCTCTGGCAAGGTTTCATTGCTTTTGCATCAGGACTCACGCTAGGAGCGTTTTATTTCCTTGTTGTATTCAGTGAGTGCGAACCTGTATTCATCCCACTGTTTGGAGCGTCTAACTCCGTTTAAAAAACGTCTCACCTGCCCACGCATTTCAGACAACAGTTCGCTCTACCATGGTACCTTTCGTACTACTTTGCTTGGGATTGGAAGGGTGCTGTCAAGGTAGCAGAAAATGAGCATGTCATTAAGGTGGTTTGCTGCTACTTCCAGTTCGCCAATTAAGCTGGAGACCAGCATGTCAGCCTTCGAACACATAATAGCCCTAAAGGTATTCCAGTTTTTTTCTTCTTTGGGATAGCAATACTTAAAATGATCTCAGAACGCTTCGGAATGTCGAATCAGATGTTGAGTAGATTTCAGTAACAGTCGCTGTTTGTACACAGTTTTTGCGGTAGAAAGAAGGCCGAAAAAGCAGTGGCCTTATTACGGAACCCGAAAACAAAGCGAATATCTAGTCAAAACAAACTTTTACATGGACCTTCTCGTTTAAAAGCGTGTCTAGACTAAAAATTAGTTGCGTTTTCGTGTCCCGTAATTAGGACACAGATCTCTCTATTTCGCCATATATGTTTCGTTCAAGCAGGCACTTTTTTTCATCTCTCTTCCTAGCGTATTACTAAAATTAGCTATGTTTTTTTACAAAGATTACTCTTTTGTTTAAACCAAATGTAGTAACCTTTTATCTTTTTGAGTCTTTAAATTTATGTTCATATAGACAGTGTCGGATCTAGGATTTTCTCAGGGAGGGGGGGGGGCACACAACTTTTCGCTTGACGTTTTTTTACAATAATAAAATACTTCTATTTTAGTGGATCCTATGAACGGATTTTGAAAATTTTGCACTTTGTAGAGTCTAAATATCCGAAGAGCGGACAGCAGGGCTCCCTTCTACTACTACTTTCCTAAAAAAAACTATGGACAAGTGCCCGTCTGGCGAGATAGCCTACTTTTACTCCTATTGCAGTAAAGTTTTCATGTTAATATAAATTATGTACAAAAGAAGAAAATAAATTCATCAAATAGAGGTTGCTCTGAATGCTTAAATCTAGTGAAAAATGAGTTTTTTTTCAAAACCTATGTCGGTTCAAGTTCGAAGGTCGAAGATAACTACAAGTAGAGTTTACAGTAAAAAGTAGTTCAAATTCTAACAAATACGAGTATGTATGTAAATCATTCAAGTAAATCGGAGTATTCGTTATTTTCATTCACTAAAATTTAAAATCTTCCCTAACCTAGTTTATCCTTAAATAAATTACTCTAAATTACCTCTTTCACATAATTGTGAAGCGAGTTCCTAATTTTCAAACACAAAAAATCTTGCAACTATGAGGAGACGCTCTTTATATATGAGTAGTATTCCGCAAAATGTGAACAAATTTTAAGTGAGTTGAAAAGAACAAAATCTGCTTATGAGTAACAGTTTTTGACCTGTTTCCATGGCAAATAAGAGCACGTTATAAATATTTTTCTACCGGCAAATTAGAAAAGTCACAGCTCTCACCATTCACAAACCTGAGAGCTCCACTAGACAAGTATTTAGGTTTGGAATTTTGCCAAGAAATTAATTCAAAGCCTTTTTCTTGTCATCACCATGAGCGAAATATGTCCTCGGACTTTGAAATTTAAATTTTCTGCTGGAAACTCAATTACCCATTCTCGTGTAGTTTCACGTACAGATGTTTATAAACAAAAATAACCAAAAAAAAAAAACTTAAGGTAGAACATAATAAAAGAGAATCAACTCACCTGTGACCCAAACATGAGCAGTTGAACTTAAAACAGGAATGCCTTGATCAGATGCTACCAACGTGAAATGGTGAACCCGATGAGTTTCGTGATCCAAGGATTTTTTCAGGTACAACATTCCTTCATTTGCATCCATATGAAAGTACTCGGAGTTATTTTTTGAATCCGTTTGAATTGTATAGGATACAAGAGAATTCACTCCGGTATCATTATCTCGAGCGTGCACTTTCAAAATAGATGTACCAAATGGCGCTCCTTCAGACACTGTAATGTTGTATATATCCTGTTCAATTTCAGGCGGACAATCGTTTACATCTTGCACCAGAATCGAGACGGGAACTTCAGCTGAAACTCCGGATACACTATCCGTTGCACGTACCACAAGTTCATAGCTCTGCTGTTTTTCGTAGTCCAATTCGTCCACAATGTATATAGCGCCTGCATTGGTTACACACACGAAAAAGAAGAAGAAAAAATATGTTAAATTTTACAATAAATTTCTAGAATAGCCAGCGAAAACATATCCTTAAATAAACATGCAAAACGACTGTGATTTCATGCAAAGCTAAGTGGAAAACTAATTATACTTCTCGTTAAGCCACACAGTTGGAAAAAAAAGTGTGCATAACAAGAGTTTTGAAATATTATTCACACATCCCCACTATTCAACTTGAATATTGCATACATTCACAGAAACACGCATTAATTATTTATTCGTGTCGTTTATATGTAGAAGTATTAATGCGATTTCCCAAGCAATTGGGGTTAGTATGCTTTCGAAACCAAGGACAAATGGGAAGAGTTAAGTACACTTCATGCAAACCTTAATACTACCATATGCAGGATGCATTTAATTTAAGGCCAAACAATTTTATAGTTGGGTCGTAAAGCTACACAAAACTAATACTCACACGGACCATTTTTACTATCGGGTGCTGCGGGAAAAAGGCTTTTTAGTGAGTTTATTCAGATATCCGTAATTAATTGTAAAAATACTACGATAAAACAGCAAAAAAAAAATTTTTATATACTATAAATAAAAGTTAAAGGTAGACGCCCTGGTCGTCGATTTATTAAACGTAGAATCTGAAAGCTATGAGTTTATTCCTTAAGCCAATCAATTTCACTGTGGTCGTCCGAAAGTACTCTATAGGGGAGAGCAGGGCAATCGAAATAAATCCGACATTTTTTATGACAGGATTAAATGCAGAAAAAAAAATCCCATTTGAAATTCAAATAAAATTGTCCTTGCGGCAGTTGACTTTAATGCGGAAAGTAAATAAAATTTTTCAACAATGCTTCGCTTGTTTGGCGAAAAAAAAATCCTCTGCAAATTCATATAAGTCATTTTTTTTAAAATAAATACGAATAAAAGCTCTAATGAATGGGGGGAGCTGTTTAAACAATACTAAGGGCAGGTCACGAAATACATTTCAGCTCGGTAATAATTTCTCCTATGAAAAATCTCTCAACACCCTACACAACGAGCACACGCACTATGTTAAGAACTAGTGGATTGAAAACTGAAGAGCACGCACTTAGTTTATGTACTGAGACAATCAACAACTCGTTCCTACATGTGTAAGCTAATATGTAACAATTACTCTGAGCTTCATTGAGTTATTCGAATAGGGTGAACTGTAGTGTACTGTACACCTCTTTCAAGTGATTTAAATCTCAAAGGAATTAAATTCATAGTGGCGAGTGCGGTTGTCGTAGCTGAGATTTAAATCAGGAAATACTATAAATTCAGTCCATATTGACAGGTTATTTTGTATCATACTCTGAAAATCAATTCTGTACAAATCTATTAATTCCGGTCATTGATTTAGATAAAATCGGATTGAATACAATGTAAATCCGCATATTCAACGGAAATATGTGATATTAAATAAAACGAATTTTAACCAAATTAATAAAATATATCGAACACCACCGAAAAAATATTGAATTATTTATACGCCCGTAATGAAAATTCCCTCTAGATGGGCTGGCTACAGGTTATTCGTAAAAATGAAATGGGTTGACTTATCAAAAACGTTTCGCCGAAATTTACTGGGACTAACTAATAAATTATTAATAATTGCATATTAAAACTATTTAATTGAGAACATTAATTACTAAATAAATTATACGGCCATTTGTTACATTAAACAGAAATCACATAAAAGCACAAAAAAGTGTTTTTTAAACGAATCTCAAATTACATGTCCTTTGACCATGAAAATCAGAGCTAAAGGATAGAGTCATCTGCATTTTTAAGTACAATAAAATTAATTTGCTGTTGATTTTAAATCACAGCATTGTTAATAATTTATCATATTAAATATGGTACATTAAATGTACTTTAAAATGGCGCATACATATTTCATAGCTTGCCCATAAACGTCCATTCGTAATGCAAAACAACAGGTCATATTTCTGCCTTATGCGAAAATTTGTATCTAAATTACCTATAGTTACATTTGATGTTAAACGAAAACTGACATAGTTGTTGTTACGCACTTTTTGTAAATCAAGCCCGATTAAAAAAGACGAAGGTACTGTACTTTTAAAGCTAAGGTTATTGGTCTTCAACGGTCCCCTTTGATACGCGAGGAAGTTTAGTTGTATAAATTAGAATCTACTTGTGGAACTAAAAATAAAAAACCGAGATGCCCTTGGACATTAATATCTCATCAAAGGATAATATGGTAGCCTACAGTCAGGAGTCTGTCCAAAAAATTTAGTTATTGAAAAAACGTAGGTACTACAATCCTGAAAATCAGAATCCGAAGGTTAGGAAGACGAAAAGATCACAATATGAAACCAAACACTATGCTAATATGCAGGGCCGTCGAGAGTAGGGGGGGGGGGGGGGGGTGGCGAAGGAGGTAAACCCCCCGGGCCCGGGCTTTCAAAAGGGGCCCCGTCATCAAGTCATCAACAGAAAAATTTTTCCATTTTAATTATATATACAAAAAAACTTTCACGATCGAAAAAGTGTAGTATACTAAACAGATTTTAAATTGAAAGTCACTCATTCGATTGTATATGGGCCCGTAAACGCTTAGTCCCGGGCCTCTGAAATTCCTTTCGCGGGGACCCGTATGTGGTACCCCCCCCCCCCCCCCCCCCCCCCCCGGGACCGAATTTTGTCTCTACGGACCTGCTAATATGTGATAATATGCATATTGACCCCGTAAATTCTTTAAATTCGTCAATATGAAAAAGAAATTAAGCAACTACTAAATATATCCATCTACAATGTGGTATGCAGGGTCTTTCAGTAATATCGTTTCCGACATAGCAAATAATTTTGCTTAATTTTTTGAGAGTGCCTTTTCTTCCGATAACTTTAAACCTTGTGAGAATAATTTTGATCATAATGTTGGATCATCCAGCTTCATCCGTCCTTTATATCTCGGGATGTTATTTTGGAAAAAATCAAAAAACTTAAATCGGATATTTCCTCCGGCCCTGACGGTATCCCTCCTGCATCCGTTAAGTCCTGCTCCGATACCTTTCTTACTTCATTAGCGATTCTCTTCAATAAGTCCTTTCAAGCTGGTAAAATTTCCCGCATTGTGGAAGGGCTGCTTTATAGTCCCTGTTCATATAAAGGGCCATAATAATATTATAACTAATTATATACGAAGTTATCCTACATACCCAAGTTATTTGAATCGATAGTGCATTCGCAGCTTATTGAGCGCTGTCAAGGTTTAATTTCCCCCAATCAGCATGGGTTTTTGCCCGGTATATCAACGACTACTAACTTGCTAGAGTTTACCTCTCACTGAAATCAAATCTGAAATTTCCAACAAGGCATGCAGACAGACTGTATATACACGCGGATTTCATAAACTCCCTCACTCCGTGATTGGATTTTAACTCAAGAGGCTGGGTTTCCACCTGTTCTTCTCGATTGGATCGCGTCCACATTGTTCGCTCGTGCTTGTGCTCCGGCTGCTTGCAAAGCTCGTGATGTTTGGCTTGTCATGTTCGAGGTGTTCACTCTTGCATGTTCGAGACACGTCCACATTGCTTAAGGGTTTAATGATGTTCCGACATAAATTCTTTGATGTTTCCGCTTCTGTATCGAACACGACGATCATTTGCTCCAGCCGTTCGGTCGTGCTTGTGAGATGGTTCGCGTCACGTCCACATTATGCTTGTGAAGTTTGTTATCTTGTGCTTGCGATGTTTGTTCGATCATGTTCGTTATAATGTGGACGCGGCTTAAGAGACAGGAAATATCGTGTGTCGCTCCGTGGCTCTCCGCTCTCAAGAAATTGCAGAGCTTCATCTGGTGTGCCACAAGGTAGTCTTATCGGCCCTCTATTATTCGTTACCATTGATGATATTGTCCATCTGATTTCGCACTCCAATATTCTGGTCTACGTTGACGACATCAAGATCTTATCCTATGTTAAGCGCGATGATGACGCCGCCCTCGTTCAAAAGGACTTAGACACATTCCTGGAGTAGTGCGAGCACAATGGCTTTCATCTCAACTTTGAGAAATGTGAGGCTATGTCCTTCTTCAGGATCCTTAGTCCACAAGTTTTTGACTACAGTTTTGTGGGGAATGGCCTCCATCGCGTGCTGTCCGTAACTGTCCTAAATTTGACACTAAACTTGACTTTACTCTACATATTAATTATATTGTGTCTAAAGGCAGTTTAATCTTAGGCTTTGTAAAGCGTTGGTCTGGAGAGTTCTCGGATTTACCAACTGTGATTCATTTGTTTTGCTCCTTAGTTAGACCTCTTCTAGAATATCCATCTCAGGTCTGGTCGCCGTACTTCAGTCCAAGCGGATCGATTCGATGCAATGTAATTTCGTCAGATTTTCGTTGAGAGGGCTTCCTTGAGACGATCCTCTTAGACTCCTGCCTTACACCGACCGCCTCTGTTTGCTAAATTTGCCATTACTTGTCTTTATTTACTTGTCTATATTCACCAGCTCTTGAACTCTAATATATACTCGGGTACTCTTGTTAGCAAGGTTTCCTTCAGGCAGCCCCAATATAATCTTCGGAGACTTTCTTTATTGCATATTGACCCATCCCGATCAAATTATGGAATGCATGAATCAATTAACCATTTATGTAGGCCTGTTAATGCATGTTCTAATTTCGATTTAACTCTTAGCAAGGAGGTACTAAAGTACTATCTATTCTCTGTGCTACCGTGACTATCTGTTATGCAAGTTTTGTGCTGGGTTTTCTTCCTATTCCTTCCTTTTCCTTGTTTTGTTCTATGCAGGTTGCTGTGGGTTTTGATGAAATTGATGGTCAATTGATTCTTGGCTCTTACCAGTAAGTGCGTCTTCTGTGTTAGCAGGGTTAATTCTAACAAAAATGAGAAAGATTGCAAAACAGATTGCTAAGACTGGAAAAAAAACAGTGTCCTCAGCTCCGCCCAGTAAAAAGGCTTCTAGGGTACGAGAATACATACAATACAGAAATACATACAATTTTTTGGTTGGCTAGGTGAGATTTATCCCCCCACTCATTTTGGCAGAAGACATCTGAACCACCCTGTATAAAAATAATCAAATCCGCCGATATTACATAGTGTTGAATCCATATTTTTAGGCTTTGTGAGATGAATAATAGTACTAGGTGAAAAACTCTCAACACTCATAAGTAGGTATGTTCCCTTACTTTCAGTGCAAACAAGTCAGTGTTAAAAAAAAGGGGGAAATACTGGAACGTCGAGTGTTTTCCGATGCCAAATATGAGAAACTGACAAACATATTAATGTAAAAAATTTGTTGAGGGGAAGTTGATTTCACGTAATATTTCTCCGATTTGAGTGTCATTTAGTCAGCACTATTTATCACTAGTATACATTTTTACGTTTAGCAATATGGCAGATAGCGTCCGGAAATCAAAAACTCAGTGACACTCATTCATTACAATCAAGCCGTTTCGCTTTCGCATTCGATATATCAAGATTTGAGAACTTTTACGGACTATACTATATAAAGATAAATGAAAAACTTCTTAGTAACAGTCAATCTAAGACTACGAACAATGGATATTGGTGAATTTATTTATAGTCAATATTATGCTCGCCATTAAATCATTAACGATTTAACTTATTTTTATAAGCCACAATTTCAAAGACTACGTCTTAGCTATCAGACACTATGTAACAATTCAATAACTTTTAAAAAAGCATGCAAAATCATATCATATGAGATACTTGAGACTAAGTATTAACTTCTTATCCTTCTTCAAATGTTGTCACATCAACTCAACGGATTAATATGGAAAAATTAAATCCTTTACAACATCAATCATTAAAGCCAGCAAAGGACATTTTATATGACTTTCAAACTATGTTGTTATGTTGTTGTAGCCATTAGTGGCAGAAAAAATCTATTTCGGGTAGAAAATAATTTCGACGACGTGACAGAGACCCGACCCTAAAGATGACTCGACAGGAAAACTTTTCATAGTTATACGAGACTAAAGGATCCCATAAAAATAGTAATTTATAGCATTTGCTTGCTATTTTGTTTTATATAGCAGAGATTATCTTCGTGGATATGAAAAGTTATGCAAAATTTATGAATATTCGCAAGTAAAACTTAAGGGTTAACTGCAGGAGGTTTTTTATTGTAAAATTTCCACTAAATTAATGTGAATAACAAAATATCTTGGTATATTAAAATATGTGGGTATTATTGCTCGTAATTAGTGCTGTTAAAAATTTTCTATCTGTAGTAATAAAACTCTCCCCAAACTACCATTATATACATGAAAATATACACAAGTGTTTCCGGCAGAAACTTGTAGTAGACTCCAACCAACACCCTTTTCAGTTTCTACGGTTAGTAAATTCAAGAACTCTTCAATAGTTTTATTAAAATTTCCTAAAAATTTATACTATGCAACTTTTAGAAATTTCCACTTATCGAAAAAGTAGTACTAAGGTAAACATAGTTTCTAGAGCAAATACTTACCGGTATTAAAGTCTACGGCAAACTTTTCAAGATCGTTACCCTTAACGATAGTATAAATTAGCTTCCTGCCGAGAGGACTATCCGCCTGAATAGCAACTGAGAGTGGTGAATAAATTTCAATACTTTCGTAAACTGTATCCGAATAGAACTGCTTGCTGAACACTGGCATCGATTTGTCAATGACCTAAAAAGACACAAAGTTAAAAAGTTTCTTTTGATTAATTGGAAAAAATGTTTGCGAATAAAAACCCAAAAAATCTAACAATTTAACCATTTAAAAAAATTTCTAATAAGTTTGTACACAAAAGCTAATGTGAATCAAGAGAAGGCTATTGTGTGTTCGAGCGAATCCTATTCGATTTTCTTGAAAGGAAAAATCGTTTGCTAGACGAATAGCGTGGGAAAGGATACGAATACTTTGATTGAGTTTTCAGGATAAGACTAAAGATTCTGTTCACGTAGGCACTTTTCTTTGAATAAAGTCTATTGAAAGCGTTACAAATTGTCTTCTTTGTTTTATCAATACGTTAACATGTCGAAGTAAAACATTTTGAACAAAATGCAGTACGTAATTAATCCTGCTAAAAGTAATTTAGAATACAATAATTGTAAATGGATAATACACTATGATCACAAATTTCCAGGAATTGGTAAATAAAACAGTTTTTTGTTAATTTTCGGGTATAAAATAAGCGATGCACATATCGTTACTACGATGCAAAACTATCCTAAGTCCACTTTTGGGGAAATCTTTGATTTTGATGCCTAACTCAAGTTAGTTGAATGACACACGTTTTCGTGTGACCGGGAAAACCAACTAGACCACCATTTTTTGACATGCTCTTTCGAATGGCATCAAAATTGTTGCAAAAGAAATTTCACTCAAAATCAACAAAAATCACTGGCCTATAGCCCATGATTTTTTTGGTGAAAAAATTTTTTTGTTACGAAATCAAATAAAAGGGGTCTCATTCGAAAGAGGACGCCAAAAGCAATTAGTTTGGAAGGTTTCACTGGAAAGTATCTCAATTTGACGGAACTGGAACGATTTTTGTATCTCCTGGAAGCGTTTCGTTGATGAGTCATTTCTGATTCAATGCGCAATTTCCAGGCTGGAAAATTATCACAATCCACAGTTTAGAATATCTACTTTCAAATGTCCCTGGAAATTTTACTGGAATTCATCGAATTAATTAATTTTGAGCATCCTGACTGGAAATGAGGCCATTGCAACGGTTATCCGTCATTTTTTCCATGTTTCCAGGCTCCAGGGAACGGGAAAACCAACTAGACCACCAGCTGTTAGTTGTCAACCATAAAATAAAAAGAAGAATTCTGCCGAAAATTTGTCCACACTCATCATCGTGTGTAAAATTTGGGTAAAAGGGGAAATGACTCGCCTGTCAAATTTCTTCAAGTCCAAAAGTAAACAGACGCAGTGTGGACGAAAACTTTCGGTTTTGTGTAAAAACTTTCGAGTAAACAGGTAGACCTATTATAAAAGCATTTCTAGTATAGTGACAAATCCGATCCAATTGAACGGATCACTTGAATGGATCTTCTATATGTACTGATCGAAATGATTCAGTACATAAAAAAGAACCATTTGCCCACCTCTAGTGGGGAGACCATACTGATAATTCCGGTCTGTATTATATTTTAAAAATAATGAAGGCGAAAATTCAACCAATTCAACCTTTACAAATTCTTATCAGATCATTTTTAACATCATCATACGAGGGCATGTAAATTTGCATGAATTGTTGAAAATTTAAATTATTCTGCTTGGAGATTAAATAAAAGCTAATTACATTTATGTTTCTTTAGAAGAGTCAACCTCTTAGAAATTCTCTCTAGCAACGTTGCATTATAATAATTCTAACGAAGTAATCATAAAATGTTTGCTAAAATGAGCGCTTAATTATAATGCAAATACGAATAAATAAGACACCTAGAGACGAAAATTTCTACCTTAATTTAAAAATATAGAATTAAAACCTTGCAAGCGTTCACACAACAATTATTGCTTAAAAATTCATTTATAATTTACTAAACAACACTCACCTTAACATGAACTGACACTTCCGTTGAGCACGGTGTTATACCTCCATCATAGGCAGCAATTAAAAGCTCATAGTCGCGATTATGTCCTTCCAAAGATTGTTTTAAAGTAACTTCACCAGTTTTCCTGTCCACTTTAAATAATTCACCGTGTCCACGTTTCATTTCATATCTCACTTCACCATTTTCATAGCTATCCATATCAACAGCATGAACTTTTGTTATCACTGAACCCTTGGGATCATCAACTGAGACAACTGCATAGTATGGCAAATTAACGAACATCGGACAATTGTCATTGATATCTAAAATAGTCACATTTACTACGACGTGAGCAATTCTGGGCTTTTCACTGTCCGGCGGATGTGACCTAGCTTCAACAATAAGCTCATAATTATCGCGAACTTCACGGTCGAAACTTTTTCCGGTTGTTTCAATGGCGCCCGATGTTAACCCAATACGAAACATGTCGGTCGGATTAAGGATACGAAATTCGACGTGTTCATTAAGTGTTGCCCCCAACACGTTCACCACAGTGACAGTAGTAATCTTGGTGGAATTTTCACTTATTGATCCCTCATAAACTGGCTTTTGGAAAATGAGACCGGAATTTTCTGAAGTTTCGACCACAATATTGACGTAAGCCACTTTAGAGTATTTACCGTCTGATGCACGAACATGAAGTTTATAGCTTGGATCAATTCGTTCTACGTCCCTGAAAGGAAAAATGTGTTTTTTAAAATAGGATTAAATTGCAAAGGAATAGGTGGTGTAGAAAGAAAACATATTGCACACATTCGCTACGGATATAAGGAGTCCATTAAAAAGTTTTTCCCTAAGCTCTTGGACAACTTGGTTAGATTTAAAATTTTAAAATGCTTAGCTTTGAGCTACTCGCAAATATCTTGTTTTGGAAAAGCTTTTGCAAATATTCTTTCACAAAGTAAATTAATTTTGGGTAAATTTACCATATGCTCTGCGGCATTGCTGTTTATTTTGCAATATATTGCTGCATGCTTAAGGAGTAAATCACATGAAAAGAATGCCCTACCAGAGGAAAGTATTAAACTTCACTTTCATTTAATTTGGAGTGAGCCAAGAAGCGATTTATAATTGATGAAAGTAAATATTGGATCTGTTCCCGTACTTTTACATTCATAATGCATTACTCAAGTTTGCAAAGATTGTGTTTTCTTACTTGTCAAACAAGAATGTTATTGTAACGTCAGAGTTTAGATTCTTACAAAAGCTGTTTTACAGCATACGAAATGATCCTCCAACGTTGTGCAATTTATCAATTATCAGTTTCAACAATTTTATTTATTATTGTACAAACTTCAAGAAATTAAAGAATTACCATTTTTCACTACATTAGTTCTTCGCCGTGACGCATTTTCAGGGTTTTATAGGAGATGAAGTTACAGGGTTCTTAAAGGGAAAGTACACGCACAGACTTATTGTCAGTACTACAATAGGTGACAAATAGTTTCACCCATTCTACTCTATGAAGATTAACTTAAAACAATCACGCGAGTGTGGAGCTGATAATAGTGTAATAGTGAGACCCATAATATTATATGCGTCGGTGGTCTGGTGCCCAAGTGCTTCAAAGGCCACTGTAAAAAGGCAAATGAGTAAGCAAGCGTGTGTGTGGATAACAGTGGCCTTTCGAACCACCGACAGCCGACATT
This sequence comes from Leptarthrus brevirostris, assembly GCA_964036015.1. Classification (NCBI taxonomy): domain Eukaryota; kingdom Metazoa; phylum Arthropoda; class Insecta; order Diptera; family Asilidae; genus Leptarthrus; species Leptarthrus brevirostris. The sequence goes on from OZ038373.1 coordinate 11,107,263, forward strand.
GGCGTTAAATATGACACTGGATTTACTGCCATTAGACATATATGTGAAGAGAACTTCGCATGGATCGAGACTCAAACTGGTGCAGGTCTCGTGATAACTGTGGGTATATGAAACTACAGGAACTTGTTAAAAATAAGATACCGGAATTGGAAATGCCTGTCGAAGGTATAAGCAAAGTAAGGGTAATTGATAGATACCACGAAACGTTTATAAGGGATGGGTCCCTCCCTGAAAACCGTCTAACCGACGTTGCAATTTTCACGGCTGGATCCAAAATTGATGGGAGAGCAGGTGCAGGAATCTTCAGTGAGGACCTGAATTTGAACACCCATCTAAGTCTGCGGGCATACACCTCAGTCTTTCAAGAGGAGATGCTGGCTCTGGTATATGCACTGGATTACCTGATGGAGAGTCGGGTGAGGGGTAAGAAGATAGTGGTGGCACTCAACAATCAGGCGATGGTCAGGTGTATGGACAGTACAAAATTAAATACAGCGCTGGCCATGGAGTTCAATATAGCGCTGGCCTTGGAGTTCAATGCAGCGCTGGCGGGTGCCTTATCGAATGAGATGATACTGACGTGGGTCCGAGGACAGGCAGGAAACGAGAGAGCTGGAGCTGCTTCGAGTTTCCAAGGCCCAGAGCCATTCACTGTTCTAGGCAGGGTCACGGCAGTGGGTCTGTTAGAGACGTGTGTCACGAGGGAACACGGAACAGTGGAACGTCGTGAGCTTGTGTACATATGCTAAGATGGCGATTGTAGCGACCAGAAGTGCTGAACAGAGGAAGGTCCTATATATGTATCGTAGGGCTCTGAGATGGCTGACAGTACTACTAACAGGATGTGGTAACTTCAGATGTGATCTAAAGAAGAAGAATATTCTCGAGGATGATACCTGCAGGCTATGCCTGGAGGAGCAAGAGACGGCGGTGCACATAGTGTATCAGTGTCCTACACTAGCAAGCGGAAGAAGAAAGTTGATGGACACTCATGGATGGAAGAAGGAAGAGTGTCAGAGGTGTCTTATAAGCAAATTCTTGCGCTGACCCGAGAAATCGAGATGAAGAAAACTGGATTAGTAAAAGTCTCTCTCGCTGAAATCGCAGAGATTTTTTGCTGGTCTGTTGGATAACTGGATTATGACTGGGTTATGGGTCATTACTTAAAGTATTTTGAATTTAAAATGTTGGGGAGTATTTTACTTTGCCTAGCGGACTAATTTTAGAAAAAGTAGCATCATCATAAGAATAGGTAAGTTGGATAAGGTTTATCCTGATTTTGTCTGAAAATCCATTTAATTTTTCTTGTAATATATATCAGACCTTCTATTAGTATGTTTTGCACATTTTTTGGCATAGATTAACAACAAGAACAGCTTAAAATCAAAATAACATATATTTTGAATCCTTAAAGCAAGCCTGATACACGGTATATGGTCAATTTCTATAGCCAGCAAGATGAACAAGAACCGTAGAAAGGACAAAGGTACTTTAAGATTTATGAGTGTGTGGCAGAGAAATCTTGTTCGCCTAAACACAGCCATGAATATGTATGTTAAACTGCTTACATAAGGAGCCCGCTGGTTGGGTGAGATATTGGTCAGGGTGCTAAGTCTTGAACGACAGTTTACAAGGATAGTCATATCAGAGGGTTGTTTTAGTAAAGCGTTGAACAGTTTGCACGTCTCACCTTAAGGACTCTTTTGACCGTTTAGGTGCGAAATACTAGAAATAGTTAAAGAGTAACTTTTAGTTGTTTGTGATAATCATTCTTCATTAAAAAATTAATAATGCTGGGCTTCGTTTTTGAATTAGCAAAGTTATTATACTTATCAAAGAATGTACGCCAGTTTTGCTTCCAAATGTACTGCAGTGCAGCTAAGTACTGTTACCAGTTTCTTATTGTCACTTGAATTATCAGAACGAGAAAGGATTCATATAAAATAGAAAATGTTATACTACAAGAAATGTAACGAATAATTAGTAGCAAGTCCGTTAGCTTATTTAAGTGAATGGACCAGAAGAGCGAATGTTAAGGCGACGAAACGCAAATTCACGATGGAGCCAGTTCTCAAAATAAATTGAGCAGCTGTTATCGTATACAAATAGGATTTGTGCAACTTAAGTCCAACCAGATGTCCCTATCTATAAATGCTACTTATAGTGTATCTCACTGCAACAAATCAAAAACTAACTAGATTCTCACCAGCTCGGAATGGGAGAAACTCAGTGCATCTCTACACTGACGGCTCCAAATTGGAAGGCGAAGTGGGTGGAGGAATATTCTCGGAACATTTGGACCTCGATGTCTCATTCCGCTTACCTGACTACTGCAGTGTGTTTCAGGCAGAAATCATGGCTATAAAGGTAGCTGCGGACCGCCTGAATCAACTAACGCTACCTACAGACAGCGTATGTATTTTCACAGATAGTCAGGCCGCTATTAAATCCCTTTCGGGAGTATACACAACCTCCCAAACGGTTATAACATGTCGCTCAACACTAAATGACATAGCTGAGCATCTGAAAGTGCGGCTCATCTGGGTGCCTGGACATAGTGATATTCCGGGCAATTGCAGGGCCGACGAACTAGCGAGAAACGGTACCACACGTCCTCTTTCGGACATTAACCACCAGCCGGGTAAACCGCTAGCTACATGCAAACTGGAACTCTCACAGGAGGCTCTCAAGATTGCTAACACTAACTGGCAAGAGGAACACACCTGCCTGATTACCCGACAGATATGGCCAAAAGCTTGACCCTAAGCGGTCAAGAGGGCTCATCCTACTCGGACGCAAAATAATTAGCAGTACAGTAGCCGTAATCACGGGTCACTGCCTCATAGGTAGACACGGCGATAGGTTGGGCGTGCTTTCAAACGACTTCTGTAGGAGTTGCCACGACGAAGAGGAAGAGGAAACTATACTTCACCTCCTCGGTAACTGCCCGGCCCTAGCCAACCGTAGGAACCGGTTTTTGGGCTCCCCCTTCTTTGAAGAGTTAACCGAGCTAGGCTTCACGGATGTCAGAGACCTGACTCGATTTATCAGGAGTTCAAATTGGTTCCCGACGACGAATTAAGGATGAACACCCTTCACAACAAAGTCAAAATTATTTTGACTTCCCGTGAACTGGTTCCACTGGATACAATAAACTGGTTCGGTACACAGGGGGCAGCATGTTAACCCTCTTATTCCTTAGGTAATTCTATGGGGTTGTTTAATTCAAGCCTCAACGTGGTAGCACAAAGGGCCTCTTAGGCCTAAGTGTGACTTCTTAGGCAGCCACTTTAACCTAACCTAACCTAACTAGACTCTTAAGGATAAGCAAAACACATAAACTAAAAAATGTTTAACCATCTGTATAAGACCAATTGATGCTAAAAAAATAATAATATCGACTAATATAAAAATGGTAAAATATTAATAAATAAAATATAAAAATACTCGTAGTAAAGCGGTGAATTATATCTTTGTTTAACTTTCTTAACGCTCACCTAGTTGTTATTATTCCCGTCTTGGAGTCAATAGCAAAAACTCCTCCGGAATTTCCCTCAATAATATCGTAGCGTAATGTTGAATTTTCAGATATATCTGGATCAGTCGCATTCACCTGTATGACGACTACGTTTTCATATGTAGGAAGCAATAATGTCACATTATATTCAGTCTTTTCGAAAACAGGTGCACAGTCATTAACGTCTGTCACCATTATTTGCACCTTAGCCGTTGATTCTGACGAGAGTCGCGGCTTTCCCAAGTCAGTAACCTACAGGATGAATTATAAAAATGCATATATGTATTTATTTATCTAGCAGCAGAAAATTTTCAGTTTGAGAGCAATTACCTTAACATGAAAATTAAACACCGGGAACTTTTCATGATCCAGCAGCATCACAGTTTTTATAGCACCAGTCGTTGAGTCGATGTGGAAATACCTCTTTGGTAGATTTTCAATGATGTCATAATGCAAAAGAGCATTTAATCCAGAATCTGCATCAGAAGCTTTGATAACCAGAGGACTGTAAAAAAAAGTAGAACAGATGCGGCTATAAAGGCAAAGTTCATAGGGTAGAGGCAAGAGAACGAAAATGCATTTTAACGTTGGCTATGCAACTGGAACAATCTAAAACTAAAGCAATGAAAACAATATTGGTACCCACCTCTTGTTTGTCGATGAAACACTGGAAATTATACTATTCGATGTCGGAAAACCGCCTTCAGGTTGTGGGTGGGTAATTTCATCATCAGCGGATAGTACTAGAGACGCAATCTGTGCAGCCTCTGAAATTTCTCCGCGGTAAAAGTTTTGTGAAAAGTACGGAGCATTGTCGTTTTGATCTAGGACATGAATGACTGCGGAGCAAGTCGATGAAACTGAGGCCATATTTGTTGCCCGAACAGTTAAATTAAAGTGTCTGGAAAATGAAAAAAAAACACTTTTTAGTACTTTCTCTTGTGAAAGGCATTTGAAACTTACTTAGTTTTTTCATAGTCTAGGATATCTTTTGTGGTGATAACACCAGTGGATGGATTAATTAGGAACATGTCACCAGAATTTCCGTCAACAATTTCATAGAACACCGAAGAAGTGGAGCGAGCTTCAATTTGCATAACAAACATTCCAATCGAAAGATTCTCGTATATTTCAGCAGCTGGTTGACTTTTCAGGAAACGTGGTGGATCATTGTCTGCCATAGTGATTATGATATGAACAGGAATCTGAGAGGACAAAGCAGGATTTCCACTGTCGGTGGCTTTAACTTGTAGCATATATTCCGGCATTGAATTAATGTCCAATTCTTTTGCAACCGCAATGCTTGCAAGGACTGGATCAATGTCAAAAACATTACCAATATTTCCACTGACGATCGAATATGAAATTTTTGCATTATCACCAATGTCACGATCGATTGCATACAACTGAACAACTTGGGACCCTATAGCTGCGGTCTCGTATACTTTTCCCTGAACAATTTTACTCGCAAATTCAGGGGCATGATCATTATGATCGTGGACAGTTATAATGATCTTTGCATAGTTTCTTTTTGCCGGTGTTCCTTGATCTTTTGCTATAACGATCAGTACATGTTCGGCAATCAATTCACGATCCAATCGTTGGGTCACTATTACATTTCCAGTGATTGAATCAATTCGAAATAGTGTCAACGATATCGGATCTCGTACAGCGTGCAGGGTATAGAAGAGTTTCTTATCTTCATCCAAGTCGGTTGCATGTAGTTGAAGTATTTCGGATTCTTCTTCGATGTTTTCAGAAATATCTACACGATAGACTGGCTGAGTGAATTCTGGTCGATGATCATTTATATCGATGACATTAACGTAAAGTTGAGTTTTTACCACATGAACTCCATCGGTTACACTTATTGTCAGATTGTATTCCTTTTGAGTTTCCCAGTCGAGAGATTTTGCCAATAAAACATTGCCATTGTCCCGGCCAATATAGAATTCGTTTCGAGAATCACCATCTGTAACGAAAAATTGAATTTTATTTTTCTTGAGACTGTGTGGAATTAAACAAAATTTATATACAATTTATAACTTTATCTAAACTATTTACTATTGGAATCCAAAAGTCCTACAAACTACTATCTTGGCCGATACATACAGCAACAAAATCATATAAAGGAATTGACAAAAAAAAAATACTTTCCAGCATTATAACGAGTGTCCTAATATCACCTCTCGAAAAATAATTTACTGCGCATCAATGATTTCATGAAATATAACGATGTTAGGAAAATTGAATCTTCGTGGTCCAGGAGATTCTTAATTGAAATAATTTATTAGGAGAGCCTTGTTCGGCGCCCTATACCATGTTCATAATTTGCTCAGATTATGGATGCGAATTTTTTTGAGGATAAATTTTTACAGGTCAACAAATTAGAATAATTTAGTGAATATTTTTTCGACTTGCTTTCCCCTCATTAGATAATAATTTCCAATGATGATTAATGAGATGTGCCAGAGAGTTCATTAGCATATCTTCAGACCCCACCTACTTTATTAAAAAACCGCCATTGAGATTATATCGAGGGAATTAGTGATTTAGGCTGAAGTTTAAGCACAATCAGGAAATATTTTTGAATTTATATCCATTTAAAAATTCGCCAGATTATATTCTTCTTCAGTGTACTATCTCACTTAATTTAATATTCCCAAGCCCTTCAAAGTTTTTATATTACCATCGATAACATTTTGTTCTTCTACTTATCATTCGTCTCGGATGTCTCCATACCCGAGTTGTATCGAAAACGGCTCCCCTTGGACTTTTAAGAAAAAATAAAGAATAAAAATCTTAAATCTCTGTTAATGCGAATATTCTCCAGACGGTATAATCCATAAATAAGCATTTTTAAGTGATTACTCGAACATTATTACGGAAAATATTTAATGAGTAGTCCTGAGGGAAACACCTGCTTTTAGTAAAGTATCGATATATCAGTGTTTCTTCCCCTGAGTCAATGCAGATAATACCCAATCTATTGCATTTCACAAACAGTCTGCTAATAACTTTGTCTGCTTTCTTTTGTATACGAGTTGTGGGAGTAGTCTCGAGTCACAGACCTTTTTTAATATAAAAAAATTGCGTCAATATAGCATAAGAGTTCAGCGAACAATAGTAAAACATTCTAAGCAATCCTTTGATGCTTTTTTATTGCAGAGCTTTGAAGAACGATATTTATCTGTAGGAATTTCTGGCCCGAGGTAGAGAAAGGAATAAAAAGAAAAAGTGTATTTCTTTCACAATCTTCTTTAAATTTAATATACCTTTTTGGCGGTGCTTTTTAAACATAAGTTTCCTTCCTTGGTTTTAAAATGGACTTTAACGCATCTCTTTTTCGATCTGAAGCTTCCTTTTTCGCAAATCATGTTTCAATTTTGTGAACAAGTATTAGATGCTGCGAACGAAGCCTGGACTAAAGGTTAGGTGAAAAATTTCTTTGATCAACAAATTTTCCAGAGTGGCAATAGCAATTAAATTTGCAAGCACAGACTCATTGTACCGAGTAGATTGCCTTTTACCCAGGCAGGGATCATAGTATAGGATCATGTGACAATTCATGCCGAATTTGAGTTCAACTTGTAAGTCTAAAATATCTTCGGAACAACTATAGTATATGCCGATCCTTTGGGGGGAGTGTTGCATACCCAGTAAGTGATTAAACAAAACTGGTCGGTAACTGTCCCTTCCGATGCCCGAGCCCGAGCGATGTCGTCTCTGCCAAGATGACATTCACTAATACGATGTTTCCGGACCACAACACCTTGTCAGAGGATGAGCTGCTAGTCTCCAGCCAGTAGGATATTGTAAGCAAGGGTGGCGCTGCGAGTACCCGCCGTGGTTCACCTGTCCCTTTCATATAAAAGCGACAGCAAGGGTCAGCAGCCATAGTGACGAAAAGTCGTCCAAGAAATATAAATGCTTTGTCACACTCATAAAGAGTCAGTATCAGAAGGCTGTGATTGACAGGAATGAAAAGGCCGGCTTCTTTCATGATCGTGATCAGGTTGGCAAGCTTAGGTAGCTTATGAAAGTGGACACGAGATGAAATCGGCATCAGTACCAGCTCTACTAACTCCTTAAAGCTACCCGAGGAGGCCCTTCAGCGAGACAGTCAGAGACGAATGTGCTACCAGTGGCAGACTGAAGGTGGATAAGTGGGTCGGTATCGAGACAATGTTGTTACAAATGCTCGGGGGGGGGGGGGGGGGGGGGGGGGGGGAATTGAAGACAACTATTATAAGTGGGCCTACAATTTAAAGTGGATTCCGAACTCCCAAATTTTTTTCTGTATCCCCAATGGATTTTTTACCGTAATCTGTATTTAGCAGAAAAAAACCATGGGTCATTCTCATAAACAATTAGTGTATTAAGACACTGGGAAAAGCAGGCATGCTAAGCTCAAGATCTTTCGCACATGCGACGACAAACCACAGACACCCAGAATAATGCAGATGCTAAAGATCGTGCAAATTAACTTAAAGTACTCTACGAGGGCCTCGGACAATCGTCTAGTGTTCCTAAGAGAAGAAGGCATAGACATCAGCCTGATACATGATCAGTAACTGATCGTCAGAGGACTTCAGGATAAGCAATACAACCTTTTCTCCAACTTAAATAATCCGGTTAATGGTAAGCCTAGAACCTGTATCTTAGCTAAGAAAAATATTAATGCCTTTATGTGTTCTAGCCTTTACTCTGTCGATTTAACACTAGTTAAATTGGAAGTTGCAGGAATGTGGAGCGATCGTTTTTATCTCCTCACTCTACATGACGTACGACCGGTCTGCACCCCCAATGAACTCAAAACACTAATACGTGAATGGATGACTGCTGCCCAGAAACACTCTCAGGTGGGCATCGTACTTCATGGGATACCATTAAATCCATTATACCAGAGGACAAGTGCACATTAAAAATATCAGGTCAGACTCAGAGAATCAGGATGCTGGAGAGCCAAATATTATGGCCACAGTAACATCTTGGACCTACTACCAAGAGGCAACACCTCTCACTGCTCTAATCAGCCCAAAGCTGAACTTCAGGAAAAACTTCGCGGTGAAGATTTCCACTAGAGCAGAGTGGAAGAACTTTGTAAATCAAAGTCTTAACGTCTTTAAGATCATGCGACGGTCTTTCAGGTTGACGTAAGAGCCATTTTAAAGGCTTGTCAGACCGCGAAACAGAAAATTACTCCCACCAGCCGGGTCGGCATCTTCTCCGATAGCCAGGCCTCCATCCATGCGTTCGACTCGCGTAATATATCTTCCAGGCTGGTAAAATGCTGTCGGGGTGAACTTTCCCTTCTCCGTGAGCGGCTTGAAAGCCTCCTATTTTTCACACTTACCTGGGAATTGCACTTCCATTATACTACTAATCCACTGTTAACTCAAGGTGGAGCAGCCTATCCATGTTTGCCGTAGCTCGGGCGATGTGACATTCTTTCAATAGGATAAAAGACATGAGCTCATTCGTAGATACCGCAGAGACATTGTTAGAGCGGTCTCGGCAATAACTGGACATTGGAGAGTGGGAACTCATACAGCTAGATTATTTATCTCCTTTAACATCTGTATACGCAGTTATAAAGACGAGAACGATAAATAAACCCTTCTGCACTTCCAGATGCAGATGTCCGGCTCTCACTTCAGCCAGACATCGTGCACTAGGTAGCTTCATTTTTAACGCCCTTAAAAAGGTATCAGGGCTAAAAATCGGAGAGATCATCCACTTCGTGAACCTTTCCGGATGGTTCTAGCACCAGCTTCACCTAACCAACGATTTCCTAAACCATCGCGCACAGACATAATATAATGACTAGCTACTCATGAGATATGGTAACAAAACGGCTCACCTGAGTGCTAGTTCGATACTGGGTGAGGAGCCTGGGCAGTATGTTGCTTAAATTTTCACTGATGTCAATAAATCCTTCGATAGAATTAAATTATATAACTCTACTACATAAGCTTCATGGTTTTTAACTGCGTTTTTATGCGTCTTGTATTGTCTTAACAAGTTTTATTTCGGGATACTCTCCCTAACTTAATCTGCAATAGCTCGTTAGTGTCACATGGCAGACATTAAGTATCACTGCTTTTCGTTATTTATGTTAATGATTCTTCCAAATTATAGATTTTCTCTGTGATTCTGTGATAGATTTGTCAGGTCTGTGCTATGGGAACTTCGCCGACTTTCCTAAGAATACCAGATACTTACTATGAGGTCTTTCCCACTACCCCCCTCTAACTACAGACCAATTGTACTAACTTCGATTACATCTAAAGTTTTTCAATCACTCATCAACTCTAAGCTAATGAAATATCTAGAAAATAATCATCTTATCAACGATTGCCAGTACGGTTTCCGCTAGCGGCTCTAACGGAGCGTTGGAATCATTATCTCCATAATTTTGGTGAGTCCGAAATTGTCGCACTTGATATTTCAAAAGCTTTTGATAGAGTCTGGCATGCTGCCCATTTAGCCAAACTTCAAACATTTGGTCTGCACCCTACCCTCATGCAATGGATAGAGAGTTTTTTGTCAGACCGTTCAATCCATGTAGTAATTGACAGAGATACATCTGATTCCAACGAAATAAATGCCGGTGTACCTCAGGGTTCAGTTCTTTCACCAACCTTATTTCTTCTTTTTATTTATGATCTTTTATCCCTTACTCTCAATCCTATTCTTAGTTTCACCGACGACAGCACCCCTAATTTCGCGTACTCATTTGATTCTGTAATGAATTCACGTGGAAATGCTACAGAAGCCAATCGGGAACGCATGTTTAGATCATTAAACAATGACATTTGTATGGTCCTCGCTTGGGGCAGAGCAATTCGTGTTCCGTTTAATGCAACCAAAACTCAATGCGGTTTAATGTTCCTTGAAAAACCCAGTTCACACCCAACCCATTTCAGTCGACGGAGTGAATATACCCAATTCGCCCTCCCTAAACATCTTGGGTATTGAGATATCCAACAATATTAGCTGGACTGATCATATATTTGCAATCGCTAAAAGTGCGATGGAGTGCTTGGAGATGAGATTACAGAGATGTAAGGAATATTTCATCGCACCTGACTGAGCGCTAATCTACAAGTCCCACAATAAGCCTAGACTTGAATATAATTCCCATATTTGGGCAGGGGCCGGACACACCGGATTGTCCGCGTTAGACAAAATCAATCTCTGCGGACCTTGACTATCTGGAGCATCGATGGAATGTCGGTTGAGCTCACTCTTCTAACGCTATTTCCATGGCCATTGTTCTAACGAAATTTGTAGCCTGATTCCTTGTAGACACATGATAACGCGCGTTACAAGAGCTACAAGACGCTCCCACAGCTATACTCTTCAGGTAAAACTTAGACGTACCGTCAAATTTCGGGAATCTTTTCTAAGCAGAACAATTCGTGTTGTTTTGCTTAGAAAAGACTACAAACAGTTTACTATATTATGTTTTTTCCTCGTCATATAGAGCCCGAAACTTTCAAACGGGGTGTAGGGGCGTGCATTGACACCTGCTTTATTCAACCTCCTAACCTATTTCCCTCATTCTTAATTCCTTTCCAGTCAAGGCTGTGCTTTAGCATCATAGGGCATCCCCTGAGCTTTGGCAACATCAAATACATATATATCTTTATAAAAAAAAACTTCTTGACCCTTACAACTATCACTTTGATTGTATTGGGGAAATGTGTAAGGGGTCAGCTTGTTTATGACTTAATTTTTATTTTGTAGGAATGCTATTTTTTAATTATCTAATTTGTAAGACTGAATTTGACCAGCGGAGGAGGCTATTATCATCGCATCTGAAGTTCTCGTATGAACTCTGAACCAGGAAATTTTCCTTTACTTTGAGCAAGTTAAAACCTACACAAATTTTATTAGATTTGTATAATTTACTCGTTTAATTAATACCAATATAGTTTTTTTTTAATTTAAAATAGAAAAACAAAGAAAATGTACTCACCAACAATATCAAACCATAACTGGTCATTATCTTCGTCAGTTGCTTGTATTAATGTAACAAGAAATCCAGGACGATCACTTTCTGTCATCTTAACTTCTTGATCGAGTGACTTGATAACAGGTGGATGTTCTGATACTTCCGGAATTGGTACGACAGCAACATTAACTCGTGTTGTATGGGATTTCTTTGGTGTTCCATTATCTTCAGCACGAATAGCAATGTCATATTCAGTGTCCGGTTCAAAGGGCTTGGCAGCATAAATAACGCCTGTATCGGGGTGGATACGAAATTTTGCTTTTCCTTTACCCGACTTTATCGCATAGGTGACACGTCCATTCTCTCCCAAGTCGTTATCAATAGCAAGCACCTGTTTATAAAAATAGAAAATGTTATCCCCCATTACCAAAGGACAGAGTTGACATGTTATCTGATTATATTTAAGCAGTATAAATGGAAGTTGTCCGTCGTATCGGTTGAAATAAATGTGAAATTTTCATGCATAGGAAAGACATGCAATCGTCTAAAAGGAGAGAGAACCCAGTTTCTCAGGTTCGGGCTCGGACAGTACACCTGAAAGTTAGGCGGATTTCTTAAAGGATGTAATTTGTAATGCCATTAACACGTCTACAAGTTTATTTACTAGAATTAATTTTAATTTATGCATTCGCTTACAAGATTTGCGGCACAACATAAATAAACGTGTTACCACAGAATCGGAGTAATTTTTTAAGTGCAATCAACATAACAACAGCAATAAAAACAAACATAGAGAATTGCGTGACAAAAACGAAGAAGATATACATTGCTTGGAAAATAACTCATTTACCTAACGAAAAATAATAGTTTTCTTAAATGAAAACAATTTTCTGCAAACCAATAGGCACTTTTCAACGTGTGCCATATATGGAGTTCAAAATAATTTATGGAGACCTCCTTATGACACTTGCGGTCATAGAGTCTGATTATGTTGATTTATACTCATGCGACAGAGACAGCTGAAAATTCTTCTATGTGGGACTAGCAATTTAGCATAGAATGAAATAGAAATTCTAGGGAAATACTCTAAACATGGTTTGCTTTTTAACTCGTGCATGGTGATCAAAGCAATGTAATCGGTTTAACATACTCCGACCATCAACTAAGTTGTGCTTTTAAACAAAATTTTCGGAATCAGAAATAAATCAATTATTATGGAAATATTATGAATTGGGGAATACTTCGCTTCACTAATTATCTGTAAGCCTCAAAGCTTTTAGGTAGAGATTTTCAGAAATATCCTAATTAATAGTTCTCTTTTAAGCAGACATCGTGGCTTATTGTATCATTTGTCTATCATGTAAATGCTGCCTACTCAACTTGGCAAGAGCTATCTATTTCGTATTGAAACAACTTAATTCCTTACCGACGTTTTGTGGCTGTGGTCTCCTTACAGACATTTTACCAAATCGTCTTAGAAGGTAAATGCCTCTATTAAGAAGTTCGGTAATAATGGATATTCCACTAGAGGAATTTAACATAAACGAAACAGTTTTATATGCTAACTAACGAAGATACTTTGTGGAAGGAATTCCATTTAGAAATAGAACCTTTTATTGCTTTCAACTGCTTATTAAAATTTAAATGAATTTTAAGTGAATAAAACGATCGTAATGCCAAGTGAAATAATTCAAAGCACGTCTTTGCAAATAAATGTCCCCTCAATATCCTATTCATGCAAAATCTACATCTTCGGGTTTTGCTGGAAAAAGGAACTGTTTTTGGGTCGTCGAAACTCTGAAAATTTAATGAAAATATAAAGAAAGATTCGATAAGTGAATGAGAGTAGTTCCAGAAAATCCTAAGAGATTTTGAATAAGCTGACCAAAGAGCTTTAGGTATAATCTTAAGATACACTCTCTTGAGCATGTAAAATATTTTCAAAAGAATTTGTAAGTACATATTTGCAACCTTACAGATACATGGAGAGAAAAGTTCTAAAAAAATTGCGATTCTCAACTATAATCGTGTTGCAATTGTACCTGAATTTTTACGGAACAATACCGTAAAATGTCCTGAACGATGAGCCCCAAATGTCTGTTCGGTTTCAAAGGATATTCTGAGCACATAATTTAAAGGGCTTAAAAGTAATCAATTAGCAAAAAAAAACCAAAAAAAAATTTTCACAATCTGAATTGAACCTTATTCCTCCGCACTACGCTTCAACATCTTCACCACTAAGCTAATCTTCACTTCATGCTCCAAGAGTGATCCCTGGAGGAAACGATGCGAAAGCATTGAAACCTTGCCAGAGGCAACTCGTCTACAAAAAGTGCTATACAAGGACGCCTCAAATGGGGTAGTCAAGAAGCAGAATGGTAGCTACACCGAAACGGAAAGGGACTTCCCTGGATTATCTTTAGACCAGACCGCGTGGTCGGTGATGAACGGTTTCCATTGAGCTTGTCTGGCATCATTTTTGACAGTTAGGTGGGCAGTGGTCTCCTTTCAAGCCTTTAAATCCCCTGGAACGATAACATCTTCCCACCCCACCTCCAAAACTGCTTAGATACCATCCTTGTCCCTTTGGTCAGTTTGTTAAGAGTCAGCTTTAACTGGGAGTAAATACCACTCTCACGGAGGAAAGTAAGTGTGATGTTTATCTTTATCCCCAAACAAGGAAATAGGCCTTTCCAGCTACCGAAATCCTTTAGACTAATCATTCTAACATCCTTCCTATTTAAAACGATAGAAAGACTACAATACCTTAATATTAGGTGCAAACTAGACAAATCATCTCCCCTTCACTCTACTCAGTTCGCCTACACTAATTGTAGATCAACAGAGACTAACACAATTTTATTTGTAAGATCAGCATATAGAAGATTGACATAGAAGGTTCTTTCGATATCTATAGAGCTCTCTCAATGAGTGGTCTAAATTATAAAATTGTTAAGTTGGTGGATGCTATGCTAAAGAAGCTAGAAATTACATGATGCGCCCTTGGTAATAGGTGGTGTACCGCCACTGCTCTGATCGGTAGTAGTAGACGACCTTTTAAATCAGTTTAGTAAGCTTGGTCACTGGGCCGTCGGATACGCGGACGACATTGCAATCATTATTACGGGGAAGTTCGACTCGACTATCACTGGTCTAATGAGATCAGCTCTGCGTACGGTTACCAACTGGTGCGCTAAACAAGGCCTTACTGTTAACTCCGCTAAGGCCGTTCTTGTGCCGTTCACCAGAAGGCAAAATTAGTGCAAGCCATGAATATTGAATATTCCAATCAGGTGAAATACTTAGGCAGTATGCTCGATAAAAGACTTAATTTGAATGCTCACCTTGCTTTAACCCTAAACCGGGCTACTCGAACCCTATGGGAACTGTTCGGAAGGGCTTGGGGTCTCACCACAGAGATGATTTCCTAGTTATACAATTCGATTGTAAAACCGATTGTTACTTATGCCGCTTTGATTTGATGGTCGAAAGTTCATCAACGGAGTGCAATTACCAAATGTAACAAGCTTCAGCGTCTTCCTTCCCTCTCCGTAACAGGAGTAATGAGGACTCCCTTGCACATCTCTATCATGAAATCGGCTGCAATTACCGTCCTTGCAACTTAAATCAAACATGCCGGTTGGTGACAGGGGTCACATGGGAATCCTTTATCGCATTCTTGGCATAGATGTGTGCACCGTCTCGGACCACATGACAAAAGAACTGTGCTTTGGCAGAAAATTCAGAATTCTATCTTCTGAAGGAGAAGACTGAGACAGCGGTGGGTCTCTGATGGCTCAAAAATGGAATATGGTACTGGTGCTGGTGTTTTTGGATCCAATACTAGGGTTTCGATTGCATCGGATAGTTGTCCCATTGTATTGTAAGCCAAAATCTATGTCATAGAAACAACGTCAAAAAAGGACTGAAAGGGGCTACTATAAGCTTAAATAAATAGATACTATAACTATCTCCTCTAATAGCCAAGTAGCCCTAAAGATTCTATCCTCGTAGTATTTTTCCTTGAGGCTTACGAAGGAGTTCTTAACCATCTCCATTGGGCATCCATAACAAGGTCACGCTTTGTTATACCTGGTCACTCGGGTTTCAAGGGAAACGAGACGGCCGATGAACTGACCAGGAATTTCCCTTCCTCTCGGTGCCAAGGTCCCGAAACTTTTTACGGCCTTAGCTGGTCGACAACAAGAGCTGTGATTGAAGACTGGGCTAGGTGTCAGCAGCTATTATACTGGAGAAATGTCCGCGGACGTATCATGGCTAGAGAACTTTTTCGACCCTATGCTTATAACGATACCACTGTATGTGGAAGACGTACTTCACCGGAAAAAGGACCTGGACGAGCAGGCTAGACGGGATGGTTGCCTTACGGGCAACTGACAATGACTTAGCGTGAAATAATGTATCCGGAGAGTAAGTGAGGTGTTCTGGTCGGTAAACTGCGCTGTAGGAGTCCGACGCTTTTGGAAAGAAGCATACAGGGTGCACAAAACAATTCACCTTCTATTAATTTAAATTATTTAATATATGAAAGTTATCATCACTAAGAGACGATATACTATAAAAATCTAATGTTTAGACATAGTACGCCTTTTATGGGCGTATTTGTTTTTTTTTTTTTATTGACTGCCTCCAATTAAACTGTCACTGTTCTATATTGCCAAGTCTAGAAAAAATTATGACTAAAATCTGGCGAAACAATATAGATATAAAATGAAAACAAAAAATGCATTTAAATCGGATCAGTCGTTCTCAAGTTACATACAATATATACCATACTATCGGACGAGAGGCGTCGGTCGTCGCGTTTTCAGTATCCCTTAGTTCAAAATCCACCTCTATCTTCTTATTCTTTCTACGAAATAATTTCGATTCAACCAAGTGAATATATTCTATGGCAACAAAAACATCTTGAACATAAGAGAATGCAGTATTGATTGAATGAATCGAAACTGCTAAATAAAACGAAACAAAAAGTCAAATCCATTCAATAAATCCCAAATTCTTACCATCAGCACGAATTAGGAATATTATTCTGGATTTGGGATTACGTCAGCTTCAAAGCTGCAAGTATGCAAAGTATCTACTGCGAGAAAAGGATCCAGAAAATTTATCTCTCAGCATTGGATTTTCCTCGTTCGTTGAAGACTGAGCTAAGATTATCGTCACTAACATTTCGCGAGTGATTTTTTCTATCTGTTCGGGGATGCAAAGTGATGATGACAGAGGACTTTCGAAATTATCTATACAATCGCACGTTTTATCTCTTCCTCTACTTCAATTCTTTAGACAATGATGTAATCCTTTGGCTATGATAATGCCGAATATTTTATCCCCCTTAATTTCGGTTATCTTTTGCCAGACAGACAGGAATTGTTTCGATAATTAAGTTTTCGCAGTGACTTCACGCTTTATGGTTTGACACGTTCAAAAGTGATGAATTTCAAAGAATTGAGAATTGAAAAGGAACAAATGATTTTTTTTTGAAGACAAAATGATCCTATTGTGCAGGATATACGTAGCTATTAAATGATGATTGACCGCAATTCTGATCTAACCTGCGAATAGTTAAAACTCTTTTGTGTGATGTAAACAACTTAAAATTCTATTTGTAAGAGTTTAAGATATTTTAAGAATTTTTCGTGTACCTTAGGGGTCTATTATTAGGCCGTTGTTATTTATTTTATACATTTGTTGACAACTTTTACGTAACCCTAAATGAAAAATCCATTCTAATGAAAAATATTGTGCCATTTTTGCTAGTATTTGGGTCGAATTTCAATTCCAGTAGAACTTTATTACATTTTTGAGTATAGACCAGTGTGCATGTTATCCTTAGAGGATGTTAACAATTTTGGGAGAAGGTCTTCATTCGCTAAGAAATTTGTTTAGAAGTTCAATCTCACAAATATTATTCAACAATCCCCATTACATTTTCTATTCATGACTGTTGTCAGCGAAAACAACGAAGAAGGCTTGTCAAGGATTACGACGGAGCCCATCTAATCAATCAATCAATCAATCAATGACGGAGCCCAGATGGTTAATGCCATAAGAAATTTTGTATACCATAATGCAATTTTTTATCTTCAAAAAGTGTTGGAAGATCTGCAAGGTACTTTAGAAAGTGATGGTTTCAGTAAGTGAAAAGTGAAGGAAGTTATCCAAAGACATAGTATCGAACAGTAAGGATACACTTTTTGTTGATTGAATAGAAGATGGAGTCGTCGATGTAATAAGTGATACCGTGTCGGCCTACCAACCCGGAGATCACAGGTTCGCATCCAACCGTCGGCGATCCATGGTTGTTTTCTGCTGACAACAGATCACGATAAAAAATGCCATGTCGGTTGCAGAGAAAATGTCAGTTGTTCGGAATTCACTTTAAATTGTAGGTCCACGTGCAACCGTTGTCCCGAATCGAGTGAAGTTGTTCTCCCGATTCATGCCCCACAAGGGCTTACGGGAATGAAGAGAGAGAATAAAAGATCATGATGGAGTTATTTTAAATGAACGTACAGTGGGAGACCCGAATAGTGATTTAACATTCACTGGGGCATGGTACAGGCAGATGTTGATGGTGCTATGATTTTAAAAGTCATTTTAACGCGTTTTGGTGATTTTGCCATAAAAAACTGAACAGGAATTTTTTTTCTAACCCCCCCCCCCCCCCCCCCCCCCCCCCCTCAATTCAAATTGTATTTACATTAATTCAACAAGGCGATGTGTTTTCAAAATGCTGTCTGAAAACTGTTTTCATCTATGCTACAGGTATAAGGATTCAAAACTGGGAAGGATTTTAAACAAGATATAATAACTGAGGGTCAGGCCGGCTATAGAAAAGGAAGCAGTACAATAGATCAAATATTTACTCTAACAAATATTATTAAACTTAAATTTACAGAAAAGGCAAAGTGTACTGTCTGTTTCCCTGTCGATTTTAAGATTGCTTTCGAGCTCTCTTTACTTTACACATTACTTTGTGCAATGTAGACTACAAAATAGTTTGCAAAATACTGGGGGAACTCTACTTTGCTCAGTGCTTTTCTCACGTCGCAGTCCTACTGCGATCCAGGCCGTAGTATCTACGACAACATTGCATCTTTCACATACGATGAAAAAACTGGGTCGCAAATGACCATGATCTTTTTAGAGAAGGCGTTTGATAGCGTCTCAAACGAGTACCTACTGAGCGTTCTCAATGTGTTTGGACTTCCATCCAGGTGAATCAAAATCATCAGTCTGTATAGAGATTTATAGATTCTAATAGAGCATAATGGGCCTACGAGTATATCATCTCCTATTTCGCTTCGTCGTAATATAAGGCACCGATGAATCTTTTCAGGTATGCTTTACGACTCTTCATTAGAACCGCTCTTGGTATATATTCGTCGATCGTTGAGGGAGTGTTCGGTTCAATTGCAATATAAAAATATTAGGCCTGTTATACATGTAAAGATATGCTGACGACCAATCTATGTTCGTTACGAAAGAACAGGCGGGTGAAAGGCGGGTGCTAGGGTCAACGTTAGGAAAAGCCAAGGATTATGGTGTGGAAGATTGCGGAATCGCTCAGAGTTTTCGTTCGGCATACAATAAATGAAGATTTGCCTGAAGTTTTTAGCTATATATGGGGGTATGTAATAGCTGCAAGGTTCTAAAGAAACGCTGAGGAGCAGTGAGTTCGTACGACGTGCAGTCGTTATCAATGACTTGATTACTGCAATCGTTCTTCGAGGAAGGCTTCGTGAAACTGTTCCTACGTCAGTGTAGAGATGAACTGACTCCCCCCATTGGGGTGGACCTTCCCTCCATTCAAATCTGGTGGGAAAGGAGGAGTCGAATTTAGTTCCAAAGAAAGGCTTGGGCGTGGTATAGTTGCTGGCAGTTCTTCCTTCCAGAATTTTGGAGGGAGTGACCGAAGTCAGTTCGTTTCCGGGTCTGGATTGAGTTAAGCAGATGAGGATGCGGTTTGATTAACAAACAGATCTAACGGTAGAATGTGAAAAATAGTGTTCAGGGCTTTAGAAGGTGTGGTTCTAAGGATACCTGTTATCAGCAGTGTTACCATCCTCTGAACCTTATTCATTTATTTGCGATGGGTTGATATATCTAGTGCCGGCCACCATGAGTAAGTATAGGTCGTATGGCACTTGTGTAGAGCCCATGCACAATGCGTGGCGCCATACCCCAAATTTCCCTATTGCCTTCTTACACGAGTACAGCACCACTGTAGCCTTCCGTACTCTTTCCTGGATGTTAGGCTTCCAGGTAAGTTTTCTATCTAGTACTAAACCTAGATATTTAACCTGATTACCCAGTTTCAGCCTAACCCCGTTTAGTATGGGCACTTAATAGGAGGTGTATTATGTCTCCGAGAGAAAAGTATTAATTTTGTTTTGTTTGGGTTCATGCTCAGACCGCACCCGTGACTGCATGATGATATCCTGAAGAGGGCGTATTTTAACACTTCAGCCAGTGTGTTTGGGTGCTTTCCTAAACATATCAACGCAATATCATCGGCGTAGGCGGATAACCTTGTGACCAGACTGCTCCAAGTCTATGAGTAACTCATCCAGAGCTATGTTCCATAAGAGTGGTGAAAGGATTCCTCATTGACGGGTACCTCTAATGACGACTCTTTGAATATTAGATTCTCCCAAACTGGAGACGATAAACCTGCTTTTTAGCATGAGGTCAATAAGTTTGATGGGAGGACCGTCAAGTTCAAGCCTTCTCAAGGATGCCATTATCGCCTCTGACGTGATATTGTTAGAATATCAATATCGAGGAAGGCTGCAAGTGAGTATTCTTTTTGCAGTAGTGAATGCTCCATGATTGTGCTAAGTTCGTGAAGGACTGTCTCTACGGACTTATATTTAGTGTAAGCATGTTGCGAGGGCGACAGCTTTGATGGATTGATTGTCTCTTTAATATAGATCTCTCCAGGGTTTTGAGCAAGAAGGAGGAGAGACTAATGGGCCTAAAATCATTGGGCTTATAGTGTAAGGCTCGTACTCCTTTAGGAATAAAGACCACCTTCACCTTCGTCCATGAGGATGGAATAAAGGTGATATTAAGGCAGGTCTCATAAATGACCATTAGCCATGGAATCAGTATCTCGAAAACTAATTGCAGTTCAGCTGGAATGATGTCATCTAATCCCGGTGATTTGTAGGGCTTGAAACTTTGTATCGCCCATTTCAGTTTTCTCTTATCGAGGATCTTGTGGAACAGTTCAGGGCCGCTCGGAGTATCCGGCAACTCAGCAACACCCGGAAAGTGCGTGTGATAATAGCCTTTGATAATAGAACCATGTAAATCTGATGAGGAAATTGAGAGATCGTTTTGATTTAAAAAGTTCCTAGCGCAAAATTATAGGTTATAGGTGTTGTGGCCAAACAAAATTAGAGCAAGGAATAGTTATTTAAATGTTTTTGCGATACGCAAAGAAGTATCTCAGGGATCATTACTAGGGCCACTACTGTCCAGCCTTTTTATGTATGCAAAAAGCTTACTTAGGCTCGTATGCAGATGATCTTCAGATCTATTTTATAGCACAATTGGCCTTATGGAAAGCCGCATGGAATGCATCAACCAAGTCTAATATAACACATAGGTAGTTGGTTGTTCAATAATAATGAAACAGTATTCCCTGTCTGATTGAAGTTGTTTTATCAGAGTAAATACTAACTAAGTACGATACATAATCAGATCTTTCAGTAGATAAAAACTCATATAATTGCAAAAATTTCAGAGTAAAAAGAAGTCAACCAAAAACTCTGTGCCAATACCATTACAGTGATTAAAGCAACTTTAATTAATTTTGTGGACAATCTGTGAAAGCTCTCTCGAATACCACTGCAACAGAAACACCTAAAACAACATCAGCACAGTTGGCACTTGTAAACCAGAAAAACTTAAAAGCAAGGAAGGAAATAAGATTAAAATGTCGTCCTGTATCATGATTTCAATTTTAAAGTTTTTCGTTGACTTTGGACATCTGTAGCCACTGCCTGTAATAGATACAGTGACCACTCCACATGAGTAGGTTTGCTTTAAATTAAATTTAAATTAAAACTCTATAAATCATCAAAGAGCGGCAAGCTATATTTGTTCACATGCAGGCGAGATAGAAATATTTCCTAGAAAGTGTGCAAATGACATAAAGATAGGTT
This sequence comes from Leptarthrus brevirostris, assembly GCA_964036015.1. Taxonomy (NCBI): domain Eukaryota; kingdom Metazoa; phylum Arthropoda; class Insecta; order Diptera; family Asilidae; genus Leptarthrus; species Leptarthrus brevirostris. The sequence continues at coordinate 11,128,936 of OZ038373.1, forward strand.
TTTATTCCGGAGACTCCATTTAACAAAGTTTCGCAAACTTCTGACACAATTTCATTTGAATTGTGGAAAGTTTTCATTCATTCAGCTTTCAGCCTAGTCAAGGCCTTGCGAATGAATAAGACAGGGATATGAAATGAAAGAGAAAAAGTTACTTCTTGTCTTTAATTTTGTCCATAACTTCATTGAAGTAAATATTTCATTTTCTCACTGATTACTGAAATGTCTGAACAGATGGTGCAACGTTTGCAGTTTTTACCCATAGGGCATTAAAAAAAAATCTTTCAGTTTTCTGTGGTATATAATATTTCAAGGCTCCTTTTTTGAGACCGTGTTTCTTAATGAGTACATGTAACTGGGATAAACAAATCGAGTTCATGGAAAGAATGAAACTAGTTCAAATTTTAACCCAAAAGCACTTAAACTCACTCAGAGTGCTCACAATAAAAGGAGTCGGGTGCAGTTTTTAAAGCGCAGAAGAACAGTAGTTGAGGACTCTATTCTGTTTTGTAGAGAGAAAAAAGGAGAGCTCTGTGAAAATAATGAATTATGGGTTGGCGGATCTTTCACCGAACAAGGACGATAAGCATATGGGACTTTATGACTGTAATAGGAGTAAAAGTAGGCTGTTTTGTAAAGCTGGTGGCTTTTCATAGTTACGAATTTAATCGTTTCTATGACGTTGCGCTTCCAAATATTCATATCCTGTATGACTCGTTATTGATATGATTTAAAAATGTACATCTAAACAGACCCCACTTCCGTTGTTGCCTTTTGATCAATTATACTTCAGAAAGTAGTAAACCTTTGACGGGCATTATCTTCATAAGGGAATAGCCAAAGTTAGATTCATTTTTATGGGTATTCTAAAGGGTTCTTACCAGATGATTAAGCCAAGAATACAAAAGATCAATTTAAAATTTATTACATTGAGAGACTGTAATCAGTTACAGCGGTTAGGCATGAGTTTGGATGATGCCTTTGGTTGGTTGTTTTAAGTGGTGAGCGTCGCGATTATGGTAACACTCCAGTTAGGACTGTTATAGCACTATCTTGATGCCACAACCAGTAAGACTCGGTTTGTGTTGTTCTCAGTTCACTCACAATCCTTATTCTTATCTAAAATCATGGTTGAAGCCGGCTGAGTTTATTATGGGCAAAACTAAAGCCAACCGAAGGAATTTAAGAAACTGACTATTTTCTTAATCTCTATAGCCGAGATTGCCTTCAGGTTTTCAAAAAAGTACTCCCCCATAGCCCTCTTTTTGACCCTGGCAAGAGCCGGACATTTACAAAGAAGGTGAATAATGGTTTCTTTTTAGTTCACGTCGTCACAACTGCGACATTGTGTATCGTAAGGGGCGCCCAGCCTAGCTGCATGGTCGCCTAAAACAAACCGTACAAACCGCAGTGATTTTTGCGATAACAGCTCTCGGTCGGTTGAGCAGATCGGATATCCTACTTTTATTATAACTTGACCAAGTTGAACTGGATAAATGCCTTGAGGGTGCTTCATCTGGCATTTGCCAACGCCAAGAAATGCAGAAAGGATTCCCTCTTATGGAAACCTAGTGGGCCACGTTGTAGAGCTTCGCCCTCTCTGGAAAGTGTGTCAGCCCTCTGGTTTCCTGCAATGTGTCCGAGAACCCAGTGCAAAGTTACGTTAAGCAGCCCAAGGAGCTAAGTAACTTTCGACAGTCTTGCACTACCCTAGAAAATATGGTAACTGAGTCAAGCGCCCTAATGGCCGCCTGACATATCTGTAAAAATGGCGATGTTCTGTTTCGGTAAACGGTTACACAGAAACAGTGAACAAGCCTTCATAATCGCAAGCACCTCCGCTTGGAAGACGCTCGATGTGTTCGGTACGGACGATAAGACTTCGATATATTCAGGATCTCAGAGAACATTCCTACAGCAACACTTTGTTCCATCTTAGAACCATACGTGAATATTACGGTATCATAGTTGCTGGCCGGTTCCGTCATTCTTCCTTCCCTTCTAGTTGGAAGCCTGACACTGAATCCGTTTTAAAAATTTATGACAGGCGTAATGTAGTCAGTTGAGGCATCGGCCAGTCCTCTAGATACTAAGATGAGAATGTTGCTGTGGCCATAGGGCTTAGCAACCCAGCTTCCAGATCCTTTAAGTTTGACTGCACTGTATGGTGCCTGGAATTTGATGTGGTGATCAAGGGGAAATAGATATAGCCAAAGCCTAGGGGACAACCCTATGATAGGATACTTTTGAAAGGGAATTGGGGTAACGGGAAAGAGCGAATTTGAATGTCTTGTATTTTTTTTGCATTGCTACGAGCTAGACAACAGCTCAGCCTTCAGAAGCCTTCTTAAGTGACGCCATAAATTTATGTTTAGACGTTTCTATATCTGACTTTGTTGTTAAATTGACACATAAATACGTTATTGTGGATTTTCCGTACATTTCTTCCTGAAGACGATGCAAATTGATGTTATCTCTACCACTGCAAGCTCATGCACTAGAACAACATCCAACAGTCAAGTGCGATTCTTCAGAATTTCATTGTCATTAATCTGAGCATCCATCAGTGAAACGATATACAACAGATTTTTGTACATTTCATAGAAGCTTGAATCTATTACAAAGGAGCAAAAATTCAAGTTGTTTTCACTTTACAAACTCCAAAATGTACACACATCAACTTCTCGCATAACAATCAAAATAACCCTCTTTGGTCAGCAGAGCTAAGTTGATGATACTTGTGTTCCAATTTGTTGTTTACATGATACTCAGGAATTTATGCTACGATTCATTGTGATCACTCGCTCAAAACCGAGGATTTTCGCTATTTCCTTCAACCATGAAATTGAATTCTGCTGCTTTTGATTGCGGAAATGCATCGTGTTTTGACTTTGCTTGCACAAGATGTGGTTAGATACATCTAAGCACTTATGTTCACTAACCTAGTTCCATATGTTAGGACCCAGTTTAATTTTTTTCGACTTTCTTATAATTTAGGTAGTACTACATACATGCCTTCACATTCAGACAAATTTAGCATGATTAGCAAAAAATGATATTACTTTCTACATTTTACCTTTGTCCCAACTTATTCAATCACTTCTTGGCGCATGGTGATATGTAGAAGCTGCCTATTTCACACCTATCTCCCCCTTGCTTAGGTTAGGTTAGCTGGCGGTCACCGGTAGTAAACCAGACGACCTGACATACACTTTGAAATGGTCTGTTATATTACAATTACAAAAGGTACCTCAACCTGGATCACTCTAACACTGCGATGAAGTGATTAGTTGAACCAGCCGCAGCTATTGAGGAACCTGGTTAGGTCCTTGAGGTCCACGCTGGAGATTTCATCTGGTTCTTTCGCTAGAGCATCGGCTGCCTCATTTCCCGTCACATCACTGTGATCGGGAACCCAGCAGAGAATCGCTAGGCAGGCAAATTTCGACACGATTTTGTAGATCCTTGTGCGACAGCAATACATCTGTCGCCCTTTCGAACGCTAGGACCTCTACTTGACCCGTGCTTGGTGATCTTTATCATCAAGGCAGGCAAAAGCGGCCACATAACCGTTGGAGACTTCAAACCTATTAGCCTTACTTCATTACTTTTGAATTTGCTGGAAACACTTCTCGACCTATATATGCTTGCGCGTTTTCTGCTCATTTGGATAATCAATGCCCAGCACGGGTATGCAAAAGGGAAGTCGGTCGAAACCGCGCTACACGTAGTAGTGGGCACACAAGTAAGAAATTACTCAAAATCAGAGAATTTACCGCATATATATTCCTCGCATTTAAGGGAGCTTTCAACTATGTCAAGACTGTAACAATACACAAAGCTCCGAAATCCCATGGCACCGATAACCTCGTTTGCCACTGACTTGACACAATACTAGAAAGTCGTCAGAACCACGCATAATTGGACCAAGGATGTGCGGTGTCACCATTACTGCGGAACTGACTATTTAATGTGATCCTGATCTCGAAGATAATGGGTTATTGGTCCTCGCTTATGCAGACAACCTGGCCTAATTGGTCTCATGAAACTTCCTACGCAATATCAGCGAACTATTGAAAAGAGCTCTGAAAACTCTTGGGCATTCAAGTGAACCTTATCGGTTAATTCTAATTAGGCAGATAGAAGCAGTCCTCTTCACAAGGAGGACACTGATCGAAACCCAACAACCCCTAAAGTGGGCAGTAATACACTAGCACTAACTACCCAGGCCAGGTAGTTAGGTGTCTTACTCGACTCCGAACTGCTGCAAGAATATAGAGGAGCGCGTGAAAAAGTCGTCGGTTGCGTTATATGCCTGCAAGAAAATCTTTGGGGATTAAGCCCTCGCATTGCTTATCACAGTGGCGGATTTAGGATTTTACCATGAAGGAGTTTTCGATTTTTACATCGAAAATTATTAAACTGCTCGCTTTACTACAACAGTAATAAAATACTTTTAGTTTGGTGGATCATATGAAGAAATCACAGCGACGAGTATATTTTTTTCACACTTTGAAAACGTTCGGAGTGCGGTCAGCAGGACTCCTATTGCTGCTTTCCTAAATTTGGAACATTCATTTAGGAAAAGAAAATGACGGTCTTCAGGGGGGGGGGGGGGGGGTACCCGAAACCCCCTCCGTATATTCGTCAGTGGTGCACTGGATGTACATTATTACAGTATTTTGGTATAACAGTTTGGTCGACAGCTCCAGCGAAGCTATGAAAAAACTCTTGAAAATTCAAAGAGTTGCCTGCCTGGGCATATCCAGCAAACTACGCTGCTCCTACACTGAGCTTTGGGACACCCTTATTTACTAGAATCTCAAACAGTGAGGAATGAGAGGAGGGGAGGGTGTTACCATGACAGATATAGAGGTCTTCACTAAGCCGGAAGGCGTGCGAGCTTGGATGTTCTCGGATTACTTAAACATATGCACTTCGTATCGTTTACCGGACTACTGCAGTGTGTTTCAGGCAGAGATTCTCATTATAGAAAGAGCGGCGGGGGTAAACGTTTAAACTCAGAAGATATATCAATTTTCCATACCCTGGAAGGGTAGAATCGAACCCACAAGGATAGTAACAATCATGTCCTTGCCATAATTCTTCTTCTTTCCGGGCTATAAGGTCAAATTATCAAAAATTTCTATCAGAAACTATGCTGTCACGCGTCCGTTCGCGAATACCGAAAAAGGAGTGGTTTTTGGCCGTTTGAGGGGGTGGGTACTGATAAATTTTTACTATGATATTCGAGTTCAGAGACCCCGAAAGCGGGGAGAGGAGTAAAGCCTAAAAAACAACCTTTAATAAAAGCTTACGGTGAGACCTGGTCTCAAACCCGGGGCCTATGAAATGGTGGTCGTGCCGCTCAATGAATTCATCCAACTCCATCTGTGTTCGATTTTGTTGTATACTCTTCCGACTCATTGACTTCAATTATTCTTCTATTTAGAATATGAAATTAAAAAAATTAAAATTTTGAACCCGATAAGTTATAAGCGCCTTTATTTTTGTTTCTTACTTTTTTTTACGATGTTGCCAAAGCCTAGGGGACAACCCTTTGATGCGTTAGCATGGCTCTGGCTCTGGCTTTGATGGTGGAACGTGGCGGACTCGTTCAGACAGGCTAAGATGGCAATTGTAGCGACCAGATGTGCGAAACAGAGGGAGGTCCTGGATATGGATCGTAGGACCTTGAGATGACTGACCGCACTACATGGTAGGACATGGTAACTTCAGATGTCATCTAAAGAGGATGAACATTCTCGAGGATGATATCTGCAGGCTGTGCCTGGAGGAGCAGGAGACGGCGGCACACATAGTGGCAAGTAGAAGAAGGAAGCTGATGGGACACCACTGGATGGAAGAAGGAAGAATGGCAGAGGTCTCCTATAAGCAAATGCTTGAGCTGACCCGAGGAATCGAGGTGAGGGAAGAAAACTGGATTAGTCCGGATCTCTCTCGCTGCGATCACAGGGGGTAGGGACGCAAAGGGTCCCGGATAAAGCGGTCTGTTTCGGATAATCTCTAGAGGGGTGTTTTTAGTGAGTAAAAATCTCACACTACCAGAGACAATCGGGTCTCCTGGTGTCTTTGGACGTAAAAAAAATGGCTCTGGTTCGAAGGGAATTAAGATAAGGGAGGAAGCTTGAATATCTTGTTTTTCCATTTATGCGAGCTAGGCAACAGCCCAGAGACGGAGTGGATTTTTTAATGCAATTTTAAAAAATTTACGGGTAGACCTAGTTATGCCGCTGAACCAATTGATCCAACTCCGCTCTTAAAGAACACTATTGACTATGACCACTTTTGGTGCAATTTATAAATGACTTCTTTGTGAAATGGCTCTAATATTAGCTCTATAGCATATAATTTAAGATATTTTAGAATACATCATTCCTTATAAAGCTTAAGCTCGTAAGTGTACATTTTGGTCGATCATACCAAATGCATAACAAGAAATATTTAATAAGTGTAAATAAATAAATTATTGAAGTTAGTATGTCAATTTGAAGAGTGACGTACTCTTCTCGGATTAATTTCTTCTACAAATTATAAGGGTTTCTACTGTATTGCATTGTATATTAATAACAACTGTTCATATTAGAAAGGTCAATAGATTACTTCAACAACAACTTCATTCAAACTGAAATTAACAGAAAGCACGTAAAGTAAATCTTAATGCCATTCATGCTTTTTAAAACGACCGGAATTTTAATATATTAAAATTATTATATACTTGGGAGGCCCCATATATAAAAATAAATATAAATTAGAATGTTAAAAAAAAGTTAATATGGTGAACATCTATTGAATCACATCTATAAAATAAAATAGAAGCGTCAAAAATGGTTTCATCATTACCCTAAAAACGGGTAGTAATCCCCTTAAGTCGTTTTCTTTGAAAACGTCCCACGTTGTATTTTCTAAACCATAATCATGGTCCTGCGGCTGGTGTAATCTAGTGCTTGTTAGCTGAACAAAATTTCGCATTAGTGGTAGAAAAAATCGTAATTAAAACAAAAGTTAAAAAAAACTCAAGTGTTGGTAATAAGTAAAGTAAATAAAAAAAATAAATTTAGATGTGCTGAAAAAAGAAAGCATATTTGGGGAAAATATTTTTTTTTGAGTATGAAGGCTGTTATAGTATATCTAATGCAATGCGACAATCACGTGAGTATAATTAAAAAAAAATAGTATTGAAACCAAAATCACTGCAAAATAATAAAGGAATATTTTTCAGATCTTTTATAAGATGTTACGTGCATGTTACGTTTACTAATGAATCTGGAAATGAACCTTTGTGCGATAAATAATGAAAATTTTGACATAAAGGATCACTGATTGGTTGCATACGTTTAACTGCTAAATTATAACTTACCTGAAAAATCGGATCATCGACTCTGGCCGTTGCTGGAATTTGGACTTTGTAAAATCTCTGATCAAATTCCGGACTGTGGTCATTAATATCCTCCACGAAAATTACAACTCTGGTGGTGGATGATAACTGAGGCACACCATTATCCGATACTGTAATCTGAAATAATTACAACAAAAGGCAAAATGTAATCGGATAAATACGAAATAGTTTTGGTTAAACTTCTCCTCCACCCTATACGAAATGGCCATGCAAACAAATTTAATTTTAATTTACCTCGAGTATGTGCTCCGATTGATTTTCACGGTCCAATTTTCTCGCCGTTGTTGTTATAGCACCTACGGCAAAATAGAGAAAATACGTGTGGAAATTAGTTATATTATTTCGTTAGAATTTCATCGATAATCTACTGTATCTATATTTATGTGAATTGGGTTCGGAATTGTGGAATCGCTTAACTAGTAAAATTGGCGATATTAGGATTAATTGCCAAAACATCGGTTTTATTCGTTACCTCACACTTTGCATAAATTCGACAGTGCAATTAAGTTGATTGCAATATTCTCCTTTAACTGTGGAAAAATGAGTGTCGATTTGAGTTTGATTCGGCTAGGAGACTAGATATAAAAAAATAAATCTCGAAATTTAAAAGCAAGAAATCGGCAACTCTTTTAATAGTCAGAATCAAATTAGATAAATTAGTTAATGTAAAAGTAAGTATATCTCAATTGGCATACTTTGTCTTTTAAGGGAGTTTATTCAGCCTTCTCTCTCTCTAGTTCCCTTAACCCCTTGTGTGGCATGGCGCAGGAGAACAACTTTACCCAATTCGATATAACTAATGCAAGTCGGCCTACAATTTAAAGTGGGTTCCGAACCACAGACATTTCTTCTGCAACCCCTGCCTTTTTATCGTATCGTATCTGTTGCCAGCAGAAAACCACCATGTGTCGCCGATGATCGGCGGGATTCGAACCTGAGACCTCCGTATTGGTAGGCCGACATATTATTACTTACTTCACCGACACACAAGGCACAGTCGTGGTGGAGATGAAATTAAAAGTAAGTGGTAATGAGGGCGTAAAATCTTTCTATGATTTGTTGCCATTTTTGCTTTCTATTTTCCTATTTCTAAATCTAATAACTATTTCTAATCTAACAAGCCATAGTTCTTTTAGTTTTTGTTTTTATACGACGTGGCCAAATCCTAGGGGACAACCCTTTGATGCGTTAGCATGGTTTTGGTCGGAAGGGAATTTAGGGTAAGGGAACTGAGGAAACTTGAAAGTCTTGTTTTTTCCATTGCTGCGAGCTAGACAACAGCCTAGAGACCGAGTGGATTATTTTAATTTCTTAATAAAAGCTCAAGGGGAGATCTGGCCTCGAACCCGGTACCCATGGCATGGTGGTCGTGCGGCTCAAAGAATTGATCCAAGTCCGTTTTCTCCGTCTTCGAGTATGTAATCTATGCCAACTTACGCAGTAAATTTTGTTGTCTTCTTATAATAACTCCATGTTCAGAAAGAAGGCATCCGTGTATGTCGACTCTAAGCGATTTTGACTATTATTGGATTTCTGATTGCTATCCATCTCCTTTGTCTTTCGGCGACAGTGAAAGAAATGAGCCTTTGACGAAAGCAAATCTCTTTGCCGATAGATTTAAGACTGTGTTTATAATTTGATGAAGCTACGATTTTAAAGAAAAATGTCTACCTTTGCTAATAGTTTTTCAATTTGTTCTGACAGAATCCCTGCCTTCTGAGTTATTTATTTAATTTGTCAAATCGTTAAAAACTCTAACAGCCCTTCCAGCCTGGCTTCATATGGGTTAGGTTAGGTTAGGTTAGATTAGGATGGTGGCTATCGGAAAGTCGATGAGCCTCACATAGACCTAGGAGAGGTCTGTTTGGGTACCACGTCCGCGTGACCGCAATTGAATGTCAGTATAGCGATTATTTAGAACTACCCACAACTACTAATAAACTGGAGAAGCTGCTTTAGCCCTATGTTGGCAACCTCGTCCAATCCACTGGGGAAGTACGCGCCTAACTTAGCAGGAAAGCCACTTTTTTAATGTCCCAAACTGGTCACAGCTGCCTTGACATACCGCAGGTTGTCAAATTCCTCCATCTTTCCTTAGTAAGTTGAATAGCCTTAAGATCAACTCCTCTTTTCACTCTAAGGACTCTAGAGGCCGGTCGATCGACGGAAAGCGTTCAGTTGAGAATCTTCCTTTGCAAGCGTGTCAGCCGCCTCATTGCCCTGTGTCCCGCTATGACACAGAATACAACGAAGAGTTACCTTGTGCCTTCCTCCTAAGTTCTGGAGACTATTGTAACCCCTACGTACCAGCTGTGATCTTATTACTTTTGATCCAGCGCCTTTATTGCCGCTTGACTGTCTACAGAAATTCCTATGCCACTACCATTAGGTAGATTTGAGCGTGATAATAACATCCTTGCCGCTCTCTCTATGGCCAAAAATTTTGCTTAAAACACACTGCAGTAGTCCGGCAATCAAATACTGACTACGTATGTTTAGGCAATCCGAGTACACCGCAGCTCCCACCCCGTCCACCACTTTCAATCTATCAGTGAAGAGTGAAGACCGCCACCTTCCGTAGTACCGCAGGGCTCCCACCTTAATCCATTCCCATTAATACATGATCGATGGCTTACTTCCCAACTTACTTTCGAAAATCATTTTAATGCCATGATTATGACGGATAATCTGACACTGGGTTTCGTGAAGAAACGGTCTAACAAGTCTGATGACCCCTACATAACGAAGCTTTTCGATTGCACTTCCAGAATATGCCTCTCGGCCGGTCACCCTCTAAGCGACCCATATCAATCGCATTGAAGCTGTTCAACGGAGGTTTGTCAAGTTTGCTCTTCGCGGCCTTTCTTGGAATAACTAATAACCTTATGTCGATAGGCTTAGACTGTTGCACTTGCATACTCTCGCAAAGAGACGCTGTAACTCCAGAATCCGTTTTGCTCTCGAGTGCATTAGGGGGTCTATAGACTCTTCTGTACTTTTGGCATGTTTTAATATATCAGTTCCGGCCCGCTCACTGAGAAATCAAGGCTTCTTTCAGGTACTTTTTCATCACAATAATTATGGGCGGGTGTAACTATGACTCTTTTAATGGTGGACTGGGCTTGACAGTCTAATTGAAGGAGACCCTATTATACCTCTTCCTTACATAATACATATGTAATTAAAAGGATGGACACCTAGTTACTAAGGAGCTATGTCTAGTTTAGGTCTCGCCTCTGTAGTTTTTGTTAAAGGCCTACATGTGGCGGAACGGAACAACGTCGATCCCTAAATTGCTAGGGCAAAGTTGCGAATTCATAAGCGAGGCATGGACGTGCTTATTCCCACCTCCTCGTAGTTCCCGTTGGTAACGTAAAGCATGCTTTGCGGCTAATGGAAGGACTTGACGACGGAAGTGACTTGTATCCTAGATACTCATCTCTTGCATATTGAGGGGCCTTACTTCGATTTGAACTGGAGATGTCACTCATTCGAAAATAGATATGTGGTACGAATGGAGGCTTGTCTACTAGTAGAATTAAAGATCAATTGATGCGAAAACATAGCATAGAAATTGATCGTTCAGGGCAACTCCACCCATTGGGTACCGTCAGAACGGAACTCTGCCCGGGTTTACCAAAGCCTTGCGTAACTTAGGCAAATGGAGATGTTTTCGGTACTGAAAAAGTTTGCTTTGGTTTGGGTAGGGCAGGCGCGTATATGCACTAGCCTTGAACGGTGTAAGTGTCTGACCGGGATGAATCACCCAACCAACGACTACTTAAAAAGTTGTCAGATCTGATGTAGAGCAAAGCTCTTAGCTCTACAAGTCCTAATTGTACAAGCCCTAACTCCACAAACCCTAGATCTTTGTTAGAAGGTATGGCTTGGTTGTCGCACAGACACTCCCATTGAGTTACGGCAAGAAATTAAGTCACTGGTCTTTAAAGTTGTGTCAGGTAATAGTTCCATGAAACGGCCACGACATACTTTATGAATAAGATGTAGGGTTTGTAGAGTTAGTGCTTGTAGAGTTAGGCCTTCTAGAGTTAGAAGCTTTGCTCTACGTAAGATCTGATAACTTGTTAACAGTGAAAGCATTATGAGCTTGTCAGTCTTGGCACCCTACTTTACCTGAAATGTTTTCGATGGGATTTCATTTATACACAATAGTAGTTTAAATGATAGCTCTCAGTATAGATCGAATAACCAACTTCCACAACGTTCACACCTGGGCTGAAGAAAACCCTCACGTCAGGTAACGTCCTTTCAACAAAGATTTAGTGTTAACGTTTGGGCTGGTATAATCGGGAACACTTTAGTTGGGGCGTACATTTTGCCGCAGATACTCAATGGTGCAATGTGTAAGGAATTTCTGGAGGAGACATTGCCGGAACTACTGGAAGATATCCCACTAAATGTTGGACAGTCGATGTACTACGAACACGGTGGAGCAACAGCACATTCTACCACCAGAGTGAAAGAACTGCTAGATAGCGCGATGGATTGGTCGCAATAGGCACATATCTTGTCGCTAGATCTCTCTCCGCTGGACTTCTACTTTTGGGGAGTAATGAAAGAAGACGTTTATTCACGGACTATAAACAACCGAGCAAAGCTAATAACTAGAATTGGAGAGGCTGCCATACGTATACGCATCCTTTCGCGACAGACCTGTCTTATGGTATCAGAAGAAGGCTCTTTTATTGTATTCTAAACGACGTTATTTGTGAGCTAATTCTAGCCAATGCCAAATTTCAGAGTTCTAGGGACTTCATGAAGAACCCTAGAGGTTTTGATTATCATGAGTCAGTGTTTCATAAGTCTGTTAACGACATCTTATCCTGTGAATTTGAGTTCTCTAGTATTATCCAGACCGAAGCTATGAAGGTTTGAAAATACTAAGAAACGCTTCGAGAAAAGGTATGTAGTGCCCTGCTTTTTTTGTCTCGTCTTGGCGGTGACACTACCGTGTCTCCACGAAAACGTTTTGAAAGCGTATCATTTTTGTCCTAATTATTGTTAACATGAGCCAATTTAATCTACGTTGTGACGATTTATTCGATCTTTTTGCTGCAATAAAATAAAAATGCCCATTTTCAGTTTCAGCTACATAAATCCTTCCGGAAAAATGTGCAAACGCAAAACCATTAAATCATAGGACAAACTCCAAAACTCCCAATAATTCAGTTAACTGAAGTATTCTCTGAAATTAATTTTATAAACTTGAGAATAAATGAATTTCCTCAAACAGCTAGAATCCCACAATTCATTTTTGGACCGGAAAACGTCTATAATTCCTTCAATTATTTTCGATTCAATTATATCACTTTAACCGAAAACCCAAACAATTTGCGATGTGCAGAGGCAGACCAGACAGTAGTACCTGTTCTGCGGTAACCTTGCACCATCGGTCCTCGTGTTGGGAAAAACAAATTGATTCGACGCAGAACTCATTGCAGTGTGAGGCAAATTACCGGACTAGTTGAGGTCAGCGTGAGAAAAGGCATATCGTTTCTGGTCCCATCAGCCGTACATTGAAACCCAAAAGTACACCGAATCTATACACTACGGACTATACCTACTATATAATGAAAAATTCCACTTCTGAAATTGCAGTGCAACCACATTCGGACCGAACGTATACAAAATTATTTGTGTGAATTTTTGCAATAAACCAAGCTGGGAGCCGGAGTTAAGTTACCAAGAATATGTGCAGGAAGGAAGTATTTTGCTATTAGAGGGAAGGACGAATGATTTGAGGGCACGAAAGCTTGTATTCTTTCCGGGATGGAATTTGGGTGCACTGGATTCACAGGAGCTGCTATAAGTTTAAGTGAGCTAAGCAACGTTGAACTAACCTGGCATTACTATTAAAGTTAGTACTTACCGGTTGTGCTGTTAATGGCAAAAAATCCTTCAGGATTCCCCGATGTTATACGATATGTGATACGTTGAAGTGGATCGATATCCCGGTCTTCGGCAATTATTTGCAAAATTTGTTCCCCAGCAGGGCTTCCTTCTGGTATTGATGGATAGTAAACAGGACTGTCCGTAAGAGGTACATTATCGTTTTCGTTCACGACCTGGATGTAAACCTGCAAATCAAAGAAACGAATGGTTAGTGAAATAATTTAAGTAACCAAAGGTATGTCGATTTCATTAAACAGCAAGACATCCGACAAATTTTACTTACTTCGACACATGAATGCAGGGGCACAACGGCTTGGTCTTGAGCGCATACGGTCAGCCAATATTGCGGTTTGGTTTCAATGTCCAAAGTTGCCATCGTTCGCAGTGATCCTGAAAAAAATGGAAGAGAAAGTTTTGATTCATTAAGCTTGTTTCGAATGTACACAATTTCGAAAGGATGCATGCCATGAAAGATTTAAAATCACCAAGTCCGGTAGCAGAAATAGATTGAAACGAGAGGGTTAAGTGGAATTGAAGAATTTTAAAATGTTTCTATGAATTTTTCCTGGCTTGTGTTTTACGAGCTCTACGATGGATATGAGATTTCCATTAGGAAGATATCAGTAAGAGGAGAACTTTGTATATAAAGAGGAAATTTGATTTCAATGCAATCAGTGATATTAAATAATCCATTTCTTGAAATATTGATAGATAGTATTTAACTGAAATGGATTTTGCCTCACATTAGACGAGAAGCAGTGTTTTCGCTTCAGTGCCGATGCAATTTGTTGGCAAATTATTACATCAGAGCATTAAATCCGAAAAAACAAGACGATTAGACGCCATTAGCATTAGTTTCTTATTTTGTATTAGCAGATAATTACATCGACGGTGGAGTAAGTGAAAACTTTTCGGCCTACCAATACGGAGGTCCCAGGTTCGAATCCTACCGGCGGCGACCCAATCGTTATCCTGGCTCGAATGAAGCTTTTCTCCCGCCTCATGTTCCACAAGGGATTAAGAGAACTAAAGGTTAGCAGACAATTAATACTACAATAATTTTCGTTGAACCAGGATAGGATATACGACAGAACCTTGTGGTACACCATTAAACAATATACGTAACATTTAATATCTAGAGCGGAATATAAAACGAAGGATATAAAATAAGTCTGTAATAACAGGGAGAGGCGAATGCAACCTTCGCTAAATACTAATAGTATTAATTAATTGCTCAGTTAAATTAGACAGAAATATTAAAATCTGCTGATGGTTTTATACAATGTATCAAAAGTTTCAATTGATGTGACCGTAAAAAATGCTGCTATATATCAAAGGCTAAAAATTTTCCAGATGGTCAAGAAGACAAGCTTAGGCCTATTTGTTTGTCTGTCAAAAGGTAGCTTATATCCTTCTATAGGCGTCGCTCTTTTACAAGAAGGTAAACAACTTTGAAATAAAATAGAAGCCTTTTAGTTTCCTTGGACCATATATTAAAACCTTAAAGTTTAAACGCATGCGCATTGTCGTCGATTTGAACAACCGATAGTATAGTATGTGACACAATTTAAACGATTTATGCTTTCTGCTTTAGGAGACACACATCGTTGGGTTATTTCAGGTGCGTAAGGTGGTTAAAGAGTTTACATCAAACCCCTTGCGATGGGTGGTCGTCCAGGGCGCTGCACAATACTTTTATAATGACGATAAGGAAAAGCAGAGGTGACAGTATGTATCCTTGTCTAAGCGTTATCGTATTTAAATTAATTCATCTGATGGCGGCCAGGCCAATCAATCTTAATCGGGGACATGTAAGAATAAACCTGAATAGGGGTGGTAAGTTCGATTGGTTTAATCCAAAAATGCGTTATATTTTTGACGAACACTATCAGGCTGCTTGAATAGGATCTTACCTAACCTTACGCCTGCCGGAGCCTAACCATCAAGGCGTTAGCAGAAAAGAGAGAAAAAGCCGCCTACCGCAGTGATAGCGAAAACCTATGCAAGACTTGCAAGAAATTGGCAGAAAAGACTCTTGCAACCGAATATTCTATAAGAGATACCAAAGGATCCCTACATGTTACGGAGGAACATCAACTGCGGAGGTGAAGAGGTGTTGAAGTCCTCAACAAGACTTTTGGATCGACAAATACCTCTTCAGTTGAGCCGAAAGAACCGCTTGTGGTCAATATTTATATCAGACCTCATATATGATTGGAGGTGGGGGACGCAATAAAGCCTTTTTTACCTCAATAAGGCCCCGGGGATTGATGGAATACCAGCAGAATTACTTAAGGATCCCATTGCTGCGACTTCTTCTTTCCATAACCCAGAAATGTTGGAAAGCCGAGATCTATCCCACTGAATGGAAAAAGTAAGGATTCCCAAAAAAGGCAACCAGAAGATTTGTAACTATAAGCATAGTATCTGTCTTTTAACTGCAGTCTCCAAATTGATGGCAAAAATCATTTTATTGCAAACCATGCAAACAATCAAATGCACTCTTAACGTGAGATTTTCTCCTGCAGGGACCACATCAGCACCCTCCGAATTATCATCGAGCAATCCACCGAATGAACATCTAATATTAGTTAATTTCGATAAGTCATTTGCCCGCGCTGATGGTTAGTAGATATCACCATTGTAAAGGAGTGCTACTTAGGCACGGATTGAGACCAGCAATGTAGCTGAGCTTTACCCTGGATAGGAATTTAAACTGGAAACCGAACATCCAGAAGAGCATTAAGAAAGCAACGACAACTCTGTACTCTTTTGAAAGGGCTATTAGTGGAAACTGGTTTTTTTTCACCCTTGCATTATGTGGCGGTCATACTGCCAATCTTGTGTTATGGCATGATCGTCTGGTGACCATCCCTGAAAAAGGCCATGAACCTTAGCACCATAGGAAGGGTTCCGAGATCAGCATACATCTATATAAGCGCAGCACTGTGCTGTGTTGGACACACTATAATTATACCCTACTCAGCTATTCCTTTGCCAAACGGTTTAGATCGACGATCCCAACCAAGTAAGACTAGGGAAGTCTTATGGGAAATCTGTCCAAATCTACACGGACGGTTTCAAACTGCAGAGCAGGGTGGAGGGCGGACAGAATATTAATCTATCCTTGCGCCTTCTGGAACACTGGAATATGTTCCAAGCGAAAGTAATGGCAATTCAGGAGGCCCTATGCTGACTTAAAGGAAACTACATACTTGAGAAAATATTTGTATCCTGACGGGCAGTCAAGTCGCGGTGCAATCACCAGAATCTGTCTCATAGACATCACAAACTGTAAGTAGCTCTCGCTCACACCTAAATGAATTGACAGAATAGTACCATTCACATGTAATTGTTTCCTGGATACAGCGACATACCAGGGAATATGTTGCGGATGATCTCGCTAGATACGGCTCTACATTAGAGTTACTCTCTCACTAGTTCCCGTATCTCTTTGTGGGGAATGGGGCGGGAGAACAACTTCACACGATTCGAGACAATAATTGCAAGTGAACCTACAATTTTAAGTAAATTCAGAACCACTAGCACTTTCTCTGCAACCCCCATGGTCTTTTTATCATAATTCATAATTTATCAGAAAACAATCGCAGGTGGGATTCGAACCTGGGATCTCCGGATTGGTAACATTAGAGCTCCAACCAGATAATATTTCTTTAAGTAGGCATCTAGTCAGCTGTAACCTGCTGTTCCGCATGGGAGTAACTAATCAAACGAACCATAGGTTGGCAAATGCCACATGATCAGACAGATCTAGCCTAATCTGGTTCTTATGCGCTCCAAGCACCTAGGTTCGAAGGGCAGAAGTGATGTAGGCGTAGTTTTAGGGGTGATCACTGGTCACTAATTCATTGGCACACACGCAAAAAGAGATTGAAATTCTTCTCAAATGAGTTCTGAAGAAGCTACAGCGATGCTGCTCGCGCTCGGCTGGGTGACTATTTCTTGAATCACGATGACTAAAATAAGAGTTCTACGGCGCCTCATCGATGGCTCGAAATGGTTTCAGTGAGGAACTGTCAGGTATCTTAAACCCGTGGTATCACAGGTATAAAATGTATATTATGTATATTTGAACCACAAGAAAAACGGGGAACAGTCTTTTTAAAAACAAAAATATAGGAAAACTGAATAAAAATTAATAAAACCTCGAAATAGATCAGAAAAGTTTGTCGAAGTGATTGAAGAAATCTATCAAATGACGTTTTATAGTGAGAAACAATCACCATTTCTAGAAGCCTATCCCGTTTTCACTAACTATAACGGCCTTTTGGCACTGTAATTTTCCATGCCCAGAGTTTGACCTAATTTTCCCACAATTTTCACCTTTTTCTACTTCTTCTTGAAATTGAGTGTCTTTGGAAAGCACTAATGTTGCAGGAATATAAATTCGAAGAAAGTATCAAATAAAAATGCCCTAAAAGCGTTTTTATGTCCTTCTCTAAAGTCCTTATCATCGGGCAAGCAAGAGATTTCCTAATTCTCTCAAGTACCCTTATAGCTCCTCTAAATGATGTCGAGAGCACCATTGTTAATGGGTTTCCTTATATCACCTAAGTCACATATTTACCACCTCGAATCCCAAATCCATGACTCTAATCCCATATATGAGATCAACCTGTCCCTTGTTACTTGTTTACCGTTACCATCAAATTATTTCTAAGTGGTTTGTCTCAAATGGCAAAGAAGCTATGAATGAAAGTGCTACCGATTTATACGTAAAAGTGTGTACCCTCATCCACCTTTACCTGAATTCTAACAGTCTTTCATGGTAATACAAACTCCTGTTTGACAGTACTTGCGCCACATAAAAGTGGGTGTAGAGGTAATGCTTTTGTGCAACTATACCTGAGTGGGTTTATAAATTGCACACGAGCGCGGGAGGGTATAGCCACTTAAACTGTTGAAAAACCTGACATTCTCCACATTTTTCATTCCTCCATTCACGATCCTTTTTTATCTGCAAGGACTTGCCTTATCTTCCAAAGGAAAATTCAATTCATGATGGAAAAAAGTGTGTCGTAGTAACCCTCCCGTTGCAACCACGGAGACAAGGTCTGAAATTAAAAGGTTCTCTTTTAAATTAATTAAAGGTTTTCGTCGAAAGTGGAACCTTTACAACAGCAGTTCTCAGCGCAAAAAAAAAAACTGATCAGAGCTAAGAGTACCCTGGACATCTATCACCGGATTATATGGTGGTCTGAGCATTTGAGTTGATTTCAAAGAGGATTTTATACGGCGTAAAGTTGATTACCACAAGTCGAAGTAATTCTGGACATCGTTCCCCATTTCCAATTTTCTCTTATGTCCATTTCACACTCATTACGTGTTATCATCAGGAAAATCCCGAAAAATGGTTTTCATGACACTTAGACAGAGCCAAGGCATTCTACTTTGAGGTTATGAATGGTTTGCAATACAATAATACTTTTTCCTTGTACACGTATAGCGTCCATCAAGTGGAATTAATGGATTCCATTCAGTTGAAGAAGCAGAGTAATCCATTTCGAGTTCTGGTCCTGACCATAATTCAAGGCAACTTGAGACTTTTTCGCGTGTGCCTGAGGGATAACTTCGAGATTTTCCGATACCACTTTTTCCTTGTCAATATATCCTGCACTTCGTGTGTACTACAGTTGCATAAAACTCTGATGTTAAATAGTCCATGGTGCAATAAATTTTCAAATCGCTATCCGCTTAGATTTCCATAAATTCAAAATTTTTTTTAACAGAGCTTGCTGCCAGGTCCTATGTTTTTTTATTCGAGCATTTTTAAAGTTTTAACAACTTTCGCGGCCTTGTTAAACTAAAAAAAAATGATTTTTCCCTCTTTTCATCTATTTTTAGCGCACCGTCAAATTTCTAGTCAACTTTTAACATTTCAACGATTTTTATAGTTTTAAGCGAACAATCCTGCTATGAACAACTGAACTTTTCAACAACAATGGTTCAGAATTAATTCAAAATGATTGAATTGATTTGAAATTTTCATGCGATTTTGTTGAACGTTGCATAATAGCCTAAGTTTTTAAATGCCAACTTGAAATTTGATTTTCTTTGAAACAAATGTAGGCTGATAAAGCTTAAATCATAGCTGAAGGAGCGCCATATTAATGAATTGAAATTGTAGCCAAAAACTTCTTTCATAAAACTACTTAAGCCTGGCAATACCGTCAATAGCAGCATACCTTTCATCATTTAATTTTATTCTTAAACTATTGTTGAATTTCACGGGGTAAGACTAGATATCGCTAGCTTTTTCATTTGTCAGCTGATTTTGACAGAAGTACGAAATGTGTCTACTGTCAGTTAATTGAGAAGTGGGAGAAAAACACATCCTTCTGAAAGTGGACAACATTGAAAACATACGAGACACAGTTTGCGTTGTTAATAGGAGCTGAGATATATTTTCTAATGCGAAGAAACGCTTGCTGTTGGTTCAAGGTGCGAGTGCTATACAACGAGACATATACTCTAATTAACACCCTGCGCGCCGTTTTGATACCACGATCTGTAAGACCCGGTCACAGCATATCATAAGCAACGAGGTATTAATGCACATAGACGGGGCGGAAGAGTTGTGCTAATACCAACCCGAGGCGTTAAGGAATTTGGCTAACGCCTTAATCGTTACTCCTGAGATTAATATGAAATCGAAGTGTGATTTCCTCTTCGTTAACATCAGCAGCTGCAATATAGGCAGTACTCAGCCTGGCCGCATACTCACCTTTTAAGCAGTGGCTTGTGCAGGCCGCGACTATTTTCGCAACGACAGCCCCAGAGTTGTTAAGCAGGTCCGCTATTTTCCCTTGGCCACATCGCTCTAGAGAAGTACTCCACTTGTGGCAAACGCCTGGCTAGGAAGTGCTGAAAGAGTTCCGTTTTAAAGTAAGGAATTCAGCGGTATATGAACGACTTCTGCTCTGGAGCAGTGGAGAGTAGGACCATTCCTCGGGAGTTAATTTGCTCTTTCTGGCTTGGAACCCAAAAGAAAGGATATATTAAATCTACCCCTTAGAAAAGTGAGTTCTTCTCTACAATTCCTTAGTAGCTTCGAGGGGGTAGTTACTGAGTGCAGCGCCTCTATTACAGCCTGGCTATCAGTAAAAATGGCAACATTCACAGTCGGTGATTCACTGATCCCAAGCAGCAAAAATTTCTTCAGAATTGCAAGCACCTCGGCTTAAAATACGATTACGCTGTCCACTAGTCTGTAGGACTCTGTTAAATGTAATATTTCACAGAAGACCAACACTTGAACACCAAAGTCCATCATGGAACCGTCAATGAACAAGACGATGTCCTATAAGTTAACCGGCTCAGTGTTCCTCTATTCTCGCGAAAAAACTATGACTCCAGTTTATTTGGAACAGAACAAATTAAGGGGAACCTTCGTTAAAATAAAGCCAACACCAGCACTCTAAGGTCACGACAGAACATTGGACATGCTAGAAAACTAAGTGAAATTGTGATGACTACTTGTAACGTTGATGTGTTACAAATACTTTGCCTTACGTCAGATTACTTAGCTTGGGTTCCGTTCATCGTTCTTCGAATTACTGGTTAGAAGCGTTGTCTCAATAAGTTATACTATTTCGTTGTAGAAGTCGAACATAAGTGGAAACGCGATAATGTCAAAGCAGTTCATGTTCAGAATGAGACCTCGCACGAAGGACTTAAATATCACATTAATACTGCGCTTATCAAACTTAAAATTAACAGGAATTTCCAAGCAAAGTCTTTGATATAGAGGCGATCTTCGAAGTCGCCGAGAGAGCTTTGTTGAGGTATATTAAGTAGACGCGATGTTTTTGAGTCCCAAAGACACCATTAAAGGAAGAAGAAGACGCAGCTGAAGGAAGCCAACATCATAAGGAGAACCAGTTCGAAAGATGATCATTATCTCATGAAAAAGTTTGATTCTCTTCAAGAAGACGTTTATAAAGAGAGCAACCTTTCTCAGAAGATGCTTTCGAAGGACGACAATCGCATTGAAGAAGACATTATATCTTTTTCTAAAAAACGCCCTTAGAAGGAAGGTATTTCCCTTCAAGAAGAAGTCCCATCCTTTTCAAGAACAGTAAGGGAGGAAACAACTTCTCCCCACAAGACGCTTTCGAAGGACGATAATTACGTTCAAGAAGACGCTATATCTATTTCAAAATGACTCCACCAGAAAAAAGATATTCACCTTCAAGATGACGTTCCAATTTCTTCAAATAGGCGATCCTAAAGGAAGCAACGTTTTTCCGGAAGATGCTTTAGAAGAACGATAATTACCGCAAAGAGAAGACCGTCCAAGAAGACGTCCTATTCATTTCAAGAGGATCACCCCGAAGGAAGATATTCATATTGAAGAAGACGTCCCATTCTCTTCAAGATGACGACTCTGAAGGAAACAGTTTCTGTCCTGAAGACGCTTTCAAACAACGCTACGTTAAAAAAGACATTATATTTACTTCAAGAAGGCGACTCTAAAGGAAGCAACCTTTCTTTAGAAGACGCTTTCGAAGGACGATAACTACCTTCAAGAAGATGCTACTAAGAGATAGATAGTCACTTTCAGAAAGACGCTTTTTAAGGAAGGTCAATAATAGTTTCAAGAAGACCTCCCATTCATTTTAAGAGGACGACCCCGAAGGAAGCGAGCTTTGATGCGAAGACGTTTTTGAAGAACTTCAAAAGGGCGAGAAATTTTTCCTATCCGGAGTACCTCGAAAAATATTACTTCAAGTACAGAAAGGAGGTAGATATCGTAGAGCTTTCAGGCAGAACAGAATTTATAAAAAAAGATTATCGGATATTAGCAAAATTAAACCCGAACCTAATGTTTAACTGAAATACCGCCCTATTCAGGCTGGCAAAATCGTCCAGTGAACAGGCAGCCTGGATAGATTATCGGCCGGCCCTAAAGAAGTTCAAGAAGAACATCAGAGCAACTAAGAGAAAGAGCTGGGTCTGTTTCTGTGATCAAATAGAAAAAACCTCAGAAACGGGCAGGTTGTGGAAAGTAATCTCGAAAAGTCCTGTAAAGCCTATGCTGCTTTGTAATAATAGTGGAATCTGGATGAAAAACAGCGAGAAGACGCTAAAGGACCTGATGGGTACCCACTTCCCCGCCTGTGAAAATCAAGTGACTACTCAAGGAGATACAATTGTTAAAACTCTAGATACAGCTCCAATATTATCCCCCAGGGCAGATGCCATTCTACCAGGTATGTTGCAGAAGGTGGTTGACGGTGTTCTTTGGATGTTTTTTGAGGCTGAACCATGTGCCCTAGTCCTGGCATCCACGTGTAGTCTTTATCCCGAAAGTGGGAAAATGCGGTCACGCCAAACACAGTGACTACAGACCGATCAGTCTAAGTTTGTTCTTACTAAAAGCCTTGGAAAGAATTCTGGATTTGTATATAAGGGAAAATCTCGATCGTAACCTACTACTCAACATGCTTATACGTAAGGCAAGTTGCCGTTGGTCGACATGGCCCTACATGAAGTGGTGTCCGAAAGCGAGGAGTCTTTGAAATATAAAGAATACACCTTGGAAAACTTTCTCTCTCTCTCTCTCTAGTTCCCGTTACCTCTTGTAGTGCATGGGGCGGGAGAAGAAGTTCACCGAATCCGAGACAACGATTGCAAGTGGACCTACAATTTAAAGAGGATTCCGAACTACTGACATATTCTTTGCAACTTCCATAGTCCTTTTATCGTAATTTGTTGTCAGCAGAAAACAACCATGGGTCGCCGCCGGTGGGATTCGTACATGGGACCTCCGGATTGGTAGGACGTTACGTTATCACTTACTGAACAGACAACTTAACCACTGAGGCAATCATAGATTCTTTATTGAGAGTAAAAGTGGTTAGAGCCATCGGAGTGTGGCAACTGTACTCTCCACAACCCAGTGAGCCTCATTGTTGCTGATTATAAATTATATATGTGTGTGTGCGTGTGCGAAAGTGGTAGCTTACGCCGATAATGTAGTTGTATTAGCATCCTTCAGCTAGCTTAGCTAGTAACACAATTGCGTTCGATTATTAAAAAGTACAATAACATTCTGTTAGACTTTTGTCTAATGGGACAGTAAACGGAATTTAAAGCTTCAGATGTACAAACATATATTTAACACAAATTTTGAATACCAAGGGTCCAAGAATCCATCCCTGTGGAACACTGCTAGAAACCGAATGAAAACTAGACACAATCAAATAAGAAAGAGCGTAAAAAGACTGATTAGATTTACAAACGTAGAAACGTTTAAAGTGTAAGTAGCCCTGTGTAGTATTGTACGACAGTTGAAAGATTTACTAATTGGGAGCTTTTTAAAATCGGTAATACAACGAATTTAATGTTAATTAGAACCCAGAAAAAAATTGCTTAAATTTCGACAAATTCGGTAAAACCCCTAAACAAATAATGTCATCCTTCAAGAAATCGAAAAATTTATGAGGTACTCTGAACGTAACTAATACTCCTTAACGAAAACCATTCTTGACCACCTGCTGTTCGTTTTGGAGTCCGCAAAATGAAAGAAATTAATCAATTAACAGATTGAGAGCAATATTTTTCCGTCTAATAAAATATGCTAATCAAATCGGAGATGGATTTTCGATTTTTCTAATTAACTTCTATTGACCGCAGTGTATGTCATCGGGGGGTCCGTGGACCGTCTTAAGTCATCTCGGGCGATGAGAAAGAATCTTAAGTGCGAGATGTAAATTTCATCTTAAGTGAAGTTGTTAACAAGCACTTGACCTGTGTTGTTAACATTTATAAAATGTTAAAGAGGGTGTATCACTGGAATTTATTCGGTATAATCTAAATTTATCTTCTCCTCCGGTTTGGGGAAAATTTTCAGTTGTTTGTGTGTTTACTTCGGTTTGAATATATCAAGGAAAATTCTTTCCGCTTATTATTATTATTCATGAGGAATTCCTTATTCAGCTCAGGAAAATTTATGTTCCGGATAAAAGGAATTGCTCGAAGTGTACGTAGACCAAGGAATAAAATTGTAATAATTTAGAATTTTACTTACCGTCGTTGTCTATTGCGAAAATTCCGAGTCCATCCCCTCCTCGAAGTGAGTACGTTACTCTTGAGTCTGGACCATTGGAGTCTGCATCATTGGCTATAATAGTCATTACATGGGTATCAGGAGGCTTGTTTTCATGCACACTACCGGTAAGGACAAAATCCTCGAATTCTGGGGCAAATCGATTTTCATTTACGTCAATTATTTCCACGATTACGGTTGTTTCGGATGATAGAGCAGGTGTGCCTCTGTCAATGGCTCTTACGGTTAAGCTATGCACTTGACGTTCTTCATAGTCTAGAAAGCCTTGTGTTCGAATAACTCCAGAGTATTTATCGATTTTAAAGAGTTTATCGTCGATGCCATCTTCGGTAAGTGAATAGAATACCTCTCCACCAGGTCCGACGTCTAGGTCGACTGCATTAATTATAGCTACAACAGTTCCTCGTGGAATATCTTCTCGAACTCTGAACGTGTACTCGGTCAAGGTAAATTCAGGCGCATTGTCATTTATGTCATCCACAACAACACGAACCATTGCATCCGAGTGTAAAGATAGTTTATTTTGGTTGATTTTTCCTATTCCACCATCACAGTCAGTTGCTCGAATTCTCAATTCATAAACTTCTTGTTTTTCGCGATCAAGTGGACTGTTCACGTACAATACCCCGGTATACGGATCAACCTTGAAATCCTCAGTGTCCGTAATCATTGAATAGCGAATTTTAGCATTATCGCCCAAGTCAGCATCAGTAGCATTTAACCGGAATATGATTGTGCCATTTATAGCGTTTTCGGTTACCCTAAAACTGGCAAGAGATTTTTCAAATTTTGGTGGATTATCGTTCTCGTCCAACACGGTTACTGGAAGCATTTTGGATGATGACTTTTGCGGTTTACCCAAATCATACACTGTGATGTTCAGAACATACTCATCCTGTCGTTCTCGGTCCAAATATCCAATTATTTGAAGTTCACCAGAGTCGGGATCCAGTCGAAACACCGAATCATGGTCACCATCCGAAATCCCAAAAACTAACTTTCCGTTGTAGCCCAAATCGCGATCTCTGGCTTTAATGTACTCCACAGTTTCGCCTAATTGAACAGTTTCGTTAATCTTCAACTCAAGAGGAAAATCAATAAATTCTGGCGCATGGACATTTTCACCATATCGACTGGGTGTCATAGCAATATCATCATGACCACTATACTCACGGCCTGGCATATTATTCTTTTCGGCAGCAGCCAAAATTTCGACTTGTCGTCTAGCGACTCCTGTGTCTCTGCACTCGAAACTGCCATTATCTTCGACAAGAGTGTTTCTTTCAATTTTCACGCCATTTATAACGCCTCCGATAAGATGTCGTTTCGAGTTCACCAAATTTATTTGTATCGACATAACATCTGCAAAGTGTGTCCCATCTGTTGCAGTTACGTTTAAATCTCGAACTTCTTGCCGTACATCGGCAAGATCACAGCCAACCGAAACAACACCGGATGTTGCGTCCAAGTTAAAGCACTCGTCTTCGTTTCCCGACACAATGCGGTAGCTAATGTAGTTCCCGGAATCGTAATCAATGGCGGATAGGGTTAGGATTTCGGTTCCAATAGGTATTTGCCGAGGGATATGGCCAACACAGTCGACACGTTCAAATTGTGGCCGATTATCGTTTACATCTCGAATTCTTATAATCAGTTCCATTTCGGTTTGACGGCGATACGGTAGTCCCCAATCGGATGCGCGAACACTCAAAATATACTCACGTCGCATGCTCTCATAATCGATTAATTTCGATGTCCTGACCACTCCCGAGAAATGATCAATATCAAATGGTACATCATTCAAATTTGCAATGCTGTACGAGATGTAGGCATTCTCTCCAGAATCTCGATCCCTTGCTGTTACCTTAGTTACCGTTGTTCCAGCCGGCTCATTCTCATTGATCCAAATCGTTTTGTTCGTGTTCTCAAAAATCGGATCATTGTCGTTTGTATCTTGGACATTAATTTTCACTTTGGCAGACGATTGTTTTCTCATGCCAACATTGCCCTGATCGATCGCGGAAACTGTGAGCGTGTAAAAAGCCTTCGTTTCTGCATCCAACAACTTTTGGGTATAAAGCATACCTGTGTCTGGATTAATTCGAAATTCTCCACCTTCATTGCCACCCACAATCTCCAGAAAAACTTGAGCATTCTTGCCTTGATCACGATCAGTGACTTTAAGTCTTATCACAGGTGTGTTCGGAGGTGATGTTTCTGGCACAGAAACCTCATAGATCTCACGATTAAACACGGGTGCATTGTCATTTATATCAGTTAGATGTACAGGCACTATTTTATAACTCGATTGTGATGGTATGCCTCGATCAACGGCACGAAGTGTTAAATTATATCCCTGAGGTGATTGTTCGCGATCGAGCAGACGATGAATTTCGATCGTATATTCGCCCGGTACATCTGTCGGTACAATTCGAAAGTGTCCGTCTGGATCGCCGCCTACAATTTCGAGACTTTTTATCTTTCCATGTATTCCACGGTCTTTATCGGTAACACGTACAATTCCGTAAATATTTGCACTAGAACTCTCAGCTATTGAAGATAGTGTTTGAACGTAAATATCTGGAGCGTATAGATTCACCTGAAAGAATAAAAAAAAAATTGATTAAATTTCAAGCGACAATGTTTACATAGTGCTTAGATAACAGAAAGGTTTCATTATTTTCATTCACTAACATTGCATGGATTGATTTTGTCCCTAATCAAATCTGAAATTTACATTCCGCAAATATGCATACATTTCCATTCGGTAGACAGATTTCAAATCTATTACTAAGGTTTTGTATAGTTTGCATTGCACAGGAAACCCCTATGGACCATTTTCTCGATATTTTCCCAATGTCTGGGGGGATGCAGAGCTCTCGAGAGTACAAAAAAATCAATTCATGCATTGACAAGAAAACTCATAACGAACGACTCAGTTTGAACATTGCCATCTGAGTACAGTAAATTTTGAGTTGTTTCTGTCAGCTGTTACCACGTCTACGTAATACTTGTTTAAAAGAATTCTCTTAATAGCGTGCACACGTGAACATTTCTCAATTCTTTTAACATTTTGCGCCAGAATCCAACTTTGTTTAATTAACAAACTGTACGAACTTATCGAGTACCAGATTTGCACTTTACCTGACAAAATAAATATGAAATCAAGGAATCAAAATGCGAGAGACGTTAAGAACAAGAAGCAATTTCGGCAGGCGAAATATATGCACATAATTCAATGTAGGATTAAGGAGTGAAATTTGTCTTCGCTCCTGCAAACTCCTCGTTCCTTTTTAACTTGCCTGAATTTATTTCGTCCTTATCAAGAACAGCTGGATTGAAGACGGTGGAATTACCTTGGACGTATGCAATTTTTTATTGTGCAGTTTTTTTTTTTTGCGAAACTGTTTACCAAGCGCCCTTCTGGCAAAGAATTTTTCTTCGATTTCACGACGAAAAGAAATTTGTTTTTGTCAAAAGCACTCAATTGAAAAATTTAAAAACGAAATGAAAAAATTATGGTAAAATAAGACTGAATCAATATAAATTAAAGGTCAGTCTGATTTCGTTTTGAATTGTTTATTTGGAGGTAAGGTTTGCGGTAATCTAAATGTATCTTTCGCTCAGGGCTACTACTTAAAAGACAGTACGGCATCCCTGAAGTCGGGGATTTTTCAGTTTAGCACCGATATTTTTCATCTATAAGAGTCTTTGTTCTTGTATTTTTCTATGCATTTCAAATAATATCCGATAAACTATTGCTTGCTAGAATCAGTGTAAGTGAGTGGGGAGGGATCATACTCTATTTAACGAAAAAAGGATTATTCAAATTGGTCCACGCGTTAGACGGTTCGACTATAGCCTATGTGCAAAGGTTCTCTCTTAGTAACAATAAAGGAACATAGAGTTACACGAAACCAACCATCATGTGGACTTGACTTGACACGATTTTAATCAGCTAGTTGCATTTGAAAGTAGATATTCTAAACTGTGGATTGGGATAATTTTCCAGGCTGGAAATTGCGCATTTGATGAAAAATGACTCATCAACGAATCGCTTCCAGGAGATACAAAAATCGTTCCAGTTCCGTCAAATTGAGATACTTTCCAGTGAAACCTTCCAAATTAATTGCTTTTGGCGTCCTCTTTCGAATAAGACCTCTTTTATTTGATTTCGTAACAAAAAATTTTTTTCACCAAAAAAATCATGGGCTATAGGCCAGTGATTTTTGGCGATTTTGAGTGAAATTTTTTTTGCACAAAATTTGATGCCATTCGAAAGAGCATGTCAAAAAATGGTGGTCTGGTTAGTTTTCCCGTTCTCTGGTGCCTGGAAACATGGAAAAAATGACGAAAAACCGTTGCAATGGCCTCATTTCCAGTCACTTTTCAGAATGCTCAAAATTAATTAATTCGATGAATTCCAGTAAAATTTTCAGGGCCATTTGAAAGAAGATATTCTAAACTGTGGATTGGGATAATTTTCCAGGCTCGAAATTGCGCATTTGATGAAAAATGACTCATCAACGAAACGCTTCCAGCAGATACAAAAATCGTTCCAGTTTCGTCAAATTGAGATACTTTCCAGTGAAACCTTCCAAATTATTTGCTTTTGGCGTCCTCTTTCGAATGAGACCCCTTTTATTTGATTTCGTAACAAAAAATTTCTTTCACCAAAAAAATCATGGGCTATAGGCCAGTGATTTTTGGCGATTTTGAGTGAAATTTTTTTTGCACAAATGTTGATGCCACTCGAAAGAGCATGTCAAAAAATGGTGGTCTGGTTAGTTTTCCCGTTCTCTGGTGCCTGGAAACATGGAGAAAATGACGAAAAACCGTTGCAATGGCCTCATTTCCAGTCACTTTTCAGAATGCTCAAAATTAATTAATTCGATAAATTCCAGTAAAATTTCCAGGGCCATTTGAAAGCAGATATTCTAAACTGTGCATTGGGATAATTTTCCAGGCTGGAAATTGCGCATTTGATGAAAAATGGCTCATCAACGAAACGCTTCCAGCAGATACAAAAATCGTTCCAGTTTCGTCAAATTGAGATACTTTCCAGTGAAACCTTGCAAATTATTTGCTTTTGGCGTCCTCTTTCGAATGAGACCCCTTTTATTTGATTTCGTAACAAAAAATTTTTTTCACCAAAAAAATCATGGGCTATAGGCCAGTGATTTTTGGCGATTTTGAGTGAAATTTTTTTTGCACAAATGTTGATGCCACTCGAAAGAGCATGTCAAAAAATGGTGGTCTGGTTAGTTTTCCCGTTCTCTGGTGCCTGGAAACATGGAGAAAATGACGAAAAACCGTTGCAATGGCCTCATTTCCAGTCACTTTTCAGAATGCTCAAAATTAATTAATTCGATGAATTCCAGTAAAATTTCCAGGGCCATTTGAAAGAAGATATTCTAAACTGTGGATTGGGATAATTTTCCAGGCTGGAAATTGCGCATTTGATGAAAAATGACTCATCAACGAAACGCTTCCAGCAGATACAAAAATCGTTCCAGTTCCGTCAAATTGAGATACTTTCCAGTGAAACCTTCCAAACTAATTGCTTTTGGCGTCCTCTTTCGAATTAGACCCCTTTTATTTGATTTCGTAACAAAAAATTTTTTTCACCATAAAAACCGAAGCGAATGTCTTTAATTTTTACCTTGAAAACAAGAAAACGAACAAAAGCGCATTCACCTGAACAAATAACAAAGAAAAAAATACCAAACAAGTCTTTCGTCATTCAACAAAATAAGTTTAAACAAAAACAATGTAAAATCCGCACCTGTCGCCATTTATTGGATGTAAAACAATAAAAACGCAATTTTCTGCTCGAGCATCAAAAGTCAACCATTCGTGAAAAATGTTTAATCAAACCTGAAAAATTGATTTAGTTTAATTGCAATTGAAAAGCTCATAGAGAAATGACAATTATTTCCTCTACTCGAGATAAAATAGAAGTTCTACGGAAAAATCATTGTATCAGCGCTTCGTATCTGTGTAGATTGCTAACAAATAGCCCGATGGATTTCAACGTTACTCTTTCCTGGCAAAAAAAAAATCAATTAATGCTTTAGGTTCAAAAATAATTCTCTTCCGGACGACTGGACCAGCATTGGACTACATTTATATAGAGGTGGTGAATGAATCTGATGACGAAATAAATCACAGGTCACGGCCAGTAGGGAACAGGGAAGAAAAATGAAAACGAAATTTAGCAAGTGAAATCACAATGAGATTTATTTTAAATAGTTTTTCCTGAACCGAAAATAAATTCACCTGACCCTTTCGAGAGGTAGAAATGTAAGAAATTCCCTCTCCTGATGTACGAATATATGGGCGGGCTACTGTACGTTTATTGCAATTCTAACAGACCTGGTATCAAACAAATTTCATGTTAATTTGCAATATGGTATCCAAATTGGATTTCACTTAGAGCTTCTGAATTTAAACAAGGATGAGAATGTTATCGATTTATAAGGTCGTACATCAATTAGGGTAAATGACCAATATCCTATGATTACTACATCTGCAGTAAGGTTTGATTACACATATTTGTGCATGTGGGAATTGGATTACAATTCAAGTGACGACAGTAAGTAATTCCAAACTCGGTTTGATTTGCTTTTGAATGTCAATTTGAAATTTTACAGAGAAATCGCAAGCTAGGAGATGTTATGGAGTCTGAATAATAAAGAAAATCTTCCAAGATAAACGCCAAAGCATTACTTCTACCTTAAGTGACAACTTCATGACTTTGCAAACTCTGGATACCTGGTGACTTCCAGTTTTTTTAAATCATATCCGGGTAATGTGATGCTCTGGTTAGTTTCCTTTTGCAAGGTAATCGTAGGACTAAACGTAAAAGCCCTCAGCAGACATTTTTAGAGTATTGCTCGGTACATAAACGCTATGCAACCATAGACATGCTGTTGATGCTAGATTAGTTTCTTAACTACACTGAAAGTACCTAAAAGGTGTAATTGGACAATTCTCTGGAAAGTGAAATCTGTAATACAAAATAATAAAGCGGAGCAATACATACGTACATATATAGTGAAAATTCAGGTATAGTACTATTTAAAATTATTAAATTTCAATAATTTAATCAATTGGTTGAGCGGCACGACCACCATGCCATGGTTCCCGGGTTCGAGACCAGGTCTCCCCATGAATTTTTATTAAGAAATTAAAATAATCCATTCCGTCTCTGGGCTGTTCCCTTAATTTTTGTCCAATACGTCACGGATAAAATAAAGACATGGCATTTAAAAAATACTTTTACTGCAGTTTAAGGACCATAAATATTGTATTGGGCCCTCCGACCTCGACATATCAATAAAATACACTTATTTTTGATCACATAGGTTAGGTTATGGTGGCGGCCTCAAAAGCCTTGCACAGACCACCTAGGGATCATAGCGTTTCCACGTTTGGGTGTCTTATATCCTAGAGCCGCTATGCTACGGCCGTCTAGGCACTGTCTTTGTTTAAATTAACCTAGAGGCCTCCTCTGGATACTTGAAGAAGTATCTGCCTTACGCCTTGTGTCTAGCCCTAGAGTTCCTGACAATGTCTGCATAGGTCGGTGTTGGAGACCCCAATTTTGTGCACATGCACACCCGTGGGACAGTAGCCAGTATAGAACCCTTCCAGAGTTCTGCATTGAGCCCTGGTAAGGCTAAGTAACCTGTCAGTTCTCTTACAATTACAGGTTACCTTCCACATAACCTTCGTGATTCTGCACGTGTTGGTCCATTCTCATCTTTTCTGCGCGCGATCCAACAAGTCACTCAGTTGTTTGAGCACGACTTGTATTAGAGGTAGTACTTGCATTGCCTCAGCTCCTTTTTTGGCGAGATCATCAGCCGCTTCGTCCCCACCTATGCTTCCGCGGCCTGGTACACAACATAGTTGCACTTTTCTGTTCGTGCTGAGACTTTGCACGACGCTGTAACAGTTGAGCATCGTTTTGGATTTAAATTCGTTGGACACCAAAGCTTTTAGACATGTTTGGCTGTTCACGTAGATGGTCAACGAGGCACCCATTGCTAGCAGACTGTAAGCCATTTCAGCCGCCTTATGTACAGCCACGGCTTCGGCTTGAAATATGTTATACTCTCTATCCTACATAAAACCGTTGAAAACCGAAGACATAAAAATTCGCGAAGTAATGGAGAGCTCCAGTTTTATTTTTCAGCAGGACAATGCGGCCATACATACAGTAAGGGTGGTGATATGGTATAATTAGTGTCGCGGACTCTCGGCTTCTATACTCGAATCCGTAGCTGAGCCGATCCTTGGATGCAACCTTCAATCCTATCTCAAGCTTCGCACCGTTATGTTCCCTTAAGATCATGTTAACAAAGAAATCTGATTATCTTTTTACTAAGCTAGATTGCAGAGCATCAACTCGCTGATCTTTATTAATGACGTATTGACGTATCACCTATCGCGAGGGATTATATGGAAATTCTTTAACAACCGAACGCCGTTGGTCGCAGAGTCCAGCCACGATCCTGAACTGTAGGTTCTTTTGTGCTTTCATGCAGCTGAAAGCGTCTCATCCCCTCGTTCGGCTGCTCCTTTAAATTCAGGTCTGCAGATTTCTTCACTATCGGTAACTGGCTATCGGGCTATGACTGGCGAACGTTCTGGCTGACCGGGCTATCCACTCTTTTTATAACGCCCTTATACCTGTTTCACGCAGGGTGTGTCGATCTGCTTTTCTGGCGCCTCATGTTCGTCTCAGTGCTGGAGGGATAACCATTTAAGACATCTCAAAAATCTAAAGAGAAAGGCTTGCAAAAGATTTTACTTCTCAAGGCGCGACGAAGACTATCAGGTATACTACGACATTCATATTCGGTTTTGCTCTGATCTACAAGCGTCATATAGCAGATTTCTGTCTAACTCGAGATCCACTTTACACACAATAACTTTAAG
Organism: Leptarthrus brevirostris; assembly: GCA_964036015.1. Classification (NCBI taxonomy): domain Eukaryota; kingdom Metazoa; phylum Arthropoda; class Insecta; order Diptera; family Asilidae; genus Leptarthrus; species Leptarthrus brevirostris. Next base: position 11,162,304 of record OZ038373.1, read on the forward strand.
TGATGCAGCAACGAATCCCCCTCCTGCCTGAGGCTGGGTGACCGCGAAAGCCAGGACCCTCTTGAGGTGGCCAATGCGTTCGCTGACTTCTTTAGCACCGCTTTTTGTTATCCTCACTGTGATATTGCTTTTTCAGATTTCGCCCACTTGACAAGAATTCCACTCACATAACTAGACTTCAGAGACTTGGATTTCGACGACGCAGGACAAGTTTTCATACGGTCGCGATGGTATCCCCACCGCATTTTTGAGAAGGTGCTGCTCCACGATTACTCCCGTCCTCTGTCATTTGTTTAATCTGTCTTTGCGCTACGCTCCCACAAGAAGAGAGACAAGGTAGCCATATCTAACTATAGACCCATTGCCAATTTGTCCCATATTTCGAAGATCTCGAGACTAATTAGTGACATGCTACACTTCAATTGTAGACTCTTCATGGACTCTTTCGAGCACGGCTTCATTAGAGGTAAATCAACCACCACTAAATTACTCGAATACGTTCATAATTGTTTGCCCCTGATCGAGTCTCGTAAGCAGATCGACTGCATATTCACAGACTTCAGCAAGGCTTTTGATAGGATAAACCATGGAATTCTCATTCATAAGCTCTACCTTCTCGGTTTTCCGCCACTCTTTGTTGAATGGCTGTCTTCCTACCTAACCGGCCGCTACCAGCGTGCCCTGTTCGTGCCGCCCTATCCAAAGAAATCTCAGTCACCTCTGCGGTGCCTCAGCGTAGCATCTATGGACCGCTCCTTTTCATAATCTTTATTAACGACGTCTAGTTGCTTCTGCAAAGCTCCAGCATCAGAATGTGTTATGCCGATGATGCTAAAATCTTTCACGCTTTCTCCAGTGACGACGACTGTGCTCTATTGTGCTCCAATAATCATCTTTTACTGAATGTCAGCAAATGTACCGTTATGTCCTTTTCACGTAGGAATATCCACATTTTCTTCAGCGGCTGCGCTTCGGCCTCCCCTGGCGCGATCATACCTACCTTCCACCTTATCCTGCTAGACTCAGTCTGATATCCCTCGATTATTTTTTATACGATGTGGTCAAATCCTAGGGGACAACCCTTTGATGCGTTAGCATGGTTTTTGCCAGAAGGGAATTAGGATAAGGGAAGTGAGCAAACTTGAGTCTTGTTTTTGCATTGCTGCGAGCTAGACAACAGCCCAGAGACGGAGTGGATTATTTTAATTTCTTAATAAAAGCTCACGGGGTCATCTGGTCTCGAACCCGGGACCCATGGCATGTTGGTGTTGCCGCTCAACGTATTGATCCAACTCCGTCTTTGCTTGAAAAGAGACGCAAGGTCTCTTAAATGGTTTTTTTTTGTATGATTTGTTGCAGGAGTAGATCATTTCTGCCGAACTACAAAAGCGAAGTAAGCATATCTGTACCGGCACGGACCTTGAGGAGGCATGGATTCGTCCACGTGCCCCATCACCGAACATTGTATGGAATACACGAGCCCATCGCCTCTATGTTTCAAGTATTTAATGAATTTACTTTTATTATTTTAAGTTTAAAACGTGTATGTCTCTGTAGTTGTCATCCCTGGCGAATTGTTCATGAATAAATAAATAAGTATTATTAACTTTCACTATTAATTTTCTATTGTTGTACGATGAATAAACCACGGTAATTCGCAAATTCTCCTGCTAAGATTGTTAGGGTTAAACTTATGTTGTTCAAAGAAAGATTTAATGTTTCTTTGATTATACTTTCCACGAATCAGCAAATTCTTCTTTACTTCAATATCTTTTTGTTTTATTTCAACCTTTTAATTAATACAATCAAAATTCCTTTCTTTAATATTATTCGCTTTTCCAAAAACGTTCCACATTCTATGAAAATTAATTCTAGCCTTTCTCGAGCATCATTTAAATTGAAAATGATGGAAATGCGGGGCCCTTGTATATATAGCTGCCAAAATAAACTCTCGACATTAAATAAACTCTACGCAAATATTTGTAATGTTGTCTAATTCATAGGGATGAAGATGAGGATGGGGTATAAGGAATTTAGGAATTCTTTACGGTGAATGCCTTCGTTCCGCACTCAACATTTATCATTCAGTTAAATTTCCCACGAAATATCGTCGACGTTCTTTTCGTGCATGTCAGCCTGCTTAGTAGACATTCTCCCTTGGAGAACTCGAGGACTTGAAGAACTAGGGAAGCAGGAAGGTATCACTATTATTAGATATTCCGATTGCGAGTGGGTTAAATTCCTGAAGAACATTCACTTGAAAAGTTTATGTGAAGGAGCCGAAATCAGGAACAAGAAATCTGAATTGGATTTAAGGGAGTTTCTTGCATGCCATAAGTTTCGCGGTTTAAGATTAAATTGTTTCGGATTTGATGAAGTTCTATGAGAATATTTGCAATCACTTTAAAACTTAAGGTATTAAGTTTTCAGAACTAAGAACCTCGTAATCTTTTTCCGGACCCTCATCCGTAATTCGATGAATTCTATCATTTATGTCAAGACAAGGACAAGAAAGGGAAAATTAAGGAAATGACGAAGGTTCCCTGAATTATGTATGTACGAAGACCCTCGAAACAAAAAGGGGATCACATTTCTTTAATTGAGTTTCGGTCCCCATTCTTAAAGTAAATTTTTTTCTTCTTTGAACAGAGGCTTCTCTGATTAAATTCGTCAATTAAGTTTTCTGGTCGGTCTTCCGTTAAAAGCTTCGATCTAATTGGGCGCAAAGATTACAAGATAAAGAAAGCTGTCGGAGATCAGACAAATCAAGCTAAATAATCCTCGGAGGTCTCTTTCGAGATGGTCAGGGACTGGAGACCGGTATTGACCTGTTTTGTCTCTGAATAAATTTTTATGAAAAGTGATTCTTTGACATTGCTGTGGATTCAATTTGAGGAGACATATTTTATAGATAGTAGTCAATTGGGTTTTTAGTACCATCAGTCAAGAACCAACAGTAACCAGGAAATGATATACAGTCCTGTGGTATTTTGTTCCTTCTATTTGAACAAATCCAATGCTGCAATTTCTCTCGATGGAAAACCTTTCTAGTTTTCGTTTTATTTTTCAAAGATGTTGCCGCAGAGCGCCGGAATCGCTAAAAACAATAATGTACGGATTGCAAGTATGAATACACGTTGTTTCACGCTACCTTTATGATAGATCCTCTGTTGAATTTGTACGTGCAGTGGTCGTAAAGTTGGATATTTTTTTGTTCTTAAAGATTAAAGCAGATAAACGTTGATTTTTAAAAATTTTGTTTTAATAAAGAAAAGTTTTTGGGTACAAGAACGATAAGAATCTCTATGAAGACGGAACACCAGCTGTTCGCCAAAAATGTCAACTTTATCCAGAAAAAATATCGTCACGTAGAGAAAAATGTATTTTGATTTGTAGTGACCTTACCTTGCTAAAGATAGCATATTATAAATTGAGGTAGTGTGAATTGGAGAAAACAAAGTGGAAACGGAAAACACGTTTCCATTTACGAGAGGTGGTCAGAAAATTTCATTGTAAACGGAAAAAAAATTTCGGCCAAGTGCGAGTCAGACTGGAGCATCTAGGGTTCCGTACCTTGGAAGGCTGTTGATTTCTACAAAACTGTAATTCTTGTTATATTTACATAAACCTCTATCAACTCTTTTTCAGATTTTACGCTTTGCAATCTTCGAAGATAGCAGTTTAAGAGGAGTGGGGTAAATGGTATTTTATTTTCATCATAAGTCGAAAATCATGCGGCACAAAACGCTACAAAATATATTTTATAATGTACAAATGAAGCCCTTTCATACGAGACCCTACTTGACCTAGTATTCCCACTTTCAAATTTTGACCCCCCCCCCCCCCCCCCCTTCGACTGTCCTTTGCAATAAAAATATTTTTGAAATTTTTCATTTGCAATAAAGCAGTGTAAGCATTAATAAAAACTATTCAAAATTTCAAGTCGATAGCATTAGTAGTTCCTGAAATAAGCAGTTGTGATAAGCAGACAAACAGACGAAGTCACAACATAAGAGTCAATTTTTTTCCATTTTGATAGGGAACCCTAAAAATAATTGAAAAACATATAGTGTTATTTTTCCTTTTCAGTATGCTCCCTCTTACCACTAAATTAATTGAATTGATCTAGTGGTAACTCAAAAACATTTTATCTTTCACCTCGAAATAGGCTGACATTGCAGACTTCAGTTATTTACCGCCCATAATTTTATAAGTCTAAACTAAGCTTAACATTATCTTGTCAACGAACACTTTGTTGTAAACGAAAATAGTATTAACCCTTCTAACTCAGAAGGTGCATTTCTCAGGGAGGAGCCTAGAATCAGTTCACCTCTTCACCAGAATATATGGAGCTGTATGAGGCTCCGCACCAACATGCAAAAAACATAAATAATCAAAACTAGACTATGTACAACATAGGGCTTCACGATACTCGAGATAATTCTCGCTGCCGGTATCGGTCTCGACAGCGAGACCAATATCATTGGTAACAGTGCGATACCGAGAGCGAGATTGAGGTGACGAGAGTGGACGAGATATTAGTTTTTATCATTTTATTGTGGAAATTTTTTTTTAAGTTATTTCAGCTTTTATGTCGCTCCGAAAAATTTCAATTGTGTGATTTATGGGGCATATAAGTATACACTGCTCTCCTCAATCGCTTCTTTCTACATTATTTCTTTCTTCAGATATTTGCGCTTTATCCTCAATAGCAAACAAGACCCTTTGCTACCTTATTTTGACGATGGGAATATGAAGAAAATGCATATAAAAATAGATATATCACTTGTCCTCGCTCCCCGTTATCCCACGGAAATACCCTTTTTTTATCTTGCCGGGAGCGAGATCTCCGAGACCGAGACTGGCCTTTATCTCGCGAGATTGCGACGAGAGCGAGATCGTCTTCACCTTGACGAGACCAAGACCGAGATCTGCCAAAGTCTCGGTCTTGTCTCGGTGCCGTGAAGCCCTAGTACAACATAACAACCAGGAGTGGAGTGCACAGAGAATATAGATCGTTCAGCGAATCTTTAGTAAGAGTTAGGTCGAAAACAGGGCACATATCTACGGCTCTACACATGCGATTTATGGACTCGTGCTTACCATAGTTAGACCGAGAGTGAACGACATGTAGTAAAGAGAGTCTTCTAAAACTATACGGAGTATGTCTATAAGAAACCTAACCTGCTCGAGAATCTATGTTCAAGTTCAAAAGCTGGTGTATAAAAACCAGGTCAGCAACTCTGTGTCGTACCTCTAAAGAGTGCATATTAAGCAGTCGGAGGCAACCCTCATAAGGAATGGATCATTCCACGGGAGGTCTCTTAGTGCGAACCTAACAAAGTTCCGCTGTACCGACTCGATGCATCTAGAATGAACAGCATAGCAAGGTGACCAAACCTCATACATATACTCAAGAATTGATTAAACCAAAGGAAAAAATAGATGAATTAAGGTCTGCCGATGTCGAAAAAAGTAGGTATATCAACCAAACTGCAATCCAAATGCCAACCAACTCACCGCCACCAGGAGCCAAGGAGTCAGAGTCAGGTGCAAAAGCACCAAATCTTTGTTTGATTTTTCTATCCTTTTTTGCTTCACAACCTCTTTCAATCGTTAAAGCAGCCGACCAATATTGTGGCAATTTTATTTATTTTTATACTTTTTTTTATACTTATTTTTGTACTATTTTGAGACGGAGTTGAATCAATGGCTGAGTAACACGATCACCTCGCCATAGATGCAGGTTCGAGCCTCAGCCTGCCTATGAGTTTTTATAATCGCAATTGCAATAAATAAAACATCCACTTCGTCTCTAGACTGTTGTTTAGCTCGCAGCAATGCAAAAATAAGAAATTCTTTTTGCCTAATTCCCTTCCGGGTGTAACCATGACAGGGGTTGTCCCCTCGGTTTTTAGCTACATGAAGGAAAAAAAATCAGGAGCATAATAGTCTAGTTAAATTGTAGTTTCAAAGACATTTGGGGTAGGCAGAGATTTTTTCATTGTTGCGCGGTCGGTGGTGGTATAAAATTAAATTTTCGAGGTCGCCAACAATTTAAAAATAAATAACATACCCCAATCCATGCTGGAACAGCGTATGCCGAGGATAAGTGGAGCTTGGTCTTTAGTATGGGGACTCTGGATTCCTGTCGTCCTCCAGTTTTAATCAAGATCTCTCGTGGCAACGGGTTCTGCTGCGGGTGAATATTTTTTCCTGAATAGTCGTGGGAATCATATGGATTCAGAAAATAATAAATGATACAGCTTTAAATGCATCAAGCTTTAACTAGACCAGTAGTGTCAACGTCACAGCAGACGCTACAGTAGCTAGTAGGCTACAGCTTTCCGCTTCTTCAGATGAGCCACTGGGCATATTCCTGCAGATTCTGGCAGGTCACCAACTCCTGTCCCCCCAAGTGATGGTGAGCAAAAGTGCCACCACTGCTTCAGTACTATATTTTGTGGAACGGATGTTGATATCTAGTAAAGAGTCCTCGGATATTGACTGATCTCATGGCAATTGGTGAACCGATGAACTAGTTGTGGCTGTAAGCTGACCCCACTTCCGTAAAATTCTTCTCTGCAAACAATAGAAGGTTTAAAAAGGCACTGGTAACTGGTTTCTCCAGAGAAAAGACTCTAGAGGTAACCAAGCTAAACGTCTCTAAGAAGCCGGAGGTCGAAAGTTTTTGCTCAGAGGACATTTCCCCTGAACAGCATACGACCAAAAGGCCCAAAGCGACCCATGGGGGCCCTGTTAAGTCCTTACAGTCAGGTAAAGGATAGCGTCAAGCCAGGCTTGACTGCAACTGACGTGGTTAATCTATCTTTAACGACTGATCAGGTGGTTCTCCTACAGAGGCGATTATACATAATTGAAAATGCGAACAAGGACCGGAGTTCGAGGGATGTACTCCCTGGACTGGTTGATTATTTATCGTCTGCACAAACACTCAGATGACAAATTGGATGCGCAATCTTGTACATAGATTGCCCTTGCAGAAGAAGAACAGTTCCCTCGAACACATGTGATACTAGGCTTATTTCCGCAGAGCCTTTCATGTACAACGAGAAGAGAAGAAGCTCCTTGCAACCGGGTAGTGGAAGATGGTATAGCATCTGACGCATGGTCAGATTCGGCATCTAGTGATGGTGATTGACGAGGAGTCAATGAGGATGCTCACCGAGCAGAAGGGCAGGATTGCCTATCGATTTGGTCATGTAAAGATGATCCTAAAGGACCCTGCTTCCAAGAACTCGACTGTAAATGATGGGGAGAACTCAACTAGCCCGACCGCGGCAGCCGGTATAATAAATGACGGGGCGACCAGGGTTCGGCGTACGGAAGATACCAAAACGAGCGTAGTAGCTTAACTAAGTCAAAAGTTATAGTGATCGAAAGTTTCGAAACGCGGAGTATCGAAAAAAGTGTGCAAATTCGATGTTCTAGGAAATACAGAAACCATATTATTATAAATACCTGGGCGACCGAGCTTTGTTCGCACGAAGGCTGTTTTTAATTATTTTCTCTACGTTAAAATTTTTTTATATTGTTAAATACATTTTATTTAATTTTTCATAAGAATTGATAAGTACAACAGAATAAAAATCATTAAAATCGGTCGAGGCGTTACGAAACTAGTTTCCACTCCCCTCCTCCCCCCACAGCACAACCACAACATTTTTTTAATGATAGAAATCTGGCAAGATACTCTAGAAATTGGGCTCTGCATCCCCCACCTCACCCTTGCTAAAAACTGTATTTCATAGTAACAATAAGTCGTCGGTCGAGTGATAACGTGTCGGCTTTTTAACCCGGTTCGAATCCCACCTGTGGCAACCCATGGTTGTTTTCTGCTGACAACTGATTACGATAAAAAGGCCATTGATGATTGGTGATCTGAAATCCTCTTTAAAATCGTAGGTCTATTTACAATCGTTGTCTCGAATCGGGTGAAGTACTTCACCCGCCTCATGCCCGCTAGGGGTTACGGGAATTAGAGAGAGAGACAGCAATAGGATATACAATAATAAAATAATACGACTGGCTTCTGGGAGGCCCGTTAAGAAGAGTCTTCAAAATCGGTGTATAAAATATGAAGTTAAGTACCATGCCTCCATCCATTCTACCATACTTTAAGGTCAGCCACACTTTAACCCTAACCCACCCTAAATACAAAATTTGAATCCTGCTACAATGCACTCCTCCCCCAACCGCAACCTAAGTCTAACAATTTTGAATATGGTTCTAATGGAGCAACATACTCTCGAATCATCAAAATCGATGCACTCAACAAACAAAAAGAAATCGGTCTGTTGCGAAGTTAGGTTCCGCCCTAGTACTATACTATACTACTAGTATATAAATATGCAGTTACTATACAAGGTATTTCAGATCTGGTGTGTCTGGGGGGGGAGGGGGGCATTCTGAACTGTTTGAGAATTACAGGGTGATTCATAAATTACAAATTTTTATGGTATGCACCGGCACTCTTTTATTTCTATCGATCTACTCAACGCAGCGACATTAAACAAACGCTAAAAAAAACTAATATTCCAATGACCTTTCTAAAATTGTCAACAATGTTAATCTAACTCCTAACATTGCAGATACAGTCACTTCCAAAAGTGAAAAAAAGTATCAAAAATTCAGCACTTTTCCCAAATTTTCTCTAGGTAAGGTTAGGTTAGGTTCGTGTGGTTCGTCCATGCAGCTTCTGCAGAAGTCATTTGAGGGGATGCCCAGTCTCTTCGCGTGGAATGGCCAATAAGGGAATGGCCTGTGATAACCCCAGTAGCTATTTTAAGGTCAGATCTGCCCCTCGAAAGCAGAAAATTGGAGCACCTTAGATCCAGTTTAGGCCAGATCTGTCTGAACGTATGGCACGTAGTGCCATTTGCCCATCTGTGATTCGCTAAGTTGATTGCTCTCCTGCTAAGCAACATTTTACAGGTTGCCAGGGGTCAACCGAGAGTAGTCCTTTCCGATTGGATCTCCAGGGTGGTACCACGTCTAGCAAGCTCGTCCGCTACGCAGTTTCCTGGAATATCCCTGTGCCCCGGGACCCAGCACAGGTAAATTTAATGCCGTTCAGCCAGCTCATTTAAATGCGAGCGACAGCTATTAATAGCCCTAGATGTCGATAGGATAGAATCAAGGGATAGCAGAGCAGCCTGACTATCTGCAAGGATACAGATGTTATTTGGAGCTTCGTTTTCCCTCAGCCACTTCGAAGCTTCCTGAATAGCCATGACCTCCGCCTGAAACACACTACAGTAGTCTGGAAGGCGGAAGGATAAGCTAATGTTCAGTGCCTCTGAGAAAACACCACCCCCCACCCTGCCCTGTAGCTTAGAGCCATCTGTATAAATTTGAATGGGCTCCCTACAGGGATTCGTGACCCCATCCCAGTCAAGCCTGGTTGGATTGGTCAATAAGAAACGCTTGACAGAGGAGTAGCTGGGAGCTGTTTACCCATCAGATCTAAAGGAAGTAGATGAAGAAGTATCTCCAGAGCATCAGCAGGAGTGGTCCGTAGCGCTCCGGTGATACAGATGCAGGCCGATCTCTGCACCTTCCTTAAAGCGCTGAGGTAAGTGGCCTTGTCCAGTGCTGGCCACCAGACCACCACGCCATACAACAAGATTAGCCTAATGACTGCAACATAGAGCCAGTGAATCAGCTTGGGTTGAAACCCCCATTTCCCACCGATGGCCCTCTTACAGGAGTATAGAGCTATAGTTGCTTTCTTGACCCTCTTCTGAATATTAGGCTTCCAGCTGAGCTTCCTATCCAGGTTGATACCCAAATATTTAGCTTCCTCGGCAAAGTCTAGGCGGGTGCCATTCAGATACAGAGGGTCAACGGGAGGAATTTTATATTTCCTAGTAAAGATGACCACCTCGGTCTTGTTAGGGTTAATACAAAGCCCACACCCCATCACCCACCTGGTAAGCTTTTTTGAGGGCATTCTGCATAAGATCCCTTATGACAGGCAGGAATTTGCCCGAGATAGCTATAGCGATGTCGTCCGCATAGGCAACCACTCCATAGCCCTTCTCTACCAGGATTAGAAGCAGTTTGTTCGCCACCAGATTCCAAAGAAGAGGAGATAGCACCTTTTTAAAATTCATGTAATTTATACACCACTTTTTTTCTTATTATTAGATTGGTCATCTTACTACCTTTCAAAAAAGGTAGAATATGTCCAGGTAGAGAAAGGATTCGAAAAATAGCATCCTTAGAAAGTCAATCATCATGCAATCTTTGAAAAATTAAACAAAACGGAATCACATTGCCAAGGTTGTAAAAAATGATAGAAATGGCAAGTATTCGAACAATTTTTATTTCGAAAGTAGTGAAACCTTAAATTTGGAAAACTTTTATTGATAGAAAAGCAAGTACTTACCGGTTCTACTTTGACGATGACTTTTGCTTTGCTCGCTTGATTCAGTCTATAGTTGGACCCTGTACCCCGGTCTGTAGCTAAAACAGTAATTTCATGCAAACTCTTATCCAAATACTTGAGTGGCCTTGTCAGTGTAACAACACCACTTGTCGGATGAATAGCAAAATAATCATTATCATCCAAAAAACTATAGTAGATTTCTCCATTGATTCCCAGATCAGCATCCTCGGCCATTACCTTTAAAATGCTCTTATGCAGAGGCATATCTTCTGGAACAGTCTTCGAATACTCCGTGGGATAAAATAGTGGACTCAAATCGTTGCGATCGAGAACTTTTAGCACCACGGTTGCTTCACATTCGAACACATGTTTACCTGTCCTTTCTTGGCGCGTAGCTAAAGCCTTAATACCTAACCGATATTCATCGGTTTTCTCACGATTGAGTATCACATTACCAGTTCGAGTCCGAATGGCAAGAAATGCAAAATCACCAACTATTCGTTCCTCGGCTTTGAACAATTTATCACGATCACCACTAACTATACGAAATTTCACATCAAGCGGCGGATTTATTCGGATCCCTAAACGATCCTCGTGCGGCGGCTGCATTGCATAGGTTTTTCCAACACTATTTTCCGGAATTGTTACATTATATAGGTCATGTAGGAAGCAGAAAACATATGAGCTATGATCAATTACAGGTGATTGCGATGTGAGTTGTCTACGTTGTATTGAATATGCGGTGTGACTTAGGACGCTCACTAGGACCGTCCAAAATAGGACAGATCCTAGTTGCGCTCTCAGTACTCCGCGTTTCCTATGTCTCATTTCTTGAGTTTTGATATTTTTCTCATGAGGATGTTCATGCTAATTAATGCTGTTTCTGAAAGAGAAAATAAAAACATAAATCAATAAACACTTATGGATTTCGTACAGATAAAAGGTGTTAAAGTAAATCCTAAAATCCTTTTACCGGAGCAAAGACTTATTGTCGACAATTTGTTTGAAATTTTATGAAGCGTCACGACTCTCCCTCTGACATTAAACTGACACACAAACAGATTCGCACGCATCACCAATCATTGTGACATTTACAAATTTTCAAAGATTTCCAACAGAAACAGAAGTAAAGGTACCAACGGGCATTGTGCTCGTTTATAATCTTTTCAACGATGTTCATCAGTCGCGGATTACACAACATTCCTGTCGAATTCAAGTAAAAGAAAATTTACCTCCTTAGGTATGAGGTTTGAAAATATCGCTACAATAACCGAACTAATGGTAATAAATTTGATTTGCCTTTTTAACACCTCCATTGCCGCCACATTCGATTTGATTACCACTCTGGAAACTTTTTCGTTCCTTTCTATTTGGGGGACTTGTCGGGGCTCCAACTCCAGCTCCATTGGAGCTACGCCATTCAGTTTCGTGCAACTACTCTTAAGATCGATTCCTTTACGTAAGGCCAACACAAGAAATATGAAAGAGCGGCACACAGTTGAAACTCTTCAGTAAACGAAATAAAACGCAGAATAAGATTTGTGGGAAATCGCTTCATGATGGATGAAATCAGGCGTCTGTAACATTCCCCTGCGATGGCATACTAAAAAATTTATCTCTCATTTGGTTGAATACTTGAAGATAGGCAGGCATAGTTGTAAAGTGTATCTGAAACAAATGGTATGTCCATGACCACGTACACCGTGTGGATGAAATTTCAACATATTATGGGATTTGATTTATGTACCTATTCTCTAGCTCTCTAGGACTACACTCTCGGCTTCGTGTATTTAAATAGACCTTGTAAATCCATGAAGTGAACATCGAACATTGAAGTACAGAAGTACATTGGACGGCGAATGAAATGGAGCAGGAAATCGATCGGAATTTATACATTTTAACATATCCAAACAAGGATACCCGGTATACCATGTAAATTTATAAAATATGTCCAGAAGGGTGATATACGAGCAGATCAGTTGTGAGATTAGGTCCTCATATAATAACATTTCGGTAGAAATCGAATAACGATTTCCTTTAATTTCATATGAATTCTTTAAAAAGCAATCCTAGCCAGAGATTCCTGTCATACTCTTGGCAAATCTTATAGTGTGCCCTGCTGACCATGGAAATCCCATATATTTCCCTGCAAAATTTCTTTGCAAATCTTTTAAATAAACTTCCACACCAGATCCTCTACGCGAAGCTGATGCTGCAAAAACTTTATAACCCTTGTGTAGAATAGCGTTTCTTTCGAGTTGTTTAAATGTGTCAAAGGTAAAGGTAGTCTCCTGTAAGAGAGCGATGTCAGTGTTTCAATATTTAATGTCCTCAAAAATAGCATGCAAACGTGTCGGTGCACTTAAGCCCCAGTATTTACAGAGGTTATACTTCACATTCAAGGAAAAAAACAGAATTAAGTTTATGACAGTACGGCTCAATTGAAGAATAGTCCTGTCCAGGCGTTGCTCTTCGTGTGCATCCCAAACTTTGTTGTAGATTCTCTCGAGACTCGGCACCTCATTATACCGAGTCTTCTTTTACGCCTCTTGCTTCAGAAGAAGCAACTAAGTCAGAATCCTGCCTGGATCACCAAGCTCTCGTTTGAGGATAGACAGGATCTGTCAAGGATCGTGCAAAGCTTCGCCCTCGGCAACTCTACAAAATCGGGGTCCACCTCCAAGCGGCTACCAGTTGACGCGGTACTACTCTATAATAATAAGACTGCACAAGCTAAAACGAAAGTTAAAAAAATCATCTTTTTGGCGTCGACCGTAACATTGTCGTAGGCCTAGTGATTCTGTAAACAATTTAGACATAGCTTTAAAGTGGTTCATGGCGTAGTTTCTAAGGTCTACGGAGCTTTACGAAGGCTATCACTCTCGGTGGGTTTTACGCCTTTGGAAACACGTGTTATGCCGGTGAAAATATGAGTTGTTCCATACGGATGTGAAATTTACTGTAAATTAGATTCTGTTTTCGCGGACGCAAGCTCAACATTGCTTTCAATTCTGCAACACGCTATTCCTTTTAATTGAGTCGTTTCGATCATATTTCGGATGTCTCTAAATCGATCTTGGCATTTCATCTTAATTCTTACATACAATTTCCGAACTGTTATGTTTACACATCGTCTAATATCAACTCGAAACCAACACGGGTAAAAAGAAGAAGCCTATATCAATAGAAACGACGAAGGAAAACCCTTTGAATGCTTGGACTGTGGTACGCCCAAAAAGAACCGCAGGAAAACGTTTCTGGACGCGGGAGAACCAACAAAGATCCCGAACAAGAAATAGGCGGCTCGGATGCTAAAACCAACTAGGAAACCCAAGCCCGGCCTGACGCTATCCTGATCTAGCCGGCACAAGGTATAACCTGCGCAGAAGTGCTGAAGGCAATCCGCAGTAAAACCAACCCGGAAGTCTTGCAAGCAGAAGTTAGACCATACGGCAAACAAAGTCCGGGGAGTTCTCCTGAAGCTGGGCGACAAAACCAAGGATAAAAGGGTATTTTAAAGCTCCCTCACAAACATCCTTGCCACAGTACAAAGGCTGGAATCTAAGAAGACCCTCGAAATACCAGACTTGGACACCTCAGAGAAAGTGATAGAAGCGATAAAGAAGATGGGCGGCGAGCTGAACGGAGAGCCAAAGATATTTCTCACCAAAGAAAACAGTAAAGGACTGAAGATGGCAATCGTCGAACTGAGTGACAGATAAGCGGAAGAGCTACTGAAATCCCAAAGTATTAAGATTGGATGGGTTAATTGTAGGGTGCGACGAAGGTTTGTTCTGCCGTGCATGCTTCGGTTATGGCCACCGGCAGGACAAATGTAAGGGATCGCAAAGACGACAGCTAAGGGTATGCATCCGATGTGGCGATGAAGGGCAAAAGAAGAGCGAGTACAAGGCCCAGGGAAAATGCTTCATGTGCACTGCCAGGCAAAATGCTTCCTGTGCACCGCTTTACTTTCAGACAAGCGCTTTAAGAAGCTAAAAAGTCCAAAAGGGCATACAGTTCCTCCAGGGAAACTAGCACCGAAGCAGAGGCGATGATAACCTTCTTACGCAGATCACACGAGACGCCGAAGCGGATCTAGTGATAGGAACAAAGAGGAGCCGCGACGGTACTCCGACAACTTGGGCACGGCAGTAATCTGGATTCCACAAGAAAGCAGGATCTCCACGGATAATTATGGCTCCTACAGAGGGTTTGTTTGGATTAGGAGTAACAAAGTAGTGTACGTGAGCTGCTACCTCACCCCAAACGAGACCATCCAAGAATTCAAAGAGAAATTGGATAGTTTAGAAGATACCATACGGGATAAAGCTGTTGTTGTCGCCGAAGACTTCAACGATAGGGCAACTGACGTGTCCTTGAGATGGCTGCCAGACTAGCTCTAAACGTCGTAAATATCAGAAACGTATCAACCTTCCGAAGGATTGGGTACGCAGAGACCATCCCAGATATTACCCTGGTATCCGAAACCCTGGCACCGAAAATCCCCGGATGGAAGGTCAGCGAAGAGTACAACGAAGGTGACCATCAGAACATAACCTTTCGTCTTCAGAAAGAAAGAAGAGGTGCGACAGAATACTGCCGGCGAACAAATGGTGGAGATAGGGACCTTAAGGAGGAATCCCCACTAGAAGAAAAAGAAGAGATGGCGCCATACCGGAAGGTGAAACTGCCGAATACAAGGTGTCAAGACGAAAACTCAACCAAGCAATAGCTAATAGCAAACACCGACAATGGAAATAACTGGAGGTAGAAAGTACAGAAGAGTGTACTTATCAGCAAGGGAAAGGGAGATCCAGGAACTCCAGCGGCGTGCAGACCCCTGTGCATGCTAAATACAGAATACAGGAGGACTTTCAGACAAACAGTATGTTTTGCAGAAAGAACGATCAACCATTGGAGCGGAATAAAAAGTGGTAAAACCCCTCCACGTGGCGCAACAAGGGAACCACCACTAAAGAAAAGTAGCCCTGCTGGTGGCACTGGATGTAACAAACGTTTTTAACTCTGCCAGATGGTGCGACATGCTGAACTCTCTGAAGCACACTTTTAGAATACCGTAGTATCTCGATTCTAGGCCCAGGGCTGTGGAATTTAGCGTACGATGGTATACTGTGGATGGACATGCTTCTAGACACCTTCATGGTGGGTTATGCGGATGACATCGACGCAGTAATCGCGACACGAGACCTTGAAGAACCAGATAATGCGACAGGTGATCATCTGGGTGGAAGAACATGGCCTAAGTCTAGCCAACCAAAAACCGAGATTGTCATGCTCACTAGAAAGCGGATCCCGACGAAAATAGAATTGCGAGAGGGGGATGAGGACATTCTGACGAGCCAGGCAGTAAAATACCTGAGAATAAGGCTGAACTCCAAACTCACCTTTTGTGAACACATAAGACATGCAGCGGTCAGAGCAGCACATACCACAACCTAATCGAGCAGGCTCATGGCCAACGTGGGAGGCCCATTAGCGAGTAACATGCGACTGCTTATGTCGATTACGCACTCGGTTCTAATGTATTGTATTGTGATTTCTGGGCTGATGTGCTGAAAGTCGAAAAATACAAGAAACAGATGGCGGCAGTACAGAAGAGAGAAGAGCCATACAGTTGTCTCCGGCTACAGAACGATGTGAACCCCATAGATTTATTGGTGTCAGAACGGAAACAGCATCATGACAGGCAGGCCGAAATCGACAAAGAGGCAGCGAAAGCCGAAGCTAGCGAATACGCCCTTACGAGATGGTAAGACCGCTGGGATAGAGAGACCAGAGGTAGATGGCTCGACTAATACCGGACCGGAAGAAGTGGCTAAAGCGAGAACACAGAGAGTTAACCCTGAAACAGTGCATGATCGAACACGGGTACTGTCTCCATAAAATGGGAAAACAGAAAGCGCAGCCTATTAGTACGGTGACTTACAGAAGGACGACGCCCAACACACCTCCTTCGAATGCAGAAGATGGACCGCAGAGAGAAAAGAACTATAAGAAAAGCTCGGGGGATTCACGCCCGAGGACATAGTGAACAGCATGCTCCCAGGTAAAACGAAATGGGACCGAGTGTCAGTATTTATCCGAAATATCATGTTAAAAAAAAACCCCAGAAGCACTAGACGGACACAGTAGTAAGTTAATACCCAGAACATACGAAGTCAATGATGAAGTAATACGAAAAGTAGTCCCGCGGTAGAGACCTGCCTGAAAGGTTTTTTGGTGGGTGCGAGTCCCACACACTAGCAATAAGCAGAAAATATCATAAGACTATAAACAAGCATGTGGCACTAGACAGCTTTTACAATGTTCGTTGGAAACATCCCACTTAAAACTTCAGTCTTTGGCGTTGTCTCTTTTAATAATACCGAATGGCAAAGGTAGATTAGTTCGTATTACTCCTGGGAAACAGAGAAAATTATTTTCGAAAACTACCGTTTTATTTTTTTGCCATATTTTTGTTCATTACTGTCGCAAGGAAGCAGTTTTAATTTGTATGAGTTCGTTTATTTCACTCCAGTTAAGTCGCAACCAGAAAATCCTTTCATCCAGTGCACTCATTACGTTAAGCGCTGTCGGAACTGTTGGAACAGTAAAACTATATAAAATTCGTCGTTCGTAATAATCATGTCTTCCTCGACGAAATTATACTTGAATTGGTTTATGACTGTACATAAAACGCGATGAACCCATTCCGCGCGGAACAACGCTGCATGAAACAATCAATTCGGGCATTTTATGAATAGTCGTGAAATCTAGCTATTTTAGGACTTAGAGGAAGATATCATCTTCTGAGACATAAATTACATGATAGCGAGCTCGTAGACGAGTTTCAAGCTAAACTGACTAGACGCGTTAAATGGCACATTATACTGCTGAAATTAGTTCAACTTGCAATTACTCGAACATTGAGCTGCACTTCCGCTCGTTTGGGTGATAATGGAAACTATATAAAGGGAAAATTGTTGAGTACGTTTTAGGTAATATAAAGAAAATTATTGATTTCCTCTACCTGTGGACCCTGCAGGGCCCTACGTGGGCCGTTAATCACATAAAACCGAGAGCAGATCGAATAACTAGCTCTAAATGAATTGTATCTTTTGTTTGTCAGATAAATGGAGGCGGGCCATGAAATTCTCATAAGTTAATATTTCCGGAGCTGAGAATTAGGATATTTATCAAGTCGCTGTCATACTTTTCAGGAAGCATAGCAATTCTGGAACGTATTCGAGTCCTTAGGGATTTTTGCTGTTTTTAACAATAATACGAATATGTATTACGGGGATGATGTATGCTCGCAATGATATTTCTTTTCGCGCAAGAGCTAAATATTCACCTGCCCCGAAGGACTTCAATAACAAGAATTCTTGTGCCGAAAATTTCGCAATTTATGGGTCCTTAGCGAATTTGTACTTTGCCACGTATAAGCGCTATATCGTATTTTATTTGCCGAGCACCACAAACCTAGCCGGATAATTCAAAAGCAAACTTCTCCAGGGTAATTGAAATGCGTATCCCTTCGCCTGGTCGTGCTGAATGCCAACAACTGACGACAGAAGTCACGTACCAAAGGTATGTGTCAAAGTCAGATTTAATTCCTTAAGCCTTGGTCATATCGGTTTAGAGGGTATTTTCTGCTTGTCTCTACGTTATCTTCCTCATATGTTTTTCCATTGGTTAAGGACATACAAGTCCCCGAGTATGACAAGCCAGAATAGACTTTGTATATGATGTTTCCTTGATAACTCGTTAAAATGATCTCTTTAATAATTTTTTCGTCCTTTTTAAGCTGCCAATGCAAACAAACTTTGTCCATCAAAACCCCCTTGGGTTATTATTTCATTCGGAGAATAATAGCGGCTGTAATAGGGGAAGTTTAGTTATTTACCCACATTACCAAAGGTAAAGAAGTTGAGGGAAACTTTCCCAATTTTCGCAAAATTTACACTTGCCTTAAGGAAGGGAAATTATGTAATTAGTCTCAGTAAAACGGAAGCAAATCAGTACTTCCGTGCGATAGGGTTCGTAAAATGGAAGGGTCTGTAATGGTTCTGAACCCTCTCCTTATTCACGGTGAGAGGGATTACGTTTGCATACGTTGTAAATTGACACGAGTCAAGAATTAAACTGACTTCTGCTATTGAAACAAATCCCGGGGGAGTACAAGAGTTTGACATAAGACTTCTATAACATAACACGAGTTGAGTTACATGTTTTCAATTATACTTGAAAACTGACATTCGTAAGGGTTAAGTATGTAACTACAAAAAACACGTGTCGCCTCTCAAGTGGGTGGTAGTATCTTGTATATTGTTGTTTGGCCTATAAAGTGGATTGTGATTGGATTTGCAATAACACTCTCGAAAATATTGAAAGGGATGAATCTTTGATGTTGGATATATGTACATATCCTAAAGGAACTCTAAGACGCTTGAAAAGATAAGAAACCTACAGAAATGGTTAAGAAAATCGAGGCATAATCACACTGCTTAAGAAAAGTGCACAAGTGTTTTGATCATAGGCCTATATTGACACTATTGGTTTTATTTCCAAACTTAACAAAATTTAATTAAATTTTCAGTAAAATGGAGTTGTTGAGTTTTGTACTAATTTTTATTTTCATAGTCTACATAGATTTACATAGACTACAAGCCGAACACCTAAAAATCAACACAGAACAAAGTGCAGAGATCATCACACCTCTACTCAGAGAGGCCTGGTCAAGTAACAACATACCAAAGGAATGGAAAAATGGTATAATAATAAAATTACCCACGAAAGGAAACCTACAAGAATGCAGCAATTAGCGAAGCTCTTGTAAAACAAGCTACTAGCCAGCATAATATTGAAGAGAATATCAGACAAAATTGAGCATAACCTACGTGACAACCAAGCTGTCTTCAGACCTAACAGGTGATGTACTGACCAACTAAAACTCTGAAAATAATAACGGAATAATCCATAGAATGGCAAACGCCGCTACTCGTGGGATTTGTGGACTTCCGCAGAGCATTCGACACCATCAATAGGAAATCTATATGGACTGCCCTTCGGAAAAGAAATATACAAGAAAAATATATAGATATCATAAAATCACTATACGAAAGTGCAGGAGTCAAGCAAGGCTGCCTATTATCACCCACACTATTCAACATAGTAGTTGACGATGTACTAACACTGGCTACCAGGAACTCAGAATGAATAATATGGAGGGGAACAGCCCTTCATTACTAGACTACGCCGATAACATCGCAATAATATCCAGCAGCCACTGTGATATACAGAGGAGCATTCATAACCTTCATATCACAGCACTTACAGTGGGCCTAAAAATAAACATCAGCAAGACGAAGATCATGAGGATCAGTGACGCGGGCCAGAACCCAATAACACTAGGTATTGCCACAATTGAAGACGTGAAAGAATTCACTTACTTAGGTCCCACAATCACAATGAACGGAGCCACAGACAAAGGCATTCAAAGTAGACTAAATAAGGCAAGACAGGCATTGGAGAAGCTGTTCAAAGTAGGGAAATCCTAACAGATAACACGCAACACCAAAATAAGGATCCTCAACACCAGAGTCAAATTTGTCCTGCAATATGGTTATGAAACAAGGCAAATCACAAGACTGAACATACAAAGCCTGCAGACTTTCGTACACAAATGCTTGAGAATAATATGTAAAATATTCTGGTTCAATAGAATCAGCAAGGTTGACGTATGGAATGTTACCAATCAGATACCCATACAACAGGCAATAAAAGAAACGAGATGGAAATGGATTGGACACATGCTGCGGAAGAACCCAGAAGGAATTCGAAGATAATCGCTGGAATACAACTCTCCAAACGGAAGGAGGAAAAAAGGTAGACCCCGACAAACGTGGAAAAGAACGGTTGAGACAGAACTAAGTAGCGCCGGTCTAACATGGGAAGAAGTAACAGCAAGAGCTCAGAACAGACAAGGCTAAATAAAAGCGGTCCCAGTATTGATCCCTGTGTTACGCCACATGAAAGAACCAAAGGACCAGATATTGCGCCATCAATCTGCACTCTTTGGGAACGATCGTACAAGAAACATGCTAACTTAGAGGCGGCACACGAGCTAACGTTGAAATACGTGTGTAATTTGTGAATAAGTAAGCTGAGGGCAACGAAATCGAAAGCTTTAGAAAAATCCAGTAATGTTAAAGCTGCGAAGTTATCATTGTCCAAGGCTTTTCTTATGTGAATGGATACCCTCAGAACAGCCATCTCACAATTATGAAAAGATCTGAAACTAGATTGACAACAAGATAGCAATGCAATCCCCTCGACATAAGCCATATTCTTTTCAAGTACTTTCGAGAAAAAGCACAAAATACTTAAGTCCGATATCGATACTACAGAAGACTTCTTAGCAATGGGCAACATATTGGTAGCCTTCCAACTTACAGGAAACGATGAGGACATTAAAAATGTGTTCACAATGTGAAGGATGTAATCACCAATGAAAGGAAGTAGTGCCTTAATAAAGCGGGGCGATAAGTTGTCAGATCCAGTTGCTGCAGATTTAATTAAGCCTACCACAGATAGTAAGTCATCAAGGTTAACATTTCGAAAAGAAAACGATTCAGCAAGGTCATTCACTGAGGCATCGGGCAAGTTCGCAGGAAAAATACTTGTTGTATCCATGGGGTTCACACTAGTTGCAGTTAAGACAGAATTAAGTTCATCTGGATCAAAGAGGCATCGAATCTTTTCCTCTTTTTTTTACGATGTGGCTAAAGCCTAAAGGACAACCTTTTGATGCATTAGCATGGCTTTGGCCGGAAAGAATTAGGGCAGGGCGTGTAAGGAAACTTGAATGTCTTGTTTTTGCATTGCTGTGAGAGCTACACAACAGCCCAGAGGCAGAGTGGATGTTTTGAATTTCTTATTAAAAACCCACGAGGAGACCTGCTCTCAAGCATGGTGATCGTGCCACTCAAATAATTGATCCAACTCCTTGCCATGAATACCAGCGTTATTTAGGTTACGCCATAGAGCTCGAAGAAGGATTGGAAGAATTAAATTAACTATATGAGATGTGTGAACTATTCTGTTCTATTAATCTGTTGTAGCAAGTCCACATTAAAGTCACCTCCTATGATAACATACTGAAAATGAATCGCATGAGAAATAAGCTATATTCCTCAAAGTCACAACATTTTCGAAATGGTTAAAGTTCCAAATTTTAAAGTCATTTTCCCATTGTTACATCAAACCCTCCACCTTATTCGTTGTCTCAGCCTCTACTTTCTGCTTTTAACCAGTTATCACCTCTCCGTCGATCGATTTACATAATTCCTTTGAAATCCCCAGAGAATATTTCGTACCTTTTCAACTCTGTTCTAATTAAATAGAAAAACTATATAGCATAAAGCTGAGATTAACAACATCCAAACGTTGAAAACTTTAGCAGATAATGCAATTAGTAATTGTCTTGATTCCTTCCTTGTTTTAACGTCTCTGCTAACACAATTATCAACGTAGTGCAGTTGAACAGGGTTCAGTTTTGTTATTGTAGCTTCTGTCAAACTAACAGATTCCCCATCAAAACTTCCTTGTTCACTTCACCAGACAGTGTAATTTTCGCATCATTTAAGGGAATTTAAATAAGCCCTCAGGTGATGTGTGCAGTGTGAGGACATGTACACTAAACTCCTCCGGAAAATCTGTTTAACCAAGGAAAATTTAAAACTGCAATTCGACAGATCAAGGGAATCGTATAGGTACTTTGCCGAACTATTTGCGCTAGAAGAACTATTAAACTCTGGTGTCTATCTCGAGTTTTCCAAGTTAGAAAATATCTGTCACCTAACATGTTGGTAAACTTTTTCGGTGTTTGTGACGCACATTTAAAAGTTTCCAACATCCGCTTTAGGGGAGAAGTTAGGAAAGCTTGAGAACTTACGGCATATATGGGTATACGTATATCTTTGATGAGCTCATCCCTTCGCTCGCTTCTCAAATACACATCAAAAAGCACAGGTGACACTTTTGTTTATGTTTCGTTTGCCATGCTTGGAGCATATAAAAAAAGTCAAATTTTATGTGGGAAATTTGCTGACCTTTGTCCTATCGTAATGGACAAATAAACCTGAGTTCGTGTCAGCTGAGTTATGGCCGCACGTAAGGAGCATATGCTCCCCAATGGAATACAGTCACTGTGGCAATGTTAATTTCAAATTTATATTGCCATCATGTGCAGATCCTCAAAAGGTCGGGAAACAACCACACAAGATTATCCTAAATGGAATCAAACGTTTTGTACAGAGAACGTGTGATATAATTCGTTTTGAATTTGGCAGATGTAATACTCGTATGGCCCGCATATGACTGGAATGTGCGATGAAGAGTTAATGTAAACCGTACGGCTACCATGGTTAAGACTAACTGAGAACCGAACCTATGATGTTTCTCTACACCGACCGAAGAAGAGATGAGTTGTATTTGCAAGGTTCAAGGTACGTTAAAAACGTGACATGAATACGAACGACGACCAGGTTTTGTACGCGTGATTGGAATTGTTGAAAGGCCTCGTCTTTTGTGTATATATGGTTTGTGACAATCCCGAATCAACAAGGAAAAGCGAAAGTACGAAGATTACTCCAGCCATTAATATATGACTACGATGGGAGCCTGTTAGCTGGAAGCGTTCGAATGACTTATCCCAAAGTGGTGGGGGGAGTTACGTCTACTCCAGAATTTTCCGCTAATATGATGATTTATGATAAGCACGGTCACATAGGCGAAATAATTCACACGTTTACCAAGTTTGCCTAAAATGAAAATCGACAATCAAGCAAAATTGCAAAGTTTGACAGGAATCCTCGTTGATCCTGCAGATGTGTCGGAATTTTGGGATTTTTTTTTTTGCTACTTTAGAGAGCGGGTTCAACGTGGTTGATGTCACTAATCCACACATAAACAGACGTTCAGAACGTGCAAGATGCCTATCATATTTGCGTGCAAGGAAAAGAATATTTCGACGGTCTTAAGTCTTAAGGAGATTTTATTGAAGGCACCCTGAGGATTTGCGTGATAATGTCACGGTACGATGTATAAACCGTCTTTTTAGTTGAATTTAGTGGAGAAATTGATTTAACAATAAAAAATGTTTTTGCATAAGTATAAGAGCATTTTGTATGGAAAGCTAAAATTAATTTCAGTAGAAGTTGTACTTACGTGACTTGTAGTTTTATAAGCGGTCTTTCAATCCTGAAATAAAATAAAAAATATATCAACACGTGACATCATCATATTTTTTATAAGATTCAAAGATTAGTTAAAAATTTATTTTTCGCTAAATCTAGAAATCGTTAAGAGATATTATTAACTTAATCCATGATTTTTTGAAATCGAAACATTTACAGTTGTAACTGATCAACATGGTTAACAGTTTCAGATAAAATCTTAATAAATCTGGCAACAAAAATTACTAAATTAGCTGCTTCTCAAATAGAAACCGCCAGTCTTATACTTTCCAACGCTTCTAGTATAAGAGTATTTTGAATTTTAAAGAACACGTTTACAATCAAACATATTTCGGAATAAAAGACAAATTGTTGTTATAATATGTGTACTTACTCCCAAATCTCGGCATCAACTACTTTCGGCACTAGACTAAAAAAGACAAATAAAAGAACCGTCTGGGCTAACGATTGCAAATGGACCTACAATTTGAAGTAGATTCAGAACTACCATCATTTTTTCTAAACCCCTCAATGACCTTTTGATCGTAATCTGTTGTCAGCAGAAAACAACCATGCATCGCTGTCGGTGGGATTCTAACCTAGACCTCCGGGTTGGAAGGCCCATACGTTATCACTTACTCCACCAACGAGCTTGGTATTACTACTTTCCTACTAACTACAGCATTAACAGTTTGTCCTATTTGCACATTAGTACAGAGATATGGATATAGAAAAAATATCTTCGGGTAACTTTCCGGGAGAAAATTCGGTAGGGGACGAGTCATAATGGAGTTAATATTCTTAACTACATTTGCTGAAGAACCTCAATACATTTTATTTATCTTTCCTACGTCTTATGAAATGAACTTTTTATATTTTCTCATAAACTACTTATATTACAGAATAATAAACTACCACAGGGTTCGTAACTTGCGTTGATGACACTTAGTGTTTACAAATTTAATCGACACTCTCCTGTTGTTTTATCTTTTTAGAGCATCCTGTACATTGATTCTGCGCCTGGGAATGTTTTGTGCTAAAGTCTTGAACTCCTGCCACGATTTTCTTGTCTGAATACCTGTCCCTAAAAAAAGCATTAAAGCCCTGTAAAATTAATCGAGTTCAAAAGGAAAATACGATGGAGTAGTCATATAGCAACCCCGTAAATACTACGTTCACATATATACCAAAGCTTTGCAGATAGATTAGGTTAAATTTGTTGCTGACCACCGCTAGTAAGCCAATCGACCTTTCTTATACCTTTATATGATCCGCTGTAATACCACTACGATGAAACTTCAGCTGGATCGATTTAGCACTGCCGTGCAGTGATTAGTTGAACCAGTCGCAGTTATTGAGAAAACTTGTTAGGTCCTTCAGCTCCACGCGAACTCCTCTGGGCCGTTAAGGAAGTGGCTTGCCAGAGGCCTAAAACGCTGAATGGTTTTAACTTCTTCCTCTTCCAGGCAGCTCCGACAGAAGTCGTTGGCAGTGACCCGTTATAACGGCGGCTTTCCTCCAGTAAAAACGCTATTTTCCTTTCATTCCAATTAGGCCACATCCTCCTTAATTTGTCGCAGGTTGTCAGACCGAACTACTTGCGCTCGGCAAGCTGAACAGCTTTTAGATCGATCTCTCTTCTTTTTACTGAAATTAGAGCCCGTACGATTAATCTGTCCAGCGTCCAACTTCTTTCGCTGGAACATCGTTCCCGTCACATCGGTGTGACCGCATACTCAGCAGAGAATCAACCCTGTGTAGAGTACCAAAGCTTTGGAGATCGGTCCGGCATCTGCGCACCACCAGTGATTTGATCGTGTTTAAGCCGAGCTCCTTCATGGCCACTTGATTGTCGCTATACAAACAGATTTCACTGAGCCTTTGCAGGTCCTAGTACGACAGCAGTACTCTTGTAACCCTTTCGATGGCGAGGACCTCTGCTTGAAACACACTACAATGGTCCGGGAGTCGATACAAATTCCGTGTGCTAAGGCGGTCGGATAAAACTGCCGCCCCTACCTTGTTTCCCACTTTTGAACCAGCCGTGAAGATCGGTGGCATTGGCAGCCGATGAAAACCTCCGCACTCTTCCAGGCTAGGTATTCTAGTAGCTAAAGTTTACTCGAAGCTTATTATAGAGACGATATAGTCAGTGCTCTCCTGCAGATAATCTCCTGAATTAGTATAGTCCGTAGCCTGAAATTTTCCAACTGTTGGATTCCTTCAGTCTAATGGGATTAGGAGCAGCTATACTCCTGCCATGGTCCGTTGTACGGCGTCACTTCTGAAAATAACAAGGTTAGATGGGCAGTGGCGTCCTTTCAACCTTTTGGAGCCCCTCGAGGTGATGGTATCTTCATAGACCTCCTCCAGAATTGAATGGATATCACATTTGTTCCAAAGGTAAATTTGTTTACTGCCTTCCATACTTGGGGCTACCTATCGCTATTTTCCTCCAAGTGGTTTTAGTGTTGGTATTTAACCCCAAGCAAGGCAATATGCCTCTAAAGGTGCCTAAACTATACAGACCAATCAGTATTACCTTGTTTCTACTTTAAACAATAGAGGCTGCTTGACCTCCATATCATGTACAAACTGTACCAATCATCTGCACTTCACTTTACTCAATTTGCCTACACAAAAGGTAGATCAGCAGAGACTGCCTTGCATAATCTTGTTAGCTAGATTGAAAAAGCCCTTCACCATAAAGAAATCGCTTTATGTGCTTTTTTTTACAAAAAGGTGCTTTCGACAACGCCAGGTATGGATCCATATCGAAAGCTAGAGTACTCTCTCCCCTGCTGATCTTTATCATAAAATTGGCTGCAATTAATGTCCTGAAAGTGCATCTAATATGCCGGTTGGTGACAAGGGTCACATCGCTAGAGAATTGCGCTTCGGCAGAAGATTTAGGACTTTCTTTCCTGAGCGAGCAGACTGGGACGATAGTTGTCCCAGTCTGGACCCTAGTAGCCTTAAATGGTTCTCTAAAGTTGGTTCACTGTTGGCTCAAAAATGGAACACAGTTCTGGTGCTGGTGTCTATGCACCCAACACTTGGGTGCTGATTGCATTCGGTAAGTAGCCCAGTTTTTTTTAAGCCGAAATCAATGTCATCGAGGAAGTGAAAGGTGCTAGTATAACTATCTTCTCTGATAGTCAAGGGGCCGAAAAAAAATTCCGAAAATCATCTACAAATCAGTCCTCTAGATCAGAAAATCCCACTAAAGTTGTGACGTTTCGTACCCGGTTTTTTAATTTTCGTAAAAATCTAAATGACTTTTTCGCTGTCCTGCCACACAAATTATACCACATTTTCTGAAAAAGAAAATAGGGTTGGGGGGGGGGGGGGACTAATCCATCCTCAGTCCAATGACATAAGAGAAAACAACTTTTAGTATTGATAATGCTGTCTTCAACTCAAAACCGACCAAAATAGAGAAACAATTCCTTAACGAAGTAGATTTTGTGTAATGATTTCGATAACTTTTCAGACTTTAGAGTTCGAAGGAGAGAAATTTCTCAAATTCCCATGAAACGATTGCGAACGGTGCCTCCGACACGTACTACTCATTGACTACTGTACGTGTCCCATTTAAACAATCTATCTACAATGTTTCCACTTACGGAGATAAAAAGAAGTTTTAGTTTGATTCTTTTGTCTTCTTAGTTTTCTTTCCTCGGGAATTACATGGGGAAAGTGTCAGAGCATCTTGGATGACGATGAGCAACGCTCCTCAGATAAAAAGTTCCGGATCCTGCTCACAATAAATTTAATAACTTGAAAGACAACTTCAATTCCCACTTCCTGAGGTACAAAATCTATTTTCTCGGCCAAGATAGTAGCTGAAGACCCCTGACAGCCATCAAGGCTAATTGATCCCGATCACCAGCATAATAAAAAGAACGAAAGGATGTTTAAATCCCAGACTATGTCTTCCTACTTTCTGAGGAGATAGTCGTAATCTAATTACTTTGTTGTGGGGGGTCGTCGTCAGTAACTTTCACAACTCAAAAGAGAGTCCTTCTATACCCTCATTAAGCTGCTGCAAAAACTTCCCTTCCTGGCGGATTATGGTCCTTCGTCCATTGCTTTTTTTGTTTGTATCCTCCCTCGCCCTTTCGTTTAGCATGGACACCAGCCAGACCCCATCCTGTTATTATCTTCTTAATCATTGCTTATACCCGGAACGTTTACTTCTTATTACTTTCAATCTAAGCAACAAAATTACTGTAATTGCAGAGCTTTTAATCTCTCGTTGCAATAAAGATAGAAGTACCAGGTTTTGCTGTAAGAGCGAGGGCGTCAACTTATTTATAGATAAAATTACCTTTATGGTCAGAATTGGTCACATGAACTGACCGGAAATGATGTTGGATCAATAAGTCACCAAAATTAAACTGGGCAGACCCGGCAGCTCTTTAAGAAACATTTAATTATTTTACGTTGAATAAAACTAATTTTCCACAGGTAAATAACTGTCTTATTGCTTAACTGTTTGTGGTGAATCCAAAAATCGTTTATCTGGAAGGGTTAATAAAGTTCTTTGTATTTCTGGGAAACCAGAATCAAATTTCAAAGGGTTCCAAATGTTTAACTAAATGGTCTCAGGTTTTTGTTTGTCTTTACTAGGGGATTGTGTCATGGAACATCAGATACATTTCAGAAGCAATATTTGGCTCAAATGTTTCCAAATGATCCTTAAGTAAAGGTTGATTAATCTACCTGAAATTACTTTGTGCTGTATCTTTGTAGGAATGAACCGCAAAAGCCTGTAATTGATTTGAAAGTTTAGAGCTGAATTTCTCGAATTATTAATTGCAGATATTGAATGAATCCTTTGATCGATTTAGTATCTTTGTTTTTGCTTATATTGTTAGATCTGACAAGGCGACTTTCATTGAATACAGAACAAAGAAGAAAATCTCTTTAGAATGTAAATTACATTTCCAATTGAGTCCATATTAAGTCCTCTCGAGGGGCCATACCACCACAACCTACGTGAGGAAGCAGGATGGGTTATGGTCGGAATTAACTGCTGAATCCCTGGGGCTTCTGATGAATACTCACTTTACTGGAAGTATGGACCGCTGCCCGGAATGTCCCGGCTCTAGGGGTGGGCATCGTACATCATGGGGCACCATTAAATCCATTATTACAGAGGAGAAGACTTCCTGTACAATAGGCAGCTTCTCCGCCTACAAATTCCCGGGCCTGGATGATATGCTGCCCATTATGCTACAAAAGGTACAAGACAAAGGAACACCGTGGCGGGTAGTAATTTTCAAAAGCTGCATCTCCTGAATTACATCCCCCAGTCTTAAAGACGAGTTCGAGTGGTGTTCACCCGGAAGGTAGGTAGGCGGGGTCATAAATTCGCGAAAGATTTCCGACAATTAGGTTAACCTCTTTCGTACTAAAAACCGTTGAGGGAATATTCGATCTAAATCTGCCGAAGATCCTTGAGGAATCGAATCTAAAACTCATCACGTATATCTTAAAGGTAGACGGAGTTAGATCAATTCTTTGAACGGCACGACAAACATGCCATGGGTCCCGGCTTCAAGACTAGGTCTTCCCGTGAGCTTTTATTAAGAAATTAAAAATAATCCACTCCGTCTCTAGGCTGTTGTCTAGCTCGCAGCAATGCAAAACACAAGCCTCAAGTTTTCTCACTTCCCTTACCCTAATTCCCTTCCAGCCAAAGCCATGCTAACGCATGAAAGGGTTGTCCCCTACGCTTTGGCCACATCGTTAAAAAAAAGAAGAAGAAAAACAGAGAAATCCACAGAGACAACTCTCCATGAAGTATTGCGTATTATCGAGCAAACTATACACCCTAGCCGCCTTTCTGAATATAGAAGGTGACTGAGGTCGGACCTTGGTAACACCCAAATAACCAAATTCGTGTGTAGAGGGTCACACTAAGCTGGATTTATCCTTCCACAACTTTGTCTCATTGGAAATCGGATGATGACAATTTTCGGTTCAGGAAGGTTTCTGTCTGCGATAATCGAAATCATGGAAGGTGCTTTGGGTAAAGTAAGCGTTTGGGCTACCAGCTGTGGACTCAGCGTTAATCCAGGCAAAACTGAACTGATTCTTTTTAACACAAAAACCAAGATACCAGTCTTAAATCCCCCTAAACTAAACGGACAGACACTCCTCTAGCGCCAAGTACCTAGGGGTTATTTCTGACCCCAAACTTAGCTGGAAACTTACCGTGAAAGAGCAAGTTAAGCAACCTTCAAAGCTTTCTATGCTTGTAAGGAAATTTTTGCCAGGAGCTGGATTCTCCAGCCAAAGATCTGTGGAAATAGGCACCATGAAATCCTGTACAATGGCTACTTTAGACGTGCTGTTGCACCTACAACCCTTAGATCTGCACATTTAAAATATTGTGTAGAGTGGGACGGTCAGACTTAGAGAATGAGGCTGCTGGAGGGCCAATTTTTATTGGCACAGTAGCATCACGGTTCTGCTACCAAGAGTACTGGCCACTCTCACTGAATACATCACCCCAAAGCTGAATTTTGGAGAAAACTTCGCGGTTCCCAAAAGAGCGGTGTGCGATTTCAGTGCGGGTATTTTCTCGGAGACACTCTGTATATCAGAGTCTTACTACCTTCCGGACTATGCGACAGTCTTCCAGAGTGAAGTACTCACCATCCTAAAGGCTTGCCTACTCTAGAAACAAGCCCGAAAAACATGAAAATTCGGCCATTTTACCAACAAGCGTTATTATTTCATTTATTTTTGAACCACAGATTAAACAACCCTTGAGGACATAAGACTACACACTCTCTTAACCAAAACTCATTGACGTCATTGACGCATTTTAATCTCAATACTGCAATAAAACGAACACAGACACAGAGAGAGTCTTTCCATTAAAACATATGAAAGTGAGAAATTTTTATCGTGACCACAATGTTAAGAATATTTGTAGGTTCAAGTTCCTATTCTTTACTGTAGCAAGTTTCGGTTTGTTTACACCACCAATGATCAGCTGTTCGTATCAGCTTTCGGGTTTGTATCTGGAGTAGGCTGTAACCTGAGATGAGGAAAATTAAAGAAATTTGGAGGAAAAAATTTACGTATTCAACCAGCTGCTTCTTATTAAACACATTTGACATTTCCCATAACCTAAAAGAACAAAAAACCACCTATTGAGAACTTTTGAAGCACAAAACTCCTGGCGGAAAAATGTAGTTGTTATATAGTAAGCACGTCTCTCTATAGTTCCCGTAACCCCTTGTAGGACATGTTGCGCGAGAAAAACTGCATACGACCCAATTGCAAATGGACCTAAAATTTAAGGTGGTTTCGGAACCACCGACATTATTTAGCAAACCCCAATAGCCTGTTTATCGTAATCTGTTGTCAGCAGAAAACAACCATGGTTCACCGCCCTCCGGTAGGGTTCGTACGT
The DNA here is from genome assembly GCA_964036015.1 of Leptarthrus brevirostris. NCBI lineage: Eukaryota > Metazoa > Arthropoda > Insecta > Diptera > Asilidae > Leptarthrus > Leptarthrus brevirostris. The sequence continues at coordinate 11,193,388 of OZ038373.1, forward strand.
GGGACCTCTGGAATAGAAGACCGACAGGTTATCACTTAATACACCAAAGAATTATCATGAAATTCGATATAGACGTCAGTAACAGTTGTACCAACTGTAGTTGTCAAATGGTGAGCACGTTGTAGATATAAATTTTTTTTCAATGTTGTGAAAAACTTAAAAAACCGGATCTTTCGTCTTTAATAGAATAGATAACGTGCTTGCCTATTAATTCGTGCGCTATAGATTTAACTTCACCTATCTCCAGTTAAGCAAAACACAATATCTCTGGTGGTCCTGAGGAACCTGTTACGGGTCAACCAATAAATTCGCATCTTTCCATTGGTTATGGTTCTAAAATGGAATGATCCCATAATCTACACTCTTTCGACTATTTTTTAGGTATACGAGCTTATATTTTTACGATTTTCTAATGATGTGATAAAATTCACTTTTATATCCCCACCTTAAACATTTGTACTCAGAATTTGAACAATCGAACAAAAGGACAAAAGTATTTTGCAATTTCCTCTTTAACAGACAATTTAATTTTGAAAAACAACCTTGTTTAAGCCGCAGTTAATCGAAGTTTCATGACTTTAAGAAATTATTGGGGCTCGTTGTTGTGTTCTTCATTAATTTTGCAAGGTTGCAAGAAACTACCAGGCAACTACATACAGCAAAGTAAGGAAAACGATGGCAAAGTGGAAATTTCCTTACATGAAACACCAAACGATCGATAAGGAGCCTCGGAGCAATAACGAACAAACAGAACAAGTCCCGAAGATCGATAGAGGGCGGACTTGCCTTTCTTAACCTGCAAATTGTTATAAGAAGATTTCAAGGGATGAGCTTAACATCGTTACCCATGCAATGTTCGAGTAATTAGGTCAGACTTAAGGAAGAGCAATAAATTGCCCAATTATTGCTTCGAAAATTGAATGCTCTTATCACTCAGGGCATCTCAAAAGAAAATTATGTAAACAGCAAAGGAGCATAAGTTAGAGTAAGAAGAGAAGGTGAGGGAGGAGAGCATTGCATGTTGCTTGAACCGTGCATGCAAATAGCTTTTGAGCTCGTAGGAGGCAATTTAAGGGAAAATACCGTCTCCCAAATTGTGCACGTCGCATAAATTTAGCTAAGGTAAAACGTCGAAATTCGGCTTTGTGTCAAGAAATTATGTGTCGAAACTGCCACCCAGCGAAGCACTGTAGTGCAACCTGGTTATACAAAGTCTTTGCCAGGATTTATCCCTCGGGACTAATGCTATATTATACAACTGCATGAAAACTGTTCCATGGTCTATTGGTTACTCCAAGAGGATGCAGAAGTTGCCTTCAATAGACTGCTCAACCTCAATTCACCGTTCCAACTTCAAATGGATCCCTTTAACCGGAAAGAAAATTTCACCTGAAAGTTAATAAAATTTCTCTAAATATGTCTTCGAGTCTTGTGCACCTGTGAGCTAACCAAGTGAGGGCTAAAAGTTCACAACAAAATTTTCCTAACGAAATTTTGACGAGCCAAAGTTAAGTAAATGTGCGAGAAGCTTTTTCCAAAGCGGAAATTAATTCGAATGGACGAAAAACGAGCAAACTTCACTAACTTACGTGAATGAAAAGGAACAGGTGCATGTTATATGCAGATATGCATTTTCGTGGGCTATGGAACGTATCACGTGTTAAGTCCTTCCATTTTGACATGGAATGGATTTTGTTAGAGGGCTGAATTGGAATTTGTCGGAAGTTGTACGCTACATTTGTGACTAAATGTAAATTTCAAAGTGCACTTTAAGTGACGTCCCCACTTTTTTGAGAAACATTTAACATGAGTTAAGAGTTTTCGTATAAATTAAATAGAAATGGTAGACCACAAAATTTTATGATTCTAGAAAGGAAGAGGGTTTACCTTCAGGGGGTTTACATTCACTCTCTCTAGTTCACGGAGCCCTTTCTGTGGCATGGGGCGGGAGAACAACTACACCCCATTCCGAACAACAATTGCAAGTGGACCTACAATTTAAGGTGGATTCCGAACTGCCGACATTCCTCTGCAACCTCCAATGGCCTTTTTATCATAATCTGTTGTCAGCAGAAAACAGCATGGGTCAATGCTAAACACCAAATCCAGGAATATAGCATAGTCGTTTTTAATGCTGGAGCACTGTGTCAGTGTCAGTCTGAAGAAAGGTTGCCGATGAAACATAAACATAACTTTTATCGTTTTATAGTCTAGAAAGGTGCGGCTGGTGACTCACTTGTTCTTTACTTTATAGGTTTTACTAATTACTAAAGGCTGTTATTATAGGCATCTCATCACAATCTTCCTTCAGTTTTTCAATTTCCACCTTTTTTTGTAATTTTAGATATGCAAACTTGCGTAGTATAGGCAGACAGCCTTAAGTCTAAGCCTATTTAAAGTTACTCTTTAAACGTCTAGTTATTAGACACTTCTGAAAGGATACGGCTCAGGGTAGAGTTCTGTCTCTCCTACCTTGGCGGATTGTAAAGAACACAATACTATTAAAACTCAACCATAACAGAATCTTGGTATCGGGAAGATATACATTGTAGAGAGTGCGCTGAACAAGGTCAGTAGATGGTGAAAGGATTATGGACTGCATTTAAACCTGATGCTCTGCATCACTAAAACCAAAGTACCCAATTTTGCCATACCCAAACTAAACGGGTATCAACTCTAATTATCCTTTTCAGTTATGCACTTGGTAGCGTTTCTAGACTCCAAGAACTGTAAACAAAGTTTACATAGAAAAACGAGCCAAAAAGCGAATTTGTCTTTCTATGGCTGCAACCGAACCTTTGGTAAAATGTTGTTACTGCGGCCTAGAGTGAACCAGTGAATGTACACAGCAGTGGTACGTCCCATCCTCCCTTATGGTTCGCTATTTTGGTCGACTATGTGGAAAAGTCAAATTAAATAAGATGCAAAAACCCGCTAGCATTGGTACTAGTGGGGCACTACGCACTACCATAACAGACGCTTTCAGTTTTACGCTGCACCTACTCTTGCTCTCCACAATTAGTAGTCGTCATTCAGTACAATCAGACGGAGAGAACCTGGTTGCTGGATTGGCCACAATAGTATCCTCGACTTAGCAACGAGAGGACTTTCTACTACGGTGTCTTATTACTATATACCTCGAATTCACGAGAATCTTCAGTGACAGAATTTCGACTTAGAATGAATGGAAAAATACATCACTGCTAAACTGTTACGACACCGACATTTACAACTTCAAGATGAACTGTGGTATCAGTGTGGTATGGTCTTCTCTGATACACTACATAAATCGGCGTCCTACAGACTGCCGGAGAGCGCAAGGGTATTCCAAGTCGAGATGCTTGGATCCTGAAGGCACGCTGGGACTCGGTAAATCAACCATGATGGATGCTTTCATTTATACAGACAACTAGATTATCATTAAAGTAACCACCTTCTCAAAGCTTAAAGCTTGTGAGAGATTGTAGAGAAAAACTCAAGTGCCTACGGGATAGATTCGATATCACTCGTCTCTGGATTCAACGACATAGAAACGTACCACGAAATGAGAGAACGGATGAACTCGCGAGGTATAGCATTTTTCTGGAGCAGAAGTTGTTCACACACAACACATTCCAGCAAAAAGGAACTCTTCCAGCATTTCTTAGCAAATGCTAAGCTCAGATGGAGTGCTTCCCCAACCTGTGCCATCTCTAGAGCGAGCTGGCCAAGTTTAAATAAAAGCAAAACATCGGATCTGCTTAACACGCCTCGTGCCCTTATTACGAAAATATCTGCGGTCTGCAGAGGTCACTGTCTTATAGTCGTGCCTGCGGTCTGGCTGGGCGCTCCTTGCAACACACTGTCATAGATGCGGCATTTCCAGAGAAAAAGAAACCATACCTAGTCTTCTGTGCAAGGTTCAGCTTTGACGGGCATCAGGAGGAAGTCACTCAGAGATTACTCCCTCTAAAAACCTAAAATCTAAAAAAGATGATGAAGTAAGCCCAATTCCTTAATTCATCCGATTGGCTGAAACACATCTCGCACGCCTTTTCAGCGTCTCTGTATTCTACCTCTACAGATCGTGATATCAAAACCGCCTGTAAGACGCTACTTGGCTAGCCTTGATGACCGGCAGTCCCCACCGTTCAACCAAGTTCAATCAAGATACAAAGCTTTTTTCAAAAGATTTCTTTGCCCGCTATCTCAAATATCTTAGACATTCTTTAAAATATTGTGACCGAACCTCACATTCATTTCCTCGAATTTGTCATCAATATGAACATTTTTTGCTTTAACCACTTTTACCATCTCTCTCTCTTTCCTCTCTCTCTCTCCCTCTCTCTTTCTCTCTCTCTCTCTCTCTCTAGTTAACGTAACCCCTTATGAGGCATGGGGGCGGGAAAAGAACTTCACACGATTCGAGACAACGACTGCAAATGGACCTACAATTTAAAATTGATTCCGAGCTACTGATATTTTCTCTGCAAGCCTAATGGTGTTTTTAACATGATCCGTTGGAAGCAGAAAACAACTACGGGTGACCGCCCTGTCGGATTCGAACCTGACACGTAATATAAATACATAAATCATTTCTTTTGGTTTTTGAGTCTTAATATTGAACAATAAATGACATGCTGAGAGTAAAAATGAACTTTTTACAAGGTCCGAGTAAAAGTGGCTTAGAAAATGTTCCGCACAAAAACGGATCAGAGAACAACTCCGGGCAAAAACGACCTAACTACAAAAGGTAATGCAAAGTTAATGCGGTTAAGTAGTTAAGGCGTCTACGCCTGGAGTTTTTCTCTGATTCGTTTATGCCCGGAATTTCACTTTTGCTCGGACATTGAGATAGGTCATTTTTCCTCTCAACATGTCAAAAGTTTTTCTTTTTAACGAAGAGATTTTCTAACTCCTTTACAGATTGCCGCGAACACCAAGAGAAAGAAGTTCATGCAGCGAAATTTAAAAGAATTGCACAAATAGAAGAAACTTTCTCCGAAATGACAACATTTATCCAGGAAACTACCTTTATCTGCAGAAAAGTTTGGACCAACACTAAGACATATTCTTTGATTTATTTGCGAAATACTGGAAAAAAAATTTCTTCTTTCTTTTATTTCGTGAATATATGCAAAACTTCGGAATGCCAGAGTCCTTGTACTACCTTCTCTCCAGGTCATGCATATCAATTATAGTTGTCAGCTGCCGGGAAATTAATATTAATTGCACACATCTTGTATAAATCATCTGCCACGCTACAAATCCCTCTTTAGCAGCTATTAATATCCATACAATTTAACAGCACTCCCGATTTGATAAGAAAATGGCGTGGCAGTAATCAGGAACATAAGTTTAGCAACGGTGGGAGTCATAGTAATTGCTCGCTACTTCTTCAGGCTGGCATATCCATCAAAATTAAAATGCGTCGTGCTCTCGAATTTTACTAGTTCGTTATGAACACCACACCCTTTGTCCAAAGTATCCCTCTTTCAGTTATTTACTAAAAGGTAAAATGCGGATTAAGTGGATAAAGTGCTGCAAATTATATGAAACGATGTCATTGTGAAAGTTTTATAGAGAAGGCTTCCCTAACTCTAGCTCCCAATCGCACACACCAAAGAGAGTGGGTCTTAACGTGAAAGTTGAGATTATTATATTTTGGATATGGAAATAGTACTGGTGTAGTAAGGTAAGGTACGATCCCCCGGTTTTGTTAAGTCCGACATAAAGACTAGTCATGAATTCAAAGGGTCGTAGGGTATTTTGACCATTAATTTTGCATTTTTACTCGAGACTACACTGGCTCCGCATAATATGGTAATGGCTTAAGCACAAAGTCGACCCCACAGTTATGTTCAATTAAACTCTAATTAAATGCGAGCAAGTGCTGCTGGAAAATTACACCGGGAGAAGTTGCGCCGCACTAATCTCTGACCCGAATTAATCTTTCGTACTTACGCCATTATTTATACATTAGGCGTGAGTGATGTTTCAGCCGGGATTGATGCTTTTTTATTACTTCTTCGTTATTCCCTTTCTCGGATTCAATCCGGAATGGCGGTCCTAAAACAATTTTCTGCTAGACCTACCAGGTCGTAGTTGTTGTAAAAATAACCCTGCCAAGGGTATCAGATGAAGCTCGTTTTGGTCGTAAATTTTACGAATAATGGCACTTTGGATACCATCTACGAAACCTACAATTGTATTGCACCAGTTTCAGCTACAGTATGATGGATGGACCAAAACATCCTGCATACTAAATAATTTTTTTAACCTGACGAAAAATAATTTATTTCACAGGCACAGTGTATAATACATTTCCGCCCAATAAAGTCGATTAATAAATAATCTATTGACCAGATGGACGAAGCATATGATGAGGGTCATAGTGTGAGGGAAGTTGCCTGGAGGTGAATAATTGAAAGGAAACGGAGCTAAAAGATCTACAAGAATTTCTAAATTGTGATTGTCATATGAAAAAAATTCTTGAATTTCTGACACCCATATAATGCCAGTAAGAGGCATCAGACTGTTAGAGGTGTCAAAACAAACTGATCTGCTTAAAAGTCTGCAAACAACAAGTGAAGGGTATGAAACTTCAAAAATGAACTCCATCCCAACTTAGTAAACCTACGATGAGGTATATTTAAGTTAGCCAAAAAAAGTAGTAGTATGGATTTGTATTAATGTTTCATTTTATCTTCTCTCAATTCCCTAACAAACCGACATAGAAGACCTAAGAAATCTACTCTATTCCTTAAATATACTTCTAGGAACTTCGATAGATCCGGCTTTATCTACACTACTCTCACTTCACGCTATGCCTCTCGTTTAACTTTTCTTTTCAAATGACTTCACTTTTTGTACGATATGGCCAAAGTCTATGGGACGATAGCCCAGAGATGGAGAGGGAGGCCGAGCCTTTGGTTCTTACAGAGGGACTTCTAAAAAACAACAACACAAATTAAAATGTAAATAAAACCCGACGTAAGCTAGTAGGTAGATCAACTCTACGAAACTAGTATTTGCAAGCACATTTCACTCTTAGTCGTCGGTGGAGTAAGCGATAACGTCTCGGTCTACTAATCTGGAGGTCGCAGGTTCGAATCCACCGGCGGCGACACATGACATGCTGACAACAGATTGCGATGAAAAGGCTATAGGGGTTGCAGAGAGTGGTTCGGAATCCACTTTAAATTGTAGTTTCACTTGCAATCGTTGTCTCGAATCGGGTGAAATGCTTCTCCCGCCCCATGCCCCACAAGGGGTGCGGAAACTAGAGGGAAAGACATCTCACTCTTGCCCAACAGCTTCTCGAGTGGTCCTAATGGCATCCCTCTTCTCAGAAAAATTGTAGTGGAACTCTTGTTCCTATTCTTTGTTATTTATATAATTTGTCTCTTTCCTCTGGTATCTTTTCGAAACCCTAGAAACTCTCCGTGATTATTCCTTTTCACAAAGAAGGTAACGAAGGCGATATATCGAACTACAGGCTTATTGCTAACTTATCTTGTATCGCTAATATTTTTGTGGACTTAGTTTGCAGCGTTCTTTATGTTTATTGTAGACCTTTTTTGTGTGTCATGGTTCCATGAAGGTCACGTACATGCTATTTGCTATGGCTATTTGCTTTGCTCACTATGTACCGGTTTCTAAGTCCCATCATCTTCATACAGCGCGTACATTACTCGGTTAAATTTGACGTTGATGAGTGACAACCCTAGACGGATGTGGCAATTGGTAAACTGCAAACGTAAAATTTATGGTTACGTCTTGGTCATAGGAGTAGGAGCGATCCTATTACGATTGCCAACCTCTTTAGCTGCTTCTTTAAAACAGCGTTCTTGGTAGATATTAGTTTTAAGAATTTTACTAACTTCACAAGGTTCCCACCGATATCCCTTGAGCGCAAGGACTTGATTTTCGAAGAGACTACGGTGTTGGAAAAGATGTCCCACCTAGCTGAGAGTTTCTCGGCTGGTCCTGACGGCATCCCTGTCTGAGGAGGATGGGTATTCATACGGCCATATGTGACTGGATCGACTCTATGGTCCTTAGCAAAAAGGTTAAATCGTGCACGTGCGATTCAACTGCCAGAAGAGCTGTATGCAGAGGATCAATACAGTAGTGAGGAGGAGGGGTGAAGAGGGGGTCTCAGTGAGATAGCTAGCAAAATTAGCCTCGAACAGTGGATTCAGCAATAACCCCTCAAAGATGAGGCTTGTTTTTTTTACAAGAAATAAGAAAACACAAGATTTCAGGCTCGCAATTCTGGGAGAGAAAGATCTAATACTTTTTGGTGAAGCCAAGTACCAAGGGTTTATATTAGACTTTAAACTTAACTGGAATAGGAATAAAGAAGAGCGCAAGAACCTTTGGCATTAAATGGAGAGTAAAAAGGATGTACACAACAATACTCAGGCTATTCTTTGCTGCGGCTCACTAGTCGTAAGGAAGCTACCAGTTTGGGTATAACTGGGTGTTTAAGTACTATGTGGCTTAAAGTGGCTTTTGAGATCATACTCGACATATTGTGACTAGACATATACTGTAGAAGTATGGCAGCGACAAGCGCAGTCAGACTGAAGGCTATGGGTTGCTGGAAAGAACCAGCATCCTTCGGAAGTTAGACTGTATCGGCAACAGAACAGAATAAACACGAACTACCGATTCCCTGCTATAATCTTTAATAATATAACCTTTAATACTAAGCTGTCTCCTAGAGAGGAACGGGACGGGAATGTAGTGATGGAAGCATTTGATCTAAAACGGTTGCAAGTGCAGCAGCAGGAGAATACTCCGGCACACAAATGCAGTGTCTTTCCGGCAAAAATAGCTGCGATTCACCACGTGTTAGTATCTATGCGCATATATACTGACAGTCAGGAAGCCATTAAGGCACTGGAAGCTATGGTGATACAATCGGTGTGCAATTGTGCCAGAGCAGCCGAGACATGATTTCCAGATGTCACAGGGCGACGTAATGATAGGTGCCAGGACCAACGAATATCCCAGGCAGCGGATAATTTTTTTTATGATGTGGACAAAGCCCAGGGAACAACCCTATGATGAGTTAGCATTGCTTCGACTAGGAATTAGGGTATGGAAAATCAGGAAAGCTGAACTTCTTGTTTTTGCATTTCCGCGAGTTATACAACAACCGAGAGATGATATTTCTTAATTTAAATTAAAAACTCACGGGGAGACCGTGGCTCAAATCATAGAACCTTGGCGTGGTGATCGTGCCACTTAACCAATTCATCCAACTTTGTCTCCTAGAAATCAGTGCTGAAAGGGATAGCTCTACCGCGATTACCTATGTGAAAATTCCAGTCAGCAGTCTTAAGGTAGACATTGCCAGTAATTCCTATGAAAATGGTTATTATTGGTGAACAAACCGAGACACATGCTGCATTTCCAGACAATTGTGGGCTAAATATATCAAGAGGAAAACTATGGTACTTCTTAAGAATAGCAGAACTGACACCAGGAATCTAGTAGCGGTCTTAACAGGACACTGGACCATAGGGAACCATGACAGTATGCTGGGTCGAGTGCCAAGTGAATCCTGTCGGAGCTGTAGGGATCTGGAGAAAATCCAATCAGCTCAATATGTATTCTTTGACTGTCCGGCTCTGATGGCAAGAAGAGGCAGGCTACTGGGTAGTTACTTCTTCTCAGTGCTTGTGTGGCTGCATGGCACAGAGCTGAAAACTTTACTGCGATTTCTTAGGAAGCAGCATGGTTATAGAGCAGGGATTTAAGTAAGGTCAGATTCCCAGATTCTCAGATCTATGGGACCCTTCCGGTGGGCTAAGTAAGGCAGGGTGAAGATGGTTTCAGCAGGAGTGCAAAAAAATGTCCATATCTGTTTTGGTCTCTACGTCCTACGTCGAAGAAATTTAATAGGAAACGTACTATTATACTCATTACATAAATCAACTAGGGACCACTTTACCGTCGATATTAGAATTATTGTATTTACAAAAAGCTAATCCCAACAAGTACACAATAATCTGAAAATGTTGCTTGTTTTCGAATAAATATTCTAAGCACTTGTAAACCGCTTCATTGTTGGAATGTAAACAAATTTATTTACTACACGCCCTAACAAAGGCAAAAATCAATAAATTTCAATTTACCAGAATTTTATTTTGAGTGACATTTCTCGTTGTAAATAACGATGAGAAAAATATAAGGCCCCACATCGAAAAGGGAGTCCAAAGGAAACCGAATTACAAGTGTTTTCCAATTTGGCTATTCAAACGCGTCCAACCCTAATAATAAAGTGCGCCATTTATTCGAATTCCCCTTAAGGCACAGTGAACAGACCGACCGACCCTCTTCATGTTATATTTCGAGGTAAATAGTAGAGAATTAAACTAGACACCTTCGTGCCTTAACACAATGCTATTTAACAGAATCGACTCCTTTTCAGAAATTGTTTCGCAAAATATTCGTTCGGGACCTTTTTCATTTCATTTCTTTTTGAAATGTGTCAAAAGAAACATTCTATACCTGTCGCATCTAAAGCTATTTGCTTCTTTATCACTTTCGTTAAGTGACAGCGGTCTATCCGAGACAGTCCACAATTGACCGTAAATAGTTCATCGTCCTTGCGTTGTATCCACTCTAGGAGTAAATAAGACTAAATTCTACGTAACAAAAAGTGACTAAGATTGTCCCATTTTCAAACATAAACAAACATCTGATAACTTGTGGTGCGCTCCGCTATTCATAGGGCACAGAAATCACTGATGCAATTCTATATCAGATATAAATTAAATCAAGTGATTAAGCTTGGATTTACTTTTCATTAAAATTGTTGACTGACACATTGCGTATGGATTGGGTTTCCATTAATATTGAAATGAATAATTTATCGCGTTCGGTGTTATCAAGGAAATCCAATGGTGAAATAAAATCGACAAAGGCCCTATATATCTTCATTAATTTTTCAATAACAAAGCGTTCTTCATGTAAATGAGATCGCACTTCGGCTAGTTGTTTTGATCTTTATTAAATATTCAAAGTAATATGGAAATATTCGCTACCGTTCATCACGTAATAAATGCGCCTTTTCCAGCTTTTGTGTAACCGCCATGGCATCCTAAATTGTAGACTTAATCGCTACACATGCCATTTAAGGAAAATCTTTTACTACTCTGATGAGGCGTTTCTTATATGCAAAGTGAATTTTAAGTAAGCTAGTAATGTTTTCGATGAAAGTCGTTTTATTCAAAAGCAAGACATCGGCAACCACCGTGGAATAGTAAGTAGCCAAGCTTCAATGTTTTTAGATTGTTAATTGTACTGAGACATTTTTTATGACTTTAAATGATGGCATTTATTGAGACAAAGACACGAGTGCATTCCATTTTTGTAATTTTCTGTCCAGTTGCTTCAATAATACTGATAAGGCTAAGCGGTTTAAATACCTTTCTGTCAGTTATTTGTTTAAATTATAGAAAACTTACGAGCAGTTAAAAACGTTCAAACTCACCATTTTATTCAGTTTTAGAACGAACGGACGGTGTGCTACAAGGATCGATACTCAGTCCTCTGGTATTAGGAGTAACATTAAGATTTTAATAAAGTAGCCAGTCGTAAAATCAATTTTTCATTGCATTGTTAAAAGGTACCGCCGCTGTTGTTCATTTAGCAGCTAAAAATACATTTTCGCATGTACTGGATTTGATACCACATATGTGTTTTCGCACATATGTGGTTCAAACACATGTGTACGGCGGCTACGGTGGAATGTTGACATCTCTTTTCCGGTTTATTGTGTGTGCCTTTGCTTCTCTGGTCGTGATGCAGTTAGCCTGATCGCACACACGTGGTATTTTCAATTATATCCTATCAATGCTAGCAAATAAATATCAGACCACTTCATGACCATCGCATCAACCCCGATACTCATAACAAATGGAAAATCGTACCATGCGTAGAGTTAGCAAAGCAGTATTCAGTTGAAATTGGCGTGTAAAAGAATCTGTTTTATCTTGTCCTCTATTACAAATAAACGACGAATGTTTTCATTGGTCTGCAGACTAGGAAAGTTACTCAGTTCTGATTCTTATTTCTGTCGCTACATTTTTAAATCCTATCTTTTAGGATAAAATCTAGCCTTAAGTACTAGATCTCTCTAGTTCTTTCAGCTCATTCTTTTTACGGTATCTACAACCCTTACCTTTCACCTGGTCCAGTTCTGTGCTAACGCCTTCAACTACTCCTACGGTTTTTTGATCTGGGTACCTTCCTTCTTTACGGATCTTCCCATTCGGCGTCTTCCTTGGGTCCCATACGGGTTCCAATCTAAAAGCTGTTGAGCCATCGCTCTTGAGTCCCGTACGGGCTCCAATCTAGAGGTTGTAGAGCGATGTGTGGCCTATTCTTTCCCCCTTTCATCCTCGAACAACAATGTCTACTCAGTCTTGGCCTGTGGGTCTGTATAAGACAATGAATGTTAAGGATGCGGATTGACAGAAGCTTAAAACAGTAATACAACAAAACACATTTTACGTTCGATTCAAAGATCCACATTTTGTGCCTCGGGAGATGTATCATATTTATCGCTTAATCTTTCATCAAGAGTACTTAATGCAACTCGAGCCTTTATGATGTGAGCCAGTACATAAACTTCAGCACCGCCATCTGCAACTATGTGTAATACTGTAACTATGTCTCCGAATTAACTAAATTTATCCTAGCTCCTCTTCAAGATAAATGTCATTTTGTGTGTTGGACTCCAGGTTATGAGTTTAGTTTTAGCAGCGCTCATCTAAAGCTTTGCTCTGTCACCTTCTCTGCTCAGGGTTTCGGACGTTAGGGCTATATGACCCTGTTTGTTGCATAGGAGACATACATCGTCGGCATAGGCCAGACGCGTAAGGTGATTAAAAAAGTTCTAATCCCTCGCGAAGGGTGTTCTTTTAGGGCGCTGCACAATATGAAATTAATGATGATCAGGAAAAAAGAAGGTGATAGTATGTATGTCATGGTATGGTGTATGTCATTTCGTTCAGCACTTGGAAGGGCAACGACAGATCCTCCTTGTGCAGGGCGTAACATTGGGCTCCTGAGTAGAACTCCTGATAGTTCGGAGGGTGTTGATGTGATCACTGCAGGAGAATCACTGATGAAAGCTTGTCAAAAGACTGATACCATGCCAAGTGCTACAACTCCTTAGGTAGCCTTTTTTGGGAATCTCACAATTACGCCTGTTTTTCATTCAGTGAGATAGGTCTCGGTTTCCCAACATTTCTGGATTACGGGAACAAGAATATCAGATGCAGCAATGGGATCCACCTTGTAGTTGCACTGGTATTCCATTAACCCATGTGGTCTTACCGAGAACCATTGGCTCAATTGCGTCTGAAAACTCCAATCTTGTTGGAGTTATGATTATATTAGCCTCAGCAGGCGGATGTTCAGGCGCGTGTGAAGCGGTATTCTACGGTGTTGTTTAGGACTTCAAAGAATATTCTCTCCACCTCCACAGTTGATGTTTTGTCGTGATGTTCAGTTGCAAGAGTCTTTCCTGCCAGTTTATTTGCAATAATGTATAGGTCTTCCGTTTCCTCTGCTAGCACTTTGATGTACATAGTTGCGATTGTCACGATTTGCACTTGTTTCGACGCCTTTCACATTTAGACCTTACTTCGAAAATACATACATTGGTTCAGCATTTAGAAGTAGCAATATGGTTAATCTGACTCTCTGTTCTGCGGTCTGTTAAATGGCACTTTTCATATTTGAACAAGAACTTACCGATGCCACGAGTTACAAAATTCAACAAACAATTACCCGCCGATACAATCTTCGCTTTGAGATCGCCCATAATCACATATATCAGCAAAAGGAGCCTTATCTTAGCTATTTCCAGGTCCAGGTTCAGGTTCATAATCTTTTTGTATCCACACTCGTCCCAAAGAGTTCTCACGTTCCATAGACCGATCGTAGTACGATGTGTATAGACAAAATTCGTCATCACAAAATCAGTGCGAGATATTTGAGGCGTACTAGACGTTTTGTGTGTAGTAATTGAGGTCGGGTAGGCATCTTTCCAATCCGAAAAAAAGGACTGCTCCTTGAGGCGTACGAGGTGTATTGTATAACGCATAATTTATCTCTAGGCCGAGCTGTACCCTCTCACTTTCTAAACCGGATATGAGCCCTGCTACGACGGAGTACTATATAGGTGCGAATATCAAATCTTCTGGAATACTGGAAACCGGTAGAAAAAAATTACACTCTCCACTTATAACAGTTGGATTGCAGAACTAAGCTTCTGGTATTTGTAGAATTCTTTAAAATCAACGGAGCCGTAGTTGAATAAATTGATTGAGTGGCCCGACCACCATGCCATGTTCCCGAGTTTGAGAATAGGTGTCCCCGTGGGTTTTAAAAAAAATGAATTAACACTTTCGACCAGAATTCAATATAATAACGTTAAGCCTTATAATAGCTCAGGGCTTCAGAAAAAATAGTCTCTCTCTCTCTCTGGGTAGTTCAACCCCATATGGAGCATAGAGCGTCTACTACACCGACTCTCCACCTGGTCTGGTTCTACGCTAACTCCTTTAACTGCGATTTGTTGATCTAGGTACCTTTCTACTCCACGGATCTTCTCCCTGTGCTGCGCTGTCGTTAAATTCGGCATCTTCCTTGGGTCCCGTACGGGTTCCAATCTAGAACCTGTTAAGCGATGTTGTTTGAATAATTTCCACTTTCGCCTGCGAATACTGGTATCCCGTCTTGGCCTGTAAGTCTGTGTAGGTCTTCTTTTATAATGGATATTGAGGGTGCGTCCAGACACCGGTTAATAACGGCCTCTAGTTTAGATGATATTTGACAGGCCACTTGTTAAACAGCCGTACAACAGAACAGATTTTACGTTCGATTCGAAGATCCGGAGTTTTGTGCGTCTGCAGATATTGCACCAGATCTCAGCAAGACTATTAGATTCAACTCGAGCCTTATTGATGCGAGCCTGTACATCAGCTTCTGCTCCGGCATATGCTTTAACTATGCTTCCGAGATAGCAACATTTATCCACTTGTTATATTTTCTGATCTTCAAGATAAATTTCGTTTTGTCTCCTGAAGTCCAAGCTCATAAGAGCATTGATCTTAAGCGCTGCTCTGCGGCTTTCTTTGCTCAGAGCTTCGGACATTAAAGCTACATGACTCTTTTTGTTACATTGCGTAAAGGGGTTAAAAAGTTTCCATTTAATCCCTCGTAATGGGTGGTGATCTAGGGCGCTGCACAATACTTAATGAAGACCAGGAAAAGCAACGGTGACAGTATGCATTCTTGTCTGACTTCGCTTAATTCCGGCAGTTTAAAAGAAAGGGTAGGTACTCAAAAACAAAAGTGACGTACGATCACCACGAAATGGATGCAGGTTCGAACCTCGGCCTGCATATGAATTTTTAATTTGCAATTATAATAAATAAAAGATCCATTACGTCTCGGAGCTTTTGTCTCGCTCCCAGCAATGCATAAAAAATGAGACATATAATTTTTCCTAACTCCCTTCCAGCCATGGCCATGCTTACGCATCATAGGGTTGTCCCCTGAGCGTCAACATCACAAAAAACACAAGACTACAACTCTTAAAAAATTTACTTAATCCTGAATTCATCGTATACGAATTTTTGTGAATTAATGTCTTCGTCGAATTTGACAAACTAGATATTAATTGTTAAATTACGAGAGGCATGTCCCAGAAGACGAGCAGTAGAGGGAGCAGTAGAAATGCTAATCAAATTCTTAGATTAAACTCATTAAGGTAAAACAAAATACCATCTTAAACCTTTATTAAGCTAAATAAAAAAACTATACTTTTAAAGAGAAAGAAAGTCCCCGAAGTTCTTCAAAGGAAGTCCGTATCAACGCTTTTATTTTTCTAGCAAATAAAAGTGACTAACGACATTAATGATAAATTTTTCGAAAATCTCTTATACCCAGGATTGATAAAATTCCGTGATGTGGACATAGATAAAACTTGTAAAATCGTATCGTTGCCACATCTGGACTCAAAAAAAGGCTCCACAACTTGTTGATTCGACAGAAAATGTGTCAACTAGTGATCCGCACTTTTCCTTCTTTCCCGAAAACCAAATTGCATATTATTTCTAAGTGTAATCACGGAAGGCATCAGCATTTTTCTGTCGATGCTAATCCAAAAGTTTTCCTGTACTGGACAAAAACGAATGTCAACTTTGATTTATTGATCCGCAGGAGGCACAAGACGCCTTCCTTTCAATTTATCACCGGATGATGTTCGAAATTTGCAACACCATCGTGGTAATGGGAGGCCTGGTAGTGTGAAAAATGTAAATTACTTAGAGTACGTAGAGTGACGATAAGCCAAATATCCTGTCGGATTAATTAATTACTCCCCCTAATGAGTTATTAATTAATATTCCCAAATAATAATACACTTTTAATGCTCTAGGAGTGAAAAGGATAAATGAAATCATGACGATACCGACTCATGACGATACATACTCACTCTGTGCCTAAGTATGTCAGCTTCTCTGCAGATGGACCTAAATTAATGGCTCGGTCGGGACTTACCTGTAATGAAAAGAAAACGAAACAAATTAGCAAAAATTCTTGGAAAGTTGAGGTAAAATGGGTTTTTTTAAGAGAAAGTCGAGTGCTTGGGGAAAAAGTCTTGGATGCATTTAATTTTAGATTGACGTCGTTCTAATTTCGGCAACTTAGCTTCACAGTTGTTCCCGTCGTTTTCCACCCGTCTTTGATGAAACTTTTATGTGGCCGGATCTTGAGTCATTTGTGCGGGCATTCCCGACGGAAATAAAGGGCTCCCTCAAAGATGTGAAATTAAATTAAAAGCAGATTCAGTGAACCATTTCACAATGCCGTCCTCCATTAACATTTCGCCACAGCCAAGACCTAAATCGACAACAAAAACTCGAATGTTCATGAATTACACCAGCTGCTGGATAGGCAAAGAGGACTTCTTTGTTGACCAGACCGTCCGGCTTCAGCGGAAAACCGCTTTGTGCCTGTAGCTTGAATGTATACGGATCCAAGAAGTGCTTTCTTTGTATGTGATGCTGTAGCATCCACAACGGTTTGGTATTTAAATGAAATTTACTGCACTCCCGGCTTCTCTTATGTGGATGGAGGTATCGTCTTTAAGAACAGGTTGAAGTTAGGGAAAGGCTATTGAACCGCGCCGCGGTAGAAGTCGTCTTTCAAGTGCTCTTTTATTCCTTTTGAGGGCACCGTCCCCGTCCCAGTCATTTGGTACAGCAGTGCCTGATTCTTGACTTTGTGCAAGAGATATAAACAGGAAAGAAAGATTTTAATGCATCTGCAGAGGAGTAGTACGGATTAGTGAAACAATGATTAGTGTCTTGATATTAACAAATTTATTACGCCCCGTCCCTCCCTACAGCCAGAGGAATTATCACGACGTACAAATGCATGCCCTAGAAAGCAATAAACTCTTTGATTAAGGTGCGAGCAGTTTCAATGGGAATAACTTTCACTGCAGCAAAAAGGTACGCTAAAATTTACATTTACATAGCGAAAAACTCGAAACTTTGTTCAGTTCTAATCCAATAGATTTCAGGTTCCTTTTTTGAGGTCATCTCACAGTGGGAATGATAATTATTAACTCCACACCCTAGATGACCTCCGGCAATTGGTGTGGTCGCTGCTGATAAGTAGCTTTTAATTGAAAGCTAAAATAAGCGACAGTTGACTTATGAGAAAGTCAGTCACGAAGGGCAAAGGCACAGCTCTGATGGACGATAATGTATGAGTTATAACCAAAAAATTTTATCAAATAGATTTATCAGTTTCCGGATTAGTAAGGGCGAAGTTCACGAATTCATCATTTACAGAAAGTTTTACACGCCAAATGGGTAGGTCAAAACGACTTTGAATTCAATACAAAAACAATGTAAACTCAAAGCAAATCAAAAATAAAGTATTTTACCAGGAAATTCGAGAATATGACAAATGCGAAACACAGATGACCGTAGGACATCCTATGTTTTGAACGGCTTGCAAAGGATTAGATCCAAATCCGATATAGAACTAAGAACTTAAGAGAAGGTCATCCAGGTGCGTACTTAGAAAAAAAACCCAGCCTGGAGAGCGATTTAATCATCGTCATCTTTATAACAAAGTGTGACTATAGCAACTCTGGTCGTTTACAACGTAAAATCTTCCCGAACGAAGGCTTTTGCATGCTTTTATTAGGATTACGATGTTTTCATCACACGTGTATCAAAAATCAAGGATGAATTTGAAGAAGATGTCAAGAAGCATATATGAACTCAGTTTTCGAATTCCTTGATAATTCGCAAAAAAAAAATCCGGCGAGTCGGACTCGAATACCGAGAGTTCCGTACCTTGGAAGGTTGCTGAGTGCTAGTTAGAGACATCGTTTTATTTTTCCTGTAATATTGACATAAGCCTCTATCAACTTCGGAGATAAGGGTGGGGAATGGTATTTTTTAGACATAATATATCATCAGTCGACAATTATGCGGCAAAAAAGGAAATGAAATTATACTTTATAATGTGCAAATAAAGCATTAATAGTTGCTAAAATAAGCAGCTGTGAAAACAGACAGACAGACAGATGATCTTCTCACATCTTTTAGCCCTAGTTACACACTACAATCAGGATGGACACAAACCATTACTGTTAGAGTTAATGTTTTGCGCTACTTATACATATATGGAGCCCTGTAAGCTCTTCGAAAACTTTTTTGAAAGTATTGCGTCGATTTATCATTGATATAAAATGATAAAAAGGAAAGGTCCCGCATGGTTTCTCTGCGGTAATCCCAAGGTATAACGAAATACAGAAATATTCCACTTACAACCTTTTTCTTGGAGAAAAATAATGAAAGATCGGATCTATTCGGAAAACTATCAGCCAAATTGGAAATTCATATCAAGACCGATTTCAAAATAAGATTGTTTGATTCAAGAGCTGTCAGCGTGATCTTCGTTTAAATATATGAAGTTTAAGAATTATCTTAAGTTATCGCGCAAAATTGATCTTATTCTATCCAATTGTATAAGGTTGTTGAAACTTATACCTTAAGTAAGCATCAAGCCAAGGCTGAAAGGACCGCCTTCTCAAGCAACACTAGGCATATTGAAATAAGCAAAACCTGTATATCGTCGTATGAGAACAAATTACTAAAAAGCAAAACAATGTACTATACACCTTTGTAGATGCCAAGACCAGAATCAGCGCTTTCCACTAGTTCACATGAAATGTTACCCTGTATAGCCCTTACAAATCTACCATTTACAAAAATATAAAATTCAGAAGTGGTCCCGCCGATAAACCTACGATCTAAAGACTTCAGTACACAGTAGTTCTTCAGGCTGGTCTAAAGCCGTCAGCCATTAGGTTCACAGGGGAATTACATGCAACACCCAGGCTTCACATCGCAAAGGCAGCTGAATACAGGCTCCTATTGAGACATTTGGCGCTGGGTAATGGTTTTTAGGCGGATAGAAGTATACCCACTTAAATAGATCTCCCCTAATGCGGGATATTATGCGCTTTCATGTTCATTGGATGGTTTGCAAGAGTAACTGGCTATTTTAAACGAAATTTCCCTGATACATGTTCACCTCAGGGAATAACTCTGGACTTTCCATTACCAAACCGCGGCCCTCCAGGCCAGTGAGACCTAGGAAACGGTGTGCTTTTCCCAAGGCCAACAAACTGCCTGTGGCTACCATATCAGGACCTAACACCATAACTGCGCCCCTCGCGACTCCGAAACAATCTTAAAGCGGAACGTAAACCCCTCCACGGTGACCTATAGGGAGCGACGAGCTGCCCACAGGTTACTGGATCAGCTTGGCGCCGTTAGCAGTAAACTGAGAAGAAGAAGTCCCTTCTGAATTGAGTAAAAGGTAAGATATCCAACCCATGACTTCTGCCAAGGAAGGCCACCCTGCACCCACGTCACAGTGATTAAACAGCAGTAATTACCATCCAAGAGGGCATAAGTGGGTAGCCTCCTTACAAAAAATAAAAATCTAGTTCCCTCAGCGACGTCGCGAAAGACCACCTCAACCGGGCGGTAATAGTCCGCAGCAGTGATGACGGCTAGTCGTCGGTGGCGTACCAATCCATAACTCCCAGGTTCGAATCCTACCCGACCCATGGTTGTTTTCTGCTGACAACAGATTGCGGTTGCAGAGAAACTGTCAGTCGTTCGAAACCCACATTAAATTGTAGGTCCACTTGCAACCATCTCGAATCGGGTGAAGTTCTTCTCCCGCCGCATACCCCACAAGAGGGTATGTCGAGTAATTGGAAGTTGGTGGAAATCGCGGTGCTGAAGATCTACAATAACGTTATCGTGAAGAGCTCTGGATCTGCCCCTTGCGGTGGTTGTTTCCAAGGTCATATTAAGCTAGTTGCTTGCGCAGACCAAAGGTCCGATCATTCGATCTCTCTCCTTTTAATGGAAGGGTGGTCAGGATAAAGATTATTCAAATGAACCAGATCTCGAATAGACGAGATCTAGAACCTGCATCCCGGCAGTACCCTCTGAGTCCAGAAAAAAACTTGGAGATCATTCAAATCAGTAATCATAAGCTATACACCCATTACTGGAAGGTACCACGGATAAGCGAAGCTAAGGTCAGCCAGGCCTTGATGCTGAATCATAAATCCCTGGCAATGCAACGAATGATAAATCCCTGGTAATGATGATTGAAACATTCTCTTCCGGCTCTAGCAATGTTGAGAAATGTCCATATTAACATTCAACACTCTAAAGAAGCTACAGCTGCTCTGCTCCTCAGATTATTATCACTAAAAAGGAGACGAGTTTGTTCTTGTAGAGACAATTTTGTTCGTTAGAAATAAGGTTTGCGGACTCAATCCACCGTGTTACAAGCTCTTTTAAGTGCAGAGAGGAGCTAAACCTACATATTGAATTCTTATTAAAAATGATAAGAATGCTTTTACCCTTTCTCAATTAAGTGATAAAGACTGGAGCTTCAATTCCAAACCGTATGGTTGGTATCCAGTTACATGGTTCATTCCTGCTCAGAAGACGTTCTCAACAAATCCTAAGGAAGGCAGTTGTGGAGACTACAAATTATTGGCCATCGGTGCAAGCGCCAACGTACATCACATAATCTATTCGAAGTACTATCTTCGTAATTTGTACCACGAGTACGGATTTCATCTTTATTAACTTCAGTAGATGTGAAGCTTTAGACATTACATTTAGTCAATAAGTAATTCGCCTATATTATAAAAAAATAGATGGTATTCAAGGAAACCTATCTATCTCTCCGACTAATCATACATTGAATTCTGACTAAATTGCGCCTCCGAAGCGGATCGTTTGGGCAATATCTTATCAACAACACCAACAATCCCTCACCTCGTAGTAGCACGAAGGAGCCTGGACCTCATCGAGTCTAGTTGGATGGTTGACGAGAATATTTGAGTCTACCTGAAGACTTTGTCTATTTATGACAATACTTCACATGTTTTTTAACACTTTCCTTACTGATAGTTTTAATCAAAATGCTATGTGGATGTGGGAAAGATCAACTATAGAATGGGCCTCACGAAATAAAAATAACACTTAAACAGAAAGCCCAACCATGAAATGGAGTAGGGTACCCATACAAAAGTCTCCAAAACAGGTGGTTTTCTTATTTACGGGTTAAGCATTTCTTTATTTACAGTTTTTTTTTTAATTACCTATTAACCTAGTTTCGGTAAGTGTTAAACATATTATCGTTGTACCTGATCTTCTGGCTACTTGGCTGGCCTTAACTATGTTTACAACTAAGGCAATTTAATAATATCACTGGGCAGATATATATAAAAGTAAAAAATAAACGGTCTTTCTTCTTCCTAAGCCCAATACCCTAGTATCTGGGCTCGGTAAAAGTTCAGGCCATTACACCAGCTGTTCGCATGGGCATTTGTCAACAGAATAACGCACCAAGCAACACTGCTAAGTTCATTTTATTATAAGGAATAAGGTTTTTTTACGGTTTAAATCCAGATCTACATATTTGTAGCGTTCTTTCATAAAAACGCCAGTAAAGAAGATAAATGAGCAAAAAAATAAGAGCATTAAGAGGTTTGCGCAAATGGTTTTATCATAACCTCTACGGGTGCGAAAACAACTGATATGCTTTCTCTATTAAGTATAGACTGTACAAAAGAATAGAGAACTAACTTAGCACAACTGCGAACGGAGAGCAACCATCATATTGATGATATTGTTATGCATTCTATTGATTTTGTCCTTCAATTTCTGCTACTCCCGACATGAAACGCTCCAATTAATCAATTCCAAATATTACTTAACGTGACCTTTGAAGCCTCTTACCAAGTGAGAGAAGATAAGATATTCTAAATAAGCATCTTACACATTGCAATTCCACACCTAAGAAATATTCGAGCATTTATCAGGTTAATTAGCTCCTAAAAGGATTTTTATCTATACCTTCGATAAGAGGATCAAATTTCTGTTAAGGATCAAAAAGAAGCGAGTAAGGTAACTGCAATATGAAAAGCAAAACATGGCGGTAAGCATTTACTCTTTGACTGAAATTTTTTATAGGATAGAGAAGAAAAGCTTACTTTGTAAATTGTAAAATTTTAAGCATTATTATCAATTAAAATGTCAGATTTTATGTAAGAAAGTCCCTCAAGGAGATTTACTGTAACGAGGGATGCATTTGCTTGCTTGGAAATATAATGAGGATGTTAAAAGCAAAATGAACTCAAAAATTACAAAAGAAGGTATTTATTTGAACGCTCGTAACTGCTTATATACTATTAAATTTAATAAAAAATTATGAAAGAAAATTAATAAGACTAAAATCCTAGAATAGTATGTATTCAATGTAAAGAATACTTATACCGAACCTAACCCACCATTGTTTAAGACCCTTTACAACTAAATCTTTTCCGGCGTGACCACATGAGTATGATTCATCAATTGAAACACCCGACTCCGTCGTAGCCGATCCCAAGCCCGGTAGAGAAAGGAAGAGAGAAACAGGAGAGGAGTTGGATCAATTGCCATGCCATGGGTCCCGGGTTCGAGACCAGATCTCCCCGTGAGCTTTTAATAAGAAATTAAAATAATCCACCCCGTCTCTGGGCTGTCGTCTATCTCGCAGCAATGCAAAAACACGACAAAACAAGTTTCCTCACTTCCCTTACCCTAAAAAAAATTCCCTTCCGGCCAAAACCATGGTAACGCATCAATGGGTTGTCCCCTAGGATTTGACCACATCGTATAAAAAAAAAACCATGCGCCAGCACCTAGGTTTAGAGAAAATATATGCGATATACAAATACACTCTCGGTAATTCCCAAGACGTCTCAAGGAGCAGCAATCTTTCTGGAATAGAATTGCGAAGCTTGTAACCTCTTGTAACCAAGACCGTGAGAAAGGAAAGGGAGGTGGAAAGGGAAATGGCACAGTAAAATATTTTAAGGTTAAGCAAAAATAGATGGAGAGGAATTTCAGAGTTTACATCACCCACATCTGAAACCGTGCTTCTACCTGTACTCTGGCCAGGAAGAATTAGATCCACCAATATAACTGCCGGACTGTTCACCAATATCCGACGGAATTATCACCGCCAGATTCCGGACCAGGGTACGTGACATCTCCATAATTCAATGCTATGCGCCGACCGAACAAGCGGATATAACAACTAAGGAGGCTTTATACCAGCTCCTTGGCAACACCTCAAAATAGACATGGGGGATCTCAACGCTAAGATTGGATCTAACAACATCGGCCTGGAACATGTAATGGAGAAGTTTGGACTCGGAGATAGGAACGCGAATGAGAAGTTGTTTGTTGAATTTTGTGGGAAGATTAGAGAGCGGAAGATGGTCATGGAACAGTGATGCAACTTGGTCCGTAATAAGGGAATGGAAGCAGATTAAAGACCGAATCAATTCTATTACCCACGTTGAAGTTAAACAACACCTCAGAACTGCATACCGAACTCTACAGGAAGGCGTCCAAAGAAGTGTAAGTCGTGACAAGCGCGACTACATCAACGCGCTAGTAGAAAAGGCAGAAAAAGCAACCTACCGCCGCGACAGTGGAGATCTTTACAAGATTGTTAAAAAACTTGCAGGATAGAAACTTACAACACAACATCCTGTAAAAGATACTAATGTCACGGAGGAACATCAACTGCGAAGGTGGAGAGAATATTTTGTTGAAGTCCTAAACAACACTAGAAATCCGACAAGATTGAAGTTGGCTGACGTAATTAAGTAAATGGACCTCGGTAAGGCCCCAGGGATTGATGAAATACCAGTGGAACTACTTAAGGCGTAATTGCCCCAAGATTCCCAAACACGGGAAAAAGGTGGAAGCAATTGGGGGGGGGGGGTAGCTATCATTTAACTGCAATCTCCAAATTGATGGCAAAACTCATCTTATTGTGAATGGAACAATCGAGAGCAGTTTTAGCGATGAACAGGCTGGTAGCGATCATATCAACACCCTCCGAATTGTCATCGAGCAATCCACCCAATTAAGGTCCGCTGTATATCTAATGTTCGTCGATTTTGAGAAGGCGTTTGATAGCTTAGATCGCAAGTATATAATCTTCACGTAGGAGAAGCGTACCAGAAAAAATTATCATCAACATAAAGGAGTGATACTTAGGAACCTATGTCAACTCCTATATAAGGGAAAACCGTGTAAGCCCTTCCAAGTTCTGAACGGATTCAGACAAGGATGTATGCTATCACCTTTGCTTTTTCTAATCATCTTTAATGACGTATTGTGCAGCGCATTATTTTTAACCTGGTTACCTTGCGGACCTGTACTTTGCCGACGATGTCTGTCTCCTATCCAACAAACAAAGTCATGTAGCCCAAATGTCCGAAGTCCTGAGCAGAGAAGGTCGCAGAGCAAGGCTTAAGAACACTGCTGCTTAAACCAAACTTATGAGCTTGGACTCCAGAAGACAACATGAAATTTATCTGGAAAACAACAAATGGAGCTGAAACTAATTTATAGGTTCGCATCAACTAGATTCGAGTTGCAATTGATACTCTAGCTGAGATCGGGCGCAATAACAAGATCTGCAAACGCACAGTACTCCGGATCTTCGAATCGAACGTAAAATCTGTTGTGTTGTACGGTTGTTTAACGTAGTAAGGTACAAATCACTGTTAATCCGTGTCTCTGGTGTTCTTAACATCCATTCCCAACGAAGATCTACATAGCCTTACAGGCCAAGACTATAAACAGCAGTGAACGTGGCAACGTATATGGCACACACATAAGAAAAGAGCCAAACAACTTCGTACAACAGGCTCTAGATTGGAACCCAGACGGTACCCAAAAAAGACTCCGAATTGGACGACCGCTCAGCACATGCGAGAAGATCCATAGAGAAGGAAGGTACTCAGATCAACAAATCGTGGCCACAGTAGAAGGCGTTGGCGCAAAATCGGGCCAGGTGGAAATTCGGCGTAGCAGATGCCCTATCTCCCACAAGGGGTTAAAGGAACCAGAGAGAGCCGTAAGGAACAAATTAATAAGTTTAAAGAAATGTTTCTACTGTTGAACTGATGCATAAAAACACTCTTTATCGGAGCTCAGTTTTAGAAGTAGCTTAGATCTTTCACGAATTCTATAATTCAGCTTAGAGCTTGTGTTTACGCGTATGATAGAGAATAAACTTAGTCCGTCGTCTCTGTCATTTTTCGACTTCTACCTTGCTTATCTTTTTGAGATTATACATATTTTAGAGAAGAGGGCTCGTTTTACGATTTAGTCATTAAATACATTTTGCGTAAAAAACCTTTCCGCAACGTTTTCAAATGTGCCTGTTGGGCTTTGCTTCCTTGAGGCATATAGACATCGATGTGATATGCTCGTTAAAAAAATAATTAGGGCAGGAGCATGAAAATTAGAAGAAATCGTAGAAGCTGAGAAGACCAGGTAGCTCTGCGGAATTGAAGCAACATGAACAAAAAGGAGCCTGGAAATATTATGTCATTTTTCCAAAGGCGACAAAACAAGACAACCGTTTTTTAAGACCGGACTAACAAAAGAGCGTTTTTATAATAAATAGATCGTTACAGTCTAGAACTATTAAAACCGCACAGTACAGAATTAGAAGCTCTACTAGCAATGTGCAGGACAAAAGTCGTAATCAGTTCTCCTTTTTTTGCAGAGTTTAATTGATCTTTTTTGCAATTGTAATCTTATTAGTTCACAGCGATAATATGATATAGAATTTTCATTTGGCAAAAATAGTCGATTTATAGAATTGATTTAAAAAAAAAACTCTTTCACAGACATTCCAACTAAGTAAATCACCAAAAGTTTATCTGTTCCATATTTAAACACTCACCGTCTGTTTACACAACTGTTACGGAAAATGTCGTTACCCTGAAATTTAGATAAAAAAATGGGAAGCGAATGCTATCATTAAAACATTTCAGCAGTAAATTTGTCATAACGTGATAAGGTTTATGATAACAACACACCTCACGCGATTAATTTGGCGCCTTTAATCAGCTGTAAAAGAAATTTTTATTGTAAAACTCTGTCTCGCGGTCAATCACATTTGTTTTTAATAAGCAACTCAACAAAATGGTGCGTGCAGCCAGGCTTGATTTTTATCGAATAAAGATAAGTTTTGGGAGGGAATTTGAATGATACATTTCTCGCTAACAGCTGTAAGGTGTTAATTTCAATTTTAATTGTTATGACTAGGCGCACTTTTATAGAGTACTTTCTCGAAATATATTTCATTGTTATTTGGTGCCAGGACTGTAGTGGATATCTCGCATGGAAATGTTTTTGTTAAAATCTATAAAACTATTGAGATTACAATTGTAGAGTCCTGGTCCGGGTCTCATCAAGGTGAAGAAGATCTTGCTTTTGCTGGTGAATATCAGCGAGATAAAGGTCAATCTCTGTCCGGTCGCGCTTTCGGCAATTAAAAGGGAAGTTTGGTGAAGAAATGGGAAGCGATGGCAAGTGATATATAGGGGGGAATCCCTCGCATTATTGACCACCCAACCCTGAAGGGTCACTATCTTGACAATTATCTACATTATTTTTTAACTCATATTAGAATTAATGGTCACTAAATCCTATTTAATCATACCCCCCCCCCCCCCCCATTCCTTCATTTATTTATACCTCTTTAACTTTAGCAGTAGTAAGTATAGTTGTATACTTTGGGTTTATTATCATTCATGCAACAACTCTTATTCTTAGTATATACGAGTAACTCAAGGTGCGTGAATTTGACCTGGATTGGGGGGTAAAACATCGCAATCGACAATCTATCGTTAGACCGCATTTTACCCACAATTGGTTTCGTTTTACCCACCCTCAATTTTTTTTTATCCGAAAAACAACTGGGACAACTTCACTAGCCCGAAAAATTTTCCGGGCTGGGGGTGAAACGTCGCAATCGAAAGGCCTTCATTAGTCCATGTTTTTCTCATAATTCATTTGATTTTACCCCCTCCCAAAATAAATTATTTAATAACAAACTTTTTTTTTCCAAAAATAACATAATTCGCTGTAATATGACGAAGGAAAGATTTTAAGAGTGGGTAGTGTCGAAGTACGATTGACTTAACCGAAAAAAACATTTTACAACCCCTTCAGTAAATTCTGCAACCCCCTTCGGTAAATTTTACAACCCGCAAAGACAACGCAAAAAACTGACAAAATTTCAATTCCGGGCTAACTTCACAAAGTGAGTAAAATCAAAGGTCTTGATCCTTAGGGGTTGAAAACGTTTTACCCATCATGAATGCATCCCTACAAGTTTTTACCCCCACATGATTTCGTTTTTCCACCCCTAAAAAATTAGCCCAGACAAGTAAATATTTTTTTTAAATCCGGGCGAACTTCACAAAGTGAAAAAAAATTTAAGGGCTGATCTTAAGGGGTTGAAAACGTTTTACCCATTATGAATGCATCCTTACAAGATCGAAATTAATTATTATTGCCAAGACATGTAGTAGCGAAAATTGAGATAACATGACAAGCTGCAGCCGAGGACTGAAAAAACGTAAGGCGAAACGTGGTCCTATCTGCGAACATACCTAACCATGGAATTAACGAAAGGAACGTCCGAATTGTTAAACTTGATGCGTGGTAAATTCTCAATATCAAGGGGTGATTTATATGTTATTAGTCATTTTGAATTCTTCGGATTTAAAGAAAGGAAAGGAAATCACTATTCACGCAGAACATCTTCAGATATACCCAAAGAAATGGACAAGTACAACTATGCATCGTCCACATAAAGCTGTAATTTTCTATGCTTGACACAATCAAATATATCATTGCTGAATATAATAAAGAGTAACGGTCCTCGAATAGAGCCTTGCGGAACCCCAGAGGTAACGTGTTTATAGAAGGAAAGTCTACCGCCATAAAACACTGCCTGACAGCGGTCAATCAGATAGTGTGAAAGCAACCGCACGGCCTGAGTTCTGAAATCAAACTTCAACCGTAGTTTTGTGCAGCGGATTCCATGGTCAACACAATCAAATGCCATGATCCTCTCAATCACTTTAGATAGAAAAGGAAGATTAGAAATTGGACGAAACTCTATGGAATGTGTGAGATTTGGAAAACGAGAAGTCATGAAAATTGTGTTGCAAATATGATCAAGGAAAAAGTGAAATAAAATAAATTTTGGTTCAATGAAGTCCAAGCCGACTGCCCGAGGCTTCAGCTTGTCAAAATTTAATTGATAGCATTTCAGGTGATGTAGCTCTTTGAAAAGAAAATGCTGGAGCACACTGATGTACATAGGGGTCCGCCACATTAATATCTAAAGTTGAGGAATGAGTAAAATTACATATCTTGTTGTTATTAGAATTGAATCCCAAAGAGTTTATATTTTTAACCGAGTTTCTAAAAACAGAGTTTCATTGCTAATATTAGAAAAAAAAATTTCCTAGGGTGGGGGGAGTGGGGAGGGGTAGTCTAACTTCGTAACGTGTGGACCGATTTGGAGAACTCTTTTTCTGTTGGGTAGAGTATGTTCCCTGGTTAATACCACGAAAAAAAATGTTGGTAGGGTGGCAGTGGGGGGTTGAACCTAACTTTTAAACGCGTGGACCAGTTTGGATGGTTCTTTTTTTGTTGTACAGAGTAGAAGACACTAAAAAGTGAAAAATAATTTACGACATTTTAAAGTCGGTGCAAATCAAACAAACCAAACAACTACAACAAAAGTATTTAATCGTCCTTCCTTATGATCCCGTGAGCTGAAACGTTCAGGTAGGTTTATGTATTATTTTCAAATGTGGTTGGGTAGTTGTTTTGTGAAAAATATACTATCTCTCCTCTCCTCTCTCTTCCTAGTAGTTAGACGATCGATATCTTTTTCAGGACGAATAGTCTCTGTTTCGTAGAATAATCAACGAATGAATCTCTCTCGCAAACCAAGGACATTGAGTATTTAAGATAGTTCTTGATACAACTGGGACATGCCTGTTGTTCAAATAGTTTAACACATCGGTCAAAAATTTCAGCTGATCATCAATACAATTCAAGAAATTTGTCGAATCCCTTGGGATCACCCGTTCCTCTTCAAAAAGAGCCTCGCGATCAGTTCCATTATAATTGCGGTAAGAATAGTTGCAGTAGATATATTCTCTCGTTAGCAAAATGACATATTAATTATATTCAAATCGTAGTCAGAAATCCCGGGAAGTGATGTGTGATTACAACACAGAACCTTAGATCTATTTGTGATGATAAAAACATCAAGCAGCGTACATGAATATATACCAAAGCGAGATGGTTCATTATTTCCTCAATGTAAACCTTATAAGCATAACATATTATTAAAACAATGGACTTGTCCACTATTATAATATTTTCGTCGTTAGAGACTAACAAGATGATATTATCGTCAAAGTGCGTGTAATTGCATAAAGGAGAGGTGATGGTGTTGCTGCCTATGTAAGATCCAGTATTCCCTGTAGAGTAACACTGAGAAGTGAAGTGAGTGTCTGTGGATATGAATACATATTCTGTGAACTTGTTGTAGACTTGCAGAATTGCCTGATTGGCTGCATTTACAAACGCCCTAATTTTGATTTGGATAATCCTTGGATTAACTCAAGATATATTACTCCCTATTACATAAATATTATTATTGGCGGACATTTTAATACTAACTATCTTATATCTTGCAGATCCTTTCAATTAACGACGAATTAGCTTCCGTAGATTTGCATCTAAAAGATTTCGACCCTACTCACTTCTCTCGGACATCTTCTTCTCTATTTTAAATGTTTTTTATCACAACTTGCCTTCTTAAATTAGATTCAAAAATCAGCTAGCTATGTCTGGTATATCTGACCATGACATGATCATGGTCATCTCTCTCTGTTTTGGGGCTGCTGGAGAACCTAAATCATTTGATCTGGACGACTTGCAAAATGAGGCGAAAGCTACCTATTTGAGCGCTGTGCGATATATGTTGATGAACAGGTAGAGTATCTTAACAGAATATACAATATCTCCACAAGAGTTGGTAACCTTATTTTTCTCTGGAATCGTATGTACAACTCATGAAAGCGCTATTTTATTTCTGCTTTCTGGCCCTTCCTAACAGAGTTAATTCTGCAATTAGAATAGCCAAAAAAAAGATATTTCTCTTCGAAACTAAACTCAAATTTGCCTCCCAGGCAATTATGGAAAAATTTTAAATCTATTGGTTAGGCAATATCCAACAAACAACAAATTAATGGTGATCCAGAGGCGCTAAATGCCCAACTTCTGTCATATTTTGATTCTAGTATATCTTCACAGGACGATCTTTCAGGCTCAGCCTGACCCAGAATATCTCTATAGCTTTGAAAGAGCAACGAAGAATGATATTGTCGACGCTTATTTACGCGTAACGTCGGACTCGGTGAGTTGCGATGATATTAATCCCAACTTGATTAAAATAATATTCCAACATCAATTCTCCCACTAGTTTCGAAGTTCCCCCAATCTTGGAAATATTTCATTTTTATTCCCATACCAAAAACCATGCAAGGTAGCGACTTTCGTTCCATAAGTATCCTGCTTTAGTTTTCTAAAATAGCGGAGAAAATTATGTCAGCGCAGATAATGCAATTTGGGCTTTCGACCCGGTCACAGTTACGGCTCTACTTAAAGTCACTAAGAATATTAGGAAAGCAATAGATGAGGATGAAATATCCATTCTGCTTTTGTCGGATATTTCCAAAGCATTCCACACCGTAAATCATTCTACGCTATTTCCTAAACTATTTACTGGCTTCAATTTTTCCATACAAGTCGTAAATCTAGTATTCAACTATCTGACTGTTCGGTATCAATCTATACAGTTAAATTTTAGGCGATCTAATTTCTTCCGGGTTCCTACTGGTATTCCACAAGGCTCGATTCTCGGTCCACTTATATTCTTGATTTTCTTTAACGACTCTCTTAATGTTGTAGAATACTGCAAACAGCATCTCTAAGCCGACGATACTCAATTGCTCATTTGGAAACCATAAGGATTGTATGAAGATGCAATTGATTTAATGAATGATGATCCCTCCTTGATATATGATTGGACTATTACTAACAAGTTAAGTTTCAATCCTTTTAAGTCTAAGTGTCTATAAATTAGCAAGGTTTGAGTCGGCACTAGTGAGCTCCCGCTAATGTAACTTAATGGCATATAGATTTCCTTTGTTAAGTCTGCCAAGAATCTGGGTACATTATTTAATCAAAATCTGAACTGAAATAATTATATTAATTATGTTGTGTCCACAGGTGCGGATTTAGGATGTCGGGCGAAGGGATAGAGGGGGGTTTAATTTAATGCTCTTTATTACCCTTTTTCACGTACTGAATTTAAAATTATTTATTAACAAAAAAACGAAAGAAGTTTCACTTCATCCGTGCACTTATGTAGGTGAAGTTTAGGTTTTACGATTCCGTAGCAACTATCATAGAAATCATTATAGTTTCAGTCTGTACGTCCGTCCGTCTGTCCGTATGTCACAAGCTTTCAGCCTCTCATTTATAAACCTATTAAGATAGAGATATTTTTTGTACCTCTTTTTCATAAAGTGAAAGGTGTACTGAAAATTGTTTTTTATTTAAATAGGTCTCCTAAAATGTCTTAGGGCCTCTCCCCACTCTAATTTTTAAACTATTGATGCAAAACCTAAAAATAACTACTAAACACAATCATGTGCGTGTCAAACACGCTGTTAACTAATTTTTTTTATTACATTATTAATAAGAGTATTCAATAATATTCAATAAAATTTTTTTTTAATCATAATGCCACAAAAACCTTACATTTTCCAATATTATCTACTTAAAAGCATAAATTGCAGGAGACTTTTTCTCATAAATTCTCCATTGATGGAGTGCACGAATACATTTAATTAAGTTTCCCCGAAAATGATTTTTATTGGATGTCGTTGCTGGTTGAGCATAGTGCAATGAATAATTTTTTGTCAGTAATTGACTTATTCTTTAATATTCTCTTCGCAGAGAGCCTACCAATGAAAATCGACGTATTGAACAAAATAGAAATATTTAATGAAATTTCGATGAACCAAATTATTGCCTGTCATATCCTGAATTAAAATCCATATATATATATATATAGTGATATCAGTGTTCTCTGGATACGTAATTAATTTTACCTAGACACATCTGATATTTATGGTTAATTTAGCATCATTTATTTGGAAGTCCAGCAAAAAAAAGCCATAATTGCGTTAAGCTTCCGTAGAAGGCTCGACATGTTTATTTAATTCAAACAATATGAGACTTCTATGGCGTCAATATACTCCTCCTTTTGTGTTTTGATTTATTCGATTTATTTGAATTTGAATAAACGCCTGATTTGTTCCGTTCCGAACAACGCCCGAATCAAATTTTCGGTGAAAAATTGTAAAGTTTGAGGCTAAATTTGCAATTTGATTTGTTCATTTATTCTAGTCGGTCCGCAAAAATGTGGACAAATTCCCACCATGATTTGTTTATTTGATCGATTTACGCCACAATTGGCTCTTGGTCAAGTGATGTATGCGAGGATTTTAAATTCTCCCCTGCCCTCCCTAAAAACGGTGATGATTTATATACACCACAATGAACGCACTAATGAAATAATGTGGTTGATTTTTTCGAACCGAAAAACTTCATGTACGGATGTACGAAATAGTATTTGTTGTTTCCGATTTTAAAAGGTTTTCTTTGAAGGTTCCCGATTTCTTTAATAGAATTGACCATGTAGTTGGGTTTTGTGCAGGAAACCTCTTTGCCCCCCCCCCCCCCCCCCCCACTCTTATATTTGCCATACTTTGAAAAACTTTAATGGATTTCATTTAGGGTTAGGTTTTGGAATCTGAACAAAAGAGAGAGAGGAGAAATGTTTATATTGGCTTCAGTTTAGTTTTCTTTATTGGTACGTAATGAGAACATTTTGGAAAGAGTTGGGAAAACTTTATTTGCTCTCGTAATCGAATAATGGTTGTTTGAAATTAACCACGAAACACTGAAACGTAATAATATATTTATTGATTTATGAAATCCATTGGTGGAAGCAAAAGAAGGTGGCATATAGTAGATGCGCATTGTTCGAAATCTTCCAAGGATACATCTCAGTGGTAAATATAATGAAATCCCTTTAGCTTGTTCTCCATATTCTGAAATTTAAAATAAAGTTCTAATGCAGCTTTCTGAACCATTTAGGTCAAGAGTTCTGCGGAATAACAGTAGTGGTTCACTAAAAAAAAAAAAAATTATTGCGTACTTTATTTCATTTTTCAAAATAGTCGCCTTGCAAATATTTCAACTATATGCTAGCTGTTTTAGTTCTAGGAACTAGCTGAAAGAACTTCTCTGCATACAATTTTAGGAGCAAAGCAGAAGAACCCCGAAAACTTCACCAACAGTTCGATCACAGCCTACTCTGGATACAAGTCGGATAGCTGACACGAACAGCTGAGCATTGGTTGTTTACACCACCAATGCTCAGCTGTTCGTGTCAAACAAACATGTTACAGTAAAGAATAGGAAATGGTTGGGGAATTCTACTTTTTCGTAGTATTTCTCGCAGTACTTATAAAGTCTCAAATTGGAATTTATTTGACGTGAACCTACAAATTTTCTGAGCATTGTGATTGCGATAAAAAAAATTCTTATTTACAATTTTCATGTATTTTAATGGGAAGACTCTCTTGTGTTCGTTTTGTTGAAGTATTGAGGTTAGAATGCCTCAATGACATCAGCATTTCTCTTTAGTTTTGGTTAAGACAAAAAATAAATGAAATAATGGCAACATGCTTGATGGTAAGATGACCGAACTGTCATTTTTTCCGGGCTTGCATCTAGACTAGGCTGTGCTTCGATGTTTACCAGTAAACAGTCATGTGCCGCTGCCTATGGGATTCGAACATAGAACCTCCGGATTTGTAGGCCGACACGATATCACTTACTCCACTGACGACTTATATATAAAACTGTACGGGTGGTAATACGACGCAGGGGGATGCTGCCACCACTCCGCTTTCCTTTCCGCCCCTACTTCTACTGCTCGTCAATTTTCAATTTTTACTAGTAGGTATACTTATTCTTGCCATTGGTAATTTTATTATAGATATTAAAATGACGATGTTGAGCTAAGTGACGTCAACCCAAATTCAAAACAGCGGACGCTCCGAGATGGTGGATTACCAACGGTCAATTGCAAAGACTTGAAATTTAGTAAACACAATAAGTTTTAATAGCAAAACGTAAATTTAACATTTGGTGACGCTGATATGAAGCTACAACCAGGGTTCCCTGGTTTCAGCTTCAGATTATGTGTTTAGTTTAGTTTTTCCAAGTAAACAGCTCATTACATCAGTTGAATAATAAACTAAGCTGCTCTAAACTATCAGGAAAAATAGCATACGGCAACAATACTCTAGCAGAAATGGAATGAGAAGCGACTACCTTATGCGTAGCCCTAGGCGTCTATCTAACACTTTTTTAGAAACTTTATATTGTATATTACTCAAAAGTCAATAAAAAATTCTTTTAGTAAAATTAGTAAAAGTAATCCTAATCCTAACACTAAAAAGTATAAAATAAAAAATATGTTAAAAAACCTTTTAAAAAAAAGCTTTTACTTAAAAACCTCTAAACTACAAAACCACAAAAATGTTCATTGAAATTTATAGCTCAAAGTATAGCTACAGAAAAACTATTTCATTGATGACCGCTCATAGGTGTAGGTACTTAGAAGTTACATAAACATCGATCTTTTTAAAATATGAAATATATATTTTAGAAGCTTGAGGCATCAAACCTTTTCGTGCGATGATTTTCTATGACTTTCAACGTAAATTAAACCAACAATAGTGTGCGGATAAACTCGCTTAGACTTTTGTTAATGAAGCAACATCTCAAGCCACCGTGCTTCGCTGGTTTTTCGAATTCAATCATGGTCGCACTTCGCTACAGGACGAATTACGTGAAGGTCGTCTTAAATTGGCTGTTGTACCAGTAAAAATAGATGCTATGCGTGAACTGATATTGCAAGATCGTCATGTGACATACCGTGAGATATCATATATCGCATATATTCAAGATTGTATGAACATTTGGCCGTAAAAAAATTTTGTTCTCGTTGGGTATCGCATAATTTGACAATCGCTCAAAATAAGGCTCGTGTCGATTGGTTCAAAGATATGTTGTAAAAATTCACACGCGGTGCTTCAAAAGACGTCTATAAGATCATGACAGGCGACGAATCATGGATCTATGTAAACACCAATCGACTGCATGGGTCTTTCAAGACGAGCCGAATCCAACAAAAGTTGTTCGCGCCCGAAGCACCACTTCGAAGCAAATGGTCGCCTTTTTTTCAGAGTAAGAAAAAGACGAATCACTAAAACAAGTGAATTTTTGAGCATTCGAAACATCGAATTGATGGGTACCGTACAATCCTAATTTGGCACCCAATGATTTCTTCTTATTCCCGCAGAGCAAAAATAAAATGCAAGGTCAACGTTTTTCGACGCCTGAAGAAGCGGTTGATGCGTTCAAATCACATGTTTTGGACGTACCTCAATCGGAGTGGAAAAATTGGTTTAAACGCATCTAAAAGTGAATGATCTTCAAGGAGAATATTTTGAAAAACAATAAAGTCTTTTACTTGTCTATCTCAAAACTTAGTTAGCAACCCTCGTACTACCTTAAAACTTCTTATCTGAAATAAAGTCTCAAAACAGATGATGATGTGCACGTCCGACGTAACTGATGCCGTACACTGTTCCTCTAGAACTGCAGGACTTGCTTCTTGACTACCATTGTACTAAACTCAGTAAAGTTAGTCACATCATAACGAGCCTATGTAGAACTCCCAGAAAAAACGATATAAAGACATCCACACCTTATCTGTATTTACACGGTTTGTACATACTAAACAATTCAATGTGGAGAAGACCATGCTCTAGTATCTGTTACACTGGAAGTCCTCGTCGTTTCCTTTTTTTTTACTTATATTTTCACTTCTATATTTAATAGTCTCAAACATATCTACAGACCAACAAAATTCGTCGGAAATCTAGACAATCTCTCTTCATAACAAAAGCTTAATGCAACGACTGGTGCTGACGTAAAGAATAAAAATTTTTGATGCTCACATCAGACTCGGCTTAGATGTTTTTGCCATAATTATCCGCAAAGTGTTTAAATTGCAGACTATTCTCGAGATCGTTTTTATACTATAGCGAAAGTGTATAGCATTACAGGAGCAGCTGAGTACGTGTTTAATAATCATCTTCTCCACTCTGTTATCCAATAGTATCCTCTTTCTCACGCAAAGTTTCTTCCTGGCAACTAAGCACCAACTGTCTGCCATACATAAATAACATGCAAAACAGTGTAGTTACTGGCAGTTCGTATAAAAAGGACTTTCATCCTCTGATAAAACATACCTAATTTAGCAGCTATTCGTCTTTTAATTTATTGTTCGAGAAACATTGAGATGTTTTGCCTCGGCATATCCGACGGCATTTTAAGGGATAAATTCGTACAAGACACTTGACAACGGTATTATTTTGCCTCAGTGAGCCTTAAACTAAAAGGACTTCTTGAAGCCTGACGTTGTTTTTTTTTTTATGGTGGGTGAAATTTTGGGGTTGAATACACCCTTTCAGTCTCGTGCAAATATAAACATTATTCTACAGAAATGACTTCAGTAACGGGAGGTTGTTTTAAATATGACTGACTGAAAGGTGAGGTGTAATCCTAAAAATAAATTAAACGAATTCACATGACTCTATTTAAATTTACTTTTGTCCACAATAAATTAGTTTTACTGACATTGGTCTTATACTTTAGTCCAGGCAAGCACTTCTAATGAATTCTGCTAGTTTACATTAAACTGGCAGAGGAAAGAATCCATCCATCCAAGCATATTTAATATAGGTGTCCCCGTGGCATTAGATTTATTTTTTCCAGGAAAACTCGACTAGCACAAATGTTGCAACTAATTTCTATAGCCACGCAAAACTATAATTTACTAATCTATAAGTAAAATATTTTCATTTTAAGGAAGTATAAGGTCGGTCCCAAGCCAAATGGAGTGCCGCTAGGCTGCATATTGTTGCCTACATTTTTTCTGGTTATTACAAATGACCCGTTGAGCAGTTTTTATTCCGGTATTTTTAAGAAAGGTATTAGATAGATATTTCTTTTAAAGTGCTTGCAAAGTATTCTCTTTTTTCTGCTAGCCACAAAAGTACACTATCTGAGCGAACTGATTTGGAATCTTTTCTGGATCTTTACAGCTCCTTCAGAAGTTGTTCATATGTGACTCAGCCCAACAGCATGATTACATATGACCTAATGTCACTTGTACGGAGGCAACATAAGAATTTCTGCTTAATCATCAATGTATTGCCTTTCTTTAGCTTTCTGGGCATCGCTGGGCGCCTGGCTCGCATTATTTTATAATGAATATCTGAAGGAAGGTCAAACGACAAAGCCTTTCAGCCTTTGTATCTCCGCCTCTATCCCCATAATAACAAGATCTTTAGAACTTAAATTGAAGAGCTTAAGTGCATGTATGCAAGCCCTTATGTTACTCGCTACTGTACTATAAAAAAGTCCGTATTGTTATTGTGTGACCCTAATTGTAGTTATCTTAGGCGCGCGGTTTCTGGTTTACGGTTACATTAGTGTCTCCTTAATGGCAAAAAGAAGAAAGTCCTAGAGGTTTATCTATTCACCCTTTATGGTTCTCTCCAGACCTATCAAACTGTTTGAGCAACACCCTCTGCACCGTAAAGTGGTACCTGCCGATTCATTATCCGCAAGAATATAAGCAGCATACCACTTCCAAATAGCGAAGTCAGGATTTTGCGCCAGCAGTACATGTAGAAGTTTGGTTACAATATCCTTTGCTTCAGGTATGCTTCTGGTATTTGCGCTGTATTATTTTTCCCATCGTTATAAATATAAAAATCCTACAAGCTCTAGCTCTAGAAAAATAATTAAACCTAATCAAAAATGGACCAAGGCCCAGGTGAGTCCCAACTCTGAGAGAAGTTCCAAATATAAAAAAATTGAAACTAAACCTCTTAGAGTTAATGAAAAAATTTACACGAAAAATCAAAATGAAATCACAGACATAGAGGGATTTTGGAGGGAGTGGGGGGGTGGTGATATGTCACCATGGCAGATATAGCGGGATAGTAGGATTATCTAAGCATTCGGAGCTATTATCGATTGCCGGACAACTCTGCAGTGTGTTTAAAGCAGAGAATTGGTCATAGAAAGAGCAGCAGGGTTGTTACTATATCGCCCAAATCGACCTAATGGTAGCGACTCAAAGTAATAAGATCACAGCTGGTACCTAGGTCTCACAATAATTTCCAGAACTTAGGAGCTATGCACAAGAGTCAGTAAAATCATTAGGCTATCAGCTTGCTATGAAAACTTGGAGCAATCTGTGAACATCCCCACCAACGAATTTTGTAGAAGTTGTATGGATGAAAAAGAAGTAGAAAGGGTTCGGCATTTACTCTGCGATTGCCCGTATCTAGCTTTAGGTGCACACTTCTTCAGTGGACTGAATGATGTTGTCAAGGTCTGAAGCATTTTCTCAGGTTTCTTAACAGTTGCGGCTGGTTCTAAATATACCCTATACTAACATTCAGGTGCGGTCCCGCGGACGTCTTAGGTATAGGTGCGGAGCTTTCTTAGGTCTATGCGAGCCTGATCGACTTTCCGATATGCACAACTCTAACATAACCTAACTATTCCTTAAGTTTCTTTAAACATCTTTCTGCTAGACACTAGCGGACTATCATGTCTTCTCAGGGTTATAAGGTTAATTGACATTTCTTCATTGAGTATGTGAACCCAATACCTTTAAAATGCTATTTTTTCTGGTTTATTTCGCATATATCTTATTTACGTGTAATTTTAAAGATGTAATGATCCGCCTTTCATGAAAGATTATGTTGCTAAGATAAAAGTAAGATTGTCTTTGATTTGTATTGCGTTTTAGTTTCCAAAAACAACAATTAAGTGAGATGTTTCTATCTATCTATGGAAAAAATGAAGGCGACAGAACTGAACCTTGTGTCTGCCCGGTATTTAACTTAACAATGTCTCGTTAAGGATTATCCTTCAAAGTTTAACCATCATATGCAATAGCCTAATAGGCTGAGGATTTTTATTTTTCAATAAGGGTAATCTAAAATCCATCTAAATTCTATCTAAAGTAGTACTTAAATACTCTTGTAGAAGAGCCTCTATAAAATCTTGAAGTACATGCTTATGAAAATTATTAGTAGTGCGCTATCACACCAATAATTTAATATCCAAAGTTTTAAAATCTTCAAATTTAAAAAGTAAAGGAAGAAAAACCTCAACAATTAAACTGCTAACCCTTTGATGCGTTAGCATGGCTTTTAGCGGAAGGGAATTCGGGAGTAGGAAACTTGAATGTCTTATTTTTGCATTGCTGCGAGCTAGATACTAGCCCAGAGACGGAGTGGATTTTTTAATTCAGTTTTAAAAACCCACGGGGAGATCTCGTCTCGAACCCGGGGACCATGGCATGGTGGTCGTGTCGCTTAACCAATTGATCTAACTCCGTCTCCACACGAAACCAAAGGATTCGTTTCACTTAAAGGACTTTTAAAATGTTTTTCCGAAAATAAAAACAGAAAAGGATTGATTACCTACAACATAAATCGAAAAAACTATGTCTAAACAACCAGGAAACGACTTCCTGTGAAAGCGTAAATTAGATCATTCTGAATTTATATCAGGAAAAGCCTTTTCCTACAAATCTGAAATTATTCGTCTACGAAGTTATCCGCTTTTCTGAGCCTAAACTAATAACGAAATGGATTTGATTACTTTTTGGGGCTCAAAAGAAAAAGCTTTTAGATCCTTCCGAAAAAAGGATTTTTAATCGCGCCCTACAGTTAATGATGTTTTTTAACGGCAACAGCAAGAGGAAAAGAAAAAAGTAACCTTAAAAAATGACTCGTCCTCCATCAAACTAATTCACGTCTAAGTCTCTACTTCTCAAATTG
Organism: Leptarthrus brevirostris; assembly: GCA_964036015.1. Lineage (NCBI taxonomy): Eukaryota > Metazoa > Arthropoda > Insecta > Diptera > Asilidae > Leptarthrus > Leptarthrus brevirostris. The sequence continues at coordinate 11,233,997 of OZ038373.1, forward strand.
AGCCCAATACATAAAACAGTCAAAGCTAAGTAAAGTAACCACTTAGCCACTTTTTTGCAGATGTCCATAGTGCAGCCTTTTGAGATTAAAAGCATTATTAAGGCCACTTAGGGTGTTTAGTTGGAGGTTTTAGGACTAAAGAAAGTGAAAAAAAATTCTCAAAAGGCAACAAAGTAAGTGTAAACCTATTTTACCCCGACTTTATCTTACCCTTCGCATCCAGCGCATGGCTTTAATTAGCGAAAGCATCATAAAACTCATCTCCTGTTAGTATGTTTACACCTATTTCCGCCCAAGTGTTGAATAATTAATCCAAGTTCTTTCGCCAAAGCATGTTCCTCAAATATGCCACGACGTTGTACACTTTTGAAGTCACTCCCCACGGTTTCAAAGGTACCTAAAATTCAAATGGACTTAAAGGCGATGTGCACGTTCACCATCTGCTTTTCGAGCAAAATTCTGAATAGCATATAAATTTCTGAACCGTAGCTCAATCTAAAGCAACTAGAAAAGTTTCTTGTATGATTTCGGAATCAAATTTGCCTTAAATCATGATTTATGCTTTGATGTTCGTTCCAGATCCCCTTTAAAAGACATATTTGCTAGGAGAATTGAGGCCCATGTCAACGCAGAGTGAATTCACAGACTTCATAATCTCAGAACGTGTGTGATACGCACATGTGGGCATGAATAATGAAAGTTTGTTGTTTAAGGAAAGTAATTAGGTCAAAATTTGCTTGGAGTTTTTAAATATTCAACACAACTAAATTTTCGTACTTTGACCTTGGCCATCCATCCACGTTAAAGTCATCAAGTCAAAAACGTGCTAAATAGAGAGAAGCTAATTCCGGACTTTAGGAGATTAATTGAAGTCGTCGCTACAATGGGCATAAAGCTGGAAAAGTGTAGGCAACCAAAGTTTGGGGTTTTACCATTAATTTTTGTTTCAAATTATAAGGCTAGGGATTATTTGTCGAGACAATATGATCTACTGCTTTTTGGAGTTTAGATTTTAAGTCCACGGGGAGATGGGTTAATTTGACTGAGTGATTATTTGAATTAAATGTTTGGGTACAGAGCAGAGGAACAAAAGCTAAATTAAATTTTAAAGTAATACTTTGCTGGTACATCTTTCTCCTATGATATAAACTTTTTTATTGCAAGAAAAAAAACATCCATCAAATCAAATTCAAATTCAGACACAATTACCTTAGATATTGGCTGCAATTTTGAGGTGTGAGCAAGAACATTATCATAATAGAACTGCAATACGTTGGCATATTATTCTGTCGAGGCCTGAAATATAAATTTTTTGCATTTTTGCTATGTCCTCATATCGATAAAATCAAACAAGAAAAATCTAAGGCGATTTGGTTTCCTTTGGTAAAGCGCCAAAAAGGCCCATTGTGATACCACAGTTTAGGCTGTGTGCTCAACCCTGTAAACCGCTAAGGAAAGAGGTGAGACTAACTATAGCTCTCTAGGAGGCCGAGCTAGTTCCCTGTCGGCAATGGAATCTAGTTCTCGGGCAACCAATAGATATTATTGGCTGGAGCCTAAAGGTTTTGGCCCTATCACGTAGCCGAGAACCATTTAGAGCTCCTGATGAATTGAATTAGATCCCTGGCACCAGTGGAGCCTTAACTTGAACTCTTGAAAAAAGGGGCAACCCCCAAAAATCGGCTCCTGTATTTAGCTAGAACCGGGCAATTGCAGAGGAGGTGTAGCATATTTTCCTCATCTTGGCAACTCTTACAGAAGTCATTTCAGTCTGTCGGCGTATTTACCTATGAGACAGTGGTCTGAAATAATGGAAACTATAACGCCTATTATACTTTGTCTAAGTGAGGAGAGCTCTCTTGACCGCTTAGGTCAAGCTTTGGCAGGCGTGTTCTCTCTGCCATCTAACATTTGCAATCCTGAGGCATGTTTGTGAAATCTCCACTTTGCAATTGGCCAACGGCTTGCCAAATCGCTGATAAACGTCCGAGTCGGGACGAATTGTACAAATTCTCACTAGTTCGTGAGCTCTAAAGTTACCCAGAATGTCACTATGCCCAGGTACTCAATTAAGACGTACGTTAAGACTCATCCCGGGAGGGATTTAATTGCAGCCTGACTATCTGAGAAGATACAGATGTTATCCGTAGTCTGCGTTAAGTGCTTCAGACGGTCTACGGCTACCTTCATCAGTCATGATTTTCTCCTGAAAAACACTGCAATAATTAGGTAAGCGAAACGAAATGCCTAGGTCCAGGTGTTCCGAAAAGATACTACCACCCGCTCTGCCTTCCAATTTTAAACCATCAGTGTAAAGATGCACTGACTCTCCCCATTGAGAGGGACCTTCCTCCCATTCAGACCTGGTAGGGAAACAGGAATCACATTTAGCATTAAAGAAAGGCTTGGGTGTGGTATAGTCAGTGTTTGTTGCGAATCTACCGTACAGGATTTTCGAGTGTCCGCAGTCAGTGCGTTTGCAAGTCTGAACCTAATGGTAGACAAGAATGCAGATTGCTTACAAAAAGATTCACCGGTAAACGGTGGAGAAAAGTGTCTAGGGCTTTAGAAGGTATGGTTAAGGGAACTTGTTATTAGTAGTGCTGAAATCCTTTTAACATTAGCAAGTGCTTTGTGATGGGTTGATATATCCAGAACTGGCCACCATACCACCACCTCATAAGTAAGTATGGGTCATATGACACATACCCCATCTTTCTCCTAGTGCTCTTTTACACGAGTACAACAATGCTGTAGCTTTCCGTTATCTTTCTTGGATGTAAGGCTTCCAGCTATGTCTCATATATAGGAAAAGACCTAGATTTTTAACCTAGTTACCTAATTGCAGCCTAACCCCATTTAATAAAGGGCAGCTCATAGCAGGGACATTGTGTTTCCGAGAGAATAGTATTAACTGTTTTATCCCGGATTATACCCAGACCACACCCATCACTACAGATCTAGGAGTAGCTCATCAAGAGTTAGGTTCTACAAGAGTCGTGATAGGATTCCTCTCTGAGGAGTTCCTCTACTAACAACTCTTTGTATATTAGATCCTCCCAAACTAGAGTTAATGATCCTGCATTTTAGCATGAGCTCAATTAGCTCGATGAGAAGATCGTCAAAATCCAGTCTCCTCAAGTAGTAAAAAATATCTATTCAAAATTTGTCAGGAGAGAACTGAGGGTTTGTAAAAATTGAATATAAATATCCACTCTGTCTCTGGGCTGTTGTTAGCTCGCAGCAATGCAAAAACAAGACATCCAAGTTTCGTCACTCCCCCAACCTTAATTCTCATTCAAAGGTACCAAACAGGACTATAGTATTCCAAAGTAGGCCTAACAAAAGTACAATAGAGAAGTTTTGTTATTTTAGAGTCATTCAACTCTTGACTATCGTTTAATAAAACCTGAGATCGCGTGATCCTTTTCTACAAGAAAATCTATGTGGTCCTCAAAGGAAAAGTGAGTATGAAGTAAAACCACAAAATCTCTGGTCCATTTATGAAAGGCGTCTAAGTCAAAGTTTGAAAGCACACAATATCCTTTTCATTAGCAATAATATAAAAAATTTCAGCATCATCAGCATAGCAAAGAATTCTGAAATTATGAAGGAACGTTTATACATTATTCATGTAAAGGATAAAAAAAAGCAACGGTCCAAGATGGCTGCTCTGTGGGGTCCCTAAGGCGTTAGATATTTCATTAAAAAGTGCTCCACGGAACAAAACACACTGTGTACGATAGAACAGATACAAGTTTACAAAAGAGGAGGAAAACCTAGAAGGTGTAACTTATGAATGAGAATTCTGTGATTGATTCTGTCGAAAGCTGTTTTCAAATCAGTGAAAATGCCATCAACTTGCTTACCGGCTTCAATGGCGGAAAATCAGTATTTGGGGAATTCTAATAAGTTGGTTGTGGTAGATTTACCCTTTATAAAACCGTGTTGAAACGAGCCAAGAAACGATTTACAGTGAAACTGCAAATAGATAAATTAAACAAATAGTCAGCCTACCAACCGAGTGATCGCAGGCTCGAATCCCATCGGCAACGACCCGTGGTTGTTTTTTGCTAACAATAAATCGCGATAAAAGCAAGGTATTGGGGATTGCATAGAAAATGTCAGTGGTCTCTGAATCCACTTTAAATTGTAGGTCCGCTTGCAATCGAATAGGATGAAAAAAAATCTAATTAGGTACTTATTCGTTGCTTGAGTATCTTCAGGATAAAGTTAATTCGATATTATGGACTATAAACTCCATTTGTGCTTATAATCATTTATTAAAAGAACTCGTAACTAGAATTACATCGAAATTCTGCTTCAATATGCACAAATTTTCTATAGAGTACCATTTAACTCCTCGCGAAATGATTCCCCCGGGGTGCCGACACCATCAAATTGTGATTTTCCTCAAACCCAACGACTAAAATTATCCATTTATGCTGTTATGTAGCATTCCGAACAGATAAAAGGTTCTTAACTCTGCACGGGGTCGTTTCGTTTCACAAGTAATTATGTACTACTTAATATCCTTTTGTAAGAAGCTTATTGGTTAAGAAGAAATTACCGTCGTACAAAAGAAGACGTTGTTTGCACATTCTTCAACATAACAAGAGAAAAACAGAAGATTTTCTTCGTGCGAAGAAGAAAGTTTATTTTCGATATTTAGGAAAATTAACTCCAAGACCATTTCCCAAGAAGTCATTAATTTAGATATACTTACTTGCGTTCAGTCGAGGGTTCGTCGTATGGGCTTATGGTAGAAAAAATGACCTATTCAATACAGAGGCCGAAGGTCATGACGGATTAGATTTTGTGTACTAATGGAACTGTATGGGGAAAGGGGAGTTGCAATTTTCCGGATTGGGACTTTATTGCGGAAATTACGTTCACAAGGACGAAGAAAATGAGCTCTTGCAAAGATTTCGTTTGATATCTTTGGGATGCTTTAGCTTTAACTTAAAAAAGTTCTTTCTATGTTATTCGAGTTTGACAATAATATCGTTCTTACCCGGTCTTTTATAATGCGGTTCAAAATGTTATTTTTATTTTAAATGCAACAAATGCCTGGTTGTATTTAAAAAGTATTGCACGGAACCGGAAAGATTAACTCCGTCGTAGGCGACTCCAAGCCCGGTTGAGAAAGGAAGAAGTAAAACCACGCGTTAGCCAGAACACCTCGGCATAGAGAGTATCTACGCGCTATACAAATACACTCTCGGTGACTCCCAGAACGCCTTCAGGAGCAGCCCTCCTTCTGGTATAATAACTCGTAACCCGCTTATCTGAAAACTATACATACACATGAAACGTCACTGATACCTCGGACTGATTTTGTGATGACGAGCTTTGGCTATAAACAAAGGACTACGATCGCGCTATGAAACGTGAGAACTCTGTGTGACGAGTGTGGATACGCAAAGATCATGGAGGTGGAGCGCTCCTAAAGGTGATATCAAAATAGTCATGGGGGATTTCTACGATAAGATTGGCTCTAACAACATCGGCCTAGTGGGGAACTCTGGACTCGGAAACAGGTACGCCATTGGGGAGTTGCTTATGGAATTTTGTAACTCGCGGTAACTTGTCATCGGTGGGTACTCGTTTAAGCAAAAAAAAACAAAAAAAAAAACAAAAAATTCCACTTTACATCCTGGGTTACCACATATTTTTTTTAATACGATGTGGCCAAATCCTAGGGGACATCCCTTTGATGCGTTAGCATGGTTTTGGCCGGAAGGGAATTATGGTAAGGGGAGTGAGGAAACTTCAGTCTTGTTTTTGCACTGCTGCGAGCCAGACAATAGAGTGGATTATTTTAATTTCTTAATAAAAGCTCACGGGGAGATCTGGTCTCGAACCCGCGGCCCGTGGCATGATAGTCGTGCGTTTCTACAAATTGATCTAACTCTGATTGCGGAACTGAGAATTTGAGGGTGTGTGGTCGAAGGTGGGGAATCTCACCAAGTCTGGATCTAGACTGTGATGGTGAGACCGACTATCTCATAGCCTCGGATGTGTGGTGGTCACGGCGTCCATGATGTTGCTAGGTTTGCAGCCATTGCACTTATATGTGAAGCAGACTGCAGCATTATCAGCTCTTCGCATGGACCGAGATGCAAACTGTCACAGGTCTAGTGCTGACTATGTGCATAGGAAAATCCAGGATCTTGTCAAAAATAATACACCCGAATTGGAAGTGCCTCTCGGCAGTAAAGGTAGCTGAGACGTACCACGAAACGCTTATAACGGAAAACAGTGTAGCTGATGTCACAATTTTCAAATCCAAGATTGATGGAAGCGCAGGAGTAGGAAAATTCATTAAGGACCTGAATCTGAATACCCATCTACGCCTGTGATCGTATACCTCAGTTTATTAGGCAGCGATGCTGTGGTGTATGCGCTAGATTACGGGCTGGAGAGTTGTGTGGGGGGTAAGAGAATAGTGGTGGTACTCGACAATAAATTTGCGGAGACATTCACAGTCTTCGGCAGAGGGCCTGTTGGAGACGTGGGCCGAGAGGGAGCACTGCAGACATGGTGATTACATCGCTAAGATGACGAATACAAGTGCTAAGCATTAGAAAGGAATCGAAGGACTTTGAGATGGTTGATGGCACTAGTAGCAGGACATGGAAATTTCAGCTGTCATCTAAAGAAGATGAACATCCTTGAAGGTGATACCTGAAGACTGTGTCTGAACTACCAGGATACTGCGGTGTACATAGTATACCAGTATCCTGCCTTAGCGAGCAGAAGGAGGAGGCTCATAGGACACCACTGGCTGTATGTCGGAAGGATAGCAGACGTGTTTATAATATAATATAACTTTGCCCTACCTTACTTTATTAATTTTACTATTTAAAAACTGCCTCCAAATATGCCCGTTCTTCGGATGCATTTTGGCAGTATTACTGGGTTTACTAAATGATTTTCGGGTGTTTTCCTAAAATTTTTAAGAACTCATGCCTGTCCAAGTTATATTTAAAGGAATCGATGCCGATGATTAGAGAACAGAGATGACTCTGCTTCCGAAACTATTGTGTGGAAAAATAATACTGAAGAGTGCAAAGAAAAAATGCAACTGCTGCTAATGATTTTGTGGAGTCGACGAATATTATGGATGTTGGTTATAACTAAAACTGTATACTCTGCGGAACAATACAAAAGAGAAGACCATAGTTATGGAGCAAAATATAAAAAAAGAGGTTTGAGAGAGAATACAACCAGTACAGATATACGTCGTACAAACTTCTCAACTTATTCCGGAGAATCAATGCAGACAATACAAAAAAAAACTTATAATTAACAGACAATAAGTTATATAAAAGTTTATCTGTCTATCTATCTCTCTCTCTTCCCGTAACCCCTTGTGGGGTAAGGGGTGGGAGAAAAGTTCACCCGATTCGAGATAAAGGTTGCAAGTAGACCTACAATTTAAAGTAGATTCCGAACCACTTGACATTTTCTTTGCAACCCCCGTGGCCTTTTTAACGTAATCTGTTGTCAGCAGAAAAAAACTAAGAGTCGCCGTCGATAGTTTCGAACCTGGGACCATTGGATTCATAGGCTGACACGTAATCACTTACTCCACCATTGCCAAAAAAAGGTCCAGTATTACAAACTCTGTCACTCTCTGAATACAGATTTTAAGACTTGGTGAGCAATAACCCGAAAACTAAAAGGAATAAAGGTTTCGTGTGAGAAAAACATTGTAATGACATGATTGGATAAAACATTACAAATCATTACTGAATCCTGAAAAATCATCAGATGAAGTTTCGTATGCTCAACTCATATTGAAATTCTTTGTTTAGATGATGGAATTGGATAGGCAGAATTACTTGACATGTTGGAAACTACAATATATAACTTGGGCAGAATTCTTTACAAATTCTACTCCAAAATTCCTTAACAAATTGACAACAATATGTGAAAATGTGACGGAAAAGTTCAGAAAGTCCATAATGCTTCCTTTATTTAAAATGGGAGACCCAAATATGGTAACAAAGTATAGAGGTTTGTCCTTTATGGAGACGGTGGCTAAACTGAATAATGGCATACTAACACACAGAGGCTTCAGAAATGGTTTGAAAACTTTAACATTCTAAACGAATGTTGTTGTGATATTCGCTGAAATAAGGAGTAGAAATGTTTTTAGAAATTTAACGTGGGAATTTGTTAACGTTAAATTTAGTTTATTGAAATCAAAACTTTTCTACTTCGCTAACAGTGGCAAACTGACTTTTTCCAGTCTTGTTACAAAATTAATTTACTGCCTAATGGTCATAGTTCGAACAATATGTGTGTTTTGGATAATACTGCCGGTATTGCAGAGAGCCAGTGTTTAGTCTGATTATTTGTTTGTTACACAGCCCAACTTGGCGAAGGCCACGAGTAATTCTACTTATGGTACCCACCATAAAAGAATACATAAACAAGTGAGAAAGCTGAAGGTTTGGGGTTGCAGACTGAAATTCGTTGTTTATAGGTAATACGCAGACCTTTACAACAGACCTTTTGAAAAGTGACTTTTTGTTTCGCACCGTAACATCTGACATGCTGCCCTTCTAGCCAAACTTTAACTATTCGGTCTTCATCTTCAACTTTCTAAATGGATAGAACGTTTTTTGTCAAACCCTGTAATAAAAGACGGAATTACATCTGCTCCCTACGAAATAAATGCCGGTGTCCCTCAGGGGTCAGTTTTTTCTCTAACTTTATTTCTTTTTTTCATCAATGATCTTTTATCTCGCATCCTACAGAAATCAATCGAGAAAGTATGCTTAGATCTACGATCCTCGCTTGGGGCAAAGCAAATGGTGTTATGTTTAACGCATCCAAAACTCAATGCTGTTTTTAAAAAAATACCCAGCCCACCCTCAACCCTGAATATACCCGATTCACTCTCTTTACACATCTTGGGTATTGAGATATCCAGCAATCTTAGCTGGACTGACCACACATTTGTAATCGCTAAAAAATTTTCTGAAATGTTTGGGTTAACATTGTTCGCGTTAGACAATTGTGAGAGCATTGACTAACTGGATCATCGATGGAATGTCGGTTGTCTCTTACTCTTCTATCGTTATTTTCACGGCCATTGTTCTTTACTCTCCTGGTAAAATTTAGATGTACCGCCGATTTTTGGGAATCTTTTCTAAGTATAAAAACGCGAATGCGGAACAGTTTCCCATCTTCTGTTTTTCCCTCGTCATGACCCATTTCCCTCACCCTGAATTCCTCGCAAGGCTGTACTTTAGCATCATAGGGCATCCCCTGAGCTTTGGCATTATCATAAAAAAAACTGACAGTTCTTGGAGACATCACTAATGCTTCCGGACACAAACTAATACAACTCCACATCACGCAAATTAACGAATTGGATACAGAACGAGTGCTTTTCAGTCGTCTCTCTACTAGAGAACATAGCCCTGAGGTGATAAACGCTTTTGTACTGTATCGACCGCCTCACACGATATTCACACTGTTTGTGACGGTGAAGGAACCCTGTTCCACAAGAACTTAATATGCCCGATCTTCTGCCATATTCTAATGTGATGTGTGCAAGCTTATCTGCCTGATATTCAGCATAACTATAACATCGATTTACTGGGGCCAAGGACATGTAACCAGGTGAATTTTTTAATAAGCTTTCCCTAACATGCGGAACGAGCATGAGCGACAGCCCCCTGACCCACAAGTACACACGCGTAAACTAAAGAACCACTTCGTTGCAAGCTTGAAGAGAGACGATTACCTCTACAGTCAGCGGTCGGCACATTCAATTGCACCTGAAAACCTTTATCGTCAGTACGGTAAGGAAGCCGCATCTTACACTATTGCTACGGGAAGGACAAGTCTCACGTTGCGATAGTAGAACTGGGAGGATGATGGGAGCAGTTTGCAGATGTCACTGACGCTGAAGACTGGTCCCGCGGGACTCTAAGCGGTTCAAAATTTTTACGTTTTTAATTAGAATAGTTTTGAATGACTGTTCCCAGAGGGGTTTCCGAATTATGAACTTCGCCTTATGGTGTATCTACCTTATGGAAACACTCAAACAATCATGTTCTAGTTTGATTTTTTTTTGGTTCGGTTCAGATTATTCCTTCGTTTAGGCTTAGCTCAAGGATTAGTTTGGAAAATTTTTCAAAATTTCTTGGGGAACGTTTCTTAAAGCTGGGAATGACGTGAAGGCAACACTGAGGAACCCCAAAATGTATATTCTGTATAATAAAACAACATCAGATAACATAACACGAATGAAATAGTTCGAAATAGATTCAGCTGAAAAAAGGTCAAGATAGTCTAAAGAACTAAAGAACTAAAAGGTTGTCTCAAAAAGTAGAATACTAGAATAGAATAAGCAAAAAAGTACAAAATTGTTTTAATACACCATTCCATTGTTACATAAAAACTTTAGCAACTCTGTTCTTTGTAAGAAATCTTGAAATAATCAAGTGAAACGAGGTAAGTCTTTCTATCGAAGATATTCCCGATTGACTGAGGATTCAAAATACGCCTTTTCTCAATAGTCGCAAATTTTCAAGCCTTTATCCTGCAAATACTGTTGTTCATTCCATTAAACTAAATCAACAGAAAGCAATCTGTTAAGCTGTGTACGTGCTTGCCTCGAAATTAAGACAACCTCGTAAGCACTCCATTTTCAGTTAATTCATCGCCACAGAAAAGTTCTTACCTTTTCTCGTCATCGTATCCTGGGCGGATAGGGATTTTAGGTTAAATTTGAATGTGTACAGGCTAACGAAATTAAGGAAGGCTGAAAAATTTCATCAAAATGAATAGAACTCCATTGGGAAATTCATCTAAATGAAAGTCCTAAAGGTGAAGAATGGATAGTATTTTTCACTTTAAAAAAAAAAGCACTATTGAGGGCAGGATACTGCAAAAAGACCATTTGTGGGGGCAGAGTTTAAGCCGCAAATAAAATTTCCAGAAAGGTATTCATCTGGTTTGAATGAAGATGCTTCATACCAAAAAGAATTCCAGGGAATTTCAACAAATTAATGAATTTTAATTAGGTAGTTTTAAACTTCATTTAAATTCTTTGTTTACAGTGATAAATATCCTCTGGAATAAGGTTTTATTTAATTTATTTTTGGGACGAACTGGCTTCCTGTTTGCTACCTCCGGTGCTATTACAAATGCCTTGGGGCTTGTTATTTTGTTTTGAAACTGAGACATTTTAGGGAGGTCATTTTTGTTGTTTAGTTTAGTTTAACTTAAGACATTAATGAAGTGGTCGTTTCCCAGGTATCCATTTGATGTGGTAAGAAAATTAATCAAAACAAATTTTTGCTATTACCCTTTTGTTTCTGTTAGTATAATTCTACATGAGAAAATCCATTAGGCGATGTTAGAGAAAGGAGGCAAGTGGCTGAACCTATAACAAAAATCTATTTTAAGAAAATTTGCAAATAAGAAATTGTTGTTTAACCAACTCTTTACATATCACACAACAAGGCCTCTTATTTAGAGCCCTGAGGAACTCTGATACTAAAGAAAAATATGAACTAGGTATCAATACGGGGAAGACCGATTTAATGTTGTTTACCACTAAAACACCAAGATACCGAATTTTAAGCTTCCTTAACTGAATGGACCAACACTTGCGCAATCCTCCAGCACAAAATATCTGGGCTTTATACTGGATATAAAATTAAACGTGGAAGAACGGGTCAAGAAAATGCGCATAGATTTCTATGCCTGACAAAAGAACCTTTGGCAAGAGGTGGGGACTTCAACCAAAGATGGTCCTTTGGATGTACACAGCCACGGTACGTCCTATACTCACGTATGAGTAACTAGTTGGGTGGCCTCTAGTAAGTAAGGGATATATTAAAACAAAACTCAAAAGAATACAGGGAACAGCAGGCGGGCACCATTTGGTCTTGCCCCAAGACGCCTGGAACGTGATTCTTCACCTTCTACGTATAAATCTACATATTAAAAATATCACATCCAGCAGTGCAGTCCGGCTAAGGGAATCTGGGTGCTGCACCGCGAAATCATACGGTTACAGTAACATCACAAATATGTTACCAGACCAATTAACCTCCTTAGCAGCAGACTATATCATTCTAAAGCTGACTCTCAGGAAAAATTTCACCATAAGGATTCCATCCAGGGAAGAGAGGATGGACGATGAAATGGGAAACTCTGAAATAGATATATTTACGGACGGCTCCAAAATGGACTGCGGAGTCGGTGCAAGAATAAACTCCGAATCGCTGAAGGTCTTCAGGTCATATAGACTTCCAGACTACGCCAGCGTAGTGACAGTCAGGCTACTATTAAGGCTCTTGACTCAGCTATTATCAGCTCTAAATTGGTAAAGAGATGATATTAAGAAATAACCCCCCTGAGCGACCGGTTCACCAGCAAATTGATCTGGGTCCCGGGACACAGAGACGTCAAGGAGAATGGCAGAGCTGACGAGCTAGCTAGGTGGGTCTCTGGTTTTCCTAGCTCCTTTGCTGAGATGCTGCACATTCTGCTTGGGACCATTAACTGTAAAATTTTCCCGCACTTTCTATAAACGGCAGACTCCAGATGGAGAGGACTACCCTGTTTCGCCAAATCTCAGATATGGTCGAGTTATGACATAAAAAGAACAAAATAACTCCGAACTAGGACTCGAAGGAACGCCGCTAGGACAACGGCGTTGTGCACGGGTCATTGCGCAATCGGGGACTATGCCGCAAGACTAGGCATCCCTTTTAGCACATATTGTCTCAGCTGCAAGGTTGAGAGCACAAAAGAAAGTCTTTTTCACTTCCTGTACGAATACCCGACATTGGCCAGGGCAAGATATCGGGGCATTCGGCAGCCTATGCTTCAGCGAGAGATCTCGGGTAGGAAAATTGAAGAAGTCATCCACTTCCTGAATTCTACAGAATGGATCTGATAACCTCCTCTCAATCGCTCATTATTCGACTTAAAACAAAATTGATCCCCGAATAATTGAATCACGAGTTTCTGTGTAATCAAAACGGCACATTGCGTGCTAATTGAGCCTGTCTGTCAAGCCAGCAGAAGCAATGCCATTAAGAAACAATGCAGCAAGCCCAAAAGCGGAAGGTAATGATGGCAGCAATCTTTCGCCGTGTGTGCTCACCCAATCCAATAGCAGGGTAGTTGAAGTCCCCAAATAGCAACAACTCATCAAAAGGCAGAATGTTGATTGAGAGGTCATCAACAAATGATCAAACTTTGACATAGACCGCGAAAGATGAGCCAGGAGGGATACAGACATATAACAATAGAGATTTTCTTACGTGGAAGCCGCAGGACTACGCAAATCAGCTCCAAATCATCAGAGGAAGTCACATCAATGACATCCAAAAGAATATCACGATGGAAAGCACACAAAACCCCACCACCAACCGGGTCACATAAACTGCAGAGAGGCGGTCACGACGAACGACCAAGAAACCAGGACCGAAGATCTCAGCATACGCTATACTACACCCTGGCTGGTTTTCGTCAAATAGATCACGTCAAAAAAAGAGTTGGTCGTGGCCGTAAGGAGGCGAGTCGTCTTAGACCTTAAAGTGGATATAGTTAATGTGATACAAAGATATCTGTATCAGAGGGCTATGACTCTCTCCTGTGTCAGAGGGCTATGACTCTATAATCAAACTTTTAGCATTTCTAATGTTGTTGATGTATTTGCATTCATGTCAATCTCGTTAAATTGTCTGCCAAAGACTCTCTTATCTCGAAATCACGTAAATCCAATTCAAAAGGTATCCACGACTGGAGCATGACCAATTTAATTGAGAACTTCCCATCCCTTTCTGTTGCTGTAATTCAAATTTTCTTAAGATTGACATGTCTAATTTTTTTAATACCATTTCGAATGGGAGCAGACCTTTTTCATTTTGGTCGTTTATAGTCTAGACTCAAGGGAGCAACAGAAGTGACACACCGTTGAATTTTCTCGGAACGATTTAACAATCTTTTCCCATCTCAAAAATAACTTCTTAAGACATTATTCCACTGCCAATCTTAAAAAATAAGAATTTCTCATTTCTTTTCATCTCGAAAAGTGCTCAACTCTGTTATGAACAATATGCCCTTTCCAGAATGTCTGCTTCCAGATGGTTTCGCTAATTCATCGCAAATGTAATGGTCTTGTATATCTTGCAAAGTTTCCATCTTTTCAAGCGTCAGTTACAAGCCAAATTGCTCTTTTCAAAATCAATTTAACACGTAAAAGAGCTTTTTCAATTTACTTTTATTGCTCCGACACACAATTACGAACAGAGCAAAATGGAATTTTCAATGTTTTTAAGTTGAAAACAACAGCGGTCACTTAATTAAAATTGAACACTTATTTCACTTTCTTTGTTTTCTGTCTGTAGCTTTACGTCTCGTAATAGTTGTGTAGCAGTGCAGAGCTCTTAAGGACATACTACCTACTTAACTGCATTCCATTATTCAATTAGAGCCAAAGGTAATTCTCCCTAAGCATAAGTGGTAGTTTGACCAAAATAAAAGTGAACGACGTCAAGGATAATCGACAATTCGACAGCAACAATGTTTGCTTTCCATTCTTCTACTAAAAGGATTTGCACAAAAGTACTCTATGCTTTTACCAATTATCCTGTCTCCGGCACAGATATAACCAATTATTTTGGTTCTACCTGTACCGGACTGGTCACGCATACTATAAGCACTTTAATTAGGAGAAATCTGAAAAGAATTCATGAGAATGTCTTCCCCAATTCTAATCCCATCCGCAATTCTCGTCCAATTTGATTACGTATTTCAGATTTGCTACATCCGGGTACATAAGCTCCAACCAATCCAAACGAGAGAGAACGGAAAGAAAACTTGACTTTCCCTTGAATTTTTCCACAATGTGGACCCGGTGTTAAGTAAAGCAAGAGTTCAAAGGAAACTTATGAAATCGATATGCCCACCAGCCCCATGTACTCTATGTACCTTGAATTGTAAGAAAAGTGCCATTGTCTTCAGGTTCAAGAACCCTCGAGGGAAGCCAATAAAGGTACACATATGCGATATCGAGTTAATACCACAATTGAAGGTACTCTAGTGTTATTTGAAATTTTATCCAGACGATTGCTTTAGCAAAATTTCTTGAAAAGTGGCCAGCTTCAGCCGGCACTTCAACTGGGAAGCCCACAAAAATTTCAAGAAACTTGGTGTGTACTCATAACCCCTCAGCAGTTTTGGCACTTAGTCAAGAAGACTAGAGTTTTGTGGATGTTATTTCAAGTACTTGACTTGGTTGGTTTTGCATCACTTGAGGTCTTCTTTTAAAAGGTAAACGCGAGAAAAGTGAAAATCTATACGATAATGGAAGAACATGCACATGCTATGTCGCTAACGGTACTTACGCGGAAAATTTTCAATTCGTATTACATAACAAGATTTATGGTTGATCTTGGCATACCTACTTTGCAACATTTTATTGCGGGGAATTTCATTGTCATATTTTTGCACATCCGCGTCTTAAATACATGGAATTTTCTTGAAACTGAAGCCTTTCTGATTTCACAGTCATATAAGATTTAAGCCATAGTTAGAGGATGGCTTTTGCCAAAACACATTTATGTATACATGTATCGAACCCATTAAAGCTTAAGCCTTTCCTAAGCCCGGAGTCTACAAGACGTTCTGCTAATCGTCTCAATATATTTATAGTTCTACCACTTTTAAAAGGCTAAGATAAAACTACTGAACAGGCTTAAATGGACAACATGCAGCAGTTGGGGCTCAGAAACTGAACGTTATCTTTGGTGTAAGTAGACTTATCTTACGGAGGCCGTAGAGTCCTCATTTGCTAATATGGATTACAACTCGACTAGCCAAAATATATTATTCCACTTAAAATTTTTGTAAAGGTTTTAACTAGGAGAGTTGTACCGAAGTCACTTACAATAGAGGCCCGGAAAGATCCGGCATATTTTGAGTTAAGAAGTATTCTCTTTCCGGTAGCAAATAACACCGCATATCTACTATCAGTCTCGTTCTGGATATTCGTTTGCTATCGAAATACGGGGTGACACAAAAGTTCGGTCATCAAAACTTGTATCGAATGTTTGAATTTTGTAGCGTCTCTTTTTGAGTTAACCTGATCCGCCATAGTTTTTAGTACACATTCCATTGTTATTGTTTTTCTTTCAAACAATCGTTCCGTCATTCGCGTATAGACCGAACTTATGCGACAGATCGCTAACACATCCATGAACCACTAGATCATCAAATTGCAGAGCGGCATCAACCGCTAACAAGTCTGTCGAATTGCAAAAAAGGAGCTGAATCTTACGCCCTATAAGCTCCGGAAATGCCAACTCGTCACAATTGAAAACAAGCGAGTACAGTCCTATTGATAACATAAACTCCTGCAGCGCCACGCAAACCAAAATTGAGTAAAATCGCCTCCAACGATAAGAAAATCTTCACTGTAACACAAGCCCACGACCACCAAAACGACAGAATATGGTCCACAGTAGCTCCCAGCCCATCATCATCTATAGCTTAACATTCCCAAAATTTCAAAACGATCATAGTTTGACGCGGAATTTGACACCCCTCGTTTTCGTGTAACAAGCGATAAACATCAACTAAGAAGTGTACCGGCGCGACAACTTCGAAGCTCTGATTTTTTCTTGCGCCCAGCAGCAGTTCGGCGAAGAAGAATGGACATTTCAACAAGACTTCGTGCCAACCCACAGGGCGAAAACGACCGATACAAAGCCATTTACAATTTTCGCCCGATCTAAACCCCATGGATTACAGAGTGTGGTCCATTTTTGATGCCAAGGCCTCTGCTAAGCCCCATAAACGCTTGAAGCCGCTAAAGCAATCGTTATACCAGGAGTGGTACCGAATGTCGCTGGAGGCTTTGCGTGCTATCGCCGAAGATGTTAAGTCGCGCTTGAGGCTCTGTATTCGCGCATGGTATTATTGGTATTATTACCAAAGGTCCATTTTATCGTTATTCATTGTTAGTATTTCGTTTCTGCCGTTATTAATTTTTTATTAAAAACTTCTTAATGAACGTTCTTTTGTGTCACCCTGTAAGGCAAAGTTGAGACACTGGAATAACTCATGAGCACACAATTTCCCGGTACTTCAACAGTAATTAGTAGTTGTTTTAGTCGACCCAAGGTGCGGACGATTATTCCTATGAGAGATAATTTATCAAGTATTGGCCCATATGATAAAATAAAATGGGCTATCGAATGAAGTCGCCAGAAACAGGTGTTGCAGAGAGCTCATAAAACGATCATCCCATGGCTTCTGGCGATATTTGAAAGTTGTCTATCGCTTATACTAAAGGAAAGTCAGTTGAGCTTGTTTGAGGTGATAAGCACCTCAGGAATTCCTGTTGGGTAGTGGCATTGTAAGAAGCAAGCAGGTCGCAACAGTAATAAATAAACGCCTATTCAGCAACTTCAAAACAACGTATATCAATTCCAAACCATGTAAACTCAAAAGCTCAACAAGAGAAAATGGGATGTCACGACGGACAGCGCTCAGTACTCTTCCCCCGACAGGGGAATTCAATGTGGTCAGATGTCGATCACAACGAAAGACGATGTAAGCCGGGGCGAAAAAGTCAGCATCGGCGATCGTTATTAGTCAGATAGACCACGTCAAAGCATGAAAAGGTCGTGCCGATATAGAGACTGGTCACCTTGGTTCGTTGGATCGTAGTTACATTAGCATAGTAGGATGTAATCTCGCTGATAAGTGTTATGGAGAAGCTCCGGAGTTTAAACGGTTTCTCGGATGAAATTTACGGACAAGGGTTCCAGTAGGCCACATCTCAGGAGAGATAGATGGTAGCGTTAAACCGAGCATCAGGAATAACAATCTTGAAAGACGCGAAGAAAAAATACTCACCATTGAGCGATTTATCAATTTGTCTACATTTAACACTATCATCACTCCAAGGTGCGCAGAAACATAACGGACAACGTCATCAACAGTAGTGTCCAGATGAATTTTGGAGACAAAGACGCTACGCGGAAGCACAGCTGGTCTCAACGGTCTCAATGGTCTTACCGGCAGATGTCGATATATTAAGCCTTAAGGATCCATTTTAACCAGCAGGAAGTACATCCTCAGTTGTTGTTAGCCCCCGAGAATTGTGGCACCACGACAGTTTGCGCGTTGTTGATATCCCTGTGGAGATGCACGACCCTAGGTGCCAACCCTCGGACAGTTTAGGTGTCTGTTGAGGAGTAGAATCAGAATCCTGAGAAGAAGCGGTGGAGAAGTGGAGCCCAGAAGATTAGGGCAGGGCTCAGTCAGAGGTGTTGGAGTATCCATGCCAGTAGCAGGCACGGCGGTAGCAGACGAAGGAGAAGCAAAGCTGAATGAACCTTGGGATGAAATACTCCTAATGTCAGAGGCGACTGAACCAATAAGGTCAAAATTCCTTTTTACAGCCATAGTGCACAATCCTAGGTCCTCCTTAACGTGTCGGATAATGCGTCGAATTTCATCGATGGCAGGCATAATTGGCTCTGTAGATAGTCCATGAGAAAGCGACAGCGAGTCAGTGGTATATAGATATGCGAAGGTCAACCAACGAAGTAACCATGTGACAAAACTTAGATGACAGCTCTTAAGTTTTGTTTAATAGTGAAGCTAAATTGTCGCCTAAAACCTCAGTCCAAGTTTGCAGAGACAGCGTTTACATTTTCAGCTATAAGTGACTGGTCAGCGCAAAGTGTTTCAGCAATATCCTTAATAAGGCGCAAAACATAGCAAGGTCTAATCTCATAGCAATCTCCACATGTCAATAGACCACCAGAAGATAGATGTAACAGCATGTCTAGTAACAATAATGATTTTTCCACAGAAAGTCATATATGTCTCTTATAGGAATTCTGAAGGAAAACTAATTCAATTTCCTTAGGCATTGAGCTGACTTTACGAATCAGATCGCATATTTCTTTAGACCTGGATTTTTTCTTCACAATAAAAGCTGACAAAGATGACCTGCTTAAACGCGCTACTTAATAATACGCAGATGTTTCATTAAAACAAAGGAGGTACAGAATCGAGTCGATCCGATAAATTAACAAACATCACCATATCTCCGTTCCTCGGTTTTACTCCACAAAAGCCTATTGAATAGGCACAACAGAAAATATTTTACATTTGCAAATGCATTAAACCCGATTTCAGCTGATAACTCAATATGAGACCAAATTATCCGCTCTCCATACCTCATCATATTTTGCACCAAATTTCTGTTGATTTATACAATGAATGAATGCACTTGGGAAGTTTACATTAAAATGAATAAACTTGCAGCAATGCATGCCAGCATGATCAGATTAAATGTTTACTACTCGTGATTGCACCAATTAATCCGAACAACGACGTGTTCTACGTTATGATCTCATTACTGGAAAATTTACGAATCCGACTGTCCTATTTTTGCGCAAATATTCAATAGCTTTTAAGTTCGTTAGCTCATAGAATCGTTAGTGATGATATGGTGAATTGGTTTTTAGAATTTTTATTGTCGAAGTGATTTGTATGTAAAAGAAATTAACTGAAGATTTCCATTCGAAAGAAAATAGGGGAGTCATTCAATTTCCTATGGGAATATGATTCGAAATTGTAGGGGGGAATTGTGTTTAATTCGACGGAATGCAATGGGGAATGAAAATTGCTTTTAAATCTTAATGGTGCATACAATGTTCAAGTGTCGGCTTAATTCTATAAGATTGATTTGAACAAACTTTTGCAATTCCCCTGCGGAGAGTGACTACGTCAGCACCCCTAAAGAATTGAGTATTTGCGTCACATGCCATTCTTTTAAGTTGTGAGTGATTCGTTTTCGTAATTTTATTTATTCGTTTACCAATTAACCAAATGCTTGTCCCGTCTGTGCAGACGAAATCAAGAGTTTAAGTGACTTTTAGACTTTATTCAATGAAAATATATGTAGGTGTTGAAGAGAAAACAAAATTCGATCTATAACTTGTAAAGGATACAATTGAAATACAGAATGCTTACATAAGATTACACGGACACACACTTTAAAACATTGAGTATAAATGTTAAGATAAATAAAAGTGGTCTCAGTACCGAGCCTTGTGGGACACTGCCTGCCGGCTGTGGGACCTCCGCTGCTAGCTTTGATACTTACAATTTCTTATCTGATTATCAATTATGTGATTTGATAGCATTCTTGATAGCGCTTTGTTCGTTTAACAATAATTTGTTTGTATATACTTATAAAAACTTATAAAATTCCTATAATGTCGTCCTCAAGTTTCCTTGTAAAGATGTTTTTGTCTTCACCAGATACATTACTGCTTACTTTCTTCATTTTTAGGTACCCCTACTATAGTATGTACTTACTTATTTTCTTGGATTGACTTGCATTCCCGAGGCTAATGCAGGCATTCTTCTAGCAGTAACATATTTATATTATGGCAAAATCCTAAGACCTTCATCCAGTCGATACTGTCGCCCAATTAAATTTATGTTTGCCAAGGAAACCACTCAACTGATAAAACAGGAAAAAAGGAAAATTTAACAGCAAGAACTAGTTCTCGAAGCAATCTATGCTGTAAATAGAGTGGATATTAATATTAAACATGAACTTGTTCTCACCATGATAGTTGGAAATGTTATATTTGTGGAGCAACTCCGCGAGAAATACCTCTCAATAAGGAAATCGATTTTCAAGTGTTCAACTTAGGATTATCTCAACGTGAATGCCATCTAGTAATTCTCTCTATATAGTTCCCGTAACCCCTCGTAGGGAATAGGGAGGGGGGAGAACTTCACCCGATTCGAGACAACGTAGAAAGTGGATTCCGAACCACTCACATTTACTCTGCAACCCCCATGGCCTTTTTATCGTAATCTGTTGCCAGGAGAAAACAAAACATGGGTCGCCGTCGACGGTATTCGAACCTGGGACCTCTGGATTCCAAGGCCGACACGTTATCACTTACTGCACCGGCGACTTACGACCGTTCTAGTGATTAACTATTAGAATTCAATGTTGCATGCTTCATTTTTTTTATACAATATGGCTTAAGCCTAGAGGACTACCCTTTGATGTGAATCCACCTCCGTCTCACTCAAATAAATTAAAAATATTGACCGCTTGTTTTAACTTATTTGAAAAAAATTTAATGAGATTGTAACCTAATCTTTTATTTAAGAATTTCGTCCCTCTGGATCATTTAAATTTCACACTCTGCGGCCGGCGATCCCTTCTACAATTTCAGTAGGGCCAACGTCACGAACGACGGTTTGATTGGCGGTGAACGCCACTGTGACGGAACAAAAAATTTGAAGTTTTTTTAAAGGCATTAATTATATATAATTATTTAAGTATAGTGTAAAGGATATATTATTGATCAGATCAGAATTATCAGAACAGAATTATCGGAGAATAATCAGATCAGAATTATCAGAACAGAATTATCTGATCAGAACTATCAGATAATTCTGATCTAATTATTCTGATCAGAGAATTCTAACTAGATAATTCTGAACTGATAATTCTGATTTGATAATTCTGATCTGATTATTGTGATCAGATAATTCTGATCTGATAAGTCTGATCAGATAATGTAAAATGTAACCTTTAATTCGGCTGCACGGTATATTTATGGGCTTCGTAGATATGACCATGTATCCCCTTCTGTCTGTTCTGTTGTTGAAAGTTCTATCGGATCTTATCTGCATCAACGGTTTCTAATACTAGTCTATAATACAATTCAGTTTGTTCGTTCTACACGCACCTATGCTCTGATCATTCCACGGTTTACCTGTATAGTATCTGAGCGTCAGTTTCATGTCCAGACGGCTAGACTGTGGAATCAGCTTCCACCTAATCTCAGGGGGTTAATTAGCAGAGGAAAGGTTGAACTGTTCATTCACTTTTCTCATAGCACATTTATCGGAATCAAAATACCGATCTCACTTATGCATGTCGTAAAATTTAATTTTCCCTTGTGTATCTGATAACCTTCGATGCTGTTAGGGACGACAATTTACAGTCGAGTTAATTAAATTACAATTGTAATGTGTCACGCTGTAAATAAAAGATGAAGCAAACCACTAATGAAACTAAGAACAAAGTTAGGAAATAAAATAGCACCTTGGGGCATACCAATCTTAATTTGTTGCCGACCATAACTAATACCAACTAAAACAAATAAAACTAGTAAATTCTAATCACTTGAAATTGTCGAGGGAATGCTAAGAAAACTTTAGCTTGCTACACAAGCAATAACCAAGTGACCTTAAAGATACACACTGCCAAATGGTCATTAATACTACACCATCAAGGTCTCTCACCTTTCTCTTGTAGAATCCTCATTCCTTATTTCCGAGTAACTTAACTTTTCAAAGGAGTTCCTATCATCGGTTTCAGTTATCAAAACACTTTACGTACTTATATGCATAAGCAAAGCTTTGAGGTATGCCACATTTTAGATGTAATCCTGTAAAGACGATACATCTTGCAACCGAAACCATAATGGGCTCGGTTAAATTGTGTATGCATGAGAAATTATTCTCCAAACATTCCTTTCTATCTTGTGCTTCTGTACCAAAGTGCTGAATATTACAATTTACGAAAGGTTGATTTTTTTTTTAATATCACAGAAAAAATCTCTGCAGAGGTTTCTGCCGTCATTAAAATGTAAAGCCACCCTTAACTATGTAGAAAAAATACAATTTGAAAGGTTATCACCCTCGTTTCCACTCCACTTGTTTTCTCCTACGAATCGCGAAATCTCACGTTTGCTTGTGCCCTTAAAGCTACGAGAGGAGTACTTGTACGCGATGAGTTGCTGATTGTTCCTAGTTTTATTCCCTCTGTGACACCCTTGAGCCTTAAGGTATATCACTTTTGCAAAGCTTCGTCCACCTGACATTTGATGTAACAAACATGTTATGTACGAGTAGTGAAAGGAAATATGTGTAGGCGGTACCCATGACACTAGTTGTCTACCTGGGTATCACATTTTTACATGTTCGCTGCTGTTTACAGAGCCTTTTTTTTGGTATCGCCCTTTATATGGCGATGATTAAAAGTCATAAGGTACCTGTAATTGGATTGGGATGACAGAATCAGGGATCGCTGTGTTCTGGACAGGAAGTATGCAAACTTTGCTAGTCTTACAGCTATTCCTTTATTGTACTCGGATGTAGACAAGTGGAGTCTCCGTTTCAACAACTAGTCAGAGCTGCTGCATTATTCAAGGGCGGATTACATTGCAACTATCATGGATGTCTTCTTATGGTTAAGGAGTTGAAATTCACATCTTTCACTGTTTTATTCGAAAAAGTGTGTGAATAATGGTCTAGCTAAACGTTAAGAAATATTCCAAACCGTAAAGGTGTAAAAGATTGTTACATGTAAATTCAGCAGTCGTTCTCCTTGACTATTTGCTGTTGCCGATGGGCGCCAAACAACAGCTGAAATCTCAGAAAGGTGCCACATTGCTGCCGCTGTACCTGCAAGGTATGTTTTCTTTGTATTTCGCTCTCGAACCAGACATAAATGCCTTTCAGTGTTTGTGATCATAACCCAAACAAGAATTACGAATAAACTAAACAAGAGAAGCCATGCAAGCTGAATGGCGCTGACTCAACAGCGTCTTTCTTGCAGCAGCTCCCGCATAAATATGATTTACCCTCGTCTATCATGAAACAGAAGATAAAGCTCTTGAAGATTTGAAATTTTCCAGGTAGGTAGTGTAGAGGAATCTTCAGAGATAAACGACCTTTAACTTGTGAATGACTGAATCACTGAGGTACATATGCAGGTGTGTTTACACCACAGAAAATATTAAGTTACAGGTTACGTGATGGTATCCTGGAAATAATGCATACGATGCTTTTTATTATAAAAAACATATAGATATTCGGAATCAAAAAATGTTGACGTAACTTAGACAATTTTTGAAATCCTTTTGTCGACAGTCTGAAGCTTTCATAATATGGACTGGATTGCTTTCTCAACTGTGTTACCTCAGGTTGAAAGCGGCTCTACTTCACACTGGATCTCTTCTGGTTTCTTTAACCCCGTGGAGGGCATAGGACTGGTTAGCTTCATTGAATCTCAAGCAGGTTTGCTGTAATACTCTATATTCGAACCATGCATTTTCTCGACAACGTTTTCGCTAAATCTAAATTTGGGCCTTCTGAGCAAATGTCGATTCCTTGACTTTAGTTATCTGCGGCTCATCTTTTGGCTCGTATTTTAAATACTGTTGAATACTAGAAAAGCACCCATAATAACGGTACAAAAATGATAATAGTAGTTCCAGAATAAAGAAGTGCATTTTTCATGCTAACTGATATATGGGAATTGAGCAAAATCTCAATCAAAATTTAAGGGCGACCATCCAACCAATCTCTGCGTTAAAATATTTGTCAACAAGTGCTTGCGTCGAATTCTATCATAATGTCGGTAGGAGACTATAAGGAATGACTACAATATCTAATAGGCCCTAAGCTGTAGTAATAAAGAAGACAAATAATAACCCCGGACAATATTATCGGGGTCATGTAGCAGAGGGAGGACCACTGGCGAAGGATTGCCGTTTTCGTGAGAGTGATTCTTCGCCAAAAGAAAGGAGACAACAATGGGGCTCAAGAATGGATGTCCTTGCTAACTTGTTGAGGAGAGGGGGAGAAAGCAGGCGCTTTTAGGGGAGCACTAGTTGGCTTGTGTGCCTTGTTGGAGGCTATTTTATAGGACTCTACCACGAACTAATGTCTTCCTGACGGTTCTGATGTGGTCCTCCAGGAAGGTGGAGGGGGTTTTTTAGCCGGTATGACTGGCTATTGGCCTCCCTAGGTGCGTAAATGCATTTCTCCTGCAACCCGTTGCTTTCTGCTGACAACACATTACGATTAAGAAAAAGCCATGGGGTTTCAGAGAAAATGTCTGCGCTTCGGAATCCACTTTAAATTGTAGCTCCACTTACAATCGTTGTCTCGTATTGAGTGAAGTTCTTCTCCCGTCCAATGGGAACTAGAGAGAGAGAGGGGGCGAGAAAGAGAGCGAGAG
This sequence comes from Leptarthrus brevirostris, assembly GCA_964036015.1. Taxonomy (NCBI): domain Eukaryota; kingdom Metazoa; phylum Arthropoda; class Insecta; order Diptera; family Asilidae; genus Leptarthrus; species Leptarthrus brevirostris. Next base: position 11,259,069 of record OZ038373.1, read on the forward strand.
AGATTTCAAATAACCTTGCTGGTTTTTGCACGGAAGTCGCTGATTTCAGTGTCGCCAAAACAGAAAACAGATAAAGCTAAAAAGCCAACGGAATGGCACAGTAATATATTTACCTGACTCAGACCTGGATGTGTGCTGGGATTTCGGACTCTGAACTTTTCGGTCTGGAGTTTCAGGGCTTTCGTCGCGACTGTCACCTCTCTGTATTGTGTGCCCCTGTTAGGCGGTGGGATCTTGTGCGCCATTAGGGCGGGTTTCTCGTGCTCGGCTGTGCCTGTCGCTAGCACTGTGGATCTCGAGTTGTTGCGCGTTGTCCTAGTTTCCTAGTAGAAGATTATTCATTGTGACCATCTATATTCCACAAAGTTACAATATATTCTGTATTGTAACTTTGTGAGACCTATATTGGAATACGCTGCCCACATCAGCCGCATCGAGGCAGTGCAGCGCAGATTTTTAAGGTTTACACTCCGTGATCCTCCCTGGAACAACCCTGTCATGCTTTCACCTTATTTTGGTCGCCTGACTATCTTGCAAAGAAACGCAATATTACCAAAATCCCTTTTATCTTTGATTTGTTGCAGGGAACGGTTAATTCACCCGAATCGCTGATGGCTGTGAGCATCTCTATCCCACTAGGGGTCTAGGAGTCTTGATTTTCTTCACGTTCATCGCCATCGAACACTTTATTATGCACGAGCCTATGTCTTTGATGTCTCGCCTCTTCAACGACAACTTCGATAACTTGGACCTTAACTTGCCTCGATTAAAGAGTCAGCTTATATTGGACTTAGTGGATCGTTCTTCCTATTAAGCCATGTAATTTAAGCACACCTAATTTTTTAAGTTAATTATATTTTGTGTAGTAGTCAGTATTGACGAATCTTTGAATAAATAAATAAGTTTTCAACGCGTACTTAAACAGAGTCAAAGTGTACCGATTTTTTTTTTGTTGTATGTTTTATGGAGATACCAAAACTACGGAATTTTTACTAGTGCGGAAAATTCAAAATGGCGCTGGGCGGACAAAAAGCGACTCAAATTTCACTCCTAATAAAATGGGTCTGAAAATAAATCACAGTGGTTTCCATAAGATAGCAGTTTTGGATTTTATCTAAACCTTAATTTTCGAAAAAAAATTTGAAAAGAAAAAATACTTTTTCCCGCGAATTTTACTTCAGAAGCTGTGGTTAAAATTTCAGCTCGATTGAATCAATACTCCTCAAGCAATCTTCATTCAAGTCGTAAAAAACGTTGATTTGCGATAATTGCTTTTAAACTTTGAACTACAGAAAAACTGATGAAAATCGGCGAGTTTTCTACTCCACGTTAGTTTTCTATGCCGGGTCCATACATCTCGCCTTCTGCTTCCTCGTACACAACTGAAAAATGAAAGGAATTTAGAGTTGTGTACAAGACCAAAAAGAGATGGACCTGGAACCCGACGCCTGCTGCTGCTTTTTTGTTGGAACTGGAATATCGTAAAGTCGATTTAGGTACATGTTCTAAGGACCCTAATGAACCAATTTATGAAAAGAAAAAAAAGTAGAAAAATTCATTATCTTACACCTATCAACCTCCTTAAATTGTCGGGTGAATCAGGTGAACTTCTTCTCCCTCTCCATGCTCCGCAAGGGGTTAATGGAGTAGAGAGGGAAGGGTTTGCTTATAGAGACTAATAATGATCGCTTACAATCAAAGTTCATATGGCAGACGATTAAGTTTTTAAAGTTCCGAATTTCAACTGAGCTGGTTGCGATTTCAAAAATTGTTACTGTAGAGGATAAGGATTCAAAAGATGCTCATATGTAAATGATAATATTTCAGCCTCATTTATAAAAACACTTAAATGTTGAGACAACTATTTTAACAAGGCTCAATATCCGCACCGAAAATAGCCTATGACATATGAATATAAATTTCAATTCTCATAAAATCTTATTAAAGAATATAATTCTCGATGATAATAACCCTTTCTCCCATAATGTCCAATATATACATAACTTTGTATACATCCACTTTAAATTAAGTGTAAACATATTTATTGTACAAACAAGCGAACAACAAAAAGACCTATAGACGCTGAGAATGGCTACATGATAAAAGTCCTTTTCTACAACATCCAACCACAAAGAGCATCGTCATTGTACGAAAAATTGTAATAAAAGTTACTGAAGCGAAGTTCAATTATTGACATATTAAATATTCCCTTTTACAAGCGCTAATATAGTAAATTAATATACAAGACCATCAGAGTGAAAATGAATTTCGTTCTTTACGATTCAGTGGCGAATACATTGGGGACTGGGCAAAATGTGGGGAAAAATTTTCAAACGAGCTTGTTTCAGGGCGTCCAATTTGTAAACAACAATAAAGATTTTGCTTTTCGTTTTTGCTCAGTCGACATGTAACTTAATTTTGTAAAATTAAATGGGTCAGTCCATATTCAATATTTTTAAAAAATAAAAGTATATTTCGCTTACCTTTGAAAAAGTATCGTTGAGAAGCGTCATAATATTTCGGCGTCCTGAAAATAAATACAAAATTTATTTGATTAAATTTAATTGTGCCAAAAATAATAAACAATATATAGTTTAAATACATTAGACATTGTAAATTGTTTAAGGGACTCTTCTATTTTGGAGCACCATTTTTCAGGTGCTCATATTTGAATATATTTGGAGAAAACGAATAAATATAGACGACTGCGCTTTTTTTTTATTGTTTATATTAAGTATTTAAGGCATTCAAACAAACATTTTTTGGAATAAAAAATTCAAAACTTCGGCAAATTTATGGGGGCAAACGCCCCCATGTTTTTTGCACTGTGGGCGGATTCATGGATGGTTGCCAAACTTACTGTATTTACACTGATTTTAGTAAGACCTTTGATAAGCTGTCTCACTCTATCATTGCTTTTAAATTGACTAAGTTGGGTTTCCCGCCCTCGCTGATTGTTTGGATTAAGTCATATTTATCTAATAGGACTTATAGAGTACGTTTTCGTGGCGCACTCTCTGATGATTTTGTGGCTGATTCTATCGTTCCCCAGGGCAGTCATCTGGGTCCATTGTTATTCATCTTATCTTATTGATGATATTTCAAATTTGCTTCAAAGATGTAAAATTCTTATATATGCTGACGATATTAAGATTTTTCTCCCAATGAAATCTAATGCTGATTGAAAGATTTTGCAATCAGTGTTGCACATTTTCTGTGAGTGGTGCTGTACCAATAATCCTAAGCTGAGCATTGAAAAATGTCAAGTTATGTCCTTCTCGAGGTCTCGCAGTTTCCGTACTTTTCAGTACATGTTTGAGGGCACTGGTATAAAATAGGTGGAAGTGGTGAGGGACTTGGGAGTGTATCTTGATGTTCAATTAAACTTCATCTCTCATATTAATAACCTCGTTGCTACGGCAAACTCTATGCTGGGATTGCTCGACACGATACCGAGACCGGCAGCGAGACCAATATCATTGGTAACAGTACGATACAGAGAGCGAGATTGAGCTGACGAGAATGGACGAGAATCATTTTATTGTGGACAATTTTTTTTAGTTGTTTCAGCTTTAATGTCGCTCCGAAAAATTTCAATTGTGTGATTTATGGGGCATATAAGTATACACTGCTCTCTTCAATCGCTTCTTTCTACATTATTTCCTTCTTCAGATATTTGCGCTTTATCCCGAATAGCAAACAAGAGCCTTTACTACCTTATTTTTGCGATGGGAATATGAAGAAAATGCATATATACATAGATTTATCACTTGTCCTCGCTCCCCGTGATCCCACCGAAATACCCTTTTTTTATCTTACCGACAGCGAGATCGCACCGAGACTGGCCTTTATCTCGCCGAGATTGCGACGAGAGCGAGATCGTCTTCACCTTGACGAGACCAAGACCGAGATCTGCCAAAGTCTCGGTCTTGTCTCGGTGCCGTGAAGCTCTAATTCTGGCGAATAGGTCAATTGATTCTAGGCTTCTGCCTAAGAAGTGCGCCTTCTGAGTTAGAATTATTAATTAATTCTAATAACACAAATCACTTTCACGTTTACGAAAAGAATACAAATCTACAATAAAAATTAGGTGTTCCTATTTAAGTTTTATATCCACCCAACTCCTTAGGAGGTGCGGGGATGGAGGATCGAGTTTGGTATCATTGGATGTCCCCCTCCGAGACGAACAAATTTTAATTTTAAATTTTTTTTATCCGATGTGCAGTTTTCGGGATATTTCAGTGTCTTCAAATAGATTGGACACTTTTATTTATTCCTGAGTACGTACCATCCCTCTCAAAGTAGATAAATTAATTTAAATGATTTTATGTTATATTTTCGTAATATGTTAAGGTCGCCTATTAATGCTTCATGTACCAAGTATGCTGCACCAATGGTAATAGTCCCACTATTGGATTCTGAGATAACTGTTGATGATATAGTACAATTTTTCGGGAAAGCAAAGGATAATAAGGCACCGAGTGTGGATAGAGTGCCGTATGTATTTTATAAAAACGCGCCATATACATTTTTAGAAGTGCTTTGTAGCCTTTATAATAATACATACGATAGCGCACACATTCCAAATAGTTTTACTCAATCTATTATATTCCCAATACATAAGAGAGGATACACTAATAAAGTAAGAAACTATAGGGGGATAGCTTTTACAGACACAAACTTAAAGATTTTCACAAGCATAGGTACTCCTGGAGAGGCGGGTAAGGTGGAAAAACTAGTGTACTAAATGAATATCAGGCGGGTTTTAGATAGGGATATTCAACAATAGACAGTATTTGCAATCTTGTGGGAATAGTGAAACTGAAGCTAGCTAAACTGAAAGGCAGCTTTTGATACTATGGACAGGGGCTCACTTTTTTACAAATTGTATAACGTGGGCGTTTCTAGTTAATTTGCAAACATTCTAAAGGCTTTATATAAAGATACAAGTTTGGACAGTTGATTCCCTTTTTGACCCATTTGCGACTACTGCTGGAGTTAAACAGGGTTGCTTATTTAGTCCTGTGCTTTTTTCGTTATTTGTTAACGATATACATGACTCAATGGACCGATTTTAAACCGGTTGTAAAGAATTGAAAGTGTTACTATATGCTGATGACATGGTTATAATCTCCGATAATCTTATCAAATTGCAGAGGATGAAATGCTGCTTGGAAAACTATTGCAAGACATGGAACTTAACAGTTAATTTAGACAAGTCAAAAATTATGATTTTTCGGAAGCGAGAGAGGAGTGAATTAGAAATGGACGTATTTAGGCAGCTCCATTGAAGTTGTGAAGATATACACATAGTTAGATGTGACCTTAAAGCCTAATACTTCATTCCATGATCACGTTAAGAAGAGATCTAATACTGCAAAGGGAAGCTTGAATAATACATGGATGCCTTTCATAAGTAACAAAAAAAAACACACGACGATAAGTATAAAGTATTTCATTCAGTAATGAGCTCCATGCTATGCTATGTGGCGCAAATCTGGGGATATTTACCAATGAAAGAAGTTGACAAATTATAGCGGTTTTTTGTAAAAAAAATGTTTCGTTTGCCACAGATAACGCCAGACTACATGATTCCTCAAGAAACTGGTCTGTCGAATGTTGACATCAACACACTTCGACTGTATATGGATTATATATCTAGAGTTGTGTTTGATTATGAGTCACATAGGCTACCTAACTACATCACGAAGAAAGTTATAGAGAACAACATATGGTGGTATGCGGATTATATCATAGATATTGATGGTTTGATGACTTGTGCCGAAAACATAAAAAAAAATTAATGCATTTTTCAATACGTCATGATAGGGTCGTTCGCACTATACGTCATGAAGTTTATAACGACCTTAATTATGATCTGGGTTTATCATATTATTTAAAAGATGAATACTCAATCGAATAATCGTACAATATTTAGATATAGAGGAGGCCTCCCTAGAGTTGAACGCAAGTCCTTGGCAACTTCAAGGCGGCAGAAATTGCTCTTTGTGTAATATTGATGAGCAGAAAGATTTGTTACATTTTATATGTAGGTGTCCGGGTTTAAAGGAATATAAAGTCGCAAGTAGTCATAGAACCGTTTTAAAAAAAGGTCTCTATTCTTATGCCGTAAATACCTGGAGAAAGAGAGCATTTCTTATTAATGAATTTAACCACTAGGAATTTAATTTATTATAATTTTATTTTATTACAATTTTAATTGTATTCCCTATAGAGATCTTCTTTATTTTTTTATGTGTGTTTTTCGATGACGACAGACGGCCTCGGTAATGTCTGTATTTATGGAGCTTTTTTTAGTCCTTAATGTTCTAGTTTCATATTAATACACATTTTTTCAATACAATAGACCAAAAAACAAGGGTAACTTTTAGGGATTAGCAGCTGATTCCAAAATCTGGCTACCTGCGAAAGTTTAAGTTAAAAGAAAAAATATGCAAATAAGTGAATTTATAGCATGGTCTTTCCCGGGTGGCAAAATGTTTTCAAATGTTTGTAACCACCTAGAGTTGACCCTTCCGTTGTTTATCCGGCACGAATTTAACAAAGCATGTATGTAAAGGGTGAAGGCGCCAATTCAGGGGGTTGTTAATCGAAATAGAATGGTGGTAAAATCTCTTCTCAGGGCGGTAAAAAATGGTAAAACATTTTTAACCACCTAGAATTAACGGAGAAGACATAAATCGTGGGGCTGTGATTCTGGGGGTGATTAGTCAAAATAGAAGGGTGGTAAAATATTTTCTCTAGATGATGAAAAGTGGTAAAACGTTTACAACCACCTTATTGTCGCCCTTTTGGATTAACCATCCACGTGAACTTGGCCCGAATTGTTTTTTCGTTACGTTTAACTCGTGAACAGTTTTAGGGGGTGCTAAAGTTAAGCAACGGCGTAGCGCAACTGTTTTTGCTTTGTTTCTTCTGGGAACATTCATATGTATCCGCGCTATGAATTGAGACAATCAAAATAAATAAAAAAAATCAACAACAAAAGTCATTTAATAAAGTAAGTAGAAATACGGTCAGAAGTAGATAAATAGTGGAAATAATAGACTGAGAAAAGTGGAATAAATTGCCTTAATCACGTCCTATCAGTCACATAGAATGTGTGGGATCTTACAGGCTTAGAGAAGAAATAAATATATTTTCTCGTAAGAGCTTTACTTACCATTAGTCTTAAAATTTGTTCCATCTTATTTATTGCAAATGGCTACTTTGGATTTCCCTTAATTTAGGTTTTTTTTTTAAATCTGTGCTTACAAGCTAAAGACATCAGCAGTCCTTTTGGAGCCTTTAAGTTCATTAAACTTTACAAGGTTTCAACTAAACTTATATATAACAGGCGGCGCTCCCAAAAATTTTGAAGGCGTCATTGCTCACTTTAATATTCATTAATCCGACTAAAAAACCATTTTAATCGTGAAACATTTAATTTTCAGCTTGTAAAAGATCCTTAGTATAGAAAAAGTTCTCGTTTTGCTTTCTTTCGATTTTATCAAAGCCTTACATTTAAAGTTCAAGTCGATTGCATCTATTAAATTGACTTAACTTTTATCTGTTCACGGTTTCTCAATCCAGCTTTTATAACGTCCATAAAATATTGTGTAATCTTAATTGTTCCTCTTATTCTTGAGAGAATTCAAAAAAACGTTTCTTCCATTACAAAATGGGACACCAATCGTAAAATACTTAAAATCGTGAAAGAATGAATCAATTGATTATTTATGAAGCGAGTAACAGTCGACGATATCGCGCTCATAAATTTCGAGATCAGAATAACAAAGAAGCCTTTGGCTTGTAAGAGGAAACTGCAAACATTAAACACGCGCATACCAAAAATGATATGAAAGCTCTGCTCCTTAATGCACCTCTTGTCTGTTTTATTGATTACAAAAAAAAAGGGACAGAAAAAAAAGGAAATGTCTTTACGTCTTTAGGGAAATTGCAAGAAATATTGACAGGAAAGTGTGTCATATTTCAGATAAGACATAGCTTCACTTTATTTCTCAGTTTGCAACTTGTAACGACATTAAGATTGCGTTATGGAATTGATCCTTTTACTTTTACAGGGTGATTAAGATTAATTTAAAATGCGTTTATTTTATTTATCAATTTATAGTACAATTCATAGATTTAAAAATTCAGCAAAATTGATATATTGAATACGGTGGAAGACGTTTATAACCTTTCCCTACCTCTTATGCAATTAGTATTTCTCCAGGTATTATTTAAAAGATGACAACAGTCAGTGGCGGGCCTAGGATTTCACTATAGTGGGGGCTTTTGGCTTTTACATAGAAAATTATTATTTAAACATTGTGTGTATCAGGCGCGCACCCAGATTTTTGTTGAGAGGGTGGGGGCGGAAAGGGGAGGGGGGAATAAGACTGAACTGACGAAAAGTTCAAATGTTGGTATTGGTGAAAAATTTATCCGTACAATATTTTACATAAAATACTTTCACCAATGACATCTTGTCCGACCATTCATTAAAAAAAATACGGTTTTGTTGGGGGGGATTAAACCCGAAAAAACCCCGTAGAATCACCACAGGCAACAGTTATAATGAAATAAACTACAGCGGCGAGTAGAAAAATTCAAGACGTATTCGGGAAAGAAACAACAAGTGAATGCATTGCTCGGAGTTGGTTTTCAAAATTTCATACTGGAACTTTTAAGACCTGTACCAGAAAGTAGCACACATATTTGAATAATGAGAATAATTCGAAAAATTTATTAAAAAGCCAATTTGCTTTTAAGTTTTTATTAATTTTGCTAGTTTCGGAAATAGCCACTAGTCGAGTGTATAAAATTCAGTGGCTAAAATTATTACTAAACAATTAAGGAGCTTGATGATCCCTACTTGACGAGGCTTCCTCTTTGAAGTTTGGTCAGACCAACTTTGGAGTACGCTAGTTCGATCTGGGATCCTCACTTCGCATCCACATTAACCGAATTTAATCTACGACCTCAGGTTCGCTTTGTGAGGCCTACCTTCCTCCTTATCCTGCTCAGCCTGATTTCTCTCGACTTTCTTGAAAAGAGGCGCAAAGTCTCTAAAATTGTTTTTTTTTTTTGTATGACTTGTTGCAGGGGTCGATCAACTTTGCCGAACTACTCAACGAAGTAAGCATATCTGTCCCGGTCCGAACCTTGAGGAGGAACGACTTCCTCCATGAGCCCCATCACCGAACACTATATGGAATGAACGAGCCCGTCGCCTTCATGTCTCGACTATTTAATGAATTTTCCGCCCACATCAAGTTCAGACGTTCCAGACATCAGCTGAAAAGCTGTATATAGTTGTATTCCGTTTTAACGTCATCAGCTAGTGAATTCATTTAGCATAGCGATCCTTGCTCGAAAAAAAAATCAAAGAAAGCGTGTACAAATAATACGTATTCATATCATATGTATTTATATAGTCGATGTACGATGCGGAAGTTATGGAATCAGTAGTCAAACCCGATGAGGCTACTAAAAACTCAGGGAAGTTTTCGGAGGAAGTAATGGACACTGACAGCTCAAAGAATAAGAAACTCCTGGTGCTGGGATATAACTATCTATGTGGCTTCTGGCAACACGTAACAGCTAAAGAATTAGCGCTGGTAAGTAGGGAAGTACAGGCTACTTCCAAAACAAACCGTACAAAGGACTCCCTCCAGGTCGCACGACCACGGGAGGTGGTGTTCTCCACCATATCTAGGGCAGAGTAACCTATGTCGCGGGCAGCTCCGGTTCCCTGTACCAGGTCAAACCCTGGAACACACTGCATCCACAACTGGCATCAGGCTGTAGAAGTATCAAGCCGCTCCGGTTCGACCAGCATGGGGGACACTTTCGGCGCCTGGAGCTGGAAGCAAGGAAAAAGTGTGGTAACAGTTGCCGGAAAAATTCCACTAGCCACTAATAAAACAAAAGGCCTTGCAAAAGAAGGAAAAACCCAAAAGGACCAAGGGATGCAAAGCTAAGGGCACGTCACACCCTGCCAAGGGTAGCCGATAAAGAGACTTTAAAATGCCTCCAGATCAATATCCGATATGCAAAAGCTGTATTTGATGTGCTTAGCAGGAGATTCATGCTGGAGGTACTGGATATGGTTCTTATTCAAGAATGAAGGGTAACTTAACCTATGACAGCGAGCACGGTGCTCCTCTTGCTGCCTTAATGTTCAAAACAACGATTAACTGTCTTCCCAATCCAGAGCTTATCATTAGCAACAAGAGGTAATTATTACATCGGCTTACTTCCCTGGCGATTCGGACTAATCACCTTTTCTACAGAAAGTACTACAATTCTTGTCTTTCTGCACAAGCACAATAAAAAATTCATAATTGGATTCGATGCGAATGCCCATTATACTATTTGGAAAATAACAAACTTAACTGGCACGTGTCTGATGTGCCCTCTCTATCAGATCATAAACACATAAGATTTGATGTAGAGGCCTCTCGTGCGCAGCTCGAAGGTATCAGGTTTACTAAGCTAACGAACTGGGATACCTATCGGGAGGACATCAGGACTAATTTACAAGAACTCGATGACGCTCTCATAGAATCCCAAGAGGACCTAGAAATGACCAGTTATAAAACCCCTGTCAGAGACGTTACTTGGTCGGATAAGACACCAATCTTAACTTAGAGCCAAAGCAAGAAAGATTCACCGGTAGAAGGTAGAAAATAGTGTTCAGGGCATTAGAAGGTGTGGTTCTAAGGGCAGCTGTTATTAGAAGTGTTGCCATTCTTTAAACCTTATCCAGTGATTTTTGATGGGTTGATATATCGTGTGCCGGCCACCAAACAACAATCACCACATAAGTGAGTATAGGTCGAATGAAACTTGTGTAGAGCCAATGCACAATGCGTGGCTCCATACCCTATCTTTTCCCTGTTGCCTTTTTACACGAGTACAGCCGCGCCACTGTAGCCTTCCGCACTCTTTCCTAGATGTTAGGCTTCCGGGTAAGTTTTCTATCTAGGACCAGACCTAGTTTAACCTGATTACACAGTTTCAGCCTAACCCTAACGGGAGACGGAGTTGGATCAATGCGTTGAGCCGCACGACCACCATCCCATGAGCACCGGGTTCGAGACCAGATGACCCCGTGAGCTTTTATTAATAAATCAAAGTAATCCACTCCGTCTCTGGGCTGTTGTCTAGCTCGCAGCAATGCAAAAACGAGACTAAATTTTCCTCACTTCCTTATCCTAATTCCCTTCCGGCCAAAACCATGCTAACGCATGAAAGGGTTGTCCCCTAGGCTTTGGCCACATTGGGTAACTTAAGTTTGTTATAGGATCTTGTCACAAAAGATTAATTTTGTCGAAGTGACAGAATGATAATAACAACTAACAACAAGATCACTTGTATATTACTTATGGAAATACACTCAGAACAGTTTTAATGATCAAAGCTTTTATAATAATTGTAAATCTTAACAAAAGATATATTCTTGCGGACCAAAACACAACTCGCATTGTGTATACATTAATATTGGAAAAGTGTCTTTCTCCAACAAAAAAAAACAGACAAGACAAGAAAGGGATTTTCAACTTTATAGATTGATTATTGCGAAAAACTTCCAAAATAAAGGTCCATTTTTTAAGAAATATAAATGCTTTTGATATCTTATTCTACATAGAATTCACGAGCAAAAAATTGAGCAAAACATTAATCCCTCACTATGCCTATTGCCTATGTCTAGGAGAGATTTTAAATACTATACTCTACCTACGTGTAAAATAGCTAAGAAAGCTTAAATTACAACAGCATTGCTTGAAACAAGTCACATTCTTGTTACACTAATGTTTACTGACCTTGAAAAAAAAACAAGGTGTGTTTTTATGCCTCATCCAACCGAGGAAAAAACCTTGCTTCTCACTAAAATATCAAAACATTAATGGCCTAAAGACTTCTTAAAGTAAAGCAACTCCATGATTTCCTGCAAACTACACAAGCCGCCCATGACTTTCTATTTATGTATTTTTTTTCCCCATTAACATAAAAGAAAAGCTATGAGAGCATATGACAGCACTCGTTAGTCCAGTCCCATAGAGCGGAGCTCCACACGTAGGTGTGGATTTGTTTACTAGATACTTAGCAAAGATAGAAGTCAAATGATATATGGCACGTTAAATAATATTTTGCGTGCCAAGCGGCGTAACGTAAAGATTGATTATTCCTTTGGGCTCGTTACCTAATTCGATTCCATTTGAAGTTGCAGTCAGGTGGAAACAAAGCAACATTATTTTTTTGCTCGTTACATTTTGCTAATGAAACTGAGTGCGAGTGCAAAGAAGAAAATTACCACTCAAGGCAAATGTACTTATTTACCTGTGAACTTCTGTAAATTAATTAAAAAGCTTACTTTTATTCGTTTCCGTAGAAATTCCCATTACATAAAGTTAAAATTAATCTGACACAAGCACTAGATTTTAATTAGTTCCGAATTCAAGTCTTGTTTATTGTCACTGTGTTTCTGAAGCCGCTCATTTTGGAAAACCATTATGGAGTACAAGTTCCGTAATTAAAACCATGTCGAGTTTGTCTAATCATTGCATTGCTACATATTTTTGGAGCATAGAAATTGATTTTATTTTAGTTCTTCCTTTCACTTCTATCCAGACTCTTTCGGTTCCACCCAAATTTGTTCACACCGCAAAAGTTTTCGTGTTTAACTGATTAACGATAACACCAAAACCTTCCGAACATATTAAGTTGTTTCGAAAACATACCGAAATTCAGAGCTGACTTTGTTTCAAATTAGTTTTCACAATTGCAAACAGCTTATGCCTTTAGTGAAACGAAAGCCTTTGAAAGTTTAAATGTGAATTAAATGAGAGAACAGTGCACTTAAAATCCGCTTTGCACACTCAACTAAAAGTGGGAGTAAATATTTATTCGAAGGTAATTAGTCTACCGTTTAGAACACATAGTACTTGTACTGCATCCCAGACAAACTCTATCAGAGTACCAAGCCCCGCTTTGTTAGACTTCTATGATTTCCATCACCTCCCAGCATATCCGCTCCTAAATTTGGGATTTTAGCTTAATTTGGTATATGCTCTGACACAGAACTACGGCACTCTTACTAATGATATTCCCAAATTAGAAATCTTAAGGGAAACAGACATAAATATCTGCCAGAGTGTATTGCCAGAAAAGACCTTTAAATTTTCCGGAGGCTGTAGACATGATATATTCTTCCGGTAACTGACTGGTTTTGGATTTGGATGTTAAAGCTTTCAACTGAGTGGACAGTAATTTATTAAAAATGTTTCTCAAAGTAATTAACATCAAAACTTTGTCCATGTCAAAATCAAGCATTTTTAATAAAGTTCTTTTCAAAATAAAACCCGTCAAAAAGCGCACATCTTTTGATGTCTATTTTTGGTTTAATAAAATTCAACTAAAGTCTTTCGAAGCAAATGGCTGTGTTTTCTCAAGTGAGTTGTCAATCAACACAATTTTAGGGAGCTCCGCCATAAGAAGTTTGTAAACATGCAAAGGATATATTTGAACATTTTGAGGCAATTAATTTGTCAGAGATTTTATGATGATGTGCTTTTCAAAGCGAAAAGTAACTTCTATTTTGATGATATTTATGTCGTCTTAGAGTTGCTCTTGTTAGAATTGCTTTGATGACTTGTAATTGAGGAGCTGCAGTATTTATTACAGGAATTTTGAGGAAAGATAACTTTTTATAGCATATTTCCGGGTAAAAACGAAATCAATACGAGATCAGATAGGTAAAGTAGTATCAGTAGTATCAGTCGGACCTAAGACAGATTATAAGGAGAATGATAAAATTCTAAGGAAAAGCAGAATTTTGATTCTCGACAGCCTACAATAAATTTGTCTTTTCTAATTAAAAAGTTGAATTTGTTTTTCGAGGCGTTTGGTTTTGTTTTTAAAAGATCATCAAAAATGCTTTATTTAGACCTATTGATGTTAAACTATAATATAATACGGTGCCGTAAGGTTCTCCCAGTGAACCTTGTATGTTTTTACTGTCTATATTCGCCCTGGCTCACCCCCACGTTTATTTGACTTACTTTCCGCTATCCATCGATAGTTTGAGCGATGCCTTACTGCTTGCCGATTAGGCGATTGATTTTAGTGACTTTAACCTTCCCACAGTTAGTTGAATTCAGTCCGGGAATGAGGAAATTTTGTCCTACCTTGCAGGTGCTCCCCAGCACATTCTGTTCTTCTTGGACACCTTTGTCTCTGCGGGTCTTACACAGTGCAGCGACGTCGTGATTGACTTGGAAAGATTGCTAGACCTTGTTTTCTCAACCAACTCGGGTGGCTCGTTTGTGTTTTAATTCCGGAGTCCAACCACCATCCTGCACTCCAGGTTCTCTTGTGTTTTGAGGCCCCCTATAGTTTTTTTTCTTCCCTTAGTGGCTGCTCATCCAACTTCAAAGCGGTTGATATTTCTTCTCTCAATGATTGGCTCCAGGCTGTTTGCACCTTCTATGACGTGCTTAATACCTGTTTTATTTAGTGTAAGCCGGTTTCCGTTTCAGGCTCCCCTCATTCGTTTCAGCCCTGGATGGATGGCTCCTTGCCACACCTCAAAAACCAAAAGAATAAGGCCCGGAAAAGGTTATGCTCCTTTTAGATGCAACGAAGACTACCAGACTACCTCTACTTTCGTTTCTCTCTCGATCTGAAGACGTCCTACAACAGATTTCTATCCGACACGAGACATATAGGTACTGCATTCTAACCCTAGACAGTCTTGGAGGTTTATTAACTCTAAGCGACATAGAGATGGCTACCCTTCCTCTCTTAGGCTTGGTGATTGCGAGAGCAACGACTCCGCTGTTGTGGCAAATTTTTTCGCCGACTTCTTCATTACCTCGTTCTGTGATTCTGACTGTGATACTGTTTCCACGGATTTTGCCTACTTGACTAGGCTTCCCCATACTTCCCTTGAACTCAAGGACTTAGTTTTTGACGACGTTACCGTCACTGAATATTTCTCGAATTTGTCCAACGAATTTTAGTGGTGTCCCTACGTCTTTTCTGAAAAATTACTGATCATCTGCTGACCCCTATTCCTTGTCATTTATTCAACCTGTCTCTGTCCTGGGACCGTTTCCCTGCGCTCTGAAAGGATTCTGTAATACTTCCCCTGCACAAAAAGGGTGACAAGTCTGACATCTCCAATTATAGATCCATCGCCAGCTTGTGTCATGTTGCGAAGGCGTTCGAGGCCTTAATCAGTGATGTACTCTGTTTTCATTGTGAAACCTTTATTGGCTCCTGGACTTACTCGAATTCGTGCATCACTGCTTGCCTCTGATTGAGTCAGGCTTGCAGGTTGATTGCATTTGCACAGATTTTAGTAAAACCTTCGACAGAATTGACCACGAAATTCTTATTCATAAACTTCAGCTGCTCAGGTTCCTACCGCTTTTTGATGACTGACTGTACTTTTACCTCGCGGGCGCACTTAGCGTGTCTTGTTTCGCGGTGCCCTATCCAACGAATTCTCTGCTTCTTCGCGGGTGCCTCAGGGCAGATTTCTCGGCCCACTCTTCTTTATCATTTTTATTAATGAGTCTCGTTGCTCTTTTCTAGCTCCACAATCCTGTGTTATGCTGATGAGGTCAAATTATTTCGTACTGTCTCTCGCGACGACGCGCTCCGGCATTCTCATTTTTCATGACTGATGCTCCAGTAACCAACTCCCTATTAATACTAACATATGCACCCGCAGAAAGTGTCCCGTTCTCTTCAACTACATACTCTTTAGATGGCAGTGTCTTGAGTAGGCTTCATAGGGTTAAGGACCTGGGGGTGGTTCTTAATTCCCGACTTTCCTTTGAGTACCACATTGATTTCGTGGTGATTACGATTAATTTCACGCTTGGTTTTGTGAAAAGGTGTTCCAGGGAGCTTGACGATCCCTATCGAACCGACGTTTTTCCTACACTAGATATCAAAATTCTAAAGTGTGGTCTAGGTCAAGTGGGGTATCATATGAAAGGACTTCATTTGCACCTTATAAAATATATTTTCATTTCCTTTTCTGCCGCATAATTTTCGACTTATGATCAAAAATGTAAAAAAATACCATCATTCCGTCGTCACTATCTTCGATACCTTGGTTTACAATTACAGCTGTTGTGTTAAACCAAGGTCTATTGTTTATTTTGAGTATACTTCTGCCTGCCTGCGTAATCGTTATTTTAAACTAACTACAGTAATTATCATAACGTAGTATTATCGTGAAGTTCCTTTCGTTTTTATTTGTTGATACTTGCGCGATCAAGTGACGCAACACGTACTTTGACAACTATATGAAGTTTGGTATTTTAATCTTGAAGGTAGTCAGTTTGTTATTTATATGGGCAATATGCAGATTACTAGGGAAGTTATTATGATACAAATTTAAAACAGTTGCTCCTCTGTCCATGCACTTGTTGTAATATGAAAATATATTTTACTTTCTATTCGGTAAAGGAAAACACGGAAATTATTTATCACCACAAATTAACAAATTACATTTTCCCCACTTTCTATTTCAAGATTATTCTTTGACATCCTTTTTTATTGTAATTACTCGAAAAATATCAAGCGTAATCTTTTCCGACAGTTTTCTGAATCTGAGCGAAAATTACATAACAATAAGTGAGAGAAAGCAATCAGAAAACTCATCAGTCTGCGAGGCAAAGGAGTAAGTGACATTACAATAGTTGTGACTGTTTGTTTACAGTGTGACTGTATAAGATTTGCTCCTTTGACAAATAGCGACATGAGTGGTGGCGTTTGCCTGAAAAAAAAATAACATCGCTACAGCTAGGAAAACAATCAAAATGAGCACAATTGTTGCCATCGGAATGTATTTTCCAGCCGCTTCTACATCCCCCCATTTGTTTTGGCCCCAACTTCACTCCTATATAGATATCTATATATTTCTTCCTTGAGGAAAATAGATGCCAAGTATTGTGTGCTACATAAATGCAAGCCATAGGCACCACCATCAGCTCTACAAACACCCCTTACAGTATGTCTCTGAAACGAGGACGACGAAAGAAAGTAAAGAAATTGAAATTTCTTCACAGAACATCTGTCATCGCAATTTAGCGGCCTTTTCACTCAATCCCCTGCAAAATTTTACGACCACTGAGGTACCTGATGTCACAAGTTGGTATCAATTTTTATGGTGTGAGTGAAATTGGATCAAAATGACATTGGTAGCACTAAAAAAAATAGAAATATGAATATCTAAGCAGGAATCTTTCAAAACGACTATACCTGACATCGATTCGAAGATTGGTTCTAACTTTATGAATTTTTTTCCCTGCCAGTTTTCATATTTCACTTTTTAAGTGTGTATGAGTTAGGGAAACAATTCCCACAGCGATTATGCCTCGTTAATTTCGTGCTAATTTCTTAAATCACGACACTTAGCGAAATTTCGCTGAGTTCATTCAAATAATTGTTTCGTGTTAGTTTGCATATTGCATGCATCGTAAGTTAGTTTCTCGTTCAGTCTGCTGCCAAAATTAGGTTCTGAATTTAAAAAGCTTTCCCAAATGGGAATAGTAAACTTTGAACATATTGAAGGGAATTTACATAAAACGTTACCATATTGAATGCATGAAAAAAGATACTATTTCCGATCGTAAAAAATTGCCTTTAGAGATTCTGTCTATTTGAATACGGACATGTTGAAGGAACAGAAAAGGCAGCAGATATATACATATTCTCAACGAAAGTGTTGTAATTCCGTGTGATAGGATTCGAAATTCAGAAAGTTTTTATAAATGGAGAGGGAGAGGTAATCTACTTAAGCAATTCAATAAATTAACATATTTTTTGTGTTTGGCACGAACAATGCAGTAAATCTAGAATGGAGAATAAAAGGATTTTCGGATCTACGACGATATTTGTGTAGCCACTGAAAAATCTTGAGAAAATTATTCACATGAGTATTTTGGATCGTTTAGGAATTATTATAAAAAGTAGATTTATTTTCGCAAATCCAGAGCTTAAAGTTTTATTTTAATAATAAGAGTCTTCTTTTCTTGTTTATCCGTTCGGAAGTCTAGTAGTTTGCCTGTAATTTTAAAACTCGGGAAAAACAAATTCATTGGCGTACCTCAAGGTTCTGTTCTATAACTGACTTTGTTTTAAAATTGTTATCAAAGATGTTTTATTGATTAATTCTGACTGGCTTTAACAATAATAGTACTCTTAATATCTTTTATGTCCGTTGAATATATTTACAATAACGAATGCGTAGCTTAGTAAAAGGTGATATAAACAAATCTTTTGTATTTTTCTGCGGTTGTTCAAATCTAATATGCACTTGTAACTGCTTTACTCAACGCTTTATCTATAATGCTCCTCAAGTGCGGAGATACCCCTTGCGAATAGCTGAGGAGTACCTGAAAGATCAATACTTTCTGAATGAGACAAGGGTAGGACAACGAAGAAGGAGGATCATGTCAGGAGCAGCACAGATATCGACTGTAAAACCGAATCTTTGGAACGCTAACTTCGACAGTCTGCTACGAATCGAATTGCGAATACGCGAATGATGTTGCTGAAGTCATATCGGCGCGTGACATGCATTTAGCTCAGCCTAACCGATGAGAGCCATAAACAGATGGATGACGGTGCACAGACCATCGCTGCAATGCGTAAGTTGTTGTCCTGACAAAAAAGAGAATACCGATAATGTTTTCAGTGCAAGTCGGCGAGGAGATCATACAAACAAAACCAGCGCTGAAGTATCTCGGTGTGACGATTTACACCAAGATGAGTTTTTCCCAGCATATAAAGAGGCGTCACAACTAGACTGTTCTACTGAAGACGTGCTTTTCTACAATAACTTTGATAAGCAGTATACGCTAGGAACTGTTATATTACGACGGGTTAATTTCGTCATTCAGATCCGTTCTAATGAATATATGGTTTAGTTCATCTCGAGTAAACGTTGGCTTCTGGTGACAACTTCTACGAAGCAGCCAATCTAGTGATCGCGGGGACGTCCCCATCGACTTGTTGGCCAAGGAACGAAAGGCAATCTATCTTAGGAAGGCAGAAATGGAAAAACCGGTATGCCGAGGGGAAAGAGTGCACTCCCTGGGAAGCTGAAAGCAAAGGTGGAGCCAGGAAAGCAGAGGATAATAGATAGCAAGGCTCATCAATGTCCTAGGCTCTGGATATACAGAGAGCATGGAGAAGTAGGTTACTCTCAAACCCAGTTCCTGAGCAGCGGTGTGAAGAAAACAGCGTCATCAGCGTGCTTCTACTGCCCAGCCTTAACTGACACCGCTGAGCACACTTCCTTTGAATGTCAAAGAGGGGCAACCAAGAGAAGAGTGCAAGATTTCACGTAGGAGGGATAGTCTCTGCGGACACAATAGTTCAGAGCATAATCGTAAAAAAAGCAACATGGAACGGCACAGTATGTGGAAGACGTACTTCGACGGAACGGGAAGGACCTTGACGAGCAAGCTGCCCTAGACGAGATTGCTGCAAAATAAAAGGACGTAACGTGAGGTAATGTGCAAAACGGTTCCGGTTTAATGTCCAGAGAGCAAGGGAAATACATAGGAAGAAAAAGTAGTAACAGGAGAAAAAAAAACATGAAAGGATCCACAACATGCAACACAGAGAGTCATGGTAGCACAGAGAATAGATAGTTTTTCAATGATTCATTGCTAAGTGTTAGATTGAAATTAGAACATGCATTAATAGCTCTACTTAATCGGTTAGGTGTATGCCTGTCATAATTTGATCTGAAGGGGTAAAGATGCAAAAAAGGCAGTCTGTTGGGTCTGGCTAAAGGAAATCATGTTGGCAAATGTACTTGAGTCAATTTTTTAATTCAAGAGCTGGTGAATAAAGACCTTGCACCTTTCCTCAAGTGAGGGCAAACCGAAAAAACGGTGACGGTCAAATGAACGACCAAACCCGAGCTGTAAATTCTAGAATAGGCCTGACCAATGAGCAGTACAAATGAATCAAAGTCGGTAAATCCGAGAACTCTCTAGACCGACGTTATACAAAGCCTAAGATTAAGCTTCTTCTAGACACAATATAATTAATATACAGAGTAAAATCTATTTTCCTATCGAGTGTAACTCCAAGACTAGCTACGGAGATCATGCAACGCAGGTCATTTCCCGCAAAGATGCCATTAAAAGCTTGTGAACGGAGACTCCTGGACTTTTCTCAAAATTGAAATGTTAACCATTGTGCTCGCACCAACCCAGGAACATATCTACGTCCTCTTAAATAAGGCAGTCACCACTATCTCTACATAGCAGAATACTTCATGTCGTCAGCGTAGATCAGAACATTAGAGTGCGAGATCAGAGGGACAATGTCATCAATGGCAAGAACGACTAGTAGTGGGTCGCGATGGCTACCTTGCGGCACATCTGATGAAGACCTGAAAATTCTTGCGGTGGAGCCACGAAACGACAATCGATATGTCCTGTCTTTTAAGTAGTAGAATATTCAGTCGAGGGGATAAAAACACAGTGTACTAAGTTTAAACAAAATTACGAAATGAGGAAGTTTATCAAAGGCCTTACTGAAGTCAGTGTATATGCAGCAATCCGTCTGCATGCCTTGTTGCAAGCCTGAAGTAACGAGGGAGGAAAGTTTCAGAAAGTTAGTTGTTACTCACTTACTTTTGTATTACATCTTTAAGGCTTTTGGACTTGGTATTCTCTTCCAGTGCTCTCGTGAAGCGATGTCTATCTCCCCTGGCTCCAGAATCTCATTGTCATCTGGAGCTTCACTTCGTCTATTGTTTTATTGTTTTGATCTTATTACTTTAAATTCTACTGACTCTAGTAATTATACTGTTATAATTTTAAAAAGGCTGATCTCTGCATACTTAACCAATGGCTTTCTGCATGTGATGACAAAGGTGTTGAATATTTTTATGATATTCTGTCTGTTTGCTTTACTAATTGTGATCCCATCTCTAGATTTAGAAGCTCTCGCACATTTCAGCCTTGGCTCAACCAGTGTACGAAGCATTTAAAAAACCTGAAGAATAAAACTTAGAAGAGATTTTGTATCTCAAAGAACGATTCTGACTATATAAGCTATTCCGCGCTGTGTACTCAATTTCGCTCTCTCTTCTTAGATCGAATCTTCTTATATCGACTATTGAATCTTCTTAGATCTCTATCGAATCTTCTTATATCGACTTCTTAGAAAAAACTAAGCAGCTCTCGAATCTTCTTATATCGACTTAGACAAAACTAAGCAGACCCTACGCACTGAACATAAGCAGTTCTGGAATTTCGTTAATTCCAGGCGTAACTATCACGGTTAAGCCTTCAACGTTGCGTTTTGGCGACTAGGAAAGTAATCATCCTCTGACGGTCGCTTATCTCTTTGGTGATTTCTTTTTGACGAGGCTTCCCCGACTTCCCTTCATTCCAAAGACTAAATATTTGACGAAGCTACCATTTTGAAATATAAAAAAAAACTGTAGTACTTCACTTGCTCCTGTTACCCTCCTCATATTTAACCTGTTTATTTGTTCTGGTGTGTTTCCTAAGCCCTGGAAACTGTCTGCGATTATTCCCCTTCATAAGAAAGGCAACAAATATGATATCTCTAATTATCGCTCATTTATGCTGCATTGAAAAAGTTCTTGAGGCCATAATTTGCGATGTCCTTTAGTTTCATTGCAAACCTTTCCTGGGCTCCTTCCATCACAGTTTTATGAAGGGTAAATTGACTACAACCAACTTGTTAGAGTTCTCCAACTTCAGTATATCTGCTATTGAAGTCAGCAAGAAGGTTGATTGGATTTTTACAGAGCTTAGTAAGGAAGGTCTTTGATAGAATTAATCACAAAATTCTGATTCATAAGTTTTCAGTTCGGAATTTTCCTCAGTCTTTCTTTGCTGGGAATGTGATGAGAATAATAATTCCTCAGGTGTACCTCAGGGTAGACATCTAGGACCGTTGCTTTTTATCATCAACATCAATGATATATATGTATATGCTTTTTGCTAACTCGAGAATCCTCTGTTATGCTGACGCAGCTAAAATTTTCCGTATTGTTACAAATGATTATTATAACTGTACCCTTTAAAATTCTGATTTACACGCTTTCCGAAGATGGTGCTAAATTAATTTCCTTCCTTTGAAGATTAGCAAGTGCACTGTTAAGTTACCCTCTCGAAAACTGAATCATCTGCACTTCAATATTACTATTGGCGGTAGCCCATTGATTAGACTTGACAAAACCAAAGACTTAGATGTTTTTTTTAAATACCAAATTTTCATTTGAAGATCATTTTGATGTTGTTATAAATAGGGCCAGCGCGTTTCTGGGCTTAGTTAAAAGATAGTCAACGGAGTTTGACGACCCGTATATTACGAAGCTTCTCAACTGCACTTTTTCCAGACCAATCATGCATGCTAGCCCAGTTTGGTCACTTTGCTATGCGCAGATTTGTTAGATTCGCCCTTCGCGGCCTTCCTTGAGCTGATCCTCTTCGACAACCTCCATATGTTTCTCTTTTTGGAATCTGTTGAAGTCAGATGCAACAGATCTGGACTCTTTTTTTCGACTCCGTGCGGAGTCGGATTACTTCCTCGGAATTGTTGGATGGTTTGGGTTTAACGGTTCCGTCTCGCTACTTGAGGACTCGTAGCTTTTTACATATTCCTTATTTATATTTTAGTTTTTTAATTTATATATTTGTATACTATAATTAGTTTGTAAGTTTTTTTTTCTTATTTTATTTGCTTGTATTTTTGTTTGTTCTGTTACTTGTAACTATTTTTATATGTTTGCACTGGGTTGGTTGTATTTTATTTTTTATTTTATTTATCGATTTATTACATTACAATCAAAAGGCTCAAGAGCCTTACACAAAGATTGCAGAAAGATGCATAAGTAATAGGCTTATAACTAATCTATGCTTAATCAACATGTCAACTAAGTTACGTGTTACTTGATGCTAGGCATTATCTTAGACTAATAAATGTATTAACTAACAAAGTATCTAATCCTCGAATAGTACTATAGCTAAATAAAGGCAATATAAATACAAAGCATCTGCATATCGACCACCCACCCCTCACCAAACACATCCCAGTAAATTTGAAAATAGAGTAACTTTGTACCAGAGAACTACATAGCCCAGTGGCGGCTCAATGTGTGATGTCCACGCTTCGTTGACTAAAAGCATGATAAATATACAGTGAAGCTTGAATGCCATCATTAAAAAAAATAAAAATATAAAAAATATAAAAATATGAGGAGGTAGGAACTGAGAAAGAATAACAATAAGGAAGGAATTAGCTCAAGATGCAATTTCATGAGAGGACATTAATTGTCATTATAGTCATGACTATGGAACATTTCTAAACACCTAGCTTTAAAGGAGTTCGGCGACCCTAGGTACCTGTGTGCTACAGGTAATCGATTCCACAGGCGGGCAGCTTTAACCTGGAAGGATAAGTCCATAATGCGAGACCGGAAGGAGGGCAATAGCAGTGACCTAGATTTCTCAGACCTAGAGAAGGTGAATCTGCAAAACAGGTAATTGGGGAGCTTTGAGCTTAAAACCCGATAAAGTAGCTGAAGCGCCCGCAGAGAGAGAAAGTTCAAGAATGAGCACCCAAGGGAGGCATGTGCAGGACCCGAGACATGATCTCTCCTATTCAGCGAGTAGACATACCTGACCGCTGAGTTGAAACATACCCTGAGTCTGTTAGCATCACACCCTGAGAAAGCCTCACATCCATAGCAGATGATCGGCAAGAGTAGTGACCTTACCAACAGGGCCCTAAGCCACTGTGGGGTAAAGGACATGGCAGAGTACAACTTACGAAGTGTAAGGAACACTCTTTTTCTAACTTGTGTCACGTGGGGAGCCCAGGTAAGGCACTCATCCAGGATCAAGCCCAAACTAGTGGCCGTTTGGCTGAGAGGAACACAGGCGTTGCCCAGCCGAATAGCCCTAATGCTATCACGAATCGGATAGCGATAAAAAGCAATAGCCTGCGTCTTAGATGCATTGAGGCTGAGTTTATTAGAGATCGCCCACTCACAAATCGCCTAGAGATCTCCATTAATTAAGCGTACGCAATCATCCAGCTGCCCTAATCCAGAGGAGAAAGTAATTTGCATATCGTCAGCATAAAGGTGGACTACCCCGGCACCAACACACTCTGGAAGATCATAAATGAATACGCTGAAGAGAAGGGGGCCAAGCACTGAACCCTGGGGTACGCCCCTGGAGATTGGAGGGAATCCTGAAGTGACCTCTTCCACCCGGACACATTGTATACTTGTAACATTATTGATTTATATAGGTGTATACATACTTTAAGGAGTTTGTAAGCTTTTATTGTTTGTCACAATTAAATAGTTCACTTAATTTTGTTTGACTTGGTTTACTTACTCTGGTTTTCTGAAATTTTGTTTTTTTTTCCCTTATTAACCTGAAAGTAGTCAGCTATTTGACGAAATATGTAAATAAATAAATAAATAAAAGTAATTCTAACATTGGCTAATATTGGCAGTTTATTCGTAATCTTGCATTACAAGTATTGCTAACTGTTTCAATAAAATTATTTTATTTAATTATCCTGAACAGGAATTTGTTCCTGTCATTACTTTAATTGAACTTTACCATTATCTTGTAACCCTTAATGAACAATTAGTGGTTTGATAGACCAATTCTAACTGCTCCGCTGGGGATGTCTTAATAGCATAAAGGGTCATTACATACAAAACCAGTAACACATTTGAAGCAAGGGATTATAACTAAATCAATTAAATAAATTACCACCGTTGTAGAGCAAATATGGCTGACATTGCATTACATATTCAGAGGGTAATTAAAACCCATTCACTTATAGATTGAAAGTACAAAAATGTCTTTATTACCTCGTTAGTTCCCTTTAAGCATCCCTCATGGGCGTTTCATTTTGAGTTTACTTACGTCAAATTAATGCATTCATCCTGTTCTGAAATTGTTGTTATACACATATACAGAAATACATTTACTCTGGAACTCTGGACTTGATACACAACTGAATGTATTTTCTCTTTATATGCAAAGCATACCAAACTGGAATGCCTTTAAATTTGGATTGCTCTTGTAATATTACTTACCCTTCCAAACAGATGCAGTTCTGGATATTTTGAAAGCACACAGTATACACACAAAATCTTTGTGTATTTCAAGTAGTTAAATTTGATTTTCATAATCATATTAAGATTCTTGAAATCTTGTGAAATATTTCTAGCAAACGAACGTACCTTGTGTATTAAAGTTTGTGAATTTAATTCTAAAGAGTTCAGACAAGCATTTTCCAAAGAAGTTGTTTATCATTTCGGTAATTAATTACTTACAGTGCAGAAATGTATTTTACGTTTCAAAGGTTTTTCCGTATCTTATTATATACAACGTTAATACGTACCAGTTAGGAGTCAGTATATATGTATACTGATTTTCGTGGCAAATAATCAAAAGCTTTGTCATCATTGGATTTCTTTGACTCCATATTTGACATAGGAGGAGTGGCTTGATATATTATGTAAGTATGGAGTACACGAATTCAAAAGTACCGAGTACGTCTAATATATTGAAAGCTATTTCAATCTATCACAATGACTCGACATGCATATCCTTTTGTTAAATTAAGGGTTTAGGGCAGTTGAGCAGAGAACCACGACTACTCCATCAGATATTCCTGAGGTATCTTTGTTCAGCGTTGATGAAGACGGAGTTAAACGAATTGGTTGAGTGGCACGATGGCCGAGTTCGAGAGTTCGAGCCTTGGTCTCACCGTGAGTTTTTAATTTAAAATAAAAAATCCACTCCGTCCAGCTCGCAGAATTGCAAAAACAAAACAAGCAAATTCCCTGATTCCCCATACCCTAATTGCCTTCCGGGCGAAGTTATGCTAACTCATCATAGGGTTGTCCCCTGGTCTCTGGCTAAATCATAAAAAATTGTATATAATCCAATGTAAGCAATATTGACAACAAAAGACAATTTAGTTGTGCATCCGAAAGCGAGAAAAAGGCATTTCACTGCATGGAATGCATCATTAAGCTTAGGACAACTAACTAAGCCATCTGTAAGATGAGGTAGTACATAGTAGCATTTTTACTAACTGTATATGGAGATCAGTAGCAAATTAGTTAGATAGAAATCATAACATATAAAAAGTGGCGGACATAGAAATCGGTCCAAAAGGTATAAGATTCAGCAGGTAGGGCACTTGTTTTGTATAAATACATGCAATATGTGCATGATCATATCATTACAGATTTGATTTTTGTGACAAGTGGTTGTAAAATTGCGGAAAGAAAAATTGAGTATCCGGGAGATAAGTACAAAAGTTGGATTCATCAAGTCCGCCATCGGAAATTTTATGAAAAATCATGAGAGGACCGGGTCGGTAAAGGAGATAATCGGCTAAGGGCGTGTCAGAAATACCAGTTCGAGGAAGGTTCACTCTCTGGAGCGCATGAGCCTACAAGATCGTTTCAAAACTGCTGAAGACATTAGGAGAGAATTTATAAAAGACGATGGCACCGAAATTACGACAAGAACCGTCCGTCCAAGGCTTCAGGATGTTGGTTTGTGCGCTCGACGGCCCGCCAAAAAGCCACTTTTGATAATAAAAATGCGTCAAAAACGTCTGCAATGAGCCAAACCACACCAAAATTGGACTGGAATTGATTGGAGAAAAGTAATATTCTCGGACGAGTCCAAATTTAACCTATTCGATTCTGACGGGATGTCGTACGTGAGGAGAAGAACTGGTGAGCGAGTGTGTTCGACGAACCGTCAGGCAGGGAGGTGCCGCATGGTCTGGGGGTGCTTTTCCTATCATGGTGTTGGGCAGCTGGCCCTAATAGATGGAACGGTAACCGCCGTTAAGTACCAACGGTTACTTGAGAAAATTTGATCCCATCAATTGAAGAGCACTTCTCGCAGATTTTTTAGGTGTCCGGATTTCTATGTCCGCCACTGTATAACACGGTGTTTATGTAATTATACAAGTAGTAGCCCATTTAAAAAATTAGTACCTACAATAGACAGGCTGAGAGTAAAAATGACCTATCTAAAAGGTGACAGCTAAAGTGGCTTAGAAAATGTTCGGTGCAAAAGCGTGAGTTATCGGCCAAAAACGAATCAGAGAAAAACTTCGGGCAAAAACGAAATAACTACAAAAATAATGCATTTAAGTAGTTAAGTCGTTTTTGCCCGGAGTATTTCTTCGAATTGTTTT
The DNA here is from genome assembly GCA_964036015.1 of Leptarthrus brevirostris. Lineage (NCBI taxonomy): Eukaryota > Metazoa > Arthropoda > Insecta > Diptera > Asilidae > Leptarthrus > Leptarthrus brevirostris. The sequence continues at coordinate 11,286,348 of OZ038373.1, forward strand.
TGCCCGGAATATCAAGCGGCTCGTTTTTGGACAGAACATTTTCTAAGACACTTTTGATCGGACGTTGTAGGTCAATTTTACTCTAAGCCTGTCAATACGCAAATTATGAGCTTTCGAAACATATTGAAGAATAGTTTTTTTTTTTTTTTATACGATGTGGCCAGATCCTAGGGGACAACCCTTTGATGCGTTAGCATCAAAAAAGAAAATTAGGAAATGTAATACGAGTTAAAATTCTCCCCATTTAGCACTTATGCTTTCTGGATATATACCAAATTAGTCGTATTACTATCAATTGACCGCCATAAGATATGAACATATGAACAATTCTGTGAAGTTGGTGTCCTCATCACTTCACGACTTGCGGCAGCCCCTCCCCCCGCAAGTTAATATGTGTAAAAAAATCCAGAAATACTGACTAATTTTTGAGACGATTCAGCCTTTGCCTACCCTAATTTTACTCACATCATCATTAGATAAGAATTCTTTTTAAAACTTTGAGCAATCGGTATGAAAAAACGGTTTATCGATCAATTTGAAATTTCACAAGGCTATTGGGGGTACATTAAGCTGTAACAAAATCCGAAAACAGTAGTCCTCCCATCAATATTTGTAAATATATAAGTAGATTTTCTAAAAAACCGTAAAATTGCTTTTTTGTATGTTAAGGTACCATGTCCAAAAATTATTTTGGTGGGGTGGGGGTGGGGGTGAAACCTAACTTTGTAACGCGTGGACTGATTTGGATGTTTCTTTTTTTGTTGTACAGAGTATGATCCCCATTGCTAATAGGAGAAAAAAATTGGCCTATGGTGGGGAGGGGGGGGGGGAGGGTGAGGGGTAGTCTAACTTCATAACGAGTGGACCTATTTATATAATTGTTTTTCTGTTGTGTAGAGAATGTTCCCTGGTTGATACCACGAGAAAAAAAATGTTGGTGGGGTGAGGGTGGCACGTAACTTTGTAACGCGTGGACTGATTTGGATGGTTCTTTTGCTGTTGTCTATAATGTGATCCTCCATTTATAATAGGACAATACTTTGATCCAAAGGTGGGGTAGGGGTAGTCTAACTTTGCAACGAGTAGAGCGATTTCGATGATACTGTTTTAATGTGTAGAATATGCTGCCTCACTGATACGACGACAAAAATTTATAAGTTGAGTGGTGTGCGGAGGGGGCGTTACACAATTTCTTAATTCACACACCTATTTGGAGAATTCCTCTTTGATGTGCATTGTATGTTCCCCCATTACTACTCCATGGAAAAATGTTGACCTAGGATTGGGGTGGGGGAGAAGGGAAACCGAATTTTGTAACGCGTGGACTGATTTAGATTATTTTGAATGCATAGATTTGCAATCTATTGGTATTCTTATGGTGAGAGTTGAAGGTTGGGCAGCGCGTATCTTCATAAAGCATAGACCGATTTTGATTCGGTTGTGCAGAATACGTTTCCTGATTGATAAATGATAACAATTTTGTATCTAGAGTGACTACGATGATTCTCTGACTACAATAATTCTCTCTTGCTGTATAGAGAAAAGTGACGCACGAGGGTCATGTTAAGGATTTTCCAAGGTGAGGGTACTAAAGGGTTATCGTGACTAATTTCGTAATATGTTGACGAATTTGGATAATTTTGTTACTGTACTAAATCTGCAACTTTTGAAATTGCTTCGTTCGTACGAGCAGTATTCTTCAAATCGTGTTTGGGGCAAAATTCAAGTGTACCAAGTGAAAAAATTCGATGTGTCCGATTTTGTTCAAACTTCACCAAATTATTGTTACTGGTATAAGTAATTATAGTGCTAAAGGATTTTCAAAAAAAATAAATAAATAAATTTTTGCACAAGTTACAGGGTGGTAAACTTTTGCATTTTTGCACTTTTTTCGTGATCACACATTTTTTCAAAATTCATTGCCATAGAACGCTGATCTTTAGTGATTTGTAAAGGCGTTCTGAATAAAAATATAATTTTCCGAAAAAAAGTTTTTTCAAAAAAAAAATTTTGACTTTGAAAAATATTTTTGGTTTTTAAAAAAATACTTGATCATGAATTTTTTTTTCATATTTTTTCAAATGAAAGTGTCATCCCTTAGCTTTAAAATCATGCATCATTTAGAGTGGCAAAGCAATGTGAAGTGTAAATTTTTGATTTTTGAAAGCCCGCGCCCGCCGTTTTTGCTTAGAACAGATGAATATAACATAACATAAGAAAATGTAGATGGCGCGTTAAAGATTATTCTCACAGTCAGTCAGTATCACAGTCAGTACACAGTCAGATATCGCCACAAATAGTCAAAATGCCAGACAAGTTGAAAGATATAAAGCATCGTTGCAATCCTTTGAAGGAGAAGAATCTTACTAGGAAAAACAAGGGTCTGAGAAAAGTGACTTCACAAATTCGTTAACAGTTTCCGAGCCTTCCTATCAACTCAAAAGTCCGTGGGGCATGCAGAAACAAAGTGAAAGTGATTTCTGTAGAAGAAGCTGCAATTTGATCCGGAGATGATGATACAGAACGAGCGCCCGATGTAAGTTTGACAAAATTTTTTTTTTGATAATGGGGATACAGTGAGAAATTGACTCGCGGCCTCTGAAAAAGTACAATTTGGTAACGAATTTGCAGACAAGTATCTCCTGATTGAAGTGTTAGAATCTAAAGGTCCTCTATGGGAGTCACAAAAAAAATCGTTTTTACGAATACCTCTCCAAATCCTTCTGGTTTGATTGGTTGAGAGGACGCGGACGAACAGACCAAAATTATAATTATTTCTAGTTAGGTGTGTACCTACCGGAAAATTTTCCGGGCTTCTTAAGTTAGCCCGGAAATGTTGTTTTTCGAGAAAAAAAACTTGGGAAAAGATGTGGTCTAACGATAGACTTGTCATCTTCTGTTTGCATTTGGGCTTGACAAAGCGTTATCCAAGTGAAAGCAGATAATTTTTTTTATATATTTTTCCTGGAAGAACGATGTCTCATTAAAATTCACCCCCTCCCCTTTAGCACCGGTCGAAAACCTACATCCGCGCCTAACCAAATAATTTTTTTTTTATATAATTACACAGCTTAGGGTTTGCTCTATTATCCTAAAGTGCAGCCATGATAGGAAAGTGCCTTGGTATTATATTAGGGTCCTTGAAGTGGGGGACCACTGTATTTGGGTCTAAATCAACCACATTTTCTCGTATCATGCAAAGCTCATGTTGTTATAAAGAAGATATAAGTCCTTCACTACAGATTTGCTCCTCTACCTGTTTCAGATGACCCTTTAAAGTATATTTTCATATTACAGTAATTTACCTTTCACTCATTATCCGACAATCCTTTCTTTTCTTGCCATCATTATGTACCCAAAATTGCTTTTCTGATCACCTGCCCACTTATATTGCGATTTCTTTCTTCAATTTAACTCAGACTTGTCAGAGACTTCCTTCTGGCTTTACAAATGACCATTGTACGTGGCGTGCCATCAAGCATCTTACACCCATTACCAACGGGTTTATGTCAACAAATTAAACTGCCGTTAGCTTGTTAAACACCACACTCAAGTCGAATTAAAGTCTCAGCAAGAATGGCTTTTGACTAAATTTGTCGAGAACCAAAGAGGTGTAAATCTTTGTTGTAAAATAAATTTCTTGAATGAAAGCCGTTTGGATTACATATGCCGTCGTCGTCTTAAAACGGAACTGTCCGTCCAACGCCATATTATATGTAGACCGGTCTGATTGAGGAAAAGTAAGTGCGTCGAATGTTGTGGGCTTAAACACTTCCCACGCAACTATATTGCGTCACCTCATGTATGGTTTACCTCGACTATTCATCATCCTGTCTGAATTGAGACTGTAAAGTAGACAGACATTGGTCATCGGACAATTTCATTCATATACTCTAGGTAGTTATATAGTTGCGGTTTTGGACCGGAAACCGCCTATCTATAAACTTAAAAAACACCAGTGATTTGGGTCGCACGCAGTTTTATAAGGTGTTTAGAAAAAACGTCCAAAACAATGACCCAAAGCACATTCATCAACGTACTGTGGCCACGAATGAGTATATGTTAAAAAAAACTTTTCCATATGCATGAAGAGGTTAATAAGCACTGTAAAATGCTCCACTGCATCCTCAAGAATTATTACCATATGTGCATAGGCTGGAAAGAAGAGGAGCCGCAACCACTTTAATTAGTGATAAAAATAAGCATACGCTAATTAAAGTATAAATCCTCAGGAATTCAAAACAGAAGAGGAGGCCCTGCTCTGTCTAGCCAGAGAAGCAAATGCGTTTGTTTTATTCGTTATATTAGAGGCCAACGTATACCAGAGCTTGGTAATGGAGCTCTAGGGACGTTTATGCCGTACCAGTTGTATATATTGATAATAAACCGTCCATGCGTACAAACCGGTTCGAAAGCAATCTAAGCTAGACCTGGAGCCGGAGCCATTAAGCACCTAGCGCGATATTAATGAAACTGCTAAACGCTTCAGAAAGAACCAAGTACTTAGGCTAGAGAGTCTGTTTTAAACCATTGGGACCATTGAGTAAATCCAGCGCAGTTCGATTTTGCTGTTTATGCCCTTGCGACAGTAATAATAACGTATGGGCGGAATATGGGTGGAAATTGCTACAAGTCGTCTATAAATATCTCTCCAAGAACAGACTCATGTGTGAACATTTTGATAATGAATGGCTGGGGAGAAGCTCTCGACATGAAAACACAACTTATGCAGAACACAACTGGTTTCAATAATGCAAACTAATGGTTAACTGCTATTGATTGCTATGGTGCGTATGCCTTAATGAGCAGTAATAGAGGAAAAGGGAGGATGTATGGAGCATACCCCGAATTTGGTGCTGGAGAATTCAAAACGACCATTAAGAGATTATTAAGGCATTAAGTATAATTTCAAGTTGATTAGATTTACCTCGAAATGTCTTTTGAATATTCTTGCTTATGTTATTGCTGTAGGGGACCGGTATTCTCTGCATAGGTACCATTGGATCTGGAGCATACTTTACTGGGAATTTGTGTTATTGTTTCACGAAAATCCATAGATTGAGAGACATCGACATATAATTTTTTGTCTCTTACATGATATTTGATGGTCAACCTTTCAAGAGGGCATGAATTTACTAAATTGGCTCATAAACTTGACTAAATCCAAGTGGTCGTTTAGCTTTAAATTTTTGATGTCCGTCTCAATGATGCGAATGCACACGACTTTACAATTCATTAAAAGAATAAGAGCACTAGATTACTGCACTTCCGACGAAAGAGATACAAATTTGACACTATCTTAATACTCCGATTAAGCTGAAGCAAAAGTTATGGATATAATAGGCAATCTCACTAATAGAATCAGGGAAGAATAAATCTAGACATTTCGCTTAGCATAAGAAACAACTAAACTGTTAAAGATACGTAAATCTAGGGAAGATTTTATAAAGCAAGCAACATAACTTTTATCGACAGTCTGTCTGTTAGAATGGGTTAACGATCTGCTATTCAGCGCTATAGAAGGGAAATCGGAAACGTTGAGCTCAAGTTCAGGCTCTTTTGCTCTAACCAATAGTAAAAGCGATCTACATATATCGTAGTCATAACGACCAGAGCTAGCTAGTATATGGTTTATAAACAGATAACCCAACAGAGGGCTTAGAATAGAGCCTTATGGAACGTCGGATTTAAATTAAAGTCAGTTGTTCGCCTTAACTTGCTGCACTTGCTCTGATGAAATGCTGCGACATTTTTAATACGGAACACGTCGTACCTGAGTAAGGGGCCGTTCAAGTATTACGTAAGCATTAACGTAGGGGAAAGGGTTTCCTCTTTGCTTATTTTTGATTACAGAGGGGGAGAATGAATTGATGATTATCCTGTTCGCACCCCTTCCTATTTTACCAAAAAGTAAATTTTAGGGGTGCTCACTCTCTGCAAAACCGGGAAAAGTCAGGGAATTTTCATTGAAATCCAGAATCACGTCAAAAGGGAGAAATGGACGACATTTGAATGTGAAAAAGTAAATTTTTCAGATTTCAACAATTGTCAGACTAATTGTCTATAGAATATTCTATCAATGCTTACGTCAGTGTAAGAGGGTGGTAGGGGGGGACTGACTTTTTCGGTGTGCAATCAGTTGGGTGTCACCTACGAGCATTTATTGCAGAATCAAAAGAGTACGTGAAATGATAATAATAAACAAATAATGTTGGTGAAAGAACTGAGCCCTGAGGTACACCGACATTGAATCAGATGTAACTCCCTCTAATATTACCCGGATTTATGAAAAGCTTTTAGTGACTTTTGGTGACAATGATTCTAACGCCCCGCCAGAACCGTTAGTAAATCTCCGGTTCAGCGAGCAGTGCGGAAACCGTGCTAGCAGTCGTTGATAAGATGATTACTTTCTAGATATTTCATCAATAAAGTTGATGATTGATTCATAAACTTTTGATAAAACTGAAGTAAGCACAATTGGGCTCCTTTTTTCGGTATCGGCTGAACATGAGCAAGTTTTCATGCACATGAAAACACTCTTGTTGAGTATCACAGATGAACAACTTTGCTCAAAGGTTTCCCCAAGCAGAGTCGCGGCATTTTAAAACCAGGGGCGAAAAACCATCAGGTACACGTCGAGTTTAGAGAATACCTTAAGAATGTCCCGAGTGGGAAAGTGTCGCGGATTTTGCTAGCATATACACTACGATTTGCTTTACAAAAAGAGACACAAGCCCTAATTCCATGTGTTCGAAAAGATAATATAAATAGAATTTACATGTTCACTGTAATTTTTGATCACACCTCGGAAACACAAATAACAATTTTCATTTTATCGAAGACAGTGATACACTTGTTACCTTTCATAGGGCAAAAAGTCTGTTTGTGTCAATATGCTAAAGTAATTGAGCACACATCAAAATTTCTGACAGTTCAGTTGAGAAAAAGAACTCCTCAGCACCAGAGACACATTATCGGTGGTGTAAAGGAATCTCCATACCAGAGTCCCTGGTTTGAATCCCGCCGGTGGCGATCCATGTTTGTTTTTTGCTTTCAGATTATTCAGATATATTATTAAGGGTCGTAAACTAATGCACATGATTCGAAATTCACTGTACTTCTCCCGCTCTATACCATACAAGGGGTTACGGGAACTAGAGAGAGAAAAGGAGAGAGAGATGCAATAATGGAAAGAAGCTAGGAAACAGCTTCACCACAGGACCTGGTAATGGCGACTGGTATTGTGCATATCGACTATAATAAAAATCATCAAAAATAATTACAATTATGGTATTTGTCCAATTAAATGTACCTATTAATACTAAATCCGCTGTTTCCTCATGACAATACACAAGCTCACTCGTCGGTATTTGTAGTCGCGAAATTACGTTAAAAAACCCAAGATTTTATTGTTATACTCAACTCTTGTCATTCTCCTTGATTTAAGACCTTACTATAAATAAGAAGGGTGTTATCAAGAAAATCACTGCCTCCTATACTTTGTAATTTGGATCACTGTATATGTGATACGACTATACTGATGGGTTTGAACGAGTTGATACATTAAAGCCAATATTTTGAAGTCGTTGAAGATTTACATTATAAAGAGGCGTCTATAATTTATAACCATTTTAATGCTTTAGTGGTACAACAATTTTAATTGTGGAGACGGAGTTGGATGGCACGATCACCACTCCTTGATTCCAAGGTACGAGTCTCGGCCTCCCCGTGATTTTTAAATAGAATTAAAAAATAAACTTCTTCTCTGAGCTGTTGTTTAGCTCGCAACAATGCAAGAACAAGGCACTCAAATTCCATCACTCCACTTACCCTAATTCCAAAGACCCAAAGGCATGCATAACACATCCAAGGGTTGTCCCCTAGGCTTTGACCTAAATAAAAAAAACAAGAAAAATAATAAGTAGGTATCTGCTATGTTGGGAAACCGAAATCTGCTGTACTTTTAATTTCGGAAGAGTGCTAAATATATCTTGGCTTGGTTTGGATAGAAATCAAACTAGAATGGGAGTATGTGTAGAGAATGATCTAATAAAAAAAACTTACTAATCTTCTACCGTACACTTTTCTGCCTCATCCACATTAATCCAAGTTCAAGTTCCATCGATTATTACCAAAGAAGAGCCCTTATCTCATCGTTCTAATTTTGCTTTCTTGTGATTCATTGTTGAATACTGAAAACAAATAAAGCATGTCGTCCGAACATAAAACCCTTTTCATTTGCTATTACTTCAACAGATATACACACAAAGGTTCAGTGAGTAAGTAACAAGAGTAAAAGGGGGCAACTTTGAAGAGTTGGCACTGTTAAAGTAGCAAAGACAATGGAGAAGATTGAACAAAGAAAAAATTACCTCCAGCGTAGAATTCATAAAAAACTGTATTGTCGTAGAAAGTGGTCACAATAAGAAGTACTTATCCAAAGTGTTTTAATATTTTCTCTAGTCACACTTCATTTCCACGGGTCTACTTGCGAAACTTTACTTTCAGTGAGGGTCTAGTGTACCCTCAAGGAGACATAAACGGGAGACAAAATGAAAACTTTTCAAAAGAAAACTGATTGGAAATATAATTATTATCCGAGAAAAGCGGAAATGTTTCGTTATTTTCTGAGTGTAGGTACAGAATAAAATAGAATAGAAGAGGATGAAGAAATTTTCCAGAGCTTGTTAAGATTTTCGATTGTACAAAAGGTGTGCATTCTTCAGTGCGGGAACAAAAGTGTCTGCTGGAAATGGTTTATTTTTTTTTTGAAACAGTGAAGGAAATATGCTAGAACAATAGACAAAATGTGGATATAACCCTAAAACTATACTGGAATTCCAGTTAACGTTTGAAAACAAGGACGATGTCTTGAAAATTAGTTTCTACAATATCAGGACGAAATCTTCTTTGAAAATTGTGCAAGAGATATTACTTTTTCATTTGATTCTGGAAAATCATGGTTTAAGTTAGGACAAAGATTTTGTTTTCATTTCATTTAAACAAGAATTATTTCCGGATTCTGATTTGTTTTGTTTTATTTCAAGATTTATCTTCGAGTGTTTTTCTCTCTTTTAAAGGGACTTATTTTTATCTGTTCTCGTAGACTTTTTTTAGTTGTCTATTACCTGAGCGATTTTGTAACAGTGGTCTTTCGATCCAAAGAGATGTTAATAAAATTTGATATTTTTCAATTGGCAATTATCCATTGTACTTTAGCTGTACTAATTTGAAGGTCTCATTTAGCCGCTGGACCTTTTCTGCTAAATTGGAATTTGCAGAAACGTAGTGAGAGTAAGGAAAATGAGGAGTTTTCAGCCCCACATTTTGGAGCATCTATAACTTACTTATCTTAAACTTAAATTCTTCGTTTAAATCCTAAAGATTTTAATGCTGAATCTATATCTGCTTTTAATTTGTTGCTGACAGGTAGGTACAACAGAACAGATCTTACGTTCGACTCGAAGATACGGAGTATTGTATGTCGGGACGTTGTTATTGCACCAGATCTTAGCAAGAGTATTAAATGCAACTCGAGCCTTATTGATGCCTGCCTGTACATCAACATCCCATTTTTGGTCGATGGAGTCGTCGGCTTTTTGACATAATGCGGTGGTTACGTGGGCGTACTGCTGCCATGCATAAGCGAAACTTATCTGTTACAAGATGTTGATCGCTGCTAATATCAGTGCCGCGCTTAAACCTAACATCGAGAAGACACTCTTCAACTTTTCGAAATGTAATTGGTCAATCTGATTCTCAGACGGTGCTCCAAACAAAGCCCTGAAAACAGCGATTCTCAAAAGACCTGACATTTTCGTAGAAGTTATAAAAATATGTCTAATAGAAGGCGTGTGTCCGGAGCAATGGAAGCAGAAACATTTGGTACTGCTACCAAAAAGAGATAAACCACATGGAGAACCTTCATCCTACCGCCCAATTTGCCTCCTTGACACAATGGGGAAATATTGGAGCGAATAATATACAACAGGTTACTCCCGATAGCTGGGGAAAAAGGTGCTTTATCAGATTTTGAAAAGCGCGCTCCACCGTGGATGTGATCAAAATGGTATTGGACATTGCTGTTTCTGCTATAGAAGGTAAAAGGTGAAGATGTGGAACCTAGGAATACTGCGGAGTGATCACACTAAACGTCAAGAACGCCTTTAACTCGGCCAACTGGGAATTCATAAAAAATTCTCTCGTTAGAATGGAAGCCTCGACATACATCTAAAAGATCATATCAAGTTACTTTAGGAACAGGAAACTTAGTTATAATAGTGATGAAGGAATAGAATACTATAACGTCTCGGCAGGGGCACCACAAGGATCTGTCCTAGGTCCCCTTCTTTGGAACCTTGTGAATGATGAAGTTCTCAGCCACAGATCATCCAAGAGAAGAAAATAATAGACTTTGCAGACAACATCGCCATCGTTAAGAACTGACTAGAGTCTGCAGGTCTTGAACTAGCAAAACAAAAGGCGGAAGCGATCTTAATCACAAGCCGGAAAACGATGGAATACATCAATGTCAGGGTGGTCAATCAAACAAGCAGGTCTAAAATATCGCTGAAATACCTAGGAGTAATGCTGGACAATAGCCTAAACTTAAAATCGCATCTGGAATGTGTGAGTAAAAAAGCTTCGGACATATTCTAAATATTAGTGGTTCCAAACCAGAAAGAAGAGCCCTGCTATTGAGAGTAGTGAGATGTGCTTCTGTGTTCTTCCCCAATCTGGAAAAAAGCATTAGCGGTGCAAGAGTCAACAATAAAACTCTCAACAGTCTACAGACTGTGTTCTTTAAGAGTTACGAGTGCCCATAGAACGGTATCTGACGAATCAGATTGTTTCATTGCCAATATGATCCCGATCGACATCCTCGCGGACGAGATGAGACGCACTTATACGGTAATCGCAACGAGCCAGAGAAACCTCAGAAAAAAGGAGATTAAAAACGAAGAGAGGCAGATCTCGATGTTAATGTGACAAAACCGATGAGACAACGCTACGAAAGGAAGATGGACGTATCAACTGATTCCAGGCATCAAAACTTGGGTCAACCGCAATCTTGGTAAAAACGACATGGTGCATACCGCAAGTGGCTGCACAAATTTGGATATGACAGCTACCCGATGTGTACGAACTTCTTAGATCAGGAGGAAGATGCTGAACACGTAGTATTTCATTGCCCACATTTCTAGGCATGGCGTGTAAATATACTGTGCCCATCGCTAATAATTGAATATATCCTCCAAAGTGACGAAAATTGGAGCAAAGTAACTGAGTTTATAATAAACGTCCAAAAGGAATTGAGAAGACTGGAACGTCTTAGCCACCAGATTAATACGCCAGGTTGATAGCATTATGGCTAAGCACTACCCAGCCCCCCAAAGATTCAATCAATATAGCTGTTCCGCGGGCAGTGTGGTTGAAGAGGATGGGGGGGGGGGGGGGGGGTTAGCACATAGGCGTTGCATCGGCGGGGAATCGTGCATGCCAGTCGCAAGGGCTACTGGTGCCTTTGGAGAAGATTCCTCACCTCTTGGTCGCACACAAAAAAAATATATATATACACCCCCCACACACAGACACACATAATAAATACTGAATTTGGAGCAATTGAAAAAACAATAAACAAAAAAATTTGTAGGCACGGCTTTTCAAAATTTTAAATAACATCTAAGCTACAAGCCTTTGTAAACCGGTGTCTCCGGCGCATCCTTAACATCCATTGACCGGAGGTTATTACCAAAGAAGGCCTACACAGTAATATAGGCCAAGACGGGATAGACACCAGTATTCGCACAGCAGGATCTAGATTGCAATTCCCATGGAATCCAAAGAAGACACCGAATTGGACGACCGCGCAACACATGGAGAAGATACGTCGAGAGGGAAGGTACCCAGATCAACAAATCGTGGCCACAGTTGAAGAAGTTGGCGTAGAACTGGACCAGTTGAAGAGTCGGTGTAATAGATGCCCTATGCCCCACAAACGATAGGGAGAGATAACAAGATAAAGTAAAAAGTCAATCGGATAATATTTTAAGCCATGAGTTAAACCTAGATTATATTCTTCTGGTGGCTAATATTGATTACTACCTAAATTAAACCAACGAAGACAAACTTGCAAAACAAATTAAACTGATAATCCAACCAGACTTAGAACGTTTAGTAGGTCTGCAAAATTCATCATTTTTGGATAACTTTCAGTTAAAAATTTCCATTAAGAAAGTCCTAAAAACTACATAGTTTCAGAGTTACTTGTCCCAACACATCCATCAATTTGTTACCGACACACTACCTATGGAACTTCTGTTCCGACAACGTGATAGCTTTCGATTAATTCATTTTATTTATTATTGCATATTTCTCCTTGCTCGATTCCATAATATATCTCATATAAGATGAGTAACGGATAATTCAACCATCCATCACTGCCAGCATGAAACCACGATCGTTGGCATTCATTTTTCACAGAGCAAGTTTGAACAAAATGAACGTTCATCCGTTAAATTGCTGCAAGGAGGCAGTCATCCACGAAAAACACTACTATCACATGCTGGGTACAGCTATACAACAACTACAAAATATGAACGCTCTCAATTAATCAGGGCAATCTCTAATGGGGAGTCCAAATTAACCTTTGACATAATTAAAAAGAACAAGTGTATGTTATCGCCTTTTCCAGGCAGACAAATGAATAGTGTTTAGTGTGCACCATCCATCCCTACCAGCATATTGCTGCTGCATCAGCATGACCAGAATATGCTTTTCATCTTATTTAAAAGCTGTCTGAGCTCTGTCTGCAGTTGTATCTAACAATCCTTGGACTTACGATTCCTGTAAATCTATGCTGCATTTAAATTTTTCTCCTGCACCATATATAGCAGAGGAGGATAGTCCGCACAAATTTATGACTTGGATTTGTCTTCCATACAAATCCGATTTGACTATTCGAGCAGAAAAATGTCGTCTCGTGGACAGCAAGATAAATATTCCTCGCTACAATGGCTCGTGCTACTCTGGGTGCTCGGTATACTTACATGTAGTTCCAGTGCAATACCGTGATATGGGCACACAGAAGATGGATGCACATGAAGTGTCACATACAGTATGCAATATGCAGATGAGCACGCATATGCTGGCGATATATTAAAACCTCTTGAAAAAATCTCACGTCCCAGCAATGCTGCATTCATATTAAAATTAAAATTGTTATCTGAAGGGAACGTTTACCAGCGGTGGGGCGTAGTATTGCCGTCCCGGATCCGAACCGAATTCCCTATGTTCGTAGGGAACATTTAATGAGTTCAGGTCCCGCTATACATCTTAATTATCAACGTGAACACTCGAGCTCAACATTCCAGAAAAAGATGATTTGTGTATTTTGATGTTTTGATGACTCCATTTCCAGGTCTCCCGTCGAGGGTACATTCTATTCCCTAAAGGGCGTCGAGTGTAACTACAACCAGAACACGCAAAGGGCCATCTGCGACTAGACAACCTAATGCCCAAACACTTGAGGAACTTCGATATATCTAGGGAATTAATGCGATTAACTGATATATACAAAAGTGCACCCACTCCTGACGAAATTTATTACAGACATGTCTTCATCAGTCAGATTAATTAAAAGTGATTAGAATCTTACTAATTGAGTTGAATATTAGCTCGGATTCAATAACTCTCGCTAGGGTTATACAAGGACAACCGTAGATAAGTTATTTTCTATTTACTATGCTTTATTTTTTCTATCTACGGAATGCATAAGAACATGATTGATTGCCCAAACTGATTTTCGGCTATTGTTTTTGGAGGTGTTATTTATCTTCAGGTCAGAGATTTCTATTGTTATGAATTGTTATGGATAATTGAATATGATGTCGAGAACAAATAGATCATTTTGTGATGGATAGAGAACAAATGTATTGTGTCAGTTTATGAGTGAATTTATTAAAGATAATATCAATTTATTTTATCAGTTTAGACCAGTGGATATAGTTGCTGGATGGTCTAATAACTGTTGCTGCAATTAGGGTTTTATTTTATATCAATCAGTATTATATTATGTCATTGACCGTTTTAAACCATTCTTCAAACACTATTGGTCTAAATTTCTTTAAGATCACTGCCTAACAGCAAATTTAAAATTATATTTACAACTCAATCTTTATAACTTCGTTTTAATATTAAACAATCTAGGAATGTTTTAGCAATTTAAACTAATTTTAAAAGGTAGTCCTATCGGTCTAAAAAAAATTGGAACAATTACGTAAGAACACTCCATATTAAACTCTCGCTGAGTAAAATTGTATTTTGCCCTATTCTCCAGTAACAACCGATTAGCCTTTAAAACTTTAAGACCAGTCGAAACTTATCAGCTGAATAATCCTCACTTGGTAAACCTCGTTTCTAGATTCACCGTTTAAAACACTAATCCAGCCATTTCGACTGGTCATCCAAACATTATTGGTTTAAACTAGAAAATTTATACCTTATTAAATCAATACCAATATTTATCGGTTTGAAGTCAATCATCTATATCACAAAACGTGTAAAGTTTTTTTTTTGTTTTGATTAAATATTCAGTCTCCTCCATATTTAGACACACTTTCTGTACGAGGTAAAACTTTACTCACAGTTTTGTTGTCATCACAAAAGTTTTGTTTTTTATAATTAAAAACTTCGAAATTGATCAACTTACCTGGTGATTAATTTGTTTACGTCTACGATGATAATAGACCAAGATAATTACCTGCAAATAAGAAATAATTTCTAATGAGTACACTATTTACAAAATCTTTAAAATTAATATTGTTTGAAAAATAAAAAATAAAAAACAACTCGCACCATAATCAAGCTGAGGAGAAGTACTTGCAATCAGAAAATTAGTAATTCTTATCAGAGTCAACAAAAAATTAATATAAAAGCACTTAAGTTACATTTTTGTGGAGATAAACCAAAACTCACACTACAACGACATCAGGTTTGCTTTGTCCGTATAAGTTGAGGATGAGTTCAGAGTAGAAAAGAAGCTTTAAACGATATTAGGTTACGTTAGAGTGGCTTCCTAAAAAGGAACACTTCCACAGTTCAAGGTGTCAGACGAGAGCCTACCTATAGGTGTTTAGGAGGCCGAGCTAGATCCCTGTCATCAGTATAATATAGTTCTAGCCGAAACCATTTACAGCTCCTGATAAACCCAAAACCCGAACTAGATGCCTGACATCAGTGGAGCCTAATTGTTAAATTTATAAAAAAAAATCCTTCAGGCATGATTATAGCCATGATTTCCGTCTGAAAACACTACACTGTAAGCGAAATAAAATGCTTAGGTCCAGGTGTTCCGAAAACATACCTCCATCCCCACTCCACCTTCCAATTTGGAACCGTCAGTGTAAAAAGGCACTGATCCTCCCCATTGAGTTGGCATTAAAGAAAGGCTTGGGTATAGTATAGTCAGTGTTTGTTGCGATTCTACCGTCAATTATTTTGGAGTGTCCGTAGTCAGTGCGTTTCCAAGTCTGGACTGAATTAAACCTAATGGCAGACGAGGATGTGGTTTGCTTCACAAAAAGGTCCACCGATAGGTGGTGAAGAATAGTATTGAGGACTTTAGAAGGTGTGGTTCCTAGAGCACCTCTTATTAGTAGTGCTGCTAACCTTTGAACGTTATCAAGTAAAACACTAGTATAGAGCCAGTACACAACACGAGGCAGTATATCCCATCCAGAAGCTCCATACCCATTGGCCTTTTGCACGAGTACTAAGCGTGTACCTACTCGTGAAGCGTTACCTACTCTTTCTTGGATGATTGGCTTCCAGCTGTGTTCATTATTTAGGACAAGACCTAGATATTTAACTTATATACCTAATTTCCCCATTTAGTTAGGGTAGTTTACTGGAGGAACATTGTTTCCGACAGAAGAGTAGTAGCTTTGTCTTATCCGGTTTTATACCCAGACCACACCCATCACTCCATGAAGAAACAACCAACGTGTTAGGGTGCTTAGCTGAACAAATCCGGGCAATATCATCAGCATAGGCGACAACCTTGTGGCCGGAGTGCTCCAGATGTAGGAGTAGCTCATCCAGAGTTGGGTTCCACAGGAAAGGTGGAACTATACCTTCCTGAGATCCTCCCAAACTAGAGTTAGTGATCCTGCTTTTAGCATAAGCTCGTTCAAAGGATCGTCAAGATACAGCATCCTCAAAGATGACGTTATCGCCTCTGACTTGATGTTACTGAAAGCCACCTCGATTTTGAGGAAGCCTGCAAGTGAGTATTCTTTGTGAGAAACTTATAGGCCTGAAGTCGTTGAGTTTGTGACGTGAGGCCTTTCCACCTTTAGGAATGACGACCACTTCATCCACGAGGACGAAATGTAGGTGACGTTTAGGCAGGGATCATAGATGACCACCAGCTGAATTTATAGTTTAAAAGTTAAAATGTTAATTTAAATACTGAAGACGACGGTTCAAATTGATATAAGTGGAAAGGAGTATTTTATTCCATATCTTGGTAGTCTGGTCGCCTGCGGTAAATAAAGTGATCCTCCAGAAAGCAGTGGAGAAAGTTCAAATGATGGCAGCACTACTGATTACATGTGCTCTCTTAACTACACCCTCTAAAGCCCCTAATACCATTCTCCACCTGCTGCTGATAGAACTCTTTGTAAAGCAAAACGCATTCTCGAGTGCCATTAGGCTCAATTTAGTCCAGAGTTAGACGGGCGTACAAAAATACGGGCAAATTCTGAACGGTATCTAGTATAACAAATAATATCGACTACACCATACGCCTTTTCTCTACGTTAAATTCTAGGAGGAAATGGTAGTTCGCTGCAGCGAAAACTTAACTCGTTTTGGCTTGCAGCAAAAGCTTAACTCGGTTTTACTCGCAGCGAAAATGTTACACAATTTTGCTCATAGTGAAAACTTGACTACTTTTACTCAGCCTTACTGTGGATTTATTCTTATTATTTTCGCTGCAGACAAAAAGAGTTCGCATTTGTTTTTCATAACACTTTTGCTCTGAACTATAATTGTTCCGTTTTTAGTTTGAGGTTGATGAGATGTTACAATGTTTTTTGACTCACCTTTGCTCTTAGCATGTCATATCATCTATACTCAAAAATTTGAGCTTTCCAAAACGAGTGACAGATATTATGTTGTACAACCAATTAGTAAGTAATCCATATTCAAACCAAATCATTTCTAATACAGCTCCTCTTCATACAACTGAACTCAAGCCAAATTTATTCACAAATTTTGCTTGTCAGACGAACACTTAAAGTCATTGTGAAGGGCAAAAAAACCAGTTTGGTTTTTATAAATCAAATCACAAATGTTTATTTTTTCTAAATGACTCTCAAAATATCATCGACAAGTGGGAAACATTAATAAATCCTTCAGAAACATAGCTTCCCCACTTCTATTAGTACACCTGACTATAAAATTGTTAAACGAAAATTACTTAGGTAGGTATTTCAAAAGGTATAATTAACGAAATATATTCTATAATCTCCTGCGAGGCACAATACTCGCACAAGTATCTTAAAATAATGTCAAGGTGATTCCACATACTAATAAATATAACAGTATGACTCCTAATACCAACGTTAATCATGTTCCAACAACAACATTCATTTAGCAAAGAATAGAGCAGTAATAGAGATTGATTCGAACATGCTCCGTACGATGAGTAATTGCCCACCAGCATGCGAAGCGCCACCTCGTAAAGTCGTTACATAACTCCGATTTAGAGGAGCATTGTTACTTGTCAATGGTATCAGTATGGACGGAACGAACTGGTAGAACGATGGTATAGTATAGGCAATGGGAAAAACGGCTCTGCTGATAAGACCCCGAAAATCGTGTGAAACTACTTGCTTTGTGCCATTCGTTTTTCTTGCTTTGAACTCTTCCGACAAGGCACACTGACTCCACGTAAATAAAAAGTTGCCGCTACCGGATTCAACTGGACTATGCGGGCTAAAACCTTTAACCTCTTGGGGTGCAAAAAAAAAGTTTCTGAAAAATGCTGGAATTAAGTCTGGGATTTTGGATTAATGGGCAAGCACTCTGCTGGTCGGTACTGAAAACGAAAAAATGTAGACAGCAAAATCGAAAACAGAGGCATGAACGAACTTGCATTAACTTGAGCGAACTGCTGAGCTTGCAAATGGGAATGACTCATGAGACATGGGGCTCTGCTTTGCTTTGCCTTTAAAGTCCAGCTGCCGGCTCTTAAGTGGAGCCCGAGAGATAACAGCTTTATGGTGAAACGTGGACTCCATTTGAATTGATTAGGCCTGGCTGGTCTTGCAA
The DNA here is from genome assembly GCA_964036015.1 of Leptarthrus brevirostris. Taxonomy (NCBI): domain Eukaryota; kingdom Metazoa; phylum Arthropoda; class Insecta; order Diptera; family Asilidae; genus Leptarthrus; species Leptarthrus brevirostris. The sequence continues at coordinate 11,304,684 of OZ038373.1, forward strand.
AATTTGCAGTTCATTTCTATAGAATCGTCGTGTGAGCTATTTTTAGCACTTGAGGCTCTGGATTGCGAACAATCGGCTCTTTGATGTGTGCCAGATTAGAGTTAAACGAAATGACCGGTCTTTTTAACAAATTTACCGAGAAGTTCTTGGTATTCCTAGGCAGTAAGCAGTAGACCTTTCACTAATTTCTATTTCCTGAGATTTTTTATAGTGATTTCAGCTGGACAAATATTGGAGATATAAGTCATAGAATTATATGCTCAGCTGGTAAAAATGGTGTCGCAAAAGTCGCAAGCCACAATGAGTAGTGGTGCCGTAAGTCGTTATCGCCAATCAAGACCTTTCTGTGGTTGTCGTGCAATTAACTCTGGACAATAAAAATATTTCAAAACTATCCGTGGTGTTCCCGGATGGAAACAATGTAAATAAAATGTTTTGAGGAGTTCCTCAAGGTTACGCATTGTTTTCATTTTTCTTAAGCTTATTTATAGACGCCCTTCTAAATGCCTTTCCTTCTTGGATTAGGAGTGGCACCATCAAAAAATAACAGACTAATAAGCCACCACTAAAGATTAAAGATTGTTACTGAATGCTCGAAAGAACTTGATACGGACAGGTTTGTAACGTTGAACTTTGGTTTCAAATATAGGACAAAAATCTGTGGAAACTGTATGTATGTAGAGATGTAAGACAAATATGTTAGGTTTAAGCAGAATAAAATGGGCTAATGCAGGAGAGAATAAATACGTTGATAAATCTCCACTCTTTTCACCTAAAAAAGACATTTAAATCAGTGGAGACGGAGTTGGATCAATTCGTTGAGCCGCACGACCACCATACCGTGGGTCCCGGCTTCGAGACCAGGTCTCCCCGTGAGCTTTTATTCAGAAATTAAATAGACTTTCAAGTTTCCTCACTGGCCACATCGTATATAAAAAAGAAAACAATACAGGGAATCGAAAGTCTTAAAACATAGGAATATCAGCCTCAGTCACTATTATGCACCCACTGAAGAACCCAACACAATCGCCAAGGCAAACATTTCGACACCTCGAACGCATATCCTTTTATACCTTAAGGAGAATACGAACGCAGAGATTGATGAAATGATTTATTTATACAAATGCGTGGCTACTACGGATCAATTACCATAGCTAATTTGTTAATGAAATAGAGTAAAAAATAAAAACACCAAAAGCAATATAATCAATAGAATACTCTATAGTTTGATCTGAGCTGTTTCTTCAACTGATTTTTGAAAGATTAAAGTCAAAGTTGTGATTAAATAAACGAGACATTGAGGAACCATCTGTCCCTGGTTTCCTCTCCTTGAACTGGCAATCCTAGTCGAACGATTCCCATCCCTACTAACTATTTGACTTAGAGAGAGGGTGGTCAGGGAAGAGGATAACTACCTATACACATAACCCCCTCTACCCATTATTAGAGTGAAGTTGAACTATCAGACTTTCGCCCAGCTTTGACCAGTCCTCGAAAACGTTAACACACCTCTCAATTTCTAGGTCCACTATCGCAACTTTGACTTGAAAAAACTTGCAATTGTAGACCAACAAATTGGGGGGTGGGTTAACGTTTTCGAAGGCTGGTCAAACCTGGGCAAACGTTTGATTGTTTAATTTCTCTTTAATAATGGCTCCAAGAGTGGGGGAGGGGAGTGAGATATCCCTGACGGAGGAAATTTGAAAAAAAACATGCGAGAGTAGACCAACAAACTGAGGGGTGGTTTAACGTTTTCAAAGCTTCACAAACCTAGGCAAAAGTGTGATTGTTCAATGTCGCTCTAATAATGGCTCCAGGGGATGCGAAGATAGCCCTCACGGAGGAAATTTTAAAAAACTTGCAACTTTGATTTTGGAAAACTTACGATTGTGGACTAACAAATTGAGGGTTGGGTTAATGTTTTCGAAAGCCTGGGCAAAAGTCTAATTGTTCAATATCGCTCTAATAACAGCTCCAAGGGGTATAAAGATGGAGGATGTTTTTTTTTAATTTTAGGGCAGGATGGTCAATCGATGTAGCTACCAATTCTTGAATTTTATAAAATTTGAAAAAAAGCTTGAATTAAGATTTTTGTTTTTTGAATATCTCGTTTTCAAAAAGTGGGTCAACCATGAGGATGGCTTCAGGGGTGTGAATATAGCCCTGAGGGAGAATATTTTTTTTTAAACTGGTAATTTTGAATTTAAAAGATATGCAGGAGTGTTAAAAATACGTATGAGTACCAAAATGAGAAGTCATTGATCAGCTGATACGGATTATTAAATAAAATTTGTCAAAAAGTTTTTTTTATAATTAGTTAGGTAGGTCCAGAGATGGGCATTTTTTATTCGATTGAAGATAAAAGCAAAAAGCTCAAATAAATTGAAAAATCTAATAAAAATTTATTTGATTACAAAAATTATTTGTTATTTGGAGGATTATTCGCAAATAATTATCTGTTATTTGGTGCTTTTTATTCGAATTTCAAATAATTATTTGTTATTCGATAGTTGATGTCTCTTTATGGAATACTTATTTGTTTTATGGTATCATTTACTAAAATCATTACTGTAAACATCGTAACATAACAAGGCAGTTTTAATTTCCTAAGTACGAGACACCTTGTGATATGAAATGCGTGTACCAAGAAATAATTTTTTGAAATTGAACTAATGGAAACCAACAACAAATAATTATTTCATAAAGAGACATGAACAAATAACAATAACAAATAATTATTTGAAATTCGAATAAAAAGCACCAAATAACAGATAATTATTGGCGAATAACTTAAAATAAATTGAAAATCGAATACAAATTTGTTCGAATAATTTTTTATTCGATTTTTTAAAAAAATCGTTATTTGATTGAAAATTTATTCGAATAATGCCCATCACTGGGTAGGTCTACGTGGTCAAGCAATGTAGCTACGGATTTTTAAATTTCATAACATTTGAAAAAGCGTGATGTTAGCCCTGATTTTTGTTTTTTGAATATCTCGTTTTCCAAAAGTGGGTCAACATGGTCATTCCCTGGTCAAATGAATAAAAATTGAATTTTCGTTCGATTTGCAGACCTATCACTTTATTCAAATAAGTTGGTAAGCAGTCAAATAATCTTAAAAAAATAAGTAGAATATCATATTTAATTATCTTTCTACTAATAAAACTTCCATACACCCAAGTCTTCAGAAGAACTTTCCGTCCTTGGTATATAAAACAATAGCACTACTCTTAAAAAGCTTCTGAACAGGAGCCAACTTGCAACAAGGAATAATTCATTATTTACTCTATTAAAACTGAAGGATTTTACTCAAGTCAAAATAACCACTCCATCCATTAAGTTTTATAATCAAATACTTTCCACCCACTCGATTTTTAGTGTTCACTTACTTCTCATGTGTTTGCTGCTGTAAAATTTTCTTTGTCCAGAGTAGTGCATTTTCTAAAGGAAGAGTAATTAGTCCTTGTCCACAAAGTAGACTACACTATTTCATAATACACAGAGTGATGGAGTGCTTTAATTGCTGTGCGAGACATTATTTAGTTAACACCTAATTGAGTACTATAATTTACGTACATTAAGGATAAAGCTCCTAATTACCCTATGTTGTTCTTAGAATAAATTTCAACTTTTGCCTTAATATCTGTGCATATTCAGGAAAAAGTCAATTCTAAATTACAAATGGGTTAAGTTTTGAACATTAAACAAGAATCAATTAACTCCGTCACTTCTCGTCCTTTTAAATACTCCAAAACAACTTGGTCCACTTTGCCCTCTTATGTTCGATAAAAACAGAGAAATTTCCCATAAAATCTGCGACAGCAGAGCAATCCAAGACGATTGTTCTGAATAAATAATGACAACTTGGTGCGGGATTACATTCATTTCAGATAAAATTAAACTTTGCACTGTATATCCGTCCTGAAGTTTTCAAGCTTCCTCCTCCAAAGACAGTGATAATTGTGTTCTTTCTAATTATCAAATAAAAAAAGTATCAAAGTTGGGAGTTCCGCCAAGAATTATAATGAAAAACTTTTGTTGCAAAGTCATAGTCATCGCCATTCTGTCGAGCACAAAGCAAACGTTGTATATTCAATTTAAAATCTTGCCCTTTTGACATCGGCATTAAGACGGTCGGTTGCAAATACAAACTTTTCCCACGCCTGTTTTTGCCATCACAGTCTAATTAGGCACAATGCCGTCATTCCTGTTTTGTGTTCCATGGCCTGGCCACGGTCTCATCCAGATCAACTTTTATCCACAAGTAAAAATTACTTTTGTGCTTTGTTCATGTTTTGAACTTCTTCTTAGTTTTTTACCTATAAAATGTTTTCGCAACAAATTCTAAACGTGCTTTTGATGCTTTTTCGGATGTTTCTTCTTTAAATACTTAACTTTCAAAAGAATTCCTCTTTGACTTGGATATGTGAATTGCGTTTTGTTGCTATGACACTTTTTCGAAGACGGAATTGGTATTCAAAGTATGCTAACCGAGTTGAATTTCAGCAAATTCGCAGCCAAGTAAACCAACTGTGTATAAAAAACTTATGAGTCACTTAATAGCGGCAGAATATCTTCGGTTCTTATTTCTTCTCTTGCCAAAAACTGAGTCGTTCAAAGAATTCAGGAAAATTCCAATTTTTAAGATAATTAGTACTTTTATAAAACAATGGATCAATTTTAGAGCCTATGTCACTCTCAATTTGCATGTAACTTTTTCCTTTATCAGAAACAGAAAATGGGGTCTGGAAATATACGATTAATGGGTTAACTAATAGGAATGACCATACATGCAGGTTTGCTTAATGTTTCTAGCGTTAGGATACAGATAAAGGACTATGCGAACTCAAAGTTGTTTTTATATAAGCAAAAAAAACATCATTAATAAATAAAAGAAAAGTGTAGATGAAAGAACAGAACCTTGTGTCACACCGTCGTTTATTTCTTAGGAATTCGATTTTGTTCCGTACAATGTTAAGTGAATTGAACGACGAAATAAAAAGCATTCTATCCATTTTAAGTTTAGCAATGCCCTTTTTTAAAATGTGTTACGGAATAACAAGGATTGGATTTTTACGAATTTAACGATAATAGCATTGATATAATAGAATTAACCCTTCTAACATAGATGGCGCACTTCTTGGTAGGAGCCAAGAATCAATTGACCATCAATTCCATCGATGGAATGAGACTCCGACACCAACATGCATAGGAAAAACAAACAAGCAAAAGGAAGGAATAAGAAGAAAACAAGTTAGGAAACCCAGCACGTACCATGCATAACAGATAGTCACAGTAGTTCAGGGAATAGGTACTACTTAAGTGCATCCTTGCTAAGAGTTAAATCGAAATTAGGGCATGCATTAACAGCCATACATAAACGGTTAATTGGTTCATGCATTCCATAATTTTTTCTGGATGGGTCAACATGGAATAAAAGAAGACTTCGAAAATTATGTTCGGACTGCTTGAAGGAAACTTTGCTGACAAGAGTACCCGAGTCTATATTAGAGTTTAAGAGCTGGCGAATAAATACCAAGTCCGCAACTTTGCGTCTTTTCTCAAGTAAGGCAGCGGATCGTCCTAAGGGAGCCCTCTTAGCGAAAATCTGACGAAATTCCGTTGCACCAATTCGATCCGCTTAGAATCAATAGCATAGTAGGGCGAACAGACCTGAGATGCATATTCTAAGATAGCTCTAACTAAGTAGCAGTATGAATGAGGAAATTATGCTTTACAAAGCCCAACTGCTTCTAGACACAATATAATTAATATGCAGAGTAAAGTCAAGTTTTCTATCAAGTTTTACCCCAAGGTCAGTTACAGACAGCACGCGCCGGAGGTCATTCCCCGCAAAGCTGTAGTCAAAAACTTGTGGATTAAGGATTCTGGAGAAGGACATAACCACACATTTCTCAAAATTGAGATGTAAGCGATTGTGCTCGCAGCACTCCAGGAACGTGTCTTTTTGAATGAGGTATAAGCATAGGAGAAGACCTTCATTTCGTCAGCGTATAACAGAACATTAGAGTGCGAGATCAGATGGACAATGTCATCAATAGCAAGAACGTCATGACAATGTCATCAATAGCATCATACTCCATTCCTTCCTAAGGGTGCCCCTCATAAAACCAAGGGTGACCCATAAAGCTTGAGAATACCTCTTCGTCTGATCCTAAGGTTATCGCCAACCTCTTTGCCACTTCTTCAGTAAATCTTTCAGCGACAATTTCCTACAACCTGACCTTAACTACTTTTCATTCTTGGACAAATGCACTCAAACGTCGTTTACATCTTTCGACCCCGATCCCGAACCCGAACTAATCGCCGCTAGTATTAACGGGCTTGAGGACGACTTTCACCCAGGTCCCGATGGCATTCCAGCCATTAGTTCTAAAAAAGTGTGCCATGCATCTAGTTCAACCCCTTACTTTGCTTTTCCGCCTCTCAGACACTCAAGGGGTTTTCCCACAATTATGGAAAAACTGGTATATTATTACCATCTTCAAAAATAGGCTGCAAGAACGATGTGTCCAACTACAGCCCCATTGCTAAATTATCATTCATACCTAAACTATTCGAAAAATTGGTCTATGATTCCATGTTCTTCCGCTGTAAGTCTAACTTCTCCCTCTCCCAGTATAGCTTCCTCAGAGGTAGATCTACAACCTCCAACCTTATATAATTGGAAGTGACTGTAGCTACATTCGTAGAAGTTAGTGTTAGAGCAACATTTTGTGACAATGGGATTGTCATTGGGATACCAATTTTTTAGCGTTAGCTTGATGTCGATGTGTTGGGTAGATCAAAAGCTAAAAAGAAAAGAGTAATCTGCATACCCTGTAACTCCCAAACGGTTGAGATTACCCCATCCCCCTCCTGTATAATTTTTTATTTGCCTAGATGAGATCTATCACCCCAATCATTTTGGCACGTGAGATCTGAAACACTCTGTAGAGTATGGACATAAATTTAATGGGTGGGGTAGGGGGCGGATGTCAGCTTCTTAACCTGACTTCTTCTGAGTATTGCTAATTACGAGAATAAATGTTGATCTAGGGTGGAGGTGAGTGGAGCAGTAGGATAACTTTGTAATGTGTGGACTGATTTGAATGATTCTTCTTTTGATGTGCAAAATATGTTCCACCATTGGTACCGCAACAAAAAAATTTGTGGAGTGGATCAGGCTGGGGAGGGGCGCTACCAAATTTTTTAACGCAGAGACTAATTAGATGACTCATTGCAGTTATATAAAACATGATACCAACATTGCTACTATGAAGCAAAATTGGTGGGGTAGTGATAGTCTAACTTTGTAGGGCGTGGACTGATTTAGATGTTTCTGAATGGTTAGAGTATCTAACTCCAATGTGACTTTGTAACGCGTGGACTGATTTAGATGATTCTGAATGATTGGGCGTAGACCGATTTTGATTCTGTTGTACAAAATACGTTTTCTCTCTCTCTCTGTTTTAAAGACTTATTAATATAAAAATTGCAGGTATCTTTTAAAAAGCTTAAGGAGTTATAGAAAATCTACCTTGATTTTAAGAAAAGTGCTTCCGTGTGAACTTTATAAGGGCGCTACTCTCAAACAATAGTCGTAAATTTTCTATCCTCTTTTGAAATATTTATATATGGGGCTGCGTAAATTCACATTAAGAGCCCCTAACGAATCCAAACCAAATCGCATGTAAATCCTCAAGACAGCTCAACACTCTCCAAATGAAATACCCACAAATCCGCATCGCCCCATTAGTTCTATTTTTGCCATCCTTCACACCAAAAGCTAAGCCGAAAATATCACATAATCACAGGTCGGGTGGAAAACAAAATTCCAGACCGTAGACCACAACAAAGCTATTACATAAATTATAGTATTACAAAAGTCTGCCCCAATTAGACTACTCTAATTTGTTCCTTTTGTTGGGTGCCCCCTTTATTTTTTTTATTTATTTTTTTTTTGCTGACATTAAAGCCCTAGAAATTAGCAAAATCAAGAAAGCTGTTGGCTTCAGAAAGAGAACGAGCGAAAAGCAAATTAACTGTAGGCCTAGACCTACAGCTGCTTACTTGACACTTTTAATGTCTCATATGCAGTGTAATCCGGTGGAAATATACCACAGAAAATGGGACTTAGTGCCGGCATGGATGGAGTGGATTGGAACGTTCCTTTGTTAGGATACTAGGAGAGTAATAAAAAATATTTCCCTCCAGATGGGTATAAGGATCGGAAAAGGAAAAAAGGACTCGGATTATATCGTTCGATGAAAATTCTTCTCTTTGGTCATATTCTTTTGGCTCATATTTGGATGGTAAATGCGTCGACCGAGCATACCCTTGTGAGGTTTATTGAATTTCATCCCTTCTCAATTTCTTTCAGTCGAATTCACTCTTCGGCTGAATAAATGTTATAAGCGTGTACGCCACACCACGTAATGGAACATAACAATAAACTCCTTAGAGACTTAAAAGGGCGAAAAGGAACAGGTTCAAGGTTTCTGAAATGTCCCACATTTATATAAGCCAAGTGTACATATTTGAGGTTTTTTTTTTATTAAATCTTGAGCTTATTCATGTCATCCTTTTCAAATTTCTTTTCCAAGTCACAGGGCAGAGGACTTGGATCTTATTTCCCGAACAATTAGAGAAGTTTTTTTTTTGACAGGTTAACCTGCCGTTAAAGTCTAGTTCTAATCCCACGAAAAGTGCTACTCTAGCGAAATATTCTCTTTGAAATATTTTTTGATAGCCGTGCTGAGTCGTTTTCGAAGTCGATTTTATAGTAAAAACGGTTATAGAGCAAAATATTGTATAATTTCGGTTAAAACGACCCGCAGAAAAGTAATGTCTTCGTCAATTGTTGGAAGGTTACCATGATATCGAAACTTCATTTAAATGACAATTAAACTTGAGTAGCCTTAACAAAGTTCATTGAAATTAGAAATCAAAGTTTTCTAGGTTTTCGGTGAAATCGATTCGTTGCTATGCGCTCACAAAATATGATTAGCTTCCTTCCGCACATGCTGCAATAAGCGAATAAAGATTTTATCAGAAAATGCTAGGCCTCCGTTATGTTTAATGAAATCATTCACTTCATCGAATCCGTGGTAGAAGACCTCGCAATGGCCTATTTCGGAAATTATGAGGAGAAAAGCAATAACGGACATTCGAGATTAAAACATGTTTTTGTCAAGATATGAGTGATTTAATAGGCTTTTGTGAGCCTTCAAGAAAATTATTTGAGTTGAGTTGGTTGTCTGCTTAATTTTTTATTGTCAACATAATCGAGTCGGAGACGGAGTTGGATCAATTGGTTGAGTGGCACGATCTCCAAGACATAGTTCCAAGATTGGAGCTTCGTTTCCGACCGAAACCATGTAGGGTTGTCCACTGCGCTTTGGCTACATCATAAAAAAACGTAGCCGGGGGATATTGCTGGTCCCTCTTTACTAATTACTTTTTTTAGGTTTACGGGAGGAACTAAAAGGCCAGTTCTCATTTTTTTAAAGATATTTCATAACTGACACATTTTAAGTCATATGGGCTTCAATAACAATACTTCAAGTTAATCAAGTCAATTTTTTTTCAAATTACAAAATTGCGCTGACATCTTTATAGTTTACCAGGTCGCAGAAAAAGCGGGTAGAAAATTGGCAGAAGAATTTCACCCGATTCGAGATACCGATTCCAAGTGGACCTACAAGTTGAGGTCGATTCCAAACCACCAACATTACTCTGCAACCCCGAAAGGCCTTTTTATTGTAATGTTGTTATCAGGAATACCGGTACGATATCGCTTACTCTAACGCTCAAGTGGAAGTGAGACGGTTATTTCCCCCAAGGGCAAGTATGAACTTCGTTCATGCTTCGAGGGCGCCGTACTCAAGCTATTTTAAAAAGCAAATTTTTTTTAATATTTGGTAGGAATTACATAAAAGCAAATAAAATATATACACATCCCCCCCCCCCCCCCCATCTTATTCGAACCGAGGCATAAAAGTCGCCACAACCTAACAATTGCAAAATCCAAAGCCTTACAACTGCAACCTGAAAAATTTCTCTTGACAGACAGATAGACAAACGGATATAACTACAAATTAACGACTTTCGGAGTTTTTCCTTTACTTGTGCTGTGAAATATTGCTTCTTGCCAAATTTCATGATTATAGGTCAACGGGAAATACCCTATAGGCTTTGATTTATTTGCGAGTGTCAAAAAACGTGGAAAAGGGGCGTATTTAGCGCAATATTTGGCCGTATTTTTTTATTGCGTTGACTTAGAAACTGGATTTTTTTACAGCTCTAAGTCACCGTCAACTTTAGAATTTGATATTAATTTCAACTCGATACCTCCACGCGTTACTAAGAATAAGGATCTTCACAGACAGACTGACAGCCATTCAGCAGAGAGACGGACAACGAAATGATCCTAAAAGGGTTCCTTTTTCACTTTGAGGTACGGAACACAATGCTGAAACAAACCGGTTTTAACCTGGCAGATTTTAAGGAGAGAGAGGAAGAAAAAAAAAAGGCGAAGAAAACTCTGAAAAGATTTTCAGATTATCCGTTGGCCTGGAGTTGACCTGCGTTTCAGAGTACTCTTCGTCGTGGATTAGTTTTTAGAGAATTTTCAATGTGATTTCCACGCGAAAACACCGGGCGCACATGGGTCAGTAAAGGCAACCTGCTGGACAAAAAAATTAAAAGAAAACTCTGAAACGCTTTTCAAATCATTCGTCGCGTTCAAAACTATCGATCGACTGCAGTTCAGAGTTTTCTTTGAGCCCGACGAATGATTTGAAAAGCGTTTCAGAGTTTTCTTCGCATTTTTTTGTCCAAAGGAATTTCTCTAAATAAGAACCATACACCTTTCAGTCTATCTATTTACTTAAACTCCTTGTATGGCTTACGACGGCTACTCCACTAACTCTCCACCTGGTCTGATTCTGAACTAATGCTTAGGTCCTGCGCTAGTTTTACTCTAGAATATTTTGAGCGATGATGTTTGGCTCCTTTTTTAATACATGGTATATTAATTGCTGCTTAGATATCGAAATACCGATGTTCTGGCCTTTGAGTCTATGTAGATCTTCGTTGGTAATGTCCTCCAGACGGTGGATGTTTGAGATACGCCGGAGCTTAGATATTATTCGGCTGGTCACGACGCACGAAATTTTTGTGGTATTCTTTTCTAGTTGTATCATTTAATACTACTCTTACCCTTCAAAATAAGCTAATAAGTGGTCATATACGATTTGTTCTTGCAAAGTTACGACCATTTTAAAGCTGTGTGAAGCTTGCCCACCAAAATTCGAATATTTAAATACTGCACCCGAGTGACCACTATTGACCAGCAATAATTTTGATTGACCACCCTCCAGTCCAAAATATGCGGAAGAAACGTTTTCACCGCTCATTTATATTACTGGATAGGATTTACCATCGATTGAGCACTTTTGACCATTCATTACATTTTTTGATCAACTGTCGTTTTATGTTCAGACCCACCCTACTCTAGATAAAGGTCCGGAAAACATGACAGTTCGGCCATTTCACCACCAAGCGTTTCGTCATTATTTTATTTTTGTACCACAGATTAGCTGATTGTTGCACACACAAATAAAACTGCACACTCTCCTTACCAAAACCAAAGAGAACTGCTGAGAGAGTTTTCCCTTTTAAACACATGAAAATTGTATAAGAGAGACACTTTTTTATCATGATCACATGTTCAGAACATTGATAGACTTCAAATATATTGCGAGAAACACTACGAGTACAATTCCCCAAACTTTTCCCAAACGTCTACTGTGGCAAGTTTTGGTTTGTTTACACCACCAATGATCAGCTGTTAATGTCAGCTTCCGGGGTTGTATATAGAGTAGGCTGTGGTTCAGAATAGACACCAACTGTTTTCTACGTTTGATCAACCCCTGAAAAACAAATACAGTGCTTAAATGGAGACGTTTTAGGTAAACCAACCTTTTTGATTTTTTTTAAATATTTGTTAGTAGTATTACATGACCCAAATTAAAAAAAACGACCAAACAATTTTTGTACATCCTCTAAATAACCTCAACAGTAGCCAAAACATAACCTCAAATATCTCAAAATCCTGACGTTATGGCCCAACTCTGACCTCGGATTCGGGTTCTACGTGGGAAATTACTTCGGAAATGACCACCAGTTGCCCAACAGCGCTATAGTCCCCAATTTTTTGTAGACCTGTGATATTATTCTTTCGACATTTACATTAGGTTGGATTAGGTTTAGGTGGCTGTCTATCCTGGAAATAGAGGCGCACTTAGGCCAGAAAGGACATTGTGACACAACAGTTGAGGCTAGGCACTTAACACCATATATAACCCCTAAAGAGAGAAGAAAACCTGACCTGGACCTGGCCGAGCTAGCCCCTGTCACCAGTAGTTTTCGGAGAGCCAACAAATATTGTTGGCTAGAACACGAGATTGCAACCCCGTCACGTAGTCGGGAACTAGGCTCCTGAACCTAATTCGGTAAAATCTTTGAAAAAGGGGAGCCCAAAGACCGGTTCCTGAGGGTGGCTAGAGCCGGAAAGTTGCAGAAGAAGTGGAGGATGGTTTCCTTTTCCTCCTCATTTTTCCTCCTATAAGACAATGTCCCGAAATGACGGACACGACCACGCATATAATATTTCGTTCGGGCAAGATGAGCTCTATTATCCATTTTAGGTCAAGTATCGGCCAGATCTCCCGGATAATAAGGCAGGTGTGTTCCCTTTGCCATCTAACATACATTGTCGATTTGTTTTTCCCACATAATAGGATGACACTCAAGCCTGTCGTATTTTTCATAGCTTCTAAAGGGATGTCTCTCTAATAAAAATATTTTTAACTTAATAAAGTAAGCTAGTAACCATGGGATCGTACGTTTACGACTTTATCAAAACTGTTCAAGTTAACTTTTTTTTTATACGATGTGGCAAAATCCTAGGGGACAACCCTTTGATGCGTTAGCATGGTTTTGGCCGGAAGGGAATTTAGGGTAAGGGAAGTGAGGAAACTTGAAAGTCTTGCTTTTGCATTGCTGCGAGCTAGACAACAGCCCAGAGACGGAGTGGATTATTTTAATTTCTTAAAAAAAGCTCACGGGGAGATCTGGTCTCGAACCCGGGACCCATGGCATGGTGGTCGTGCGGCTCAACGAATTGATCCAACTCCGTCTCTTGTAGAAAAGAACTGGGCTTTTCTGGACGATGTCTTTTATTGATTTTTTATGGACTTTGCTTATAAGTTGCTAAGCAGAAATATCCTGAACAATTTTTATTGATACAGGTTGTTTTTTTATATTTTAACTCTGCCTAGTAGGACTTCAAAATAACAATTTCAACAAAATTCCCATTAATCGATTTCTAAATTACCTTCTTTATATTATAAGCCGCTACACAAGGTCCTTAAATCTTAAAAAAAAAAATTTTAAGAAGTCCATTCTTTAGTATCTTCCTTGCAGCTCCAAAGTATTATTTTTCTCCTTTTGAACTCTCCGAACAATAGACATGATTAACGAGACACCCTACCCTGTAAATTAATTTATCAGAAAACGGTTGACTAATTTAGAGACATGTACAAAGTTGTAATTATTCATTGTTTGCATAAATTCGCGTACATTGTTTGACTTTATTCAATTCGTCTTCCCGAATTGGTGCTCCAGGAAGCAATTTACGCTTACTTTGCATCCCCAAATGACATTTTAATCAAGAATAGTAAAGAAATTAGATGGTCTGTCTCCCCGTTCGCTTTAAAGCTCATATAATGAATTTGCAGGGAATGTGTGCTATGAATTCCTTAATTACACCAAACAGGGGCACACAGCACTTTCCGTTGACTATTACCTCATGGAACGGCATTACTCTGTGAAGAGGTAAACCACACGGCAGCAGTATTTGGCTGGCAGCGAGTAATGATTTGATTAGAGGTGAACACAAACGAGTTGCAAACTGGTTGTGAAATTTGAGTTGTGCCATGTCGTGTAGGGTGAAGTATGCATAGCCCGTTCCTCGGAGAATATTTGTCGCCACCATATTCTACGGTACACATAGGTAACTCCTATGAATCCAATGCCCACCTGAGATTACGGGCATATGGTATCTTTTGTAGTAATATACATACATCTCGACTTACCATTGCTTGCTTGACCATATGTTGCCATTTAGACGGGTTTATCAAAAGCGCAAAGTCGCCGATTATCCCACCATTGACTTTTAGATTTTTGAGATTATCGCTCGATGGATATATACCTGATTATCTGGAACACTGGCAGCACTTTATTTACCTTTCTGCGACGTAGGTAGTTACATATAAAGACATTTATGCTGCTGATAATGGATACGTAGTGTACCCACTTCCGCTCCAGTTGTTCCAAGACTTGAATTCATTTTTCGGATTTCTCATTCTCCACAGCCATTCACTATTTCCTGGGTGGGTTAAAGTAAATTGCGTCTGGGGATTGCAGTTGTATTCATGATTTCTATGGGATATTGCCTGTGCCTGTTATTTTTCCAACAATAAGGTCATCTTTTCTGGTTCAGTGCAATTTTCAAAGGTAATATTCTTTTGTAACAGCCTGAACATACAGTGCAGGTGCGAAAGTAGCACAATATGTTTTAAAATGTACGGGCGTTCCAAAGTACGGGTTCAAATGCATGAACTTGTCGTCATATATTAAATTTATGCACCAGCATAGCATTTTAATGAGACTATTGGGTTGACATAGTATTTTTCTGTAGTACTTTCTCATTTGGGCGTAACAATGAATTGTAGAGCAGCGAAAGTTTGTGTATCTAACACATGATATTCTCTTACATTTGCAAAATTCAATGACGTTCCAAAAATTGCTTTCAGGATTTAGAGTTGGTTAGTCGACGACGGGGTTGTTTAGCTAAAGTTTTGTGCTTCAATTATTGTTAATAATTTCAGATTTCCATATTGATTTTGCTGTTCTTCAAATGAAATAGTAGGGATATTTGAATTGGACAATACCTTGATAGTTGAAAGTATGCAGTGCTTCTAATGAGTCACAGAAAATCGTTCGTTCTAAACTGCTTAGTATCAACTTACTCGTGTTTGTTTCTATAAAAATTGCAACTACTGATTTGTCACTTGACTGTTCCTCAAGCAATTTGCAATATTTCCTGGTCTCTGTTTTAGAGCAGCGACGGTATGTTGGTAATCTCTCACTCTCTATCGCTTGTAAACGCGAAATACATACAAGAGCTTCAAATCGTTCCCCCTATATACTCTCGAGATAAAATTTGTACGTACCGTCAAATTTCGAAAATCTTTTCTTTGCAAAATAACGCAAATCCTGAAGAATTTACCATCTTCTGTTTTTCCCTTGTCTTATGAGCCCAATAATTTCCAAACCAGGCCTTTATTGTCACCTCCGTCCCTTAACGCTTTAACCCATTTCCCTTTACTTTAATTCCTTTCTTTCCAATGCTATGCTAAACCATTATAGATCATCCACTAAGGAATTATCATAAGAGTGATCGACAAGCAGGAAAGGCAATCTCCTAAGGAAATACCTGCGAGAGCACGATACTCTATGTTCGAATTCAAACGCTGTTGAATAAGGACCAACGCTGTTGAATAAAGACCAAGTTAGCAACTTTATTTCATTTATCCACTAAGTACATATTAAGCTAAAGTCTGAGCTTCAAGCTCTCTTGAGGCGAAGCTAACAAAGCTCCGCATTACCTACTCAATCCGTCTATGATGAATAGAATAACAAAATGACCAAATCTGAGATGCATACTCGTCAATTAGTCTAACCAAAGAAGAGAAGAAGTCAATCAAGGTCTTCCGATTAGAAAAATCTCTCAACCACCGTTTTACATAACCCTGAACTCCATTACTCCTTGAACAATATAGTTCATGTATAGAGTAGAATTGAGTTTTATTTGTCAAGGTTCATACTAAGGTTGGTTACGAACTGCACGCGTCGGATATTAGTTTCTGTAAAAATATAATCAGAGACTTGCTGATTGAAACTCCTAGAGAATGATATAACTTAACATTTTTCCAAGTTAACCTGCAGCCCATTAAATCTACACCAGCCACTGAACATATTTAAATCGCCCTGAATTCGGTAAGGTTCAAAACTGTTTCTAACGGAAGAGAAAATCTTCACATCGTCCGCATGGATTAGAACTTTTGTGTGCCTAATCAGTGGGGCAATGTCGTCTATGACGAAAATAAACAGCAGCGGACCCAGATGACTACTCTGCGGTACACCTGATGAAGCCCTAACGACTCTAGATATGATGTTACGGAAAGATACCCGATATTTCCTATCCTCTACGTAAGAGCAGATCCAATCGAGGAAAACCCAACTTTCTAAGCTTAAGCATAATTACAGAGTAAGAAAGTTTGTTAAATGCTTTGGTGTAGACCTTTTTTTCTCACATTCAAGTTGGATGACTTAGATTATGTGAGAGGTAAGTTCTAGCAGGCTAGCTGTCGTCGATCTACCAAGCAGAAAACCAGGCTGATTAGGTGAGATTAACTTCTTACACTGCACAATAAGCAGTGAATATATCACAGATTCGAACAACTTGGATATGCAGGTTAGCTTCGCGATTAGCCTACAATTTGTTATCAAGGCAACAAATTACAAGAAGAAAAGGCGTTCTCGAACGACGTTTAATTTAAAAAACATATTTCTTTGCCGTTTTAGTTCAAAATTCAATCTTCAACAACACTTAGATTTCCGCACTGATTCAATTAGAACTTTTACCTTAACCTCACTCTTTTAATCTTTACAAATTAACCTATAAATTTTCCAATTTCTGAGACATGCACAATTCAGAGACGTTAAATTCCACCTACTTAAAAACTGTTCCGGGGGGGGGGGTGCTCTTAAAATTTTTCACCACGAACGAGAAACAAAATAAAAGTTAAGAAGATTTTAGTTTCAGCCATTACGAACTAAAACCTATAAAGGACGACTATTCTTATCCTGCTATCGCACGTAACATACTGCATCGTGTACTGTTAATTAGTTTACCTATTAAACGTATCTATGTGCGCATAATTTCCCTCTCCACCCCAACAAAAGAACATTTATTACCACCTTTTACTGCCGAAAGTTCCTCGGTAGCTACCATTTGAAGACCACATGTACCTTAATAGTAGAACAACCCCACGATTCGCCGTTATGGCTATTTTGTGCCACTTCAGAGTTATGTATACACTTTTATGCTATGATAACGCGTACAGCCTATAAAATCAGCCAGGAGTGTTGAACACACCCGTGCTGACAAACATACATACAAAACATTCTCATCTATAAATGCAGAACAACTTCCAAACTTCCGGACTCGAGAGAATTAAGGTTCAACTGATGTAATATTTCCAGGAAAATGGTTTCTTTGGGATATGCGGAGAGCTCACTACTTTCTAGTATTCATCGAAAACGTTCCTTTCGCTAGACTTGCTTTTACTTTATTGCGAATCACGTGGAAGTTTGCAATAATTGCTAAGAAAAATCTCTTGAGTATACAGACAGAAAAACAGAACGAAATTGGGTTCTTACTTGATGACACATTGACACTCATTGACAGATTGAAATATGTTTCGGAATTTCACTCTTGCCCAGGTGTGTTGGAAAAATTTATTAATTATGTTTTGTAACATTGCGAATTCATTGAGCGAATGATCTGATTTACTTTCAACTAAAAATAAATAACTTGAATAAACCGAAAGCCGCAATTGCAATTCGCTTGACTTGAACCCACTCATGGTTACACTTCAGTATTGCCACCATTAAGCTTGAGCTTATAATTGTTTGTTTTTTTTTAAATCACGAAACCAAGGGATATTAAAACGGCTGCTGCAACAATGGGCCTATGATAATGATAAATTCCTTTTTGTGTGTTTTAATTTGATTTTTAATTACAGAATTCCAGTAAATAGCAATCTGTCCTCTGTGATGTTTATCCACAGTGCATATTTCTGTCAATAATTTTCATGTTTTGAATACGATTTCAAGTCTTTGGTTGCAAATATTCATGCATTTAATAATGTGGAAAACATTTTTTATCCCTACGACGTGCTTTAAATTAATTATTTTGTATTCATTTTTGATATCATTGTCCTTTACGAGGAGATTTAATTTTATGCCAAGCGAATAAGTACATAATTTGAGGGTATTTGTTAATTTTTATACCATTCTGAGTGGTTATACAGCCTCTCTGATTGTGCATACGGATTTTATTTAATAAATGAACACATTTTACCATACAATGTGATATAATATTGGGAAATCCTTTCAATTCAATGAAAACAAATTAAATGTAATTTGTGCAGAGATCACTCCATGGTCCATTGATGACAATGTGATACAATTTGCACTTACAGAAAACAAAATAGGTTTCGGGTGTTCAAAATTTTTTGACGTGCTCCTTTGCTTAAGTAATGCTATATATCGGAGCACATATGGCTATTTTCTTACTTATTGCTATGCATTTTTTCCATTAAACTCATCATGCATTCAACAGCAAAGGAAAAGATTGCCAAAATGCGGGTAAAGCGAAAAAATAATGATGAAAAATATGCCGAACGTCTGTACAAGGAGAGACAAAGAGATTCTATCAGAAGACAAAGGAAGAAAGAAGAACTCAACAAAGATAAAAACTTAAAAATTCGAGCATAGGTTTAAGGTTAAGAAAAAACCACCAACAGTCTGTGACGTTCCAATAGGATCTTACAAATGCCTACAAACGTTTTCAAATGCTATAAGAAAGGTAAAGAAGCGACTTCCAAAATCGCCATTGAAAAAAGCTGAGGTGGTCAAAAAGATATTCTGTAATGTGCTCAGATTTAAATATGAAGACAAAAGATTTGATCCCTATCTTTTGTTTTCATACAAGAAGAAGACACGAAAAAACATTATTCAAAACCATGAAGCAGTTTAGACTTCGCAGAAAATTATGTCTTTGTACATCAAGACTAAATACAGTGCTCGTTGGAGCCACAAACAATTTTCACTTGTTGTCTCTGGTTCTCGAATGAAACCAAATCGGTTGCAATAGTCAGTGACGATACCGCTCATACCATCAAACAAGCAATTTGTACATTTTTGGAAAAGATCATTGATTACACTAAATTGGTTCGCGACATCTTCATTGCAAAACTACACTATAATGTGATAACTGTCCAGCTCAATTTAAGAACAGGTATATTTTATCATCGCTGTATAAGTTACAAGAGTATGATAAACCAACAAGCCTTCAATGGAACGTTTTTGCTGCGTCTCATGGAAAGGGAGCGGTTGACAGGAATTGGTAGAACCGCTAAAAGAATAGTTTCACAGCCTACTTTAGATACAAGCCCGGAAAATATGACAATTCGGCCATTCCACCACCAAGCGTTTCGTCATTATTTCATTTTTGTTGTACTACAGATTAAATCCTTGCACACGCAAATAAAGTTGCACACTCTCGTAACCAGAGAAACGCTGATGTCATTGACGCATTTTAAGCTCAATTCTTCAACAAAACGAGCACAAGAGAGTTTTCCCTTTAAAACATAAAAATTCTATATCGTGTTCACATGTTCAGAACATTTGTAGGTTAACCTCAAGTAAAATCCACTTTAAGACTTTAAATATATTGCGAGAAATACTACGAGAAAGTACAATTCTCCAAACTTTTCCTTACGTCTACCGTTGCAAGTTTTGGTTTGTTTACACCACCAATGCTCAGCTGTTAATGTCAGCTCTAGGCTTGTATCTAGAGTAGGCTGTGATAATTTAGATGTTGATACCCAGCCTGATGTCACTAGTTCTGATAGTTTTGATGTTGTTGCTAACCTCCAAATGGATGAAACTACACAAATGGATATTGACTTAAGCAATGATGATGCACCTAGTTGTTCTTCAGGAGTTCTTCGTTCTATTGCGAATGTGACACAAAAACTATGCTTTAGTGAAGTATACTCTGACTCAGAAGAAGATGAACCTTCCCCAAAGCTATCTAAAATGGGGTCTTTGCACTTGTCAAATTTTGTCCTGAAGGTTATCGTAAAAAAAAGGTTACCGATAAGCCGGAATATGTCAAAATCCTGTTGATGAAGATGGAGAGGTCCAAATTATGTACTTACAAGTAGATGGAGATACAGGAACAATATTTATACCTGATAATATCATCTGATGTACCGTATGAAAAAATTATTTGTACATTAACTAATCTCCCTTTGAAAATAAAAGGATATCGTACTTATTTCGAATTCCCATGCAAAGTCAATGTGTGCGAAAAATGGGTCAAATGCAGACAAATTCAATAAAAGTATTTCCGTTATAACTAATATGTTTCTTGTTGATGGATGAGTTGAAGCATTCTATTATGCGGCGATCCTCATCTGGACATTCTCAAGTGTTAGTTTCACCTCCAAGCGGTAGCAACCGGGCAATGCATCCTAGAACGTAGCCAAGTTACTAATGCGGGAGGAGAAACCCCCCTAACACCAAGGTTGTAGTAGGCCATGCCAAGAGAGTCTGCAGTAGTGTCCCCCTATCTGCAGGACCCAGGGGTAATTGGGTCGCGAATGGCGTCTCCTCAGGCACTTCTGTGTGGAGTGGAGGTGGAGGATATGGTAGACCCTAATAGGTTGACTATACCCACGGTACCCACAACACAACAGAAGCAGCTTTAGGAAAATTACCTTTCGAAGATTCTGCGGCGGCTATGGAGGCTGGCTTCCGGCGGCTGAAAGTGCTGTAGCAGTCCTGGAAGAAGATTCAATGCCGTGTACAAAGAAGTTGTGAAGGTCGCAATTAACGCATGGACCAAGAAGGAACACTGGAGACGTGTCTTATGGAAGAGTTTCACTTCTCTCGGTAAAAAACACTCTTGTGGGACATTGGACTGAAGAAGACCTACACTTAGTTTGAAACAACCATTGCAAATGGACCTTCAAATTAAGGTGGATTCTGAATAAACCACATTACTCTGCAACCACCAATGGGCTTTTTATCGTAATCTATTGTCAGCAGAAAACAAACTTGTGTCACCGCCTGTGGGGTTCGAAGCTAGGAATTTCCGGGGTGAAAGCCGACCTGTTTTCACTTATTCCACTGTCGACTGATGATCGATTAGAGATACTTTATTACTGAATGCACCAGGTACATTCACCTTGCTAATTTACAAATTCTGTCAACTTTTATTGGTAAAATCTTCGGAGAAGTTTGTTAGTAACAACATAACAGATCTTTTGATTAGGTGGGTATGGAACATTTTTGTTTATAACTAATACAACGACAGTATTCTGTAAACCATTTTTGATAAGAAAAAGTAAAAACTTTTGAGAAATTTTACAAGTGTTGGGAACTCCAACCTTTACAGGATTTTAAAAACTTTCGTCAGCAGTTAAATATTGTGAACAATTAAAGAGAAGGTCGTGCCGCTCAACGAATTGATCCAACTCCGTCCCCGTCTTTAAGAGATTTCTTAAAATATATTATTGTGTGCTCCTTCTTTCTTGGCAGCTATTACTCAATAAACGAATCTAAAGACAACTCTGTCGAAAATTAATAAAAGAGCAAAATAATGCTAAATAATTCCTGAATGATGACAAAATTTCACGTACTCCTTGATAACAGAAATCAAATCCAGTAAAACATTTTTATAGCCACCACGTGTCCACCCACATTGTTATTTCTTTTATGTGAAAACATTTAGCCTTTTTTGAAATTGTTTGTTGGCTATGAAAAACATGCAATGAAATGAAAAAGAATAAAATGAATTGACACAATTTAGAGGAAGATTGCCAAAATTTATGAGCGATATCCTTTTTGTCTGTCAGGAAAAATGTGCCCTTTACAAAGGGTTGCTCTTATACTAAACTAGGGCAAACTTTCGATTGAACTTCAGAACCTTTATATTTGTTGTATACTTGAAGGCTGTCAAGATTTATTTTAAACTTAACTTTCGACTGCGTCCACAGAGCAGATCCTATCCGAAAATTATGATGCGATTAAGGACGCTGGTTTTCAGGAGTTTTTTTTCCAGAAATTCGTTCCGTACTTTGATAAGAATCTTGAAAAGGATCTGGAAATATTTGAAGCACTAGAAAACGAACTGAACCGATGACCTGTCGATAACCAGTCAGCGCATAAAATTCAGAAATAAACGAAGGATAAGGCACCGATTATTTGGTCTCGCTTTTCAAATAGAAATACATTTTAGTCCATCTGTTTTCTTTCCGGAACTGTTTGTGTATTCTCTGTATACGCTGGTGGTGTTATCTTTAAACTCTCTAGAAAACTGGGTTCGACTGTTTGCTTTTGCTTTATAAATGTCAATCGAATGGTCTTGGCTGTTTTCGGACTAGCTACAGAAACAGGACGAGTACTAAAGCAAATATACGTTAACACGAACATTGTATACGTCGACGTAAACAGACACAAGTTCTTAAACGTTCCTTTTATTGGGTTTGAACAGCCATGACAAAAATTAAATTTTCCACTTGCTTTCCGAACCTTTTGACTTCGAAATTGCTTATTTATTTTCTATTGAAGATTTTTGATAGCCTGGGAATATATTGAATTACTTTCGAAAGGGCGTTTTCAGGGAGGCCATTATTAGATAAGTTACGGAACGTTATTCGTAGCTTAGCTTCGATGATCTATGATTAATCTTATTTCTTAATTAACTGTAAAGCGATTTTCATTTTAAAAGTCAAAAATATCAACGACTTTTGAGCAAACATCAGTCTCCTCCAAAAAGATAAAATCTTTGATCTTAGGAATGCGAAGCAAACGTGATTATACACGTCTGATGTCAAGGACTTCTTGTTTTTTTTTACCTCTGTTTCTTGGCACCAACATTTCATCCTCTCGCCTGTGTATCATATGCGAATTTCAGCTCTTTCCAAACCATATACGCGCTATTTTTAGAGTCTGGATGTAGTGAGGACCCTTGAGCCTGAGACGAATGTATATATGTACATGCCTACCATATTTATGGGGACATGTACACCACTCCACAAATGTTCATGCAAAATAATAATGTCATATCAGGAAACGTGAAACACTGTATTGTTTATGTTGAGTGCCAGTTGCGGGCCTACCAGCAACTGTGACGGGTGCTGAATGAGCTTTTTTCCTTGGAATGCTCTCAAGTGCTCTTCAAATTAATGCCTTCCTGTTTTCTGTGGTTTATTTGGCTGCCTTTAAGCACCTCTAAGAATGGATATTTAGCGGAAGCGCAATATTCGGTGTTTGTTTTTCCAAGTCGAAAACAAGCATAATATGTGAAAGTGGAAACGCTGAGTGGGTACCGTCATGCAGAAGAGTCTTCATTTTGTAGTACACATACGTCATAAGCATTGGGGTTAAAGAACATGAGAAATATTTACTTGCGCCAAAAAACACGAATGGCTGCTTTATTAAAGTCTGGTTTTTTGTGCCATCGGAAAACTGAAGTATAGTTGAAGTAAGGCAGGAAATCTAAGCTGTTTCTCTTTAACTTCAACCAAAAAACTCGTGAGAATGGCAGTTCCTCAATTTAATTTGTCTTTGGACTTCATATTTCAGAAATGCAAAAACCCACTACTATTCACAAAACCCCGCCTATAAATAAGTACAGTAGAATGTAAGGGATCAAATCTTTGAGACGATGAGCAGGCAAATTTTCGTGAGGGTTTCTCTTGCAGCGATCACATCAGTATCCTCCGTATATCATCGAGTAATCTACCGTTTGGAGGTCCATTTATATCTAAAGTTCATTGATTTCGAGAAGGCGTTTGACAGCGTTGATCGGGAACACGTAGGAGAGGCAACCCAGAAAAAATTATCACCAACATAAAGGAGTCCTACTCAGTAGCTTGAAGCGACGATGTGACAACAAACAGTGTAATAAGCCCAAATGTCCGAAGTCCTGTATAGAGTAGGTGGCAGAGCAGGACTCAATTCTGCTAACACGAAACTTATGAGCCTTGCCTTACATTTACCTTAAAGAGCAGGAAATAGAACAAGCGGATAAATTTTTCAATCTCGGAAGCATTTTTAAAGCAGACGGCGGAGCTTAAGCTGATGTACAGGCTAAGATTAATAAGGCTCGAGGGTTGCATTTGAGATCTGTAGGAATAACAACATCTCCAGACGCACAAAACTCCGAATCTTCGTGGAAAGTGTCAAATATCATCTAAGCTACAAGCCTTTGTCAACCGGTGTCTCCGATGCACCCTTAACATTACCAAGGAAGACCTATACAGAGAGCCAAACAACATCACACAAGATGCTCTAGATTGGAACCCGCACGTGACCCAAGAAAGACGTCGAATTGGAGGACCGCGCAACAGTTAAAGGGGTTGCCGCTTAACCGGGCCAATTGGAGAGTTGATGCAGTAGATGCCCTATATCCAACAAAGCATTAAGGGGACCAAAGAGAGAGAGAATACTTGTAAGAATTAGAAGACAAATGATTCTTCTCTCTCTTTCTTGCCAATAAGCATAAGTGAGAGGGTAAGAGTTTAAGATTGATTTCGTAGATATTCAATTCCCTTACAGTGTTCGGGTTTTATCTCGACTTTAAAATAACGTCAACATCAAAGCTTAAACTATTCGATATTCCACACACAATTTTTTTTAGTAATTTACAGCATTTTAATTAGCTGGCAAAGTCTCAGATTTCTTATTTACCTTTAAAAAATACTTTAAATATCATTAATGAGCCACGATAAATTTCATTTTGGTATACAAAAATAGCATTTTCTCAAGATTTATCTGGCTCACGGGCAGAACTCTGCAAACCCTGCCAGGTATTTAAAAAGTGTTAGACACAAAAACGAGAGCCACATAAATTTCACTTTTTCAGTTTCAGAGTAGAGCTCCAGTAAAATAGAAGTATCAGCAAAAATGTTCACCTTTTTTATGAGAAGTTAATTGGAGTTTTATGCGAAGTCGTAGATATTCTCCTTTGGCTTTAGAACGACCACGTTATGCAACTTAAATAATCGCAGTGGAAATACCTGCAAAGGCGAAAAAGTACGCTATTACACTGACAATGATAATCCTCTGCTTAAAGTTGATAAAATATTTAGTTTCCTAGAATTCTGCCATCACGGATGCACCAGGACCAGAATTCATAAATAACACAGTAAAAATCTTCCTATAAATCATTCTTTTGTTTGCATATCTCATAATTTTGTTTCTATTGTACGACGGAATATTGCGCAGAGCTCTCTGTTAGATCAGAAGTTTCTTTTTTTAGGAAAATATTTTTTGCTTTTTTTCTGCCTATGTAAAGCTTCTTTAAGCAATTTTCTTTTACCTATTTACTTGTATATTAAACCGAAAATTGGTGTAGCATCTCTACATTTCGGGAAGGTTTTCCTTGACATATTGAGCTTCTCCCAATAAGATTGGAAAACTTGCGGTAAACATCACAAGGCCGTTCGGCACACAAAGCATTTTTGTCCTTCCCTTGAATAAATATGTCATTCAGATTATTTTGATTAACAATATTTGTTTTCTATCCAAGTTCAATTTTTTTTAATACATTTCTGTTGAAATACATAAGAGATTCTACCTTCGCTATAACAGAAATAAGCTCCATTTCTTCTGTCGTGAAGGAGTCGGAATTTGAAATGAAAAGTCAACAGGTAAGTCCATTACCTTATGAGGTTTTGTAACATTTCTTCTTTATTAGTCTTCTTACCTATGCTTTATTACTAGCCTGCAGTTTTTTACCGGCTTTCGTTACCAGCCTTCGTTTTCAATCTTTGTTGCCAGTTTTCGTTACTACAAAGATGTTGTTTTAAGACATTTATTTAGTTACTAGTCTTCTTTACCCACCGCTGTTACTAGCCTTTGTTAACATACTTTCTTGAGAGCCTTCGTGGCAACATTTTGTTACCAACTTTCATTACCTTTCCTACGCTTTAGATAACTTAACAAAAATTAGCCATTTAATTTTATTATGTTTTTAAATTTTTAGAGATTCATCCAAAACTGTTACTGCGACTGAACTATCATCGTCAGGTTTCGGAACAGGGTCCGTAAAATCTCAATAATTAAGTGTCATGCGCCAACCGAAAAAGCGGATATAACAAACAAAGTGGGCTGTTACGAACTCCTTGGCAACACCTGATCCTAAAGGTGAGATTAAAATAGTTATAGGGGATCTCAACGCTAAGATTTGCTCAAACACCATCAATATCAGTTTGGACTCGGAAATAGGAACACAAATGGGGAGTTGCTTGTTGAATTTTTTAACTCGCGCCAACTTGTCATCGGTGCATACTTCTTTAAACAAAAAAAAATCCCATGAGAATCAGATTAACCATATTGCTGTTTCGAAAAGTGATCCCCATCTTATTACAGCTGTATATAAGGAGGCTTAAAACACCGTGCATCCGCAGCGCCTATTCCACCGCATTGCTCCAAAAAGTTGTTACACTGCGTCATAACACTGATGACTCCACCGAGCAAAAATGTGAAAGGGCGAAAAAAATCTTTACGAGCTATGGTACAAAACACGTGGGACGTTTACAGAACGGAAGACGGCACACAGATTAGCGACGTCACATAGTCCAAAATATAAGGCGTCCAAAGAAGTGTGAAACGTGACAACATAAAAGGCAGAAGATCGGCTTACCCCAATGAGAGTGGCAGATATATACAAGATTACCAAGAAACTGGCAGGAAATACTCTAGTTACTGAACATCCTGACACTGACGGATCCCTACTTTGTACGGATAAGCATGAACGTGGTGAAGAGAATATTTTATTGAAGTCCTGAACAGTACCTTTGGACCGTCGAATACCTCTTCATCCGAGTCTGAAAACTGCCGGCTGTGACCAATATTAATATCACACCTCCGACTAGATTGGATGTGGCGGACGCAATAAGATCGATGAACCTCGGCAAGGCCCACTGATTGATGGAATGCCAGCGGAATTACTTAAGACGAATCCCATTGCTGCGACTGATATTCTTCTTCCCTTAATCCAGGAATGTTGGAAAACCGAGACCAATCCCACGGAATGGAAAACAGACACATTCCCAAAAAAAACAGACAGATTCCCAAAAAAAAGTACAATTGGCGTAGCATCTGTGTTTTAATTGCAGTCTCCAAATTGATGACAAAAATTATCTTAATGCCAATCAAGCAAGCAAAAGAGCGCACTCTTAATGATGAACAGGCTGGCTTTCGCGAGGGTTCCAGCTGCAACGACCCTCCAAATTATCATCGGGAAATTCATCGAATAAAGGTCCACTTTACATACTGTTCGCCGATTTCGAGAAGGCGTTTGAAAGCGTTGATCGAAAGTACATATGGGCAGTTTTACGTAGGAGTAGTATAACAGAAAAAATCATACTCAGTCATACTCAGAAGCCCAATTTCATGTTCTTCACAAAGAAAATCTTTCGGAACCATTCCAAGTGCTTACCAGAACAAGAAAGGATACATACTATCACCTTTGATTTTCCAGATCATCATTAATGACGTATTTTGCAGCGCCTTAGATGACCACAAATTGTGAAAGATTAAATGGAAACTTTTTAAGCACCTTACCCATCAGAACTGCACTGATGGTGTTTCCAACTGATGTACAGACTCGCATCAACAAGGCCCGAGTTGCATTTGCATCTTGCTGAGATATGGTACAATAACAATATCACCAAACGCACAAAACTGGATCTTCGAATCGAACGTAAAGCCCATTGGTCGGAGGTCATTACCAACGAAGACCTATATATATATTCGTAGGTAAAGACGGTATAGCCATTGGTGTTCGAAGACGAAAGTGGCAGTGGCCACATACTGATAAAAAAAAACCAACAAGATCGCTCATCAGCCGAATTGGATGATCGCACAACACGTGGAGAAAATCCGTAGAAAAGGAAGGTACCCAGATGAGAAAGTTGTGGTGACAAGAGTTGAAGGCGTTGGCGAAAAACCGGAACAAGTGGAGAGTCGGTTGTAGTAAACACCCTATTACTTACAGGAGTTAATTGAACCGTAGAAGTTGAAAAACATAAGATGAAAGCGCATGTGTGATTCTGCCATATTTACCGTTCTTAATGACCTTTTCCATTTTAGGTGTGGTTTAAAGACAACTAGACAACTCAATACGAGTTACGTACTGCTGCCCTATATTTTTCTAGGTATAGTATTAAGATCAACCTAAGTGAGGGTTTAGTGACAAGTACCTCCAATACCTGCTAGGGCGCAAACATATCGTCAACCAATTAAGGATGGGTAACCACAACATCACCCTACTGTCTGTAAATGAAAATCCCGTCTGTGGTGTTGTAAGTACATATCTGCTTGCATCGTGTGAAATATGACATGCTCTATAGAGATTAGATATGTTGCAAAAGAAATGCATCTTGATGTATTAGCTACATCTCCTGGGGCGAGCGTATGCTAGATACTGAGAATTAAAGTTGATAAGGATTTCTGGATCGCATTTTTAGCTTTCACGAATACCAGATATCAATCAGAACTGGCAAACAGTAGGTGTAGGAGAACTGTACAAAAAATGTGGGGCAATTAGAATGTAGAAATGTAGAAACTTTTTGAGACAATTACCGAACCACTACTATATTATGAAGATGTACATAAAGTGTTTCTACAACACGGTATGATTTCGTGACCAATAACATCTCATTTCAATAGAAGATTGCATGAACCCATACTGTCAATTAGACAACAACCCGGCTGGCAAATATTGCTATAATAACCCGACAGTCTGATTCTTCTTACAAGCAATTATCATTTATTTGATAATTGAAGTGGTAAATGCAACATAGGGATGCCGCCTTCATGCAATGCCGACGACTTAAAGCAAACCTCTATCAAGTCAATTGGTCGACTGATGTATATATCAGCTTTGTCTGCATAATAATAAACACAGGCATTATGTAGCGCGACCATAAAACCGAAGACCAGAGGCCCCAAAATTGAGCCCTGTGGAATACCACTAATAAAAAACTTCACATTTGAGTCAAACACATCCCCACTTATTAGAACTAAATTGTTTGCAGAACATCCTTAAGTGAACAATATAATCGAAAGCTTCGCTGAAATTCAGAAAAGCAAAAATACTTATGCGGTCTGTTCACGTATATAACCGAGGTTTTTTTTAGTAATGTAATCTCGTAGCCGTAAAGTGGACTAAAGCCAGATGGGGATGCTAACTATATTGATCATCCATTAGTGTGATCCATAGTTTTACAAGCTTTTCAACATCATTTGAAAAAACATTAAAAAGATTAGCGGTACAAAAAGACCTACATAGCAACGCAGAAATTGGGAGATTATAAGTGATTTATCATAATGGAAAACCATCAACCAAAAAATGACTAACGTACCTTATCGGAGACTACACAGCTGTGCCCTTAAAAAAAATTTTTAAGTACATTGGAATTAATGCTGATAATTTACGGATTATCGTATACAGCTCCTTTGGCGGAAGATCTGCAATGACGAAAAAAGTCAAATGCTATAACCACGAAGTGTAGTTTACGAAATCATGAAAAAAAACACTACGAAAACTAAGATACGAATTAAAAGTGTTTTTGTAGAATTAAGGCTTTGAATTCTGCAGCAATTGATGTTAAATAAGGAGTAAGAGCATCTTTATAGATTCGTTGAATTAAATCGAAAGTGGGTAAACTTAACCCAAATTTGTTTCCTTAATCAACCAGAGACGTTATCAAGTAAGCATTTAGTACCATGACCTGAATTAAATTTTAGATGTACATACATTATTGATCTATCCCTTCTGATTCATGCTCAATTTAAATAAATAGTACCATGATAGACATTCACCCCTCATTACTATTAATTAGGACCCAACACTAACGACTGCCGACAGAAATAAAGTCGCTCATGTTTTCAAAATTGATTTGCTTACTGTATCCGGTCTAATTATGTTAAAATCAACCCGAAGGAGCGTAATAGTATTGTTTCCGGTAACTATAAACTCCGTCTATCTCACTGTTATTAATACGTAAAATTCCTGAGGGCAAAATTGTCACTATAAATAATAAAACTGAACTGCTACTTATCATTTTAATTGGTGTGTTCTATCACGTCAGGTAATCATTAACAAAAGCTTGTTACTGCCTAAAAACTCGAACTCTGGTTTCCCCGCTGAAATCAATAATTCAAACGAGAAGACTTTATGGAATCACAAAAGTGTTTACCGGCTGCGATAATTTAAGTTTACAAGCTCGAGGCAGCGATCTGAATTTTAAATCAGTTTCGGACAAGTACGATGAGTTTCGATGGTGCGGCACTCTTCTAGAGTAAGTACCTACTTTGCAAGCAAATATTAATTAATTTCTTTTACACTGAAAATTCAAATTTCAGTTGTTGACACTTCAATAAAAATAGCAACGATGACAGGTAAGTCTTTCGCTCGCCTCCCCCCCCCCCCCCTTTAAAAATTTATTAGAGCTCCCAATTCAGGTAAATCCAAGTGAATAAAGTTCTTCAGATGCACATGCATAAATAAGTTTTATTTAAGTTTAGCATATTAATTTATGTAACGAGGTGATTGAATCACCTTAAACTTTTGGAGCGATGATTTCTGTTAAAACTTTTAACACTTGCGAGTATTTTACGGAATATAATTAGCTACGAGATACAATCTTTTTATACTTATATTCTTGTTGGATGTTGGGCAAAACATAATTCTGCATAAATTGAAAGAGATTTGCATTCTCAAACATAATTGTAGACAATTTATTCAAATTAGAACGGACAGAATGGGGCATGAGAACTAAGCCACTGCAGCGCCGCCGCCGTTATGAAAACTCCAATTTTAAGAAAAATTGAGAATTATGAGTCCTCTGCATAGGAAAACTCTTTAAGATTCTTAAAATCACTCCGCATACAAGACAGGAAAAGCTTTAGGATGTTTGGTATAAAATAAATGGAATTTGGCGCCAGTGGTTACTTATCTAAATAAGGCAAAAACTGAACAAAACAAAAGATGCAGTGGAAGGAAGAAGGAACGACGACGAATAGAATCAATTGAAGCGCGACAATATTGGTTGACAGCATTTTTGGCACAACATTTAAGGAGAAAGGAAATTTTAATCAAAACAAATGCTTTGCATTTAAGAGTTCTTTTCGACTAATGTGAATTGTTTTCTTATACTGAAGGCGTATTTTATAGATACACTACAGATGTTGTATGCGTTTTTCAAATTGTTTGGGTGCTACGACCCGATTACATGCTTTTATAAATATCGAAAATTCTTTCAACAACACTAACTCTACCTAAGGACCTTTACATAATAGATAGACTGCCTTAAAAGTAGTGAAATCTTTGTTGTAAAAACCATATCACTAATGCCATCTAGCTGTAACTGGTCACATATAGAACACTATCAACCAGTGAAGTTTTTATCGAATCGGTCCACAACAGGCTTCAATGTTGACCGAAGCTTAGTATTGGTAGTTTTAAGGAATATGGAATCAGACCGTTCTATTGATACCGATCTTAGCTGTTTCTTTCCGGATTTCTTCTGAACAGACCATTTGCTGCAATTCTCCATGACCTCTAACCTTTTCCTTGCCATAGCCGAACGGAGACACACAAACTGCCCCGTCGTTTCTACGTCTTTCAGGTAAAGCACACAGGAATTATCCGCCAGAATTCCTATGCTATTTAAATAATGCGGGAAATGCGGGAAACGTAATAGCTTTTTAGTAAGTAGTCAGAACAATGTCAATGCAATATTAAGTTGTGCATTAAACTACAGAAAGTACTTCTGTAAAGTTGGCGCCGATATTTTTGAAAAACAAATATTTTATTTCAGTTTTGAGTTGAGACTTGACAAAAAAAAAATTCTGATAGTTACTTTCGAAGTATCGAAAAGAGTTCTAGCATCTTCGAGTTTAACCAAGTATTCTTCTTGCTCTTCAACAAAATGCTTGAACTTATTTTAGAACTTTTCTAGGAATCGGTTTTATATTTTTGAGGTGAATAGGAAATTCTAAAACTCATTAATTTTCCAGAACAACATTCAAATGTTATGAAGAACTCTAGAACTCTTACAGATTCGTCGAAAACAACTATTAGAACTCTTTCCTGAACTTTGTTTTGTTTTATGATTTCGACCCATGCAAATTTCGTAAAACATGTGTCTGGGAATGATTGTCTGTGCGGTACTAAGGTCTACGACTGGTTTCGAACCGTGAATTAATTATTCTCAAAAAATTTTAACTGATGATGAGATATGGTTGTTCTAATACGATCTGTTGACAAAACGAGAGAATGGGGGCCAAAAAATACGCATATAGCCAGAATATCAAGGAAGTTTATCACTGCTGCTCCATAATACCCACTCACATAAATATACCGCTTTTCGAAAATGATTGGCCCACAAAGACATTCTGGTACTTGATGGTCCATCAACTATTTACTTGTACTCATATAATTAATCTCTCTCCCTCTCTAGTTCGCCTAATCTATCGTGGGGCATGGGGCGGGAGAACAACTTCAACCGATTCAAGACAAAGATTACAAGTGGACCTACAACTTATAGTCGATTCCGAACCACTGACATTTTCTCTGCAACCCCCATGAAGGGGTTTTTATCGTAATTTGTTGTCAGCAGAAAACAGCCATGAGTCGCCGTCGCGGTCGATGAGATACGAATCTCAAGACAGTCTAAAACAAATCTAACAAATTTAAAAAAAGCATTGAAAAACTTATAACCCTTTGTACTGCTGTAGAAAGGGCTTACTTTGAATAAATAAAAAATATTATCCAAATAGATTTGTTGCAGTTTTTTTTTCTATAAAATAAAAAATCGGTTTCTTATATGTTAAAATAACAAAATCAACTTTTTTAACGTACCGGTTCAATTTGAGCCAAACGGCACATTCTTAAGATACCTAAAAGTGACGAATTAAACTGACATTATTACGTCGAAATTTATCGAGAAGAGGCGCATTACAGATAGATTTGTTAAACCTTAACAGCTTACACAAAACGAAGTTGCATTCAAACAGATTATACTAAGCCCGATGACAAAATAACCGATTACACCGAACCGGTTATATTAAACGAGATTATACTGAGCACCAAGACGTTATAGCAAGACCAGTTTAGATTGGCTTAAGTCGACAACATTTTGACCCGATTCAAATAATATTGTTTAGGTAATAAATTTGTGATTCCATGTTCTTAATTAATTCACCATTCGGCAACTAAATATGACCTCTCTTCGCTATTTCAGGATCTGTTTGTTTAATAACATGCAATTTTAGTTGAAAATCTGAATCGGTTCTTTTGTTAAATACCTAAACCACAAAGTCTACGATTTCATAAAATAAAAAGTTTTTTCCGTGAAAATTTACCCATGTCCAGACAATACCTAAAAAAGAGAGACAAACCACCCCTCAATATACATACCATGCTCACAAATTGGTTTTATTTAATGTCTGCAAATCACGTATTGGGAGTACAAATTAGTTCGATTCATTTTTAAAGTATTTTCCATCGCTGGCTACTACTTTCTCCCGTCTCTCAATCAATTTTCAAATTCTAGCCCGAAAAAATTACTCGACCTTTGAGGCAATCCAAGTTTGGAGCCAATTTTCGATTTCTGCGAAAGAAGTGAACCAGTGGCCTGTCAAGTCGTGCACATACTTTGGAATAACTAGTAATGAGAAGAAGCAATGTCCGAAGAATACGGCGGGTGCGGTAGAACATCCATCCCATTTTAGCTTTTTCAAATATTTTTTTACGACTTTGCGACATGAGGCCGAGCGTTGTCATGAAGAAGGATAACTTTTTCATGTCTTTGCTCGTATTCCGGCCGTTTTTCTCACAGTAAATCATAAATGAACCATTCCAATGTCTCTCAATCGTCCGGAAACGGCTTGTCGAGTCACTTCCAATGATTCTGCAAGCTCCTCTTGCGTTGGACTCTGATCTTCTTCGAGTAGTGCCTCTAATTCTTTGTCCTCGAATTTTTTTGTCTGTCAAAACGAGGCTTGCCTTCGACCCTGAAATCTCCACCTTTGAAACCATTTCCTACATGACTTATTAGTTGGAGCAGCGTCACCATAAACTTCAACAAGCATTCGATGGGCTCCAGCTGCACTTTTCTTCCAATTAAAGCTGAAAATTAAAACCTCCCGCAAATGCTGCTTGGTTATGACCTATGAATCATTCAGAACAGCCGGAGCCATGTTTTGAAAACGGACCGAACTAATTTGCACACCTAGTTGATGTCAATGATCTGTGACCACTGGTCACACAAGCGGAATTCTACGAACTGACCCGACGGAACACTGGGTTCATTTTCTTAGGATAGGATTTTTTGTGAGAACGTTTAATTAGTGCAACAATAGATTGAGTTACTTCTGATCCCTACGAAATCAATGCCGGTCTAACACGGGGATCAGTTCTTTACCAATATTGTTTCCCCTTTACTTATGAATCATCTTCATCGATCACTTCCAGTTACATTCATATATTTGCCAATGACAGCTTTATTAATTTCTCTTACTCTTTTGATTCTATAGTAAATTCCCTGGGAATTATACTGGAATTAATCGAATTAATACTTGATTAGGGCAAAGAAAATCGTATTTTGTTAAACGCGATTAAGTTCAATGTTGTTTACTAATGCCAAAATATTTCTGTCGATAAAGTATATATACCCAATTCTTCATCTTTAAACCCTGGAACGCTAACCATGAGTAAAATTTACTCACTGGCTACTTTTTGTGCGCATGTTTTACAGGATATATGACCAGAGCTTCTATAGTTCGCAAGTGCATTGTCTTGTGCGTGCTTGTTAGATCTTTTGGTACTTTGTGAAAGAAACAATTTTTAGAAATCCGATCAACATGATAATGCTCCTTATCATACTGCAATATTTGTGGGCAATTTATTAATCTATTCGAAATTTTTATGTTTTTCACGACAAATTTTGTTAAATTATTTTGCATCTAGTTAGCACTTAAGAGCCTCTAAATTAGAGATAAACAGTGACATCAACGTTAGTCGTAAAGGACTCAACAGCAATGCTTACATGAATTAAAACTGGTCTAGTGACTTATCCAGAATCACGTTATAGTGTAAAATTTTAGTAATTTGTAAGAGCCATAAGTAAGGAATAAAGTGTTCTAGCAATGCTCCCGAACCCTTGAACTATCTTGACAATCCTAGAACAGAATTTCCTTCGGTTTAACCTTCAATTCTCGACACATAAAATATTCAAGCTTCATCTTTTCTATCATTTCTCCTTCCCATGATACCATCAATTTCCATTCTATTGTTACAGAATGGAACAAACTTTTGTCAACTCATACAATCATTCATCCTAAAATAAAATAAAAGAGTTCTATGAAATAAATATGTCCGATGCAGGCGTGGTACTTGTTATACAAACATATACCAGCGCTGAAATCAAAATTCAATTATTCCAGCAAATGGTAACACGCTTTTTTTGCCCAGATATGTAACACGAAAGTCATGATTGATCTGCCGAACCTGTAATCGCTGCACGAGTGTGGAATGGACTGGAAAAAAATTTGAAACTATACAAGAAGTTTTACGAAAACGTTTATTCAAATCTATGTATTTTCATTCTATTCATCCATTTCATTTATATTGTGTTCAAGAGAGCCTGATATAGCCACCCAACAAAATCTATGTTATGCTTGAGTTCCAGTACCAGAAGACCAGAAGTGAAATAAAAGCCGACATGATGGTAAATTGATGAACGAGTAAATTTCGCGTACCTACAACAAACCTGTCAGATGAGATATGTACAAAGGTTTGTTTGTATGAATGAGAATTGGACGTGTTTGCGTATCTATTGTGCATTTCTGTTGGTAAACGAGGGTCCAAACTGATTTAGAATTGGACCGGATGTCAGGCATGAAAGGGTGGCATAAACAAATAAGTTCAGACCAGGTCCATTCATTTCTCTTTGCCGGGCCCCCACGCAAATTTTCCGTGTATTTTTTAAGTAATTGCAAATAAAAGCGAAAAAAATGGCGTAACTAACAAAGCACAAGAGCTCTACAGGCGTCTTTAATTATTTTGATTGAAAGCCCACTGCTGGACGAGTTATTGTACATGAATTCATCCTTCGAGCGTATTTCTTGCTCTAGAACAAATAACAAACTGTGCCGAACCGAACAAAACAAATAATTTCGAGTTTTGTTTATTGCTCCGGCTTTGATTGCAGCGTACTTCCAAACCAAAGTGGTATTTAATGAAAATCAGAAACTGATGATTTGTTCCAATTAATGGTAGACAATGTCTGAGCACACCCTCCCAGCCTGAGTGATTAATCCGAAACAATAAGAGCCGATTGCGGGGGAATCCAAATCGAGTTGTGTTTACGAAAATTACATAGAAAGTTTCCTCCTAAAATACACGTGTGATGTAATCCTTAGGAACTTGCTAGAGTAGCTCTAGTCCCCACCCTGGACTAACATGGCATGCTATAGACTAATTGGTGGTTTCGGTAGCTTCGAAGGTACTAAATTCCATAGCAGATTGTTTGTTATGTGTGGTGGATGGGTGTGATTATCAGGCGTGGAACATTCGTAAACTTCATCTGTTCCTGTATAATATGTCAGATGTTGTAGGATTATGCAACAATTTCTGGTCGAACTTTAGATGTGTCATATTGTCTTTTCCTCTTTATTTCTCTACGGTTTTGCGTATTATTCTAGCAAGTTTTGGTTTACATGATGAGCTTTTCCGTATAGGAAATTTAAATGAATTGTGAAATTGTGGCAAATGAGGAAGAGAAACTTATAAAAGGGAAGCCATCTAATCTATTGCGTGTATATCGGGATACCTAAACTAATTATATTCTGGTTTATATTTCCTATACCTATGGCTTCAACATTTTCTCCCTGCTGATTGAGTTGTGATTGAAATTTGTCGTATAATTGTCTCAATTTTTCTAGATGTTTTGATACATGCATTGCAATGGTTTCTTCTGTCGCTAAAATGAATAGTCTTTATCTGGTGCCTGAAGTACATAAGAGTATCGATTTGTTTTGTGTGTTTTGGAATTCATGCCCATTTTATGTCAGAGTTGGCGTGAAACATATTGTTGCTTTAATAGAATATTTTCATAATACCTGAATTGTCATCGTAAGAGCTAAAGAAAAGAAAGGAAACAATAAAGTAAGGGGAATAAGTTATCAAATCTCCTGAAATCAGGTCAAATCCGGGTCCAAGGCGGTCCCAAAAACATGCAGGCGTAAAAAAAGGGCTCGGTATCAAAGAGCACATTAAATTCTATCAAAGTACAGGAATGCGATAAAGCGAGCGAGAAATCTCCTGGCTTCGGATCAGTTGTGTCCCTTACAAATGTAAAAGGTCTGGCGTCAAAAAGTTTCAAGGAAGTGCCACTAACACGGAAAAGGCGTATCGGGTACCTTTCCAAGACCAAGACATCAATTTTTCAACGAGAACACAGGGCCAGGCAGACAGAACTGGCTACTAACTTTACAAGCAGAACTCTCAGGACATCAAGCTTTATAGCGGACTAGCATTTTAGTCCAACATCATCGTGATTTCTGTTATTGGTTTGATCCCTCTTAAAAACATTAAACATTTAAAGTTGTTCGTAACTATGTACCTGTGGATTGAGTGAAATCCGCCCCTGTGACAACAATGAATCAAAGACAGGTAACCGAATCCTCATAGTGAAATTAAAGCTCATTGCCGATCTAAACATTTAGGAGAAAGCCCGGGGGAGGGGGATATATCTGGCTGGCTAAGAAGCTTAAAAGTGTTATTACTAGAGCCTAGCACTGAGGTGATAAACGCTTCACGTCGGCTGCGCAAGCTCTTCGTAGGAGTAAATCCTACGGATTACTTAGGTGTTAATAGATGGTGCGCATATCTTGGGGTAGATTTGGTAGTAATGGGGACCATAACTAGTAAAGTGATCTATAGCTATCCGACCAATTGCAAAGACTCTGTGTGTCATTCAAACTGCTACATCATAGCATCGTGCATCCAAATCAGCTGTCATATATCGATCGACGAATTAAAAGAGCCTACACGGTTTGTGGTGGTTAAAGAACCCTGTTCCAAAGATACTTCACATGCCAGCCTTGTGCGAAATTAATAATTTTGTTCGCGATATGTGCCAGCTGATATAACAAGAACGTCGTTTTTACTAAGGCCAAGAACATGTAACTAGATAAATTGCTTGGTAAGCTTTATCCTTACACTTGCTAAATCAAGAATTCATTTGTACTGTATGCGGATCGAGCCTGGGCAACAGCACACTAATCCACAGTTTCACACACGTGCACTTAAGAACCATTTCGTTGCCAGATTGAGGAGACGATTACGTCTAGAGTTCCTACACATTCAACTGCACCCGGCAACCTTTATTATTGGTGCGGAATCATATCGTATCGTCGTCTTTCACTAGGAATAACAGGACGCAGACTTGGACAAGTCTCACGTTGGAGTCGTGGAAGTGGGATAATGATGGGAGCAGTTTGCAGACGTCAATGACTCTGCAGACTGGTCCCGCGGGACTCTAATCGGTTCGAAATTTTTGTGCGTTCGTTTTGAACATTTTTGGATGAGTACTCCCGGAAGGCTAGAAAAGTGACAAACTGTAGGGTTCCCAGGGTTCCCAGGGTAGGAACTTCGCCCGGTGCTGCATCTACCCTCTGAGAACAATCAGACAATAATGTTCTAGTTTGATTTTTTTGGTTTCGGTTTATTGTATACGTTCGTTTAGGTTTAACTCTTGTTTAGAAATGTTTTCCAAATTCGTTGGGCCTCTTTTTAGAGCTGGCATTCGCTTGAAGGCTTCGAAATTTCTTGTATTTTCTTTTGTATATGTTTCAAGTTTTCGAGTCATTTTTATTTCTTTTTAGAGTAACGTAACGTGTCATTCTTATGACCTTTTTGATCTTTAATTAATGTGCCTTTTTAATGCTCGCACAATTTTTAGCGTAGCTAGGATTTTGTAGGATATTTACTGTTTATAACGATGAGCCAAACAAAGCGCCACATTTACATAAAAAAATTATTGTTATTTTATACAAAAATTCCAGTAAAACTTACGGTCCTCAACTCTGACCGTGTTACAGCGGTCAACTATCTTAATTTTTAAGCAACAGCACAGTAAAATTTCCTGAACGATGAGCCCC
Organism: Leptarthrus brevirostris; assembly: GCA_964036015.1. Lineage (NCBI taxonomy): Eukaryota > Metazoa > Arthropoda > Insecta > Diptera > Asilidae > Leptarthrus > Leptarthrus brevirostris. The sequence continues at coordinate 11,343,858 of OZ038373.1, forward strand.
GAGTAACAAACAGCAAAGAGTAATAGGAAAATTTCGAAGGAGAATCGTAAATTGCGGAAAAAATTTTGCATAAGGCGGTCAATTTCTCCAAAATCATATGAATTTTATTAGTCTCAATAATTTCACGGTGCTATTTCGTCAAAATTGCCTATGAACACAGTAAAAATTACTGGAAAGATCGTACGTAGATTTTATAGTACGGCTGCTGAAATTTTTGTAGAATGTGTTATTTACTTGCAACACGATTAGTTACGTCGAGTGGAACCGTAATTTTTTTCTGGAATTTTCTCTCCGCATGAGAAAACGTAAGGCTACGAAATTGCAACTACGGATATTCCAGAATACCCAAGGGAACCAATCAGGTTACCACAGCCTTCTTCAGAAAAACAATTAACGATTCTGATTTAAAGAACTCTGATATTTCCTTTGGGAACTGGAGAATACTCTGGATGGACGTACGAAACCATACTTGGAGGAATGTTATTATTTAGGTGATATATAAGTTTCTCCCAATTTGAGAAGTACAGGATATGCCTAGGTTTATGCTCGATTAAGATGGTTGTTTATCCGGGTACCAAGCAAATAAGTTCTGACAATCTCTGACCAGAGAATCCAGGATCTCAAGCAGTAGTCGACCCGAAACACGACGAAAAATGTGACCTGTGATAAAGATTAAATATCTGAGTCAGGGTGCTATCAGCTTACAGGCATATCGCCTTAATCTTATTAAAAACAGCTTAAGGTGAAGAACGACGCCATACACGAAGGCTGCAGGTAAGACCAAGATTTGTATAAAAGACCCGATACTATGAAAGTTTAACTCTAAAACTATTTCCCAATTCTCAAGTAGAAGCAAAAACATATTGGCAAAATGGAAGACCGTAAAGAAAACTTTCAACTGAACTGATATCAAAAGTTTATATTATCTTTAAGTCAATCTGGATCTCGAACCCGTCTCTGCAAATTTTAAATGTTATAAATCTGTCGAACTAATATTGGATCAATTTTCAAAGTTAAGTTGTTTAATCGGGCAAAAAGCACAATATTTGTGGGCATCCGCAGAACAGAACAGAACTGACAAAAGTTTGTGTTCACATTTCCCAAAACTTATGCTCTCAGTAAACCGCATTTTGAGCACAAAAGTATACCATCGAAAATGTGATATTAAATTATTTAGTATTATTGGAAATATTTTAGAAACTTTTCTTGTTAAATTTTCTTAAACTCCCGAGAGCAAGAATAACTTTTCTCCTTCATTAAGAGAAAAACTTTCACCAACAAAAAATCTTTTTTCTTTTCTCCAATTTTTTTTTTTGGATTTTCAAAGGAAGTTTTAGAGCAAAACGAAAAATTAACAATTCTTAAGAATTTGTGCTAAGATAGAAGTTTGTCGGTAGCCGAGCATAAAATATGTTTCAATTCAAATCAACTTGAAGATTTCAGGTGTTTTGTATAAATCTCTTTTGTTGTTCTAAAAGTTAATTATAAAGTGAGCTTTGTGAATTCAACTGGAATTGAATTAAGATTTTACGATAAGCGCCTTATGGTGCTTATTTATTTTCTAAGACGGCATTAAGTGGTTTGAACCAAAAACTCGTGATAAAACTTCGTAATCATAGAGAATCGTGCGACAATGTCTAAAAGTAGATAAAATATGTAGACCTTGAGATTAATCGTAGTGACAATTACTACTCAATCCACACTGAACTACAATTAGACATAAAAATCTAACAACAAATGGGTTTGGCTTCTAGTGCAGATACATACCAAATTGACGGGTGCTAAAGCGAACTCTAAATGACTGGTAGAGCCAGATTGCTTTAACATTGGTTGCAATTATTCAATTAAAAGCCGCATTAGTGCCACACTGATACGCATCACATTGTTCAGGTGGAATTTGTTAGGCACATCTAATGCGAGTAACGAGGGGAAAAACATTTATTTTGTTTGTCGTAATTTATGCATGCTAATCGGATCCACAAAATTTGGAATTAATTAGCTTCAACATTTTAGTTCTACAAAATTTTAGGGTTTAAATACAATTGAACTTTCCTTTACAAATCTTTTAACACTTAAACGGCCTTCATTTTTTAGATTTTTCATTTCAAGCACTAGCTGTTCAAAATATAACTGCTTTTAAACTGACTTCCTACTTAATTAAGTTATTTAATATGTAAAAGATTTTCAATTCCAGTTGCATTCCAAACAGTGCTTGAAATGAAAATCAAAAAATTAAAATCTAGTCAAAAATGACCTGAAGACCGTTTAAGGGTTAATATAAGGCGTAATTTCATACTAAACTGAAAATCTCTATCATTTCTAATTTTTGTACATATACAGATCTACTTAAGATGTTGCATCTTTAGAATCTGAAATGAATTTCTACTGGAGACCGAGTTCACCACCAAGCCATGATTTCCGGGTCCGAGGCTCAGTCTCCTCACTATGCTTACCCTAAGTTCCTTACCGGACAAAGGCATGCTAACGCATCAAAGGGTTATTCCCTAGGCAAAAAAAAACCTATTAACTTTTCAGAGCCTGTGGAGCAAGTGATAATGTTTCTATCTTCCAATCCGGAGGTGCCAGGTTCGAACCCCACCTACGACGGTTTTTTCTCCTTGCTACAGATTACGATAAAATGATTAGTGGGGGTTTCAGAGTAATGTCGATGATTCGGAATCCACGTTAAATTCTAGATCCACGTGAAATAATTATCTCGAATCGGGTGATTTCATCTCCCGCCCCATGCCCCCATAAGAGGTTACGGAAACTAGAAATAGATTCAAAAAGAGTGTGTAACCAAAATTTACTTCATCGAAAAAACGGAAAACGAAAAAAAAGAGACCCAATATAGACCCTAGAGGAACCCCTTTAAATATTAACGGCAACACAATAATGCAATATCAGTTTGCAGTCCTGTTTTTTTGAATAAATGTTACGTCAAAAAAACTATACAACTTTCAAGAAGTAGCAAGGCCTATGGTGAGATTTCTAACTTAAGCAAGTTCACATTTGTCGCTCGCGTAAAATCTAGGTATATATTTTTCTATAACACAGAGTGACTCAAAATATTTTATATTATTTTTGTTTTTGTTGTTTTTTATTACAGGTTATCAAAGATTTTTTGAATATTTAGAATGGCACTCCTCTTAGGATGTCCAACTACACAGAACGGTCCAGTGCTTTATTTTATAGAAAACTAGCTGTGTGTGCCCGGATTTGCTCGGACTTTTGGTAAGCGAGTGTCGTTTTCGACTATACATTTCACAATCAACGAGAGCGTAATTTTTTATCTCAGCGACACCAAAAACTATGTATTCTCACACTAATATCGATCGGTTTCAATTTTCTTGTACATGTGATTCTCTACCCACCCTTATTCCTAGGACTGTCTTATCCCCAAATTATTTAAAGGCATCGGTAAAGTTATTATCTTATCTTACTGACTCCGAAAAGTAGAAATTCGACACTAATATCGGTCGTTTCGATTATTTGTGCATGCCAATTCCTCTTACAACCCTGACTCTCCCTGCCCCTCCCTCCAATCACCCTACAACCATCATAAATTTCCTATAGAAATACTGAACTCCTTTTTTTATACGATGTGGTCAAATTCTAGGGGACAACCCTATGATGCGTTAGCATGGCTTTGGCCGGAATGGAATTAGGTAGGTGCGAGCTAGACAACAGCTTAATAATGCTGCGTGTGCATTATTAAGGTTTGACCTTCTTCGCGGCACTTTACTCAAACACAAAATAAAACTTAACTCATACGTTGTTTATGTTCGTATATCCGTGGAACACTTCAGAAAAATTGGAGCATCAGGGAAATGTTTAAATCAGCAAAGAAAATGAAACAATGTTTAAGTGTGGTATTTTCTCTAGATGCGTAATACAGATGACAATAGATTTGTTTACACCGCCATTTCTTGAAAGCATACACAACTTGAATTATGAAACTTAAACAAAATGAATTATCACCCTTTTTTTCCTATAGAAAATCCTTGAATCCTTGCATTAAAAAATATTGAAGGGTGGGGGTTTAGGGAAGCTAAAATTTGTGGTATGTATTTTTGGATGAGAAATATGAAAAAAAAAATTGAGATCCCGACAACAGCGCCACCTATCGGGTCCAAAACTATCCTATTTTTCAAGCTGGAACCAAACATACACATTCACAAAATGTCATTGAAATTGGTGGAGTGGTTTCGGAGATTAGCGTGTACGAACACAGTGACACGTGATTGTTGTATATTAAGATAACTTCAAAATTGAAAGGAGAGAAGACCCGATTAGGAACTTAATCGTTCGATTAGAAGCACAAATCAGTGTTATAAAAACGAACTCGTCGCACTGATGCAATAGTGGAAGCTGTAAGTTAAAGAATTAAGAAAAATCCATCTGTCTTTGCTCGTCGCCGTTCTAAACAAATAAGATTATTCAGATCGCTTCTACTAACATTTCTGAGACGAGAAATTAAAATATTTTCGAACAAAAATTAAAAGGTGCAGACTTTGCTACCCAAGGATTCTAAGGAGCGCCTGCAATATGCCATTTGTTTAATAACCAGATAACTAGAAAGTAAAGAAGCCTGAAGAAATCCATATGACCACAATTGATACTTTTTAACGTCCGGTTGTCGATAGAATAATGCTGACATATAGTTGGTGTTATTTTCTGCATACACAGCCAGAACGTCAATCGTCGTAGTTTTCGGATCATGGATAATTTTAAGAAATTCTAATTTTATTTCCCCATTCAACACTCTTATGGCTTCTTTTTGTGAGTTTATTTGAATTATTCGGGAATTAAAGAATAACATTTATGCTAAAGTGAGAAATCTACAGGCCAAAGCCTTAATAAAGATATTTGCTTTTGAAAAAATCCATTTTTTCAATTATTAATCAAGCAGATGAATTCCGCCGTAGCTAATTCCAAGCCCGATTGAGCAAGGAGGAGGGAAACCCACTCACCAGCCGAACATCTGGACTTAGAGAAATCTATACGCTATAGAAATTCACTCTTGGCGATTCCCAGAACGCCTTCTGGTAGGCTTGTAGCCCGTTTATCTGAACCTCATTAATATACTACCCGAAGCGTCTAGTACACCTCGGATAGCCCGAACTGATTTTTATGATGACAACATTTGACTATAAACATCGGACTACGGTCAGGCTATGGAAAGTGAGTACTCTGTAGAACGAGTGTGGATACGCGAAGATCATGGAAGTGGCCGGAAATGGCCCCATATAATATTCCTATTTTCCAACTAAGTGAAACTAGATAAAAAAAAGTGCAGAATTTAGATCGCCCACACGTGAAACCATGCTACTATACTTTGGAAGAATCAGAAACACCCCGTATGACAGGTCTAGGCTTGAATTCAACTAAGATTGCCAACCGATCGCTACTGGACGGGTTGGCTATATCAGATCGAATTATCACAGCCAGGTTCCGAATCTTCTACCAACTCCTTGCCGGCATCTTCGATAAGGCTCACAAAAACTAAAATCACTGGCATACTTAACTATTTAAGGAAGCCCGGATAACTATAAAAAAACAAAGATCCCATAATCGAACCGTATGGAACACCATGATTTTCTGTTTTAGTAAGGGTGGAAGGAAAAACTGAAGAAATGATAGCGCCAGAACAACAAATTTTAAATTCTTGGATTGTTTTTGGAGATACATACATACTTCATATATTGCATACAGTTTCAATTCTCAAACAGGTTAAGTAATAAAAGACAAGAATAAAAAGACCGGATTTATTGTAAAAAAGACGATTTGTCAACTGTAATAATTCTGAAAGCAAACACTCATCTATTTAAAAAATCTTTTTGGTTCGATATTGACTTAATCTGTAAAACCTTCGACGATAGCAAGAATATGGCTTCTAGTTGCTGAAAAATTAAAAATAAACAGCATTCAGAAAAAGTGTGGGCAGTTGTGCGGTGCAAAGAGCTTTAGAAGGTGCTGGAGAAAGGAACACCAAAAATATCTGTAGCATTTTTATGTATTACGTGGTAAGTTATATATAAACAACATATTTAGTATCCTTATAATTTGGTTATTTTGAATTATTTTGCCTCATGATATTAAAATATGACGATTCCAATTTGACTAAGTAAATTATCATTGGACCGCGGATGCACTCATTCATCGAATCGGATTCTTATATTGAAAATATGGTGACGGTTCGTTAATTATTAAGCGTTGCATTAGCCATGACAATTTTGTTCCTTCTATTAGAATTAAAGGTTTCATGTGAAAAGAACATTATTTCAACAAAAATAAATTTAACCAAAAAAAGGAATAGTTCTACATGAATATAACCCTTAACACATTGCTGAAGTGTTTAACAAGTTAGCTGTTATTGACGAGTATACTGTGCATGCAGAAGTGACAATATTTTGTTATGACGAGTATACTCGCAATGTGCACTCAGAGAAATTTTAGGTCGGTGCCTTATAATTTATATATTAACTGGCCTATATATGACAGGCTGAGAGTACAAATAGCCTATCTACAAGGTTCCTCACAAAAACGAACCGCCTGAGATTCCGGGCAAAAACGAATCAGAGGAAAGTTCCGGGCAAAACGACTTAACTACTTACATATATGCGGGGGGGACGTATGAATTTCTGATCAGATTAAAATGTGCAGTGAACTAAATAGTAGTGTATTTTTCTTTGCTGAAAATATATAAGTTTTATATAACATAAGTAGTTAAGTCGCTTTTACCCGAAGGTTTACTCTAATTCGTTTTTGTCCGTAATCTGACGCGCTAAGCCACTTTTGCTCGTGCCATGTAGATAAGTCATTTTTACTCACGGATGATGGGCTGAGAGATATCATGGATTTTAGAATTGTAATATTTTATAGTAACAGAAGACTTAAATTCTATGGTCACAGGGAATAAGTTGTTAAGTCAAAAATCGCAACTTTTCAAGGCAGCATTTTTGGGAGAAAATACATTTTGTTGAAAACAATGTGATCGGAAAGTTTCTCGTTTTGGCCATTTTTTGACTTACCAAGTTATTCCCTGTGACCACAGAAGAACAGGACAACTATTTATAACACATGCCGCGATAATTTATTACTTGGCGTGTTATATGCTGAGTGCGAACTTACTTTTACGCACGAAATGTAAATATTTATATACGCAGTCATAACATATCGCTTAAATAAAAAATATTCGTTAGATAGTACGGCGAGGTCGAGCTTTAAACTGGACGGCTATTCTAAACATACGAAAACAGCCATCTTAAGCGATTTCAATATTTTACCACCCGCTGAAAACCGAATACAACACTTAAAAGTAGACGTTTCAGTTATACCGATTTTTTTACTTTATTTTTATTTTGAAGGTTAGTCGAACGTCAAAAGCAGTTGGTGTCTATTCTAAACATACAAACGCACTCATCATTAGTGTTTTCCACGTTTAAACACCCCGTCTAAATATATTATGGGGAATTTGTTTAGGGTCAATCCTATCCAGTAATAAAAACAAATAAATATAAATGTTGGAGGGCAGCAGTGATAAAGATCGGATATTTCGTGACTGGAGAGTAGTAGTCACTCAGTAGTCAATCGAATTAACTATTTTAATTTCAAATTCTCGAATTTTGGGGGGCCAGCTTTGCACAGCTCTCATTAAAATGAAACTTCGAAGCTTATTACATGCGTCGGGTTCAGATATAGCAGTGATTTACACACGAAAGTTCCTTGGTGGAGCCAATGTTCCGGAAAGGATAACATAGCCGATTTGTTGACGAACTGAACCTATTTTAAGTAAGAATTCTATAAAGACGAGATACCAGCATTAAGAAACGGCAAGCCCTTGCCAAGGGCTTCAGGAATTTTATCTTTAGATCCAATTCTGGACGAAGAAGGGATTTTGAGAGTCAGAAGAAGGCTACAATTCTTTAACGAAAATATCAACATCATGCATCCCATCATTTTGGCTAAATACTCGTCGATCAGCAAGCTATTTATCGCCTCGTAACCCTTAGCTGATCTGCCTCGTGAAAGCTTGCTAGAATCTCGACCGTTTGAGAGGATACGTGGGGACTTTGCGGGTACCTTACACATTGATGATCCTTAAATACAGGTTACTAACGGTTCGAAGGTTCATTTTATAGTACCGCATTCTTTAAGACGGCCTCAAAAGTTTAGTAGAGTTTAGTCACGACATCGCCAGCGAAATATTTCATGGATTTTTGAGTCAACAACAAATTTTCTGGCATTTTATTTATTGGTGGAGTGGACTTTGGGAGCAATTAGTTTGAAGCGTTAAGCAAATCCTTCAATCTGTACTAGGATGAGCACAACTTAATTTTTAGCGGTAATTAACAGCCGCTCTTTCACATACGTCAGTGAGTAGCCTGAAATAGATATGTTTATATGAAATATGAACTTCATAACCTCAAATGGTCGCAACTTTGCAAGAATAAATCGTAGGTAACCGCTCAATAGCTTATTTTGAAGGGTAAGATGATGGATAAATGATGCAACTAGAAAAAAAGACCAAACAAATTTTGTGCGCCCTGTACAAAATCTCAAAAGTAGCAAAACAAAACATTATTCAAATACATAACCTAAAATATCTCAAAATCCTGACCTGATGGTTCAATTCTGACCTCTGATTCGGATTCGACGCAGCAAATTACTTCGGAAATGACTCTCAGATGCCCAGGTACAGCCTTTCGTAATTCTTGTGTTTAATTTGGTTAAGAAACTCCATACAGTAAAAAGCAAGGTCTATTCACTAGTTATACAGGGATTCGGAGCATTAATAGACGGATATCTACCTGTTGTCAATCCACCCATTCAAATAAAGATAGGATTAATGAGCAACCAAACAATAAAATCGAATCCAAACGAAAAACCTATTTGAAAGTAACACAATACAAAACTCGTGTAAACTTGTTCCGTTTTTTATTTTTCATTTTTATTACTCTACATTATTCTGACTCTATATAATTCAAATAAATCAAATTACGAAGGGGTTGAAAGCAATTTCAATGGTAGAAATAAGCTTAAGTATATACTCGCAGCAAGCAATGTAAAGAATTCTTTCAATCCTGTTTCTGCCAGATAAAAGCGGAAAATTGAAAACATGTAACAATTTAAGTGAAGCCATTGAAGGCACTTTCATTTGCACTCTTCTCCTCTCACGAAAAATTAACTTGACTGGGATACGGTTCCTTTATATATACGCAGAGGGAGGAAAGTTTCTCACACTTTCCCTTTAATCCTTCCTTCAGTAAAATTCTTCAATTGGGTTAAATTATAAATTACCTTAAGTCGCTACTTTCATCACCGCCACTTCTGTTGGCAAAAGGACTCAGGAAATGAACATTATTAATGCTTCCTTTCTTATATATTAGCATCATTTAGGGATCGCTCTAACTTGAAGAATTCTATCTAATACTGCCGCAATATAAGAACGTTCTGTAGCCGAGCACAACTAGCAAGTTTAGAGTAAATTGAATTTCCTTTCAAGAAAAATGCGTGCCAATCTTAAGTGAAAGCTCGAAATAGCGAAAGGTGGACACGGGAGGACAGCAGCTGTAGAAATGAAATTATATATACTACGTAAATGTTAAGAACGAAGTCGTTGGTGCATTTTATCCGTATACTCGTAGTGCACCTATAAATTTTACTCTTGAATACCTGCTTAGATATAAGAAGAGGATACCTACTGTGGGGAAAAGTGAAGTGACTTTGAATTTGCTTGAATAGATGATTATCACTCTATCGTAGTACTTATTTGAAAATAGTGAAAGGAAGATAAATAAAAGGGTGGTTTTGCTTGCTGGATTACATTACAAATTAATCAAATTAACAGAAGGAATAATTTACGCTTTACAGCTTATTATGTATGACTTCGTTATGTACTACGGACTCACATTATAATGAAGAATTAAGTGGAGAAAGCGAAAAGATGCAAGTGAAAAAACAGAAATAAAACAAGAGAAGTAGAGGAGACTCTAGCAAACGTGTAGGAAAAGCAAACAAAATAGCTGTGTGAAGCTGTCTCCCTATAATTCAATAATTGCAAATAAAAATAGTGGATTCGATCGACCACAGAATGGCCACGATTGGCCAGCAGTAATTTTGATTGACCACTCCTCCAGTAACGCAATATGCGACAAACATTTTTTCCAGTTCAACATCAATTCCGCCCCCCAAATGTGACATTAATTCTCTAATTTTATTACTTGATAGGATTGACCATCGATTGACCACTTTTGACCACCAACTAAATTTTTTGACCATAATATACATATTAAAAAAATTCTCCCTGAATGAAAAATAAGACTCGCCCCTTCCAAGCCTGAAGGAGAAACTCACAGCGTCAAAACGCCTGAATGGCACCCAAATAAGGCACGGTACGCCAAAGTATAATGTATACTTTTCCGCTGTGTGCCCGTTATAGGCACGTATTAATAAAAGACACACAAAATGGTCCAAACCAAGCACCGTATGTCGCGCTTCGTTTTGATCGCACGCCATAACCTGAAGTACATGTAATCACATGAGTGCCGCTCGATCAAAAAGTCGTGGCTGTGGTAGCGCGAACCGATTTATCAGGCGTCTTCCTCTCATGACTCGCAACCTGAAGAAGGTCATTTGAAATTGTATTGTGAAACAGTAGCAGTGGGTAGGGTAATATAACGTAAAATTTCAAAAAAATCAATTTTATATTATTTTTTTTCGAATTCAAAAATTCGAATTATATCAGATTCTACAGAGCCCAACGGTCGGAACCTAATGCAGCAAGTCTATTGTGCTTATTATCGGAAGAATCCTTCTTCAATTATCTCTCGCAGCTGTCTTTGCGTCCTTGAGAGCCTCGAACTTTTACTATGATATATAATACATTACCGAAACTGTTTAGTATCGAGATTACTTTATAAAAAACATGATTGAACTTCAAACGAGTTTTTCTGAAAACAATTGTTTTTACCTGACGTACTTAAGTCAAAGCCATGTTAACGCATCAAAGGGTTGTCCTCTAGCCTTTGGCCACATCGTATAAAAAAAGGAGGATCTGCGTGTGTTTAAAATAGGCATCAACTTGAAGATAGTCCGACGTTAGCTAGAATGCAACTACAACGATTGAAAGAACACGCCCAGGCAGTCCACGTTTGAGCACTCCCTTAAATCCGAATTGATAGGTTGGAAATATATTATGAAGAATTTTTTATATAATAAGCGGATTTTTTCGGGTTTATCCAAAAATATAATAGGTGGTGAAAAGTGGTCAATCCTACACAGTAATAAAAACGAGTAAATGTCACATTTGGGGGGTCGGGTGAGCGCGTTGATGTAGACCAGGAGGGTGGTCAATTAAAGTTACTGCTGGTCAATTGCGGTTACTTCTACTTACTTGTGGTTAATAGAATCCACTATTTTAATTTTGAATTATTGAATTTTAAGGAGCCAGTCACGAACGTAAAATAAAGGAGTTTAGTTATATATGGGTCATCAAACTCCTTAGACCATCGCTTGATGAAGCCCAGAGCAGAATTAGCTTTCTTCACAATAGTGTTGATATGGTCATCAAATGAAAAGGTCGTATTTAGCATGACCCCTAAATCTTTGGTCTTGTCAAGTCTGTTCAGAGAGCCACCGTCTAAGGTGTAGGTAAAGTGCACTGGATTTCTTGATCGAGAGAACGACATAGTAGTGCACTTGCTAATATTTAGGGGAAGGAAGCTTGTAGAACAGTCATTCGCACTTGAAATAACGCGGAAAATTTTGGCGTCATCAGCGTAATATAGAATTCTGGAATTAGGGAAAATTAAGGATACATCATTGATGTAAATGATAAAAAGCAATGGTCCTAGATGACTTCCTTGAGGAACACCGGAGGCAACATAAATATCGTTCGAAAGTGAACCTCGAAATAGCACACGTTGCCTGCGATCAGACAGATAGGAACGAATCCAATTAACAAAAATTGATGGAAACCCTAGAAAAGATAACTTACGAACAAGAACACTGTGGTTAATTCTGTCAAAAGCCTTGCTAAAATCAATAAAAATGAAGTCGACCTGCTTGCCAGCTTCAATGCCAGAAATACAGCAATTAGAGAATTCCAGTAAGTTAGTCGTAGTAGATCTACCTTTCATGAAGCCATGCTCAAAGGAACCTAGAAAAGGTTTGTAGTGGAAGTTAAGAGCATTGCACACCAGAGCCTCAAACATTTTACCGATACAACATAAATTGGCAATAGGGCAGTAGTTTGATATGTCCTTTTTACTTCCTTTCTTATGTAGGGGAATGATGACAGATGCTTTCCAAGATTTCGGAAAAACAAATAGATAAGTTAAATAAGTGACAAAGTATAGAAACCAGAGACAAGCGATAGTTTTTTACAAAGCAAGCAGGGATACCATCAGGACCGCACGAGAAACTATCTATCAGCCAAACCAGAAATATGCTTTAGCACAGCATCCTCGTCAAACACCAGGTCTTTGGTTTCAAGAGTAGTCGGAGCAAACCTCGTCATATGAGTAAAATCCTTATCACTAGTATCACAGTCTGTAGTAAAAAATGCGGTACTATAAAATTCGCCAAATAGGTCGGCAGTCGTCAGAGGATCGTTACTCTAGACGTCACTAAAACTCAATACAGAGGGGTAGCCATCATAATTATGCTTAGAGCTTACGGACCTCCAGAACTCTTTAGGCTCAACACGCAAAGTCGATTTAATTCTCTCTAAATAGTCAGAATAAGAAATAACAAGTGCAGAGCAAAATTGGTTGCGTTACATGGATTAAGTGAAGTAGTCAGCATCACTCCTTGAGGAACAAAACCGCTTCCAAGCTTTATTCTTTAGTTTCTTTAAGTCCTTCACGGAACTATTGAACCAAGGCTGATATGAACGCCAACCACGAGACCTTGAAACAGGAACACAATTAGCAGAACAAACAGAAAGAGAATCGTAAAATAATTTTACAGCATTATCAATGTCACGTTCATTCAGAACATTCGTCCAATCACAGGCAAAGAGTCAATTATTAAGTTTAGAAGAATCAGTCTTGCTAAAGTTATAACATAAATTACTTGAGTCAGAAGATGCCGTCAATATAGGATCAAAACCAAAATTGGTATGCAGTGCTGGATGATGACGAGATTCAGGAACCAAGGGAGACAGACAGTGCTTCACGGCACTGAACTTTTGCCAGCAATTTATTGGTTTACAAGATCTGTACTAAAAAAAATCAGATTTCTGCTAAAATCAGCTGACTTTACGTAGAATCATTTATTCTGTCTACAGAATATCACTTAATACTGAATGATTACGTGGTGTAAGGAATAGCGTGATGGTTTTCACCCCCCACGATCGGAGGTTCGGGTTCCACCGGCAACGACCCCTGTGGTTCTCAAAAAGGCCACTGGGGTTGCAGAGTAACGTAATGATGGTTCGGAATTCACCTTAAATTATAGGTCCACTTTCAAACTTGTCGACAAAATTCTTCTTCCTATGTCCTACAAGGGTAAAGTGGAAATAGAGGTTTGGATGTTTTAACTTATAAAATAGAGGAACTCCTAAAGCATGTACTTGATAAAGGTATCGAACACTATGCGTGAAAAGAAGGACACCAAACAGCGAAATGAGTTCCTGCATTCGGGCAACAAAGAGATTTAAAGACGACAATTATGGGATCCAAAAAAGTAACGCAGCCGTCGTGGCTAGATTTGTATGCAATAAATTAGGGTGGAAAGCAATTCTATAACATTTTCGGTTTTCACCACCGCGGGAGTCAGTTAAAACGAGAAAAATTTAATTACTAAGATCCATCCTGAGATATATATTTCGACAAAATAAATATGCACAAAAGTCCTGATGAATGAGAAGACCGCTAAGCCCCACCAATTGAATGTTTTTTTCGTTCTGCTCCGTGTCCCTCCTCCGACGCATTCTGAAGCAAAGAATACGACGACGGCATATACCTCTTAATGTCAGATTATTTATTGCTGTGTACTACGTATAAAAATAGAAACGGCAGCATACGGCTTACAGGGAAGATATTAATGAGGGCCTTAGACAGTGATTGCCCTTTTATTACCACTTTTTATATATTAATGATCGCATTTTGGTTCATGAATATGCAATGATTTGCCAGTTGGTATTGTAACAATTTTGTGCTTACCTCAACAAAAATTCGGTTTTTTGGGGGGGGATTCTCTCCTTTAGCGGCTACAATTGGCAGTTGTACTTCCCCAAACTTCGCAACACCCCCACAAATTCGAGCGACTATGGAATTATTTTTACTTATTCAAGACGACCTCTCCGGCGTATTCTTCCGCTCAAAGGCAATCCTTGGAGAAAAAGGCACCTATATACATAGAGATGCAAACACAAACACATTCACTTATGTAAAAAAAAAACAGTTCTCCTGGATCAAAACATAGGCAGTTATGCCTTCTCGATGATGACGAACGAGATATGGTACAGCAACGGGAGCGGATTCAGATGCAGACACAAAGTTAAAGAACTGGTCCAAGTTAATCCCAGAGGAGTGTGTGTCTGATGTGCGACTGGACTGTCGTGGGTTTCTTGGTTGGTAGGTTGATGCAAAACAAAAAAAAATATATTTAAAAAAAACAAACAAAAACAGCAGGCGAAATGCAGCCGAGAATTAAAACGTGAAACACAAACAGCTTTTTAAGGCGAAAAAATTGGAATTCCTTTGTGTACCACAGTCGAGCACACTGTGAAGTTGTTACAAGCCTTATACCTCTGGCGTACACCTTTCAATTAAACCGTTTTTGTGTACGTGAAAATTTATTTACTTATCCCGCGGTTCACGAAAATTGTGCAAGCCACCTTCTCACGTGTTATGATACACAGAACACTTGCACACAAACACGATTTTCACTCAACACAATGCTGTTTCATGTTTCAGCGATTGGAATGCACCTTTGCGGCTTTGGATGGCTTACAAAAGACCCCGAGACCGATCATCACATTAACTTCGATTGCACATAGCCGTTAAAACCTTCTTTTTTTTTTATTTATTTATTTTTGCATCACAAACGCTGACTTGCTTGCACACACTCTCACATTCGACACTCTTTTTTTCCCTTTCCCGACAAAAGGTGTATAGGCAATTCCCTGGTGTTTACACACGATACGCAACGGAAAAATCGAAAATCATATGACAGCCAGGTGGTGAAACGAAGAGATTTTATTTTAAAATTTATTTTTGTTGATATGCTGTTTAATTTTATTTTATTTTTTTTGTGCGAAAATTGATAATAGCAAAGGTGAGAAATTGGACAGCACACGATACACTGTTAAATATTGTAAACCAACTTCACTTACTTTAACTGGAACGTGAATAAAACTCACAAATTGTATTTCGCACACACAAAACGCGACAACCAGGGTGCCCGACAAACTGACAACTGCCGGACAAGATGAAAACCTGATGGGAACATAGCGCCCCTTCTTGTGCTGTTGGCTGTTGCTGCAATCAGATTCAGCATTTCAGCGTTCAGCCACCTCTGAGCTCACGTAAAGGTAAAAATAAAATTACCGTACCGGAATTCAGTTTACTGTAGCGGGTGGAAGAGAAGGTACAGTTTTACGGATGGTAAGAAAGAGATTTCTCTTTCATTTACTGAAATGCTAATTTAGCGAATAACTACCGTATTTTTTGGAGCATAGTCTGTAAATTCAGCTCTTCCGTTATCTGAAACATTAATGAATATTCATTGCTGCGATTGCGTTGTTTTTGTTTAAAGTACTTGAAGTACAGAGAAGACAACCAAGTAACAGTGTTTAAAGAGAACTTGTGTTCCACATTCAGCAATCTAGCTGAATTATAATGTTTTCTCTTTTACCTTACAGAATACAGGAGAAATCATTACTCCAAATTCTTGCACAATCCTCTCATCATTTCCGCAACACATTGCACAGCTGAGTGCTGACTTTAGTTACTCGAAGATTTTTATCAGCTGAATGAATACCGTTTAACTGTTTTTTTGTTGGAATTAATATAAAAAAGGAAGGATAGGTCCAGGGGGAGTGCGTCGCTGATAAGGGCATGTTTCATTCATGTCTGCTTCTTGCTGTTCTGTGTGATTATTTGCTTTTCTAAGAATCTTGGCTGGTTTTTGGTCTGTTGATGTTGCGCTGCTGCTGCTAACCAGGTAAAATCATGTGAATGTGCTTTGCAAGAAGACTGTCGTCGAAACATAAGAGCAATTGCTTTGTCGGCTTTGCTACCTTTCAGCTGGTCCTGTTTTGTCGTATATTTGAGAGTGCGAGCAAATGACCGGGACAGGCCAGGTAGGTTACTGGAGCCCGAATTTAACTAAGCGACAAATTTGATTTTGATTTTTTCCTCTTTCTTTTCTTGAGTAGGAAAAACATCTGATCGAAGTTCAAATTTCTTTGTTAAGGTGTGCAATCATTAGAAGTGATAATTAATTACCATTGCCGGCACTTAATTAATTAAAGGAATTTAAGATTTCTTGTTAAAGAAAAATAATTTTTTTTTAACAGAGAGAGAGATGGGAATTGTAAATTAATTTTTTCTTGTATTTTCCTGATCGAATTTGCTCATTTATGTATTCTAGCGCAGAAACACAAGTCAAAAATTAAAATTCATGAGAAATGTATCGAGAAACTATGCAAATTTTTAAAATAATTAATTTACTGGATTGAGTGCAAATACCGCCACCACAGAAATGGCTTCAAGAAGGTTATTTTTTGTTAGAAGTGATGCCGCCATTCAGCCTTCTTGTATCAGATAGGTACCTTTCAGGTATTTTGTACAATTTTTATTTATTTTTAATTTTGACAGAAATACTATTAGCACTTTTAAAAAACATTTCATACAAAAATATACAGGTAAACCTCCAACAACGCGGTAGATACGTTCCTTGAAAATCCGGCGTTGTGTGAAAACCTAGGAGACACTAACTTAATACAAAAAGTGGAATTCGGTTCTAAAAAGAGAAAAACTGGCTTTTATGGTGTAAAATTTTGATCATATTTTTGAGGCAATGTCTATTTACCACCCTCAGATTGCCGTGTAATTTCCGTTTACGCGGAAAATACACGGAAAGTACAAGTACAAATTTCAGGAAGTGTCTATTCCTTCAAACCCGGATGAGATTCTATCTGCATAGTTTATAGAGAGTTTATATAGAGAAAGGTCTCCCAGACATAATGCACAGCTGACTACTCAAGTCGAATACACAGTAAACGACTTCCTTTTAAGAAACTCTGGTAATAGCAGAGAGTTTACTCCAAACGTTACCCTGATACAAGAACTCACCATGTCAGACTTAACAGGTGAAAGATTTGTAAAACCTGAAAGCGTGGAAACCATTATTAAGCAAAAATTAAATGAAAAAAAGTCCTGCGGCTCAGATGAAATATCTAACTTCCTCATCAAGAGACTACCAAATAGAGCACTGAACTATTTGACAATCATCTTTAACCATTGCCTGCAAAAGAGCTATTCCCCGAAAGCATGGAAAACATGGAAACTTATTCCCATTAAAAACTTGGGTTTTTTTATTGTACGGCTGAGGATTTCAGACCAATCCAGATGCTTTCTAACCTGGGCAAAGTATTTGAAAGATTAATTGCAAACAGATTCGAGGACTTCCGTTACACAGAAAGGACCATCCCCGGCTTACCAATTTGGCTTCAGGAGGGAACACTACACTAATCACGCCCTGATTAAACTCCATAGCAATGCCTCAAATAAACTAAAAAGCAAAGAAAGCACTGTGGGAGCAGCCATTGACATAGAGAAAGCGTTCGACAGCGTCTGGCACAAAGGCTTAATATTCAAACTTATTGCGTATGGAATCCCCGACCAGACTCATTAAACTATTTATCGACTTTCTAAGAAACAGAGAACTGTACGTATACATATGGCAATAACTCTGCAAATATTAACGTCCTATCAGGGGTATCCCAAGGTGGTGTCTTAATATGAATATGGAAGTGACTATTTGCACTTATCGTGACTTCCGTGTTATTTCCGTGTACTTCCGTATTATCTCCGTGTACTTTCCGTGTATTTCCGTATACTTTCCCTGCGTGGTAATTTGAGGGTGGTAAATAGACACTGCCTTTTTTTAACAGATTTCCCAAAAACAAAGGAGTTCTAAGTTCGATGTGTATTTATTTTTTTATTTTTATTTTTTTTATGTCTGACCGGGCATAACTTCGTAACGCGTCTTTTTTTGTTAGGTAGCGCATGTTCACCGATTGGAATAATGTCAAAAAAATTGTTGGTGGGGTGGGGGTAAAACCTAACTTTGTAACGCGTGGACCGATTTAGATGGTTCTTTTTTTGTTGTACAGACTATGATCTCCCATTGCTAATAGGAGAAAAAAAGTTGGCCTAGGCTGGGGGGAGGGGTAGTCTAACTTCGTAACGCGTTGACCGATTTGGATAATTCCTTTTTCTGTTGGGTAGAGTATGTTCCCTGGTTGATACCACGAGAAAAAAAATGTTGGTGGGGTGGGGTTGAGGGATAAGATAAATTTGCCTTAGTAGGAACAGTATGGGATAGGTTTATTGAAAATAGTATGAATTGCTACAAACCAGGACCAAATATTACAATTGATGAACAACTCTTTTCAACAAAAGCCAGATGCAGATTCACTCAATATTTGCCGAATAAGCCCGACAAATTTAGTATAAAATTTTGGCTTGCATGTGATGTTCAAACTAAATATATTATTTAGGAAAAGATGAGACACGAGCAACATCACAGCCTCTAAGTGAATTTGTCGAACCATTTACTATGTAGGGAAGAAATATAACTGACAACTTTTTTACAAGTTTACCGCTGGCATCTAAATTGCTAGCCAAAAAAACCACATTGATTGGCACTATACGCCCAAAAAAACCACATTGATTGGCACTATACGCGGAAACAAAAGGGAACTACCGAAAGTTTATAAAACTACGAAGGATACTATGGCTAGATTTTCATCATTATTGTATTGTGTATCATAAAATCAAGTAGTTGTGTTCTTACAATTTACAAACGTAAGCCGAAGAGAAGAGTTTTTATATTGAGTTCGAAACACAAATCCGTCAGAGTTCATAAAAGTAACAAGCTCTTACCTGAAATAATTGAATTTTATAATAAAACTAAATTTGGCGTAGACATTGCAGACCAAATGACAAAGAAATATAGCGCAAAATCAGGATCAAGAAGATGGCCACTGCAAGTCTTTTTTAACATTTTAGATTTAGCTGGCATAAATGCCTGGATCTTATATAGAGAAACAACAGGTGAAAAGATATCCAGAAAAGATTTTCTTTTTCAATTAGCAGATGAACTTGCTATTGAATATGCCGATAAAAATGTTAAACCAGGGATGGAATCCCGAGAAGCTAGTTGTAGAATGAAAAAATGATTCATACACAATTTCTAAATTTTGTAAACAGTTTTCGCTTTTATCAGCTGGTTGATTCGTTTTGAGTTTTAAGTACCGCTTTATATCCAGTGCTCTCGTTAGGAAACCAAACTGTTATTATAAGTTAGTCAATAAAGAACGCTCGACTGTTAAGACGTGTTTTAATTATCGCCCCGGAGTTTACAGTTATTAGAGTTTACATAATTTACCTACAACTTCACGCAAATAGTGTCAAATAGGGTACTGCAACAAAAATAAGACTACCACCATTTGTAATATCTGTAAAAATATGTATGCGGAAAATGCACTCAAAAGAAAATCTCTGTTTGTAGGCAATGTCACAAATTATAAATTTTATACCAAATAATTTACTTTATAAGTTTATACTATAAAAATAACTTAACTTTGAAATGAAAATTAATTTTTAATTTTTGTTACTGAAACATGGCGTGGTTGTCTGGTTGCCAGCACTGGACAAGGCCACTTACCTCAACGTTTTGAGGAAGGTGCAGAGATCGGCCTGCATCTGTATCAGCGGAGCGCTACGGACTACTCCTAATGATGCTCTGGAGATACTTCTTCACTAACTTCCTTTAGATTTGATGGGTAAGCAGATGACGGTTAATGCTGCCGTTAGACTTACAGCCACATCTCGGTGGTCCAATACTAGAGTTGGGCACTCCACAATTCTGGACTCCTTTTCGCTCCAAGTGGGGCATCTTGACTACACCGCTCCTAGCTACTCCTTTATCAAGCGTTTCTTATTGACCATTCCAACCAGCCTTGACTGGGATGGGAACACCAATCCCTGTAGGGAGCCCATTCAAATTTAGACAGATGGCTCTAAGCTACAGGGCAGGGTGGGGGTGGTGTTTTCTCAGAGGCACTGAACATTAGCTTATCCTGCCGCCTTCCAGACTACTGTAGTGTGTTTCAGGCGGAGGTCATGGCTATTCAGGAAGCTTTGAATTGTTTGAGGGGGAACGAAGCTCCAAAGGATAGTCAGGCTGCTTTGCTATCCCTTGATTCTGTCCTATCGACATCTAGGGCTGTTAATGGCTGTCGCTCACGCTTAAATGAGCTGGCTGAACGATATCAAATAAACCTGTGCTGGGTCCCGGGACACAGGGATATTCCAGGAAACTGCGTGGCGGACGAGCTTGCAAGACGTGGTACCACCCTGGAGATCCAACCGGAAAGGACTACTCTTGGTTGGCCCCTGGCAACCTGTAGATGTTGCTTAGCACGAGAGCAATTAACTTAGGATCTTAGGCGCTCCAAGTGTCTGCTTTCGAGGGGCAGATCTGACCTTAGAATAGCTACTGGGGTAATCACAGGCCATTGCCCTATTGGCTTACACGCGAGGAGACTGGGTATCCTTTCAAACGACTTCTGCAGAAGTTGCATGGACGAGGAAGAGGAGGAAACTATTTTCCACTACCTCTGCCGGTGCCCTGTACTGGCACGCAGGCGAAATTCCTTCTTGGGAAACTATTTCTTTGATAGTCTCTGCGATCTGGCGGCGATTGGCGTTGCAGATCTTTGGCGCTTCATTGACAGCTCCGGATGGTTCCAATGAGGAGGTGGCATCACAATGGGTCTTTTGAGGTATAAGTGTGCCCTTTAAGGCAGCGACACAAACCTAACCTAACCTTACCGAAACATATTTTCTTTATTATAATTATTAATGTGCAAGTGAAAAAATGTAACAATCCTCATTTAGGGATCACGGTTTATCGTACTACATAAAATGTACATGAAATTCCTTTTGTAAGAAACTAATTTTTCAATAAATAATAAATTTTTTTTTATTATTACGAATTTTTTAACGACCAGTCATTTCGACTGGCCTTGGTAGAAATAGCTTCGTCTTAAGTGTCGGTAGTTCTAATGTTAATACCTCAATTTATGGAAATAAGTAAAAATTTCGTAAGAATATTTGTGAGGTTAACATGTCAAACAAAATTTTTAGGAGGCATCAATAGGAAATCAATAAAAACCAAAATTGATGATTCGTTTGACCTATAATATAACGTCAAAATTAATATACAGCTTAAATATTTTATTCAGAGAAGTTAAAATCAAATTATTCTTTAATGAATTATCAAGATTTTTAATTTTCTTGCTTACCTAACATTTTAGAGCACACACACTTCATTTCTGAATTCTATTGACTTATGGTTGAATCCTAAACATTTATAGCATCGTTTAACTGTAGTTTCATCAAACAAACACTACGAAATTAATAAAAACTTAAGTAATCACCACAAATTGCACTAAAAGAAAATAACGGAACAGTAATTGTAAATATGGCTGGCGTGTTTTCAGTGTAGAAATCTAATTTTTGTAGAGATGTGGATTATTACCAAATTTAGGTTTGCGTTCAAGAAGAAATTTGTTCGAAGTAAAATGAATTCAAGCAATGGGTTGAGTATTGAATAAAATATTCTCCCTGTAGTTAAGTGCCGTACGCGCCATCTGCTTGCATTTTTATAAAGATTGTACAAAAAATTCCTGTTTCGAAAAATGACAGAAATCGCAAATTGGTAACAAAGCCTAAAACTTGCCAGAGCTTTTAAAACTGTTTGCATGTTATTTTAATGATGGAAAAATTAATTAATAAAACAGAAAACATATATATGCTCCCTTTTTTCTGTAATTAAGTTACATAATTCAGCACCGCACAGAAATTTATGCAAAATTCTTATCACAATACCTTAAATCTCGAACTAATAGATGGCACCAAAAGTGTAAACAGTCGAAAACATGACAGCAAATTGAAGGAAGGCAAAGTTGTCATCTCGCGTTGAGTCATACAGCTGAGAATTTTCGTAAAATTAAACAATTTTAGCAAATTTTCAAATTTTTTCCATACTTTTATTAAGTAAAAGTAACCAAAACGGGGAACGATATGTCTGTCTCGGCAATGGAAAGTATCCTTTACAAAATCAAAGTGTTTTTCTGTAGGTGGAAGACAAATGATTTCATTTCTGTTTTTGGTGATTTGTTTTGAAGATTTTGTTTTATAACTTTTAAAGAATAATTAGGATTAAATGTTAATAGGTAATGCTAAGGGGAGCTGCAGTTTATTGAGATAGTATAACTAGATTCATTTTGAGAACCCAAATTCCCCCAATTTGAAACAAATATTTAAATTAATTTTCTTAAAACAAAACTTTCCTTAATCAAACATTTCAATCAGAACATCTTTTCAATCTAAAATTTGCGGTGAAAGACTTGGAGCGAAGTTCAAAGAAATGCGAAAAGGAAGAGAAATTAGAACGTGTTAAAGCTAAAAAAGCAATACAAAAGGGTAACGTGGAGGTGGCTCGAATTCATGCCGAAAATGCGATTCGACAAAAAAATCAAGCTGTAAATTATTTAAGAATGAGTGCTCGTGTAGATGCTGTAGCAAGTCGAGTACAGTCTGCCCTAACAACCAGAAAAGTAACAACCTCTATGGCTGGTGTTGTTAAAGCAATGGATGCAGCAATGAAAGGAATGAATTTAGAAAAAATTTCCACTTTAATGGATAAATTTGAACAACAATTCGAAGATTTAGATGTACAAAGTTCGTACATGGATACGGCAATGTCTCAGACCACAACAACAACCGTTCCAGTAGGAGATGTCGATTCACTCTTACAAGAAGTCGCTGATGAAGCTGGGTATGATCAATTGATATATTTTCAAGGATGAAATTTGAATTCAAATTTTTTGTCTTTCAGTCTTGAATTGAATATGGAACTTCCAAGTGGACCACAAGCCTCAACAATTGGAGCTTCAACACAAGTGTCTCAGGAACAAGACGAACTGACCCAACGTTTAGCTCGGCTGCGACAGGCTGAATAGAGAGTCTATCGTCGAGTGGAGGATTGCTGTATTTTTTTTATGTGTTAAATGAATTCACTTGTTACTAGTTGTAAGTGAACACAGCTTTTTACAGAAATATTTTGCTATTACAGGGCTCATTTTTCAAAATTCCGGCCTTGAATAAGAAAATGCTGAGACAGTATATGTATATTATTAAAGATCAACGTAACATTTTTATGAGAATCTATAAATAAATTATAATTAAAGATGTTAGTTTAGTGTAGATAAAGTATGCAGGTGCCCTTGACAATGAAGTCAATCATAAGGAGCTGATCGGATGCCTAAGTCATCCCCGAAACACCAAAAAATCCAATCAAGACCCCGAGAGCACTTAGCGACCTTTCTTCACTGTACTGTCAGGACTTTTTTTTTTTTTTTTTTTTTTTTTTTTTTTTTTTTTTTTTTTTTTTTTTGCGGGAGAGGTGAAAATCTTCCAAAAGACACCAGACAGCCCGTGCCCTCCGGTAGTGTGAGATTCTTACTCACTAAAAACACCTCTCTGGGGATTAGCCGAAACAGACCACATAACCGGGTCCCTTTTCGTCCCCTCCCAGTCTCCCTTAGTGGGGGCAACTGAGTATCCAGTTATCCCACTGTCGCCACTAACCTAGGTTTCCTGGGTCACTGCTAGAATCCTAGCCTATCTGCATAAATCCATGATTTCCTACCGTCTCCAGTGTTCCTTCTTGGTCCATGCGTTAGTTACATCATTTACCCCTTCACTGTCTACGACATTGAAGGGTTCCAGGCCGTAACGCTTTAGTCCTGAGCCAGGACAAGGAACCCCCTCCGGATTAACCGCAGCTAACCCTACGGAGGGCAGATCTGCATAAATCCATATTTTCCCACCGTTTCCAGTGTTCCTTTTTGGTCCATGCGTTAGTTACAACCTTCATCCCTTCTCTGCCTACGGCATTGAAGGGTTCCAGGCCGTAACGCTTTAGTCCTGAGCCAGGACAAGAAACCCCCTCCGGATTACCCGCAGCTAACCCTTTGGAAGGCAGATCTGCATCTTCTCCTGGTGTGCGTATCGCGGAGATAGCCAACTCGTTAGAGTCTCCCGTCTCTGCACCGCCGCACCTGAAGAACTGCTAGTTGTAATTATGCCAATGGCACCCTTCTCCAGGACTGCTACAGCAGTTTCAGCCGGTGGAAGAGAGCCAGCCTCCATAGCCGCCACAGTTCCTTCGAAAGGTAATTCTCCCAAAACTGCTACTGTTGTGTTGTGGGTGCCGTGGGTATAGCCAACCTGTTGGGGTCTCCCATACAATCCACCTCCACTACAACAGAAGCGCCCGAGGAAAACGCCATTCGCGACCCAATTACCCCTGGGTCCTGCAGAGGGGACGCAACACTGCAGACTCTCTTGGAGTTATGGGGGATTTTTTCAAGAGGTTATCTCCTCCCGCATTAGTTACTTGGCTACATTCTAGGATGCATTGCCCGGTTGCTACCACTTGGAGGTGTAACTAACACTTGAGAATATCCAGATGAGGATCACCGTATCCTAGAAGGCTTCAACTCGTCCGTCGATTCTCCAGCAACCAATGTCACTGTCAGGACTTACTTTCGTGTTTTGTGCACAAGTATGTTAGAAGTTTGACACAACACACCTAACATAAATGTGTCGCTAGACTTGGGAATAGGTTAACTATACCAGTACCCGACCTCCGTTAGAAGCCACCTCGGTACTAATTGCCAACAAATAACACCACTCACATATATAAAACTCAAAAAATTCGCTCGTGTAAAAAGTCAAGCGAATGCCTGCCTTTTATCTAGTGGTCAACAAAATTCGCCGGCAATCGCAAGTAAGTAACAGGCGGTGAAAGTGCAGTTTGAGTTCAGTTTAAATTAGTGTTAGGGTTGGAACAAACCGTAGGTTTAACATATTAGGTCTGTTCCCTAACAAGCACTAGTGATAACTCGTGCTCACTGAAGGCTCTATTTGAATTGTCAAATCAACTTCCCCTCAAGCACTTTTCATCACTGAAAATTTTCTCAGTTAGGTCTGTTCACGTACTTCTGCAACTGAAAATTCCTGCATTTTCCTTCTTTATGTGGTGGGGGTGCAGTTGTCAAAAGTACGAAAACATTTTTCTGAAAGTTCCTGAAAAAGGAGAAAAGTGCTAAAAGTGACCCAAAAAAACCTCAAAAATACACAACTCAACTATTTGATATCAGGAAAAGTAAGGCACTTTAAAGCTACTGCAAATTCCTGAACTTTCCTTCTGGTGGGGATGCGGTGACGTCAGCAAAAATCTGCTGTCAAACTGAGTACGAGAACGACTTTCTGCAGTTTCCTGCGCAGGAATTATAATTCCTGCAGGTATTGTCAATTGCATTGGATTGTCAGTTGACATTTCTCAATCCTGACACTGAAAAGCACTCGGCGTTCATCAACTCAGTGAAGTGTTATCCCCACCAACAACACAGCACTTTTTCTCACTGAAAGTCAGGGAACAGACCTATTATCTTGTTTTTAGATGATCTGATTATGAACAATTTCCCGGAAAACATAATAGTAGATAGGGAATCGATAGGGGAAGGTGCAACCCCCTTCAGACCCCAAGTTGTGATGGAAGAGGATAAAACGGAGTAACTGTGCACTTTGAACAAGGTAAGATGAACAATAAAATCTGTTAGCAAATATAAATCACCGGGCAGAAATGGGATTTATTCCATCATGCTACAGAAAGGAGGTAACAGACTCGCCCAACTTTTTAGGCCGTGTCCAAAGTTCAGCTACACTCCTAATAATTGGAAAGTGGCAAACAAGACGGACTATAGCACATCTAATGCGTATAGACCAATTAGCCTTACCTCATTCTTATTGAAAAGTCTAGAAAGATTCATGGGATGGAAATTAAGGAAACAGATAGGCATGAACCAACTGTCAAGTTCTCAACATGCATATATGAAATCTAGATCGGTTGATTCCGCTCTAAATAGTCCGATACATCAAGTGGAAAGGGGGCCATTCAAGTATTACGTAAGAACTACAGGGGGGGGGGGGGGGTCTTTGCTTTGCTTATTTTCGATGACATGGGGGATCTGGATGGTGATTACGTCAGCAGTATTGGTTTGAACACATATGGCAACCCTACTTGTCTATGCTTGAAAACGAAACGCATTTTCAATGATTCCCGAAAGTAATGGATACGTTTACTCGCTTAGAACCGAGAAGGGGAATTACCGCGCGCTATTCACTTATCTAAATTTCTTCCGCCAATCTATTGTTTCGTTTCGGTACGATTGACGATTTGATGTGTTGTAAGTTAATGTTTGTTTTACCATTGATCCACTTTCGCCAAGGTTGAAAAGTTTAAAATGTCGTTTAAAATAGACAAATCCAAAGTTGATAATTGAAGTTGATAAACAGATCATTAAGTTGCGCGAAGAATTAAAAACAGCGAAAGTCTTTAAACAGGAAGATTCAAAACGCAGTTGCCCAGAAGAGACACAGAGATGGTATGAAAAGAAAGTTAGAAGATATTTGTCATGAAAATCCAGAAATAAAATAAGAGTAAGAGCTTTGCTTACTTTTGCTGACGAGGGGAGGGGGAGGGGGTTAATATTGCAAAAAGTCTGCTTACGTAATACTTTAACGGGCCCAAGGGCACTCGTTGATATACAAAGAAGCAGCGTTGGACTGCTTCATTCATACACAGTGCAAAGACGGGTCATTATTGAATTTTATTATGTTTTCCGACGATCTATTGTGACAACGCAAAGAAAATACCGTGGGCATTTTAATTCTCCAACAGCTCCCAGTGCAAGCATGATTAGAAACTTGATCATCTGTTTTGAGGAGCGGGGTGCAGTATTTGATCAGCCGCGAGCTAACGAAGAAGCCGTGGAGGCTGTACGATAGAGTGTCAACGATGATCCATTTGTGTCTACTCGTCGACGCGCTACTCATTTAGGGATCTCAAGAACATAGCTCTGATCTGAAGATGTTTCCATACAAGACTCAATTGGCCCAACAATTATTACCACGGGATCCAGAACAAAGCCTGCGATATGCCAATAGATTCGTACAGCTAGCCACAGATAATGCCAACTTTTTAAAGAACTTAATTATGAGCGATGAAGCCCATTTCCATCTAAATGGATATGTTAATATACAGAACCGTCGAATTTGGGGTACTGAGAATACGAGAGCGTTGCATCAGCGTGAATTACCTAATTACGGGCCATGATAGACAATTTTTTTACGTCCGGAAGTTCTGAATAATCCCGTTGAAGCCACAGCGCACACCATGAGGGCGACAATGGCGATTTCGCTTTGCCTCTCCGTTCGCCAGATTTGACGGCGCCTGATTTCTTTTGTGGAGATACTTAAAGGGACGGGTTTATATAAACAAAGCAGAAACAATTCGGGAGCTTAAGCGAAATATTCGTGCAGAAATAGCGAATTTGAAGCCAGAAACGTTGCGTACCATAACGCTAAATGCTTTAGAAAGAGCCATTTCTTGTCACCAATTTTCCACACATAAATCAAAAAAATTTAAACAAATTACACTTTCATGTAAAAATTAAAATTCTAATAAAATATTAAAATTACAAAAGTTCTATGCATTTTACATCAGTCACTCCAAGTTGGTCCACCCTGTAGAAAGGACCTTCAACAATAACAGAACCGAAAAGATTCTGAATAGGTTGAGGGAGAACTGGGTCAGATCATGGTATAATCAACTGGATAAAGTCCATGCTGCAAGGCCGAATCATAATTACAAGTTTCGGAAATGCACAATAAATGGCGCTGATAAATAGAAATAGAGGAACTCCACAAGGAGGGATTCTTCCACCATTCTTGTGGCTGATAGTGATTCAAGAATTACGTGAAGCCCTGTTAGATAAAGGTCTGAACGTAATTTGTTTTGCGGACGAACTATGGATAGTAGTCAGAGGTAAGTTTGAAGAAAACTTGGGATACTTACTTCAAGAAGCAATCGACACGGCAACCTCTTGGGTGCTGGATTGCAGACCAAAGATAAACCCAGATAAGATAGAACTCTGCTGCTTCACAAAAATTAAGAAAGATAGTTCCCCCGTGCATCGGAAACACTATATTAACCTTAAGGAATGAGGCCAAATTTCTGAGTGTGCTGATGGACGGAAGCTAAATTGGGCTAGACACCTACCCGCAAAGAAAAACAGAGCGGTAAGAGCTTTCTGGACGTGTAGAAATGCGATATGAAAGGTATAGGGACTATAACCCTATATTTTAAAATGGATATACACATGCGTAATCAGACCCATGATAATACATAGAGCGACAGTCTGGTTGAAAGCAATGCAGGTGGACAGAAACCAGAATATCATGGACCAGGCCTAAAGTATGTGCTTTAAATGCATAACAGGGGCTACTAGGTCAACACCAACAAGGGCCCTGGAGGTCATTCTAAACATTAGGAAAAGGGACTACAAACCTAACATGAGAAGATCGTCAAAGTATGTAACGGATATACGATCAAGAGACTCTTTGAAGAAGAAGATTGCTGGGACTTCAAAACTGGTAATCCCAATATGGGAGCAATCTTCAAAACTCATTTCCCGATATAAAGTGAATGGATCAACAATAGGGTGATTCAGGAAAACACCATAGTGGATGTGGCTTTGGAGTATCGTACGAGGAACAAAACCTGGAGTTATTGGGCGGGGTAAACAACTCCTCCTCGGTTCTTCAATGTGAAATCGCGGTGATACAGATAGGAGCAAAGCAGATAATGGAACGGAGAGTAAGATCCTCTAGGATTGCAATATATACAGACAGCCAGGCATCCACTAAATCTTTAACAAAAAAATCTAAAATGATAGAGGGATGTATACAAGCCCTCACGGATTTAGGGTATCACAAGAAATGAAAATTAAGGCACTTCAATAATACTCAACCTGAGCATACCCATCCAGGAAATCAAAAAAGAAATCATGGAAAGGGTAATGAGGAGGCACAAAGAAAAGTGGGAGGCATCCGACATCTTCAGACAAACAAAAGCGTTTTGGGGAGCACATGAATCTGAAAGGATTGTCAAACTTAACAAGGCCAAACTGAAATTTCTTGTTGGCCTCGCGAGAGGATAAGCAAGACCAAGGGCTCATGCCATATAAATGGAAGTGGCGAACTCCAGTCTATGCAGAGGATGTGGGGAAAAAGACGAGACCGTATCACACGTTACCGGCCAATGCCCAGTCCTAACGAAAAAAAGGTCTAGAATTTTAGGAAGTCAGTTGGCTCGACAGTGGACTTTAGGGTGCTTAAGGTAATCAGTACATAGGGAAGGAGTTGGCTTCTTAGCTTCAAGTGCTTGCATAAAGACGGGAATTTAGATGCGGTAACACAAATATTAAAGATATGCGTAATTAACGGAAGAATACAGGGAAGTAAAAGTTTATCACATGTACACAATGTACAAACTAAACACATGACCCGAGCAAATTTTTCAAAAATTTTTGATAACTTGGAATTGCAAAAAAATTCCGAACTAAACCGTTCAACTCGAGCGAAGTAAGAAATATTGAAATATGAAACGCCGTTCGCGTTAAGAAATATTTCAATATTTCTTACTTCGCTCGAGTTTAGTCCGGATTTTTTTTGCAATTCCAAGTTATCAAAGATTTTTGAAAGTAAAAGTTTGATGAATTTGATGGAGGAATATTGTCCGATCCAGTAGAATGGGATTTTATAGCTGAAAGAACTTTAAGTTGCGAGACATTTCCAAAAGAGAACATATTCTCCATCCATTCGTAAGAGTCAATATCAGCCATAGAGGATTTCGAACTTTCAAGAGATAAAAGGATTTGGTTTCGAGTATTGGGTTCAATTTCTGAAACCGAAAGAGAAGGCTTACATCTCTTCCAATGCCGATAAGTTTCGTCCCGTTCTTTTATAAGATTTTTGACGGATTGTGAAGGCCAAGGATATTTCGAATTCTTGCCAATTACTGTATGGAGAGGGATATATTTTTCGATATTTTGATCATCAACTTCAGACATGGAAAAAATAAGATTCCAGTCCAAAGAAAAACCCTCATCCAGCAACAAATGTAAATAAACGTTTTTATAGCCCCTGTATAGAAAAGAGTAAAACAATAAATCGTGATCTGAGACTCCAGGAATGAATAGTTGGCGATGCGCTGTTACCATGTGGTGATCTGAACCAACGAGAGAGAAAAATGTTGGTTCATTTTTTTCAAATTTTAAGGTCAAACTGCTGTAAGTCGAATGTAAAGTTGAAACTTGTATTGCAGACCTTTAAAAGATTAATGTTTAAGTCCACACCGATTATAATATGAGGATAGCCCGAACAGATTTTAGAGAGAGTGTCATAAAACAAAGAAAGGTCATTAACACAAGGTGGCTACAGCGCCAACGAGACATTAATTTTTCCGCTAAAAATTTCGAGAAAAATGAACTCAATCTTACTTGCTTCTGATGTGGAGATTAATTTGCATGAAATCCTATCATTAATGTAAACTGCATTGTATGAAATAAACATTTATTATTATTATAACTTCTACAAAATAAAGTGATTAGATTCCTATACTAAAAGCCCTTTATTTCTTCCAACGAAACACACTTAAAACATATTTTCATTCAAGTAACTTATTTACGTGTTGTATTTTTTGCTTAATACTCTTTTCTGTCAATTTTGGTTTCTTATTTCCATGTCGTACTTTAGGTTCAGACGTTTTTGACTTTGGTTTAGGGCCCTTTTTAAGCTCAGTTTTTCTAGTCCTATGTGGAGCAACCATAGGTACATTGCGCCAACCATCATTGTAACGATCTAATCGACCTTTAAGAATTCCAACATCTTTCATTCTTCTTCGGATCATTTTTTTCATTTTTGATAGTCTACCAAAATAGTATTAATTA
Organism: Leptarthrus brevirostris; assembly: GCA_964036015.1. Taxonomy (NCBI): domain Eukaryota; kingdom Metazoa; phylum Arthropoda; class Insecta; order Diptera; family Asilidae; genus Leptarthrus; species Leptarthrus brevirostris. Next base: position 11,375,029 of record OZ038373.1, read on the forward strand.
CTGGAAGCAATTGTAATTTTTCTGTAAATTTACCTGTAAACATATCGTTCATTTTCTGTTTGTAATTCTTGACATTTAAGATATAATTGTTCAACCATTCGACGGTACATTTGATTCTTTACGTCTTTAAGCATTGTTGTATTTAATTTCAAGTTAAAAACATCACTAAATTATTTATCAAATAAACTTTTGTAAATACTTCAGTTTTGACACTTTGTTTTTCCACCTCAGTAATTTTCGAAATCGGTATACGCACTAGTAAGGTGGACAAATTTCAAAAATTTTAAAAATTTATTTAATTAGACAACGTAATTATAAATTTCTCTTCAAACAAATTTATTAATTTTCAATTGTTTTGGGAAAAAACTCGTCGTCATCACCGAAATACTTTCGAAGAAAAGCAAAAGAAGTAAAACTTGACATTTCGAAAATGGATGACAGACTGACAGTATTTATGTAAACAAACAACTTCCTAGTTTAGAGAATAACAAAATAATTTATAATGGAAATAAAGTACTTGCAAATTACTGATTCATTTAAAAATATATTTAGTGATTGTATTGTTCGAGGTATTTTTGGTTCTGTGATATTGCTCTCAATACTCATTACAACATATTTTAGGTAAAAATTTCTATTTGTGAAAATTGGATTTTTTTTATAATTAATTTTAATTTTCAGTGCTTTTTTTGGAGTGTTTTGCCTAAGTTGCTTTGTATTTGGTTGTGTCTTTCCTTTGATATTAATCCATCATAAGGAGAAAGTTTCAAATTTATTAAGAAGACTAAGAAATTTACTCGGATACCCGAGGAGCGTAAGTACCCACTTATATTGTGTAATATGAAAAAACTAAATAAACTAACTAACTAATTAGTCGCAGACCTGTAAAGAAATTAAATACATTAGGACTGAAGTACATTTTAAGTACAATTACCTTGTACTTAAAAATTTTAAAGTACAATTCCTTGGTACTTGTATTTGAAAATTTTAAGTACCAGTACTTGTACTTGTACTTATAAGTCCCACAAGAGTACTTGAATATTTGATCATAATTACTTTAGTACTTCAGAATTGTACTAAAGTACTTTTCAATTCCTTTTAAGTACTTCTAATTCTTTGTAAGTACTTTAAATTCCTTTCATATACTTTTAATTCTTTTAAGTGTTTGGATTCCTTTCAAGTACTTTTAATTCCTTTTAAGTACCTAATTCCAGTATGGATATTCACTCACTAAAATACTATACTCTAGTCTAAAAGGCTTATGTAAAATGTGTTGGTGGTAAATTGCTAGCGGGGGTATCACAATTAAGAAAACAACTGGGTTTTGTCTGTTATATTTCGTTACATGATGGCATGGGTTTTCGTTGAATATACAGTAGAAACAATGGGTCATATGCAAAAAGATGAGCAATGACTCTGAGCTCAACATTTGAAGCAATTGCTTAGGGTGGCATGCAGAAAGCATAGTTTACTCATGAGAGAAATCTCAATGCTTGAGATCAATTTCAATAGCTGAGCTAGATCTAAAATCAAAAACTTCAATTGAGCAAAATCTCACAGTCCTATGCTAAATGTTAAGCTAGGGCTAGTTAAGTTGAGACTTATCCGACAAAAAGTTGAGGCAGGGTTTTCGTATTCTCTCGCATTTGATATGGCAGAGATTTTATCAGTTTCGGTTCCTCGGAATATACAACAGCGAAGACTGTACATTAATTGGAAGTAGTTGTAAAGTCGGTTCGACGAAGAAAATATAGAATGGTTAACAGACGATTTTCTCGTACAAGATGAAGAAACGCGTGGTGGGGCCTTTAAGGAATATGGAAAAAATGCGGATATATTTGCGATTTGTTGGAGACCTACATTTCAAGAGTGGAATTATGAAGGATATAGGTCTACACCAATCCACAGTATCAAGGGTTATTTCAAAAGTCTCAGCAAAAATTATAAATCACTCTACTGAATGGATAAAATTTACTAAATTGGCTGAAGGAAAGCAATTTGCAAAAAGAAAATGGCAAGCCAAGTATAAATTTCCTTTTGCAACTGAAGCAATTGATTGCACGCATATTCGAATAAAGAAACCTTCAACGCAAAGTGAGGAGTATATTAATCGAAAAGGATACCATTCCATAAATGTTCAAGCAACATGTGACGAAAAGAACGTGTTTACAAGAGTTGATATTTCTTGGCCGGTTTCCGTTCACGATTCGCGAATACGAATATTTAAAAACAGTGAAGTACATAATATATTGCAAGCTAGTAGCTCCGGTTCGGTACTACTTGAAGACCATGGCAAAGATTACTTACTACTAGATAACCGGCTCCCCAAAATACCCAGCTAGTCTTGCAAAAGTAACACTGGCACCACAGTAAAATGGAATATATCCAGCTTTTAAGGTCATAAGAATATACATGCAAATAAAGAGTACAGGTAGTGTGCATTCATTTACTCCTGTCAAAATTATTTGAGAGAATCACTTACTCCTGTCAAAAATATGTTCTTATCCGGAGAGAATCACGGCCTTCTCTCAAAAGCGTACCGCCAAATCTTGTTGAAGAGAAAAATGTACCAAAAACTACCACCAATAAAAAGAATTCATGTGACTCACATGACTGAGTTATTTAATTGTGTGCGTAAGAAACTTTCAAACTGTCAATGTATTCTGATCTCTTAATGAGTGAAGTACATTTGACATTTGTAAATGCACATAAGAAAAGTATACTTGTCTCCTACCCACAAACTCTCCCGGAAAACACATTTTTAGTCCTGACTGCAGGATTGCCCGATGCGGGAAATATATAAAAGCAACCAAAAAATGTTCACTACTTTGTTCGAAGCTGTTTATCTAGTAATAGTAATCTTTGATCATGGCGTATGATACCTTTCCGGCAGCCTAAGATAGATGCTGAAAAAATTTACAATGAAATTCTTTTTAAAGAACGAGTTGTAATAGAGCGATGTTTTGGGCAATTGAAACAACGTTTTCCTCTTTTTCAATATAAAGTAAGAGTTCAAAAAAAGATTTTGGCACGTGTTATTGGAAGCTACTTCGTTTATGCATAACGTTGCGAAGTATTTGGGTGAGAGAGCAACGCCCCGGATGAGGACAGCGTTTTCGGAAAAGAAATCCAGTTAAATAATGACTTACAACCCGACCATTTACAGCCGTCAAGAATTCGTCGACGACTTGAAATTGCAAATTCATTGCTTGCGCAAACAAGATAAAATTGGATCTGATTTAAACAAAGTACAGAAAAATAATATATGATTTTACAAAAAAACATTCAATCTTCTTTTAAGTTATTCATAAAGTAATCAATGCAATCAATAAGCTATAACCGAGACGAGTAATTGCAGTAACAGCTTTGAGATTGATCTCAAATTTACGGAGTTAGTCGTAACTCTCAGCTTCTCCACTCTTCGCATGCAGTTACAAGCTCAATCTCAGTCAGTTTGCTCAAACTCAGTAGTCTGAGCTAGAACTCGAAAGTCTCAGCTCGGAGTATCATCTCAACTTTTTGCATATGACCCAATGTTTCCCGTTTCTTTCATTAGTTCATGATAAAAAAATCTGGCATTTCTACAGTTTGCAAACTGTGTAAAAAAAAAACTATAAAGACTGTCTAAGTGTTAACTCTAACTTCATCAAACATTTAAAGAGAATTCACCCAGATAGCAACAAAGAATATACTAGCATAAAAAAAAGTTCTAGTGACATTAATAACCCTACAATATCTGGCAAACCGAAGTCTTTCCAGGAAGAGTTCGACAAACTTTTGATATCATTAAATTTATAGTTGACGCAGCCTCACCTGTTTCAATTGTTGATAGGAAATCCTTTGCTAACCTCTTTCAAAGAACTGGACTCTGTGTCAGCAACCGACCTTGAGTTATGAAGCTCCTGGATGCACAGTACAAAAACGTGGTGTCGAAAATTAAAACCACCATATTATCTGTGAAGTACTTTTGTACTACTGCTGATATCTGGATTACCACGCACCATAGCTTTCTGTGACATACCTGTCACTAGATCGACGATGACTTTAACCATTTATCTGTGGCTTTGGAGTCCAAGCGATTTTCACCACAGTATTTTAATGAGTGAATACTTGTATTGAAATTTTGTGTTTAAAAGGAATAAAAGTACTTGAAAGGATTCAAAAGTACTTCAAGGAATTGAAAGTACTTAAAAGGAATTGAAAATATTTAAAAGGAATTGAAAGTAATTAAAACGAATTGACAAGTACTTAAGTACAATTTCTAAGTGCTAAACTAATTAAGATCAGACATTAAAGTACTTTTGTGGGAATTGTAAGTACAAGTCCCGGTACTGGTACTTAAAATTTTCAAATACAAGTACCAAGGAATAGTACTTGTACTTAAAAAATTTTAAGTACAAGGTAATTGTACTTGTACAATATATAAAAAAGTCGCAATCAACATGAGTTAGGATAATAATTATAAATTTCAGGGTAGTATTTCATCATAATCTATGTTAATTGGTATAAAAAGCATATGTAAGTTAGTACTGTAAACCAGTGATGGCCAAACTCACACTGCTTAATGTGAGGAATGCTTAAAAGCTTTAGAAGCATTTCGCACTGTTTGTTCAAATTATAAACTTAAAATGTTTGCAAAAGGTTGTATATTTTAAGATATCATATAAATGCTTACAAAATTACTTAAATATGATGATTTTTCTTAACTTTTTTATTCTTTAACGACTAAGAAACGCAATAATAGGAAACCGAATACAGCCAAACAAGTACATATACGAATTTAAAAGCTCAAAAGATCACTTGCCCGCGGGCATAGGTTTGGACATCACTGCTGTAAACACTAACTAAATATTTCAAGAAGAGAAAACGGTTCTGTCTTCTCATGGATGCGACTACTGAGTTTTCATTTCAATTTAAATACTTCGACATGAAAATTAATATGCTGCTCATATGGACAAAACGGATCTTTTGAACGAACCGGCTCTTCGGATCTGATCCGGCTCCAAGATTCGGTTCGAAAGAGTCACTGAAAATTTTCAGCTTGAGACATTTTGTCTCTCTCTAGAGCAGTGATGGCCAAACTCACCCGACTTAATGTGAGGAATGCTTAAAAGCTTTAGAAGCGTTTCGTACTGTTTGGTTAAATTAGAACCTTAAACCTTAAAATGTTTGCAAAAGGTTGTTGAAGGTTCCCTTCATTCGCTTCCGACCAAAGCTATGGTAAACGCATCATAAAGTTCACGGGTTAACGCAAGAGCCCAGCTTTCGATGGGATGAACTTGATAATTCGATCATTTTTTAATTCAATTCAGTGCCACCACTCGACCTCGGCTTAGATATCAGTTCCTTCTAGGTATTTGAAAAAGCCTCTGGCAAGTTGTGTACGTTCGTGCAAACGCAAAATCCAACACTCAAGGTGTTTTACAGTTTCTTTCTTCTGGGTTCCAACATATCCATTTGCAGTTTCTTTAGGTAGAAATCAGCTGTAAGCTTTAGATCCACTTGCAACTACTTTTTATTAAATCGAATAAAATTTTGCTGAAAGGAATTTTTTTCTTATTTTAGACAGCACAGACGAAAGCTGAATGTGATATATGCGAAGTAAGACAATGTCAAAGGCACAAACAAGATGACATGCCAAGAGAGCCATGGAAGGGTCTATTAGTTGACAAAAAATTAGACGAAGCAGTAGAAAGTGTAAGCCGAAATAGCAAAATAAAAACCTTATAATGCATAGAATTACCTTACAGTTTTACACCAGAATATTAAATAGTTTTGTAAAGAGCTGGTTTTCTATGCTATCAAAAGACGATGATTTCATACAAACACTTAAACAAGGACTTCGTGAAGCAACTTGCCACATTATTCGAAAAATTAAGAGATTTGACGCTGCATCAGTTATAACTTACAAAGTTTTACCGATTGTTTTCGATCACATTGAAGCAGTCCATAGTATGCTTAAGGAAGGAGTTGCCCTAGATAAATTACCAAGCGGATTTATAAAACACGATCGTGCCATACACCCCGCAGTCACAAATCGACAAACTGAATTAGATTATTTACGCGCTGTAGCAAAATGTCTAATTCCAAGACTCTTTCATAGCGAAAATTTTGATAGTAAAATTTTCTTTAGCCTTGTAAGAGAATTGATTTCGTGTTGGGTACTTTTACCACTAATGGATGCAATCTCTGATCCCAATTTGATTAATTTAATTATAATTCATGCCACATCCAAATCACACTCGAAGAGTCTAAGAACGAAAGAGGCTAGTTTTAAAGTGGAATTTTTGAAAAATTTTGTTCATCGACACGAAATTGTGGCAAGAGACTGTCAAGATAGTCTCTTAAACGATAGCAATAAACTTTATTCGTTTATGCAATTTTTAAAAAAAGAGGGAGCTGTTGACATTCTTAGATTTTATTTAGATGTAGGTCAGTATCAAATTTGCTTTTCTGTTTCCTTGTCGCAAGATTAAATGTAATCTTTTCAGATAATTTAAACAAAGAACTTCAGGATCCAAAGGTCACAACTGATCCAGCTAAACTTTCCTCGCTTTACAAGCAATCGGAAAAATTACTTCAAGATTACTATAATTTAACACAATCCACAGATATTAAGCCTGCAAAAGTGTCTTCCTTATCAGAGGCTCATGAAAATATTAAAGCAAATCTTGAGGGTAAATGGCAAAAAGCATTCAGCAAAACTCCCGAATATTTTAAATTGATTTATGGTAGTAAGGAAATTAAACTAATTGACGATAATAAGTATTTAATCTGTCCAATTATTTTAAATAATTAATTAATGTGTTTTTAGAAATGCAGATCAAAGCGGAACTGTTTCTCGTTTAGGATCTAAACTTAAAGATGCTATAAGAGGAGCTATAGATGGCGCTCCTCTAGATGCAACAGAAGTACCTACTGTGTGGGATGCTCTCACAGAGCCACAGGTAATATGCAGTAGTTAACGCCAAATATTCATAGTAGGTTTAACAGCCGCTGGACATAGTGAATTGCTGAATTATGAAGCGTTTATGAATCATAACCTGACATGCTTTTGCAACTATGTATTCAGCTTTAGTCAAGCAATTGCTGAATACTTAAATTACGAATGTATGAACACGACGAATTTATTATGTAATAAATTTAATCCTTTTAGATTTCAAGTAACCAAACAATTTACAATTCTGTCGCTCAGAAATTGAGAAAGGAACGAGGACAAAATTTGGACACGTTCTTGACAACTTTTATGCAATCTTTAGAGGAGAGGTAATTAAAAAATTGCTTCATAAACCAAAATTATAGCAGTATTTAATAGTGTGGAAGTGCAAGAAGAACAGTTGGCAGTTGAAGTGAAACCAAAACGTCGACTACACCCACCCGGTAGAAACTTAGTTTTTGGAAATCTCTTTGGTCTGAACAGATCATCGAAAAGTATTCAGATTTCTTCAAATGTATCGTTTAATATTAAAGGACCCTCACAGTGTTTCTTGTACATAAGTAAGTTAGTCAATAATTTCCTACTTCGTGTTTTAAAAGCTTCCTTTTACCTCTCAGTTTATAGATTACTTCACGCTCCCCTAATCATCGTTCGTTTCATATTTGCATGCATCTGCATTTCGACGAATATGGTTGATTCCCTCATTTGCTATTTTATAAATAAATTAGTTAAAATGGGATTGTACGAACCACGACTGGCCGTTCTTCTAAGATTACTTGAGCAGCATATATTTGATGGAAAACATTCTGAAACTTCACCGACAGAACTTTTAGAAAGACAGCGACAAGCACGAAAACGAATTGAAAATTTATGGAAAGATACAGGATATCTTGCCGATGTACTTCAATCGCCTGCGCTTAATAAACATTTAATGTATTGCATTTTTGATGTTATATTAGCTGAAATGTATCCTGAATTTACAAATTAAAGCGATTTTCTTCATGAAGATTTAGTTTTTTTACTTGCCGGAATACTATCGATTGGCGCGGCTTTTAATTGAATTACATAGTCCGCGATTTTCATTGCAATCGTATGAAATTTTTTATTTTCTTTTAAAATTATAACGAGTTTTGTGTTACAGTACAAACTTTTTACGTTTTTAATTCGGGACATAAAATAGAAGACACATTTTTTGTTAAAAAACCAAACATGGTGGCGCTGCAGGGTGCTCTAAAAAAACGCAGCTCCACGGTGTATTGAGTTCCTGCGCTTCCAGTGATCTCAAATCAAGATTTCAAATTCTTAGTGCCATCCCACACTTGTCGTGCTTCCGCGCGATGAAGGCCGTAAGAGTGCCCACACCTGTCGTGTCGGATTTTGAGTAGAACACGCAATGTAGTGTGTGTAGTGGTAACATTAAAGCATTTTCCGAACCCAAATAAATCTTGCTTTGAATGTATGCGTGTCGATGCGATGATAAATAGGTAAGTTCCGTGCGGATTTCCCTATACACCACTGCACGCCCTCTCTCCAACAAACTGCGATGGAGCAGGACAAGTGTGGTACGGCACTTAAAGTTGAGGTTTGTGGTCATCGTTCTAATCAGATTCAAGTCGAAATTTCAAAAACTGGAAATGGCGCGAAATTCAACATGGATTTTCAGAATTTCCATGTTTTTTCGTCTTTAAGGGGCTGTCCTTTGCCCTTAATAGCGCGAAAAATCTGAATTTGCCGAACATTTTAAGCCCCAATTTTCTGGAATCGAACATTTTTTAGATACAGAAATAAAAAAAAGCAACCTCCATGCAACGCACTGCTTTCAAAATGTCACTGCAAATTTGGACTCGTCGCTGCGAAAGTAACAAGAAACAGAAGATTAAACATCACTGCATAGTACGAGTAAAGATATACTTGTATACATAAAAGGGTTGCGGAAAGCAATAGCGCAAGCGCATCTACCTTATATGATGGGTACGTTCAAGAAGTCAGTCAAATGCGCATTTAGTCTCAACTCTCATGCAAAGGCAGGCAGCCATTATAAACATGCGAATCCATTCAAAACTGACAACTTGGATGAACGATTAAATGCAAAAGGAAGAAGGTTGCTTGTTTGACAGTCTAAAAATATTTCTAGAAATATTGAATTTGGTATTATAACCCTATAGTGATTGTCTTAACAGCAATTTGAGCAATAATAACATCTTTTTTAAAAGACGAAGTTTACAAATTAGAAACATTTTCTGATTTTTCACCCAACTCTGTATCGTTTTCGAATAAGAGCCTATTCATAAACGCAGGTTTGCGCAATTCAGCTGAAGAGAGCGTATTGCTGAATTATGCAGCTGCAGAGCAAACCTGCGTTTATAAATGGGCCCTAATTCATCATCATCATTTAAAGCAGAAAGTTCACTGTAGAGTACAGAACTAATTGCAACATAAAGTAAAAAATATTAATTTACATTTTTACCCGCAGTCCGAATCCATTTTAGGCCGTTTTTAAGATAACACCACAAACAAATTCTTTAGCAGCCAACAATTTCCAAATGCAAGAAACGCGCAGCAACTGCCAAATTGTTCGAGGGAATGCTATGTATTTACATCGGCATTGCACTTGTTGAACGACTGCATGCTGAGAATGCGCATTTAACTGACTTCTTGAACGCACCCGATATTTTCAGCGAGTCCGAACGAAAAAAGAAATTAATTTTAAAGCGGATTTTGGCTGAATTTGGAAGTGCACTAAAAAGAAGTATTCCGACTATTTCTGACTACATGGCAATTGTGGACTCATAAAATTAAAAAATTACTTACAAATCTTGGTACATTATCGATCGCTTCACGGGCTGCATTAAAGAAGCGGGTTTTCAAACGCTGTGCGTGCTGCATGTGAAGCTAAAATTTTTGACACTTCGCTGCACAATTTTTGCAGTGGAGCTGATTATTTAAACAAACCGTTGCATAAAAATGGCAGTGCGCTGAATTCTTGATTACACCCATTGTACAATGCATTGACGTCTGACATATATTTATTTGGCAAATCAGAGTTGGATAGATAATCAGAGTCACTCCTTGTGTTTGGGCCTATTCATAAACGCAGGTTTGCACTGCATAATTCAGCAATACATTCTGTTCAGCTGAATTGTGCAAACCTGCGTTTATGAACGGGCCCTTTGTTTTATGTTAATCAAAAGAAAAAAGATTGATGTGCATCCCATGAAGATTGCAGATTTATAAATTACCCTGTAACCGGCAAACAATTGAGATTGCTCCCCCAACCACCAATATATTTTTTTTTACCTAGGTGAGATCTATCTCCCCGCTTATTTTGGCACACCAGATCTGAAACACCCTTATATTCTAAACCATTTACCCGTATTTATAAAGCAACGCATTGCATATAACTTACCACATTGCGTGCGGCTCCCTAAACTTGTTTTTCCATTTTTTTATGATTTGGCCAAAGACTAGGGGAGGACCCTATGATGCAGGAGCATGGCTTCGGTGGAAGGAAATGAGGAAACTTGAATTTTATATTTGCATTGCTGCGAACTAGGCAACAACTCACGGGGAGACCGAGACTCGAACGCTTGTTGATGGTGATTCTCAACCAATTGATCCAACCCGGTCTCGATTTAATCACAAATTACACAGGCCTGAGAGGTTTTTCTCCCTCGACAACGAAAAGTTGTTTCCGAAGTAATTTCTCACGCTGAAACCGAATCCGTGCTCAGAATTGCTCTATCACGTCAGGTTTTTGAGATATTCTAACCTAAAGGTGCAAAAACACTGTTTTTTGTCATATTTGAGGTTATGTAGCACCGCGATGTTTTTTTTTCAAAAAACTATGTGAGGGATCTTATAATACAAGTCTTCCTCTCTCAAATGCCGTTGAGTTTGCTCACATCACTATTTTTTTCCGCCGATATATCGCATTTTGAAATTTTCATGTTCATGAATTTCTCAGTATATGAAAAGTTTATGGTCACCTTATTCAAGTTTCTATACAGCTTTCGTATGCCGAGAAATTCATGAACATGAAAATTTCAAAATGTTATATCTCCGCGACAAAACAAGTTATGTGAGCAAACTCAACGGCATTTGAGAGAGGAAGACTTGTATTATAAGATCCCTCACATAGTTTTTTGAAAAAAAAAACTTCGCGGTGCTTAATAACTTATGACAAAAAACAGTGTTTTTGCACTTTTAGGTTAGAATATATCAAAAATTACTTCGGAAATAACTATTCATTGTCCAGGGGGAAACAATTTCCAAAATTTCGCAGGCCTGTGTTATTAGTTGTTTATTCAATTTAATTGTCGCACAAGATGCAAAGAAACTGCGCATCTCAAGACATTGGGCCTATTTATAAACGCATATTTGCGTAGCAACCGCACAATTCAGCTGAACCGAATGAGTTGCTGAATCATGCAGCTGCAGCGCATACCTGCGTTTATGAACAGGCCCATTGTAAATGCTATTCGAGAATGTACATCAGCTTTATCGTAGCCATCTGCTGTTCTAGGTCTAATACATTCCTGGGTAACGAAAATAAAGGGCTGCAGGAGAATCCGCTGGTAGTATATCCGGGCCGCCAATTCATAAACGCAGTTTTGGACTGCAGCTGCATAATTCAGCAATTCATTTTGTTCAGCTGAATTGTGCAGATGATGCGCAAACCTGCGTTTATGAATAGGCCCTCCATTCCTGTGATCTGACCTTAGAACAGAAAACGAAAGTGCAATACCGTGAAGGGGACCCAAAAGTACGCCATAACGAAATGTCAATTTGATGTCGACTTTCTGAAGAGTGCGCATTCCAAAGTGTTTATTGAATAATTTTCAGTGTTCAGTGGTGTAATTTTACAAATAAAGACAATTAACATTTAAAAGACTGTGCCCATTCATAAACGCAGGTTTGCTCCGCAGCTGGATAATTCAGCAATACACTCTGTTCAGCTGAATTGTGTAAATGATGCGCAAACCTGCGTTTATGAATGGGACCAATCTGAGGTGCTTAATTTGAAGATTTTTGGTGAAGTGTGCGGTATTTTGTTGTAAAAATAATCTACGCATTGGGTGTGGAAAATCATTTTTCAGGGAAGTTAAATAATATAATAAGCAATTATACAGCATTTTCTTTGAAATATGTGCAAAAGCTGTATAGATAAAAGCTAAATTACCAAAAAATATAACCATTTCTCTTGATGGCGCTCGTTTGTTTACATTTGAGATTCATCAAAGTTTTGGTTCATCTTATTTGTTTCAGGGACAGCTGACGGAAGTTCTTTTCTACCTTTTGGTATTTTGAGTTTCCAAAAGATAGAGACTTCAAAGAACTGTGGTTAAAATCCATTGGTAGAACTGATTGTATACCATCCAATGGTAGTAATGTTTGCGAGGACCACTTCGAATAAGTCACAAATTTACTACTTCCATGGTGAAAACTAACACATTCACACCTTTCAAACACATAAGGAAAATTCGGAAACTTTTTGAACATGGTGCACTTTCTTTCGTTTTCTGTTCTAAGGATCTGACCAAGGTCTATCGACTTAGCTACGTACGTCCATTCCAAACATTTATTTTAAAATAACTAAATTTCACATCTATGCTGCTTAGTCAATGGATTTGATCAATATAAGGATAGGGTCCTTTCATAAATGTTAAGCGCATTCCATTGTTTTTGTAGCTCCATTAAATCTTATAACGTGCTCTCCAAGCCTGCATTTATGAATAGGCACATTATTTATTATGGAAGAGGAAATGAGGAAAATATTAATGGAAATGTATAAGAGAAACATCGTATAAAATACATTTATTTATGAAAATTGCAAACTTTAAGCAATTAAAAGAATCCTTTAGCGATGTTACAACCTTTTCTCTGTTCTCCTTCCCAGCAAGAGATCCTAAATACAATTTAAAAAAAGATCGAGTTAATTTTCATTTACTTCATGAAGAAGTTATTAATCTTAGGATGTATGTATGTACATATGTCAGATGGTGTTGCATGTTTTGAATTTAATCATGGTTTCATAGAAATGAGTATCATCATAATTGAAAAATTGACAGACTTTTCATTAACTCAGGTTGCGCAGGTTTGCTGTGCAAACTACGTTTATGAAAACACCTGACCGTTATTGTTAGTGGTGATATGATATTGCCTCAATTAGTTGACTAAAACTAAATAACTACTTACTTGATGGGGTTTCATACACACGATCTGCTTCAATCTCCCAATAGAAATAATATTATACAGTTCTAAGCATTTCAATCACTTTGTATTTCGAATTAGACAATCCATCACAATGTCTGGAAGCACCTAGAAATAGTGTTGATAAGTAAATCGCTGTAGTTTTTATAAAAATTAGATCAGCTAAGTAAAGTATTTATACTTACGATCCGTCAGGTTGTTTGAGAATTGCATGTGAAGTACTTCAGACAGCCACTCCATTAGAATTTGTATAGTATAATCTTCAGGAGCTGAAATTATTTTTTTTTGAGTATCACAAAAATTTCAATTGTTTAGAAATTCTTTATTTATATTCAATGCTCAGTTGGTAGTGCATGTTTTATAATCATGGACTCATTTAACTATAGGTATGTCATCATAAGATAGAAAACCTACTTTGAGGGAGTGACGTTAACTAATTCAGGAAATTTATATACTTAGCGTGTATTCTAATAGTTGATGGAAATACTTAAATTCTATGCTGAGTTAGTAGGGCAGGATAAGCACGTATTCTTTATACAGTAGAATCTCTATTATTTGAACCACCAAATTCCGAAATTATGCTACAACTTGAACTTTTTCCGAAGAAACAACTTCGGTATTTTGAACCTTAGATAACTTGAATTTTGTAGTAATATGAGCCAAATTCAACAATAGGGTTTGTTCGATAAGCGGCCGTCTGGAGCAATTCGAGATTTTTTGAGAGATGTCAAAAAAAAGCCTGGGCACCCCAGGGTAGGAATTCTCACGAATTCAGACAACCTGGTTGGTTGCGTTGTAATTACGCAAAATTGTAAAAATGTGTAGAGCTTGAATTTAACAAGTGTGTGTTCAATCGGTTGAAGGAAATGCCAACCGTTTGACAAAATTTTTACTCATGGCATTCCAAACGCTATGAAGTGTCAAAATCACACGCCAGTTCCCAGCCAGGCGGCTGAGTATTTAGATGCAAGCTCCGGGGAACGGCATGGGAGAATTACAGATCATGCGCACAAACTTGACATATTTATTCGTTGCTATGAAATATTTTTCTGTTGCCACAACATATTTTGGGCATGCGCTTAATTTATTGAAACGGTTAGGCAACCAAATTGTGTGAGAATCGCTACCCAGGGTAGGAATTCTCACGAAATTGGTTGTTTTCAGACAACCTGGTTGCCTTGTAAGAACGCAAAAATGTAAAAATGTGTAGAGGTTGAATTTAACAAGTGTGTGTTCAATCGGTTGAAGGGGAATGCCAACCGTTTTACAAAATTTTTACTCATGGCAGTCCAAGCGCTCTGAAGTGTCAAAATCACACGCCAGCCTCCAAATAGCAGACTGAGGATTAGATGCAAGTTCCGGGGAACGGCATGCGAGAATTACAGATCACGCGCACAAACTTGATAAATTTATTCGTTGCTATGAAATTTTTTTCTGTTGCCACAACATTTTTTGGACATGCATTTTATTTATTGAAACGGTTTGGTTGTCTGGAGGCAACCATTCGGCTGAGAATTCCTACGCACAGGATTTGAAATCTTATCGAAAGCAAGTTTGATTGAGAACTGTCATCGTGGCAAAAGTGACAGTTTACGAAAGTTGTGTTTATTGGGTAAATGACTTTCAGTAATATTTGTGAAATGGATGCAATTAATATAACTCTACTGAGTGAAATATTGGACGATGATTGGTTGCTGTTAGATGATTCCAGCCTTTCAGATAAATCAAGCGACAAAAGACAACTAAACAAAGACAGCTAAACAAACAAACAAAATGACAGCTCTAATTTCTTTCTCCAAAATTTCCCTGGCCGAGTTGGGAGTACTTCCGAGCAGCTACGAAGTTCTCGTAGAACACGGAACTATGAGTTCGAAGCAGCTCCAAGTGGTTATCGAACGCGTTGTCTCAATTAGTTGACTAAAACTAAATAACTACTTACTTGATGGGTTTCATACACACGATCTGCTTCAATCTCCAAAGATCTCCCAATAGAAATAATATTATACAGCTCTAAGCATTTCAATCAATTTGTATTTCGAATTAGACAATTTCGAATTAGACATTGTGATGTCTGGAAGCACCTAGAAATAGTGTTGATAAGTAAATCGCTGTAGTTTTTATAAAAATTAGATCAGCTAAGTAAAGTATTTATACTTACGCTCCTTCAGGTTGTTCGAGAATTGCATGTGAAGTACTTGTGGGTATTCAGACAGTCACTCCATTAGAATTTGTATAATCTTTGGACCTGGAAATAATTCTTTTTGAGTATCACAAAAATTTCAATTGTTTAGAAATTCTTTATTTATATTCAATGCTCAGTTGGTAGTGCATGTTTTATAATCATGGACTCATTTAACTATATGTATGTCATCATAAGATAGAAAACCTACTTTGAGGGAGTGGCGTTAACTAATTCAGGAAATTTATATACTTAGCGTGTATTCTTATAGTTGATGAAAATACTTAAATTCTATACTGAGTTAGTAGGGCAGGATAGGCACGTATTCTTTATACAGTACACTTTTATACGAATTTCGTTCGCGCGAATTCTGACGAAAATACAAACACACAGTCTCGCGTGAAATACGAGCACTGCTTACGAATTCGCAACTGCGAAGAACCATTCTGATGCGAATTTCGCGAGATCGCAAGCAAGTTTGATTTTCAGTTGCGAATTAGCGAAACATGGATGTGGAAAAATTAATAAATAGTGTTTTTGAGGGTCCTAGTTTGTGGGACCAGAAGTGTTTCGAGTGTTTTGCAATTCGGGACTTTATTTTCGACTCAAATATTTCTAGGTGCATTCTTGTAAAATCAAAAAATTTACTTTGATTTCCCTTCAAATCCATTTATTTTTTCTATTCCGATATAATAGCCTTCACTTCAACAAAATACTGTCTGAAAGTACAACCTGTTCTATAGACATGTTTTTAGGACTGGTCGCTCGGGTCTTAAACTTTTGTGTTTCGTCAGAGCCCCTGCTTGTAGTGTGAGCACATTTCGCAAATGCGAAATAGTGCGAATTCTCGTCAGAATTCGCGCGAAGGAAATTCGGATCCAGGGTGCGGGCAGCCTAAGGCGTATCATTAGCAAATAAAAATGTCTTGTTTTGTTTATTGTTACTTTCCAGTATTTTGCGCAAGTTTTTAGGTAAAAATAATCATCTATCTGAGTGTTAAGTAACGCTGGGGGGGGGGGGGGGGGGTCAGAAATCTTCAAAAACTGCGTTACGTAATATTTGAACGGTCCTGAGTGTGAGCGAATGAAAAAAAGAAAGAGATGACGGGCTGAGAGTAAAAGTGACCTATTTATAAGGTTTGGGCAAGTGGCTTAGAAAATGTTCCGCGCAAAAACGAATCGTAGAAAATTTCCGGGCAAAAACGATTTAACTACAAAAAGTAATGCGTACAGCATTAAACTGGGCGATACTGGATTGGAAGGAGAAAAAACATAATGGAAACGTTGTTGTAGCGGTATTTATTGTTATGAAGAGGGCATTTGAAACAATTGACAGAAATATTTTGTTGCAAAAAATGTTTAAGTACGGAATTCGAGACACAGAGCTGGAATGGTTTACTGATTATCTGTCAGGAAGAAATCATAAAACGAAGGTTAACGATAAATTATCGGATGAAAAGGATAGTTTTCTAGGGGTTCCGCAGGGTAGTGTATTGGGAACGCTTTTATTTCTGTTGTATGTGAATGACTGTATTAAAGTGCTGAGACATTCTAAGATATTATTGTTTGCGGACGATGCGTTAGTGTATGTGGCTGGAAAGAATTTTTATGAATGTATCGATAGATTAGAAGGGGATCTAAAAAGTATGAGTGAGTGGTTGAAAATGAATAGACTAAAGCTGAATGCGGTAAAGTCCAAATTTATGGTGATAAATGGTGTGTTAAAAGTAGATGAAGAAGTTATTGGACAAGTCAGTGAAATAAAATTTTTGGAAATTGTAGTGGACAAAAGTCTGGATTTTAAGAGCCACATAAATTACATTAGTGGAAAAATGGTAAAAAGATCGGTTTTATGAAAAGGATTAGGAATAACTCACCACTATCAGTGCGATAAATAAGCCCCATTTTGAATATTGTTCGACAATTATTTTCTTGGGAACAAACGAGATGATTGAGCGCTTGCAAAAGTTACAGAATAGGGCAATGAGGTCGATCTTGAGATGTAATCGTTATACCCCTATTAAATTAATGTTGGATACGTTGCGATGGATGTCAGTGCACCATAGAGTGATTTTGAATGTGTTAGTGTTTATTTTTAAAATGAAGAATGGAATGTTACCTGAATATTTAAAAAGAAATTTGAATTATGTGAGTGATTGGCAGCCCTATAATTTAAGAAACTGTAATGACTTTAGATTAGGCAACTATAATAGGAAATATGCACAGAATATGTTAATGTATAAAGGACTGAAATTATTTAATAAGTTAAAGAATAATTTAAAAGTGGAGACAAATATTAGAATTTTTAAGATAGGAGTAATTGAGTTTGTTGAACAGAATTACTGAATGGTTAAGTGTGAAAATGAAGTAAATTGAATTTGTATGATTGATGTAATGAAAGTATGAATTTACTAATAAATTTATTATTATTAAATACTGTTACAAGACTTTCAAAGCACTTTAGAATCGGTAACAACATAGTCCTGAATTACACGAGAGGGATTTTACCCCATGAGTGACGAAAACCAGTTTTTTTCCTTGGTGAGAGAAGTGAGGTAGCAAGAGGGTCACCTGTGAGTGTCAATCACGAACCGTAGGGGTTTTGCTTGAGTTTTTCCTGATTTGCTTTTGTCCATTTTCGTAACTTCCTCATTAGGGTTCGAAAAATTTTTGGTGTCAGGTTGATTTTAGTATTGCTTGAGCCGGCGAATACAACTTTTCAACCCTGCAAAACACTTATAAACCGGTTTTTTAACGTCAATCAAAACCCCTTTCGTAGCAACACTCCGAGGGTTTTTCTACTTTTGCACAGAAGAGAATTGCCGTGAGTTATGGGGTAAAATCCCTCTCGTGTAATTCAGGACTTAGCAATACGCCTATAATTATTAATCATGTCTTAAACCAGCCTTATACAATAAAAAACATTTCCAATCCCCAATAAAATTACTGGAACTTAAAGATGTATTGAAAATATCTGTTAGAACTTCCACAAGCGAAGAGCTGCATTTTTTCAAAAGAACATTCAAAATCACATCAGGGCCATAAAATGTTTTATCATTAAGAGATAGATTTTAAAGTATTTTCAACATCTTAAGCACTCAGAAAGAAACCCTAAATCAACAAGTGACGACAAGTTACTACTTCCCTGCATATAATTAGAATGTAAACAATTTACAGCATAAATATACTCAAAAAAGTCAGCAAATGAATTCGAGCTTTCCTGCAGATTATAAGATGAATTGTTATTGTATACAATCTCCACAGAAAAACCTGTTGAAGACCGTTTAGAATTAATAAACGACCAAAAAGCTCTACTATCGGATTTAATGTTATTTCAAGTGAGCAAATGTATTTTTTGAAGAGGTATTTGTGGAGAAACTGATATTCCCTAATTAGCCGTTTATAATTCAATTCATTAAACGAATTAGAATTGTTTGGAAAGTACTTTCGTGCACTATTCTTAGCATTCTTAAGTCTTTTAAAAGTCCACGCCTAAACCAAGGTGGATGAAACTTATGAACTTTGCTAACGAAAGGAACGAATTCATTAATTCCAGCATGAACAATTTCTAAAAACTCTTCATATATTCAAATCCAGATCGCCAGAATTGAAATCTATAAAACCAAACCCAAGCATTTAATAGACGGGTTTTGAGCATAAAGCCGTACTGGAGCGATCCTCAAGTTGTAACAAGACGTTTTTGAAAAACGCCACCCATCGTATCCAGAAAACATGACCAGGGTAGAAGCAGCGAAAGGCTAAGAGTATCACACATGAATTTCTTTACAATAAATTGTCAGCGTCAAGTTATGAGAGGTGCCAGGAAAGACTTACTATATGGACACATACGGAGCGAGTGCATAACATATTGAATGCTAAAAGACGCATAATTTAACTATCAAATATCGATTAGTAATTCTACGTACAGCGATATACATGACCTGAGGGATATTCTTGACCTTTTCTTGGTGCACTTGAGATAGCAGACACCGATATAGAAGCTTAGTCTCAAGATAACCCAGGTGAGTGAATCAATGCAGAAAACTTGGAAGATGTATCAGAAATGCCGCAGGAAAAAGCAATTAGATGCTCTAGTATCCTCATGGATTGGATTAACGAAAACAATTTGGATATTAATTTAGCTAAGAGAACGACAGACTAAAATTTCTAAATGTTATTCGAAAGTGTAACTCTGTACACTAATTTTTTATCTTTTCTTGGAATTTTTGTATTTTGTTGGTTTGTTACTTAGAATATGTTTATCAATTAGGAATTTCACTATTAAATTATACATACGTCTCCCTAATTCGAATACCTTGGAAATTTGGTTTTAGTTAAAATTATCGAGACTCTATAATTTTAAGTTTGAACTTAAAATTTGATTAACCTGAAACTTTGATCCTTTAAAAGATAATGGTTGGGTAGCTTAAGCAAAGAAGTTACATGTTTAAGAATAATTTCAGAAAATGTAAAAATATGGACTCATAAGGGAGAAATTATACCAAACCACATGGTGGTTCTAGCCAAAAAAAAATGTACTTACCCCTTGTATTCCATGGTGTTTAACAAAAATTTATGATCTCTTATTTTAATATTACACTTTTGTAACATTTTTACCACAAGAAGATTAGATTTACAATAGAAATACGAAAGGTTAATCACTGCTGTCCAGTCCAGAAATAAATGAACGGAAGTCAAACAAAATGGACCCTTCTCAACTTTGCTTTCGGCTTTTTTCGAAAACCTTCTTCTTTATTAAAAGGACCAAATCAATTGTTAATATTTTTAAAACTCCTTATTTGCAATGATTTATTAAGACAAATTATACTTTTTAATATATTATCAATGAAGCTAATATGTTATTAATTAAATCGTTTTAAAATAACTTTGGAGATGTAGATAAAATATAATAATTTTTTACCACCAGATGGCCCTCCAAAACAACCCCGACAGTTCGGCGTCGGCTTAGCCGGAACAGCTGCAGAAAACTGCAGCCAAATACCTGTCAGTTCACTAGGTTTTGTGTCAAGTGCAGTTTGGAATTTTGGTTTGTGTTGTTGTGAAGTAAAATTTCACAAATGTGCACATAAAATCTATAAGATTATGAGTTCTCTTAGTTCTAAGACCATTGGTGAGTGTTAATTATGTTCATAAAATAACATACTTATTAATTATCATAATACAAATGCTACAGAACCCCTTGGTTCATTGGGATCGAGTGAAAAAAACAAACAATGGCAGAGAGAACTATTAATGGAACGCCTTCGATCCCACTCAAACCAACATAAAACATTTCAGGAATTAGCCAAGGCCATGCGAATGGGTATGCTGGAAAAACGATATGCTTTAGATGCAGTAGAAAAATCCAATTTACAAAAATGTTTGGATAGTATGCAGCATTGTATTAAGGTTACCACCCGTCAGGGTTTGGTGGAACGCCTTGAAAGTTTATCAAGACAACTTGGTCTTAAGTTTATGGAAGATACTTCAGGACTTTTTATATCGTCCGATATGTTTTATTTGGAAATTATAATTGATCATAATGGAACACTAAGTGATGTGAAAGTTCACCACGAATGCAAGGTAATTTCATTTTTTTTTCACATACTCAACCAGATCAAGTATTTTTTATGTAAATTTTGTTTCAGATTGAACAACAATCCTGCAGCGAATTGGTAACTTGCTTGTTGAATAGTGATTTTAATGATTTTACCGTCCAGCTGGAAGGGCTCTCCTCAATTTATCAACTAAATGCCGAACCAAAAGTGAAAAGCAAGGCATTTGTTGCACTTCAAGCAATGGAAACAGATTTGTATAATCTTTTTACAATGCAAAACTTTCATAAAGACACACAAATGATGCTAATGGAATCATCTGTTGGTATTGTACAAAAACGTAGGGGTGGCCATCCAATGAAGTTGACCTACTTTGTACCACCATATGATTTACTTAATTTAGAATCGAAAACTATGCTGCCACTATCTCTTGATTTGATTGCAGCTAAAAATGTCGGTATGAGCGTTACTGTTAATTTAGAGGCTTCGTCGGCAAATAAACTTCAAGTTTTGCCTACGGTATCTTTTAATCAGGATCCACAGGGAACAAGTATTCCCATTTATTCTCAAATGACTGCAACTAATTCAACTTTACTGCCAGCAACATTTGTTTTACGATTAAATAAATCTTTGCCAGTTTGTGATTCACTTAAGCAAAGTATCGTTCATTTCACTGAAAATAATCAATGGGATGGCAAGCCGTCTACATCTATAATGCAACTTATAGTACAAAATTCGTCGGAAGGTCAGATGCTAAACTCGTCTAAAGGACTATTTGTATCGCTCCCGGATCAAAGTCATTGCTACTTTTTTACGGAGAATAGAAAAATGAAGGTAAATTTTGGTATTTTCTTTTTTTTTTATAAAATAGCGTAATAAGTTTGAACAGAAAAGGAAAGTTTTTCAAAGTGTTCTTAATTTGAAAGACTTTGCGTGTAATGTGAAAAAATTGGCAACTACAATAATTGCCACTCTGTTTAAAATCATGCATCTAATTTTGTCCAAAAACAGTAATCTCATCGTAATAAAGCGTAAAAATCCGACAAAAACTAGCTGCCCTAAAAATTACACAAACATTAAAATGACACATTTTTTATATATGATGATACCAAAGCTCAGGGGATGCCCTATGATGCTTAATCACAGCCTTGACAGGAAAGCAATTAAGGATGAGGGAAATGGCTTAGGAGGTTGAGTAAAGGAGGTGTCAATGTACGTCTCGTTTAAAAGTTTCAAACTCATAAGACGAGGGAAAAACAGAAGATGGTAAACTGCTCCACATTCGTGTTGTTCTGCTAAGAAAAGATTCCCGTAATTTGACGGTACGTCCAAATTTGACCTGGAGAGTATAGGGGTGGAAGCGATTTGTAGATCTTGTATCACGCGTTGCCACGTGTCTACAAGGAATTCTTTAGAACAACGGCCATGAAAATAACGATAGAAGAGTGAGAGACAACCGACATTCCGTCCATGCTCCAGAGAGTCAAAGCCCTCAGAGATTGAGGGATTGCCAATAAGTTTAATAGCCTTACGCTGAACAACTTTGTCTACGCGGACAATGTGGTGTGTCCGGCCCCTGCCCAAATATGAGAATTATACTCAAGTCTAGGCCTAATGTGGGACTTGTAGATCAACGCTAAGTCGGGTGGGGAGAAATATTTCTTACATCTCTGTAGAGAACCCAAACATTTCATCGCACTTTTAACGATTGCAAATATATGATCAGTCCATCTAAGATTGCTGGATATCTCGATACCCAAGATATTTAGGGAAGACGCATTTGGTATATATTTACTCCGTCGACTGAAATGGGTTGTGGGTGAACTGGGCGTTTTTTAAGGGACATTAAACGGCATTGAGTTTTAGATGCATTAAACGTAACACGATTTGCTCTGCCCCAAGCGAGGACCATAGAAATGTCTTTGTTTAATGATCTAAACATGCGTTCCCGATTGACTTCTGTAGCATTTCCACGTGAATTCATTACAGAATCAAATGAGTACGCGAAATCAAGGGTGCTGTCGTCGGCAAAACTATGAATAGGATTGAGAGTAAGGGATAAGAGATCATTAATAAAAAGAAGAAATGAGGTTGGTGAAAGAACTGAACCCTGAGGTACACCGGCATTTATTTCGTAGAAATCAAATATAACTTCGTCAATTACTACACGGATTGATTGGTCTGACAAAAAACTCTATCCATCTAACGATGTAAGGGTGCAGACCAAATGCTTGAAGTTTGGTTAGAAGGGTAGCATGCCAGACTCTATCAAAAGCCTTTGAAATATGAAGAGCGACGATTTCGGACTCACTAAAATTGTGAAGACAATGATTCCAACGTTCCGTTAGAGCCGTTAGTAAGTCTCCGGTTAAGCGGCCAGTGCGGAAACCGTACTGGCAATCGTTGATAACATGGTTATTTTCTAGATATTTCAACAACTAAGAGTTGATGAGTGTTTCAAAAACTTTAGATATGATCGAGGTTAGTGCAATTGGCCTGTAGTTAGAGGGGTCGCATGCCTCTCCTTTTTTAAGTATCGGCTGGACATGAGAAAGTTTCCGTGCACTCGGAAACATTCCTGTTGAATATGATAGGTGCAAAAGTTTGCGCAGAGGTTTAGCCAAAGCAGAGGCGCAGCATTTTAAAACTAGGGGCGAGAAACCATCAGGCCCAGTAGCTTTGGACACATCGAGTTTTAAAAGTACTCTAAAAACTTCCCGAGTGCGTAAGTGTAGCGGTTTTTGCCTACTAGTACACTGTGATGGAGATGGGAGTGGCTGCGATGAAGGTGATAAGTACGAATTAGCACCAAAATTAGCAGCAAACAGGTTGACCTTGTCCAATGAGTCAGTAAAAACATTCCCATTATAAATGAGTGGTGGTGTTGACGAACAGGTGAAATTGTTCTTTACGGTTTTTACTAGAGACCAGAAGCTCTTACTACCCTTTTGGGTAGAAAATACCTTCCGTCTGCTGTTCTGGTCGAAATTGAACTTTGCCCGACTAATTGCTGAATTGTAAGTATTTCGCGCATCTCTATAGAAACGTCTCAATTCCTCTGAAGGGCACAATTTATATGCCTGGAAGGCTGCTTCCTTATTTTTAATGGCTGCGAAACAGTCATTATTGAACCAATTGGTATTAGTTGGTTTACTGTTCTTGAAGCTATGAGGAATAAAGCGATGCATTCCAAACCATAGGATGTTCAAGATATAATCGGTGCTTCTGTTAACGTCCTTCATAGAAAAGCAATCAGACCAATCCAGCTCTCTGAGATATTTATTAGGTCCCGCCCAATCAGCATTTTTATAATGCCACACTAATCTTTTGGTGGAATTTAGGTTAGTGGAAATAGATCTAAAAGATGCGCGATGTGCCCCGAAGTATTAGAAACACGAGTCGGACACTCAACCAGTTGCTGTAAATTAAAAGAATCACTAAATAACTCGACGTATCTTCCAGACGGGCTTGTCGTAGAAGAATGCCTGAGCCACTGTGTGTTGTGGACGTTGAAATCGCCAGCAAGAACGATTTCAGAAGAGGGGGGGGGGGGGGGGGGTGATATTTCCAAAATCTTATCAATATCGGAGGAGACTGCGGTATAAAAAATAAAAATGAATGATGTGCCGATAGAGTTTAAATCTAATCCAGATATAATTAAATTCTGGATTAGTAGAAGAGAATTGAGGGAGATGGGAGAATGCCACATCATTTCTAATATATACCGCGATTTCCCCCTGAGGAGAGAAGAGCGGCACTAAGTGATAACCATGGATGTGATACTGATTGATAACCATGGATGTGATACTGATTGAGTGTGTTCCCAAAAGCATCAATGATATCTCCAAGAACTGTAAGTTGTCATGTATCGGCCGTTACACCTCGAGCATTACTGAATACCGAATCTGCTAACTCAGGGTTCAACCTTATCGGAATTGTTGAGAATTCCCCGTAGCCAAGTTCATTCTATCGTAAATGAAATGTTGGTTTTATTCTGCCCCAGGTCGCAATTGTGGAGAGCAGATCCTGGGACCAGTCATGATAATAATGCATGCATGTATTTTTTGTTTTGTTTATACGATGTGGTCAAATCCTAGGGGACAACCCTTTGATGCGTTAGCATGGTTTTGGCCGGAAGGGAATTTTAGGGTAAAGGAAGTGAGGAAACTTGAAAGTCTTGTTTTTGCATTGCTCCGAGCTAGACAACAGCCCAGAGACGGAGTGGATTATTTTTAATTGCTTAATAAAAGCACACGGGGAGATCTGGTCTCGAACCCGGGACCCATGGGATGGTGGTCGTGCGGCTCAACGAATTGATCCAACTCCGTCTCCAAAGTTGCCGAAATGATAGGAAAATCACGACAACATTATTAGATTATGTACTGTAATCAAGTGCTTGTGCAAAATTAGTGTTTGCTTCAAACAGACTGGAAGTAAACAATAGAAAAACGTGTATCGTTGAAAAAATTTAATTAATTTTAAAGTAAAGTGATCTTCGCTGACAACACTAATAATATATGAGACAAAACGTTGTTTAGTTAAAAGCGGCCATAATATGCTCTTGCTTCGCTGGTGAAGCGGTTAGATTTCTACAGTTTGCGGAATTTGGACCATATCCAAATTCAGCATGGAACGACTCCGTCGGGCTTAAACCATCTCTATACCAAAGTCCTTGCAAACCAATTTCCTCGAGCTTACTGATACGGCAGTCTCGACATATGAAAATGAAAACCACCATCCAGAGTTTCTACATTAGCTTTATGACTTTTTACAGAAACAATAGATAAGCAAACTTTTTAATTATGATGCGAGGTATTCAGAGAGAGAGAGAGAAAGAGAAAGAACCAAAAGGACACACACAATTTTAGTATATCATGTTCAAACACAAGCTCAACTCAATTTTCTTTCTATTCTCTAGCCCCCTGTCTGAGCATTGGTTGGTTTGCTAGAGAGGGAAGATACTCGTCTCACCTATATCGAGGCTCAAATAACCAGTTGTATGACCCCCCCGCCCCGCAGTTTTCCCTAATTGTATAATCAATTTGTAACTTAGTCTATTTACTTGTGCAAAATATTCGTAGAAGTGGGTTCCCAAGATTCTAAACCTCCTTTGCGTTTATGCAGCGTATTGGCCGAGAACATGTAAAACGGTCTCGTCTTCCTCCCACAAACTGGAGTCTGCCAATCCCATTTTTTTTGGCATAAGCTAGTCCCTGTCATAAGGCCTACATAAAGTATCAATTGGTTTCTTATTTGTTTTCGATTCGCTGAGAGTTCCCAGAATACTTTAGTATGTTTTGATGTTTCTGATCCCTCCCAACATTCCTTTTGCTTACTTGTCGCCCCCTTCCTGTATTTTATTTTTGATTTCCTGGATATCGATGGCCACGTTGAGTATCATTGGACTTTCCTTGCATATTTGTGCGACAATTCATTTGCTTTTTTATTTCCTGGGATTCCACAGTGCCGTGCGGGTTTATTATGCGTTGGTTCCCTAATTCCTCAAAAGCCCGTTTACAACCCTCTATCGTGTTGAATTTCACCATCGCGTTTGTTTTTCCAGGTGCTGGGGTTAATGGCCAAGTGTTCTATTAAATTAATTACCTAACAGCTATTTTTGAGGTTCTCACTTCCCGTTCCAATAGCTTCTTTGCTCCTATCTCTATCGCTGCCATCTCGCACTGAAGAACAGAAGAGGAGTTATTTACCTTGTCCCACATCTCTTATGTTTTGTTCCTCGCGTGATACTCAAAAATCACAGCCACGCTCGCTTTTTCAGCCGTCTGTGTATACCGCTATGGTGTTTCCTTGGACCACCTCACTGTTGATCCATTCTCCTTTTGTCGCAAAATCTTTTTTTACGACTATATAGTTTTGATCGCATATTCGTTACTAGTGTTTGCGATTTTTTCATGTTGGGTGTGTTGTTGCTTTATTGTCTACACTTTCGAAAGGGATAATGTTGAGAATGACGTCAATTGCCACGTCGACCACAATAGATGCCTAAACGGACACATGCGCTGCACCTGGTCGAATTCCTAATGGTTTCTACCCACATTTGCTTTCCACCAGACAATAGCACCGTGCGTTATCATGGGTCTGATTACACATGTATACATTCATTTTATTATATAGGATGATAGTCTCTATACCTTTTCAATCGCATTCCTACATTCTTATCAGGTGTTGCCTACTCGTGGAGGAACTAGTTCTCTTATATCTTCTGGTAAAGCAGTTGATCTTCAGTCCGCAATCTTAAGCTGAAGAGACTGTAGTGTTGATTATTTCTCGAAGGAAGTGGCCCTTTCTCCAAACCTCGCTCGTACTACAATTGATGTTATCCATAAAATAGCAGATAATGGAAAGACTCTTATATGACAAGGCTTCCAGTACTTCAATCGCTATCAGTCAATTATTAGATTTTTCAACATGGAGTCGATCTAGTTTATTATGCCTTCGTTTGCCCCCTTCTCCGCCAACCTGCTGAGAATTTTTCCGATTCGGACGTTGCTGAAGGTCCAAGAGTTCACCCAGAGTTTACATTGGTTAAGTGATAAAAAGTTGACTTTCATCATGACAACGCTTAACCGCACACTTTTTCAGATAGATAATAAGAAAGATAGATTTTCAAAGGTTTTCGTTATTGTGCTTTTCTTAGTCATTATTTTCTTAATTCTAAATTTAAAAAAAAAACCTCAACGATCAATTCCTTCTTTATTTACAGGGAACAATAATTACAAGTGTGCCCTTCACAGAGCCATCTCAAGTACCGAAAATTTTAACAATTCTAAAACGGCAGGCCTTGTTTCACACACTGCTTGCGAGTTGTGTCCGTGCGCAAGGCAAACTAGGAGGTAAGTAATTAAAAATTATTTGGAAAAGTCTTGTCTTCTCATGATTTCCTTTTATAAAGATATTGAATCGACAGTAATGCTGGAAGTCAACGCCATTTCGATATATCAAATTTCAGTGGCCTTACAACATCCGTTCGAGGAAACAATGGCAACAATAGAATTCGATTTAAGCGATGCAACCAATGTGATGTGCCGAGTTTATTCGTTGACCAACAATTATGACATGATATCGGTTAAATTATCAAAAATAGCACAGATAAGTTTATCCATACCAATAACAGTAAGAGCTCTCTTAAAATATTGGGATCAGGAATTGAAAGGTTTTCACAGAAGTATGGACAGTGGAAATTTTAATTTACCTCTCGGTCCAGGTGATCCTGGGGGTCGAGGTAACGAAATGAGAGATATAAAAGGCAAAATCGAAAGAAATATTAACGGGAATTTTGGTAATGGTAGGCAATTTTTTCATCCATCTGGGGTAATGATGAGCAGTTCCGATGGATTTTCTGATAATAATGTAAATATTTTCGGTGGTTCAAACGAAAGCACTATGATGAATCAATTTGCAATGAAAGCCAATAATGAAATGACTTTTGGTGAGGTCGGTGCAATAAAAGGTTACCAAACAGGGGAGGATTTTTGTAAAAGCCCAAAGAGTAATGTAGACATAAATTGTTCACAATTTTCAGAAAACAGTGACTCCAGCTCTTTGGGCACCTCCACACCATCCTCGGATTCAGGAGTCGCTACTAATGCATTTCAAAAGGTTCTACGTGGGGAGCAGGAGAATATTACACATTCTGGTAATGTTGAGAATTTTGAATTAAAAGGAAATAAGCTTAATATAAGTGATACTATGAAACAGGGGGAAGAATATGGCAGCCGTGATGTAACTCAAATGAAATCGGGTATTAGCATTACGCCAGTTTCAACGGAAATGGGTTCAGTTTTGTCTGGAATGGGATTAAATAAACGTCCTGGAATAGAAATCATTCCAATATCTGCTGCATCATCGCAATCTTTGCCATCATCGATTACAATAACACCTCTTTGCTCATCTAAAGGCGATAAAAGGTCTAATTCGAGCAGGAAGTACGACGAAAAAGGAAAAAGTGAAAAGAAACGCAAACGTAAAAAGGATGATTTTTCAATGGGACCACCAGAAAAAATTATTTCTAAACAAGATGGCTCAAACCGTCATATGAGTGTCAGTGGAAAAGTGTCTGATCCGTCTTCATCGAAAGCTCCGCACTCATCCTCTCCAAAATTGTCTCCGTCTTTTTCTGCCTGCAGCAGTACAAAACCCAGTCCCAAGCATTCACCAGCTTACAGCAGTCCCAAATATTTGTCCAGTGGAACTAGCAGTCCGAAAAGTCAATTTGGCATAACATCACCGAAACATAGCTCTTCAAGCACTAGTTCAGGAAAGCCAAGCATGTCTGCTTTGAAAAGTGTGACAAATTCCTTGAGCCCGAAAAGTGAAAGATCGAAAAGTTCGTATAAAGAGAAAGAAAAGGACAGGGATCGTAACTCCAAACTAGCAGCTAATATTGGTGGAAATAGTCCTAAAATTAAATCTTCAGCTGTTAAACTCAAAAATATAGATTTAAGTTCAGCTTTTCTACCGACCCACGAACAAAATTATCTGGAGGATGTACAAACTCAGCCGCAGAATTTATCAATGTCGGATGCAGCTTCGATGTCATTATCGACGAATCCAAGCAGCAACTCTGGGGTTTCCGGTAATGCTAGCAGCCAGCCTAAAGCAAGGAAGAGCTCTCTAAATGCTGTCATTGACAAGTTGAAATCAGCTCAATCGTCAGGTGATGAATTTACTATGTCGGCCTTAAAACTTAACGAAACAGACGGAAGTTGTGGAGCAAATCGCGACAAATCAGGAAATAATGGTAGTAGTAGATCACAAGTAACTAGTGGCTCAAACTTTAAGGCATCTGGAATTAGTTCCAATTCAAATATGAATTCCGAGTACATGATAAAACCGAGCCTTGATGGAATGAAGATAACTATAAATAAAACGAGGACTAAGGAAATTCCTCTGTTCAATAATAAGGCATCGTCACCGTCTGGAAATATTCCTTTAAAAATATCATCACCAAGCGGTAGTGGGTCTCCAAAAAAGAATTCAAGTTTCAAACAAGGCGTTAGTGGTGGACTGGCTTCGAAGAAATGTTCCCAGCAAAGCATGAGCAAGTCTTCGTCGAACTTAACGTTATCAACATCTCAGGGTAAGGGTACTTTTCAAAAATCTCATTCTTCTGGAAATTTATCATCTAAATCTTCTCTTTCGAAAAATTTAAGCTCAAATTCCTTTTCCGATTCGTACAGAAGGGATAAATCGGGTAAAGCAAAACTAACTCCGGGTGATAAACCAACTAATGCGCGACCCGATCCCACTGATGTTATGAAAATTCTTAGGTTTGCGTCTCCAAATAGTGCAATGGAAGGTTTTATGAAGTCTTTAAATACAAAGTTTCAAATACCAAAATTGTCTGCACGAACAGGAGACGATTCTAAAAAGGATATCAATCGAACTAATAGTACATCTGCTCCGACAACTCCTGTAAGCACTTCATCAATCTCCCCACCAATAAGTTCAAGTGGTACTAACTCATCAAGTAATGATTCAATAGGTAAAAATTTTACCGAAAATACCTCGAAAGTTGTTCCCTCCAAGTATCATTTTACGCTAACGCAAAGTAACCCACCTGCTAATAATGTTATGAGTAAAGTACCTTATCCTCCACCTCATTCTAGCCCTGTTTTTGGTGGCAAGGAGGCCCATCTGACAAAGTCATCGAGTTCGGACACAATTTTATCGATGCACAAAGAGCCGCAACAAAGCAAACCATACTCATCAACTCCTCCCACACCAATGCACATGACATTTTCACCATTTACATCGCCTGTAGGTAATACATTTATTAATTCATCACCAATTCCAAGGGCATCACCATCCGAATCACCAAATCTTCAAGGGCAATCATACGAAATTGCTATGAGACCACCTTCAGCACCTTGTGCTGTTGACATGTCAAAGACTTCTGAATTAGATTTGAGTATGAAATCAGATACTAATCGAATATCGGAACATCGGTCTACTTCAAATCCTTCTTCAATTAGAAAGGTACCTTCCACACAAAAGATGTCCTTTCCTCCTTCCCCATCTGTTTCTCTTCATATAGTTAAATCTCCGGTTCCTTCGCCGTTAGTAATGCCATCTCCTCACTCCAATTCTCCATGCATAACCGACGATGAATTAATGGATGAAGCTCTGGTGGGCATTGGGGGAAAATGACAGCACGCCATTATAGGCTACTAATTTTTCTATTTGTGCTAGTTATATTATTGCTTCCTTATATTATTTTTTTTTTATAAAATTTTTATGTAAATGGGTTGAGGTAAGAATTGTGTGTGATAGAGATGCGCAAGTGGTATGGTATTTGAAGGATATCCTAATCTCATAGTAGAGTTAGAATTTACAAATCAATGCCGTGGTTTCAATAAAGTCTGTTTAAAAATAATAGCTTTCCGTATTCTAAGTATATATCATATTTGGAGTTGTGTATCAATCAGGTGTGAATTCTTAGAAATCATGCAAAGGCGTGTTCGATTATTCACTGCGTTTTCTATCAAGTAATTGAAATTTGGTTTTACTTGACAATTAGGTCCTTTTTTTTCATATGTCAATCAATTGTAGTCAATAACTTTATCACTAAGTACTTGCTGCCTAAGCTCTGACTTGGAGGTTTCAAATAATTAAGTTCAAGTCTGAAGAGTTTCCGGGCCAATCTTCTCACATTGTTTTAGCCAACGTCTATGTTGCTTTTCCGAGGTGCGCTGTAATTTCATCCTGTATGGAAATAACACCTAAAAATGTCCCACAGGCATTCAAATTGTGTTTTCAATATGTTGTTCCCATTCTGGACACTGTTGACGATCGGAAGTGCATATTTTTTCTTTATAAGAGTTGTCCACTCGCGATAATTATATTGAAATTTTTAGCAGAGAAATTGAGCTTCAGTCAAGCTCTGATATTTTATATATATCGTGGGTTGGATGTAAAACAATAGGTGGTTCATCTGTAAAACAGATAGTTGTAGACTATGTAGGATGATGTCGATTTTCCCACCTCATTTCTTTATTGCAGTTTTCCTGTCGCCATCTAATGTTCTGGAAAAAATAACCTGTTCATGTTTCGGTATTTGGAATTGTTGTATGTTGTGTACTTTGAAAAAAAAAAAATACTTGGTGACTACATAAATTGTTGAAGTCTGTCGCTATATTTTACAATACCTAAGTGACCTTCATGAAACCTTTTCAGTATTTGATTTGCTTACGTAATTGAAATTAACATGTTAGTTCCGTTCACAAGATGTTCACTTTACTGTCTTCAGGATAGGTATATACCAAAAACTTCATGGTTGATACTCTAACGTGGCATTTTTTTCTGTTATGTTCTGCTCGCAGATTATTATCGTACTACATCATTGTTCTTCTAAAAGCTATCATGCCATCCATGTAACTAATGACGCCTTTTAGTTTTTTTAGAAGGTACTGCACTTTCCTTTGGAGAGATTCTGGACATCTAATTCAACTCCCATTCTATGCAGTTATTTAGGTTTGAGAGGGCGAAGTCCAATCGAATATCTCTGATTTGTTTTAGCACAATGACAATTGGCGTACACCATCCAATCCAAGTAGATGCTTCACTTTTTATTTACAATTTATTCTAATTTCGATTGAAGTTTTTCCATTAACACAATGGGAACTTGTCGTACCGCCTGCAAACATCCTATCCAACAAACAATGATGTAAATTCCTTTTCCGCATTGCTCTTGCACTTTTCCTTGCCTTTAAAATTTAAACGTGTAATTAAATTTAAATTTTTTCACATACACTGTCGGACAGAATAAAGTGCAAAACGAAAGTAAACATTTTTTCCAAGAACAATATACAATCGGAACACTTGGACATAATAAAGTGCAAAATTAATTTATTCAAAGCAAAAGTGAGAGGAGAAAAACAGAACGTTAGAACTCAGTATTTATTTTGTGTGCCCTCCGTTGTTGCGTATAACTTCTGTCAATCGTTTGGGCATACTATTAACTAAGTTTTGGAGTTGTGGTTGTGGTATGGCTTTCCATCCACTTTTCATATTTTCCCAGAAAGATGCAAAACTTGTGCGTGTACTTAGTAGGATTCTTTAATCTAATATGGTCTAAAGATGTTCCACCGGTTTGAAATCTGGGGACTGTTGTGGCCATTCCAGCTTTGTTATTTTCAAGAAAATAGTTAGTTGCAACCTTTCTAGTGTGCTTAGGATCATTATCCTGTTGAACGATAAAGTCATTTAAATTCATTTTTTTAGCAGATTGTTCTAGATTTTCCTTCAATAAATTTACATAATATTGGCCTGTAATTTTGACGAGGTGTCCTACTCCGTTTGAAGAAAAGTATCCCCAAACCATTAGAGAACCGCCTCCATGCTTAACAGTACGCTGTATACATTTTGAATTTAGCCTTTGAGTTGACTCACGCCACACTCGTTGTCGCCTTTTAGGAGTGTTTAGCTCGAATTTTGATTCGTTTGACCAAACTATGCGGTTCCAAAAAGATTGAGGCATGTTAACATATTTTTTTGTGAACTCAAAACGTTTCTTTAGATTAGTCGAGCGCAGCAGAGGTTTTTTCTTTGCGTAACAGTTTTTCAATCGGCTTTCGTTCAATCTTTTTTGCATAGTGCGTGACGAAATAATCAAATTAAATTTTTCTTTAATAATATTATTCTGTCAGTCTGTTTACTAGTCTTCCTTTTTCTCTCGCATGCCTTTTTCAAACTGGTCGTTGTTCCTAACGATTTGTATTTCTCAACGGTTTTCCTTGCTCTTGATATCGGAAGGTTGTACTTTTCAGATAAACTATTATATTTTAAACCACTTGACCGATCCTTAACCAAAAGCTTTTTTTTTTTGGGAGCGGGGAAATGCATTTACGCACCTAGGGGACTAGGGTCCCCCGTGTGCCGGACTCACCTGGCCCGGCTAAAACCCCCCTCCCCCCTCCAGGAAGACCACCACGTAACCGTCAAGAAGACATTACTTCGTGGTGGAGTCCTATTAAATAGCCTCCACCAAGGCACCCAAGCCAACAGGTGCTCCTCTGAGAGTCCCTGCCTTCTCGCCACCCCATCAAGTGAGCAGGTGCTCCCGTTAGGAAACCCCATTGTTGTCTCCTTCCTTTTGGCGAAGGATCCCCCTCACGAAAAAGGCAATCCTTCGCCAGTGGTCCTCCCTCTGCAGCATGACCCCGACAATATTGTCCGCGGTTATGCTTCTTAACGTCCTCTGACAGCGGCTTTATTTTAAAGAATCTAGAGGAAGCAACATACTTTAGTTATAAAACTCTACTGAAGATGACTTAAATGTTTTATAAAACATTTAAAATATATTACCTGTTATGACTGGTGTAAAAAAAATCAGAAATTCTCAATTATAAATAACAACTGTTGAAATATTTTAAATTGTTGACTTTATTTTGTCCGAAGAAAACTGCAGGTTGCAAGAATTTATAAACTAAAACAGCACAAATGCAACAGAGTCCATATCACACAAAAAATGGAGAATTCCCGAAGGCTTTTAATGCGTGCACATGCAAATTGTCGTCAAGAAAAAGCTTTTTTCGGTAATAGATGCGTTTTTGGACTTTAGTTTGTCCGACAGTGTAGTTAATCTGAGTAAAGACCCTATACGATTTTTCATTATATAGGTATTTGATTTTTATTTGATTACCATACAACGAACAAGAATTATATAGAAGCAAGATTCAGTCAAATTCCTAATGAGAAAGGGATTACCACTACGAAATGAATAGTGTACTCAGCAAACAAATGAAACATAAAGGAAAAATGTATCTTTTATGGAAACAATACCCATGTAAGAGAGAGAGAGTTATATACACTTTTATCAAAAAGGGGAAATGTTTGACATGCTTAGTCCTGAATTACACGAGAGCGATTTTACCCCATGAGTGACGAAAACCTGTTTTTTTCTTGGTGAGAGAAGTGAGGTAGCAAGAAGGTCATCTGTGAGTGTCAATCACGAATCGTAGGGGTTTTGCTTGAGTTTTTCCTGATTTGCTTTTGTCCATTTTCGTAACTTCCTCATTAGGGTTCGAAGAATTTTTGGTGTCAGGTTGATTTAGTATTGCTTGAGCCGGTGAATAAAAATTTTCAACCCTGCAAAACACTTATGAACCGGTTTTCTAACGTTAGTCACAGCCCCTTCCGTAGCAACACTTCGAGGGTTTTTCTACTTTTGCACAGAAGAGAATTGCCGTGAGTTATGGGATAAAATTCCTCTCGTGTAATTCAGGTCTTAATTAGCAAGCCCGTGTTGTTCCGAGGCTTGATGCAAATGTGTTAGTTCTTTATAATCCGTATAAAGAGCAGCAAACAAATTTACATTGGCTTAAGTTGCCGCGGCGTGCTGCTTTGGTGTTGGTGATCATATGGAATTGTTGATGGTAATAGGTCTTACAAAAAATATTGTTCTTTTTGGCAAAAGATGAATTAAAAATAACAAAATATTTCTTGAACATACTCAATACACTTAAGACTACAAAATGTGGGCACTCTAAGTTAAATTTACCCATCATTCTGCCATCTGTAATGAGTTTGTCCTGAATTACACGAGAGGGATTTTACCCCATAACTCACGGCAATTCTCTCCTGTGCAAAAGTAGAAAAACCCTCGGAGTTTTGCTACGGAAGGGGCTTTGACTAACGTTAAAAAACCGGTTCATAAGTGTTTTGCAGGGTTGAAAATTTGTATTTACCGGCTCTAGCAACCTGACACCAAAAATTTTTCGAACCCTAATGAGGAAGTTACGAAAATGGACAAAAGCAAATCAGGAAAAACTCAAGCAAAACCCCTACGATTCGTGATTGATACTCACAGATGACCCTCTTGCTACCTCACTTCTCTCACCAAGAAAAAAACAGGTTTTCGTCACTCATGGGGTAAAATCCCTCTCGTGTAATTCAGGACTTTTGTATGTACAAAGTATCTCTACTCTAATCAACCTGGTCTGGTTGATTAAAGCATATTTTCCGAAATTAAAAAATCAACATAGGAATAATAATTTACGTACATAATTACTTTTATGAAGTAATTCCCAAAATTTTTTTCAGAAAGTAAAATTACCGATGAACAAAAATTTTGCTCCAACATGCCTCGGCATCGTAACATGTCCAAAATTGAACCAAAACATTTCCCCTTCTTGCCAGTCGGAATGGAAGAAATAATTTACGTTTCGTTCTGTTGGCCAGAGAAACATGCGTTTGCTTTATCTAGAAGATTTATATTTTCAGCCCATGTTTTGCATATAAGCGCTACCAGGGCTGAGTGAAATAAATGTATGTAAATTCAGCTCTGGTATTTCATGTTTAATTTTTACTTATCATATTTTTA
Organism: Leptarthrus brevirostris; assembly: GCA_964036015.1. Lineage (NCBI taxonomy): Eukaryota > Metazoa > Arthropoda > Insecta > Diptera > Asilidae > Leptarthrus > Leptarthrus brevirostris. Next base: position 11,411,249 of record OZ038373.1, read on the forward strand.
TAAAAAGGAAAAATTATCTATCTTGTTACTTTTTTCCTCTTAGTGATTGCACGAATTTATTTGGGGAAAACTGCTTCAGTCGTACTTCTATGAAATACTTGTTCGTTGCTACCATATTCAAAAAGGGCAATCAATTTCTCTGATTGGGCGACTAAATGATTGGTCAGATAGCGATTACTTCCTGAAACAACTTTACTTTCACACACGTTTCCTAAAATGATATGAAAATTGAAAATTGCTATTAGACTGGCAAACGCTCGTCGGTATAGTGAGGGTTAAGGCAAAGATTACTTACTACTAGATAACCGGCTCCCTAAAATACCCAGCTAGTCTTGAAAAAGTAACACTGGCACCACAGTAAAACGAGCTTTTAAAGTCATAAGAATATCCATGCAAATAAAGAGTACAGGAAGTGTGCAGTCATTTTCTTCTGTCACAATTATTTGAGAGAATCATTTACTCCTGTCAAAATTCTGTTCTTATCCGGAGAGAATCACATACTCCTGTCAAAAAAGTACCGCCAAATCTTGTCGAAGAGAGAAATGTACCAAAAAGTACGACCAATAAAAAGAATGCATGTGAAGCACATGATGTGTGCGATGTGTTCCAATCTTTTAATTAGCAAAGTATATTTGTAAATGATATATGAAAAGTATACGTGTCTCTTATCCACAAACTCTCCCGGAAAACAAATTTATAATTCTGACTGCAGGGTTGCCCGATACGGGAAATATACAAAAGCAACCAAAAATTTTTCACTACTTTGTTCGAAGCCGTTTATCTAGTAATAGTAATCTTTGGTTAAGGTGTTGGCCTTCCATTAGAGGGTCGCAGGTTACAGCCCCATCGAAGGCGACACATGGATGTTTTCTACTGACAACACATTACACTAAAAGACCACTGCAAATTCTAAAATAGCGGTGATCTCATGTTTGTTGTTTATTTTCGAATATTCTAATCTTATTCATATTTCAATTCTCCAATCGTCCAATCTTATTCATATCAGATTCTCAAGCCCTTCTCGTAAGATCTAAAATAATTTAACTGTTTGGACTGGTTAAATGTATGTTCAAGGTTTTTTTTCACTCGTATGTCCATACTTTAAGTAATTAAATTATTTAATATATAAAGACAAATGGAATTATTAATAATTTTATTAAAATTTGTGCATTTATGTTTATTTCAGTAAGGTTTTGTGGTAATTGAAATTATGTTTTACAGTAAAGATTAATTTTATTTGTAAGAATGCACAAAGTTTTATTTTTAGTTGTAAATTTCCTGAAAATCTTAAGTTTGCAGTAAACCTCAAACCTGATCTGATCTTGCTCGTATATTTATTTTTGATGGATACAACCTCCAAGCCTATTTAATAGCATACTTTTAATGTAAAAAGATTGTTGAATGACATAAGACATTTTAAAACAGCAAAATAATGTGGAGACCGGCCATAAGATTAAAATTTGTTTGTTACTTAAACATCAATAAAATTAAACAAATTCTATGTTACTGAAGAAAAAAACTTTCTCTAAATCTTGCAATTAAATATCTTAGACAGATAGAATGGCTAGAACAATGACTTCATTCATAGTTTGCCTAGCACAAACTAATCTAATTACTTACTGTTTTTAAAATGTCGTAAACGTCTCATATTTATACATAAATACGAGGATAAAGAATTTTGTTATATATCCTAAAAAAAAACTAATTTAATTTTGCATCTAGTTTTACATAAATTAATTTGACAGGAGAAAGATATCCGAAACGAACAAGAACAACTAGAACCACACAATACTTAGATTGAAATTGATACTGCGCTGGAGATTTGTCGTTATTTATCATGCCTTCGTTGCGCTATTGATTTAAATGCAATATCAGTGTGTATTTAAATAATATTTTTTTTTATTTAATATATACATATATTTAAGAATAAGTATGAGGAAAAATGAAAACAAGAAAAATGTGTAAGCTTCAAAATTGTATTAATATTATGGTTGTGTATATAAGAAGTGTAGTATATTATAAATAATATTTGAAAGAGTTCTTGCATTAAAATATAAATAATTTCTTTTAAATTATTTTAAATTTTGTTTTTCTTTAAGACATTAGTTTCTAGATACTATATAGATGTGTATGAATTTTCATCTCACATTATAATATTGGCCAGGTTGGGTTTCCCGGCCCCACTCATTGCATGGATTAAGTCGTATTTATACAATAGGACTTAAAGAGTGCGTTTTCGTGGCGTGCTCTCTGATGCTTTTGTGGCTCCTTCCGGCGTTCCTCAGGGTAGTCATCTTGGGCCTCTGTTGTTCATCTTATCTATTGATGATATTACTTATTTGCTTCAAGGAAGTAAAATTCTTATTATAAACCGCAACTACTGTACTTTTCAGTACAAGTTTGAAGATACTTGTATTCAACGGGTGGAAGGAGTGAAGGATTTGATAGACAACTTAACTTCATCCCCCACATTAATAATATCGTTGCCAGGACCAGCTCTATGCTGAGTTTTATCCTCCGTTGGTCCAGGGAATTTCCTAGCCCTCACATAAGATTCCATCTTTATACATCCCTTGTTAGACCACTGCTGGAGTATGCTAGTCCGGTTTGGTCTCCGTTTTATGGATCTCACACTACGCGTATTGAATCTGTACAGCGTAGATTTGTGAGATCGGCCCTTCGTGCTTTGCCGTGGAGTGACCCTTTTATTCTACCACCATATGGTGATCGGTTGGGACTGCTACAACTTGCTACTCTCGAGAAACGTCGCTGGATTGCCGATATAATTTTTCTACACCAGCTTCTGCAGGGAAAGATTGACAGTGCGAAACTTTCTTCCAAAATATTACCTAGAGAACTGTCCTATTCCCTTCGAAACCGTTCGAGCTTTCAGATAGCTTTCTCGCGCACTAGTTACGGTATGTTCGAGCCTGTTAATCACATGTGTAGGTTTGCTAATGGTGTTGGTGATGTTTTCAGCACTAACATAGACAAGTTAACATTAAAGAGGAGCCTTTACAACTTGTAACCATCCTGTTGTACTCACTTGTCTTTTTTTTTTTGTAAGGCGTAAAGTTTCCTTCCTTGTATGTTTTGTATTGACTTGGCTTAAGCTGCCTGTGCATCCCTGATTGTTGTGTTTGGGTGTATTTTGGCTTTTGTTTACTAATGATTTTATGCATGTGGTGTGGGAGCCTCATCTACCTTAATATTTTGTGTATTTTGGTGGGTAGGTCAATTGATTCCTGTCTTCTGCCTGTGAAGTGCGCCTTCTGAGTTAGAAGGGTTAATTCAATAAGGACAGGTGTAGAGTCAGGGGCGGGCTGGGCCACCGGGCAACCGTGGAACTTGTAAAGTTGTTTACGAGTTCTCATACAAGATTCAATTCTTTAAAGTGGCCAGGATGTGTATATTCAAGAGTTTTCGAACATTGAGCTGCTAGGCCCCAAGATATATGGGACCCTTCAGTACTCTCAGATGATTTGAGCGAAGACTCGTTAAATTCTTTGAAAATTTCGATACGACGGCGTAAATGTTATATACTTTCTGCCGTGGTAATTCGATATAGTGCAGGTTAGTGTAAGACCAAAGAAAGAAAGAACATCTTAACAAAACAAAATATATTGATAAGCTATTTTTTTTTATACGATGTGGCCAAATCCTAGGGGACAACCCTTTGATGCGTTAGCATGGTTTAGGCCGGAAGGGAATTAGGGTAAGGGAAGTGAGGAAGGTTGAGTCTTGTTTTTGCATTGCTGCGAGCTAGACAACAGCCCAGAGACAGAGTGGATTATTTTAATTTCTTAATAAAAGCTCACGGGGTCATCTGGTTTCGAGCCCGGGGCCCATGGCATGGTGGTCGTGCGGCTCAACGCATTTATCCAACTCCATCTCCATGAGGATACCATATTATCGTCCTGAGTGAGAAGCCTTCCAGGTAACATCAGGTTAATTGAGATCACCAAAGAAAAAAGAACAAGAATGCATGGTAATGCATAATATTTGGCGCTTATCTACAAGTTCCACGTCAGGCCTAGACTCGAATATAATTCCCATATTTGGGCAGGAACCGGACACATCGTGCTGTCCGAATTGGATAAATTTCAAAGAAAGGTTATTAAACTTTTTGTCGACTCCATAATCTCTGAGAGCATTGACGCTCTGGAGCATCGACGTAATGTGGTTGTCTCTCACTCTTTTATCGCTATTTCCACGGACATTGTTCTAACGAAATTGCTAGTCTGATTCCTTGTAGACGCATCACAACGCCTGGTATCGCGCGTTGTCGATCTCACCCCTATACACTCCATGTCAAATTTGGACGGACCTTCAAATTTCGGGAGTCTTTTCTGAGCCGAACAACATGAAAGTGAAACAGTTTATCATCTCCTACTCGTCTTATGAGCCCAAAACTTTCAAACGAGGCGCATATCGATACTTTCTTGACTTAACCTCTTAACCATTTCTCACATCCTTAATTCCTTTCCTGCCAAGGCTGTGCTTCAGCACCATAGGGTATAACCTGAGCTTTGGCAATATCATAAAAAACCGGACCTTAAAGGGGTTCTAGTAGGAAGACAAACCAATTATAGATGTAGGAAGGCAAGATAGAAGGAATACAGATGCCAAAAATAAACACGTTCTTGTAAGGCAGCATAATGGAGATGCATAAAATTTCCATTTCACCAAATTCCATAACAGCAACGAGTCTACATGAAATACGATGGCGAGCAACTCTGAACAAGCTAATTGGGACTAAGCAGTTTCTTATCTAGAACACACAGGCAGGTCTCAGTTAAACCAACCAAGTCAGAACAGGAATTACTAGAGCAGATATAGAGGCTATTCATCTTGAAACGGAGACTAGTTAAATTTAATTTTTTGAGATTTCCTTAATCGATTTTTTGGAACAATTGGTAAGCGAGTTTACAGAACAAAGTCATGAACGATAGAGTTGCGCGATCAAAGTTCAGACTTAGAACCGCCTTTCTAAATTGATGTGTTCAATCGATCCTTAATACTCTAAAAAAAATTCTGGGTGAGTAAGCATTATTTAAAACTATTCCAAATTTCAAGTTGTTAGCATTAGCAGTTGCTCAAATAAGTAGCTATGACAGACAGACGAAGTCGCTCCATAAAGGTTACTTTTTTCCATTTTGGTTCGGAACCGTAAAAACAGTGGCCATTAGAAGATCTCTATTTTCCGGCGGGAGAAGAGTTTCACCCGATTCAAAAGAACAATTGCAAGTGCACATACAATGTAAAGTGAATTCCGTACAACCGACATCAGTCTGCAACTGGCGAGAAAAATACCATCCTTGTGATGATAAAGGTTCAAAACTCTCGTGATTATTACAATTAGTTAAAATTTCAGCATCCCGAGGGGAAGGTCGTAATGGTGCATTATAATACTACGTCTTATCCCTATAGATGATATCTAAAATCCTGTGGAGCTAATGATGAACCTTGCTAGGTTTCTGATATCAGCAGAAACTAGTTCGGCTAAATCCTTAAAAATGGAATTGCCTAAATGCCGGCCCGTGTTATTGCCTAGAGGCAGACCATTGCAGGGGAAATAAGTGATGGTTTCCTCTTCTTCCGCATCTCGACAGCTCAGAACTCCTAAATGACAGTATTTCCTCGGTCGATTGGAGTTATATCTATAGCACCTCCGATGTTAATAACCAAGTGGAATATCTTAACTTTTTGAATGATAAATTATGGACTCAATTTCATTTTTGTAGTGCGGCGGCTCATTTTATGTCATCATACTTAAGTCAGTCGTCAGTCAACTGTGTCAGGGACTTGTTATTCGGAATTATCGGATCGATACTTGATCCATTGTTATTTACTCTATACATTAATGAAATTGTTTCGATTCCAAAATATTGTTCTATTTTACTGTATGCCGATGATTTGCAGTTATTCCTTAATTCCACTCTTAATGATAAAAGAGTAAGTTATACGACTATCGACAAGTTAAATAAATTATTATAACGCCTTATTCATGAACAGAAAGTTTCCTTTCGACTAACACTTGGTGGAAGTCATTTATTCAAAAATGAAAAGGTAAAAGCACTTGTTTAACTTCCCAAAAAAATTATTCCAAATCGGTCCATGCCTTAAAAAGTTAGGTTCAACCCCTTACCCCCATCCCACCAAAATTTTTGTTCTCGTGGTATTAATCAGGGAACATACTCTACCCAACAGAAAAAGAATCATCGAAATCGGTCCACGCGTTACGAAGTTAGACTATACCCCTCCTGCTCCCCCACCACCCATCTTAGGACCAAATTATTCTCTTATTAGCAATGGGAAATCACACTCTATACAACAGCAAAAGCATCATCCAAATCGGTTCATGCGTTACGAAGTTAGGCTAGCCAATAAAATATCAAAGGTTTTATTCAAAAATATTTGTTGCTGGGCGATATTTTCATTTTATATCATTTTTAATTTTTCCAATCGACAGCCATCCTGTCCTACCGTGAAAACCCTAAGCAGCACAAAACGTCATAGCACACATTCATTGTTATAAGGAAGAAATGAAGACAACATAAACATTAATTTTCTTGCGAAAGAAAATTCCCAGCGCCCCAGCACTTGCAATTATTATAATTCGAAAAGACCAGAGCAGAGCCAATGTGCTTACCTACCACTCACTCATCGGTTCTTCGCCTACGGTAGAAAAAGCACGAGTTAATCGAATGTGGTTTTGGCTATTGAACTTCCCTAAAACAATTCAACATGAAATCAACCCGCCACATGTTTCAACTTAGCTAATCATTCAGTCAAAGCTGCGCACTGAGTTTCATTTTACTCGGCAACAGGGTGCGATACTGAACGAGCGCAAGCGCACCATCCTCGCCCAATTCCTTCAGCTTCAGTCGAACACAGCAGTCCACTGAAATTCACTTCACTTCAACGTTGACTGGTGGTTTCGCTTGATTCAATGAAAACTCATGTGTTTCACTTCGACCGCTCTGCTTGAAAGGAAATCGCTTTGTTCCCGTCAAGCTGTTGTGTCGTCAGTCGTGCCAGTAAGGCGCTGGCACGCTTCAGTCTGTGGGGTGGTTGGGTGGTGCGCTTTCGTATGAATTTTTCTCGGGCACACTTTTCTCAAATTGCAGTCGCCTGAATTGAACCTCTTCACATTGCGACGATTCAATGCTTATGCTGGTCGGCAATATTGAGTGAGCGAGGCGCTGGGCTTCAATCTTTAATGCTGAAAACTCCACTGGCTTGGACGGTTGGCATGCGCTTGGTGTAAAATGTGTAGTGGCCGGCGTGAAGGGCCTCAAGGAAACTCAGGAACATTTCCGTTCAATCAACTTTGGAACGGTCGCTTCACGTGTTCAACCTCAGTGCATCGAATTGAATTGGGAAATTAACTTGCGCGTGTAATCTCTGTCAGGTGAAATTTCTGGATATTGTTTGGTTCGGTGGTGGGAAGTAATTTATTTAAAATATCGGAACTATAAAATTGTTTGTAATCTAACTCCGATGAAAAGTGAAATTAGAAAATTTACAATAATCTCTGTTGCCAACTGTACGATAATATATTTTTTGCATTCCTTTGTTTTGACCTTCGTTGACTAATGCCTGTGCACGTACAAGTGTACATCTGTAAATGATTACGAAGGCCATAAAGATTTTTTTTTGCAAAATCAGAGAGCCCAAGGTATCAGATGGTTTGGTTTTTTTTAAAGATTAATTTCTGCACTACCTAAATTATACCTTACAGCTATTTTCAACGCCTTGACAAAAAATTATAGACAAGGTGGTTTTGTATGGTGTATGAGTTCAAACGTGGCCATCCCTTGCGAACCATTTTCTGGAACGTTTGCCAAATCGACATTCTCAAATCAAACCCATCTATTTGACATTTTTAAGAAATTCTACTTCTTATATTTTTAAAGGTGGCATCATTATTGACACGTTGAATGCCACGTTAATTTTACATTTCTTGCTCGTGCTTTATTTATTTAAGCTTAATACAAGCTATAACATAATAGTACAACAAATAAAAATACAAGCTATTATTAATAGTATAAGCTACAATATGAGCTATAATTATAACAAATGCAAACTGGAAAGAAAAAGAATTAAGAAAGGCGATCAGGATGGGCGGGATCAAGATATAAAGGCTTTGTGAAGGGATGATTTACTCAGATGGAAGTCAAAGGAGGAAAGGTCGTTGACTTTTCGTAGCATCCTGGTGATTGGTTCGTGTTGACCGTAGTTCGTACGATGGCGATCGAGTCGGAAAAGGGTACTGGATCTAAGGTTGTGGGGATTGGTATAAATGGGTAAAGATTGCAGTATTGAAGGGTCTTTGTGGGATCATCATGTATTCCACGTGATTTTTTTTACTGGGATGTTTTAGGATGAGTCTTATGAGGGTAAACAAAATTGTTGAACACTACGATCCAGATCAAGTGAAAAAGACTTAAAGCATTTAGAGCTTTTACTTTTGATGGTAATACGTTGTTACATACCCAATAAATTTTCCTGATTTTTAAAACTTGGTATCTTCACAACATTTGATCAATACTAATTAAGGTGAAATTTGAAAGCTTGCAATTTTTACTGTAAAAATCTTCTATTCGAGAACTATTTTTGCAGACACAGCCGTCAACATGTCTCATGTCGTCTACGGTCGGTATATATCGAAGTACTGCTATGCCTAGCAATATTGATGACTGCTATGAGCGCTGGGACTGCAGCTGAGTAGAATATTAAGCTTGCATCACTGCTAGACTGCGACTGCCTCTGGTGCGCTGGTCGATGTGGTCTTGATGGCGACTGGCCCCAAAGCACTGAGCCAATCAGTCACAATTACATATATAGTCTGGCTGGTGTCTGGCGGTGAAGTTAACCCTTTACTTCGTTGTGGGATGGATGACGTTGGTGGGAAAAATGTAACTTCCTTACAATATGTTTGTTAAAAACAAAAATTCAAAACTCGAATTCGTTTGGCTTTTCTACAAAAGCACCACTAAAGAGTTAGATTTTTTAAGCTGCATGAAACCGAAAGGACGGGCTGAGAGTAAAATTGACCTATTTATAAGGTTCCGGCAAAAGTGGCTTAGAAAATGTTCCGCGCAAAAACGAATCGCGTGAGATTCCGGGCAAAAACGAATTTTAGAAAATTTCCGGGCAAAAACGTCTTAACTACTTAACTGCATTACATTTTGTAGTTAAATCGCTTTTGCCCGGTAATTTTCTACGATTCGTTTTTGACCGGAGCTTTACGCGCTTCGTTTTTGCGCGGAACATTTTCTAAGCTACTTTTGCCCGAACCTTATAAATAGGTCACTTTTACACTCAGCCCGTCATATGTAAACTACATACCAATAAATCTGTGCCTTCCCGGCATAACCGGATTAGTTCATTTTTTTTTCAAAATTGAGTTATGTGAGATATGTATGGCGAATGAAACAAAAACTTCAATTTCTCGGAAACTTCATTTTAAATGGTTATGCCGGAACGCCACAGAAATATTTGCCCGGGGTTACACAAACTTCCCAAAATTGTACTTTATGTTCCAAACTGCTATCAAAATCATATTTCAAACTTTATTCGATATGTGTAGTTTTGAACATTTTTAAAATAGACTAACTTTCTTGAGTGTCCCCAAACAGGGCTATTATCCGACAGCTAAAAATCTTCTTACAAATAATCTTATAAGACAAACTTTCTCCATAATTTTTCTGATTTTCGATGTCGTTTTGGTGAAAGTTTTGCATTTGCTTTTATCCAATTTAGTTTTCAAAAACTTTTTGCACGTGTACGCGACAAATTGAGATACTCGAAAAACTTTGCCAAAAAGGACTTCAAAAACTTCTCTGTACACTTGATTGAGTTCAAAGCAATGAAGATGACTATCTTGACTACAGAATGGAACCAAATAATTTGTAATTGATAATAAAACTAGTAAATGCTTCTTCTATAAGTTTTGCAAGAGTTTTAATTTTATAAAAAATTAATTGAAATCGATTTGTGCTTTTGCTCGTCATTGAAGTCATAAGACTTTGAAACTGCAATTGAACAAAGAGAAGTGAAGTGAGCTTAAGGAAATATTTGTGAAAATCGTGGTTAGAGAGCCAGTTTGTTTTCTTGAGAAATACTTCAGTGTTATCAACAGGATGCTTAAGGGCTTTTAATATCTGAGAACTTTACTGCTGGAAAGGACCTCTTTATCTGCATGCAATTCAACAGATTTTCAATTGAACTTGTGATAATTGGGCAAAGAAAGGAACAAAAAGGATTTTGTGGGAGCATCTGTTAAAATGGAAAATTGGGTGATTCGTCGGAGATGTACGATTGGAATAGATGGGAAACAGTAAAACTTTATGGATGATATGAATACACTAAGATTCTGAGAAGTACTTTACCTGATTCGAAGAGATTTACATCTTGAGAAGGATTCTGAACAGCTAAATACTACTCATGGGTCATTCATAAATGTCAATTTGTCTAAATTTTTAGAACTTGTGATGTAGTTTGCTCAAAATTCTAAAATTTTTTCAAGAACCAAACAAACCTTCGATAGAGACAAAGTTAGAGAGATATCTCAACGAAACGGCAAGTCGAAGCGCACGTTGAGATAGAGTGGAAGTCAGCTACAAGTGGTTACAGGTGCTCCAATTAAAGTTTTTGGAAAAGCGTAGGTCGCATTAAGTTTCCGTAGACACAAATACTTCTTAAATTTGACTGTGATCAAGTCGAAAAAATTCCTTCAATCGCTGTTGAGCACGAATTGGTTAAGCGTTCTAATAGCTCAAAGCTTTACAAATATGTACGTAGGTTGCTACTTAAATTTTGTTGAGATATGGCAACACCAGTGTGAATATGGTAAAGTCTGACATTGTCATCGTAAAGTTTGACATTTTTATTGGTAGTCGTACTTAGAACGTTTTGTCATACGAGTGCTATTTGTGTTGTTTATAGGTACTTGAAACATTCATCTTGGTCAAAAACTGGAATTAAACCGTGAATATTTTCGTGCGATGATTTTCTATGATTTTCGACGTGGATTAACCAACAACAGTGTGCGGATCAACTCGCTTCGACTTTTGGTAATGAAGCACTATCTTGAGCGTGTTTCGTTGGTTTTCCGAATTCAATCGTGTTCGGACTTAGCTATAGGACGAATTTCGTGAAGGTCGTCCTAAATCGGTTGTTGTGCCAGAAAAAATCGATACTGTGCGTGAACTGATATTACAAGATCGTCATGTGATATACCCTGAGATCAAGGCATGCTTGGGCATTAGTTCCACTCACATACATTCAACATTTCAACTCAGCATTTGGACGTCAAAAATATTTGTTCGCGTTGGATACCGCATAAATTGACAATCGCTCAAAAGAAGGCTCTTGTCGATTGGTGCAAAAGGCATCTATAAGACCATGGCAGGCGATCTATGCATGATTCCGAAACTAAGGGACGGGGGAGGGGAGGGGAGGGGTGAGGAGATGAGGGGAGGGGAGGGGACGGTGGACAAACCCGAGTAACAAACAATCGAGTAACTGTAAATAATTGTATTCAAATAATCTGAAATTGTAGTTGTGAGTTTATTTTTTTGGCTAAACGGCAGTTTGTTGTAACGTCTTGAGTTAAAACGGCACGCGGAAAAGCGATACCATCTCAACTAAAGATTATAAAAATAAGAAGTCTTCTTATCAAATTGCAAAAAAATTTAAACTTTCAAGATCTACAGATCAGATCAGGGTATAATTATTTTATTCGTAACGACTGGAAGTATCGAGAAGAAACCGAAAAAGCGAAAGTCGAATTTTAAGGAAAACAATTAAACAAAATCGTGCTGCAACAGAGTCTGGAATTTGTACAGAGAGCATAGGAAAAAGTGTTTCTGTGGATACCTGTAGAAGAAGGATGAGAGAAATGGGTTATAAATCTTATAAGGTAAATTTTCTGATATTCTGTTTTGGAATCAGCAATAATCTCTAAGGTTTAAGGCTAAGGAGAAATTATTTTTGACCAGTATCCAAAAACGGAAACGCCTTGCTTTTGCTAAAGCCCACGAAAATTGGACACTTAATCAGTGGCGATCAGTTATATGGAGTGATGAGGCACGCTTTGAGTTGGACATGCAATTCTATAAAAAACTCGTCATTCGAAAAAAAAAACTGAAGCATTCCAAAATGACTGCCTGAGTCGAAAAGTAAAATTCCCAAGCTCTGTAATGATTTGGGGATGTATGTCAGCTCGAGGAGTTGGTCATCTGTGCTTCACTAATACTACAATAAATATCACTACGTACCAGACTACTCTGCAAAATTATCTTCTTCCATCAATACCTGCTTTGGAAAGACCAGGAGGCGAATATATTTTCCAGCAGGACGGGGCCAGCTGTCATACGGCCAAATTAACAAAGCAATGGTTTCAAAAACATGAAGTTCCACTAATGCAATGGTTTGATGGCCATTGCTTTAGTGGAACTTCATGTTCTTGAAACCAAAACCCGGACCTTTCTCCCATTGAGAACATATGAGGAAAAATTATAAAGACATTGAGGTATTCTCCCGCTGCCCTAATGGATGTTCTTCATAGGGAAATACAAAGCATCTGGGATTCAATAACACCAGCTGAGTGTGAAGAATTAGTAATCACTATGCCTAGACTAGACGTATGAAGGATTTTATCCGACGAAATGGTGGCGCTACTAAATGGTAGAGAAAAGTTAATTTAATGTTTAGCAGGCTTAATTCTCTATGAATAGAATTCGAATTTTTTTTCTTTTTTAGTGAATTATGTTAAAACATTTGATGGATTTTTATATAAATAATAATTAATTAATTAACATGTTATTTAATTGTTGTTTTTCATATTTTGCACCTTCAATTTATTTGCAAATTAATTTTATTACATTTGGTAATACTTTATTTTTTTAAATTTGAACGTCCCTCTTCGGTGGGCATCTGCCTTTAAATAACGCACAACAAAATGCACTTCAAATTTCAAAACATTCAAATTGTTAATCGATCGTTCGTAGTTTCTTGACAAAAAAATTTTGCTCCAAAATTGTAATTTGTAGAATCTTGTAAAAGGTAGACGAACCTTTTTGCCGCAAGTTTTATGATAGACGAAGATTTTTGCAGGTTGATGCCATAAAAAAAGTCGCATTATTGAAAGAACCTGTAATCCTATTTCGATTGTGCGAGTTCTATTAGAATTCCTTATATCCTGAAATATATTTGCCACAAGTACTTCTATATAAATTTGTCAGCAGACTTTATTATTACGAATTCATTTATATTTTCGAACTAAAATCTTGAAAATATATCTACGAGTATTTCAACCGCAACCGAAAATGATATTTCTCTTTTCGGTTTTAACCGAAACCGAATTAAAGAAAATTAATTACGGTTAAGGTTGTTACAATTGCGGTTTATATAAAATAGTTTTTAAAAAAAAGTTGAACCGACTTCACAAAAAGCGCTAAAAAGCATAAAATAATTTTTAATTTTATATCTATTACGACATTTTGAAGTCGGTGCAAATCAAACAAACCAAACAACTACAACAAAAATATTTAATCGTCATTTCTTATTATCCCGTAAGCTGAAACGTTCAGGTAGTATTACGTAAATTTTCAAAAAAGAAAGGAAAGGAATCATCGAAATAGGTTCACGCATTACGAAGTTACTACCCCTCCCCCTCCCCCACCACCATCATAGGACCAAATTATTCTCCTATTAGCAATGGGGGATCACACTCTATACAACAGCAAAGGAACAATCCAAATCGGTCCACACGTTACAAAGTTACGATCCACCCCCCTTCTCCCACCCCAACCACACCAAAAATTTTATTTCTCGTGGTATCAACCAGGGAGCATACCCTACCCAAAAGAAAAAGAAATATCCAAATCGGTCCACGCGTTACGAAATTAGACTACTCCTTCCCTCGCCCAACCCCCTACCATGGGCCAAATTATTCTTCTATTAGCAATGGGTGATCACACTCTATACAACAGCAAAAGAACCATCCAAATCGGTCTACGTGTTACAAAGTTAGGTTCCACCCCCAGCACCAGTATCAACCAAGCATCATATTCTACCGAATAGAAAAAGAATTATCCAAATCGGTCCACGCGTTACGAAGTTAGACGACCCCTCCCACCATCCACACCTTTGACCATAGGACCAAATTATTCTCCTATTGTTACAAAGTTAGGTTCCACCCCCATCCCTCCACAATTTTTTTCTCCTGGTATCAACCACGAAACATACTCTACCCAACAGAAAAATAATTATCCAAATCGGTCCACGCGTTACACAGTTAGCCTAACCCCCCCCCCCCCCCCCCCCCCGCCGCCCACCCTAGACCAAATTTTTCATTCATCATACTCTGTACAACAAAAAAGAACCATCCAAATTGGACCACGCGTTACAAAGTTAGGTTTCACCCCCACCCCCATCCCCACCCTACCAAAAATTTTTTAGAAATGGTACCAAATCGGTGAACATACTCTACCCAACAAAAAAAGAATCATCAAAATCGCTCGACGCGTTACAAAGTTATGCCCGGTCAGACATAAAAAAAAATAAATAAAAAATAAAAAAAAAAATACGCGTCGAACTTAGAACCTCTTTGTTTTTGGGTAGTCGGTTCAAAACCCAATTTGGTTTCGGTTAAATGTAACCGATTTATAATTTCGGTAATGGTCCCATTTCGACTCCGTGATAGAGCGTGTCATTATTCATCTTACTGACCTCGAAAAGTATGGATTTGCCACTAATATCAGTCATCTCGAATATTTGTTAATTCCGCCTTCCCCCTCCCCCACTATCGGTCCATGGTACCATTAATATTCTAAACTAACTACCGCAGTATATAACGTCATCTGTCATGTCATTTTGCCATCGAAATCCGATTAACGGTTTCCGAGATAAGACCGGACAAACACACAGACAAAAATTGTAAAAATAATTGAATGGTTTTTCATATTATGTAAATAACCATATTAGCTTATAAAATAACAATTATTTTGAAATCACAAACACACACTCCAATTTTATTAATATAGAAGAAAAAGATCAAAAAGGCGAATGACCTAGCTTTCTATATAATATAGATATATGAAAGAAAGCAGTCTAACTTTAACCCACAAGCCTAAGAAAGTGGAAGGTAAGATATTCTTAATTATGGTGTGTTCTCAGCAGTAAACAGGAGACTAATTATACATTGGCGGGACTATGACTTACAAATATATCAAAACTGGGTTTACTAATCGCAAAGGAAAACAGAATAAGATATGCGTTATTATTTCGTCTCTACAAGGATTCCTTGCAGATAGCATTCAAATAAAATATTCTGGTTTCAACGCAAAATAGATTTTTACATTATTCTAAGGACATAGTCTTGCGTCGCCCAGTCTATAAATATTCATATTTCCCTTGTCAATCGCATTCCTTTCTATAAAATATTTTTATTCGGAAAAAATTCTTCCAAGAGAGTTATTTACGAAGTCTTTCAAAGTTTATCCTTCCCGAAGGATTTAAAGCTGAAATTGCTTTCTTTTCATTATAATTCAGTTCGGACAGATAATCCTCTCAAGAAAATGTTGAAAAAAAAATTATTTTCATTAAATAAATTGGAGCAAAACCAACATACTGTGACCTGTGGACCCTATCCGTTTGGGAAATATTTCAAAGGACACCTATCGATTTATATTTTTCTTCAGACGCAAAAGTAGAGGACGACTTACCATAGCCATGACTAGATTGATATCATGAAAAGGAATCTTCACCTTTTGGAGCGCAAATGAAAATTCCCAGAATATCCTCAATAAGTTCTATTTCTACCCGGGAGATTTTAAATCTGTTCGTGACAGATTGGAATGCACTTTGAAACAGGAATTGTAAATTATATTATATTTTAGTATCTGGCAGTTGATGCGGTTTGACTCAGAATTTCAAATAGAAATTTAAGGATTTTTTGCCTGGCACCCTCATAAGAATTCCAACAAAGGAATTTATCGAATTCATTTCAATTTGGGGTTCCTACGTTCATAAGTGAAGGAATTATTTAATATAGAGAAGATCAAGATAAAAAGACTTTGATTGTGTGAAAGATTTTCAAAACTTAGTGGTAATAAAAGAATTGATTTTGATTGATTTGATAAAAAAAATAATTGAATGCACGAATTCTGTTGCAGGTTCGTGCTAATATTTTTTTTTATTGTCAGTTGGTTGTTGGCACTTAAATTCTGACCATTTTTCCCATTCATATTCTGACCAAAAATTCCTAAGTGATAAAAAACTTTTTCCTCGGTTCTCATCAGATGAAAACGAAGAATTGTAAGGATTTGATATCTGATAAAAATATTCTGGGAAAGTTGCCAGAAATGGAAGTTAAAAAGTTTAAGTATTTCATATTTCGCTGCCAACATAATATCAGGCACCACTATTGCCGACCAGTGGCTAGACACAGGTGACTTTGGAATCCTAATGTCATTTAGGGAGTAAGAGCTTAAACAGTTAAATTTCCGATAAAGCTTAAGAACAAAATCTATAAGCTGAAGGGTATCTTGCCGCCACAAATGCAATTACAGTAATTCTATAGCAGTAAGCCCTGAACGTCCTAACCTAACCTATGAATCTTTTCTACTACGACATAAGATGCCATTAAAGAGGCAGTTGGAGATTTTAGAGTTAAAGCGCTATCTCAGAATTCAATTTAAATTGCAGGACCACCTAAAATCTTTGTCATCGAGTCGGCTGATGTTCTTTTTCAGCCATGTCTCTCAAAGGTTAAAAAAACTAGTGCAGGAGCTAGTGGCATTGAGAGTGTGATTGTTCGTGAATCTAGTCGTTCCACTATATCTAAGAATAGTACCTGATGGCTCCACCATCTTCAAAGAATGTGCGTTTTATGAAGGCACGGAGGTGTGGCCGCCAGCGAAAGCATCCGAACATCCGAGCATCCGTTCTCTACTCACACAGTTGTTCCTGATGGTGAGATTGCTTTTCTACAATCTCCAGCTTTTTAGGACGCTTTCTACTGCTGATATTGTTCAACATGCTCGTCATAGTGATAGTTCTGTTTTGAGGGGTGGGGTGGGTGGGGGGGGGGGGTACTAGTATATACAACAGTCTGATTCCAATTTCTGGTATCTTCGAAATGCTGGAGTATGAACGGATGAGTTAGAGCCTTCTAGGATAAGGCGATCTTAATCTGAACATTCTCAAGTTAGTTAGTTACACCTCCAAGCGGTTGCAACGTAGCCAAGTAACTAATGCGGGAGGAGATAACCTCTCGAAAAATCACCCTAGCTCCAAGGTTGTAGTAGGCCATACCAAGAGAGTCTGCAGTAGTATGTCCCTATCTGAAGAACCCAGGGGTAATTGGGTCGCGAATGGCGTCTCCTCAGGCATTTCTGTAGGAGTGGAGGTGGAGGGGGTATGTTAGACCGTAATAGGTTGGCTATACCCACGGTACCCAGCACAACAGAAGCAGCTTTGGAAAAATTACCTTTTGAAGGTTCTGTGGTGGCTATGGAGGATGGCTCGCTCCCGCCGGCTGAAACTGCTGTAGCAGTCCTGGAAAAAGGTGCCATTGGCAAAATACTAACTAGCACTTCCTCAGGTGCGGCCGTGCAGAGATGGTAGACTCTAACGAGTTGGTTATCTCCGCGGTACACGCACCAGTAGAAGATGCAGACCTGCCTTCCGAAGGGTTAGCTGCGGTTAATCCAGAGAAGGGTCCTGGCTCTGGACTAAAGCCTTATGGCCTGGATCCTTTCAATGCCGTGGATAAAGAAAGGGTTAAAGTTGTAATTAACGCATGGACCAAGAAGGAACACTGGAGACGATGGAACAGCATGGATTCCTGCATATAGGCTAGGATTCTAGCAGTGACCCAGGAAACCGAGGTTAGTGGCGACAGTGCGATAACTGGATACTTAGTTGCCCCCACTAAGGGAGACTGGGAGGGGACGAAAAGGGACCCGATTCTATGTGGTCTGTTTCGGCTAATCCTCAGAGAGGTGTTTTTAGTGAGTAAGAATCTCACATTACCGGAGGGTATGCGCTGTCCGGTGTCTTTTGGAAGATTTTTACCTGTCCCGCTAAAAAAAATCTCCGAAATTAATATTCAGCACCCTGCTAGTATTATAGCTCTGTGGCTGACCAAGCTCTTTAGTATATTTTTGTTTCCGGAAACATCTGAAGATCCTTTTTTTTGTGATGCAGGCAGGAAAGAACCCTATGACGCGTTAGCATGGCTTCAGCCGAAAGGGAATTATAGTATGGGGATTGAGAGAACTTGACCCAGAGACAGAGTGAACTTTGAATTTTAATTAAAACTCAAGGGAAGACTGAGGTTCCAATCATGTAACCATGGCGTAATTATCGTGCCATGCAACCAATTGATCCAACTGCGTCTCCAGATAATGTTACTGCTCATACTATTGGCTCCATATGTCTCTGGTGCATACTGTTGCTTAAGGATTCAAATGCTGCACTTATAGATTGCTCTGAAACTGTAGTAGCATATATCAAACAGTAACATAGAACATCTTTGTAGAGGTGGGGAGAAGACTAGTTTTGCTAACATAACAACGTCACAGGAGTGCTCTATATAAGAATATATCAACCTGATATGAACCTCAAAACTTTTATTCCACAAATACTAAAGTCACGTGAGTGACTATTATTTGCCAGTACTCTCTGGTCTCTGCGATCACCCATCTATGAACGCCTCGAGGATTCTTTAATGTCCAGCTGGGTTATTAGATTTTAAGAGATCTGTCTTATGTAGCCTAACAGCATTAAGAGCTACCTCTTTCCTTACATATAAGGGTAGAGGTAGGAGGTCTAGAAACGCTTCTAAGGCTGAGGATAGCCAAGTGCGCATGGCACCGGTTACTGCTAGACATGCAAGTATCTATCGTCTTACGTTCATGGTTAGGGATTGGTAAATAGAGATAAAGATATCATGTGTGATCGCTTCATGTTTTTGGCACTGAGTGCGAGATCAGCTTGGAACTTGGAGTTGTGTGTTCTCTCTGCTTGCTAGAAGGAGTCCTGGCCTTAGCGTATGTTTAATAACCCTGTTAATAAAATTATGTTTATAGAGATAATTTACTTTTTTAAATAATTTAATTATTGCATGTAAAATAATATTTATTACAGCACTTAAACATTACTTACAATAAATGAAACTTTTGAACCTGTTTGTAATCATACAAAGCACCACATTTGGCCGCCCCTGATCTAGGGCTATGCCTAAGTATTTAACCTTTCTTAATGTAGATATGTCCCC
Source organism: Leptarthrus brevirostris (assembly GCA_964036015.1). Taxonomy (NCBI): domain Eukaryota; kingdom Metazoa; phylum Arthropoda; class Insecta; order Diptera; family Asilidae; genus Leptarthrus; species Leptarthrus brevirostris. The sequence continues at coordinate 11,430,543 of OZ038373.1, forward strand.
CACAAGGGTCGGAGCAGGTAGATTCACCTTTCTCTTCCACATGAATGGGATGATAGCGGGGTTGGCGCGAAGGCCTTTTTGCCAACACCAGTTTTCGACTATGTTTATGTCCTTTTGTATTCTTTCAGAGATTGTCCGATCACGCCTACTCCTGACTATCATAACCAAGTTATCTGCATATCCTTGGTTTTCAAAGCCGGCAATTGTTAGCTTAGTTATGAGCTTGTCAATCGCAACGTTAAGGCACACCTACCTGGCCTTAACAGTAACTGAATTTTCTGCTAGGTTAGCTGTGATTTTCCGGCAACTGAGCATCTCTTTTATCTATTTGACCGTTGACGGTTATATTTCCCTCTTGACGGCCGCCCATCTTACTCTCTCCATTGTGAAGGTACGTCCAGAGCGGCTTTTAATCCGGATTGAAGGCCGGTAGTGGAGACAATCCGCATCGGAAGATTTTTCTATACCTTCACTTGGTGTGAAATCTGGGAAGTGAGTTCCCACCGAGGAATAATACTAGTTGCATCTCTGTGTTTTATAGAACAGCTAGTCTCATATGAATGAGTAGTTAGTACAGATACTTCCAACAAAAATATTGTGTATGAGGTGATATCAATATTGATGAAAAAGCTATGAGCGCTGCATACAGAAGTAATAGAAAAACTTGGAGAAGAATAGGTCTTTTGGCACACCGCCATTGAAGTTGTAAAATTTAAATGTAGTGGAGCTAAATAATAAAACAATTTTTCTCCCTTACTTATTTTATAATAGATAAAAATTGTTTTTTAAAAAAGGCACACAAATGCATTAGTGTGGTAGTAGATAACGTGCTGGATTTTTACAATAGGAATTGGGCTTCAATCCTACTGTGGTCCCTGCCTGATGCAAAGGAAAATGATTCGGGATAAATCGTAATCTAAAAGGATACATGCTGTTATCTGTTATTGAATTAGAGTAAGGCCCTTCTCCCTCATATTCTATATCGCACGAAGAAAACAGCAAAAGTCATAAGCAACTTTAACTGCGTCCTTGTAAAACTTAATTATTTTTGATATTTTACTATTAAAAAAAACATTAAAATGCAAGGTCTATAAAGAGGTCGTAAATTTTTCTAGAACTAATTTAAAACACTATTAAATTCATTAATCAAATGCTAGCTCACACCCAATTGACATAGTCAATGAGAAGCTAAACACTAATGGAGTCACAGTTTTCCGCAACAAGATAAATTACACTTTAATCTTTGATGTAACAAATCACTTCAAAGGGATCCCCACGTAGAATCTAGCCTCTCGTGGAGAAAGATACCTTGATTTTAATTAAGAACTGTACATAATATGTCAGTCGTACACGTGAAGAGAAAAGATAAAATAGAGCAGTCTCCCTTCTTACTTTAAAGCACCTACGCAAACAATCAAGCTGAAACAACTTTGTAATGGTCTATACCGCTCCTGTCAACAAAGTGGTGAAGGTGAATTAATTCAAAAAGGTCTCAAGTAGACATTGTTTTTCAAAGGATATTACATGCAGACGTTTCCTTTTTACTTCTTCAAATGTTTGCGAATCGAAGGACAAAAGAGGAGTATAATAAAAAGTGAGATTTTTAATGAATGCCTTACAGCTTTCCTGGTGAACAGATAAGGAGCTAAAGGCCATAATCCTAAGATAATTGTACATTATATTATGCAGGCTATACAGGCAATCTAACATAGAACTTGGTTATAATAAAAAGTGTGGAATACAATTTAAAAAGTTGGACTAAATCTTACAGCATCTAATTGTTTCAAAGGGTGAGTATTCTAAATTATGCAGGTAAGAAAATACTGCTCGAGGGAAGGCATTAAATAATTAAGTGGATCCATTAGAAGAGAGGATAATTTTAGAAGTTTGTGAAATAACAAATTCGCAGGTTACTATCGCAGCCGCACGTCAGCTGTCTGCCATTATCCCTAGATATATCCTAAGATAATGAGCAAGAAATCGAACCTAATCGTTAAGAGATCAATTTTTAATGAGCATTCTATAGTTGATTGTATAATGAAAGTATAATATCGTTGGTTAAGAGATGTAGTATCTGCTAAGATACAAGATCTGTTAAAGACTGGACGATGCCTACTTAAAATTTTGAACGAAATTGTATCCTCAGAGATATCTCATTGGAGACGTGAAGCGTCCATTTTTAAGCGAGAAAGCGGAACTTTTACAATTTTTTGAGTGAGGTCTCTTAAATACTGGACGATGCCTACCTAAAATTTTGAAGGAAATTGGATCCTTATGCAGTAAGGCTAGTTTGGAGAAATTTTCGCAAATTTACTAGTCGAATTTGCTGAGATATCTCAGAGTATTATATAGTCCATTTTTAAACAAGAAAACTGAACTCTTACAATATTCTGAGTGAGATCTGTTAAAGATTGGACGAAGCCTACGTAAACTTTTAACGGAAATTGTTTTCAAGAAATTGCTACAGTGCACCAGCAAAGAAAAGCCGCTACACTTTTGCACTCGACAAGTTTTTTTTGGTTACTTTTTGGCCTGATGGTTTCTCGCCCCTGGTTGTCACATTCAACAGCAGTGTTTCCAAGTGCATGGAAGCTTGATCATGTTTAGCCGATACCTAAAAAAGGGGAGGCATGCAACCAGGGAGTCGAAACGGGACCGAAGCCTGTCATATTTAGGTTGTTTTAACCGGTCTTGATTTTGGTACCGAAATTTAAAGTGTACCGAAATAGAGTGACCGAAATTAAATGGTCCCGAAATAAATAGATCTTAAAAATATGTGACCGTAACCGCCAGACCGAAATTCAAAGACCGATTTAAATCGGTACCGACCGCGGAAGAAGTTATATGTCCGGTCTTGCGATATTTTAAAATTTTGTCACTACCTTCATTACATAGCATATTCGGTAAATGTTTAGATGAAGGGAGCGTCGGTTGGTGGATGGTGGTAGAGGGGGAGGGGAGTGGTGGGGATGGAGAGGGGAGGGGAGGGGTGGTGATGGAGAGTGGGAGTGCGATGGGAGCGGAGGGAGTCGGATGACTTCATTCTGATGGTTAAAAAGTAGCGGCGGGGAAGTAGAGGGGCCGGGGACCGTGCACATTTGGAAAAGTATTCATCCCCCCTCCCACACAACACTATACTCTTATTTTGGAAAAGGAAAATTATAATAACATATATTATAATAAACCCAAACGTTTTAGTTGTAACCAAAACCGAAAATCTTATATCTACGAGTATTTCAACCGCAACCGAAAATTATATTTTACGGTTCGGTTTTAACCGAAACCGAATTAAGAAAATTAATTACGGTTAAGCTTGTTACAATTACGGTTTAAAAAACCCAAATTGGTTTCGGTTAACCGTAACCGATTTATTATTTCGGTTATGGTCCCATTTCGACTCCCTGCATGCAACCCCTCTAACTACAGATCTGTTGCACTAACTTTGGACTTATCTAACGTTTTTGAATCTCATAGCATCTCTAAGTTGATGAAATACTTAAAAAATTACCGTCTTTCAACGATTACCAGTATGGTTTGAGCGTTTCAATGGGAGACTTATTAATGGCTTTAATGGGGCGTTGGAATCATTGTCTACATAATTTTGATGAGTACAAAATTGTCGCTATTGATATTTCAAAAGCTTTGGAGTGAGTCTCGCATGCTACCCTTCTAACCAAACTTCAAGCATTTCGTCTGCACCCTTACATCGTTAGATGGATAGAGACTTTTTTGTCAGGCCTTTCAATTCGTGTAGTAATTTTTTTTTTTTTTTTATACGATGTAGCCAAATCCTAGGGGACAACCCTTTGATGCGTTAGCATGGTTTTGGCCGGAAAGGAATTAGGGTAAGGGAAGTGAGGAAACTTGAGTCTTGTTTTGCATTGCTGCGAGCTAGACAACAGCCCAGAGACGGATTGGATTATTTTAATTTCTTAATAAAAGCTCACGGTCATCTGGGCTCGAACCCGGGACCCACGGCATGTTGGTCTTGCCGCTCAACGCATTGATCCAACTCCGGAGTTTAATCTGATTACTACGAAATAAAGGCCGGTGTACCTCAGGGTTTAGTTCTTTCAACAACCTTATTTCTTCCTTTTATTAATGACCTTTTATCTCTTACTGACAATCCTAGTCATAGTTTTGTCGGCGATAGCACCCTTGATTTCGCGTACTTTTTTGATTCTGTAATGAATTCTGGTGGGAACCCTACATAAATCAACGGAAACGCATGTTTGGATCATTAAACAACGTCATTAGTAAGATCCTCACTTGTGGCATATGTTTAATTCATCCAAAACTCAATGCTGTTTAAGGTCTCTTAAAAAACGCCCAGTCCATCCACAACCTAATTCATTCGACGCCCTCTGTAAATATCTTAGGTATTAAGATATCCGCTAACCTTAGCTCGACCGACCATAAATTTTTGGCGTCCAAAATTGCGATGAAATGTTTGGGTTTTCTACAGAGATGTAGGAAATACTTTACCTCGTCTGATTTGGCGCTGACTTATAAGTCACATATCAGGCCTAGACTCGAATATAATTCCCATATTTGGACAGGGGGTGCACACACTGCATTGTCCGCGTTAAGCAAACTACAACGTAAGGCTATTAAACTTCTTTTAGATCCCTCAATCTCTGGAGCATCGATGGAATGTCGGTTGTCCCTCACTTTTTTATCGCTATTTCCACGGTCTAGCGAAATTCCTAGCCTAATTTCGTGTAGGCACCTGACAACGCGTGATACCCCCTTATACTCTCCAGGTGAAATTCGGATGTACCGTCAAATTTCGGGAATCTTTTCTGAGCCGAACAAGACGAATGTGGAACAGTTTACCATCTTCGGTTTTTCCCTCGTCTTATGAGCCGGAAACTTTCAGGCATACATCGACACCTCCTTCACTTAACTCCTTAATCCGTTTCCCTTACCCTTAATTCCTTTCCTGCCAAGGCTGTGTTTTAGCATCATAGGGCATCCCCTGAGCTTTGGGATTATCATATAAAAAAAAACTTAATCATATTTTTTTGTATGATATTGCCAAATCTCAGGGGATGACCTATGATGATAAAGCACATCCTTGGCAGTAAAAGAATTAAGGGTGATGGAAAATTCTCTGTATACTGGAGTGACTCGTGCTCCGAAATTTCTTGAAGAAAATGAGTACACCTTTCGCTAATTCCAAATTCGCAGTAAACTGTGGACATTTAAAATGGTTTCCTTCTAATGAAAGTAAAATTGTACCCAAATGAGATCACAGTGCTTGAAGTACTTATCTCCAGACTAATCTCGGGCAGGCTAGGGCTGTGGAACATAAGGATCTCGAAATACAAGTCATATTATTAAACCAACATAAGGATATGTTATTTCAGTGGCATTTTTAGCATTATATCCTTGTAAATTTTAATAGCAAAGGCAACAATCATCAACATTGTTGTTGTGAATGTACTTCACCTTTCGACTATTTACGTACACTCGTTAAATACACTTTACGAGGCACTCGAGTCCTAATTAACATTTTGGAGTTATAAAACAAAATCGAATTGTGATAGAAATCGTAACGAACCGCCTGATAATGTAAAACAGTGGGAATAGTGCTTTATTTTTATATACCAAGAAAAAAAACTCTAACAACTATTCAATCTGATTTGTTATAGCACTAAAATTTACGAGGATTCTTTCCTTTTTCTCAAATTTACGAGGATTCTTTCCTTTTTCTCAGAAATCCTGCGATTACAGCTTGTGCTAATTTAATCCTCTGCCGCATTTTCCACGCTTCCTCATCATATATTATTTATTGCAGCTCCAGATGTCGGCGTCTAAGCTCCGCCGCTGAAGTGATATTATTCTCCGTGGGAAAATCTTAAATCAGGTTAGGGTAGACGCCAATTTTTCATGAATGCTTTTTTTCCGCGAAGTACTTCTCTCATAAAAATTTGGGATTTTCGAGCATCCTTTCATTGGGGGTGTGGTAATAAACATGAGTTGTGGCAGTTTTTGCGAAAAAAAACTCGTAAAGGAGTCCACTAGTATTGCAGAGTATACTGAGGTGATTTTCTTTATGGACGTATTTAAAAAAAGGCAAGCATTGCAGCTTCTTTTAACCTTTTAGACAAAATGTAATTTTCTTTACACTTACATATAAACAGCTTATCGAAACTTATGTAGAAGTAGGAGTTAAACCGTCAACTTTTTATTACAAGAGAGAAATTCAACTAAACTTAAACTTGCAGACCAATTTATTTATTCTTAAAATACCTTAAAAATGCGTTGTTCAATTTAATATTTACCCTACTCTTGCAGCTGATCAATATACCCTTAAGTTTTATTGGTACAAACATAAACGGTCTTTATATTCGTGCACTACTTTGCATATGCTCCTCTTAAGGATGCTCACATTAAAGTAATCGTTTGGAATTTCTGACCCTTTATGCCCACTATTTCCACAACGTCAATACGAACAAATTGAGTGGATTAACATGCGGATAGTGTTTCAAATGGAAAAGAATTTCCATAATCTTTCCATTTCCAATAGCACTAGAAATCATTTTAGAAGCTTAACCAATCCAGAAGAGTCCTTTATGTCACAGTTTTACATTACCCGACGGGATGGTAAATCCGACGGGTCTTCTGTACTGTGAGTATTATTCTTTCCCTTCGAAAATTGGATTATAGTAAACGGATAAGTTCGTGACTTTCATATCACTGCAATATTGATTTTTGCTCATTTTATTCGTCTTTTCTGTTTTATTGGACTTGTCGGGTCCAGAATTGAGCCATTATCTTTATATCACAAACCCTAAAAATTATTAAGTCTTCCGACTTACGTAATTTGAATAATCAATTTATGTTTAACGCATACTTTTTTAATTATGAGAAGTAATTAGGAGTTCTTTTCGAAGAAAGAGAGAATATGGATTTCTAGATCAAAGCAAAAGTGGTTAATTGAATTGAAGCCCGACAACTGAAAATGTTGGACCGAAAAAGCATCTCCTAGGGCCACATGAAATAGAGCAAATGCTCAATTTGAAAGTTATTCTTGTGTAGGCAGTAAATTTCAAATTTGGTTGCCCTTCATTAAATTCATGGTTTCAAAGAATATGAAAAAAGTTTTTCTCTTTGTTTTTTTTTTCTCAAAGATAGTAAAATTTTTTAATTAATCAAGATTCTGCAACGTCATGTATATTTAGCATAAGCTGGACCGTCAAGGTAGAATGACATTAGATGAGAAGACACCACAGTAAAAAAAGATGTATGTAAAGGAAACTCAAATGACGAGGATTCTATAGTAGTAGGAGACAGGGAGAAGGAAAGAAGGTGATATCAGTTTGTATTACCTAAGTAGTAAATACTTGACAAGAATCATAAATCAGATATACCCAAAGGGAAGAGTTTAGTTAAAATTACTGCAGAGCGCAATATCTGTATGCTTTCTTATAATGTCCTACCTATATTTCTCGAAGGCTCACAGAAAAGCTTATTTGACTACAAGTCTTACAAAAATGTCGCAAGACGTGGACGAATAGAGCAATTATTTGCTTAACATCCCGGGATCAGTAGTGGGGGTAAAGATATGCAAGAGTTATATTCTGTTTATAACAGTTACAGGACTTCTCTTTGGTTAATTTAGCCCCTTGTGGGGCACAGGGCGTCTACTTCACTGAATCTCCTTTCTGCGCTGGCGTCTTCATCTCAACCCCGATTTTTTGATTATATATTGCGCGGTTGTCAAACTCGGCGTCTTCTTTGCGTCCCATGCAGATTGCTCTCTAGAGAATGCTCAGGGATTTTGATTGGCTCATTTCTCAACGTATTGCTTATCCAGTGTCACTTTTGTCCTCGGAAAGTCGCCTATCCCGTCTTGACCAGTGAGTTTGGATAGGTTTTTGTTTAGGATACGCAGAAGATACAAAGGCTTGTAGCTTAGATGAAAAGATTTTACATTCGGATCAAAAATCCGACGATTCGTGTATCTGAAGATATCGTTATTGCTGTCACAGCAGTTAGCAAAACAAAATTGCTCAATGGGATGTGGGCAACATCCTATAACTAGCTACATATAATAAAATTTTGAATTAGGTTAAGCAATCTGACTATCGTTTGACCTTTTAATATTCACACCAACAATAATATTATACAGGGTGTTTCAGATCTGACGTGCATGAGTGAGGTGATAGATCTCACTTAGGCAAACAAAAAATTATATGGTGCCGGAGGGGGGGGGGGGGGGGGGCAATCTCAACCGTTTGGGAGTTACAGAGTGATTAATAAATTTCAGTTTTTCATGGTGTGTACATTACTCTTTTATTTTTATCTTTTGATATACCCAACACAGCGACATGAAACAAACGCTAAAAACCTACTATCCCAATGACCTTTTCAAAATTGTCAATAATGTTGATCTGTTGTATTCCGTGCAGGTGTAGATTCGTCTCATGAGCGAAACTTTATCACGGAAGCAGATTTTCACACCTGTGGTAAAACACAGAAGTGAAAATCTTTCCGTTGTTTAAAAAGTTTTGCTACTGAGGCGGAACACATGTGCGAAGTCAAGAAGAAGTCGTTAATAGTCTGTTAAAGTGAGTAGTTGAGAGTCCGTAAAAAGTCGTTAATAGTCCGTTAAAGTTAGTAGTTCTTAGTCCGTAAAGAGTCGTTGATAGTTAGTTAACGTAAGTCGTTGATAGTTCGTAAAAGTAAGTCGTTGTTAATCTGTAAAAGTGAGTCGTAAGTCGGTCGAAAACGGGTTTTTACCAGAGTTTGGAGTAGCTAGTGTTTCTTTTGTTATTGGTAATCAGAGTTATATAAGTCAAGAATTTGTTATTGGACCGCAAAAGTGAAATCGAATAACTAGATTATACATTAAATAAGAATTATACAACAAATAAAAAGTAGTGAAAAGTATAAAATAAGAAGAATTGGATGAAAAGTAAATAAACGAAGTGATTTAATAATCGTGTAAGTTTGTTTTAACCCAGCAATTCGTATCCTGAATTAAGAGACTTATTTCCAAAAAATTGGAATTTGCTGTATTCGCTTGACAAATCCCTCAGGAGAGATAGTTGTAGCTCTCATCATCATCACAACAAACAAAATACAACAATTGGCGCAGCCGGAAACTGTTCCGAAATAAACGGAAAGTGACATCGGCCACCGAGGGACGAGAAAAGCAGATTCACCAGGAGAATCCAGTAATTTAACGCGGGATAGCAGTCAGAAAGCAGATTGCGGGCAGCAGTAAAACCACCGCAAATAAGGTTAGCCACTAAGGTTTAGTAAGATAAGTTATTATATATTTTTTTTTTTGTACATTATAAGTAGGAATATTTTTGTAAACGAGCATTCGCATTCGGGTAATAGATATCAAATTTTTTGCTGATGGATTTCTGAGTTTTTTTTCTCCCGGATAAATTACAGTGACTTAATGAAAGTTGTTTTGTTTGTCTTTTAGAAATAGTTAATTTGTCGTGTGTTCAGCGGCGTTTTGTAGGTTGAAAAGATCGAAATTGATATTTTATCCACGGCATTGTAATCTTTGTGTTTTGTTTTATTCACGGCTTTGTATTATTTGGTTTTTTATTCTCGGCGTTGTAATCTTATTCACGGCGTTGTATTCTTTGGTCTTTTATTCTCGGTGTTGTATTCTTTGGGCTTTTTTCTGTTCATGCCGTAGTAAATTGAATATGTGGTTCGGTATTAATTCAGGGTTGTTTTCCGATGAAATGGGAATTTTTATGAATTGCTACGTTTAAGATCTTTCGACATGGTTGTTGTACTGCATCGCTGTTGCTTAGTTTCATATTCACTAAATTAAGTGTGTAGATTGAGTGATATTAGAATAAAAGAAAGTAAAATATCCATTTTAAAATGGCAACGAATTTAGCGAACAATATATTTGAAGTGAGTCCAGTGTTTTCGGGAGAGCCAGCTGAAAAAGCAGAGTCAAATTTACGCTTTTTCCTGGATATCTCCCAAGCGTATTATGAAACTTTGACAACAACAGATAAGTTGTCATTTTAAGAAATAGTCACTAAGGTTAAACTGAGAGGGATTCCGTATGAAATTTGTTATAATCGTACTTTTGCGACTTTTGACGAGCTTAAAAAGGCTGTGGCGGATTACTATTCCCTAGTGTTCACCGATTCACTTTGCGAGGACAACGTCAATCCTATGTTGGAGGAGTATGAAAGAATGGCCATTCAGACGTTTCAACGAGGCTTATTAAGCCCGCCTCTGAGGAAATTTTCATGCTTGCTTAATGAATCCGAGTGCCTTAGAGTAGTCAAAAGGGTTTCTGACTATGAAACCTTAAAAAGTCAATGCCAGATACGACATGTTTCTATATCATGCCATAAACCTCTCACTGATCAAGGATTTGTGGTGAACAATATCCAATCTTCAATCAACCCAATGCTTAGGGGTAACGAAAAATTCTCGCACCCAGTACAATATACACAGAACCAACCTGAAGATTATTCCAGGGAAAGTTCCAGCTTCACAAACGAGCGAAAAAACATTACATCCTATAGACACGGACAACCACATCATAACATTCGGAGAGATAACAGTACGAATGTTAAAGGTTGCGGGATACGTCATGCAAGGTTGAAAGAGAAGAAATATATTAGGCAGCCAACACGAAGTACGGAATTCAAGTTGCGCGAGAGATCTCACACTGGAAAGAGGGAGGATGAGTTAACGCATACAGACGCGTTATCTCCTTTTTCTAGAACTAAATCATACCAGACTTCCGGAAATAGTAAAGCACATAGATTACCGAAAGTTTATAAAAAGCCAGAAGAAAATAGCAGTAATAATTTTAGTGAAATGAAAAAGTTTAAAAAGGAAGCAGCCTACTATAAGAACGAAAGCGAAAAACTCAGTGAAACAGTTAAAAAGTTGCAACAAGAAAAAACAGAATTAAGCAGAAAAGTAGATTGTATTAATTGTGAAAATCTGCTTCCGTGATAAAGATTCGCTCATGAGACGAATCTACACCTGCACGGAATACAACAGATCTAACTCCTACAATTGCAAGTACAAGTCAAGTCACTTCTAAAATTAAAAGAAATGGTTGCGATTACCTAAAATTCAGCACTTTCCAAAATTTTCCCCGAAATTCATGTAATTAATATACCCCTTTTTTATTTTTATTGGATTGCCCATCTTATTACTTTTCCAAAAAGGTACAAAGCGCCCAGGTAGAGAAAGGGTGTAGAATTTTTTAAGTACAAAAACTTATCTGGAAATATTTGAAAATCTGAAATTTAAAGAAACTAAACTCATATTAACTCTAAAAGCCTTGTTAGTGAATTAAAAACGTATTACAATTAATCTTAGTAAATTACAAAAGCTGTTCAAAATGTCCACCGCCACTTTGGATGCATGACAACAATCTCCTTCTAAGTTTTGCTAACTAAATCCTCCCTAGTGTTAACAGGGCTTAAATAAAATTCATCCCTCATTGTTTCCCATAAGAAAAAGTCCAGTGGGGGTAAGATCTGGTGGTCTAGCATTCCAAGGAATTGGTGCACTTCGTCCAATCCAGCGTTTAGGAAATTTTTCACTTAGTATTGCCTTCAAAATGTTAGCAGTATGCGCTGGTCCACCATCGTATTGGTAAAACATGTCCGTTGGATTATGCAAAGGGATGTCCTCTATTAGATCGGCAGTCCACATAAATTTGACTGTTGAGCACTTGGGGCAAAATGAATGGTCCTACCAAATGGTTGCAGATGATACCTGCTCAAATATTGACACTTAATCTCTGCTGGAATGAGGTCACCTTTGTCCTGTGTGGGTTGGTTTTCGACCAGGTATGGAGGTTATGGCAGTTCGTGATACCATCCCTGGTGAATTGAGATTTATCCGTCCACAGAATTCGGTCGCGTTTCAGAAGCCAAGTGCTAAATTCCAGTATTATCTCGGAATCTCCTTCCAGGAGTTCTTGCACTGGGTGATATGGTGATATGGACGCAATCCATCTCGATGAATATCCCTCCAAACCTTAGATGAAGACACTCCTAATCGTCTTGCGACTCGTCTCGTGCTCGTTTCACGATGGTGATTATTTGCTGCTCGACGTCGACAGAAGTTCCTGAAATTTCGGGTCGTATCTCCTGTCGTGTGAAGTAACATTTCCTGTTTCTGTTATCCTTCTGACAATCTGTGTAAATACCCCTCCCCCCCCCTTTGGGATGCTTGCCGATTAGGGAATCTCTTTTGATATTCCAGTACAGCCGCTCTCCCGTTTCCGTCTATTACCCCATAAATCTAAATAATATCCGCGGTTTTCCTCAAAAGTAAATTCTACCATTTTTTAATAATGTTTGCTTAAAAACATCCTTACTTATCGATTTGTTTTTCAACTATGAGAGGTCCCGCTATTTTTTTATGTGCTCCAATCTGGAGAGATAAGTTTTCTTGTCCACAGCTGGCAACCAAACCATGACGCCGTACAGCAGGATTGACCACACTATTGCTGTGTATACCCAATGCGTGATACTGGGTTTCAACTCCCACTTTGCCCCAAAGAGCCTCTTACATGTATAGAAAGCTTTGTTTGCCTTAGCAAACATTTTTTCTACATTTAGAGTCCAGGTCAATTTGCTGTCTAGAATGACTTATTTAGGTATTTAGCCTGCAATTTCAGTTCCAGCAGCATATTGTCTAACCGTGGTGCCCTGAAGGTTGATACCATCCTAGTGAGAGCTCCTTCCGTGATTTCGCTAATCGTGTTGAGGCACTTGCAACTACACCATCGGCGTAAGCAACCACTTCTCACCCTTACTCTCAAGTCTTACTAGCATGTTTTTCATAACCAGTAGCCACAGGAGAAGCGATAAGACTCCTTCCTGTGATGTGCCCCGGTCATGGCCGTGGATATGTATCCTGTTTTTGACCTGGTTCTTGCCGGGGATGTGCTTGAACGTTCTCTGTTATCTCTGCACCCCTGATTGTAGTGTTTGGGAGTTTTTTGGATTTTTACTAATATTTAATTGCATGGGTTATGGGAGCCTCATTCGCCTCAATATATGTTATATTCTGGTGAATAGGTCAATTGATTCCAGGCTCTTGCTTGTGAAGTGCGCCTTCTGAGTTAGAAGGGTTAATTCTATTCAACTGCTTTGCTAAGAGTGCATCCGCCTTACTCCGAGGTTATTACGACTTGCCCGTTGTGTATACATGTTGGGTCGTGGACAGTAGGTTGGGATCGAGATTTTCCCTAATATACAAATCCAGAACCCTTTCCGGGGATTTTAATAGAAATAGTGTTAGGCTGATCGGTCTTGGGGTGCCCACTCTTGGCCGCTTTCAGAATGAAGACGTGAGCGATGCCAGGATTCCGGTACATGGTTTAACCCCAAACAACCTCTGAAAATCGTCGTCAACCAGGGGCTTATCAGCTCAAGTACCTTCTATAGCATTTAAGTATTATGTTCCTTGATTGATACCATGAAAAAAATGTTTTAGTGTAATGGAGGTGGGTTAAACCTTACTTTTAAGGCGTGGACCGATTTGGATGGTTGTTTCTTCGTTGTATAGAGTAGAAGAAAGGACGATTAAGTACTTTTGTTGTAGTTGTTTGGTTTGTTTGATTTGCACCGACTTCAAAATGTCGTAATAGATATAAAATTTAAAATTATTTTATGCTTTTTAGAGCTTTTTCTGAAGTCGGTTCAACTTTTTTTTAAAAACTATTTTATTTTATTCAAGTTCAAATTAACTCATATTACTTTTATACTATGTGGCCAAATCCTAGGGGACAACCCTTTGATGCGTTAGCATGGTTTTGGCCGGAAGGGAATTAGGGTAAGGGAAGTGAGGAAACTTGAGTCTTGTTTTTGCATTGCTGCGAGCTAGACAACAGCCCAGAGACGGAGTGTATTATTTTAATTTCTTAATAAAAGCTCACGGGGTCATCTGGTCTCGAACCCGGGACCCATAGTATTGATCTAACTCCGTCTCCAAATTAAGATCACAATTTTTAGAAAAAATAATAATAAAATAATATTGCCTTTTAACCACGTTCTCGTCGTTGTTTCGGGTAGTGCTAAAACAACAGAGGATTATTAAACAAAAGTATAAGTAGATAGTTGTATGGGAGTTGACTTTAATGTTTTCCAGGAAGGACTTCAAACTCTTTCCGGGTGCCCGGGAAGGGTTGCTAGTACTACCTGGAAAACTTGAAAATCAACGCATACGGGGATTTTGTGTTTGGGTATTTGCAACTTTGGGGATTTCGATTTGGTAATTTTGGTTTGGAGTTTTTTGATTGGGGATTCCGTGGCTAACTGTTCTTGAGCACCTGAAGAACCTTAACCAAGGAAGAGCCCGGTCGTAAAGATCTACGAATATGTGGGTGAAAATTCTTGAAGAAATTACGAAGAATCAAGAATCGTTCATCATCACCATATCACACATACAATCAATCACGGAAACTCATTTCAAACTATTAGTTGATGTCTCCGTCCGTTAAGGAGCATAAACAACAAACGTTAAAGTCCTGATTCCTTGCTTTCAACTGTTCAAAAAAAAAACTCTATTATTTAGGAAATCCATTAACTGAACATTATAATTAGGGAAATGGTCACACCTTGAATTAATTTTGAGCACCTGCTGTCGAGAGTTACATAACATCCTTTTATCAATCTCAATTCCAAACGTACTACAAAACTACCATACAATCATATTTAATGAAATTATAAATACTGGGAAATATTGCCACCACTATTTACCATTTATTGAACTAATCAAACATCCATGAATACCTGCCAGGAAATAATTGAGTACTCTTAATTGCAGCCATTTAGAATGCCTCCCCCGGCAGCAATAAATTTTTGCGATAATTGAATTTTTATTTCAGTTCAATTATTGAACATTATTTCCTTCCTTAATAGATTACTATTGGGCACGTTGTTTTAATTAATGTCGCGCTAATTTACTCTCCGTAATTGAACTCTTACTGATGTCAGGCAATTTTTCTTCTGTTGATGCAACCAGTTTTGAACATCGAACAAATTAGCTTTAATCCATCCTCTGGTATTTGAGTGCTGTGGTAAAGTTCTAGGTTGAATATTCAACCATGTCTGAGTTCTATCAAGTTATGAAATTATATTGTGGAATTTATTTTAGAAATTCGTGGATGAAGTTACGAAGTAGCAAAAAATCTGAAAAGAAAGTACTTACGAACTTAATTTACATGGAGAAAGATGGTAGCATTCTTCTATTCATAATTAATGCATAAAAAAGTCATGGCATTACTAAATCCAACAGAAAAGTACCTCACTTCCTTTTTTAGCGGAAGATAAAGGATTACACTATATGATGTTCGTATGCATAGACCATATTTGCATATTCAATAAGACCTTCATGACTAAAAGGTACATTGTCTCACATACTTATCTGATTACAAGATATGTCCAAATAGAAAATATACTCTCCGAAAAAGAAGTTTCAAGCAAGAGTTATAATACCTAGAGTTCCAATCGAAACCATTAAAAAGGACTTTTATTGCATCGTAAATTCCGCAAATGTGCAAGAAAGCAAGTTTTTTGAGTCATTATTTCAGGAGGCGATGAGTCTCTCCAACTTAGTTGTATGTAGTGCAAAATGAGGTCATCAATGTTACATAAATTTTAATGTGATCATTTATCTCCCCTCCCACTCCATTCTGGCAGGGATACTTGTTCAAAAACTCTTGAATCAGGTTTTTGGTTCCTGACAAATAATATGTGCATGAAACTATAATTGTAAATCATAGGGTCAAGGAAATAGGATTTCTCGAACTGTCTGAGTATATATAAGGCAGGTAAAATAAATGGATTTACGGGAAGTTTTATACATATACGTTATCTGTGACAATTACGTAGCTTCGCCCTCATAAATTGTAGTCTATTTGTTGTGCTGTTCGACTAACTCTGTCTTATTCATATATGACAGGCTGAGAGTAAATATGATCTATCTACAAGGTCCGAGCAAAAGTGGCTTAGAAAATATTCCACACAAAAACTAACCGAGTGAGATTCCGGACAAAAACGAATCAGAGAAAAACTCCGGGTAGAAACGAATTAACTACTTAACTTTGTATTACTTTCTGTGGTTAAGCCGTTTTGTTATGGTTGTGGGCTCTTGAACAAATTTAAAAAGTGCTTTGATAAGATTAGATGGAGTGTCTACTCGACACATCCCTACAGAAAATTGAGAACTCATCAAAAGTTTTCCTTAAATATGTCGATGACCTGTTCACGATAATTAGTGAAACGGACATAGACGACAATTTGAATTCCTTAAACTCGTATCACAAATGACTAAAGTTTACGAAAGAGGTTGAAAAACGTAAGAGCATCTCTTTCCTAGATACCACGATAATACGTGAGGGAAGCACTATTAAAGTTGACTGCCACATGAACCCCACTGCCTCCGAAGGCTACTCAACTACAACTTCAGTCACCTGCGCAGTCAAATAATTAATACTGCAATAATTTTGTCGCACGTGCTCTGGATAAAAGCGACAAAAGGTTTCACAGGAAAAACAAAGTTAAAATATATTAAATATTGAAACAAAATGGTTACCCGGAAAATATTACAAAAATATAGTACTAGGATATCGAAAAAAAAGTGCTAGAGTTACCAGGGTCTGGATGGGGACACCAATCCCTGTAGAGAGTCCTTTCATATTTATACAGATGGCTCTAGGCTCCGGGGTAGGGTGGGGGGTGGTGTTTTCTCAGAGGCACTGAACATTAGCTTAACCTTCCGTCTTCCAGACTACTGTAGTGTGTTTCAGGCGGAGGTCATGGCTATTCAGGAAGCTTTGAATTGGTTGAGGGAGAACGAAGCTCCAAAGGACATCTGTATCCTTACAGATAGTCAGGTTGCTTTGCTATCCCTTGATTCTGTCCTATCGACATCTAGGGCTATTAATAGCTGTCGCTCACACTTAAATGAGCTGGCTGAACGGTATCAAATTCACCTGTGCTGGGTCCCGGGGCACAGTGATATTCCAGAAAACTGCGTGGCGGACAAGCTTGCTCGACGTGGTACCACCCTGGAGATCCAATCGGAAAGGACTACTCTTGGTTGGCCCCTGGCAACCTGTAAGATGTTGTTTAGCAAGAGAGCAATCAACTTAGCGAACCACAGATGGGCAAACGGCACTACGTGCCATACGTCCAGACAGATCTGGCCTAAACTGGATCTTAAGCGCTCCAATTTTCTGCTTTCAAGGGGCAGATCTGACCTCAGAATAGCTACTGGGTTAATCACAGACCATTGCCCTTTTGGCTTACACGCGAAGAGACTGGGTATCCCCTCAAACGACTTCTACAGAAGCTGCATGGACGAGGAAGAGGAGGAAACTATTTCACACTACCTCTGCCGGTGCCCTGCACTGGCACGCAGGCGAAAGTCCTTCTTGGGAAACTATTTCTTATGTAAGCAACACTTACATTACAAAAGTCTCTGAGAAAGTAAAGAAACATTCTCAAACCTTATACGACCAACATATTCAACCAATTCGCTTTCAGGACACAAAAGACGGTACAACGCGCGTTCTCCAAATTAAAAGATCCGACGAAAAAGGATTAAATATGTGTAACGTTGTCTACAGCATTCCATGCAGAAGGAGAGTTGCTTAAAAATAGAATGTCTGCTCACTTAGGTCAACAGTAAACATAAAAATTGTTTTTACATATATTTTGTAACAAGCACCTACTTAAGGTAAATGTGAAACCATTTCTTGTAACATGACAGTGTAAACGTATGTAACGCTATAATTTTATAGATCCCTGAAGACGAGGAGGCAAAAGCCCTCGAAACGTTGGAGCAATAAAGATTTTGTAAATCTTAACAAAGCATTTTTTAAATTTGGTCGAGAGCCCGCACCTACCACAATTTCATCATAATCATCACGACCACCAAAGAAAAGAATTAGTTAAGTCGTATTTGCATGGAGTTTTTCACTGACACGTTTTTGCTCTGAATCTCACGCGATTCGTTTTTGCGCGGAACTTTTGCTCGGACCTTGTAGATAAGTCATTTTTACCCTCAGTCTGTCATATATCGGTTCATGAATTATTTAAAAAGTAATTATTAACAGCTGGCCATTTATGCAGACTGAGTGACGCGTAATTTTTTTGGATATTGGGCTGGAAACAAATGTTACCCAATTCGATATACTTAAGTGAACTTATACAGCAACTTAGGGTGGGTTAGGTTTAGGGCCAGATGTTACTTCACAATCCCCAATGGACATTAAGATTAAAGTCATTCTACATCCAAGATGGGCTACATACTCTTACAGCATCAGTCTACATGGCACATAATAGAGAGGCGCTGCCGGAAGAGTTTAAATCAAGCGAAATCAGATTGGAGGTGACGTCAACGTATACAATGTAATATTGCGAAGCGGGGATCCCAACGAAAAAGGTGAGCCACTCCTTCAATATGTATTAATATGTATTATTATGTATTGGAGACGGAGTTGGATCAATGCGTTGAGCCGCACGACCACCATGCCATGGGCCCCGGGTTCGAGACCAGATCTCCCCGTGAGCTTTTATTAAGAAATTGAAAAAAAATCCACTCTGTCTCTGGGCTGTTGTCTAGCTCGCAGCAATGCAAAAACAATACTCAAGCTTCCTCACTCCCCTTACCCTAATTCCCTTCCGGCAAAAAAATGGCCACATCGTATAAAAAAAAAACCACTAACCTAGTCATAGATAACCGGGGCTGCGTATCAACGTATAGAGACACAACCAGTGCAAATGTCCTTATTGTAACGTTCTATAGCGGGACGAAAGGCTGGAACCTAGCGGATTGGAGCGTACTCTCACTTTCTGATCATAGCTACATTAGGTTTAACTTACAGGCAAGGGTGACGGAAAACGGCATCAGGAAATTCAGAAGCATGGCAAAAACAGGCTGGGAAAAATTGGGAAGGATTGTGAGGGATAATTTGAGGAAGGGGTACCCAGCTACAGTTGGAATACCCAATACCTAGAATTTGTCGCGTGCAGTGTTGCCGAATCACTATAAAAAGCCTTTGAACAAGCCTGTCGCCGGAGAGTTCACTTATTCAGAATGGTGAAAATGACCAATATAGACCGAATAGAGTGGAAAGGGCGATTCTCTCGGAGACAGCAAGGGTCGAAGGGTCCTACCCAACCTCCGTTGCTGTACAGCGCAAGTGGCATTTGGACCAAGGACAACAGGGAAACACTAGAGATTCTATTAGACACTCACATCCCTAGTTGTATATACCCAATACCCTCTACAAGCAATGCCAGTACAAAAAGGAGCTACGCAGGATTCATTTCTGAGGACAAGGTCAGATTGGCAATAAACTCCTTTGATCCAGGGAAGTCGCCGGTACTAGATAGGATAATGCCGGTAATGTTATAAAAAGTACTTGATTTCGTGCCCCCCTGATTGATGGCGATTTTCAAAGGATGTCTTAGGTTAAACCATGTACTGGAGTCCTGGAAACTAGCTCGAGTGGTTTTCATTCCCAAAGCCGGGAAATGTGGTCACGCTAAACCAAAGGATTACAGGCCAATAAGCCTGACTTCGTTTCTAATAAAAGCTTTGGAAGCGTTCTAGATTCGTATATTAGAGAGAATCTTAACCCTGACCTACAAGCATCAACTCAACATGCCTACACAAAGGGGAAAATCGGTGGACACAGCTCTGCATGAGTTGGTGTTGAAGTTCGTGATCGAAAAGTTCCTAAATAAAGGGTTCACTTTGGGAATTTTTATTGATATAGACGGTGCCTTCAACAACGTAATCACAAAGCTATCGTTAATACTCTTGAAATGGCTAATGTGGACAGAAATGTTTGCAGTTGAAAGCGTGCTGTTGAGCAACAGAGAATAACCTCGGAGTGGTGTGTAATTTCAGTCAATGAAATGGTACACAGAGACACACCCTAGGATGGTATTCTTGCGCCCCTTCTTTGGCTACTAGTCCTGAACGAGATACTTCTGAAGCTCGAAAAAGAGGGCATAAAAGTGGTCGCCGATGACGTCGTGATATTAGTGTTAGGAAAGTGACTGAGCGTGATTAGCAAACACATGGAAACAATCCGTAGGAGCTAAGCTCCTGGGCAGGAATCAAAGGACTCAACATTAACTCCCGTAAAACGGATTTGGTACTTTTCACAAGGAAATTTAAGGTACCTACTTTTAAAAACACAAAGCATAGATGGAATACGGTTAAAACTCAGGTCCTATGCCAAATACAAATGTAGGAGAAAGGTTTGCTAAAGCACACTTCGGCAAAAAGTAGGGATTAAGGCCCCATATTGTGCGACCAATGCTGCTCTATGGAGTTATAGTTTGATGGCCAGCTGTAAACAAAATAATCTATCTCTTCAGATTGGAACACACAGAAAGACTGGCAGGGATCGGCATCACAGCGGCACTCAAATCCATGCCCTGCCGTGTCCTAGATGCTATTTTACCCCTCCCAACTGTTGACCTGTACGCTAAGAACGCCGCAAAGAGGGCGATGCTGCGTCTTAAGGAATCAAAACTTTTCAAGATGTGGAGTTACGGTCACAGTAGTCTGGGAGAAAGTCTCACTGCGGACGCTGACTACATACTACAGATTTGAGACTTCAATAGGAAGTTCAGAGTAGTAATCCTGTAAATGTCGCTAATATCTAAACGGATGCTTCTAAAATCGCATTATGGGTAGGTGTAGCGATGTACTGCCAAGAGCTAACTTTTAATTCATCCTAAGGACTTCCTAGCGAGTGTAGCATATTTCAAGCCGAAGCGTGGCTCAGAGTCTGATGGCGATGGGCGCCTTTTTGAACATCTAAGTAGACAGTCAAGCTGGGAACAAAGCGGCTGATAATCTCGCTAAGAAATACTTGATCCCTGAGGAATACCTGAATTAGAAAAGAACCACACAGTTGTACGGATTTAGACTTAATTTGTTAATCTACACAGAGAGAAAGAGGAAACTAAGATTAGGAATTACGGTTTCACTCCCAGTAATCGTGTTGCAAGTAACACATTCTACTAAAATTTAAGTAACCGGACTTCACGATTCTTTCAGTAATTTTTAATATATATAGGCAACTTTCACGGAACAGTACCGTAAAATTTACGTGACTAATAAAAAAGTAACCACAAAAAAGACCCAGATTTTGGGCACTTGATAGCGATAATGATAATAATCTTTGGAAAATTCCAAGATGTACATATTTTTTGAATTTTCGAAAAGCTACCTATACAATAGAACTACCCCGATGTCACGGCTGAATATCATAGTCCCCTGTGGAAATGCAAGGATCGAAAAAGTATTGGGAACTCAGCGAAAGACATTCCCCCATTTCCAACGCGAAAAGGTGGTTTTTGAGTTGGGGGGTGATTCAAGAGAAGTGGGTGAGAAAATATCGCATTTTTCGCCCTCGAAAACAAGGGTATACCAATTTCTTTCCGATTTGGTACTTTTGAAGGGGTTTCGGTTTTTAGGAGAGTGGGGGGGGGGGGTGGTTTTTTTTGTATTTAGAAGTGGATAATGTGCGCTTGGGGTGAAAAATATTGTCATCATCGTCTTTCTCGACCTTGAAAATGGGGAGGGAGCGTTGTCTGCTGCATTTGAAATACTTTTCTTGTCTTTACATTTACACAGGCGCCTATGATATTCAACACTGAAGTCGTAGTAGCTAGTGCAGCAGTAGTTTTTTTGAAAAACCAAAAATTATGCACATATTGGAATTTCTCAAGGATCCAGGATTCGACCAGTAGAATCGAATTTGATGCATTCCTTCGCTCGCTATTAAGTGTAATAAAAGGCGGATTTTGCGGGCACCCTTTACTGGGTGAATTAGGAAAAACTAAACGCCTAATGAAGAATTTTTCCCGGAATAACTGGGAAATTTTACTGTTCTCCACCGTAATTTAGTGATGATGATGAGTTAAGGTGAAATAATTTTCCTTCTTGTATCAAATTGGTTTTATTTTTGAATTTCAATGTAAACATTTATCTTTCAATCAATTTATTAATTATTGCAAGTATCCATAAATAGAGAATATATTAAGGGACAGCTCTTTTTTCTCGTTTAAAGTGGTGAAGACGATGGAGCGTGCTGCTGTGGACTAAGCTTCGAATTTAAGACTGTGTATATTTTTTAGTTTTGCTAAAGGTGAATTTATTTGATTACCTTTTGAATTTCATTATAAAAATATCCTTTGAAATCGAAGAGATACCCGGGATTAGTCATTCAGGAAATTTTACGGTTCTGTTCCGTAAAAATAAAGGTAGCTGACAGTTGTAATACAATTGCAGTTGAAAACCATAATTTTCTTGAAAGGTAAGAGTTTATCGGAGATGATTTTTTATTAAAACGTATATCCTGAGCTTACAACATGCTCGGTGTTTAATTGGGTTAATATCTAGTTTTCTGTTTTATTCCACTCGAGTTTTGAATGGCTGTTGTTCTTTACGGAACAGCACGTATTTTTTAGAGTGTGTTGAATTGAAAATTACCACTCGTTTTTTAAAAATATCGATATTTTTAATAGGATCTATTTTAAAATTGAACTTTTTATTGTCACCACTCGTCATCTCGTAACTGAACCTCCATAAGAATTTGGCTTACAACTTCTTTTTCAGACATTCATTTTCATATTCCGAATATAATTAATTTCAGTTCTTCAAAATATTTTGTCGTCAAAATCAGCACCAAAATAATTAATTTATGCAATCATCCAACATTTTGGATTGATTCGTTTTCAGGGTTGAGAAGCCAATATTGTTTCCCTTTAATCTGGACTCACAAGAATTACGTTTAATCACCCTGTTATCGATTATATGTCACTTTACTTTTGTTCACTTTGCAGGAGCAGAATTTCTAATGCAAATTGATTTTCAACCTCCTAATGCTGGCGCCAACGTATCCTACTTCTGTTTTGTTGGGTGGCCAATCAAGCATTTGCTTTACTTGTGATGCTAATTTTAATCTCCAGCAGTTGTAGACTTGTGATCAATGGAAGAGTTAATGTCATTTCCGTTTCCGGGGAGAGTTGGGATTTTCTTTTTCTTGTGCAGTGAAAATCTGATGGAGGAGTTTTTTAATAATCAAAGTAGTCTGAAAGGTATTTCTCACTTTGTTCTTCTTTATTCTGAGGGTCGAACAAATCCTATTTATCTTCTTGTCAGCAGGTCCTTACATTTACATTATCCTTGAACGGCATATCAAAGGGCTTTTATCGCATTGTGAACAAGAGAATTCTAGAAAAGTTTTCTGTAAGGGAGCTCAATATTTTTGATTGAATTCTTGATCAAATTATATTAGAGCCAGATTATCCCATGTTCGTTTCCCTTCACTAAACCTAAGCTTGGGGTTTTTATATTCTGTTGTTTACCGCTGAGAAATTCTATTTGTGGTTATATTGACAAACATTATTTCATGGTTAAATGTTTTGGTTACTTTAATTTACTTCAATCCTAGTTTGCAAACCATAGCCATAGATGATTGAAATTGTAGTATTTCATA
Organism: Leptarthrus brevirostris; assembly: GCA_964036015.1. Taxonomy (NCBI): domain Eukaryota; kingdom Metazoa; phylum Arthropoda; class Insecta; order Diptera; family Asilidae; genus Leptarthrus; species Leptarthrus brevirostris. The sequence goes on from OZ038373.1 coordinate 11,454,049, forward strand.
AAAGCTTTGAATTAATTATAATGTAATAAATTTTGTTAAGTTATGAATTCGTAGGGGAGGAACTAGCTAACCAATTCTTAATAGAAGTTCTAAACACGGTGCTAATAAAGGCACCTTTCGCTTAAGCATGGAAGCAGTACGACATAAAATATAGTATAATTTGTCACTATTTTTTTAGCAAATGTATTAATAACGAGAAAACATAAATTTGTCTATCTAAGAAGCATAAGATATGGTGAATTAACTACAACATCTCCTCTCTGGCTCCTTTAATGCCTTGGCGTCTACTACACCGACTCTCCACCTGGTCCGGTTCTGAGCCAACACCGTGAACTGTTGCCATGATTTCTTGATCTCAGTGCCCTCCTTTACCGCAGATCTTCTCCGTGTGTTGCGCGATCGCCCAATTCCCCGCCTTCTGTTGTGTTGTACGGCTGTTTAAACTCGAAAGTGACTTAACTTGCAACATAACATCTATGCTACAAGCCGTTGTCAACATATGTCTCTGGCATATTTTAACGATCCATTAGTCGAAGATTATTACCAACGAAGACTAACATAGAATCACAGGTCGATACGGGACACAAAAATTGATTATAGTGTTCTTAAGATAAGCAAACCTTTATCAAGAATGTTTACAATTTTTTGGAGCACCTTCTTGTAACATAAAGAGTGCCTTTAGCGTATTTTACGGGTACTGTGTCTGAACATTAATAACTTGTTATAATTTACACTATGAGTTATGCTAGCAGTAAGCAAACGACTTTATTTATTCAGATTTCGATTTTTTTGGTTTTGGTTTTTAGAATTGATTGGTCTCCCGTAACAAACCATGCCAGACCAAAAATTTACAACTCTGGCATACGTTTGATATGTTGTCAGATATCAATAAATATAAATTCGCTGAGTGTCATCAGATTTATACAAAATTGAGTATGAAAGCCAAAATTTAACGCCGATATCAGCTGTATATTGTAGGTATAGAAGGACTACTTAAAATCGGAGTTGTTTATTTACATCTTTAAGTGAATCTGCCGCAAGTAATATATTTTGGCAAAATTTAAGCAGTCGCACTATAAAATTTACTATTCTTTCAGTAATATTTACGGAACAGCACTGTAAAATTTACTTTGTGATTGGAGAAATATTCCGCCTAAAACACAATTTTTTCCGGAATAACCGGCAAATAAGACAGCTTTTTTAATGTCTTTGGAAGTTCTGAGGATAAGAGTTCAAATTTCAGACTGTGTATATATTTTTTGGTTGTTTTGCTAAAGGTGAATGAATTAATTTGACTACTTTTAATCCTTTTGAATTCTATGCTCGGAATATCCTTTACAACCGAACAGATACTCAAGGCTCATCATTCAGAAAATTTGTCGGTAATGTTCCAGACAAATTCAGGGATCTGGCAACATGATTACAGTTGAGAACCGTAATTCTTACCAAAACTTTTCTCTTCATGTAGGGATAGTGAGTTTTTATTAAATTCTATCACTATGTTTTGCTCGGTGTAATTTTGAAGCCAAGCGGTTCTTAATCCATTAAGCCTTAGTTTGATGCTATTGTAAAACATGTGAACAAACCTTAAAGAAGGTGTAGTTTTTTTAAAAAGTGATGTAGATTATTTAAATTATTCTTTATTGCTGGCTAGAGCACGAGGTGATATGACTTGTAGCCCTGCCACGTATCTGGGAATCTTTTAGAGCTGGTGATAAACCGAATTAGGTTTTTTGATTTCAGTAGAACCTAATTCGGTTAAATCTTTAAAAAGGGGGAGCCACAAAAGCGGTTCCTGCTGTTGACTAGAGCCGGGCAGTTGCAGAGAAAGTGGAGGATGTATGTAGAAGGTATTTGAAGGCACGCCAATTCTTTCGGCGTGTAAACCGATGAGGCAATAGCCCGAAATGACGGCCACGACAATACCTATAATATTTTGTTCGAGTGAGATGAGCTCCCCTGACCACTTTGGGTCAAAACCGGCCAGATCCGCCTAGTAATAAGGCTGGTGTGTTCCCTTTGCAATCTTACATTCGCAATTCTAAGGGATGCTTGTGCAATTTACAGCTTGCATGTGGTCAGCGGCTTGCCAAGCTGGTGATTTATGTCCGAGTCGAGTAGAGTAGTACCGATTCGCGTCAGCTCTACATTTCCCCGGAATGTCACTAGGCCCCGGTACCCAAATGAAGCATACGTTCACAGGCTCAGACATTTCATTTAGAGTTGAGCGGCATGCTATGATCGTTTTGAAGGTCGTATATACTCCCGTTAGAGATTTAATACCAGCTGTTGTTTAATACCAGTTGCTGTTACTTTATCGTCCAGGATTTTGGAGTGTCCCTAGTCGTTACGCGTCCAAGTCTGGACTGAGTAGAGCCTCATGACAGACGAGGACGGGATTTGCTTACCAAAAATATCCATCGGCAGAAGGTGGAGAATTGTGTTAAGGGCTTTCAATGGCGTAGTTCTGAGGGCACCTATTATCAGTAGGGAAAAGAAATGAGTTCTTGGAAATTTAACTATACTTAAAGCCTCAAGGAATTAATTAATTGTGGTATTGACAATAATTGTCGCGTGAATAATTAGTAAAACAGACATAAAGTGTTCGGTATTTGGTTGAGTAAATTCTTACAAAAATCGGTGAGGAAATTTTTTTTGCAGATATGTTTGTAAATCTTGTATATTTACTCCTCAAATCTTACTTAATAATTGCACAGTTTGGCACATGTAAATAACTTAACAAAAACTTAAACTGAAGTATCTTCTCGTCATATGACTTTCATGAAAGTTTGTTTACGTCCAAGTCAGCTGTTTAAATGCAACGTGCAGGCTAGAACAAATTTGTGTGGGGCATAATTAAAAAACTTTCCAAAATTTTATATTATGTAATATAGCTTCGCTTAGATTTGCAAAAATTAAAGTAATATACAATTTTTTTTTTAGTTCAAAAAAAAAAATGTGCTAATTGTGTTTCCATATACAAATTTAATTTGCCTTCCTTAAGATTCCTCATTTTGCGTGCCTTTGCTGATTATATGATTTTAATTCTAGGTGGATGTAAGGTATTCTCCTGTTTATGTTGAAAATGTAAGTTAAGTTTCAAGTTGGTGGCTTCAGTAGTTTAGGAGATAATGGTATCAAAGCATTGGGCTGCGGACCAAAAATTTTGATTTTTTGTAAATATGTGAAATTAAATTATTCGATTATTAATAAAGTTAGTAAACTCATTCAGGTTTCACGTTGATCTTGTTTGTGGATAAAATTTGAGGTTGTGCACTATAAAAGGGGAACGAAAAAAAAAATACGTTGTGCCCAAAGTATGCATTTGGAGCATTTTAAGTATTTTAATTTAACATAAAATAAAAACTGTGTACAAATTTACACACAAGCCGGAGAAAGATGTCATTTTCGAACAATTTAAATCGCAGACTTACTTCTCCGAAAATTTCAGTAGTCAGTATGGTGGAGGCCCCATTTAAGGTAGGCTTCGAGCTAGTGCCGCGAAAACATTAAAAAAAAGTAAATGTTTGAAAATTCTAGTTGTCAACAACTACGATTAGGTAATTGCCATTACAAAATAAAGGTACTTTGTAAATAATTTATTTCATGTTTTATTAACAGAACAAATTTGTCTTTAAGGGTGGTTTCTCATTCTAACAACAAAAAATGAACAGTTTGGTTTTCATTTTTTTCTCGCTTCCCACACTTCATATCATAAGAGATGGCCCTCCCAAATTTCCGGAATGTTTTTTTTCACTTTTCACGGCAATATTTCTGGAAAACATTAGGCTCGTCTAAATAAAAACTCTTCATACCCAAAGTTATATTTCTCAGCAAATCTTAGTCGAGACGTTTGATGGTATGGCAAAAGTTGAGGTTACATATTCCTATTTTTACATAATCATAATTACATGTCAAAAATGGTGGTCTAGTTGGTTTTCCCGTTCCCTGGAGCCTGTAAACATGGAAAAAATGACGAAAAACCGTTGCAATGGCCTCATTTCAAGTCAATTTATAGAATGCTAAAAATTAATTAATTTGATGAATTCCAATTAAACTTCCAGGGCCATTTGAAAATTGACTGAAAATGAGGCCATTGAAACGGTTTTTCGTCATTTTTTCCATGTTTCCAGGCTCCACGGAACGGGAAAACCAACTAGACCACCATTTTTCGACATGCTCTTTCGAATGGCATCAACATTTTTGCAAACAAAATTTTACTCAAAATCGCCAAAAATCACTGGGCTATATAGCCCATGATTTTTGGGGTCTCATTCGAAAGAGGACGCCAAAAGCAATTAGTTTGGAAGGTTTCACTGGAAAGTATCTCAATTTGACGGAACTGGAACGATTTTTGTATCTCCTGGAAGCGTTTCGTTGATGAGTCATATTTTATTCAATGCGCAATCTCCAGCCTGGAAAATTATCAAAATCCACAGTTTAGAATATCTACTTTCAAATGGCCCTGGAAATTTTACTGGAATTCATCGAATTAATTAATTTTGAGCATTCTGAAAATTGACTGGAAATGAGGCCATTGCAACGGTTTTTCGTCATTTTTTCCATGTTTCCAGGCTCCAGGGAACGGGAAAACCAACTAAACCACCATTTTTTGACATGCTCTTTCGAATGGCATCAAAATTTTTGCAAAAAAAATTTCACTCAAAATCGCCAAAAATTACTGGCCCATGATTTTTTTGGTGAAAAAAATTTTTTGTTACGAAATCAAATAAAAGGGGTCTCATTCGAAAGAGGACGCCAAAAGCAATTAGGTTGGAAGGTTTCACTGGAAAGTATCTCAATTTGACGGAACTGGAACGATTTTTGTATCTCCTGGAAGCATTTCCTTGATGAGTCATATTTTACTCAATGCGCAATCTCCAGCCTGGAAAATTATCAAAATCCACAGTTTAGAATATCTACTTTCAAATGGCCCTGGAAATTTTACTGGAATTCATCGAATTAATTAATTTTGAGCATTCTGAAAATTGACTGGAAATGAGGCCATTGCAACGGTTCTTCGTCATTTTTTCCATGTTTCCAGGCTCCAGGGAACGGGAAAACCAACTAAACCACCATTTTTTGACATGCTCTTTCGAATGGCATCAACATTTTTGCAAAAAAAATTTCACTCAAAATCGCCAAAAATCACTGGCCTATAGCCCATGATTTTTTTGGTGAAAAAAATTTTTTGTTACGAAATCAAATAAAAGGGGTCTCATTCGAAAGAGGACGCCAAAAGCAATTAGTTTGGAAGGTTTCACTGGAAAGTATCTCAATTTGACGGAACTGGAACGATTTTTGTATCTCCTGGAAGCGTTTCGTTGATGAGTCATTTTTCATTTAATGCGCAATTTCCAGCCTGGAAAATCATCCCAATCCACAGTTTAGGATATCTACTTTCAAATGGCCCTGGAAATTTTACTGGAATTCATCGAATTAATTAATTTTGAGCATTCTGAAAATTGACTGGAAATGAGGCCATTGCAACGGTTTTTCGTCATTTTTTCCATGTTTCCAGGCTCCAGGGAACGGGAAAACCAACTAAACCACCATTTTTTGACATGCTCTTTCGAATGGCATCAAAATTTTTGCAAAAAAAATTTCACTCAAAATCGCCAAAAATTACTGGCCCATGATTTTTTTGGTGAAAAAAATTTTTTGTTACGAAATCAAATAAAAGGGGTCTCATTCGAAAGAGGACGCCAAAAGCAATTAGGTTGGAAGGTTTCACTGGAAAGTATCTCAATTTGACGGAACTGGAACGATTTTTGTATCTCCTGGAAGCATTTCCTTGATGAGTCATATTTTACTCAATGCGCAATCTCCAGCCTGGAAAATTATCAAAATCCACAGTTTAGAATATCTACTTTCAAATGGCCCTGGAAATTTTACTGGAATTCATCGAATTAATTAATTTTGAGCATTCTGAAAATTGACTGGAAATGAGGCCATTGCAACGGTTTTTCGCCATTTTTTCCATGTTTCCAGGCTCCAGGGAACGGGAAAACCAACTAAACCACCATTTTTTGACATGGTCTTTCGAATGGCATCAAAATTTTTGCAAAAAAAATTTCACTCAAAATCGCCAAAAATCACTGGCCTATAGCCCATGATTTTTTTGGTGAAAAAAATTTGTTGTTACGAAATCAAATAAAAGGGGTCTCATTCGAAAGAGGACGCCAAAAGCAATTAGTTTGGAAGGTTTCACTGGAAAGTATCTCAATTTGACAGAACTGGAACGATTTTTGTATCTCCTGGAAGCGTTTCCTTGATGAGTCATATTTTATTCAATGCGCAATCTCCAGCCTGGAAAATTATCAAAATCCACAGTTTAGAATATCTACTTTCAAATGGCCCTGGAAATTTTACCGGAATTCATCGAATTAATTAGTTTTGAGCATTCTCAAAATTGACTGGAAATGAGGCCATTGCAACGGTTTTTCGCCATTTTCTCCATGTTTCCAGGCTCCAGGGAACGGGGAAACCAACTAAACCACCATTTTTTGACATGCTCTTTCGAATGGCATCAAAATTTTTGCAAAAAAAATTTCACTCAAAATCGCCAAAAATTACTGGCCTATAGCCCATGATTTTTTTGGTGAAAAAAATTTTTTGTTACGAAATCAAATAAAAGGGGTCTCATTCGAAAGAGGACGCCAAAAGCAATTAGTTTGGAAGGTTTCACTGGAAAGTATCTCAATTTGACAGAACTGGAACGATTTTTGTATCTCCTGGAAGCGTTTCCTTGATGAGTCATATTTTATTCAATGCGCAATCTCCAGCCTGGAAAATTATCAAAATCCACAGTTTAGAATATCTACTTTCAAATGGCCCTGGAAATTTTACTAGAATTCATCGAATTAATTAATTTTGAGCATTCTGAAAATTGACTGGAAATGAGGCCATTGCAACGGTTTTTAGCCATTTTTTCCATGTTTCCAGGCTCCAGGGAACGGGAAAACCAACTAAACCACCGTTTTTTGACATGCTCTTTCGAATGGCATCAAAATTTTTGGAAAAAAATGTTACTCAAAATCGCCAAAAATCACTGGCCTATAGCCCATGATTTTTTTGGTGAAAAACATTTTTTGTTACGAAATCAAATAAAAGGGGTCTCATTCGAAAGAGGACGCCAAAAGCAATTAGTTTGGAAGGTTTCACTGGAAAGTATCTCAATTTGACGGAACTGGAACGATTTTTGTATCTCCTGGAAGCGATTCGTTGATGAGTCATATTTTATTCAATGCGCAATCTCCAGCCTGGAAAATTATCAAAATCCACAGTTTAGAATATCTACTTTCAAATGGCCCTGGAAATTTTACTGGAATTCATCGAATTAATTAATTTTGAGCATTCTGAAAATTGACTGGAAATGAGGCCATTGCAACGGTTTTTCGTCATTTTTTCCATGTTTCCAGGCTCCAGGGAACGGGAAAACCAACTAAACCACCATTTTTTGACATGCTCTTTCGAATGGCATCAAAATTTTTGCAAAAAAAATTTCACTCAAAATCGCCAAAAAATACTGGCCCATGATTTTTTTGGTGAAAAAAATTTTTTGTTACGAAATCAAATAAAAGGGGTCTCATTCGAAAGAGGACGCCAAAAGCAATTAGTTTGGAAGGTTTCACTGGAAAGTATCTCAATATGACGGAAATGGAACGATTTTTGTATCTCCTGGAAGCGTTTCGTTGATGAGTCATTTTTCATTTAATGCGCAATTTCCAGCCTGAAAAATCATCAAAATCCACAGTTTAGAATATCTACTTTCAAATGGCCCTGGAAATTTTACTGGAATTCATCGAATTAATTAATTTTGAGCATTCTGAAAATTGACTGGAAATGAGGCCATTGCAACGGTTTTTAGCCATTTTTTCCATGTTTCCAGGCTCCAGGGAACGGGAAAACCAACTAAACCACCGTTTTTTGACATGCTCTTTCGAATGGCATCAAAATTTTCGCAAAAAAAATGTCACTCAAAATCGCCAAAAATCACTGGCCTATAGCCCATGATTTTTTTGGTGAAAAAAATTTTTTGTTACGAAATCAAATAAAAGGGGTCTCATTCGAAAGAGGACGCCAAAAGCAATTAGTTTGGAAGGTTTCACTGGAAAGTATCTCAATTTGACAGAACTGGAACGATTTTTGTATCTCCTGGAAGCGTTTCCTTGATGAGTCATATTTTATTCAATGCGCAATCTCCAGCCTGGAAAATTATCAAAATCCACAGTTTAGAATATCTACTTTCAAATGGCCCTGGAAATTTTACTAGAATTCATCGAATTAATTAATTTTGAGCATTCTGAAAATTGACTGGAAATGAGGCCATTGCAACGGTTTTTAGCCATTTTTTCCATGTTTCCAGGCTCCAGGGAACGGGAAAACCAACTAAACCACCGTTTTTTGACATGCTCTTTCGAATGGCATCAAAATTTTTGGAAAAAAATGTTACTCAAAATCGCCAAAAATCACTGGCCTATAGCCCATGATTTTTTTGGTGAAAAACATTTTTTGTTACGAAATCAAATAAAAGGGGTCTCATTCGAAAGAGGACGCCAAAAGCAATTAGTTTGGAAGGTTTCACTGGAAAGTATCTCAATTTGACGGAACTGGAACGATTTTTGTATCTCCTGGAAGCGATTCGTTGATGAGTCATATTTTATTCAATGCGCAATCTCCAGCCTGGAAAATTATCAAAATCCACAGTTTAGAATATCTACTTTCAAATGGCCCTGGAAATTTTACTGGAATTCATCGAATTAATTAATTTTGAGCATTCTGAAAATTGACTGGAAATGAGGCCATTGCAACGGTTTTTCGCCATTTTTTCCATGTTTCCAGGCTCCAGGGAACGGGAAAACCAACTAAACCACCATTTTTTGACATGCTCTTTCGAATGGCATCAAAATATTTGCAAAAAAAATGTCACTCAAAATCGCCAAAAATCACTGGCCTATAGCCCATGATTTTTTTGGTGAAAAAAATTTTTTGTTACGAAATCAAATAAAAGGGGTCTCATTCGAAAGAGGACGCCAAAAGCAATTAGTTTGGAAGGTTTCACTGGAAAGTATCTCAATTTGACGGAACTGGAACGATTTTTGTATCTCCTGGAAGCGTTTCGTTGATGAGTCATTTTTCATTTAATGCGCAATTTCCAGCCTGGAAAATCATCCCAATCCACAGTTTAGGATATCTACTTTCAAATGGCCCTGGAAATTTTACTGGAATTCATCGAATTAATTAATTTTGAGCATTCTGAAAATTGACTGGAAATGAGGCCATTGCAACGGTTTTTCGTCATTTTTTCCATGTTTCCAGGCTCCAGGGAACGGGAAAACCAACTAAACCACCATTTTTTGACATGCTCTTTCGAATGGCATCAAAATTTTTGCAAAAAAAATTTCACTCAAAATCGCCAAAAATTACTGGCCCATGATTTTTTTGGTGAAAAAAATTTTTTGTTACGAAATCAAATAAAAGGGGTCTCATTCGAAAGAGGACGCCAAAAGCAATTAGGTTGGAAGGTTTCACTGGAAAGTATCTCAATTTGACGGAACTGGAACGATTTTTGTATCTCCTGGAAGCATTTCCTTGATGAGTCATATTTTACTCAATGCGCAATCTCCAGCCTGGAAAATTATCAAAATCCACAGTTTAGAATATCTACTTTCAAATGGCCCTGGAAATTTTACTGGAATTCATCGAATTAATTAATTTTGAGCATTCTGAAAATTGACTGGAAATGAGGCCATTGCAACGGTTTTTCGCCATTTTTTCCATGTTTCCAGGCTCCAGGGAACGGGAAAACCAACTAAACCACCATTTTTTGACATGGTCTTTCGAATGGCATCAAAATTTTTGCAAAAAAAATTTCACTCAAAATCGCCAAAAATCACTGGCCTATAGCCCATGATTTTTTTGGTGAAAAAAATTTGTTGTTACGAAATCAAATAAAAGGGGTCTCATTCGAAAGAGGACGCCAAAAGCAATTAGTTTGGAAGGTTTCACTGGAAAGTATCTCAATTTGACAGAACTGGAACGATTTTTGTATCTCCTGGAAGCGTTTCCTTGATGAGTCATATTTTATTCAATGCGCAATCTCCAGCCTGGAAAATTATCAAAATCCACAGTTTAGAATATCTACTTTCAAATGGCCCTGGAAATTTTACCGGAATTCATCGAATTAATTAGTTTTGAGCATTCTCAAAATTGACTGGAAATGAGGCCATTGCAACGGTTTTTCGCCATTTTCTCCATGTTTCCAGGCTCCAGGGAACGGGGAAACCAACTAAACCACCATTTTTTGACATGCTCTTTCGAATGGCATCAACATTTTTGCAAAAAAAATTTCACTCAAAATCGACAAAAATCACTGGCCTATAGCCCATGATTTTTTTGGTGAAAAAAATTTTTTGTTACGAAATCAAATAAAAGGGGTCTCATTCGAAAGAGGACGCCAAAAGCAATTAGTTTGGAAGGTTTCACTGGAAAGTATCTCAATTTGACGGAACTGGAACGATTTTTGTATCTCCTGGAAGCGTTTCGTTGATGAGTCATATTTTATTCAATGCGCAATCTCCAGCCTGGAAAATTATCAAAATCCACAGTTTAGAATATCTACTTTCAAATGGCCCTGGAAATTTTACTGGAATTCATCGAATTAATTAATTTTGAGCATTCTGAAAATTGTCTGGAAATGAGGCCATTGCAACGGTTTTTCGCCATTTTTTTCCATGTTTCCAGGCTCCAGGGAACGGGAAAACCAACTAAACCACCATTTTTTGACATGCTCTTTCGAATGGCATCAACATTTTTGCAAAAAAAATTTCACTCAAAATCGACAAAAATCACTGGCCTATAGCCCATGATTTTTTTGGTGAAAAAAATTTTTTGTTACGAAATCAAATAAAAGGGGTCTCATTCGAAAGAGGACGCCAAAAGCAATTAGTTTGGAAGGTTTCACTGGAAAGTATCTCAATTTGACGGAACTGGAACGATTTTTGTATCTCCTGGAAGCATTTCCTTGATGAGTCATATTTTACTCAATGCGCAATCTCCAGCCTGGAAAATTATCAAAATCCACAGTTTAGAATATCTACTTTCAAATGGCCCTGGAAATTTTACTGGAATTCATCGAATTAATTAATTTTGAGCATTCTGAAAATTGACTGGAAATGAGGCCATTGCAACGGTTTTTCGTCATTTTTTCCATGTTTCCAGGCTCCAGGGAACGGGAAAACCAACTAAACCACCATTTTTTGACATGCTCTTTCGAATGGCATCAAAATTTTTGCAAAAAAAATTTCACTCAAAATCGCCAAAAAATACTGGCCCATGATTTTTTTGGTGAAAAAAATTTTTTGTTACGAAATCAAATAAAAGGGGTCTCATTCGAAAGAGGACGCCAAAAGCAATTAGTTTGGAAGGTTTCACTGGAAAGTATCTCAATTTGACGGAAATGGAACGATTTTTGTATCTCCTGGAAGCGTTTCGTTGATGAGTCATTTTTCATTTAATGCGCAATTTCCAGCCTGAAAAATCATCAAAATCCACAGTTTAGAATATCTACTTTCAAATGGCCCTGGAAATTTTACTGGAATTCATCGAATTAATTAATTTTGAGCATTCTGAAAATTGACTGGAAATGAGGCCATTGCAACGGTTTTTAGCCATTTTTTCCATGTTTCCAGGCTCCAGGGAACGGGAAAACCAACTAAACCACCGTTTTTTGACATGCTCTTTCGAATGGCATCAAAATTTTCGCAAAAAAAATGTCACTCAAAATCGCCAAAAATCACTGGCCTATAGCCCATGATTTTTTTGGTGAAAAAAATTTTTTGTTACGAAATCAAATAAAAGGGGTCTCATTCGAAAGAGGACGCCAAAAGCAATTAGTTTGGAAGGTTTCACTGGAAAGTATCTCAATTTGACAGAACTGGAACGATTTTTGTATCTCCTGGAAGCGTTTCCTTGATGAGTCATATTTTATTCAATGCGCAATCTCCAGCCTGGAAAATTATCAAAATCCACAGTTTAGAATATCTACTTTCAAATGGCCCTGGAAATTTTACTAGAATTCATCGAATTAATTAATTTTGAGCATTCTGAAAATTGACTGGAAATGAGGCCATTGCAACGGTTTTTAGCCATTTTTTCCATGTTTCCAGGCTCCAGGGAACGGGAAAACCAACTAAACCACCGTTTTTTGACATGCTCTTTCGAATGGCATCAAAATTTTTGGAAAAAAATGTTACTCAAAATCGCCAAAAATCACTGGCCTATAGCCCATGATTTTTTTGGTGAAAAACATTTTTTGTTACGAAATCAAATAAAAGGGGTCTCATTCGAAAGAGGACGCCAAAAGCAATTAGTTTGGAAGGTTTCACTGGAAAGTATCTCAATTTGACGGAACTGGAACGATTTTTGTATCTCCTGGAAGCGATTCGTTGATGAGTCATATTTTATTCAATGCGCAATCTCCAGCCTGGAAAATTATCAAAATCCACAGTTTAGAATATCTACTTTCAAATGGCCCTGGAAATTTTACTGGAATTCATCGAATTAATTAATTTTGAGCATTCTGAAAATTGACTGGAAATGAGGCCATTGCAACGGTTTTTCGTCATTTTTTCCATGTTTCCAGGCTCCAGGGAACGGGAAAACCAACTAAACCACCATTTTTTGACATGCTCTTTCGAATGGCATCAACATTTTTGGAAAAAAAATTTCACTCAAAATCGCCAAAAATCACTGGCCTATAGCCCATGATTTTTTTGGTGAAAAAAATTTTTTGTTACGAAATCAAATAAAAGGGGTCTCATTCGAAAGAGGACGCCAAAAGCAATTAGTTTGGAAGGTTTCACTGGAAAGTATCTCAATTTGACGGAACTGGAACGATTTTTGTATCTCCTGGAAGCGTTTCGTTGATGAGTCATATTTTATTCAATGCGCAATCTCCAGCCTGGAAAATTATCAAAATCCACAGTTTAGAATATCTACTTTCAAATGGCCCTGGAAATTTTACTGGAATTCATCGAATTAATTAATTTTGAGCATTCTGAAAATTGTCTGGAAATGAGGCCATTGCAACGGTTTTTCGCCATTTTTTTCCATGTTTCCAGGCTCCAGGGAACGGGAAAACCAACTAAACCACCATTTTTTGACATGCTCTTTCGAATGGCATCAACATTTTTGCAAAAAAAATTTCACTCAAAATCGACAAAAATCACTGGCCTATAGCCCATGATTTTTTTGGTGAAAAAAATTTTTTGTTACGAAATCAAATAAAAGGGGTCTCATTCGAAAGAGGACGCCAAAAGCAATTAGTTTGGAAGGTTTCACTGGAAAGTATCTCAATTTGACGGAACTGGAACGATTTTTGTATCTCCTGGAAGCATTTCCTTGATGAGTCATATTTTACTCAATGCGCAATCTCCAGCCTGGAAAATTATCAAAATCCACAGTTTAGAATATCTACTTTCAAATGGCCCTGGAAATTTTACTGGAATTCATCGAATTAATTAATTTTGAGCATTCTGAAAATTGACTGGAAATGAGGCCATTGCAACGGTTTTTCGTCATTTTTTCCATGTTTCCAGGCTCCAGGGAACGGGAAAACCAACTAAACCACCATTTTTTGACATGCTCTTTCGAATGGCATCAAAATTTTTGCAAAAAAAATTTCACTCAAAATCGCCAAAAAATACTGGCCCATGATTTTTTTGGTGAAAAAAATTTTTTGTTACGAAATCAAATAAAAGGGGTCTCATTCGAAAGAGGACGCCAAAAGCAATTAGTTTGGAAGGTTTCACTGGAAAGTATCTCAATTTGACGGAAATGGAACGATTTTTGTATCTCCTGGAAGCGTTTCGTTGATGAGTCATTTTTCATTTAATGCGCAATTTCCAGCCTGAAAAATCATCAAAATCCACAGTTTAGAATATCTACTTTCAAATGGCCCTGGAAATTTTACTGGAATTCATCGAATTAATTAATTTTGAGCATTCTGAAAATTGACTGGAAATGAGGCCATTGCAACGGTTTTTAGCCATTTTTTCCATGTTTCCAGGCTCCAGGGAACGGGAAAACCAACTAAACCACCGTTTTTTGACATGCTCTTTCGAATGGCATCAAAATTTTCGCAAAAAAAATGTCACTCAAAATCGCCAAAAATCACTGGCCTATAGCCCATGATTTTTTTGGTGAAAAAAATTTTTTGTTACGAAATCAAATAAAAGGGGTCTCATTCGAAAGAGGACGCCAAAAGCAATTAGTTTGGAAGGTTTCACTGGAAAGTATCTCAATTTGACAGAACTGGAACGATTTTTGTATCTCCTGGAAGCGTTTCCTTGATGAGTCATATTTTATTCAATGCGCAATCTCCAGCCTGGAAAATTATCAAAATCCACAGTTTAGAATATCTACTTTCAAATGGCCCTGGAAATTTTACTAGAATTCATCGAATTAATTAATTTTGAGCATTCTGAAAATTGACTGGAAATGAGGCCATTGCAACGGTTTTTAGCCATTTTTTCCATGTTTCCAGGCTCCAGGGAACGGGAAAACCAACTAAACCACCGTTTTTTGACATGCTCTTTCGAATGGCATCAAAATTTTTGGAAAAAAATGTTACTCAAAATCGCCAAAAATCACTGGCCTATAGCCCATGATTTTTTTGGTGAAAAACATTTTTTGTTACGAAATCAAATAAAAGGGGTCTCATTCGAAAGAGGACGCCAAAAGCAATTAGTTTGGAAGGTTTCACTGGAAAGTATCTCAATTTGACGGAACTGGAACGATTTTTGTATCTCCTGGAAGCGATTCGTTGATGAGTCATATTTTATTCAATGCGCAATCTCCAGCCTGGAAAATTATCAAAATCCACAGTTTAGAATATCTACTTTCAAATGGCCCTGGAAATTTTACTGGAATTCATCGAATTAATTAATTTTGAGCATTCTGAAAATTGACTGGAAATGAGGCCATTGCAACGGTTTTTCGCCATTTTTTCCATGTTTCCAGGCTCCAGGGAACGGGAAAACCAACTAAACCACCATTTTTTGACATGCTCTTTCGAATGGCATCAAAATATTTGCAAAAAAAATGTCACTCAAAATCGCCAAAAATCACTGGCCTATAGCCCATGATTTTTTTGGTGAAAAAAATTTTTTGTTACGAAATCAAATAAAAGGGGTCTCATTCGAAAGAGGACGCCAAAAGCAATTAGTTTGGAAGGTTTCACTGGAAAGTATCTCAATTTGACGGAACTGGAACGATTTTTGTATCTCCTGGAAGCGATTCGTTGATGAGTCATATTTTATTCAATGCGCAATCTCCAGCCTGGAAAATTATCAAAATCCACAGTTTAGAATATCTACTTTCAAATGGCCCTGGAAATTTTACTGGAATTCATCGAATTAATTAATTTTGAGCATTCTGAAAATTGACTGGAAATGAGGCCATTGCAACGGTTTTTAGCCATTTTTTCCATGTTTCCAGGCTCCAGGGAACGGGAAAACCAACTAAACCACCGTTTTTTGACATGCTCTTTCGAATGGCATCAAAATTTTTGCAAAAAAAATTTCACTCAAAATCGCCAAAAATCACTGGCCTACAGCCCATGATTTTTTTGGTGAAAAAAATTTTTTGTTACGAAATCAAATAAAAGGGGTCTCATTCGAAAGAGGACGCCAAAAGCAATTAGTTTGGAAGGTTTCACTGGAAAGTATCTCAATTTGACGGAACTGGAACGATTTTTGTATCTCCTGGAAGCGATTCGTTGATGAGTCATATTTTATTCAATGCGCAATCTCCAGCCTGGAAAATTATCAAAATCCACAGTTTAGAATATCTACTTTCAAATGGCCCTGGAAATTTTACTGGAATTCATCGAATTAATTAATTTTGAGCATTCTGAAAATTGACTGGAAATGAGGCCATTGCAACGGTTTTTCGTCATTTTTTCCATGTTTCCAGGCTCCAGGGAACGGGAAAACCAACTAAACCACCATTTTTTGACATGCTCTTTCGAATGGCATCAACATTTTTGCAAAAAAAATTTCACTCAAAATCGCCAAAAATCACTGGCCTATAGCCCATGATTTTTTTGGTGGAAAAA
Source organism: Leptarthrus brevirostris (assembly GCA_964036015.1). Taxonomy (NCBI): domain Eukaryota; kingdom Metazoa; phylum Arthropoda; class Insecta; order Diptera; family Asilidae; genus Leptarthrus; species Leptarthrus brevirostris. The sequence continues at coordinate 11,470,169 of OZ038373.1, forward strand.
ATTTTTTGTTACGAAATCAAATAAAAGGGGTCTCATTCGAAAGAGGACGCCAAAAGCAATTAGTTTGGAAGGTTTCACTGGAAAGTATCTCAATTTGACGGAACTGGAACGATTTTTGTATCTCCTGGAAGCGTTTCGTTGATGAGTCATATTTTATTCAATGCGCAATCTCCAGCCTGGAAAATTATCAAAATCCACAGTTTAGAATATCTACTTTCAAATGGCCCTGGAAATTTTACTGGAATTCATCGAATTAATTAATTTTGAGCATTCTGAAAATTGACTGGAAATGAGGCCATTGCAACGGTTTTTAGCCATTTTTTCCCTGTTTCCAGGCTCCAGGGAACGGGAAAACCAACTAAACCACCGTTTTTTGACATGCTCTTTCGAATGGCATCAAAATTTTTGCAAAAAAAATTTCACTCAAAATCGCCAAAAATCACTGGCCTACAGCCCATGATTTTTTTGGTGAAAAAAATTTTTTGTTACGAAATCAAATAAAAGGGGTCTCATTCGAAAGAGGACGCCAAAAGCAATTAGTTTGGAAGGTTTCACTGGAAAGTATCTCAATTTGACGGAACTGGAACGATTTTTGTATCTCCTGGAAGCGATTCGTTGATGAGTCATATTTTATTCAATGCGCAATCTCCAGCCTGGAAAATTATCAAAATCCACAGTTTAGAATATCTACTTTCAAATGGCCCTGGAAATTTTACTGGAATTCATCGAATTAATTAATTTTGAGCATTCTGAAAATTGACTGGAAATGAGGCCATTGCAACGGTTTTTCGTCATTTTTTCCATGTTTCCAGGCTCCAGGGAACGGGAAAACCAACTAAACCACCATTTTTTGACATGCTCTTTCGAATGGCATCAAAATTTTTGCAAAAAAAATTTCACTCAAAATCGCCAAAAATCACTGGCCTATAGCCCATGATTTTTTTGGTGGAAAAAATTTTTTGTTACGAAATCAAATAAAAGGGGTCTCATTCGAAAGAGGACGCCAAAAGCAATTAGTTTGGAAGGTTTCACTGGAAAGTATCTCAATTTGACGGAACTGGAACGATTTTTGTATCTCCTGGAAGCGTTTCGTTGATGAGTCATATTTTATTCAATGCGCAATCTCCAGCCTGGAAAATTATCAAAATCCACAGTTTAGAATATCTACTTTCAAATGGCCCTGGAAATTTTACTGGAATTCATCGAATTAATTAATTTTGAGCATTCTGAAAATTGACTGGAAATGAGGCCATTGCAACGGTTTTTCGTCATTTTTTCCATGTTTCCAGGCTCCAGGGAACGGGAAAACCAACTAAACCACCATTTTTTGACATGCTCTTTCGAATGGCATCAAAATTTTTGCAAAAAAAATTTCACTCAAAATCGCCAAAAATCACTGGCCTATAGCCCATGATTTTTTTGGTGGAAAAAATTTTTTGTTACGAAATCAAATAAAAGGGGTCTCATTCGAAAGAGGACGCCAAAAGCAATTAGTTTGGAAGGTTTCACTGGAAAGTATCTCAATTTGACGGAACTGGAACGATTTTTGTATCTCCTGGAAGCGTTTCGTTGATGAGTCATATTTTATTCAATGCGCAATCTCCAGCCTGGAAAATTATCAAAATCCACAGATTAGAATATCTACTTTCAAATGGCCCTGGAAATTTTACTGGAATTCATCGAATTAATTAATTTTGAGCATTCTGAAAATTGACTGGAAATGAGGCCATTGCGACGGTTTTTCGTCATTTTTTCCATGTTTCCAGGCTCCAGGGAACGGGAAAACCAACTAAACCACCGTTTTTTGACATGCTCTTTCGAATGGCATCAAAATTTTTGCAAAAAAAATTTCACTCAAAATCGCCAAAAATCATGGGCTATAGTAATGCCATCTTGATAACTACAGGCCGTAAGGTAGAAACGATGACGTCAATTTATGTGGGAAGACAAAGCGACTTTTGTCAACAAATTGTAAGAATTGCAAATCACTATTTTCACATATTCTCCCGAATAATATTTTAAATCAGATCACTTCATATTTATTGTACAATTTGTTGTATAATGCCAGCAATTAGAGAAAAATCTTTGCCAACTCTTCAAATGTAAAAGTTGTCAATAGGTTTGTCGCCATTTACCAACAAAACTCGAATCACTAGTACCACATAATCTCACAACATCACAAAACTATTATATTATTACTTATAATAAAGTTAAACGTAATTTATTTCAATTTTTAATGCAATTGAGAGTTCTTTACATCCGCTAGGTTGAAGAGCGGACGTCATTACTTCCCTCCATTTGACATTTCTTCTGGATATTGCCAATATATTTTGACCGACGATAACTCACACATAATTAAATAGATCGAAACGAAACTTTTATCACGACATTATCTCATAAATTAATTTTATCATACACTAATTATTTCACTTAAATAATGTCTTAAACTCACACAATATTACTTTAAAGTCCAAGGCGAATTAGCCGAAATTTTCACTTTAACTAAAAAATATATTCACTTCGCCACTTGAATGTCACAAAACTTTTCTTATAATTAAACAAAACTTCGGGTGACAGAATTTCAACTTTTCCCTGTTTTTCCTCATAGTTTGAAGTCACGTTGCAAAGCTGGCTCTACCTTACGGCCTGTAGTTATCAAGATGGCGTTGGCTATAGGCCAGTGATTTTTGGCGATTTTGAGTGAAATTTTTTTTTGCAAAAATTTTGATGCCATTCGAAAGAGCATGTCAAAAAATGGTGGTTTAGTTGGTTTTCCCGTTCCCTGGAGCCTGGAAACATGGAAAAAATGATGAAAAATCGTTGCAATGGCCTCATTTCCAGTCAATTTTCAGAATGCTCAAAATTAATTAATTCGATGAATTCCAGTAAAATTTCCAGGGCCATTTGAAAGTAGATATTCTAAACTGTGGATTTTGATAATTTTCCAGGCTGGAGATTGCGCATTGAATAAAATATGACTCATCAAGGAATCGCTTCCAGGAGATACAAAAATCGTTCCAGTTCCGTCAAATTGAGATACTTTCCAGTGAAACCTTCCAAACTAATTGCTTTTGGCGTCCTCTTTCGAATGAGACCCCTTTTATTTGATTTCGTAAAAAAAAAATTTTTTTCACCAAAAAAATCATGGTTTCTAATTCTAAGAGCAAAAAATGAACACTTTGGTTTTCATTTTTTCTCGTTTCCCACACTCCATATCATAAGAGATCGCCCTCCCAAATTTCCGGAATGTTTTTTTCACTTTTCACGCCAATATTTCTGGAAACCATTAGCCTCGTCTAAATAAAAACTCTTCATGCCCAAAGTTATATTTCTCAGCAAATCTTACTCGAGACGTTTGATGGTATGGCAAAAGTTGAGGTTTCATATTCCAATTTTTACATAATTTTTAATTTTATATCTACTACGACATTTTGAACCCGGTGCAAATTAAGCAAACAGAACAACTACAGCAAAAGTATCCAATCCTCCTCCCTTATGATCCAGTGAGCTGAAATGTTTGGTTGTTTTGTAAAAGATATAAAATCATAAAAAAAAAGTCTTCATATATTGAAGAATGCTGCTCGGACGAACAAAGCAGAAGTAACGCAGTCTATAGGACGGAAATAGAATTACCCAAATCCGGAAACATATTACGAAACTAACTCTTTCATACCCTCACCACAGATAAAAAATTCTTACCATGGCCCTAGTGCGCCATCCTTCTCTATACAGCAAGAGAGAGTCATCGTAGTCACTCTAGGTACAAAATGTTTTTCTTTTACCAATCAGGAAACGTATTTTATACAACAGAATCAAAATCTTCAAAATCGGTTTGCACTTTACGAAGAATATAAAATATATAATGAACAATATGAAATCATATAGAAAGGCGCACGTAAAAATTTTCTCTAAAACATTTAACCCTACATGAGATCTGGGCAACCAACTAACCAACCTAATAAAAACTTCAGATATAAAATTTTTAATGAACATTAAGAGATCATATATAAAAGCACACTTAGAAATTGTCTGTAAAACTTTAAACCATACATCAAAACTAACTAAATTTTTTTGATTTTAAGTAAAAAATTTTTTGGAATAATTTTATTTATTTCCTTCAGATGCATCATCAAAGATTAGAACTAGAAGCCGAAAAATAAATCAATCAATAAATAAATCTACGACCACACGTCAACCAAGACACTGTCTGAGCGTGTCCTTCAGTTGCAGCCTGGAGAGATTAATGTCAAGATTGGCGAAATGTTGATTGAAGAGGCGAGATATCGACGTGATGGGCTCGTACATCCAATACATAGTACGATGACCAGAAAGAAACGTGCAGGAAGTTGCGATTCCTCAAGGATCGTTGCGGGATAGAGATGTTCACAGCCGCCAGTAAGTCAGGAGAATGTATTGTTCCCTGCAATAGATCGAACAAAAATAATAGTTTGGAGATGTTACGACTCTTTTCAAGGGAGTCAAGAGAAATCAGCCCCAAACGATCAGTATAAGAAAGGAGCAGCCAGTGATCAGTTCAGGGAAGTCCACGGAGGGCAACCCTAAGGAATCTGCGCTGCACTGCCTCGACGCGGTTGACGTGAACGGCGAAATAGGGAGACCACACGGGGCTGGCATATTCCAAAAGCGGTCTGACGAAGGTACAGTAAAGAAGGTAGAGTTCCTTAGACCATATTTTAACAAAACCCAGCATCGAGTTAGTCCTAAAAACGATCGAATCCACATGATCCTCAAATGAAAGGCGAGAATTGAGGACCACACGCAGGTCCTTCATCTTATCAACCCTGCATAAGGTAACGCCATCGACGGTGTAGTCAAAGAGGAAATGACGTCTCTTGCAGGAGGAGGTCATAACAGTGCACTTGCCGGCATTTAAAAGAAGGCGATTAAGAGCACACCAGTCGCAGAACACAGCCAGGTCAGAGTGCAATTTACTGCAGTCTGCTTCGTGGGAAGCAATGCGAAAAATCTTAGCATCGTCCGCATAACACAGAATTTTACTGCGGATCAGGAGAAGCGAAACATCATTAACGTATAGAATGAAGAGAAGTGGGAAAAGGATACTAACCTGTGGCACCCCCGAAGTGATAAGAATTTGGTCAAAAAGAACTCCCCGAAAAAGGACTCGTTGAGTACGACCAGACAGGCAAGAGGACAACCAGTTTATGAAGCATAAGGGAAACCCCAGAAGAATCAATTTATAGACCAGGATACCATGGTCGATTCTATCGAAAGCCTTACTGAAATCTGTGAATACACAGTCGACCTGTCTGCCCGCCTCGATGGCTGGTAAAGAATACCAGCCATTCGAATGATGCCATTCGAAAGAGTACGCTGAAAAAATGTCAACTGAGTCGTTTTCTCATTTACTAAATCCTGGAATTATGAAAAAAGGAAACGAAAAAGTTGTTAAATTGCTTAAATTCCAGTTAATTCTCAGGCACTCAAACTTTATTATTTAAATTAATATTCAGGAAATCTGCAGTGCCGCTGGAAAGTAAATATTCCAATCTATGGATTAAAAAATTGTCCAGTCGGAAAAACGCCTATCAGATGGAAAATGACTCATCAATTTACATGAAAACAAATCGCGCCAGTAGACACACAAAGCACTCCAGCTCCGTAAATTTGAGATACTTTCCAGTGAAAACTTTGAAACTGATTGTTTTGTGTGTGCTCTTTCAGATAAGATCACCCTCAATTGATGTGGTTACAATACATTTTTAGACTACCCCTCCCCACCCCATCCTGATTTTTTTTAATTCTTAGCAATGGGGTATCATTCTCTATACAACAAAAACAGAATCATACAAATCGGTCGACGCTTTACTAAGTTAGGTTTCGCCCTCACCCTTACCCCGCAAAATTTTTTTTAAAATGGTACCAATCGGGGAGCACACTCTCCTAAAAAAAATCATCAAAATCGGTCCACGCGTTATGAAATTATGCCTGTTATACATAAAAAAAGTAAAAAAAAAATTTAAAAATCCATGTCGAAATTATAACCTCTCGTTTTTCGGGAAGTCGGTTAAAAAGGGACCCTTATGGCGCGACTTAGTCTGTCTGTATGTCACACCTGCTTATTTCAGCAACTACTAATGCTATTGACTTGAAATTTGGAATAATTTTAAATAATGCTTGTCCACCTTTATTGCAAACGGAAAAATAAAAAAAATATTTTTATTGCCTGAGTTGCCGAAGGGGGGGGGGGGGGGGGGGGGGGGGTAGATCAGGGTATTATATTGTTACGGGCGTCTAATATCTCACGCGATGAACTGGAGCCCTAGAGTGATTGATCTAAAAAATTATAAAAGAAAAATTATAAAAAGAACACCAAGAAGAAAAAAAGGAATTACCCAACACCAAATAAAGCTACCAGGATCAGGAAAACGAACGAAGCCTGCGGGTGTCCGCAATTTCTCCTACGATAGTGGTCAGGTCAGGAACGGTCAAATATAAGGCCAACCCGTTTTGGAATCTCTCTCTTCTTGCGCGAGAAAAGTCATCAGTCGGATCATCCTAGAACGAAAAAGTTTTTATTTCAAACAGTGTGTACAATAAAGAGTTAATTTGTTAAAGTAGTGTGTATTTTTTTCTTCTTCTTATAAATAAATTAAATTAAGTCAAAGCGACAATAAAACCGATTTCGCCGACTAAAGCTGAAAGGAAGAAAACATAAGAAAAAAACCGAAAGTAAGTCCAATTATTTAGTTTAGGTTAGATAACGAAGAATCGCTGCCATTTTACTAGCCACCAAGTGAAAAAGTAGGCAATAAACACCTTTCCAATCTCGGTGACTTGTAATAGGACTAGTTAATTGGCCACTTCTCACTGAACACCGGACTTATGAAAATTTTAATTGCCGCACTACATTTTGTCAACAAAATTCACTAAAGCAAAATTATCGGTGTTGACATTTCAGTGAACTTTGCAGAGCGCCAATACAAGCTCTTTGCGTTCACTTTCGCGCACTTTCGGCCATATTGTGTACCGGCAAAAATTGATTTTCTTGCCGAATTTTATTCTTGCTGAAATTCTAGGTTTGCTGAGGAGCACCTAGCGAAAAGGCTTAAAATCGCACGTCCTCTCCATTCCGGCGCCTCCACGACAAACTCAAGTGGCACAACACAAAACCACCACTTTGGCACACAAGCCCACCCGCGATTATTTATTGGCTTATTACGTTCGCCACTAAATTAGCAAACCGAACTGAATTAATTTCGAAGCACTTTCGCAACATCACACTTTCTTAACCAAACTAAGGAGAACGATTAAACCAGAGATGGGCATTTTTTATTCGAATAAAGATTAAAGCTCAAATAAATTGAAAAATCGAATAAAAATTTATTTGATTACAAAAATTATTTGTTATTTGGTGCTTTTTATTCGAATTTCAAATAATGAAATTCTAAATATTTTACAAAAACTTTTTGTTGCTTAACATATTGCTTAAGATGTATCACAAACGTAAAAATATATTTTACCATCCAAAAGGCTAGAAACACCGCTCAAATAGGGGTTGAAATTAAAAAATATGGTGAACAAATCCTAAAGTAAAGGTTATTTATGACAAAACGTGACACAAAAATAACAAAAGAAGCTCTCTGCGTTTCACAGGGTTGAGACTGTCTTGACTTTAAAACCGTAAGGCCCGCATAACAATTTCTAGAATACGTATTTTGTAAAATATTTAGAATTTCATTATCATTAACCCCAACATTAGGTGTGTTTGACGCCATTTTAAAAATGTTCCAAATGCCACTCGACTTTTGAAAGGTTATATCAATACAAACATTTTAAGCTATTGAGGGTTTTTCTACGCCTCTTCAAATTTTGGGCAGAAAGGTGGCCCGGTTGACGTGGAACGCCCCATATATACATTTTCTTCTTATTCCTCTCACCTCGATCAAAGTAATAAAGGCTCTTCTTTGCTATTTGGTAGCAAATACCTAAGGAAGGAAATAGTGTAGGCAGAAGCGAATGAGGAAAGCGGTGTATACTTATATGCTCCATAAATCATACCCTTTTCGGAGCGACATAAAAGCTGAAACAATTAAAAAATTGCCCACAACAAAATGATAAAAACTAAAATTTCGCCCACTCTCGTCACCTCAAACTCGTTCTCGTTATCGCGCTGTTATCAATGATATCGGTCTCGCTGCCGGTGCCGGTCTTGTGTCGATACCGGCACCGGCAGCGAGAATTATCTCGAGTATCGTGAAACCCTAGTTTTTCGTCATCAGATACGCTGATTGTTTTGATAAAATTTCTTTTTATATTTCTTACGTCGCTTGAGTTTTGAAAAGTTTATTTATTTATTAATTTAGTTTTTTTTTTGTAAATTCTGTCGGGTCAAGAGTGCATTTCGTGCATTTTTGTGGATATGAAACGTTTTTATTTAAATATTGTCATTTCATTTTATACCGCATAGTTTTCGACTTATCGTGAAAATTGTTTAGAAAAGCATCGCCCTCTTTGTAATTTACAAAGCGAAAAATCTGAAGTACTTACAGTTGATAGAGGTTTATATAGATATTACATTACAAGTAAAACGATGTCTTTAACTAGCAAAGTTTTTAAGAAATCAGCAATCTTCTAAGGTACAAAAGCCTAGGTGTGCGAGTCTAACTCGTACTTCGCCGGAATTTATTCTTTGTATGACAGGAAACGTAGTTGGATCAATTCGTTGAGCGGCACAACCACCATGCCATAGTTCCCAGGTCTCCCCGTGGGTTCTTCAAAATTGAATTAAAAAAAAATCCACTCCGCCTCTGGACCATTGTCTAGCCGCAGCAATGCAAAAACAAGACATTCCAGTTTCCTCACCTTTTTACCCTAATTTCCTTCCGGGTAAAGCCATGCTAATGCTTCAAAGGGTTGTCCCCTAGGCTTTGGCTACATTGTAAAAAAAAGTATTTCTCGTCATGTAAAATTTGCTGTATTCGCCGAATGGAATCTTCTTATTTCACAACACTATGGACTGCTTTCCCTAATGTCCTTCTGACTCAGTTTCGCTTTCCACCCTGCCAATTTATATTTTATGCTTCTCGACAGATGTTTTTTTTTATTTCTCTTAAGCCTTTTTTTCTATTGTATTCTAAAGTTTGATAGCCATTGAATAAACTAATCAAAATAATCCAGACCAGAATGAACCCTTAAGCTCATGTTTTAGATAGTTTAAATAATATACACAATATCTCGGTTTCTGTGCGTTCTTTGTGGATTTTTCGACTTATCAATAACCACTCTGGTTATATTGATTGTCTTATGACTAGAAAATTTTTTTATTTTAGGAAGTCCGTGCTTGTAGTACTAACTTCCTAGAACGAATTGCATCCAAATTTACATGGCATCGACTTAACAAGTATATTAGTAAAAACTTTGATTCACAACAGAAAAATTGGGTAGTTCTACTACACTTAACTGAAACTTTATGCTTTGCATTAAAACTCTAATTCCCTTAAATCTTAAATTTGTTATACAAACTGTTATACAAATCTCTCCTTCTCCTATGGCAAGTTTGAAAACATCGAATTTATTGTCTACTCTTAACCGAAAAAGCACGTGTTTAAATTCTCCTATTTTCCAACGCATGCGCATGTAAATATAACAGTTGCGGTATTTAATTGCACGTGCTCGTATATAGGAGAATATAAGCCTAACAAACTTTTGGATTGCCCCGATAATTTTAACACATTAAATCCTGTTTATCGTGTATTCTGACAGTATATAGAATGTATAGTACTTGATATTCAGCCTGCGGCTTAACTGAACCCGCCGGGAATTGGAGGAACTACAAAAGTAAGTATCGGGTTTCAACTAATGACACTCGATGGCTGACATTGTTGGCTAAAATCAGCAGAAAATTACAGCTCATGACGGTATAATTGCTGTCCTGAATAGAAGTATTGCTGCTAATGAAGATGTACAGCAGAGAGATCAAGTGCTTAGCGGTTATGTAGATTGAGGGCGTAGTGTCACGTATGCGATTTCTTTAAATTACGATAATATTTAATTAAGGGATTTACACTTGCTAATCTGTTTCTGAAATATATTCTTCAATCCTTGAGATGCGAAAATATCTGAAGTTGACTTAGTTATGAGATAGACGATAAAATTTGTAATTGGTCAATAGGTAAATCTCGGAAAAGTTTAATTTTACCTTCGGTCTGTCTAAGATTAAACGCGCTCGTGCTTATCGTCTCGAATTTGCTTTAGTCCTTGAGTACTTAATCGTTGAGATAAATTTTCTAATTAACATCCAATAAAGGGAATTACTCAAGGCCTTCCGACTCAAAGGTAAAAGTTTACGAGCAAAAATCTATCTGACTTTAATGGTTTGAATTTAATTAGGTTTCGCGAAAGTTAGTAACCCGTGAGGCTTTTAATGAAGCCCTGAAAGATGGCTAGGATTAATAAAGTATGATGCAGCTCTTCATAAACTTAAGACTGTTTAAGTTGCCTTTCTATAGGAAATGAACCTTTGAAGCTTTAACTTTTATCACCCACAAGTTAATGGATTATGACCTATCAGTGTAATTTACGTCTTTATGGTGTATTAGGTTTTGTATTGTAGCTTAATTGAGATTTTATGGTTACTCTCGTTGAAATTGCAACCAAAGTGCGTTTATTTTTATCAGTTTGATCCGTAGAAGAGACTTTCAAAAGGAAATGCTTAAAAGCTTTAAACGTTATAGTGTATTATCCCAAAAATGTTATAGTTCTCTTCTGATATAATTAAGCAATAAATATGTAGCTCAATCTAAGGACGGAAAACACAGCAGCATCCTCCATATCATCATAAGCAGAACGAGATATCGTCTAGTACAGATAATATAAGTTGATTTTTAAAAGGCATTTGATACTTTAATTTGAGACCATCTGTAATTAAGTAGAACATGATTGCCATTATAAAAGATTTCTACTCTGAAATCATGAAATGTTCCGAAATGTTCCATAAATGAAAAACAGCTTAAATGGTTTCAAAGACAAAGTGGGAGGAGACAAGGTTGAATTTTGTGACCTACACTACATTTTATTTTTTTTCTTCTAGTTTTATAATGGTAATAACAAAGCTTAATTAAAATTCTAAATTGTAGTAGTACAGACTTGGTGGAAAGGAAAGAGAGTTGAAAATATGGAATTAAGCGGTTAACCGAAGGATATGACTGTGCACGTTTTGCCTGGCGCTTGGGAAAACTATTCCATATGTTGCTTGCAGACTAAAAGGATGAAAGTGAATTCAGGCTCGAAAAGTGCGCGAAGTAAGAGAACAACTCATTGATTGTCTCTCGTGAGGTTATCCAATCTGCAATTTAAAGAAATTAAACAAATACTAACCCTAAAATGCTTTTTATTGAATTCGGAACTTATGAAAATTAAACTTAATATGTTACAAAAGCTGTTCGTAATGGCCTCAGCCACTTTCGGTGTATGCCAATAAACTATTTCTAATTCCCTGTTTGAGGCGTATTGCAGCCAGCCTCTCCCCCATGTTTTCTATAAAAAAAAAAGTTCAATGGCGTAAGATGTGGAGATGGTTACTGGAGGATGTACGGATGAGTTGAAGCCTTCTAACATACTGCGATCGTTATCTGGGCATTCTCAAGTGTTAGTTATATCTCCAAATCGTAACAACCGGGCAATGCATCCTAGAAGGTAGCCAAGTAACTAATTTGGGGGAGATACCCTCTTGAAAAATCCAACTCCAAGGTTGTAGTAGGCCATGCCAAGAGAGTCTGCAGTGGTGTCCCCCTATCTGCAGGACCCAGGGGTAATTGGGTGGCGAATGGAGTTTTCTCAGGCACTTCAGCAGGTATGGTAGACCCTAACAGGGAAAATTACCTTTTGAAGGTTCTGCGGCCGCTATGGAGGCTGGCTCGCGCCGGCTGACAGTGCTGTAGCAGTTCTGGAAGAAGGTGCCATTGGCACTTCCTCAGGTGCGGCGGAACAGAGATGGTAGACTTTAACGAGTTGGCTATCTCCGCGGCACACGCAGCAGGAGAAGAAGCAGACCTGTCTTCCGAAGCGTTAGCTGCGGTTAATCCGGAGGAGGTTACTGGTCCTGGCTCTGGACTAAAGCTTTATGGCCTGGAACCCTTCAATGCCGTGGACAAACAAGGGGTGAAGGTTGTAATTAACGCTTGGACCAAGAAGGAACACTGGAGAGGGAAAAAAACAAGGAGACACGAACCGAAACTTCGAAAACTTCTGCCGACGTCGAGCAGCAAATAATCACCATCGTGAGGTAACACCCCTGAGGCGAGCACGAGACGAGTCGCAAGACGATTAGGATTGTCTTCATCTAAATTTCGTAAGATTATTCATCGGAGGGATTACGTCCATATCACCATCATCCAGTCCAAGGACTACTGGAAGGAGATTCCGAGAGAAGACTGGAATTTAGCACTTGTCTTCTGGAACGCGACATTGACGACAGGGTGTTTCTGGACCGAATCCTGTGGACGATGAATCTCAATTCACCAGGAATGGTATCACGAATTTTCATAACCTCCATACCTGATCGGAAACTAACCCAAAAAGGACAAAAGTAACCTCATTTCAGCAGAGATTCAGTGTCAATGTTTGGGCTGGTATCATCGGCAACCATTTGGTAGGACCAGTCATTTCGCGCAAGTGCTTAATAGTGAAATTTATGTGGACTTTTTAGACAATAAACTGCCAGATCTAATAGGGGAGATCCCTGTGCATAATCGAAAGGACAGGTTTTACCAACACGTTGGAGCACCAGCGCATACTGCTTACATTGTTAAGGCAATACTAAGTGAAAAATTTCCTAACTGCTGGATTGGACGAGGTGCACCGATTTCTTGGCCTGCTAGATCTCCAGACCCTACCCTATTGGACTTTTTCTTATGAGGAATAATGAAGGATGAAGTTTATTCAAGCCCTGTTAACACTAGGAAGGATTTAATTAGCAAAATTGGGAATGCAGTGACGAAAATAGGGGAGAGGCTGGCTGCAATACGCCTTAAACAGGGAGTTGGAGGGAGAGTGTTGGCACGCAGCCAAAGTGGCGGCGGACATTTTGAACACTAAGATTAATTGTAATACCTTTTGAATTCCATAAAAAGGATTTTAGAGTTAATATGAGTTTAGTTTCCTTAAATTGCGGAATTTCAAATATTTCCAGATAAGTTTTTGTACTTATAAATTTCTACACCCTTTCTCTACCTGGACATGTGGTACCTTTTTGGAAAGGCAATAAGATGGGCAATCCAATAAAAATAAAAAAAATTGGTGTACTAATTACCCGAATTTCGGAGTAAATTTGGGAAAATGCTGAATTTTAGGTAATCGAAAACTATTTTTTCCACTTTTGGAAGTGACTGTACCTGCAATGTTGACAATTTTGGAAAGTTCATTGGAATAGTAGTTTTTTGCGTTTTTTTAATGTCGCTGTATTGGGTAGATCAAAAGATAAAAATAAAAGAGTAATGTACATACCATGAAAAACGGAAATTTATGAATACCCTGTAACTTCCAAACAGTTGAGATTGCCCCCCCCCCCACCCATCGTGCCATAAAATTGTTTGTTTGGCTAGGTGAGATCTATCGCCAAATTCAATTTGGCACGTCAGATCTGAAATACCCTGCATTTCGACCTTAAAATGGCTTCATTAAATTCTTCCGTGACGGGAAAGCCGCCTATGCTATGAAGAAGTATGGAAAAACTACTTCACTATTAGGCAAAGATTTACTTAAAGGAAAAAGATTAGACTTTCTTATTTAATTCTGTTTTTTTAATCTCTATCTAAAAACACTCGAGTAAAAATTATTGAGTTGGTATATTCACGCTCAAAGTAAGAACAAACGTTAATATTTTTCAAAGCATATATGCCCGCCACACGGGTATGCACGCTCCCGCTACAGGCACGAAAATCTAAAAATATGCCAGCCATAAATGCACGCTTCTGTTACTGCGTTCTGTGTTTCTGTGTTTCAAGTTCTTTTCATATTAGATCACAAGTTTCTAATATTACTGCTATGACAATGAATACCCCGACTTTGAGTGTACAAGCCATTATGACGGGAAGGCATATGTCGCTCTAACTCCTACCACTGCAGTGGTTCACTCTCAAGTAACTATACTTGCAAAAGTTTTGCGATTACCGAAAATTCAGCATTTTCCCAGATTAAGTTGCCTATTTTATTTCTTTTTCAAAAAGATACAACATGTCAAGATGGAGAAAGGATTAGAAAAACCGCTTCCTTAGAAACCCGTGACTATGTACCTTATTATTTTATTGAACTGTTAGTTAGGTAATTCGTTAAATAAATAAAATTTCCCCCTGCCATACAATTTTTTGTTTTGCTCGGTAAGCACACCTTATGCGAAACACCCTGTATAAATAGATATAACCTTCGTCTTAAGAACTACGAAGATACAATCATTTTCACTGATAGTGTGTCATTAATTTTACTGAACGGTGACTCAAAATAAGCCACAAGATGGTTTATTCCACAATTCTTTGTTTTATATCTATTCGGGCTCTTGCAGTCAGTTAATATTACAAAGAAGTACTCCTTGCCCAGGATAAAGCGCAGCAGAATTTTGTTATTCTTGCACAGGGATAGTAAGGCACACTTAGTTTATGAAACCTAGTGTTAGGGCATTGCCAAGGATGCAATATTTTTACAATTGCTTTTTTTTCGACATCTTTCAGGATGTAATAAGATCCCTGGAATATCTGAGCGGACGTAAATATTTCAATACCGTTTAGTTCCAGGGACGTAAAATTCTATTTTTGAGATGTTGCTTTGTTCAGATCAGCTCTAATATTCTACGCATTGCACCTTGTACCAAGGATGTCCGTAGATTGAAATGGAAAAACTAAAAAATTGTGGTATGAAAATAACACTTAAACCGGAACAAAAGAGAACTCCTGAAATTGAATAGCTACACAACGAGCTCCAACGTCGGAGAATAATGAATCTACCTAATTCCGTGGATCTAGGTGGAGTTAATAATGACAAATGATGGAAATATATATTTTTCATTTTAGTGACATATACACAAGCGCCAGCAATACTTAAACTTAATTCAAGGAGATTAGAACTTTATGTATATGTAAGGAAGTGGTCACGACAGACAGCGATAACATTTTAATAATTTGCCAAATTATAATGACACCGAAAACTCGGTTATGATGAGCCTTTATAATGTAAATTTGGTTGTTGTGTCAACATCTCGGGCAGGTCTACATCAGAATGGAAAATACACCGCAGGGTGTAATTTCCATCATAATATTTTCCTAGTACAAATTGAATTTCACAGGGAATTTTATTTCCTTGATAAATGAGCAAGTAAATGTCCTTTTAAAAGCTATTTCTTCCACAAATGTTAATTATAAATTCTTGTCTTATTAATTTCTTCGCCTTGAAATAGGTGATTATATCGCTAGGACGTGAATCACGTATACTTTTGCTCTCTATTAATATCACCGAGTTTCTGCGCTGCGACTTAACTTTTTTAATTTCATTTTTATATAACTTTTATGATAGGGGATTTCTGTAGGTGCTTTTTAATGACATCATTTAAATGCTAACGTCTTTGTAAAGCTTATGCCTTTTACTGTTAAAAATGGTAAAGAGGAGGCAAAGTCCTATTAAATATTCTGCACCAAAGATATCATTGCCATGGGATACATTATCATATTCCTTCCTTCACGTTGGGAATTTTGTTCTATGATTCCGTCGCACTTTCTGCTGTATGCAAAAAGATTCCATAATGTCAGGAAATATTGTTTGAAGCGGGTCCCTCCGAGCGTTGGCCTTTTTATGTTTTGCACTTTTAAACTTGTTGCATAAAAGTCAATGCTTTGAAAATTAAGTATTTAGAGGAGGACGTATATTTGGGATTTTTATTTGTTTGGGTAATATTCCAGGTATCAAAATCAAATCTAATACATTGATTATTTTAAATTTACGCCTCACCGGCCTGGGAGCTGTCTTCAGAATTAGTTGTAACGTATGATGGGTTTTGAATCACTATCTTGACAGAAGTCACAACAACTTATTTCACCTCAAACTACTTTTGAAAACTGGTAAGGTTAGTTTAAGTATTATTTAGCACACACTGTACGTTTAAAATTATATTAAAAAAATTTCATAGCTTGCCTTCCATAATCAAATAGGTTAAAATCGATGAAATTTAATTTCGAGGATATGTTTTCTATGATGTAGCTAAGAATGAGCATTTTAGAGTCATTGACATAATGTGGCACGTAATAAGCTGACAAACTCAAGTCACTCAAAGATTTTTGAAGCTCTTAACCTTTTTTCATTACATTATAGGTCTGTTTCTTATCTAGTTTTTAAGGCAGCTCCAATGTGCAATAATTCACCAAAAGCTGGTATATAAAGACCACGTCAGCAATTTTACGTCGTTCTTCCAAAGAGTGAATACTAAGTAACCGAAGGAGATTCAGATGAGAAGGAAACCTGAATGGATCAATCCACGGGAGATCTCTGACTGTGAACCTAACAAAGCTCCGCTGTACCAACTCAATGCCATACATATCAACGTGACCAAACCTGTGATGCATACTCGAGAATTGGTCTAACCAAAGAAAAGAATAAGTGAATTAGGGTCTACTGATCAGAAAATTCCCTTGACCACTAATTTACATAACCCAGAGCTAATTTACTCCTGGAAACAATATAGTTTATGTGCAGAGTGAAATCGAGTATTATGTCAAGCTTCAAATCAAGATCAGTAACGGACTGCACGAGAGGGATATTGGTTTACTCAAAGTTATAATCAACGACGAGCTGGTTGAGGATCCTAGGGAATTACATAATTTCATATTTCCATACCAGTCCTTGAAGGTATTTAAATCGTCCTCAATGCGGGAAGAATCATAACTTCTTCTAACGCGAGAAAATCTTCAAATCGTTCGCATAGATTAAGACTTTTGAGTTCCTAAGCAGGAGGGCACTATCATCAATGGCAAGAATAAACAGCACCGGACCCAGATGGCTACTCTGTGGTACACCTAATGAAGCCTAATGGCTCTAAATAACGTGTTACGGAAAGATACCCAATATGTCTTATATTTTAAGTAAGAGCAGATCCAATCGGGTAATAAAGGCGAGAAACCCAACTTTCTAAGTTTAAGCATAATCACAGACTGAGGAAGTGTATCAAATGCCTTGCTGAAGTCGGTGTCGACAAAGTCGATCTGGCGACTTAGCTAAAAGGCAGAGATTATCTGGGTGTAAATTCAATCAGGCAATTGTCCTCGATCTACCTTACAGAAAGAAAAGCTGAATAGACAAGATTAACCCCTTACACTGCCCCAAAATATGTGAATATATAACAGATTCGAACAACTTGGGTATGCAGGAAATCTTCGCAATTGGACTAGATTATTAGATATCAAGTTTTTATGATCATTTTTAAAAATAGGAATTATAAAGGAGTTCTTCGAGAGCGTAGAAAATCTACAGGCCTCAAAAGACTTGTTGAATATGAGTGTCAATGGAGTCAGTAGGGCGTCAGATCAGGACCATACGAACGTAGGAGGAACACCATCAGAACCAAAGGAAAAGTACAGTTTAAATTTCCTGATACTATCCATAACAACATCGTGAGATATAATAAGCATAAGAGGCAGCAGAACGATTTTGGATATAACTAAACTCTTCAAGAGAAGTCACAAAATTGCAAGAAGCAAAGGTGTCCTAAAAATACAAAGTTGTCGGCTATATCGGGCGCGTTGTACCACAATGTAGACGGAGAATTATCAGTTTTCTTTTTACATTTCGAAAAGGTTCCGATGGTCATTATGTACATAAGTTAACGCGAACACTAATAAGGTATTCCATGTAAAACGATGAAGATAAGACTAAAAATCTGTCATAACAATCGACGAAATCACAATAAGCTGACGTGTCTTTACAGCGTAAGTAAGTTTTCCATAGTCTATTTTTTTTATTCTTAAGGCACTTTAGTTCTCTAGTATACCACTTGGGAGAACGACAGGATGATCTCAACCGTTTCAGTGGTACACACGAATTAAACAGATATATTAGAGATTAGATAACGTTATCATAAAATAGAGATGGAAAATCGATTGACAGGATCCTATTTGTGGGATCAGAAAAGTCCGACATTTTAAAATCAAGAACGTACTGATCTAAATGGGGATCAACAGTATTAGAAACATCGTAGCAGAAAGAAATTAAAAAAGGGGGTGTAAGCTGTCGATAGTGGATAAGCTACGAGAAGCCGATTCGACTATAGTATTACTCGAATCAGAAGAAAAGATAAGACCTGAGTGCCTTTCCATACAGTTTTTTACATCAGTCATTTGATGTAAAGCAGACGTGGAGATGATGTCATGAAACTGGGAGTGTTTCGCAGTGAGCCAATTTAAGGGAAGTTATGTGAAGAATGATGATGATGACATCAGCGGTGAATACCCATTGAACGCTGGGTAAATTAAAGTTACCAAGAAGGATGATTTCGTCCTCTGGGTTCGTCATATTATTAATAAAATCTAAGCTAAGAATGAAAATGTCGAAAAGACTTCGACCGTGTGCATCATCATTTGTGAAATATGGAGGAATATAATAACAGAGCCGGATAATGTTCATCTTCACAAAAGAGAGCTTAGGAGCTAAGAGCTCCATTGCGAGCACGTCGAAGAAAGCAGGAATATTAGCCAACACACCGCCACCACGAAGCGTGGAGTCAGAGTATCTATACCTACGAAAAATCTGATAGGACTCGCCAAGATTTTTTGCTCCATTAAAACCGCGATGAAGATAGGTTTCGGTCAAAGTTATGATGTCGTAACAATATTCTAAAGAAGCCTTAAATATGTAATTGGCTTGTTCTTATTCTTAATCCCTTACACTTTGATAGTAAAGGGAAAGCGTACTTAGTTTTTTTTGGTTGCTGACAGTGGCTCTATTTTGAGTACCTACTACCTGTACATTTAATACGGGGCACAAGCTTATGTGCGATTTTTGGGTCAGGAATCGGGGGGCAGACATAATTTCGAAAATATCCCCAGTGGATGTCAACTTAAAAGACAACTTGAGTCTCCGTGAAGGACGGGATCCTAGAAGATGACAACGGAGCGGTGCAGAGTCATCAGCCACACTTCTATCCCTCACGTAACCAATTACGTCATCAACAAAAGTTGATGGATCAAAAGTCGAGAAACAAAGAATGAGTTTGGTAATTACGCCATCCTCAATGTAAAACCCTCATTTCGAGACACCTTAATGGATCTGAACGAGTATACATTTTGTGATGGATGACGATTGGACTGAAAGCCACCGAGAGATATGTCACAGCCTACTCTAGATACAAGCCTAGAAGCTGACACGAACAGCTGAGCATTGGTGGTGTAAGCAAACTGAAACTTGCTGCAGTAAAGAATAGGAAAAGGTTGGGAATTCTACTTTTTCGTAGTATTTTTAAAGTCATGGAATTTACTCACCGTGAACCTACAAATGTTCTGAACATGTGGTCACGATAGAAAAATTTCTCAATTAAGTACAATTTTTTTAATAGGTAAACTCTCTCTTGTGTTCGTTTTGTAAAAGTATTGACGTCAGACAAATAAAAAGCAATCTATAAATTTATTGTAAAACTTGGTGGTGTAAATTAACATGTGGCGGTATGAATTACTTATTGATTTTTGAGATTGGCGGTTTTCCAGGAGTTTATACTAATGGCTCTGTCTCTGAGTATATGTTAGATGCGTTAAAAGAGTCGGGAAACACTAAAAATGCCATAAGTCTACTGGTTCGAAAACTAAATTTTTTTAATTACGCATTACACCTTAACCAATTACATCGGGCATTAAAATGTCTACACATTTAACCACGTACCTAAGTATCATATAATTACAAAATTACTTATGTAAATTGCCCTCAGTTGAAAAATTAACAAATGTGCGACAAAGCTTTACAAATGTTTGTTAATTACTCATTAAATTTTCATTGACAAACACCTAATTTTGTCTTAAAGCTTTTTCGAGGAGTTTACCATTTGCCTTTTACCAAAGTGCCTTCACTCAATTTTGTGGTTAATGCCTCTAAATGCCTGCACGGGAACAAACATATATTTCGTTTCATCGGTAGGGACCCTTACTGGTCTCATTTTCATTATAAATTCATTCCTATCATCTCGTGTAATTGTATGGAAAGCGAAATTTGTTAGGCTTCGCCGGTACCTTAAGTGATATAACACGTCTTCAAGACAGAAAGATAATTTTCTCATACTCGTTTTTAGTTGGAAGACTTAACCTTCAGTATCCTTGGTTAGAATCACAAGTGATAAGTGAGGTCTCTCCCCTATATTTCTTTAAGTGGCAAATCCTGGACAAATTTGATTCGGAGTATTTTAAATTCAAATGTTTACTTTGCAGGACTTTCCTTTAAGGATACCCTCCCTGTTTCGTATGAACTCTTTACATTTATTGGTGACATTAAAAGGGTTGGTTTACTGAAAGATCCCAAGTGAAAGTAATTACTTGTTGGAACTGTTAATGTAACCTCGAAATCCCTTGTTGATTTCTGCTTTTCTACAACCTTATATGGCACTTAAACTTAAATTTTGGTGAATCGAAGCTTTAATTCGTTGCTATCTGCATAGTTACTAAGCAAACGGGCAAAACCGTTTTTCAATTTATAGGCAAAAAAAGGAAAATGAAAGATAGTACTCCATAAAAGCCTTTCAGCTGACAAACAAGAAATGATGAATGTCAACAACAGCGAGAACATTTTTTACAAGAAAAAAATAAATGTTTTGTCAAAATTGTCTCAGAGCCTCATATCCCAGAAGCACAGGTTGACTGATTCATGTAAAATAGGAATAGGCGTCGCTAGGTGTTTTCTATTAAAAAAGAAAAAAACGCCGCCCTCAGCAAACCCAATGTTCGATCTCTGCTCAATTTTTATTGGGCTTTGCTTATTTTATGGTACACCTGAACTGAACTGAGCCACACTATATATCCCCGTGAAAATATATCAGATATTTTCCTGCCACAAATTGATATTCTTGATATTTTGTGGGCTTAAAATTCTTCCGGTATGATATAGAATGACTTTGAAACACAGCTGAAATGGGTTATTCAAATTTTGTGTTAAAATCAAATTGAAACTATTTATCAAGGGAATATCATAGATTTGTTTTCTTGCAGTAAATTTCCATTTTTTAGCAATTTGAAAGAAAAATGATAGATAAAAAGACGCTTCGGATTCAGTATCAGGCAAAGTACAACTTTTTTTATGATATGAGATGCGAAACAAAACAGCTGATACTTAATGGTACATACAAAGTACTCGTATTATCGTGTAATCTTATACAATTATAGATTTTCAAAGGAAGGGAATAAACAAGGTCAGGGCTGTAGGGAGGATGCTTCAACACCTTGATGCCGTCAAATAGTCCGTGGTATGGCGAGCTGTGTGGGCAGGTGCATTGTCGTGATGCATGAACCAGGAACTGAGTCTCAAGTTTGGTCTGCGATTCGACAATTCCTCAAACAACTGAACCAGATAGGTTTTAGTGTCCTATGAACTTGTAACTGTTTTCTGTCCAGCGAGCCAAACAGAATTGACAATACCTTGCTTATTAAAGAAAACCGCCATCATTCTTTTGCCAACAGATTTCGACTTTCGAGGTTGAGTTGGTTGCTCCTCATCATCAAATACCCATTTCTGGTTATGTGTTTGAGTAGGTACGTCGTAATAATATATCCAATATAGTCAAATGGAAGTCAATTAAACAGATGAGATACTGAGGTAATGAGCCCATGCAGGCCATAGTTTGTGCGGTGTTGAGAAATATATATAAAAAGTTTCGAGTCGTCAAGGAGTGAGATGGAACCGATAAACTCAAAACACCCAACAACTCCAAGGCATTAATCACATCGTGCGGGCAGTCGAAAGAAAAGATGATTTCACACCCGTTGCGTCTGACCTCGAGAGATTACAACGAAAGAAGCATAATCCGGTCAACATATGGATGTAGACGAAGAGGGAAGGGCGTCTAACAATTCTGCGCTAGACAGCCTATATACGATCAATGCGAACCGCATACAACGGAGACCAGACTGGACTAGCATACTCTTAGATTGGTCTGACAAAAGTTCAGTAAAAAAGCTTCGCAATGTAAGGATCAGCAAACTGCTTTGATCATCTTTTAACAAAGCCTATGCATTGACCTTATAACAGCATCAAAATGGTCCTCAAATGAAAATTTGTTATTTAACACAATCCTCAAGTTTTTGGTTTTGTCAAGTCTAATCAATGGGATACCGCCAAGAGTAAAATTAAAGTGCAGAAGATTCCTTTTCAAGAGGATGATATAACAGTGCACTTGCTAATATTCAGAGGAAGGAAATTAATAGAGCACCATCTACGAAAGGCGTCTAAGTCCGAAATTAATAGGGTACAGTTTTTATCATTACATACAATACGGAAATTGACATCGTCCGGGTAACAGAGGATTCTCGAATCAGTAAGAAGCATAGATATATCATTGACATATATGATAAAAAGCAACGGTCTCAGATGGCTGCTCTGAGGCACACCTGAGGAACACCACGAAATAAAACACGTTGTGTACGATCAGACAGATAAGAACACAACCAGGGAACAAAGTGTGAGAGAAACCCTAAAACCGATAGTTTGTGAATGGGAATCTTTTGATAAATTCTATCAAAGGTTTTACTCAAGTCGGTAAAAATGCAATCAACCTGCTTGCCGGATTTTGCAGATATGCAGAAGTTGGTGAACTTCAGACAAGTTGGTTGTGGTAGATTTACCTTTCACAAAACCGTTCTAAAGGATGACTTAACAAACACCCTCCTCCCTTTTACAGAATATTAAAATAAGATTTTAGAGGTTGGCGATCTTGAAGCGCAATTCTGATGGCTATCCATCTTCTTTGTCTTTCGGAAACAGCGAAAGCAATAAGCCCTTGACGAGAGCAAATCTTTTTGCCGAATTTTTGGACGATACCTGTGATATTAGCTTTAAGGATTTTACCCATTTGACGAGGTTTCTAGCAATTTTACTTGGCGAAGCTATGATTTTGAAGAAAATGTCTACATTTGCTGATAGTTTTTCAATTGGTCCTGACGGTATCCCCGCTTCACTCGTGAAAAGATTTGGTTTCGTTCTTGCTCCTATTCTGTGTTATTTATTTAATCAACTCGTTGCGGTGTTTTTCCGAAAGCTTGGAAAACTTCATTAATTATTCCTCTTTACAAAAAAGGTGATAAATGCGAAATTTCGAACTATAGACCAATTGCTAATCTTTGTTGTATATCCAAGATTTTTGAGGCAATTATTTGAGATGTTCTACACTTTACCTGCAAGCCGTTCTTGCAGTCATGACCATTGCAGTATGGCTTCATAAGGGATAAATCAACTACCACCAATTTATTAGAATTTTCAAACTTTTGTATCTCTGCAATTGAAGGTAAGCAAGTTGATTGTATTTTTACTCACTTCAGCAGAAGCTTTCGATACAATAAATCATAGAATTGTTTTTCTCAAACTCTCCCTTCTCGGGTTTCCGCGGGTTTTTGTAATTTGGATTCATTCGTACATATCTGAACGCACTAAGCGGGTTTCTTTTCGTGGAGCTCTGTTCGATGTTATTTTCAACACTTCTGGTATTCCGCAGGGCTCCCACCTCGTTATGTTGTTATTTATAACTTATATCAATGATGCATCTACGATTCTGTCTCACTCAAATATTCTTTGTTATCCCGGCGACGCTAAGATATTTCGCACTGTATCAAACAATGCCGATTGCCTACTTTCGCGCCTTTCAGAATTGGTGTTCCAATTACGACCTTCCCCTAAATATCGGTAAGTGTACATCTATGTCTTTCTCACGAAATAGATTTACCTTTCAATTAAACTTTACCATAGAGGGTAGTCCTTTAACAAGAGTTATAAAGACTAAGGACCTTATGGCTCAATTCTCAATTTTCTTTCGAGGATCATTTTGATGCCCAAGGCTAATAATTTTTACTTTTCACTTTTTATGTACTTTTTATACACATTTGTATTTTTATATTTTGTATTTATATTTTGTGAATTTTCTCCTTATTCTTTGATTTTATATTGTGTTATACTGTTTTTTAGTATTTTGTGGTAGTCAGCACTTTGATGAAATATTGTTAATAAATAAATAAATACATAGCCGGACATCGACTGCCTTTCACTTCATTCCAATTAGTGGACCGGATTATTGATTACACACATCAATTTTAAGAATATTACAGAAATCACAAAAAATGTCTATTATTATTATAATTTTTAGAGAACAGTCACAACTCTAGGGACTGTAACTGAATATAATGACAAAACCCTTTTAGGTAGTTTAAAACTTTTCTAACTTCATTTTCGATACTATAAATCTAATTTGGGATACCACCATGCACAGTATAACTACTTTCCCAAAACTACAGCGATGTATTAAATTGAATAACAAAGTCTGAATTCAAATTTGACGTAGCCACATTTATATATTTCCAAACACAATTCAGAAAGTTCTCCCCCATATCCTTTCGGTCTACAGTGCTTTGTACCATAAAGCATCATGGGGGTTCAAAAATCTCCTTCGGAATATGCCAAAAGTAATTTTGCTTCCATAAGGACGGTAAAAAGTGGAACTGCCCAGAAAAACACCCACAAATGCTAAGTGCTATATGTATTTGGCTTGAATAAATAATAAAACAGATTTTGGATTTTCCAAGTTATGAAAAATGTGGAAATTCTTTGCCAAGAATATATTTTAATCTCATTTATCACTTTTTCATTTTTAATGATTTTTCGGGAATTTCAGTCGGAGTTTATGTTGTGGTTTCCTTTAAGGCACTGTGGCTGTGCATTTCGATTATCTCCCGAACGTGTTTCTTTTCGGAAGAAAGATTATATTTAGATTCGATAAGATGGTCAAATACTTTTCACCCCAAACACGTTGTGAAAATGTATTCCTAATTTATGTCTTTTGGTGTTGTGATAGGTATTATTTTCACTCTCGGCGGAATCTAATACGTTCGTTTTCGTGATAGAAACGTACATGGAAAATAATTTTATTAATAAGTTCTCCAGGCGTACAAGAAGAAACTGTTGATACGTGGGCAGTCATGACTAATTTAGCTCGAAGTTATTAAGATACGCTTTTGGACATTGAGACCTAAATATAGAAAGATAAACTTCAACGGGACACCTGTCGTGTCGAGTAAAATACGAGTATAGGACTCATCTTCTTTTAATTTACTTTGGCACAACATGTTTAGTATCGAAACTATAGTTATTCGCTGTGTCTTTCAGCCATTAGATCAATTGGTTTGTCACTTCATTTCCTATTTCCGCCATTTTAAAGGGACTGGACATGACTAATGCTGAATACTACAACTCATTTTATCAACATCCTTTAATTTGACTTAAACAACCTTCTCACCTTCTTATATTAGGTTTGTAACTATAAAAGGAATTTCTTTGTACTTTTACTGAAATTGTTTTTTTTTATACGATGTGGCCAAAGCCTAGGGGACAACCCTTTGATGCGTAAGCATGATTTTGGGCCGGAAGGGAATTAGGGTAAGGGAAGTGAGAAAACTTGAGTCTTGTTTTTGCATTGCTGCTGGATTATTTTAATTTCTTAATAAAAGCTCACAGGGAGACCTGGTCTCGAACCCGGGACCCATGGCATGGTGGTCGTGCCGCTCAACGAATTGATCCAACTCCGTCTCCAAGTTTGGGCTCGTTGGCAATAACATCTGAACAAAAGTGCTATTGACTTATCTCCAATGGTTGGAAAAGTGGCGGTTTGGTTGCCGGTTGGATTCGTTTTTCCAGCATGAAAATCCTAACCTTAAATTAAAATATTTAATAACATTGCCTTCTAGATTAGATCAAGTTAAACGGACATTGCTGAAGCGTAGACCACCTAACATAACATTACCACAAATGCCTGGCGTTGCAGAGGGTTAGCTCATTTAGTGACCGTCGGAGGTTAGGTTAGTTTAAAAGTACGTAGCCTCCTTTTAAATTAATGGACAACCTTCTAAAGACGGCCAAAACGGCGGATTGAAAGATGGCAGACACGGTTTTTACCTGTAAGTCTATTAAGGCCTAAATACATTATCATGATTTGGTACATAAACTGCGGATTACAGTTTTCATTGAAGAAAGTGGAATAGCAGCCTTTCGTTTGATATTAATGCGTTATCAATCGTTGATGTGATTAATCAGACCATAAGAAGAAAAAGGGTGCTACCTTGTATTAATAGATAAGTACGCCGTTCAGGTCTGACGGCCTTATATTTCTAGCGACCTGAAATGTACAGCTTGCCTATGCATTACCTGAACTTTGAGCACCTCGCCGACAGCTGCAGTCAAAAACCTGTTGAGCTTCATACTATTTCATACAATCAAGCCCACGATCTTAAAGAAAGTGATTTTCTGGAGGCGGTAGGGGTTATACGACATAGGACTTGTTTGCTGCATTTAGGGCGAGACTGGCTTACGTTCATTGCATCGTGGTCTTTGGAAAATTAGGCAACGGGATTCCAAGCTAATATTTTTTGCTAAATTCATGTGTAATTCCAAGCCCATAAAAACACCATACAATAACTAGAGTCAGCCATTTGTTTCTTCTATTGCTAGCTACAAACTTGTGTGAGAACGACATCAAAAATAAGTTGATCTGAATACCAAAGTCACCAAGGTTTCATTTGAAATGAAAGGCCGTACCAACTAGCACGGTAGGAATTTTTTGTTTAGAACTAAATTCGTGCATCCTACTGAAACAATATCGAGGTTACACTAATCGGTACACTGAATACAAATTTTCAGGGTATTTACTTTGATGACGGAAAGGGGCACCTGTCCGGTAGTTGTATTCATCCTTAAATTGTTGTTGCTATAGTTCCGCGTCTTGAAGTTCCTTGATTCTTTGAAACGCAACATTGCCCTGAACGCCATGAGAAGAAGGAAGGTGAAATATTGTGTTTAGACAACGGAAGAAAATGGTTTTCGCTTCACAAGTAGTATCGATTCCCGCTACTCTTCGGGTTATTGCGCGGTATATTAGTTGCTGAATTTTGCCTAGGTTAGATTAGGTTATAGGGGTGCTGTGAAAAATTTATTTCGCTAGCGCTACTTAGACTGCAATTTGCACAAAGCACATGGCGAGCTAACTCGATCTCCTCCGGACCCCTGGAACTACGACAAAAGTCATAAGCAACAAGTTCCAGTCTACTTACGTGATTACCTATGGTGTTGTGGCCTGTGAACGCTCCCATTAAACTTCTGGTATTTCTTCTGTTTCCGTATATATGGACACTTCATTCTCCTCCCGTTCATTTCTTGTAGGGAATTTTGTATTAAAGCTTTTCCTAAAGTTTCGAACCGGGACCGGGGTAATTTGTATCGACCCTGTAGTCAATGCATCCTGCTTTCCTAATAATATCCGAGTTTAGTATCAAACCTAGATACTTGGCATCACTGGAAAGGTCCAAGTTTATTTCTCCTAGCATTGCGGTACTAAACTCTGGTATTTTCTTCCTCCTGGTGAAGAGTACCAGATTTGTTTTTGCAGGATTGACACCTAGTTCGCTGCTTGAGGCCCACCTATTAAATTTGCAAAGCGCATACTACAGTTTTTCACTTATTGTGGACAGAAACTTGCCTGATGCAAGAATTACTAGATCATCCGCTATAGGCAACTGCTGTGAGACCCTCCTACTCTATGGTGCCCAGAATTTCGTCCATCACTGCTATCCACAGGAGCAGTGATAGCATCCCTCTCTGTGGTGTACCCCTACAGACGGAGCTTTGCCAACGCTGGAGCTGACTATCCTATTGCGAAGCATTGAATTAATTCAGTCATCCCTTTTTAAATTATAGCTTTTTCAGTCGATTATAAATTACTTCCGTTTTCACATTATTGATGCCTCCCTCAATATCCAGGAAAGCACTCAAGGTGTACTCTTTGTACTCTAGGGAACTGACACTACTGCGTGCAGTGTCGTCTCTACGGATTTTCTTCTGGTGTAGGCGTGTTGACTAATTGGAGTATATTGGCACTGCCTTACCTCTCTTATGTAAATATCCAGCGCCTTTATGAATTTTTCCTAAATCTCACAGTAAATTTTACGGTTCTATGCGGTAAAATTGTCTATGAACGCATTAAAAATTACTGGAATGATCGTACATTTTAAAGTGCGTAAGTTTTGACAGAATGTGTTATTTGTAAAATATGCGGTGAGTAGAACCGTAATTTCTCCTGGAATTTTCGCTCTGTGCATCGCTTTGCTAAGAGTGGTTTCATCCCAATCCAAGCTTACCACATTGATTTAAGTAGAAACAAATTAAAGCTGATCGGTTAGTAGTCATAAGGCTTTAACTGACATGATTTGGGTTTAAAAATTTCCAGAACATCGGGTTAACCAGAGTTTCACCTGTTCAAAATGTTTAAGGGTCTTAACCGCCTCCACTACAAATTTCCTTTAGAGGGTTGGCTTTCAAGCACTATTCCTTTTTCGATCAAATAAGGACACCTATGGCTATTTATTTGATCAAAATAATTTAGTAGACTAAGCCCGTTAAATCTCCAAAAAATATAAATCAGGATTTTGCGCCACATTAATCGATTAGTGCAATTCAGAAGTCTTGTTCACGTAACAATTTCAAGTCGTCGCTTTTCCAGGGATAGTGGTGTAATTTTTAGAGTTCTAATTTATTGTCGGTGGAGTAATTTATAAAGTGTAAGTCTTTCATCCTGGAGGTCATAGGTTTGAACTCCAATGTTCATAACATATTACGATAAAAGGCCGTTGAGGTTTACAGAGTAAGTCGGTGTACCACTTGCAATCGTTGTCTCGAATCGGATGAAGTTTTTCTGCCTCCTCATGCCCTACAAGAAGGTTACGAGAACTAAAGAGAACTCACAGAATTTTAATTTCTGTTTTTTAACAACATTCCGACAGAATAGATTTTATGAACATTTCCCTGTCATAAACATAACAATGAAATTGCAACGTTTTAAGTAAAATGAACATCAAAACAACAAAGAGAGCACTTAATATCATTTCTGAATCCTTTTAACTCGTAACAAATCCTCGAAAAGTTAAATATCACAACAAAAGCTGTTTAAATTTATTTTGGTTGTAAAAAATACTTCAACATTAAGCCATTGAACTATCAAAGTGAAAGCATAGAGCGCTTCCAGATAAGTTTTTATTGGCCAACAATAACCATCAAAGCCGTAATTTTTCCTGGAGCTTGTATTATTCCTTGTTTTGATGACACATAACCAGCGTCCTTAAACCTTTTCTAAAGCAGAAATTCTATTGATAAGCAAGCCTCTATGGGGGAGAAATCTTTTTGCAAAGAAAACATGGAAAAGGCACAAGTTTATGGTAATATTTGCTCCTTGGGCAATGTTTTATCAACTGATGATCGGCTTAAGGATGAAACTTTTTGGGGTAAGCAAAACTTGAGATTTTCATGTGGACCATGAAAAGGATTTGCTTGTTCAAGCCAAACTGTCGAACTTTTTTAGAATGAAATTTATGATTTCCTTCTTGTACATTTCTGTACTGTCTATATTACTTGCAAACTTAAAAGCCCGTCTGAAAGTGAAGTCTGGAAAGGTTCGAACGTGTAATTCGTAGTTAATTGAGCATTCCTTACACACACACCAAAAGTTATCTATTGGGCGGGGATGTGAAATTTACTGTCTCACGTAACTAATCAGTCAGCGTTACTAATGTTCCTAAAGATGTTCGAATCGATAAAAGTCTTTCCTTTGATGGTTCAAGCAAACGGAATCACGTCTTTTTTTTTGAATTAAGTGTTGCATTATTGAGCTCCTCTGTTTTATCCAGTCTTTTTCTATTGTCTTTGTACACGTACAATATCGGTTCCAGGGTCTATGTTTGATGTCGTTTGAATAATTAACAATGGAAGAGTAGAGCGGAGAGCGATTGATTGATTGAATGAAGCATACATTTTTTATAACATTAAGGTATTTGATAAATTTAAATGTTACTGTGTGATCAAGAAGTTATATAATTATTGCGCTAAAAAATCCATGTGGATTGCAAACAAAATGTCGGTGGTTCGGAATCCATTTTAAATTGTAGGTCCACTTGCAACGGTTGTCTCGAATCGGGTGAAATTGTTCTCCCGCCCAATGTCACACAAGGCTTTACAGAAACTCGAGAAGTTGTATCTCCTACATCATCGGTATTGGAAACTACAAATCAATTAAGATAGTTACTTTTTTTATGATGTAACCAAAGCCCAGTGGAGAACCCTATGATGCGGTAGGGTAAGTGGAATGAGAGAACATTAATGTTTTGTTTTTGCATTGCTGCGAACTAGATAACAGCCCAGAGTAATTTTTTTTAAAAACTCACGTGGAGAGCGAGGCTCTAACCAGCTCCGTCTCTCCTTGGAAGCACAGGGTTTCCACATAGCCTCTTCATTTCCCTCCATTCGGAGCAATTCTTTTTATTAGTAAGTTAAATGGTTAGAGAAGGCTTAACTAATATCAATGGCTAAACTCGATAATTAATAAATATGAAACAAAAATTTAAACTTTATTTAAAAAAATCATCATTTGGAAGCATGAAAAATCTCCTATCTAATTTTTTACCTCTTTACCAATGGGGAGAGAATGGGAGAAGGTAAAGTGGGTGGAGGCTAATCTCGCGCAAGCGTAACATTATCAGCGTTGTGGTTGCTGTCATTTCGGGTCATTCCTCTATAGGTAGACATGCAGACTGACAGACTTGGCGCGCCTTGAAATGACTTCTGAAGGAATTTACAATATGAGGAAGTGGAGGAAAACATCCCACTTATCTGGGCGACTCTAGCCAACAGCACGGGCCGGTATTTGGGCTCCCCATTTTTTTAAGAATTGTTCGAATTAGGTTCTACTCATTTTGGGGAGCTCCAAATTATTTTCAGTTACGTGATAGGGATAAAAATTCAGCCCCTACGTGCCCGGCTCTAGCCAACCGCAGGAGCCGATATTTTGGGCACCACCGAACCAGAATTCTACTGATGTCAGAGCCCTACCTGGTTCATCAGGAGCTGCTAATAGTCTTCTATTTTAAGGTGTGCAATAGGCTGAGAGACCTCTCATCGGACCAATATCGCATATTGTGTCTATTGACCTCTCCACTCAATTGAAATGTGGCTACATCAGAAAAGCATGTACAGAAAAGAAATTGTCCATTTTCATCACATCGTTGGGCACTAAAGTGTCGGACTCCTGTGGTACAGTTTAC
Source organism: Leptarthrus brevirostris (assembly GCA_964036015.1). Classification (NCBI taxonomy): domain Eukaryota; kingdom Metazoa; phylum Arthropoda; class Insecta; order Diptera; family Asilidae; genus Leptarthrus; species Leptarthrus brevirostris. Next base: position 11,501,497 of record OZ038373.1, read on the forward strand.
CGACTAATACACCTCCCTTGCTTCTCCGGACACTAGCCTGGAACTGTTTGGCACACTACTTCGGATTAGATCCTTTTATTTTGCCCATCAAGTACCTACTTCATCACCAGTTGTCAGTCTTCCCCATCCGGTGAAGATACGATCGAAAGTACCCGTGCCCGCTCAGCAGCTGTGTGGGGTGGTAGTCTACTTCACCGTGTTTTCTGTCCACTCAGAGGCCTATGTTTTTTATAAGCCTAGCGGTCCATCGTCGCCTGCTCTCCTTGTCCCACATATTCACCCACTTTTCTAGGGTATGGAGCCTCTCTACTCTGCTCGCGATTAACCTCCGCGCCGCGCGCCTTTGCACTTGGCATAGTCTCTTCTTTTAGAAGTCCTTGCTAAGGGCTTCCGCTCACACTTCATATAGCAAGGTTGCCTGCACTGCTGACATTAGGAGTCGTAGATTGCTGGACTTGGGCCCTCCGACGTTCGCCATCAGTCTGCTGAGCGCTGTGACGCCGCTTTATCCGCAGTCTGCTTGATGTGCTCGAAAAAGATCAGTTTTTTGTCGATCGTCACTCCAAGATATCTCGCCGCCGGTTTCGACACTACAGTCTCCTCTCCTACACTCACAGGGAGGATGGTGTGGATCCGTTTTTTTTGTTAGGACCACGATCTCTAGTTTGCGTAGTGCTAATGTAATACATTATGCATACTTGATTTGCATATGCACGTTTGTCGGGCAATCTTTCTAAGAGATTATGGACGTTTTCAACAACACTTGCACAAACTTCTAAGCTCTTATCTTCGTTTGTGGCTTCTTTTGGCCTTCCAGATATTGGTCTTTCTTTTACAGAACCAGTTTCTTGATATCGACTGACTGTTTTACAAACAGTTGATTTGGCAATGGGTGAACGATCCGGATGAGTATCATTAAATAAATAAACAGTTTCTTCGTACGATATTGTTTTATCACCATACCCTCGTAGTATGAGGATATCTATTCGTTCTTTCTTTGAGAAATTCATTATGCTAAATAACAGTAAGAGTAGACGGTAATTTTCACTAACTTTTAAATTGGAACAAATGTTATTGCTGTTCTACTTAACAATTAAGGAGGCTAAATGGGTATCAGCTGTGGTTTCATTGAATAAATTTCCTTAAAATATTTAATGCATGTTTTTCAGTTTTTCACCCACTGGGGGGCAGGTGGAGGGTAAAATTTGGTGTGATTTGGATAGAATTCTTAAAAAAATTGTATGGGTATTTTCCAGTTTTTCCATTTAAGTCTTTTTTTCTGGGACAATTCGATAACAAATAGGGGTTTTCATTTAACATTTCAAAGTTTCTCCCCGCGCCAGCCACTAGGTGGGGGTGGAGGATCAAAAGTTGTGACAATAAATAGTTTTTTTTTAATATTTGACACATATTTTTTCATTTTCTTATTCGATAATAATTGACATTTGCCATCTGAACTCACTAATACACACTAAAAACTTCTGAAGAGATCGTAGATTTTGTAGTACGGCTTAAATGTTTACAGAAATTGTGCTTCCAACTTGATTATGGTGAGTAGAACCTTAATTTTTTTCTGGTATGTTCTCACTGTCGAAGAGTTAATGGTAGACGTAAATACCTTGGATAGAACTTATACTTATACCGAAGATACTTAATCTAATCAATATTTCCCTTTCTTTCGCCTCCTTTTTGTTCCGATAAAAACATTTAAATTACTCACTCGTGTGGAACCTTTTTCGATCCCAAAAAGAAGTCAAACAGTTTAAAACAACAAATATTCTGATAAAATCCTTGAATTTGCTTATACACTTCAATCTACTCAGAAACACAATATTTAAATAAAAATTCCTCCTGGCTTTGCCTTTGACTAGCAGTTGAATTATAGGTAATAAAAGGAAATTCTATGACTATTAATACCTAGCTGGCATCGATGTTGAAAGCAAAAGGCTTTTGGAAAATAAACGGTAGAGCTGCGGCACGGCACTTCTGTTCTGTATGAGGCTTAACGTTTCAGAAAAGCGATATAATTTTTTATTTTAATGGAAATTGATTCCCTTTATCTTTATGCTACCTTCAACTTTCTCTGTAATTTTACAAAAAAAAATTGTTTTTGGAAAGTATTGAAATGATTTCAATCTTTCGATATATCATAGACTGACAAGTTGTCGAAAAAAGGGGGATTCATTTATTCATTTGTTGGTTGCCTATATTTCAGGCTAAATGTACCCATATGGTGTCAGAAGATGAAAATATGTCTATTGCATGAAAATGTATTTTAATATCATCATAAAAGCACAAGTGTGTCAGTCAGATAACTAACTTTGGTTTCCGTAAACCCTTGTTTCACATAGAGACGGATACATTACACACATTTTGCACGATTTGATGACAATAAATGACAACCGAATTTACAGCTAGAGGTGAACTTCCAAACATCAAATATTACTTCGCAATCCCCCAATGGCGGCAAAAGCGTAATCTATTGTCAGCACAAAAACAACCCGTCTATGGATTTCAACCCGTGCTGTCATGATGAAACCTCAGCGTGTGATGTCGTGTCGTTGACTATTTGGAACTGAAAAGGGAAAAATTTGACGCAATACGCTTCGATGTATAACACAAAAGAATCGTAAGGAATTGCTGATCCATCTTTTGGAATATTGTCCGAAAAAACCGAATCCCTTAGGATCCTTAAGCTTTGGAAGGACCTTGATAGTGTGAACTATTTTAATGTTCCACCAATTTAAACATTAGTTCTACTTGGTTTAAATTAAATTTCTACGACGTCTTACAGGCTAGAACCCTCTTCTTCCTCTTATTTTTATATAAGCAAGATGTTGACCTCTACCAAAGATGAGCGGGTTCGTCCCGTCATCACAGCATACTTTTGGGTTTTGGGCTAAAGACACAGTTATGCATGTTATTAATATCGTATTAGCCCTAATGCAGATAAGAAAGTAACATATGTAAGAGAGTATAGAATCAATTCGTGATGACCTTCTGAGTCACATAACTCCTTGGGAATCGTGCGTAAGATAAACTTTCCCCTATTCGAGACAACGATTGCAAGTGGACCTACAGTTTGAGATGGATTTCCAAACACCGACATTACTCTGCAGCGACGACCAATGAGCTTTCTACATTAACCTATTATGAGCAGAAAACAACCATAGGTCGCCGCCGGTACGGTTCGAACCTGGAACCACCTGAACCGACACGTTATCATTTAATTCCATCGAATACACTTAGATGATCTTCTATGTATGTATGCAACCGGAATTGTTGTATTTTGTGGACAAGATTCAACGAGATACGCTTATTTTATTAATCTTATTCATTAGGAAAAAATAAGCATACAAATATGAATGAAGAAACATTCCACAGATTACCTTTCGTGCTCTACTATTGCTATACTGTTAAAATAACTTTTTTCTACGATCATGTAGCAGAGAATAAAAACGTAATTTTCCCTTCTTCCCCTCTGCCGGTACTTTAGATGCTTTCAAACTTCACTTATTACTTATGAGCTCCGGTTATTTGGTGACTTTAACGCAGCATTCGTTGGCTTGAGATACGATGATATATTTGCTGTCGACTACCTTATTCCATCGACTGTCTGATTTCCTACATTATTTATTATGCTTTGGATATTGCCTTCTAAAAACTTGGTCTAGTTATTAAAATAATAGTCAGCTTTACTTCCATAGCTCTCTAAAGAATTCAAGAGGTAGGCTTGGAAGAGATGTAACTTCTTAACATGTGATTACGACTACATAGCTTACTCTCATTAACATAATTGATTTGAGAAAATAACCATGGGTTGCTGCCGATGGGCTTCGAACCTTGGACCTCCGGAATAGAAGACCGACATATTATCACTTACTTCACCGACGACTATGTAAAGATTTTTCAAAAGAAATCGAGAAAGAGAGACCTCTTCTAACTTATACTATAAATCGGAATATGCTAGACCTGTCAGATTTCTGTCATGCAAAGTCCAAAACAACTGAGTGAAGAACGTCCAACTAAAGTTTCTGAGATTTGCTTTACGTAGTCGTCTTGAGATTACTATATCCAAAAGAGAGATTACTATCTCCAAGTAATTGCATAAACTATTTATTGATATTAATATTAGGGGAGGTAGGAGTTCTTTAATAAGGGAGAATCTAACAGTAACCAGGCTCAGAAATTCCCAGCTAAGGCAGTATAAAAACACAAAGTGAGCAATGTAGTTTCATTGTCTTTCAAAGAAAGTCGACACTCCGTCTCACTAGACAGACCTAATCGATGAAGGTAAGACCTTAGCCTATAGTGGCCAGATTAGTAGCGAGCGAGCAAACCCTTTTGAGCAAGTTCATCAGCAATTTCATTATTCTCGATTCCCGAGTTACCTGGCATCCAACAGAGCCTAGAGCCTTTAGGGCTCCTTGCCTATCAGAGAAGTTTGTTATATCAGACACTCTCAGTCCTTTATTAACATTAATAAGGACGCAGGTTTAAAGGACAGAAATTTCGACTTGAAATACACTGGGACATCTGCTCATCGAGACCGTAGTCCAGTGTCCAAAAACACCAGCACCATGTTAGACTTTCGGGATCCAGACTTGAACCACCGCTGTCCCAATTCGTTCAGAAAAAAGAGCCCTGAACCTTCTAAAAAAGAGTTTTGTGATCATTTCTTCTGTTTTGGTGCAAACAACGAAGATGGAGTTGAATTAATTCGTTGAGCGGCGGGTGCCGGGTTCAAGACTAGGTCTCCTCGTGAGTTTTTATTAAGAAATTAAAATAATCCACTCTATCTCTGGGCTGTTGTTTAACTCGCAACAATGCAAAAACAAGACATTCAAGTTTCCTCACTTCGCTTACCGTACTAATTCCCTTCGGAACAAAACCATGCTAACGCATCAAAGGGTTGTCCCCTAGGCTTAACTACATTGTATAAAAAAAATCTATGCCAGGATTGCGCCGAAGGATACCAATGTGGCCTTTGTCACTTACCGACGTATTAGACATGAGCTACACTCTCAGGACGCTAGACAAAGATGTGCAAAGAAGTAAGTTCGAAGACTGCCTCTACAGCAGCTCTTGGACAAGATGTTTCAGAAAGGTAGATAAGCCGCTGAAGCTTTGCTTGTTGTCGATTTCCAACCGTTGTTAAACTTTAGGCCATCAGACCAAGGCGACGTAGAGAACAATCGGTTTGACAATCATATTGTATAACCAGAGAATGATCTTCGGGATGAGATTCCAAGTCTTTCCCAAGGATTTACGACAGGGTTGATAAGGGTGCAGTCTATGTGAGAGTTTCAGTTAAGTCTTCAGTCAAACGTGATGTCAAGATATTTGACCTTGGATCGAAATTGGACAAGAGAAAAAGCACTGCCTGGGCAGGGTTAATTGTGAGATCTTCACTAGTACACCAGTTACTGTACGCCGCTGTACGATCAAGAGATCGCCCAAAACTATGAGAAAGGAGGAGTGGTGGCCGAACACTATCTTGAGTTGCCTACGGCGGTTACTTACCGCTTTAACAACAATTCTATTGGGTGATATCTGACGACCTCCTATTAAATATTTTTGTAGCTGCTCTTGTAATTTTAAACTTCTTTACTTAAACAATTTCTGAAAGCACTTCCTTTCCTCAACGAATGCCTACACAAAAATGCCCTGGCTGTATTATAAAATTTTACTATATAATCATCAAAGTCATGTAAATGAAGTAAAATTTCTAATTAACAAAAGAATAAATTACCAGACTTGCGAGGAGGGAAAGAAAGTTCTAAGAAGAGTTTCAAAGAACCGAAAATATAAATCAAATCTTTCAACTTTAAGGATTTCAAGTCTAAATAGGACTAATTGTACATACTTAAAACTCGGTGATAACTTTTCTAGGCAATTCTGATTTTGGAAATGGGGTGCTTTATAGGACCGAGAATATACGTACTGGTAAGACAGTTAATTATATAAAGCTTTAAGGATACTTTTTTTTTCAATTAGTCAACTTTCACCTAGAGATGTGGGTACGGCTTGTAGCAAATTTGTGAACTTTTATAATGATAACGTCAATGACCCTCCCGAGATTCCGGAATAGGCAATAAAATATATTTTGAATTACAAGCCTGGTAAGTAAGTAAGTAAACTCTCCAGTTCATTTGTAATTTCAGTTAATTTGCAAAGTTTGAGCTGTTTTCATACCACAGCTGGTAAAACTCGGTTTTTTAGGACTCAGTCCTACTCACAAAGCCTAATTCTTATCTGGAATCATTGTTGAAAGCGGTGAATTTATTATGGAAAGAGCTGCAGCTAAGCAGAAAAATTTAAGAAACTAACCAATTTCTTAATCTTTACCCCCGATGCCTTAAGGCTTTTAAAGAATTACTCCCCTTTAGTCCTCTGGTAGTAGCCAGGCATTTACAAAGAAGGTATATAATGATCACTTTTTCACTCACGTCGTCGCAGAAGCGACAGTGTGTATTGTAAGGGGCACCTAGCCTATAAGACAGTAGCCCATACAGACCGCAGTAATTTTCGCAATAACAGCTTTCGGTCTGTTGAGCATACTAGATCTCCTACTTTTATTATAACTTGACCAGGTTGCCCCGGATATGCTACATGCTTTCAGGTCGCTCCATCCGGAGTTTACCAGCGCCAAGGAGTGCAGATACAGTTCCCTCTTAAGGAAGCATATTGGGATACGCATACCTTCAACATGACTACGGTGCCACGCAGCACCCTCCATGGCAACTTTGTCGGCCATGACGCTCTCAGCAAAGATCCTATATTCGGGAACCCAATGTAGGGTTACAGTAAGGCGACTACCCAACGGGAGCCAAGTAGCTCCCGAAAGTCCTGCACCACCCTAGATGATATGCTAACTGAGTCAAGCGCCCTAATGGTGGCCTGACTATCTGTAAAGATGGCGTGGAAAACGCTCGAGTTGTTCTTCTGCCTCTGCCTCAGAGAACGCCCCTGCACCAACACCTTATTCTATTTTGGAGCCGTCCCTGAATAGTACGGAATCATAGTTGTTGGCCGGTTACCTCATTCTTTACTCCCTGCCATTCGAGCGCAAAAACATCTCTGGCGTTAATTCGTCTAAACAGTTTCCAGAGAGTTCAAAGATATCAATTTAAGTCTGTTAGCGTGAAGGTGACCACACTGGGTTAGCATACTTAAGAAGTGGCCTAACAAACGTAGCCCAAGGTTGCACTCGCTTTACCAATAGTAGTGTCAATGTGATCATCAAAATAAAAATCTCCCCCAAGTCTTCGGATTTGTCAAGTCTATTTAAAAAGTGCCCATCCATGAAGTAGCTAAATAGCAAACGATTTCTTTACCGAGAAAAGCGCACCCCAGAAGTATTGCGGATCGAATTCAAAATTATTCTATGATACAAAACACGTGGAGAGCGCTTGGACAAATACAAGCATAGCCAATAAACAAGACTCAAAGGAAAACCAAGAATCAACAAATTTTATGATTAATTCGATCAAAAGCCTTACTGAAGTCAGGGAAGATACAATCAACCTATTTAGTATTTTCAATAGAAGATATGCAGTAATTCGAGAATTCCAAATACTTAGTTGTAGTTGGTTTTCCCTTTATAAACCCATGTTGGAAAGAAGGCAAGAACGGTTAACAGTGAAAATAGAGAACCTTACATACTAGAGTCTCAAAGAACTTGGCCAGGCAAGAGAGGTTTCCGATGGGCCTGTCGTTAGAGTTATGATTGAAGAGAAGTCGGGGGAAGCTTCGTCATATAAGTAAAATCACTAAAGCTAAAAACACAAGGGTTATTCAATAAAGCAGACTTAAAAAGTCACTAAAAAGATTAACAATGGTCAACGGGTTGTTACCACTCGTGGAACGTAGCATACGTTGGAGGGGTATCCATCAAAATTAGGTCACAAAAGATCAACTTGGTCGAAGTGACTAAAGGATGCGGATAGTCCTTGATCCATTCTTTAATAATAATCCATCAAAATTACGCTTGGAGTTGACAAACCTCCAGAACTGCTTAGGTTCGTTGCTCGGAGTACATATGTTTGAGCTTACCTCTATAGTCATTATTCGATGCATTGACGTCTGACAATTCTTTTTTTCGCAAATCAGAGTAGGTCAGATAATCAGAGTCACTCCCTGAGGAGCAGAACCTCTTCATAGCTTTATTTTTTACATTTTTGTCTTAAATACCGATTAAGACAGTTTTGAAGTACAGGAGCCTTTTGACCTAGTGGTTAGGGACACATTGAGCGAAACATAATGCAAGAATATTATCAAATGAGGTCACAGCGGTGTCAATGTTATCATTTAGTAATAATGGGTCAGCTTTTTTAAAGTTATAACAATAATCGCCTGCAGCAACAGGATGGAAGAAGAAAACAGCATGAAGAGCAGAGTGATGAGATGACTCAGGCAGCAGCGGAGCATCACATCGCCTCACCGAGTTCCCGTAGGATCGGTAGAAAAAATGAGATCCTGGAATTAGCCGGAGTTGTTCGGTACACCGTTAGTCTGCTTCAAGCCAGGAGAAGCAACAATATATACACACGATGCAGCAAATCCAGGAGTAGAAGACAATAACGGCAGTAGTCCCTCGTCGTCCGAGCTCACCCAATCCACAGCAGGCAAATTAAAGCCACCAAATAGTAACAACAGATCAGATGGCAGAACGGTGTTGGAGAAGTCATCAACAACTTGATAATATTCAACTTATATTTCACGTAAGCGAACTTGTTGTGTGCGATGGACAAATATACTTTTCCCCAGTTGACAAAATGAGTAGGGAACCCAAGAAGCATTAGTTTGTGAAAAAAGATACTATGGTCAATCCATCTGCTTCGATGGGTAGAGAGAGGGTGCTGCAAATCAGCGCTTCAAAAAGCTTTGCAATTCAACAAAGATTTACAATAGACCAATAGTTTGACATGTCGGTCTTACTTCCGTGTTTATATAGCGGAAGAATTACAGATAGCTTTCACGCTTTCGGAAAAGTACCAACAAATCTATAAATTAATCAGGTAAAAAATAGCCGAAACTTTAGACAAATGACATCCTTTAAGAAATTTAGTAGAAATACCAGCCAAATGATAAACTATCGGCCGCATTTTACATATATATTAGTCTAAGAATCGCGGCTTTATTAAGGACATGAACCTCAAACAGTTCTAAAATTTCGTCAAGCTGGTGGGCTCCCTTCAGCAATGATCCTTGAGACTAAAAAAATAAAATTAATGATCCTCTCACATCCGCCAACCTCTTTGGTGACATTTTTAAAACAACCCAACTTTAAATCTACCTCCAATATAGTACTAGTGGGTTTAGTCAGAGGACGAAACTTCTGTTAACTTTCCTCACCATTAAAAAACTTATATTTGACGATCTGATATTCTCCCCAATTTGCTTACCAGTAAAGATGATATATTTAACGACGTCTTTGATTTAAGTTGACTCTGTCTTCACTGATTTCAACAAAGCCTGCGATTATACTATTTTCCTTCACAAACTAAAGCTGCCTAAGTAGCCCACAATCTTTGTCAACTGTGTACAATCCTATTTATGCAATCGTACCCAACGAATTCTTTCCGCGAAGTAAATTCAGCCATTATTGAGATTATATCTGGTGTACCGCGAGGTAGTCATATCGGCCTATTACTTTTTATATTTTGCATTAAATATTTATCCCTAATCGCGAACAATATGAAGATTTCTTGGAGCATTTTTAACGAACATGATCGTAGACTTTAAAATATTTTTACCACACCATCAATATCTTATCTTGTAATGTTAACAAATGCATAAATGTTTTGCTTACGCAATTACATACGCAATAAACGACTGCACTTTAAGCGGATTGGACAATACCAAGGACTTGGATGTCTGGATAACTTTAGGCCTTTGTTTGAGGTTTATATTCACGTTATCATCAATAGGAATAGGCTTTACAAAAAGATTGTCCACAGAGTTTAATAATTATACTGCACTTTTGTTAGATCAATATTGGAATATGCTAGCTCTGTTAAGTCTCCTTTCTATGCGGTAAAGTCATGTAGAGGCGGTCCAGGGAAGATTTATATGATTAAGTCGCGCTGTAGCTTACCTTAAGGAGGAGCTTTACTTTGCCACCTTTACTTTTTCATAATCAATAACAATTGCTAAAGTAGTGCGCTATAAGGCACTGTAGACATAAGGAGAATTCAAAGTTGTCTAGCATTTCTAAATACTTTTATAAAAGGATTGACATTTATTTTATAGAATTATCGGCGTCAGAAGTAAGTCAGATTGTTTCAAGTATAAAAAGGGTTCTTTATAAGCTTTAACAAAAACTTAAATTTATTTTATTTTATGATAACATGTTGTCGCTACCAAAATGGTAAGCAGCATCCTTGAATCTGATCAAATTAGGTCCATATTTATACTTTCATTACTCCTGACCTCGTTAAGAAAAAATGCCTGCAGGAAGTTGAAATCTTTTCACATAAAAAAAGCACATCGCAATTCAAGTATATGTGTGAGCAAACATAAAAGAAAACAAACAATTTTCTCTTTGACAATTTCACATTCTCGTAAATTTTTTACCGCACATTGGTGACGGAGAAGCTCTAAAGGATGCCATGTGTAAAATCTTCTGTTAAGGTGAAAGGATGCAAAAGAAGGAGGAGGATTTTCACAATTGAAAGCCAAGAAATATATCAAAGTGACACGTTTCAAAGCCATCTGAGCTATATTGATATTTTTTGCTGCATGCGCTCGTGTTATACTTATCCCAGCGAAAAGGGAAAAATATTCGAAGATCTCAATTTTACGATGTAATTAAAAGTCATGACTTCTTTCAGAAAAAATACTTCTACATCGAAACTTTTATGTAATTTGTGTAAATTTGTGGATTTTAGTGCCATTTACAAGTTTATGAAAATGTTTTATAACCTAAGCGTGATTTAAGTTATTTGCAAGTGTGCAAGTGCTCTTGATTTCAATCAGCTGTGCATATTTTCTGTAGTAATAAAAGTTACAACATAAGTAAAAAACAGAGACAGTTCTAATTTTCAAAACGATATGCTAAGCCAAACGAGGCTAACTATAATGAAGGCAAGACGTCGCTGGTGAAGCAAGTGATAACCTGCCGGCCTACCAACCCGGAGGTTCCAGGTTCGAATCCCATTCGAATCCCCCCCACCCCCAAAATGGTTCGGAATCTACTTTAAATTGTAGGTCAATCGTTACAATCGTTCTCTCAAATCGGGTAAAGTTCTCCTCTCGCCCGATGCCCCAATAACTACAGAGAAAGACAAAAAAAAGAATGAAAGGGAATTACTGTAAGAACATTGTTGATCTACACCTAACTTATGCTCTACTATTACAACTACTACTCCAATGGTATTGTGCAGGTGGGTATAATTGGCATGAAAACGTCTTTAAAATTGTCCTAGTGGTGGACCGGCCAAAGTTAGAAATGTGACAAAACTATGTCGCTTATGTTTTCATTAAAACTTATATATTGTAAACTATCTGAACATGTAGCGAATATATTCTAAAAATAGGGCATCTGTTGCTTGTCCTTCTATTTATTTAAGATGTCTCCTTTCTTGTGGAGGGAGATTATCACAGAATCCTTCCAGATCTCCGGAAAACGACCGCAGCGCAAAGACAGAAGTAAACAAATGATAGAGGACAGATTTACCCGTGGAGAAGCACCTTCCCAAAAACGCGGCGGGGACACTGTCGGGACTGCATGAAAACATATCAGGTAGATTCGACAGGTAATCGGAGACGACTGCGTCGCCGAAAACCAATTCTTTGGAGTCGAGGGATATGAGCGGAAGCCTTGTCAAGCGGGTGAAGTCTGAAAAAGCGATATCACAGTGAGAATCACAGAAAGTTGCACTAAAGAAGTCAGCGAGCGCATAGGCCACCTCAACAGGGTTGTGACTTTCGCGGTCACCCAGCCTCAGGGAGGAGGGTTATCCGTCGCTGCATTGCTTAGAGTTTATGAACACTGTCTAGGATTGGTGTGTAAAGTGGATCTCGAGTTAGAGGATCCGAATCTTTTCCAAGCGAGGCTTTATAAGATGTCTCAAATAGTCACCCATGCAGGGCTCAGACGAACATGAGGAGCCAGAAAAGGAGACTGGCACACATTGCGTGAAACAGGTATAAAGGACGTTATAAAAAGAGTAGACAGACCACTCTATATACCACTCAGCCAGAACGTCTGCCCGGTCACAGACCGATAGCCAGTCACTGATAGTGGAGAAACACGTAGTAGTTGAAGAAGCAGCAATACATAGGTCTCCTCCCCCTAGAGCTCTTAGCAGTATCAGACGAATAAAAAAACGTGCAGTGCGGGATGGTGGCTGGACTTTGAGACCAATGGGGTTCGACACGCTCGCACGAACGAGCCGCCTAGGTTAGTCGAGAAAACTAGGTTAATATGTCTGCCCTAGTCGTTAGCGACATAATTGCAATGAATAAGGCAAGCGGAGGTACATGTGACCAGGAAGGACAGCACATGCTGAGGACCACTAGAATAAGACGGTGATAGTCACTCAGTCTTGGAAGACTGGATCCAACCAACAGCCCGAAGACTGAAACCGCCGAGAACGACAGCCTCATCGGAGGGCAAGAGGGCGCTGCTCAAGCTATCGATGGATAAGGATAGGTGGTCGAATACTCCAGAGGGTGATCCAGGTTAGCATAGGTAAGGTAGGCTCAAAGAGCTCAGCTTCGGATATACCACCACAAAGCCAGGTTTCAGTGAGATAAATGACGTCGAAATTGGAAGTGGACAAAAGTTGCGAGATTTTGGAGCGCAGCCCAGAAGTTTTTTATAGGCTGAGCCAGGCCGGGGCGTAGTCTTGGGATGAACTCTAGAACGATCGGCAGATGGTCGCTTAGAAATAGTCTTCAGGAACGAATACTTAGAAACAGACCGTGAAAGCGTATTCACCCGTACAGTTTGCTGGGCTGATTTTCCGACAGGATATCATACCAAAGGTATTGAATCGGTGAGCGGCGATATGGTCAACTATAAATGAGACGAACACGCATTTGGGTCGTCTGGCGAGCCTGAGGGCAATAGCCCACGGGAGAATAACAACTTCAGAGGCAACAGCAGAGACCACATCCACAACCCTATCAGCATGAGAAATATTGGGTACTTATAGTTTTTTGTGGCTCCTTTTTAACTTTAAGAGGCGTTCGGAAGTCTTTATAAAGTTTAGTCTCATGCACATATCATTTTCCTTAAACCATTTATGTGCTGCACATCAACAATAACCATTTATAGTTTTGACATGTCAGGGACGATATGTATATTTCAATAAAATCCAACACCTAAGCTTACTTTAGATGGAAGGTTCAATTCTAGCTTTGCTGTTATTTATTTTTATATTTCGCACCGATGCAATGTTTTATGTTTTCATCTAAAGTTCCACTTCAATTTCACAACCGATTATAGTTTGTTGGAAAATTCCTTTAATGGTTATTCAAATCACATTTAAAACCAAAGGACATTTCACTGACAGGCAATAAACGATTTTTCCTTCCCACTGGAAAAGGTGAAGCACGAAAATTTTCTATTTTATGTCTAGCCCAACCGCTGGTTTAGTGTATATATCTACGATACGTAGATACTTTCAGTAAAATTGAAATAATGTAAGCCTTAGTTGCTTCCCTCATAAATATTTTTCAGACTTTTATTGGCTCATGAATAAGAATAACACTACGGAAATATTCCAGGAACGTACATAGATGTGGCGGTTTTTCACTTAATGAAATTTCAATGTAAATTGTCTTATTATTCGGATAATATTAAAAGTTTCCTGTGAATAATTCTAATGGTTTCGTTTTGAATTTAACGCACTTGTGGCATTATTTATAGGCGGAAATTCTATTATGTTTTGCTTTTGAAACAAAACGTGCCATTATCCTTGAGAATAAGTTTTGCTTTTAGGATAATTAAATTTGATTTAAGCGGAAAAACTTGAAGTAGGATTGCGTGAACTTTTAGTTGGATGCTCACAAGTTTGCTTTAATATTTGAATATATCTGAATATAAATTGGTAATGTAACATTTTGCCGAAAGTATTTGGTGGTTTTAGATTTTCCAGGTCTCTACGGATGCTGTAGGGTTAGTACTGACAAAATGACATACTGACAGCATCTAATTAGAAACTCGTGGGCCTTAGCACGTCATTTGCTTTTGTATCACGTGACCCGTATCCTCTTAGTTCCAGCTGGGGTTTTTTCTCCCCTAATGGTAATGAACAAGTTCCTGCTGAGACGTGAGCAAGGGAGTGTTAAGACCGTCACTTACGCGGAAGATGTAGTGGTCTTGATATCGGGGTTGTTTCCCTCTGTTATCACCAATATTATGGAGGGTGCCCTAAATAAAGTGAGCAGTTGGTCTGAGAACTGTGAACTGACTGTGAATCCAGGGAAAACTGAGCTTATTCTCTTCACCACAAAAACTAAGGTACCATACCTTGCGTTAGCTAAATTAAACGGCCAGCAACTTTCACTATCCTCCAATGCCAGGTAGTTGGATTTAATTCTGGGTCCCAAACTGAACTGCAAGCTAAACATAGAGAACCGGGTAAAGAAGGCATGCCTCCAGACGTACCTTTGATAAAACATGGGGACTGCAACCTAAGATGATACTGTGGTTATACACAGCGGTGTTGGGTCCAATTTTCGCCTACGGTTCACTGGTTTGGTGGCCTGCGATGAGTAAGGCTTATTACCAAACCAAGATAAGTAGGGAGCAAAGAATCGCTTGCATCGGCACTACCGGTGCCGTGCGCTTCTGTATCTACTTCCCCTTGATCACCAGATCAAATTCCAGGAGTTATTCAGTGCAGTCAGACAAAAAAAATCTGCCACAGCAACATCCTCAGCTTAGCATCTAGAGGACTGCCGATGCTTCAACTGACTACATTACTCCTGTCATGAATTTTGAAAAAAGATTCAACGTCAGGATTCTAACTGGAAGGAAATGGAGAATGACGGAACCGGCCAGCAACCCGTAATATTCACGGATGGTTCTACAAGATGGAACCAGCTGTTGGTTCAGGAGTGTTCTATGAGATACTGAATATATCGAAGTCTTATCGTCTACCGAACACATCGAGCGTCTTCCAGGCGGAGGTTCTTGGATTATGAAGGCGCGTTCGCTGCTACTGTGTATCAATTCACCGAAACAGATCATCGCCATTTTAAGAGATAGTCAGGCGGCCATTAGGGCGCTTGCCATATCTTCTACGATGGTTCACGACTGTCGGGAGTTACTTAGCTCCTTCGGCAGTCTGCTTAATGGAACCTTGCACTAGGTTCCCGGACATAGGAATATTGCAGGGAACGAGATGGCCGACAAACTTGGCCCGAGAGGACAACATGTGTAACATGTTGCAGATATTCGTGTCCCAAAAGGTTCCCTTAAGAGGGCATATTCATGGCAACCTGGCCAAGTTATTATAAAAGTAGGACATCCGATCTGCTCAATAGATCGAGAGCTGTTATTGCAAAAATCACTGCAGCCAGAAAGAGGGCTATGGGGAAGTACTTCTTTGAAAACCTGAAGGCAATCTCGGGGGGTAAAGATTAAGGAAATAGTCAGTTTAGCTAATTTTTCCCCTAATAAACTCAGCCGACTTCAACCATGATTTCAGATAAGAATCAGGGTTAGGTTAGGATAGGTTAGAGTGGCTGCCTAAGAAGGCACACTTAGGCCAAGCAGGCCCATTGTGATATCACAATTGAGGCTGCAAAAATTAAACCCCATATAAATTCCTAGAGAAGAAGAGGGTAAACCTGTTATTCTCTGTGCATCGAGCCAGTTCCCTGCCTCCAGTGGTCTCTGCCCTGCACTCACCGGATGCAACCACTGACTGTGAACTTTTACGGACCATTAAAAACCTGTTTTAACCAAGAAATTTCAACGTGGTTGAAATGTCATTCCGGTCGTGCCGTTACACATTTACAAATTGGATATCTATTTAACCGGCACTATAAACAGCATTCATTAAAAGTCACGCCCAATTCTTCTTGATTTTCCTCCACGACTGGCAGAGTCCATCGCGGACACCTTGATAATGGGCAAGCTTTTCGGAGTGCTGGCCTTTTCCTTACTGTACCAAGACTAACCTTTTTGGATCGGCTCCTTTATAAACTTGGTATTAGCTAAATCGCCAACATCACGATACTTGACGAGCCCACGTTGATGAAATACTAGTGTTTGTCACAAGTTGCCATGTTTCTTGGCAGCTACCAAAAAGAAGCTCTTTTCGAGATCACTCGGAGTACAACCCAATCAAACCTTTCTTGAACTTTCTTTTTACGCGCTCCCATTTTTCAGAAGGCGGCTGATTATGGAACAACAAAACGAACCGATTTCCTAGCCTAGGCAAGTTTTTAAATGAGAAAGTGCGTGCAACTGGACATCTAGTTTAGTTTTTTTTTCTATTCTTCTGCCTTGACGGTTTCGGCAGACGTTTTAGCCTGCAAAGCCGAAAGGTTTCAGTTTAATGCTGGTTGTGACAAATCCTCTGACCTTAACAAAGTTAGGACCTCGCGGGTGATTACAGCCCCAACCTAGACTTAAATATTCCTATCCGATTTGCTTACTTTTCACTATACATACTTATCTTTGCTAAGGATTCGTTAGTTTTAGCCTCTACCACCAGATTCCCCAAAATGGCAAAATTTGCCAATGATTGGCGGCGGTGTAGTTCTGATATTCTCAATAGATACTTATGCAGACTGTAGTCAACGAAGGGATAACTGCGGAAAGACACAGGGATAAGTTCTATATGTTTTATGATTTTGTCCATATACCAGATAAATTTAAGATTTCTAAATGAAATAGGCAGGAAAGGAAACAGTGAGACATGTTAAAAGACCAGTTAAGGCATTTCTTTTGTGACGATTGAAGATTGTGAATCATCCAGTTTACATACTTCTGGCTTCAATTTGACCTTACGACCTATATTTGATTTAAGGGAATTTTCGACAATGAGAAAATGGAATACAATAAGTTTCCAGCGTCTATAAAGAATCTAAGGCTATCCAAGTTCGATGGCCTATAAAGTAAACAGACAGGTCCCACGTTAGGCGCTATTCCATCATGTACATTAAGTTTTAATTCAAAGACAACTTCACGAATGAGTTATAAAAACTAAAAGTCTGTACTTAAAATCAGCTATATTACCCGGAGGGGTAAGAACAACTCAGAACGAAAAAAAAAATCATTCAGGACCTTAATAAAAGCAATGCTTATACAGAAGTGTCTATTGAATTAAGGAACTGAGGGACATGCAGGTCCCAGTTGCATTTATTCCGTTTCCAACAAAAAACAATTATAAAAAAATTTTGCAAATTTTAATGCGAATATTATGCAAAACTCTCATTTTATTTACTTATCTCAAGAGAAATCAACACGACGCGGAATTTTTATGGCGAGTTAAAGAAAAGCTTTCCGTATTCTTTCTAGAAAGTTTTGGTACGGGAAGATGCCGTGTTTTGAACATCACACAGAGATAAAAATAATGTATCAAAATCTCTTGGGCGCAATCAAAAAATTTTGGGTTTTATGCTCTGATTAATCGTAAAATTATTACAATATTTACAGTGCTATGCAACAGGTGAGCGGTTACCTTCACGAAATCTGAGAATTATGCTCGATTGAATTTGAATAAAAACACTAAGAGTGGTAATATTGGTGATTTTTCTGCAGATTTATAGCATTTTTTTATCACTTTAGAGCTTGAAAGATATGCAAAACATTCATATCTTTACAAATGGAAAATGCTCGCTGAGAATGCTTGAATATTTTAAAGTGCTAAAATATTTAGAGATTTTCATGAGCAAAGGTAAAAAAAGTTATCGTCTGGTTTGATAAAAGCACTCCATTTTTTGTGGTTAAAGCACTTTGCGTGACAAGTGATGAAGATAGAGTTGGAGCATATTCGTGTTGAATTTTCAAGCGTTGGGATGAAGAGAAATTTTGATTATATTTAATGTGATTTTTCTGTTTGTTGGTTATCGAATTAATTATTTTTTTGTGTGGTGTCTGGAAGTTGGTAATTTTAGTGGCCTAAAAATTTTATGTTTAACTCGGACTGGGAGAAGAGAGGCCAACAAGTTCTCAACTAGAAAAGAAAAAGCAAAGCAAATGGTAATCGAAAATTTTAGAAATTGCTAGATTTAAGTGATCTTTAATCTTATTATTTTGAATGTCTTTAAAAAAATATACTAAAACCACCTAAGGGTTTGAACTCATTTACTTTTAACTTACTAAACTTTGGGTTTTTAAAAAGTAAGTACCTTACTAAATGTTAAAACTGTTCCCAGATCAACTAATTTAAAAGAAAGGACGTATTGTAAAGGCATATTTCTATTCAAATTGTAAAAACTGTGCTAATGTTAGCCTTGAGTTTAACTGGGTAAATGCTAAGAATACATAGAAGCCAAATTCTACACTTTGATGTTGCAGAGCAGCTTGCACCAAGAGTGATGAATTTTAATTAAAATAATATTTGGGCGTCTCGAGCATCCTATGTTGGTAAGCCTGCAAAAACAAACCGACACATTTTTAAGGAAGGACCATTTAATTCAGAATGTATATAATTGTTGTCAGTTCAAAAGCCACAGCTACACTTCAACACTATTAGCACATTGCCAACCAAAAACCATAAAGGTCTGCTAAGGCAACCAGTGGCCAAAGAAAAGGAAAAATCGCTGTCCACAGATAGGGGGGAAAATCGCTGTCCACAGATAGTGACCTACAATTTAAAGTGGATTCTGAACGAGTGACATTTTCTCCGCAGCCCTCATGACCTTTTGTATCGTAATCTGTTGTCAGCAGAAAACAATCGTGGGTCGCCGTCGGTGGGATTCGAACCTGGGACCTCAGGGTTGGTAGTCCGATACGTTATCAATTAGTCCACCGACGATTTAAGTGTGTATGTACTTGTATAAAACTACAGGGTACTGTAAAATACACAGTATTGAAAAAAAAACTTAGGTTAAAGTCACACCATGAAAACAGGGTAAGGCTATTTATTTACAATATTTCATAGAGCCTTTAAGAATTTTCGTAATGTAACAAGCAGTTAGATAGAACCACGGATTTTTTTTTGCGTGAGAGGTGAAAATCTTCTAAAAATACCAGGAGACCCGACTGTCTTTGGTAGTGTGAGATTTG
Organism: Leptarthrus brevirostris; assembly: GCA_964036015.1. Taxonomy (NCBI): domain Eukaryota; kingdom Metazoa; phylum Arthropoda; class Insecta; order Diptera; family Asilidae; genus Leptarthrus; species Leptarthrus brevirostris. The sequence goes on from OZ038373.1 coordinate 11,520,695, forward strand.
TACTCACTAAAAACACATTATTCATCCGTACCGCTAGCGATCTCAGCGAGAGAGACCCGGATTAATCCAGTTTTCTTCCATCCCCCGGTTCCTCGGGTCAGAGCAAGCACTTGCTTATAAGACACCTCTGCCACTCTTTTTTTTCATCCATGGGTATCCCATCAGCTTTCTTCTTCTGCGGCTTCCAGTTTAGCCAGTACATCTGCTCTCTCGTTTCCTTCGATTCCTGCGCGTCCTCGGACACACGGCCAGTGTCAACTTATTCTATGAGGCGCACGTATTGTGTTGAGTTTACGGACACACTCCAAGGCCAGCGCTGTATTGAACTCTGCACTGTCCATACACCCGATCACCGCCTGATTGTCGAGTTCCACCACTATCTTCTTACCCCTCACCCAATTCTCCAACTGGTGCCAGCATCTCCGCCTAAGGAGTATGCCCCGAGACTAAGATGGGTGTTCAAATTCAAGCCCTCACTGAAGATTCCTGCACCTACCTCTCGCATCAATTTTGCATCCATCCGTGGAAGTTGTAACGACGGTTAGATTATTTTCAAAAAGGACCCATCCCTTATAATTATCAATCTATCAGCCTTACTTTGCTTATAACTACTGTCGAGATTCATTTCCAATTCCAGTATCTTATTTTTAAGAAGTTCCAGAATTTTTCTATCCCCATGGTTATCACGAGGGTTCGCCGAGAAGGAATGAGAGGATGGGCATACTGCAATAGTCATGCGTTAACCAAAGTTCTTAATGTCACGGCCTAGGGCTAAGTTTTTAGCGGCATTCCAGGATCACTGTTAAAGTTTTACAATATTGCCTTGAATGCAATTAAAAGCGAAAACAGTTTTGGAGTTATTCCGGCAAGATTCAAGAGAGTTAAGCTTGTTGAGTTTAAGCCTATCTAAGTAAGGAGTTAAAATAACATGGTTCTCCCAAGGAAGCCCGCGAAGTGCAAAACGAACAAACCGGCGCTGAAACGCCTCGACCCGGCCAATGTGGTCGCGATAATATGGCGACCATACACTGCTAGCGTATTCCAAAATTGGCCTCACGAAGCTTCAATAAAGGAGTCGCGTGATATAAGGATCATCGAATTCTTTAGCCCATCTTTTAATAAATCCAAAGTCGAATTAGCTTTAATAACAATCGCATCAATATGGTCGTCGAATGTGGCTCCCAAGTCCTCAGTCTAATTAAACCTTTCCAGTACACAACCACGCATGATGTAACTGAAGTCCAGAGGATACTTTCTATGAGTAAATAGCATAGATGTACACATACTAATATTATATTGAAGACAGGTAATACACCAACTAAGTCAGAATTTAAAATTTCACAGTCATGCACAGACGAAACAACAAGCATAATAGAGAATTTTAGAATGTATCAAGAACACACATACATCATTAATGTAGATAATAAATAAAATCGGGCCAATATGGCTTCCTTGAGGCACAAATATACTTGGATAGCGAACCCCGGAACAACACGCGCTGGGTTCGACATAATAAGTATGAGCGAACCCAGCCAACAAACAATGACGGAAACTTGAGGGCGGCCAACTTATGAATCAAAATATAGTGATTAATGCGGTCAAATGCTTTACTTAAATCGGTGAGAACACAATCCACTTATTTACCAGCTTCAATTACAGACAAGCAGAGTTTAAAGAATTCCAGAAGGTGTTTCGTGGTGAACCTTCGCTTTCATAAAGCCATGCTGGAAAGAACCAAGAAATGGTTTGCAATGAAAATAATGTACATTACAAACTAATGCGTCAAAAACTTTAGCAATGCACCAGTCAGCAATGGGCCTATAGTTTGAAATATCACAACGCTTGCCCTTATTGTGAAAAGGGATTTTCAAGATTCCGGAAATACTAGAAACACATAAATTAAATAATTTACAAAGAAGGGAACAAGTGAAGAAGAGCAGTTCTTTAGAAGGGAACCCGGAACACCATCACGAATACACGAAAAACTATTACCCAGACTATTGATGTGTTTTCTGACTGTGTCATAATCAAATATAAGATCGCAAATCATTCGATAGTGTTGACCACCGCATTCTCTGCCAAAAACTTTCAACATCCCTTTGCTTTGATACGTCAGCCATCACCTTGATCAAGTTGTATTTCGATGATACTGAAAAACACTCGATATTATTAAATGGTGTAATACTTCCAATGCTAAGTAACGACACTAATCTTGGAACTGCATTGAACCAAAATATGAAGTGATGTGATAATGTTTGTGCGATGCGTAATAAGATCTATTCCGGATTGCGCAGGCTTTAGCTCTCTGCCCACATCTTATCCAGAACCTTGCGGTTAATGCTCAAAAAACCTCTTATACCCTAACCTAACCTTATTACCCTAATTCCCTTCCGGCCAAAACCATGCTAACGCTTTAAAGGGTTGTCCCCTAGGCTTTGGCCTTAACTTTCCACTCAAACTTTAGAGACAGCAACTATTAATTTTCATTATGAATTTTTTTTCACTTTACTCTTTTCTTGTCTACTTTATTGTGCAATCTTGTGTACTTTAGCCAGAAATAAAAATTATTATTATTATTCTTCATTTTCAACGAAAAAGGAGGAAGCATATTCAAGTAATCAAAATCCTTAAAGCAAGTACCACAGTTACTATCAAGGAACGAAGTCGTTAAATAGATTTGCAAAGGGTCACTACTCTCGCTATCACCTAAATTCTTGATATTATGAAATGGGGTGAAGTTAATCTTCTGCTCCGCGCCCCCCAAAGAGTTAATGGATATAAGAGAAAACTCAGAATGCAATTTTTTGTCGAACTAAAAATTCCTACTTCTATTGTATCTTAATGAAAGAAAGTTTTACGATAGAACTGGGAATTAAATCATTGCCAACACGGTTATACTCCCTATCTATCCATCATGCTTATAACCTCTAAATCCCAACGTTTCCTTTCGGATAATTTTATAATATATACTATCATCGCTTTTGCTTAATTTCAAAAAATCCTTAAGCGTTAGGTAATTTCATATAAGAAATCCGGCATTTCCCATATATTAGGTCTAACCACGTGTAAATTTGAAAACAACATTTCACGCCTTTGGTGCGCATGATCCCTTTTAAACGAATAATTTCTGAAGCTGGGGAAATTTTACAATGCGATGTTTTCTATGTTTCCCGTAAAACTGGAAGAGCGTTAGTTTAACCTGTTGTCACTTATATAGTATCCGTTATGTATGTACCGATAAAGTGCCCTATGTTCCTAACCGACAAGATTCTGATATGAAATCAGTTCGCTTTCTACTCTCGGATGAGTTACCATTCAAGTAGTTCGGCTAGCATGTTTAGGCATAATTTGCCGCGATCTTATCGTCGCTTAAAGCAACCTATCTTGTGCTATTGCCAAAAAAAATATTGTGTGGTGTTTCAGTGAATGAGTGTTGTTTATCGAATTTTTTAATTATCGCCCAATAAGTGGAGTTACCTTGTAATTTGTTTCGATAGTTCTGTCAATAGCGACACAGATTTTGCATTAAAAGGACTCGGGGTGGTGAAAGTGTTTAATGCCTTTTGTAACGGTGGCATATGTACGAAGAGATATCATCGCAGCCATAGCTACATGTATGCACTCTTACAATATGTTCGAGTAAATTATTCGATATTTGGTAAGATAAAATTATAATTGTTGTATCATGATAAACGGAGCATGCTGTTTACCCTTTAGAGTTCCAAAACCTTTTGTGTTACACTCAATTTCGAAGCACATATGGACGGCCTTTGTTGTTTACTTTTCTCATGATATGAAATGATGGATAGGAACACATCCGAACAGGAAGTCTGTAGCGTCGAATAATTTCCTCGAAATTGATTTATTATCAAATATTTTACTTGTTGGAGGCGCTTTTGTTTTATTTTTCTTTTGTGTGGTCCTTCGAACCCGTTTGAGAGACTGAAATCGATGAAATTAACGATTAAAGTAATTATTCCGTTCTTGTTCGTTAACGTACTCCCATGCTAGTGGCGCAGAAAATTTATTCAAAAATTCAAAGCACGTCAATCCGCGGTAAAATTTATTCTTGAAGTAATTTTCGCAGCGACTTTATCAAGCTGATGGCCGAAATTGGAAAAATCATGTTTTTCTTGTTATTTTTGTTAAATTTAAAATTTTGATTAATTTAAGTGTGGGAGGAAAGTCGTTTTATAAAGATGACGAAAAAGGTCTTAGGGTTAAACTAAAATGAATAAATCAGATTGTCAAAGTTTAGATTTGTAAAATTTTAATGTTAGAACTCAAATTCTAAAAATATATCAAAGTACTATTATTGTTGTAGAAGTTGAGTGCTTTCCGAATGGTGCACGACATGTAAAGAGCTAGGTTGTCTATGGACACTTACCTACAAAAAATTTACCAATTTTTATCTATGAATTTTTTGAACGAAGATTGTCGATTCAAATAATGTATGTGCAATAAAATTATAAGATCAGGTGTCCGATAAGTCTTAATTGATGCCGATACAATCCTGCCAGTTATGCACACATATGTTTATTGGGTAAGCTGTTGTTTCGTCGGTTGAAAAACAAAAATATAAAAATAGTCGTCCCTATTAAAAATTGAATAATCTTTAGGTTTTTATTTGGCTAATAAAAGGAGGTTGATTAGTTTCTTACGTTTTGGAGAACACAAATTAAGTAAAAATACGTAAGTTTTATTTTCTAATAGGAGAAAGACCATATCGATTACCAAACAAAAAAACACCAAATTCGACTTTTGTAAATTAATAACCGTGTATTATTTTGGAATTTGCGCAGCAATTCAAGGACAATTATGGTGGAAATTTGCAAGGCTCTTCTGAAGCTCTTTCGGTTCAAGTTCGAAATACAATTTCAGGGTAATCTTTTAACAGCGGATTTACTCCTACAGAAAAAAGAGCATAAACGCAAAGTTAACGTCAGACACAAAGCCTTTTACAAAAAGCAACACTTAGAAGTCATAAACAGTGCGGATAAAAAAAGCCATTAGACATATGGAAGTAGTTTTACATTTTCCAAGATTTCTCAGATGAGAACAAATTATTATTATACAAGGTGTTTCAGTCTGGTGTGCCTAAACAAGTAGGGTGATAGATTCCACCTAATCAAACAAAATCTTATATAGCAAGGGGAAGGGATGGCAATCTTAACTATTTTGGAGCTCCAGGCTGATTTATAAATTTGCCATTTTCAATGTACATATGTACATCACATCTACTGAAGGCAGATATATTAAACAACGCCAAAAAATTACCCAATGACTCTTCCACAATTGTGAACAATGTTGATCTAACTGCTACCATTGAAATTTTAAGCAAGAAAGCTGAACTTTCACAATATTCTGAGTGAGACCTCTTAAAGACTGGACGATGACTACCTAGACTTTTGACGGAAATTGTATCCTTGTGCAGTAAGAATAATTTGGAGAAAATTTCGCAAATTTAGTCGACGAATTTCTGAGATATCATATTCAGAGTCTTAAATAGTCTATTTTTGAGCAAGAAAGCTGAACTTTCACAATATTCTGAATGAGATCCCTTAAAGACATAGACATAGATAGAAATTGTATCCTTGTGCAGTAAGGATGATTAAGGTAACTTTCAAAATTGAAAAAAATGGTTTACGATTACCTAAAATACATCATTTCCCCAAATTTTCTCCGAAAATCATGTAATTAATATATCTGTGTTTCTTATTAGATTGCCCTGCCCGTCTATTTACCTTTCCAAAAACGTAAAACTTGTCCAGTTAGAAAAACCGCATCATTAGAAATACTTAGATACCTAATTATTTTATTGCATTATTTTACTGGTAATTTTACTTATTGCTTGAAAAAATAATTTTTATTGCCGAGATTAGCCTGTGTTAGCCAGAGTTCACACCCTAGTATCCTGGTGTTCTGTCACTTAACCATGATGAAAATTCTGCTATAAAAGAGGGTCAGTCAGCAAAAATATCGATCAAAGTTAAAAAAAAAACAAATCCATAACTACGGCTGTTCTTAAGCAAAAATTTTAAAAATTCGTAAAATTTATAATTATAGATATAATTTACATTTATTGTGTGGTAGACTGAAACGAAAAAGCGGCTGTACACTGGAATATGAATGGAGATTCCCTATTCGACGTGTATCGCAATGAGGGGTATTTGAACGGACTTTCCGAAGGTAAAGAGAAAGCGGAAGTATGTATATCAATATCAAAAACTTTCATAACCTCCATACCTGATCGGGTACTAACCCACATAGGACAAGGGGACCTCCTTACCTTGCGGCCCAAATTCTAAGCCATTGCTTGGGCTGATATCATCGTCACCCATTTAATAGGAAAATTCATTTTGTCGCAAGTACTTAAAAGCCAAAATGTGGACTTTTTGGACAAAACACTACCAGGTCTACTAGACGACATCCCTATGGATAAATTTTAGGACAATTTTTTACCAACACGATGCAGTACCAGCACATTTTGGTACCACTGTAAAAGCAAAGTTGCACCGATTTCTTGGCCTGCTTGATCTCCAGACCTTACTTTATTAGAGTTTTTCTAATGGGGAACAATGAAGGATGAAATTTACTTAAGGCCGGTTAACAATATACGAATCTGTCAGCAGAATTGGGGCTTCAGTGACGAAAATAAGAAAACGAGGTTAGCTACAATACACCTTAAAAAGGAAATTACAAGTAGGAGTATATTTCGAACAGCTTTTGTAACATACTAATTTCGACGTCCATTCCCTACCTGAATATGTTGTTCGGTTTGGAAAGGAAATAAAATGGACAATTTAATAAAAAGAAAAAACAAATATATTAATGATATGAATATCGGAAAAAATTTGGGAAAATGCTGAATTTTAGGCAATCGTAAAACACTTTTTTTCACTCTTGGAACTGACTGTACCTGCACTAGTAGAAACTAGTTATATATTATTGACAATTTTGTATCAGGTCATTGGGATAGTACTTTTTTGGCGTTTGTTTGATGTCTCTGTGTTAAGTATATCAGAAGTTAAAAATAAAGTAGGATCTGCATATCATGAAAATTGCTAATTTATGAATCACCCTGTAACTTATTAGCATTATATGGTCCTGAATATTTTTTTCTTCAAATCTTTCATCCGTGTAATCAATTTAAGCAATTTTTATAATAACCTTGCACAAATTATCAGTGCTTATCCAACAAGCATCATTTGTGGAGACTTAAGCATCAAAATTTTATCTTATAACAATAATTCTCGATATTTTTTAATGTTTTTAGGCAGTTTAGGGATGAACATTGTTAACAAATAACCTGCTAGATTTTAAAGGGTTGGTCGTTCTTTTGGATGTCGACATATCTATTAGTTTAGACCTTTTGCAGTTTCACATTCCAGGAATTAGTGACTATCTTGCTATTGAGGTATCCTTCTCTTTTCCTACGTTATCTTAAGAAATATAACATATAGAGACTTTAAATCGATTGATCTTGAGGGACTGCATCTTGCAACCGACAATATTTGTTGGGATGATATATTTTCATCTGCTAACGTGAACAACCAAGACATCTATTTCAATAATACATTAAGTAATCTTTCCGAAACTTTTCTACCAATGAAAAGCTGCACATAAATTCCAATGCGCCCTGATTTACTAGGGACCTTAAATTATTAATAATTGAACGTGATTATACTTATAGGTTCTGGAGTAGATTTAGAGGTGAAGGTTTCCGAAGCAACTGCACAGTCATAAAAAATTAAGAAATTTCCGTCGTAAGGAATGAAAAAATTTAGTATTGTAAGAAATTACTCGAGCTGTCTTAACCCTCAAAACAAATTATAGAAGAATATTTGAAATATGAATGTAATAAAGTCTGACACAAAAGATGTTCACCTAAATTTAGACGAGTTGAATGAGTACTGCTGTAACTCTATGGGTAATTGTGCACACTTCGTTGCAGGCAACCGAGTTTTACGAAGACAATTTATTTTTTGGAAGCATAATTGAACCAGAGGTTGCTTTGGCTATAAATTTTTTCAAGTCGAATGCTGTGGATCTCGACAGAATTAACCTTAACTATTATAGAATCAGGCGAAAGAACCTAGTTCCCATCAAAAACCATGTGACTAGAGACTCATCAGCATTTTATTTGGCTTGTCAAATGTCGTAGAAACAATTATTATTAATGACTTATATATAAGTAAATGGGGTCCGAATCAATCAGAATTTCGAACCAGGCTTACTTAATCTGTTTGAGCGAATGAGATATAGTATGAAGGAAAAGCAGGCCACGGTTCTTTGTCTGCTTGATTTTAGTAAAGCGTTTGATTCCGTGAATTTTATTGTTTTATGGCAGAAACTTAAAACTGAATTCAAACTTTCAAGTTCGACAGTAAAATTAAGTTATTCTTATTTGTCGGGTAGGCAACAGACTGTTATGCCTGGTGACAACTGCTAACAAGCTAAGCCTTTATATTCACAAGTGCCTCAAGAATCTATTTTGGGTGCGATATTATTCTCTCTACCCATTAATGACTTAGTAAAAGTAACCTACATTAGCAAAATAAACAGAGGAACACTGTGTACCAACTTTAGAATAAAAAACTACCAGAAAGTGCGATAAATGAGCTAAGATATCAAAAAATTTTTTATTTGTATTTTTTTTTCAAACAGACATGTTTAATTAGGTATAACCTGATCGCCGTATTCGATAGTTTTGTTTTGTTCTGAATCTTGACAAGTTTTGCTGTGTGTCTGTCGTTCTATGAAAGGTACCCTGAAAGTATACGTATCTTTTATGGTATTCCACAAGGTACATTAAGTGTACCAGAACTTGTAACATTTTTCTAATGATAATAACAAAGCTCAGGGGACGACATATGATAATATAGCCAACCTTAACAGAAAAGGACTAAGGTTATGCTTTCAAATGTTTTGTATTGGATACATTCTAAAAACTATTGCTCGCTCATGGTCATGTAAAATAAAATAATTCATGGCAATCGAAGATTCTAATTACTATGTTTTACTTTTTGTTAGGTCCGTCATATATTTCTACTTGACGTTCCTGCTCAAATGCTTTAATTAAAGAATATTAAAAAATAATAGTGCTTAAACGGAGACGGAGTTCAATCAATTGGTTGAGTCACAAGATTATCACGTAATATTTGCAGGGTTCGCGCTTCGGTCTGCCCGTGAATTTTTTTAAATCCGAGTAAAAATAAGACTTGCCTATTCCTAGTTTGGAGACGTAGTTGGATTAATTCGTTGAGCGGCACGACCACTATTTCATGGGTCCCGGGGATTTCATTAAGAAATTAAAATAATCCGCTCTAGGCTGTTGTCTAGCTCTCAGCAATGCAAAAACAAGATTTTCAAGTTTCCGCACTTTCCTTACACTAATTCCTTTCCAACCATGCTAACGCATCAAAGGGTGATTGATCCCCTAGGCTTTGACCACATCGCATACAAAAAAAAGCGTCAAAGTGCCTCAATGGCACTTAAATGAGACACCGTACGCCTCAGTAAAAATTACACTTTTTCAAATGCCAGGAAGCTGCAGGTACTTATTAATACAAGGCGCAGGTAATAGTCCAAACTAAGCACGGCACGCTCACACTTTTTCTAGATAAAAATTTAAAAAAAAACAATAAAATTATTTTCGTAAATTAACTCTGAAATAACAAAAACTATCTCCGAAGTAGCCGGCAACGTTTGTGCAGTTGAGTCTTATTTTTAATCGGGTTAATAAAGATTTTAAATGAAACTGGAAAATAAATAAAAATAATAAATTTCACATAATTGTAATCATTATTATTATCATGACCCACATTGAGAGTCATCGGCTATTGGGAACAATTTTAATATAAGATAGCCAGTGATCAACACGGTGAACACGCGTCTATATGGGTGAGATTTTACAAAATCCACGGAGTGAGTCAGCAGTCTCGAATGTGTTAAATCCAGAACACAGTAACAGAAGCGTACATTTATGATGGGCGTATTTCTAGATTTTTGTGCCTGTAGCGGGAGCGTGCTTACCCGTGTGGCGGGCATATTTTTCAATTTGTTACAGACTCACAAGAGGCTGGAGCGTGCATAATACTACCGGGCGCATTTGTTCGATATGCGTGCTAGCAACGGGCGTGTATGTACTTTTAAAAATATTAACGTTTATATTTGATTGTGGCGTGAATATACCAACTAAATTATTTTTACTCGGGAATATAAATTTAAAATATCTACTTCGTCTCTGGGCTGTTGTCTAACTCGCAGGAATACAAAACAAAATATTCAACTTTCCCCATTCCGCTTACACTAATTACCTTCCAGCCGAAATCATATTAATGAATCATAGGGTTGGCCCCGGGCTTTGACTATATTATAAAAAAGGTACGTAACACCCACCCCCCCCCCCCCCCTCCCATCCTCACCCTGAAATGCAGCCCTATATCGAGTTACGTACTCTAACTGAAATTTGGTTCTACTACTACGGCACTGACAGTAATGTGAGCCCCTTTGAGTACTTCTCTGATTAACTTAATACCGTCACTATCATCATTGTTGTAGAGCTGATATTAATTGTTTTAACAAGCGGCGATTATTCTGTTCTTCAAGCTTTCATTTAGATGAATTAACGGTCTGAATGGGTTATTTAGGATTACACTATGTAGGAAAGAGGAAAAACCTTGAATGGCAAGTTTTAATAACATTTAATTACAATTGAAATTGTATTCCGCAACTCCAGACATTACCCTTCAATCCCCAGTGGCCTTTAGACACATTCTACGTGTGTTCCGTCAGTGAAATCAAACCAGCGAAACTCATGATAATATTCAAACGAATTATCTCCAACCTAGAGGGAATAGAGAACGAAAAAAAATCCTTTGCCACTTTTAAATTAGTCCTTTATAGAAACACATTCGCAGTCTCATCTCACAAAGGAATGAAGTACGTAGAGTATTTCTTCGAAGGGAACGAATTATTTCTAATAATATAAAGACAGACGTATCGATGGATATGGCTGGGTAAATATAAAAAAACATCCTTCCCTTAAAGGTGTCACCATAGTAAATAAACTCATGTATAGCATTGTGGGAAGAATATCGCACACAAGCACTCTTTGGTTAAATGGGTAGTACAGAAGTTCTGGTAAAATTGTGAAGGAAAGCTTAACTGTGGGTAAATCCAAAGAATCCGGGATTAAAAGACGCCGCTACTTAATTCAGTGGTGTCCAAAATAAGAGGACACGTAAATTTACATCCTTAGAGTAAGATGAACAGATAATCCCTAGGAGAAATCAATACCTTCATTGCGAGTTCTTATAAAAAAAAATATAAATTATTCGCATAAAATTTTTTTCGAATTACACGAGCAGGATGGGAAAGGGAGGGAGTTCGAAAGGTTATCTTTATATTTTAAAGGCGAGTCTCTTTTGGTGAACCGAAGGTATCATCGATACTGTAGTACTAAGGGTACCGGTATAGTTAGGTATATCTAGCTTATCTCTAACTTTTCTTTGGAGGCGTTTTACTCAAAAAGTCGTTTTTGAAAGTTGTTTTTTTTTTATTCCAAGTCATGTGTACAGAAATAGGAGTCATCGATGATGTAACGACTTGGCTTTTCTAAATAAGAGCCATGGTTTTAAGTTCCACCGGTCGAAAATCCTTTTCCGAATCATACCTTACAAGTGATTACCAGCAAAGTTTATATGCATTCAAAGAAAATCCAATCTTGCATTACTGATTTCTTATTAAAAACAGCCTCGGAAATTCACTTGAACCTAATTCGTTTGGTCCTCTCTCCCTGGTATACAATATAAGCAATCAAGTTCGTAATAGTCCCGCTCAAAAGTTTCCGGAAAATAAATCTCTTTGCACGTGTGACACCTACTTCGGTGTCACATAAAAATTTTTCTTTTTTAAAATAAAAATCCATTCAATGTGGTGCTCCATTTTACCCAAAAGTTTTATTGAGCACGTTTGAAGCACAAAATCAGCAGAAATTTATAAAGAAAACTTATTTTTATAACGTCCCCAATGGAGTTGAAAGAAAATTGGTTATATCTCCCAAGCCAATGGAGCATGAGAGTAATAGAACGCATATATGTACACCACTTGAGTTGGGAAATTTTTACCATTATTATTATTACACAAAAAAAAAATACACATAGAAACGTTTTCTGAAAACCCTTTCGTATCAATTGAAAATTTTAGACACCAAGGAAGATTTTCAAGATAAAAATTAGCCTCGACTTTAAATAGTCACATATTAATCGCTTTTTCAAAGAGTATAGGATTAGAAGGTTTACATTTTTACGGGTATACAAACATCCTTTAAGTTTTTTTCTTTGCGTGATACCTTTTTGAAGGGATTCAAAGTAGAAATATACACCTTTGTCTACAGTAGAAGCTTTATTTAATTATGTTTTTGTTTCTGAGCGTTTTCTATGAAGCAATTTCGACCAACCCCTATTGGGCAGAAAAAGTTAAGTGCGATAGAACCTAGACGTTAAAGATAAATGCAAATTTTTTGCACAAAATTAAAATTAATTAAAATAGAGAAAATGTGTGGGTAAGTAAAATGTGTATGCTCGCTGAGATTTTATAAAAGGATTGCTAAAGGCAAGTGTTTTAATTACAGAATTCACCCTTAGCTTTTACAGTATCTACCTAGCGCTAGAAGCTAAAATTCTTTCATGCGTTCGAAATTATGGAAAAGGAGAACTCAGTTGAGGGTCGAAGTGAGAAACATATTTTAAGTATGTCAATAAATGGAAAGGAAACAAAGTACAGAAAGAATATTTACAGAAAATTTTTGTTTGAAAAACTCCAGCGATTTAAGGATATGCAAGGATTTAATAATAAAGTTGGTTCAGCAAATAATGTTCTCCCTTAATTTGATTTTCCATGAAATATGTACCTTCCTTTTTGGGGTACCTGTTACAAATTTGTTTGAAATATTCTTCTGTAATTAGTTTAATTAAAATCATGTGAACCATATAATCCACATCAATGAATTCTACAGAATTCCATAACAACGTGGGGATAATTAAAAAAGGATTTCAGAGCTCGCAGATAAAAACTCCCGGCTTTATTTGTGTCTTGAAATTTTCCAGTAATTACGAAAATTTAATAAAACAGAAATATTTTAAAAGCAAAAATATACTCTTGGCAGTATATTTTCAATTTATTTACTTTGTGATAGCCTCACGCTGAATTTTTAGCAGTTTTTGAATTATAAGAAAAAAAATCATCACAGGAAAGGAATGTACGAGACAAGTACGAACTGCAAAACAAAAAGCCTGTTCTGATAATTTAAAGCTTTCAAAGGTTCTTATGAAATGGTACCTCAAGCAAAAGGCATTCAATTTTCTGAAGACGCCCCCCCCCAACTCCTTCCACAACCCTCTCCAGCTACAAATTTAGCGGCATATTTTGTTTATAAAAAATTGCTTTAGAAAAACTATGGCAGTTGGAGACAACATAGAATCCTTGAACAAATTTTGCTAATGACCAATTGTCTAAAAATTACTTAGCCTAAATTAAAAGTTTTTCGAAATTGTAAAAAAATGCAAAAAATTTAAATTTTTAATTGCCCAAAATAAATTATCTAGAAAAAACTCTAGAATTCAAAAGGAAGTGTACCTAGCTTTCGGGACACAGGACAGCATATTTCGTTACACTTTCGCAATTTGTTACTCCACAGTCTTGGAGTGATAAATCAAGACCCCAAGAAGGATACAGATACATTATAAATTAAGTAGAAAAAATTCTCAACTTCGATTTGATGGTTTTATGTTAAACTCCATAAAAATGCCAAGAACTAAATCGTTTGTGAAAGGATACACCGAAAGTCTCGTTTCGAGTGTCATGTAGAGTAAAAAAGGCGGCATAAATTCCCTTTACCAGACACTTTATTTACGTCAAAGTGACATTAATTTATAGCATCAAATAAGGCAAAGCTTTAAGCAAGAGTTCATATTTCTCTTATGTTTAGGCCAGTGTCAGTAAACATCTTTTCCTGTGATTTTCCCAGTTGGAGAAAATTTATTTTGGAGTAAGTACGATTTTCTTCAATGTCAGAGTTGGATTAAAATTGTATAAACATTGTAAATTATATTTCTGATTATAATAAATCATGTAAATACTGTTTCCCATAATTGAATTTTTAGTAGATTTGTAGAATATTAATTTTGTAATGTAGATAGAGAATAATTTATTGGTCTCATTAACTTTTGGGAGCTTACAATTTATGTCATTTCCACCCTTTACGTTAGTGAAAAACCGGCAAAGGTCTTCTGTATTTCATAAATATGACATTTACTCATCGTGTTCAAACAATATGTTAATTTGCTGCCTATCTACCAGTAGTCAATACGTAAGGAAGCACTATAAAACTTTACAAATATACTCTATCGGAAGGCATGGTCTTTTAAAACAGAAAGTTGTTGAATAGCAATATACCCAGACTTGAACCCTGTGGAATCCCAGACGCTTTTGTATATTGGTTATGGTTAGATGGAAAAAATATTATATTTCCTAACGTGATTATTGAAAGAAACAATTCTAACTACCACAGTTCTTCGATCTTATCTATGAGCTTAAGAAGAGACCATCTTTTTTACGTGAGTTAATGGCCAATAGAACGTTTAACTTTATTAATCCACAAACAGATTAATACATTATTACAATTTTACTCAAAGGTATACGAACTTAGAAAATCTGGAAAAGTTTGCCGAGATAACATGACTTCTGCTTACAAATTTAAGAAATAAATTGAGGCAAATCGGGAGACTACTCGGAATTCATAGTTCTGTATTCGCTGAAAAGATTGAAGCAGCTCGGAGCAGTCCGTAATCAACGCATAAAAATATTAAAGCAAGAGAACTGAACTATCAAATTTGCTTTTGAGTTTGTTTATGTTTTTCGTTTTATACATTTAGCATCGATTCTTTTTGTTGGTTATTTAAGTAGGTAAATATAGCTTATCTGCTATTTAAATAAGTTCGAGCTTTTGTCAACGTAAAACAATTAAAGGAGCAACTATAAAACAAACACAGGTATTTGATGAGATTTGTAAATCTTAGTTTAGGGTCTTTTGACAGTTCGGAAATGCTCTGCTACTTCTGCTCGTCAAACAGACTTTAAAGCGATAACGTGTCGGCCTTCTATCCCGTAGGTCCCAGTTTCGAACTCCACAGTCGGGCGACCTTGGGCTGTTTTCTGCTGACAAAGTACTACGATAAAAACGCCATAAGGTGTTGCAGAGTTATGTCTACGGTTCGGAATTCACGTTAAATTGTCGGTTAACTTGCAATTCTTGTCTCGAATCGGGTGAAATTCTTCTGTTGCCCCATGAACCCCAAGGGGTTTACGTGAACTAGAGAGAGAGAGAGAGAGAGAGAGAGACAAAGTTTTATATGGGAAATTTCACGTGAAGCGGACAACCAACAATTTGGGAAGGCTTAGGTATGACCTATTTCAGGCAATTAATCAGATGAGAATTTAATATCAAAATAAGCGAAAAATAGTGGTTCTTATAGGAAATTGCATGCTCTTCATCGTATAGTATCGAATTTAAAAATTTTTTTTCATGCAGAAAAACCAAAATAATATTTTTTTTAAATACATCAAAAAATAACTTAAAACGTATAGTAAATGCTTGCCAAGCTTCATAATGATATCTGCATTTGTAGACAGCAAGTATTGTTGGCTAGAGCACAATATTGCAGCCCTGTCAAGTAGCCGGGAACCACTTAGAGCTAGATCGCTGACTTCAGTGGTACCTAATTCGATTAACTTTTTGAAAATGGGGGAGCCCTAAAAACGGGTTCCTGCGGTTGACTATAGGCGGGAAATTGCAGAAGAGGTGGAGTATGGTTTCCTCTTCCTCGTCGTCTTGACAACTCATGCAAAAGTCATTTGAAGGCGCACCGAGTCTGTCGGCGTGTCTGCCTATGAAACAATGGCCGAAATGAGGGCCACAACAACATTTATGTATAATACTTCGTCCGAGCAAGATAAGAGAGCTTTAAGCTGTAAGCTTTATGTCAAGATTCGACCATATTTTCCGCGGAATAAGGCATAGATGGCAGACTAACATTCGCAATCCTGAGGGATGCTTGTGAAGTCTCCAGTTTGCATGTGGCTAGCGCGCTGATTCATGTCCCAGTCGAGAAGAGTAGAACCGATTTTCCCTAGTTCGTCAGCTCTACAGTTAGTTACCCTATGCCCGGTACCGAAATGAGGTGTACGTTTAGACGCTCATCCATGTCTTTTAAAATTTAGCGACATTCTATAACCGTTTATAGCAGTCTGATGATCTGAGAAGATACAGATGTTATCCGTAGGCTTCAGACGGTCTATGGCTACCTTTATAGCCATGGTATCAACCTGAAAAATACTGAAATAGTCAGGTAAGTGAAATGAAATGCCTAGGTCCAGCTGTTTCAAAAAGATACCACCACCCACTCTGCCTTCCAATTTAGAACCGTCAGTGTAAAGATGCACTGACTCTCCACATTGAGGGGAGCCTTATTCCTATTCCGACCTGGTAGGAAAACAGGAGACATATTTAGCATTAAAGAAAGGCTTGGGTGTGGTATAGTCAGTGTTTGTTGTGACTGAGCCGTCCAGGATTTTGGAGTGCCCGTAGTCAGTCCTTCCCTAAGTCTGAACTGAGCTGAGCCTAATGGCAGACGAGGATGTAGTTTGCTTCCAAGAAAGATCCACCGGTAGGAGGTGGAGAATTGTATTGAGTGCTTTAAAAACTGCCATCCTTTGAACATTATCAAGTGCTTTGCGGTGGGTCACTTTGTCCAGTGCCGGCCACCATACGACCACCCCATAAATGAATATGGGTCATATAACACTAGTATAGAACCAGTAAACAATACGTGGCTCCATACATCTTTTTTCTATTGCCCTTTTGTACGAGTACAGAGCTACTATAGCTTTACATACTCTTTCTTAGGCTTCCAACTAAATTTCCTATCCAGAGCACGGACTAGTAGATATTTAACAGACTACAGCCATTAATCCAAGAAGATACCTTAGAGCGTGCATGTTGCAACACCTTAACCAATGTGTTAGGGTGCTTATCTGAACAAATTAAGGCAATTGTGTCCGGAATGCTCCAGATCCTGGAGAAACTTGTCAAGAGCTAGATTTCACAAGAGCGATAAGAGGATACCTTCTTGAGGAGTACTTCTAGTAACAACTCCTTGTATTTTGGATCCTTCCAAGATGGAATTAATGATCCTGTTAGCGCCTCTGGTTTGATGTTACTGAAAGCACCCTCAATATCGAGAAAGGTTGCAAGTGAGTACTCTTCTCCATTCCTAACTTTTCAAAAATGTGCGTTTTCGGATCATATGAATACAAAACCCCTAATTTTGTTGTTGTGTATAGTGGATAGCTAAACGCAATAAGTCTGTGTTTTACCTCATTTGGCTATTGATAGATTACGACCAAATGCAACTGACTTTTTTAGTTCCTTCATAAATCCTTTTAGAAATTTATGGAATCGACAGATCAACAAACTTGTATCATAATAAAGAAATAAATACAAAATTCATCCCCTATAAGCGTATCGACTTGAGATAAAATCTGCACAAGTTTTCAAACAGAAATAAAATCGAAATTAATCTCTTCGAACAGTCGCCGCCTTAATTAAAAAATCACGCTCCCAAATACCTTGAGTGAGGGGATAAAGAGTTATTCGATTTTAATTAAAAATGTTTAATTGGGTTTTAAAATTAAATGGCAGGAAGAAAAGTCCATTGACTTTTCCAAGACTGCATCAATATTCTTCGCATGATTTTGCCGGGCTTCGTTTGTTTTTCGATACCAAGTCTTTTGTAAATTTCAAATAAATTTTCTATAGAGAAATATCCTGCACGTAATAACGTCTGTTTGTTGAAAGACTTAAGCACGTGGGGAGAATTTTCCCATAAAATCATTACAAAATTTAAGGGCTTAATTCAGAATTTGAGTTTTGCAAAAACTTTTGATAAATTGAATATTTATCAGTCACTTTCATATACAATGCATAGCTGATTCGAAAAGGGAATACTGAAAATAATTTCCATAAGAGCAATAAACTTTCTTTGGGTTATACCGTGGTAGACATTCGTTTAAGCAGTGAGATCTTTAGATATATGTTACATTCGATATAAACAGTTCGAGATGAATTCAAAAAAAATAAATAAATAAATAAATGAGAATAAAAGAAACCAGACAAGTGCGAGTTTGACTCGCGCACCGAGGGTTCCGTAACATTCTTTAATGTGGTATAACCACAAATTAAAATTTTTCGAACTTTTTCCTTTACTTGACCTTGCTTCTTGCCAAATTTCATATGTTTGTCTTCAAAGACAAACAGACAGACTGACAACGAAGTGATCCTATAAGAGTTCCTTTTTTCGTTTTGAGGTATGGAACCCTAAAAACTTTAAAATAATAAGAGCATTATACATGCATTGCTGCAATGATGTTATAGTTTAAAGATACTGAAAAGGATCACCTTAAAATAATGGTACAACTATATAGCTAAATATATGACTAAAAATTAAAATAAGGAAACTAAAATAGAAAAAGAGAAGCAAAATAAAAATAAACAAAAAAGTAAAAGGTACCATATTAAAAACTTTATATGTGTATATAAAAAAAACTATGCTGACCATAAAAAAAACAAAAAAAAAACATTCGAAACATCGAGATGGAAGCCATCTTCACCAGAGAAAGAATGATCTGGGCTATGCATATGTTTGACTCATACTAATCCCCTGGGCCGGATGGAATCATCCCAATCATGCTACAGAAGCTGCCAGATTAGTAGCGAAGTGGCTGGTGGCCATTTTCAGGGGTTGTATTAATCTCAATCACGTTCCTCAGACCTGTAGGAATATTAAGGTTTCCTTCATCCCTAAAGTTGGCAGAAGCGGTCAAAGGACTTCATACCAATCAGTCTGACATCCTTTTTGCTTAATACTCCGGAGCGCTTGCTCGATATTCACCTTAGGCAAACTCTTGATAGAAACCGTATGTCACAATCACAACATGACTAATGCAAGGGAAGATCCACAGAGACGGCTCTTCACGAGGTTGTACTTACAATTGAACACTCATTAAAATACAAGTAATTCACTCTTGCTGCGTTCATAGACATTGAATGGGTATTCAATAACGTTAACTCTGAATGTATCTTTGATTCTCTAACCGAGCTAGGTGTAGAGCAAGGTTTTAACCGTTGAATTTTAACGATGCTAAGATAAAGGATAAGTAGTACAGTCCGAACTGGGTACCAGCCGTGTTATTAGACACGTATGTAGATCAGTGCAGAATTAAGGCTGTCGCATTATTCTCGTAATCAGCGACATAGTGGAGAGCGTGCTAGGCAAAGTTAGTAGAGGGTGCATAGATTGTGGATTGTCTGTGAACTGAGGAAAGACCGATCTGGTGCTCTTCACTGCAAAAAGCAAAGTTAACAATTTTGTCATACCCAACCTAAACGAGCATCAACTTTCGTTATCCTTCAAGGTTAAGTACTTGGGGTTGGTTATCGACCCCAAATTGAACTGGAAGCAAAACATTGAAGAACGAGTCGAAAAGGCAAGTTTGGCTCTTTATACCTGCACCTAGAATGGCAATTTGGATGTATATGGCTGTGGTACGCCCTATCCTAACTTACGGTCCCTTGTTTGGTGGCCGGCATTGGAGAAGGGGTATAACAAGACCAAATTAAACAAGCTGCAAAGAACCGCTTGCATTGGGCCCTGCCAACAAATCCAACAGTGACTCTAGATGTCATGATGCACCTCCTATCTCTGGATCTGCATATAAACTATCAGGCGTCATGCAGTATAGTCGGACTAAAGGAGTCTGGCTGCTGGGTTGCAAAACCCTATGGTCACAGGACCAAGATCCTAAGACTTAACACCGAGGGAATCATATAATATAGTTTCTAATTACGCTGTACCTAATCTGGATTTTGCGAAGGGATTCAGTGTTAGAAGTCCATCTAGGAGTTTGTGGTCGAGGTTTGAACTGCTCAACTCTTACGACACTGTACTGTTCTCTGACGTTTTCATGAAGAATTTTGGTGTCATTGCAGGTGTCTTTCCTGATACGCTGCAGACTGCCTGATAGCGCAAGTGTATTCCAAGCGGAAGTCCTCACGATCCTGAAGGCATCCTGTTCGTTGGGACTCAGTGTAGTACCATTGACGAACGTTGGCATATTCTCTGACAGCCAGGCTGCCATAAAGGCTCCTGACTGAGAGAGCGGATGAACTCGCGTGGAAGGCTCTGCACTCCACTGCTCTGGAGAGTTCACATTCCACTAAACACTCTGAAAAGAGAGTTTCTCCAACATTTCTTAAGGAAGGCTAATCTCAGATGGAGCGCTTTCTCTACCTGTGCCATTTCGAGAGCGACTTGGTCGAGATTCAATAAGAATAGAACATCGGAGCTGCTCGGAAGATCTCATCAACTCATCTCACAAATAGTCACCGTCTGCCCGGGCCACTGCTTTATAGGTTATATATAGGTTAACCTTATCATTTATCCGGGAACCATGTAGAGCTCCCGAAGAATCGAACTAGGTCCCGAACATCAGTGGAGCCTACTTCGGTTAACTCTTCAAAAAAGGGCGATCCCAAGAACAGGTTCCTACGGTTGCTAGGGACGAGCAGTTGCAGAGGAGGTGGAGTATGGTTTCCTCATCCTCTTCGTCTTAGCAACTCCTACAGAAGTCGTTCGAAGGCACACCGAGTCTATCGGCATGTCTGCCTATGAGACAGTAACCCGAAATAACGGCCACGATGACGCTAATTAATTTACGCCCGAATGAGATAAGCTCTTTGGACCATTTAGAGCCAAGCTTTGAACATATCTGTGGGATCATTAGGCAGGTGTGTTTCTGCTACCATCTGGCGCTTGCAATCCTGAGGGAACCCTGTGAAATTTCCAGTTTGGAAGAGGCCAGCGGCTCTCCAAGCCAGTGGTTGATATCCGAGTCGGGACAAGTAGTGCCCGGAATTTCACTGTGTCCAGGTACCCAGATGAGCCGTACTTTCAGATGCTCAGCCATATAATTTAGCGACAAGCTATAACAATTTATTTTAAGTTATTCGCCAATAATTATTTGTTATTTGGTGCTCCTTACTCCAATTTCAAATGATTATTTGTTATTCGATAATCAAATAATTATTCGTTATTTGATGACTTATTCGCAAATAATTATTTGTTATTTGGTGCCTTTTATTCGAATTTCAAATAATTATTTTTAATACGATTATCAAATAATTATTCGGTGGTTGATGTCTCTTTATGGAATAATTATTTCTTGTTGGTGTCCATTAGTTCAATTTAAAAAAATTATTTCTTGGTACACGCATTTTATATCACAAGGTGTCTCGTACTTAAGAAATTAACTGTCTTGTTATGTTACGATGTTTTAGATTTAAGTAATTTTTTTCCAATTAAGTATTTCTGAAATTTTTGAAGCAAATTAATTGGTTCGCGGAGGTTTACAGATACATTAGCTCTGAAAATTATAATTCATAATATAAGGTAAATTCAGGAATGCTTTGTTTTCATATACACTAGCACTTTAATTACAATTTACATGATGCCGTTTTAAATAATAGGTAAAATTTGCCATCTGAAACACTAAGTTCCTTCGCACTCTTTATAAGTTTAACCTTCAGTTATCTTACGTTTAATATAATAATTATTCCATAAGAGACTATCGAATAATTATTTGATAATCAAATAAAAAATAATTATTTGAAATTCGAATAAAAAGCACCAAATAACAGATAATTATTTGCGCATAATTCATCAAATAACAAATAATTTTTGTAATCAAATAAATTTTTATTCGATTTAGCTTTTATCTTTATTCGAATAAAAAATGCCCATCTCTGCACTAGGGTTATAATACCAAATTAAATATTTCTAGATATATTTTTAGTACGTCAAACAAACAACCTTCTTCCTTTTGCATTTAATCGTTCATCCCAGTAGTCAGTTTTGACTGCATTTTGTATGCATTCGCATGTTAATAATGGCTGCCTTTGCATGAGGGTTGAAACTAAATGCGCATTTCACTGACTTCTTGAACGTACCTCATATATCGCCATTATTTCTTTACATATACATATATAGTATGATGTTGCCAAAGCTCAGGGGATGCCCTATGATGCTAAAGCACACCCTTGGCAGGAAAGGAATTAAGGATTAGGGAAATGGGTTAGGAGATTGATTGAAAGAGGTGTTCATGTACGCCCCGTTTGAAAGTTTCGGGATCATATGACGAGAAAAAACAGATGATGGTAAACTGTTTCACATTCGTGTTGTTCTGCTTAGAAAAGATTCCCGAAATTTAACGGTACATCCAAATTTTACCTGGAGAGTATAGGGATGGGAGCGATTTTTAGCTTATGTATCGCGCGTTATATGTTTCTACCAGGAATCAGACTGGCAATTTCGTTAGAACAATGGCCATGGAAATAGCGATAGAAGAGTGAGAGACAAATCATTGAACGCACTATCCTGGTGATAGTTTCCATTAGATTATTATTTAGTTCACACATTTTGTTGTTTTTGAACTTAGAAACTTTATAAATCACAATGTAAAATTTTATTGGAATTATTTCAGGTACAAATGGCTGGATTCCATACTTCCGGGAG
Source organism: Leptarthrus brevirostris (assembly GCA_964036015.1). Taxonomy (NCBI): domain Eukaryota; kingdom Metazoa; phylum Arthropoda; class Insecta; order Diptera; family Asilidae; genus Leptarthrus; species Leptarthrus brevirostris. The sequence goes on from OZ038373.1 coordinate 11,543,386, forward strand.
CTGGAACATCGACAGTAATAAAAAAACTCTTACTGGATCAATTAGTTTACACGCCTATTTTGTTGTCGGTTTTCTTCATTTGTTTGTCTCACAGACTTTATTACGAAAACAGAATCCTTTAGTAATTCACTATAATTGCAGCGATGTCTACGTTGGAACGAAAAGAAGATCCATTCCTTGAATGGAGAGAAAAATTTGCGTCAACTTACCGGCGTGCCTGTATGTTGTGGATACCAGCGAGTTCCATTAATTTCCTTTTTATTAAGCCTCGCCATAGAGTCATTTATGTGGGAACATTAGCTTTACTGTGGCTCAATATTTTAGCATGGATTAAAAACCAGAAAACTAAACAAAACCCTGGACAAGAGTAGATTTTTAGGTTAATTTTATTCGGAACAATTCAAGAAGGCTTCCCACGTGTGACAAGCAGGAAAGCCAGCAATCGAAGCAAAATTGCTCTTCAACTGAGACGCATTTGTATGGATTTGAACAATACCAAGAGGAAATGAAAAGTTTCAGTTTTATTTTACTGCCCCGTATTTGTATTCCTAAATTATCTATTAATATTATCAAAATACCACGAAAATATAGACAACATTTTGCAAATCAATGACACTAAATTAGTAAATTGTGCCGAAACGAAGGTTATGTTGAAATTAACCAAAAGGCTGGAGAATAAAAGAACTTACCCTTTGTCTCTTTTAGTTAGACACCTCTGTTGCAGCCAAAAACATTTTGTAATTAACTCGAAACACTAGCACTTCGCAATTTAACACAAATTTAACAAATTAAAAGTTTGCAAATGACAGAGCAAAGAACAAAGAAGTCAAATTTGCAACAAAACTTCCGCACTATACCACTACAACTAAACTTAACGTTGTGGCGTGATCGGAAAATACATAACTTGACGAATTGAACGAAATTGCCCCTGCGTTTAGTCGGTAAACTACTGAATCTTCGATCAATTTAGTACTGACGCACACCATTTCGGGTAATGTAGAGCGAATAATTGCAAGTTGACTGTTATTGAATACCTGTGCAGTTGGATTAATGTGGTTTAAGCCATTTTCATAAAGTCTTGAAGTTCAGAAAAAACGAAATTTATTTATAAGCGGGAAAACATCTTTAAAAGCGTTCATATTTCTTTTATTTATGTTTGTTAAACAAATATTAAATATCAATATGTCGAAAACCAGTCAAGGTTAGTACATGCTGGGAGCTTTTGGCTAGTTTTTTTATATACATATATGAAGTTGCCAAAGCTCAGGGGATGCCCTATAATGCTAAAGCACAGCCTTGGCAGGAAAGGAATTAAGGGTGCGAAAAATTGATTGGGAGGTTGAGTGAAGGATGTTTCGATGTACGCCCCGTTTGAAAATTTCGGGCTCATATGACGAGGGAAAAACCCATTCGTGTTGTTCGGCTTAGAAAAGGTTCCTGAAATTTGACGGCACGTTCAAATTTGACCTGGTATAGTATAGAGGTGGGAGCAGGGCCGCCGAGAGGGGGGGGGGGGGGGGGGGCGAACGGGGTAAACCCCCCGAGCCTGGGCTTTGAAAAGGGGCCCGTCATCTAAGTCATCAACAGAAAATTTTAATTATATATAGAAAAAAATGTTTCACGATCGAAAAAGTGTAATATACTAGACAGATTTTAAATTGAAAGTCATTTATTCGATTGTATATGGGCCCGTAAACGCTTAGTCCCGGGCAGGAAATTCCTTTCGCGGGGGTCCGTATGTGGTATCCCCCGGGCCTGAATTTTGTCTGTACGGGCCTGGGTGGGAGCGACTTGTAGCTCTTGTTTCGCGCGTTATAGATTTGGGAATTGAATCAAAATATATCGATATCTGGTATTATACTGTCTTAAATCTTCCCATGCAATGCATCGCTTTTATCGACAAAAAAAATATCGATAATTTTTCTTAATTAGAATATAAAACTTAGATTATTGAATATACAGGATAGGACATTGCGTATATGAGTCGCATACGTGAGACCAGCCAACTTGTTCGATGGGAAGGTGAGGACATGGAGGAAGAACTGTCAACTTGCACTTGGTGTGATTTCCGTCTAACTCTAAAACGTTGGAGAAAAAGATTTTCTGAGTTTATGTACAAATTAGAAGTAAATTATTAATTTTGTTTGAATAAATAGACAAAGAACATAATAAAAATCGTTTTAAAAAACTCTCTAAGAACTTACAGTTTTGTGAATAAGTTAATTTCACAAGAAAGTGCTCTGTTTTGTGCTGTGACGATAAATCCTGCAGTTCGTCAAGAATATAATTTTTCAGTAATGTTTTAGTTATCAACTAACTTCTGTCTTAAGGGATTAGGTCTAGTCTGACTTTTTACAAAATCGGTTTTTGTTTTCTGGCATTTTCTTGAAAATAATCCCTAAAAATTTCAAGTCAATCCGACAAATAGTTTTCGAGATATCCCACATTTACTGAAGAGCTCTGTGCAACGCGCTAATTAGTACTCTAAACTCGAAATGCGGTTTTCTCGAAACTATAATTCAAAAACTAATGGACGGAGTTGAATGAAATTTATATAGCTTATTGTAAGCATAAAAAACTTGTCCTTGACGACGGATTTTAATTTTTTTTAAACTTCGATTTTTTTAAACAATAAACTGGTGGATTTTTGCTTGAAAACCAGCGAGTAAACTTTCAAAAAAATAAAAAATAAAAAAAAACAAAAAAAATAGCGTCGTTATACCCTTTGTTTGATTAATTTCCGATGAACCAGTAAGTTCTAGAGGTTGTATTTATTTCGAGGTTCGTGAACATGAAGCGCAATTCTGATGGCTATCAATCTTCTTTGTCTTTCGGAGGCATCGAAAGCAATGAGCCCTTGACGATAGCAAACCTTTTTGCCGATTTTTTTAAAACTGCGTTTTTGGATAATATCTGTGATATTAGCATTAAGGATTTTACCCATTTGACGAGGTTTACACCTGTTGTATTTTCTTTGTTTTGATGTTGATGGAGAGTTACAACTTCTCTCCAGAGGGACGTGACAAACAACTCTCTACGGAGTATCAACTAGTTAGTTCCACGGTCTATCAACTACTCCCTACGGAGTATCAACTAGTAAGTTCCACGGTCTATCAACTACACACTAAACGTTACTTCAGAATCTTAAAAGAAGATTCTGTTTTCCAAAATGTTTTGTCAACATTCTTCTTCCGGTTAGATGAAGAATCTTGACTTCGCACAGGTGTTCCGCCTCTGTAGCAAAACTTTTTAAACAACGGAAAGATTTTCACTTCTGTGTTTTACCACAGGTGTGAAAATCTGCTTCCGTGATAAAGATTCGCTCATGAGACGAATCTACACCTGCACGGAATACAACACACCGACTTCTCTTGAATCTTGACGAAGTTACGATTTTGAAGAAAATCTCTACCTTGAGTGATAGCTTTTCAATTGGTCCTGACGGTATCCCCGCTTCACTCGTGAAAAGATGTGGTTCCGATCTTGCTCCTATTCTGTGTTATTTATTTAATCTCTCAACTCGTTGCGGTGTTTTTCCGAAGGCTTGGAAAACCTCATTAATTATTCCCCTTCACAAAAAAGGTGATAAATGTGAAATCTCGAAATATAGACCAATTGCTAATCTTTGTTGTATATCCAAGATTTTTGAGGCACTTATTTGCGATGTTCTATACTTCCACTGCAAGCCGTTTTTGCAGCCGTTTCAACATGACTTCATTAGGGGTAAGTCAACTACCACCAATATATTGGAATTTTCAAACTTCTGTATTTCTGCAATTGAAGGTGATAAGCAAGTTGACTGTATTTTTACTGATTTCAGGAAAGCTTTCGATAGAATAAATCATAGAATTCTTATTCTCAAACTCTCCCTTCTTGGGTTTCCGCGAGTTTTTGTAAATTGGATTCATTCGTACTTGTCTGAATGCACTCAGAGGGTTTCTTTTCGTGGAGCTCTATCTGATGCAATTTTCAACACTTCCGGTGTACCGCAGGGATCCCACCTTGGCCCATTGTTATTTATAATTTATATCAATGATGTATCTGCGATACTGTCTAACTCAAATATTTTTTGTTATGCCGACGACGCTAAGATATTTCGCACTGTGTCTGACAATGCCGATTGCCTACTCTTAAATTCTGACTTGGAGACGCCTTTCAGTATTGGTGTTCCATTAACGACCTTCCCCTAAATATTAGCAAGTGTACATCTATGTCTTTCTCACGAAAAACGTCTCCATTTCAATATAACTTTACCATAGAGGGTTGTCCTTTAACAAGAGTTACTAAGACTAAGGACCTGGGTGTTTGGCTCAATTCTCAATTTTCTTTCCAGGATCATTTTGATGCCATAGTCAACAAGGCTAATATGACTCTTGGTTTCGTGAAGAGGTGGTCAAGGGAATTTGATGAACCTTACATTACAAAGCTCTTATATTGCACTTTTGTCCGGCCTATTCTGGAATATGCCTCTCCAGTCAAGGTCACCGCTTTATGTGTCACATATCAATCGCATTGAAGCTGTTCAACGGAGGTTCGTTAGGTTTGTCCTTCGAGGCCTTCCTTGGAATAACTCCGTTACATTACCTCCTTATGCTGATAGAATTAAACTTCTGCACTTGGACACACTTGAAAAGAAACGCCATAACGCCGGGATCCTTTTTGCTTTCGACTGCATTCGTGGGTCCATTGACTATTCTGTTCTCTTGGGTCGTTTTGGCATATCGGTTCCAGCTCGCTTCCTGAGGAATCATGACTTTCTCCGGTTACCTTTTCATCGTACTAATTATGGATTAAATGAACCTATAACGTCGATGTCGCGATTTTTTAATTCCGCTTTTAATTGCATTGATTTTCATCTATCGCCTAATCATGTGAGGAGTCAGCTTTGTTGAGGTTATTTTTTGGTTTTTGTTGTGCTTTTTACCTTTTATTTGCTTTTTATTCACTTTAGCACTTTTGTTTTCTGAATTTATATTTTGCGAATTCTCTTCTTGTTCTTTGTTTTTATATGATTTGTTATATAGTGTTTTTATTTAGTTTATTGTTTAGTTCTTTTTTGTAGTAATCAGCACATTGATGAAATATTGTAAATGAATAAATAAATGAATAAATACTGAGGGATTTAATAGCGGCCTGACTATCTAAAAATTTTAACAAATCACTTATAAACATGTTTGCCAAATATTATTATATACAAAACCGGTGAATTCTTCACTATCGCAATAACTTTCTCCGTCATAATTTTAATTAAATAAAAATCACGTCTTTATTTTCCAGCACTTACCAGAATGAAAACAAATACCAGTTTTCATGTTGGTATCACTGCTTTTTGACTGAAGAAGTCCAAGCTAAATAACAACTTCAATATTGGCAGCACTGAAAGCGAGCATTAAATTTAGTAATACATAAAAGTTGGTACCTGACAAAAATGTTTCTCGCGCTGTCGCGTCGCTTTCAATTCGTGCAAGGCAATACAAATCAATGCTCTCTAAGTTTTTGCCGCGATTGTAAGGGCAATCTGTTTTAGCCTTAAGGGAACGTAAAACTTAAAACGTAACGTTACGAATTCCTTACTCTTTGTTTAACTAACTTTACTTTTCTGAGAATATTTCCAGGATTTTCCGGATGTTTGATGGTAAATTCAAGCGTACTAGGCAAGCTAAATTTAATTATGAATGAACCTTGCAAAATTGAATCGACAAATTAATTAGAGGGAAAACTTTTGCATTGAAAGCCCTACATTCAGAAAATCTGAACATTACTTCTGAGTGGGTGGTTCCTATTAATTACAGCAAAGATGAAAGGTTGTCTGTATTTGCATACAAGTATATGGGTTTAGTCGACCTTAAATTTGTTGCAATGAAATTCAGGGTTTCTCAATAGTGGCAACTAATTTATATGCGGTTTCTAAAGAAGCTAGATATCCGGCAAAAGTAATTATACCCCGAAAGCATTATACAGCTGCAATGCTGTAAATATTCCTTTGAATTCAGTTTACTCAAGTTTATAGACTACCTGCAGATGCAATCTCAAAAAGGTTAGAGAATAGGAAGTGTAATGCGAGATGAAGCTACGTAATTTCACGTAATTCAATTTTTGAATTCAAATAATCAAGATATGGCTGATAGCAGTATACCACCCAAATCTTCTAAGCGCTTTTAAGTTACGTGCACTATAAAACATACATGCATGCGCCAATACGAAATTTTCGACTTAATATGATTTTAACAAATGGACCTATTGGATCTATTCATTTTGCTGACTAGCTAAATTGGCAGTGTTAAAGTCATGCATTAAAAGTTAATTTGTCTGTTAAAGTAACAACAATTTTTTACTTCTAAACTTCTTTAATTGATTTTATTTGAAGCCATTTCAAAACGGACATTAATGGAACAGTATAAGAATCAAGATTACCTTTCAAAGCAATGCACAAAATTCGTCGAGATTGTTGATATCGGTTGTGCCCGAGTGAGATTTTTCCTTGAACGATTTTTTCTCAATCGCTTATTTTTACAGCAAACGAAAACTTTCTTTTTCAACGTCTGACGAGTTTTTGGTACACTGCAAAAAAAGTTAAAACTTCCTTTCTTTTACTTTGTAAGAAGAAAATTTCGTAAGTGCTTTGAGCTGTCCCCAAGAAGTTGCAGAATTACTTATTCACAAATGATATCAACAACAAACCGCAAAACATCCGCGGAATGGGAATAATAAGACATTATATACGAGTGAAATTTGTCTCTGAGACAAGAATATTGGGAAGAATGCTTTCAGCAAGAAAATGTTTTGAATCACATAAAAGTTTTGAACGAAAAGTTAAAATAACAAAATCTAATATTGGTTAATTAAAGAAACAATGTTTTTATTGAATTTTTCTTTACAGGAAATTAGAAAGTTAATAATTTTTCTAAAATAGCACAACTCTGTTTTCTTTAAACCCACAAACTTTGGAAACGGTCGTTCTATCTGGAGTTTTCCTTGCCAATACACATTGATAGAAAATTGTAAATAATCTTCTCTCCTTCCTTTATTGACAAAAGTATATATGAGAAAGATGTTTATTTTTTTACGGGCTCATCGTAGGCCTTAGGGGCGCAGATAGATACTAAAAACAAATTAGAAGAAATCAATGCCGATATATTTCATTTTCAGACAAAATAAAAAAAAAAATCAGAATATTTCGGCTGTTATTGATGCTCCCACTCTCGGGATTAAGCGAAAATAAAAATCTCCTGTCTGGCTGACATTAAAGACGACAGGCACGGGAGAATAATTTATATTATATTATCTCATTGTTTTGATTGTGTGTTTTTGCAGCTTTAAATTATAAAAAGGTGTCGCCTGAAAGTCACGTAAATGAATAATAAATCGCTCCATTGGCGGATCGATTTCGGGTTGACTTAGCCATTCGCGGTGATTTGCTATTGCTAGTTATTTTAGCGATGGCAATGGATTGCCACGAAATATTTAGCCTGTGATATAAGGATTACGAAATGATCCACGTATATTAATCCTGTACGGTTATATTACCTGTGGTAGAAGAGCGAAGTTGGTATAGCCATTTAGTTGAATTATTAATTTGACTCGACCTAGATTAACTGCTGAAAGAGTTTGAAGGTGTCTGGTGTCTCCTGAAATATATGGAGACTTTCAGTGGTTGTGGAAAGATTTATTAAATTTTGGCTTAATTAATTATGCTTATGTCAAGCTCCTAATAGAATTTCATTATCTTAATTACCACAGAAAATTCAGTCATAAAGGATTAAAACCAAATAGTTAGATGGAATTTTTTTCTTCATTAAATAAAATATATGAGACTCTCTACGTTGGAGGCTTATTGCCAAAAACAAGTGCTTAATTAAGGACCTTCCTTAAGTCAGTAAATTAATTCTCTCTAAACTTAAAGCTTGAGACGTTCAGGCTGGTGTACAACTACATAGTTTGTAGTTTCAAAAGTAAATTGTTTCTAGGGCTATGGTGCAGATGTTTCTATGTATATAGTATAATAAACCTCTCTGGTTCCTTTAAGCCCTTGTGGGGCATAGGGCGTCCAGTCCAGTATAATAAATAAATCAAATTACTTGTACAGGCGGCATGTAAATTATTGTGACAAGATCACTTACCTTGCTGATTTTTGTATTTGATTTAAACTCCCCCCCCCCCCCCCCTTGCCAGCGTAGAGGGTGCTTCGAGCACTACAAATTTTCCTCTTATGACTTTTGGAAAAACATTTTACGAATGATCGATTTTATTAAAATAACCCCACCACCAATCGATAACCGTTGCAGTTACAACGAAAGTCATAAGGGGAAAAGTTTTAGTTCTTGAAGTTTACTCTACGTTGGCATCATCGCTTTCTTCACAGCTTCAATAGAAGCCGAGATAATTGAAAAATAATTTTGGACCTGTTCGTTTCTACCGCGGCCCCGCGGGACTTCATTTCGACCTTAAAATGGCTTCATTAAATTCTTCCGTGACGGGAAAGCCGCCTATGCTATGAAGAAGTATGGAAAAACTACTTCACTATTAGGCAAAGATTTACTTAAAGGAAAAAGATTAGACTTTCTTATTTAATTCCGTTTTTTTAATCTCTATCTAAAAACACTCGAGTAAAAATAATTGAGTTGGTATATTCACGCTCAAAGTAAGAACAAACGTTAATATTTTTCAAAGCATATATGCCCGCCACACGGGTATGCACGCTCCCGCTACAGGCACGAAAATCTAAAAATATGCCAGCCATAAATGCACGCTTCTGTTACTGCGTTCTGGCTTTAACACAGCTGACTAAAGTGTTTCAAGTCCTTTTCATATTAGATCACAAGGAAAAGTTTGCATTCTTAACACTTGACTTGTGGTGGTGGTGGTGGTGGGGGGGGGGGGGGGGGGGGGGGTTAAACCACGGGAAATTACCCTGCCTCCTGTACAATACGTTTTCTGGGTTTTACAACAGCTGGTGATAATGGATTAAACGTTGATGTAAATGAACAAGTGTGCATTAAATATGCCCCAGCTATGTTTGAAACTATCGTTTTAGGCCGAGAAAAACTTTACTTTTACCATAAATCCACCATCGAAATAAATCAAAACTCTGTTCGCTTTTAAGACTGTAATGTAAAAATTTGTTAGTCCAATAGTGTCAACCTTTCCTAACTTGTGTCTGTAGATTCACTTGTCCAAAACCGAGGATTTCCTAAAATTAACTGGTCAAGGAAGGCAACGTATTTATAACCAAATGGGCTTTTGATTAGATTCTTTATGATCGTTGTGTAAAAATCTGAAATAAACTGGATGAGGTCTACAAAGCCCAATCAAAAGAGGACAAAATAGCCTCGATGAAAGGTATTATGAAATGAACTTTACACTTACAGTTTACACTGGTAATAAACACTCAAACGCCGATGCCCTATCACGCTGTTCTTGTATAGAATCCTTATGTAAATATTGCAACCGATTGGAAGAACGCGAAAGCATCACTGCCCGACTTATCTCAAGCCAAGTTAACGTGGGAATAAGAAAAAGATCACGACCTATGTCTACTAAAAGGATGGATTGAGAAAGGAGTTCGCCCAGAAAAGAAGGAGACACCTTAGCCCGGATGTAAAGGCATATTGGTCGATGTTTTCTATACTAAGTTTGCAGAATGGAGTTATCTCTCGTCGAATCGAAAAGGTCAGGACGTAATTAAACAAACTCTAGTCCCAAAGGCCCTGAGGAAGACTGTCTTGCAGAATGTTCATGATTCGCCATCCGGAGGGCACTAAGGAGAGGAAAAGACCCTAAACAAACTTCGCAACGATACTACATCGCTTGATGTACGAGACTGGTGCTCAAATTGTATCACCAGTCAAGCCAGAAAAGGGCCCAAACCGCGGACAAAATCGCCCTTGCAAACGTACAATGTAGGAGCCCCTTTTGAGCGTGTGGCCATCGATATTTTGGGACCATTGCCTAAGACAGCCCAAAGTAATCGATATTTGCTCGTATGCGTCGACTTTTTTTCTAAATGGCCAGAGGCGGTTCCAATTCCTGATCAGAAAGCGGAGACTGTGGCCGATGCGCTAATCCGAACAGTATTCTGTCGCTATGGTGCTCCCCTGCAGGTATATTCAGACCAGGGGAGAAATTTTGAAAGTGCTGTTTTCAACGAAGTATTAAACAAATTTGGAGTGGATAAGACCAGAACGACCGCTTTCCGACGAATTAGTCAAGCGATTTAACCGGACCATTCTGGATTATTTGGCTGAATTTGTTGACACCCGCCAAAACGATTGGGATTACTACGATTACAAGAACCGAGCTTATCAAATAGGTCTGACTAAATTTTCCACGCAGAACTATTGGCAGATGCCCAAAGCTTCAATCTTCAATCCGACTGGGAGGGACCTTTTACTATTCCTGAACAGATTACTGATGTAGTCTACAAAATCAAGAAAATCAACGGTGGAAAAGTCCGCATTGTCCACACCAACCGACTTGCTCCATACAAGGAACTCGACAGATCCGTCTGAAAAGAAACCACTAAGTACCTAAATGTTAAATGTCTCGTGATTGTTGTCTGGTGCGTTGTCCCTTCCTAGAAACTCTCTTCTCTCAGATTTTACTTATAGACGTAGTCATACGTCGGACGGAGGAGTAGTGCAATGGAATGGACAAAAACAACAGCCTATCGCATGCAAAAAATCGATCCGCAGAAAGACAAGATGAAGAAAAGCGACTTACCGGGGTGAATATTCTTCTTCAACCAAAAATAGCTCGCAACCGCTGAGACCAATTTATAAACGAAAACAAGAACCAAAACGCCCAACACAACAACAGCTTAAGGGGTTACGGTGATGAAAATTTTTTTCCCGATTGAATTTTTGTGTTTTTTTTAATAAAATGATTGTCAGACGTTCCTTTTTCGAAAATTTGAATTCGATACGCCGACCCTAAGTGCCTTAAACGTCGCTTGTAATGTCGCGCGGCCAGGTATAAATATAAAAACCGCTTTATCCGAAACACCTTTTTTTTACTTGGCGTTCTCAATTGCAAGAGAACGGATTGACCGAATTGACTTTTTTTTTTCTTTTTATTTAACCAAATTCTAGGCATTGACCAGAGCTTGATTTGAAAAAATCATTTTTCATAAATTGATCCCCTCCTGTAGGGGGTCAAAACATGTGTTTTTTCAACAATCGCCATCTACAGGAAGCAAAGGAAATTGAAAAAGGTCCCTCCGCCAGTGTAATGTCTAGTCGAAACATGTAGGAATCGAATTAAAAAAAAAATTTAATCCATATGTTAAGTTGTTCATTATTGACAGTTTCCAGAATAAAATCTTTTTTTACCCCTTTCTCATCACCATAACTCCTTAAATAAAAATCATAACAATATCTATATAAACTCCAGTTACCTTGGACTTGATGGCATACGTTACGTCATCCAGTGGCACAGTCACAAGAAACCAGATAAAACCGGATTTTTCTTGCATTGCCGTCATCAGCCTACTCTAGATACAAGCCCGGAAGCTGACACGAACAGCTGAGCATTGGTGGTGTAAACAAATCGAAACTTGCCATAGTAAATATTAGGAAAAGTTTGGGGAGTTTTAGTTTCTCGTAGTCTTTCTAGTAATATTTTTAAAATCGCAAATTGAATCTTACTTGAGGTTAATCTACAAATTTTCTGAACATGTGAACACGATACAAAGTGTCTGTCTTTACAATTTTCATGTATTTTAAAGGGAAAACTGTGTTGTGCTCCTTTTCTTGAAGTGTTGAGCTTAAAATGCGTCAATGGCATCAGCGTTTCTCTTTAGTTCTCGGTATCGAGATTGTGCAGTTTTATTTGCATGCGTGCAAGGATTGGTTAATCTGTGGTACAACAAAACTGAAATAATGACGAAACGCTTGGTGGTGAAATGGCTGAACTGTCATACTTTCCGGGCTTGTATCTAGAGTAGGCTGTGCTCGATTGAATACTTGAATAATACGCAATTTGTATTCAGAAATCCGGCTAGAGAGTGGTGAAGCACCGAAAACGAATGCGAAAGAGAGAGGTCGGCGCTGGACAAAGTTGTACCATATTTAAGGCGTTATACTCTCCGTTGCTTACCTTTTATAGATACTAATCAGTGTTGCCGCCAAGCTTAATTATTTTGTATCCAAATTTCCGAAAAAATGTATCCAGTGACCCAAAAATGTATCCACTTCTGCTTTTATGATACAACTTTCAAAATCACATTGAATAATATCATAACTAAAAAATAACGATTTAAAGAAATATATTGCACACACTTGTAACGGAAGCTGTAAATATATTTTAATTTTTTTTGAAATTTTTTATTAACTTTTACCCATTATTATATTATTGTAGGAGTATTAACAACTTTTTTTTAACTCACTCATGCACAATGCTCGATAGCAAGCAAATGTACCTGCTCTTCTTGAATTTTCCTACTGCAGATACCATAATTGGTATCTACCAAACTGTCCTGCCAAATAAGTTTGAATAAAATTCTTTGCAAAACAACAACTTTCAAGGTGGTATAAAATAAAATTCGTAAGCCTCATATGTAAATTAAGATTTAATTTTATTTAAAAGCTTTTCTTAGTTTAAACATTCCCAGAAATCTTTCCTGAACACAAGAGCTAGTTCCATCGAAAACATTTGTAACTAGCACAAGGGCTTTGGACGTATTTACATCCGTAGTTTCGTCCCCTATACGAGAAAAATTCCTCTTTTCCAGTACTGCAGAAATCTCCCCAAGGCCTTTTCTTCCAAAAAATACTAGTCAACAGTACTAGTCAATTATAATGAAATGGAATAGATTTGCCGCCGTCGTGTGTTCATAAGTTAAAACACTTTTTTAAACTTTTCTCACTACGTTAAGGGAAAATGTATCCATTGCGGAAAAAAAGTATCCATGTATCCAAAATAAAAATTCTACAAAAAATGTATCCAAATGGATACATTTGTATCCAAGTGGCACCACTGATACTAATGCTAGATAGTTTTATACACGCAGTCGAAGGAGATAGGAATGCAATATCACTAAAAATAATACATAACAATAAAGTTCATATATTTAAAGTGTAGGTGTGTGTTTAATAATATTTTCTAAAGAAATTTAATCCGACAATGAATTCGGTCTCCAGAAACAATTGACAGACCAAGATTCAGTTCTTTTTAATGCGCCAGATCTTTATAATAATCACGGATGAGGAGACAGACATATTGAAATTTAAATAGTAGGTATTTGGAAGAGGATTAAATGATAGAAGAAAAAATATAGCTGGGCCTTTAATAATGTTATATCTTTCTCCCACAAGGGTATGGACAGCTTTGTCTATGGACCAAAAAAGCAGTCATCGATTATGTAATCTAAATTAATCAATTTGCTTTGCACGAATAAATCGATAATTAAATTCCTCTCTTTTTTGCTGACCATTCAAAAGACATTAACACATGCATAGCTATGTTATATACATAGATATACGTATTTGCATTACTATACTATTCCTCATTGCACGTGTGATTGACATAGAAACGTTATGTAACTTCAGCAGATAATTACCTCCGTTAAATCAGCCTGTCCTGGATCGTTATTTCATTTGTTCATGAAATAAGACATGTGACAAAACGCCTAAGCACAGAGAATAAATTTTATACATTAATGTCATCCATGCTAAAGTAGTCTATATCATACAACTTGGCATGCAAAGACTATCTCCGTTTGCATCATGTAAACTTCCATTTTAAAGAGACTTCTATGGAAAGTTTGTAAGGAAATATTTCTCTGTCAATTGTATCAACAAGGACCTCAAGTATCCGTAATTATGTCTAATGGTGATGGGAGGGATTTCGTTACGGTCTTATAATAAGCGAATAAAGGAAAACAGCTTGGATAAAGTGCTTTTCCGTAGCCTTAAAGAAATATTAGGTATGCCTTATAATGCTGTCCCACAGGGTGTTTTTTTAGAATTTTTTATAGACGGTGTTAAGTAAATGTTTAAACTTACCAACAACAAGACAACAGAAAAGCTTTTAAACAAATGAGAACAGAACAGACTCTCTCTTCCATCGAGTGCTGAGTTTAGGGTTTCAGTGAACAAATTTCATGTACTTAAAATAATCCCAAAAGGTAGACAAGTTTTTCTTCGAATAGATAACTTTTGTTGAGAAAAAATAAGTTTTACGTTGAATAAGAGGATAATGCTGACGAACGTTATAGTGCCTTAATTCTGCTCTGTTCCTTATGGAAATGCTTGAGTCATTTCAACTTTTTTTCTACCTTATATGCTATGGTATTATACTGAATAGAATGATAAATTCCCTCAAGTACCTACGTTATATTTCAAATGCGATGTTTGCCAATGTCAAGGGCTAGATGGAGTTATGAATAGTTCACCAATATAAGTTGGATACGTTCCAATAGCTTGAGTTTGGTGTTTTTTCTTTTATTCAATTCTAAATAGATATTGTCATCAACCAAAAATTTCACTTAAGCGTGCAACTAAAGCATTAGAGGAAGGGAATATTGATAAGTATGTTATCTAACCTTGTAAGACCTGAAAATATTGAAATAGTTTGTTGTACGACCTGTAAGTGTAGGGGAGACCGGGGTAATTTTGTGCACCTTTTTTCTTTTTCGATTTTCAATACCAAAACTAATAATTTCATAGATTGACGCATTTTATTATAACGGGTGAACAGTTAGCTACAATATATACAAAGAGAGACGGAGTTGGATCAATACGTTGATCGGCAAGACTAACGGGTTCGAGACCAGACGACCCCGTGAGCATTTATTAAGAAATTAAAATAATCGACTCCGTCTCTGGGCTGTTGTCTAGCTCGCAGCAATGCAAAAACAAGACCCAAGTTTCCCCACTTCCCTTACCCTAATTCCCTCGGCCAAAACCATGCTAATGCATCAACGGGTTATCCCCTAGGATTTGGCCACATCGTATAAAAAAAAAAAAATTTGACCTAAGTTGCTATATGTAAGCGTTATTTAATTAACTGTACGAAAATGCAACTTTTGTTATTTCAAAAATCCTGTGGTAATTTATTTATTTATAAAAGATTTGCCAAGGCTGGCTACTACAAATGTGCTACATACATACAACTTATACCTAAGATAAAAGTAATCAAAGTTCGACGATTTGCTGAAGTTGGGCTTTGAGCTGCTACCTGGAACATCCGAACTCGATGTGGGGCGCAAACTCATTGAATAGCCGAGACATAGAGGCTATGGGTTCGTGCATTCCATGCAAGGTTTGGTGGTGAGGCACATGGAGAAAGTCATGATTCCTCAACGCTCGCGCCGGGATGGAGATGCTCACGTCGTTGAGTAATTCGCCAGAGTTGATCGACCCCTGTCACAGATCATATAAAAAAATAATTTTGGAGACCTTGCGGCTCTTTTCAAGCGTGTCAAGGGAAATCAGACTAAGTCTGACAGGTTAAGGAGGAAGGTAGGTAGGGTCGCGAAGGGCGAACCTAACGAATCTACGCTGGAATGTGCACATCTGGAAGTAAGGATCCCAGATCGGACTGGCGTACTCCAGGATAGGTTTGACGAAAAAGCAGTAGAGAAGCCTCGTCAAATAGGGATCGTCAAGCTCCCTAGACCTAGACCTAGAGAGACGGGAGTTAAGAAACACCTCCAGGTCCTTGATCAAGCAAATCCTGCTCAAGGTGCAACCGCCTATTGAGTAGTTAAAGGAAACAGAACGAAACTTACGTGAAAAAGACATAACGGTGCATTTTCTGGCATTCAGGAAGACGATTATTGGAGCACCAAATCTCAAAAATTCGCATATCGGAGCTCAACAGAGCACAGTCATCCGCGTGGAAGATTTTAGCATCATCAGCATAACACAGTATTCTGGACCTGGGCAGAAGTAACGAGACGTCATTGATGTAAATAATGAAGAGTTGCAGGCCAATAATGCTACCCTGGGGCACACCAGAGGTAACTGAGATTTCGGTGGATAGGGCGCCACGGAAACATGACGCGCTGGCAACGGCCGGACAGGTAAGACGACAACCACTCCACAAAGAGCGGCGGAAAACCGAGCAGGCTGAGCTTAGGAATGAGAGTGCCATGGTCAATCCCACCAAAATCCTTGCTGAAGTCGGTGAATATACAGTTGACCTGCATATCCGATTCGATCAAGGGTAAACAGGAATGCACGAATTCGAGTAGATTGGTGGTGTTGACTTACCCTTCATGAAGCCGTGCTGAAAAGAACCCAGGAAAGGTTTACACACACATTACTAATCAGGGTTTCAAAGGCCTTCGCAACGTGTGACAAATTAGCGATCGGTCTGTAGTTGGATATATCTGCCTTGTCTCCTTTCGTGTGAAGAGGGATTATCACAGAATCTTTCCGAAGCTTCGGAAAACGACCACAGCGCAGGGGCAGGTTAAACAAATGACAGAGGACAGGAGTGACCGTTGAACAGCACCTTTTCAAAAACGAATCCGGGACACCGTCCGGACCACATGAAAACATGTCGGGCAGACTAGACAGATAAATCGGAGACAGCCGAGTCGTTGAGAACAAGCACCTTGGATTCAAGCGATGTTGGCGGAAGCCTTGTCAAGTGGGAGAAGTCAGTGGAAGCGACGTCAGAGTAAGGGTCGCAGAGTTTGATACCACAAGAGGATCATGGATCTCGCGCTCATCCGGCCTCAGGAAGGAAGGGTACCCATCGCAGCGTCGCTTAGAATTGATGAACTTCCAACACTGTCTCGGATTATTGACCAAATTGGATCTCGAGATAGACAGAAATCTACTGTATGACGCCTGTAGATCGGAGGAGGATCGCAAGTAAAGGTCATAATAAACCAGATACTCCTCATCGCGCCTACACTTTAGATTTTTAATGTGTCTCAAATGGCCATCGATACAGGGTTGCGATGAACTGGATGAGGAAGAAGAGGAAAAAGAGTCGGAACACACGGCGGGAAGCAGATATAAAGAGCGTTGTAAAAAGAATGGACAGCCTGGTTAATATCCGGCTCAGTTAGGACAATTTCGTCAACCTTACCGGGAAATTTCGTCTACTGAATTGTTAATTGGTTTTTCAATGAACATATTAAAAATAGGGAAAATTAATCCTTCTCGTCCATCGTGTCTTTCTGCCAATTCGGATACAACACATAAGTATTTCCCGTGCGGACGCCCTTATCATGGGCGTTATTATCACAGGAAATACATTTTTTTCGCTGAAACCCTTTTTCCGTTTTCTGTTGTATAGTAGCACACAAATCACATTTCTTTAGAATCTGACCAACTCTGACTCTTTTTTTTGTTTACCTTTCGCGTACAGCTCGTTGAAGACTGAGGTTCCACCATTTGGGAATTTTTCCTTGGCCTATCTCTTTTTTTCGGCGTCCTTTTACTTTTTTTCCATAGCGACTCTTCTTGCTTTAAATTACACGAGAGGGTTTTTACTCCATGAGTGATGAAAACCTGTTTTTTTCTGGATGAGAGAAGTGAGGTATCATCTGTGAGTGTCAATCACGAATCTTATGGTTTTGCTTGAGTTATTCCTGATTTGCTTTTGTCCATCTTTGTAATTTCGTCATTAGGGCTCGAAAAATTTTTGGCGTCAGATTGATTTGAAATTTTCAATCCTGCAAAACACTTAATGAACCGCTTTTTAACGTCAATAAAAGCCCCTCTCGTAGCAACACTCCGTGGGTTTTTCTACTTTTTCATAGAAGAGAATTGCCGTGAGTTATGGGGTAAAAACCCTCTCGTGTAATTTGGGACTAAGTTTCGCATGGTTGGTGAGTCATTCAGGACAGCGCACGATCT
Organism: Leptarthrus brevirostris; assembly: GCA_964036015.1. Classification (NCBI taxonomy): domain Eukaryota; kingdom Metazoa; phylum Arthropoda; class Insecta; order Diptera; family Asilidae; genus Leptarthrus; species Leptarthrus brevirostris. The sequence goes on from OZ038373.1 coordinate 11,561,199, forward strand.
TCGTTTCAGTCAAGCCGGATCATCTCGACGAGAAGTGGAAGAAGCCGAGAAATTGAGCTCTTTGGGGGTTTGCTCCGCCGTTCTCAGCTCTGTCGTTGTCAGCTCCATCGTTATCAGCTCCGTCGTTGTCAGCTCCGTCGTTATCAGCTCCATCGTTATCAGCTCCGTCGTTGTCAGCTCGGTCGTTGTCAGCTTCGTCATTGTTTGCTGTGTTGGGATTGGGTTCATTCGTGTTAGCTTCGACCAGCTTGAAAGAAAATCCCATTCCTCGAAAATGTCCGGGTTAAATGGAGCCATTCCAGTGAATTGAAACCAGAGACAATATTTTTATATGCCAGTAACAGAACCTTATTCAAGATTCCGGGGATGTCATAGATAGTTATTGTTCTTCCAGTATTCGACGTTATCTAGTTATCGCAATGATTTTTAATACTTAAGTGTCCCAAACACCTTGCGAACCAGTGGTTATGATCCAGCCATCGATAAGTGCGACACATGGTTGTCAAGTATGAGCAAAACTGGATTGTCGACTGATGCTCGCACATGAAAGTGAAAGAATCGCCACTTTGATTCACAACACCGGCACATTCTTGTGGTGAACCGTTGAGAACGTGAACCCCCTTTGCGAGGGAAAACGAAAAATGGAGATACAAAACGTCCGCTCGCTGATACCGCCATCACCAAAGTAACGAGAGTTCCTCTTTCCGCTTTCCAATTTGTTTGACACCTCGACGTCCGAATCCTCTATCCGGTGTTTGTACTATTGTTTTTTATACGATGTTGCCAAATTTTAGGGGACAACCCTTTGATGGGTTAGCATCGCTTTGGCCGAAAAGGAATTAGAGTAGGGGCAATGAGGAAACTTGAATGTCTTGTTTATGAATTGCTGCGAGCTAGACAACAGCCCAGACACGGAGTGGATTTTTTAATTAAATTTTTAAAAAACCAACGGAAAGACCTGGTCTCGAACCCGGGAACCATGTCATTATGGTCGCGTCACTCAATCAATTGACCCAACTCCGTTTGTAATTACGGACCATATTCCTACAATTGAAAAAAGAATAAGACACTACCGGAGTTTAATCGATCCCCGGACGAAATTACCCCCATCTCCCCTAAACCTTTAATTTGTTTTATTTTTAATGATATAGCTAATGACATTCTTTTATGATATGAGTAGAATCTGTTAATCATAGCGTCAATATTTCACATTATTTCTGGCAATCTCTAAAATGTACTTTCCCTCCTTCAATAAAAACCTAATCGTCCTTTGAAGAGAGTCAATTTTGGAAACGGCTCAATAAATAGCTGATAAGCAATTTATCAGTTCACGTTCATTCAGTTGTTTGCACACGTATACAAGAGGAGTCCAGCAATAACCTCAAGATTGAGGCTATGAAATAGTGTAAGAGCTGTCAGAATGGGTATATTAAACGTCCATCAAACACGTCTTATCTGCTGATATTGATATATGATTTAACGAATTATCTCCATCAATTCCTTAATATTTTTGCCTGAATTGGAGAAATTTAATAAGTTTCTTGTTAAGATTCAAACAATTAAAGTTTTGCAGTTAGAGTTGGTAACACTTCGGTTAAATGAATGGATCGGAATTTAACAGAGACAAATTTTATTGATTTCTAGTTCTTGGCAAGTAGTCAACGCTCCAAAGTCTCCGCCTTATGCAATTAAGATAAATGCTCTGCTGATTGCAGCATTTAGTAGTGTTTTGTTCGTAAAAGCTCTAATAAATAAAGAGGGCGTAACTAATTGATTCCATGGAAGAGACAGACAGACAATAAAGTCTAATTACAATTACTTTATTCTATAACACTTTTAGACTCAATTGCATGCATAGGATTCGTATTGAGAATGATGTAGTCTCTGACCACGAGGTTACCGATTACACTGATAACATTGTTGAAGCTTTGAAGTACGTCTGGCGAGGTTAAAAGAGAAACTCCCAAAGACCTGATCAGTCAGTACGTTTACATCAGTACTTGAAGTGTACTTCAAACAAACTTCATATAATCAAAATATCATGTAAACGAGCACTGACTTCAAGCTTACTTCACTCAAGTAAATCACAAAAATTTTGTTCGTTTGACTTCAAATAAATCATCTAAACGTGACTTGAGTACTTGAAATAATTCACAGCTGCTGATTGAGTACACGAATGGAAAAAGATATATTGGTGTTTCTTAAAAATGAATTAATGAAGTTTTCTTTTCGAAAATTTGAGAAGAAAAACGTAGAAGCCCTGAACGACAGTGCATGAAATTTCAAAACAATTTCAAGTCAAGTAACACAGTCAAAATAGGAACTGAAATTGCATTTTTCGATGGAGAAAATTTTTTTTTCTGCTATGTGTTCATTAAAAAAATCAAATTGTCAGGGTGGTAGGGGGTTGGGAAACGCCGCCATTTTGAAAAAGGGGGTAGCTTCGTTTTTATTTTAGGTAAAAATAACATATATAAAACTTGTAGAGAATAGAATTATCTACAAAATGTGCTGTGCATGAACTCTGTAAGTTGATTCAACTATGAGGTGAAGCGGGTCAAAGTTCACCTATGCCTTATGTAGTGGGGGTGAAATGGGGTTTTCAGCGATTATTTGCCAACCTTTTGATTTTTCGGCACAATGCTCCTAAAAGATTGTGTAGTACTCTCAATTACCTGTAAAATGAGTAATCTATCATGATTATCGATCATAGACTGTACAACGAATCCATGAATCAGAAGTGATTGATAACGCCAGTTTCCTCGAGTCTCGTCGATATTATGACGAACAGAGGAATAATTTTCGTCTTGTGAGGAGTATGCTAGTTTCGGTAAACAGTGTGGATTTTTGTCACAATAGAAGTTTGTTTCGTTTGCAAATTAACTTTGGATAAAGGTCAAGTGAAAATTGTTAAAGAAAGGGGTATACAATCATTTTTGAAAAGGATTATCGCAAGAAAATGCAGGGACAGTGAGAAATTACTGGAAAATGTATAGACCATCAAAATCCACACCAAAGGGGCATTGAAGCAAAGACGTATGTTGTATAATTACATATAGACCAATAAAGATTGAACAAACCAATCAAAATTATTTTTATAATCAATAAAATTATTTCAGTGTTGGGCTCAACTACAAAGGGTACAGCTGCATTTCAACTTCAAAGGGTATAGCTGCAATTTCGCCGGGATTTGACTTCCAGAACCACTCTTTCATGCGTTTGTGAGATCAAGGTGCAATTTAACAGACGGTGTTCATTGACAACTCATTAGATACATTTTTCATACTGCCCAAAATTGCTTCCAACTATTTTTTGGTGCGATCAATCGGAAACGAATATTTCGAGAAAACTGGTGTTATATGGTGTCATTCTGACTCATGCAGTTTGAATTTTGGCGTTGGATTGGTTGCACAGTATAGGATCGATAATCATGATAGAGTACAGTAATCGAGAGTTGGTTGATTTGAATTGGAGGTTTGAGGTCCTCAAACACTGCGGCCACTATGGCCTATTGTGCTAACACTCTCAACTCCTTACAGCAAGCCTGTACCTCCGAAGAGGTTCAACCGCTCCCACAGTTGGTAGTCACTCAGCTCAATCGATACCAGGGCTGGTTTCCCGACTGGGCTAAAACTGCGCCTGGGAATTCACATAAAACGTTTAATGGGGTCCAGGCAAGGTCTGCAGGTGAGTTCAATGGCTCTACCTATTTGTACCAAGTACTTCCTCAGCTGACAGTGGCCTGTAAGCAAGCCAATCAGAGTTCTGACATCCAACCTGCTCAGCTTGAGGAGCTCCTTGGATCTGCTCGATGAAGGTCAGGGCATAAGGCTCCCTGAGTGAGCGTGCCTCTCAATATTGTTTCAATACAACTTATGCTCCTCACTTACACGGTTTGCTATCAGCCTTTTAGCTGTGCAAAGAAGAATTCAAAAACACCGGATTTGGACCTATGAAAGGTGTATTGGAACCTTGCCTGGCAAGTTCATCTGCCATCTCGTACCCAGTGTAGCTATGATTTCCCGGCATTCAAACCATGTTGACTTGATTAGTTCGACACAGTTCAACTAGGCTCCTTTGACATTCCCACACCAGCTTAGAACTGGTGGTAGATGAAGCAATTACTTTAATTGCGGCTTGGCTATCCTAGAAGATTAACATGCTTTTGTTCTTATAAACTCTTCTTTGGTTCTCGTACTTTGTGTACTTTCCCAGTGATGAAGTGAATCGAGGGGGATTACTTCAGTCTCCTTGAGAGTAATTTGCTTTTTTCATTCTTTCACTATTTTCTTTTTCATTTATCTTCTTTTCATTTTTATTTAATTACACTTATTTTATTAATTTTCTAATCAGTAATTTGAAATTGTTTTAAATTTTTGGCTTTGAATTAGTGTATTAGTCCTGAATTACACGAGGGGGATTTTACCCCATGAGTGACGAAAACCTGTTTTTTTCAAGGTGAGAGAAGTGAGGTAGCAAGAGGGTCATCTGTGAGTGTCAATCACGAATCGTAGGGGTTTGCTTGAGTTTTTCCTGATTTGCTTTTGTCCATTTTCGTAACTTCCTCATTAGGGTTCGAAAAATTTTTGGTGTCAGGTTGATTTAGTATTGCTTGAGCCGGTGATTACAAATTTTCAACCCTGCAAAACACTTATGAACCGGTTTTTTAACGTCAGTCAAAGCCCCTTTCGTAGCAATACTCCGAGGGTTTTTCTACTTTTGCACAAAAGAGAATTGCCGTGAGTTACGGGGTAAAATCCCTCTCGGGTAATTCAGGACTTACTCATTAGTTTTTGATTATTTAATTCATAAAAGTAGGTGCAGATAAAAGAAGCTTTATTATTTGTGGAAGGGCTCTTTTAAAGTCCCTGTTCATAAAAAGGGCCATAAGAATATAATTATAGACCAATCGCGAAGTTATCTTGCATACCAAAATTATTATTTGGCTTAATCTCTCCCAATCAGCATGGGTTTTTGTCCGGTAGATCAACGACTACTAACTTACTTAAATTTACCTCCCACGTTATTTCTTGCTTCTAGCAAGGCATGCAAACTGACTGCATATACACAGATTTCAGTAAAGCATTTGATAAACTTCCTCACTCCGTAATTATATTTAAACTCGGGAGGCTGGGTCCCCCCTTCCCTATTCTTATCGACTGGATTTCTTCCTATCTAAGAGACAGGTCTTATCGTGTGTCGCTCCGTGGCTCTACCTCTAAAATCTTCAGGGCTTTATCTGGTGTACCACAAGGTAGTCATCTCGGCCCTCTACTATTCTTGCCATTGACGACATTTTCCGACTGATCTAGTACTCTAATGTTCTAATCCACGTTGATGACATGAAGATCTTCTCTTATGTTAAGGATGGTGGTGATACCGCCCTTATTCAAAAGGACTTAGATACGTTTCTGGAGTGGAACCGTAATCCACAAGTTTCTGATTACAACTTTGCGAGGAATAGTCTCCGTCGCTTGCTGTCCGTAACTGACTAACGTGATAGGAAACTTCAGTTTACTCTGCACATTAACTATATCGTGTCTACAGGAAGTTTAATCTTGGGCTTTGTTAAGCGTTGGTGTAGAGAGTTCTCGGATATATCAACATTGATTCATTTCTACTGCTCCTTAGTTAGACCTATTCTAGAGTATGCAACGCAGGTCTGGTCACCCTACTACGCTGTTCATTCCAAGCGTATCGAATCGGTGCAGCGGAATTTTCTTAGATTTGCGCTTAGAGGGCTCCCATGGGACGATCCGCTTAGACTCCCGCCCTACACCGACTGCCTCCGGTTGCTCGGTTTGCCCTCGCTTGAGAAAAGGCGCTAAGTAGCTGACTTGGTCTTTATTTACCAGCTCTTGAACTCTAATATAGACTCGGGTTCGCCTGTTAGCAAGGTTTCCTTCGGACAGTCCCAACATAACCTTCGAAGACTCTCTTTATTGCATGTTGAACCATCCAGATCAAATTATAGCATAGTTTATGCATAATCGTTTATGTAGGGCTGTTAATGCATGCCCTAATTTTGATTTAACTCTTAGTAAGGTGTTGTTTAAGAACTATCTATTTTCTGTGCTCCCGTGACTCTCTGTTTGCATGGTTTGTGTCTGGGTTTCCTTACTTGTTTTCTTCCTGTTCCTTTTTTTTGTTTTTGTTTTTTTTTTGCTGGTGTGGGAGCCTCATTTCATCGTTTTGATGGAATAGGTGAAGTGATTCTTGGCTCCTGCCAAAGAAGTGTGCCTTTTCTGTGTTAGAAGTGTTAATTCTATTTATTTATTGGACCCTAAGGCAACCATTAAATATTGAATTGAATTAAATTAAAGTGATGATAACGTTTATCGCTGGATGCTGAGACGATTCAGGAACCATAGGCGTCAAACTACGTTTCCACCTATCTGCCAATAGGGTCAGTAGAAAACATAAAATTCAAAAAATGGCCTGTCTAAAAAGGAAGCAAACATATATCATTAATGTAGTCGTAGATTTTTTGATACCATCTTGCAGACCCAATTGTATGCCAAGTAGACATTTGTTAAAGCCGCTTAGAAGGTTGTCATCATTTTATTAAAAGCAAAAGAGGCATAAAAGCATTGACTAATTCTGAAAGTTTTGAAAAATAAACAGTAGGAAGGCAAGATATTAATTTACTAACTTAGCGTGGTCTTTTAACAATTAATGATTCTTTAAATGCATCATAGGGTTCACTCATGTCATCATACGGTAATTGAGTTGAAATCGTGGAAAAATCGTGAAACCTTTTTTTTAATTTATAGCATTTCCAAATGTATTTAACCCAAGTCCAAAAAGAATTGACCCTAGTCCAAAAACGATTGACCCAAGTCCAAAAAGAAAAGACTTGCTGTAATAAGCAAATTTACAAAATTAATGCTTTGAACAATGGTGTACCCTAATTTATCGTTACAATAATACATTTTTCAATATATTATGTCACTTGGACTCAAAAGAATGGATGATCTAAAAATTCCCTCTGGCTCTGGAAGTTAACATTAGCTACTCAACCAAAAACGCTATACTTAACCGTAACGTCCAATTTTTCTTTAGCTTGCTTAAATCAATAAAATCATAACAATTTGGAATAATAGACTATCCAGTCCCACAAAATACTTTCCAATAATAGCATAATCACTGCAATCGTCTCAGAATGGTTTTCAATTTCCCCAACAACAATTCTGTTTACATTCCCTCTTTTCGATTAAGTGAAAACAGCTGGAATCAAATTTAGTCACATTCATGGATTGCAAACGTTCATTAGCTGCAAAATTGAGACTTAATTTTTCCCAGGATTGAGCTATCTCAATCTCGAAAAAGGAAAACTCGTTACCGCGCATTGAATGGTATTCAATAGGATGCTTTGTAGCTAGGAGAGATAGCGTTAATGGGATCTCATTAACTGATGAGGATAATTGAACTCGTTAGAGCGAAAATAAATGTGTACACACTTAGTTTACTGTAGTGGATGTCATGCCGATTCTACTTCCATTAGATGTATTATCTCAATCTCCTGGAATATCTATACATAGACTAAGGGGTACTTGGAATTGCCTTTCTTTCATAAAATGGTATCTAATAGCAACTATTATGTATTATTCCTTGACCTTTTTTATCTCAAAGTATCTAATTAAATTATGGAAATATGTATTTCGTTTGGCACCCGAAGCTTTGTTTGACGTTCAATTTCAATCAAATTTTTTGAAACCGACAATATTTTTGTGTGCGTAGAGTCAAGATGAAATTGAAGGCATATTTAGAGGCTCATCGCAGGGAAGCTCTTGTGTAGATTCACGGGTATTCCAGCAATGCTGAGGGGGATTTTCTATCGGAAAATTGTTATTTGAGGTGCTTTAAAACCGATGAAAATGCCTTTAAGGGACGTACCTAATCAAATTAAAATGAAGCCTTTAATTAAATTTGTTTTCGTTTTTGATCGTCAAAGAAAACTTGATGGTTTTGAACAGTTTCCTTCTCAATAAAGTTTTAAAAAATACTGAAATTAAGGAATATTGATTTATTAGAAAAATATTTACCACGACCAAAAATTCGACGAATACTACATTTTAAGTTTACCTTTAATTAGTGCCAGGTGATGAACAACGAACTTTCTGAAGTTTGTTTATTATTAATTTTAGAACCACCTAGCGGCAAGATTTGTAATTATATATTGAGGCCAGCTTTTGTATTACCTATCTAGGCAGTTACCTGTAATTCCAGTTCCAGAATGATATAATGCAACCGAATCACGTAGAATAGATTTATGTAACGGAAATGACCGGTGACGAGCAGATGAGGTAAATAATATCAATCTATTAAAGCAAGGAGAGAAACAGTAAAGGATTAAGTGAATTTAGTGCTGAATATTACCTTAATCAAGAATATATCTAAAAAAATGGAATGACATGGTTGTATTCTACCATGTGGGATTTAACAGAAAAGTTTGAAAGTATGATTCTCAACAAAGACGACACCGACTTAACTGAAGTAGTAGTCGGTAGTATGTCATCGGTGGAGTAAATGATAACGTGTTGGCGTTCCATCCCGGTGGTCCTGGGTTCGACCTCTATCAGTGTCGACCCGTGGTTGTTTTCAGCTGACAACAGATTAAGATAAAAGTATATTGGAGGTTGCCGAGTAATGACGGTGGTACCGAACACAACCTAATTTTTAGGTCCACTTGCAATCGTTTTCCGGATAAGGCGAAATGTTTCTCCGGCCCCACACAAGGAGTTACGCGAACCAGAAAGAAAGTAGCAAGAAATGTATATATGTAACAATCCAGAAGGTCGTAGAGGTCGCCTTTATATAAAAGTTTGGTTATGTATACCAGGATTGGCTATTGGCTAGGATACTGAAACGGTGAAGGATGCAAATAACTATAACAGCTGAACTCACTTGATTTTTGGGGCTTCAAGCCTCAAAATGAAAAAAACGATCCCCTATAAGATTATTCCTGCGTCCGACATTTTCTTCCGTTTTTCTCGAAAGTGACGTGACGTATAAATTCGAGATTTTGCCCAATGTTAGGGTTTGTTTTTGTACAGAGTGGGGTATCGTTTAAAAATTCTACTTTTGAGCATTAAAAAAAAAGAATTTGAAGTTTTAGCGAATTTGTTAAATAGGTCAAACTGTCCGAATGTGCAGAGGCTTAAAGCGCCGAATATCCGCAGTGCATATACCACTGCATTGTGCCAAAAAACTGATGCACTGCGTCATAACATCGACAACTCCATGTACCAAAAATGGTAAATTGCGAAGGTATGTTTTGTGAGCTGTGGTACAGACCACGTGGGACGATTAGAGAGCTGAAGACGACCATGGATCAAGATTGCCAAGAAATTGGCTGGAAAGACTCTTCCAACTGAACATCCTATGAGAGATACCAATGGATCCCTTCTAGTCACATCAGCTGCGAAGGTGGAGAGAATATATTGTCTTAGTCCTTTGAGACGGAGTTGGATATCAATTCGTTGAGCGGCACGACCACCATGCTATCTGCCCTAACTTCCCTTACCATAATTCCCTTCCGGCCAAAACCATACTAACGCAGCAAAGGCTTGTCCCGTAGGATTTGGCCACATCGTATAAAAAAAAAATTAAAAAAAACATCTTTGCACCGTCGAATACCGCTTTACCGCCGGCTTAGTATTAACATCAGGACAGACGCAATTAAATCAATGGCCCTCGGTAAAGCCCAAGGTAAAATACCAGCAAAGAAACTACTTAAGGCGGATCCCATTGCTGCAGCTGATATTCTTCTTCCCGTATCCAGGAGTGTTGGGAAATCAAGACCTATCCCACTGAATGGAAAACAGAAGTGATTGTGCAGATTCCCAAAAAAAGGCGACCTGAGGAGGGCTGCCCTTTAACTGCAGTCTCAAAATTGATGGGAAAAATCATCTTAATCGAACAACCTGTCGAGCACTCTCTAAATGATGAACAGGCAGGCCTTCGTAAGAGTTTCTCCTGCAGCAATCACAACAACACTCGCCGAATTATCATCAGACAATCTGCCAAGTGGGGGTCCCCTTTACATATAGTATTCGTCGATTTCGAGAAGGCGTTTGGTAGGCTTGATCGCAAGTATATATGGCCAGCTTTACGTAGGAGAGGCATCCCAGACAAAATTTTCACCATCATAAATAAAGGGTCCTAAGAGAAAGCTGTCGGAGCCATTCCACGTGTTGAACGGAGTGAGACAAGGATGCATACTGTCACCTTTTATTTTCCTGATCGTCATTAATTATGTATTGTGCAGTGCTCTAGATCACCACTCATCGCGAGGGATTAGATGAAAACTGTTTAATCACCTAACTCACCTGGACTATGACGATGATGTTTGCCTCCTATTCAACAAAAAGGCTAATGTACAAAACACTGTGTACAGAAAGTCGAGACCAGGGCTTAAGATCAACGCTGCTAAAATCAAACGTATTAGCTTGGACTCCGGGAGAAGAAAGGAAATTTATGGGAAGCATAGTTACAGCAGACGGCGAAGCTAAAGCTGATATACTCGCATCAATAAGGCTGGAGTTGCACTGAATACTCTTGCTGAGATGTGACGCAATAACACCATCTGCAGATGTACAAAACCCCGGATATTTGGGTCAAACGTAAAATGTGTCTTGTGGTATTTGTCTTGTGGTATAGCTGCCAAATAACATCTAAGCTACAACACTTTGTCAACTGGTGTTTCCGGGGAATGCTTAACATCCATTGGCCGCAGGTCATTACCAACACAGACTTAAGGGCCAAGACGGGATAGCTACAAGTATTTGCAGGCCAAAGTGACATGGATAGGCCACACATTAAGAAAAGAGCCAAACAACATCGCTCAATAGGCTCTAGATTGGAACCTGCACGGGACCCAAGAAAGACGCCAAATCGGACTACCGTGCAACACATGGAGACGATCCCTAGAGAAGGAAAGCATCGATATCAACAAATCGTGGCAACAATTAAATGCGTTGGCGCAGAACCGAACCAGATGGAGAGTCGGTGCAGTAGACGATCTATACCCCACAAGTGATTAAAGGACCCAGACCCTTGACTCATTCTAGAAGGGTGTTTCTTTTAATACCCTTGTTAAATCTTTAAGGAAACATAGATGTCTCTTCGGCAGCAATTAACTCAAATACATAGAAAACATTATAAAATTACCCTATTTATTCTGTATTGTTAAGAAATTCGATATACATTTTCTATTTTGAGCATATTTTTCTTCAAACCTTACTTTAAACTTGCAATTAACCTCAAAGAAGGACATAAAAAAGGCATATTTCAAGGGTATATTTCAAATACTAATATATTTCTTTCCATTTCCGGTACATATTTATGTAGATTTCAATAAACCCATATATAAGAACATTCAAGTATCTTTGACTAACCGCAATTTAGCTGCGTTAACATAGCTGAATTCTGAGTTTCTTCATGTGAAAAGTTGTTCTCCTGTAAAGTTATTGCTTTCTCGGAAAAAAAGGGAAAATTTTTTCAACAAATCGATTTCCTTCTTTTGTCGATTTTTCCTTATTGAATTGGAAGCCGTATACCATTTTGAATGTTGGCGGTTGTCATGGATTTTCTAGGTGGTTTTTGCTTTTACCTACACTCCAGCCTTTGGAAGTATCATTCAGAATCTTTTAGAAGCCGTCTTTATTGAGTATGCTAATGTTTTTTGTTTGCCTTGTTGATTTGATAATTTCCGATTTCAAATGGAAATTCGAAATTGTTATAATACCCAAAAACAACTTCCATTCTGTACTCTATTCATTTATGTGACCTACATACGTTCTAAAAATTGCGAATTCTCATTGAAAATGTTCAATAAAAAGCCCGGTGTTCTTTTGAGGTCTAGCATAGTGGTTTTGATAATTATGCTGCTGAAATATTGAACCAAATGAAAGTTGATGGAAAACCATATAACTCAATTCATGCTTAATCAGAACAAAGAAACTGCCTTAGATATATAGACACATTAAATGTTTAATGATTCGAGATTTAGGCAAGCACATAGTAAAATATCCCTTAATTAGGCTTAAGTGTTACCCTGAACTGATGCTGTTCACATTATACACGAATATGCCCCAAAAAGAAATGATACGTGGGGGAATCAATAACAAAATAATGCGCCCAATAACTTTCAGAAACTCATAATTGCCTAGAAAACCGACCATAGCATAAAATCGCAAACGATGAATACCAGCCGGTGTAAGATTTTTATTAACGTCCTGAATTTAGTGCAAATCTGTGACGTGATCGGTACTCATATGGCACCAATAAATTACATCCTTAAAGTGATTCAATTTCGTTTCAATACGGATTAATACATTACAACAATTTATGACCCTTTAAGGTGTTATATTACGTAAATGTGGCCCCGATAATTGGATTCAATAAACTTAGTTTTGACGCAGTCACTTGCTAAAACCTTGATATTTTGCCAATAATTAAACTCACATTAGTCCTATTTCGAGGAGTTTTGAAAAAGTTTGAAATTAAATTGGTTAAAAAAAATTTGAAAAATTCAGCGTGAGGTAAAAGTTTGTAATGAGATGATTAACAAAGTTTGAATCTGGCAAGTCCTCTTTTGAAGAAAATTTCTGGATTTTGAAAGTTTTGCCTAAGTCGTTTGGAGATTTATGGATTTTACGAAAATTGAAATGAACGATTGTGAGTGAGTGAGTGTTAGCGCGATGAAAAAAATCAATTAAGTACTTAAGCTATATTGTTTCTCATACTTCTTGTTTTGTTGTATCTGTAACGTGATAAATGCCAGTTTAATAAAATGTTAATTACTCACAAAATAAATAAATAAATATTAGTAAATTAAAAGTTACCGTCAAGAGAGTGGTGATCTATCATGGATTGAAGGTTTGGTCGCTTGCAACGTCATCTGCGGCGAGTCCTTCCATTTTACCTGCTTGAGGAGTATTTCTGGATCATCCTCGGATGGCATTACGACCTATTTATTTATTTATTTTACACAGATTCGCGCAAACTGGCTACTACACCCAAACTACAAAGTTTAAGTTATTATCTAAACAATATTCAAAAAAAGCTTTAATTGGCACTTCAGCTGCAGCCTGGAACAACCTAGCTCGATGTAGGCTGCGCACTCATTGGAGAGGCGTGATATCGGCGCAATCGGCTCGTGCATTCCGTAAAGCATTCGGTGGAAGGGAACATGGCAAAAGTCGAAGTTCCTGAAGGACCGACTCGGTATTTTATAAACCTTGCACCTCTTACCAAGTGAGTCAAGAGAAATTAGTCCGAGCGTATCATAATAGGAAGGAAGGGAGAACGGATTACTCCAGGGAAGGCCCCTCAGAGTGAACCTTACGATTCTGGCCCTGGATGGCCTCAGTATGGTTGATATGGATAGCGCAGTAAGGATCCCGGACAGAATAGGTCCAACAAAAGTGCAAAAGAGGAGCTTAGTTAAATATGGATCATCAAGCTCCTTGGACCAGCCGAGCACGGAATTAGCCCTGCTCACCACGAAATCTTATCCGAAGGATAGACCGGAATTGAGGACTACTCCCAGGTCCTTGACCATATATAGCCTAGTCAGGACACCTCCGTGCAAAGAGTCAAAGATGATGGGACATCTTTGGCGGGTAAAGGTCATTACGGTGCATTTATTAGCATTAAGAGTTAGACGGTTGCTGGAGCACCAGTCGCGGAAAATGCTGACATCGGAGCTTAACATGGCACAAGCGTCGGTGCACGAGACGACGTTATCAGCATACAGAATATTCATACAGAATATTCTAGATGTCCGGAGCAGCGATACATCATTAATAAAAATGATGAAGAGGGGAGATCAAAGAATGCTACCCTGGAGTACCCCCGGAAGAAACAGGGATTTCGTTGGATAGGGCACCACGGAACAGAACACGCTGAGTGTGACCGGACAAGTAGAAGCACAGCCAATCAAAAAGTGGTGGAAAATCAAGCAAATGAAGTTTGTAAACGATAATCTTGTGGCTAATTTTGTCAAAGGCGTGCTAAAGTCAGTGAATATGCAGTCAACCTGAAAGCCTGACTCAATCACACATAAACAGTGATGTACGAATTCGAGAGATGGTGGTAGACTTTACCTTTATAAAGCCATGCTGAAAAGAGCCAATAAAGGGTCTGCAATAAAAACGGAGCATTTAAATTAAAGCATTAAATCGGTCATTCATAAAAACACACCCATGACAATGAAAAATAAAAAAAGGAAATGAAATACAAATAAAAAGAAATAATGGTTTCGATTCTTACTTGAATATTGATGAAAAATTTCTTACTTACCTTTGCTGTGGCGGCATCCGGACAAATCACATGCTGGTAAATAATGTTTATATAATCCGTTCCAGAACATATCGTTAATGACCGGTCATCTAAAGCTTGCTGATCTGTCCCATGTTTTTTCATTATTTTATCTAAATGTTGTGGTTTCTGAAAAATAAAATTAAAACGATTTCTTAGCATACATTTAAGGAAAGGTGAACTAAAATATTATATATGCGTTGTTTGGATCATTTTCATGGAAGAACGTTTTAACAGTTGCCTAGTTTTAACAGGAAATATTGATTTTTTTAATGATGTTACACAATTTCTCTTGATTTGTATGATACTAAAGAACGGAACAAAATATTATATTACAAGTTATGGAATTTTAAAATTTTGAATTAAATTTTTTCTTGTAAGTTAGTTATCACAAGAATTAAAAGAAATTATTAAACATCATTTAAAAATTAATATCGGATTTTGGCAATCAAAATAAGGAATTGGCACAAAATTTGTATTACTAAAATATTGACAATAAATTTTGTATTTGATTTGGATGTTTTCGAATTAAATTTAGGGTTTATGAGCCATTGCTATGCTCCATACAGAGCACTTAAAATGTATGAATTTTTAATGTATTCGCTTTTAGTGTGTCTTGCGGTAAGTGCCGATAATATAGGTCCATAGTAATTTTTTTATCAATAAATGGAGTTCAATTTAAAGTGAAAAAGAGTAAGTTATACGACTCTCGACAAGTTAAATAAGTTATTATAACGACTTATTCATGATCAGAAAGTTTCCTTCCGACTAACACTTGGTGGAAGTCATTTATTCAAAAATTAAAAAGTATTAAAAAGTAACAGGAGCAATAATTTCTTTGGGAAGGTGATCACTCAAAAATATGAGTGCTCAAAGAAAAATGATGAATGTTTCGACTGAAAGTGCAAGCTGGTCATTTTCCAACACGGACATCCAAGAAAGAAGGTCAAAAACACAACTCCTATAAGTACTTAGTTTGAAAACTAAGTACGAATTATTTATGAAGAGGATTTTAAGTCCATCAATTTCATAAAATACCAATACTGATTAAATATTGTTTGATCAGAAAGTTTCCTTTCGACTAACACTTGGTGGAAGTCATTTATTCAAAAATGAAAAAGTAAAAGCACTTGTTTAACTTCCCAAAGAAATTATTACTCCTGCTTTTAGAACCATCCAAATCGGTCCATGCCTTAAAAAGTTAGGTTCAACCCCTTACCCTTTGTTCTCGTGGTATTAATCAGGGAACATACTCTACCCAACAGAAAACGAATCATCGGTCCACGCGTTACGAAGTTAGACTATACCCCTCCTGCTCCCCCACCCCCCATCTTAGGACCAAATTATTCTCTTATTAGGAATGGGAAATCATACTCTATACAACAGCAAAAGCATCATCCAAATCGGTTCATGCGTTACGAAGTTAGGCTAGCCAATAAAATATCAAAGGGTTTATTCAAAAATATTTGTTGCTGGGCGATATTTTCATTTTATATCATTTTTAATTTTTCCAATGACAGTCATCCTGTCCTATCGTGAAAACCCTAAACAGCACAAAACGTCATAGCACACATTCATTGTTATAAGGAAGAAATGAAGACAACATAAACATTAATTTCTTTGCGAAAGAAAATTCCCAGCGCCCCAGCACTTGCAATAATTGGAAAAGACCAGAGCAGACCCAATGTGCTTACCTACCACCCACTCATCGGTTCTTCGCCTACGGTAGAAACAGCACGAGTTAATCGAATGTGGTTTTGGCTATTGAACTTCCCTAAAACAATTCAACATAAAAGCAACCCGCCACGCCACATGTTTCAACTTAGCTAATCATTCAGTCAACGCAGCGCACTGAGTTTCATTTTACTCGGCCACAGGGTGCGATACTGAACGAGCGCAAGCGCACCACCCTCGCCCATTTCCTTCAGCTTCAGTCGAACACAGCAGTCCACTGAAATTCACTTCACTTCAACGTTGACTGGTGGTTTCGCTTGATTCAATGTAAACTCATGTGTTTCACTTCGACCGCTCTGCTTGAAAGAAAATCGCTTTGTTCCCGTCATGCTGTTGTGTCGTCAGTCGTGCCAGTAAGGCGCTGGCACGCTTCAGTCTGTGGGGTGGTTGGGTGGTGCGGTTTCGTATGAATTTTTCTCGGGCACATTTTTCTCAAATTGCAGTCGCCTGAATTGAACCTCTTGACATTGCGACGATTCAATGCTTATGTTGGTCGGCAATATTGAGTGAGCGAGGCGCTGGGCTTCAATCTTTAATGCTGAAAACTCCACTGGCTTGGACGGTTGGTACATGCGCTTGGTGTAAAATGTGTAGTGGCCGGCGTGAAGGGCCTCAAGGAAGCTCAGGAACATTTCCATTCAATCAACTTTGGGACGGAGTAAACTGTAATGACTGAGTGCAGCCGTTGTTGGCAAGTTAAGTAAGAATGCCACTCGCTTAGTCGCTTCACGTGTTCAACCTCAGTGCAGAAATAAATCGAATTGAATTGGGAAATTAAATTGTGCGTGTAATCTGTGTCTGACGGCAGGTGAAATTTCTGGATATTGTTTGGTTCGGTGGTGGGAAGTAATTTATTTAAAATATCGGAACTATAAAATTGTTTGTAATCTAACTCCGATGAAAAGTGAAATTAGAAAATTTACAATAATCTCTGTTGGCAACTGTACGATAATATATTTTTTGCATTCTTTTGTTTTGACCTTCGTTGACTAATGCCTGTGCACGTACGAGTGTACATCTGTAAATGATTACGAAGGCCATAAAGATTTTTTTTTGCAAAATCAGAGAGCCGAAGGTTTGGTTTTTTTTAAAGATTAATTTCTGCACTACCCAAATTATACCTTACAGCTATTTTCAACGCCTTAACAAAAAATTATAGACAAGGTGGTTTTGTATGGTGCATGAGTTCAAACATGGCCATCCCTTGCGAACCATTTTCTGGAACGTTTGCCAAATCGACATTCTCAAATCAAACCCATCTATTTGGCATTTTTAAGAAATTCTACTTCTTATATTTTTAAAGGTGGCATCATTATTGACACGTTGAATGCCACGTTAATTTTACATTTCTTGCTCGTGCTTTATTTATTTAAGCTTAATACAAGCTATAACATAATAGTACAACAAATAAAAATACAAGCTATAATTAATAGTATAAGCTACAATATGAGCTATAATTATAATAAATGCAAACTGGAAAGAAAAAGAATTAAGAAAGGCGATCAGGATGGGCGGGATCAAGATATAAAGGCTTTGTGAAGGGATGATTTACTCAGATGGAAGTCAAAGGAGGAAAGGTCGTTGACTTTTCGTAGCATCCTGGTGATTGGTTCGTGTTGACCGTAGTTCGTAGGATGGCGATCGAGTCGGAAAAGGGGAGTGGATCTAAGGTTGTGAGGATTGGTATAAATGGGTAAAGATTGAAGGGTCTTTGTGGGATCATCATGTATTCCACGTGATTTTTTTTACTGGGATGTTTTAGGATGAGTCTTATGAGGGCAAACAAAATTGTTGAACACTACGATCCAGAGCGAGTGAAAAATACTTGCATTTAGAGCTTTTACTTTTGATGGTAATACGTTGTTACATACCCAATAAATTTTCCTGATTTTTAAAACTTGGTATCTTCTCTATTTATCTATCTATCTCTTGGATAGATGACGTTGATGGGAAAAATGTAACTTCCTTACAATATGTTTGTTAAAAACAAAAATTCAAAACTCGAGCGACATAAGAAGTATACAATTTTTTATGACACGATTGAGGTTTCTGATAAAGGTTAACTAAATTCGTTTGGCTTTTCTACAAAAGCACCACTAAAGAGTTAGATTTTTTAAGCTGCTTGAAGCTTTCGCATGAAACTGAAAGGATCAATTGACTGGCTGAGAGTAAAAGTGACCTATTTATAAGGTTCGGGCAAAAGTGGCTTAGAAAATGTTCCGCGCAAAAACGAATCGCGTGAGATTCCGGGCAAAAACGAATCGTAGAAAATGTCCGGGCAAAAACGTCTTAACTACTTAACTGCATTACTTTTTGTAGTTAAATCGTTTTTGCCCGGAAATTTTCCACGATTCGTTTTTGACCGGAGCTTCACGAGATTCGTTTTTGCGCGGAACATTTTCTAAACCACTTTTGCCCGAACCTTATAAATATGTCACTTTTACTCTCAGCCCGTCATATATAGTTTTGGCGGTCGCTGCAATTATAATGATTTTCTGATTTTTCGTTCAGAGAATTGTAAAGGTTGACAACGAAGCACAATGGCAATGGCGAATCCGTCGGTATTATCGGAATGCGTGAAATTAAAACATTATCTCCTCTGTTAATTCCAATCGGAACAGTAACTCGCACGATGTTTCGCTTCAGGTGTGTAATTTGTAGCCGTGTGCCATTTCACAATTTCAGTATATTCATGTTACGGATCAACAGGACTTGAATTACGACCTGCAACCTTAGTGAACTGTACAGGATATCAAGTTACCACTTTAGTGTCCTAATGGATACTGGTAACATCGTACCATCTGATTATTAGTCTAAAAAGTATTCGTTAACACACTTTATCTGATTTATTTGTCCTACAGTTTCATTAATCGCTGAAAAAGTTGCTGATTGATTTCCATCTGAAGTTATTTTGTATTCTTCTCGCCAATCCTTTTATTTGATATCCACATCAATGGGGGTCTTGCAGAATACGCCATAATGCATTAGGTACTGATGAAATTTCATCAAAATTTATTTCGTAATTTATCCGTAAAGACAGACAGACAAACATAAACTAACAATCTGACTTTTGTATTTATGAAATTCCGAGTTATTTCTGATTATTTTTTTTTTCAATTTCAAGTAATTTTTTATTGTAAAAATGTAGCTATTCAGGAATTTAGCGGGATTTTATTTGGGATTTTAGATTAGGAGCGTTCGTTCTGGATTTTGGTAATCGGGAATTTATGGTGTGGGCTTTGATAATATAAATATCTTAAACTTTTTATTAATTGTACTTTCATCCCCTTACTTAACATCTACGAAGATTTCCATTATTTTGGGAAAGTAGAAAATTACTCAAAGGTTATCACGCCGCATTGCGTATCCCCTCAGTTAAAAAAATACCCTAACATTAATTCACGTCAGTAGTACTCCGTATGAGATAAAAATCTTCATCCTCGGGCATCTGACTGGCCATCTCCATGTGATTTATGATCCTCAACAAGTGATTCATATTTTTGCAATTTAATCATTTATGACAGTTATCTGCTATTTGTTCCTCTATTTCTTTCCTGAATTTGAATAATGGTATTGTCGTTTACGATTCTAAACCATCTCCTTGAAATATTTGAAGGATATTTACGGATGGAAGATTATTTTGTTACGGCCCATTAAGGTTGCGAAAAATGATTTTAAAGTCATATCCTGGAGAGAGTCAACCATCTGGCATAGCTTTTTCCAGCTTTATGTGTGATGACACTTCTGAACGACTTTTACATACAGTCGAGCACTCGCGCTATAAAACAAATTATTGGTTAAGCTGAGAGAGTTATCCAAATTTATAATTTCGAAGAAAGTGTAATAAAAAAATAGTTTAAAAAAAATTTTACCAAAAACAAGCGCTAAAAAGCACAAAATAATTTTTAATTGTCTCTCTTTTAAGACATTTTGAAGTCGGTGCAAATTAAACAAACAAAACAACTACCCAACCGCAATCGATACTATATAAAACTACCTAAACGGGATCATAAGGAAAGACGATTAGATACTTTTGTTGTAGTTCTGTTCTTTAAATTATTGATCTTTTTTAATTTTCTGTTAAAATTTGGTTTGATTTTTGGCTTCAAATGGTAGGTATTAGCATCAACAGACCAACCCCCCCCCCCCCCAATTTTTTTTCATGTCTGCACACGCGCTGTGAAATACCTTTTGAGAATTGCAGGGTGATTCACAAATTCCCAATTTTCACTATTTTATTTTTAACTTTTGATCTACTCAATGCAGAGATATTAAGCAAACGCCAAAAAAACTACTATCATAATGACCTTTCCAAAATTGTATCCAAAATTCATGTAATTAATATATCTGTTTTTTTATTAAATTTCTTATCTGACTACCTTTCTAAAAAGGTACAACATGGAAAAAGGATTATAAAAACCGCATCTTTAGAAATCTCTGATTACCTAATTATCTTATTGCACCTTAGGTAGGAAATTCTCTAAATAAATAAAACAAGTTTTGTTTAGGTTACTCAGATAACTAACTAATTTTAATTAATTCTAGAACAAATTAAAATTAGTTATCTATCAATGCTATACGCCGACGGAACAAGCCTATATAACAACTAAAGAGGCCTTCTACCCGCTCCTTGGCGACACCTTTGATAAGGCTCCTAAATGCGATATCAAAATAGTCATGGGGGATCTCAACGCTAAGATTGGCTCTAACAACAAGGCCTGGAACAAGTAATAGGAAAGTTCGGACTCGGAAACTGGAACACAAATGAGATGTTGTTTGTTGAATTTCGCAACTCGCAGCAACTTGTCATCGGTGGATGCTTATTTAAACACAAAAACTGCCATTTAACATCGTGCGTACCCCCAGATGGAAGAACTGAGGATCAGATTGACCATATTGCTGTTTCAAAAAGTTGGCGCTGATATTGGCAGCGATCATAGTGTAATAGCTTAAGTTTCGCTTAAGCACGGTAGTAATACGCCCACGTAATACAATCTCTAATATGCCGCGGCTCAATGTGCAGAGGCTTAAAACACCGAACATCCGCAGCGCATATAACACCGACCAAAAATGGGAAAGGGCGAGCTGTGGAACAGAACACGTGGGTCGATTAGAGAGCGGAAGACGACCATGGATCATTACACATTACAGGAACGTAAGTAGATTAAAGACATCATCTAAACAACATCTCAGAACTGCATACCGATCTCTACAGAAAGGCGTCCAAACATAAGACGTGACAAGGGGTATAACATCAACGCGGTAGCAGAAAACACAGAAGAAGCGACCTACCGGGGTGACAGCGGAGATCTTTACACGATTGAGCAAAAACTAGCAGGAAAGACTCTTACACCACAACATACTATAAGAGATACTAATGGATCCCTTCTTGTCACTAAGGAACATCAACTGTGAAGGTGGAGTCGTAAAGAACACCTTCAGACCGTCGAATACTTCTTCACACGAGTCTGAACACCCGCAGGCTGCGGCTAACATTAACACCAGAGCTCCGACAAGATTGGAGTTGGCTGACGCAATTAAATCAATGGCTCTCGGTAGGACCCCAAGAATTGATGGAATACCAGTGCAACTACTTAAGATGGATCCCATTACTGCGGCTGATATTCTTCTCCTCGTAATCCAGGAATGTTGGGAAAGCGATACCTATCCCAGTAAATGAAAAACAGGCGTAATTGTGAAGATTCCCAAAAAAGGCGACCTGAGGAGTTGTAGGAATTAGCGCGGTATCTGTCTTTTAACTGCAATCTCCAAATTGGTGGCTAAAATCATCTTAATGCGAATGACGAATATAATCAAGAGCACTCTAAGCGATAAACAGGCAGGCTTTCGTGAAAGTTTCTCCTACAGCGATCACATCAACTATCCCCCAATAATCATCGAGCAATTTGCCGAATGGAAGCCCCCGTTACATCTAACGTTCGTCGATTTTTAAAAGGCGTTTAACAGCGTTGATCGCGAATATATATGGGCAGCATTATGTAGGAGAAGCTTCCCAGAAAATATTATCATCGTCGACCCCCCATCGCGAGGTATTAGATTGAAACTTTCTAACCACCTTACGCATCTGGACTATGCCGACGATATATATCTCCTATCCAACAAATAAAGTCATGTTTAAATAAATAGATAAATGAATAAATGTAGCCCAAATGTTCGAAGACCTGAGCAGAGAAGGCCGCGGAGCAGCACTAAAGATCAATGTGGTAAAACCAAACTTATGAGCTTGGACTCCAGTAAAAAACAGGACATTTATCTGGAAGAGCAAGTAGATAAATTTTGCTATGCATAATTACAGCAGACGGTGGAGGTGAAGCTGATGTACACATTCGCATTACTAAGGCTCGAGTTTCATCTAAAGCTCTTGCTGAAATCTGGCGCAATAACGACATCTCCAGACGCATAAAACTCCGGATCTTCGAACGTAAAATCAGTTCTGTTCTACGGATGTTCAACATGGAAAATGAACATCTAAGGTATAAGACTTGGTGAACCGGTGTCTCCGGCGCATATTTAACATCCATTGCCCGGAGGTCATTAGCAACGAAGACCTACACAGACTTAGAGGCAAAGACGGGAAAGGCAAAAGAAAACAACTTCTCAGAACTGTGTAAGACGGTACAAGCGCAACTACATCAACGCACCTAGCAGAAAAGGCAGAAGAAGGCCTACCGCGGTGACAGTGGAGTTCTTCACAAGCATACCAAAAAACTGGCAGGAAAAACTCTTACAACACACCATACTGTAAGAAATACTAGTGTATCCCTTCTTGTCACCGAAGAATAGTAAATGCGGAGGTGGAGAGAATATTTTGTAGAAGTCTTAAACAAAACCTTTGGACCGTCGAATATTTCTTCACACGAACCTGAACACCAACCGGCTCCGCCAACATTAACACCAGTTAAGTCCAAGAAATCCAAGGAAGACGCCGAATTGGACGACCGAGCGACACATGGAGAAGATCCATCGAGAGGGAAGGACCCAAATCAACAAATCGTGAAGGCATTGGCGCAGAACCGGACCAGGTGGAGAGTCGGTGTAATAGAAGCCCTATGAACCACAAAGGGTTAAAGGAACCAGAGAGAGAGAGGCGTTCTGTTACTAATATCTGCTGGAAATTTCGCTGTTAAAGAGGGTAACAACGCAAGAATGTTGTTGCACCGGAAATGTGAGTTGGAACATAGATAGAGAAAGAAGTTGCTACAATTACAAGCTGCAATATTTGGGGGGACAAACATTATTTTCTGTAATGTTAGATATAAATCCAATTCACCAAAGTATATAAACATAATCCAACCGATCCGGCAGTTTAATTATTGCTTCGTTTGTGTTTCCATCAGATTCAAAACTTACATTCAATTTCAAAATAATAAAGTAAAAAAGCAAACTCCAGAAAAGCCATTAGCAATTGACCTTAATAAAGAAAAGAAACATATAATCGACAATTACAGCAAAAATTCAATTTCTGCAGTTGTATATGCAATTTAACAGATGATTGCAGTTTTAGAACTTAATCGTGTGTAAAAATCGAATTCTTTAGCAGTAGAAAATCAATCAATTCCAAACAGTTCTTCTAAAGCCTCTACCATACAAGTATTTGATGACTTTTAGAAAATTATACTTCCTTTTATCAATATTTCCCACGTAAATTTGACATATTTTCACGTAGCAACAACAAACTGATGAATTTCCTGAAGAGTCTCCTCAATTTTCATTTTTTTTTGTCATAGCAATTTCAAAAGCGATGATGCGAAAAAAGGGAGGAGCAATTTTCGTGATGACAACACCGAAAAATAGTTACGGTCGAACGAAGAAGGGTATTTGATGTGCCCGATTGCCCTTAGGGTATTTTATCCTGAATCCTGGAAAGTCAATTATTTGTAGTGATGCGGTTGGAAGAAAAATTTCAAAAACAAGTCACAACGTGAATACGTGTTGAGAGTTATAAAATTCCGAAATATTTTTTGAATAACGTGCACGTGGAAATGGTTACCTTTTAATTAATTTATATGTATTTCTATATATTCGTGTAGCATACCTTTAATTGATTGATATGGTGATATGGAGCATAACACATATTACGATTGCCGACATAGAATTTTCGTGCGTTCAAGTTTATTGAAGAAGTCTGTATTGATGTCTTTATGTTGGTATATTGAGGTAAGATTAGCTGAAGTTAGAAATGTCATGATCATGATTATATTCATACAGAGAATTCGAAGCTCAAATCACGTATTGAATTGAGCGAGATAAATATTTTTTAAATTATTATTGAAGTGAGTACGAATTGTGGGCGACAATGTGTTGAAGTACATACATTAAACCAAAAGAATCATAAACAGTGTAGCCGAAATTGGAAGCAATCTACGATGTATGATAGAACCCTTCTTCAGAATGTATAGATGTATAGCTCTTGCTATTGCACTTCTTTTACTTTTAACACTTTAGGCAAAGGGCATCGGTGTGTTCAGTTCTTTTAAAATTGTTTATAATTTAAAGTGCTTGCAAGTTAATAAATAATTATAAATAATATAAGCTCAATCGCAATAAACTTGCTTCCCTACTCTTTCGTGCAAGGTCTTACCAATTTTAACACTACGTACCACAGGCGGTTCGATAGCAAAGTACGGAAAATTTGATTCGCGAATCGAAAAATTTAATTCTTCTGCAATTCACTCATTTCCAAATCGAATTTGACATAATAATATTCGCGAGCGAATCCGTTCATGAGAATTTGATGCATTCGAATGATTCATTCGAATCATTCGAGAGTGAAACACAATTTGTTTTTAACCAAGAAAATTAATTAATAAATTCATGAACGAATATGATTGGGAAGAAATCATTCGTTTTGTTTCGTTGTTCATTATATTATGGATTTGGATAAAAACGTAGTTGGATCAGTTGGTTCAGTGGCACAATCGCCACTCTGTCGGTACCAGGGCTTGAGCCTCTCCAGGGCTTGCGCCTCTCCGTGAGTTTTTTAATTGCAATTAAAAAATTGCTCGCTTTGTATCAGGAAGACGCTGAGTGTGAATGGTTTTGTGACTAGGCAGGTTAGTGAGTAAGTACATGAGATGGACTGATTCAAAGTGGGTGCTTTTTTTCCTTCACTCAACCCCTACCGTTACTTAATGAACCACCTACTACCCAACCCCCACTTCTTATCCAACAAGTAAAGGATAACATTGTCCTTACAATTCCCATACAAAGCAATATATTTCTTCATTAAAACTCGCGGTATATTCGCAAACAAAATTCAATTCACGAATTAAATGTTATAAACAAAGGAATCAAGTAATTAATTTCGAGAATGAATGAAAATTAAAATTATTCCTAAAAGAACGAATCGAATCAAATGATTGCACGGATAATAGGATAATTAGATAGCAATAAAATCCAAGGAGTGTTGTTAAAAATCACATCTGAGTTCTTTTTTAGAGAGGGTGAACAGGAAATCATTCATATACATTCGCATCATAGCGCATTCCCCGAGCTTAAGCAGAATCATACAAGAAAAAATACTTAAAAAACGTTTAAGTTAAACGGTTTTATTTAACATTGGATGATATACTAAGAACTAGAAAATAATTATGGGTCACAGATGTTTGGCTTACCGAGATATAAGTACTATCTACTGGTACGAAATCAGGTAGGACCAAGAGCAGTGGCGTCCTCTAGTGTGGGAGGCCAATTTCCACTTTGGGTCGATGCATCAGCTGAATAAGTAAAAGTAAGTAAGCAAGTAATCATGGGGTTTAATCAGACTTAAATAAAACTTTACTTTTTCAATTAAAATCCGAATATTACCCCCCCCCCCCCCCTCAACACGGTTTTATTTAAGGCTGATTAAACCCCATGATTACTTACTTATTCAGCTGATGCATCGACCCTAAGTGGATCTTAGCTTCCGACACTAGAGAACGCCACTTCTTTTGGTCCTACGCGATTTCTTACCAGTAGACAGTACCTACATATATCTCGGTAAGACCCACATATGTGACCCATAATTATTAATTAGCTTTTAGTACATCATCTAATGTTAAAAAACGTTAACTTAAAATTTTTTCATATCTACTTTTTTACATGTCACTCCCTTCCCACACTCACTCCTAAGTGCTAGATGCGTCTTAACCCTATAAAATCTAACGACACTTAGAGTATGATTATTCATCTTAGTAATCCCAAAACCTAAGAATTTAACATAAGGTCTGTTCCCTAACGAGCACTGACACTGCAAGCAATCCCCAACTTTCAGTGCTCGCTGTTTGAATTGTCAAATCAACTTCTCCTCAAGCACTTTTTATCATTGAAAATTTGTCCAGTGCTTTTGAGTGCTCTGTGTTATGAATTGTCAATTTGGCATTGAATTGTCAGTTGACATTTCTCATTCTGAAAAGCATTCTGCGTTAGGGGTGTCTTATAACCAAATTATTAAACGGCATCGGGAGTGTCATTATTCATCTTACTGACCCCAAAAAGTATGGTGGGGAGTGGGGGAGTGGTGGGGAGGGGATGTGAAGGGGAAGTGTAGGGGAGGCGACGTGAAGGGGAAGGAGAGTAAATGTCTAGATGAAGGGAGGGTGGTAGGGAGTAGAGGGGAGTCGGATGACTTCATTACATTATATAGAAATCCCAACGACAGCAATTTAACTCTAACCCCTATATCTACGTGGTTTTTAACTGCAACCGAAAACTATATTTTACATTTCGGTTCTAATCGAAACCGAATTGAAGAAAATTAATTACGGTTAAGGCTGTTGCAATTGCGGTTTAAAAAAAACAATTTGGTTTGACCGTAACCGATTTATAATTTCGGTTGTGGTCCCATTTCGACTCCCTGAAACAAACCCATTTAAAAACCCTTAAGCGAAACACAAGAAGCCTATGGTAAAAGTATGTATGTAAATCTAAAGCAGCTAGAAGAAGTACGCTGACTTTTGCTACATGATAAAGTAGAGAATACGTTAGAAAGGGCAAGTAAAAGAAGTCCAAATATTCTAACAATTACTGTCATAACTTTGAAAAGGGTGATCTTTGTAAATTTAACGAATGGCTTTCTGCCTGTGATTCGTTGATTATTCTGGATTTTTTCCTATTGTGCTTCTATCTTTAAATCTAATAATTCGCGTATATGTATTTCAATCCTGGCTAAACAGAAGAAGCACTTAAAAGACTTGAAAAATAAAGCTTGGAAGAAGTTTTGGTTCTCGAGGAGCAATTTTGACTACTTAGTTTCTCCACTCTGCGTGATAATTTGCAATCTGCTTTCGAAGCCTTTTATATTGACTGTTTAAATTGAATTAAGCAAATTTCACACACCCACCTCAAGCAGTTTTGGAAATTCGTTAATTCCAGGCGCACCTATGATAGAAACGTTAAGTCTTGGCGATCGTGCATCTATTTGGTCGATTTTTAATCTATTTGGTGACTTCTTTAAAACCGCGTTTTTGGGTTCCAACTGTGATATTCC
The DNA here is from genome assembly GCA_964036015.1 of Leptarthrus brevirostris. Taxonomy (NCBI): domain Eukaryota; kingdom Metazoa; phylum Arthropoda; class Insecta; order Diptera; family Asilidae; genus Leptarthrus; species Leptarthrus brevirostris. The sequence continues at coordinate 11,588,749 of OZ038373.1, forward strand.
CTTCATTCCAAAGAGTTAGTATTTGACGAAAATACATCTCGAATTTAGCTAAAAGTTCTCCGTGTGGCCCTTATGTGGTTCCTGCGCATTTTTTGATTTCTATTCTATGTCATTTAAACTTGTCTATTTGCTCTGCTAGTGTTTCATAGACCCTGGAAATTGCTTATGATTATTGCTTTTCATAAAAGGGGATATCCTTAATTATCGAAAATTTATGTTGCATTGACAAAGTTTTTGAGACCATGGTCTTCGACGTTTTTTACTTACATTATAAACCATTTTTAGGCTCGTTTCAACATGGTTTCTACTACAACAAATTTGTTAGAGTTGTCCAACTTTTAAATACCTTCGCTCGAAGCTGGTGAGCAGGTTGATTATATTTTCACTGACTTCAGTAAGGCCTTTGAAAGAAAAATTCTAATTTATAATCCATCAGTTCTGGGGTTTCCTACAGTCTTCGTTCATTGGTTATGTTCAACGTGTTTTATTTCGTGATGCACTCGAAGTTAATAATTTCTCAGTTGTGCCTCAGGGTAGCCAACTAAGACCTTTGTTTTTCATCATATATATTAATGATGTATCTTTGTTTCATACTGACACAAGAAGCGTAATGTAATGCAGCCCATGCCATTTTTTTTGGTGATGTTTCAAATGACTATGAATTTAATTGCATTTGTTTGTTTTTTATGCTTCCTTTTACGAAAGAATGACAATGCACATGCTTATGTTCAGAGAACGAAAATTAATAGAGCACCATTTATGGAAGGTATCTAAGTCAGAGTATAAAAGGGCACTTAAACTCTGACTTAGATGCCTTCCATAAATGGTGCTCTATTAATTTTCATCCTCTGAACTTTAGCATGTGCATCGTCATTCTTTCGTAAAAGGAAGCATAAAAAACAAACAAATGCAATTAAACAAAAGATTAAATCCGAGTTGTCAAAATCCCAACCCTCTCCCTCTTAAAGATTATCATGGCTATGCCCTTGGGTACACGGTCCCCCAACCCACACCTGCCCCGTACCTAAATTCCTAGGCTGAAGCGTGTTTTTACCCCAATATGAACAGGCTCTTTAGAACATTTTTTTGTTTATTTTTCAACGTAGTCACTACGGAACTCAATGCATTTGGTGAGTCTGGGTACGAGTATTATAATTTCAACGTCATAGAAGTCTCCCGCTTGTTTTCTTAACCACGTCATTTACATTGTTAACCCCGTCATCATAAACAAATGTTTTTCCATTTATATTATAAGTCAGACCCAAAATAAAATACACTATAACAATTTTCTGCACTATGTATTTTTGCTTTTCGAATATCGCTCGTAGAAGTAAGCAAACTATGTGTGCCTGAGAGTTGTCGTGCAGAAAAGACCAGTTCGCTTGCTATAATGATTTTCTAACGACTGTCAACAAGGTTATGTCCGTCTTTACGTTACCTTGAAAAATTTCCTTCCATTGAGTATTTTGCTTGTTGGGTTTACCTCAACGTTACTCAAAGTTAAGAATGACAACATTCCCTTGCCTTTCCCCCTTTTACTCCCATTAGGGCTATAACTCCAATTATAGAAGTAGAAACATATAATTCCAATTGTTAAGTGTTCACAATAAAAGTAAACAGTATTTTATATTGTTCCTGATTTCTACACATTGTCAGTTCTTTAACGACTTTTATTTCACTTAAGTGCCCCAAAATTGATCTTTTAACGTGAGCGTTAACAAAGGAAAAAGTGCTAATAGCTTTTTTATTACATTCTAGATTTATAGCATTCGAAAAAAACTTCCTTTAAAATTCTTGTCTTTATTTTATTTTCTTGGGTTCAGGTCCCCTTTTTAATGGCTCGTGAAATGCTACTTAATCTTTACCTGACCATTTATTGAATTCTCTAAAAGAGACTCGATTTAATGAAAAACTCTTTCAAATTTAAAGTCCATCAATTCATTAAAGTCTCTGAAGGTACACTCCCTATTAAAAGATTTATTATTTCCTGTTTACCCTCTTCAGTTTTGTGTATTAAATATTCCTTTTGGATACTTGCTTTATACAAGCTTTTTTGCCATTAGGATGGATTCTGTCTATTGGGGGTAAGAGGTTCAATAGTTCCTTTTTTCATAGAGATAAACTGTTAAAATATAACTTTTGATTGCTCTTTAATAATTTCATTTAAATTTAATGTTGGCTTAATGATCTTAATCAGAACCAGAAAATTTTAAACTTCATAGAGTTCAGATGTGGAGGGCAGACTCTATTTATTTATTTATTTACAAAGTCAAAACACTTACAAATTAAAATACAAAAACAAAAGAAAAAGTATATAGAATATATAAACATATAACAAAATAATACATAAGCTTAAAACGACTCTAACGGAGCTGATATCTCGCATATGAAGCAATTAAAAAGGCGAGACATTGACGACAATAGCTCATTCAAACCATAGCTAGTGTGGTGAAACGGAGCCTGGAGAAAGTTTATACATATGTTTAAAGGAACGAAAAGGAACACGGATGTTCAACTTAGACAACAATTCAGGTGAGTCAAAAAAACCCTGCAAGATATCGAAGATAAAGGAAGTCGTAGATCTGTTGCGCCTATCCCCTAGCGAGTCCAAAGAGAGTAGCCCAAGTCTTTCTTTATACGCGGGGAGAATCAATGGGTTATTCCATTGCAGGCCATGCAATGCAAATTTGAGGAACGTGCGCTAAATAGCCTTAATACGAGCACTATGAACCGCATAGGACGGCGAGCAAACGGGACAGGCCGGACGAAGGTACAAAAGAGAATCTTGCTGATAAAGGGATTATTAAATTCCTTAGACTATCTCTTAACCAAGCCCAAGGAAACGTTGGCTTTGTTAACAACGTCATTAATGTGATTTATGAAAGACAAATGTGGATCAAAAATAACACCAAGATCCCTTACTATATCCAGTCTGGTTAGCAAGCTGCCGCTGATAGAATAGTCATACATCAATGGAGCCTGCCTTCTTGAATACGAGACAAACGTACATTTATCAACGTTCAAAGGCATATTGTTCGCAAAACACCAAGAATTAAGAGACTGAAGATCACTGTTCAGAGTAAAACAATCGCTGAAGTCAGAGAGAACACGAAAAATGTTAGCATTGTCAGCATAACATAAAATTTTTGAGTTCGCTAAGATGGAGCCCATGTCGTTAATAAAATAATAAATAGAAGCGGACTCAAACGGCTGCCCTGGGGCACCACAGAAGTGACCGAAATTTCACTAGCGAGGAACCGCGAAACAGAACACGCTGTGTTCGGACAGAGAGATAAGAAGAAATCCATTGGACTATCTGCTCTCGGTCCGTCCACCATATCCGCATGACTGATCCCAGGACCTAATCTGCACGATTACAACCTGGGACAGAATAATATCGACATTTCATTTGCGATGGAATGAATTTGGGTACAGGGGATTCTCAGCAATTCCGATCAGGTTGAATCCTGAATTAGTAGATTCGGTGCTCAGTAATGCCCGAGGTGTAATGGCCGATACAGGACTACTTATAGTTCTTGGAGATATCATTGATGCTTCTGGGAATACACTTATACACCCTCACACCACACAATTAAACGAATTGGTGGATTGCAGCCCGAGAACGTTTCAGTAGTCTCTGAGATGATAAACGCTTTCGTATTGAATCGACCACCACGCACACCAACACGCTTGGGTGTTAATAAATGGAGCACATCTTGGGGTAGATTTTAGCGTAATGAGGACCATAATTAGTAGAGTGATCTAGAGCTATACGTATAATTACAGAGCCATTCAAATTGCTCCATCATAGCCTCGTGCATACAAACCAGCTGTCACATATCGATCGACGAATTGAAAGAGCCTGCACGGTTTGTGGTGATCAAGGAACCCTGTTTCACAGATACGTCACATGCCCGACCTTGTACGTCATTAGTAATCCTGTTCGTGATATATCCCACACATGTTCAACACTTGAGAGGACAATGTAACCCCGTTCCCCCACCTAAATATTTCGAAACATCACTTTACTGTGGTGCCATATTTTTCTAGCTTTTTCTTGCGTAACGGGTGAAAGCGAGAAACGCATGAGAATTTGACCTTTCTCTTGTAAAAATGTGTATAATTGGAGTGGCAGTTCGCAGCCAGCGTCAAGTTTTACCTGAGAACATCAATATTCGTAGAACTGAGACTGCTATATACTGCACAGTGCGCATGTGGGGGCAGATAAATAAATCGAAAGATCGAAAGCTCAAAAAGCGATCTTACGAGATCGATTCGACGATCGCTTATCCCTAATATCTAATCTTGTTTTGACGAATATCGAACTCACACGGGTGTGTAGGATGCGCAAAATTATTGGCATATTTATGTTTTGTCTTCTTACTGATTTACTACTCAGAAATGACACCTTTTAAAGAGTTCGGCTGGTTTATTACCGGTATTCATAATGTTTCAGAATATGTGATGAGCAAATACTTATATACTACAAAAATTACTGCTACAGTGCCCCGTAAATGAATTAAAAACTCAATTTTTTTATCTCTTACAATTCAATTAGCTTCTCTTTCAAGTTCAAAGTCGAATCTCATCCGGAATCATCGACTAACGTCATTTGTCTGATAAAAAACAGGGTTTTTACGGAGACTGTTAATTAGTCCTTTCAACTCCATACATTCGGAGGATTTACATAGAACATTGTATGCAAAATATCCAATGCAACAACAAAATCGGAACGAATGAATTTCCTTTTCCCCATAAAATTAATGAAAAATAGTTTATGTACTTAAATTAAGCTTTCATTGATTATCATGGACGCAATACAACTTAATTTTCACTGTCTGCAAAATGCAAACAATCAACAATAATATTATTTAAAATTGTATGTAGGTGGCCAATAATGAATGAATTTCATTTAAAGCCCCTAATTAAATGCAACGAAAATGCAAAATTAAATTGAGATTGTGGAATTAACTATTGCGTGGTTTGCCATCTGAACCATACCACATCCAGCTACATCAATTTAAAGTACTTAAAATCATTTATAAGCCATACGGCATAAACAGTTTGTTTACAGGTCCGATTATTAAGTCCTCGAGATAATTAATTTTGCTGATTTCCATATTTACTAAAGTTTGCTTGCTTGAATGTATTTAATTGGACAGAAATATTTTGATAAGCTCTTCGTTATACAATATATGCATTTGAAATTATCCTTTGGTAAAACAAAAACCTTTTCGGTCAACATAATATTTATCCGCCAAAAAAAGTGAAAAACTAAATCTCTTCACTGTACAAAATCATCGAATTTAATAACAATAAAACGCTAATGGAGTCGATTACACAAAATTGATTTCTAATAAAAAATTAAACTAAAAGAAGACTTAAGTACGACCCTTGAGATCCACACTATTCCCAGTATGAAGAATATTGAATATTATGAGTGAATAGTATAATAAGATAAAAATACAGAGTTGGCAGTTGGTGGAAAATATTTGATCTTTGAAAACTCATTTTATAAAGCACATGATTTTAATTTTTCCATATTTTGTTTTATTAAAATTAGCTAGAATACAGAATTTTACGAGACAAAGTGTTTCGCCTTATAAAGCATTACAAGACTCTTGAGTTGGCTCATAAAATTGTGTAATCTAATAATGTACAATAAAATGTTGAACAATTAAAAACAAGTGTTTTAAAAATGAGTTCTCAAAGAATAGAAAAAAGTAAGCATTTTAATCATTCATCCTCTTATTCATTATTATTTATTTTATTATATTATTTTATAAAAATTCTATGAAAATATAGGGTCCAACCCTAGCCCCCATACCCCGCGCAAAATCTTTTTCATAGCAGATATGAGCAAACATACTATGTAAACAAACGACCCATCCAAATCGGTCCATGTCTTACCTAGTTAGGCTCCATGATCACCCTCAACAACCTACTAAAGTTTAAAACAAGAATATTTTATCGTCACCAGAATAACATATCTTCGCAAAATTTCAAATTAAAGAAATGACCTCGTGTCACTTCTGTGGCATACTTACGTTGCATTTTCCATTTCCCCTACCCTTAGTTTTTTTTTGCCAAGGCTGTGATTTAGTACCGCAGGACATTACCTGAACGTTGGTATTATTACAAAAAATAAGCAGAGACCCTAAGTTGTGTTCGACGGCCAAAGGTTTTGTTCAAGTTTTGTTTGACTTTAAACCCATCCAGAAAAGTTAGGGGTTGTTTTTAGGGTTGTGTACCTCAAAAGGTCCAAAACGGATTTTTATTAGATCACTTTTGTGTCGTTTTTTTCAAAAACGACGTGACGTAGGAATTTGACACTTGGCATAATGCTAGGTTTTGGTGATGCACACATATTTCCATAGTCAAAGGAAAAAATTTTTTTAATAGAGGGAGTTGAGCGCCCTCAAAATAAAAGTTTTTTGTTTACTTTGTCGTTTGAAAGGATTCAAAAAAAATTGTTTTAACAGTTTTGATGCATTGGTTATAAAGATATAGCTGAAAATGTTCTCTATAACATCACTCTTGCGTCCGCCTGTTTTAATATTACTGAAATATGATAATAATGGGAATTAGGGCTCTAACTTTTCCAGGTCCCGAAGGTACGAAGCTTCGTTTAAAACCTTCGGAAATCAAAATCCTCGAAGCTTCGAAGTGGTTAATTTTTATAACCTAGATGACATCTGTAGGGTATTACCATTTTTAACACTGCGATATATGTAATTTCGCTCGAACAAAACTACTTTTTACTACGTTTGCGATAGGTCTTTAATACTTCCTAACCAAGCCAGATTTTTAGAAATGAATAAAAATGAATGTAATTGTACTTGGAAATATCATACCCCCCTGAAAACCACTCGAAGTGACAACAGTGTTATTCGGTGCATCTTTGTCAATAGTTCGTTCAATTATTCAAACCATAAGAGACCACCACTTTTTAAGGAACAATATTTTATGTTTATACCGCGCAACCTCCGAAGCTTCGAAAATTGAAATGTTTGAAATTTATATCCTTCGAAGAGTGGCCTTCGAAGCTTCGAGTCAGAAATCTTCGAAGGTTCGAAGTAGACGAAGGTGAACAGTCCTAATGGGAATTACGAAACCCCGAGGAGACTTTTTTTACAATTGTTTTGTGGTCCGTCGGAATTTCTGTTTCATTTTAATTTCAAGCCCTTAGGCTATTAATTAATTATGTAACTTCTATTAAAGAGTAAAGGTAAGTTACTTAAAACAAAATCTAATGCCAATGATAGTAGTATCGATAAAATGGTATAGCAATACAACTTGGTATACCATATATGTGTCACCCCATCCCATGTCCATACCATATGAAACGTAATGGTATTCTCATACATTCGTGGTATTAAAATTGAAAAATTTGACCTAGTACCTATACTATGAATCTAATGACACTAGGCCGGCCGTGTACCATCGAAAGACCTTTCTCTACGTTGCGGCATGTCAAAACCTAGCTGAGGTCTACAATAACTGAAAACATACTGAATGGTGCAGCGTTGCCAGATCCGAAAGATACGATTATGGTGCCATTTATGAGAAATTATGGTATTAAGTTTAAAAGCATGGTATCCACAAATAATGCAGGTTTTAGGAAAACTGTTAATTTGGTTATTTCTTCTCCAAAACTATCTTTTAATCATTCTTTGGTATTATAAGATATCTTTGAAATATCTTGGTACTTTTAGATTTTATGAAGGATAATTTTGAAATACAACGTTATTAGCATTACCGTTTTCGTCTTCCGGAACCACTTCGATGTCAGTTGTGCTAGTGGAAGAAGCTTTTTGTCCCTACAAGCAGTTCGATGTTAGTTGAGAAATAATTTCCCAGGATGGTTCGAAGTTATTGCATCCTCCGGCTGTTTAGCCACAATCATACCTGTGATTGTAGGTATAACAAGGTTGTCCCTTGTTTTTATTTTAGCAAGATTAATTTGGCTAAAAATTCCCTCGCTATCGGCATTGAAGTGAGGAAGAGACAAAACGCCTAACGAAAATTGTACAACGTTTTTGAATAAATATTCGTTGCCCTCATTTTTCAAATTCAAAATAGTTCCCCAGAAGTTATCGGTTTCCAATTTCTAAAGGCCATCATCAAATGCATAAAATGGCAATCTGCGCCATTAGTCATCGATTTTTTGAAAATCTTCCGACTTCTATATTCGAGGTAAGCCTACCATAAGCGGAGTCAAAGAGGGGAGCAAGTCTCTTGTAATTGACAAAACCAGTTTCGGCTTAAAAAATTTTAGTTTTCGCGTAACTGGATCATTGAAGTCGTACGTAAAAATTATAAATGTGATTAATTTTTTAATTGCATTTTTTAATTTGCATTAATATAGTTATGTAAGTCATGCCTTTTACGTATTTCAACACAAGCTTGAACCAAAAACTCCTGGCACCGGTCTAAGAAGTAATTCATCAGGTCCGGTCTAGCACGAACTTTCGGTGTATTTATATTCTCTTGAATAGATACGCCCAAATAAATCTGTGACTTCAATTTGAATTGCGCTTCATTAGCTGGAACCACCTTCGATAAGTCCCTGATGTTCAAGTACGTGCTTTGCATGTATGTAGCTGCATAAGAGGTCTTTGTAAAGTTCTACCAATTCTTCATGGACATCAGTGATGACTGGTTTACTGGATTAAAAGGACTGGTTGACGTTGGTAAACTTAGGTAGAACCCATTCTAAACACAGGAAATACACAAAATACTTCTTCACAAAAGGATCATTCAAAAGTTCTAAATATGTTCAGCAAAAATCAATTTTTCAGTGAAGAAAAGGCGCAAAGCTTCCCATTGTTCTAGTATCCTTTCTACAACAGCTGATAATGACAACCACATTATTTGGGAAGGGTGCACACTTGGAATTGTTTGAAAGCTGCCAGTCTTTTCGCCAGTCTTTGTTCCTCGCTAGATAATCTGCAGTCCTGGGTAGTTTTTTACATGCTTCACTTGCGCATAAATGTACTGAGTGGCAAAACATTTCAATATGAAAAAATTGTTTCAGAGTCGACTAGGAACAGAATTGTTTTCTCCCATCATGACGATACAGCTATTGGAGCCAAATCCGATGTTTTCCAAAGGAATGGATTGTTGTTCGAAGCTCAAAATTATGCTGTGATAGAGATGCTCGGCAGCTCGGCAGTGGAACTTTCTACGGATCCATTATCTTTAGAAACTTGAGACAAATCCCAGAATTTATTCACAATCCGATTTTGTTCCTGTTCGTAATATCGTACCAAAATGAAACTTGAGTTTGTGGCTGAAATATCCGTAGTTTCGTTCATCAGGATACTGGATTTCGTCTCTTTCAATTTTTGGGACAATTCGACTTTTTCTGTAGCTCCAATGACTTTTGTAATGACCGCACTTCCTTTCGTTCTCTTCATCGACAAATTTTGAGCAATTTTTGAGTCTGGAAAGGCGCTTCTTAAAACTTTCGTGAAGTGATCGAGTAAGTACTTTCAACGGAATGTTATTGTGAAGTTGGTTTTTGAGCGATGAATGCTGATAAGTGTTTTCTATTTCGCAGCGAACAAATCTGTCTAACAGATGCTACTCGTTCTGCACTTCTTCATCTCATACGTCTCGTATAGGCTTTTTTTTATCATGTAGTTTTCCACAAGCGCGATCATGAAAACACATGAAAAGGCCTATGTATTCATGGTAACTGCAGTTGACTCATTTACCTTAGGTAGCGTTATATGAGACAATTTTATAAATATCTCGAGTTACCTTACTTAAGATATTAATCGACGTTAATTATGGTATTTTCGAGGTACCATCGCCATCATTATGGTACATGGTATCTGAGGCGAAGTTATGGTAGAAATACCACAGTTATGGTACGTCTGGCAACGCTGGAAAGGTATTCTCAGCGTTTATAGAAAATGGGTCCTTGAAAACAAACACCAAACAATGATATTTTAGGAAAATTCGCGAAAGAAGCATAGCTTTAAATTTAACTTTTTTTATTTTATTACCTTGTAATTTTAATTAACTTTTGTTTTTATAGAACATAAAAAATTAATAAGTAAAAAAGCAAATGTAAATAAACAAAAGATTACATCTAAGGTTTTGCCCCCCCCAACACTACCACCACAAAAAATTATATATCGTAGCTAAGCCCTTCCGTGAGCTAAGAATAATAGAATAATTTTTGGAATTAGTTTATAGATACAGATTTGGAAAGTTTTTTTTATACCATGTGCCCAAAGCCTAGGACTTTGATGCGTTAGCATGGTTTTGACCGGGAATTAGGCTAAGCGAAGTGAGGAAACTTGAATGTCTTGTTTTTGCATTGCTGCGAGCTAGACTACAGCCCAGAGACGAAGTGGATTTTTTTTAATTCAATTTTAAAAACCCACTGAGAGATCTGGTCTCGAACCCGGGACCCATGGCATAGTGATTATGCCGCTCAACCAATTGTTCCAACTCCGTCTCATTATAGTTATCATTATGTACAGGCTCATCGGGAATGTAGGTGGGGTAATAATCTGTTCTGTTGAAACCTAAAATGACTTGCAAAAGCTAAGCTTCGTATTTGTATTTGAAAAATTCCTTAGCCCCGCAGTGTTATAAATATTCAAATAGTCCATGAGTACGGTTTTAAGAGAAGACTATTCGACTCCATAATGTCAGATAATTTATCGATAGAGAAAACCACAAGACAAATTGTGTTCTAATGGAAGTTTGCTTTAATGATGTAGCCAGAGCCCAGGGGACAGCCCTATGATGCGTTAACATGGACTTGTCCGTAAGAGAATTAGGATGTAGGGAATAACAGAATATGAATGTGTTATTTTTGAATTGCTGCGAACTATATAATTTTTCAGGAAACTAACATAAAATAATCGAAATCATTATTTCAGTATAACCAGAATTGTACGCATCAAATACATCATTTGAGCAGGTGTGAAATTTCGGCAGTCATTCTCACGGTTGCGGATTTAAATATCATCTTTTCTTGGTCATGGGCTTCTTTTCTTTCATAAATTTCCTTTTTCTGTTTTATGAGATTTCTAACTCTTAAAATATACTTCTTGGAAAACTTAGCTTCCAGGAAGCTTTTCAAAAAAAAAAAGTTCACACACGAAATGTCTGAAAGAGGAGGTAAAAAGTGGCAAGATTCCATCACTTTATGACGAAAAAATAAATAAAACATGTTACACCTCTTACACATTTGGGATATTTAAATCCCGAAAAGCTCTTCATGCCTACCACGAAAATCGTCCAAGCGAGATTTTTTGAATATACATAAAATCCCTTTTTGCCACTTTGACACCTACGGTTACATTAAGACTAAAGTGAGAAGGGTAAAATTTATAAACTGACAATGTACGTTTAGAAAGATTTGTCTAAAAGGTGTTTAATCAGCAACGCTTGTCTTGACCTTTTTGAAAGACGTCATATAACAAAGAACGAGTAAATGTTATTTGTAGACTATTTCATTTCCGGAACGAAGTTTCCTAACTAACTTCTATCCAACTTTGTTCACATGTGAGCAACAATTAAAATCAACAAAATTGCTTTATTATAAATTTCAAAAGTTTGCCTTTCGCCCTTTTGTTAAGGGATATGTGAAATAGGGTGTACTCGGAACAACCGTAGTGTTCTCGGTTCGAAGGATATTAATGATGATGAATTGGGAGGGTTGTACTAACCTCGTGTTGGACTAATTGACTCTTTTAACGCTACTTTGAGCTCTCCCCCAGGAGAAAGTTTTGACGACTTGTGACGCTGCAGGAAATTTAAATGGATTATTACAAGTTATCTGAACTAATTAGTATAGTATTAAAGTTTCCGGAAGTCCAGTGCGAAGTTTTGATATCTGTTATTTCCTTTTCTATTAGGGAGCGTTAAAAAACAAACAGATAATCAATAAATGTATAAATCTGTGCAAAATATACCGAATTCCGACGTGAAATTCGTAGCTCTGGAATTGTTTTTAAAAAAATCTACCGAATCTCATATACATGTATCGAAAATAATTCATTCGTCAATAAATCCATAGGAGGCGGATTTGAATTTAACCAGCCCCAATCACGTTGTAGACCTTGGTAAAAAAAAGCTCAATAAAACTTGAAAGAGTGGGTAGTGATTCGCAACCACCTTAATGGTCTAAATCGCCAGGAATCATTTTCCTGAGGCTAGGACTCAATTTAAATCGAAAACCCAAAAATCAAATTATAAATTTTATGATTTATGTTTCTATGATACTCACGGGCGTAAAAGCCAAGCTTTGATTAACATAAATAAATCTGATTAGAAAGCGAATAAAATCACCACGCTTACAAATCCCACCAGCGATTGTAGCCGTTGTAAATAACTTTAAGTAATTGCCTTCTCGAAATTTACTGTCCAACTTGGCCAGAGGGAAAAAAGTTTGAAACTTTTATGTAGGAAGTTTCCATTAAATTGCTTTTCATTTAATTACTTGTTTTAATTTAATTGCAAATTTCGGGAAAAATCGATATTTTAAAATGTACAGCTTTATTGGTAGTTAGAAGAAGAACATTTTTATAGCCTATTATTTGGCACGTTTTTGTGCCTGAGGTGTCTAAGGTGGTGGCGTTGAAATTGTTTACATGCATACTGACAGAATCTACAAAGAACCTGATGCAGTTCTATATACATCAAACCGTCATGAGACTAGTAGTGCTAGGGTCGCGGAAGACATCACAGTAGACAGTGGACTACGGCTTTTCGATTCTCCGGATGGAGCCATTGGGCACATTCCTGGAGATTCTGGCATGGTACCAACCCCTGCATCCCGAGAGTTGGTGAGCAAACTGCCACCACTTCACCACTTCATGTTGCACAGGATCTGGTATCTGGACAAGAGTCTTCGGATAATGCGGCAAAACTCATCCGGCAGTCAACTCGAGAGATTCCATGAGCACCATACGGGTACCCCAAGCAAACCTGTACAATCCCAAAGGTACATCTGCCACAGTATGCAGGAGTTTTGCCAAACAATAGATAACCCTGGCGCTAATAGCCGAAACAGATTGCATACTACAGTGCGACACAGCAATACGACGAAATTTAGGAACCATTGATTTGCACTGGTTGTCACACTTTAAATACGACACGGCAAATATTTGTCGCACACCCATTTACATTTCTAAAACCTGCCGGTCGAACTCAGTACTGCCAACAGTGAAATTGATATTTGGCTTTGATTTTCATGTTATTCGAGCCGTCAAGTTTCCCGTCCAATCATCTATCATGCGATTTCAATCTGTTTCACAGTGCGACAAAACTATTTCGTCACATCGATCGTCGTATTGCTGTGTCGTATGCAATGGTTCATTCTTAACATAAGAGCCCTTGGTTTTCAGCGATCAAGTTCGAGAACTTAACATGATCTCATGTAATTTGATATACCACCAGGGAGAGAATAGATCACGGCGGCTATCATAACTGACAAAATTGTTCATCATTTCTCAGTAAGCAAATTTATTTTCAGGAACCTTGTGGCGATCCCGGCTGAGATCCCCACAATAGGTCTTATGCAGGAAATTGTCCTGGCATTGGCCTACTTTCCTGGAGACAGCCCATTCGCTCCACCTGATGAAGTCAGAGTACTCATCAGTTATTATCGACGGACAAACCGATAGTTTATCATTGGTTACAACGCAATGATAGAGGTGAGAACGTGTTAAGATATTTAATCGGTAAAAATATTGATATAATCATTAGAGGGTGCAAGCCTGCCTTTATCACTGCAGCTGGAGAAGATGTGCTAGATCTCGCTTAAGGAACTGGCGAGCCTTAGACGAAGCTTCATTGTTGAACCATCAACACATCCAATCAATTCCGGGGCATTCTGAGATTTTATCTAGTACTGTTATTCCCAAGAAATCAAACTAAAAGACCTTTAGAGCTGTTGTGAGCTCAAAGGCTAATATGCTGGTCACCACAATCATCTCAATTGGTGAAGTGATGGCTAACCATCTAAATGATATGCCCATACCATGAGATAACGGCCAGGTCGATCGAATAAACCAATCCATTATTTCCATCCTTTCTACAATGTCCGTTGACGATCCACGAAAGTGGTACAATTTTACTCCGGGTCTTAAACTCCACAGAATGTAGATCAACTGGAAAAAGTCCTACTAAAAGCTACTAATTGGGGTAAAAATTAAAAAGCCAAAAGATATACAGTTACTGAAGTTATTGCAGGAAGAACAGATTATGGAGTTTGAAGACTCCCGAAGAAAAATGAGCCAGTTAGCTAAAGAGAAGATTAGAAAAGTTCAGGAAGAAAAAAATAAGTACTATGCGCGCAAAAAAAAGCATTCTAGAAATTTCCGCGTAAAGGATTTGCAGGCTATCAAACGCACCCAATTGTGACAAAACTGAACGGAACAGATCGCTACGAGGTAAAGAAGGTTGGAGAACATGAAGGTCCCATTTTGACAAATATTACGGTTGACTATATGAAACCCTGGGCCACGCTAGAGGAAGAAAGCTCATCTGAGTCAGATGATCCAGCAGTTCATATCATCATATCCCAGTCTAAGGACTACTGGAAGGATACTCCGTGAGAAGATTAAAATTTTTCATTTGAGTTCTGGAACGCGACATTGAGAACGGGGCGTTTCTGGCCCGAATTCTGTGGACGGATGAATCGCAGTTCGCAGGGGATGATATCACAAATTTCCACAACCTCCATACGTGGTCGAATACTAAACCACATAGGACAAGCGGACCTTCTAGCCCAAATTCTGAGCCAATTTTTGGAGTTTTTGGGAAATACACTACTAAATCTACTAGAGGACATCCCTCTATATAATCTAAGAGCAATGTTTTACCAAAACGATGGAGTTCCAGTGCATACTGTCAACACTGAAAGGCAATATTATATAAAATTTCCTGACCACTGGATTGGAAGAGAAAAAAATGATGTGCATACCATGAAAAATTTTTTGTTTTTTTGTTTGGCTAGGTGAAATCTATCACCCCACTGATTTTGGTACGTCAGATCAAAAACACTCTGTATTATAGCAGCAAAACTGATCAATGTTAGATTGCCTAACTGAATAGTTATACTCTCCACCATTTACCGCTGGATCTTTTCGGTAAGCAATCTGCATCTTTGGCTGCCATTAGGCTTAACTCAGTCCACACCTGGAAACGAACTGATTTCGGTCACTCCAAAATCCTGGACGGAAGAACCGCTGCTAATATCGACTATACCACACCCAATCCTTTCTTTGGAGTGAAAATTGATTCCTTTTTTCCCACCAGACAAGAGTGAGAGGAAGATTCACCTCAATGGGGGAAGTCAGTACATCTCTACACTGACGACTTCAAACTAAAAGCCGAGTACGTGAAGGTATCTTTTCGTAACAGCTTGACGTCGATATTTCATTTCACTTACCTGACTACTGCAGCGTGTTTCAGGCGGAAATCATGGCTATAAAGATACAGACTGCTATTAAATCCCTCGCGGGAGTAAATACAACTTCCAAAAATTATAGCATATCGCTCAGCTTTAAATGACATGGCTGAGCATCCGAAAGTACGGCTTATCTGGGTACCTGGACACAATTAAATTCCGGGTAACTGCAGAGACGACGAACTAGCGAGGATTGGCACTATTCGTCCCGACTCCAACATTAACCACCGCCTTGGAAAGTCGCTGGACACTTATAAACTGGAAATGTCACAGGTATCCCTCAGGATTGCAAACGCCAGATGGCAGGAGTAAAAAACACCTGCCTGATCACCCGACAGATATGGCCAAAGCTTTACTCTAAACGGCCAAGAGAGCTCATCTCACTCGGACGTAAATTAATTAGCGTCATCGTGGCCATTATTTCGGGCTACTGTCTCATAGGCAGACACGCCGATAGAGTCGGTCCGCCTTCAAACGACTTCTGTAGGAGTTGCCCAGACGAAGACGAAGAGAAAACCACACTCCACCTCCTCTGCAACTACCCGGCCCTAGCCAAACGTAAGAACTGGGTTTTCGGCTAACGTTCTTGAAGAGTTAAGCGAAATAGGCTCTACTGACATCAGGGGCTTAGTTTGGTTCATCAGGAGCTCTACATGGTTCCCGGATACATGAAGGATAAACCCATTCCATATTGACTCCCCGAGAACTAGATTCCACTGGTGATAGGGAACTAGCTCAGTTTACAGAGGGTAATTAGGTAGGCTCTCCTCTTTTCCTAGGGAATAAATGGGGTCTGAAAATACAGTCTCAATTGTGGTATCACAATGAGCCTCTTTGGCCTAAGTGTACCTTTTTAGGCAACTAATCTAACCTAACCTTTTTATATAAAATGTTTTCTTTTTCTGAAAGCATATTTCTTAAATAAACCAGAAAATCTCAACATTTTGATTTTCTTTTATAAAATTGGCTCATTCCGAAGTGACCTGCTCAAATACAGACTGCTTTTCTATGACACATTTATAATTAGAAATAGCCCTTCCCTTCAAAAACGTACCTCTGCAGAGATCCTTTTTATCCCGTAAAGTATATTCGTAATCCTGTACATCCATAAAACCATATAATTGCAACTTTTTTATATAACAAAATAACAATTCTCATCTTTCTTCTTTCAGATTAACAAACCATGTCACGTGCTGGTAACAATTGCATTTCTGGACGTTAATGGATTCAGCATAAACATGACAGCCATGACCAATCCGGGAGATATTAACTTGACATTTTTTAACAACGAATTACTCAAGAATGCCAGCATCAACAGCTACTATATCATTGAGAAACAGAATAGCACTAAATTGACACAAAATGACACTGAAACCGAATCAGTTGACCTGATAAGAAACGAATTTGTTCAGATTTTCTTTTGTATCCTTTATGCGACAGTTTTTGTCCTGGGTGTATTCGGGAATGTCCTTGTGTGCTATGTTGTTCTACGTAATAAGGCAATGCAAACAGTTACGAATATTTTTATAACAAATTTAGCGTTATCGGATATATTACTTTGTGTACTGGCAGTACCTTTTACGCCCCTGTACACATTTATGGGCGGTTGGGCTTTCGGCAGAGCATTGTGTCACTTAGTACCATTCGCTCAAGGTTGCAGCATTTATATTTCAACGCTAACACTGACCTCTATAGCTATAGATCGTTACTTTGTCATCATTTACCCATTTCATCCGAGAATGAAACTGTCGACGTGTATATCGATAATAGTCAGCATATGGGTTGTATCGCTTCTTGCCACGCTACCATATGGACTCTACGTCAAGGTGTTTTCCTTAGAGACGGACGGTATTATGAACACGTACTGCGAAGAAGACTGGCCCTCAGAGCACTATAGAAAAGTTTTTGGATCAGTGACAACAATTCTTCAATTTGTTCTTCCATTTTTTATAATATCAATTTGCTACACGTGGGTATCATTAAAATTAAACGCAAGAGCTAAAGCAAAGCCCGGAAGTAAAAATTCCAAGAAGGAAGAAGCCGACCGGGACAGGAAAAAGAGGACCAATCGAATGCTCATATCTATGGTGGCTGTTTTTGGTATATCGTGGCTGCCCATAAATGTAGTGAATATTTTCAATGATTTTTATGCAAGGTCGAATGAATGGCGATTTTATACGCTTCTATTCTTTGTTGCTCATTCCATAGCAATGTCGTCAACGTGCTACAATCCCTTCTTATACGCTTGGCTGAATGAGAACTTTCGAAAGGAATTTAAGCATGTTTTGCCGTGCTTTAATCCTTCGAACAATAATATAATCACTATAACCCGAAGCTGCAGGTCTGAGAGAAATACTTGTGCACGAAACGATTCCGAAAACGTAAATATTTTGGGAAGTAATGGCAAAAGGGATATAATTCCAAGAGAGGCAACTTTTGGCAAGGATGGTACAATACCCAGGAAAATTGATATTTTACTTAACGATGATCCTATTAGAACGCAAGTTGATGTTATTGAACAGACAGCTTGTGATATGAAACTTTCAGAAACTCCTTTTATGAGCTCAGACAATACCGGAACCTCCAACCTGGACAACAGCACTGACAACGATAGAAATCATTCACTTTAGAATTTGTAAGTATCAGATATTGTTTATTTATTTTTATTTTATAAGAAATGGAGTTAAACAAATTCATAGATAAAAAGAACAAATTCAAAGTTTCTATTGTACTTTAAATCAGCTGATTTTAACAGCGCATTGGCTACACAAATACAATGAAGTAAATTGTACTCAGAAATGTCACTAATACTGGAAAATGTAGAAAAAAGAAATTGTTTTTTTAGGGATTTTAGCAGAAATAATGAACATTACAATTCGGTTAAATTTGATCAATAACATCTTAAGCAGATAACATTCTTTGAGGATAAATCTTCTCAATTGACAGGAGTTTTATATGTCTTTCAAATTTCGACAAAGCTGAATAATTCAATAGGATGAATCCGGATGTTTTCTGAAATGTCGCCTTGCCTAGTATGACACGATGCAGCCATACGTTATACCAAAGCGTTTTATCTCAGCCCAGCTTATACCAGATAGCTTATCTCAATGAACAACACTCATCTCAAGATCATATCGCCCAACCACAAAATATAATTCTGCAATCTCTATGTAACTTCTGTTTATATTTTAATTAATCTATCGATCCACTTTCCAATTTCCTTTTATGTCGTTGATTTTTAGTGAGATATTCCTGTAGCTGCTGTTGTTGTTGTTACTTCTGAAGGATTTAATATACCATTCAAGCTGATCCTTGAGAGCAGAGATTACTGGCTCAACAATACACATATCTTTGAAAAGGGATCTCTGGTTTGGTAGACGGATGGATCCAAGATGGAAGACAAAACGGGCATCGGGGTCTACGGACCAAGAATAAGGCTGCAGAAATCGCTCGGTTCTGCACCAACCATCTTTTAAGCAAAGATACATGCCATCGAATTCTGCGCACGTAAAATTACTAATAAAGGTATACGCGGTGCTAAAATATATATTATGTCCGGCACTCAAAGCTCTGGGGTCCCACACCTTTGAGTCTAGAATCGTCTCGGACTGTCTAACTGCTCTCAAAGAACTGGCACAGAGCAACAGCATTACGCTGGCCTGGGTGCCAGGACACGAGAGCATTGAAAGCAATGAGAAGGCGGATCACCTGGCAAAAAAAAGGCAATTTCTCAGTTTATTGGACCCGAGCCATCCTGTGACTACTCGAAAAGCCGACTAGCAATGCGTATCAGGTCATGGGAGGACAAACGCAAGCACTCACACTGAACAAATATTCCAGGGTTAAGATTGGCACAGAGGTTTATAACCTACTCAAAACAGAAAACGGAGGCGCTGCTCTCACTCAGCAGACCAGATTTAAGGCTGATAACAGGACTTCCAACTGGTCACTGCCCCTTGGTTACCACCTAAAAACATTAGGGCTAGCTGAAGATGACCCCTGTCGCTTCTCTTTGGAAGAAGAGGAGACAGCGGAACACATGCTTTGTCACTGTGATGCCCTCGGCCGGATCAGGCTTATCTTGGTGGGTCTTTCCCATCACCACCAGATATAGCTAAGGCAGCCCCAAAGAGATTTTAGGACTCATTAAGGAACTAAAGCTTGACTGGGTAGCTTAAATCTGAACCTGGGATCAAGTCACAAAATATAAATTTTGGTCGAAGTGACTAAAGGATGTTGTGAGTCCTTGTTCCACACCTAATAATAATAATAATAATACTTCTGAAGAATGCCCCCATTCAGCAAGTGCTGCGTAAAGTAAAAGAGGTCTAGAACATCAATTGCAGCTTGTAAGCTTTTTCTTGGTCTTCAAAGTAGTATGAAAGCGTAGCGTTAATTGTGTTCAAAAATTACCCCTTATCTCTTTGGTGGATGAGACGATTTCTTTCGTTCAGTTTATCCATTTGGGAAAAACTACAGATCCGTTGTAACCTATGTCGCGGTAGCAAGTTCTGTAAATACATAAAACCTACGTAATTTTGCCAAAAGCAATGCATTGCCAATTTTTGAGTTGGCTTTCAATTTGCCAATTGTTGGGTTTCAAATGCCTTTTTCCTCGTCATATTTCGATCCCAGCACATTAATATTTTGCGAAATTTCATCGTTGCCGGTGAAGCAAGTTATAACATGCCGGCCTTCAATTCCAGAGGTCTTAGGTTTGAACTCCTTCAGCGGCGACCAATGGTTGGTTTGTAACGATAAAAAGAGAATTAGGGTTTGCAGAGTAATGTCGATGGTTCGGAATTCACCTTAAATTGTAGGTCCACTTGCAATTGTTGTCTCGATTCGGGTGACGATCTTTTCCCACCCCCACAAGGGGTTACGGCAACTAAAGAAAGAGGAAATAAATTTGCTGAATTTATGTAAGACCTAAGTAGGTGATACTGGCCGACCTGCGTCTTATCGTGAACGATGAGATTATCAAACAAGAACTAAGTAAACCGCTTTTCAGTTTGGTTAATTGGTTGGTTGGTTAGTCGGGCCGTTTGGTCCCGAAACACCAAGTTCAATCGGACTTGTTAAGTTGGCCTAAATATATACTGGACAGATGGATATACTGGCCTAAATATATATTGAACATTTTATGCTCTTTAACACGGTTTTTGTTTGAACTGAATATCTTTAAAAGCCCAGAAGTTACCTCTGTAAAATGCAAAATAGGCTGACGCACCAATACAAAATGGCGGCTCAAAAAAAAAACGAAACATCTAAAAAATTAGTGAATAGCTTTTTTGAACTCTCAGAGTATAGTACAAACTTAGGTAAAAAATATGAAAAATAAATAAATTTTGTCAGCGACCATTATTGGTCGATTTATTGATATTGACGCATAAAGAGCAGCATAACATTTTGAGGTGTAGTTTGACTGCAATAACAGACAAGATTTATTTAAGTCAGAGGTCCTGGTTCCAATCCCTTCGGCGCCAACCCATGGTTATTTTCTGCTGACAACAGATTGAAATAAAAGGCCATGGGGGTTACAGAGAAAATGCCAGTGATTCGGAATTCACTTTAAATTGTAGGTTCACTTGCAATCTCGAATCAGGTGAAGTTGCCCATGCCTCACAAGGAGATACGGAAACCAGAGAGAACAGAACACAAACAATATCACTTCTTATTAGAATGAATTTATTTAAAATTCATAATGAACAACAATTGAAAATAAATACACAAGTATGGTGGCACTGAGTGAACTTGTTGTAAGTATGTATAGAAATCTCCTCTCTCTCCCACGAGTTCCCGTAACACCTTTGGGCTATGGGACGATAGAAGAACTTTCACTCGAACCGAAGACAGTGGATCTAGGGCGGATCCTGAAGCACTAAAAAATTAATTTTGCAGCTCCCCAGTCTTTTAGCGTAATCATAAGTAGAAAGTTACCATGGGGCTCCAACCCTCGGGATGGAAGCCAAATATGTGACTTAGAAAATCCATACTTTCACGACATCCTGGTTTTATTTCAAGTTAATAATGTTAAATTGACCGCCACAATCATATTCAACCTAACAGGATAAATGAGGGAAGGATGCAACCACCTAGCATATCAAATTGGAACATCGCACTATTTCCAATATGATCTTAGGTCGCTATAATTAACACATTTGCTATGATAAATGATGCATTTGGATGACAACAATTTTATAGCATTCCCAAACTCTAAGGATTACTTACAATTCCTGGAGTACTTTCAGTGCTATTTCCTGAATAAATGTTGAAAATATCCACTCCAACCGAATACAAATACGTGTGCTGTCTACATTCGTTCATTTATCATTGTTTTTGTAAGTCTCTAATCCATAAAATTTCATGACATAGTACATTCGTATATAGAAATTCCTGGTACAACAACATTAGCCTTCGGAACTTTAGTATTTATGCAAACATTAGAAATTTGTTTCGGTAGGTAATAAAATCCGGTCGCCATCTTTAGGGCAATATCATTGCCCTTCATTTTATACTACCTCATTATTCAATACAACCTATCACGCCAAATAAACGTTTGCATAATTTTCTCAGTACAGCTCCATTCCTTTTCCCAACAGACTTGTATAGACGGTATTTTCCAAAATAAATTGAATTTATACAGATGTCCTCGTTTCAGAAATAAACAATATGTTTGTTCAATTAAAAGTTACTGCGTGTACCTTTATTAAGGAATTGTGAGCATTTGAACGAGCAAGGACCATCATAATTTTTGTGCGATGTGCACGTAGAGCTAATATCAACACTAGGCGAATCTCTACGTCTATTTCGTCTGCAAATAATTTTTTTCTTTTCATTGCAGGCGTACAGATTAAGCGGAATAGAAATGCGTACACAGCATTGTAAAAAATACACAACCTGTGTTAATGTGAAGTGATTTTATGAGGACGATAAGATGTTCGTAAAGTTAGAAGTAGATAAGCCGCGAGGTTGTTGGAAAAGTATTATAAGAAAACATCCTTGACAGATATAACTGCCGTTGTGAATAAGTACCAGAAATGAGATGGTTCCCATTTCAGCAACTTTCAAGAATTGATGTAATCGCAAGTTATCTAAACAAATTTAGTATATTAAACTTAAGTGAAGGAAATCATCTGTTTTTTGAGTGAGGAGCTGAAAAAAAAATTTGACAACAATGTGGGATAAGATAAGATTGATAATAATAAAATCAGTTTATTAAAAAGTTTTCTTTTTGGTGTAGTCTTAATGTGATCCACAAGTTTGGAGTTTGTTTGCAATTTTAAGTCTTAACTGTCATACGCTACCTCTAACGTGACGAGGGTTTATTGCCCAAGAAAAATTGAGAGATTATTTTTTCAAAACCCTAAAACTTACTTGTGATGGATTGTTTTCCTGGCTCTTCCTTAATTAAAACAACCACCCAAACTAATATTTTATACCAGAAATAATGTACTAATATTGGCGAAAAATTTCCTAATCTCCAGGATCTCACTATACCTTACATGGAATGGAAAGAAAAATTAAATAGCAAATATTTAATGTAATATACGTAGATGAATCGTTATCCTGTGAGAACGCATCTGAAAATGTCAAAAAGTAATAAATTGCCCAAAAAGTTATTTTGTCAAAAAATAGAAAAACAATTAAATCCGTGAAATCCGGTTACACAAAAGAGCCCAATACTAGTATAGTACGGTATTAAAATTGCTTCAAATTTTGAAATAGACATATCTAATGATTATATACTCGTACAGTTGGTCATATATGCCATGTTTTCAATTATAGTTTTTCTTTTACTTTTACTCATTCCTTTCAAAATCTTTGTTTACATAAAAGTCCTCGTCCGTTTAACTACAGCTTAGATACAAGCCCGGAAGCTGACACGAACAGCTGATCATAGGTGGTGTAAACAAACCGAAACTTGCTACAGTAAAGAATAGGAAACTACTTTTTCGTAGTATTTCTCGCAGTATTTTTAAAGTCTCAACTTGGAATTTACTTGACGTGAATCTACAAATGTTCTGAACATGTGGTCACGATAAAAAAAATTTCTCAATTACAATTTTCATATGTTTTAATGGGAACACTATCTTGTGTTCGTTTTGTTGAAATATTGAGGTTAATATGCGTCAATGACATTAGCATTTCTCTTTAGTTTTGGTTAGGACAGTGTGCAGTTTTATATGTGTGCAAGGATTGGTTGATATGTGATACAAAAGTAAAGGAAACAATGCATGACGAACTGTCATGTTTTCCGCGCTTGTATCTACAGCAGGCTGTGGCTTAACAAGAAGAGTCGTTAAATTGTCCTAACGTCCCGATTTCAATACAGCACTTCTACACAAGCTGTCTAAAAAGAAACCGAATTTTTACTATAGGAACCGTACCCCCAAAGCCATCGAGCAATATATATTTATACTTGAAGAGTTAAAGTTTAAAAAGTAAACTTTAAATCTTCTTCTAAACTATGGCGTGGTGCATATCTGAATCCCAGCGGATAATTCGGTCAAGCCTTCCAAGGAAATGCTATTGGAATTAATAAAGGTTATTGGCGAGAAAAGCAGACGAAGTGGAAGAAGCATTAACTGCTTCCAAGTTGATTCCAAAGAAGCTTGGAGGATGGTATGCGTGCATTAATCTAATCAACTTTGAAGTAATTATGTGACTCACAGTTCTCCCTTGCCATATTAGTTTATGTAGAAGGGAGTAACTTCAAAGCTCGAACTTCAAGAACTACAAGAGGACTGCTACTTCTGCAAGGCAAAGAAGAACAAATCAAATATAGTATACCCAAATGTATCTTCAGTAAAGATACCGACAGTATCATCACAGCCAAGCCGTAGTAGTATGAGCATCGGAAGAAGAAAAGGAAATGGACGAGATGGATTCCGATACTGCAGACAGCGAAAATAAAAGTCAGTAATGAAGAATATATATCTATGGGTAAAAATAAACTTCCCAAACTATTTAATCAAAACACATTGAATAATTTCATTAGAAATATTGGCACGCCTAAGAACATATCTCAATCATAACTACGAAACTGAAGAATCGAAGGCTTGTGGTAATAGGTACAAAGTTTCCCGTTTACAGAAACAGAGAGCGAGGATGATTTAATTCTTAATTGTACAGACATTCACGGTAAGGTGAATGAATTTAAGCCAAGTGTTTCAGATCCGAGGAGTGGAGATTGTTCATGGACTCTTCCAAGTGATTCCTGAAAGCTGTACTACTACACAACAGGAATAAATATGCCTGTGTTCCCAAAACCCATTCAAGCAAGCTGAAAGGGTATTACAGCAATATGTATGAAGTATGTCTTGAATAAGATCAAGTACATGGATCATCAATGACAGGTCTGCGGTAACTTAAAAGTTATTTCGATGATTTTTGGGTAGTAGTCAGGATTTATAGATATCTATGCTTCCTCCATTTATGAGACTGTAGGGACCGTGCAAATCATTACCGACGGAAAGAATGCCTGTAGAGGTTCATGTGATCCAGGAAGTCATCAAAGAATCTTTGCTGGAATCTTCAAAAATACTGCTCCCTCCGCTCCACATAGTACTTGGCTTGATGAAACAGTTTGCCAAGGCCAGTTAACAGTTTGTCATATTAGATAATTAGGGAGCATGTTTCGAGTACTTTAGTATTAAGCGATGTTAAGTTAAAAGAATATATTTCCGATTGACCAGAAGTCCGTAAAATATTTCGGGATTAACGCTTTTTCTACTGTGGCCATGCAATGGTAAAATATAAATAAACTGTCGAATGAGGCGGAATTAATCGTCACCTTCCATGGAAGGCTTCTTACATGCATACTAAAATGGTTCCATTTCCCGCTGGAATATTATAAAGGCACCAAAAAGGAAGAAGCATGCAGGTTATTTATCGCTGCTCCCTAGTGGAAAAAAATTGGAGACACTTTTGCAATTTTGGTGCGGAACAGACTAGTTTCTCCTTCAAAGTGAACGAAACTATACAAAACTATGATTACAAATAATGGTATAGGACTTCCACGTCCAAATATCAGAAATTGAAAGGTTTTGATTAAACCATACGTTTTTCTCTAAAATGGAGTTCATTAGCGCACGATAGTTGTTATTTTGTACCCTAGGCGAAGTTTTAGGTATCGCCAAGTACGCTTTAAGTTATCTGTTCGAAAATTCGAGCACTTAAAGATATTAGACGTACTAGGCTCCAAGTACGCGAATTTTAGATACCCAGGCGCGTACGATACCTGAAAGAATACTGAAAAATACCTAAGCCATAACAAGTTTAGCTCTCCCTTAGCATTCTTTAAATGTTCCTGGTTGTAAATTTAACGAGTACTAAGCGATACTTAACGGATAACTAGTTTAGTTATACTTAAGATGTGGCATGGATATAAAAATATTAACAAAAAAGTCGAGTCTGAAAATTTTTTAGTCTTGTTCGAAATTCCGAAGTGAAAAGTGGGGAAAGTTTTTCGATGTGTCGGGAAGTGCGAAACTCGGCAGGCGAAAACTGTGAGCGTTGATATGGTGGGTACAAAGTGGCCAAAGTACTTGCCCGTACTAAAGGAACACTAGAAGAGTGGTGGAAGAACACAAGGAGAGTAGAACTAGAACACAAGGGTAGTATTGAAAGAACACAAAAATAGTACTAAAAGAACACTAAAAGGGTAGTTAAAGAACACGAGGAGTGTACCAAAGGAACACTAGAAGAGTTCAAAAAGAATATGAGGAGCGTACTGAAAGAACACTTAAAGAGTTCGGCGTAGTTATCTCCTAGGTATCTTTCAGGTATAAAGAACTGCAGAATAAACCATATGTGCTGTTTTCGATACCTTAAATAACACCAGAAGATAACTCCGTTTGAAGAGAATTTGATCGTAGTGTTCTCCAAGTACACTTCAAGGCATCTCACGACGGGCAGTAAACATAACACCAGGAGATACCGAAAACTTTGTATCGGGAACGTAGCAATTCCTCAAATTTATCCTAACGATTTTTTAGAGAGAACAAAAATTTACAAAAATAAAATATATTACTGCAAAGATATTCATTTTGCAATATCAAATATCTTTAAGATTTTAATAATTAAAAAAAAATTTACGTAAACGGTAAAACGCTGGTAAGCAAGAGCAAAGCGCGGGTAAAGCGCGGGTAAAGTGCGGATAAAGAGCGGGCAAACGTCGGGTAAAGCGCGGGTAATTCTAACTCTAATTCTATCTTTATATTCAAAGTACATTTTTCATACATACTGACCATTCAAAAAAGCACTTTTGTTAACTTCAAAGACCGCTCGTGACTGTAAACCTCAAAAACACATACATACCTGAAATCAAAAGGAAAAATCAATTGGTTTAGGAATTAATATAACTAAATATTTAATTTATTTGCTGAGGGCAAATGAATCCTGCAATTACCTTCTGCTGTCAGCAATCTTAAGGTTATATCCTGACACAATATAATTCTCCTGGTTTGTGCTGGTTTGTGCTTATTATAGAAATTTTTACTACTTTCTCGCGAATTCCCGGAGAAGTACGTTAAAAATACAATTAAATTTCGTTTTAATGAAACGCTCTTTCTCCAGTGTTGAACCGAAACGTGGACATTATTTTTATCAGCTTTACAGGAATTTAGTTTCAACAAGCATAGTGAACTGGTAGAAGCAATCTGCATAAATATGCAGAAAAAGCGCAAGGAAGGCGTCAAATAAGGAGCTCCAGTTTTAATTTTCTGAAAACCACTTAAAATGTAACGACCTTAGCGACAATTTATATCACTCGGAAAGCAAGGAACATTATGAAAAGTTCAGTTCTTTTGCAATGTAATGTTCTTAAATTTTGATTGGATTAGTGCTTATCGGTTCATTTGACTCTCCATAAAAATGGTCCGATTATCTTTATAGCTTTGTCGCCAGTGTCGTCAAGTGGAAATTATTTCTGAAACAAAAGAAGTCGTTCAAGAATTTTAGATACTTTAATTGTAATGTGTATATTATTGGGATTTGTACTTAATATATATGTATAAGTTTCGAAAGCAAGGAATACTCATTATAGCAATAACACTAAGCCATGGTGGCCTTTTTTGTTAATCTTAGCTCAGCAAAAGTAGTTACACTCCAAATCTGAGGTCGCAATAGCAGAATTTACGGAAATTGTTGCCTTAAACCTTTAATTATTTGAAGTTTAAGTAGCATCTTTAATACCCTAAAACTCAAACTACGTCCCGGTACGCTACGAAATTTCGAGCGACAATAAAAAGTCAAGACAGCAACTGGTGGACGTAATTGGTTGTCATTCTTGAAAATTTGCTTCGTCTGCTTCGAGTTTTAATAAGGATTAGAGTCTCCTTGAACATAACAAAATTACCAAGACGACAATTATTTCATTAATTAGTTATCGAAGATGCTAGAAAATGTGCCAGTAGCTGCTCTAGAAGTCTTTCAATCTTCAAGCAAATCCCACTTTCTCCTTAGTATAATCTCCACTTATGTGAATCTATCAGAGAACGTCACTTAAGTCAACTAACTGGGGGGGGAGAAAGAATCAGACTTAAGAAAGCACCAGAAGAATTAAGTGTTATTAAACTTTTCCTGTTCTTAGGACGTTAAACTTAACAAACCCGTAGCATGAAAACCCAGATCCCATTAGGGTAAAAACCTTGAGAAACTTCCGCTTTAACGTTTTTCGGATTAACTACTTTCAGTCTTAAAAATAAATGGATTCTGTATGGTCGGTGTTGAACATAAATTATGATTTGTCGATGCAATTTTCGATGTTAAGAAGTAAAGCGGCCTAGTGAAGTTTCAATCGATCTGTTTATATCGCCAATGAAGGTTGTCACAGGAAATTGGATTGTCGAACTTTATAGGCCAATAAACTTTGTAAATTGGTAATTTATAGGATATTCCAACAACAAATCACTTGATGATGTTCTACTGTTGCTATAGCGTGAGTTTTTTTTTGTGTGCACAAAACGTGTTTCCTCCCTTGCGATATTTCTACAAAGCCACAATCTTATTGGAATATTATTGCTACTTCGCTTTGCTATGGAATTTTATCCAAGATTTTGGTATATAGATTAACAAGTAACGACTATATTTCTGACATTGCTTAATAGAGTGCCACTTTGCTTAGCAGTTTGTTTGCTAAGCCCTCCTTTAAGTCCAAAAGTGCCTTTACATTTGACGTCATTTGCAGAACAATTAAGTAGAAGTGCAAACCCAAAAACTCTCTCTGGAACTTTGGCTACAGATATCATTGTAATCGTATACATATGCCAGGTACAGGGAGCGTACTCTAAAATAGTAGTAACATCTTAAAAGATTCGTTTTAATTACATACACTAACATGCAAAAAAAGCCGCACCTTGGACAAAAATATTTTCTTTACAGTAGTAGAACATATAGTAAGATGTTTATCAAGCTGTAATGATAATTACTCATATTTTTAATTTAATGGACTTGTGAGTTTAATGAAATCAAAATATTCAATTTCAACAATTAAAGCAAACCAGAAATCAGCGACGAAATGTAAAGGTAAAAAAACCCCCACTGATTGCTGTATAAACCCCACTAATTTGCTATTATAAGACTAGTTATCCTCCTTGGCATAGAATCATACAACTTTCTTATGTAGTCATACCTTACTTATCTAAGTAATCCATACCAAAGTGGGGTTCCAAGAGTCGCTTAAATTCGCCAGCCGAGCGAGTGCTTTTAATATTTAAAGCATGAGTATTCCACAAACATTAGCTTGGACAAGATAAGATTTTTCCCCAACAACTATTCTTACTATAGTCAAAGATAAGTTCATAATCCTAGATGAACACAAGGAGCTGACATGCTCCAATTGGTACACGGATTTACGAGTATACACCAACTTATCCAATAATCACAAAACTCTTATATTGAGGTAAGTATCAACTGCGCAAAGCCAAGATCAAGTTTCTTAAATGCGAAATATGGCCATATCTTTTTAAGTTATATTCAAAACCAAAGCCAAAGCCTGCGCACAGTACCGTAGATCTTTTTCAAATTCGAAGTTAGTTGGTCACAGCATGACATTAACGTTTTCAGTGCCACACCAAGACTTTTGACCTTGTCTCTAAACTGCAAAACTGTCGAACCCAAGACCACCTCCGGGAACCCCTCCAGGTCAATCTCATTTCGAGAGAATAGGACACATTCAGACTTACCATTATGGTTCAAATAATTTCTCAGTGACCAAAACGCCGCAGCTACAGCTCGTCATTAAGGGGCCGTTTAAGTATTACGTAACGCAGTTTTTGACAATTTCTGCCCCCCCCCCCCCCCCTAAACATTACGTAACACTAAGATGATTATTTTTACCTAAAAATGTCAATTATGTTGCACAAAATACTGGAATAAGAAGCAATGTAAATTAAACGAAATTTCAGCCCACTTTGGCCCTAATGTGTGCGTGAAATTCGTAAGTTCATAACTTGTAGTTTAGGTGGTTTTGCTTGACCGCAACGGTCGGACTCTTAGAGTTCAAACTATACACTCGTGGTACACGGCTTATTGACATATATATACTTCCGTATACTCAGTGACGCGACTCTAAAACAAAATATGTGTAGTGTCACGAGTTAAGACTTTTAATTTTAACAAAAACTTAATGTTATGTAACGCGTTGCTTGACATCCCCCCCCCCATATCGCACCGTAACGTTTCACAAGACCCCCACCCCCCTAACTGCGTTACGTAATACTTGAACGGCCCCTAGGTCGGGCAACACAATCCTCATCGAGACTTCTAGGACTGTTTATATGGAGCTGAACATTATCAGCATAGATTTGAAATGTTGAGTCAAAGACTATGTCCACAATATCATTAATATAAACGGTGAAGAGTAGAGGGCCTAATACTGACCCTTGGGGTACCCCCATATAGATATATGTGGAAGCGGAAAGCCGTTCTCCTATCTTGACTTGCTGGCTGGCTCCTAGTAGCAAGATAGCTCCGGAAAAGTCGATGTGGAAAAATCACACTATTTATCCAATTTTCTAAGCAGAAGTGAATGGTTAAAATAATCAAAAGCTTAAAAGAAATCGAGGAGTGCAAGCGCAATTGTTTAATCGTTATCGAGATCTGCTCTAATATTAGTTGCAACTATAAAGAAGCGGTCTCAAAACTATGTCCCCTACGAAAAACTGATTGCCACTTTGAAATAATATTTCTTTCCTCAAAATAAGTCAGCATTTGGTAAGACATGATCCTTTCAGGAGCCTTTGCAAGAAAGCAAAGAAGATTTATAGGCACTGGAATGAGCCTCTTATAGACTAAATGTGTTTACAACTTAAAACTAACGCTAAAGTATTGCAATAAGGCTCTTGAAACAAGGAAATCTCTGCACTAGAGAATGCGAATTATCTAACCATCGGCTTTAAGATAAAAGAGTAGCGATTTGTAAAGATTGTAAAATAATTTTAATTTAAAAAAGTAGTCCAAGGAGTTCTCATCTTCAAAATTAACAAAAAGTATAATTGCTCCAACGATGTTTATGCTTTTTTTAAAAGGTATAATAAAAACGCAGTTTTCCTTGAACCAAGCAAACATTTCTGTCATTTTCGGGAAAATACTCCTTTTTCCATCCAATCCACAACAACATCATCCATTCAATAGCTTTTGTGTTCATAAATCATTTCCGGTACTCTGGTATCTGCTTGCAGTTTTATATGTGTTCCAAGTAATTTCCGGAATCACTGCATGCTGTATAGATTTTGTTTCCAAAAGGAAACCTTTCCTGGTAACATTGCGAACGATACAATTTAGTGGTACTAAAAGTATGTTGTCACCTTTTACATTCACCTCATGATTTATACGAGTAGAGTCGAATCTTCCTTTGTATCATCATTAATCACAGAGCTTTTGTACATAAGACATTTCTTCTGTAATGTCTCGGGGGTGGGAAAGATAAGCATTCAAAAACGTTTTTCATGACAGCATTTTATTTAGGTTTGGACCTTTCAAGTACAATTTACCTTTTAACTTTTAGTAGATATAGTCGTCTGGCAGTTGCAGCATCTCTTCCGGTAAAAAGATCCATTAGAGAATGTGAATTGAAAGCTTATATAGAATATGTTTCTTTAGAGTTTCCTTGGTGCTTTCCTCTTAGTCTTTTCATGTTTTAATACGTTAGACGAAGATTTTAAATATTTTTAGACACAATTGTCAGACTCCTTTATTAATTCTTCCCAGATTCATCGTGATAAATTACTACGAAAGTTAAATAAAAAACTAAACCCCGCATCAACCTAGGCACTTTTTGCAGGCCCTTCAAGTGCGGCTTGGAGAAATCCAGATCAAAGCTGGCGAAGTATGAGTTAAAGAGACGAGACATCGACGATGATCTCGTGCATGCCATGTAGCGTGCGGTGACCGGCGAATTACAGGAAGTCGTGGTTCCTCCAGGAGCGCTGGCATGGAGACGTTCACAGCCTCCAACAATTCGGGTGAATTTATCACTCTCTGCTTTAAATTGAACAGAAATACTAATTTTCAAATATTACGCCTCTTTTCAAGGAAGTGAAGAGAAATCAGCCCCACACGGTCAACATAAGCGGCAAGCACCAAAGGATCATTCCAAGTGAATCCGCGAAGAGCAAAATCTGCGCTGCTCTGCCTCAATGCGATTGGTGACCGGCGAAGTAGGGAGCACATACAGGGCTAGCGTATTCCAAAAGTGGTATAACGAATATGCAGTAGAGAAGCATGGTTAGGCAGGAATCATCAAGTTCCTTAGACCATCTTTTAACGAAGCACAGCATCGCATTAGGTCGTAGGAAACCCGAGAAGAGGCAGCTTATAGACCAGGATTCTATGGTCACTCCTATCGAAGGCCTTACTGAAATCTGTAAATACACAGTCCACCTATTTGCCTATTTCAATAGTCGGCAAAAGAATAGTTATGAATTTAAGAAGATTGGCAGTCGTCGATTTGTCCATGAGGAAACTATGCTTGAAAAACCCCAAAAAAGGCTTGCAATGAAATCAGAACACGAGGAATGACGAGGGACTGGAAACCCTTCGCAACATTGCACATGACGATAATTAGCAACGTCAGTCTTACTGCCTTTCTTATGGAGAGAAATCAACACAGACGTTTTCCCCAAGTTCAGGAAAGCGGCCGGAACGCAAGGACAGATTGAACAAAAACGAAGAACGCTAGTAAGAGACAATTGAAATTTCTTCAATAAGGAAGCAGGAATACCATCAGGGCCACCCGAGAAGCCGTCCGCCAAATTAGACAGATGTTCAGCAACGAATGCTTAGACAAACACTAAGTCTTTAGACACAAGGAAGGTAAACAGGAGCGGCGTCAAGTGGGTAAAATCCGAGGTGGAGATATCACAGTGGGAATCACATAAAGAAGTTCGGAAAAATTCCGCGAAGAAATTAGTAATTGTAAGAGAGGCGCCGGTCTCGCAGTCGCGGTATCTCAAAGAGAGGATAAGCGTCACAATTTCGCTCCGAGTTGATAATGCTCCAGAACTGTGTAGGATCGCTGACGACGGTATTAGGCCGTCAGGTTATTTTTTTTAGGTTACTTTGTTTAGATTAGGTTGGAGTGACAGACTCCCAAGGGGAAGGTACACTTAGGCCATAATGGACCATTGTGATGCCACGTTACCGCCATGATATTTGAAAACATGATGAAGCGAAGTAAGTCCCTGCCATCAGCATATCCTAAATGCCGGCTCCGTCGGTTGTCTAGAGTGAGAAAGTTGCACAGGAAACGATGAGGGATGATTTCCTCTTATTGCTCATCTTGTCAGCTTCTACAAAAGTCGGTTGAGTCTGCCGGCGTGTCTGCTTATGAAGCAATGACTCAACGCTGCAACGGTTATATTTCGCTTGAGCGAGATAAATTCTAATAACCGCTTGAGGTCGAAAGTCAGCCAGATCTGCCAGGTGATTAGGCAGTTATTTTTCACTTGATTTTTATTGTTAGCAATCTTGCTGAATGTTTGTTAAATTTTCATTTGCATATCGCTAGCGACTTGCCAAGCTGATAAGTGCCTTAACGTACTGCTCACATAGGTAAAGGGTCATAATGACATTTCAGGTAACCGTAAAGTGGATGACCCAGCAAGAATCGCTACTACTTTACCAGGCACGGACATAACTTGACAGACTGATATTAAAAATGACCTATCTACAAGGTCCGTGCGAAAGTGGCTTAGAATATGTTCCGCGCAAAAGCGAACCGCGTGAGATTCTTGCCAAAAACGAATCAGACAAAAATTCCGAGCAAAAACAAGTTAACTACATTAACTTTGCATTACTTTGTGTAGCTAAGTCGTTTTTGCCCGGAATTTTTCTCTGACTCATACGGTTCGCTTTTGAGCGAAAAATTTTCTAAGTGACTTTTGCTCTTGCCTTGTATATAGGCCATTTTCACCGTCAGCCTGTAAAGTTATATGCATGTCTGGTAAAGTAGTAGCGATTCTGTCTTACTTTACGGTTACCTGGAATGTCACAATGGCCCGGTACCCATGTAAAGTGTACGTTAAGGTACTCAGACATGTTAAGCGGCATATTTTGAAAGTTTTAGAAGTCCGTATATACTCCCGTGAGAGTTTTAAAAGCAGCCTGATTGTCTGTGAAGATACAGACATCGTTTAGCGACTTTGCTCTGTCCTCTAAACATTCTAATGTTACCTTTATAGCAATGATTTCTGCTTGAAAACACTGCACTAGTCTGGCAAACGAAAAGATCTAAACCATCGGCATAAAGATTTAGGAGGGGGGAGGGGAGGGGGATTTCTTTGGGGACTGGGATTGGGTACATTTCTTGTTATAGTTCCATCCAAAATTTTGGAATGCCCGTCTTCGGTACGTGTCCAAGTCTGAACTGAATTAAGCCTAATGGCAGTTGTAGATGTGGTTCGCATACCGAAAGGTTCCACCGGCGCTATGTGGAGGATGCTTTTAAGTACTTGGCAGGGCACCACTGATTAGTAGTGCTGGTCTCCTCCAGCACTTTCTGATAGATCACCACCACCACCACCACCAGATGTTCAATCCGTATGTAAGTACAGGCATAATACCGCTAATTTCGAGAGAACCTGTTGCATCACCTCACCTAGGATATACTTCGTCAGCGCCGGAGTGTTCAAGATCTAGATTCCATAGAAGCGATAAGAATATCCCTCCTTTGGGTGTGCCTCTTCTTACGAATCGTTGTATGTTACATCCCCCAAACGGAACTTTACGATCCTGCATTTGAGCTTGAGATCTATAAATTAAATGAATGAACTATCTAGATCCAGCTTCCTTAAGGACCTTAAGGATGCCGTTATCGGCTCTGGGCTGACCTTATTAATAGCACCCTTAATACCAAGAAACACTGCAAGGTGAATACCTTGTACATGATTGATCTTTTCATTTTATCGATCAGTTTATGCATGTCTGTCTCAACGGATTTATTCTTCCTATATGCGTGCTGCCAGAGAAAAAGGTTAGATGGCTTCATTGCTTTTTTTATTTGGACATCAATAAGTCTCTCCACGGTATTAAGAATTTAGGAGAGTTGTCCTCTTTTCATAAGTTATTCTAAAATACGTCCAGATTTATTGTCTTGGAGAAATTTGATTGTTCTCAATATTTTGGTTAGCATTCCCTTTTTTTAACGGTAATTTTTGATCCTTTATTTTTAATGCAAATCCATAAGAGAAGGAAGCAGAGATTTAAAAAGATAACAGCAAAGAAACTACACTTAAACCTTCAAGGAGAGAATTAAGTTTTCAAGAAATAAGAACATCTTTACAAAGGGTGGTGACAAATCAAAGAAATTTCTTATTACAAAAATGTGTCCTTCTGTTCTTCTACAGCAGAAAGGTACTAGACAAATACTTTCATCTGTTATTTGAATAATTCATAGTCAGTTCATATAAATTGTTAGCGTAATGGCATCTTTTACCTTCCTTTGAAATAGATTTCAAAGCTTTATTTTCTCCTTGAAATTCCAGATGCTCAAATGAATAATATCAGAAATAATTATTCATTAATGAAGAAAAGGAGCACTCATGATTTCCATTTTAAAATTTAAACAGCTCTTTCAAAAATGCATTTATGTTTATTTGTCGTCAAAAAGGGTACTTATTGCGGTCTGAGTGTCTCAAAAGGAATATTGTAGATTTACCTGTATTTAATTAAGAATAAGTAAAGAAATACTGCCTTTAAAGGTAGAAAACTTTTTCTAAACTCTTTTGAGCTTTAATATAAGTTTCAAAGGTAAACGTCCTCCCATATATGTAAAATAAAACAGACTTGCGATATCTCCGTTCTTAAGGGTTATCTGATGTGGTTGTAAGACAATACCCCCTCTGTATCGTGTACAAGTTCTAAGAAGATATAAGCTCGTTGATAACTTAACCAGCAACTGAACAAACAGTTTATATGACTGCTTTGTACGATTGCTGCGTTACGAATCTGACGATGTTCATAATCTGCCGTTTCTACTTCAGGTCGACTCTACTTGAGTTTAAGTTGAAGCTTTAAAGTATGAAAAAATAAAAACTTTTTTTAATTCTGCCTTGCTGCAAAGACACCAAATATAGACTTGGTATATTAAACAATGGAATTGAGAAAATATAACTAGGGCAAGTTTAGACAAAAAAGAAAATAATTTACCATCGCTATAACGCTAAGAAGTGCAAATGATAGCATGACGATTGAGTTGAGAAAGGCAAGATGATAAAGGAAGTGGAGGAAAGGAGAGGCACAAGTAGAAAAGGGGTGTAGAAGAGGGGAGGATGCAAAAGAAAAAGGAGAGACTAGACCATAAAGTAGAAAAAATGAATGAACCATAAAAAGCAAAGAAGTAGGAGATAAAGACAAGATAAAAGCAAAGGAAAATCTTTGGTAAAACCAAGTGTGCAGATCTTTTAACTTAAGTAGTATATCGAAAACTAAAGGCTGTTGCGCAAACTCCTATAAACCTTGAACTAAGGGTTTACTGCTACACAACATATGTACATTTATAAAACCGAAGCAGAGAGAAGGATCAAGAAGATCCGCACAAAACTGAGGCCGAGAACAGTCGCCGAACACGAAAAAAAGAAAGTTTTTGTATAAAATTGTTTATAAAATTTAACTATTTGACAAATCATTTAAAATATTAATAGGGTCTATTCTGATAGTTAACCAATCGATAAAAAGAATAATCACCAAAACTTGTCAAGAATTACGACCTGCAACGTGTCCAGTCATTTAGGGCGCTAGGGCTTGTCTGATTTGTAAAAAAACGATAGACAAGCAATTTTGAGTGGGCTATCAGACATTGAGAGGGTAAATCAGGTTTTCCCTCCTGATATCGAAAATCATATTTTCTGACAATTTAATTAGTCCCTTTTTTCGCCATTAACGTCCACAGTTGTAAAACATTTTGTGGGGAGTACTAACCACCAAGGTGTGAGGGAACCCGGTATTTAGTTACCTGCCTGTTCTAAGCAAGGGGTAGTAAAATATTGGTATTCCGATAGGGCGTCAGACCACTGTGTTCTAGCCAACCCGAGGATCTAAGAAATTGAGCTAACTCCCTAATTTTTATTCCTGAAATTTCCTAAAGATTCTCCAGAAAGTAATTTCCCAGTGTCCTCCTTCTGGCACCTACCAGAGCTGGGCACTTGCATAGAAAGGAAAGTACGGTTTATTGTTCGCTAACATCACCGCAACTGCGACAGTGTGTATTATAAGGAGCGCCAAATCTGGCCGAATGATCACCAATTAGGCAGTGTCCTGTGCATACTACGATTAATTTCGCAATTACAGCACGGACCTGCCAAACAGTTCCGAAGTTCTATTTTTATTCAAGCTTATCAATGTCGTTCTAGAGATGGTACAAGTTGAGAAGGCACTCACTTTAAGGTTAGCTTTAGCTAAGAAGTGCTGAAGTAGTTACCATTTAAGGCAACTAAGCGGAATATGAACGTCCTCTGCTTTGGAGGAGTTCCTCTATACAGTCTCTGACCAGCTTTGAGGAGGTGGTGAGTGACTTAAGCGCCTTTATGGCAACCTGGTTATCAAAAAATACCACCGTTCGTTATTGGAGATTCACTGAGAGAGCGTGCCTTCAGAATCGCAAGCACCTCCGCTTGGAATACGCTTGTTGTTCGGCAGTCTGTAGGACGAACAATACGTTCAAAGTTTCGGAGAAAAACTGGGGATGATACCATGGCCATAGGGTTTGGTGACCCAACATCCACACTCTTTTAGTCTGTTGGCACTGCATGGCGCCTGATAGATGATGTGAAGATCAAGGGGGAGGAGGTGCAGCTCCAGTAACACCAATGCAGGCAGTTCTCTGCACCTTGTTTAATTTGGCCCTTTTCCCATGGGGTTTGGTGGCCAGCTACGCAGTCATAAGTGAGGATAATCGTACCGCCGCTGTGTACAAACATAAGGTCATTTTAGGTTGCAGCCCCCATGTTTTATCAAAAGTGTGGCTCTTCTATATTTTGCTTCCAGTTAAGCTTTGGGTCTAGAGTAATTTCTAAGTACTTAACTCTAGAGGATAACGATAGTTGATGCCGTTTAATTGCTACATGGCAAATTTTTGTCAAGATCTTTTTTGTTACAAGTCTTCAATTCCGGTCAAAGCTAATTTACTAAAATTTTTGTCAGAAAACGGGTTTTTGCAGTTCAGGACCACTTCGTTAATTAATATTGTGAGTTTTAATCGGACCCGCTCCCTGACGGATATTTTAGTCGCGAGCTCTCGTATAATTAGATCATAATAAATATTAAAACTAAACCTAAGATATGATTTCAGTTTTTAGAGAAGGACCTCCTCTTTCCAAAAAGTTATATTAAAAGTCGTCAAAACTCCAGGCTGGTGCGCTAGTCAATAATAAAGTTCACATCCCAGCGGAGTGTGCATTAGGAAGTGAAAACCGGAAAGGAGAAGAAACAAAGACGAGAGTGAGGGTATGAAGAAAGAAGGAAATCCACATTATCCCGATAACGTTATTTACCAATACTTGTTTGTCAAAGAAAACTTAATTGAATTTTCTGAACCATTTGGTTCCTAAGCAGCTATTGTTTCTGGTCGGTAAATATGTTTAAAACAATTTCACATATATACATATGTAAGTGGAATCTGGGCTTCTTCATAAAATAAACTTTGACAGAATAGCAACAGTGCTGGTGGCCCATTGGTTAGGGTAACGGAGAATCATACATATGATCCTCAGTTCAATACTCGATCTCGCCAGTTGCTTATTATTCTCTGATTCCTACTTGTATAAGCCTTTTTATCTTTTGTTCTGCTTATGTAATCAAAGCCCACGGACAACCCTATAATGGGTAAGCATGACTATGGAAAATTGAAGACCTTGTTTTACATTACTCCGAGAAAGATAACAGCCCAGAGACAGATTTTTTTTTTTATTGCTTGCAAATTAAAAACTGATAGGCAGGCCGAGGCTCGAACATACATCCAAAGCATGGTGATTGCGCCACTTATCGATTGATCCAACTCCGTCTAAAATGAAGACTGGTATACAGACTCAATAGAAAAGGCAAACGTACGGGCTACTAATTTTACCGTAAGTCCGTATCTTCCACCTCGAAGGTAGGCACCAACATTACTCTCACCAACTTAAAACTTATACCAATAAAAGTGAACTCCATTTTCGGACGAGTGCGGTTTTCAAAAATTTTCGAACCTTGACGTACCCAAGTAGACCATCACTCGTCAACGCGCAAATTATGAAATCTCTTGGTTTGATGACCTTGACCTTTGACCTACCTTACTCAACCTTCCCGAGAAAAGCAAGTCAAGAAATCATGGATGGCTGTTAAAGAACCTTTAGCAAGAGGTAGGGATTTCAACCAAAGTTGGTCCTATCGATGTACACAGCCATGGTACGTCCTACCCTCACCCATGAGTCACTATTTTGGATGCATGTAATAAGTAAGGGATATATTAAAACAAAACTGAGCAGAACATAGAAAACAGCAGGGATGTGAACCACGGGCGCCTCCGGCCTTATTCCGCGAATGCCTTGAACGTGATTCTTCACCTTCGGCCTATAGACCTACATATTGAAAATATCACATCTAGCAGCTCAGTCTAGATTATGGACCTCGAAATTATGCGGCCACAAGAAGAACCCAAATATATAACCAAAGCAATGATCTGTTCTTCTTCACACTTTCTATCAACAGCAGATTCCAGATGGAATCTAGGAAGATACGGGCAAATTATAATAAAGAGGAATGAAAGAACTCCTGAAGAGACGTCACATTGCTGCACCTGCAGTGATGAGGGGATATAAGAAAGTCTGGCCAGAACAAGATATAGGGCATTTGTCAGCCTTTGTTTTTACGAATTGTAGGAGATATCGGGGAGGAAAATTCATCCACTTCTCTTTATCTTCAAATAATTGAGTCACGAGTTTATGTAGTATCAAAACGGCACATTGAATGAAGGCCATGCTTTAGCTAACAGCCTTGTTATTGCTGTCCCCATAACTTTCATCTAGACTAGCGTTGTTTCGCTCGATACGTCGAAGGCCTTAGACAATGCCTGTCTCTCTACTCTTTCACCTAAACTTTTAAATTGAACTTAATCCCTTTTTTTCTAATCTGGTTAAAGAGTTTTCGACTTCAGTTCATATCATTTTTAGTTTCAAACTAGGGCGAACTAATTTTGGACGACTCTTCGGTGAACACACGTAATGTCCTATATTTTTCTGATGCTACTTGAATAGAGGTTGTTCTCATAAAATTACTCAACAAGTAGTAGAGCCACCTTCATCCTCTCTCATGCATAGATTACTTGGCAGAACAGTAATGTTTAGGAAATATTTTTAAGTATAACTATTCCAATGTGGAACAATCTGTCTTACCTCTAGCAAGATTATAATACGCCGTTATTGAAAGATATTATTATGAGGTTGGAACCATAGATACCGACACTCAATTTTTAGTTGTTTTTCCACCTTTACATTCTCGTTTTTTTAAACTGTGCTCTTGCACCATAGGGTATTCCTTAAGCTTTTGCTGCCCCGCAACAAAAAGGCCTATTTTGAAATCGTATTGTGGTGGTTTTCAATCGATGGTAAAAGATTTGCATTTCTGAAGCAAGATTTAATAGCCGCACTTCACTTCTCTTATACTATTTATACTAGTAATACTATTCTTGCTAAGTAAATATCTGATGCTGTCTTTCTAGCTATATTGGTTTTACTAGAAAAATTAGCTTTTTTCGTAAACTGCAGTTGTCTATTTAAGAACTGTTCTTTTTACGTAAGACGATTAAGTCGTCGGTGGAGTAAGTGATAAAGTATCACCTACGAATCCAGAGGTCAGGTTCGAATCCGGCGACGCATGGTTGTTTTCTACTGAGAATAAAATACGATAAAAAAGGCCATCGAGGTTGCAGAGAAAAAACCGGTGGTTGGTAATTCACTTCAAATTATAAGTTCACAATCATTTCGCAATCATTTATTTTCTCGAATCGGATGAAATTCTTGCCCCTCCCCATGCCTCACAAGGGGTTCCGCAAACTAGAGAGAGAGAGAGAAAAAAGATGATGCTTTCTATTCTGAAACGGGAAGACAAATTATAGGGCTTTGGTAGAAAATCACAAACGTCAAATGCCGGTTAACAATATTACTGTGAGGCGTAGCCCATTTTATTTTCAACCTATACATACATCTGCAACTGACACTAGATCACAAAGGTTTACATGAGGGGTGATGCTTACTCTTGCCCATATCGCGAGTAAAAATTACATAAAATTGTAAACTTGTATAAATATGGTTCATGGAAACCTTATTCTTATCTTCCGCTACTCCTTCCACCTGATTACAGTCCACACAAAACTTCTTTTGTTACAGTCACAGCCGTCACGTTTTTTAAATTAATTTTATCCCATTGCCCCCTTGAACTTTTTGGATAAGGAATTTTAATTAGGCGAATTTCCGGAAAATGTAAATTTTTTTGATACAAAAGTGGAAGAAATGTAATCCATATTCGAAAGGTTTGTTTGTGTACTTCAAGTTGACATAATAAAACAAAACTTGATCTATCCAACCGGCTTGCATCACAACATATTTAATCTTACGTTTTCGCATATGGTTTTTTCAAATAGTATGAAAGTGTTCCAAAGAGAATAATGGCAGTATAAAGAGCAGCTTTATTCTATAATCTTCCACGTCGTCAATGGGGATGGACTAAAACTAAAAAAGCTCTGCAAATATCCTCTACACAAGCAGATAAATGGGGACCAAAGAAGCTCATGGCTATTAGGGTTAAATGGCCCAGAAATCCCATCAAGCCATCATGTTACATATGAGCTGGTCAACACAAACTTCTTTGGATAGGTTAGTTGTGGTCTATAAAGCCGGGGGATGCAAAATAAAATGGAAAAGACGGACGGCCGTTAACGCAAAAGGTTTCATGTTTTCATACTTAAATATAGTTTCGGTTTGAGTCAAAACATTGATGTCTGTAAGATATAGTCATTTTCTGTCTTTATAGTCGGATGTTTTTTGTGTTATATCTGAATTAGGGCTATCTCACGGAGTAAAATTGCAGCAGCAAAGGATATTTTTTGTTACTTGATTCAGAAATTTATTGAGAAGATTTAATATTGTATTTTAATAAGATAAGTACTAGCAGAGTAATTTTTAGTTTCATTTCTAGAGGGATCTCTTGGCTTACATGATAATTGATTTTAAAATTGCATTCTCGTTTTTCAAGCTTGGCTTGTGAAAACCATAATTAGGAGTCTAGGAAGTGTCAATAGCAAGAAACAACATTGGACAGCTCAACAAGATTGATATTGTCGAACGAACGTCGAATGGTCATCAAACTCCTTAGCCTACCATTTAACGAAATCCAGAGACGAATTTACTTCGCTAAAAATCCCATCAAGTTGAAGTCAAGTTGAATTCTTTTGCGAAGAAAAGTAGTACACTAAGTAAAAAGGTAGATAATCGAACACCAGAAAGCAGTCTATGTAAGTCGGAACTTAACATTTCATAATCACGAGTGGAGGAGACAGCATGAAAAATCTTGGCATCGTAAGCATAACAAAGAATTTTTGAATTAGACCAAAACGAGAATACATCATTGATGTAAGTAATAAAAAAGAGCAGACCGATGACGCTGCCTTGAGGTATACCAGAGGAATGGTGTATCTTATTGGAAAGAGATCAACGAAACAAAATCGCTGAGTGCGACTCGATAAGTACGAGTGAATGCAAGCATCGAGCAAACACGGGAACCCGAGGGCGGTTAACTTATAAATCAAAATTGCATGAATAATTCTGTCAAATTCTTTTCTAAAATCGATGAATATGCAGTTAACCTGCTTGCCAGCCTCGATTGGCCAGATACAGAATTTAGAAAAGGTTAGTCGCTGTCGACTCCCTTAAATAAGCCATGCTGAAGTATTTAAAAAAAATTTGCAACGAAAATAAAGCACATGGCATGCAAGAGCCTCAAAAACCTTAGCAGTGCAACGTAACTTAGCAATTGGTCAATAACTGGTAATATCACATTTGATGCCCTTCTTATGAAGAGGAATAATAAGGTACGATTTCCAAGGTTAAGGATAAGGATAGGAAATGGATAAGTTAAATGAATAACAAATAAAAGTGGCTAAAGAACGGTAACAATTCTCTAGCAGAAAATCAGAGTCTATCCTGAAGACTGTCTGCAGGTGAACATCGACTACAATATCCCTCACTTAGCTTCGGGAAAGTCTTCTCGACCAAAATCCCAGATAGAGCGGAATGAGGGAGTATGGTGGTGTCACCGTAGTAGATATAGCGGTCTTCACTGACGTATCGAAAGTGGAGGACGGGGTGGAAGCTTGGGTGTACTCAGATTTCCTAAACATAACATACGTAGTCAGTTTCGATTGCCGGACTACTGCAGTTTGTTTTAAGCAGAGATTTTGGCCAAGCGGCAAGGATGTTATTATCACGCCCAAATATACCTAAGGGTAACGACATAGAAATTTATATAGGCAGTCAAGCGACAATAAAGGTGCTGGACTCAAACGTAACAAGGTCACAGCTGGTACGTAAGTGTCACAATAGTCTCCCGAAATTAGGAGCAAGGCACACGGTAACTCTCTGCTGGATCCTTGTTCATAGTACATCAACTTGCAAAGGAAGGTTCTCAACTGAACGCTTCCTGTATAGACAGGTCGATCAGCCGCCCTCTAGAAAAGAAAAGTTCACCTTAAGGCTTTTAAGTTTACTAAGGATTGACAACATTTGCTGTCAATTGTTGGGACATTAGGAAAACGGCTTTCCTGCAAAAGAGAAGCCGCACCGATCTACGAAATATTATGGCTGTAATTACTGGTCACTATCTCTTCGAAAGACACGCACAACGCTTACGCATTCCCGCCAATGATTTTTGTAGAAGTAGTGTGAACGAGGAAGAAGTGGAAACCGTTCAGCACCTACTCTGCGATTGCTCGGGCCTGACCGGGAGAAGGTACTAAAGTGTATGTCTTGATTGGACTGAACGAGATTGCTAACAGCAGCTTATTCGGTTTATTAACAGTTGTGGCTGGTTTTAAATAAACCCTATATACCGCGGAGGTGGTAACACAACGGATCTTTCTTAGGTCAGTGTGAGGCTGATCGACTTAGCCGCCACCCTAATCTAAACTAAGCTAGGTCGCTGTGCTGGTCTAGGAACAGGGGCACAAAGGCGGAACACTCAGAGGCACAGTTAGTATGGATGAACCGTCTAGAGCACGACGATGTCGAGCCTGCCTTCAGGCAGTGGGA
This sequence comes from Leptarthrus brevirostris, assembly GCA_964036015.1. Taxonomy (NCBI): domain Eukaryota; kingdom Metazoa; phylum Arthropoda; class Insecta; order Diptera; family Asilidae; genus Leptarthrus; species Leptarthrus brevirostris. The sequence continues at coordinate 11,632,969 of OZ038373.1, forward strand.
GAGCGCCGCAGAGACGCATGAGCACAATCTTCGCGAGCCGAACCAAGAGTGTCAGAACAACTACAGAGAATAACATAAATATGCAGCTAGACTTATAAAGGAAGCAATTTAAAAGCAATTTCTAAATAAAATACTATTTGAAATTTTTTGAGTATGAAGGAAACAATGTAATTACAGTATCCACTAAAATTAAATAATTTTTGTCTCATTTTGGTGTAAATATAATTTTTTTTATTAGCTAACTACTTTGAAACAAATGGAAGATAGGTTTGTCATGTTGTATTCAATATTCTATGCTCCTTGCTGGATATATGTATTAATGCAAATTTCCACCTTGATACAGAATCATTTTCGTAATCCTTTTTTCATTACCTTTCAGAAATGTATTCTCTCTTATTTACATAAAGTTTGAATACAAATTTTTCGTCGTGGATCAAAGGATTTACTTTAATACATTTCCATATATTCCACTAGCAAACACTTTCTTGGAAAAGTTAATTAAATTCACTTTAACTATACTTTGTCGTAGTTCATTAACAGGACATTCCTTTTTTATTGCAGTTTGGAGTTTTCAACCACACTCAAGTGTTTGTTGAGTACTTTCCAGAAAATACCTTTCTGCTGCTAATTGAGTGAAAACGGTGATGACAGCAACGACATGGAATCACTTAACAAAATGGCATCTAATTTGAAGACAAACTTAAACTATTGTTAGCTTAGAAACTTTAGGACATTTGTATATATTTATATGTAATATTTAATTCTAGATAATGTATGTAAGAAATTGTGCAGGTAATTAAGAGTTAAGTACTGAATTTATCTTTTCTTTGGTTATGGCTTGTGCACACAAAATTATACTGTATGAGCCCCGTTTTGGAGTACGAACCCATGTTCTATCCAAATTGCTAGTTTTGTGTGCACGGAATAATATTTTTCTTTATTTCTATTGAAATACTTATATGTTTACTGAATAAGCTTATATAGTATATAGCTCAACAAATATTATGTAAAACGAGCATATATGTAAAGATGTTTCGTTTATGGATACATTGCCTAATAATGTATATGTACATGTATATTTAGATACAATAATGTTGATATGGCCAATTGATAATTGTTAAAATAAATGTTAGTTAAAAAAAAGTTTTAGCGTTTGTGATTATCGAATTATGAATTAATGAAGAAAGTGATGTCAATTTTGATTGGTCTGCTGCGTTCTCTTCCCCCCCCCCCCCCCCCCCCTCCTCCCCCTTCCTTTTCGAGAGTGTTTGAGAGAAACGGAAACGTATGAAACGGACAGCCAGGCCAGCTAGTATCACTTCTGACTAACAATGGTAAGTCAGAAAGTCAGCAGAGATGTTGTGCACAGGTACAGGGGAAGAGTGCATTTGTTGAGTGATCTTTATTGTGTCCAGCTTTGGGGAGTAATGAAAATATATTTTAACCACTAACTCAGCTGCGAGCCTAAATCATGCATCCTTTTCGAAGCAAAGATCTACAATGATCTCCTAGTCAATAAAGATTAAAAAGAAACGAAATGCAAAATTGAAATGATCTGTTGAATATCGCAATCGCGAAGTAAGTTTATCATATTGTGGAGAACTCATACCGAATCTTCTACTAGACGCAAGCTCTGCTTCTATAAATATATGCAGAAACTTCAAAATCCACCACTTATTATTTTGTTTTTATTTATTTATTTATTAAATTGAAATAATAGCAAAGTTTGCTTCACATAAGATGTTAGATTTCATGTAAATAAAGGGATATATGATTTTTGTAAGTATGTTAATTATATGTATAGTTCGAGATATGTGAAGATATATTAGGAAGATTACCGATAAACAAGTAAAATAAAAAAGTATCAAGCAATGAGCCCTGCGGAACTCCAACAATTACAGGCAAAGCTGTTTAATAATTTCCGATGATATCAACTGCAAACTTGTGTTGTGTTGAAAATATGGATACATGCGCATTCCTAGCGTGTACAGCTGCGGAGTCGAACACATAAGCGTGGAGAGACGTTGCAGCAGTTATGTGCAGACATAGAAAGACTGACACATTTGGCTTACCTCACGTTTAGCCAAGATTATTCCAAGGAAGTCGCTAGAGAAGCGTTTATTATTTGACTTGCAGATCGTGACCTGCAGCAAGCAGTACTACTGGCTGGAAAGAACAAAAACTCTGAAGTTTTGGTTTACGTTCTGGCTTGGGAGGCAGCAAAACAAGCCTCCAGAAGACCTATTTACCTAAGGGAAGAAACCGAAATATAAGATAGTCTTCGACTGCTGGAAGCAAATCCGATGAGCCCTTCTAGGATATGGCTGGAAGATAGGTTGTGAAAGCTGCAAGAAGAGAGAATGAAAAGAATTTGGATTAAAGGAAGGTACCGACAAGAAGAACATTGAAGCTACAGTGCCCCGTCACAAATATAGATGCCGAAACTGCGGTGAAGGAAGATCTATGGTCACTTGTCAGAGGAGATTCTTAAATAAAGGTTCCCGAAGCTATGGAGAGAGAGAAAGACGATTACCTCATCGGCGAAGGACTAATGAAGAGGAACGAATGAAGAAGAAAATTTTGCAAAATGAAAACGACTCAAGAAGTTGCTGGAAATGGAGGGAACAAGACCTATTTGGAGATGTGAATAATGGGAATATGTCACCAGACGAGAAGACTCAACCTGTACGAAAGTTGACAATCTTACCTACTTCGAACAAAGGAAAGCGGGAACTGCGGACTGTGGATCAAGAATTGCAAGAGAAGAATGTGGAGAGAGAAGAAGGCCCTGAATTGAAGAAAGAACTAGAAGTCCAAGTAAGTGACATTAGCAAGCGAACTGACACTCTAACGGTAGGAACTATGGAAGGATGAAGGGTTTTCTCTGAACATGAATCCGGCAAAATCTGACCGATCCGAGTTGAGCCGGTCGATATTTTCGATATTTTTAAGGTCAAAGGGTCAAATTTTTTATTTCCAGGAAAAGGGCCAAATGATGGTAAGTTTTTGGGGCGGATAATATGAATCTGGAGAAATCAGGTACATCCGAGTTACCCCTTCAAGGCGGGCCTTTCCAAAAATCCAAAAAAGTGATATAAAAGTTAAAGGTGGTGGAAAGACCCTGGGCAAATGAAAGAGCAGCGACGTGTCTATATCTGCCTCAACTTCAGAAAAGCGTCGGAGCTAATTTCGTGACTGTGTTTATACTTACTTAAAATATTATTGTGATAAGGTGTTTCATGAATATTTGTTTGGTGCATTATCTCAGTTACCTTTGGAGTAAGAGGCACTGTATCCTGAGTAAGACAATTGTTGTAAAACAGTTTAACAATCTAGTAATAGTTTTATTCAGTGTATACAGGAGCCAAAAAGTTTCGGAGCCAAAAATAATAGATCAGTAGTTGCAGATAGCATAAGGGCAGCACTAGAAGTTTTAAATAACCATAAATTGAATTTAATTAGAATTATGTCGAAATTTTCGACGGTATGAAGCGTCGTGTTATTAATTTTACATAAAAATATTATAAATTTTAACAACAGTAATCTGCGAAAAATGAACATATCTTAAGGAATTAGTCCGTACATCACGTCTGTTAAAGGTTCTCTTGCAATTCGATTAAAAATTAAGTGTTTGCTGCTGAGACAATTTCAATTACACGGAATCGATCGCGAAAACGCCAAAGAATATATTTCGTCAACCATTAAAACCTCATATAGAGGCGAGTATTAATTTCAGAACTAAACAATTACGCAGCAATTAAATCCTCAATTACCGCAAGTAGTTAGACCTAAGCGAATACAAGGTAAGCTTCATTTCGCACTTGATCAGATCTGTAAAGGTAATCCATATGTATTCGAAGCAATTCAAGCCCAAATTTAAGCCTTAATTCCTTAATTCAGACCTAAAGAGGTCGATTATCTGAATCATAGTAAACTGAGGCTTAAACGCGCGCAAACACTAAAACCTTAAAATATGGACCATTTGCGTTCGTATCAATTAAAGGTGTAATCAAAGACGAGCCTCAATTCTCGCAAATAGTCAGATCTAAACAGGCGGACATGGTCAGAGCTAAAAAGGTGGACCATATGCCCATTCAAGCTCAAATTCAAGGCGAGTCTCAGTTACTGTAAGTAGTCAAACCTAAAAAGCTCAATTCTGGCAAGGAGTCGGACTTAAATAGGTAGACTCCCTGCATCGTGGTAGAATAAAACATATACGCACGCAAACATTAACATTTTTTTATAACTTTTCTTCTTTCTAATTGGTCACACTTCAATTTGGTGCATCGTTTGTTTAATTAATTGAGGCTGTGTACACAAGAATTGCGTGAATTATTTAAAAGTAATCAGAATAGAAAATAACAAACCGAACTCCAACGCGAACACGATTTCTTGGCCTAAACGAGTTCAAAATATCACGGACGAACTTATAACATTTTTATATTAGATATTGGAGTGCTCCGATCAGCAATAATATATATTCATCTTAAGATGTACGAAATCAACATTATTCTCTTATCATTTCATTCGTTTATATATGTAATTCATCATACAAAATTTAAATTTGACACAAAAGTCTAATCAATTTCGAACGGGCAAGCAAAAGAGAGTTGACAAGCTGAGGGTAAAAATGACCTATATCTACAAGGTTCGAGCTAAAGTGCCTTTGAAAATTTCCCGCGCAAGAACGAACCGCGTGATATTCCGGGAAAAACTCTAGGCAAAAACTACAAAACTTAACTACAAAAAGTAATACAAACTTAACGCAGTCAAATAATTAAGTCGCTTTTGTCCGGAGTTTTTTTTCTAATTCGTTTTTGCCCGGAATCTCACAGGGTTCGTTTTTGCGCGGAACATTTTCTAAACCATATTTGCTCGGACCTTGTCATTCTTACTCTTAGCCTGTAAGTTTATCATCCCAGAGATAGCCCATTCGCAGCAGTAATTATCATCTCTGGTTTATAGAAAACCATTTTCATGTAAAAGCAGAAACTTAAGAACTCAAGCAAATTTATCGCAATGGTGTTCCTTTTTATAAAGCCGTATTAAAGCATAACCATTACACGTTATCTTTAGTCATCGTTTTACGGATTTGGAAAAGGACTATACGAGAGGAGCCAAATTAATCAAATAAGAGTGCAAGGGAACAACAACAATAAATAAAATTTGTAGAAAAAAGAACGGCTCTCATTACTGCGAAATCAGCAATCGAAATATTACAGTCATTATCGGAAAATGCAGCACGAAAGTAAACCGGTCTAAAGGTAACGAAGCCCACGACTAATTGAGCAGCAGTCGCAGTAGTCAGAAGTAAGTACTTCTGGGTAGTCATTTTAGCCCAATGCTATTTAATCATGCTTAATAATAACTTCCGTACTGCTCTGATTGATTGGAAAGGACTTTTTTTGTGATGACCATGTCAAAACATTTCAAATTTCATGTAATAAAGGCCTATGCCATCGTGAGCTTCGTAATTGTCTTGTCAAAGGAGTACAATTATGATGGATGTATGTCAGTCAGGCTTAGTATACTCTGTCCTTGCGATCCAGTTAACCATGCTTTGTAAACTACCTTGGGGACATAGCCTAGGATAATCCCTTTACTCGTCCTTCTTATTCGAAAACACTTTTTAAAAAGTGGAAGTCTTTCTCGGAAGTAAAATTAAGCTATTTGTTTACCCGACATATAATGTCCGAGAGGAAACCTATACCATAGCTTAAGTCTCTTCATTATTCTATCACCGTAAAATTGGCAAATATTTATAAGTAGCCAAATCGAATCGATAACTCGCGATTTTTTTTCATAAAAGCTGTTTTATAAAGGAAACGATGTGTATCAATAATATAAGCATATTTGCTTAAAATATACTTTATGACAAATGGCAATGCACGTCATTCAGTCACCATGAGCTTTAGAAAATTAAAAGAGGGCAGTCAAATTTAAGTTATGTAAAATTGGAGTACAGAATCTGAAGCAAGGCATTGAAGTAAGTATTATACATTTAACTCCCTCCTTTATTTCTACTTTAAACGTACTGAATTGTATATACAAATTTCCCTCCTTAAGCACACTCTTTAGCTTCAAGCTACAAAGTTTTAATAAAAAAAAACTTCCACGACATTGTTTACGAAGCTAATGTCGAATTTACCCCACCTTGTCAAAATGATGTAGCAAGGAAACCATCCTCTGGAGTGAGCAAATACAGGAGTTATGAGGTTATTACCCCCTAAAGTGCTAAATTGCGATCAAAATAACTTTTCGTTTTCGTGGTTGGATGTCTTCGATAAGCTGTCGTAGTACTCAGTTTGATAAACCGTATTAAAAACCAATAAATAAAATTATAAATTACAATAATTCATCGAAAAGTGATAAATTTCCAATCAACTCTATAAAACTGTGTCTACAGTATATATGGATCCGTTCAAGTAAAACTTTTACGAGTAAAAACGAAGAATTATGAAAATAATTTAATATCTTAAAATTTCTAGTATAACAGTTTATTATTTGTTATACGGATGCCATTGACAACACCGTAATTGTTCCAAATAAAAATAAACTTGGTAAAATAAGCACGGCTGAACCATTTTTATAAGATAATTGGTCCAAAATGTTTTACGCATAGTGTGTGTGAATGTATAACACTTAGTTGTTTTGAAACCAAACGTACACATCATTTGAAGCAACTGATGTACAATTATGCGGGAAAGTCACGTTTTTTTCTAAAACATATGTTATGTTCACGGTCTCCATGATTTTGGCGATTATACACCTCAGTGAATACTTAATTCTTCAAACGAGTCAATTGCTTTACTGTCATGTTTGCAACTGTTGAACAACAATAGTACTTAAGTAAATCGATTTTTGTTCTCCGAGGGTATTTTTTTATTGCTTAGTTACCCATTAAGCACTCAGAGTTTTGTGGAGAAATTGTGCTTTCGTGGATAGTATAATGGCGATGATTATTATAGTTTAAGTGCTTCTGAAGGCCACGTGAAAATAGCAAACCGAAAAATACAAGAAGAAAGATTTTCGTTGAAACAATTAATACATTACGTAACTATACATTCGGACAAAATGCTTAAGATTTATTTCTCTACCTTTACAGATGTACATGAGTGAAAATAACTGGGAATTGGGAATGGGCCATAGTATGCGGGCAACAAATTCATGGCATTTTTTTCCATTAAAATTGATTAACACATAGTGCAACGAAAGCTTTCCTTTAATGAATTTGTATAACAGATGGATGTATAGACGTGCTGATATTACAAGAGAGCGACATAAAGGACGTTGCCATAGAAATACCTGAAAACCATTATGCAGCTTTATGGCAGATGTCCAGCAAGATTAATTAAAACATTCAAATGTCCTTACAAAAGAAGGTATGTGCACGAAGGAAAATTACATATATGTAGGTGGTAGAGAAAACAGAGCCATAACTAGACGAATATTGTAACTGCAAACTAACTTTCTCTTTACTTTCAGTATTATTCTGACGTATTTGAAAATTCTACAGAAAAATACGCTTTGCTAAGTGATGTTTATATGCAAGGAAACTAAAATTCTGCGTTTGAAATATACGAGTAGTATGTATAGATGTCCATTAAATTCACTTTAAATTTAATTGGAATTTTATTTGAGAAGCTTTCGGAGACCGAAATTGGCCGAGATGTAAAATGTAGTTTAGGAAATAATAAATACCAACCTGACCCTGGACTTGTTATTCATGGAGTTGGAGAACTTTAAAACCAATGTTAGGAAAATTGTTGGACATTTTCAAAGCTTCGGAGATTCCGTAACATTAAAAAACTTTCGTTAGACTTTTTTTTAACAAATTTCATCAACTCTACAATAACTGTATAAACAAAAATACAAAATCAAAGAACAATACGAACTGATAAGTCAAAAGAACAAAAGAGTCTACAAACCCCCAAATGCAGTCTAAAACGAAAAGGATTCTGGAGTTACAGCGTCTTTTTTCAAAAGTATTCAAATGCAGCAGTCTAAGTTTATCGACATAAAATGATAGTATAAGGGAGTTATTCCAAGGAAGGCCTCGAAGAGCGAAGCTAATAAGCCTCCGTTGAACATTTTCAATGCAATTGATATGTATGTGCCGCGTATAGGGATGATCAGACAGCAGAGGCATACTCCAGAATAGGCCTCACAAAAGCGGAATAGAGAAACTTCGTAGGGGTCATCAAACTCCTTTGATCATCTCTTCCGAAACTCAGAGTCATATAATTATTTATTTAATTTCACAAACATGGTTGGTTAGTCGGGCCGTTTGCTACCGAAGCACCAAGTCCACTCGGAGGCCATATATACCCATTGTGAATGCCTTTAATAGAAAACAAGACATAGCATGATCAGAACTTAAAACCATCCAGCTCTCTGTAAGAATTTATTTAAATCCGCCAGCGCTATCTTAGTTAAGTCTTCCAGAGTGTCAATGAACCTTGCCCCCAAACAGGCGAGTCGTCGTTCTTTTAGAGCTGGACATTCACAGAGTAGTGCACTATAGATTCAGTTTCCTCCTCGTCTCTGCAACTTCTAAAGAACACATTCGATGGTATGAGACTCGGCTCATGGCCGTAACTCCTATGGGGCAATGTCCAGTGATGACACCGACGACTGTTCGGACGCGCCTTCTATCGAAGGATAAGTGACTAGAAGTTCTTATGTAATTCAGGTTCGGCCGAAGTCTTCGTGTTGTGAGACAATAGGTAATATTTTCCGACTGTTCCGAAGTCTTGATGGAATAGCATTTTCACTTTTTCATTTTTCATTTTTCACTTATCGCTACATTAAGGGGAGGATGAACCCTATCATCATGTTTATGGCTACTTTTGAACTTTTCTTAGCCATTGCGTCGGCTTTTTCGTTACCCTCTATGCCGATCTGTCCTGGACCCAGGAGGTCTGAAAAATAGCCTAAGGCTCTGATACAGTCTTCGACGCATTTTGATTTTATCAAGTGTGAGTTTAAAGCGTTGAGTGCTACTTGACTGTCCACACAAATAGTGACCTCGCTTGCCGACATCTGTTTTGCTGTGTAGCTTTCACTTCAAAAGTCGGAAGATGAAGACAATGTCCGACACCTTTCTTCGGGAATGCAGTGTTATTAGATTTATTAATTTTAGTAAGTACACATATGGTGGAAGACGAAAGGAATCCCGCCATCCAAGACTCTTCAAAGCAAAAAACAGGAATCTGCTCACACACCCTCACACACCCTCAATGCGGTCAGAGTGCCTTTCATATGAAGAAGACCATACAGGGCTGACATACGCTAATATAGGTCGAAGGAGGATGGTAAATAAAAATTTAGTTATATATGGGGCATCCAATTCTTTATGAAACCTAGCATCGAGTTCGCCCTATAAGCAATATAGTCAACAAGGTCATTGAAGGTAAGTTTGGGATCAAATAACACGCACAATCTTGATCGCCTTTCTTAATACATATAATTATAGCTGATATTGTAGCTTATACTATTTATTATGACTTATCATTTAGTATTAGTATTATGTTATAGCTTGTATTTTTTTATTTTTTTTATTTTTGTATTACTATGTTATAGCTTGTATTAAGCTTAAATAAATTAATACTCATAGCCTTAATTTTTCGATAAATAGAAATGTCGTGTTTGTTACCTTTCCAAATACCTTACCTTTTACCAAATAAAACAAATGCCAGAGAATAAGAGCCAGAGACAGACTAAAATTTTTCATTATTTCAAGACGATAGCTTCATCAAATACTAAGTCTTTGGATTGCAGGGAAGTCGGCGGAAGCCTCGTCAAATGAGTAAAATCGCAGGTAAAAAGAATTCGCCAAAGAAATTTGCAATCATAAGAGGATTATTACTTTTACGCTCGTCAAGGCACAACGTAGAGGGATATCAATCTCAATTGCGCCTAGAATTTACAAAACTCCAGAATTGCTTAGGCTCATCACATAGGGTTTGCTTAGTTCTACCTAAAAAGTCAATATAAGAAGCTTCAAGAGAAATTATTTATTGGTTTATTACTATTTGGTACTAACATAAAAATGTATGAGATGTTATTTGATAAAACTCTCTCCTAACTTAACTTTGGTGCAACATGTATTTCATGGCGGCAATGAGGGAACGTACTCTATAAACAAACCATTGATCCACGCGTTATGAAGTTAGGTAGCAGTCGTAGTCGAGTCCATCCAAAACAAAGAAATATGGTTGAAACTCTATGGACTGGAGCTGGCATAGCATAAATCGGCAGCCGTGCTAATCAGCAGTCGAACAAAAAGAGATGCTCTAAGAGTCAGTGTTGGGGAGCATGAAATGAAATCGTAACAGGCCTTAAAGTATCTCGGAGTGATCATAGACGATAGGTTAAATTTTTAAAAACTCCTAGAATATGCAGGTGAAAAGTCAAGTATGGCAGTAGCGGCACTGTCGCGTATGATGCCAAACCGTACACGGGTTTAGTGCTTTCAGAGTCGCCAGCTCCTTTTGGATAATGTCAGATCACTGAATATAGACATCGGGTAAAAAGAGATCGCAACCTGAGAGTATTATAGAACCGATGAGATCACAAAGAAAGGTGGACGCATAGTTTAATTTCAAGGATCAACCCTTGGATAACGCGGCGTCAGGTGATGGTGTGTAGTTGGATGTTTGGAACCGGCCAAAATGTTCCAAAAGCCTAACTTCCATTCTCCAAAGTCCTTCAATAAAAACCTTTCGATTATATTGATCTTACTCAGTTTTTAACTGGGTATGGTAGTTATTGCCATTATTTGCATCGCTTCGAGCATGACAATTCCCCCTTTTGTCCTCAAGACTCGGAGCACGTACGAGTATTAATTCGACTGCCCACGGTTTGTAAAAATGAGGGAAAACTTGCAATTATTGCTAAGTAGCAGATTAAGCGTAGAAACGCATATATGAGAAATTCTTCACTCCCACGAAGTCTGGTATGCAAAAGTGATACTATTAGCTGAATGCATGGTGAACTTAGAAAGGTGGAAAAACAGAGAAGAACCTGCAATCCGGAAGAACCGGTTTTGCTGAGAAGCCGAGCAATGGTTCCTTGGGAAAATCGGCTGGAAAGAGGTGGTTTTAGTGGGTTAAAGATCCGCACCTTAGCTTTCCATGCTTTCCACCTCATACAAAAGAAAACACACACACAGATTTCTTTTCAAAAATAGTGTAAAAATACTATAGTGAATCAAAATACAAAAATATGTTGAAAATTTCAATTTCGATTTCCGGACCCACATATTCCCTATATTCTAGGAAGTTAAAAAAAATAACGTTAGCGACACCTGAGTTAGAAAACTTCTATGAAAATTCAATTTTATCTGCGTGGATAAATGAAACACATTGAACAATTACACAAGTAGCGAAACAATCGTTTCACAAAGAGCTTTTCCATTATCATCACAGAAAGTTTTAAGCCAAGCGAGATATTACGAAAAGTAATTTTGAGAAATGAGTAAAACTGCAGCAAGGCCACTAATCTTCGGATTAAGATTAATGAGTAATAACACCCCGCTTACAGTTTTATTTAATTGAATTTTCAATAACCAGAATAAGAACGCAAAAAGTGAAAATCATGAAAGATTAACAAGATGTGTGTAGACGTCTGACTTCCGCAAAAGCGGATATCTTTTGAGAAAATTTTCTTATATAAGAAATTGTTGCTAAGTAGGTTGAATCGTGCTCACACTGAAGGTCTACCAGAGAACCGTGAAAAAACATACTTTCTTGGAACTTTATGATTCCACCTGACATATTTTGGAAGCCTACCGACTTAATATTCACTTCGTATTCAAATCAGGATCGTACATTTTCATCCCACGGAATAGTATATTGGTTCTTAAGATTGAACTAAACATTTTTCGGATGGTTTCCGTCTCATAATTCAATGTATTGTATAGTGCGGTTGATTTGACACAAAATGAACTTTGATTGTGCCTCAATACTGTTAGCATAATCGGAGGTCACGTGACGTATTTATATAAGGCCTTACAACTAAGCTAAGGTATGTGGGCTCATTTGGAAGGATATTTGGAAATTAAAGAACAAAGAAACAAGAAAAATAAATATCAAAGAAAGACAGAATCCCACCTTATGAGGATACACCACGTAACTTCCTTTGATAGCTCATCCAAAATTAACGAGACAAAGGATTATAAAACAACAAAGACTGATTGCTTTGAATACCAGCTAAGGCCCTTCAAGTTCATGAATTAAAAAATCATCATCCACTCAAGAGCACGAACATCATTAGAAGACGGAAAGGTGCTGCTGAAAACGGCCAGCAAAGTGGTATTCATGGCATTATTTATTAATTTCACCACGTCCAATCTAAATAGCCTCATTTGTTCTTGCCAGACAATTAAGTGAGAAAAAATGATGTCTACGCTCTTTTTCTTGCCTTTTTTTAAATAAGATAAAGACTTTATTACCATAATTTGGCTTAGCAACGTTATGACTATATTTATGGGTGATTTTTCGTTGCACGACATATTTATATAAGGATTCGTTTAAAGATTATAATCGATATCAGACTTTAAGGGCTCTCAATAAAAGTTTTTTATATTTTGAAAATTTTTTGTTTTTTATACGATGTGGCCAAATCCTAGGGGACAACTCTTTGATGCGTTAGCATGGTTTTGGCCGGAAGGGAATTAAGGTAAGGAAGTGAGGAAACTTGAAAGCGTCGTTTTTGCATTGCTGCGAGCTAGACAACAGCTCAGAGACAGAGTGGATTATTTTAATTTCTTAATAAAAGCTCACGGAAAGATCTGGAGATCTGGTCTCGAACCCGGGACCCATGGCGTGGTGGTCGTGCGGCTCAACGAATTGATCCAACTCCGTCTTAATATACATATGACAGCATTGAAATGGATAGACACAGGTCAGCCCGGCCCCAAGATCGTGGTAAAGGTGGTAATAAAGAAACCCAATTAAATAATCCGGCATCTTGAATTTTTATCATATGAAGTGTATTGCCACGGGAACTAAGTCGGTTCCATCGTTGGGGAGCCAGCGAAAAAGCTTACCAGTCAGCTCTCCTTCCATTACGCCAACTTAAAGGGGTTGCGCTCTAAAACTGCACTGCTTTTTTCATCTTATGCGTTTAATGCTGATGTTATATGCCTGACTGAGACCTGGCTGTGTGCCGGGATATCTGACTCTGAACTCTTTGGCCCTGATTTCCAGATCTTCCCCCCCCCCCCCTTTACGCTTCTGTCGGTGGTGCGGTCTTGTGTGCGGTTAGGGAAGGTATCTCGTGCTCAATCGCGAATACTGCTGCTGCGCGCGATCTTGAGTGTCGTCTTTAGTTTCTCTGGCAGAAGACTCTTTGTGCTGACCGTTAATTTTCCTCCTAGTTCACCCCCAGTTGAGCGAACTGCTCGCCCGCTTTATCGCCGGTATTTCCCCTCGGACGATATCGTGATTTTTGGTGACTTCAATTTTCCTGCCATTGGCTGGGAGCCTTCTCCTAATGCTGACGGTCTCTTGTCCGTATTCGCGTCTGCTTCGCAATACGCGCTGTCCTTGTTGGACTCTGCCTCCTTTCTGGCTTGAATTAGTGCTGTGGTATTGCCAATGATTCTTGGATCTGATGTGGTGTGACGACGTGCTTTCATGGGACAACGTTGGGGAGATGCCTGACTCTCTTGGTTCTTGAGTCCCACCACCATACTGCACTCTTAGTTGTCATGCGTTTTGATTCCGCTGACATGTCTTCCGTTCCAATGGGAGACTTCTTCGTTAACTTTAAACAAGCCGATTTCTCATCTATTAACGTTTGGCTCCTCTTTTGCGACTGGTCAAGTATGCTTGAGGGGATTGATGTCGACCTGGTTGTGAGTGCCTTCTACGACATCATTTTTGCCTCTTTATTCGGTGCGTTCTTACTGGCACTTCAAGGTCGTGCTCTCCTCATTTGTTTCGTACCTGGCTTGATGGTGCCTCGAGATATTTGAGGAACTATAAGGCTTGGAAGAGGTTCTATGCCTCCGGAAGTCACGAAGACTACATGACGTATTCCGACCTCTGTCTTTAATTTTGTGCTCGGCTGCAGGTGTCATATTATGAGTTGTTGTCTAAGATGAGAACCACGTTTCTTAATGACTTATTGATTTATTACCTATAAGCGCAATTGTGACGCCCATCCTTCCTCCTTGAGGCAACTTGATTCAGAGAATGATGATCATTTTACTATTGCGAGCTTTTTCGCGGAGTTCTTTCGAACTGCCTTCTGTGATTCTATCTATGATATCTCCTATTCTGATTTTACCCACCTCACGAGTCTTTCGCCTACCTCCCTTGAATCCAGTGACTTAGTATTTGACAACGCTCTAGTTGCTGAATATTTGTCTAATCTGTCGGACGGCCCCTGCTGGTGTTCCTGATGTCATTTCTGCCTCCTTCTTGAAGAAATGCCATTCGTCTCTTGTTATTTATTCAATCTGTACTTGTGTTTCGGTCGCTTTCCTGTGCAGTGGAAGACTTCTGCGAAAATTCCTCTCCATAAGAAGCGAAAAAAGTCTAATATTTCCAATTACCGACCTATTGCTAACCTGTGCCATGTCGCGAAGGTTTTCGAGTTTCCTTGTTAGGAGCACTTTCCGACCCTATCTTCGTCACATCAGGGGTGCCCCAGGGCAGCATCCTTGGCCCGCTCATTTTCATTCTGTACAATAATGATGTCTCGCTTCTTCTGTCTAGCGCTAAAATTCTGTGTTACGCGGATGATGCCGAAATATTTCGCACTGTCATCCATGATTTTGATTGTGGTCTCCTGAACTCCGATTTGGCTACTTTTTGTTACTGGTGCTCTCGTAATCGCCTCCCCTTAAATGCCAGCAAGTGCACGGCCATGAGTTTCTCCCGTAAAAGACGTTCCATCCTCCTCGACTACTCCGTCGCCTGGTATTATCTTGAGCAGAGTGGTACGGTTAAAGATCTGGGTGTGGTTATCAACTCTCGCCTTTCTTTTGAGGACCATGTAAATTCAATCGTTGGCAGAGCTAATTCGATGTTGTTCTTCGTGAAGAGATGATCCCAGGAACTTAACGATCCTTACCTGACTAAGCTCCTTTACTGCAACTTCGTCGGACCAATTCTGAAATACGCTAGCCCTGTTTGGGCTCCCTACTCCGCTTTTCACATCAACCGCATCGAGGCAATGCAGCGCAGATTACTTCGGTTTTTACTGCATGGAGTTCCTTGGGATGATCCTTTGGTGCTTTGCTCCTATAATGACCGACTAAGACTGATTTCATTGGACTCCCTTGAAAGAAGCGATGTGCCGCCTATTTAATAGATACTTCGCCTTCATCGACTTGAGTTTCACCAGGCAGCGCTTAAAGCATCAACTCTGGACGTGTCCTGACTGATGTCTATTATTTTAGTATTTAGTTTGATGCTTAAGTTTAGGTTTTTTTTAATTTGCTTTCAATTTCAATTTCACATACATACAGCTTATGGATATGCGAAAGTAGGTTCAAAATGAAATTAGACCTGATAGCACTGTAATAAGTAGTAGATGCAAAAAAAATAAAAATCCTAAAACAAAGAAAATGCAATTAGCATTTAATGAACTTTCTTCAATACAAACAACAATTAAAAACAATAAAATTCGTAAAGTTAATTAAGTGAAATGCTTCTAATAATAAAAATCTGAGCGCCCCTAAAAGCTTTAGACATAAAAAACTTTACTGTAGCATCATCGTATTACTTCATAAGACAGTCCTTCCGCATTTATCAGGATAACTCGAAAAGCACCTACCTTAAGCCTAAATACTGGAAATGTCAATAAAGAACTCAATTAAGCTAATGAGATGGAATTATGATGATGCCCGGACTGGCCTACTGCAGAGGAAAATCATCGAAGCCCGAGATGGACGGTATTAAGGTGATTATCTTGTTCAAATATTACGTGGGATAAAAGATGCCTGTATAAGTTCGATCTTAAATGATGATATGTCATAAAAGTTTCTAATATTGGAGAAATATCTAACTGCGTATTGCCATAGCGTCGCGCCTGTATATCAAGCACAACAGGGTGATAAAAACGAAGTAAAACAAATAGAGTGCTAAGGAGTTAATCAAACTTGAGATGACAAAGTTTGCTTTTTGGAAGTCGGTGCCATTATGTCCATGCTGCATAGGGCTTTATATCGAGTTGCAATCAATCAAATAGCTATAGGGGTGGTACTGTCTGTCGGAAACCGAGTCATAGACTTAGCCATAGCAAACAAACTACACACATATCTCATATGCGTATAGATACTATTTGAATGGTGGACGGTAGGGCGTGAACGCAATTTCATCAAGTTCTAGTTTGTAGAGAAATTGGTAGCCGCTGTGATATTTGCTAAAGCTTGCCCTTTCTTTCGTAAAATTACACGTAAATCAACATGTAGGCTGGCAGAATGGCCCATAGAACAGTAGAGAAGTTTTTCTCGTGTTCACTGGAACATTAAATTAAATCCTTTTGTTTTCCATTTTCGGCTTCTACAAAATCAAGCCTTTGAGCACTTATGTGCAGGTCAAGGATACATTAAAAGTGTGCTGATGAAGAAACTCGTAATTGATAGGCGTTATTTCAAAAGAGTGTTGCAAAGGTTAACAGGAACTCGACTTTAAATAAAGAGACAAATTGCATTTAAATCCTTGCTTTGTCAGCTCTTGTTAATAGAAATACACAAACATGGAATAGCTTTCTGAAAAAGAACTTCTTAAGAGGAAAAAGATAATTTCAAGAAGATCATTGATAGGAAACGCATTAGAATGAACAAAAAAGAACAGGTTTCGAGAAAAATAAGCAACTGTAAGTATAATACATAGTTTAATAAAATTCATATACGCTTTTGGAAAGATACCTTATACTTAGGTGTAGCTGATAATTTTTGACGGAATTTCACAACTCGCCAATGTGCAGCCTAAATAATAAAGGATCAAGGATAGAACCTTACGGAACACCTGATGTGATTACTACTTTAGTTGTATGATGATGGATGAGATTATTACCTACAAAGTACTTGCTTGGAAGTATAACGCTAAGAAGCTCAATATGCTTATTGAAGAAAAATCGAAAGACTGACAAACAAAAATAATTTTAGCAATAGGAGTAAAAAAAGGAAAAATCGCTGTGCTTAAAATTTTCTGTCCTAAAAGAGTTGAAAAAAGAAACATTGAATTGCTCGGAAATGAATATTTAAGGATATTAAGAATTGATTAGCTGACGCGGGAAGGCGCAAATGAAGACACTCCAATAATACTCAACCTGAGCATCCCCAGCCAGGAAACCAAAAAAGAAATCATGGAATGGGTAACGAGGAGGCACAAAGATAATTGGGAGGGATCCAATTTCGCTAGACATACAAAATCGTTTTGGAGAACTCTCAATGCGCATGAATCTGTCCAGTTTGTGCAGGGGATGCGGGGAAGACGACGAGACCGTTTTGCACGTTCTCGATCATTGCCCTGCCCTAACGCAAAATAGTATTAGAATCTTAGGAACATACTTCTGCGAAGTAAGGAGATCGGGATATAATCAAATTATTTAATTCGTTATGGGGATCAGCTGGCTCGACAGTGGACTTTAGGGTACGTTGCGGAGCAGGAAGCGTACAAAGAGCCTAAATGCAAGTAAGATGTATACTTCCCCCTCTTGCAAACCAATAAACCAAAAATTTATTATACAGGGGGAAAGGAGGAATCGAATTTCGTTCTAAAGAAAGGCTTAGGCGTGGTATAGTCGATGTTGTTGGCAGTGCTCCCGTCCAGTATTTTGGAGTGACCGAAGTCAGTTCGCTTCCAGGTCTGGATTAAGCCTGATGGCAGCTGAGGATGCGGTTTGCTTACCCAAGAGATCTGCCGTAAGAAGGCGGAGAATAGTGTTCAGGGCTTTAGAAGGTGTAGTTCTAAGGGCAGCTGTTGTCAGCAGTGTTGCCATCCTCTGAACCTTATCCAGTGCTTTGTGCTGGGTTGATATATCCAGTGCCAGACGATCGCCCATAAGTAAGTATAGGTCGGACGACACTTATGTAGAGCCAGAGCAGAATGCGTGGCTCCATACCCCATCTTTTCCCTTTTGCCTTTTTACACGAATACGCCACTGTAGCCTTCTGTACTCTTTCCTGGATGTTAGGCTTCCAGGTAAGTTTTCTATCTAGGACCAGACCTACATATTTAACCTGATTACACAGTTTCAGCCTAGCTCCGTTTAGTATAGAGCAATTCATAGGAGGAGTATTATGTCTCCGAAAGAACCCCACTCCCGTCACCCCCCCCCCCCCCCCCCCCCCAACGGGGAGGGCGTGCTGTAACACTTCAGCCAATGTGTCTGGGTGCAGGCCAAATCCAACGTATAGTCATATTTCAAAAATAGAATGTCACGATTCAGAATACTAGGTGAGCCAACTTGAACTTGGATAATCACCCTGAGACTATGAAAGACAAGTCTGAGATCTAACATCGAAGGTTTGGAAGAATTAAAGTGACTGGATTAAATGTGTGAATTGTTCTGCTCTACTATTCTGCCGTAGTAAGTCTAGATTGAAGTCACTTCCGATGATTACATTAGCATAACGTCGTGATAGGTAAGATATAGCATTTTCAAATTCTGAAACATAATAACTCTATAGTTATAATTGCAATAAAATTTGAATTGAATTGAATTGAGGCGTCAGTGGAGTAAGTTATAACATGTCGGCCTACCAAATCCGGAGGTGCCCGGTTCGAATCCCATCGACGGCGACCCATTGTTGTTTTCCTGACAACAGATTACGATAAAAAGGTCATGGGGTTTGCAGAAAAAATGCCAGTGATTTGGAATCCACTTTAAATTGTAGATCCACTTGCAATCGTTGTCTCGAATCGGGTGAAGTTCTTCTCCCGTCCCATGCCCCACAAGGTGTTACGGGAATCTACAATTTTTACAATAGATCTTGACTGTAGGTTTAATTTCATCCAGTCTGCATCTCTGCTTAAGAAATGAAGATGATTTTGTTAATGAGAAAGCAATAGCGCAGTAAAAGCCATAATAGTTCAGTGTTCAAAGAACTCCAAGATTTTAATAGTTAAAATTAAGCTGCTCCTAAAATATTTGCTCAAATGCTTTGTCTACGTAAGCAAAATATAAAACTACTTGCCATCAATTTTTCCCTTGACGGCTTTGTACATAATTAATTTTGAATGCAAAACCAGTGGAGTGATAGCTTGTTTAATGTTGTAATAAATTAACAAAGCATCACAAAAGGAATATCTGTTTATATTACTTCTCTTACACCTAACACCAATTATTCAAAAATAAATTCAAATGTTCCACGACTTCTGTTTGTTAGAATCGTAAAAAGTTATAAAAAGCGCATTGCTCCTGATTTAATTGCAAGCAATTTGTCTAAAGAATGGAAAATTACGTTTTTCGCCAATTATTTTATCTCGTTTAGATGGCTAGTCTGAAAGTTTCCCAATTTTTAGTGTATTAGTGTCAGAGATAGAGATTTGTGCTCATATTTGATACCATTAACTGAAAGGATTACTCAGCATCTCTGTCGAGATAGAAAGATGCAAAAACGAGTATAAATAAATTTCACTAGCTAGAAAAGTTTTTGAAGCTAGTAGTTGAATCTAAGAACCGTGATATCAGCGTAGCAAATGCAGCAAATTCTCTTTCCCAACGGACATCCGAAAGTAAAGAGTATACAATTCCGTCAGAGATAAAAATAATTTCAGAGTCGTGCATTTAATATTCAACAATAAAAAGTTTGTTTTCGTAAAACACATAAAATGTTAAACTTTGAAAAGTGTTTTAAAATGTTTTCATTGCCATACCTTTGGGGATGTTTGCATTTGCAGTTTTTGCTGCACTACGTTTTTGTTCGAGTCTGATTGAATGAAAGCACAAAGCAATAATTGTGCAGGTAACAACTGAATTCAAGCAATATTTTTTTTGGACTTTTAAGAGTCTCGTACATGTTTATTGTTCGACAAAATGAAGGTATTTTATTAACAACATTAAATAAAACTCCGATTATGCTTAGATCTAGGTTTATTTCTATGACTTGGCTCGTTGGCCTCTTTATTAAAGCCTTTGCAGTTAGACTATACAGAAGCAATCTCTAACCTTTATGAGTTATTGTATAACTATAGGTTTCAGCTTACAACTAATAGAAGAGAAATTTACATAATGTGACTCATACTCACTATACTACAGCTACCTTAATGTTTTACAGACAGACGCAAGAGTGATCTTATAAGAGTTTGTGTTATTAGTAAAAGTGGTCCTATGTATAACTAACACAAAAACACTTGTTTTTTCAGCAGCAATAAGACTGACGAAAAAAAAACTACAGTTTTCTAGATATCTATGACGTAACACTGATAATATCGAAATTTTAGCTTTACAAACCCACAAGCAGGAATGCAAAAGGTAGAATTGAGCGATCAGTGTGAAGATCAAATCAAAATTTGATCGGAATCAACGCATGAGTAAAATCGGAGAGAAATCAATGATGTCTCTCTCCCTCTGTAGTTCCCGTAAACCCCGATAGGATTGTCCATGGAACCCAGGTCTATAAACTGTGTCTTCTCGGGTTTCTCTCTTGCTTCGTCGAGCTCATTTCCTTGTTATTTTGGGTGTATCTCAGAGTAGTATCCTAGGTCCGCTCCTTTTTTATCCTATATATTAACGATGTTTCGCTTCTCCTGTCTCCTGCTAACTCGATGCTGTGCTTTGTTAAAAGATCGTTCAAGGTTCTTGATGATCCCTACATAACAAAGCTCCATTTTTCACCGTTCACATCAACTGCATCGAGACAGTGCAGCGCAAATGCCTTATTTCTAAATTACTATTTATGTTCGATTTATTGCAGGATATGATAAATTCACCTGAATTACTGGAGACTGTGAACGTCTCCGTCCCGCGGTGCTTCTTGACGAATCACGAATTCCTGTACGTTCCTGGTTACAGAACTCTATATAGCATGCACGAGCCCATCACATTGAGGTCTCGTCTCTTCAACCAACACTGCGCCAGTTTTGATTGACCTACTTAAACAGTTCCATGGTTGATGCGAGGATTGTGGATCGAGTTGATCCCAATCTCACGATTATTTTTGGCTTTTAATTTTTAATTAAATTTTTATTATCTACATTTAACGTTGTAGTAATCTATTGTGAAGAATCTGAAAGGAATAAATAAAGAGGCACGCCCGTGTAGAAATATAAGGCTGTGACTATTCGCACCCGCGGGTGAATATAGGTGAACGTAAGCCTAGGGAGATTAGTGATTGTAGGGTGAACGTAACTGGTAAAAGTTACAGCGGCTTTAAGTTCACCTTTAGGCCGCTTTCACCAAACATGAAAATAGCTCCATATCAATCTCTACAGAAAGTTGGCGAGTGAGACGTGAAAAGCGGCCTACCGGCGTGAAAGTAAAGATCTATAAAAGATTGCCAAGAAATAGGCTGGAAAGACTCTAGCAACTGAACATCCTGTGAGAGATACAAATGGATCCCATCTAGTCAACTTCGGAGGTGGAGAGAATATTTTGTTAAAGTCCTAAATAACATCTTTGGACCGTCGTATAATTTTTTACCCCAGCCTGAACATCCGCCTGCTGGGGCCAGTATTAACATCAGAATTCCGACCATATTGGAGGTGGCAGACGCAATTAAATCGATGGACCCAGGGATTGATTAAATATCAGTGAAACTACTTAAGCCGGATCCCATGGCTGCGGCTGATATTCTTCTTACTGTAATACAGGAATGTTGGGAAACCGAGACCTATCCTCTTGAATTGAAAGCAGGCATAATTGTAAAGATTTCTAAGAAAGGTGACCTAAGGAGTTGTAGCCTTTCTTTTAATCGCAATCGCATCGCGCAATCCGCCGAATGGAGGTCCACTTTACATGTAATGTAATTTAACAGCGTTGATCGCGAGTGTATATGGGCAGCTTTATGTGAGGAAGTAATCCCAGAAAAAATTATTACTATCACAAAGGAGTCCTACTCAGGAGCTGACTGTCATGTCCTACACAAGGGAAAACAATCGGAGCCCTTCCAAGTGCTGAACGGAGTGAGACAAAGATAAATACTGTCACCTTTGCTTTTCCTGATCGTCGTTAATGACGTGTTATGCAGCGCCCGAAATGACCACACATCGCGAGGAACGATGTATGCCTCCTATCCAACAAGCAACGTCAGGTAGCTCTGTGTAGAGAAGGTCGCAGAGCAGAGCTTAAGATCAATGCTTATAAGACCAACCTTATGAGCTTGGACTCTAGGAGACCAGGCGAAATTTATCTTGAAAACCAGCAAGTGGATACATTTTACTATCTCGTGAGCGGCGGAGCTGGTAGCTGATGTACAGGCTCAAGTTGCACAATACTCCGAATCTTCGAGTCAAACGTAAAATATGTTCTGTCGCAAGATTGATCAACATGGAAAGTGACTTGTCAAATAACATCTAAAACAAGCTTTTGTGTCTCCGGCGCACCCTTAATATCCAATGGCCGCATTTCATTACCAACGAAGACATACACAGAATTAAAACCCAAAATAGGATAGGCACGGAACCCAAGGAAGACTCCGTATTGACGGACCGCACAACACATTGAGCAGATCCGTAGAGAAGGAAGGCATCGAGATCAAAAATCGTGGCAGCAGTCAAAGGTGTTGAAGCAGAACCGACCCAGGTGGAGAGTCGGTGTAGTAGACGCCTAAGGCTTCACAAAGAGTTAAAGGACCCATAGAGAGAACGACCGCAGGACAATAAATGAAGTCTGTATCAACTGAAAAAGTGAAGGTATGGATCATGTGTAACAAGAGAAATTAAAATTTACTTTACATAAAAACAAAATTTAATAGTTTTAAAACTTCTTAACTATATTAAAATCACATTATATTGTAAACAGACAGGTTTTCTAAATTTATTCACTTAGTAATAAAAAAGCAATCCACTTATAAGTAACATCTAATCATTAAATAGAATAATTCTGTACACTAATTTTATCACAATCGTATAATTGCTCCTTTTCAATTTTACATTAAATTCTAAAAGTCTTTCGTCCAAAAGGCCTGCCAACCGCTTTTGTATCCTTTTGAGTATTATCACGTGCTTCAGTAGTTTGTAGAACTTCTTCTTTATTTTCATCAATTTGTGTTTGCTCCAAATCCTTAAAACTCTGTTTTTCTTCGAAAAGTAACGACAGGTCACATTGTATCCCTTTTGTGTACTTAAGTGGAGTTGAAGATTTAAGTTTTTCAGCTCTAAAACTTTGCACAGACGAATCAGCACTGTTGTTACCATGGCTACTCATATTTTCTTTACTTTCATTTTCCGAACAATTAAATCTTTCCAAGTTTATTAATAAATCAGAAATAGCAGATTCGTATGGAATTTTATCGCTAGATACCGGCATTATTGTCAATACTATTGTCAGCCACACCAAACGAGATTACACTCTTCACTGAATGACTTCTTGTCTGAATATGTTGGGACTCTTTTCAACTCATCAAAATATTTATGATGGATATACCTCGTTACCTAAGGCTTTTTATACCTACTCAAAAACTTTTATTGCTTTTGATTATTTTCCTTTTACCTGTGCGATTTCAGAAACACTTGGAAACATCCTTGAGAAATGGATGACGGGGTGTTTAGTTATACCTGAAGTTTAAAGTTACTCGGAACTACGCTATTTAGGTCACCTGCGCTAGAAGCAAAATCCTATACCTGAACCCTAACATGATGGGGTTTTTGCGAGCCGAGCGCATATTGTGCTGATTTGGCTTGGAGTGATATTTCTGTTTTCGAAATTACAGTCTGATTTTAGAGGAAAGGAAGGAAGCAATTGGCCGACGCAAAAATCCACCGCATCATCATGAGAATGATGCTTACGGTCCTTATCAATTCTTCTCATCTAGATAGTTTTGGACCCTGAATTCCAAGTTGAAAAATTTATTTTAAGTGTCGTACAATTGCACTGCAACTGGTAATACTAATATCTTTCAAGCCGATAGAGTTAGGGCTTCAATATTAGATCAAACTTAAATTATAATGGCATCAGGATTCTTAGAAATTAATTTTGAATTAATTATGCACTCGTTAAACACGTGTGGCGAAAAGCAAACTGCCACTAGCAATAGAGCTATGTACTTAAATTTAATGGTATTGTAAAGCATTTCAGTATTGCCCTTATCGATTTATAATTATTGCTGTTTTAGATTTAATTACCAAAACAGTCGGTGAATAATTAAATTTAGCTGTAAACTATTTTGGATAGACTGGAAGTTTATAAACAAACATTTTAATCGCTAAATATTTGATTTAATTACGTAAAAGGTAAATTTCAATCGAATGCAAGCACGTGTAGGAAAATATTGTAGTAGTTTTCCAGTAATAATAAAATTGTTGATGGTTTACAGATTTTATGACATATACCATCAACTCGCGGAATCCAAGGCACGGAAATCTAAAGCCTATAGCATTGCTATGAAAATATGGATTTGTCTTTTTGTATAAATACATCTTAAATTTTTTCAAGTGAATCGGAGTATGGCGAAGATTTGATACTGAAGGATGGTTGTATGAAATCCTAAGTGTTTTTACTCGATTTCTTTTTATATGATATTGAAAAAGCTATGATGCTAAAGCACAGCCTTGGCAGGAAAGGAATTAAGTATGAGGGAACTGGGTTAAGTGTAGGAGGTGTCGATGTACGCTCCCTTTGGAAGTTTTGGGCAGATAAGACGAAGAAAAAATGTAAGATGATAAACTGTTTCAAATTCGTGTTGTTCTGCTTAGAAAAAAATTCCCGAAATTTGACGGTACGTCCAAATTTGACCTGGAGAGTTTAGGGGTGGGAGCGACTTGCAGCTCTTGTATCGCGCGTTGTGATGTGTCTACAAGAAGTCAGGCTAGCAAATTCGTTAGAACAACGTATTTCCGAGTAACTTTAAACTATAGGTATAACTAAATACACCTTCATCCTTTTCTCAAGGCTGTTTCCAAGAGTTTCTGAAATCGGACAGGTTAAAAGGAAAATAATCAAAAGCAATAAGTGTATGTAGGTATAAAAAGGTACGAGGTATATCCATCATAAATATTTTAATGAGTTGAAAAGAGTCCCAACATATTGAGACAAGAAATCATTCAGTCAAGAGTGTGATCTCCTTAGGTGTGGTTGACAATAGTACTGACAATAATGCCGGTATCTAGCGATTAAATTCCATACGAATCTGCTATTTGTGATTTATTAACAAACTTGGAAAGATTTAATTGTTGGATGAAATATGCTGAGGGTAGACTGGGCGTTTTTTACAGGACATTAAACATCCAAATTTACAACGTCTAAAAGCTTGCTCTTGACATCAAGATTCCGAGTCGGTACCAAATGTTAACTCCAGATGTCGCTTCAGAGATAATAGGTGCCAACCCAGAGTTTACTTTCGAAATAATTACTAGATACATCTCAATCGCTCCAACTTGAGCACTTTGGAGCGATTTAAAATAGAAAGAATATGGAGCAGATAAATATAGTATTCTCAAGCCGGATAATATCGCTTTGCTACAGAGCTCAATATCCGATTTTTAAAAAAACCGACAATACAATATGTAGACCAAGAGGTCAATATATGCCCTACTCTCTATTACAGAGGTAGCATATTTAGCTGGATTGCAGCCAGGGGAGTACACAACCTAAATCGGGGGAGGGGGAATAGAATCTGAAATCTGGGTATATACGACGCAAGGACGAAAATGATCTTTCTGCAGTGGTTATCTGGCGGTGGTGGAATTATTCTCCATAAGAAAGGCAGTACGTTTCTAATTATCGACCAATTGTCAGCCTATGCCATGCTGCGAATGTTTTCGAGTTCTTCGTCAGCGACTTACTTCGATTTCACTGCAGGCCTTCTATTGGGATTTTTCCGGCATGGCTTCCTTAAGGGGAAATCGACGACCTCCAACCTTCTTGAATTCCTCAATTATTTTTTGCCGACCATTAAATCAGGCAAACAAGTTATACAGATTTCAGCAGGACCTTCGATAGGATTAACCTAGTCTATAAGCTGTCTCTTATCGGGTTTACCTCTTGCTTCATCGATTGTCGATTGTCTGTCCTTTTACGTTTCAGGTCGTATACAGCGTGTCCTACTTCGTGGAAATCTTTTCGACCAAATCTTTGCCATCTCGCGGTGGCTCAGGGTAGCATCCTTGGCCCGCTACTTTTTATCCAATATATCAATGATGTTTCGCTTCTCCTATCCAGTAGTAAAATTCTGTATTATGCGGACGATGCTAACACACTATTTCACACGAATCTGAACTTGACTGCGTTCTGTGATTGGTGTTTATACAATCGCCTACCTTCAAATCCCGGCAAGTGCACCGCTATGACTTTCTCCCGTAGAAACCGTCATTTCGTCCACTGCGCCATCGATGGTGTTGTCTTGGGCAGGGTCGATAAGGTGAGAGACTTGGACGTCCTCAACTTTCGTCTTTCTTTCAAGAATCATATCGACTGGGCTAACTCCATGCTGGGCTTCATTAGAAGATGGTCCAAGAAACATGATGATCGTTACCTAATTAATCTACTTCACTCCAACTTCGCTAGCTTGTTGTAATTAATAAACAAAACAAGATCCATATATCGGTCTGTTATTTCGAAATGTTTGTCGGCATTGACTGTAGTATACCTACCTAGCTAGTCAGGTAAAATTCAGAAATCAATAATCAAAGCTAATTCAAATTTAAGTTAAGACGTCTGTAGTTATATTTCTTTCTCTCTTAATATACATATGTACCATTTTTAGAAACTCAAAAAAACCAAAGTAAAACTGTTTTGCAAAACAAGTTGTAGACATAATAGCCGTATTCACTGGAACTAGGACATGTGTAATAGGAAATAAGACAATACGAACAAATGCACAGGTGTTTTTATTATTTTGAAGTCATTCAAGATTGTCTAGGATTATCGAGAGAAACTAGTTTCCTTACAGAGAGAATTCAACGTAACCCGACATTTAGCTCCAAGTCATAGGAACATAACATGTAATGATACTACCGATGAATTCGTTAGGAAGAGTTATGTGTTACAAGCTTCCCTTCCAAGCTGAACAATTTCATGTTTCGCTGAACAAAAGAAAGCTTCTTAAAAATTTAAATTACAATATGACGTGGTTTAACGACCTGTGCCACTTCCAGAACAATTTTACCTAGCCAGAAAAAAGTAAAACGAACTATTTAACAAATCTCGAGCTGTAATTGCAAGAATTATTGTAGTTTACAAGGCCAGGCTAGGTGCACAGTAAAAAATGACATCCTTCACCTTGTTTGCGGTAATAGCGAGCGCCAGGAGGTTACCGAATACTTTGTTTTAATCTTGGGAAGATGACGGAATTAGACCAATTCCTTCGTTCTCTGGTTGGTTCAAACTTGCACTGGAGAGCATGAGTATGTTTTTGGTAGGGTTATAACCTTAACAATAAACAATTAACAATTTTTATTGTTTTATTTTTGTGCATTATTGTAATTTTAACGAAATGTAAATTGTAACGCCAATCACTTTTATTGACAATATATTTTTCAGAAACAAAATGAATTTTCAGGAAATTGCTTTTAAAATTTTTAAATGAAAATATAATCAATATAAACCTCCGGCGAACAAAACGAATTTTGTGTGTAATTAAAAGCACACGTTGTCGAACATAAAAGCAACATCCTTTAATATAAAAATCATGTTTTTTGTAAAGGCTCGGAAAATGCAATAAAGTAGTAATATCCGAATTCGATGTAAGCGAAATCCAAGTAAACTACAACAATCGAGTGTTTCTTTACATTTTGATGAAAACGTATAAGTGGAAGGTTCCTCAGGTTCATAATCCTTAACAAATTAACAAATATTGGCCTGAACCTAAGTAATTTCTTTTAACCTGAAATCCTGTCAACTCCTAAGTGCAATAGTCCTTTTGTATAAGAGTTTACTTAAAATGACCTGACGAATCTGACCCTCAAGCCTCAGTAGCAGGTAGAATCGATCCTGAAGAAGAAAACCAGATTTCAAAAGAGTCGTCCTGTTGGCTAAACGGCAAAGAAATTCTTTCTGGGCACGTATGCAGGTCTGGTTTTCATATCCTTTTTTTGTGCATGCACATTTGGCCAGCAAATGGTAAAAGAGATTTTCAGAAACTTATTGACATTTTCTTGAATTGATTTCATTTCGAAGAACGGATGGATTTAGTGTGCATTTAGCTCAGTTGAATTCGGATTAGATACCTTCATACCAATTGAATATAAAAATAAAAAATGCCAAGTTTTCGTGAAGATAGCTCATGTGAATACAAAACAGCTTTTGCAAATTCACTAGCTGATGAATTCGATTCAATTGCGTTATCAGAATTTGATTGCAGTGAAAGTTTGGTCAGTGAATTAGTTTTGAAAGAAGTTGAAATTCAAAAATTAATCAGTTCTACGCCCGCAAAGTTTAAGTCACAAATTTTACTAAATACTTCTGCGCTTATAACGAACGAAATACAAAAAAATGTGTCTTCGAAGGATATAAAGAAAGTGCAACTTCGGAGTACTATGTTATCACCTGCAACTCGATTCGCAAATAAAGAAAGGACTGCAACGACTCTTACTCCACCAAAGCCAAGGGGGCCACCACCGAGCAAGAGGATTACGTTTAGAATTTAAGAGTTTCTTTACATTTATTTTATACAAAAATTCTTCCAATTAATGCAATAAATTAGAATACATAATTTAGTAAACCTAATCGGTTTTTCATAGTAATATAATGGGTACCCTACTATATTCCTTTGTGGTCTAGCGTGAAGAATCGTATATAAGGTAAGATAATAGTGTGTCGACAACTTTAACGTTAATATTGCAGCTGATACAAAAAGTGATCACAAATTCTAACTACCAATCGTTACACTTCCTATTTATTTTATTTTATTTTATTGAACGAAAAATATGCCTGCTTTGTTTTTTTTATAGTGTGCAAGGGTCCGCGCCTAGGAAGGAGAAAGTATAAGGCTTTGAGCATATACATACGTTCTCGGTCGAGGGGAATTTCTAGTATATAAGCCTATTGTTGCTGCCTAATTTCGCGATCTTTTTCTGAGAAAAGTAAGGTAAATACAATTAAGAGAGATTTTGCGTCGTTTTATTTAAGATAGCAGGTTCAAAAAAAACCCCCAACAGGAGGGCGCTGAATCTGCCCCCACAAAAACAAAAACCCCCCACCTGCAAGGCGTGGAATATATCATCCCTTCCAGTTATCTGAAATCAAAAATATTCTTAAAGTAGCGGCTGTGACTACTGTTCTGACCAGATTCAAGTGAAAATTCCAAAAACTCTACAAATGGCGCGAAATTCAAAAAGGGTTAACAAATTTTCAATTTTTTTCGTCTTTGAGGGGCTGTAACTTTATCTTTAATATCGCGAAGAATCTGAATCAGATCACAACATTTTTAGCGAACATTTTAAGCACGACTTATCGAAGTACTTCACTTCAACTCACCAAGAGATGTGGCTACTACTAAATAAATCTTATAAAGAATTATGTTTAGTGCTTATGTTTATATTCTCAAATCAATCAGCCTTGCATAGATCTCACGATCTATGCAAGGCTGATTGACAATAGACCATAGCCTCCACTCTAACCTAACATTCATTTTTTATAGGTTATACCAAACACTAGCCCTTCCAAACCACTCCCCCGCAGTAGCTGTTCAATATTAACTCTGCCCTTTTACCTTCTAATTGTTTGCAAAAGAATTGTTTTCTCCATCTAACTCCAGACGAGCGCATGATCCCTTCTAGTGCCGCAGGATAATACTGTTAGACCTGTTCTCTTCATATATACATGTAATGAATGCTAACTGCAATCTGGAAAATATGAAATGGGGGGGGGGGGGGGGGGGGGGGTAGTTACTAGCTATAAAGCCCATTCTCACCTCCCTCCATTGTTTAGAGATATAGCTCAGCTGAATATTGTAAGGATTGGCAACGGATAATCAATTCCTTGCTGCAATGAGCGGGACAGATGCCGTCACTACCGAGAGATTTGTAGGACTTGAAGGTGTTAATTGGCCACTTTACCAACTGAGAAGATTTGCCCAGAGAGGCTCCTCAGTCTGTGTGCTGATCGACACCTTACATTGGTTGACTGAGTCACTCTAAGTTCTTCTGTTTCTTACCACTCGGGGAAATGCGTTTCCAGGAGTAATTTTAGTGTTTTCTTTACGTCGCCCGAAACAGGACCCATCAGTCCTCTGAATAAGTCGAATGACATTGGAATAATTCTTTGAGAGAATTTTTTGAAGGCGTTACGGGTAGGTCGTCGAACTTCGCACAGAAGTTCCTCCAAGATTTTCTCTTAGATCTTTTTAATTCCTTGTTATATTCTGTCTGCTTGTAGTCATAGCAGACACCTGAGCGCTTGGCCTACTTGTTTTACAGTTCACCTAGCCTCCTGTTTAAACAAGGCTTATCTCTAGCATCCACTCTATATCTGATAGGATAACTATTATCGTAGTTGTAGGAAATCAGGTTTTGCAACTGGTTTGAGGTCGTTTCTAGGTCCTCTTGGGATTCTTAGGGCGTATCATCAAGTTCTTGTACACTAGTCCTGATGTGCTCCCGAGAGGTATCCCAGTTCTTCAGCTCAGGAACCGTGGTTCCCTTCAGCCACACGTGAGGAATCTCAATATCAAATCTTACGTGTTTGTGATCTTCTGGTCAAAGTAGCATCCTGGGCCTGATACAAAGAGAACTGGCAACACCTCTAACTGACTAAATCACCACAAAGCTGAATTTCAGGAACATCAAGGTAAAGTTTCCCACAAAAGTGGAGTTATGGAGGTTTTCGGTACACCGAACTGCGGCGTCGGTGCGGGTATTTTTTTTGAAAACCCTCTGCATGCGGCCTTTTGGATACTACGACAGACTCTCAGGCTGAAGCGTTCGCCATCATAAAAGGTTATCAGACTGCAAAACTAACACTAACCTCCGGTCGAAGGATTGAAATTTTTTCCGACAGCCAGGCCGCGAGTAAGGTTTTTTTACTTGGCTACCTTTTACTTGTGAGAACCTTGAAGTCACCCTGCTCTGGGTTGCGGGTCATAGGGAGGGGATGCCCTCCAAGGCTCCCTTGTGGAAGCAGTTTACATTTCTCTGGGGACTGTAAGAGGTGCTTTTCTGTTACAGTGTGCCATATCCAGGGCGGTGTGGCTCTCCTTCAACAGGAGTAAAATCTGTAAGCTCATTCATAGGTCCTGTATTGATATTTCTAGGGTGGTCTCGGCGATCAGGGGACACTGGCCAGGGAAGACTTATGCAGCTAGGCTGATTATTCCCTCCAACATATACTCCAGCAGCTTCATGGACAAGAAGGATACCCTAGCTCACTTCCTCTGTAGACATCGACATCGAACACTAGGCAGCTCTTTTTCAATGGGGCCTCAAGACTAAGAATAGGAGAGATTACCTACTTCTTGAATCGTACCCATCACTCAGACGTACACTGGTTACAATGGACACACCTTAGCCCTAATTGGGCTCTGTGGGAGCAGCTTGGGTCACCACTTTTATAAACCAACCGGCAAATAGGGCATCTGCTAAACCAACCCTTATTGCGATCCAGTTTTGCGGTAATGCCTTCAATTCCTACCAGGATGCCTTCCTTCTCAATGAGTGGCGCGTTCGTCCAATCCAACGTCTTCCTTAGACTTCCAGCCGATTCCAATCATCACAAATGTCCTTTTGTCCACATATTTTGTAAACTCTTGCATGACCATCTCATTTTTCTGACCTCAATTAAAGTGAAAACGTGTTACATTTCCTTAAATCGAATGTGTTAAGGCTGGTTCACACTTATCTCTAAGTTTATAAACATAAATGAACCAATTTAGACATACCAAAGCGTATATAATCGATTTTTCTAAATTGAATAAAATAAATTGAAGCAATCACAACCTTTATCTTGAACGTATTGAACTGTAAACAATAGTTTGAATTAAATTGGATGCCAATTCATTTTTCCCTCACAGAATTATTCATTTTCATTTGATAAGGCCAGGAAAACAGCAGCTATTTTCCCTTTTTTTTATTATTCAGAGAAGGTAGAAACCCAAATCACGTTTATTAACAAGAAAGTGAAAGAAAGTATTCAAGGCTTATAGGATAGTCAACCACTTCGTCAGTATTCAAAGTCTCATTTATTTACGATTGAGGATATCAAATAGCTCTAGAGAGAGATGGTAATTACGGAAGGGTTGAAAATTGCACAAGGACTCTTTTATAAAATGTTGGATTTAATAGACCACAAGAGTAAAATTTCAAGGATTTTCTATTTTAGGAAAATGTTTTACACTTAAATAAATTTTTATTGTAGAAGCTTCTTATGTAGTTTCGTTAAATGAGCTAAGTGGTACGACCGTCTGACTGAAATTTT
The DNA here is from genome assembly GCA_964036015.1 of Leptarthrus brevirostris. Taxonomy (NCBI): domain Eukaryota; kingdom Metazoa; phylum Arthropoda; class Insecta; order Diptera; family Asilidae; genus Leptarthrus; species Leptarthrus brevirostris. The sequence goes on from OZ038373.1 coordinate 11,665,441, forward strand.
CTGTTGTGATGAGGAACAGCATATCGTACCCTCTTTATTTTTACATTATCCTCATAACAAATATATAGAAAGTTTGGAATATTGGAAAGAAAATATTAATTGATTTAATGGATTGGATTGGATGGATTGGATAACTGACTTCTTATGAAAAAGAGCACTAGCGGATCTTTCAATTCTAAGTAAGGTCTGCCTTCATGGCAAATTATACTAGGATTTATGGCCATAACATGAACGTTAATTATTGTGTTTTTTTGTTACCTTATTACTCACATTCCTTCAACATTTGCCAGGAAAGTAAAGTTGCCCACCCCCTCCCCCAATCTCTCATGCAAATTGCCAAGAACTATTCTTTTTATGGGTTTTTTCATGATAATGCTCAGTAACACGTCTTTGGAGTAGATTAAATCGTATTTTCAGAAATGGGAAGAGGCATGCTAGGAGGAGGTCAATGACAACCCTCCCAAGGGAAAATAATATCGATAGAGTCGTCGGTGGAGTAAGTGATAAGGTGTCGTCCTACCAATCCGGAGGTGTCAGGTTCGAATCCCACCGGCGGTGACCCGTGGTTGTTATCTGCTGATAACAGATTGCGATAAGGAGGCCATTGGGGGTTACAGAGAAAATGTCAGTGATTCGGAATCCACTTTAAATTGTATGTATTGTGTGTATGCAATCGTTGTCTCGAATCGGGTAAAGTTCATCTCCCCGTCCTACGCCTCAATGCGAAATGGCTCCACAGAAATAACGTCCCCTTATAGTTAAAGTAACGACAGCGAAACAGCACAATCTCAGAGAACACCATAACCGATGGAAAAGTGTTATATAAAAGTACAATATACTAAGACACGACAAAGACCCAGTTACTAGTCAAAAGGAAAGAGGAGAAGCAGGAGTGTAAAGGCAATTGCGTGCTGAATAAAATTCTGCACTGTTTGATGAAATTGAGCAGATTTTTAGGATTATTTATTGTTAGCTTTGCCCACTTCTCACTTCATACTCCTTGGGAATTTAACGAAAGGAAGTTCCTATTCTTGAAGCCGCTAATTATTACCATAGAATAAATACTAAATAGAAGAACAACTGAAACCAACCGTCAAGCAGTCAGTAACAAGTTCAAGAAAATGCAGGGCAAATATTGCACATGTTCAGTCAATTCCTAAAAAAGTAGAGGAATGCGACCACTCTAACTACGGACCAATTTGCCTTACTTCAGATATATCTAAAGTTTTTGAATCACTAATCAGTTCTCAGTTGATGAAATACAGAATATGAGAAAGTAACTATGCTATCCACGATTATCAGTACGGTGTCTGTGCTGGCCGCTAAACCGAAGACTTGCTAATGGCTCTGACGGAGCGTTGAAATCATTGTCTCCATAATTTTGGAGATTCGGAAATCAAAGTCCTGATATTGCAAAGGATATTTTGGGGTCTGGTATGCTGCCCATTTAGCCAAACTTCAAAACATTTGGTCTACACCCTCACTTCTTAAAATGGATAGCGAGTTTAATAGTAGACGGCGGTACATCTGATCCCTACGACAAGTGCCCTCCTACAAGAAGTGCCCTCCAGTACAAATTTGGACGACTTCTGTTTTTCCTTCATTTTTTTATGAGCCCGAAACTTTCAAATGAGGCGTATATTGACACCTCCTTCACTCATTAACATATTTCCATCACCCTTAATTCCTTTCCAGCTAAGGCTGAGCTTTAGCATCATAGCGTATCTGAGCTTTGGCAATATTATATAAAAAAAGAAGGTTGCTATTGGCACACCACTGGAAAGAGGCCGTAAGACTGAAGAAGATAAGCAAATGCTTCCATTAAACTTAGGGAATCGAGGTGAGGGATGAAGACTGGTTAAGTCCAGGTAGCCCTCGCTCAGGCCAACGGATAGGTAAGAAAAGGGATTCGAACAAAATGTTCTGACTCGGCTAACCCGTAGAGAAAAATATATTTGATAACATTTGACACCAAGATCTTTGGAATATTTTGTTGAGAGAAGATATTCCGCGTATTGTGCCGTACCTGGAGCTCGTTACAGGAGTGGAGATAAAACCCCACTGAGCTCAGCCCCTGATTATATGTATACTATATTTTCTTTCGTATTCAAAAGATAAACTGACTATTTTTGTATTGAATTAACAAATGCTGATTGCGTAACTTTCTTTGAAAACATATCTTAGAATAAACAGGCTATTGGAGTTGCGGAGCAATGTCAGTGATTTGGAATTCACCCCAAAATTGTGGTTCACATGCAATTGTTGTTTCGAATCAGGTAAAGTTCTTCTTGAGTCTCATGATCCACAAGTGTTTACGAGTACAAAATAATAAAATTGAGTAATCCATGAGTAGACGTGACAGCAATGTCATTAAAATATTACTTTTTCTTCAAAGCGTCAACGCGTCAGTTTTTTTAATAGTAAACTCCTTAATTGTTTAAATTTTAAACTTAAAATGGGACTGTGTAAATGGTGTTACCAGGAGGTCTTTTGCTGGTAAATATCAATTTAAATATTATTTTATTATCATTACTCAAATAAAATATCAAAGAAAGAAATGTCTGTTGAAGTGCAAGGTTGGGGATTTCTAATCAACTTTTATTTTTATGTGAAAACCGATTTTAAAGCGAAAAAAAATATAAGAACTTACCCGAAATTACTGGCTTGTCTTCTCAAAAATCTGTTTGCTCACGTCTTAAAAATGATTGCTTGCTGCACTTGCTCTTTTATTAGTTAAAATTTTGTTGATTGTTGAAGGTGCCGCTGTTGAAAATATTTTGATATTAAAAATTGTGTTGATTATATATTTAGTTACAATAAATTGATTGGTACAATGTCTAACTAGCGGCAATGTCAATGCAGACATTCTTAGTTTGAGAAGTGTAAACTTAAAGTACAAATAGAAAGATGCCACTATTCTGGGAAGTGGGGGATAAAACATCAAATGTTAAATTACATTGATATACTCGTAGTTTCTTAGAAAACAAAACAAATACTATCTCCTTTACAAGTCAATAAGCAACAGATTGTTTGATCTTACCAAACGAAGATAGCGATATACCACATCCTGCCGAATCACGAAAGTTATGGGAATCTTTTACTCTGTCTAAATCTGTCTCAATTCAAAATAGTTCCATTCGCCGACTTTCTTATGGGGATTTTCTAGATCCCAATACAATAAGGAATAAATTGTTAGGTAAATAATTTCTAGAACAAACTTCTAATAACATTATGAAAAATAATTTAATGTTCACAAAAACACGGGTACTATAGACGTTAACAGATTTATTCCTTGAAGATCACTGCATAACTAACCTCTCTATGATAGGACATCTGATTGTAACGCTATGTACCCTTCGCAGCTAGATTCGCCCTTATCATTGATAACAGCGGCGGGGAACGCAACAATCTAATGCACACTTTCCTTATTATTCTGTTCGCAGAGTTCGCAGGGAAAGGTAATTTATTTCCTCACATTTTCCACTTAATTGATTTCTACCTCACGGGTACAGAAAAGCACTACAAGTATAGAGTGGATATTTAACCAATACTAACTCACCTCCTATTCTTACAAAAAAGGGAGTCAGAGCAAATTGAGGAATACGCGGATATTATTTACCTTTGGTGTAGTAGACAGAAACGAGAGAGCGGCTGTACTGGAATATCAAAGGAGATTCCCTAATCGGCGGGCACCCCAAAGAGAGTTATTTACACGGACTTTCCGAAGGTTAGGAGAAACAGGAAGTGTAACTTTACACGGCGGGGAGACACAACCCGACCGAAACTTCGGGAACTTCTGCCGACGTCGAGCAGCAAATAATAACCATCATGAGGCAAGACCCTGAGAGGAATAGTAGACGAGTCGCAAGACGATTAGGAGTGTCTTCATCTTAGGTTTGTTGAGAGGGATTAGCACTTGGCTTCTGGAACGCGACATTGACGACAGGGCGTTTGGTATCACGAATTTCCATAACCTCCATACCTGGTCGTTTTGAAAAGGCGTGAAGTGATGTGTTACTAAAATTTCACGATCGAATATCTCCAAAACTAAGCCAGATATTAAAAAAGTTTTCGTTATCATCCCTGAAATAATTCTGTCAACTTACCGCCTCATCGAGGCAGGCTTAAATTTATTCACTAGGCCTCCCTAGAGGATAGACTGAACAACTTCAAAAATTTTTATGCTTTTGAATGTATTCAAGGGGCTATTAATTCTTCTGACCGTTCTGATTATCTTAAATGTGCATGTTCTGCGTCGTCCTTTGAGGAATATTGACCTTTTTTTCTTAAATTCCTCACTACTAACTATGGTAAGCATCAGTCTATTTATTCCACGTCATATGTTCTTGTCACGGTTGCATCACGATACCACTGAGGATCAGGCCCGTGCACACCCACAGGAGGGTTTTTAAAATTTTCTGAACTTCTTGATTAGGAAAAATTTGACTTAAATACTAAAGAAAGAACCTAAAAGTTATATGCCCATATTTTTGAATTGCATCAGATATTATAGTTTATGTACATCCATTTGTTGATAGTTTTATTTGTAAAGCTCCCCCCCCCCCCCCCCCCCCACGAGTAAATCCTGCGCACAGTACTGCGCACAGTCCTGCGCATCTTTAATTTTATGTCATCATGCTGATCGGAGCTTGATTGTATGCAGAAGAATTGATGCACGACGCGGACAGCGGGGTCGATTGTTCTCTGCTTTATTTAAACTTCTTGTACCGGATGCTGTTTTTCAATCGGTGCGTTGCCCTGGTCATGCAACCCTGTAGTCCGTGTATTCATTTATCAAAAAACGCATCAGCGAGTTCTCCCTTTACTATGGAAACGTAACCGGACTGCGGTCTAAAACGATCTCCACTCTGCATTGTTCCGACGTGGTCTATCTGACTGAGACTTGGATTTGTGGAAGAATTGCAGACGCAGAGCTCTTTGGCTTCAATTATTTGGTTTTCCGCCACCTTTCCGCTCCTGATGCTCCATTTTTATCAAAGACTTGGAGGATTATTTAGGAGAGGGTTTCCTTTTAGAGGACATTGAGGTCAAAATCCTCATGTATGCGGATGATATAGTTTTATTATCCGATGATCCGATTAAATTACAAAATCAAATAGATAAAGTACATGAGTATTGCAGGCTTTGGGGGCTAAAAATTAACTTGGAAAAATCAAAAATAATGATTTTCCAGAGGGGAACTGGCCCGAGAAAAACTTCTGAAAACTGGGTTATAAATGGCAATAGCATTGAAATAGTTAAAAAATATACATACTTAGGTGTCATTGTTTCCCCAAAACTATCTATGACTATGCATTTAAAATCCCGTTTGTGTTCGGCTAAAGCTAGCCTTAATTCTACATGGCAAAACTTTATATTGAACTCATTCGCATAAGATCAAACTATTTAATGCAGTCAGTAGATTGGTGCTATGCTATGCTGCGCAAATATGGGGTTATAATCATTATGAGGAGGTTGAAAAACTACAAAGATTCTTTTTGAAAAAAATGTTCCATTTACCATCCCAAACTCCAAATTACGCACTTTTGTTAGAAACAGACCTACCACATTTATACATCTACACATTGAGTTGTCACTTTAGGTATATATTACGAACACTATTTGAATATAGCACTTCCTCATAAATTGAGCTGGAGAATAGTGGAAAAGAATATCTTCTGGTTTGAGAGTTGGCAAGACTTGGCGGAAAAACATGACAATTTCCTGAATGTGCATCATGCTTCGTCAAATGAACTGAACGACTCTTTATTCAAAATTATGCAACTAGAAGAGAGTTGGTTCAAGAATAGAGCATTAAACAGAGCAAGAGCAACAGTAAGACACGGAGTGTATGACAAACTTAGCTATTCTGTGGAGACAAATTATTTTCTAAATGAGTTTTCTATTAAAAAGATAAACCTTATCCTGAGATATAGATGTGGTCTTTTAAATCTTAATGCTATCCCGTGGAGAAGAGAAGGTAGTAGTATTTGTTCCCTCTGTAATCTCATGAAAAATGAAGATTTGGTTCACTATCTCGGCAGGTGCCCCATCCTTGCTGAATTTCGAAGCAATGCTTTTGGCAAAAAACGGTTATCTGACAGCGAATTAGTTGAAGTTTTAAACGGAAAAAATAAATATGACGACATTTATCAATTTGCTGTAACAGCCTGGAGGTATAGGGAATTTCTTATTTCTGAATATAACAACTAATTAGTGTTGTATTATTCTCCTTTTTCGTTTTTTTCTTTTCTACATCCTTAATGAACTAAAAATTAATGCTATAAACATGAATTTAATTAGGATTCCTATATGTTCTCGTTTAGTAAAATTATACTTAATTGTTGTATTAGTTTATGTTGTCAATCTCGACAGACGGCCTTGGTGCAATTGTTAAAGTTTAGTTGGTTAATTTCTTAGAGTAAGTACTTGGTTTACTGAATTTTTTCTTTTTAAACTTAGGTTAGCTTTATAAAAGAATTAGGAGCAGAAAAATAAGAACTTATATGTACTTTAAAGTTAATGAATTTTTAGAAATAAACATTATTATTATTAGTTAAGATTTTTTATGGATGCCCCATAACAATTTTTTTAGCCCCACCACTAGAACGAAGACCCAAGGAACAACCACGGAACATTAAATCCGTTTGCATGTTAACCTCACAAAATTTCATACGAAACTTTCACTTTTTTCCGCAGATTAATGTGTTAATGGAACATGAAATGTTTATAAAATGAATTTAGAAGTAATTTATATAATGTATTTACCGGAAAAGCGATTTCCCGTCATGCTATTTCTAATTGTTTGGACACCAAACCAATCTAACACTTCGTGCTGCTTTCTTTAAACAAATTCTGGTCTTTTAAGCAATGTCGATTCACAAAAATCACAATATAGTCTAATAATTTTATTACAAATTACAGTTTTAATAGGAGCTATCTTAACAAATTTAACAAAATTTAACTTGATTCGCTTGAGGAAAAATTTTCACGCACAAAAGTAAACAACCTTTGACAGTACGAAATATATTTAGCTCTGTTAAACTTCATGTTATGTTCAGTTAATTCCCGAAATAATTAGAAACAGAAAATGATTTCTTCTTGATTGTAATTCCTAAGACTCCTAATTGTAATCTAATACGCAATTATTTTCATAATTAAGAGAACTTCAAAAAGAATTTCACAATTTCCAATGAACGGTTAAAAGTTATATAATCGTGATAATGAATCCTCCAAAAGAGTAGGAGTATTCTCTATTAAATCGTGAAGAGAATTCCATTTACATGGCAGTACCACCGCCCAAAACTTTGACATTGCTTTGCTTGTCAAGAAAGTTTGTTTTGGGAATCTCCTCTGAGGACGTAGAGAGTTGCACAGTTGATGTGTACTTCCGTAGTTGCTAGTTAGGTGTTGGTAGTTGGGGGTTTTTGCTCAGGGAATTTATACAATTTATTAAGTTTATTAATAAGAAAGCAGCTTTTGCTGAACCATATTTATAAAACGGAATAAATTTTCATTCATTCAAAATGTGTAGATGCTTAGCAAAGGAGGTTGGTTGCTGGTGAGTATTATTTGTCATGTAAAGTAGCATTTAAAAGGGATGCTCCCTTGCTTAGTCATATAGAAATTAGACTGGCTCCAGGTCGTCGCCTCGAGTGTACAATGATAGCTTAACTTTAATAGGGTTGAGAAAGACCATTGCCCTAAATAGTTTGAGTGCGTGCGTACATAAAATAATTTTTTTATTAACTTAATTATGTTTACTTGTGTTTTTCGTATTATTTTAATTATAATTCACTACATTTTAGTTGCGTACGATGTATCTGTGGTATACTCCTATCAATTATCATAGGAGTTCTAGTTCTACTGGCCATTATTGGTACCATCGTATATTTTGCTGTTTACCATAATAAAGGCGGAACGGAAGCTGTTAAGAAAGATATAAATGACAATTTTAATGTGTCGTGGTAGAATGAAGGTGTCAACATTGCTACAAGAAATAAAAAAAAACACTTCCATATTTGCGGTAAGTCCAATCTTATCACACTCTTGACTGTTCTGATAATTAACAAGTGATTCATATATTTCAGGTCGGTTAATTCAATCTTTGTTGCGAGGCATTTGCACTTGGGTGTAAATTGTCCGTCCCACTGTTTTTAGATGTGCTTTTTTAATATTATATATATATATATATATATTATCTATATACAAACATAAATTTAAGAACATGTTTCAAGTTTTTGTGTAAAATTTAAAAATTCCTATTTAAAACGAAGTTCGAGGAGCGACTATTATCGTCGCGATGACTTAATGTGTAACTTAACTCCATTCAAAGATTTTTAATTTTGATATCTGTTTAATTTGTATGATTATTTTAGCAATAAGTAAGTCGTAATTTTCAAAAAGAAATGATTGAAACTTCAAGATTTATTTACATTCTAGTTTCATATTAAAACCATATGTACTGAGCAACACAAAAGAAATATAAATTTGATTTGTAAGCTTTTACAGGAAGTTTAATTCTCTTAAGTACATTTATTCGTCTTAGAGCTGAGACAGGAAGTTTAATTATCTGCGGTGTCTTTCATAACTCAGTCAAGTGATTCTAAAGTCACATAATTTACTTTTTGTTCGACTTACAGAGCCAGACCAACCGGAGAATTCGTTTCAATCAAATCGAGTTTTTTCAACGAAATGTTGTGACTAACAAAATTGATCAAATCGAAAGTATTAAACATGAAAACGAAAAAGATATAGGCTGCTTTCATTAATACATATTAGCGCGCGCAAATACGGCAAATTTGCTTTCATGAAATTTGTAACATGCATTTTGCGCATGCATGCATGAACTTCTTTCGCCATAATCGCAATTGTATAATTAATTAAATGATATCCATGGTTTAACACACTATGTGAGGCTGTAGGGCTAATAGCCGCCACCCTAACCTTGATCAACTAAATACTAGTAAGCAAAAACAGAATTGCCACGACCTTTTCTAACATCTTATTCGTCTTCTGAAACATCATTACTGTGCGCAGTTAAAATTATATGCATTTATTGCGCTCATTTGCTTCGCATATTTAAATTTATGAACCTTGTGCAAATGCATGTTTTGACTTCTTGATTTATAGAACTTTTTGCAAAAGCAAATATGCATTAACGAAAGTAGTTTAAACGTTATCTCTGATAAAAATTATAATATTCAGTAGTTTACAAGACCTTTTTACCTAAACTGAGAGTGCCTTCATTAATGCATGCTTGCGTATATTTGCTTTTGCACAAAGTTCATTAAATCAGTCAAACATGCATTTGCACTAGGTTTAAAATTCAATTCCAGAGGAAGAATGAGATGTTTTTATAAAAAAGGTAGTGCTACTTCTGTTTTTGTTTACAAGTACTTAGTTGATATTAAAATGTATGTCATTTAATTAATTATAAAAGTAGTTAATATCATTATAATTATGGCGAAAGAAGTTCACTAATGCACTTCCCCATTACATTTTCCATGCCGATGTTGTTAGAGCCAATCTTAGCGTTGAGATCCCCCATGACTATTTTGATATCACTTTTAGAGCCTGGTCCGGAATCTGGCGATGATAATTCGGTCGGATATTGGTGACCAGTCCAGTAGTGATTGGCGGGCAAGCTTGGTTAGCAAAAAGCGTACACCTGCCATGCGCGGAGTACCTAATCCTTCCGAGTATAGCACGGTGTTAGATGTGGGTGATGTAAACTCTCCACTTCCTCTTCATCTAGTTTCGTTTAATCCCAAGATATGCCATGGGCCATTTCCCGCTCCACCTCCATGTATACATGAACAAAATAATTTGTTACAAATGACATGAAATGTCGTATTTGAGCAGGAAAATATGCATTAATGAAAATTTCATATTTATAAAAATTATGATTTTAACCGTTGTTGAATCATTCATTGAGTGCAAATGTTATAGGTCCAAAAAAGCTTTCCAAGAGAGATAAAAGAAAAATAATATTGCCTTAAATACAACAAAATCGTGTTACCAATTTAACGATTGAACATTTCTAAAACTACGGTCTTGATAATAATCAAGAAGCCCACACATTGTAAGGTCGAAAATAAACCTGGTGCTATGTCATAAACAGCATCACGAACTTGCACTGCTTGAGCACAAAGAAAAATATCTCTCAGGCACAGAAAGAGAGGAGACACAATCAATGTATCGACGATAGAATGCAATGCAGTGGGATTTAGAAGCAAGTGATTATTATTTGCCCATGGCATAATATTATTCAGGTCAGAGTTCAACCTGTCAATGTATTCAGCGTAGATATAACTGTACATCATCAGCATATATCTGCACCCTGCAATTCTTAAGAACCTCCGGGAGGTCGTTTATATACAGGCAGAAGAGCAAAGGCCAGAGCATAGAACCCTGTGGGATGCCACACGTAAGGGACAAAGGCAGGGAAAAGCTGCCTTTCACTCGAACCCGGTGTAGGCTATCTGATAAGAAACTATGGATTAAGAAGACAGCAGTGTGCTGAAACTGAAAATTAGTAGCCAACTTCTCGAGCAAATTGTAGTGACTGACCATATCAAAGGCTTTAGAGAAGTCCAGCAATGCAAGAACACAGAAATGGATCACATTCAAATAATATCGAACGTAACTGGTTACACTTAGAAGAGATGTTTCACAACTGGCAAATAATCTGTGATCTGTTTAGATCCGCCTGTCCCTTTTCGAATGACAATACTCCAGCGATCTTTCTTAGATTAGACAGATCTTCGTTCCACCAGGGGAAAGGGGTTTTTTTTGCTAAATTTGATTTGACATGATACCCTTGTACGCCGTTTCCATCGATTTCCCAATATTTAGATTTGATATGGCTGTTAGTTTAGATTTGATTACTTTGTGAAGTGTATATGCCCTCCGTCAAGATTATCCAGCTTGACTACTGCCAAGTCTTAAAGGAGGACAGAAAAGCATTTTTATACAATTTTTAACGAGAATACGACTTTTAGACTTATCGCTCGGATCCGAGTTATGGCTATAGAAGAGGTTACAGTTGGCGTTGCACAGACCGCTAACGGTTGTTAGCACGAAGGTTGGATTGACCTTCACCTTGGCCTGCCTAATTCCATACCGAAGTTTGAAGTCTGTCTTTTCCAGTGCCCCGATTGTGAAGTTTCAAACATTATAGAAACGACTGGCTGTAAATCCAGGGAAAACTGATCTTATGCTTTTCACCACCAAAACCAAGGTACCATACTTTGCTTTGCCTAAATTAAACGGCCAACAACTCTCACTATCATCCAGTGCCAGGTATATGGGTTTAATCCAGGATCCCAAACTTAACTGGAAGCTAAGCATAGAGGAGCGGGTAAAAAAAGCATGCCTCCAGACGTACCTTTGGTAAAACATGGGGACTGCAACCTAAGATGACACTGCTGTTATACACAGCGGTGGTGCGTCCAATTCTCACCTATGGTTCAATGGTTTGGTGACCTACGATGAGTAAGGCTTATAACCAAACCAAGCTAAGTAGAGTGCAAAGAACCGCTCGCATCGGCACTACCGGTGACTGCGCTCCACCCCAACCGAACCTCTGAATGTGCTTCTGCATCTGATTCCCCTTGATCAACAGACTCAAAGAATTACAACTATATCCTCATCTCAGCACCTAGAGGACTGGCCGATGCCTCTACTGACTATATTACGCCTTTAATAAATTTTGAAAAAGGATTTAGTGTCAGAATTCCAACAAGAAGGGAATGGAGAATGACAGACAGCAACTATGATACCATAATATTTACAGATGGTTCTAAGATGGAACAAGGTATTGGTGCAGGAGTGTTTTTTGAGACACTGAATAGTCTTATCGTCTAGCGAACCCTTCGGGTGTCTTTCAGGCGGAGGTGCTTGCGATTATGTGTTCACTGTTTCTGTGTATCCATTCACCGAAAGAGAACATGGCTATTTTTACAGATAGTTAGGCATCCATTAGGGCGCTTGACTCAGTTACAATCCCGTAGCCAGAAATTTTGTTCGGGGAGGGCTTAGGTGTACAATAAATAATAAATCCATAATACACAAACGCATCAAATCACGAATTCACAAGTTCAGACGTCGAGACTTCGTCGCTGCCATGATATCAAGGGCTTTCTCAGGATCCACTTTATAGTCCTAATGTATTGAGAGTATGCATGGAATAAAGACTGAAACCCTGTAGCATACTTCAACACAATCAGTTTGATAGTTTCCACGGACGGTTTGCTTCGACGTGATTCTAGGAATTTTGAGTTGCATTTTAAACACATCTTCTGCAAGCTTTTCAGCCGCTGTGAAAATTTTCTTGAAAATTTGTTCGGCGTTTTTTCGTTCATCTTTGAGTATATTCACCGCCGTTTCTGCATGTTCTACAGCTGATAACAAATTACAGGACTGGGCAGGATGATATAGAAATCATATAAAATATCCAGGGCAACCTGGCCAAGTTATAGTAAAACTTAGACATCCGATCTACTTACCAGACCGAGAGCTGTTATCGCAAAAATCACTGCGGTCTGTACATGCCAATGGCCTCTATTGTTGAATCCGACGGATTAAGGATTCCCGCCGCAAGTAAGATTCACTTCCTCTTTACGTTGCGATCTTTGAATCCGCCGGCACGGTTGCCACATCAAGTGTCAGATTTCACCTTTCGAAAATGTTATCTGCTGATAGTTTATCTAAATGTTAAGCGTAAAAGAGAAGTTATACAGTTTAATGTAAATTTTTTTTACAAAGTTATAAGCAATGTTGCAAAAAATTACGAAATAATCATGGACAGGATCACTTCTTTTTTGGATTTAGAAGACGATGACGAGATATTATTAAGACTTTTACGAAGAACAATTCGAAATACAGCTGAAAATTCGATGCTATTACCGGATTACGAGTTAGTTGACTAAATATGTACTCTATCTCTGTTATAATTTTCATTTCTTTCTTTAGATTTAAAAGAAATTGTAGGCTTAATAAGCCAGCTTTCATGTATATATTAGAGGAGTTAAATAAAAATATTGCTCCGAAAGTGCAGTCCACACCGATTCCATTGGAATGTAAATAACCTGCTTCCTTAAGATTTCTAAAGATCACAAATATCTCCACCGACTTTTTCTCAGCATTTAGGTAATATGGGGTAATTACATTTGAATGAGGAAATTTAAGGCACTTTTTACCTCACTAATACTTTAAATCCGCAATGATCATATCGCGAATTTCAAACGTCAGAATAACTAGGCAGGAATCGATTTTCTCGTTTTCAATAATCAAGTGAAACGTACCATTTTCACTTCGATAGTTTTCGGTGATCACAAGTTACCAAATTCGCAAACGTTGTTCTCCCGGCGGAGTCAATAATAGGGGCCAATGTCTTTTAGGCGATCATGCAGATAGGCTGCGCGCCCCTTACAATACACACTGCCGCAGTTGTAATGACGTGAACGAAAAAGAAACCATTATTCACCTTCTCTGTAAATGTCCAGCTCTTGCAAGAGTCAGAAAGAGGGCTATGGTTGAGGTAATTCTTTGAAAACCTGAAGGCTTTAGTACCTTTTTCCCAATTACACTCAGTCGACTTCAATCATCATTTAAGATAAGAATCAGGCTTGTGAGTGAACTGGGTCCAACAAAAAACCCTACTGATTTTGGCATCAAAATGGCGCTATAATAGTTCTAATTGGATTGTTACCATGTCGGCGACGCTCACTACTTAAACCTTAATTTTATATCTACTTAAATTTTAATTTTATATCTATGTGCCGTACCACACTTGTCCTGCTTCCGCGCGATGAAGTCCGCACGAGTGCCCACACTTGTCGTGTCGGATTTTGTGTAGAACACACGCAATTTATTGTATGTAGTGGTAACATTAAAGCAGATTCCGAACCTTGCTTTGAATGTATGCGTGCCGATGCGACGATAAATAGGTAAGTTCCGTGCGGATTTCCCTATACACCCCCGCACGCCCTCTCTCCTACAAACTGCGATGAAGCAGGACAAGTGTGGTACGGCACTATAACAACATTTTGAAGTCGGTGCAAATTAAACAACTGCCCAACCACAGTCGACGATACTATATAAAACTACCTAAACGCTTCAGCTCACGGGATCATAAGAAAGAAAGATTAAATACTTTTGTTGTAGTTGTTTCGTTTGTTTGATTTGCACCGACTTCAAAATGTCGTAATAGATATAAAATTAAAAATTATTTTATGCTTTTTAGCGCTTTTTGTTAAGTCGATTCAACTTTCTTTTTTTTAACTATTTAACGTACTCTTATAACATTTGTAAGATATATTGTGATTAAAAGCACAGAATTTAGCAGAACTTTTTGAAACATTTATACGCCTTGAGGTTTGAGGTCAGACTTCATACTTTAAACACATTTGTAAAGAACTATAAACGCCTAAACGAGTAGTAGTTGAAACTGGAAAGAAAGTTTGAAAGAAAATTAAATAAATTAGTTAATAAATTAATTGTGATAATGATCACTTATTTTTTATAATATATTAGAATACAGTAAATATTAATCAAATTGAATTATGTAACATCTGGACAAATTGACCAAAATATGTAAGATATGCTATGATTCTTATAAAATGTTTCCTCTATCAGCCTATCAGAGCTAAAAGTATTAGAAAAATCCGTTTCCGTCTGAAAGTACAACTTAATAAGCTTCTAACTATAAAATTTATAAAAACTCAAATAAATGCAATTATAATATTCAACATTTCTTTCGAAAGTGCAATTTTGGAACCGTTCCTATATTACCTAAAAGTGCAGAGAATACAGTTATAAAATCAACCCCCTATCTGCTTGCATAAAAAAAGAAGACAGAAGAGAGGGAAAGCGCATGCCACTTTAGAATCTGTTAGTTCTCAGTCTAGCCGGCACCGGATTATATATAAATTGCGATAACTGACAGGCGAAAATTCAGTTTAAAAGAGTCTTCGAGCGGGTGAAGTACAGTTGTACAGCGGTCCATACAAGTCTCAAGTACATTTGGAACTTAAATAATTGTTGTTATTAAATTTGTTCGTTTTTCTTCTGTGAAATTGAATAACAATCGAAATGTTGAAGACAATTTCTCCAATTATTGAATTTATTGTGGGAGAAACGGCAGCAGCTCAAGATATCAAGGTAAGTAACTTGCATTCGTAAATCTCTCGGAATTAAAAATAAGGTTCAGATGTCTACTACGTTAGCATAAAGCTCGTATTAGTTCCCAATTCCAATGCCCAATTTTGTCTACGTGATTGAGACATCTACTTCCATTTCTAGTTGTCAGATTTGTGATAGAAGCACTACTTGTTGCGGGCGTAATTCTCTTTAAAATAAAATGAATTTTCAGTGCCTTAAACGTTTTGTGATAATCGTGTTTACACTTTTTGTGCAAGATTCAAAGCAATTATCTGGATCGTCATTTTTTACTCCGAGCAATAAATGCATTTGCCCTGTAACAATAACAATTTGGGGCGGATAGTGATAAATCTTATATTTGAAATGTTTTTAGAATATAATAAGAAGTGAACAAAAGGATCTCAACATTACTCCAACTCATCATGTTGAAATTCCATTTGAGAGAGCCACTTTTGGAATGGGATGCTTTTGGGGAGCTGATTCCTTATTCGGTGCTACACGGGGTGTTTTAAGAACTCGAGTTGGTTATTCTGGTGGTACCACAGAGAATCCCAAATACAGGCAGCTGTAAGTATAACTTGTTACTGCAATAAAAGATTCTTATTGCGAATTTGAATTTTCAGAGGAGACCATGTAGAAGTGATAGAAATCGAGTATGATCCCAAAACAATTTCGTATAAAGAATTGTTAGACTTATTTTGGAATAACCATGAATATGGACTTTCAAGCAAAGTCAAGAGACAGTACATGTCCTTAATATTATGCCATAATGAGGAGCAAAAGAAAATCGCTGAAGCATCAAGGGAAGAAGAGCGTGTCAAAAGAAGTCCTGAAGTTATTTCAACAGAGGTAGCACCTGCGGATGTATTTTACCCAGCCGAAGAGTAAGTTCATCTACTTTTTTTTATGTATGCTTTATGACTTAAAATAACATTCCTTATAGTTATCATCAAAAATATCGTCTACAATCGAACAAAGAATTAGCAAAATCTTTAGGATTGACTTCAAACTTACTACAAACCTCACATGTTGCAGCTAGATTGAATGGATATCTTGTAGGAGTCGGAGGTGTAGAACAATTTTTAAAAGAGGCTGATAAATTAGGATTAACACCATCTCAAAAGGAGTATGTCCTTTATCATGTTAAGAAAAACGAAGGCGGTGGTCTGTTCTGCTGACGGTCGACCAACAATAATTATAGAAAAATTAAATTTAAGAAATACACCGATAGCTAGTTAAAAGACAGAATTTAATTTTTAAGTATTTATAATATTTTGTGAAAGTATTGTTATATGTAGGATTT
The DNA here is from genome assembly GCA_964036015.1 of Leptarthrus brevirostris. NCBI lineage: Eukaryota > Metazoa > Arthropoda > Insecta > Diptera > Asilidae > Leptarthrus > Leptarthrus brevirostris. Next base: position 11,681,909 of record OZ038373.1, read on the forward strand.
TATTAAAGTTGTTTTTTTTTATTTAATTATTTTTTTTTCTGAAGTGTGGGCAAAATGTGTCTTTCAGTCATTAATTCTGGATTTCTTATTCAGCAACAGTTGCATAGGCGAAGTAAGCACACAAATTCAGGCATGCCAAACATGTCCAAAAAAAATAAGAAGAAAAAAAATTACAGTCGATTTTCTTACTGGAGCATATTTTTAATTGAGTAATTTATTTCATATTTTCATAATTTAAGTCGTCAATGGAGTAAGTAATACCGTGTCAGCCTACCAATCCGGAGGTCCAAGGTTCGAATCCCGCCAACGGCCATAAAAAAGGCCATTGAGGTTGCAGAGTAAATGTGAGTGGTTCGGAATCCACTTTAACTTGTAGATCCACTTGCAATTTTTGTCTCGAAGCGGGTAAAGTTTTTCTCCCGCCCCATACCCCACGGGAACTAGAGAGAGAATTTATTTCATACAATTGATCTTTGCGACATCCTGCCGATGCTTCAGAGAGTCTGTCCTCTCAAAGATTGTGGAATCGCCAATAAGTTTAGTAGCCTTCTTTTGAACTTTATCTAACGCGGAAAGTGCGGTAAATCTGGATCCTGTCCAAGTATGTGAATTATATTCGAGTCTTGATCTGAAGTGGAACTTGCAGTTCAGCGCAAGTCAGACAGAGTGAAGTATTTCTACATCACTGCAGAAAACCTAAGCATTTCGTTGGAGCTAAGGTTATGGGATATCTTAATATCCAAGATGTTTAGAGAGGGCAAGTTGAGTATATTCACTTCGTGCAGCGAATTAGGTTGAGGATGGGCAGGGTGTCTTTTAAGATACACTAAACAGTAATGAGTTTTGGATGCTTTAAACATAATACATAATGCAGTCAGAAAAACTCCTGTGGAGCGTGACTAGGGAAAATTTTTGCACAGAGGTTTAGCCAAAGCAGAGTCGCAGCATTTTAAAAGTAGGGGCGAAAAAACTATCAGGTCCAGCAGCTTTGAACACGTCGAGTTTACAAAGTACCTTAAAAACTTTCTGAGTGCGAAAGTGTAACGGCTTTTAACTGCTAGTACTCTATGATGGGGATGGAAAGGAATGCTAAGAACGTACTCACTTACTAACTAAGCTCGACTTACTAACTAAGCTCGACTAACACGTCTCTTCCTGTAAGACTATTGAGCATTATTTATATGACAGGGAGGCTGCTTCCTTGTTTTTAATGGCTTTGCAACCAATTGGTGTCTGTTTACTATTGAAACAATTAGCGTCTGTTGGTTTGCGATGCATCTTAAATCATAAGATTTTCAAGATATAATTGTAGTAATGGTTAACGTCTTTCGTAAAGCAATCAAACATGTGAGATATTTATTAAGTCCAGATCAATCAGCATTTTTATAATGCCACACCAATCTTTTGGTGAAATTTATACTAGTGGTTATTAGAAAGGAGGTTTGCGCAGAGATTAGGCATCGGTCCGCATTGCACAGGGTAGCCGTTATTGAAACCGAGTACTTGTCTGAATGTGATGTCAGAAAAAAATCGAAAAGGCGCACGTTGTGTCCTATAATATCAAGAACGCGGGTCAAAAACTCAACCACTTGCTGTAAATTAAATTATTCATCAAATAACCGTGTTTTCAGGCGGACTAGTGGTAGAAGAATGCCTGAGCCACTCTGTGTTGAGTACGTTGAAATCGCCTGCAAGAATGATTTCAGAATCTTATCATTATCTGAAAACAGCTTATAAAAAATCACACAGTATGAGTGTCAGACAGATTGTACTGTTTAAAAAAAGCAGAAATGTCTCCGACACGAGTTCACTTTTGAACACGTTATCAGTTACTCGACAGACGACTTAATGCAAGGTTGTGTAAGTTTGAAAATAAAAGTCCAAATAAAGCATGGTTGCATGTACGAGGAACGTCCATAAAATAAGAGTACTGAATTTTTTTTAAATTGAAAAAAAACAGTATATTTACAAAAGCAATACAAAATTTTATAGTTTTTATAGGGACGAGTTTTTTATACCTGCATCGAAGAAGTCTCCCGCAAACTCTCGGGCCCATTGTTTTACAGGGTTCTTGACGTCGTTGGCTGTCGAAAACTTTTTTTTTCAGAGAGGTGAAAAGATGTACATATATCTGAAGGCGTTAGATCATGGATGTAAGATGAGTGGTTAGTAACATCTCAACCAAATGAGTCCAAGAGTTGCGTTGTGACATGGGCTGTGTGCATTGTCATGCAACAATCTAACTCACCTCCTTAGCAATCATGTCTACTCTGTATGGCTCTGTAAACTTTTTTTTAGGTTTTGAGACTATTCATAAACGCAGATTTGCGCAGCAACTGCACAGTTCAGCTGAGCGGAATGAGTTGTTGAATCATGCAGCTGCAGCGCAAACCTACGTTTATGATTAATTGTCTTCCACTATGGCAAATACGAGTATTCAGTAAGGAGAATTCGGACCTATTCATAAACGCAGATTTGCGCAGTAACTGCCCAATTCAGCTGAACCGAATGAGTTGCTGAATGATGCAGCTGCAGCGCAAACCTGCGTTTATGAATTGGGCCTTCCTTTTCGGTTCCAAAACACAGCTGGCGGAATTCGGAATCGAGGCGTCCATTTCAAGGTGGCACTACGAGAGTTTTGAGTTTTGCTGCCAAAGTATTAGAATTCCCTTTGATCGTCAGATGCTCAGTACTATTACTTTCTGGACGTCCCTCGTATTTGCAAAATTTATCAACTGGTTGTAGTGAAGCTGCAACCATACAACTTTGACGTAGCCCTAAATATTAAGCATAACCGGGTTTGTTCACTGGGTTTATGAGAAGACAGTTCTACATTTTATCAGAAAATTATTCTTTAACTGAAAATGTTGTAAAATATGTATTGAGTATATAATGGCGGTGTCGACAACTAGTTTAAATGAAAGGTAAGATCATAAATGCATTGCTGAGTTATACAACTACAGTGAAACATTCTCTTATGAACAATCAGTTCTGTATTTAAAAATACAAAGAGAATTGGGTCTATGCCAGTTAAAGTAATCTCAAATTCAACAAGATCGAATTGTTAATTGTTAAGTTACAAGCGGACGTGTACATAAAGACAGATTGGCGCTGTAGCTACATGATACTTAGTTGAGCTGAATTGTGCAGACTTCAATTAGCTAAAAGCATTCCTGCCGAAAAATATTGAGTTTATTATATTTACTAAAGGAATTACGTCAAATTTAATTTTTTTTCCACTTTTTATGGACAAAACTCTCATAATAGACTAATCTAAACAATTTTTTTGATAATAAGTAAACCCATAGACCGACTGTTTCGGTAAATGTACGTATTTAGAGCAATACAAATCGTTTAGCAAATATTTACCTAGAAAATCTGTTCCAGGCAACGTTTATCAACAGATTAATTTTTTATTGCAAATAATCACAATCAAATGACATCAGTCCGAGGGGCATTAAGCGATAGCTGTGATCTTTAAATATTTTAATGAGGTAATTGCGGTTATTGCAGTATTACATTTTTTTTATATCTTTGAGCTATTCTAAGAATTAACACGTGCTTTATTATTGCTTGTATAACAGCGCATTCCTTATTAGATTAATTTTGCATGCACCTAATATGAATAAAAGCTCCAGATAGAGTAATTCATGTATAATTTGCCACTAATAAGAAATAATTCTTGTAAAGTCAATTGTAATTGTTTGTAAATACATCGGTGTAATGCTTAAAGGGATCATAAAATTAGCCATGCAACAGAAATTTAACAATTTGATTTACGCCTAAAGTACATTACTGCACTGCTCTAGCTAAATATATCTTGTTTGTAAATATCTTTTTTTAAAGAAGCATCATTCCAGTAAGATAAGTTCCAATTACATTAGTGCTTTTAAAGTAGCAAATAAACATCTTCAGACTGGTTACATAAATCGTACGGAAAATAATCTGATTTGTTTCCCGTGACTGAAAACTATTAATAGCTATTTTCGCTATATTTGTAATGCTTTAAGTGAAGCTTTCTTAAACTGCTAGTGCGCAATATTTAGTTGAGTTTTTATGAATTGATTAAAGTTTCCCCATTTCATGTTCGCTTTAAAGTTCAAGGCTATTATTGATTAAAAAAAATCAATAAGCGCAATGCACAAAAATAGAAGTTATTGTCAACAATCGCAATAAATGTTATGAGAAAAGTACTTCAGTTGAAGTAAAACTGAGCTAAATTCCTGCTTAATTCAGGAATTGTAGAATTAAGCAGTTATTTAGCTTCATCAAAATAATCAAAAATTATTGAAAATGTATCCAACTATTGGGTAAATTCGAAAATTCATCAAAACCGCATCGATAACGATATGGGGTCATTTGCCCCCCCCCTCTAATACAAAATTAAAAAATTAAAAAAGATTTTGCAAACTGTTCCGTGTGACATATCAAATAAAAGGGCTTGTGCTGTGAGGGTCTTAAATATATTTTTTTTATTTTTGACCATCCCCCCATTATCACCGAAACTTCTGAGCCCAAAATTTTGAAAAAAAATACAGAAAATAGTTCTTTAATTATAGATTACAGGAAAACCTATAAGAAGCCTATGATCTTCAAATAGCATGGTAAATCTCTCAACATTGTGCGCACAAACTTACATTTGCAGTTGGAATGTGTGGGAGAAAATGTTAAGTTTGTTCTAGGGATAAATTATTGCTACGATTAGCAGCAAATATAATTGCCGGTCATCTATTACTAACCTTGTTAGGATATACTGGACCTTCTATAACTATTTTAATAGTAAATCTATTAATTATTGTTCAAATTGCTCTTTTAATTTTAGAATCAGGTAGTAGCTATTATTCAATCATGTCTTAGCTGCACTACGTACACTAAGCCACTCGCGCGGTCGGCTCCCTGTGCTGCACACGTGTCCCGTACTCGAGTATACTGTTGCACAACCACCATAAACTACAAACCGCAGATATAAAAGAACATTGTAGATAACATATTCACCGTACGGAACCCTCTTCACGCGAGTTTATAAATATTTGCCAAAATAGAAAAACATTGCGCTTATTACACATGGACATGATATGATAACACTGCCGTATGATAGAAACAACATATCGTTGTTTAACGTATTAATTTTTTATGTAACTAGTGTTAAATGCGACGGCAGAGTGCTTACATTGCTCCAAGTCCATACTATTCAAAATAAGAAAAAAAAAAATTATGCACCTGTTCTGAAGCATGAGAAATGCGACTCTAAAGGATTCTCTTTTCTTTCCTAAAGAACACTCTCAATAGAAGTAAGTTAGACATCTCACAGTTAGGTATTGTTGCCAGAAAGAATTAAATCTAGAAAACAATATAATTAGCGGACGCTCACATGCATTTTGGGGATGGTTAAGAAGATAATAAGGAATATTACAAGGAAGATGCAAGTCCCTGAAATAATACCAAATCTAACTTATTATAAAAACCAATTCTGATTCAGTTATGAGTTCTCATGAATGCAATAGCTTACAATTTAGCTAAAATACATTGTCAGAATCTATTAATAACCCCAGGAATATACAAAGTAGCCAATTTAGCTACGAATTCTTAAACTGCATAAATTGGGTTGCTAGATCATACGCATCAGTAAGATTCGAACTCCATTTTATACTCTTGCTGAGATCTGACACAATCACAACATCTCCAGACGTACAAAACTCCGCATCTTTGAGTCGAACGTAAAATCTGTTCTACTGTACGGCTGTTTAACTTGGAAAGTGACCTCTCAAATAACATCTAAGCTACAAGCCGTTGTAAACCGGTGTCTCCGGCGCATCCCTAACATCTGTTACCAAAGAAGACCAACACAGACTTACAGGCCAAGACGGGATAGGCACCAGTATTCGCAGGCGAAAGTGGCAATGGATAGCCCACAAATTAAGGAAACAACCCATACGGTACCTAAAAAAGACGCCGAATTGGTAGACCGCGCAATACATGGAGAAGATCCGTAGAGAGGGAAGGCACTGAGATCAACAAATCGTGGCAACAGTAAAATTGGTTAAAGGAACCAGAGAGATTTTATTATTAGGTTTGTGCAGTATAGTCTTAATATTAGACCATACCGATTCACCAATTAAAAGACAAAAAATAATTCATATAATTAATTCAGGGGCCGTTCAAGTATTACGAAACGCAGTTAGGGGGGAGGGGTCTTGTGAAATGTTACGGTGCGTTATAGGGAGGAGGAGGGGGTGAATCAACGCGTTACGTAACATTAAGTTTTCGTTAAAATTAAAAGTATTAACTCTTAATTCGTGACTCATGGCTCAGTTTATATAGTATATCTTCACTACACATTTCGGGGTCTTAAGAATAAAAAAATAGACTATGAAAAACCTACTTACGCTGTAGAGACACGTCAGCTTACTGTGATTTCGTCGATCGTTATGACAGCTTTTTGGCGTTGTCTTCATCGTTATACAAGGAATACCTTGATAGTGTTCGCAATAACTTGTATAGTGGCCCTCGTACTCTTTTCAAATTTGTAAATATGAAGAAGAAAACTAATAGTTATCCATCTACAATGTGGCATAAAAGGTCCTCCAGTTGCAACACATCCGATACTGCCGATAACTTTGTGTTGTTTTTCGAGAGCGCCTTTTCTTCTCGCAATTTTGCGCCTTCCCTGGAAGAGTTTGATCATATCCATGAACGTCCTGCTGGCTCTATATTTTTCCCAATTTATCTCGTGATATTATCGTGGATAGTATCAGGGAACTTAAAATGGACTTTTCCTTTGGTCATGATGGTTACTCACTCCCCTAGAACTCATCTTCAGCAAGTCTCTTCAGGCCGGTAGATTTCCCACGCTATGAAAGAGTTCCTTTATAATTTCTGTTTATAAAAAAAAAAAACTTGATGAAAAATGATAGGCCAATCGCGAAGCTTTCCAGCATACCCGAGTTGTTCGAGTCTGTTATATATTCACAGCTTTTTAGGCAGTGTAAGGGGTTAATCTCATCTAATCAACATGGCTTTCTGACTGGTAGATCGGCGACAACTGACCTGGTTGAATTTACTTCCCACATAATCTCTGCCTTTCAACAGGGTCTCCAGGCCGACTGCGTCTACACCGACTTCAGCAAGGCATTTGATAAACTCCCTCACTCTGTGACTATGCTAAAACTTAGAAAGTTTGGTTTCTTTGATGCTCGACTGGATCTCCTCGTACTTAAAAGATAGGACATATCGAGTATCTTTTCGTAACACTTTATCTAGATTCGTTAGAGCTTTTTCTGGTTTACCTTAGGGAAGCCATCTTGGTCCGCTGCTGTTTATTCTTGCCATTGACGACATTGTCCCCTGATTAAACACTCTAAAGTCTTAATCTTTGCAGACGATATGAAGATTTTTTCTTGCGTTAGAAACAGTGATGATTCTTCCTGCATTCAGGATGATTTAAATACCTTCAAGGTTTAGTGTGGATCAAATGGCCTGGAACTTAACCTGGATAAATGTGAAGTTATGTCATTCTCTAGGAACCTCAGTCAGCTCGTCTTTGATTATACCTGAATCTACTATACGTCGCGTGCAGTCCGTTACTGATCTTGGTGTGAAGCTAACAAAAAGCTCGATTTCACTCTGCACATAAACTATATTGTGTCTAGGAGTAATTCAGTTTACTCTCGGTCTAACTATGGTATGCACGCGCCCATAAATCACATGTGTAGGGCCGTAAAAAATGTGCCCTTTTTGTGACCTAACCCTTACTAATGATTCGCTGAAACGATCTCTGTACTCTGTGCACTCCTGATTCTTATGTTGTGCGTAGTCTAGTTTTGATTATTTACGTTTTTTCCATGTTGGTATGGTGGCCTCATTCGCCTCAGTATATTATTATATTTAGGTGAATAGGTGAACTGATTCTAAGGCGCCCGTTTGAGAAGTGCGCCTTCTGAGTTAGAAGGGTTAATTCTATTTATTTTAAAAATATGTCACCCCACTTATTTTTGCACACCTTATGCGAAACATTCTCTAGATAAAATTTGGGAGGGTAATGAAAAGGTTTTAATCGGATACATTAATCACAAGAATTGCAGTACTACTTCGAAATGATTGTGATATTTCCGTGGACCAGTTCTCTAAGTGTCGTACCACACTTGTCCTGCTTCATCGCAGTTTGTGGGAGAGAGGGCGTGCAGGGGTGTATAGGTAAATCCGCACGTAATTTACCTATTTATCGTCGCAACGGCACACATACATTCAAAACAAGGTTTTTTTGGATTCGGAAAATGCTTTAATATTACCACTACAGACAATACATTTCGTGTTCTACACAAAATCCGACACGATAGGTGTGGGCACTCGTGCGGACTTCATTGCGCGGAAGCACGACAAGTGTGGGCACTAAGAAAGAGTGCTGAAAAAATTGAGAAACAACAATTTTGAATCGCAAAATATTTAATTACAATTTTAATAAATTGGCAAGTAAAACCAAAGTTCAAACAAAAAAAAACCTGAATGCATTACTTTAAATCTTTTGCAATTTACTGGAAATATAATGACAATAAAAAAAATCAATTTGAATACTGAAAGTGATAACATTTAACCTCGTCTTCAGTGGTCACGTGCTTGACCAGATGAATGCGGTTTAAGATTGATTTGTCGAATCTTAACTGCGACGCAATCAGAAACTAAAGCGTAAGAGACAGATCTTTTATGAGCTTGCAGAATTTAATCAGTTTTATTTTAGACTGCAAGTTTTTGCTTATAAATTTTTATTGAATACGAAATTTGATAAAGTTACGATTATTATTATTTTCGTCTCAAATAAATGTTTTGAAAATGAAAATTTCCTACAGATTGGTTTATGTTTTTATGTCTATTTGGAGTAAAGTACAATCCATATATAAATTAAAAAATTGTTGAAGGGATTTTAATCAAACAATACAAGTAATGTTAGCCCTGAGAAATATATAATTCATTGACCCGAAAATCAAACGAGATGAAGCTTCTTTTGTTTTTAAGTTATTGGGGATTTTTTTTTGGAAATTTTCAGCTATCTCCAAGCAAATTATTAAGCAATTCTAATCTAGTTAATTGTAGCAAATTGTTGATAAATGACTAACAAAGAAATACAAAACAAAAAAATATACAAATCAGCGCAATTGCAAAAGTAATAAAGAAATGACTCTGATTGCAAGTGAGAGAAATTTTTTGAAAATACAACTGGACTATCTATACCATATTTCTGAAGTTTGAATAACTTAAACAAATTCATGAAAACAAAATCAAGTTTTTGAAAGTCTTAAACTATCTGACTAATTTAAATTTTTTTGCATAATTAGATACTTCATAAATTACTGAACACCTCTGTATAAATTTTATATTGTTTTGGACATGGGAAAGGGTTGAAAACATTTTTTAAAATCTGTTTTAAATCGTTCAAGTGTCAACAGCCTGAACGTGTTTCACGTAGACCAGACTGTTTAATCTCACTCAATGGGAGATATCAATAAAAACGTCACGGCAGTACTTGCTCTTGATTTATTTCGCTTACGCGTGCGTGGAAGTCTCGTAAGTGGAAGAAATGTATCAGTCAAGGTTAGAATTAGTTAATTCATGTGTGACTAGCATTACGATCGGAACTTTATTAATATACTATGTTTGTAAATGTAATTTTCTTTAAGAGGTTTGCATGACTAAATGTATGGGGGGGGGGGGGGGGGGTAGTATTTTTTAATTAATTCCAGATGTAAATCAGAAGATAGCAATCAATAGATATGCAAAGAAACTGTTCATATAATTGAACGCTAATACTATTTAAGGTATTCTTATGCTAATAAAATTCTTGTTTTAGTGCCTTTGATGACGCAAGGAAAGTAGAAGTGCATGTAGAGATAATTATCTTATTGCGAATGCTTATCAAAGCTGATTCAATGATATCCAAATATACAAAAAATACTTTTCCCAACTAAGAATTATCAGATAAGTGTCAATGTAGGTATTCCCGTATTATTACGTGAATCACACTTAAAACTTTCTTTTGATGACAATTTTAAGTATTTCCGTATAAAAGATCGCGATCATACTTAAGAATTTTCTTTAAATTAAATTAACAAATAATCAAAACAAAATATAAATTTAATGGAAGGTATGTATTTTAGAGATATGTGTAATAGATTTAGGTTAAATTTCTAAATATTTCGCGTAAAATAACAAGCAGGATAACAATTAGGTCATTGTTATTGGCAAATTCAAATTTATCTTTACATAAACGTAACTCTTTATAGTGTAACGACAAAGTGATACCATAGTGGGGAGTTAATTTAGCCATTACTTTCACCTGGTCCGGAAGACGAAAGGGTAGATCAATTTTCAATTGATCGGAGAAAATTCCGTCACCGACTCTGCCCTACAGTTTAGAATCATCCGTATATACATATCTGCGCTGATTCACCAAAAGGCAGTGTTTAACTTTCCTAGTCGTGCCTGGATGGGATTGTCGATTGAAACCGCTTGGTAAAGGAATAACTAGGGAAGGTATAGTCAAAATTATGTAGTGCCCAACACTAAAATTGGACCACAGAGAACTACTTGTTAGTCTACTAGGTGAAATGCGGATTCTAGAAAACAAATGGCGCACCAATGCAATGTGAAGTATAAATATTTGACATATATGGCATCAACAACACTGTCAAATGCGCATAAGTGATAAACTGAAAAAGTGTTTGCATGGTATTGTTTTGCTGTGTTCAATATGTCGATATTTGTGCCAAATAAAGAGCATTAATATTTTGTTTTCATTTGAATAAAACTGCTGCTAAATCATATCTATTGCTTCGTTTTTGCATCCTATCGTTACTGGGGAAAAAAAAGTGGATATATTTTGAGAATCGCAAGCGTAAAAGGTCATGTGTAGACCTGGACGCACCATCCACATCGACCGAATCGCTTTGGCAGGAACACGATGCTCTGAGTTTTGTGGAACCAGAGGAGTGTGGTCTTTTATAAGCTGCTCAAACCTGGTGAAACGGTTAATACCAAACACTACCGAGAACAGTTGATCAAATTGAATCGCGCATTGCTCAATATAAAAAAGGCAACACAAGTAGATTTTTCTTCACGACAATGCTCTATCGCGTACGGCAATCAGTTTGCGACACGTTGGAAGCACTAAATTAGGGAGTGCTTGCCCATGCGGCTTACTCACCAGACTTGTCTGCTTCCGACTACCGCTTGTTTGCATATATGGGGCACGGACTTGTTAAGCAGCGCTTTGGTTCGAACGGGAATGTGAACAAATAGCTTAATAAATGGTTCGCGGGAAAAGAAGAAGAATTTTACTGGCGCGGTATCCACAGTTTGCCCGAAAAATGGGAAAAATGTATAGTAAAAGATGGAGCACCTGAATTAATTCTTTTCGTTTAGAATATGGACTCGTTTCTTTGGAACGAATCCGTCGGACTAGACCCATTTCTAAGGTGGGATGAAAACAGGTTCGCACTCACTGAGTACAACAACGAAATAAGACACCGAAACGTGAGTCCTGGAAAAGACTCAGCCCACCACGTGACCGATGACGAATAGTCCCAGTTGAACCGTAGGAATTCAAGCTTGTCCAGTGTCATTTTTTACAAAGATAAGGTTATCTTCCTGGCGATGATGGTATTTTCCCAGTCCTTCTTCAAAACTGTTTGGATACCGCCGTTGTTCCATTGGTCAATTTGTTTAGAGTCAGCTATAGCTGAGGCTACATACCGCTCTCATGGAGGAAAGTAGTTGTGATATTTATCCCCAAACAAGGTGATAGGCATCTGAAGCTGCCTAAATTTTCTCACCTCCATTCTACTTAAGACAATGGAGAGACTGCTAGACTATCATATCAGTTACTCAGTTTTCCTACTCAAAAATCAAAAGAGCCTTCATCATAAGGAAATAGCTCGACAGCACTAGACAAGGGTCCATATCTAGAGCTTTTGCACTGTTAAGTGAGTGGATGCTATGCTTAAGAGCTACAAATTACATCTAACCTTGTAAACACCTCTGTTAACATTAGGGCGGGTAAGGGGTGCCCAGGAGGCTGTCGCTGCTGCTCTGGTCCCTAGTAGTAGAGAACCTTTTAAACAAGCTTGGTCACCGAGCAGTCAAATATGCGCACGGCCTTGCATTATTAAAGGGAAATTTAACTGTCACTGATTTAATGAGATCAGCCTTGCGCACGGTTACTAACTGGTGCACTATGGAAGAGCTCACTCTGCCAAGACTGTTCTTGGGCCGTTGACCAGACGGCACAAATTGGACGTTGATCCAATTTCGATCCACGGCACGATGATTAAGTACTCCAACTAAGTGACATACTTGAGCGTTACGCTTGGTAAAAAACTGGTACAAACTTGGTACAATCACCTCGATTCTACGCTAAACAAGGCTACACGAACGCTATGGGCCTGTCTAAAACTCTTCGAAAGGTCTTAAGGTCTCACCCCAAGGATGATTTTCTGGTTATACAATACGACTGTCGAACCGATTGTTACCTTCTAAACAAACTTCAACAACGGACGGCAACCGCCAAATGCAATAAGGTACAGCAGATTGCAGGAGAACAAGAGAAATGAGGACTTTTCTCAAACAGCTGTCACGGAGGTGGCAATTGGACCCACTTACCTGCACATTTCTGTCATGAACTCGGCTGCAATTAGCCTCTGAGAGTGCAGCTTACATCTAATATGCGGGCTGGTAATAAGGGTCCCTCGGGCATCCTTTAGCGCATCCAGAGCATATATGTGTGTACACTAACGGACTACATGACCAAGGATCTGCACTTTGACAGAAGATTCAGAACCCTATTTCCAGAGCGAGCAGACTGGAACGGCGGCCCAAGTATGGATCCTAGTTAATTGCTAGCTCAAAAATGGAGTATCGGATCGCAGGTTGCTTTCAGGCTACCTATCTGACAACTGTGATGCTAAGATATCATCTACACTATCTGGCTCGAACTGGAATACGATAAAACGACAATGCACATTATGTGCTTTTGTCCTGCCTTGGTATGGCTGAGAAGAATCTTAAGTCGGGGATTCCTGAGACCGGCTGATGTTAGATCCTCTCCCGATACAGACTTGCTTGCCTAGGTAAGGGTGGCTGTGTGAGAGTAGGGGTTCTGGCACAAAAATATCATAGAGCGACAAATACATGTAGATATATCGCATCGAATACAGTATGCCGAATGTACCTAGCGTAATAAACCGAACAACTTGGTCCATCAAAAGTACAAGGACTACTAAAGGTTTTTTATCATTGGCTATTACTCAAATTTTCTGTATGTAAAAGGATTCCGGCATTTAATAGCTAAGCTAATATTTTATACTTTGACGTAGTTTGAAACTAAAAAATTAGTGATAGTATTACACCACAGAGCATAACATGAGCTTTGTTATCATTAAAGGAAAACGAAATCTATTATGGTTTATCTAAAAACATTTGATCTGTTTTCATTACTTGTACGGTAGAATTTAAAAATAAATATAATAAAATATAATAAGAAGTATTTAAAAAAAATCCTCCGCATTTTTTTATCATTTATTGTACAAAATAATCAAGCGCCAAAGTCTAAAATACCATAAAAAAAATCTTTAAAAAGTTACAAATCCCATGCACAAGTAAATTGATCAAGAATAAATCGAGGTGATTGGCACTTACTTGCCAATATTTGTTGTGCATGCATATTACAACCTGATCAGAACTTCCAACCTTGATTGACACATTTCTTCCACTCGCTCAGACGTACATCATGTTATAAGAAAATCGGAAGACTTTCATTCAAGAGATAAAACAAAATTTATTACATTTGTGTGGGTATTTAAAGTAAAGTGAATACGAACTGGTTCAGCGGCATTCTCTGTGGTATGAAACGCGCACATGTTTTGCCTGCTGATAGCCGAACGATTTAAATTAAATTTCAAAAAAAGGTTTCAACCCTTTAACGTTTTCGAATTGAAAAATTAATGGTAGTGGAAGAATCAGGAATTTGTAAAGAATCTAATTTTCAAAAAATTATGAAAATCGGAGCTATAGTTTTTGAGATGTAGAAAAGTCCGTTTTTCTCCAAACAGGACTAAGGATTTTTATTTTTTTTAAACAATTTTATAAGTTCTGTTAATTGGCTACTTACTTATGTTAAAAGTTTTGTTAAATAATTTTTATATTTCTGTTAAAAGTTAATTAAAGTTTGATGTACTACTAGTGGGCATTTCTTAGCAATGCAATGCCCACAGTCTGTACGAAAACATTTAAAAAATAACTACGTAATAGTGACGCGATAATTTTTTGCAATTAATATTTCTGCATAAGCAAATTTCTGATTTTATTTTTAAACTTCGTGAAGTATAGAAAATAGTGAGATTGGTGGGATGATGTTATTCTATTTGTGAACACGAAGAGAAATACCTTGTATGCTTTCAATAAAATTTCTCGGCCGTTTAATTTTTCTTGCAAGCGTACTTTGCGGATATGAAAGTGTCACATTCATGTGTTAATTATTTTAATCGCATTGACAAAAATATACTATAAATTAAAGTAGTTGATTGCATATCTAATATGTATACGAAAACCAGTCCCAAATGCGACGAAATTTGTGTTTGTCTAATTCAGTTTCAATACTGCAACTATTTTATATAAAAATTGGAACTAAGATAATAAAAAAAAAACTTAAACTACGCTTTAAATTTTATTTCAAAAACTCCTAAAAAATATTTATTATTATTTAGAAAAAAAACATCAAATTAAGCCAAAAATTTGTGTCCTGACAGAAAAACTTTCAAGAACAAACTATTGCAGCATCATTTTAACATCATCGCAGCTTCCACTTTAGTGAAATTAATAAACCACAAAATTCGGCAGACAATTAAAATAAATAAAACAACTGAACCGGCAGAACAGCTCTAAAAGTCAGCTTTATCTCATAATTTATACCTATACGCTTACAAAGCGTCCGCTTTCATTGATTGTGTGACGCTTTTATCATGTAACCATTTACCAGCACGAGACTTGAGATCTTGAGTGCTTGTAGAAATCGCATGTCTGATTCGATGGGGTTCGGAAGATTTAAAACAGATTTCAAAAAAAGATTTCAACCCTTAAATGATTTTGAAACCAAAAAAATTTTTTACAGTCTTATTCAGTAATTTATGTAGTATCTAATTTTTCAAGAATTTTGAAAATTGGTTAGCAGGTTTTTGAGATATAGAAATCGTCTATTTGTTCGAGTTGGAATGGGTATACTAAGAATATTTTGATGTGGTTACATACTTTCATTGATATTCTATCTGGCATGCCAGTTTTTATTTAAAGAAATAAGTTTTGCTATTTAGAATTAACATTTTAACTATGGGGCATTATTTGATACGTACATTGTCGATTTAGTTATTCGTTTTTCATAATGTGTCGGCTTTGTAAGCACTAAAACACGCTGAGCTTTACAAGTGAGAAAATAACTAACCTCGACAGGTTTCGGTTCTTGTCTACGAATCATTTTAAACCTGTGAAATGTTTCAAAAATATTTTTATAAGGTTATTCTTAATAAATATAGAGACAAATTTATATGAAGGAGTTATGTGTCGGTCGCGAACGATTCGGTCATTTTGACCGAGTCAGTAAAATGACTCAAAAGACCTGAGTCACTGTTTTCCTATTATATCGGTCAATCATTCACTTGTCTTTTGCCAAATCACATCTCTAAGAACTAGACACCGACTCTCTTAATATCGCCGCTGCTTCTAGCTAAAGGCAAAAGAGTGGCAGACCGTACACAGTACCCAATGAATCGTGCGCTATTTGCTTGATTCAGAGAGAAGGGAACTCAACTAAGTTACGCGACAAGCACTTCTTCAATTTTATATGTTTCCCGTTGCTGTTGTTCATATATACTCACAGTGACCATACAATATCTAAATGCAAGCTGTGAATCGAACACAACAGAATCCGATCCGATACAGAAAAATAGAAAAATTCTCCGTCAATAGGGCTCATATGCTTGCTTTGACCCTCCATACCTATAGCCATTAAGCGCTCAAATGACTAAAGTGACCCAAATGACCGAATCTTTTTTTTATTGAGTCACTTATGCCTAATGACTCGTATGACCTGAGTCAGCAAAGTGACCGATTTCGCCCATCACTAATATGAAGAACAAAAATGTAATTTCTAATTAATTTTGTTTAGGGCTACTCTGATTAGTAAAAGTTCTACTAGAAATGCGTGCAGCGCAGCTTTAATTCTCCCTTTTCAATCCTCAAATCTTGCCGTCGAGCAGTTTGACAGGCCAATTGAATTAGATGATATATTTAATTTGCTTGCAACTAAAAAACGGCTACCGCCCGGCCTAGATAGAATTCCTGGTGAATTTTATAAGTATGCCACGATAAGTTATCTTGATCTGGGTCGATGCAGTGCGGGGGAAAGGTACCGCAAACGTATACTTGCGGTACAACGCCGCGCGGCGCTCCGCATTGTGAGCTCTTACCGCACAATTTCGGAACCGGCGGTGCTAGTGGTCGCGGGAGTCATACCCATTGACCTCTTAGCCAGGGAGCGACAGTTCGTCCACCGGGAGAAAACCATCCTGGGTGGAGAGGCCGCGAGAGGGCAAGAAAGATGGGATGGAGAGTCACGGGGCCGGTGGACAGCCCGAGTGATTCCTCAGCTGTACACTTGGCTGAACCGTCAGCATGGCGAGGTGGTCTACTACCTCACCCAAATGCTGACGGGACACAGGCATTTCCGAGCCTTCCTTCACCGTCTATTGGAGGGCGTGGAGGGCGGAGAGGGCGGAGAGGGCTGAACTGGATGCGGAGACGGGCAGCGTAGCCCCAGACAATATTGTCGGGGTCATGTATTTTTCGTGAGGGAGATCTTTCGACAAAAGGAAAGAGACAACAATTGGGCGCCTTAGGGGAGCACCTGTTGGCTTGTGTGCCTTGTTGGAGGCTATTGGATAGGACTCCACCGCGAAGTAATGTCTTTCTGACGATTCCGGGATGGACCTCCTGGAGGGAGGGAGGGGGGGGGGTTAGCCGGGTTGACTGGTGGGATTGGCCAGGTGAGCCCGGCCCACGGGTGGCTTCGGTCACCTAGGTGCGTTTTCCCTGCTTCAATTATTAAAAAAAAAACAAGTTTTGTTAGAGAAGAAGTATAGATGCGTTAAGCAACAAAATCTGATTGAAACTTCGATAGAAGAGCTTTCGAGACTCAAGAACTGAACAAGCGAACAAAGTAGTTTCTCAAAGATTTCAGAAAGTAAGGATAAGATTGAGATTGACCTATATTCGTTACAAGAAGAGACAATCACTTCACAGGGAAACTTGTATATCACCGCTGTTCGTCTTTACTGAGAATTACGCCCGTTCGATTTTTCTTCACATTTTTGTGAAATTAACATCGTAGAGCGCAAGCTATGATGTTTACACTCGATGTGACTCGTATATCAAAGGTTTCGTAACGTATCTTAAGGGGTTATGATACCTTCGCCGTATTTTACAATTTTTGTTAGTGTTTTCATCTTATTTGAAATAGAAAAAGATATGCCAAGTACTAGCGTGTCCGCGAAATAACGACGCGACGATTTGTATTTGGTTATCCTTCAAATGGTTATATAATAGGGAACTTTTCATGTTTTTGCGCAATTCGCAATTTAGTGCAGTGTAAGACGTGTAATAGAAGTAAACACCCAAAATTGCAACGAAAGTTTTATTTCACTTAATTTATTTAGCGATTTCAACACCGTAAAATTTGTCACCTATAATGAAAGATATAGCACAGCAATTATAATCATCCTATGCTTTATCATTGGTTACAAAGCTATTTCTATAGGCTTAATATGTATTAAAGAAGCGATTTATAAGAAAACCATTGATGCATTAAGCTGTTAAAAAAACCTAAAATCCGGTGCTGAAAGGCTGTCTTTTAGGAGATTATTGAAGACAGCTGGAGGAAGTTTCTCAAACGAGGATTAAGAAAAATTGCCTTTTATAGTTTAGGAATACCTTTTTGAGCAAGGCCTACTATCATAAACAAGAAAGGTAACAAGAAGATTGTAAATAGAAATAGTCAAGTAGACCATCAATAAAAGATAAAAAAACGAATAATAATCTTAGGAATGCGTCATATTAACGATTTTGAAAAATATTTTAGGAAATCGAACATCTTAGCCCAAACAATATTAAATAACTCCAAGGTAGTCCTTTGTGGGGCACAAAATATAAAATGTGTAAACAATTATTATATCGCTGGAAATTTATGGAAGTTTGAAGCGGGAAGAGGATTAATGATGAAATGATGTAATAGGAAGAATGTTGAAGGTAAGATTTTATATCAAAATTCATAAATATACACTTTGGTATATTATTAGTTGACTGATCACAGTATATATTTGTCATATTTATAGTATTTAAAAATAAAATAAATAAATTATTATAGTCCGCATAAAATCTATATATTACACAAAGTACGTTTAATGTGAACACTTAAATCATTTAGTATTTTAAAGTATCATCACTTAACTGTAGACATTACACGTACACAATAAGAACTATTAAGAATCTGTAATAATTCTAAAACTTAAAATTTATCTTCTCACAAAAAAATTAAAATCAATGTTCACATTTATCGCTTTTTGTAGTGTAACTTCTACATCTACTGCTAAAAAGAATGTTAAAAACTTACTTAAATTTATTTCACAGCACAAAACTGTACCGTAGTGTAAAATTATTCTGGCTCATTATCAAAATAGTAGCGAGACTCCAACGCTGTGCTAGGACCGGGAGTCTCCAGCTTATGTTAGTTGCATTTATTTGACTCAAATTTTATTCTACTTAGACGTAAAATAAAATCGAGCAAGTGCATTTGAATTTTTATTTCTTTTGGATTATCGGTTATGTAGAAGCCAGGAACTCCAGCTTTTTCTAAGGTAGACTGTTGATCTTTTACCTGTGGAAAAATAAATTTTGTACAAACTAATTTAAATGACGCTAATTCAAATATAATCCGAACTGCAGAGTGTAATCGAAATTAATACCATCGTAAACTTTTCTTTGCCCAAAATTTTAGAAAAAATATAAGCCTCAAAACAGAATTTACTAGGTCACTTCTAGTCAGGAAGGAATATAGTTTTTAAGGCTTTCGCAATAGCTTAAAGACAAATAGGTAACAGTTTTTACTTATATGAGTGCTGGTACTAGTACTCACCCCGACGGTTTTGCTTCAAGTTACATTGAGCGTGGTCACCGGAAAACTGCTTGTAGCTGTGTCGATGATTGAAGCTACTCAGATTGTATTGGTGCGTAAGGCAAACACAAAGAAGTATTGCAAACCGTCTGAAAGAAAATATAAATACGGTCAGCAACAATCAGCGGGAAAGATCAGCAATCAGCGAGTACACACTGGACCTTCCAAAGGAACATCATTGCATTCATTTTGAAAGATTTGAAGTCTTGGCTTGCGAACATCGTTATACTCCGCGTATTGTCCCTGAGCCGATTGAAATTATACGGCAAACAATTTCAATCGCGGCATTAGTTTTCCGCTTTCGCGGACATGGGATCCAGTTCTCAACACCTTGACGCAGTTGACCCGAAATGATTTATCCTCACAAAGTGACGTAGTTGGTTCTGTTTGTCTTCAACAGCTTACGCACCGACACAATCTGCGTAGCTTAAATCATTGCTTCAGGCCGTTTCCCGGTGACCACGCTCAATGTAACTTGAAGCGAAACATTCTAGGTGAGTACTAGTCATACCCATATAAGTAAAAAACTATTAACGTGGATAATTCGAAAATATTAATAAATAGGAAGGAAGTAGTGGACAATGGCAGATAAAGAATTATTTTTTGGTATTACTCATCAGTGTCTAATAAGTCAGTAGTCAATAAGAGTTCATTGCGAAATAAAGTAATCAGACAAAAAATTGGATGTAAAATGTTTTATTTTCATGCGACAATTACGATTTTCGATGGGGGATATCTGTCCATACCAAAAGTAAATACGAATTCCAATAAGTTTTCGAAGAGAAAAAAAACACACAAAAATTCAAATAAGCTAAAAGATTAACAAGTGATCGTAAGCTTCTACAAATATACAAATACGTGCTTGACAAAACTGTCTCACAGTTAGCAACTAACACATAAAAACAATTTTCTCCAGCACGATAATACTTCAGAACATAAAGCTCAAACAAAAGGGCATGTTTTACAACATTGAATAAGAACACACCTGTCTTACACTTTAGGCTTTGCAGTAAGTGCCCTTTCTCACTCGGGCAGTTTTTGTGGTACTTTCTAAGCTCGACGTTTCCAATCTACTGGGCCTGATGGTTTCTCGCCCCCTGGTTTTAACATGCTGCGTCTCTGTCTTGGTTAACCCTCTATGCAAACTTTTTCACCTGTCACATTCAACAGGAGTGTTTCTAAGTGCATAGAAACTTGCTCATGTCCAGCCGATTTTAGAAAGGAGAGACATGCGACTACTCTAACTACAGACCAATTGAACTAACTTCGGTCTTATCTCTAAAGTTTTTGAATCACTCATCAAAACTCAGTTGATGAAACATCTAGAAAACAACCGTCTCATCAACGATTGTCAGTACGGCTTCCGCGCTGGCTGGTCAATCGGAGCCTTATTAACGGGTTGAACGGATCGTTGGAATCATTGTCTCCATAATTTTGTTAAGTACGAAATCGTCGTGCTTGATATTTAAAAAGCTTTTTTTAGAGTCTGGCATGTTACCCTTCTAGCCAAACTTCAAGCATTTGGTCTGCACCCTCACCTCGTTAAATTGATAAAGAGTTTTTTTATTAGGTCGTTAAATCCATATAATAATTGACGGAGTTACATCTGATTCCAACCAAATTAATGCCGGTGTATCTCAGGGTTCAGTTCTTTCACCAACCTTATTTCTTCTTTTTATTAATGATTTATAGTTTCGCCGACGACAGCACCCTTGATTTCGCGTACTCATTTGATTCTGTAATGAATTCTCGTGGAAACGGTACAGAAATCAGAGAACGAATCTTTGGATCATTAATCAGCGACATTTATATGACCCTCGCTTGGGGCAGAGCAAATCATGTTACGTTTAATGCATCCAAAACTTAATGCTGTTTAATGTCCCTTAAAAAACGCCCGGACCACCCTCAAGCTATTTCCGTCAATATACCCAATTCGCCCTCTCTAAACATCTTGATTATTGAGGTATCCAACAATCTCAAATCATATATTTGCAGTTGCTAAAAGTGCGATGAAATGCTTGGGTTTTCTACAGAGATGTAAGAAATATTTCACTGCATCTGACATAGCGCTGAGCTATAAGTCTCACATCAGGCCTAGACTTGAATATAATTCATATATTTGGGTGGGGACCGGACACACCGCATTGTTCGTGGTAGACAAAGTTCAGCAAAAGGCTATTAAACTTATTGGCGATCTCTCAATCTTTGAGAGCATTGACGGAGCATCAACGGAATGTCGGTTGTTTCTCACTCTTTTATTGCTGTTTCCACGGCTATTGTTATAATGAAATTGCTAGCCTAATTCCTTGTAGACACATGCACGCTAAAAGTCGCTCCTATCCCTACACTCTCCAGGTCAAAATTGAACGTACCGTAAAATGTCGGAACTCTTTTCTAAGCAGAACAACACGAATGTGGAACAGTTTAACATCTTCTGTTTTTCCCCCATCTTATGAGCCCGAAACATTCAAGCGAAGCATACATCGACACCTCCTTCACTCAACTTCTTAACCCATTTCCCTTATCCTTAATTATTTTCCTGTCAAGGTTGGGCTTGAGCATCATAGAGCAAACCCTGATCTTTGGCAATATCATATAAAAAAAACTGCTTTCCACCTGCCAATTAACATTTGCAATCCTGAAAGATGTCTGTGAGAGCTCCAGTTTGTAAGTGGCCAGCGGTTTACCCAGCTGGTGGTTAATGTCCGAATTAGGACGAGAGTTACCGATTCTCGCTAGTTTGTCGGCTCTACAGTTACGCGGAATATTACTATATCCAGGCACCCAGATAAGCCGTATATTTAGGTGTATAGCTATGTAATTCAGAGCTGAGCGAGAAGTTTCAATTGTTTTGGATGTAGTATATACTCCCGTGAGGGATTTATTAGTGGCCTGACTATCTGTGAAAATACATATGTTATCTCTGGGTAGCGTTAAATGATTCAGACGGTCCGCAGCTACTTTTATAGCCATGATTTCCGCCTGAAACATGCAGGTAAGTGGAATGTGATATCGAGGTTCAAATGTTCCGAGAAGATACCTCCACCTACTATGCCTTTTAGTTTGGAGCCGTCGGTGTAGAGATGCACTGACTCCCCCCATTGGGGTGGACCTTACTCTCATTTCGATCTGGTGGGAAAGAAGGAGTCGAAGTTAGTTCCAAAGAAAGGTTTGGGCGTAGTATAGTCGATATTCCTGGCAGTTCTTGCGTCCAGAGTGACCGAAGTCGGTTCGTTTCAAGGCCTGGATTGAGTTAAGCCTTATGGCAGTTGAGGATGCGGTTTGCTTACCAAAGAGATCTAACGATAGAAACTGTAGAATAGTATCCTTAATTCTCCCTAATTCGAGAATTCTATGTTACGCTGACGACGCCAAAATGTTCCGTGTTATTTCAAGTGTGAATGACTGTGAACTACTAGTGCACTACTATGTCGTTCTCTCCATTAAGGAATCCAGTGCACTTTAACTACACCTTAGATGGTGGCTCCCTGAACAGACTTGACAACACCAAAGATTTAGGTGTCGTGCTGAATACAATCTTTTCATTTGACGACCTTATCAACACTAATCTTGCTCTGGGCTTTGTTAAGCGATGGCCTAAGAAGTCGACTCATATTAATCGCATTGAGGCTGTACAGCGTAGATTCGTAAGATTTGCACTTCGTGGCCTTCCTTGGACCGATCCTCTTCGACTGCCTCCTTGCGCTGACCTATAAAAGTTCATTTCATTGGAGTCACTTGAAAGTAAACGCGACAACTATAGAATTATTTTTGGCTTCGATTGTTTACAAGACGCGCGCATAAAAAGGAGAACTAGCGTACTCCAAAACAAGTCTTACGAACGTAAAATAAAGGAGTTTAGTAATATATAGGTCATAAAACTCTTTAAACCATCGCTTAACAAAGCCCAGAGCAGAATTAGCTATGTTTACGATAGTGTTGATATGGTCGTCAATGAACACTTGATATAACACGGATATTTTTGGCGTCGTTAGGGTAACATGGAATTCTCGAATTAGGGATAATTAAGAATACATCATAGATGTAAATGATAAAAAGCAATGGTACCAGAATGCTACCTTGAGGAACGCCGGAGGTGGTACAAATATCAATAGAAAGTGCTCCTTTAAATAGAGCGAGAGTTGCGTGCGATCAGACAGATAGGAACGAATTAGCAAAAATTGACGGAAACCCTAGAAAAGATAACTTACGAACGAGAACGCTGTGGTTTATTCTGTCAAAAGCCTTGCTGAAATCCGTGAACATGCAGTCGACTTGCTTGCCAGCTTCAATGGCATAAAATACAGTAATTAGAGAATTCCAGCAAGTCGTAGTAGATCTTTCATAAATCCATGCTGAAAGGAACCCAGAAATGTTTGCAGTAAAAGTTAAGAACATTAAGCACACCAGAGCTTTAAAAATTCTACCAATTCCACATAAATTTACAAAGGGGCGATAGTTTGGTATATCACATTTCGTTCCCTTCTTATGTAGGGGAATGACACAGTTTCCAGGGTTTCGGAAAAGCACCACAACAAATAGATAAGTTAAATAAATGACAAAGTATAGAAACTAGGGACATGTGACAGTTTTTTACAAAATACGCAGGGATACCATGAGAAACTATCAGCGAAACCAGAAATATGCTTTAGGACGGCATCCCCTTCAAACACTAGGTCTTTGGTTTCAATGGTAGTCGGCAGAAGACTCGTCAATTGTAATTATAGTTACTCTTTAAACTGAACGAATACTGGGCTCGAGGCTGGAAGTATAAGCTAGGGATGGGCGATCTTCGATTCGATCTCAAGAGATCGATCTTTAAGCCTTCGATCTGCCGATTTTTAAATCGATTTTAAGTTTGACCGATTCAGCTCGAATCGATTTATTTGTTTCCGATTTCGATCTATTTAAGACGTACAAAAAAACACAAGCTAAGTCGTGATATTTTTGCATTTTATCTTTCATTTGTGTAATAAATTGACAAATGTAAAAAAATGTTAAAAGAATCGTAATTGTTAGGTGAATGCACTTGAGATCGCTATTAATATTTTAGTGTTAACTGTGTGGTGTAGTGACTATTGCATGATTTTGTCATCGGTGGCTTATTATGTTTTATTTCTGGTTTGGTGATTGCACAATGAGAAAGAAGTAAATTATTTAAAGAAAAATGTAAAATAAGTGATATTCGAATATGCGATTTTAAGTTTTTATACAAATTGGTTTTGGAATACACGATTAAACTTGTAATTGCTTCGAAAGTTAGTTGAATTTTGTATACTGACATCCTAGATGTTATGCATATTAGTTTTTTTTTATCCGACGTGGTTAAAGCCGGAAGGGAATTAGGGTAAGGGAAGTGAGGGAACTTGAAAGTCTTGTTTTTGCATTCCTGCGAGCTAGAGAACAGCCCAGAGACGGAGTGGATTATATTAATGTCTTAATAAAAGCTCACGGAAAGAAAGAAGAAAGAATAAAAAATTCCCAGAATATTTTCAAAAAACGTCCCCAAGATATACATTTTTAGGGCTAAGACCAGAAACCTTCCCAGAAAACTTACGAGAATATTCTTCGTACATACTTATAAAATGTCCTGAAATCGCTTCTGAAATCAGACATAGAAATGCCTTGGGGACGTATTTTCAAAATATTCCTGGAAGGTTTCTAGGATATGTGATAGTAGTAAAAAAATGTTTGCGCTTGCAAATACGCGGCAGAAAAGTTGTGCTTATCTTTTACTTTTCGGGTGTACATTTTTAGTTGTGTTACTTTAATGAAGCAACATTTCTGAAATACCCAAGTTTTGTAAGCTACAAAGGCTGTTTTCTATTATTTAATAAATTGGTATTACACTATATTTTTATATGTAGAAACAAGTTTAATTACTTGCAATTTCAAAATGCTGAAATAAATTGAAATATCAAAATAAACTGAATCGATCTATTCGATCTATGGATATCGATCCTTTTAAGGCGATTAATCGATCTATGAAATCGGAAAAAAATTACAGATCGATCCGTACTGAATCGATTTTCTCAGTTCGATCCCCCATCCCAGCGCAGCAAAATCTTGATTAGAAATAAGAAAATCATTTTTCGTTTACATAATTATCCCACTAATCCTTAAATTTTAGTTTACCAAAAGAATCCAACTGTTAAGGACTTTAGAGAGATAAGTATAAGTCGGCGGCGGAGTCAGTAGAAACGTGTCAGCCTTCCATCCCGGATTACTATAAATTCTATTGCAGAGTAATGTCGCTGGTTTGGAATCTATCTTAAATTGTAATCGGTGTCTCGAATCGGTTGAACATTTTATTTTGCTCTGTGTCCCACAATGGGCTACGCGAACTAAAGAAATAGGAGCTATTATTAAAGCGGACTGAGTGAAGGTCCGACTTTGCTAAGATAACTTGAGTAAAAAAGGCCACTCATATAAGCCACCTGCAGATAATCACTATATCATTAAGTTATGTAGTAAGTCGTAGCAATAAGAATGTTGACGACAATCACTACACTACTGCATAGCTTCTTTGGTGTGGCACTTGCCTTAGAGGAATAAACAATCGTTCAATTATGAGGAAAATATTAACATCTGAATAATGTATGACTGCAATTAGTGCACCTAGTCGACTACTACAACTAAAATTGGAAGATATTTGAAAAAACCAACCTTTTGATCCAGATGTGCTATCAACTTAATATCCGTCTCTTTCAACTTTTTTGTATGTTTTATTTTCATCAAAGCTAATATGTGCTCCAGTTCCTCGGGGTCTTGAATTTTCGTCATCCATTCTTGCACTTCGATTTGATATTCATTTTCAACATGATCCCGTAATTGTTGCAAGTGTTTCTCGGTAACATGTTGAATTTCCATTAAACCTTTAACAATTTCGAATATTGTATCATTTAGAAGTGAATTAGCTAGCACTGTAAGCAATTCATACGATATTCGCATTTGATATGTTCTGTTGAAAAATAATAATTTCAATTTAAGAAAAATAAAATTCTCATTTAGGTCATACTCGGGTAGGACTTGATGCATTTCTTTTAGCTGTTCCAGCAGAAAATAGAGCTTTCTTTGGAGAAATTCGGGAGTCATTTCTTCGTATGCTGTTTGGCCGTGCTGAGACTCTTGTGAGTCGGAGTTTTCTTGTTGTGTATCCATTACAATTTTAAGATTTACTTTAAACTGTAGAATTGCAAATCTTCACGAATAGAAAAGAATGACTGAACACTGACAGTTTATACATATTCGCGGGAACTTAACGGTGCGCCTTAACTTCAACCTCGGCGTCAATCTGTTGTATGTAAAAAGATTATTGGACAGAGAAATTTAAGACATTTTAAATATGTTTATACTATTTATACCAGTTTCAAAATCAAAATAATATACTATTTACTTTAAAAATGTGCCATATAAGTTTAAATGTTGCAAAATCTTTGACGTCGAAAAGTTCAGTACAAAGCCTTGCGAAATTATAATAAAACAGCTGTTTTGCACGAAGATATATTTTAATACAGTGGCTGTAGTTCACATACAGCGGCAAGTCTATTAAGTTAGACTTATTAAAATCGATTTTATTATTAATTATTTAAAGAATTAATGCTGTAAATTACATTAAAACTTCTAATTTAAACTGACCGTTATAATAAACAACAATAATTTGCTTTTACTTTGTTTTTCTACTTACAGCTGAATCAGTTATTTAGTACTGGCAATGCTGCATTGACATTCTTCCAATAGCAAGGTACATTTTGTTTTTGACATTCTTATTTGAAGGAAATTTGCGTGCTCTTGCACTTGTGTAAAATTCAGTTCGTGCAATAATAACCTGTCAATGCCGATGCAATAAATTAAAGAAATTATTTATAAATATTCCGTGATAACGCAGAATGTACACTGTCTCTAAAGGAGCGAGCAAAATCGTTGCAAAAACAAGAAGAGGTAAGCCAAAAAATGCCTTCAATTACATTTTGTGTTTTTCTGATATTTAAGTTTTCCATTTTCTAAATGAAAGTATTTCACAATAATTGCAGGTCTGAATCAAAATTATGAAAAATTTGAGACAATTAAAGAATTTGGAAAGAAATCGCCGGATGTAAGCAAAGTGGAAGAGTTCAAGTGAGTTTAGGTTAAAATCGGTTTCGTAATCGCCGGCAACATGTGCAAAGGGACTGTTCCCTTCTTGAATGGTCGCTAAGTGAGGTTGCCTTGTTTACGTCACAAATTCTTAGCTCCTCAGATAAACACACATGTATATGGCGTAATATATTGCAATCATTACAAAGCATAAAATTATTCTACTCTTATCACTTAGATAATTTCTGTCAATCAAACTATTTAAAAAATTTATTTTGTAGTGTTCCTCGGCCAGTTTTTCAAACAAACAAGAGATCACTGTCCCACAGCAGGAATCAATTGGATGAAGATGCTATCTCACCGCAGCACGAAGAAATTGTCAATTACATAACCGAATGTGAGTATTCAATTAGATAAAAACAATATATTTACTTAATTCGATAATTGGCGACTGGTTCTTGGCGCTTCGTCCATCATAGCATAGGTCTCGGTAAAAAAAACCGCATTGTCATATCTATCGGAAGCTGTTCGACTGTTGTCTCTTGTCGCATTCTATAAATAAGCATAAATCATTCTGTTGGGCTTAAATTGCTCCGTCGCATTTTGCTGTTAGATTTCACAACATTATTATTCCCCGCTGTGATATTATCCGTAAACAAAACAATTTTAGACTCGGCGTTATGTTGTCGTTTTCCACATTTTATTGCGATTGTTTTTCATGTTATTTAATCGGTGAACTTGTATTTTCTGATATGTTGCTTGCATTGATCGAGGCCTTCGACGATGCTTAATTAAATGTTGGAGAACAAACATGTTTAAACTCATTAAATTTAATGTTTTTTTGTTATTGCGTTTAAAAAATTCCTCTTCCGTAATTTTGTAAAAGAAATTCTCGTAATTGACATGAAGAAAATTCGGGACCAATCTAGAATTGTTCTATTTTTACGGGCAAATGCTATTTATAATTCGAATGAAACTGAAATTTTCCATTATGAGAAGGGCAAATAATTGCACATGCAATTTCAGGTTCAGGGATTTTGCCGGTTTGTTTTTATTTAATAATCAATCTTGTGTTGTGTTGCTGTTGTTTGCTTTATCACTTGAGTACTGAAAAATTATTCGAAAATGAAAAACTAAACTATTTGCGTTTTTTGCTCAATGTACTTTCAATTATATTATATTCAAACAAGAAAGGTCTGAAATAAAATACGATTAATATGAGTCGCATAAAAAGGAGACCACACAGGACTAGCATACTTCAAAACAGGTCTTACGACCGTAAAATAAAGGCGTTTAGTTATATATGGGTCATCAAACTCCTTAGACCATCGTGTTGATATGGTCTTCAAATAAAAAGGTTGTATTTAGCACGACCCCTAAATCTTTGGTATTGTCAAGTCTGTTCAGAGAGCCAGAGAGTCAAAGTTTAATAGTGCACAGTCATTTGCACTTGAAATAACGCGAAAAATTTTGGCGTAATCAGCGTAACATAGAATTGTCGAATTAGGGAAAATTTGGGCCATGCTCCTGGCCCAAGCTACTCTCCTCCCGCACCCAAATGGGTTTCTCCCGAAGGACGAACTGCCACTCCCTGGCTAAGAGTTTAATGGGTATGACCCCTGCGACCACTAGCACTGCCGGTTCCGAGACCGTGCAATGCGGAGCACTGCGCGGCATTGTACCGCAAGTATACGCTTACGATACCTTTCCTACCGCATTGCATCAGCCCAGACTTCTGCTCCGTATAGCATTATGGCCTCGGCGGTGCGGAGCAATATACGTTTTTTGCAGGGTCTGGGTCCGCCATAAACCTGCTCAGCGCCGTCGTCATCGCAGCCCGGCCCTTGAAATCGTCCAGAAGGAGAGCCTACAATCGAGGATCACCCACAGGTATTTGATCGCGGACCGTGCCTGGACCGACATATCTCCTATCCGCATTTTGATCAGCAACGGAATGCGCTTCTTTGTAAGAAAGAAGGTAATCTGTAATAGATACTGAGGGACCCTGAAGTCGCGCTCTAACGCCTTGAGTGCGTCCCCCCCACCTTACCGAGTTGAAGGCGTTGCGCACATCCAAGGCGACCAGCAAGCACACTGGGCGAGAATAGTAATTACCGCATTCGGTGGCCCGGGCCGCGTCCACTACCTCCTGGATAGCATGAACCGTCGACCTCCCTTTCCGAAAGCCATACTGCCTCTCGGAAAGGTCCCCAGCAGCCTCAACGGCCGCTTGGAGGCGAGGTTTCAGGAGCTTTTCCACGAGCTTGTCGGTTGTGTCGAGCATGCACAGCGGTATGTATGACCCTTGCGATATAATAAAGCAGCATCAATAAGAATAATGTTGGATACACTAAAATGGATGTCAATTAAGCAGAGGACAGTAATTAATATCTTAAAAATTGTGTTTAAAATGTAACAGAATCTACTTCCCGAGTACCTGTGTCAAAAATCTTCGATATATGGCGGATAGGCAGGTGTATGATCTACCTAATACAAGGAATACTAGCAGGGCTCAAAACACATTGATGTACAAGGCTCTTGAAATCTACAACAGTATACCGAATGAAATAAGATATAAAAGTACCTTTAACGCTTTAAAAAAGAATATTTTTTTAGGATTTGGCCAAATCTTAGGGCACAACCCTTTGATGCGTTAGCCATAGCTTTAGCAAGAAATGAATTAGGGTAAGGGGAGTAAGGAAACTGGAATGCTTTGTTTTTGCATTGCTGCAAGCTAAACAACAGCCCAGAGACGGATTACATTTTTTAATTTCTTATTAAAAATCCACAGGGAAACCGAGTCGGCGTGGTGGTCGTGCCGCTCAACCAATTGATCCAGCTCCGTATTGTTGGACGCTGGAACCCGCCCTGCTGCTGGATGACTGCCCAAGGCAGGCTATGACTCGGGATGCCATCAACTGAACTTCAGCTGATGACACTCGGGATCATAGCCTCCGCAGGACCATTATCTCTCAGCAGAAGCCCGAGCAGTGATGGGGGATGGCATGCTTTTAGGCTAGGAGTTGCGGTAGAGTAGTGGGGGGAGGGGGCGTTCAAAGGGGAGGTCGCTTAATTAAAGAAAAATAAATCATGCCGACGGGCTATGGAAAAGGTGGACAAAATGGGAAGAAGCAAAACTTTGAATAAAGTAAAAATAAAACGCGAAAATTAAATATAAAAAAATAAGACCCAAAAAACTAACTCAAATAGGCAGGCGTCGTCGACTTACTGGAAATCGTTGGGGAGTCCGGTGTTATGACTCCCCTTACCTTGGCCCATGCCCCATCCACACTTGCATCCAGGGGGCCGCTGTATCTCTGGATGCCCTATAGACCTGTAAAGAGCGAAGAGGGCCACTTATTCCATTATTATTAGACTAGAGAGACTAGATTAGGCTCATATAAAATTCATTTTTATTCCTATTATTCATCGAAATTCTGTAAATAAATTTTAACAAAACAACTGTATAGATTTAATGATTACTCTACGTCTAAAGAAATAGGGGATGTGGGGTCAATATGAAGGACCATCAAGGGCTATTATAACATCTACGTAAGAACGACAGAATTTAGAGAATATATCATCTAAAGGAGTCGTATCGAAAATATCTGTGGCTTTTAAACCATACTCATTGGAGATTTTTTTTCGTTAACAAGGACTTTTAAGAAAAGATCCTCAATCTTTGCACATGCCGCCTCTCACTCGACCGACTCGACGTAAGAGCAATTCGTCGCACCTCGTAAATCAATTAATCGTAAATCAATTTATTGTAAACCAATTCACAGTACATGGATCCGTGTACTCCGTGTACGCAACACGTTCCGTAAACTTTTTATTACGCTTTTTTTTAATCAGGCTTTTAGTTGCTTTATTAACTGGGGGGAGCTGCCTACCCCTTCACTCCGCTACAGTACGGATCCGTGTACTGTGAATTGGTTTACGATGAATTGATTTACGATGAATTGTCCGGATCCCCAAGATTGTGGTTGTTAATTCTGATGTGAACTTTCAATGGTATTAATAATTTACTTAACTACCCTAAGCCTTAAAACTAAACTAAGAAATACGTCTTTTGATTGCATTGGCGGTATTATCTGTTCTCTCATTTCCTTCCAGTTCTCTTTGTCCGAAAAAGAGTGTTATCGTGTTCAGCGTTTCCTTACACTTGTTCACTAGCTTAGAAGTGACAATGTCAGATGAGAGCGACATTAGTGTTCCTTTACTGTCGGATGGAATGATAGCGTTCATCCTGACTGTGTCACTATCTTGAATGCTTGAAAGTTCTACGTGATAAGGTTTCTTCCGCTCTACCACATGTACCCGCGTCGGTGTTATGAATTTGCAAAGAGCCGTTAGCGTACCAAATAGAGCTCTGTGGAGTGGAGCAGTTTTTTGGAGATTCTTTTCATTTTTCTCTCATTTTTTGTTATAATTACTTCGGGAACCATTTTATCTGTAATTATCTGAATCGTTGATTCTAAATCGACCAGATTACAGGGTACCCGAAAATTGAATGTGTGCAGTCTTTCGAGCTTCTTCCTGAATGTATAAGTCCAAAGGAGGAAGGCAAAGCGCCATCTCCATTGTTGCAGTTGGAGTAGTTCTCGTGGCTTCGTAAAGTTCTTATCCACCAGAAACAAGTGCACCATAGCAGAGACTGAGCCTGATTATGGCGGTGTATATCCAATGAATGATTTTGGTAATCAATCCCCATGTCATCCCAATGGGTTACTAATCGGTTTTCAAAATTATTAAATTTTTTTAAATTTTTTTAGTGAAAATTGTAGAACTGCACCTAAACTTCTTTGCTCCATTATTACAGTTCACATAAAAAAGTTCAGGTATGTCAAAACTCATACAAAGCCAGGTCTCGGTACCAAGCATGCCAAATTAAGTAATGTCTTGTTATATAAACGTAATAGACCTTAATTTGTCACGTCAATTTTTCGTAAGAGCTATAGAGTCCGATTGGGGCTTTAGAGTAAATTTGCGGACGGCGAACAGCAGGCTTCAAAGGAACAATTCATCTTCTATCAATTCCATGACAATTTATAGCAAAGGGAGTTCAAAAGTTATTCAATTCTTCTATTATAATTTTGAAACTTCTAAATAGCATCCAAACCCCACGCAATTATAGCGAAACCATTAATTTAAGTTACCTTCCCTCTTTATTCATTTTTACTTCTTTGCCCTAAATAGCTGGTCGAATATATTTCTCCTGCTTATTGAAACATTTATCGCAATTTTTTATTCCATTAACGACGGAATTCTGAAAAAGAGAAACCCAACGAAAAATCTTTCATATGTTGAAGTGCTGATGTTTACACCGCATATGAAATGCCCTTGTCATCTTAAAAATTAAAGAGAATCCAGAAACCAGACACACGTACAGATAAATGGATATGCTTCCATTAGTATTTGCTTGCGTTAAAAGGTTTTGTTTTTGTTGAGAATAAAAGCATTTTTGGGAATTCGAACAGATGTTTCACGAGCACATAGGCGAATGCTTTCCTTCATCCTTCCGGGTAAATCACTCACATCATTCTAGACACATGCGACGATAAAGCTTAAAAAGTTTTTCAAGTCTGTGAGAAAACTGAAAGTTTAAATCAGACCGGATTAAAACGTTTAGCGAATTTTATGGATGACTAAAGCAATTTTTTTTTGTAATTATTTTACTTGTTCGAGCTGAGAAAATATACTTAGAAAAATTTTAAGGTTTGTGGTTTTGAACTTTTTCACTCCCACGAACAATTGCCGAATTTCTCACGGTTATTTTTGTGAAACTTGAGTTAAGTCTACAAATTGTGATAAGAGAATTTTATTTGATTTGTTTTTTTGTTTCTTCATTTTCAGCATGGAATATGGTTGTAGCACAAAATCCCTACGATAGCCCAAAGTCTCCGGAGAGAACTTCAGGTAAACTATGGCATACTAATAAGGATTGAGAATGAATTTTATAACTTTAATTACGTAACAGATTCTACATCACCTTCATCACTTTATTGTGTGGAGCCACCTAGTCCTGCATTGACGGATTTTAAACCATTTGACCTGGAGTCGTGGTGGGGACGACGTCTGTTCAATAATATTACGAAAAGTCTTTGAAATTTAAAGGACTAGAGCATTCTTCTAGGATTAGATTAATTTTTAGTGAAATCCTTTAGCCTTTATCGGAATTTGACTAGATGGAAAACGAATAAAATCAAAGTGCCCCGCTATTATTATTATTATTATTAATAGCAACGCTGTAAAATTAGGAACAACATTCTGAAATTAAAAAAAAACAAAAATCTATCTTGTTGCAATCGTACAAATTTTTTAATGAGTGCAATTTGGAATCAAACTCATCGAACTTGTAAATAAACAAATGTAAATTTTCTGTAAATGTACATGTATTATGTAAATGTATTGCTTTAGTAAAATGTATAGAGTAGTCATAGGCATTAAAGGCAGCCAAAAGTCATGGTTTTGATTTTTTACTAGCCGGTGGAGGTTTTGTTGCTTGTAAATACTTTCTTTGCGAACGTGGTTTATGCGAATATAATTGTGTAAAATATAAATGGAAACAAATTTTGCAGCGCTATTACACTGTACAAAAAACTTCTAAAGCTGCACGTCCACTATCAAGTGACTTGTTCAAGAAATTGCACAATAACTTGAAAATATGATTACATTGGCGATTAAAATTTGTTCAATTTATTTGTTGAACTTGGACAAGTAGGAGAACGGACGGCGGGTGGTATCGGACAATGACAGATTCTGGAGTACGGCGCTACTGTGTGGTACTTTCTTTTTATATGTTATAGCTCAAAGTGAGAGAAGTATGCAGTCGGCATTGCGAAGAGCGTTGTAGTGTTAAGAAGTAGTCCAAGTTTTATTGTTTTTGTATAAAGGAATCGACTGTACAAAGTAACCACAGACGATGTGGTTTTATTAAGGGTAGGTTCTAGTCGAGCGGCCTGAAAAATGGCTGAAGTTTATGAATTTTTTTCTGACAGAAGAAGGTAAATAATGTATAATTCGACTCTTTCAGCTATTATTACATTTGCTTAAGTTCACAAAAAAATTTCTTTTAATTCTTTAAATTGTAAAATTTGCGAGATATCCACGCGTTTCTGGAGCCGTGTAGCGCGTGCAACCCGCTGCGCCGTGCAGGATTCCGCCTTCCTCCTTTATCTAAAACACAAAAATCAAAGTAATTTGCAAAGTAGAATAAATTTGCGGGGCCATGGACCATTTTTAGAAAAATTCAGTGATTTTTGATAAAATGGCGATCGTTTGAAGAAAAAAACCGATTTTTTTACCCTTTTTTTGTTCATAGTGGTTAAAAAAATAGTAAATATTAATATTTTTTATTGAAAATGGTCCATGTCCCCCTAAATTCAATAATCTTTGTTTAAAAGCAAAAAGAAGTCAATCGGTTGAACGGTTGGACTGCACCTCTGCACGGCGTGTCTAAAACATGGTTTTGAGAAAAACGCGCTTAAAGTTTGACAAAGAAAAAAAGTGGGAAAAACTATAATTTTTGTTTCTCACAGCTAGTCAGCTGTTCCTGGACCATAGAGCAATCCTTCCTCTGCCTTGTGAAACTGATTTTGACTATTATATTCAATTGTCCAAACAAAACATATAAAAGATTTGTTATACCTGCTGAGCAAATAATACGGCGAGCGTGCCTGCATTTGGCCCGAATGTAGGCATGATTTTCCTCCGGTACGCGTTCGCTTTAAATCGGCTGTAACTTTTACATTTTTCCGAATTTCGTGAAATTGTTTTAGAGGCTTATTTAAGGCACTATAAGGATTTAAAATATGCAAAAAAAGAAAAATTTATTGAAATTGCTCGACTAGAACCTACCTCTGATTTATGTGCTCCAGTTGGTGGTGGGATACGTTGTGCTGTCAGGACTGGCATTCCTTGTTCGGTCTTGCAGGTCGCCGGCTCCGACGACCTGGAGTTTTTATACATCGCCTTAAATCTTCCTCAGGGAAGTTTATATATTTCCACGATCTACATTTCCCCCGGCTCACCTTCAGGTGACTTTTGAGCGATGTCATGCTGCCCTCCGATGAGGCTGTTGTTTTTGGCAACTTTAACCTTCCCACCGTTGGCTGGATTCGGTCCTTCGATACTGAGGAGCTGTTGCCTTCCTATTTGTGTGCTCCCCAGTACGTTCTTTCCTTCCTTGACACATGCGCCTCTGTCGGTCTTTCTCAGTGCAGCGACGTGACTTGTCAGTGAATAGGTGCCTTACTCTCCTGATCCCGGAGTCCAGACACCATCCTGGCCAAACCCGATAGTGACCTAGCCGTTTTCTCTTTCTAGAACGTTCTATATACCTGTTTTGGTTCACTGTGTTTAGGTCTTTTTTTCTCGCTCGCCTCAACCCTGGATGGACTTGAAAAGCAAGGCCTAGTCGACTGCATATTCACGGATTTCAGTAAGACCTTTGATAGAATTCACCATGGGATTCTCATTCACAAGCTTCGTCTGCTCGGGTTTCCGCCACTTTCTTTATTGTTTGGCTGTCCTCCTACCTATCTGGTCGCACTCAGCCTGTCCTTTTCCCAGGTGCCCTATCCAATGAGATCTGTGTTCCTGCCGGCATTCCTTACTCCTGACTCCAGAATATTGTGTTATGACGATAATGCCAAAATATATAAATATCTCGTGAGGACGACTGTGCTTTGTTATATTCTGACATTCACATTTTTCGTGACTGGTGCTCCAGTAATCGTCTCCCCATTAATTCTAACAAATGCACCGTTATGACTTTTACTTTCAGAAGAAGTCCCATTCTTTATGACATGACTACTCCCGAAAATCACTCCATCAATGTACAAGGAACTGGTTACAATTTACTGAGGTATTTTTGTTAATTATACCAGTATCTCAAGTAGAGGGGAGAGAAAATGATAACGCGTTGGTCTTTCATCCCGCAGGTACCACGTAGCAATCCATGGTTGTTATCTGCTGGCAATAGATTATGATAAAGGAGGGTTGTACTGTCGGTGATTCGATATCTATCTTAAACTGTAGGTCCACTTGCAATCGTTGCCACTAATCGGGTGAAATTCTTCTCACAGCACTTCCCAAATTGAAGTATCTTTCGGCAGATAACAAAATGTGGCAGTAACTCGATTTTGATGTTTTTGAACCCACGTCGTATTAAATTAAATTAAAACTCTCTGGACTTTTAAAATTTAAAAAATTCCATAATATAAATTGTAATAGGATTTTTCAGATCTCTTTAAATTTTCTTAAACGTCGCGTTCTCAAAAACATCAAAATCGAGTTACTGCACATGCTATGTCTGCCGAAAGATACTTCAGCTTATTTTCACGCTGAAAAAATACTTGATTTTAGCTCGGGCCCCGTAGAATTCAAGACCAGAAAAAATATTTTTTAGAAAATAGAATTATGAATACAAAATTGAGGTGCCGAGCTTACCTGTGTTAATTGCCGAACGAGGAAGATTGGATCCTCAAGAGGTAAACGGATCAAGTGCTCAAACGAGGGGAATTCTTCAACGATGTCCAGGAATTATTAGATTGATTTTACTCCGAGAACTAAAGCGAAGCTGAGCATAACATTTTTACAAAAGTAGTCCTTGCAATAAAATTTTACGTTGCTTTACGTCATCGATCAAAATATTCAAATTGTCAAATTTTGTTAGGATTTTCTTTTTGTATGAAAAGTAGTTTAATAACGCAACATTTTCCTCAGTGGGTTCGCAACAAGAGTGGTGCATCAAACAAATGCGAAAAAATAGTGGTTTGTGCAACAGGCCAAAACCATTGGCTAACATAAGAGTTTTCGATGATATTCGTGCCACACTTTCTGAACTTCAACTAAGCTTAATCGATTCCCGAAGATTTCCAGATAAGTTGCGATTATCATTCATGGAAGACTCCGAAAAACGAAGCGATCTAGAAGAGCGTTTGGAAAAAGAAAAGAAACGGAATGAGCGTT
Source organism: Leptarthrus brevirostris (assembly GCA_964036015.1). Taxonomy (NCBI): domain Eukaryota; kingdom Metazoa; phylum Arthropoda; class Insecta; order Diptera; family Asilidae; genus Leptarthrus; species Leptarthrus brevirostris. The sequence goes on from OZ038373.1 coordinate 11,719,224, forward strand.
TAATTGACGTTATGAAAGGTGTCGACTCATCGTCCGATTCAAGTCCAAGAGAGAATTTCACGTCTCACACTTCAATCAACCAAGCAAGAAATGCAATAGAAACTATAAGTCCTGTTTTAATGCAATATCGGTTTAGAAATTAATTTTTACTTTTATTACTAATTAAAACAAAATTTTACAATTTCAGTTATGACGAGCTGTATTTATCCCATAAACGTTGTCTAAAACTTTTAAGCCAAAAAGATAAAACTCTTAGAGATGCCGTTTGTGAACGGGAGAACATTCAGTCGAGTTATGATGAGCTTTTTAACGATTACAAGAAGATGCAGAAGAAAATGGAAATTCTCTGTTGCAAATATCTTGGTCTTCGAGCTAAGAAAACTGAGGAAGTAAGCAATTTGAAAATTTGTTTGTTTTAAGTAAACTTTCTATTCAAGAAGATTTTTCAACTTAAAGAAATACTAAATCACGCAGTGAAACTTATTGTAATGCACTACCGAAGGTATCACGACGAGGCGGAGATACAGCATCTTCAGATGTTTCTACAATCTCTTAAAGATTTAAATTTAACTAAAAGTTTGCTAAAAATAAACAAATCAAATGTTTAGTGATTTTATGTACGGTCTTATAGTAGCATATTAAAAACGAAACGTCCAAATTAGGAGAGTTGTTCCATTATTTTAAAAGTAACTTGCTCGCGAGTAGAAAGTATACTCTACTCGTGAGCAAAAAGTACACTCTACTCATGAGTATATGGTACTCTCTACACACCCTACCCTCTACTCACGAGTAGGTAGTGTACCCTCTAGTCGCCAGTAAAAAGTAGGCTTTACTCGTGAGTTGGAATAGGGGTACTCTCTACTCATGAGTAAAAGGTACACTCTACTCGGGAGTAGGGGTACACTCTACTCATGAGTAGAGAGTTCACTTTACTCGGGAGTAGGAGTACTCTTTAATCCCGGGTAGAATGTATTCTCTACTCATGAGTAAGTGTACTCTTTTACTTCCGAGTAGAGTGTACTCTTCGACTGCAGTAGAGGTGAACAAATAAATGAGGCAAAGAGTGTACTTTATTTTTGGTTAATTTCACAATTTAGTCATACACAAGGTCTGTTCCCTGACCTTCAGTGACAAAAAGTCATGAAAGTGTCAGTTGGTGGTAACTCTGTACTGAGTTGAGGAACGCAGTGCTTTTCAGTGCCAAGAATGAGAAATATCAACTAAAAATTCATAACACGGAGCACTCAACAACACTGAGAAAATTTTGCTTGAGGGGAAGTTGATTTGACAATTCAAAGAGAGCTTTCAGTGTCATTTAGTGAGCACGAGTTATACTAGTGCTTGTTAGGGAACAGAAGATCTTTTCTTCGCTCAATTCAAGTTGGCAAGTTGGCGCTGGTACGCTTTGCGCTACTCGTCTTTTAAATTCATCCCAGTCTGCTCTGACCGGGTTTCTAAAGGGGATGCGAGGCTCTGGCAGGAGGTTAATTCTGAAGCGTATCCAGCAGTGGTCCGAAAACGACCTCTTTCCCGATACTCTCCAGTCCTCCACCTTTAGATCATTTGACTCCGTAACGAGTGTCATATCTAAAACCTCTTCCCTATTTGCTGTAATAAATGTGGGCATGTTGCCCCTGTTACAGATACTAAGTTTAGAGTTTAAAATGAAGTTAAATAGAGACTCACCACGTTCGTTGATGTCTGTGCTTCCCCAAACCGAATGGTGTGCGTTGACGTCGCAACCCAACATCCGCTGCTTTCTCCAGTGCCTGAACCTCAGTAGGTGGGATGCAGAAGTCATGCGCCATGTACGCCGAAGCGATCCATGTAGGCGCCATGCTGCTGCCCTCCCATTGAACTACTGTGAGGTCGTTAATGCTGTAATTAAACAATAAAAATAAATTAATGACCTTCTTGGCCAGAATACAAGTTCTCGGATTACCTGCACCCTTTTTATAGAAAAGGGTGAATAATTTGTGCTTTAATCCCAGTATGGCGTCTTCCTTGACCCACGGCTCTTGGATTAAAGCAATATCTATGTTCTCCTCCGCTAGGAGGATGAGTAAGCTCTCGAATGTCAGCTTACTGTGATGGGGGTTGATTTGGACCACCTGCATCCTTAGTGCTCGTCTCCTTCCGGTCAGGCCCCCCTAGTTCCTGCACCTGAGGTTCAACCTCTATCTCTTCCACGCCCGCAGTTCCTCCCTTTTGGCCGGCTACCTCCTGGACAGCTGGTTTTCCAGCCTCAGTTCCGGTTGCTGCCACCTCTATTGGCTCGAGTTTCCCAGGACCTTGCTGTTGCGTCCCTTGATAGACGTTTACCGCCACCGAGCTGAAGCCACAGTGCAGCTTAAATCCTGCACGCTTCAGCAGGGGCAGGGACTCAGCTGCAGGATGACGTTCCTCTCCGTCGGCTTCGGCTCGTCCACCCGGAGGACTTTCCAGTCCCCGCAAGGAATATTGGGGTTCTGTGATCCCAGAATCGCCAAAAGTTGTTTTTTCGGGTAAGACAGGCTCTGGCAACCAGATCCTCCCCCTTGGATATTCTTTTTCTGATTTTTTTTCTTTCTTCATTCTTCAGATGGTTAGCGACAGAGCTCTTTGTACCTGCTGAACAGCTTGCAGCGCCCTTCGCAGGTGTCCTGGAAGTCCTACTGGTATTACCATGAACAGGGTTCTGTCGGACTTCTTTGGTTCTCTTGGCTGCGTTTTCCACCTCATCTAAGGAACGCGCCCTTTTACACGCCTTTTCCGTGATAGAGGCACTTCCCTGAGGTTTGTCGCCAGGTTTTTTATATGTATAGGGGACATGGTATGGATCTGATGCCAGGAGATTTCTCGCCCGCATCATTTCCCTCCTGTCCCTTTGGCTGATGGACGCCGGGTCCATCAGGTTTAGATTAGGTTAGAGTGGCTGCCTAAGAAGGCACACTTAGACCAAGGAGACCCATTGTGATACCACAATTGAGGCTGCAAAAATTAAACCCCATAAAAATCCCTAGAGCAGAGAGAACTAGTTCTCAAGTTACCAAAATAAAATTGGCTGTGAAGGAAAGGGTGTTTAAAAAGGGGAGCCCAAAAACCGGTTCCTACGGTTGGCTAGGGCGGGGCAGTTGCAGAGGAGGTGGAGTGTGGTTTCCTCTTCCTCTTCGTCATGGCAACTCCTACAGAAGTCGTTTGTAGTCTATATAGTCTATCGGCTTGTCTATCTATGAGGCAGTGGCCCGTAATAACGGCTAGGTACTGTTAATTACTTTGCATGCGAATATGATGAGCTCTCTTGACCGTTTAGGCTCAAGTTTTGGGCATATCTGTCAGGTGATCAGGCAGCTGTGTTCCTCCTGCTAATTAACATTTGCAATCCTGAGAGATTTCTGTGATAGTTTCAGTTTGCAAGTGGCCAGCGGCATTTCCAGCTGGTTGTGACTGTCCGAATCAGGACGAGTGGTACCGATTCTCGCCAGTTCGTCGGCTCTACAGTTACCCGGAATAATAGCGGCCTGACTATCTGTGCAAATACTATACATATGTTATCTTTAGGTAGCGTTAAATGATTCAGACGGTCCGCGGCTACTTTTATAGTCATGATTTCCGCCTGAAGCACGCTGCAGTAGTCAGGTAAGCGGAATGAGGTATCTAGGTTCATCAGGTTTAGTAATAGTGGTATGGTGTGGAAGTTCTGCTGACGTTCTTTGTCCTAGGTGTGATGTCATTTGTCCTAAGATTTGAAAATGTCTGTTAATTTATCCGCAAATCTGTGAAACTTATGTATAATTATGAAAAGCTAATATTTTAATTTAATGTTGAAACTTTATGGACTGCAGCAGAGGTGTACAGCTAAAAGAGACAAAGGGTGAGTTCATTTGTTCTTTCTTTATCTTCGATTAGTTTCACAACTTTCACTAGTATCAAGAATTTCATAAATTTTCTTAGTTATCCTATCTGAGGGGGCTTTTATAAATTTGTCATTTGTATTTTTCAAATAAAACGAAAATAGAGTTAAAATTTGTTTATATTTCTAAAATAACTACCGATACAAGTACAATAACCTACTTAAAAATCTACTTTTGTCCTAGTACTGGTTTTAATGCTTTTTCTTCGATTTGCTGACTTTTTATCCAAGATAAAATATTAAGCCACGCTAATGCACATACTCCCACATAAATGACGCGATATCGAGGCTTCACAAAGAGGAAATTAATAGTAGTCGCTGGTATCCAGAACATACAGGAACGCTGGAATGTTTGTGAAAATTTCTCCCGCAATTCAAGGAATGGATCTTCTTTCCTTTCCAACACAGACATTGCTACAATTAAAGGGAAATATTAAAAGATTCGTATTTCAAAATAATATCAGTGACAAACATATGAAAAAAACCGCGAGCAAAACAGGTGTCATGCCAAATTGATCCAGTACAAGCTTCTTTATTACTGTCGGTACTGTTGTTCCCGGAAGTCCATAGTCTAGCCATTTGTACCTGAAAAAAAATGGAAATAAAATTTTATCTTGCGTTTTCTACAGTCGGTCACAAGCTAAGTCGGAGTCATGTGCTAACGTTATTCGGCTAAATAAGAACAAAATATATCCTATATAGTTCTAAGGAATGGAAGACCCAGTTGACTTGACGCAAAACAAATGTTAACGATGTTACAAATAAATACATTTGTCAATTTTGCGATAAAAACTAAAATGATAATTTGAAAATGCGGGACCCCGCGGGACTGAAAATAGTGTGGGATCGCGCGGAATTGCGGGATCCCGCTTTGCTTTGATGCTATAAACCAATAACACGCTCTCAGAGGCATCAGACATTTTTGTCCAGTTTGTTAATATTATGTATGCCTCAGACTGCATGCTGACTTTCTTTGTCCTAAGATTTGAAAATGTCTGTTAATTTATCCGCAAATATGTGAAAATTTAGAGTGCCCAACTTGCAATTATTTCCTTAAGGCTGAGAATTGTGTAATGTGTGCGCGGTGTGATGCAACGTGAAGATGTCGCGGGATGTGGCACGCGCTAGCTGGTAGCACGTCCTATTTCGTCGGTATGGGATGAGAGTCCTTGAACATCCATGACACTACAACAGTATCGGGTGCCTATGGCGAAAGAGGGTTGTGGAATCCCTCTTTCAGGTCAGCCACAAAGGTGAAAAACAAAAAGAAGGAACTCACGCAAGTAAAGAAACAGACTGAAGAGATAGGAACAACCTGTTACTCCCGCCCACGCTCAACCATCATGAAATCATAACAAAAAACATTTTAACCCCTCAGGATGGTTCAGGTATCTACCCATACCTTCCCTGCACTTGGCTAGATTCTAGATCCCTCAAGGAGCGTGATGGAACAGATATGTTAAAACATTTTAGCAATTCGGGAGAGTTATTAGCCACCTGCAGACACTCAAGCGCAAAAACAGCCATATTTCGTCTGGTTTCCAGGGAGTCCGAAGATATCAATTTAAGTCTATCAGTCTGTCTGTTGTAGATTTTCTCTTAATAAACCCATGTTAGGAAGAAGATAAGAAATGAATGAAAGTATGGGAACTCACATACAAGGGTCTCAAAGAGCTTAACTACACAAGAAAGGTTTGCGATGGGCCTACAATTAGAAATATCAGACTTATTGCCCTTTTGATGCGTTGGAATAATAAGAGTTTCCAAGCCTCATGGACAAGCCTCAGGGGAATTGCAGTTTATATTAGAAATGATGTTCCATTCTCCCATCTCCCTCAATTCTCTTCTTCTAATCCAGAATTTAATTATGTCTGGATTAGACTTAAACTCTATCGGCACAACACTCACTTCTGCTTTTTATACCGCAGCCCGAATATGTCTGATACTGACACTGTGTGCTCCTTCGATAAGCTGTCTTCCGATATCGATAACATTTTGGAAATAACCCCTCTTCTGAAAACGTCCTTGCTGGTGATTTCAAGTCCACAAGACACAGTGGCTCAGGCACTTTTCTACCACAAACCCGTCTGGAAGACACGTCGAGTTATTTAGTGAGTCCTTTAATTTACAACTAGTTGAGTGTCCGACTCGTGTTCCTGATACTTTGGGGCACAATGCGCATCTTTTGGATCTATTTTTAACATCACATCCAGACAAGTACTCGGTTTTGGTAACTGCTCTCTTGGGCAATTCGGATCATTGTCTTATCGCCGCCCAATTCTCCACTTCCTCTCTGAAAACCACCAACCTAAATTCCATCAAAAGGGTAGTGTGACATTATAAAAATGCTGATTGGGCGGGACTTAATAAATACCTCAGAGAGCTGCATTGGTATGATTGCTTTTCTATGAGAGACTTTAACAAAAGCACCGATTATATGTTGAACATCCTAGGGTTTGGAATGCATCGCTTTATTCCTCATAGCTTCAAAAACAACTACCTTCAACTGCCTCCAATTGCTTCAATAATGACTGCTTCGCAGGCATTAAAAACAAGGAAGCAGCCTTCCAGGCATATAAATTGTGCCCTTCAGAGGAATTGAGACGTATCTATAGAAATGCGCGGAATATTTGCAATTCAGTAATTAGTCGGGCAAAGTTCAATTTCGACCAGAGCGTTAGACGGAAGGTATTTTCTACTCAAAATGGTAGTAAGAGCTTCTGGTCTCTAGTAAAAACCGTATTTCACCTATTCGTCAACACCACCACTTATTTATACTGGGAATGATTTTACTGACTCATTGGACAAGGCCAACCTGTTTGCTGATAATTCGTACTTGCCACCTTCATCGCAGCCACTTCCATCTGCCGCTACACTTTCGCACACGGGAAGTTTTCATGGTACTTTCGAAACTCGACGTATCCAAAGCTGCTGGGCCTGATGGTTTCTCGCCTCTGGTTTCAAAAAATGCTGCGCCTCTTTCGGCTAAACCTCTGCTCAAACTTTTTCACCTGTCATACTCATCAGGAGTGTTTCCGACTACATGAAAACTTGTTCATATTCAGCCGATACCTAAAAAAGGAAAGACATGCGACCACTCTAACTAGAAGCCAATTGCAACTTCGGTTCTGTCTAAAGGCTTTGAATCACTAACTAACTCTCAGTTGATGAAATATCTACAAAATCACCATTTTATCAACGATTGCCAGTACAGTTTTCACGCTGGTCGCTCAACAGGAGACTTACTAACGTCTTTAACGGAGCGTTGGAATCATTGTCTCCATAATTTTGGTGAGTCCGAAATCGTCGCCCTTGATATTTCAAAGGCTTTTGATAGAGTATGGCATCCTGCACTTTTAGCCAAACTTCAAACATTTAGTCTGCACCGTACCCTCGTTAAATGGATAGAGAGTTTTTTGTCAGACCGTTCAATCCGTGTAGTAATTGACGAAGTTACATCTGAGTTCTACGAAATAAATGCCCGTGTACCTCAGGGTTCAGTTTTTTCACTAACCGTATTTCTTCTTATTAATGATCTTTTATCTCTTACTCTCAATCCTTTTCATAGTTTCGCCGACGAGAGCACCCTTGATTTCGTGCACTCTTTTGATTCTGTAATGAATTCTTGTGGAAATGCTATAGAGCTCAATCGAGAACGCATCTTTTGATTATTAAACAATGACATTTCTATGATCCTCGCTTGGGGCAAAGCAAATCGTGTTTCATTTAAGGCATCCAAAACTCAATGCTGTTTAATGTCCCTTTAAAAAAGCCTAGTTCACCCCCAACCCCCAACATTTCAGTCGATGGAGTGAAAATACCCAATTCGCCCTCCCTAAACATCTTGGGTATTGAGATATCCAGCAATCTTAGGTGGACTGATAATATATTTGTAATCGCCAAAAGTGCGATGAAATGCTTGGGTTTTCTAAAGAGATGTAAGAAATATTTCACCCTACCTGACTTAGCGCTGATCTACAGGTCCCACATTAGGCCTAGACTTGAATATAATTGCCATAAAAAAACTACCATTCACCTTGAAACTGGTAACCAAAAACGTAGATGACCTATTCCTCATACTACCGAAGGACAAGTTGGACGAAAAATTAAGGATATTCAAGCTGCGGAAGTTTAGCTGCAAATTTGACTCCTTTGTTCTTTGCTCTGTCATTTGCAAACTTTTAATTTGTTAAATTTGTGTTAAATTGCGAAGTGCTAGTGTTTCGAGTTAATTACAAAACGTTTTTGGCTGCAACAGAGGTGTCTAACTAAAAGAGACAAAGGGTAAGTTCTTTTATTCTCCAGCCTTTTGGTTAATTTCATCATACCCTTCGTTTCGGCACAATTTACTAATTTAGTGTCATTGATTTGCAAAATGTTGTCTATATTTTCGTGGTATTTTGATAATATTAATAGATAATTTAGGAATACAAATACGGGGCAGTAAAATAAAACTGAAACTTTTCATTTCCTCTTGGAATTGTTCAAATCCATACAAATGCGTCTCAGTTGAAGAGCAATTTTGCTTCGATTGCTGGCTTTCCTGCTTGTCACACGTGGGAAGCCTTCTTGAATTGTTCCGAATAAAATTAACCTAAAAATCTACTCTTGTCCAGGGTTTTGTTTAGTTTTCTGGTTTTTAATCCATGCTAAAATATTGAGCCACAGTAAAGCTAATGTTCCCACATAAATGACTCTATGGCGAGGCTTAATAAAAAGGAAATTAATGGTACTCGCTGGTATCCAGAACATACAGGCGCGCCGGTAAGTTGACGCAAATTTTTCTCTCCATTCAAGGAATGGATCTTCTTTTCGTTCCAACGTAGACATCGCTGCAATTATAGTGAATTACTAAAGGATTCTATTTTTGTAATAAGGTCGGTGAGACAAACAAATGAAGAAAACCGACAACAAAATAGGCGTGTAAACTAATTGATCCAGTAAGAGTTTTTTTATTACTGTCGATGTTCCAGCTCCCGGAAGTATGGCATCCAGCCATTTGTACCTGAAATAATTCCAATAAAATTTTACATTGTGATTTATAAAGTTTAAAAACAACAAAATGTGTGAATTAAATAATCATCTAATGGATACTATCACCAGGATAGTGCGTTCAATGACTTGTCTCTCACTCTTCTATCGCTATTTCCATGGCCATTGTTCTAACGAAATTGCTAGTCTGATTCCTTGTAGACACGCGCGATACAAAAGCTACAAATCGCTCCCATCGCTATACTCTCTAGGTAAAATTTGGATGTACCGTCAAATTTCGGGAATCTTCTAAGCAGAACACGAATGTGAAAGAGTTTACCATCTTCTGTTTTTTCCTCGTCATATGATCCCGAAACTTACAAACGGGGCGTACATGAACACCTCCTTCACTCAACCTCCTAACCCATTTTCCTCATCCTTAATTCCTTTCCTGCCAAGGCTGTGCTTTAGCATCATAGGGCATCCCCTGAGCTTTGGCAACATCATACTATATATGTATACATAAAGAAATAATGGCGATATATGGGGTACGTTCAAGAAGTCAGTTAAATGCGCATTTAGTTTCAACCCTCATGCAAACGCAGCCATTATTAACATGCGAATGCATACAAAATGCAGTCAAAACTGACTACTGGGATGAACGATTAAATGCAAAAGTAAGAAGGTTGCTTGTTTGACGTACTAAAAATAGTTCTAGAAATATTTAATTTGGTATTATAACCCTAGTGCAGAGATGGGCATTTTTTATTCGAATAAAGATAAAAGCTAAAAACTCAAATAAATTGAAAAATCGAATAAAAATGTATTTGATTACAAAAATTATTTGTTATTTGTAGAATTATTCGCAAATAATTATCTGTTATTTGGTGCTTTTTATTCGAATTTCAAATAATTATTTGTTACTCGATCGTGCGTTATTTGATAATCAAATAATTATTCGTTATTTGATGAATTATTTGCAAATAATTATTTTTTATTTGGTGCTTTTTATTCGAATTTCAAATAATTATTTTTTATTCGAATTTTAAATAATTATTTTTTATTTGATTATCAAATAATTATTCGATAGTTGATGTATCTTAATTATTATATTAAACGTAAGATAACTGAAGGTTAAACTTATAAAGAGTGCGAAGGAACTTAGTGTTTCAGATAGCGAATTTTACCTATTATTTAAAACGGCATCATGTAAATTGTAATTAAAGTGCTAGTGTATATGAAAACAACGCGTTCCTGAATTTACCTTAAATTATGAATTATAATTTCCAAAGCTAATGTATCTGTAAACCTCCGCGAATCAATTGATTATATATTTTTTTCATTCAATTGACGCTAAAATTATTCTATACAAACCTAATTAATTTGCTTCAAAGATTTCACAAATACTTAATTGGAAAAAAATTACTTAAATCTAAAACATCGTAACATAACAAGACAGTTAATTTCTTAAGTACGAGACACCTTGTGATATGAAATACGTGCACCAAGAAATAATTTTTTTAAATTGAACTAATGGAGACCAACAACAAATAATTATTCCATAAAGAGACATCAACTACCGAATAATGATTTGATAATCGTATTAAAAATAATTATTTGAAATTCGAATAAAAACCACCAAATAACAAATAATTATTTGCAAATAATTCATCAAATAACGAATAATTATTTGATTATCGAATAACGTACGAGCAAATAACAAATAATTATTTGAAATTGGAAAAAGGAGCACCAAATAACAAATAATTATTTGCGAATCACTGCCCTAGTGATACCCTTAACAGTAATTTGAGCAATAATAACATCTTTTTAAAGGACGAAGCTTACAAATTAGAAACATTTAATGATTTTTCACCCAATTCTGTACCGTTTTCGAATAATTCATCATTTAAAGCAGAAAGTTCACTGTAGAGTACAGAATTAATTGTAACATAAACTAAAAAATATTAATTTATAGTTTTACTCGTAGTCCGAATCCATTTTAGGCCGTTTTTAAGATAACATCACAAACAAATTCGTTAGCAGCTAAAAATTTCCAAATGCGAGAAATGCGCAGCTAATTTGCAGCAACTGTCAAATTGATCGAGATGGGGCTGTCGGTCGGAGGGGATGGGTGGAGGGGGTAGAGATGACTTTGAATAACACCACAAATGTGTTGAGAAGTTGGGGTTCATGAAGTCCAGACACGTTTTTTTTTTAAATTGAGAAATGAACTTTTTCAGTCAATATTACATAAAATCTTTAAATCCTGAACGTGTAGGGTAAGTGAGTGATGGTAAAGTTGGCGGCGGGGGGGAGGGAGAGGGGGCTTTACAATTTTCGCGATTCACGCTAATATTCTTCCCGTACTTCGGACATATCGCGCTTTCACGTAAAGCGCGAAGTCTGAAATGAATAAATCCCGCCCCCCCCCCTTCCGGCTTACTTACCTTGCCCACTCTCACTTATCTGACACTCAATAATAGATATTTATCTTACACAAATTTATAAGCACATCTATACCTAGTCGTGCCATAAGTTCTGTCACAGGAATATGAGCGTTTTTTGTAAAATGAAAGATAGAGAATATATTTTATTACACCGCCCTGTTAGGACTACAATAAACAAAAATTTCTCTCTAACTCAGCCCACAGTTTGGAGTCGAAGGATTCAAATCTGGGCTTCCAGAAGACCATTCCAACGCCCTTATAAATTCTGGAACATTGCTTTTCAACCATGCTTGTGTGGTGTGGGCTTTATGCGCCGGAGCTGAAACCAGCCGGAAAACCCAGTGACGGTTGTTGAACAGCTTAGAGTTAAATGGCTTCACACACTCCTCGATCTTGTCCGTCTGATAGTTTTTTGCTGGCGTTTTTACGCCTTTTCGCAGAAATGAAGCTCTGTGACACCTTCGTAGCTGATACGCCACCATACCATTTCTGACGCTGGATGATGTAGTCGCTGTACCTTTTTTGACACCTCTCGGGCTTCTCTGGAGCTGTGTGCATACACCCTACCATTTTGACGATTAAATTTTTCTTCCACCGTGCAAATTTTTTCATCGGTAAGCAAGATTTGTCAATGTTTGTTGTTGCCGTACCGCTAAAGGAGCTCTTTGCTTCTTGTGCTTCTTAATTTTTTTAACTGCTCTGTCAGCAAGTGTTCTGTTGATCTCCGGAAGGCGCCCATCCCGAGGTCAGATTTTTTGATGCGAAACATACTACTGGTGGAGATGCTAATCTCCGAAGCCATTATTCGTTGCTTATGAAGTGGATTTCGACGAATTCGATTCCCGATGGCTTTGACGACTGCAGGAGTACGTACAAACCTAATTTAAAAAAAAATTTTAAACTAACAAGTAAATTCCACCAAAAACATTTCATGTACCATTAGTATACTGCTGTGTCCATAGTCCGAAGTTTTCCAATTCTTGGATTCCTTCAGTCTAATGACATTACGAGTAGCTATACTCCTTATGTGGATGTCCAATGAGAGAAAATGGAGCATTGTCTCCAACGTGGCATTTCGTGTTGTACATACAGTTCCTGAGATGCCCAAGAAGGTTGCCAAGACTCACAAGCTCATAATGCTTTCACTGTTAAAAAGTTATCAGATCTCATGTAGAGCCAAGCCCCTAACTCAACAAGACCTAACTCTACAAGCCCTAACTCTACAAACCCTACATTTTGGATAAAACGTATGGCATCGCCGTTTCATGGAACTATTGCGTGAAACAACATTAAAGACCAGTGACTTAATTTCTAACCATAAGTCCACGGGAATGTCTGTGCGACGTCCGCGAAAAGGCCAAGTCTTACTTGTTGACATCTTGGTCAGTAGAGTTGGGGCTTGTAGAGAATTAGGGGCTTGGCTCTACATGAGATCTGATAACTTTTTCACACTGAGCTTGTGAGTCTTCACAACCTACTGTACATGAAATATTTTTGGTGGGATTTCATTTCGTTTTGTAAGATGCCCTAGTTCTTTTTATTTTTTTCGTGCTGTATCTCTTGCGCGTCAGCTATTCCTTTTTTTATAGCCCCCTCTCTATCATTGCCTCTTTTTCTTGTTGGATAAATATGCGCAGTGATTTTTTATTGCTTTTGTTCCTCTTAAGAGGTGATTGTGTTGATCTTATATACATGTTAAAATCATAAACCTTTCTTCTGCCGTAGTCGGGTACAACAGGTATTTCTTACACGCCAGCAGTTCCTTTCCACACAGCCCACTCACTTTTTCGTTGTTTATGTATTGATAACATCTAGATTTCACAGCAAATTTCAGCTTTCTGGAACTTTCGGAAGTACCTCCCCATATGGGGGTTGGAGGGTGAAAGTTACAGATTTCTTAATTTTTTCGTTATTTGTGTGCAAATCATAGCCTGCTTGCCAAATTTCAAGATTTTAGGACTTTTGGAAGTTTGGCAGTGTTACCTATGAGAAATTGTTATATAATACAGAATCGAACCCCCGTTATGAGAGGTTGGAGGGTGACAGCTACAAATTTCTTAATTTTTACCCTGTTTGTATGCAAATCCTAGTCTTTATACCAAATTTCAGCTTCCTAGGACTTCAATGTTGATGATCATGAGTGAGTTTTCATTAGTCTGCTAACTACATCTTATCCTGAGAGATTGGGCTCTTATTCAGACCGAAGCTATGAGTGTTCGAAAATATCACGAAACACGAAAAGGAAGGTAGTTCCCCCCGGGGGGGGGGGGGGGGGGGGGGTATACTCACTTTTACTTCAACGTAGTAGCAAATCGTGACCTTATTCGCGCGGAGTAAATGCTAAATAGCTTAGTAATTACTTTTCTTATAAGTCGCCGGTGGTGTAAGTGATAACGTGTAGACCTACCAACCCGGAGGTCCTAGGTTCGAATCCCACCGGCGGCGACCGATGGTTGTTTTCTGCTGCCAACAGATTACGATAAAAAGGTCATGAGGGTTGCAGAGAAATTGCGATTGATTCAGAATTCACTTTAAATTGTAGGTCCACTTTCAATCGTTATCTCTAATCGGGTGAAATTCTTTTCCTGCCCTATGCCCAACTAGAGAGAGAGAAAAACATTTTTCTTAACGATGCGAACTAGTCTAGACAACTTGAAAATCTTATTCAACACTAATAGTCTTAATAAATAAACCTAGTGCGATTCCATGTTCGCAATATTAAACGTTATTTCATCAAATGAGAGACATGCTTGTATTGTCACAGGAAGCACTGAGTTAAAGCAGTGTTACCAATTAATACTTTTTAGCACTGAAATTGATGAAACAGACCTATTATCTTTCATCAATTCACGCGCAACTTATTTCGTAAGGTTTTTTATAGAACACTTGTTCGGACTGAAAATAGGGGAATAGACCTGGAGGGCCTCGCATTGTATATAAGTTGCGTTGTCAACTCACAATGAATGTACTAAGCACCCTTATTAATAAAACACAATGCAGTATATAGTCTTAATTAGAATAAATTGATAAATTAGAAGAACTTAAATGATTTCATTACCTAAGTATACTGATATCACAAAAAAAAAATTTCACTAACCATGCAAACAACGTGGGTCCGTTTATGAATGTTCCAACAACTCCAAATCGCCCCACTGAAGCAAAATCGATTGGTTCGCTTGGTAATTCCTAAAAATAGTTAGCATAGTCCTTTAAACTGGCACACATAAGACAAAATCAATTATTTAACCTTTGCTAAAACTCTCTTCGTAAGAATCTGCTGAGACAAACCGGCCGTAAGACACAGTGATCCGTATGATAAGCAATTCAAAATCAGCGGATGCTTACGGAAAATTCGAATAAGTTTTGACATTGTATAACGTTCACTCGAAAACGCTTGACACACAGCACATAACGAGCAATTAATTAGTATGAAAACAATATCTCCGCAAAATTTCCACGTACGACAATAAAGAGTTCATTTTTGTTGTGACAAAATTTGTACAGATTACTACTAATAAAGCTTACGTGAACTGCCACCACCACCGTGAGCTTTATCCGGTTCTCTCGAAATTGGGGCTATAACTGATTTAAATTGAACATTATTTTGAAGATAGGCACAAGCACTATGCCACAATAATATGACGTTTTGTCCGGAACGACGTCATCCCCCATTTCCCGGGCAACTCTGATGAAAATTTTTTTTATTGGCTTTATACATATTGCAGTATAAAGTCAAGACTTCCAAGTCCATCAAGCCCGACGACGGAAATCTTTTAAGGCGGCGCGGCGCGCATTTCTGCATACCCAGAAGACTTGCTGGCTGGTTGCTGCATGCATAATTCATCTTACCTCATGCCTTTTGCTCTAGAAAAATTTCATATCACGTACATAGATGCCCTCCATTCCACTTATCACTCTTATGCTCGTAGGGGCTCTACTAGGACGTGGTGCGAGTAAAGTAATGTACTTTTAATGGAAGTGTGTTTATATGTTATAATGTCCCCTTGTTGCACAATCATTACCTTAGTCTCTCCCACCGTGCTACTTGTTGAGCATGAATTTGATGACAAGTGAATATTATGCAACGAAAGTATGATATGCCCTACAATCTTTGGATTTTAACAAGTGGCCAACGGCAGAATAAAGGAAATCTTCAATGTTCAGTTGCAAGGACATTTGGTGCAATTCATTTGAATATATAAGAAGAAAATAAGGATGTATATCATAGGGATTTATTGACAAATGAATGCATAATGTATTAAGACGTTTCTAACAATTGACATTCAGTGACATTGACACTTGTAAAGCTTAAATCGGCCATGTACTCCATCCATCCAGAATGTATTTTGAGTACATTATCAAGACAATGTGGTTTCTGAAAGAAAATTACGGGTAAGTATTTGCAATTACACTACCCTACAAGATTTTGCCCCTGGACAATGAATAGTTGTTGCCGAAGTAATTTTTGCCGCTGAAACCAAATCCGGGCTCAGAATTGCTCTATTACATCACGCCAGCTACATAACCTCAAATATGTAAAAAAAAAGTGTTTTTTGCACTTTTAGGTTAGAATATCTCAAAAACCTGACGTGATAGAGCAATTCTTCCAGATTCGGTTTCAGCGGGAAAAATTACCTCGGAAACAACTATTCATTGTCCAGGGGCACACAATTTTTAAAATTTTGTAAACTAGTGTTATTAATTAACACATATTGTTCGCACGGTCTATGAATTTTATCAAAAATAAGTTGGCGGACCTTCTTACGGACAGGTTTACGTTGTAGTTCAGTTGGATGTTATTGTTGAAAAGCGAAACCTTTACCAACTTGAGTGTTTGGTTTTTTTTATTGGGAGCCGCTAAATTAATATCTCTATCGTCTAATTGTTTTTAGGTCAAATCTTCGAAGTAAATAATAACCGGTTGGTCCATGATCTTGACCCTGCATAATAAATCCGCTGTGAAGGTGTTAGCTGTAGAGATATGATGAACTTTGGTAGTGTAGTGCCTGGTCTTATTGTGCCTGATAGTTACTGGCTTTGGTCGGTCGCTAATCATGACATTATTTGACGGGCTGAGAGTAAAAGTGACCTATTTATAAGGTTCGGGCAAAAGTGGCTTAGAAAATGTTCCGCGCAAAAACGAATCGCGTGAAGCTCCGGTCAAAAACGAATCGTAGAAAATTTCCGGGCAGAAAAGTAATGCAGTTAAGTAGTTAAGTCGTTTTTGCCCGGAAATTTTCTACGATTCGTTTTTGCCCGGAATCTCACGCGATTCGTTTTTGCGCGGAACATTTTCTAAGCCACTTTTGCCCGAACCTTATAAATAGGTCACTTTTACTCTCAGCCCGTCAATTGATCCTTTCGGTTTCATGCGAAAGCTTCAAGCAGCTTAAAAAATCTAACTCTTTAGTGGTGCTTTTGTAGAAAAGCCAAACGAATTTAGTTAACCTTTATCAGAAACCTCAATCGTTTCATAAAAAATTGTATACTTCTTACGTCGCTCGAGTTTTGAATTTTTGTTTTTAACAAACATATTGTAAGGAAGTTACATTTTTCCCACCAACGTCATCAATCCCACAACAAAGTAAAGGGTTAACTTCACCGCCAGACCCCAGCCAGACTATATAATTGTGACTGATTGGCTCAGTGCTTTGGGGTCTGTCGGAGGTCAGCCGCCATCAAGACCACATCGACCAGCGCACCAGAGGCAGTCGCAGTCTAGCAGTGATGCAAGCTCAATATTCTACTAAGCTGCAGTCCCAGCGCTCATAGCAGTCATCAATATTGCTAGGCATAGCAGTAATTTGATATATACCGACCGTAGACGACATGAGACATGTTGACGGCTGTGTCTGCAAAAATAGTTCTCGAATAGAAGATTTTTACAGAAAAAATTGCAAGCTTTCAAATTTCACCTTAATTACTATTGATCACATGTTGTGAAGATACCAAGTTTTAAAAATCAGGAAAATTTATTTGGTATGTATCAACGTATTACCATCAAAAGTAAAAGCTCTAAATGCTTTAAGCCTTTTTCACTCGATCTGGATCGTAGTGTTCAACAATTTTGTTTGCCCTCATAAGACTCATCCTAAAACATCCCAGTAAAAAAAATCACGTGGAATACATGATGATGCCACAAAGACCCTTCAATCCTGCAATCTTTACCCATTTATACCAATCCCCACAACCTTAGATCCACTCCCCTTTTCCGACTCGATCGCCATCGTACGAACTACGGTCAACACGAACCAATCACCAGGTCAACGACCTTTCCTCCTTTGACTTCCATCTGAGTAAATCATCACTTCACAATGCCCCGCCCACCCTGATCGCCTTTCTTAATTCTTTTTCTTTCCAGTTTGCATTTATTATAATTATAGCTCATATTGTAGCTTATACTATTAATAATAGCTTGTATTTTTATTTGTTGTACTATTATGTTATAGCTTGTATTAAGCTTAAATAAATAAAGCACGAGCAAGAGATGTAAAATTAACGTGGCATTCAACGTGTCAATAATGATGCCACCTTTAAAAATATAAGAAGTAGAATTTCTTAAAAATGTCAAATAGATGGGTTTGAGTTGAGAATGTCGATTTGGCAAACGTTCCAGAAAATGGTTCGCAAGGGATGGCCACGTTTGAACTCATACACCATACAAAACTACCTTGTCTATAATTTTTTGTTAAGGCGTTGAAAATAGCTGTAAGGTATAATTTGGGTAGTGCAGAAATTAATCTTTAAAAAAAACCAACCATCTGATACCTTCGGCTCTCTGATTTTGCAAAAAAAAAATATTTATGGCCTTCGTAATCATTTACAGATGTACACTCGTACGTGCACAGGCATTAGTCACCGAAGGTCAAAACAAAAGGAATGCAAAAAAAATATTATCGTACAGTTGCCAACAGAGATTATTGTAAATTTTCTAATTTCACTTTTCATCGGAGTTAGATTACAAACAATTTTGTAGTTCCGATATTTTAAATAAATTACTTCCCACCACCGAACCAAACAATATCCAGAAATTTCACCTGCAGTCAGACAGAGATTACACGCACAAGTTAATTTCCCAATTCAATTCGATTAATTTCTGCACTGAGGTTGAACACGTGAAGCGACTAAGCGAGTGGCGTTCTTAACTTGCCAACAACGGCTGCACTCAGTCATTACAGTTTACTCCGTTCCAAAGTTGATTGAACGGAAATGTTCCTGAGTTTCCTTGAGGCCCTTCACGCCGGCCACTACACATTTTACACCAAGCACATGCCAACCGTCCAAGCCAGTGGAGTTTTCAGCATTAAAGATTGAAGCCCAGCGCCTAGCTCATTCAATATTGCCGACCAACATAAGCATTGAATCGTCGCAATGTGAAGAGGTTCAATTCAGGCGACTGCAATTTGATAAAAGTGTGCCCGAGAAAAATTCATACGAAAGCGCACCACCCAACCACCCCACGCCAGCGCCTTACTGCAATGAACCCATGCAAGCACGACTGACGACACAACAGCTTGACGGAAACAAAGCGATTTCCTTTCAAGCAGAGCGGTCGAAGTGAAACACATGAGTTTTCATTGAATCAAGCGAAACCACCAGTCAACGTTGAAGTGAAGTGAATTTCAGTGGACTGCTGTGTTTGACTGAAGCTGAAGGAATTGGGCGAGGGTGGTGCGCTTGCGCTCGTTCAGTATCGCACCCTGTGGCCGAGTAAAATGAAACTCAGTGCGCTGCGTTGACTGAATGATTAGCTAAGTTGAAACATGTGGCGGGTTGATTTCATGTTGAATTGTTTAGGGAAGTTCAATAGCCAAAACCACATTCGATTAACTCGTGCTTTTTCTACCGTAGGCGAAGAACCGATGAGTGAGTGGTAGGTAAGCACATTGGCTCTGCTCTGGTCTTTTCGAATTATAATAATTGCAAGTGCTGGGGCGCTGGGAATTTTCTTTCGCAAGGAAATTAATGTTTATGTTGTCTTCATTTCTTCCTTATAACAATGAATGTGTGCTATGACGTTTTGTGCTGTTTATGGTTTTCACAGTAGGACAGGATGGCTGTCATTGGAAAAATTAAAAATGATAGAAAATGAAAATATCGCCCAGCAAAAAATATTTTTGAATAAACCCTTTGATATTTTATTGGCTAGCCTAGCTTCGTAACGCATGAACCGATTTGGATGATGCTTTTGCTGTTGTAAAGAGTGTGACTTCCAATTGCTAATAAGAGAATAATTTGGTCCTAAGATGGGTGGTTTGGGAGCAGGAGGGGTATAGTCTAACTTCGTAACGCGTGGTCCGCTTTCGATGATTCTTTTTCAAGTGTTAGTCGAAAGGAAGCTTTCTGATCAAACAATATTTAACCAGTATTGGTATTTTATTAAATTGATGGACTAAAAATCCTCTTCATAAATAATTCGTACTTAGTTTTCAAACTAAGTACTTATAGGAGTTGTGTTTTTGACCTTCCTTCATGGATGTCCTTGGTGCAAAATCACCAGCTTGCACTTTCAGTCGAAACATTCATCATTTTTCTTTGAGCACTCATATTTTTGAGCGATCACCTTCCCAAAGAAATTATTACTCCTGTTTTTGTAGAAGTGAAACAAGTGCTTTTATTTTTCCATTTTTGAATAAATGACTTCCACCAAGTGTTAGTCGAAAGGAAACTTTCTGATCATGAATAAGGCGTTATAATAATTTATTTAACTTGTCGAGAGTCGTATAACTTACTCTTTTTCACTTTAAATTGAACTCCATTTATTGATAAAAAAAAATTACTATGGACCTATATTATCGGCACTTTCCGCAAGACACACTAAAAGCGAATACATTAAAAATTCATACATTTTAAGTGCTCTGTATGGAGCATAGCAATGGCTCATAAACCCTAAATTTAATTCGAAAACATCCAAATCAAATACAAAATTTATTGTCAATATTTTAGTAATACAAATTTTGTGCCAATTCCTTATTTTGATTGCCAAAATCCGATATTAATTTTTAAATGATGTTTAATAATTTCTCTTAATTCTTATGATAACTAACTTATAAGAAAAAATTTAATTCAAAATTTTTAAATTCCTTGTAATATAATATTTTCTTCCGTTCTTTAGTATCATACAAATCAAGAGAAAATGTGTAACATCATTATTAAAAATTAAAATATCAATATTTCCTGTTAAAACTAGGCAACTGTTAAAACGTTCTTCCATTAAAATGATCCAAACAACGCATATATAATATTTTAGTTCACCTTTCCTTAAATATATGCTAAGAAATCGCTTTAATTTTATTTTTCAGGAACCAAAACATTTAGATAAAATAATGAAAAAACATGGGACAGATAAGCAAGCTGTAGATGACCGGTCATTAACGATATGTTCCGGAACGGATTATATAAACATTATTTACCAGCATGTAATTTGTCCGGATGTCGCCACAGCAAAGGTAAGTAAGAAAATTTTTTACCAATATTGAAGTAAAAATCGAAATCATTATTTCTTTTTATTTGTATTTCATTTCATTTTTTTATTTTTCATTGTCATGGGTGTGTTTTTATGAATGACCGATTTAAAATTTACTACCTTTTTTTATATATATGATGATGCCAAAGCTCAGGGGATGCCCTATGATGCTTAAGCACAGCCTTGGCCTTATTTTGGATAAATTGTGACCTAAGAAAATTTAAAGGATGTCTTCAAAACGTTTAACATAATATTAATTAGAAATCAAGAATTGTTGCAAGTAAAGTATTATTTAAGTTTTTATTTTTATGACCACCCGACTTAGTTTAAAAAAAAGACTTTGCCTTTGCGGTGGCAAGAGTAATACATAAAATACTTTGAATTATTGACAACATACTTCTTCTCAGTTCACATAAAGGCAAAATAACTATTCACTTTGCAGCGACAACATCTTTCCTGGTCCTTTCTCTTTATTCTCCAACTGAATTTCGGCAGTTTTTGGCAAAATAATACATTTTGCGCGGATTTACAAACTAGCTTGCTATAACTTAAAAAACCGAAATCAATATCGAAAAATATAAATATTTGCGTAATTTGATTCGTTTGTGCTGTTTGTGTTATATATTACGTCTCGCATAAAGTGAATAACTATGACGTTTGCGACAAGAAGTGTTATTATTATAAAATCAGACCCCTTACCAGCTAAAAAAGCTGCCTAAAGTGCCCTAAAATAAACTAATAATTGTTTCAGGAAGCATGGCTCTAAAGAGCTCCAGATTACCGAAGATCACGATTTTCTCTAACGTTTTTGGTAGGCAACTATAGACAAATTGTTCTACAGATAGTCTAGAGAATACCTATATAATATCTATGCAATAATTTCTGATGGACGCCATTTTTCTCGAATCGCTGTCATAATTGACCAATCTTTTAACCAGCGAGGGGTGAATTTAAATATTTTTAATTAAAAACTTTTATGGACCAAAAGTGTTTTTTGTTTTTTTTTGTAAAATATTAACAAACAGAAAATTCAATATAAAAAAACTATTCTGTTGATTATTCAAAAAAAAAGATACACCAAGCCACTAAACTGTCTTTTCCGCCATCTCTCTATCCCCCTCGGGTTCTAGAAAAATAAATAAAACGCTTATGTTATAAGAATATCAGTGAGACGGAAAAGAAGTACTTTCGTAATTTAATAAAGGTTCTACCGAAGCGAACAACCGGTCACACAGACATATAGGCACATAGACCCGTCACACGGTCACATAGACCCAGTTACATGGTCATAAGTGACGGGCTGAGAGTAAAAGTGACCTATTTATAAGGTTCGGGCAAAAGTGGCTTAGAAAATGTTCCGCGCAAAAACAAATCGCGTGATATTCCGGGCAAAAACGAATCGTAGAAAATTTCCGGGAAAAAACGATTTAACTACTTAACTGCATTACTTTTTGTAGTTAAATCGTTTTTGCCCGGAAATTTTCTCGATTCGTTTTTGACCGGAGCTTCACGCGATTCGTTTTTGCGCGGAACATTTTCTAAGCCACTTTTGCCCGAACCTTATAAAAAGGTCACTTTTACTCTCAGCCCGTCATTTATGGTTAATGGATGATGATCGGTAAACAAAGTAAGTTTCCGTCCATTAACCATACGTTTAAAATATTTAATTTGATTTGCAAGTAGCGAGCAGATCTTTATCTTATGTGGAGTAGTCTTTCTCCGTTTTGATAAATTTTTTTAAAATTTCAGTGTCTGGTAAATACTGTTTATAACTTTTATCAGTAAATAGTATAGCGGCTGCGGAAAGATGCACTAAGATGGTAGTATTTGCTAATTGTACTTTGTGGTTGTCGGATGTTACTTACTCCTCATCCGACTACTCGATCAAAAAAAAATCAATAAATTTTCCTAAATTCTTTTATGGCACAGAAAGGAAGGTGAGTTCTGGCCTGCCAAGATCGCATTTATCGATGTTCATCGTCATGTTGAAATGCTTTTGAAAGCTTTTGTTAAATCTTGGATGTGCTTTTACATTGATTCTGGCGTTACGCAGACGAGAGCTGTTTTAGTCATCGAGGACAAACTTTGCAGGATGGTAGGGGACCGCAAGATAAACAAAAAAGCCTATTACAATATTGGTCCAATTTTGCGTTGTTTCCTAGATATAACAGTTTTTGTTATTTGGTTATGGCGTCGCATTTGACATCACTGTTTTGTTATTTGCAGTAATACTATTAGTAGCAGAATATTTGGAAGTTCGCCCTAATTTTCTTGGAATTTCGTATTACTGACCTGGTGTTTTAAAAGCAAAAAAGAGAAGCGCAAATGACTACCTTTAAAATAATATATCACAAAATTACCTGCCCCTTCCACTTGGTACACATAGTTCTTCATAAATCCCGAAAGCGTCCCCGCCAGCGTCCCTACCAGCGTCCTTCGAAATGTTCATTGAACCATTCGCGAACACTTCGACTATACTGAGCCTGGGCTCCATCTTGTTGAAAAATTATTTGGTTTATTATAGAGAGGCGTACCTCATCCCTAACTGTATCATACACATAAGCTTCAATAAATTTAAGAGCTGCTTCTCCATTTAATCTGTCGGGAAGAAAGTGAGGCCCAATAAAAGTTGACCCTATGATCACACACCTGCACATATCTTTACTGAAAATCTGTGCTACGAACGTGATACACGCTTCTTGTGAGGGTTTTCTTGTCACCATTCATGTAAATTATGAAAGTTATTTTTGCCATCCTTATTAAATTGGAGACGGAGTTTGATCAATTCGTTGAGCCGCACCATGCCATGGGTCCCGGGTTCGAGACCAGATCTCCCCGTGGGTTTTTATTAAGAAATTAGAAATAATCCACTCCGTCTCTGAGCTGTTGTCTACCTCGCAGCAATACGAAAAACAAGACACTCAAGTTTCCTCACTTCTCTTACCCTAATTCCCTTCCGGCCAAAACCATGCTAATGCATCAAAGGGTTATCCCCTAGGATCTGGCCACATCGTATAAAAAAAATTTAGCTTCATCCGTCTAGATCATTTTTTTCAAAAATCAGGGATCAGCTTCCGGATTTCTTAAAATGTATTGGCAAAATTGAACTCTTTAATGCATATCTTCTGGAAGCTCTTGTACAGGAGTTAAATGGTAGGGATTCTGTTCATCCTTGTGTAAGATTCACCATACTCTGACGTGGGAAATATTTACCATCAATCCTATACTTCTGGTGTTGAGAGTCGGATCTTCTCTAACTTATTGCAGTACTCGTTTCTCCAACTGTACGTAATATTTCAAAAGAAAAAACCCGAAAAAATTAAACTTAATTATTTTGTTTTTATACACATTTTATGTAAAAGTAAAAAGCAAGTGCGTCTGGAAATTTTCCCATTTTCATCCCCTCCACTAGAAGAACATTTGTACACAGAAGTACCCAATATGACGGTGATGCTGGTAGCTGGTGAAGTAACCACACATGTCAAAAATTAAAAATACGAATTCGAAAATAGTGGTCAAATGTGTACCCCAGTTTTGCATACTTTAAACTTTTGGAGCTCGCCAAATTTGACATTTCCGAGGTAGCTATAGCACCAGTTGCGATGGCCAGCAACGTACTGTGCTCTAGGCTTTAATTCCAAAAATTAATTCCAAGAAACAAAACGATTGAGTACTTAAAAAACAACAGAAATCTTAAGACAATTTATAAATGCTAATGAAATGTCTGCTATCCCTCTATCCAAGAAAGAACAATTTTTAAATCATATTCATTAAATAGATCAAATCAAGGAGAATAAATTGCAATCAGGAAAAATTCTTTGAAGTCCCTATTACGGTAATTTGACTGCATTGGATTTTCAATTCTTAAGAAAAAGAGCCGTCCTTGCGAGCGGCAAAGAAAGAAAACAAAGAAATTTATTGTCCCGGTAAAAGAGCAGAAAGACACAATCTTATTGAGGAGCACAAAAAGTGCTTACAAAATGCATAAAAGATAGGGCAATTCCTTAAGACCATTTATAGATGCAGAAGAAAGCTTAAAGGAAGGAAATTGAAGTTAAATTTAATTGGACATTAAGTTTGATGGAATAAATATTTTTGCAAGTTTTCGTACTCGTAAGTCAAGTACTTTGAAGAAAGTTGTTTTAGGAAGACGAAATGTTGTTTATGCCTTTATGCTTGTAGTTTCCTGTAGTTCTTTCAAAGTCCATAAAACTAATGATTAGGTTTTAAGAAGACCTAGAACTATTTCTTCCTCTTAGAACTGTTTTAATCTCCCGAAGGTAATCTTAATTATCGTGGTCCTTGCATTTTTAGGTTTTTAAACGGGAAATGAGCGGCATGGAAGCAGCAGAAGAATTTCACCCAATTCGATGACAAAGACTTTAAGTAGACCTACAATTTATGGTGGATTTTTATCCGCCGATGTTATTCTGCCACATTCAATGGCCTTTAGACGTAATCTGTTGACAGCAGAAAATAACCACGGACTGCCAGCGAAATTCGAAATTGCAATTCAATTCAGTTCAATTTTACTACTGGATTAAGAACAATAAGAAAATACATTCTTTTAAGCAGTACCTGTAAAACTTTTTGGAAATCTAAACAATAGCGGAATGATCAATTTAGCAAAACATAATCAATGAAAAAACCTTAAATAACTAAATCAAGCTTAGTATATCCCTAGCGTAATATTGCTAGTCCGAACGAAAACTATCTCAGTTAAAAATAATTATATTACAATTGAAAGTTTTTACTCACACTAGAGAAGCCAAGACCACACTCAACGATAACAGTTCAAAATAAACTTAACCTAAATTGATTCAACATCACTGCGTTACTATAGTTACCTAAAACTCCGCACCGAGCTTACACGTTGCGTATCAGCTGTTAAACGATTCCAAGCACGAAGAGCACGAGCAAAGTAAGAATCCTTCATGATTGTAAAACGAAAACCAAACGAAAAATGAACCTTGTACAGTCATTAAAAGCCACCTCGACTTTCCTGCACCAGGTATAACAATGGCATTGATAAAGTAGGGAAGGATCAACGATTTCACAAGCAACGAACACGTGTCGGACGACAAGATAGCAGATGACAACCATAGTCGTCGGACCCCACCATAAATCTTGCCTATCACATCAGTTACGTTATCACAACATTATTTGCTGGCGTTAAATAATATACCAAGACCTTTTTCCCTGCCATCAAAGGGGAGCATTATGTTATTCAGGAAAACCCATGAGATGTGGGACACGTCAATGTCTTGACGATAGAATGCAATGCAGTGCGACTTACGTGGATTTAGAAGCAACTGATTATTACCTGCCCAAGTCGCAATATTCTTAAAGTCAGAGTTCAACCTGTCAATCCAGTCCTCCATAAGCCCTATAGGTTGACTGAGATATAATTGCACGCATCATCAGCATGCAGCTGCACCTTGGAGTCGTAAAGAACATCCGGAAGTTCGTTTATATACAGGCAAAAAAGCAAAGCCCCGAGAATAGAACCCTGTGGAATGCCGCAGGTAAGGGGGAAAAACTGTCTTTCACTCGAACCCGCTGCAGTCGACCCGATAATGCAATGCTAGGCGGAAAGTCGGCATTATATTCTTAACTGTCTAATATACTTAGTACAAGCGACGATAACTTAACATTTGTTTTATCCTTGAGAAAATTTAACTTTCCATATGTTTCTCAATTCAGGGTTTAAAACAAAAAAATATTAGCATATCTACCACTGACTGTGATATATAAAATGGAGCGCTTGATCCATTGAAACTTTTTCTAGCTATTTCTTTCTGTGAAAAAACCCATTTTTTACTGAATTTAAACTATTTTTGCTCACTTCAGTGGTTTTTTTTCGAAACCGCCCACTTAAAAATGCTTGTACTTTCTATATTCGCACAAAGTAAACTGACAGTTAATTTATATTTTATGTTGGTAGCATTGTACCCCTTTATAATTAAAAAGAACACCTGATAATCCGCAGACAATAGAAATACATGAGAGTATACTGTTAAAAGTGACTTCCTCGTGAAGGTGCTGCTAATGATTTGATGAGGCTTCCGCCGACTTGCTTTGAATCCAGAAATCTTTTATTTGAAGAAGCCATGATTTTGAAGCAGATTTCTTTCTTGGCTGATAGATTCTCAATTAGCCCTGACGGAATTCCTGCATCTTTTGTACAGGGGAATGGTTTGTCTCTCGCTCCAATTTTATGTTATTTATTTAATTTATCTTTACGCTGTGGTGTGTTCCAGAATGTCTGGAAACTCCCCCTAATTATTCCTATGCATAAAAAGGCGACCATTGCGCTATATCAAATTATAGACCAATTCCTTCGACATGGCTTTATGAAAAGCAAATCGACTACCATAAACTTATTGGAGTTCTCCAATTTCTGCATCTTTACTATTGAAGGTGGTAGGTAGGTCGATAGAATAAATCATGGAATTCTTGTACCTACTCAAGCTCTCTTTCCTTGGGTTCCCATCTGTTTTTGTAGACCGATTATATTCGTATCTGTCTGATCGTACTCAGCGGATCTCGTTTCGCGGAGCTTAGTCTGAGATAATTTTTAACACTTCTGGGGTGCCACAGTGCAGCTATCTCGGACCATTGTTTTTTATCGTCTATGTATATTATTGTCGTATGTTTGATTCTGTCTTATTCTAAAATCCTGTGTTATGCTGATGACGCCAAGATCTTTGGTATTGTGCAAAGCATTTCCTACTGTCTTCTTTTAAATTCTGACTTTGACGGTTTCCACAGCTAGTGTACCATCAACCAAATTCCACTGAACATCGGTAAGTGCAAAATGATGTCCATCTCTCGAAAGAAAAACCCTGTTAAGTTTAAGTCGCTCGAAAAACACCTAGATCTCGGTGTCTGGTTGAATTCCCATTTTTCTTTCAATGATCACCTTGGCTCCATAATTAAAAAAGGCCAGCGCGAGCTTGGGTTTCGTCAAGGGTTGGTCGAAAGAGTTTGATGACCCTTACATCTTATCAGACCTATTTGGGAATATACCTCTTCCGTTTAATGCCAATTCTACACGACACACATCAATGGAATTGAGGCGGTTTAACGGAAGTTTGTTCGTTTCGTCCTACCTGGTCTTCTCTAGAATAATTCCCTAATACTGCCACCTAAGCTTGACAAGTTGGGTTGCTTCATCTAGGTACCATTGAAAGAAGATACTGCAAGTCCAGTGATATGTTTGCTTTAATTGCTTGTAGGGTTCAATCGACACTTCTGAATTGTTGGCTTCTTTTAACGTATCTATTCCTTCTCGGTTTTGAAGAATCGCAATTTCTTGCACGTGCCTCATCACTTCATTAATTATAATAAATTCGAACTGCTCTAATCGAAGGCGCAACTCTTTAATTTCTCCCATCGATTTTCGCTTGTTCAAGAGCCTCTTGGAAGTTCAGCTTCGCTAACTTGCACTGATGTGGAAATTTTGTTTGATCAGCCCACCTCAAGGAATAACATCGCATATCGAAGGCACCTTAATCTGAATCACCCCGTACATATCAGTGATAACTACTAGCTTAAAAAATGTATTATTATATTATCGCTAAGTGCTGATTCGATTAATTATGGACTTGTAAGCCTGTATTCGTTCTAAGTTATTCCTCTTAAAACTGGCGATGCCTTCTATTCCTGATGGGAATGGTAGACGATCCAATTCAGAAAGGATGCAAAATGTTGCATGGACCACACTTGATTTAAAATACCACTGGCCACTACCTAAGCCGTATTATCCCATCAATATGCTAAATTGAATTCATCCAATAAAAACTTCAAGGCACCTAATTAGAACTTTTAAAGTCAACATGAAGTTGATGATTGATTAAAGTGAATTCGCTATTGTTAGAAATTTCCAAAGGCTGCTAATTACTTGAGGATAGAAAGGAGTTACAAATAATAAAAGGAGGTTTGAAATGTAATTAAAATTTTTGCTGTTTTACTGCGAGACTACATTCAGCTCCTCCTTTTATAGTAGCACCATTATGGAAGCTCTCAATTTGTTTATTTTCAGTTTAAAATTCTGACTTCCAGGATTTCTTCATGCAGAAAATGTCCTGGTTAAGGCCTTTTGAAATCAGTTAAGCAGAAACAATGTGGCGGAAGTTCTTAGGGTACTTAATTACCCAATACGTATGCTGTAGATTTACCTGGAAAATTTCACTTCAATACCAAGGGAAACTTGGTGTGGTTGGTTGTTACCTTTCTTAATTGTTTCCGATAAATATCAGATGAAGTAAAGTTAAAGAGTTCCCATCACGAAAGTAGAGGAAGCAGATACAAAGTCGAATTTACGAGAATGAAAATATGCTTATGTTGAGGTTGTAGAAGATTTTATGGAGATATTGTAACGCCGTAACGGGTCGCTTTATGGAGAAGGAAGTTAATCTGAAATCTTCGTAGATTAAAGCGGTTTGAAAACAATCAATAAGAAGCTTAAATTTGATCTGTATTTCACCAATATTATTCGTTGTTGTCATCAACAACCCTTCAAGCTATTTGCTGTACGGTTTTCACAATCGGTGCTGTGGAAAATGATGAAAATTCTTTTTATGTTTGTATGTAGGTACCCCTAGTTTTGGTTTACCGTTATATAAGTTAAAATTAATTAAATAAAAAACCTTAAAGAATTCACTAGTTATCCTGAAAAGTATACGGTGGGGGTACCAAAATTAAATTTACTACGACTACAAAATAAATTTGAAGATCTTTTGGACAAACATGGAAGACATTTTAACTTTAATTAACTAGAAAAAATTACTTGAAAAGGGCAATATAAATAGAAAAAAAAATAAAACATCTTTCAACTCTGCTTTTACAACTTTGTTAACATGTCACCATTTCTGACTAAACTGCAATATAAGTTTGTACGTAATGTAGGCAAGTTCATTCTTCGGTGGTAATTTTTCAGAGTTCATGTATAGTTTTTGGTTTTGGTTTTGATTTCTCTGTTGTGTTGTTCTTAGTTTGAATAATATCTTAGCTAATAGCTTTATGACGTTTATTTAGCAATGGTCTATAAGAAATTGGCTTTATTATATAAAAGGAAGGACTATTAAATATTTTTGTTGTAGTTGATTTGTTTGTTTAATTTGGACCGAACTAAAAATTTCGTATTAGATATAAAATTAAATATTATTTTATGCTTTTTAGCGCCTTTTGTGAAGTCGGTTCAACTTTTTTTCAGGGTTCTTACCAAAATGGTAAAAAACCCTTATGGTGCGACCTAGTCTGTTTATCCCAGCTGCTTATTTCAGCAATTACTAATGCTATCGATGTGAAATTTGGAGTAGTTTTAAGAAATGCTTACCTACCTTTATTGCAAATGAAAAAACTATTTTATTTGTATTGCAAAAGGAGCTGAAAGATGTGTGGGGGGGGGGGGGTGCTCACAATTTTAAAGTGGGGTTACTACGTCAGCTGGGATATCATATGAAAGGGCTTTATTTGTACATTATAAAATATATTTGCATTGCCTTTTATGCCGCAATAGTTTTCAAATTATGTTGAAAAATATCTAAAAATATACCCCCCCCCCCTCCCCCCAGCGAAAAATTTAAAATAATGAGAGTTGACGGAGGTTTATGTAAATATTACAGGAAAAAGAAAACGATATCTCTAACTAGCAGAGTTTTTTAGAAATCAGCAGTCAAGGTATGGAACCCTCGGTGCGCGAGTCCGCACTTGACCGGAATTTTTACTGCTTATGTTTTGTTTTAAATTTAAGCCATGTAATGTTCGACAAAACTACCCTTCCCCACTTGTCTTTGAAGTTTGCAAGCCACTTATAGTTTCCGCAAAATAAATTCTGTTTCTCTTTGGTATTGAACGGAATCCCCTTCACATGAGTCTGACTCGCACTTCACCGTATTTTTCTTTCTCTTCCTTAGATTGCTCTGCACATTTTGGCATGATTAAAATTGTTAACTTTTCACAAAAAAAAACTTAACAGATTGACCGAGGATTTGGAATTTGAATAGATGTGGATATAGTAATGTTACACTAGATAAAAATGCGATGATAAGTAAATCTGGTTTTTTTTGGCATTTTTCATCATTAGGTACGTGAAAACAATGCAGTGTAAAAGAATATAAAACTATATTTTATAATACATCACTTGAACCAGTAACCCCCCTGGCAATAAAAATAATAAATACTTCAAGGTGATAGCATTAGTAGTTCCTGAAATAAGCAGTTGTGACAGACAGACGAAGTCGCACCATTAGGGTCCGGTTTTTTTACCATTTTGGTGCGGAACCCTAAAAACGATAAGACTGATGGCAAAACACGGTTCCTCAGTGACCAAAGTAAAGGGCCGTAACGTAGTTTTTAAAGATGTCTGACCCCCCCCCCCCCCCTCCTTAACGCGCCGTAACGTTTCGCGTAGCGTAGATATACCATATAAACTGAGCCGTGAATCACGAATTCAGAGTTAGGACTTTTAATTTTAACAAAAACTTAGTGTTACGTAACACGTTGTCTGCCCCCCTCCCCCTATAACGCACCGTAACGTTTCACAAGACCCCCCCCCCCCCTACTGCGTTACATAATACTTGAACGGCCGACCGCAGTGTAAAAACTGCCGATTAAATCTAAATTAAATGCACGTGTTTCAAAAATGATGCAGGATTCGTTAGCTGAGGTCAAAGTAAGCAAAAAAAACATTAGAACGGGTGTAGAGATAGGATCCTTTCCTTCAGTGATAGCAGGAGTTTTGTAGTTGTGGATATTTTCCCGTTTCAAGTTCATGTTCACTTCTAAAATTTCAAACTTCAAATTGGCCAAATATTTAGCCATTTTTTTTTTATTTTACTAAATTTCAAGGCAAAACGTCATGTGAGTCAAGTTTTGGATTCACTTTACTTCAAAATTCAGCAATTTTTTTCTCATTTCCTAAATTATATGTGAAAACAACTATTTGAAGTTTAAGGTTTTTTGTTTTAACTAACTCTCCGACATCTTTTCGTCTTTTACTAAATGCAGAGATATATTGCACTGCGTAGGAACCAAGTTGTTTGCTTGTGTAAAATTTTATGTTCGGGTACGTACTACTAAATGGAATGAAATTTATGGAACTGAAATTAATGTACCAGAAAACCAAGCATAATATGTATTAGTTTATTACATATATTGTTCACAGAAGTTCTACTCGCTTACATAAATATTTACAGAACTACCTTAACAACTTATTACAGCAATTAATATGAAAAATTTTAATTTATTAGCCTAATTATATACACTTTTAGAAATGCCTAATTAATTCAATCAATCCCTAACGTCTTATTGCATGTACAGTCAGTGCCCATTTGTTTTCGTACAATTGCCTGAGTATACAATTTCATAGAAATTATATAATTCTGCCTCATGTATGAATTGCACCCAACTTTGTTGCAACTGTTAGATTTGGTCAGAAAATCTTCAAAATTAGAATGTTCTATCAATTCTTCATAGAATGGTTTCATCCACGTCACACAAGGTTCTATCTTATTCCAATCTAAACCAGAGATAGAAACTGCAGTTTGCATACCAAACATATGACTTAATGCGGAAGCTGCAATCACAGAGTAAGAAAAATTTGCCATATTGATGTCGAGCGAGCATAAATCTGTCAATTGAGCTATTTGTTCAAAAGCATTTCTAGGAAATGATTGAGGAACATATAAACTTTCTTTTCGGCTCCGAGTGGTATTGCACAATTGTGGTACTAAAGGAGTACGATGACTAACACTTAGTTGCATATAAACGCCCAACCATCCAATTACGGTGATACGATCCGCTGTCCTCCAATTAAGGTGATGAAGAACCAACAATTCCTGGCGAAGGATGTCATCTTCTGAGTAAACATCGTCAGATATAATCACTAGCGTACTAAGTTTCGGTGGATGTACTTCTTCCACTTTGGCTGCAATAAAAAGGCAGGCAATACCGACCAGTTGTAATCGTCTTATGGAAACAATCTTTGTAGCAGAAAGGTATCGATCGAATAATCAATAGTCAAATAGTAGGTTTCTCGAAGTAGCTTAAGTTCCTCACAAGCTTGCATCAACCAGTCGACAACTATTGATCGCATGCCAGGTGTTAAATCAGGATGATTCTTCATCATTAGAGGATTCCGATCGTTTAAGGTGTTCGCATCTTTCTCGTACATTCGTTTCAAGACATGAAAAGCATCTGGTCTGGATAAGGATGGTAGAATGGTCCTGTGGATCTTTGTTTTACGTTTCCGAATCCGATAATTGTTTCCAGTTGTTTTTTTGATAATAATTTTAAAGCTTTCTTTACACGGTGAAACTTTGTTGACATTTATAATAGTGTTGATATTCGACGACGGATCAATGTGAAAAGTACCTGTTAATGCTTGTGAGATTGTTCCCGAATTTGAATAGAGATACACATTTGGATACATTTTATTTTTAACTTGTTTAAGAAAATACACTTTGCTTAAGACCGAGTACGAAAACTACGTTAAAATTAAGTAAAATAAAATAGGCTGAGCAGTCCTCACAAAACGTACGCTAACATGACACCGCAAAGAACGAAACTGATCGTGATCCTTAAAATCTTACAGATACCTTCTTTGGAAAAGACCAAAATTACGACCAGTTTGCAATAATAACGCCCGCAGGTAGACGGAAAGCCATTCTGCATCATCGAATTGGTTTGAAATAACTTCCAGGAAGTTTATGTTTAGGTACACAATTTTACCTGCGGCATATACTTAAGCCATGTGGAGCAGAATTATTGCCAGGTGGTAGTTTGGAAGGATATGAATTGCTACGTAATACAGTTACCAATCCTGTCAGCTTGGAAGTAAATGAACGGAAGCAAGGCACAAATATAATTTCTGCTTTTCCATAAAAATTGTCTAGGATAATGTCGATGTCCTCAAAATTGAGTTGAAGCTTACTTTTTAGATAAATTATCGAAATGAGCATCATGGAGAATGTCAATTAGAAATAACTTAAATCTTCCTGTTTGAAAGGACTAGGTTTGCTACGGTAATCTCAAAAATATGATAAAAATATTCTACCTTTGAAGACATACTAAAACGTGAAAATGGCAAGGTTACCAAAAATTTAAAAAAAAATTTATTTTATATTTCAAAATGTCCATTTATGTTTCAAAAAGCCCGGATTGAAGGAGTGTGTTGTACTCTAATAGCAGTTCTCTAGACCAGCTAAGATGTGATGGAGGTACTATATTATTTCAGATCGGCAGCCAAGCTACTGAGATAAGTCGCATTTTGGTCTTAAATTGAGTATATCTTTTCTTGGAATGTAGTTAATGGAGCGGCGTGTTTAGGTGTTAAATATAAAAGAGGTAGGACAGACGTCTATCTAGCTTCAGTACAAGGTTGGTTTTTGTATATAGTGGTATTTTCTAGCTGCCGCTTGAATACTTAATATCTGTCCAGTGTGACGTCAAGATACTTTGGACATTTGGTATGTCTTCAACATCCGATGGAAGTATGTAGACATTGTTTCACTTTCTAGGCATGAATGTCTAATATTTGAAAAAGGTGCCTAGTGTGTTCAGGTTTTGTGTCAGCGGATCTGACATGGATGTTCACCCCGCATTAGTAAAAATTCCGCAATAGTCATTTGATAATACGAAGGTGAATCAAATCTAAACGAGACTTTTGTTTCTGAGTGAGTTGTCCATTTCTGTGTGAGCATCTTTTTTTCAACCCGGTTTTAATCATGTGAGTGTTACGTAACGTACGCGAAATGTTACGGCGCGTTACAAGAGAGGGGGGGGGGGGAGGAGGGGTCAGAAATCTTCAAAAACTGCGTTACGTAATACTTAAACGGCCCCTTATCAACGTCATGTCGGCTATTAAATGCAGGTGATAGAAATAGATCACAATATTCACAATCACTTTATATCTCTTTCTGGGCAAACATTTCGCAGGTTAGAACAACCTTTTTTTGTAAGTTTTATTTCCGTAATTCCAATGATTTTTTTATTTTCCTCACATATAAAAGATTAGAATTAAATATGTTATTTCGTATATATTTGGTTACTTTATTCTGCTTGGAACATCTGGAAATTCACAGTAGTGATTGGTGATTAAAAAAGGTTTTCCTCCACTGAAAGTAGTTGTCTGAAGAGTTATGTGGCCGCTTCTGGGGGGCGTAGATTGGGATATCAGGGTAGGAGATTGCAGGCAGTCGCGCGGTTTGCTAGCAGTTGTCACGATTTCGGAGCAATAGGTGCATCTTTCCGCTGCGCAACGCATTATTATTAAATTTCTTATTCAAGAAGGAGTAAAATCAGTGGACATTTTGAAAAGATTGACTGAACAGTTTGGTGATCAAACGCTGTTAAGGGCTCACGTGCTTTTTTTGTGCTTAAGGAGTTCAAAGAAGGACGTGAAAGGGTTGTCCCATACTGCACTCCAAAAATTAAAGGAAATAAGATGGACTCCACTTGAGAATAACCCCTATAGCCCCGACTTATCGCCATGCGATTTCCATCTGTTTCAGACGCTCTACATTTTACGATGCCGGGAGCAAAAACTTCCCAATCCCAAGTTGAGTTTGACCAGGAACAAAGCATAGTGTCAGAATGGAAAAACAAGAAAGTAAGATGTTTCATATTTTTTGAAGTGCGAACTTTTTGTATAAATTAAGAAGTAGCGGGGTGAGCACTGAGCTCTGGGATAGACTGTTGCTTAATTCCCTAGGTTTACTCAAAATTCCGTTGAAATGGCGCGCGATTGAAAAGGTTTGTTAGCCTATAACATCGAGTTGTTCCCAAGAGTTTGTAAGCTAGCCCGGTATGTAAAGCCATATTAAAGACCGCACTAAGTTCAGTAGTCAGGACAGTTGTCTTCAGCGTCATTGTGGACTGTTAACGATAGGACCTGGTCAGTACAGTTTCCGCCCACTCGGAAACTAGTCTATTTAATTGGAATAATATCGTCTATCGTCCCATTTATTCAGGATGACGCTTCCAAAGATTTTAAATTCTGTCAAAAACAGTCGTTTTGTTCAGAACACTTTATAATGGCAGCATTTCGTTCGGACAAGGTAACCAGCTCGACAAATTTGGACGTTAAGGGCAGGCGCAATGGCCTTCAATTCATTCAGGGCGGGCGTCTTAA
Source organism: Leptarthrus brevirostris (assembly GCA_964036015.1). Lineage (NCBI taxonomy): Eukaryota > Metazoa > Arthropoda > Insecta > Diptera > Asilidae > Leptarthrus > Leptarthrus brevirostris. Next base: position 11,755,139 of record OZ038373.1, read on the forward strand.
AGAACGTTGATGTGCGCTTTAGATCCAATTCGTTTAAGGGGGATTTCTACTGTGATGGTCTGTTTTTGATACCTAATTTCGCGATTGTTTTTTTGGGGAAAAGTAAGATGGGCACAATTATGAAACTTTTTGCGGACATAAAATACAGAAAGACAATTTTTTTGGTAAAAAAAACCCTGAATTTGACCCATCCAAATAAAGCGGCACGATGTGCAGAGTTCCAGCCCTTCCGAAATCAAAAAATTCGTTCTGGCCAGATTCAAGTCGAGATTTCAAAAACTGTAGAATGGTACGGAATTCAACGCATTGATTTTCAAATTTTCCAAGCTTTTTTCGTCTTTAATGGACTGTAATTACGCCTCTAATATCGCGAAAAATCTGAATATGGTCAGGAAGAGAATCACATATGTGCCGAACATTTTAAGCTGCGATTCGATGGAATCAAACAAGTTTTACATATCGAAGTACTACACACCAGCCCGAAAAACATGATCTCGAGAAAAATGTAAAGTTTTGAAAGTGCTTTGAAGTAACCCGGCCGGCCGTCATGAAATTGCGTACAAGTCATGTTCTATGGCAGATATGATAAAAAGGTTTAAAAGTTATTCTAGAGGCCTTAGAGTATCCAAAAAAGAAAAGAAAAAATTTATCAATTTTTTGAAGCCAACACTTTAGAAATCACCCTTAACCCTCTCGGCTTACTTCTACCTTGTGGTTGCTGTCGACAGACTTTTACCTCTTATTCTATGCTTTATCGTTCTTACAATTATTTTAAAAATATTTAGGAAGTACTGGCTACTGGTACTGATTAATAAGAGGTCTGCAATTAATAATTGCAGACCTCTTTGGACTTAATTTTTTATTGGCAGCAATGTTAGTTTTGTACAGAGTAAATATCTATTTGCTAAAGAAATTAAATTAAGCAAGCAAAATCATCCTTCATCAGAGCTAATCGTTGAGAATATTATTCTTTTAAGAACTTCTTCTATCTTTCTCCCTAAACCATGAAAATGTACCCGAATAATAATTGTTCTGTGCTCAAACTACATATTTGAAACGAAGTTGCCTTATTCCTATTCTTGGCTTTCTCTCTCTAGTTCTCGTAACCACTTGTGGGGCATGGGTCGGGAGAAGAACTTCACCCGATTCGAGGCAACGGTTGCAGGTGGACTTACAATTTAAAGTGGATTTCGAACCACTGACATTTTCTCTGCAACCTCTCTCATTTTTGCCGTAATCTGTTGTCAACAGAAAACAACAATGGGTCGCGTCGGTAGGATTTGAAGCTGGGACCGCCGGATTGGCAGGCCGACACATTATCACCTCCGCCGACGACTTCTTGACTACCTTATGAATTTAAGCAATAGAGGCTGCTGGCTGTTCGACCAGTTGAACGGAAGAGAGAAAAGGGGATGCAGTTTTAGTACGTAGAGTAAGTTATCCGGTGTTTTGCAGAATATACAGGGCGTCCTTTGCACTAGGATACGTACCATCTATCTGGAGGACTGTGAAAATAGCCTTTATTCCAAAGCAAGGCCGTGTAGATTACACACTCGCTAAAGCATACAGGCCTATTAGTCTAACATCGTTCATGTTAAAGACGATGGAAAAAGTTGCTGATCGGGCGATCAGGGAGAGGTATCTTCTACACTCACCACTTCATGCCCGGCAGCACGCCTACCAAACTGGAAAATCCACTACAACGGCACTCCATGACTTAATAATCAAGCTGGAGGGAGCGGTTTATAGCAAGGGAACTGCAATTGCAGCCTTCTTGGATATAGAAGGCGCTTTTGATAACACATCATTTGATGTGATCACTCGAGCCCTAAGAAGGAGAGGCCTTGGGACGACCTTCCGTCGATTGATAGATGTGCTGCTCAGGTCTCGAGATCTTACCTTGAGTCTCCTCGATAGGACGATCAGGGGCTGCGTCACAAGAGGGTGTCCGCAGGGTGGGGTGCTGTCACCCCTCCTATGGTGCCTTGTGATAGATGAGCTACTTGTACGCCTTGATGAGCGAGGCTTCTTCGCGCAGGGTTATGCAGATGACATTGTAGTTGTGGCAACCAACGATATGGGGAACAACATTACGATACAACTCCAGGGGGCTCTAGACGTAGTTGCAACCTGGTGCAATGAGTTTGACCTCAAAGTCAACCCTGACAAAACAGTCGTAGTTTCGTTCACCAGGAAGAGGAACACGACGGGCTTTCCTGAACCGACCTTCTTGAGCACTGCGCTACCCTTCAAGGATCAGGTGAAGTACTTGGGGGTGATCCTGGATTCCAAGCTATATTGGAACCTGCACCTTCTGGGCATGCCTTAGAGCCTGCGGGACCACCTGGGGACTTAAACCCAGAACAATGCTCTGGATCTACACATCGGTAATGAGGCCCATGATAAATTATGGAGCGATTACATGGTGGCACAGAGCAAAACTTAATGTGATAAGGACTAAGCTTAGCAGACTGCAACGTATGGCCTGCCTATGCATCACTGGAGCCATGCGCACCTCGCCGACGGCTTCACTCGAAACCATGCTAAATATTAAACCTCTCCATATAGAGGTTGAAAGCCTGGCTCTGTGTGCGGCCTACAAATTAGAGGGAGCCGGTCTCCTCGGGGAAAACATAGGTAAGGGCCACACGACAATAAGGGAGATTCTTGAAGCCACACCTGAGTTGGCCATGCTAACTGATCAGATGCCGGCAAGACTCTCACCATTTCAACCACCCTTAATACGGGTGGAAAAGCGTGAGACCTGGACGCTTCCAGCTGTCCGTCCAGGGGAGCTAGTATGGTATACGGATGGATCCAAGACTGAATCAGGTGTTGGGGCAGGGGTCTGGAGCGACTTTCCTCGATTCAGTTTGTCATTGGCCATTTGGGAATATATACCACGGTATTCCAGGCTGAGATCTTCGCCATACTGACATGCACCTACGAGAACCTAAGAAGAGCCTATAAAAACAAAAGGATCTCAATCTTCTCGGATAGTCAAGCTGCAATCAAAGCAATTGCTTCATCTACCACCAGATCAAATCTGGTGTGGGAATGCCAAAGGAGCCTAGACGCATTGTGTAGAACTAATCAAGTAAGCTTGATCTGGATACCGGGACATCAGGGCTACACGGGAAATGAAAAAGCAGACGAACTTGCTAGCAAGGGGTCTAACACCCCTTTTATAGGGCCGGAGCCGGTCTGTGGAATACCTCTCTGCACGGTTAAAAGGCTAATAGCAAACCGCGCAAATGAGGGGCATAGGCTGTATTGGAACAATATTGAGGGGCACGCTCACTCAAGAAGCCTTATCCCCTCACCGTCGCCGGGTAGATCCAGGGAGCTCCTCAAGCTGAGCAGGTCGGCTGTTAGAACTCTTGCAGGCCTACTTACCGGCCACTGTCAGCTAAGGAAGCACCTGGTGAGGATAGGCAGAGCCATCGACCCCACCTGCAGACTCTGTCTGGAGGAGGATGAGACCCCATTACATGTGCTATGTAAATGCCCTGCAGTAGCCAGGAGCAGATTTAGCCTATTCGGGAAACCAACCCTGGTACCGAGCGGGCTGAATGACTGCCAACTGCGGGAGCTGTTGAACTTCTTCGGAGGGACCGGCTTACTATAAGGAGTTGAGAGGGTTAGCACAATAGGCCCCAGTGGCCGCGGCGCTTGAGAACCTCACACCTCCAAATCTAATCAATCAATCAATCAATCAAGTAATCCGAAGCAAATCTCTTTTCTTGAAAAGAGTGATGGTATCCGTTGTTGCCATTTTATGATGCCTTCCTCTGTCCTAATTATTTACCTCTGAGAAAACTTAGGAAGAAATTTTAATGAGCACAGGAATATTTTCCTCAGAAAAGATGCTTAACTAGCGTAATTTTTTTTTAACGCAAAATACCCTTAGGATTTTAACCTTCAGTAAGTTAAATGCAAATTAATTCACAACAAACCCATCTAATACTCACAGCAGATTAAAGCGAATCAGCAAACAACATTCTCACTCATTTTCACTAAATCAATCTAAAGCTGTACGCCATATAAAGCGAAAATATCTCAAATCAAAAGCCTTCACAATAATCCAGAAATTAACAGAACTAATTATCTCAGTCTCTTTTATATCGGAGCGTGTTACATGAAATTCTACAACGTAACGTGATTATTTCAAGGACTACTGCTTCCGCTCGAGTGCCTTTGCCTACAATATCTTTCCCAAAAAGGAAAATTGAAAGAGCACAAGTTTCCCAATTAAATTGGATGAAAGAAAATGTTCACTTTAGATTCTGACGATTGTACAATAAATTGAGCATTGACTTTTAGTCACTCACACATAACTGTCGAGAAAATTAATTTTTGACAATTACTTTTACATACACTTTGTGTTCATAACAATTTTAAGTCCTTTAGTTTAGAATTTACGTAATTCTTTCTTAACGGACTATAAAATATGAGTTTGTAAGACCATCCTTCGAAAGCCTCTTAACATTGCTACTTCTACCATTGCCTCTATAGAGAAAATTCATGTTCTTGTCAAAGAGGTTTTCTTACATGCTTTATGCCGACATTCTTTAGCCTTGACACTAAACAGAGGACACTCATTAGGTCCTCAAGTCTCAAGTTTACATCTACACTACGAACTTAGTTAAAAACTCCACTTTACTTCTACTTTACTGTAGCGTTTCATCATGCAAGTGCAAGCAAGCAAACATGCATTTATGAAAACAGTGCTCATTTTCACTGATTAGAGTAATTTCACTGTTTCTGTATTCAACACAAAGTTGGAGCAGAACTCAGAAGTGAAATTTATTACTCAAGTTTAGCTTCGTTTGTTGCAATTAGCACGAATGATGCAACAAACTAAGCAAAACATTAATTTTTTGCGCTTTACTCAAAATTTGTCTCCCTCCCTAGTTGAGACGCCCCCTCGATGTGGTGGCAAAAGCATAAATAAAGAGTTCACCTTATTTGTGAGACGGTCTTACAAAGTTCTTATAATTCAGAGCAAGGGTAAGTGAAAAGTGGCTACGTTGTAAATGTGCCATTGTCTTGGCTCTTCATTTTCTGTTTTGAGACCAATTCGCGAATAAAATGCCACCCTAGGTGCATATAAAAGTTAGCGGAAAAGTCAACTTTCGCGCTTCCCGAGCAATTTACCCTTCAGGTGCTACTGCAACGGAACAAACTTGAAAGATTTCATCACTCTTGCATGACCAACTTCTGTAATAAAATGAGCGGATTTAATTAAAATTTGGACAAATAAATTCATCGTGGTAATAACCCGAAGACATTACGGAGTCAAGTGGTATTCCTAAAACACAGAGTCGTCCCCAATTTGCATAAATTTATTTTTCTATTTCATTTCTACCTGCGGGAGGTGTATTTGTACGTATGGAGGGAAATCGTGGTAGTGTATGGTCCGGCAGTCCTTTTCGTCCTGTCTGTGTTTATCTGCAGCACATTATAATTTCCTGAGATAAATTAGCGCAGAACTTTTTCCATCGCCTTTTTTTTCACTTGTTTTTTTTTATGATAATTTCCACAGCCTTATCTTGCTGTGTCGTCATTTGAAATGGAATTTTCTCAAGTTGTGGAAAATGAAAAAGTATGGAAAGACTCCGGAGGTGAGAAACGATACAAATTATGCAAATGAGTGTGTTGAAGCGCCGAGTCGAGTTCACGCTCATTAATCTTCCTCATATCGCGCTCCACTATACTCTCTGTTCACCACCACCTGACGGTGTTTAACACGATGCCTGAAAGCTGTCCAGGTGAGCGAAGGCGTGCTAATGGGACATGATGACTGTTGCGGATTTGAATATTTTTTTTTAATGTAACTCGTTAAAAAAATCGCCTTTTACAATTAGTGCAGGATTTTGTAATTTTTTGAGATCATTTCATGAATATTCTGCGACGACCGGATTTGAATCCATTTGTGAAAATCATAAAGAAGATAGAAAACGGAAATTCTCGGTTATATTTTACCCTTATCTTCTAAAGCAAGACCACGTAACAGTATATATTTTATAATATTGTTTGCCAGGATCACTAAGATTTACTTTATATTGCTCAGAAGTTCTATGTATTACAACGTTGTAACAACGTGAATATTAAACTGTTTGGAGTACGCCTACCAAGTTTCAGGGCAAGTCAATAATTTAACTTATATAAAAGTGATGTTCGACACTCTCATTTAGCACGTGTTTCATAAATTTGAAGATATGTTTTAGACAGAAGCGAGCCGAGAGGCGTCCACAAGATAGTTCGGCCATTTCACCACCAAACGTGTCGTCACTATTTAATTTATTTTTGTGCCACAGATTACCCAATCCTTGCAGACATATAAATCTGCACGCTGTCTTAATCAAAACTTAAGTGAAAAGCTGACGTCATTGACGCATTCTAACCTCAATACTTCAACAAAACGAACACAAGAGAGAGAAAGAGAGAGAGGGGTTTACGACAAGGAAAATCTAAGTTAAGACTTTAAAAGCACTGCGAGAAATACTACGAACAAGTAGAATTGCCCAACCTTTTCCAATTCTTTATTATAGCAAGTATTGGTTTGTTTTCACCACCAATGCTCAGCTGATCGTGTCAGCTTCCAGGCTTGTATCAAGAGTTGGCTGTGTACCGGGGCGTAACTGTAGAGCTCACGAGCTAGTTTGAATTGGCTCAACTCTGCTAGACTCGGACATAAATCACAAGCTTGGCAAGCCGCTAGCCTATGCAAACTGGAGATTTTACAAGCATCCATTAGGATTATGAATGTTAGATTGCATAGGGAACACAGATATTGTCGAATCTTGACCTAAGGCGGACAACACAGCTCATTTTGCTCTGTAGGAGCGGCCGAACCGGTTTTTATGCTCCCTATTTTTCAAAGAGTTAACTGAATTAGGTTCTGCTGATGTCAGTAATTTAGTTCGGTTTATCAGGAGCTCTAAATCTTAATGGTTCTCGGTTACGTGACAGGGCTGCAACCTTGTGCTCTAGCCAAAAATATTTGCTGGCTCCTCGAGAACTAGGTTTTTCTGATGACAGAGATCTAGCTCGGCCTTCTAAAGAGCTCTAGGTAGGCTCTCCTATATACTTAAGGGTTTTTAGGGTTGAGTGCACATTGTTCGATATACTTGGAGGTATTGTACGGTAATCAAAATAAACTTGTGGTAAATGGGAGCGATTAAATTTATCTTTAGAAAACGTTTGGCTTTTGAATTCTACAAAGAAATCTTTAATAATCAATTTTCTTTTATTGGTTCTTGTTCTGTCACATTAAAATGAGTAAAAATTGAACTCAGTTAGATTTTCACTCGAAGTACCTGAAGGGCGATATTATAATTTAGTAACAAAATAATTCTTTGGGTAGATGTAGTTGTTGACGCATTAACACACAGCCTCAACTGTGGTTTCAAAATGGTCTTTTTTGGCTTAAATATGTCTTTTTAGGCAGCCACCCTAACTTAAGCTAACCTAATTATATTTATGTTGTTTTATAGGAGATCTAGATGCAGATGTATCTGTTCTTGGAAAAACTAGATGTAGTAAAATTCTGTAAAGTTCTATAGGTTTTTATAACAACAAATTTGATATTTCTGACCGTCCCTTGGGTGATCTTGAATCGTTATTTACTACCTATGCTATGAAATAGAGTTGAAAAGCAGAATAAAGTATTCCGATTATGTTTTTTTTTTTTTATACGATGTGGCCATATCCTAGGGGACAACCCTTTGATGCGTTAGCATGGTTTTGGCCGGAAGGGTCTTGTTTGTATTGCTGCGAGCTAGACAACAGCCCAGAGACGGAGTGGATTATTTTAATTTCTTAATAAAAGCTCACGGTCATCTGGGCTCGAACCCGGGGCCCACGGCATGTTGGTCTTGCCGCTCAACGCATTGATCCAACTCCGTCTCCAAAGATTAAGTAACATAAAAAATTTCTGGAGTTGGACTCGCGAACCGACAATTCCGTATCTTGGAAAGTTATTGATTTCTAAAAAAACTGTGCTAGTTAGAGGCATAGTTAGTATATTTACATATACCTCAACTCGAATTATTTCAGACTTCTCGTTTTGAAAACTTCTGTGATAAAGCGGGGGAACGGAATTTGCAGCGTAAAAGGAAATGAAAATGTGCAAATGAATCCTTTTCATATCATACACCATTTGACATAGTAACCTTCCCTTCGTCGGCCCCTTTTTAAATAAAAATATTTGTTAAATTATTTGATTTTCAATAAAGGTTGACAAGCATTATTTACAAATATTCCAAAGTTCATATCGATAGAATTAGTAGTTGTTAAAATAAGCTGCTGTAAAACAGACAGACGAAGTCGCACCATAAGAAAGTTTAATATTAATAACATCAAGGCTTATCAAAAAAATTAAATTACATCTAAGAGAGAAGAGATTCCGCATACGCCCACTGTGCCAATATCTCCAGTCCGTGAGTGCTTTCAACCAAAACTTGTATTGATGAAGTATTGGTTTTCGGAGGCTCTGAACGAGTCTCTAAATTTTTATTTAAGGAGCTGTTCAAGTATTACGTAACGCAGTTAGGATGGAGTGGGGGGGGGGGGGGCATTGTAAAACTTTACGGTGCGTTATTATAGGGGGGGGGGATCAATCAACGCGTTACGCAAAATTGAGTTTATTTAAAAATTTTACGTCCTAACTCTTAACTCGCGACTCACGGCTCCGTTTATATAGTATATCTATACTACACATATTTTTTTTACATACGAAAAGAGTCGCCTCACTGAGTATACAGAAATATATGACATTTTTTATGTAAAAATAATCATCTGTGTGTTACGTAACGTTTAGGTGGGGGGGGGGGGGGTCAAAAATCTTCAAAAACTGCGTTACGTAATACTTGAACGGCCGCTAAGGAAACTGATTCAAATTCCTATAAATTTACGCTCGTTTTTATTCGAAAAAGTGAAATGACACAAAGATATGGGTTTTCAGCACAGCTCACATATGCGATTAAGTTTTTTTTTATTTTATTAAAAAAGTGTTACTTGACTAAAATTGAAGATATTGTTTCTTCATTGCTTTTATATATGTATAATTTTCTTTTTCTCCTTTTTCTCCTTTTTTTCCTAATAATAACAATTTTACTAATTATAAGTTAGGAAGACCTACTTCTGCATAAAAGAAAAAAATTACGCTTTAAAAAAATTGCTTTCCAAGGCCTACTAATTTATTAAATCCTGCTTTACTTTCTTCTGAAGAGTTAAAAGAAATTATACTAGTACTTAGAAATCATAAAAAAACATTTATGGCAGCTATATGCCAGGAGCCCCACTTGTGCAAGTTGTTGCAACTGTTATCATCAACCTTATGATTGATTAAATATAAACAGTGCTTATTCATCATGATAATGCACTCAGTTACACTCCTTCAATTGTAGTCTCAAATAAAATAAGTTGAATGGACTTCAGTAAAAGCGCTAAAAAGCATAAAATAATTTTTAATTTTATATCTATTACGATATTTAGAAGTCCTATGCAAATTAAACAAACCAAACAACTACAACAAAAGTATTTAATCGTCCTGCCTTATGATTCTGTGAGCTGAAACGTTCAGGTAGTTTTATGTTCAGTTGTGGTTGGGTAGTTGTTTTTTTTTGTTTTATTTGCACCGACTTCAAAATGTCGTAATAGTTATAAAATTAAAAATTATTTTATGCTTTTAACCGGTTTTTGTGAATTCGGTTCAACTTTTTTTTAAAAAAAACTATTTTATTTCTCACTTTTTACTGTTTTCATATATACAACTCGAAGAATGCATGCTCGTAAAAATAAAGCAATTTAAAAAGTTCCGAAGTTGGATTAAACCCCTACCCCACCCCAACCCACACTGGAACCAAATTTTATTAGCAATAAGGGATCATACTCTATACAAAAAAAAATCAAAATCGGTCCACGCATTACGAAGTTAGCAAGTTAGTTATACAGCAAGAGAGAATTATAGTAGTCAGAGAATCATGGGAGTCACTCTAGGTACAAAATAGTTATCATTTATCAATCAGGCAACGTAGTCTGTACAACAGACTCAAAATCATCAAAATCGTTCTATGTATGTCTTATGAAGCTAGGCGCCACCCATCCTCCAACTCTCACCGCAAGCCACAATATTTGTTAGAATACAAATCAATCGACGCGTAACAAAGTTAGACTACCCCTCCCCTACCCTAACCCTAGGTAAAATTTTTTCGGTATAGTAGCCATGGAGGATAATACTATATATAACAAAAAAGAATCATCCAAATAGGTATGTGCATTAAGAAATTGGGTAATGCCCCCTCCGAACACCACCCCATATCATAAATATTTGTTTTGGTAACAGTGGGGCAATATATTCTACACATCAAAAGAAGAATCATCCTAATCGGTCTATGTGGTAAAAAGTTGACATCCCTAATACAACCCTACTTTTGTTTTCACAATTGAAAAAAAATACACTTTGTATTAAATTTTTTTTTAAGAGAATATTTTATTTATTGAACTGATTCCTTTTGAGCATTTTTATAAAACATATTAAGAATATAAAAAAATTAGTTTTTTTTGCAGTTTTAGTACATTTTGACCACTGCAGAGGGCGTCTCAAAAGATACTTTTTAAACGGCTCCACAGTTTTTGGGCTTCCTGTAACATATAGAGGAAAAATTCAACGGGATTTTATTCATAAGACTAAATACTAGTAACTAAACCTAAAAAACATTTAATTTTTAATATGTTTATCATTTTATAAACATTTTTCTGAAAAATAAAAAAAAATCCACATTTTGAGGCAAACTATGCCTGTATAAAAAATAGGGGGTGTGAAACATAATATTTTTAAAAGTTTGGTTACTAGTATTTTTTATAACAAATCGAATGGTTTTTTGGTTATTAAAATCCGTTGAGTAGTTTTCGAGAATATAAAACGGTACCGTTACACATATAAATATAACTCTTTTTGCTATACGAATTTCGGTTTTAGGACAGTATTTCTGTTCTGTAATGTTAAGGAACACTTTTATGTAAAAATAATCAAATATTTTGAACTTTTTGAAAAGAAAAGTCTCCTTAACATTGTGTCGCGGTAGCAGTGGTGGTATATCATACGCTATACATCATCCTAGGGCCATATTATTTCATTCTTAGCAATGGGGGACCATGCTCTAAACAAACAATAAAGAGTCATCCAAGTCGGTCCACGCTTCAAGAAGTTAGGTTTAGGTTAGTTTGGTAGCAATCGGGGTATCGGTCCACGCGTTACGAAGTTAGATTACCCCTCCCTCTCCCCACCCCACCCTAGAACCAAATTTTATTACCAATAAGGGATCATAATCTATACAACAAAAAAAGAATTATCAAAATCGGTCCACGCATTATGAAGTTAGGTTTCACCACGAATATTACGTTCAAATCAAAAATTAAGAAATACTCTTTACGTTCCGTATTTTGGCTAATGAAGATATCACCCTCTAGCGAACGTAAGCAGAATTACCAACATCATCGATATCTTTTCAGAACACTTAGATATTTATTTCAGAGTTAATACTCTTCTCTCGGAGGCATAAAACACCTCCTATTAATTGCCCTACACTAGACGGGGTTAGGCTGGAACTATGTAACCAGGTTAAGTACCTAGGTTTAGTCCTAAATAGAAAACTTACCTGGAAGCCTAACATCCAAGAAAGAGTACGGAAAGCCACAGTAGCGCTGTACTCGTGTAAGAAGGCTATAGGGAAAAGATGGGGTATGGAACCACGCATTGTGAATTGGCTCTATACAAGTGTCATACGGCCTATACTCATGTATGGGGTGATTGTCTGGTGGCCGGCACTAAATATAGCAACCCATCTCAAAGCAATGGACAAAGTTCAGAGGATGGCAGCACTGCTGATTACAGGTGCCCTGGGTACCACACCTTCCAAAGCCCTGAACGCTATTCTCCACCTTCTACCGTTGGATCTCTTTGGTAAGCAAACCGCAGCGTCAGCCGCCATTAGGCTTAACTCAATCCAGGCCTGGAAGCGAACTGATTTCGGTCACTCCAAAATATTGCAAAATAAAAATGCCAGCAATATCGACTACACCTCGCCCAAGCCTTTCTTTGGAGCAAAATTCGATTCCTTCTTTCCCACCAGATCGGAGTGGGAGAAAGGTCCTCCCCAATGGCAGAACTCAGTGCATCTCTACACTGACGGCTCCAAATTGGATGGCAAAGTGGGTGGAGGAATATTCTCGGAACACCTGGACCTCGATGTCTCATTTCGGTTACCTGACTACTGCAGCGTTTTTCAAGCAGAAATCATGGCTATAAAAGTAGCTGTGGACCGCCTGAATCAACTAGCGCTACCTACAGGAAATGTATGTATTTTCACAGATAGTCAGGCAGCTATTAAATCCCTTTCGGGAGTATACACAACCTCTAAAACGGTCATAATATGTCGCTCAACACTAAATGACATAGCTGAGCACCTGAAAGTGCGGCTCATCTGGCTGCCTGGACATAGTGATATTCCGGGCAATTGTAGAGCCGACGAACTAGCTAGAATCGGTACCACACGTCCTGATTCCGACATTAACCACCAGCCGGGTAAACCGCTAGCTACATACAAAATGGAGCTCTCACAGGAGGCTATCAAGATTGCAAATAACAACTGGCAAGAAGAACACGCCTGCCTGATTACCCGACAGATATGGCCAAAGCTTGACCTTAAGCGGTCAAGAGGGCTTATCCTACTCGGACGCAAACAAATTAGCACTACAGTAGCCGTAATCACGGGTCACTGCCTCATAGGTAGACACGCCGATAGGCTGGGCGTGCCCTCAAACGACTTCTGTAGGAGTTGCCACGACGAGGAGGAAGAGGAAACCATACTTCACCTCCTCGGTAGCTGCCCGGCCCTAGCCAACCGTAGGAACCGGTTTTTGGGATCCCGCTTCTTCAAAGAGCTAACCGAGCTAGGCTCCATAGATGTCAAAAACCTGACTCGATTTATCGGGAGTTCAAAATGGTTCCCGACGATGAACTAAGGATTGAACATCCTTCACAACCCAGTCAAAAATAATTTTGACTTCCCGTGAACTAGTTTCACTAGATACAAAAACTGGTTCGGTGTACAGGGGACAGAACCCTCCTATTCCTTAGGTAATTTTATGGGGTTGTAAATTTCAAGCCTCAACGTGGTAGCACAAAGGGCCTCTTAGGCCTAAGTGTGCCTTCTTAGGCAGCCACTTTAAACCTAACCTAACCTAGATATTTATTTGCAATTTGGAATATCGAACCGAAGTATGTATATTTTTTCAAATTGCAATGTCAAACATTGTGGAAGGTCTGCGTAAGTGGTTTCTCCACTATCCATTTGTTTATCCATTTAATGTATAATGGGTAAATAAATGGATAGATAGAGTACTTCCGAGTTAAAAAAAAAACAAAAGAAGAAGAAGATATTAAAAAAATTATTTTTTTCTGAATTTTACCAATACTTCTGCACGTTCCATTCCAAAGTAAAAGTGGCAAAAAATAAAGATATTCAAGATGCAGTCAACCATTCCATTTCTGTGCCTCAAAATAATGGAATGAAACCATATATTGATTTCAGTGGGGCTTTAATTAAACTTTGCCTATTTACAACTACAACTACAAATGTAAATTGACTTTTGTAAACAACGAAATGATACTCCGTACTCGATAAATTCGCTCATATGAAACTTTGCCAAACAGTTCTATTTGTTTCAAGTTGTCTCGCCATATGGAAGGTTGCAATGTTGATTACTGAATGCATCTAAACCAAACATAGAGTAGATGCGTATTTGTGTTGATATTTGTGCACAAGCACTCCTTTACAGAGCGATTAACAAACAAAGAGAATGCTGCCAACTTTTAACGCAATTCATAGGAATCCAAAGCATAGGCATATAAAATAAAGTGTTTATGGTGCATATATTGGCTATAAGCATCACAACACCCTATTGCATTCCCGTCTGGTATTTTTAAATTAAATTTTTTTCCCTCACAAACTCGTTCGGTTTTCAGTTTAATTTTGAAAAAAAAATATATATATATTCTGGGAGTCTCTGTCATTTTAATGCATTGTTGGGGAAAACAATTTATTTTCTTTTAAGGGTTAAATTGGTGAAATTGTGAAAACTTTAAATTGAATATTTTTTTTTTGAATTCGAATGGTAAAATATGAAATTTATCGCGATGGATGACGCTTGCTGGCCAGATGATACTTTTGGAATACACTATTAGACAAATTAACACTGCTGCCCATTTAGAAGTGTTTTATACTAAAATAACAGCAACTCAAGAGGTAATAAAAAAGAGCATCGGAGGCTCCTTTTTAGTCCCTTGTCAGTGACGTACTTCGATTCCTTTTTTGCGGTCTTTTCAGCATGGCTTCCTTAAGGGAAAATCGACGACTACAAACCTCCTTGAACTTGTTAACTATTCTCTGCCGACCATCGAAGCCGGTAAGCAGGTGGACTGTGTATTTACAGATTCTAGTAAGCCCTTCGATCGGATTGACCATGGTATCCTAATCTATAAACTATCTATTCTCGGGTTTCCTCATTGCTTCGTCGACTGGCTGTACTCTTACCTGTCTGGTCGTACAAAGCGAGTCCTATTTCGAGGCGCTCTCTCCAACCAAATTTTTGCCACCTCGGGGGTGCCTCAGGGTAGTATCCTTGGCCCGCTCCTGTTTATCATATACATTAATGATGTTTCGCTCCTGCTGTCTAACAGCAAAATTCTGTGTTACGCAGATGATGCTAAGATTTTTCGTACTGTTACCTGTGAATCAGACTGCAGTCTTCTAAACTCAGACTTGGCTTCATTCTGTGACTGGTGTTCGCGCAACCGCCTTACTTTAAACACCGGAAAGTGCACCTTTTCCCGTAAAAGATCTCCTTTCCTCTTCGACTACACTGTCGATGGTGTTGTCTTGGATAGGGTTGACAGGATTAAGAACTTAGGCGTGGTCCTTTACTCTCGTCTTGCTCGTCTTGCACGTGGACTCGATCGTTGCTAGGGCTAGTTCGATGTTGGGTTTTGTTAAAAGATGGTCTAAGGAGCTTGATGATCCTTACTTAACCAAACTTCTCTACTGCACATTCGTCAGGCCATTTCTGGCATAAGCCAGCCCTGTGTGGTCCCCCTACTTTGCCGTTCACGTCAATCGCGTCGAGGCTGTGCAGCGCAGATTCCTAAGGTTTGCTCTCCGTGGACTTCCCTGGATTAATCCTTTGCTTCTTCCCTCTTACCCCGATCGTCTGTGTCTCATTTCTCTCGATTCCCTCGAGAAGAGGCGTAATATTGCTAAAATAGTATTTTTGTTCGATTTATTGCAGGGAACGATAAACTCGCCTGAATTGCTGGAGGCCGTTAATATCTCGATCCCACAGCGCTCCTTAAGAAATCGAGACTTCCTGTACATCCCAGGTCATCGAACTCTATATGGGATGCACGAGCCCATCACGTCGATGTCTCGTCTCTTTAATCAACACTTTGCCGAATTCGACATGGACTTCTCTAGGCTTCGCTTGAAGTGCTTGCTCAGGCAGCGCCTAGGTTGATGCTGGCGATATGAGTTGACTGCTTCCCTGCAGTTATCTTCTTGTTTTTAGTTTTAATTAATAATTATTTTGTATACTCCTGTATTAGTCAGTTTTTGACGAACCTGTTTTGAACAAATAAACAAATAAAGGAATACTTAGAAATGTACAGGAAAATTGGCGTCCGGAGATATAAACAGCTGTAAATAAGCTTTCAAGCCGAATGGAGAAGGGTGTTAGATTTACAAAATGTTTCTGCAAAACTCTCGACGTGTAGCTACTGCAGGAGAACAAACCTGAGCGACCTCCAACATATTCAAAGTTTTAAGAAGACATTGCTGGAGGACTAAAAGGGAAACATAAATTGCGAATTAAATGTTAATCCTTATTCGAAACAGAAAAAATAACAGCATTTCATTCAGCGGTGAATCTTTTATCAAATCCTGACAATTTATATAGTAGACATGTGTACTTTTTCAAAGCATTAGACGGACAGATATTGTTGTTATAAAGTTACCTAGGTTAGGTTAGGGTCGGCTAGAGTGGCTGTCTAAAAAGGCCCACACTTAGGCTAAAGTGGCCTGTAATACCACAGCTGTATTTCAGACCCCATTTAACCTCTAGGAAAAGTGGAAAGTCTACCTAATCACTCTCTGTAAACCGAGCTAGTTCCCTGTCACAGGTGGAATCTAGTACTGGCGGGGGATAATATGCAATATCGGTTGGGGTGAAAAGGGCTTACCCTTATCATGTATCTGGGAACCATTTAGAGTTTCTGATGAACCGAACTAGATCCTTGACGTCAGTGGAGCCTATTTTGGTTAACCCTTCAAAAACAGGAGGGGGGTGCTCAAAAACCGGTTCCTACGGTTGGCTAGAGTCGGGCAGTTGCAGAGGAGGTGGATTATGGTCTCCTCTTGCTCATCGTATTGGCAACTCCTACAGAAGTGTCCGAGTCGGGACGAGTAGTTAGGGGTGTCCATTCAAAAAATACATCGATGTTTTATTCGATGCAATATATCGAGACTGTACATCGATGTTATCCGATGTATCGGTTAGAAAGATCGATGTTTCCTAAAAATCGAGTACTTTTTCTAACATTACATCATTATATTTTATACTAGGTGTTGTTTTGATACACAACAGAGTGGACTCATGATTTTAAAAAACTTTGTTCAAAAAATCTATGTATGTAGCTAAGGAAATAAAACGACTTTTTATGTAAAATTCGCTGATTCGGGTGTTGTGTATTGAAAAAAATAAAGAATATCCTTTATTATTATTACGAAGAGTATAAAATAAAAATCATCCACATCATGAAATTCTCAAATCCTATTTCCAATGTTCTTCTGGAAGACTCTGCAAAAACAAAAGTTTATTTAAACGTTTCCCTTTCAGTCTATTTCATTGCTGATTGACGATTTGAGCAGCTTTAGTAAATAAACGTTCAGATGGATCGTCAAGTATTTTTAGGCAATTGTATGAATGAATTTTAAGATCATTCCAAATTACCAATGGGTTCTCATTGAGCCTTCCTACTGGACTACGCAAGTAAATAGACAATTCATTAGAAGTAGCATCGTCAGACTTCTTCGTTTTTCAGCTCTTGTGGACTAATTTTTGATGATCTTCCCACAAAGAAAAGTTCTTTTCTGGTTTGTCAGAAAGATCTGCAGAATCACTTTTGCGACATCCGAACCGCGGATCAAATATCATGGCAATAGCGAGGGCTGCCACTCTTTTTAGAACACCCATTCTCTTGTCAATCTCTTTGTCAATCTTTTGCCCATATCCATCAAGCCTTGTCAATAGTAGGTTAATGAAAACACGGGTTTGTAAATACTGAGTTTGGAAATACTATCGATATGACACACTGCTTTGAAATTAGCTGTTCGATGTTTTATAAAAATACATTGATGCATCGACTAGATAAATAACTTTTCAAAACATCGGATTGCTTCGATGTATCGTATTATAAAACAGATGTCAGCAACTGAGATCACTATTTGAGTGGACAGTCAAGCAGCACTCAAAGCGCTGAACTCCAACGTGATAAAGTCAGAATGTGTGAAAGACTGTATCAGAACCCTAAGAAATATTTCATACCTTACGGTTAGGCTCTGCTGGGTTCCAGGACATGTTAGCATAGAGGGTAACGAAAAAGCCGACGAACTGGCCAAAAATCGTTCAAATACAGACATAAATATGCCGGTGGAAAGGGTGCACCCTCCCCTTAACACAGCAAAAAGTCAAATTGATGGACATTACTCCAACATGACATCGGAACGGTGGAAAAATATCAATTACTGCTTAACAAAACGAAGTCTTTGGCCGGAGCTGAATCATAGCAGAACTTCGAATCTTTTATCCTTCGATAGAAAGCGCATTCGAACCCTCGTCGGCGTCATCACCGGGCACTGCCATATAGGAACTATGGTCCATAGGACTCGACGTATCATGAATTGAGTTCTGTAGAAGCTGCAAAGAAGAGTGTGAAGAAACTGAGTCCATAGTGCACTTGCGAAGGTCCGGTTCTAAAAGAACGATGACTCACCTGTTTGGGAGCAAGGTTCTTTGACAATCTGTACGACCTAGCTGAGATAGCACTGGTGAACTTAAATAGATTCATACAGAGATCTGGGTGCTTCTAAGTTCTGACCATGCTTCACAGTGGGCATTCATAGCCTCCGAGTGAACTTGGTGCTTCTTAGCAACAAACAGCCCAAGTAATCAATCAACCAACCACCGATATGTTTTATAAAAATGCCCAAAAGGAATCCCTTCAGTAAATAAAATAGTCTTTTCACAAAAACAAAATTATAAAGTGTATTTTTTTTCAATTATGAAAAGAAAAGTCCCCTTAAGTTGCTTTAGTATCGAATTAAATCTGGAGACAGAGAGGTTCCTCCTTCCCTTCTGTGGGCATTAATGAATAACTCCTTCGTTTGCAAAAGTTTTATCAGATAGTTTAAATTGGAGGCGGTCAAAGGGGTTTTTGCTTTAATCCAGACATGTAAAATATTCTTCTTTTCAAAAAGAGAAGAAACTGAAGGTGAAATCGTTAGTTGTTACTTATGAACAAAAAATAAAGCCCTCATTAGAGAAGATTCCCAATAAGTGTCATGGCTTTTCTTTCACGGTCTTACTTTACTTGTTCGAACCAGACTCTTTATAAGCTTAGAACTTCCCAGGTAATTCAATTTGACTCTCGTAAGAACTTGCTTTATCAATAGCTTTAGTAGATGGATTTATTCTAATTTGAATAGCACATTCCACTTTGTACATCGGCATCAACTAACTGAAGCAATCATTTGCCAACAGGCATTACGGGAAAAGATAGATAAACAAACGTTTGTGCCCATCTAAGGTACTTAATCTACCAAAGAGCATTATATTTTCACCTTAAATTTAACCGTAATTTATTTTGGTAAAGTTAATGCAATTAGAGTATGCTCAAAAAGCACTTTATTACTATACGATGGTAAAAGTTGCATGTTTTCACTGCTTAAAAGGGAAGCCACACGTAAACGAACTGAAATTGGTAAAACCTTGAGCATAAAGGATAGAACTCTATATAGGATTTATCCCGGTAGTTGCTCTAAAGTTTCTTTGGTTTTGCAACTTTTATTTATGCATGAAATCAGTGTTCAGTAGACGTATTTGTCGGATTTGATTTGATTCCAGTCGAAATTACTGCATTTCGGATGTTGTAAAGAAATTCGAATCTATTTCCTAAAGTTCTAGTGAATATACGTATTATTGCAAAAATTTCGCAAAGGCTACGAAAATACCAAGAAGATTGTAAACAAATTTTGTACGTCTCTGAGTACAGAATGTAAATGTTATTTTAATATGGCGTGCAGATGATGTCATCCAGATAAGACTGAGGGAATATGATGCAACGTATAGTTTCGATTAGAAGGAATAAAGTAAAGGAGGCCAGAGAGTACCTGAGTATACACTTTACCAAGCCAGGAAAATTTTAGCGGTTGGAAAGAAGTTCTCGATTTTACATTACGATAACGAAAACTTTAGAATTGAAGATTGTAAAATGTCAAAAATGATCAATAATCCAAAATCTTCCAGGAATCCTAAGAGAATTGACAGGAGATTATTCAGGATACCTAATGGTAAAATTGAAACTATTTGTTAGCTGAAAAATTAGGTTGATACCGTCGAAAAGGCAATAAACGTGTTCTTTAAGGTCTCATGTCCAACTAAATATATCAAAAAGACTTTCCCGACCTTGTTGGAATGATAATCTCTCTAATCTTAGGAAAATGTCAAGAGAGATCATCAATATTTGCCATAAGTACAAGTTCTGGCATCCTTATAAAGACTGCCCGAAGATTTACAAGAAAGCCATTCAGAAAGCCAAGAAACAGGCATGGGTGGACTACTGCCATAATATGGAAAATATAAACATTCGAAGCTCGGTAAGAGGGTGCCCAATGCAATTACAGCCCGTCATTTATTAAACGAGGGAGTGGGACATGGTCAGAAACGGCCACTGAATCCCTGGAACTACAAATGAAATGAACATGGATTTCCCAGACTGTACAGATAGTTGCACGGAAAGTAAAATCTTTCACGAAGTGCAGCGGGCACCATGGGAAAGTATTAGATCAGACTATAAGCAGCTTCTCTCCGTATAAATCCCCGGGTATCGACTTCAGAAGTTACAAGATATATTAACTCCGTGGCTACTAGTAATTTCCAGGACTTGTATCCTTAACCATGTACCACAGTCGTGGAGATGGGTTCGTCTGTACTTAAAACTCTGGAACAAATGCTAAATATCCTCCTATGAGAGATCTTTGAAATATCCTCCTTATCTAAATCACAAAACGCTCACTTAAAGTGTAAATTCACTGAGACGGCTCTACCTGAGGTTGTGCGAACTGTTGGGAGATCAATCCATACTAAGCAATATACCATGACGGCCTTTCTAGATATTGAAGAAGCCTGCAATAACGTTCGCATTGGGAGTTGAAGTGGGTCTTAGTAATTGGATTTTTTTTTTTTGCGGGAGAGATGAAAATCTTCCAAAAGACACCAGACAGCCCGTGCCCTCCGGTAGTGTGAGATTCTTACTCACTAAAAACACCTCTCTGGGGATTAGCCGAAACAGACCACATCACCGGGTCCCTTTTCGTCCCCTCCCAGTCTCTCTTAGTGGGGTCAACTGAGTATCCAGTTATCCCACTGTCGCCACTAACCTCGGTTTTCTGGGTCACTGCTAGAAACCTAGCCTATCTGCATAAATCCATGGATTTCTACCGTCTCCAGTGTTCCTTCTTGGTCTGTGCGTTAGTTACATCACTCACCCATTCACTGTCTACGACACTGAAGGGTTCCAGGCCGTAACGCTAAAACCAGTTAACGAACTTCAAGCTGAATGGGCGAACACTTGCGCTATCTTGCAGCACGAGGTATTTAAGTGTTTTACTGGAATTACAAAATTAAACTGGAAGAACAGGTCAAGAAAGCTTGCATAGCCTATCTGCCTGTAAAAGAAGTTTTGGCATGAGGTGGCGACTACAACCAAAGATGGCCCCGGTACATCCTATATTCACGTATTGGTCACTAGTTTGCTGTCTTGTAGTAAGTAAGTGAACCTCAGCAAAATACAGAGAACAGCAGGAGTGGGAACCACGGGCGCCATCCAATTTTACCCTGCGGACGCATTGAAAGTGGTTCTTCATGTTCTGCCTATATGCAGACCCACATATTAAAAATATTGCATCTGGCATTGCATTTAGGCTCAGGATACCTGAGTGCTGGACCGCGAAATCATACGACCACAGTAACATCCTAAATATGTTATTAGCGCAATTAACCACCTTAACAACATACTACATTATTACCAGGGAAGACTGGAAAATATTTACGGACGGCTCCAAAATGGACTGCGGGGTCGGCGCAGTAATATATTTCGAATCGCTGAAGGTCTGCAGGTCATACAAACTTCCAGACTTCGCCAGCGTCTCTCAGGCCTGAACGCATGCGAGACTTTAACAAAGGAATCAGCAGGGCACAACGTTGGTTTTTTTCAAACAGTCAGGCTCTTGACTCAGCTACTGTCACCTCTAAATTGGTAGAGCGGTACTACGAGGAACTAGTCCGCCTGAGCGACCTGTTTTTCATCACCTTGATCTGGGTCTGAAAACACAGAGCCATCAAGAGGAACTAGTTAATAGTAATTTAAGATTCTAATAGCGATTTCAATGGTAATTTTTCAACATGACTTCCGTGGCGCCCCGTTGTTTGCGAGCCAATAAAGAAAATTTCAACATAGTAACAGCGAAAATTTATTTGGAGACATATTACATGGTTTATAAAAATATTTACAGAAAGATACTTATTGCAGAGACTTAAGCAAACACGTGTTAAAGCCGTCGCTTACGCGGCCAATGTGGTGATCCTGATATCAGGTTTGTTTTCCTCTGTTATCAGCGGGATTATGAAACGTGCCCTGAAGAAGGTGAGCAGGTGGGGTCTGTGAACTGTAGACTGGCTGTGAATCCAGAGCAACTCTCACTATCCTCCATTTGGGTTTAATCCTGGATGCTAAACTGAACTGGAAGCTAAACACAGAGGAGCGGGTGAAGACGGCATGTATAGCCCTCTATGCCTCCAGACGGACCTTTGGTAATACTTGTAGTCTGCAACCTAAGATAACACTATGATTATACACAGCGGTGATGTGTCCAATTCTCACCTACGGTTCACTAGTTTGGTGGTCTGCGATGAGTAAGCAAGCTAAGTAGAGTGTAAAGAACTGCTTGCTTAGGGATTTCTGGTGCCCTGCGGTTCACAATAACCGAAGCTCTTAATCTGTTAATTTTGAAAAAGGATTCAGTGTCAGGATTTCAACTAGAAGGGAATGGAGTATGACGGAACCGGCCAGCAACTATGATACCGTAATATTCACGGATGGTTCTAAGATGAAACAAGGTGTTGGTGCAAGAGTGTTCTCTGAAACACTGAATATATCGAAGTCTTATCGTCTTCCAAACACATCGAAAGTATTCCAGGCGCTGCTTCTGTATATGTATCATCACTGAAACAGAACATCGCTATTTCTTGATGGAGTCAACTTACTTTGTTTAACATAACCGCTGGAAGGCCATCTGTTTCAATGATAGTTCTGTACACAGTAGAACAATTTGAATTGGACCGGTTAAGTGACAACTCATTTATAAGCAATCATATATACGTTGTAGGTTCCCATTGATTCTATATACACAGTCTTCAACCACTAGCTCCACCGAGTTCAGACCTCAGTGCCAGGAAGAGAAAATCAGTGGTCCATTGATTCTGCTGTCAACAGTCCCATTGGATATGTTTTGACAACGAAGCTGCAAGAATAGTTCGAAACTCGTGTCGCAACGAAGTCCCACTATAAATTAAGATGGAACTTGCACCTTTAGATGTCAGATATCTTACAGTTCTCCGCCATGAAGAACTATGCATTTTGTCTTATTTTGTTGTTGTAGAAAACACTTTTAAATTAAATACTAACACTAAATGGCAGTGTTCTACAAGAGCTTAAACTAATAATGACGATCGAAGGCGTTCGGTGACCAAACTGCTTTGTACATCCGTAGCCTTTGAAGAGCTTCATAAATTTTTCTTATGTGGGTCGATTCACAAAACTATTGATATTGGCAGCGGTAATATCTTCTAAACTCTGAAAATTGAAAAAAAATTTTACGGCATTAAATCAAATACAATTGAGTTCAATAGAAATTTCGATTAAATCACGACAATTATTTTTCCACATATTGCTCTATAAAGACAGAAATTTTCAATAATGCCCTATGTCTTTCGTTTGCCTTCTGCTTGGAAGATTGCCAAATTTCTTTTGCATCTCACTGAATACGTAGAATAAATTCTGCATGAGCACTCTGTACTTGTACTTTTGCTAACTCTAATGCTGCATTAAGAAGTCAAATAGACGATTATGTTATACATTGAAACGAATGTACTTTTATTCATTCTTTCCTTTGCTTGAGTTTAAGATGTATCGACATAGTATATATCTACATCTACCTTTACCATTGATTTGATTGGACTCAAATGATTTTCAGTTGAATTGTTCTATTTGCAATGCAAATAACTAATTCCACCATTAAAAGCAAAGGTATGAAATTAGAGGGAAATATGTAAATACTTTTGAGAGCCCCCATAAAACCCTCCGGTTTTGTTAATTGCAAAAATCGACGTTTCACTTAATTACAAAGATGTTTCAGATGTTGGGTACTATTTATCTAGATAGATTAAAGGAATACTTTCATTACTGTGCTGAGTAAATAAATAGACCCCTTGTCACTACTTCGGAAAGGTTTTCAAATTAAATTACTCGGAAAAAAGTTAAACATGCACAACGGTATCTAATACTCTTCATGGAAAGGATAACTTGAGCTTGCACACGACATCTCCATGAAACAATATAACAAGTACTTCCACAGTGTCCTAGATAAAATACCTGCATATGGCTGGCATGGTAACTGGCAACAACTTCAGGCCAATACTGAGAAATAATCTTCCACATGAGAATATTAAATGGCTGGAGAAAGAACTTTGTTTAAACTTTATTGCTACCGGCATTTGTATGCAATTACACTAGACACTGGAGAATTACCAACTTACAGAAACTTCAGCAAAAGTTCCACCATTATGATGTCCTTGTGATAGTGCTGTCATCTTTTGTTGCCAAACCGAAAGTCTGAAATTTGAAAATTTTCCTTACAACTAAATTCCTTTGTGTTCAGTAAAGTAATCCTTTTATGATTTTGAAAGAATTACCCAGCGAATGAACTCACGATGTAGGAAGCAAATCGCATAGACGTCTTTATTCTTTTTTATTGGCTTCATTGAGGATATCTCACGACCAAACAAGATGCGAAATACTATAACTGAAAATGCTTCCATGTAAATACTTCAAACGTGAACACAATTCAATCGATTGTTGCTTAAAAACATGAAAAGAAATACAAAGTTTTCGGTGAATATGTTTTCAATAAATCCATTTCTCGAAGGAAGGAGGATTTTTGCCGTAACAGATCTCTTCAGATTTGAAGAGAACATTTCTAGGTATTTTGTTTCATTCTTGGAATTCTTTTAATATTTAAAAGCATTTCGTATCACTGGATGTAAACCTTTAAAAATTTCATAGCCGTGGGTAGGGCATTAAATATTTATACTTTGTCGGAATAGTATCGCTATTTGAACGAAGTAGGATACTCAATTTCTGTTCTAAAAATGATTTGATTTGATTGATTTGTCCCTCAGCCCAGCAATTTGTAAGATAATGGTGGACACAGTAGGACAAACATTGATAGCAGTAAAACAAAAAATAACGGGCTTCTTGGGGATAGAAGTTATTATGGTTTGCTGCCTTTAACATAGGGATTTAGAAATTCGCTCGCATAATGGACTTTTGAGTATACTATAGGTTAAGGTTGGTTGCTGGAGAATGGACGGACGAGTTGAAGCCTTCTAGGATACGGTGATCCTCATCTGGATATTCTCAAGTGTTAGTTACACCTCCAAGTGGTAGCAACCGGGCAATGCATCCTAGAATGTAGCCAAGGAGGGGACAACCTCTTGAAAAATCCCCCTAACTCCAAGGGAGTCTGCAGTGTTGCGTCCCCTCTGCAGGACCCAGGGGTAATTGGGTCGCGAATAGCGTTTTCCTCGGGCGCTTCTGTGGTAGTGGAGGTGGATTGTATGGGAGACCCCAACAGGTTGGCTATACCCACGGTACCCACAACACAACAGTAGCAGTTTTGGGAGAATTACCTTTCGAAGGAACTGTGGCGGCTATGGAGGCTGCCTCGCTTCCACCGGCTGAAACTGCTGTAGCAGTCCTGGAGAAGTTTGCCATTGGCATAATAACAACTAGCACTTCTTCAGGTGCGGCGGTGCAGAGACGGGAGACTCTAACGAGTTGGCTATCTCCGCGATACGCACACCAGGAGAAGATGCAGATCTGCCTTCCAAAGGGTTAGCTGCGGTTAATCCGGAGGGGGTTTCTTGTCCTGGCTCAGGACTAAAGCGTTACGGCCTGGAACAGTTCAATGCCGTAGGCAGAGAAGGTATGAAGGTTGTAACTAACGCATGGACCAAAAAGGAACACTGGAAACGGTGGGAAAATATGGATTTATGCAGATCTGCCCTCCGTAGGGTTAGCTGCGGTTAATCCGGAGGGGGTTCCTTGTCCTCGCTCAGGACTAAAGCGTTACGGCCTGGAACTCTTCAATGTCGTAGACAGTGAAGGGGTAAATGATGTAACTAACGCATGGACCAAGAAGGAACACTGGAGACGGTAGGAAATCATGGATTTATGCAGATAGGCTAGGATTCTAGCAGTGACCCAGGAAACCGACGTTAGTGGCGACAGTGGGATAACTGGATACTCAGTTGCCCCCACTAAGGGAGACTGGGAGGGGACGAAAAGGGACCCGGTTATGTGGTCTGTTTCGGCTAATCCCCAGAGAGGTGTTTTTAGTGAGTAAGAATCTCACACTACCAGAGGGCAGGGGCTGTCTGGTGTCTTTTGGAAGATTTTCACCTCTCCCGAAAAAAAAAAAATTGGTTTAGGTTTATGTGGCTGCCTTAAAGGGCACACTTAGACCTCAAAAGGCCCATTGTGATGCCACGGAATCCAAAGAATTCCCTCCACCTTCTCCTTGGAACCATCCGGAGCTGTCAATGAAGCGCCAAAGATCTGCAACGTCAATCGCCGCCAGATCACAGAGACTATCTAAGAAATAGTTACCCAAGTAGGACTTTCGCCTGCGTGCCAGTGCAGGGCACCGGCAGAGGTAGTGGAGAACAGTTTCCTCTTCTTCCTCGTCCATGCAGCTTCTGCAAAAATCGTTTGAGAAGATACCCAGTCTCTTCGCATGTAAGCCAATAGGGCAATGGCCCGTGATAACCCCAATAGCTATTCTAAGGTCAGATCTGCCCCTCGAAAGCAGACCCTTGGAGCGCCTAAGATCCAGCTTAGGCCAGATCTGCCTGGCACGTAGTACCATTTTCCCATCTGTGGTTCGCTAAGTTAATTGCCCTCGTGTTAAGCAACATCTTGCAGGTTGCCAGGGGCCTTCCAATAGTAGTGAGTATACTATAACTTGTAGATAAATTTTGTTCTCTCGAAAGCAAGATAACAGTGCTAGAGGGGATCATAATGCGGTTGATATTCTCTCTATTTGAAATAGAGTGAATTGATAGCGTCTCTACAGTCACAAGCTCCAAATTTTTAAGTCGAATATAAAAATAGTTTTGTATGACTCTTCAATTTGGAAAGTGACTTGTCAAATAATGACTAAGCTAGGTCTCATCCTAAATATCTATTTCGGAGTGTATTAACTTCCTTCCCATTTTCATTTCTAAAGTGTTTAATTTTCTTGTGGATGGCCCACAAAATACTGCTGTGTTATCCCCCCACCCAATTATCACGTCTACTTAAGGCGTTAATTTTTCTGGTGGACTGCACATAAGATTTTGCATATTATCCCTTTGGTATTCATTTTGGTGCGCTGGTGCACTTTAAACAAAGTCTGCACTAGTCGAACTTAGGTAACGAAATTTGTGTTCAAGGTAGCGTAATTTGTCCTTTACTCTAGCTTAGAATCATGATTAAAATCCTGTCCATACTTGAGACAAAGATTAAGATGGTCGCGCATGCGGAGTATAGATAACATAAAAAATAAAATACAAAAAAACATTTTTTGTTGTTCAAAAAAACCCTAACATAAGGCCCAAGTTGTATGAATCAGCCCCCACAAAAAGAAAACTGCATAGCTTGCAGTGTATCATCCCTTCCAGTTAGGCAGTGTTTATTGACCATTCCCAAATTGCCGTGTAATTTCCGTGTACACGAAAGCCTAATTAATACCCCTCTTCCTCCCACAAAGCATAATAAAAATTTGACGTGTACGCAACATGTTCCGTCAAATTTTTATTAGACTTTCTGGGAGGAAGAGGTGTATTAATCAGGCTTTTAGTTGCTTTTTTGACCGCCCCCCCCCCACCAAATTTGTATTTAGAACAGGCTGTGATAAACTATTACCAGTAATATGATTATGAAAGTGACTATTTGCACTTATCGTGTACTTACGTGTGCGCTGCTAATTCTTACTTACCACCTTCATCGCCTCTTTTATCTGCACTGTTTTGCACCAGCAGGCAAAAGCCGCTAGACTTCCGCACTCGGGAAGTTCTTAAGGTATTCTCTAAACTCGACTTGTCCAAAGTTACCGAACCTGATGGTCTTGCGCCCCTGGTTTTAAAATGTTGCGCCTCTGTTTTGAAAAAACAAATTCTTTCACCTTTCATACTCAATAGAAGTGTTTTTGTCTGCTTGGAAACTTGCTCATGTTCAGCCGATACCAAACAAAGGAGAGGCATGCGACCCTCTAACTACAGACCAATTGCACTTTTATCTAACGTTTTTGAATCACTCATCAACTCTCAGTTGATGTAATATCTACAAAATAAGCATCTTATTAACGATTGTCAGTACGGTTTGCGTCTTGACCGGTCAATTGGAGACTTATAAACGGCTCTATCCGCGCGTTGGAATCATTGTTTCAATAATTTTGCTGAGTCCAAAATCGTCGCTCTTGATATTTCAAAAGCTTTTGATAATATCTGGCATGCTGCTCTTCAAGCATTTGGTCTGGATCTTCAACTCTTAAAATGGATAGAAAGTTTTTTGTCAAGTCGCTCAATCCGTGTAATGATAAACGGAGTTACATCTTATCCCTTCGAAATAAATATCGGCGGACCTCAGGGTTCAGTTCTCTCACCAATCTTATTTCTTTTTTTATTTTATCAATGATCTTTTGTCTCTCATTTTCACTCCTATTCATACTTGGCCGACTACAGCACTCTTGATTAGGCGAACTCTTTTGATTTGGTAATGCATTCTCGTGGGAATCTATCGAAATCAACCGAGATGGCATGTTGGGATCAATAAACAACAACATTACTATTCTCGCTTGGGGTAGAGCAAACCGTGTTACGTTTAATGCATCCAAGGTATTGAGGTCTTGTCATCGCGGCTAAGAGAAATTTACGTCACATGTTTCGCAATTGGGTATATGCCAGTCTTATGGAGAGGTACCAATGTCGTTTTCTTACCGAAGTCTGGGAGAAAAGACTATACTGAGGCAAAGTCTTTTAGACCGATGGCTATGATATACTTTCTACTGAAAGCAATGAAAAATTATGATTTACCACATCGTGAAGACCGTTAAGGAATACCCGCTAAGTAAGAATCAGTACGCTTATTGTGTTGGAAGATCTACAGAAATAGCGCTGCACAAAGTGGTACCCGTAGCAGAAGAAGAATTATACACCGAAGGAATCGCCAAGGTCACTGTAATGAACATTGAAGGAGCCTTCGATGAAATACAATTCGGATAACTGGAAACCGACCTTACGACACGTTGCGTAAATTCCCTGATATTCAAGTGGATTATCAGTACGCTGAAAATTAGAGCGTTTTAGGGATGAGTCAAAACTTCGTGCGAGACTTAGCAGGGGCTGTCCACCGGGGAGAGTTTTATCTCTTCTTTTGTGGAATATAACTGTAGACTCAATGTTACACAAGTTCGATAATGAAGGTATCTACAATGTAGGATATGGCAATGACACTATAATTATGGCAAGAAGAAAGTTCATAGAATCACATCACATTATGAGAAGAGCTCTTAAGGGGATGGAGCAGTGTTGCCAGGAACAGTGCAAATAAGTTGTTTCTGATAGCTTTAAACAAGAAAAGGAAGGATCTGAACTTTAAACCGCTAAAACTCTTTGGAACCGAAATCAAGTTGTCTATGGAGGTCAAGTATCGGGAAGTATTTCTGTTTTCAAGACTAATCTGGAATAAACACATGCAGGAAAAGGTTCAAAAGGCAAGTAGAGCACTATAGCAGTATAGAAGGATGTGTGGGCAGGGGTGGGTTATCTCACCGAAGTCCGCGTACTAGGTCTACACAATGATGGCAAGGTCCATTATATCGTATACCTCGGATCTCTGTTGGGAGAAACTTTACAGAGTACAGTGAAGAGGAAATAGAATAGAGTAGAGATGATGTTAGGGCTACTATCGCTAAATTTATACATTAAAAAGATGACAGTCGTGTCATTGTTTTGAATAGATCGCGCTGCAAACTGGCACAGTTCATAATACAACCATGGGCATGTGAAGAATCTCGGTGTAATAAAACTTAAAATAGCCTGTAAATGCCAATGGACGTAATAAACAGAGCAAAAGTTATCGAAAGACACCACGAAACGCTAATAAATAATGGATCGCTACCTGAGAGATGTCACGATTTTCCTAGACGGATCCAGAATTGACGGAAGAGCCGAAGCATGTATTTGTAGTATGAAACTATATTTGGAACGCCATATTGACCAGGGGGAACACTCACGATATACCAAGCTAAGATATTGGCCCTGTTATTTGCACTGGATCATTTCAGGGAGGATAAAGTCATGGGAAAAATGTGCTCAGAGCACTTAATTGACAGGCTGAGAGTAAAAGTGACCTATCTACAAGGTCCGAGCAAAAGTGGCTTAGAAGGTGTTCCGCGCAAAAACGAACCGCGTAAGATTCCGACCAAAAATGAATCACAGAAAATGACTTAACTACAAAAAATAATGCAGTTAAGTAGTTAGTCGTATTTGCCGGGAGTTTTTCTCTGATTCGTTTTCGCCCCACGCGGTTCGTTTTTGCACGGAACATTTTCTAAGTCACTTTTGCTCGGACTTTGTAGGTAGCTAATTTTTACTCTCAGCCTGTGAGTTAGGTGCATGCGATAAATGGAGTTCCACACATCTCTGACTTTAAAATGTGTTCTTAAAGTCAATAAGTGTGCCTAATAAAAGGGGTGACAGTGGTTTGGGTGAAGGGACACGCAGGAATTGGACGAAATGAGAAGTTTCGCTTAGCACTAAGTTGACGCGAACTTTCAAGTCCCGGAGCAATATGTTGCTTTAAGAAAAGGCAAGGTAAGAGACCTGATTGGGAAATGCTCCATAGAGGAACACTGGAGACAGTGGAATAAAGTAGACTCGTGTAGAGATGCCTTAATGGTGTTGGTTGTGTCATACTGTGTTTGCCGGGAGGAGTATTCTGAATTCGGGTGTCATCTGAATAAAATGAGACCCTATGCCTGGAAGATGAGGAGACGGCAGTGCATATACATATGTCAATGTCTTGCCTTAGCAAACAAGAGATGTGCACTGCCAGGGGAAATACTGGCTTGAAGCGGAGAGCAGTAACCTACAAACATATAATTGCAATAACCATGGGAATTGAGTTGACGTTGGAGTACTGGAGAAATCCAGCCATTCCTCGTTCATTTAGCTTGAACAATGAATGAAAAGGTACTCATTAGAAGTGCTGTTTCAAGAATTCTAGCGGCGTGGTTTTAGTGGGTAAGAATAACACACGCTCGAGGTACGGGCCTCTCAGTGTCTTTTGAAGAATTTCACCTCCCGCATCATAAAAAAACTGATAACGAGTTGGCTTTTCATATCGGGGTTGCAAATTAATATCACTGGTTTGGGATCAACCTTAGATTGTGACTTCTTATTCCGCCAGCATAAAAGACTCAGATCCTCAAATAGTCGTCTCCTTTTCAGGAAATCCCGGAACCTCGTAAACAAAAGGATTAGAGAGGCAAAGTCAACATATTATGCGTCTAAGCTGGACTGCTATGCTGCACCCAAGAAGCTTTGGGACTCCCTGCGTAGACTGGGTGTCAGTGGAAAAGATTCCTTGGCATGTTATCTAGATGCTAACGAGTTTAATAAGTTCTTTACTTCAAATACTGGCAGTTGCATAAATTCCAACACTGCATCCTCCCCACTGAATTTCTCCGTAGATCACTCTGGATCACAGTTTAGCTTTCGCTGCATTGATGAAGTCGAGGCTGCGAACGCTATTAATTCTATTCGGTCTAATGCAACTGGGCCAGATGACATATCCCCACGCTTTATAAAACTAATTTTACCTTTCATCATTGTAGCCATCACTAAAATTTACAACGGCTGCCTCACATTCAGCGTGTTTCCATCTCCTTGGAAGGAGGCTTTAGTATATATATAAGAATAATATATATATATATATATATATATATATATATATATATATATATATATATATATATATATATATAAGAATAAGCTAAGAATTCTCGTCCCAATGCCCCGTCAGATTTTAGACCGATAAGTTTATTATGTTTTTTAGCGAAGGCCTTGGAGAAGATAATGGCAAAACAGATATCGGAGCATTTAAATTTAACTGGCTCTTTAAGTCGTTGGCAATCTGGATTTCGTCCTAAACATAGTTGCGATACGGCTCTCCTAAAAATCACAACTGATATTAGAACTGCTTTGGATAATGATCGAGTAGTGTTTTTAGTCCTTTTAGACTTCACGAAGGCTTTTGACAGTGGCGATCACGCTAAACTCCTTCTCAAGCTGAAAGACTCTTTTGGATTTGGCTCATCTGCTGTGAAATTACTTAAAAGCTTCCTGACTCAACGCTCACAGCGGGTTAAAATTGACGAAACCATCTCGCCAAAGCTTTTGTTGTATACTGGTGTCCCCTAGGGATCAATATTAGGACCTTTGCTGTTCAGCCTTTTTATTAATGATTTACTGTCTGTTATTAAAAATTTTTCTATGCACTTGTATGCTGATGATGTGCAAATCTATCTAGATCGCCCCATTGGTCTTCTGGAGGATTGTGTCAGCAGAATAAATGAGGATCTTCGGAGTATCTTACAATGGTCAGCAAACAATAATCTCATTCTTAACCCAAAGAAGTCGCAAGCGTTAGTGATGGGCAGAGAAAGTTATGACTTAACCTATTTTCCTCCTTTAGAGATGGGCCGGTTTATAATACCCAAATCTAAATTATGCTTAACACTAGTATGAGTTGTTGTGATCACGTTAATATGAAACTAGGTCAAATTTATGGGGTACTACGTCGACTGTGGCTGTATGCTTACGTGCTCTCTACCGACCTTCACATAAAGTTAGTCAAAACGTTAATATTGCCACATATCACACATGGCTCCATTATTTATCCCAGACTCGACTCACGCTGCAAGCGCAAGCTTGAAATAGCGTACAACGATTCCATTAGGTTTGCATTCAGGTTGCGTAGGTGTGATCACATCTCTCCCTTCCGATACAAAATTCTAGATTGTTCATTGGACATATATGTACTTAAAACGCAGAGCACTAATTTTCCTTCATCAAATCCTTTATAATCGAGTTCCGGCATATCTTTACGATCTGGTTAATTTTTTACGTGGTAATAGACGGTGCGACCTGCTATTACCTCGCTGTAAACATTCCGTCTTGGATAGTTCTTACTTTGTTCAGGTTGGTCGTATTTGGAACGCACTTCCTGTTCCGATCCAGCGAGCGGGTTCGACTGCTTCCTTCAAACGGTTACTTTGGCGGCATACATCTTAAGGATAATGTTGTTATCATAAAATTTAATTTATACAGAATGATCGCACACGCATTCGGATTG
Organism: Leptarthrus brevirostris; assembly: GCA_964036015.1. Lineage (NCBI taxonomy): Eukaryota > Metazoa > Arthropoda > Insecta > Diptera > Asilidae > Leptarthrus > Leptarthrus brevirostris. The sequence continues at coordinate 11,788,272 of OZ038373.1, forward strand.
CAGTAGTTTTTCATTTCTTTTTCTTTTCTCTTTTTTCGCTTTCTTTTTAAATCTTTATCTTTTTTTTTTTTCTTGTACTTCATTTTGTATCTTGCTTTCATGAAATTTATATAAATAACTTCTTGATAGGTATTATAATAATTACTTTGGTTGAATTTTTATTTAGTAACTTTAGTAGTACTGATTAAAAGACTTTCTTTTTGTCTTATTGTACTCCACTTGTTGAATAAATTTATTATTATTATAATTTATTATTATTTATTATTGTAGGTCCACTTACAATCGTTGTCTCGAGTCAGGTAAAGTTCTTCTTCCGCCCAATGCCCCACAAAGGGATACGGGAACTAGAAAGTCTTTCTGTTCGTGGTCGAATAAACTGGTAGAAGAAAACTCAGGCTCAGTTTTCACAATTATTTTTTTTGGTAATATATATTTTTGTATTAAAGGGAAGAATATTAAATACTTTGTAAATATTTGACTCAAGAAAACGCCTTTTATGGTCTTAAAAAATAAATTTATTCTGAGATTGAGTATATAGTAGTATGTTCAGGCCATTGAAGCCAAAACAATTAAGGCGAATAGTACACAGCTTTCCGCAAACATTTTCGAGAATCAAATTTAGTTTCGGCAAACTAGTATAAAGGGAACCCTTAATATAGGGAACCCTTAATGTTTAGTTTTGTAGCAAAGCTAGGGAAAAATTCCATTTCAGAATCCCATTTTGCTTTAAATTCTATAGTTCTTCTGCTATAAGTTTTTAGAAGTAATCGAAAAGACTTACTTGTATTAATGATCGCACCTATGAGTATCTTTAAAAGCTTTTTTTTTAATTATCGTAAGACTTCTCTGTTACATACTTTCTTAAACTTGGGCTGGAAACGGAGATTTGTTACTGCATGCTATTGAATGCTATTAATTATATATTTATTTAATTAAGCTTAATACAAGCTATACTAGATGATAAATGATGGAATAAAAATAAATTGAAAAAGCTACAATATGAGCTCTCATTAAGGGACAAACTGGCTGGAAGGAAAACGAATTAAGAAATGCGATCAGGATGGACGGGGTCAAGATATAAAGATTTGTGAAGGGATGATTTACTCAGATGGAAGTCAAAGGAAGGAAAGGTCGTTGACTTTTCGAAGCATCCTGGTAATTGGCTCGCTTTGACCGTAGTTTGTGCGATGGCGGTCTAGTCGGAAAAGCGGAGTGGACCTAAGGTTGCGGGGATTAGTATAGATGGGTAAAGATTGCAGTATTGAAGGGCAGTCTATGGCTCCTATAGCTGATGAATGAAGAGAATGTCAGAAACATCACGACGGGTTGTAAGTCAATCAGTTTCAGACAGTTTTCATAGGGTGAAAGGTTGAATCTGTCTGCCCACGGGAGATCACGTAGAGCGAAGCGAACGAACCTACGCTGGACGGATTCAATCCTATTGATATGGGTTGTTTGTGTAGGTGACCATACCTGGCTGGCATATTCAAGGAGAGGTCTAACGAAGGAGATATAGAGAGATTTGGAAACATATGGATAGGAGAACTCTCTAGACCAGCGCATCACAAACCCTAGCGCGGAGTTAGCTCTGTTAATTATGCTGTCAATATGAGAACGGAAGTTGAGTTCGCTATCACAGATTATTCCAAGGTCACACAAAGAGGTAACAATAGGGACCGGTACATCGGTTAGCATGTAAAATCTCGGGGTGGTGGTAAGACGCTTGCTAGAATAAGAGATGGACTGGCATTTGGAGACATTGAGTTCAAGAAAGTTTTTCATGCACCACGTGGTGAAGGAATCGAGATCTTTTTGCAGTAGAAGAGAGTCGGTTGTGGAGGAGATATGTTTAATTATTTTCATATCATCAGCATAAATGGACAGCTCTGAGTGATTGATGACGCATTCAACATCATTTATTGTAAGGATGAAGATCAGTGGACCGAGGTGGCTGCCCTGGGGGACGCCGAAACGAGCGACAATAGGGTTAGAAATGGATGAACTGAAAAGAACATTGTAGCGACGGTTGTTGAGGTAGGATTGAATCCAGGAGATTAATCGGAAGGGGAAGCCTAGGCGATCAAGTTTGAACAAGATAACATTATGGGAGATCTTGTCGAAGGCTTTACTAAAATCGGTGGCAATAACATCAACATCTTTACCGTTTTCCAGAGCACATAGTGTCTTGGAGACGAAGTCAGTAAGATTGGTGGTGGTAGATCTTCCTTTGAGAAAGCCATGCTGGGAGAGGGAGAAGATAGACTTACAGTGGAAGAACATGGAGTCATAGACCAATTTTTCGAATAGTTTAGGTATGGATGATAATTTAGCGATGGGTCTGTAGTTGGACACATCGTTTTTGCAACCTTTTTTGAAGATGGGAATAATATACGAGTTTTTCCATAATTGAGGGAAAACCCCTTGAGTGACCGAGAGGCGGAATAGCAAGGTAAGGGGTTGAATTAGATGCGTGGCACACTTTTTTAGAACGATGGCCGGAATGCCGTCAGGACCTGGGTTGAAGTCGTCCTCAAGCCCGTTGATACTGGCGGCGATTAGTTCGGGATCAGGGTCGAAAGACGTAAACGACGTTTGAGTGCATTTGTCCAAGAATGAGAAGTAGTTAAGGTCAAGTTGTCGGGAATTGTCGCTGAAAGATTTACGTCTTAGATTTCGAAAATTCTTTCTAAAAGCCATTTCAGGTGTCCCAGCTTTGCAGACAAATTAATATTTCATAAAGGAAATAATTCACCCCACAATTCGTAATACCGTTTATTTGTCATTCTCTTATTTGCACCTGCATTTACACGTGGGGTTTAAGCAATGCAGAAAATTAATTTATTGGAAATGAACTTTGCCAATTTTCATTCCACGTATTCGAAACATATACAATTTTTTGAATGGCCAGAGTAGGCAAGAAAGGTGCTCTGAAAATTTTCCTGAAATTTTTGTTGCTTGTAGGTGAGATGGGATGCACAATATTGTAAATTTCTGCAACAAAAAGTTCACAACAACTGAGTTAAATTTAAATTAAATTCAGTCAAAATATGTTGTTATAAATATTGTAGTGTAAATTTCGATACAGCATTTAAACTCCTAGAAGCATTTTACATCAACGCGTATATGCCGTAGTTTTCATTCCGTTCATAGTTGCCTATAGGAGCTAAATGCATCTACGTGAAGCTTTAGACTCCCCGGGTCCAGATCCCGAGGATAAATGGTTACTTATACAAGTGAATGGAGGGAAGAAGTCAACCTGGCTAATTTTCTAGTTCTCCTCGCCCCGGGATATTTGCAAAACTTTCAAAGTGGTGGAGGCTGCAAAAATGAGCTCAAATTTGAGCAACTTTAAAAAGTCTTTGGATATATGCGCTAATAATGGTGATTTACGGTTGGCTCAAATGGCTTTTTCCAAGCAATTGGCCATTTTTCTTTAAGTTTCGCATGCTACATAAAATTTCATTACGCTATAATTCCTGCATAAAAAACCATCATCGTCTGAGCAGCTGGGCGGGGAACGGCTCGACTTTATACCATCGGTTTGTTTACATCAAAAGGCAACGGCCCAATAAAAATTAATTAAGTGTAATATTTTGCCAGTAAACCAAAGTGGATTTCCAGCAGCGCGGATAAAAAAAAAAGTGGCCAAAGTTTTCCGGCTTTGCGATTTTTACTGCGGAAACACTTGAAAATTTTTAACATGCACACATCCCTATCTACCTTAATTTTGCTGGTCTTATTGCGACTGCAAAAAACACCAGGTTACACTCAATAAATTTTGATTTCAATGTTCAGTATTTTCTCCCCTTTTTTTTGCGAAAGTTAACTAAGGTGTACCTTTCGGAAAAGCAGACGCGCTAGTTATTAACGCAATATGATAATTTTAATCAAGTTGTGTGTTTAATTTACTCAAACTGAAAGTTTTATAGAAAAAGTTGTCAGTATAATTCTTGGTTGCTGTAGATCTATGTATACTACCAGATTTTATAGGTAGGTACCTACTTGTATAAATTTTACTTTTAATATCACGTCTATAAGTTAACCTAAGTCTAGTTATATTTAGCTGACGTTGGATTACTTAATTCGATCACAAATTTTAAAGAAGGTGCTGAAATAAGTATTATTATTCAGCTGTGGATTTCGCCACGAGTTCTATCTTGAAAATTTTTCATTCGAACTTCTTAAATTGGAGGCGGAATTAATGTTAAGAAACTGGACAAGGGCGAGTTGAACTCGCGTGGAAAGGGTTCCATAAGATGAATATGTTATCTACCATGTTTTTTTTAAATCTGCGGTTTGTAGTTTATGGTGGTTTTCCAATAGTATACCATAGTACGGGACACGGCTCCCAGCGTAGAGAGCCGACCGCGCGAGTGTTAGAGATGGGCGATACCAAATCGTTACATCGAAGTATCGATTATACACTTCTAATATATCGATATTTTACATCGAAGTTTTCAACGCTCGATAAATTCTATAATCGATATTTCTGCATCGATATTTTTGCATCGATATTTTTGCATCGATAATCAGATAGTATCGAAATTTGGAATAAGTTTGCGATAAATTTAAAAAATCGACCGTTAGTTGTTTTTCATTTCTCGACCGCTCAAGATTAAACAAGAGTCAAAAATTTTGGTAAGTACATTTATCTTCCTGTTTCATCTGTGGTCTTGACTCGTTTCGGTTTCGTAAGTGATTTTGATTTTTAACATATGTTTTTGTTTCGCCTATACAAGTGTTACAGAATTTTGATTGTTTACATGTGACATGGTTTACTGTTCAGACTTGGAATCGGGAAAATTGCGAAGAATAAACTACGGCTCTTCCAAAGAACGGAGTATGGGCAGAGTTCAAATGACTCGATGGTAAACGAGCACAGTGCAAGAGATATTTTAAATTCTACAACTTAAATAAAGTTCTACAAATGTAATCGTTTGAATACCGTTACTTTCAAGCATCGATAATTCAATTCAATTCAATTCAACTTTATTAGTGGATTAAGTACAATAAGAAAATGCATTCTTTTAAATAGTACTTATAAAAGTTTTTGGAAAACAAACAATATGTTAATGAGCAATTTAACAAAGGAATTACTTAATGAAAAATCCTTAAAACTATATCAAGTTTAGTAAATACTATATATACCTAAATGTAATATTTTTAATACAAAAGAAAAATAGAAGAATAACTCAGTTTCAAAATAATAATGTTACGATTAAAAGCTACAAACCACACTACAGAAGCCAAGACCGCACTTAACGAGAGAAAAAGGAAAAAGTTCCAAACAAACTTAATCTATATTAATACAATACTGCGTTACTAGATCCCTAAAACTCCGCACCGAGCCTACACCCTACATATCGGCTGTTAAACGATTCCAAGCACGGATTGCTCGAACAAAGTAAGAATCCTCCATGACTGAAGAACGAAAACTAGGTATCAGCAGGTCAGAGCGCCTTGGGGAGTTCAAAAAAATCAATTTTTCATGTAAGTAACCAGGATTCTTTGACGTAATAATTTGGTTAAGGGATGTCACAAGCCTACGCAATAAAAACTGATCCAGCGAACAACCCAGCAGATGGTTACTATATCCCGACACATGATCAAATCTCCTCAAACGAAATATGAATCTTACACAGTCATTAAAAGCCACCTTGACTTTCCTTGAACAGATAGAACAAAGACGTGGGAAAAGTAGGCTGCCATTGATAAAGTAGGGCAGTAGCAACGATTTCACAAGCAACGAGCGTGTATCCGACAACAAAGTAGCAGATGACAACCATAGCCGTCGAAGCCCACCATAAATCTTGCCCATCACATCAGTTATATGGTCACAGCATGTCATTCTAGCGTTGAGGAAAACACCAAGACTTTTTACCCTACCATCAAATGGGAGCATTGTGTTATTCAGAAAAACAGGAGGGATATGAGATACGTCAATATCCCGGCGATAGAATGCAATGCAGTGAGACTTACGCGGATTTAGAAGCAAGCGGTTATCAACCGCCCATGTCGCAATGTTATTCAGGTCCGAGTTCAGCCTGTCAATGCAGTCCTCCATAAGCCCAATAGGTCGACTAAGATATAGCTGTACATCATCAGCATACAGCTGCACCCTGCAGTCCTTAAGAACCTCCGGGAGGTCATTTATATACATGCAGAACAGCAACGGACCGAGGATAGAACCCTGTGGGACGCCACACGCAAGGGACAGAGGACGGGAAAAGCTGTCTTTCACTCGGACCCGCTGCAGTCTATCTGATAGAAAGCTATTTATTAAGGACACAGCGGTGTCGTGGAACTGAAATTTAGTAGCCAGCTTCTCTAGAAAATTGTAGTGATTGACCATATCAAATGCTTTGGAGAAGTCGAGCAATGCAAGAACACACAAATGATCCATATCCAAAGCACAGCGAACGTCACTGGTAACACTCAGAAGAGCTGTTTCACAACTATGAGCCTTACGGAATCCAGATTGGCAGGAGTTTAGCAGACCAAATGTCTCCAAATATAATCAATGGCCTGTTTGGATAATAATTTTTCGAACGCTTTGCTTAGGAATGGAAGTAGACTAACTGGTCTGAAATCATTTGGGACCTTGGCCTGATTTGTCTTCGCTATAGGCACAACAGTAGCAATTTTCCAAGCAGTGGGGAACTGAGAAGTGGTAAAGCACATGTTAAAAATATCTAAAATGGGGTGAATTAACCAGGGCAACAGTAGTTTAATAAATTTTGGGGGAATACCGTCTGGTCCAACAGCGTCAGATTTGACCGCTGCGATAGCTGTGACAACTTCACCAGCATCAACACACCTAAAACTAAAGTAGGCCCGCTGATTATCCGAGGTACCCTCGGTATGACCAGCAATCCGTCGTCCAATACCAGATGATGAAAGTGCGGGCAAAGTAGTAAAATAAGTATTTAACATGTTTGGATCAAGACTGCATTCAACTTTGTCTCCGCCACAAACAGAGGCCTTACGCAAGTTTCTCCACAGAGTCTTCGAAGGAAGCTTTGGATCAAACTTCCTTTTATAGTACCTTCTTTTGGCCTCACGGATTTTTGACGTCACCATATTTCTAACTGACCTATAATGAGTTCGGCTTGCAACAGTTTTAGACCTTAAATATCTTCGATATAGGAAATCACGTTCGAAAATTAGGGACCGAATCTCAGCTGTAAACCAGGGGCAACCGTTGTTATAGATCCTACGTGTCTGAAAAGGGGCATACTTATCATGTAGATAATGTACTGTTTCATTAAATTGTTCAACCTTGTCATCTGGTGATGAATGCGATGATGAACCGTACCATGGTAGGGAATTACACTCATCAGCCAATTGGGCCAAATTTATGTCATCATAATTCCTGTAAGATATAGTTCTATACTTACGATAGTTATTGATATTAATGTTATAAGTCAAGAAAAGGAAATCATGATCAAAAGTAGATGGAGGACTCAGTTGATTATGGAAGGAAACAGCATCGCTATCTGCAGTAAAAAATATATCTAGTAATGAGGGATTGGCCGTATTGAAGTAAGTTGGCAGATTATTTACAACACGTAGATGGAGAGACTGGAACAAGAAGATAAATGATTCAACTAGACCATTAAGATTCAACAAGTTTACATTAAGATCGCCCCCAACGATAATATTAGAGTAACTGTGTGATAGGTTAGAGAATACTTCACTTAATTCAGCTGCGTTCTCAATTCCTTTACAATTTATTGATACTTCGGTATGGCAACATTCCGATACATTGCAATACCAAGTATCGATAATTTTTCTTTCGAATCCTATCTCGAGCGAGTGAGCCGCGCGTCGCCTTGCCTCTGTGACATAAACTTGACATCCCCACCACACTCGCAGCGTAGCGCGCATCACAATAATATGTGCGCTCGCTAGGCTTGCGGCGTCCCTGGCCGATTTGCCTCTTATCGAAGCGTCGAGTTGTAGGTACTTAGCGCGGTAGGTACGAGGAGTGACGGATGTGCCTGGCCTAGTTAAATCCAAGGAGTAGTACCAATAATTTGTCTCAAGAACTTAACATTGTAATTGAAAAACATATTCTCCCATACATTCCAACAGCAAATGTAAGTTTGTACGCACAATATTAAGAGATTTACTATGTTATTTTAAGATCATAGACTTCTTATAGCTTTACCTGTAGTCTATAAGTACAGTACATGTGTACCAAATTTCAACTTAATTGGTCCAGTAGATTCGTAGCAAATTGGCTGTGACAAACGGACAGACAAAGAGACAGACACACGAGTGATGCGGGTCCGGTTTTTCAGTCGGATGTACGGAACCCTAAAAATAGTTTTTAAAAAAAAGTTGAACCGACTTCACAAAAAGCGCGAAAAAGCATAAAATAATTTTTAATTTTATTTCTATTACGACATTTTGTAGTCGGTGCAAATCAAACAAGCCAAACAACTACAACAAAAGTATTTAATCGTCCTTTCTTATGATACGGTAAGCTGAAACGTTCAGGTAGTTTTATGTATTATCTTCAATTGTGCGTTGCTAAGTTAATTTTCATTTTAGCTTATTCTGCTGTTTGTTTCGACATAAGTTTAATTTTCGAAATGTGTTTTATGTTATTCAACCAAAATATTTCGAATATCGAACTTATGGCGGAATGCATAGCTGAATTAATTTAAAGTTCCAATTAGAATTTTAGAAGTAATTCCGCCGGAAAATTTATAATTGGAATTTTCGAAATGAAACGACCCTGGACCCAGCAGAAAATTAGTCACTTAGTGGATATTCGATGGGAAATTTACCCTTCTTTCCTCTTTTCGAAAATTATAAAATGTACACAATTTTTATTTCACTCCAAGTGGTTATTATTTTGTGATTAAAATAAGATTTAATTAGTAAGCATTTTAAATGGTTTGAAACTTATCCTGTGAGTATTTTGTTGTTTTATACATTTGGGTAAAATGGTATACAACGAACGAATTGGATGAATTCATTGAGCGGCACGGCCACCATGCCTTGGCTCCTGGGTTCGAGACCAGGTCTCCCCATGAGCTTTTATTAAGAAATTAAAATAATCCACTCTATTCGTTGTCTAGCTCGCAGCAATGCAAAAACAAGACTCAAGTTTCCTCACTTCCCTCCGGCCAAAACCATGCTAACGCATCAAAGGGTTGTCCCCTAGGCTTTGGCCACATCGTATAAAAAAAAACGTAGATACTTCTTGATGCGGCGCAGAAATGAAAACAATCTCTCTGCTGAGCATTTGGATGCCGATTGACACAAGAAGATCCTCAATGGGCTGTTGGCATATGTATTCCACCAAAAACATTGCATGTGAGAGTAAAAGTTATAGATTTCCTAACAGTTTCGTTGTTTGTGTGCTAACCCTAGCCAGCATACCAAAATTTCAGTTTTCTAAGACTTCAGGAAGTACCCTAGAGGTTTTAATGACGGAGGTTTTCAAATCGACGTATTTCAGCTATTAATAAAATCTAAAGTATAAAAGCTGGACAAATGAAACTTAGTGTGTTTCATTGGTCTGGAAACTATATTTTATTCTAAGAATTTAGGCTCTCTGCTATTATCCAGACCGAAGCTATGAGGGTTCGAAAATAAGACAAAACGCTTCGAGAAAAGATAGGTAGTGCCCAGTCTTGGCGAAGGCACTACTGTTCCCCCAGATATACGTAAGACCTCTTAAAAACCTTTATCATAAATAATTTTACAAAGGTCTGAAATTTCATTTGTGACAAGCTTTTAAGAGTCTTTTGATTCGCTTTGGTCGAGCATTGTTTCAACAATTCCCAACAATTCCCAACGATTTTTTTATACGATGTGGCCAAAGCCTAGGGGTCGAACACTTTGATGCGTTAGCATGGTTTTGACCGGAAGGGAATTAGGGTAAAGGAAGTGAAGAAACTTGAGTCTTGTTTTTGCATTGCTGCGAGCTAGACAACAGCCCAGAGACGGAGTGGATTATTTTAATTTCTTAATAAAGACTCACGGGGAGACCTGGTCTCGAACTCGGGACCCATGGCACGGTGGTCGTGCCGCTGAACGAATTGATTCAACTCCGTCTCCATGAGTTGAGTTTAAGAAAAAATTGTAGAGGTTTTGTAAGAGCATGAAAAAGTTACTACTTTCTTTACAACATCTAATTGCATGCTTGGTGGATTCAAGGAAGAGACGAGGAGACAAGGAGAGTAGAGACGGAAATCACACCAAGTGCAAGTTGACAGTTCAACTTCATCTTCCTCCATGTCCTCACCTTCCCAACGAACAAGTTGGCTGGTCTCACGTACACGGCTCATATACGCAATGGCCTATCCTGTATATTCTATAATCTAAGTTTTATATTCTAATTAAGAAAGCGTTTCAAATTATTTTTGTCTATTCATATAGACATGTTTACATCCGTCAAGAGCTGTCAAGAGCAATTTGTTATACGCTCGAATACAATACCGACATTTTCAAATTATCGATATTTTTTTTGTCGATAAAATCGATACATTGCATCGGAAGATTTAAGACATTATAATACCAGATATCGATATATTTTGATTCAATTTCTATATCTACAACGCGCGATACAAGAGCTACAAGTCGCTCCCACCCAGGCCCGTAGAGACAAAATTCGGGCCCGGGGGATACCACATACGGGTACCCGCGAAAGGAATTTCCTGCCCGGGGCTAAGCGTTTACGGGCCCATATACAATCGAATGAATGCCTTTCAATGTAAAATGTGTCTAGTATATTACACTTTTTCGATCGTGAAACATTTTTTTCTATATATAATTAAAATTTTCTGTTGATGACTTAGATGACGGGCCCCTTTTGAAAGCCCGGGCCCGGGGCGTTCACCCCCTCCCCCCCCTCCCCCCTCGGCGGCCCTGCTCCCACCTCTATACTATACCAGGTCAAATTTAAACGTGCCGTAAAATTTCAGGAACCTTTTTCTAAGCCGAACAACACAAATGTGTTTTTCCCTCGTCATATGAGCCCGAAACTTTCAAACGGGGCGTAGATCGACACCTAATTCACTCAACCTCCCAATCCATTTCTCTCACCCTTAATTCCTTTCCTGCCAAGGCTGTGCTTTAGCATTATAGGGCATCCCCTGAGCTTTGGCAACTTCATATATGTATATAAAAAAACTAGCCAAAAGCTCCCAGCATGTACTAACCTTGACTGGATTTCGACATATTGATATTTAATATTTGTCTAACAAACAGAAATAAAAGAAATATGAACGCTTTTAAAGATGTTTTCCCGATTATAAATAAATTTCGTTTTTTCTGAACTTCAAAACTTGATGAAAATGGCTTAAACCACATTAATCCGACTGCACATGTATTAAATAGCAGTCAACTTTCAATTATTAGCAACATTACCCGAAATGGTGTGCGTCAGTACTAAATTGATCGAAGATTCAGTAGTTTACCGTTAAACGCAGGGGCAATTTCGTTAAATTCGTTCAATTCGTCAAGTTATGTATTTTCCGATCACGCCACAACGGTAAGTTTAGTTGTAGTGGTATAGTGCGGAAGTTTAGCTGCAAATTTGACTCCTTTGTTCTTTGCTCTGTCATTTGCAAACTTTTAATTTGTTAAATTTGTGTTAAATTGCGAAGTGCTAGTGTTTCGAGTTAATTACAAAATGTTTTTGGCTGCAACAGAGGTGTCTACTAAAAGAGACAAAGGGTAAGTTATTTTATTCTCCAGCCTTTTGGTTAATTTCAACATAACCTTCCTTTCGGCACAATTTAGTGTCATTGAAATGTAAAATTTTGTCTATATTTTCGTGGTAATTTGATAATATTAATAGATAATTTAGGAATACAAATACATGGCAGTAAAATAAAACTGAAACTTTTCATTTCCTCTTGGAATTGTTCAAATCCATACAAATGCGTCTCAGTTGAAGAGCAATTTTGCTTCGATTGCTGGCTTTCCTGATTGTCACACGAGGGAAGCCTTCTTGAATTGTTGCAAATAAAATTAACCTAAAAATCTACTCTTGTCCAGGGAATGGTTTTCAAGGGTTTTGTTTAGTTTTCTGGTTTTTAATCCATGCTAAAATATTGAGCCACAGTAAAGCTAATGTTCCCACATAAATGACTCTATGGCGAGGCTTAATAAAAAGGAAATTAATGGTACTCGCTGGTATCCAGAACATACAGGCACGCCGGTAAGTTGACGCAAATTTTTCTCTCCATTCAAGGAATGGATCTTCTTTTCGTTCCAACGTAGACATCGCTGCAATTATAGTGAATTATTAAAGGATTCTATTTTCGTAATAAAGTCGGTGAGACAAACAAATGAAGAAAACCGATAACAAAATAGGCGTGCAAACTAATTGATCCAGTAAGAGTTTTTTATTACTGTCGATGTTCCAGCTCCCGGAAGTCTGGAATCCAGCCATTTGTACCTGAAATAATTCCAATAAAATTTTACATTGTGATTTATAAAGTTTCTAAGTTCAAAAACAACAAAATGTGTGAACTAAATAATAATCTAATGGAAACTATCACCAGGATAGTGCGTTCAATGAATCTCACTCTTCTATCGCTATTTCCATGGCCATTGTGCTAACGATATTGCTAGTCTAATTCCTTGTTGACACATACAACGTGCGCTACAAGAGCTACGATTCGCTCCCATCCCTATACTTTCCAGGTAGAATTTGGACGTTCCGTGAAATTTCGGGAATCTTTTCTAAGCAGAACAACACGAATGTGAAACAGTTTACCATCTTCTGTTTATTCCTCGTCATATGATCCCGAAACTTTCAAACGGGGCGTACATGAACACCTCCTTCACTCAACCTCCTAATCCATTTTCCTCATCCTTAATTCCTTTCCTGCCAAGGCTGTGCTTTAGCATCATAGGGCATCCCCTGAGCTTTGGCAACATCTTACAATATATGTATATATAAAGAAATAACGGCGATATATGGGGTACGTTTAAGAAGTCAGTCAAATGCGCATTTAGTTTCAACCCTCATGCAAAGGCAGCCATTATTAACATGCGAAAGCATACAAAATGCAGTCAAAACTGACTGCTGGGATGAACGATTAAATGCAAAAGGAAGAAGGTTGTTTGTTTGACGTACTAAAAATATATCTAGAAATATTTAATTTGGTATTATAACCCTAGTGCAGAGATGGGCATTTTTTATTCGAATAAAGATAAAAGCTAAAAACTCAAATAAATTGAAAAATCGAATAAAAATTTATTTGATTACAAAAATTATTTGTTATTTGTAGAATTATTCGCAAATAATTATTTGTTATTATTTGAATTTCAAATAATTATTTGTTACTCGATCGTGCGTTATTTGATAATCAAATAATTATTCATTATTTGATGAATTATTCGCAAATAATTATCTGTTATTTGGTGCTTTTTATTCGAATTTCAAATAATTATTTTTTATTCGATTATCAAATAATTATTCGATAGTTGATGTGTTTTTATGGAATAATTATTATATTAAACGTAAGATAACTGAAGGTTAAACTTATAAAGAGTGCGAAGGAACTTAGTGTTTCAGATAGCAAATTTTACCTATTATTTAAAACGGCATCATGTAAATTGTAATTAAAGTGCTAGTGTATATGAAAACAAACTATTCCTGAATTTACCTGAAATTAGGAATTATAATTTCCAGTGCTAATGTATCTGTAAACCTCCGCGAATCAATTGATTATATATTTTTTTCATTCAATTGACGCTAAAATTATTCTATACAAACCCAATTAATTTGCTTTAAAAATTTCACAAATACTTAATTGGAAAAAATTACTTAAATCTTAAACATCGTAACATAACAAGACAGTTAATTTCTTAAGTACGAGACACCTTGTGATATGAAATGCGTGTTCCAAGAAATAATTTTTTTAAATTGAACTAATGGAGACCAACAACAAATAATTATTCCATAAAGAGACATCAACTACCGAATAATTATTTGATAATTGTATTAAAAATAATTATTTTAAATTCGAATAAAAACCACCAAATAACAAATAATTATTTGCAAATAATTCATCAAATAACGAATGATTATTTGATTATCGAATAACGTACAATCAAATAACAAGTAATCATTTGAAATTGGAAAAAGGAGCACCAAATAACAAATAATTATTTGCGAATAACTTAAAATAAATTGAAAATCAAATAAAAATGTATTGGAATAATTTTTTATTCGACTTTAAAAAAAATCTTTATTTGATTGAAAATTTATTCGAATAATGCCCATCACTGCCCAAGTGATACCCTTAACAGTAATTTGAGCAATAATAACATCTTTTTTAAAGGACAAAACTTACAAATTAGAAACATTTTCTGATTTTTCACTCAATTCTGTACCGTTTTCGAATAATTCATCATTTAAAGCAGAAAGTTCACTGTAGAATACAGAATTAACTGCAACATAAACTAAAAAATATTAATTTATAGTTTTACTCGTAGTCCGAATCCATTTTAGGCCGTTTTTAAGATAACACCACAAACAAATTCTTTAGCAGCTAAAAATTTCCAAATGAAAGAAATGCGCAGCTAATTTGCAGCAACTGTCAAATTGATCGAGCGAATGCAATACATTTACATCGGCATTGCACTTGTTGAATGCGGAGAATACGCATTTAACTGACTTCTTAAACGCACCCATGGTGAGTAACAACAATCAATTAGGCAAGAAGTCTAAAAGTGGGAGACGGTGGCACGTTTAGAATTTGCCAAAACGGAGAGACGGAGTTGGATCAGAGTTGGTTGAGCGGCATGACCGCCAAGCCATTGTTCCCGGGTTCGAGACCCAGTCTCTCCGTGGGATTTTAGTAAGAAAATAAGAAATCCATTTCGTCTCCGTACTGTTGTCTAGCAATAATGAAAAAACAAGACATTTAAGTTTCCTGACTCCCCCTTACCCTAAATTCCGTTCCGGTTAAAGCAATGCTAATGCATCAAAGGGTTGTTCCCGTAGGCTTTGGTCACATCGTAGAAAAAAAACAAGGCTTGCTTGGTCGGAAAATTAGAGTAATTTGAATTATTTCTCATGTTATCTACGAGGAAGAAACTAATGGAGATGCCCTTACGTGTATATGTATAGGCTGACTTTCCCTGGTCAAATTTTAATGCGTGTGATGTCAAAAGTAAACGAAGTGCTGTCAAATTAACGAAGTTCTGTCACTTTTCTGTTGGCCGATTTAAATGTTCTGATTTAATGAAATTGGTGTATTATATATGATTAAAAATTTAATATTGGTGAAGTGAACTAAGATTTATATATACTTTAACTGAAATTGTTAGTTGAATAAACAAGCTTTTAGTGAAAACTTATTATGAAGTGCATAGTAGAATTTTGTCCAAATAACACCCTTTGTCGACAATCTGCCTATCAATGATGTATCCTAAATCTCCTCGCACTCGAGATTTTTATGTTAAGCTGGTAACGCGTTTCAATAAAGCTTGTATGTCATGTCTCGAATATGACTCAATATTTTTTATGAATACTGTTTTTTTAATTACTCTACTTATTTCAAAGAATTATTTGTAATTAATTTTTCTTCTCTTCTAGGTGCTAATTGAGACAACGCTTACGATAAAAGTTTTAATGAATTTATCCGCGATATTTGAAATTTGTACAGGTCAAGTGTTCGGGCAGTGCTATAGTATTATTTGTTTTGATGAGTTTTAAACCGTTCTACTAATTTGCGCGCGCGTTTAGCCTCAAGCAACGAAATAAACGATTCACCAGGTCTTACGGAAATAAGTTCACTTTGAAAAACGTTTTAAGAAATTCAAGGGTTCGCCCATGTATATTTAAACTGAGCTTTAATTGCAACGAACGTATATGGTCCACCTTTTTAGGTCTGACCAATTACGAAATTAAGCTCATATTGTCTTCGCGCGCGTATATGCTTCATTCCACTACGATGCATCTAGCCCACCTGTTTAGGTCTGACTACTTGCGGGAATTGAGGTTCGTATTTGAATTGGCCTTTAATTGCAACGGATGCAGATAGACCACCTTTTTAGGTTTGTCTATTTGCAGGATTAGACTGATAAATCTTCAAAAATCTGCCTAATTTGGGGTGATTGTTTTTTCAATTGAGGCTCGTATTCGGTTAAGACTTTTGTGTTCGCAAATGTTACATCTTTTTAAATCAAATGTGAAAGTGTAAATCGAGTGACGGAGTGTATTTCTTTGGCCTGTTTACAATCGATTACGTAAAATAGAAATTGTCTCAACATTAAGCAGCAAACTTCTAAACGAAATTCAGCGGAATCTACTATAGCAGTGATAACTTCGTATGGACTTATAATTTAAGGTAGGTGTATTTTAATACTTACGTAGGCTAGTTTTACGTAAAATAAAAAGAAAAAATAACCTTTGCTCTGGAAATTTAAATCTTAGTATTTTAAGTAGGCTTCTAGTTTTTTTAAATCCCGAAATTGTTTGGTATTAAATCGAATTTACATTGTGGAAGCATCGTTTCGTTTTCTTAAGTTAAAGAGCTTTAATTAAACTATTTTAGATCATAGAGCTGACGTGCCTTATATTGTATAGCTAAAATGTATCCACTTTTTGCTTGCAACTATGTGGGACATGTATATTTTATTTCCCCTTTAAAAGTACTTGTTTTTCAACCAAAAATAATGCTGTCAAATTTAGTGTTCTCGTTTTAGGGTCAAACTTAAATCTGATGTAGAACTCTAGCGTCATTCGGTGCAGCTATTTCAAATACTTCCTGTATTTCTCTTTCAATTTTTCTAAAAGCAATTAAACACTTAAAGGTCACTGCATCACTAGGATGTGCTCTTCAACTCTGTTAACCTATCTATCATGTAATATATAATATTGTCCTGAGCCGTGTGTGTATTTTTAATAAGTCGCCCGAATACAGCCTAAATCAATACGATGTACTTCATAAAAATTTAATGACCTTACCTCTTAAGATATGACAGGAAGCGAATAAAATGCATAACTTGATTTACTTCTCAACATCGCCCTGGAACATGTAATGGAGAAGTTTGGACTCAGAAACAAGATTGCAAATGGGGATTTATTTGTTGAATTTTGTAACTAGCAGCATCTTGTCATCGGTGGAACCTTATTTAAACACAAAAAATACCACTTAAGATCCGTGGTTTTTCCAGATAGTAGAACTGAGAATCAGATTGATCATTTCGCTGTTTCGAACAGCTGGAGAAAGTGTCTTCTTGATGTAAGGTCTAAGCGCGCAACACAACATCTAATATGCCACGACTTAATGTGCAGAGGCTAAAACACCAAACATCCGCAACGCATATACCACCGCCAAAAAGTGATGCACTACGTCATAACAATCGAACAAAAGTAGGAATGGGCGCAGGAATGTTTTATAAGCTGTGGTACAGAACACGTGGGACAATTTACCCTGCGCTTAAACTTGCTGATACTCTAGTGGAATTTTCTGAGAGATTATTCATTTCTGTTATGTCTTGAACAATTTCATCCGAGCCGTATGCATCTTCCGAACCAACTGGCGCTGGTTCTAATGTCACTTCCAGCAACTTTTCTACATTTCCTCTTTTTTCCCCTGCTTGTTTTTATACACGCCACACACCTTGATTTCGCGTACTCATTTGATTCTGTAATGAATTCACGTGGAAATGCTAAAGAAGTCCATCGAGAACGCATGCTATAATAACATCATTACAACGACATTTCTATGGTACTCGCTTGGGACGGAGCAAATCGTGTTTCGTTTAATGCATCAAAAACTCAATGCTGTTTAATGTCCCTAAAAAACGCCCAGTTCACCCCTAACCCATTTCAGTCAATGAAGTGAATATACCCAATTCGCCCTACCTAAACATTTTGGGTATTCAGATATCCAGCAATCTTAGCTGGACTGATCATATATTTGCAATTGCCAAAAGTGCGATGAAATGCTTTGGTTTTCTACAGAGATGTTAGAAATATTTCACCTCACCTGACTTAGCGCTGATCTACAAGTCCCAGAATAGGCCTAGACTTGAATATAATTCCCACATATTTGGGCAGGGGCCGGACACACCGCATTGTCCGCGTAAGACAAAGTCCAGCGTAAGGCTATTAAACTTATTGGCGATTTCTCAATCTCTGAGGGCCTTGACTCTCTAGAGCATCGACGGAATGTCGGCTGTCTCTCACTCTTCTATCGCTATTTCCATGGCCATTGTTCTAACAAAATTGCTAGTATGATCCATTGTAGACTAATGACAATGCACTAGAGATGGACGATACTGCATCGATACATCGTAGTATCGATAATTCTCTTCTAACATACCGATATTTTGTATCAATGCTTGTAACGCCCGATAAATCCTTTAATCGATATTTTTGCATCGATACTCAGTTAGTATCGAAATTCTAAACAACTTCCAGTGATGCCAAATCAATGACTTACTTTAAGAATTAATATTTTTATAAAGGAAAAAGAAAGTTATTATCTACTGTATCGTATCTTTTCAAAATATAACTAAGAACTAGTAAGGATAAAATGGCCGTACACACGGCGTACAACGGCTGTATGGAATTTGAAAAAAATAACATATCATCTTGTTTTGCACTGGTCCGTTTGTATGCGGTGACTAAATTTTATTGAAATGACAATGATCACAAACACGAACTCTCTGATTTTTTATGGCACTTGAACCGTGCTGCTTTATTTAGGTATACCGAGTAGTTAGCAGTGAACATTCGTCCTGATAAGTATTCTCGTTCTTGTGCAGTGCATTTGAATGTTAAAAAAAGAAACGGAGACGGACTTGGATCAATGCGTTGAGCGGCAAGACCAACATGCCATGGGTCCCAGGTTCGAGCCCAGATGATCGTGAGCTTTTATTAAGAAATTAAAATAATCCACTCCGTCTCTGGGCTGTTGTCTAGCTCGCAGCAATGCAAACAAGACTCAAGTTTCCTCACTTCCCTTACCCTAATTCCCTTCCGGCCAAAACCATGCTAACGCATCAAAGGGTTGTCCCCTAGGATTTTTCCACATCGTATAAAACAAAACAAAATCCAAAACATATTAAAGTTGGTGGCGATTTGGGTTAGATTTATGAATACAATATAGCTACCATCTATGAAGCAAAAATAATATATACCTATGTATAATTTATATTGTGCAAATCTTTTATTTTTGAAAGACAAGCTATTGTTTTAAAAATGTTTAAAAAAATTAGAAGTGATTACGAATGTCAACAGTTATCAATTGTAATTCCTTATTGCCGGAATTTTGTAATTGAAAAAGATTTAAGTTTTTTACTTCAATATTGCTTTGTACGCTCATCGCCTTATCATAAGATGACCGCTATACGACCTCTCATTCTGGTAAAACGCCGCTGTACAGCCCATGAAGAGCCTTGTCTAGGACATGTTTGGAATCTTGTAAAGCGAAATTGTCCTTTAAGGTACCCTTTAGTGACCGTTGAACGCCCGAAAGAGTGTTTATTTGTACATACGCCCTGAGTACAGAAGTATTTTCAAAATCAATTATTTTTACTCGGGGACCAACACAGCATCTTACTGGTTCATCGGAAATTAATCAAACAAAGGATAAAATTAGTTTAATAGTTAATATTGTGCTTAATCGACGCTATTTTTTTTTTTTTAATTTTCAAAATGGCGGCTTTTGAAAGTTTACTCGCTGGTTTTCAAGCAAAAAACCACCAGTTTATTGTTTACAAAATTCGAAGTTTAAAAAAATTTAAATCCATCGTCAAGGACATATGTGCTCACAATAAGCTATATAAATTTCATCCAAATCCGTCCAGTAGTTTTTGAATTATAGTGGTCACCGACTTTAAAAACATAGTTTCGAGAAAACCGCGTTTAAAGTTTAAAGTACTCATTAGCGCGTTGCACAGAGTTCTTCAGTAAATGTGGCATATCTCGAAAACTATTTGTCGGATGACTTGAAATTTTTAGAGATTATTTTCAAGAAAATGCAAAAAAAAAACAAAAATCGATTTTGTGAAAATTCTGACCAGACCTAACCCCTTCTCAAAGAGTTTTTTAAAACGATTTTTATTATGTCCTTTGTCTATTTATTCAAACAAAATTAATAATTCACTTCTAATTTGTACATAAACTCAGAAAATCTTTTTCTCGAATGCTTTAGAGTTAGACGGAAATCACACCAAGTACAAGTTGACAGTTCAACTTCATCTTCCTCCATGTCCTCACCTTCCCAACGAACAAGTTGGCTGGTCTCACGTACACGACTCATATACGCAATGGCCTATCCTGTATATTCTATAATCTAAGAAAGCGTTTCAAATTATTTTTGTCTATTCATATAGACATGTTTACATCCGTCAAGAGCTGTCAAGAGCAATTTGTTATACGTTCGAATACAATACCGACATTTTCAAATTATCGATATTTTTTTTGTCGATAAAATCGATACATTGCATCGGAAGATTTAAGACATTATAATACCAGATATCGATATATTTTGATTCAATTTCTATATCTACAACGCGCGATACAAGAGCTACAAGTCGCTCCCACCCAGGCCCGTAGAGACAAAATTCGGGCCCGGGGGATACCACATACGGGTACCCGCGAAAGGAATTTCCTGCCCGGGGCTAAGCGTTTACGGGCCCATATACAATCGAATGAATGCCTTTCAATGTAAAATGTGTCTAGTATATTACACTTTTTCGATCGTGAAACATTTTTTTCTATATATAATTAAAATTTTCTGTTGATGACTTAGATGACGGGCCCCTTTTGAAAGCCCGGGCCCGGGGCGTTCACCCCCTCCCCCCCCCTCCCCCCTCGGCGGCCCTGCTCCCACCTCTATACTATACCAGGTCAAATTTAAACGTGCCGTAAAATTTCAGGAACCTTTTTCTAAGCCGAACAACACAAATGTGTTTTTCCCTCGTCATATGAGCCCGAAACTTTCAAACGGGGCGTAGATCGACACCTAATTCACTCAACCTCCCAATCCATTTCTCTCACCCTTAATTCCTTTCCTGCCAAGGCTGTGCTTTAGCATTATAGGGCATCCCCTGAGCTTTGGCAACTTCATATATGTATATAAAAAAACTAGCCAAAAGCTCCCAGCATGTACTAACCTTGACTGGATTTCGACATATTGATATTTAATATTTGTCTAACAAACAGAAATAAAAGAAATATGAACGCTTTTAAAGATGTTTTCCCGATTATAAATAAATTTCGTTTTTTCTGAACTTCAAGACTTGATGAAAATGGCTTAAACCACATTAATCCAACTGCACATGTATTCAATAACAGTCAACTTGCAATTATTACTCGAAATGGTGTGCGTCAGTACTAAATTGATCGAAGATTCAGTAGTTTACCGTTAAACGCAGGGGCAATTTCGTTAAATTCGTTCAATTCGTCAAGTTATGTATTTTCCGATCACGCCACAACGGTAAGTTTAGTTGTAGTGGTATAGTGCGGAAGTTTAGCTGCAAATTTGACTCCTTTGTTCTTTGCTCTGTCATTTGCAAACTTTTAATTTGTTAAATTTGTGTTAAATTGCGAAGTGCTAGTGTTTCGAGTTAATTACAAAATGTTTTTGGCTGCAACAGAGGTGTCTAACTAAAAGAGACAAAGGGTAAGTTCTTTTATTCTCCAGCCTTTTGGTTAATTTCATCATACCCTTCGTTTCGGCACAATTTACTAATTTAGTGTCATTGATTTGCAAAATGTTGTCTATATTTTCGTGGTAATTTGATAATATTAATAGATAATTTAGGAATACAAATACGGGGCAGTAAAATAAAACTGAAACTTTTCATTTCCTCTTGGAATTGTTCAAATCCATACAAATGCGTCTCAGTTGAAGAGCAATTTTGCTTCGAACTTCGCTGGCTTTCCTGATTGTCACACGAGGGAAGCCTTCTTGAATTGTTCCAAATAAAATTAACCTAAAAATCGACTCTTGTCCAGGGAATGGTTTTCTGGTTTTTAATCCATGCTAAAATATTGAGCCACAGTAAAGCTAATGTTCCCGCATAAATGACTCTATGGCGAGGCTTAATAAAAAGGAAATTAATGGAACTCGCTGGTTTCCAGAACATACAGGCACGCCGGTAAGTTGACGCAAATTTTTCAAGGAATGGATCTTCTGATCGTTCCAACGTAGACATCGCTGCAATTATAGTGAATTATTAAAGAATTCTGTTTTCGTAATAAAGTCGGTGAGACAAACAAATGAAGAAAACCGACAACAAAATAGGCGTGTAAACTAATTGATCCAATAATAGTTTTTTTATTACTGTCGATGTTCCAGCTCCCGGAAGTATGGAATCCAGCCATTTGTACCTGAAATAATTCCAATAAAATTTTACATTGTGATTTATAAAATTTATCAGTTCAAAAACAACAAAATGTGTGAATTAAATGATCATCTAATGGAAAGTATCACCAGGATAGTGCGTTCAATGATTTGTCTCTCACTCTTCTATCGCTATTTCCGTGGCCATTGTTCTAACGAAATTCCTAGTCTGATTCCTTGTAGACGCATATAACGGGCGATACAAGAGCTACAAATCGCTCCCATCCCTATACTCTCCAGGTAAAATTTGGATATACCGTGAAATTTCGGGAATCTTTTCTAAGCAGAACAACACGAATGTGAAACAGTTTACCATCTTCTGTTTTTTCCTCGTCATATGATCCCGAAACTTTCAAATGGGGCGTACATGAAAACCTCCTTCACTCAACCTCCTAATCCATTTTCCTCATCCTTAATTCCTTTCCTGCCAAGGCTGTGCTTTAGCATCATAGGGCATCCCCTGAGCTTTGGCAACATCTTACAATATATGTATATATAAAGAAATAACGGCGATATATGGGGTACGTTTAAGAAGTCAGTCAAATGCGCATTTAGTTTCAACCCTCATGCAAAGGCAGCCATTATTAACATGCGAAAGCATACAAAATGCAGTCAAAACTGACTGCTGGGATGAACGATTAAATGCAAAAGGAAGAAGGTTGTTTGTTTGACGTACTAAAAATATATCTAGAAATATTTAATTTGGTATTATAACCCTAGTGCAGAGATGGGTATTTTTTATTTGAATAAAGATAAAAGCTATTTGATTACAAAAATTATTTGTTATTTGTAGAATTATTCCCAAAGAATTATTTGTTATTATTTGAATTTCAAATAATTATTTGTTACTCGATCGATTCATTATTTGATGAAGTATTCGCAAATAATTATCTGTTATTTGGTGCTTTTTATTCGAATTTCAAATAATTATTTTTTATTCGATAATCAAATAATTATTTGATAGTTGATGTCTCTTTATGGAATAATTATTATATTAAACGTAAGATAACTGAAGGTTAAACTTATAAAGAGTGCGAAGAAACTTAGTGTTTCAGATAGCAAGTTTTACCTATTATTTAAAACGGCATCATGTAAATTGTAATTGAAGTGCTAGTGTATATGAAAACAAAGCATTCCTAAATTTACCTGAAATTAGGAATTATAATTTCCAGAGCTAATGTATCTGTAAACCTCTGCGATTCAATTGATTATATATTTTTGTCATTCAATTGACGCTAAAATTATTCTATACAAACCCAATTAATTTGCTTTAAATATTTCACAAATACTTAATTGGAAAAAAATCACTTAAATCTAAAACATCGTAACATCTAAATCTAAAACATCGTAACATCGTACGAGACACCTTGTGGTATGAAATACGTGTACCAAGAAATAAATTTTTTAAATTGAACTAATGGACACCAACGACAAATACTTATTCCATAAAGAGACATCAACTACCGAATAATTATTTGATAATCGTATTAAAAATAATTATTTGAAATTCGAAAAAAAGCACGAAATAACAAATAATTATTTGCGAATAAGTAATCAAATAACAAATAATTATTTGATTATCGAATAACGAGCGATCGAATAACAAATAATCATTTGAAATTGGAATAAGGAGCACCAAATAACAAATAATTATTTGCGAATAAGTCATCAAATAACGAATAATTATTTGATTATCGATAAGGATAAGGAGCACCAAATAACAAATAATTATTTGCGAATAACTTAAAATAATTTGAAAATCAAATAAAAATTTATTCGATTTTTAAAAAAATCTTTATTTGATTGAAAATGTATTCGAATAATGCCCATCACTGCCCTAGTGATACCCTTAACAGCAATTTGAGCAATAATAACATCTTTTTTAAAGGACGAAACATACAAATTAGAAACATTTTCTGATTTTTTACCCAATTTTGTACCGTTTTCGAATAATTCATCATTTAAAGCAGAAAGTTCACTGTAGAGTACAGAATTAATTGCATAAACATAAACTAAAAAATATAAATTTATAGTTTTACTCGTAGTCTGAATCCATTTTAGGCCATTTTTAAGATAACACCACAAACAAATTCGTTAGCACCTAAAAATTTCCAAATGTAAGAAATGCGCAGCTAATTTGCAGCAACTGTCAAATTGATCGAGCGAATGCAATGCATTTAGATCGGCATTGCACTTGTTGAACGACTGCATGCGGAGAATGCGCATTTAACTGAGTTCTTGAACGCACCCTCATGGTGAGTAACAACAATCAATTAGGCAAGAAGTCTAAAAGTGGGAGACGGTGGCACGTTTGGAATTTGCCAAAACGGAGAGACGGAGTTGGATCAGTTGGTTGAGCGGCACGACCGCCAAGCCATTGTTCCCGGGTTCGAGACCCAGTCTCTCCGTGGAATTTTAGTAAGAAATTAAGAAATCTATTCCGTGTCTGAACTGTTGTTGTCGCAATAATGAAAAAACAAGACATTCAAGTTTCCTTACTTCCCTTGCGACCAAAGCTATGCTAACGCATCAAAGGATTGTCCCCTAGGCTTTGGTCACATCGTAGAAAAAAAAACAAGGCTTGCTTGGTCGGAAAATTAGAGTAATTTAAATTGTTATTTCTCATGTTATCTAAGGAAGAAACTAATGGAGATGCCCTTACGTATATATATATACGCTGATTTTCCCTGGTCAAATTCTAATGCGTGTGATGTCAAAATTAAACGAAGTTCTGTCACTTTTCTGTTCACCGATTTAAAATTGCTGATTTAAGGGGCGAAGTACATAAAGAGGCCGAAAAAAAGGACTTTTTTGGGCTTTATTTTTGGGAAAATGAAAAAGGTCCACATGAAATCGATATTATATGTACTTAGGGCAATGTCTTAAGAAGAGAAGAAACATTTTTTACATTTTGAAAAATAAAAAGTTAATCAACTTTTGGTGGGTTTCGTAACTCGTGTCGCGGCTGACATCGAAATCGGCGTAAATTCTCCTGGCCGCAATTTTCATCTGAAATCAAAAAACCAAACATTTTTATACTCGAGTGGGTTGTTTATTCTAGATAGACTACGATCTTTTCGAAATTCGAACATTAACTATAAAAATCGGGCATGGAAAAAAAAGTTGTCTTTTTTGGCAAAAATTTTGATTATTTTCGCGTCAAAAATGGTCTTAAAATGATTTTTTTGCTATGTCCGTAGTCTATCTAGAGTAGTTTTTTATGCCCTTTAAAATGAGTGCTGGATGAAGAAAATTGGTTCAATAGTTTTTTTGTAATCTTTTACGCCAATTTGAAAAACATGGTTTTGAGAAAACGCCGTTTAAAGTTTGTCCCGAAAAACTGACGAAAAAGATGCAGATAAGGAGAAGGAAGGTAAGAGGGGAGGGGTATTCTCAGAAAAATCGGTATTTGGACTGAAAACATCGAGAACGCTCTTTAACAAAGTCGCATTCATCACTCTAAATTCCAGAGCAGAAAAAAAATCCGGTAAGCGGAATCACACGCGCAGCAGAGATCCTCGATCCCGGATCGGCGCCGACCAATTTCAAGTGGCATATCTTTCACAATTTTCCAGATAGGCTTTTGGAATTTTGCAATTATATTCTTAGAGCATATACTTATCGATTAAGACAATAAAAAAAAATCGTTTTTTTAAACGTCTTCATGTACTTCCCCCCTTAATGAAATTGGTGTATTATATATCATTAAAAATTTAATATTGGTGAAGTGAACTAAGATTTATATATACTTTAACTGAAATTGTTAGTTGAATAAACAAGCTTTTAGTGAAAACTTATTATGAAGTGCATAGTAGAATTTTGTCCAAATAACACCCTTTGTCGACAATCTGGAAAGGTTAAAGATACATCCATTTGGCCAAATCCTTATTATAATGCCTATCAATGACGTATCCTTAATCTCCTCGCACTCGAGATTTTTATGTTAAGCTTAATAATTTTTAAATTAATTTTTTTTCTCTTCCAGGTGATAATTGAGACAACGCGTACGATAAAAGTTTTGATGAATTTATCCGCGATATTTTAAATTTGTACAGGTCAAGTGTTCGGGCAGTGCTATAGTATTATTTGTTTTGATGAGTTTTAAACCGTTCTACTAATTTGCGCGCGCGTTTAGCCTCAAGCAACGAAATAAACGATTCACCAGGTCTTACGGAAATAAGTTCACTTTGAAAAACGTTTTAAGAAATTCTAGGGTTCGCCCATGTATATTTAAACTGCGCTTTAATTGCAACGAACGTATATGGTCCACCTTTTTAGGTCTGACCAATTACGAAATTAAGCTCATGTCTTCGTTCGCGTATATGCTTCATTCCACTACGATGCATCTAGCCCACCTGTTTAGGTCTGACTACTTGCGAGAATTGAGGTTCGAATTTGAATTGGGCTTTAATTGCAACGAACGTATATGGTCCACCTTTTTAGGTCTGACCAATTACGAAATTAAGCTCATATAGTCTTCGCTCGCGTATATGCTTCATTCCACTACGATGCATCTAGCCCACCTGTTTAGGTCTGACTACTTGCGGGAATTGAGGTTCGAATTTGAATTGGGCTTTAATTGCAACGAACGCATATGGTCCACCTTTTTAGGTCTGACCAATTACGAAATTAAGCTCATAGTGTCTTCGCGCTCGTATATGCTTCATTCCACTACGATGCATCTAGTCCACCTGTTTAGGTCTGACTACTTGCGGGAATTGAGGTTCGAATTTGAATTGGGCTTTAATTGCAACGAACGCATATGGTCCACCTTTTTAGGTCTGACCAATTACGAAATTAAGCTCATAGTGTCTTCGCGCGCGTATATGCTTCATTCCACTACGATGCACGTAGCCCACCTGTTTAGGTCTGAACATTTGCGGGAATTGAGGTTCGAATTTGAATTGGGCTTTAATTGCAACGAACGCATATGGTCCACCTTTTTAGGTCTGACCAATTACGAAATTAAGCTCATATATTTTCTTCGTTCCCATATATGCTTCATCCCACTACGATGCATGTAGCCCACCTGTTTAGGTCTGACTACTTGCGGGAATTGAGGTTCGTATTTGAATTGGCTGATAAATCTTCAAAAATCTGCCTAATTTGAGGTGATTGTTTTTTCAATTGAGGCTCGTATTCGGTTAAGACTTTTGTGATCGCAAATGTTTCATCTTTTTAAATCTACTGTGAAAGTGTAAATCGAGTGACGGAGTGTATTTCTTTGGCGCGTTTACAATCGATTACGTAAAATAGAAATTGTCTCAACATTAAGCAGCAAACTTCTAAACGAAATTCAGCGGAATCTACTATAGCAGTGATAACTTCGTATGGACTTATAATTTAAGGTAGGTGTATTTTAATACTTACGTAGGCTAGTTTTACGTAAAATAAAAAGAAAAAATAACGTTTGCTCTGGAAATTTAAATCTTAGTATTTTAAGTAGGCTTCTAGTTTTTTTAAATCCCGAAATTGTTTGGTATTAAATCGAATTTACATTGTGGAAGCATCGTTTCGTTTTCTTAAGTTTAATTAAACTATTTTAGATCATAGAGCTGACGTGCCTTATATTGTATAGCTAAAATGTATCCACTTTTTGCTTGCAACTATGTGGGACATGTATATTTTATTTCCCCTTTAAAAGTACTTGTTTTTCAACCAAAAATAATGCTGTCAAATTTAGTGTTCTCGTTTTAGGGTCAAACTTAAATCTGATGTAGAACTCTAGCGTCATTCGGTGCAGCTATTTCAAATACTTCCTATATTTCTCTTTCAATTTTTCTAAAAGCAATTAAACACTTAAAGGTCACTGCATCACTAGGATGTGCTCTTCAACTTTGTTAACCTATCTATCATGTAATATATAATATTGTCCTGAGCCGTGTGTGTATTTTTAATAAGTCGCCCGAACACAGCCTAAATCAATACGATGTACTTCATAAAAATTTAATGACCTTACCTCTTAAGATATGACAGGAAGCGAATAAAATGCATAACTTGATTTACTTCTCAACATCGCCCTGGAACATGTAATGGAGAAGCTTGGGCTCAGAAACAGGAACGCAAATGGGGATTTATTTGTTGAATTTTGTAACTCGCAGCAGATGACAAGATATCGGTGGATCCTTATTTAAACACAAAAAATGCGATTTAAGATCCGTGGTTTTCCCAGATAGTAGAACTGAAAATCAGATTGATCATATCGCTGTTTCGAACAGCTGGAGGAAGTGTCTTCTTGATGTAAGGTCTAAGCGCGTAACACAATATCTAATATGCCACGACTTAATGTGCAGAGGCTAAAACACCAAACATCCGCAACGCATATACCACCGCATCGCGCCAAAAAGCTGATACACTGCGTCATAACACCGAAGAATTCATCGACAAAAAGTGGGAATGGGCGAAGGAATGTTTTATAAACTGTGGTACAGAACACGTGGGACAATTTGACTGCGGAAGACGACCACATGGTGAAAAATACAGGAATGAGAGTAGATAAAAGACCACGCCAATTCTGCTACCGACCTTGCAGTTACAGAAAGGCGTCCAAAGAAGTGTAAGATGAAGAAAGAATGTTCGTCGATTTTGAAAAGGCGTTTGACAGCGTTGATCACGAATATATATGGGCAGCTTTACATAGGAGAGGCATTCCCGAAAAAATTATTGCCATCGTAACAGAGTCCTCCTGAGGAGCCCAATGTCATGTCTTGCACAAGGGAAAATTATCGAAGCCCGTCCAACTGCTAAATGGAGTGAAACAAGGTTATCGTTATTAATGACGTATTGTGCAGCGCCCAAAGTTTCTAACGAAAACCTAAACAGGCCAAGACGGGATAGACTCCAGTATTCACAAGCGAAAGTGGCAATGGATAAGCGACATACTAAGAAAGAGCCAAACAGCATCGAATATCAATCTCTAGATTGGATTCCCACGCTGAGAAGATCCCTCGATAAGGAAAAAATCGGTCAAAAATCCACTGAAATAATCCTTTTTATTTACATTTTATATGAAGATTCGTTGTGAAAAGGAGTAATTTTGAAAATGAAGAATTTCAAGATATCATTAATTTAATTTAATTACTCTTACGACGGGGCAAGTGGTATTACTTCAAGCAGTTCATAATTAAAGGATAGAGGATTAATATGTGAGAGAATAATTTAAAAAAAATTTTCAACAAGTTAACTAAAGTTGGTAACCTCCCCATTTGTATCCAAAATAACGACTTAAAAATACTTTAGAAACTTGAAATGTAAAGAACTTCTCCTGAAAGAGAAATTTCATGTAGGAAACCTACAAGAAGCAAGTAATGACCTCATAAGATACCATCAAAGAGGTTACGATATCATGAACTCCATAACTCCTGTCAGATCATAAGTACTTGGAAAGTATTTTTCTCGAATAAAAATGGCCTGCATGCGGTTCTAATGGCAACAGAAATTAGTCTGCAGCTGCAATTAGAGGACAATTTTTTCGCAGTGTTCAAACCATATTATCAGATAAATTGCTCTAAATTATCACTGTTTAGTTCTTAATTGCCGAGAGAGAGGCCATACCCTGCAGATGGGTCATGGGTGCCGCATTTTAAATTATCTCCACTATCTTCCCGTTTTAATAAAACTTACCAGCAGAGCATCTTGCAGATGAACCTGTTCCCATTCCCATTCCCAGTGGATTCAAAGTATTTCCGTGAAATACACTTGTGTTTGCCTGGAGTTTGCTATAACTCCTTTAATAAGAGAAATTGATGTTAGGTTTGCTCGAGAAATGTGCTCTGCGTGTATATGAGTACAGAACAGAGGAGTCACATGGTGGGGAGAAACACGTTGACTGGAAGGACCAACACGGCAAACCACTCCATTTTCCTGCACGAAATTACATACAAATAGAAAGATGCTGTTTCATTTATTTTCAAATCAGAAATTTTAGGATGGTACAGTGCTTCCCTTTGCCAGACCCTATCTCATTGTACGTTGCTAGGAAGGAATGATGAACTTTGAAAATGTTCTGAAGTGCGATTGCATTGTCCCTTGAGAAATTGAATGAAGTCAATTTGAACTGATCAGGACCAGGACGCTGATGTATAAATGTCACAAGGGAATCAGTTTCGAATCAGATTTTCTGCATCACGTGTATTTTTACCCGATGCTTGAAATCCTTTTTGCGCAGTAAACGGATATTGAAAGTGGATTTTTGACGGAACTACGAAATTGGGAGATGATAAAACTGACAAAACTAAAAACAGCATGTATCTATCCATCGACAAATTGTCTATGGCGATGCATTGGTTTGGTAGGTACAAAAGAAAATTGAATCAGAGAATGACATCTCTTTTGCGATTACAGAGAAAAAGCAAACGAAAAATTGAAAAATAGACAGCTTTTCTGTGAAAAATGCTGCTATCGAGAACGTCTGCACTGCAGTTTTCTCGCATATGGTTATGTAATCAAACGAATGATAAACGACAATGAAAAAATGCATGGACTTGTAAAGCGCAATGGGAGAAATCACTAGCTTCATCTGCACATGAAACGGAAATCATTTTCCAAAGAATATGCAGATTAGTTGCATGTCGTTTTCAAATCCTCCAGGTTACGTACGTTCACTGAAGATAGCGAAGCTAATAAAGTGGAAATTTCGTTGCCGTGAGAAACTTCATTCACTTCATTTAAGATTGGCAATTTCTCAAGATTTCTCCTACTTTAACTCTTACATTAGCCACATCCTCCGTAACACCTGAAATTCGTCAATGACGAGGAGTTATTTGCAACGTTCGCATACCTTCCTCATTTATATCTAAGTATCTCATGCATGGTATCCGAACTAAGGCCTTAATTCACTTTTTCTTAGCAGTTCAAATGAAAATTCTTGAATTGGTTCCAACCCTTGAAAATGTGTAGGAGTTCCTAGGAGCTTAAAGTAATGAATGCTGGTAGAAGGTGAAAAACGTACCTTTTAAATAAGATCAAATGTCTTTATCAGGCTTTTTAAAGTCAGTTTTTGGACCTCTATTTGCAATAGAAAAGACCCGTAATGAGATATTTCGGGGGATTACATTTTCTAATCTATTAAAACTTTAAAAAAAAATTTTTCTAGCATAGAGCTGCTAATTTTCTACTTGGAGAGCCATAGTTAATCTCAGACCACAAATTAGTTCACAAAACAATAGCCAGGAAGCGCCTTTTAGATACCGATTGCTACAGTGTTAATTCGTAATTGAGCGCATAGGGGGATTTTCTTAATAATACTAGCCTAAGCGCTGGTATTCAATACCAATTGGGTTTGACCGTCAGGGCCTTTCTTATGTGGAAGTTTATCTATAGAGATAGGACTGGGACGTTTGGGGAACCCTTCCTTGTGGTTTGATGGATTTAGTAGTCAAGCATAGGAGTTTTGGGTCAACTTCTTATCGTTTTTGTGATTTTGGCCATTCCGCGTTACATCCACGAAGATTGCAAATTTTATCTCTAAATTCTCTATTGATAACTTGCAATCAGAGCTGTGGTTACAGGAACGCCATAGTTTCTCTTTCTCTGGTTCCTTCAATCCTTTGTGGGGGGCATAGGGCGTCTATTACACCGATTCTCCACCTGTTCCGGTTTTGCGTCAACGCCTTCAACTGAGGCAACGATTTGCTGATCTGGGTACCTTCCCTATGGAGCTTACGAATCTGAAAAAAGTTAGGTCTCCTCAAAATGCACGCAGGAACTGAAATTCTTAAAAAAGCTAAAATCTCTGGACCACTATAGAGCTGCTCTGCAAATATTGCGTATAAAACCGCGTTGGCTTTATAAACTACAGCATCAATGTCATCACTTTAGTCCAGCCTTACAAAAGAGTATCGCTCTATCGTGTATTTGAAGGGCAATGGACTATCTTTATGTAAAAGGAAAGTGGTTCTGCACTTCTCAAAAACACTATGAAAATTGTAGCTTTGGAAAGAAATCTAGTTGTGACCCCTCACTATTGCGAACCTTTTTGGTTCCTTTTTTAAGACTGCAAGAAATCTGGAAGATTTCTATAATCTTTTCTCTGTATAAAAAAGGAAGGAAGTGTGACATCTCGAACTATAGACGCGAACCTGTGCAGTGTTGCCAAAACATTTGAAGCCCTATTTGTGGACCTACTTTCTTTTCATTGTAAGCCGATTTCGGGCTCATTCCAGCATGGATTTTTAAAGGGTAAGTCAACCACTACAAAATTGTTAGAATTATCGAATTTCTGTATTTCTGCCATTTAGTCGGACAAACAATTGGCCTGTATATTTATTGATTTTAGTAAGGCCTGTGACAGAATTAACCATAGAATTCTTATACATAAGCTTCATCTGCTCGGGTTCACTTAACGTTTTGTTGATTGGCTAAAATCTTACCTAACGGGTCGCACACAACGGGTTCTATTTCGTAGTGCTCTTTCTCTAATATGATTTATAACACATCAGGTGTTCCACAAGGCAGTCAGCTGGGACCACTGCTGTTTTTAATTTTAATCAATGATATATCAACTTGTTTATGTCATTCTAAAATTCTTTGTTATGCCGGCGATGCCAACATTTTTCGTATAGTCTCTAATGAGGTTGATTGTGCACTCTTAAATTCTGACTTAGACGCTTCCATAAATGGTGTTTTATTAACTTTTTACTTCTTAATATTTACAAATGTAGGACCATTTCCTTTTCCCGCAATAGGAATCCGTTGCTCTTCAATTTTACAATTGATAGATGTTTTCCTTCGAAGATCACATTGATCACATTTTAGAGTTCGCATGTGCTGTACACATCAACTGTTTTGAGGCAGTCCAGCAAAGATTTGTTAGATTTGCACTGCTCCCCTGGGACAATCCTCTTGTCTTGCCGCCATATCTAAGTAGACTCAAATTCGTCTCTCCTGAAACTCTCAAACGTAGACTCGATTCTATAAATATCCCTGATATTTTGGGTTCTTTTAACATCGCAGTCACGCTCTTTGAGGAGGCATGCCTTTCTCCAGATTCCTCACCATCGCACTAACTATGGCAAACATTGCCCGATATCATCGATGTCTCGTCTCTTCAATAGCCACCCTGACAATATTAATTTTCACCTAACAAGGGGCCATGTGAAGGGTCAGCTATGTTAAGGTTTTTTCTTCTTCTGTTTCTAGGTGTAATACTTTTATATTTTTTGTTAGGTAAGAGGGAAATTGAATGCCTTGTTTTTGCATTGCTGCGAGGTAGACAACAACATATAGACAGAGCCGAACATTATGGTGGTGGTGATAGTGTCATTCGTCCTTTTTTTTTATTGTTTTATGATGTAGTCAAAGCCCAGGGGCAACTCGATGATGCGTTAGCTTGGCTTCGGCTGGAAGGGAATTAGGGTATGGGTAATAGGGGAACTTGAATGTCTTGTTTTTTTTTTGAATTTCTGCAAGCTAGACAACAGCCCAGAGACTGAGTGGATTTTTAATTTTGTTTAAAAACACACGGGTAGCCAGGAGGGAGACCTGTTAAAATCCTTCCTAGAAGAGAATACCAATCAGCGGCATCAATGCTTTTTTTACGATTTGGCCAAAATCTAGGGGACAACCCTTTTGATGCGTTAGCATGGTTTAGGCCGCAAAGGAATTAGGGTAAGGGTAGTGTGGAAGCTTGAGTCTTGTTTTTGCATTGCTGCGAGCTAGGCAACAGCCCAGAGACGGAGTGGATTATTTTAATTTCTTAATAAAAGCTCACGGGGAGATCTGGTCTTGAACCCGGGATCCATGGCATGGTGGTCGTGCCGCTTAACAAATTGAACCAACTCCCTCTGAAAAATTGTCCAACTCGGTTAAGCGTATACTAACTGAGACGGTCCATAGTTATTTTAACAGATCCTTTAAAGATCTTTGCAAATCTTTAGATTATGGCATATAGTAGGGATGTAGTTTTATAAGAAATCTTTAAAAAATGTTTTTCTTTTCAATTATGTAACCAAATTCTATATGCTTACGCAAATGTTTTCTCTCTCTCTCACATTGCATTAATAGGAAATGATGCAATCCATACTCCAAAGCGCATACCACCGCCCCAACTTACAATTTATAGCCCCTCAGCTAAGTCATCCAAGTCGTCACGGCAATATGTTACCCCATATAAGTTCTCAAGTCGTTATTTAGCGTTGAAGTTAATGTGCACCAAAACATAAGCCTGCCCCGTCTCCCGATTTCATGGTATTTTCAATAATTTTCAAACTATTTACCCTATTTTCAGGTCCCTAAAGGTAGCATATATTATCAAGCTCCAATTAACTAACGCCTAACAAATATTCCCATTAATGTCAGTATAAAATGATGGAGCACAGGAGTCGCCTGGCAAAATACCTTTCCCGCACATACAAGTTGTCCTGGGAGTTCATTAATGGATCCGGATCCCAACCGAAGTTACATTATCGTAAGTTTGTCAATTATTTATGAAGTACAAATTTCACTAATGCATTCAGCCTTAGATTTACACTTAGGTTGAAACCAAGTTTTAGAACATGCCTGCATCCTGGAATGGCGTTCTGCCTCTGGGATATCTCTGCCTATTAGCTTCATATAGTGGAGAGGAGCGTTTGTAAACGCTCAACTCCTAGAAATTTTCCTTGCAGAAGCAAGTTTTGCTTGTTTTACTTTATTAATATTTGATCTAGGCAAGTTGGCTTCTTCCTTTGCCATTACGTAAAACTGGTCAAAAGTGTTGCGGTCCTGTTTGGGAACATTTTGCGAGCATAAATTATTCGACCGAATTTTGCATTCCGACAAATTGAATTTCGTTGTCTTTAATAAGTAAGGGTTAATGTCTACCCTTAGACCCGGGGTCGGAGGAAATTATGATTTTAACAATATGTATAGTATAAAATGCTGAATAATCATTTGCGTAATTTACCCAACTGTGCCGGGTTCGGTACACCGCAGGCTCCATTAAAGCTCCATAACCCGAAGATTCATATGTCTTGTTATCTGACCAAACTCGCATTTATATATATCAGATATGATAAGTATTGTGTAATAACTGTTTTGTTCTGTGATCTCTCAAATGAATTCTTAGAATTGTCATCCTGATTGTTCATTCTGGTGGGTGTAAGATTGTAAATTAGAAATTGTTGAGAAACAGTCATAAATTTGCCATTCATTCGCACCAAGGCAGAAATACCAAACAGCCACCTACTCAGTTTTATTTTACATGTAAAAAGTTATAATTTTATAGTATGATATTGTTGCAAGAAACTCTCTCCTGGGGAATTTCCATTCAAAGAAGTCGACGATAAAAAGTTTCACAAGAACTTGGAAATAATTTCCGTTTGTACAAATAACGTCAGAGAAAAGTATAAATTTCTTTGATTGGGAGTTATGTGAATCAGGTAATGAGTCAAAAGTTGCGCGTCTTTACTGAATATATTATTGAGAAATATTCCTGCAAAAGTAGCAGCAGATCTGATAAAGTTTGCCTTCACGAGTTCTGAAGAAGCAAAGGTATGTGTTTTTTTTTACCCTTAAGTACATGTACACTTGGATTGGTTCTGCTATTGGATGTGTGTGTACTTAATCAATAAATTTACGAGAACAGGATAAAGTCTACAATTTTGAATGCACATATATCACTTTTTTTAATTAAAAAAGTTTAAGGTAATTGGACTGGTTCAAATAGCGAACCTTGGGGTACTCGCATTCGTGAAAGTTTTACTTGTCACGCACAACATTTAAGTTTACGTTAACGTTTTACCTGGCTTTTAGTTTTATACAAATCAAATTATTGCGTGCAGTCTCCAGAGATTTTACAGCTTATAACTTCTGGTAAGTTTGAGAAATGGTATATGACTTGACTGCGTGTCAGTTTCGCGTGTGTTTAACTTTTCGGAATTGTTTTTAGTTTGTTTCGCCTACTTAAGATTAAAATTATACTGACTTGAATTAGTTGTTGATTCGTAAGCTTGATCATGACGTAGATATATTGTTCATCTTGGAGGTATGTCAAAGCTACCTTAAATCTAACTTTTCATGTATCAAGGACTGATTCAATTTCCAAAAACTCAACTACAATTTTAAATTTCAAGGCGTCGAAAAAATGTCCACATATTTGATTTCTGATAACAAAAAAAAAAAACAGCACTATCCAGGCTAATGTAATAAAGCTCCAGCATCTAGATATAAAAGTTGTGTTGACAACTCCAGCAACTCAAGTGAATGTTGAAAGGAGTTTTTCAGCAATTAGGTACCTACGTCCTGAATGATTATAGAACTAAGCTCACCACACAAACCTGGTAAACGTGCTGTTAAATTAATACATATTAGCTAAGCTAATATAAAACCATATAACCATTAAGTGAATATAAAATTCCAATAAAGAACAAAAAAGAAAGGGTACTTTTCGTTTCCTAGGAAGTAATGTTCGGCCAAGAACGTTAAAAATATTCGTACCTCTTAAAGTTAAAGTTAAGTTTCGTTCCGGGCCCCTTCTTATATCTTTTGAAATGTTAAACGGGACCTTGGATCGTGCTATTCTTCTATTGAAAGAACTGTGAACTCATTAGCCCAGGAGCATGGCTTAAAAAAGCTCTCTTAGCTTCCTCTATATGCTGACGCCGAGGTTGCTTCTGGTTTGGATTATTCTTCACCTAAAGCTGTATTTCCGGTTGAACACCGCCCACTTTCTTGGATTCAAAATCTACCGCACCGTGTAATGACCTTGTCTCTCAACGGCCGCCTTTACAACCTAAGCGCACTTTTATCGTTCACTCTCGGGACTTAACCTTTCATTTATTCATTCTAAAGGCAAAGACGTCAGGTTCGTGCATCTCAGACATCTGCCGTTACCATGAGTGAGAAGAACGATATCCATCCTCTCGTGGCACCTCAGGCCGCGGTGATTGAAACCCTCACGCAGCGTACTGCCAAGATTTGTAACAGCTCGCGTTCTGCCTCGGTGCAGCCTTTTTCAGATATTGGCGCTGCTGGCCTGG
This sequence comes from Leptarthrus brevirostris, assembly GCA_964036015.1. Taxonomy (NCBI): domain Eukaryota; kingdom Metazoa; phylum Arthropoda; class Insecta; order Diptera; family Asilidae; genus Leptarthrus; species Leptarthrus brevirostris. The sequence continues at coordinate 11,825,572 of OZ038373.1, forward strand.
TCAAGATCAATATTTCGACAGGTGCCAGTGACACCATCAATGTCGTGACTCTGAAACCGACTGTGCTCTGTTCAACGCCTTCATCTCTCCTGAGATTTAACCGTCTGGTAATTTATTCTAAAAAACTAACTAAAGCTCCAGAGGTACTCAAAATACCTCATCGCCAAATGGACGTCTCCTGTACATCTAATGTCCGTCGATTGTGAAAAGGGGTTTAACACCGCTGATCGAATATATAAATGGACAGCTTTACGTAGGAGAGGCATCACAGAAAAATTATCACCATCGTAAAGGAGTCCTACCCAGGAGCCTAATGCCCTACGAGACCAGGTCTCCCCGTGAGTTTATATAAAGAAATTAAAATAATCCATCCCGTCTCTGGGTTGTTGTCTAGCTCGCAGCAATGCAAAAACAAGACATTTAAATTTCCTCACTTCGCTTACCCTAATTTCTTTCCGATCAAAGCCATGCTAACGCATCAAAGCGTTATCCCCTAGGCTTTGGCCCCAGCGTACAAAAAAAATTTTTTCTACGCAAGGGAAAACTGTCAGAGCCCTTCCAAGTGCTGAATGAACTGAGACAAGGATGCATGCTGTCACATTTGCTTTTCCTGATCGTCATTTATGACGTATTGTGCAGCACCGTAGACGACTACCTACTCCGAGGGATTAGATGGATACTCTTTAACCACCTTACGTACCTGTACTTAGCGGACGATATATGTCTCCTATCTAACAAACAAGGTGGTGTAGCGCAAATACCCGACGTCCTGAGCAGAGAATGTCGCAGAGCAGGGCTTACGATCAATGCGGCTAAAACCAAACTTATGAGCTTGGACTCCAAGAGACAACATGAAACATATCTGGAAGAACGTCAAAGCAAGTGCATAAACTTTGCTATCTCGGAAGAATAGTTACAGCAGACGGCGAAGCTTAATCAACAGGCTCCCATCAATAAGGCTCAAGTTGCATTTAATACTCTTGCTGAGATCTCGCGCAATAGCAACATCTCCAGACGTACAAATCTCCGGATCTTTGAGTCGAACGTAAAATCTGTTCTGTTGTACGGCTGTTCAACATGGAAAGTGACTTGTGAAATGACATTTAAGCTAAGTCTTTGGCAACCGGTGTCTCCGACGCATCCTTAAAATCCATTGGATGGAGGTCATTACCAACGAAGACCTACATAGACTTACAGGCGACGACATGGTATTTGTAGGCGAAGGTGGCAATGGATAGGCCACACATGACGAAAAGAGCCAAACAACATCGCACAGCAGGCTCCAGATTGAAATCGCTACAGAATCGAAGAAAGACGGCGAATTGGATGACCGCGCAACACATGGAGAAGATCTGGTGGTTGGTAAGGTAGCCATCAATAAATTGTGGCCACAGTTGAAGGCGTTGGCGCAGAATCGGACTGGTGTAATAGACGCCCTATGCCCCCACAAGGGGTTAGAGAAACCAGACCGCTCTTATACTGGTTTTACTTTTTCCTGTTTCGACGTGGTCGGTCTGACTGAAACTTTGCTTTGTGGAATGATTGCCTTTGCTGAGCTCTTCGGTCCGGAATACATTGTATATCGGCGTTATCGACATCTATCTACATTGAACATCCTTTGTGGGGGGGAGGGGGGGATCAGTACTGTGTGCTGTTCGTTGAAGCACACCGTGCTTTTCTATTGAGGTTTTGGACTCGAATGATTTGGATCGTTTATGTATTGTTGTGAGATTGTCCTGTTGTTGTTTTATGTCCTATCTTGTCTACACTGTATCCTGTGCCTTGTGTCTGCACGATTTTAACCTGCCAAATATTAGATGGATATCATCGGATGTTGACGGGATAATTCCCTCCCATTCCTCGGCATCGCAGAATTCTCTGTTCGTGGACATCCTTTCTTCTTCTAGTCTGGCACAGTGTTCCAGCATTGCTAACGACTTTGGTAGATTCTTGGAGTTCACAGTAACTTCTCTTTTAATTTTAACAAGCCTGATTTTTCTATATTGAATAATTTTGTATTGTATCGGTAAGTGATTTTTTATAACAATCTGTGTAATTTGTTGCATTGTGTTCCCATTTCTCGAACACATATTTCTTTTTCTAACTCGAACTCTAAGCAATAGCGCCTACCCTACTTTACTGAAGTTAGACGATACCGGGACTAGCGATCCCTTTACGAATAATTTGCACCGACTTCAAAAAGTCGTAAGAACTATAAAATTAAATATTATTTTATCCTTTTATGCTACACGAAAATGTTGCTACTCCCTCCTCTTCTTGTAGTGACTTTAGATGCAACCTTTTTATCTTTTACCAATGAGAAAACGTATTCTGTACAACCGAATGAAGATCATCAAAATTGGTGTACGTCTTACAAAGCCAGTTGACGTCCCTCCTCCCACGGTTACCCTAACCAACAATTTCGATCATGATACAAATGGAGCAAGATACTCTCTTCAGCAATAACCGAATCATCCAAATAGGTTCACATGGTGCGAAATTAGGCTTAACTCCTCTACCAACTCCACCCCATTGTTTTGGAAATTTGTTTGTTTTCTTGTTCAAAATGAAGTGCGGTCAGAAGGCAATTATATGTTATGGACAAAAAAGTTTAACATTGGCCAAAACCTAATCCCCGACAACAACAAATATTTAATCGGGTGATGGTCAACAATGCTGGGAACGCATCCATCCGGTCAGCTGTATAGTGAATTCAGTGCAGTAAGTAATTAAGAATGCGATGAATTTGTAAGCGAACTACATTGATTTCCACAGGAAACCCAAATATATATATATATATATAGTACTATATTTTAGATGCAGATGTTTCAAATCAAGCGAAGCAAGGCTATGAAGTTGGTGGTCTCTGCATTATTCAGCAGGAGGCTTAAATTGTTTGTGAAAATTGCAAAATTTCAGTGGAAATAATTCTCTCTAATAATGGATTCGAGCAGCGTTATTTAGCCACTTGGTGTTTTCACCTGAATCTGAAATTAGGATTCCAAGTGCTTGCTACACTGTGAAATGTATTGCGATACGCTTTAATGTTACCGTCCATATAGCATTGGGTTAATGTAAATAATGTCTGCTGCAGAATTACATCCAATTTGGAATTGCATTAAGCCTTTATTGTTATATTTGTATGAATGAACACAAATTGAAATGCACTCTCCTCTCCAAACTTGAATTCTTCTGTATTTCAAAATAATGTTCTAATAGACAAATTATAAGCGCGTCGTTAACGTAACGTCGGAGGAGAAATGATAACTGCCATTCTGGGATTTGTTTCTAAGGAATACTGTGTTTATGTGAAACAAAGGGTAACGCCAAAATACACAAAATCTTCTACGACTACTTATTTGTACAGTTGAATAAATAAAACCAAATAACATCAGCTCTTGGGGCAAATCTAAGAACTATAGTAATACCAACAGTTGAACATTTCGAAATAATTGGAAAATACCCCATTCCTAACCTCTCTATTTGCTATTTCCACAAAAGGAAACTCATTTCACTTCCAGTCGCAAAGTTATTATCCAGAATGTTTCTAAAACTCGAAAATATGTATATTAGCCGAGATAAAGATATGTCCCAGGCTCAGAGTGAAAGCACATTTGCATAACCCGCAAATGTCTCTCGCGCCATCCCGGGGTTGAAATTTCGTGGGGAGCGCATTGATTACTGACAGTATTCTTTACTGCAAATTAAAAAGTTCATCTTCTCCCTTGGAATATGAATATTATCATTTCTTGTCGCTGCGACGAGAGGGCAGAATAGTCAAACGGATGACGTTCAGCGTCTCGGGATACTAGTGTCCCAACTCCTATTGACTCATTCCATTTCCATTACCCAATACCGGAATCTTATATATATTTTTTGGGGCATAAATTGCGACATAAAAATGGAAATCATCTGCAGCAATAGAAATTCGAAATCAGAGAACTGCACAAATCGGCAGAATGTTATTGGAGTAATTCAGGGACCACAGGGATCGATATTAAACCGATGATGTGAAGATGAAAAACATCGAATAAATCACTTTTTGTCGCTTCCGCCTCACTATTTGATGTTCAATATTCCCCCTGTTGGAGTCCGGGCGTTTTTCACAGAATGTAAGCCAAATCGATTGATGTAAATGAGTTTAATTGAATCAATAGCAGGGATAAAATGAGAATAATGGATTCTGGTAGAGCTGCTGGAAAAGCTATCGCTAGTGAATAATTGATTTCATCAAGTGTAGCGAATGTTCAATGAAATTGCACAAAGGTCCTGTGTGTATTCAAGTCCCAGGAATTTCGAATTGATCGGATTCGTTCTTAGGTTTGGCTTGATACAGTTTAGGGGACTTTTACTGTGATGAACAGGCGCGGCTATTGACTAAATTACTTTTGATATTTGTTATACTACCAGCTATCCATGGTCTAGAAAATTGGATTTCGCACAAGAACGGAAGGTTCCCAGACCTTCCCCACAAAAATATCCGAGGTTCCTGAATTTCCTTATGTTCGGATCTATCCTCTCAATTTCGCAATATTTACACTAATCAACAACTTGAGAGTTCGTGGTATGAATTTTCAATATAAATAGAATTGAGTCATCAATTGTTATCGCGTTTTCTCATTTTGGGAATGTAATTATTTTGCCCGATAACGGAGGCGAATTGCAGAACTTTTCGTATATTTGTCTAATTTTAAATGGTTTTGGTATTGACATTAAAAGTTAATAAAAAAAAATGCTTTGATAACATAATTTCCATCTTTTTAAATTACTGCTTGAGTACGCAGTTCAAACAGAAACAGACCATAAGGCTGAGAGATGATGCTCAAGCTAAATTAAAATTTGTTTTAAATTAAGGTTTATCATTATTTCTCAGGGGGTCGTAAAGACATTGTAGCCACCACCCTTGTCACTTCTACCATTGAGATCTTTTGTGGCTTTATCCTGCACTATCAAACTCAGCGAAGATTCAGGTCCTTGATGAATCCTATGATTGTTCTGGGAGCCGCTTTTACAGCACTCTCAGGCGATTGACTCTTAAACCTTATGCGGCCAAAAGCTTTACAGTGGCAGAGGATATGTTTTGCTGTCTCGTCCTCTTCCATCCAAAAGTGACATGTTTCGTCCTCAGCTTTGCTCATCTTTTTGAGTTGACATCTCGGAGGGCAGTGTCCGGTTAAAGGCCTGTTAAAGGGCTTACCTCTGTTTTGCTGAGTATAAGGTATGCTTTTGTCCTATGTTGCGAACAGTTAATAAACGTGAGCTTTGCCCAGTATGTTTTTTTACTCCTGTTTGCTCAGGACTTGATTTGTCTTACGACCTGGTTTTTTAAGCAAGAGCTAATAAATAGGGATTTGTCGCCTTTATTTACAAGGCTGTCTGCAATCTCCCTTAATGCCTTCATTATCTGTCACCAAGGCTAAGGTAATCAATCCTGTTGTTTTTTGCCAGTTCTTTGCCAGTTGTACGTTCAGGCAATCCCAGGTCAGCTTAGATTCGATGGTATGTACCGCGTGCGCAGAGTTCGATAAGACGTATCTCTGCTAAAAAAACGGTTGGCACGGTGCCTAGCGCCTTTTGGAATTCGTATTTAAGTCTGTGTACTCTATCGCCAGCCTTGCCGTCCATTTTGGAACCATTCATGTAGGGATCTCTTTTCACGTGAGTGATTATTTTTTTGGTGCCAGTACTCTCTGGCCTCTATGAATATCCCAATTGCGTTCGAAATCGAGTTAACTGCTGGGTCATATATGAACTCGTTGAGTATTCTTTCCACCTTATACGCAAGTGCAGGGGTAGGAGGCTTAGAAGCGCTTCTAAGGCTAAGTTTGGACAGGCGCGCATGGTACCGGTCACTCCTCATTGCACCGACGTCGCAAAAAATTCGGGAAGATCACTTGTCATCCTGCACTCCAGTTTTCCTGTGTTTTGAGGCCCTTGGTAGTTCTTCTCCCTTCATTGGGCGCTGATCCTTTAATTTTAGAGCGGCTGATTTCTCTGTTATCAATAATTGGTTTTTGGGCTTGCTTCAAAAGTAAGGGCTGGAAAAGGTTCTGCTCCTCTACGAAGTCACTGTAAATGAATATTTGTCGAGCATGTTTGATCGATTTTTGCATGGCACCGACGACATCCCTTCACCGTTCTTGAAGAGATGTTGCTCGTCGGTTGCATCTGTTCTCTGTTTTCTGTTCAATCTATCCTTGTGCTGCGGCCGGTTTCCTTCACAAGAAAAGTGACAAATCGGACATCTCTAATTATAGACCCATTACTAACTTGTGTCATGTCATGAAAGCTCCGTGCTCCGTTTTTATTGCAGATCTTTGATATGTTCTGCTGAGCACGGCTTCGTTAAGGGTAAATCTACCACCGCCAACCTAATAGAGTTCGTGTACCATTGCTTGCCTCTGATTGAGGCAGGCCCCCAAGTCGGCTGATTTCAGTAAGGCCTTTGACAGAATTCACCATAGGATTCTCATTCAGAACCTCCTCGGGTTTTTTATTGTTTGGAAGTACACCCACCAATCTGTTCGCGCACAGCGTGTCTTTTTCTGCGGTGCACTGTCCAACGAGACGCCTCGTTGCTTCTGACTGGCTCCAAAATCTTGTGTTATGCCGATGATGCCAACATTTTCCGTGTCGTATCTTGTGATGACGACTGTGCTTTGTTAAACTCTGACATCCACATCTTACATGGCTGTTGCTCCAGCAATGGTGTCTCTCCCTTAATTTTAAGAAATGCACCATTATGACTTTTACCTGCAGAAGGAGTCCTATTCTCTATGACTACTCTCTGAATGGAAGTATGTTAAGTAGGGTTGATCAGGTCAGGGACCTGGGGGCGATTCTTAATTCCCGATGTTTTTATTTTGGCCTGGTTCTCTCCTGTGATTATTGCTGCACTGAAAAGTTCAACATCTTTACAAACAGCTGAACTTAGACCCATAATTCTCATATGCTATCTTTCTAAGGAATTCAAAAGTACTATTGGATTGTTTTGAGAAGCAACGTATTATAAGGCTGGCTCTATTACAGCAGGTCATGAGAACAACCACTTACAACAATGCCCTTTCTTTTGCTTGAGAAGTTTATTAAGTAATATACTTTTTGGCTATAAAGCTAATACAGAGTTATTTTAGTAATACACGATCAATCAATTTTCTTGCACATGTCGTAATATAGGAACACGCAAGGTTCTATCTTAGGGCACCTATTAAATTTGAAGTGTATGTAAATGTACAGTAAATAAACAAAAAACTTTCACAATATCGTTAATGTAAACTATATGTAAGCCCAGGGACTTTCTTAAAGATAGTTTTGTAAGACGACAATCTACATCAGTCGTTGGTGAAGTAAGTGATATCGTATCGGTCTTCTAACCCGGAGGTCCCAGATTCGGACCCCGCTGCATGCGACGCATGGTTTTTTTCTGCTGAAAACACAACGCTAAAAATACCATTTGCGATTGCAGGGAGGTTCGAAATCCACCTTAAACTGTATCTTGAATCAGGTAAGAGACATTAGGTGTATAATTAATTGGTAAAGAAGTCCGTACAACAATTTGTTACCATTTTATATATGTTTCGATTATACCTTGTTTGCAATTCACAAAATTGATCTTAGTGTTAGTACAGTAGAAATGAAACAAACTTTAAAATTGCTGTTAAAATACCGAAATCGAATACCATCATCAAAATGTGCAATTAATTAAACGAAACGTTAACTTGTATACATGAAATCAGTCAACCTTGACGGAATTGTTTGTCAGCCTATTAAAACTTGTGCTTGAAATCCTTTAAGGATTTATTAATTTTTCAACCTTAATTACTCGACACAACTGCAAACAAGGAAGAGATAATTCCGTCTTCATTGCAGTTACTGCGAATTCACACTGAGATAAATTTAATTATAACTTTTCTTGAGCTATTAGAAATTCTGTTTGTTTAGCTTTTCACAATCTCTCGGGCTAGATAAAGCTAAGAAATGTACGAGGAATTGGAATATATTGCAGAACTTCACCAAGGGCAAAAATGTCGAGATAGTTGTGCTAATAAGGTTGAGCCATGGCAAGGACTACAAATTAAGTTTTGTTCGTAATTGAAAATGATTTCGTTTCTTTGAGTTTACTCCCGAGTTCAAACTCCTTTGCGGTCATAAATTCTAATTGATTTCATGCAGAACTGGAAATCTGATCTGCAACAACAACATTATATTATTCAAAGAAATTTCTCGTTTATCGTATCCAGTTCCCAAAAGTAAAAATCTTGTAAAATAAAAATCTGAAAAGTCTCATTCCATATAATTTCACAGTTGACACTCTCTCCTTAAAATCCCATTCGCTGAAAAAGTTCCCATTTTTAAAAGTCTTGCTACGGTCTTTTATTTTGATATCCCTCGGGAGACTCCTTCTTGGAGAGGTTTATTGAATGGAATTCGAACCGCATGTCTTTCCGTTAGCTGTTTTCTATGCTATCGCTTTTTTTTATACTATACCTATATGTGTGTACTTTTTCTTACAATTTTCTTTTATACTGCTATGGATGCTGGTGTTAAGTATTGGATGACACAAGGAAATCTTCCTGGGGTTCTTATTGTTTCCCTTAAGCAATAAATTCTTCTGTTGTTCCCCCACATGCTTTGCAAAGTGCCACGTTTTTGCATTGTTGCAGTTAATACGTTTCTATGGCGGGTAGTTTTATGTAATTAGTGTGAAATACTTTGTTATTTATGCTTGCATTGTAAATAGGAAGGCATTTAGGACAATTCTAAGTCTACTAAAATAAGATTATTTTCTTAATTAATTAGTGTTAAGGGAACACTTGAAAACATGTAGCTGTCTATTGTCCGAAATTTTCTATACATTTTTAAACTCATCTTTAGTTTAACATTATCAATTTGTGATTAAATGGAGTGGTAAAATTTTACCTTCCAATTTGTAGGTGTACTGTCTGGCAAGTAATGTGGATATTTAAGCTGGTGGTGTAAATGAATCTCTTATTCATCATTAACCACAAAAAGTAAGTTTTAGCCAGCTGTTACAATTATCAACAAAATTGTTCATGTGACTCTACAATGTTGTAGAGGTAGAGCACCTTTTATGAGGCATAGAAGTGGTATTTTTTAGGTTACAGTGGTATTTTTAGGTTATAGTGATATCGGTGTCTTTCCATAAGTGAAAAAAGCGCTGATTCAAGCTGTTGATTAAAGCTGACAATTAAAAAAAGATGTCGACAAACAACGCATTTTACCATCACTGTCGATGATTTTGAAAAATAAATATCGCGTAACCGGAAGTGCCTTAAGTGCGAGTAGAAAAAGGTCACGTCAGGGTGAATTTCCCAATTCACTTCAATTTTAAATTTTTGATTGGCTATGACACAAGAAACATATTCAACATAGACGAAACCGGGCTTTTTTTTTATAAATGTTTTCCTGATCGCCCCCTGAGAACAACGAAAATAGTCATGAAGGGAAATTGAGCAAGGGTAGAATAAATGTCCTTCTAGCATGTAACATGAAACATGCTGATGTACCCAAATCTGATGGATTTACATTCAGGTGTGTCGATGTGCTGCAAATTTCTGAGGCAATGGCATCTGTTAGGTCAAATGCAAGGGGACCAGATGATCTATCTCCAAGGTTCCTAAAAATTATATTTCCATATATTCCCCATATATTTCAGCACGTTATAAACAGCTGTTTTTAACGAGCTCGCAGTTTTGTATAATTTGGAAGCATGCACTGGTACTTCCCATTCTTAAAAATAATAATCCTTGGATGTTCTGAATCTTAGGCCAATAAGCGTGTTGTGCTATATCTGCAAAATTCTAGAAAAATTTATGTATACACAAATTCTTGTATATATTTCTAGAGGAGGATATCTTTACAAACGGCAGTCGGGCTTTCGTGCAAAGCATAGTTGCCAGACAGCTCTGTTCGATCTTACTACAGATCTTCTTGAGGTATTAGATAGGGACCATCTAGGAGTCCTAGTTCTACTAGACTTTTCTAACTTGGTGAACCATGGCTTTTAACTTGGTGAACCATGATTTACTTCTCAACAAGTTGGGTAGAGTACTAAATAATTTTATAAAAGGGAGGACACAGCAGACTAAAGTAGATAATAAACTGTCGACGCCGTTAGGTCTAACTTCCGGTGTGCCACAGGGATCAATATTAGGCTCATTACTCTTTAGTCTCTACATTAATGACCTTTCTAGTGTATTTCAAAATCCTAACTGTCATCTTTATACTGATGATGTCCAGCTATACCTTAGTAAACCAATCGGTAATGGAGGACTGTATTTGCAGAATTAATGAAGACCTTAATCGAGTTTATGAATGGGCAAAACATAACTATCTTGTAATTAATACTAAAAAGTCATGCTGTCTTCCAGTATGTAGAAATGCGGCAATAATCGAAGAGTTCCCTGCCGTATATATGAATAATATAGCTATACAGTTTGTTAAACAAGTGAAAAATCTTGGAGTAATGCTGAATTTCAGAATGACATGTTGTGACGAAATAAATTATATTATTGGCAAAGTATATTATTGTTTACGTCTACTCCGTCTGTCATCTGATGTACTAACGCTTGAAATGAAAATGAAGCTCGTAAAAACGCTGATTATACCTCATTTTACATATGCCAGTACTGTGTTTTCTAAACATGATTCAGTGTGCTCTAATAAATTAAAGGTGGCCTTTAATGACTGTATCCGCTTTATATTTAACTTAAAGCGATATGAACACATATCACAGTATCAAAATAGTATACTAGGTTGCTTAATAGCTGATTTTGCCGGCCGGAAGAGAATTAGAGTAAGGGAAGTGAGGAAACTTGAATGTCTTGTTTTGGCATGGTGGTCGTGCCGCTCAATGAATTGATCCAACTCCGTCTCCGAAGAGTTATGAGGGTGGTTCGCAATCCACCTTAAATTGTAGGTACACTGCTTCTAATCCCAGTAGTTAGAGAGATGTTTAGTTAACGGTACGATTGTAGTCTTACTGATATTTCCACTATGCTGGACATAGTCGTCGGTCTAGTAAGTGATAACGTGTCGGCCTACCAATCCCAATGTCCCTGGTTCGAATCTCACCGACGGCGACCCATGGTTGTCTTCAGCCTTCAACAAAATATGAAAAAGGGATCATGGGTGTTGCAGAGAAAATGTTAGTGATTCGGATCCACTTTCAATTCTAGGTTAACTTGCAATCATTATCTCGATCAATTTAATTAAACTAGTTAAAATTCTCACACGTCACTTTAACTAAATATTGATGAAATGAACATTTTGTTAAACATTCGCAGAAAAATATCTCTTCACTAATAGCTCAGGAATTTATAGTGTACCCAACCTGACAAATTTTCAACTCCAAAAATCCTTGAAGTGTCAAAATTCTGGATTCTGTTAAATCTCTTTGTTCACAAAAGTCATTGCTGGTTATTATTTTTCAAGGATTATTTCAATACACCCCTGCCGCATTTGTAAAAGAACGTAGTTGCCTTGACTTCGTTATGTCAAGAAAATAAATTGAGTCACCTTAATATTTGCCACGAGTCCTTATCAGATCTAGTTGGTTACTTTACTACACATTTGTTCTTGTTACTTTATCGTTCTAATTTTAACAATTTTTCTGTATATGATTCGAAGAAAATGCGTATGTCCTTGTCAGATTGAAATTGCTTAGAGGAGAGGATAATAAAAGCTGATCCCTTGTAACCGCCCAGACATAAGTCGAGGGGAAAAGGCGCCAAACAGCAGTAAAAACTGAAACTGCTGAAAGCAGTGATGTAATTGGTTGTTTACGTGCTGAGGCTTATCGAGTAAATCTGATTGAGGATGTACTCTGACTTAAGTAGCCCTCTTCGTCCTCTCCTGAGGTAGTCTAAAAATGTTGACTTGCCTGTCTTTATGAGGCAAGTGGATACCTTTAGCTTAAAACATGTAAATACTCATTTATTTAAATATTTTCCTAGAACGGGGCCAACAATTTTCATTTTGGAGTGGGTGTCATATTTGAGATGAAAAAGCTAAAGCTGACCTTATAGAATATTTAAATGGATTTTTCAATTAATTTTTGCATTATTTTTACCTTCTTGCCCATTAAGAAATCTTATTTTTAAGTTCAAAAAATTAAGGAGATGGTCTTTCAGTGCCTGTAAGTTTACAGAAAACAAGCAATATTTATTATATTTTAAAGAGTATCAATGTAAAATAAAACACAGACTTTAGTAAGCCGTAAGCTTCATTATATTTAAGCTTCTTCTAGAATTAGTTAAAGTTGAATTAAAACTGTAACAAATGGAAAGTTGATTTAAAAACATATAAAGATCGTCCTCCACTAGAAGACCTCTTATTGCTAAAAGTAATTTGATTTAGACAAGTTCATAGAGTTTATTAACGTTATTTAGTTCAAATACATTACTTCTAGTTCAAATCGTGCAACCTTTGATGACTTCAGTGACAAAACATTTTCCATATTGTTGTTCATGTTTACGCAAAGAAAAGTAGGCGTTCCTATTTAAGTTGTTTATCCCCCACCCCCTATGAGGTGGAGGGGGGTGGGGAAGATCGAGGTTGGTATCATTGGATGTGCCCATCCGAGACAAATAAATTTAAATTTAAATTCTTTTGATCCGATGTGTAGTTTTCGAGAGATTTCAGTGTCTTCAGTTAAATTGAACACCCTGTATAGTAGGCCTACTAACTACTATCTGGTCATCACCCTGCGCTTCATGTTACTTTCTGTATTGATCCTGTAATTGTTAATTCTTACGATTCTATAGATTATTGTTATAACTTTAAAAAGGCTGATTTCGCAATACTTAAATAACGGCTTTGTGACTTAGATTGGACAAATGTTCTTGAGAAACGCGACGTCGATAAAGCCGTGTTTAATTTTTATGACAATTTAGCTGTTTGTTTTGCTGAATGTGTTCCATTTGCAAATGTAAAAATTAGCATATTTTCCAACCATGGCTGAATAGCTCTGTTAAAGACATCGAGAACTTAAAAAATAAGGCTTGGAAGAAGTTTTCTTCCTCTCGGAGCGACGGTGATCACTTATCTTACTCCGATTTACGCAGTCAATTTATATTTTGTCTAGAGTCCTCTTACATCGATCATTTCGATAGAAATACTCTGCGCAGTGAGCCGGGGCGGTTCTGGAGATTCGTGAACTCGAGTTAAAACTGTGACAAAACTGTGTGTCTTTACAATAACTGTGATATAAGTGATAAGAATTTTACTCACTTTACGAAGCTTCCGCCGTCTTCCCTTCAACTGAAGGATCTTGTTTTTGGCGAGGCAACCATCTTAAAGTACATATCGAATTTGACTAATATCTTCTCGAGCGGTTCTTTCCCTCGTTTCCCTTCTTTGTTATTTATTTAATTTTTTTACTCCTTGTGGCCTCTTTCCGAGACCGCGGAAGCATTCTGTGATTACTCCCCTACATAAAAAGGCAATTAGTGCAATTATAGACCTATTGCTAATTTAGGTTGCCAAGGTTTTTGAAGAATTAGTTTGCGAAATTACCTTCTGTGCAAGTATCCAGCTCTATTGGGCACTAGGAGAAAGTCACCGGAAGACTACTACGCACTCTCAGGAGATCAGGGATTTAGCATACATAGTTCCTAAACTCGTCGGGTTGGTTTTAACATAGACCTTACTCCTCGGCGTATTAGAACTTCTACATATCTCGTTGTATATGATAACAGACTGAGACCAGCGATCGCGGTCTTACAGGTCATGGCACCAAAACGGCGCGTTAAGCACTAATTAGAGTGCCAATCATGCTGATCAGCACTCTCCATTTAAACCAACCAACCAGTATGGTATTTTGTTTTGCTCCAAACTACTTTTATTTCAGAATACGTTACAGTAGGTATCAATAAAAGGAAATCCACTCTCAAAGCTCCCCCTCGAGCAATGTAATTTTATATGTCTAACATTCGCTTCTTACGTTTTTCGATTAAGATTTATTTCGGAGAAAATCTTCTTTTCTGAGTGCAGCAGGATATTATTCGCTTCTCATACTCGAATCGTTTACACTTTGTCAGCAAATCTGTGCCAGAACTGAACAGTATTGTCGACGGCATTCAATCTTCTGCCTTAGGTAGAGGCACTAAACGTAATAGATTTCAGCCCTGTTCCTAAAAGTGTTGACCCCGGAATTTAATTTTCCTCGATCTTATCTGCATGGGTAGGTTTCTCTCATTTCCGTTTTCCATTTCTTTCATGTAGTTTACTCCTTATCGACTTACACAATCGATTCATCCTCCGTTTTTTACTGTCGAATTCCGTTTCGATTTTTATGCCCGGAATTTATTGCCTGTCCTGTTTATATACATATATATATCAACGGCTTTGTTTCATATTCAATCAACTCTCAAAGAAAATTAATCATGCGAATATTAATCCACTGAGGCGCGTGTAGGGTTATTTTATTTGAAGAATTAGACTTTCCCAAAGTATCTTTTTTAGAAATGTTATATAACGTCATACGCCAAATCATGGAAAGAATGAACATTTTTTGAATACACCAAAAAAGGTGCTCAGTTGAATTGAAATTGCTTTCCACTTTCCAAATCCGAAATGCACTAAGGGCTTAAGTGCTTTTGCTTGTATGGTGCACGTACGATAAAAACCGAAGTTGATCCCCTTGTCCTCCTTGAAACATGAAATATGTACCCACTTTTATACATACTATCATGAAAAATGTAAGAATTTCTCCAGATTCGTGATAAGTTCAAATGATATACTCCTGTAGCCTGTCGGAACATAAATATGTATTCCAACATAACAAGATCTCTCCTTGCATCTGTTCCCCTTCGGCTTTAGTTAAGGCGTTCGCTTACTATTCCCGACACGATTTTGATGGTCAAGAAAATCTTCTTATACCTTTTTCAAAGTCAGCATTATAAGATACTTGCCTTAAGGTGGTCATGTATAGATGTTCATATGAAGTTAAGCTGCTCCCCAGTTCCTTCTGGCCCCCATCTATGCTACCATGAAGACCCTTCGGGGATATATACCCGTAGATGTGCACTTGTTTGTACCTTCACTTCTTTCTAGCCACACTTTTCAGATAACTCATAGAAAACCTATACAAATACCATATACCCCCAAGAATCATACTATGAGGTTAGGTTTATCGGGGCTCGTGTATATCCGGACGATATTTTTCCACACATTAGTGGCAGGGAAAAGCAGACATTTTCACTTTGACAGTGGGAAAGCGTGTTCTGCCACGAGAGTATTTATAATAGCAATTTTTACTGACACAGAATTGTAGCTTCACTCTTCGGATTAATTAAATACTTTTTTTCGAAATCCCTTTGCTTCCATTCAACGAGGGAATCCACACGAGCAACTTTTAATTATTATAATGAGCTCTTAGAAACAAAGTTGTTGGAACACCGTAACGGTGGTAATTTTTTGATTTCGTCGATTCAGTATCATATTTGTGTACAATGTCGGTATATTGAGTTTTCTACTTTTAATTATGATCCTCGTGGACTAATTAGTTTTCAGTTATTGGAATAACGTCCCTTCTATAATGTATCCCTTCGCCGCAGACTGAAAGTGATCTTGTAAGTAATTTATTTACGAACTTCGACATTTCTGTACAACATTTAATGAACGTCCAGTCGACACACTTTCTAACATGACCACCAAAATTTCAAATTAAACATCCCCCTCAAGTGTGCTCGTATGTATTCTGCAATGCCTTTGTAGATACACAACCATTTCCTGTAAAGCTTAATATCCGACTGTCAGGCAAGTCTGTCCAATTTGTCTTTTCCGAAAACAAAGCACGCAGAGGAATGCAAATTTAGAGAACTGCCTCAGACTCGGCCTCACCCAGCACCAATACTATTCAACCAAACTTCCAAATGCTGTAGTTTCCGGATCTTGAAACGACTACAACACCCGAACCCGGATGGGAACTGTATTAAAGAACAATACCATAGACACCTATAGACCCGACCCGATTTTGGGCATGGTCACCCGGTCGCAATATCATAAATTGCAAAGTTTCGTTCAATATTTCAATTACGGACTCATGTATTATGCACAAGATTTACGCACTCCAAGTTGGAAATATAATTTTCTCACAGCCGGTCCTCCAATACTTTTTATGATTGCCTACTTTTATGCCTTTTTTTTTTGTTTAAACGATCTCCATAACGTTGACACTAAAACGGGCGTTACCATATATAGAGGTCTGTCCATATTTCATTTTCGAGTGTCATATAAAACTCGTAATCAGATTTTGAAGCGAAAAATATGTTTGCATGAAAAGGGAGTCCGAGTCCCCGAGTCCGAGAGGCTCCTCTCGAACAGCCTGATTCTAGGCAGACACATCCATTTTAATGGAAATTGTGGGGCCCTTCTTTATTGAGATGTGATACGTGTATCTTGAAAATTCTGTGGAGCACTTGATGCCATAAAATTTGGCAGTTGTCAGCAATATTTTGGTGATAATGGTCCTGAGTGCCTTTATGGTAAAGGGCTCTGGTGGAGCTTAAAATTTACTGCAGAAATCTCAAGTTGATTCATTTTATTCAACGGCAATTGCAAAATTTACGATTTTAATGCGGAAATCGTTTAAATCTGCTGTTGCGTAAATTCTACAGATATTAAAGGGATGATGGATATGCTCTATGTCTTTTCTCTATCTACAAATTCCTGGTAATTATCTGTGAATTATATCTCGCCCAGCTTCGATGGTAAATCATATCTCTGGAAATCTACATAGAAACAGGGTTGGCAAATGTTTGGGGGGTAAATTTTGTTCAGTGATTTTTAACGAGCCCACAAAGCTTTAAACAAATAAATAAATTTTGCAGAATTTGGGAAATACAACAGTGGGTTGACTACCTAACAAATTGTTGGGGATTTTAAATTTAGCGCATACATGAGGAGACAATTTTTAACTCGTGAAAGCTGATTATTTCCGAAAAGCACTTCTGTTATTTATGTTGTTTGTCCTTGAATTCCACATTTTATGTTATTTTAGAGAAATCGATATTGAGCCCATTTTTGAAAGAATTATTGATATTGTCTGGTGAATACTGAATTGGATTCCAGTTGAGTAATCTCAGTGATTATTTTAATGTTGTGAATCAAGAAAAAAGTGAATGAAAAAACAATGAAAGTTTTTATTATTATTACCTATATTTCCGAAAAACTGAGCAATACTATCGTTGAAAGGTAGACAGTTTTTATGTGTGAAAATAGAACATAATTTAAAGAAATAAGGCAACATTTTAAATTTAGATGCTATGCCAAAAATGTATGCATAATCCGCATAATTCAGAATACACATTGCTATAGTTGATAAAAAGTCTTGGGCCTAGATGGCTTCTTTGTGGCATACCAGATTATCTTATCGGGCATACCAAATAACAAATTAACAGTTCAATGCTAAAACATATTGATGACAATATTGAGTTCTTTTATAAAATAAAACTATTTTCTCTATCATTATAAGAAATTTCAAATATGTGTATGTTAAAAATGCGTTAGATTAAAGTTGTTCTATTTACTGTCCTTGCAGGTAGGTCCTTCAAGAAGAACTAGATCATCTGCGATTAGAAAAGGTAAGTCCTTCCATGCATAGTACTATGAGATAAGGAAAAGTGTTTTGTACAACCGATAAAAAATCATCAGAATTATACGTTCATTCTCACCCTAAGCTAAAGTTTTTGTCACGATACAATTGGGGGAAGTATAGTTCCTTATTTACGTATTTCCCACCAACCCCACTCCAACCTATTACTTTCTGCCTTGCTACCAATATATATTCTATACATCAAAAGTAGAATCTTTCAAATCGGTTGCCACCTAAGGTCTACATTTTTTCTAATAGTAAGAATTGATGATCTCATACTCATACAACGAAGAAACAGTCGTCCAAATCGAAAAATCATCTAAATCGGTGCACATTTTACAAAGTTAGACTACCCCTGCCCCAACTTCACCTAAAGACTAAATTTTTTATCATAGTAGCATTCAAATAGGTCTACGCGTTACGATGTTCGATTCCGCCCACGCCCATTGCAACCCCAACTCCACCCTATACATTTTTGGTATGGTACGAATGAGAAACATACTCTATACTTCACAAAAAGAATTCTCAAAGCCGGCCCGCGCGTTACAAAATTAAACTAGCCCCCCCCCCCCGCCACCGTCACCCAACCTAGGTTAAAATTTATCCTCGTCCTAGCAATGGGGGATCATACTCAAAAACAAAAAGTATTATCCAAATTGGTTTACGCGTTAGGAAGTTAAGTTCCCCCTTAACTTATTCTATTCATCACAAAAAGAACAATCAAAATCTGTCTACGCGTTTTAAGGACCAAATTGTTTCCATAGTAAGCAATGGGGGATCTTACTCTCTGCAATAAAAAAGAACCATCCAAATCGGTCCACGCATTAAGAAGGTTCTATTCTCATATGAAAAACCAGCATATAATATCAACAAGTAAAGAGAACATCTCCTTATCCTTAGGGACACCTTTACTCATCAGGCCCGATTCGTTCTGTATTATTATTATTTCTATTTATTTTGGCTTTCTAATTCTTTATTCGTAAATGCATTAGTAATTTCAAATTAAGCAGCTTCAATCAATTTTACCATAGGGGCACCATTATTAAATTAGTGAACTAAATTTCTAATTGTGCAATGTTTGTGCGAGAAAGCAGAATTCAACCAATTCGAAATTGCAGAAGCAATGCAGTTCTGTCACTTACACCCTTCCACTTCAATTCTATGTTCCAATTTCCATTCGCGCTATGAGTCAAAACACATCGTAAATAACTCATTCGGTAGACTAATTTGTGTTTGTTTTTATTCATTTTACGCTCAAATGAAGTGCTTATGTTCTGACGCTGACTCCAATTTTCTACTCTATTCCAGTAAAACGAACGAAAGATATATTAATCCATCAACCGTTGACAGCACATTCATCTGAAATTAATTTTGTGTACGGCGAAATATTTACGAATCAGATGTTAATGTTGGCTGCTGGAAAGGGCGTACCATCGTCAGGCATTTCACTCCATTTGATGTATTGATTCATTTTCTTGAAAAATACAAAACTTTTGGGAAATTGTTTTTGTACCATTTCAAAAGTTTTTTTTTTAGAGAAAATTATTACAAAAGTTTTTTTTTTTGTTCTTTGTGGTATATATTATGAATTTATTAATAACTTGTCACAAGGGACCATTAGGCCATTACGGAATTACTTTCTTCGAAGGACTTGCAAATGAATCACGCCTTGTCGGTTGCTTGCAAATGCTAATCAGTAAATTCCCACTCGATGGCCTTAAAGCGGCGAAATAATAAGGTAGGAACTGAAGAGAATATTGAAATATTGGTGGAATATTTACGAGTATACTGTTTATGTGGCTAATGCTTCCTTTAAACAGATATAAAAATAGAACGACTAAAAATGAAACTTTTAAAGGGCGACATAAGAAACTTCATGATGAGAATTTATGGAAGCTGTTGAAATTGAGGAAGAAATTTCTATTGCAGAATTGTAGGGTAACTTCAATTTTTATCATACAACATTTGAAAGAATAATTAAGGGTTTAGGTCTAACAGACAGTAACATTACATATGTGTTTACTGATACGTATTGCTTTCATCAATAATTGTTGTCGTGTCTTATTTCATCAAAAAATGGCAGCCCTTACACAGCATCTATAATCTACCGACAATTTACATAACACTGGTCTTTGCAAGTTCCAGCCGAACGCTGTTCAGCGAGCAATTATACATAGTAAAAATCCCTGAAAACAATCGGCCTTACAACCACATCATCCGAGCCATTGGTTACAGGGGAACGTCAACTATCCGTAATATAAATTATACATATCTACTTAATTCCGTCAGAACTAGCATATATTAAAAATCGATTTTTATGAAATATTTATAATATATATCGAGAAGGATTTCATTTTACATCCGAAAACTACCAAAACCTTCCTAAAGACTTAAAGAAGTGCCACAAGGCTGCTTACTATCACCGGTGCTATTACCAATTGCCATTATTATACTTTATCATCTTTCACACATTAGGGGTATACTGCTGTAACCAACTCCCTAAAAGTTTCAAACTACCGGAAATCAACAGAAACAGTATCCTCTAGAGGAATACCCAATCTAAAAGAAATTCGGATAGATGATGACTTCTAAGGAAAACTTAGAACAGGAGGATAGCAGACAATAGATAAAACAATTAATCAGTAGAGATAATATATTATACAACATAAGCTAGATGCGTTATCGACTCTTCCAGATCTTCATACCACAGCAGCACAACATCAAAGCGTAACAGAGCGGGGTGAGAGGGAGGGGACATTATACTTCGTTGAAGACAAGCTGGATATGGAATCTCTTTCTCAAGACTTTCCAAGAGCTTCAAATTCCCAAAATTCAATATCCGGAGCAGCAAGAAGAAATTTGGAAGAAATTTGAAGAGATGAACAACCTAGAAATGGAGAATATTACAACATCAATAGCACCAACAATCCATAGAATGAACAGATTATTCTTAGTTTATGACCAGCTGAATGCATGAGGGACTCTCCAAGAGCTTGAAATTATTGAAACTCAACATCAATCACAGTGCGAGGGAAGAAAACATGCATGAATAAAACCATCGATCCACTAAATAAACAAACTAGTTTACTTCGTTAAAGACTACATAAGTGATTTACTGACAGCACCATATTATTTGAACTAGAAGTAAAACCTAAAATGAGGACAAGCTGCATACGTTAACGACTCTACAAGAACAGCATATTAATAGTACTTAATATCAGCAGCCCAGGGACATCAACTCGGGAAGAAATTGTGGAAGGTGTGAGAAACCTGCAACTGAACGGCAGCATATTATCAATAATACATCAACCACAAAATCATTCGTTGCGGACAAGCTGACAGAAGCAACTCTTCAGGAATTCCATATCACCAGAACAAAATATCGATATCAGTCAGGGGATGGCAAATGGGGAAGAAGTTCAGATATATGATGACCTTTGAGGAAAAAGTGCAACTTGATAGCATATCATTAATAAAATCATCAATCCACAAAATGAGCGGATTATGCATCGTCGAAGAAAAGCTCTGCAAAATCTTAAAAAATTCGTAGAGGTGCCAACTAAACTGGAAGTCCGACATCAACAAGACCCTTCATCCGCAAGACGAGCAAACTATATGCCTTTACGGATAAGTTGGATACTTCAGCGACTCTGCAAAAATGTAATATTACTCAACTCAATAAAGGACGTGATCAGTAAGAAAGCGTCAGATGTAAGAGACGTCACTACATAAATTAAACCATCGATTCCAGATATGAACTTATTATTCGTCATTGAGGGCAAACTGAATATTTAAAAGACTCTTCAAGAGCCCCAAATTAACATCCAACATCAACTAGCAGTACCAGGAACTTTACTTGAAGAACTTAGGAAATTTACAATCGCAACATAGCATACCATCATTAAAACCGGGTTGAAAGCTCTAGAACCCTATATCAACTGCAGTGTGCGGTTCATCAAATCTGGAAGACATAAGCATAGGTGATAATCTATAAGGGGAAGTAACTGCCAAAGACGGCCTTTTTAGGATCGTATATAGACGTCTGTAATAATGTTCATAAAGAAGTAGAGAGTTTAGCAACTTCGATCAGCAGATTATGGACCAAATTGTACTCGTCGAGCACGAAGAGCCCCATTTACGTTACAGTATTTTTGGCCGTTGTGTATATATATATAGGTTTGCTTGTTAAGTTAATATTTTATAAAAGGATGTGAAGAAGGAGGATAAGATAACACTGTTGAAGAAGATAGGCAGCTATATATACTGAAGAGGTCATTTACTGAACAATATAATACGTTAGTCAATCGAATATAACATTAATATCCTTTCAGTGATTGGCAACAAAAACATATTTGTAAAGCAGAAAAGGACTGAGATTGCCTTACGGCCGGCGTTTAAATAAAATATCTATGTTTATCCCTCATATATTGCTATCTTTAGATATTGATGAGAAGAGCTAGATTATTCTTTTGTGTTCCGAACTTTTTCCAGTAATTTTGAAAAGTGTTAAGAAACTACGAAGTGTTAAGTTTTCGGGTTAAAGGATTCAATTTGGGGGCAGATCAATCTGGTCAATCTTTCTTTCACTCCTTGACTTCGTTCTGGACTCTATGTTGAACTTGACTTCTTGAAGAATCTTTTTCTCTAAACCACTCAGAGGATTAAATTGAATTTAAACTATTATCAAGATATTTATACAAGTTCTTTTTACGACGGTTTCCCACTCCTCAGGTTATGACATTTGCCAATAGAAAGATTTCACTTAAATCCGTCTATTACAAAAAATTGTGTTCACGCGATCTGAACATCAAATTATGACAACCATTGTCATTTGCAAACTATAGTCATAGACCATAGACGACAATGTCAAGGATGAGGACCAGAATCTCGTTTGCTCCCCATATGTCTCTTATTCTCCCTTCAACAGACGGCAGACCAGTTGGCGAATGACTTTTTCTCGCTGGAATTGATTTCGTCACGCCGAACCGAATAGCAAGCGCCAGTGTTTACATCGTCTGTTTGTTTTCCCTTTTATATCCATTCTCAAACGTAATTGATTTTTCTGATGTGGAACACCCTTTTGTGTGTGATACAGCCCCAAAAGTTGGATTGAGGACCAAAGGCTAGGATCCATAGCTAAAAGACGTAACTTCCATACACTTTGTATCATGTGCTTGGGACATAAAGATATAAATATATGGGGCGACATCCGTATTAATATTGCCGTTGAGATTGCTTTTATATAGAATCATGTTCCAGCAAATGCCACAACCGCATTTCGTGGGATGCTAGCAAAATGTTTAAGTGTGCTAGAGGCCAGAGTCTGAATCCGAACTCCTTTCTCCTTCTGGACCCCTCTCTTTAGGACCTAGCTGACTGTGTGCGCTAATAGAATAAAATTTTTGTGTATATGGTATGCTTATATAGAAGGTAGACAACCTATGGCTAGGGGGACTGCCAAATAAATTTTTCAACTTTTCCGAGAAATATTTCAACCGAATTCTTGTGGAAATTTTGGAGGAACATTTTGATTTATTTGTAACCCGAGATGTGTATGAAAGTGTTTATCTTTGCAAGGTCGATAATTTATAGCGTGCCCCAAAAACCTTCATCGAGGCGAAAACTAACTACTCCGGGGACAAACATTCACAACTGAACGTAAAAACTTATGACGTTAATTCTAAATATACAAAAGGTCAAACAGATCCTGCTCCTGTTAACTGTATAACCCTTCGGTTTATTCCGTCTTGACATAATCTCAGAATCTAAGAGTAGAGTATACTGTATACTAGGTAATAGTCACACAGAAATCTATGGAATTTCCGGTATATATCGTTTTTGCGGAAGGATATATTGTATTTTAAAGTGTTTGTACTGGATAATAGCTTTCCGGCTGCTTCTAAATAGCTTTCAATTGGAAATTTTGTGGGTTGCAATGCAAACATTCAGTTCCAAATAGAATGCTTAGCACTAAGGCAAATATAATAAAGCGGAAAGCCTCCATGCTTTTGTGCTTGAAAAAATTTCATTAAAGTCTCAACAATACAGGAGTATATGGATTAACAAAAGATACCGAAATTGATTTAGAAAAATTAGAATAATTCCTTTTAAGTTATATATGCCGAAGAGTTTAATATTCTCGTCGATATGAATTGTTAATCAGGCATAGGAGCTAAACATATAGGATGTGGTTAAGATTGAGAAAAGTTTAATATTATAATTTCCTTTAAGTATCGTATTTCGTAGGCTGCTTTGCAAAAGTTTAATAGTTCGTACTCACCATGTTTCGATGCTAGTTATGCATATGAACGATAGATGGCATAATGTCTTATCTTATCCAAAAAGAGTGCTTAATGGTTTAAGTTTTAATTATAAATGTAATATGGTAGTGAATAATGTATTCAGGTAGCTACATATAGACACTGAACTTGTTGTTTTTTTAAAGTAATTCAATGGACGAAGCAGAGCAATGTGCGTAACAAGTTTATTCCAATTATGGTAAAAATTCACGTTAACATTGTTTTAACCCGAGAAGACTGGGAGAATGTCTCTCTCGTAGCGTCTCTGTGTGGCCGCTTTTCTTCTGAATCCGACCTTGCCTACCCTATTGAGGTTGGGCAGTCCATCTGTATTAATCCTGGAAAGTTCTGGAGTTGCGTAGGAGTGATGACTTATAATGCGGTTCGGTGACCGAAGTACCGATAATCATTTAACTGCTGCTAACTTCTTATCGTTTAAGGATTTGTTATTTGACGATGCTTCGATTACGATGCACATTATGAAATTGTCTAATAGGTTCCGATATTGTTCCTGTCTCTTGCTCCTGTCCTTGTTTATACACTTAACTCGTCCATGTCGTGCGGTATTTTTTCTAAATTGTGGAAGTCGTCTACCAATTTTGCTCTTCATAAAAATGATCTTGATTATGATCGTTCCCATTATAATAATATATAAGAATTATCAGCATCGACATTATAAATACCAATATCGTTTACTACTGTGTATGTTATATCAAATCCTAAAATTCGTTGTCCTTATTATCATCATCATCATGAATATCAGCATAGTAATCGGAATTATCAGATCCATCGTCACACTCAAAATGTCGTTTACCATTTTTCGTTCTTTCTATCATTACCAACATCATGACAATCATAATTGTTCATCAGCCTGATCATCATTGTATATATGAATTATCAACACCTTAATTATAAACACCAATATCGTTTACCACTGTGAATATTTTCATTTTCTTATCATCAACATCATCAACATTATGACAATCATCTTTTAATATCACACTGATCATCAACTTTACCATTATAATTATATAAACAAATCATCGGCACCATCACTAGAAACACCAATATTGTTAGCTACTGTGAATGCTTTTGTTTCGTTGCTCATCGTCATCAACATTTTAATGATCATCATCAGCCCACTTTTATAACATTATATACATCAATTTCTCCACCAGCAATCTCACCATCAGCAATCTCAGCATCATCGTAGGAACTATCAGCGTCATCATTATATACATTAATATTTTACAACCGTGAGCATTCATTCTCCGATTCATCATCATCATTTATAATTATTAAAACGATCATCAAGACGTCTTTTATTATCGTGACCATCATCTTACTACGAAAATCAACATCACTATTGGAATAATCATCAAATTGTCACAAACAGAATATCCTTTACCAGTGTCTCTAGAAACACCAATATTGTTAGCTACTGTGAATGCTTTTGTTTCGTTTTTCATCGTCATCAACATTTAAATGATCATCATAAGCCATCTTTTATAACCATGAACATTATCTTCACCATTATGTTATCATAATCGTAACTATTATCATCATCACCAGTCTCACCATCAGCAAGCTCACCATCACCAATCTCACCATCAGCGTAATAACTATTAGCGTCATCATTATATACATTAACATTTTACAACCGTGAACATTCATTCTCCGATTCATCATCATCATTTATAATTATTAAAACGATCATCAAGACATCTTTTGTTATCGTGACCATCATCTTCCTACGAAAATCAACATCACTATTGGAATTATCATCAAATTGTCATAAACAGAATATCCGTTAGCATGCTCCCTGGTTGAGACCACGAGAAAAAAATTGTTGTTGTGGTTGGGGTGGGAGAAGGGGGGTGGAACCTAACTTTGTAACGCTGGACCGATTTGGATGGTTCTTTTGTTGTTTTGTCTTTTATATTGGAATTATCATCAAATCGTCATAAACAGAATATCCTTTACCAGTGTCTCTAGAAACACCAATATTGTTAGCTACTGTGAATGCTTTTGTTTCGTTTCTCATCGTCATCAACATTTTAATGATCATCATAAGCCATCTTTTATAACATTATATATATCAATCTCACCATCACCAATGTTACCGTCACCGTAGGAACTATCAGCGTCATCATTATATACATTAACATTTTACAACCGTGAGCATTCATTCTCCAATTCATCATCATCATTTATAATTATTAAAACGATCATCAAGACATCTTTTGTTATCGTGACCATCATCTTCCTACGAAAATCAACATCACTAGTGGAATTATCATCAAATCGTCTTGAACAGAATATCCGTGAGCATGCTCCCTGGTTGATAACACGAGAAAAAAATTGTTGGTGTGGTTGGGGTGGGAGAATGGGGATGGAACTTAACTTTGTAACGCTGGACCGATTTGGATGGTTCTTTTGTTGTTTTGTCTTTTCTATTGGAATTATCATCAAATCGTCATAAACAGAATATCCTTTACCAGTGTCTCTAGAAACACCAGTATTGTTAGCTACTGTGAATGCTTTTGTTTCGTTTTTCATCGTCATCAACATTTTAATGATCATCATAAGCCATCTTTTATAACATTATATACATCAATTTCTCCATCAGCAATCTCACCATCACCAATGTCACCGTCATCGTAGGAACTATCAGCGTCATCATTATATACATTAACATTTTACAACTGTGAGCATTCATTCTCCGATTCATCATCATCATTTATAATTATTAAAACGATCATCAAGACAACTTTTATTATCGTGACCATCATCTTACTACGAAAATCAAGATCACTATTGGCATTATCATCAAATCGTCATAAACAGAATATCCTTTACCAGTGTCTGTAGAAACACCAATATTGTTAGCTACTGTGAATGCTTTTGTTTCGTTTCTCATCGTCATCAACATTTTAATGATCATCATAAGCCATCTTTTATAACATTATATACATCAATTTCTCCATCAGCAATCTCACCATCACCAATGTCACCGTCATCGTAGGAACTATCAGTGTCATCATTATATACATTAACATTTTACAACCGTGAGCATTCATTCTCCTATTCATCATCATCATTTATAATTATTAAAACGATCATCAAGACAACTTTTATTATCGTGACCATCATCTTACTACGAAAATCAACATCACTATTGGCATTATCATCAAATCGTCATAAACAGAATATCCTTTACCAGTGTCTGTAGAAACACCAATATTGTTAGCTACTGTGAATGCTTTTGTTTCGTTTCTCATCGTCATCAACATTTTAATGATCATCATAAGCCATCTTTTATAACATTATATATATCAATCTCACCATCAGCAATCTCACCATCACCAATGTCACCGTCACCGTAGGAACTATCAGCGTCATCATTATATACATTAACATTTTACAACCGTGAGCATTCATTCTGCAATTCAGCATTATCATTTATAATTATTAAAACGATCATCAAGACATCTTTTATTATCGTGACCATCATCTTACGACGAAAATCAACATCGCTATTGGAATAATCATCAAATCGTCATAAACAGAATATCCTTTACCAGTGTCTGTAGAAACACCAATATTGTTAGCTACTGTGAATGCTTTTGTTTCGTTTCTCATCGTCATCAACATTTTAATGATCATCATAAGCCATCTTTTATAACATTATATACATCAATTTCTCCATCAGCAATCTCACCATCACCAATGTCACCGTCATCGTAGGAACTATCAGTGTCATCATTATATACATTAACATTTTACAACCGTGAGCATTCATTCTCCTATTCATCATCATCATTTATAATTATTAAAACGATCATCAAGACAACTTTTATTATCGTGACCATCATCTTACTACGAAAATCAACATCACTATTGGCATTATCATCAAATCGTCATAAACAGAATATCCTTTACCAGTGTCTGTAGAAACACCAATATTGTTAGCTACTGTGAATGCTTTTGTTTCGTTTCTCATCGTCATCAACATTTTAATGATCATCATAAGCCATCTTTTATAACATTATATACATCAATTTCTCCATCAGCAATCTCACCATCACCAATGTCACCGTCATCGTAGGAACTATCAGTGTCATCATTATATACATTAACATTTTACAACCGTGAGCATTCATTCTCCTATTCATCATCATCATTTATAATTATTAAAACGATCATCAAGACAACTTTTATTATCGTGACCATCATCTTACTACGAAAATCAACATCACTATTGGCATTATCATCAAATCGTCATAAACAGAATATCCTTTACCAGTGTCTGTAGAAACACCAATATTGTTAGCTACTGTGAATGCTTTTGTTTCGTTTCTCATCGTCATCAACATTTTAATGATCATCATAAGCCATCTTTAATAACATTATATACATCAATTTCTCCATCAGCAATCTCACCATCACCAATGTCACCGTCATCGTAGGAACTATCAGTGTCATCATTATATACATTAACATTTTACAACCGTGAGCATTCATTCTCCTATTCATCATCATCATTTATAATTATTAAAACGATCATCAAGACAACTTTTATTATCGTGACCATCATCTTACTACGAAAATCAACATCACTATTGGCATTATCATCAAATCGTCATAAACAGAATATCCTTTACCAGTGTCTGTAGAAACACCAATATTGTTAGCTACTGTGAATGCTTTTGTTTCGTTTCTCATCGTCATCAACATTTTAATGATCATCATAAGCCATCTTTTATAACATTATATATATCAATCTCACCATCAGCAATCTCACCATCACCAATGTCACCGTCACCGTAGGAACTATCAGCGTCATCATTATATACATTAACATTTTACAACCGTGAGCATTCATTCTGCAATTCAGCATTATCATTTATAATTATTAAAACGATCATCAAGACATCTTTTATTATCGTGACCATCATCTTACGACGAAAATCAACATCGCTATTGGAATAATCATCAAATCGTCATAAACAGAATATCCTTTACCAGTGTCTGTAGAAACACCAATATTGTTAGCTACTGTGAATGCTTTTGTTTCGTTTCTCATCGTCATCAACATTTTAATGATCATCATAAGCCATCTTTTATAACATTATATACATCAATTTCTCCATCAGCAATCTCACCATCACCAATGTCACCGTCATCGTAGGAACTATCAGTGTCATCATTATATACATTAACATTTTACAACCGTGAGCATTCATTCTCCTATTCATCATCATCATTTATAATTATTAAAACGATCATCAAGACAACTTTTATTATCGTGACCATCATCTTACTACGAAAATCAACATCACTATTGGCATTATCATCAAATCGTCATAAACAGAATATCCTTTACCAGTGTCTGTAGAAACACCAATATTGTTAGCTACTGTGAATGCTTTTGTTTCGTTTCTCATCGTCATCAACATTTTAATGATCATCATAAGCCATCTTTTATAACATTATATACATCAATTTCTCCATCAGCAATCTCACCATCACCAATGTCACCGTCATCGTAGAAACTATCAGTGTCATCATTATATACATTACCATTTTACAACCGTGAGCATTCATTCTGCAATTCAGCATTATCATTTATAATTATTAAAACAATCATCAAGACATCTTTTATTATCGTGACCATCATCTTACGACGAAAATCAACATCGCTATTGGAATAATCATCAAATCGTCATAAACAGAATATCCTTTACCAGTGTCTGTAGAAACACCAATATTGTTAGCTACTGTGAATGCTTTTGTTTCGTTTCTCATCGTCATCAACATTTTAATGATCATCATAAGCCATCTTTTATAACATTATATACATCAATTTCTCCATCAGCAATCTCACCATCACCAATGTCACCGTCATCGTAGGAACTATCAGTGTCATCATTATATACATTAACATTTTACAACCGTGAGCATTCATTCTCCTATTCATCATCATCATTTATAATTATTAAAACGATCATCAAGACAACTTTTATTATCGTGACCATCATCTTACTACGAAAATCAACATCACTATTGGCATTATCATCAAATCGTCATAAACAGAATATCCTTTACCAGTGTCTGTAGAAACACCAATATTGTTAGCTACTGTGAATGCTTTTGTTTCGTTTCTCATCGTCATCAACATTTTAATGATCATCATAAGCCATCTTTTATAACATTATATATATCAATTTCTCCATCAGCAATCTCACCATCACCAATGTCACCGTCATCGTAGGAACTATCAGTGTCATCATTATATACATTAACATTTTACAACCGTGAGCATTCATTCTCCTATTCATCATCATCATTTATAATTATTAAAACGATCATCAAGACAACTTTTATTATCGTGACCATCATCTTACTACGAAAATCAACATCACTATTGGCATTATCATCAAATCGTCATAAACAGAATATCCTTTACCAGTGTCTGTAGAAACACCAATATTGTTAGCTACTGTGAATGCTTTTGTTTCGTTTCTCATCGTCATCAACATTTTAATGATCATCATAAGCCATCTTTTATAACATTATATATATCAATCTCACCATCAGCAATCTCACCATCACCAATGTCACCGTCACCGTAGGAACTATCAGCGTCATCATTATATACATTAACATTTTACAACCGTGAGCATTCATTCTGCAATTCAGCATTATCATTTATAATTATTAAAACGATCATCAAGACATCTTTTATTATCGTGACCATCATCTTACGACGAAAATCAACATCGCTATTGGAATAATCATCAAATCGTCATAAACAGAATATCCTTTACCAGTGTCTGTAGAAACACCAATATTGTTAGCTACTGTGAATGCTTTTGTTTCGTTTCTCATCGTCATCAACATTTTAATGATCATCATAAGCCATCTTTTATAACATTATATACATCAATTTCTCCATCAGCAATCTCACCATCACCAATGTCACCGTCATCGTAGGAACTATCAGTGTCATCATTATATACATTAACATTTTACAACCGTGAGCATTCATTCTCCTATTCATCATCATCATTTATAATTATTAAAACGATCATCAAGACAACTTTTATTATCGTGACCATCATCTTACTACGAAAATCAACATCACTATTGGCATTATCATCAAATCGTCATAAACAGAATATCCTTTACCAGTGTCTGTAGAAACACCAATATTGTTAGCTACTGTGAATGCTTTTGTTTCGTTTCTCATCGTCATCAACATTTTAATGATCATCATAAGCCATCTTTTATAACATTATATACATCAATTTCTCCATCAGCAATCTCACCATCACCAATGTCACCGTCATCGTAGAAACTATCAGTGTCATCATTATATACATTACCATTTTACAACCGTGAGCATTCATTCTGCAATTCAGCATTATCATTTATAATTATTAAAACAATCATCAAGACATCTTTTATTATCGTGACCATCATCTTACGACGAAAATCAACATCGCTATTGGAATAATCATCAAATCGTCATAAACAGAATATCCTTTACCAGTGTCTGTAGAAACACCAATATTGTTAGCTACTGTGAATGCTTTTGTTTCGTTTCTCATCGTCATCAACATTTTAATGATCATCATAAGCCATCTTTTATAACATTATATACATCAATTTCTCCATCAGCAATCTCACCATCACCAATGTCACCGTCATCGTAGGAACTATCAGTGTCATCATTATATACATTAACATTTTACAACCGTGAGCATTCATTCTCCTATTCATCATCATCATTTATAATTATTAAAACGATCATCAAGACAACTTTTATTATCGTGACCATCATCTTACTACGAAAATCAACATCACTATTGGCATTATCATCAAATCGTCATAAACAGAATATCCTTTACCAGTGTCTGTAGAAACACCAATATTGTTAGCTACTGTGAATGCTTTTGTTTCGTTTCTCATCGTCATCAACATTTTAATGATCATCATAAGCCATCTTTTATAACATTATATACATCAATTTCTCCATCAGCAATCTCACCATCACCAATGTCACCGTCATCGTAGGAACTATCAGTGTCATCATTATATACATTAACATTTTACAACCGTGAGCATTCATTCTCCTATTCATCATCATCATTTATAATTATTAAAACGATCATCAAGACAACTTTTATTATCGTGACCATCATCTTACTACGAAAATCAACATCACTATTGGCATTATCATCAAATCGTCATAAACAGAATATCCTTTACCAGTGTCTGTAGAAACACCAATATTGTTAGCTACTGTGAATGCTTTTGTTTCGTTTCTCATCGTCATCAACATTTTAATGATCATCATAAGCCATCTTTTATAACATTATATATATCAATCTCACCATCAGCAATCTCACCATCACCAATGTCACCGTCACCGTAGGAACTATCAGCGTCATCATTATATACATTAACATTTTACAACCGTGAGCATTCATTCTGCAATTCAGCATTATCATTTATAATTATTAAAACGATCATCAAGACATCTTTTATTATCGTGACCATCATCTTACGACGAAAATCAACATCGCTATTGGAATAATCATCAAATCGTCATAAACAGAATATCCTTTACCAGTGTCTGTAGAAACACCAATATTGTTAGCTACTGTGAATGCTTTTGTTTCGTTTCTCATCGTCATCAACATTTTAATGATCATCATAAGCCATCTTTTATAACATTATATACATCAATTTCTCCATCAGCAATCTCACCATCACCAATGTCACCGTCATCGTAGGAACTATCAGTGTCATCATTATATACATTAACATTTTACAACCGTGAGCATTCATTCTCCTATTCATCATCATCATTTATAATTATTAAAACGATCATCAAGACAACTTTTATTATCGTGACCATCATCTTACTACGAAAATCAACATCACTATTGGCATTATCATCAAATCGTCATAAACAGAATATCCTTTACCAGTGTCTGTAGAAACACCAATATTGTTAGCTACTGTGAATGCTTTTATTTCGTTTCTCATCGTCATCAACATTTTAATGATCATCATAAGCCATCTTTTATAACATTATATACATCAATTTCTCCATCAGCAATCTCACCATCACCAATGTCACCGTCATCGTAGGAACTATCAGTGTCATCATTATATACATTAACATTTTACAACCGTGAGCATTCATTCTCCTATTCATCATCATCATTTATAATTATTAAAACGATCATCAAGACAACTTTTATTATCGTGACCATCATCTTACTACGAAAATCAACATCACTATTGGCATTATCATCAAATCGTCATAAACAGAATATCCTTTACCAGTGTCTGTAGAAACACCAATATTGTTAGCTACTGTGAATGCTTTTGTTTCGTTTCTCATCGTCATCAACATTTTAATGATCATCATAAGCCATCTTTTATAACATTATATACATCAATTTCTCCATCAGCAATCTCACCATCACCAATGTCACCGTCATCGTAGGAACTATCAGTGTCATCATTATATACATTAACATTTTACAACCGTGAGCATTCATTCTCCTATTCATCATCATCATTTATAATTATTAAAACGATCATCAAGACAACTTTTATTATCGTGACCATCATCTTACTACGAAAATCAACATCACTATTGGCATTATCATCAAATCGTCATAAACAGAATATCCTTTACCAGTGTCTGTAGAAACACCAATATTGTTAGCTACTGTGAATGCTTTTGTTTCGTTTCTCATCGTCATCAACATTTTAATGATCATCATAAGCCATCTTTTATAACATTATATATATCAATCTCACCATCAGCAATCTCACCATCACCAATGTCACCGTCACCGTAGGAACTATCAGCGTCATCATTATATACATTAACATTTTACAACCGTGAGCATTCATTCTGCAATTCAGCATTATCATTTATAATTATTAAAACGATCATCAAGACATCTTTTATTATCGTGACCATCATCTTACGACGAAAATCAACATCGCTATTGGAATAATCATCAAATCGTCATAAACAGAATATCCTTTACCAGTGTCTCTAGAAACACCAATATTGTTAGCTACTGTGAATGCTTTTGTTTCGTTTCTCATCGTCATCAATATTTTAATGATCATCATAAGCCATCTTTTATAACATTATATACATCAATTTCTCCACCAGCAATCTCACCATCAGCAATCTCACCATCATCGTAGGAACTATCAGCGTCATCATTATATACAGTAACATTTTACAACCGTGAGCATTCATTCTCCGATTCATCATCATCATTTATAATTATTAAAACGATCATCAAGACATCTTTTATTATCGTGACCATCATCTTACTACGAAAATCAACATCACTATTGAAATTATCATCAAATCGTCATAAACAGAATATGCTTTACCAGTGTCTCTAGAAACACCAATATTGTTAGCTACTGTGAATGCTTTTGTTTTGTTTCTCATCTTCATCAACATTTTAATGATCATCATCAGCCATCTTTTATAACATTATATACATCAATTTCTCCATCAGCAATCTCACCATCACCAATGTCACCATCATCGTAGGAACTATCACCGTCATCATTATATACATTAACATTTTACAACCGTGAGCATTCATTCTCCAATTCATCATCATCATTTATAATTATTAAAACGATCATCAAGACATCTTTTGTTATCGTGACCATCATCTTCCTACGAAAATCAACATCACTATTGGAATTATCATCAAATCGTCTTGAACAGAATATGCGTGAGCATGCTCCCTGGTTGATAACACGAGAAAAAAATTGTTGGTGTGGTTGGGGTGGGAGAATAGGGGTGGAACTTAACTTTGTAACGCTGGACCGATTTGGATGGTTCTTTTGTTGTTTTGTCTTTTCTATTGGAATTATCATCAAATCGTCATAAACAGAATATCCTTTACCAGTGTCTCTAGAAACACCAGTATTTTTAGCTACTGTGAATGCTTTTGTTTCGTTTCTCATCTTCATCAACATTTTAATGATCATCATCAGCCATCTTTTATAACATTATATACATCAATTTCTCCATCAGCAATCTCACCATCACCAATGTCACCATCATCGTAGGAACTATCAGCGTCATCATTATATACATTAATATTTTACAACCGTGAGCATTCATTCTCCAAGCCATCATCATCATTTATAATTATTAAGACGATCATCAAGACATCTTTTATTATCGTGACCATCATCTTACTACGAAAATCAACATATCTATTGGAATAATCATCAAATTGTCATAAACAGAATATCCTTTACCAGTGTCTCTAGAAACACCAATATTGTTAGCTGCTGTGAATGCTTTGGTTTCGTTTCTCATCGTCATCAACATTTTAATGATCATCATAAGCCATCTTTTATAACCATGAACATTATCTTCACCATTATGTTATCATAATTGTTACTATTATCATCATCATCAATCTCACCATCAGCAATCTCACCATCACCAATCTCACCATCATCGTAGAAACTATCAGCATCATCATTATATACATTAATATTTTACAACCGTGAGCATTCATCGTAGGAACTATCTTCGTCATCATTATATACATTAACATTTTACAACCGTGAGCATTCATTCTCCAAATCATCATCATCATTTATAATTATTAAAACGATCATCAAGACATCTTTTATTATCGTGACCATCATCTTACTACGAAAATCAACATCACTTATGGAATTATCATCAAATCGTCCTAAATAGAATATCCTTTACCAGTGTCTCTAGAAACACCAATATTGTTAGCTACTGTGAATGCTTTTGTTTCGATTCTCATCGTCATCAGCATTTTAATGATCATCATAAGCCATCTTGTATAACATTATATACATCAATCTCACCATCAGTATTCTCACCATCACCAATATCACCATCATCGTAGGAACTATCAGCGTCATCATTATATACATTAACATTTTACAACCGTGAGCATTCATTCTCCAAATCATCATCATCATTTATAATTATTAAAGCGATCATCAAGACATCTTTTATTATCGGGACCATCATCTTACTACGAAAATCAACATCACTAATGGAATTATCATCAAATCGTCATAAATAGAATATTCTTTACCAGTGTCTCTAGAAACACCAATATTGTTAGCTACTGTGAATGCTTTTGTTTTGTTTCTCATCTTCATCAACATTTTAATGATCATCATCAGCCATCTTTTATAACATTATATACATCAATTTCACCATCAGCAATCTCACCATCACCAATGTCACCATCATCGTAGGAGCTATCAGCGTCATCAATATATACATTAACATTTTACAACCGGGAGCATCCATTCTCAATCATAAGCCATCTGGTATAACATTATATACATCAATCTCACCATCAGTAATCTCACCATCACCAATATCACCATCATCGTAGGAACTATCAGCGTCATCATCATATACATTAACATTTTACAACCGTGAGCATTCATTCTCCAAATCATCATCATCATTTATAATTATTAAAACGATCATCAAGACATCTTTTATTATCGGGACCATCATCTTACTACGAAAATCAACATCACTAATGAAATTATCATCAAATCGTCATAAATAGAATATTCTTTACCAGTGTCTCTAGAAACACCAATATTGTTAGCTACTGTGAATGCTTTTGTTTTGTTTCTCATCTTCATCAACATTTTAATGATCATCATCAGCCATCTTTTATAACATTATATACATCAATTTCACCATCAGCAATCTCACCATCACCAATGTCACCATCATCGTAGGAGCTATCAGCGTCATCAATATATACATTAACAACCGTGAGCATTCATTCTCCAAATCATCATCATCATTTATAATTATTAAAACTATCATCAAGACATCTTTTATTATCGGCACCATCATCTTACTACGAAAATCAACATCACTAATGACATTATCATCAAATCGTCATAAACAGAATATCCTTTACCAGTGTCTGTAGAAACACCAATATTGTTAGCTACTGTGAATGCTTTTGTTTTGTTTCTCATCTTCATCAACATTTTAATGATCATCATCAGCCATCTTTTATAACATTATATACATCAACTTCTCCATCAGCAATCTCACCATCACCAATGTCACCGTCATCGTAGGAACTATCAGCGTCATCATTATATACAGTAACATTTTACAACCGTGAGCATTCATTCTCCGATTCATCATCATCATTTATAATTATTAAAACGATCATCAAGACATCTTTTATTATCGTGACCATCATCTTACTACGGAAATCAACATCACTATTGGATTAATCATCAAAATGTCATAAACAGAATATCCTTTACCAGTGTCTCTAGAAACACCAATATTGTTAGCTACTGTGAATGCTTTTGTTTCGTTTCTCATCGTCAACAACATTTTAATGATCATCATAAGCCATCTTTTATAACATTATATACATCAATTTCTCCATCAGCAATCTCACCATCACCAATGTCACCATCATCGTAGGAACTATCACCGTCATCATTATATACATTAACATTTTACAACCGTGAGCATTCATTCTCCAATTCATCATCATCATTTATAATTATTAAAACGATCATCAAGACATCTTTTGTTATCGTGACCATCATCTTCCTACGAAAATCAACATCACTATTGGAATTATCATCAAATCGTCTTGAACAGAATATGCGTGAGCATGCTCCCTGGTTGATAACACGAGAAAAAAATTGTTGGTGTGGTTGGGGTG
Organism: Leptarthrus brevirostris; assembly: GCA_964036015.1. NCBI lineage: Eukaryota > Metazoa > Arthropoda > Insecta > Diptera > Asilidae > Leptarthrus > Leptarthrus brevirostris. The sequence goes on from OZ038373.1 coordinate 11,863,278, forward strand.
GGAGAATAGGGGTGGAACTTAACTTTGTAACGCTGGACCGATTTGGATGGTTCTTTTGTTGTTTTGTCTTTTCTATTGGAATTATCATCAAATCGTCATAAACAGAATATCCTTTACCAGTGTCTCTAGAAACACCAGTATTTTTAGCTACTGTGAATGCTTTTGTTTCGTTTCTCATCGTCAACAACATTTTAATGATCATCATAAGCCATCTTTTATAACATTATATACATCAATTTCTCCATCAGCAATCTCACCATCACCAATGTCACCATCATCGTAGGAACTATCAGCGTCATCATTATATACATTAACATTTTACAACCGTGAGCATTCATTCTCCAAGCCATCATCATCATTTATAATTATTAAGACGATCATCAAGACATCTTTTATTATCGTGACCATCATCTTACTACGAAAATCAACATATCTATTGGAATAATCATCAAATTGTCATAAACAGAATATCCTTTACCAGTGTCTCTAGAAACACCAATATTGTTAGCTGCTGTGAATGCTTTGGTTTCGTTTCTCATCGTCATCAACATTTTAATGATCATCATAAGCCATCTTTTATAACCATGAACATTATCTTCACCATTATGTTATCATAATTGTTACTATTATCATCATCATCAATCTCACCATCAGCAATCTCACCATCACCAATCTCACCATCATCGTAGAAACTATCAGCATCATCATTATATACATTAATATTTTACAACCGTGAGCATTCATCGTAGGAACTATCTTCGTCATCATTATATACATTAACATTTTACAACCGTGAGCATTCATTCTCCAAATCATCATCATCATTTATAATTATTAAAACGATCATCAAGACATCTTTTATTATCGTGACCATCATCTTACTACGAAAATCAACATCACTTATGGAATTATCATCAAATCGTCCTAAATAGAATATCCTTTACCAGTGTCTCTAGAAACACCAATATTGTTAGCTACTGTGAATGCTTTTGTTTCGATTCTCATCGTCATCAGCATTTTAATGATCATCATAAGCCATCTTGTATAACATTATATACATCAATCTCACCATCAGTATTCTCACCATCACCAATATCACCATCATCGTAGGAACTATCAGCGTCATCATTATATACATTAACATTTTACAACCGTGAGCATTCATTCTCCAAATCATCATCATCATTTATAATTATTAAAGCGATCATCAAGACATCTTTTATTATCGGGACCATCATCTTACTACGAAAATCAACATCACTAATGGAATTATCATCAAATCGTCATAAATAGAATATTCTTTACCAGTGTCTCTAGAAACACCAATATTGTTAGCTACTGTGAATGCTTTTGTTTTGTTTCTCATCTTCATCAACATTTTAATGATCATCATCAGCCATCTTTTATAACATTATATACATCAATTTCACCATCAGCAATCTCACCATCACCAATGTCACCATCATCGTAGGAGCTATCAGCGTCATCAATATATACATTAACATTTTACAACCGGGAGCATCCATTCTCAATCATAAGCCATCTGGTATAACATTATATACATCAATCTCACCATCAGTAATCTCACCATCACCAATATCACCATCATCGTAGGAACTATCAGCGTCATCATCATATACATTAACATTTTACAACCGTGAGCATTCATTCTCCAAATCATCATCATCATTTATAATTATTAAAACGATCATCAAGACATCTTTTATTATCGGGACCATCATCTTACTACGAAAATCAACATCACTAATGAAATTATCATCAAATCGTCATAAATAGAATATTCTTTACCAGTGTCTCTAGAAACACCAATATTGTTAGCTACTGTGAATGCTTTTGTTTTGTTTCTCATCTTCATCAACATTTTAATGATCATCATCAGCCATCTTTTATAACATTATATACATCAATTTCACCATCAGCAATCTCACCATCACCAATGTCACCATCATCGTAGGAGCTATCAGCGTCATCAATATATACATTAACAACCGTGAGCATTCATTCTCCAAATCATCATCATCATTTATAATTATTAAAACTATCATCAAGACATCTTTTATTATCGGGACCATCATCTTACTACGAAAATCAACATCACTAATGACATTATCATCAAATCGTCATAAATAGAATATTCTTTACCAGTGTCTCTAGAAACACCAATATTGTTAGCTACTGTGAATGCTTTTGTTTTGTTTCTCATCTTCATCAACATTTTAATGATCATCATCAGCCATCTTCTATAACATTATATACATCAATTTCACCATCAGCAATCTCACCATCACCAATGTCACCATCATCGTAGGAGCTATCAGCGTCATCAATATATACATTAACATTTTACAACCGGGAGCATTCATTCTCAATCATAAGCCATCTGGTATAACATTATATACATCAATCTCACCATCAGTAATCTCACCATCTCCAATATCACCATCATCGTAGGAACTATCAGCGTCATCATTATATACATTAACATTTTACAACCGTGAGCATTCATTCTCCAAATCATCATCATCATTTATAATTATTAAAACGATCATCAAGACATCTTTTATTATCGTGACCATCATCTTACATCTAATATTACAAAACCATCATCGTCATGAATGGTCCCTATTACGAGTGTAAGCCAAGGCTCACTTCAACATCGAAATTATTAGTATAGTATATGGTTCGGAATTGTTTTGGATAGTCGAGCCGTACGCAAATAGACATTCGCAATAGGGCCGCAATTTTTATTCAACGGCATCATTATCGTCGCCTTAACATATCGACACATCGAAATAGAACTTTTATAGTTATAAATCTAGTCGTATTCTATGTATTTTAAACCTAAAAAATGGACTCGACAGATTCCTAGGACACCGGTGTGCAGTAATGGTCACAAGAAAAAATTGAACGGGGATGATTTCTTTACTACTACTGTTCCTAATTTGGTATCGTCATCAAATAATTTTACCCAGTGCTTTAACGGCGACAGGTAATATATAGAATAGGGGCACTCTATATTATATAGTCGTCGGTGGAGTAAATTATACTGTGTCGAACTACCAATCTGGAACCGGCTGCGAAACGTGGTTGTTTTCTGCTGATAATAGATTACGATAAAAAGGCCATGAGGGTTCGGAATCCACTTTAAATTGTGAGTCTACTTGACTCAAATCGTGTGAAATTCTTCTTAAGCCCCCAAGGGGTTACGGAAACTAGAGATATTCTATTAAAAGATAATATGGCAACTATTCCACTGAAGCCATTGAAGGTTCAATGCGTAAGTAGCTTAGGTTGAAGCTATAGTGCAGTAGGTGCTCGGTTCTGTTTTCATCGGTTATTATAATAGTAGATAAAGAATTCAATGTCATTTTGCGACTATGAGTTTCTTCGAAGGCCTTTTTCTTCTTCAAAAGACCTGGCGGGCGTATGCCAAACGTAGAAAACATTTTAAAGTTTATCAGAAATTTTATTCCAGTGCGGAAAGTCCTATAGTTGCCATATCATTTTCAGCTATGTAACTTGAAGGCAATTTCACTTGAGATATCCGAAAAATTTGTATAAATGTTGAGAAAATTAACATTCTCTCCTATAATTGAAATCGAGCAACGACGGAACTTAGGAAATAGAAGTAAACTGAAGTGGCGCTCATTGTTCACTTTGTTCTTTCAAGTTCTAGCACTTCACAACTAGAAGTGTATGATTCCCACGAAAATATTATAAAATTCTAACAAAAATCGTTGTCTTGCTCTCTTCCCTAATTAAAGTTGAAGTAGGTCCTCAAGAAATCAGCACCAGAAGGCATGGAAGAGAGCTATAAGCCAAAATATATCCAACCCGTGTCGGATTTGAGAGTCCTGCGGGTCTTGCCTTATGTACTTTTTTCTCCAACATCTTTGCCTTGAAAAGTTTTACCTACTTCTGAGCCTGATTGTATGACCGTTTTTCCAACCACTACACAGTCAGTGAAGATTCTGTAATGAGCTAGAAAAACACTCTCGTCCATAAAATTATTCGCTTCGTTAGCACCGTTTTAAAGCAATTTCGGCTTTCATTCATGAGTTACTTGCGCGGCATACGTTAGCTTACCGACTCCTTTTTACTTTTACAAATAGCATACCATGATGGGGGTGGATGGAGGAGACTTTTATCGCCCTAATAAGATTCTACTCGACTGCATGATTTGCAGATTTCAACACTGCGGAAGTTCTGAAGCGGTAAATTTCAAACAAGCCAACGTGGCAGTTCTTTTGTTGAATGATTCACTCCATAAGTCGATGTCACGGGAAATTAACTCGAACCGATCGATGGTGTCAGAGAGTTAATTGTACCTGTAAAATCTACAGAGGAAAATGAGGATACACTTCTCAATGACTTGCGAAATTTGAAGCCGCCGCAAAACTTTGGGGAGGGGATAACAGTTTTAATTAGACGAGGTTTCCCATAAAGGGCTTGTTGTTCGCTATAATGGTCGTTAGCGGTCAGTTTTAGTGTTCAGTTTCGAGGTTTATTGCTTTTTAAATGGATAGGCTTACACAGAAGTTACAACATAAATTTTAGTAAGAGGATTTGGTAAAGAGACCCAAGTTTGGTAATAAGTCGTTAGCTGTTGTCGAATTGATAGGTTTTAATTTGTTTTATGGACTAACTTAAAATCACCAATAGGACAATGTAACTTATCGGCGGGGTTAGTTGTAACAGTTTTTAATTTTCAATATATAAGACCGTAATTTTTGTTCTTTAATGACATTTTGTTACCACGTTCTCCTAGCCATATTTCAAAAACATTATGTAACTTACAGTCCCTACGTTTTAAAAGTGGTGGATCTACTCATTCCTACGTCATCTTTCTCTTTACGATTTTCCACAACATTCAACTGGTGTCCAAAATCCAAAACTTTATTGCCCAATGCTCTTAAGAGTGTCTCAATGTATTGGTTATGTTACTTCAAAAATACCGCCTACCTCATGTATATTTTGCCGTTTCCATGATATCAGGGAAGTACCTATTATAATAAATCAAAAATTGTCCGATTTAAAGTGGATTTCGAACCACTGACATTTTCTCTGCAACCCCCATGGGTCACCGCCGGTTGGTTTCGAACCTGGGACCTCCAGATTAATAGGCCAACACGTTATCACTTACTTCACCGGCAAGTTAACGTTTATCCTAATCACTCAATCATCATCATTATTCGGTTTAACATTCCCAACATAAATATTTACCATCGCCATCACTGACATCAATATCACCGCTACTATAATTTCCATTTAAGATCTTAGACATCAATACTAATATTATTATTATTATCATACGAGTCATTTATAATTATACTCTCAATTGTTATTAGCATTGATCGTAGCTTAACATAATCACCACAAATCAATCAATACAAAAGTCACCATAATTTTGATCGATATTATTCACTACCATTGTTTTCGATAATTTTTTCTATATTTATCCTTATTGATTTTATTGTCAAAAATGGAGTTGCTATCATTATCATAATAAAAATAATCAACAACACTATCCACACAGCTTTCACAATTAATTCTATAGTCATCAGTATTTTCATTAATATTATTTTTCCCTTAAGATCAATATTAGCGACGTTGTTAACGACTACACTCATGAAGTTGGTGATAATATAAAATTATCAATGCCGCAATCAAACCATCAACATTCTACCTGTATTTACTTGTTGCAAATACTTCCTTTACGCCGCAATCCGTATTACCGTGACCATCTCTACCATCGCTATGGGTTTTTTATTTTTTGAAATTTAATCAATGTAATCGTCAGTAACATTGTCAGTACCTTTATTATCTCTGTTGTAATCATGAACATCAAAATCATCAAGAATACAATTTGCCACAACATTGCCAATACCATTAATCTACTAGTCAACAGTCCTTCAATCATCATCATCTCTGCACTGTCATCATAGCCGTAAGTGTAAGTATACTGGTTATCAACTTGTTACGTATTATTTGGTTTCTTGTCCTGATCATATCTATTAGCGCCACAACTGACGTATCATCGTCAATAGAAATTTATTTAAACAATACAGTCAGTGTCATTATCATCAGCCACATATGCAATTTTATCATTGTTATTATTAATAATCGCAGCCAGCCTCGTTATAGCCTTCAATATTATCACAATGACTTTTAACGTTGCTATCAGCTTTAATTAATATAATAGGTACTATCATTCTCATCAATATAATTTGTCACCGCTAAACTCTTAATATTATTTCTACACTTACCAATACTTTATCCGTAAAATTCAACAACACCACCATGATGATCATCATTCACAGCAGTGTTAGAAATACTATTGCCGATGCCCAATTATACCCAATTATTTCAATAGTCACCAACATTCCCATCAATTTTATTACTTAAAATAAAGACTGGCAGTGTTGTCAGCGTTGTAGTCGATTAGTTTAATGAGGTTGGTAATAATGACAATATTGATGATATATTCAATGCATCCTTAAAGTTGGTGTGATGGGTGGTAACATATTATTAAGGATCAGTTTATAACTTTATAACAGCTATCAACGAAAGTGCTGCTAAGATTGGTGATCTTAATGATTAGTAATTATATTAATGAAAAAGTCGTGGTAGCTGTTAATAATAGAGCTTGCGTCAGCATCTTTATGAATATAAAGGTCAACACCGGTTATATCATCATTGTTAAAGCAATTGTCACCAATATTTTCATCATTACTGCTTGTATTATTACTGTAACACCATCATCACGCGTTGTTATTGCTATCATCAGCATCGCAGTATTCAGTTGTCAATTTTCATTTAGAATACTTTCAGAAGCTTTCACGTTTTCTTAAATTTTCTTGAAGGTCAAACTATTTCCACAGTGATGGTTTGAGCAGCTTATTGAAGGAAAAGATGAGATGTTGTTCTGATCATAAGTGTCTTTTAAGGTCACGCTCTGCAACACAGTTTGGCTGACTTTGATTTATTGAAAGCCATAGACTTATCAAACTATTGTTGAGACCAATCTACAAATCCATACCCAAGCAGTTTCGACGATCACGTTCTTTACTTCCAGGATTTATATTTAATATATGTACCCCTTACGCTACTAATAATCCGATACTCGATGTAAAAAATGCAGTGATGAGAATCGCAGTCTCGCTCTTCTCCTTCCGACTTTTTCCAATTGTACAATTTCTTTGGGATTACACTGCACTCTTTTGAATCTCTTTAACTATGCAAAACTCCATTGACATAACCATCTGTGAATTGTCCCATGTGCTGCTATGCAGAGCAATAGCAGTTAAAAATCTTTTGATTACACCATATCTGTTACCCGTGATGTGAAATCTATAAAGCCATCCCATTAAAACGAACCACTTAACACACATATGCCACATCTGAGCACACCTTGTTGCTGCTGCTGCTTGCTAGTGGTTCTTTATCAGTCGTAAAAATCTAAACTTCATTTTCGATAATGGACCTTATCCCTAGCTTTAAGTGCATACCTAACTTGCCATTATGCAACCCCAAAAGGGACTATTGTGAATGCTATTGCATCTCGATACTGAACCGAATCCCGATCCCATGCGAACGGAGTAAGTTAGGTAATCTGGGACTACACTTCATCAAGAATAAATCTTGCTAACAAAGGCGGTGAATTAACTCGTGAATGGGTGAAATGCATGTATCTCAACAATCGGTGATTTAGTTGGACTTATTGTGGTGGTTCAATGTAATTCACTGATGCTACGGGTCGAGCTGTAGTAATCCAAACAAATCCCTGTACCTATCCTTAAAATTACTTAGAACGTGAAGGGGATTCACTCTCTGTTGAAGAGATTAAATTGAAGAACACGTATTCAGCTTCAGCCTGATGTTTGGCCCAGGTAGGTACGTAAGTGGATAAAGAGGTAAAGGAAATGGGGACACAAAGGCAAATAACATCTAAATATAAGTCTTCGTCCACAAAAGGATTTATCTCTGCTGTTAGCCGCCTTTCTGGAAATGTCATATGCGGAATGGTACCATTGAAAGGGTTTGTCCTATTGTGAAAAAATTGCCCCTGTATCCACTTTAGACAGGATCAGGACAAAAAAAAATTAAGTGGCTCGGGAGAAATGACAAAACTTATTTTTCTCGTAAGACTTAACACGGTCGCTAGCTGGCTAGCTGGATGGCTTGGTGGACTGGGAATCGCAAATATCGGGTAATGCGGGAAACTAAGGATAGGGACCATATGCCGGGTTTTTATCTTCGGCTAAATTGGGAATTTCTAGTTTAAAATGGCTTTATCCGATGGTCGCGCAGAAGGTGCCATGTTTATGATGCGAAAAATACCAGGGGAGCATATGTTGCAATGCCTCAGCTAATTTCAAAGCTGCCTTTTTTCCCTTTGCGGTCGCTCTAAAATAGGATACTGCCCAAGTTCGCATGAAATTTTATTTTTATTGCAAAATTGTTTTAAAAGTTTTTCAAGACAATTTTTCACGGGTTTTTCATTGAATGAAATTTTTATTAAGATTTTTTCTTGTTGCTATTGTATGGCTTTAGCTAAGTTGCGAAACATCAACAGCGGGGAACATTTTAGTTTATCGTTGGCCGTCCTAAATGGGCACCAGCTAAGACATGAAAAGTACTTTTATGTTGGTTTCGGTCTTTCGATTATGAAACTTTTTAGCAAGTTTTAACTTTACATTTTTCCTGTCATTAAATATTCTCCACTTGCAAGTAAAAGTAGTCGTTGAAGACGAGTTTTAAGTGATATTTTATGGCTTATCTTAAAAAAATGGTGAGGGTAGTGACACTGTAAGACAAAAGCCAGAGGGTCAGTTCCAGTAGTGTCTGTTGCCACCATTTCAGGAAAAAGTTGCTTAGTAATTTTACTTGTTTTAAATAGTAATAATATAAATCGTCAACAATCCAATGGAATGGAAGTCAAGAAAGCCACTGTTTAGTAAAAACCCCAAGTTTTTCTTTTAAGTACTCTTTATTATCCTGCCGGCTGCGACATATTGTGTTTTTTTTTTGCTGTTTCTCTGATTCACTTCATTATCCACTGTATCCTCCCTTGGTCCTTCTCTCAGTTTCATCAGTTATTTGAATTGCCCCCTTTTTGGCTGTTACTTTTTTGTCTGAATATTTCTCTTTGTTGATCCTTTTCACCCTCTCCTTGTGTTTCCACTCTCACCCGTGACTGTGGGTTATTTGTTTTCCTGTTTACCAATGGGAACGACACCGGTGCTTCATATATATATGATGAACAGCAAAAGTCCTAAATGGCTGCCCTGCGGCACCCCAGAAGAGATATCAATTTCGTCAGAGAATGCACCACGAAATAAAATTCGTTGTGTGTGATTAGACAAATAAGAACATAACCGCTGGACGAACACTGGAGGAAAGCCCAGAACTGAAAGCTTGTAAATACCCTTTTGACAGTTTTTCTTCCTTCAGTGGAGACAGTGATAACGTGTCGGCCTACCATTACAGAGGTCCCAGAATTGAACTTTGTAACCGTTTTCGCAAACCGGGTGAAGTTCTTCTCCCGTCCCATGCCCGAAAAAGGAGTTACGGGAACTAGAGAGAGAAAAGCAGTATGAGATGGGGTGTTTTGGTAAGTCAGATTATTATTGGCCTATAGGAAAGTGACCTGTTGGTCACTAGTGGTAGTTAGTGCCTACCAGTCTGTTTCCTAAGATTGTCTGTGGTGTTAGCCTGGTAATCTATCCGAATACAACGCAATGCGACGACTATTATCCACGATATTCACTGAAGTAAGAACCGCCATCCGTACCACATCGCATCTCTCTCTCATTGCAAGTGTCGACCATAACCGCTCTCTCTTCACCTACTTTCCCGTAGCATTAGCCGTAAAATAAAGAGCTAGAAGTAAGAAAAATTGATTGTGAGCCGAAAAGAACGAAACCCTGAATAAAGGAATTTTATATTTATTTTGTAAATAAGTCTTTTCAATTAGTTAGAACCTTGGCAACGCCTGCCGGCGTCAGGGGACAAGACCCATTACACAACGACATTGCTACGATCCTCGCTTGAGGCAGAGTAAATCGCATCCAAAACTCACTGCCGTTTATGTCCCTGAAAAACTGCCTATTACATTCTACGGAGTGATATATCCAATTTACCCTCTTTAAACATCTTGGGTATTGAGATATTCAGAAATCTTAGCTGGCCCAATCATGTAAGTTTTTTTATACGATGTGACCAAAGCCTAGGAGACAAACCTTTGATGCGTTAGCATATTTTTGGCCGGAGGGAAATTTGGGTAAGGGAAGTGAAGAAACCTGAATGTTTTGTTTTTTGCACTCTTCCGAGCCAGACAACAGCCCAGAGACGGAGTGGATTTATTTTAATTTCTGAATAAAAGTTCACGGGGAGACCTAGTCTCGAACCCGGGACCCATGGCATGGGGGTCGTGCGGCTCAACGAATTGATCCAAATCCGTCTCCTGCTAAATATGCGATGAAACAGAGTGATGTAAGAAATATGTCTGTTCATCTGACGTAGCGCTGATCTACTAGACATCAGGCCTAGACGCGAATATAATTCCCATATGATCGTCGTATTCCTTGTAGACACATTACAACGTGCGATACAAGAGCTTTATGTTAATTTTTTCTAAGCCGAACAATACAAATGTGAAACAGTTAACCATTTTCTGTTGTTCCCTTATCTTAAGAGTCTGAAACTTTCAAAGTAGGCGTATACCGACACTTCCTTCAGTCACCGTCTTAGCCCATTTCCTTCACCCTTAATTCCTCTCCTACCAAGGCTGCGGAGTTGTACTCGTTTTATAATTGGTGCTGCAACAACTATCTAAAATTGAACATCGGTAGCTGTCATTATCGAGGTCTCGCAACTTCCGTACTTTCCAGTACAAGTTTGAGGGTACCTCGTACCTGTAAAAACGGGTGGAAGGTGTAAGGGATTTGGGCGTGCAACTTGCTATGCAAATAAACTTCATCTTGTACTTTAATATTGTCGTTGCTGAAAACAAACTATGCTGGGATTTATTTTTCGTTGATCTAAGGGTCGTTTAGTTTCCGTGTAAGGCTCCAACTATATAGGGTGCTTCAGACTGGTAAGTCAAAATTCAAGTGGTGATAGATCTTACTTAAACTTAAAAGCAGGTGTACTAGTGACATGTATTTCGGAGAAAATTTCTGAAAATTCTGAATTTTTGGTAATTTTAAAATATTTTTATCACTTTTGGAAATGACTGTACCTGATATGGTAGGAGTTAGATCAATATTGTTGAGAATTTTGGAAATGTCATTGGAATAGATGGAATGGGTAGATTAAAAGATAAGAATAAAAGAGTGATGTGTGTACCATGAAAATTGCATGAATCACCCTGTAACTCCCAAACGGTTCAAATTTCCTCCCCCCCTCCCCCTTCCCTTTCTATTCAATTTTTGCTTGCCTAGGTGAGATGTTTTCCCCTTTTCATTTCGGCACACCAGATCTGAAACTCCCTGTATACGGCTCTGGTTAGACCCTGCTGGACTATGCTAGTCAGATTTGGTCTTTATTTACTGATCTCACATGAAATGTGTTGAATCCGTTCAGCACGGAGTGGTGAAATCGGCTCCACGTTCTCTACCTTGGAGCGATCCTCTTATTCTGCACCTCATGAGGAGCGCTTGGGTTTGTTGCAACTTGTAACCCTTGAGAAGCGACGTTGGGGTGATAATAGAATATTTTTACAACCAAACCAAACTACACTTTTTAAAAAAGTAAGCGGCAAAAACATCCGGACTACAAGAGAAACAGTTATACCATTCAAATCTTGGCAACAATCCCCACATCGTTGACAAAGTCACTGGGTTCCTGGGAAGTCATCGCGAGCGTGAGTAGAATTAATAGAAGTAATATCGTAGTGGTGATCACAGAAAGTGGCATGAGAAAAGTAAGCGAAATAGTTTGGAACGATAAGAGGATCGCTAATTTCGCAGCTGTGACACCTCAGCGATGAGGGAAAGCAAACGCAACTTCTTGAGTTGGTGAATCTTTTGATGTTGTAGAACAATATAGCAAAGCGTTGTGGGAAAGTTTTTTATTTTCTCTTTAAAAATATATTTTACTTTGCTTTTTTTAATCGTCGGTCTAATCTTTTCAATATTGGCCATGTAGGATCTTACACTAACGAAAGATTATTTTACAAGACTTTAATTTCTAAGCACTGGATTGTGCAGAGGAGCTATTCGGTTAAAAGTAAACTTCTATTATTATGCGGATTGGAAGATAATTTTAGTGCGCACGAAAACTTATTTCACTTTAAGCTGAAGTTCCTAATTGAAAATTGTTTATTTTGCTATCATTACAGAATAAGTGTCAACAAGTGCAAGGTTCTGATATCAACTCGAAGTCTTTCAATTCTAAATTAAATCTTATCAGTCTCAACGTTCTGTAGTCAATGCGGACATTAAAAACGAGAAAACATTTCCCCAATATTGAATTGGAAAGTTTCTGTTCGTAAATAATTGCTTTAAAACAATTCTTTGCCTGAAAACTCAAGGAAACTCTAAAACTTACTCAGTCACAATACACACGTACATCTCTATTTTTCCAATATCCTTAAGTAGTTCTCGAATGGATACTGCTCGTAGCAATTGACAGATTAAAAAGTTTTTAAATTATATCGCATTCCGAATGATGGTAACACGAGGGTTCGAATGAAAAGAACCCTTCACGATATTTTTGGTCAATCCCTAGTCTAGAAGCTTTCACCCCATTAATGTTTGATGTACATCCAACGAATTAATCTTCTTGATAGATTCTTCTCAAACTTTCCCCTTTGAGAAAATTGAAAAAGGATCCCACAGGAATTAAAGCTCGCTAAAAACTTAGCACACGACAGTGGGGGTGTAGAAAAAATATTTTCGCTGTATTAAAAGCTCTGCAAAATTTACATCGCGCACCACACCAAGGGCTTAATGAAATTTCTTTTCCACAAATTTCCTAGTAATACAAACCCGAAAACATCATGTTATTCGGAAAGAACACGACATCCGCCCACGGCATAGTATAGTACACCAACCACATCGTGGCACAGCATCCTGGTACATCTTTTTACATCTTTCTGGATCTGAAGGAATTTAATTGTGTTCGCGGAACATAAGAATTAAAAGATGTAAAAATTGTCGCAGATTACGCGCTTCAGTCTCCTTATCCCGTACACGGTAGAACCTTGAGCTTAATTTATTGTCGTACCGTAGTTGCGCTTTAATAAAAGGAGATAATTAAATTTTTGCAAGATGTTAATATAACTCGTGCGCAATTTAAATGAAGAGATAAAAGTACAAGTAATAATACTCATCCTCGGTTAATTAAAATTTTCCCGGTTTATTATTCTGCGAGGTATTTAGGCCGGATGGTAAACAAAGCTTACAACGTTGTGCTCGCGTTTTAACGTAAACGTAATACTTAAAGAGGCTGGTTAATTTCGCAAGAAGTAGGTATACACGGCGTGAATTTTATTACTTTTTCTCCTTTTTATACTCTCATAAATGTTTCCGAATTCAAAGACCAGAGAAAGAAGGAACCCAGTCACAGTTGGAGTTGATAGTAAAAATAAACTCAAAGACCGAAAATGTATAAACTTGTGTGAAATGGTACTATGCGGATGAGTTTAGAAGCTATGGTAGAAGAAGTTAGACGTCGTTAAAATTAGGTTTACAGACGAATGTATTCATTGTTCGAAAAAGTTTTTTTTTCTGAAACAACACAAAATGTTACTGTTGTTTACTAGATTTAATCCAGAAATGATGGATGATCTTCCATTATACCGTATTTTCAATAACATAATTGTTTTCCAAACCTCTGCAATGTAGATTGGAGAGTCCTGAATGTTAGGATACGGTTTGTTTTTCGGTCACAATTTTTCACTGGATAAAGATATCGATGAGTTTGGTATACCGTTGGAAAGCTAAAGTTCATATCTATATGCCTAGAATCACCGTTCTTAGATTTTAGAAGAAATTAAAAAAAAAATCCTCAATTCTTGAAGATATTTTTTTTGGCATGAAAAAAATTTGTCCTGTATGTTCACCAAAAAATCGCTATAATAGTGGAAAAATAAAGTAAAACACTAGAATTTCTTTATTAATTAAGAATTTTATTTATTTTTATGCTCTTTGTACAGAAAATTGGGAAAAAATCAATGGGAATCAGATGACACATGAAAATATGGAAGCGCGTATCACGGCAATCTTTCTGAGCTAGCTTTTTACAAACACAGCACCTGATGGAGTTTTCCTGGTTAGTTCTTCTGGCGAAGTTTTTCGCATTGAATACAAACGCACACCGTTTTATTAGCCGCAATGTCAATCGGGCCAGATATGACACAAATGCAGGGTTGCCACTCTTCATCGTACTGGTTTTCAATGGCGAAAGATTAAAAATTTTCGCAACTCACATCTGCCTAAATGAAATGAGTATCGGTGGAGACATTTGGATTAAATGGGAAAATTTCCGTTGACCGAAAGACAGCCCTGACGTTTCCTTAATGCCACTGTCACAGTAGCTACAATGTGGCGCAATTCGAAGGCCTTACAAGCATTGGCAATCATTCATGCATGGCATTCTATAGCGTAAAAGCTCTTCAGTGGATCAGAGACCAGATTCTCCAATGAAAGCAGTGTTGGTGAATTTTTCAATAAGCGTATATTTTAAATGAAATATTCCATGAACTTTATTAATTCACCTTGCTGCATTCATCCAGATTCTTTGGTACAAGAAAAATGGTAACTAGCGCCATGATTCAATTTGCCAATATATTTTGGAACATTGGAAAATTCACAACATGGATTGTAAATGGCAACATATGGGAACGGTGCTTTAGTGAGAACATTCTCAGAGTTTAAAAAAAATGTATCCACGTTTTCACGGTTAAATGCTTTGACCTGGTTCAGGCTTTTTTGTTTTGATCATTTGATTTTCTCTCCAACTGATCTGTATTTTACGTGCGAACCGATACGCCAATTGGTGTAATTCGGCTGGAGATTTGTCAAATCTTGCTGTTGTTGAGATGAAATCTTACCTAGAATGCACAAAGCGCTGATACGTTTCTTCAATAAAATATACAAAAATCTTCGCGTGAATTAGAATTAAGTTTCATTTAAATTATTTACTTTAATATCAAAATAACTTATTTCTGTTACGATGATGTAAGGTAGCTAAAAGTAACGCATGAAGCCGCATATTGAACTTGCGTAAAATATAAAATCGTAATACTTGTCTCTTCCTGAAAGCAAAGAAAACATTACTTAAGTGCAAACTTACTACTTACCTGGCCCAGTCTTCTCAAGAATTCCAAAATATTACACGACAATACAACCTAACCTTAACACCAACATAGACATTACTGATTTATACCAAAACTTTAATTTCCCGAGAAGAATACAAATGATACCGAGACTGCCGTAATCCAAAGCAGGTGTTCGAAATAAGCCCACCTGCAAATTAATAGCAACACGAAAATAAATAAACACGTGAACGTACCTGTCAAATCGGGTCATGTTGCCCGAATATACACAAAAGAAAAAAAAAGAGAATTTTTCTGTTATTGGAAAAATTAAACACAAATTATAATGGACATTTTAAGATAATAAAATGAAAATTCATAATAAATTAATAAACCGATTCTAACCGATTGAGGAAAAGATTGTCGTACAAAATCCAGTTAAAAGTTAAGTGGCGTGAAAAAATAGTCAAGGACATTAAATAAAAGGAAGAAAGTAAAAAAATTAGACTATACACAATATATTCTGGCCGGTGCACCGCAGGAGGGTTTGTAAGATTTTCTGAACTTCTTGATTAGGAAAAATTGTGAAGTTGAATTATTTGGTAAATAGAAGTGCTTGAATAATTTGATTTGATTTTGCGGAAGAATTCCTTCTATCTATTTTAGTTTAAGGAATTCTTGGACTCTCAAACCACGTGCTGCTCAACACGTGTTTAGGCCTAGCGCTAGCTCACCCCTTTCTACAATGCTAGCCGGGGTAAAGATTGCACAAAGGGAGTATTGCGTAACAATATATTGGAACAAAAATGGCCTCGAGGATCATTCGCTACTGCACCCATTTATGCTTGTGTCCAGTATTGAGATTATTTTGAATTTTTCTTTGAAAATATTTGGGATACCATCAGGAACTCCATAACAAGTACTTAAGTTAATTATTTACCAAAAAAATTGTGAAACTACAGCAAACTTTTCAAAGAAGTTTGTACACGGCCTTGGATTCGCCTTGCATCTCTTACTTGGACTTACTTTAAGTTATGCTAAACACCCGCGGGGCGGATTGATAAGTTCTAGCATTCTCATAGGGAAGTGGATAAGAAACTTTTCCATTTTATGTAAATTAAACTCATGTCTTCTTTTCGCATAACTCGGTTGCTGGGAGCTGTTTTGAAAAGTACATAATAAACCAATTTCCCCGGAGATCTGGCAGGCGGATGCTTTCCAAGTACTGCGCCACTACATACACAGGCAGAATTTTCTAGAAGCATATGCATATCGCGTTCTAACCTATCTTATTCTATCTTTCTTATGCATATAAGCATATATTTAGGAACTCTATACACTTTTCCTAACAAAGGAGTAAACGTTCGGTTGCTATGCATATGACTCTATTTCTACCTAACTGATTCTTGCTGCTTTCTGCAACAACTAAAGTATGAGCTAAACCAGGCCGCGATATAACTACTTTAGAAAGTATATTTATTCCTAAAAAGTGTTTACAGTTATTAAAATTTATTTCCTCTGCGGAAAGCTGAAGTGCGACTAAGAATAAAAAACGCATAAAGTTGGACCATTAAAAAGAAAGTTAACTTTACGTGGATTCCCGCCGGTTTAAGTGCAACACGCCACGGAAAATGTTTATATTCATTAGACAAAGCCAGCCGTAATATGAGGAACTTTTCGTAATTTAACAGTGTAAAAAGTTTCTTGCTTGCAGATTATGCTGCAAAGTTATTTTTCTTTTCTTTTAAGCTTCCGACACAGCAAAGTGACTGCAATTTGACAAATTAAAAAATTAGAGACCTGAACAGGGTTACTTACGTAGATTACATACGTATGTATATTTTATCACGGTTTGAAACAAATATCGATCTTCTGATACAATCGTAAACATAGTTCAGATGTTAGGTTAGAGTGTCTACAAAGGCACACTAAGATCAAAGAGGTCCATTGTCTAAGAATTACTCTCTGTTAACCGAGTAATTTCCCGGTCAGCAGTGAAATGTTGTTCTCGGGGAGCCAACATAAAATATTTAATGAAAAATCCGAACTAGGTCCCTGACGTCAATGGAGTCTCTTTTGATTAACTCTTCCAAAAAAGGGCGAGCCCAAAAACCGGTTCCTACGGTTGGCTAGGGTTGGGCAGTAGCAGAGGAGGTGGAGTATGGTTTCTTCTTCATCTTCGTCTTGGCAACTTCTACAGAAGTCGTTTGAAGGCGCACCGAGTCTATCGGCGTGCCATACTTTTAGATGCTCAGCGATAGGCAGCGTAAAATTTTTCAGAAGACTGCGACTTCCGTAATAGACATGATTTCCGCCTGAAAACCGCTGCAGTAGTCAGGTAAGCGAAATTAAATGAGGTCTAGGTGCTCTGAAAAGTTATCTCCAAGTTTAGAGCCGTCAGTGTAGAGATGCACGGACTCCCCTCATTGAGGTGGACGTTCCTCTCACTCTGATCTGGTGGGAAAAGAAGAATCAAATTTCGCTCTAAAGAAAGGCTTAGATGTGGTATAGTCAATGTTGGTATCGGTTCTTCCGTCCAGGATTTTGGAGTGACCGAAGTCAGTTTTTTTCCAGAACAGGAGAATAGTACTTAGGGCTTTAAAAGGAGTGGTTCTAAGGGCACCTATTATCAGTAGTGTGACCATTGTTTGAACATTATCCAGTGCTTTGCGATGGGTCGCTAAATCCGGTGCCGGCCACCATACAACCACCACATACGTGAGTATGAGTCGTACGACCCTGGTGTGGTACCAATGCACAATACGTGGCTCATTTTTGTCCTATTGCCCTTTTACAGCGCCAGTGTAGCTTTCCGTACTCTTTCTTAGATGTTAGGCTTCCAGATAAGTTTTCTATCTACGACAAGGCCTAGGTTTTTAACCTGATTACTAAATTTCAGCTTAACCCCAGATTAATTCATAAGAGGAACGTAATGTTTCCGAGAGAAGAGTATTAACTCCGTCTTATCTGGGTTAATGCCCAGACCACACCCATCGATCTATGATAATACCTTTGAGAGGGCGTGTTGTAACACTTCAGCCAGTGTGTTTGGGTGCTTACCTGAACAAATCAGGGCAATATCATCAGCGTAGGCGATAACCTTGTGACCAGAGTGCTCTGGGTCTATGAGTAACTCATCCAGAATAAGGTTCCACAAGAGTGGTGTATGGATACCTCCCTGAGGAGTACCTCTAGTGACGACTCTTTGCATGCTAGATCCACCCAGACTGGAGTCGATGACCCTGCTTTTTAGCTTAAGGTCATTAGGTTCGATGAGAGGATCGTCGAGTTCAGGCCTCCTCAAGGATGCCGTTATCTTTTGCTTGAAAAACAGTTGTATTACCTAGGGGTATGGATATATGGATGTCCTCTGTTTGCCCATAGAGCGTCTGCGGATTGATTCTGAAGAGAGTACCATTTAGAGTGCGTTTGTGTTGATGATTCCACTAACTTCTGAGACTCCCACCCTTAAGTGGAGTTACTATTTGTATGAGTTTGTAAGTGATCATTAGTATTCTTTGATCATTATTGACGGCTCTTTCCAACACTGTTGAGCTTCCACTGCGGATCGATTTGTTATCTCATTGACTAGAATGGAAAAGATTAAGTCAGTTCTTTCGCTCTTCTTTTTCTATAAAAATATTCAATCGGATGAGAGCAAGTACCATTTCAATGGCTGAAGAGGGATTAGATCGCATAGCCCCTGTAGTGATAAGACAAGCTATTCGCTGCAACTTGCAGAGCAAATATCTTACTGTACTTAACATTTCTATCTGCCACCAGACCATGGCACCATAGTACATAGTGGAGGATTTGTCCGCATTAACTGAGAGGCATTTTCGAGTGCACCAATCCTCGATAATTTGTATTGCCCTTTGTAAAAGACTGCTCATATTGTTAAGGTATTTTCCATGTAAAAAGACTATCAACAACAAGGCACCAGGAGAGATAAAATGCCTCCCTGTGGACATCATTTATTTATTTAAGCTTAATACAAGCTATTACATCTTCCGACTTTTAACATAACTTCTGATTTTCTGATGTTGGTGGAAACTATACGATTTCTAAGCATTGTTATGATTCATCGTAGCACATTTGATGGATTCAAACTTAGCATTATCAAAAGCGCTCTCGGTATCCATTTAGGCCCCGGGAAATTCTGCATCGACGATGCCAATATTTCGTCCAACGATGAATTCTTTCATCAAGTTCCTACTTTCTCTGATATAAGTTGCGAATTTCTGGATAGAGCGCTTACTCTCGATGATATGCTTACCGCAACGAAGGATCTTTAACGTTACTCTAGAATTTTTTGTTTGTTTTAGGAATCTTTTGATTCCTGACCTTTTGGATGTCTCTAATTTTGCAGTGGTTGGACATACCGAATTTCCCTCAAGTGCGCGGAGATCCGTTATGCGTCTAATACCTAATCTTCAAAGGATGGGAAACTGGAGGCTAGTTACTCTGTGTAATGTGGACTACAAGATAGTTTGCAAAACACTGGGAACTCAACTTCGCTTAGTGATTGCCTCAGTAATATACCCGCCACAGTCCTACTGCGTTCCAGGTCGTAGTATCTACGATAATATCGCCGTATCAAAGCATCTTTTCGCATACCATGACAAAACTGGTTCGCAAATGGCCATGAACTCTTTAGATCAGGAAAAGGCGTGAGGATAGCGTCTCGCATGAGTATCTACTGAGCGTCCTCAATATATTTGGGCTTCCGTCCAGATGGATTGAGATCATCAGTGTTCTGTATAGAAATTCCGTGATTCTAATAAAGCATCATGGGCATATATTGTCTCCTATTCCGTTTCGTCGGGGTATCAGGCAGGGATGCCTGTCGTCAGGTATGCTTTATGACCTTTCACTGGAGCCGCTGTAAGAAAATCTTTGTCGATCGTTGAGGGAACATTCAGTTCACTTACCATACACTTAAATATATAAGGCCACTTATATTAGCGTACCTGTCTATTTTCGTCATGAAAGAGGATGCATTTCTGGTTTCTTGTAGAGTTTTCGAACAATACGAGCGATTGGCGGGCGCTAAGGTTAACCTAAGCAAAAGCCAAGGCCTATGGTGGGTGATGTGGTGGAATCGACCAGATTCTCTCCTCGGCATATAATGGACGAATACTTGCCTGAAATATTTAGGTGTATATGTGGGGGACGATGGTAAGACATACATATAATAGCCGCATGGCTCTGAAAAAACTCTCTGGAGCTGTGAATTCGTGGCGGACTAGACAGTGGTTCCCGAAGTAGAAACTTCGCCCGGTCTCGCATCTACCCTCCGGGAGCACTCAGACAATCATGTTCTAGTTTAATATTTTCTCGGTTTCGGTTAATTTTGTGCTGTCGTTTAGCTCTAGGTTTAGTTTCAATATTGTTTTTCAAAATATTTTAAGGAACTTTTCTTAGAGCTGGCACTCACTTGGAGGCATTTTCAAATTTGTTTTTTTTTCTATTTTACAGATTTTTTTTGCCTTCAAGTTTAGAGTCACTTCTTTTATGTGTCATTTTGTAGAATTTAAGGGTAGCTAGCAGTTTTTAGGATTTTACTTTTGTAGCGATTAAAGTAATAAAGAGCTATTATACATAAAAAAAACTTTGATCTCGTCTGCTATTACTCTGATATAAGTTAAAGTTGATAACAATTTTTTGAGAATTATGCCTTGTTCCGCATTGCTCTATGAATTGTTTCTTATTGTTCTACACTATTAATATACTTAGAATGCTTTTTGAGGTTCACCTAATGCGAGAACCAAATTGCTAGAATTTTCTAACTTTTATATTATTTGTTATCGAAATGACAAAGTACATTTTCTGACTGACTACTTTCACACTCATTTACTTCATAAACTGAATTATTTCGTACACTTTAAAAAAAATTTTCATACCCTTGAATGTATCTAAACGATCTATTCACGATTTTCACTAACTTTATAACCGAAGTGTTTAGTGCAATAATGATCTTAGTAACTTTTGCTAAGTTTTAAGTAAATCGCGTTTAAAGTTTCGCATTTATATAGGAAACTGGTGATTTGCCTCACCTTGTTGTCAGAAAACCTCGTAGTGCATTATAATATCATTAAGGTGACACGATAAAATGAAAGACATTCACACTTATTGTACATAGACAACAAAATATTATATTTTTAAAAAACTTTACTTACATCATTCATGCCTTAAACGCTTCAATTTTCTTATACTAACTATATTAAAAAACCTCATTCAAATTGAATAATTTCATAAAACCACTTTAAACAAATTTCGTTTTCATCAAAATGTTGCCACAATTTTCGGTACCCATTGATTTCAGTTACTTAATCCTTAAATCGGGTTGACTTTAGTAAACCTTTCCTCTTATGAAACATTCGCCTAGGGTATTATTTACAAGGAACTACTCTATGTATGAATATGTGAATATGAAAAGTAATCTTAATCGTATACAGTCCCGTCTGAATCCCTTAATCAATATATACATAGTTAAAAGACTCAAACATGCTGGAGCAAAATGCAATTCAGATTTCTTCAAGTGCACATATGTAATCCTCTTTGCGTGTTTAAATCTCTACAGCTCTATCATTTTGAATGAATAGTATAAGCTCTTACAATTCAGTTTCAGATAATTTTCATCAATATCCACAAATACTGAATCCTTTGAGTTGTTGCCAATAAATGCAATGAAGAACGAATAAATCCATACTCGTATAAGTACTTTAAACGTATATGTTGTTGTGGATTTCATAAATAAGTTAGCTTAACCTAATAGTTCTTGAAATGTTTTGAATTTTATACTGAGATGCACTCAGATAATGTCCTTTTCAAATTCGAGTTTGTAAACTTCTTTGATATTCGATTCAAGTGCATTTATCTATAAGTAGCTACAAAAACGACAGAAACTTATTTTAAATAAAGTATGTATTTGAAGTTGAAATTTTGATGTTCGGCAATAATGAAAACTGATCATATTCGTTCTAAGGACATTTGTTTAGGTCGGTTAATCGGTTCCGTTGAGCTTTCTGTTATATCTTTCGGCTTATTTCTTATGAATTTGTAATTTAGGTAGCTCTAACAATAAACAAACAAGATATTTGAAAGATTTTCAATTTCATTTCTGATTTCTTTTTAATTGACCCAAACATTGAATTATGACCAGTAAAGAAATTTAAAACGAAATATATAAATAAAAAATTACATTTGAAATCCACTCATTATATAATAGCCTGTCTAACATATTAATGGCAGTATTGAGCGGAAAAACATCGAATCTCAACGTAATTGAAATCAACGTCGATGTACCGCAAGGGTCTGTTATTCTACTTAGTATTTTTCTTTATTTTCCACTACCGCTTTTTCACATAGACATCAGAGACTGCATAACCGAGGACAAAGTAGCGTGAACGGTAAAATTCTTTCAACCCTATAAAACTGCAAGGTCGGACGGAATCATTTCCGCTATGCTACGAAAAATCTGTAAAGAGTATCACTCCTTGGCTTAAAGCAGTCTTTGAAGTTATCAGCGGATATATGGTATACCGGAAAGATGAACAGGTGCGTATGCCCTTTATTCCCAAAGCCATGATCAAAAGTGATCATGCAACATAATTTGGATAGGAAGCTGGCAGTGTCCAAGAACTTTATCCACATGATTTACAAAGTAATTTGAATGAAATCTGTTTAAGCTTTTTTCGCGCTCATTCATCGAAGGGGTCCTCATTCACCAAGAAAACGGTATGCTTAGAATGTGTCACGAACCCACAAATTTTACGAAAACAGTACTAATAATAATAATGCTTGGTGCTTCCAGTATGATCCGTTGCCGAAACGCTAGAGTAAGAAGTTGCCAGGCTAACCTAAACCAAAAAATTACAGGTTGAGAGTATAAGGTTCCGGGCAAAAACGAATTACAGACAAATCCGGGCAAAAATGATTTAACTACAAAAAGTAATGCAAAGTTAATTCAGTTAAGTAGTTAAGTCGTTTTCGCCCGGAGTTTTTCTCTGATTCGTTTTTGCCCGGAACCTCACGCGGTCCGTTTTTGCGCGGAATATTTTCTAAGTCACTTTTGCTTGTATTTTATAGATGGGTCACTTTTAGTCACAGCGTGTCAAATGTCTCTTTTACTCTCAGCGTGTCAAATGTCGCTTTCAGAATTTACTCGTCAAGGTAAGGTTTATTCGTTTTAAGGACTTGGGCATCGTTATTGGCGCTCTACTTTGATCACAATTTGGAAGAGAAAATAAATTTGAGTACTAGTTACTATCGCCTTACAAATTTCTGCAAGTTTTTGGCAAATTGTTCGAATATTACGAAGTTTGTTAGATATTGTTCCTTTTCACAAAAGATTTGACTAAAATAAAAGTCTTTCAGTCTCCCACAGAAAAAGCTAATTCCACACTTTATGGCTTTTTTTCTTCTCTCCCTTGAAAACAACCTGAACGAGGATTTTTTTTTGTTAGAACCATAAATCGTGTCAGGGTACTAAAAGTGTTGGTATAAAAATGCAGAAGAAAAAGCAGAAGAAGACTAAGTACTGAAGGGTTAATTTATTTAATTGGACTTAGTGACAGAAGAGGCAAAATTCACTCTGAACCAAGAAAGGTTCCAATAACAAAGAGGTGAATCCCTTGCTATCCGTTGGATTACAAGGCTTCACTTAAAAAGAGCTAATTTTTTACCAAGGAGAAAGATGACCAGACTGCAATATTTGCCTTCCTGATAGGATAATGAATGTCCCTGGTTGTGTGTATGGCTTATAGTCACAGCTATAGTCCCGCAGATTTTCAGTCAACCTGTGCTGTTTGATTTTTTGCAGATAAACGTTTAATGAAACTCCCCCGTAAACAAAAAGGCTCTTAACTCGGATAATGGCAGCCCATGATACCGGCAAGTAATTTAGGCAAATGGTGTATGTGTAAAATTTTATTCCAGGAGATAGCATTTATTACCTCGACAGCTGAATAACATAAAAAAACATAAAATGGCTCGACTGTTTTATATGTGAACCGGAATACGACCATTTCGTGTTGTTTTCCGTCGCATAGAAACACTCGTTATCTTGGCGCAATAGTATACTTTTGCTTGCAATGCAAAGTTACACATGTATAGTTCTGAAATTAGTTTTGAACATTATTTTGCATACAAATTAGTTTTATGTAAAATCACATTATGGTAATGGCAAAAGTTGTAACCTGTTATGTTATATCTTTTGCTTGACTTTTTAATGAAAAGTCAGGGATTCTTTAGTTAGTAAGTGGAATACGTGTGATATTAAAACGTAGTGTAACCGAATATTTTTCAAATAAAACAAGCAACTTTGTATTTTGCTAACGTAAACTCACGTAACATATGCATTTTGAAATTCTTTTTTAAATTTTAGACAGCGACAAGGCATGTTGTTTGCAGGTGTTAAGTTGCGTCAACACCAACGCAAAATATGAAAATCAACTTTGGTTCAACATTGTCCAGATGTGGTGCTTTGTTGAATATACATATGTTCACACAATGTTGCTTCAATATCCGTCAGTGATAGCTTAACATTGTCCGAAAAGTTTCACTGGCCTTCTGACTCAACTTTTTTTTCGAGCGGTTCTTATTGCTGACGACTTCAAATGTGCCCATGATTTGTTGAACTGAGTACCTTCCCTCTCGAGCGATCTTCTCCATGTGTTGCACCGGTGTTCCAATTCGGTGTCTTCCTTGGATTCCGTGGGGGTTCCAATCTAGAGCCTGTTGAACAGCTGTACAACAGAACAGATTTTACGTTCGACTCAAAGATTTGGAGTTTTGTGCGTCTGGAGATGTTTTTTATTGCGCCAGATCTCAACAAGAGTATTAAATGCAACTCGAGCCTTATTAATGCGAGCCTGCACATAACTTTCAACTCCGCCGTCTGCTGTAACTATGCTTCCGAGATAAATTTCAAGTTGCCTCCTGACGTCCAAGCTCTGCGACCTTCTCTGTTCACGTCTTCGCACATTTGGACTACATTACTTTGTTTATTTCATAGGAGCCTGTGGTGGTTAAAAAGTTGTCATCTAATCCCTCGCGATGGATGGTAGTCTAGTGTGCTGCACAATATGTCATTACTGACGATCAGGAAAAGCAAAGATGATAGTATACATCCTTATCTCACTCCATTAAGTAATTGGAAGGACTCCGATCGTCATTTGGATTTGTTAGTGACTTTCATTGGACCAAATGTCGCAAAGGAAAATGCAAACTATTGTTATAGTAAGTATAAGTGTTAAATGGTCTCTTGTTTCAACGCATCTGTACATACCGATATTGATTTTGTAACTGATCTCTCCCTTACTTGTTCTGGGCCCGTGACCATGACAAATTTTTCCATCACACCCGAGGATCGTGAAATTGATGCTTGCTGTTCCTGTGCCGGGGATTGTCTCTGTGCCTGAAGCATCTGCTTCTATCGTCGATCTCTTCACTTTTTATTGGCATCCTGCTACCGTGTGGGATTTTAAATCGCGTGCGTCCACTGGTACCTGTATCGTCGCCTCTTCTTCTCGAAGTGACATTAGACCCCATAGTGATATCGCAACTAATTGTGATGTTTGTCACGAATCTGCGTACCGTCCTGCTGACCACATTACCATGCTGGTATATCTTCATTGAGGCCAGCAAAGTTGCGGCGCTGTATCTTCCTTTCTGGGATCCGTCCTGACACTACCGACCTCGACGTTATTCAACATCTCTCGTAGATGGATTAACTCACAATACGGCGCGCGTGGTTGACATTTCACTGCCTCCTTTAAGGTGTTCGTTCGCGAAGACATATTTCCGGCAGCTCTCTCTCCTGATTTTGGCCTGGTGGTTCGATTGTTCGTAAGTTCATTTCAAAGAATCGACCTGGATTCCCAAACGTTCCAAAAAGTGTGTCAACGAGATCTCACTTTACCAAGCGAAAGTGGCGGGACTTCGCTCTTAAACGACTACCCTCTTCACCAACTCTGTTGGCTCAGGTCTTGACCTGATTTGCTAGAGGTTGTGTGGTAAAATGAAGGTTGCCAAGATTTTCACATTCGAGTTGCTGGTATTCTGTTGAGACCAGCACTCTTTTTATTTGGATGCGCATGTTCTCTTTGCTGTTCATCGTAATACTCCCTGTGGACTTATTGATGTTGTTGTTTCTGACAATCTCGAGATGTGTGTGTAGTTCTCAGATTGCCTAACAAAAATATCTCCGTCATCTCAGTCTATATTCCTATACATTCAGTTTCTCAAGGCTACGAAAGAACCGTTTGCTTCATTGTGGATTTTGTCGACCACTTGCCACTATCTGACGAACTTTTGGTTTTTGGTGACTGCAATCTGCCTGGTGTGTCATGGGAGATCTCTAGCGTTGAGAAAGTTCTGCTGCTATTTTTGTTATCTGCCTCTCATCGTGAATCGTCATTCGTTAACAGTATCGTGGCCTATGGGTTGTCACAGACCTGTGGAGTTGCTAACGACCACGGCAGATTCCTCGAACTTTTGTTTCATACGGATCCAGTAGTATTGTTGTTAGTCGTTGCTCGGCGCCTTCGGTTCCTCAGCCTGGTCATCACCCTGCTCTTCACGTTGAGTTATTTCTTGATGCTGTTGTTGTACCGATTTCATCTTATAACCATCTTTGTTGTAACTTTAAAAAAGCCGACCTATCTATACTTGACGATTAGTTATCAGCTAGTGATTCGAGCTGTATTCTTGGTGAATCTGACACTGTTACTAAATTATTCTATGATATCCTCACTGTGTTCCTGCAACTCGCGGTCCTATTTACCTTGATTTGACGACTCCATAAATCATTTAAAGAACTAAAAAAATAACGCTTCGAAGGTTTTTAAGTGTGACGCAGATTATCTTAATTATTCTCGCTTGCGTCAGCAATTTTTTTCAGCTTCAGCATCCTCATACAGCGCGTACATTGTTCGTTTAAATTTGGCAGGACAACCCTAGGCGGTTCTGACAATTTGTAAACTTCAAACATAAAATTGATGGTTACTCTTTCTCATTAAGTCATGGTGATGGAAGCAGCAGCGGTCTTTCACTGCTTCTATAAAGCTGCGTTCTTATTAGATAACTGTGAAATTAATTTTAAGGATTTTACTGACCAAAGGACTTGATTTGTGATGAAGCTACGATGTCGGAGAGGATCTCCCACTCGGCTGGTCCTGATGGCATCCCTGTCTCGGTCCTCAAGAACTGCAGTTCGTTTCTTGTTTTTTCCTTTATCATTTATTCAATTTATCCATCCGTCGTGGCGTTTTTCCTAAACCCTGGAAGATCTCTATAATTACAACACCGCATAAAAAGGATAACAAGTCTGACATCACCAGTTACAGGTCTATTGACAACTTTTGCTGCATTTCTGAGTTATTCGAATCCTTAATTGGCGATTGCCCTTTATATTCACTGCAAACCGTATTTGGGGTCTTTTGAACATGGTTTTGTAAACGACAAGTCAACTACAATGAACTTACTTAGTTCTCGAATTTCTGTAACTCTGTCATCGAGTCTAGTGGGCAGGTGGACTGCACATTTACTGATTTCAGTAAGGCCTTTGACAGAATTAACCAAAGGATTCTTACACGCAAACTTCATCACGGCAGCCATAAAGCTGTACTCAACAGTTTTAAAGTCCTTATTTGCTTATTTTATTGCCTACTTTTATATAGCAATTTTTCCAAGAAATAAGGTGAGACGTCTGCCGAAGCGGGCCGTTTAAAAGGGACCTATAATGTGTAAAAAAAATTCGGAGAATTTCATGATATATGTAAAAACCTTTAGAGAAGAGAATAAATTGAGCTTTAATTTTGTATGGAAATGCTTTTGACTTAAAGTTGAAGGAAAGCCAAGAAATCGAAAAAAACCTGTTTTGGGAGATCTTAAGGACCCAACTTAATTCAAAGAAGAAGGCATTTGTAAGGAACTATTATGTAAATAAATTATTCTGATTTGGCGGCTATCCTTATAGTTAATTATACATTCAAAATTTATTATGGCCTATTAAAATATCCTATTTAAAACTCTCAATAACAAAGTGATTTTTTTTCATAATTCGTATATAATACTAACTCAATAGCTTTGGAATTCTACGTCAGTATCAGTTTACAAAGTCCAGGTACCTTCCCTATCCCGCAACTGTATCTGTATGGTGGGAGTTTTACCGTTTTGTATGATGTAGATCTGCTATCTTAATTTGATCCTAAGATCTACCTTTATTGTCAACTACCTGTCAATTAAAAAAATCATTTTGGAGAATTCTGATGATGAGCTGTTCTTCTAAAGTACGGCTCTGTATGTACCAATACTTTGTTTCCTTTTGCGTTACAATATTAATTCTTATAATCAGACTATATTAAGAGGAATTTAGTAGTAGTGATGTCTTTTAGTTCGAAATTGATGTAAACACAGGTTATAGATCCACCTGCAATCAGTTATCGTAGCAAAATAAGTTTTTCGTCATGCAGGAACTCCAATTACGAACTGCTTAATAACTTATTTTTTCCTTCACTAATTCTGTTGTAGTTTCCAAATTATTTCTGTGCCATCCAATCAATTGACAAACTTAGACTTCGAATGCGTCCATTGTGATGCCACGGGGGTAAAACACCTCACAACTCCGCTCTAAAACCATCTGGAGCTGTCAATGAAGCACCGGAGATCTTTCACGTCAGTCGTCTCGAGATCGTAGAGAATATTCAAGGAATACCAAGAAAAGCCTTCTACATACGTGCCATGGCCGATCACGAGCAGTCTTCTCCTCTTCTTGGTCCCTGCAGAAGCAATTTGAGAAGAATCCGAATCGTTTTTAATGTGTGCGAATGAAGGAGTGACCAGTTATCATCCCTATGACTACGCATAGGTTGGGTCTCTTCAACGAAACAAGACGCTTGGAGGGCTTACTATCCAGATTAAGCTAGATCTGTCTGGTTATGTGACACGTAGTGCCATTGCCCATCTATTGTTCGTTTAATTAGTTACCCCCGTGCGGAGCAGCAGCTTACAGCTGGCTAGAGTCTCTATCCGGTTCGATATTTAATTTAGTTCCGTACCCAGCGAGCTCATACGCGAAACAGTTCCCTGTAATATCACTATGTCCAGGAACCCAGTAATGTGGATATGGTACCGCTTTGTCAACTCGTTAAGGTACGAGCGACAGCTGTTGACGGATTTTGATGTCGATGAGACAGATTCTAAGGATATCACCGCTGCTCGACTGCTCGACGGGACATTGTTACCTTTCAGCCACACGACCGCGTTCGAGATTCGGTTCGAGATTCGTTCTCCCTGTGGGTTTTTAAAAATAAAATTAAATAATCCACCCCGTCTCTGGGCTGTTGTCTAGCAATGCAAAAACAAGGCTTTCAAGTTTCCTCACTCCCCTTACTCTAATTGCCTTCCGGACGAAGGCATGCTAACACATCATAGGGTTGTCCTTTAGGCTTTGGTCCTCGTAAAAAATAAAACTATGGTCTCTTGACTTGCCATTTCTTCCGCTTGGAACACATTGTAGTGGGCTGGAAGGCGTAAGGATAGATCAATATTCAGAGAAATAACCTGCCTACACTTTAGAACCGTCCATGTAGATCTGAGCGGATTCCCCGTAACGCATTCAGAGTTACAGCCGCATTACGGCAAGGAGCAAGCGAATCAGAACTAACTCTAGTGAAATTCGATAAATATGTAATCGATCTATGTATGTCCGATATTATAATAGCGAGTCAAAGCTAAAAATATTAAAAAAGCACTTCTTCCTGAAACTTTAATGAATTCTCTTAATATGCAGCTTAGTCTGCCAATCCTACGTTTAATACCATCGGAAGATAGATGTTCTGTTCTACTTTCTTCTACTAATTGCGAATTTACAAATCGTAAGGTTTTAGGGTGGTATCGTCTTGAGATTTTCTTTTATATCGCTCACTCTTCGTATCACGTAATTTCTCCCAAAGGCGACAACCCTCTTTCCTAAGTTTTCCTTATTTGTCCCTCTTTGAGCAATTTACTTACCACCGTAGGTGATACATTATCATATCATTTGTCATTGTCTCGTAGGGCAACAACAACAAAACAAGCAATTTGATTAATAGTTTAGGAGTATTCAGCATATTAATGCAGGTTTGTACATAGTAGTGCGGAATAGATATAGATTCAGGTCTATGGGCCTATTTTACCTGTTTTCCATAGGCAAGTATAAATGAGTTTTACATAAAATTTTGTAAAGACGAGACATGAACGGAAATCCTAGCAGACTTCCTAAATGTTGCAAAAGAAACTTGTTTTTTGGCAGCAACTACTCTATCCTGTCTATGATGATCTCTTTTCTTGCCCATTTCTTTTATATTAACTCCGCGTATTCTGAAAGAGCACTTGAATAAAAAATTCTAAAGGGACTTAGTTTGGTATAGTTTATGCTCCTCATCAAATTTGACTAGCGTTCACCTGAAGTTTCTATTCAAAGCACTCTCGTTTCTAGACAGTCCAAAAGCAGACGATTTTAAATTTTTTTTCAAATCCCCGCATACAAATTCTGCGGGCATCGTTTATTTGCTTCATCATGGACTTAATCAATTTAGTAAACCCCTGTTCAAAGCTCACGGGAAAAAATTAAGGGAGCAAATATCAATTAAATGGAAACACTACCGGTGCTATTAGAGGGTGTTCTAGTTCGTCGGGTCTAGTAAATATTTGAAAATAGTCGAAGGTTTCCGGAACTCGTCAACAGCTAGCCAAGCACAGGAATGGGTAAGGGAACGAGTACAGACAGACGTTCCAACATCCAAAACCATGGACCGACCAGCATTGTATTAATTTCGGTGTGAGTAAATCGATTCAGAAGAGCAATATGAGGGAAAAATGGTAGTTTGTCATGCCATTGATATTTGCTGTCTGGAAGTACTTAGCTTCGACATTAATGCAATGATTGCAAGGTAAACATAACGACTGAAGCGCTACTCTGACATTCTGCTGTAGACCATCGCCGACATGGACCACGAAAGAGGCTGCACAAGCTCTACACTCTGTTTGGACATGTCTGATTCAGAATTTTCAAATTTTCGTAAATGTGTACATAATTCAGTTTAAACAATAGCTTACAGAAAGTACCGTCAAATAGGTAGTAATTAAAAGTAAATTAAAAGATTAATTTGCACTAGTTATTAAACTGAACCGGATAATTGCAAATGGGAAAAGATACTCGTTTCGATTTTCGGAAATTAATTCCGGACTCGTGGCGTGCACGATGTAAATAAATTGTATGCATTACGATTTACAGACAGGCTCTGCTCGGTAATTAAGGTTCAAAAATGCAGTGCACAAAATATTGATGACTTTTGCTAAATTACTTTGAAAACATTAACTTAAAATGCTTGGAATATATTTTGTACGGGATTCGTTTTGTGGAGGCTTTTTGGGTGCTGGGAAATATGTAAACAATTGGTATTTGTAGTACTCTAAAATAATTATGCTAAAAGCTAAAGGTTTTGCAAGAGAGAAATATTGTAATATTTGTTTGTTTAGTAATTGATTATTGCTATAATGCTGATATTTCTAGAGATCATTTCAGTGTTTGCTATTTTGGTAATTTGTAAGAAAGTTACTAGTTTATGTAAATTATCTAAATAATAAATACAATTCATATACTTAAATGGCTTCTCTGAGGGTTCAGCTTAGGGACCAGTTTTGTTATCTTTTAAAGTTCCTCTATACTTACGAATGTGTATTTTTGAAGTGAGAACTACGATTTTAGACATACACTTATAAGAGAATCAACGCAGAACGACTAATACATTCTGTGCGTGATTAGTCGCAACCTAGTTGATTCAAAAACTACTATAGGAATTTCTAGCAAGAATGGCATGAATAGCGAATAGTCAAATGTTAAAATTCAAGGGCGAATCGAACCAATGGTGAATATGTGAGGTGAAAATGTGTAACGAAAACATCTAGACTAGACTGACGTTTCTAGAATTAAGTTGAGCCTGAAGAGCCCCATTACGTTACAATGTTCTAGTTGGTGTTTTAGGTTTTTTAGGTTGAGAAGCATCTTGAACGGATCTTACCTTTTCTAGGCTGTGCTTAATTCACTCTTTACTAATGATATGCCTCAGAATTTGAATCGACATACATGACAAAAATTCACATTTTTCCGGACTCAGTTTAACATTATATTTATCCAGTTTTTCTAGCGCTAAAAATAATTTATTTTTGCAGCAGTTTTCATTTGTCGCACATATCAATAGCACATGCAGATAAGATACCTCTTTCATGTTTCCATGATATATTGAAATGTCGTTGGAGCAGACAAATTATCGAAAGGTAATCTGTGGTAAAGAAATAGCTCTAAGGGCGTATTTATTGTTAGTAATTCAGCGCATCTATAGCAACATGCTCATAAGCCTCTTTCAGATGTATTGTATAGTTAGTTAAATTCGTTAAGCAGTCTTCGTATAATGCTCGCTTTTATCAAATCTTATTAAGAGTAACTTTAAAGTCCACACAAACTGCAATAGAATTTGTTTTTTGGTACAATCACTAATGGACTTGTCCAATTACGGTGCTGGATCGATTCTAAAACAACTTCTTTCACTAGACCCTTCTCAAGCTTTCCATTAGTTTGTATGGTACTTTATATTACCTTAAAATATTTAATTGGACTACACAATTCGAAAGAACGTTTGGAAATCGCTCTATAAACTTTTGTGTAAATAGTTTGTCACTTCACGAATTTTCTCAATAAAACTATTTGAACAGAAAATGAACCTTCAGTTTGGCCACAAAACATCTAACCATTTGTGGCTTATAAGCGGTATAAACTTCTTAGATTTAATAGAAGAAAGTTGTAATTTTACAGGAGTTGCTTTATCAATTCTACTTAGATGCACACTGTCCTACTACCGTAATATAGAGTGCTTAAGATTAAGTGTCACATTTATTTTTTAACAGAATTTTATTAAAATTAACCGTTCGAATATAAAAGCTACAAAAAATTACTAATTAAATTCAAAAATTCTATCATTTACTTGGACGCAGTGGTAAATTTTAATTTTGAAATTGTTCATGGGCTAAAAACCATTCCCTAAATTTCATTGCTCTGAAGGCTGGCTGGCCTTTTTCTCTGAACTTAAGAGGGCAAACTAGTGCAGCAACCAAAAAAAGGTAATTTTTTGAGCATTTTTCCTGCGTGATGAAAAGTTCGATTGGTAGCTTCTTAACTTACTTTGACGAGCGAATACTTTTGTTTCATATTTGACGTGTAGGCGAACTATTTCGGAGCTTTCGTGAATTTTGTTCTTCCTAAATATTCTTATAAATTATAAATTGTCCTTACTTTATTACTAATATTTAATAAGTCAACTAAAAATCAGACGGTAATATTTTTAAAAGTATATACTCGTCCGTTGCGAGCACGCATAGCTAACAAATACGCCCAGTAGTAGTGTGCACGCTCCCGCTACAGGCACAAAATTTAAAAAATACGCCCGCACTCTCCGGTTACAGGCACAAAAATCTAAAAATACGCCCGGCATAACTGCACGCTTTTGTTACTGCGTTCTGGCTTTAACACATTCGAGAATGGTGACTCACCGCGTGGGTTATGTAAAATCTTACCCGCATAGACGTGTTCACCGCGTTTGTCATTGGTTAACTGATATTAAAATTGTTCCCAATAGCCGATGACTCACAAGGTTAGTTGTGACAATAATAATAATTATATTTTTATAATCTTTATTTACCCGAGCAAAAATAAGACTCAACTACACAAACTTTGCCGGCTACTGTAGAGATTTCCTTTATTGTTTTCATTTTAAATTTTAGTTTAGAAAAAGTTTGAGCGTACCGTGCTTGATTTAGACTATTTCGTGCGTCTTTAATTGATACGTGCCTGCAGCGGCCTGTCGTTTGAAAAAGTACAATTTTTACTCAGGCGTGTCGTGCCTCATTTTTTTATACGATGTGGCCAAAGGGGACAAGCCTTTAATGCGTTAGCATGATTTTGGCCGGAAAGGAATTAGGGTAAGGGAAGTGAGGAAACTTGAGTCTTGTTTTTGCATTGCTGCGAGCTAGACAATACCCCAGAGACGGAGTGGATTATTTAAATTTCTTAATAAAAGCTCACGGGGAGACCTGGTCTCGAACCCGGGATCCATGGCATGGTGGTCGTGCCGCTCAATGAATTGATCCAACTCCATCTCCATTGCCATTCTGACGTTTTGACGTTGTGCGTACCTGTTTCAGGCTAGGAATGGGCGAGTTTTATTTTAACTCGGGTCTTCTTTCAAATACGTACTTCAGCAGAGTCACAATTTTAAAATGTTTTTGCAATTATGAGTGGTGGGCGAATTTTTCTGTAAAAATAAAAAAGTTTTGGAACATATTTTGTACTTCTAGAACTTTTCTGTGCCTAAGGAGTAGTTCTTATCACTTAAAATCAGAAACAATGATTGAAAAAACACATGAAAAGCCGCAAGTGCTCCCATCAACTGTGAAAATATATGCGCTATTACATGCGCTAATTTCCCCAGAAAAGG
The DNA here is from genome assembly GCA_964036015.1 of Leptarthrus brevirostris. Classification (NCBI taxonomy): domain Eukaryota; kingdom Metazoa; phylum Arthropoda; class Insecta; order Diptera; family Asilidae; genus Leptarthrus; species Leptarthrus brevirostris. The sequence goes on from OZ038373.1 coordinate 11,898,099, forward strand.
CATGCCTTTGTGCATGTCTATCATGCACTATGGCGTGCGCTGTACGGGAAACCGTTCCTTAAGCGAAGTTTACAAGTTGAATGGAAAAATATCTCCGCACCAAACTTCAAAACGAGGTTTCGCATCTACGTCAAAACAAAAGGAATAGTTTTTGAATTTAATTAGTAGTAAGTTTTTTGTCAGTTCATGAGCTTTTATTTTCCAAGGGTGAATTTTAATAAAATTATGTTAAAAGTTATGTGGGACACTGTACCTTACTCACTTTATCCAGTAATCACTTCAATTGACCGTGATGATAAGTCGTGATGAAGGTGAGAGAATTTCTGTTTAAAAACCCCTTCTTAAATCGTATATCCGTGTTTGAGGACGGGAAATCGACATCTGATGAGCTTTATATCCGTAGACCCCACAGACGAAAAACCACCCATTTCTCTTATTTCCCCAGCTAACCGTGCGATAAGTTGTCGGACCGGGGTTTCACGACGGTTTCGAAGGGGTGGACTAGCTATATCCCTCGGAACACCAATCTGGTGCCCGTGGGGTGCAAACTAACTACCTCCCCCCATGTATGTATGTCAAGGCGTATACTGCATGATAATCAGTAGACAGTTCGCTCCCACCCCCGGGAACAGTTTTTACGAGGATAGGTCTCTCCAATTTGTATGATATACAGAAGGATACATTTTTTCTGGTGCCTACTAGAGATCATGTGATACCACTGCGTATCAGGACGGTTGATTTATCTCGACACACCCGGCTGGCGTAACGCATTGTGCGTGCGAAAAGTTATTTAGACTTGTGATAGCAGATTCTACTCCATCTGGACAATCTATTTCAACACAAATTAGCTCAGCCTAGACCCTTTTCGAGTAGTGTGGAAGAAAGACTTTCGAAATAAAACTTCGGGAGGTGAGTGGATGCTCCGAGGATAGCAACTGACCGACGAACTCTCCAAACCATCACGAAGATCCGTATGATATCCAGTAGGTATGAGTATGTTTCAGGCACGAACTACATAAATATATCTATCTACCTACATTTTATCATGCGGTACACATAATAGTTTCCGTTCTAATTTTCAATAAAATGGAGAATAAAACGAAAAATTCAACCCCCCTTCCCTTAATTTAGGGGTAAATTTCACGTCCGGGTGGAAGAAAACCCGTTTTATGTGTAATTCCGCGGGGTTGAGGGTATACGTTTCCTCGCCACCGAAAACGAAAAGCATACCCAACCTAATTTTAATTTTTAGCTATCAAAAGTGTACCCCTCATCCTTTTTTTCTTTTTTCACGACTCATTTAACTAACATTATTCATACATAACAATAAAGACTAATATTTAATTGTAATATGGTGAAAATAACAATTTTTGTTCCTGAATCGTTTACGTAGCTCATTTGATTAATGGTGATTAGCAACGAAAATCCAATTAGTCCTGAGCCAAAATGATACCAAAATGCTATGTAAACACGAAGCCAAAAAAGCTGTTACTTTGTGATGTCTTCCCTTTGCTTGTGGGATCTTCATAAATCACACAAGGATACACAGCTCTAACTCAAATCCCAGTTCTAGCTCCAACTTTTCATGTGTAAAGGCATTTGGAAAAGAATCAACCGACCCAATATAAACACGCAAACCTAATGTATCTGCGTTTATATGTACGTTCACCATTCTGGAATAATATATTGTGCACAGATTATGTGTGGTCATTAGCAAAACAATTGTGTCGACAGAAAATAATGTTTAATGTTGCTTTGCTCTTTCCGAGCTGAAAGCTGTCAATAATCAGAGAGAAGTTAATTTGGCTTACGAAGGATTGTATGAGAGTAGGTATAGACTCAGGAACATTAAGGTTTGGAATAGCATATGTATCTTGTGTATCTGTCTAGTTTTGGGAGTCCTTAATCTTCTAGGAAACCTTTTAAAATTTTAATTTGGGAACCTGTTTTCAATTGAGTTGTTTCATTTTTGGAATGACGTGTGCAAGCCAAAAGGGATTCGTAATGGGGATAATGAAATTTTGTATTGCTTCAAGTAAATTAACTTTTGATTGGAACCAAACTTTTCAAATTTTAAGACAAATACCGAGCCTCGTGTTAAAGGAAATTTGTAACACAATTTAAAAAATAGAATTTTACAGAAATATATTTTAAAATATTCTCTTTTTTTTGTCTGGTGCAAATATGGGAGCTGTGTAAGTTATAGGTACAGAAATGTAACAGATAATGACTCTATAGAACTGCAAGAGAAAATTATGGTATCGAATGGCGCAATAACGGGATACGGTACACATTACTTATTCCATTATCGCGCCACATTTTATTCGTGGCAACTAGCATTTCAGCCTTCAACCACACAGTAGCGATATAGGTATACCAGTTTGTTTTCCTGGGGATAATATGATCTCAGAACGCCTCAGAATGTGGAATCGAATGTGCTAATGATACGACAGAGAATCTTTAGCTGAAATTGCCAGCTCCTTATGAACTCGGACAGGACTCTGCTAGCTAGAGTGAGGTCTACTACCTCTTCTCTAGCTGCAGTAAGAAGAGGTAGTAGACCTCACTGTCAATATTTGTATCTATTAGATAATTTAATAGATACTCACCTCTTCTATTCCCGTCAACCACGAGACTGGCGGTTACTCCTGGAGCGGTCAGCTGATCCTCGCATTATATTTATGGGGTTGTCTCTCTTTGGACTGCTCCGAATTTCTTCAGGAAGGGTCCTTTAGGATCAGTTTGACACGGCTGAACTGATAGGCAATTCTTATCTTCAACCCGGTAAAGTTTGTTATACATATAAACATCGTCACTACCTTCCACTGCACGGTTGCGATGGGTTCTTGGGCAATAATTGATGCCAGAACCTTCCCGTTGGGCAGGGAAGGGTTCTGAGGGAAGTATCCTCTCACCATGTATGTTCTGTCCTTGTTCAGCAAGTCAATGTCAAGGGCACACTTGGCAAGGATATGCACAAAGCTGCGGCTGAGTCAATCATCTGCCTGAATATTTGTGCAGATAAGAAGAAGATAGCCAGTCTAGGAAATACATTTCTCGAACTCCTGTCTTGTTGCATAATGATGACGTCGAGAATTGTCTCTTGTAGGAGAGATATCTGCTCTGTCGTTAGATATCGAAGTCAAATCTAGGTTGTTGTTGCACACTACATGGGCTTAACAAGCCCCCTTTTCCTCCCATCCACAAGGGCCGTTTTGGGTCTTTTGGACTCAGGCTCATGGCCGGGGTAAGGGAACTAGAGCATGGAAAAAGAGGTGGTGTTAAGTTAGTAAACTTCATATCGTCCTCTTCGCTGGCTTGGTGGCCTGCAATGATTACGGCTTATAACCACACCGAGCTAACTAGAGTGCAAAGAACCGCTTGCATCGGCACTACCGGTGCCCTACGCTCTACCCCAACTGAAGCTCTTAATGTGGTTCTGCATCGACTTCCTCTTGATCACCAGATCAAATTATAGTCGTCATGCAGTGCAGTCAGACTCAAGAATCTGGGTGCTGTCTTGCTAAACCCTATGACCACGGCAATATCCTCAGCTTAGGACATAGAGTACTGGCCGATACTTTAACTGACTACATTACGCCTGTCATAAATTTTGAAAAAGGATTCAGTGTCAGGATTCCAACTAGAAAAGAATGGAGAATGACGGAACCTGCCAACAACTATTATACCGTAATATACGTTGATGGTTCTATGATGAAACAAGGTGTTGGTGCAGGAGTGTTCTCTGAGACACTGCGTATGTCGTCTATCGAACACATCGACCGCCTTCCAAGCGGAGGTGCTTGCGATTATGAAGGCATGTTCGCTGCTCTGTGTAACCATTCGCCATTTTTACAAATAGTCAGGCGGCCATTAGGGTGCTTCATTCAGTATCTTCTAGAGTGGTGCAAGACTGTCGGGAGCTATTTATAGCTCCTTGGGCAGCCTGCTTAACGTAACCTTGCACTGGGTTTCCGGGCAAAGGAACATCGCAAGGACCGAGATGTCCGACAAACTTGCCAGAGTTGGTGCAGCTCTACAACGTGGCCATGTTGAAGATATTGTCCCTTATAATATACACTGTCGCAGTTGTGACGACGAAAAGAAACCATTATTTACCTTTTTAAATGTCCGGCTTTTGCCAGAGTCAAATAGAGGGCTATGGGGAGCACTTCTTTGAAAACCTGAAGGTAATTTCGGGGGTAAAGATTAAAGAAATAGTCAGTTTCTTAAATTCTTCCGGTTGATTTTAGTTCCTTTTTCTCATAATAAACTCAGCCAACTTCAACCATGATTTCAGATAAGAATTTGGGCTACGAGTGAACTGATTCCAACAAAAAATCCGGTCTTGCTAGTTGTCGCATCAAAATGGCGCTATAATAGTGCTAATTGGAGTGTTACCATAATGCCGACGCTCACCACTAAAACCAACAACATAGTCCTCCCTAAAAGTTCAGGCGACTAACAAAATGATTATATGTATATCGGAGTACCTATGATTTATGCCATAAAGCAGTCGTTACCGATAGATACCTTTCGTTACCGTTTTATAACAAAAATTCATATTTTACCATAAATACCTTCATTAACCTGTGGACAAATTTCAAGCCTTTCTTTTTTTCTTGTTTTGTAGAATCAGCATAATAACCAATATTATCTGCTGAAAATCTGATATCCTCATTATCCATGATTTTGCTTTTTCTCAACAAATCTGTCTCGACCATATCCTCAGAATCCCTTTTTTCCTAATCAAGGGAAGCACATAAGCCTCAAAGGTGTTTTTTCAAGAAATGTAAAAATATCCTCTAACAGCCTCTTAAAAAATATCCCCTTACGAATGAGATCCAACGTATTTCACCATCAATCTACAGGAAGGAAAAAAGAACTTATCCACTTACAATCCTTGCATGATTCTAATAAGACCAAACTTTTTTGAACTTTCGTAAATTTAATTTCAATTTGAAAAGATTCTTAGTAGACTTACATTATTGAGAACGAAGCTACGTTTATTCAACCAAACACAATTACTACGGCCGAAATAGCTGACGTAAATTGGCAAAAATATGCAACGATCCAAATTGGCGAGGATTGTTGGCAAAATTTTCGCAAAGGATCCAAATTAACTTTCGCTTTCTTTTATAAAGCAAGTTGGTTGTAAGGGCACGTCGCAAGAAATCTGCAAATGTCTGGTTTTAATGCTACTTTAACGAGCTTTGCTCCTTAAGCCAGAATTGCGTTTTCCTCCAATGCCATCCTTCATCTCATCCCCATGTCTCGAAAAAAAATAATAATACAGCCGTACTGGTTCCATTAATTCTGAGCAACACTGTTTCCCATCACATTTAGTTAACTAGGACATATATTTGGGTCTCTGCCGAAAAACTCCCTTCAAAGAATAACAATGGCTTGACATCCCCAATGCCACAGACTCTATCCCCCAGTGGCGGTGAATCTGCATTGAAACTCCTGCGATTTTCTATATCTATGAAATTGGCTTTGTCTATAGACGCCACTGAAATTTCGCGCATGTGCTTCCATCCAGATCCTATCTTCTGTTTGCTTAATGTGTTTTATTGGCATAAAATTACTTTCTGGTTGATAAAGGACTCCGGAGAAATGAAATGGTCACATTACCATCAGTTACAGGCGTAGAAGTATTCTCGCGGGAGGGAACATCTTTTGTTTCGGGGGAGGTGAACCGCACCAGCTGGTAAGAGTAGTTGAAATGCTGGTCGGGTTCTTTCTTTTCGGCACCAGAGGTGATTTTTGATGAAGAAATTTTAACAACAACGAACTACCCAAGCCACCTTTTCTGAAAATACTCAGGACTTATTTTAAGCTTTATCGAGGGAAAATTTCTTTCTCTTTCAAATTTATAATAAATTCTTTTAAGACGAAGTAGAGGCTAACAGAAAACTTTTCTATTTAATGAAAGTTATGTACGTGCACTAAAGCAACGTCTTAAGTAATTTCAAGGAGGAAGGAAATTAAAATCAAAGCTTCTTCTTGGATTTTTGTCCTTTCATAATTTATCGCCTTTCAACCTAGTTTTCGTCGTTTCTTATTCACACTTCAAATATTATTCGACCCATAATTTTGCAAAAAATTTAAATTCACTTGATATTTAAGAATTTCTAATTGAGACTTAATCGTAATGGAAATATATTTTTGCAACAATATGCTGCAAATTTTTATGTAGGTACAATGTTATAAAGTGTAATCCTAAGTCTTTCTGACGTGTGAATATATGTAACTTCAGTTTAAATGTTGATTCTGAATTCCAGGTTTTAAGTCGTGATCAGCATCTGTCTTGTATGGATGCTCCTGTTGGCGGTGGAGTCCTTTGTGCAGTGCATAGTGGGCTGTCGTCCACTTCGATAGAGATTCCTGGTGCTGAGTCTTTGGAATATGTCTGCGTCTCCTTACAGTCTCTTAACAGGATCACTTATGTTATGACCGTCTATGTTCCAACTGATTCCCCGTCCTCTGAGTGCATGAACTTTTGTCTTCTGCTGTGGAATGTCTCCTTGCGATCACCTTTTGCCGCTAGGTGATTTCAATATGCCATCCATAACCTGGGAGTATTCCTCCGATGATGATTGCTTGCTGTCAAATGTATCAATGGCCCCCAACATCGGGATGCTTTTCTGGAATCCATTTCTTCGTCTGGTCTCTGGCAATCGTGTGCTGTTGGCAATGCTTTTGGACGCTTTCTCGACTTGGTGTTCTCCACGGATGACTGTGGAACCATGGTGAGGAGATGTCTCTCTCCTTTGCTTCCTGAATCGGACTTCCGCCCTGCTCTTCATGTGGTCTTCTGCTCTGTTTGAATGTGCCTTCTAATTGTGATAGTTATTGTTACTACTTTAAAAGGGCTGATTACTCTGTAATGAATCAAATTCTGGCAGATATCCACTGGGACTGCCTTTTTCGAGAATGCGATATTGATTTTACTCTAGAGTTATTTTACGACTTTATGTTTTCATGTTTCACTCGTTGTGTTCCCGTATCTCATTCTAGGAACCCTAACTCTTTTCGACCTTGGCTTAATGCGTCTATAAAGCATCTTAAATCTTAAAAACAAAGCCTGGAGGAAGTTCTGTCTCTCTCGAAGTGGCGAAAATTATCTTATATTTTTGGATCTGCGTGGTCGTAATACTTCTGAGTCCGAGCTTGTATATCGGAATTATCCTACTGAAGTTGGGCGGTCCATCTGTGTTAATCCCAAAAAGTTCTGGAACTTAATTAATCTTAAGCGTAAGAGTGACGGCTTCCCCTCTGTTATGCGCCTTGGTGATCGGAGCACCGATGACCCTTTGACTCCTGCCAACATCTTTGCTAGTTTCTTTGAAGCTGCCTTCTCACAAATAACTGTGATATTAGTTTAGGAGATTTTAATTTTTTGACGAATTATCCCCCGACCTCCTTATCGGTTAAAGATTTGGTTTTTGACGATGCTTTAGTTATGATGCATATTAAGAAGCTATCCATAGTTTTTTATTATATAGGTCCCGATGATGTTCCCGTGTCTGTCTTAAAGAATTGTGCCCACTATCTTACTCCTGTCCTTACTTATTTGTTTAACTTGTCCATGTCCTGCGGTATTTTTTCTAAACTGTCGTCTAACATTTTTCCTCTTCATAAAAAGGGTAAGAAGGACGATATCTCTAATTATAGGCCTATTGCTAATTTGTCTGCCATCGCTAATCTTTTTAAAGCAATAATTTGCGATGTTCTTACTTCTCACTGTTAACCGTTCTTGGGATCCTTCCAGCACGGTTTTATTAAAGGCAGATCAACGACTGCCAACCTTGTGGAGTTCTCTAATTATTGCATTTCCGCCATTAAGGCTGGTGAGCACGTTGATTGCACTTATACCGAGTTTAGTAAGGCCTTTGATCGCATTAACCACAAATCTTGTTTTGAAACTTACTATGCTGGGTTTTCCATCTCTTTTCGTCCAATGGATTTCTTCCTATCTCTCTGACCGAACACAGCGTGTTCTGTTTCGCGGTTCCGTCTCACGTGAAATTCCGGCCACTCCTGGGGTGATACTCATTTTGTCAACAAAACCACGGCACGATCTTAATTATAACAACAAACGAACTAAATAAATCGCACGAACCTTTTCTGTTACCGTCTATTCTTTAAAATTGCTTCGAATGCATTTCGACGAGCATTGTCGTCATCATCAGCGAAAACACCGACTCACCAGGGCTAGGTGCCCCAGGGCAGCCATTTGGGTCCGCTTCTATTTATTATTTTTCTTAACGATATGATTTGTATTCAAGAAGGAAGGGGCCATTGATGTATGACTATTCTGTCACTAGCAACTTGCTAACCAGACTGGATATAGTAAGGGATCTTGGTATTATTTTTGATCCACATTTGTCGTTCATTGTTAACAAGGCCAACATTTCCTTGGGATTTGTAAATAGTTGGTCTAAGGAATTTAATAATCCCTTAATCACCAAGCTTCTTTTGTGTATCTTCGTCCGGCCCATTTTAGAGTATGCCTGTACCATTTGCTCTCCGTCCTATGAGGTTCATAGTGCTCATAGTAGGGCTGTACAGCACAGGTTCCTCAAATTTGCATTGCGTGGCCTTCCATGGTATAACCTTAAGATTCTCCCCGCGTATAAAGAAAGACTTGGGCTAATTCTTTGGACTCGCTAGAGGATAGGCGCAAGAGATCTAGGACTTCCAATATCTTCGATATCTTGCAGGGTTCTGCTGACTCACCTGAACTGTTGTCTAAGTTGAATATCCGTGTTCCTATTCCTATAGGCTCCGTTTCACCGCACTACTTACTGTTTAAATGAGCCATTGTCGTCAATGTCTCGTCTTTTTAATTGCCTTCCAACCGTTTTAATCTTTCTGAGAAAGCATCCATGGGTCGCCGTCGGTTGGAGTAGAACCGGGGACCTCCGGATTGGTAGGCCGGCACGTTGTCACTTACTCCAAAGACGCCTTCATGTGAAACCAATTACGTTCGGTGTCCAAAGCAGAGGCTCACAATGAAATACCACAGATTCAAAAATACGATATTGATGGAAATAATATAAAGTAATTGGCAAGATGGCTTTTCTGTGGCACCCCAAAAATATTTATAATTCTACTGCATATAGTTCTATGAAATAAATTACGATGAGTACAACCAGATAAATATATGGAAACGAAAAACGAATTGACAACAATTGGCGGAAACCCAAATACAAATATTTTTTGAGAGAAAATTCTCTGATATTTTGTATTGAATTGAATTCAATTTCGTGGTAAAGTTCAAATTAAAAGTAAAGATATAATTTTGAGGATACCAGAAAAACATAAGGTAAAAAAAATTTATAATCCAAAGTAGTCGTCGGTGATGTAATTCATAATGTGCTGGCTTTTCATCATTAGAGTCGCTGTTTGAAATCCCGTTGGAGTCAGTCTATTGTTGTATTTTTCCTGGCTGATAACAGACCAATCGAGTGAAGTTCTTCACCCTACTCCAAAAGATTTGAGGTATTAGAGAGAGTGGCAGGCATGGATCCTTCTTTGTCAGCTTCTCCTGTGAGTCGACTCCAAGCTTATCTAGTACCCTGCGGGCAGCTCGTCTCTCGATAGATCACAGTGGAGTGATATTCGCTCCGAATGAAGGTGGTAGATGCAAGTATCCTGAGAGATCCTGTTGCAAGGGAGGATCGGTATGGCTCCATCTTGGTAGCGTTGGGCAAAGAGCATGTCTTTCCCGAAGTAGAGGTACACTAAGTCCCAGTTTCGATGGCCTAATGCGGATCACAAAAGCTTTTGAGCGGTTGGTTGTTGTAGAAAATTTCTCACAGTCCCGGCGGGACGGTTTTGCCTTAACGGCTGAAAGAGGGGATTTTTGCCTCAGGTTTATTTGAAGCGGGGTTATTGCTCATTTTACATCCGCTCTCCCAAAAAGACGATTCTCGTAGAGTCGTTGGCATGGAATACAATGGGAGTGGGGGGTCATCCATGGTTAGAAACCCTATGAAAAGTCAAAAATTAATCTCTGAGATAGACAGGTATCGGGGAGTTTTGTTGGAATACAGCCGGTTACCCCTGGTCGGAAAATTATAAATCGGGTGAAGTTCTTCTCCCGCTCCATACCCCACAAGGGGTTACGGGAACTAGAGAGATAAAACATATAGTAATTGCTGAAAATTCGAAGAATACGTTGATCAATTTATAGTGTAGCTGCTCTACTGTCCTTTACTTAAGCATATTTAAAAAAAACACTAGTTTCGATAGCCATTAGTGATCTTCGCTGGATGAATTTTTCACCCCTTCTACTTGAGCTAATAGATTCAACGTTGTTCACTTGTAAGCAAAACGATTCCAGAATTTATTTTGAAAAGCTCTGACTGACTAATGTGGCATTTCAAATTTTAAATGGATGTCCTTCAAATGCCAAAGGCAAGAGCTTCTCTAGGTGCAAAAAGCATAACAAAATTCCCAGAAGTGTACTCATAGCGAAATTAATCAAAGTGAAAATTATAAGCACTTCAGCGACGTCTCTTTCCATTTGACGACGACTTAGTTCTCGAAGTAAATACCTCTATTAATTTAATTCGTGCTTTTCATCCGTACTCAAGTAATATTGAAAATTTTATGATCCATTTACATATTCCCCAATTAATATCGTAAACTGTAGGTGAGTGTATTGAGCGTGTAGCTACTCTTGGTAATTGAATTATCGACAAATTTGATAGTGTCTTCTAAAAGAGATCTATTTACCCTCGGTTTGCAAGTGCACTCAGAAAATGATTCTGTTTACTCACACGGTTAGTAATGGATTGCTTGTAAGCTTGTAGTTGTTTGAACAGTCCAAAGGGCCTCTTGATGGTTGTCCTGATTGCTAACAGATTTTTGCTAGGGGGAGAATTAATGCAGCTACAACGGAATTGATATCAAGTAAATACGATAGATGTCTGTATAATGAACGAAGTTAATTGAATCAAACAAATTGAAAACTATCTGTATTTGCTGTGTTTGTTAGTTTTTCATTATGGTAAGTCAAAGGAATTCTGGGGACAGGAAGAGGGTATGGTTCATTCCGAAATTCGTCAAACGATGTTTTTTGTATTGGAACAGCTTAGGGCACTTTTGTTGGTCCTTTTATCTGACAAGAGAGAAATTTAGTTCTGATTGAATAAGGTATTTATAACTATCATTCCACTTTACGTCGCCACTACCTAAGAGGAGCTCCTTTTTGACGAAAAGATACTCGACTTCAATTAATACTTTTTGAAGAGGAATAACTTTGTATATCAAATTAGTAGCATTAGCCTGGGCTCTTTTAGTCTGGGCTAGCTTTTAGTCGTATTTATTCTAGAAGTAGAACGATAAAATTTTATTTTCAACGTAGTAAAAGTTATTTTTTACGAAAGAGGTAAAAATCTTCCAAAGAGAGAGCTAAATGTCTGGTAATATAGTCACTAAAAACACCTCTCTAGGGATTAGCCGGATCAGGCCATTATTCGGATCCCTTTTCGGCCGTACCCCTTTTCATCGCACAGAGGGGTTTGTTGATTGAAGTGGCGGCCCAGGCTCCTCGGCCAGAGTTCAATTAGCACTAAGGTGTGTCCTTTTGTTACCACATCCGGTGATCAGGTAGTAAGTGTATGTCTATTGGTTGGATATAGCTGACCCAGACGCAGCCGGTAAGGTTTAGAAAATGGATGATGTTTCCAACTCTTGACCTTAAGACCTCCTTAAGGTCGTTAAAAAAAGAAGCTGCCTAGTGCACGATGCCTGGCTGAAGCGAAAGCCGGATATCTGCAAAGGAAATGGACAAGGGCTGCTTTCTCGCTCTCGTCCTTGCAGCTGCGGCAGTGTGTGTTAAAGGGAATAAGCATTCTAGTCGCATGAGTTCACACCAGCCAATGACCGGTTATTGCCGAGACCGCCCTGGCAATGTCTCTGCGGGATCTGTGAAAGAGTTCACGGCTTCTACTCTTGGTGAAGGAGGGCCACATCGCCCTGTATATTTCATACGTGGATAGGTTGCTCCACCTGGAGTGAGTCATAGATAAGTAGTACGACAGAATGACACCCTTTGCAGCGCCGATGGAAATATGAACAGTTTCCACAGGGGAGCTTTACAGGGCAGTGTCCTGCATCGCCAGCGCATCGACCTGCTCATTTCCTTCTATGCCCTTGTGACCTGTCACCCAGAGCAAGGTTACTTCAAGATACTCACATCACATGTTTATCCCGACAACATTCTACCAGCTTGGAAGATATGATAGCAGAATCGAGAGCATTGATGGGCGCCTGCTTATCGGAGAAGATGCCGACTCGTCTACTGGGGATTAGTGTTTGTTTCGCAATCAGGCCAGCCTTTAGGATGGCGAGTACTTTATCCTGGAAGACTGTCGCATGATTCCGCCTTGCATATGGATTTTCTTAGACTTAACTAACATCCACTTCTGGTGTAGAATCAATACGGATAGATATATTCAACTTGTCAGCCAACTGCCTAACCTCCTGATTCACACCATCTTTCCTAGTAGCTCTAGTCAAAGCTTTCTGATGCTTCCTCTGATCCCTGTTCATCTTCCACCGAAGATGTTTCCGTAACTCCAGCTCTTAACTGGAGTTCTCTTTTTCTTCCGAAAGCTTGGTATCTGCGTTGTCAGCTAATCTAGAGTCAGCGTCTACAGTTTCCCCTAATCGTTTGGAAACTTGCAACACAATTGATTATCCAGCAATCTTAATTCTTCCATTGATTAAACTCACGAGTTGGGGGAGAAATAAACAGACCGGAAAGGCATCTCTTCCATGGATGACTGACTTCTATCTTATATTGGTCGGATTTGTTGGGAGAGTGTGAGGTCGGCCTGGCTGTCGGCGCTTTTTACGATGTTCTTTGCGCCTGTTTTACCTGATTTGTTCCTATTGGAATTTCTAGGTTGGGATCCCTACGTCAGTTTCGACCCTGGGTGGACGGTGCCTCACGTCGTCTGAGGAACTTGTAGGGAGGGTAAAGCTTGGAAGAGGTTTTGTGCCACAGGATTCCACGTAGTTAACTCCGATCTTTCCCACCGTTTCTCCGCTCGGCTACAGGACTTCTATGCTCAGTAATTGTCTAAAATGAGAGCCACGCTGCGTAACGATCCTAAAGAGTTCTGAAGGTGTATCAATTTGAAGCGCAATAGGCATCACGACTGTGAGAGCGACAACTCTCTTACAATTGCTAATTTCTTCCCGGAATTTTTCTGAACTTCTTTCTGTGATTCTCACTGTGATCTCCACTTCTGATCTTACCCACTTGACGCGGCTCCCGCCTACATCCCTTGAGTCTAAGCACTAAGTATTCGATGATGCACTTGCTGCTGAATACCTATCTAATTTGGCGGACGGAAATACCAACTCTCTCTTACTAGTGTTTTTTGTAATTTGTTTAGTCTGTCCTTGCGTTCCGACCGCTTTCCTGAACTTTGGAAGACTTTTGTGTTGATTCCGCTCCATAAGAAAGGCAGTAAGTCCGACGTTTCTAATTATCGATCGATTGCCAGCCGGTGCCATGCTGCGAAGGGTTTTGAGCACTTCGTCAGCGACGTACTCCGATTTAACTGTAGGCCCTTTCTGTGGTCTTTGCAAAACATGGGTTCCTCAAGGGGAAATCGACGACCACCAACCTTCTTGAATTCGTTAATTATGTTTTGTCGACCATTGAAGCGGGCAAGCAGGTGGACTGTGTATTTACGGATTTCAGCAAGGCCTTCGATAGAATTGACCATGGAATTCTGGTCTATAAACTGTCTATTCTCGGATTTCCTTATTGCTTCGTTGATTGGCTGTCCTCTTACGTGTCAGGTCGTACATAGTGTGTCCTATTTCGGGGTGCTCTTTCCGACGAAATCGTTGTCACCTCGGTTGGTGCCTCAGGGTAGTATCTTTGGCCCGCTCCTTTTTATACCATATATTAATGATGTTTCGATTCTCGTGGCCAGTAGTGAAATTCTGTGTTCCGCAAAGATTTTTTTGCAGGGAACGATAAACTCGCCCGAATTACTGTAGGCTGCAAACGTCTCGATGCCACAATGCTCTTTAAGCAATCGCGACTTCCTGTACGTCCCTGGTCATCGAACTCAATATGGGATGCACCAGACAATCACGTCGATGTCTCGCCTCTTCAACCAACACTTGGGCAATTTCGATATGGACTTCTCTAGGCTGCGGTTGAAGGGCTTTCTCAGGCAGTGTCTTGGTTGATGCGGGAGTCGCGACTTCAGTCGACTGCTGGCCTACAGTTATTTGAGGACTTATTTTCTGCTTTTACTTTTTAGTTTGGTTTGATTATTTATGTATATACTGTATTAGTCTATTTTGACGAACGTGAATGAATAAATAAATTAATTAATTATGTCTACCGATAATTTTTTTCATATTTTTTCCGAATTTCACAAGAGACGAAATTCTATTGGTTGAGTGTCATGATTACCAAGCCATGGTACTAGGGTTCGAGTTTCGGTCTTCCCGCGAGTTCTCAAATAGAATTAAAAAAACTCCACTCCGTCAAGTCATAAAAGTTCTGGCCAAAGCCATGCTAACGCATCATAGGGTTGTCCCCTAGGCTTTGACTACATCCTAAAAAACATATTAATCGGTCTATGTAGGACCTCAAAAACGAATGTTAATTTATATAATTTAAGACTTTTTGTTGTTTGAATTTAACCAGATTCAAAACATAATATTCTTTACATAAATGTTTCTGCATATTCAATTTGGTTAACACCTGCCGCAAACTAAACTAAGAGCATACAAAACCAAACGTGTGAAACCTCTAAAAGTAAATTATTATCTAATTACTCGAGCTCTGGTTAATGTTTCCAAAACCACAACAATTTTGCACCTAAGCCGAATGTCTCCGATGTAATTCCCGACTGAGGAAAGGTGATATACGTACAAATTATGTTTTGGGGTTTTGCCACTATGAATTTGTTATTATTACAAATTACACATGCAAAATTAGAAGGAATAAGGAATTTTTCACAAATGATATGACACACCTGCACGCATTCAATGTTAGGCAGAACCCGCCCAGGCCTATTCCAGATAATTTGCTCTCACCTGTAGGAGAACCTCGTTTTGTGTTGAAGTAATAAAAGTAACGAGGCCAAGCACACCGCAAAAAGAGGCGTGTGCGTTGAAGCGAGCACGAAAGCAAGTCTTAAAATAGTATCCTGTTTGCATAAATAATTTAATTACTTTAATGCGCACATTACGTGTCTGCAGTGCACAAAGAGCGACAGGACTTTGCACTCGGGGCTAAAAAAGGTCGTTTTAAAGCAATAGGTATTGCTACACTGGCGCTATACGTAAATGGTGATTTGCAACTGTGGTACTAGTACTAGACATAACACGGAGTCTGCACAAGCACATGCCCCGGAGCAATCAAAAATGAAACCACAAAGAACTTTCTAACCGGATGAAAATCAAGCGCTGACCGAAATTGGATTCGTTCGGACATCCCGCTGTGATGCAGCTTTCACAATCCCTAATTGCCTGACACGTTGGCGAACAGGAAAAGCTCTGCGGTGCAACGTGATGCAACCTTCGACGAAGTAGTAATTAATTTCGAATTTCAGTAGATCACCGTACGCCACTGCACTAGTACATTGCTAGGAAACGGAATCCAATTACCGGAAGGAAATTCTTTCATATTTGACTTTTAGGAAACAGTTAAATCGTCCCCGCTCCACTTGCAACCTGAGCGCTTCTCAAACACACCTGACGAGACTCATTGAAAAACAAATGAAATAGTTGGCAGGAGCAATACTTACCGAATTGTGCTCTAATGTTGAAGCTTCTTCGTGCAGAATGAAATCTGAGCCTGAGATAAATATTTATGCTCGGCAGAAGCACAATTGGAGCGAATTGACTCGACTTGGTTCCCACCTACAAAATGTAGGGACCAGGAAGTCGATCAGAGTCTTCCTCGCATACAGCATCATCCATCCAGTACCATCCCTCCGATTCGATTTCTATTGAATTAGGGAGGAAAACAAACCGTAACGTGCCGGAATTCTTTCTGCTTCTTCTTGGCTTCTTTGTGATGTGATTAGATAAACTTTGTTAGCGGAATTAATTACTTTACTGTTCAAAGATAAGATAAGACCTAATTTATGTAATTTGTTGTTCTTACGGGATTTAAATGAACTCATTTCCAAGATTTCCTCGTGTTTCTGATGCCGCAATCGTTCTTTTGGACTAAGCGGCAAAGGTGATGGGTATAACCACATTCCTTCAGCTGGTACTTATTCGAGTAAACACAAAGCGTTGACTTTGTCAAAGAATCTCGCAGGATAGTATAATGTCTGTCATTACGGTCCTTTTCATATGATTCTCTCGTCATTTGCCTTGTTGATTCTATCCTGGTACGGGCTTGATTTCGTTTTGGCCGAACCAAAAAGTTACGGAAACGATTATTATTCGTCTTTGCCAGACAGATAGGCCTTAATCAGATACGTACAAAAATTTTGCGAAATTACTTGAAACAAGGAGAAAGGCATGAAGGATGATGGGACATTTAGCGTAAATTGCTTGGCGTGTATATAACGTAAAGTGCTATATAATTTTAACAGGGAAGCCGTCATAATTTCTGGATCATGGACAGGAATATTTATGTAATTTCAGAAATCAGGGAAGTTTAAGACTATTTTGTTGTATTTAGAACCTTATGAGAACATATTTGAATAAGGAGTGTATTAGCACCAATTTGAAATGAAATCTGATAAGCTGTCAAATAAATACATCTTACCAGAGTACATTTTTTTCGATCCTTCTTAGATCATATAATCTAAGCTAGACGTCTAGATAGAATGTCAGTTATACAGTCTTCCAAGTTGTTTGCCTTACTTAAGGACCATTCTCATTTACCACAAGGATAACGCGCAATTCATGTCGTTCGAAATGACATGTTTATGTATAATGAGTGTGGTTTGTGAATCATTATTTTGATCAATTTGTTTTTAATCCGCGAGTAAAAATACAATTGAGTTGGTATATTCACGCCCAAACCCAGTACAGACGTTAATATTCTTTCAAAGTATATACGCGCCCGCTGCGCGCACGCATAGTGAACAAATATGCCCGCCACATGGGTATACACAGTCTACTGGCACAAAAATCTAAAAATACGCTTGCCATAAATGCACGCTTCTGTTACTGCGTTTTGGCTTTAACATAACCTGAAATTTGTTATTTTTACACTTTTATATTGTAGAGTGCATGAAGTAGGCCACGAAGAGCGAAATATTGAATAGTGTAATGCGCATGTACATCGGAAACATCTAGAACTAAGGGACTGAAGTTTCTAGAACTAAGCTGAGTAGTATAAATAGTGCTGAGTAGCAGCCTGGTTAGTTTAGTTGTGATTTAGACTGTAAAATATTTATATGTGATACTGTAAATAGTTAGTTGTATTTTCACCAGTGAAGTGATAAGTGTAAATAAATGAAGTGAAAATGTATTATAAAGAAAACGTGTAAAGGAAATTGTGAAACGAGCCACTTAAGTGAAGTGAATAAAATTGTGAAAATTTGTGATTGAAAATAAGTGTCTTAATTAATCCGTCGAGCGTGAACAGCATGACGTTATAATATTTTCCAGTTTCAGTTATAATCTTTATTAACTCGAGTAAAAAAATAAGACTCAACTGCACAAACGTTGCCGGCTACTGCGGAGATAGTTTTGTTATTTCACACGTCGGTCTCGAATAAGTTAATCTAAAAAAATAATTTAAATTTTTTTTTTCATTTAATATTTAAGTCTAGAAAAAATGTGAACGTACCGTGCTTGGTTTGAACTACTTCGGGCGTCTTTTATTGATACGTGCCTACAGCGGGCTAGTATTTGGAAAATTATAATTTTTACTCAACCGCACCACGCCTCATTTGAGTGCCGTTCAGGCGTTTTGACGCTGTGTGTGCCTGTTGACTAGGAATGGGCGAGTCTTATTTTTACAGGGGTCCCTTTTTTATATGGAGCTGGAAATCTTCAAAAGACACTGAGAGGCTCGTACCTTCGAGCGTGTCAGATTCTTACCCACTAAAATTTCCCCCAAGGATCCCCGAAGAAGACATCTAATGAATGCGTTTTGGGTTCGTCCCAACGCCATTTTGGCCTATCTAAACGAGTTAACTTCATTCCACTGAATCCAGTGTTCGTCTATGGCCCATTTATCAATCAGGCCTCTAACAATGCCTCTTTCTGACGTAACATGTAGCTCTGAGCCTTGACGGGAACTTGAGATAATCATAATATGCAACATATAATAAAATTTCCGTTTAATTCCATAAAAAAATATATATAAATAAAAAATATACCGATTTTAGCGCCATCTACGACGAAATTGATTCCGCCGTCTTTTGGTGCCATTTTGAAGATACAGGTTTTATATGAAACGTGTCCGAGGTAGAATTCGTTCATTTCGAAATATTTTCAGCGGCAATTTGTGGTCTTAAGCAGGTGCGATTACACGGTTTTATATATAGTTAATCTAAGGGAATGAAAGGAGCTTAGCGGTACTAATTCTTATTTACAATTGCCGTTCAAAGGAATTTTACAGAGGAATTAGTTTGGTTGGCACAACAGGTGGTATCTGTAGGTTTTCTTTTCGATTTTTGGCCAATAACTCTACCCCATGAACAGAATTTCGAATTTTCTCCTATTCGTCGTTGTGAAATCAAGATATCTCTCCATGATTTGGTATTTTTATTATCTTGTATTTTTCTTGGAGACACAATACTAATTTAAAGATACGGACGCTATTTTGACTTGGAATATGCCTCCTTTATCATTCGTGTGGCATAAGCTGAATCATAAATTAGTCTTTGTCCAGGCTATTTTCGCTGTTGCGGCTTCTACTGGTATTTTCTCCTTCGCGCTGCTTTTCACTTGCTTGTTAAAGGGTTTCTTCGTTGGTTTCAACCATACCAAGTAGATCCTATGATTCATCTAAATCCATATTTCTGGTCGCATTCGCCGAAATCACCCTGGCCACCACATTTTTTTGTTTCTTCTCAGCGAATACCTAGGATTTAATGAGGGCATCTGTTAATGAACATTTGAAAGCGCCTTTGTATGGACTGAGGAATCGGCCAATTTTCTTGAGCATTCAATTAATTAGAGACGGAGTTGGAGCAGTTGATTTAGCGGAAGCACCACCACACCATGGTTCCCGGATTCGAGATAGAAAATAGAATTAAAAAATCCACTCCGTCTCTGGGCTGTTGTCTAGCTCGCACCAATGCAAAAACAAGCCATTCAAGTTTCCTCATTCCCTTTACCCTAAGTCCCTTCGGGGCAGAACCATGCTTACACATCAAAGGGTTGTCCCCTAGACTTTGGCCACATCGTAAAAAGATAATTTATCAGCAGTGTTTTTGCTTTTGGGTAGATATGAATCAATCTTAATATACGATGAAGTAGCCCATGGATATATTGTACAGATGAAATTGGGATATGGTAATATAGCTAGATGTTCTCATTAGCGACTCATCGAATTTTAATGGAATACATAACTTTCGTCAACAGTGGAGTAAGTGATAATGTGTTGGTCTTCCATGGTTGTTTTCGGCTGACATAAAAGATTTCAATAAGATGGTTTCGAAATCTAACTTAAATTGTAGGTCCTATTCTATCGTTATCTCGAATTGGGTTAAGTCAGTTCTCTCCTGCCCCATGTCCAATAAGTGGTTAAGGGAACTAGCGGGAGAAACCTATCTTTCAAAATTCAGTGCCTCATTGTTCTTTCTCTTTCTTTATTGCTTTCGGTCTCTTCTCCCGCTTAACCTTCTTTTTCTAATAACATAAAAAATAAGCTTTTCTTTTCTCTGCTGTTCATTTCTCTTCAATTGATATAAACTGTTATTTGTTCTCTTGTTCTCTTTAAATTAGACCTGTGCACTATAATATTTTTCTTTTGCATTTTAACTATGCTCACTGTCTACTCATTCCAAATAATATGACTTTTTTTTTAGGCTCTCTTAATGTCTCTCACAAACGCAACTTCAAATAAATCTCAGTGCTACGCTATAGACGCTTTATCGTGTCAATGAAAAATTAAGGAACTCTTAAACGAGGTGCTACTAAATATTGTGACAATTTATAACCTCCCACCGTGCAAACTTGACAAACGCTGAAATAATTTATTTCACGAAAGCACGAAAACAAATCTGACTAATTTAAATTCCTTAGAACTTATCTAACACTATTAACGCAAACCATTTTATTGTCCTCGAAAGAATCTGCGGAGGGTTATGTCGCCCTAATCGTGAAACAAGACGAATTCGTGTGTCTCTTCTCTCACTTAAGGTCACGCAATCCCTGTGTCAATTTAATCGAATTATATATGCAAACGAGAAGCACACATTTCAACCTAATAATACAGGCCGTTCCTTGATACCTCGAAAGTAGTCTACTTTGTCTATTTGCACACTCCGACCCCATTTATGGACGATGTGTAATTAAGGATATTGGGATTTCAATGAAAGGTACACCCACTACTCAAGCACAAATTACGAGCGAATAATCAAGCAGATTAGTTTAAACAAAGCTCCCCTCCCATTTTCGGTAAAAAACTCGAACCAGCTTATCCTTTCAAATTGGATGGCAAACTAAATTTGCATCTTAATTCTTTATGAACCCTTATCTTATAGACGAGATCAAAGGATCGTTTTACGTGCGGGTACATGCTTACATAGGGTTGATGCTCCATCTATCCCAGACCCTACGAACTTGTCTACATGTGCGATGAATATTATTTGTTGCCGACGGGAGTAGGTACATGTGTACAACGGTCCGACCATTTGTTATGATATATTGGCGAAATACGAAATTTATGGATGAGACTTTAGATTGCTTCATTTGATATCCTTACCTCGTTGATTTTTGAAACATTTCTGCACGATTTTCGTTCATCTCGTTCGCTCTTTAGCTTATCTCAGGGGTGCCCTATCCAGTCCTAGTCCCTAGATGAAACCAATTGAATTTCAGATGAGCGATTTCCTCAGTCCATGAAATTCCCTTATTTTCTAGTTAGCAATGCTGCCCTTTCCAGAGGATGTGGTTTCATTAAAATCGATGTACTCACACAGGTTGTTCTGGTTCTTTTCAAAATTGGTGCAGTTCGCAAAATGTTTGAAATCTCTGGACGTTGTTTTATTAATGAACTGGTTTATAATGTGGTGTGGAAAGAGATATGTAGTCATAGTTCTATGTAACCCTATTATCGTTACGTTTTAATTCTTGTTTTAAGCACTTAATTAATTCACTATCTTAACTGAAACGTTTCTTAATTAAAATTTCATATTCGTTGGCATGCATGTTCATTTACAGGATGATTATGCTACGATGTTTTTATCGTATTGGAAACAGGTGGAATTTCAAG
Source organism: Leptarthrus brevirostris (assembly GCA_964036015.1). NCBI lineage: Eukaryota > Metazoa > Arthropoda > Insecta > Diptera > Asilidae > Leptarthrus > Leptarthrus brevirostris. The sequence continues at coordinate 11,919,508 of OZ038373.1, forward strand.
GGTTCTGTCAAATATTTTCAAGGAATAATAAAGAGTTCCAAATGCTGGAGTGATCTGTAGATATATGAAGAGTGCTTGCATTAGTTGTTTACAAATTATTATCTTGAATCAAATTATTCGACGCCAGCAGTTACAAAGACAAATGAACTAACATTTCCAAATATCTAGTAAAAATATTTACCCGGTTCGTTCGCGATGCAATTATGTATGCTGTCGCTACTCCTAGTATTACACTTTACGGATCTATTGTCAGAGAGCTAATTCCAAAGGACAGATCTGGGCCCACTTCTCGGCCAAAAAATTTGGCTGTCGTCTTCCTTTTTTCCTCACCTCATCTTATTAGTAAAACTATGATATTATTTGTCTCAGTGAGACCTGGCTGTGTGCTGGGATTTCGGATTCTGAACTCTTCGGTACGTTAGGTTGGGTTTCTCGTGCTCGGTCCTGCTTGTCGCTGGTCCCGTGGATGTGGAGCTGGCGTACCTTGACCATCAATATTCCCCTTGTCCCCTCGCTCCCACCAACCCTATAATATACACACGATTCGCTGTGTCCATTGAGGCCATATGTCATGCCCTACGTTCCACAGATGACATCGTGATTTTTGGTGATTTAAATGTTTCCGGTTGGGAGGCTTCGGATGCTAATGGCTTCTCACCCTCATCTGTAGCTGCTCCCATCATGTTTTGTCCTTCCTTGACTTATCTGGTTTGGTCCAATGTTTCGGTGTTGCCAATGAGGCGAGTAGATTTATGGATCTTGTGTTCTCATCCGACCCTGACGGTACGCTAGTTGGGAGATGTCTGGATCCCTTGGTTTCGGAATCTTCCCCATGCGCTCTTTGTAGTTATGTGTTTCGACTCTGTTGAAACATCTTGATGATTGCTGACTGAATGGCTGACTTCTCTCTTTCAACTGGTCTTGCGTGTTGCAGGAGAGTGGAATTGATCTTACCGTAGGTGCCTTTTATGATATCCGTTTTGTGCATTTTTTCCAATGCATTTCTATTTATACCTGTAGGTCGGGTCCTTCTTGTTTGTTTCGTCCCTGGCTTGACAGTGTCTCGAGAAATCTCAGCAATCTGACGGGTAAGGCCTGAAAGAAGTTCTACTTCGGGGAGTGACGATGACTATTTTCTTGGCCAGCAGAAGGTCCACGTTGTTGGCTGACTAAACAGTTCTCGAAGTTTATAAACTTAAACTGTGTTGCCTATCCTTCTTCTCTAATTTACTGTAATTGTGAAAGTGATATCGCCAACTTCTTCGCGGATTTTTTCCTACTACCTTCTGTGACTGTGATATTTCCTCTATTAATGCGTATAACAATTGACGCCCACTTCTCTCGACTCCGTGGACCTTGTATTTGACGATGCATTCGTTTCTGAGCATCCATCCGGTCTGTCGGACGGCTTCTCGGGGGTCCTTAACAGCATTCTTTCTCCCTTTTTTAAAAATTGTCAATCGTCTTGTGTTCTATGTTATTTATTCAACCTGTACTTATGTTCCGATCATTTCCTGTGCTTTGGAAGAGCTCTCTGATTATTCCTCTTCATAAAAAAGACAGTAATTTCGATATCTGTAATTACCGTCCGATTGATGGCTTGTGTCACCGATTTTCGAGACCTTGGTCTGTAATGTGCTTCGTTTTCAGTACAGACCGTTCATGTCCTCCTTAAGGGTAAACCAACTACCGCTAACCTCCTTAAATTCCTGAATTACTCTTTGCCAGTCATCGACTTAGGTAAATAGGTGGAGTGTATATTCAGAGATCTTAGCAAGGCCTTTGATAGGATCGACCATCGAATCCTAGTCCATTAACTAGCTCTGCTTGGGTTTCCTTCTCGTTTTGTCGATTGGTTGTCTTCTTATTTCCTGGTCGTGCGTAGCGTATCCTGTTTCGGGGAACTCTTTCAGACGACATCTCTGCCTCAGGGTAGCATCTTCGTGCCGCTAATTTTCTTTCTGTATATCAATGATTTTTAGCTTCTTTTGTCCAACGCTAAAATTTTGTGTGATGCGTTGTGAGGTGAGTGTTTCTCAGGTCTTCGACTGTGGTCTGTTTAACACTGATTTGTCTGCGTTTTGTGAATGGTATGCTATGACATTTTCCCGTAACTGAAGTTCTTTGCTTTTTGATCACTCCATGGATGGTATTGTCTTGAGCCGAGTTGATAAGTCTAAGGATTTGGGCGTGATTCTAAACTCTCGGCTTTCTTTTGAGGACCATGTGGCATCGATCGTTACTAGGGCTAATTCGACACTGGACTTTGTGAAAAGATTGTCCAGGTGTTATTTAACAAAAATTCTTTTTGAGACCAATTTTGGAATACGCCAGCACTGTTTAGTCTCCTACTTCCGCTTATTTATCTTTGGTTTATTTCAGGCAACGATAAATTCATCCGAATTACATCCCGCCCCGTTCCCTCAGGAGTCATAATTTTTTTCACGTTCTTCGCGATCGAACACTGTATGGTATGCACGAGCGGATCACGCTCATGCTGTGTAATCTACGTTTCCTAATTTTAAGTCAATAATATAAAATTTTGTAGTAGTCAGTATTGAAAATTCTTTTCTGATAAAGAAATCAAATACCTTGTGTCAAGGTTCATTATCTTGATGAATTAAAATGTTTTTTCGTTAAAAGAAATAGTTTCTTTCTGGAAAACGTAGTTCGTTTACCTTTTTAAAATAACTGACGAACATCTTTTGTGTCTTAAAGCAGTATAGTCGCAACTTCTTCGAACTATCGGATGGCTTTTGCCTTTTTACCCGACTACAGCAAAAAAAGGATGTATGTATGTAATTATTATTTGTTGGTATGAATGTTCATCTGTTCGCTCGTAACTCTTAAAGTACTTATCGGATTTAAACAAATGAGGTGTCATTGGGTTTGTATGGATGCTCCGCGTTATTGGTAAGAGACTTTTCTGTCAGTTTCGTGGCAATTGGAATCCTGCGCGCGTTAGGTCGCTTCTTCTCCTTTGTCTGCTAGTGCGTTCATGTCGTTGCGCTTGTCACGTCTTGTCGTGTTTTGGACGTATGTAGTTCTGGGATGTTGTTTGACTGCAACATTGGTAGCTGAATTAACACAATCTTTAATTTACGTCTTTAATTTACTTCTGTTCTTGTTTTTTGGACCATGTGGTGCGGATCTAATATGTTGAAGGAAAAACAGAAAGTTATAAACTGTACTGTACTATACTATACGATACGGCCAAATTTGACTTGAAGGATTAAGGGATGATTTTGAACTATAGCTAGTGAATTGCGTAAATAGAAACTTCTGCAAGAGATCAGGCTAGCGATTTTTTTAGTATATTAATCTTGGAAGTAAAGGAGTAAGAGTGTTAGCCCTCCGACGTTTTGTTGATGTTGAAACGGATTGTTGAAACACTAATAAGTCTAAATAATTGGCGTTTTTGACAAAGAAAAGCTAAATTCATTAGCTCTCCCCCAACAGCGGCTTCAAACGGTCGTAGTTAATCCATCTAAAATATTTTCAGTGTATTAAATGGGAATTTTTCCGCTGTCTTTTAGAACGCCTTGGGGTAACTAGGACGTGTACTACTCCGATCCTACTGGCCGAGTTAATAGATGCTGCCTTAAGCTCCAATCACGATTCCATATGAATAAGTGGTTTTGTCGGATTCTGTATATTTTTCATACATGGACTATTTTCAAGAAGTATTTCCTTGCACGAACTGATCAAAAGAAAACATTCCTTTAAAAAGAAAAGTTGCCTGTTAAAAAACCCAAATACCTTCGAATCGGGACATTGGTTAGTACTTTTAGAATAGTAGAACGTGGCAGCACATTATTTTTGAGAACTTAACGAAGGTATTCGCAGATGTCGGAATTAAGGACATGGAAAATGAAAATGAAAAAGAGCTGTAATACACTCAAAAAATTAAAGGAACAAGGAGTAAAGTTTTAGAGTTGTTGTATATGATTTCATGTAAAAGCGCTTACTGCTCTTATGTAATCACCATCATAAAATCTCCTTGACGATAGAAATCTCATTCGAGAGTTGAGTTCTTTAATGCGTGTCCCATCTTGTTCAAATTAGGCTCTTTTATTAGCCACATAAAATAAATATTTCTCTGGTTAAAGCCCTGAGCAATTGCGCTTGATGTTATTTTTATACTTTACATCAGCCATATCTCAGGCACATTAATTACTCCACTAACTTTCCTGAAAGGTGAATGCTTTCGCTTCTGAATATTTGTATGTAATATAAATAACGACACAGCTGATATGATGTGACGCCATTCCGCAATGTGTTGCTGATGCTACACATGTCATTAACCCAGACGTGATCAAATAATGTGGTAAATCCGTATGACGAAAATCTCCTAAAGCCGACAACTACAACTATTCCCTTTACCTTGTACACGTGAGTGTGTTTGCTGATGGTAAACATAAAAGCTAGTAACATCCTTTCGACAAGAGCACATCTCTTTTGATTGTTGACGTTCCAGAAAGGACTGTAAATAAAATTAAAATGTCATGCAAAGGCGTATCCTGTTAACGCCCCGTAGTGCCTGTACACTTCCTTTAATTCTAATAAGCGTTGAGCTTTTAGAACGCCACTAGACGGGAGCTCTTTTGCCAACCCAAGTACAGGATGTCTGCAAGAGACAGGCACTTGAATCACAACGGGAACGTCACGGATAGCTCTGAATAAAAGGAAAAAAAAATTGGTCAAAGCAAATATTGAATACGTAACAGAAAATGGATTAGAGACCAAGGATTTAGTCCTTTAGTGCGGTTACAGATTTTTGTATAGGACTAATTGGATCTTGTTCCTGACGTAATAGTCAGGGATTGTCATCTGAATACAACAGTCTCGGAAAAGGTTTTTTTGGCTTTAAAATTTATTAAATTTTCACTTTAAATGCATACTTGAACTTTGGAGAAGATTAAATAATGGTATTGGGTTATTTAAGGTTGCTACAAGAGCGTCTACTGTTTTTTACCCGACGTTAAATGAAAGAGAAGGTCCTCATTCGAATCGTATTTTATTTACGTCTATGCATAACTTTATAATGCGTGAATGGATTTTGACGATTCTTATTTTGTTGTTCGTATTACCGTCCGAGCCCCTTCTCTACCTCCCAACAACTCCCACGGTATTGTCATAACTTCGTAACGCGTGGACCGATTTGGATGGTTTTTATTTTGTTGTAAAAATCTTCCCTAATTAGTAAATTGACAAATTGTTTTGCATATTACCTCCACTCCAGGCACTGTGCATCTAAACCACACAGCATAACCCTGCGAGCCCCTTCTCTACCTTCGAACCCTCCCAATTGTTATAACTTCATAACGCGTGGACCCATTTGGATGATTTTTTGGTGTTGTTTAAAGTATATTCCCCGGTTGGTTACAACTTATGTACGATGAGTAGTGAGAACGTGCCACCCCTACCCACCTATAAGACCATCCATCACCTAGCTCCTGCCATGTTTTTCCTTGTTTATTTTTATTTATTTAAGCTTAATACAAGCTATTACATAAAAATAGAAAAAAAATACAAGCTATAACTTAATACGAATTCTACAAACTATAGTGTGAGAGTTGACAATCTTCCAGAGACACCAATAACTGCGAATGTCTGACATTTTTACTCACTAAAAGCACCTCTCTAGAGATTACCCGAATCAGACCATTTTATTCGGGTTATTTTTCGTCCCTACCAATTGCTATCTCAGCGAGGGGTACCTGAAACAGTCTTCTTCCCCCACCTCAATTCTTCGATGTAAAGCAATCATTTGCCTGTGAAAGCTCGAATGTAGATATTTTATAGGCCACGGCTTTTTCTATGTGTGGACCAACTCGCATTACTCTCTAAAGTGTCAAGTATTTCGTAATTCGGACAAAGTTGAGGCAATTCATATGATTGCAGACCAAAAAAAATGTGGTCCTGTAAACGAATCTTCTACAACCGAAGATATTCATACAGATGCTGCGTCCAATCCAAATTTGCGACTTATGTGTCTGTAGTCAGCGATAAAAAACCACACAACCAAACTAGACTAAGTAGAATGAAATATTGGTTAGAATTGTTTCCTTAGATTAACTAGGCAGACAGATTCAAGGATTTTTGGTGCTGACATAGTCCCGTAATCACCACTGGCTTCACACTCCCTGGTAACAACCTCGCCTGAGTTTTAAGTAGTTGAAGCAGATTGCTGTCTCATATATGTCAGGCCAAGACGGAATAGACACCAATATTCGCAGACGAAAGTGGCAACGGAGAGGCCATACTCTCAGAAAAGAGCCAAACAACATCGCACAGCAGGCACTAGATTGGAGTCCCCGCGGATTCCAAGGAAGACGTCGAATTGGACGACCGCGCAACATATGGAGAAGATCCATCGAGAGGAAAGGTGCCCAGATCAACAAATCGTGGTCACAATTGAAGGAGTTGACGCAAAACCGGATCAGGTGAAGAGTTGGTGTAACAGACGCCCTGTGTCTCACAAAGGATTAAATGAACCAGAGATATGCCTGGTCGTAACTGTTCAATTCCAGGTTTATCTATTGACGTCCCAAGAAAATAGATAAATTGATTTTCAGTTAGTTGTTATGCTTAGCAGGCTGGGGAATAAGATCGGTAGAAATCGACATGTCATGTCATGTAACTCTTCTTTTAATGTAATATTGTACCGAAAGCTTTTACCGAATATTTTCGGACAATTTCGACAATTTTCAGCAGGTTTTGCATGTATGTAATTTTACGCGCCAAATATATGGGCTCATGTACTTGTGTACTAACAGTCAGTGACGAATCTACGAGAGGGGGAAGGGGGGGAGCGATTGATCCCCAATGTTCGAAAAATATGACATTGGTGAAAGTATTTTATTCGAAATATTGAACGGATAAATTTGTCATGAAATCCTAGACCCGCCACTGCTAACAGTCAATTTATTATCAAGTCCTCCTGCTCTAGATATTACATTAAGATATATTTTTGGGAAGGGCAGTCAACGTCACCCTGTACCGAAGTCTAAATCATTAAGTAAGTAATGAGTTCACCAATAAAATTACTAGAAATGGGTTTACGCATGTTATTCTCATATTGAATGAGTTTTAGATCCTCTAAAATCCCTTAAAAAACAACTCAACCAATAGCAGACTCCCAGCAAAATTCTCTCTCCGTCCGAGCCGGTTCCTTTAGCAGTTTTTATACTCTACTTCTATGAAAGACGACAATACATGGACAAGGACTCAATAAATAAACCGGACAAGTCTGAGTTCGACTCGTGCACCGAGGGTTCCATAATTTATTTTTTCATGTGATATACGATTTTCGGATTTCTTCCTTTACTTGAGCTATGAGAACTTGCTTCTTGCCAAATTTCATGATTCTGGGTCAACGGGAAGTACCCTATACGTCTTGATTTAGTTGCGAGTATCTACCTCGACAGACAGTCAGACGGACAACGAAGTGATTCTATAAGGGTTATTTTTTCCATTTTGACAAACGGAACCCTAAAAATAAGTAGTAGAATATGCTGAACTACACCGTAAACGCAAAAGTTTAAAAACGACTTTATTTTCTATAAACCATTTCTAGTGTTTTTCTAAAACCAGCAAGAACGTGTTCTACATTTCCCTTACTGATTCCGAAGAGTCCGAAACGTTAACAACTTTCAAATCAATTGAAACTAAGTTGCACGAATACTTTACAGTTCAATATTCTTTGAAAAGCAGTAAATTTTTGGCAAATAAACTTACTCACCATCATCCATTTTAGCCCGGATTGGGAAAACCAGAATCACGTGTAGATACTTTTAAAAATCACATTTTACTATCAAAAGGCTGCAGTAACTTGAGTCTCACGTACAGCTACCAGATCACTTTCTTACTTTTAGTTCAGTAGTTTTCCTTTGATATTTTTTTTTTACGACATTGGAAGTAACTTTTATCTTTCCCACCAGTTTCTGTGGGACAAAACTGCTTAAACAAAGAACCGCACAGGTACTTGAACTATACCTGCATTCATTTTGATCCAGTCTTTATGCATGTTTGACTCATAAAACAAGCCCCAATAGTGCTCTCACGTTTGTGCAATAAAAAAGTTCCTTCGTTTGAAAACTGCTTAATGCCAGTACGTCTTATTCGAAAAGACAAAGTAAAACCATACATCGTTGGGAATACTTTGGTCTCTAAAAACTCTTTCTTTCTCTTTTCGCTGTTCTCGTTGTTCTTGTTTCATTTGGGAATATTGGATGTCGTAAATTTTATTTCTATTAAGTGGAAAGTCTATTAAATTTTTGAGTTATTGTCCAGAACGTTAAGGTTTTTTTTTCAGCTGTTTGTACTTTTGAATAATGCTTTCGTGGATATTCCTCCGGAGTAGCTGTTTTGTATATGTTAAAAATTCTAAATTTATGCTTTTATGCAGGCTTTGCGATAAATCCTCTAAAAACATCGTTATTATTACCACCAAAAGACGTATGCAGACCACACAAACCTTGTTGAAGAATGTTTGCCAATGTTTTTAAAACTATCACAAATGTCTTCTTTCGATATTTTTTTTATATATTTATTATATACGGAAATTTTGTCAATAGTCTCACATACAAACTGAGCGCGTAGTAGTAAAGTGATTTTTTAGAATAGCAGCTCACTGTTGTATTGTAGTTCAGGATTACGTATATTTTTAGTAGTCTAGCTGTGAAAAGCGCACTATTTTGTGTCTTATAAACGCCGCTACGTTGCATTAATATCTACTACCTTTTTTTTTGTTTTTTTTTATATCTTTTTTTATAGGCAAAGGGCAGGGGACAACCCTATGATGCGTTAACAATATCTAAGCCGGAAGAGAATCATAGTAAGGGGAATTAGGGTAAGAGGAATGAGGGAAAATTGAAAGTCGTGTTTTTGCATAGCATATTGCAAATTAAAAACTCGCAGGCAACCCGAGTTTCAAACCTGCATCCATGGCGTGGTAATCGTGCTACTTATCTATCGATCCAACTCCGTCTCCATGGTGATTCTATCGTTAAAGTTAAATGAACAGAAATCTATTTGAATATTTTGCCTTAGATATGATATCTCATAACAACCAAACCATTTCAATAAATAAAGCGAATGCCCAAAAAATTGTGTGGCAACAGAAAAAAATTTCATAGCAACGAATAAATGTGTCAAGTTTGTGGGCATGATCTGTAATTTTCCCCGGAACTTGCATCTAAATCCTCAGTCGCCTGATTGGAAGCTGGCGTGTGATTTTACCACTTCAGAGCGCTTGGACTGCCATGGGTAAGAATTTTGTAAAACGGGTGGCCATTCCTCTTTTACTGTTTGAACACAAACATGCTAAACAAATCCCCTACACATTTATAAACTTTCGTGTATTTACAATGCAACCTGGTTGACTTAAAACAACCAAATTTGTGAGAATTCCTGTCCAGGAACCGAGCACGTGACTGTAGTCCTTAACATTCATCCCTGTTCTGTTATCTCTCTCTCTCTCTCTCTAGTTCTCATAACCCCCTCTGGGGCATGGGGCGGGAGAACAACTTCACTCGATTCGAGACAACAATTGCAAGTGGTCCTACACTTTAAGGTGGATTCCGAACCACTGATATTTTCTCTGCAAACCCCATGCACTTTTTATAGTAATCTGTTGTGAGCAGAAAACAACCGTGAATCGCCGTCGATAGAATTCGAACCTGTTATCAATTACTCCACCGACGACTAAAAAGATTGTTGTAGGATAACAATTTTCCTGAGCATGCCGAAGACGACTTTCAGGCGAAGAATCTGAATGGAAGTGACCCGAACCACGTCTTCGTCTTCGTTCTAACATGATCTTTCGTAACAGTAATAAAATATAAGAACGAAGAACGTGATAACGTGTGGTCATTTCAACCCGGTGGTCGCAGGTTCGAATCCCAGCGGCGGCTACCCATGATTGTTTTCCGTTGACAACAGATTACAAAAGAGAGGTCATTAGGGGTTGCAAAGTAATGTCGGTGGCTCAGAATACACCTTAAATTTTGGGTCTACTTGCAATCGTTGTCTCGAATCGGGTCAAGTTTTTTTTCCCGCCCCATGAGGTTGTGGGAACGGGACAAACTGAAATATAATTTACTTAACCATATTTATTTTTTAATCTTCTTGTGTCAGTCAGATAGACAGACAGGATTAAAAAAATATACCATTCTTATTACGTCTGTTAAGAACTATACTCCAAAAAAGTATACTCTTAGCTGGGGGTTGTCTGGGGCCCGGCTTTTTAAAGGGACCCTGACGCCCGGCTCTGAAATCAAAATTTTGAAATTTTTGAAAATATAAATCATATGTAGCATGAACTACCTACCTTAGCCTCTAGATTTTATAAATGATTTCTGCTTTAATAATGATGCAGAAGAAATCATAATATAGCGGAATAAATTAAGAATATTTTCAAAAATTCTTACCCTAGAAATGATTTTAGCTGCTTTTTGTCGCTTTCTCCTTTGTTGTCTTCTCTTACGCTTGAGAGCTGTAGTCCCAAGTCCAAGTCCTCCCGCATTAGTTAATTGGCTGCATTCGGGGATGCACTGCCCGGTTGCTGCCACTTGGATGTATAACTAACTCTTGAAAATCTCCATATGAGCCTTTTAGCTTTCAACCCTTTCGTCCATTCTCCAGCAACCAAAATTTATGATAAAAGTCTTTATACCAGCAAGCCAATCAATTAGCTGCAGTAGTAGAGTAGTTTTCCAAAACCTCGCACAGGCAATTGCGAGGAAAATAAAGGATCTGACTGATCGTCAGCACTCCATAAGGATTTCTTTGATTAAACGCATATATGCTATATGTAACACGTCATCAAGTATTTTTTACTTTGGTAAAGTTGGCATAGTATGAACATAGGATTTACTTACCCACACTGTCTGTAAAGTAAAAACTCCTTTTTACGTTACCTGGGAAGTACGTATAAAGCCTTGAACTTGTAAACACCTGCTATCTGGTGGAAAACCACATTCTATATAAACAATGGTGGATGTAGGAGTTCAGTTTGGGGGGTACATAGAAAGGTATTATTAAAATATTGTGTCTGTCAGGCGCGCACCCAGGATTTGGTTGTTGTAGTAGCAACTAGGAATATTAAGATGAAATTTGGTATACGGACGTTACCAAAAAGAGATTTCTCTTTAATAAGTTCTGCAAGCTAGACGTGTACATCAAGTTGTCTGCCAATTTCTTAATTTTATCCGGTTATTTCTGTTTATTTTGCTTCGTAATTTAGTATAATAACTTTGTTAACTCGGATATTACTCATAGTTATTTGAGGCTCACTTTAATCTTAAATTTAGATCCATATCTTTCTTATCTTATCAATTTCTATATTGAAAATTGTATTGGATGGATATCTTTTTGACAAATATATGCCAACGAAGACTCGGAGAATAATTAATCCATGCTGTCCTTGGTTTACTGGGTAAATTAAAAATCTTATCATTCAGCGCAACTCGGCTTAACGCAGATGGAAACGCTTTCGCACAAGCGATTGTTGGAGTATTTATCGAACTTTGCGCAATACAGTGAACAAGGAAATTTTACATTCCAAGATCTCTTACTATAGCTTACTATAGATCTAAGTCCGATGTTAGATTTCCTACTAGGAAACTTTGGGTGAATCTGAAAGATATTGGTGTGGGTAAATCTAAGCCTCTTGAAGTAAATGCTGACCTCGATGAACTGAATCGTAGTTTTGTTTATTCGCCTATTAGTATGGTCTATGGCCTAAGGTTTTTAAAAAAATCTTACATAAGCAAACAACGCATACTATGGAAAATAATAACTTCATATCGGAACTGCAATCAGGCTTTAGAGCTAAGCATAGCTTTACTATTCTACTCGACTTTTCCAAGGCATTTGACAGGGTTGACTACAGAATTTTGATTAATAAGCTTGACTTCAACAAGTTGTTATTGGTAGTAGGGTCTCTAGTTTTCTGCCTGTCCTTTCTGGTGTTCCTCAAGGGTCAATCCTAGGACCATTGCTCTTTTCAATGTTTATTAACGACTTATCCTGTGTGGTCGAGTACTGTAAGTTTCATATGTATGCTGATGACTCTCAGTTTTATATTTCTAAACCACTTGGATTGATTGAAGTTGCGGTTTGTCGCGGTAATGAGGATCTGATGCATATACAATCGTGGGCATTGCTCAACAAGTTGACACTTAATGCTTCGAAGTCTACTTCTTTAGTGATCTTTAAAGATGAGCTTCTTAATGTTTCCTACTTTCCCGCCTTAAAGTTAAATTATGAGAACATTTCGTACAGTAAATCAATTAATAATCTGGGAATAATTTTCAATCAAACCCTAATCATCATATTAATCGTGTTATTGCAAGGGTACTCTCGTGTACTATCAGCATCAGCCGCATATACTACCCAAAACATCCGAATGTACTTGGGCAAATCACTTGTGGTTCCTGTTATCACCGGATGTAAGCTCTTTTATGCACTTGATTCTCTATCTTGGAGAAAAGTTAATGTGGCTTTTAACGCTGCTAGTTTAAGGGGGTGGGAAGGGGAGGGGAGTGAATCCGAAACCTCCCTGCAAATCCGCCACCATATAAAAGAAATTAATGTAAATAATTTACAGCATATGTTCTAAATTGACTTGATGATAGATTGAAATGAATCCATTTAACACACATTTTTTAGAAGCGTAGTTCGAATTTTCAAAATGTAAGAAAATAAATTCAGTTTTTCAAATAAGTTCGCTCGACTTAAAGCTGCACACAAATAAATTTTCTTCATCTCATTATCGATGCTCCAAAATGCATTCCTCAGCATAATAGACTACATTCTCTACTTTATGCAAAAGCCAAGCCTTACTTCATCCCAACTTAATTTCTTCTTCAGAATTATTTTGGTATTTACTTGACATAATTCGACCTCTAAACACTCTGACTTGAATGCCCAAAAAGGAAAACCAAGAAGTTTTCCTTCTTACACTTAGTTTGTCCTGAATTTGTGTACGACGCATCGTAAGCCAACTCTCAACATATTTCACAAGCGTCCTGTTTGTGAAAATCCTCCTCGCAAATTAGTAGCCGGAAACGACTCATTCATTTGAACGACAACATCACATTCTACTCAGGACTGTATGGTTCTGTAAGCTCCACCACGTCATTCCTCATTTACACAACATATTTCACGCTTCATCCTGAACCCCCACCGAATGGATGCAAATGGATTCATGGCCTTAAAATATTTCATCTGATTTCGTATTCATGAGATCTGTGAAAAAAATCTCTCACTCAAGCTCCTGACGCTATACTGAGTCCTTCATGAATCGGTGTCGGTGTCAGAGTTAGAGCTGAATCCGGAGTCTTTCGTAGCAACTTAACATGTGTTCAGTATCCGTCGAGAAATATGTGTTTCCTACAGACCTCCTATAATTTTTTGATTAAGTTTTTGAATTTTTTATGCTTGCTCTCACGGCAAAATTCTAATATAACTGTATTTTATATACATAAATCCAAAGAGTGGAAATCTGCTCCCGGGTTAAAATGTAAACAGCCCCTACCTTGGTGAATAGAGTTTCCTACATTTTTCTATTCGTGCTCCGGTTGAAATATGAGAGCACTTTATCTTTTGGATATTCGGAGTTTTTGCTCTTCCCGGTCGAACATTGTTCTTCCATGCATAGATTTATGGCAATCGACAATATCCATGCTTGTTTGGTCATGACTAAGGGCATTATCAACAGCAGAAATGGGTGGCTTTTTATTACCCTACTTAGTCATCCCAACTTATGTTAGTCGCTCTGATCTGATTCATTCTCCTGATAACAAATAAGAGTTTGTTTTTATAAACTTAGCATGCAGTGTGTCAACGACACTACATCGACAACGACCTGGCAGCTTTAGTTTCGTCTTTCCATCCGAGACCAATAATTCAGATCTGCGGTAGAACGTGTGTCTGGCTTGAAATATAAGCATTTTGCTTATGCATCATCAAAGTAGAGGCAAATAGCAAAAAAAAAACCTTTTTGGGGACAGGTTCGGTGTGATTAATATGGCCCACATATTAAAGATAATCTAGGCCTCATTACTCCACCACAGCGTGGGAATCTACTATCAAAAAAAGGCTCCATCCGACTCTGATTACGTAACTGGAATACTTCATGCATAGGCCTTAATTTATGATGTTGTGAGGAAGAACTTCTGTGTAAAAGGGATTCTGGGTATCGAGTAAGTAAAATTGTGCCACGGAAAGCCCCTAAAAATGTTCGACAGTTTTTACGACCCGAAACACATAACATGTTTTGGTAGGGATATAATGCTGACGTGGCCTACAAAACAAGAATTTTTAGGTAAATATGAAAATACAAAATTTATTGCATGTTTTGGACACAAAACGAACTTTTTGTGGCACTTTTAGCCACTATATCTGATGACGATGCGTCTGAGGAGTAATAATTTGTAGATTTTATGTTATTCTGAAAAAACATTACAATTGGATCTTCTTAACAACTCTGTTTTGTAAGGCAGTTGCTGAATTTTTATAGGATACATCACAAACGTCTAAAATTAAAACAGTCCAAAATCTAGTTCTATTCAAATTGGGAGCACATAATTTAAGCAATTTGCAACCGGCAGAGAGAAGTTTACATTTCCACAACTGCAGAAACATGAAGAATCTTTTGAAAGACCCAAAAGACCATCATCGAAACTATTTATCGCATTTAACTTCCAGTCCGGAATTTTGTATCCTCTCTGGCATGTGTACTCGGAGATGGTGGTGATTCTATAAAGCTGTCGGAAGCATTGAGATGCAGCGTTACAAATTTCTAGAGTGTTAACTCTACCACTTGAAAAGCCACCATAGAAATATGAAATTGTTCCCGAGTCCCTTATTAACTTTATATAGTATATAATGCGATTATTAAGTGTTGGTAATGAACTCATACCTCAGATTTTTGAATACGGAGAAAGTTTTGAGTTAGTTTGGTTGCATGTCTTTTGAAAATATGTGATCTTAATTTTGCAGATATTTGGAATGAAATCGAAACCTTATCTTAAATTATATCGCATTTAAGTATGTGGGGTTTAGTTTGAAGGACCATAAAAGACAAATTCCCATTAGGAAAATTAAAAATATTATGTTAAAGAAAAATGCCCGTGTTTTTTTACCTGTAACGATGTGCTCTGCAATTATTTCATTCAACGTCTTAATCTAGTTTCTTATCCTTAATACCTGTCCTGCCAAGGCTGTGCTTTGCATTACATCCGCGATTAAAAAATATATACGATTCTAAAAAGGCAACACAAACAAAAATTCTTAACTGTCAAGCTGGGGGGTTATCGAATTTGTCAATGAAGCTTAATAAGCGAGCAGAAATATTTACACTTCAGTAGCTGCGAAATAAAAAAAAAATTATAATTATTATGCAACGACCAAATTAGGTTGTAATATAATATAATAATATCCCCTGTAAAGCTGCAAAGTCATTATAGGGTGAGCAAAGTACTCGTAATAACAAAAGAAGAAATTAAATTATCACTGTACCATTGGGAGGTAAGGATGGATGTTATCGAATATGGTGATCTAGTCTGCAAAACTGCAAAGTTAAAAAGTACACTGCAAGGTGGAGCAATTGACTATTAATACCTTAATTTTAGAAGCTGTTAATAAACAAAATTCTAGGTGTGTAAAAAGAATTGTTAAGTTTGCAGCATAGTACAGTCTAGTCTGCAAAGTGAATTAGCGAAAGCTGGTCATAAATTCTTTAATTTTAAAGGAAACAAAATAATGGAAATCGTTATTTTGAAAACGTCCGAAGCTAGTTTTAATCTAACATAACCCTCTAGTCTGTAAATCTGCAGAGTACATGACAGATAAGAACGCGGATAGTTGAGCGGACGTATTTTAATTTTAAAAATATCAAGAAAATAATTAACCACACTTTGAATTTTATAAAAAAATTTTTCAGCAACTTGTGCACCTTTGCCTTTTAGGCCTGGAAGAGGTTTTGTTCCTCCAAGAGCGACACTGGCTACTTGATCTATACAAAGTTACGTGATAACTTTATTTCGGGTTCAGTATCTTCCTACCACGATTACATTTGAAGAATGAAGGCTAGTCTGCGTGTTGATCCTATGCGGTTCTGGCGTTCTGTAAATTCTAAGCATAGGTCTGATGGTTACCCATCTTCCCTGCCTTTTGAGGATTGCGATAGCAATGAGCCTATGAGCCTATAAGCGACGGTTGTGAAGCATATTTCTTCCCTGGCTGATAGCTTCTCTGTTGGCCCTAACGGAATTCCTGCATCTAAGTTTAGCGATACCATTAATGGATGCCGCCTAACGTCGCTTGAAAAACCCAGAGGTCTAGGCGTTTTTTTAAATTCCCGTTTTTCATTCAATGACCACCTTGATGCAATAACTTATAATGCCAACGCGACCTTGAGTTTGATGATCCCCACATCATTAAGCTTCTGTATAGTACTTTCGTCAGACCTATTTTGGAATATGCCTCTCCCGTTAGTAAACTACTCGGCAGAGATCACTCGCATTGATTCGGTTCAGCGAAAGTTTGTTCGTTTTGCCCTGCGCGGCCTTTCCCTATCTGGAAAACGCCGCAATTCCTGTATAATGTTTGCCTTTAATTGTTTACAGGGTTCAATTGACACTCCTGAATGAACCGAGTTGGAAATTAAACAAGAATTCTTTAAGATTGCAAATGGCAAATGACAAAGGGAAAACACCTGTTTAATTAACCGGCAGATCTTGCCGATCCTTAACCTAAACCGATGAAGGGAGCCAATCTCGCTCAAGGACAACATTATCAGCGCTGTCGCGACTGTCATTTCGGGTCATTGCCTTATAGGCAGACATGCTGGCAAACTCGACGAACCCTCAAATGACTTCCGCCCGTCTCTAGCCAATCGGCGAAGTCGGTATTTTGTGCTCCCCCCAAACTAAGTTCTCCTGAAGACAGGGACCTAGATCGGTTCATCCGGAGTCTTTTCTTTTTTGCTCGGTTAGGTATGAGATGTGTTTGAGCCGCTTTTTGCGTCCCTTGATCATTTTGCGTCCCTTGTTTTCGGCGACTTCAACCTTCCCACTTTCAGCTGGACTCAATCTTCTGAGATCGAAAGTCTTTTGCCTTCTTGTTTTTTTTTTTCTCTTCAAAGCAGCTGACTTCTCTATCCCCAATGACGGGCTTCTGGGGTATGACTGAGCAAATGTTTTACCCAATGTGTACCGGTCTCTTCTTCTGGTTCCCCCCGTTCGTCTCAGCCCTGGATGGACGGCCCCTTACGAAATCTTAAAAACCTAAAGAGTAAGGCCTGGAATAGGTTCTGCTTCTCTAGGTGCGACGTGGACTACCAGGCCTACCACGACCTTTATCTTCATTCTAGCCCCAAGCAGTTTTGTAGTTTTATTAACTGTAACCGACACTCGGACGGCTACCCTTTCTCTCTCAGGTTCGGTAAAGCAACGACCCCAATGTTCTGGCTAACTTTTTTGCCAATTTATTTTTTACATCGTTCTGTGATTCTAACTGTGATACTGTTTTGCCGAATTTTACGTACTTTACCAGCCTTCCTCACACCTTCTTTGAAGCCACCTTTCCCTACAGACACTTTATTGGCACTTTTCAGCCTGGCTTCATAAAACGTAAGTCTACCATCACCAACTTGCCCGAATTCATACATCACTGTCTGCCCCTGATTGAGTCAGGCTTTCAGGTTGACTGCATCTTCACTGACTTCAGCAAAGACTTTGACAGAATTGACCACAAGATACTAGTTTGCAAGCTTCATCTTCTTGGTTTTCCTTCACTATTTGTCGATTGGCTGTCCTCCTACTTGTCCGGACGCACTCAGCGTGCTCTGTTTCGAGGTGTCCTATCCAAAGAAATTCCTGTTTCTTCCGGGATGCCGGCAGCATTCTGGGACCTCTTCTCTTCATAATCTTTATTAATGATGTCTCATTACTCCTGGCTGGCTGCACAATATTGTGTTACGCTGATGATGCAAAAATCGTCCGTGTCGTCTCGTGCGCTGATGATTGTGCCCTTTTAAGTTTCGATATCCACATTTTCCGCGACTGGTGCTCCAGTCACCGTATCCCCCTTAACACTATCAAATGCACCGTAATGACCTTTATCCGCCGAAGATGTCCCATCCCCTTTGACTACTTTTTGGACGTTTGCGTAGGCCAGATAAGGTCAAGGATTTGAGGGTAGTCATTAATTCCACCTATCCTTCCTTGGATCTCGTAGTAAGAAAGGCTAATTCCGTGATCAGCTTCGTAAAACGGTGTTCCAAGGAGCTCGACGACCCCTACTTAACTAGGCTTCTCTATTGCACCTTTTTCAGACCACTCCTGGAATATACTTACTTGGATGCTTTCTCCGCTATCCTTCAGATTCCTTAAGTTTGCTCTTCGGGGCCTTCCCTGGCGCGATCCTTTTAACCTTCCTCCCTATCATGCTAAACTCGAACTTATCTCGCTCGTTCGTATTTCCATCCCGGCCCGGTTCTTGAGGAGCTCCGACTTTTGCCATGCATCGAACTAGGTTGTTCTAGGCAGCAGTTGAAATACCAATTAAGGCTTTTTTAATAATGTTTAGTTCTACTTGTTGGCTTAACATTTTGTAATTTTCGTTGTAGTAGCTAGCTTGGGTTAATCTGTATATAAATAAAGAAATAGATAGTGTGGAGAATCTAGCCCCAATTTGGTATAAGTATGAGTCACTTTGTCCTAAGCGCACGTGATGCAACCACTTTATCCTAACCTAATAATAGTAATAACGCAAAAAAATTAAAAATATGAGATGCTATTTGATAAAAACTCTTTGAAAATATAAATATGATATTTAAACGTATCGATTGCCATAAGATCAAATTAGATCCGGTAAATATTTTTCTAACTTATGGTTCCGTGAGATTTTTTTTATACGTTGCGGCCAAAGCCTAGGGGACAGCCCTTTGATGCGTTAGCATGGTTTTGGCTGGAAGTAAATTAGGGTAAGGAAAATGAGGAAACTTGAGACTTGTTTTTGCATTGCTGCGAGCTACACAACATCCCAGAGACGGAGCGGATTATTTTAATTTCTTAATAAAAGCTCACGGGGAGACCTGGTCTCAAACCCCATGGCATGGTGGCCGTGTCGCTCAACGAATTCATCGAACTCCGTCTTCTCAAACGTTTAAGTAGCTTTATGTAGTATCTTCGGTTGTGGTTGGGTAGTTGTTAAAAATTCGCGTCGAATTCAGAACCTTCTCGTTTTGGGGAAGTCGGTTAAAAAAGAAACAAATAACTCTAACTAAGTGGGTTTCTTAAGTGAGTAGGAAAATGGGCGTGGATACATTCAACGTGACACTTAAACAAGTGAAGCATGATGCATACCTATATACCAACCAGTATTTTCTGGTCCCATCCAAACTTTATGCAAATATAGAATTGTTCGACATTTACATTTTACTGTCAACTTAAAGATTCA
The DNA here is from genome assembly GCA_964036015.1 of Leptarthrus brevirostris. Lineage (NCBI taxonomy): Eukaryota > Metazoa > Arthropoda > Insecta > Diptera > Asilidae > Leptarthrus > Leptarthrus brevirostris. Next base: position 11,938,981 of record OZ038373.1, read on the forward strand.
ACTCTTGCGTGGACATGAATCGAATTAAATCCCGAGAACTACGACATTCTAAGACTGTGTCTTATACTCTTAACCACCAACACTAAAATGAAACTAAGTCTACTCTATATTTTGACTGCTTAATTCCAACAACTTTACAACTTCCAACTCCCTAGACTGAATAATAATCAACAACATCTCTCCTCGGCTTTCAAAGAATCCTTGACGAACCCAGAAGGAATATCCCTCATCATTATCGATTGGAAATTCATTACAATTTCTATGGTTTGTTTTATTGTGCAGGCATTTAATTTTACTGCTCGTTTACTGCAGTTTTATTGCGGTATTAAATGCTTTTGTAGCCAATTGAATTAAATGATTTACAAAGTTTCAAGGAGCAAACGTAAACAAAAGCACAATTTCAAGGACTTTTACGTTCACTTGAGATATTGCAACTCTTGGTAAGAATATGCAAACATTTAATTGATCTGGCAACATTGGAAAATTATTTTTCAACAAAACATATGTGCACTCGTAATCATAAAGCAACTCTAATTAAATCCTATGTTTTTCCGTTTGTTAAGAAAGTAAATTTCAACATCGTTTTGAAGAGTCTACAAGTTGTGGTTGTTTGTATGTTGTAACTTGTGGGGCGTTACCATCACGAAAAACTAACTAAACGTTCAGTTCGATAAAGTTTTGTTTGGATGTTTAAATCCTCTTTTTTAGTATATCCTTTTAGACTGGACAGGAAGATACTTAACGGAAGAGGACGACATCGCAAACAAGAAAGCTTACAACTGGAGAAAAACTACTTATCCAAATTGCCATATATCTTTTAATCTTAGGGTCGGTCGGTCAAGGAACGGTTCTTGTTTTACCACTTCGAGTTTAATACTTCCAGAAAACTTTTACTCAAATGTGATTAAGTTTCCCACTGGAATCTACTCCGCTTGCCTCCCTTTTCCTGTTCAGCCAACATAGAATACCAACAGATGTTATACTCCCGGTCTATGCCGGCGTGTCTTCCTTTTGGCATTCACTTACAAATAGTTCTGCGCCATAGGCATAGCGTTTGCTGGAATAAATGTGGTTTGAGTTTTGTGTAAACTTTTTGCATTGGATGGAAATTAATTGTTAGAAGTGTAGAGATGAATTTTTGATGTTTCCCTAGTGACCATTTATAGGAGAAAAATTCAAATGTGACAGGAAAAATTGGGGACATTGGAAAATATATTCGTTTTTATTTTGTGGGTTTTTTTTGCTACGTTGGTAGGTACCTACTGGTTTGTAGGCCATTAAGGGAGTATCGAACGTATCTTTTAAATTGTAAAAATATTGTCTCTATTGCCTCAAATATAACCCCCAGGCAGATTAATAGCTACAAAGTATGCATCGAAAAACAGTGTCTCTTTGATACTTATGAAAAGAACTCAATCTAAATTCCTTCATCGGTATCGAGCAAAACCTTCTGACGACTACTAGAGTTAAAAGGAAACTTTTGATTGCTAAGGACAAATCCTCTCTAACTTGCAAATAAAAAAAACTTGTTTGGCTGGTTTTCTTTTTACTTTTTCTTTAAAATGGTCAATCCTAGATTTTTTATTTATTTAATTCCGGTTCGTCAAAGCAGACTACTACATTAAAATTATAAATAAAATAAGTCTTAACTTACCGGACATAAACCCTAATCTTATATATTAGAAACATTCTGTACTTGACTTAGGTAGAATAAATTGTTTCTCTAACTGCAAGTTAGACGAGTTCAAATCAAGACAAATGAAGCTCTCATTCAAGAGGCAAGCCATTGAAGCTACTGGCTCATGTATTCTGTACATGTACAGAGTTTGGTCATAAGAAACGTGAGGGAATTTGTGGGTTTTCAAGGAGCGAGCAGCAGTTCGGACGAGTTTAGCGCGAAGTATCCTAGTAGTAGAAGAAGAGCCAATACAAGGCTAAGGTACACCAACAGTGGTCTGACGAAGGTGCAAAATAGAAGATTTGTTAAGTAAGGGTCTCACATTCCCTGTGTTATCGTTTCACGAAGCCTAACGCTTATCAAGCCCTGCTAATAATGGAGTTCTCATAATCCTCGAAGGATAGGCTGGTTGGTGTCCAAATATTTGAACCTGTCGATTCTTTTCAAAATGCTTCCATCTATAGAGTAGTCAAAGAGAATAGACCGTTTTGCACGGCAGCAGGCTATAACAGTGCATTTATTGCTGCTCAATAGAAGATCAGTGATGAAAAATAGCCGGATCAGTATTTAGAAAAACACAATTACTGTCCCGAGTAACGATTCGAAATATTTCCGCATCGTCTATGGAACACAAAATTATGGAGTTGGCAAGAAAAAGCGAAACGTCGTTAATTTAAAAATAACGAGGAGGGGACAAGAATGCTGCCCTGTGGCACTCCGGAAGGGACAGAGATCTCAGTAAAAAGATTCCTAGTGCAGAACATGATGTACGTGATGAGGCAAGGAAGATAATAAGAGGAGGGAAACCGAGTAATGAAAGCTGAATTAGGATGTCGTGGCTCGTACTGCTGAAGGTCTTATCAAAATCTGTAAATATACAATCTACATATTTACCCGATACAATAGCCGGGAAATAGTGATGGAGGAATTCGAGCATTGGTAATAGACTTACCCTTAGTGAAACCCTATTTGAAGGGGCCCATAAAATGACTGCAGTAAGAGCAAAGCACGTCGCTTAATGAAGCCTCGGAAATCTTTGCATCATGGTACAAATTGAGATAGTCCAGTAATTAGGTAAATCGCATTTATTTCCCTTTTTGTTAAGCAGAATTATTATAGAATCCTTCCATAGACGTGAAAACAGCCATCAGACTAAAACAGATTAAACGATCTGGAGTTTGTGAAGAAGGATGCAGGAATATCATCGGGAACGTTCGACAAGCAATCTGACAGATCAGAAAGGTGTTCAGTGACAGTGATATATGCGGCCGTTCCTAGCACGTTTATCGAACAAATGCCTCCGGTACTATTATGCAAGCTCCCCTACAGGCCCAAAAATTGAAAAATACGCCTGTCGCACGTTCCCGCTACAGGCACACAAGTCTTTAATACGTCCGCCACTCCCGACATAAATATCGAAAAATACGCCCGCCACGCTCCCGCTACAGTCACAAAAATCTAAAAATTAACACATTCGATATCAGTGACTCACCACGTGGGCTATTCAAAATCTCACCCGTATAGGCTTGTTCGCCATGTGGGTTATCAGCCATCTGATATTAAAAATTTTCCCAATAGCCGGTGACTCACAAGGTAAGTCATGACAATAATAATGATAGCAATCAGCTGCAATGTGTTTCTTATTCATATATTTTCCAGTTTCAGTGAATTTTCAATATATTTGCACAACTAACTAACTGCATAGTGGAGGTAGATAGACGTCGGTCTCCACTGAGTTCATCTGCGAAAATAATTTTATTGTTTTTATTTGAAATTTTAGTCTACAAAAAGTTTGAGTGTACCGTGTTTGGTTTGGAATATTTCGTGTGTCTTTTATTTATACGTGCCTGTACCGGGCTGGCATTTGAAAAAGTAAAATTTTTTTTCAGGGGTATCGTGCCTCATTTGGGTGTCATTCCGACGTTTTGACGCTGTACGTGCCTATTTTAGGCTAAGAATGTGAGAGTCTTATTTTTACTCGGGGTTTAGAGTTTTCAATTGACAACCAACATTCCTAGTAAGACATCGCAGATCATCAGTTCGTCCACCGCATCTATTGGGTAGCACAACTAGTCAGTAGCCACAATTACCCTCACACACCACTGACTTTGTCCAGTACTGTATTATACGTGTGTTGACAGTATGCTACCTAATGCACTCGAACTGAGTCAGCGAAGTGAATGAGTGGAGCGTATAATACTCCGAACTCTGACTCATGCTTGGAAGTTCCCTAAGCGTTGAAGCACATTCAGAGACAGAAGTACCAAGCCACAAATAACAAGTATCAAATATAAGTTCAAGACAACGAACATTTACAAGAGAGTCCACATTTGCGGTATCATTTGGTACCAGTAGCTACCCATGTTTGGAAAATTTCAAATTTTGATACCAATACCAGTAGTGCCAACAGAGGAAATGTATAAAAAAAATTTTAAAATTTATTTTGTAGCCCCCAACAGAGTGAGAATTTTGAAAACTGTTAGTAGAAGTAAAAGTTATTTAATTTAGGAAGGAAAATAATTTTATGCATAATTTTTTTGCCAAATTTCACTTTAGAAATGTGAATATTTTAAGTTGTCACTTCTGTATGGTACTTGCGGCTTGGTACTTTGAATGTGGCTTGTTTTGGTACCATTCGTCGGTATCAAATGCTTGGTATTTGCGGCTTTAAAATGTTGGCCCTGATACTCTGACTAGTATCACTCACTTGCTTGTTTGCTGTGAGACGGACTAAACACTTTTAAATTAAGGAATCTCTAATAGCCACCGTTGCTCAGAACATGGACTCCTTCCTTTGGAACGAATCCGTCGAACTCTACCCATCTCTGCTCAACAGGCTCTTAATTTGACGACCGCGTAGCACATGGAGAAGATCTGTTAAAATGGAAAGTACTTGAATACGGAAATCGTGGTAGCAGTTGAAGGCATTAGCGACAGGCGAAATAGACTATACAAGTTTTTGCTATTTTGAAATGTGTCCTAGTTTTTCATTTAAGAGTAAACTTTCCGCGAGTGCCACAAAAGTCGAGATATTTCTAGAGAGTGAACAAAACAAAATACTAATGACGTCATTTAGGCTGTCATCCTCTGTAATTTTCGTAATTTATTTCAATGATTTTTCCTGGAATGCGCAAATAAACCAAGAAAGCATCCTTTGATATTTCAACTTGAAATTTTGCTTTACCGCATTTTAAAACGCAATTTAATTAAAAGAAGAGGATTACAGAGATCTAAGAGGCTTAATTCTGTTAAGAAAGCTCTAATCTTTTAAATCCGCCCGGATTCCTTAATAAGTATTAAAAGGCCACTTAGGGATATTTTCTAACCTTTCTTGTTGGATAATGAAAATTAATTCTATTTATTTGTAATTAAATTAAATTTGTTTTTACCCAGAAATTGTGCTTTATTTAATTTTAATTTGCAATATTACGAAAAATAATACCATTTGGTTGCGATATTATTTTGTCTTGAACTGTTACATTTGACTTGATTGGATAATCTCAGAGAAATCTTTAGAAATCCCAAGAACGCCTTAAGTAAAACGAGATTTATAGCGTGTACTTGCCTATTTGCACCTTTAGCTGGAGCTACCCGCATCACAATCATATTGTTCGGAGTTGCTAACAAAGTTAAGGATTAACTGGCTGGAGGCGCATGGCATCACAGCAGATCAGAAAGGCATTATTCAAGACTTAACGAGAGTTTCGTGGAAGTAATAAAAACAAAGTTAATAAAATTATTGTAACTCTCAGGGCATACTGTAACGAAGGCTATTCGATTCTGGATTGTGGAGTGTTTGCGATTTTACATTTCGGGGAAGAACGAGTGATACTTAATATTATCAAATGTTTTCCCATTGATACGAAGGGAAAATTATGTTTGGAAAGATTTGTAAAAATTTATGCCAGAAGTTAAATTGTTTTTAAAAGTCTCTGTGTTATTTTGAGATAAAAATTTTCTCAAGTTTGTGAAAGGAAAATGCTCTACTACAGTTCAAGACCTTTCATAATACATATTAGAAACTGTCCGATCGATGTAGCTTTCAATATTTTTGTCACCCATTTTCAAAAGGGGATATATCCAATATATGAAAGAAGTAGTTATAAATCGTCGACCTAATTCTTTAACTAAGTTAAGTTGTTCCTTTCGACTCTAAAGTTTCCCATTTGCCACTTACGAGGTTTGGAATAAGGTTTTCGATATGTCATTTTATAGTTCATTTTTAGCTGCGTCAATTATAAAAATTTCGGACAAGTGCGAGTCCGACTCGCGCACCGAGGGTTCCGTACCCTGGATGGTTTCTGATTTCTAAAAATAGTTTTTAAAAAAAATGTGAACCGACTTCACAAAAAGAACTGAAAAGCATAAAATAATTTTTCATTTTCTATCTATTACCACATTTTGAAGTCTGTCTTTGTTTGGGTAATTCGGACCATTGTCTTAACTCCGCCCAATACTCCATCTCCTCTCTGACAACCACTTACCTAAATTCCACCAAAAGATTAGTGTGGCATTATAAAAATGCTGATTGGCCGGGGTTTAATAAGTATATCAGAGAGCTGGATTGGTCCGATTGCTTTTCTGTGAGAGATGTTAACAAATGCATCGATTATATCTTAAACATTCTTTGGTGTGGAATGCATCGCTTTATTCCTCATAGCTTCAAGAAAAATAAACCAACTAACACCAATTGGTTCAATAATGATTGTTTCGCAGCCATTAAAAATAAGCAAGCAGCCTTCCAGGCATATAAATGCTGCCCTTCAGAGGAATTGAGACGTATCTATAGAGATGCGCGGAACACTTGCAATTTAGCAATTAGTCGGGCAAAGTTCGATTTCGACCAGAACATCAGAAGGAAGGTATTTTCTACCCAAAAGGGTAGTAAGGGCTTCTGGTCTCTAGTAAAAACCGTTAAGAACAATTTCACCTGTTCGTCAACACCACCACTCATTTATAATGGCAATGTTTTTACTGACTCATTGGACAAGGCCAACCTGTTTGCTGCTAATTCGTACTTACCACCTTCATCGCAGCCACTTCCATCTCCATCACAGTGTACTAGTAGGCAAAAGCCACTACAAGGAAGTTTGTAGAGTACTTTCAAAACTCGTCTACCACGAAACTGAACTGTATGAATTAAGAAATTGTCTAACGCCCCCTCCGAACACCACCCAAATTATAAATTTTTGTCGTCGCATCAGTGAGACAACATATTCTTCACATCAAAAGAAGAATCATCGAAATGTCTAGGCTGAAGTTTTTTCTTCTATTAACAATGGGGGATCATACTCAGTACAACAAAAAAAGAACCATCCAAATTGGTTCACGCGTTACAAAGTTAGGTTCCACCCCCACCCCCACCTAACCAACATTATTTTTCTCGTGGTATCAACCAGGGAACATACTATACCCTATCCCAACCGGTCCACGAGTAACGAAGTTAGACTACCCCTCCCCCAACCCTAGGCCACATTTTTTTTCTGTTAGCAATGGGGGATCATACCCTGTACAACAAAAAAGAACCATCCAAATCGGTCCACTCGTTACAAAGTTGGCTTTCACCTCCACCCCACCAAAAATGTTTTTGACATGGTACCAATTGGTGAACATACTCTAACCAACAAAAAAAAGAATCATCAAAATCGGTCAACGCGTTACGAAGTTAAGCCCGGTCAGACATTAAAAAAAAACATGCACGTCGAACTTAGAAACTCGTTATTTTTGCGAAGTCGGTTAAAAATTGTGCTAGTTAGAGGTTTATGTAAATATTACAGGAAATATAAAACGATGTTTATTTTTCCTGTAATATTTACACAAACTGTAATTATTTAAAAAATTTTACATTTTTTAAATATTTTCCATCATAAGTCAAAAAGTATGCGGCACAAAATGAAGTGAAAATATATTTTGTAATGTGGAATTGCTGACCTTTCATATGATATCCCACTTGACCCCCCCCCCCCCCCCCGTACCTTTTTCCGATTGCAATAAAGGCTTTCAGGTATTATTTAAAATTATCCCAAATTTCAAGTCGATTGCAATAATAGTTGCTGATATAAACAGGTGTGAAAGACAAACGAAGCGCTATTGTGGAGTCCCTTTTTACCAGTGTTGTGATTGTAGATTACATCGTGTACCTAACACAATAATTTACGTGTATTAGTTGTCTAAATCTTCAGGCTGGTTTTTTAGTTTACTAAGATATTTTCAATTTTTCAATTTACTTCGATCTTTTGTGTTGTTATACTTCACGGCCTACATATGTTGTAATTTGAGTGCTTGAGTAAACTATTTTTATTTATCGATAATATTTTAAAATCACTCCCCAGTCATTACTTTAATTACTTCAATACAAAAATTCCAGTATGACATGACAAACACTCCAAGCGTTCGAGCAAATCTGAATACGATATTTTCTAAAGGATTTCCTTCCATCAATGGTCAACAAAGAACACATACTCAATTTAATCTCTGCTTTAGCACATTATTCTTCCCTTCATTTTTACAAAATTAAAATAGACTCCTTCATCGTTAGATTGCAGTTGAAACTTAATGCTTGCGCTCCAGAATTGAAGTATATTGCGGAGGGGAGATTCATGACCCAGAATAATGCTAGACTCTTGAATGATATGCATAGTTGTGGAACGTATCTCGTTATGGAAATAAATTTTTTTTTTGAGGGCAGTCGAGGTTGCTTGTTGGAAAAATAAGTACACATCCGCCTTTAATTTTGCTACTATCACTAGAGAAACTGGGTCACAATAGGCGGGCAAATCAGCGAAAAGGGAACTCCATTATCTTGTGGGGAATATCAACTAAGCTCAGATAAAGGGAAAACGGCAGCAACTAAGGCTTACTACATGAAATAATTCAACGAAAATTGAAATTGGAATGAAAAATTCATAAATTTCTAGAGCTTTGAGGGAGTTCTGCCAAGGAGTTGCTGCTGTGATTTTCATCGTTGAACAAAAGGAGAACTTTCAATAGGAGAATGTGCAGCCTTAAAAACTAACACAGCAGTGACCTCGTTTCGGTCGTTCTATAATGAATAGCTGAACGAGGGAATGAATGAATGCTCCTGGTCCTATATTCAAGTCAGGTCCTTTATGAATATATTGTCCTAATTATCTTAATTTATCACCGCCATTGTGTTACTCGTGTTCAGGTTGGCATGACATTATTACATGACTGTGCCCTCTTTATCTCCAGTCTCTGGTATCGTCTTGACAGACTTATCCGCACTCCTATTTCACAGGATTTCTACTCATACTGCCGTTAATCCGTTGTCCCATTCGTATAGACTGGCGGAGGAGGCATATATTCAGGAATGACAATAGTCTTCTGCTCTACAAATGAAACGGTAAAAACTTAATTAATGATTCATGATATTAAAACGATGCCAGATGAGGAGATGATGTTCTCTGTCTCTGCTACTAAACCCAAAATCTGACAAAGCAAACAGTCCCATTTTTTGGGACAACCCTGTTCCCGGCGTGTTATACAATTCGTAGGATTAATAGACCCGACAGGAGTGGCATGGCATAAAATTCCAATTAGAAAGGCAAACGTGTTTTGTATTTCACCAGGCAAGGGCACATAAATGGCCAATTATTGAAGACTGTCTAAAGCAATAGTGCTTTTTTTTTTGTGAATGGTGTCCCAGTTTATGAAATGACGGTAACTGGAATTGTATCGATCTCAAAGCTTTGTTTTACCGCCGAACAATGTTCTAATAAAGTGTCGGTTATAAAATTTATGAAAGCTTAACTCATGATTTTAGGATTTACTAGGGAAATTGCTTTATCTAGAATTTTAGAGCGTAAAAATTTAACAACTTTTTGTAGGGCAACAATTTAAACATTGAACGCTTAGACATTTTAATGCCTCGTTCCCCAAAATATCAAGAATTTTAGTAGCTTGGATTATGAACTAAAGTTTGAGTGGAATCACCGAAATGAAATAAACGATTTTAACGAGTTTCTTCGATTAATTTCACTTTTTATAATATTTCTCTTCTCTCTCAGTTCCACTTGAAATTTCGTTTTTATCTTAAAGTTTTTTCATGAAGATAAACGCTTTCATGGTGCGAAAATTGTTGGCAACAATAAGATATCGAAAATTACAAGCATATAAGTGACGTTTATAATTACTATAAATGGACCAAAGTGAGTACCTTGCGGAATACCAAAAGGATTTTAATTTGAAATGTGAGTCACCACAAGACAAGTTCTGGGCCTATGTTGACTTTTGTTATAAAGATTTTAAGAATATTCCAAAAGTTTGTCATTATTCGATAGAAGACCATGAAGAGCCGCCAAAAATAAGATCCTTGAATTAAAGAAAAGTCGACGGAAGCTTCGTTATATAAGTAAAAGCACTAAAGAGCCACAAGAGTTATCCAAGAAGGCACTTAATGGATTAGAAATGGTCAAGTGATCGTTACCACTACTAGATCCGTGGCAAAAGGTAGAGGGGTATCCGTCAGAATTACGCTTGGAGCTCACCAACCTCTTGAACTGCAAAGTTTGTTCAATCCCACCTATGTACGAAGTATTGACTCAGAGTCGGACAGATAGTCAGAATGACTCCTGAGGAGAAAATCTCCTCCAAGCCCTATGTTTTTACGTTCTTTAGATAGCTCAGAGGCCTATTAAGTGAGGGCTGTAAAGTAAAGGAGCCATTTTACCTAGTAATGAGGACACAAAACATAAAGCAATATTATTATGAAATTAAGTTACAGCGGTGTCTATGTCAAGCTGATTAAGGACGCTATGCCAGTCGTAAGTGGAAAACCAATCATTTAGTAATGATGGGCCAGCCTTTATGAAGTTGTAGCAATAATCTCCCGCCAACGGGACTGCAGCAGCAACAGGATCGAAGAAGAAAACAGCCTGAAGACCAGGGTGATGAGATGATTCAGGCAGCAGAACAGCATCGCATTGCCTCACCTGTACACCTTATGCAGAATATATTAAAAAAAATTCAGATTTGTTGGGCTTCAAAGTTGTCTTTGCGGAGATGTCATTTGTTGTTTTTTTTACGGGAGAGGTGAAAATCTTCCAAAAGACAAAGCACAACCCGTGCCCTCAAGTAGTGTGAGATTTTTACTCACTAAAGACACCTATCCGGGGATTAGCCGAAATATACCACATAGGAGCGGGTCCCTTTTCGTCTCTTCCCAGTTTCCCTTAACGGGGGCAACTGAGTTATCCAGTTATCCCACTGTCGCTACCCTCGGTTCGCTGAGTCAATGCTAGAATCCTAGCCTATCGGCCGGAATCCATATTGTTCCACCGTATCGCTGATATTGCCGCCTTGATCGCAGGCAATTAGCTGGTAGTTTTTTTTACGATTTGGCCAAAGCACAGGGGACAACTCTTTGGCCGGCAGGGAATTAGGGTAACGGAAGTGAGCAAATATTAATGTCTTGATTTTGTATTGCTGCGAGCTAGACAATAGCTCAGAGATGGAGTAGATTATTTAATTCAATTTTAAATACCCACAGGGAGACCTGGTCTCGAACCCGGGAACCAAGGCATGGTGGTCTTGCCGCTCAACCAATTGAAATAACTCCATCTCCTGATTTTATTGGTCCAGCAGTAGTTTAGATTCTTATGATTACTACCATTACGTCTTGGCATTGAGGCACAATGTCAGTGATCATATGATGGTTGGTTTGTTGGTTTAAGTGATGAGCGCCACCGTCATGGTAACACACCAATTAGCACTATTATAGCGCCAGTAAAATCCGGTTTTTTGTTGGACTCAAAGGTTTTCAGAGAAGTACTCCTCCCCCATAGATCTCTTTCTTTAGCTCTCTGGCAAGAGCTGGGCAGTTACAGAGAAGGTAAATAATAGTTTCTTTGAGTCTGGCTGCACTACATGACGCCTGGAATTTGATCTGGTGATCAAGGGGAAGTATAGCAGATGCAGAAGGACATTAAGAGCTTCAGTTGGAGTGGAGATTAGCGTACCGGTAATGCCGATGAAAGCGTTTCTTTGCACTTAGCTTGGTTTCGTTATAAGCCTTACTCATCGCAGGCCACCAAACCACCACCGCTGCGTATAACCACAGCGTTAGCTTAGGTTGCAGTCCCCGTATTTTGCCAAAGTTACGTCTGGAGGCGTAGAGGGCTATACATGCCTTCTTTATCCACTTCTCTATGTTTAGCTTCCAGTTCAGTTTGTGATCCAGGATTAAACCCAAATATCTGGCAATGGAGGAAAGGAGAGTTGCTTTCCGTTTAATTTAGGTAAAGCAAAGTATGATACCTTGGTTTTTGTGGTGAAGAGCATAAGCTCAATTTTCCCTGGATTCACAGCCAGTCCACAGCTTTCAGACCAACTGATCGTATGATACTGCTGTCTAGTTTGGTATTTAGTTTAATTGGATTAACATTTAGTTCTCGGTTTGTCGCGTAAGCGTCTTGTAACTAAAGAAAAGCTTACCCTTTGGTACTGCTCTTGAGGAAGACCCAAAGGAGTTTAGTTTTTCTTAATGAAAAACGCCGAATTTTCAATATTTCTTGCTCCGTCCGAGTTCTGAACAGTTGTTTTGAATTATTTCGTAAGACCTAAAGTCTTTGAATCCATACCATAGCCTGGTTCTTCAGGAATTTTTACAAATTTTTTGATCATAAAAAAAACAAAAAAGTGCCAAAATTAAGTTATCCTGCGTGGTTATCAGCACTCACTGGGACGACGTTGAATTTTAGGACACCCAGTATATGCACCCAAATGATGATTAAAGAGTTAAAATAATTTGCTAACAGGTTTAATCCAATTGCGAATGAGGGCTATATGTCAGGGGATATTTTAATTTTTTCATTAACTTTAATTAGGGCATCGAAATTGGAACAATAGCTCCCTTGGGCTTTACTAATTCATTTTGAATGTATACGTAATTAGAAATGCACCAAAGACTAAGCAAACTTCAAAGTGCCCGTAGTGTTTCAATTTAGCTCAATAATGCAATAATTACCTAGAAAATCCCCCTTGGGCTTGATTTTCTTCCCAGAAAATGCAATTCTTGTTTCAACTGGCCTCATGAATTGGAAATTTGCATAAAGGTCCAACTATGCGTTCCTTCATGTGTGCACTAATTAAGCTTTGCTTAATTACGTCATTAGCAGAGTCAATAGTTTCTCACTTCGTTAAGCAGCAAACAATAACATAAATCAGTTCTGCACCACCAAGAATTGTATCCCAAGTGCTGCTACGGCTATAGTACTCCAGCAAAGGAGTACGAGAGCACAATATTGGGGGCGAGTAGCCGTTAGCGTTAGCTATAAAAGCAGCAGCGCTACCAACAACAAAATTACAACAATACCATCAAGAGGAACCTTATCTAAAGGACCAACGTCTAAGTATAATAACATAAATAACGGCTTGGCTTGGACTTCTTTCTATTCCCGGTAACACGCCGCCCTTGAAACTCATTGGCACATAAGCCCAATAATTTACGATTATAGTTTTGGAAAAAAAAGCTTAAATCCTGAAGTGGGGGATGACGGTGGTGAAAAGCACTTAAACTCGGGTCAAAAGCACAATGTACAGGGAATACTCGTAGAAAGGGCAGGCGTTTTATTGGAAAAATTTGCATTAAACTCGGAGGTCGGATCGGACGAAAGTTACTTTAACCCTTCGGTGTGAAAATGAGTCTGAACGGAATACAAAGATTTCGCCCAATGGACCGGATACTGTTTCACCACCATAGAGACACCCAGGTAAGTCGCAATAATTAAAAACGAACACGTTGCACACTTTACGCTTCGATTGACTTATAGAATTGGCTCACAGGGGAGCGGAAATACATGGCGCTATCAATAGGTAATCCATGTGTACACGGAGTTAAACTAACATAAAATTTCAGATTTGCAACTAAAAGTTCAAACAATTCCCTAGAGTTGGCCCCATCATTGCACCTCTACAATTCAATGTATGTTTCCAACCTATCGATCTTTTATTTAGTTTTGAAATCGTCGGTGTGGCACCACGGCTCATCCTCCTCTCGGTAAATCGCAGGATTACACCCACTGAGCTTGGAATTCATTTGCAACTCGATGTGCTCCGAAACCGTGTAATCAATAGTCCCTAATCACAGGGAGATGAGATGTGAATTCAGCATACATTAAGCCGCGGACGGGATTGTGAACATGCCACTAACACCGGCGGGTAATTTTCAATTATTCATGCAAATAATTGAGCCACAGTAGTATGAGTGCCACCCTGTCTGTGTTATGCATGTGAACAATACATAATCGGCCCTATCAGAACCACAAAATATTGCACTGATGTTCGGGGAAAACGTTACCACTGGTCGGGATTTGTTTGCAATGCAATCCGCATCCAATAGGTACCCTCGTACCTTTAAATGCAACAAGAAATATTAATGTCGTTTCGTTGCCTTTGCAGAGATATACTTCATTTTGGACAACTACTTCAAGGATCTCCCTACCGTTTCAAAGCGTTATATTGCCTGTGCTAGGTTAGAGTTATGTCCTTTTATATGTATGCATATTATCGTATATTTTACTGACGATGTAAGGTAATCACATCCCCAGTAAGATCTAAGAATCTACTTTTCTCTCACTGTCAGCTTTGAATTTGATATTTCGATTGTTCAATATTTGCCCTCTGGAGGTTAAATATAAATTTCCGGCAATCTTGAGCCAGGTGCTTAAGACATTGTCATGAACTACTTATTAATTGATTTGTACTTTGCGAACAAACTTTAGTTAATAGCACATAATAAGGAAATAATATTTTGCATGCTTGCGAATCTAGTAAAATCTAGAAAAATATTTATTTAGAACGGGAAAGGCTTGTAACGTGTTTTCTTCGTAGCCAGGTGGGTCTCTGGTTTTCTCCAAGGGATTAAGTTCGCCGGCTCCAGGGTCAAGGCTTCTGAAGAAAACGCCCCTCACTACAGTTTATTTTTATTCGAAAGCTCTACATTTTAATTCATTTTTTTAATTCAATTGTTTTTCTTAAATTTACACTTCAAACTACAAATTTGTCTTTCTTTAATAATTTAACACATTCTTCTTACTGCGAAACCTCAGTGTCTACTTGACGTTGGCGCTCTCTCTTCTGCGGGTGCATCGGTCGAGATATAAATACTGGTGTTTCCCTCTAGGAAATGACGTGCCTTGAGGTGGGGGCTAATGGTGTCGTTCTCGTAGACGGAACACTGGTTGCCTGGTTTCCTCGGGAAATCCTCGGTGACTAGGACGGGTAGATTTCTGGGAAAGGACAGTAACAGATAACTTCGTAAGGCTTAGATTATGGACTGACACTGACAGAGAAATTATAACTATGTCGCACGGTAGCGTAAGAGTGAGCGAGATAACTAGGAATCACGCTAGTCGACAGTCGTGTCATGGGAATCATGCCAGTAAATAAGTAAATTATAAAACCGGGAGTAACGCTGATTAGAGGAGTGTCTTGTACTGGCAATCACGCCAATACCAATTACCAGGAATCAGTGTAAGAGTAAGTAAGATAACTAGGAATCACGCTAGTTGGCAGGGTGTCTTGTACTGGGAATCACGCCAATACAAGAGTTAGCCAGAAAACCAGGAATCACGCTGGTTAGTAAGAGTAAAAGAAATAGCTAAACTTAATTCTTACCCAGCACCACTGGATCCACAAAACAACTCGGTTGTAGTCGGGAATCACGCCGGCTACCCAAACTTATATTTACCTGCGGTATTCTTACCAATTTCCAACTTGAAGGGCTCCCGTGCTGGTAACCGCTGGCTGACGGTTTATTGTTGGGAAATTTGGTCTGTTGCTGTTACGAGGAGGTCAGCGTCGGGGAGGATCCGGGGATGCTTAAAAACCCTTATCTCCTCCGGTGCTGTTGACAGGTTTCGGGCCCTTTCAGCTGTCATGGCGGCTGCGGAACGTTGCGGATCGGTACAACTCAACTAGTTTAGCGCCTGGGGAGGTCCAGCAGTATTGAAAAGAAAAGCTCTAAAAGCACCCAACTGACAAACAGGAGAAGTTTTAGTGAAGACTAGAGAAGCTGCGCTATTTTACAACTAAATACGCCATAACGGATCAGGTGAGATAATTCAGCTTAGACCAGCAAAGACAATCCAGAAGTAGTACCAGGTGATGTATTCCATATCAGACCACAGCTGATGTTAACTTTACCAAGTGTGGTACTCCATACCTAACGAACTCAGATAAGTTAACGCAAACTTATCAAGGTTTGTTAGAGCAGGCTGGTCACCGTGGATCCAGCCAAGATAATTCTTGGTAGGTGGTATAAATGTAATTTACCTCCTCGCGTTGTATCCCGGGTAATGCTTAAAAGATAGTACAGCATACTGACGCATGTGATCTGCTGGTGCAGGCAAACTCACAAAATTTTTGGGGCTTTTTTCAAGGATCCTTGAACCAGTAATAAGGGTCTGCCTGTCTACCAATTTGTAATTGTGTAAAAAAGTCAACCTGAAAGCCAGGCCATCTCTAGAATACTCCTCCACCACTACATCGGTAACGTTGGCTAAAGGAGGCAATTATAATAGTCACAATACACACCCAAAAATATACAGAACTCATCACATTTGATGCCAAAGCCAGGGGATCATTCAAATTCACTAATTGGGGTAGCGAATATATTGACGCAAAAGTCATATCGAATTTTTGCAAGTTCTTCAAAGTGATATATTGCAAGTTTTGTTCAATAACTATTTCCTATTTTTCCTCGCTCATGAAAAGGCCTGTCTTAATCCGCGAAAAATTAATCAAAGTGCTGATTTACGCCTTATCGAAATTGAACGTTATACCACCCAAGTAGTTTTGAAGAGTGCGAAGCAATTGCAAATCTGATGGTGCAGGGTCAGCCGAGTACGCTGGGTGCCACTTCTCTGATAATGCCTGCTTTGTCCGCACCACAAAAAAATATCATATGTGCTATGAAATCAACTATTTGTCTGCAATCTTTGGCATCGTGTGACGTGGGTTTGACTCGATTTTTTTCTTTTTTTTTCTAAGGGAAGTGAAATGCTTTATGCACGCTGGGCGTTTTTTTCCAGCAGTCTCGAACTCCTTTGGCGCTAAACTTCTATGCAGTCGACGTGTCGATCTTTCCTACAAGATGTCGCAGGATTGAATCCTATCAAAGGTTACGGGAACTAGTCAGTTGAGATGAAAATACACTGCTTTGCATTCGCATTCCTTGAAAGGATTCACATCCATTTAAAGGCGCTTCTCATATTCATTAACAGATGCGGCTTATTCTAAGTGAACTCTTTGTAGTATTTTGGTATGGTGCCACCTGTTAAAGTATATCAACCAATCAATCTTAAGATCTGTGTGAGGTTGATTGGCGCCGAACTTTAGACGCCACGAAAACTTAAGCCAGCAGAAGAGGAAAATTCGCAGCGGACACTAGCTCTCAAACGTTGACGGTATGTAAAAAGTGTCCTTTCGTATATAAAATCCGAATATTTTTCCGGGTCATTCACGACCCGAAGTGTGTTGCAAGCAGATACGTTATATTCAGGTCAAAACACCTGTGGACATACAACTTTTACCATCCACGTCACTAACTGCCATAGAAAGCCCCTGTCTGTCTTCTCCGGATTAATCCTTCCATCACTATTTAAGTGACAAACGGAATTCGATAGACAATTAGCTGACGTCATTAAATATTGTTAAGTCAGTCTTAAAGTATCCGCAACAGAATCTACCCGTCTGGCACGTCTTGTTAAACCGGTAACAAATTTCGGTTCGAAAGTGAAGTCAAGAAAAGTCAGCAAAAAGTTAATTCTCACTTTCCTCTTCCTAATTTTACTCCACCAGGGGGGAACAAAAAATTAAAACAGAGACAAAAAGGTGAGAAATCGATTGCAAAAAGTTGCGATAATGAAGGTCTATAATTAAGGTTTCTCCAACGAGGTACGGTCGTCTACCGTGGACGCTAGAGGTTAAAGGCGAAATTTAAGACTAATGGTTCGTCAGTGGTCGACTATTCATTAATTACCGAGTTTGATTAAGTGTGTTGTCGTCTTTCACGTGAACAGGATCAGAAGGGAATTAAAGCCGCTCGAGAAGTATTCGTAAGACAAATCACCCAACACGAGTTGCTTCCATAGATGCCTTTTTGCTTAATGATAACTTGTTGGCAAAATCACTTAAAGTCCGCTGGTGATGACGGCCAGATAATAGGGGTAGCATCCCTGTAAACCTTGTCCGATATCTACATTCCAGTCTCTGGCTGTGCACACATAAAATTCTCACTCAGATTGCTCCACAACGGACACATGAAATGTATCCCATTTCCAAGCCTCAGACCTAGTCCCATGCCATAATGGGGAAATTCGAGACGGCAGTAAATTTGGCTGTTGGAGGCCTACAATTTATGTTTACGGTGCAGTGAAGTCTAATAGTATGATTTAGACCGTAGACAGCGCCACCGGAATTATAAATTTTGGCACTTTATGTGACTTGAGTTCGTCTGAATGAGGTAGTCAAGACAGCAAATGGATTTAGGTAAACCGAAATTGGAGGATTACGAAACAAATTTTACGGTAGATATCCCTAATCGGGAGATATGCTACTCCCTTTAACTTTTATGGTTATGTATACTGCAGGAATGTTTTCATTCTGCTTCTGATGCCAAACAGACTTCGCTTTTATTATACATAATTATGTTAGGGGCACACTATGGCTGCACCCGGCAAATTAGTATACCGCCCCGAGCCATCATCCTTTTGAATTCATTTTCAATTTTAATCTAACCGGAATTACTGTGTGAGCATTTAATGGAAATTGAGTGTGAGAAAAACAATTATGCGGCGCAAAGTTTAGAGAATGTAATATTAAAATAACACTCTGGGATTTAATGAATGTTTATCCTTTTCATAAATGCCACGTGCTTAATACAGTAACGCGAAACCATATTTTAGTCAGTTACATTTTATCGTGCGAAATAGTTGTAGCGCGATATTTGTGAACTCTTATGATCCCTTTGGTAAAGTAGCATTGAAGTCGTCGGTGGAGTAAGTGATTGATGTAAATAATAAATAAAATCGAACCAAGATGTCTTCCTTGAGGCACACCGGAAGTATTGTAAATGTTCATGGATAAGGGACCCACGGAACGATATACGCTGGGTCTGGCATAATAAGTCTGAGCGAACCCTGTCAATAAACAAGAATGGCAACCCTAAGGCAGCTAAACTGTGAATCTTAATTTGGTGATTAATTCTGTCAAATGCCTTGCTAAAATCAGTGAAGACACAGCTTCACTTTCAGATACGCAGAAATTAAAAAATTCCGTGCCCTTTTTGTGAAGAAGAATAATAAGAGATGATTTCGAAGATTTTATGAAGACACCACAAGAAATTGATAAATTTAGAATTTTTAGAAGAGAAGCAGAACCACCACACGAAATATAATATAAAATCCTTTATTTCAAATAAAGAAGGAAGAAACATTTTCAAGTAACTAAAATCCGTCAACCTAATATCACAAAGCTTCAATAAAGTAGGGTAACCATCTGTACGATGCTTGGAGTTAACAAATCTCCAAAATTGTTTGGGTTGGTGACGTAAAGTAGACTTTATTCTGTCGATGTACTCATCGTAAGAGTTGTGAATGTCCGAAATAAATTGATCACGCAAATGTGAATAGTGATAAAAATCCGCATCACTCCTTGACAAGCAGAAACGTTTCCAAGCTCAATTTTTTTAAATTTTTGATATGTTTTAGTGAACTATTCTGCCAGGGCGGACTAGAAAAGGAATGATTTGTTCTAGAGATAGGAAAACATTGCAGAAAATAGGCGGATAGATTATCGTCAAATACACTGACCGTCACATCGATGTCACGTTCGTCAAAATTATTAGACCAATTACAATTTCATAAAGAAAAGTCAGCCTGTTGAAAATTCGAAGTGTAATTTCTGTGAAGCGGAGATATTACAGATACCGGATCGAAGACCAGAGCAATCTGAAGAGCAGGATGATAAAACGTCTCAGGAACCAAAGGAACCAAGCAACGCCTGACCAAAGTTCCAAATGGATCAGTGCTGAACAACACATCCAGGAATCTACCACCAGAGTCATTTACAATGCTGGAAAACTGCGTCAGCCCGGAAGAAGAAAGGCAGTCTATTATATATAAAGATCCCTGCAATGTTGATGTGTGGCAGGATATCAATCCGTCGACATCAAAAGGTATCCGCCACTACGGATGGATAAGTTAAATAAGGAAGAGAGGACAGGGACAAACGACATACCGCATCGTTTTACGGTAGCAGAAGAAATGCCATCAGGGCCACTCGAGTCAGTTTTGAAATATGTTTAGCTGCCATAGCGTCGTCAAAAATAAGATCCTTGGATTGAAGAGAAGTTAGCGGGAGCTTCGTCATATAAGTAAAATCACTAAAGCTAATATAACAAGGCGAGTCGTCTTAGATCTCAAGCTGGTTACATTGGCGTAGTAGATGAATATCTTATTGATAAGTTTTTTAACGAAGCGGATCTAATAGAGGCTGTCTTAGGAATGAACTCACGCACAATAGTGTTAGTTGGCCAGATGGCAGGAGAGCAAATAGCTTCAAACATGTCCTCCGGAGCAAAGATCTTGAAGGATGCAGTGAAGGTACAGCCGCTACGACCCCCACATGGATTAAGTATTCTGCAAGTAATTACATCACGTGCGACACCAACACGCGATGAAATGTGCTTAATGATATCATCCACAGAGGTATCCGGGTGAATCCTGAAAACGAAGATATTACGCGGTCGTTTTGTAGGTCGCAAGGCACTAGTAAGTGGTGAAGAATCCAAAGTAGGTCCAGCGCACACAGGAACCGATGGCACGTCACAAGAAGCATTTGAATCAGATACCTGAGGAGCTAGATCACTTCCTGGGACCACACCCGGATCCGCTGTTTGGCGACGCACTCCACGGCGCCTACGTCTTTGCTTAGACAGGGGAGAAAAAAGCGACCTCAGAGACAGATGCAGGATTCAAACCCGGGGCAATTAAATCTTGAGTAGTAGCTCATGTAACGTAGTTGGCCGTGGAAGACTTTTAATGTCAGAGGTGGTTGTGTCTATGAGTGTAGAATTTGCGGAAACCTCAGCAGTCCAGTTACCGAAATCACTACGAACCATTTCAACGCCACGCCTAATATCCTCTACCAAAAGAAAGACAGGATCAACACCCAAATGAGACGTGGTAGTGCCGTCACAAGAAAGCGACCGAAAGTCCTCAAAAGCGTCGGACAGGCGTATGACCCTAGAGCGGAGGTCATGGGATCCTTCGAATAAGTCCTTAGAGTTCTAATATAGTGCATCACACCTCTGAAGAAGCTTATCCATTTTATCATTCAGGCTGTGAAGGTCACTTGAAACAACTTGAAGACTTCCCGAGTTCGAGGAAATATTCGTCACTTTGTCAGCAATAATGGAATGGTTAACAGAGAAGGAGTGAAACAGCTCCCTGACAAGTCGAAGGACATCGCAAGTTTATGTCACAAATTGTATTTGATTAAGTTGAAAATAGCGATTAAGCTTACTATTTCTTTCATTGTTTGAATAGTTCAATTTCTGCTTGGAAATATATAACGTAGTGCCATTAGGATCCGTCTTTGGACCAATACACTTTTTATTTTGCGCTATTGACTCCGGAAATGACGAGAGTTTTAACTATTATCAAAAAAAACGTCGATTGACAGATTTATTATTTTTTAATTTAATGTAAAGTTTTCTGCATTCATTTCAACTGGATTCTGTATACACTAATTCCGACGCAGCGTAAAAACTTTTCCGTGAAACTTTCTCTTGTTTTGAAATGCAGAAAATTTGCAAAAGAACTTATTTTTCCTAAGGCTGATATAAAATTGAGAATTTATTTTTAGTGTGGGTGACAGCAGGTTATCAAATTAGATTCAGTTTGCATTCGGGATAAACTTTCTCAAGCTATTTTAGTCCCTGGTGAGACTTCATAACTCAATATTAATGCAAAACTTGTGCAGAGGTTTACTCCTGGGCTCCCGGCTCAATTCTTATGCGGAATAGGGCACGTACTTAATTACACCCGCTCAAGCACGACAGGAGATGCACGCGCAGTATTACTTTGCATTTGAGATTTAATTAATGAATACAAAGTACATAATATATTTATTGACCTTACCTGATGTAGCGCCCCATCCGTGATTCCAGGTAGCTCATACTTTTTCGTACTCGTGGCACGAAAAACTGAAAAAGGAAAAAAAAAAGATTCTAAACCGTAGAGGGAGTGCTTTTAAGGGGTGTTAAATTAAATTAAGCTAAAAGGGGGGAAGCTTTTCATGACTATGACAAAATAGGGAAAAGTTTTCCTGTCAAACGTGAGCTCGCATAATAAGGGGGTGATGGCAAAATTAAACGTGCAAATCCGGGTTCTCTTGTTTTTCGTCTTCCGAAATCTCGAACATTAGACGTTCTGATGTCGGTGGTGGCAGAACAAATATTCTTTGCGCCCGGGCGCCCATCCCCTTCGTACAAAGAATAAAGGAAAAGGAAGAGCGGTCTTATCTCCGGCGTAATACATAAACAATTTCACGCCAGCATATCCCCAAGAGGACTAAATTCAATTTGTTGCATTTCTTCGTTATTTCGCATCCATTTATATCCAAAAGAAAATATATTTGGCTGATAGTACCCTTTTTGGGCTGGTGCTCGTTTCCAGTCGTGTATCCTTAGTCCTTGTTCAATCTGTTGTTCGGGCAATGTTGCCTGGATGTGTGGAAAATATTTTATGCGGCAAAATCTGGTTATTGGAAAGCTTTAAAAAAACGCGACGCCAGGATTTGTGATTTCTTGAACCCCGAGCACGTCGACGACTGGTACGATACCATATAGGATATAGAAAATTCTAAATGCGGTTTTTAGCGGGTTTCTTCTGCTTTTGTTGGGAACCCTCATTGACTTTGCTGAGCAATGTGCTTTCTTTGCTTTCGTCTTACGTGAGATCCTGTATGGGTCTATACAATATCTTTATAATACCTTGGTATAAAATAAACCTCCATAAAATCGTATTGATATGTTCTAAAGCATCAAAAGGAGCTTTGTATGGAAATCTGGCGCATAAAACCTCACTCATAATTGAAACTTCTAGCGGAACCTTTTAAAATTGCCATCCATAAAAGTTTTCTCCTCATCGAAAGAGATTTTATGGGGCGCACCTAGTCCTAAGCTTGTTTCGACGTTCCTTAAAAAATATCTTTTTTTTTTCTAAAATGTATAACGTGAAGGATATGACCTATTCCTGCAGCGACGTACATGTGTACATATCTCGTATAATAGTTTATTGCCACGAGTTTTTCTTTGCTTTGGCCGGGATCCTTTAAGCAGACGTATGTAAACAAATTTAAGTAGA
The DNA here is from genome assembly GCA_964036015.1 of Leptarthrus brevirostris. Lineage (NCBI taxonomy): Eukaryota > Metazoa > Arthropoda > Insecta > Diptera > Asilidae > Leptarthrus > Leptarthrus brevirostris. The sequence continues at coordinate 11,962,048 of OZ038373.1, forward strand.
ATTATTTCACCTAAAGCAGAAGAATGTCGGGGGAAAGCAAAATAGATTAAACATGAAACGAATCTCTTTTCTTTCAGAAAGAATTATGAAATCATAATTCAGACACATTCAAAAGGATAACTCCTACTAATCACAACTCATGCATAAAGACTCCTATGCAGACTTGGAACATGCAAGGTATGTAGCTTTTCTAGCTCACCATGAAACTTCCACTTTTAAGTAGCCTTAGCTTTGCACCAGGAAAAAATTATTCTGAAAAGTGCACGTGTTCAAACACAGTAGTGAAGATTTCATTAACAAGCAAATTATTTTCGGCTTATGACTTTCAGATGGAAGGGAGAAATGCTCACTATAAGATATTTATAATGATGCTACAGCCAGCAGCAGCAAGTAGATAGACAAGGCGAACCTATTAATATTTCATGCTAATGGTGATTCAAATTCTGCAACATAGTTCCTTTTTACCTTCTACGTTCCTAGGATTCTATAGAATTTCAAGTGTCGAAAAAGGAGTAGAAGAGACAAACTGAACAGGTTCTTTAAAACTACTCTAGCGAGTAGATGTCCTTAGCGTCAATCAAGAAAACCGATTCTTTTAATAAGAAGATCAAGTTCACTGTAATATATAGATGTCGTTGTTTTGAAGTTCTTTAGTGGCGTAGGTGATATTATCTAAGGTCACTTTTATTCTGAAACTATAACATTGGTGCTTCCTGTTCTTGTGAAGCATTTGGAGCTCCTAATGTACCGATCATATCCCTGACATCAACAGATCCCAGTTCGCCTAGATTCGCAAGAAAGGATGAGCTTAAATATCACCTCCTGCTATTGACTGAAGCTGAACGCTTGCAGATGAGATAAAGGACGATTTCCTCATCCTGGCAACTCCTGCAGACGTCATTTGCGGGCGCGCCGACTCTGTGAGTCTAAGAATCATGATAACGCTGATGATATTTCGCTTGAGCTTGGTCGGCAAGATCGGCCGGTTGACTAGGCAGGTGTGTTCTGTTTCTCATTTTAAATAAAATAAAAAGGAATAGGTAGGTGGAAAACACAAACCTTCACTATTTCACTTGGGATCCCATCGAGCCTGCGTGCTTTTTTGGTTTTTGTTGTCAAGACAACTACAACAAGAATAATAATGCTAAAGCAGATGCAAGCTAACTTATCAATAACTTATTGAGCTAATGCTAGTGTTTTCCGGACAAATCATACTTGGGACGGAAAAGTCACTTCTGACATATCATCCCGTTTTATTCAACGTTCACGTCTTCCAATTTAACGTTTAGGTATGTCTAGTTCTGTTTTCACATCTTTCCTTTAGAATATATCCAAGGTTGTCAAAAACAAAATATGGTTTCACTTGATCTGATTTTGTTATCTGTCGTACCATAAGGATCTGCTCTAGATGATTATTGATCTCATTATTGATCTTAGCAGAATCCTGCGGCATTAAACTTGTATTTTTTCGTAGGGATTTGAAGTGTGTAAAAAACAAAATCGAGACCGAATTACTCTTCAAAATTTGAAAAGCAATAGAATAAAATTTAGATCTTTACCTACACTTCAACTTGTAGAAAAACCAGAAATAGTCTCTAGAAATCGAATTAAAGAAGAATAACGATGACTCCTCCAGAGCCTCATTTACTTCCTTTTATTTTATGCCTTAAAGGTAAAAAAGTGTGGTGGTAGCTGACATAGTTTTTCTTGTAACTAAGATAACGTCCTGGACATTTTCCTTGAATTAAAATAGCTTTCATTAGAATAGTGCGCCTTTACACGCATTTCTTCCTGAGTAGTGAAAAAAGCAAAATCAAAGAGTTTCCATAATTAAGCCTGCCAGCACATTATTTTATAGTAAGTTCCTAAATGAACCTTGAGGAGAAGGTACTTAAGGTCTCTTTTGTTGCATTTGTATTTAACACTATACTTTGAGTGATAATGTAAGAGAAGGGTGTTTGCTTGAATTAAAATGGTAGTTCCATTCATGCTCAAGAGTTTCAGGGTGGTACTTGCTTTCGTGAAGGAGTTTGTTGAAACTAAGAAATGTGAAAATTCTGTATACTCAGTGAATTGTTTGCGCTTTGCTAAATTAATAATATACAGAGAAGTGTTTGTATGTTTAGGGCGAATTATTTCAGTATTCAGGCTACACCTTTACTAGCCAATGTACAACTGAAGATTTCTGGGGTATTACGAAGCATAATTGGGGGAAAGTGTAAATTAGATTGAGTGCAGGATAAATCATTGTGGTACTATAGATTACTGTAGATTTTGCGGGGAGAAAGAGCTAAAAGTGAATAGCAAAATTCGAAGATTAAATCATGCCATTTCAAGCGACTTACAAAAGAAACCTTCGACAACTTTTTCTACTAACACTCTATTATTTGTGAAAAGATTCATCCTGTTTTATCAAATTGGGCGAATCTCTAACATTTTTCTTAAGACCATCTGAGGCACTTTGTATGTCTAATTCGGGCTGTTCACTAAAATGTTCTCATGAGCTTAGTTTAAAGATAATATTTTTACGGATTTCGTGGACTTTATCTTTCCAAGGAGCTACTTAGGGATATCGCTGCTGGTACATGCTAAATATCTCTCTCCCTCTAGTTCCCGTAAGCCCTTGTTGGGCATGTGTTGGGAGAAGAATTTCACCCGATTCGAGACAACGAGTGCAAGTGGACCTAAAATTTAAAGTAGATTACGAACCACTGACATTTGTTCTACAACCCCCTTTTTATCGTTATATGTTGTCAGTAGAAAACAGCCATGGGTCGCCACCGGTCCACTCGAATCTAGGACCTCCGGATTGATTAGTCGACACACTATCACTTACTAGTCGTTGGTATCAGTTATGTCAAAGATATGCCCCACTATCTCACCTGGGAACGTATCATTTGTTTTGGAGAACTCTTCGGCTTGCTTGCGATTATATTTTTCCTCAAACGTTTCAAGCTGGTAAGCCTAGAAGCTTCATGTTTCGTTGGAGGAGACTGCCTTATTCAGGTCCAGGTCTATCGCGCCTGATATTTGCACCTCTGTAGCTGCAGATGTCAATGTTTCTACAATTTCTATAGCCATTACTGCTTTAATACTCGCTAGACCGTAAGATCTTTCTATAATTTACTGTCTATCTGTTTTACTGACTGTGTTCCTATTTCTAAATCGAATAACTCATGTTTTAAACAGCCTTGATTTGATAGCTCCTTAAAACGTTTAAAGGATGTTAAATGTAAGGCCTGGAAGAGGTTTTGTTCCTCTAGGAGCGACGCTGACTATTTAAATTACGGCAACTTCGTGAACTTGAAGCTCAATTCTGATGGCTATCCCTCTTCTTTGTCTTTCGAAGACAGCGAAAGCAACGAGTCCTTGACGATAGCAAATCTCTTTGCCGATTTTTTTAAGACTGCGTTTTTGGACGATATCTGTGATATAAGCTTTAAGGATAACATCGGCGGAAACATTTGATACCGACTTGTGTAGAATCCACAGACCTTTTACTTGACGAAGCTACAATTTTGATGAAAATGTCTACTGATTGGCTGATAGTTTGGAAAACCTCATTAATTCTTCCTCTTCAGAAAAACTGCTGGTGAAATTTCGAAATTTCGAACTATAGACCAATTGCTAATCTTTGCTGTATAGCCAAGATTTTTTAGGCACTTATTTGAGATGTTCTTTACTTCCACTTGCAGCGGTTTCAACATGGCTTCTAAGAAGTAAATCAAATACCACCAAGTTATTGGAATTTTAAAATTTTTGTATTTTTGCAAAGCTTTCGATAGAATAAATTATCAAATACTTGTTCTCAAACTCTGCCTTCTCGGGTTTCCGCAGATTTTTGTAAATTGGATTCATTCGTACTTATCTGAACGTACTCAGTGTGTTTCTTTTCGTGAAGCTCTGTATTATGTTATTTTCAACACTTCCGGTGTACCGCAGGGTTCCCACCTCGGATCATTGTTATTTATATTTTATATAAATGATGTATCTATGATTCTGTCTCACTCAAATATTTTTTGTTATACCGACGACGCTAAGATATTTCGTACTGTTTCAGACAATGCCGATTGCCTACTTTTCAATTCTGTCTTACACGCCTTTCAGAATTGTTGTTCCATTAACGACCTTCTTTCTCACGAAAAAGATCTCCATTTTAATTTAACTTTACCATAGAGAGTTGTCCTTTAACAAGATTTACAAAGACTGAGGACCCAGGTGTCTGTCTTAACTCCCAATTTTCTTTCGAGGATCATTTTGAAGCCATAGTTACCAAGGCTAATATGACGCTGGGTTTCGTGAAGAGATCCTCAAAGGAATTCGATTACCACTACATTACAAAACTTCTATGTTGCACTTTTGCCAAGCCTATTCTGGAATATGCTTCTCCAGTCTGGTCACCGCCCTATGCGATACATATCAATCGCAATGAAGCTGTTCTCTGGAGGTTCGTTAGGTTCACTCTTCGAGGCCTTCCTTGGCATAACTCCTTTATATTACCACCTTATGTTGATAGACTTGGACTGCTGCACTTGGATACACTTGAAAAGAAACACTGTAACTCCAGGATCCTTTTGTCTTTTGACTGCATTCGGGGGTACATAGACTCTTCTGTTCTGTTGGCATGTTTTGGCATATCGGTTCCGGCTCGCTTCCTGAGGAACAACGACTTCACCTTTTCTTCGCACTAATTATAGGATAAATTTTAGGACATAACAAACCTCTTAGAATCCTCTAAATATTATATGTCCGTCAGCGAGACCAGTAAATAAATTGATGCTTTTTCACAGTCCTAAGAAATATTTTTGGAAGAATCAATTATACAATTCGTGTACATAAGCTCTCCGTTTTCGGGGTTCCTATTCTCAAGATAATCTGTTTTTTCGTATTTTTACCGATTAATATGAGTTTCTGATTTCGCCTCAGAGTACCCACCTAGGACCACTGCTGTTCATCATTTACATAAACGATTTTATTCCTACACGCTCGAAGAGTCTTTGCCACGAGGACAACTCTCTGATTTACCAAGGGGACAACTCTCTGTTTCACCAGCATGGCTTTAGTCGGAAGGAAATTAGGCTAAAGGGACTGATGAAACTTGAATGTCTTCTTTTTGCATTGCTACGAGCTAGATTGGATTTTTTAATTCAATTTTAAAACCCAGTGGGAGACCTACTCTCAAATCCGGGAACATTGGCATGGTGATCGTGCCGGTCAACCAATTGATCCAACTACGTCCGTCAAATGGTAGTATATGTCGCAAAAAAATCTGCCGTCTTTTCTTCACCATAGGTCCTTCAATTCGATTTAACCAAATAAACAATTTCGGTATTTTGTGGAATATTTTGGGTTTATAAAAGATGGTCTAAATTTCTAGGACTTCGTTAATATGCACAGTTGTAAGGCCAATTCTCGAATATTACTCAAATTAAAGCTATCCAACGTATGTATTTTTAAAATTTTCTCTTCCAGGTCTTCCTTGGAATTGTGACCTCTTCTTACCTCCGTATGTCAATAGGCATACACTAATTTTGTTAGGTCTCTTAGAATTGATCGTAAATATATAATTTAGAACCAACCATAACTGGTAATAAACCTGAGAAGCTGCTTCAGCCCTCAGTCCAGTCCTCCGAAGAAGTACGTGTTTAAAACTGTGTACCTTCTCTTGACCATGCCCAATCGGATAGTAAACGCTTCATCACTTTTTCCTCGTTCATACAATTTTTACTAAACTCGCCTATGGGAATGCGTAAACTGACTCTAGAGGCTGGATTAAATTTTTCTGGATTAACATTTAGTTTTCGGTTTCCTGTGAAAGCAGCTAAAGCTAACTCTTTGGTGCTGCTGTTGAGGAAGAGTCAAAGGAGTTTAGTTTTTCTTTATCAGAAACGCTGATCGTGTTGAGAAATTTTATTATATTTCTCACGTAGCTCGAGTTTTTAAAAAGTTTATTTTGGAATAATGTTGCATTTAATTTTTTGTTTGCCCTGATCTTCGATTGGAACGCAAAATATGTTCTGTTGTAGGCTGTTTTTTTTTTGTTTATTCGATGTGGCCAAATCCTAGGGGACAACCCTTTGACGCTTTAGCATGGTTTTAGCCGAAAGGGAATTAGGATAAGGGAAGTGAGGAAACTTGAGTCTTGTTTTTGCATTGCTGCGAGCTGGACAACAGCCCAGAGACGAAGTGGATTATTTTAATTTCTTAATAAAAGCTCACGGGGTCATCTGGTCTCGAACCCGGGACCCATGGCATGTTGGTCTTGCCGCTCAACGTATTGATCCAACTCTGTCTCCTGTTCAACATGAAGAGTGACCTGTCAAATAAGACCTAAGCTACAAGCCTTTGTCAACTGGTGTCTCCGGCGCATCCCTAACATCCATTGACCGGAGGTGATTACCCACGAAGACCTCCTTACAGACGAAGGCGGAATAGACACCAGTGTTCGCAAGCGACAGTGGCAATGGATAGGCCACACACTAAGAAAATAGATAGAAGAAAACAGATAAAGGATCGATTTCGTTAAGAGTAGCTTAAGCTTTGAGCTTTATTTACTTTTGCTAATGTAATCAGTAATTTAATGAATTTTTTAATAAATAAATATTTGACAGTGGCATTTATACAATGTACCACAAAGAAGAGTCAATTTTTTGAGCTATTTTGAGTGGTATTGGCTCTTGGAATTTTCCAAAATCAAAATAACAACACAATAAGTACAGCAAAATGAATTAAAAACTAATTAATGTCGTCTAGTCTTGGACCAATTACTTTCTGCTCTTCAGCATATCCGTCCCTGAAATAAATCAAGGAGATATACAATATATGTACTTGTCTGCCTTGGCATGTCTAAGATAAAAATAAGTGGAAATTTTTCAACGATACTGCGATATTTGTAAATAAAAGGACTTACCCTGAATACTGTACGTACTCCTTCACGATATTGATCCTTCAAAACTGGAAAACAATTTTAGAAAGAATTTCAATAACTTCCCTTAATAGGTCAGTTCCTTTCTCGGCTGTTAAATTAAAATGAACTTTCTCCGCTATTTATACATGAAAAACAAAAGAAAAAGAAAAAAAATCTCGCGTAGCATTTTACAGCTTTGCTTTTAAATTGCGTTTGCTCGCCTACTTGAAATATTGGAACTCATAGTACTGAGCACTGACTGAACATAGAACAAAACTTTAGAAAATGTGCTTACAACGAAGAATTCTCTATCCCCAGGAAATCAATAGATGAACTTTTCCGTACTTCCAAGTAGAAAAGTTTTCCTTAATCCTTAATTAACGCTGCATTTTTCGCCTTTCAGGCAAACGCTTATTACGAATGAAACCGCGTTTGCCTTGTCTAATTGTATTCCTTGTACCATTATCATCGCCTTGTGCCATGTTTCCAGCAAAATGTATAATTAGATCCCTTAAGGAATGCATTACATAGTAAATGTTTCAGGTAGACGAGAGTTTCATATTCACAACAAAACAGAATTCATTTAAGTTGCAACTAAGTCTTCCTGCCTTGCGGTGGGTACACTACTGATGGTGTTGGCTTCAAGTGGAAATTTCCTTAGTCTGGAGACCCTTTATGAGGTTAGAGCTTTCAACTTCGAGTTTATGAGTTCCTTCTGAGTATATACCTATTCAATTTATTTCAAGGTTTAAGTAATTTCTTAAAAATTTCCCGAAACTTGTAATTTTTTAGTAATGCAACTCCGACACAAACTTTTTTAAAAGTTAAATAAAACACCTATTTAAACGAAAATTAATTTAAACTTTTCTTTTATTACAAATTTATACAATTCGCACATAAAATTACATTTAAACTTCAATAAAAGCTTAAATTGAAAATTTTAATTCAAAACTTGTAAATTTACCTGCACATGAAACACTAATTCCACTTGCCATCAACAACTGCAATCCACCTCCATGAAGTTTGCATCGATTGTTGACATTTCAAAGCTGCCAGAAGTCAGCGCATACAAGTTGATGGCGTTGAAATGGAGTGAAGCACTTTAGTCTCATTTCTGCTTAATAATTTTGCAATTTTCTTGTGTTTTAAATGGTGCTCTAATTATATTTGTGGTAAAATTGTGAAATTTGAGGAGTACTCAATCACGGTGTTGGAAAGTTTTAACAGGGTAAGTACTTTTTAACAGGTTTATTTTACCATCAAAAATTCTTTGTTCAGTTAACGGTGCGGAATTTCATTTTGTCATGAAAATTTTTCTTCGAAATGCTTAAATATTGCGGAAGCGATGCTTAAGGTATTATCAAAGTAAAATGAATGAAAGACAGAGTTTTGTTTGGCAAAAACTGGAAGTGCCGGCAGTTCAATGTTTGCACTCAAAGTTTGACAATTGCTAATTACTTAAGTTTTGCAGGTCACTTTATTAGCGTTTGCTTGCGCAGCCCTACAGGGTGTTTCACCGCGCGAGTGCAAAAATTAAGGATCTGCTAGATCTAGGTGAGAAATGAAACTTGAAGCGCACAAAAATCATTTACTATTCTCTAGGTCTTATTGATTTCCTGATTCTCTAGTCAATTTTTAATAATAGACAACTTAATTTCTATTACATTGACGTTTTATTATCTTTTTTGCACTGCGCTTTAATATCTAATTAAAATAATATTTTTACGCCAAACATTGTTAGATCCTTTTTTTATATATGATGTTGCCAAAGCTCAGGGAATGCCCTATGATGTTAAGGCACAGTCTTGCCAGGAAAGGAATTAAGGCTGAGGAAAGTGGGTTAGAAGGTTGAGTGAAAAAGGTGTCGAAGTACACCCCGTTTGAAACTTTCGAGCTCATATGACGAGAGAAAAACAGAAGATGGTAAACTGTTCCACATTCGTGTTGTTCTGCTTAGAAAATATTCCCGAAATTCGACGGTGAAAGTATAGCGGTGGGAGCGACTTGTAGCTATTGTATTGCGCGTTCTAATGTGTCTACAAGGAATCAGGCTAGCAATTTCGTTAGAATGGAAATAGCGATAGAAGAGTGAGAGGCAACCGACATTCCGAATGGCCAATAAATTTAGTAGCCTTACGCTAGACTTTGTCTAATGCGAACAATGCGGTGTGTCCGGCCCTGGCCTAAATATGGGAATTATATTTAAGTTAAGGCCTAATGTGGGACTTGTAGATTAGCGCTAAGTCAGGTGGGGTGAAATATTTCTAGCATTTCGGCAGAAAACCCAAGTATTTCATCGCACTTTTAGCGACTGAAAATTATATGATCAGTCCAGCTAAGATTGCTGGAAATCTCAACTCCCAAGATGTTTAGGGAAGACGAATTGGGTTGGGGGTGAACTGGGCGTTTTAAACAGCATTGAGTTTTAGATGCATTAAACGAAACAGAATTTGCGCTGTATCAAGCAAGGACCATATAAATGTCGTTGTTTAATGATCTAAACATACGTTCTCGATTAAATTCTTTAGCATTTCCACGTGAATTCATTACAGAGTCAAATGACTACGCGAAATCAAGGGCACTGTCGTCGGCGAAACTATGAATAGGATTGAGAGTAAGTAATAAAAAATCATTAATAAAATGAAGAAATAAGGTTGGTGAAAAAATTGAACCCTCAGGTACAGCGGCATTTATTTCGTTTTGACAAAAAACTCTCTATCCATTTAACGAGGGTAGGGTGCAGACCAAATGTTTGAAGTTTGGCTTAACGGGCAGCATGCCAGACTCTATCAAAAGCTTTTGAAATATCAAAATCGACGATTTCGGACTCACTGAAATTAGGGGACAACGATTTCAACGCTTCGTTAGAGCCGTTAGTAAGTCTCCGGTTGAGCGGCCAGCGCGGAAACCGTACTGGAAATCGTTGATAAGATGGTTATTTTCAAGATATTTTATCAACTGAGAGTTGATGAGTGGTTCAAAAACTTTAAATATGATCGAAATTAGTGCAATTGGTCTGTTGTTAGTGGGGTCGCATGCCTCTCACTTTTAACCGACTTCCCAAAAACACAGAGGTTCTAAGTTCGACGCGTATTTTTTTTTATGTCTGACCGGGCATAACTTCGTAACGCGTTGACCGATTTTGTTGATTCTTTTTTTTGTTGGGTAGAGTATGTTCACCGATTAGTACCATGTCAAAAAATTTTTTAGTGGAACCTAACTTTGTAACGCGTGGACCGATTTGGATGGTTCTTCTGCTGTTGTATAGAGTGTGATCCCCCATTGCTAATAGGAGTAATGTGGTCCTATGGTAGGGGGTGGGGGAGGGGGATTTGTATTCTAACTTCGTAACGCGTGGGCAATTTCGATGATTCTTTTTCTGTTGGGTAGAGTATGTTCCTTGACTGATACCGGGAGAAAAAAATGTTGGTGGTATGGAGGTGTGGGGGTAGGGGATTGAACCCAACTTTTTAACCGATTTGGATGGTTCTTTTTTCGTTGAATAGAGTAGAAGACACTAAAAAGTGAATAATAAAATAGTTTTTTTTAAAAAAAGTGGAACCGACTTCACAAAAAGCCTTAAAAAGCATAAAATAATTTTTAATTTTATATCTATTACGACATTTTGAAGTCGGTGCAAATGAAACAAATAAAACAACTACGGAACCACAATTGAAGGTAATACATAATACTACCTGAACGTCTCAGCTCACAGGATCATAAGGAAGGACGATTAAATACTTTTATTGTAGTTGTTTGGTTTGTTTGGTTTGCACCGACTTCAAAATGTCGTAATAGATATAATATTAAAAATTATTTTATCCTTTTTAGCGCTTTTTGTGAAATCAGTTAAACTTTTTTTTTTAAAACTATTTTATTTAAGTATCGGAAAATTTTATTTGGAATTTCTGATTTTGCTTCTATTATGCTTAACTCTAAAATCATTCCTTACGTGGAAAAGGTTAAAAATTTGGTCATAATAATGAATAAAATATTTGACTGGTCTGACCATGTGAACTCGGTGATACGTAACATTAATCGTTAACTGCGTAGGCTTTGGGCCTCAGCTTTTTATACCCCTCAATCCACCTGTTTGAGGCTAGTTCAAACTCTTCTTATCCCACTGATTTTGTACAGGGACGTAATTTATACTGGTCTACACTCTGCAAGTTTCCGCAATTTGACGGTCGCATTTAATTCCTGCACGAAGTATATGTTTCTTCTCCGATGATACGATCATGTATCGATGTATTCGTGTTGTGTCCTTGGAATGCATTACCTGTGCTAGTAAAAGATTAATGGTTTATTTTGCACATTGTATTAATAAACTTGAATTTGAATCTTACAAAAATAAACGAAATCCCACCAAAAACATTTCATGTAAAGTAGGTTGTAATACTCACAAGCCAATAACACTTGCACTGTTAAAAAGTTATCAGATCTCATATATAGCCAAACCCCTAACTGTACAAAGCCTAACTCTACAAGCCCTAGCTCTGCAAACCCTTCATTTTGGTCAGACGGTGTGTGTTTCGTGGCCGTCGCTCAGACACTCCCACGGACTTATAGTAAGAAAATAAGTCAGCTTATAAGGCTTAGTAACTTACTTTACATAAAATGTTTCTGGTGGCATGTACTATACTTTTCTTTATATTTTGGTTCCAATATCTGTAGGAAGAATTTTAAGTCTATTGGGTCGCAATTTGCAATGTCTAAAAAATTCAGGTTACCTCCTCAAGTTCCTATACTAGCTGCTTAAATACATTTTTTCCTATTCAGTCGATAGCCAATTCTTTCATTATTCGCTCGATATTCAGATCCAAGACTCTTTCAATATATACTAAGTGTAATTCTTCTGTGTATACGATTCCATTATATTAAAATTAAAATATTGCAGGTATATCAAAACAGAATTATATCTACATATATTTTCAAAAAAATTTATTGTTTAATGACGAAAATTTTGGAAGACTTTTGTAACTTGTGGAAAACTTTTGTAACTGCACGAAGTGCGAATTACTTTAAAAATAAAAAAGTTTTTCACGAGCACTATGCTAGTAATGTAAATTTTTTTCCTACCAAATGTGTGCGATAAAAGCTCCACTCTTTAAGAAAATAATCAATACTGTGGAAATTCATAGTGGCAATTACATTTTTTACCAGAGGTGCGAATGTAATCGATCCAACGGCAGAGAAAAAAGTAATTAAAATGTAGCACTTCGAAAGAATATTTCGGATGATTCTAAAATGGTACCAACTCCTATTGGGTACTCTGTCCCTCTAGTTCTCATCTATCATAAAATATTACCAAACTGTTTCCTGCATTTAAAAACGAAAAATAGGTACGTTCAGAAATATTTCAAATATTGGTTGCCAATTCAAATGGAAATGCAACCATCGTCCATTGAGTTGACTGAACTGGAAGGATTCGTTTCTGTTGGAAACTTGTAATGGCACCACTCTATTGCCAGTTGTACGTATCAAAAATATCTGACTTTTCGTGTTTTTAGTTAATATCACTCACACCTATGTTATATAAGTGTTCGATGTTCGTGAGACTGACTGACACGAAAAAATGACTTCCATTAAGAACGCTGTACGGTGCCTGATAGAGTTCTCATGTGGAAAGATGTACACATGTCTTATAAAAGGTTTCTAATAACATGCCAGTCATGCCGGAAAATGCGATTATGTGGATACGTTACAGAACGGGGATGATTGAAGGACAAAAGAATAAAGTTAATTTTAACTTTGGGTAAAGTGCATGATAGCACAGAATTTTCCAATTATCACATACCCCACAGCATTAAGGCCTCAAGATAAAAATATTGATCTGTTGGAGTTAAAAGCTGAAGTTGAAGCATTTGTGCTAGTTTTGAGTTTGAATTAATTTCATGCCCTACTTAATTAAACAATGCAGATGCGACCATTGTGTTTGTTGTAGGAATTTGCAACCTAATAAGCATATTCACTTGCCGCTTAAATAAATTCTGCCATTTACAAGTAGGTTTTATTTTCTCTCTTTGTTTATGTAATATAGCCACGTTAAAGTATGCTCCAATAACTAAGTCTACTTTCTAATTGGTAGAGAAACGCTAACGCGTTGTGAATAATCGCTGAATTATTTTTAGTGTAAACAAAGAACTCTCAGTCTTGCATAATCTACTCAACGTATCATAAACGCTTACCTAAGAAGGTTCATTAAGTATACGCCACATCGCTAGAACATTCAACTACCTGCATACAACGGGAGTCTCATTAAACTACAACTAGAAGAAAGCAACACACTTAATGCCTGTAGCTTGGTTATTCTCTTTGTTGCAAACGTGTCACTAGTGAAAGTTTTGTCCAAGATCTCAACGTGAAAAGTCTCAACCATGGAAACTTTCTCCTTATTTTAAGGCGCCCAATTTGAACGAGACTGTCTATAGTTGAGTTTCCTTTAGAACAGACAAGGCGACTTAGAGGTAGAAAATTTTACCCGTTTTACTGCACCTGCACAAAGTTTTTAATTATATTAGGTACGGTTGAAAGGATAGAATTGACAAAAATTGATAGATCAAGTCTCGTAAATAGATGGCCTAACTGTCCTGCCTTCTGTCAATGAAAGAATTACAACAATTTCAAGTGTCTTGTTGCCCGAAAAAGTAGAAGATAATCGACGTTCTACACAAATAAGTACTCCACTGCATATATATTGTGACGCTAGCATATTGACATTTCCGGAATAAAGTGAAATATATGAAGCAAAAATGGAGTGAAAGGAATTGAAAGAGACTAGACTTATGTGATAGATCTTTTTGCGATACTATTCGTAAAAACATGTTTTCAAATAATTCATTTTACATGTTAAAAGTAAAAAGGAATTGGCTGAATTATTGTATAGTCTCTCATACTGTAGTAACGTAATGGGGGTCTTCGGGCTGGAAGGATTTATTAAGACACTTATTTCAATCACGAACGTTCACAGTTGTTTATTCACTTCAGTGACTAGTTCGTTTTACTATTTTATTGACAATTTTTCTTCACACTAAACCACTTCACGTTACTAATCAGCACGGGTTAAAATACAACTAACTCTTCGCAGTATCAAAAATATTCGCACGACTAAAACTAACTAGGCTGCTACTCATTCCTATTTATAGTACTTACCTTAATTCTAGAAACTCTGCCACTCAGTTCTAGATGCCTCCAATACACATTTTCACGTCACATATTCACCACAAGTTCGAGTCGTCCTTGTGTTTCTACATTTGACATTTCCTTGCCTAGATTTCTGGCAACCTAGGGTATGCGGATTACACGGTTCACTATTTTCCTTTTCGTGGCCTACCTCGTGCACGTTACACTGTCTTCCTCTTAGAACTGTTTACCCCGCACAGCTTTTATCCTGTACGACCTTTCTTCAGTTCTTCTGTTTTAGTAATCTGACATTAGGCTTGTACATTCTGACAACTAATCGTCCATTGGATTTCTCTTCTTCGAACAAACAATAAAGGTCGCCTATCTCGAATTTCTTATTGTTAGCCCTCTCTTCACGATTAGCTTTCACATTTGAACATTCTGCTTCTAGTTGGCTGTAAGTTAGCTAAAGATTCCTGTAACACCAGAAAATCCGCTCCTGTTGAGAACGTGAACTTTGATTGCATTCTTCTGCCTCCTTCAATTTCTGTCGTAATTGGACACTCTTATCTTCTCCAGCATGAACAGTTGGGGTGTTAATTGACTTGCTAACGTCACGATCTTGAAATTCTAAATCCTTCAATTCATGCTTTTTTCCTGACGAAGTTTCATTCGCGAAATCTTACAATTCCTGATCCACAATCTGAACTTTCCGCTTTCCTCTGCGCGATGTCGATAACAAATCTTCTCGTTGTATTTAAACTATTCACATGTGCAAATTGTTCTTGTACCGGGCATTTCCGGCTCGTTCTTGATTATTTTTCATTTAGCAACATTGAAGGTGACCTTCTTCACCGCATGAACAGCATCTTGTGCTGGGGCGCTTTAGAGTCGTTGTTTCAGTTGGTACCTGTCTTCAATCCAAATTCTTCTTGTGCCACTGTCTGTTGCACTTCCCACAACCAGTCTTCCTCGGGTCATATCCCGGGAGGCTTGATATTTTGTATTTCGGTTTCTTCATTTTGGTAAGTAAGCCTTCTGGAGGCCTGCTTTGCTGTCTCATATGCCAGAACGTAAGCCAAAACCTCAGCTTTGGTGTTCTTTTCAGCCAGTCGTACTGCTTCCTGCGGATCACGATTTGCAAGTGAATTAATAAATGTTTTTCTTGCGACTTCGCTGACTTTATTCTTGGCTAAATGTGCGATAAGTCTAATGAGTCACTCTTTCTATATCCGCCCATAACTCCCGCAACGTCTCTCCAGGCGTCTTTGTTCGACTCCGCAGCTGAAGACGGTAATCCTTTTGCATGTGCAATGAAGCTTTTATTAGAGATGTATAACTATGCCTTTGCTCCGCTGATCTGCAACAGTTCAGCGGCTGCTCCTCTGAGTGCCAAAATTAAAGCTGTAGATTTTTCCTCGTCACTCCAAAAATTCATTGCTGCTGCCGTTTCGAACTGAAGTTTGAATGTCTGCCAGGGAGTTTGACAATCTAAAGTTGTAGGATAAGTTTCTTGTTTACAGTCACATTCGTAGATAAACTGGTCGTTTGCTGCTTCTTGTCATCCTCTAGTTCATTGCATTCACATCATTCTTAACATGTCCTTTCAGTTTCTTCTCTATATCCGCCTTAAGTTCTCCAATTTTCTTTTCCATATGGGACTCGAGATTTACCTTCGTAGAGCTTTCTATGGGCTCCAGTTTCTTCTCTCCGTGGATTCCATGGTTTCAAACTGTTTTCGCACAGAAATTCCTATTTTAGCTTTTACTTTTCTAATGGAGACTTTTAAGTTCAAGTTCAAATTAATTTATTTGTAACAACTACACTAGTAAGAAATACATCTTTTAATTCAGTGTAGAAAAGGAACAAAGAAACAAAAGAAAAAAAATTACGGACTTATGTTCTAGTAAGAATATAACCTATAACTATAAAAATAAAACTTGAAACATAAGTTAAATAGCCTATGCAGTCATATTATAGTTAAAGAAAAAAAATCAAAATAAAAAATTATTTAGTACAAAAGTAATCAAAGAGAATATTGTTAAAATTGGGTTCGTCACTACTTCTTCTAGTTTGACGTGGATGATCATTTCACAGCCTAACGAATCGAACAAGGAATTCGGCTACTGGACACTTTTGTTCTTCCAGTGATGATTTCAACTCTATCGTCGACGATTTCTGTTCTTTTATTGCTGCTTTTAATTCATTTACAAACGCTTCTATTGATGATTACTCTTCGTCCATCAATGATTTTAACTCGGCTGAAAACAACTTTTGTTCTTCTTTGGAGAATTTTATTTCAGACATTAAAGCATTGAGGAGATCGTCTTCGAAAACAAAAGTCTATCGATACTTTCCTTCTTGTTCAATGGCTTCTTGCATTAATGCTACCAAGGCATTTTTATTTCCAATCGTAATTAGGTGACGTTTACTTAATTCCCCCTTCAAATCTTCAACACGTAATTTCTTCAATTTGCTACCCATATTTCGCACTATTTCACTTTAATTTCACATTCGCAATTTATTTTTCTAAGTTCCCTTTTTAGACTTTCTTAATTAATCCCACTTCTGACAACAATTGTAATGTCGTTGGGGCTCTTCGGGCTCGGCAGATTAATTTAGACACATATTTAATCAATTTTCCTTATCGTTTCATTTAACTTATTAGCACTTATCACTTGACGGGTTAAAATACATCTAACTCTTCTTAGTATCACTTGTAAAATATTCGCATGACTAAAACTAACTAGGCTGCTACTCAGTCCTATTTATAGTACTTAGCTTAATTCTAGAAACTCTGCCACTTAATTCTAGATGCTTCCATTACACATTTTCACCTCACATATTCAATATAGGTACGGGATGTCCTTGTCTTTCTACATTTGATATTTCCTTGCTTTGAGTTTTGGCCACCTGGGGTATGTGCATTATACGGTTTACTATTTTCCTTTTCGTGGCCTACCCCGTGCACGTTACAGTATTATATTTCAGCTTCGTAATATGACATGAACTATCTCATTGTATAGTGTACCAAAAAGATTTAATTATTAAAATGTCAGTTTATAACATGCGACATCTTGACTTTTGCAAAATAAAATAAATTATAAACTGTAGCGGATCGAGCTGGCTTCCCTGTGGTACATCTGAAATATGAATATAATATGATAATACTTTCACGGCAATTTAATTTTAAGAAAGTAGAAAATTTATTACTCTGTCCTTAAGATTTCGCAAATCCTGTCAAAGATTCTGGGTTTACCAAAACTTTACGGCAAAGAATACCTAACTGCGGCAACCTTGACAGAGGAAAAACTTAAGCTGTTGGATTGGAATGATTGCATTGATTAGGTTTTTTTCTTCTATAAGGAGATATAATCGATCGAATGTGATTTGTAATCTGAAAATTAGTTTCGGATTGCCAAGACCTTCATGATAAGAAGGGTGGTAATTTTTTTATTTCTTGCTGTCCAATAACACAGGCCTGCGTCACTTTATTCAAGTGACCATAAAGCTTTTGTATACCGAATATGAAAATTTCAAAATGCGATATCTCGGCGAAAAAAAAGATAATTGAGGAAACTCAACGGCATTTGAAAGAGGAAGACTTGTACTAAAAGATCCCACACATTGTTTTTTGAAAAAAAGGAAAAAATCGCGGTGCTACATAACCTCAAATATTTAAAAAAAACAGTGGTTTTGCACTTTTAGCTTAGAATATCTCAAAAACCTGACGTGATAAAGCAATTGTGAGCCCGAATTCGGTTTCAGTGGGAAAAATTACCTTTGAAACAACTATTCATTGTACAGGGAGACAAATTTCACAGGCCTGTGTAATCTTTAAAGAAAAGGGAATTACTATTCTGTTACTTTTGTTTTTGTAAAAGTCTGCTATATTCTCGTGAGTACATCGTTGATGAACCGAACAAGTTCCGGTGGACCGATTATTTTCCATAATTTCGGGTACCTGGAGTTAATTAAATAATCTTGTCGGCCACGTGGCGATTTTCCGTGAAAGAAGAAGGTACCCGTATAAATAAAGCGTTAAGAGTTAAAGCTGCTAGCGCAGAACCGGATCAGGTGTAAGCATCGATGTAGTAGAATGCTCTATGCATTAAAGGAAGCTGAGAGAGAGTTCTTGTGGGCCAAACCAAATGGGCCAGATGCCACATGGTGTCAAGTCCGACTCAAACACCTGAAAATGGATAACTGAAATTTCAGGAACTAAGTTGTTGAACTTGAATTAACCTAAGGAGTATAAAAAGGGCTGAGTAGCAGCCTGGTGAGTGAAGTGAGGCCTAAATGAAAATAAATTAGATCTATTCTGCAAATGGCTTTAAGATTAACGAATCTATTAAAACTTCTACGATCTAAGCTGATAGTTTCAAAGATACTTGTTGAGCAGCTGCGTACAAATTAGAATTTATGACTTTATTGTTATTAACGTTAAGTAGAAAATAATAATTTTGCATAACAACTTTGTAAATAAAATAATTTTATCATGTACAATATTTATTATGGTTCAGGCTGTTATGATGACGTCTACGTAAAAGTATACGTAGCTGCTTAAAAGAATTTTGATTTGTATTGAGTACAAATACTTGAATAAAACACAAAACTTTCATTCAATCACACCTCCTTAAAACATACACACAATACTATTTTACATCAAATACTCTCAACGTATGACATTTAAAAATTCTACAACAAAGGATTAAAGGAGTCAGAATCTATGTACCTTCTTATAATAGTTTACACTTCTCTCTTATTTTTCATAACACCAATTGGCTTTCGGCAATCGCAGTTCATTTTACCCTGATAATAAAGTGTTTTTACTAAATACCCACTGGATTTTTATTACTTTTATATGGGGCCCCATAGGGCTCTAGAGTTGTTCCACTCTTGTTAAATACTTTTATAAATTAAATCTTTCTTATTATTATTATGTTCCTTTTTATTGAGAGCAGGAGTTTAAAACTTCGTCAAGATTTTTCCGATTATAAACTACTCAGTTAGCATAATATGTAATAGTAATATTTTTGTACCTTTTACTTTTTCAATGTTATTTTTTTACCAAACATTAAGAAGTACTAATTCACGTAATTTGTTCACTTTTGATTGAAGTGTTATAGGGCTTAAGTACAAAGTAGGAAACCTTTTTTTTAATTTTTTTATTAATGATTTCTTGAAGCCCTTAAACATATGAGAGTTGGTGACGATAGGTAACTCATACCAGGCTGAAATTTGATAACTGAAGCATTTTATATACGGATAGTCGCTTGCTATGCACGCACTTCAAGTAAAACGATGCAGAATATATATTTTATAAAACTGACACAAAAATTTCAGTTAATCACAAATCCTGGAAAACATTTTCTCCACTCATGACAATAATAGTCTCTGTTCTGGGTTGGCTCCTGTCCCATATGCGAGACTATATTTTTGACTGAGTAGGGTAGCTATGTAAGTACATATGCCACGAGTGATACGTAATTTCACATAATCACGTTGGCTCATAGGAATAAGAATGTAAACAGTTTCCCTCCTGCCATCTCGTGTGTTAGCAAAAAGTGATTAATTGCCCACTCGGTGTCACTGAATGGCGAAAGAGGTACGATTTATGCCAACAAAATATCACAAGACTTAGAGAAGGAGCAACAATATTTTTACCTCTGCCTTTAACACCTAAAATGCAGTGAAATATGTCGCTCTTGTGTACGTAGATACATACATCACGAGAAGACATTGAAGATTAAATTTTGTTATGTCAATACTTAAAGTTTCTATTAGCTTTGATAGAGTCACATCTGTCTGTACTTTAAGTATTATGGAAATGTGCTTTTTTCTGCGGGAAGGATTTTTAATTTATTAATATTTGAAATTGGAGGGATTCTTTGGAATTGAAAATTAATTTCGTTCCTTTTGAACTCCACCGAAAAGTCGATTGAAAAATTTTAAATAAAAAAGCTCACAAAGTCTCTCGTAGTGAAATAAAAAACGATGTTTTGCTTTCATAACCAAAAAATAAATTTTAATATAATTACAGCAAAGCGTAAAATAATCCATAATCCCAGACATATTAAGTTAGACCGGTTTATAGGAATTACTTAGTAGTGGGCCTTTTATTAAATACAGTTTTGGAAATTGTTTGGGCAATAGGTCTTTTTATGTAAGTTTGTAGGTTAGTAAGTTAATAGGTTCTATCTTTGTAAGTTAACCAAAATTAACCAATTGACCTTAAGTACCTTTCTGAGACGTGCCAATCAAGAGAATGCATTTTCTGTAGGAGATAAGAACGATCCTAAATTTAGACTGGATTTATTTTAAGTTTAATGGACGATATCTCATTTAAAAACAAAACTTAATCCACACATACTTTGTGTACCGATCTCCCCGATCCAAAAAAAAAACAGGAACCCTGTAAATTTTGTAATATTCAAAATTTCGCGTTGAAGGCATTATGATAGGTACTTTGAGAGTGTCTAGAGTAGTTCTAGTTTAGTTAAAAGTAATAACTGCTGTAACTTCAAGAAAAGAAAATCTTCTAAAAATATTGTCGCAATTTCTATTTACGACTTTACGCATTCCTTTAACGAGAACGGCACTAAATTAGATTTTAAAATTTTTTATAATTGTTTGCATTTCTTGGTTCTGAGTTTATAGTACAGTCTAATGAGCCGGACGAGTATTCAAGAAATTGGGGCACCTGCAAGACCAACTCCTTCCTCTCTGAAGCCGATTATAAGAGTAAAATGTTCTTATCCGTGTCCACCCCCTCAAACGGCCAAAAACCATCTATTTTTTCGGTTCTCGCGCACGGACACGTGACAGCAATATTTCTGATGGAAATTGTTGATGATTTGAATGGGATATAACAAAGGAAGAAGAATTAGGTAGGGCATGCAGTGAATGCGGTGGAATTGTGGAATGGGGGGGGGGTCGGAAAAGTAGTTTGATCTATCTTCTGGTCATGCGGCAGGTACACGTTAACTATACTTCGAGTTTTGTCCCTCGAGACGAAATCTAAGGATAATGCGAAACCTGGACTGTGTATAAAGGAGACATCAGTGTATAGGTATGGGATAGAGCAATTGCAATACCGAAACCTCTGCGCGGAGATTCTCTGAGAAAAACTGTGTAAACCTTCTGTAAATTGCAATTTTGTGCTAGACGTGTAAAAATTTATTTTGCAAAATTCGTCTCATGTATAAGTGCAATTTCCGTATTCCAGTGACTTATGTCTTCAAAAATACTGTGTAGTCTAGAGGTTGAAGACCCCTATATTGATTGATATTACCCTACACATTTAAGGACGCGAAGAACTCAAACAATGAATATACGACCGACCTGTCCAGGCCAATGTCGGCGTAGTTCAAAAGGCACCTGTTATCCCAACGCAAGCCAGCCTCTGAACCTTACTCAGTTGTCTTTGAAGGACTTACCCACCAGAGTTATATGAAATAATGGGTCTCAGCATCATAGTATAGATCCAGTATGCAGCCCTTAGCGACATAATCCACCTTCGACCACACACCCCCCACATGTCTTTTCCAGGTAGGTCTTGAGTCTATAGTAGAAATGCCCCCAGATACTTGACTGAACTCGAGACAGTAAGTTCTTCTTCAAAGAGCTGTACTGATCTGAAGCCTAGATTCTTCCTCTTCCTAGTGAAAATGATGAGATCAGACTTATTTGCATTTATAAAGGGGCCCTGTTCCACGCACCATTGTAGCACCACCTTAAGACCTCTCCTCCTCTCCTCTCATTACCGTGCGTATGAACTTACCCCTTGCCATAATTATAATGTCGTAGTAGATCACAGACCTTCCAGATGAACGCTGTATGTCTAATCTACCACTGATATTATTCTCACCGATGTCCTTACCTTCCTCATTCGATTTAATTTAGCTGATTATTGGGACATTGAGGAATGATTTCGATATGTCGCCTAGGATGTTTTGCTTTAGTACAAATTGTCTTTAGCAATTAATTCTGTTTGATCAGATTTGCATTGAAAACGACCCATAATACTCCAATACCCGAATGAGGCATTTAGTTGTTAAAAAGTGATAGTTATAGTCATTGAAATTTTCATGGGTTAGTGATCCAAAACTCTTTTATGAAAATTAATATTAAACCAAAATAACCCACTACACCTACCAAATCCACTTTTTTTCTACAAATCGTTTGCTACTTTGAAATAAAAATAACTTGAAAGCCAGAAAATCTGCGCGTTCTGAAAGAAAACAATTTCTTTTAATGGTTCGCGTTTCTCAACGTAATGTAAACAATAACCCATAAATGTTCAGCGAATATATACGAAATATTTGTCCAGCTAAAGTATTGCTAATAGTTCTCTGTGCAGTGGCAAATAGTTATTTTCACTATCAGTTGAAGTATATGAAGCGTACATAACAGCCCATTCAAGTTTGTTATAAACCTGGAAAGAAAGAGCCACAAGGTGTAGAGACGTAGCATACTTTACCGAACTATAAATTTTAAAAGGATTCTATCCGGTGAGATAAATCTTAAATTTTTCTGTACGACTTATTGAATTTTGCGGTAGAATCTTCGATTAAAGTCTTTATATAGAATGTTGGAGCAAAATTCTTTTATTTGAGATAATCGGAATTTCCCCAATGCGTATTTTGTCAGATGTGATCGTATTTGTCCTTCGTTTTTTTCATCTGCACACGTTTTACGTAATTACTGTCAACGTCGTTTCTCAATTGATTTCCGGTACCCAAGCTCGACTAGGAACAGCATCTATTTCGCACGTTAATCAGCTCCGGCAACCGGTAGCAATTCCAAGGAATGGCTGTCGTTTTAATCTTTCAATCGATAAGTCGAACAGGAGGATGTCAGGTACAAGGAAAGCAATAAACCACCTGTTATTCGATGAAAAATTAAGAAGAAAAATAAACTTCGACTGAAAATCTCGGGATAAGAGAGGTTTTACGGTAACAAGAACACTAGAATTTACTTTGGAACGACAGTGATCTGATACTTACTGGATATACACAGAAGCTATTTATGAAAAAAAAAACATACTCAGAAGGGAGCTTAGCGAGTTCCGATGTTTTTGCCGGCAACTAAATGATTACGGTGATTGGAGAAAATGCCAGCATTTACCCTAGGCAATATTCTACCCAGCAGGTATTTTCACTTGCTCCACTTTGTTCACAGGCTTGGTCGAACCATTTCTTAGAGACTTAGCCAGAGATTCACCAAACATTTTTTGATCCTGACATTTCAGCTTAATGGAAGTATTCTAGTTTGCCTTGTAGGTGACAAAGCTGGAGATAATGCTCCATAATGAAAGTTACCATTTACTTTGATGTAGTTTTTATTGCCCAATATTTTCCCTATCTGTTTGTATGAAGTAATCATAAAAATTTTTGTTAAGTAATGAGTGGTAAGGAGGATGACTTTTTGACAATATATTTTCTGGTTTGGCGATATTATGTTCACATATAATGATCCAATTTAGATAAAGAGCAAAATGCGACCATTAAAATGGAGTGCTATCCTTATCCTTTAAAAGCTCATCGTTTGCATGAATCATTTCACACAAAACTGAGGTGATCAGAGTAAACTAGAAAAGCGTTAACACTGACCCGGGTTGATACAAAGCTCCCCTCCAACATGTCTTTATCTGCAACATCAGGTATGACACGGCCTTTACCATAAAAAGGACTTTTTGCTAAATTATGTGGAACAGTTTCTGTTACTGAATGATGGCAAGACATTGTTAGCGCCCTTTCACATGGAAGTCTCTTAAGTCTTATTTATTGAGTATTAGTTGTTTAGCCAGGGTTTTAGTTGGACTGATCATAAACTATGCATATTTCATCCAAAAGCTTAAAGGATTGTTTTGATGTACAAGTACAAGGATTGGAAAGCAAATACTGAATTATTGTATATACCTTTTCAATGTTTGTTTGAAATGTTTACGATTTAAATAACTCAGCGTGCGATAATTCCATTTACATCGATAATCAAGTGCACTCGGGTATATTTGTTTTTCATTCTCTACTCAGTTATGTACATTATATTCCATTTAATTATTAATAAGCAATTTCAGATTGTTTTCCATACATGCAAATATTAATGAAAATAATGTACTGATAAAACTTCAGACCATTTCAATACCGACATATTTTGAAATATTAAAACTATTTAAAAAGACCTTCATTCCATAGGCCGGGGCTTGCTAAGCTACAATTTAAAGGGATGCAGCTTTTATTCCATCAATTTCCAGGTCACCTGACCTAGTTCGCTCTGGTTATCACCTAGTTTTTAAATCATTTAAAACTTTACTGGCAACTAGTCTCTATATTACTATATTCGAAACTTGACTTGAATGAACAAAAAATTAACAGAAATATTAACTATTTTTATATAACCAGAGATATTCCTTGTACCATTTAGGAAATTCACATAAAGTCAACATCTTTGCAAAAAAATAATGCTGACTTATTCTACGAGTGTTACCAATTCTTCTCAAGGCGCTTTATATATAAAATATGGCAACTCCAATGAATACTTCTGTAAATTCACTCTATTTCTTAAGTAAATATGTTATTTATTCACAGAGATTCATCAATGGCTGATTACTAACAAAGAAATTCAAAAACAAAATACAAAACAAGAAAAAAATAAATCAAAATTACAAAGTAATAATAAAAATTAAAGAATAAAAAAAAAAAATAAATAAAGATATCAAAATATATCAGCCATGTGTAAAGGCTATTAGATAAATGAAAATCAATTTTATCGAAATATTCATTTATGTAAATAACAAGAGATTGATGTGATAGGCACGTGTAAACCCTAATTAATTAGGTGTTTAGGTATTCTTAAAAAATCTCGATTTCTCAAGGAGTTAAAGGAGGGGACAACAGGACAGGAGAATTAATAGTACCATGTAGGAATCTCTAATTACAGACCAATTGCCAACTTGTGTCATGTTGCGAAGGTGTTCGAGGCCAGGGACGTGCTCCCTTTTCATTGCAGACCCTTTATTCGCTCTTTCCAGCGTGGCTTCATCAAGAGTAAGTCTACCACCACCAATTTGCTCGAATTCTTGCATTCCTGTTTGCCTCTGATTGAGTCAGGCTTTCAAGTTGACTGCATATTCACTGACTTTAGTAAGTCCTTTAACAAAATTGACTACAAGATTCCCGTTTATACACTTCATCTGCTTGGTTTTCCACCCCTTTTTGTTGATTGTCTGTCCTACTACTTGTCTGGTCGCATTCCGCGTGTTCTGCTCTGTGGTGCCCTATCCAATGAAATCTTTATTTTTTCCGGGGTACCGCAGGGTAGCATTCTCGGCCCTCTCCTCTTCATCATTTGTATTAATGATGTCCCGCTGCTCTCGGCCGGCTCTTGAATATTGTGTTGTGCCTATTACGCTAAAATCTTCCGCGTCGTCTCGTTCGCCGACGATTATGTCCTGTTAAGTTCCGATATCCGCATTTTCCGTGACTGGTGCTCCAGCAACCGTTTCCTCCCTAAATGCTAATAAATGCACCGCCGAAGATGTCCCATTCTCTTTGACTCCTCTTTGGACGGAGTAGGCTAAATATGGTTGAAGTAGTCCTCAATTTCCGTCTATCCTTCAAGAACCACGTGGATTTCGTTGTGAGCAGGACTAATTCCGTGCTCGGTTTCGTGAAAGGGAGGTCCAAGGAACTTGATGATCCCTATTAAACTTAGCTCCTCTTCTGGAATATACTTATCCGGTATGGGATCCCTACTTCACTGTCCATATCAACCGTATTGAGGCCGTCCAGATCAGACACCTGAGGTTTGCTCTTTGCAGCTTTCCCTGGCGCGATCTTTCTCCCTTCCTTCCTATCCTGATAGACTTGGACTGATTTCTATTGACTCATTTGAGAAGAGGCGCAGGGTTTATAAGATAAATTTTTTGTACTGCAGGGGATGATCAGCTCCTCCGCACTTCTCAATGATGTGGGCATTTTTATCCCAATCCGGTCCTTTAGGAAGTTCGACTTTTGTCATGTTTCTTTCCACCGAACGCTTTACGGAATGTACGGGCTGATTGCGTCGTTGTCACACCTCTTCAATAAGTGCGCAGCTTGCATTGAGCCAGGTTGTTACTGGCAGCAGCTGAAGTGCCAACTTGGCGAAACTGTTTAAAATAAATGAATATAAAGGCAATCCAAAGGAAAAACAATTAAGATTTGTTTTGTGGAGTTTCAAGACTTTATAGGCAATGCCACCCATAGCATATCCAAATTTAATATTGCTCTTATAAGTGCACGAGCAGTCAGGAATGGACTACTGTTAAAACCCAGCAAAACACAGAGCATAATTCTTTTTAGCCGGACATCTCTCTGCTCCCTCCATTCAACTAAAATAATACTCACATAAAATATAAGCGAGTGATTAAAAGCCTGGGTTTCAGTGGGTTTCTTTTCGTGGAGCTCTGTCTGATGTTATTTTCAACACTTCTGGTGTTCCGCGGGCCATTGTTATTTATAATTTACATCAATGATGTATCTACGATTCAGTCTCGCTCAAATATTTTTTGTGTCAGAAAACGCCGTTTGCCTACTTTTAAATTCAGACTTGGACGCCTTTCAGAATTGGCGTTCCATTGACGACCTTCCCCTTAATATCAACAAGTGTACATCAATGTTTTTCTCACGAAAAAGATCTCCATTTCAATTTAACTTTACCATAAGGGTTGTCCTTTAACTAGAGTTACAAAGCCTAAGTAGGTGTCTGGCTTAATTCCCAATTTATTTTCGAGGATCATTTTGATGCCATAGCTACAAAGGTTAATATGAGTCTGGGTTTCGTGAAGAGATGGTCAAAGGAAATTAATGACCCCTACATTAAAGAACTTCTATACTGAACTTTTGTCGGGCCTAATCTGGAATATGCCTCTCCAGTCTGGTCGCCGCTCTATGCGACACGTATCAATCGCTTTGAAGCTATTCAACAGAGATTCGTTAGGTTCGCTCTTCGAGGCCTTCCTTGGAATAACTCCTTTTATTACCGCTTTATGTTGACAGCCTTTGACTACTGCACTAAGATACACTTGAAAAGAGACGCTGTAACGCCAGGAGCCTTTTTGCTTTCGACTGCATTCGGGTTCGGACTCTTTTGTTCTGTTGGCATTCCGGCTCGCTTCCTGAGGAATCACGACTTCTTTCAGGTACCTTTTCATCGCACTAATTATGGGGTAAATGGGCTGATCACATCGACTCACCGATTTTTTAATTCCTATTTTGATCGCATTGATTTTTATCTGTCGCGAAATCATGTGAGGAGTCAGCTGCAATAAACCATTCGAGATACATAATTTACCTATATTAATGAAGTTTCTAGGGAAGTTCTTCTCTTCTTCAAAAAGTAATAAGAATTAAGGTGAATAAAATTTGTGTCACCATTATATAATATAACAATTTAGACCATTTAACATACATATATTATTGGTCTAATTTAGTGAAATAAAATCTTCCAAAAAACACCCCCTCTTTAATTAAATTGTTGGAACGGACGTATTTCGATGTGCAACGGTTGATACATTCTTTTAGACCAATCATACAATTGGTCTAAAGTATTATTTTAACGCCCGATCTGTAAGTAATATTGAAAGACAACTGCAAACCAGGAAAAAACAAAGAATAACTGAATTAAACCACTCAAAACTTAATGCTTATAAATATCATCTGTATTTACAAAATTATTACAATTTTTTTTATGAATAAAGTAACTCTGAATAACAAAAAATAAATAAACATTTGTGCCTAATCAGATTGGCTTAACCGACTACAAGTATTATTTCGTTTCATGTCTTAATGTTTTGTTTTTTGTTTTATTTCGTTCTATCAGTAACACAAGACAAGCAGAGGAATCAAATTGTTTCAAATATTCACTTAAAATGATCACGACTTAACGATATAACAACCGAATCTTTATACAACAATAACTAAGCTTAAAAGGTAAGAATCATCAATTTGTTTCTTTACATAATTTCAATAATATAATTAATCAGTCTAAAAGTCTCTATCTTATTTGACGGAGAAGTTTTTTTTTTTGTAGTTAGTGTGTTCTCAATTTCGTCAGCGAGGAAGTAATCAAGTGTAAACCTGAGATGATTACAACTCATTATCGAGCACTCTTTTGGATGTTCAAATCGAAAAATATCCTTAAGAACTATTGAGCTATTCTTATAAGATAATTAAAGCAATAAATTCGACTGTCGCTTTGAATATATTTGCAATTCACGTCGTTATCTGTTTTTTTTTGTGAGTGTGTTTATTTAATATACTTTAATACAATAGTCAAAAGTCCTCCGAAAAGGAAAACTTCGGACGCGTGTCGACACAACTGCTTGATACCCTCTAGCAATTATTAATTTTAGCCAAATACCTAACTGGCATTGTATCTACACTATCACGCAAAAGGCATATAATATACCAGTTTTGATTCCTGTAATCCTGCCACCGCGACTGGACTGGACAGCGGACAGTAGCAGTGAATTTAAAAAATCTAACAAAACAATTGTTACGCCCATAGCGTTTGGGGCAACCGCTTATCTAAACTATTAATTTCGCTCAGGGAAGGGTTGGAACCATAAGGTTTAGGGTTGCATCGACACGCGTCCTCGGAGTGCTTGGAATTGTTACAACTACACTTTTTAGAATAATTTAAAAGACTACCGCCTACTGTGGCACTGTTTTGACACATGTTTAAATTTGCAAAGTTTGTATTTATACTACCGGATCCGGCACTACCTCCTGCAGACATCATGCAGCCAGAGGCTGAATTAGATAGGGAACGATTGCATTCGCTAGATCCACTGCATCCTGTATTCCCCACGGATGTACCATACTTGTTGGTTGGACAGCATTCACAATTATTGTCACCTGCACTTGCTCTATCAAAACCCACGCTATAATTGGAAGATGATCCAATTAGACAATTTGACGGTACGGCGTACTCGTGTTGCTTCCTTTCCAAGCTTTTAATGCTCAAATTATTCTTCTGAGGGTTGTCGCTGATGGCACTATACTTGCAGGGGACGACGTCAAAGCCATTTCCATAGCTTCTGGAGCAGTCGTTAATGGTGGCGTAATTGCTGCAATCAAATCGCTTTGCACAATCAGGTCTAGGTGCGCCGTAATCGTGTGCTGTAGCGTAAATATTCACACCTGATCGCTTCGCTAAGCAATGACTTTTGCGTATAGGTGGCAAGGCAATTCTGAGCTTTTGCCAAAACTTTTTGTCATCCCATTCAATGCATGTGCTCGTCCTCAGGTAGTGTCTCATGTCGGCATCTATGTCTCGTTGCGGCAAATCCCCGTACAGGATGAAAACTAGCCTCTTTCGTCTTTTTACAATTTCATGGATGGCACTTTTGTATTCAAAACGTGTCCACTCGTTGTACAGGAAATTTTTCGAGAGCACTAACACTGCTTGCTTTGAACTTTCAACCGCTTCAATGATAGTATCTGCTACATAAGCATTCACATTAAAGTCCCTGTAGTGCAGACATAGTCGATATCCGATGTCATTCTCCAAGGTGTTGGCAAGAATCTGATTAACAAAGTGCTCATCTTGCAGACTGTATGTCAAGTAAGCATCGTACGGTTTGTCCTTATCAAAGTTATCTATAAAGCTGGACGATCTATAGCACAAGTTAAAGAAGCAGTTTGTGTGCGCCCACATACTGAGTTCGTGTCTGTAGCAGAAGATGCCTAATATTAGACCAAAGAATCCAATAAACGCACATGTTGCAGCTAATAGCAATGGCAATAAATCTTCTATTTCACTGGTTCGAACATATGTTGAAATCCCTTCCCGGAGAGTACACTTTGTTCCATTTTTTTCCTTCAAGATGCTGGTCAAGTTGTTATAGACACAGGCGACTCGATTCGCATCGATAATTTTCTCAGAACTTGTCTGCAGGTAGTTACGGAACCGACTCAGGTAGCTGCATTCACATGACCACATGTTGTCCGATAATCCAATTTCCACCAGATACGGATTTAGCGCCAACTGCCACACTTCGAAGTGCACCAATTTGTTGCCGTCCAGTCGCAACACCTCTAGTTTACGCAAACTTTTGAACGTCCCATTAGCAATGTAGGAAATTCTGTTGTTGTGCAGGTACAGCTCCCTCAAACTTCCCATGTTAGTGAACTCATTTCCGATCAATTTAAATACACGGTTGTCTTCTAGGTGGAGCACCAATAGTCTCTTCAATCCGCTGAAAGTGGTATTATAAATGACTTGAATGTTGGAACTGTTTGCGAACAGGACGACCAAGTTCTTTCTGCCAATAAAGCTATGCCCAGATAACTCACTCATATCATTGCCATCGATGTAAAGTTCTGTGGTGTCCATGGGAATATTTGATGGCATATCATTGTATCCGCCTCCGGAGCACTCAACGATATTTGTCGACCAACTTTGGTCATAGAAGCATGTGCAATTATTGGGGCACGTCATCTCACAATCACAGGCGTCAAACTCACAGCAATGACATAGGGCAAAACAGTGCGTTTTGTATGTGCACAGAAAATGTCTTGGCTGTGCTTCTATCAGAGGGATGTAGGCCCTTTCTCTGTTATTCAACAATTTGCAATATATCGTCTCCAGGTCCATGATGCGGGGGTATTGTCTTGATGCCAAATGGTTAATCTTCTGTAGCCAGTCGATGTTGCAGTCACACACGAAGGGATTCCCTCCTATGTAGAACTCCGGCAAAAGTCTCTGATCCGAAACTGGTAGTATTCGCAATGCTTTAAGGTCCAGAGTCGTTATCTGATTTGCATACAAGTCAACACGTGTCAGGTTTGTTTTGTGCATGAACGTATGCGGTTCCACCATGGATATAAGGTTGTCGTTCAAGAACAACAGCTCAATACTATCGGGGATGGAATTGGGTGTCACTCGTGTCAGCCGATTAAAGCTTGCATCAAGCGTCTGAAGGCGAAGTTGATTATCTAGCGTGTATCTATTTGACAGCTCGGTCAACTCATTTTTATGCAAGTCCAGCCATTGCAAGCCTATGGGGATTTGGGCAAAATCGAAATGCTCCAGTTTGTTATCAGATATGTTCAGCCAGAGCAGAGTTGGCATATTACTAAAGAGCCCATTAATCTCGCTTATCTCGTTTCCGTCTAATCGAATGGCCTGAATTCCGGGTGTTGTTTCAAATGCTCCTGGCTCAATATATTGGATTCGATTTCGAGCAAGATTCAATATCTGTAGACTGGGCAAATCCTTGAATGCATTCATCGTTATATTCTCCAAATTATTTCCAATTAAGCGTAGTCCGTACAAATTGGACAAGCCACGAAAACCAGTTTCCTCTAGAACAGATATCATGTTCTCCCCAAGGTCAATTGTTCGCAGCAATCTCATGTTTCGCAGGGCTAGTGGTACCGACTTCAATTGGTTGCCATTAAGGTTAAGATCTTGTAGGGAACTACAATTCCTAAATGCTTCCGGATGGACGCCAATCAAGGCGTTATTGTCCAGAGATAATAGCGATAATACGTACAAACCATTAAGTGCGTACGCGTCCAGGTATTTTAATTTATTATGTGACAACAAGAGTGTGTGCAGATTATTCATAGGCGAGAAGGTGTCGGCTGCGATATTTTCTAGCTGATTATGTCGAAGGTTCAGTATCTGAAGGGTGTAAAGGTCCGAAAAGATTTCCGGCTCTAATTTTGTGATTTTATTGTGCGATAAATTTAGAAGGACCAATCGGATGAGTCCGGCAAATGTGTTGCTGTCTATCCAAGTCGATGTAATTTGATTGTAGGAAAGGTCCAGTGCCTGAAGCTGTTCCAGATTTGAAAACAGTTTCGGTGATAGCACACTAATTGAATTATTCTGTAGATACACTTCTTGGATTGACTGGGATAGGTCAGCGAACAGCTCCGATGGGAGAGCGACTATCTTATTTGAGCTCAAATCCAATATTTGGAGATTTTTTAATCCACTTAGGGCCTTATCTGCAACCATTGAGACCTCATTGTCGTTCAATTTTAGTTGCTTCAACCTTCTGAGTATTCCAAAGCCGTTGGCTGGCAATAAAACGAAATGGTTATGGGACACATCCAATATCTCCAAATCGAGGGAACAGGGTGTTTTTTGAGGCACATCTGGATTTTTATTACTGCTGTTTTCTTCTTTGTATTTATCACGGAATCCTAATTCGTTCACGTCCTGTAAACGGTTGCCGCTCATATTCAGGAACGTCAGTCCACTAAGGCTACAAAATATACTTTCCGGTAGAGACCAAATATTATTTTGACTTAAATCTAATTGCTCTAAATTTTTCGTTGACGAAAATGAGTCAGCTTCGATGTCTAGATTTAAAGATGGCCAATTTATATTGTGCGTACGAAGGGTGAAATTCTTCAGCAAGTTCAGACCTACGAGCACCTCAGGCGAAAATTTGGCTATCTTACAGTATTCAATATTCAATTCCTTAAGTCGTGTCAGGTGAATAAAACTTCTGGGCTCCAAGGAACTTTTTGCCATTATCTCGTCGTTACAAATCACCGTCAATGCGATGGTATGCTCTGACGGGATGACGCTAAAATTAGTGGTGTCGAACTCGCTGTTTACCGTACGCAAATTGCAAGTTAATGAAACCTCTTCGGTACTGATAAATCGGTAATGGCAATCATCAGGAGCATCGTACCGCAGCTGGTTATCAGCCTTTCCAAGAAAGGGTGGATCCACCCCACTATTATGTATTTGCGACTGCTGCGGCAGCTGTTGTTGTTGTTGCTGCTGCTGCTGCTGCTGCTGCTGCTGTTGTTTTGTATTACTTTGTTCGCAAAGGATCGTCGATAGAAGGACGCTTGCAGCAAAAACTTGGAATTTAAAAATCCACAAATGCGAAATCATTTTTCCCAGAAGCAATTTACTATGTGCTCGTATATGTTTTTACGCTAATTGCTACAATGTTCCTTTAGTAGAGTACAAAACATACGCAGCCACACCACATCCATACAAACAAATATCTTTGCTCAATTCGGCTCCAACCGCTCCAACTCAACTTTTATTTATAACCAATGCTGGTGGTGGTTTCCAATGATTATGTGTTGCTACACTACAACGGCACCGAAATTCTCTCTTCTGCAAGCTTATGCTATTTGTCAAAGTTGTTTATCCATAATGCACTGAATGCTTTTCGGAAAATTTCGACCGTATAATATCGTAAATCACAGTTTCATCCATAAAACTTTCTCATTCACTTATTTTTTTGTATTTTGCTCTTACCGAACAAGAACAGAAAATCAATTAACTTTCCTCGAGTTTCACAGACTCGAACAATTCCACTGCACTAAAAGCACTTGGTAATGTTAGATTTGCCACACTATCCGGCAACCGCAGTAAATATCGAAACGTAAACTACTATAATCTCGAATTATTAATCGCGATAATTTTATCCCGTCCACGCTCTACTCTATCTACTCTACACCGCGGTGTTGATTTATTTTCAGTTCGTGCCCCGATACCGATTTCACATTGTGCACCACTTGCGTGTCATCTTGTCCATGGTACAACTAAAACTGAATTAAATATTGTGGCACCAACCCTTATATATTCAAAAGTAAAAGTTTATGTATCAAATCGATTCCATCGGTATTCGGTACATATCTCCGAATTCCTGCGAGGAGAAGGCGCATGGGTTTTCTTTTCACACGAAAAGACTTTTGATACTTTACTACACACGAAGGTTTCATATAGGTACTCTCTGCATGGGATGTCACGTTTTGATCTCAGTTATCGGTTTGGTTCTCTCAGTTCAATTCAAAAAGGACTCATGCAGGGCCGATTCATCTCTGTATCCTGTACAAAGAGCATTCACCAGGACGTGTCTACTATACTGATGTTGGCACATTGAACTACATTTATGCGTAATTGTGTGCGGATGGAAAGACGATTTCAGAGTCCTTTTCAGAAAGGAGGATTTTGTTGCATTCTATTAGGGAAAAGGATGTTACCAGATCTGTAGATATTTCCCTTTTCAGGTCTTGAAGAAAATTAAACTTGTCATTAGAAAATTAATTAAAAAAGGAAAAATCCAAAAATAACATAACGAGAGTAGCTGTTAGTATGATATTTCATTTTGCTTAAAGTATGCGAAGACCTCCCTATACTTTCCTGGTTAAAAGTTTGGAGTATATTAGTGGTTTTAAGAAAAAAAGTACGATTTGTGTATGAATGTGTCCAAGTTAATTTATCCCTTTGAAATATTTGCTTAATATAAATCCACCTACAACCACTATAAATACTTGATAAAATGTAATTATGTCTGAATGAAAATTTTGCAAAAGTATATGGGGGTTGCTCCAAAACTGTTGATTAGGTGTGTGTGTGTTGAGCCGCGAATCCGCGCGTGCTACTGCCTCCCCCCCCCCCCCCCTCTCCCATGTGAATCGAACGATATTTTTGTTTTTTTTTTACGGGAAATATCCGCATAGGAAAAATTACTGCGAAAATCACTGTAAAAATTACTATACTGAACTGGAGTAATGGACCCGTGCTTTTTACAGTACAATTAAAGAATTTACTTGACTAACGAATTATTTTTTTTATTACTAAAGTATTTTCGTAATTATGAAATTAAATAATTGATCGTGATTATTTGTAGAATAGAACTCGATGTTAATTTTTAATTGAACTGTTTATATATTTACAGTCGCTTGGTTTGGGTTGACTTAACGTTGAGCTGCAAATCCCACATCAGGCATTTTATTATTATCGGGTCACCCAAATAGTGGGTACTGCTACCTAGAAGTTTTTCTGTGCCATAGCTCCTGCTCGCTGGAGGCGTTTTCGTATATCTGAGATGCGTGAACGTTTCTGCGGTTTACGAAATAAAGCGCATAGCGAGATT
The DNA here is from genome assembly GCA_964036015.1 of Leptarthrus brevirostris. Lineage (NCBI taxonomy): Eukaryota > Metazoa > Arthropoda > Insecta > Diptera > Asilidae > Leptarthrus > Leptarthrus brevirostris. The sequence goes on from OZ038373.1 coordinate 11,996,985, forward strand.
AGACGCCCTAAAATTAATATATGATTATAGGTTGATCAAATGTTGCTCACGTCTCTAAAGACGCTAATGAACTTAATCGAATGTTCACAGGTTGGTCAATCTTCGAGCGGCAATTGCAATAATGACATCATTTATCGAGTAATCCTTATGAAGGTTTTTTATTTGCTTCAGTAAACACTCGCGATGTTAAAAACGCTTTTTTATTTATCAAGTCTAAGTCGGTGGGACTTACTTCTTACATTAAATTGCTTCTGCCGGTTTGGTTGTGTTACCATCTCTTACGCACATATTTAAAACAATAACTGTAAATTCAATTTTCCCTGAGAAATGGAAGAGTAATTCCCATACTCGAAAAACCGGCATTAATGTTGAAGACTATCGCCCTACAGCTATATTGCCATTTTAATCCAGTATTTGAGAGGCTTTTACACACGCAGATGCTATCCTACATTAATAAGCAAGATCTCCTATGCCCATATCAATCAGGATTTCGACCTAAACGTAGCTGCGTGACAGCATTGATTAAAGTGACGGATGGTATTCGCTGCGTAATTAGTCGTGACTTGTTATAATTTCTTGTTCCCCTTGACTTTTCTAAGGCTTTTGACAGATTTGATCATTTTACTATGCTTCAGAAGTTTTGCTAGAAGTCGAGCCAGTTTTTCTTTACCGACTCTGAATGTAAATTGATCTGGATTTATAATGGGGGCTCCATGCAGAAAGTCTTCTCTAACTGGTTGTATTCTAATTTTCTTGACATGCATACTGGTGTTCCTCAGGGATCTATCTTGGGGCCCTGTTGTATTTTCCATTTGCATGAATGATCTCCTAACATGCATAAAGAATTGATGTATACCGATGATGTTCAGTTATATATATCCAGACCTCTCGGCTTACTGGAGGATGCTGTCCACAAATTGATAACAAACTACTTCTCCACGCATCCAAGTCCAAATCAATTGTTATTTATTAAGAGTACATTTATATAACTGATTTTCCTAAAATCTTGTTGAATGGCATTGAAATACTCTACATACCCTTCCTTTCGGTAAGGAACATAGGCATTATCTTTAACAAAACGCTATCTGGGTCTCATCGTGTGAGGGACGTTGTATCTAGAATATATGAAGCTTTTCGGCGGCTCTGGTTATCTGCACCTTTTATGCCACTTGCATTTATACTATATAGTTTCTTTTCATCTTTTTATTTTTAATTTTCAATTGCTTTTTTTCTTTTTTCTCTTTCTTTCTTATTTCCTGCACATACATAGAAGTGTAAGCTTAATCGTGTAGCGTTATGAATTATCATAAAATAAATATATAAATAAAATAAACCTCTACTACTGCAAAAGCCGCTAAACCACCCTTACATATGCAAGGAGGTATTTAAAAGTGGAGGATCTAATATGAACCGGGCTCAAGAATTTGCTAAGGCCGGACAAAAGCAAATTATGTGTAAGTGCTTTCATTGCCTTCCAGACGGAGGCAACACTCCGTCTCGCTGGATAAACCTTTCTGGTGTAGATGATATTTCAGCCCACAGTGGCCAGATAGGTAGTCTGAGAGCAAAACTTAGAGCTACCTTACTTAAGGCGCTGGTATCGTTATAACTATAGGGCCTAACAACTGCCGCAGCCTGAGACACCCCGCGGATATTTCTCTAGTATAGCAGCTGCCGACCCCTAGCCTAGTGTTAAATCACAGCTCTTACCGACGACCAACTAATGCTTCAAAAAATCCGAGTGACCAGGTATCCGACAAAGTGTGACCCTGTTATGGGTAGCCAGTCGTTGGAGGGGAGTCGAAGCACTCCTTCGTAAGCCTCGAGGCAAAACATAACGAGAACAGAGCCTTTAGGGCTTCTGGACTATCAGAGAAGATAGTTATATTAGCCTCTTTCAGTCCCTTTTTAATGTTTATGGGGGCACAAGTTTCTATAGCATTGATTGAAGACGAAAACCTGTAAAACAAAGAGAATACAAAGAAATTGTTAAATGCCTCCAAGTGACTACCAGCTCTAAGCTGGTTCCCAACAAATTTAAAAAAAATTCCGAAACAAAATCTAGAGCTAAACCTAAAACGAACTAACAAAATGAACCGAAATCGCAAATATTAACAAAAACATGAATTATTTTATTTTGAATTTTTTTTTGCAAATTCACTCGGGTCAAGTGTACATTTTGGGCATATTTTGTGTATATTTTAAAAACATGATTGTCTGAGTATTCCCAGGGTATATGCAGAACCGGGTGATGTTTCTACTTCGGGAGTCGGTTGCCACTTTTCTAGACCTTCGGGAGCACTCATCCAAAAATGGTCTAAACGAATGCACAAAAATTTCGAACCAATTAGGGTTTCGCGGGAACAGTCTGCAGAGTCATTGACGTCTGCAAACTGCTCCCATCATCCTCTCAGTGATTCTCAAGTGCACGCGTATGAAACTATGGGTTAGTGGAATGTTGCTCAATCCGCTTGCAGTATAGATGAATTGTTGACGTAGCAAGTGTAAGGATAAAGCTTATCAAACAGTTCATCTGATTACATGTCCTCGTTCTTGTTATGCCGAATGTCGGGTATGTCGGAATGTAAAAGTTCTTCGAAGCACTCCGAATTTAACAGGTCCACGATGGACGGGGTAATCAAATTATTGACAACGATTGCACGTCCTTTCAGCGAAAGGAGGTGCAGTCTAGTCCGCCACGAATTCACAGCTCCAGATAGTTTATTCAGAGCTATGCCCACATATACACCTAAACCATTCCGGCAAGTATTCGTCAATTGTATGCCGAGGAGAGAATCTGTTCGATTCCGCCACCTCCCACACCATAGGCTTGGCTTTTGCTAAGGTTGGAAATGCATCCTCTTTCGTGACGAAAATTGACAGGTCCGCAACATACGCTAATATAAGTGGCTTTATATTAGAGTATGGCAAGTGAACTGAATACTCCCTCAACGATTGATTAAGATAAACCAATTGCGTCTCCAATGAAAAATCATAAAGCATACCTGACCGGGGCCATGCTTTCGTGATACCCCGACGAAACGGAATAGGAGACAATATTTGCCCATGATGCTTTATGAGAATCACTGAATCTCTATACAGACCACTGATGATCTCAATCCATTTGGACGAAAGCCCAAACTCATTGAGAACGCTCATCAGATGCTCATGCGAGGCGCTATCAAACGACTTTTGTTGATCTTAAGGCCCGAATTACAATTCCGACTGATCATCCGACTGCGACTGAGATTTCAGTCGAAGTCAACGCCAAATCCAAATTTGAAATTAATTTGCAGCTTCAGCTTTTGTCATTTTCAGAGATATTTGCATGAATATTTCAAATGAAGTTGGCCGCAGTCGAGTTTTGTGACTGCGACTTTGCACTTTGAGCAAAGTCTAAGTTCAGTCGCAGTCGACTGAGAAGTCGAAGCTGCAATTTAATCAAGTTACATGCATTTCCCATTTGAGCAAAGTCGCAGCCGGCTGATCAATCGGAATTGTAATTCGGGCCTAAAGCAGTGTTGTCCAAACCTATGCCCGCGGGCAAGTGAGCTTTTGAGCTTTTAAATTCGTATATGCACTTGTTTGACTGTATTCAGTTGGTTGTTTTTGCGTTTTTTAATCGTTAAAGCATGCAAAAGTTAAAAAATTTTTTCATATTTAAGTAGTTTTGTAAGCAAGTATACAATATCTTAAAATATACAACCTTTCGCAAACATGTTAAGGTTCTAAATTAAAAAAGGAAGAAATGCTTCTAAAGCTTTTAAGCATTCCTCACATTAAGTAGTGTGAGTTTGGCCATCACTGATCTAAAGAGATCATAGCCATTTGCTAACCAGTTTTTTAATGGTAGCCGAAAAAATGCTTTGCTAAGGCGATGTAGTCGTAGATACTACGTTCTGGAACGCACTAGGACTGTGACGGGTGTATTACTGAGGCAATCACTGAGCGAAGTTGAGTACCCAGTGTTTTCAAAACTATTTTCTAGTCTACATTGCACAGAGTAACTGGTCTCCAGTTTCCCATTGCCTGAAGATCTCCCTTCTTAGTTATTATATATCAATCAAAATATTCCTTAAACGTATAGAGAATTCTGGAGTTAGACCATCATAATCAGAAAAAGTATGACGACGAAGATCCTTCGTTACGGTAAGCATATCATCTAGAGTAAGCGCTCTGTGCAGGAATTCTCTACTTTCATCACAGAAAGTAGGAACATGATGAAAGAATTTATCGTTGGAGGAGAATGTTGGCTACGTCGATGCAGCCTCGTGTAGTAGTTGTGAATATAGTTCGTTCGCAAGTTCCTCTTCGTATAGGATCTGGCTCGGTTCGGCAAGAATCGGGTCTACTTTTCAAGAAACGATACGACGTCGAATTGTCTGGAAAAAGTAAAAAGTCACAGCCAGCGCGGCGGGAAGAACTTTATATGTCAAGTTGATTACTTTCTGATAATAGAAACGTTAAATATGATAGTTTGTTTTATTTTCTAATTATATCTATAAAATATCATCATAATCATATTAAAACTCTAATGTTAATACTTACCGCAAGATTGTTAAAATTTAACCCAAAAGTAGGGCAAGTTGAAAGTACAAGAGATAGGTGAGTTTCTTTTATCAAAAATCATCGACAGACAGTTGACGCTTCATAAGGTTTAAAAAAATCTCTAACTAACAAAATATTTGGAATACCCTAAACTGAATTACATGTGTAGACAACACTGTTCCACAAATAATATGTTTTCAAAACAGATTTTAAAACAAAATCATGCGCATGCTGAAAATTTGTTCATATTTTAACTTTCCCCATATATTTTCGGAGAAAACTCACTTATATCATTGTAGAGGTGAGTTCTGCAAGAACAAAACTCAACTCTCTCCGAATTTTCTCATCATCCCGCAAGTTTGTCTAAAGCTCAACTAATTGACACTCTGCAAAACTCCTCTCATTAAGAAAGTATTCTGAAAGTCAACTTTCTACTGCCTTGCAATTTGTTAGCCATGACATGTAGTTAACTTGGCTTTTCTTGTAATGTACTGTGGATTTTTTATGAGTATGGATCCTTCCCGTTTCCGTTTGCAATTTTGCTCGTCATTAATGAAGTCTCTTTTCGCATTGAATTCGTTGTAAAAAATATAACGACTTATCATACTTTTACGGATATCACATAACTAGAATATGTCACCGACTATCCTTCAGGTGTATAGCTTCTATCAACTTCAATCGTGTTTTTTTGAGTGGATCAAACAGGTCTCTATGCGGAGATAAGGTGTTAAGCAAGACAATCTCACAGGATTTCTTTTTTCTTCCGAAGAACTACTGCATTCCAACACATTTGCACTTCATATATTATTATGTGCGACTGGCTTCTTTTGGTGCCCACATGTCTTCTCCGAGGACATAAAATTACATGAATTGCTCGATTCTCTGTGGCATCCTTTGTGTGAAATAAGATAAAAAGATTGTTAAGGCTTTTGTTTACTTTTATTGTGTAATAGAGCAAACCTATACAACTGTCTTGCCGGAACTTTGTCGAAGATGGGATTTATGATATATTTTGGGGAAAACTAAGGAAAACATTTAACTTTATTCTGTTAATTGATTTGAGTTTTTTGTTTCCTCTTTTCGGATAATTATGAAAGTAACTGGCAAGCTTGTTAACATTTTTCGAGCTTTAATGAATTTTCGTGTTTTCCTGACGGATTTTCTCATTAGTTTTTCATTTACGTGACAGTTTTGTGAAACTTCCTGCCGTGCTTTAGAAGTTTATTAGCTTTGAATTTATAATTTATAAAAATAGACAAATATTTGGTGAACTAGCTATACAAATTTTCTCGTAATGTTTCGTTGTACCATAAAACATAAATTCTATATGTAAAGACAAATATATAATAGTAAAGACAAAGCCTTGACAAGAAAGGAAGTAAGAGTAAGTGTCTGCTAGAAAGCCCTAGGGAATAAATGGCGAATGAGTCACGTATAGTATACATCGATAGTGAGACCAATCCTGACTAAAAGAAACTTAGTTTGGTGGGGCGCTCTTGAAAGTAATTGTGAAATTCAAAGAGTCGCCTGCTTAAGCATCTCTGGAGCGATAAGTACAATGCCAAGTACCGCGTTGGAGACAAAGCTCCCCCCACTGAACATCCAAAGTAGGTGAATAGCTGCTCGTAATGCCATTAGACTGAAGGAATCGAATAGTTGAAAAAATTCGGACTACGGACACAGCAGTATCCTAAGGCCCTACTCGGGGGATCATCTGCAGAAGAGCACTGACTATACCGTTCCCACAATAAACCTCGAGATAGCTTTCTCTGCTAGAATACCATATAGAGTGGGAATGTTGTCATTGCTGCCAATGCCAGATATACCAATCTTCACGAATGGTTCAAAGGTGGTGAACAGGGTGGGAGCGGGAGTTTTCTCCGATCGTCTCAACATACAAAACTCGTATCGACTGCCGGACCACTGCAGTGTATTTCAAGCAGAGGTCCTGGCCATTAAAAGGGCGACAAGAGTATTGCTGTCGCACAAGGACCTACAAAATCGTATTTAAATTTTCAAGCGGCCATCAGTCGAGTGCTTACTCGACTCAAAATCGATTAAATCATTGCTGGTGCGTAGATGGCGGATTGGTCTCGAAATCTGGTTCTGGCGAAAGAATCTTCGCAGACGAACGTTTCGCAAATAGACTGATCAATCGGACGGCCTCTAATCTCAGTAAAAAGAGGTCGACCTAAAGACTGTTCAACACGCCAAGCGCACTTGGATCAGTCTGTTAACATGTCATCGGTCTGCGACATGTCAAGATGGAATTGGCCAAAGTGGAAAAAGGAGAACGGCGTTTCTACTGAAAGGAAGCCGAATCTCCGAAATATCGTTGCGGTTTTAACAGGTCACTGCCTTTTTGATAGTCATGCATTTCGCACGTGTATTTCTGCCAATGATTTTTGACGGAGTTGCCTGGACGAGGAGGAGGTTGAAAGCATTCAGCATTTGCTTTGCGAATGCCTTGGACTAGCCAGGAGTAGGTTTCAGGCCTTTGGCAAGCACTCCTTCATGGACTAGAGGAGTTCGCCAGCGCGGAGCTCAAGGACCTTACCAAGTTCCTCAATAGCTGCAGCTGGTTTAACTAATCACTGCATGAGAGTGCTAGGGCGATTCAGGTTGAGGTTGCTTTGTAGTGATAACACAAAGCAATCAAGGCCTATGTGAGGTCGACTGGTTTACTACCGGGGACCGCCAACCAACCTAAGCTAACCTAAGTGAAATGGGTTAAGAGGTTGAGGAAAGGAGGTGACGATGAACGCCTCGTTTAAACATTCATAGTGTACTAAAAAAAGTTTGAGTTATGACCAAATTTAACATGAAAAATAAAAGTGGTGGTAGCGGCTTAAAGCTCTTGTATCGCGAGTTGCAGTCTGCCTACAAGCAATCAGGCTAGCAATTTCGATAAAACAATGGTTTTGGAAACAGCGACAGAAAAGTGGGAGACAACTGACATTCCGTCGATGCAGACAGGGGATTGGGACCTTTCGTCCGCAGACTAGGGATGGGGACCTTCCCTTCGCAGACTATGTATTGCGAAAATTGATTCACTAAGGATCGATCTGTAACTTTTTCCGATTGCGTAGATGGATTAATCGTCTTAAAAAATCGATAATCATAGATCGATTCAACTTATTTGAAATTTTAATTTATTTCAACACTTGGAAATTACAAACAATTACAACACACCACTTACAAATATTGACTAAGCGACAATGGGTATTTCACAAAGGCTGCTTGTTTAGTCGAACTAAAATTATAATAATTTATAAAATATTTTTTCTAATTCTTCCTAACCAGAGTATAGCAGCACGGTTTCAGTTGCGGATGATTTGAACTCTTAAATTCCTCTTCATTTAATTTCTGTGGTGGGCCACGTCATTCTTCCTCCTGCTTACATCGCGCATCCACACTCGGTACATAGAATTCGCACGTTACTTAGTCCGATCGGCATCTTATGTTAATAGCAAAATGCCGTCATCACAAAGTTAGTTTAAGGTATCTGAGGCATACTAGACGTTTCGTGTGCAGGAGTTGGTTGTCTGATAAGCGGGTTACATGCCTAGTTATCCTATTTTAGGAGGATGCTCCTTGAGACGTCCTGGAAATCCCAGAGAGTGTATTTGTCTAGCGCATAGACTCCATCTAAGCTGTGAGGTTCTGGCTGATTCATGGGTTTCCCACCTCTTTCCTCAATCGGGCGTAGTACTGGCTACGGCTTACGGTTACGTAAACAGTGCTATAATAAAGTAAAGGACGTAATAAAATTGCACATTTATACTGTTATACGTCGAAATTAACTAAACTGCATTAAATTTAAAAAGGTAGCATTTTGTGAAGGGAAGGGGGCGCCGAGTTAGATGTCTGCTTTGGCAACACAAATCAGTCAGTACAGCTCCACTATATAGGATGGCCGATCTTAGCATTTACCAGTCCTACTGCTATCTCAGCGAAACCTGGCCACACTTCACATTTTTTTGGTATTGGCTATGGTTTTGTAATGACCAGAAAGTACAAATACTTAAATAAGAAAATAAATACCCACTTACCAAAAGCAAAGTATGATATCGACGACGATTCTTTATATCGATTGATCGATATAACAGCAGACTATGTAACAATTTTAATTTCTGTAATAAGAAATCCAAAAAAAATTCATTTTAATGACACAATCTTAAAGAAGTTCCTCCGATTAGACTGTGAACGTATAATTTAAGGTGGATTCAGAACCATCGACATTACTCTGCAAGCCTGCCCCCCCCCCCCCCCCCCCCCCCCCCTACCTCCACCCCCATCTCACAGGCTTTTTAACGTAATCTGTTTCTCTAATCTGTTTGAACCTGGGTGTATCGTGATGAAAAGCCAACACATTATCTCTTACTCCACTGAAAAACTAAGGTACTTTTTAATAATTACGAAAACCATAAATGTCTCACTTGCCATACCAATTTTCTGACTTTGGCATGTTAATCAAATGTTACATTCCGATATCCTCACACTTGAAAATTGCACCTTGATATTTCGATAATAAATTTCATACTCTTAATAAATTTTCCACTTAATAAAGAGAAAGAACTCTTCTGATTAATTTCCTTTTGGATAAATATCTTTCCGGTATCTACTCCCTTTCCCGCCTATTTTCTTGCCTCTTTCCGTTAAATCTTGCCTTACTTAGTAGTTGTGTATTTTGCTTTTCTGCCCGTTCAGCTTTCATCTTAATTGCTTTCTCTATTCTCCTTCATCTTATATTTTCCTTCTTCGAAATGTTTGTTTGTTTGATTATATTTGTTTTCTCTTTAATTTCTCCATGTTTTTAACTGAATTTTTTATTTAATTTTTTTTGCCGACACAACAGCAGCAAAAAAAGAAGCTTTTTATGAACTTCGAGCCGCAAGCACAATCCATTAACCTCAGCTGAATTTGCTTGCTGACCACTTTTGAACACATTTTGCCAGGACACAGGATAAACTCAAGTATATACTGTACTAAAAGGCATAGGACGAAAAAGTATATAGGATTCGTCAATGGAATGCTGGTTTAATGGTTTTCGTTTGGCTTAAGTCACGATTTAAAAGAATTTTTTTTCTTAAATTTCCTGAATTTTTAGTACATGCAAGCGTTTGTGGACAAACTCTAACGACGTTATATAGTAGTACTTGAAAAAAAAAATTGGTTTACCAAATTATACAGGCCAAATTTATGCATTCATTCAGTTGCCGGAAAAGTCCTAAAAGAAACTCAAAAATAATCTAGGAAATTAGATAAATAGCCTGGTATGCCCCGAAAAACAACTAACTTTTCCCCTTTAGGTTATTAATCTTGTCCTTTTCCTTATTATTTTCCACAGAAAGAAAATTTTCTCGAAATTTTTACCATAAATAGTAATAGCCTTTCTCGCGAGCCCTTGTCTCCCAAACGTTGTCTCCGGTTGACTCTCGTTAATTCAAAGAGGGAGCTTAAAATTAATCAACTTTACCCAAGTTAGAGAACATTTTATGTTAACGGCTACTGCGGTTTCGTTTGTGTTAGTATTAGTGTTTTTAAGGTTAAGAAAATTTCAAAGTACCCAGAGAAAGCCGCATACCATTTCAATTAAGACCAAAGTTGTTGGAATAGCAATGTCCTTACCCGAAAACTGTTTTTAAATATCAAAAGTTTTTCGTGTCCCTCGTCCTTATGTCATTTAGATCATTAATCCTAATCGTTCGGGACCCAATTTAAAGTAGCAGACCTTTACTGAAGTTATATTGGGGTGGAATTTCTGGCACTGCCATAGGATTTTTTGTTTGTTTTTTTTATTTACAGGCGAGCGGTAAAGCTAGATCAAAACCACCAAAAGTTTGAATTAATTTTAATTACATAAAAAATGACCTTTGTTTTGAAGATAAATGATTATGGCTTAGGTATTGGACCCATTCTGTTTTATTTTTTCAAAAAAACAAAAACAAAACAAAATAAAAAGCAAAAAGGTTTTACCTTTACTTTTGGTTATGCCCCCCCCCCCCCCCCCCCAATTTTTGTTTAAATGAATAATTTTTAATAATTTCAGTCCGAGAGAAGGTTTTTCCTACATAAACACGGATTTTAAGACAACATTCTGCCTCAAGTTTGTCATAAAGTTTAGGAATTATCTCTGTTTTTAAGTCAGAAGAAGGTTGGATTAATGTCACTTTAATTTAAGATTTATCTGTATTTTTTTGCTGAACCATATCTACACAGAGGCCTTGTTTATTTCTTTGACGGCCTAGGCATAATATAGAAAAATGTACACATTGCTTTTGAATAGAGCCAGAAATATTAGGTCACGCGTCAAGTGCTATCAGAGTCAAGTTTTATTAAGAGTTTATAAATAATAGTTAATATCCAAACGAAAAGAGGCATGCATCACAATAGAGTTTATTAGTCTGGGAGCTAAAATGTGCGCTTGAATTTCCTCTAAGAGGATTGTACCCAGTCTTTCTTTGCGACCTACCTGATCATTTAGTTTGACAGCTGGACCTCGTTTAAATACGCATAACAAGTCACACTTGCTAGAAACGGAATGACCTGAATTATTCTCACATCTAAGTACAATATTTAAGCGCTGAACGAATGTGATGTTTCAGTTAATAACCACCTAGTGAATAAAGGCTTCAAAACGGGAAAGAGACTGAAAAATAAGCTATTGCCGGAAGCCCCTGGACAACAGCAAAGCAAGAAATTGCAACTACAACAACCAAATACAGCAATTATGAGTACAAAGGTCAGTGGATTAAGCATGAGCTGATGAGAGCTATTAGAAGTAAGATCAGTAATCTATCTACTAAAGATGACGTCACCATGATCAGAGCTGAAATCGAAAAATTTAACCGAACATTATGATTCTCTCAAAGTTGAAGTCTCCAGCCTCGAAAAAAAAGAAGCTGATCCGTTCATAAGGGTCAACAATGAGACTGAACTTACGGTCCGGAACCAAATTTCCCATTGTTAGGTATAGAACCTTTGTCAACCGGTGTCTCCGGCTCATTCTTGACATCCATTGGCCGGAACTCACTACCAATGAAGACCTACACATACTTACAGGCCAAGGCGAGATAGACACCAGAATTCGCAGGCGAAAGTGGCAATAGATAGACCGCATACTAAGAAAAGAGCCAAAAAACATCGCACAGTAGGATTTAGACTGGAACCCACATGGGACCCAAGGAAGACGCGGATTAGGACGACCGCGCAACACATGGAGAAGATTCGTCGAGAGAGAACGTACCCAGATTAACTAATCGTGGCCACAGTTGAAAGTAGGGAGTCGGTGTAATATACGCCCTATGCGCCACAAGTGATTAAAGGAACCAAAGAGATGTATAGAACTGAATCCAAAAACCAAACCAAACTCTATAATTACTGGTTGACACACACATATGACACAGTATATTGTCTGCAAATAAAAAAATTAAGGGAACGAATATATCTATAAACAGAAATTTGTCTCTAGAAGCTCTGAACAATTGTAGGTCACTGAATAAAATCATGATTCCCTCGAGCTACGTCTAACTCTAATAGAAACAAATACTTCTTTTTTTAGCGGGAGGGGTGAAAATCTTTTAAAAGACAGCCCGTGCCCTCCGATAGTGGGATATTTTTACTCACTAAAAACCCCACTCCGGGGATTAACGGAAACAGCCCACATAGAAGCAGGTCTATTTTCGTCCCCTCCCAGTGTCCCTTAACGGGGGCAACTGAGTTATCCAGCATTAGGGGGAGACGGTTACTGGAACACCAATCATGGAAAATGTGAATGTCGGAGTCGTCATCGCAAGAGACGACGCGGAAGATTTTGGCATTATCGATATAACGCAGGATGCTGGAGTTTTTCAAAAGCAACTAGACATCATTAATAAATATAATAAAAAGGAGAGGGCCGAGAATACTGCCCTAACACACGCCGAAAGGAACAGAGATTACGTTGGATAAGGCACCGCGGAGTAAGACACACACAGTGCGCCGGGACAGGTAGTAGAACAGCCAGTTAACAAGAAAAAGCGCAAACCCAAGCATATGAAGCTTGTGAATGAGAATCCCGTGGTCTAATCTGTCAAACGACTTACTAAAATCGGTGAATCTCTAGTCAAGCAGACAGACCAACAAACAAAACAAACAGTGACCGTAAAAATTCCTGTTTTGGCCACTATATCGATAATGATGTCCACCGCGATTATTTGTCCAAAAAATGGTGATAGGTATTAGTTTGCGCTTATAGGAGTTGTTTTAATACATTAGCATAATAGAAAGGAGTAGGTACTCTACTCTACTACTCTGCTCTCCTTTAGTTTTAATACGATATAAGTTTATATGCGGGTGAAAATCAGCTCCTCATTTGTACTTAATCTCGTTAAACCTACAATAATTTTCGTATATGTCTAACCAAAAGTCGTGTTGCCTAGAAGCCCTCATACCTTAGACATTAATTATAATTTTAAATTCCTCAAATTATATGCAAATACAAAATATGTAAACGTTTATATAAATTAATGTGATAAGTCGAAAAGCACTCAAAGGGCGGAAGACTATTTTGTGTTTTACGCACGATTTTCCTTAAATATTTACGCATATTGAAAACCGAACATCAAAGGATGAAAGTGCACTTGCTGCCGCATACACAATCCAAAAGGAGCTCACTTGATTTTGAACAAAATTTGCCTGAAATTGCCAGTGCTTTGCTGTGCATATCCAAGTCTGTGAAGGGAGACATTTAGGTTGAGGGTTAACTCGGAAGCTATCGTCATGCCCTCAGATACACTTGATTTCCACCCTCATATCAACTCGTAAAAGGGGAGAGCAAAAGAGAAGCCGCAATTTTGCATTGCTTTGCGGGAAAACGAGAAGGATACGCTTGACAATTTTGAGCGGGTCTGCGGGCGGTAAAATATATCCCAGTTATACCAAAGCACATATACCTACAAATACATCTAAAGATCTTAAAATGGCATCCACAAGGGTATGCCAGGAATACTGAAAAATTACTTCGAATGTACAAGCAAATTCCAAGTGAAGAAATCTTCAACAAAGTCCGCAAGTAAAATGTTTACGAGGGAATGCCAGTCGCCACGGGTAACCAGAGTCTTCCCCATTACTTTTATGCCGTCATAATTGCACAATTGGGAACAACTGATTTAATGCTACCAATAAACAAAGCTTAAGTTTGATCCTCGTTTAATACATTATTTGCCGGGAAAATCTCCAGGGAACGTAACACTATGACCGTGGGGGTATCAGCGCTTAATTGGCGGTTACATACCACTGAAATATTGGCAGCGATAAAGAACATTAATGTAAATATTTTTGCGTCCAATGCCCAAATTCATTCACACCCCGCGCCGATGTGGTTGTGGTCGGTAGACGTGTCCCTGTGTGGCTCTGGTCAGGACACACTGTCGCACAGATTCATAAACCGTCCATTGATTGATAAGGGAGTTCGTAGGGACAAAAATGTCAACTGAGGACACTCAAACGGACATTTAACCCACAAGAGCGGCACTGGTGACGTGGCTTTGCAGGACATAAACCCTGTCGGCACTCTGCCTTTGGGCAAAATAATTGTGGTCGAACCACAGTAGGAATTTGTGAACGTGATACCGTAATGGAAGGTTTCCTTGATTTTACCAGATGGTAGTGGATAAGAATTTTTGTTTGTTGACGACCATAGCATTAAATTTAAGTTACCACTTTAAAATCTTGGTCTCTCGCTCTTTGCATCACTTTTGGGGCTCTTTAATTTATATTAAGTTTCTCCATAATAGGCGAGACGAATTTTGCTTTTGTTGTTGTTTTGGGATGTTTGCTGAGGTATTTTTAGTAGAAATTCAGCCTTAAAGTGCACTTAAGTTTAAATTTCAATAAGACTATTCTAAGCTGGGAGAGCCCTTTTAATTCTTTTGGTTTGTTGCTAATTTTGAATCGAATCCAGTTTATGCGTCCCATTCTATTGCTTTATTTAACTGTCCTAACTTACTTAACTATTTAGAGGTGAAGTTGGATCAATTGGTTGAGCGGCACGACCTCCAGGCCATGATTCCCGGGTTCGGGACCAGCTCTCCCCGTGGCTTTTTAAAATTGAAGTAAAAAATCCATTCCGTCACTGGGCTGTTGTCTAGCTTACATCAATTCAAAAACAAGACATTCAAGTTTCCTCACTCCCCTTACCCTAATTCTCTTCTAGGCTGTGGCCACATCGTTAAATAAAAAAACGTCGTCAGCGGTACGAATTAATGGTCGCTACTAGTCACCAAATAGAAGGATCTAGTAAAGCTCAATTTCCTAGCTCTATCACATCCAGGAGACTTTCTTATATGCTCGACACACGATAAGAATGAATGATCATTCGAGGAGAAATGATCATTGCACAGCCTGTGTGTCATCACATCATAGGAACAATTATAATTTCTATCGTCATTGAATGAATTATGTCCCTGCAGGCTCATTCAATGCCAATGATACTTGTTGTTTGGGGCGGTTGCTATGGTGAAATATGACAACTTATTGGAAAAATTGAAAATTTGGAAAAGGCGTGCAATTTTTAGCAAACCATTGTCGTGTGCCCGTCAGAGCACGAATGGTCATCGCTCGAACGACGTCATTGAAGCAATAAGCATTCCTGCTTATCGTGTGTCTAGGATATAAGTCAAAGCGTATTTCAGTTTGTTCTTCAACAAATAAATAAAGACAAGGTTCTTAAATGTAACCTTGTGGAACTCCATTTAGTATTTTAAACGTTTCTAATACGTACTGAAATTTTATATTTTATGTATCATATCAACAATACAACGGAGTTGTCAGATGTTGCGAAATATTTGATTATGTTATCAAAACATATTTTCAAATTCCATATTTCGTTTGGAGTTTTCACCCTCACCATCAGACAGGGCTTCTCATTCGATCGAAAATGTCGTTTTTCTGACCCTCCAATGCGGCGACCATTGGTTATTTTGTGCTGACACCGGATTACGATAAAAGGCCATCGAGGGTTGCAGATTATTGTCGGTTGTTCGGAATCTTCTTTAAATTGTACGTTCATTAGCAGTCGTTACATCGAATAAGTTGAAATTCTTCCCACGGCCCATGTCCCAAAAGGGCGTAATGGTAAGCTCATAAATGTTAGCTTGATAAAGTGTTGCTTCAACCGATGTTTCTACGGAAGGCGCCAAAGATAACATACTTTCCAAAATGAAGGATGATCAAATAAAAGCTTGCGTTCTTTATTATAGATGTCCCTACTTAAATACATAAAATTTTTTTGTTTACATCTAGTGCAGTAAAATCTTGCATAAGTTCAATTAACTCAATATAAATCAAAATTGTCGTTCACGTTCTTTTGTAATGTTTCCTAAATGTGCAAATAATTTGCCGTAATAACCTACCTTCATAAATTCATATGTTTTCATTGCAGAACGTGAATCATGAGGTAACAGTCCAAAGTTATCTCATTAACCAGGTCATATGTGGCGTTTAGCTGCAGTGATTCAAACAGAGCATTGTTTACGTTCTATGAGTGCCGCTGCTAGTTGTACACATATGTTGTAGATATTTCAAACTTTAAGTGTGCTCTACATTTGGCACGCCATTCGTTTTATTTTTATTACTGCTCTTGTGTTGTTGAATTTACATATTGATTTATAATTGATATTGATGCATTACAAGGGGTTACGGGAACTAGAGTTTCTATAATATTGCATAATCTGCTTACATCGTGACTAAAATTTATGGAAATCTTCGAAGGCTGTGAATACACATGTCCTGTTTTTTTTCAAATTTTATTACCTGACTTTCCAAATTCGCAACCTCTCTCCATGCTTTATCAGTTTTCGCCTTTTTAGAGTAATCAGTAGAGTACACTTTACAAGCTCATGAACACGATTGAGATATTTTATCGCATCGCATGAAGGTTTCACATGTTTAGTCCCGACTAAACATGTGTACGTATTGAATTGTACGCAATACATCTTATGCATGTTTCAAACGCGTTTCACGTAGAGTAGCACATCTCGTTTAAAGCTACATGCTAAACTACATGATATTTTAATCACAATCACATCGCCTAAGGGGCTGTTCAAATATTACGTAACGCAGTTTTTGAAGATTTCTAACCCCTCCTTCCCTTCCTCCTTGTAATGCGCTGTAACATTCCTTGTAATGCGCTGTAACATTTCGAAAATGTCGTTTTTCTGACCCTCCAATGCGGCGACCATTGGTTATTTTGTGCTGACACCGGATTACGATGAAAGGCCATCGAGGGTTGCAGATTATTGTCGGTTGTTCGGAATCTTCTTTAAATTGTACGTTCATTAGCAGTCGTTACATCGAATAAGTTGAAATTCTTCCCACGGCCCATGTCCCAAAAGGGCGTAATGGTAAGCTCATAAATGTTAGCTTGATAAAGTGTTGCTTCAACCGATGTTTCTACGGAAGGCGCCAAAGATAACATACTTTCCAAAATGAAGGATGATCAAATAAAAGCAGTAATAAAAATAAATTTCAGCCCAGTTTGGCCCTAATTCGAAAGCTCTTTGCTTGTAGTTTAGGTGGTTTTGCTTGACCTCAATAGTCGGACTTTTCAAGTCCAAACTATGGACTCGTGGTACACAGCTTATTGTGATTATTTGCCATAAACACATATACTTCTATATACTCAGTGACGCGACTCTCTATATGTAGTGTAGATATACCATATAAACTGAGTCGTAAGTCACGAGTTAAGAGTTGGGAGTGTTAATTTTAACAAAAACTTAATGTTACGTAACGCGTTGCTTCACCCCCCCCCCCCCTATAACGCACCGTAACGGTTAACAAGCCCCCGCCCCCCTAACTGCGTTACGTAATACTTGAACGGCCTCTAACTTGTCAGTGGATTAAGTGTCAACGTGTCGTCCTACCAATTCTGAGGTGCTAGGTTCAGATCCCACCGACAGCAACCAATGGTGACTTTCTGCTGTCAACATATTACGATAAAAGGTTTGCAGGGAAAATGTCAGTGGTTCGGAATCCACTTGGAATCGTTGGCTCGAATCGGAGGAAGTTCTCAGTGTGCGAGAAAAGTAGGATCTTCGAATTCTCTTCTTTTTCAGATGCCACCATGCTGACCAGCCGTGTTACATTATCTGCAAGGTAAGTGCAGAATCTAATTTCTTTCTGCTGATAATATGTCGCCGGTTATAAACGTTAATTTTGCAAATCTATGGGAAAATTTGTCTTCCCATGGGATAATGGAGGTATTTGTAGAGGCCTTGACGTAACACGCGAGTCCGACTCGCATTTGATCTGTTAGCCACCGTCCAAATCCAATTAAATACATTAACCATTGTGGAGCATTGGTATAAAAATGGTACCTTGTGGTAGATTGTTATTTAATATTATCTTATATAATGCCAACACCAACATACTGATATTATAAAAGTATTTAAGAAGAGCTGCCATTTAGTAAACCTTGAACTCAATTGTGGCCTTCATTCATTCATTTTTCAGCTATTTCTTATGTATCTCATCAACAGCTTCCGGATTCATTAATCAGATTAAAAGTGATTTCAATAGTTAGTCTCACGTAACCGAAAGGAAATTTGAGCATTAGCAGGAATTCTTGTCGTGTGAACATACAAAACATTTACAATATCATAAAGATTGCACAGACAAGAGTCCCTCTGAGCTATTGAGACGTAAAGAAACATTTAAAAAGGACCCAGTCACGAAAATGACACTTCCAAGATGTGTAGCAGTTGACTTGAAAATGTTCCCCTCAGAACTGTAATATGTACACAATACATCAGATCAAGGGTGCTTCAACGTCTTGACATGAAGTGACAAATTATTTTCTTTACTTTTTCTTTTTGACAAAAAAAAAAATTCTGCCCATCCAGTCCATTCTCAATTTACACTGCAGGAGTTCTATTTCTTCAGGACTCAATACAATAAAAAAAATTTAAGTACACAATGACCATGAAAGGTATTCATTAGACCTTTGGGTGCTCCCATTCAACGCGAACAAATCACTCTTCAAAGCGAGATAAAAGGAATCTAGCCATGTGCGAAATTGTAAATAAAACAACGTTTTCAAAATTCCATTAGGATTTATTTAAAAAGTCATCAAAATTGAATGAAGAAATTACCATGGCTAGGAGGTTCCACTTAGTACTCGTATTGGCAATCAAATTAAATTCTCACTCTTCTTACTACAGCCTATTGGTGTACATATGGCCTTGGCTACCTTCCTTTTGTGTTCTTTATTGTTGGATTTATTATTCTGTCTGTTCGGGTATGTAACCTGCAGCATTTTCAAATCTTCTCGGATGATTAGAAAAATAATAGAAAGTCAATCGTCTGTGAACGAAAATAAGATGTGCTTGCGCTCCTGGGAACACATGAACAATGAAATCTATCCAAGGTCCTTATGAGAATATTAAAGTGTGCCGAACCTATTGTATGCAACAATGGTTCCTATTTTCTAGTCAAGATTGAATTCAAGATAGATTAATAGCTTGCAGGATATATAGTATTGTCTGTATGAAAGCTGATAAAACATATCTTCCAATGTTCGGGGCAATTGAGCTTAACTAGGACAATAAAGATAAAATTGGTTGTGCAACAACCAATTTCCTCCGGTTATACCCAATTTAAGGTGAATTTTTCTTGAATGGCTGACAGCACTGTTTATACAATTTTTCGTCTTTTCTGGCCGTTGCAAGCATTAGTTAAAATTCCACTTATCTGTAACACGGATAATTTAAAAGAAACTATTCTGCAGATAAAATTACATAGTAGATACCCTCTTAAAATAGAAGGGCTTAATTATGACCTACATCTTTTTTTTTCGAAAGAGGCGTTAAGTCTGTAATCTGATACGAACCCAACTGACGCTCTAAGAGCCAAACACGTTTAAAGTGATCGTAAATTATCTAAGGGTTAGAAAAGGATCCTGCAGAAGGTAACAAACGACGACGTCAGATGTTTTACGAAGAATCTGCCGACAATTCTAGTGTTCAACACATTTCACTGAACATCGTGCTAGTTAACGGCGGGATAACGAGATCAGATAATTGATAGGAGAAGGTTTTTTTTGATCCACCAGAGAATAAAATTTAATTTTTGAATTGTAAGATCTTCAACCCTTTGGAAATTGTGTAAACCAGTAATGGAATCCAGGTCAACAGTTGATCCTTCAAACAATCACAAAAAATCGTCTTTGATTACATTCTTGTGTGTTGGTCGGGAAGGTTATGAAAGCGTTTGATTTATGTTTTAGTTCTCTTACATAAAAGATAATTAATCATTGGATCCTTTTAAAGATTTTAAATTTAAACATTTATTGGTAGACTTAAAGAATATAAAGTCAATGACTCTTATATGAATTGTGGATTCAATTCGAAAAGGTTTCTTCTCTTGAAGAATAAACGAAATTTTCAGATATAATGTGAATTTTCACATTGTCAAGTAATATTATCTTGAGACGCTTTTTTCGGGCTTAAAATATCTTTATCGAACGAATTATCTGTCTGTGGGTTTACAAAGACGTTAACCTGAATATTTTTTTCGAGAAAATTCAAAAGGAGGTACGAAAATAGACGAGACCAATTTCTTGAAATTGAATTACAAAGGTTATCAATCAGTTTAATATTCAGGTTATTACTCTGTTATTTATTTTCTTATAAAGTTTTCTTATTCTTACTTTCTATCTTTTATAATGAGTGGCTTTAAAGTTTCTAGTGAATTTATTTTGAGTTATCTGTTTATCTTAATTTTTGGCTTTTTTGGGTAGATATATTGAAGTTCTTAATGAATTTATTTTAAAGTTACTACTGCAAAAGATGGTTGTTGGCTTATGAATTTTTTCTTTTGGTGGTCGGGGTGATCCCTGAGCGTGAATGCAGTGACAGTTGGGTTCCTGTTTATGAGTCTAAATAACTTTATGGGCCTGGATAGAGTGAGAATCCTATTAAAAATCTTTGCGCGGCAAGATTGACGATTCTTATTAGTTAAACCTGGCTCAACACCCATATTTCTTCACAAATGATTTCCATTCCTGGTTACAATTTGTGTAGGAATGATCGAGTATCACGTACAGGAGGAGGAGTCGCGATATACATTAGGGATAATATCAAAGCGAACCACATATTTTTCTCAAAGAATGACAGTGAATTGAAGTTCTTGGGTGATGAGGTCTCCTCAGGTTTTGATAGGTGTGTACTGTCCGCTGTATACTACCGTCCGGACAAATTTAGCTGCGAAAGCGCTTCTAAATTTGAAGATTGCTTATATAATGCTACACAGCGCTCCGCTACTGTAATTGTTGGTGGGGATTTCAACGTGAACATTATCCGGCCTAATCTTCTGGCCGAACGATTTTTACACCTAATGCAGTCAATTCACCTCAGTCCAGTCAACTCTCAGCTAACCTTCTTTAACTCGTCTAATCGCTCAGTACTTGATCTATTTCTGACTGCGGACTCAAACCGAGTATTGTTTTTTGATCAGATTAGTCCTTTTAGCTCTCTGGATCACGATTTAATTTTTTTTAGTTATGATTTTAAACTACATCAGGGTTCTCAGGTGAAACATTTTTACCGTAACTACAACTGCATTGATAGGGACGCAATTTTTTGAGGAATGCAAACAACTTCCGTGGGATCCAATATTTGAATGTATATCTGTCAATGAGCAAGTCTCCATTTTTACTTCACTGATGAATTATTTGTTGGATAAACGTGTCTCCATTAGGGTTAGACGCAGTCCGAAGGAGTGTTGCCCTTGGTTTTCGCCCCATGTGAACACACTGATTGCTGAGCGTGAATTTTTGTATCATCGATTTCGACGCTTCAGAACTAACGCAGTTCGAGCACTATATAATTCCGCACGAAACAGGGCGACGATGTCAATTAATTCTGCTAAAATACAATACTATAGCGTTAAACTTAACACCAAACTTAAAAATAAAGATGTTTGGCGTAATTTGGAATGCGCCAGTGTATACGGGTCTGATGATGCTTCCTGTGGCTTGAACCCAGACCAGCTCAATTCACGCTTTTTGTCCGCAGGTATTCTGTCAAGGCGTGACAATTGAGATCCATTTACAGACCCGATTGTACAAAACAGTGCTGTGGACGTATTGTACTTTCGGGGTATCTGTCTTGAGGAGCTGGTACTTGCTATTATGTCTGTAAAATCCGAGGCTATTGGCTGCGACTTTTTACCGCCTCGCTTTATCAAACTATTATTTCCTCCAATCGACAGGTACATCCTGCATATCATGAACACTTGTTTGACCACATCCACTTTCCCTAATACTTGGAAAACTGCTACCGTTATGCCAATCCCCAAGAAAGCAAAAGCATCTGTTTCTATCGACTTTCGCCCAAATATTATTGTGTCATTCTTATCTAAGGTTCTTGAGAAGCTCTTATATAGGCTGATTTTGAATTGGGTGAAATCAAATGACTTGCTGACACCCTGGCAGTCCGGCTTTCGTCCTTCATGCAGCTGTGAGACAGCAATATTAAAAGGCTCCACTGACATTAGGTCTGCATTGAATGACGACAACTTTTGTACGCTAGTACTGCTTGATTTCTCGAAGACTTTCGACTCTATTGACCATAATATCCTTCTCCACAAACTTGCTAATAATCACAAATTCAGTTTTTCCGCTATTACGCTAATCGAAGCTTTCATTTCTGGTCGTGAACAGCAAGTTAAAGTAGGTGAAATTTGTTCGGGTAAAATGCCAGTTCCTTCCGGTGTTCCTCAGGGTTCCGTGCTTGGCCCCTTATTGTTCAGCCTCAAGTTGTTAAGAATTCACGTATTCACATGTATGCTGATGACGTGCAGATATATTTAAACAGACCTATTGCGCTATTTGAGGATTGTATCGTACGCATTAATGACGACCTGAATAATAATGGTTTTTGGTTGAGGCTGGTAAAGGCGTTAAGAGTGCCTTTTTTCAATTTTGGGTTGTCTATTTATCCCAGATTAGATGGTACCTGTACTCGAAAGGTGCAGGTGGCCATCAACGACTGCACACGTTTCATTTTTGGACTTCGCCGATTTGACAATGTTTCCCAATACAGTTCGGTCTTGCTAGGCATTTACATATATAAAGAGCAGAGTAATGATTTTTCTTTTTGGGATACTGAGTAGTAATACGCCGTAGTACCTTAGAGAATTTTTCACGTTTATGACATCGCAACGCAACCATAATATCTTGATTCCTCAATTCAATAGGTCAATTATGGAGGGTTCTTTCACTGTCCAGACTGCCCGACTATGGAATAGTCTTCCTACTAACATTCAGAGTGCTTGTACGGTCAATGCATTCAAGATGCTTGTTGGTGATCATATATTTTAAGGTTAAACTTCTTTTTTATACTCATTTATGACGCATTATCATCTTTGGAGTACATACTTTTATAGCTTAGATTTTAGATATCAATTAATTTTCTACATATTTTGTTTATCTATGATTGTTATCTTATGCTCTTTTGATGCTTGAAATTGTATGACCTTTTCATCGATACGGTATTACGTTTAGCTCCAAGATTTGTATGATAGTACTTATAAAAGATTTGTAAATCTTGTGTACTTTTTCCTTGAATAAAGTATTGCATTGTATACCCAATGTCCAAAATCAAGTTTGCGAAACAAACAAAACAAATTTATTAGAAGAAAGGACATGTACAGGGTGTTTCACATCGCGTGTACAAAAATGAAGAATCTAGGTTGTAAAAGAAAAAAATTGTGTGTCGGGGAGGGGTCTATCTGCCTCCTCCCAACTATAGGGGTTTGAATTTTTTTTACGACTAAAATCACCAGTCTTACATTTTAACGTATATCTTCTAAAGTTTTACTGCTAGAGACGTTATTCATATCTCAGTTGACAGGTTACATAATGATGCTAAAGACTGTGTATTTTTTTACTGCTAATAGTTTTAGAAAATGGATTTTCAAACTTTACAAATTTTACAGAATGGTAAACAATTTTTGTGCTCTTCAAGTTTCCATCGAATGAGAACACATTAGCCACTATTTTAAACCCAAATAAAAGCTGGTCGATACGGCGAAGTTGAAAATATTGCGTTACTTTTGAGAATGTTTACAGCACTAGCTTATGTACCCGTTGACAAAGTAGTTAATTGTTTCGAAGAACTTGTTAATTCTGAAGAATTTCCGTCGGAAATTCTACCAGTAGTTGACCATTTCGAAGATACATGGATAGGTCGTCTCAGAGGCAGTAAACGTCGTGAACCAGTCTTTGCCCACAAAGATTTGAATTGCTACTACGAATCTGTAAAAAGGAATCTACCGCGTACTAATAAGAGCATAGAAGGATGGCATAGAGGTTTTAAGGTGCTATTGGGAAGCAATCAATCATTTTGGAAATTTATAGCCGTATCAAGTGCCCAGGTTACTGGAGCTTGTTTGTAGTCCTCGGAATCTTCCATCCTTCCTTCAAGTTTCTTGTGGCTGTTGTTAGACTTCTAGAGAGCGAAAGAGATTAGTATGTCGAGGTGGACAATCGTTGGTTGCAGTGATTAAATACACCGATTTCAAATTTAAGGTATTTTATTGAAAAATCGAATTTAAATTTAAACTACATATAATATGTCTTAACTCTTGGATAGTGTTAAAGCGAACTAAATTATATATAACATTTTTCTTCCTTTTATCCCCTAAACACAAAATGTACCATTGTATGTTTAGGAAGGGTTTTGTATAAATTTTATTAAATAGGGAACGGTGTTGCTGCTACTGCGGTGTTACTAATTCTATGCCACTGTTTCTGCTTCTACGGGGTCACCAATTGTAGATAACTGTTGCTGTTCTTGGTTGCTGCTGCTGCGGGGTCACCAATTGTTGGTAACTGTTGATGTTGTTGGTTTCAGGGTCAACAGGGTCACCAATTGTAGGTAACTGTTGCTGTTGTTGGACGCTACTGCTGCGGGGTCACCCATTGTAGGTAACTATTGCTGCTTCTACAGGGTCATCTATTGTAGGTAACTGTTTCTGTTGTTGGTTATTGCTGCTGTGGAGTCACCAATTGTTGGTAATTGTTGCTGTTGTTTGTTGCTGCTGCTGCTGCTGCGTAGGTAACTGTTGCTGTTGTTGTTTCTCAAACTGTGCAGAGGAGTATGGCCATTGCTTAACACGGCCCCTTTCTTCCCCATACAATATAAAGTTTTTCAATAAATACTTTCAAATTTTTATAATACCGTCATAGCAACTATCAACGGGATCCCACAAGGATTTATGCTTTGCCCGATTTTGATTTATTTTGATTCATGTTCGAAAATCTGTAAGTATGAGAATGGGGATAAAAAGCTTTGCTTAAATGCTGATTATTGTATCCGCTCGATATATTAAACTGTGCGGACAAAAGTGTACACGTTCTAATGGTTTGGTGTGTAATCTTCTATGGTAGAGAAAGCTGAAGTTTAGTTAAAAGTGGTATACTCTCTTAAAGTTTTGAAGAGCTACAAAATGTGTTAAGTGGTTCGAAATTCACGTAAACTTATTGATCCAATTGGACTATT
The DNA here is from genome assembly GCA_964036015.1 of Leptarthrus brevirostris. Taxonomy (NCBI): domain Eukaryota; kingdom Metazoa; phylum Arthropoda; class Insecta; order Diptera; family Asilidae; genus Leptarthrus; species Leptarthrus brevirostris. Next base: position 12,022,079 of record OZ038373.1, read on the forward strand.
TTTCATAAATTTGGTAACTACTAAAAAAGGTTTATTATCTTAATTAATAAGTTTCTTGTGACGTAGAATACAGAAGAGGTCGCATATTAAATAAATTTTGGCAAAACACATTTCATCGGTACTTACCATTCTTAAATAAGTTATCATTCGTTAAGTTACTTAGCATCGGTTTCATAATCATCACAATATTTTCTTAGGACTCCAAATTACAAAACTTCATTGCCATAATAAACCTTTGCAGTCGTTGCTGCTCAACTTTCATTCATATTGTCAATCTCTTTGGAGAAAAACTTTGATAAAAATCGAACTCGATAACAGCAAAGCTAATGTGCCTTGAAATGCATCCGCTATTACGACTTTATTTCCTCATTTAAGCTGTGCTCATTTATGTGTTAAGAAAAATATCTGCAACGATTTATCTTTGAGAAAAGTTCAGAATTTTTCTAGGTTTTTTTAATGAAAATAGTTCAAAATGAAATAAAAAAAAAGAAGTAACTAGTTTGTGTTGAAAACTTTATGAATTATTTCCGACCCAGATTTTGCAGCCACCCAATGACCCATTACACATTAAAACCTAGTTAGAAGTTTGTTTCTTTTCGCTATTCATGTTTAATAGGAAAATCTTTTTCTTTGATTATAAAAAAAAAGACATTGCAATAACAATTTTTTATTAGTATTTTATTTTTATTCGTTAAGAATTATATAAGAGTTAGTTAATCCGTTTGGTGCCGAAGCATCAATTCCATTCGCAGGTAATGTAGGCCCATTAGAAATTCCCTTAAAAGACAATAAGACAGCATGGTCAGAACTTAAAACCTTCCAGATCTCTGTAAGAATCTATTTAAATCCACCGGTGATAACTCAGCTAAGTCTTCCAGATTCTTAAAGAACCTTGCTCTCAAACAGGCGAGTCGTCATTCTCTTAGAGCTGGACATTGATAGAGTAGATACACTATTGATTCAATTTCCTCCTCATCTCTGCAGCTTCTATAGAACTCATTCGATGGTATGCCGGCTCTCATGTCCATAACTCCTATAGGTCAATCTCCAGTGATGAGATCGACGAGTGTTCGTACGCAACTTCTATCGAAGTATGTTATAAGAGACTAGAAGTTTTGATTTAATTCAGTTTTGGACAAAGTCTTCGTGTTGTGAAACAATAGGTAATATTTTCTCACTGTTTCGAAGTCTGACATTTTGTTACGTTAAGGAGAGGAACCCTGTGCGATCATGTTTATATCTGTATTTGAACTTTCCTTGGCCAGCTCGTCGGCTTTTTGTGTACCCTCTAAGCCGACATGTCCTGTAATCCAGCATTGGTCTGAAATATCTATTGATACAATCTTTGACGCAATTGAATTTTATCAGCTGGGAGTTTAAAACCTTGAGTGCTGCTTGATTACCCAGAGAAATAGTAATCTCGATTGCCGATATCTGTTTTGCTTGGACAGTGAGTGCAGCCTCTCTGGCGATTAGCCGAAACGGAAAACATAGAATCGGGTCCCTTTCCTTTCACACTGTCGCCACTAACCTCGGGTTCCTGGGTCACTGCTACAATCCTAGCCTATCTGCAGGAATCCAAGCTGTTCCCCCGTCTCCAGTGTTCCTTCTTGGTCCATGTGTTAATAACAACCTTCACCAATTCTTTGTCCACGGCATTGAAGTGATCTAGATAACTCTAAGAAGGTGTATAGACTTCTTGCTCACCAAGGCAACTTCGAGAAGGCTCTAGTGCTTCTTACATTCAAGACACCTTTAAGAAGGTGTCCAGACTTCGGACTTCTTGCGAATCGAGAAAATTTTAAGAAGACTTACTTTAAGACACAAGACATGTCTTACTATAGGACACAAGACACATCAAAAAGACGCTCTGACTTCCTACCATTTTTAACTAACTTTAAAAGGCGTTACCAGTTACTACGATTCCCGACAAATATAAAAGCATTTGGCCGACTTCAAATTTGAACAGTCAGGGTAGCAGAAAGAAGACATATCGAACCTGAACAGTAGGTCACAGTTGCTACATATGGAAATCTTAATATAGAGCTTCTAACTGCTTCATTATAGGAGTTGTCAGAGGAAAAGGTACAGGTAGGGCTTCGCCTCTTCAGTTTACTGACGTTAGGTAGACGTTAGTATATCAAAAAAACAAATTTCATCCACATTCAGATCGAGAAAGAGTCGTAGTAGTGTACAAATCGTTTGTGACAAACATGGAGACAATCATGTTGGTATACTGCACATATTGTCATTTATGATCGGATACTCAACAGAATTCCCAGCTGCACTTTCAACATATATTCAAACCTAGATGTCTTTACTAGAAATAAAATATCGGAATTGTTCCTCAGAGAAAGCACCTCGTATTTGTCTTATACTATGTGGAATATATTTAATAACTGGTATGATTTAAGTAGCCAAATGGTCAAGCACAGTGCATAGAACATTCTTTAATGTAATCTTGAAAGCATAATGGGGGAGGGAGTTGAATTTTAAGCCATAGCCTGTCATCTGTAAACAAACATAAATATGTAGGGTGGGATGTAGAACTGATATAATCTTCTTGCCCGTTTTACATCGACGAATTGAAGAACATTAATATTCCTTGCGATATGATCCATAGTTGAGTCATGCAATCACTATTTAGTGCCCAGCTCTGTACACTCTCATTCGCCAATATTTCTTCTTTGACAGATATAATTTTCTGTGATGTCTTATCTGCACAGATATCACCCTAATAAAAAATAAGAGAACAGAATCAGTTGTGGTTCCCTCATTTTTTCGTAAATTGGAGTGACGAATTGCATTACGTTGATGACCCTCTGAACACCCCTTCTTTAGTCGAACTTCCAATTACGACGATGTGTCATAACCAAAACCCATTGAATTGATTAGACCCTCACATTTATTTGCCAGATTGTTTGCCCGGATCGAGGGCTGAGAATAAATTAGATGAAAAATCGAATATTACGAAATGTGGGGTTTCAGTAGTTGTACGGCTCCTAAGGAATTTTATCTAATCTTTAATCCTGCGTTCCATTGGGGAAAATTGATCACCTTTATTGGGAATAGCATTAGGGCTATTGTGCATGGAAATCCCGTAGCCCCTGGTAAAATTAAGGGAAAGGTCTTTTTAAATATCTGAACTGGCATCTAAAGCTCTCCAGATTTTTTCATCCATTGGCAACAGTCTGCCAATGGGCCATTAATATCACTTTGGGCCCAGGTTTTCGCAGTTTATTTGTTAAATCGATACGTGGGTAGGATAGCGCGCATTTAATGGATTCCACATGGATTACTGCCCTATAAGTCGGTGCCAATTACCATCGGGTGCTAGCAAATTTTAAGCAGTTTGAGGACCTCTTATACTTGGTTAAACCAGTAAAGGGTTTAACCGAATATTCCAGAATATATCAGGATATTCTGGCTACCCACCAAAAAGTTAAGTGTTTGTGACACTAAGCAAATTATTTTGCACTAATTTGTGTGAACGGAACAGACTCGATGTCCACACCATTAAGCTCGCACAAGATGCATTAGAACCAAATACGTGCTCCACCGACTGCTAATTGGATATTATCTCGTGTTAATAATTGTGATTAATTTGGCTTGATAATACAGTACCTACCTGACATTAATTACACATCTAATTAAGCCAATGGACATCAATAAGACCATCTTCGTCCCCGCCGATGCAAACCGAGATCGAAATACCATTAATCTTGTTAAATTGAGTCCCGCAGTTTAACGAGGTCCGAAATAACCTTAGGACTCCACAATTTTAAATTTTGGTTTATGACTTGTTAATTTACTGCCACTTCCGGCGACCCTGTTCATAATGTTACAAACGTAGTTTCGACAGAATTATTGTCCTTAAATAGAAATTTATAACAACTAATTCCTTCTTAAATGCTTTATAGTGAAACATTAATTTCTTAGAAAGGATAATCTAAAGGCTGTCAAGATGGAACGGGTTAAGCTCCCCCTGGGCTATTGACTTAAACAAGAAAGTTGCCTCCGAATTTAAATTCATAAGAACGCAAAGCTAATTAGAACGAACGCAACCATTAGGCACATGACGAAATTAATATACACAGACATTTAGCAAGGACTTAGGCTATTAGTGCTACTATATAAGGAGAAAAGGAGCTTGTATAGACCGCCGATATTAATAGATCTTGAGCTTGTTTCTCTTAAATAATTTTCTTGAGTTTAATTATCTCGAAAGTATAGAAAAGTTCTGAAGAAAATCTCATTAAATATCACAGTCTCTAGAGAGCTTCTGTTTTTCGCGCGGGGGTGAAAAATTATCCTTATCCTCCAAGAAATTTTAGAAATTTATTAAAATTTAGCAGAATCCATGAATTATAAATACGAAACAACTTAGGACTTTCATCAAAGGAAAGGTTATACGGTCTATGGGATGATAGAGTAAAGCACGTTCTAGGAAGAACTTTCAAAGCATTTGCGTTAATTGATTTACATTAGGAAGGAAGTTTTTTTTCCATTCTGACTGAATAAATTTAATCCTTTCATCGTATTTTAATTGGCTCCCTTGGTTATTTAAATATTAAGGATTCAATCTTTACTTTCATTTAAAATTTCTAATAATTATCAAGACCTCTTTCAAGTTGGTTTAATGCTTACGTGTTCAAGTGTGATGGTACATTCGTTGGTGTCGGTACCAAATTGAAGTGAATTAATGGCAGAACAGGAAACTCGTCAATATTCCTAAAACCACTTTTACAATTTAATTGAGAAGAACGTAATCGCTTTTCTGATAAGTAACATAAAAGATTTTAGCGTCGTTAGACTAGCAAACACTTTATGAAGTAATCAGTAGTAGTAGTTTTTCGATTATTCAAGTAAATCATAGAAGATACAGTAAACATCGAAGCTAGTTAGTTCTGTAACATTCCACTTGTTTAGAAAATCACAAAAAATTCGTTCAGTAAGACAAATCATCGGCGTATAAGCCCCAAGATCAAAATATTGGGTTTTAAAATATTTGATTTTCCGTCATACTTACCAGGTATGGTTAGGTGAGGTTAGGCTAGAGGGATGTTGCTAAAAACATCTTCAACCTGCATCACTTAGACCACCAAAGGGTCCATTATGCCCCATAAATTCATGGGAATTTACTTACTCAAGCTTCTACTCTATAACCATCCTGCTTCCCTAAATCGCAGTAAGGTTTTCAATTCTTAACCCTGTAGCGCGACAAGCCATCAGAAGAAGTAACTACCCAGTAGCCTGCTTCTTCTTGACACTCGCAAAACCTATGTCGAACTGATTCGATTTCCTCCGGACCCCTCTACAGCTCCGGTAAAAATCATTTGCCACTCGACCCAGCCTTCTGGCATGGTTACCCACAGTCCAGTGTCCCGTTAGAACCCCTTCTAGATTCCTGGTGTCGGCTCTGCTACTATTAATGAGTACTTTAGTTCTCCTCTTACTATACAATGCAATGTAACATATATCCCGGTTTGTCCACCGATGACTAATGTTCTTGTAGGCATTACTGGTAATGTCTACCTTAAGAGTGCTGATCGAAATTTTTACATATGTGATCGCGTCAGAGCTATCCCTGGTAGCCCTTACTGGTACTGATTTGTCCCGGTTTGTCCTGAATTACACGAGAGGGATTTTACCCCGTGAGTGACGAAAACCCGTTTTTTTCTTGGTGAGAGAAGTGAGGTAGGAAGAGGGTCGGTCATCTGTGAGTGTCAATCACGAATCGTAGGGGTTTTGCTTGAGTTTTTCCTGATTTGTTTTTGTCCATTTTCGTAACTTCCTCATTAGGGTTCGAAAAATTGTTGGCGTCAGGTTGATTTAGTATTGCTTGAGCCGGTGAATACAAATTTTCAACCCTGCAAAACACTTATGAACCGGTTTGTTAACATCAATCAAAGCCCCTTTCGTAGCAACACTCCAGGAGTTTTTCTACTTTTGCACGGAAGAGAATTGCCGTGAGTTATGGGGTAAAATCCCTCTCGTGTAATTCAGGACTTACTCAGCATTGCCCCAATCCATCGGACCGTAGGCAGATCAATACCTCTGTCAATTGCCGCTCCTTCAATAGATGAGAACGACGTGTTTTCAAAAGTACCTTCGAAATCAAAAAAATCACAAAGGGCAACACCCTTACTATTGACAGCATATTCTAGTTTCCAACTAAACTGTGCAGTGCTGTTATGGTTGATTTGCCTGATATGCGTGCTGGTTGGCGTGTCTTTGAGAGCACTGTACCTAATATGTTGGTCAATAATTTTCTCCGTTGACTTAAGAAGGAAATATCGGACAATATGCCTTGGGTTGAGCCGCTTTCCGCCCCCCGCCCTTTGGTATAATGGCTACTCTTACCTCTCTCCACAGATTGGCGATATAGTTGAGCTATAGCTGGCCCTAAAGATTTTGATAAGTATTGGCAATATATAACCTAGGCCCTGCTGCAGGAGAGCTGGGAAATTGCTGTCACCACGGGGAGATTTGTAGGCTTTAAGGGAGTTAATGGTCCACATAACTGTCCCAGCCGTGATGATTTTACCCGAAATACTCCTCAGTCAGCGTGTTAATCCACAGCGCGCGTTGATTGACTAAGTTCCTCTGGGTTCTTCTGATTACTGAGCACCCAGGGAAATGTGTCTCCAAGAGTAATTTCAATGTTTCCTCCGAGTCGTTGGTATAGAATTTATCAATCCTCTGGAGAAGGCTTATGCTATTGGAGTGATCTTTTAAGAGCACTTTTTAGAGGCATGCTGTTGAAGGTAAATCATCATCTCCTCACAGAGTTTCCTCCATGTTTTTCTCTTGGACCTCCTTAATTTATTGTTATATTTTGTTAGGGCTTCTCCGGGCTATTTGTAGGCCAAGATTATGACGCAATTCCGAGTGCCTCGTTATGAATCGTTTTCTATGAAAGAAAGGATATGTGATTGAGTTAATGGCAACTAACTAAGTAGATATCAATATTTTCAAATTGTATGAAATTGAATCGGTAAATTCGGAAAATATCAGGTATCGTGAAAACTTATACTAATTAATGACGTTTACTTATCAACTCGTGTTCAGCCTCAGTAGACAAACAGCAATTAGTGAAAATTATTTCGGATACTTTTTCACTGTAGACTAGTGTTATAATGGGTCTTTTCCCCTGAAGCCTCAATAGAGAGGTTGCCGGGAGCTCTTTTCTAAATAATTGAAAAGACTCGTTTACAAAATAAATATAAAATTCTTTTATTCAGGGTTTCGTTCTTTCCGGTTTACAATCAACGTTTCTTATTACTAGCACTGTGTTTTATTGTCTAATGCTACGAGAAAGTAGGTGAAGACTTGGTCAACACTTGCAGCGAGAGAGAGATGCAATATGGTACGGACGGCGGTTCTTGCTTCAGTGTTGCAGCGAGAGAGATATGCGATATGGTACGGGCGGCGGTTCTTGCTTCAGTGAATCTCGTGGATAATTGTCGGTATACGACGATGTTGGGTACTTCGTATTCTTAATGTATGGGGATTCGGATAGATTGACAGGCTAACACCACAGAAGTTCTATAAGGATGGGTAAATTGACAGGTTAACACCACAGCCAATCTTGCAGCAGACCAACAGGCTAACACCACAGAAGATCTATAAGGATGGGTAGATTGACTGGTTAACACCACAGCCAATCTTGTGGAAAATCTAAAGGCTAACACCACAAAAGGTAGATAAGGATGGGTAGATTGACAGTCTAACACCACAGACAATCTGTTAACGGATGACCAACAGGCTAACACCACAGAAGGTCTTCTACGGGTAAACGGGAACGAACTACTATTAATGACCAGCAGGCTGACACCACAGAAGGTCTTGTACGGTTACAAGCACTAACTACTACTAATGACCAACACTAACTACTATTGCTACGGATGACACCACAGAAGGTCTAGGAAATGGGCAGGTAACTAGCTACGGTCGGTAAATCTGCTTGCACAGGTGAGACTTTGTCGAACCAAAAACAAACCACTAGAGTTTGTAAAAAGTGAGCCTGAAGCTTCAGTCCTAAGCACACTTAGGTCCGAATTCGATTACTGATGTAATACTTCTGCTCGAGTTCCATAGAGTGAGGCGCGCTTTTATACTTTGTGACATCGAAATCATTTCTCTCCCACTACTATTTTCTGGTTATACAGCACAAGTTCTTATGGATGACGTCACGCACATTTGTAGAACATGGACCTGGAGTTTGTATGGACATGTACAACGAAGAGTTTCTGCAAAAAGTAAAATGTCGAGACATGGGGGACGGCGTAAATTTATGTACGAAGCAAAATGCTTCGTTACAGTGTTTTTACCATAAGTAACCAACAATTCATAGTTTTTCCTATTGAAAACTTTGAAGTGCGTTTTCTCCAGTTTTTATTTTCAGGAATTTTCTAAATTGGCGGGAGTGATAGTTAAAAAAACTAAACGACCTATTGAATCGAGGCAAAGTTTACTTTTCAGTATAAAATTTTGTTCTAATTTAACTGAAAAAGTTGGTCAAAAAGTCTATTTAAATAAATAATTGGTATAGAACTTACTGTTTTGTTTTATATAACAATTAAACATTTTTTGGGCTTTTTTGTTTCACCGCTGATTGAAGACTGTAGCGGCAAGACGCTTATGAAATAGACTTATCACAGGCTGTTTTAGATACAACCCCGGAAGCTGACACGAACAGCTGAGCATTGGTGGTGTAAACAAACCAAACAAACTCGCTGCAGTAAAGAATAAGAAAAGGTTGGAATTATACTTTGTCGTAGTATTTCTCGCAGTAGTTTTAAAGTCTCAACTTGGAATTTACTTGACGTGAACCTACAAATGTTCTGAACATTGTGGTCACGGTTAAAAGTTTCTCTTTTACAATTTTCATGTGTTTCAATGGGAGGACTCTCTGTTGTGCTCGTTTTGTTGAAGTATTGAGGTTAGAATGCGTCAATGGCATCAGCATATCTCTTTAGTTTTGGTTTAAGACAGTATGCAGTTTTATATGTGTGAAAGGATTAGTTAATCTTTGGGTTTTACCTAGAGTAGGCTGTGAACTAATAAATCTGCTGTAATTTATTATTTCACTGTAAAAACTATACTTTTAATGTATTCAAAAATATACCTTGAAGTTCAATGGGTTCATTGCTTTTCTTCCCTTCTAAAAAAATCACGAAAAAACGCTTTTTTAACCTTCTAATTCAAGACTCAAGTTGCTTGTAAAATAAAAAAAAGTAATTGCAGTTATGATTTCGAAACCTTCAGATGTATTTCCAGATTTTACTCTGTCCTTTATGTCCAGCCTTATAAATAAAAAAAATGCCAGCAAAAATGGTACACGAAAGTCTACACTTTCCACCTCTTCATATTTTCCGCTGTGAAAATAATACATACAGTTCACTTTTAGTTCTAAAGTTTAAAACACGAAATACCTGCAGAGTAGCTAAACCTACTAACCTATTCTTATCGAGCATTGTGTAAGTACAGTACCAGGTAAAAATAAACGAACAATTCCCTCTAGCTTCCTTCGAATTCTAAGTACATCCACTCATTTCAAAAGTGCAGGAACAAAGGGTGTTCAGCAAACGAAATTTTCTCGACATTCAAAGTTGAGGGTGTCAAGTACTTTAAATTGTTTTAAGAGCAGTTGAGGTGCTAAGTTTCAATCATCGACACTCATATCGAACTCCTGAAGGATCGAGAAGGAAGTTAAAACTCTTGAAATTCAGTGTTTAAATATTTACTTGAAACAAGAGTGTGTAGGTACTTTCCTGAAAAGGAAAAAGGATTGATTTATGCATCCTGTCGGTTGTTCGGTTAACACGAAATGATCTCTTGCACCAAGTGCTTACATAGTATGTACTCATATCAGCGAGTGTAAAGTAATATTCAAGTGGTTTAACGATAAACCAGATGTTTGACATTATTCCCCTAAAGTCCTTATTATTTTGTCATGTAATCGGGATTGCAATATGAGTACTCCATTCATTTAAACACCAGACCAAGAAGGCAAAATTGTGCAACTCTCCAAAGACGCATAATTGCTACAAAGCCAAGCGGGAGCAGTGTCAGGTATGCCTTTCAGAATGAGTACATTAATATCCCAATCCGCATGAGAATATTTTATTATATGCAGGAGACGAGGCGTGCAATGCAGTCGACTGACTGTAGTACTTTGAAATTGCTCTGGAATTCACGAGATATTCTGAGGTGTTCTGACATGTTCTCGACAACAGAAGGAGCATACTTTAAAAACTTTGTAACTGCAATTATTTTTGCACTTTCATGGCATATACCATCATGGTATAACTTGAATGTTCAGTAAACCAAAAACATTATCAAGTGTTAGAAAGGAACAATCAGAACGTAGTTGATGAAATTAATAGCATCTTTAGTAGCAAAACAAACGAATTAAAACTCTGATTAGGTACCTTCATAAAATTTTCAGACTGTAGTTTATGTGTGCTTTTAAAAGCGAGTGAAAGTTTGCTAACATACTTGTAAGCATACTTGGAAGAAAGCATACGGTAGTGTTGGAAGAATTTATTTATTTTAAATGAAAGCTTAAACAAGTAATTGGTAAATAAAATGCTTTATTGCAGCTCTTTATAAAGAAACACTAAAAGAATTTAAAATTCTGGAATATTTAGATGATTTGTTTCGAAAGATTCGTTCACTCGGACTCACTAATTATTTCTGCCAACAGGTGCGATAACGAAGTTGATTACGTTTACATTCTCCAACTCACAACCCATACTGCAATCAAGTATAGTGCCATAAAATCACATATTTCACAGTCAGTCCATCCTCCGTACCCACTAAGTAGCCCAACCAGTTAGCATCCATAATTACACTCACAGACCATTCCTAGCGTACAGCAGCCGATAGAAATTATATTAAAAAGTCACGGTTTTCAGGTCCCTAGTACGCTGGTTCAGTACTGTGTTGTGCGTGTGTTTGCAGTATGCTAACTAATGAACTCTGACTGAGTAAGCGAAGTAAATGAGTGAAGCGTCCCAGCGGGAAATGAAGCGCTCTAGAACTCCTATGTTATTTCACTTCCAGAGCAAGTTAAGCGCTTCTAAAGAAGGCAAAGAGAAGCGACAAAAGTGTTGTGGTTCGCTCTGCCTTGTTTTAAGGCGCTTCAGTAGAGCTCGGATTTAAATAACATGGGAGCGCTTGCTTCTGCGGACATGTAATGTTAAAATGAAATGAACCATCATACGGATAGTAAGCCCATCGAGCTTCTAAGTAAGCGCTTCGTTTCCCGCTGATTATAGCATATAGTGCTTCTAAGACTCTGGTAGCATCAACTATATTTCCTTTTTCTTCAGCAATGAGGATGCAAGCAATTCTTCACTTTCTAAATTGGACAATTGCAAATCATTAGCGTTATCATCGCTTAAAATAGAATTTACAGAAGAAGTTGTCACAATTTTACTGTCGTATTCTGTATTTTGGGAACCTCTAATAACATTTATTTCTTCAGCTTCTAATCGGCGTATCTGTCTTTTGATCAAACCACAGATTTTTAGAGTCATTTTCAATAAAAATACTACTATATACAATACTTTAGTAATATTCCTTTTTAAAAGTAAATTACTTACCTTAATTTGTGCTTCACTGAAATACACTATAAGAAAAAGTCACTTTAACTTTGTGCACGAACTTCACAACTTCACTTGCAAAATAAAACTAAAAATGTTTCTTTCAAAGCAAGGAAAGTAAGACGACACTAACAGTTACGCATTTTACGAAAAACTTCTCAATAAAAAATGTCGCTTCAAGTGTACTTCTCAAAGCAGTGAGAGCAAAGCGCTTCTTCTACGCTTCAATTGGAAGCGCTTGTTATATTTCCCGCTGGGGTGTCATACCCTAAACTCATAGGCGACGAAAGAAATAAGTCTGAACTCGGACCGGTATTTGGAAGTACCTTAATACTCTGATTAATGTAACTGTGTCACTCACTTGCTTGCTTACCATGAGATGGACTCAAACCTTATAAATGAACGTAGTCTAGGAATTAAGGCCTTTCGTTCAGAACATGCACTCGATTCTTTGGAACGAATCCTTCGGACTCGACCCGTCTCTATAGTAGAGTTGTGCCGGTCCAATCACTAAACCCCGATACTCATGTGAGGCGTATGGTAAGGCGCTCAGCCATTACATTCAGAGTTGAGAGTCATATTGTGACAGAATCAAAAGTCGTGTACACTCCCGTGAGAATTTTAGCAGCCTGTGAAGATACAGATATCATATGAAGATATTGCTCTGTCGTGTCATTCTAATGATGCATTTATAACCGCAAGAGCACCTACCTCGCTGATTTTTTGTATGCGGCTTTAGCTCTCTCTTAGTATATCGAATGAACACTTTTCTGTATTTTTTAAGTCCCGCTTGAACGAAAGGGTAGGCAAACAGTTGAAAAAATTGTTTTTCAATTACTTCGGTTTCTATTGAGGCTACGACAAAAGCGATGACACCAGCGTAGGAGCCGATTCGAGCACTACAACTTTGTTCCTTATGACTGCACCGGTTATTGATTGTGAGAGAGGACAACTTTTTCGAACACTAGTGACAGGACATTGAAACTTCAGATATTGAGGATGATACTTCTAGGCTGCATCTGGAGGAAGAAGAGACCATGGTACACATAATGTCCCAGTGTCCTGTCTTAGCAAGCAGAAGAAGAATTCTGCTGGGACCCCACTGGGTGGAAACGTCTCACAAACAAATGTTTTCGCTGATCACGTATATCGTGGTGAGGAAGGAACACTGAATGAGTTCAGGTACCCCTCGCTCACTGAATAAGGGAGGGGGGCGAAAATAGATCCATTTAAAGCTAGTAACCTCTTTTTATGTTACCATGCTGTCTGCATTCCAACGAACGAATTTTGAACTCTGCGTCTGCATTCAGTCAGTTGTCCTTCTCATACATCATCAGGCATACATGTACTTGCCTGATCGTGTGACTTTTTTTTCAAGGGCATAATTTTCGAACTATTATCAGCAGCCAAGAAGTTATGGCAACCTTTCTGATAGCACTTTTAGACGATGTCATGCATACTAATATATTTTAACAAATTTGCTGCGTCCATTTTTGATACATCATTTCAACACATTCAGAGTAACTTTTAAGCTTGCAATGATTGCTATAAACCTTTAATCTTCGGTAGAAGAAATACTATTAATCGCTGTCGAAGTTAAAGAAACTGACGAAACTGTTTATCCGTTTACTTTATCTGGAAAGATCAAAGACCATCTTTTCCATCAATGTCGAAATATTTCAGAAATTTAATGGAAAATTATATCTGGAACACTTAAATATTTCAACATCTTCAGTTTTTCTAGATGACGTCAAAGGGAAAAAAGGAAAAAGTGTCTCTTTCAGAAAGGAATATTGCGCATAATGTCACAGTTAATACCTTTCCTCAATGACATTACCCAATTCGGATCCTTTGCACTCCTGTTGTTTTCAATTTTCAAAGTCAATGGGTGGCATTGACATAGTTAGCTCAAGAAAAAGTTGTACAGAATTTTCCATTGGATGTCGACGAAGAGAAAAGTATGAATTAATTTCAAGAATTTAATTACTTCCGCACGACTCTCTGTGTAAAGCTGACTCCGTCTTGAATGACTTCAATTTGAAATAGACGACTTTCCAACACTTCTTGGAATTTCTTTTAATCAAAGGTGCTTTCTTCCGGTGAAGGGATTTTCTTGAACGTTAATTATTGTGCAAAGCACTCGACTATGGCTTCCGTTAGGGGAAAGCTATTCAATTTCGGTCCATTTCAGGATTCATACCGAAACATGTTCTAGTAACGTGGATCTGTGGTTTTCATTAAATCTCCCATAAGCGTTACTGCACTCGGAAGAGCTCCGGCGAATATGTTTGCTGCATTCCATTAATGTAGCTTTGTTTACGGAACTTACTCAACCAGATGCAGTGGCTGTAGTGGAGGGGGGTTATGTCGCAAAATTGCAGAGGAATCCCCCCCCCCTGTACGTACATATGTTCGCATAGACTCTGCCGGAACACTGTTCTTGGTATGTTTGTACAGGTGTACTATATAGATTCACTTCCCAGTACGATCTCGGTTCTGCCTTGCTGGCTTAGAATTTGTTGAATAATTCAAATTATAACTCGTCTAGAGCATAGAATATTCCGGGTGATGCCATGTATTGGGACATGCCAAGGCACAAAGGCCATCCGCACGACAGGTTATATCAAAAGTTTTAGAACGCGGTTGTCCCGTGCAGTGTGCTGGTCTACTACACAAAATCATATTTTTAGTAGAGCGAAAATGGCGATTGCAAGCCTTAATAATATGCCGTGTAAGTTTTGGCAACATGCATTTCCATTTGCATGAAAAACAATAACATTCCTTGGGTTTTCCCACTGTTCTAGTCTTATAAAAGGAAAAAATTAGAAAACTTTGCAGACAGCGCGTCAGTGGCAATAAGGAAGCAGACACAGGCAGAAGCACTCGGTTTCCGAAATATTAACCGGATGTGGCTGAGCCTAGTGCTTCAATCCAATTGAATGTGTGAAGACCTTTTGAATTCTGAACTTTGAAGTTGTACACAGTTCAACTCCTCCCAACATTGCAATGTATCTTTATTAAATAACAAATCCTTGAATATCTCACAAATTACTTGGCTTGCGGTGCGTGAAAGATGAACAACACTTAGCCCAGCGGGATGTTTTTATTCCTTTGGCGTGGTGAATCATCGTTCACCGCATCCTAGCATCCAACAAAGTTTAGTTCAAGTTTCACAAGAACCCTTTCTAGCAGTACCATAACGCTTCAATATCAGCTGCAATCTTGCACAGTTTTCGAACAAATACGGCAATATGAAAAGAATCCCTGCAGATTTCCTGCAACTACAATATGGTGGGAATCCCATGGTTGGCATATAAATTTCACGTTTTACAGAACACATCTCCATTAAAATCGCCCAAAAGATATTTGAACACTTTTTCAACCTTCGTGATTTTCTCGAAGCTTGAGCTTTCAGTGCTACTTCTACATATATCATTTTCTTTATGGGGTGTTTACAGATAAAATGCTTTTCTGGAACTGAGAGAAAGTTTTATCGCTTCAAGTTATCCGGGAACACCTGATAAAGAATGCAAATCCGCGACAGTTTGATTCACCAATCATCGCATTTTTCAATTAATCATTCTTTCCATGATTGCAGTTTTTTCCGCTCTCCAAGAAGCTTAGATTGCCATGAAATTGTGAACGAGAGAATGTGTGAAAAAGTATCTGGAAAACATTTGCACGTTTTGTTGTTGCATTTTTTTGTAAAGCTCAAAGTGTGAGCTCTTAACAGATTTTCACTGTATTTTTTTTATATTGTTTCTGTACATGCAAATCGTATTAAGACTGGTACTTTCCGTTGAAATAATACGGGAAGCTGTATTTGTGGAAGTAGTACAAAAGCGGTAACTCAAAGCAGCAATCCGGAGGTTCCAGGTTCGAATCCCACCGGCGACGATCGATGGTGTTTTCTGCTGATAACAGATCACGCTAAAAAGGTCATGGGGGTTGCAGGGAAAATGTCAGTGGTTCGGAATCCACTTTAAATGGTAGGTCCACTGACAATCGTAGTCGTATGTAGGTGAGGAACACCTTTTTTAGGGTCCTCACCATCCCGCATTAGTTATAAACTTATTTTCTGTATATTTTGAGAGGTTGTGTACTTGGTCCTCGTCGGATTGGATTTGCTTTCCTTCGGGGTTCTATCTGGCATTCCTCATTAATCTGGTCCAAAATTATATCCTTTGAAAAATGGTTAAATAAGATTCGTAACTCGGTTATTTCAGGCTTCTCTTGCCTGTTGTTACGACGTCATCGCTCTGACCGAAACCTGGCTTCATAACGGTTTAAATGATGCTGAAATTCGTGACGAGTCCTATCAGATTTTTCGTAGGGATAGATACTCTAACTACATGGCTCATGGGGGCGGCGTACTGGTTGCATGCAAATCACATTTGGATTGCGGCTTGGTTGATATTCATGCCTTTTTCGACACGCTCACAATCTCATCTGGTGAAGATGCACATTTTCCTGCTCTGTTGTTATATCCCTCCAAACTTGACAAACTATGCTGATGATCGAAGTCTTTACGATATTTAAATTCTTATCCTAGATTTTATTAATAATATGACAAACCCAGAGGACGAAATCATCCTTCTTGGTGACTTTAACTTACCCAGTGTTCAATGGGTAGGTATTCAACGCTGATGACGATGACTACCTTCCCTTAAATTGTTGTACTGCTAAAGACTCCCATTTTCTTGACGATATCTCCTCCTCTGGTTTACACCAAATGAGTGATGTAGAGAGTTCTATGGGAAGACAGTTAGATCTTATTTTTTCTTCTGATTCGAGTAACACTATACTCGAACCGACTTCTCGTAACTTATCCGCTATCGACAGTTTACGTCCGCCCATTTTCATCTCTTTTTGCTACGATGGTTCTAATACTGCTAACCCCAACGTAGATCAGTACGTTCTTGATTTTAAAAGGGCGGACTTCTCTGATTTTCCAAACAGGATCCTTTCAATTGATTTCACATCTCTTTTTTATCATAGCGGTATCGACGAGTACGTTTCCATGTTTTATGATAGGATTTATGATCTGTTTAATTTGTGTGCACCAATCAAACGGTCGAGATCTACGGAGACTTAAGATAAGAAAAATAGACTATGGAAAATTTACTTACGTCAGCTTGTTGTGATTTCGTTTATTGTCATGCCAGCTTTTTGGCGTTATCATCCTCTTTAAACATAGAATACCTCGGTAATGTTCGCGACAACTTGCATAATGATCCTCGTACCTTTTTCAAATTTGTTAATATGAAGGAGAGATCTGATAATTACTCATCTACAATGTGGTACAATGGATCGTCTAGTTGCAGCGCGCCCGTTATAGACGACAACTTTGCATTGTTTTCTGAGGGCGCTTTTTCATCGGGCAATTTTGTGCCTTCCCTGAAAGAGTTTGGGCATATCCAGGATCGTCCCGTTGCCTCCAATGCTTTGCCCATTATATCTCGTCATATTATAATGAATGGTATCAAGGAAGTTACAATGGAATTTTCTTTCGGTCCTGATGGTGTTCCACTTGCATTCTTGGGATCCTGTTCTGACGCCCAGCTCACTCCACTGGAACTCATCTTCAACAAATCTCTTCAGGCCGATAGATTTCCTACGCTACGGAAGAGCTCCTTTATAATTCCTGCCTATAAAAAGGGCCATAAAACTTAATAACAAATTATAGGCCAATCGCGAAGCTTTTCTGCATACCCAAGTTGTTCGAATCTGTTATATATTCACAGCTTGTTGGCTTAATCTCTTCTAATCAACATGGCTTTCTACCGGGTAGGTCGAGGACAACTAACCTGCTTGAATTTACATCCCACATTATCTCTGCCTTCCAACGAGGTCTCTAGACTCACTGCGTCTACACCGACTTTAGCAAGGCATTTGATAAGCTCCCTCATTATGCTTAAACTTGAAAAGTTGGGTGTTCCACCTGTAATGCTCGACTGGATCTGCTCTCACTTCAAAGATAGGATTTATCGAGTATCTCTCCGTAATACTTTAACCAGAGTCGATAGGACTTCATCTGGCGTACCGCAGGGTAGCCATATGGGGCAGCTGTTGTTTATTCTTGCCATTGACCACATTGTTCCTCTGAATAAGCACTCCAAAGATGATATGAAGATTTTCTCATACGTTAGAAACAGTTACGATTCTTCTTTCATTCGGATAATTTAAATACCTTCAAGATCTGGTGCGGATCTAATGGCCTGTAGCTTAACTTGGATAAATGTGTAGTTGTGTCATTCTCTAGGAACGAAAATCAGCTCGTCTTTGATTATACCTTTGCGGAAACTAATATCTGTCGCGTGCAGTCCGTTACTGACCTTGGAGTGAAGCTTGACCGTAAACTCGATTTCACTCTGCACATTAACTACATTGTTTCTAAGAGTAATTAAGTTCTGGGTTATGTAAAGCCGTGGTCAATGGAGCTTTCTAATCAAAAGACCTTAATTCACTTATTCTTTTCTTTGGTCAGGCCAATTCGCGAGTATGCATCTCAGGTGTGGTCTCCCTGCTATGCTGTTCATTCTAGACGGATTGAGTCGGTGCAGCCGAACTTTGTTAGGTTCGCACTAAGAGACCTTCCGTGGAATGATCCACTCAGGCTTCCTCCTTATGTGGATCACTTCCGGTTGCTTAATATACACTCGTTGAAAGAAAGACGTAGAGTTGATGACCTAGTCTTTATTCACCACATAGATTCTTGCACTCTCGCAGGTATGGTTTCTTATAGGCATACCCCGTATAGCTTAATGCATGTTGTTCACTCTAGGTCTAACTATGATATGTATGAGCCTATAAATCGCATGTGTAGAGCCGTGAATATGTGTTCTGTTCTTGACCTGACTCTTACTAAGGATTTGCTAAAACAATCTCTGTTGTATGTACATCCCTGATTGTTGGGCATGTTTTGGTTTGTTAGGTTAAACGAAGATTGTGGAGAGCAAGAGTAGTAGCTTTTAAGTAAGGGAAAAAAGAAAAAATAATATTGGTATTTGTCCATTGCAACAATTATGCGGTGAGAATATAACAAAAAAAAATTACTTTAAACTGTTTCTTTGCCTACGGCCAATAAGCGGTTGTAGTCCCCGTGATATCCTTCGTTGTTGAAGTATAAGCCACGGTAGTGGATGATTGTAACTTGTATTAACAGTGCAAGTTGTCTACTACAGGCGAACGATGAGATATCCTGGCTCCAGTGATGATTTGACATTGGGTCGTAATTTTCAGGCGAGTAATGCATAAGCTTCATGATATGACGGTCATAATTTCTTTTTCAGGACAGTCCGGGTCACCAGCTGTGTATGAAATAATTAAGCTGCCACTACAGAGTCAAAAGTGTACTGAAATAGTACATTGTACTACTGTGCGGAAAGTAACCGCCCACGAAGTCGGCGGCGATCGGCTACCGCCGAGTTGTACATATAATATTTGTTTCAGAGTTGCACCAATAGGACTAGGACAATCTTTAAAGTTCAAAGAAATAGAAAAACACCTTTTATGTCCTATTATTAAATTTTATTTAGAGTTTAAAGTTAAAAACTCCGTCCGGATAACATCAGATCAAGAATTGCGATGGAACATGCAAAGAACGTGTGAATGAAGGAAGAATATGATTTTTTATATTCGAAATTACATGGGATAGAGTTTCAGCTTTATATATTGCGCCTCAAGCTTACAAGAGACCTGTAGACTTGGAGACGGAGTTGCATCAATTCGTTGGGCGGCACGACCACCATGCCATGGGCCCGGGTTCGATACCAGGTCTTCCGTGAACTTTTATTAAGAAATTAAAATAATCCACTCTGTCTCTGGGCTGTTTTCTAGCCCGCAGCAATGCAAAAAGAAGACATTCAAGTTTCCTCACTTCCCTTACTCTAATTCCCTTCTGAGCAAAACCATGCTAACGCATCAAAGGGTTGTCCCCTAGGCTTTGGCGTAGACAACGTTGTGTATGAATGCTTTAAATTGTTTGATGCGAGAATATGGGAGGCGGTTGACAGTAAGTTAAAGATTAAATGTGCTCAGTTAAAATGAAAATTGAATGTTATGGTGAAAATTAAGAATAAGTCAGTGAACTGCAATTTGAAATTTAATGACTAAAAATTAATGACTAACTGGAAAAATTCGCTATATAGTAAGACTTTGGTACATAATTTTTCAACTGAAACTTTTACTAAAAGCGAAATGGATTTACTTAAGAAGGGACTAAACTACACTTTTAAGCCACCGAAGCCCCCGATTGAGGATATTGTAGGATGTAGAAATCGGTATTTCAAAAAGTCAGCCTCTCCTTTTAGTTTCTTACTCGTATCTGGTGGCACACAGCTACATACGTAATGGATTAAAATGAGCTGTTTGATTTTGACATTTTGACGTTTTGACAGTTTTGAAATTTTGGAGACGGAGTTGGATCAATTGGTTGAACGGCACAACCACCATGCCATGGTTCCCGGGTTCGAGACCAGCTCTCCCCGTGGGTTTAAAAAAAAAATTTAATTAAAAACTCCACTCCGTGTCTGGACTGTTTTCTAGCTCGCAGCTATGCAAAAACAAGACACGCTTTGCACACTAGGGCCTATTGTGCTAACCCTCTCAACTCTTTACAACAAGCCTGTCCCTCCGAAGAGGTTCAACAGCTACCGCAGTTGGCAGCCAGTCAGATCATCAGGGTACCAGGGTTACTTTCCAAATAGGCTACATCTGCGCCTGGTCACTGCAGGGCATTCACATAAAACGTGTAGTGGGGTTTCATCATCCTCCAGACAAAGTCTGCAGGTGGGGTCAATGGTTCTGCCTATTTTTTTACCAGGTGCTTCATCAGCTATCAGTGGCCGGTAAGCAAGCCAGCCAGAGTTCTACATGCAACCTCAGCTTGAGGAGCTTCCTGGATCTGTCCGATGAGTGTGAGGGCATAAGGCTTCTTGAGTGAGCGTGCCCTTCAATGTTGTTTCAATACAACCTATGCTTCTCACTTGTACGGTTTGCTATCAACCTTTTAGCCGTGCAAAGAGGAATTCTACAGACTGACTCAGAACCTATGAAAGATGTATTGGACTCTTGCCTGGCAAGGTCATCTGCCTTTTTGTTCCCAGTGTATTCCTCATTTCCCGGTATCCAAACCAAGTTAACTTTATTAATTCTACACAGATCATCTAGGCTCTTTTGGCATTACCACATCAGCTTAGATCTGGTGGTAGATGAAGCATTTGCCTTATTTGCAGCTTGGCTATCCGAGAAGATGAAGATGCTCTTGTTCTTATAAGCTCTTTCTTATAAGTACTTAAGTTATTATAAGTACTTTCTCAGGGCCGGTGATGCAAAACATTTAATTTATCAATGGGCAGTGGTATTGTAATAAATACTCGAATTATCGTCGAAATACTTGAAGTTCTTATTTAAGTAAGAGCTTGTAGTAAATATGCTGCTGAAACTAAGAAAATTAGTTTTTCTCTGCCAATTTCATTAAACACAGTGTCCGAATGAGATTAGTTGAAAAGCTTTAAAAAACGGGATTTTAAGTTATTTTTTTATTGGACAGATATGAATCCGATACAAAAAATATCGATATTTTAAGTTCTATCACTTTTTCGATATTTTTCAAAAGTATTATATTTTATGGCGATATTCTTGTTTTCGAATTTCTTTTAAAGACTCCTTTTGCCTTTTGCAATATAGTCCCAAAACGGAGAAATAAAGTATATTCATAAGACAAAAGTCATTAAGCCGTTTTAAATCGATCTTCTAGAAATCACAAAATAACATCGTTTTATTTTCCACTCAATAAAATCTAACAGCCATCCTTACCATATAAACTGAAATATATAGTTCTTTTTTGAAAAAAAAAACTCCTAGCATAACGTTGGAATTTCTTTTAATTTTTCAAACCTTTCACTGAATTTGTGAAACAATGGCTTGGTCTCCAATGAATGCTTTGCCCAGTATCCAATAGTCTACTTCGCTTTACTCGAGAAAAATCCACCATGACCGAGTCCTAGAGAACTCTGGAACTGGTCGAATTCAGAAACTTTCACACGAACGCAACATTATTTTTAATATCAGTCTAAATGTGTGACCTCCTCGACGTTTTGCTTCGACTTCGTCTGCCTTCAATAACCAATTCTGGTCATAAATGCAAACGGCGGGGTAGAATTTGTGCTCTGATAGGATACCCTTTAGGAAAATAAACTTTGTTCAGGATATTGCTGATTGCTAGATTAAAAAAATGGGATAAACTTTTTTGGCTGACTTCAGTTAAATTCCGACCGACTTCATTTCACTCGTTCCACCTCATCCGGCCCTGTCATCTCTGTCCACATGGCTGCCACAGATAATAACACAGTAGAAATCATAATAAAAGGATAAAAACTTCATATCGAGTTTCCCTGTGCGAGATAAGCCCAACAGCATTGCAATGAAAACTTTTTCTGCGATATGCGCGTTATATGAAAACTTTGGCGTTCATGAGTTTTGATGAGTCCTTGGCATTAAGGTCCTTTTGCGTGGGGTGTGTGACTTCGACACCGCCAGAGAATTCCGCAAAAACTTGGGTGGGCAATTCTCTAAAGTGGTCTTTCATTGGTATTTAGATACGAACAATGGAGCCCGTTGTTCCTTATCTTCCATCTTCTGGCGAAAAGTTGATGTGCATCATTACTTAGTCTCTATATTTTAATCTAATCTTAAGCTTGGAACTGGGGGGGGGGGGGGGGGACGATGACGACAACGATGGCGACAATGCCGACAGTCGACAAAGGATAGAGTCGATCCTCAAGATATCAGGACTGCTAACCACTCTGGTAATTCCTTTTGAAGTAAGTAGGGATTAAGGTTTTATCTAAAGGGGACTTCTGCTTTCATGACTTTATTAAAAATCGATCGCTCGTTTTAAACTTTGTTTCTTTATTCAACCTGAGGTAATGCGCTTTTCTCATCGACGATATGCTCAGTTTCGCCTTTCATACTTTGTAGACGTTGTCAAGATGACAAAAACAGATGTTTTTCTTACAGGTAAATTAGATGGATTAAGTTAACGACAATAAAACTATAAAAAAGGGATGTCTTGATTTGTTTTGATTTTTTTAACAAATTATAATCAATTTTAAAAATGTTTGTTTATTTAGAAACTTTCGAAAGGAGTCAATAACCTGGTTAGCTCGATATTTAGAGATTTCAATTTCGGCACAGTACATGGTTCTATTTATTTAGTAGTGTCGTTTCGATGAGCCTCTTAAAAGACGATTGATATTGTAACGTAAATGTAACGTATCTTCGGGCTTGGCGGATTAATTAAGACACTTACTTTCAATTACAAATGTTCACAATTTTGTTCACATCACTATTAATTCGTTTAACAATTTCCTTTACACGTTCTCTTCACAATACAACGTTTCACTTTAATAATTAACACTTATCACTTCGCTGGTTAAAATACAACTAACTCTTCGGAGTCTAAATCACGACTAAAAAATAACTAGGTTGCTACTCAACCCTATTTATACTACTTAGCCTAATTCTAGAAACTTCTCCCACTTAATAATTCGTGCATTACTGTTTACCCCTGATCGAGTCGGGTATGCAGGTCGACTGCTTATTCACCGACTTCAGCAAGGCTTTTGATAGGATTAACCATGGCCAAGTTCCAGAACCCTGTGTTATGCTGATGATGATAAAATGTTCCGCGCGGTCTCTCGCGGCAACGACGACTGTACTCTATTGAACTCCGATATGTGCATTTTCAGATTTGGTGCTCCAATAATCCTCTTCCAGAAATTGCACTTGAGCAGGCTTGACTTGATCAAGGACCTGGAAGTGTATCTTAACTCCCGTCTCTCCTTCGAGGACCACGTGGACTTCCTGGTTGTCAGAACCGATTCCACGCTTGACTTTTTAAAATGATAGTCTACGGAGCTTGAAGATTCTCATTTGACGAGGCTTCTGTACTGCACTTTCGTCAGATTTATCCTGAAGTACGCCAGTCCGGTCTGGGATCCTAACTTCGCCGAATTGAGTCAGTCCAGCGCAGATTCCACCTTGTCCTACCGGGCTTAGTCTCATTTCCCTTGAAAAGAAACGCAAAGTCCCAAACTTTTTTTTTATATGATCTGCTGAGCGGTTGAACTGTTTAATGACGTGAGCATCTCCGTCCCAGCCCGGACTTGAGGAATCATAACTTCCTCCATGTGCCTCACCGCCATACTTTGTATGGAATGCACGAGCCCATCATCTCCATGTCCAGACTATTCAATGAGTTTGCGGTCCATATCTAGTTCGGACGTTCCAGGCTGCAGCTAAAAACCCAAAAAAAATTTATCCAAAAATAAGATTTACTCGAAAAGTCGGTGCAGATTAAAGAAGCCCGTACACCACCGAACCATACAGTATAATCAAATTCTTTCTTGCCCAATCTCTCAATTCAATGTAAAATCCTTTTAAAAGTGATATTACACAAAACCCATAAACCGTACAAAAATGAGCCCCAAAATGTAATTATGGTTCGAAATTCCAAGATACATAATTTCCTCCTTATCTGAATTTTCCAACGAAACACAGTAAGCACTCATTTTAATTGCTCTTTCAGAATATAACAGAAAACCGAACCCGAAGCTATTTCATGGCAATCACTCGGTTTCAGTACAATCAAGACAAAGGAGGTCCTGTGATTACAAATGAACAACATTACTTTTGCCCCGCCATTACCAATCCCACAAGAATCCTTCCAAGACTGCAAATAAATTTTAATTCCTTGCCCGATTTGCTTCGATCGGACTAAAGCGAGCCCATAAATTTCAATAAGACGAACCAAGGTGTTCCCAAAATTGGTTTTATCTAAAGCATTTCGTCTCCTTTACCGGCAAACCACCTGGAAATATTGTCACCGCAGGCGGTAGAAATGAGCACGGCACAGGAATTATGTACTCTGTCGCAAGTACCTGACACGCCTGCCAAATGTCCTTTTTGATGAGCTTCCTTTGAGCGAGAGAACGCGTCGCCATGCAATATTTATGCCCCAATCTCGTATTATTATTAAAGTAATGAAAAGTGCGACACACCTTGAACAAAAGCCATTTCGAATATAATTTCGGGGAGAATTACGCCCGCCATTTGTAAGATTGGAACATTACGGTGGGCCGTTTACTGTGTCGCGTGAAATTATGTGAAGAAATCCATGTGGGGAGTCCTGTAATGTGATGTAATTTTAAAATTGCGGCAAAGGGAGACCGGGATACGGAATCCGGTATCCGGGGGCCGGAGACGTACAGATTTAGTGTGGCGCTTCAATCTGAAATTAATTTAATCACCGCTTAGCGTGTATATTACATATAGGTGGGCGTCAGATGTGATTACGAGCGCTAATAGTATTCCCTAAAGTGTCATTAGCTGCTAGCTCGCGGATAGTGATTATCATTCTTCTTAATGTCGTGCCAATAATAACTGTATCAAGCGCCATTATTCCTTAATAGTATTTCCCAGACATTGCACAGGCACAACATAGCAGTCAATTGGAGGTTTTGTCGCAATTACGTTCGCTACTGCTTTTATATATGCGCGATTGAGCCGAAGAGATTTGTAGTGGATTAGAAATGAGCTTACTTTGA
Organism: Leptarthrus brevirostris; assembly: GCA_964036015.1. NCBI lineage: Eukaryota > Metazoa > Arthropoda > Insecta > Diptera > Asilidae > Leptarthrus > Leptarthrus brevirostris. Next base: position 12,047,301 of record OZ038373.1, read on the forward strand.
TTGACATTTTGTAATGAGTTTTCAGGGAAACTTAACGTGAGATCGGCGGGATATACTGCGGAAAAAGGAGGATTTTCCATGGAAAATTCTTATAAATTTTAATTCCGAGAATTCTTGTAGAGTCGAAAGTTTTCTTTAATTTCAATAATCGGCGTGTTAAAGACGTAGAATTACCATATCGTCGGCGCGAAAACTGCTGTTGGCGTATTTTTAGTACTTATAATTGAAATGCATAGTAAAAATAGGAATCAGGATCAATGAGTGTGCAACAGGTTCAAATCTCACTGAAGCAGTTAAAAGTTAACATGAAGGAATATTCTAACACTTCATTATTTTGGGTTACCCGCATGGTGGGCGCCGCAATCAAAGAGTTCTTTTGTACAACTATTCTTACACTTGCTCGACAATTTATCTCTACTGCATGCTGCTCGAGCCTGGGCGAGAGTCCACTACCTCAGAATTACACTCACGTGCACTAAAAAACTCCGCCGTAGCCGGTCCCAAGCCCGGTTAGGAAAGGAGGATGGAAAGCCACGCGCCAGCCAGAACACCTCGACTTAGAGAGGACCTACGCGCTAGACAGATACATTCTCGGTGACTCCCAGGACGTCTTAAGGAGCAGCCCTCATTCTAGGATAGGATAGGTAGGCTTATAACCCGCTTATCTGAAGAAATCCAACATAACACCAAACGTCTAGTGCACCTCGGATACCTCGGACTAATATTGTGATGACGACCTTATAAACAATGAACAACGATCGGGCTTCGGAACGTGAGAACTCTGTGGGAGCGCAAAATGACCCATAATAAAATAAATATCTTGGGATTTAGCGAAACTAAATGAAGAGAAAGTGGAAAATTAACATCACCCACATCTGAAGCCGACCAACTATACTCTAGCAAGGAAGAATTAGATACACCACGCATGACAGGTGTATTATTGTTGCTAACCAAGCTTGCCCGCCAATCGCTACTGGACTGGTCACCAATATTCGACCGAATTATCTATCATAGGCAGATTCCGGACCCAGGGTACGTAACATCTCAATAATTCAATGCCATGCGCCGACCGAAGAAGCGGATATAACATCTAAGGAGGCCTTCTACCAGCTCCTTGGTGACCACAAAACTTATAAAAGTGATATCAAAATACTCATGAGGGATCTCCACGCTAAGTTTATCTGTAACAACATTGGCCTGGAACATGTGATGGGGAAGTTTGGACCCGGAAACAGGAACGCAAATAGGGAATTGTTCGTTGAATTTTGTAACACGCGGCAACTTGTCATCGGTGGATCCTTATTTAAACACAAAATTACTAATATTTAACATCGTGGGTTTCTCCAGCCGGCAGAACTTAGAATCAGATTGACCATATTGGTGTTTCGAAAAGTTGGAGAAAGTCTCTTCTTGTTGTAAGGTCGAAGCGCGGCACTGATATTAGCAGCGATCACCATCTGGTAACAGCTAAGTTTTGCTTATGTACGGCCAACATTAATACCAGAACTCGGGGTCATAAGAATGGACCAAAACAAAGGTTGGTAAACTATTCCATATGCGTATTGTTCTGCTTAGGAAAGATCCCCGAAATTTGACAAGGGTTGTATCAATTCGTTCAGTGGCAAGATCACCACGCCATGGGTCCAGGGTTCGACACTTGGTCTTCGCGTGAGCAGCAATGCAATGCAAAAAAACAATTTTCCCTCATTCCTATTTCCCTAATTCCCGTCCGGTCAAAGCCATGCTAAGCGCATCATAGGGTTGTCCCCAGGGCTTTGGCTACAACATTAAAAAAATAATTATCAAATTTAACCTGGAGAGTAGAGGAGTGGGATCGATTTGAAACTGTTGTATCACGTGTTGTGATATTATGTCGACAATCAATCAAGCTAGTAATTCCGTTAGAGCAATGGTCGCGGAAAACCATTAAACCATAGATGAATGGAAGCAAACCAGTATTTCGTCGATGGTTCAGAAAGTCAATGTTCTCAGAGATAGTGTAGTTGTCAATAAGTCTAATAACCTTTTTTTGACAACTATCACAACTGGATAAAAGAGAAGGCGAATCAATTAAATTCTGCAAACAATTGAAAGCAAAAACAATTTTGTACTTGTTTCGTCTAGTTTCTAGAGAATCGAGCCTTAAAAGTTTAAGTCTGTCTGAATAAGGTTGTAGTACAAGTGGGTTGTCAAACGGCAGGCAAGCCGTACGAAGCGGCGTTAGACTGCTTCGACGCGATCAATGTGTACATTTTGAAAAGGAGACCAAACACAACCGTCATACTCTAGAATTGGTCTAACAAAAGTGCAATAAAGTAGCCGCGTAATATAAGGAACATCAAATTCCTTTGCCCACCTTTTAATATAGCAGAGTGTCGAATTAGCCTTGTTTACTATCGCGTCGATATGTTCGTCAAAGGTAAAGCCCCAATTTACCCACACTCCTAGATCTTTGGTTTTGGCAATGCACCGGCAGTGATGGTATGGTATGGTATATTTGTCGTCACTAGGAGTACCCCTCACTAGGGTATGTGTGCTATCACAATGGACCTCCTAACCTAACCTAAAACATTGTCGTACACTTACTTATATTAAGGGGGCGACGATTTATAGAGCACCATCTATAAACGGCGTTTGTCATAGTTTAAAATCTCACAGTTACACAGACAATTAACAATACAAAAGATCTTGGTGTCGTCAGCGTAACATAAGATTTTTGAGATTCGTAAAGAACATATACGTTGATGTAAAATAAATAAAACTGAACCGAGATGGCTCCCTTGGGGTACGCGTGCAGTACTAAGAATATCTTTAGATAGAGACCCGCGAAAAAATACTCGCTAAGAGCGAAGTCAGTCAATAACTATGGAGGGGAACCCAAGGATAGCTTATTTGGGAATAAGAATTCTATGACTAATACAGTCAAATGTTTTACTGAAATCAGTAACCTGACTCCCAGTTTCGGTCTCAGAAAGACAGAAGTAAGAGAATTGCAACATGTTTGCGGTAGTTCCCTTACCTTTAACAAAGTCGCGCTTAAAGGAACCAAAAATTTCAAAACTTTACCAATAAGTTGCAGTTGGCAATAGGTCTTTAACTTGTTAAGTCGTCTTTATCACCGGTCTTGTGAAGAGGGATAATCACAGATAATTTCCAAAAATCGGGAAAGACAAAGCCATAGATTAAGTAAAACAAGTAGGTACTTAAGAAAGGAGGCAGGAATTCCATCCGGACTTATGAAAAGCTATTGGCCAATGAATGGAAGTGTTGCGTGACTGTATCGTCATCGAAATATGGATCCTTCATCTCCAGCGATGTTGAAGATCACTTTGTCAAGTGAGTAAAATTATTAAAGCTGTTGTTGTAAAAAAATCACCGAAGAGATTTGATATAACTTCAGGCTCACTACTTTCGCGAGCACCCAAACTTGTTGGTCGTTTAGAATTCACATTTTTCTTACGCAAACTATCTTTCATACGATTAACATAAGCACTGTAAGAGCGTTCAAGACCAGAAACAAATTGATCCCGCAACGTAGAGGCGTAGAATAAGTGTGAAAATCCGCATCGCCCCTTGTTGAATAGAACTTTACTTTTTCTAAAAAGTAAACGTTTATTCCGGTTCTGTCTAGCAATTTTCACCGTAATTTTTCCTATTCGGGTCTTTCCGTGGTTCACTGGATTTATTAGGTATTCGTTTATAACTATTCTTGTACACAATAAAAAGTTAGGGTATGCTAGGGGGGAAGGGGGGCAGGAATTTAAACAATAATATGGTTATTAATTCTCAGAGACACCTGTATTTCTTGTCCTGATAAAGCGTCCTCCTTTAGTTCCTACAGTATATCCAAGACGGGAGACGGAGTTGGATCAATACGTTGAGCGGCTAACGCATGAAAGGGTTTTCCCCTAGGATTTGGCCACATTGTATAAAAAAAAAATATATACCAATGTAAATTAAAAGTGGATTACCACAAGGTACCAGTTTTTCTGCCTTTCAATTTTTATTCCGTTTCTAACAAAATCTCACCGCCTTCTGTTCAGGTCATTTTTGTTTTGTAAAGTGGAAGTAAATAATTATAATTCCTCAATTAGTTCATATTTATTTTAAGTGTTGTCAAGTTTTAGTTAATTCAGTGTCTTTGAAATATAGCATGACCTATTTTAAACCTCTTCACCTAATTTTCCTTCTCTAGAGCGGTACTTCCTTTTGGAGAATTCTATGCAACCTTGTAACGAATTTCGTTATATTTTTCAGAATATTTTATTCATAAAACAAAATTTTTGTCTTATTTTTCATTTACCTAATTTACGAGTTATTACACTCAAAAACAAAGTAAGGACGCTACAGTTACGAAATACATCCGTTCAAATTACACAACAGTAGAAGCGAAACGATACAACCGCAGTCACAATTTTCGTTAAAACCTCACACAATTGTATATTTCGGAGTTTTTCGGAAATTCTGAAACTCTTTCAGGGTTTTTGGAACGGAAAGGGCAAAGAAAATTTTTAATTAAAAAGCACTTGACCAGCACTCGAGATTGTGTTCCGTACCATAACTTTACTGGCCAAGCTCATTTCAGTGGTCATTTGAGTCCATGTCCTGTAAAAGATTTCGCTCTGAGGCATTAACTTTTTTAATTCAATTTATTTGTGATGAGGACTCTTTTACGGAAACGTTCTGTTGAGTTTCTACAGTGGACCCGAGACAGCCACTCACAGAACGGTTGACAGCAAAGGGAATTGGTGTGAAGTGTTTGCTAGTGCAGACTCCTGTTTAAGTTAGAATACTGCTGCAATGCCTGAAAAATTATTATCCGTCATGGCTTCCACTAGAAGTCAACAATTTCTATTCCTCTCCCTGGTTAAGCACGCTTAATAAGAACCTTGTGGAAGTAAATCGCTTTAAATTGAACGCATATTTGTGAACGTCCTTCCCCGGTTTCGGTCTACGAAAAAATTCTCATTCAGAGAGCCCCATCCCACAAAGGAGCTATGAATAGTTATATTTTTCTCTCAAAATATTTTCTGTTGGTGAAATTAATTTTAAATGCATTTTATATAGCTTGGTGTAGTGTTTTTATTTGAAAGGAATTTAGCCATGCACAGAAGCCATGACTATGCTTGGTCATAGTCGAGCCGGTGTACAATGAAAACTTCTCGACGAGGAAGGGAGCTTAATGCAAACATCCACAACAAGGAGCCCAGCAAGGAACATATTTTGCCCATAAACATAAAAATTAATTTCCAGGGTATAAAGTGGAACATCCTCTCCTTATTCCTGTGATAGCAGATAAGGGCAGCATCTGATTTGCATCTTGGATATGAAAAGTTTTTATGCTGAAATGAACAGCAATAATGAAAACAGCTCCATGGGGATGTGCACGTCTTTGCCATTTGCCATAGAGGCAGTGGCAAAGGCCAGAGCTGTTAGAAACTCCGAACAGCGATTCCCCGGAGACAACAGAAAACACCAAATGACATTAACAAAAATGAAAGCAACTTTCCGCGAAATATTTTGGAAAATGAATAAAGAAATTTCAAGGTAAGGTGTTACACCCAAGAGTGTAAAAGGTGTAGAAGTGACTTATCGATTGTCTGGTTAATAGCAAAGGGACATGACTTCTTGGTGCTTTGCTTAATATCTTTTTGTCTGCCCTTGATATAAAATGGAAGACGTTGAAGTCAGTTTTTGCGAGAAAAACATGTTTTTCCATGTCTGGAAGTGCTTTGAACTCTGGGAACTTTAATTTCGTTGAATGTGGTCATTGTACTCGATTAGGTTAGGTTAAGTTATTTGGCAGCTACTGATAGTAAACCAGTCGACCTCACATCGTCCTTGATACATATACCACTACGATGGAACCTCTCCTGGATCGATTTAGATTTGCCACGCAGTGATTAGTTGAAATAGGAATCTGGTTAGCTTCTTCAGCTCCGCGCAGGCGAACTCCTCTAGTGCACTAGGGAAATAGTTGCCAAAGGACTGAAACATTCTTCTGGCTATTCCAGGACATTCTCAAAGTAAATGCTGAATGCTTTCAACTTCTTTCTCGTCCGGGTATCTCCACAGGAGTCGTTGGCAGGAATGCACATGCGGAAAAGGCAGTGACTCGTTATAACCGCAGTAATATTACGTCCATCTGCAAACCTTCTTTCACCAGAACATCGGCCGCCGCATTTCACGTCACATGACCGGATACCCATCAGACAATCACACTGTATAGAACCCCCACTGCTTTAGAGACCGATCCGATATTTGCACAATAGTAGTGATTTGATCGCGTTAGAGTCGAGTGCCTTAATGGCCGCTTGACTGTCACTATACAAGCAAATTTCTCTGCACATAGTGGTCCGGGAGTCGAAATGAGTTTCGTATGTTGAGAGGTCGGAGAAAACTCCCGTCCCCACCCTATTTCCCACTATTGAATCATCCGTAAAGATCCATTTACCTGGCATTGTCAGCCATTGACAAACTTTCCACTCTTCCCTATTAGGTGCTAGTGCTCTAGGTATAGTCTTTGCTCTCCTGCAGCCTTGTGTAGGACGTAAAATTGAACTCTTAAGTAGGGTTCCTTTATGATGATGATAATTTTTTCTGGGATGCCTCTCCTACGTAAAGCTGCCCATATATAATCGCCATCAACGCTGTCAAACGTCTTCTCGAAATCGACGAACATTAGATGTAAAGGGAACCTCCATTCGGCAGATTGCTCGATAATAATTCGGAGGGATGTGATCGCTGCAGGAGCAACCCTCACTAATGAACGCCTGTTCATCGGTAATAATTCGCTCGATTCGCATAAGAATGATTTTTGTCGTCAATTTGGAGGCTACAGTCAAAAGACATATACCGCGCCAATTGCTACAACTCCTCAGGTCGCCTTTTTTTGGGAATCTTCACAATTACGCCTGTTTTCAGATTCGCTCATTTACTGAGGCGAAATTCTATCGAAGTAGATATGATGCATTGAGTTTGACGGGCGAAGTCACCCGGATTGGTACGCTACTGCGCGCGCAAACCAAAGTTGCTCTAGCAATACGAGAGACTTAAAGAACGACTGACAGAACAAAACTACAAGCATTGCTTGGAGTTTGCGTTCCGAAACCAGTCGGGCTGATTGTGAGAGGGCGAGTCACCAACCGTGTACTTCTTTCTGACAGCTCCACGTCGTAACATACCCTGACTTGTAGCAGCTTGTATACGAAGCTTTGCTTCGTTTTGGTATTGCTGCAAGTGCTGCGGAAAAGACAAGTCTCACGTTGGGATCATAGAACTGGGAGATTCATGGGAGCGGTTTGTAGACGTTAATGACTCTGCAGACTGGTCCCGCGGGACTCTAATCGTTTTGAAATTTGTATGCGTTCGTTTAGAACATTTTTGGATGAGTGCTTTCAGAGGATTAGAAAATGACGAACGGCTGTATGGAGAGTGCATCTGCTTGTGAGCGGGGGTTCCCGAAGTAGGAGCTTAGCTCGGTGCTGCATCTATCACCTTGGAACACTCAGCCAATCATGTCCTAGTTTCAATTTTTTCACGGTTTCGGTTAAATTTGTTCCTTCGTTTAGGTTTAGCTTTAGGTTTAGTTCCATGTTTTTGGTTTTCTTTTTTTATTTTCAAAATTGTATTGGGAACTTTTATTAGAGCTGTCATTCACCTGGAGGCACATCCAAATTTCTTGTTTTAATTTCTAATTGGTTTTTGTCTTTAACTTAGTAATTGTTAGTACTTTGTGTCCTTTTTTTGAATAGTTCTTAGTGTTTTTGTTGATTTATTTAATAATTGCAATTTTTATGATAGCTAGTTTTTGTAGCAATGATGATGTAATAGATCGAGCACACTTGACGCGTGCTTTGACAGATTACCATCGAACATTATTTTAATGTCAACTGAAAATATCCGCTATTCTCAGAGGATTGTAAGAATGCGGGGTTTATACGGATAACTCAATCAATGAGGATAACGCGCAGTTGCGGATATCGATAGCAAACCTACTCCAAATCAAATCTATGTGTATTTGTATGCTTTCAGATCATACCATGTGGCAATATCGTATGCCAAGTATATTTGTAACCGTTTGAATTAGAGAAAGAATAAATTAATGACGGAAAAGGACGAAGTAATCATTACAATCCATGAGTAATTGCCCTTACAAAACTTTTTAGTCCTCCACGATAAATGAAAACACTTTGAAAAAGAAATTCAACGAAAAGCCTTTTAATTAAAACGTTTTGTTGGAGCAAATCAACTTGTTGAAAACTTTCTTCGATAAATGTATTTTCAATCGTATTCAAAGTGGTTATCCATGCAACTGTGCCAAGTGCTTGAAAACTTCTACTCGAGTTTTCAATCTGTTTTTAATAAACCTAAATCATAAACTTCTTCTCAATGAGCAACAGCTGCGATACCAATTCACATTGTTTCCTATAAAATTTTGATTATTTCCAAAAACAAGTGAAAAAGGTCCCTACACTGTTCCGCTTTTGTGTTTGCGTTTGTATGTTCGATTTGGCAAGCTTCAATAACTTTGTTTAATTGTACTTTTGGGAAAAAAAGGACTTGAAACGTTCCGCAATTTCCTCAATAGACTCAAAGTTGATATCGTTTTAATTCGTTTTCAACGGCCCATGAAATCCCTTTGACTGGAATTGCTCATCACTATGGGTATTGTCAAATTGCCATTAACTACGACGTTTCGAAGCAATCAATAAATTTTTCGTGTACGGTAGAAAAATCAAAATAAATCATCAGAGCTATGGTATTTCGAATTGTAATGTATCTCCGGATTGCAGAATGAATTGGTACGCAGATTTCTGGGTTGTTAACTTTCTGATAGACTTTTTTCCAGATATTGCACTATTGTCGGGAATTTTCCTTATCATTTCCGTGACAGCTAGAGACGACAAACGAGACAAGGATGCCAAGGGATGCTCAGCTTAGATTCAGTTCATTTTCCTATTCAAGCCAATATTTGCGAGTCATCTGACCTGATTATATCCTCTTTCCGTGGCTCCTTCTACCCGAAAATTGAATTTCACAAATTCGCCAGAGCATGAATCTCTAAGGAAGTAAATAACTGTCTATTTTCGGAGAGTCATGTTACGCTCCTTATCCTTACATTGAAGACATTCAGATTTCTTCGAAATAAGCTCATTTCTGTATTCCTATTTTGGGTTAGACGAAAAGGAAAAAAATATTCAGAAACTTTCTCAACTTAACCAATAAAAATACCATTACGGGCGTATAGCATACTTTTCTTTCATGTTTATTTAGGCAAAATGTTTCCTTCTGCTCTCGAATTACTAATATTTCCTTAAATTTGTTTTGCTTATTTCTTTTGCTGTTACAGTATTTAACATTTCATGGAAACAGTTGTGTATCGAGATCAGCTCTCTAGCGAATTGAAATGAATTCTTCTAAACGAATGATGTTTTCATTTCCCTTTTCCTCGTCGCATATAGATTAAATATTACTACGACATTTGCACAATAAAATTTCGGAACTGCTCTGAAAAAATACGAACTAGAGAAACATTATTTTTTCTTGGCGAGGATGTCCTTTAGAAATTAAAACAAACACTCAATTTAATGGAAACAGTAACAATAAAGTAATTTTAGAGATGTAAAAGTATATTTACAAAAACGTGAGAGCTTCTTGCCGTGGGATCTTGTTGATTGGCCTTGAAAAGTAAGTGTATTTAAATAATTAAAATGGGAACGCTTTAGCAAATACGTTGTTTTGAGAGTGCCGTGGGTGATTTCGTGTAATCTCAGAGGAGTTCCCCACCTGAACTTACCAACCTTTAGCTCTTCTTTTCCCAATATATTTGTAGCATTATCCTTCTAACGCAGATGGCGCACTTCCTTGTAGGAGTCAACCTATTCCATCGAATCGGTGGAATGAGGTTCCCACATCAACATGCATAGGCAAAATCAACAAGCGAAAAGGAACAGAAATCAAGCATGAAAAGAAACCCAGCGGAAAATATGCATAATTGAGAGTCACGGGAGCACATAGAATAGATAGTTCTTAAGTCACTCCTTGCTTAGATCTAAATCGAAATTCGGAAATATATTAACAGCCCTACATAACTGGTTAATTGTTTCATGCCTGCCATAATTTGATCCGGAGGGGTTAACATCCGACAATGGAAGTCATCGGAGACTATGTTGAGATTGTCTTAAAGAAACCTTGCGAACAAAAGTACCTAAGTCAATATTTGAATTCAAGAGCTGGTAAATAAAGACCAAGTCAAGACCAAGCGAGGGCAAACCGAGCAAATGGAGGCGATCGATGTAGAGCGGAAGCCTGAACGGAGCCCTCTTAGCGAAAATCTAAAAAAATTACGCTGCTTCGATTCGAAACGTTTAGAATGAACAACGTAATAGGGAAGAGAATAGAACTAACTAAGCAGCTGTACAAGTGACTCAAAATTAGTTAATCTGAAAACTCTCTAGACCAACACTTTACAAAGCCTAAGGTTAAACTGCCGCTAGACACAATATATTTAATATCCATAGCAAAATCAAGTTTCCTATCAATTTTTGCCCCAAGGTTAGGTACAAACAGTACGCGGCGGAGACCATTCTCCGCAAAGTTGTAACCAAAAAGCATGTGAATTGAGGTTCCTTCAAAAGGGCTTAGCCTAATATTTCTCAAAATTGAGATGTAAGCCATTGTGCCAGCACCAATGCAAAAACGTGTCTAAGTCCTTTTGAATGAAGGCGCCTACCTTTAACATAGAACAAAATCTTCATGTCGTCAAAATAAATCACAACATTATAGTGTGAGATCAGATGTACAATGTCATCAATGGCAAGAACGAATAGTTGAGGGCAGAGATGGTTACTTTGCGGCACACCAGATGAAGCCCTAAACATTATTGAGATAGAACCACGAAGCGACAGTTGATATGTCCTGTCTCTTATATAGGAAGAAAATCAGTCGAGAAGCTTGTAATTTGAACTATGGCCTATGAAAAGACTTGGACTTTGACTTGGAAAGTTTTAAAAAGTATTTGAGATTTGCTTCTACCAACGATCAGGTTGTAAAGTGACGGTAGACTAGAAGTTCTTACTGTCGTCGAACGTTAAAATGAATAGCTATGTGGACCAAAAGTAGGCAGTCATCTATATAGAATGTTTTTTAGCAATACCTAAGGCCAAAGATTGGAAACTTTTAATTGGAATATTGTGTCGTTCTCATCTTTGGTAACTTCTACAGAATTCATTTGAAGGCGGGTCGAGTTTGTCTGCGTGTCCGCCTATGGGATAATGGCCCGAAATTACTGCCACGACAACGCTTATTATCCCACATTCGAGGAAGATGAGCTTTCTTCAATCAATAGGTCAAAATTCCTCCATAATTGCCGAGTAATATGGCAGGTGTGTTCCGTCTGCCATCTATCATTTGCAATCCTGATGTAATGAAATCTTCAATTTATGTGTGAATAACGGCTTGCCATGCTGATGATTAATGTGTAAGTCGAGACGAGTAGTACCGATTCTCGCTAGCTACCCGGAATATTACTATGCTCAGGTACCTAAATGAGGCATGCGTTCAAACGCTCAGCCATATCGTTCAAAATTGAGTCGCGTGGTATAACCGTTTTGGAGATTGTATACACTTCCGTGAGGGATTTATTAGCAGTCTAACTATCTGAGAAGAAACAGACGGTCTGCAGCTACCTTTCCAGCCACGATTTCTATCTGAAAAACATTGCAATAGTGAGGTAAACGAAAGAAGAATCATCTAAATCGGTACAGGGTTTACGAAATTATGCCCGGTCATACATAAAAAAAACAAAAACATAAAGCTGGAAGCCTTGTCGCCTCGTGCTCCAATCAACCGTATTTTCGTCCCCCGAGAACTAGTTTCTACTAAAGACAGAATTCTCGCTCGGCTGATCAGGAGCAACTTATTAGCTCTTTATCTTTTTCTTTATTCTAGATGTCAAATAGGGTTGAGCACATTACCTCAAGGGTCGTATCACAATGCGTCACTCTGGCCTAAGTTCGCCTTCCTTCCCTGAATGGTAACCACTTTAACTTAACCTAACATATCCGGTGTAAATGATACCTTAGCCTAAAACAACCTGAGATCAGCAACCTACCTAAGGCAGTGGTATCATTGTAAACGTAAGGTCTAATAAGCGCAATTGCCTTAGTAGCCTAATCTTCTATCACAGCTCTCGCCGATCATCAACTAAGGCTGCAATATGGCTCGGGACTTTGGTAATAAGAAGATGAACTCTTTCTTATCAGCTGATCGGCGATCTCATTACCCCCGATTCTCGAGAGATCTGGTATCCAACAGAGCGTGACTCTGTTGAAAGATGTCAAAGCGCTCCTTAGTAAGTAAGACGAAGAGGAGGAGCAAGAAGAGGAAAAACAGATCGGCACACACTGCGTGAAACAGGAATAAAGGACATTGTAAAAAGTGAGGACAGCCCGGTCAATATCCGGTTCAGTCAGAAGAGCTACCCAGTCATAGCCATAAAGCCAATCATTGACAGTGGAGAAATTAGCAGACCTTAAGTTGAAAGAACAGCCAGACAAGTGGAGGAGAAGCTCTCAACAGCATTGAAGCATAAAATAATTTGCAGTCTTTGGAGAAGCCTGCCCGAGTCGTTTGCAACGTAATTGCACTGTGTGAGGCCAGCGGAGGCACAGGTGTCCAGGAAGGACAACACATGCTGACGAACCCCGGAGTAGTACGGCAATAGCCCCTCAGTCTCGGGAGACCGGATCCAACAGACAGCTGGAAGGTTGAAGTCCCCAATAACGACAGCCTCGTTAAAGGGTGAGAGTGCGCCGCTCAAGTTGTCGATGGAATTAGACAGATGGTCATATACTCCGGGCGGAGAACTACGGGGAATGTAGGCCATGAAAACATGCAGAGTTCTGTGAAGGAATTTCAAGGCGACGCAAAGGAGCTCTAAGTTGTCAGAGTGAGCAACCTGGACGATGCTACAAGGGACGCCGGGTCCGATGGCGCACAACACCCCACCACCAACTGCAGCGCACAGATCCGAGTGACGATCCCGCCTAAAGACCTGGAAGTCAGGCCCGAAGATCTCGGCGCCGGAAATATTGCCGCGAAGCCAGTTTTCAGTGAGACAGATGACGTCAAAATTGGATGCGTTAGCAGCGGACAGCAGTTGCGAGAAGGGGGGATACCTCGCTGACAAGTTTTTTGACCGCTGAGACAAGCCGGGGTGAACTTTAGGGACAAACTCACGAGCGCATGAGCCAGAAGGCCATAAGTTCGGACAGATAGTTGGTAAGAAATAGTCTTCGGGAACAAAGACCTTAAAGAAGGCCGTGAAGGCGCATTCACCCGTACGATTACGATTAAACCACGTAAACGAATAAAGGAGGCGGCTGTAGCATTTGAGATTCAAATATCACGTTCAGGGATTAGATTGATTCAATTCCAAATTCTGTACTAATTTTATTTTAAAGCGCAAGCTTTCTTACTTATTTCTTGGTTCTATTTTCCGCGGTGTGGTTCCGTTCCTTTTAAAATGTCTGCTATCATTTAGTAAAATCATCAAAATAATGACGGCAGTAAATTGCAGCGACATAGTTAAAAAAAGTCGATATTAGAACTAGACAAGAAGTAGAAAATTAATAACATCCATGTGCTCGTCAGTCGTGTTTAGAGTTATCATCGCTCTGGATCACTAAGAAGGAACCATTAATCACAAGTGTTGGGAACGCATTTTTCAATAGTTGTTGATTTTCATTTCATGCCCAGTCGATTTTCTCCCTTATTTTAATCGGCACACCACCGACTGTCAATCATCGCTTTCCAACTGATCATTAAAGAGGAAGGCTAACCACAAACGTCTCGCTATATGGCGACGATAACGACGCCAAGCAAAAGGAATTGATGAAGTTTTAAGAACGAAACGAACAACATCTGCCACTTAATTGGCATTTTATGGAGATCCTTGAAAACTCTCGGAATGCCTATAACCTCACGATGCGTGATAATCGTCACCTCACCGAAAAATTGATTGGATTGATAGACAGGGCAATTAAAGACAAAAAGGTTCCTCAAATTTTCTAGCACCTTGTTATCCAGAAGGCTGCTGTAAGAGTAGATAAGTACGAGATAACGGAGAGGAAAGCATGAAGTGAATCTTTCGTTAATTATAAAGAACCCGAGCCAGGTGCAGATTTAATACAACTACGATTCAATTGACGTCCACGGTTGCTGAGATTATAGGAAGGCTATTTTGTCCTCAACAGATGAAGGGTGCTCCGTTTTTTTACTCACACTCGGATGCTTCCATTTAGTCGAGTGATTGTTGGAAGATTATTGAGGAGCAAGGTTTCCAGGTAGGATATAGCAATAATCCCTTTACGACTTTCTTTCCTTAGCAAGAAAAGATTCCAGATACGGGTTGGTTACACACTAAGGGACACACGTATTGAAAGAGAAGAGAAAGAAAAAATTGAGCCCTAATCCTTTTTAACTCGATGGTCGGCTAGTGCTTACTGCTTGGAGACATGTTGCAAACTTTCCGAGCCAAAAGATATGTCAACATAAAATTCGTTACAGTTGAGCAAGGATCTGAGAACTGGGACTGAGACTAGCGATGAAAACGTATATCGTCCTTGTACCGTAGGCATATCCTGTGGTGTAATCGTGCGGATTCTGATTCTGAACGCTGTCATATACCAATTTGGTTGGAAATATTAAGAAGCAAACGGAACCCAAACTAAATCGAAACCTTTATTTTCGCATGGCTGAAGGCGGAGGAGCATTGAATAACCACGAAATATAACTTGAAATGGAGCTCGTTGGAAGCTGCTGGCGGTTGGAGCTCATGCTTTTTGGGTATGGGAAAACATGAAAAATCGCTTTTATTCGTGGTAGCGAACTAAAGGCACAACTCCGCTGAAATCATTTCATAGCAATGTGTTTCGAATCGGGAACGGCAAGTGAAATAACTGTTGCCTTATGCCTGCTTAAAAGAGCAGAAAATATACGAAATCCCCAAGAATTGTTTCGATCGATTGTTGTTGCTGGGCACTTTAATTCTGTCGGTATATTTTACAGTGGTCTGCATCATTATTGCTGCATTACAAACGAAGTCAATGGTAATTGCCTAAGTTCTCAAGATGAATTTCAGGTCGTTAATGCGATTTATTGGTACGAAACTGGCTTGGATGCACACTCCTAAAAGGAATTGGAACTGGACACATTCGGCCATTATTGTCCCTAAAAATAGCACCGACTTTAACCAAGATGATGAAACCTCGAACCAAACTGGCATCAGCAATTGATACAATCAAAATTTAGAAGCTTGACAAAGACGCGTTCAACTGGAAGGGACGTTCGGACGACCAACGCCATAAAACAAGAGAATGACCCCAACAGCTTCCAGTAATTTGTAGATATGGTTGTTCCACAGCATCATAAATTTTCTTGGCAAACTAATATTGCCATACACCAGTTCATTACATATCCGAAGAGAGATAAAGTTGGGGGGATTACATGAATCAATGACACAAAGGAACCCCTGCGGAGTGCAATACCCTCCACATACTAAAAGTTTTACCCAAACATCAATAGATGAATTTCTTTTTTGCCATCGATTGGAATGAATGAAACAAAATGCGCCCGAATCGATGAAAGTCAACCAAATGTTATTTCTCTTGTGCATTGCAGGTTTTATGATAGAACAATTTTATGGTGGACAGTATACACCTGATAATATGTTTGTCTTCCGAATGAAGTACTCGTTAAATCTGTGAGAGATGCATTGATTTGTTTCGATAGAGGATTGAGAATTTGTTGTCAAGGATGCTTGATAAAACGCCATAGAATGTAAATAGAAAATATCCCATCCAACGAATGGTGAAACTCAGGACGATGCTTACAAAGTATCCTATAGGCGGCACATCGCTGTAATGGACTCGTGCAAACCATACAGTGTTCAGTGACCGGAGATGTGCAGAAAATCGTGACTCCTCAGGGATCGTGGTGGGCCAGAGATGTTCACAGCCCCGAGCAATTCTAGTGAGTTTATCGTTTCCTGCAATAAATATTATATCCCAAGGAAGTCCAGGCAGTGCAAACCGAAGAAATCTGCCTGGTCTGACGAAGGTGCAGTAAAGGAGCTTAGTCAGGTAAGGATCGTCAAGTGTCATAGACCATCTTTTGACGAAGCCCAACACCGAATTAGCCCTGCCAATGATTGAATTGACAAAGAAAGATGAAAGGAGTTGAGATCCACACCCAGATCTTTAACCGTGTCAACTCTGCTCAATGTAATACCATCAGTGGAGTATTCGAATAGGATGGGACATCTTTTACGGGAGAAAGTCGTGGCCACACACTTGCCGGCATTTAAGGAGAGGCTATTGCGAGAGCACCAATCATAAAAAGGAGCTAAATCGGAGTTCAGGAGACTACAATCGGAGTCATGAGTGACATTGCGAAATATGTACAAATTGAAAATGAGCGGGCCAAGGATGCTGCCCCTGATGGGACAAAGATACGGTCGTGAGTCTGTCTGTGGCATCGTAGCTCCGAAACGAATGGATCGATTTTGATGCGGTTTTTTCTGTTTGAAAGCTGACGTAATCGAGATGGTTCTTAGCTATAATTTATGAAGATCTGTTCAGGCGTTTGAAGATCCTTGTGTCGGTGATCATTTAAATTTTTAATTTATGTAAAAATGTTTGCTTATGGTGAAAGTTGGAGGAGGGGTGGGTAGCTTCGGAAGGGATTTAGTGAGGAAACTTGAATGTCTTGTTTGCATTGCTGCGAGCTAGACGACAGATCAAACACGGAGTGGATTATTTTAATTTCTTACTAAAAGCTCCCGGGGAGACCTAGTCTCGAACCCGGGGCCCATGGCATGGTGGTCGTGCCGCTCAACGAGTTCATCCAACTCCGTCTTCTGTCGTATGGAATACGTTTCTCATTGGTAAATGATAAAAGTGGTGTCCCTAGAGTAACTACCATGACTATAATGTTTTCTCTTGCTTGATTGCAGTGACGAGTTAGCACTATGGTAAGAATTTTATATCTTAACGTGAGGTAATGAAAGGGAGACTGTGACTAATTTCGTAATATGTTGCCGGATTTGAATAATTCTGTTTCCGCTAAAAATAATATTTAACTTTATATTATGACATTCTGAAGTTGGTGGAAATTACACAAACAAAACAACTACCCAACCACAATCGAAGCTACTATCTAAAATGTCAGCTCACGGGATCAAAAAAAAAAGAGTGTTAAATACTTTTGTGGTAGTTGTTTTGTGAAGTCGGTTCAACTTTTTTTTAACTATTTTATATTTACCATGATGAGTGCTGAATTTCAATGCCCTTCGTTAACAAGCACAAGATTCCGTCTTCTGGGAGTTCACTAGCTGGATCTCAGCAGAAGGTAGAGAGTATTCCACAGGAACATGTTTGCACCGACTTAGAGAATCGAGGTTAGGGGCGACAGTAGGGTGAGATCAGCTGGCTAAGGAAAACTTGGGTGGAAGAGAAATATGACCTTAGCCTCTCTCCACAAAACTGGGACGTATCCTATTGCTAAGCATGCTATGTATGTAGGAATTGGAGAATCAACGTTAAAAAGAACCATTAGGTGAGCTGGTCTTGAACCGAGACCATGTGCATGATACTCTATTACCCTATCCACTGGGCCACCAGCGCCGTTGCCGATTCTCCGTTTCAAATTTCTTTTTTATGGAGAAGCCTCGATCCCACATATATATGTCCCCGAGTATTGGTGCTTCAATCTCTTCTCTTCCCACTGAAATAGGGCTGGGAATGTACTATCTAATTCTGCTGCCTTGAACGGTTTAAACGCCCTAATAAATCGTTTGACCCCCTCAAGCGACACAATCCTTTCCGCCTCAAAACGATCCGTGGCATTCGCCCCCTGTTTCCTCAGAGGCCACGATATATCCGATTTGTAGCTTCCCGGAAAGTGAGTTTCCAGCATGATCTTATTTTTTTCGTCCCAGGTCTCTTGACATATTTCCCGATCTATCTCAAACCAGTTCGAGTCTGGAGACCGGGTCATTTGAGACCATATTCTAAAGTCGAAAGACCTCAGAGAAATTTCTCGTATTCGAGCAGAAGTCCCTCCACGACTCTCTCTTCTTCCTGCGTAGAGCTTTCTTCATCTCCTTCTTTAATGCTTTGTATCTGCCCCAGGGTTCCTGGCTCCTCGTGGCTCGATTGAAAGCCTTCCTGATCTTCTTTTTCAGTGATTGCGGCTCCCTCTCCCACCAAGGGGTTGCATCCTGTTCCACACTGTGCCTTTGGGTACTCTAGGCGTCCATGCCGTCAATTTTTCCCTTAACACCTCTTGATATTTCTTACTATTGGTATTCTTAGGGAACCTGTCTGACAGCCATTAACTACTCTTCAATTGAGCACTTTATCCAACAACTTAACATTGCAACGGTTTTCGTCACCATTTCACATACTAGACATTACCTTTGACAAGGCTTTACGATTTTAATTATTTTCTTTAAGGAAGTAACTAATTACCAGAAAAGCGCAGATAAGGTTTCCTACTGAGTGCTTGTTTCGTGGGTATTATCACAATAAGTTGTAACACCACCTTCTCTGGATATTCCAGTCATAACAGTAGCCCGCACGCTGTTTCGCTTTAGTAGTGTAATTTATTACCGGGTGCCATTACGCAGTATCGATGCATCAAGGTTATGCCTAAACACAACTGATACCCAAACATTCAACCTCAGCTTGTGGGAAGGTACTCCTGTAGTCCTGTCAATTTGTAACAGTTAAGAAACTCTACAAGGTATAAAGTTACATGTTCAGTGTCCATTACCATATCAACTCTACAATTCCACCTCCACTTGTAACATATGTTTTTTATTTATTTGTCCCGTTTTATTATTCAACACCAAAATCGTACTGAAACATATTAATTTTCTGAAGGTTAAAGTTTTTTATTCTACTCGCCAATCCCTCTTATTTGATACCCATATCAAAGGTGGGTCCCACTTGGAGTAATCACCATATTGAAATTATGAGGACCAAATTTCATCGAAATCGCCGTGCAGACATAACGAAAAGACAGACAAACTCACGTTGGCATTTATAACATTAGTATGGATATTGATGGGTTTTAAACACATATCTGTCTGTGTTTCACGACAGAGGTTTCAGCAATCATCTTCCATAGACACTTTAAGTGCACTACATGGGCTTCTTCTTGCCCTGTATGTCCTTTACTTATTAACTTCTCGATAGACGAGAGCATATTGAACATACTTGACAAGACCAAATTAAGATTGTCCCTTTGAATTTTGATAAATCCTTTGAGGATGATATAAACTCGATTGTGATTGTTGGAAGGGCTTTGTAAAAAGATCGTCCAGGGAATTTGACGACCCGTACTTAACGAAGTTTCTCAATTGCACCCTCTTTAGATCAATTTTGGAGTACGCTAGCTCGATGTATGCTCCATTGGGGCTCCATATGTTCCGCATTGGGGCTGCAGATTTCTTCGGTTTGCACTTTCTGGCCTCTACTGGAGTAATGCCTTCATTTGTCCGTCATCATAGAGTGGGATTGATTAATTTCGATGCCTTTCAAAAAGGATCCAATATTTTTTAAAAGTTTAACTTATAAAATGCTTATCAATAATTGTCTGATTATACTATTATGGAAGCTATCCCTAATAAAAATAAGCAAACGACATCCAACCTTTATTCCTCACTCCATTGCCCAAAGCCTCGAAAACTTTTAACAGAATAACTCAATACCGAAACAATTTAACAAGTTAACGAAACATTTCGCGCAACCATCATAATTACGACGTAATTAAGTTTCCTAACAATATTTTGAGTTTTTGATGAGTCTCAACTAGCGCGCACACAACAATCGAGATCCATCCATCCCGTTTTCTATGCACTAACATCAACTAGGTCATCTCTCGGAGCAGGAGCTCGAAAAGTATAATTTTTCCTCGAGTGTTTTTATTTTTCAAACTAATTACGGTGCGCAGTTAGTCGAGGTTGGCTCGTAATTTTCTTAATTAACTCAGCTAAATCAATTCGGTGAATTTTGAATACCTACCTGATTCTATTTATCTTTTGAGAGAAATGAAAATCTGTTTGGTGGTTTGCTCTTAGATTTCCATCTCACTGTCTATATATCTTTCTTGTATAATAAGCAGGAAAATAAGTTAATTCCAGTTATCTGCTTCAAAGCAAACCCGTCTGTGATGTGAAAAACCATTTTAACCCAGTTTTCATTTCATTTCATTGCAAAACCAACTTAAAATTTTTGAATGAACTAAACCAAGTAGCAAAAGAAGACCTCCAAAGTGGAGTACAATAAAAGTTCTCAGAAAACTCGAGAATCTTAAAATCCTGATAATATAATAGGCTTCAAGAAAAAATCCTTTTCGTATGTAAACCAAATAAAAGTCTTGTTTGCATGGAACAAGTAAGACATGGCATCCAATTCAATGGCATTAGTGCCACCTGAAGTGAAGTGAAAGCAAACCACAACTATGTCTCTTGTCTATAACAGAAATGGAAACTGGAAGACAGTTTTATGAAGCCTAAAGATTATAAGATAGCAGCTCCTTAAGAGAAGCTGTACTTGATAAATTTTTTTGATATTTACCTTTATGTCACATGAGTTCAAAAAAGGATAAAATTGAGAGTACTCGCAAAATATTTACGTTTGTCCTCTACACCCCAACAGTCTTTCTAAAGGCGGTAACATCAAAACGGAATCCGCCACAGTAAGCTATTAATCATTTATGAAAGGGATTGCCTTTCATACCTGTTATAACGAGGTACTTAACACCTTTTTATATATCCTTATAATAATGGATCATCCTCCTGTTCCCAATAAGATTTCTGAGAAGTTATCTTCCCTGAGTGGCTGTTTTAAATTCAAGGGGAGACCCAGGCATGTCCTGCGATATTTTTTGCTCGGATGCAGAGACCACCATCGAATCCTTGTGTGCCATCATAGACATCAAATTTAATTATGTTCAATATTTTTTTTTCACGATTCTGCTATACTTTGCCTAATCCAATGACGAATTTTAATGTGACCGTTCGAACGTTACAATCACGTTAAGAGTACAGGAATAAGGGTGCAGTGTAAGGGCCTCCTCACGTTTGGACCCGGAATAACAATTTTTTCAATGCTTTTTAGGAACTCACTTGTGGTCGGGTTATACGCTTTCGAGGGTAACAATTTGTCTACGGCTTTAATGTTATCCCATGTTTACTTATTCCCCACACGTTCGATGTGTATAGACTTCAAAGATATTTTTCTACGTGCCTATTAGTGGCTGTGGGAATAGCACTATGCCACTACCTCACAATGCGAAATGGTTTTTTGGTATGTAAAGGATATGATAAAAGCAATTGCCACCATATCGATGGCAAGCGAGTGCACAGATAGACACCCAAGCTAGTCAGTACACGAACTTTGTATTCCGGACTGGTTCGGACGTGATGAATTGGCCTGGACCGGGCACGATTCATTCTCATGTGGGTTTTACCTCTGCTCCTAGTTTTCATTCTGGACAACACGGTATAACCAGAAAAATTAGAAAAGGCTCTTCGTGTGTATATCATGCAGTCGCAATTTAAGCAAATTGCACTTGATCCATTTACTCGTAATATTCAGGAATCGCTGGTGTTCAGAGTTTGAGCTTAGTGGCTCTTAACGATTGTCCCTTTTCCTTCTATAGGGTAAGTCCATCAAATCCCAACGTCAATCCTGATTTCTACAGAACATGACTGATTCCGATTATCGTTTAGTGGGATCCATTCACAGTGCATTCATCAAATTGATTGCCCGACACACGCATTCCCCGCATTGTACCATTCTCGACTATTGACTTTTTCGTGCTATTCACCATTCTCTTGACCTCCTTTTCACTTTGGTCGTCGTTGTTTTTTTACGGAAAAATTTCAGTGCTTTAATACGGAAAAAAAAATACGTAAATGTGCAATGTAAGCTATTTCATACTTTTGATTTTATTTTTCCCCATTTTAATCGTAATTGCACCATAAATTAGTCGCACTGAAATGAAAAATCATTGATTGAGTCAAAATGGTGAAATTAATTGTTGGAAAACAAGAGAATTACTCGACCAATTTTAATGGTGCTAATTCCTCGTTGTCCCATATTTTCTTTTTGCTGATCATACACTCTGATGATGGTGAGATTTATTGAAATTTGTGTTTTACCGAGTCCTGCATAATAAATATGATGAAAATTTAAAAAACAAAAATTCAGAGATGACATTTTAAAAGATAAATGGATTTTTTCAGCGGATTTACTAAAATAATTACCATTTCACTTTAAAATTCCTCTTTCCATTTTATTTTGATATCAAGCTGCGGAGACAACAATAAGTGTTAAATTTCAAATTACAAACCTTTTGAATATTACTAAGATACTTCGCCAAGCAGCCCTATCCTCGTGGCGCTTTCCCTCGAGGCTTACAAAGGAGTGCTTCAATACCCTCCAACAACTGGCCACCCGTAACAGAGTCACGCTTTGTTGGATAACTTATCACTCGGGTTTCGAGGGAAACGAGACCACCGATGAATTCGCCAGGAATGACCCTTCCTCTCGGTGCCAAGGTTCCAAGAGCTGGACTTGAAGACTGGGATAGCGGCCAGTAGCTGTTGTACTGGAGAAATGTCTTCGGACTTACCAAACTAATGCACTTATAACGATACCACCGCCGTCATTAACGCTGATCTAAAGTTGCTCTCATATATGTATATGTAGCCACTATAGACTTAGATATCATCTATTGGGTTGCGTTCTAAAACCGCGCTGCTCTTCTCCTCTACCTCTGCGTCTGGCATCGATGTATGTGCCTGACTGAGACTTGGCTGTGTGCTGGAATTTCTGACGCTAAACTATTTGGGCCCGAGTTCCAGGTCTTTCGCCGGGATCGTCACCTCGACCCGTTCACTCCTCATCATTGGTGGTGTTCTGTGTGCGATCAGGGAGGGTATCTCGTGCTCGGTTGTTGACATTTCTGATTTCCGTGATCTGGAGCTCTTGTGCGTGGTCTTGAGACTTCCTACCAGGAGACTGTTCGTTTTGGTTGCTTATATTCTTCACTGTTCTCCATCTGCAGTTTACGAGTTCCTCACGTCCTTGGACAATTTGTGTGACTCTTTGCTTCCCACTGATGACATACTGATTTTTGGTGACTTAAATATTCCCAACATTGGACCTGCGCGTTGTCCTTTCTGCATTCCGTGGCCTCATTTTCCGTTCAGTGTTGTGACATCGCTAACGATTCAGTAAGATTTTTGGACCTTGTGTTTTCTTCTGACCCTGATAGTTTGACGGTGAAGAGATGCATGACCCCCTTGGTTCCCGAATCACGTCACCACCCTTCGCTTTTAGTTGTCATGTGTCTCGATACTACTGACACTAGTTCTCCTTTACTTGCCGACTTTTTATCTAATTTCAGGTGGGCTGACTTCTTGACCATTGATGAGTGGCTTACTTCTTGTGATTGGTCTGGCGTGTTGGAAGACTGCAATGTCGATCTGGCTGTGGGGTCCCGATGATATCCCGGCTTCCTTCTTTAAGAGTCGCCGATCATCTCTTGCTCGTGTTCTTTGTTATTTGTTCAATCTTTTCTTGCATTCTGGCCGTTTTCCAGCGCTATGGAAGTCTTCTTTTCTAACAAAGATGGTCTGAGGAACTTGATGATCTCTACTTGATCAAGCTTCTATACTGTACCTTCGTTAGACCTATTTTGGAATACGCTAGCCCTGTATTGTCCCCTTACTTTGCCGTTCACATCGACCGCATCGAGGCGGTGCAGGGCAGATTCCTTAGGTTCGCCCTGCGCGGGCTTCCCTGGAATTATCATTGGGTTCTCCCCTCTTATTCCGATCGTATGGGATTGACTTCGCTGGACTGCTTCGAAATGAAGCGCAATATTTCGAAAATAGTATTTTGCAGGGAACTATTAATTCACCGGAACTACTGGAGGCTGTTAATTTTTCAATCCCTAAACGTACCTTGAGGAAT
The DNA here is from genome assembly GCA_964036015.1 of Leptarthrus brevirostris. Taxonomy (NCBI): domain Eukaryota; kingdom Metazoa; phylum Arthropoda; class Insecta; order Diptera; family Asilidae; genus Leptarthrus; species Leptarthrus brevirostris. Next base: position 12,071,354 of record OZ038373.1, read on the forward strand.
CACGACTTCCTGTTCGTCCCATGCCACCGTACTCTTTATGGCATGCACGAACCTATCACATCGATGTCTTGCCTCTTCAATCAACACTTCGGCAGCTTCGACTTGGAGATCTCAATGCGGTGTTTGAAGTGTCTGCTAAGACAGTGCCTTTGCTGATGTGGTGGTCGCTGTCTGGATGACTGGATGACTGTTTGTTCCGACGATTGTCTTTGGCCGTAGTTTTGTATTCTTTATTTCTGAATTGATATATCTTGTAGTAATCTATGTATATGATGAATCTGTAATGAATAAATAAATAAATACACCGGATAGGTCTATCCAGTGAGACGGAGTGTCGGCACACAATATTCTTTTGTTCGGCCTTGACATGACTGTGCAGGAGAATCTTCAGTTAGGAATTCCTAAGCCCGGCAGATGTTAGATCCTCCACTATTAGAGACCTCATTTCATAACTAGGGGCGGCTGTGCACCTTTTGCAGTAGTAGGGGTTATTTTAATTTCTCAATAAAAACTCACGGGGAGATCTGGTCTCCCAGGAACCATGGCATGGTGGTCGTGCCGCTCAATCAATTGAATGAATTCCTAATTATTTTATTGCACTGTACCTAAGAAATTCGTAAAGTAAACAAAATTTCAAACGTATTTGTTAGGAAAATTGCAACTGTAGCCTCGAAAATACGAGAGGGACCGACAACAGCACACTTTAAAGAAGAAATTAGTTACAAGGGGGTTATTGGCATGCATCGATAGTATCGGAGGACATTTCGAACAGAGGGAGGACGGTAGAGCCGTTCCTCGCGAGTTCATCTGCTCTCTCATTCCCTGGAATGTTCCTGTGACCTAGAACCCAGAAAATGCTGATATTAGATCCCCCCAGGCGTGAGTTTTTCCCTACAACTCCTCACTAGCTTTGAGGAGGAGGTAATCGAGTCAAGCCTTGATGGCATCCTGTATGTCAGTGAAAATGTCAACGTTCGTCATTAGGACTTCACTGAATCCCAACAAACAGCATGCCTTCAGGATCGCGAGAACTTTCGCTTGGAATACACTGGCGCTGTCAGGCAGCCTGTAGGACTCCGAAATATGTAGCGTATCAGAAAAGACACCCGCACCGACACCACACTCCATCTTGGAGCCACAGTACAGTGTCATAACAGTTGAGCAGTTCAGACCTTGACCACTCACTGCTAGACGTAATTCTAACACTGAATCCCTTTGCAAAATCCAGGTTGAGTACAGCGTAATCAGACACTCTTTTAGAAGATCCCCTCGGTGTTAAGTCGAGAATCCTACTTTGGCCGTATGGCTTTGCAACCCAGCAAGCAGAATCCTTTAGTCTGACGTGCAGCATGACATTTAGAGCCTCCTTTGAAGTTGTTCGCAGTGCCCCAGTAGCCCCAATACAAGCAATTCTTTGAAGCTTGTTTAATTTGGTCTTGTTATACCCCTTCTAAATGGCCGGCCATCAAACTCGGGAGCCGTAAGTTAGGATAGGACGTACCACAGCTGCATACATCCATAGGGTCATTCTACGCTTGAGCCCCCACCTTATGCCAAAGGTGCGGCTACATGCACAAAGAGCCAAACTTGCTTTTTTGACCTCTTCTTCAATATTTTGCTTCCAGTGCAACTTGGAGTCGAAAACCAAACCCAAGTGCTTAAAATTGGATGAATCCCGTTTAGTTTGGGCATGACAAAGTTGTCAACTTTGGTTTTGTAGTGTTGTAAAGTACTCGAGATTGCTTAATAGAAAGAAAATGTACTTCACCTTGATTTCGGCATATACGTCGTAATTTTTTAAATAGAGTCCAAAGAACAGTCTTAAAGTAATGTGATATGGAAATGGAAACGCTTTGTGAATGGCTGTTGTTCCATACCACATTACTGGCCCCCTTTCGGGTAAAACTGCATGAATATATGCTACGGTATCAAATGATATATTGCTCTCTAAGTTATCCAACTACTACTCCCTGAATCAGTTCTCTACATTAATACATTATTTTGGAATAACTTATAAAACAAACTAATATTAACTTAGTAAATATCAAACCTTACTCTTAATTAAGGAAACATTAAACACTAGAAGTTTGCTAACATGCATAAACAATAGCAAAATAGAAAAACAAAAACAAAACTCCAACCATTGTAATTGTGGAATGATAATAAGTAATTCTTCACATTCTCACAGAGCAAAAAGGATTAACAATTCCCAAAACTTTATCCTTTTAATACGGCTGGCTGCCCTCAACCTTGAAGACTGCTATGTGATTTATCATTCCTCCTCTTCGAGAGCCCTGTCTCGGATAACAATTTTAAAAACACCACTTGTAACTACTGCCTTCCCGAAAATCCTATTTCCAAAGTTTCCCATGAGCCAGAAGAATCAAGAAATGTGACAAATTGAGTTTAAACTTTCCTCGACAGAACTCTTTCTGATACGGCTCATAGTCTCTGGAACGTATTAAAGGAGTTTCAATATTAAGAGTGGGCGGTAAACTGCTTGCCGAGCTGAAAATTTATTCAAATATCGGAACAAAACATATTCTATAAGTTTCGAAAACAAATACGGTACACCAGCGACAAACACATACCAACACACCACACATCGATATAACAAATGTGTGGGTGCCTAAAGAAAAGTCATAGGACATGGCCACCAGAGAAGCCCTGATTTGTTATGGAGGATATATTCTGGAATACTCTCCTAGTATGGAACTTTGTCTAAGGGAGTTGCTCCCACTTATTGTGCAGAATTTATCCAGAAGGCATTTTCGATCCATTTTAATGGAATAAATTGTTACAGCTACCAGCTACCCCGGAAGTTATATCTGTGTAATCTGTTTGAGTTTCAGACAAATATATTGAGGAAAATCGTTTGGAGCGGGTGGCCATAGCCGGAAATGAGGACAGAGTGGGTACATGAGCAAGAACATCCCCGTCATGATCAAATTTCAAACTTATTTCGTCGTGTTTAAGGCGAACAATTTTGGGATGTACTCATCGAATAAATGTTAGCTTTACTCTATTGTTACCGTCTCTAATCAATCTACGTAGACATAAAATTATATGCAGATGGGGATGAGACGAAAACTCATTGTTAAGTGCAAACAATTAAAATGAGCGACAAACATTGACTCGAACTTTTGACGAATAGAATATAACAAAGGGGAATCACTAATAACTTGAAATAATTGCGACCGGAAACCAGTCTTACCGGAACCTATTCCTTTTCATCCGCTTCAGCAAAGTCGTTGTTTTTTTTTATTTCGAGGAAAGGTCACCTTATAATTTGTTAAGCACTCTAATGTGGCAATCTTTAGCACCGGTTGGTCATGGTTTTCGCCTGGCCTTAGAATCCTCATTGGCAAGAGAGATTACCTTTATTAAGAGTTTGTCATGATTGCTATATAAGATTGCCTGTAACAAAGCCAAAACAACTATTCGACGTGTAACGTGTTTTCCGGTAGTGGGGGTGGCCGCTGGTTTTTTTTCAAGGGATGAGCTCGCCGGATCCAGAGTCAAGGACTTCTGGAAAAAAACTCACCAATTCTTCACTACACTATCAGTTTATTAGTTCAGTTCGGTTGACAACTTAAATTCTACACATGCATTGTCTTTGTATTATATTTACAATTCACTGTATGTACCAAGTTTATCCTATTCTCTAAAGGGTCTATATTTCTCGTACACCGTCGCACTACTTCTTCTATCCCCCTTGGTTTTATCGTGGTTATTCCGGATGGTTGACGTATGGATTGTCCTCCTTTCGTGAGCGCATTATGACGGATGGGCGCTCGCCTTGCTTCCGAGCGAAATTTTCATGCGGAGGTGAAGGCTATTCTTTCTGTGGGGAAAGATACGGGGACAGATGATTTCGAACTATAATACAAGAACAGTGATTTTTGTCGATTTTGAGTGAAATTTTTTTGCAAAAATGTTGATGCCATTCGAAAGAGCATGTAAAAAATTGTGGTCTGGTTGGTTTTCCCGTTCCCTGTAGCCTGGCAACATGGGAAAAATGACGAAAAACCGTTGCAATGGCCAAATTTCCAGTCACTTTTCAGAATGCTCAAAATCAATTAATTCGATGAATTCCAGTAAAATTTCCAGCGCCATTTGAAAGTAGATATTCTAAACTGTGGATTGGGATAATTTTCCAGGCTGGAAATTACGCATTGAATCAAAAATGACTCATCAGCGAAACGCTTCCAGGAGATACAAAAATCGATCCAGTTCCGTCAAATTGAGATACTTTCCAGTGAAACCTTCGAAACTAATTGCGTTCACAATATTGCTACATCGAATGCGTACCTTTGCTGCGTGGAAGACCTCAGGGTTCAATATTGGATCCACTATTTTTAAGTCTTTATATCAATGATTTGTACAATGTGCTGCATGATGCGAAGCTATATACATATAAGCAGGCCTATCAGTCTCCTAGAGAATTAAGTAGTTCCTCTGAATAACAATTTCTATAATTTCAATTTCGATGTTACTGGTATCCTCTCGGTAATATTAAATGGTATAACGCTCCCAATGCGAAGGAAAACTACTAGTCTTGGAATCGTACTCAACCAAAATATAAATTGCTGTGGTAATGTTTGTTCAAAGCTTTTTTTTAGTGGAAGATGAGAAAATCTTCCAAAAGGCACCAGATAGTGTGAGATTCTTACTCACAATACACACCTCTCTGGGGATTAGCCGAAATAGACTACATAGGAGCGGGTCCCTTTTCGTCCCCTCCCAGTCTCCCTTAGCGGAAGCCAGTTATGCCACTGTCGCCGATACCCTCGGTTCCTTGGGTCAATGCTAGAATCCTAGTCTATCTGCAGGAATCGATGTTGTTGATCCGTCTCCAGTGTTCATTCTTTGTCCATGCGCTAATCATAATCTTCATCCTTCTCCGCCCACGCTGAAGTTCCGGGCTATGGAGCTTTAGTGCAAAGCCAGGACAAGTAACCTCCTCTGGATAAACCGCAGCTAACCCTATGGAAAGATGGTCTGCATCTTCTACTGGTGCGTGCACGGAGCCTCCATAGCCGCCGCAGAAAAATCAGGAGGTAATTTTCCCACAGCTACTTCTGTTGTGGGTGCCGTCGATATAGCGAACCTATTAAAGCCTACCATATTTTCCACCTCCACTTCTACAAAAGCGTCTCAGGAGTCATCATTCGCAACTCAATTCCTCCTGGGTTCGCAGTAAGAAGGAGGAAACCACTCTCTCGGGGATTTGTGGGTTTTTTTAATAGGTTATCTCAAACCCCATTAGTTACTTTGGTACGTTCTAGGATACATTGCCCGGTTGCTAGCGCATGAAATGACATCGTCTCCACCGACTTCTCCCATTTGACACGGCTCCCGCTAACGTCCCTTGAATCCAAGGATCTGGTTCTCGACGACGCAGCCGTCCCTGATTATATGTCGAATTTGCCCGATATATTTGCATGCGGTCCTGACTTTGTCCCGGCCTCGTTTTTGAGAAGATGCTGGGGATGTTTCTTAACTCCCGTCTCTCCTTCAAGGACCACATGGACTTCCTGGTTGGCAAAGTCAGTTCCACGCTTGGGTTTATAAAATGATAGTCTAGGGAGCTTGACGATCCCTATTTGATAAGGCGTTTCTACTGCACTTTCGTCAGACTTATCCTGGAGTACGCCAGTCCGGTCTGGTATCCTTACTTCGCTGTACACATTAACCGAATTGAGTCAGTCCCGCGCAGTTTCCTTAGGTTCGCTCTTCACGGCCTCCTCTGGCGCGACCCTGTTGGTGTCTTTGGGATACTTTTTATTTCAGAAGTTTTTAAAAGTGGAGAATTTTACAAAGGGAGTTCTAGTTTATCAAATCCTCCGAAGGATAGTTCTATCATTCTTGCAAGGGATATAGGTAGCACTGTTCTTCCTAATTTAAAAATGTAACAAAATTGAATACCTAAGTGGTGTCAAGATAAAGTTAAAATAGTTGCCGATTTCTAAGCCGCCGTGTCCTTAGAAGGATAAGGGAAGCCTTTTTTCATTGGACTCGTTCTAGTTATGCTAAGGAAGTAAAAAAGGAAATCCCCGGTAACCCTTTTTTAAAATCATAATCCAATTACGAGCAGTAACTGGAACAGCACACACTTTCGAGAGATCTGTTAAAGCTCTCGTCATGTGCGAAAAGGGAGAAATGTATTTTTCTGCTTCGAAGAGCAAAAGAAGGGGAACCTCTTTCAAACTTTGATCTTTTTTTCGGCAAACGCTCCTTTCCAATTACAGCAAACCTTTCATAATAATTGAGTTACACGCAACATGCATTTACGATTTGCAAGGATTATTGTGCCGGTCTTTCGAACCCCTCTAGTTTCTACATGAACAAAGTCTGTACTGGAATGTCGCTTTGTTGGGAGAAAAGCGCCGATCAAAACACATTTCGGACAACCGGGTCAATTTATGATAATCAGGCTAATACTCGAGTGCTGGCTGTATTTTTACTTTTTGATCTCCTCCTCTTATTTTTTTTCTCACTTTTGCTTTTTATACGGTTTGCGAGGGTGGAAAAAAGTGCGCCTGCCATGAATATCTCCTTGATAAAATTCAAAGTTTCCCTCAAGGGGGACAACTTTCCTGAGCGTGAGCAACCCAAAATGAAAAGATTTCAAGTGGCTCTGAAGTGTTTGCTGATTGATGTCTTCCGTGATGGCACTTTTAGCCACTTACTTTCTAGCAAGAAAATTTTCCGAATTGAATTTCCGCAGATTATAGGTGGGGAAATATCGTCTCAAAATTTTTATAGAAATTTACCCAGGATTGCTTTTGATAATGCAAGAAAGTAGAGTTAAACAAATACACTTATAGATAATTCAATTTTTTGGTTTTTTTTTTTAAAGTTTTGAAATTTGTTATCTGTAAGGACGTCACACGGGTGTTTAAATGCATACCATGTAGTCTCTAATAATACAGGACACGGGAACAGGGGAAGCATGAAGTTAAAAGTTATTTGTGGTGAAAGCTTTCAGAACACGATGAAATTTAGCCTATGGATAAAACGTGTTTCCCTTTCCCTTCGTACCATTTTATTTCCTACTACTTTCACACTCAGTATTTATGTAGGATCTTAGTCCCTTGAACGAGTAGCAGAACTGTTCTCTTATAATACTCTGCTATAAATTATAGTTTCTATGCTGAAAAGAATTGTTTTATGAAAAAAACGAAAAAAGTAAAATACTATATGCACATCTTAGGCTCTAATTAGCTCGTGAATTCTCTCTCTCTCTCTCTCTGGTTCCTTTACCATTACCTAAACTGATATATTGAAGGGCTGATTAATAATTTGAAAACAAAAAAATTTTTTGGGATAATGTGACTTTAATGGAGTCGGCGTTGTGAAACATGATGTACTCGTGGACCAAAAAAAAGGGTCCGAAATAACCAAACAATTTTATTAGAGCAGAGGATATATTATGTCATATGCCATCCCATATTTAAGTACCTAAACATTTCTTTTAAGAAAACAAGGAAATTTCAAAATAATTTTTTTGAAAAACGCAATTTCTTAGTAAAAAAGGGCTAAAACGAATTGCGAATTTGTATAGGCTACTGCGCAGGAGTTTGTTTCTTTACGATTTGGCCAAAAACTAGGGGACCAATATTTGATGCGTTAGCATGGCTTTTGTCGGAAAGGAATTCGCTTAAAGGGATTAAGGAAACGTTAAAGATTTATTTTTGCATTGTTGCGAACTAGATGACAGCCCAGAGACTGTGTGGATTTTTTAATTCTATTTGTAGAAACCCATGAGGAGACAATTGATCCACCTCCAACGCCAAGCAGACGACGACGCAGATTAAAAAACAATTGCCCGCAGCGACGGGAATTTTTTGAGTTTAGTTTTGTGGTGGAGCTTGAAAGAGAAAAGTCCTAAGGCTTCTCCAGGGAAGAAAAAACGAAAAGAATTTCGATTTTACTGTATAAGGACGATCCTTGAGGTGCATAGGTCGTCCAGTACACCGACTCTTTACCGGTTCTGCGCCAACGCCTTGAACTTCTCCCACAATTTTTTGATTTGGATACCTTCCTTCTCTACCGATCCTCTCCACGTGTAGCGCGGAGGGTCAATGTTCCAGGACTCCGAAGAAAAGAACCTACTAAAACTTTTAAGTGACATCTCCGCCGAAGAAAGGCGACCATCGCAGCTTCTAAATAAGATGAAGCAATTGGCTTCCAGTAGCGTTCCTGAGGACCTTCTGAAAACGCTCTGGAGACTATCGAGCCAGACACAAGTGATACTCAGCATTACTAACGAACGAGACATGTCTAAGCTCTCTGAGATGACTGATAGAATCGTAGATATCATCACCCAAACTAACCAAGCACTAACCAAGCACGAACCAGAGCGCTTCCATCAAAGGTTCAGAACATCATCTCATGCACAAAACCGGAGACAGGTCGAGAGTTACGAATATTCTTAGGCATGCTGAAGTTTTACTGGCGATTTATACCGAAAGCAGCGGAACTTCAAGCACCCCTACATCAGTATCATTCGGGTAATAAAAAGAATGACAGAACTGCAATTCAGTGGACACCAGACTTGGTTAACAGTGCAAACAAGCACTGGGAGAGGCCATCCTTCTGGCGCCCCCATGAGCAAACACCAGGATAGGAGGTATAGCGAAGGTACAGCGAAACAAGATAGAAAGCTCTAGCAGCACCAACCATTACAAAGTGCTGACTACTACAAAATGCGAAAAACAGTAGAAAACTATATAAAATCAAAGAATATGGAGAGAACTCACCAAATATAAATATAAAAATGCAAAAGTGCATAAAAAGTACAAAGTGAAAAGTAAAAAGTAACTTCAACAATATAATTAGTGCGATGAAAAGCTAACTGAAAGAAGTCGTGATTCCTGAGGGAGCGAGCCAGAACCGATATGCCAAAACATGTCAAGATAACAGAAGAGTCTATGGACCCCAGAATACAGTCGAAAGCATAAAAGATCCTGGAGTTACGGCATCTCTTTTAAAGTTTATCCATGTGCAGTAATAAAAGTCTATCAACATATGGTGGTAATATAAGGGAGTTATTCCAAGGAAGGAAGCGAACCTAACGAACCTCTGGTGAACAGCTTAAATGCGATTAATGTGTGTCGCATAGAGCGGTGACTAAACTGGAGGGGCATATTCCAAAATAGGCCTTCCGTTCATTCTCTTCCGTTGACCACCTCTTTACGAAACCCAGAGTCATATTAGCCTTGGTAACTATGATCCTCGAAAAAAAATTGCGAATTGAGCCAGACGCCTAGGTCCTTAGTCTTTGTTACTCTAGTTAAAGGGCAACCCTCTATGGTAAAATTCAATTGAAAGAGAGATCTTTTTTTTCGTGAGGAAGACATAGATGTATACTTGCCGATAGTTAGGGGAAGGTCGTTAATAGAACATCAATTCTGAAAGGCGACCGGCATTTTCTGACACAGTTCGAAATATCTCAGCGTCGTCGGCATAACAAAGAATATATTGATATAAATTGTAAATAATAATGGCCCGAGGTGGGAGCCCTGCGGTACACCGGAAGTGTTGAAAATAACATCAGACAAAACTTCACGAAAAGATACACGCTGAGTGCGTTCAGATATGTGCGAATGAATCCAATTTACAAAAACCCGCAGAAACCCGAGAAGGGAGAGTTTGAGAACAAGAATTCTATGATTTATTCTATCGAATGCTTTGCTGAAGTTAGTAAAAATATAGTGAACTTGCTTACTACCCTCAATTGCAGAAATACAGAAGTTTGAAAATTCCAATAAATTGGTGGTAGTTGACTTACCCCTTAAGGGGGGAAGTACATGAAGACGTTTTCAAAAATCGATTTTTTTTTTATTGTCTTAATCGATAAGTATATGCTCTAAGAATATAATTCCAAAATTACAAAAGCCTATCTCGAAAATTTTGAAAGATATGCCACTTGAAAGTGGTCGGCGCCGATCCGGCCCAGGGAGCCTGGGATCAAGCATCTCTGCTGCGCACGTGATTCCGCTTACCGAATTTTTTTTCTGCTCTGACATTTAGAGTGATGAATGCGACTTTGTTAAAGAGCGTTCTCGACCTTTTCAGTCCAAATACCGATTTTTTCTGAGAATACCCGTCCCCTCTTATCTTCTCCTTATCTGCATCTTTTTCATCAGTTTTGCGGGACAAACTTTAAACGGCGTTTTCTCAAAACCATGTTTTTCAAATTGGCGTAAAAGATTACAAAAAAACTAGTGAACCGATTTTCTTCATCCAGCACTCATTTTAAAGGGCATAAAAAACTACTCTAGATAGACTATGGACATAGCAAAAAAATCATTTTAAGACCATTTTTGACGCGAAAATAATTAAAATTTTTGCAAAAAAAGCCAACTTTTTTTTGTTTTGCCAGATTTTTATAGTTAATGTTCGAATTTCGAAAAGATCGTAGTCTATCTAGAATAAACAACCCCCTCGAGTATAAAAATGTTTGGTATTTTGATTTGAGATGAAAATTGCGGCCAGGAGAATTTACGCCGATTTCGATGTCAGCCGCGACACGAGTTACGAAACCCACCAAAAGTTGATTAATTTTTTATTTTTCAAAATGTAAAAAATGTTTTTTCTCTTCTTCAAACATTGCCCTAAATACATATAATATCGATTTCATGTGGACCTTTTTCATTTTCCCAGAAATAAATCCCAAAAAAGTCCTCTTTTTTCGGCCTCTTCATGTACTTCCCCCCTTAAGAAGCCCTTATGAAAAGGCTGCAAGAACGGCTTGCAGTTGAAGTGTAGAACATCTCAAATAATTGCCTCAAAAACTTGGATATACAGCACAGATTAGCATTTGGTCTATAGCTCGAAATTTCGCAATTATCACCTTTTTTGTGAAGAGAAGGTTTCCAAGCTTTCGGAAAAACACCGCAACGAGTTGATTAAATAAATAACACAGAATAGGAGCAAGAACGGAACCACATCTTTTCACGAGTGAGGCGGGGATACCGTCAGAACCAATTGAAAAACTATCAGCCAAGGTAGAAATTGTATTCCAAATCGTAGCATCGTTAAGTAAAAGGTCTTTGCATCGTCCAAAACTGCAGTCTTAAAAAAATCCGCAAAAAGATTTAGTATCGTCAAGGGCTCAGTGCTTCACTGTCTCCAAAAGACAAAGAAGATGGACAGGCATCAGAATTGCGCTTTAAGTTCACGAACCTCCAAAATTACTAGGATCGACGCGCAAGGATGATTTCATTCTTTTAATATAATTATTATAAGAAGACACTAAGTCAGATAAAAATTGACTGCGTAAACTGGAATATGTTAAATAGTCAGGGTCGCTCCTCGAGGAACAAAACCTCTTCCAGGCCTTACATTTAACATTCTTTAAACGTTTTAAGGAGCTATTAAACCAAGGCTAGTTAGAACATGAGTTATTCGATTTAGAAATAGGGACGCAGTAAGTAAAACAGATAGATAATAAATTATAGAAAGATCTTACAGCCTCATTAATGTCTCGTTCGTTGAGAACGCTACTCCAATCACAAGCTGAGAGCCAGTTGTTAATCACGAAGAAGTCAGCCTTACTGAAGTTATAACAAGTGTCAAGAAAAATCCATCATAACCGGATTAATGAAAAGATCAATTTGAAGCGCAGTAGGTCAGGAAAATAAAGTTACGATACAAGTAGACGGCGACAACCAGAATTTGTATCATTCTCTACTGGTATCGAGTCCGGAAGGTTCTTCGATTAATAAAAGTTAACTGAAAGTGGTTTGTGTAAAGATTGCCAACTTATAAAAATTGTTTTTTTTTTATGTACAATGGCTTTTTATTTCGCACAATCGTTATAAACAAAAAATCCTACAAAACTCTAGCTACCCTAAAAAATGTACAATATTCAAAACAAAAGACAAAATAGTTAACGATCAAAAAGAACATAAGAAATGACAGGGGTACGTTACTCTAAAAATGCTTCGTAAAAACGAATCTAAAACTTGAAGACAAAAAAAAATTGTAAAAAACCTGTAAAAAAGAAAATACAAGAAATTTTAAAATGACTCCAAGCGAGTGCCAGCTCTAAGAAAAGTTCTCAAAAATTTTGAAAAAATTCCAGAACTAATCCTAGCACTAAACAAAAATAACCGAAACCGTGAAGAAACCTAAACAAGAACATGATTGTCTGAGTGTTTCCATGAGGATAGATGCAGCACCGCGCGAAGTTCCTACTTCGGGAACCGTAGAGCCGTTCGCCACTTTTCTAGTCCTCCGGGAGCACACATCCAAACATGTTCTAAACGAACACACAAAAATTTCGAACCGATTACAGTCCCGCGGGACCAGTCTGCAGAGTCATTGACGTCTGCAAACTGCTCCCGTCATCCTTTCAGTTCTACGATTCCAACGTGAGACTTGTCACACCCGCAGACAGGGCTTCCGTTCCGCAATAGTAATAAGAATAATGAAATATAAAACTTTTATAGTCAACATTTTAGTCAGTGCAATTTTCATCGTTTTTCTCTAAAGTGTTATTATACTTCTATAGGTCACAAATAAGAGATACGAGTTGCTATTTTCAGAAATATAAACTAGTTTTTGACGTTCTCTACGTTAAATTGAAATATATAGTGATATATCCTCACCTCTTCCCAAAACTCCTTCTCCATACTAACTAATGACGTTGACTACTATGTATACATGAACGATGGCTTCGAGTCACAAAGTGGATACTCGTGTTGAAAACGATATCTGAACAATGTACCACAGACAGATCTTAAATTTTGAATCACTTTCTAATTACACTGTATAATCCCTTTGACCGCCAAATGAGATAAAAATACAAAAGGCAAGTTAAGCTTTTCTGGAGACAGATCTGAACTAGACAAAGGAAATTCAAATTTTATTGCAATGTTATAAAGTACATAAGTTCCCTATAAAAAAGGGAGAACTGAACACTAATGGTAATAATTTTAACTGCTCGTCCTTTGAAAATAATCAGCTCAACCCAATTTGTTTTGGCACAAACAAGACACTATTTGAATATTCAAGGACCCAAAACAAAACTTATTTTTCCAAGCAAAAATCCAATGAATTACACTTGCCGCCGTGGGGTATTTATATAGAAACATAAAATGGAAAGAAAAGACTGTTCTGGATTAAGTGATTACTTTTGCAAAAGGGAATATCTTGCAAGTTGCCCTTACTCCCGGAATATCGGACAGAACGTAATTTAAGAGTGCCTTGAAATTGTAGCTATGCGGTTTTCCATCCTTTTTAAGATATGGTAATACGAGAAGTTCGCCTAAGTTTGGTTCACTTTGGCAGGGGTAACCAATTGTGTTAGTTTCCGAACATAAAATAAGAAGAGGACATTTGAATCGAAGAAATTCTCAATGCTCTCCACGAATCCTCACCCACCAACTCCAAGAAATCCAAGAGGCAATCAATAATCAACGAGAGCTCCCCAAATGTCCTTCATACACTCGGTCGTATGTAAACGTTGAGAGTCGAGTGAAAACGGACAATGTAAATTCTTGAAAAGTTGTTGGTTCAGGCTCGAGGGTGGGTAGGTATTGTTTACGTTTTCAATAAATTTTCAGTTGTCCTTTTATTTATTTTGTGGACTGGCCTCGAGATCATTCCTATTTCTGGCCGAAAGAGCAATGTAAACAGGAAGAAGTTTACGTTGACTGCAATTGAATTGTAGTCATTCCAGTTGAAAAGTTTCCTTTTTTTTCAATATTATTGTTCGTCCACTCGATGTCCAAGCAAAATGTAGCCTTTCTATTACATGTCGAACACAAGACTAACTCAAATATACTTAGGGAAGTTTAGAGCTCATTCCATAGAGCAACGAGAAAACATCTGCAGAGCGACAGCAGCTAACAGCGCCATACCAGCAACAATAAAATTGCCAAACAAACATAGAAGACGGTTCTAAGTTTTAAGAATACTCCGAATACCCTGATGGTGAAATTATTGTTGTCCATTCGTCTGTGGAGCATTCGTTTGTCAAGCACTAAAGTGATCCGTCCACAAGAACAGGACATAAAGGACAAATTGAAAATAAAAATCGTTAGGCAACCGTTGCCGTCCATTGAACTGATCAAATATTTACCAACGGGCCAAAGGTTACGGCTAGGCCGGCCGGAAACTCCTTTTTTTCTTCAATTTAATTCGGAAGTAATTCAAAAAATATTTATTATTATTGAAAGGAACTCGAGGTGTGGTCTATTCTTATGTTTACCTGCACACTACTCCACACCATTGACGAAGGGATGCTTTGGCAAATTGAGACAGATCCCGAGAGATACTTTCGAATCATATTTCAGAACATATTGACATTTCAAAGAGAAGAATTCCTTTATCCTTCACTGAGTGTCCTTAAAATTCTTTTTATTGAAATTGATATAAGGTTCATGGGTTATGGACAAGGCAAGGCGTCTTATTCTGTAGAGTTTTCCTTTCGAAATTCAATACTTCAGATCTAGATGTGCTTCTGGGTATGGCATATTTTACTCCTAGAATTTTGTTAAGATCCGCTACCGAAACGGAAGGTATACCTGAAATATAACATGCAAAGATATCAATTTAGTTGTCAATTTGGTGACTTGTAATTGGATTTGAATGTGATGACTGCAAATATTCCGATAGATGTCATGACAATTGGGAATGTAACGGCAAAGAATTAGAGTTGAGTTACGTAACAATTAAGGTGCCATTAGAGGATTTGATTAAGGTGATTGAAGGTGCAAATCTGCCGAAATTCGGGGGGATTGATCGAAAATTTTAATTCAGTAAGACGGGGAAAAGTTGACATTGATCAGAGTTATCAATTTAGTGCTTTCAACGTTAATCAAAATGTGATTTGGTGGTTAAGAGTATATTTTAATGCTCGCAAATTAATTTTGTTTTAGATTACGTTGGATGCCAATTAAATCTAGTCTTCCTGCTGCTGATTCTTACCCGTGGTTTCAGCGAGAAACTAGTCCATAAATAGTTGAACGAGAGTTGCCGGCATGGAAATAGGGTTAGAACGGAGTATAGTCATTCGCTTTAATTATAAGGTAACTGTTATGATTTACAAACCAATCCGTGCATATTTAAGTACTAGGCTTCATTCGAACTTGCCACCTTAAAAGTTCTGGAGAAATCTAAATAGGATACAAATTTCGAAATCTTTAATCAGCCTGGACATGTTGTACCTTTTTGGAAAGGTAATAAGATGTGAAATTTAATAAAAATAAAAAACAAGTCTATTAATTACGTGAATTTAAGAGAAAATTTGCAAAATACTAAATTTTATATAATCGCGCAAAAAATTTTTTTCACTTTTGAAAATGACTGTACATGCAATGGAAGGAGTTAAATCAGCGTTGTTAAAAATTTTGGAAAAGTTATTGGGCTAGTAGTTTTTTGGCGTTTGTTTGTTGTCGCTGGGCAAGTGATGCGCATACCATGAAAATTGCATTGTAACTCACCCTTTAGGTTAAGTTAGGTTAGAGTGGCTGCCTAAGAAGGCACACTTAGGCCAAGGAAGCCCATTGTGATACCACAAATTGAGGCTACAAAGATTTTTAAAACCCCAAAAAAATACCTAGATGAGAAGGGGATGAACCTGTTACCCCCTGTGCACCGAGGCGAGGAAGGCTGTTCAGCCTTAACTCGTCATTGGAAACCATTTGGAACTCCTGCAAATCGAGCTAGGTCTCTGACGTCAGTGGAGCCTAATTTGGTTAGCTCAATGGCAGCCGGGCAGTTGCAGAGGAGGTGAAGTATGGTTTCCGCTTCCTCTTCATCATGGCAACTCCTACAGAAGTCATTTGAAGTGCGCCTAGTCTAACGGCGTATCTACCTATGAGGTAGTGGCCCCTAATAACGGCTACGTTACTGCTAATTACTTTGCGTCCGAGTAGGATGAGCTCTTTTGACCGTTTAGGGTCAAGTTTTGGCCATATCTGTCGGGTAATCAGGCAGGTGTGTTCCTTCTGCCAATTAATATTTGCTATCCTGAGAGATTCCTGTGAGAGTTCCAGTTTGCAAGTGGCCAGCGGTTTATCTAACTGATGGGTAATGTCCGAATCAGGACGAGTGGTACCGATTCTCGCTAGTTCGTCGGCTCTACAGTTACTATTTCCAGGCATCCAGATGAGTCGTACTTCCAGGTGCTCAGCTATGTCATTCAGAGATGGGCGACATGTTACAACCGTTTTGGAGGTAGTATATAGTCCCATGAGGAATTAAATCGCGGCCTGACTATCTGTGAAAATACATATGCTATCTCTAGGTAGCGTTAAATGGTCCTCGGCTACTTTTATAGAAATGTTTTCCGCCTGAGACACGGTGCAGTAGTCAGCTATGCGGAATGAGATATCGAGGTTCAAATGTTCCGAGAAGATACCTCCTCCTGCTCTGCCTTCTAGTTTGGAGCCGTCAGTGAAGAGATGCACTGACTCCCCACATTGGGGTGGACCTTCCTCCCATTCCGATCTGGTGGGAAATGAGGAGTTGAGTTTAGACCCTAAGAAAGGCTTGCGCGCGGTATAGTCGATGTTGCTGGCAGTTCTTTCCAGGTCTGAATTGAGTTAAGCCTAATGGCAGATGAGGATGCGGTTTGCTTACCAAAGAGATCTAACGATAGAAGTTGGAGGATAGTGTTCAGGGCTTTAAAAGGTGTGATTCTAAGGGAACCTGTTATCAGCAGTGTTGCCATCCTCTGAACTTTATCCATTGCTTTATGATAGGTTCATATATTTAGTGCCGGCCATCAGACAATCACCCCATACGTAAGTATAGGTCGTATGACACTTGGTAGAGCCAATGCACAATGCGTGGCTCCATACCCCATCTTTTCCCTATTGCCTTCTTACACGAGTACAGCGCCACTGTAGCCTTCCGTACTCTTTCCTACATGTTAGGCTTCCAGGTAAGTTTTCTATCTAGGACTAGACCTAGATATTTAACTTGATTGCTCAGTTTCAGCCTGTGTGTTATGTCCCCGAGAGAAGAGTATTAACTCTGTCTGGTCGGGTTTATGCCCAGACCACACCCGTGACTCCATGATAATATCTTGGAGAGGGCGTGTTGTAACACTTCAAGTGTTTGGGTGCTTTCCTGAACATATCAGGATAATATCATCGGCGTAGGCGATAACGTAGTGACCAGTACTCCATGAGTAACTAATCCAGAGTTATGTTCCATAAAAGTGGTGAAAAGATACCTCCCTGAGAGGTACCCCTAGTGGCGACTCGTTGAATATTAGATCCTCCCAACCTGGAGACGATGAGCCTGCTTTTTTGCATGAGGTCAATGAGTTTGATGAGAGGATTATCAAGTTCTAGCCTCCTCAAGGATGCCATTATCGCCTCTGACCTGATAATGTTAAAAGCACTCTCTATATCGAGGAAGGCTGCAAGTGAGTATTCTTTCTGCAATAGCGAATGCTCTTTGATTGTGGTAAGTTCGTGAGGGGCTGTCTCTATGGACTTACCTTTAGTGTAAGCCTCTTGCGAGAAAGACAGCCTGGATGGATTCACTGTCTCTTTAATATAGATATCTAAGAGTCTCTCCAGGGTTTTGAGCAGGACGGAGGAGAGACTAATTGGCCTTAAATCGTTGGGCTTATAGTGTGAGGCTCTTCCTCCTTTAGGAATAACTACCACCTTCACCTTCGTCCGTGAGGATGGAATATAGGTGAGATTAAGGCATAATGTCATAAATGACCGTTAGCCACGGAATCAGTATCTCGGAAGCTAATTGAAGTTCAGCTGCGATGATGTTATCTAACCCCGGTGATTTGTAGGGCTTGAAACTTTGTATCGCCCATTTAAGTTTTCTCTTATGTGGACCAGTTTATGGCCGCTCAGAATATCCGGCAACTCAGCAATACCTGTTGCTGAGAAACCCGAAAAGTGCGAATTTCCTAGTACCTCCAGCCACTCAAGACTGGATGAAGTCCAACTACCGTCACCTTCGGCTAAGAGGCTTGGGCTAATGGTCGTTGTTAAGAGGATTTTCCGCAAGCGACTCACTTCGCCCCAATGTTATTCTTGTGATTTATAAATGATATAGGATTTATAAATGATATAGATGACAAGATGAGTGGTGTAGTCAACATAGATGGATTTATCATCAAGAGTCTATTATATGGGGATGATCTAGTTATGTTAGCTGAAGACCCGGCTGAACTACAAACAGTGATAAACCAGCTATAGGAATATTGTCAAACCTCGAATTTGGTGATTAACATGAACAAATCGCAGATAATGATATTTCAGAAAGGAGGAGGCTGGAGAGCGAGTTCCGAAAACTGGGCATGCAACGGGGCAAATATTTATGTCGTCTATAAGTATAAACACCTTAGAATAATGCTAACACCGATATTATCTATGAAGGCACATTTGACGGAGCGGATCAAAAGCTACTCTTAACAACACTTGGACCGCTTTATTAGAAATGCACACATAAGTCATTCTGCTGAATTCAAATTGTTCTCAGCTGAGTCCAGGTTTGTGATGTATTACGGAGCGCAAGTATGGGGCATAAGCGAGTACAATGTAGTTGAGAAACTGCAGCGCTTTTTTATAAAAAAGCTTTTCTTATTGCCTAGAACTACACCTAAATATGCACTCACTCTCGAAAGAGTACTGGCGAATCTTTATATACTTATATATACCCTAAAATGTCACTTTTTTTATTTACTTAAAGTCCCGGGAACATACAGTGAAAGCAGATTCCCTTATATTTAAAAAAAAACAGCTGTGGAGAAGAAAATATACTGGTATCAAGAATAGCTGGATCTAGATGAAAAACATGGACCTTGTAATCAGGATAACTGAATGAAATACTAAATACCTATTAGAGATTCTAACAAAGATTTTAGAAAGGGAAGAAAAGTAATTATGACAAAAAGATCAAGATAGGGCAAGACAAACTGTACACCATGACCTCTATGATAGATTGGACTACAGGCTGGATGAGCGAGCCTACTTCAGGGATGATTTCAGCACCACAAAGATTAGAATATTCCTTATCCACAGATGCGGAACGTTACAGCTAACTGCAGGTTCCTGGCGAATAATAAATAATAATATGCTATGCCCACTGTGCAATAATGCAAGATGAGAACCTGCTTCATTATTTGGCAATTTGCCCGGTACTCAAGGGATTTCGAGTTATAGCATTTGGTAAAGGAATTCTTACAGAAAATTATGTTATGGCGATATTAAATGGCAGAAATTTCGATGCTCTCGTTACATACACCCAATTAGGCTGGAAATACTGGAAAAGGCTAACCGATGAATACAACTGCTAAGTCGGGAACAGATTTCCAGTTCTTGGCAATTGTTTTTTTTCTTTTTGAATTTAATTCATAACTTCTTTTTAATTTCAAACTGCACATACTATAATAGCTAGTTTCATTTGTCTTACAAATTGGAAGAAGATAATATTAGTAAATTGACAATCCGACAGACGACCTCGGAGTCATTTGTTGATGTTTTGAAATTCTTGTAGTGAACCATTCAGTTCAGAAAGCACTCTTATCTCAAATATCGAAGCAGAAATGATGACCCGACCTAAGACAAATAGTTCTAGATGTTTAAGGACTTCCATCCCCTAACGTTTTTAACATATAAATATTAACATTTACTCAATAATTTGGTTGGAAAGTAAGCAAAGGCATGCCCACAAGGGCAAATTAAAATTTACCCTACAACCTAAACAAATTGAACGGCTCCTAGTTTCTTAATAGTAAACTTACAAAATTCACAGGGAATCGACCCATAGGACCAAATTGAGGTAAAATGTAACAGAAATTCCATACAAAACCTCATCAAGTAAAACTTTCCAAAATATATGCGGGAAGAGTGAGCAAATTCAGGTACAATCCTTTTCGAACCACTGCACAAAGTTGTTCGGGATCGTTACCTTGTTAAAAAAAAAAGACAAAAAATCTCAGGGAAAGGTGTGTCTGCCTGGTCATCCAGTTAAACACTTCACTTACTTTAGATCATCCCTGAAATGTTCCTGAAAAATGTGTCAAGAGGTGTTTCCGGTGCTTGCGTGCAACGTATTGTGCGCATTGTCGCGAATTCGTTTTTTCAGTTGCTTATCAGCAAACATTTGCGTTCGGACCATGTTAATCCTGCGTCCCGATCCAGAAATCTGCATATGGTGCTGGTGAATCCTGGAACAAGAACTGAACTGAACAGACCAAGAGCACGATGGCAGCGATAAATGTGCCATCACATCGTACTTTAAACAATTTAAATAGCGTTCCGGGCATAAATCACGCCGTGACACCAAACTTATATTAACAGGACGTAAATTGCATGGCCGGGTGAGACCTGCGACATAAAAATTTTTGTACGACATATACCCCCGCATGTTTGCACATAGGTGTGATTATGGTAAATGTATGTTAAGCCACTACGGTGTAAGCCTCAGCTCAGAGCCACTTTGCCCGAAATTAATTCATTGCAAAAAGATTGCGTTTTCTGGCTGGTAGCGACGATTAAACCTTTTTATGGCTCTGCAGGGCAATTTGTTACGTTGTTAGCAGGAGGCCTATTTTACCATTATTGTCGTCCAGCCGAAATCCCATCACACAGTTCTTTTATAGGTTAACGTCAGGACAGTACCTCCGGAATGGAATGGATGAAACAGAATAGAAAACTTGTCCACAACTCAGGTCAGGTAGTTTATTTGAAACTTGCATTAGGGGAAGAGCGTGTTCAAATCCTGAACTTCCTTTTCGCTAAAGGGACTAGTAGTAGCTAACCGAATTATTGCAGGAGAGATCGTTTTTTTTTCGACACGTATCCTTGTGCGAGAACAATGGACTCTCACACTATAGTAATCCTCTTGTTCGAAGTGACATTTTTAGCAATTGCGAGATAATGCACTTAGACGGAGACTCATTTGTTATCCGATTAAGGACCTTATGACTTCCGGAATGGAAACCCCCAAATTATATCTAATTGATACCTTCCCTGCTTTTGACACTTCTGTTGATCTGTGCATTGTGTTCGTTCTATAAAAGCGGAAACGTGTACTTGCTCGAGGAGAATGGAACCGTAAAATATTATTTCCAGCATTCACTCCCAGCTGGATGAAGTACAACTGACTTTTGAAAGAGTTTTCGAGAGAAATGGTAGTTTTTGATTAAGCAATTTTCGGTATTAAAACTTTATAGTACTCGTAAAGTTTTCCAAAATAACCTCACAACTCAAAAGGTTTAAACTAAAGTCAGAAGGCTTACACTGAATTCGTTGTTGCAGAGATTTTTATTCCCAGCATTAAAAATATATTATATTTCCGCGATTTTATTCATTTCTCAAAAATTGTATTAGTCGAAATCGAAAACACTCCTTTCACTAAAGCTCTAGTCGATTGAACAGATCTAGGATGCCTGCAATCGTCCACTTAAAGGGTCTAACATTTCCCACAAAAGAAAAGCCAGAAAAAGAATTTATTCATGCCGCATGATTTTAAAGAGACCAAACAAACAGAAACAGACAAGCAGACAGACAGACAGACTGTGCAATTTTCCCAAAGAAACCCATCATCCCAGTGTTCATCTGTGAGAAGATAAGTCAAATGTGTGCCAAGGGCAATGCAGCTCATCATTGGATATTCCACTTCCGCGACGACGACGACGGTGGCGATGGCAACGGAAACGGCGGATCCAAAGTAGACCTGCGGCATTTATTATGAATTTCACTTGATTAACTCTCGCTCTAAAGTCCTTTTGAACCAACTATACGAAAAGACGTGGCCGTGAATTTTTTATGAACGAGTAATAACGCATAATGGCCCCCCGAAAAGCAGTTTTCAGATAAAAAATTTTCCCTTTGCCATTTGGTTCGTTATCATTGTGAGGAATAGGAAAAGAGGAGCCCTGCAAGCGAAGGCGGCTACATGTATCTTTCAGATCTATATCTGTGGCGGAAAAGTTTTCCAGCACATTTTAATTTTACAACGGGTAATTAAGAGGCAGAAAATGACTTGTAGCACAAGTTCTCAGTCCTGTTTGCTGTTCCCTGAATTTTTGTTGTCCTTTTCGTTTAAGGTATGAAGCTAGGTTCATGTTTCTCGTCAGTGTTCAGACTTTTCGCCACTATCACCAATGCTCCAACACTGTTACCGTACTGTTGACGATGGAATTACATGCAGACAACACTCATTTATATTCATACAATAAATTTCCTGATGAAGATGCTTAGAGTCCAATGAAACGCTTCCGCTTTATTAGAACATCTCGTGCTCATTCCGGACTTTTGAATTTTGCATTAGCTTGAAATGGAAACTACTTCGTAAAGATTTAGTGCTCGTTGTTGCGATTAAGACGAGTCCATTAGCGCTGAAAGTACTTTTATTATGGCACTTGGTTGGTTGGTTGTTTTTATGCAAAAATGTTTTTCACCAAAATCTTAAGTAGATTTTTTGTTTGGATCTATGACCTCCAGATTAACATGAACAACATTTGAATAATACATAAATTGCAGTGGCAATTAGGATATCGCAAACAGCACAGTTGTGAAACAACCTTGTTGAAGGTAACAAGTGATATACGCTCTTTTGTTAATAATAATCTGTCGTGCTGCCATTACACTTCCTAATAGCTTTCTATCAAAACGAACTCTGCAAGTAGAAGTTAATAACTCGGTATCCTCAACAGCTGTTACTAGAAATGGCATTCCACAAGGATCTATACTTGGTTCGCTGTTGTTTAGTCTATATATTAACGATTCTCGTCATATAAGTAAAATTACTGAAGCTAATATCACAAGGATTATATAAGAAAGCAGCCTTAAAAAGTAACTAAAAAAATTAGCGATGATCATGGAAACTCATGGAACCAAAGTTTAAAGTAGAGGTAGACAGAACTACGCTTCGAGTACACAAATCTCCAGAATTACTTAGGGTCATTGCGCAAAGTATGTTTAATCCTAGCAATATAGTCATTATATGTAATGATTATAATTATTTGTAATGATGGGCCGCCAGCCTTTTTAAAGTTATAATAATACTTGTCCATTAGCGGGACAGCCGCAACAAAGGGATCGAAGAAGTAAACAGCATGAAGAGCAGGATAAAAAGCAGGATGTTGGGATGACTTAGGCAATAAAGGAGCAACACATCATCTCACATGAGTACCCGCAGGATCAGTGAAAAAATGAGATCAAAGAAACGGCCCAACTTGCTCGGAGCGATGTCATCCAGAAGCGATGCAGCAAAACCAGGAGCAGAAGCAGGAGAATGATGGCATTAGTCCCTCGTCGTCCGCACCCACCCAATTCACAACAGGCAAGTTGAAGTAAAAAAACAGCAGCAACTCATCAGAAGGCCTAATATGACGTTCGTGAAGCCATCAACAAATGAAAAAACTTGGTCATAGATCACGGAAGATGAGCTAGGAGGAATATAGACTGTAACGACAAAGATATTCTTACCTGGAAATCGCAAGACAACACCAATGAAATCCAAGTCATCAAAGGCAGTCACTTCAATGACATCCAAAGGAATATCACGACGGATAGCCCAGCGCCAACCGGAGCACAAGTTGCTAGAGATGGGCGATAGTGTATCGATACACCGGAGTATCGATACTTTGCTTTCAATACTTTGAGGTTTTTTAATCGGTACTACCAGCCGCCGATACTACCGATCCTCGATACTTCTCTTTCAATACTCGAAGTATTGACAGCCCAGGACACACCGTCTCATTATTTGGTGTATGGGTCCAAGCTCTAGTCGTGTGGCAGTATGCAAAAGCTAAAAATAGTTTTCTATTGAAATAAAAATTTATTGTTCTTTATTTTATCTGCTCTTTTAGTTGTTCTTGCGAAATTTCAAATTATTCATTTGCTAAAAAGATATATGAAATCACTCGCTGAGATGCGTTGAAAAAAATAATCAATCAAATGCATATATCTTTTGAGCATATCGATATTTTGATATTTCTCAACGATAAATAGTCCGAGAGCTAGCAACGTTTTTGTCGCATGATTTCAGCAAGGCTCATTTTGATATATCCCCTACCTTGTTGAGCCATAAATAGTAAGCGTGGGGTCTGGCTAGCCAAATACGCTGCGTTTACCTGCGCGGCTATTGTCTGCACAAGTAAAAAATGCCATAAATACATAACAATATAATACTTTTTTTAATGACATTGTGTCTATGAAACTTTTTATTTTAATCAATTAGAGTCTGGCAAGGTATTAATAACAATGAAACCGTCTGGCAATAACGAATAAATCTTACTAGTAGTTTCATAGACACAATGTCCTTAAATGTCCATTTTTTACTTGTGCAGACAATAGCCGCGCAGGTAAACGCAGCGTATTTGGCTAGCCAGACCCCACGATTACTATTTATGGCTCAACAAGGAATTGGATATATCAAAATGAGCCTTGCTGAAATTAGGTGCTTTTAGCCGTTGCTAGCTCTGAAATAATAAGATAATAATTGTAATTTCTATGCAATTTCTACACCATATATAATTTTTGTTAATTTGTTATCCATATGGTTCCAATACTTTAGAGTATCGATACTTCTTCAACGGTATATTTGTATCTAAGTACCGAAAGATGCGGATATATTGCAATGCCAAGTATCGATACTTTTTGATTCGGTTCCCACCTCTACAAATGGCAGAGTGACTGTTACGACGAACGACCATGTAACCAGAACCGAAAATCTCTGCCTCCGCTATATCGCCACATAGACAAGTTTTCGTCAAACAGATCACGTCAAAACAAGAGTTGGTCGTGCACATAAAGAGGCGAGTCGTCTTAGATAATTTACTGATCTTTCTGTAAGCACTTGGTGAAACATATTTCTATTCATTGTCGGATAAATATCAAAAACACTTGTTAAGTTTCACAATTTATATCTTTATTAATCGAATATATTGAGAAATAAATCGAGAGCCTCTCATAATCGATTAATAAAGATATAAATTGTGAAACTTAACAAGTGTTTTTGATATTTATCGTCTTGGATCTCAAATGGGTTACATTGCGTTACGAAGTTAGACTATCCCTTCCTCTCCCCCCACACTACCCAAGGGCCATATTTTTTCATTAGTAGCAATAGGGGATCATACACATTTATACATTTAAAAAAAATTATCCAAATCGGTCCACGCATCACGAAGTTAGGTTTCGCGGTTAATTACTATTTTTATGCAACCAAGAAAATTTTATTCAACTACTGAACGAAAATTGTAATTAAAGGAATAAATAGGAACATCGAATGAATGAACATTTTGAAACCATCGAATGGTACGATAGTTTGGGAAGTATACAAATCTAATGCACACAATAATAAATCTGAATAACTTATTATATTTCTCCGCGGCTGCACCGTCACTGAACTTTGCTGTTGCACATTCACTTCTGACGCTGCATAATTTTAGGTGCTCTTCTTTATATGATATGAGGTGGCCTTGTTCTAGTTGACTGACAGAATGACGACAATGACAGCAGTCATAGATTGGAGAGCGGTTCTGCAGGTTGTCTTTCCGTCGCAAAAATGATACTTTGGTGATATTTTCTACTGATTGTTGCATTTCTTTGAATCGTTTAAATTAGGAATTAAAAGAACGCGCTTTCCTTTATAGTTAATGATCGTGTTACAATTCTTGTATGTCGTAATTTATGAATATTTTTTAAGGTTTATTAAATTTGTTGTTTTTTTCCAGATACCTGACCATAACTCCCTTAAATGTGAGTACAACCAAGCTGGGGTTTTATGTTAGTTCCACTTTTATCTTGGGGAAGGCGCCGATTACTAGAGGAAATGTTGTGCGATATGAACAAATGTTTTCAACGCTGGATTAATTCTTTCAACGACGGATTTTTTCGTGTTTGGGTAAGTTATTTGCTGGTCTATCTTAATTTTAAAATTAATTCGATAAAAGTCGAAAAAGTCCAAATGGTCTAAAGATATAAGTAGTTTTTGTAGTTTCTGACTTCGAGCACATTCAACCCACTGAGATATATTTGTATACTGGAGTGACTGGTGCTCTTAAATTTCTTAAAGAAAATGGGATCACTTTTCGCTAGTTATCCCTTTCTGTAATAGCAAATAGCAGCCCTTCTGTGATAGAATAGGTAGTCTTGTAACCCACTTATTTGAAAACCAGACACTACACAAGAAACGTCTAGTATGCCTAGGATACCTCGGACTGATTTTGATGATGACGACATTTAGCTATAAACATCAGACCACGATCGGACTATACAGAACGTGATAACACTGGTGGGACGAGCTTGGATATGCGGAGATCACGGCGGTAGAACGGGAAATATTCCAGTGCAAAATAAATATTTTAGGATTAAGTAAATCTAGATGGAGATGAAATTGTGACACCCACACCACACGTACATCTGAAACCGTGCTGCTATACTCTGGCCAGGAAGAATCAGATATGCCCCGCATGGCAGCTATAGGCTTGTTGCTGACCAAGCCCAATAACAACTGGACTGGTCGCTAATATCATCACCAGATACCGGACCGGATAAGTAAAATTTCAATAATTCAATGCCATGCGCCGACCGAGTAAACGTATATAACAACTAAGTAGTCCTTCTACAATTTCCTTAGCGACATCTTTGCTAAGGCTCTTAAGGGTGATATCAAAACAGTTATAGGGGATCTCAACGCTCTAAGATTGTCTCAAATAACTTCGCACTTGAACATGTAATTGGGAAGTTTGGACTCGGTAACAGGAACACAAATGTGAAGTTGTTTGTTGAATTTTGTAACTCGCGGCAACTTGTCATTGTTGGATCCTTATTTAAACACAAAAAATGCCATTTAACATTCTGGATTTCCTCAGATGGAAGAACTGAGTATCATATGGACCATATTACTATTTCGAAATGTTGGAGAAAGTCCAAGCGCAGTGCTAATATTGGCAGCAATCACCACTTTGTAACAGCTAAGTTTCCTTACGCACAGCAGCAGTACGCCCACGTCATACAGTATATAATATGCCACGGCTCGTTGTGCAGAAGCTTAAACCACCAAACATCCGCAGCGAATATACCACCGCATTACGTCAAAAAGTTGATGCACTGCGTCATAAGACCGAAGGTTTTTTGACCTGTGGTATAGAAAACGTGGGACGATTTACAGAGCGGAAGACAGTGGGGCCACATGGTCTAGGATACAAAAATGGAAGCAGATTATAGACCGCATCAATTCTGCTACCGAAGTTGCAGTTAAACAACGTCTACCGATCTCTACAGAAAGGCCTCCAATGAAGTGTAAGAAGTGATAAGTAACTACATCAACACACTAGAACAGACAGAGGAAGCTATCACCCCGGTAGACCGCTTCCTCTGTCTGTTCTAGTGTGTTGATGTAGTTACTTATCACTTCTTACACTTCTTTGGAGGCCTTTCTGTAGAGATGGGTAGACGTTGTTTAACTGCAACTTCGGTAGCAGAATTGATGCGGTCTATAATCTGCTTCCATTTTTGTATCCTAGACCATGTGGCCCCACTGTCTATACAAGATTGCTAAAAAATTGGCAGGAAAGACTCTTATAACTTTCCATCCTGTAAGTGATACTAATGGACACCTTCTTGTCAAAGAATATTTTGTTGAATTCCTTGTTAAGAATCAAAGACAACAGATATCTTCTGGTAGAACTCACTCAGACAAAACTAGATTTGACAGACGCAATTAAGTCGACGGATCTCGGTAAGGTGGATCCCATTGCTGCGGCTCATATTCCTCTCCTCGTAATCCAGGAATGTTGAGAAACCGAGACCTATCTTACCTAATGGAAAACATGCGTAATTATGAAGATTCCCAAAAAAGACGACCTGAGGTGTTGTAGCAATTGCAGTATCTATCTTTTAACTGCAGTCCCCAAATTAATGGCAAAAATGATCTTAATGCGAATGAAAAAGCGGGCTTTCGTGAGGGTTTTTCCTGTAACGATCACTTCAACACCCTCCGAATTATCATCGAGCAATCCGTTCAATCGAAGTTCCCTTTACATCTCATCTTCATCGATTTTGAGAAGGTGTTTGACAGCGTTGATCGCGAGTATATTTGGGCAGCTTTACGTAGGAGAGGCATCCCATCAAAAATGTTCACCATCATAAAGGAGTCCTCCTCAGGCGTCCAATGTCTCGTTCTACAGAAGGGAAAACTGTTGCAGCATCTTCCAAGTGCTGAAAGGGTTGAGGCAAGGATGCATTCTATCACCTTCGCTTTCCATATAGTAACTAACTACATATTGCGCAGCTCCATAGACGACCATCTCTTACGAGAGATTCGATGGAATCTTTTTAATCACCTTACGCATTTAAACTATGCCGACGATGTAAGTCTCTTAACTAAAAAACTATCCGAGTTATCTAGTCCTAATTTCCGATGCTCTTTGCAGAGAACGTCGCAAAGCAGGGCTTAAGACCAGTGCTGCTAAAACCAAACTGAGTTTGAGTTTGGACTTCAGGAGATAAAGTGAGATTTATCTTGAAGAATAGCAAATAGAACATAAATGTTGCTCTCTCGGAAGCATATTTACAGCACTTTATTTTATTCACCTGAACTGCATTAACTGGCTCGCATCAAAGAGGCTTCAGTTTCTATTAATACTCTTGCTGAGATCTGGCGCAATAATAACACAAAAACAGACTCACAAATCAAACGTAAAATCTGTTCTGTCGTACAGCGGTTCAACATGGAAAGTAACTTGTCAAATATCATCTAGACTACAAGCACTTGTCAACCGGGGTATCCTCAACATCCATTGGTTGGAGGTCATTACACAGGCTTACAGGTCAAGATGGGATAGACACTATCATTCGCAAGCGAATGTGGCAATGTATATGCCATACATTAAGGAAAGATTTATACAACATCGCACAACAGACTCTAGATTGGAACCCGCACGGGACACCGAAATGGACCACCCGGCAACACATGGAGAAAATTTATAGAGGGGGAAGGTACGTGGATCAACAAATCGTGGCCCCATTTGAAGGCTTTGGCATAGAATAGGATCAGGTGGAGAGTCGGTGAAGTAGACGCCCTATCCCCCACAAGTGATTAAAGGAACCAATGAGATTTGAAACTTACGTTAGAATATTATGATTGTCCTACTGGAGCTTAAGATCATCTGTTTGATCGAGTCACGCGTTGTTGATCAACACCTTGGAAGATGGCTTAATATGATGACTAACATACGATGATTTTTTTTGCAACCTATATCACGCATTGTGAATGAACGCCGATGAAGATGTCCTTGGTAAAGAAACTATTAAAATCTGGCAAACTCACGATTTTTTTAAGTGAATACTTCTTTAGCGGCGTTGAGCGATTTTTGGTAGGGGAAAATGTTATGGGTTCGCGTCACCGATATGCTAATGTTAACAGTATATATGCAGGCCCGTGCTAAGGATTTGCTCCTGGGGGGTTTTTATCTAATTTAATAAAAAAAAAAAATAAAGGAGCTATACAAAGAAAACTATCAATAAATGGATGTACATAAAATATGATATATTTTGCAATTAAAAAAATATGGTCATACACATTTTAGGTTTTTTTTTTTTAAGTATTTCAGTAAAATTTTTCCTAATCAAGAAGTTCAGCTAATTTTAAAAACCCTCCTGGGGGGGGGTATATATGTAGCGTGTTGTGCATGGCCAGCAGTGAAAGCGTGTACACTTATACACATACCAACACACTGTATATACCCGACTGGATGATGGGCGCGTTGGACGCTTTTTGGATGATTAAAATCTTGTGAGTACGCGTCACCGATGTGCTTTAATAGCAGTATATCTGTAGGGTGTAGCAGTATATATAAGGGTGACGTGTTGTGCAATATTAGTGCTGTGTATATCTATATAAGTAAAGTTGAATTGACTGCGTGGAAAGTTCAATGTTTGTATACTGTGCATTGTTTATAAGTATATATTAATTACTATTTCCATTAAGTGTATAAAATGTATATATTTATACTACTGTATATTTTTATACTATAATTAATTTGAAAATAAAAAAAAACCACTGTCATTTTATAGTTTTAAGTTTTCACTTCTGCCGGCAGTCCCCAATACTGCCCGTTTTTTTTTTTATTGTCGACGTCGTCTCCTACTAAATGCAGGAGAAAGAATTAGAAGACAATATTCACAATTTTTTATATCCCTTTCTGAGTAAGCATTTTACAGATTAGAACAACCTTTTTTTGTAATTTTTATTTCAGTAGTTCCAATTATTTTTATATTTTCCTTACAACAACATAAAAGATTAAAATTGAATATCTCATTTCGTATATAATTGGTTATTTGATTCTGCTCACAACAGCTGCAGTGAAACCTTTCACAGTAAACATTGGAAATTAAAAATGGTTTTCCTTCACTGAAAGTACCCATATGAGATAGCTTATAAATCACTCCATTTTAATACATCTCAGTGATTCATCGAATTTCAATAATATCATTTTAAATTTTGTTCCTTAAATTTTACGCAATTTGGAAATTATTTCCACAATGTAAATTTACAAAATTACATAAGGATGGCACCCAATTATTCGGTTATCTCATTTTAAGTAAATATTTTACCTTAAATTCGCTTAGGTACACTAAAATTTTTCTATATAAATTTGTATGTTCCCAAACAAATAAATGTCCCGAAGTTATTTACTCAATTATTTTCGATACAAACACTGGTAGCATGAGAAACGTCTAGAGTGAAATTTAGAGTCCTTAATTTAACGATGCTTCAGATTACGATTAAATTGAAGAAAATTTTGGGAGTTTACTTATGTGATTCTTAAAACAAATTTATTCTTAGTCTGTGGCTTAGAAGAGTTTGTGTTTTGTGCTGGGGAAGACATAGGCATTTTCGGGTTTCGTGCAGACATTCAAAACAGGCTGGCGCAACTACGTCTGTTGCAATAAGTCAACAAAAATGGACAGGTTAACCGTAGTTCCTGAACCTTTTATAATAGATGGCGTTTAAAATCTGGTGTAGAGATGGGCGATTCCGATACCAATATCTGGATTATCGATACTTTACAGCAAAATATCGATAATTTTTAAACGATATCCTAAGGACCAATATAGTAAATATCGACCACTCTTCTGGGATCCCGGAAGTACTAATATTACAACGCAGAAAACTTATTACTTGCAATGGAAAAGGTAAAAGCTGGAGAGTTAAACACAAAAAAAGCCTCTGTGTTTACAAAATAAATAGGACTGTGCTCATGAATCATCTTAATAATTTCAAATGTGGTAAAGATGGACGACCAACAGTCCTGACAAATACAGAGGAAGAAATGCTTCTCCGTCCGATTTTAAAAATAGCCGAATGGGATTTTGGTTTAGATAGAGCACAAATACGGTATTGTGTACGAGATTTTCTTTTAAGAATAGATAGAAAAAATCCTTTCCCGAACGGTCTTCCTGGACTAGACTGGTGTCGTAATTTTGAAAAAAGGTGGGAGAAAGTTTTTAACAAAAGGTTGTCCCGAAACTTGCCAAAAAAACAGAGCTACGTCGGTGAAAGTTATTAATGACTTTTATGAGAAACTCGAAGATATAAAAAAAATTCGATTTAGCCAACAAACCGCAAAATATATTTAATAGTGATGAAACTGGGTTTTAAACAGCGCTGGAGCACAAAAACTTGTATGCAGAAAAGGTTGTAGAACTCCCCATAAATTAATTGGTAATACTACCAAAACAATGTATACCGTACTTGCTTGTTATAGCACTATTGGGAGTTTTTTGCCCTTATTTGTAATCTAGAAGGGCCTTCATATATATATATATATATATATATATATATATATATATATATATATATACATACAGATTGGTGCCAAGGAGGCCCAAGCAGCACAAGATATCCTCCTCTCCTTCAGGGTGGATGGAATCTGCTCAGTTTGCAGGTTGGGTTCAAAAAGTTTTCATCGAGTCTACACGGCTCTTGGAAGAACAAAGTTACTCATCTTTGACGGTCACAACTCACATATTTCACTTGAATTAATTGAACTCGTTCAAGAAAATAACGTTGAGCTTCTTTGCATTCCAGCACACACTTCCCATTTATTGCAGCTATTAGACGTTGCTGTATAAAAAACTGGCCCAAATTGTTAAGCGAATACTATTTAGAAACTAGGTTTCAAAATGTCGATAAAGTAAGGTTTCTGTCTTTATTAAATAAGCTATTTGAGAAGAACAGCTTTTCTCTAACAAATGCTATCAAAGGATTTGACACTGCTGGAATATTTCCCCTAGATAAGGACAAAGTATTAAAAAAATATCAGTTGCCTCCACTTTTGGTGAACCTGAAGCAGCTTCTTCAACTCAAGATGCATCAAATGCCGATTCTTTGCACACCATGGTAAAGGCACTTGAGCTGTCAATTTTATTTGATTTGAGATCCGATACTTCAGCAAGTAAAATAAAACGGTCCCGAATACAAAGGCCCTCTGCCGAAAGTTTGAGAGAGATTGAAGTAAAAGCGAGGATAGAAGAACAAGGCAATTAAAAAACAAGCCCAAAAAAAAGCAACATGGGAATGCGTATCCTTCCAATATTGATCAGACAGCAGTTTCAGAGGAAGCTACACAACAACCAGGATCTTATCATATTCATTGGTAGAGATTGCAATTAGAGCTTTTAGAAGCGACAGTTAACCAGGATTTCAATTCAGCCTTGATCTGCTTGATGGAATATCGTCAGTAACCGGCAAAATAGGTCTCGAACAGGTGTCAACAGTATTCGACGACAAGCCTCAATCAATAAAGGCCGCGTGGAGATACTCAACAGAGGCGGAGACATAACCAATTCTGCCAGAAACATCGTGGAGGACAGTAGATGAATCGGAGGTAATAGCTACGGTAGCATCCGAAAGCTTATCTAGCGTCAAATTAAAATCTCCAAGGTCGTCAGAAAACAGCTGGAGGCCAACGCAATTTGCAGAGATCACTTTGACCTTGTTCACGATGACAGACATTTCGCCGGATAGTCCATCTGTGATACTTTTTACGATGCGTAGAATATGACAAGGCTTAATATATGAACACGCACTGCAAGGTATAAAACCAGCCGAACAAGACTACTACCTAGATACGTGAAAGTAGAGAAGAGTTGCAATGTTCAGCTTCGTGATAATATATTGAGTTTACGTTCAACTACGGAGCTGAACATTCTATCACTGCGACAGTAATGCGGTTTTGAAGCTACCCTTTGTTACATATTTCCGATTTGTATTAGATAAATTAGGCAGTGCTTTTTATTTTATCCTATCGTTTAAAAATCTCTTAGATCTAATGGTCTAATCGCAATTCCCCAAATTCGTGTCGGCAATTGAACTTATGGAGGAATTAACGTAAACATTTTATTTAGATATTTACAACACCTTCGTCATTAAGAACAAAAGTAGTCTTCACCTTTGAATTATATGGAGTCACTTTTAACTTTAAAAATAATTCAATTTAAAACAGCCACCATACGGCCGCATAAAATAGTTTCCCTGAAACGAAGCGAAATGAAATTACCTCGAATTTCCTTAAGTTGAAAAATTTTAAACGCCTAAAACATTTAAATATGAATTATGAGTAGACGCCCACATAAACCGCACTGGTTGGTTGATTTTTCTGAATGTTTTCCTCTGGCATTCGAAAAATTTTAATATTTCAACGAATATATCTCGGACAAAAGGGCAAAGGAAAGGGATTTAAAATTCCAATTTCCTGAATTTGCCCAAGGTAAGAAGACTTAATGGTTATCAACTGAGAAAGGCAGAAGAAGCTAAAAACAGCTCAGGGCATAAACCAGCCAAACACAACCAATTTCTTGTGTACTATACGAGTATATGTGGTCACGATATAAAATGGTTAAGGATCTGGAAACGAGATCTCTTTTGATGCATGAACTCATTTGTTCATTTATTCGGAAAATCATACACTCCACTAGGCATTGTCTAGGGAAGCCTGATCTACTTGGATTTAACTCCTCTGAAAGTAGTTTTGTGTTTAAGGCAGCAGGCCAGGACTATCAAGTCACCGGCCAGCATGCCGGCCGGCCGACATTCAGGGCAAAAGGACATTTCGCAGTCTTGCTTGACATGCTGCTCTGTCAACATTGTCAATATTTGAGTTCCAATTGTAGGCAACACAGATGGTCATCATGCTGGCTGGTAACGTTCTTAGGAGTACATTCTGGGACGATGCATGCATGACCATGCAAGGGAAAGTAAAGTCTTTCAAATAGTCACTGAATAGTTTGTCATGCTTTGTGTGTTCCTTTGGAGTGGTAAAAAGCTGTTTACGTTAAATATGATATGAGCTCGAGTAGAAAAGCTGAAAGTCCTTTTCACAACGTTTCAAGTACTCAAGTGTAACGATGTCAAAGGAATATCTGATTTTCCTGCACTTTTCCGTTGGCTAAGTGTTGCAACATTGTTTGCAAGTCCAGAACTTGTATAAGCGTGTTACTTCGTACTGTCGTTGATATCCTTGACAATTTATTAGTGTCACTATAAATGCAATAAAAATCGGAAATCCTGCAAAATCTGAACGTTTTCCAAGTCTTATGCAATGTCTTTTTCGAATTATTATTCTCTTGCAAAAAATGCAAAAAAGAACCTAAAAAATTCCCATCAATATAAAAATTAAATTAAGCCCGTCACCAGCAATTCCACTTGGTTGCTAGCTGCCATCAAAATGGAGCTGACACAAATGAAATCAATATCAAAAAGAGCAGTCAAAACAATTTTATAATGTTCTCGGGGATTTTTTTTTTGCCAACACCAACACCGGCAACAGTGGAACACTTTATTCGGCCACTTTTATACTCTGGAAGGCAACTGAGATTTTCAAAGGGAACAAAATCCCTAGAGTTCACCAGCGCAGTCTGGAGCCTGGGCTTCGTAGGAAGTCAATTTATGCAAATTAATTTGGAGCGATCTAGTTATGTAAATGTTCTTTGAATGCCGAAGACAATTAGCACGTTTCCTTTCTGAAAGAGAATAGAAAAAATCCTCCTCCTTGCAGAATTTTGTAAATCAGCTGAGCTTTGTAGAGATAAGCGAAATTAGACAAAAGAGTCAAAGCTTTCCAGATCCCTTCTACTGCAATTAGGTTTAGTATGTAATTAATTACAGTTGAATCAAACTCGGCAATGATAACGTTTCCGGGACTTCTATTGTCGGTGGTTATACAATCAGGGACAGAAGAGCGATCTGAGCAGGGAGACCGCCGGATCAATGAAAATGCGATTCGAAAAATTTCTGACTTATGTGAGTTCGACTCATTCTCCCACTTCCTGTCCCCCCTTTCGGTGTCCTTTCCATGGCTGAGTTTTGGAGGATAAATTCAATTCGTGTGGATTGTGGTAATTTTCCAATGGTGCCAAGGAATTCACAAATAAAATTATTCGAGAAAGGATATAACTTTATATAGCGAGTGAAGGAAAAGTCAGCAAGAAGGAAAGTATTAAATAGGTTAAAAAATCGTTTTTTAAACCAATGTAGCTTAATTATTATATAATTGTGTGCAGAGGACGGAATATGATTTTAGTTAGTGGTTTCGAGGTCGGATACAAATTAAATAATTCCAGAATTGTGTGAACACTCATGTGGTTGGTTTTAGCCGACCGAAAACCTAATCCGTGTGCACCTGAATAACCAACAAACGGCAAACAGGTACCAGTCGGTAAAGGGTCATTCCATGTTACCTGGAAAATTTCTGCAGCAATCTCACAAATTTCGCTTAGGTAAACTCGTTAAGTTGATTGACTTATATGAGTTATTAACAAACATAAAATATTTCGTAAAAATTTCACCAATTTTAGGAACTGCAGCCCTTTGAAAATTGCAAAAAACACCGCTTTTTTCCGCTATTATATGATTTCAAAAATTAATATCCTCGGTTCGACTGGTGCAATTTTAATGATCCTTTTAATTATAAAAAGGTTTTCATATTTTCTTAAAAAATTCCTTCAGGGTCATTTTTGACCAAAAGGACAATAATAATATCCTTCATCCTTCATCCTTGAAAAGTTCTTGATGGCCGATTTCGTGTCCGAATCTGTACAGGTATATCCGTTATTCACCATGCCCAGTTAAGAATTGCATGAAATGGTATTTAGTCACTCCATCTTTGCGGTTGACCCAAGTTTCAATGCATGGGATCAGCTGATTCGTCCATCTTCCTTTTGAAGCATTACCCCATCGGTTTTGCCATTTAAACATCGAAATCTGTTTCTATTCCTTTCTAATCTCCTTTTTCCTGGCTCATTGGGATTCTTATCTAGATGCGGATCATAGTGATGACGTAAGCTGCTTCGTTAGATACCGTTTTATAGGCAGGTCTCTCCTATCTGGTTTGGACAGCATCCTGGAAATAGCCGCTTGTATGTTCGAAACTTTTTTGCTTACGTATTCCAGATGAGATTTGAAATTTTTTTCTATTGTCTAACATTACTCCTAGATATGTCATAGATTATTAAGAACTGATTATTTGACTACCTTGACATTAATATATTCCACCGGTTTTCGGCTTGTGATTAAGATCGCCTCCACCTTTTGTTCTGCTAGTTTTTTTTTATACGATGTGGCCAAATCCCTGGGGACAACCCTTTGATGCGGTAGCATGGTTTTGGCCGGAAGGAATTTAGGGTAAGGGAAGTGAGGAATCTTGAGTCTTGTTTTTGCATTGCTGCGAGACAACATCCCAGAGACGGAGTGGATTTTGTATGTGTTTCGCTATCGTAACGATCGCTATGTCGTCTTCGAAGTCTGCTGTTGTTATTTCCTGTCGGATCTGTAATCTGAGAACTTCATCACACGTAATGTTCGAAAGCAGGGGACCTAAGACAGATCGTTGTGGTACCCCTACGGAAACATTGTAGTATTTTGTTTCTTCATCACTACTATATCTAAGTTTTCGGCTTATGAAAACACTTGATATGATCTTCAAAATTATTTTCGGGGTTTCCATTCCGTAGAGGGAATTCTTTATGCATATCCGGTTGGCCGAATTAAATGCATTTTAGACATCTAGTGTCACCACTATGCAGTATTCCTTGTTTCTTATCTCCGCCTTTTATCTTCTCTTGCTGAAACTCCGATGTCCACTATCATTTCATCCACGGTGAAGCGCGCTTTTCGAAATGCAAATTGGTATTCTGATAAAGCACCTTTCTCCTTGAATATTTCCCCCACTGTGTCAAGGAGGTAAATTGAGCGGTAGGATGACGATTTTCCAAGTGGTTTATCTCCTTTAGCTAGCAATGCCAGCTGTTACAGCTTCCAGTGTTGAGGAGAGACGCCTACTTCGCCGTTCACATCAACCGCATCGAAGCAGTACAGCGTAGATTTTTTAGGTTTCCCCTCCGCGGACTTCCTTGGAATGATTCTTTGGTGCTCCCCTCTAATGCTAACCGACTGGGACTGATTTGCTTTGACTCCCTTGAAAAAAGGCGCAATATTTGAAAAATAGTCGATTTATTGCAAAAAACGATGAATTCACCCGAATTACTGAGGGCTGTTAACATCTCCAATCCGGCCCGCTCTCTTAGGAGTCATGACTTTCTGTACGTTTCTGGCCATCGAACTCTGTATGGAATGCACGAGCCCATCACGTCGATGTCTCGTCTCTTCAACGAATACTTCGCCAACTTCGATATGAATCTCTCTAGGATGCGTTTGAAGAGCTTACTGAAGTCGTTTCTTCATTGATGCAGTGCTTCTCTAACTGCATTGGCAGGTTATTTAAGGCAATTTGTTTTTAGTTTAGTTTTATAATTTAACTTTGTAGTAGTCTTTAATGACGAACCTGCAATAAATAATTTTGAGTTGGTTCCGAACCGCTGCACACGTCGTTTTAAAGTGGCTTCACCGTAAATTGAACATTTTGGTAGGTTACAGGGAAACTTTTTGCTGTGCTTACTCGCTCACTATAGACATTCTGAATATTTTGAACACGTCCTTGGACTTCGTTACCCTTCAGTTTTCCATATCCTTAAAAATCATCAAGAATTCTTTTGAAAATGAAAAGAAACAACTCGACGATAAAATGCAACCATATTTAAACTGGAATTCCTCTCATGGAAGGATTCCACCTTTCAATTTTTCTGTTCTTATCAAATTGATTTCCACAAACCTTTGAAAACTCCTAAAGCCCTTTCGGCTAAAAATCCGTTTCAATTTTAAAGAGCTTTTCATCTTGTTCTCAAAGTGCATTTGACAGATAATCCTTTGGATATTTGGTCACCCTTTCAATAGAAACCTTTCAGCTTATGTGATACCCCCGTAGAGATAAAGTTTTCGATAGAATTAAATGGTCCTTTTTCGGCGCAATGTGTCTATTCACCTAAATTAGACGTTAATTATTCGTTTAAAGACGTAATTATCTCATTAGATCTTTACCGAAAAAAAACCGTTTACTCACGAAATCCATTATTTAAATTTGAAGTGATAAAAGCGGTGCTGTCGTGTCCGTGTCCCTAGAATTTCTGCTTATATTATGCGCCAAGCAACTCTGTGTAATTTGCCAGACATCACAGTCACAGATCTACCTACATCTGGTTACAGGAACAGTTGACATTAGGACTCGGTGCGACAAAATAAAGCTTCTGTCCTTCTAATAAAGCCAAGCTAGTCCGTTTATCTTAAACCTGAAGCACTAAAAATGTCACAATCCCATTAATTCAACTCAGAGTTAATTAAAAAATGTGCTCCCGCAATGTGTTCTACGTCGCCGTTTATTTATTATTACACCGGTCCCGACTTCAATTCCATTTCTTCAGGACGAAAAGGCATTAAAGTCACAGGCCCCAGGCAAAAAATTGGTTTGTTGGTTTTATCCTGACTGGCATTTGGCTAGGGGGAGCGATAAATTAATTAGAGACAGGCTAAACAGCAACAGCAACCTATTGTGTATTCTCGATTCCTTTTCGGTCTTGGTCGACTGAAATGACGATTTCGTGTTGCGTTCCTGAGACAAAACGGTCGTAGATAAGTCGTTTCGTTTTACATGCGTAGGCATAATAAAGTACAATGGTAGGCTTCTGCTACCCTTCGTCTTTCAAGATTTATTCCTTCCGGAAACTTTTGCTAGAGAATTACAGAAAGTGTAATTGGAAAAGTCTCCGCAGTCATGCTACAAAAAGATACTTCAACGTTGTTTCAAGAGAAAGAAGACGCTACAATATCAAGTTTACGAAGGCCTTCAAGCCTTTACGTGTTGTTTTCCAAAGAGAAAGCCTTGACTTTGCTACAATACAATTTACACATACTAAAAAAAGGAATCACCCTGCTGTTCAAGAAACGAATCAGTTGTCGCGATTTTTTTTATATAATGTAGCCAAAGTTCCGGGGATGGTAAGGGGCTTTTAGAAGTTAGAATTAGGACCAGTCTGGTAGGAGTCAGAAAAGCCATCCAAAAAAAAAAAGCTTGGAGATCCAGGTACATAAAACATCAAAGTTTTTGTCATACACTTTCTCGATAAATTGTTGTGATATATTAATATTATCAAAGGAGTCGCCTTCGAAAGCCACAAGCCACTGGAGATTTTACCCATAATCTCAGTAACAGAGTTCAAAGTCTTCTAGAGAAACCACTACTGTCACGACATTTTAGATATTTGGTTGCTTACAATTTTATATTATGACAACATTTAAGCTAAAATTGAACCTTCGTGGATAGCCAAAAGTCACATATAGTCATATCAGGTGAGACAAAGTTCTGAATAACGATTAACAACCCCTTTTTAAATCGGAGTTTCGGTTACCGAAAGGAGGTGTGAGGAGTATTGTCATGAAGGGCGAGTTCATCTGTCGTAAATTCTTCAAAGATCTTACTATACTTCACTGCTTGTCGTTGAAATTTAGTTTTATCAAATTTTCACACGTTTATGATATTAAAAATCAGATCTTTCAATCTCGATGTTTAGTTTTTCGGGGCTTCGTACCCGAAGGGTTCCAACGGGAACTCTGCCTTGCAGCAGCTGTGGGGGCTCTTCTGGACCTTATTTCCTTACATCACTACTTAAAGAAATAGATTGCTCGAGCGCAATAAGGCTTCACAACACCAATCTCCTCAAAGCATATAATCTGACTGGCCACCATCAAGGCTTAATAATAATCCCACCTTTGAAGAGGAATCTCTGGTTGGTATACTGACAGTTCCAAGATGGGTGTCTGAACGGGCGGCGGATTTGCACCAACTATCTTTCAACCAGAGATACACGCCATTGAACTTTGCGCGTGAGATTATAAGAGGCCTATGAGGAATCTAGAATTGTTTGGGACTGTCTCAATGCACTTAATGAGCTCGCCCAGAGCAACAGAACACTTTTGTCTGGATACTAGGTTACGCGGGCATTTAAGTTATTAAGATGGCGGATCGCCTTTGGTGCATCGGATCGCATTTGGTGCATCGAACCTGATCCATCCTATGGTTATTCGAAAAGCCAGATGGTAATAGAAGGCAGATCAAGGGAAAATGCAAGTACTCACACTGGGCAAACACTACTGGGATTAAGACAAGCGAAGATTTTCATAAACTGAAGCATTGCTCTCACTTAGCAGATTTAAGGTTTATAACAGGACTTTTAAATGGCCATTGCCGCCTAGGTTACCACCTAAAAAAGATGGGACTAGCTGAGAAGGACACTTCCCATTTTTGTTTGGAAGAGCAGGAAATAGCAGAACCCATTTTCTGTCACTGCGATGTCATAAGTCGAATCAGACGCTGCTCTACTAGCAACTTTATCTCAACAATCTTCGAACTCTCCGTGCACATTTTGCCATAGGTGTATGGACTATTCTTAGTTACCTCGCTTGCCAACTTAGTCGATACTTGGTCGTAGGGGGCCTCAATACTGACTTTGGAATTGCGACAAGTTTTCACCATGGTTAACGGGGTTCTCAGCTGACCATTTACTCCTCTTTGCCGCCAACCACTACATTCTTTCAATTTTGTTGCAGAAAGTCGGGTACTTAGCTGCGAAAGCCTTTCTGCGTTCAAAAATATCCCCGCCTTTGACCACTGTGTCCGTTACCCAAGCCAGGTTCTTCTGCTTCTCAGAGGTGGAACTAGGCTTTTTTCATTTAAACTCAATCTGCCTCACGATAGCCTTATATTGAAAGATGGTCTTGTGCCCTCTCGCATTGGTCAGGATGTAGCGATAAAATTCCTTAAAGAATTCTTTCCTTGACGGGGGATTCTAGCAGCTCCTCCTCCTCCAATGTCGGAAGCATCATTACGCTATACCGATCCAAGTTTCCTTCAGCTTCAGCACCGCGAGTAATCAATTTCATATTTTAATTCCCAGTTGTTTCATCATCTAGTAGGCCTGAGGCACCCGCTAGGACTGAGGCACCCGTTAGGCCTGAGGCGTCCGTCGAACTGATAATGAAGGCAGTCATATTACCTCCGCTGAAACCAGCATTTGTGCTACTGGAGACACACAGAGGACGCAGCAAGCCTTAAATGTACCCTCCAGCAGTCGCAGCACCGACTCCTTCTGACGTTTCGATAAATATCACTATTCGAATTGAACATTTCCATTAAACACATTTTATACCTTTTGCAAGGTGTTTATTGTATCTATCTTCTTTCTTCCATCCACTGGTGCCCCATCAGCTTTCTTCTTCTGCTTGCTAGCGCAGGACACTGGCACACTATGTCTGCCGCCACCTGCAGGTATCATCCTCGAGAATTTGTATCTTCTTTAGATGATACCTGAAGTAACCATGTCCTGTTAGTAGTGCTATCAGCCATCTCAAGGTCCTACAATCCATATCCAGGACCTTCCTCTGTTCAACACTTCTGGTCGCTACAATCGCCATCTTATCCTATCTGCACGAGTCCACGACGTTCCACTGTTCCTAGTGTTCCCACGTGGCCCACGTTCTTGACAGGCCCTTTTCCGTGCCCCTGCCTAGCGCAGTGAACGGCTCCGGACCTTGGAAACTCGAATATAAGCTTTTCAAGTTCAGGTTTTGATGATTTTGACAGCAATATCACTTTTTTGCTCCCGTAACCCCTTGTGGGGCATGAAGCCAGAGAAACATTTCCGCCAATTCCAGACAACGATTGCAAATGGATCTACAATTTAATGTGGATTCCGAACCACCGACATGACTCGGTGCTGGCCTTTTTATCCTAATCTATTGAAAACAACCATGGATGGATGCCGAGATTCGTATCTGGGACCTCCGGGATGGAAGAGCGACACAGTGATAACGTGTACTCCATCGACGACATTTTGTAAGCACAATAGTCAATTATCTGAGATGAGCATATATTTTATATTCAATTCGACTGGAGTAGCAGAAATAACACTTACTCAAAGTACCAACACTGGTAAAGGCATATGAGAGGTCAAGTCGCCCATTTTCAAGTCTCCTAATTTTGAGCATATGTGGATTTGTCTGAATAAAGTCACTTTTAATTCATCATTATTGAAAGATGAAGGAAGACTTCCAAGATACTTTTAAAAAGTTAAGTCTTTTTGATGGTTCCCACTTCTTCAAGCGGGGTAATTTTAACAGAACGACTCTTGGTAGAGAAGGAAGTTGTAGTAACGACATCTTCTTCCTTTCGTCCTACGTCGTTTAATGAATAATTGTATTGGTGGAAGCATTATAGTTACGATCAATATGGGATTTCTTAGCTCGTAGCCATAATGAATAAAAATAATAAAAAGTGGGAATTGTTCAATGTGATCCGTCTACTGCACCATCAAATTTGTCTAAGGCAGCTTTTAAATGTACAGGAAAATCAAACTCTTTATTACATCATCTCACAAGTGCACTAATTTGCAACCAATTAAAAGTCAGCCTTTCACGCGACAGACAAAAGTCTCAAATAATTCAAAGGGGATTATTTATTGATGACAGAATTAATTTACCAAAATCTACAACCATTTCAACAGTGCCACCTGATTCTTCAATAAAGCAAACACAAGAACAACTTGTATTCAGATTCATAACTGCACAATGTTTGTGTTCTTTTGAATCTCACTCAAGCCTAAAATCAGCTGCAGCAAATTAATTTGTTTGCAATCACATT
Source organism: Leptarthrus brevirostris (assembly GCA_964036015.1). Taxonomy (NCBI): domain Eukaryota; kingdom Metazoa; phylum Arthropoda; class Insecta; order Diptera; family Asilidae; genus Leptarthrus; species Leptarthrus brevirostris. Next base: position 12,114,396 of record OZ038373.1, read on the forward strand.
CAAATTAATTTATGCAAGCATCATTGTCGCTTGAAACAGAGCCACAATAATGGTGCTATTATCTAAGGTAATGTAGCAAGAGACAAAGGGAATTTTTGTCAAATTCAATTCAAGCCCAGTCATGCGAATTACCAAGCATCAGCTCCCCGTTGATATTGAATTATACAGCCATAAGTACATGGGGAAATATGCAGAGATCCACTAGCATCGAGTAGAGAATATACAAGGAAGGAAAGGTCACAGTCCATACATTTTAATGACATCATGCCAGAAGCAGATGCTGGTATCCCTTTGAGAACCAGCCCATCTGCCAGACCCAACATAAATCATAAAGCAATCCATCATATTCAAATCGACGGGTCCACGAGAAAAAACGTTCAATTTGGCGCGATTTGAGCCGAATAATTGAATAAGCACAATGCGAAACGACAGCCACAAAATTGTTTTCGTGTTGCTCCATTTCTGCAAGGGTGAATTGGGTTCAGTTTAAAGTGTCAAGTATCTAAACACTAAAATTGTGTGTCAGTTTTACTAAGCTTATATTAACTATTTCCCATTTACCCACGTGATGTATGGCATTTGATTTGAAAATTTTGTTTCACCAATGGGACATTTCACTTTTATCAGTTAAGACAACATTTGTTGATGGTTACATGAGGATATCTGGACCAAACTTATTTATTCTAACCATCAGGAGATTCTTCTTCTGCTTTAAAGGTAGTGATTTGTTTGTGAATTATTTATCCAGTAATAAACGAAACTGGGTGTACATCTACAAGGGTCTTCTTAATGCCTTGTTGTTGTTCCCTTGAGACGCTGCTTTGTTAACAACATTATCGGTTATATGTATATTTAGTTCTATTCGTGATTCAATCTTTTTGTGTACTGAATTCAGGGGGAGGTTGCAAGGTGGGAGGGGAGGAGAAAACATAAAATCATCTATAAAATAGGACAGGGTTCAAGGAATGTTTCATTCATCACTTTGGTGACAGTATTGACCATAGTGTCCAGTGCCTGTTCCGTTTGCAATGTATCAGGTAGAGCTTCCTCAAACCTGCTTTTGATCACCTCTGAAAAACTATCCCAATTTGTTCTGCAAATATTCCTAAAAGTTGAGGATGGCGTCACAGTAAGCGCCACATCGAAAAGTACAAAACAGTCATCAGATAGGGATGCTTGCTCTGAGACCCTCCAACTGTGTAACGCAATGTCATATGCGCTTGTGATAAGTCTAAGACTTCCCTCCTATTCACCGTTCAAAATGTAATTCAAAAGCACCTATTGCGGTGATATCCGTGCTGCCCCAAATAACATCATGGGCGTTAGCATCGCAACCCAGAAATAGGCTCTTACCATGCCTTTCTGCTGCCGCTACCATGGTCCTTACTTCTTCCGATGACTCCTCATGTATGTATGCCGAAGCCATCCAGCAGTTTTACGCCCCCGCCTCTATCCCCACGACCCCAAGATCCTCAGAGCTGAAATTAGAAAGAATTAAGGTATGTAGGTGTTTTCTGATAAGTATGCAGGTTCTTACTTTACCTCTTCTTCTTCTTACTTTACCTCTGCTTCTTACTTTACCTCTTCTTCTTACTTTACCTGTTCTTTTTACTTTATTTGGACGTCCAAGTTTGGACGGAACGTAGCTAGAACTCGTCCCATGACAAATCCTTGGGATTTATTCTAGACTGCAAAATATCCTGGAAACTGAATGAAGAAGAAAGGATTGCTAAAGCAAACAAAGTCTGTTTAGATGACTTGACGGTACAAACTTGGGATTAAGGCGATTTTGCGAATCTAGAACAAAAGAACCTGTGAACACCATTAATGGTTATTGGCTCTAAAACGTCGTCGGGAGGAAGTGTACTCCCAAGAGCTGAATGTTCACTGATCCTACAGACTTCCCAGCGATTGTAGCATATTTAAAGCCAAAGCCATTTCTAAATGCAAGGCGGCCGAAATGGCTCACAGTCTGCTGCCAATAGGCTACTCGATCAATATATATATCTCAGTGATGATCTTTTCGACATTTGGAAGAGAAGATGTGAAGAAACGGCAGCGTGTGCAATCACGAAGGTCATGTAAAAAACCTGTGATCGAAAGAAAACTCAGCCTAACTAGGACTTAATGTAGAACTCCGACCTATGCGGATACTGCAAGAGGCCCTACAAAAAGGAAACCATGGAATACCTTCTGATTCACTGCTCTGCGCTTGCAAGAAAAAGTCACAAACTGCTACATGAGAACTTCTTCAAGGCTTCTAAGAGCAACATGAGAAGTACTCTCAACGGGTACCTTTAACTTAAATAAAGGCAGAGTACCTACGATTGCTATTCGAGATCAATAGAATGTAGAACACCATAATATGAATCTGGTGGGCTATGCGAGGCTTTCAATGCCGACACTTTAACCTAGCCTAACCTAAGGTTGGATTAAAACCCACGATTCTTAGTATGATAGACCAGTACGCTTAGCGACTTGACCTCGATGATAATTTGCAGTAGAAATTGAATTGGACTTTTGTACAAATGAAAATACTAGTGCAATAAAAATGAGCTCCACCGTAGCCGGTCCCAAGCCGGTTGAGAAAGGAGGAGGGAAACCCACGCGCCAGCCAGAATACCTCGGTTTAGAGGGTACCTCCGCGCTATACAAATACACACTCGCCGACTCCCAAGACGCCTTAAGGAGTATCCCTCCTTCTGGGATAGAATAGGTAGGAGCGCGAAATCGCCCATTATCAAATAAATATCTTGAGAGGAAGTGGAGAGTTTACATCACCCACATCTGAAACTGTACTACTATAGCCACTAGATACACCACGCATGGCACGCAAATCACTCCTGAACTGGTCACCAATATCCAACCGAATTATCACCGCCAGATTCCGGACCAGGGTATGTAACATCTCAATGATTCAATGCTATACGCCGACCGAACAAGCGGATATAACAACTGAGGAGGCCTACTTCTACCGCGGTGACAATTCACTCATCCAGCGATTGTAGCATATTTTAAGCCGAAGCCGTTTCTATATGCAGGGCGGCCGAAGTGGCTCACAGTCTACTGCCGATAGGCTCCTCGATCAATATTTATCTCAGTGACGGTCTTTTCGATATTCGGAAGAGAAGATGGGATGAAACCATAACGTGAACAATCACGATGATTGCCAAAAAACTGTCAGGAAAAACTCTTACAATACAAAATACTGTAAGAGATACGAATGAATTCCTTCTTGCTACGGAGAAACATCAGCTGCGGAGGTGGAGAAAATAGTTTGTTAAAGTCCTAAACAGCACCTTCGGACCGTCGAATATCTCTTTACACGAGCCTGAATTCTAGCTGCGGTGTACTGCGGTGTAACACCAGAACTCCGACAAGATTGGTGTTGGCTGACGCAATTAATTCGATGGACCCCGGTAAGGTCCAGGGATTGATGGAATACCAGTGAAAGTACTTAAGGCGGATCCAATTGCTGCTGCTAATATTCTTCTCCCCGTAATCCAGGAATGTTGGGAAACCGATACCTATCCCAGTGAAGGGAAAACAGGCGTAATTGTGAAGATTCCAAAAAATGGTGACCTGAGGAGTTGTAGCAATTGGCGCAGTATCTGTATTTTAACTGCAGTCTCCAAATTGATGGCTAAAATCATCTTAATGAGAATCAAGAATACAATCGAGCGCACTCTTAGTGATGAACAGGCAGGTTTTCGTGAGGGTTTCTCGCTTTGAGCGATCACATCAACACCCTCCGAATTATCATCGAGCAATCCATCGAATGGAGGACTTCTTTACATCTAATGTTCGTCGATTTTAAGAAGGCAGTTGACAGCGTTGATCGTGAATATTTATGGCCAGTCTTACGTAGGACAGGCATCCCAGAAAAATTATCACCATCATAAAGGAGTCCAATATCAGGTCCTACACAAGTTAAATTGTCGGATCCCTTCTAAGTGATGAATGGAGTGAGATTAGGATGCACACTGTCACCTTTGCTTTTAATGATCGTCATTAATGACGTATTGTGCAGCACCCTAGACGACCATCTATCGCGATGGATTAGACGGAAACTCTTTAACCACCTTACGCATCTGTACAATCCAACAAACAAGCCCTGAACAGAGAAGGTCGTAGAGCAGAGCTTAAGATCAATGCTGCTCAAACCAAACTTATGAGCTTGGACTGCAGGTGACAACATGAAATTTATCTGAAAGAGCAACATATAGAGCAAGTGAATAAATTTTACTATCTCGGAAGCATAGTTACAGCAGATGGCGGATCTAAAGTTGATGTACAGGCTCGCATCAATAAAGCTCGAGTTGTATTTAATACTCTTGCTGAGATCTGGCGCAGTAACAACATTTCCAGACGCACAAAACTCCGGATCTTCGAATCGAACGTAAAACCTGTTCTGCTGTTAGGCTGTTCAACAAGGAAAATTACCTGTCAAATAAGATCTAAGCTACAAGGCTTTGTCAACCGATGACTCCGGCGCATCCTAAACATATATTAGTCGGAGGTCATTACCAACGAAGACCTACACAAACTTACAGACCAAGACGTCGCAAACACCAGTATTCACAGGCGAAAATGGCAATGAACAGGTGACACACTAAGAAAAGAGCCAAGCAACATAGCACAGCAGGCTCTAGATTACAATCCTCACGGACTCCAAGGAATTGAACGACCGCGCAGTACATGGAGAAGATCTATCGAGAAGAAAGGTACCCATACCAACAAATCGTGGCCACAGTTGAAGGCGTTGGCGCAGAAGGGGACTAGGTGGAGAGTCGAGATAGTAGATGCCCTTTATCCCACAAGGAGTAAGGAGACCAGAGAGAGAGAGAGAGAATAAGAGTGAAGACCTCCATTTAGCAGTCCTGATATTTTGTTACTCTTGAAGATTTATGGCTGGTTTAAAAGACGGACAAGTTTACGTTGTTCTGATCTTGGACCTTAAATTCGTTGAGAACGACGCTTGATCTTCCAATTATGTTTCCCCTTGTTAATCTTGGCCTTTCTTCAAATCTTTCTGCATGTCGATTGTCGGTCCTCATATCGTACCCCTAAAAAAATACATATTTGATTCACTAACATAAGTCGGTAGTACTCTAAACTAAGCCGCTCTTAGTCCTTATAGCCCTTGATAAGAGTACTTGACTCTCTAATCTGAATTTAAATTTAAAATGAAATGTGCATACAATTTATTTTTTAACGTACAGGAACGAATTAATTTTGTTCCAAACGAACGAATGTCGCCACCGGTTGGCGTTAAGATAAATACGACCGCCAAAATACGAAACCTTCGTCTCGAAAAGTGACAAGAACGTAGGAATGTCAACAAAAGTAGATCCACTGGAAATGTCACTTCAGAAAGGCGACAGATATTTTGACTTTTTTCATTCTCCCAAGCATACGCAATCGTCTCATCATGTACCGGTGATGGAAAAAGCAGTCCTGGCAAGTAGCGTTGGTGATTTAATTTCGTCCTTTGCTCTCTCTCTGTTTACTACTCCAGCAGCGCCCTGTTGAAATATTTTCAGGGAACTCCCAATGTTTGCTTATGACATTGCATGACTTGAAAATCAAAGTGTCATTAAATTTGACGAATTATTGCACCACAGGAAGTGAAAAGAGAAATCACGAAAATGTGCTGACAGCTAAAGTTATTTGATTTAGCTTTGCAGAGCTTTTCCTTCTCTCGCAAAAATGTCTCATGAAATATTAAACGTGTCTCGTCAAGATAAAAGCGAACAAATACGCGAACAGAATACTTGACACCCCTAGTTTTGTCATCAAAATGGAAAACGGCATAGATAACATCCAAATTACATTCGCTTGAAGGAGAAATTTTTTTGACATTTTATTTCAAAGTTTGCACACAAATAATGTGGGGCCTCGAACCTTAAAATAAGGAGCACTCAAGGCATGAATTTGTAATGGAAAAGTAAATCAATAAGCATAAAATAAGACATTCCATGATGTCTAATTCTATTTTTTGTTATTCTTCTTTTTTTTCCTGCCGCCCTTCCATTCAGCCGGATGCTGGAAGAACTCACCGGGTACAGATTTGTTTGTGTTGTTTTTTCCAAGATATATAGCACTTTACGGTGATGCACGGTTCACATCCAATATTTATATACAAGCAAGATTTGCACTCGCTGGAAGGGATTCAGTTTTTACCTGTGTGCTTTAGGGCAGGAGCTTCGCAATTTCAGGGATACTCTAATAAAGTATTCAATGCCTAGGAGTGCTTCACGTTCACACACAAGCTGGAGATGCATTGAGCGGAAGCATTCTTGCCATTGAATGGCATTTGTATAAACTTTTAACTGACTTTTGTCTTTTAGCGAATGATATCATCAGAGATACCTACTTTCAGGCTATGGAGTTGGCAGTTTTTTTTTCTTTCTTCTGCTTCTTTTCTGTCTACATTAAGAAAACGTTAGTAGAGTTGGACAGTTCCTTTTTTTCTATATTGTGAAATCCGTGATATAAGTAGATCATTCAAGAATGTACGTTTTACTGAAAATATCTAGCAAATAAAAACTAGATGTAAGTGGCTGTTGCTTTCTTATTAGTGTGGATGACTTCTCAATAAATTAAATAGAATGGTGCTAACTCTTAAAAACAAGTAAACTGCTAGGAACATATTATACGAGGTGTGGCAATTAATTAATTAATTGCGCATATTTTTAATACTATTATAACAACTTCCGCCTTTCCTTCTAAGTGGAAATTGGCTAAAGTTATTCCAGTTCGTAAAACCTCTCGGTCCTCCACAGACCAATATCTCTTCTACCATTTTTGTCAAAGGCCTTTGAGCGGATACTTTAATTACAAATCAACGAACACCTAAAGGCTCACTCCATGTTGATTGACTTTCAATCTGGGTTCCGCGCTCAGCACAGCTGTATCACGGCCTTGCTTAAAATAACCGATGACATTCGCTCTTAGTATTTCCTCGGAACTGATCACTGTCCTTGCATTGCTTGACTTCTCAAAAGCATTTGATAAGGTTGACCATTATCTCTTAATAGACAAACTTTGTCGTAATTTCGGCTTTACCAGATGTGCCAGTAGGCTTATTTGGTCCTACTTAAGGGCGAGATCTCAATGTGTTGTGTGTGGTGATTCTGTGTCCGGGCTGCTTCCTGTTTCCAGTGGCGTGCCGCAGGGGTCGATACTTGGACCTTTGCTTTTTGTGTGTTTTATTAATGATCTACCTATGGTTGTTAAAAATTGTAGGTATAATATTTATGCCGATGACATTCAAATATACCTATCCCGTCCTCTAGGGGTTGTTGATGACCTAGTAGATAGATTATGTGAGGACCTTACAGCAATATTAGGTTGGGCTGAGGGAAACAAACTTGTATTGTATTGCTATTTACAAGCGGAACTTTGATAGTTCTTGCTTACCTCCCATAGTTATCGATAATATGGTCATCCCTTACATGAAAGTTGTTAAAGATCTGGGAATCCTGATCAATAGTGAGTTGTCTTGGAATAGTCACATTGAGAGTCTTGTTGCTAAAATTTATGGGACCCTACGCAAACTGTCTTTATCGGCTCATTTTATACCTCGCGAAACACGTCTATATCTTGTGAAGACACTTATTGCACCCATTCTAACTTATGGATGTGAGATTTTTAGCAAGACGGATTCCGTATCCTTTAGGAAGTTACAAGTCGCTCACAATTCCTCTGTACGATATATATTTGGACTTCGGAGACATGATCATATTTCTCAGCATGCCAACTCTATTTTCGGTTGCTCTCTCAAGACTTATTTTCAATATCGCTCGAGATGTTTTTTAAACAATCTTCTTATTATCCGATTTCCCGGTTACCTCAGTGACAGGGTTGTTTCTCTGCGATCATCTAGAAATCTTTCGATAATGACTCCGCATTTTAATTGTATTACTACCGAGCGACAATTTTTTGTTCAGGCGATCAGAATGTGGAATGGTAGCGCATTCCAAATAATATTAAAATATTAAAAGGTCATACAACAGCAGCAGGTTCAAAGACATTTTGTTTTCTTATCTCTTAAATGAAGTTGAATAGGTAAGTAAGCTCTTTTTACTTTTTATTTTTTTTCTCCTCAATGTATTCTACAACTTTCTTGATTAATTGAATTATTTTATATCTTTGTTATTTACATTCTTTCTTACTTCTTGTTAATTTTTATTTTTATACTAATGTTACTCTTATTTGCCTACACTTCGAAAAGACTTGTATCTTAATTGTGTAAGGTCTGAAATATAATATATGAAAATTAAGTTCCGGGAATTTAGTCATAACTTAACACTGCGTCGTTCTTCAATATCTGTCTAGCGAGGGGGACCCTTTTTTTCAGTTTCAGTCCAAGCCTGAAGTCGATAGCACATAGTTTGTGTTTTGTGCGTATTTTTTGAGAGAAACTTGTTTGGTGGCGTCGTGAAAATGAGTGATTCACATTACAAGCAACGTGTTGTGATTCAATTTTTAGTGAAATCTGGCGAAAAATCCTCGGAAATCCTCCGAAAATTACAGGCAGTGTGTGGAGACTAGTGCATGTGGAGAACACGTGTGTTTAAATGGGCGAAGCGGTTCAAGAAGGGCGTTCAACGAAAGCGAGAATGTCAAAGTCGCGACTGAAGGCAATGTTGATCGTTTTTTTTCGATATCCGCGGCATCGTTCATCGTGACCGGACAGTTTTTCGTATGCGATCCAAACTATCTGAGAACGGTTGGATCTTGCACTACGACAACGCGCCGGCCCATTCCTCGTTCATTGTGCAAGAGTTTTTGGCGAAAAAAAAACATTCCAACGTTGCCGCATCCACCTTTTAGCACCGATATTGCCCCCTGCGGCTTTTTTTTATTCCCCAAGATGAAGTCACACCTCAAGTGAAATCATCATGGTAGTGTAGAGAGTGTCAAAGAAGCTGAACGGGTTAACTTCGCAGTATTACCAAAAGTGCTACGAATCGTGGGAGCAATGTTGGAATCGTTGTGTAGAGTTAGAGGGAGACTATTGTGAAGGTCGATAATAAAATTTTGCGAAAAACTTAATTTGCTTGTTTTTTATTAACTTATTCCCTTAACTTAATTGCCACACCTGGTATTTAACCTCTTCAGGGACTTTGGCACATATGTGTTCGGATTCCGAACCACTGTAATTTTCTCTGCAACCCCAATGGCCTTTTTTCGTAATCTGTTGTCATCAGAAAACAACCATGGGTCGCCGTCGGTGGAATTCTAACCTGGGAAATCCGGATTGGTAGGCCAAATCGTTATCACTTACTTCAGCCACGACTTGTGTAGGTTTAGTTTTCCTTAAATTAGAATTATTCCAAGTTAGAAAACATAATTCAGAGAACTATTGATTAGGTAGAATCATAAACAACTGAATCATCAACGAACCGTATTCGAAAATAGATATCGCAGAAAGATACGGTGATCGGCATTATTGTGAAAACCTAAAAAAAACTACGCAGACCCATATAGAATAAAAGAAGAAGAGTGCTAAGGAGGGGATTGAGTTTGTTGCATGAAGGCCTAATGCAATGCATCCAACACAATGCACGTCCCCGCACAGCCCATGTCACAAAGTAACTCTTGGAATCATTCTTTTGGGACATTATCAGCTACCCAACTTACAACCCCAATCAAGCGCCATTAGATTTTCACCTTTTCACCACCCTGAAATTGTTTATGAGAGAAAAAACTTTTCGACCGACGACAAAAGCGACGTAAAACAATGAGCAAGAGAGTTGGCGGGAGACTTCTTCAACGTAGGTATAAATAAAAACGCTCGTTACACGACTCACAAAGTGCATAGATAAGGGAAGGGATTACGTGGAAAGATAGTGTGAACTATAATCTATAAAATTTTGTATTAAAAAAAATATATTGTTTTTCCAATTTTTAAAAAAATTTAGTACTGCTATTTTATGGACGTGACGTGTCGTATATTTTTTTTTGCGGGAGAGGTGAAAATCTTCCAAAAGACACCGGACAGCCCGTACCCTCGGGTAGTGTGAGATTCTTACTCACTAAAAACACCTCTCTGGGGATTAGCCGAAACAGACCACATAGAATCGGGTACCTTTTCGTCCCCTCCCAGTCTCCCTTAGTGGGGGCAACTGAGTATCCAGTTATCACACTGTCGCCACTAACCTCGGTTTCCTGGGTCACTGCTAGAATCCTAGCCCGTTAATTACAAGCTTCACCCCTTCTTTGTCCACGGTATTGAAGGGATCCAGGCCATAAAGCTTTAGGCCAGAGCCAGGACAAGTAACCTCCTCTGGATTGACCGCAGCTAACCCTTCGGAAGGCAGGTCTGCATCTTGTACTGGTGCGTGTACCGCGGAGATAGCCAACTCGTTACAGTCTACCATCTCTACACCGGCGCTTCTGAGGAAGTACTAGTTATTATTTTGTCAATGGCATCTTCTTCCAAGACTGCTACAGCAGTTTCAGCAGGCGGAAGCGAGCCAGCCTCCATAGTCGTCACAGAACCTTCAAAAGGTAATTTTCCCAAAGCTGCTTCTGTTGTGTTGTGGGTACCGTGGTCATAGCCAACCTATTAGGGTCTACCATACCCTCCACCCCCCACTCCTACAGAAGTGCCTGAGAAGACTCTATTCGCGACCCAATCACCCCTGGGTCCTGCAGATAGGACACTACTACTGCAGACTCTCTTGGAATGGCCTACTACAATCTTGGAGTTAGGGGGGATTTTTCAAGAGGTTATCTCCTCCCACATTAGTTACTTGGCTACGTTCTAGAATGCATTGCCCGGTTGCTACCGCTTGGAGGTGTAACTAACACTTGAGAATGTCCAGATGAGGATCGCCGTATCCTAGATGGCTTCAACTCATCCGTCCATCCTCCACCAACAGTATCTTGTATATACAAACATAGTTCGTTTAATAGTATAAAATTCAAGTCACTAAACGGCAGTGCTCTTAATCTTCATACTTATGTATATCTATTCTGTAACATTTTTGTTCGAGGTCGTCTCGAATATTTGGCAATGATGCTCCCACTATCTACCTAAAAACATTCAATTGTAGTATGCTACTTAAACAAATCTCCAAAACTGATTCGCAATTGAACCTATGTATATCATGAGGTGGACTTCTAATCAGGAGGTATTTCTTTGAAATCTCTAATGTTCTCTTAACGATGCCTGTTTTCAGCAGACAACATCTTTTTGGTTGCCACAGACGGGACTCGAACCGAGCACCAGTCTATCACCGTTAGCATAAATTGAATGACGAGTTTTTCCGTGATGGGCTAAGGCCAATAACGGAAACTAGAAAGAGATATATTCAAAAGAGGAGCAGGAACATAAGAAACACATGCTTTATCGCTAGCCCACCTATGCAGGTTCTGTACAGCAAAGGCTTCGTACGGGAACCGACCAGTCTATTTTACTCAATTCCTTTGTTGCGATTTAAAAGTTATCAATATTTTTAAATGTTATTCTATGTTGTTGGAAACACCAGCATAACATACCTTCTTGACTACATGCATTCAATTCTGTAATAGGTTTCATTTCATAAATTTATGTTCGCCTTTTTTATGTCGCATTATTTTTTGTGTCTGTTAATCTTGGATTATGCACTGAGACTTCAAAGGGTTCGCTCAAAAGAATCTCGTTAAAACTCAGTGTAAACTTAATAAAAAAAAATGCACTCTAAGAACTCATAAGGTAGATACTCGACTAAGAACTTAGTAATGGTAAGCGCACTGGAGAGGTCTGGAAAAACGAGGTCAAGTAATCCTTTTGATTTTCCACAACTGCCCTGTGACCGGAAAGCAATGTTAAGATTTACGACATACAAGTATCATGGCTTGCCGGGTAAAGTTTCACAGAAATTATCCCGCCGGGCTTTCCCCAAAATCACATAAATCCTGAAATCATACAGAACCAACTTAAAATCACTTGAGACTGTCTCGGAATTTTGCAAAGACCTAATTAAATAAATTAAGAAATCCGACCCGGCAACAATAAGTACTGTTTTGTTCTACGGAAATGGACTCTTTATTTCATGAAACTGGCCCTGTGCCGCCATTAGCTGTAAGTTACAATCGGTGTCTACTTAATTAAAGCTTTAATTAAAGATGTCGCAAAGCACAATTAACATTGTCAAGATTTATACGTTCAATATCCAATTTCGTTCCATTAAAGTATACACAGCCTCGGTCAAATGCTATAAATTTGTTTCTACACCAGGTGGCTAATTTACCTGGTACCTTTACAGTGAAACGAATTTCGAAGTAATAATTCATTTGGATTTGTTATTTAGTGCAACTAATCTGCCTCTATGTCTCTCTGTCCGCCTATATGTCTCTCAGTTTTGATTAGAATACATTTTCACCATCAATAATGGATTATTTCAATACATTCGATCCATTTTGGAGTAATTTCCTTTAGAATTGTAAATTTTGATGATTCCCAGCGGTGTCTGGATACAGATAATTTTAAATATTTGATCGGAACAATTGGTACTGCTGGCTAATTTAATGTCCAGTTTAATACGGGGCCTGTTTGAGCGAGTGATTACATAAGAACTATCGTTTTAACTAATTTCTTTGAATGATATCAGCTATGCGTAGAAAGTAACTTAGAGATGTTTTGTAGCTGTGAGTCATCATTGATTGGTAGGACACAGATTTGCACTACAGGTCTCTTGAATAGTGATTGTTTGCTACGTAAAGTAACCACTCGAGTCTTTCCATCGCAGCCAGGATGAAGTTGAGCTAGACGGCGAAGCATCCACTGAGAAGAGCGTGAAAGATAATCCTTTACCACGACGATGTCATCAACATTTGGTTAAGATGTTGAAACATTCCATTTTGCACGTTGTTGCAAATAATGGAGATAATCTTCACTTATGCCAGAAGTGTTCCATGTCGTTTTGAAGTAGCTGCCACCGGGACAATCTATTAATTGGTGTTTCCATGTTTGCAAGTCCCGGAAGATTTTTAAGCGCGGATCCGACCAAGAAGTGTCCTGAAGTTAACACGTCAAAGGCTGTAGGGTCGCTGCTAAGTGAACAAATCAGCCGTGAGTTCAAGCAGGATTCGCTTTGACACAGAACGGTGCTCATTTCCTCATAGATCAAAAAACGATCGATCTTTTAAGATGGTGTTTTACGCATTTAATATTAGCCTACCACAATCCGCCGAAGTGTGGGACTGTACCTGGAATAAAACTCCATTGTTTACCTTGCATTCAGAGAGTTTCAGACACCTCATGATGGTATTGGTTCCAATAGTTCTTTGCATCTTGTTGAAGTTCTTTCCTGCTTCCTACGCAGATAGTAGCATTGTCTGAAGGTATGGTACTTAGAAGTCCTTTTTTTGCTAAGAATCGTTTATACGGCGCAATAAAAGCTGAAGATGTTGCTTCTCTTACTGTCTCCAAATGGACAGCTTTTGTAGACAAACAAATAAAAAGGTCTATATAGCCTTTGTAAGTCTTCTACCCACGACCTTTGGTGACCCGTAAAGGGATCGGTCCAGCATAATGTACCTACGCCTGTAAAAATGGGTGAGAAGGCACTACTCAATCTCGCTGTTTGAAACAGATGACGCATCTATGGATCATATAGCGAACTATGCGGTGCAGACCAGGATTCCAGAATTTTTGTTTAAGCTAGCTGCACGTGTCTTTTTCTCCTCCATGTAGAGTAATTGAATGAGCATGACAGTGAGAGTTGTAAGGAATGGATCTTTGAGAAGATTCGAAGGATGCTTTTCAGAAAAGGAAAGATTTGAATTGTCTAAGCGGCCTCCAATTCGAAATACTTTTCCATGATCCAGGATTGGCTCTAGTTTTAAGATTGTACTCCTTTTACTAATAACTTAACGACTTTTCAATGTGACTATCCCTTTAGGATATATCCGATTTTGTTTAGTTTTTACCCAGAATTTGACGGCATCATTAATTTCCCAACCAATCACTCACGAGCGGATTTTATGTTCCTACAAAATCTCATGATGTAGGCAGTCGCAATGAGAAGTATCTTTAAGGAAGTGAAACGGCTAAGAAGATCACAATTCATAGTCGATGAGGAAGATGTCACAGTTCTTTCTTCTCCAAAAAGGAGTGACTTACTTGTTGGAAGACTTGGTAGTCGACTTCCGAAGGTTGAATCCGGCAGACTTTACTTGTTTTTGCAACTCTAACGCATCAGTAAGACAGTCAGCTCCAGAAAGGACCTCGTCGACAAATGTGTCGAAGTTAAGCACAACAGATCCGAGCGAAAACATTTCTTCCTCGACCTGAGCCAGTTTATGTAGGGTAGTTATAGTGAGATATGGAGCGCAATTTATTCCATACCTGACTGTAGCTAGCCGAAAAGCTTCTATTGGTAGATATCTCTCACCACGAAATCGGGACGTATTCTATTACTAAGCATGCTATATATATATGCCACTGAATATTGGTGCTACAATATCACTGCCCACTGAAGTAGGACTAGGAATATACTATCTAATCCTGCAGCCTTAAGCGGTTTAAACTGCCTATTAGATTGTCTTACTCCCTCAAGCGATCCGCTACAGAGCGATTCATGACATTCGCCTTGCTTTTGCAGAGGCCAGGGCATATCCGATTTGTAGCTTCCCGGAAAGTGAATTTTCAGGATGATCTCATTTATTTCGTGCCAGGTCTCTGACCCGATCTATCTTAAACCAGTTCGAGTCTGTAGACGGCTTCTTTTGAAACCATATTCTGAAGGCTCATATTCGAGCAGCAGTCCCTCCACGACTCTCTCTTCTTTCTACGTAGAGCTTTCTTCATCTCCTTGGTTAAGGCGCTATATCTGCCCCAGGCTTCTACACCGTGACTCCTTATGGCTCTCCTTCTTCAGTGCTTCCAGCTCAATGTCCCACCAAGAGATTAGGTCCTGTTGCACTACTTAAGTCTGAGTGGAGGCTTTGCGATACGCCTCCTCTACAGCCTTTTGAAGAGTGTACAATTGTCTCTCTACATGTACTGTATTCTTAGGTGCTCTAGGCGTCCATGCTATCCGTTTTTCCCTTAACACCCCCTAAAAGTTCTGACTGTTGGTGTTCTTAGGAAACCTGATCACCATCCTTCACAACCTCTAATTTTTCCCATATCAATTGTCAAATGTTGTGACTCTTTGGTCTGACAGCGTTACCACTTCAGCAACTCTCCAATTGAGCACTTTATCTAACAACTTAGTATTGCTAAGTATTACGTCAATAACCGCCTTCCGCCTGCCATCGACGAAGGTTGGTTCGGTCCGCCTGTTTAGAATTGTGGCAGTAACACCGCCTTAACTCTCCACCAGACTAGAATGCAAGATCTACAAGAACGATTACCTCCGGGAGCCCTCTTATTATCTTTCTGAATATCCAGGTAGTGCTATGTCTAGCTTCATTTCTTTAACAAAACATCAGCACATCCCTCGGTACGAGAGGGTGTGCTTTCAATCTTTCCAGCATGGCTTTGTGAAAGGCATATCGTCCATCACTAACTTATTGGCAATTCTCAAAATTTTGATTTAGACAGGTTGACTTTCCTCGGGTTTCCGTCCAGTTTTATTAATTGTTTATGTTCATATCTGTTTGATCGTACTCAACGAGTATCGTTCCGCGGAACTCTCTCTGAACCAATTTTTAACACTTTTGTAATGCCACAAGACAGCCCTCTCGGACCATTGCTTTTTATTACTTACATCAACGATGTATCTTTTACTCTGTCTCATTCTAAAATTCTTTGTTACGCTTTGACGCCAACAATTTTTGTATTGTGCCGAACGTTTTCAATTGTCTTCTTTTTCATTCTAACTTGGACACTTTTCATACCTAGTGATACATCACCCGTATCCTCTAAACATAGGTGCAAGTGTACATCTATGTATGTCCTCTCGATAAAGAAATCCTGTTAAGTTCAACTTCATCATCGGTGGCCGCCCTTAACGCCATCTGAAAATCTCTAGTCTGGGTGTCTGGCTGAATTCCGGTTTTTCGTTCGAGGATCACTTTAATGCTATAATTAATGAGTGACCTTGGGTTTCATCAAACGATGAAGAAAAGAGTTTGATGACCTCTAGATTACCAAGCTTATATACTGTACTTTTGTCAGGCGTATTCTGGAATATACCTCTCCTGTGCGTCTGCCTCAGAGAAGCACTCTCGGCCCTATAATTTTCATTTGACGTCTCCTGTATTTGTTTGAACCAAAGGGAGTTTACAACCAAGCCCAGACTCTCTCTTCTATCTAAACAAATTGGTTTTCTATATCCTTTTTCGTTTGAAAAGATACTGTACAATTGATTAATACTTCTGCATTTATTTTAAGGATCAGGTTGCCCCTTTTTTTTAAATGTGGTTTATCAGAAGCGTGTATTAGGTCCGTCCTTTTAGAAAATATCATGCATTAGGGTTAACTTTCTACTCATATTTTCTCAAAGAACCGGTCCGTAGTTCTTCTTTCTTCCCAAGCTAATGTGGTTTCTTAGGGTTATATTTGATCTTTTTGGAAATATTCTTATTAAGTTTCAGTCCTTAAAATAATGCAACGTTATCAGTTCCTTTTAATACTCTCTTTACCAATCTTCATCAGTTCTTCTCGTAGAAAGTTTTACCAATTTTTCTGCTAATGTTGTTTCCATTAATACGAAGTTGGCCGTAAACTTCTTTGGGTAATTGCAAAGACTGCAATGACTTCTTAGCAGATAAACAGATGGGCCTTCCACCACAAAATAAGGAATAAAGTGGGATTTCATTATCCTCGGTAGAATAATTGGATTTCTCTCTTAGTTATGACCGAAACGTATATTTTTTTTACCACTCACGACCAGTTTTCTATTCGTGCTTCGCAAGTTATGCATTGATTTTTAGAATTTTTTTTATAATTCTTAAGTTTTTAAAATGTAACTTTGTTTTTAGAGAGGAACTAATTCTTTTTTATCTATTTTAGGATCGTCTGCAGATGAAAGCCAAAATAACCAGCATCTGGCAGCTATAAAAACTAAATGCAAAGGAACAAACGTACACCAAAGAAATCAAAATTATTTGGAGGCTTCCAAGAAAGAGAATAAGAGCAGAGGAAGGAATCATCAATTTATTGAAAAACGAATCCTTTTTGGATTTGTTGTACTAAAGTGATCATCAGCTACAACCTCATATAGTGTTAATGTTATAATATTTAGACAATTAGACTTAATTACTATTTGTTAAAGTTGCTTCAAAATATGTTAGATTTTTTAAACGATTATAGTAAGGTTGTCATGCGATATCTTCGAAATGATCGTTATTCGATCGGTATTAGCTACATGTTAAATTTATATAGTGTGGATATTAATACGAAATTTGAGCTCAATCGATGAAATAGGTTTACAGGATCCCTCCTTGTTGAGTTCCTTTATTTACCAACGCTGTCAATTGTTCATTTCCGAAACTTGCCTTAATGATTTGGTCTTCCAGCATGGACTTGATACAGCTAATTATACTTACTTTATCGATTCTGACCTTGTTGAAGGCCCCCTTTTACGTCAATGAGTCAACCCAACTGTACTTTCTTGTAAATCAATGCCTTTTCCAAGTGATGTACCAGGCCATGTAGAGCGGACTCAACCGATCTACCTTTCATATATGCATGTTGGCAACTTGATAGTTGGTTTATGGCTATTTGTTTCCTTAATTGCCATTTTTAGTAAGAATGAGCTAAGGCTTATTGATGTATGAGCATTAGATGTGCTATAGTCAGTCTTGTTGGGTGTGGGTAGAAATACTACATTTGCCACTTTCCAGTTTTTAGGAGTGTAACTAAATTTTAGACACGCTCTAAAAAGTAGGACGAGTTTGTTCCATAGTTTGTTACCTCCATTCTGTAGCATGATGGGATATATCCCATCTCTTCCCGGTGATTTATATGTGCTGAAGGATTTTATTGTCCATCTTACCTTGTTCAAAGTACACAATTTCTTCGTTTGCTCCTCTTCCATCCCAACTTGGGATCTCCAAGGAGTAGCGTCTTCGCTCATCGATTCACCCTCCACTAGGGTACTCCCCTATTCGTAATCAGCTTCTCAAGAGTCCCTCAGTTTTCGATGAGCTCTAATTGGCTTTTCGATTTAGATAATATTTTCTTCAGTCTAGCTGCCTCACCCGTGCTTTCAATTTGGCTTGTAAAAACTTGACATGATTCCCTCTGGGCCTGTTAGAACTGCCACACAAATCCATGAAATAAAACAGCTATTCAAGTGAAAATGTGTATACATAACCAACTTTGATCGAAAAGAAGAAGATGGTAAACTGTTCCCCATTCGTGATGTTCGTCTAAGAAAAGGTACTCGAAATTTTATGGTATGTCCAATTTGACCTGTAGAATATAGACTTGAAACTCTTGTATTGTGCGCTGTGATGTGTCTACAAAGAATCAGGCTAGCAATTTCGTTAGAACAATAGCCGTGGATATAGCGAGAGAAAAGTGAGAGGCAACAGACATTCCGTCGATGCTCCAGAGAGTGAAAGCTCTCAGAGAGTGAGTGCTGTCAGAGATTGAGGGATCTCCGATAAGTTTAATAGCCTTACTTTGCACTTGGTCTAACGCGGACAATGCGGTGTGTCCGGCCACTGCGGTGTGTCCGGCCACTGCTCAAATATGGGAGTATATTCAATTCTAGGCCTGATGTGGAACTCACAGATCAGCGTCAAGTCAGAGGGGTGAAGTATTTTTTACATCTTTGTAGAAAACCTAAACATTTCATTGCGTTTTAGGCGACAGAATGTATATGATTGGTCCAGCTAAGGTTGCTGGATATCTCAATACCCAAGATGTTTAAAGAATGCGTATATTCACTCCGTCGACTGAAACAGGTTGAGGGTGGACTGGGAGTTTTTTTAAGAGGCATTAAACAGCATTGAGTTTTGGATGCATTAAGGATCGTAGTTATGTCGTTGTTTAATGATCTAAACATGCGTTCTCGGTTGATTTCTATAGAATTTCCATGAGAATTCATTACAGATTTAAAAGAGAACGCGAAATAAAAGATGCTTTCGTTGGCAAAACTATGTATAGGATTAAAAGTGAGAAAGAAAGACTCTACCAAAATCTATTGAAATATCAAGAGAGACTTCAGACTTACCAAAATTATGGAGACAATGATTCCAACGCTCCGTTAGAGCCATTAGTAAGTCTCCAGATAGTTTATCAACTATGAGTTAATTAGTGATTCAAAAACTTTAGAAAGAACCGAAGTTAGTACAATTGGTCTGTAGTTAAAGGGTCACATGCCTCTCCTTTTTTTTTTGGTATCGGCTGAACATGAACAAGTTTCCATGTAGTCGGAAACACTCCTGAAAAATATGATAGGTGAAAAAATTTGCGCAGCGGTTTAGCCAAAGTAGAGGCGCAGCATTTCAAAACCTGGGGCAAAAAACCATCAAGTCCAGTAGCTTTTGACACGTCGAATTTAAAGAGTACCTTAAAAACTTCACGAGTGCGAAAGTGTAGCTTTTGTTTGCTAAGTATTTATAGTAATTATAGCACATACTGTAGCTTATACTGTTTATTATGACGTATCATTTATAATAGCTTGTATTATTAGTATTATGTTACAGTTTGTATTAAGCTTAAATAAATAAATTACTAAATTAGGCAGTGTCTTGTGTATACTGCGACTAGTTTCGCGGTTACAGCACGAGACCTGCCAAACATATTGTAAGTTCGATTTTTATTAAAGCTTCGCCAATGTCGTTCTAGAGATGTCGCGGGTTGAGGATGTACTCCATCTAAGGTTAGCTTTAGCTAAGAAGTGCTGAAATAGTCAGGTTCGTGCCCCCCTCTCCAACCCAGGAGGGTTTTTAAAATTGCCTGTACTGTTTCTTGATTAAGAAAAATTTCACTGAAATACTAAAAAAATTACCTAAAATGTATATGACCATATTTTTTAATTGCATAATATATCATATTTTATGTACATCCATTTGTTGATAGTTTTCTTTGTATAGCTCCTTTATTTTTTATAGTATAATTAAATAACCCCTCATACCCCACGAGCAAATCCTGCTCACAGTCCTGGAAATAGTTCCCTTTTAAGGCGATTAAGCGGAATATGAATGTCCTCTGCTCTGGATGAGTGAAGATCAGAGCCATTCCTCCCCTGTTAATCTGCCTTTTCGTTTCTTGGAATGTTCCTGTGGCCCAGAACCCACCTCCTAGAGAGGAAAGTTCCCCTCTGCAGTCTCTGACCAGCTTTTAGGAGGTAGTGAATGGCTCAGGCGCCTTTATGGTAGCCTAGATGTCCATAAAAATACCAACGTTCATCATTGGAGATTCATTGAGTCCGACCAAAGAATTTTTATTCTCCATCTACTTTGAGGAAGACAGTCTTAAAGTAATTCATCTACAATCATTATAGTCCTCAAAGCCTCTGAAACAACGCGTTCTCGTATTTATAAAAGTAAAAAAAATTTTAGGTTTCACAGTACCAGGAGATCATAAGTCGCAGACAAAGCGTTTCCCTTTGCTTCCATTTTATCTCATCCAGAGACATCTACTCTTCGAAATTTGTACTCGCGATTTCAATAACTTGCTTCGACGGGTGATCATCTAAAATCTTAGTAAAAGAAGAAGACAACATTGTTTTTGGAGAAAATTGAAATATTCAACGAGTGAGGAAGTTATGGTCTCTTACTCGTAGGAAATATCTTAGAATAAATGGCTACTAGCTTGTTAGTAGAGCATAGATCGTAAGAGAAATATCCCCAATCATCTGGCCTGGGTCGGATAGTAATGTCTGGTGTAGAAATTGTCGGAACTTTCAACTGCAGGAAAGCTATGTAAGAAAAATAATTTCTGAATTTTGAATTGGAAATTCGAGGCGAGGTGTGTAGGAAACATGAGTAAATTCAGTTAAATAACACAACTTCTATAATATTTTTGTATTATCAATATCGATCTCTTTGGCTTAACTAATGACTTTATCTTGCTTTCCAGGGCTTCGTAAGGACAGAGCTGAGATGAACCCTTGTACATGCTTAAAGCTGGGAGGATTTGTCCTAAATCTTGGATTGATCGTGCTTCCTGTAATGAAATTCATAAGCTGTTCATAACTTGCTCTTGGTCGTGAATGAGGAATGAATATGTTAAGTGGATCCTACTCCTTATTGGCCGACTTTCTAAAAAGCATAGCAGATGCGGACAGTCTACACTAATCAATAGGATTGATATTTAACCTGGTGAGTATACGTGTTAGGTTAAGCAATCTTCCATTCAATTGTAGAAAATCCAGTATGTAACCTATACCCAAACTTTTGCAATTAAAATTCGATTTCATTCTGCCTTGTCTATCATAATAATTATATATAAATCGCAACAGCTTTTATATTTGCTAATTCTTGTCACAAAACTAGACTAATTCTATTTTTATCTTTTTAGGTGCTTCGATGTTGGCAAAAAGGATTGAAAGACTAGACGATGGCCCTGTAGCGCGTAATGTTGGAGCATCACCAATCCTGCTGGTAACCCATTTAGAAAAATGAAGGACGCACTGTCACAAGCTTAATTCCACGGATTAGATATAGTAGTTTTCGTTAAGATCAGATTTAGCAGGATAAAACCTAGTTTATAAGCAAATTTGTCACATTTTTATGCCGAAAATTTGTATTTCATTTCCCTTTTGCATTGTAAAATTCATGTTTTGATTAAATTGTAAAAAGAACTCGATTTGTCATAATAATTGTTTTGCAAAATCCACTATAATACAATTAGGATAAGATAGAAAGTATAATACTGTATGCAATGCTCCTTATTACTCTCATTAAAGAAAATATTAAAACTATGAAATCTTTCAATTATCAAAACCTTTTCCTTGGAACGTTCTATGATTTTCAGCTTTCTTATCAATGTGTCGCCGATTCTTTTCAATTTTAGGATCTCATCCTTGTTCCAGCCAGTTCCAAGGTGTTCTTCGTGATAGGAGAGTCTTTTACAAAATGGAAAATGAAAAAAACTTGATCAGAAAAGGACCTCTGTAGCTTGAAAACGGATTCAGTTCCCTCAAAGTTGAAAATTTGGTCGTAATTTGTCTTTTCAGGATATTATCCTTTTTTAATTAGATTCTCGCTTGGTATTCTGTTAGAGAAGACATTGTCAAATAGATTCTAAAAAATTTTTGGTCTAAAAAGGACTTTAAATAAGGAAAATAAGCTATTAAACGATTCTTGTTTAAAAATTTCGTCCTATTTCGTTAATTTCATGACGTTATCCCTGTCCAAATCGGGATCTGACTTTATGTCCTGGTAGACAAAATATTCTAGAATAGATTGCAAAAAAATCCGGTCAAAAAAGGACTTAAAACACCGAAAATAAGCCAAAAAACGATTTTTACATGAAAAATTTGCTTCCTGCCGATTATGGTGGCCTGGTGTCAAACTCGATTTTTTCAGCACCAGGCCATCATAACAGGTAGCAAGCAAATTTTTTTTCTGAAAACTGTTTTGGTTATTTTCGGTGTTTTAAGTCCTTTTTTGACCGGATTTTTTTGCAATCTATTCTAGAATATTTTGTCTACCAGGACATAAAGTCAGATCCCGATTTGGACAAGGATAACGTCATGAAATTAACGAAAAAGGACGAAATTTTAAAAATTAACCAACCAGAAAGCGTTTTTAGATCATATTAGTTTGTTAATATGGTGAACAAGGATATCCCCTACTAGGATATAACGACGCATGCAAGGTAGAATGAGGGACTAGACTGGTAATTGCCCATTAAATGAAAAATGACTCATCAACGAAACGCTTCCAGGAGATACAAAAATCATTCCAGTTCCGTCAAATTGAGATACTTTCCAGTGAAACCTTCCAAACTAATTGCTTTTGGCGTCCTCTTTCGAATGAGACCCCTTTTATTTGATTTCGTAACAAAAAATTTTTTTCACCAAAAAAATAATGGGCTATAGGCCAGTGATTTTTGGCGATTTTGAGTGAAACTTTTTTTGCAAAAATTTTGATGCCATTCGAAAGAGCATGTCAAAAAATTGTGGTTTAGTTGGTTTTCCCGTTCCCTGGAGCCTGGAAACATAGGAAAAATGACGAAAATCCGTTGCAATGGCCTCATTTCCAGTCAATTTTCAGAATGCTCAAAATTAATTAATTCGATGAATTCCAGTAAAATTTCCAGGGCCATTTGAAAGTAGATATTCTAAACTGCGGATTTTGATAATTTTCCAGGCTGGAGATTGCGCATTGAATAAAATATGACTCATCAACGAAACGCTTCCAGGAGATACAAAAATCGTTCCAGTTCCGTCAAATTGAGATACTTTCCAGTGAAACCTTCCAAACTAATTGCTTTGGGCGTCCTCTTTCGAATGAGACCCCTTTTATTTGATTTCGTAACAAAAAATTTTTTTCACCAAAAAAATCATGGGCTATAGGCCAGTGATTTTTGGCGATTTTGAGTGAAATTTTTTTTGCAAAAATGTTGATGCCATTCGAAAGAGCATGTCAAAAAATGGTGGTTTAGTTGGTTTTCCCGTTCTCTGGAGCCTGGAAACATGGGAAAAATGACGAAAATCCGTTGCAATGGCCTCATTTCCAGTCAATTTTCAGAATGCTCAAAATTAATTAATTCGATGAATTCCAGTAAAATTTCCAGGGCCATTTGAAAGTAGATATTCTAAACTGCGGATTTTGATAATTTTCCAGGCTGGAGATTGCGCATTGAATAAAATATGACTCATTAACGAAACGCTTCCAGGAGATACAAAAATCGTTCCAGTTCCGTCAAATTGAGATACTTTCCAGTGAAACCTTCCAAACTAATTGCTTTTGGCGTCCTCTTTCGAATGAGACCCCTTTTATTTGATATCGTAACAAAAAATTTTTTTCACCAAAAAAATCATGGGCTATAGGCCAGTGATTTTTGGCGATTTTGAGTGAAATTTTTTTTTCAAAAATTTTGATGCCATTCGAAAGAGTATGTCAGAAAATGGTGGTTTAGTTGGTTTTCCCGTTCCCTGGAGCCTGGAAACATGGGAAAAATGACGAAAATCCGTTGCAATGGCCTCATTTCCAGCCAATTTTCAGAATGCTCAAAATTAATTAATTCGATGAATTCCAGTAAAATTTCCAGGGCCATTTGAAAGTAGATATTCTAAACTGCGGATTTTGATAATTTTCCAGGCTGGAGATTGCGCATTGAATAAAATATGACTCATCAACGAAACGCTTCCAGGAGATACAAAAATCATTCCAGTTCCGTCAAATTGAGATACTTTCCAGTGAAACCTTCCAAACTAATTGCTTTTGGCGTCCTCTTTCGAATGAGACCCCTTTTATTTGATTTCGTAACAAAAGATTTTTTTCACCAAAAAAATCATGGGCTATAGGCCAGTGATTTTTGGCGATTTTGAGTGAAATTTTTTTTGCAAAAATTTTGATGCCATTCGAAAGAGCATGTCAAAAAATGGTGGTTTAGTTGGTTTTCCCGTTCTCTGGAGCCTGGAAACATGGGAAAAATGACGAAAATCCGTTGCAATGGCCTCATTTCCAGTCAATTTTCAGAATGCTCAAAATTAATTAATTCGATGAATTCCAGTAAAATTTCCAGGGCCATTTGAAAGTAGATATTCTAAACTGTGGATTTTGATAATTTTCCAGGCTGGAGATTGCGCATTGAATAAAATATGACTCATCAACGAAACGCTTCCAGGAGATACAAAAATCATTCCAGTTCCGTCAAATTGAGATACTTTACAGTGAAACCTTCCAAACTAATTGCTTTTGGCGTCCTCTTTCGAATGAGACCCCTTTTATTTGATTTCGTAACAAAAAATTTTTTTCACCAAAAAAATCATGGGCTATAGGCCAGTGATTTTTGGCGATTTTGAGTGAAATTTTTTTTTCAAAAATTTTGATGCCATTCGAAAGAGCATGTCAAAAAATGGTGGTCTAGGTGGTTTTCCCGTTCCCTGGAGCCTGGAAACATGGGAAAAATGACGAAAAACCGTTGCAATGGCCTCATTTGCAGTCAATTTTCAGAATGCTCAAAATTAATTAATTCGATGAATTCCAGTAAAATTTCCAGGGCCATTTGAAAGTAGATATTCTAAACTGCGGATTTTGATAATTTTCCAGGCTGGAGATTGCGCATTGAATAAAATATGACTCATCAACGAAACGCTTCCAGGAGATACAAAAATCGTTCCAGTTCCGTCAAATTGAGATACTTTCCAGTGAAACCTTCCAAACTAATTGCTTTTGGCGTCCTCTTTCGAATGAGACCCTTTTTATTTGATTTCGTAACAAAAGATTTTTTTCACCAAAAAAATCATGGGCTATAGGCCAGTGATTTTTGGCGATTTTGAGTGAAATTTTTTTTGCAAAAATTTTGATGCCATTCGAAAGAGCATGTCAAAAAATGGTGGTTTAGTTGGTTTTCCCGTTCTCTGGAGCCTGGAAACATGGGAAAAATGACGAAAATCCGTTGCAATGGCCTCATTTCCAGTCAATTTTCAGAATGCTCAAAATTAATTAATTCGATGAATTCCAGTAAAATTTCCAGGGCCATTTGAAAGTAGATATTCTAAACTGTGGATTTTGATAATTTTCCAGGCTGGAGATTGCGCATTGAATAAAATATGACTCATCAACGAAACGCTTCCAGGAGATACAAAAATCATTCCAGTTCCGTCAAATTGAGATACTTTACAGTGAAACCTTCCAAACTAATTGCTTTTGGCGTCCTCTTTCGAATGAGACCCCTTTTATTTGATATCGTAACAAAAAATTTTTTTCACCAAAAAAATCATGGGCTATAGGCCAGTGATTTTTGGCGATTTTGAGTGAAATTTTTTTTGCAAAAATTTTGATGCCATTCGAAAGAGCATGTCAAAAAATGGTGGTCTAGGTGGTTTTCCCGTTCCCTGGAGCCTGGAAACATGGGAAAAATGACGAAAAACCGTTGCAATGGCCTCATTTCCAGTCAATTTTCAGAATGCTCAAAATTAATTAATTCGATGAATTCCAGTAAAATTTCCAGGGCCATTTGAAAGTAGATATTCTAAACTGCGGATTTTGATAATTTTCCAGGCTGGAGATTGCGCATTGAATAAAATATGACTCATCAACGAAACGCTTCCAGGAGATACAAAAATCGTTCCAGTTCCGTCAAATTGAGATACTTTCCAGTGAAACCTTCCAAACTAATTGCTTTTGGCGTCCTCTTTCGAATGAGACCCTTTTTATTTGATTTCGTAACAAAAAATTTTTTTCACCAAAAAAAACATGGGCTATATAGGCCAGTGATTTTTGGCGATTTTGAGTGAAATTTTTTTTGCAAAAATTTTGATGCCATTCGAAAGAGCATGTCAAAAAATGGTGGTTTAGTTGGTTTTCCCGTTCCCTGGAGCCTGGAAACATGGGAAAAATGACGAAAAACCGTTGCAATGGCCTCATTTCCAGTCAATTTTCAGAATGCTCAAAATTAATTAATTCGATGAATTCCAGTAAAATTTCCTGGGCCATTTGAAAGTAGATATTCTAAACTGCGGATTTTGATAATTTTCCAGGCTGGAGATTGCGCATTGAATAAAATATGACTCATCAACGAAACGCTTCCAGGAGATACAAAAATCGTTCCAGTTCCGTCAAATTGAGATACTTTCCAGTGAAACCTTCCAAACTAATTGCTTTTGGCGTCCTCTTTCGAATGAGACCCCTTTTATTTGATTTCGTAACAAAAAATTTTTTTCACCAAAAAAATCATGGGCTATATATAGGCCAGTGATTTTTGGCGATTTTGAGTGAAATTTTTTTTGCAAAAATTTTGATGCCATTCGAAAGAGCATGTCAAAAAATGGTGGTCTAGGTGGTTTTCCCGTTCCCTGGAGCCTGGAAACATGGGAAAAATGACGAAAAACCGTTGCAATGGCCTCATTTCCAGTCAATTTTCAGAATGCTCAAAATTAATTAATTCGATGAATTCCAGTAAAATTTCCAGGGCCATTTGAAAGTAGATATTCTAAACTGCGGATTTTGATAATTTTCCAGGCTGGAGATTGCGCATTGAATAAAATATGACTCATCAACGAAACGCTTCCAGGAGATACAAAAATCGTTCCAGTTCCGTCAAATTGAGATACTTTCCAGTGAAACCTTCCAAACTAATTGCTTTTGGCGTCCTCTTTCGAATGAGACCCCTTTTATTTGATATCGTAACAAAAAATTTTTTTCACCAAAAAAATCATGGGCTATAGGCCAGTGATTTTTGGCGATTTTGAGTGAAATTTTTTTTGCAAAAATTTTGATGCCATTCGAAAGAGCATGTCAAAAAATGGTGGTTTAGTTGGTTTTCCCGTTCCCTGGAGCCTGGAAACATGGGAAAAATGACGAAAAACCGTTGCAATGGCCTCATTTCCAGTCAATTTTCAGAATGCTCAAAATTAATTAATTCGATGAATTCCAGTAAAATTTCCAGGGCCATTTGAAAGTAGATATTCTAAACTGCGGATTTTGATAATTTTCCAGGCTGGAGATTGCGCATTGAATAAAATATGACTCATCAACGAAACGCTTCCAGGAGATACAAAAATCGTTCCAGTTCCGTCAAATTGAGATACTTTCCAGTGAAACCTTCCAAACTAATTGCTTTTGGCGTCCTCTTTCGAATGAGACCCTTTTTATTTGATTTCGTAACAAAAAATTTTTTTCACCAAAAAAATCATGGGCTATATAGGCCAGTGATTTTTGGCGATTTTGAGTGAAATTTTTTTTGCAAAAATTTTGATGCCATTCGAAAGAGCATGTCAAAAAATGGTGGTTTAGTTGGTTTTCCCGTTCCCTGGAGCCTGGAAACATGGGAAAAATGACGAAAATCCGTTGCAATGGCCTCATTTCCAGCCAATTTTCAGAATGCTCAAAATTAATTAATTCGATGAATTCCAGTAAAATTTCCAGGGCCATTTGAAAGTAGATATTCTAAACTGTGGATTTTGATAATTTTCCAGGCTGGAGATTGCGCATTGAATAAAATATGACTCATCAACGAAACGCTTTCAGGAGATACAAAAATCGTTCCAGTTCCGTCAAATTGAGATACTTTCCAGTGAAACCTTTCAAACTATTTGCTTTTGGCGTCCTCTTTCGAATGAGACCCCTTTTATTTGATTTCGTAACAAAAAATTTTTTTCACCAAAAAAATCATGGGCTATAGGCCAGTGATTTTTGGCGATTTTGAGTGAAATTTTTTTTTCAAAAATTTTGATGCCATTCGAAAGAGCATGTCAAAAAATGGTGGTCTAGGTGGTTTTCCCGTTCCCTGGAGCCTGGAAACATGGGAAAAATGACGAAAAACCGTTGCAATGGCCTCATTTCCAGTCAATTTTCAGAATGCTCAAAATTAATTAATTCGATGAATTCCAGTAAAATTTCCAGGGCCATTTGAAAGTAGATATTCTAAACTGCGGATTTTGATAATTTTCCAGGCTGGAGATTGCGCATTGAATAAAATATGACTCATCAACGAAACGCTTCCAGGAGATACAAAAATCGTTCCAGTTCCGTCAAATTGAGATACTTTCCAGTGAAACCTTCCAAACTAATTGCTTTTGGCGTCCTCTTTCGAATGAGACCCTTTTTATTTGATTTCGTAACAAAAAATTTTTTTCACCAAAAAAATCATGGGCTATATAGGCCAGTGATTTTTGGCGATTTTGAGTGAAATTTTTTTTGCAAAAATTTTGATGCCATTCGAAAGAGCATGTCAAAAAATGGTGGTTTAGTTGGTTTTCCCGTTCCCTGGAGCCTGGAAACATGGGAAAAATGACGAAAAACCGTTGCAATGGCCTCATTTCCAGTCAATTTTCAGAATGCTCAAAATTAATTAATTCGATGAATTCCAGTAAAATTTCCAGGGCCATTTGAAAGTAGATATTCTAAACTGCGGATTTTGATAATTTTCCAGGCTGGAGATTGCGCATTGAATAAAATATGACTCATCAACGAAACGCTTCCAGGAGATACAAAAATCGTTCCAGTTCCGTCAAATTGAGATACTTTCCAGTGAAACCTTCCAAACTAATTGCTTTTGGCGTCCTCTTTCGAATGAGACCCTTTTTATTTGATTTCGTAACAAAAAATTTTTTTCACCAAAAAAATCATGGGCTATATAGGCCAGTGATTTTTGGCGATTTTGAGTGAAATTTTTTTTGCAAAAATTTTGATGCCATTCGAAAGAGCATGTCAAAAAATGGTGGTTTAGTTGGTTTTCCCGTTCCCTGGAGCCTGGAAACATGGGAAAAATGACGAAAAACCGTTGCAATGGCCTCATTTCCAGTCAATTTTCAGAATGCTCAAAATTAATTAATTCGATGAATTCCAGTAAAATTTCCAGGGCCATTTGAAAGTAGATATTCTAAACTGCGGATTTTGATAATTTTCCAGGCTGGAGATTGCGCATTGAATAAAATATGACTCATCAACGAAACGCTTCCAGGAGATACAAAAATCGTTCCAGTTCCGTCAAATTGAGATACTTTCCAGTGAAACCTTCCAAACTAATTGCTTTTGGCGTCCTCTTTCGAATGAGACCCCTTTTATTTGATTTCGTAACAAAAAATTTTTTTCACCAAAAAAATCATGGGCTATAGGCCAGTGATTTTTGGCGATTTTGAGTGAAATTTTTTTTGCAAAAATTTTGATGCCATTCGAAAGAGCATGTCAAAAAATGGTGGTCTAGGTGGTTTTCCCGTTCCCTGGAGCCTGGAAACATGGGAAAAATGACGAAAAACCGTTGCAATGGCCTCATTTCCAGTCAATTTTCAGAATGCTCAAAATTAATTAATTCGATGAATTCCAGTAAAATTTCCAGGGCCATTTGAAAGTAGATATTCTAAACTGCGGATTTTGATAATTTTCCAGGCTGGAGATTGCGCATTGAATAAAATATGACTCATCAACGAAACGCTTCCAGGAGATACAAAAATCGTTCCAGTTCCGTCAAATTGAGATACTTTCCAGTGAAACCTTCCAAACTAATTGCTTTTGGCGTCCTCTTTCGAATGAGACCCTTTTTATTTGATTTCGTAACAAAAAATTTTTTTCACCAAAAAAAACATGGGCTATATAGGCCAGTGATTTTTGGCGATTTTGAGTGAAATTTTTTTTGCAAAAATTTTGATGCCATTCGAAAGAGCATGTCAAAAAATGGTGGTTTAGTTGGTTTTCCCGTTCCCTGGAGCCTGGAAACATGGGAAAAATGACGAAAAACCGTTGCAATGGCCTCATTTCCAGTCAATTTTCAGAATGCTCAAAATTAATTAATTCGATGAATTCCAGTAAAATTTCCTGGGCCATTTGAAAGTAGATATTCTAAACTGCGGATTTTGATAATTTTCCAGGCTGGAGATTGCGCATTGAATAAAATATGACTCATCAACGAAACGCTTCCAGGAGATACAAAAATCGTTCCAGTTCCGTCAAATTGAGATACTTTCCAGTGAAACCTTCCAAACTAATTGCTTTTGGCGTCCTCTTTCGAATGAGACCCCTTTTATTTGATTTCGTAACAAAAAATTTTTTTCACCAAAAAAATCATGGGCTATAGGCCAGTGATTTTTGGCGATTTTGAGTGAAATTTTTTTTGCAAAAATTTTGATGCCATTCGAAAGAGCATGTCAAAAAATGGTGGTCTAGGTGGTTTTCCCGTTCCCTGGAGCCTGGAAACATGGGAAAAATGACGAAAAACCGTTGCAATGGCCTCATTTCCAGTCAATTTTCAGAATGCTCAAAATTAATTAATTCGATGAATTCCAGTAAAATTTCCAGGGCCATTTGAAAGTAGATATTCTAAACTGCGGATTTTGATAATTTTCCAGGCTGGAGATTGCGCATTGAATAAAATATGACTCATCAACGAAACGCTTCCAGGAGATACAAAAATCGTTCCAGTTCCGTCAAATTGAGATACTTTCCAGTGAAACCTTCCAAACTAATTGCTTTTGGCGTCCTCTTTCGAATGAGACCCCTTTTATTTGATATCGTAACAAAAAATTTTTTTCACCAAAAAAATCATGGGCTATAGGCCAGTGATTTTTGGCGATTTTGAGTGAAATTTTTTTTGCAAAAATTTTGATGCCATTCGAAAGAGCATGTCAAAAAATGGTGGTTTAGTTGGTTTTCCCGTTCCCTGGAGCCTGGAAACATGGGAAAAATGACGAAAAACCGTTGCAATGGCCTCATTTCCAGTCAATTTTCAGAATGCTCAAAATTAATTAATTCGATGAATTCCAGTAAAATTTCCAGGGCCATTTGAAAGTAGATATTCTAAACTGCGGATTTTGATAATTTTCCAGGCTGGAGATTGCGCATTGAATAAAATATGACTCATCAACGAAACGCTTCCAGGAGATACAAAAATCGTTCCAGTTCCGTCAAATTGAGATACTTTCCAGTGAAACCTTCCAAACTAATTGCTTTTGGCGTCCTCTTTCGAATGAGACCCTTTTTATTTGATTTCGTAACAAAAAATTTTTTTCACCAAAAAAATCATGGGCTATATAGGCCAGTGATTTTTGGCGATTTTGAGTGAAATTTTTTTTGCAAAAATTTTGATGCCATTCGAAAGAGCATGTCAAAAAATGGTGGTTTAGTTGGTTTTCCCGTTCCCTGGAGCCTGGAAACATGGGAAAAATGACGAAAATCCGTTGCAATGGCCTCATTTCCAGCCAATTTTCAGAATGCTCAAAATTAATTAATTCGATGAATTCCAGTAAAATTTCCAGGGCCATTTGAAAGTAGATATTCTAAACTGTGGATTTTGATAATTTTCCAGGCTGGAGATTGCGCATTGAATAAAATATGACTCATCAACGAAACGCTTTCAGGAGATACAAAAATCGTTCCAGTTCCGTCAAATTGAGATACTTTCCAGTGAAACCTTTCAAACTAATTGCTTTTGGCGTCCTCTTTCGAATGAGACCCCTTTTATTTGATTTCGTAACAAAAAATTTTTTTCACCAAAAAAATCATGGGCTATAGGCCAGTGATTTTTGGCGATTTTGAGTGAAATTTTTTTTTCAAAAATTTTGATGCCATTCGAAAGAGCATGTCAAAAAATGGTGGTCTAGGTGGTTTTCCCGTTCCCTGGAGCCTGGAAACATGGGAAAAATGACGAAAAACCGTTGCAATGGCCTCATTTCCAGTCAATTTTCAGAATGCTCAAAATTAATTAATTCGATGAATTCCAGTAAAATTTCCAGGGCCATTTGAAAGTAGATATTCTAAACTGCGGATTTTGATAATTTTCCAGGCTGGAGATTGCGCATTGAATAAAATATGACTCATCAACGAAACGCTTCCAGGAGATACAAAAATCGTTCCAGTTCCGTCAAATTGAGATACTTTCCAGTGAAACCTTCCAAACTAATTGCTTTTGGCGTCCTCTTTCGAATGAGACCCTTTTTATTTGATTTCGTAACAAAAAATTTTTTTCACCAAAAAAATCATGGGCTATATAGGCCAGTGATTTTTGGCGATTTTGAGTGAAATTTTTTTTGCAAAAATTTTGATGCCATTCGAAAGAGCATGTCAAAAAATGGTGGTTTAGTTGGTTTTCCCGTTCCCTGGAGCCTGGAAACATGGGAAAAATGACGAAAAACCGTTGCAATGGCCTCATTTCCAGTCAATTTTCAGAATGCTCAAAATTAATTAATTCGATGAATTCCAGTAAAATTTCCAGGGCCATTTGAAAGTAGATATTCTAAACTGCGGATTTTGATAATTTTCCAGGCTGGAGATTGCGCATTGAATAAAATATGACTCATTAACGAAACGCTTCCAGGAGATACAAAAATCGTTCCAGTTCCGTCAAATTGAGATACTTTCCAGTGAAACCTTCCAAACTAATTGCTTTTGGCGTCCTCTTTCGAATGAGACCCCTTTTATTTGATATCGTAACAAAAAATTTTTTTCACCAAAAAAATCATGGGCTATAGGCCAGTGATTTTTGGCGATTTTGAGTGAAATTTTTTTTGCAAAAATTTTGATGCCATTCGAAAGAGCATGTCAAAAAATGGTGGTTTAGTTGGTTTTCCCGTTCCCTGGAGCCTGGAAACATGGGAAAAATGACGAAAAACCGTTGCAATGGCCTCATTTCCAGTCAATTTTCAGAATGCTCAAAATTAATTAATTCGATGAATTCCAGTAAAATTTCCAGGGCCATTTGAAAGTAGATATTCTAAACTGCGGATTTTGATAATTTTCCAGGCTGGAGATTGCGCATTGAATAAAATATGACTCATCAACGAAACGCTTCCAGGAGATACAAAAATCGTTCCAGTTCCGTCAAATTGAGATACTTTCCAGTGAAACCTTCCAAACTAATTGCTTTTGGCGTCCTCTTTCGAATGAGACCCTTTTTATTTGATTTCGTAACAAAAAATTTTTTTCACCAAAAAAATCATGGGCTATATAGGCCAGTGATTTTTGGCGATTTTGAGTGAAATTTTTTTTGCAAAAATTTTGATGCCATTCGAAAGAGCATGTCAAAAAATGGTGGTTTAGTTGGTTTTCCCGTTCCCTGGAGCCTGGAAACATGGGAAAAATGACGAAAATCCGTTGCAATGGCCTCATTTCCAGCCAATTTTCAGAATGCTCAAAATTAATTAATTCGATGAATTCCAGTAAAATTTCCAGGGCCATTTGAAAGTAGATATTCTAAACTGTGGATTTTGATAATTTTCCAGGCTGGAGATTGCGCATTGAATAAAATATGACTCATCAACGAAACGCTTCCAGGAGATACAAAAATCGTTCCAGTTCCGTCAAATTGAGATACTTTCCAGTGAAACCTTCCAAACTAATTGCTTTTGGCGTCCTCTTTCGAATGAGACCCCTTTTATTTGATATCGTAACAAAAAATTTTTTTCACCAAAAAAATCATGGGCTATAGGCCAGTGATTTTTGGCGCTTTTGAGTGAAATTTTTTTTTCAAAAATTTTGATGCCATTCGAAAGAGTATGTCAGAAAATGGTGGTTTAGTTGGTTTTCCCGTTCCCTGGAGCCTGGAAACATGGGAAAAATGACGAAAATCCGTTGCAATGGCCTCATTTCCAGCCAATTTTCAGAATGCTCAAAATTAATTAATTCGATGAATTCCAGTAAAATTTCCAGGGCCATTTGAAAGTAGATATTCTAAACTGTGGATTTTGATAATTTTCCAGGCTGGAGATTGCGCATTGAATAAAATATGACTCATCAACGAAACGCTTCCAGGAGATACAAAAATCGTTCCAGTTCCGTCAAATTGAGATACTTTCCAGTGAAACCTTCCAAACTAATTGCTTTTGGCGTCCTCTTTCGAATGAGACCCCTTTTATTTGATATCGTAACAAAAAATTTTTTTCACCAAAAAAATCATGGGCTATAGGCCAGTGATTTTTGGCGCTTTTGAGTGAAATTTTTTTTTCAAAAATTTTGATGCCATTCGAAAGAGTATGTCAGAAAATGGTGGTTTAGTTGGTTTTCCCGTTCCCTGGAGCCTGGAAACATGGGAAAAATGACGAAAATCCGTTGCAATGGCCTCATTTCCAGCCAATTTTCAGAATGCTCAAAATTAATTAATTCGATGAATTCCAGTAAAATTTCCAGGGCCATTTGAAAGTAGATATTCTAAACTGTGGACTTTGATAATTTTCCAGGCTGGAGATTGCGCATTGAATAAAATATGACTCATCAACGAAACGCTTCCAGGAGATACAAAAATCATTCCAGTTCCGTCAAATTGAGATACTTTCCAGTGAAACCTTCCAAACTAATTGCTTTTGGCGTCCTCTTTCGAATGAGACCCCTTTTATTTGATTTCGTAACAAAAGATTTTTTTCACCAAAAAAATCATGGGCTATAGGCCAGTGATTTTTGGCGATTTTGAGTGAAATTTTTTTTGCAAAAATTTTGATGCCATTCGAAAGAGCATGTCAAAAAATGGTGGTCTAGGTGGTTTTCCCGTTCCCTGGAGCCTGGAAACATGGAAAAATTTACGAAAAACCGTTGCAATGGTCTCATTTCCAGTCAATTTTCAGAATGCTCAAAATTAATTAATTCGATGAATTCCAGTAAAATTTCCAGGGCCATTTGAAAGTAGATATTCTAAACTGTGGATTTTGATAATTTTCCAGGCTGGAGATTGCGCATTGAATAAAATATGACTCATCAACGAAACGCTTTCAGGAGATACAAAAATCGTTCCAGTTCCGTCAAATTGAGATACTTTCCAGTGAAACCTTCCAAACTAATTGCTTTTGGCGTCCTCTTTCGAATGAGACCCCTTTTATTTGATATCGTAACAAAAAATTTTTTTCACCAAAAAAATCATGGGCTATAGGCCAGTGATTTTTGGCGCTTTTGAGTGAAATTTTTTTTTCAAAAATTTTGATGCCATTCGAAAGAGCCTGTCAAAAAATGGTGGTTTAGTTGGTTTTCCCGTTCCCTGGAGCCTGGAAACATGGGAAAAATGACGAAAATCCGTTGCAATGGCCTCATTTCCAGTCAATTTTCAGAATGCTCAAAATTAATTAATTCGATGAATTCCAGTAAAATTTCCAGGGCCATTTGAAAGTAGATATTCTAAACTGTGGATTTTGATAATTTTCCAGGCTGGAGATTGCGCATTGAATAAAATATGACTCATCAACGAAACGCTTCCAGGAGATACAAAAATCGTTCCAGTTCCGTCAAATTGAGATACTTTCCAGTGAAACCTTCCAAACTAATTGCTTTTGGCGTCCTCTTTCGAATGAGACCCCTTTTATTTGATTTCGTAACAAAAAATTTTTTTCACCAAAAAAATCATGGGCTATAGGCCAGTGATTTTTGGCGATTTTGAGTGAAATTTTTTTTGCAAAAATTTTGATGCCATTCAAAAGAGCATGTCAAAAAATGGTGGTTTAGTTGGTTTTCCCGTTCCCTGGAGCCTGGAAACATGGGAAAAATGACGAAAATCCGTTGCAATGGCCTCATTTCCAGTCAATTTTCAGAATGCTCAAAATTAATTAATTCGATGAATTCCAGTAAAATTTCCAGGGCCATTTGAAAGTAGATATTCTAAACTGTGGATTTTGATAATTTTCCAGGCTGGAGATTGCGCATTGAATAAAATATGACTCATCAACGAAACGCTTCCAGGAGATACAAAAATCGTTCCAGTTCCGTCAAATTGAGATACTTTCCAGTGAAACCTTCCAAACTAATTGCTTTTGGCGTCCTCTTTCGAATGAGACCCCTTTTATTTGATTTCGTAACAAAAAATTTTTTTCACCAAAAAAATCATGGGCTATAGGCCAGTGATTTTTGGCGATTTTGAGTGAAATTTTTTTTGCAAAAATTTTGATGCCATTCAAAAGAGCATGTCAAAAAATGGTGGTTTAGTTGGTTTTCCCGTTCCCTGGAGCCTGGAAACATGGGAAAAATGACGAAAATCCGTTGCAATGGCCTCATTCCCAGTCAATTTTCAGAATGCTCAAAATTAATTAATTCGATGAATTCCAGTAAAATTTCCAGGGCCATTTGAAAGTAGATATTCTAAACTGTGGATTTTGATAATTTTCCAGGCTGGAGATTGCGCATTGAATAAAATATGACTCATCAACGAAACGCTTTCAGGAGATACAAAAATCGTTCCAGTTCCGTCAAATTGAGATACTTTCCAGTGAAACCTTTCAAACTAATTGCTTTTGGCGTCCTCTTTCGAATGAGACCCTTTTTATTTTATTTCGTAACAAAAAATTTTTTTCACCAAAAAAATCATGGGCTATAGGCCAGTGATTTTTGGCGATTTTGAGTGAAATTTTTTTTGCAAAAATTTTGATGCCATTCGAAAGAGCATGTCAAAAAATGGTGGTTTAGTTGGTTTTCCCGTTCCCTGGAGCCTGGAAACATGGGAAAAATGACGAAAAACCGTTGCAATGGCCTCATTTCCAGTCAATTTTCAGAATGCTCAAAATTAATTAATTCGATGAATTCCAGTAAAATTTCCAGGGCCATTTGAAAGTAGATATTCTAAACTGTGGATTTTGATAATTTTCCAGGCTGGAGATTGCGCATTGAATAAAATATGACTCATCAACGAAACGCTTTCAGGAGATACAAAAATCGTTCCAGTTCCGTCAAATTGAGATACTTTCCAGTGAAACCTTTCAAACTAATTGCTTTTGGCGTCCTCTTTCGAATGAGACCCTTTTTATTTTATTTCGTAACAAAAAATTTTTTTCACCAAAAAAATCATGGGCTATAGGCCAGTGATTTTTGGCGATTTTGAGTGAAATTTTTTTTGCAAAAATTTTGATGCCATTCGAAAGAGCATGTCAAAAAATGGTGGTTTAGTTGGTTTTCCCGTTCCCTGGAGCCTGGAAACATGGGAAAAATGACGAAAATCCGTTGCAATGGCCTCATTTCCAGTCAATTTTCAGAATGCTCAAAATTAATTAATTCGATGAATTCCAGTAAAATTTCCAGGGCCATTTGAAAGTAGATATTCTAAACTGTGGATTTTGATAATTTTCCAGGCTGGAGATTGCGCATTGAATAAAATATGACTCATCAACGAAACGCTTTCAGGAGATAGAAAAATCGTTCCAGTTCCGTCAAATTGAGATACTTTCCAGTGAAACCTTTCAAACTAATTGCTTTTGGCGTCCTCTTTCGAATGAGACCCCTTTTATTTTATTTCGTAACAAAAAATTTCTTTCACCAAAAAAATCATGGGCTATAGGCCAGTGATTTTTGGCGATTTTGAGTGAAATTTTTTTTGCAAAAATTTTGATGCCATTCGAAAGAGCATGTCAAAAAATGGTGGTCTAGGTGGTTTTCCCGTTCCCTGGAGCCTGGAAACATGGGAAAAATGACGAAAATCCGTTGCAATGGCCTCATTACCAGTCAATATTCAGAATGCTCAAAATTAATTAATTCGATGAATTCCAGTAAAATTTCCGGGGCCATTTGAAAGTAGATATTCTAAACTGCGGATTTTGATAATTTTCCAGGCTGGAGATTGCGCATTGAATAAAATATGACTCATCAACGAAACGCTTCCAGGAGATACAAAAATCGTTCCAGTTCCGTCAAATTGAGATACTTTCCAGTGAAACCTTCCAAACTAATTGCTTTTGGCGTCCTCTTTCGAATGAGACCCCTTTTATTTGATATCGTAACAAAAAATTTTTTTCACCAAAAAAATCATGGGCTATAGGCCAGTGATTTTTGGCGATTTTGAGTGAATTTTTTTTTCAAAAATTTTGATGCCATTCGAAAGAGCATGTCAAAAAATGGTGGTCTAGGTGGTTTTCCCGTTCCCTGGAGCCTGGAAACATGGGAAAAATGACGAAAAACCGTTGCAATGGCCTCATTTCCAGCCAATTTTCAGAATGCTCAAAATTAATTAATTCGATGAATTCCAGTAAAATTTCCAGGGCCATTTGAAAGTAGATATTCTAAACTGCGGATTTTGATAATTTTCCAGGCTGGAGATTGCGCATTGAATAAAATATGACTCATCAACGAAACGCTTCCAGGAGATACAAAAATCATTCCAGTTCCGTCAAATTGAGATACTTTACAGTGAAACCTTCCAAACTAATTGCTTTTGGCGTCCTCTTTCGAATGAGACCCCTTTTATTTGATTTCGTAACAAAAAATTTTTTTCACCAAAAAAATCATGGGCTATAGGCCAGTGATTTTTGGCGATTTTGAGTGAAATTTTTTTTTCAAAAATTTTGATGCCATTCGAAAGAGCATGTCAAAAAATGGTGGTCTAGGTGGTTTTCCCGTTCCCTGGAGCCTGGAAACATGGGAAAAATGACGAAAAACCGTTGCAATGGCCTCATTTCCAGTCAATTTTCAGAATGCTCAAAATTAATTAATTCGATGAATTCCAGTAAAATTTCCGGGGCCATTTGAAAGTAGATATTCTAAACTGCGGATTTTGATAATTTTCCAGGCTGGAGATTGCGCATTGAATAAAATATGACTCATCAACGAAACGCTTCCAGGAGATACAAAAATCGTTCCAGTTCCGTCAAATTGAGATACTTTCCAGTGAAACCTTCCAAACTAATTGCTTTTGGCGTCCTCTTTCGAATGAGACCCCTTTTATTTGATTTCGTAACAAAAAATTTTTTTCACCAAAAAAATCATGGGCTATAGGCCAGTGATTTTTGGCGATTTTGAGTGAAATTTTTTTTTCAAAAATTTTGATGCCATTCGAAAGAGCATGTCAAAAAATGGTGGTCTAGGTGGTTTTCCCGTTCCCTGGAGCCTGGAAACATGGGAAAAATGACGAAAAACCGTTGCAATGGCCTCATTTCCAGCCAATTTTCAGAATGCTCAAAATTAATTAATTCGATGAATTCCAGTAAAATTTCCAGGGCCATTTGAAAGTAGATATTCTAAACTGCGGATTTTGATAATTTTCCAGGCTGGAGATTGCGCATTGAATAAAATATGACTCATCAACGAAACGCTTCCAGGAGATACAAAAATCATTCCAGTTCCGTCAAATTGAGATACTTTACAGTGAAACCTTCCAAACTAATTGCTTTTGGCGTCCTCTTTCGAATGAGACCCCTTTTATTTGATTTCGTAACAAAAAATTTTTTTCACCAAAAAAATCATGGGCTATAGGCCAGTGATTTTTGGCGATTTTGAGTGAAATTTTTTTTTCAAAAATTTTGATGCCATTCGAAAGAGCATGTCAAAAAATGGTGGTCTAGGTGGTTTTCCCGTTCCCTGGAGCCTGGAAACATGGGAAAAATGACGAAAAACCGTTGCAATGGCCTCATTTCCAGTCAATTTTCAGAATGCTCAAAATTAATTAATTCGATGAATTCCAGTAAAATTTCCAGGGCCATTTGAAAGTAGATATTCTAAACTGCGGATTTTGATAATTTTCCAGGCTGGAGATTGCGCATTGAATAAAATATGACTCATCAACGAAACGCTTCCAGGAGATACAAAAATCGTTCCAGTTCCGTCAAATTGAGATACTTTCCAGTGAAACCTTCCAAACTAATTGCTTTTGGCGTCCTCTTTCGAATGAGACCCCTTTTATTTGATATCGTAACAAAAAATTTTTTTCACCAAAAAAATCATGGGCTATAGGCCAGTGATTTTTGGCGCTTTTGAGTGAAATTTTTTTTTCAAAAATTTTGATGCCATTCGAAAGAGTATGTCAGAAAATGGTGGTTTAGTTGGTTTTCCCGTTCCCTGGAGCCTGGAAACATGGGAAAAATGACGAAAATCCGTTGCAATGGCCTCATTTCCAGCCAATTTTCAGAATGCTCAAAATTAATTAATTCGATGAATTCCAGTAAAATTTCCAGGGCCATTTGAAAGTAGATATTCTAAACTGTGGACTTTGATAATTTTCCAGGCTGGAGATTGCGCATTGAATAAAATAGGACTCATCAACGAAACGCTTCCAGGAGATACAAAAATCTTTCCAGTTCCGTCAAATTGAGATACTTTCCAGTGAAACCTTCCAAACTAATTGCTTTTGGCGTCCTCTTTCGAATGAGACCCCTTTTATTTGATTTCGTAACAAAAGATTTTTTTCACCAAAAAAATCATGGGCTATGGGCCAGTGATTTTTGGCGATTTTGAGTGAAATTTTTTTTGCAAAAATTTTGATGCCATTCGAAAGAGCATGTCAAAAAATGGTGGTTTAGTTGGTTTTCCCGTTCTCTGGAGCCTGGAAACATGGGAAAAATGACGAAAAACCGTTGCAATGGCCTCATTTCCAGTCAATTTTCAGAATGCTCAAAATTAATTAATTCGATGAATTCCAGTAAAATTTCCAGGGCCATTTGAAAGTAGATATTCTAAACTGTGGACTTTGATAATTTTCCAGGCTGGAGATTGCGCATTGAATAAAATATGACTCATCAACGAAACGCTTCCAGGAGATACAAAAATCATTCCAGTTCCGTCAAATTGAGATACTTTCCAGTGAAACCTTCCAAACTAATTGCTTTTGGCGTCCTCTTTCGAATGAGACCCCTTTTATTTGATTTCGTAACAAAAAATTTTTTTCACCAAAAAAATCATGGGCTATAGGCCAGTGATTTTTGGCGATTTTGAGTGAAATTTTTTTTGCAAAAATTTTGATGCCATTCGAAAGAGCATGTCAAAAAATGGTGGTCTAGGTGGTTTTCCCGTTCCCTGGAGCCTGGAAACATGGAAAAATTTACGAAAAACCGTTGCAATGGTCTCATTTCCAGTCAATTTTCAGAATGCTCAAAATTAATTAATTCGATGAATTCCAGTAAAATTTCCAGGGCCATTTGAAAGTAGATATTCTAAACTGTGGATTTTGATAATTTTCCAGGCTGGAGATTGCGCATTGAATAAAATATGACTCATCAACGAAACGCTTCCAGGAGATACAAAAATCGTTCCAGTTCCGTCAAATTGAGATACTTTCCAGTGAAACCTTCCAAACTAATTGCTTTTGGCGTCCTCTTTCGAATGAGACCCCTTTTATTTGATTTCGTAACAAAAAATTTTTTTCACCAAAAAAATCATGGGCTATAGGCCAGTGATTTTTGGCGATTTTGAGTGAAATTTTTTTTGCAAAAATTTTGATGCCATTCAAAAGAGCATGTCAAAAAATGGTGGTTTAGTTGGTTTTCCCGTTCCCTGGAGCCTGGAAACATGGGAAAAATGACGAAAATCCGTTGCAATGGCCTCATTTCCAGTCAATTTTCAGAATGCTCAAAATTAATTAATTCGATGAATTCCAGTAAAATTTCCAGGGCCATTTGAAAGTAGATATTCTAAACTGTGGATTTTGATAATTTTCCAGGCTGGAGATTGCGCATTGAATAAAATATGACTCATCAACG
This sequence comes from Leptarthrus brevirostris, assembly GCA_964036015.1. Classification (NCBI taxonomy): domain Eukaryota; kingdom Metazoa; phylum Arthropoda; class Insecta; order Diptera; family Asilidae; genus Leptarthrus; species Leptarthrus brevirostris. Next base: position 12,156,275 of record OZ038373.1, read on the forward strand.
AAACGCTTCCAGGAGATACAAAAATCGTTCCAGTTCCGTCAAATTGAGATACTTTCCAGTGAAACCTTCCAAACTAATTGCTTTTGGCGTCCTCTTTCGAATGAGACCCCTTTTATTTGATTTCGTAACAAAAAATTTTTTTCACCAAAAAAATCATGGGCTATAGGCCAGTGATTTTTGGCGATTTTGAGTGAAATTTTTTTTGCAAAAATTTTGATGCCATTCAAAAGAGCATGTCAAAAAATGGTGGTTTAGTTGGTTTTCCCGTTCCCTGGAGCCTGGAAACATGGGAAAAATGACGAAAATCCGTTGCAATGGCCTCATTCCCAGTCAATTTTCAGAATGCTCAAAATTAATTAATTCGATGAATTCCAGTAAAATTTCCAGGGCCATTTGAAAGTAGATATTCTAAACTGTGGATTTTGATAATTTTCCAGGCTGGAGATTGCGCATTGAATAAAATATGACTCATCAACGAAACGCTTTCAGGAGATACAAAAATCGTTCCAGTTCCGTCAAATTGAGATACTTTCCAGTGAAACCTTTCAAACTAATTGCTTTTGGCGTCCTCTTTCGAATGAGACCCTTTTTATTTTATTTCGTAACAAAAAATTTTTTTCACCAAAAAAATCATGGGCTATAGGCCAGTGATTTTTGGCGATTTTGAGTGAAATTTTTTTTGCAAAAATTTTGATGCCATTCGAAAGAGCATGTCAAAAAATGGTGGTTTAGTTGGTTTTCCCGTTCCCTGGAGCCTGGAAACATGGGAAAAATGACGAAAATCCGTTGCAATGGCCTCATTTCCAGTCAATTTTCAGAATGCTCAAAATTAATTAATTCGATGAATTCCAGTAAAATTTCCAGGGCCATTTGAAAGTAGATATTCTAAACTGTGGATTTTGATAATTTTCCAGGCTGGAGATTGCGCATTGAATAAAATATGACTCATCAACGAAACGCTTTCAGGAGATAGAAAAATCGTTCCAGTTCCGTCAAATTGAGATACTTTCCAGTGAAACCTTTCAAACTAATTGCTTTTGGCGTCCTCTTTCGAATGAGACCCCTTTTATTTTATTTCGTAACAAAAAATTTCTTTCACCAAAAAAATCATGGGCTATAGGCCAGTGATTTTTGGCGATTTTGAGTGAAATTTTTTTTGCAAAAATTTTGATGCCATTCGAAAGAGCATGTCAAAAAATGGTGGTCTAGGTGGTTTTCCCGTTCCCTGGAGCCTGGAAACATGGGAAAAATGACGAAAATCCGTTGCAATGGCCTCATTACCAGTCAATATTCAGAATGCTCAAAATTAATTAATTCGATGAATTCCAGTAAAATTTCCGGGGCCATTTGAAAGTAGATATTCTAAACTGCGGATTTTGATAATTTTCCAGGCTGGAGATTGCGCATTGAATAAAATATGACTCATCAACGAAACGCTTCCAGGAGATACAAAAATCGTTCCAGTTCCGTCAAATTGAGATACTTTCCAGTGAAACCTTCCAAACTAATTGCTTTTGGCGTCCTCTTTCGAATGAGACCCCTTTTATTTGATATCGTAAGAAAAAATTTTTTTCACCAAAAAAATCATGGGCTATAGGCCAGTGATTTTTGGCGATTTTGAGTGAATTTTTTTTTCAAAAATTTTGATGCCATTCGAAAGAGCATGTCAAAAAATGGTGGTCTAGGTGGTTTTCCCGTTCCCTGGAGCCTGGAAACATGGGAAAAATGACGAAAAACCGTTGCAATGGCCTCATTTCCAGCCAATTTTCAGAATGCTCAAAATTAATTAATTCGATGAATTCCAGTAAAATTTCCAGGGCCATTTGAAAGTAGATATTCTAAACTGCGGATTTTGATAATTTTCCAGGCTGGAGATTGCGCATTGAATAAAATATGACTCATCAACGAAACGCTTCCAGGAGATACAAAAATCATTCCAGTTCCGTCAAATTGAGATACTTTACAGTGAAACCTTCCAAACTAATTGCTTTTGGCGTCCTCTTTCGAATGAGACCCCTTTTATTTGATTTCGTAACAAAAAATTTTTTTCACCAAAAAAATCATGGGCTATAGGCCAGTGATTTTTGGCGATTTTGAGTGAAATTTTTTTTTCAAAAATTTTGATGCCATTCGAAAGAGCATGTCAAAAAATGGTGGTCTAGGTGGTTTTCCCGTTCCCTGGAGCCTGGAAACATGGGAAAAATGACGAAAAACCGTTGCAATGGCCTCATTTCCAGTCAATTTTCAGAATGCTCAAAATTAATTAATTCGATGAATTCCAGTAAAATTTCCGGGGCCATTTGAAAGTAGATATTCTAAACTGCGGATTTTGATAATTTTCCAGGCTGGAGATTGCGCATTGAATAAAATATGACTCATCAACGAAACGCTTCCAGGAGATACAAAAATCGTTCCAGTTCCGTCAAATTGAGATACTTTCCAGTGAAACCTTCCAAACTAATTGCTTTTGGCGTCCTCTTTCGAATGAGACCCCTTTTATTTGATTTCGTAACAAAAAATTTTTTTCACCAAAAAAATCATGGGCTATAGGCCAGTGATTTTTGGCGATTTTGAGTGAAATTTTTTTTTCAAAAATTTTGATGCCATTCGAAAGAGCATGTCAAAAAATGGTGGTCTAGGTGGTTTTCCCGTTCCCTGGAGCCTGGAAACATGGGAAAAATGACGAAAAACCGTTGCAATGGCCTCATTTCCAGCCAATTTTCAGAATGCTCAAAATTAATTAATTCGATGAATTCCAGTAAAATTTCCAGGGCCATTTGAAAGTAGATATTCTAAACTGCGGATTTTGATAATTTTCCAGGCTGGAGATTGCGCATTGAATAAAATATGACTCATCAACGAAACGCTTCCAGGAGATACAAAAATCATTCCAGTTCCGTCAAATTGAGATACTTTACAGTGAAACCTTCCAAACTAATTGCTTTTGGCGTCCTCTTTCGAATGAGACCCCTTTTATTTGATTTCGTAACAAAAAATTTTTTTCACCAAAAAAATCATGGGCTATAGGCCAGTGATTTTTGGCGATTTTGAGTGAAATTTTTTTTTCAAAAATTTTGATGCCATTCGAAAGAGCATGTCAAAAAATGGTGGTCTAGGTGGTTTTCCCGTTCCCTGGAGCCTGGAAACATGGGAAAAATGACGAAAAACCGTTGCAATGGCCTCATTTCCAGCCAATTTTCAGAATGCTCAAAATTAATTAATTCGATGAATTCCAGTAAAATTTCCAGGGCCATTTGAAAGTAGATATTCTAAACTGCGGATTTTGATAATTTTCCAGGCTGGAGATTGCGCATTGAATAAAATATGACTCATCAACGAAACGCTTCCAGGAGATACAAAAATCGTTCCAGTTCCGTCAAATTGAGATACTTTCCAGTGAAACCTTCCAAACTAATTGCTTTTGGCGTCCTCTTTCGAATGAGACCCCTTTTATTTGATATCGTAACAAAAAATTTTTTTCACCAAAAAAATCATGGGCTATAGGCCAGTGATTTTTGGCGCTTTTGAGTGAAATTTTTTTTTCAAAAATTTTGATGCCATTCGAAAGAGTATGTCAGAAAATGGTGGTTTAGTTGGTTTTCCCGTTCCCTGGAGCCTGGAAACATGGGAAAAATGACGAAAATCCGTTGCAATGGCCTCATTTCCAGCCAATTTTCAGAATGCTCAAAATTAATTAATTCGATGAATTCCAGTAAAATTTCCAGGGCCATTTGAAAGTAGATATTCTAAACTGCGGATTTTGATAATTTTCCAGGCTGGAGATTGCGCATTGAATAAAATATGACTCATCAACGAAACGCTTCCAGGAGATACAAAAATCATTCCAGTTCCGTCAAATTGAGATACTTTACAGTGAAACCTTCCAAACTAATTGCTTTTGGCGTCCTCTTTCGAATGAGACCCCTTTTATTTGATTTCGTAACAAAAAATTTTTTTCACCAAAAAAATCATGGGCTATAGGCCAGTGATTTTTGGCGATTTTGAGTGAAATTTTTTTTTCAAAAATTTTGATGCCATTCGAAAGAGCATGTCAAAAAATGGTGGTCTAGGTGGTTTTCCCGTTCCCTGGAGCCTGGAAACATGGGAAAAATGACGAAAAACTGTTGCAATGGCCTCATTTCCAGTCAATTTTCAGAATGCTCAAAATTAATTAATTCGATGAATTCCAGTAAAATTTCCAGGGCCATTTGAAAGTAGATATTCTAAACTGTGGACTTTGATAATTTTCCAGGCTGGAGATTGCGCATTGAATAAAATATGACTCATCAACGAAACGCTTCCAGGAGATACAAAAATCATTCCAGTTCCGTCAAATTGAGATACTTTCCAGTGAAACCTTCCAAACTAATTGCTTTTGGCGTCCTCTTTCGAATGAGACCCCTTTTATTTGATTTCGTAACAAAAGATTTTTTTCACCAAAAAAATCATGGGCTATGGGCCAGTGATTTTTGGCGATTTTGAGTGAAATTTTTTTTGCAAAAATTTTGATGCCATTCGAAAGAGCATGTCAAAAAATGGTGGTTTAGTTGGTTTTCCCGTTCTCTGGAGCCTGGAAACATGGGAAAAATGACGAAAAACCGTTGCAATGGCCTCATTTCCAGTCAATTTTCAGAATGCTCAAAATTAATTAATTCGATGAATTCCAGTAAAATTTCCAGGGCCATTTGAAAGTAGATATTCTAAACTGTGGACTTTGATAATTTTCCAGGCTGGAGATTGCGCATTGAATAAAATATGACTCATCAACGAAACGCTTCCAGGAGATACAAAAATCATTCCAGTTCCGTCAAATTGAGATACTTTCCAGTGAAACCTTCCAAACTAATTGCTTTTGGCGTCCTCTTTCGAATGAGACCCCTTTTATTTGATTTCGTAACAAAAAATTTTTTTCACCAAAAAAATCATGGGCTATAGGCCAGTGATTTTTGGCGATTTTGAGTGAAATTTTTTTTGCAAAAATTTTGATGCCATTCGAAAGAGCATGTCAAAAAATGGTGGTCTAGGTGGTTTTCCCGTTCCCTGGAGCCTGGAAACATGGAAAAATTTACGAAAAACCGTTGCAATGGTCTCATTTCCAGTCAATTTTCAGAATGCTCAAAATTAATTAATTCGATGAATTCCAGTAAAATTTCCAGGGCCATTTGAAAGTAGATATTCTAAACTGTGGATTTTGATAATTTTCCAGGCTGGAGATTGCGCATTGAATAAAATATGACTCATCAACGAAACGCTTTCAGGAGATACAAAAATCGTTCCAGTTCCGTCAAATTGAGATACTTTCCAGTGAAACCTTTCAAACTAATTGCTTTTGGCGTCCTCTTTCGAATGAGACCCCTTTTATTTTATTTCGTAACAAAAAATTTTTTCACCAAAAAAATCATGGGCTATAGGCCAGTGATTTTTGGCGATTTTGAGTGAAATTTTTTTTGCAAAAATTTTGATGCCATTCGAAAGAGCATGTCAAAAAATGGTGGTCTAGGTGGTTTTCCCGTTCCCTGGAGCCTGGAAACATGGAAAAATTTACGAAAAACCGTTGCAATGGTCTCATTTCCAGTCAATTTTCAGAATGCTCAAAATTAATTAATTCGATGAATTCCAGTAAAATTTCCAGGGCCATTTGAAAGTAGATATTCTAAACTGTGGATTTTGATAATTTTCCAGGCTGGAGATTGCGCATTGAATAAAATATGACTCATCAACGAAACGCTTTCAGGAGATACAAAAATCGTTCCAGTTCCGTCAAATTGAGATACATTCCAGTGAAACCTTCCAAACTAATTGCTTTTGGCGTCCTCTTTCGAATGAGACCCCTTTTATTTGATATCGTAACAAAAAATTTTTTTCACCAAAAAAATCATGGGCTATAGGCCAGTGATTTTTGGCGCTTTTGAGTGAAATTTTTTTTTCAAAAATTTTGATGCCATTCGAAAGAGCCTGTCAAAAAATGGTGGTTTAGTTGGTTTTCCCGTTCCCTGGAGCCTGGAAACATGGGAAAAATGACGAAAATCCGTTGCAATGGCCTCATTTCCAGCCAATTTTCAGAATGCTCAAAATTAATTAATTCGATGAATTCCAGTAAAATTTCCAGGGCCATTTGAAAGTAGATATTCTAAACTGTGGATTTTGATAATTTTCCAGGCTGGAGATTGCGCATTGAATAAAATATGACTCATCAACGAAACGCTTTCAGGAGATACAAAAATCGTTCCAGTTCCGTCAAATTGAGATACTTTCCAGTGAAACCTTCCAAACTAATTGCTTTTGGCGTCCTCTTTCGAATGAGACCCCTTTTATTTGATATCGTAACAAAAAATTTTTTTCACCAAAAAAATCATGGGCTATAGGCCAGTGATTTTTGGCGCTTTTGAGTGAAATTTTTTTTTTCAAAAATTTTGATGCCATTCGAAAGAGTATGTCAGAAAATGGTGGTTTAGTTGGTTTTCCCGTTCCCTGGAGCCTGGAAACATGGAAAAATTTACGAAAAACCGTTGCAATGGTCTCATTTCCAGTCAATTTTCAGAATGCTCAAAATTAATTAATTCGATGAATTCCAGTAAAATTTCCAGGGCCATTTGAAAGTAGATATTCTAAACTGTGGATTTTGATAATTTTCCAGGCTGGAGATTGCGCATTGAATAAAATATGACTCATCAACGAAACGCTTCCAGGAGATACAAAAATCGTTCCAGTTCCGTCAAATTGAGATACTTTCCAGTGAAACCTTCCAAACTAATTGCTTTTGGCGTCCTCTTTCGAATGAGACCCCTTTTATTTGATTTCGTAACAAAAAATTTTTTTCACCAAAAAAATCATGGGCTATAGGCCAGTGATTTTTGGCGATTTTGAGTGAATTTTTTTTTGCAAAAATTTTGATGCCATTCGAAAGAGTATGTCAGAAAATGGTGGTCTAGGTGGTTTTCCCGTTCCCTGGAGCCTGGAAACATGGAAAAAATGACGAAAAACCGTTGCAATGGCCTCATTTCCAGTCAATTTTCAGAATGCTCAAAATTAATTAATTCGATGAATTCCAGTAAAATTTCCAGGGCCATTTGAAAGTAGATATTCTAAACTGTGGATTTTGATAATTTTCCAGGCTGGAGATTGCGCATTGAATAAAATATGACTCATCAACGAAACGCTTTCAGGAGATACAAAAATCGTTCCAGTTCCGTCAAATTGAGATACTTTCCAGTGAAACCTTTCAAACTAATTGCTTTTGGCGTCCTCTTTCGAATGAGACCCCTTTTATTTTATTTCGTAACAAAAAATTTTTTTCACCAAAAAAATCATGGGCTATATATAGGCCAGTGATTTTTGGCGATTTTGAGTGAAATTTTTTTTGCAAAAATTTTGATGCCATTCGAAAGAGCATGTCAAAAAATGGTGGTTTAGTTGGTTTTCCCGTTCCCTGGAGCCTGGAAACATGGGAAAAATGACGAAAAACCGTTGCAATGGTCTCATTTCCAGTCAATTTTCAGAATGCTCAAAATTAATTAATTCGATGAATTCCAGTAAAATTTCCAGGGCCATTTGAAAGTAGATATTCTAAACTGCGGATTTTGATAATTTTCCAGGCTGGAGATTGCGCATTGAATAAAATATGACTCATCAACGAAACGCTTCCAGGAGATACAAAAATCGTTCCAGTTCCGTCAAATTGAGATACTTTCCAGTGAAACCTTCCAAACTAATTGCTTTTGGCGTCCTCTTTCGAATGAGACCCCTTTTATTTGATATCGTAACAAAAAATTTTTTTCACCAAAAAAATCATGGGCTATAGGCCAGTGATTTTTGGCGATTTTGAGTGAATTTTTTTTTGCAAAAATTTTGATGCCATTCGAAAGAGTATGTCAGAAAATGGTGGTCTAGTTGGTTTTCCCGTTCCCTGGAGCCTGGAAACATGGAAAAATTTACGAAAAACCGTTGCAATGGTCTCATTTCCAGTCAATTTTCAGAATGCTCAAAATTAATTAATTCGATGAATTCCAGTAAAATTTCCAGGGCCATTTGAAAGTAGATATTCTAAACTGTGGATTTTGATAATTTTCCAGGCTGGAGATTGCGCATTGAATAAAATATGACTCATCAACGAAACGCTTCCAGGAGATACAAAAATCGTTCCAGTTCCGTCAAATTGAGATACTTTCCAGTGAAACCTTCCAAACTAATTGCTTTTGCCGTCCTCTTTCGAATGAGACCCCTTTTATTTGATATCGTAACAAAAAATTTTTTTCACCAAAAAAATCATGGGCTATAGGCCAGTGATTTTTGGCGCTTTTGAGTGAAATTTTTTTTTCAAAAATTTTGATGCCATTCGAAAGAGCCTGTCAAAAAATGGTGGTTTAGTTGGTTCTCCCGTTTCCTGGAGCCTGGAAACATGGGAAAAATGACGAAAATCCGTTGCAATGGCCTCATTTCCAGTCAATTTTCAGAATGCTCAAAATTAATTAATTCGATGAATTCCAGTAAAATTTCCGGGGCCATTTGAAAGTAGATATTCTAAACTGCGGATTTTGATAATTTTCCAGGCTGGAGATTGCGCATTGAATAAAATATGACTCATCAACGAAACGCTTCCAGGAGATACAAAAATCGTTCCAGTTCCGTCAAATTGAGATACTTTCCAGTGAAACCTTCCAAACTAATTGCTTTTGGCGTCCTCTTTCGAATGAGACCCCTTTTATTTGATATCGTAACAAAAAATTTTTTTCACCAAAAAAATCATGGGCTATAGGCCAGTGATTTTTGGCGATTTTGAGTGAATTTTTTTTTGCAAAAATTTTGATGCCATTCGAAAGAGTATGTCAGAAAATGGTGGTCTAGTTGGTTTTCCCGTTCCCTGGAGCCTGGAAACATGGGAAAAATGACGAAAATCCGTTGCAATGGCCTCATTTCCAGTCAATTTTCAGAATGCTCAAAATTAATTAATTCGATGAATTCCAGTAAAATTTCCAGGGCCATTTGAAAGTAGATATTCTAAACTGCGGATTTTGATAATTTTCCAGGCTGGAGATTGCGCATTGAATAAAATATGACTCATCAACGAAACGCTTTCAGGAGATACAAAAATCGTTCCAGTTCCGTCAAATTGAGATACTTTCCAGTGAAACCTTCCAAACTAATTGCTTTTGGCGTCCTCTTTCGAATGAGACCCCTTTTATTTGATATCGTAACAAAAAATTTTTTTCACCAAAAAAATCATGGGCTATAGGCCAGTGATTTTTGGCGATTTTGAGTGAAATTTTTTTTTCAAAAATTTTGATGCCATTCGAAAGAGCATGTCAAAAAATGGTGGTCTAGGTGCTATTCCCGTTCCCTGGAGCCTGGAAACATGGGAAAAATGACGAAAATCCGTTGCAATGGCCTCATTTCCAGCCAATTTTCAGAATGCTCAAAATTAATTAATTCGATGAATTCCAGTAAAATTTCCAGGGCCATTTGAAAGTAGATATTCTAATCTGTGGATTTTGATAATTTTCCAGGCTGGAGATTTCGCATTGAATAAAATATGACTCATCAACGAAACGCTTCCAGGAGATACAAAAATCGTTCCAGTTCCGTCAAATTGAGATACTTTCCAGTGAAACCTTCCAAACTAATTGCTTTTGGCGTCCTCTTTCGAATGAGACCCCTTTTATTTGATATCGTAACAAAAAATTTTTTTCACCAAAAAAATCATGGGCTATAGGCCAGTGATTTTTGGCGATTTTGAGTGAAATTTTTTTTTCAAAAATTTTTGATGCCATTCGAAAGAGCCTGTCAAAAAATGGTGGTTTAGTTGGTTTTCCCGTTCCCTGGAGCCTGGAAACATGGGAAAAATGACGAAAATCCGTTGCAATGGCCTCATTTCCAGCCAATTTTCAGAATGCTCAAAATTAATTATTTCGATGAATTCCAGTAAAATTTCCAGGGCCATTTGAAAGTAGATATTCTAATCTGTGGATTTTGATAATTTTCCAGGCTGGAGTTTGCGCATTGAATAAAATATGACTCATCAACGAAACGCTTCCAGGAGATACAAAAATCGTTCCAGTTCCGTCAAATTGAGATACTTTCCAGTGAAACCTTCCAAACTAATTGCTTTTGGCGTCCTCTTTCGAATGAGACCCCTTTTATTTGATATCGTAACAAAAAATTTTTTTCACCAAAAAAATCATGGGCTATAGGCCAGTGATTTTTGGCGCTTTTGAGTGAAATTTTTTTCAAAAATTTTGATGCCATTCGAAAGAGCCTGTCAAAAAATGGTGGTTTAGTTGGTTTTCCCGTTCCCTGGAGCCTGGAAACATCGGAAAAATGACGAAAATCCGTTGCAATGGCCTCATTTCCAGCCAATTTTCAGAATGCTCAAAATTAATTAATTCGATGAATTCCAGTAAAATTTCCAGGGCCATTTGAAAGTAGATATTCTAAACTGTGGATTTTGATAATTTTCCAGGCTGGAGATTGCGCATTGAATAAAATATGACTCATCAACGAAACGCTTCCAGGAGATACAAAAATCGTTCCAGTTCCGTCAAATTGAGATACTTTCCAGTGAAACCTTCCAAACTAATTGCTTTTGGCGTCCTCTTTCGAATGAGACCCCTTTTATTTGATTTCGTAACAAAAAATTTTTTTCACCAAAAAAATCATGGGCTATAGGCCAGTGATTTTTGGCGATTTTGAGTGAATTTTTTTTTGCAAAAATTTTGATGCCATTCGAAAGAGTATGTCAGAAAATGGTGGTCTAGTTGGTTTTCCCGTTCCCTGGAGCCTGGAAACATGGAAAAAATGACGAAAAACCGTTGCAATGGCCTCATTTCCAGTCAATTTTCAGAATGCTCAAAATTAATTAATTCGATGAATTCCAGTAAAATTTCCAGGGCCATTTGAAAGTAGATATTCTAAACTGTGGACTTTGATAATTTTTTTAAAATCATGGGCTATAGGCCAGTGATTTTTGGCGATTTTGAGTGAAATTTTTTTTGCAAAAATTTTGATGCCATTCGAAAGAGCATGTCAAAAAATGGTGGTCTAGGTGGTTTTCCCGTTCCCTGGAGCCTGGAAACATGGGAAAAATGACGAAAATCCGTTGCATTTCGATGAATTCCAGTAAAATTTCCAGGGCCATTTGAAAGTAGATATTCTAATCTGTGGATTTTGATAATTTTCCAGGCTGGAGATTGAGATACTTTCCAGTGAAACCTTCCAAACTAATTGCTTTTGGCGTCCTCTTTCGAATGAGACCCCTTTTATTTGATATCGTAACAAAAAATTTTTTTCACCAAAAAAATCATGGGCTATAGGCCAGTGATTTTTGGCGCTTTTGAGTGAAATTTTTTTTTCAAAAATTTTGATGCCATTCGAAAGAGTATGTCAGAAAATGGTGGTTTAGTTGGTTTTCCCGTTCCCTGGAGCCTGGAAACATGGGAAAAATGACGAAAATCCGTTGCAATGGCCTCATTTCCAGCCAATTTTCAGAATGCTCAAAATTAATTAATTCGATGAATTCCAGTAAAATTTCCAGGGCCATTTGAAAGTAGATATTCTAAACTGCGGATTTTGATAATTTTCCAGGCTGGAGATTGCGCATTGAATAAAATATGACTCATCAACGAAACGCTTCCAGGAGATACAAAAATCGTTCCAGTTCCGTCAAATTGAGATACTTTCCAGTGAAACCTTCCAAACTAATTGCTTTTGGCGTCCTCTTTCGAATGAGACCCCTTTTATTTGATTTCGTAACAAAAAATTTTTTTCACCAAAAAAATCATGGGCTATAGGCCAGTGATTTTTGGCGATTTTGAGTGAAATTTTTTTTTCAAAAATTTTGATGCCATTCGAAAGAGCATGTCAAAAAATGGTGGTCTAGGTGCTTTTCCCGTTCCCTGGAGCCTGGAAACATGGGAAAAATGACGAAAATCCGTTGCAATGGCCTCATTTCCAGCCAATTTTCAGAATGCTCAAAATTAATTAATTCGATGAATTCCAGTAAAATTTCCAGGGCCATTTGAAAGTAGATATTCTAATCTGTGGATTTTGATAATTTTCCAGGCTGGAGATTGCGCATTGAATAAAATATGACTCATCAACGAAACGCTTCCAGGAGATACAAAAATCGTTCCAGTTCCGTCAAATTGAGATGCTTTCCAGTGAAACCTTCCAAACTAATTGCTTTTGGCGTCCTCTTTCGAATGAGACCCCTTTTATTTGATATCGTAACAAAAAATTTTTTTCACCAAAAAAATCATGGGCTATAGGCCAGTGATTTTTGGCGATTTTGAGTGAAATTTTTTTTTCAAAAATTTTTGATGCCATTCGAAAGAGCCTGTCAAAAAATGGTGGTTTAGTTGGTTTTCCCGTTCCCTGGAGCCTGGAAACATGGGAAAAATGACGAAAATCCGTTGCAATGGCCTCATTTCCAGCCAATTTTCAGAATGCTCAAAATTAATTATTTCGATGAATTCCAGTAAAATTTCCAGGGCCATTTGAAAGTAGATATTCTAAACTGTGGATTTTGATAATTTTCCAGGCTGGAGATTGCGCATTGAATAAAATATGACTCATCAACGAAACGCTTCCAGGAGATACAAAAATCGTTCCAGTTCCGTCAAATTGAGATACTTTCCAGTGAAACCTTCCAAACTAATTGCTTTTGGCGTCCTCTTTCGAATGAGACCCCTTTTATTTGATTTCGTAACAAAAAATTTTTTTCACCAAAAAAATCATGGGCTATAGGCCAGTGATTTTTGGCGATTTTGAGTGAATTTTTTTTTGCAAAAATTTTGATGCCATTCGAAAGAGTATGTCAGAAAATGGTGGTCTAGTTGGTTTTCCCGTTCCCTGGAGCCTGGAAACATGGAAAAAATGACGAAAAACCGTTGCAATGGCCTCATTTCCAGTCAATTTTCAGAATGCTCAAAATTAATTAATTCGATGAATTCCAGTAAAATTTCCAGGGCCATTTGAAAGTAGATATTCTAAACTGTGGACTTTGATAATTTTCCAGGCTGGAGATTGCGCATTGAATAAAATATGACTCATCAACGAAACGCTTCCAGGAGATACAAAAATCATTCCAGTTCCGTCAAATTGAGATACTTTCCAGTGAAACCTTCCAAACTAATTGCTTTTGGCGTCCTTTTTGGAATGAGACCCCTTTTATTTGATTTCGTAACAAAAGATTTTTTTCACCAAAAAAATCATGGGCTATAGGCCAGTGATTTTTGGCGATTTTGAGTGAAATTTTTTTTGCAAAAATTTTGATGCCATTCGAAAGAGCATGTCAAAAAATGGTTATCTAGGTGGTTTTCCCGTTCCCTGGAGCCTGGAAACATGGGAAAAATGACGAAAATCCGTTGCAATGGTCTCATTTCCAGCCAATTTTCAGAATGCTCAAAATTAATTATTTCGATGAATTCCAGTAAAATTTCCAGGGCCATTTGAAAGTAGATATTCTAATCTGTGGATTTTGATAATTTTCCAGGCTGGAGATTGCGCATTGAATAAAATATGACTCATCAACGAAACGCTTCCAGGAGATACAAAAATCGTTCCAGTTCCGTCAAATTGAGATACTTTCCAGTGAAACCTTCCAAACTAATTGCTTTTGGCGTCCTCTTTCGAATGAGACCCCTTTTATTTGATATCGTAACAAAAAATTTTTTTCACCAAAAAAATCATGGGCTATAGGCCAGTGATTTTTGGCGCTTTTGAGTGAAATTTTTTTTGCAAAAATTTTGATGCCATTCGAAAGAGCATGTCAAAAAATGGTGGTTTAGTTGGTTTTCCCGTTCCCTGGAGCCTGGAAACATGGGAAAAATGACGAAAATCCGTTGCAATGGCCTCATTTCCAGTCAATTTTCAGAATGCTCAAAATTAATTAATTCGATGAATTCCAGTAAAATTTCCAGGGCCATTTGAAAGTAGATATTCTAAACTGTGGATTTTGATAATTTTCCAGGCTGGAGATTGCGCATTGAATAAAATATGACTCATCAACGAAACGCTTTCAGGAGATACAAAAATCGTTCCAGTTCCGTCAAATTGAGATACTTTCCAGTGAAACCTTTCAAACTAATTGCTTTTGGCGTCCTCTTTCGAATGAGACCCCTTTTATTTTATTTCGTAACAAAAAATTTTTTTCACCAAAAAAATCATGGGCTATAGGCCAGTGATTTTTGGCGATTTTGAGTGAAATTTTTTTTGCAAAAATTTTGATGCCATTCGAAAGAGCATGTCAAAAAATGGTGGTTTAGTTGGTTTTCCCGTTCCCTGGAGCCTGGAAACATGGGAAAAATGACGAAAATCCGTTGCAATGGCCTCATTTCCAGTCAATTTTCAGAATGCTCAAAATTAATTAATTCGATGAATTCCAGTAAAATTTCCAGGGCCATTTGAAAGTAGATATTCTAAACTGTGGATTTTGATAATTTTCCAGGCTGGAGATTGCGCATTGAATAAAATATGACTCATCAACGAAACGCTTTCAGGAGATACAAAAATCGTTCCAGTTCCGTCAAATTGAGATACTTTCCAGTGAAACCTTTCAAACTAATTGCTTTTGGCGTCCTCTTTCGAATGAGACCCCTTTTATTTTATTTCGTAACAAAAAATTTTTTTCACCAAAAAAATCATGGGCTATAGGCCAGTGATTTTTGGCGATTTTGAGTGAAATTTTTTTTGCAAAAATTTTGATGCCATTCGAAAGAGCATGTCAAAAAATGGTGGTTTAGTTGGTTTTCCCGTTCCCTGGAGCCTGGAAACATGGGAAAAATGACGAAAATCCGTTGCAATGGCCTCATTTCCAGTCAATTTTCAGAATGCTCAAAATTAATTAATTCGATGAATTCCAGTAAAATTTCCAGGGCCATTTGAAAGTAGATATTCTAAACTGTGGATTTTGATAATTTTCCAGGCTGGAGATTGCGCATTGAATAAAATATGACTCATCAACGAAACGCTTTCAGGAGATACAAAAATCGTTCCAGTTCCGTCAAATTGAGATACTTTCCAGTGAAACCTTTCAAACTAATTGCTTTTGGCGTCCTCTTTCGAATGAGACCCCTTTTATTTTATTTCGTAACAAAAAATTTTTTTCACCAAAAAAATCATGGGCTATAGGCCAGTGATTTTTGGCGATTTTGAGTGAAATTTTTTTTGCAAAAATTTTGATGCCATTCGAAAGAGCATGTCAAAAAATGGTGGTTTAGTTGGTTTTCCCGTTCCCTGGAGCCTGGAAACATGGGAAAAATGACGAAAATCCGTTGCAATGGCCTCATTTCCAGTCAATTTTCAGAATGCTCAAAATTAATTAATTCGATGAATTCCAGTAAAATTTCCAGGGCCATTTGAAAGTAGATATTCTAAACTGTGGATTTTGATAATTTTCCAGGCTGGAGATTGCGCATTGAATAAAATATGACTCATCAACGAAACGCTTCCAGGAGATACAAAAATCGTTCCAGTTCCGTCAAATTGAGATACTTTCCAGTGAAACCTTCCAAACTAATTGCTTTTGGCGTCCTCTTTCGAATGAGACCCCTTTTATTTGATATCGTAACAAAAAATTTTTTTCACCAAAAAAATCATGGGCTATAGGCCAGTGATTTTTGGCGCTTTTGAGTGAAATTTTTTTTTCAAAAATTTTGATGCCATTCGAAAGAGTATGTCAGAAAATGGTGGTTTAGTTGGTTTTCCCGTTCCCTGGAGCCTGGAAACATGGGAAAAATGACGAAAATCCGTTGCAATGGCCTCATTTCCAGCCAATTTTCAGAATGCTCAAAATTAATTAATTCGATGAATTCCAGTAAAATTTCCAGGGCCATTTGAAAGTAGATATTCTAATCTGTGGATTTTGATAATTTTCCAGGCTGGAGATTGCGCATTGAATAAAATATGACTCATCAACGAAACGCTTTCAGGAGATACAAAAATCGTTCCAGTTCCGTCAAATTGAGATACTTTCCAGTGAAACCTTTCAAACTAATTGCTTTTGGCGTCCTCTTTCGAATGAGACCCCTTTTATTTTATTTCGTAACAAAAAATTTTTTTCACCAAAAAAATCATGGGCTATAGGCCAGTGATTTTTGGCGATTTTGAGTGAAACTTTTTTTGCAAAAATTTTGATGCCATTCGAAAAAGCATGTCAAAAAATTGTGGTTTAGTTGGTTTTCCCGTTCCCTGGAGCCTGGAAACATGGGAAAAATGACGAAAAACCGTTGCAATGGCCTCATTTCCAGTCAATTTTCAGAATGCTCAAAATTAATTAATTCGATGAATTCCAGTAAAATTTCCAGGGCCATTTGAAAGTAGATATTCTAAACTGCGGATTTTGATAATTTTCCAGGCTGGAGATTGCGCATTGAATAAAATATGACTCATCAACGAAACGCTTCCAGGAGATACAAAAATCGTTCCAGTTCCGTCAAATTGAGATACTTTCCAGTGAAACCTTTCAAACTAATTGCTTTTGGCGTCCTCTTTCGAATGAGGCCCCTTTTATTTTATTTCGTAACAAAAAATTTTTTTCACCAAAAAAATCATGGGCTATAGGCCAGTGATTTTTGGCGATTTTGAGTGAAATTTTTTTTGCAAAAATTTTGATGCCATTCGAAAGAGCATGTCAAAAAATGGTGGTTTAGTTGGTTTTCCCGTTCTCTGGAGCCTGGAAACATGGGAAAAATGACGAAAATCCGTTGCAATGGCCTCATTTCCAGTCAATTTTCAGAATGCTCAAAATTAATTAATTCGATGAATTCCAGTAAAATTTCCAGGGCCATTTGAAAGTAGATATTCTAAACTGTGGATTTTGATAATTTTCCAGGCTGGAGATTGCGCATTGAATAAAATATGACTCATCAACGAAACGCTTCCAGGAGATACAAAAATCGTTCCAGTTCCGTCAAATTGAGATACTTTCCAGTGAAACCTTCCAAACTAATTGCTTTTGGCGTCCTCTTTCGAATGAGACCCCTTTTATTTGATTTCGTAACAAAAAATTTTTTTCACCAAAAAAATCATGGGCTATAGGCCAGTGATTTTTGGCGATTTTGAGTGAAATTTTTTTTGCAAAAATTTTGATGCCATTCGAAAGAGCATGTCAAAAAATGGTGGTTTAGTTGGTTTTCCCGTTCTCTGGAGCCTGGAAACATGGGAAAAATGACGAAAATCCGTTGCAATGGCCTCATTTCCAGTCAATTTTCAGAATGCTCAAAATTAATTAATTCGATGAATTCCAGTAAAATTTCCAGGGCCATTTGAAAGTAGATATTCTAAACTGTGGATTTTGATAATTTTCCAGGCTGGAGATTGCGCATTGAATAAAATATGACTCATCAACGAAACGCTTTCAGGAGATACAAAAATCGTTCCAGTTCCGTCAAATTGAGATACTTTCCAGTGAAACCTTTCAAACTAATTGCTTTTGGCGTCCTCTTTCGAATGAGACCCCTTTTATTTTATTTCGTAACAAAAAATTTTTTCACCAAAAAAATCATGGGCTATAGGCCAGTGATTTTTGGCGATTTTGAGTGAAATTTTTTTTGCAAAAATTTTGATGCCATTCGAAAGAGCATGTCAAAAAATGGTGGTCTAGGTGGTTTTCCCGTTCCCTGGAGCCTGGAAACATGGAAAAAATGACGAAAAACCGTTGCAAAGGCCTCATTTCCAGTCAATTTTCAGAATGCTCAAAATTAATTAATTCGATGAATTCCAGTAAAATTTCCAGGGCCATTTGAAAGTAGATATTCTAAACTGTGGATTTTGATAATTTTCCAGGCTGGAGATTGCGCATTGAATAAAATATGACTCATCAACGAAACGCTTTCAGGAGATACAAAAATCGTTCCAGTTCCGTCAAATTGAGATACTTTCCAGTGAAACCTTCCAAACTAATTGCTTTTGGCGTCCTCTTTCGAATGAGACCCCTTTTATTTGATATCGTAACAAAAAATTTTTTTCACCAAAAAAATCATGGGCTATAGGCCAGTGATTTTTGGCGCTTTTGAGTGAAATTTTTTTTTCAAAAATTTTGATGCCATTCGAAAGAGCCTGTCAAAAAATGGTGGTTTAGTTGGTTTTCCCGTTCCCTGGAGCCTGGAAACATGGGAAAAATGACGAAAATCCGTTGCAATGGCCTCATTTCCAGCCAATTTTCAGAATGCTCAAAATTAATTAATTCGATGAATTCCAGTAAAATTTCCAGGGCCATTTGAAAGTAGATATTCTAATCTGTGGATTTTGATAATTTTCCAGGCTGGAGATTGCGCATTGAATAAAATATGACTCATCAACGAAACGCTTCCAGGAGATACAAAAATCGTTCCAGTTCCGTCAAATTGAGATACTTTACAGTGAAACCTTCCAAACTAATTGCTTTTGGCGTCCTCTTTCGAATGAGACCCCTTTTATTTGATATCGTAACAAAAAATTTTTTTCACCAAAAAAATCATGGGCTATAGGCCAGTGATTTTTGGCGCTTTTGAGTGAAATTTTTTTTTCAAAAATTTTGATGCCATTCGAAAGAGCCTGTCAAAAAATGGTGGTTTAGTTGGTTTTCCCGTTCCCTGGAGCCTGGAAACATGGGAAAAATGACGAAAATCCGTTGCAATGGCCTCATTTCCAGCCAATTTTCAGAATGCTCAAAATTAATTAATTCGATGAATTCCAGTAAAATTTCCAGGGCCATTTGAAAGTAGATATTCTAATCTGTGGATTTTGATAATTTTCCAGGCTGGAGATTGCGCATTGAATAAAATATGACTCATCAACGAAACGCTTCCAGGAGATACAAAAATCGTTCCAGTTCCGTCAAATTGAGATACTTTACAGTGAAACCTTCCAAACTAATTGCTTTTGGCGTCCTCTTTCGAATGAGACCCCTTTTATTTGATATCGTAACAAAAAATTTTTTTCACCAAAAAAATCATGGGCTATAGGCCAGTGATTTTTGGCGCTTTTGAGTGAAATTTTTTTTTCAAAAATTTTGATGCCATTCGAAAGAGTATGTCAGAAAATGGTGGTTTAGTTGGTTTTCCCGTTCCCTGGAGCCTGGAAACATGGAAAAATTTACGAAAAACCGTTGCAATGGTCTCATTTCCAGTCAATTTTCAGAATGCTCAAAATTAATTAATTCGATGAATTCCAGTAAAATTTCCAGGGCCATTTGAAAGTAGATATTCTAAACTGTGGATTTTGATAATTTTCCAGGCTGGAGATTGCGCATTGAATAAAATATGACTCATCAACGAAACGCTTCCAGGAGATACAAAAATCGTTCCAGTTCCGTCAAATTGAGATACTTTCCAGTGAAACCTTCCAAACTAATTGCTTTTGGCGTCCTCTTTCGAATGAGACCCCTTTTATTTGATTTCGTAACAAAAAATTTTTTTCACCAAAAAAATCATGGGCTATAGGCCAGTGATTTTTGGCGATTTTGAGTGAATTTTTTTTTGCAAAAATTTTGATGCCATTCGAAAGAGCCTGTCAAAAAATGGTGGTTTAGTTGGTTTTCCCGTTCCCTGGAGCCTGGAAACATGGGAAAAATGACGAAAATCCGTTGCAATGGCCTCATTTCCAGCCAATTTTCAGAATGCTCAAAATTAATTAATTCGATGAATTCCAGTAAAATTTCCAGGGCCATTTGAAAGTAGATATTCTAATCTGTGGATTTTGATAATTTTCCAGGCTGGAGATTGCGCATTGAATAAAATATGACTCATCAACGAAACGCTTCCAGGAGATACAAAAATCGTTCCAGTTCCGTCAAATTGAGATACTTTACAGTGAAACCTTCCAAACTAATTGCTTTTGGCGTCCTCTTTCGAATGAGACCCCTTTTATTTGATATCGTAACAAAAAATTTTTTTTAACCAAAAAAATCATGGGCTATAGGCCAGTGATTTTTGGCGCTTTTGAGTGAAATTTTTTTTTCAAAAATTTTGATGCCATTCGAAAGAGTATGTCAGAAAATGGTGGTTTAGTTGGTTTTCCCGTTCCCTGGAGCCTGGAAACATGGAAAAATTTACGAAAAACCGTTGCAATGGTCTCATTTCCAGTCAATTTTCAGAATGCTCAAAATTAATTAATTCGATGAATTCCAGTAAAATTTCCAGGGCCATTTGAAAGTAGATATTCTAATCTGTGGATTTTGATAATTTTCCAGGCTGGAGATTGCGCATTGAATAAAATATGACTCATCAACGAAACGCTTCCAGGAGATACAAAAATCGTTCCAGTTCCGTCAAATTGAGATACTTTCCAGTGAAACCTTCCAAACTAATTGCTTTTGGCGTCCTCTTTCGAATGAGACCCCTTTTATTTGATATCGTAACAAAAAATTTTTTTCACCCAAAAAATCATGGGCTATAGGCCAGTGATTTTTGGCGCTTTTGAGTGAAATTTTTTTTTCAAAAATTTTGATGCCATTCGAAAGAGTATGTCAGAAAATGGTGGTTTAGTTGGTTTTCCCGTTCCCTGGAGCCTGGAAACATGGGAAAAATGACGAAAATCCGTTGCAATGGCCTCATTTCCAGCCAATTTTCAGAATGCTCAAAATTAATTAATTCGATGAATTCCAGTAAAATTTCCAGGGCCATTTGAAAGTAGATATTCTAATCTGTGGATTTTGATAATTTTCCAGGCTGGAGATTGCGCATTGAATAAAATATGACTCATCAACGAAACGCTTTCAGGAGATACAAAAATCGTTCCAGTTCCGTCAAATTGAGATACTTTCCAGTGAAACCTTTCAAACTAATTGCTTTTGGCGTCCTCTTTCGAATGAGACCCCTTTTATTTTATTTCGTAACAAAAAATTTTTTTCACCAAAAAAATCATGGGCTATAGGCCAGTGATTTTTGGCGATTTTGAGTGAAACTTTTTTTGCAAAAATTTTGATGCCATTCGAAAAAGCATGTCAAAAAATTGTGGTTTAGTTGGTTTTCCCGTTCCCTGGAGCCTGGAAACATGGGAAAAATGACGAAAAACCGTTGCAATGGCCTCATTTCCAGTCAATTTTCAGAATGCTCAAAATTAATTAATTCGATGAATTCCAGTAAAATTTCCAGGGCCATTTGAAAGTAGATATTCTAAACTGCGGATTTTGATAATTTTCCAGGCTGGAGATTGCGCATTGAATAAAATATGACTCATCAACGAAACGCTTCCAGGAGATACAAAAATCGTTCCAGTTCCGTCAAATTGAGATACTTTCCAGTAAAACCTTTCAAACTAATTGCTTTTGGCGTCCTCTTTCGAATGAGGCCCCTTTTATTTTATTTCGTAACAAAAAATTTTTTTCACCAAAAAAATCATGGGCTATAGGCCAGTGATTTTTGGCGATTTTGAGTGAAATTTTTTTTGCAAAAATTTTGATGCCATTCGAAAGAGCATGTCAAAAAATGGTGGTTTAGTTGGTTTTCCCGTTCTCTGGAGCCTGGAAACATGGGAAAAATGACGAAAATCCGTTGCAATGGCCTCATTTCCAGTCAATTTTCAGAATGCTCAAAATTAATTAATTCGATGAATTCCAGTAAAATTTCCAGGGCCATTTGAAAGTAGATATTCTAAACTGTGGATTTTGATAATTTTCCAGGCTGGAGATTGCGCATTGAATAAAATATGACTCATCAACGAAACGCTTCCAGGAGATACAAAAATCGTTCCAGTTCCGTCAAATTGAGATACTTTCCAGTGAAACCTTCCAAACTAATTGCTTTTGGCGTCCTCTTTCGAATGAGACCCCTTTTATTTGATTTCGTAACAAAAAATTTTTTTCACCAAAAAAATCATGGGCTATAGGCCAGTGATTTTTGGCGATTTTGAGTGAAATTTTTTTTGCAAAAATTTTGATGCCATTCGAAAGAGCATGTCAAAAAATGGTGGTTTAGTTGGTTTTCCCGTTCTCTGGAGCCTGGAAACATGGGAAAAATGACGAAAATCCGTTGCAATGGCCTCATTTCCAGTCAATTTTCAGAATGCTCAAAATTAATTAATTCGATGAATTCCAGTAAAATTTCCAGGGCCATTTGAAAGTAGATATTCTAAACTGTGGATTTTGATAATTTTCCAGGCTGGAGATTGCGCATTGAATAAAATATGACTCATCAACGAAACGCTTTCAGGAGATACAAAAATCGTTCCAGTTCCGTCAAATTGAGATACTTTCCAGTGAAACCTTTCAAACTAATTGCTTTTGGCGTCCTCTTTCGAATGAGACCCCTTTTATTTTATTTCGTAACAAAAAATTTTTTCACCAAAAAAATCATGGGCTATAGGCCAGTGATTTTTGGCGATTTTGAGTGAAATTTTTTTTGCAAAAATTTTGATGCCATTCGAAAGAGCATGTCAAAAAATGGTGGTCTAGGTGGTTTTCCCGTTCCCTGGAGCCTGGAAACATGGAAAAAATGACGAAAAACCGTTGCAAAGGCCTCATTTCCAGTCAATTTTCAGAATGCTCAAAATTAATTAATTCGATGAATTCCAGTAAAATTTCCAGGGCCATTTGAAAGTAGATATTCTAAACTGTGGATTTTGATAATTTTCCAGGCTGGAGATTGCGCATTGAATAAAATATGACTCATCAACGAAACGCTTTCGGGAGATACAAAAATCGTTCCAGTTCCGTCAAATTGAGATACTTTCCAGTGAAACCTTCCAAACTAATTGCTTTTGGCGTCCTCTTTCGAATGAGACCCCTTTTATTTTATTTCGTAACAAAAAATTTTTTCACCAAAAAAATCATGGGCTATAGGCCAGTGATTTTTGGCGCTTTTGAGTGAAATTTTTTTTTCAAAAATTTTGATGCCATTCGAAAGAGCCTGTCAAAAAATGGTGGTTTAGTTGGTTTTCCCGTTCCCTGGAGCCTGGAAACATGGGAAAAATGACGAAAATCCGTTGCAATGGCCTCATTTCCAGCCAATTTTCAGAATGCTCAAAATTAATTAATTCGATGAATTCCAGTAAAATTTCCAGGGCCATTTGAAAGTAGATATTCTAATCTGTGGATTTTGATAATTTTCCAGGCTGGAGATTGCGCATTGAATAAAATATGACTCATCAACGAAACGCTTCCAGGAGATACAAAAATCGTTCCAGTTCCGTCAAATTGAGATACTTTACAGTGAAACCTTCCAAACTAATTGCTTTTGGCGTCCTCTTTCGAATGAGACCCCTTTTATTTGATATCGTAACAAAAAATTTTTTTCACCAAAAAAATCATGGGCTATAGGCCAGTGATTTTTGGCGCTTTTGAGTGAAATTTTTTTTTCAAAAATTTTGATGCCATTCGAAAGAGCCTGTCAAAAAATGGTGGTTTAGTTGGTTTTCCCGTTCCCTGGAGCCTGGAAACATGGGAAAAATGACGAAAATCCGTTGCAATGGCCTCATTTCCAGCCAATTTTCAGAATGCTCAAAATTAATTAATTCGATGAATTCCAGTAAAATTTCCAGGGCCATTTGAAAGTAGATATTCTAATCTGTGGATTTTGATAATTTTCCAGGCTGGAGATTGCGCATTGAATAAAATATGACTCATCAACGAAACGCTTCCAGGAGATACAAAAATCGTTCCAGTTCCGTCAAATTGAGATACTTTACAGTGAAACCTTCCAAACTAATTGCTTTTGGCGTCCTCTTTCGAATGAGACCCCTTTTATTTGATATCGTAACAAAAAATTTTTTTCACCAAAAAAATCATGGGCTATAGGCCAGTGATTTTTGGCGCTTTTGAGTGAAATTTTTTTTTTCAAAAATTTTGATGCCATTCGAAAGAGCCTGTCAAAAAATGGTGGTTTAGTTGGTTTTCCCGTTCCCTGGAGCCTGGAAACATGGGAAAAATGACGAAAATCCGTTGCAATGGCCTCATTTCCAGCCAATTTTCAGAATGCTCAAAATTAATTAATTCGATGAATTCCAGTAAAATTTCCAGGGCCATTTGAAAGTAGATATTCTAATCTGTGGATTTTGATAATTTTCCAGGCTGGAGATTGCGCATTGAATAAAATATGACTCATCAACGAAACGCTTCCAGGAGATACAAAAATCGTTCCAGTTCCGTCAAATTGAGATACTTTACAGTGAAACCTTCCAAACTAATTGCTTTTGGCGTCCTCTTTCGAATGAGACCCCTTTTATTTGATATCGTAACAAAAAATTTTTTTCACCAAAAAAATCATGGGCTATAGGCCAGTGATTTTTGGCGCTTTTGAGTGAAATTTTTTTTTTCAAAAATTTTGATGCCATTCGAAAGAGCCTGTCAAAAAATGGTGGTTTAGTTGGTTTTCCCGTTCCCTGGAGCCTGGAAACATGGGAAAAATGACGAAAATCCGTTGCAATGGCCTCATTTCCAGCCAATTTTCAGAATGCTCAAAATTAATTAATTCGATGAATTCCAGTAAAATTTCCAGGGCCATTTGAAAGTAGATATTCTAATCTGTGGATTTTGATAATTTTCCAGGCTGGAGATTGCGCATTGAATAAAATATGACTCATCAACGAAACGCTTCCAGGAGATACAAAAATCGTTCCAGTTCCGTCAAATTGAGATACTTTACAGTGAAACCTTCCAAACTAATTGCTTTTGGCGTCCTCTTTCGAATGAGACCCCTTTTATTTGATATCGTAACAAAAAATTTTTTTCACCAAAAAAATCATGGGCTATAGGCCAGTGATTTTTGGCGCTTTTGAGTGAAATTTTTTTTTCAAAAATTTTGATGCCATTCGAAAGAGTATGTCAGAAAATGGTGGTTTAGTTGGTTTTCCCGTTCCCTGGAGCCTGGAAACATGGAAAAATTTACGAAAAACCGTTGCAATGGTCTCATTTCCAGTCAATTTTCAGAATGCTCAAAATTAATTAATTCGATGAATTCCAGTAAAATTTCCAGGGCCATTTGAAAGTAGATATTCTAAACTGTGGATTTTGATAATTTTCCAGGCTGGAGATTGCGCATTGAATAAAATATGACTCATCAACGAAACGCTTCCAGGAGATACAAAAATCGTTCCAGTTCCGTCAAATTGAGATACTTTCCAGTGAAACCTTCCAAACTAATTGCTTTTGGCGTCCTCTTTCGAATGAGACCCCTTTTATTTGATTTCGTAACAAAAAATTTTTTTCACCAAAAAAATCATGGGCTATAGGCCAGTGATTTTTGGCGATTTTGAGTGAATTTTTTTTGCAAAAATTTTGATGCCATTCGAAAGAGCCTGTCAAAAAATGGTGGTTTAGTTGGTTTTCCCGTTCCCTGGAGCCTGGAAACATGGGAAAAATGACGAAAATCCGTTGCAATGGCCTCATTTCCAGCCAATTTTCAGAATGCTCAAAATTAATTAATTCGATGAATTCCAGTAAAATTTCCAGGGCCATTTGAAAGTAGATATTCTAAACTGTGGATTTTGATAATTTTCCAGGCTGGAGATTGCGCATTGAATAAAATATGACTCATCAACGAAACGCTTCCAGGAGATACAAAAATCGTTCCAGTTCCGTCAAATTGAGATACTTTACAGTGAAACCTTCCAAACTAATTGCTTTTGGCGTCCTCTTTCGAATGAGACCCCTTTTATTTGATATCGTAACAAAAAATTTTTTTTAACCAAAAAAATCATGGGCTATAGGCCAGTGATTTTTGGCGCTTTTGAGTGAAATTTTTTTTTCAAAAATTTTGATGCCATTCGAAAGAGTATGTCAGAAAATGGTGGTTTAGTTGGTTTTCCCGTTCCCTGGAGCCTGGAAACATGGAAAAATTTACGAAAAACCGTTGCAATGGTCTCATTTCCAGTCAATTTTCAGAATGCTCAAAATTAATTAATTCGATGAATTCCAGTAAAATTTCCAGGGCCATTTGAAAGTAGATATTCTAATCTGTGGATTTTGATAATTTTCCAGGCTGGAGATTGCGCATTGAATAAAATATGACTCATCAACGAAACGCTTCCAGGAGATACAAAAATCGTTCCAGTTCCGTCAAATTGAGATACTTTCCAGTGAAACCTTCCAAACTAATTGCTTTTGGCGTCCTCTTTCGAATGAGACCCCTTTTATTTGATATCGTAACAAAAAATTTTTTTCACCCAAAAAATCATGGGCTATAGGCCAGTGATTTTTGGCGCTTTTGAGTGAAATTTTTTTTTCAAAAATTTTGATGCCATTCGAAAGAGCCTGTCAAAAAATGGTGGTTTAGTTGGTTTTCCCGTTCCCTGGAGCCTGGAAACATGGGAAAAATGACGAAAATCCGTTGCAATGGCCTCATTTCCAGCCAATTTTCAGAATGCTCAAAATTAATTAATTCGATGAATTCCAGTAAAATTTCCAGGGCCATTTGAAAGTAGATATTCTAATCTGTGGATTTTGATAATTTTCCAGGCTGGAGATTGCGCATTGAATAAAATATGACTCATCAACGAAACGCTTCCAGGAGATACAAAAATCGTTCCAGTTCCGTCAAATTGAGATACTTTACAGTGAAACCTTCCAAACTAATTGCTTTTGGCGTCCTCTTTCGAATGAGACCCCTTTTATTTGATATCGTAACAAAAAATTTTTTTCACCAAAAAAATCATGGGCTATAGGCCAGTGATTTTTGGCGCTTTTGAGTGAAATTTTTTTTTCAAAAATTTTGATGCCATTCGAAAGAGCCTGTCAAAAAATGGTGGTTTAGTTGGTTTTCCCGTTCCCTGGAGCCTGGAAACATGGGAAAAATGACGAAAATCCGTTGCAATGGCCTCATTTCCAGCCAATTTTCAGAATGCTCAAAATTAATTAATTCGATGAATTCCAGTAAAATTTCCAGGGCCATTTGAAAGTAGATATTCTAAACTGTGGATTTTGATAATTTTCCAGGCTGGAGATTGCGCATTGAATAAAATATGACTCATCAACGAAACGCTTCCAGGAGATACAAAAATCGTTCCAGTTCCGTCAAATTGAGATACTTTACAGTGAAACCTTCCAAACTAATTGCTTTTGGCGTCCTCTTTCGAATTAGACCCCTTTAATTTGATTTCGTAACAAACAATTGGAACAACCTTATCGTTTTATCCTTACTCATCTCCAAATAGTCTCTAGGTATCATAATCTAGTAGGGGATATCCTTGTTCACCATATTAACAAACTAATATGATGTAAAAACGCTTTCTGGTTGGTTAATTTTTAAAATTTCGTCCTTTTTCGTTAATTTCATGACGTTATCCTTGTCCAAATCGGGATCTGACTTTATGTCCTGGTAGACAAAATATTCTAGAATAGATTGCAAAAAAATCCGGTCAAAAAAGGACTTAAAACACCGAAAATAACCAAAACAGTTTTCAGAAAAAAAATTTGCTTGCTACCTGTTATGATGGCCTGGTGCTGAAAAAATCGAGTTTGACACCAGGCCACCATAATCGGCAGGAAGCAAATTTTTCATGTAAAAATCGTTTTTTGGCTTATTTTCGGTGTTTTAAGTCCTTTTTTGACCGGATTTTTTTCGGAATCTATTCTAGGATATTTTCTCTACCAGGATATGAAGTCAGATCCCGATTTTGATTTTGAGGATTTTTGAGGATAACGTCCTGAAAAAAACGAAAAAGGACAACATTTTTAAACAAGAATCGTTTAATAGCTTATTTTCCTTATTTAAAGTCCTTTTTAGACCAAACATTTTTTAGAATCTATTTGACAATGTCTTCTCTAACAGAACACCAAGCGAGAATCTAATTAAAAAAGGATAATATCCTGAAAAGACAAATTACGACCAAATTTTCAACTTTGAGGGAACTGAATCCGTTTTCAAGCTACAGAGGTCCTTTTCTGATCAAGTTTTTTTCATTTTCCATTTTGTAAAAGACTCTCCTATCACGAAGAACACCTTGGAACTGGCTGGAACAAGGATGAGATCCTAAAATTGAAAAGAATCGGCGACACATTGATAAGAAAGCTGAAAATCATAGAACGTTCCAAGGAAAAGGTTTTGATAATTGAAAGATTTCATAGTTTTAATATTTTCTTTAATGAGAGTAATAAGGAGCATTGCATACAGTATTATACTTTCTATCTTATCCTAATTGTATTATAGTGGATTTTGCAAAACAATTATTATGACAAATCGAGTTCTTTTTACAATTTAATCAAAACATGAATTTTACAATGCAAAAGGGAAATGAAATACAAATTTTCGGCATAAAAATGTGACAAATTTGCTTATAAACTAGGTTTTATCCTGCTAAATCTGATCTTAACGAAAACTACTATATCTAATCCGTGGAATTAAGCTTGTGACAGTGCGTCCTTCATTTTTCTAAATGGGTTACCAGCAGGATTGGTGATGCTCCAACATTACGCGCTACAGGGCCATCGTCTAGTCTTTCAATCCTTTTTGCCAACATCGAAGCACCTAAAAAGATAAAAATAGAATTAGTCTAGTTTTGTGACAAGAATTAGCAAATATAAAAGCTGTTGCGATTTATATATAATTATTATGATAGGCAAGGCAGAATGAAATCGAATTTTAATTGCAAAAGTTTGGGTATAGGTTAAATACTGGATTTTCTACAATTGAATGGAAGATTGCTTAACCTAACACGTATACTCACCAGGTTAAATATCAATCCTATTGATTAGTGTAGACTGTCCGCATCTGCTATGCTTTTTAGAAAGTCGGCCAATAAGGAGTAGGATCCACTTAACATATTCATTCCTCATTCACGACCAAGAGCAAGTTATGAACAGCTTATGAATTTCATTACAGGAAGCACGATCAATCCAAGATTTAGGACAAATTCTCCCAGTCCTTACGAAGCCCTGGAAAGCAAGATAAAGTCATTAGTTAAGACAATGACATACATACTGATAATACAAAAATATTATAGAAGTTGTGTTATTTTTCTGAATTTATTCATGTTCCCCGCACACCTTGCGCAGAATTTCCAATTCAAAATCATTCAAAAGACTCAGAAATCATTTTCATATTCCGCTTTGCTCTCCCAGAATTCCTAAGTCATATTACCACCCATGCATCTTTTAGCACAGATGATTGTAGATTTTACTCATATTTAATAAAGATAAAATTCAGAAAAGCAATTTACTCGACATTGCCACTTTCTCAAAAAATGATGTCTTCTTATTAAAATTTTCTAGGATCGCACATCACCTTTAATGAATAACGAGTTCATTTTCCAAAGTGTAGATGGCTCTGTATGAGAGCAAAAATCAAAAACACTTTTGCGACTTATGATCTCCTGATATTAGCCGTGTTTTTTTGTGCACGATCTATATAGATCTTAAGATCCAGATCATGCTTCAACACGGAATCACAACAACAACTCAAGATCTGTATAGATATGCAGATCTTTAAATGCAGTTAAAATCTGCATTTCTGTCCGAAAGCAATATTTTTAAACTAAAATTTTCAGAAGATTCAGATCGTTTTTGGTTTTGCATAAGGATCTTGATCCTCTGCAAAAAAGAGCGCAGCTATTGAATTAAGTTTAATAATTTAAAATAAGGTAGAATATAGAGAGAATTTTTTAATAAATCATGAAATTAAATCATGAAATTAAATAGAAATTAAGACTTCAGCTTCTCTGTATTTAAACCAATTCCAGTAAGTGGACACAATAAATGCGTATTACTGTAATCAGGCCCGTAGAGACCAAATTCGGGCCCGAATGAGTGACTTTCAATTTAAAATCTTTCTAGTATATTACACTTTTTCGATCGTGAAACTTTTTTTTATATATATAATTCAAATGGAAAAAATTTTCTGTTGATGACTTCGATGACGGGGCCCCTTTTGAAAGCCCAGGCCCGGGGGGTTTACCCCCTTCGCCACCCCCCTTCGGCGACCGTGACTGTAATATATAAGCTCATTTTGGTTTGGTTGAAAAAGGTAACATAATTACAGTCAATAATAAAGCGAGAAAAGATGAATTTACTCCATGCACGTAAGAAAAAATTCAAGATGCAAAACATTTTAAAGGGCTTCATTGAGGAGCGATCATTCAAAACACAATAAATCCATTTTTGATTTATTTTAAATTTGAAATAAATCCATTGGTAGTATCAGAATCATTCCAAGTGCAATAATTTAACCCCAACGATAAGCGATTCATGCGAAACGTAATAAATCCGGCGTAAGTTACATAGATGTTATGCAGATTTCATACAAATTGCAATACATCTATTTGCTAGTACAGTAGTACATGTTATACCAATGCCACTCAATAATTCCATTCCAGAGAAAAAGAAGCCATCCTTAAGGCATTTGCTGGAGGAGCAATTTGGTTTAGAATGGATGGAGGATCCAATTTTGACCTGGTACAAGGATCTGTTACGTTCTGAAAGTCAAATCATTCATCCAGAATAGGAAGAGGAGCAAGAATGCGACTGTTTGGAACCTGATCATGCCGCTCACGTTTAATTTGTTCTGTTAACTTTATATGTGTACTTATTCTTTTGTACTTACGATATACCTAGTTCTTTGTATTAACCATAAAAAATATTCGTTTTGTATGTTTTAAGAAATATAATTTCCGAAAATATTGTGTAATAGATATACTTCCTCTTATTCCTACAAACCATTAATTATAACGGATTTATAACTTACATATAATAAGTAGTTATTTCCAAAAAAAATTGCATTTATAACGTTTTGATTGACCTAAATGGACTTATTACAGTTTGATTGCTTTACGGTAAGATTTGTCCTACTATAAACTTTAATAAATCCATTAAAGTCAATTAAATCGTTATAAATCCACTTTTTTTTTAGAAATAACTACTTATATACGACAAAATATTTCTTCACATACGCGTATTAATTATGTTCTCTCCAACTTGCTCATGATTACCAAATCTTGTTTTTATATTCTTTAAAACATTTCCGGAAGAACATTTCTGCAATTAATTCAAAATTGCTTCAAGTGGATTTATTGCGTTTTGTGTGATCACTCCTCAATTGCGCAAGGAGTTTTGATAGGTTTTATCATTTAAGCCAATAAATACATAAGTATTGCAAAACCCGTTTCTTAATAGAAGCAGCCGGCAATAGTAGAGCTTTTACACAATAAGCTAAAGAATTTACTCAGAGCTTACAAAATTGCGAAGGACAACAGAAGTCAAACAGGCTTATCTCTCTAAGTTTCACTCCACTTGAGAACGTAATGCCAATAGTTCGTAATCAGCACATACTTAATTTGCGTGGTGTACCCGAGAAGGTATTGAAAGCGCCAAAAATTGAAGTCATGAGTGTGGAAGTTTTAAAACCGCCGTCTTCTGATATAACCATTGAAGCAGTAACATCACCACCTTAAGTTAAATTCCTATTGAATTAACCATGCAACTGGAAGATAGTACTCTGAATGATTTGATGGTATTTCATTCGAGCCACGAGCCTGAAAGTTATAGTTGCAGAAATGGTATTTCTGAATCAAGTCCTTCCCAAGGGCGGTTGGTTCTACGAACAACCAAATTTTAAGGAGGATTATTTTAAAAGAAAAGTCTGTATGAACACTATTGCCTGAACTCTCTGAATCTGACGAACTAGAGAATAAAAATAATATGTCGGTGTCTTCGTTGTAGACTATTAAGTGACTTTGTAATATTTTATTGTGTTCTGTTGTTATACAGGGTTGGCAAAAAATTTCTGACTATCATAGTCATCATTTACCCGGGGCAAATGCGCATAGATCGAAGGATGACTCGGGGGGTGCATGTAAAGGCAATGATATTGCATGGTTGTTGGGAGGTTTATTTATCAAGTGACAATTGCACAGTAAGCATCTCTTAGTTAGAATTGAAATTTTTGTGGAAAACTCGAAAATAAACGGTGACAATTGTCACATATGACATATAAAAAAACCCGCTTGAGATAAAGCCACCTTGTTCACACCAAAACGTTCGTCATTCAACTAACTTAGGCTAGGTATCAAAATCAATGATTTCCCCAAAAATGGACTTAGGATAGTTCTGCATCGTTGTGACGATATATATACATCTTTTTCCAAAACTACAACTGTGTTGCCTTTGTCAGCTTATCCTAAAATCATATTATGTTCTTCTGATTTCTTTTTAATTGATCTAACTGAACAACTATCCTTTTTATTGTCGTTTTTTACATGTTGTGAAACTAAAGAAGTGTTCTCTTTATTTATTTATTTCTTAAGGGGCTATTCTACTTTGCGGGCTAAAAAAATTACCTACTTTTGTGATTTTTTTTAGAAATCCGCAATAGATATGTTTATAAATCTTTTTGGGTTTAATAAATACACTCTTTAAGTATACAAAAAATTTTTTTTATTATTTTTACTATATTGTATATACCTAATACCAAAATGATTTATATTCAGTATGTTGGAGGCTATCGTATGAACTAGGCGGCTCTCTAAAATATGGTTTTGAGAGAGTTTAAAGTTTTATACGCACATGCGAGAGTACCAAGGTACGCGCTCAAATAAAATGTAAAAAAACACTTAGACAGCTCGGATAGTTATAAAATTTTGACACTATATTTTTAAAGGTCTCTACTTTCGAAAACCGTAAAAAACGATTTTTTGAAGTGTACAAAGTAGAATAGCCCCTTTCCCCATCCTCCGACTGCTTGTTTCCGCAGCCCAAACAAATGTAAATCGCAGGGCGGCCATGACTTAGGCTATAGGGGGATGCTCAAATGGAGTCCACCTCATTTCCTCTAATTTTTTGTAAGTTAGATATGCAGTAAGGAACATGGCATTGCCGTGGAGCAGAATGACGTTTCGAATCGGTTGGTCACATCATTTCGAACGATAAGCGTTCCTCACGTTACTCAAAAGCTCATAGTCATTTTTTCCATGTTTCCAGGCACCAGGGAATGGGAAAACCACCTAGACCTAGGGTCTCATTCGAAAGAGGACGCCAAAAGCAATTAGTTTGGAAGGTTTCACTGGAAAGTATCTCAATTTGACGGAACTGGAACGATTTTTGTATCTCCTGGAAGCGTTTCGTTGATGAGTCATATTTTATTCAATGCGCAATCTCCAGCCTGGAAAATTATCAAAATCCACAGTTTAGAATATCTACTTTCAAATGGCCCTGGAAATTTTACTGGAATTCATCGAATTAATTAATTTTGAGCATTCTGAAAATTGACTGGAAATGAGGCCAATGCAACGGTTTTTCGTCATTTTTTCCATGTTTCCAGGATCCAGGGAACGGGAAAACCAACTAAACCACCATTTTTTGACATGCTCTTTCGAATGGCATCAAAATTTTTGCAAAAAAATTTCACTCAAAATCGCCAAAAATCACTGGCCTATAGCCCATGATTTTTTTGGTGAAAAAAATTTTTTGTTACGAAATCAAATAAAAGGGGTCTCATTCGAAAGAGGATGCCAAAAGCAATTAGTTTGGAAGGTTTCACTGGAAAGTATCTCAATTTGAGGGAACTGGAACGATTTTTGTATCTCCTGGAAGCGTTTCGTTGATGAGTCATTTTTCATTTAATGCGCAATTTCCAGCCTGGAAAATTATCCTAATTCACAGTTTAGAATAGCTACTTTCAAATGGCCCTGGAAATTTTACTGGAATTCATCGAATTAATTAATTTTGTACCTAGACCTAGAAATGTGCCTAGGGGACAACCCTTTGATGCGTTATCATGATTTTGGCCGGAAGGGAACTAAAGGTTAGGGAAGTGAGGAAACTTGAATGTCTTGTTTTTGCATTACTGCGAGCTAGACAACGGCCCAGAGACGGAGTGGATTATTTTAATTTCTCAATAAAAGCTTACGCGGAGACCGGGTTTCGAAACCGGTACCCATGGTGGTCGTGCCGCTCAACGAATTGATCCAAACTCCGTCAAGTTAGTCATCGATTTGGTCGAATGGAATCCCTCGGTAGGCCTGATTTACAATTGTACAAGATAGGGTATATTTTTTTTATAGAATTAAAGTTAATTTAAATCTTTTCTGATAAAAATTGCTAACTTACTTTAAAATCTTAAGAACAGCATTCTTTCACCCGATTCACACGATATGAGTAGGGATAGGTGCGGTTTTTTAGTACATGTATTAAATACTCTTAAGTATTGTTCATTTGCTGTTCTGCAACATAAATTCCACTCTCCCTCTAGTTTCCATAATTCCTTGTGCAGCATTGGGCGGAAAAATAACCTCACCCATTCCGAGATAACGATTGCAAATTGAGTCAGAGTGGATATGGATTCCGAATCACCGACTTACTCTGCTACCGCCAATGGTCTTTTATCGCAATCTGTTTTTAGTAAAAAACAACAATTGGGGATCGAACTTGGGATCTTCGGGATGAAAGGCCGACCCGTTGTCACTTACTCCACCGACGACTTTTCTACGATCTGTGGTCTACTATATCCAATATTTCTATTTAGTCTTCGTAACAGCGATTTAAAAGTAATTCAATTTACTTCAATATGTTGTTTGTTGTTGTTCTCGTTTGCCAGTTCAATTCATTTGAATTTTTTTTTTTGTGCAATTGCCTATGAGTTTACTTGCAATTCTGAAAACGACAGTACAAACACATTCGTATTCGTTTTGAATTATCCTGAAATAAAAAACAATTGAAATTTAGAGGTTTTTTACCACAGGAACCATTTGAATATAATTTCAAGCATAATAGGCTGTACCGCGATATAATAAATTTAAAGAGACCACAAATGAATTAAATTAATTCTACATCGCTTACCGTGGCCTACTGTGAAAGTATTCCTTTTAAGGATGCCAATTAACTCCCGCAACTTTTCAATTTACCGTTGTTGGTAGAGATCTTGAACTACCTGTATAGGAACTATAAGGAAAACAGAAAGCACAAATATTAGCACTCGTGTTCATTGTTAAGAGTTTACCCTGTGCCAATTTAAAAAAAAATATTATTTTTTCATACAGCAGGTAAAGAATGAAGGCATGCTTAAGCATAAAAATTACACTAAAAGCGGTTTAATTAAGAAATACAATTAGAAGCTGTAAAACATAATTAGAATAGACATTTCGACTAAAGTAATGAGTTTAGTGGAGCGAGGTATAACCGATTGTCATGCAAAGCAGGCCAACAACAGATGCTCTTAGTTATATGGTCAACATTAGTGCTTCTAATGGAATACACTAACATGATTTTTTCGTGCCAATACCTTTAGAAGAAAGCTCTTTGATTCCTTTAATACCATCAAATCATATGGTGCCTAATATGGATCTTGTTAAAGTTTTTAACAACTCGTTACCAGTTTACTTCACATAACTTTTTCAGAATAATGAGCAGTGGTCCCACTGTAATCACTAAATATTCAGGTCAAAAGCTGTAAAGCGACATTGTTATGATTTTTGTGAAATCTTAACTATCTATCCGTTCCAATTTAGGCACAAGTTCACGAAGTTTTCATGTAAAAATGCCAATTATACAAACACAGTCGAACCTGGGTAAGCGAGGATTTAAAGGTTTTTCACATAGCCAGTTTCTGACTTATAAGACTCCCTCCCCAATTCTATGCTCATAGAATCGCGAATAGTCAGTCTACATGAAGAAAAAGATTTTTCACTCTTTTTTTCTTCGTTTTGGCTCTTTGATTTCCAGGCAAGAGTCGACTTACGCAAGTGCCGATAAAGAAATTTCCGACATTTGTCATCATTCTTTTGCTTTATTGCATTCTTGGTTACCATTGCCTTTCTATTGGAAAGGAATATATTGTAACCTGAGTGCTCGAAAATCTTCGTCCTCGGAGGTCTTGCTTCAAATAAGAAAACATGACATAATTGCTGGGGGCTAGGTCCGGACTGTATGGTGGGTGATTTATTTCTCCGAACCCTGTCTCAATAATGGCACGCTTTGCAACTCCCGAAGTGGATATGGACGTATTGTCCTGCAAAAACAGGATTCCTTCAGACAGTTTGCCTCTCCTTTTCTCGACAACCACTTGACGCACTTTTAGCAACAATGCGATGTAATAGTTCCCGTTCATTGTAGTTTGTTTTAGGAAGGAAGTCAATGAACAGAATCACTTCCCAATCCCAACAAACACTGGCCATGAGCTATTTTAAATTTCCGCGGCAGCTTTTCTCCCTTTTCGATACACTAATGTTTTGACTCTGGATTGTATACTATCGGACCCATGCTTCATCCACAGTAACAATGGGAGAAAAAACGTCGTCAGGATTATCGCCACAAACTCCTACGAAGTTTTAACCGGACGCTGCTTGTCCAGCGGAGTGATCATTTTTGGCACCCATCGCGCGCGCACCTTTGTAATGTGCAAATGATTATGCAAAATGTCACCGATTCATTTCTTGCTAATCCCTATGGCTTCAGCTATCTGCCACATTTGTCTAGCTTCACACCAAGGTCAGTACCGGACTCAACACGACGGATAGTAGTTTCAGCAAAGGTATAATCAAAGACGAGCTGATTGGGGTTCCTACAGAATGACATAACTTCACATTTATCCAGGTTAAGCTGCAGGCCATTTGAGGCATACAAACCTTGAAGGTATTCAAATCATCCTGAATGCAAGAAGAATCATAACTGTTTCTAACACATGAGAAGATCTTCATATCATCTTCATAGATTAAGACTTTGGAGTGCCTAATCAGAGGGACAATGTTATCAATGGCAAGAATGAACAGCAACGGCCACAGATGGCTACCCTGCGGTACACCAGATGAAGCTCTAATAAATCGAGATAAAGTGATACGGAAAGATACTGGGTATGACTTATCTTTTAAGTAAGAGCGGATCCAGTCGAGCAATAAGGGCGGAAAAACCAGCTTTTCCAATTTAAGCATAATCACAGAGTGAGGGAGCTTATCAAACGCTTTGCTAGAGTCGGTGTAAACGCAGTCGGTCTGGAGACCTCGCTGGAAGGCAGAGATTATGTGGGATGTAAATTCAAGCAGGTTAGTTGTCGTCGATCTACCAGGCAGAAAGCCATGCTGATTAGACGAGATTAACCCCTTACACTGCCCAACAAGCTGCGAATATATAACAGATTCGAACAACTTAGGTATGCAGGAAAGCTTCGCGATTGGCCTATAGTTTGTTATTAAGTTTTTATGCCCCTTTTTATAAACGGGAATTATAAAGGAGCTCTTCCATAATGTAGGAAATCTGCCGGCCTGAAGAGATTTGTTGAAGATGAGTACCAGCGGAGTGAGTAAGGCGTCAGAGCAGGATTTCAAGAACGCAGGTGGAACAACATCAGGACCAAAAGAAAAGTCAAGTTTAAGCTCATTGATACCATCCATGATAATATCACGAGATATAATGGGCAAGGCAATGAAGGCAGCGGGACGGTCTTGGATATGACCAAACTCATTTAGGGAAGGCACAAAGTCTTTAGATGAAAAGGCGCCCTAAAAAAATAATGCAAAGTTATCGGCTATGTCGGGCGCACTGCATTTAGAGGTTCCATTATACCACATTGTAGATGGGTAATTATCAGATCTCTTTTTCATATTAACAAATTCGAAAAAAGTACGAGGATCATTATGCAAGTTGTCGCGAACATTATCAAGGTATTCTCTGTATAATGATGAAGATAATGCCAAAAATCGTTCGTAGCAATCAACAAAATCACAATAAGCTGAAGTGTTTCTACAACGTAAGTAAGTTTTCCATAGTCCATTTTTTTTATTCTTAAGGCTCCGCAGCTCACTAGTATAACACGGGGGAGAATGACAGAATGGTCTCGACCGTTTGAGTGGTATGCACGAATTAAACAATTAATAACTCCTATCATAAAACACGGAAACGCACTGATCGACATCGCTATCATCAAAAAGAGATGCGAAATCGATCGAGAGCATCCTGTTTGAGAGAACAGAGAAATCCGCCCTTTTAAAATCAAGAACGTACTGATTCACGTTGGGGTCGGCAGTATAAGAACCATCGTAGCAAAACGAGATGAAAATGGGCGGATGCAAACTGTCTATAGCGGATAAGCTACGAGAAGCCGATTCGACTATAGTGTTACTCGAGTCAGAAGTAAAGATAAGATCTAACTGTCTTCCCATCGAGTTCTTTACATCACTCATTTGGTGTAAACAAAAGGAGGAGATGGCGTCAAGAAAAAGGGAGTCTCTAACATAAGACAATTTAAGGGAAGGTAGTCATCGTCATCAGTGTGAACATTGGGTAAATTAAAGTCACCAAGAAGGATGATTTCGTCCTCAGGGTTCGTCATATTATTAATATATATACTTTGTACAGTTTTACTAAATCAATTTACTCTTATTCACTTTCAACTTCATATTGCATTACGCTGAGACTCTTCAGTGAACTCCTAATTCCTTAATTTAATAAGAAATTTAATCTACTCATTTAAGAGCCCTCGGCTTCCATTGCAAGTCCTTAATTGATTCACCACAACTTCAAAAAAACCCAAATCACTTTTAACAGGTTGCAGCATTCCTGCATATACCCACTTTCATCGACTTAACGTTATAGCATGAAAGCGAGAACAGAGATTATGGCACGTCCACAAGACATGCACTTAGTCAGCCATCGTCGTTCAAAGCAAATTTACCCACTGGTATCGATCGCAAAACTATTTCGTGCACTTATTGAAAGCGGGTAGGTGCCTTCATATTAAATTACTTACGGGAAACCTCTTATCGGCACACTAAGCTTTCAAGAACCTCTTCCGTTGAATCGGAATTCGAAGAAAAAAAACCGCATCAGTTCGGATCGCCGGAGCAACTTTAGCTTCAACTTCTGCTCCACTTTCTGCTTAAGTGAGATTTTTATGTGCTTGTATGTGAAAGCAATCAAAACTTTCAAACATGGGAATAATAATTTTTGGCTTTTCATTGGCGTTCATTCGGAAAATTTTTTGGGATTTGCCTGAGAGCGAAGCGACTAAAGCCATTCACATCCTCGTTGCATGCTTTCGTCTCGAGCATTAAAAAACAATTACTCCGCGGAGAGTTTCATCTTCTAAATTGCGGTAGAAAAGGAATGTTGATTTTTGCCAAAAATATCATTAATTATTGCTGTGTCATTAGTCAGTTAGAGAGTCGAGCACCTGCTGCGACGACGTTACTTTTTTTTATCGAATCGAAGAAGTTCCCAAGCAAGAAATTGGTAAAGTTAAGCTTTCGGTCAGGACTTGGTAGAACTCTCCACAAAAACGGATTTTGATGAGACAAGATAAACGTGTACAGGGTGCTGCCACACTGGACTGTTCCAATGCAAGCAGTATTGGCAAGCAAAAAGTTTGTGATTAACCAGAAAAAGTTCAGACAACCTAGAAGAATTCTTAGCGCTTGTTATAATTTTGTACTTGACTGGATGTTTGCAAACCATGTGATATCTTGTAAATGCTGTCGGTGGCAATCTTATTCCACTTATATCTCCAAAAAAGGCACAAGAGTTTGGATTATTGGGGCGAAGTTAAAATCACTACGCCAATTTTGCGACGAAATTAGTGCCAAACAAGAAGAAACTAATTTGCGGAGTTCCAAAATGGCTAATGATGCAGGAAAAAAAGGAAAATATTCTCGGTTTCTCATAGCACAGGAATGACTGATAAAAAAAGTTTTTGTGCAGACGAAATATTAACAGTAAAAAAGAAGTTTGCGAACTGACGAGCTTAAAACACTCAACCTGCAGTCGACTTGCTTATTACCTGATTTATCAAATATTTCAGAATTCAAATAAATTAAATGATTGCAGAAGACCACTTAAATCAAATGTTGCACCGGATATTACGGCGGGCTTATATAGACATTTTCCGTCACGGGCGCATTGGGGACAATGATGTGAGGATTTTGACATTTAAATATAATTAGATACACCACGCATAGGCTTGTTGCTAACCAAGCTTGCCCACCAATCACTACTGGACTGGTCACCAATATCCGACCGAATTATCACCGCCAGATTCCGGACCAGGGTACGTTACATCTGAATAATTCAAAGCTATGCGCCGACCAAACAAGCGGATATAAAAACTAAGAAGGACCAACTCCTTGGCGACACCTTTGATAAGGCTCCTCCAGGTGATATAAAAATAGTCATGGGGGTTTTCAACTGGCTCTAACAACATCGGTCTGGAACATGTGATCGGAAATTTTGGACTCGGAAACAGAAACGCAAATGAGGAGTCGTTTGTTGAATTTTGTAACTCGCGGCAACTTGTCATCGGTGGATCCTTATTTAAACACAAAAAATGCCACTTAACATCCTGGGTTTCCCCAGATGTCAGAACTGAAAATCACATCCATCTTGTAACAGCTAAATTTCGCTTATGCACCGCAGCAGTACGCCCACGTAACACGACATCTAATATACCACGGCTTAATCTGCAGAGGCTTAAAACACCGAACATCCGCAGCGCATAGAAACATTGTGTCAAAAAGCTGATGCACTGCATCAAAACACCGGCGACTCCATCGACCAAAAATGGGAAAGGACAAAGGAATGTTTTACGAGGCGCGGTACAGAACACGTGGGATGTTAAGAAAGCGGAAGACAGCCATGGCTCAACAATGCTATGATCCAAATTCAAGAACGGAAACAGATTATAGATCGTTTTAATTCTGCTACCGATGTTGAAGTCAAACAATAAACTATAAAACTGTGCTCTACAGAAACGGGTCCAAAAAAGAATAAGATGTGACAAGCGCAACTACATCAACGCACTAGCAGAAAAAAAAGAAGAAGCGGCCTACCGCTGTAGACTGGTTAATTTCGTCGTAAAAAATTTCAAACCCTTATAGCTTGTAGGGAGGTGGAGATAGACCCCACCCCCCTTAAAAATTTTTTTCGTTTCTCATCTGGATTTTCATTTTTTTCATACGACCTAAGACACACCCACCAGAGTCCTTAAAGCTAGCTCGTGTTGTCCCCAAAGCTGGAAAATGTGGCCATGCTAGGCCAAAATATTACAGGTCGATTAGCCTGACGTCGTTTTTACTAAAATCTGTGGGAAGAGTTATAGATTCGCATATTAGGGAGAAAATTAACCGTAGCCTACTGTCCGTAACTCAGCACGACTACTCAAAGGAAAAATCGGTGGACACAGCTCTACATGAGATAGTGTTCGAGATAGAAAGGTCCCTAAACTATAAAGAGTTGACTCTAGGTTCTTTAATTGACATAGAAGTAAGTTGCCTTTAACAACGTAACATAAATGCTCTTGAAATGGCAAAGGTGGACAATACTATCTGTAGTTGGATAGCAACGTTGCTAAGCAATAGAGCGGTAACCTCCGATTGGGGAAGAATCTCTCTAAATAAAACGGTATGTCGAGGCACACGACAGGGCGGGGTCCTTTCGTCCCGTTTATGGCTGGTAGTCCTGAACGAGATACTTGTGAAGCTCGAAAAAGACGGCGTAAAGGCGGTCGCGTACGCCAATGACGTCGTTATATTAGTGGCAGGCAAGTGCCTGAACACGATTAGCGAACTCACGGAAATAGCCCTAAGGAAGCTAAGCTCCTGGGCAAGAATCGATATAAACTCGCGTAAAACGGAATTGGTACTTTTCATAAGGAAATATATGGTACATACCTTTAAATTACCAAGCCTGGACGGAATGCGATTAGAACTCAAGTCACATGCCCAATACCTGGAACAAAGTGAGGATTAAAGCCCCACATAATGCACTGGGTATATACGGCGGTTGTGCTACCAATCCTACTTTATGGCGTTATGGTTTAGTGGCCGGCTGTAGAGAAGAAAACCTATCTATCTAAATTGAAACACGCACAAAAATTGACGGGAGTTGGAATCACGGGGGCACTCAAATCCATGCCCTCTCGCGCTCTAGACACTGTTCTGTACGATAGGGTGATGCTGCGCTTGAAGGAATCAAAGTTCCTCAAGATGCGAGGGTACAGCCGTATCAGCGTTGGGGAATGTCTAACTACTGTCACCGACTACATAATACCAGTTAGAGACTTCAATAGGAAGGCCAGGGTAATAATACCAGACAGGCTGTTCTGGGAATCTAGAGCAGAAGAACATCTGAGCATCGCCAATATCTATGACTGTAAAACTGCAACGGGTGTAGGGGCCGCAGTGTACTGTCAAGAGCTAAATGTTCAATCGCCATACAGATTTCTCAGCGAATGTAGCATAGCATAGCAAGCTGAGCTGTACATAGGGCGGCCTAAATGGTTATCATTGAGCCGCTGGCACCTCGGTCAATATCTACGTGGACAGCCAAACAGTGCTTAAAGTTCTGGGGTTCAACGAATTTAAATCTAAAACGCGCAGTCTTAGCACAAATAAAAAAGTGCAACTTTGCGGGGTACTAATCCACATAGGAATAGCTGGGAACGAAGTGGTGAACGATCTCGCCAAGAAAGAGGCTAAATTGGGGGCTCATGTGGAAGAGCAAATACTACCTCCAATACAAGTCGTTATCAAGCACCTTAGTGACGACTTGTTGGACCGTACGAAGAAAAGATGGGAAGATACCACAATGTGCATCTCGAGCATCGACCTGTGTAGACACTGTTAGAAACTCGACAAAAAAGAAACAATAGAGCATCTTCTATGTCATTGCCCTGGGTTTGTAAAAGCAAGACAAAAATCGCTGCACAGATACTTCAACAAGGATCTAGAGGAAGCTTCTAGGTGCAACATTGAGAGTATTGTGAAGTTCGCAACAGAGACGGGTACCTCTATAGTTTAAACAAAGACAACGACTCGACTACCGCAGTACAACGTCTATAGGATATAGGA
The DNA here is from genome assembly GCA_964036015.1 of Leptarthrus brevirostris. Taxonomy (NCBI): domain Eukaryota; kingdom Metazoa; phylum Arthropoda; class Insecta; order Diptera; family Asilidae; genus Leptarthrus; species Leptarthrus brevirostris. Next base: position 12,198,938 of record OZ038373.1, read on the forward strand.
TATGCAAATTTTATAACGATATGGACCTGGCGCGGTATATGCGAGGCTTTCGAGGCCGCCACTGTAACCGAACTTAATCTACAACTAGTTTAGCGCATCCGTAGGGCCAAGATAAAACTCAAAGTGACTTTAAATGAAGAAATTATTTTACCTTATGAGATCCATCAAGGTCTTCATTAAAACCGGCGCAGACAACTACGATAATATGAAGATTTAAAATCAACCTCAGGTAGACTTGAGAGTCATGTAACTTGAGAACAAAATTCAATTTAGGAAACCGTCGCAACGTCACTTGTGATTTCTCGCAATATTAGACTTCATAGCACTTTTTCGTGCATCCTTAAAGTATCTAAACAAGAGTTGTCTGTTGACACATTTCCTACAACTTTAATCATTTCCCTGTGGTAACACTAAACCGTCCTGCCATATCTGTAATATTTAATTTGTCATCCTAATGCGGCTAAAACGTGCCACCACTAAAGCAAAGTGTCTCAGTGTATTTTTGGAGATATGAACAATAAAACTCCATGGTTCAACCTAATCTTTCCACTTTTATCCGAGCTTAGTCCTTTCGAGATGATTTATTGTGTAAAAAATTTGCCACGTTCCCACGATGATGAAGCAAAACCATCAATCATTCAAATAGAAATTTGCTTTCGATTGAAGTTTCCTTCGATTATGTAAAATATGTCTGCAGGAGCGAACCTAAGCAATTTACAATTGTCCTTTAAATGAAGCTGCGAGATATTCATGAACGGAAACTGAGGCAACAAACAATGGCGGTTAACGTACTGGTTATGCCGTAAATAGCGCGAGATGCAGTCAGCATTGGCTTGTGCAAATTTATTGTCCATTGCCCGAGCCTGATGGGACGAACGATTTATTGTCATACCAAGTATGGATATTATGGAATAGGTACACATGTACAACTCTAGCCAAGGCAATAGATTGTCCTAGATAGGAGTGGGTTGGGCTAGAGTGATTTGGGTGGAAACATTTCATGTATGACAGGCTTGTGATAAAGGTGGACAAACAGACTCCACTCATTTGGTTCAGCTTCATTAGTAAATATGTAGATCAACAAAAGATTGTGTTTGCAGACGTGCCTTGTTTTAAAATGAGTGGATATCGAAGTGGCCCCGATTCGAGTTTCGATCAGGAATCATGGGCTGGCCCTTCCATTTACTGCATCGATGTTAGTATCGTTCAAGTCATAAGGATGCTTACAAGGGCTTGCACTTGCAGTCACGATGTACAAAATTCTGCCATCCCATTTTCAGCAATTATTATCAACGCGAGGGTGGAAATGCACGAAGAATGATGCCTTTGTCACGCCGATATTGAGTCTGTTGTTTAGTAAGTATCCTCTGCAAAGTATCACTTTATGAGTAAATTGAGGAGAAGCATGCTTTTCAGTGACAGAGTGTATTAGTTCATCAACGGTACACCAGGATTTCCGCAGTTTATGAAAATTAATTTCATCCGCCCTCCATTCCACATAACCTCTGGTGGCAAATGAGAATTTTTCCATCAGAGAGTGGCGCATCGCGGACTGATTTTCCAGCAAACAGTGAACATTGTTCAAGGAGCACAATACTAAGTCGACCTAGATATATGTCTATGTCTACCACTTGGGTCTTCCGCGAAATAAATTATGTGTTCAAGGAATCTTCTGTATTCAAAGCGTCGCACTCAAAGTACCTAATAAATGTACTCAAAGGGGTTGGAGTTTACATATCATGCCCAAAATTTTGTATAAACATCAATCAAAAGTATGACGTGAATGTTAAGCGGAAGAATCGCTTTTCCAGTCGGAAAATGGGAACGTGCCAGCCGCCGCGTGCACATGGTAGCACTGTGGCACTCAATAAACTCTTATTGCTATGAGCTTTTTGTGCAATATTTATTAAGCAACAAGCCAAGGTAGACTACGTCGAGCAACCTGTCTGCAAAGTATTTTGGGCGAGGGAAACACTTCTTTGTCAGACGAACTGTGTTGTCTTTTGTGGCACATTTCACTGTCACATTTCCCCATAGAATTTTTTTCCTTGACGTTTTCGAGTTGAAACAGACGTGAGAAATAGGAACTTTTTTTCGTGCAAGAATAACTTCGGATAAGGTTTGCGTTAGGAAGGAACAACGTCTATTCGAAAATGCTTCAAATAATGTGGAAAGGATGCACGGGTAGGCAATTGAGGTTTATTCTAAAGAAAAATTACCTCACCTGCCTTAAATAAATTCGGTTGGGTAGCACAGTCTTTGAAGAATATTTATATTCGAATGCAAACACGATAACGCCGACATCATGATTTTGACAATAAATAATTCATTTTTGTGATGAAATGAAACCCTATGATGTAGACGAACAGTTTTGACATGAAAGGAAGACCGATTTGGAAAAATAAGGAGCTAAACAATTAATTGAATGATTTGAGTTGAGCCCCGACAAAGGATGTGAGTCGAGCCCCGACAAAGGATGTGAGTCGAACCTGGCTCTCAACAAGGAGAAACAACAGAAAATGGAAATATTTTTTATATTCGCCATGCTCTGGTTAGGTGCTACTAAAAACATCGCTTTGTCCACTTATACCATTGTACCTAATATATTCATGGGAATCTAACTTTCTATAAACACTGCCATTTAGAAGTGGCTACCATGCACACTACTTTTTCCGGTCAAACGTCTACTAAACTATACTTTCTTTGTAATCCGGACAGGACTATCGCAGAGCACAAAATTAATTGATTCCATCCAATCCGGAATAAGAATAACAAAGCAGCTGGGGAAGACGGACTACAACTCCTATAAATGAACCCAGCACAAAGTGCATAGATAATCACACGTCTACTTAGAGAGGCCTGGTCAAGTAACAACATATGGAATGGAATGGAATGGAAAAATGACATAATAATAAAATTACCCAAGAAAGGAAACCTACAAGAATGCAGCAATTGGCGAAGCATCACTCTGCTCAACACGATAAACAAGCTACTAGCCAGCATAATAATGAAGAGAATTTCAGACGAAATTGAGCATAAGCTATGTGACAACCAAACTGGCTTCAGACCAAACAGGGAATGTACTGACCAAATGACTACCGTCGAGGACTCCCTTGGGATGATTCTTTGGTCGTTCCACCTTATCCTGACCATCTGGGTCTGATTTCTCTTGACTCTCTTGGTTTATGTGTGGTTTAATTTTTAGTTTAATTTTATTACTTATATTTAACTTTTGTAGTAAACTATTATGATGAGTCGGTTGCTGGAGAACGGACGGACGAGTTGAAACTTCTAGGATACGGTGATCCTCATCTGGATATTCTCAAGTGTTAGTTACACCTACAAGTGGTAGCAACCGGGCAATGTATCCTAGAATGTAGCCAAGTAACTAATGCGGGAGGAGATAACCTCTTGAAAAATCCCCCTAACTCCAAGGGAGTCTGCAGTGTCGTCGTCCCCTCGGCAGGGATAATTGGGTCGCGAATGGCGTTTTCGCGCTTCTGTGGCAGTGGAAGTGGATTGTATGGGAGACCCCAACAGGTTGGCTATACCCACGGTACCCACAACACAACAGTAGCAGCTTTGGGACAATTACCTTTCGAAGGAACTGTGGCGGCTATAGAGGCTGGCTCGCTCCCACCAGCTGAAACTGCTGTAGCAGTCCTGGAAGAGGGTGCCATTGGCATAATAATAACTAGCACTTCCTCAGGTGCGGCGGTGCAGAGACGGGGGACTCTAATGAGTTGGCTATCTCCGCGATACGCACACCAGTAGAAGATGCAAATCTGCCTTCCAAAGGGTTAGCTGCGGTTAATCCGGAGGGGGTTCCTTGTCCTGACTCAGGACTAAAGCGTTACGGCCTGGAACCCTTCAATGCCGTAGGCAGAGAAGGGATTAAGGTTGTAATTAACGCATGGACCAAGAAGGAACACTGGAAACGGTGGGAAAACATGGATTTATGCAGATCTGCCTTCCGTAGGGTTAGCTGCGGTTAATCCGGCGGGGTTCCTTGTCCTGGCTCAGGACTAAAGCGTTACGGCCTGGAACCCTTCAATATCGTAGACAGTGAAGGGGTGAGTGATGTAACTAACGCATGGACCAAGAAGGAACACTGGAGACGGTAGGAAAACATGGATTTATGCAGATAGGCTAGGATTCTAGCAGTGACCCAGGAAACCGAGGTTAGTGGCGACAGTGGGATAACTGGATACTCAGTTGCCCCCACTAAGGGAGACTGGAAGGGGACGAAAAGGGACCCGGTTATGTGGTCTGTTTCGGCTAATCCCCAGAGAGGTGTTTTTAGTGAGTAAGAATCTCACACTACCGGAGGGCACGGGCTGTCTGGTGTCTTTTGAAAGATTTTCACCTCTCCCGCAAAAAAAAAAATTTAAAAATAATGATGAGTCTGAGGGAAATAAATAAATGTCTTTTTCTAATTCTTAACCCTAAAAATTAAAAAATACTACGAAGTTTATTCGAATTTCCACGACTGTATAACAAGACCGGAACATTTGACTTGATAACTATAGTAGTATATATATAACAACCCGTAAGAACGGGCAGTCAAAGGAGATGAAAAACAAAAAGAAAGTTAATTTCACTTCAGATGCAATCACGGTCCTGTTCACAAGTGTCACTGCAGCTTTGTTCTGTCTTCATGAATACAAATAGCTTTCCTTCATACCACGGATAAACTAGTTGTGAAGCTATTCTATTAACTACATTAAGCGCTATCTCTCACACTCTTGTTACTTTGTGCCACCAGAAATAGCAGGATGAAAGTCAGAGTTTCAGTCACGTAACAATTTGCAAAAGTGAAGAAGTAGAGAGCAGTTTACAAAGCTGCTCCTGGAAAACTAAATTGAAACGGAATCGAAAATTAGCATCCTAATAATCTTTCTTACCAATTTGTTGCAAAAAGTCATTAACACAACCGAGGCAGAAACACAACTTGACTCGTATTTATTTAGCAGATATCCGGTACACTTATTGTTAGACTTTGCGTGTTTGTTTTGCCGAATTGAAGTATTTACATTTCAAACAAGTCATTTGTCTACATTTGCAATTATTTGCTCCGTCGAATCACATCTAACAAAGAGAAAAATTCCCTCCTGGATTGCTCTGCTATCGCCATGTCTCGTCCTCGTTGTGTCCTGTCTTGCCTTTCCATTATATATTACTTGCGCCACCTTCGCAGTCCTTCGCAAGTTTGGCAAATTTTTCGCTTTAAACATAGTAATTGATGCTGGAGAATTGCTACGAAAATTGTTGTTTTAATGGGAAATTCTTCCATCCATCGAGTTATGATATTCGACGGAGCGAAATGAAAACATAACCGGGGTTTGTTTTCAAAGGGCAAATTCCACCAGCCCCAAAGCAGGCTTATGACCTCGTCGTACTTTTATTTCCCAACAAGCTTACATATTTTGTGACTTTAAATAAAATGTATAAAAATAAACAAACACATTTCGACTGGTTTATTATGGACACAAAGTGGCTACAATGTTGCCCTCGCCCTATTATTTATCCTGGCTGGGGCTCCGGGTTATATTGCGCGCTCCGGGCTCTACTTCCGCAGCTGAAGGCTGTAACTATTATTGGCGTTTTTAATTTCTACAAAATTCGCAATTACATTTTAATAGGATACTTTCCGACGAAAATATTGAATAAACATTGAATTAAAATTTCAAGAATAGCATTATTATTGCACATAGTTACTTTGGGGCGAAATGTTGTGATCGATAGTCGTAAAAGGATTAATATTTAATGGAAGTTAAATATTTTCTAAATGCAGAAACTATGGTCCGTTTGAATCCACTAAGCCTCAGGCTATGAATATTAGAGGCTTTAAAAAACATAATTTAAATCGAAATTTGCAATTAATGCGGATGATCAGTCTTTACGGTGGATTGTAATTAAATCTTCTTTTCAGTACATTTGTGATTAAAGTAATGAAAAGAAAATTTTAGAGACGAACAAAATATTCCCCCCCCCCCCCCTGCGTGAATTACCCCCACTTATCTCGGTCTGAAGCGTTCGCAGGCCTACTCTAATGAGTCACGGTCCATATGGGCGAATGCTACTTCAATAGCGGCTCTCGATAATGCGACGTTTGGATATCTGGACTTGTTGGTGACCCTTTCAACTACAGAAGTCCAAAAGATTCAAATCTGCTCTGTTCTCTGGGTCCTTTAATCCCGTGCGGGGCATATGGCATCTGCACCTTCTGCACCAACGCCTTTTACTGTTGTCACGATTTGTTGATCTCGGTGCCTTCCTTCTCTACGGATCTTATTCATGTGTTGCGCGGTTGTCCCATTAGACGTATTCCTTGGGTCCCGTAAGGGTTCCCCTCTAGAGCCTGCTGAGCGATGTTGTTTGGCTCTTTTCTTAATGTTTGGCCTGTCCGTTGTCGCTTTCGCCTGCGAATACTGGTGTCTATCCCGTCTTGACCTGTAAGACTGTGTAGGTCTTCGTTGGTAATGACCTCCGGCCAATGGATGTTAATGATGCACCAGAGATACCGGTTGACAACGGATTGTAGCTTAGGTGTTATTTGACAGATCACGTTCCATGTTGACTAGCCGTACAACAGATTTTCTATTCGAAGATCCGGAGTTTTGTGCGTCTGGAGATGTTGTTATTGCGCCATATCTCAGCAAGAGTATTAAATGCAATTCGAGCCTTATTGATGCAAACCTGTACGTCAGCTTCTTCTCCGCCGTCTGCTGTAACTGTTGGTAGGATAGGCATAAATTGTCAGCATAGTTCAGTTGCGTAAGGTGGTTAAAAAGTTTCATCTAATCTCTCGCGATGGGTGGTCATCTAGAGCGATGCACAATACGTCATTAATGACCATCAGGTAAAGCAAAGGTGACATTATGCATCCTTGTCTCACTCCGTTCAGCACTTGGAAGGCCTCCGATAGTTTTCCCTTATGTATCACATTGGGTTCCTGAGTAGGACTCCTTTATGATGGTGATAATTTTTGTCTGAAATGCCTCCCCTACGTTATGCTGCCCATATATATTCGCGATCAACGCTATCAAACACCTTCTGGAAATCGAAGAACATTAAATGTAAAGAGAACCTCCCTTCGAGGAATTGCACGATGATAATTTGGAGGATGTTGATGTGATCGCTGCAAAAGAAACTCTCAAGAAAGCCTGCCTGTTATTCATTTAGAGTGCGCTCGACAATTTGCTTGATTCGCATTAGGATGATTTTTGCCATCAATTTGGGGACTGGAGTTACAAGGCAGATACCGCGCCAATTGTTACAACTCCTCAGGTCGCCTTTTTTGGGAATCTTCACAATTACGCTTTATGATATGTCTCGGTTTTCCAGTGTTCCTGGAATACGCGAAGAAGAATATCAGCCACAGCAACGTGATTCGACTTAAGGAGTTCCACTAGTATTCCATCAATCCCTGGGGCCTTACCGAGGTCCATTTAATTGCGTCAACCAAGTCCAATTTTTTTCGGAGTTCTGATGGTAAGACTGGTCACAGTTGGCGGATGTTCAGCCTAAGATAAAGAGGTATTCGACGGTCCAAAGGATGTTCCTTCGGGACTAAAAGGGATCCATTGCTACCTCTCATAGGATGTTCAGTTGCAACAGTCTTTCCAACCAGTATCTTGGCAATTTTAAATAGATCTTCACTGTCACCGCGGTAGGTCGCTTCTTCTGCCTTTTCTGCTAATGCATTGCTGTAATTGCACGTTTCGCGTCTCACACTTACTTGGACGCCTTTCTGTAGACATGGGCATCCAGTTCTAACTGCAACGTGCAGAATTGATGCGGTCTTAAATTTGCTTCTGTTCTTGTATTCTGGACCGTGTGGCGTCACTTCCGTTCTCTAATTGTCCCACGTATTCTATGCTACAGCTCACAAAGAATTTCTTCGTCCTCACCGATTTTTGGTCGATGAAGTCGTCGGTGTTTTAAACCTCTGTACATTGAGCCGTCGTATACTAGATGTTGTGTTACGTTGTCGTCCTGTTGCCGTGCATAAGCGAAACTAGACCTTATGTCGAGAAGACACTTTATCCAGCTTTTCGAAACAGTCAGTGCTGTCTGGGGAAACACAGGATATTAGACGGCATTTCTTGTGCTTAAATAAGCATCTACCGATGACAAGTTGCCGAGAATTACAAAATTCAACAAACAACTACCCATTTGCGTTCCTGTTTCCGAGACCAAACTTCCCAATTACATATTCTAGGCCGATGTTGACAGAGCCAACCTTAGCGTTGAGATCCCCCATGACTATTTTGATATCACCTTTAGGAGCCTTATCAAAGGTGTCGCCAAGGAGCTAATAGAAGGCCTCCTTAGTTGTTATATCCGTTTGCTCGGTCGGCGCATAGCATTGAAGTATTGAGATGCTACGTACCCCTTAGTGTTTGGCGGGCAAGCTTGCCCAGCAACAAGCCTACATCTGACATGCGAGATGCATCTAATTCTTCCTGGCCAGAGTATAGCAGAACAGTTTCAGATGTGAGTGATGTAAGCTCTTCACTTCCTCTCCATTTAGTTTCGCTAAACCTCAATATATTTATTTCCATTTCCCGCTCCACCTCCATGATCTTTGCGTATCCACTAGACGTTTCGTGTGTATGTTGGTTTTTCTCAGATAGGCGGATTAAAAGCCTACTTATCCTATTCTAGAAGGAGAGCTGCTCCTTAAGGCGTCCTGGAAATCGCTATTTCCACGGTTATTGTTCTAACGAAATTTCTAGCGTGATTCCTAGAAGACTCATTACAACGCGCGACACAAGAGCTGCAAGTCGCTCCCACCCGTATACTCTCCAGGTCAAATTTATTTATTCATGAAAATTCGCTAAGACTGGCTATCACAGCAAAGAAACATTGTTGATACCTAAACTTAAGATATATGTTTTACTCATTGTTCAATGATTAGTTGTAGTTGGGCCTGCAGCTGCTGTCTTGAACGTCCGAATTCGATATGGGTAGCGAACTCATTGAACAGTCGGGACATAGAAGCGATGTGATCGTGCATTCCATACAAGGTTCGGTGGTGAGGCACATGGAGGAAGTCGTGATTACTCAAGGTCCTGGCCGGGACGGCGATGCTAACGTCGTTGAGTAGCTCGGTAGAGTTAATCGACCCCTGCAACAAATCACACACAAAAAAAAACAGTTTTAGAGACCTTGAGTCTCTTTTCAAGAGATTCGAGAGAAATTAGACTAAGCCTGGCAGGATAAGGAGGATGGTGAAGAGGGTCGCGACAGGGGAGGCCGCGAAGAGCGAACTCCAGAAAGTGCAGAAAAGAAGCCTCGTTGTATTGATCATCAAGGTCCTTAGATCATATCTTTACAAAGCCAAGCGTGGAATTGGCTCTGCCAACCAGGAAGTCCACATGGTCCTCCAAGAAGAGACTGGAGTTAAGAATCACGCAAAGGTCCAGGCGTGACCGCCCATGGAGTAAATGAAAGAAATAGGACGACTCCTACGTAAAAAGGACATAATGGTGGATTTGCTGGCATTCAGTGGACGACGATTATTGGAGCAGCAATCATGAAAAATATGCAAATCGGAACTCAACAAAGCACAGTCGTCGTCACAGGAGACCGCTCGGAAGATTTTAGCATCATCAGCATAACACAGGATTTAGAACCTAGGCAGGAGCAACGAGATCCCATTAATATAAATTATGAAGAGGCGCTACCCTGAGGCACGCACGATCTGACCGAGATTTCTCTGGATAGAGCGCCACGAAACAAGACGCTCTGGTAACGGCCAGAAAGATAGGATGACAGCCACTCAACAATGAGCAGCGGAAATCCGAGGAGACAAACCCGACTCGATCAGGTGATGCCCGAAATCGAGTAAATTGGTGGTGTTTGATTTACCCTTAATAAAGCCGTGTTGGAAAGAGCCCATGAAGGGTCTACAGGGGATGAGAAGCACGTCGTTTATCAGTGTTTCAAAGGGTTTCGCAACATCGGACAGATTATCGATGGGTCTGTAGTTAGATATGTTTACCTTGTCTCCCTTGTTTCCCTTTTTATGAAGAGGGATTATCTTTCCAGAGCCTCGGAAAACGACCACAGCGCAGATAAAGAAAATAACAGAGGACAGGAGTGACCGTCGAGCAGCATCTTCTCAAAAGCAAAATCCTTGAACTAACCGACAAACAAAGAAATATATATAATATAATAATGGTAATGATAACGTGTCAGCCTTCTATCTCGGAGGTCCCAGGTTCGAATTCCACCGGCGGCGACCCTGTGATGAAAAGAGACCCAAATAAAAAAGTGGACTGTGACATGATTTTTCCGATGGGGATTTGCAACAATCTTAATTTTAAATAAGTATATTCCAGTAAGCAGAAATTCGATGGAGTGGTTCCAAAATGTTAGTTCAGTGATGGGGTTTGGGGTGCTATTTCTAAAAGAGAAAATCTACTACTCCCGTTTCTTGATAAAGGCGTCAAAGTTAACCAGTTTTAATACTTGGAGCACAGAGCCATATGTTACCTGATGCCAGGATGCTATACGGTGAAGATAAGTTTTATTTTTAACAGCACACTGCCCAAGCACACAAGAGTGATTATTTAGAAAAAAAACAATTTTTTTTTGTAAAGTTGAAGCTTCAATAAAAACTCAGTAAGTGCCTAACAGCAGAATGTCGCCAGAAATGGTCCCAATTGTATATTCACGTAAATGAACGGATCCTTTATAATCATGGCCGCCTTTTACAATAGTGAATAAACCTAACGTACGTTGGAAACAAAGTTATTGGAGCATGTAAAGTTTTGGTATCTGTATATCTTTGCAGTACTAGTTTGCCTCCACTATTTTATTAACGATGGAGTACACCATAATTAATACCATGAACGATCAAGCTGTCACCCTTCTTATCTGAATGTATTAGTCCAAAATAACAAATGAGTTCCCCAAAAACATCGTGGCTTATCCCTTAAAATTGGATGACAAACTTAATTTGCATCCTAATTCTTCACCGACCCCAATTTATTCTCGACATCAAAGAAAACGCGTTATATCACGAGCAATGGATTTTGCCCAGGCATGATTCCTTCCATTGACCATTCATCCAGTAGGGTTGCTCTAATAAGGGTGCTTGGTTACATTTAAGTCAAACTATATCAAATCATTGGGTGCTGACGTGAATACACTGAACTAGTTAACCAAACTTGACATGTTGTCCCCGTTTTGTTGATATATCCCCATTGTGGCATAATATTTAATGAGGGATGGGCAAGATGGAGGAATAAAGCCATTTTCTTAACATTCCCAAAACGTTTGCTCTTTTTTAAAAGCATATTCTTCCATATTTTTTTGTAAACAAAAACATCAAAGCTGTGTTGTCGTAGAGTAGGACATACATATGTCCGAATATGACAGTCATGTCAAGTCACTATTTGTCGCAAAAACGAGAGATGAGACCACAAAAACGAACCTTCCAATTACAATAACTCTTTGCAACACCGCCATAATTCAATCACGTGTCAAATTTATGAAATTATGTACACAAAAGTTTCCAATAGAATGGATTTTTTTAATTTGATTTTAAATTTAATCTGTCTGTCTGTGTGTATTGGAGGGTGGTTGATGAGCCCGATGTGTAAGTATTATTTTTTGAGTCAAATCAGTTTTCGTTGGAATCGATTCACACTGACGCTTCCCTTTGTCAGAATATTTCCGTTGTAATTAGGTTTGGGAATTGATAGCGTCGCATTTTTTTTTATGTTCCTCTACTTTGGCCTAGGCTCACGGGCTGTCACACTGCAACAAACATAACTCGTAATAACGAGAGCGGATGGATTAAATGAATGACAGTCACCAGAGGGATTGATCAATTCTTGCATAAATTTCGATTGCCTATCGCGCTTTAGTCGAGAGCGGAAAATGTTTTCCATTTTATTTATTGGTTTTTTATTAAATTTCACCCAAAAAATCCCAAGAGGGATCAGACTTAAATCTCGTTATGTGCGAGTAAACTATGTATAGAGAGATATCTATCGAATCCACAGACAGACAAGCTAAAATTAGACATTTTTTGTGAATACATAGTTATATTTAACGTTACGACAATTGTAGTGGGTAGACGTTTAATGGAAAGTCAGAAATGAATTTTGTGCTATTTTTGGCTAAGAAATTAATAAAGTTTGTTTTTAATTAAAAAAAAACATCAATGAAATATTATAGCTTAACAGTGCTAAGGCTGTCTACATATACAGGGTGTTTCAGGACTGGTATGTCGAAATAAGGGGGATGATAGATCTCGCCTTGAAAACGAAAAAAAATTGTATGGAAATGTATTTTATCTTTTGATCTATTCAACACTGAAACATCAAAAAAACCTCAAAAACAACTCCACCACAACCTACTCTAGATACAAGCCAGGAAGCTAACACGAACAGCTGAGCATTGGTGGTGTAAGCAAACCAAAACTTGCCGCAGTAGTCATAAGGAAAAGTTTTGGGGAATTTTTCTTTCTCGTAGTATTTCTCGCAATATATTTCAAGTCTGAAATTGGATTTTACTTGAGATTAACCTACATATCTTCTGAAAATGTGAACACAATAAAAAGTGCTCTGTTATACAATTATCATGTGTTTTGAAGGAAAAACTCTCTTGCGTTCGTTTTGTTGAAGTATATTATGCACAAATGGTAGGGCCCAAATGCTCCCGTTGACATAAATGCTCAAATGGTTCAAGTGACTCAAATGACCGAATCTTCTTTTTGAGTCTTTGAGCTTTTCTTTCAGATCGTTTATATAAAGACAAAACAATAAAGGTCCAAGTATAGAGCCCTGCGGAACTCCAGACATTAGTTCCAAGAAACCTGACGCTGAGTTTAAGAATAAATAAGCTTTGTGGCATTATTATCGAATTTATATAATACACTTAATTTATTGCACATAATTTTGAAATCAATGCTGTCAAAGGCCTTGAAAAATCCACAGGAACAAGCAGAGAGACAAGAAGTTTATCAATATTCTTCGGATACTATCTATAAGATAAGTAGTGGAAGTCGTTGGGCTATGATTAAATCTAAACGCAGATTAGAATTCAAGTAATACACTATTATTTTGAATATAAAAGTTCATTTGTGAATATAAAGGCTTCTCTGCAATTTTTGAGCAAACAGGCAGGAGACTAATTGAACGATAATCCGAAGGACTTTGTGGATTAGGTTTCTAAATAATAGGAACCACTTTAGCAAACTTCCAGTGACTAGGAAATGTCGACGTCATAATAGATGTTATGGGTGAGATGTGCTACTATATAAGGTAGGACAAGCTGAATCCAACGCCCATCCAAACCCATAGAGTTAGACTTAATAGAAGAGAAGGCAGAGTAGACCTCGTTAAAGGTTACACACCTAAAAGAAAATTCTCCTGTTTCATCAAGAGAAGAGAAAGCGCTCTCATCAGCATTGTCATCCGAGCTAGTATTATCGCTAACTTGAACGAAAAATTTTTTAAGTTCATCTGGATTTAATGTACAGTTCTCACCCCACAGTTAATTCCTAATTGGCTAATATTTTGTCAGAGCTGAGGAAGGACAGATTAAGTTTACGGTCGCATACGCGGGTTTTTGCTTCAAGTATGCTCCTAGTAACTTTATTACGCAGGCACTAAAAATTATGAAGGATGTTTTAAAGCGCTTCCACAGGTGGTGTGCAAAATTGCGTTCTCGTATAAGTGTTTCAATATTCCTATTCATCCATTCATTCTTGTACTTGTGAGTAATGCGTTTTGTTGGAACATAATGGTTGAAAAGTTGGAGCAATGTAGTGTTAAAGAAACATTCATTCATTCGTTTCGTATATTGGATCCCATGAAAATTCCTCCAAGCAGTTGACGAGCTCCCGCATATAAATGTTACCGAAGTCTTTAATTTCATGTGATCTTCGGATAGAGTCACCACCGATCGGTAAACGAAACGATGCACATATAGCCTATGATCACTAATTCCTGAAACCGAAAATTGACTAATATTCAACAGAATGTTCGATCTATTGCTGATTATAAGATGAATTAGTCAAGAACCGAATCCGTGAAATCTAGTGGCTTTTTCATTAAGAACAGCCAGCTCAGAACCATGAAGTGCACTAAGTAAGTCGCTTTTTAAGGAACTTTCTACAAAGAGATTACCGAGTATGAAAACTGATTCATAGCGACTGGAGAATAAAATTAGATTTTCAAGGAATGGGTCTACATAAATCTCGGCAGAAGAAAACACAAGATCCAACTGCATTCCCATAGAGTTTTATACATCACTCATTTTGTGCAAACCAGAGGAAGCAATGGTGTCAAGAAATTTAGAAACCATAGATGTGAGATACCATGAGGGAAGGAAGTCATCGCAGTTAGAACCCATAGAACATTGGGTAAATTAAAGAATTTCATCTTCAGTGTTCGTCATATTATGGATGAAGGCTAAACTAGGGGTTAGAATATCGTAAAGACTGCGCCCTTCAGTATCAACGAATATTGTCAGATTAGGGGGAATACAGCAACAGAACAAAAAGATATTGTGCTTAGGTAGCGATAGCTTAAATAGTGACTGAACTAGAGAAGGCAGGAACTACAACTAAGATGCTGTTAAAGTTTGATCTGCAAACAACCAGCACTTCACCACCTCGACACAGATATATGTCTGTCCCTACGAAAAATCTGTTAGGAGTCATGAAGAATCTCTACATCACTAAAACCATGATGAAGCCAAGTCTCAGTTAACATGATAACATAGTAGCAGCAGGCAAGGGATGACTGAAATAAATGGTTTGTTTTCGTTCTTAGTCCCCTTAAATTCTGATAGTAAAGTAACAGCGTGCTTAGTTTTTTGGAGAAAATTGCAAAGATAATTATTTTTACAGATTGTTACAGGCTTGGGTTGTACTATAGTTATCAAGTCGAATATTCCGGTCTTTAAAGAGTTCCTTACAGAAACAAAAGTCAGATTTGTAAAACTTAAGTTATCTACTTAATTTGTATTTACGACAAATTTGTATATCATTAAAGAAACGTAACACTAAAGCAGTCATAATAAAATTCGCTCCATCTAATCTAATAAAATCCACTCAAGTGGATGTCCATGACTTTCGAAAAGCTGCTTTTAACAGTAAAACCACCGAAATATATCCTGGTTACAACTTACAAAGAAGTTTTCCACTTTAAGGGTAACCAAATGAAATCTAATTTAAAATGACAAAAAATTCCGTGAAGAGATGTCACGTAGAAAGCACAAAAATAAACTCTAGCTCTAATTTAAATTCGAAAATGTTTTATCTTAACAGGATAACAGTTTTTGGCAGGGAGGAGCAATAGCAGCCAAAAATCTGTGGGGGGTGCCAACCAAACCAAACCGAACCGAACCGAACCGATACGCTTTACCTCTAAACCATCCCTTGTTAGTGTTATTGGCAAACATAAAAACACCAGTTTTAGGAGCAACTGTTCAGTGGAGTGTTTTTCAAGCTATTTACAAATTCTATTTGCATTTCGATTTACGTGTAGAACTGGTGTGCACAGAATAGGAACCTTTAAAGAGTGTTTATCGTCAGCTTGGTTCTGATCTCCCGCCTTTGTTGCTCATTGAAAATTTAAATTAAACTCTCACCAGGATTTTTCGTTTGGATGAGGAGAATTGAGAGGAACGTAACAAGGAAACTTGACAAAATCAATATTAATGTGTTGATTTTAATTAAAACGTGTGTAAAATTGTTCAGTTCTCAACACGTATAATGGCGACATAATTAATAATTAATTACATCTGGGGAAGAATTTCAATCTTTTCGCGCGCTTTATGATCAACAAATGAAGTTTTGCTTGTAAAATTTTAGGGAAATGTGTAAATTAACAAAGTTTGAAAATTACTGACATGATATGTGTTGCGGTTAATTCACTAATTATTAAATAAACTACCTAAAAGCATTTCAAAGAAAAACCTTATTCAACTTACATGAAACGGCAGAATGACAGAATCATAAAAACAACACACACATAAAATTGACTTCAAAAGATATTTTACAACTCAATTATTTTTGCATTATTTCCTACAAAACTAAATTACCTATACTTCCTGCCGTCCTGGCTGTCGACGGCATCACTCTAGTTGTCAATTTAGAAAGGAAACTAAAACGTAAATATTATAATACAAAATACGCCAGACAAAGGACAAAGGTAAATCGGTTCTTGTACAAGATCAAACTTTTATACGGACTGACGTCCGACGGTGCAAATAGTTTAAATAAAAACCAATTTCCCCCGTTAAGGGAAGGAAATAAATTACTATAAATGACATTTCCGTTTAACAGAATTCAAATAACAATTAATTTTTTACTTAATTAATCTAAAAGTAAAAATGTTGGGCAGTTAAGCCTATGCGCAATTCGTTGTTGATATTTTCGAGCAGTTCAGTTTAAATAATTTGTGTTCTGTATTGCATATCTTTAGGCAGTTAAATTCGAGTAATGGATTGTATTTTTAAATATCACATAGCGAGGACGCTATGTTATGTGTTAAAGGGAGAGACAATTCTGTGCTATTTCAAGAACAAATTTAACAAAAATTTGTTTGGACAATCAAGATGGCAACGAAATCAAAATTGTAAGGTTAAGTAAGGTTAGGTTGGCGGCCTAAGAAGGCACACTTAGGCCAAGGAGGCCCATTGCAATACCACAAATTGAGGCTGCAAAGATTTTTAAAACCCCATAAAAATACCTAGAGGAGAAGGGGGTAAACCTGTTACCCCCTGTGCATCGAGCCAGTTCCCTGTCTCCAGTGGAACCAGTTCACGGAGTCCAAATAAATTTGACTGGGATTGGAAAAGCGTTCGACCTTAACCCATGAACCAATTGGAATTCCTGATAAATTGAGCTAGGTCTCTGACGTCAGTGGAGCCTAATTCGGTTAGCTCTTCAAAGAAGGGGGAGCCCAAAAACCGGTTTCTACGGTTGGCTAGGACCGGGCAGTTGCAGAGGAGGAGGTGGAGTATGGTCTCCTCTTCCCCTTTGTCATGGCAATTCCTACAGAAATCGTTTGAAGTTGCGCCCAGTCTATCGGCGTGTCTACCTATAAGGCAGTGGCCTGTAATAACGGCTACGGTACTGCTAATTACTTTGCGCCCGACTAGGATGAGCTCTCTTGACCTTTTACGGTCAAGTTTTGGCAATATCTGTCGGGTAATCAGGCAAGTATGTTCCTCCTGCCAATTAATATTAGCAATCCTGAGAGATTCCTGTAAGAGTTTCAGTTTGCAAGTGGCCAGAGGTTTACCCAGCTGTTGGTTAATCTCCCAATCAGAACGAGTGGTACCGATTCTGACTAGTTCATCGGCTCTACAGTTACCCGGAATGTTACTATGTCCAGGTACCCAGATGAGCCGTACTTTCAGGTGCTCAGCTTTGTCATTTAGTGCTGAGCGACATATTCCAACCGTTTTTGAGGTGGTGTATACTCCCGTGAGGGATTTAATAGCGGCCTGACTATCTGTGAAAATACATATGTTGTCTCTAGGTAGCGTTAAAATACCTTTATAGCCATGATTTCCGCTTGAAACACGCTCCAAGAGTCAGGTAAGCTGAATGAGATATCGAGGTCCAAATATTCCGAGAAGATACCTCAACCTACTTTGCCTTCTAATTTGGAGCTGTCAGTGTAGAGATGCACTGACTCCCCCCATTTGGGAGGACCTTGCTCCCATTCCGATCTGGTGGGAAAGAAGGAGTCGAATTTAGTTTCAAAGAAAGGCTTGAGCGAGGTATAGTGGATATTGCTGACAGTTCTTCTGTCCAGGATTTTGGAGTGACTGAAGTCGGTTCGTTTCCAGGTCTGGA
Organism: Leptarthrus brevirostris; assembly: GCA_964036015.1. Classification (NCBI taxonomy): domain Eukaryota; kingdom Metazoa; phylum Arthropoda; class Insecta; order Diptera; family Asilidae; genus Leptarthrus; species Leptarthrus brevirostris. Next base: position 12,216,774 of record OZ038373.1, read on the forward strand.
TTGAGTTAAGCCTAACGGCGGCTGAGGATGCGGTTTGCTTACCAAAGAAATGTAACGATAGAAGGCGCAGAATAGTGCTCAGGGCTTCTGAAGGTGTGGTTCTAAGGGCACCTGCCATCCTATAAACTTTATCCATTGCTTTGTGATGGGTTGATATGATTAGTGCCGGCCACCAGACAATCACCCCATACGTAGGTGTAGGTCGTATGACACTTGTGTAGAGCCAATGCACAATGCGTTACTCCATACCCCATCATTTCCCTATTGCCTTCCTACACGAGTACAGCGCTACTGTAGCCTTCCGTACTCTTTCCTGGATGTTATGCGTCCAGGTAAATTTTCTATCTAGAACTAGACCTAGATATTTAACCTGATGACACAGTTTCAGCTTAACCTCGTCTAGTATAGGGCAATTCATAGGAGGTGTTTTATGTCTCCGAGAGAAGAGTATTAAGTCTGTTTTTGTCAGACCCCTTCTAGAATATGCTTGCGTGGTATGAGACCATTACTCCGCTGTCCATATCAACCGTATCGAGGCAGTCCAGCGCAGATTACTTAAGTTCGCTCTTCGGGGCCTTCCCTTGCCCGACCGTTTTTCCCTTCCTCCTTATCATGCTAGACTCGAACTGATTTCGCTCGACTCACTCGAGATCACTTTATTGTACAATCTTTTGCAGGGGACGATCAACTCCTCCGACTTTTGCCATGTTCCATTTCACCGAACACTTTACGGAATGCATGAGCCGATTGCGTCGATGTCACGCCTCCTTAATGAATGCTAAGCCTGCATTGAACTAGGTTGTTTTAGGCAGCAGTCGAAATAATAAATAATATACTAATAATAAATAAATAAACAAGAAGTTAAGAATGGAGTTTTTTCAAGCCCTGTTAACTAGAGAGGATTTAATTACAAGAATTTGCAGCCACAAAAATACGGGAGACGCCTGTAACAGGGAATTAGAAGCAGGTTATTGGCGGTGGACATTTTAAACGGCTTTTATAATTTACTAAAATTAATTGTAATACGTTTTGAATTCAATAAAAAGGATTTTAGAGTTAGTATCAGTTTAGTTTCTTAAAATTGCAGATTTTAATAATATTCCCCGATTATCGTGTGCAGTTGAATTTTCTAAAGTAAATTTTCTAAAATAAAATGCCAAACTATTGTAAAGGAACGCGAGGTAACATCGCTAGCAAAAATTCTGTAAAAAGACATTACCAGGGTAATCAATTTACCGATACGGATGGGAAGGATTTAAGGCCGAGTATAAGTGACGGTGTACGTGCAAGTGCGAGTGAAAAAAAAAATTAAAAACTGCCAATTGTGACGATATTCGTACTAATCCTTTGCGCGGATACAGAATTATTGAATTCTTCACAGTTTTTACTGCGCTATCAGAATTTTTAATTTGTTCTGTATGCAAGCAGAAAATAAGTTTTGGAGAGTCAGGAGCGAGAGACCTAGGTTTCAAAATTGTTGTTACGTGTCGGTGTGGCAATAGAGAAATAAATTCAGGACCTCTCATTCATACTGGTTACGAAATAAATAGAAGAATAGTGTTAGTTATGAGACTGTTAGGTATTGCAAAAGAAGGAATAAATATATTTTGCAATCTTATGGACATTTGCACTGGATTGAGTCAAAGCAGTTACAGTAAAATCATTGAACATCATACAGCTGCTAAATCGTCATTTGAATTTTCTTTTATCAAAAAGCTGTTGAAGAAGAGATTGAAAAAAATCTCGAACAAGGAAGAGAAGAAAAACACCTCAAAGTTTCTTGTGACGATACGTGGAAAAAACGTAGATTCAAATCATTGTATGGCGTTACAACGCTCTAGGATATTACTCCAATAAAGTGATTGATTTATTTGTCAAAAGCAGTTATTGTCATGGTTGTTCAGCTTGGAAAAATAAAACTCATACTGAAGAATATCGTAAATGGTTTGAGGATCACGAAGAAGACTGTATGTAGAATCACGAGGGTTCATCTAGAAAAATGGAGGTTGATTCTGTGCAAGAAATGCTTTTGAGATCGGAAGAAAAATTTGGTGTGAAATATTCAAATTACATAGGTGATGGAGATTCTAAAACTTTCAAGGTAATTTTAGATTGTAAACCTTATGGTGATGATTTGACTGTTGTGAAAAGTGAGTGTGTTGGCCACGTTGAGAAGAGAATGGGCTCCAGACTGCGAAACGTAAGAAAAGATAAAAAAACTTTCAGGAAAAGGGAAGTTGACAGAAAACGTTGTTTTTTGGTTTAAGTTTTCGAAGAAACGTTAATAGTGTGGAAGATATGACACGAGAAATTATGGCTACTTATTACCATATTTTTTCAACGAAAAAAAATCTCTCCCACCACAACTGTCCGACTGGAGCCGAGAGTTGGTGCAAATGGCAGAAAGCCATCGCTTTAGGTAAAGGTCCCCAGCTTGAAGATCTTACTCCATTACTTGGCGACGATATAAAAGAACATCTTCTACCAATTTACGAAGATTTGTCCAGAGATGATTTACTGCTTTGGTGGCCATACCCAGAATCCCAACGAAAGTTACAATGCGAAAATTTGGCGAATATGTCCGAAGCACCTCAATTCTGGGCTACAAATTGTTGAAATTTCAGCTTTCATTGCTGCTGGTATATTTAATGAAGGCTACACCTCAATTCTCAAACTTATGAACGAGCTGGGTATAATTGTTGGCACATATTGTAAAGTTTTCACCGAAAATACCGATGAGGCACGAATAGTGAAACAGAACCGGATGAGTCTTTCCGAAACAAAAGCAGCTCGTACAGCTCGAAAACAGCTCGAAGATAATCAACTTTTTGAGGAGGCCGAAGGTTTATTGTATGGATCCGGAATCGCCGATTGATCGGTAAGTCACTTTAACTTATAGTTATACCGTATCGAAACTTTGAACACGATTATCTCGAAACTGTATTTTCAAAAACTGCTCGTGCTGTAGCTCAAAAAGTTATTGACCGATTAGGCTGAATTATTCAGAGGTTTCTTTTTATAGTGCTATCGGAAGGATGTACCTAAGAGTTTAAAGATATCGGGTTAATAAATAATTTTTTTTTGGATCAAAACTGTTGAAAAATAGCCAAAAATCTGGACCTTTGATTAAACAGCCGATATAAATTTTAATTTTTAACTTTTTTATTATTTTATAGGTTTATCCTTCCCTTAAATATATCAGTAATCGAAAAAAAAACTTTTTTATTTCAGATAGATAGACTTAAAATTGACTGATTTCACCCGTTCTAAAGGTATCTCCCCCCTTAAGTAGCCGAATCTGCGAGAAATCGACCGACTTGGCAACTCTGCTCTGTAACTCTCAAACGGTTGAGATTGCCCCCCCCCCCCTTCCTCTTATCATACAATTTTTGTTTGCCTAGGTGAGATCTATCACGCCACCCGCTTCCATTCATCAGATCTGAAACATCCTGTATATTACATTTAAGTGAAATATGAAAAGTAATTTTTATTCAAAATTTAAGTAAAAATATTGCGCTAATTATATTATAATATTATTATGACTTGATCTGTTCTATGAACTGAAAAGATTTTCTTATTTGTTACGATTCTAATTTTAATTTCATGAATTAACCCAGATATGCCGGACGTCCTAAATGTAGGACACTAAACACATGTGCAATTCTTTCCACGTAATTTTAAACTAACTGTAAGATTATTGGATTTTGCGTATGAACAAATGTACAATAATTCGTTGTTCAAAAAAATATTAGTTTGCAAACCAATGTCGGTGAGTGAAGTGCACTTCTAGGAAATTGAAGTTGACATTTTTTTTTCGTTGTAAATTTTGCTGACCAAGAAAAAATGGGGTAAGTATATAATTTATAAAATATGTGCTAAAAACGTAGTTTAAATTACATCGTGTTTACAAGTGTACAAAGTAATAAATAAAATGTTTTTTTTAAATGTTTTGTGCAATTTTACGGTTTTTGTGTGTGTAAACTAAGGTGTCCTACATGTAGGACGTTCGGCAAATGAACGATTAATTTTTTATTTTTCAGTGGAACGACATTGAACGAGATTATTGAAGAGCTCGAAAGGGATAAAGTTGCTTTGGACAATCCACGAGAGGAAATTGCGATAAGCATTTTACTTCCCATCAACGCCACAGACGACTTAACAGATGAGGACGAGGAGTATTGTGACCTCAGCAGTGTCCCTGAGCGACAACTTGTTGCTGAAGCCGAGTTAGTTCGAATATTATCTAACAGTAGTGAGTATGACAGTGATGATGATGTTCCGTTATCTGTTCCCGCCAATCGTTATCGATCACAAAGAAGAAAACAGCCCAAAGGATATCATTGGTAATCTAGTGATATGGACCCGAAATTCGAAAGGTGGATGGATGAGGACAATGCATATAACAACCTAAATCCGTTAGAATTGTTTTCACTGTTTTTCGATGAAGAGGTAATTAACGTCATTGTTCATTACACCAACAATTTCGCCTTACAAAAACAAGGAAGCTTCGACTCGGTCACTTCTTCTGAAATCCGTGTGTTTATCGGTATTCTTATACTTAGTAGATATAATAGTGTTCCTAGACGTAGAATGTATTGGGAACGTGTAAAAGATTCTCACAATGATCTAGTTTCAGAATCGATGAGTAGGGATCGATTTGAATCTATATTATCGCATATTCAATTCTGTGACAATTTAACAGTAGATAAAAATGATAAATTTGCTAAAGTAAGGCTACTATTTGTTGAATTAAACAAGCGATTTTTAGAACATGCTCCACACGAAGAATACCACAGTGTTGATGAAGCAATGATTCAATATTTTGTAAGACATGGTGGTATATAAATTAAATGGAGCCATATCAAGGATCGTCTACAAAAATAGCAGAAAATTATAAACATTTGGGTTTAGGTGCAAGCATTGTCCTCAATTATGCCGACGTCCTTTTAGCTAAAGGAACGCATCCATACAATATATTTTTTGACAACTTTTTTACCGGAATTCTATTATTGGAGGAGTTAAAAATAAAGGCTGTTAGAAGAACGAGCACAATAAGGGAGAATCGCTTACCGAATTCCACCTTAATTTCAAAAACACTTATGCTAAAGAAAAATAGGGGCTATTATGAATTCGAATCAGCCAATGAAAATATCATTGCTCTTAAATGGAATAATAATAATGTAGTAGCTATGGCATCAAATTCTGTAAAAATATTTCCGGAGCACTCATGCCGAAGATATTCGCAACGTGAAAAAAAAATTTGTTTATATTAGCCAAAAGAATACAATTCATGCTTACAATAAGTACATGGGAGGTGTTGATCGTGCGGATCAGAACATTAGTCTTTGTCGTTGCAATATCCGCGGGAAAAAATTGTACTTCTGCATTTTCGCTCAAATGATTGATTCGGCAGTACAAAATGCATGGCAACTCCATAAGAAAAGTGGCGGTAAGCTGCAACAACTGGCCTTCCGAAGACGCATTGTGCAAAACATCTTGGGTTCATATGGTGCAAATAAACCAAGAACCTCGAATATTAAATCAGCAGCTTATGGTATAGATGTACGTTTTGATCGAATAGATCATTTGGTCGAAGTTCAAATAAAGCAGACACGTTGCGCCCACTGCCATACCAAATGTACAACGCGATGCCATAAATGCTACGTTGGATTACACACCAAATGTTTTATTGACTATCACACCAAAAAGTAATATATTTTTTCAATTAATATTTTTTATGGAATTTAAGTATATTAATTTTTATTAATTATGAATATATGAATACATAGTTTTATTTAACATTCAAAACCCCGTGTATTTGCCGAACGTCCTATATATAGGACACCTGATTTCCAAAAAACTATCCATATTAAAAAAAAATATATATTTACTTTGCTTCCTTAGATCTAAACTAAGCCAAACTATAACTTTTTAAGAAATTTTACAAAAAAGATTTTCGCCCGGCATATCTGGGTTAAAGAAGTTAAAATTTTGTGTTATGTACATATGGGCAAACGTGTTCCATGCTGACTTTCAACCTCACACAAAAATAATTAAAGGCCACTTTAATTTTGTACTTTCAATGTTTTTTTAGTGCAAAGACGTCAGCGTCACATAGAAAACTGATATGCTACATACACTAGTTCTACGGTCACCGAATACTGTTTTAATTTATTTTGTGTTCTAAGAGATTTAAAAAAAGGAAACTATTGCTATTGCTGTTTTAAATGAAAGTGGTAAAAGCCCATTTTGGAAGTACATTTCGTTTTTAGTAGACTTATACCACTTTTAAAAACAACTTACATTTTTAATTTTTTATTTCATTTTATTTTTAATGATCGGACTTACTTTTGTATATTCCAAAGAATTGCTGGTTTTTTTGAGTTCGGCATTGAGACACAATAATTGATGTACTCTAAGTGGCAGCCTAAAACAATATTTAAATAAATTTTCGAAAAACTTTCTTCTGAAATATTTTACCTAATTGACGCATTTTCAAACATCTTCTTTTCGACAGTGCATATTGTAGCCGCAGTAAAATAGTAAATATAGTCCATCATCACGATCTTATTAAGCGGTCTGCTTCCAGATTAAATCAACAGCAATCTTACAAGGCAAAAACTTTGACTCAACCCTTTTAGTCGCCTCTTACGACAAGCAGGGATACTATGGGGGTATTCTGATCCCCCGCCCATGGGGATATTTTTATAACTGATATTCTCCAGTTCATATTAATCATACGCCATAGAAAAATAATCAAAAATCTAAAGTTGTTAAAAAATAGTTAACCAAATTATTGATGCGTTTTAAGTGATCCGCTGAAATGCTCGTAAGAAATCAATAAAATAAAGGTTGAACATTAATTGCAGCCTATATTATTGTGCATTTAAACGTTATGTTCACAGAGAGAATGTAAAAATAAACATGAATATAACACATGTTTTGATAAATAGTGTGCGTTCACTAAATAAATACTATGCACGGAATGAAGTCTACTCTTTTTTGATGGGTGCGCCATCAAAAGTATCAGGAAACCCAAGATAATAATCTGCTATTCGTCCAGCTTCACGTAATCCACTTAGGAAGGCTCCATGTACAGTTGCCGGGTAGTTACGTATTGTGTGTTCACCTAGAAAATAGAAGAGAATAGAAACGTTACAATACAAATGGTTACAACCGACATAATGAAATATATTGATCACATTCTAGGGATAAGTAAGAGCTAGTTTGATGGATTATATTGATATCAAGAGGCTTATAACTTAAAAAATTAATTAATTAATTAGTACCATTGGACTAACTTTAAGAAGACAAATAGTATCTTTAAACTTATGCATGCCTATGAGATAACATTGCAAGGAGACTTACAGGTTTTGGTAGATTTCAGACCCCTAAATGTTACTATCGAACAGGCATTGATTTATTTTAATTTATTTATATTAACATCAGGAAAATATCATAAAACTTTATTATTAAAGGACGTGATGCCACCACCGAAGAAGGCAGTGAGAACTGGCAGGGTCTCGGGGGAAGAGGCTACACCTTGCGTTCCGCATAAATTTCACTATTAAGCACTTGCGGCAAAATGAATGGTCCTACCAAATGGTTGCCGATGATACCAGCCCAAGCATTGACACTGAATCTCTGCTAGAATGAGGTCACCTTTGCCCTGTGCCCTTGCGGCAAAATGAATGGTCCTACCAAATGGTTGCCGATGATACCAGCCCATACATTGACACTGAATCTCTGCTAGAATAAGGTCACCTTTGCCCTGTGTGGGTTCGTGTTCGCGCAGGTATGGAGGTTATGGAAATTCGTGATATCAATTCTGGTGAATTGACATTCATCTGTCCACAGAATTCGGTCCAGAAACGCTCTGTCGTCAATGTCGCGTTCCAGAAGCCAAGTGCTAAATTTCAGTCTTCTCTCGGAATCTCCTTCCAGTAGTCCTTTGGCTGGGTGATGATGATATGGACGTAATCCCACTGGATGAATAACTCTCCAAACCTTAGATGACGACACTCCTAATCGCCTTGCGACTCGTTTCGTACTCGGCATAGGGTCCTGCCTCACGATGGTGATTATTTCCTGCACGACGTCGGCAGAAGTTCCCAAAGTTTCGGGTCCTGTCTCCATGTCGTGTGAAGTTACACTTCCTATTTCTCTTAACCTATGGAGAGTCCGTGTAAATACCCCTCTTTGGGGTGTTCGCCGGTTAGAGAATCTCCTTTGATATTCCAGTACAGCCGATCTATCTATTCCGTCTACTACACCATAAATATAAATAATATCCGCGTATTCCTCAAATGTAAATTTTATCATTTTTTACTAATGTTAGCTTAAAAACACCTGAACTTATTGATTTGTTTTTCAACTGTGATAGGTATTCTTTTTTACTGAACCTTTTTTATAGCAAAATTTTATCAGGTACGAGTAACAAAACGCCAGGATACAAGGATGTGAATTCTGGTTAACACATGCTAATATCGGCAATAAAACAAAATTACACTAACATTTTTAAAACTTTTTTGCAGCAATAATTAAAATTAATTACCTGTTAACCCAAAAGAAACATTTTCGACCCTTTATCATAAAAATGTTGTTTATTTAAAGAATTTGTTACCAAAGTGGAATAAAATAATTAGGTAGTCAGAGATTTCTAAAAATGCGGTTTTTCTAATTCTTTGTCTACCTTGGTATTTTGCACCGTTTTGGAAAGGTAATAAGACGGACAATCCAATAAAAATAAAAAGAGGTATTGATTGATTGATTGATTAGATTTGGAGGTGTGAGGTTCTCAAGCGCCGCGGCCACTTGGGCCTATTGTGCTAACCTCTCAACTCCTTATAGTAAGCCGGTCCCTCCGAAGAAGTTGGCAGCTGGCAGTCATACAGCCCGCTCGGTACCAGGGTTGGTTTCCCGAACAGGCTAAATCTGCTCCTGGCTACTGCAGGGCATTCACATAGCACATGTAATGGGGTCTCATCCTCCTCCAGACAGAGTCTGCAGGTGGGGTCGATGGCTCTGCCTATCCTCACCAGGTGCTTCCTTAGCTGACAGTGGCCGGTAAGTAGGCCTGCCAGAGTTCTAACAGCCGACCTGCTCAGCTTGAGGAGATCCCTGGATCTACCCGGCGACGGTGAGGGCATAAGGCTTCTTGAGTGAGCGTGCCCCTCAATATTGTTCCAATACAGCCTATGTCCCTCATTTGCGCGATTTGCTATTAGCAAAAAGAGGTATACTAATTACATAAATTTCGGAGAAAATTTGGGAAAATGCTGAAATTTTGGTGATTTCAAAACATTTTTTTTCAATTTTGACTGTAACTGTACCTGCAGTGGTAGTAGTGAGATCAACATTGTTGACATTTTTGAAAAGGTCATTAGGATAGTTATTTTTTAGCGTTTGTTTAATGTCGCTATGTTGGGGAGATCAAAAGATAAAAATAAAAGAGTAATGTGCATACCATGAGTCCCCCCCCCCCCCTGCCATAAATTTTTTTGTTTGCCTAGGTGAGGTCTATCACCCCACTCATTTTGGCACGTCAGATCTGAAACACCCTGTATAGTCAATCAAATTGGGTAACAAAAGGACAATAGACTTTACGTAGCCGATGCTATTTTCAATAAAAAATTACGTGCCTGTTCACACTCTTCATAACATTTTTCCACAAATTATGGCTCGTCAAATTTACTTAAAGCAGAGTACACAAACAATCAATTATAGAAATTATAAACATCCACTTAATTAAAATTATTTGCGATTACATCCTTTACAAGGTTTATTAATGAACGGAATACAGCAGTCCATGAATTTATCGTTAAATTTATTATTATAAAGCCCCCTCGTTAGCAAAAACAACAAATATCCAGCTCCACATAGATGTAATCATTAGTAGAGAAAATCTGTATTTAAACCATTTAAATTTTGTCAATAACAAACAAACCCATCAATTTTGAATTTTCAATAATTTTCCTTTTTGTTAGTTATCCAGGTGCTAGCCGTGTTTTTGTCTGATTTTTTTTTAATGTTTTTATTGGTTTGTTTGTTATTAATTGATGAACGTGTAAATAGTGTGATAATGTTTGATTCGTAAATTGGTTAGCACCGACATGGAAATATTTACGTTAAATGCACACTAACTGGCCTGGAAATCCAACATAGAACATATGATAATTACTCAATTATTTTAAGCAATAAATTTATTAACTACTAATTATTTGTTTAAATAGAAAAATTTATGTAATACTTTGCAGAATGTTTCCAAGCTGTTTCCTTTTGCACTTTGCATGCAGAGAAGTATTTCAAAACCGATAGATGTCTTGTAAAAAAAACTGTCTACTAAAGCCCTACTTATGCAAACTGTTAATAATTCGACTGAACGGACATTTAGTTGTAAGACCGTTGAAGAGTCAAGATCAAGAAGAATTAGTCTATCATATAAATAATGTGGAAATTAGGTGAGCATAATAATAATGAAGGTATAATAGAACACGACGTTCTAATCGTAGGCCGAGACTGCAATTAAAAAAATAGAAAACCTGAAATGTAGGTAAAACTTGTTTGCACGGTTGCAAGTGTGTTACGCAATCGCGCGATTGGACGTTCATGCATCTTTTCACGCACGTTGAAAAGTTGCAAATAAATAAATGCCATAGAAAACATGCACCACGACCTGAACTGAAAATTTCTAAATGTCACAAAACCTCTAAGTTTTAGGAAAAAAATAATATAAATAAAACTTGAGGACACAAGAAGAATTCGGTTTCTACGACGTATCGTTTCCATTTTATGGAGGAAAAACTTCTTTTCGAAAATTTAACCTCAGTGAGGCACGGGTTAACGTTATCGAATTGATAGTTGAGTTAAAACACTTGTTCTCATATAATAATAATTTTTATTTAAAAAAATACAGAGTGCGACGCGTTTCGCCCTATTGAGGCATCCTCAGGCTATCGACTGTTTTCTGTCACCGGTTACAAAAAATTTTTCGGATCTAGTAACGGACTATTATTCATGAAATCTAACTGGTCATTAAGTATATTTTGTCCTATGTATTTAGCTTTCCTTATTTCGAAAATCTCTGCACTATTCAAAATTGCACCTCCATCTATGTTATGTAGTAGTTTAATACTATTCGAATTTATTTTATGTTTATTGTCTTGTAAATGTTTTGAAATGGCAGATTGTGGCATCATACTTCGAGCTCCTGCAATATGCTCAGATAATCTTCTATTTAGCGTTCGTTTGGTTTTTCCAACATAAACACCGGGACAATCATCACATTTAATTTGGTAAACACCGCATTTTTGCAGCACGTCCGGTTTCGGTTTTATTTTATGATTGAAAATATAATTCTGCAAAGAGTTTTTACTGAAAAATGCGGGGTTGATATCTTTAGAATTTAAAATTTGTTTAATGTCATTGTCGATGTTTTTAATGAATGGCACTTTTTTCCATATTCTTACTTGGGAATCTAACTTTTGTCCAGCATACAAAAGTTGAATAGAATCTTTTTGTATTTTTTTAGATAATAAATTATAAATATGTCGTTTGTGATAACCATTATTTTTAGCTATAGTTAAAATCGTTTTTAATTCTTCGTTAAACGCGTTCTGCGATAGTGGAATTGAAATTAATCTATGTATCATGGAATGAAACGCTGACATTTTTATATTCCATGGATGGTTAGAAGAATATGGAATTATAGAATCAGAGAAGGTATCTTTTCTATATATATTAAAGGTCAAGTAATTATTTTGGTTTTTTAAAGTCAGGTCTAAAAAGTTGATTTCCTTATTTCCAAGTTCTACTGTAAACTTTATACAGTCATCTAATTTATTTAATATTGTGTTTTGGAAAACATCTAATTGTCGATCTGATCCCGTCCAAATACAAAAAATATCGTCAACATATCTAAACCACACTAAAATATATTTTAATAAATGATGAGGTGATGAAAATAATTTCTTTTCAAGATAAGACATAAAATATTCTGCAAAAAAAGGGGAAGCTGGATTTCCCATTGCAAGTCCCTTATCTTGTGTATAGAATTTTCCGTCAAAATAGAAACAATTTTGGCTTAGACATATTTCTGTCAAGTTTATCAGCTCCTTAGCTTTGTCAGGTGAATTAATTTTGTGTGTAATATCTTTAAACAAGATATTTTTAAGTTTATCCACAGGTATCGACGGAAACAAATTACACACATCAAACGACACAAGTTTAGAGTTACACGGAAGCCGTAAGTTTCTTACTTTGTCTACTAATTCACCAGAGTTTTTGATAGAATATTGTGGAACAAAATCAATCATGTTAGGTAACAATTTAGCTAAGTGTTTGGATAGAGCTTGTGCAGGAGCTTGACACGATGAAGCCACGGGTCTTAATGGATTATTTTCTTTATGCAATTTAACAAGCCCATATAAAATAGGAATTGACGGATTAGCAATCTTGATCTTAAATTTTTCTGTGGAAGTTAAGATATTATTTGCATTATTAACTGACCTGATCACCTCTTGATTAAATTTTCTGGTAGGATCTCGATTTAATACCTTTACATTCATTTTCCCTAAGCAATCATTCATTTTATCTATATAATCTACTTTATTAAGAATAACAATGGTATTGCCTTTATCAGCTTTGGAAATAATTAAATTCTCACTACTGACCTTATCTCTAATTGATTTTATAGTTCTTTTGGTCTTACTTTCTATATTTATTTGCCTGACTGTCCGGTCTGCTGGATTAGATTTTATTGCACCTAAAAGCTTTACTTTCGTCTCAGTATCATCTGGTTCAATCGCTGCGTCTAAATGTATGGCAAGGTCGATGATATTTTTATCGCTAATTCCTACATCTGGTGCATATTTTAAGCCTTGGTTCATTAGTTGCATTTCACTATCACTAAACTGCTTGTCAGAGATGTTAACTACGATAGCCTGATAGCCTGAGGATGCCTCAATAGGGCGAAACGCGTCGCACTCTGTATTTTTTTAAATAAAAATTATTATTATATGAGAACAAGTGTTTTAACTCAACTATGGAAAAATTTAAACAAGTGCCATCAAAAAACTCTATCAATTATCGAATTGAGTTGAAGCTTTGGCAATCACTTTTTCTAGCGAATTGGCAACTGCTTGGGGGTGGGGGTCCCCCTGAAATAAGGATGAAAAAGAACTTTTCCCTTATACCTTGTGACTACAATAACGACCATCTTTAAATAGAATCACAGTGTACAATATGTCGGCGAACTATGGAATGGCTTGAATGACACTATGTGGAATTGTGTTCCATTAGCGGATCACTACACGCTTCAATGCTGCAACGTATTTTTTCTGTTGCTCATCTTAACCTCTAAATTGCTCCATATAGCAAAGTTCATCAGATTGAGGTCGGGCAAAAACGAATGGCAATCTACCGCCGAAATGATTTGCCTTGGCTTTGTGATCAGGAGCAGGGTCCTGTTGAAAAATTTAACGGCTGTTTTTGAAATGTTTGGCTTCCCATGGATTCATACAATCATCAACCCAATTTCTTGATAAACTACGGCGTTAAATTTCACACAAAATCGAGCGGAGTGAGTCTCGGTTACTCCTGCCTAAACAATCACATACGTTGGTTTTTGCCAATGAAATGCCCGCAATTGGCCCAAATTTACAGCAGAATCAACCAAAATTTATTCGTTTTATTAGGTGCGCAACTAAGTTCTCGCTGTTTTTTTTTTTTGATAAAAATGCAACTTTATTGTAAAAAACTGGTTACAAATCAATCATTCAAAGTATTGCCCATCGCTAGTTACAACTTTTTCCCGTCTTTCAGACAGAGCTCGAATACCGTTACGGTAAAAGTGTTCATCTTTTGAGGCTATCCACGAATCAAGCCATTTTTTGATGTCTTCATATGAGTGGAACTGCTGATCAGCCAGACCATGTGCCATCGAACGGAACAAGTAATAATCGGACGGCGCAATATCTAGGGAATATGCCGGTTGGGGTAGGACTTCCCATTTCAGCGTGTTCAGGTAGGTTTTAACGGATTTGGCAACGCGAGGCCGAGCGTTGTCATGCTGCAGAATTACTTTTCGTGCCTCTGACCATATTGTAGTCGTTTTCCGCGCAATGCTCGGCTCAATGGCATCACAGCAGCAGTTGTTCACAGGTGAAAAAACGACGCTCAACGTCCCTTGGCTTCAAATCATAAGGAACCCAAGTTCTTTGCTTGTGAATCATTCCCAACGCATGCAATCGCTTGGAGATGGCTTGGCGCGTAACTCCTAATGCTGAAGCAAGCTCTTCTTGCGTTTGGCACGGATCGTCATTGAGCAATCCCTCCAATTCAGCGTCTTCGAAGGTTTTCGGCCTTCCTTCACGCGGACGATCTTCAACGTTGAAATCATAGTCTTTGAAGCGACGGAACCAATCACGGCACGTTGTTTCACTTAGAGCAGCATCACCGTAAACTTTTTGGAACTCTCGATGCGCTTTAGCCGCCGTTTTTTTCGCATCAACACTTCCCGCAAATGACGATTATTTGGCACAAAATCAGATATTTTCAATCAACAAATCACTAATGTTTCAAAACGGTTTGTTTACCATATGTCTAAGCTTGTTTCATGACGTTTTGGATATGTCAAAATCCAGCAGCACTTACTGCTGGAACCATCTATTGAAAAACAGCGAGGACTTAGTTGCACACCTAATAATTTTTACGAATTACTATACAATGAAGATGCTTCAGTTATGATGCATATTATAAAGTTGTCCAATAGTTTTTTACCCGGTCCCGATGGTGTTCCCGTATCTGTCCCAAAGAATTGTGCCCTCTATCTTACTCCTGCCCTTTCTTATTTATTTAACTTGTCCTTGTCCTGCGTTATTTTTCCTAAACTGTGGAAATCGTCTACCATTTTTCCTCTTCATAAAAAGCGTAAGAAGGATGATATCTCTAATTGTAGACCTATTGCTAATTTATCTGCCAAGAGCTAAGCTTTTCGAAGCACTGGTTTGTGATGTTCTTACTTTTCACTGTCAACCGTTCTTGGGATCCCTCCAGCACGGTTTAATTAAAGCCAGATAAACGACTACTGACCTTGTGGAGTTCTCTAATTATTGCATTTCCGCCATTGAGGCTGGTGAGCAGGTTGATTGTATTTATACCGACTTTAGTAAGGCCTTTAATCGCATTGACCACAAGTTGCTTTTTTTGAAGCTTAATCTGTTAGGTTTTCCATCTCTTTTTGTCCAATCGATTTCTTCTTATCTCTCTGACCGAATACATCGTGTTCTGTTTCGCAGTTCCGTCTCTCGTGAAATTTCGATCACTTCTGGGATGCTCCAGGGCAGCCATTTGGGTCCGCTTCTATTTATTATTTTTATTAAGGACAATACAATATGCCTTTGAACGTTGATAAATGTACGTTTGTCTCGTATTCAAGAAGGAAAGAATTGATGTATGATACTGACAGATGAGTTCCGTCTTATCTGGGTTATTCTATATTCCGTAAGGTTATCGTATCGATTGCTTCTTGAAGTAGGTATATCAGATTTTCTTCAAACTCACTTCTGACTATAATCTATAGCCGCATTGCAGATAATGTAGTGACTTTTCTCTCTGGTTCCCTTAACTCGTTGTGGGGCATAGAGCGGGAGCACCCGTTTCGAGACAACGATTGCAAGTGGACCACCAGTTTAAAGTGGATTCGGAACCACTGGCAATTTCTATGCATTCCCCATGGTCTTTTTTATATCATATCGTAATCTGTTGTAAGCAGAAAACAACCATTGGTCGCCGCCGGTAAGATTCAAACCTGGGACCTCCGGATTGGTAGGCCGACACGTTATCACTTACTCCACTGGCGACTCTATTCACTAACGCTGTAAATTTTTTATTTCCGAAACTTGTTTTTAATGATTCGGTATTCCAGCATGAACTTTATCCAGTTAATTATGTTTGGTTTGGAGAAGGGTCTTCCTCAACCTGAGAATCTTACCGATTTTGACATTGTCAGTGAAGCAGCCAAACACTACTTTTTTGCACTTCAATACCTTTTGCAGATGGTGTACCAAGCTATGTAGAGCGGAGTCAATCGATCCTCCTTTCATATATCAATGCTGGAAATTCTTTTGGTTCTGAAAACCATCTCTCATTTGTAGAGTCTCTCGAATAAGTCCCATTGTGCTGGTCAACGACATGGCATTGATGTAGTCCTACTACTATTGTCTACCTTCTTCACTTCGTAGCCCATATCTCAAAACATTGCATATTATATTGCTTCACACCTTACACGTGACTCTTATCTCTTTTCTTGTAATATAACCTACAAATCTTTCTAAATTTGAAAAAATGCTCGTCTTATGACCATCTTAACTGATGCTTGTGATTAATTTGGATATTACAATGCTCAGTTTTCTAAAATTTATAGCACAACCCAAACCAAATTGTTCAGAAAATCTCCCAACATTTTGTTGAACATTAAATACGCAGTCCCGGTTTCTCTGCGGCGGCCTGGAAAATGAAATAATTCTGCGGAGCACAGGTCAACAATCAAAAATTTTGACAAAGGAGACAAGAAATTCCCAAAAGATTAAGAAACCTATTTAGGCTCGGTAATTTCTTGGTGAAAATTGAGAAAAAAAATTATGGGCAACCATAAAGCATTAAGTCTACGAAAACCGTGTCTGGCGCGCGGACGTCCATCATCAGAAACGAAGAAGAAAAAAATCAATTAAAGTAGTGAATCAGCGCTATGTCTTGGGCATATGATTAACAAGCCTTCCCTGAGAGATACGGGTGTGACCGCTGACCTTCTTATGATGTGTATGATTTCTACCTGAGCTCAAGCATTAGCTTGTACCGTAAACCGTGATTTTTGTATTCTTGACTTCCGCGCGGACACTGGTACGGTATAGTATGAAGTGAAATGGAATGGATTGGGCATAGGCATGGGAATCGCCGGAGTATATGTGTTGATGTTAATAAATGATTGCCAAAAGGCACAAGAAATGTATAGATAATATGTAAACGAAAAACTTTCGTTTGGGTAATTACCAGCAAAAAATAGTCGTGGCATCTCTTTACTCTCCTCTTCCGTGGAGCCGCCGTCCGGGTTTGCTGGAAGTACTGGGGCTGCCAACAAATCATAGTCACTGCCAGATGACCCAACTGATACGAAACTGTATGATCCCCGGGCCCATGGATCTGCTCGCCATCTGAAAGCATGAAAGCACATTAAAGAGTCCCATTTACGTTATAACAGACATCATTAAAGCACAGACCTACATGCTAACCATCTTACCTTGTAACGACTGTCTCCTTGGGTTGGGGCACTGAGGCGTTGCCAAAAATGCCCTTCAAAACAGCAATGCAGCGGCCAACAATAACATCATCAGATACATTCTCCATTATAGCTGCCGACTGCCCTGCTACCAGCGCCAGCAGTACGGGTGATTGAGATATGCTCCAGAATAGAAACAGTTCACCTGAAAATTATTACATTAAGGATGAGTATTTCTTACGCAGTTTTCATAAAATTTATAATTCGATTCAAATCACGAGCCTGCCATTAATGGCTACCACAATTTCAACTATATTTATTCTCAACCCATACCCGGACCACCACTTCAGTCTAGATTACCGGAGAAATTTATTGCTCCCTTCGACTTGAGTTAGATAATTAATACCGCGAGTTTATGTCCAACCGTCCAATACGGGAGCTCGTTTTTGGATTTTATTGCGGCCTCATATCTAAATTAACTGACGAAATTGATTTTCGATTTAATTCCAATCGAGACTAGTAGCGATGCGGAGAAAAGTGTGCAAGAATAAATTATTTTATACTCCCCTCGATAAGGTTCCGCTGATAACAAGTTTTATGAAAGGATGCCATAAGTTTGGAAAATGGGGAGTGGATCGTTTTTAAGGCGATGGCAATTGGCAACCCCTCGCGGCCATTTACTCTGTTTATAGCAATTTTGTACAGAGTGGGTCTGTAAACTTCCTCGTTATCTATTTAAGAAAATCACTATATAAGTTTGGGGCAAACGTGTAAGAAATGTTGAAATATCGAAAGATTAATTTTTACGATATTTTGCTGTTGAGCATTTATGGATACTTGAAAATATTCGTATTTCACGGTGGAGGGAATTTTCCCCTAGAGTGAATTTATTTGATTTTGGATGGGGTTTCCTTTTGGAATAATTCTTAATATTTGTAGCATGAAAACGATAACATTACGTGGAAAGATATGATATGGAAAAGATATGGTATTGTCCGCGAGTTTTTTTCCTAGATCGCGCCTGAGCTTGACTACTGCATTAAAAAACGTGTCACCGAGATTTCGCTCTAAAAGGACTCATCTTTTCCTGTTTTGACGTTGTCTGTCTAACTGACAGTTGGCTTTGTGGGAGGATTGTTGATGCCGAAATTGTTGGCACCAACTTCTTAGTTTTCCGCAGTCACCGTCACCTGTCCGCCTTGGATGCTCCTGTTGGCGGAGGAGTTCTTTATTTATTTATTTATTTAAGATTCATCAAAGGGCTGATTATTTAAAATGTAAATGTTGTTAAAATGCGAATTAAAAAACCGAGACATTGACGTGACGGGCTCGTGAAAACAGTAGTTTGTGCGATGCTGTGGAATTTTAAGAAAATCTCGATTTCTCAAGGAGCGACTTGGAATCGATATATTAAAAGAAGACAACAAGACTGGAGAGTCAACATTACCTTGAAGACATTCAAAAGCAAAAACAGTTCTAGAGATGTTACGTCTGAATTCAAGAGAGTCTAGTTTTATGAGCTTAAGCCTATCTGAGTACGGCGGCAGGATAAGAGGGTCGCTCCAAGGAAGCCCACGAAGTGCAAAGCGAACAAAACGGCGCTGGACTGCCTCTACCCGGTCAATTGAGTCACGATAAAATGATGACCAAACACAACTAGCATACTCCAGAATAGGCCTAACAAAGGTGCAGTAGAGAAGCCTGGTGATATAAGGGTCATCAAATTCCTTTGCCTATCTTTTTATAAAACCCAATGTAGAATTAGCCTTAATAACTATCTCATCCGTAAAACGACTGTTTAACCAGACAACCAAGCCCTTGGTCCTATTAATTTTTTCCAGAACACAGCCATGCATGGTGTAGTTGAAGTCGAGAGGATTCTTTCTACGAGTAAAAGACATAGACGTACACTTACTAATATTGAGGGGAAGATAGTTATCAGAACACCAGTTGTAGAAAGCGTCTAAGTCAGAATTTAAAAGTTCACTGTCTCGAATAGAGGACACAAAACGGAAAATTTTGGCGTCGTCAGCATAACAAAGAATTTTTGAATATTTCAAGAATAAAGATACATCATTGATGTATATAATAAATAAAATCAGGCCCAGATGACTTCCCTGAGGTACGCCAGAGGAATTAAAAAATAAGCTTGGATAGTGATCCACGGAAGGACACACGCTGAGTCCGATTTAGTAGGTAAGAACGAACCCAGTCTACAAACAATGAAGGAAACCCGAGGGCCGTCAACTTGTGAATCAAAATTTGGTGGCTTATTCTGTCGAATGCCTTGCTAAAATCTGTAAAGATACAATCCACTTGCTTTCCAGCCTAAGCAGAAATTTGAGAATTCCAGTAGGTTTGTCGCAGTAGACCTACCTTTCATAAAGCCATGCTGGCCAAGTTCCAAGAAAAGGTTTGCAATGAAAGTATAGTGTATCGCAAACTAATGCCTCAAAAATCTCAGCAATAGAACACAAGTTTGCAATGGGTCTGTAGTTGGAAATATCACACCTCTTGCCTTTCTTGTGAAGAGGGATAATAAGAGATGATTTCCAAGATTTTGGAAAGACTCCACAAGAAATAGATAAATTAAATAAATAACAAAGAACAGAAACCAAGGAAGAAGAACAGTTCTTATAAAGGGAAATAGGAATACCATCAGGACCGCACGAAAAACTATCAGCCAAATCATTGATGGAATTCGCGAAGAATGTAAGATCTTTCATTTCCAGTGAAGAAGGAGGAAATAATGTCAAGTAGCTAAAATCCTTAGAGCAAGTATTGCAGTTGTCAGAAAGAAAAGATGTCTTAAAAAAGTCGCCGAAAAGGTTCGCGATCGTCAAGGGATCGCTACTTTCAGTGTCACCTAGTTTTAATAAAGTTGGGTAGCCGTCGGTGCTACGCTAAGAGTTAACAAATCTCCAAAACTGCTTAGGCTCACCGCGGATAATGGACCTCATTCTGTTAACGTAATTATTATATGAGGCATGAATTTCGGAATTGAACTCATCGCGCAATTGTGAGTAGATATAAAAATCCGAGTCGCTCCTTGATGAGCAGAACCGCTTCCATGCTTTATTTTTTAAGTTTTTAAGATGCTTCAGCGAGCTATTCAGCCAAGGCGGACTAGAGAAAGAAGAAAACGAACGAGAAACAGGAACACAATGCAAGAAACAAGTAAATAAATTGTCATAAAAAGCACTTACCGCCACATCAATGTTCCGCTCATAAAAAACATTAGACCAATTACAATTCAATAAAAAATTATTTAATACAGAAAAGTCAGCCTTCTTAAAATTAAAAGAGAAGTCGTCGTGAATCAGAAATGCAGCAGGCAGTGGATCGAAGACCAAAGCAATTTGAAGCGCAGGATGATGAGACGTCTCAGGAACTAAAGGAACCGGGCAACGCCTGACCAAGGTGCTGCATGGGTCAGTGCTAAACACCAAATCCAAAAATCTGCCGGAATCATTAGCGATGCTGGAACACTGTACAAGACCGGAAGAGGTAATGCTGTCGATGAAACATAAAGAACTCTGCGATGCAGGTGATTGGGAAGGAATCAGCCCGTCAACATCCGATGACACCCAGCTAATACTTTGCAGGTTGAAATCTCCGAGGAGCAACAACTCATCTTGAGGACGCAAGAGGAGGAAAGAGTGTCGCTGCAGGAAGCAAGTGAGTCGTAAGTATCCCTGGTCGTTCCCGGAGGAATATAGAGGTGGCAATAAATAAATTCCGTAAGCTGTTCGCTCCGCCCTGCAGCCCGGATGACTTTCTACTTTTGGGCGTCTTCAATATGTTTACTGTGAGTTGGAAATGCTCTACGGATGACTTTTATTTGCGGCCTACGCTTGCTGCTTTTCCATCACATATACCTGCCTTCATCGATGGTATTGTTTCCTCTGGACTGTTGTAGGTTAACGACTCTGGCAGACTTTTGGACTTGATGTTCTCTTCCAATCCTGTATCACTCTTGTAAGGCGATGTATATCTCCCCTGGTTCCTAAGTCTCATCATCATCCGGTGCTTTAAGTCGTCTACTGTTTTAATTATGTTACTTTAAATTCTGCTGACTCTAGTAATTACTGTAATAACTTTAAAAAAGCTGATCCCTGCATACTTAACGAATGGCTTTCTGCCTGTGATTGGTCGAATGTTCTGGACGAGTGTCACGTTAACAAAGCTATTAAATCTTTATATGATGTTGTGTCTTCCTAATTGTGTTCCTATCTCTAAATCTAAAAACTCTCTCGCACATATCAGCCTTGCCTCAACAAGTGTACAAAGCACTTAAAAAACTTGAAGAACAAAGCTTGGAAGAGGTTTTGTTCCTCGAGGAGCGATTCTGATTCCATGCTGTATTCTCAATGCCGGTCAGCTCTTGAATCTTCCTATATTGACTTTTTATATAAAACTAAGCAGACCCAAAGCATTGAGCCTAAGCAATTCCGGAAATCGGTTAATTCTAGGAGTAACTGTGACGGTTATCGCTCTGACGACCGCTAATCTCTTCGGTGGTTTCTATATAAGACGGCGTTTATCGATTCTGTGATATTAGCTTTAAGAATTCTGCTCCCGTTCTTTGTCATCTATTTAACTTATCTATTTGTTCTGGTATGTTTCCTAAACCCTGGAAACTATCTACGATTATTCACCTTCTTGAGAAAGGCAAAAAATGTGATATCTATAATTATCGACCCATCGTAGATTGATGCTGCATTGGGAAAGATTTTGAGGCCATGATTTGCTATATGCTTTACTTCCATTGCAACCCTTTCCTGGGTTCCTTTTAGCATTGTTTTATGAAGTGTAAATCTACCACAACCAACGTATTAGAGTTCTCCAACTTCTGTATATCTGCTTTTGACGCCGGCAAGCATGGCGATTGCATTTTTATCGACTTTAGTAAGGCCTTTATAGAATTAATCACAAGGTTCTAATTTATAAGTTAACAGTTCTAGGGTATCTGATGAGATTAATAATTCCTCAAGTATGCCTCAGGGTAGCCATCTATGACCGTTGCTTTTTTATGATTTACATCAATGACATATCTATGCTCCTTATTGATTCGAGAATTCTCTGTAACGCTGACAATGCCAACATTTTCCGTATTGTTTCTAATGATAATGACTGTATACTTTTAAATTCTGACTTAGACGCTTCCCTTAGATCGTCCTGTTTTAATTTCCTTTCTCTGAATATTAGCAAATGCACTGTTATGTCACTTTCTCGAAAAAGGAATCCTCCTTACTTCAATTTTACTATTAGCGGTAGGCCATTGATTAGACTTGACAAAATCAAAGACTTGGGAGTTGTGTTACATACCAAATTTGCATTTGAGGTCTATTTTGATGTTATTGTAACTAAGACCAGTGGGTCTCTGCGCTTCGTTGAAAGACGGTCAAAGAAGTTTGACGACCCGTATATTACGAAGCTTCTCTATTCTACTTTTATCCGACCAATCTTAGAGTATGCTAGTCCAGTTTGGTATCCTTTCTATGCGGTGATCTTCTGTCCAGCGCATAGTTGTTTGATTTGCTCTTCGTGGCCTTCCCTGGGCTGATCATCTTCGTCTACCTCCATACGCTGACTGATGAAGTTCTTGAGGTCAAACGCCGCAGATCTAGAATCATATTTTCTTTCGACTGCCTGCAAGGTGTGATTAATTACCCGGAATTGTTGAGTGTCTTGAGTTTATCGGTTCCGTCTCGCTCCTTGAGAACTCGCAGCTTTTTACATATTCCTCACCACCGCACAAACTATGGCCTGTATGAGCTCATCTCATTCTCTCCTCTGTTTAATAACTATGTTAACTTTGTTGACTTCCAGTTGTCTAAATCTCAAATTAAGAATCAGCTTGGTTAGAATTAATTTTTTATTTTATTTTT
The DNA here is from genome assembly GCA_964036015.1 of Leptarthrus brevirostris. Classification (NCBI taxonomy): domain Eukaryota; kingdom Metazoa; phylum Arthropoda; class Insecta; order Diptera; family Asilidae; genus Leptarthrus; species Leptarthrus brevirostris. The sequence continues at coordinate 12,239,940 of OZ038373.1, forward strand.
TATGTTCTTTTATCTTTTTTCCTTGCATTGTCAGCAATAGGCGAAGCTTAATGAACTGTTCTTCCAAAAATAGCTTAGAAATGATAATACACTAATATATCAACTAAGTAAGGATAGTAAGGGTAGGTTACAATTTTTCGTTTTACCCAATGTGGATTCAATATTCCGAAGCTATTGTCGAGCGTCGCTGTTGACCACGTCCTCAAAAACCCGTCATTAACTGCGCCAGTGTTTAACCGATCGAGGCGGAAGCATGGTGTGAGAGTCTTGAACTATAAAGATCAGGGCTACACACGACTTCGCCATCAAGGCGATCTCGGGGATGAAGGCACCATGGGAAGGAACTAAATTGAAGTCCGTCCCATTACACGAAATCCCTACGAGACCGATAAGATTTTGAACTTTGAGAAGCCGAAGAATGGGAGTAGAGGATTCATGATCCTTGTGGATGAAACCTCAAGTCCCATAATACAAAGAAGACAAGGTAGAGTTCACTTCGCTTTCGAAAAAGTGTTTCTCAGACTGTTTAAGAAAAGTCGGTATGGAGCTGAGAGATCAGAAGAGGTGGAGGCAGAGGTGGACGCAAATGAAGGTTGTCCAGATAAACCTCCACCATATTAAAGCTGCTACAGGAAACCTTCTGCTGCTCCTAAGTAAGGAGGGAATAGACGTGGCCCTCATCCAAGAACCATGGGTTAATAAGACCAAGATTCAAGGATTGGGGTCGCAGCAATTTAGACTATTTTATCGTCAAGCAACGGGTAAGGTAAGGACTTGTATACTCGTTAGGAAATGCATACAGTCTATAATGCTTTCTAATTTTAGCTCCGGGGATCTTGTGGTTGTGGAAATAGAAGATAAGGCGCAAAAGTCCTGAATGGCTTCGGAATACACACCGTAGGGAAAATCAAGTCTGAACCAATACAAACGAGGAGCACATAAATACACTCCTCGATACTGACTTTCCGGGGAGTGGATACGGTGCCCAGAATGAGGTGGGCGGTGAAGTTGACGGATATTGGGACCTAATAAAGGCCATTGTCAGTGTAAGAAGCATAGCATAAGCAGTAAGCTCATTCGATCCACCAAAATCCCCGTGAGTTGATGGGTCAAGTCCAATTTGCTCCAGAAGGCACTAAGTTATATAATAATACGGCTGATGTCGTTTTACAGAAGCTGTCTCTGGCTAGGATACATGCTTGGCGAGAAGTGAGGGTAATTTACATTCCGAAAGCCATATGGCAGCAAAAGATTACAGACCAATAAGTCTCTCATCCTTCATGCTCAATATGCTAGACAGGCTATTGGATGTGTACATAAGAGAGGTAAGGCAGGGCTATAACACTTCAAGAAACCAGCAACAAATATGTTTGAGTTAGCTCACCAATTCGAGCAAACTCAGTTTAAAATAGCTTACCTATTTGAGATAGTTCAACAAATGAGCTGAATTATCCCCACCCAGTGATATACATACAGATGAACAGGCGGACAGACCGAAAGTATAATAGATTCTACGGAATCCTGATGAAACCCAGCCAAGAGGTTTTTAATGTTTTTAAGATATTGGATCCTGCGCGAAATTTAAGAAGACATGTCTTTCTTCAGATTCCTAATTACCGCACTAACTGGCAGGCATGGCTCGTTCCCACCACACTGGTTGTGTCTTCTTGTTTCATCTTACTCGGTAATATGTAAAGGGCCAGTTTAGTTAAAGATTGGCGTTTTTCCTCTTTGATATACGCAAATATTAATTTTCTTTTTATTATCTAGCTTGAAGTAGTTAGCAATTTAATGAAAACAGAAACGATTTTACAAGAAGCAACAAAGTAGATGGAATTACAGACGCTCACTAAGAACATGGTCCGATCCGTCCACCTGAGAGGCTACTGAGTCCAACTACAAGGGTAATATTCTAAATACTTGGAAAACTACTTTAGTTGCCGTGTATTTTATCTAATTATATTTCAAATTAAAACTACGTTCCTCTGCCGAACGGATTTATAAAGTGTCTTCGTCGATAAGAACAAGACAATTCCTGCTAAGTACTATGTTCAGGAAAGTATCTAATAAAAACGATAGTGACGATCTAAATAATTACAATGAAGTATCTTCGCGGATTTCGCATTTCTTTGAAGCAGTTAATTAAATTGACACGGTAAGAAAAGTCCCTTAACCACAAACGGTCTCTAAAGAGATGGCACAGGCATAGGTGCTTTCCGCAAATGAAAAATGCAATGGCATCGAGAGATCGTCAATGGGTTTTATGTTTATATAGAAAATGTGTAACTGAATCCTTGATGGGCGTAAAGCATTAACTAAGCCCAAACGATACAGTGGAATAAAATCGAGAGAAGATGAGTCGCGCAAGAGGGTATGTGGGATGAATCCCAGGTTTGTACCTGTATCTCATGAATAGAAGTTTGATGTCGCAATTTGTAGTATCGGGGAACCTATTCAAAATTTAATCACTTTGCAAAGCAGTCTATTATTAGAGTCGTGTGAAAAAAAAAACAGTCAAACCCTATACGAATTCGAATCGACTCAGAGCTCAAGGGGTATTCGCGATTTACAATGACAGAAAGGAAGACCTCGAGCTCGGACCCCGGATTCATGAGGAAACTTAAAAGATTCTCAATATAAAATGCAAACGCTTTTAGAAAAGGCATAAAGGAACAGCGAACAACTTCAGCTAGTATCATCCGGGAATAAAATTAAATAATGTTCCAATAAAAGCAGAGAGTGGCTTGCACAAGAAACGCATATATTTTATTGCTCAATTCATTTTGGGCTGTCATTTTATTAAGTTCATAAAATTCCAGAAGTATTTCAATGTAAATTGGTTTTTTGCACATTCGATTCGGGTGAGGACGATATTTTTTCGAAATGAAATGCACCCTGAGACCGAAGTTGAGATTCTTTAGAAATTTGTTGCCGCACCTGAACGGCTTTTTCTTCGCTTGTACCCTGTCCTTATCGGGCCATTGTAATTTTATATGCAGCCGAATCGATCCAATTGATTGCAAATGGGCAATATTTTAGTAGAAGTTATGCACACTATGCACTGGTCGGCAACTTAAAGAGTCAACTAATTATGTAAATTAATTAATTTAACTGCCTCTGGAACCCGAGTGCAGACTTAAGATCGGGAACCTGGTGGTGTCTCCTCATGTCATATACCACCGATTTTGGAGGCAGCCAAAGTCATATGGGGCGTCTTCGTTGTGAATAGAACTTAAACAAGTTTTTGTTTTTCTCAAATTTATTGCGCGCTTGTGTCACACTAACTGAGAGGAAATCTAAGTGGTCTCGTGGGATAACACGTGTGTTCTCTTGTAGCCTTAAATTCGGCTATAATTCCAGAATTTAGTTCACATGCTTCCGCTGTTCCCCGGTTCCTTCCACGAAACATACCCGTCTTCGCTGTAATTACTTATTGCCAGCCATGGAACTCCCGAGGCACCACTCCACTCAAAGATACTAATGTGCTCTAATTTCAGGATATATCGGGTTATGCCGTTTCCATTTGGGAGGAAATATTCCGGAGCCCAACAATGTAGCTAACTATGTACTCAAGAATTTCTCACTTTTTTATGACGCTGTCATGAAGGACATCTGCTACAAATTGAAATGCTAATGTCGTCCTCGACATTGATGCATTAGCACATGTGTTGCAACCCTAGCCGCTCGCAATGTAACTAGGTGTGCAACATTTGTATGCACTCGAAATTCATTTGCTGGTGGAAGGTGAATTCCAGAGCAAAGGATACTATCAAAAAAAATAAGCTAAAGTTGCGAATATTTTTAAAGGAAATAAATTCTCTACAAGTTCAGAGATTCAACTGAAACCAGGTAAGGGCAAAGGAATGTCCGCCGTTAATATCTCGATGTTCAGTTTACGGCTGTAAAGGCGTTAGGAATGTGTTTGAACAGCAACAAAGTTTCGGACCCGTATTATGGCCACTTTGGTTCCGTAATATAATTAAAAACAAAAGTTCTATGCGGGTAATTAAAGGCAAACGATAAAAGGCACGTCTGTAATCGGGCGCCTTCATCCAGTTCAAAAAGAATTTTAATTTAGAGTTCAAAGGCTCGTTGTGAGGGAGGAAAAACAGAGATCCCAGTGCAGATACAACTGGAATCCATTTGGGTATTTGAAAGTAAGATTCAATTAGTTTAAATTTTAAAAGAATACCTTTGGATCTGGACGCTGGAGACTGCGAGTGCGATATGATAATACCGACCGACTGGTCTTTGTCTGATGATGGTGGTGCTTATGCTGATTGTACAGTGTGCAGAGTAGCAGTAATCCGTAAATACTTTGGAAACTTTTGGGTGAAGACTTCAGATGCAGAACTGAACTCTATTTTTATGCCACCATCAAGTTTGGTATACTCGAATGGAGGAGGGTTTTCGCAGTCCACAGCTCCGTAATTAAAAATATTTCATGAATTTATGTAATTTGAACTTTTTGAGATTATTTGGATTTTGAAAATACTTCCAGAATTATAAAACCTTGCAGCATGTGGTTAATACCAGCCAGCGGTTACGTCAAGATAGAAAAGGAAGAATCTGACATTGGATTTCATTGTTCTTGTGAACAATTGGGAACATCGCAGGACTGCTGCTTGAGTAATCTCTCTCTTTAGTTCCCGTAACCCCTTGTGGGACAAGGTCTTTTTATCATAACCTGTTGTCAGAAGAAAACAACCATGGGTCGCTGCCGGTGGGATTCGAACCTGGGACATTCGGATTAGTAGGCCGACACGTAGTCACTTACACCACCGACGACTCAGAACATAGAATACGGAACAGAGAACCTATTTCACTTAATATGTTTATAGTTGGATAGCCTAATGCCGTACACACCAAACCCGAAATCATTTCACAAGGAGACTTCGAGCTAAAATCGTGTTATGAAAGGAAATTTAAAATGTTCAAATATTTAAGAGAATATCGATATGGAGGCCAAAAAAGTCAGTCTGTCTGTACCTTACAATTCTCTTATTGATAGTGCGGTCTTCTGTGCGAATAGGGAGGGTATCTCATGCTCAGTCGTTCATATTTCTGACTCCCGTGATCTTGAGCTCTTGTGCATGGTCTTGACATTCCTTGCCAGAAGAGCCAGAAGACTGTTTATTTTGACCGCTTCTTTAATATCCTGCTTCCTCCGGACGACGTCATGATTTTCGACGATTTCAATCTTTCTACCATTCGATGGGTATCTTCTGCTCACGCTGATGTTCTAATAGCCTCACTCATATCTGCTACTCAATACGCTCTATCCTTTATATACTATTTGGCCTCTTTCGGCTTGATTCCGTAATGTGATACTACATAAGGTCCAAAGCCGGTACAGACGGTACGATTGTGAAGTGATGCCTGTCCCCCTTGGTTCCTGAATCGTGTCATCACCCTACACCCCTTGTTGTCATGCGTTTCAACACCGCTGACGAATCTCCTTCTCTACTTGGCGACTTCTTCTTAAACTTTAAACGGGCAGACTTCTCGTCCTTTAATGATTGGCTACTTTCTTGTGATTGGTCGTGCGTGATAGGAGAGTGCGACATCGATCTGCCTGTAGGCGCTTGTCACAACGTTCTTTACGCCTGCTTTATCCGATGTATTCCTATTGGAACTTCTAGGTCGGGATCCTCTCATTTTTTTCGTCCCTGGCTCGACGGTGCTTCGCGACATCTGAGGAATTTGACGGGTAAAGCTTGGAATAGGTTAGTCACGATGATTACCTTATATAATCCGATCAATGTCACCGGTTTTCCGTTCGACTGCAGGATTCCTATGCCGAGTTCCTGTCTAACATGAGAGCCACGCTGTGTAGTAATTCGAAACAGTTTTGAAGGTTTATTAACTCGAAGCGCAATTATGACGCTAATCCTTACTCTTTGAGGTATCGCGATTGTAAGGAGCGACGATTCTCTTACAATTGCCAATTTCTTTGCGGCATTCTTTCAAACTTCCTTCTGTGATTCCTACTGTGATATATCCACTTCTGATTTTAGACACTTGACGCAGCTACCTACTTGAGACCAAAGACTTAGTATTTGATGATGCACTTGCTGCCAAACACCTATCTATCTGGCTGACGGCTTCTCAGGTGGTCCCGGTGGTAATCCTGCTTCCTTTTTAAGCTCCTTTTGCTTGTGTTCTTTGTTATTTATTCAATATGTTCTTGCGTTCAGGCTGTTTTCCTGAGCTTTGGAAGACTTCTGTCTTAGTTCCTCTTCATAAGAAAGGTAGTAAGTCTGACGTTTATAATTATAACTAGATAATACTGATAATTATCGACCGATTGCCACCCTGTGCCATGGGATCTTTTCAGCATGGCTTCCTCAAGGGTAAATCGACGACCACTAACATTCTTGAGTTCTTCAATAATTCCTTGCCGACCATTGAATCAGATAAATAGGTGGACCGTGTATTTATAGATTTCAGCAAGGCCTTCGATAGGATTGACCAAGGAATCCTGGTTTATAAGCTGTCTCTTCTAGGGTTTCCTTCTTACCTCATCGATTGGTTGCCCTTTTACCTGTCAGGTCGTACACAGCGTGTCCTATTTTGGGGAACTTTTTCCGACCAAATCCTTGTCAGCGCGGGGATGGCTCAGGTAGTATCCTTGGGCCGCTCCTTTTGTCCTATATATCAATAATGTTTCGCTTCTCCTGCTCAGCAGTAAAATGCCGCGTTATGCTCAGATTTATAAAACTGTTTCCCGCGAATAAGACTACAGTCTCTTGAAATCTGACTTTGCTACGTTATAAGGATGGTGTTTACGCCATCGTCTTCCTTTATATTCCGGCAATGCACCACTATGACTTTCTCTGGTAGAAGATGTCATCCCCTCTACTCCATCGATGGTGTTGTCTTGAACAGAGTTGATAAGGTGAGAGCCTTGGGCGTGAAAGCGTAACGTAGCGTCTTTCGTACGGAGATATTGATTTTCTCATAACTGTATTTACTTCTTTTAATTCCTGATGTCAATATTTGAAGCAATTCTAAATATGTTTTTTCATCTATACGTAAATTATTGCACCAGTTCTGAGATTCTAATCGGAGTTAACAGGCTGAGAGTAAAAATGACCTAACTACAAGGTCCGAGCAAAAGTGGCTTAGAAAATTTTCCGCGGAAAAACGTACCGCGTCAGATTCCCGGCAAAACTGAATCAGAGAAAATCTCTGAGCAAAAACGACTTAACTAGTTACCAGTTTATTAAAAATACATATAATAACGAAATAGTACTGCAAATTTTATTAATAATTCTACACAAAATTTGGCTCATTTTACAGAGTGGGGAAAATAAGTTTGCTTTTCAGCGTACGCATTTTATGTGCGGGCGAACATTTCTTCTGTAGGGCCTAAAATTTCCTGCGCAGGCAAAGACGAATTGAGATATTTCGCGCAGGAGAAAAAGAATCGACTTTTCTGTTAGGGTAAAAACGGCTTAAGTAGTTAAGTCGCCTTTGCTGTGAGTTTTTCTCTTATTCGGCTTTGCCCGGAATCTGACGCGGTTCATTTTTGGGCGGAACATTTCCTAAGCCACTTTTGTTCGGACATTGTAGATAGGTAATTTTTACTGTCAGTCTGTCAGTTCATCCAGCAAGTAAAGTAACAATTTTTTGCTGTTTTAGTAACCACTGTTCTGGGGCGAGTAAAAACAAGGAAGCAGCCGTCCAGGCATATCAATTATGCCCTTCAGAGGAATTGAGACGTATCTATAGATACGCTCGGAATATTTACAAATCACTTATTAGTCGGACAAAGTTCAATTTCGGGTAGTAATTGCTTCTAGTCTCTAGCAAATGCCGTAAAGAACAATTTCACCTGTTCGTCAACACCACCACTCATTCATCTTGCAAATGATTTTACTGGCCAATTGGACAAGGACAACCTGTTTGCTGCTAATTTGTACCTACCACCTTCATCGCAGACACTTCTATCGCTCTTGATATTTCAAGGGCTTTTGATAGAGTCTGGCATGCTGCCATTCTAGCCAAACTTCAAGTATTTTGTCTACACTCTCACTTCGTTAAATGAAGCTTTTTGTCAGGCCGTGCAATCTGTGTAGTAATTGATGGAGTTACATTTAATTCCTAAGAAATAAATGCAGGCGTATCTCAGGGCTCAGTTCTTTCACCAACCTTATTTTTTCTTTTTATTAATGATCTTTTATCCCTTACTCTCAATCTTAATCATAGTTTCGCCGACGACAGCACCCTTGATTTCGAGTACTCTTTTGATTCTGTAAAGAATTCTCGTGGAAATGCTACAGAAGTCAGTCGAGAACACCATTGGATCATGTAACAACGACATTTCTATGGTCTTCGCTTGGGGCAGAGCAAATCGGGTTTCGTTTATTACATCCAAAACTTATGGCTGTTTAAAGTCCCTTACAATACGCCCAGTTCACCCTCAACCTATTTCATTCGACTGAGTGAAGATACCCAATTCGCCCTCTATAAACACCTTGGGTATTGAGACATCCAGCAATCTTAGCTGGACAGATCATGTATTTGCGATGGTTACATGTGCGATGAAATCCTTGGGTTTTCTACAGAGATGTAAGAAATATTTCACTCCTTCTGACTTAGCGCTGATCTACAAGTTTCACATCAGACCTAGACTCGAATATAATTCCCATATTTGGCAGGGGCCGAATACACTACACTGTTCGAGTTAGCCAAAGTCCAGCGTAAGGCTATCAAACTTATTGGCAATCCTTCAATCTCTGAGAGCATTGACTCTCTGGAGCATCGATAGAATGTCGGTTGTCTCTCACTCTTCTATCGCTATTTCCATGGCCATTGTTCTAACGAAATTGCTAGCCTAATTCCTTGTAGACACATGACAATGCGCGATACAAAAGCTGCAAGTCGCTCCCACCCTTATACTCTTGAGGTCAAATTTTGACGTACCGTCAAATTTCGGGAATCTTTTCAACACGAATTTGAAACTCATCATCTTATGAGCCCGAAACTTTCAAACGGGGCAAACATTTCCCTCATCCTTAATTCCATTCCAGCCAAAGCTGTGTTATAGCATTATAGGGCATCCCCTGAGCGTTGGCATATATAATAATAATAAAAAAATACCTCTCAATTAAGCGACCTTAATTACATACATTGACCGTAAAATTAGCTGATCTTGTAAGATGTTTGTGTATAGAAACTAAATTAGAAAATAAACAAACTGAGTAACATGATACTGTTTCTTAATTACCCAACGATATTTAGGTTTATTTGCTTCCTCATCTACCTTTACCTACCTGCGATATCCACTTTGGTACCGTTGGGACATATCTTTTACATTACTTGGTTTTTAAAGCGAAATATTTCTCTATAAAACGCGAAGAGGCCATCAAAAAGTTACAAATCTTCGCACATAAATTGTAGCAGCTGAGGCCGCAACAGCATGATGACGGATTTTAAAGACAGATGATAAAAACTGTTATGAAATTCAAAGCAAATTGTAGCTAGCAAGAAGTAAACAATTTTCAAACGAGATGAGAAAAAAATAACCAAGAAAAAGTGCAATAAATAAGCCGACCCTAGTGATGGTAATTACAGAGAGCGAAACGAGTAGAAACGAGTTCTCGTTACACTCCTTTTCCACCCAATGTCCATGTGGCGAAATCTTTTCTCCTGGTTTGCGTGATTTTAAGTGCGCTCCAGTCAGCTATAATTACCCTAATCATATTTTTTGTGCAAAACAGAGATCTACACAGCATAAACATAAATTATCTGCCGAGAAAATATGTATATTCAATAGTGTGAGGAGAAGACGAAGTGGTCCTAGAGCTCCGGATCGGCAGGGCACCAAAAAGGGCAGCCTACAAGAAGTCGTCCGAACTGCCACATAAATTACGGCTACGTTTAACGGCTCAGCATCAAACGCTAAAATGAGCAAGACTGAAATATGCAAATGGCACCTTTATGCAAATTAAAGTCAAGCAAAAGAATTTCCACCCCAAACAGATCCGAAATTCAGAGCCCTCGAGTCCTGTCAATAAAAAAGGACGTCGCATAAAATTTATATTACTGCCGCTGTCACAGATCTCTAAAGAATTGCGCAACCAAATCCAATCCAATCCAATCGACCAAAGGTTCGAAGCGTTAATGTGAAGCGGCCAACTGGCTGCCAATCCGGCCGCCAAGTAATCCCTCATAAATAAGAGCGCGACACCGCACGACAAGGGAAGTCAATGTTCGATCAAGCACCGCACCGGACCAAACCAATGGCGGATGGATACGCAAACCATCGCCGACGGAAATTAAAAAGGAAATAAATAAGGAGCGGCGCAAAAATATCGCAAGGTGAAGTCGAAAGTAAATCGAATGGGCTAACAAGACAAATTCGCTAAGGAGGCAGATCATTTCGCAAATGAATGGAATAATACATTCGTGATAAATTTATTTATCCAATTCGTTTCTCAAATTCGCACGTTAAGGGAGCCTTGTCTTTTGCCCAATGCCCAATGCCCCAGCAAGGATGGCTCCGTATCGCAGTCCGTCCGGAGTCTTGTACTCCATTACACTTGGCACTGGGTCCGATCTGGCCGCGTTTGCGTCTTGTCGCGATTCTCGTTTTTGCGGCCGTCAATTTTCATACAATATGTGGCCATTTGACATGACGGATAATTTATGTTTCACGCTGCCCGAGTACAGGTATACGAGCGGTATACGGGTAGACATGCCTGTTACTTGCTAACTATAATCTTGTCCAATCTCTCGTGTATTCAAATTCAATAAGTTGAAACAATTTATTTCGTTTTGCGTTCGCAGCTCACATAAATAAATAATTAAGGCACCCATTCAGGGATTCCAAGAGCATTTATTGCCGCACAAAACACTTATTTTAAACGAATTGTTGAAACGATATATTCCCGCTGAAATGTATTGAGGCGAGGAAGTAACATTGATGAAGATGTGATTAATAACGGGTCAGACGAGGGAGGGTATCATGTGATTCTCTTCGAATGTATGTATTATCAAGATTCTTGGAGAAATTTACAGAAAACCTTTGCAAAATTTTTATGACCCCCATTTCATATCAGATGGGGCCCAATCAATTCAAATTCCCGCTTCAACTTATTCATGTTTCGACGTATTCTGCCTGACCGAAACTTGGCTATGTGGATCCTTTGCTGATACTGAACTTGTTGGTCCTGAATACATGGTTTTTTGACGTCATCGTCATCTTCCAATGATGAGCGCTCCTGTTGGCGGAAGTGTTTTGTGTGCTGTTCAGCGTAGTATTCCTTTTCCACTGTAGAGCATTCGCATTCGATGCACAGATGAAAGGTCCTACATCATGGAAAGGTGGATACAAAGATGGAGAGAGGAGAACAGGGGACGATGGACAGCGAGGCTCATCAGTGATCTGGGCCCCTGGATCGACAGAGGGCATGGAGAGGTAGGTTTTTACCTAACCCAACTCCTGAGTGGCCACGGGTACTTTCGTTCGTATCTTCACCGAATGGGAAAGGTAGCGTCACCGGAGTGCCTCTATTACCCAGGCCAAACGGACACCGCAGAACACACTTTCTTTGAGTGTCAGAGATGGGCTCCCGAGAGGGGAGCGCTGAGAGTCCACCTAGGAGGGGCGGTCTCCCTGGACACTTTGGTCCAAGGCATGATCGCCGACGAAGAAACCTGGAATCGCACAGTCACAGGTACGCGGAATATGTCCTGCGCAGAAAAAAAGAAAGAGCTAGACGAGCAGGCCGCCGCAAACGAGATGGTCTGACGGGCTAAGGGAAAGGTCCTAGCTTGAAGTAATGTGGAAAACGGTTCCAGGCTAGTGGGTACCCAGCATGTATAAAGCATTTCACCTCCCTCACAAAAAAATAAATAAAATTATGACCCCCATTTCATATCAGATGGGGCCAAATCAATTTAAATTCCCGGTTCAACTAATTCATGTTTCGACGTATTCAGCCTGACCCAAATATATCACAGGGAAGGTTGCAATTAGACCGCATATAAACCCCTAGAAAAGAAGAGGGCCAGTTTAATGTCTCCAGTGGAATCTAGTTCTCAAGGAGTCAATATGAATAAAAAAAGGGGAAGCCCAAAAACCGGTTCCTATGGTTGGCTAGGGCCGCGCAGTTGCAAAGGAGGTGGAGTATGATCTTCTCTTCCCCTTCGTCATGGCAACTCCTACAGAAGTCGTTTGAAGGAGCGCCTAGTCTACCTACGAGACAGTAGCCCGTTGAGGGTCAAACTTTGGTCATATCTGTCGGTTGATCAGGCAGGTGTGTTCATCCTACGAACTAATATCACTATGTCCCGGCACCCAGATGAGCCGTACTTCTTTCAGATGATCAGCTATGTCATTCAGAGCTCAGCAACATGCTACAACCATTTTGGAGATAGTATATACTTCCGTGAGGGATTTAATAGCGGCGCGACTATCTGTGAATATAAATATGCTATCTGTTTCAGACGGTCCGCGGATACTTTTATAGCCATGATTTCCGCCTGAAACACGTTGCAGTAGTCAGGTAAGCGAAGTGAGATATCGAGGTCCAAATGTTCCGAGAAGATACCTCCGCCTCCTCTGTCTTCTATGTAGCTTGGAGCCGTCAGTGTAGAGATACAGTGACTCCCTCCACTGAGATTGTCCTACCTCCCATTCTGATCTAGCGGGAAAGGAAGAATCGAATTTCGTTCCAAAGCAAGGCTTGGGCGTGGTATAGTCGATGTTGCTGGCAATTCTCCCGTCCAGAATTTTGGAATGACCGAAGTCAGTTCGTTTCCAGGTCTGGATTGAGTTAAGCCTAATGGCAGCTGAGGATGCCGTTTGCTTACCGAAGAGATTTACTGGTAGAAGGTGGAGAATATTGTTCAGGGCTTTAGAAGGTGTATTTCTAAGGGCACCTGTTATCAGCAGTGTTGCCATTCTTCTGAACCGCAGCCAGTGCTAAGTATAGGTCGCATGACACTTGTGTATATCCAGTGCACAATGCGTGGCTCCATACCCCATATTTTCCATATTGCCTTTTTACACGAATACAGCCCCATTGTAGCCTTCCGAACTCTTTCCTGGATGTTCCAGGTAAGTTTTCTATCAAGGACCAAAGCTTGATATTTAACTTGATTACTTAGTTTCAGCCTAACCCCGTTTAGTATAGGGCAATTCATAGGAGGAGTATTATGTCTCTGAGAGAAGAGTATTAACTCTGACTTATCCGGGTTAATACCCAGACCACACCCGTCACTCCATGATAATATCCTGGAGAGGGCGTGTTGTAATACTTCAGCGAGTGTCTAAACATATCAGGGCAATATCATCTTGTGACCAGAGTACTCCATGTCTATGAGTAACTCATCCAGAGTTATGTTCCATAACAGTGGTGAAAGGATACCTCCCTGAGGGGTACCCCTGGTGACTACTCTTTGAATACTAGATCCTCTTAAACTGGAGACGAAGACCCAGCTTTTTAGCATGAGGTCAATAAGTTTGATAGAGGATCGTCAAGTTCTAGCCACCTCAAGGAAGCCATTATCGCCTCTGATCTGATGTTATTGAAAGCACCCTCTATATCGGCAAAGCTTGCAAGTGAGTATTCTTTCTGCAGTAGCGAATGCTCTATGATTGTGGTAAGAGACTTGGCCAGGTACAAAGGCGCGCAGCCCTGAGAGTTTTAATACAACAGCGTCGTATTTCAATTTCGTCAAGTCAATAAAATCTTCGGGACTAAGTAGTATCACAGTCACTACTAAAAACATCATCTAAGCTGACGAAAGAAGGATAGTCGTCAGAGTTACACTTTAAACTTACGAAGTGTCAAAATTGTTTCAATCGGCAATCTTCATTCTATTAAGGTAATTATTATAACCCACTTCTAAGCTGAAGGTGTACTGATTAAGCAAATTCTAGTGAAGACGAATGGAGGTACGGATATTACTCATAGCGGACAAGTTACAAAGGATCAGACCGGAGTTTGCGGTAGAAAAATGTCCATTGAAGTAGTCAGGCTATCATTTTGTCACCAATTTTCAAATTATTGCACGAAATAACAGCGGATTCTTATTAAAGGCCGGTGTATCGCAAGGTTCAGTTCTATCTCCTACACTCTTTCTTCTTTTTATCTTTAACTTTCAATCCCCTAACAACATTTTGTTGGGAGAGAAACATGATAATGGGATTCTTCTAGGTTCAGAGAGTATCGTGGATGTGACAGAATTTACCAGCCCAGCTTTGCCATTTTATGCCAAGTCATCAAAGCTACTGATCGTTTCTGTTTTTTTCCATTGGAGCTTCATTCAAAACATCGATTTGTCGATAATACATCGCCGAATTAAGCCTTTATTTGGGTTTTAGAAGGTAATAGTTAACTGGTTGGTCCTTTGACGTCTACACGGCATATCTAAACCAATTTCGTAATGAGTCTCCAGCTTGGTTTCGAAGTGGTGGGTGAAGTTTAAGAAGGGCTAGTTTTTGTTCTATGGAAACAAGAATGTGCAATCACGGCTCGATCATGTTAGTTTTTTTCACTTAACTCATGAGGCAGCCATCTGGAATAGTTATACCCTAACCTTGAGCTTCTTTGCTATCTCCGATGTCAAAAAAAGAAGATCTGTTTGTATAATGTTCCCCAAGAATGATAGTCTCACAAAGTGTGACTTCTTATTGAGGTTAAAATCGCCTGCTTTTTTGCATAAAGTATGTTATCCCACAGCCTCAAAAAATTTGGGGTCGGGAGGAGGTAGAACCTAACTTCGTAATGCTTAGACCATATCTATCTCCGATCCGAAGACCTTATCTATCTCCGATCCGAAGACCTTATCTATCTCCGATCCGAAGATCTGGTTGTATAATGTTCCCGAAGAATGATAGTCTCACAAAGTGTGAAAGGAGGTAGAACCTAACTTCGTAATGCTTAGACCTTATACTATGAGAAAAATGTTGAATTTAAGGTAGTCGTGTGGGGTGGGAAGCCTTAATTCGTATCGCGTGGATCAATTTAGATGATTCTTTCTTGCTATATAGATTATGTTCTCGGACTAGCGCCATGGTAAAAATTTAGTATCTAAAGTGAGGCCACGTAAAGTGGGCGACGGCTAAGTTCATAAAATATTTAGATGATTCTGTTTCCATTCCATAGAGCAGAATACCTAATTAGCCGTTTCAATCGCAACATTTTTCGAGTAGCATAAAGAGACTTTATTTAATTATGTCTATTACATTTTGTAGTCAGTGAAAATTAATCAACAAAAAAACCTACATATCCACGATCAAGGACCCTATATAAAACTACCTAACAATTTTAGCATGCGAGATCACAAGGAAAGAGGAATAATATTATGCTTACAGCGTTTTTGTGAAGTCGGTTCAACGTTTGAGTTTAATCTTTAGAAATATAAAGAGAGAGATCAGCCACGTTAAAGTCGCTTTTGGTCCAAGTATTTGTTCTTCTCTTTTTAAATTTAAATTGTATTGATTTGTAAACATGCCTAATTTTTTTATTTTTCATTCATCCACAGGTGTGGCCATATAGAGCCGAACATCATCAGCATACGTGTAAATGTGCGAGTCTTGAATGATAGTTGACAGATCGTTAATATATAGACTAAACAACAGCGGACCAAGTATAGATCCTTGTGGCACTCCACATCTAATAGTAGCTGTTGAGGATAGCAAATTATTAACTCAAACTTACTGCGTTCATTCTGATAGAAAGCCGTAAATAAGTCTAATGGCAGCACGGCAGATTCCGAAATTATTCGATAGTTTTTCTAGAAGTTTTTGTTTGACTTCGGCTATCAAAATCGAGCAAACAAAGATAGCAAATTTCATTTTTATCAACAGCAAAGCGTATATCACTTGATACCTTCAACAAGGCCGTTTCACAACTGTGGTGTTTGAAATATCCTGAGAAGTTTTTTTGTTTCTAAGTGAGCAATCAGTTCAGTACACATCAATTTTTTCAGCGCTTTAGCCAAATAGCATAGTATACTTATGGGCCGGAGGTAGGACGAGCTATTAGGAAAATTGATTTTGGCTATGGGCAATACAAAAGCATGCTTTCAGGGACTGGGAAAGGAAGACGTTGTCAAGTAAGCATTGTAATAATATGCAAGATATGGGGTGTGATTATTTTAATAAATTTTGAGCCAACTGCTTCTGACTTTACACTGTAAAGATATAGGTGCGGTAAGACTGCGGTAGATGCGCTGTACTGAAATGGTGCTTGAGGATATCAGGCTGTATATCTAAATCGAATTCAGTTGTTTTGCTATGTACGCCGTACTGTCTTAGATTTTGTCAAAGCATTCTCTATTAACATCAAACTTTTGATTGGAATACCTACTTTTAGCTGCTCCTATTTTAGAAGTGACAAGATTACGTACCCTTTTATATGCGTAACGATGCACACGAGATTTTGACATAATCAACCGGCGGTAGAGAAACTCCCGCTGCTCAATCAAAGCCCGAAGTTCACGTGAGAACCAAGGGATACCATCTGGCCGAACAATACGCGTACACAATGGTACAAAATCGTTTGTCCAGGAATCAAAAAATTGTTCAAAAACATTAACCTCGGTCCTTGGTAGATAATAAATGAATACAGTAGAACCTCAATTACCAGAGATTCGGGTTATCCGAGGCACCTTCCTTGTCTCGGATAATACGGAAAATCTCGGATAACACGGAGGGCGGCGCTTTGTCTATTCTGTGCGCGATACAGAAGACTCCGACACGAAGAACAATCGGAAAGTACTGCGAGTGACCTTTTATTGGTGAAAAGTTGGCGGGATTTTGTAACAGCGATTTGAAACAGTGCTCCATTACGAACTTTTTAAAACCGCGTACTAGAACAATACTTTTTACGCCAAAGATTATTATAAGTTCGTAAAATGTTCATTTGTATACTTTATTATCATTAAATTTCATTCTACTGCTTTAAATTAATAAAAAATCATAGAAAACTTCGAATTCGTTATTTCGTCCGTATTATCCGAGTTTTCGATTATCCGAGATACCCTCACCCCAATTACCTCGGATAATCGAGGTTCTACTGTATATAAAAAATTTTCAAAGTGTAATGAAAAATATTTTATTAAAACATACATCCTCTTTAGCTCCCCTAACTCCAATAATTGCAAACGGAACTTCAATTTAAAGTGGATTCCGAATCATTGACTTTACTGTGCAACCCCAATAGCCACTTGCAGCATAATCTGTGGTTAGTAGAAAACAACAGTGGGTTGCTGTCGCCTGATACTGATCTAAGTCCAACACATTATCACTTGTTCCACCGACGACACAAAAACATATGTTACATTTTTAAAAACTTACTTATGGATTGAAGCTGTTAAACCATGTAAACTTATTTGTAAATAACTTTTTAAAAAATATCCCAACATCTGATTCGACCATTCCATATTCGTGGTCACAGGAGCTAATCACGACCAACTCAAATATAATTCAATAAAATTCAAAATTTTCTGAAAGTCCTCAATCCTTTCATATACCACACAAAAGAACTTAACAAAAGTTTTTCATTTACTAATGTTGTCAGTCCTGCCCCGAATAAAAGACAAGAGATTAAATTACTTACCGCGACTTGCTGTCGTACTCCCGACATGTCCAAAGAGATTCGAATTCGGATCCCAAAAAATTCTGTCAAAACATAGGACGACTTTATTCAGATTCCCGAAACCGAGTCGTTGTATAGCGGCCTGTTTCCATTCAGGGAGTGGCGGATCAAATTTCACGGTGTTCACTTGATTCGAAGATAGTGGTGAAGTCGCTACCTTCAGTACTCCCAGGGTTAGTGTGCACAGTGCTAGATCAGCTGAAACGATAGAAAGAAAATGTAAAACTCTTTGAAGTCTAACGCTAAACACAATAGAAATTCTTAAGGTGGAAAACTCATATCATGCAACATTCATTAAAAGTGACGTGCGCGGCTTGCAATTATTTGCGCAAACGCCGAAGTCTTCTCTCAACTCAGGAGCTGTTGCGCGCTCGACAGTGGGTTCGATGTTGAAATTTATATCTGGTTAGAGCTTCCATGTTGAAAGAGCGGATAATGCATGCGTGCATGTAAACCTATAAGCGTTCGATTGCGTTGTCGGCCTCCCTGACCATCCTCAATATGGTCACGTTAATTCTTTCTTCAATTAACCTTTCATAGCAAGCTGTCCGCTGTCGGCAGGAGCAATTCAGGGCTTATTAAAAATTCTTGCCTCGCATTAACAAGTTACTAAATTAATCGAAAATAACCAATAGTCCCCCTTCAGCCTGGAGCCCCAGTCGCCAACTTGTCGACAAGGTACATATTTATGTTCTCGTTTATTGATTATCGAATAATTAATTACGGGATAACATGGACAGCAGTGCAATCACGCTGTAATAATTTTATAACGTTATTAATTATTCGCTGGTAGAACCGGTGGACTTGTATATTTGGTAAGGTTCCTTCTCGTTGTCGGCTGTCGGGGAGCTCATTTTATTTTGCAAGTCTCTGTTTTGTGTCTCATGCCGGCACCGGCATTATCTAGACGCAGGAAGCTGCACATTTCAACTTCATAGATACTGTAGACGCCTTAACCAGAGCAGCTTCCATCTCACAAAGGGTTATTTGCTGCAGAAATATCTTAAATATCTTCCGAAAGAACCAAGTCTAGCATAACCGAGAAACCATTTACGGCATCCGCAAGGTACAAGGGGTGCAGACGTAGACGTATTCAGTGTTTTAAACGTCCCCATTGTGTCATTGTAGGCTAATAATGAGATGGATGTAACACGTACCTCCCAGCCATATCCACTTGATAATTGCGCTCAAGAGGAGACCTGGATTGTGAAGTTAACTCTGCCGAGATGTCTTCTGCGTTTATTTATTAAATCATTTTTAAAGGTACCAGCGAAATAATTGCCTTTTGTTCTTTTGGCAGTGCCTGCGCCACTGACAGTGGCAGAGTCGAGCAATTCAAGATGTTCCCTGCAAAAATGTCGCTGGTTTTTGTTCCTTTGCTTCCTTGCGTTACGTTTATGATTCCATTAAGCCAGAATTTCCTCAGCCGGAAGAATGCTTCCATGGCTAATTGGCATACAGATACAAAAAGTTGTCGCGAATTGTACGAGCGGGGCTTATTTAGAACAATTTCGCGGGAACATGCCTCGGTTATTGCTCGATTCCAACTTTGTTCTCACTTCCTCTATTTTGGTGGCGTTACAAAAGATAAAAGTAACAAAATGTCAAAGGAATTAAAGGACGAATCGTGTATGTAGTCAAATTGGACAAAAAAGGGAATACATCGTCGTCCTTTGATGATTAATGAATTCTATTTAACAAGGGCTGTCTTTTGTTTGATGTTCAACGCTTACATTCGTGAAGAGTCCGAATAATTTTTTAATGAACACGTTCATGGCTCATTAAAAGAACGAGTAGAGAAATTTTTCAAATGAAACTGTTGCTAATTTCCCAAATTACTCACTTGATAGTTTTGAGGCATTGTCAATTTAATATTATTTAGTCGTTTTTTAGTCCAGATTGCAACCGACACGGCTTAATGTGAAAGGTATGATATTATCAAACCTTCGTTGTCCAGAAATAAACCTTATACAGTCCTTAAAAGCGAACACCCAATCTATGTGCACACCTACTGTCTAAGTGAGGAAAAATCAAGCTCCCGAAGTGAAATGGGGCTGTATCAGTATATAACCAATTCCGGACGAGTGCTTCTCGAAATAATATAGACCGACAACCAAAGCCTGCGTAATCCAGCATATATTTTGCCAATCCTCGCATTTACATGATCAGAGTAGTTCATTGCTTGCCGGAAAATAATACCAAGATTAGTTACTTTACTTGGGACAAGAGGATTAGTATAAAACATGATAGAGTGAGTGTTTCGGGGTTCAACAGTAATTTGTTCGCAATTGACCGATCATATATTCTATCAAGATCGGCATTTATACGTTCGATGCAATCCTCGAGGAGCCTAATAAGGCTACTTAAATAAACCTGAACATCATCAGCGTAAAAATGAATTTTCACATCGCGCCCAACACATAGGAAATCATTAATAAAAAGGCTGAATAAAAGCGGTTCTAGTATTGA
Source organism: Leptarthrus brevirostris (assembly GCA_964036015.1). Classification (NCBI taxonomy): domain Eukaryota; kingdom Metazoa; phylum Arthropoda; class Insecta; order Diptera; family Asilidae; genus Leptarthrus; species Leptarthrus brevirostris. The sequence continues at coordinate 12,260,027 of OZ038373.1, forward strand.
TGCCTGTGGTACGCCAGGTGAAAGAACCAAAGGCTCAGATATCACGCCATTGATCTGCACTTTTTGGGCACGATTCGACAAGAAGCATGCTATCACAGAAGCAGCGCACTGGATACAGTTGAAGGATGTGTGTCGTTAGTGAATAAGTATCCAGTAATCCAGTAATATTGATGCCGTGAAGTGATCTTTGTCAGTTCATACCTTCACCTCAACATATGCTAGGACAGGATGTTTTCAAGTACTTTGGTGAAAAATCACAATATGCGTATTGGACGAAAGTCAGATACTACAAAAGATTTCTTAGGAATGGGCAACACAGTGGGAACCCTCCAGCTTACAGGAAACGGACATTACTTAATCACCAATGAAAGGATGTGATACCTTCATAAAACAGGGTGGTCCAGATGCTGTCTATTTTTATTAACGTCCAGTTGCTGTCTATTTAATTAAGCTTATCACAGATGGATCTAGGTTCACATGTCGAAAATAAAACGGGCCGAGAGGACCATTTGCTGTTGTAGCGGTCGATTCTGTAAAGCAGATGCGCCTCATCGGAAAAATAAAACAATAAATTTAATAACCTACGCTGGACTTTGTCTACCGCGAACAATGCGGTGTGTCCGGCCCCTGCCAAATATGAGAATTATATTTGAGTCTAGGTCTGATGTAGGACTTGTATATCACCGCTAAGTTAGAAGGGGTGAAATATTTCTTACATCTCTGTAGAAAACCCAAGCATTTCATCGCACTTTTAGCGATTGCAAATATATGATCAGTCTAGCTAATATTGCTGGATGTCTCAATACCCAAGATGTTTAAAGAAGGCGAGTTAGGTATATTCACTCCGTGTAATGAAATAGGTTGAGGATGGACTGGGCGTTTTTTTAAGGGACTTTAAGCAGCATTGAGTTTCTGATGAATTAAACGAAACACGATTTTCTCTGCCCCAACCGAGGACCATAAAAATGTTGTTACTTAATGATCCAAACATGCGCTGTAGATTGATTTCTGCAGCATTTCCACGAGAATTCATTAGAGAATCAGAAGAGTACGCGATATTAAGGGTGCTGTCGTCGGCAAAACAATAAATAAAATTGAGAGTAAGGGATAAAAGATCATTAATAAAAAAAAGAAATAAGGTTGGTGAAAGAACTGAACCCTGAGGTACACCGGAATTTATTTCGCAGGAATCAGATGTAACTCCGTCAATTACTACACGAATTCAACGGTCTGACAAAAAACTCTCTCTCCATTTAACCAGGTGAGGGTGCAGCCCTCTAGAAGAGCAGCATGACAGCCTCTATCAAAAGCCTTTGAAATATCAAGAGCGACGATTTCGGAGACAATGAATTCCAACACTCCAAAATTATGGAGAGATTGATTCCAACGCTCAGTTAGAGCCGTTAGTAAGTTTCTGGTTCAGCGGCTACCCCGGAAACCATACTGGCAATCGTTGGTAAGATGGTTATTTTTTAGATGTTTCATAAACTGAGAGTTGATCGGTGATTTAAAAACATTAGGTAGTTCCGAAGTTTGTTGGTCTGTAGTTCGTGGGGTCGCAGGTAAAAAAGTTTGCGCAGTGGTTTAGACAAATCACACGCGCAGCATTTTTAAACCAGGTGCGAGAAACCATCAGGCCCAGTAGCTTTGGACATGTCGAGTTTCGAAAGTACCCTAAAAACTTCCCGAGTGCGAAAGTGGAGCGGCTTTTACCTACTAGTGCACTGTGATGGAGGTGGATGCGATGAAGGTGGCGAGTACAAATTAGCAGCAAACAAGTTGGCCTAGTCCAATGAGCCAGTAAAGGCATTCCCATTATAAATGAGCGGTCGTGTTGACGATCAGGTGAAACTTTTCTTTACGGTTTTTACTAGAGACGGGAATAGTATCAGGAACACGAGTCGGACACGTAACCAATCATTGTAAATTGAAGAACTCACTAACTAACTCAATGTGTCTTCCAGACGGCCTTGTAGTAGAAGAATGCCTGAGCCAATGTATGTTGTGGACGTTGAAATCGTCAGAAAGAACGATTTCAGAAGAGGGGGATATTTCCAAAATCTTATCAATATCGGAAGATAGTTTATCAAAGGAACAAACAGTATCGGCGTCAGTTATAATCTGCGGTAGCGGTATAAAAAGCAGAAATGAATGATGTGCCTCTAAACTTTAAATCTAATTCAGACATAATTAAATTCTGAATTAGTAGAAGAGAATTGAGGGAGATTGGAGAATGGCTCATCATTTCTAACATAAAAAAAATTGGAAAAATTAAATAAAAATTTTTCCATACTGTCGGTCTTAATTTGCCCAAAACAAACATAAACGAAAACGTACACCGACACAAGGACTGACAAACAGGTTCAACAAATGCAAAGCAAAGCCGCCTCTGTGAGAACAAAGCCAGCAGCAATGTTATGCCTGCTGTGCTGAACTTTGACCTCAACGAAGGCAAACAAATTGCCAGCAAGGGAGACCCGCTGAACTGAAGAAGTAAAGGACCAAGATGGCTTCCTTGCGGTACACCTTATCAAATATTTGTGATTAATTATCTTTTTTCGTAGTTCAAAAACTTTATAGAGTGATAAACACGCAACACAATTAAATTTGGAGACTCTATGTAAACAATGTTTTTCAAAGTATTTTGTACTATGCCAGGCTACATAAAATATTGTTACAAAATAAGAATTAAAAAAGAACTGTTACATGAAGTATTTTGAATTGTAAGACAAAGTCTGTAGAGCTGCTTCCAATGAGTTTATGGTTTTATTACGTTTACAGTCCCATTAAGAGTCACACAACGTTCAAATCTAATTGCTCCCATTTTACTGCTAGCGAGCCCTATAAACTTTACAACTTCTCAATAACTCAAAGAATTATAATTACTCTCCGCCTTGTAGTAAATCTGAAGGAATTCATGGATCAGAAATTTTTTACCAGTTAAGAGCTCTAACACTAATTTTTACCCACTTTTTTTTCGAGGAAGTGTTAAATATTTTTTCAAACAGATCTTCCCACTGAAAACCAAAGCAAAACACAAACAACTTTCCTGACACCGAAATAAAATTTTATGTGAAATGCTCTTCTCGTTAAAACGGTATAAAAGTGAGTACATGAAATTTTATGACACAGTGTGTCAGGTAAGCAACGAAAATTTCACGGCAAAGTGTTAAGATAAAGTACAGGAACAGACAAAAAAAAAATTATGGCACCTTGTATAAAAAGTTTTATACGTGCACCATTTAATTTGTTACTCAACACGTTCTGAGATGCCCACTAGTCACATCTAAGGCATATTCACCTGCAACTTTTTTCATACCTCGACAAAGACATCTATTACGTAACACCTGAACTGATTTAGGGTAATAACATTTTCGGGAATGTTTTTCACAGTAAAAGCGCCCGCTTCTTATTGGAAAATTTTGTAATAGCCGCAAGGCAAATAATTACGACACCATCGGAGGGATGTTCATTCCCCTCTGATTTTAAATTCCTTCGCGTATTAATATTAGCGAAAATTTTAAGGAAATATGTGCCGAATTGCAAGAAATTGATTATTATCGCGAAATAAATAGAATTCCTTTGACAACATTTTTTAAATTATTTCCCAAAAATTACATTATTAGAATTCTAGATTTGTGTAAGCTTAAGTATTAAATTAAATTGTACATACCTTTGTAGGTGACAGACGAATTGTTTGTTTTTAAGTTTTCGGTTGTGATTTCAACACCACCTGGAAAATACCTGATTGTTTTTACAGCTGTGTTAACACGAATATCCAGTCCTTCTGTGAGAGCGATTGGGACACAAGAATAGCCGTTTCGTACTGAAATAGAAAATAACAAAATTTATTTATCTTTATCGAATTAAATAAAAAAAATTTTATGAAAACTAATGTTCAATATATTTCCACATAATTATTTAACGCACACTTAAAAAAGTTTTCAATTTAAACCTATAGCGGTCATAAGCGCTACCATATGAAGGCCCATTCTACACGGGCACTTTTCAAGCTACATCAGAACCGTCAAAACGCATGCTGATTGCCGCTTTCTATTTTAGGTCGTAATGTAAATGCCGCATAGTTGCATGTTTTTGAGTCGTGTAGTTTAATTCGCGTCCTGAAAGCGTCCTTAAAGCGGGTAAATTTCCCGGCATTGTGGAAGTGCTATTTTATAGTTCCTGTTCATAAAAAGGGCCATAAATTATTTGAATCAATAGTGTATTCGCTGCTTATAGAGCGTTGTATTGGCTTAATCTCTCCCAATCAGCACGGGTTCTTGCCCGGTAGATCAACTTACTTGAATTTACCTCCCACGTTATTTCTGGCCTCCAGCGAAGCATACAAACTAACTGCATTTATACGGATTTCAGTAAAGCCTTTGATAAGCTCCCTCACTCCGTAATTATATTTAAACTCGGGAGACTGGGTTTCCCCCATGTTCTTCTCGACTGGATTTCTTTATATCTAAGAGACAAGACATATCGTGTGTCGCTCCGTGGCTCTACCTCTATAATCTTCAGGGCTTCATCTGGTGTACCACAAGGCAGTCATCTCGGCCCTCTACTATTCGTTCTTGCCATTGACGACATTGTCCATTGAGAAAAGACGTAAAGTCGCTGACTTGGTCTTTATTCACCAACTCTTGAACTCTATTATAGACTCAGGTTCGCTTGTTAGCACGGTTTCCTTCAGACAGTCTCAGCATAACCTTCGAAGACTGCTGAACCATCCAGATCAAATTATGGCATGCATGAACCAATTAATCGTTTATGTAGGGCTGTTAATGCAGGTCCTAATTTTCATTTAACTCTTAGCAAGGTGTCGTTTAAGAACTATCTATTTTCTGTGCTCACGTTACTCTCTGTTATGCATGTTGTGTGCTGGGTTTCCTTACTTGTTTTCTTCCTGTTCCTTTCTTTCGCGTGGGAGCCTCATTTCATCGTTTTGATGGAATAGGTGAATTAATTTTGGGCTCCTGTCAAAGAAGTGTGCCTTCTGTGTTAGAAGGGTTAATTCTAGTTGAATTAAGCGGGAACAACTAGCTGCCTTATTAATGTCAGCTGATAGCAATGGTTTAGTTGGAAGAGATAATAATTGTCAACCGTAAAATTACCTCGTTTCGGTATTACTTAGGTGTGAAGATATATTTTTTACCGTACAAGCAAGTGATAACTAAATTCTGAATAGCATTTGAATTCCAAAAGGAAACAGTGGGGGCCAGGAAGATCCCCGTCATTGACCCAAAGTGGATTTTGGCCGAATTGATCCAACTCCGTCTCCAAAATAAGATTAAAAAAAGAAAAAAACCAGAAATGAAAGTCAATACAATCAAAACGACTATTAAATAAGCGAGACATTGAAGTTATAGGCTCTTTCATTCTATATTTTGCGATGATGAGGGACATGGAAAAAGTTCCGAGCTTTCAAGGAACGAGACGGAACCGACAAGTTCAAGGCAGCCAACAATTCGTTGGAATTAATCACACCTCACAGACAATCAAAAGCAAAATTATTCTAAACCTGTAACGTCAAGCCTCAAGAGGCTCCAAAGAAAAAAAGCAGAAGACAATCTACATATGGAAGCAGACGAAGATAATCGGGCCAGGGAAGGCCACGAAGGACGAATTTCACAAATCTACGCTGGGCAGCCTCAATACGATCAATAGAAGCGACATAGAAAGGAGACTAAACCGGTGAAGTATATTCCAAGATTGGTCGGACAAAAGCACAGTAAAGCAGCTTCGTTATGCATGGATCATCAAACTCCTTTGACCATCTTTTGACGAAGCCCAGGGTCGCATTGGCCTTACTGATAATAGCTTCAAAATAATCCTCGAAAGAAAATTTACTATTTATTACAACGCCCAAATCTTTGGCTTTGTCAAGTCTGTTCAATGGGCTACCACCAATAACGAAATTGTAAAGCAAAGGATTTTTTTACGAGAGAATGACATAACTATGCACTTGTCAATGTTCAAAGGGAGGACCAATTACGGAAGGTCTCTAAGTCAGAGTTTAATAGGGCATGGTCATTATCGTTTGACACAACACGGATAATCTCGGCATCGTCAGCATAACAGAGGATTTTCGAATCATAGATAGAATCTCAAATACATCGTTGATGTATATGATGAAAAGCAAAGGTCCTAAGTGACTGTCCTGAGGCGCCCCAGTAGAGTTATTAATTTCGTCAAAGAGTGCGCCATGAAATAAAATCCGTTGTGTGCGATCAGACAAATAAGAACATAAGCACAATCAAGAAAAAAAAACAAACTCTTCCTAAGCTTCTAAATTAAAACTGCGTTAGACCTTGACGTAATGGGCTCATGGATACCCTAAACTTCGGTGATAAAAAGCTCTGCAATCAGTCGAAAGCAAACAGTTAACTTATTGCGCCTACAATCCCAAATTTCTATAGAAGACCCCAATACTGAACCAAACGAGATAGATTATACCAAGGAAGGCCACGAAAGGTAAATCTAACAAATCGATGCTGGACTACTTTAATGCGATTAATATGGACAGCATAAAAAGTAGACCAAACTGGGCACACATACTCCAGAGTTGGTCTAACAGAAGTACAATAAAAAAAACTTCGTAATGTAACGTTTTTCTTCTAATAAAATCAAAGGTCCAAGGTTAATATATTCACAATACTCGAACTTGGTGTTAAGAACAACCTCAAGATTTTTAGCAATATCGAGTTTGGTTAATAAGCTACCGTTGATGGCGAAGTTAAACTGTAGTGGTTTATTTTGCGAGAGTACGTAAAAATGAAGTAATTGACGGGTTTACATCTGGTTCCTCCGAAGTAAATGTCGGTGTACCTCAGGATTCAGTTCTTTCACCAACCTTATTTCTTTTTTTTTATTAATGGTCTCTTATTCCTTACTCTCAGTCGGACGACAGCACCCTTGATTTCGCGTACTTTTTTGATTCTGTATTGAATTTTCGTGGCAATGTTACAGAAATCAATCGAGAACGCATGTCGGGATCATTAAGCAATAACAATTCCATGGTTCTCGCTTGGGGTAGAGCAAATGGTGTTTCGCTTAATGCATCCAGTTTTGCTGTTTAAAGTCCCTTAAAAAAAACCCCCAGTTCACCCTCAACCTATTTCATTCGACTCGAGTGAATATACCCAATTCGCCCTCTCTAAATATCTTGGGTATTGAAATATCCAGCAATCTTAGCTGGAGCGATCATATATTTGTATTCGGTAAAAGTGCGATGAAATGCTTGGGTTTTCGACAGAGATGTAAGAAATATTTCACCCCTTCTAACTTAGCGGTGATATACAAGTCCTACATCAGACCTAGACTCAAATATAATTCTCATATTTGGCAGGGGCCGGACACACCGCATTGTTCGCGTTAGACAAAGTCCAGCGTAAGGCTATTAAACTTATTGGCGATTCCTCAACCTTGACTCTTTTGAGCATCGACGGAATGTCGGTTGTCTCTCACTAATCTATCCCTATTTCCAGGGCAATTGTTCTAACGAAATTGCTAGCGTATACTCTCCAGATCAAATTTGGACGAATCGTCAAATTTCGGGAATCTTTTCTAAGCAGAACAACACGAATGTGGAACAGTTTACCATCTTCTGTTTTTCCCTCATCTTATGATCCCGAAACTTTCAAACGAGGTGTACTTCGACACTTCTTTCACTCAGCCTCTTAACCCACTTCCCTCACCCTTAATTCCTGTCCTGCCAAGGTTGTACTTTAGCATCATAGGGCATCCCCTGAGCTTTGTCAACATCATATATATATATATAAAAAAAAGATATGCGGACGACAATAACTTATCAGATTTGATACCTCATAGAAACTTCTAATTAGAATTAAAAAACTAAGCAATGGTATTAGCGCCTCTCGTTTCAAATAGACGAATTAATTAAACCAAACTTTTAATTCTACAAATGGATCGGTGCATTCGTGCATAAACTTGCTGATTTATTTGAGCATTGAACCCGTACGATCACCGTACATAAATTAATGTTCAATTCATTTCCATTCAATTATTAATTTTTCCATAAATACGAAATTACAGTGAAGGTAAATTGTGCGCGATGACATCTTAGCCGCATATAAAAGTTATGAATAGTTTCTCTGTCTCACATAAAGTTCTTAAAGCAATTCAACATTGAACTGAACTAAATTATGTAATAAAGGTTTAAACCGCCTGACCCCAATATCATAAAATACCTCAACTCAATCGACAACAATTGATAAAATACTTGTTCATATTTCACGAACTATAGAACACCAAGAGGTCTTAAAGTGCCTCTTAATCCCACTTCTATGGAACGTATATCATCCCAGCATCGAGCCGGATTCACGTTCTTCAGCGGAAGTTGAAATGTTTTGTCATAAATTCACCTCCTTCTTGTGCACCTCACACTGTTTGACTGCATAATTATCTGGTATTAGGAGACAGATGGCCAATAAGACAAAATATATATATAGGTTTTTTCGGAAAAAATCAAGGTATTGTAGGGGTCAGAAAATAGAATCTAAACCGTTCGCATTGAGGCAGAAAAACACACGAAAACTTCCAACAAATATTGCTAATAAACCTTTCGCTTTGTCTGAAACAAACAAATTGGATCGCGATGTAGACTTTGATTTATGTCTCAAATCGATTGTAAAGACGGTGTCGTGTCGTCTTAAAGAAATTCAGATACGAAACCATCAAAGTTGGCGCGTAACAGCGTAAATTAACCACGGACTCGGTTGTGTTTTGTGTTCGTTGACACCGGCCACGGCTATAGGCTAGGATTCTTTATGGTCCGAAAGTGTTAAAACACAATTAACGTGGACAGTTGAAAAATGAAAGTCTAAAAGACCCAGAGACTTCTCTCCGATAAAATTCGTTTCTTTTTTTCGTCGAACTTCGGAGACATGTAGTCATGTCCATGTGGGATACTATAATGACATGAAAACGCTGTTCCACGCCTTCGGTGTTCAGATTTATATCAGAGAAGATAATTTGTCCTATGTGTGAATAGATTGGAAAATTTATTTCTGTGAGAATTTTTATCACCTTTAATCGAATTTAGCTTATGTTAACTAGCTGGGTGTTCGTAAAGAAATTCCAGATCTTGATAGCCTCGCTTTTATTGGGCTCTGTTCTGTCCTCTGTCTCTGATATTCTGACTCTGACTCCATCTGCACCGGTCGATTGTAACCGAGAAGTTATTTATTCCAGGTAATTTTTAACATTCCCAACTAATTTGCATAGCCAGTGAAATATACTCATTGCGCCGCGGCCTTAAAATAATGACTGCTAACGTAGAGCTGTTATGTGTGTTTGATGGCAGCAATTTGCCTTTGCCGTGTTTATCCTTTTTTTTTAACAACTACAACAGGCGGGTCAGGCCTTGAATCAACCTTCCTTTGTCTGATTTTTTGGGCAACAGTATCGTAAGTTATCACCGTAATGGTTCTGAGACCCAAATTTGGTGTTGTCTGATCTCTGACGAGATAATTTATCGAATTCATATCGACGATTCTCGAGCCGATAGTCGATATTTGTACAACGAGCTACTGAACACCGTCATCCGCTGACGGCCCATTCCGTTGGATCTCTTCAGATTTTTATAGTCTGTTTTAATTGCCTAAGATAAAAGCAAACTACTAGATGGCTGATAAAAGACGGAAAATGAAATATAAGAAGTGGTAGGTGATAGGAGAAGAGTTATGGGCTATAAATTGAGACGAAACGATCATAGAGACTAGTTAGAAGCTGGCAGGTGAAAGATTATTGGTACCTACTTCAACAAGTGAAAGACTTTAAGTAGCTCGAGATGTGTCTATACCGATCGAGTCGACGATGAAGTAAGTTAACATTTCGAAATCGAAGTTGTCAGTGTCCTATAGCTTAATAATTGAACTACACGTTCCAGAATAATCGCTAAATAAAAATTAGTCAAATTGCCATTTACACAAATACCCAGCCGCTGATGCATCGTACGAGGGCGTGTTGTCGTGCAACAAAATCCAATTTTGTTATTGAGAAGATTTTTAAGACAGACATAGCGACTGATTGATCACTGTCATGCCGAAGAAATAAAAGTTTTTTTACGGGTTCATATAAAAACTTTTATATTTCGGTGTCGTGACCATAGTTAAACCAATTTTCAGATTAACCTCACAAATCTCACTAAACTTTCAATTTGTTCTAAATTATGACTTTCATTGAATTTGGCATAAATTTAAAAGTAATAAAAGCAAAATGCGTATTGTGAGGGAAGATCCGAAAAGACAGCCTACCACGAAGTAGTGTGCACAATTGAATATATAGGGGCCTTAAACAATGCCATACAAGAATCTTTTGCCAAGCTCGTCGTGGAACAGAGTCTTGGTCACAGGATAACAACTATGCCAAAGGCAAGGATTATCCAGTCGGCCGTGCCCTTTAACATGTCTCCAATAAAGGGTGCTCTCTCCCCTGCTGCTGCTAACGGACACATCGATCGTCTTCCAAGCGTGTGTTCGCCGCATAAACGCGTTCCCTCACCAAAGCAGAATATCGCCATCTTTACGAATAGTCAAACTGCTATCAGGAACGTAGCTGGAAATGAAATAGTCGATAAAAAATTTCAAGGAGGAGCTACACATTGACATGTTGAAGATATACCCCTCTGGGCTGCTTTAAGAAGGCCCCCTCTGCAGGCCATAGGGTTGACAAACATTGAAGCGCCTTGGCAGCATGTAGCAAGTCTAGGGCAACTTGGACAAATTATAATAAATAACAGAACATTCGATATATGTGCTGTTATTGCAAAAATCACTGCGGTCTGTACTGTCCAACATGTGGCTAGACTGGCCGGATCTTCTAATACACTCTGTCGCAGCTGCGAGGACTTCAGCAGAAAGGAGGCTATACAAATGCAAGTCCCCGGCTCTTGCCGGGTCAGGAGGAGGGCTTGGGGGAATATTACCTTAAGTAAATCTCTGGTGTATAGGTAAACGGACTATTGTATTAACATTAGTAAAATCCGTCAGGTTGGCTTGAGCCTATAATAAATCCCTTTGATTGAAACAACATAGCCTTGGGAGGATCATCATCAGGCTTTCATTAGAACAATGATAGATTCATTAGAACAATGATAGATTCATTAGAACAATGATAGTATAAATACTATATATAAAGTTAACGGTCTCAGAGCTTGTCGAATCGCCAATAAGTTTAATAGCCTTTCTTTAAACTTCGTCTAATGTGGACAGTTAGGTGTCCCCTGCTCTCAAATGTGGGAATTATATTCAAGCCTAGTCCCATTGGACTTGTAGATCAGCACCAAGTCAGATAGATAAAGTGAAGTATTTCTTACACATCCACAAGACATTTATGTTCCCTTTTGCTCCTTACCCAAATTTCCTTCCAAAAAATAAAAATAAATTGGGTCTGTTGGGGCACACCTTAATAATCCCAACAACGATCGCAAGTGGATCTACAATTGACATGCTGAGCGTAAAAATAACCTATCTAAAAGGTTAGAATAGCTGCCTAAAAAGGCACACTTAGGCCAAAAATGTCCCCTTGTGAAAAGCCTTAGGAAAAAGGAGAGCCTACCTAAAGCTCTCTCTAAGACCGAGCTAACTCCCTATCACCAGTGGAATCTAGTCCTCGGGGAGTCAATATACGTTATTGGCTGGAGCAAAATGAGACTGATTGATACGTAGGCGGGAACCATTGAGGTCTCCTGATAAACGGAGACGGAGACGGATTCGTTTAATTCTCCAAAATAGTTGCAGAGGAGGTGAAATATGGTTTCCTTCTCCTCCTCGTCTTGACAACTCCTACAGAAGTCGTTTGAAGGCGCGCCGAGTCTATCGGCGTATCTGCCTATGTGACATTGGCCCGAAATAACGGCCACGATAACGCTTATTATACTACGTCCGAGTAAGATGAGATCTCTTGATCGTTTAGGGTCAAGCTTTGGCCATATCTGTCGGCTGATAAGGCAGGTGTGGCGAAAACGAATCAGAAAAAAACTCCAGGCAAAAACGACCTAACTACAAAAATTACTTAACTACTGTTCGTTTTGGTCCGCAATCTCACGCGGTTCTTTTTTACGCGGAACATTATCTAAGCCACTTTTGCTCGGACCTTGCAGTTAGTTCACTTGTACTCTCAGTCTAACAATTTAAGGTACCTGCAAACCCAAAGTTCTTTTTTATCTTAATATATTGTCAGCAGTAAATAACCAATGGAAACGAAGTTGGATGAATTCATTCACCGGCACGACCACCATACCATTGACCCCATGTTCGAGACCAGGTCTCCCCGTGAGCTTTTATTAAGAAATTAAAAATAATCCAATCCACTTCCTCTCTGGGCTGTTGACTAGCTCGTAGCAATGCAAAAAACAAACCATGCTAACGCACTAAAGAGTTGTCCCCTAGGCTTTGCTCACATAAAAAAAAATGGTCGCCGACGGAAGAGTTCAAACATGGGGTGGAAGGCTGATAAGTTTTTACATATACTCTATTGACGACAGATAATAGGTCAGATATAAGGCTGGAAAAAGTGCTGAATCCGCCATTTATTTCATAGTGATCAGATGCACGTCTGTCTTTTATTACACGAATTGAATCGTTTCACGAGAAAAATTTATCTCCACTTTAAGAGGTCAGAGTGCAGCCCAAATACTTGAAGTTTGGCTAGAGGGACAGCATGCTAGATTTTATTGAAAGCTCTTGAAATATAAAAATTATGGAGACAATGATACCAGCGCTGCGTTAGGGCAGTTAGTAAGTTGCCAGTTTAGCGCATTTTCTAGATATTTCATCAGCTGAGAGGTGAGGGCTAATAAGTGATTCAAGATTTAAAAAGGAACAAGATAAGTGCAATTGGTCCGTACGGAGAGCATTCGGAGTCTGTAGCAATGCGTAGACCATATACCTCCACCAAAACACAATTTTTGACATGGTATCAATCAGGGAACCTGCTCTTCCCAACAAAAAAAAAGAAGAATTCCCGAAGCGGCATGCTAGTAAAATTCTTGTTCGCCGGTAATTTGACTTTGTAACGGAGTTACAAGACCTGTCAACGGCACCGGAGGACATAAGGGTTTTTAAGCACCGCCAGTGCTAATATAGTTAACTTGCATCAATTTCCCGCTCCCTACAGCCGCCACAAAGTCATAAAAGGCCCCAAAACCTGGTAACAGCAGTAAAGTTGGCGATTCTTGGTTTTCCTGCTGGTTTTATTCATTGGCTACGCTCGTATTTGTCCGAACTCTCCCAACGTGTTTTGTTTCGTGGAATTCTTTCGGTTCCGATCCGCATCACTTCTGGGGTGCCACAGGGTAGTCATCTTGGTCCTTTACTCATTATTTACACCAAAGATGTATTTCTATCACATAATTTCCATCACACTCGAGAATTTTGTGTTATGCCGATGATGCAAAGCTATTTTGTTCTATCTCGAATGATCTTTACTGAAGCCTCTTGCATTATGACTTGGACGCCTTCTGCAACTAGTCTTCCATTAACTGAATCTCTTTAAACGTGTCCAAATGCATTGTCATTACCTTTTCTCTTAAAATAAATCATCTGTTGTTTAGTTACTCCGTGGATGGACACTCTTTGAATAGACTTGACAAATCCGAAGATTTGGGGGTCTTGCTTAATTCTCTATTTTCTTTCGACAACCACATTGATACTATTATTCTATTGGTAAGGCTAATGCTACTTTAGGCTTCATAAAGAGGTGGTCTAAGGAGTTTAGTGATCCTTATATCACTCGAATCCTTTATTGTACATTTGTGAAGCCTATTTCTGAGTACGCTAGCCCAGTGTGGGGTCCATGTTAAGCGTATTGAGTCCGTCCAACGAAGGTTTTTTAAGATTTACTCTTCGTAACCATCCATGGAGTAATGACCGACTTCTGCCTCCTGTTAGAGTCATAACACTATTTTGTTTGTTAGCCTTTACCGTACAAGATAAACACCTAATAGGTTCAGTTCCTGTTCTACATCAAATCAACTTGTTTAATATGAAATCATTGTTTTTCGTTCTTCAAAATAAGTAATGTTGTTATAAAAAAAATATGTGAGCTGATAATGCAAACCAATGAACCTTTTATAGTGCACCCATTGAAATGAGGTCAAAACGGTCTAATGCGTTCATCTGTTTAAGAGCACACACATCACTGCATTAGGTTAAGCCAATAAATGTTAAAAACTTTTGATGGAAACCAATTAAAAAGCGAATAAGATAAACTGAACCAATTTTTAAAAGAGTCGAATCAAAAGAACATTAGTACACTGAGTGCTTTTGTTTTAAATAAAAATCCAATTAAGCAAGAACTCAACAATTCTCACCTGAAACATAATATTTTTTCTCCGTTTAAGCTATAAAAATGTTAACGTAATCCAAAATTAATAGGCTCACGTTGCAAAATATTAACAGGACAACAATTCAACAAAAGTAAAAACGAAATTGTCATGAAATAAACAAAACATTTTCTGCTATTATTAATTACTTTTGGTTTTATGAAACTTGTAGGCTCTCATTCTACCTCACCGAAAGGTCTTCATTTTATATGATGTTCGGATCTCTGTGACAAAATGGCAAACTTTTATTACTTTATGCAAGAATTGTGCTGTTTCCAAGTACCCAACGTGTACGTGATTTCATTAAAAGCAAAATAGAATCATTTTGTATCCAACCAATTCTGGAGTTTCGTTTAATTGTGAAATTTTGAACAAGGTCCCAAAGCCACTTACATAAAAGCACATCGGTTTATGTTGAATGGAACCAAGGTTTATTCATAGATACCCACACGCTCATTTAGTTAACGATACAATTTTTACTGAAGAGACAACAGAAAATCCCCTAGAGGATGGAAACGTTGGTACATTTTACATTTCAGCAAAATTTTATTTGAAATATTTACGATTTTGATAATTTAAAGTTGCTCCAATTGGGCGAAAACAGATTGTTTCATTTCAGGAACTGCATTGATTTAAAGGTTTTTAAACAGAGTCGAGTCTCGGAAAAGTTACGCTTCCATAAGAGAAATGAGGCAACAAAAGAGTTCTAACAAGCCTCAGACGTAAACCTATTAGAAGAATATCAGCAGACAGACATAGTCTTCGTAACCCACCATATATTTTACCAATCATGGCCTTAATTTGATCACAACATGTCAATTGACTGTTGAGCTTGACTCTCAAGTTGAACAACTACGAGGGTCGTTCAATAAGTCCTTAGAAAAAGATGACAAAATTTTATTTTTCAACATAATCTCCCTTTAACTCTATATAGTTTTTCAAGTGTTTCTCCAACTTTTTTAAGCCGTCCACTTGTCGATAGCCGCCACACTAACCTAACCGTTGTAACGTGTTTTCTTCGTACTCAGGAGGGTCTATGGTTTTCTCCAAGGGATTAAGCTCGCTGGCTCCAGGGTCAAGGCTTCTGAAGAAAACACCCCGATTCCTCGCTACAATTTCCTTTTATTTCAAATTTGTAGATTTTGATACTCACTGTCTCTTGAATTTACACTTTAAACTACAAATTTGTCTTTCTTTAATAACCAAACACACTCTTCTTACTCCGTAACCTCGGAGTGTACTTGACGTTGTCGCTCTTTCTTCTGCGGGTGCGTCGGTCGAGATATAAATACTGGTGTCTCCCTTTAGGAAATGACGTGTCTTGAGGCAAGGGCTCGTGGTGTCGTTCGGCTGACTCTCGTAGACGGAACACTGGTTGCCTGGTTTCCTCGTGGAATCCTTGGTGACTAGAAAGGGTAGGTTTCTGCGGTGAAAGGACGGAGACAGATAATTTCGTAAGGTCTAGATTATGGACAGCCACTGACAGAGAAATTATAACTATGACGCACGGTAGCGTAAGAGTGAACGAGATAACTAAGAATCACGCCAGTACACGAGTAAATTATACAACCAGGAGTCACGCTGGTTAGAGGGTTGTCTTGTACTGGGAATTACGCCAACACAAGAGTAAGGTAGACAACCAGGAATCACGCTGGTTAGAGGAGTGTCCTACACAAGGAAATCGCACTAGTGTAAGTGTGAGTAAGATAACTAGGAATCACGCTAGTTTGCAGAGTGTCTTGTACTGGGAATCACGCGAATAGAAGAGTAAGCAAGAAAACCAGGAATCCCGCTGGTTAGTAAGAGTAAAGGAAATATCCAAACTTATAGTAATTCTTACCCAGCACCTGTGGATCCACTCGGATGTAGTTGGGAATCAAGCCGGCTACCCAAACTTATATTAACCTGCAGTATTCTTACCAATTTCTAACTTGAGGAGCTCCCACGCTGCCCACTGTGGTTTGGTTGTGGACGGCTGGTCCACAACTGACTGCGGACCTGCGGTAGGAAGTTGGGCTTGCTTATATAAACTCCTTACTCGGACTAAATTACCTCGTGCTCTTCGATCGGCGTCGCTCTTGGCTCGATTGGTTGTGGTCGTGTTGACCACCTGATGACGCCTGCCTGGTGCCGGTCCCGTCTCGGTCCAAATCGGTCGGTTGTGGTTGGGTTGACCTCTGGATGACGACTACTTTTTTTTTATATGATGTTGCCAAAGCTCAGGGGATGCCCTATGATGCTACAGCACAGCCTTGGCAGGAAAGGAATTAAGGATGAGGGAAATGGGTTACGAGGTTGAGTGAAGGAGGTGTCGATGTACGCCCCGTTTGAAAGTTTCAGGCTCATAAGACGAGGAAAAAACAGAAGATGGTAAGCTGTTCCACATTCGTGTTGTTCTGCTTAAAAAAGATTCCCGACGTACCGTCAAATTTGACCTGGAGAGTATAGGGGTGGGAGCGATTTGTAGATCTTATATCGCGCGTTGTCATTGGTCTACAAGGAATCAGGATAGCAATTTCGTTAGAACAATGGCCATGGAAATAGCGATAGAAGAGTGAGAGACAACCGACATTCCGTCGATGCTCCAGAGAGTCAAGGCCCTCAGAGATTGAGGAATCGCCTATAAGTTTAATAGCCTTACGCTGGACTTTGTCTAACGCGGACAATGCGGTGTGTAATGCCCCTGCCCAAATATGGGAATTATATTCGTGTCTAGATCTGATCTGGGTCTTTTAGATCAGCGCTAAGTCAAATGGGGTGAAATATTTCTTACATCTCTGTCGAAAACCCAAGCATTTCATCGCACTTTTAGCGAATACAAATATATGATCGGTCCAGCTAAGATTGCTGGATATCTCAATACACAAGATGTTTAGGGAGGGTGGATTGAGTATATTCACTCCGTCGACTGAAATGGGTTGGGGTTGAACTCGGCGTTTTTTAAGGACATTAAACAGCATTGAGTTTTGGATGAATTAAACGTAACACGATTTGCTCTGCCCCAAGCGAGGACCATCAACAAGACCAGACCAGATGTAACTCCATCACGGATTGAACGGCCTGACAAAAAACTCTCTATCCATTTAACGAGGGTAGGGTGCAGACCAAATGTTTGAAGTTTGGCTAAAAGGGCAATATGCCAGACTCTATCAAAAGCCTTTGAAATATCAAGAACGACGATTTCGGACTCACGAAAATTATGGAGACAATGATTCCCACGCTCCGTTAGAGCCGTTAGTAAGTATCCGGTTGAGCGTCCAGCGCGGAAACCGTTCTGGCAATCGTTGATAAGATGGTTATTTTCTAGATATTTCACCAACTGAGAGTTGATGAGTGATTCAAAGCTTTACGAATCGTGGTACAACTAGTTTAGCGACGGAGGGGGGAGAGGGGGGGGGGCATTGAAAATGAGTTTATTTCATTCGGTGCTGTTGTCAGGTTTTGCGGCTCCATGTGACTTCGTTACACCTTAACTACTCATTACTCTTATAATTTTCCCCAAACATTGTCTTCTCATAGAATCAATAGTTTTTCAGAAATCGTAAATTTTTTGGTGATATGAAATGCACAGTAGTTAGGTTAGGTTAAAGTGGCTGCCTAAGAAGGCAGTTGAGGCTACAAAAATTTTAAAACCCCATAAAATACCTGAAAAGAAGAGAGTGAACCTGTTACCCCCTCTGCACCGAGCCAGTTACCTGTCTCCAGTGAAACCAGTTCACGGGAAGCCAAAATTAATTTGGCTGCAATGGGAAGGGTGTTCAGCCTTAGCCTGTCGTAGGGAACTATTTGGAACTCCTGATTAATCGAGCTAGGTCTCCGACGTGAGTGGTGTCTAATTCGGTTAGCTCTTCAAAGAAGGGAGAGCCCAAAAACCGGTTCCTACGGTTAGCTAAGGGTCAGTGTTTATTGATTTTAAAATGCGTCCTGAAATATGTAGGTCAACACTTTACGAAAACAGTAGGACACACATCTTAAACACAATCGAAAAATAATATCGTTACATCGATATATCGATATTATCGTAAACATTTCTATTAATAGAATTATCACCAGCTTCGCTATATACAAACGTTTTCGATTTAATTTATTCAATCAACAAAAACCCAAAATTTATTACTTCAAAATTGTATAAATTTGCCTGCAAATCAGTGGAAGAAAATCGAAATTTGATTCGCATTAGCAGCCAATCGATACCGTGGAGAATGTCTTGACTTGCAAAAAGGATATCAGAAATGTAACAGCCCCCAATGATGGCGTCATCTGTCGATTCACATAAATAAATAATTAATTCCTTGTGGAAATATCTTGTGACAGAGTCGCCCCCAATGAGCGATTATATTTATGAAAATATCAAAATTGATTGATTAAGTAAGCGATTCCGGACAGCGACTCGCAAGCAACTGAGTTTATTAGGCTGATTGATTGATGAGCTTACATTGTACATTTGTGCAGGTTTACAAGTAACAAGTCCGACACGAAATCTATCCAACCTCATTGATTTAGTACAAGTTGTAAGCAAGTCGGTCTGAAATCTTGCGGCCTGCCTTAATTGGCGTTTTTAGATACGCGGGTTACCTGTAATGGACCGATGGTACTACAACTGATCTGTTACCCGTCGGCGTGCTCGGAAAAATAATTATTATTTATCTTGACGTTGCTGTAAGTTGAGCGGATTTTAACCGCCGCTGATTAAATTTCGACGAGAGAACAAGTGATAAATTGAAAGAATCTATTGCGTGGGCGGGTCCGAAGGTAGTTTTTTTTTTGTTTTTTTGTAATAAGTAATTTGACTTGAGCCAAACTGAAATTGAATGGAACCTCAAGCACGGACCAGGTTTTATGTCGGTCTGTGTGGGAATTCACATAATTTCGATCTGAGATAAGTAAATCAGATGATGACAGTTTTTATCTACCATCTACGAATCGTACCTGTCACGACAGTGTTAATAAATTACCTGAAATTATAATAAATTCACGAAATTGTTTTGTTGGTTTGTAACACCCCGGGGACATGGAAAAATCTACGCCAAATAAAAGTGTCGCAGATAAATGGATATTTGATTGAAAAATTACCCCAAATCATTTTACTTCTCAGCTGTGGGTTTTTATCTGTACTAATCTATGCAAATTTCCGTAGAGAGAAATGAAAAATTCAGAAAACGCACAAACCAAATCAAAACCAAAAACGAAACATAACATCCGCGGGGAATGAATGAGATCGAGAAGTGTTGGATTTCAATATGAAAAGAATCTTCCCGCCGATTCCCTTTTACAAATGAACGCATTCTTAGCATTGTGACAAACGGGGCAATATATTTGTATTTGAGTGTGACTATAGCTCGTATGGGGTATATAGCTCGGAATCAACTCTATAGAATCTCTATAGAAATCACATACTGTGCAGGCTGTAAAATAAACTCAAACGCGACACGGATAAGCCCCCGAATGGATTCGGTTATGGTTTCCGTACGTAAAATGTCGTAATTTATGCACAGAAAATGTAAAGTCAATTAGACCCCTGGCGGCATTAAATGACTCTTCGGCACTTAATTAATCTTCGAAATGATTTTTGGCGTTTTTTTTTTATTTTCGTTCATTTAATTTTTTCCAATTATTGTGTAAGCAGAGATGAATGGCCATTTATGGAACTATTATGTTCTTACCAATTCATTGATTTGCAAGACACTTTTTCGAAATGACCATATGCAAATGCGCTGTCGGGCTCAGATTGTGATTTCTTTCCCCCCCTTCTTGTTTCCATAAATTTACCTAACCTGACAGGTAACTGATAAAAATTTGCATTAATTTTTCACGTTTAACCTGTTAAAATATTTGAGGGGCGAGTATAATGACCACTGTTGGTGGAGTCAGTTGCGATTTTAATATAATCGTTATTGCCTTAATTCGCACACTGTGAGATTAAATGAATTCGTGGACTTGAGGGATGGAAGGAGGAGGAGACTTCTAAAATCATTATTTTATGTTCGCTTGGTGAATTCAGTTTAATTTTTAACGTCTACACAGGAGTAATGTCAGATACCTATCAACACTTCCTCTTCCCATCCTTCTTTTATGCTTACTCTCTCATTCTCCTTCGTCTGCTCCTCCTTCTAAATTTAACCCCATGTTATAGGTAGATAAATAAATTAGAAACAAAAGAAAGATGGTACTTCCCCGACAGAGAGGGCTGGACTTCTTTTAAATTTGGATGTTGGTTTCTGTATTTAGTACGAGGCGGATATGTCGAAATATCGGCTATAAAAACGTAAAGAATCGTTTTGTTGACACTTGATTCCTGTCGACACGATGTCTATACATCAAAGTTATTTTCAAATATGAATTGATGATAGTCACTGATACTAGAAAGTATTTATTCATTTATTTCGGATTCGCCAAAGCTGCATCAAGGTATACAAACTGAAACTTTAATCTAATACCTTTGAAAATTAATTAAAATTAAACTGGGAACGTATGACCTGTATATGTAACACCAGGGCCATGCGTACCTCGCCGACGGTTGTACTCGAAACTATGCTAAATATTAAACCTCCTCATATAGAGGTTGAGAGCCTGACTCTATATGCGGCCTACAAACTAGAAGGAGAAACATAGGTAAGGGCCACACGACAATAAGGGAGATTCTGGAAGACACACCTGAGTTGGGAATGGTAGCTCATCAGATGCCGGCAAAATTCTCACAATTCCAACCACTACTAATACGAGTGGACAATCGAGAGACCTGTACGTTTCCAGCTGTTCACTTAGTTGGGCTAATATGGTATACGGATGGATCCAAGACTGATTCGGGCGTTGGGGCAGGGGTCTGGAGTAACTCCCCTCGATTCAGTTCATCACTGGGACTGGGAAAGTCTCTCTCTCTCTCACTCACTCTTTTCACCCCTTGTAGGGCATAGGACGTTTATTACACCGACTCTCCACCTAATCCGGTTCAGCGCCAACGACTTCAACTGTGGCCACGATTTGCTGATATCTCTCAACGGATCTTCTCCTTGCGCGGTCGTCCAATTCGGCGTCTTCCTTGGATTCCGTGGGGATTCCAATCTAGAGCCTGATGTGCGATGTTGTTTGGCTCTTCTCTTAGCGTGTGGCCTATACATTGCCACTTTCGCCTGCGAATACTGGTGTCTACCCCGTCTTGGCTTGTAAATCTGTGTATTCGTTGGTAATGGATGCTAAGAATGTGCCGCAGACACCGGTTGACAAAGGCTTGTAGCTTAGATGTTATTTCACAGGTCACTTTTCATGTTAAACAGCCGTACAACTGAAAAGATTTCAAATTCGATACGAAGATCCCGAGTTTTGTGCGTCTAGACTCTAGAGCTGTTGTTATTGAGCTAGATCTCAGCAAGAGTATTAAATGCAACTCGAGCCTTATTGATGCGAGGCTGTACATCAGCTCCTGCTCCAACTATGCTTCCGAGATAGCAATATTTATCCAGATAAATCTTATGTTGTATCCTGGAGTCCAAGCTCTTAAGTTTCCTTTTAGCAGCATTGATCTTAAGCCCTGCTCTGAGACCTTCTTTGCTAAGTGCTTCGGAAATTTGGGCTACATGACTGTGTTTGTTGGATATTAGACATATATTGTCGGCACAGTTCAGGTACGGAAGGTGGTTAAAGAGTTTCCGTCTAATACCTCGCGATAGGTGGTGATCTAGGGTGCTGCACAATACATCATTAATGACGATCAGGAAAAGCAAAGGTGATAGTATGCATCCTTGTCTCACTCCATTCAGTACTTGGAAGGGCTCTGACAGTTTTCCATTGTGTAGGACGTGACATTGGACTCGTGAGTAGGACACCTTTATAATGGTGATAATTTTTCTGGGATGCCCCTCCTACGTAAAGCTGCCCATATATATTCGCGATCACCGCTGGAAAACGCCTTCTCAAAATCGACGAACATTAGATGTAAGGGGGACCTCAATTCGACAGATTGTTCGCTGATAATTCGGAGGCTGTTGATGTGATCGCTGCAGGAGAAACCCTCACGAAAACTTGCCTGTTCATCGCTAAGAGTGCGCTCGATTGTATTCTGGATTCACATTAAATTTGGTTAAAAGACAGATACTGCGCCAATTGCTTGCTACAACTCTTCAGGTCGCCTCTTTTAAGAATCTTGACAATTACTCCTGTTTTCCATTCACTAGAATTGGTCTCGGTTTCCCAACATTTCTGGATTACGGGGAAAAGAATATAAGCCGCAGCAATGGGATCCGCTTAAGTAGCTCCACTGGTATTCCATCAATCCCTGGGGACTTACCGAGGTGCATCGACTTAATTATATCAGCCAACGCCAATCTTGTCTTGTCGTGTAAAGAAAGTCGTGGTTTTTTAAGGAACGATCACAAACGGAAATGCTGAAAGAGTCCAGCAATTCGGATGAGTTCACCGCTCCACACATCAAATCGAAAATAAAAACAATCCTAGATATATTTCGCTTCTTTTGAAGGATGTCCAACGAAATTAAAGGAATCTTATCACCATAAGAGGGAAAGGTGATGAGATAATTCCAGGGCAGGCCACGAAAATCTATGCTGCATTGCCTCAATGCGGTTGATGTGCACTGCGTAAGTAAGGTGCCCATACAGGGCTAGCGTATTCTACAATAGCTCTGACGACCTGACCATCGTTTCACGACGCCCCAAGTCGAACAAGCCCTGGTAACGATAGAGTATATGTGAGCCTCGAAGAATAAGCAAGAGCTGAGAACAATGCTCAAATCTTTGGACTTATCCAGTCTTTCCAAATGTCTCCCGTCTATAGAGTAATCAAAGAGATGTTTTATGCGGCTTCTGCCGTCATAGTAGTACAATTACCAATATGCAATGGAAGAGAGTTACTAGAGCACCAGTGATGAAATGTATCTAGGTCAGTGTTCAAAAGAACGCAATCAGTGTCAAAAAGGGTGATTCGAAATATTCTAGTACCGTCGGCATAACAAAGAATTCTAGAATCGCCACGAAGTAACGAAACGTCGGTGATATAAAGAACAAAAAGGAGTGGACCAAGAATGCTGCCCTGTGATACTCCAGAAGAGATAAAGATCTCGGCGAAATGAGCGATAAGTGATGAGACAAGTAAGCGGACAACCAATCCACAAACGGAGAATGAAACCCGAGCAACGACACACCGTACACGTTTTTACTCTGCAAGTTGAAAATTTTCAAAAACTGAAGAAAAATTGTACTCGTCACTATCATTTGTTAATAGGATGATCCACCAAAGTAGAAGTACGTTCACCAATTGGAGAGTAAAAACGTGGCAACAGTAGATCGACATATTTTGATGAGCGTAAAAAACAAATCTATAGAAGAGCAATATGGGGAAATATAATCACGGCGATGTAAGCCAAAGACAAATCTGATGCAGTCGTTGAAGGCTACGTTGATTTTGTTAAAACAGGCAGCGTCCATAGAAGCGTATATAAGGTGGTCATTTAGAAAAAATGAGAGAATGAAAGATTAAACAAGTCTTTGTCGACTGGAAATAGGGAGAAGCGAGACAAAAATCCAAAGCCGTCTCAATGTCCCATACACCTTACCCAGGGCTACATTTACATGGTCGCAACAAAAAAGATTATGATTAAGCATTATGCCCAAATTCATAACCTTCTCTACTCGACTTAACGCCACATCACCCAGGATGAGGGACGGAAAATCTGATGTGCCCACATTGGGTTTTGTGAGAATAATATAATTGGATTTAGTCGGGTTTAGTTTGAGGTGGTTATTTT
Source organism: Leptarthrus brevirostris (assembly GCA_964036015.1). NCBI lineage: Eukaryota > Metazoa > Arthropoda > Insecta > Diptera > Asilidae > Leptarthrus > Leptarthrus brevirostris. Next base: position 12,284,134 of record OZ038373.1, read on the forward strand.
TAGACCAAGTGTTAATGCTTTGCAGGTCATCAGTTAATCTTAAAGCACAATTCTCGACCAAACCGATAGGTCGCGAAATGTACAGCGTCTGCATACATATGGATTTTATATTTAGCACGAACCTCAGGCAAGTTATTGATAAAGATGCTTAACAATAGTGGCAATAGAATAGAACCTTATGGTACGCCCAAGTTGATAATGGTTACTGTAGACAGAGAGTTTTATACCCTGATTTGTTGCGTGCGCCCTTATAAGAAACTCATTATTAAATTGATAGCAACTCGCCCAATCTTCAATCTGTTAGATAATTTATCTAACAGTTTTCGGGGTTTCGGTTTTACGACTATCAAATGCTTTAGTGTAATCTAACAGGGCCAAATAGCATTATTCTTGTTTATCCAGTGTAGACCGTACATCAGTTGTAAATTTGAGTAAGGCGGTCTAACAGCTATGATATGCACGATAGATTAACTGTCATTGCGGTAGAAATGAGTGAGTATTTAGGTAAGCTATCAATTGATCACTCATAAGCTTTACGAGTGTCTAAGAAAGGCTGCGTCGAATGCTGATAAACCTATAATCTGTAAAAGGTAGCACAATGGCGTACTTCCAAGAGCGAGGAAATACCGAGGTTATTGAACAGTTGTTAAATATATGTGTGAATAGGCCTAACAAAAGTACAATCAAGAAGTCTGGTTACATAACGGTCGTCGAACTCTGTGGATCAACGTTTAATAAAATCTATGGATACGTTAGTCTTTTTCACAGGAGAATCTATATAGTCCTCAAAGGAAAAGTGTGTGTCAAGTATGACCCCTAAATCCCCGGTCCTGTCAAGTCTGGTTAATAAGCTACCATCAATAAAAGAGTTAAAGTGCCGCGGAGTCCTGTTACGTGAAAAGGACATAGTGGAACACTTTAAGATTTTCAGAGGGAGGTTGTTAATAGAAAACCATTTATGAAAGGCGTCTAAGTCAGAATTTAAAACTGAGCAATCCTGTTCATAAGCAGCAGTACGTAAAATTTTGGCGTCGTCGGCATAGCAAAGAATTTTCGAGTGATGGAGGATCGTTAGAGGCAATAGTGTTGATAAGTTCTGAGTTCCTGGTCACCCAGGTCACCCTTCTTTAAGGGTGACCAGAAACTCAGAACTTATCAACGCTCTTTAGCTTAATATGCGTCGGATGTTGTCAATGATAGGAAAGCCAGGCGTATGGAGATCGTCAAAAGAGGAAGACAGGCTTGAGAATCATAAAATTGATCGTGAACTTTTGAGGAAAAATAATATTTTAGAACCAATAACAAACTTACTCCAGCCCGCGTTTGATATATTACTAAATACGATTTTTTGTAATTGTAGTCGCTGATGTGGGTCTAAATGTGGATGTCGTAGAGCAGGATTGAATTCTTTCGTGGTCAAATACTGCTTCTAAAAACGATCGAATGAACGATGATGTGGATCCATCATCTGTTCTAGAGCAAATTTTAGAAATTTGGAAGACAATGCAGATCCATCGTCCGTATTATTGAGGACTGTTGAGTCGGAGTTAGAAGATAAAAATGAGAGTTTAGGACCATGTAAGGCCTACTGGGGATACCATGATTCGATCAGGAACTTTCACACAACTTTTAAACGACTAAAACTAAGCTGCCTTTAAATTTTCAGCCTGTATTTCATTTTTTCTATGTTATATGTCTAACTTTTCTTTGAATAGAAAAAAATCCCCAGCGTCGTACTAAAGGACGTAACTAGATTTCTGATTCAGGTTAGGTTCCTGCGAAGAGTTATCACAGCGAAACATATTAAGCTGTACTTGAGACCGTCTGGTTTCCAACTAACCTAATTCAACCTAAGCATGAAAAAATACTTTTTATCAAGATTCTTTTGCTTACACACAGCAAAAATTGTAATGATGAATAGTAGGTTTATAGCTAGGTTCCTAAGTTTTAAAAAAAAATCAAACAAGGCACTGCAGCACTGGATAGCAGACCTTGCGAACATTTAATTATTTTTAATTTGAAAAACCTGGTCTTTTTACGAGTTCTATTTGACCGCATTTATAATCAGAAAGAAAGAAAAACTTCAATTAAAAGAATTATTCAATAAAAATGTTTCCCCCAATGATACGTTTCGACCGAAAACCATTGACAGACCTATTAGAGCCATTCAACCAGCGCTGCAAGGTAGAAATATTTTCAATGAAATTCAAAATTATTCTAGCAAAAAAGGTAATGAGCTTTTGGGGGAATAACCACGAATTGAGATTTTTCCGGCCAGATAATTCATTAGTTTGCCGCAGTAGGAAATTTGCTACCAATTTGTGCGGAATTTATAAATTAGTTGGCGCATATATGAAAAAGTTATTTAATTTTATCGTTGAGTTGATGTAGGGAAGAAGTTGAGAAAACCTTCGGAAGGGAAACGAGTTTCTATCAATGTTGTTGTTGGGAGAGAGGAAGGATATATTCAAAGGATGGGAAAGCGACAGATATTTAGGTCAGAAGTGAAATCGTTTACTAAAATTGCAGGAAAAAGTGGATTTAAGGTTGATATCGGTTTTATTTAATTGCAAGGTAAAATGACAGAAATGGTAAAGAGCGTTTGGTTTCAATCTGTTTACATTCTCCTACAGACCGAATAATTAGAGACAAAGTGTCAACGATTTATGATAAAGTTTCAAAGCAGACTTAACTTAAAAGGCCTCCTACCAACTCCTTAGTGACACATTTGAATGTACCTCTAAAGGTGAGGTGATAAAAAAACGTTACGGAGGATCTCAACACCAACATCGACCTAGATTTTTTAAATTTTGTAGCGCTCGGCAACTTGTTATCGGTTGATAATTGTTTAAAAACAATCCATTTAACATCCTGGCAGACGGCACAACTGAGACCTAGATCGACCATATTGCTATTTTCAAAAGTTGGATAAAGTGTCTTGCCGATGTAAGGTCTAAGGTGGCAATATTGGTAGTATTCATCATCTTATAACAGGTAAGTTCCACTTATGCATAGTTAGCAGTACGACCACGTAATGCAACACCTAATGTGTCAAGACTAAATGCTCAGAGGCTTACAACAGCGAACATCAGGAGGTACTACATCGGATAACGCAAACAACCTGATGCACTAGATCATAACACCGAGGACTCCATACACTAAAAATAGAAAGGGCGAAGGGATGCTTTACGAGCTGTGGCACAAAACTTAAGACACGTTTAGAGAATTGAAGACGGCCATGGATCAGTGAAACCACATTTTCCAGAATACAAAAACTGAAGTATTAAAGACCGTCAAACCACAACTCAGAACTGTTCTCTGTAGAAAGGCGTCCAAAGAATTGTGAGACGTAACAAGCGCAACTCCATAGACGTAGAATCGAAGGCAGAAGAAGCAGCCTACTCTGGTGACTGTAAAGCTCTGGGCAAGATTGCCAAGAAACTGGCAGGAAAGGCTTGCAACTGACCATCCTATAAGAAATTCAGACGGGTACCAACTTGTTACGGAGGAGCATTAACTGCGGAAGTTTGAAGACAATATTTTCTTGAAGCCGCAAACAGCACACTATCGTATACATCTTCATATTAATCTGAAGAGCCGTCGGCTGGGGTCAACATTCTTATCAGACCTCCAGAATGAAAGATGGGCCACGGTAAGGCCCCAGGGATTGATGTAATACCGGATTTTGTTAAAGCAATCCCATTGCTGTGGCTGATATTCTTCTTCTTGTAATTTACAAATATTGGAAGAACTATGAATGGAAAAAAGGCAAAATCGTGAAGATTCCTAAAAACGGCGACCCGAGGAGTTGTGGAAATTAACAAGATATCTGGCTTCTAACAGCATCCTCTAAATTAATGGGAAAAATCATCTTAATGTGAACCAAGCAAACAATCAGCGAACATGAAGAATTCGAATTTTCGTAGAGCAATCACCCGAATGAATTCGTCGGTGGATTAAGTGATAACTTGTCGGCCTACCAATCCGAAGGTCCTAGGATCAAATCCCACCAACAGCAACCCATGGTAGTTTTCTGCTGACAACAGATTACGATAAAAGTGCCCTGGGGGTTGCAAAGAATATGTCAGTGGTTCGAAATCCACTTTAAATTGTAGGTCCACTTGTAATCGCTGTCTCGAGTCGGGTGAAGTTCATCTCCCGCCCCATACCCCACAAGGGAAACTAGAGAGAGAAGTTGCTGAATGAAGGCCCCCTATACATCTTATATTCATCGATTTCGAAAAGTCGTTTGACAGCGTTAATCGAGAATTTACATATGGGTAGCAAAGGTATGACAGATAAAATTATCGGCATCGTAAAGAAGCTCTACTTGGTAGCCTGATGGCCCGTTTTGCACAAAGACAACTGATCGAATTCTTCCAGGTAGTAAACGGCAAGAAAAGCTAAGATCACCTTTGCTTTTCTTAATGATGCGTGGTTACCCATCGCGAGAGATTAGATGATAGATGTTAATTGGCCGGAGATCATTATCAAAGAAGATCAACATATTCCCACAATCCAAGTGGCAAACAAGATTCTCAAAAGGCTCCAGATTGAAACTTAAAGATGCCGAATTAAACTATCTCGCAATACGTGCGTAGAGAAGAGAAGTAGCCAGCTAAAATAACTGTGGCAGGTGTTGAACGTTGTAGCGCAGAACTGCATCAGGTGAAAAATTAGTGTAGTAGACGCCCTATTTGAGAGTGCCGTATTACAAAAGGCATATGGCATAGGCATAATAGTAGCGACCCCAAGATAGAACTGTGAGGCACACCGCCGCACATAATTCTTGCAGGAATCGTCAATAAGTTGGTTACTGATAAGTTTATCGAACACTAGGGAAATATAATATACAGATCGGCCTAAAGTCAGAAGGGGTGGAGCAATGATTTTTAGCGATAGGAATTATAAGAGCATGCTTCCATACATCTAAAAAAGATGAAGGAACTATTATATGGTTAAATAAATGTGACACGACTTGCAACACACATGGCAAACATTAATTTTAAAAATTTGTGCGAAATCCCATCAGAACCGACCGCCTGCGAAGGTATGTCACTCATAGCAATCACAACATCATCATCTTCAACACAACGGAATGCAAAACCATCAAAAACCATAGCGATATTAGAAGGATTGTTGTGCATATTTACATCTCTAGGTATTGGACCTCGAAAAAAGCAGAAGTGCTGATTTAGGACATCAGATTCAATATTAAATGGAGGGTTAATCTTTTGGTGAACGCCTTATTTCCGTAGAGTACTCCACAATTCCTTGGTTGGAATTCTATTGTCAAATATGCAATTTTAGCTGTCACCAGGTTACGAACCCGCTTGTATGCAGACCGCAAATGAATTAGAATGGCAGCACTACTTATAACAAGTGCTCTTGAAACCAGTCCCTCTAAAGCCCTCAACACAATTCTCCATCTCCTACCCGTGTATCTTCTTGGAAAGCAAATCGCATCCTCGTCTGCCATTGGGCTCAACTTCAAGTGCTCTTGAAACCAGTCCCTCTAAAGCCCTCAACACAATTCTCCATCTCCTACCCGTGTATCTTCTTGGAAAGCAAATCGCATCCTCGTTTGCCATTGGGCTCAACTTCATTCCAGACGTGAAGAGCGTACTGCCTAAGTACACTCCAAAATCCTTGACGGTAGAGTTATAACAAACACTAACTTTACCACACCTAAGCCTTTTTTTAATGCAAACTTTGACTCCTATATCCCCACCAGGTCGAAATGATAAAAAGGTCTCCCTCAATATAGAGTCCACATCGAATTGGAATGTGGTATCTTTTCGGAACACCTGGACCTAGGTATTTCATTTCGCTTACCTGTCTACTGCAGTGTTTTTCAGGCTGAAATTATGGCTATCTACTATATATCTTTTCAGATAGTCAGGCTGCTATTAAATTACTCAAGGTAGTGTATACGACCTCCAAAACGATTACAACATGTCACTCAAGCATGTGGCTGAGCATGAACGTACGCCTGATTTGGGTACCGGGGCATTATGACATTCCGGTTAACTGTAGAGCTAACGAGCTAGCGAGAATCGGCACTACTCTTCTCGACTCGGATATAAATGCAGTTTGTAGATTTCGCAAGCATCCATCATGATTGCGAATGTTAGATGGCATAGGGAACACACCTGCCATATTACCCGGCAGGTATGGTCGATCTTGACTATAAGCGTTGTCGTGGTCGTCATTTCGAACCATTGTCTCATAGGTAGACACGCCGATAGACTTGGTGCGCCTTTAAATGACTTCTGTAGAAGTTGCCAAGATGAGGAGGAAGAGGAAACCATAATCCACTGCAGTTGCCCGGATCTAGCCAACCGTAGAAACCGGATTTGAGCACCCCCCTCCCCGCCCTTTATTCAAAGAGTTGCGAGATTCTACTGATGTCAGGGACCTTTTGGAAATAAAAATAAAAATGACAATTGCCAGCTACATACCACGAATTATGTGTGTCAGGGGGGGTAGTCTCATACTTGATACTATGGTATCGATACCCCATATGTGTGACAGTAGTATTAAGAAAGACTTTCGAACTACGACTCTGACAATGACATTGTTTCGAACTATTCCTCTCAACATCAAGGTGATATAAATGGTCCTTCAATAGATTCAAAACGCATTCCAAATCGGCCCTTACTTAAGACACATCTTACCTAAACTAAACTAAACTTCTCCACATTCTTCATAACGTATATATGGAAGAAAAAAATTGCTATTTCCGTTGATATTTCCAACCTGACCAATTTATCCTGCGGAATGTTTATCAACAAACAATTATGGAGTTTTTCTGTCGAAACCGAAGATCGTCCATACGAAATGTGAAAATGACTGGTATTAATTATTAATGATAACTTGTGAGTTTTTCCTGGTGCCCATCATCCGAGCGGAACAATCCAAAAGAGTGCCTTCATCGCTATGTTCGGTAGCTTGCATCGATGATTGCATCACCGACAGAGAAAATATCTCAAAAATCTTTTCTTCTCGACGATATCACAGGTAAATTGCAATGCAGCTCGCATACACCTCAAGTATATTGTTCCATGGATTGTAGACAATGTCATTCCTGGATGCGCTCATGTGATAATTGGCCGACTTTTTATGGCCATAATGAGCCGTATGTGGACAAAGAGAATGCCGAAGGGCGCTGGATCAACTTAAAAACTTGTCAAATGATTATTCAGCAATTTTATGTTAGGGACATGTCAAAAACATCACGTTAAAGTGAAGGCAACTTGTCTTCTTATTTATACAATTACTTTGAGCCGATCGTTTTGAGTCCGGGGTCCGTGTACGGACAGCGGCGTCCAGGCATGGCATCGGACATATCAAGAAGCCTGTCGGAATGGAACGCTAAAGTGCCCAGTTATTGGTTCGACAGTTACTGGTCGATTCTGTTCGGTTCGGGTTCTGTTCTGGCACAATATCACTACAAAACTGAGTCCGAATGGAATGACGCGATATTAAATTTTATAGCATATAAACCGAGCTGTAAACTGCATGTGCACAGGAGGCAATCTCGTATTATTCTGTGGCAGAGAATTATTTATGTCTTCGGAAACAATTATATTGTTGAAGTTGATTCCTTGACGGAGCTGATTTTCTTTGGCCTCTTCCTTCTGCCTTATCGCTGTACAGTCATCCAGTTTATGTGCGAGTCGAAATTTATATACGAAATTACTTCGACGACTTTCATTTGAGATGTCTTTTTCTCGTTTTTCAATTATATCAGAAAAGAAATTTATGTGTAGCGACCGCTGAGACCTGTCGTCTTTTTGCTCTCACATTAGGGCAAATCCTTTGGGATGAGATGGTATTCTTTGAAAACCTACCATGAGGAATTCTTTGAGTCATAAAATTATGGAATGACTATAAAGAGGTATTCAAGAATTGTACGACGCAATAAGGTGGTAATTTGATCAATTAACTGGTTGTACTCGTTCTTTGTTCGGGAATATTTCAATAAATCTAAAGATATATTGCCAATTATACCCTTGACCTGGTACGGCTTAAGGGGCGTACATACACCCCGTAGTTTCATTGCACGCAATTTACTAGTTTACTTTAGAAGACATTTCTGTTAGTTACGTCATATTTATATCGCTTGTAGAGCTTACACACAAGGCGCTCTACTTGGTAGGGGCCTAGAAACAATTGACCTATTCCATCGAAACGGTGGAATGAGGGTCCCACATGAACATGCACAGGTGAAAGAAAACGAGAAAAAGAAAGGAATAGGAAGAAAATAAGTAAGGAAATCCAGCAGACAACATGCAAACAGAGAGTCAAGGGAGCGCAGAGAATAGATAAGAGTTAACAAGAGATAACAGTCCTACACAAACGGTTAATTGGTTTATGCCCGCCATAATTTGATCTGGATGAGTCAACATGCAATAAAGGCAGTATTCGGAAAATATGTTGGGATTGTCTAAAGAAAACCTTACTATCAAGAGTAGAGAGAAGGCAACCCAAGCAAGCGGTGGTGGTCGGTGTAGGGCGGCAGTCTAAGCGGATCGTCCCATGGGAGCCCTCTTAGCGAAAATCTAAGAAAATTACGCTGCACCGATTCGATACGCTTGGAATGATCAGGGTAATAGGGCGACTAGATCTGCGATGCATATTCTAGAATAGGTCTAACTAAGGCGCAGTACAAATGAATCAAAGTTGGCAAATCCGTGAACTCTCTAGACCTAGACCAACCCTTTACAAACCCTAAGATTAAACTGCCTCTAGACACAATATAATTAATATGCAGAGCAAAATCATATTTCCTATCAAGTTTTACCCCAAGGTCAGTTACGGACAGCGCGCGACGGAGCCTATTCCCCGCAAAGTTGTGATCAAAAGAATGTGCATTAAGGCTTCTGGAAAATGACATAGCCTCACATTTCTGTCATCATCACCATCCTTAACATAGGAGAAGATCTTCATGTCGTTGATCAGAACATTAGAGTACGACATCAGATGGACAATATCATCACTGGCAAGAACGAATAGTAAAGGGCCGAGATGACTACCGTGTGGCACACCAGATGAAGTCCGCAAAACTTTTGATGTAGAGCCACAGAGCGACACACAATATGTGTCCTGTCTCTTAGATGAGAAGAAATCCAGTCGAGAAAAACAGGGGGAAACGCAGTCTCTTGAGTTTTTAAATATAATTACAGAGTAAGGGAGTTTATCAAAGGCTTTACGGAAATCCGTGAATATACAGTTCGTTTGCATCCCTCGCTGGAAGCTAGAAATAACGTGGAAGGTAAAGTCCAGCAAGTTAGTATTCGTTGATCTACCGGGAAAGAACCCATGCTGATTGGGGGAATTTAAGCCATAACAACGCACTATCGACTCAAATAATTTGAGTATGCAAGATAACTTCACGATTGGTTTAAAATTAATTATAACAGTTTTCCTAGGGCTCTTTTTATACACAAGATCTATATAGGAGCGCTTCCATAATGCAGGAATTTACGAGCTTGAAGGAACTTATTGAAGAGAATCATTAACGGAATGAAAAGGGCATCGAAACCGGACTTAACGAATGCAGGTGGGATACCGTCAGGACCGGAAGAAAAGTCCGATTTAAGTTCACTGATTTTAGAGAAGACAGGAGCATTAACTAAGCTGCAATTAAAGTTCAATTACTATCCAAATAAGCATCGAGCAATCATCCGATTGCCCATTACATTTTATGTTCGTCTGTTTTAAGAGAGCGTTGGCCAGCGGTGATCGCATGTGCTTTACGTAGGAACCTCTCCTATCCTAATTAAAAAAGTATCGCCATTATAATGGTCGCTCGTGAGTTCAATCGTACATCTTTCACAAAGCAGAATTATCGGTGGCCTTTCAAGTGCTAAACGGAGTGATACAAGGATGCGTAATGTCACCTTTGCTATTTTTCTTTGTCACTAATGACATAGCAGTCCCCCAGATAACCATTTATCGCAAAAATTAGTTGAAGACTTTCTTAGCACCTTACGCACCTGGGCTATGCTGACAGGATGAAATTAATCTCAAAGAGCAGCGAATAATAGGTGTGGATAAATTTTTTGTTTGATTCGAAAGTACAGAAACCGTAAATGGTTGAGCTGAAGCTAAAACTCAGGCTCGCACCGCATTTTACGCCCTCGAACTACACGAAAGTGTATTGTGTAGTCCAGCATACTCTAGAGTCCGCACGGTACCAAGGAAAAAATCGGTTTTAGGGACTGAATCTGTTCGAAACGAGAGTAAAATATTCATTGAATACGATATTTTTCGTATCCACACGGCACTAGAACTGTCAAACACGAATTCTTGTAAGGTAGGCCAAGCACACAATATTTTGAGTAAGGCGTGAGGATGACGTAAATTGAGAAAATTATAGAATTTTGGAAATTACAACTTTGAAGTAGTATATATATTTCGACACTTAAACAAGAAATGAATTCATTCCGCAGGAATCCATTCTCGGGCCCATGTTAATATTTTTTCTGAATCACTGGAATTTTGACCCCTTTTCCTGAATAGAATGTCGTTAAGTCATTGTCTTCAATTATAATCCAATCAGAAGAGAAGAAAGAAGAATAGATTTAGTGATGACAGAACTTGTGTAGTGGCCGATATTCTGAAAAATTCGAAAAAAAAATTTGCTAATTTTTTAGTAGTCCCTCTTAATATTTTCAAGGGACACCACTGCGTATCGTAACAAAAATAAAATGAGTTCCCATGCATATATTTACAGTAAGAGCAGGTCAGAATGACCTTTCTAGAACGCTCTTCTGCTACATTTCTCAAGCCTGGAATTTCGCGCCGTACTTAAAGCGCCGATCCAGTAATTTATTGATTTTTGACAAGATCTTACATTTGTCACAAGGCGCCATTTGAACATCTGTTTTTATCCTGCGATTTCCGGGTGGCCGAGTCCGAGATGTTTCGTGTTTTTTTTTTTAACAAAAATTTCCACTTAACATTCTGTGTTTCTCCAGATGGCAGAACTGAGAATCAGATTGCCCATATTGCTGTTTCGAAAAGTTGGAGTCGAGTTGTCTTCTCGATGAAATGTCTAAGCGTAGTTAAACAATATCTCAGAACGGCATACCGATCTCTACCGAAAGGCGTCCACAGACGTGTAAGACCTGACAAGCGCAACTATATTAACGCACTAGCAGTCCTAGTGATGACAGTATAAATCTTTACAATATTGTCAAAAAAACTGGCAAGAAAAACTCTTACATGTTGTAAGAGGTACTAATAGATCCCTTCTTGTCACGGAGGAACATCAACTGCGGAGGTGGAGAGAATATTATGTTGAAGACTTAAACACAACACCTTCGGGCCGTCGAATACCTCTTCAAACGAACCTGAACACCCGTCGGCTGCGGCCAACATTAACGCCAGACCTCCGGCAAGATTGGAGTTGGCTGACGCAATTAAGTCGGTAGACCTCAGTAAGGCCCCAGGGATTGATGGGATACCGGTGGAACTACTTAATGCGGATTCAATTGCTGCGGCTGATATTCTTCTCCCCGTAATCCAGAAATGTCGGAAAACCGAGACCTACCCCAGTAAAGTGAAAACAGGCGTAATTGTGAAGATTACCAAAACAGGCGACTTGAGGAGTTGTAGCAATTGACGCGGTATCTGTCTTTTAACAAATTGATGGCTAAAATCATCTTAGTGCGAATCAAGAATACAATTAAGCGTACAGTTGGTAGTAAAACAGGCAGGCTTTTGTGAGGGTTTCTCTTGCAGCGACTACATCAAAACCCTCCGAATTATCATCGAGCAATCTGAAGAATGGAGGTCCCATTACATCTAAAATCTAGTATCTAGAAGGCGTTTGACAGGGTTGAACGCGAATATATATGGGCAGCTTTATATAGGAGAAGCATCCCAAAACAAATTACCACCATCATAAAGGAGTCCTACTCAAGAATCCAATGTCCCGTCCTAAAAAAGGGACAACTGTGGGAGCCCTTCCAAATGCAGAATGGAGTGAGACAAGGATGCATACTGTCACCTTTGCTTTTCCTGATCGTCATTATTGACGTAATGTGCGGCACACTAGACGATCATCCATCGCGAGGTATTAGATGCAAACTCTTTCACCACCTTGCGCACCTGGACTACGCCAACGATGTATGTCTCCTATCCATCAAACAAAGTCCTTTAGCTCAAATTTCTAAAGCCCTGAGCAGAGAAGATCGCAGAGCATGCTGCCAAAAGCAAATTTATGAGCTTGAACTCCAGCAGACAACATGAAATTCATCTGGAAGAGCAGCAAATAGATCAAGTGGGTAAATTTGCTGAAGCTGATGTACAGGCTCGTATCAATAAGGCTCGAGTTGCATTTACCACTCTTGCTGAGTTCTGGGGCAATAAAAACATCTCCCGACGCACAAAACTTGGGATCTTCGACTCGAAATTAAAATCTGTTTTGTTGTACGGCTGTTCAACATTTAAAGTGACCTGTCAAATAACATCTAAGCTACAAGCCTTTGTTAACTGGTGTCTCCGGCGCATCCTTAACATCCACGACTGGATAGTCACCAGTATTCACAGGCGAAAGTGCCAATGGATAGGCCACATACTAACAAAAGAGCCAAACGACATTGCACTACAGGCTCTAGATTGGGATCCCCACGGAATACAAGGGAGCCGCCGAGTTGTATGACCGCGCAACACATAAAGAAGATCCGTCGAGAGGCAAGGCACCCAGATCGTGGCCACAGTTGAAGGCTTTGGCGCGGAGCCGGAGCAGGTGGAGAGTCGCGTTAAAGGAACTAGAGAGAAAGATAAAATCAGTTACTTTTAAAACCACGCTACATGAGGGATGGCTTGAATCGAACTATTTTCGGTAGTATAAGTCCGCAATTTGGGATTCAAGAAAATCATTCCCAATATGAAATAAGGGACCTTAAAAACACCGGTACAGAAGATTTCGATTAAATCAGACTACTTTTGGTGGTACACGTCCGCCATTTTGGATTCGCCATTTTGGATTTTGAAAAAATAACATGAAATGTAAAACAAGCGACTTCAAAAACCCTGGTAAAGAAGGTGAAATGATACTGACATACCGCCATATCTCCGGGAAACACTCTCATTACAAATGATTGATATGTTTCCACATGAACAACCAGCCCGATTCCCAGTCAGCCACCACCACCCAACCACCACCATGACCGTAAACCGTATTTAAATTCGTAACGAATATAATTACAGGGTTTAAGGTAGGGAAAGGTGACTTACTAAATTTCACAGGGATTCTACCATTCCTCGAAATGAAATTTGTGTGAACAGAAATGAACGGGGAAAAATCCATGGAATAATAATGACTTAACCATTAAAGACATTTGCTGGGCGAACAAACAAGAGGAGTCCGTCAGCGTGACTCCAGGCAGGCCTATACAGAATTGAATGCGAGAAGACGAAAGTAGTTCTATCACGTCCGACAGGTGCAGAGAATACTTAATTCACTGTTTGGCGTTTCAAGCTGTCTAACCCGAAAAGAAATTTAAATAAGGCTGAACCGAAAATTTAGACAACTTGATGAATGGGTCGACTGAAAAAAAAGCCCGCAAATCATTTCTTTTCACGAGCATGCGTAAAATGCACCGTCCAAAATGAATTTCACGGTCTTTATTAGCGTATTAGAAGTTTCATCACAAAATTAATTACAGTTACTATAGAGGGCCTCCCTGCTAGGAGCTCTGATTAATAACTTTTTCACCACTTCTTCTCATGATCCGTTTTCTGTGCCCGAATCGAATATGCTTCTTTTTTTACATTTCGAACAGCAGAACTAGTTCGTCATGGCAAACAAAACCTGGAACATGAAAATATCTCAGGTGAATTGGTGAGGCAAAAATTTATGAGACAGTCAACTGAAGACAAAGCTATTCAACACCAGTCAGAGGGATCCCAGACACCCCAGGAGGGGATACAGATTTATATAAAATGCACTTACTAATAGTTGGGCCCACTGGGGCAAATCAGTTTTAATAACTCTTAATAAAGGCCGGTGCGTTTTATGCTCGCAGCGGGGCGCATATTTGTCTGAAGAAATCTGAGACTCCCTGACTTCTGTGAACAAATGTAGCGACTTGGCGAGCGGTTTACGAACCGAGCTAAACACATCGGCGGATATCGAATGTTGTGAATTTCGTTAATTTATACATCAACCCGTGAAAATTGGAAAGAAAATTAAGAAGGAAAAAGTAATAATTAGCGTTTTGAAATGTCAGCGGGTTTGCTGCCGACTTATCAATTTAAAATGAATTACGGCCGTGACCATGTTCTTGAGACGTTTGAAGTTCTACAAAGGGGCAATGTGTTTGGAAGCTTTTGATAACTTCCTGCTCGAATGGAAATCGATTTATTCAATGGAATGGCAGGTGCTAAGAAGGTTGTTACCAAAGAAAACGTACCGTACCACAAATTCTCTTGATGTTTATTGACGTCGAGAAATTATTCTAGAAATCTTGGTGAAATGTACATGTTTCCATAGTAACTGCATCTATCTGTCACAGACATTACCTTAGAAGTTGATCTCTAACTGTTGACGTCATAAGCATCATTAGTATAATTACTTTGACAGCTGATTGACAGATAGCACCTTTGGGGTTAAGCAAAATTTCTGCGCTGCCTCAGCTAAAAACGGATTTAAAAGTTTTGAGTTGAGTTGACATATTTTACTGTAAAAAGTCAGAATGGCGAGAAATTATTATGCTGATGGTTTTGACCTGAATCAAAGTTACTAGAAGTAGCCTTTTCGGGTCCGTAGCCGTAAGGGTTGACACGATACTAAGATTACGGAATTACACAGCAAGTCTTTTAGGACGGACGATCCGGGCCACTGTCACCAGGTTCTGCTCTCAGGATGGAGTTTAATCTGCTCTTATGTTGCACCTTGTGATTGATGACCCACTGGAACAGTACAACGAAAAGAACTCCTTCGTGCAAGTCTATACTGACGGCAATAACGTAAGAAGTAAGAAATACTGAACACGGTTGCACTAAATCAACCCCAATAAAACCATACTCATTCCTGCCGTCAAGCAGAGGATTTTGGAGTTCGTAGTTAAACCTAGCTTTACTACACTAACCTTTAATAAGCAGGTGAAATATGCATGGTTAACACTGGATTGCAAAACAAATACTCGAACCTACATGTAGATAACATAATCGAGACAGCGATAAAATCCTTCAGGACTTGTTACAGATCTCTCTCCTCCCTCGATCGTCACTATCCTCCCCTGTTTCTCGTTTTCTCCTACGTACACCCTTACGCCCTTTCAACTTCCGAGTCTTCTCTTTCCTTCAATTTTCGTAAAGGCGACTTTAAGAAATTAAATCACTTGCTTCTCAACTCTGACATTGGCACTATCCCTCAACATCTTCCAATTGACGTTGCTTTAAAGGCGTTCTATTCGGAAATACACACTTGTCCTGGCCAATCTAGCCCCCTTCTTCCTCGTTAAAACTGCTCCTCATCCCCCGTATTGTACGACAAAGACTTACGCTCTCTTCGCAACAGGAGAAATAAACGTTGGCAAACTTTTCTTTCAACCCAGACTGAGTCTGACTATTCTTCCTACGTATCTGCTTATACCTCTTTTTATGAACGTTGTGATACCCTCTACTACGAGTACCTCCAACGCATGGATACTAGCCACAAATACGACCACAAACGCTTTTATGACTTTATTAATTACAAGAAGAAATCCAATGGTTACCCCTCCACCCTAAAGCTCGAGAATACTTCTTCGTCTGATCCTAAGGTTGTCGCCAACCACTTCTTCAGTAAATCTTTCAGCGACAATGCCCTACAATCTGACCTCAACTACTTTTCATTTATGGACAAATGCACTCAAACGTCGTTTACATCTTTCGACCCCGATCCCGAACTAATCGTCGCCAGTATTAACGGGCTTGAGGACGACTTTCACCCAGGTCCCGACGGTATTCCGGCCAACGTTCGATCTACCAAACCGAAAGCCATGCTGATTAGACATGATTAACTCCTAACACTTCCTCACAAGCTGCGAATATATAAGTTTGCAGAAGGAGACTCATAAACCTAGACAAAAGGGTAACCGGCGCCAGGGGTAGGCCGACCTTATCCCTGGTGGCGGCGAATACCTGCGTCTGAGGGGATAGAATCGGCTCAACTATGGACTTTCAAGGAGTCCTTATTAAAGGCTATAGACTCCCTTCCTGAAAACGCCGGGGATATACGGGTAAACTCGGTGACCTTGGAGAATGGTCATGAGGCAATCTAATGTCTGAGTATGCGAAAACGTCAAAAAAGTTGACCAACTCTTTGATAGATGTTATTAAAGACATCAAAAGAATAATGATCTTTGTCCCTGAGGAACTTGCGGTCGAAAAACCAAAACCAAAGACAGATGCGAGTGAAGAGTATCCCGGAAGCAAAAATATCGAGACGTAACCTGAGGTCGAATCACTCTGACGATCTGTTGTCCGACGGAGGAAGCCGAGGCCGTCAAGAAAGCAGGGAATAGATTGAACGATTATCTTGTAACGGCCTTCGCCAAGATCTAGCCAATTAATGGGGATCAGCTGTAGAAATCATCCAATAGAGTGAATTGCAGTGAAGCCAAGACTTGGCAGCAAATCTTCATGGCCCGGCACCTATCAATGGCGTGCAGAGAGGAGGGGTAAAGGTTATGCTTAACGAATGGACGAAGAAGGAACACTGGAGACAGTAGAAAAAGATGGATTTCGGCAGACAGGCTAAGATGCTAGCATTTGCAAGGAAATCGAGGATAGGGAAAACAGTAGGTATTCAGTTGGCTCCAGCTAAAAAAGACTGGGAGGGGATGAATAGGAACCCACTTCTATGTAGTCTGTTTCGGCTAATCCCCGAAGAGGTGTTTTTAGTGAGTAAGAATCTCACACGACTGGAGGGCGTGGGCTCTACAGTATCTTATTGAAGATTTTACCTCTCCCACTAAAACAAAAAAAAATCACAAAGTATCTGAAGTAAATTATGCTGAAGAACCGTAAATTTTGCTGTTTATTCCGGGAAAAATTGTGTATTAGGCAGTCAATTTCAATTACACAATAAATTTTATGACTAATGTATACTTTACGGTGCTGTTCCGTAAAAATTCCTATGAATACATTAAACATTATTGGAAGGATCGTAAATTTTATAATGCGGCTGCTGAAATTTTGGCAGAATGTGTAACATGCAACACGATTACGGTGAGCAGAACCGTAATTTTTACTAGAATTTTCGTTCCGTGTAATTTACACAAATATAGAACACAAATTTATGTCAGACAGTTTTCAGTGTTGCTTTAAACACTGTAGTGCTGTACAATATCCAAACCAAGATTTGATTTCATACCTGATCCTTTACAAACCTTAATTAATTCTCGAGAACTGCCTCGATGAATGGTAACTCGGATAACCAGGAATTATCTTAAAATCTCATGCAGTTTTAAATCATAATTCATTTTATTAAATAGAGCAAACAATTGTATTAATAATTGTTCAATTATATCGGCATTGAGATTTCCGTGAATTTATTAATAATTTTAATTTTGGAAAAAAAATCTGAACAAGAGGAGTATCGACTAAATATGATTTCGGAAAGTTCGAGGATAGCACTCTGGCAGGATATTTTGCAATTTCATATTTCATCGAGAATAATTAAATTTTCAATTTTTGATGCATTAACAAACAACTGTCAGCAAATCAATCAATTTTTAATTAGTGCACCCCCGAATGCATCTGGTCGTCGTAAAAGAGGTACGACAGGATTAAAGGGCCTACCGCCCAACCAGCCTGCATACAACAATTTATTCGGTGTTTTCCAATCAGAGAACAAAGAAAACACGCCTGTGCGTTGATTAATCAGACCTGTCGAACCACCAGCCTCGGGTATTGTAGGGGTTCCAGTCGGACATGCATAAATCGACGATGAACATTGAGAAGATGATGCTCGGAGTGGTGTTACTTTCTAAGATTTGCTCGCCCAACATTAGGGAAGAGAACAGAAAGGAATTCTTGGACACAAAAGTTGTTTCCTAACTTGTTTGGAGTTGATCTTTTTTGTACTCCTCCAGTTTGGTTTAAAGTGCCGGACTCTTATGGCCAGTTAGATGCCATTCACATAAATCTTTTAGTCGTTCGTACCTGTTGCATCTTCCAAGGCAACAATATATCCACTTCGTCTGGATTAACGCGTGTGAGCCTCTCTCGTATCTTTTAATTCAAAGTAGAGGTGCCTCTTAAACAAATATCTCGTTAAGATATTTGTGAGCATATAAATTATGAGCTATCTTAATTCGGTCGAGGTTATCAAGGTCCTGCCATTTACATGGAACTAGTTAGGTAAGACATATGTATTCCTTGCGAAAATTTGTGACTGAGATCAGAATTTTTTTTTTGGGCAAAATTCTCGAAAACGAAAGGTTTAGAACATAATGGAACCTTTCACGCGAAGCGGTATTTTTGAAGGCGCTTTATTCCACGCCTGGTAGATTCGACAGATTATAAATTTATGGGAAGCCAAAATTAGGGCCCGTTTAAGAAAACGATATTTTTAAAAATTTCCGAACCTTGCGAACGGTGACAAAAAATTGAAATACTTTATATTGTCTTCGTTAGTGGCTGTTTTTGCTATCTTTGCTAGAATGTCCTCGTTTCGTATCTTTACAGCTTTGGCAAAAAGAGCATCAAGGAACGGGGCTGCGCGCCTCCATATCCACTCATAAAATATCCTCGTCAAAATATCTGCGACATAAATTCCTTGTATAAAAATATTCGGTGCCAAAAATCTCCGATGGTATAATACTGAATAGTATTTGATAATATCAGTGTAGTAAATTCAACAACCCCCTCAACCCCCCTCCTCCACTCTTCCACAACATGGTTAATGTATTGAATCGCTCTGATGTACAAATAATATATTAATTACTACACTAAATATACAATTGTACAAGGAAATAGTTGTACATCAGAGCGATTCAATAGATTACCCATTTGGGAGGAGTGGGGGGGGGGGGGGGCAAACCCGAAAATTGGTGGCCATGTATATTGGATATTTAAATATTTTTTAATCATTCCACCGGGGGTTTTTTATTCCTGGTATTTTTATACGTGACATTATGTCGCGGATATTTTGGCGAGGATATTTTATCAGTGGACATGGAGGCGTGACACCGGGAATGGTCTATATAATTCCGAATTTACGTTCTTTTCATTCAAATATTTCATAAAGACAAAGTACACACGATTTAGAAACAATGTTGCCTTTACCATTAAGTATCTAATTCAATAATAAATTAATAGGAATTGTCAGTCTGTCCATCCAAAATTGTAATTCTACTCCATACCCCGGCAACAGACGACTCAGTTGATAGCTTATTCAACAGTTTCAGCAATACGTTTGCAAAGAGCTGTACGCTACGTAGACTCTCCAAAACGGACTATCTACCTTGATAGAAGGGAGAGTTGTGCCTACTCAGAAGATAGGCGCCGAAACTCCTTAACGCAAAAAAAGAGTAATTGTAGAGTAAAAGTTGGGCCAACTATAAAATGTGCCTTAAAAACTACGAATAAGGCTGCCAGGCTCAGAAAGATTTTGTCAAAAGATCCCAGTGTTCCAACCCTTTTAAGGAGAAATGATGGAACCTTTACCGAAATCAGTGAAGAAACAGTTGAACTACTTATGAATATTCACTTTCTAGGGAATTCAACAGTAGCCAACATTAATGGACATGGAAACTAAAACGTCTATTGTCGAAAGGGATAAGCTGGAATGGGCCATTACAACTTTTGAGTAATACAAAGCTCCAGGATCCTGTATATCAGGCTACAGCAATCTCAGGAAACTGGAATTCCGCGGCTCTTATTTTGATCCTGCATGGAAACAGGTTAAAGTAATCGTCATCCGCAAAACACACCATACAGACGCTAAGGACTTCAGACCAATCAGCCTCACATAATATCTCTTGAAGACCCTCGAAAGTCTCGTAAGTTTCAGCACGCCTACAAGAAAGGTAGGTAGGTAGAAACCGTGGCACTATCGAAAAGTCACTTAAAAACAAAGAATATAGATGGGTGCCATCATTGATATTCAGGTGACATTCAATAACGTCAAAACGGAGGCCATTTAAGGCGCCTTAACGACTATCTGTAAATGGATCGACTTTATGCTGAAAACTTGACAGATAAGGTCTAACCTGCGTAGCATCTTCTGCCTTGTCATTGCAAGTGCAGGAACATGCCATAAGAGGTGTCACAAGAGGCACAAATCAGTGCCGGAAACGCCAACTTTGAGCGTATGTACCCTGTAAGGCACATAGCCGGTGTAGATCCCAAACATAGTTGTGCCTTAAGTCCAAGTTAGATTATGTGGACACTTTAATCAAAGAATTTCCATATGGTTTTCGCGATTCGACACGTTGTGGCCTCTACCCATCTTCTTTTCGCCAGATCAAATAACCCACTGTTAAGAGATTTGATGACACTATGCATCGGAGGAAGTATTTGTTCCGAGCTTCCATTTCAAATCCTCTCTTAGCGAGAACATCTGCTGCTTCATTTCCTGTGATACACCTGTTTCTGGTCAAAAAAGGATTTTGATTTGAATTCGTCGAACCTATGAGCTCTTAGCGCCGCTTGGTAGTCCACGTAGATACTAATTGAAGGGCCCGATACCAGCTGACTTTGTACCAATTCCACCACCTTGTGTATAGCTACCACCTCGGCCTAAAAGACGCTGCAGTCACTGGGAAGCCTGTTGGACGAGTAAATGTCGGGTTTCTGGCAGAGCATTGATATTCTTACTCCGGGGCTCCTTTAAGCGCTATCTGTGTATATGTTTACGTTATCTGCAGGGTCTTCTATTCTATTGTTTCACAGAACTGCCTGCCCGGTATTGCTAGCTCGAACATCGTGTTGAAGTCCTTAATCTGTGGCCGTGATAATACCGGGCAGATTCGACAGGTAATCGAAGACAGCTGCGTCATCGAAACCTAAATCACTGGATTCCTTATAAAGTGGGAGAAGTCAGTGGAAGCGATATCACAGAAAGCATCACAGAAATCAGCACTAAAAAATTCAGCGAACGAATTGGCCACCTCAAGAGGTTCATGGCTCTCGCGGTTACCCAGTCTTAAAGAGGAAGGGAAGAGGAAGAAGGAAGAGGAAGGTCGTCAGGTATCTCAAATTGTCATCAATTCAGGGCTGCGACGAACAGGAGGAGCAAGAAGAAGAAAAAGAGATCGGCACACACTGCGTGAAACAGGAATAAAGGACATTGTAAAAGGAGTGGACAGCCCTTTCAATATACGGTTCAGAACAGCAGCCCAGTCGTAGCCCGAAACCCAATCACCTGAAAGTTCGACCCGCAGATCTCTGCGTCGGATATATTACCGCAAAGCCAAGTTTCAGTTAGACACATGACGTCAAAATTGGAGGCGTTACCAGCGGACAGCAGTTGGGAGGTTTTTGAACGCAGACCAGTTACGTTGGCGTAGAAGAGGGATACCTCGCTGACAAGTTTTTTGACTGCTGAGACAAGCCAAACTCACGAACGATTGAGCCGGAAGGCCATAAGTTTGGGCAAATAGTTGGTAAGAAATAGTCTTCGGGAACAAGGACCTCAAAAGAGGCCGTGAAGGCTCATTCACCCGTAGGGTTAGTTGGGCTAATTCTCCGGCGGGAAATCATGCCGATGGTGATGGAAACGTAAGTGGCAATGTGGGTAACGATATTGTGCTCAGAGGTGTCGAGGTGAATTCTGGAGACGCATTTAGGACGTCTAGTAGACCTCAGGGCAACAGCTCCAGGGCGCCAGAGGCGACACCCACAGTCCCCTCAATTGGGTGTTGGATCCGGTTATTGATACGAGGACCTGAGGCAGGTATCATCGCAGGCAGCCACATCAGATGATGGATGATGGACCAATCATTCCGCTAATTCCGTTTACCCCGGCGAACCCGCTTCCTGCATCTAGGTTGCTGATTGGCGAATGGTTCATGCAGACGACCGAGAGGCACCAAGAGTTCCTGCAGCCATAGATGGAACATACACCAAGAAGGTCGAAATGGTAGGAAAAGTCATCAGGTACAAAAATCGGTGCAGCAGCTAAATCATCCAAAGAAGCAGTATCAGGTGAAGCAGAGCGGTTCGTACTGTGCTGCTTTAAGGTCTGGACGTCCGAAGCAATGGTATTGATGAGCTCGGAATTAGCAGATACAGAAGCAAAGTCTCGACAAACCAGCACGAGATCTCGCTGAATAACTGAGACATATTAACAAGTTTATCTATTTTCTCATTCAAAGTAAACAAAGTTGAAGGCTTTCAACGACGTGGCACGGTTTCGACGTGACTTTTGAATTCCTTCTCGAGTGATGTGTTGATCGGGACGCAGTAGAGCAATCTGTAGCCTCCTGGCTAATTACGTCAATTTGCGTCAGGGATCTTATACTTATGAGCCGGAAATTTGAAACTAAAACCAAATGAAAGCAGTGATCTGTAGTGAAAATGCATTAACCGAAAAGCGATTTCTCCTTTCATCCTCCTTACACAGCAACGATATACACAGCTTTGGCAGGACACTCAACCCAAAACACTTTGAAATCAATTGCTTCCCTCAGCATTGTATTTCCCCCCTAAAATTTTACTGGTCTCCGGGAAAATATGTCTTAATCGAACATTCCTCACTTGCGAAGATCCAAAATAAATCTCGTGGTCGCCAGATAATCTCAATCATCGAATTTATTTATCCACAGAAATCCGTTGTGATTAATTTTGTGTTTGAACAGCGTAAACAACTTTTATTATTTTAAATTAAGTTGGATAGGGGTCATAGCTGGATCGGGCTCCTAAGTCAAACACTTGACTTGGACCGCATCTATAAAGTAGTTTAATCCATGGCAGATAAAGAAGTGTTCATTCTTTCTTAATCGCAGGTAGAGAGCATGAGAGAAGTTAAGATACTTTACGCGATCCCGTTCTTCAAAGTATTTTTACGTGTGTTTCTCCCCTTGCAATCTCTTGTGCGTACAAACTAGCTCAGGTATGGGTAGAGGTTATACAAACTGAATCGATTCCAAACCATACTATCATCATCATCCTCGTCGTCGTAGTCGTCCAGACCAGCTGACTCTTGTTTTTAATTCATTTTTCAGTGTATCTTGTACGCCACACCCGTTTCACTCGCTCCAACGTGATCTGATCGGAGGTGGTGGTTGATCCGGGTCGTGGTGGTGCCGCAATGAAAGGAAAAAACCTGTATGGAGTATCCATCACCAGCCATCGAGCCATCAGCAGCCATTATCTTCAACATTTCTTGTGCTGGCACGGTGTTAACTGCTGTGGGCAAACGAGTTCGGGTTTGCTTCTGCTCAACTTAGTTCACGGTGAGAGTGGAAATTGAACGCATGTGCACGGGAGTTTCTTAACGGAATCTGCGCGGTTTTTATATTAATATTAAATTTCTTGAGAGGTAAACGAGGAATTTGATATCATAAACATTCTTTTGTTGGTTCACACACACGATTTTCTCGAAAATGGCCTTGAACGGATGCGATTGCGGTGATATCGTTTGGTGCTTGTAATAATCGAATCCTTTAAGTGACGATCGGATCGGTATCGTGGTGATGAAGTGATTTAAAAAAAAATATAAGAAAAAAATAAATTTGTGAATTACTTGTGATGCAAAAGTGGTGATGAAAGGATAAGCAACTGGTGAAGATATGAAACTAAGTGAAAATATGACAACCGAATCGACTTTTTTAACCGTTCTGTTGAGCACCATCTTCCCGGTTCTGAGTGCTTCCCTAAGCAAGACAGTGCTGTATCAGGCGCCAGATGAGTGCCGCTGGTCCGGTTTTACAGAAAGTGATATAGTCTTAGTATGCCACCTTAGGACGATAAATAGCGAATTAGAGAATACAAATTTCAGCGTGATACAGCCGCAGAACACTATCCGACTTAGATTGGAGTGCAACGAGGCATTGTTCTTTCAAAGCAGTCTCAGTCCCGGAAGTTTTAAGGCACTTGTTGAGCTGCGGTCGTTGACAATAGAATACTGTAAGCTTGGAAATCTAACGGAGGGATCTTTTCGCGGTCTACAAGACTTAAGGAATTTAACGATACGGACGCACAATGCAGACTGGTCATCTATAAGCTTGGATATATCGCCGAATGTTTTTAGCGATTTCAAGCAGCTGGAACAGTTGGATCTCAGCCAGAATAACATTTGGGTTATCCCCGACGGAATGATATGTCCGCTCAAGAGTATAAATCACTTTAATATCTCGAATAACCGCATACAGGAGATTACTAATTTCCACTTCAGCGCTTCATTAAGCATCAGAAAATCGAGAATTTGTGGGGCATCTCTTGTTACCCTCGACTTGTCGGACAACAAAATTTCCACCCTCCCTTTGGCAGTTTTTTCAGCCCTTGGCAGACTAAAGAATCTGTACTTGCAACGTAATGAGCTGAACTTTTTAGCTGATAGAGCCCTGGAGGGGCTAGTATCATTGACTGTTATAGACCTGTCCGAGAACAAACTAACCAATTTGCCGCCGGAACTTTTTTCCGAAACTAAATACATCAAGGAGATTTATTTAAGAAACAATAGCATAAACGTGTTGGCGCCTGGACTATTTTCAGAGCTTGCTGAACTTCTTGTTCTCGATCTCTCCGAAAATGAATTAAATTCCCAATGGGTAAACTCGGCCACATTTTTGGGCTTAAAAAGGCTTATCATGCTGGACTTGTCAAGCAACAAAATAAACAAATTAGAGCCGGCGATTTTTAAAAGTCTGAACACACTGCAGATACTGAAGCTGCAGAACAACTACATCGACAGTATCCCGGAGAATGCCTTTTTGGAGCTAACAAATCTTCACACGTTGATACTATCGAACAACCGATTGTCTACCATAGGTACGTACACGCTGAAAGGTTTATATGGAATTTTGGTGCTTTCCATGGATTACAACAGAATATCCCGGATCGATCCACTTGCATTAAAGAATTGCTCGAGCTTGCAGGATCTCCATTTGAATGGGAATAAATTAAAAATCATTCCCGAAGCTTTGCATTACGTACCTTTGCTTAAGACACTGGATCTAGGGGAGAATCACATAACAAGCATAGAGAATGCCAGCTTTAGTGGAATGGAAAATCTTTATGGTTTACGTTTAACGGAGAACAGCATCGATTATGTTAAAAGGGGAGTCTTCGACAGGATGTCTGCCCTCCAGATACTGAATTTGTCGCATAATCGAATTAAAGGAATTGAGCCGGGCAGTTTTCACAAAAATGTACATCTACAAGCAATTCGGTTGGATGGCAATTTCCTGGAATCAATAGATGGCCTCTTCACGGACCTCCCTAATTTGGTCTGGTTGAATATTTCAAACAATCACTTAGAGAAATTCGACTATTCCCTTATACCGACTGGCCTGCAGTGGCTGGATATCCATGCAAACCGGATAGTTCAGTTGGGAAATTATTTTGAAATCGAATCGGAGCTGTCACTGAGCACTTTTGATGCAAGCTCCAATCGGCTAACAGAGATTTCGGCTAGCGCCATTCCCAACAGCATAGAGCTTCTCTACTTGAACGACAATTTAATATCTAAAGTGCAGTCGTATACGTTTTTCAAGAAGCCCAACTTGACCCGAGTTGACTTGTTTGGAAATAAGCTCGTTACCCTCGATCTGAATGCCATTCGGCTATCACCGGTGCCAGATGACAGGCCAATTCCCGAGTTCTATATTGGCGGGAATCCGTTTCAGTGTGATTGTAATTTGGACTGGTTGCAGAAAACAAATATCGAGAGCAGGACTCAACCGAAGCTAATGGATCTGGCAAGCATTTACTGCAAACTCCTGTACAACAGAGGAAAGACTTTTGTCCCACTAATTGAGGCCAAATCCAATGATTTCTTATGCAAATATGAGTCCCATTGCTTTGCTTTATGTCATTGCTGCGAATTTTATGCCTGCGATTGTAAAATGGAATGCCCAAATGGGTGTACCTGCTACCACGACCAGAGCTGGACATCGAACGTGGTTGACTGCTCTCAAGGTGGGTACAAAAATGAATTACCCGCGCACATACCCATGGACTCAACGCAACTCTACCTTGACGGAAATGACTTTCAAGAAATCGGCAGTCACGCATTTATAGGCAGGAAACGGCTGAAAATTCTTTTCTTAAATCACTCAAACATCGAGCATATCAGAAATCGGACTTTTTATGGATTGCGTGAGCTAGAAACGCTTCAATTGGACCACAACAACATCAAACATCTTAATGGAAACGAATTCGAGGGGCTCGAGAGTTTAAAGGAACTTTTTCTTCAGCACAATCAGATCTCAACGATTGATAACTTTACATTTTCCCACTTGCATCACCTCAGAAAGCTTCGATTAGATCATAACGTGATCGTGGAATTCTCATTTTGGAGTTTACCGCCCTATCTGACTGATCTTCGTTTATCCAACAATCCATGGACGTGTAATTGTCAATTTGTTGAGAAGTTTCGCGATTATATTAATCGACACGACTTTGTCGAGGATCGATCGAAAATTAAATGCAGCATGTCCCAGAAAGACGGTGACAGTATCGGAGAATTCAATCAGAACCTTCAGGCCTCCGAGGGCTTTCTCATTTACCTCGGAAATATGTCAGCGGCTTGCGCTGGCACGGAGCACACAAACAATACATCAAATGGAAATTTTACTTCAACCAAAATGATACTATCGCCGCAGCCAATTCAGAACTACATTCCATTTTTGATAGCGATTCTCAGCGGGTTCTCGCTGGTAATTATCTTTACCTTACTGGTGTTCATTTTTCGACAAGAGATGCGTGTCTGGTTCCACTCACGTTTCGGTGTCAGACTGTTTTATAGTGCCAACGATATTGATAAAAACGAGCGAGATAAGCTCTTTGATGCGTTCATCTCATACAGCTCGAAGGACGAGGCTTTTGTCGCTGAAGAATTGGCCCCGATTCTGGAGAACGGCGATCCGCACTACAAGCTTTGTCTTCACTACAGAGACTTCCCAGTTGGTGCCTATATTGCCGACACAATTGTGCAAGCTATCGAGTCATCGCGTCGGACTATAATGGTCTTATCAGAGAATTTCATCAAGTCGGAATGGTGCCGTTTTGAATTCAAATCTGCTCATCATCAGGTTCTTCGTGATCGCAGGCGTCGGCTAATCGTTATTCTGCTAGGCGAAGTGCCACAAAAAGATCTCGATCCTGATATTCGTTTGTACTTGAAAACGAACACTTACCTCCAGTGGGGCGACAAGTTGTTCTGGGAAAAGTTACGATTCGCTTTGCCGGACGTTCCCAACAACCAACGCAGGATGCATTGTAATTTTACATCACCACCAACGCAACATACGAATTTTCGTAGCAACCACAATCTTCAGCTGCACAATGCCCCAACCAGCCGGCAAAATAATCGAAACCACAACCAAAACCAAATTATGTTAACCCAGCAACAGGGAAGCCACGGCAGGAATTCATCGTCTCCACGAACAGTTGCCATTCACATCTAACGTTCCTGTTCTTACTCTTGTTCTTGTTCGGTGCCAGGCATTTGGTACCAGTCCCGACTCTTCAGTTAGTCCATTCACGTCCGATTTAATTTATTTCGCTTTTAATCCAAAGAAACGTGTAAACCTCGGCAGTGTTAAATTCGTCTCTTCGACACTAAAAAAAAAAAAAAAAAACGATATGCAAATGAACCGCGACTTGAGCTAGGCTCTATGCTCCGGCTTGCTTGCACTGAAACAGATTTGAACAAAGTCAAGTTGTATACAATGGGCAGTAAGGAGATTGCAGTGTTGTACCGCACTATCAAACAAGAATCATTCGCTGAGGTAACAAATTTTATATACATATGTCTCCGTGAGATGTATGGGGATACCTGCATTGGGACGCAATAGAGGATAACGACAATAATTTTGAAACCAGCGCCGGTAAATGGAAACGTAAGTCCTGTTTGAATTCAATTTCGATTCTTATAAGTTAATGAGTTTGCCGAGTTCATGCCAGCATTCCAATTCACAGTCAACACTAGCTGTTATATACTGTGTTAGAATTAGAATTGTTTCGTTTCTGCGGAGGCGAAGATTAATTGTGATATTTTAGGATAAGATAATTTATGCTTTCGATGTAAATAATAAGCCTTTACACCTTTATCATGTCATAATTTAGCAGTCTCAAAAGTTTCTTGCTATTGTTCGAATGTATATTTAGAACAGTTAAGGGTAGGAACAATAGTAGAACAATTTATAAGAAAGATTTTATAGGCATGTAAGTTAGAACTGTGCATTGTCTTGTAATAAATGACTGATTTTAAGTAAGTAGATAAAGTTACGATTGTAAATGAGTGAAATAAATTGTAATAAATGTAAATATTTAGTTCGATAAGATAACTGTTATACAGAGTCATGAAATACAAAAATTCAATTAAAAATTTCTCTTTTTTGTTATTCCCGACGTGTTATTTGGTGGAAACTTTTTCTGGAATTTAACTGTGCTATTTATAACAGTTTGATATGTTCTAACACATTTTGGTTTAGACTGAATTTATAAAATATAAAAGTGATGGAATGGAAAGTATTCACACATATTACATGAATAATATCACTAAATACACGATGGTTGGAAAAAGACATGTCACTGCATGTAGGAACAATCGGGATAATCTGGGATGAGGTTGTAGCTTAATACAGCGTTTTACTAATCTTATAGGAAGTGAGCAGGGAAATTTTGTTCAGTTTTTCAGTTCAACCTATCCCTCTATTTAGACAAGAATAAAAAAGCGAAAGGTGAAATATTCATTTAGTTTGAATAAAGTGTAGTCAATCTAGAAGGAAACATTAGACTTTGAAAACCAACACAAACTTTTCGTAAAATAACTCCAAAAACACTGATCCAACGGAGTGAGATTACAAAAAATGGACTCGAGGTCGTCACTGTTCCTTAGGTTCCATTGCGAAGGCACTAGATTCAATCATCTAATAAATATCATTTATGTAGCTCTTTTTTTCTTTATTTATTTATTATTTCTTTGAATTAATTTCTGAACAAATGGAAGTCAATTAGAATGGCTATTGAAGAGACGATAGATTGAAGTCAGTGGCTTTTGCACGCCGTATTTAGTTCGGTGTTGATGTTATAACTCCTAAGGAAGCTATCCGGAGTAGATATATTCAAATCACTCAGTAACTCAGAAGAATCTATACTCCATTGTGAGCAATCAAAAGCAAAAATAATCCTAGGGTTGGTACGACTGGATACGAGAGTATTCCAGGATATAAGCTGAGGTAATACAAAAGGATTATTCCATGGCAAACCGCAAAATGCGAATCTAACGAACTTGATTTGCACAGCTTCTATGCGATTAAGATGTTAGATGTACTGCATAGAAAGGTGATCAAGACAGTTCTGTCATACTCCAAAAGGCAGAATAGAAGAGCTTAGTGGTATAAGAGTCACCATCTTTAAACCATAGGCCTTATTACGGAACTCGAAAAGGAAACGAATTTTTAGTCAAGACAAATTTTTTACCTGTACTATACTTTGTCATTTATAAACATGTTTAGGCTAAAAATTCGTTTCGTTTCCGTGTTCTGTAATAAGGTCCCATTTCTTAAAGAAATCTAGAGTCGTATTAGTCCTACTGATGATACTGTCAATATGATCCTCGAACGAAAAACAAATAATAATTACCAAATCTTTAGTTTTGTCGAGTTAATGCGCTGTAATCAATGCTAGACGATTCTTTATACGTGAAAATGACATTGGAGGACAATTATCAATATTTAAAGGAAGATGGTCAATAAAACACCATCGATAGAAGGCGTCTGAATCAAAATTTATCCAGGTGCAGTAATAGTCATTCGAAACATAACAGTGAATACTCGGGTTAGAGAGAATGGTAAATACATTAATGATACAAATAATAAAAAGTGTGGGACGAGATGGCTGCCCTGAGATACCTCTGAAATATTACTTACTAAACTAGAAAGAATACCGCGAAATAAAGCACGCTGAGTACGATCAGATAAGTGTGACGATAACCAGTTAACAAAAAGAGGAGGAAACGCCCAGAAGAGACAGTTTATGAGTGAAACATCGTTCTATCGAATGCTTTACTGAAATCGATGAAAATGTAGGCGACCTGATTACCTGCCTCATTAACAGATAAACAATAATTGGAAATGATGGTCGTAGTCGGCGTACTAAATCCTAAATCCGTTCTGGAGGCCAGGAAAGGTTTACAATAGAAGCAAAGAACATTGGAAACCAAGACTTCAGTATTAGCTGTGTAACATAAATACCTATTTCTGGTCTGTAATTCGATATGTCACTCTTTTTGACTTTCTTATGTAAAGGAATAGATAACGAAAGCTTCCAGGGTATAGGAAAGACCCCGTAGCTCATCGATAAGTAAAATATATGGAAGAGAACGCAATCAAAATCAATCAAAAGGGTCGCAGGAATGCCATCATAACCACTCGG
Organism: Leptarthrus brevirostris; assembly: GCA_964036015.1. Lineage (NCBI taxonomy): Eukaryota > Metazoa > Arthropoda > Insecta > Diptera > Asilidae > Leptarthrus > Leptarthrus brevirostris. Next base: position 12,314,689 of record OZ038373.1, read on the forward strand.
GAACCTATCAGCCAGAGTTAATATATGCCTTAAAACGGCAGTATTGTCAAATACCAGATCCTTGGTTTCAAGGAAAGTCCACGGGAGCCTGGTCAGATAAATAAAATGTTTAAGAGTAATATCACAGGCATAAAGCCAGTAGTGAACTTGTATGAAGTCAGTTTATTTAAGGTTATAACATTACTTATATTTATATCTAAATCTTCCACCGCTGTAGTATCAAAATACAAGCTAATATGAAGAGTAGGATGATGATGAGAATCAGGGACCAAAGGAAACAAGCATCGCCTCACAATTTGTAGAAAATCCTAGTATATAAACTTTCCGGAGATGTTTGTGATGTAGCTGGACTGCATCAAACCATACGATGTCAACTCGTTGAAGAAGGACACAGAGATTGCTCAGGAGTAGCTGTAAAATACGACAACAAACCGTCATCGTCAGCGGAAACATCGCAGCCTACAGCAGGGCTGCTAAAATCACCAATAAGCACAAGGCCGTCAGAAGACAACATGGCATTGAGAAGCCTATCGATGTAAGCAGTAAGCGGTTTCTAAAAATCGGAACATGGTGGAACAGAATCCGTAACAACATAAGTATATTTGCGAGTCAACTTCAGGATGACACACAAGGGCTCCAGTATAGAAGAGTTAGCAATATCAACTGCCGGACATGGAAAGTCACAACGAACAGCACCACGTACCCCATTTCCCATAGGAGCTTTCACAGCGCGAAGGTGACAATTACGGTGGAAGACCAGGAAAAAAGGTTTCAGTCAAATAGACCACGTCGAAACAGGAATCATCGCAGTCAATGAAAAGGCGAATCATATTAAAGCAGTATCTAGTTACGTTGGCGTAGTAGAGTGAGAGCTCGCAGGTGTGACTTATTTTTTCAAAACCGCGATATTTCTGGACCGAGCATTGAGTGTCACGAAAATGGCCAGATACCCGGAGAAACAGCCCTCAGGAAAACGTCCTTTGGAATAAAAAGAATTGAAGGAAGCTAATTCTTCTGTATCGAAGCGATATGATTGACGATTTATAATTAAGCTAAATCAGGGTGAACTCTGGGAATAAAGATACATTTAGGCAATTTGGCAGACCTCAGAGTAACAGAGCTGGAAAGTGCCCGTGCCACAGTCATAAAGAATATGTCAGCGTCAGTGGCTGACCAGACAGAATGATTTCTTTAAAAATTCAGGACAGATGACCCCGCGAGCGGTCCACAAATATACACAGACACCCTTACAGAAGCATCCTTTGCGTTGTACGCTTTTAGTTATGTTGACGATCCGTTGTTTTAGCTATGAAAAAATTTAGAGATATCGGCCTATTAATGAGATTGTCAACAAACAGTTTTTACTCATGTATCATTCTCCAACCAGTTTTTTCTACATTATGGCTTTCCACAAGATTCCATTCTCAGATCCTTGCATTTTTGAATTCCTTTGAACCTGAGGAGGACCCTTTGTGGCAGCCAGTTTGACATATTATCTCAAAAGTTTATAGAAGATTATAAACTTCCCTATGCAACTAACGCATGCCAGGTTTGCTTTACCTTAGCCCAACTTGCGCCTTCTGAGTTATCCACTTACCATAGGGACTCTCAAACAATCCCTTCACAATAACTTAGAGCTGAGACGTTCCGGCAACTTCTTGTTCAATTTATCTTTGTTCAATAATTTTTTACCATTTGCCTAAACATAGGTATACCCAACGAAAGTCAGGATGAATAGGAAAGTCGCCATATAGAGTGTTAAGACACCGCAATGGAATTACTTGTTATGTTCGAAGAATTCTAGCTTGTCGGATGTTATCATAACCAATTAAACAAGGTAATAACTAACTCCTCCTTCCCAACACCCCCACCTTACAAACTAATGTTTGAGGGATCACATACCGAATTTTCACCCTCTTTATTTGATTAGCCCAAGGAGCTAAGTAAATCCCGACAGTCCTAGAATATATGATAATTGATAGCCCTAATGGCCGCCTGACAATCTGTAAAAAAGGCGATGTTCTGTTTCGGTGAATGGATACACAGAAGCACCAGACACGCCTTCATAACTGCAAGCACCTTCTCCTGGAAGACGCTCCATGTGTTCGGTAGACGATAAGACTTCGATATATTCAGTGTCTCAGAGAATACTCTCTCACCAACACCTTGTTCCATATTAGAGAAATTCGTGAATATTACGGTATCATAGCTGCTGGCCGGTTACGTCATTCTCCATTCCCTTCTAGTTGGAATCCTGACATTGAATTCTTTTTCAAAATTTATGACAGGCGTAATGTAGTCAGTTGAGGCATCGGCCTCCTCTAGGTGCTAAACTGAGGATGTTGCTGTGGCCATAGCGTTTAGAAGCCCAGCACCCAGATTCTTTGAGTGTTAGGGCACTGCATGACGCCTGGAATGTAGAAGCAAATTAAGATCTTCAGTTGGGGTGGAGTGCAGGACACCGGTAGTGCCGATGATGCAAGCGGTTCTTTGCACTTTACTTAGCTTGGTTTGGTTATAAGCCTTACAACCCGACTGATTCCGAATTCGACTGGATTATCCTTGCCTTTAACATAGTAGTTTTCCAATGACCAAGAAATTGCTCTACACCGAACTCGGCAAGAGATTCTTGGATGGCTTGTTACATTGTACACTGTTAAAGGCTCCTTTTATGTCCAGGAATGCAGCCAGGGTATATTTTTATACTTGATTGAATATTCAACTGTGCGTACTATTTCTGGGAGGGCTGTCTTCATGGATTTTCCCTTACAGTACGCGTGTTGGGATTTTGGCATCGTTGCACCACAAAGAGTTTGCCTCAGATGTATACCAAGGACCCGCTCTAGTGATTAAAAACATTAGCAAAGGAGATCAGACACTCCACGATGTACTAAGAATTATTGGGTTACACAGCGTCAACTGATTGCCTTCCTCACTGCAGCTGGGGAAATGAGTATTCATTAGTAGCTCCAAGGTTTCAGCGGAAGTGTGCGTTCAACAGCCGTCTGTCCTTTTTAGAAAAGACGGTTTACTTGAAGTGTAAATTCGCGAAATTTTTATCAAAATCGAATCAAAATTGTTAAAGTTTCAACATTTTCAATTTCAGCTGAAAAAAAAATTTTTTTTTCGGTTTTTAAAATTGACTTGTACTATAAAAAATCGGAGTTGGATCAATTCGTTGAGCCGCACGACCACCATGCCATGGATCCCGGGTTCGAGACCAAGATCTCCCCATGAGCTTTTATTAAGAAATTAAAATAATCCACTCCGTCTCTGGGCTGTTGTCTAGCTCGCAGCAATTCAAAAACAAGACTTTCACGTTTCCTCACTTCCCTTACCCTAAATTCCCTTCCGGCCAAAACCATGCTAACGCATCAAAGGGTTGTCCCCTAGGATTTGGCAACATCGTATAAAAAAAACCATTTCGGATTCAACGGGTCAAATTTACCCTTCCAAAGATACCGCAAACCTTTCACCAAAAAGCAATTTGTTTTCTTGAGTAATAGAACTTTAATCCTTCGACAGAAGACGCATACGAATATACTGACCAATGCACCATAGAGACTTAACAAATAGTCGCCATGTGCCATTGAATGATATTTATAGAAAGTGTAGAGATGAAGAATAGTGGACCTTCTCTACAAATGTCCGGCTCTAAAAAAAAACAATGACTCTCACCTGCTTGGTACAGGATACTTCGACAACCTGTACGGCCTAACGTAGATAACAAATGAGTATCCTAACAAATTAATATAAAAATCTGGGAGATTTTAAGTTTATCCATGTTGGTATTAAGGCCATTTACGCTGAGCCTTTCTATCCTCCGAGTGAACGTGGGGCTCTTCCCCATCAAACAGTCCGACTAACCAAGCCCTCAAATGAAAACGATCCTAAAATGAGTGCTACTTTCAAGATCATTAAGCAGCCAGTTTGTAGAGTCATTCATTGAGAATCACTATACGAGTAAATTATTTTTCAAAAATGGACTGTGATTTATTGAACTGATAACATTAAAAACAACTCAGACGAATGTTCGTCATTACGACAAACTATTTTAATTATCTTAAGCCTGATCGTAGGTCGTCTATCCTCACACATTAAAAGACAATTTAACTCAACGTGAATTACCTGCCGACGAATTTTAATGAATCTCTTTAAAATTTCTGGTAAGTCGTAAGTAAGAAGAGATTACTTATAAATTAGGTCAACTCACTTGTGTATTATTATTTTAACAATTTGGCAAATTTTTTGAAGTTCTCTTTTTCATTCATCAGCTTCATTAACCCCGAAAGGTTGCAGAAATTAAATTTTTATCGCAATTACCAAAAGCAATATAGTTCATCTTGTGTCGATGTTATTGTACAATTATGTTAGTTCAGTAATTTTAGATTTTATCTGGGAAAAAATTCGCGGCTAGCTCAATTTTTGAATACACTTTCGATACGGTGTCTTAAAAAAAGTGCGTTACGAAATATTCGAGGTAAACACGGTATTAAGCTTTTATGGCTTAGCGGTCTATGTGGGTTCTTTTAAAAATTGCAGATTAATAAATTATCAATAAAGAAAGTTATATCCATTTTTTTCAACAGCCGTTTTTGTGGTAGAGCGCGAGGAAGGTATAGCTATGCACTCGCATACTGTATAACACACTCTATGACAAGACGTATACTCTACTGATACTATAGCATTCGAAAGTTTGTTTAAGCCAAGAGCAAATAAGTTTAACTCAAGAGCAAACCAGGAGCTTAAACCAGGAGCAAATTAATTTAAACCAAAATACTCTATAAGACATTTTAATCCCACCGAAAACATTTCATGTGAAGAAGGTTGCCAAGAATCACAAGCTCGTACCGCTTTCACTGTTAAAAAGTTATCAGATCTCATGTGGAGCCAAGCCCCTAACTCTACAAGGCCTAACACTACAACCCCTAACTCTAGAAACCATACATCTTGGTCAAAAAGTATGGCTGGGCAGTTTCGCGGCCATCGCACAGTCACTCCTATGGACTTATGGTAAGAAATTAAGTTACTGGTCAATGTGTCATGCATTACATCGATGAAACGACTAAGCCATACTTTTTGACCAAGAAGTAGGGTTTCCAGAGTTAGGGGTTAAAGAGTTAGGGGCTTGGCTCCACATGAGATCTGATAACTTTTTAACAGTGGAAGCGGTATGAGCTTGTGAGTTTGGCAACCTTCTTTACATGAAATGTTTTTGGTGGGATTTCATTGCTTTTTGTAAGATGCTCTAGTTCTTTTTATGTTTTGGGGCTGTATTTCTTGTGCGTCAGCAAATCTAATCACCCCCCGGCGGCCCTTCGTTCTGGCGTAGTCGAGTGAAGAAGGTGTTTCTTGCACGCCAGCAGTTCCTTTCTTCATAGCACACTCACTTTTTAGTTGCTTATGCACTAATAACATCTAGCTTTGATATCAAATTTCAGCTTTCTAGAATTTTTCGAAGTACCTCCCTAGAAGAAATTTTATATACAGACCTGCACCCCCTTTATGGGGAGTTGGAGGGTGAAAAGTACAGATTTCTTAATTTTTCTCGCTGTTTGCGTGCAGAACCTAGTCTGCATACTAAATGTCAGCTTTCTAGGGCTTTTGGAAGTTTGGAAATTATCTTATGAGAAATTTTTATATAATACAGAACCAGATCCCCCTTTTCGAGGGGGTGGACGATAAAAGTTACAAAGTTATTAATACTTTCGTTACTTGTGTGCTAATCCTAGCCAGCATACCAAATTTCAACTTTCTAGACTTCAGGAAGTACCATAGAGGTTTTGATGACGCAGGTTTTGATGATCATGAGTGGTGAAATCGACGTATTTTAGGTATTAATAAAATCTAAAGTATAAAACCTGGACAAATGAAACTTAGTTTAATAAGTCTAGTAACTGCATCTTATTCTATTGGGGCTCTCTGGTATTACCCAGGCCGAAGCTATGAGGGTTCGAAAATACGACGAAACGCTTCGAGAAATGGTAGGTAGTGCCCAGTCTTGGCGGGGGCACTGCCGTGCCACCAGATACAAAGGCTTTCAATTTCAATTCAAATAAAACATTTTATTATTTCATTTAGTCATTATTATTGCTTTCAGGTTTCAAACATTGATATTAGCATGAACAATATTCAAAATTTCGCAACAAATGGTCAGTGCAAAGGTTGTCCTTCCATTAGCTTAGGGATGAGTAAAACCGAATCCATAGCTACAAAAACGATGGCGAATTTCTCGGTGACTATCGTGGTGGAAAAGGCGCTTGCAGAGATATTGGAAGAGGCTATAACGCTTGCGAATTCCAACTCGTCACAGTGAAACACTAACTGATGAAACTTTGAACAACACATTTAGCCCATCGAACGCTTTTTCAGAACTTCGAAACAACTTTTGTCTGCACCAACAATTACAAAAGGGGAATAACTTCATTTGTTTCCAAAATAACCATATATTACAGAATATGTTTCACTTTTTAGTGATGGTTTGGTAGTTTTATTTGGCTCAACAAAAGGACTGACTTACATATCTCGTTTTCTTAAATTCCTTATCTATTTCTAATTTAATTTCCTTTATGCAGCAATATATTGCTATGGCGGACATTCTCTTTCTTGTAATTCAAAAATGTTCGAAAACCAAAATCTGATATCAACACAAAACCGAAAATTTTAAATTGTCTATTCCACTTATTTACCTTACTAGGTTACCGCGGTTTTGCCTCACTCCCGTAGGCATCTTCAGACCGACTGAGTCAACTACATCTCGGACTCATCACATCCATTTTTGAAGGAGCGGTGAATTTAACACAGGGTGATCATTTGATGTCGCCAAACTATGGTCCCTGAATAGCCTATTAATTTCGAGGATTTGAAACAAATCACAGTCAAAATAAATAAAACTGGGAAGTCTTACGTGTAATCAATAAGGGGTATAAAATGGATGCACTTGAGATCCATTTTATACCCCTTATTGATTACACGTAAGACTTCCCAGTTTTATTTATTTTGACTGTGATTTGTTTCAATAATATGCTTTAAGAAGCTTGATGTGGATCTGGTGTGGTGTTCTTTTATACGGGTGGCAAAGGATCTTCCCTACATAGGCGGCTGGACACTTGTCACATTTTATTTTGTAGATACCATTTAATTTGCTTTTATCCTGTTGAGTGGTTGGTTTTAAAAGCTTGCCGAGATTTTGATTACAATAGTGTGCTGGATTCATGCTTAATTTCCTTAAATCTTTTCCCACTCTATCTGAAATACCGAGTATGTAGGGAATCTTACGCCAGTTATGATTTTTCATTTCCGTTGTTAGAATTGGGTGCCAAATATTTCTAACCTGTTTCCTTTCTTCCTTTTTTAGCATATTATTTATCAAGTCCGAACCATAACCATTATTAGCTGTTTGCTTAATTCTTCTTAGCTCTTTCTGGTACTTAGATTCATTCATTGGGATCTGTATAAGGCAGTGTAGCATGGAATGAAAGGCAGCTAGTTTTTGGTTCAATGGATGTCTTCAGGTAATTGGGATAACGTTATCGCTATAGGTTTCCTTCCTATATGTGCAAAATTTATGCTTTCCTTTGCTATTTCAGTATTTAGGTCAAGAAAGTTTTTTTTTTATACGACGGTGGCCAAATCCTAGTGGACAACCCTTTGATGCGTTAGCATGGTTTTGGCCGGAAGGGAAGTGAGGAAACTTGAGTCATGTTTTTGCATTGCTGCGAGCTAGACAACAGCCCAGAGACGGAGTGGATTATTTTTTAATTTCTTAATAAAATCTCACGGGGTCATCTGGTCTTGAACCCGATGTAGTTATTGTGAAAGCCGCAGGAAAACGCAAATCAGCTCAAAGTCATCGAAGGAGGCCACGTAAAGGACATCAGAAGGAATATTACGGCGGATAGCACACAAAACTCCACCGCCAACCGGGGCATAAAATTCAGAGTGACGGTCGCAATGAACGATCATGAAACTAGAACCGAAAGCTTAGCATCCGCTAGCCAGGTTTCCGTCAAACACATCCAGGTTTCCGTCAAACACAGCCAAGTTTCCGTTAAACAGATCACGCCAATGCAAGAGTTGATCGTGCTCATAAAGACTCGAGTAGGAACTACTATAGTCGTCTTAGATCTTAAATCGATTACATTGGAGTAGTAGATGGATCCAATATCCAATATCGCCTTGATTAGTTTTTTGACAAGGCGGATCCAATAGGGACAGCTTTAGGAACGAACTCTCGCACAATGGTATCAGCTGGCCAGTTCGCAGGAGAGCAAGTACCTGCAAAAATATACTTATGAGCCAAAAACTTGAAGGATGCAATAAAAGTACAGCCGCCGCGACTTCTAGGTATTATTGGTTTCAGAGAAGTTTTTAAGTCCCATAAGTGAACTAACGGATAGAACTCTATGTATAATACATATGCTGGTCTAAGAACTATGATTTAATAGCCAATACAAAGAAGACCGAAATGGTTCTGATCGCAAGGAAGAAGAAGACGAATCGGAAGAAAATTGGATTAGTCTGGGTGTCTCTCGATGAGTTCACAAGGGGTAGGAACGAAAAGGGACCCGGATAAAGTGGTCTGATTCGGCAGATCCTTAGAGGGGTGTTTTAGTGAGTAAAAATCTCACACTACCAGAGACAATCGGGTCTCCTGGTGTCTTTGGAAGATTTTCACCCCTCAAGTAAAAAAAAGGCCACAGCAGTATACTAATGGCCTACCCAAGAGAACATCTGCAGGCGAGTACTGATTACAATACAATAAGATTCGAGAAACCTTGCTCTAGTAGAAGAACTAGCAACGATGAGCGGAAAGGTTGTCAGTGGCTGACAATATCACGTAGACCGATCTTCACGGATGGCTCAATATGGACAGAGTTTTCTCCCATGTAAAGGCATGCGAAACTCATATCGACTACTAGACCACTGCAGTGTATTTCAGGCAGAGGTCCTGGGGATTGAAAGTACAACGAGAGTATCACTGTCGCACAAGGACCTACTAAGGTGAAGTGAAATACGTTTGTAAAGTGATAGTCAAGCATCTATCACAACTGGTGCGTAGTTGCTGGAGCGGTCTCCAAGTTTGGGGGCTTTACAGACATATAAATAGAGCTGAAAGCTGTTCAGCTCGCCGAGCGCAGGTGGAACGATCTGACAACCTGCGACCTATCTAGCAAAATGTGATTTAAGTGGAATAAAAAGGGAAGAGTTTTTTTTTATTTCGGGAGGCCTCCGGATTATCTACAATGTCACTGCGATTATAACAAGTTACTGCTTGCGCATGTGCATACGAATTCCTGCAAGAAGCTTTTGACGAAGTTGATTGGACGAGGCGGAAATTGAAAGCATCCAGGATTTGCTTTGCGAATGCGAGACGATTTCAGGTTTTTGGCAAATACTTCCTTAATGGACTCGAAGAGTTCGCCAGCGTCGAGATAAAGAGCCTAACCAGGTTTCTAACCTAAATGAAGGGAAACATTTGTTTTTTCGCTTTTTAGACGATCTAATAGCCCATGAGTTCAACAATTCATAGGATATCATTTTAAAATTTAACTTTTATAATAATATAAAACAGAATAGACAGTTTTACCGTCTGATCAAGTTTTCCAATTAAACTTTCGAAGCCGAGTTTCTCCGATGGCTTAACCATATTGTATTACTATTAGGCAATGAATACATATTATTTCCACCTGACTCCTTAATGGTAGGATGAAACGATTAAATTACTTCGGCATCATGTCGAGACATTATTCAAGCAAAGCAAATTTTCCAATCAAAAATTGCATGAAATGCTAATAATCCTTGCAAGAGAATTCTACATTGAAAAAAGTAATGAACTCCAATTTATTTGAAACCATTACAAATTATGCGAACGCAAACGACTCGAACGTTTTCTAAATTATTTTTAAGGAGTGTCCGTCTGCAAATATTGTAAGTCCTGCACGTAATTTTCTGAGAAACAATTTTCAATTCAATTTAGTCCCCTTCGTTAGCATATAAATCAGTGGACAGTCCGCGACTACTTGGTACTCGTATGGGACCTCACCATTCTCGTGTGGCAACAGGAGAGTAATCGAAACCTGAATTGAAAACCGAACGAAACAAATTCAAGGAATTATATTCTCAGGCTCAAATGGTTAGGGTTTTGTATACCAAATGCAAATAGAGAATAATAAATTTAATAGGTGAAAACCACTGAATCATTTTTAGCGTAATTGTGTGAAAACCAAGGTTAGGATAGGATCAGCATCATCCCTTGGTTCAATATTTACGTGGCGAGCAGATGCTCCACTAAATGGCAGACGTTCGTACATACCTTTCTTTAACAAGTCCACATCCCGGCTTTCTCAAGCCCTCTCAGTTTATCCATGGTCATATGAATATTAAATAAAACATCCCGTGATAAACGCAAAATTACAAGTAAAAAAAGAACGGCTCGACACAGTGAAGACATAAAAAACGTGCACTTATTTATGTGTTAACAACTTGGTATCATCTCATCCAGTATCCAGTCCAACAATATTTATGTCCATGGATTTGTTAATTCGTAGATTGACGTAACAAGTTCGAAATTCTGGTTTCGCTTGGCTTTAACTTTTTGTGTAAAGTCTTGAAGACTGAAGACTGAAGACCGAAGACAGAGTGAGAGCCCGACTCTGGGATATGTAAGCCTCTGCGCTAAACATAAAGCCCAGAAAGGAAGTCGAAGCTGGAGGAGCTGGGAAGTTTTTTACATTCTGAGGCTCCGCAATCGGAGCCGCTTACAGTTCCCGATCGTCTTCGTTGCGGAGCTCTCAAAGAACTGTGTTCATCTGAAATTGACTGCTTTTGAATGTGTGCTCGATCGAACCGAACTAAACCAAACCGAAGTGAATGACCTGGCGTGAAGTCAATACAAAAATGAGCATATTGAAATCAAGGGGCCGACCAAGTAGTCTCGGCCAGGTACGGTAAGGTGTAAGGTAAGATGCAAAGGTAAACTGTGAGCAGAATTAGACGATAAGAGATATACCCGCTAACCACTTACACAATCGTGTCCAATGACCAAGAAAAATCTTCTCTGATGCGAACGCCAGTAATCCAGTGCTCGAAGGTAAATTCGATTTTTCTTTTTTAATTTTTAAGTGGGTAAAGAAATATAAGCTTAATCCATCATAAATCAAACGCAAACTAAGCAGAGCGTAATTTCCTTGTGAATGTGTTAAGCAATTACAGATACATTTGGGGATTCAGATACCAGACACACACGGAATTGCATTCAAATGAAATTAATTGATTTATAAAGAATCGATCTATCATTCCGTGAGATATCATTGATTAATATGAATCGCAAGAAAGGAAAAGTAACAAGTCGTGGTCTCCGGTGAATAGAGCACGATTCAAGAGGGAACAGATAGAAGGTAGTGTGGTAGACGCAGCCAGAGCAATAGGCTAGGGACCACAGGCCTGAGACCCAAGACCGAAGAGTTTTCACTTACATAGTTGCCTTGCCAGATGATACAGCAACCGAACCGTAACTTGTTCAGATCCAATCAGTCATTTTGCTTCCAGATAGCATCTTTTCCTTGCCTTTGATCCTTTGTCCATTAATATAGAAGGTTAACTAATAAAAACTGTATTATACGGCAATACTTTTGGGTACAAAAGGCATTTTTTTTGCCCGTAAATATCGGCCGACTCATGTCATGTCATATACTCGTGTACCTGCAAAATCATTCCTTCAGTCTACCTGAAAAGGACGATTCTCTGGGGTAACCAACAACAGCAGCCATTTCAAACCATATGAGAACCCATCACCATCTGTGCGCTTTTATGTCATGTTTCCAGGCCCACAACAATGTTTGTAAACTCGTCGATAAAATCAGTTATTCAACGAATAGATACAATCATGACTTTTGAATATCCTTTACGTCTCCTCTTCTGCTCCGCCTCCTTGATCCACAGCTGGTTCCATATAGGCAATTTTCAATAAAATAGAAAATCAATAGAGGAAGTGATTTGTTTCGTTTTTTTTTTTGTAAAGTGGTTCCTTTTAACTTTTCCCAACCGAACTTTCGGTCGAAATTATTCGGTCTGTTTAATTTACAGCAAACGACCTGCTTTCATCACTCTTCGGGGTTATCTTAATTGAAGAAATGTTCTGAAGCACCATCTCAGAAACATTTTTCATGGAACCTCAGCCTATAATTTCGATGAAATGCGTTTCCTGTTCTCTCTCCTCGAAATCGGAACGACCAAGGTGAAGTGTTTTCTCATGCAACTGTAGCCTAAACCACCAAATGCAATAAAGCGTTCCGAAATGTTTGGGAATGCCGTTTGTTTCTGCATTTCCAGATAATTAAATGGGTTGGATTATGCGGATGGACGATATGTACTTTGGTTGAATTATGAATTCCTTTTTTCGCATAATGCAGCGAATTTCTTACTTTGTTAAATAAGCTGTGACGGTAATGTTTGGAATATTCACAGCTCCCGTCGGAGTTATTCGAGTTTCGAAACGGAAGTGGGGTTTTTGTGTGGAGTGCATTTGGTCGAAACATAATTGGATTATTTGCACTAGCACTAGTTTTAGGTTACGAAAAGTGAGCAAAGGCTTGCATTAGGGAAGAACGCACAATTCACTTTCGGTTGGTTGAAGTAACGACCCAGAATCCAGTTCGCCCTACAGTGTGCCGTTTTGTTACCACATCTCGTGTTGTCTCAGGTAGTAAGTGTATGTCTGTGCGTGATGGGTTAGGGGATCGGAAATGGATGATCTCTCCAATTCCTAGCCTTGAGACCTCCTTAAGGTCGTTAAAAATGAAGCTGCCTGGCTGAAGCGAGAGCCGGACATTTGCAAAGGAAGTGAAGAAGGGTTTCTTTCTCGCTTTCATCCTTGCAGCTAAAGCGTATAAGCAGTCTAGCCGTATGAGTTCCCACTGGCCAGTACCCTGTTATTGCCGAGACCGCTCTAGCAATGTCTCTGCGGGATCTGTGAATGAGTTCACGGCTTCTACTCTTGTGGAAGGGCGGCCACATCGCCCTGGATATGGCACACGTGCATAAGTTGCCCCACCTGTAATTAGCCATATACGATAGAAAGTGCCCCGCATCGCAAGCGCATCGGCACACTCATTTCCCTCTATGCTCCTGTGACCTGGAACCCAGAGCAAGGTGACTTCAAGAGAGGAGAAAGTTCATCCCGACAACATTATACCAGCTTGGATGATATGATGGCCGAATCGAGAGCATTGACGACCTGGCTGTCGGAAAAGATGCCGACCCGACCCGTCTACCGGGTATTAGTGTTGATTTCGCAATCTGACAAGCCTTTAGGATAGCGAGTACTTCAGCCTGGAAGAAGCCGCATCGACACCGCAGTTTGTCTTAGAGCCGTCGGTGTATATGCTTGTGTCGAAGGCCTCCATCACTCTGACGTTCTTCCACTCTGCTCTGGTAGGAGTCTTTACCACGAAGTCTTTCCCGAAGTTCAGCTTTGGGGTGATGTATTCAGTGAGAGGTGTGGCCAGTTCTCTTAGCAGCAGATCCAGGATGCTGCTGTGGCCATAAGGTTTGGCCCTCAAGCATCCTGATTCCCTCAGTCTGACTGCCCCAACCAACACAATATTTTTAATGTGTAGATCTACAGGTAGTAGGTCCAAAAGCACGTCTAAAGAAACCGTTGGACAGGATCTCATGGCACCGGTGATGGGTGTTTCCGCAGATCTTTGAATCCTACTCAGCTTCTTTACGGTACATTCTTTACTTACTGCGGGCCACCACACCAGCGACCCGTAGATGCGGATCGGACGTACCACAGCCGTGTACATCCATAAGGTCATCCACGTCCTACCAAAGGTTCTCTTACAAGCATAGAAAGCAATACAGGCATTCTTAACTCGCTCTTCCCCGTTAAGTTTCCAGCTAAGTTTTGGGTCAAGAATAACCACCATGTAATTGGCGCTGGTGGATAGCGAGAGTATCTGTCCGTAACACTAAGTCCACAGCTGGTAGTCAAGGCGATTAGTTTACCCAAAGCACCTTCCATGATTTCACTTATCACGGTTGGAAACCTTCCTAAACCCAAACTTGCCCCATCATCGGCAGACGACACTGTCTTAACCCCATCTCTATCCAATGTGGACAGGATCTTATTCATTGCAATGATTCAACGTAGTGGAGAGGTGACAACACCCTGGAGTGTCCTTCTGCACACGTTTCACTTTCACTTCGATAAACTAGTACGGGCAAGAACGAAAATTTGACTTCTAAGCAAAATATTTTTGCTCTAAATTTCGATCATGGCCTGTTCTAAATTATTCGAGGAAGTCCTAGTGCATTTCTCTCCGTAATTATGCTTCCGATTGATCGCTGCTCTGGACTCGTTCCTGAACTCCAAGCTTAGAAGCATTGATCATAAACCCTGCTTTGCGATCAATTTAGGCTGCGGACATTTGAACTGCATAACTCTATTTGTTAGATAGAAGATATGAATCGTCGACATAGTCTAGGTGCGTAAGGTGTCTTTCGCGATGGTGCAGCACTTCGACAGTTTTCCTGGGTAGGACTCTTTTATGACGGTGATGATTTTTTCTTGGATACCTCTCCTACGTTAAGCTGTCCGTATATATGTACCAGCGATCAACGCTATCAAATGCCTTTTTTAAATCGACGAACATTATATATAAAAGGGACCTCCATTCAGCGATAATAATTTCGAAGATGAAGGAATTTTTGTAATAGCGTACAGGGCGGTAGAGACTCGGAAAGACTCCACAAAACCCTTATGAAAACGATCTCAGGAGGCCTGGGATCGCCCAAAAAGCCAGACGGATCATAAATCTGTATTCGGAAAAAGAAGTTCGAAGTGTGACTGTAGGCAGACTTTCCCGACAGTATGATCGAAGAGGTTGCAAGCATCTTAATGATTCATCAAAGAGGACTGACGCCTGAACGCCACGACCTCTATTTATAGGGCAATCAAGCATGCCATCACTTTTGAACCATTTAAATCACGGGCACAGATGGGATCGATCTTTGCTGCACTCTTAAAAAAGGGGCACGATGTGCTTACTTGTAGAGATCTGTCAAATCAGCCTTTATTTCAAAATAAAACCGGGCAGGCTCTGGTTAAAATTTATAGGCCAATTAGTCTCACCTTGCTTCTTTTGAAAGCAATGGAAAAAAGTATTCATAGTTAGATCTAGATCTACTTTCACCGCTACTAAAGATTTTTAGAGCTAGCTACACTCTAAGCTATATTCCTAATTCGTGGAGAAATGTACAGGTGGCATGCATGCCTGGGGGGAGCGGTCACCTGCCCAGCCCAACATGAGTGAAGCTCAGTTGACGGAAAATCACAGCTAGCCTAGGAGAAAATGCAGTCACTCTTAAGGCCACGAAGGATTGCACAACAAGGAGGGGTCATTCTCTCCACCCCTTCTTTGGTCAGTTGGTGATTGACAAGCTCTTAACTAATCTAACAAATTCCGGGTTTGAAAACCATGGATCAAATCAATCAAGGTTATCTGAACGAAGTCTTAGATATATTCCAAAATTGGTACTGGCAAGAAGACAACGACAACGGTGTTGGATCAATTGGTTGAGCGGCACGATCACCACGCCATGGCTCCAGGGTTCCAGGCATGGTCTCCCCGTGAGTTTTTAATTAAAATCTAAAATCCACTTCATCTCTTGGCTGTCGTCTAGCCTGCAGCAATACAAAAACAAGACATTCAAGTTCATTCCCCACTATTTTTTGTTATGAAGACAAAGCCCAGGGGACAAGCCTGTGATGTGTTCGCATGGCTTCGCCCAGAAGGGAATTAGGCTTCTGGGCGAAGCCATGCGAACACATCACAGGCTTGTCCCCTGGGCTTTGTCTTCATAACAAAAAATAGCGCCGCCCCTTGAGGGAATAGAAGTAGAAGCTGGAAATCATTCTAAACAAAGAAAACATGCCAACGGCTATTCGGAAAGACTTGGTGACTTAAAATGTAAATGGTCCCCATATATAGACGCTGTTTCTAGCTTGGGTATATTCTAATAGTTTGGAGGGAAGTAAAAGTGATCTTTATTCGGAAAGCTGGGAAAACATGCCATGTAACAGCAAAGGATTACAAACCAATCAGTTTCTCATCTTTTATGCCAAAAGAACATTCGAAATTCGCAGTGGCTTAAAACCCAGAGTGGTGCAATGGACGTATGGATCTGCCATAAATCACTAGTCTGGCGGACAGCATTGGAGTAAAAATCCAATCTGTACCTGCCGTCTAAGATCCAGAGGGTGGCAGGCATTGGTATATATATGGTTATGCTTGATATGCTGCCGGACATTATTAGGAAAGCCGGATTCGCTGGCTACAAGGAAGAAACAGATTACTAGGTTTCGGTTGTAAGCATTAGAAAAGATTTTAATACAATGATTCCTACAAGAAATGAATGGACCGAGAATGAAGTGATAAGAATAACAAAGTCAACCATATATATGGATGGATCAAAACTGAATTCAAGTACAGGAGCGGGAGTATACTCTAGGGAGTGGCAGCGGGATAAGTCATACAGACTACCGGACAAATGTAGTGTGTTTCAGACAGTAATAGTAGCGATTTACCAGGCAGCACTACTGCTGTCGAGTAGAGAAGGGACCGGTAGGGGCATCTGCATATACACTGATAATCAGACTGTCATTATGACGCTGGACGCTGTGGTGATGCAATCAAAGGTTGTGCAATTATGCAAAGATAGTCTAGACTCTAGACTGTAGAGGTAATATCTAACTGTAACGAGGTGACTTTATACTGGGAAACGGGGCAAAGTTGTATTGCGAGGAATGAAAGAGCAGATGAATTAGCTAGAAGGGTTCTGAAATGGGTATCTACGCAGCAGTGGACAACGTGAGGACTCCAATCAGGGCCCTAAAGAAGGACATCTATAAAGAAAGCTGATCTCCGGTGGAAAAACTGCTCTTGGTAGTAAGAAGAAAACTGCTACTTGGTAGTTACTTCCTTGTATAACCTACCACTAACGTTCATTATCCTTAAACCCCCCCCCCCACCCTCACCACCCTGCTCCTTAAACCATATTGAATTCTTAGGCAATATGTTTCCAAAATTCTTCCACGGGACATATATACGGGCATATGACTTCTATATCTGTACAAAATTTCAAGTCGATACCACAGTATTTTCTAAGAAAAGCAGGCGTGAAATAGAGACACCGAAGTCTCCTCTAAAAATGGGCCCCTAAAAAATGAGCCAAGTCAGGAAAGCAGCATCACAATGCCTAGGCAGAGATATGTATTTTAGAGTTCGTAAACAAAGGCTAACACTGTCAACTGACAAGCTGTCAGTTAAAGAATTTTGTGGCGCGCTTACTAGATTAGTTGTAGATGTACGGAATTTTTATTTAATTCGTAGGGTCATGTCGCAACCACGGCCGAACTCTAACCCGTAATTTCTTAGGTGACTGATTCAGATCAAAAAGTAGAACGACCTGTGCCAAGTAAGTTTCCTTAATATTTCCAACTGGAAGTTGAAATTCAAGGCTCAGGCTAGCCATTATACTTGTGAACTCGAGGCGAAATGGATTAACTAACCTCAAACCTTGAAATAAACGTAATAAAACGTCCTTCCAGTTCAAATTATCTTTCTTTATCTTTTTTTTCTAGAACAAATTGAATAATTTCTAAACATACTTGCAATTTTGTTGCCATGGCTGTATATGGACCCCGACAGGAGACCTCATAACATGTTAAAATGTCTTTCAAATACAAATTGCAAACGATAACGATAAAATTGAATATTCTCTGTACCTTTTCTTCTCAGATATCAAAGAGGTAGAACCAAGGAGACTAAACCGAATGCCACCTAATTTGCGGAAACCAGAATACATTGGAACACCTAAACGCCTATCGTTGCTAGAAGTGATGGCAAACGATAATTGCGGATCATACCGCGTCTGGCGGAAAACAAATTATACTCGTTGCCATTTAGACTTCTGCTGGTACACCTCTTTGCCAGCCACCACCACCGTAAAACTCGAAATTGTTAAAGTGCTCAAGGCAAATTGTTTTCATCGCAACCAGTCTGCTAAAGACCTCAGTTACGAGGGTCAAAGTAAACGTATGAAAAACTCCCTGACATGCAGGTATGCGTATGCAAAATGTTCTGCGAAATAAGACAGGCACAAAAACAAATATCCGCGATCCAATTAAATTTAGGAATGATTTCCCTAAATGGCTGGAACTGGGAGGAGTGAAGAAAAACCAGCCGCTTTCAATTCACGTACGATATCGCGATACACGCACAGATTTTAAAAGACAACCGGCCCTGATAACAGGCTTGTTTTAAGTAATTTCTACATAATTATCAAAGTAAACATCTGCCCGGGCCTTCGAGTGGTTGAGTACTTGAGAAGTGCTCAGGAGTCGGAAGAGCCCCGTATTGAGACCAATTATGAACTTGCTGAGGAAGCATAAATCCTGAACGGAGATTTCCAAGCAACAAGAGGGTATTATTTCCAAATTAACAATCACTTAATTTATGTAAGCTCGGTTAAACACAATTTTTTTCGCGAGGTAACCTTAACCTATAAATCATTGCACATTGGCAAATGGGACCCTATGTGGGACTGGGAGCGCGTTCAAAATGCCGCACTCAAAGTCTATGTTCAACGACGACCACAACGACCTGACCAGAATGCTCTCGGGCTGGTTTATTAAGGAGGAGAAGAAATTAAGAAAATAGGAAATCCAAGAACAGGAACAGAAAGAACAGCACACGAGAGGAGGCTAATGGGTTGTCTCATTATCACACAAAGCGAGTTCATCGGATCGGCACGTACAGAGAAGAAATTTTCGGGTTCATGCCTGCCTGCCTATGCATATTTAATCTGAATCACAAATTTAGATAAGTCCCTTAACATGTTTAACAATGTTTGCCTTCTGCCTTGCGCCTTCTGCTTTTCCACCTTGGAGCATCATACACTGCTGTATCACTTAGCCTCTATCTGGCTCGCCGATACATTTAAATTGCAGAGGACTGACTGCACTCTGCAATTTACGGTAATGGGATATGCAAATCGAAATAAATGTAAACAGAAGTAAGAATAATCCGAGGCTTGTTTATATGCAGCTCTCTGAAATTTTATGTTGCGAGGCGTACATTCTTGCGGGTCAACAGAAAATCATGTCCCAGCGATCGAACAATCATGACGTTTTAACAACAGACGGTTTGCCCAAACAAGGCGAACATATCATCATGCTGGATACTGCAAATGAGAGTGCAGCATCAATTTCGTATCTGGTCTACTATGTTATGTTCGGTTTCGGTTTGGGGTCGGATACAGAGACTGACCGTGCAAACTGCCAACGCGCTGATCGAAAACTTCACAAAAAGGACCACTACGTCACATCTTATTACTACGGTGCATGGCCTGGCCTTTTTGCACAAATCCGTGAGTAGCCACACACATGAATATTGGAAGTGGGGTCGCTCCGCGCGCACCGATGGACTTTACGTAAATTATGCAGGTCTCATCTATTGCCCACTCAAAAACGATCGAACTGATCGCTCAGCTCAACGCGGAAGAACTTCACACGCTCTGGGAATTCATTCGGCGATTACATATTTTAGGATTTCGAGAGCTGATCTTTAGGGGATCATGCAATGGCTTGTATAGACGTAGTTGCTATTCATCGTAATAAGTCAACCGGATCAGCCAAAGGCTGCACATTATCACTTCCGCGTTTCTTTATGATGATCCTACTTGAATATACTGCAATCGATTTGGCTCGATCGAGTCGCGGTAATCATATAAACATTCTCGAACGGTTTTTGAATCTTACGACAACGAAATGTGATGAGAAAATTACCTAGAAGGGTAATTGAAGGAGTGATCTTCGCTGGAGTTGAGGAATTCTTGGAATATATAAAGACGATGAACGTTTACTTGGACATTCGTGATCAAAATTGAATTTTGTTTCGAGCTAACCACTGGCCGCTGCTCCGACTCCAGAAGATGTCCTCAGGATGATATGCTGTCACCCTTTCTGTTGTACATCGTAGTTGATGAACTGCTACGTCTTAATATTCACAGGAGCAGACGACATTGTGCTTGTGGTTTCCAGTAATTTTGGAAGTGAAAGTGCGGGGCATCTTAAGGAATCAGTTGCAACCTTCTTTAACGAGATTAATGTTAAGGCGAACCAAGTCAAAAACGATTATTACGACGTTGCGTGTTATTAGCACCTACTATAATATAATTAGATCGATTCTGAGGTCAACCATGTCTAAAAGGATCCGCCTTTCATCGCTAAACTTTCGTACACAGAGTAGCAATAACGATAACTCGAGCACCCAACAGCTGTGCTACGAGTATGTTTTCGTTGTTCTTCATTGGACTAGAACGGCCTTATGCAACCTGGGAACTTGTTGCTTCTTGGAGTGTATTATCCAGCACGAAATAGGCATCACTAAGAGCTTCCATCGAATAGGAGTGCTTGGAATTATACTGCATCTTCAATGAACGCCATTCCCAGTTCAGAGATAAATCCGACTTGGATCGGAGAGCCTCTGACATCTTTATCCACTCTTACAAACTTGACTGAAGAACGGTCACCATCGGCCGTTGTCTTACCTTACCGTAGCAATTAATTAACTGAAAATCAATAAAACGTTTACACACTTAAAGACAAACGAAACGGCGTGCCATTCAAATACGTCGTGTATACCAAGGGCTAATTCTACGATGATCTTGTAGGTACACACATGGGACTACAATCAAAGTGCAATCTGCACAGCGAAACTGTTGGAATGTTTTTGGAGCTACGTGCCAATGTCGAAGGAGTTTAAAGGTTAAGCGAGGATAAACGTCTAATTAGGCTAATGAGTGCGTGATAAAGGAAAGATTTTATATCACAACGTAGTTCTTATCGCACGATGCTCGTAACCTTAGTCCAGTGCAGATGGTTCTGGTAGTTAATCCACCTTTGGTTCATGGAGCTCACACATTCTTTCGATTGTCCGCTTAAATCGTATTCGTTTATACTTTTTAGAGACAGAGAACATCGCAGGGCTAGATGTCAAAGCAGGCTAGATGTCAGAGATGATATAGTCTTGCATTAGTGTAAAGACATATGAAGAGATCCTGAAAGACTGCTTGGTAATCGTAAATGCGAAGGTCATGTTCTCTTTCCCTCTCTCCATTTCTCGTAACCCCTTATGGAGCATGGGGCCGAACACTATGGAGGTGTTATAACTCCACTCCTCTGGCTAATGGTTCTGAATAAACTCCTGTTGTAGCTGGAGAGAAGGGATTAGAATAGTCGTGTATGCGGACAATGGTGATCATTATATCGTGACTGGTACCATCCTTTATCATTGAGTTAATGGAGGGGTCCTAAGAAAGATCTAATTCTGTTCAGCACTAAAACCAAGATGGACACTCACACTATCCTCTAGGGCAGAGTACTTGGGCGTTATAATGAACACAAAGCGATGGTCGTAGAACATTTTAAATATGTTATCAGAGTAATTAAGCTCTTTAACAACAGAGCATACCATTCCGAAATTGAGCCTCAGTAGTCATTCAGGATTCCAACCAGTATGGAGTGGTGGGAAACCCGGATATAAAAATGTTCACGGATGGATCCAAAATGGACTGCGGAGTCGGCGCAAGCATATTATTATTTATTATTATTAAAGAGCCGTGCAGACTGTAACCTCGCCTCCATATATCATTTCGACGAGCTTGATCTTTTATGATTTTACTGAGCCCAGTGAAGGCTAGGGCTAGGGCCCTCTCGCGAAGGAAACGCCATTTCCAGACGTTTAAAACTTAAGCGACCAAAGGCTTCACAGTGGCAGTGGATATGCTCAGCCGTTTCTTCTCCCATACAGAATCGACATGTTTAGTCTTTTTGAGGTGATATCTCCGAGGGCAGTGTCCAGTCAAAAGACCTGTTATCAGTCTTACCTTTAATTTATACATTGAAAGCGCCTTTGACAAAATCTCCTTTGATAAAATCTTGTTGGAATTCATTGAAGAGACAGCCGTCAAAATGGGAAAAGAATTTTCGACGGTGATGTGGATCAAAGCAATGCTCAGCTGCCGGAAAATTATAGCTCGCCTATGAGAAGAGTCATCACCTATTAAGGCCACCAAGGGCTGCCTCCCAAGGAGGGGTCCTGTTCTATATTGTCGCTTTTATGGTCATTGCTTGTTGACGATCCCTAGCTAAGCTAACATATGGCGGCTTTGATAACCTGTATCCTTGGTTACGACTTGGTTGTTATAATCAAGGCAAACATGATCAGACAATCTCAGAACAAATGGAAAAGGGCCAATATATATCTAGAAGTTAAGTATTTATGTGTAATTCTAGACTATCAACTCAACTGGAATCCTCAGCTTAAAGTCGATATAAAGAAAAGCATGGCGGCCTTATGGACGTGCCGGCAATTTTTTAGAAAAATGCAAGGTTACAAGCCTAAAATGGTCATGTAGGCCTATCAGGCGATTTTAATGCCCTTGGTAACATATGTAGCATTGGTTTGGAAGCCAAAAAAGCAGAAAAAACATATAACCGTTGAAACGTCAACGTAATGTTCATGTTAACTCCTCCCCCCTCCCCTCCCCTGCACAGTAAAGACGCTGTTTTCGGTGCTATTAGGCTGCACAGAACTTGTCGGCTGAAATAAGGCAATTAAGCTGATCATGAAAGTGTTCTTAAGGAATCCATATATGACGCAGCGGTTACCTCGATATCGGATATGCCGAAAGAGTACCATTTAGGATGATGCTATGAGCCAGCGAGCACTGGCAATCAAATAACTACTCCTTTTGGGAAAGGATCCCTTATATGGTACATGGATGGATTCAAAATGGCTGGTGAAGCAGGCGTGGGAGTAAATAGAACAATTTTTCCAGCAGAGACACATGCTATGGAACTCTGAACGAAGTACTCAATCAATGTATTCGTGGTGCCAAAATTTGTATAATGCGAATAGTCAGCCAGCACTTAAAACACTAAAGACACATATCCTTGAGTCTAAGATGGTTCGGGATTGTCTTAATGTACATACTAAAGGAACTGGCAAATGCCAACAGGATAACTCTAGCCGGACTACCTTGCTACGAAGGAACTGAAAGTAACAAGATTGCGGACCGCCTTGCAAAGGAACAACAACACTTATGGGTTCCGAACCGTTTTGTGGCTATTCAAAAAGCCAGATCGCAACGCACAGTAGATCTTGAGAAACAGGAATAAAAAAATACACTGGGAAAATCTCGCAGGACTGAGCCAGCCGCAGGTATATACTCCAAAACGCTGAAACTATCTTACTCATACCGACTGAAGGCGTGCGAGATCTGAACGCAGGAATAAGCAAAGGGCAGCCGCCTTTTTTGTCGGACAGCCAGGTTCCTGATTTAACTATTATCTCCTCTAAGTTGTTAGAGAGTTGCTACGATGAGCTAACTCGCCTCTGTGCCCACCATCACTTATCACCTATGTCACTATTACCTCGATGGCCCAGGCTGACGACCTAGCTGAGTTGGTACACATTCCGCTTGGGATAGTTAAAGGAGATATCTTCTCCCACTTTTTATCAACATCTGACTCCATGTCGAAAGGCCTAACCTCATGCGTCATATCTAGGAAGATGTGGCCATGCTTTAGCAAGAAAAAAAAAAACAGAAGAACGATCTCTCACGTTTAATACCCTACATCCTCACACAATCGAGTCAGGAGTTTCCTTGGTGTCAAAACGGCGCATTTCGTGCTAATTGGACCCCCGCCGTAATGGAGGCAACAAACTAACTCTCCCAAATTGGAGTGTCTTAGAAAAGGAATTCCAAGTCAAACTGACCTATATTTTAAGAATAAGTAGAATACGTCGCAGGCATTGGCTTAGGACAATTTGCACTGGCACAGCCACTGGCTTACGACAATTTAGTTTAGTTTACAATCACTTCTGTGTTGAAGCTCCGAAAGGTTCCCGATGCTGATGGAGCCATGCGGGTAAATATAACAAAAAAAAGTCAAAGTAAGATGCTTTTCAGGATTCGAACTCTGGAACCATGGCGTGGTGATCGTGCCTAATGCCTCTTCTACTCTTCCCTATGACGAATGACTTCACTTGAGTATGATAAGTTCCAATTTTTAAGCTTTCCTTAAATCAGAATAAAATGGAAGACAGACCGAAAGGATCCAACGAAAATTGGGGACCTCTAAAGAAAGAGCTGCATCACATGCTGATAATGGCCGCATGTTCGAGATTCTTGTCTGCAACGGTAGATTATTTATCGACTTTTCTTAAACAAAACAAAAGGAAACACTAACGACATTTTAATTACATAACAAAATCAGCATATCTTATCGACCCTAACTTACAATTTTGCAACGAATTATTCACGAAAACTGTCAGAAAGTGCAAAAGGAACTGAACGATCGGATCGGATTGGATCGGATCACTCAGGAATTTCACAAGTGCCTAGTCATCTTCGTCTTCCTTATCTCTTTATAATTATTATTGTCTTGGCTTATGTTATGAATTTTATCCAAGAGCATTACATGTATAATTTGTTGCTTGTTATGCGCATGCCCTTTGCGCTGCAGGCTGTTTTAAGAACACGCACACTCTGCTTCGCGCCACAAATCGCCTCCAACTTCAGGGAAGTTCAATTACTATATCTTGATATTTAGCTTACGCGTGCATGTTGGGGATTGTGTAATGCGTTTTAATGAAAGCACTTCACTTCTGTATTGTATTGGCGCAAAATAGGATCTATAGAAATCTGTATAAGCCTCTAGAAGACCCATATAAGTCGACGGGAGAGCACATGAGGATGCGTTCGTAAAATGAAAATAGATGCAACTGGGAAACCTGGAAGTAGTGATTGCTTCGATTTATGTCAAAAAAGTAATCGAAATTCTGGCTTTTCCCGAGAGACGCTCCTTCAGGATACTCGATGTTCTTGCCGAGAGTCATTAACTTTATGGAGGGACAATTACACGACTTATACGATCTTTCTGCCGCTCGAGTTACAAGCAATTATCTCAACCTGCAGTTGATTCCTTATCGCGTTTATCAGAACGCGCCCAGCTAGTGATGCCAGTCATGCTACAAAGCGGAAAATTGATTGATGCTCCCTCCACGGAACCGCAGATCATTCGGTTACCTGCAACCAGCCGTAGCCGCGATTATTTTCATATTTTTTTCCTCGTTCGTTTTGTATTTTTTAAATAAATGCAGCTCCCCGCAATTTTGGTGATATGCAATAAAATCCACATAGTCCGTCGAATGAAATATTTATTTCACCATTGATTTTGAAAATCTCCTCGAAATTGGCTACAAACATTAATCGTTCCTCATCTTGTTTCAAAGACGACAAGTTAATGACAGGGTTCTGGTTGTCGGGCTCATGAAGATGGAGGATATTCCGCGGCATTCATTTCAGTTACTCTTCAGCCCCAAGTGGCCGGTGTGGTGTTGGGCAGTTGGGCATCTTCCATCTTTCCGCGACGAGACCGATGGGCTGAGCATTCTATAAAAGCAGGCTGTACGATTAATCGTTTCAAGTTATCGCATCAGACGTAGAAAAAAAAACGAAGAAAAACGCCAAGAACTGAACAAGAACGTCTACTGATGGAATCACACAGGCCGTCCACAGGTACCGGACGACGGATGGATACGCATACAATAACATATTAATTATAATGTTTGCTTAGGATGGGTTTTCACTTGGAGCAGATTATGGAGCAGCTCGTTAACATTTGATGCATTATCTTTGCCAGAATGCCCCCTTGCAGTTCCACTCAATGAATCTTGCAATTAGCAAGTATTTTTAAGAAAAAAAAATTAATTTCAATTCTACGCGAATTATTTGCAAGAACCCAACAATCTTTGGCATAGTGAACTGTAATTTTTGCAAATTTTATGACGTTGATAATTTCAACGGCAGGCAGTTATTACGTTGACCAACATAATGCCAAGATATTCTCCTTCGGTTGGCATACCACATTCATCTTGAAATAGTTTTATTTTTTCAGATAAATACGCATTTGGATTGGCAGGTTATTCCTTTTCCCGGAGATTTATTAAAGGTTGAATGGAAGAGCAATTGGATGAGAGACTTCTTCATTTACAAAGCCTGTCCACCTTTCAGATTAGGATGTTTCGAAGGATTTGATCGAAAGCTATTGCATCCACTGTCTGAACGTGGACAAGACATCAGGTAAGACTAGGAATAAACATTTCAATTAAGAAGATATAATTTACAAGAAGCTCGAAAGCCGATTAAATACTTGATCGTTTAGTTCGTTGGAATATCAAGCGACATCTTTAGATTTAGTGTCGAAACTAGTGGCTGACATGCATTCGGATCAGAAAGGAGCACGATGGAATTGGAATTTATAGGCTTCAGTAATTTTGAAATATTAGAGCACTTCTTGCTTCCAAAAGAGGCAGTATTAACAATTTTATCAATTCTAGAGTAGTTCGTGGGAATTTGAAATTAATCAGCGCCTGCGCAAACCTTCAAGAGATTTTAGCAGCATATAATCCCGATACCTAGATAAGACACTTCCACCAGAGTAGGCAACAGGAAACCTTTTAAAAGTATTGGCATTATCTGAATGAAGAGTATTGCCAATAAATATCATAAAATTAGACTTTCTTTGTAACCTGTAATTATTAGGGTTCCGTACTTAAAAGGTCAAAAGAAACCTCTTGGTATCTGTTTGTATGTCACGGCCATTTCTCTCAGTAACTTCTATTACTATGGACTTGAAGTTTGACACAGTTGTAGAAGTCAGTTGGCCCGCATTTATTTCCGGTAGAAATATAAAAAAAATTTTTTAAATAAAATGGGGGGAGGGGGGGGGGGCGAGGAGTACTACACACAAGGCTTGTGTTTTAATGATTCAAAAAATATAGCTTTTTAATTGTAAGCCCCATTAGTTGTGGACCCAAAACATACATCACCAACTACGAAGGTAAGGTCTAAGGTCTGATATATATTTTTTTTATTATGCAGCCAAAGCCCAGGGGACAGCCCTATGATATGTTTAATGTGGCTATGGCTACAAGGAAATTAGGGTAAGGGGGGATAAGTAAAATCTAATCCCTTGAGTTTTGCATTTCTGCGACCTAAACAACAGCTCAGAGACAGGGTGAACTTTTTCTCTTATTAAAAACTCTAAGGGCAGGGCGAGGCTTAAACCTGCATCCATCACGAGTTGATCGTGCCACTGAACCAACTAATCCAACTCCGAGTACATTTCCCACCAAATAATTTTTCAATTGAGAACGCAATAGAATTTAGTGAAGTTTTTTCTAATCTATCACATAGTTACTCAAATATTATGAACGGATTCGATGCAATTTCTTTTCATAATCAATTTAGTCCTCCATCGTTGACCATGATTTCCGTTACTTGGCTTACAACGTTACTATCCATTCCTTGCCAAAGTAGCATTGGAAAAATTCATCTCCAAATAGATCATTGTCTAATTGTACATTTAATCTGCCAAATGCTTGAATTCCGTAAAGCTCACAGTTGTGAAAAATCTTTTCCTGGATAATGATCACCTGTATGTTCTTGCATTGTCCAATAAAGCATTTCATATGGTCAATCACTCCGCTTGGAAAAGTGGTTACTAATTTTCAGTTTCACCACACTGTTACTCTCAGTCCATAGTTAATTATTAAGTAGAGTGCAACGGGTCCATCTGAAGGAGAGTTTTTCATTTCCTCTGCCCGGTATGTGTGGTGTCCCACAAGATTCTATTCTCGGGCCTTTGCTCTTTTGTCTTTATATTAACGACCCCACTTAAGGTTCAGCTGTATGCTGATGATCAGCAATTATATTTTAATCACCTTGTGGAGGACTGCATTGACAGGTTGAACTAAATAATATTGTGACATAGCAACTTATAATCGCTTGCTTCTAAATTCCCATAAGTCGCACAGTATTGTATTCTATCGTCGAGACATTGACGTGTCTTATATCCCTCCTGGTTTCCTGGCTTTTGAATTTTGAACTATTCACCATTATGAAATACAGAAAATATGTGAAAGGACGAACGGAAAGCATGATTTTAACTTAATAAGTGTGAGGCTGTCCTATAGCATTATAGACTGAGTTTCGGCATTATTCCAAAAAGAAGAATTGGAGCGAGTTAAAATTAAACTTTACATCGTCTACTCATAAGTCAATTATCTGTGTAAGATGGCGAAAGTAACAATGGAAAGGTCACAAGCTCTGAATTGAACCAATAAGATAAATTCACTTCTGACAGTCCTGCCAAATGTAGTCTCACTCTGTATCTAATTTAAAGAGTGTTGGTGGCATGTAACATGCTTCAATATAAGCCATGGTAAATTATAATGCGTATAGACCGATTAGCCTTACCTCAATCTTACTGAAAAGTCTAGAAAGACCCATACAATAGGAGTTAAGGAAACATATAGGCATGAACCGACTACCAAGTTATCAACATGCATATATCAAAGGTAGATTGATTGATAGTCTGGTACATCAAGTGGAAGATGCACTTATGTACAAATCAACAATCATTGACATAGAAGGAACCTTCAACAGTATCAAAATCGATTAGATTCTCAATAGCTTGAGGAAGAAACGGGTAGACCGTAGTGTAATCAACTGGATCAAGTCCATGCTGAAAGGCCGAATCATAAATACAACTTCAGGGAGTGAACAATTGACGGCGCTGGTAACTAGAGGAACTCCACAAGGAGGAATTATTTCACCATTTTTGTGGTTGACAATCACTAATGAATTACTTGAAGCCTTGTTAGATAAAGGTATCTACGTAATTTGTTATGCGGGCGACCTATCGATAGTAGTCAGAGGTAAGTTTGAAGAAAACTTGGAATAGTTATTTCAAGAAGTAATCGACAAGACAACTTCTTGGGGACAGGATTGCTGACTGAAGATAAACCCAGACGGAGACGGAGTTGGAGCAATGCGTTGAGCGGCAAGACCAACATGCCTTGGGTCCCGGGTTCGAGACCAGATGACCGTGAGCTTTTATTAAGAAATTAAAATAATCCACTCCGTCTCTGGGCTGTTGTCTAGCTCGCAGCAATGCAAACAAGACTCCCCTAGGATTTAGCCACATCGTATAAAAAAAAAAGATAAGACGGAACTCTGCTGCTTCACAAAAAGAAAAAAATTAGGAAAGATAGTTCCCACATGCATTGGCAACAATACATAAGTGACTTTAAAGAATGAGGCCACATTTCTGGGTGTGCTGATGGGCGGGAAACTACATTGGGCTAGACACCTACACGAAATGAAAAACAAAGCAGTAAGAGCTTTTGGGATTTGTAGAAATGCAAAAGGAAGGTATGGGGACTATCATCCTATATTATAAAATGGATTTACACATGCGTAATCAGACCCATGAAAACGCATGGAGCGATAGTCTGGTGGAAAGCAATGGAGGTGGGCAGAAACCAAAAGATTATGAACCAGGCCCAACATATGTGCTGTTTAGGCATTACAGGGGCTACTAGGTCAACACTGAGAAGGGCCCTGGAGGCCACTCTAAACATTACTCCACTAGAATTACATGTTAAACAGGTGGCACTTAACTAGGGAGGCACTCTTCAATACTCATTTCCCGATAAAAAATGAATGGATCAACAATAGGGTGATTAAAAAAAAAACACCATAGCGCTTTACATAGACGGCTCAAAATGCGAGCGTGGCTGTGGCTTTGGAATATCCTGCGAGGAAAAAAACCTGCAGTTATGTGGTGAGGTAAACAACTCCTTCTCGGTTTTTCAATGGGAAATCGCAGCGATAAGGATAGGAGCTAATCAGCTAATGGAGCGGAGAGTAAGATCCTCTATCCAATATGTACGGATAGCCAGGTGTCCATTAATAAGATCTATAAGATCGTGACAGGCGACGAATCATGGATCTATACATATGAACCCGAAACTAAGCAACAATCGACGGTATGGGCCAAATCCAACAAAAGTTATTCGCGCACGAAGCTCTTCGAAGCAAATGGTCGACTGTTTTTTCGGAATAATTGGACATGTCGCCACCGTGCCATTACAGCAACGTAGAACGGTCAATTCCGAAGAGTACACCGCCATTTGTTTGCCAGAAGTGCTTTTGCATGGAAACTCACTTAGGGGCCGGGCCATTCAAGTATTACGTAACGCTGTTAGGGAGGGCGGGGGAGGGGGGGGTCTTGTGGAACGTTATAGGAGGGGGGGTCAACCAACACATTACGTAACATTAAGTTTTTGTTAAAATTACAAGTCCTAACTTTTAACTCGTGATTCACGACTTTATATGGTACATCTACACTACATTTATTTTTTTTTAC
This sequence comes from Leptarthrus brevirostris, assembly GCA_964036015.1. NCBI lineage: Eukaryota > Metazoa > Arthropoda > Insecta > Diptera > Asilidae > Leptarthrus > Leptarthrus brevirostris. The sequence continues at coordinate 12,345,038 of OZ038373.1, forward strand.
ATACGAAAATAGTCGCGTCACTGAGTATACAGAAGTATATATCCAAAAATATTTCATGTAAGGAAGTTTGCCAAGACTCACAAGCTCTTACCGCTTTCATTGTTAAACAGTTATCAGATCTCATGTGGAGCCAAGCCGCTAAGTATACAAGGCCTAACTCTGCAACCCCTAACTCTAGAAACTGTACATCTTGGTCAAAAAGTATGGCTTGGCAGTTTCGTGGCCATCGCACACTCCGATGTACTTATCATAAGAAATTAAGTCACTGGTCTTTAATGTTGTGTCATGCATTAGACCCATGAAACGGCCAAGAGTTTAAAGAAAAATCCCCCCGTCGGCCTTTCCTTCTGGCGTCGTCGAGTGAAGAAGGTATTTCTTGCACGCCAGCAGTTCCTTTCCTCGCAGCCCACTCACTTTTTAGTTGCTTATGTTCTAAGAACATCTAGCTTTGATATCAAATTTCAGCTTTCTAGAACTTTTGGAAGTATCTTTCCAAAAGACATTTTATATACAGACCTCCCCCCATAAAGGGAGAGGGGGGGGGGGGGGGGGGGGGGAGTTTAGAAATTATATTATGAGAAATTGTTATGTAATACAGAACCAGAAGGGGGTCAGCTTTCTAAGACTTCAGAAAGTAACCTAGAAGTTTTGATGACGGAGCACAGTAATTCGTTTAGTGCTAGCTAGTTGGACAAAAACAACCATAAAGTAATTACATTCTGTTCGCTAGATCAGATTGCTCCCATAAATTGGGAATTCCAGTAGTTGTTTGTCACTACAGTATTCTGAGTGTGAGTAATTAGAGTGAGTATGTAAGATTCATTTGTAATTCATTTGTTGGATTGTTAATTTCGTGTATATTGTTTGCAAAGTCTCTAGAAAAATTTGAAATTTTGTGACAAGACACCAAAAGACTACATAAATCTCTATCCGTGGTATTACATTCCAGCTACTGTTCACAAAATTCTTGTGCACAGTGTTGATATTATTAGATCAGTCCTGTTACCTATTGGTCGGCTTTCTGAGGAAGCTCGTAATAAAGACTGCCGACGGTTTAGGAAACACCACACACAGCTGCTGATAATATCTGATCCTCTTCTGATGTATTAGATTTATTGATCCCCCCCCCCCCCTATCATTAAGAAATCAAATGTCAGTGTAGCTTCTAGTTTTCATGGTAGTGTAACTGATGATCATGATTATTCAATGGATGATTCATCCGATGATAGTGATGATAATTATTAGTTTTTAATAGTATAGTAGTAATAAGTAGATTTAGCAATTTTATATTAGTTTTAGAGTAGATGTATAATTTTTAAAATTATATCTAGGTACACTTTAATAAGTTTCGATGTTTTTTTTTAATACTACCCTACCACCTATTTTGCAAACTACATTTACTGGAGTTGAAAAAAGCACATATCCGTGGATAATCATAGTATCTAAAACTAAAAACCTTAAAAAATAATTTTGTCCAGCTCCCCCATAAAGGGGGGAGGTCTGTATATAAAATTTCTTGTAGAAAGGTACTTTCAAAAGTTTTAGAAAGCTGATCATGAGTAGCGAAATCGACGTATTTCAGGTATTAATAAAATCTAAAGTATAAAAGCAAAAAACTTATATAAATAAAACTTCAAGGTAACACCGGACAGAGATGGGCATTTTTTATTCGAATAAAGATAAAAGCTAAAAACTCAAATAAATTGAAAAATGGAATAAAAATTTATTTGATTACAAAAATTATTTGTTATTTGTAGAATTATTCGCAAATAATTATTTGTTATTTGGTGCTTTTTATTTGAATTTCAAATAATTATTTTTTATTCGATCTTGCGTTATTCGATAATCAAATACTTTTCGTTATTTGATGACTTATTCGCAAATTATTATCTCTTATTTGGTGCTTTTTATTCGAATTTCAAATAATTATTTGTTACTCGATTATGAAATAATTATTCGATAGTTGATGTCTCTTTATGGAATAATTATTTGTTGTTGGTGTCCATTAGTTCAATTTAAAAAAATTATTTCGTGGTACATTGTAAATAACATTGTTCAACAAAATATGGAGTCATGATTTTTCTGGTCAGCTGAGGGTCATTTGCGAAGTAAGTTAGTTAGTTAGTTAGTTTCACGTCAGGATTTTTAAATATTTAAGGTTATGTACTGGAAAAATGGGGTTTTTGGCTACTTTTAGGTTATGTACAGGATGCAACAAATGTTGTGGACTTTTTTTTATAGTTTCATAATTTAGTACTATTCTTACCCTTCAAATAGATACATTATGTTTACATGCAAAATGAACTTCATAATTTAAAATGGTCGTAACTTTGCAAGAAAAAATCGTAGGTGACCGCTTCATAGCTCATTTTGAAGGGTAAGAATAGTACTAAATTATGAAACTCTAAAAAAAAGATCACAAAATTTGTTGCATCCTGTACATAACCTCAAAAGTAGCCAAAAAACCCCAGTACATAACCTCAAATATCTAAAAATCCTGACGTGATGACCGAATTCTGACTTCGAATTTGGATTCTACGCAGCAAATTACTACGGAGTAAAACCCAGCTGCCCGGGGACAGAATCTTGTTGTCCAGTGTAATTATCCCATAAAGAGACATCAACTATCGAATAATTATTTGATAATCGAGTAACAAATAATTATTTGAAATTGGAATAAGGAGCACCAAATAACAAATAAATATTTGCGAATAACTTAAAATAAATTGAAAATCAAATAAAAATTTATTCGAATAATTTTTTATTCGATTTTTTAAACAAATTGTTATTTGATTGAAAATTTATTCGAATAATGTCCATCACTGCGTAATACATATCTTCCCTCTCTTGCAAACCAACCAACTATATTATGGAGGTAGTGAATGTTATGAGGTTTGTATATCACGGATGTGTCGAATACCATGCCTATCTCATCGCCGGAGGACAATACATGGTTTTCATGGATAATTTGCAATAAACATTTGACACACTAGCCGTTTTCGTCTGCATTATTTTGGCAAATTATTCGAAAATATCATGGAAAAAAGTTAAGACAAAAACGTTTTGTTAAGACAATTAGTAGTCAATTTGGGCTCATTCAATTTGACACCGTCAATATTTTCGTAAATCTTGGCTATTGTGTAACTGGAATTTATCACCCATCAAGACACTGTTATTTACAAATTTGTAAATTGTCACGAATGACTTATGTCGGTTTTTGTGTAATCCACCTGAAAACGGAAAAATTATTGAAATCTAACGCCATTTTAACATCTTCTCCAAATTCTCCAGGGTGCATTCTCTTCTAAATTGCCGTTTTTTTTAAGAAGAAACGGCCACGACAGAAGGTTAGCGGACTTGTTTATCATTAAAATGTCTTCAAATGCTTAATAAAAAATTCCAGCAACAAAAAAGGCGGGAGGCCACTGTTTTTGGTCATTATTAATTAAAAGTTATTGCTAATGGCAACTGGATACAAACTCTCGTTGAATAAAAAACGCATAAATTATTCGCTTTGGAAGAAAAAATCGAGAGTTAATTAGAATTTCTGGAAATGGTGCTTCATTTTCACAGCGCCTCTTTTACAGAATACATCAAGCCAGTCCAAAAAGCAGCCTATAGAGCTGATCCGGCCAGGTTTAGTTGCTTATGTTGTCAGAAGGTTTGCAGCGTATAACAGAATTGAGCACGCCAAATGGTTACCGCCAGCCGCTAGATCTCTGGAATGTCTTCGTTTTGCAAGAAGTGATCTATACGAAGAGAGTGGGACCACTTCACGTTCCATGCGGAAGTGGCATTGCATGCGCCTAGAAGTTCGATAAAACACATCATTAACGCCCGAGCTGTCAATTACGCTCAACATTGTCGGGCGACCAAACCGCAAAACGACTAAAACTAAATTCTTTGATTTAATGATGTGTGATAAAGGGAGCTAACAATGTTCCCCCCGGAGAAGCAAATGTTCGTTACAGTTAGAAGCAATTATCGCTGACAAGTTAAAGGTGAAGCTCATGGATACGCAAAAACGTTAACATGTTCGAATTTAAAAGCGACAGAACTGCAACAGCATTATCTACCATGTAGAGCGCAATCTGCATGTCGTACATGTTAATTGTGAGAAAATCTGAAAGAAGGAAGCCAAGTTTCGTATTTCTTTGGTAAGCTGTGATTAAGTGAAAGAAATTTTATGAAACTCTTCTTGATTTACTTACTGTCCATGGATTACTTTCTCCACGACAACCTTTAATTTCCCTTAAGGGGCATGTCAATTTTCAGCGCCAGCATTGTTATGTTTATGCAAGAATTCTAGTTCCTGTACATGTGAGATGAAGAGACAGAAGAACTTCTTATGATGATAAGTTAATCACTTATCCTAGTGTAAGACGAGCTGGAGACGAAGTTGGATCAATCCGTTGAGTGGCACGACCACCATGCCATGAGTCCCGGGTTCGCGTTTTTATTAAGAAATTAAAATAATCCGCTCCGTCTCTGGGCTGTTGTCTAGCTCGCAGTAATGCAAAAATAAGACATTCAAGTTTCCTCACTTCCCTTCCGACCAAAACCATGCTAACGCATCAATGGCATGTCCCCTAGGCTTTTGCTACATCGTATAAAAAAAAACTAACGAGAATATCTTTGTTGACATAGAGCATTCGCTACTACAGAAGGAATATTCACTTGTAGCCTTCCTTGATATTGAGGGTGCTTTTAACAATATTAGATCAGAGGCGATAATGGCATCCTTGAGGAGGCTTGAAATCGGCGATCCTCTCATCAAACTTATTGACCTCATGCTAAAAAGCAGGGTCATTATCTCCAGCTTAGGAGGATCTATTATCCAAAGAGTAGTAACTAGAGGTACCCCTCAGGGAGGAATCCTTTCACCACTCTTATGGAGCTTAACTCTGAATGAGTTACTCATAGACCTGGAGTTGTCCGGTCACAAGGTTATTGCCTATGCCAATGATATTGTCCTGATATGTTCAGGTAAGCAACCCAATACACTGGCTGAGGTGTTACAACACGCCCTCTCCAAGACTTCATCATGGAGTGATGGGTGTGGTCTAGATATAAACCCTAACAAAACAGAGTTAATACTCTTCTCTCGGAGGCATAAAACACCTCCTATTAATTGCCCTACACTAGACGAGGTTAGGCTGAAACTGTGTAATCAGGTTAAGTATCTAGGTTAAGTCCTAGATAGAAAACTTACCTGGAAGCCTAACATCCAAGAAAGAGTACGGAAAGCTACAGTAGCGCTGTACTCGTGTAAGAAGGCTATAGGGAAAAGATGGCGTATGTAACCACGCATTGTGAATTGGCTCTATACAAGTGTCATACGGCCTATACTCATGTATGGGGTGATTGTCTGGTGGCCGGCACTAAATATAGCAACCCATCTCAAAGCAATGGACAAAGTTCAGAGGATGGCAGCACTGCTGATAACAGGTGCCCTGAGAACCACACCTTCCAAAGCCCTGAACACTATTCTCCACATTCTACCGTTGGATCTTTTTGGTAAGCAAACCGCATCGTCAGCCGCCATTAAGCTTAACTCAATGCAGACCTGGAAGCGAACTGATTTCGATCACTCCAAAATATTGCACAATACATCTGCCAGCAATATCGACTACACCTCGCCCAAGCCTTTCTTTGGAGCAAAATTCGATTCCTTCTTTCCCACCAGATCGGAGTGGGAGAAAGGTCCTCCCAAATGGGAGAACTCAGTGCACCTCTACACTGACGGCTCCAAATTGGATGGCAAAGTGGGTGGAGGAATATTCTCGGAACACTTGGACCTCGATGTCTCATTTCACTTACCTGACTACTGCAGCGTGTTTCAAGCAGAAATCATGGCTATAAAAGTAGCTGCGGACCGCCTGAAACAACTAGCGCTACCTACAGACAATGTATGTATTTTCACAGATAGTCAGACAGCTATTAAATCCCTTTCGGGAGTATACACAACCTCCAAAACGGTTATAATATGTCGCTCAACACTAAATGACATAGCTGAGCATCTGAAAGTACGGCTCATCTGGGTGCATGGACATAGTGATATTCCGGGCAATTGCAGAGCCGACGAACTAGCGAGAATCGGTACCACACGTCCAGATTCGGACATTAACCACCAGCCGGGTAAACCGCTAGCTACATGCAAAATGGAGCTCTCACAGGAGGATCTCAAGATTGCTAATAATAACTGGCAAGAAGAACACACCTGCCTGATTACCCGATAAATATGGCCAAAGCTTGACCTTAAGCGGTCAAGAGGGCTCATCCTACTCAGACGCAAAATATTTAGCACTACAGTAGCCGTAATCACGGGTCACTGCCTCATAGGTAGACACGCAGATAGGCTGGGCGTGCCCTCAAACGACTTCTGTAGGAGTTGCCACGACGAGGAGGAAGAGGAAACCATACTTTACCTCCTCGGTAGCTGCCCGGCCCTAGCCAACCGTAGGAACCGGATTTTGAGCTCCCCCACTTCAAATAGCTAACCGAGCTGGGCTCCACAGATGTCAGAAACCTGACTCGATTTATCGGGAGTTCAAAATGGTTCCCGACGACGAACTAAGGATGAACATCCTTCACAACCCAGTCAAAGTAATTTTGACTTCCCGTGAACCAGTTCCACTAGATGCAAGAGACTGGTTCGGTGCACAGGGGACAGAATGTTAACCCTCCTATTCCTTAGGTAATTTTATGGGGTGTTTAATTTCAAGCCTCAATGTGGTAGCACAAAGGGCCTCTTAGACCTAAGTGTTCCTTCTTAGACAGCCACTTTAACCTAACCTAACGTATACGCTATCTATTTTGTTGTCGGTTTTCTTCATTTGTTCGTCTCACCGACTTTATTACAAAAATAGAATCCTTTAATTTAATTCACTATAATTGCAGCGATGTCTACGTTGGAAAGAAAAGAAGATCCATTCCTTGAATGGAGAGAAAAATTTGCGTCAACTTACCGGCGTGCCTGTATGTTCTGGATACCAGCGAGTTCCATTAATTTCCTTTTTATTAAGCCTCGCCATAGAGTCATTTATGTGGAAACATTAGCTTTACTTTGGCTCAATATTTTAGCATGGATTAAAAACCAGAAAACTAAACAAAGCCCTTGAAAACCATTTCCTGGACAAGAGTAGATTTTTAGGTTAATTTTATTTGGAACAATTCAAGAAGGCTTCCCTCGTGTGACAATCAGGACAATTCAGTTTTATTTTACTGTCATGTATTTGTATTCCTAAATTATCTCTTAATATTATCAAAATACCACGAAAATAGACAACATTTTACAAATCAATGACACTAAATTGTGCCGAAACGAAGGTTATGTTGAAATTAACCGAAAGGTTGAGAATAAAAGAACTTACCCTTTGTCTCTTTTAGTTAGATACCTCTGTTGCAGCCAAAAAACGTTTTGTAATTAACTCGAAACACTAGCACTTCGCAATTTAACACAAATTTAACAAATTAAAAGTTTGCAAATGACAGAGCAAAGAACAAAGGAGTCAAATTTGCAGCTAAACTTCCGCACTATACCACTACAACTAAACTTAACGTTGTGGCGTGATCGGAAAATACATAACTTGACGAATTGAACGAAATTTCCCCTGCGTTTACTCGGTAAACTACTGAATCTTCGATCAATTTAGTACTGACGCACACCATTTCGGGTAATGTAGATGCAATAATTGGAAGTTGACTGTTATTGAATACATGTGCAGTTGGATTAATGTGGTCTAAGCCAAAGTCAAAGCCGGGAGCTTTTAGCTGTTTTTTTTTATATATATGATGTTGCCAAAGCTCAGGGGATGCCCTAAGATGCTAAAGCACAGCCTTAGTAGCAAAGGAATTAAGGGTGAGAGGTGAAGGAGGTGTCGATGTTCGGGCTCATATGACGAGGGAAAAACAGAAGATGATAAACTGTTCCACATTCGTGTTGTTCGGCTTAGAAAAGATTCCCGAAATTTGACGGTACGTCCAAATTTGACCTGGAGAGTATATAATCATGATTCCAGATAGGAATTAGGTGTTGCGAACAGGACTGAGCCCTAAAACCCGGGTCCTATTAGATGTGACAACAAAACGGCGCTTTAAAGCGTTAGTTGGAGCGTTACCATGAAGGCGACATTCACTACTTAAACGAAGCAACCATACTAAACAATATATTCCTTACTCGATCCTTAAATAATTAAATATACTTTACCTTAACAAGGCATGTGGCCACGAGCAAGTGAAGAGTGAAGAGAACGCATAATCTTGTTGGAAAGTTTTTCGAGGTATGGAAGATTATGGAAAATAGCACCTGGGTCGCCCTTCTAATCTCTCCGACCGAGATATAGTAAATATGGCGTCCAACTGAACGAGTTCAGCTAACGACATCCGCAAAAAAATTCGATATCAACTCATCTTCAGAAACTATGAGAAGAGTGCTCAAGCAAAGTTCATGTATAAAACGATCTAAGTTCCAGTTTGCGCCTTATTTACAGAATCATCACAAGGAGTTTGCCTAATTTAATATGGACAAGCAATGGAACACGGTTAGTTATGCTTCATTTTTAAACTGCATAACTGAAGATAGATTAACTGCTTCAGTAAAATTGTTTTTTTTTTTATTGCATTTAGGCTGCATTCAGTGATGAGAATAAGTTCTTCATCGTGGGAGGTTCTAGCTTTGGATCTCAGAGGTGGCGACTAAGGGACGAAAAGGGACCCGAATAAAGGGGTTTGTTTCGGGTAATCTCTAGAGAGGTGTTTACAGTGAGTAAAAATGTCACAGTCCCAGAGACATTCGGATCTCTCGATGTCTGTGGAACATTTCCACCTCCAAACGTAGAGCATTTAGTGCACTCGGGGAGGTTTACCTTAGCCTTTACGTCTTCACGAATGGACAGTGAAGATACTAATATATACTCCAGGTCCACCTACTTCCGTATTGTTTATCGGTCAATCCTTAGAAAACGGAACAAGTCTTCTTCCCAAGTAAGAGATTGATTGAATCCTTCCAACCACCAAAATTGGTTGGGAGTCCCCGGACACTAACCAACCATTAAAAATACTTAAGTGTTACACTTGACTCCAAACTAAACGGGGGCAAGAACAAAGTGGAGCATCGGTAGCGTTCTATACCTGCAAGAAAATGTTTGGCAAAAAATAGGGCTTAAACCCTCGCATTGTATTCTCGATGTGCATTTACATTGTGAGACCAATTCTTACTTATGGCTTAGTAGTCTGGTAAACTGCTCTTAAGAATATGAGCAACCTTAACAAGTAGAAAATTCAAAGAACTGCCTCTCTAGGCATCCCCGGAGCAATTAGCGCCACGCTAACTCTGACGTTAAAGACCATGCTTACATGTAAAAGTATAGCTGCACGGAGTATACATATAGCAGTATACTAAGGATCTATCCTGAAGACTGTGTGCAGGTAAACACCGACTCCGGTACCCCGATACTGAGTTAGGAGTGGGGGCAATTATGGTATCACCATGGCGAATATAACGGTCTTAAGTGATGAATCTAAAATGGAGGACGAGGTGGGAGTTGGGATGTGCACAGATTGCCTACACATACATAGTCAGTGTCGATTGCCGGATATGACAATCAAGCCGCAATAAAGGCGCGAGATTCAAACATAATAAGATGTCAGAATATTTTCTAGAACTTAAGAGCAATACACAGGGTAACTGTCTGTTGGGTTCCTGGTCATAGTGGGATGGATACAGGGGAATGAGGCCGTTAATATGCTTGCAAAGGAAAGTTCTCAACTGAATGCTTGCTTATTATATACAGGTCGATCGCTGGCGTCCAGAGTCAGTAAAGAAAAAAGTTGACCTTAAAGCTAATCAGCTTTTTAAGGAAAGATCAAGCAAACCGACAACGTTAGGTATGATAAGGTGGGTGTGAGCTGGTTGGGCCATTAAGAAAACGGCTTGCCTCCTTGCCTATTCAGAAGACACGCAGAACGTTTACACATCGCCATGAACGATTTTTGCCGATCGATTTTATTATTATTTATTATTAAGGAGGGGTAACCCATATGGTGCTCTGTGTGCGGCCTACAAATTAGAGGGAGCCGGCCTCCTTGGGGAAAACATAGGTAAGGGCCACACGACAATAAGGGAGATTCTTGATTCTTGGCCATGCTAACTGATCAGATGCCGGCAAGACTCTCACCATTTCAACCACCCTTAATACGGGTGGAAAAGTGTGAGACCTGGACGCTTCCAGCTGCCCGTCCAGGGGAGCTAGTATGGTATACGGATGGATCCAAGACTGAATCAGGTGTTGGGGCAGGGGTCTGGAGCGACTCTCCTCGATTCAGTTTATCACTGGCCCTGGGAATATATACCACGGTATTCCAGGCTGAGACCTTCGCCATACTGACATGCACCTACGAGAACCTAAGAAGAGCCTATAAAAACAAAAGGATCTCAATCTTCTCGGATAGTCAAGCTGCAATCAAAGCAATTGCTTCATCTGCCACCAGATCAAATCTGGTGTGGGAATGCCAAAGGAGCCTAGACGCACTGTGTAGAACTAATCAAGTAAGCTTGATCTGGATACCGGGACATCAGGGCTACACGGGAAATGAAAAAGCAGACGAACTTGCTAGGAAGGGGTCTAACACCCCTTTTATAGGGCCGGAGCCGGTCTGTGGAATACCTCTCTGCACGGCTAAAAGGCTAATAGCAAACCGCGCAAATGAGGGACATAGGCTGTATTGGAACAGTATTGAGGGGCACGCTCACTCAAGAAGCCTTATGCCCTCACCGTCGCCGGGTAGATCCAGGGAGCTCCTCAAGCTGAGCAGGTCGGCTGTTAGAACTCTGGCAGGCCTACTTACCGGCCACTGTCAGCTAAGGAAGCACCTGGTGAGGATAGGCAGAGCCATCGACCCCACCTGCAGACTATGTCTGGAGGAGGATGAGACCCCATTACATGTGCTATGTGAATGCCCTGCAGTAGCCAGGAGCAGATTTAGCCTATTCGGGAAACCAACCCTGGTACCGAGCGGGCTGAATGACTGCCAACTGCGGGAGCTTTTGAACTTCTTCGGAGGGACCGGCTTACTATAAGGAGTTGAGAGGGTTAGCACAATAGGTCCCAGTGGCCGCGGCGCTTGAGAACCTCACACCTCCAAATCTAATCAAATCAAATCAAATCAACCCATATGGTGGGCACTTTGTGCCAGAGCCCCATTACTGCAAAAGACGCTCAGCCACCCTGAGGTAAGCGAGGAGGTCTTTAACAGGGGAGGATTTAACGTCAGCGGGACTCAGAAATTCACGACTGAAGATCCTCCTTCTAAGCCATGCTAAGGCAGGATAAGAGCACAAAATGTGCAATGTGGTTTCGTCGTCTTCCAGACAAAGCCGACATTCCGTAGTGCTAGACAGACCTATCCGGTGTAGGTGATACCTAAGCCCATAGTGGCCAGATAGGTAGCCTGATAGCAGTTTGAGATCCGCCTTGCTTAGGGCGATTGATTTACTTACCACAATTTGAAATTTTGTGCAAATTAAGCAAACAAAACTACAATCTAAATAGATTTGCAAATTATCGTTCAGAAGCCCCATTCTACTTATGAATTCATAAAACTACACTTTCAGAAAACTTCATCTAATTGCGAAAGTACCAACCAACCAATTTATATTTGAACATCGCCATTTGTTTCCAAAACACCTTTATGCAGATGAATACAGGTATTTTCCATTTTATGTGATTAAATTAGCTTGGAGGTGTGCTGTATGGTGGCCGTTTAAACTTTCTCAAAAACAAACGTTTGCATGAGTTGCTGGAGAGCTCATTCGCATTGTATACAATTTGCCGTAAATATCCTCTATAACAAACGTTTTTCATAATTTCACTCATGATAATGCGGAATTTGCATATGCATTTTAACGACTCACAGGTCACATCAGGGCCGTTTTACTTGAAATATTCTGAACATTTGTGAGCTGCAGCAATCCAGCAATTGCAGAGGACAGCGGACTGTTACAGTAATTGTCCATGCGAATTTGAGCCAGCAGCCGAACAATGGCCAACAAGTCCTCGGATTTTATTTGCAATGACGTTAGTGCAAGCCGTGCTGACATTATACACATTTAGCCGGATGTGAATCACCTGAAATGAATGGTCACCGGATTGGAGCTGCAAGAGTCAACGAAAACAAACATGGCAAAATAGTTTTTCTGAGAAAATGCAATTTTCTCGGGAAATGTCCATACATAAATCTCGGAGAAACAATTTGCAACGAAAATGAGAAAGGGGTGCATGGGTAACTCGAGTGGGGGTCATAATTTGAAATTTCATCCATCCTCCCTCAGGCGAGTGTTTCCCTAAACGATAGCAGCGCCAAGGAATTCAGTTTTCTTTTTATTTTTTGACTAAAACGTGTACAAGCCATCGCCATGCTTAGCAGACGACCCTACGAAATTCCGTACTGAATTTATTATGAAAATCGTTGGCGAATGGCAAACGCTAATCCTTCCTGACATGATTATTAAAATAAAACAAGACGGCGAATCCGAATCCCAAAGATGTTTTCCATGGAAAGACGGGACAACATTGAGACAGTCCGCGGGAGCGAGATCATCTTTTATGTCAGCGATTACGTGGAGCACCAGCTCTGTATTATCTTAATTGAAATTGTGTCAAATTACGTTGACAATTTAAGATTAGATTATTTTTATTGACTGGCATGTTCTTAGCGCGTTCTTGTTAGCTTCGCTCGAGCCTGTCGTTTTTTCTTCCTCCTTAATACTGGGGGGGAAAGCAGTGTTTAAGGAGGATTTTCCTGGTTTGACGTTTTTTTTTTCATATTTGTAATGTTCACCCAATTATGAACAACTTTTCGTGAAAGATGTATTTATTCGGTTGAAATTGATGAATCTTAAAAGAGGATTACCTCGCTTGGGGCATTTCGAAGACAAGGAAAGAATTTCAATTTTATGCTCAAGAAAATATTACGATTTCTTATCTCTTCGGAGGAATTTATTAATTATTGGGTTGTTTTAGAAAGCATTGAGCAGTATTACTGTGTTTTGTGATTTTAGGGCTTAGCAGAATGGTAGACATTCGATGTAGCTTATTAGTATGTTTATTTCTATAGCCCTTCCTTAACCTCTAAACACCTCGAATACCGTATGATTCTAACCATTAAGCTACAATTAACTCTAAGATGTTGGATAGGTTAGGTTAGGTTAGGTTCGTGTGGCTGCCTTAAAGGGCGCACTTAGACCTCAAATGGCCCATTGTGATGCCTCGGGAATCCAAGAATTCCCTCCACCTCCTCATTGGAACCATCCGGAGCTGCCGATGAAGCGCCAAAGATCTGCAACGTCAATCGCCGCCAGATCGCAGAGACTATCAAAGAAATAGTTACCCAAGAAGGACTTCCGCCTGCGTGCCAGTGCATGGCACTGGCAGAGGTAGTGTAAACTAGTTTCCTCCACTTCCTCGTCCATGCAGCTTCTGCAGAAGTCGTTTGAAGGGATACCCAGTCTCTTCGAGTGTAAGCCAATATGGCAATGGCCTGTGATTACCCCAGTAGCTATTCTAAGGTTAGATCTGCCCCTCGAAATCAGAAAATTGGAGCGCTTAAGATCCAGTTTAGGCCAGATCTGTCTGGACGTATGGCACATAGTGCCGTTTGCCCATCAGTGGTTCGCTAAGTTGATTGCTCTCTTGCTAAGCAACATCTTACAGGTTGCCAGGGGCCAACCAAGAGTAGTCCTTTCCGATTGGATCTCCAGGGTGGTACCACGTCTAACAAGCTCGTCCGCCACGCAGTTTCCTGGAATATCCCTGTGCCACGGGACCCAGTACTGGTGAATTTTATACCGTTCAGCCAGCTCATTTAAGTGTGAGCGACAGCTATTAATAGCCCTAGATGTCGATAGGACAGAATCAAGGGATAGCAAAGCAGCCTGACTATCTGTAAGGATACAGATGTCCTTTGGAGCTTCGTTCTCCCTCAACCAATTCAAAGCTTCCTGAATAGCCATGACCTCCGCCTGAAACACACTACAGTAGTCTGGAAGACGGAAGGATAACCTAATGTTCAGTGCTTCTGAGAAAAGACCACCCCCACCCTACCCTGTAGCTTAGAGCCATCTGTATAAATTTGAAAGGACCCCCTACAGGGATTGATGTCCCCATCCTAGTCAAGCCTGGTTGGAATGGTCAATAAGAAACGCTTGACAAAGGAGTAGCTGGGAGTGGTGTAGTCAAGATGCCCCACTTGGAGCGAAAAGGAGTCCAGAATAGTGGAGTGCCCAACTCTAGTATTGGACCACTGAGATGTGGCTGTAAGTCTAACGGCAGAATTAGCCGCCATCTGTTTACCTATCAGATCTAAAGGAAGTAGGTGAAGAAGTATCTCCAGAGCATCAGTAGGAGTGGTCCGTAGCGCTCCGGTGATACAGATGCCGGCCGATCTCTGCACCTTCCTCAAAGCGTTGAGGTAAGTGGCCTTGTCCAGTGCTGGCCACCGGACAACCATGCCATACAACAAGATTGGCCATGTTGGATAGGAAACGTAAAAAATTTACATTACCCAAAATTTTAAACCTCTCTCGTGAGTAAGAATCAAAAACGTTTCGTACGTCAGGTATCGATTTACTCTTACCAACATTTCGGCATCGATCCCTACTTGATTGGTCACTTTTTCGGTCATTGCTAGTGTAAAGAATCAGTGTGATATTAATTCGTATAAAGCCAAACCTATGTAAGTGATGACATGTCACCTGCTCTAATTCAGCAGGGTTTAGAAAAAGTAATGTCAACACATATAACGTCTATACTCGGAGAAAAAATTTTATTTGTGGAGAAGTTGTCGCCTAATTAGTCACATCTGCTTTTATTCAAAACAATCGAGTAAGTCGGCCAATCTCATTCGAGCTGGGAATTTCTTTAGTTCCCGTAACCCCTTGTGAAGCATGAGTGAACCAATAATTAAGGGTGGGGTTTTGAACCACCGTCCTTACTCTGCAACTTCCGATGGCCTTTAGCCAAATCTGTCAGTAGAAAAAAACCATAGGTTGTCGCCAATAGGTTTCCCCGGGACCTGAATGATGGAAGGCTAACGCCACTGTCGGCTGGGATTTATAAAGATAAAATCACTGAATGGAAATTAGCTACCATACCAAACAAGCAAATCCACAAATAGAAATCTACATCGTCTGGTTAAAAGAAATAGTGCTGGATATTGAAGGTATCACTGACAGCCTAGGTATATAGAAGGTGCCTCTAACCACGTCAAAACTGAAGCCATCAGTGATGCTTACTAATCGAGGCAACAGATATAGAGGAAACTAGGAAACAACGAGAGCTGCCCACAAGGCGCCCCTATCCACAGTGCTGTGCTGATAAATTTCTGTATTTCTTGAGAGTGAAGAAACAAAAGTGGTGGCTTATGCAAACGACCTGGTTTTATTGGTATCAGTGAAGTTTTTAAGCACAATAAGCTAACTAACACAGAGAGCTTTTGGGTATTATACACAGATGTGCCAATAACTGCGGCTTGGTAGCCAATACCCGGAAGACCGAAATGGTTCCGTCCACAAGCAGAAAACGAACTTTCAACTATCCAGACTTGGGGACATCACCTTAAAAGTAAAGATCCAAGTAAATTTGGGTAAGATTGTTGATTCCAAACTAAACTGAGGCATCAACAACATTGAGCAGTGCGTAAACCAAAAAACCCTATTGAAGAAATTGGAAATTAGTCCCCGTATAATTGTATCTACCTGGAGATCATCTGCAAGCAAGCACTGACTATACCGTTCCTACAATATGCTTTGGAAAAACCTTCCCTACCTACCTATAGTAGGTGCCAGGTCTACCGGACTTGCCAAACTGCCGGAACAAAGCCGGATTGCTCAAAAATGAAGAATGGAGGTTTTCCCTGACCACCTTAACATATAAAATTCGTCTCGACTGCCGGACCGCTGCAGTGTGTTTTAAGCAGAAGCCGTGGTCATTGATAGGGCCACAAAAGTATTGCTGTCGCAAAAAGCCCTACAAAGGCGTAGTGAAATATGTTTGTAGAATGCTAGTAAAGCGGTCATCAATGCTACCAACTTAAATACGGTTAAGTAACAGTTGCATAGATGCCAGAGCGGTTTCCAAAGCGTAGGGATTTGGACTTTACACAAGGTGAAATTGGTATAGCGATAGGTAATGACGCGGCCGTTGTTCTGGCGAAAGAAGGTTCGCAGCTGAGCGCTTAACCGGCCTTCGGCCGGCCGAATGCTAAAAAGATATATCGACCTGAAAATTGTTCAGATCTCCGAGCACAGATGGAGTGATCTGACAACCTGCGATTTGTCAAGAAAGATATGATCTAAGTAAAATATAAAAAGAACGGCGTTTTTATTGGGGGAAGCCGCTGTATCGCCGTAATATCACTGCGGTTATAATAAGATATTGCCTTTTCGGTAATCATGCCCTTTCCTTCAAAAGACTTCTGTGGCAGTTGGTTGGGCGAGGAGGAAGTTGAAAGTACTGAGCACTTCTTTGCGAATGACTGAGATTGGCCAGTAGAAGATTTCAGGCTCTTGGAAAACACTTCCATAACGCACTAGAAGAGTTCACCAGCGTGAAGTTAAAAACTTAACCAGGTTCCACAATAACTGCGGCTCGTTCAATTAATCACTGCATAGCGTCACTATTAAAACCGCAGAGTCTAATTAGACTGGGATCAAAACCAGCGGCACTGTAAATGCGATAGGGCTCTTTAGATCCTACAGGTAAGGTAAGGATGCTAGCAAGTCCAGAAACGCAAAGCACTCATTTAATTCAAGGCGCTGTAATACTTGTCGACTCTCTTTACACAAAGTTAAACTGGCCGAATTGATGAACAGGACAGACTGTCATGGAGTAGAGAATACAGTGTGCAAGGGCAACGAGTTCTCTAAAACTTCTGATACCTTCTGTATTCCTCCTAGGTAAACTTTCGCGACTAGAAACCACGGTTTCTGCAATAAAAATGGGGAAAACGTCCTTAAAATCAGCCATAACGTCCTAAATATCAGCCATAAAAACTCTAATCGCAGAACCGCGAATTTGGCACTTCTATGACATTCAAGGACGTTGACAAAATTGGCAAGTAAGCTTCCCGAAAATGACCTTATAGTAGAACTGATTGATCGCAGCAAGAGGTCAATGCAGAAGTCGAAGATTATATAGATGACGCTGATGGACAAGTTAAGAAAATATGAATAAGTAATGCTGGCATTTGATGTTGCAGACTGGCTGACGATGATAAAATTATAAAATCATAAGATAAAGTTCAACAACCAATGTACCCCTAATTGGTACAGACAAATTATTAGAGCCTTAAAAGAGCTGTAGAAAGGCGCCTTTATGAAATTGTGGAAAAGTCGAATATTACACTGGCTTGTAACGCAAAAGCTGTGGGCAACCGGAGAATCCTTTAAAGCTCCTCCAAAGTAGTAATCCGTTAATATTTACGGCAGATTGTAAGGTGCTGACGATAGACAAACTTGTTGCTGGGGATTTAGGTAGTTATACATCATCTAAAATAATGAAGAGATGGAAGACCTGCTCTACCCTACCTAAATTTGGAAAATCATGGGTTTTAGGCTGCTTTTTTTAATGATGTAGTCAAGGCGCAGGGGATAATTCTATGATGCATTAGCATGACTTTGACCGGAAGCCCAGAGACGGTTACTTCCGGTGCAGAAGTCGTTGGAGACGGAGTCCGTTGGAGACGGAGTTGGATCAATGCGTTGAGCGGCAAGACCAACATGCCATGGGTCCCGGGTTCGAGACCAGATGACCGTGAGCTTTTATTAAGAAATAAAAATAATCCACTCCGTCTCTGGGCTGTTGTCTAGCTCGCAGCAATGCAAACAAGACTCAAGTTTCCTCACTTCCCTTACCCTAAATTCCCTTCCGGCCAAATCCATGCTAACGCATCAAAGGGTTGTCCCCTAGGATTTGGCCACATCGTATTAAAAAAAAGAAAAAAAAAAAAAAAAAAAAAAAAAAAAAAAAAAAAAAAAAAAAAAAAAGAGAAGAAAGAAGACTCGAAACACGATATCGAAATGACCTTCTCGACCGTGGAGGAGGAGTATTTACTGCGATCGATAAGAAGCCACGCTGCACTCATGAGCAGCCAGAGAGACTGATTTGGGTAAGGGTACAGTGGCCAAAGGCAGAGAATTTTTTGAACGTAGGAAGGCTTCCGCGGCTTTCTGCAATAAGATACAGAAGCACGTGGTGGGGAAATTTACGGCGAGGCAGTGGTCAGTGGTCAACTGAGAAGGATATCCTGGCTAACCCTGGAATGAAACTTAAAGTCCATCAAAAGCCGTAAAGCGCAAACCCAAATCAGGTACCGGAACCTTCTACATCAGGAAACCGACCCATGCCATCATTCGACGGAGCAGGTTGGTTCAAAGACATTGAAATCATTAATTGCAATAACCAGTTCACGATTGGCTTTGGGAAAGAGCGCCTCACCGGAGATTGTGGAAAAGACTAACATTTCGATGGTTCCACAAGTGAAGGTACTTATAATTCGCGTGGCGCCATTCGAAGATTGCGCTAAAGCTCTTCTAAAGACAGACTCAGCCGATATCATGGCGGATTGGAAGGTGTTGAAGGTAGAAAATTACCAGGGAGCGAGAGGATGCAAGTTGCGTGCGTATACCTACCTCTGAAGAAGTGTAACATCGAGGACAAAAATACATATACGCTAGAAGTAAGGTTAGGTTGCCAACTACTGAGCTTGAAAATTGCCTTCGAGCCACCTCCAGCGGAAGGGGCTGACATGTCTGTTGGTGAAATTAGTGGAAATAAACCTCCACTAGAGAAGATCAGTACTTAGATCTCTCAACGAAGAGGAAGCTGACTTGGCGCTTGTTCATGACGTCAAGGAAATACAGACTCTTCTTCGCTCAAAGTAGAGATAGGATACGTTCGGCTATACTAGCGAGAAAGAAACTTAATGAACCATTGTTCTAATTACAGCACCAACGACCAGTGAGACTATGTGAGGCTTAAGAAGATGGGCCACATACGCTCATAGCATCAATCTACATGGCGCACGACAAAGAGGCGCTATTAAACGCACAAATTGAAAAAATTAATAAGCTCAAAAGCACAAATATATGCAATTTTAAATACGGTATCGTATGTCCATATGCTTCAATATCTCAAATTCACTACATATAGTGCTTCCCTTTAGGGTTGAGGTTATAAGAATTAAAACTCCAGAAGTCCAGAGTATGTCTGGACTTCCAAAACTCTACTTAATGCGTAGTTTATGCGTATCCAACTCTTTTTTAATGCGCATCCAACACGAACGGCACGAAATAACTAAAAAATAAATGGAATAAAATTGAATCATTTTTCAATAAGAAAACGTTTTGAATCCCAACTTAAAATTTATCTCAGATAAGATGGAAAATTCTCTTGTCAAATAATATTTTGAGAGCTACAAGCTAAACTTTTCGAATTGTTTTCTTTTGAAGAAATTCCCAAAAATTGAGACAATTCTGAAAGTGCCTTCCTTGAGAGAAAAAAAAAAGAAATCAGGAGTCCCCAGAGAAAATATTTGAAAAATATTAAAAGGAATTCCCCAGAAGAACATTTTAC
This sequence comes from Leptarthrus brevirostris, assembly GCA_964036015.1. NCBI lineage: Eukaryota > Metazoa > Arthropoda > Insecta > Diptera > Asilidae > Leptarthrus > Leptarthrus brevirostris. The sequence continues at coordinate 12,364,669 of OZ038373.1, forward strand.
TCTCAAGCCCGATTATTAAATGGTACTAGACAGCCAATATGATCAAACAGTGTTACTATGTCAAATAACATCCGCAATCCTGAGAAATTTCCATTTGAACGTAAAGGTCAATGTCATAAAAATAAATAAACAACTCTCCTGTGTAATGAAGTGCAATAAGAAATATCTCCTGGGCCTCATCAAATTCAATTGTTTTATTACACAAAAAAATGAGCAGCAATAAAACGCTATAAAAAGGAGTAGGCGGAGAGTTTACGTTTAGTGTTTAGGATATTTGCAAGGTACAAAACGAGCAATAAAACTTGCACTTAAATCTTAAAATCTTTTCTCAGCGCTAGATATTAACCCCTTGTTTAGGGGAATCACGTATTTTAGTATATTATGGAAGGTAGTTAGGACGATAGGAAGGTATATGATTGCTTCCTTTTTTCTTTTTTTTTCTTAAAAAGGCGAATGAAACTTTGTGGCATTGTTTACATCAGTAAATGATGCCTATAGTTTTAAACATATATCGGCTACATTGAGCTTGAAAATATGGCGACAGTAAACATTTACATTTATTGGGAAAAAACGACTAAAGGAAGCGGAAATATGCCGCCATAAAGCTGTTTTAGGGTTAAAAGATCATGTGGCATATACGACTTGAAGGCGTTTTATATTATCCTTAAAGAGATAAACAGATTTTCACTTTAAATGCTCGTTTTTTGGAAGTCATTTCGTTTTTCCTTTCGAGCTGTAGATTTTATTGTCGGGTTATCTGAGCTGAACTCACATTTAACAGCTTGATTTAGTGTCCTTGATAAACTTCTTGAGGAATCTTTACGACAATGTACGCCATAAACGAAATAACAATAATTGCAAAAAGGCAGTTGCTGTGAGAAAGTGATGAATTTCAGTTGTTCTAGATTAAATGGAGTTTTAATTTGTTTTTCTACCTAAGGATGTCTTATACAATAAGTCTCGTCTACATAGATCTGAAAAACAATATTTTGGAACTGTTGAGAATGCAAAAGATTGTAGATCCTATTTAAAGCAATTTGTTTTCAAATACTTTGACTCTAAGAACTACAAATCTAAATCATGCCACAAAAAAGTTAGCTTTAGTACCTAAATTTCAATGGAACAAGCAAGATAGGAACAAATAGAGGGACAATATCGCACGGAAGTTGATTGCCATTGAAGGAAGGGATCCAACTTTTGAAGGAACCGCGATCCAATAATGGTAACTGACCTAATGGGAATAATCGCCAGCTCCATTGAGAAATCTCGTAAGGCTAAAACCCAGGGAGTCGAAATGGGACCACAACCGAAATTATAAATCGGTTACGGTCAACCGAAACCAAATTGGGTTTTTTAAACCGCAATTGCAACAACCTTAACCGTAATTAATTTTCTTCAATTCGGTTTCGGTTAGAACCGAAACGTAAAATTTCATTTTCGGTTTCGGTTAAGACCGAAATGTGAAATATAATTTTCGGTTGCGGTTAAAAACCACGTAGATATAAAATTCCACTCCCCACCCCTTCACCTTCCCCTCCCCAACCTTCCACTTCCAACACCCCTCCCACCCCTTCCAACCCCCTCCATCACCTCCCCTCCAGCCACTATCCACCCTCCTCCAACCGACGGTCCCTTCATCTAGACATTTACCGAATTTGCTATGTAATGAAGGTAGTGAAAAAATTTGAAAATATCGCAAGACCGGACATATAACTTCTTCCACGGTCGGTACCAATTGAAATCAGTCTTTGAATTTCGGTCTAGCGGTTACACACATATTTTTAAGGTCTATTTATTTCGGGACCATTTAATTTCGGTCGCTCTATTTCGGTACACTTTAAATTTCGGTTTTAATTTCGGGACCGAAATCAAGACCGGTTAAAACAACCTAAATATGACAGGTTTCGGTCCCGTTTCGACTCCCTGCTAAAATCCCTTGCTTTAAACAAAACTGGTTCGATAATTGTGTTATAAAGCACGAAAAATCTCATTTTAATAGCTAAATATTTTCAGGAGGAGCAACTCAATGTTAGCAAAAGAAATGTATATGCCAACAGAAAATTCAAACAAATGTGCAGGTCAAAAAACACATATATTATACGGACATGACCGCCCAACTGGCTGCCATAAAAGATACGAAAGATTGGTGGGCAACAGGGAAAAAATCCGAGCAGAAGATATCGTTATGGACACTAGCATCCTGCTCAATGATTTCTATTGTTATTTTCAACATATCATCAAAAATGATATCCTTGGTGTAAAAATTTTACAGGATCAAGGATAACATAGCAACATTTTTTGCAAAATTTATTGAGGTGCAATAACTCGAAAATTTGTAAGTGGATTATGGCATGTTGGGTACCATTAGAAAGGATAAAGTGTCAAATTTCTTGCGATGTCCTTGAAAGGACGCATTTAAGTGAGCATACCTCCTTTGAAGGAACCAAAATTTTCAAACGCCATTTTGAAGAGGAAGGGTTCATTTTAGGGAGGATATGGAAGAAAATTTTGATCAGGACACTTCACCACAGGACTCTGAACGAATATCAGACTGGCTTTCGGTCAGGATACTCTACAGTGGATAATCTGTTCAATCTGATCAGCCTAATTCGTATATCGTGAATTAGAGGTAAAAGGAGATATATTACTTCTTTGTACATTTCAAGACAGCCTTGGATACTATTAGTAAAAACGCTCTATTCTATAAGCTGCACAATTCAGATCAAAGATTTCCCAGTGACTGCAGCCTCTTTTATGTGGCCATACATAAAGCGGCAGAATTGACACAATCAGCTGGCAGCAGGGAATTCAATGTGGAAATCCAAGCGGCGTTAAAATCTCTCGGTTCCAACGAAAATCGAAATCTCTCTTTGTGACTACAGAGCTCCACAAACTATAAGCATGAACAGAAGGTACAACTCTGCTGGGAAACCGGGCACAAAGGCATCACCGGAAATGAAGCAGCAGATGTTCTCCCTAAGAGAGAAGCTGTAATGGAAGCTCAGAAAGCGGAACAAATACTTTCTCCGATACACCAAATCTCTCAATGATGGGCTACTAGATCTTTCGAAAAGTGGTAAGAGACCAAAGCGTGTCGTATCGCGTATAGGACATGTAGAAAACCTATGATCAAAAGAAGACTAATTGCCTAATTGCCAATGTAGAGATTTTGTTATACTCTCACTTTTGGGGTACACTTCACATTTTTATGGGGGTTTAAAGATCATCGCGAGTACACTGTACTCGCCGCTCTGGAGAGTATGAACCGCCCAGATTATACTCTAGAACTTCGTTCAAAATATATTCTGGAACGCCGTTTGGAATACAAGAATTGTTAAATTTTTGTTTAAAAATACGCCCTGTATAAATCGTGGCGACTCACACGATAATCCAATCACATCTTGTAATCTGAACCACGCACTGGTCTCGATAAGCTGCCAAAAATTCCTGATTTTCTTTTTCGGAGTGTTCCTTTTCTTCAGACTGTTTTTCCTTACGCAAATCCTCTTCGAAGGCTGCAACGAACTCAAAAATTTCGAGGGCAACCAAACAATCTTCGTCGTCCTCGGAATCAAATACAATATTTGTACTCATCGCAGTAAAAAAAAGGCTTTCGCGCTACACGGAACATTGAAAAAGTAAGCAGAAAGTTATTTAGGCTGCATAGGAAATGGTTATAGCCATATAAACTGTTAAAATGTTGACATCTATATTCACCACACTTGTTGTCAAATTTTTATGTGTCTAGCAGTTTCGCTGTCAAAATTCTCATCGAACCACACCCTCTCTATATACAAGAAGACGTCACGAACAGCTGAGCATTGGTGGTGTAAACAAACCAAAACTTGCTACAGTAAAGAATAGGAAAAGGTTATAGAATTCTTGGAGGAGGTCTTAGGCTTGGTAGAAATCAATGAATGTTAAATTGATCGTAGAAAATATCAACGCGTGCGTGTTGTTCAGGGTTCCTAGATTCCCGCAATAATAGAGCGTGGGAATACTCATAAATACCGTTTGGGAATCTGCCCTGAGAATAAGCGCGATAAAGATACTCTTATTACACTTATTCTGAGCAGAAATTTACACGGATTTTTGAAAAGGAATAATAATCTGCAAGTGTACGGGTAGAAACATTTCACGGTGAATCATTCATTGTAGATAGTGAGACAGAAGCAAATACCCAAAACATCGAATCTTCAGAGCGCTGGATGCGTCAGCAATTGTCACGGGGTGGAATCCGTAAAGAGACCCTTATTGATCATCTGTGCGAATTCATGTGGCGTCGCAGCTGTAAGATACTGCACTGTGACCCTTTCAAAGAGCTCTTGAAGGCTATTAAAATCTATTATCCAGGATGGACAGGGAATCATTAGAATGATGGTTGTTGATTTTATTTGTATTTGGCGTCATTACTACGAATAATCTCGTTTAATTTTTCAGATATCGATAATTGAAGTTAGTGAAAATGCTGTACTTTAATGATGCTTAATTGACAATTAATTGAAGAAAAGTATTATTAGGTTAAGTGCTGTTCTTTAGTGACACATTTTTGAATTAAATAAAAATCCTCTTCCAAGTTCCTGTCTATTTTGATCCATGTCTGAATATACTACCACATTACTAAAGAACAGCATTTATACCCATAATAACCTTGCTCCCCCAAATTAAAATAGTTTGTTAAGGTTGATATTACCCTCTCCTCCGGCAATTTTAATAAATGAGAGTGTACACGCCAGTAAATGCCGAGACCTGGGACAAAACAAATGAAATCCTTCTGGAAACATGCCGTGGCATCTGAGGAAACAGGGTGCCAATGCCACGGATTCCTCTGAGGCGGAAAGGATTGTGACGCTTGAGTGGGTAAGGCAATCTATTAGATCGTTTAATAGGATATGTCTTCACATTGAAGGGACTATACTCGTATACTTAGTTATCCACTAAGTAGGAACCAGCACGCCTATTGTCCTGGGAGATCTAAAGAAGCGGCACTCCATCAGGTAATTCGAGTGGTAGAAGAAGAGCTTAATGGCAAAGGCAAAGCGATGGCCGCAATAATGGACACTGAAGGAGACTTTGTTGACAATATAGACTTCGGAAGGCTGGAGGATGCTCTGATCGAACGTGAAGCTAATCCTACCGTAAGAAGATGGATTGACAATATGTTAAAGACAAGAGTAGTAAACATCCAGAGAGGCGAATCGAGATTGCGAGGGAGGGTAAGCAGAGGATGTCCACAGGGAGGAGTGCTATCCCCCATTTTGTGGAACATTACTGTTGACTCATTACTTCATAGACTTTAGAAGGAAGGCACACATAATGTGGAGTATGCCAACGACATAGCAATTATGGCAAGAGGCAAGTTCATATGCGCCGTAGCAGACACCATAAGGAGATGTATAGGGGTGGTGGAGCAATGGTGTGTGAAACAGGGGCTCTTCATAAATGCAAAAAAGTCTGATTTAATGGTTTTCACTAGTAAAAGGAAGAATCTAGGCTTTACACCAGTAGAACTATTTGGGGAAGAACTTGCGGTCTCGCTCTCGGTCAAGTATTTGAGGGTAGTCCTAGATTCAAGACTTACCTGGCAAAGAAAATCCAAAGAGCGAACAGGGCTCTACATCAATGTGGGAGGGTGTGTGGGCGAAGGTGGGGTATCTCGCCAAAAGCCGCATACTGAATCTACACTATGATGGTGAGACCGAGGCATATGACTCGGTGGTATGGTGGCTAAGCGCTTCAAAGGCCACCGTAAAAAGGCAGTTGAGTAAGGTTCAGAGGCTAGCGTGTGTGGGAGGCCTTTCGAACCACGCCGACAATGGCGTTAGAGATGATACTGGGCTTGCTGTGCTTTAGACATATATGTGAAGAGAACTGCTGCATCAGCAGCTATTCGCGCAAACTGGTACAGATATCGTGATAACCAAGGCCATAGGAAAATACTGGAACTTGTCAAAGATAAGATACCGGAATTATAAATGCCTGTTGATGGTATAAGCAAAGTAAGGGTAATTGATATACACAACGAAACGCTTATAAGAGTTGGGTCCCTCCTTGAAAACCGTCTAACCGATGTAACAATTTTCACGGATGGATCCAGAATTGATGGGAGAGCAGGTGCAAGAATCTTCAGTGAGGACCTGAATTTGAACACCCATCTTTGCCTGGGGGCGTACACCTCAGTAATTCAGGCAGAGATGCCGGCTCTGGTATACGCACTGGATTACAGTTCAACACAGCGCTGGCCTTGGAGTTTGTCCGTAAACTAAACGCGTGTGACTTATCAAATGAGATGACACTGGCGTGGGTCCGAGGACTCGCAGGGATCGAAGGAAATGAGAGAGCGGACGTACTGGCACAACTAGGAGCTGCTTTGAGTTTCCAAGGTCCAGAGCCGTTCACTGTGCTTGGCAAATGTGGGCCACGAGGGAACACTGGGAACAGTGTAACGTCGTGGACTCGTGCAAACAGGCTAAGATGGCGATTGTAGCTTCCAGAGGTGTTGAACAGAGGAAGGTCCTGGATATGGATCGTAGGACCTTGAGATGGCTTGCAGCACTACTAACAGGACATGGTAACTTCAGGTGTCATCTAAAGAAGATGAACACTCTCGAGGATGACACCTGCATGCTAAGCCTGGGTGAGCAACAGACGGCGGCACACATAGTGTGCCAGTGTCCTGCACTGGCAAGCAGAAGAGGAAGGCTAATGGGACACCACTGGATTGAAGATAGAAAAGTGGCAGAGGTGTCTTATAAGGAAATGCTTGCGCTGACCCGAGGAATCGAGGTGAGGGAAGAAAACTAGATTGGTCCGGCTCTCTCTCGGTGAGAGTGCAAGGGGTAGGGACGAAAAGTGACCGGGATAAAGTGGTCTGATTCGGCAAATCGCTAGAGGGGTGTTTTTAGTGAATAAAAATCTCACACTACCAGAGACAATCGGGTCTCCTGATGTCTTTGGAAGATTTTCATCTCTCATGCAAAAGAATGCGAACACTCCAGCTGTGAATAGGAATGGCAAATGTGTATCTTTAAATCTCCATAACAAATTTATGGTGCATCTGCTCCAAAAATCACATTTGGGTGACCGCTATTCGGAAGTATATCCCACTTTTGTACACGGACTTCAAGTTGAAAACATTAATGTTGTAAAATTGTTCAAAAAGAAGTTTGGTTTTTTTTTTTGGACAACATCGTACTGCCATCTAAGGCAATATGCATTACTTTGTCTTATTCCTCACCATCGCAGTAATAGTAAGACCTCTTCTCTCTACTCCTTTAGTATTGATTTTCATCTGTCCAGGAAATATGTAAGGGGTCAGCTAAATCAAATTTGAAAATTGATTGATTCAACGCAAACTGATATTTTACCACAGTAATCAGCAATTGATGAATGGTAAACTCAACGTAAAGAATAGAAAGTTTCAGCTAACTACAATCTTATCCACCTTATTCAATTGGTAAAATTCAAACGCCCATCTACTCAAGTGTAATCCAAATTAAATACGTTAATAATCGGCCTCAGAACTCGCCTACCATATAATAACTGAAACCAATTACAACTAAACATACAAATTATTTTCGTGAGGTAATTACACCCGAAACCTCTTACTCCCAGACGTTTTAATCCTTTTACGAATGTCGATAGTTACTTTCATCTCTAACAAGCTTTTAACCTGTCTGTCAAGTTAAAATCTCCGTGTTGTTGCGAAACCGCGATTTTGCAATAAGCGAATCACCTGTGAAGTAAACCGTCGTCAGTCGATAATTACATTGCAAGCCAGCAGCCAGGGAAAGTGCTGCTGGAAGATATCAAAAAAATAATTCAAAACCCAAAATTCGTTCCCGTCTTCTCCGTCCCGAAATGGTTAGTTTGTTTAAGAGGAATGTGGCAATATTTTGGAGCCTCCTAATGGAATCGATTCCGGACAAGATTTTGATTGGTTAGTAGCAATTATCGTAATAAGGGTCGTTGCCGAAAACAAGTTTCATCGACTCGAGCATTTCTTGCGGCAAGCAAATGAAATTTAATTACTAACTTCTGCTCATAGTGTGTCATTAGGCAGTAGATTCCCTCATTATAAGGAGCATTTGGTTTCAGAAAGTCAAAATGCGTCGCCATTACCGCTGTCTATGACTACTCACCAAACCTATTAGGAGGCAGGACACCCCTCATTTGAAAAGTACATAAAAGGTCTCAACTCCAGGTAAAGTTAAAAGGTATAAAGGTAAACTGGCAGCAGCTTACCTTTTCTTTACAAAATGCCGACAGCCCGGCAGCAGTTTCAAGAAAACTAATACACTTAATCATCGTGACTTTTTGACTTATAAAATTACCCAAGCCGAGCAGGGATTTTAGAAGGACAATAGAAGAGCGTCTGTAGCCTAGGCACCACCGCAAATTCATTTCAAAATCGACTTTTTGTGGCCGTGCGAACAACAATATAAGTGTGTACATTTGGTTTGTCACAACAGCGTATTTCTGGTATTCCTCCTGGCAACAGCTGTTGCAAGTCCCAGGACAATGTAATATTTTACTTTATTCAATTATACAAAAGCCACTCTCTTCCTTAATGGGTGTGCTGCCTCGACCACCTTCAGATATAAGCAGTTTGTGGGCAAACATATTCCCATTTATTTTCTAAAGCCAGACCAGGAATAATTGCTGTTTTCCCCCCATGGCGTGTAATAATTTAAACGCGCCGTAATTTTTCAGCAATACAAGATTTTCTGTCAATGGATTTTTAAAAAGAATTTATTTGTGTGAAACTAATCTTTTTCCGGCCGGAAAGGCTTAACTAAATAGTGCCGGGCATCTGTCAGTTCAGATTCGAAATTGTCTCATAACAACTGATGGTAAGACGACGGAATTATAGGCCACAAATCATTTCGGGGGATTTGCATGATCAATAAGGTGATTTGGTCGAACGTTTTCACACTTTGAATGTTATGATCCGAGATAAAGCGATCGATTGAGTGGGATCTGTCCATTTACGTAATGAAATGAGTGAATTTATTGGATTTTTCAATTATCTTATCTTTGAATGTTAATTTCGAAATTAGCATTTTGTTTTTGAGCTTCCGACGGGAAACTGTTGGCTAATAATCATTGAGTGTTTAAGGTCAGAGTGCGTTTTCAAATGTTTTAGTATCGCTTGGCTAGAGATTTATAATAAAATCTGTTAATTAAGTTTTATCATCTCATAAAAGCCATGTTATTGTGTAAAACTGATCACTCGAACATTCGACATCATCTCTCTCGACAGACGTGGTAGCTCATTTCTGTACCAAATTTCAGGCACATTTTTTTTTATATATGATGTTGCCAAAGCTCAGGGGATGCCCTATGATGCTAAAGCACAGCCTTGGCTGGAAAGGAATTGAGGTTGAGGGAAATGGGTTAGGAGGTTGAGTGAAGGAGGTGTCGATGTGCGCCCCGTTTGAAAGTTTAAGGCTCATAAGACGAGGGAAAAACAGAAGATGGTAAACTGTTCCACATTCGTGTTGTTCTGCTAAGAAAAGATTCCCGAAATTTGACGGTACATCCAAATTTGACCCGGAGAGTATAGGGGTGGGAGCGACTTGTAGATCTTGTATCACGCGTTGTAATGAGTCTACAAGGAATCAGGCTAGCAATTTCGTTAGAACAATGGCCATGGAAATAGCGATAAAAAAGTGAGAGACAACCGACATTCCGTCGATGCTCCAGAGAGTCAAGGCCCTCATAGATTGAGGAATCGCCAATAAGTTTAACAGCCTTACGCTGAACTTTGTCAAACGCGGACAATGCGGTGTATCCTGCCCCTGCCCAAATATGGGAATTATATTCAAGTCTAGGCCTAATGTGGGAGTTGTAAGATTGCTGGATATCTTAATACCCGAGATCTTTAGGGAGGGTGAATTGGGTACATTCACTCCGTCGACTGAAATGGGTTGGGGGTGAACTGGGCGTTTTTTAAGGGACATTAAACAGCATTGAGTTTTGGATGCATTAAACGTAACACGATTTGCTCTGCCCCAAGCGAGGACCATAGAAATGTCGTTGTTTTATGATCCAAAGATGCGTTCCCGATTGACTTCTGAAGCATTTCCACGTGAATTCATTACAGAATCAAATGAGTACGCGAAATCAAGGGTGCTGTCGTCGGCGCAGCTATGAATAGGATTTAGAGTAAGGGATAAGAGATTATTAATAAAAAGGAGAAGTAAGTTTGGTGAAAGAACTGAACCCTGAGGTACACCGGAATTTATTTCGTAGGAATCAGATGTATCTCCGTCAATTACTACACGGATTGAATGGCCTGACAAAAAACTCTCTGTCCATATAACGAGGATAGGGTGCAGACCAAATGTGTGAAGTTTGGCTAAAAGGGCAGCATGCCAGACTCTATCAAAAGCCTTTGAAATATCAAGAGCGACGATTTCGGACTCACCAAAATTATGGAGACAATGATTCCAACGCTCCGTTAGAGCCGTTAGTAAGTCTCCGGTTGAGCGGCCAGCGCGGAAACCGTTCTGACAATCGTTGATAAGATGGTTATTTTCTAGATATTTCAACAACTGAGAGTTGATGAGTGATTCAAAAACTTTAGATATGATCGAGGTTAGGGAAATTGGTCTGTAGTTAGAGGGGTCGCAAGCCTCTCCTTTTTTAAGTATCGGCTGGACATGAGCAAATTTCCATACACTTGGAAACATTCCTGTTGAATATGACAGGTGAAAAAGTTTGCGCAGAGGTTTAGCCAAAGCAGAGGCGCAGCATTTTAAAACAAGTTTTAAAACAAGGGGGCGAGAAACCATCAGGCCCAGTAGCTTTAGACACGTCGAGTTTCGAAAGTACTCTAAAAACTTCCCGAGTGCGAAAGTGTAGCGGCTTTTGCCTACTAGTGCACTGTGATGGAGATGGAAGTGGCTGCGATGAAGGTGGTAAGTACGAGTTAGCAGCGAAATTAGCAGCAAACAGGTTGGCCTTGTCCAATGAGTCAGTAAAAACATTCCCATTATAAATGAGTGGTGGTGTTGACGAACAGGTGAAATTGTTCTTTACGGTTTTTACTAGAGACCAGAAGCCCTTACTACCCTTTTGAGTAGAAAATACCTTCCGTCTGATGTTCTGGTCGAAATTGAACTTAGCCCGGCTAATTGCTGAATTGCAAATATTCCGCGCATCTCTATAGATACATCTCAATTTCTCTGAAGGGTACAATTTATATTACTGGAAGGCTGCGAAACAGTCATTATTGAACCAATTGGTGTTAGTTGGTTTGATGTTCTTGAAGCTATGAGGAATAAAGCGATGCATTCCAAACCATAGGATGTTCAAGATATAATCGGTGCTTCTGTTAACGTCCTTCATAGAAAAGCAATCAGACCAATCCAGCTCTCTGAGATATTTATTAAGTCCCGCCCAATCAGCATTCTTATAATGCCACACTAATCTTTTGGTGGAGTTTAGGTTAGTGGTTGTCAGAGAGGAGATGGAGAATTGGGCGGAGATTAGACAATGGTCCGAATTACCCAAGGGAGATGTCACCGAAACCGAGTATTTTTCTGGATGCGATGTTAGAAATGTATCAATTCCTTAGAAATATGTAATGATCGGAGATTAGAGCGGTTTAAACAGGCCACGGGACAATTTCCTGGGACAATATTTTAAAGGTTCGTGCTGGCCATAACATGTACGATGTGGTGGAATATATAATAAATTTCGAGTTCTAACCACATCTAGAAATGTATGAAGGCATATTATAGTACTGAAATAATTTACGTAAGGCATAACGAGTGAAATTTTTTTGAATCAATTCAATCCTCCTAATGAGATTCTGTGTGTGGGAGCACCATACCATAGACGCGTACTCCAGAATCGATCGGCCTAACGACATGTATAAAACGTTCAGAGTATAAGGATCCTTGAAGTCCGCAGAGTTACGTTTAATAAATCCAAGCATTTTTGAAGCCTTTGCACAAATAAAATCAGTGTGCAAGTTAGACCTTAGCTTACAATCAAAAACTACTCCAAGATCATTAATTTCATGAGGTCTCTCGAGCGAAATTCCATCAATTTTGTACTCATAGCGGAAAAGTTGGTGAACAGTCAGATTGGCTTCTTATAGAAGCAAATACCTTAAGATCATCAGCATATAACAAGAACTGGGCAAAAGAGAAGATTCTGGCTACGTCATTGATAAATTGAAATTATGAATAGAACTGGACCTAAATGACTGCCTTGTGGAACACCAGACAATGTCTTGAAAATGCGTGATTCTAGAGAATCAATCTTAACACATTGAGAACGGTCACTCAAATAGGACAAAATCCATTTTAGAAAAGATGAGTAAAACCCAAAAGCATAAACCAAAGCCCGGTTGCCTATAAGCTTGCCTATAAGTAAAGATAAATTAACTCGATCAAAGGCTTTAACAAAATCAGTATAAATGCAGTCGACCTGTGCACCATTTTCAACTTGCTCCGAGACATAACGTTTAAAAATTACTAAATTTGTTAAGGAAAAATGTGAGTTTTTTTCCCATCTATTTAAATATCTTAGACCACTTAAGATCGTTCTAAGCGGACTTCACCAAATTCCAAATGCAATTGAACTATATGATGAACTCAAGAAATTAGGAATAGCGTGCGATGACCTTAAGCCCATGAAAGTTAATAACAAAAGATATTATGAACAATCGAATTATTTGAATTATTTTAGCTTGAAGCTTCGTTTATTACACACCACGAGATTCGTTAATGTATCGAAGACGGTGAACAATTCAATTATTCGATACCTGAACAGAGGCTTATGATCAATGTCATGTCATGGTCATTGGACGCGAGTTGCTTCGCACTCGCGCTCGTATTTTTTTCGATCACAGTTTCTTCGTTATCCCCGTTTGCACTGAACAGAATTTACGTTTTAGATCGTTGTGCTTTACAATCGTTTGATCGCTTGGGATATAAGGACATTTTAAGTTACTGCACTTCGGTACGGATTCAATATCCAACGTCTACTTATAAGAGTCTTTCAACTGCGTGCCCTCGACGCTATAAGCATAAACCCCAGCCTTCTCTAGATACAAGCCCGAAAAACATGACAGTTCGGCCAGTTCACCACCAAGCGTGTCGTCATTATTTCATTTATTTTTCTACCACAGATTGACCAATCCTTGCACACACAAATAAAACTGCACAGTCCCGCAACCAAAACCAAAGAGAAACGCTGACGTCATTGACGCATTTTAAGCTCAATACTTCAACAAAACGAGCACAAGAGAGTTTTCTATTCAAAGCATATGAAAATTGTAAAGAGAGACACTTTTTATCGTGAACATTTGTAGGTTAGCCTCAAGAAAAATTCAACTTGAGACTGTAAAAATACTGCGAAAAATACTACGAAAACGTAGAATTCCCCAACCTTTTCCTATTTTTTACTGTAGCAAGTTTTGGTTTGTTTACACCACCAATGCTCAGATATTCGTGTCAGCTTCCGAGCTTGTATCAAGTGTAGCCTGTGCAAACACGTGACGTGACGACGGACGCGTGACATTGTACAAAAAAGGAAAAAGGTAGAAAGACGTGGAAGATAAAAAACTATTTTACAGTAATATTCTTAACCAATAAAATAATCAATTTTTGCAACAACAAAAAACTATAATCCTCCCTTAAACACAAAAATATTTTTTTCGGGCAAAATAGTCGAATTTTGTCGTGAATGAGATGAAAAATTAAGTAAAATTTAACAGCCAAAACAACAATTTTACAAATTTTTCTAAAGCTCCTCGGGAACACCCACGATTATTTTGATTTATTTAAATTTCAACGGAGATCTTCTGCCCACATTCAAATCTTAGACAGTACGAAAAAAAAAATGGTTAGCGCAAATTTTGAAAACGCTCTCTTTCAAAGACCATCCGGGCCACGGTATCGCCATCCTGTCTAAGGTATTCAAATAAAAAAGATTTATCGCAAACTCGTTCATAAAAACTTAATTATAGGTAAGTGTCTCCGCAATATCATCTTTCAATCGAATGCAAGCATTGAAATAATTTCACAGAGCCCCAAAACTTAAGATATAAAAACATTTTGCATGACCGAGTCATTCTTTCAGGGGGAATTGTTTGATTTTGAACAGAGCGAACATCTACATCCTTTTTGTGAAATCAAACAAGAAATGTCTGTCTGTGCTGGAACAAAACTTCCGACCGCGTTCGTTCATTGCTCGGAATACCAGCAGTCAGTACAGATAGGCGGCTCCTTTGAGACATGATTCATCCGGTTATGGTATTCAAATTCTGCAAGGGTCTGAGCACAATACCACCTCCATTGATAAAATCGACCTTAAAAAAAGCACTGCAAAAACCTATGAATATCATCATATCTGGCGTATCGTTCCCATAGTCAAGTGGAAAACATGTTTTATGAAGAAAAAAAAACCCCATGAAATTTTTGCATATAAAAAAAAGCTGCTCAGAATAACATTTGATAAAAGAAAAGCGGGTGGAAAAATCTTCTCTTAATAAATTGAAGTTAATGGAATAAACTAGGTCTATTCGTTTTAGAAAGCTTAAATTAAGACAAAGATACATTTTGAACACAACATGGAGTCCTAGCGTAAACTCTACGAGCCACAGGCCATCACAAAAGGAAGCCAAGAGGACAACTACTGAAGAAGTATTACTTTATTATTGTTTGTTTCGTCCCTGGCTTGACGATGCCTCGAGACATATCAGGAACCTGAAGAAGGTCTGTGCTTGGGGGAGTGACGGCGACTATCTGTCTTATTCTGAGCTTTGTCCCCCGGTTATCCTCTCAGTTTCAGATTTTCTATGCGGAATTCTTGGGCAGCATGAGGTCCACGTTGTTGGCTAACCCTAAGCAATTCTGGAGGTTTATTAACTCCAAGCGTAACTGTGATGTATATTTTTCTTCTCTAATTTACTGCGATTGTGAAAGTGATGATCCCTCTTCTATCGACAACTATCTTGCGGATTTTTTCCCTACTGCCTTCTGTGATTTTAACTGTGATATTTCCTCTATTGATTTTACCCACTTGACTAGGCTTCCGCCCACTTCTCTCGAGTCCGTAGACCTTTATTTCACAATGCATCCGTTGCTGAGCATCTAACCCCCCCCCCCCCCCCCCCCCCCGACGGCATTCCTCCTTCTTTAAAAATCGTCAATCGTCTCTTGTCCACGTCCTTTGTTATGTATTCAACCTGTCCTTATGTTCTGGTCATTTCCCTGTTCTTTGGAGCAACTCTTTGAATGTCCCTCTTCATGCAAAATGCAGTAAGTCCGATATCTGTAATTTCCGGCTTGTGTCATGTACCAAAGATTTTCGAGGTCTTGGTCTGTAAAGTGCTCCACTGTACACCTTTCATTTGATTCTTCCAACATGGCTTCCTTAAGGGTAAATCAACTACCACCAACCTCCTTAAATTCCTGAATTACTCTTTGCCAGTCATCGAATCGGGTAAACAGGTGGACTGTATTTTTACGGATTTTAGCAAAACCTCATTGACCATCGAATCCTAGTCTTCTTATTTGTCTGGTCCAACGCAGCGTATCCTGTTTCGGGTAACTCTACCGAAACAAATCTCTGTCACCTCGGAGGTGCCTCAGGGTAGCATCATCGGCCCGTTCCTTTTCATTCTATATATAAATAATGTTTCGCTTCTTTTGTAGAATGCTAAAATTTTTTGTTATGCGGACGGTGGCAAGATATTCAACACTGTTTCTCAGAACTCCGATTGTGGTCTGCTCAACACTAATTTGTCTGCACTTTGTGAATGGTGCGCTTGTAGTCGCCTTCCCTTGAATGCCGTTTTCCCGTAACAAAAGTCCTTTACCATTTGATTAATCCGTGGATGGTATTGTCTCAAAGTGGGTTGATAAGGCTAAGAATTCGGGCGTGGTTCTAAACTCTCGATCTTCTTTTGAAGACCACATAGCATCAATCGCTAATAGGGCTAATTCGACGCTTCGCTGTGTTAAAAGATGGTCCAGGGAGCTTGATGACCCCTATTTTATCAAAATTCTGTATTGTACTTTTGTGAGAACAATCTAGGAATACGCCAGCCCTGTCTGATCTCTCTACTTCGCTGCCCCTATCAGTCGCAATTTGTAAGGTTTGCACTTCATGGTCTTCCCTGGAATAAACTTATCACGCTCCCTCCTTATCTTGACCTTGTGAGGCCAATCAGATTTGAAAGGTTTACATTCCGTGGTTTTCCCTGGAATAACAATATCACGCTTCCTGCTTATCTTGACTGTTTGAGACTCATCTCTTTTGACTCCCCTGAAAAGAAACGCAATATTTGCCAAAATCCTTTTTATCTTTGATTTAGTACAAGTAACGATTAATTCACCCGAATTGATGATGGCTGTGAGCATCTTTATTCCGTCCAGTACCCTAAGGAGTCATAATTTACTTCACGTTCCTCCACCGAACACTATATGGTATGCACTCTCTTCGATGTCTCGCCTGCCACTATTTTTGTTCAGTGTCTGCCATTTTGTATTATGAAGCGTTAACATTCTTGTTTGGCAAGAAATGGGGCTTAAGCTCTCGGATTGTACACAGGATGTACATTTCCATTGTGAACTGATTCTTATTTTTCTAATGGCATAGTAATCTGGAGAACTACTCTTGAGAAGCTGAGTAACCTTTTGAATAGCTGAGTAAAGGTGACGCTGCAGACCATGCTCCACTACTCGACTTCCACTATAAAAGTATAGCTGCACCCAACGCCATAACACTATCTTTCAGTGAAGAAGATAAGAGCTCGGTTTACTCGGACTGCCTAAACGTACGTAATCAGCATCGATTGCCGAACTACGTGAGTGTTTCAAGCAGAGTTCTGGCCATAGAAAGAGCGACCCGCCCAAATCTACCTAACAAGCGGCAATAAAGGCGCTTGATGCCAGAATAGTCTCCAAAACTTAGGAGCAATACACAAAGTAACACTCGCTGGGTCCCTGGTTACCGAGGGATACAGGAGAATGAGGCGACTGATACGCTTGTGAAGGAAGATTCTCAAGTATATGTTTCCTGTATAGACAGGTCGATCAACCTGCCTCTAGCTAGAATCAGTTAAAAGAGAAGTTGACCTCAAGGCTATTCAGATTTTTAAGAAGGAATCTGTTAAGGTAGCTGTGGCGTAATTGGCACATTAAGAAAGCGGATTTATAGCTAAGAAGAGAACGCACGGATCTCCGAAATATTGTAGAACTCATTACAGCCCACTGTCTTTTCGACAGACACGCAGAACGTCTACGCATACCCACCAATGAGGAGGAAGAAGTAGAAAACATACAGCATTTACTATGCGATGGCCAGGCCCAGCTAGGTGAAGGTATGAAACCTTAGGCGGTACTTCTGCGGAGAACTAAAGTTGCTAATATAGTGCTGAAACACCTTCTTAGGTTTATTAACAGTTGTGGGTAAAGCCTATATTATTATTCAGCCACCAGTCTAACCTAATCTAACATTGACAGAACGTTTACAAATTTTAAAATCAGTATTTGAATCGCCATAATATGCACTTCGTGAATTTTATAATCGACCATTCATCTGAGGAAGCTATTCTCCACATAATATGAGGATGCCAGTACGACAAAGAAACCCTCGGAGTGAAGCCAATATTGCCGCTGTCAGTGGAGTAAGTGATAACATGTCCACCTACCAATCTGGATGTCCCAGGTTTATATCCCACCAACGTCAACCCATGGTTCTTTTCTGCAGACAACAGATTACGATAAAAAGATCATTATTGTTGCAGAGAAAATGTCACTGGTTCGGACTCCACTTGCAATCGTTGTCTCGAATCGTGTAAAGTTCTTCATAAGAAGTGCACTTACTATCCCCATTTTATCCAATTTACAAAATAAAATAAGTATAGAAATAAATAAATAAAGCTCTGACTTACCGGTAGTATGATTTCCAATGAATTCAAAGTCATCATCTTGATCCCAGTGTTTTAAGGACAAATTATTTAAAGGTGTAGCGTTGGCAAATTCTAAATTAGCAAAATGCCAATCCAATATTTGACGATCCTTTGATGAGAGGTAAACGTCACTGAAAATAAAATTAATTTGATGTTTTTTAAAAAGTTATTTAGTGAAGTGAAGAAAAATATTGTTACTGTCAAAATTAATAAATTTTTACTCAAGTATTCCAGATATGAAACACAAGTATCCACAAAGCAATAAGGGAACTAAGTAAGAAAAAAGTTAAAATGTAAAAATTTTCGAAAGTTTACATTTTGTCTCATTAGAGTTTTATGACGAACAACAGAATTATGTTAGATAATGGGACGAGGTTATGCTACTTAACATAATTTAAAAAATTGTCTCCTCCACCAACGGGTACAAACTTTTAATCATAGCTTTATTAAGTGTCTCTGCCCCAAATCTGAAGCCCTCTCGATTAAATCTAATGAGTTAAATTCTAAGTTCCCTCATCTAAGAGATTACTTGAGTCCTGGTCAGCCTCTGTCTTCAGAGACTCTGAACCCTTTGGCTGAGAATCGTGTTAATATATTTTCTGACGGTGCGCCCGTCGTTGACCTGTCGGACTCTAAGCCTACGTGTGTTACAACTAATACATCTAGTACCGCATCGGGCCTTGCTATTATTACCTCTCATACTGTTGATCTTCTCTCTTCACATGACGCACCTTTAATCGATGCCCATGAGCTATCTCAGAGCGCAGACTACACTCTGAAGATTGCACAAATGCCAGAATCATTCCTTGTTTCCCGGCTCGACCCTTCTATCTATGTTGATGATGTGATAACATATGTGAAAATGGGCAGCAAGGCTGACGACTCTGCACTTCTCTGTTGTCATCGTCTTAATTCTTGCCTATCTCAGGACCTTGTATTGTCTTTCAAGTTGACGGCTTCTTCGCCTCTTTTCGAAGGCATCTGTTCTCCGGACTTCTGCCTAAGAATACCATCGCACGAGAACCTCAAGTTAGGTTTATCCGCGGTGCCCATAACAGAGCAATAACCAATGCAGCAAAAAACAAAGTACGCTGTTTTGATAACGCAAGTTTTGATAGTAAAGTTATTCCACAGTGATGTAAAAAACGAGTGATGTAAAAAAAACTTTATGGGAAGGCAGTTGATTTGAGCAATACAATAGTCGAATTGGATACTGATCAGTTATCCGCTATTGTCAGTTTCCATTCGCTCATCGTCTTCGTCTTCTGCTATGAAGGAACTAGTATTCGGACCCCAATTTGGAGCACCTTGCTTATGACTTTAAGAGATAGAACTTCTCTGAGAGAACTTATAATATCCTTTTAATTGATTTTTCATCATTGCTGGACAATAATGTTATATGTGCCGCCTTGTTTTATAACAAGATTTCTGATTTGTTTAATTCGTTTGTTCCACTAAAACCGAAGAGGTCTACCTGCTAGTACAAATTATGGAAAAATTACTAGCGTTGTAAGAGCCCGTCAGTGTATTTTGATTGTGTGATTTAAAATAAGCTAATGCATAATGACCCCCGCACTTTCTTTAAATTCGTGAATATGAAAAAGATATCTGCGATATGGTATGAGGGGTCCGCCAGCAATAACGTGTCCGACGTAGCTAATAATTTTACTTCGTTTTTAGGGTTCCGTACCAAAATGGTAAAAAAGGGGCCCTTATGATGCGACTTCGTCTATCTGTCTGTCCGTCGCGCCAGCTTATTTCAGGAACTACTATTTCTATCGACTTGAAATTTGAAATGGTTTTAGATAATCTTTGCTCAACTATGCTGCAAATGAAGAAATTGCAAAGAGGATCGAAAGGAGGGTTCACAATTTTAAAGTGGGATTACTAGGTCAAGGAGGGTATCATATGAAAGGGCTTCATTTGCACATTACAGAATAAATTTTCATTTCCTTTTATGTCGCATAGTTTCGGCATATGATGAAAAATGTCTAAAAAAAATACGACCCCCCCCCATATCACCGACGTTTGAGAAGCAGGAAATCTGAAATAATTAGAGTTTATAGAGGTTTATGTAAATATCACAGAAAAATAAAACTAGTATAGTTACTCGTACTTGCAGAGATTTTATTTTGAGACGTGTTCTACTCCGACAACTTTAAGCCATCTAAGGATAAATTTGGTCATATTCTGGATCGTCCCGCTTAAACTGATTTCTCCTTTATAGTTCATAAAAAGGGCCATAACAACATTCTAACTAATTATAGACCAATCGCGAAGATATCCTAAATACCCGAATTATAGTAGCCGATAGTGTATTTGCAACTTATTAAGTGTTGTAAGAGCTTAATCTCCCCCAATTGGAATGGGTTCTTGCCCGGCAGATCAACGACTACTAACTTGCTGTAATTTTCCTCCCTCGTTGTTTCAGGCTTCTAACGAGACATGCAGATGGAGTGGACTGTATCTACACTGACTTCAGTAAGGCCTTTAATAAACTTCCTCACTCCGTAATTTTGTTTAAACTTGAAAGGCTACATTTTAGCAATCTGCTGTTCGACTAGATTTTCTCCTACTTAAGAGACAAGACATATCGAGTATCGTTTCGTGGCTCCACTTCAAGAAATTTCAGGGATTCATCTGATGTGCTGCAAGATAGCCATCTCGGCCCACTACTGTTCGTGTTTGCTATTGATGACATTATCCCTCTGATCGTGCAACTGACATGAAGATCTTTTACTATCTTAAGGATAATGATGACTTGTCCTTGTGACTGAGCCATGGTCCTAGGCACAATGGCTTGAAGCTCAATTTTTACTGAAACCTCAATTCACATGTTTTTAATAATATCTTTTCGGGGAATGGCGCCCATCGCATGCTGTCCGTATGACCTTGGGGTAAAACTCGATAGAAAACAAGATTTTACTCTACATATTAATTATATTGTATCTAGAAGTAGATTAATCTTAGGCTTTGTAAAGCGTTGGTCTAGTGAGTTCCCGAATTTACCGACTTTGATTCTGTTCTTAGGTAAAGCCTATTCTTGAATATGCATCTCAAGTCTGGTCGCCCCACTACACTGTTTATTCCAAGCAGTGCAGCGTAATTTTTTTAGATTTTCGTTCAGAGAGCATCCGTGGAACGATCCGCTTAGACTCTCGCTCAAAACCGACCGCCTCCGTCTGCTCGGTTTGCCCTAACTTAAGAAAAGGCTTAAAGACACTGACTTGGTCTTTATTCGCAAGCTCTTATATTCAAATATTGACTCAAGTACTCTTGTTAACAGGGTTTCTTTTAGACAAACCCAACATAGTTTCCGAAGTTTGTTGTTATGGCAGGCATGAAGCAACTAACCGATTGTGTATGGCTGTTAATGCACTTCCCTATTTCGATCTAGCCCTTATGAAGGAATTACTAAAGAACAATTTATCCTCCGTGGCTGTCTGTATTACATAATGTGTCTCCTTTCATATTTCCTTTTTCTTTTTCTTTCCTTTTTCCTTCTTTTTCTTCCTATGCATGTTGGGATGGCAGCCTCATATTACTGATTTGATGGAATAGGTTAGCTTGTCTTGCGCCCTACCAAGAAGTTCGACTTCTATGTTCGAAGGCAAACTCTATTCAATATCAATTCAATTCAATATCTTTTTTTATTTATTTTAATCATTGACGGATAGAAGTTCCTAGACCAATTTTTCCAAATTAGCTACGATTCGTATGAGTTTGCTTTTCGCTAAATTTAGGCATCTTTTCCAGGACCTAAAGGTTTTTATAGCAAAAGGAATGAAAACTTTTGATTCAAATGAATTATTACTGGGTTTAAAAGGGAATCCATATAAACTTGGTTTGCATTCAACAATGATCATGCTCTACTTGTGGTGCTCTTAGAAGGTGTTAGGCACTGTGAGCTAAACAAACCATCAAGTCTGACCACAGCTGTTCCCAGTTTGAGAAGAAAGAAGTCAGCACAAAGCACTCTTGTTTGTCCAATCAAAACACAACGTGTTTCACGCCCATCAACGCCTAACAACACTTCTCCGCCAACAAGACTTGCTGAAGCTTAGCCAAGTAGTCCCACAATGCATTTCCTCCTAAGTCCTAAAAAAAAATAAAATTCAGAAAAGGACAACTCCTAAGGTTGTGGTCACCTTGTCTATAGGAAACTCGGCGAAAAAGGCCCTCGCAGTCAATATTAGAATTCAATAGGTGGTGAATAAATGTAATACCAGCAACTTTAGGTCGTTTCTTCGAGAGTAAACGTATTGAGAAGCTGGAGATGATCCATATACTTGACTTGACAGTACGACAACCAGACCTGCGACACGTACTCGAGAATAAGTCTGACAAGAGAACAATATAAAAGCAAGGTATTCACATAAGAAAATTTTTTCAACCAAAGTTTTACGCAGACAAGCATCAAGCTGCCCTCAATTTCCAGTATAATCCGAGTTCAATGTCTGACTCCGTGCAACAAAAAGTGGTAAGTCGGAAAGTGTAGGAGAAGGGAAGGGAATCATAACGCTTAGAGAATGTCATAACAACACTTTTGTTGAAATTAGGCTGTATACATACTGACATACCAACAGCAAAAAGAGTTGAGGTCCTCCTAAACCTAAGCACAATCGCTAGCGTACTTAATGCTTGAGAAAATCTTAATGTCATCTGCATAAATGAAGATCTTACAGCTTTTTAGGAAGTGACCAATGTCATCAACAAATGAAATAAAAAGCAAGGGCCTTAGGTGACTGCCTTGTGGAACCCTAGATGTCACACTGATTATTATTGAGGTTAAATTGTGAAAATAAACCTGGTGTGTTCTATCAATCAAATACAACTGAAACAAACGAATGAGAATAGAGGGAAACCTAAGCCTGAGTAACTTGAAAACGATGTTGGAATGAAAAAGCCAGCTTTACTGATGTTAATGTAAATGTAGTAATGCACAAAATGTGCAGGAAATATCCACATGACCCAAGTGAATTTTTAAGCTAAAAATCAAAACAACACTTGTTTAACTCGAGCAACGTAAGCAATAAAAGAATTTCTTAACACGATCGGCGTTTCTAATGAAGACCCCGTTCGAAACCCGAAAGAACGTCATACGTGAGCCTTATTATAGCTTTGGAATGGAAGAGAGTTTAGCCTATAGTTAGTTACATCCTTTCTAAACCAATTTTTATGAACAGATATAATAAAAAATCCTTCCACAGGGAAATGCCCACTAGAGATTGATTTGTTGAACAGAATACCCAAGGTGATAACTCAATTTGCTAATACTCGACTGCTGGTTATAAGAAGTTAATTCGTTGTTACCTCAAATAGGCAGCTTACGTTTCGCGTCATAGCAATCAAATAATTAGTAGCTTTAAATATTTTCTGTTCGAGGGGTGTCTTACTTTATTTGTGCTATTAGTTCATAGAATTGCGTGCCAACTGATATTTAACGCATTGGTTCGATTAGTGGATTCAAAACGTGCTTTTACTTTAAGTGTTTAATATGATGTTGATTGCACCTTTGTGATTTTATTTTATTTTTTGCTTATTTAAGTTAGTTAAGATTGTAAGTCTTTCTAATAGTTAAAATTAAAACAATATTTCTCACCAAACCCTTTACTCGAACGTCAGAGTAACGACACCGAACCTCAAGCGATGCATAAACTAAAAACGGACCCGATTTCGTTTTCAACAAATCCATCCAATGCATGCTCTACTTAACCAAATAATTACCCAGTCTAACTTCAGCAAAGTTAGTTTGTTATGGAATAACAAAAGTTTTTAGGATTTAAATAATAAACTTAAATTTGAACGACAAGATAATAATTGAAATAATTAAAATCAAATAATTTTCCCATTGAAAATTCTTAATTGTTTAAATTTGTTTAATTGCAGGAAAATCACTATTCACGTCCAACTAAAAAACTTTCAATGTCCCCAAACTTAATGGGTAGTTACAAATTTAACATGAAAACATGAAATTTATCAGTTTTCACCTAAGGATAGACTCAAAGCACAGTTTAGAACAAAATCCAAAGTTCCTGTCCACATTCATTTTACATTTCGGTTCCTCCACTAATTGAGATTTCAACCCCATCTGTCGAACTGACTAACCCTCAATCTTGTGGTCATGCCAACACACGTAGACAGCAAACTGTACTCCGTTTGAAGTGCATAACCTTTCATCCTTTTCCTCATGATTAAAAACCATTGACTGTAGCTCAACTCGATAATTATGGTGTACACGGATCTATACGCTTCAGTGAAATCAAATAAGTTTTATCTTTAGTTCAAACTCGGAAAATAAGGTGTTCTTAGAAATTGCTTTGAGAGACCGTCCAGGTGAAATGGACGTAAATTGTAATTTTCATGAATTTTAGAGAATGCCATTACTTAATGGTTTATAAAAAAATGATCGTAACTACCAATTGGAATAAATTACTGTCATGTAAAGACGAAATTTATTACTTCCAGTGTTTTAGAGGATGATTTCAATTTACCCTTGTTGTATATGGTTTTATTACAACTTCCTGCAAAGATAATGAAGGAAGCCTTCAGTCTAATGCCTGATCAGGTCCCACACTAAAGGGTTATTTTCCAGTGGTGCAAAAAAAATACAACCAATAACGTATAAGAACCTGAAAAGTGTAGAAATTTATCGATGAAGCAGAACCGACATATGAAAGGTAAGCGACATTAGATCGAACTATTTAGGGTAGATAAGCTAATTTAATAGCATGAAGACGAATATTTATGGTTAGAACTTAAAACTAAAACTTATTTCTAGTTCAAAATAAAATTGGTAAAAGAAGATGTGCAAAAACGTATGATATTGTGATAACCATTTCAATCTAAGCAACGTAAAGTGGCGCTGGATGGACGACGATGAAATGATGATTCCGTTTAATGTTAATTCGGATATTGAAGGTTTAGTGGTAGATACCTTACTTGGGTTAGGATTACTGCAAATTAACGGTGTCAGTAATATGCTTAATAGATTCTTAGATTTAGTTCTCTTAAATGACGATTTATTTGGAAAGGTGAATGAATCTCTTAGGGCTATAAGTAAATGTGATGTACACCATAAACCTATTGAGTTAGATATTCTATTTTATGAATTTTCGAAATTTAATGTAAACTCTTCGATAGTGGAATTGGATTATTTTAATGCTGATTTTTCAGGTTTAAATACCTATTTTCTAAATATAGATTGGTTAAATATATTGTCCAATAATTCAGTGGAAGAAGCATATGACAGTTTCAAATATAATATAAGTTCTGGTTTACGTCAATTTGTTCCTAGTAAAAGAAAATATTTAAATTCACATCCTAAATGGTACAACAAATCACTTTTGAGGCTGAAAAATGCAAAAAATAAAGCTAATACGCGTTTTAAAAGGTATGGTCAACTATACGATTTTAACAATTTTAAACGCCTCCGGAAAGAATTTGAATTTTTGCATAGATTCTTGTATAGGCAATATGTTTGGACCGTTGAGGAAAATATAAAAAAGGATAGTAAGTGTTTTTGGTCTTATATTAACAATAAGAAAAGTTCTTCACACTTCCCTAGTATGATGGAGTACAATAATACGAAATCACGTAATTTGCAGGAAACTTGTAATCTTTTTGCTCAATTTTTTGAATCACTTTACAGCGACTCTATAGTGAATGACTCTTTCAATTTGCCCGAAGTTACATCTTGATGTCGGGGTATTACTAGTTGATCAAAGTGACATAGAATTAGCAATTCAATCACTTGATAACAATTATAAACAGGACTTTGAAGGTTTTTCTGCAATACTTTTAAAAAGTTGTATTTCGTCACTTCTTGAACCGCTTTCTATTATATTTAAACGTTCTCTTACATCGGGAGTTTTCTTAGATGAATGGAAAACTACCGTTATTAAGCCCATTTTTAAGAGCGGGGATAAACATTTAGTTAAAAATTATAGAGGTGTTGCAATCATGAATGTAATACCAAAAATTTTAGATTGCATTATTGCAAATAAACTTTCTTTTATCTGTAAAGAATGTATATGTGCGGAGAAACATGGATTTCAGAAGGGCAAGTCAACAGTAACAAATCTTGCGCTGTTTACAAACTATTGTGTGAATGTTATTGAACAGGGTGGCCAGATTGATACTGTATATACGGACTTTTCCAAAGCTTTTGATAGAGTCAATACCGAGTTACTGCTAATAAAATTATTTAACTTAGGTTTTCATGGAAGATTTTTAAAGTGGATATCATCCTATTTAAGGGGAAGGAAGCAATTTGTTCGTATATCGAATACAACTTCAAAAATCATCAAAGTATCATCAGGTGTTCCTCAAGGTAGCCACTGCGGACCCATCTTGTTCCTTCTCTTTATAAATGATGTTGTAAAATGTTTTTCAGTTGCTCGCTGCTTAATATTTGCGGATGACCTAAAACTTTTTCATGAAATACGTTCAAATGAATGTTGCCTTTTACTACAAAATGATCTTGATAGTTTAGCTGACTGGTGCGAGTCAAATAATCTTTCTTTGAATAGCTCCAAGTGTTCGGTTTTATCTTTTCATCGTTCTTTAAGACCCATCAGTTACGAATACACTGTTAAAGATTGTCCTCTAAATCAGGTAAACAAAGTAGTTGACTTGGGTGTAGTGTTTGATAACAAGTTATCATTTACAGAACATATTGAGTATGCCACATCAAGATCATTTAAACTCTTAGGCTTTATAAGGAGAAGTAGTCGAGATTTTAAGGATCCATTTACCATGAAGTCGCTCTATGTGTCTATAGTCAGACCAATTTTAGAATATGCTTGTGTGGTTTGGAGTCCAGGCTATCAAAATCATATTAACAGGCTTGAATCTGTGCAAAAATCAGTTACACGTTCTTTGTGTTGCAAACGTCAATATTGGAGAGATAATATTCCTTCATATGAATCCCGAAGATTGTTGTTTGGTTTACAAAAATTAAGCTTCAGACGTGATTGCTTTCGATCTATATTTGTTAAAGATATTTTGTGTTATAATATTAATTGTCCAGAGTTACTTAATTTGATTAATATCCATGCGAGTGAGAGAATGATGCGATCAAGAAGTTTGTTATATGCTCCTTTCCATACAACTAATTACGGTCGTCATGAAACCAATGAGTATATTAAAATTTAATGAGTTTAACCGTTTTGTAGATTTTACTCTTCCTAGGAATTTGTACAAAAGTGAATTATTTGCTATTGAAAATATTAAATATTGAAATATATAAATCTAGACATTTAGGAGTTATAAGTTAGTTAATGCAATAGTCTGTAAGATATAGATTCTGTAGACTGAAATAAATAAATAAATAAACTTACCTTGGTGGATTCATTTCCAACTCCTTTAATTTCACTGTTAAATTCTCCTCTTGTTGATTAAGCGACTCTAACTCTGTCCAAGCCTTATTCCACTCATAGAGGGTTAGTTTAATTTTAAATTCATGTTCAACACTAATTTGTTCGCCTTCACTGGATTTATTTGGACGGTTCTTAATCATATGTGCGTAGCTGGATTTGAGTTCTCGAATTTTATCCAACAATTCTGCAGCTTTGTTTTGATTTTCAATAATATTCTTTTGTATATTTATAACATTATTCAAGTGTTGAACTTGTTTTTCCTTGACGTGTTTTTCTTGCAGCTTGATGATCCATTCAAGAGCCTGCCCTAGGGAAACTGGATTATTTCCCGCATAATTGAAATCCAGTTGATGCGATAAGTAGCTTGCAGACTCCAGAAGTCTATTGAATTCGCGTTCAACCTAAAAGGAATATGAAAAAATTGAATTTTTAATTGAAATAATATTCAGTTTGGAAAGGGTTTGAAAAGTAAAGCTACAATTAAATAGCCCTCGGGTTCTAGATTGTTGCGACGAATCAAATGCACCCAATTAAGAGTACCATTCATCACGCCCCTTTCGAATATGATAGCACCCTTCGGAATAAAAAAAAATTAAATAGAAAAGGTTTCTTTTTTTCCCCCTTTGCGAACTGGTTTAGATGAGTGAAATATAATAATTTGAAGAGGATTAAAAGTGGTTCAATTTCTAGATATTTTTTTTGTGATAGATCGATTAGATTATTTCTGTAAGGATAAAATGCGCAGATGTCAAGAAATAAATTGAAACCATCAGAAGGAGGATTTTGTAACAAAGTACTTGCTGGCCTGTAGGTGTAATTAAACAAGGTATTTTTAAGTTGGATTTAGAGTTTAAAAAAGAACTTCTAGTGGATACAGACGAGTTTTATATTTTTTAAATACTACTTTCTTCATTTTCTAGAGTTACTATTTGAATTTGAAAAATATCAATTTTTGCGTATGTCCAAATCTGGTGTTTTCGAACACCTCCCTAGTGACAGCAGTTTTTTTTCTCAGACACGTCACGTCTAAAAGTTGGTGATCTATAACCTCCACCGCGGTGACTTCCGGTGACTTTTGGTCAGTGATGCCAAATAAGTGCCGATGTTTTCGAACACCACTAGGAAGGTGTAGGACAGAATTTTTTTTCTTGTGACACCAAATGCCACCAAATGTTCTCCGATTTTTTTAACGTTTTAATGTAAATATTCGGTATTTCTCATTGTTTTGGACTATTTTTACACATATTTGCTGGGCTACCATTTAATTCAGTTACAACCGGTGTTGTACCACATATTCAAGCGCGCCCAATTAATTTTCTGCTTCAGTGTAGAGACAAGACCCGAGTAAAAGTACCAATCAAGCAAAGTGATTGTCTAAAAGACCGCTGAATGCACTGGCAGTGCCAGCCGTTTGAATATTTAGAGGAAGACTATTCCATAAGTGAATTATTTGGACAGGGTAAGAACTATTCATAATTGATTTCCTAAACCGCGGTACTAGTAAATTTCTGTTTCGCTGAGATGTTGTAAATTGGAAGTATTCACGGAGGTATGGTGGTTTGTTCCATTTAAGCAGCTTGAAAAGAAACAGCAATGCTCGTCGTTTGAGGTAAATCTCCATACTGGATCCGACAAGGGTTAATCTGAAAGGTGTGATATGGTCAAACCGTCATAGTCCGTGAATAAACCTAATACAGTCGTTAAAAGCAACATCTAATCGACGTGCACAGTGACTGTCTGAGTGAGGAAAAACCAAGCTACCGAAGGTAAAATGGGGCAGTATCAATGTCCTAACCAAATACAGACGAGTACTTCTCGGGATAATATAGGCTGACAACCAAAGTCTTCGTAAACCAGCATATATCTTGCCAATCCTCGCACTTACATTTGGCACAGCAGTTAATTTCTTGTCCCAAAATAATACCAAGATTTGTTATTTTACTTAGTACTGGCAATGGAGAACCATTTAACATTATCTGAGGAGCATTTCTTAAAACAAGAGGATTAGTATAAAACATGATAGAGTGAGATTTTCCGGAGTTCAAAAGTAATCTGTTCGCGATTGACCAATCAAATATTCTACCAAGATCGGCATTTATACGTTCGATGCAGTCCTCAAGGAGCCCAATAGGCCTACCCAAATAGATCTGAACATCATCAGCGTAAAGATGGATTTTCACATCACACACCACACTTGGCAAATCATTGATGAAGAGGCTAAATAAAAGCGGTCCCAGTATTGATCCCTGTGATACGCCCCGTGAAAAAACCAATGGACCAGAGATTACGTCATCGATCTGCACTCTTTGGGAACGTTCTGACAAGAAACATGCTATCATAGAGGCAGCACATGAGCTAAAGTTGAATTTCGTGTGTAATTTGTGAATAAGTAAGCTGTGGTCAACGCAATCGAAGGCTTTAGAAAAATCCAGTAATGTTAAAGCTGTGAAGTGATCATTGTCCATGGCTTTTCTTATGTCAGTGGATACCCTCAAGACAGCCGTCTCACAACTATGAAAAGATCTGAAACCAGATTGCCAACAAGATAGGAATACGTTCCCCTCGACATAAGCCAGTATTTGCTTGGACAAAATCTGTTCAAGTACTTTCGAGAAAAAGCACAAAATGCTTATTGGACGGAAGTCGGTTATCGATACTGTAGAAGACTTCTTAGCGATGGGCAATACAGTGGCAGCCTTCCAACTTACAGGAAACGAAGAGGACATTAAACATGTGTTCACAATGTGGAGGATGTAATCGGCAATGAAAGGAAGCAGTACCTTAATAAAACGGGGTGATAAGTTGTCAGGTATAATTGCCGTGGATTTGATTGAGCCCACGACAGATAGGAACTCATCTAGATTTACATTTTGAAAGTAAAACGGGTTAGCAAGGTCATTCATTGAGGCATCAGGCAAGTTTGTAGGAAAAATACTTGTTGAATTCATCGGGTTCACATTGGTTGCAGTAAAGGCAGAATTGAGTTCATCTGGATCAAAAGGGCATCGAATCCTGTCCTTGCCATGAATACCAGCGTTATTTAGGTTACGCCATAGAGCTCGCGGGCCGAGGTCGGTCCTAAGTTTCACACTAAAATAGTGTCGTTGAAATAAGTATTCCCGTTCTGTGATTAGAGCTTGCACCTCAGGTGAAAAACATGGGCAATTCCGCGACCGAATGCGTTTGGTTTTAATTGGGACACACACATCAAATAGATGAGAGACAAGGGATGTGAGAATTTTGACTTGCTGGTCAACTACGAAGTAGCGTAAATATAATTCCAAGGAAGAAGTGAACATTCATTGGATAAGGACTTCATGTTTAAATTATTATAATCACGATAGGAGACTGTATCAGAGCAGCGGGCGGAAGCCAACGCAAACTCGTATTTGCAAAATAGAATGTCATGATCGAGTATACTAGGTGGGTGAACTTGATCTTGCAAAATCACCCTGTCACTATCAAAGACAAGGATTACATCCAACATCGAAGGATTTGAGGAATTAAAGTAGGTCGGGTAGGAATTAACTACATTAAGTAGAAGAGACTGAATGAGATGTGTGAACTGTTCTGATCTTTTATTCTGCCGTAGCAAGTCCACATTGAAGTCACCTCCTATGATTACATTAGGATAAGGTCGAGTTAGGTGAGACCTAACTTTGTAACGCGTGGTCCGATTTGGATGATTCTTTTTTTGTTGTACAGAGTATAATCCCCCATTGCTAATAGGAGAAAAAAAATTTGGCCTATGGTGGGGGGAGGGGTAGTCTAACTTTGTAATGCGTGGACCAATTTGGATAATTCTTTTTCTTTTGGGAAGAGTATGCTCCCTAGTTGATACCACGAGAAAAAAAATTGTTGGTGTGGTTGGGGTGGGAGAAGAGGGGTGGAACCTAACTTTGTAACGCGTTCACCGATTTGGATGGTTCCTTTTCTGTTGTATAGAGAGTGATCCCCCATTGCTAATAGGAGAATAATTTGGTCCTATGGTGGTGGTGAGGGAGGGGGAGGGATAGTAACTTCGTAATGCGTGGACCGATTTCGATGATTCCTTTTCTGTTCGGTAGAGTATTTTCCTTGATTGATACCATGAGAAAAAAAGTTTAGTGGAATGGGGGTGGGGTAGGGGGTTAAAACTAACTTTTAACGCGTGGACCGATTTGGATGGTTCTTTCTTCGTTGTATAGAGTAGAAGACACTAAAAAGTGAAAAATAAAATAGTTTTTAAAAAAAAAGTTGAACCGACTTCACAAAAAGCGCTAAAAAGCATAAAATAATTTTTAATTTTATATCTATTACGACATTTTGAAGTCGGTGCAAATTAAACAAATAAAACAACTACAAAACCACAATTGAAAATAATACATAATACTACCTGAACGTTTCAGCTTACGGGATCATAAGAAATGACGATTAAATATTTTTGTTGTAGTTGTTTGGTTTGTTTGATTTGCACCGACTTCAAAATGTCGTAATAGATATAAAATTCAAAATTATTTTATGCTTTTTAGCGCTTTTTCTGAAGTCGGTTCAACTTTTTTTTTAAAAACTATTTTATTTTAAAGTTTAAGATTAATATTTTCCATAAAAAATTACTACTAGGAAGAAGGAGGCTAAAAGGATATTAAGGACACAATTTTCGTCCTTCATCCTTGAATATCTCAAATGAGTCTTTCATTTTTACATATATTATTTGTCATACTGATATTTAAAAAATACCAAATTTTCAAGTTGGGACGGAAGTGGGATCATAGGTAAACTCTAAATAAACTGCACCGGCTACCACTAGACAATACATATTTTCCTCGAACTCAAATAATTGTAAGTATTATAAAAGTTTTTATTAAAATTTAATGGTTTGTTAAAACATCTAACTGTTTATAATAACATTATTAAAAATAATAATATATCTTTTTCTCTCCCCTCAAAAAAATGTATGAGTTAATTAATCGAAGGAAAGAGAGAAATACTAAGCTTTAACTATGCCTTTAGAAACAGGGATAATTTGATGGGCTATTTCTAGTGAAGGGAACTTGTTTTAACTTTAAACTATCTGCTCTTACATATTGTTCTGAAGATACAAAAACGAAGTTAATATTTTTAATATTTCCTTTTTCCCATTCATACAACTTATAAGGAGTTGTAATTTGATTATCAAAAGGTCTTTGAATACTAGCTTTAGCTCCAAGTCGCTTTAAGGTTCCTCCAAATCTATCACAAATACTTCTCCCGTGGGCAGTCGCAAAAAAATTCCATTCTGCATCTATTGCAAACTCTTCACGATGTAGTGTTAAATTGTACCGATTTTTATATTGCGCGGCGGAGCCGTCCGAAAAGTAATGAATTTTTCTGATAAAATTGAGTTTGGATTTCAAAAATTCGATTAGCTTACTTTGAAAGAGGTGTACAGATATATTATTGTGCGTCAAACAATCACTTATAATTATAAAGTAAGTATTTTCTATTTTCTGTGTACCATTGTTACGAAAGTAAACTCCAAAGGGATGAATGGTTCCTTGATCAGTTTTCCAGTAGTATCCCTGAATTTCATCTTGAACAATAAAATAATAATTTTCCGAAAAATCCATTAAAACTATAATATCGCCTTCTGGAAGCGAAGATTTAAGTTCTTGAAGATATAGACTTTGTTGTTTTGCAATAAAGGAATGCTTACTCAATTCAGGTAATCTTTCAATCGCGGTCTCCACAAAGTCATCCACTGGCTCCACTATAGTTATTAATTGAGAACGATCCGTTGATGTCCACTGTTTATACGAAATCCTTTCGATGCAGTGCTTTTCAAAAGTTACATCGAATATATTTTTAAGCCTTGAATATCCCGGGCACTGCTGGCACTCTTCAAAAAGACATGGTATATTTCGTGGATTGCATTCTCCTAACGCTAAAAGCGTTTTATAAATTGAAATTTTTATTTCCTCATTTGCCGTGAGCACAACAATTCTACACGCTTCCAACAAAAGTTTCATATTTTGATGTATGGTACAAACACATACCGTATGTGTGCCATTAGCTCCTGTTAAAATACAATTTTTTGGCCGCAAAGATGCAAATTTTGAAAAACCTATTTTGTACTGCAAATGTATATCCTTGAACCGCCTGTATATTTCAAGTAATAAAAACATTTATAATGCTTACAATTATTTGAGTTTGTGGAAAATATGTACTGTACGGTGGTAGCCGGTGCAGTTTATTTAGAGTTAACCTATGATCCCACTTCCGTCCCAACTTCAAAATTTGGTAATTTTTAAATATCAGTATGACAAATAATATATGTAAAAATTAAAGTCCTAGTAGGCATTTGAGATATTCAAGGACGAAGGACGAAAATTGTGTCCTTAATATCCTTTTAGCCTCCTTCTTTCTAGTCGGAATTTTTTATGGAAAATATTAATCTTAACGAAGTTGCTGAAAACTTAAACAAATTTTTTGTTGACAGCATAATCGAAATAGCGGAATCAATACCTGCTTCACAATACGCTAGCCATATTCAGCTCAGCGAAAATATATTCACATTTAAATTGGTAAATTTGGCAGAATTGAAAGAAATGCTAACTGGAATGAACAAAAACAGGATGACAATAGGATTTCAACAAAGATGATTTTAAGAAATTGGAATAAACTTAGCATTTTTTATACAATTAACCGATTTATTGCTCGGCACTTGGTGGAAAAACTTTTCACTCAACATTTTTAAAAGAAGAAAAAAGAAAACAAATCACTTGTTTTTTACTTTTCCACAAATTATTTATTAAATTTATCGAGTTACAATCGACGCGTTTCGACTTTCTGGGTCATTTTCAAGATTGAAGTTCAATCTTGAAAATGACCCAGAAAGTCGAAACGCGTCGATTGTAACTCGATAAATTTAATAAATAATTTGTGGAAAAGTAAAAAACAAGTGATTTGTTTTCTTTTTTCTTCTTTTAAAAATGTTGATTGGAATAAACTGCAGAATTATTAATAAATCATTAAAAGAAGGAACTTTTCCTGAGGAGTGGAGAGAATCTTTAATTATACCAATTAAGAAAGTAAAAAATACAATTAAATGTGAAGAGTTGAGACCAATAAACATATTTCCAACATGTGAAAAAAATCCTCGAAAAGGTAATACATAAGCAGCTTGAAGCTTATTTGAGAAAAATCAAATATTTGGAGAACAGCAATCAGGATTTAGAAAGGAACACTCGTGCGAGACTGCGTTGAATTGGCTTTTAATACAATAGAAAGAAGAAATGGAAACTTAAAAAAAATAATAGCGGTTTTTCTGGACTTCAAGAGGGCGTTCGAAACAGTGGATAGGTCAATTTTGTTGAAAAAACTGCACATGTATGGAATAAGAGGAAAATAGTACAAATGGATTGAATCATACTTAACTAAAAGGTATCAAAGAACAAAAGTGAATAAATATACATCAAAAAAGCTGGAGATAACCGTCGGTGTACCTCAAGGATCAGTTTTAGGAACACTTTAATTCTTGATTTATATTAACGACATAACGTCTGTGGTGCGAAACACGAAAATTCTACTATTTGCGGTGCGGATGATGCATTGGTGTATCTAGCGTTGTGATGATATTGAATTTGAAAAAGGTTTATTAGAAAATGACCTGTCGGCTTTAAGTGAGTGGTTGTGCATGAACAGATTGAAATTAAATGTGTGTAAAACGAAATATATGTCTATAAACGGAGAATATAGTGATGGAATTAAAATTGTAAATGATACTATAGAACGTGTGGATAAAATAAAATACTTAGGGGTCATCATAGATAAAAAGTTGAGTTTCAAGGAGCATATAGATTATATTTGTAAAAAGATAGGTAAAAAAATAGGTTACTTAAAAAGAATCAGGAACAAAATAAGTCTTATGACAGTAATTCGAATATACAATTCTATAGTTAGACCTCATTTTGAATATTGTTCATCTATATTATTTTTAAGTAATCAAGAAATGATGGATAAAATGCAGAAACTCCAAAACAAAGCCATGAGAGTGATATTAAAGTGCAATAGATATACACGGAAAGAAGATTTGTTAATTGTACTTAGATGGATAAGTGTTAAAGAAAGATTGATTTGGAATGTATTGTTGTTTATATTTAAAATAAGGAATAATGTGTTACCGGAATATTTGAGTAGACATCATCAATTCAATTTGAGAAATGTAAATGAATTTAGATTGATACATTGTAACACAGCTAGAGCCCAGAATTAACTATTATTTAAAGGCGTCAAAATGTTTAATAAGATAAAATGCGATAGAAATGAGAAAAATATTTTCAGATTTAAAAAGAAATGTATTGAATTGATTAAAACAAAGCTTATTGAATTATTAGAATAGATAAGGCTTAAATATTGTATGAATTTTATATAAGGCGAATAAATTTATTTATTATTATTATTATTATTACATGAAAACCGTGTTGGTTTGCTGTTTGAGTGAGTGTCAAGAACAAGGTATTTTTTTCGCTTATTTCCCTGGACTGGTATGCCGATCTCACAAATCTGCGCTGGGCGGACTCGATACGTTTAATGTGAGATCCGTAAAACGGAGACTAAAACTGACTAGCACATTCAAGCAGGGGTTTAACCAGGGACGTATAACGATGGAGTCTTATATGAGGGCTTGGCAATTCCTTGGTGCATCGAAGAATAAATCCCAGCATAGAGTTTGCAACAACGTTATTAATATGGGAGATGAAGTTCAATTGAACATCAAGATAAACTCCCAAGTCCCTCACCACTTCCACTCGTTTTATACTAGTACCCTCACACATGTACTTAAAAGTACGGAAGCTGCGAGTCCTTTAGAGGGACATAACCTCACATTTCAGATGTGAGAGATGCCTGCAAGGTTTATCACAAACATGAAGAGGAGATTTACACAAAAAATGGCAAATATGCATGAGATACATGGATTCTCAACAACATCCCATGTAGTACCACGAGATTCCGGAATATTCGTTTCAGTATGTCTTTCTTTGCTGGCTACAAGAACTAGGAAACAAAATTTTTAGTTACTTCTAGCTGAAAACCCTTCCGGATATGATTGCACAAACACTGGTCATCGCTCTTAAGAAAAATGTCAGTCTTTTAAGGGCTTGCAGTGAAAATGGAACAAATTTCGAAAATAACCTCATGAAGGTTAGATTAGGTTAGGGTGGTGGCTATTGGAAAGTTTAGGGTTTATTTAGAACCAGCCACAACTGTTAATAAACCGGAGTAGCTTAAGTACTATGTTAGCAACCTCGTCCAGTCTACTGAGGAAGTACGCGCCTAATGCTTTGTACCTTCTCCTGGCCAGGCCCAGGAAATCGCAGAGTAACTCAAGTGCTCAACCCTTTCCACTTCTTTCTCGTCACAAAAAAGTCGTGGGAGACGATGCGTACGCGCTCTGCGTGTCTTGCGAAGAGACAGTGGCCAATATTGACTGCCACAATATTTCGGAGATCGGTGCAGTTTTTCTTTATCAGGAAAGCCGTTTTTTTAATGTCCCCACTGGCCACAGGGGCTTTAACATTCCATCTTTCCTTAGAAAACTGAATAGCCTTAAGGTCAACTTCTCTTTTCACCGAATCTAGGGCCGGCCGATCGACATGTCTATATAGAAATCGCTCAGTTAAGAGTAGTGATGTGTCAGTCGCGAACGATTCGTTCATTTTGATCCAGTCAGTAAAATGACTCAAAAAACCTCTTTCAGTCGAGTGTAATGTTTTAATGTACATGGTGCATGCAATTCCTATACTGCCTATATACTCACAATGCCCATAAAACATGTAAATGCGAAACGGAAAGCAAAGCACGTCGTTCGATCCGATACGGCAAAATGGAAAAATTCACCACTGGTAGGGCTGAAATTCCTCCATAGGGGTCGTTCAACTATTACGTAATGCAGTTTTTGAAATTTCTTACCCCCACCCCCCTTGTAACGCGTCGTAACGTTTAATGTTACCCCCCCCCAACGTAACGTAACACTCAGATAATTATTTTTACTTCTAAATTTCAATTATGTTGAGCAAAATACCGGAATAAGAAGTTTCAGCCCATTTTGACCCTACTGTGTGTGCGTGAAATTCGTAAGTTCATAGCATGTAGCTGACTCAAGTGACGCCAATGACTTGACTAATATGACCTGCTTCATCAAACTGATCGATTTTGCCCATCACTAGATGAGAACCTTCCTTTGCAAGCGTATCAGCCGAATCATTGCCCTCTATCCCGGGATTCAGTAGAGAGTTATCTTGTGCATAGCTCATTAGTTCTGGAGATTATTGTGACACCTACGTACCAGCTGTGACCTTATTACGTTTGAGTCCAGCTCCTTTATTGCCGCTTGATTGTCTATTTAAATTCCTATATCGCTACCTTTAGGTAGATTTGGACGTGGTAATAACATCCTTGCCGCTCTCTTTCTATGGCCAAAATCTCTGCCTGAAACACACTGCAGTAATCCGGCAACCGATACTGACTGCGTATGTTTAAGCAATCAAAGTACACCCCAGCTCTCACCCGAAATTGAGGGATTTCTAGATAATGACGCCCCTTTCCAAAGCTGGAGACCGGACAAACTGCAGCATTACTGCTAAAACCGGAAAAAGAAAATGTTCTGAAAGAATTACGAGTAGAGCAAACACTCCGCTCCATTTACAAAATTTAAGATATCTTCTGGAAATGCAGTTTGGCTAGCCTGTTGGCTTTTTATAAACAGAATAAAAGATCAGCCATTTATGTGATAGTAAAAATAAAAACTTACCATATCATCCTTGTGCTTGGGAACCGGCTTTCCTCCAGCTCCGTAAAGAGGACAAGCTTGCCTAATAGGAACCATTTCCATTCCAGTCTGTCTGCTTAAAACTGTCATAGGATTACCCCATATACCCGTAACAACCATAGCACCCAAATCAGCAATATAGTTGTTTTTACGAAAAGTGGCAATTCGTCCGCCAACTCTATCCCTTGCTTCTAAAACAATGACATCCATTCCAAATTGTTGCAATTGTTGTGCGGCTGCTAATCCCGAGATTCCTGCTCCAATAACAATAACTTTTGCAAGTTTTTTCGTTGGTACTGGCTTAAGTCTCTTGAATATTCCGAAATTTATAAAACCGTGACGTTCTAAAAATGCGTGAATCTTTCGAACTAACTGGGGGTCACTATCAAACGGCGGTTCCATATCTTTTAGAGCATTTTCAATAATCAACTGTTGTTTGGGATTTTCTATCCACATTTGAAGGAGTCTGTTTCTAATGTTGAGAAATACTCTTTGTGCGACCAAACCATTTTTAGTGATTTCTGTAAAACATGCCGCCTCTGCGGATGTCATCTTTTCAAAAGGTAATCGCGATTGAAATGCGGCACCTTCTAATCTAAAATATTGCAAATATAAAAACAAATTTATAAAACTTAATCAAAGTTTATACCCAGTAAGTATCTCTTTGTAAGGAGAATCATTGGTTGCCTCCTTCCCATCAGAATCCTTTGATGGACTGCGGGAAAGTTCACGTTTTCTTTTAAAAGTAAGTCCCTCATTTTTTGTATCTTTTTTATCCATTATTGTGGGAGCTGCAGGCTTGGGCTCGTTTTCAGCAATTTTTGATACAAAATATTCCACCTTAACGTAAATGTTTTAAATTTTTTAATCATGTATGAAATATATTAATTACTTTTGTCTTTTTTCTTCTGCTAACTCGTCGACCCTCACTTTCATCCAATGTTGAATTCACTGACATGGCCCCATCGTCCACAGGAATCCCTTTCTGTGACTTGTCATTTGGTTGTCCATCGGTGGTTCCTTCACCGTCAGAATCGTCGCTTATTAGAGTGACGTATTCAATTTCCATTTGTTAATACGACCGAAATTATTGCGTAGAAACACTATTTAGTATATCGCGCGCGATATATACTGTTTTCTTATAACAAATTACCTCAAGTTATAAGCCGGTTCTTGTTTTCAAACAAACCACAAAATGACATCTAAGCTGTCTTTTGAAACGTTTTAGTTCCACGGTGTGGAACGATTTTTTGACACCAATTTACTATTGAGAATAAACTTTTACCAAAGAAACAAACCTGCAATGCAAACTGACACGATAAAACTCCACAAATGACGTTTGGCTGGCGACATCTAACAACAAAAATATAAAGTATCTGTTATTTTTCAGAAATTTGGAGAAATTACAATTTGAAGCTTTTTTAGAGCTTTCGTAATTCACAATAATTGAGATAAAAATTGTAATAAAAGTGAATTTAAAAGTAAAAATTGAGATAAAGCCAAGTACTCAAAAAAGGTGGATTTATTAGAGACATTTAGCTCTAGTACGATAACGAACACTACCAACTTAACAGAATTGCAGATGTGAGAAGTAATGAGCTAAAGGGAGTTATAAACGGACACAAAGGAGTAAAAATAGCTAACCATAGATCCGTGGAATGGTTCAATGGTAGAGTAGGTGTGGCTGCCTAGGAAGGCACACTTAGGCCAAGGAGGCCCATATTGTGATACCACAATTGAGGCTGCAAAAATTAAACCCCATAAAAATCCCTAGAGAAGAGAGCGTAAACCTATTACTCTCTGTATATCGAGATAGTTCCCTTTGTCCAGTGGAAACTAGTTCTCGAGGAGTCAAAATAAAATTGGCTGGAACGGAAAGGGTGTTTAGCCTTCACCCGGAACCATTTGGAGATCCTGATAAATCGAGCTAGGTCCATGACGTCAGCGGAGCCAGCACCTTGGTCAGGCGTTGCCCGGTCCCTTTAGTTCCTGAGACGTCTCATCATCCTGCGCTTCAAATTGCTTTGGTCTTCGACCCACTGCCTGCTGCATTTCTGATTCACGACGACTTCTCTTTTAATTTTAAAAAGGCTGACTCTTCTGTATTGAATTGTAATTGGTCCAATGTTTTTTATTTGCGGAACATTGATGTGGCGGTAAGTGCTTTTATGACAATTTGTTTACTTGTTTCTTGCATTGTGTTCCTGTTTCTCGTTCGTTTTCTTGTTTCTCTAGTCCGCCTTGGCTCAATAGCTGGCTGAAGCATCTTAAAGACTTAAAAAATAAAGCATGGAAGTGGTTCTGCTCATCAAGGAGCGAATCAATCAATTCCGAAATTCATGCCTCATATAATAATTACGTTAACCGAATGAGGTCCATTATACGCGGTGAGCCTAAGCAGTTTTGGAGATTTGTTAACTCTAAGCGTAGCACCGACGGCTACCCTACTTTATTAAAACTAGGTGGCACTGAAAGTAGTAATCCCTTTTGATCCGACTTTTTTAAGACAGCTTTTATTTCTGACAACTGCGATACTTGCTCTAAGAATTTTTGCTACTTGACATTATTTCCCCCTTCTTCACTGGAAATGAAAGATCTTACATTTGATGACGATACAGTCGCGAATTACATCAATAATTTGGCAGATAGTTTTTTCGTGCGGTCCTGATGGTATTCCTATTTCCCTTTATAAGAACCGTTCTTCTTCCTTGGTTTCTGTTCTTTGTTATTTATTTAATTTATCTATTTCTTGTGGAGTCTTTCCAAAATCTTGGAAATCATCTCTTATTATCCCTCTTCACAAGAAAGGCAAGAGATGTGATATTTCCAATTACAGACCCATTGCAAACTTGTGTTCTATTGCTAAGATTTTTGAGGCATTAGTTTGCGATACACTATACTTTCATTGCAAACCTTTACTTGGAACTTTCCAGCATGGCTTTATGAAAGGTAGGTCTACTGCGACAAACCTACTGGAATTCTCAAATTTCTGCTTATCCAAAATTGAGGCTGGAAAGCAAGTGGATTGTATCTTTACAGATTTTAGCAAGGTATTCGACAGAATAAGCCACCAAATTTTGATTCACAAGTTGACGGCCCTCGGGTTTCCTTCATTGTTTGTAGACTGGGTTCATTCTTACCTACTAAATCACGGACTCAGCGTGTGTCCTTCCGTGGATCACTATCCAAGTTTATTTTTAATTCCTCTGGTGTACCTCAGGGAAGTCATCGAGACTGTGAACTTTTAAATTCTGAGTTAGACGCTTTCTACAACTGGTGTTCTGATAACTATCTTCCCCTCAATATTAGTAAGTGTACGTCTATGTCTTTTACTCGTAGAAAGAATCCTCTCGACTTCAACTACACCATGCATGGCTGTATTCTGGAAAAAATTAATAGGACCAAGGACTTGGGTGTCTGGTTGAACAGTCGTTTAACGTTTGACGATCACATTGCTGAGATAGTTATTAAGGCTAGTTCTACATTGGGTTTTGTAAAAAGATGGGCAAAGGAATTTGACGACCCTTATATCACCAGGCTTCTCTACTGCACCTTTGTTAGGCCTATTCTGGAGTATGCTAGTTGTGTTTGGTCACCATTTTATCGTGACTCAATTGACCGGGTAGAGGCAGTCCAGCGCCGTTTTATTCGCTTTGCACTTCGTGGGCTTCCTTGGAGCGACCCTCTTATCCTGCCGCCGTACTCAGATAGGCTTAAGCTCATAAAACTAGACTCTCTTGAATTCAGACGTAACATCTCTAGAACTGTTTTCGCTTTTGAATGTCTTCAAAGTAATGTTGACTCTCCAGTCCTGTTGTCTTCTTTTAATATATTGATTCCGAGTCGCTCCTTGAGAAATCGAGATTTTCTTAAAATTCCACAGCATCGCACAAATTACGGTTTTCACGAGCCCGTCACGTCAATGTCTCGGCTTTTTAATTCGCATTTTAACAACATTGATTTTAATCTGTCGAAAAATTCTGTGAAGGCCACACTTTCCTAACTACTCTGTTATTATTTACTATTTATATTTACATTTTAAGTAATCAGCCCTTTGATGAATCAAATAAATAAATAAATAATTCGGTTAGCTCTTCAAAGAAGGGGGAGCCCAAAAACTGGTTCCTACCGTTGCATAGGGCCGGGCAGTTGCAGAGGAGGTGGAGTATGGTTTCCTCTTCCTCTTCGTCATGGCAGAAGTCGTTTGAAGGTGCGCCTAGTCTATCGGCGTGTCTACCTATGGGGCTCGTAATAACGGGCACGTTACTGCTAATTAATTTGCGTCCGAGTAGGATGAGCTCTTTTGACCGTTTTAGGTCAAGCTTTGGCCGTATCTGTATAATTCCCAGTCGTGATGAAAATTAGAATATAATGCCGCTTGCTATTTTGCAATCTTTTCAGATTTTAATTGCCTTACTCTACCATTCCCAAAGGAGAAAGAGTCTCACACTACATTACTACTAGAATACCTAACAGGGAGGAGTAGGATGGTCGTTAGTGGCTGCCAATGCCAAGTATACCGATCTTCTACTTCAAAAGTGGGGAAGACGGTGGGAGAGAGACCGACCGCTTCAACATACGGAACTCGTATCGACTGCCGGACCACTGCAGTGTGTTTCAACCAGAGGTCAT
This sequence comes from Leptarthrus brevirostris, assembly GCA_964036015.1. NCBI lineage: Eukaryota > Metazoa > Arthropoda > Insecta > Diptera > Asilidae > Leptarthrus > Leptarthrus brevirostris. The sequence goes on from OZ038373.1 coordinate 12,407,405, forward strand.
GGCCATTAAAAGGGTGACAAGCGTGTTGCTGTCGAACAAGGGCCTACAAAAGCGTAGCGAAATTTGCTTGTGTATCGATAGTCAAGCGGACATCAAAGCGCTCGACTCAAACACGTTTCAATCATTGCTAGCGCGCATATGCCGGACCGATCTCGCAAGCTTGGGGTCTCTACGCAGGGTGATTCTCTGCTGGGTACCCGGTAATATTGATGTGACAGATAACGAGGCATTCGATGTTCTGGCAAAAGAAGGTTCACAGATGAGCGCTTCACAAATAGACAGATCAATCGGACGGCCTGTAATCTCAGTTAAAAGAGTGATCGACCTAAAAGCTGTTTAGCTCGCCGAGCGCAAATGGATCGTTCTGTCAACCTGCGACATGTCAAGAAGGATGTGGCCAGAGGGGAATAAAAGGAGAACGGCGTTTCTACTGAAGTGAAACCGACAGAATCTCCGCTGCCTTTTTGGTAGTCATGCAGTCCGCATGGGTATTCCTGTATTATTTCTGTGGGAGTTGCCTGGACAAGGAGGAGGTTGAAAGCATTCAGCATTTGCTTTACGAATGCCCTGGACTAGCCAGGAGAAGGTTTCATATCTTTGGCAAGCACTTCCTTAATGGACTAGAGGAGTTCGCCAGCGTGGAGCTCAAGGACCTAACCAGGTTCCGCAATGGTTCAACTAATCACTGCATTGCAGTGCCGGAGAGTGTCGACGTAACAAATTTATATTAAAAATATTGTAGATAAACAACTAACTTTTTTTACAAGAAACGACATGTACTTCACAATTCGTTTAACAAACAATAAAATCGTCTTCGTTCGACGAAATATTTAAAAATAGATAAACAGAAAGTCTCTGGTAGATGGTTTGCTCTTACAAAACTGCAACAAAATCTAAATCGTGGTGGTGCGGCGCATCTTCTTGGCTAAAATCATAAAAATGTACTTTTGTAACACTATAAAACCAAATTCTATTAATTACTTAGTTGTAGGTCATGACAAACAGTGCTCCTTTAGCCACTAAGTTGCAAATTTTACAAACAGTGCTCCTTTAACCACTAAGTTGCAGTTGTCTATGTAACACAAATTTTCTCGTTTAATTGTGCGAAAAATTGAGTCGGCAAAAAATAGTGATAAGCAAGTTACCTTCTGAAGTTATTTAAAGATTAGAACGGAGCAAGACTAGCTAAAAATGATAGACCCAAAACCAAATATTAGCGGAATACTCATAGTCTTTATCATGATAATCACTTTTGCAGCGCACCGGATGTTACTTCATCACATTGGTGCTATTCAAACTGCCGCTTTGCCAGCACTTATCTAGCATATAGCTGCTGTTCGCTCCGAGTTAGATGAGCACATATAGCCTCCTGAGATTAACAACTTTCCACTTCATTAGCTGCCAAGCAGATTAGGCTTCGCTTAATCCTAACTCTGGTTGCTGTTTCTAGCCTCTTTCCAATTGAAACGTGTTTGGCTCAGCTGTAGCGATACTTCGTATACCTACACTATGTCGAATCACACATGTTCTATGAAAGTGAAATACCTCGCTCACCTCAAGCAAAATGTATGGACACGCTAGTGTCAAGTGTGACTACATGAATTGTCTTGACTGGGGGAACTTCGATATGATGAAAAAGTTGTAATCATTTCCGTAAAAATATTCCCTCCTCGATCAGTCTTAGCTGTGTCTTTACCGACGGCAGACGAAAGCTTTATTTGAGGAAACCAATCTTATTGGTATTTCGGACGTAGTCAAACGCACTATCATTTGTTGCATTGCCAAGTTCAAATAGTGGAACAGTGTTGGAGCTAGAGACTTTTGGGGCACCCCTGTAAACAGACTCTAAAGTGAAAGTGAATTTGTTCATCAAAGAATCGGACAGAAATAGACCAGTGGAACAAGCTAAAAAGCTTGGGAAAAAAAAAAAAAAATTTTTTGTAATGTGACACTGTAATTGAAATGAGGAACGTAAACAAGTGAAGGTGAGCAGTGAAGTGAATGAATGCATTCAGTGCACTTTTGTTGATTGAATATCGGAAAGCGATACCGAGTCAGGTCATTGCCTTAGTTCTGCGCGTGCAACAGCTGTAAAGGAAAGACAAATCTTTTGTTTAACTTGAAATTGGAATGCAGTCGATCGCCACGAAGTTGGAAAAATCCAAGTTTAAAGTTAAAATATCAAAATAACGCTCGGTTGCTATCTTATTCTTTGAACAAAAATAGAAGTAGACGTTCAGTATCTGTATCTAGTAAGCACTAGATTATATTAGTATCTTATTATGAAACGGACAGATTTGGCAGATTGAGATAATTGATCTTTGTATTGTGGACTTGAGTCAACACCTTCAATGCCGACTGCCAATTTCGTTGAACTTTTAAATTTTGTTGTTCACTTTTGCTAGAACGTTTAAATTTGCATTTATTTCGTCGGTGATACCTTAAGTGATTATATTCAGCTTACATTTTGTTTTATGGCCAGCAACTTTTTATTTAAATTAAATAGAACGAATGCAAGCCAATTCAAGCAATTCAGTATTTTTTTTATATTGTGTAAACTTTCATGAACAGTGAAAGTCAGTTAGCGTTCTTTTTGCTTTTTAATCACTTTTATTGGGAATACTTGCATCATAGGCCCCTTAAGGGGGTGCGGGTCTTCAAGACTCTAACCTGAACAGCCTGGAATCAGAAGGGACCCGGCACTGTGATATGGGTCACCGAACTTCCACAGAAGAAATTAATGCTTAACTTTTTTTTTTTGAAGCTGCTTATATTTCTAGTTAGGGATTTTGTATTTTTATGATCGGTTAAATATAAGATTTGTATTTGATAAACAGGCCTATTACATATATCAAAGCGGGAATTGTGATTTTTTTTCAATAGATAATCCTTTCAATAAGCTAATTCCAATATATTCAATATTGAGTGGCGGGCATAGAAATCCGGACACCTAAAAAACCAGCGAGAAGTGCTCTTCAATTGATGGGATCAAATTTTCCTCAAGTAACCGTTAGTACTTAAAGGTGTTGACCGTTCCATCTATTAGGGCCAGCTGCCCAACACCATGATAATAAAAGCACCCCAAGACCATTCGGCTACCACCCTGCCTGACGGTACGTCGAACACACTCTCCGCTGAAGCGCTCCCCAGTTCTTCACCTCACGTACGACATCCCGTCGGAACCGAAGAGGTTAAATTTGGACTCGTCCGAGAATATCACTTTTCTCCAATCAATTCTAGTCCAATTCTGGTGTTTTTTGGCCCACTGCAAACGTTTTTGACGCATTTTTATTATCAAAAGTGGCTTTTTGAGCGCACAAACCAGAATCCTGAAGTCTTCGACAGACGATTGTAGTGGTAATTTCGGTGCCACCGTCTTCTATAAATTCTCTCCTAATATCTTCAGCAGTTTCGAAACGATCTTGTATGCTCATGCGCTCCAGAGAGCGATCCTCCCTCGAACTGGTCTTTCTGACACGCCCTGAACCGATTTTCCTCTTTAAAGACCCGGTCCTTAGATGATTTTTTAAAAAATCTGCGATGGCGGACTTGCTGAATCCAACTTTTGTACTTATCTCTCGGTTACTAAATTTTTCTTTCCGCAAGACCAAAATTTTGTTCTGGTCAATTTCGGTCATTTTCCTTAAATTCGACATACTTTAACTTGCGCTGCAATTTTTAATTAGAATTAACCCTTCTAACACGGAAGGCGCACTTCTTTGCCAGGAGCCCAGAATCAATTCACCTATTCCATCAAAACGATAAAATGAGGCTCCCACCCCAGCATGCAGTGAAAAAAATAAAAAAAATAAAAAAAAACAGGAACAAAACAAGTAAGGAAACCCCGCACACACCATGCAAACAGAGAGTAACGTGAGCACAGAAAATAGATAGTTCTTAAACGACACCTTGCTAAGAGCTTAACAAAGCCCAAGATTAAACTGCCTCTAGACACGACATAGTTAATATGCAGAGTAAAGTCAAGTTTCCTATCAAGTTTTACTCCAAGGTCAGTTACACGAAGGAGATCATTCCCCACAAGGTTGTAATCCGAAACTTGTGGATTAGGGCTCCTAGAAAAAGTCATAGCCTCACGTTTCTCAAAATTGAGGTGTAAGCCATTATGCCCGCACCACTCCCGAAACGTATCTAAGTCCTTTTGAATAAGGGCGGCGTCACCACCATCTTTAACATAAGACAGGATCTTCATGTCATCAGCGTAGTTTAGAACACTAGGGTACGAGATCAGATTGACAATGTCGTCAATGGCAAGAACGAATAGTAGCGGGCCAAGATGACTGCCTTGTGGTAGTCCTGTATCTTAGATAGGAAGAAATCCAGTCGAGACGAACAGGGGGGAAACCCAGCCTCCCGAGTTTAAATATAATTACGGAGTGAGGGAGTTTATCAAAAAAAGCTTTACTGAAATCAGTGTATATGCAGTCTGTTTGCATGCCTCGCTGGAAGCCAGAAATAACGTGGGAGCTAAATTCAAGTAAGTTAGAAGTCATTGATCTACCGGGTAAAAACCCATGCTGATTGGAATATACAACGCTCTATAAGCTGCGAATTCACTATTGATTCAAATAATTTAGGTATGCAATTGCAATCGCGATTGGTCTATAATAAGTTATAATATTTTCATGGCCCTTTTTATGAACAGGGACTATAAAATCTATAATGATATGAAAATGCACATATTGCATGTATTTATACAAAATAAGTGCCCTACCTGATGAATTTTATACCTACTGGACACTATTAGCTGAAATTCCTCAACTCCTCTGGTTTGTTTTAACATAACCCCCACGTCTCGTCGACATCTCAGGTCATCTGCCTGGTTGTCTATGAAAGGATGAGACAAACAATCCGGATCTTACAGGTTAAGCGCTAATTAAAGTGCTAGTCATGTCAATCAGCACCCGCCATTTAAACCAACCAACTTATCAGGAAACATTCACTACTTAATCGGCGACTACATGTGCCTTTAAAACGCAATACGAATTATCAATTTTAATGATAACCAACACATGCGAGCTCTAACTCAACGCTATTGACGTGAGACAAGAAAAATAACACAAAAGCTTGTCACTTTGAACCATGTGAGTAGGCAGAACTGATAAAGAATAATTTTTGCCGTCATGATTTACTTAATATAAATTAATTCGTTTAAACTATTTACTTCGAGTTTTAAGAGCAGTTAACATGTCGGTGATAAGACTTGTCTCAAACCTCAGAGACATAATAATTTAACTCTTATCGAATAATCAGCAGAAGTAGTTCAGAATTTGTATATTTGCTGCTTATCATACAACGTTTAATTATGAGTAACACAATTAATTTATTACTATTGCAGATGATAGAATAAATTGACTCTCCATAAATAAAACTGAATTTTAATTAGGTACTGAGACTTCGTTAAGAAATTTCGAGTTATAGACAGATAAAAGAAGCCAGGAGTCATTTCCTGACGTCTCTATGAGCCTTCTCCATACATCAAATAATTGATTAGATTAGCAGAAACAAATTAAATGGGAAACAGTTTAAAATAACTAATACGAAGCCGACATTTTTCGTAATATGCATGAATTAAAGAGACGTACTATCAGCTTATTTATACCATCGATTCGGTGTTCAAACGAAGTCATGGTTCCATGAAGAGCGCACCGAAACGAATTAATTAATAAAATTAACTATTTCAAAAATTAAATGCATTTTAATACTATTAACAAAATGATTGCGGATAATGGTTATAGGCGAGTAGTGAATTAATGTATCACAGTGACTGTTATTTCAAGAACCCATATTGATCATGCGTTATCAAATTTATTATGATTTGGAGGTGATAGTTGTTCCTGCACTCTCGCTTATGTAAGAATTCATATAAGTTAGCTGTCAAATTTTTAAAAATAAGCAAGTGGCAGTAACCTAAAATGAATAAATATAGTCAAATTTTAGTTGTTTTGTAGTGCTAATAATTAAAAAACATAGGAAGGCAGAGAAAACAAAAACAAATCAATTAACAGCATATTACCAAAGATTACATACTACTAGATAACCGGCTCCCTAAATTACCCAGCTAATCTTGAAAAAGTAGCACTGGTACCACAGTAAAACCAAATATATCCAGATTTTAAAGTCATAAGAATATCCATGCAAATAAAGAGTGCAGCTAGTGTGCAGTCATTTACTCCTGTCAAAATTATTTGAGAGAATCACTTACTCCTGTCAAAATTCTGTTCTCTTCCGGAGAGAATCACAGACTCCTGTCAAGAATGTACCGCCAAATCTTGCCGAACAGAGAAATGTACCAAAAAGTACCACCAATAAAAAGAATTCACGTGAAGCACGTGACTGAGCTAGTTACTTGTGTGTGTAAGAGACTTTCACACCGTCAATGTATTCTGATCTTTTAATGAGTGAGAACATTTGACATTTGCAAATGCACATAAGAAAAGTATACTTGTCTCTTAACCACAAACTCTTCCGGAAAACAAATTTTTAGTTCTGACTGCAGGGTTGCCCGATGCGGGAAATATACAAAAGCAACCAAAAAATTTTAACTAGTTTGTTCGAAGCCGTTTATCTAGTAATAGTAATCTTTGATATTACCTTAGGTTAGGTTAGGTTAAAGTGGCTGCCTAAGAAGGCACACTTAGGCCAAGGAGGCCCATTGTGATACCACATTGAGGCTATAAAAATTTTACAAACCCCCATAAAAATACCTAAGAAATACCTTCTGTACACCGAGCCAGTTCACTGTCTCCAGTGGAACCAGTTCATAGGAAGTCAAAGGGAAGGGTGTTAAGCCTTAACTCGTCGTCGGGAACCATTTTGAACTCCTGATAAATTGAGCTAGGTCTCTAACATCAGTGGAGCCTAATTCGGTTAGCTCTTCAAAGAAGGAGGAGCCCAAAAACCGGTTCCTGCGGTTGGCTAGAGCTGGACAGTTAAAGAGGAGGTGAAATATGGTTTCCTCTTCCTCTTCGTCATGGCAACTTCTACAGAAGTCGTTTGACGGCGCGCCCAGTCTATCGGCGTGTCTACCTACGGTACTGTTAATTGTTTTGCGTTCGATTAGGATGAGCTCTCTTGACCGTTTAGGGTCAAGCTTTGGCCATATCTGTAGGGTAATCAGGCAGGTGTGTTCCTCCTGCCAATTAACGTTGCAATCTTTCGTCGGCTCTGCAGTTGCCCGGAATATCACTATGTCCAGGCACCCAAAAGAACCATACAGATGCTCAGCTATGTCGTTTAGTGTTGAGCGACATGTTACAACCATTTTGGAGGTAGTGTATACTCCCGTGAGGGATTTAATAGCGGCCTGACTATCTGTGAAAATACACCTACTTTGCCTTCTAGTTTGGAGCTATCAGTGTAAAGATGCACTGACTCCCCCCATGGGGGGGGGTCAATGGTAAAACAGCTGGAAAAGATGGCATCCCGCCAGAATTGTTGAAAGCCGATTCAAGACTCACAGCAGATGCAGTGCACCCAATCCTGGAGATAGCTTGGAACACCTGTACCTTTCCGGAGGATTGGACGGAAGGTATTGTAGTTAAAATACCGAAATAGGCGACCTAACAATATGCGATAACTGGAGAGGCTGATTCAAGACTCAGAGCAGATGCGCTACACCCAATCATGGAGATAGCTTGGAACACCTGTACCTTTCCGGAGGATTGGACGGAAGGTATCATAGTTGAAATACCGAAAGAGGCGACCTAACAATATGCTATAACTGGAGAGGCATCTGCCTATTATCTACTGTGGGAAAAGTCCTCTCCCACATTATACTATCAAGGGTAAAGGAGGCAGTAGATCAAACGATCAGAAGGCAGCAGGCTGGATTCAGAAAAGGTCGCTACTGTATAGATCACATTAACACCTTGAGGATTATTGTGGAGCAATCTACTGAACTACGATCCCCCCTCTTCTCTGCCTTGCCTTCGTAGACTACGAAAAGGCGTTCGACGTGATAGATAGGGGTTTTATCTGGCAGGCTTTGCGGCAACGCGGCTTACCAGAGAAAATAATAGAATCAATAAAAACCCTATACAGCAATTCCAAATATAGAAAGCTGTCCGACAGCTTTGAAGTCAGCTCCGGTGTTCGACAAGGATGTCTACTTTCGCCACTACTTTTCCTCATAGTAAAAAACGACATCCTTGTCAGCGCTATCGACAGACGAACAGGTGGCATTCAATGAGGACTGCTAGATCACCTCGCCTTGAGTGTGCTGCCATAAATGGTGTCAGTTTTTTCTTGTCTACGACAAAACTTTACTAAAACTATAATATTTAAATTTATTCACATTACTACAATGTATTTAAAGTATTAATTTTAAATCTTTTCTTCTAGTCTGCCGTCTGCAAGATATGCCAATAGAGGAAAATAAGAATGGAGTGGTTCAGGAACGCTTTCAAAAAGTTAAGGACTTCAGATTCATCTCATATAGATGATGGCCTAGAGACTATTGAGGACTATAATATACGATGGCGATCGATAAGGATAATTTACTTTACAATGTTTTTAATGTCCTTAGGCTTCAGTATTATTCTGACAGGGATATGGCCTTATTTGGACAAGGTATGTCTTTAGGTTAGTATATATGTAATGTAATCATATAGTTATATTAAGAAGTAAAATAGTTAAGTATTAATTAAGACTTTATGGTCTTTAAATTATTTTTGAAAAAGAAACACGATAAACAAGTAGAAATAATCTGCTGGTATTGTGACACTATGTCAAATGAACGTTATGAAATTTAACGTTATCTAATTTCATATATATTTTAGATTATTTTTTTAGTATTTCAGTCAAATTTTTCCTAATCAAGAAGCTTAGAAAATTTTAAAAACCCTCCTGCTAAACTCAAAACCCACCTTTTTTGCTGTAGTTGATGACAGTTCGACGAAGCTTTTCTATTTTTTTTATTTTAAGGTGCTGACGTCTCTTGATTTGTAGGTGTTATTAGTAATAAACTAAGGAACCCTCTTTCGGAAACAAAGTGGGGTTTGTAATTAAAATAACTGCCTAGTAAAAAGCATCGGAAACACGAGATTAACCTTAAAGAATGAGGCCAAATTTCTGGGTGTGCTGATGGACGGGAAACTAAATTGGGCGAAGCATCTACACGAGAAGAAAAACAAAGCGGTAAGAGCTTTCTGGACGTGTAGAAATGCTATTGGTAAAGTATGGGGACTATCACCCTATATTATAAAATCGATATACACATGTGTAATCAGATCCATGATAACGCATGGAGCGATAGTCTGGTGGAAAGCGATGGCGGTGGACAGAAACCAGAAGATTATGGACCAGGCCCAACGTATGCGCTGTCTAGGCCTAACAGGGGCTACCAGGTCAACACCGACAAGGGCCTTGGAGGTTATTCTAAATATTACTCCACTAGAATTCTATGTTAAACAAGTGGCACTTAACTCGGCTATACGTTATAAATAATAATAAACTGTGGAAGGTAAGTGGAATGGAAACCCAGCATGAAAAGATCGACCGAGTATGTAATGGTAATACGATCAACAGACTGTTTGAGGAAGAAGATTGCTGGGACTTCAAAACTGGTAATCCTAATATGGAGGCAATCTTCAAAAGTCATTTTTCGATAAAAAGTGAATAGATGAATAATAGGGTGATTCAAGAAAACAATTGAGCGATTTACACAGACGGCTCAAAATGCGAGCGTGGCTGTGGCTTTAGAATATCGTGCGAGGAACTAAACCGTGTATTATGGGGAGGGGTGTTTTTATGGGGAGGGCTAAACGACTCCTCTTCGGTTCTTCAATGTGAAATTGCAGCGATAGAGATAGGAGCTAAACAGCTAATAGAACGAGTAATAACATCCTCCAGGATTGCAATATGCACGGATAGCCAGGCGTCCATCAAATCTCTAACTAACGCCGAGGTAAAATCGAAAACGATAGAGGGATGTAAACAGACCTTAACGGAGCTAGGGAGACAAAACGATGTCACCCTAATATACGTGCCGGGGCTGCGGATGAGAGGCGCAAATGAGGAAACTCCAATAATGCTCAACCTGAACATACCCATCCATGAAATTAAAAAAGAAACCATGGAATGTGTAACGAGGAGGCACAAGGAAAAATGGGAGGGATCCGATATTGCCAGACCCACAAAGGCGTTTTGGGGAACTCTCAATGCACATGAATCTGAAAAGGTCATTAAACTTAACGAAGCCAAACTGAAACTTCTTGTTGGCCTTGTGACAGGACAAGCAAGACTAAGGGCTCATGCCATGAAAATGGGAAGGGCAAACACTAGTCTATGCGGGGGATGTGGGGAAGAAGATGAGACCGTATTACACGTTCTCGGGCAATTCCCAGCCCTAACGCAAAAAAGGTCTAGAATCTTAGGATCATACTACTGCGAAGACTTAGCAGAAGTTAAGAAATCAGGGTATAATCGAATTATCCAATTCGTTACGAGGATTAGTTGGCTCGACAGTGGACTTTAGGGTACGCTGCCGATCAGGGGGCGTACAACAGGCCACTAAAGGCCTCAGTGCAAGAAATACATGCATCTTTTCCCCCTCGAAAACCAACCAACCAACCAAAAAGCTGCAAAAGCCATTGTCTTCTTTGTAGAATTTATAAAACTCTATAAATCTCCAATATAATTTTAATACATTTTGTTCGAACTTAATAACAATATTAATATCCTTAGTGAAGGCAGACATAACTTTTTTACTTCACACTCACTTCTTCGTTTCTAACTCCATTTTATAGATAATCGCAACGGCTACATACATGCAGCAAGACAGACGTTGCCTTTTATAATAAATACTAAAGAAGTTACATATAGGTACCGTATTATTTTAAACACGTTTGTTTTCCAGTTAGATCCAACAGCGGGAAAAGAATTCATGGGATTCATAGTTGGAGCTAATCCTCTAGGACAAATGATATTCAGTCCCCTGTTTGGATACTGGGGTAACAAAGCTGGATCAATCAGATTTCCATTGATGAGTTCATTAACTCTGTTCACCGTTGCCAGTGCAATATATTCATCTCTCGAAGCCATACCCACATATACTAAGTACTGGATGCTTGGATCTCGATTTCTAGTCGGAGTTAGTTCAGGTAAGTAAATTGCATTTTACCTATATAGTGTTAAATAGATGAAATATCTTATAATTTTAGCGAATATAGCTGTTTGTCGATCGTATATATCAGCAGCCACTAGAATTGAAGAACGAACTGGAGCTGTTTCAATGGTATCATTAGCTCAGGTTCTTGGATTTATAGTAGGGCCCGGATTACAAGCAGCTGTAACTCCGCTGAAAGAAGTTGGTATTCCTTTAATTCCTAATATTCTTTCGTTGAATATGTACACTGCTGCAGGATGGATTAACGTACTAATGGGAGTTGTAAATTTTTTCATGTTTCTTCCATCCATATTTTCGGTAAATCGATTGTAGTCTACTAATTTTTGTGATCCTAAAATGCTTTTAAAATATTTAAAGGAGAAAAAAATTGCTGCCAGAGAAATTATGATAATTCAAGGCAAGGAAAATGAAAAGGACACTTGGAAATCAATTAAACCGGATTACATATCTGCGTGGACTTTAATCGTAGCCTTCTTTGTGCTGGTGTTTAATTTTGTTCTTTTAGAGACGTAAATTTTATCAAATCCTACATAAATTTCAGGATTGATAAACAATTTTAATATTTTAGTCTGGGAACGTCACTGACAATGGATCAATTTGCTTGGTCGAAAACAGAAGCTCTATATTATATGGGAATCCTAATGTCTGTAGGTGCTGTAATAGCTTGCATCACATTTGTTGGTATTGGACCACTTTGCAGATTTTTCGAAGAACGAAATGTACTCATATGGGGTGGTTTTTCGTTAATGTTTATTGGACGAATACTATACATTCCTTGGGGTGATGAACCGCCAAAACTTGCCGAAGTATATAATGTAACAATTCGCGGTGATTACAATGGAACAAACAGTGAAGATCCACAATATCTAGGGTGCCCAAAAACCCAAGAATGGTGCAGTGTTATACCAGCAATTACAATAACGCAATTTCTGATAGGCTATGCTTTTACATCAATTGGGTATCCTATTGGAGTTACACTAATTCAAACGATTTTCTCAAAAATACTTGGACCACGACCTCAAGGTGTTTGGATGGGATTAATGACTGGATCAGGATGTTTTTCAAGAGTAATGGGACCTGTATTTGTTGGGTATATTTATACCCGCTTAGGAACTTATTGGACTTTTGGATTTACTTCCGCAATGATGCTTGTTTTTATGATCTGGCTTTGGTTGCTTAGGTAAGATTTTTTTAAATAAATATTAATACAGCTTATTTTATTTAAAAAAATATAATACAGGTATCGCTTAATACCACCTACGTACGAAAAGTCTCCTATAGAGCTACAAAATTTGAAATCACCCAAGGAGGAAAATACAAACAATGTAAATTTGATTGAAAGAGACAAGCTATTAGACAGTGGTGAAGATCCGTCTTAGCATTTGTAGTTAAAATGGCATCATTATTTATTAATTTCTACATGTAACTATAACTGTTTTACAGCATTTATAATAAACATTGTACTTTTATACATTTCTAATTACGTTTACTTATTGTTTGTTTTTGTATTTTCGACAGTTTCCGCCTCTGCTATTGTATCTGGAAGTTCCTTAGAGGCTGTTTCAGGAAATTGAAGTGTCAGCAAACCTGAAATAGTAGCGCATCCGCTAAATAATACCAAAGGCAGAAAAGATAGATTTTGTCCCTAAAACATTTAATATTTATTAAAATTTCATGTCTTTGCATTAGTGCAATTGTTAATATTACCATTAAGAGTGTTTGAGGAGCAATCATTGAACCTACACGGCCAAACATAGAACACACTGAAAGTAAACTCTGACGAATCTTTGTAGGGAATATTTCAGCAGTGTAAACGTACAGTACAGTGAAGGATACTGTTATAGCAAATTTGCCAGTTAAGTACAAAATAAGGCTCCACCATTTGTCGTCTGGAAAAAAATTAACATACAATAATTTCTTAACTGAAATGAAACGATCATGCAGTGGAGAAGTTAGTGAGAATGAACTAGGAAATGATATGAGAAAAGCATAAATTTAAAATAAAAATGTATTTGGCCACGTGCATTAGGTGCAACAGACGTATTAAGCAGGGGAAGGAAAGCAGGGAAATACTGTAGGCGCGTAAGCAAATGTATTCAATTGACTATATCAGCTAGTCTTACATAGGAAATTTATTACAAAAAACTATACGATTAGAATAACGTTTTCATTGAACTTATGATAAGACTAAAGTATCAGTATTAACCTATCGCGCAATAAACGCTTTCAGACCTCGAATAAGTAAAAATTCACTATTAAGTGCTCTGAAATGTGATTTTCAATCATACACTCCACGACGAGATGAAATCTTATCAGATTCCACTTATACCTTGTCCTAAACAAAAACCATACGAACCTTGGTTGGAATTAGGTTATTTAGTACATTATTATTGACAGAAAAGATTCAGATAACATAAAATTTGGTCAGATGTTGCCATTCGCTTTCTTGTTTATCCTCAAGAAAATGTAGAGACGTATACGGCAATTCTCTCTGCCGCAAAGATGGAGGAAGAATAAAATTGTGTCCACTTACCAACAATATTTATTCCTACACAAATTCGCAAAAAAATTCTGTTTTTTAATGAACACAAAACGCGGTGTTTTATTAACAGTGCCGGAAAAGCCACGTAGCAAGAGTAGCAATTGCTACGGGCCCCGCGCAAAGGGGGGCGGCCCCGCAAACCAAGTTAAATAGAGATAGGTATATCTACCACCTATCGCTGCAATAGGCAACCGGCCAATGGATAGACATTGGTATCAAAATCGATCGCAGCGCTGTGGCTTATTCAATAAAAAAAACTTCTGTTTTAAACATTAAAAGATAGAAGAGTGAGTTTATTTTTATATAGTGAATAGGAGAAAACCGAGAATTGTTGAAGCTTAAGGTAAGCTATTTTATTATATTACTATACTATATACTCACTCAGTAATCGATAACGAATAAACATGAATTGATTACACAGGTCACCAAAAAATGGTGTGATGATTGGTGTTGGGCAGCTGGGGGTCATTTCCGAAGTAATTTGCTGCGTAGAATCCGAATCCGAGGTCAAAATTGGGCTATCACATCAGGATTTGGAGACTTTTGAGGTTATGTACCCAAAAAATGGTCTTTTTTGCTATTTTTGAGGTTACGTACAGGATAAAAAAAATAGCTTGTTCGTTTTTTTTCTAGTTGCATCATTTAATACTAATCTTACCCTTCATAATAAGCTATTGAGCGGTCACCTACGATTTTTTCTTGCAAAGTTACGACCATTTTACATTATGAAGTTCATATTTCATATACATAGGAATATTATGTTTATATGAAATATGAACTAAATTTTTTTTCATCCTTTTTTTTTTTTTTTTTTTTTTTATATATGATGTTGCCAAAGCTCAGGGGATGCCCTATGATGCTAAAGCACAGCCTTGGCAGGAAAGGAATTAAGGATGAGGGAAATGGGTTAGGAGGTTGAGTGAAGGAGGTGTCGATGTACGCCCCGTTTGAAAGTTTCAGGCTCATAAGACGAGGGAAAAACAGAAGATGGTAAACTGTTCCACATTCGTGTTGTTCTGCTAAGAAAAGATTCCCGAAATTTGACGGTACGTCCAAATTTGACCCGGAGAGTAAAGGGGTGGGAGCGACTTGTAGATCTTGTATCGCGCGTTGTAATGAGTCTACAAGGAATCAGGCTAGCGATTTCGTTAGAACAATGGCCATGGAAATAGCGATAAAAGAGTGAGAGACAACCGACATTCCGTCGATGCTCAAGAGAGTCAAGGCCCTCAGAGATTGAGGAATCGCCAATAAGTTTAACAGCCTTACGCTGAACTTTGTCTAACGCGGACAATGCGGTGTGTCCTGCCCCTGCCCAAATATGGGAATTATATTCAAGTCTAGGCCTAATGTGGGACTTGTAGATCAACGCTAAGTCGGGTGGGGTGAAATATTTCTTACATCTCTGTAGAAAACCTAAACATTTCATCGCACTTTTGGCGATTGCAAATATATGATCAGTCCAGCTAAGATTGCTGGATATCTCAATACCCAAGATCTTTAGGGAGGGTGAATTGGGTATATTCACTCCGTCGACTGAAATGGGTTGGGGGTGGACTGGGCGTTTTTTAAGGGACATTAAACAGCATTGAGTTTTGGATGCATTAAACGTAACACGATTTGCTCTGCCCCAAGCGAGGACCTTAGAAATGTCGTTGTTTAATGATCTAAACATGCGTTCCCGATTGACTTCTGTAGCATTTCCACGTGAATTCATTACAGAATCAAATGAGTACGCGAAATCAAGGGTGCTGTCGTCGGCAAAACTATGAATAGGATTGAGAGTAAGGGATAAGAGATCATTGATGAAAAGAAGAAATAAAGTTGGTGAAAGAACTGAACCCTGAGGTACACCGGCATTTATTTCGTGGGATGCAGATGTAACGCCGTCAATAACTACACGGATTGAACGGCCTGACAAAAAGCTCTCTATCCATTTAACGAGGGTAGGATGCAGACCAAATGTTTGAAGTTTGGCTAAAAGGGCAGCATGCCAGACTCTATCAAAAGCCTTTGAAATATCAAGAGCGACGATTTCGGACTCACCGAAATTATGGAGACAATGATTCCAACGCTCCGTTAGAGCCGTTAGTAAGTCTCCGGTTGAGCGGCCAGCGCGGAAACCGTACTGGCAATCGTTGATAAGATGGTTATTTTCTAGATATGTCAACAACTGAGAGTTGATGAGTGATTCAAAAACTTTGGATATGATCGAGGTTAGTGCAATTGGTCTGTAGTTAGAGGGGTCGCATGCCTCTCCTTTTTTAAGTATCGGCTGGACATGAGCAAGTTTCCATACACTTGGAAATATTCCTGTTGAATATGACAGGTGAAAAAGTTTGCGCAGAGGTTTAGCCAAAGCAGAGGCGCAGCATTTTAAAACAAGGGGCGAGAAACCATCAGGCCCAGTAGCTTTGGACACGTCGAGTTTCGAAAGTACTCTAAAAACTTCCCGAGTGCGAAAGTGTAGCGGCTTTTGCCTACAAATGCACTGTACGTAATCTCGAAAAAACCAAAAAAAAAACATTTTTGGAGTACATAACCTCAAATATCTCAAAATCCTGACTTGATGACCCAATTTTGACCTCGAATTCGGATTCTACGCAGCAAATTACTGCGGAAATGACCCCCAGCTGCCCAACACCAGAAGCTTGTTGACCAGTGTTATAGGAAGCTTCAATATGTTTTTTTTTCATATTTCGAATTCAAGCCCTAGTTTTTATTTTATTTTCAATTCGAACGTATCAGCCAATTCTTTTTTATACGAGTTTGTTTAACTGACTAAATTATTTGTTTGAAACCAAACAATTTTCTGATTTCTATATTACTTTCAGTGGTTTAATTTCAATACAATGAATTAATAGCCAGAAATAATGATACGAAATAATATTAAATAATAATAATTGTCAGGTAATAACCAATTTAGAAATTCCAAGATTTCTAGGACAGACATAACCATAATGAAATATATAAACAATCCGAAAGATTTGGTCCCTTTTCCATCCTCAGACATTCAAACACTTGAAGTAGATTGCAATAAATGGCGAGATCAATTAAACCTTTACCTCTTCTGGGAAAATATAATGGGAAAGGCGACATCGCCGCTTGCGTAAACAAATTGAGCATGTCTTTTAAAATTTCGTAAGTTATGACCCTTACCCAAGAATTCCTAAAATAATTAGCGTTACCTCGTAGGTATAGACCAACCCTTTAGTTTCCCGAGGTTTGCTTTCATTCTCCTTAAGAAAGAACCTCAGTTTTAGTTAAACTTTGAAAGTGAAAAGTAGTTTAAAGATTAAGTAGTGATTTTAGTGATTTCAGTGATTTGAATAAATTCATAATTTATAAAGGTGGGCAGTGTGTACTGTGTAGTGGGTACTGTGTTGTGTGTACTGAGTAGTTAAAGTTAGAGTTTATGACAATAGTTATGAGTGGTTGTTCCTCTAATCGTAGATTGGCGTTTCAGTATTTGTGTGTGTGTGATGATGAATCCGTAAAAGTGCTCCCCAATGGAACGTGGTATATCCGGTGAAGTTGGAGAACATGGTATGGTTGTACCAATAGTGCTGGTGTGTCCGCACATTGGAGGGATGTGACTTCAGCGGATCGTGGTATATCCGGTGAAGCTGAACCGCACTTCTGTCAATTATCCCGATATAGCTGGTATGTCCGCTTATTGGTTGGTTTTATTACTTATCTGTGGTATGTCCGGGATTATAATAAAACCAGATTAAGTCCTGTTGATCATCTGGTATGTCCGATGAAGGAAGAATTGATTAAGTTGGTATGTCCAGGTATATAAATCCTCCAAATCACAGGATTAGGTCAGCTCTGATGGTATGTCTGCTTTTCTGATCTAATGTGAGTGAGAAGTGTGAGTGGGGTATTGCGTAGTTTAGGCAGTTAACTCAAACAACTACAACAGAAGTATTTAATCGTCCTTTTTTATGATCTTGTGAGCTGAAATGTTCAGGTAGTATTATGTATTATCTTCAATTGTGGTTCTGTAGTTGTTTTATTTGTTTAATTTGCACCGACTTCAAAATGTCGTAATAGATATAAAATTGATAATTATTTTATGCTTTTTAGTGCTTTTTGTGAAGTCGGTTCAATTTTTTTTTCACTTTTCAGTGTCTTCTACCATCCAAATCGGTTCACGCGCTAAGAAGTTAGACTACCCCCCATAGGACCAAATTATTCTCCTATTAGCAATGGGGGATCACACTCTATATAACAGCAAAAGAACCATCCAAATCGGTCCAAGCGTTACAAAGTTAGGTTCCACCCCCACCCCTCCAAAAACTTCGTGGTATCAACCACGGAACATACTCTACCCACCCTAGACGAAATTTTTTACTCCTATCAGCAATGGGGGTTCACACTCTATACAACAGCAAGAGAACGATACAAATCGGTTCACGCGTTACAAAGTTAGGTTTCACCCCCACCCCCTTTTTCACATGGTATCAATCGGTGAACATGCTCTACACAACAAAAAAAGAATCATCAAAATCGATCAAGGCGTTACGAAGTTATGACAGGTCAGACATAAAAAAAAACAAACAAAAATAAATAAAAAAATACACGTCGAACTTAGAACCTCTTTGTTTTTGAGAAGTCGGTTAAAAAAGAAATTAATCCACGATTCTGTCAAAAGTCAAGTCATTTTTCACATATAAACATAAACCAACGAATAAAACTCACTTCGGTAGGAATTCTGAGCCAATTTGAAAACCAAACCGTTTCAATAAATAAAGCGCATGCCCAAAAAACGTGGCAACAGAAAAAAAATTTCATAGCAACGAATAAATGTGTCAAGTTTGTGCGCATGATCTGTAATTCTACCATGCCGTTCCCCGGAGCTTGCATCTAAATACTCAGTCGCCTGGCTGGGAGCTGGCGTGTGATTTTGACACTTCATAGCGCTTGGACTGCCATGAGTAAAAATTGTGTAAAACGGTTGGCATTCCTCTTCAACCGATTGAACACACACTTGTTAAATTCAACCTCTACATATTTTTACATTTTTGCGTACTTAAAAGGTTGTCGGAAAACAACCAATTTCGTGAGAATTCCTACCCAGAAATTGTTTGTGCTATTCAGAAACCAAAGGGCGACTTTTCTGTTTTCTTTGCAAAGTTACCGATTCAGATACCACGGTTTACGATGATTTGATGACTGGAAGAACGCGAACAATTTGTCGAAAAGACATGAAGTAAGCACTCCACATAGAAAAGCAATAATTTCGCTGTTAAATCGCAAAAATAAGAATGCGCGTGTCGATTCTTAACATAACTTGAGATTGAGCAAAATTATTGGCGGATGCTTTTAAAACGAATTATTGCAGTAGTAGAGTTTTTAGCAGAACGAGGAATTGCGTTTCGGGTTAGTGATGAAATTGTTGGCTCACCTCATAATGGGAATTATTTAGGCTTATTAGAATTAATTTGACGTTTTTATAGCCGAACATATTCAAAGTCATGCCCATAAAGGAAAAGAACACACATCATATTTATCTAAAGCAACATGCGAGGAATTTATTCAATAAATTGCATCAAGCATACTGTATCAAATTATTTGCGAAATCAAGAGATCTAAATACTATTCAGTGTCATTCGATTCTACTCCAGATATATCGTATGTAGACCAACTGACTCTGATAGCGCGCTATGTTCTGCCATCAGTTGAAAGATTTGTTAAGTTCTTGGAAATGGGAGACCATACTGCTGAACAACTCGCCCAAATTTTATTAGATTTCTTAAGTAAGAATGGCATTGATATCAAATATTGTCGTTGGCGAAGCTACGATAATGCCCAGCAATATGAGCAGGAAATACAGCGGACTACAAGCACAAATTAAGGAAATAAATCAGTATGCAGAATACATTCCCTGCCTTGCACATTCATTAAATTTGGTTGCTAAGTGCGCTGCAGACTGCTGTACAAAAGCATTAATTTTTTTTCGATTTTGTTGAAAATCTCTACAATTTTTTTTTCCCGCTTCTACGCATCGTAAGACTCTTCTTACTGCTAAGGATACTACTTCAAAAATTCCGATTTTGAAAAGGTTGTCGGACACTATGTGGTCGATTCCAGCTGATGCTACGAAGACACTTTTATGTGGTTTTACCACTATCAAGCAAGTTTTGGATGACATTTCCAATAATATGGATCAAAACTCAGAGTGTCGTAATCAAGCTTACGGACTAGTTTCAAAGATGAATAAGTTTGAAATGGGAATAATAAAAATTGCGTGGAATGGAATCCTAGAACGTGTGCAAGCGACTAGTGCTTTGCTGCGGTCGTCTAATAAAGACCTTAACACGGGATACGCCCTTTATGAATCGTTACATGGGTATGTTTAAACAATGCAGGTCCATATTTGCGGATATTGAGGCAAAAGCCAAAGACCTGACCGGCTTTCAAGAATATCAGCAAAAGACTTCAAGGCGACGCAAGCGAAACACAAAAGTACGACCATTTTAACGGCTCTAGTATACTCGACAAATTTGTTGAGAATCAAACACCTGGGCAACAGTTTGATATGCAGGTGTTTGCAACATTATTGTTAACGTACTATCTGCTTTAGATAAACGTATGAAAGTAATATTTCGACAGTTTAAAATATATTACAGCAGAAGATATTTTGCAAAAAAACTCCAATTATCGTCAGTGCTTACGCAGATGATTTGAAAGACAGCCTAGACAACGAATTAGTGCAGTTCGCTGAGCTGCTCAAAACGAATCTGGCTGCTGCTATCGACAGCAAGAAACATGAGGCTCTGGAACTTAAATTTTTTAAATTCTTATTGGATAATTCATTAGAATCATGTTTCCCAAATGTAGAAATTACTTTGCGCATTTACTTGTCTCTCATGATCACTAACTGCAGTGGCGAGCATTTTCAACATTAAAGCGTATTAAAAATGAGTTAAGGAACACGATAGGTCAAGAACGTCTGAATCATCTCTCTTTGATGAATATAGAATATAGTTTGCTCAGATAAATTGATACGAATAGTATTATTTCTAAATTTGCCAACATTAAATCTAGAAAAGTTAATTTGTAACAGTTGTTTTTTTACCACCTTAAACTTAGTAAATCAAGGGCATCTCGATAGAATTTGCTACGGGCCCCGCGCTTTTATATTATAACCTCAATGTAGAAGGACAAAATCAACCGAATAGTACTGAGCAAAATACAATTTAGTTGATTATATAAATATAATATAATATAAATACTGTATATATACTGAAATCTATTATTATTTTATATTTTAAAAATTATGAATTTTATTATTATTTTCCTACAAAAACGCAATTTTTAGAAACCCTCAGAAGCTTCATTGCGTTTCTGCATTTAAAGATATTTTGCTTGCTTACCATGTCTTTCTTTGAAACTAATTGTTTATTTCATGGAACTGCTATCTATGTAACTTAATTCCGCGGATAATTGCATTTCATTTTGCTAACAAAATAAGTTTTGTAAATTATTTTACTGTCAACTTAACCAACTTCCGCCTTTAGTTCTTTGCAAAATTCTGACATTGATAAAACTTGTTAACTTTAATCACAGATTGCGCTTCGTTCTTTTAGAGAGATAGTTCAAAATCGCAAATTTTCTACTCAAAAACAAAAGTTTTTTTTATACAAAACAAAAGTTTTCTTTATACAAATATCCAAAGAAGTTTAAAATAATAACTATTTCGATAAAACTCGCATTTATTAAATATTTTGCCAAATAAGCAAGTCATAACGAATATTTTTGTGTAACATTTTGCCAATTTAATTACACTAAAGATGGCGCTTACTTCAGGAAAAGATTATTTCGGTACACAAACCTACATGCCAAATATCTGTGCGGAAATATTGCGAAGTAAAATTTTGACAACAAATCCGTTCGGAATAAAAAGGAATTAACGATTTTGACATTTTATGCGTCAAATTATTTACAAACTTGAAGGAAGTAATTAGAAAGTGCTAAGGATATACATTTTTTGCTTTAAAATTGCACAATAATTTCTAATGATTCTTTATACGCTGCAGTAGACGTTACAATATTAAATTGTTATGCATTAATGAAGAAGTCGACAGGTAATCCGTCAGTTATTTTGTAAGTATCTTGTGACTATATTTTTCGGTAAATATAATTGAAAATAATGATTTTACGAAATTGTATAGACTGCCAATATATTTCTTAGCACACTGCAATTTCAGTGGTGCTTTTTCGCTGATTATGAACCAGTTTTACGAATAAAATGAATAAAGCAGTTCGAAACGTATATCCAGTACATAGCGTCATTTTAAACACGTTATATTTTGCATTAAGATTGCAATAAATTAATCCTAACAACAGAAGACGGTACAAATATTTAAATATTTGTTTTTAGTGCTTACTGAGGAATGAACTTCTTAGCAATAGTGATAGTGAAATTGCTCTAGAGTTTTAAGTAATGAAAGTATTTTCAGTACCGATGATTACAAATTTGATAAATGCAACATTGTTTATTTAATCGAAAATCAAGCACTTAGTAATTTTCTATTCAAACTTTTACAGAAATATGGACTTATTTTGAACTCTTTAAATGTGCTGTACACTTTAGAAAACATATTTATATGTGAATCAAAGTCAAGAAACAGGAATTAGCTTTGCTTGTTCCTAGCAGATCCACTTTTCTTGTAAAGAAAAATGTTTCGATAATTATCTCACCTTCAATGTTACCCACAAGCCGAGGATTAGTAATAACGCTGCCAAGCAATATTTTAAAGCAACCAGTGGTTTCAAGCTCATAAAGTTAATTCACACACACACCGAACTGACTTCGCCAAGCCAAACAATTATATTTGGTCGTAAATTCTTTCAATTAGACATAGCGTTCTTTTAAGAGCTTAACTCTGAAAATTTAGTTAAATTAAAGTTTTAAATTGCGGGGTATGTGTTCATTTTATAAAATAGAACTGCATTTTCGGAGCCGCTTCGAAAGTATCAATTAAAATCGTTGATGAAGTCGTAGAGAATTAAAGCTTAAAAATCCTTGACATTATATTTAGCTCATGAACTCCATTGCATTGAAAGTCAAGACTCGTCTGCCATTAACCAACTTAAAGTGGTACAATGGTAAATATCAATGTTACATTGATCATCCATGTAGCATTTTTCAGTCTTAATTAGTAAACAAAACGTGAATTAAGAAAATAATGCGAAATTCTGTTAAAGCCACAATTATTGTTCGAACAATACAAAAAAAATGATCAATCGAAAGATTACTTAATGCAAAATAAAGTGATTAAGAATAATTGAAAACATTTCTTTCGCAACGACTTTTTTGTTATAAATTTTCAGATAAGCTTTTTCGACGAATTGTTAAAATAAGGCCAATTAAATATAGAAAAAAAATGATTAAAAAAAATATGTTATCTCATGCAAAATAATGAGTTTAGTGATATTTGTATTTGTCTTACCATTTGTTTGAACGAAAGTTGCCAAAGCGCAGGTAATTCCGCTGACTAGTAAAGATCCGCACAAAGACAATCTTCTTCCAATTTTGTCCATAACAATATACGATAAAATAAAGGCAGGAATCTCTATCAAACTAACCAAAATAAAATTCAGATATTTATCTCCAGCAAGCGCCACTGAGTTGAGACTTAATCCATAATACACGAAAGTATTGGCAAACCAACAAAACGAACAGTTCATTATCCGCCAAAGTAATTTTGGAGATTTAAATGCAGCACTTAGCGGATATTTTTCTTGTTCAAGATTTTTCTCCGAAACGAAAGATTGTGTATTACGCAGATGCAAAAAGCATTCCTCAGGTATTTCGGTTTTGTTGATTTTAGCCGCTTTCTTTAGCGATGTAATTGCTTTCTCAGTTTTATGTTGACTGATTAACCACCTGATGCTTTCCGGTAAAATCCAGAAATAGCAGATATGTACCAAAGCAGGAGCATATAATACTCGAAGTAGTACTCGCCAATTATGTATATATTTTGCAATTAATCCTAAAAGCACTTCGCCAAGCGCATAGAAGATAGAAAGCATGGAACATGCTAAAGCTCGCTTCTTTTGACCCACTAATTCTACGCCAATTATCCAAGCTGTTGAATAAATTACACTTCCAATAGCTGCATCCAAAAGCTCAAAAGATGCAAACATATAGTAGTTAACAGAAAATGATTTCAGAATGCCCATAACAGCGCTTAGGGTCCCGCCAGTTGCTAGAGCAACGCGTCTTCCATATCTATTAACAAAAACGAAATATTCAATAACAAGACAATTATTATTAAATTAGTTCAATTAAAGACCTGTCAGAGATGTAGCCGCCCAGAGGCATGCCAATAAATTGGCCGACATTGTTGATAGTCCCAATTAATGTCAACTTCCATGCACTTTCCGGGCAAGCAATATTCCACTAAACAAAACAAATCAGTTAAATCGAAGAAAGTGAAAGTGATTAAAGAGAAGTGTTTACCCACCTCATTTGCTATACTTTTCTCTTCGGTTTTAAATATATAATCATCACATAATAGTATAAGATTTTCATCAAATTTTTCTGCTGAACATTGGGTAGATGACGGCTTTTTTGTAACTCGACTATTATTGGTGATAGGGGCAAATCGGGTGCACTTGCTTGGAACCCCATTCTCGTGCGGTATTGAAAAATTTATCCACTTTTCAATGTACGCACTATTGCTGGTATCACATTCTCCTAATTTGCACCTTTTTTAAAAAACAGGAAACATAAATTTAATAAGATACTAAAATTAGAATCAATGACTACCTACCTTTGTTGGATACTGCTTGTGGTAAACACATATGATAAACAGAATATTGCATTGAAACAAACAGGAACACAAATCAACAAGAATATGATTAACTGGTACTTCCCAAAATCTCCAAGCTGTTTCGTCACCGTGTCCAACTCGTTCGGCTTCTCGACGTCTGAACTACTCATTGTTTCGGCAGTCACGGTTTTAGAAAATTATGAAACTGCTAACGATCTGGACTTAATCCTCTTAAGTCTTTCTCCTGATAACTTCCCACTCCAGGTTCAGAGAACTTGTCGTGTTATCAGTGTATCGGTCACTATTGATTTCCTCTCATTCTACAGATGAAATTTTTGATACAATAAGTATTAGTTGAATATAAGAAGCTGCAGACTGTCACAAGATGGGTAGCGAACTAGACAACAATTAGACGAGCAAAATGTACTCCTCCTTTTTGCAGCTTAGACTAGTTAAAAACTGGATTCGCCAAGTTTCGCAGAGGCGCTTAATACTTTATTTCAAAATATCTGTGTAAGGTCATCGTTAGCATTTAGATGTTCGGACGAATTTTAATAAATCTTCTCGAAACTTGAATTTCTCCGGTTTTGTTTCTGTAAGAACAAATAAAATTCCATTATTGACCGTGTTATATCAAGAGATGTCGATTTAATATATTTCTATATCGAAAAGATGATAAAATTTTGTCATTATCTACATCAGTCTGACAAGATTGTGTTCTCATAAATTTTGAAGGCCTTTAGATATAGACGGGAGCAAATATTCACAACAAAATACTAAGAGACTAGATAAGAAATCACGAAAACTTCTTAAAGCAAATTGTGCCATCTTATCAGGCCTATTGTGTCGCCTACCTCGATTATGGCAAGTCGACCACTTCACGATATTCTCCCGCGAATCATGTCTTTTATTAAAAGTCTCAATTTACGCACTATCACTAAACGTTCACTTTCGTTTACCAACGATTATGGGGAAATTTTAAATCAAACGTTTTATCAAAACTTTTTTCTTTTCAAAACAACTTTCAAACAACGATGCTCTGTAAGAGCACGCTGGTTATCTGCGACACTGACAACAATTATCATTCGCACCGAAATTTATTCGATTGAACAAATAATTCTAAATATTGATCAACTTGTGATCAACTTTGGACAATGTTCTCTTAAGGAATTTCTTTCTTTAAGTGTGCGTGGCTGTGTTGTCTTGGACTTTTAAAGTTTCTTTAGATTAAAGAGAATATTTAAACTGTAAGTACATGCTGTTTATGACAAAAATTTTACCTTGCAAGGCCAGTCTTGAAAACCTTCTTTGTTTCTGATTGTATAGCACATAAACAATCAATATCTGTTCAAAATCTTTCAACGCTTTGCAACACTTGTTACAATAACATAAACTTTAAACATATAAAACAATTTTTTTTATCATTTTAAAATTAATTAAAAAACTGCACATAACAAAAACGCACAAATTAAATGCTGTACAGGTGCAAAAATCTCACGCCACGTGAATAATCGCCGCACACTTTTATCAATCTGACGCCTATGACGACTGGGATCGCTGGATCAATTCAAGTTTCCAGTTTCGATCGCAACATCACAAAATAAGAATGAATAGTAGCGGATAGCACAATATAGTGACAAAGAGAATAGATGCTGAAAAAAGTATAAAAACCGAAAATCTTTTTACACTATACGCAGTTGCAGGCAAAAATTTAATATACGTAAACAGACCCAACCCTGTAAATGAAATAAAAGTCATTGCAAAATCCAAATCTCTGCGGTGATAAACAGAAATAAAAGGCAAAAAATATGGCCAAACTTGAATATTTTGCATGATTCTTTCTTGGAAATATTTACGTCAGACATAAATAAACAAGTTTGATTCAAAAATATTTTTATCTCACGGGCTTTTAGCAAAATTGTTGCATTTAGGCTAAATCGTTTTCAAGATTATGCACATTGATTATGTATGTATGAATCATGCCATCTTAAATGCTAATTAGCCGAGATGTCGGATGTTTTCATGACTACAGAAGATATTCGAATTTTATAGCATAGGTGTGGGTTTTATAGGTACTTTTTGCCTCAAAAAAAAATATTTAAAAACCTCTTAACGTGTCTAAAACTCGTGTTGTGTTGCTAGCGGAGCGGAAACGATTAAAATTTTAATTGTTGACAACGTGAAAAATCATACGAAACCATTGCGAAATTAAAGTTCAATGAACAGTGACACAAAAAAGAAATACACCATCAATTCCAATAAAAGGTCATACCAGGTCCGAAAAATTGAAACTCGTTATACGCGTTGAGTACAGCTGAAATTGTGTTGACAAAGGTCCAAACCATAAGATTTTTACTAAATATTGGTTACGTTAAGAAGTTGGAATATCATAGATAGTATAGTTTCACATGCCATTTATTTAGGAACATGTTATTTGGAAGAAAAGCCCAATAACCTTAGTTTTGAAATCCTAAAACATTTATTCGGTTTTTCTACCAGAGAGATCGCTTTATTAGAAGCTTAGAATAAAGAGCGAAAGGACATCACCCTGGAAAAATGTCAGCATTTTTCCATATAGGGTAGAGCCCAAGCAATGTCTGTGTTTCGAACATAAAAGTAGTAAAATTTTGTGTTTTAAAAATATGTTCTAATAACATTTTTAATATAGTATAACTTTGCTCTACCCTGTTTTATTGATTAAATTAATTTTTCTGTTTAAAAACATTTTTTTTATGCTCCCAAATATTTCAGAACTACCAAGTCGGCCATGATCTCATAAGACGATGTAAACAACATGCAAAAATTTATCGTAAACAAAGGGGTTCTGTTGACGAATTTTTTTTAAAGAATTCTATAATTCTTATCTCGACTATGAGTTGTGTTAATATTTCTATCTTGAAGCACAATGCTGGTCACACGTACAGGGCTTTTACTTGAGATAGCCTTTCCTCTCCTCGTTCTTTATTCTAAGATTAGATGTCTAAAAAAGCGCGTAATTTAAGCGGTTACTTACAAAATTTTAATTTGTGAGCTTATAAGGTATCGAGTAGAAATCTACATGTGCTCTAAACACAAAAAAGTAGGTCCCCATATTTTTGTCTTAAATCTCGCACCACTTCCCCGTCACGACGTGCGTCGTCACTGACTGACCTAGTAGATTGTATTGTTGACATTATTAATAATAAAAACCGGCGAGCACCGCGACAGCTAGCGATTGAAGTTAAATTGTTTTGGTGATAAGGAACCACCCTGCCGTCACTTCTTGCTGAACATATCCGGTTGATGATGAATTTTGCTTTACGTGCGTGCCGAACTATAACCTAGCTAGTGATCCAAACTCCAATTGACAGCTCAAAATGGGAGTATTTCCAAACTTTATTCTAAATACCCCGGTCAAGTATCCTAACTTTATATATTCTCACACCTTCAACCCTATTGTTACACCGATGCCTATCTGCGCGGCCGACCGAATTCCGTCCGTGTTGACGGTTAAACCAGCACCAACGTCAGGAAATCTCGACAACGAATTATTCCCTCCAAACTATACCATTTTCCGTGCTGACGATTGTGTAGACACCAATGATCCAAAAGGTCGCGGGGTTCTCATAGCTGCTCACAACCGTTATGACGCCACCCTGCTAAAGACCTCCGACTCTACAATATCAGAATTTGTATGTATCAAATTAACACTGAATAAGTGTCTTCTGTACATTCTTTGTTATTACATTCGCTCCTCTCAATCTCTAGATGCCTACGAGCCCATAATTGAAGCGATCGACAGCCTGCTTGAGAACGCTAACGACTCCGATGAATTTATTTTACTGGTTGACTTTAACCTCCCTCGTATTCAATGGTCATTGTCTGAGGACTGTTCTCACTTTGTTCAGGACAAAGTGAGAACAGTCCTCTCGGACGCCTCTTCGGACAAAAAAACCTTATTTACCGATCAGCTCTCCGTTTCTGGTCTCTTTTAAGTTAGCGAAGTCAGGAACTTCCTGGACACACAATTAGACTTAATCTTTTCTTCAGACCCAGTTAACTCAGCTGTCGCGGAATGCAACCATCTCCTCTCCTCCTTCGATCGTCACCATCCTCATGGATCGTGGTGCAAAATGCACAGGTCTAGTGATGACTATGGGCATAGAAAAATCCTGGATCTTGCCAATAACAAGATACTGGATTTGGAAATGCCTGTCAACGGTATAAGAGAAAAAAAGATGGATCCCAAATTGATGGAGAGGTAGCAGCAGGAATCTTCAGTGAGCACTGGAAACAATTTACCGTCGCGAAACCGTGCAAACATGCTATGTCTTGGAGAGCAAGAGACCGCGATGTACATAGTCTGCCAGTATCCTGCCTAAGCAAGCAGAAGGAGGCTTTTGGGACACCCCCTGAATGGACATGAATAAAGTGGTCTGATTTGGCTAAACCTTAGAGAAGTGCTTTTAGTGAGTAAAAATCTCACACTACCAGAGAAATTCGGGTCTCCTGGTGTGTTTGGAAGATTTTCACCTCTCACGCCAAAAACGTCTATGTTGTTGGTAGAGTAAGTGATAACATGTCAGCCTTCCATTCCGGAAGTCTCAGGTTCGGCCTCATCGGCGGCGACCCAGCGTTATTTTCTGCTGACAACAGATGACGACGAAAAAGCCACTAGGGATTGCAGAGTAATATCGGTGGTTCGCAATCCACTTGCAATCGTTGTCTCGAATCGGGTGAAGTTCTTCTTAAGCCCCACGCCCTAAAAGGTTTTTTTTTATATCCTTATTCCTCGGGGGAACATAGGGACCGTACACATTCTCTCTAGTCTTGTCGGTTCTGAGCTCTTGCTATTACTTCCTCCCACGTTAGACCGGCGTTACTTAGTTCTGCCTCAACCGTACTTTTCCACGTTTGTCGGGGTCTACCTCTTTTCTTCTTCCGTTTGGAGGGTTGTATTGCAGCGCTTGTCTTGGAATTGTTTCTGGGTTTTTTTCGCAGCGTGTGTCCAATCCATTTCCATCTCCTTTCTTTTATTGACTGGTGTCTGATTGGTTCTATTCCATAGGTCAGCGTTACTGATTCTGTTGGGCCAAAATATTTTACATATTATTCTCAGGTATTTGTTTAAGAAAGTCTGCAGGCTTTGTATATTCAGTTTTGTGATTTTCCATGTTTCACAACCATATAGTAGGACAGATTTGACGCTGGCATTAAAGATTACTTTGGTGTTGCGTGTTATCTGTGAGGATTTCCATAGTTTGAACAGTCTGCCGAATGCCTGTCTTGCCTTATTTAGTCTACTTTGAATATCTCTGTCTACGTCTCAGTTCGTTGTGATTGTGGTGCCTAAGTACGTGAATTATTCCACTTCTTCAAAAGTGGTACTACCTAGTGTTATTGGGTACTGATCCGCGTCATTGATCTTCATGATCTTTGTTTTGCTGATGTTTATTTCTAGCCCCACTGTAAGTGCTGTGGTATGATGGTTATCAATGCTCCTCTGCATATCACTGTGGCTGCTGGCTATTATTGCGATATCATCGGCGGAAAGCAGCCTGACAGACCTAGACTAGTCTGTCAGGCTGCTTCCCCCCCCCCCATATTATTCCTTCTTTCTGGTAGCCAGTGTTAATAAATCGTCAACTACTACGTTGATTATTGTGGGTGACATTAGGCAGCCTTGCTTGACTCATCAATTGATTATTAAGGGTTTGCTGTATTTGCCATTGTGCAGACTACATTCTCCGCACTTTCGTATAGTGATTTTATGATATTTTTCTTGTATATTTCTACTCCGAAGGGCAGACCATATAGCTTCCCTATTAATGGTGTCGAATGCTCTGCGGAAGTTTACAAATCCCACGAGTAGCGGCGTTTGCCATTCTATGGATTGTTCCGTGATTATTCTCAGGGCATTCGTTTGGTCAGTACATCCCCTGTTTGGTCTGAAGCCAGCTTTGTTGTCACTTAGGTTATACTCAATTTCGTCTGAAATTCTCTTCTTCTACGTTCGTTTGTCTTTCCATTCTGCTTTCTTGACTTTCTTGGCAACTTCCGCATAGTTCTGTCTGTTGAATGCATTGTCGTCTTGTAGTGTTCTGGCAAGGAGAGTTTTCCGCTGTTATATAAGGTCCCACGTGGAGGAGAAGATCCAGAGCCCAGTATTTGTTTGGCTGTTTCTTTGTACGCTGAGCATGTTTCCTGTTATTTGGCTAATTGCCTCCGTAAATTAAGTGCATTTCTCTAGTGTTGCCGGATTAAATTTCGTTCAATAACTTTGGCGCTGGTTATTTCTGGACCTGATTGGTTTGACACATATCTTACTGATGACCAGATTTTGATCAGTGTGCTTGTCTGCCCCCTGAGTGGTCTTACATCTTGGATAGATTCTCTCCATTTTTTGCTGATGCATATATGATCAATCTGATTCTTTGTTCTGGAGTCTGGGGAGGTCCAAGTGTATTTGTGTATGTCCTTGTGCGGGTATATTGTAAATCCAATTATTAGTTCCTTTGTATGATATAGTTCCGCTAGTCGTTCTGCATTGTTGTTCATGGTGGCCAATCCATTTTTTTCCATTATGTTTTCGTGCCCTGTATTGTCTTGTCCGACTTTCGCGTTCAGGTCACCAGCTAGGATTATTATATCTCTTCTGTGTGATGAGGCTATGGCGCCTGTTATTTGGTCGTAGACTATATCTTCCCGTGAGTGCGTAGCATTGAATTATGGTTGTATTTCTGGTTTAAGCCGCAAATTTTTCCATTAGAATTCTCTCATTGAGCTTCCATTCCCCACAAGGGGTTACAGGTTAAAAGAAGTGTATTATATGAAGCGGATTGCGTAAAAAACACTTAAGGTTACTATTTCTACCCCTGAGTTTAGTCTGGGAAGACATCAGCGGCTTATATATTAATTGCCTATCATTGAACCATATAATAAATATATTAAATATTGCAATTGTACAGTGGGAATCCCAAGCCAATATTTACTGTTGCCGGTTCTTATAACATCACAATGTGTGAGTTATGAGCAGGAGCTTTATGACTATGACTAGGATCATAGCAATTTGGTTGTTAAGGTGGAATATGAGGTTTGCTGAACTTAAAAGATATTTTAATAGTATTAGATCAATATAACCCGTTTTATATGAACAGAACACTTCCTTCCACAGTAAATCAAGGGATAAGGCTTAAAGTTACTTTAGTTGTAGAGGTTTTGATGAGGTTTTTTAAAATTTTGCGCACTATGCGCTAGTGGGGTTTGAACCTGAGATTTCCGTGATGGAAGGCCGACACGTTATCATACTCCAATAAAAAAGTCAGTTCGAAATATTTGTCCTTCTTATTATTTTTCTTGGGCATGCTTGACATGCTTGAATTTTTTGTCTCACTACACCTATGAATGGAATGTTCCAAAAAATATAAGTTTATACAGAAGAAACTGTGAGCAGAAGTTTCAGCCGAATGACATGATCACACCTTCCTCTTTTAAAGTTATAGAATGTTCACAAAATCATGAAGCTTTTTTTTACTGGCGTTCTACAAGAACGGGAGAGCCTGGCTGCAATACGCCTTAAACAGGAATTTAGAAGGAGATTGTTGGCATACATCCAAAGTGGCGGTGGACATTTTGAACAGCTTTTGTAATTTACTAAGATTAATTGTAACACGTTTTGTTTTCAATAAAAAGGATTTTAGAGTTAATATGAGTTTAGTTTCATTAAATTGTAAAAATTCAAATATTTTCTGATAAGTTTTTTACTTATAAATTTCTACACCCTTTCTCTACCTGGACATGTTGTACCTTTTTGGAGACGGAGTTGGATACGTTGAGCGGCAAGACCAACATGCTATGGGTCCCGGGTTCGAGACCAGATGACTCCGTGAGCTTTTATTAAGAAATTAAAATAATCCACTCCGTCTCTGGGCTGTTGTGTAGCTCGCAGCAATGCAAAAATAAGACTAAAGTTTCCTCACTTCTCTTACCCTTCCTTCCCTTCCGGACAAAACCGTGCTAACGCATCAAAGGGCTGTCCCCTATGATTTGGCCACATCGTATAAAAAAAAATAAGATGGGCAATCCAATAAAAATAGAAAAAGGGTGTACTAATTACATGAATTTCGGAGAAAATTTCGAAAAATGCTGAATTTTAGGTATTCGAAAACCATTTTTTCTCTCTTTCGGTAGTGACTGTACCTGCAATGGTAGGAGTTAGATCAACATCGTTGACAATTTTGGAAAGGTCATTGGGAGAGTAGTCCTTTAGCGTTTGTTTGATGTCACTGTGTTGGGTAAGAAAGATAAAAAAATAAGGTCGAAAGATAAAAAAATAAAAAATAAAGTGGGTATCATGAAAAACTTATCCTGTAACTCCCAAACGGTTGAGATTGCCCCCCCCCTGTCATTCAATTTTTTGTTTGGCTAGGTGAGCTCTGCTCTCGTTATTTTGGATTTCTGCAAGGCATTTGACAAAGTTGATCATGACATTCTAATTAGCAAGCTTAGTAACATGTACAATTTTTCAAGCCCAGCCTGTAAGCTTGTGGCATCCTATTTATGCGGCAGATTGCAAATGGTGAAGTGTAATAACTTGACATCGGGTTTTCTTGGAACTAACTGTGGTGTTCCACAGGGATCCATCTAGGGGCCACTATTTTTTCAGTTTTTATTAATGATTTGCCTAATACTATTAAGTTTTCGAAATATCATCTCTATGCTGATGATTTACAGTTATATATCTCAATGCCTCTGGGGCTCATTGATGATGGTATAGATAAGCTTAATGAGGATCTTTCCGCTGTCTCTACCTGGACCCAGGATATTAACCTAGTCCTAAATCCTTCTAAATGTAATGCGATTATGATATATAAACATGCATTGGACACTTCCTGTTTTCCGCAAATTACTCTTAATCAGTCCCCTATTACGTACAGCACTAGCGTTAAGAATCTCGGTGTCATATTTAATAAAACTTTGACTTGGAATAATTATATTAGTACTATTGTTTCTAAAATATACAGCACCCTTCGCATGCTCTTCTTGTAATTACGTACAGTTGTGAGATATATGCTGGAAGGATGGATTCGGCATCATCACGTACACTAAATGTAGCCTTTAATTCGGCTGTACGGTATATTTATCGGCTTCGTAGATATGACCATGTATCCCCTTATATTTGTTCTGTTGTTGGATGTCCTATCGCATCTTATCTGAATCAACGAATCTTAATACTAGTCTACAATATATTATATTATAAGAAACCTGATTATCTTTATAGTAAGTTCCAGTTTGTTTGTTCTACGCGCACCAATGCTCTGATCATTCCACGGTTTACCTGTGTGGTATCTGAGCGTCAGTTTTATTTCCAGGCGGCCAGACTATGGAATCAGCTCCCACCTTCTCTCAGGGGGCCAATTAGCAGAGGAAAATTCAGGCTTGAACTGTTCACTCACTTATCTCAAACATTGTAATTTATAAAATTTTTGTAAATTGGCTTTTTGTTATATAACTTCTATTTTAATTATCTTATTCTTTCTATGTACGTTTACTGCTTTCATTTTTGCAATAGTCATGCCAGCTTATATTTTTCCTTCCAATATGTATTTTTACAATGAATTATTATTATTTTTTTATTTTTATTTTTTTATATTACTTAAATAAGCTATTTGTTTTATCATCCTACGCATACTCATAAGATAATGTAAATTTCTTAATTGTGTAGAGGTAAGAATAAATGAATTGAATTGAATTGAATTGAATCTATCACCCCACTCATTTTGGGACGTCAGCTCTGAAACACCCTGTATGTTACGATCTTATTGTTTAATGGCTGAACGATAGTGGGCGTTCCTGCTTCCGGCTGTCGGTTTTTCAAGCGACGTTAATAATAATCGGACTAAACGGACCTAATAGTATGGAAGTTGATCGACAATAATAAAAAATATTAAAGAAAGAAGTGTTTTGTAGAAGCAGATAATTCAAGATTTCTGGAAAAATAAAGTTCAAAAATGGAAAATGTAACTTTCAAAAATTAATACAGTTTTGTAAATTTTTGTTGGGGAAGCACTTCGGACTGTGTAGCAAACGCCCACTATACCTACAAGGGGTTCAGTTAGAAATTACACCTATATAAATTCAAAACAAAAAATCTATTTGATAGCAGCAAACTTGAGCACTGGTATAGATTGTTATGAAATTCAGTATTAGTCCACAATATATCTACATATCACACTTCCGACAGCAAAAACAATTCTCGGATCGGGATGCAAGACTATAATAATAGGTAGTTGGAAAAAAAAATACGAGATCACGCACGTTATTAAAAGCTGTGGCGTATTACTATGATATATCGATTTTGATTTGATGATGTCTAAGAAATTAACGCTGATCTTACCGCATGTACACTGAAGTAATGCTTTTGAAAAAATTAACTAAATATTGAATTTTACACTTTTATTTTAGTTTCACACTTTCTTTACAAAATATTTGAATCAATTATGATACCTTTCTTTCTTTCTTTAAAGCCAACTGAAGAAGGGCAATTGCTTAAATAGAATTAACCGGGATTAGCTTTTAAGCGATAAGCATGCGATATTAACCTTGAATTACAGCGTTATTCTTTTAAAAACAACTTAATTTAAATACTAAACACATTTTTTCTATTCATAATATAAACAGTTCCCTACCCTTTCATTTAACCAAATTCACTATTTCACACAGTATCAGCATGCTTTTTTGGTATAAAATAATTAATTTCACTTTTAACCCCTAAACGGGAGCTACGCACTATGCTGTGCTACCCGTCAAAACATAAAATCACAACTAAAATTTGCAATGTTAATTTAATTCACAGCGAGGCAAACGCACGTATTTTGCAACTTATTGTGACTTGTCCGCTCCGAAGTTTAATTACGCACAGGCAAATGAAAGCTTCGAGCGGGCAGACGTGCCGAAAAACGCCTTCGTTATTGAAAGATTGCAAGTCTGATCCGCTTTGCGCTGGACACAGCAGGCCGAATATATTCAAAACAAAGCATTCTTGCGCCAATTGCCCATGTAATCTAAGATTTACACTCTTTATCAATACTGATATTGTGCGCCTCTCGAGAAAACTGTTCGTTTAAGGTTAAGTGTTTTGATATTCACTTTAAGATTTATATCATCAGTCACCTACCACTTATCTGATATCATCCTCCTTTCGCTCGAGGCAGAAACATAAAGTAAATTCTTTTGGTATCTGAGAGTATGCTAAGATGAATCTTATCCACTACTTCTGAACACAATGCTATCACTTTAATGCTTTGCAGTTAATTACACATACATTTAGTTTAATAAAATTGTTTTTTAATACACTATCGTAAGAGTTCTTTGAACTATGATTAATAAAAGCATAGTAAGACCGCAGTTTAGAAAATTACAAGCCGCTTTGCCGCCAGCTAGTAGTGGACAAGTGATGGTCAGCAACTATACAGGTTTGTGTTGCCATGTGATTAGTTGGTGTTAAGTTATCTGTTTCTAAATGAATATTTCATCACTGATTATCTCGAAATGTATTTATTAAGGTTTATTGGGGGTCTTTCTGTGGCAATATCATCTTAACAATTTAATTTACCGCTTATGAATCAAGAAACGTGGCATTGATCACTACACTATTGGAAAAAAGGAACAACATTTTAACCTTCCTAGCCTTAACGACCATGAGACATACCTACGTCACAGTATATTACTTACTCTCCAACAGACTCTGCTTCTGTTTTGCAGCTAGTTTGACGCATCATCTAACGATGCTCAGAAAACGCTGTCTGTGACGTATCTAATATCGCAAGAACCATCGCGAATCATTTCGACAATAATCCGCATTTAATCGCTGAGTCTGAATCGGGTGTCGGTTGACCTCTACCATGTCAGTTTCAAGGTCATTTGAAGGCCAAACTAAGTAAAGGTGGTTTAAAAAATCTGAAAAAATTTATACATAGGTTTTTGGAGTCACTGAGCCCGAATCTGGTGTTCGCTTGCCCTTAGAAGACATCCAGAGGTCATTTTAAGGTCATTCAGAGGTCATTTAAAGATTAATTCGAGAAGAGGAGAGAACATTAAAAGAATTTGAAAAAATATACGCTAGTGATTCTGAATTCGGTGTCGGTTGACCTCTATCACTTCATGTTCAAGGTCATTTGAAGGTCAAACTAAGCGAAAGGTCATTTCAAGGTCATTCTGAGGTCATTTCATGATTAATTTGAGAAACACAGAGAAGAAGCTGTCAAAAAATCTAAAAAATTCATACACAGGTTTTTTTAGGTCGCTGAGTTAGAATCCGGTGCCGGTTGACCTCTATCACTTCATGTTCAAAGTCGTTTGAAGGTTGAGGTAAGAATAAGAGGTGAAAAATATTGGAAAAAAATTGATACGAATGCTCACCTGCCTACTTATTGTCTGTTTATCTATCTGCCTTTTTACATGCACACCTTTT
Source organism: Leptarthrus brevirostris (assembly GCA_964036015.1). Lineage (NCBI taxonomy): Eukaryota > Metazoa > Arthropoda > Insecta > Diptera > Asilidae > Leptarthrus > Leptarthrus brevirostris. The sequence goes on from OZ038373.1 coordinate 12,444,331, forward strand.
CTGTTCTGTGTTAGCAAACTAATGCTGGAATCTAAAGAGAGACGCAAATAAAGCACATAAAAGAAAAGCGATTCGAAGATCATTCCATGCACAACGTAAGCGTTCTCGCCCGAATTTCGATTAATACACTAATGCTGAGAGAAACGAATTAATTTTTTGAAGCCTTTGAAAAGTTGTTTGTTTAATATAGTTTTTGTACAATCACGCAGAAAGGTAAGAAGACAAACTGACAGGGAGGCAGACAGACTGTCAGTGGACATTTAAACAGAGGGTGGCAGGAAAACAGACAGACAGAAACATTTAGCCATTTAGTCAGACAGGAAGATAGACAAAATTAGCGACAGAAAGGCAGGTAGAAAGGTGTCAATTAGATGGACAGAGAGAAAATGCGGGCGGACGATAAATACAGACTAACAAGTAAACAAACAGGTGTGCAGGTAAAAAGGCAGGCATATAATCAGACAATAATTAGGCAGGTGAGCATTCTTATCAATTTTTTCCAAAATTTTCACCTCCTATTCTTACTTTAACCTTCGAACGACCTTGAACACGCGGTGATAGAGGTCAACCGACACCGAATTCGAACTCAGCGACCTAAAAAAATCGCCTATGTATGAATTTTTTAGATTTTTTGACGGCTTCTCCTCTATACTCAAAATTAACCTTTAAATTACCTCATACTGACCTTGAAATGACCTCGGAATGCCTTTTAAGAGAAAGGGAATACCGGATTCGGACTCAGGGATCCCAGAAACCTACGTATGAATTTTTTTCAGATTTTTTCAACGACCTTCTCTTAACTTGACCTTGAACATGAGGTGATAGAGAGCAACCGACACCGGAAGCAGAATCAGCAATCTAAAAAACCTATGTAGAATTTTTTCAAATTCTTTAAATTTTCTCTCCTCTTCTCTTCTCTTCTCGAATTAATGACCTCTGGATGTCTTTTAAGGGTTAGCGAACACCGGATTTCGGCTCAGTGATCTCAAAAGCCTATGTATGAAATTTTTCAGATTTTTCAACCACTTTTACTTAGTTTGACCTTTAAATAACCTTGAAACTGACGTGGTAGAGGTCAAGCGACACCGGATTCAGACTCAGCGACCCCAAAAACCCCTAGGTGGAGTCCGGTGTTTTCTTTTACGCTTAATGTTGAACTGTGTAATCAACTGTATATGAAACATAATTTTCAATGTTAAAGTAAAATTTATAATTTCAATTTGAACTTGTGGTGCGTACTCAAGTACTATAGAATTTTAAGAGTACCCTCCTAGATAAAATTTTTTTAAACTAATAGCCCTATCGATTAAACAATAGACAGCATGTGTTTTAAAACAATTTCTTGATCGGATGATCGAATTTAATCAGATAAGAAAAATATGTGATGATGTAGGTATCCTTATCAAATTCCAGCCAGCTTCACTTTAAGACTGTTAGAAGAGATTCTGAAGTTATTAATTTAATTTCGAATTATTGGGGAGACCTTTCGTTAATTTGATTATTTCTTTATGGTTGATCGCGTTGCTCTTTTCTCTAAATAAAACATTCTTTTTAATTTCATACAAAACTAAGGTAGAGAGAGCAATCCAGATTTTACACTGCTTCTCAATCACTTTCTACAGCATCTATTGTCTAGTATAGTACCTACAGTGAAAATCCGTAGTTGTCGCACACGGTAACTTTCCCTTTTTCATTATTTTATCTAGAAAACCAAACCAAGCACTCAACCATTTTCTACAATTAAATGCATACAATCTTTGAATTCGGTCGAGTAATAAATAGTCCTAGCTTGATTTATGGTACTTTCTATCCAATCCTTCCAAAAAGTGTTAGTATTGAGGTTTGAGTCGGCTTTTAACTATTTTAAAGGGACACCACTACCTCCAACTGATTCTTACTAGTATCTTCGTAATGTGTTTAGCAGAACTACTATATACCAATGGATTCTTTGAAGTGTCCTGATCAACATTTCCTTTCATACCCCCCCCCCCCCCTAAAATGAACCTTCCCTTCAAAATAGCGTTTGACAATTTTGGTTTTAGTTCCTTCAAAGGAGGTGTGCTCACTTAAATGCTTGTAAGTCCTTTCAGGGATATCGCAAGACCAACATTTCAAGCTTTTTTTTAAAGGACACATTATTCTTTCTAGTGGTACCCAACGTACCATATTGGACCAAAATGCAACCTTTAAAATAAATATTTGGTGTGAAATTATTGCTGGGCGAATTTTTGGGAATACTAATTTGGAGTTCTTACGTGGCCCCTTTGAAGAAGAATTATACGAGCATATTCCACTTGCAAAGAAATATGTGGCTTATGCACGATGGCGCTCCTGCCCATTTCTTGGTTTACGTGCGACAGTACCTGAACGAAGCTTATGGAACGAGATGGATTGGTCGCGCGGCGGACCCTGTGTTTGGCCAGCAAGATCTTCTGATCTGAATCCATTAAACTTTTATCTACGGAGTCATTTAAAAGACCTTGTCTGTGGTGCAGAAATAAGATCAGTAGAGCAATTCTGACAAAAAATCTGTACATCTTGAGATCAAATCAGAAATAAACCTTAACTTGGAGGTGTCATCAAAAGGTCTCTTATGTCGATAGCAGAAATGTGTGTTCTGCAGGATGGGGGCCACGTAGAATACTAGCATTTCTCGAGCAGCATAAAAATGTCAATAACTTTTGAATGGCTGCAGATATCGAGTTAATCCTTTTTTTGTTGTAAAGAGCTTCCTGAGAGCCTCTTAAGGAAAGAAAAAAAAATTATATTCTTGGTGTAAACATTTTACCGGATCAAGGATAACATACCAACATTTTGTGCAACATTTTCCCAATATTCATGTCGAGTGTCCTCTTTCAAAAAAGCTTTAAATGTTGGTCTTCCGATGGCATTGAAAGGACTTACAAGCATTTAAGTGAGCACACCTCCTTTGAAGGAACCAAAATTTTCAAACGCGATTTTGAAGGGAAGGTTCATTTTCAGGGGGTAGGGAAGAAAATTTTGATCAGTACACTTCAAAGAATTCATTGGTATAGCGTTTCCTATACATTTTCCGAACACCCTGTATATCTCTCTCTAGTTCCCGTAATACCTTGTGAGCCATGGGCCAAAAGAACTTTGCCCGATTCCAAACAACGATTGCAAGTGGGTTTACAATTTAAAATGGATTCCGAACCACTGACATTTTCTCTGCAACCTCCCATGGCATTTTTATCGTAATCTGTTGTCAGCAGAAAATAAACATGGGTCGCCGCCTGTGGGATTCGAACCTGGCACCTCCAGTTTGGTAGTCTGACACGTTATCACTTACTCCACCGACGACTTGAACTATTACATACTATACTATTTTTCTTTCTTGGCACTCACTTTTGTAGCTTCCAGTAAATCCAGTGTTATCATTTTATCAACGTGTCCAGCAGTCAGTTTCTGCATCTCACGTGAGTATATTCTCACTCGTAGTGACGTTAATATAAACTGCTGTTCATCTGTTTCCCCCACTCTTTGTCATTTTTTCAACCTGTCTCTCTCTTGTGGCCGTTTCCCTAGTCTCTGGAAGGATTCTGTGCTAATTCCCCTTCACAAGAAGGGTGACAAATCTGACATTTCCAATTATAGACCCATCGCCAAATTGTGTCATGCTCATGTTGCGGAGGCGTTCGAAGCATTAATCAGTGATGTGCTCCGTTATCATTGTAAAACCTTTATTGGCTCTTTCCAGCCTGGCTTAATCAACGGTAAATCTACCACCACCAACTTTATCGGATTCGTGCATCACTGCTTGCCTCTGATTGAGTCTGGCTTGAAGGTCGATTGCATTTTCACAGACTTTAGTAAGGTGTTCGACACAATTGACCACGGGATTCTTATTCATAAACTTCATCTACTCGTGTTCCCAGCGCTTTTTGTTGACTGGCTGTCCTTTTACCTCTCCGGGCGCACTCAGCGTTTCGTGGTGCCCTATCCAACGAATTCCCTGTTTCTTCTGGGGTACCGTAGGCCAGCATTCTCGGCCCACTCCTCTTTATCATTTTTGTTCATGATGTCTCGTTGCTCCTTTCTAGCTCCAAAATCATGTTACACAGATGACGTTAAAATATTCCGTGTCGTCTCTCGCGACAACTGTGCTCTGTTGAGCTCCGACATTCACGTTTTTCATGACTGGTGCTCTAGTAACCGTCTCCCTTTTAATACTAACAAATGCACCGTAATGACTTTTACCCGCAGAAAGTGTGACGTTCTCTTCGACTACTCTTTAGATGGCAGTGTATTGAGTAGGCTTCATAGGGTCAAGGATTTGGGGTGGTTCTTAATTCCCGCCTTTCCTTTGAGGACTACATTGACTTCGTGCTGAGTAGGGCTACTTCCACGCTAGGTTTTGTGAAAACGTGATCCAGGGAACTTGACGATCCCTATCTAACTAGGTTCCTCTTTTTCACATTCTTTAGGCTCATTCGTTAGCCTCGGTCTGATTTCTCTCGATTCCCTTGTAAAGAGGCGTAGAATTTATAAGATTACTTTTTCTATGATTTATTTCTGGGGACGATCAACGCCTCCGAATTGATGAACAATGTAGGCATTTCCATTCGCGCTCGGTCCCTGAGAAACTTGGATTTTTTCCATGTTCCTATCGCTTCTGTCTCGCCTTTATAATGATTACGCTATTTACATCGCGCTGGGTTATTCTATGCGGCAACTGAAGAGCCATCTCAGGCTACTCATTTGAATAAGTTAGTTATAGTATTTAGTTTTAATGATATGTACTTTTCGTAGTAGCCAGCTTTGGCGAATCTGTGCCACTCCGTGATATACTCTACCAATGGTGTCAACATCCAACTTGAAACTCTAAATGTGGCCACCTCGCACCTATTCCAGACCCACGTGCCACTTCGTGTCGGAGGAGTGCGCTGTGATGGATGCTCCTGGATCACCCGTGATATACGAATGATTTCATGCAGGAACGCCACGTTTCGAGCATTCAGGCGGGCTCGCACTCCTGCGGATTGGGAGGCCTTTCGAAGTCTACGTAGTGCAGTCGAGTGTACGATATGCCAAGCGCGCCTACGGCACTAGTATCTTTCGCTATGACATGACCATTACAGAGCTCTGGCGTAAGTTGGACGATATTGGTCTGTTGGACCGTAAGTCAGGCGGAAGCCCTACTATAACACCTCAAGAGTTGAACTCCCACTTTGCCCCGCCGCAGTTACGTCCGCCCAGCGCTAGATCAGACCCGGTGGGACTAGATGAGATCCCAATTAAGTTCGTTAAATTTATTCTTCCAGCTATATCACACCACCTGCTTCACTTCTTCAATAACATTTTCATTACATCAGTTTTCTCAAGTGCTTGGAAGTGGGCCTTGGTTCGTCCAATTCCTAAGAAAAGCCACGTATCGAATATTAATCACTACAGGCCAATTAGTTTGGTACCATTACGCTCCAAGGCTTGGGAGACTCTAGCAAGGGAGCATTGAATCGTCGGGCCGTCTCACTCACATTCCTTGTATGCCCCTTCATGGATTTCTTCTCCCTGAGGACACTTCAGTTGCTTCACCGGGTGCTAAGTTCAAAGCTCCCCAATTACTTGTTCTGTAGGTTCAGCTTCTCTAGGTCGGTGGGATCCAGATTGCTGCTATTGCCGCCCTTTGGGTCTCGCATTATGGAATTATTCTTCCAGGTTAGGGTGGTTCGTTTGTGGAGTCGACTACCTTTGGCACACAGATACCTGGGGTCGACGGGTTCCTTTATAGCTAGATGTCTTGATATGTTTCAGGGTAAATGACAGAAACTGACTCCTTATTCCTATCTATTTCGAGCCACTCTCATTTTTCCGATTTTCCTGATCTCCCCCTCCCCCTATTAATATTGTCTAGTTAACTTATCACGCTACTCATCTTAGCATTTCCTTCTTTTACCTCACCTTATTCTTCTCACAAGTTCGCTCATCGCAATCTTCGTGGCCCTGGGGCTCTGCAGTATTTTATTATACTTTTCAAGTAGTGTATCTCGAATTTACTGAGCTGGGTTGGCGTGGGGGTTGTGTTCGACGTGTGGACGTTTTGCATTAATTATAGCTTAGCTTAGCGTTATTGTAGGATCTGTAATGCTATCTGGTTAACATACTTAGTTAACTCCTTTCTATTGTATTTTTATACTGCTTTTCGTTAGTTGTAAGACAATCTATTGCGCATACTCCTTTAATCTTTGTATAAGGCTCTTAAGCCTTTTGATTGCTATGTTTTAAATCGAATAAAGAATAAAAAGGCCATTGGATTTGAACAGTAATATCGGTGGTTCGGCATCCACCTTAAATTGTTAACTTGCAATCGTTCTCACTCCATGATCCATAAGGAGATAGACAGAGAGAGTGTGACACTGGTATTAAAAGGGCAATAAGAAGATCGTAATGAAAAAATTTCATTGAAATGGAAATTCTTAGAATTAAATAAATTTGTTTTTGTTAAATTTATATGAAAATATTAAGTGTTATAAGTAGGGCTGGGCACTGACGAATCAAATGTGCTTTTACCTGCAAAAATACAGTTTAAATTTTATTTAAATCCGTAATTGCTATAGCTAACATGAAATTGTCAATTTGTAAAGAGTGGCCTAATTATTGACCGTAAATAAATGTACGACTACTTATTACATATCATCATTGTACTCACCAATAGGAGATATGCTACATTTTTAAGAAAAATAATGTCTTCAATCCACCTAGATATTAAAATAACAAATTAGAAATTAATCGTTCGGCATATACATTAAAGACTTACATTATTTAGAATCTCATTCACAAATTTTAACTCAGTCCAGGCGGCAGGGAGATTTTCCCTATGGTATTGTGACAACATGCCCTACCTCGCTGATTTTTTCTGTGCAGTTTTAGTCGTCGTTTAGGAAATCTTCTGACGGAAGGTAAACATTATTGTTGTAAAAAGTTGATCGAATGTCTTGTAGTATAATAGCAGCGGCCTTGCTTGCAACTCTTTTTTCTCATCTTCAAAAAATGTTGGGCACAAATTTTTTCTCTAACGTCCGTGAAGCATAGGTACGGGCTCAAACGCTTTCTTTCAATAAACAAAATATCGTCTCCATATATTTCTGTCGAATGCTTTTTTATGGATCAGGTACAGAGTATGTAATCGCCTTTAATTTGATCAATGAATTCGTCGAAAGTAAATTGGCATTCGTCGGAATTCTCTTCGAAATATTCGGTGGCTTCAAACATTTTTCCTCAGGTAGAGTTGATTTATGATACCTAGCCCCGACAGCGCTAAGATCCAAAACGTTTCTGAGTCGCTCGATAATCGCTTACGAAAAGTTGTCTACGTGGCTCTCGGCGAAATGAAGTATCGTTTCTTTAAGAATCGGTTTATTTACGATAACAACGAAATCCCGCTTATTATCCTTTCTTTGCAAACGATTATACTCCAATGCCTTGACTTTTTTGGAGCATACGAAACATGCATTTTTGAAATCGGAGGAAAAAGATGTAGACGGTTCCGATTCCACGTCCGTCGCCTTGGTTTCGAGGAAAAAAGATAACGAAACGTTTGAAGATTCGTCTTTGGATTTCCTTTGTGCCACAGCAGCGATCGACATAAGATGGACATAGCTTTTGTAACATTTCAGATGCAAACTTACAGAATCCATTGCTTCCAATGACCTCTTTGCTCTGCAGTCGATCTCGAGATCCCAGCACATATTTCTCGCCTTCTAGAACAGTTTTCGGTCAAATAAAGCACTTGACATTTCGAAAGATGTTAACAGCTCAAAAATCTGGAGAAAAATAACGTCTATTGCTCGCAGCAAAATGCCTGAGTTAGCATTATTGACGTATAAGTAGTAATATAAATGGCCTACTACCACTATATACATATGCAAACATATTTAAAAACACGTTGCAAATGAGTTATTTTAATAAAACAAAATTTGCCACGCCCCTAATTGATAACCCCCCCCCCCCCCCCCCCTCCCCATGTGTGTGCCTTTGTCTTGTTTTGCTTTATTTAATTTACTTTAAAATCTAAACATTATTTCTTTTCCTAAACATTTTTTTGTTTACGCATTGCTCTTATCCAAGACCCAACAAAGAAAATATTACTTTGAACAGTGTAGATCAATGAACAAACTCACTATGTTTCCTGATTTGTGTATCAACACTAAAATCTTTTTAGTATTATTTCATTTATTATTAGCTAACATACTGCACGTATGAATCTATAACTTTACATATGAGTTCTAGGCATAAATATCATTGTTCTAATGTGATCTTGCAATATCAGAGAAGAACGTTAAAATATCATGAATATTAAATTCTAAATTAATCATTGCACCTGCATAACATTTCTGAATTCGCTCCTCTAGAAAATTGTATTGCGCAATAAATTCCTCTTGCATAGCGTGCCATACCACCTGTAACAAATTCTCTTCTTCGCACAAATGCTTCTCCACTTTTTTATACAAATTCTCAAGGCCTTTTTTAACTTCTCGTGCTGGATACTGGCTAATAACTTTCCGAAGTTCTTGTTTTGAAAACGCCATCTGGTAGCTTATTTCAGTTTCCTTAACCCCTTGCGATACCTTTTGCTGCACACCTTCGAAGAATAGCTGCAAATATAAAATGTCTCTCATATGAAAATTCCAATAAAAACTATTCGGCTAAATACATTTAACTTCTCTAAAGGCCGTCCAAAGTATTTCGTAACATATCCTTTCAGTGCATCATTATAACGCGCCTTTGCATCTTTTTTTAAAGGTTCTAATACAGGAATTTTCAATTGTGCCAACAAAGCAAACATATGATGATAGTTCTCCATTTTAACAACTTGACTTGGTGTTTTTGAATGTTCATCGGCATGAATAGGGATAGTTTCAAAGATTGTATTCACCAGCTGAAAATACCACTTATCGATATCAGTTCGCCTCTCTGATTTGCGGAAAATTTCCTCAGTTGTTGTGGCAAACTCTTCAAAATTCTCCACATAGGGAAGAATTCCACATTTTGAACGTTTTGGAACTTTTGCTTCTTTTATAGACGCTAATTGCTGTTGCATAAAGCGATCGAAATTTCTTTTTACTTGCACCAAAGCTGATGCATATGTCATGCTCAAGAAAGAGTGTGTATCTTGCGCCGACATAACATGCTGAGTTAGACGTACTAAAACATATACTGAATAACTGAAATTTTTAAAGAAAATTTAAATTTGAAAAAGTCATTTTTGGAAATCATAAAACGTACAAACTGTCCAATTTTTCAAAACTTTGAATAAAGCTGTTTAGTTCTGATTCAAGAACTCCAAAAAGCGCAACCATCATTTTCCGTACTTCTTCATTGATCTGCCGATCGATTTTCTTTTGAGGAAATATTCCTAAAATTAAATTAAATTAGAAACATACAGAAAAGCCTCTCCTTTTTCCTAGTAGTGTCTAGTAAATATACTACAATCCCATGCGTAAAGGGGAGGGACTCGAGCGTAATGTGCCAGTATGGAAACCTTAGATCATAAAACTTAAGGTAGGGTCTTTGTGTGTAAACCTTAGAATACAGACCTAACATCAAAGGTTCTAACTATTATGTACAGTGTGAGTGGGATAAGCCGCAAGCTTCGTTCAACTGAACATTATTTTACATTTAAAGACGTAGGTGAATTTAGTTGATTCCATTTGTAAACAATCCGAGTTGACTAAAGAGCAAAATATATTTTGTGCTTCCGCGCGTATTTAGAATATTAAAGACTAGTAGTAGATCTTTTTTTGGACGCTGTATTGCCTTAGGAATGCAGTAGAAATACTCTCAATGTAATAAAAGATTGTGCCACATCTTGCTTATGTCCCAACAGAAAGGCTGATTCCTCCTACTGAAAAGGTGAAGCTACCCAAAATATAACTTCCTGTACTTTATATTCTAAGGTGGAAGCCATAGTTTTTTTTAAACAAAAAACAATACATACCTTGATCGGGGTCTTGGTATTCATTAGATTCCTTTTCAAGTGCATCCAATGTAGTTTGAGTATTTTTCGTTGTCGGGCTTATCACATCTAATTGGAAAAAGCTAATACAAAACATTTGTTCTTGAAGTGCAACCGGTTCAAGCTCAGCTAAGACTTTTTCAAGAATCGCATCAAATCTTTTACGCTCACTAACCTCAACGCCATTAGCCCAAAGTTCCTTATTTACTCCTAGCAATCCGTAAGGCGCAGACATTTGTTTTGCTGCAGCTGATTTTGATTTAGAAGTATCTAAATCTTCCCTTGAACTCCTTAGTCGAGCAGTGATTAGTTGTCGAGCCTTCAAACGAAATTTTTAGATCTCTATCAACGCATATACAAATTGTAGTACCTGGCCAAAGAAATTTTTCAAATCACGCTCATATATCTTACTTAGAGATGTTGTATAGACTTTGGCCAACCCATCGTATGCCTTTTTGTCCATTGCCTTCATCCAATGCATTAGTTCAGTATATACAGAAAGTTCCTTATGTACACCAGCATGACTTGGTAGTGTTAAATCGGATGGCTGAAATTGAGTTTCGGCCAAATCGTTTCCTTTAATTCAAAATTTAAGAAATTGTTTAATGACAAAGTTGTTTTTATTACCGAGGTGAATGAATAAATTGTTCAAGTATCTACTAATTGTTTGTGAAAATTTTGCTTTCCATTTCTCGAACCTCTTTCTCTGGTCCTGCACAGCAGTTAAACGCAGAAGAGCAGGATCAATATTTGAGTTCAAAGCACTTTGTAAACATTTTCCAGCTGCAATTGCTGTTTCTCTACCATTAGCTGTTTTTAGATCAGGTTCTGTGAGGGCCAGTTGGTGGTCATAAGAAAAGTCCAATTGGTTCTAATGTTAAAATATTAAATTGAATAATTACTCTTGGGCAGCTTTTATGCAGAATATTTACATTTAAATTAAACAAATTGCACTTCCACTTTATAATTGAGTAACAACAATTATGATTTTTTTTTATACGTGCCCAAAGCCTAGGGGACAACCCTTTGATGTGTTAGCATGGTTTTGGCCGGAAGGGAATGAGGGTAAGGGAAGTGAGGAAACTTGAGTCTTGTTATTGCATTGCTGCGAGCTAGACAACAGTCCATAGATGGAGTGGATTATTTTTAATTTCTTAACAAAAGGGTCTCGAACCCGGGACCCATGGCATGGTGGTCGTGCCGCTCAACGAATTGATCCAACTTCGTCTCATTTTTTTAAGTCTTGCAAAAGACTTTAGAGGTTGTTTTTAGAAAAAAGCGTGTACTGTAATTCACAGAATTAGAAGTGAAAATTCTTTATTTTTTTAAGGAGGCAAGCAAGCAAAACTCGTTTAATCTATTCTACAAATTTAGGAGTGTTTGATTTAGTATACAATTGAAACATGATTTAACACACATAGCTTAAAACTAGGTACACGGTTGGAATTAACGTATAATTTTCTCAAAAAGTGGATTTTACGTATTTTGCATGCTTGCTCCTCACTTGGTGTATTGGCGGGAGTCGGAGTTTAATACGTTTAAGACATTTATGTAAATCGGACTGGACGACTTTATGAGATTACTGTAAATCTGAATATTACCAGATCGTCTGCTTTTCATTATTTAAAGAATATAAATGATTGCCGCATTTTAATGAAAAAATAGTGAGCTGGACACGGTATCTGTGACCATTTCTTAGCTAGCACACCATGAAAAGAAACTTTGTTTTGAACGAGTCGGAACGAAAATGTACAGAACTCGTGGCAAGAGCTGCGAATTTAGTACGATTATAAGGGCATAATTTTTTGAAGGTATCCTGCCTTTTCCTTAGACTAATTCCAAAGCTCAGAGGATGCCCTATTATGCTAAGCACACCTTGACAGGAAAGGAATTAAGCGTAAGGAAAATTTGTTAAGAGTTGAAGTGAAAGAGGTGACGATGTACGCCTCGCTTAAAAGTTTAAGATGGAAACGACTTATAATGTGTCCACAAGACGTCAGACAAGCAATTCCGTTAGAACAATGCCTGTAGAAATAGCGATGAAAGAGTGAGAGACAACCATCGGTATGGCGAAATTCGGTGGACAAGCAATGCATTAAACTCTAAGTTGATTAGTCAAAAGTCCGGTTTTTCATCGGGTAAGGTTTGAATTTATACATTACATGTATAACTTTCACTTAGATTTTTTTTCAATTCAATCTGATGATTTTATAAATGTAAAGAGATGTTACAAATTCTAGATTAAACCTGGACCTCAGTATTGAACATGATGCTAGGGACAGCTATTTTAAAAGTGAATTTTGTCAATTTCTTAAGGAAGGTACGGATAGCATAACTGACGCGGTAAATGAAGTTATAATAATAGGAGACTTCAACATCAATTGGTTTACTACGGACACATATACTGGATTGGTGCAGGATAATTCATGCAAGCAAATTATATGTGAACCCACAAGAATTACGTCACAATCTAAAACAGTTATAGACTAGGATATTGTTTATATTGTATTAAAATAAGAGAACTATTGATGACACCTCCAATTCTAGGTTTATTTCTGATTTGGTCGCAAGCTGCACAGAATTTTTGCCACAATTGCTCTACTGGTCTTATTTCTGAACCATAGACAAGGTATTTTAAATGACCTCATAGATAAAAGTTTAATGGATTCAGATCAGATCTTGCTGGCCAAACACAGGGTCCGCCGCTACCAATTAATCTTGTTCCATAAGCTTCGTTCAGGTTCTGTCGTACCTGAACAGAGATATGCGCAGGAGCGCCATCGTGCATAAACCACACATTTCTTCGCAAGGCTAGTGTATAATGCTCGTATAATTCTTCTTCAAGGCGGCCACGTAAGAACTCCAAATAAGTATTCCCATTATTAACGGGTAACTGAACTGGTTCCAATATTCGGCCACCAACAATTCCACAGCAAATATTTATTTTAAAGGTATATTGGTGACTATTTGGGAGAATTGTCCTAGGATTTTCTTCCGCCCATAAATGGAGATTACGGAAGTTTAAAACCCTATCTTTTGTAAAAGGTGCCACGTCAGTGAAAAGAATTTTTAAGATAAATTCTCTATCACTTTCTTGGCGATTTAGCAACCATTCACAAAAGAGTTTTCTACTTGCATAATATCTTTTCTTAAGGCCCTACACCGGTTGGAAATGGTATGGGTGATACTGGCGCCTTTGCAAAACAATATGAACTGTGCTGTTTGATACATCAAACCTAACGGCAATTCTTCTTGTGCTTATGCGGGTATTGTCAGCAACTAGCCCCAATACACGGTCTTCCACCCCAGGTATTTGCTGCTGCCTGCCTCTGTCATAGAAACAAGCACGAAAAGGCCGAGTTTCTGCTAACCTTCGACGGAAAGCCTCAATTGTTGAGCTATGTGGAACGCGTCTGTCAGAGTATCTTTCTCGACACAATTGTCGAGCTAAAGAAGTACTCCTTACAACCTTACCATAAATTAGCAGCATGTCCACATACTCTTCATTTGTGCAGGAATTGTTAGCCATTATGTTAAAGTCAAAATCGTAATCCGTATCCAAAATCGAAAACTAAATCCGTAATCCAATTGTCGTTACGGTAAATCTCAAAAACCAGAAAATTCAAAAACCAAAACCAATAAAAACCCAAAAAGAACAAGCGAAATCGAAATACAAATGTTTAACATATTCAAGCACAAGTCGTAACGAAGAAATAAAACAATCCAAAGTACGCATTAATACCTCAGATATAAGTACCCTAATGCCGCTCAAAATAGTGAAGTGGATATCAGAAAAATAGTTTTAAAAAAACGAAGAGAGATAAATTACAGAATGAATACTTCAGGGGTATGCAAGATGATTTGTATGAAATGTGTGAATGGTTGAAAATGAATAGACTTAAAACTTAATACTTTGAAAACTAAAACTATAATTTTTAACGGTCAGACAGCAGGCCAACTATGCCTTGATAATAGGTCTGTTCCCGTACCTGCAGAGATTATAAGCGCTTCGCAGAAAACTGAAGAATACTGCAGAAAAGTGTTCCCGTATTCACTTCTCCAAGAAGATTTTGCCTACGTCACAACTTCCCCTGCTGCAGAAAATTTAAGAATTCTGCAGCAACATTAGGTCTGTTCCCTGACTTTTAGTGAGAAAAAGTGCAGTGATGTGTGGAACGCAGAGTACTTTTCAGTGCCAAGAATGAGAAATGTCAACTGACAATTCATAACACGGAGCACTCAGTAGCACTGAGAAAATTTTCAGTGATAAAAAGTGCCTGAGGGGAAGTTGATTTGACAATTCAAATAGAGCTTTCAATAGGTCTGTTCACGTACTTTTTGATCAGAAATATTCTGAGTAAAAATGTTAAATAGGAGAAGTTACCAAATACGAAGAGTACGTGAACGAGTTTGAGTAGTTTTGGACAAAAACTAAAGCAATAACTGTCAAAGTGACAATTAGTGGCTTTATAACAAAGCTTAACAAAAGTACTCAACTTATTTCTTCGGGTAAATTTGGACTAAAATGTTAAAATAGGGGAAATGTGACGTCAGCAAATTTACCCCCATTTCATGAGTACGTGAACGCGGTTGGGTAAAAATATCATAACGCATTTACTCAAAACACAGTACGTGAACAGACCTAATGTCTTTTAGTGAGCACGAGTTATCACTAGTGCTTGTTAAGGAACAGACCTTTTGACCAGCTGCAATATGAGGACTGTTCCCCGTCTTTCAGTGAAAAAAGTGCTAGTTGGTGGGGATAACACTTCACTGAGTTGAGGAACGCAGAGTGCTTTTCAGTGCCAAGAATGAGAAATGTCAACGGACAATTCAATGCAACTGACATTTCGTAACACGGAGCACTCAATAGCACTGAGAAAATTTTCAGCGCTAAAAAGTGCTTGAGGGGAAGTTGATTTGACAACTCAAAAAGCGAACACTGAAAGTTGGGGAATGCATTCAGTGTCTTTTAGTGAGAACGAGTTATCCCTAGTGCTCGTTAGGGAACAGAACAATGCTTAAAAAATTTTCTTTCTGTCAAAGTGACAACTGCCCAAACGTCAATTGAGTGAATTTGAAATTTGTGAATCCTTTTGTAGAGTTTTATATCCTAAAAGTTAGGCGTTGGATTAAGGAAGTGAAGTAGCCTATAAGGTAAAACTGTAATTGTTTAATTTCCATATATAGAAAAAGATTTTTTTCTTCAAAAATTGCTTTTTCAGAAAATTGCAGCTGGTTGTTCCCGTATTGTAGTGAATTCACCCCCACCACATAAATAAGTAAACTGCAGCCAGCTGCAGCTGCAGAAGTATGGGAACAGACCTAATGTGCAAATTGAATTTGTTAGTGAAATTAAGTATCTTGGCGTAATTATCGTAACTTTTTATGTTAAAAGATATCAAAAAAGTAATATTTTTCAAGCGAATTAGAAGTAAGTTAACATTATTGGATTATTGTCTGGGTATCTGAGTGAATATCTGATGTACACAAGTGAAGTGCAGCCGTATGGCTTAGGAAGAGAGAAGAGCTACGATACTTACTACTACTTTGCTTAGCTCGTTCATCAGCTTTATGTTGTTATTATTAGCAATTTCAATCATAGCATTCTTACCACCCATCTTCTCCATAGATTCTTTAACATGACTTAAAATTTCATCGTACGAATTCAACATATTTTCAAACTTGCCGGCTTCGTTCACTGCCTTCTCTATTTCGTCCATTAAAACCATTACTTGCTTTTCAGAAGCCAATACACTTTGAACATTCGCCTACGTAGAAAAACTTGTCGTTATAATTGTTTGGAAAACTTTTAAATTTCTTACCCCATCTAAGTCATGCAGCTTTTTACCAAGTTGTTCAATAAATAACTCTGCATCCTTAATAGCAAAATCACACTCTGATACAAGTTTGTTCAATTCAGACACCTCTTTTTCGGTAAGTGTATGAAAATCTTCAGCTTCCTCATCTTCCGAACTTATATCTGTCTCCTTAATTCCATCATCAACAACTTTTTCCGGAGACTTCTCTGTTATCCACACAGCTGGAATATTCTTAAATTGTGCCTTTACACCTCGTACATTTTTATTAATTTGCTTATATAAAATTGCTAAAAAATTCTGTCGCTCATGCAAATTAATTGCATACCACTTAAAAATTTTATCCAAATGAAGATCGAATTCGTGCGTTTCAGGATTTTCATTACGGCCATCCACTACCTTTACTTCATCCAAATTCCAAGTGCGCTTTCTTTTGTATTCTCCTTCGCGTTCAATTTGTTTTATTTGACAAATTATTACATGATTATTTGGAGGCGTTGATATAATGCAAAGATAACAAACTTTTTTCTTTTTGTAAGTTTTTGTTACAGTGCAAACGGACAATACTCGCTCTCCGCTGGAATTGAATATTTCCTTTTGCAGAATATGCTTTATATTAGCTAGGGTTCCGATTGTTAACATTATTACACTGTTTTGGTGTTTAAAGTTTAATTATTTAACGCTCAATGTTTACAATTTCCAATTTTTAATAAAGCTGTCAAAATGACAATTATCTTGTTTCATTTTACTTGTTTCTTGTTTACTTTCGCTTATCCACTAGTGCTTTTATTAAAGTAAGAAGAAGTTCCGGCTAAAATTTAATGTCAACTGAACTTGCTGGTTACGGTGCTTGGAAGAAGAAGAATAAAGTTCTCCATTCCTTGAACAATCGAAAAATTTGGGTGAACGTTGTTCTCGCTGTATTTCTAACAAGTGCTGTAATTTAATATAAAAATTAAAACTTTTAATACACAATGAGTGCAAGATACTTATTAACTCGCTCACTGGCCGTTAAGAATGGTATTTTTCGATCTCATAACCTAGAATTACGTAATAAAATAAAAATTTTAGCTGGGGCCCTTTCGAGGGCGTATCATGGGGGACACCATAAAACAACAACGATGAACGATTTGCCTCTCCCACAAGGAGATTGGCATGAAGATTATAGTCGTAAAAATTCCAAATACAATATGGTTTTGGCTGCTGGGGTCCTTATGTTGGCTGGTACCATTGGATTTGTAAGATTTTCTAATACTTAATTTAAAATTTGTTTTTATATGAATTTTTACAGGTAAAATCAACTGGAATTATTCACTTTAACTATGCCCCTCCAAAATCCATTGATTAAATATGAATTGAATTAATGTATTTGCGCTTAATAATTGTTTAGTCAAACGATAAGGTTTTTTAATTGTTTTGTTTTCTTGTTAGGAAGTTTCTATTTGGGTTGTCGTGTCCGTGTAGGTTGTAGGATTTACACCGACGACACGGAGTTCGGTCAACCTCGGTTGAGTCCGTGTCACCGTGTATTCTGCAGTATCCGTGTCAATTGCATCCGTGTAAAAACAACGCTCCATGTTATCGACGAAATTATAATGTGCTCCGTGTCCGTGTCCTCAACAAAATTGTTTATAATGTTCTAGATACAAAAAATGTATAGTACAACAAAAACTGTTAAGAGTACTTGCATTTCCTGATTGTCATCGATTACTACTCCATTGACCTTAATGCACCTGATAGTTTCTTCATGCGTCTTTAATACCACCGAATGAGTAGCTCTCCGCAAGTCTTTTTGATTATTTCATTCGAACACCTTTCTTTTTATGTATTCACTTTTAGTTATCTGTTTCTTATCCACCTATAATTATTCGATTCATTCACGTCCCCCAATGAACCTTGCTCGCTATATCGCGACAGGTATTAATAAACCATCAAGTTGCCAACAGGCAAGGGAAGGGAAGCTCCATCTTGAAAAAAAAACCAATGGTTACAAGGCAGTAGCCTTGGGCGGCTTTATACATAGAAGAGGCTTTCAATAACGATAGAATTGAAAAGGTTCTCAGCAGAGTAGTGGAAAAGGGGCACCGGGGTTGGACCGAATTCATGTTGAAAAATTGATTTATTAAAATAAATTTTGGAAATGAAAAATTAACAACGATGCTAAACAGGAACTTCGCAAGGAGGAATTTTCTCATGATTCCTTTATTCGATTTAAAACATAATAATCAAAAGGCTTAAGAGTATTATACAAAGATTGTAGAAGTATGCACAATAGATTGGCTAACAACTAAAGGGAAGCAGAAGGATCAGCTATAAGTAACGCGCATCGATCACCATCCTCACGCGAACCCAGCTCAGTAAATTCGAGATACACTACTTGACTTGAAAAGTATAATAAAAGGCCGCAGAGCGGCGAAGATTGCGATGAGCAAACTTGTGAGAAGAAGAAGGTGAGGTAAAAGAAGGAAATACTTAGATGAGTAGCGTGATAAGTTAACTAGATAATACTAATAGGGGAGGGGCAGATCAGGAAAAGCGGAAAAATGAGGGTGGCTCGAAATAGATAGACATAAGGAGTCAGTTTCTGTTATTAACCCTGAAACATCAAGACACCTGGCTTTAAAGTAAAACGGCGACTCCAGGTATCTGTGTGCCAAAGGTAGTCGATTCTACAAACGAACCCCTAACCTGGAAGGATAATAATATAATGCGAAACTTAAAGGGCGGCAATAGCAGCAATCTGGATATCACCGACCTAAAGAAGCTGAACCCACTAACAAGTAATTGGGGAGCTTTGAACTTAGCATCCGGTGAAGCAGCTAAAGTGTCCGCAGGGAGAGGAAATCCATGAAGGAATGTGTGAGTTCGGCCTGAAACGTGATCTCTCCTGTCCAACGAGAGTTAAAGCAAGTTATCAGTATATTTAGCTGGCCTTTTGCACCCCGAGATTGCTTTACATCCATATCAAATTATCGGCATGAATAGTGGTTTGACCAACAAGGCCTTGTAGAGTGAAGGATCTAACGGAGTATAACTTGCAAAGAACACTCGTTTTTTTTACCCGACTGATACGAGAGCCGAGGTCACTCATCTAAAGTTAAGCCCAAACTAGTGACAGTTTGATTAGAAGAATAAGGGCATTGTCTAACATAATAGCTCCAACGCGATCTCGAATAGGGAAGCGATAGAAAGCAAGAGCCTGCGTTTTGGACGCGTTGAGGTGGAGTTTATTTATCCTATAGTGATTGAGAATTACTAGAAGCCTTGTCAAATAAGTCATATCATATCATAAGAGGAGAGTTTAAAGAAAATCTGTGCCACTTGCTTTAAAAAGCAATCAACATTGCAACGTCAAGTACTCAAGATTGCGGACTGAAGAAAAACCCAGAAAAAATGGAACTCTGATGCTATATCAGGAGACAAACTAAGATAAGCATAGACAACACCAAACTCACCATGAAGAATGAAGCTAAATTTCTGGAAATGTTGCTGGAAGGTCAACTAAATAGAGCAAGACACCTACACGAGAAAAAAAATCAAGGACTCGATACTTTCTGCACGTGTAGAAATCTTGTTAGAAAGGTATGGGGCGGGGCTATCACTCTATATCATAAAATGGATGTATACGTATGTAATCAGAGCCGTGATAGCACTCGTTACCGTGTCTGGTGGAAAGCAATGATAGTGGGTAGAAACCAGAAGAGATTGGAATAGGTGCAGCGTATGTGTTTTTTGGGCAGCTAGGTCAACACCGACGAGGGCCCTTGAGATCATTCTAAACATTACCCCACTAGAATCCGGTGTCAAACATGTGGCACTGAATTCCGCCATCAAAACCATATGAATAAAGTGTGGAGAGTAAAGGGACATAACATTTAACTTAAAAATATTGCCCAAGCGATAATGCGATCAAAATGTTATTTGGAAAAGAAGATTGCTGGAACTTCCAAGCTCCAACCCGGAGATAAGTCTCGAAGCTTTTTTTTCCCGAGAAAAAGGGAATGAATGAACAATATCGTGGTCCAGCCCAATAGCGGTATACACAAAAGCAAGCGTCGCTGGTGTATTATTAATTTCTTCATATATCTTCAGTGCGATATTGTAGCGATTGAGAAAGAAGCAAGGAAGTTAATAGAACGGGGAGTAGGAACATCTCAAATAGTAATATGTACGAACAGCCAGGCGTTAATAAAATCACTAACAAACGTAATGGAGGGATTTAAAATGTTAGAGGGTTGTAAGCGGACACTTGAGAACACAGTGAGAAGTGCCAATTTAAATGTTACGTTGTTATTTCGGTTTTAAATTTTATAAACCGCTTAAATTTATTCAAATATAAAAATAACAAAACCAACAACAGTATCAACATCAGTAGATTGGTCCATCATCCAAATTATCATCTTCTTCATTAAATGCTTCACCATTATCGAAGTAATTGTTACCATAATCATTTTCGTCATCCATTTCATCATCTTCTTCAATCTCTTGTTCCTGAAAACAATAAAATAAATTACTAAATTAGAATTTATAATTTAATGCGAAGTTACATTTTCATTCTCATCACTATCTGAATCCGAAGCCTTTTGCCCTCTGCCTTCAACGTGCGATTCAGTCTTTTCTTTCTCTTCTAGCCTTTTAAGCCTCTCTTCAAGTGTTTCAATTCGCCTATACTTCTTGGTTTGCTCTTTTCCCTTCATTTTTCGTTTCTTGTCCGACGGTCTTAATTCTGCTGGCATCAAACTCCAAGGAATTTCTGGCTTTTGTCTTTCTTTCGAATTTTCTAAAATTGTCTTTAGCACCAATTTAATTGTATGAGAATTTACACAATTTTCATATTCTCACCATGTAATGATCCGAATATCTCTGAATATTACTTTTAGACATCTTAGTAGTCAAAAAATATGGAGAATCGCGCATATAATTTCCAAAATCTTCTTTCCACAGAATTTGGTAGTTGAGGGTATTGGATATTTCTAAACTCACTGGTTTAGTCATCAGCGATGGAAACGTCGGGGGCGGAGCTGTAGGAACAGCGGGTACATCCTTTCCCACGCATCCTAGTACTTGCAATTGTTCTTGTGTTAACGATGATGTTTTACCACGTCCCCTACCTCCCATTCTAACTCAATGTACGAAATTTTTCCCCGAAATAAGAAGTCAAGAGAAAAATATCAAATAACTCATCTGTAATAGAAAAAACAAACTATTCATTTATTTATTGTTAAGATTCATCAAATACTGATTACTACATCAAAAATAACAATATAATTACACAAGAAAAAGAAAAATTAATCCTTACAAAGCTGATTCTTCAGTTGAGATCTCGACAAGTGAAAATCAATAATACTTAAAGAGATGAGACATAGATGTAATAATACCATCATTGATGTAAATGATAAAAAGCAATTCTCCTAGATGGCTGCCCTGAGGTACACCGGAGGTGGCATAAATATCGTTAGAAAGTGTACCTCGAAACAGAACACGTTGCGTGCGATCAGACAGATATGAACGAATCCAATTAACGAAAATCGCTGAAAACTCTAAAAAAGATGACTAGGGAAATGATGACAAATAGATTTAAATAAGTGACAAAGTATAGAAACTAGGGAAGTGCGGCAGTTTTTTACAAAGCAAGCAAGTATACCATCAGGACCACACAACTATCAGCCAAACCAGAAATATGCTTTAGGACCTCGTCAAACACTAGGTCTTTGGTTTCAAGGGTAGTCGGCGCAAGCCTCGTTATATGAGTAAAATCCTTATCTCTAGTATCACAGTCTGTAGTCAAATAGGTGGGCAGTTGTCAGGGGATCGTCACTCTCAACGTCACCAAAACTTACACAGAAGGGCAGCCATCACAATTACGCTTAGAATTTACGAACCTGCAGAACTGTTTAAACTCAACACGCAAAGTCGATTTAATTCTCTCCAAATAGTCACAGTAAGATATATCAAATTGGTTGCGTAACATGGAGTAAGCAAAGTAGTCAGTATCACTCCTTGAGGAACAAAACCGCTTCCAAGCTTTATTCTTTAGATTCTTTAAGTGCTTCACGGAACTATTGAGCCAAGGCTGATATGTACGCGAACCACGAGACCTTGAAACAGGAACAAAATTTACAAAACAAACAGAAAAAGAATCGTAAAATAATTTTACAACATTATCGATGTCACATTCATTCAGAACACTCGTCAAATCACAGACAAAGAGCCAATTATTAAGTTTAGAATAATCAGCCTTGCTAAAATTACTTTAGTCAGAAGATGCCGTCAATACAGGATCAAAACCAAGAATGATATGCAATGTCGGATGATGACTAGACTCAGGAACCAAAGGAGATAGATAGTACTCAAGCAGTCAGATGAGAACACCAAATCCAGAAACTTTCCAGAGTCATTCATCACATCACAGGCCTGTGATAAAGCGCAAGAGGCAATGGAATCCGTGATGGCCGAAATATACTGTAGAGCAGCCGAAATTGTTGAAGAAGTTGCAGGCGTATGGAATTTCGGATTAAGAGTTAAACTGGTTTTCGTCATATTTGAATGGAAGAACACAAAAAACTAAAATTAATGAATCTATTTCGAAAAGTGTGAATGTTAATCTTGGAGTACCACAAGGGCCAATACCTGGAGTAACTTTATTCCTGCATTAATGATGTAAAATGATAAAAGAATATGTAAAACAGACGGAGTTAGATCAATTCGTTGAGCGGCAGGACCGCCAAGCCATGGTTCCCGGGTTCGAGACCAGGTCTCTCCGAGAGCGTTTATTAAGAAATTAAAATAATCCACATCGATTTGAATAAGCTCAAGCTGAACGTGATAACAACTAAATGTATTGTTATGAATACTAGTTTTAATGTGAATATTGAAATTGATGGAAAGAGAGTTAAATGTGTGGACAATATAAAGAACCTAGGAGGTATAATTGATAAGGAACTGGGTTTTTAGGCGTATTAGGAACAATTTATCTCTGATTAATTAGATAACTGTGAACAATGTAATAGTGAAAGCCCATTTTGAATTCTGTCCAACGGTGTTATTTCTTCTGAATGGAGAAATTTTTGAAAGAATGGCAAAATTGTAAAATAGGGCTATGCATGCGTATTATGCTAAGATGTAATATGTATACACCTGTGAGACGCTAGATACTTTGTGATTACCGAAAGGATACTTTGGTTCCGAATTGCTCAGTTCTGGGAAAACTTCCGTACTTTGTGCAACACTGTAAATAGGGAAATACTTCACGCTAAGACCCAATATCATAATTCTAAACTTAATCCTCGGCTGCCCACTAAAAAACTGTGGCAGAACTTGTCAGCAGTTGGTATTGGTAAGACAAGAGGTGGCATTATAGAAGACTATTCTAAATTATTTGAATAGGATTTTCAGGTCCAACGGATCCTCTGGCACAAGTTCATATACAAATCTTGATAATGTGTTTGATGGTCGTGACCCTTCCGAAGGCTTCTCGTTTAATCCAGTTACTGATACTGATGTTTGTTCTGCAGTGATGTCTATAAAATCTAATGCAATTGGACTGGATTACCTGAATCCAAGGCTTATAAAAATACTGCTTCCTATCATTCTATCCAGTCTCACACATCTATTTAACAATATTATAGTTAGATCAACTTTCCCATAGATATGGAAGATTTCAAAAATAATGCCTATCCCTAAGAAGTCTACAAATCCTGTGGAATATCGTCCGGTATCTATCCTACCATTTCTTTCTAAGGCTTTTGAAAAAGTGCTTCATGCGCAGATTGTACTCTATCTTGAAAGCAACAACCTATTGTCAGATTTTCAATCAGGCTTCCGAACTAAAAAGAGTTGTACCACGGCCTTGCTCAAAATCAGTGATGACATACGAATTTCCTGTGACAATGATGATTTTACAGCACGGGTTTCACTTGACTTCTCGAAGGCCTTCGACAAAATTAATCACAGGTTTTTGTACTGGAAACTTGGTTCGTTATTTAACTTTTGTAATGCTGCATGTAATTTGATATTGTCATATTGGAGGTGACGCAAACAAACGGTTACCTGCAATGATAAGTCATCCGGTTATCTTCCTAACTTAAGCGGGGTACCTCATCTATCCTCGGTCCAATTTTATTCTCAATGATTATTAATGATCTTCCAACTGTTATACGATACTGCAACTATCATCTTTATGCGGATGATATACAGCTGTATATTTCTAGACCGCTGTGCTTGGTGGAGGACGCTATTTGTCGTTTGAATGATGATCTGAGGAATATGTCTATATGGGCTGGTAAAAATTGTTTAAATCTTAATGACTCGAAATCGAACGCTATTATAATCTACAAGTCTAATTTAGATATTTTTTCTTTTCCAAGTGTTATTCTTGATAATGTAGTAATTCCCTATAGTGATTCAGTTAAAAATCTTGGAATTATTTTTAATAGGTCTCTAAACTGGTCAGCAGTCTCGTGGGTAAGGTATATGGGTCCCTACGTAAGCTGTCCTTATCTGCAGCTTATACGCCTCAAGTAACTCGTCTTCTGCTTGTGAGATCCTTGTTGATTCCGTTGTTTTCATATGGTTGTGAAGTTTTTATTAAATTGGATACGGTGTCAGATCGTAAGCTGAATGTAGCTTTCAATTCTGCTGTGCGGTACATTTTTGGACTACGACGATTTGATCATGTATCTTCTTTCTCTAATGCTGTATTGAGTTGTCCCCTTGATTTATACCTGAATTTTCGTGCAATAATGTTTCTACGTAATTTAATTCTAACTAAAGAGCCATCCTACTTGTATAGCAAACTAGAATTCTCTCAGTCTAGAACTTTCTTACTAAATATTCCGCGTTTTACCTCTCAGCCTAGCGAACGCTAGTTTTTCGTTCAATCCATTAGGCTGTGGAACCTTCTTCCTATTGAAAAGGAGCAGCAACGGTCGTTATTTTCAAGAAGATCTTTTTGAATATCTTATTTAAGTTTTGATTATTATTATTATCAAGTATTCTATTTGTACTTAACCGCTGTTTTTGAACTTGAACCCTATTGTTAACTTATTTAATTTTGTGTTCTCTTTATAATAATTTCCTATACTTAGTTTTAAGATGTATAATCTTGTTAGTGTAGTGTCTTAATAAATTATTTTTGAATTTGAATTTGAAGAGAAGTGGATCAAATTTGAATAGATTTAAGAGTATGTTAGTAGCTGATGTTAGTAGAATATATATTAAATTAAACTTTTAGGAAAGCGAAGTACTGCTTATTGTCTAGTATATGATATAATAATATTAATAATAATTTATTAGCAATATATAAATGCTTTAACAACAACAGGCACACTTTCTTCATAAATACTTTTTAGAGTTAACTTACATAGAGCTCAAAAATTAATTCTTAATCACTAATTAGTGTATCCCACTTATTTTTTATAAATTCTATACAAAACTTCTTAAAGTTATTTATATTTACTACACTTGCAATATATTTAAGCCTATTATACATTTTCAAAACTTTGTAAATTAACGAATTTTGGGTCCTTGCTGTAGTAAGGTTCACTAACCTAAATTCTTTCACTCGTCTCAAGTTATATGGCTGCATCTCACTTGTATAAACTAAATAATCACTCAAATATTCAGGCAGTAACCCAGTTTTCATTTTAAAAATCAACAATAACACATTTAGCATAATTCTTTCTCGTACACTCATCCACATCAACGACTCCAGCATACACTTAACAGACACACCTATTACATTGAAGAATCGCTCTCATTCCTATATTTTGAAGCTTCTGAAGCCTGTCCATTATTCCACTGGATACTAGGAACAACACTGATGAACAATACTCAAAATGTGGCTTCACTATTGTGTTATAAATCTTGATAGATGTAAGAACCGACACCGATTTTCTGATTCTTCTTAAAAACCCGATTTTTTACCAATTTTCCCACACATATAGTTCCCATGCTCTTTAAATTTTAATTTATCGTCTACTATCACCCCTAGATATTTAATCTTCTCCACTTGCTCAATAAAAGAATCTGCAATCTTCAAAGTACCGTCATATTTACCATTGATTATCATAAATTTCGTTTTACTAGTGTTCAATGTCAATTTATTCATATGTAGCAAGACGTTCAATTTTTGTAAATTTTGTTCCATTACATATGCACACTCATTTACATCATTACCAGCAATATATAATAATGCATCATCAGCAAATAGCGCTATATTTATGTTGTCCAATACACTCTATATCATTAATGTATATAAGGAACAGTAGAGTCCCAAGAACAGCTCCCTGCGGTACACCTAAGCTTACATTAATTCTTTGAGACACCGCTCCATTAACTTTTGTCCGCTGTGTTCGCCCTGATAGATAGCTCTTAAACCACATCAATTCTTTTCCTTTGATCCCATACTTATTCAACTTATTAATTAAAATATCTCTGTCCACTGATTCAAAGGCCCGTTTGAATTCCAAAAATACTGAAATTAACTTGTGCCTTTTTTGCATACCTTCTTTCCATTTTATTAGCAGCATATTTAATGCTGTCTCACAAGAGTGGCCTTTTCTAAAACCTTACTGCTCTTGTAATATTAATTGATTTACCTCCATGTATTCCTTCAGTTGTATTTGTACAGTTTTCTCTTATATTTTTTCGTATGTTGACATCATATTAATTGGCCTAAATTCTTCAAATTTATTAGTATTTTTGATTTTTTCAACAGGTACAATGACTGATTCTTTCCATTCTTCCGGGAACTTACCTTGGTTCATTGACTGATTAATAATTTTCACAAGTACGCCGCCGAGTATATTCCAACTATCCAAGATCATTTTGACATTAATCATATTAACATCCCTCTTATTCTTAATTTTTAGACACATTTTCTTTAATTCCTCCAAATTTGTATTTCGAAACAAATTGATTATTCACCTGTTGCAAATTATCGTCATAAACTACTGATGTAATAGATGTACTAATTTCTTCGATACTTTTCACAAAGAATTTGTTAAAGTTCTCTGCCATTCGCGTACTCTCGTTGCAGGTTTCTCCCTTATATATTATTTTCTTAATTTCAGATTTACTTTTGTTAAGTTCATATTTTTTCAATTTTTTCCACATTTCTTTTTGGTTTGAGGCATTAGCAATAATTTTGTTTATTTTATTCCTTTTTTCCGCAATTATTTTATGTTTGTAAATATTTCTTGCTATTTTATAATTTTCCCAATCACTCTGGTCACTTGATAAGGACGCCACTCGGTATCTTCTAATTTTCTCGTTCTTCAATCTTCTTAAATCTTCTGTAAACCAGTCATTACTTTCACCTCGCCTAATTTTGCATCATACAAATTTCTGTACTACGGCTTTAATTTTTTCACCAAAATAATTCGCGCATTCATTCAGATCCTCAATAGAAGCTGCATCAGACATACCAATAACATTCAATTCATTAACAAAACGATTTTTATCATACTCTAAAAATTCCATCCTGTTTGTTTCACAGTTCTTCGATACAGTATAATTTATGCCAACGGACAAAGTCTCATGATCACTAATTTTTAAATCTTTCTCCACCTTTACATCTACATCATAGGAGTTAGTCATTACATAGTCAATCAATGTCCTGGAATCAGCCGTCACTCTAGCAAATTAATTCACCAATTGCTTATAACCATTATTTGCGATAATTTCTTTCATAACATTCGCGTAGAAGTCATTAGTTGATAAATTAATGTTAAAATCACCAACAACTATTACCCTCCTATGATATTTGGAAACAAAAATTTATGGGTGTGTTGTATGGCATAAATATTGCTAATAAATGAATTGAATTAAATGAGGAAAACAAATCGGCGCTCGTAAATGAATCGGAAACTAGATTGAGTTCAAGTTGTCGAAACTAGTCGAAAACTATTCGCATAGAATAGATGATCGCATTAAGGACAAGATATGTGGTCGCTAAATAATAATTAATTAATAATGAAATGCACATGACTGAGTGCATCCGAATTAACTTTTTTCTAATTTTGGACATGGCATGATGTATAATCGAAAATCTAATGAGATTAATTCTTTAACTGAAAAAGAAAACAACTTCCCAAACTAAATTAACTTATTTTTTACCTATTCCTGTATTTTCGTCACACATCTAATTATTTTAGATCAAAACAAAATTCATACTGCCGGACAATATTTTTGACATGTTTTTGTTATGATACACAACATGTGACTTACCGGAGGTCCGCACTCCGGAGATCTAATAAATTTAAAATAAAACAAAAGCCAACTTTTATTTAAATTCACATATTTAATACTTACCGTGAAATAATAAATCAAGTTTTTTTAATATAATTTTATTTAGCATCATTTAATTTGTTATTCAATATTTTATTTATAAACTATTTCCAGTTTTTCATAAAACCGGAAGAAGAACAAGCAAAATGTCACTACTTTTTTGGGTATCGTTAAATTCAGCTGTTTTCTGTTTTATAATGCTTGTGAATTTTATTTCTATGGCACTTAAAAATTTGTTACGAATAACCAATATTAAAATACATGCAGAAAAATACAGCAGGATCTTCTTCCGAGATGAATATTTGCCTTCTTCATGAATATGTGCTACTAAAAATCTTCAGTTTTTGCAATGATAATGATTTGGAAAACTTATATTTTGCTTGTCGATTATTTCGTTGGATAATAGAGGAAAGAATATATTTTCTTAGAACGCGTTCCTTGCTACTTTGCGGTCATAATTCTAATTTGGAGAGGTAACATCAATTTACTGTATTGACAAAAGATGTTTGTGACGCATTTGTTTTAGGAACTGCGAGAAAATTTTGCACCGAGATAGGCTACACATTAGTTCAAATTGGATTAATGGTAAATACCTTGAAAGTATTTATTTTCCTAATCGTCGGTTTTTTGCCACTAAAATAGCCATAGATAATGAGTTTTTCTATAAGTCCCATGGAGCATACATACGTATTCATAGAAGAGCAAAAGTTGATGCAATTGAGAGAAGGTACGCAGAGGAAATATGTACTCCTATAAAAACTGATATTACGGATTTTAAAAAGAAAAACAATACGATTTTTGCTGGTCGAGATTATGGGTATGGTATTATTTATGAGGATGGCGATGTAATGGAGCAGAGACTTCATCACGGAAACGAATATATTAGAACGCTGGATTTTATGAATGATTTGTTTGTGACGAGTTCTGAGGATACGTGTAAACTCTGGTCACGATCTATAGAATTTGGCCTCAGTAATTTAGAATTAGTTAAGGACTACAAAACCCCATTCAAAGCAGTGTGCATGTCAAACACAGGAAAGATAATTGGCGGAAAATATTCAGACAAAAGTCGGCAAGCGCTCTGTGAGATAGATATTGAAACGTATTTGTGTTATTTTTTATTTAATGTACTGAAATAACTTATATTTGTTTCAGGAGCAACTTGCTGGCTTTAAATTCAAGCACATTTTCTATTTATGATATTAAGCTGAAAGATGATAATGTTCTTTTCACGGCAAATTTCGATAGCACCTTCAGAATGTTCGACAGGCGAACAAATCTGGATGAATGTATTTGGATGGATCCATTTGATGCTTCCATTTATTGTCTGGAATATGATGGACTGTACAGTGTTTTATGCGGCATGAAACATCACGGACGGGTAAATTTATATGACATCAGAGTACCGAACGAGCATGTACAAATGTATTTTCCACACATACGAAAAGATTATGGGTCACCTGTGTACAGCTTAACATGCGATAGTCGTTATTTATTTTTTGCAACAGATCATAACATACGTGTATTTGATTTTAAAGCTGATTATGCTCCGAGTAAGGATTATAGAAAGATTTTTTCGAATAGAATCTTAATAAATGTTCCATAATTGTTAAATACGGTCGTAAATACTTCATTGCTAGCCCATTAACATTAGGAAAAATTTTATGCAAGTGACGATGCGAATAGTCCGTATCCGTGTACAGGACTTTTACAGCGATCCGTGTGACTTTCTGGAAGGAAGAGGTATTAATCAGGCTTTTAGTTACTTTATTAACTGTGCGGCTGCCGCCACTCCTCCCCTCTGCCAGGTTTGTATCTTGAATAGGCTGTGAAAAACTATTATCAGTAATATGATTGTGACTATTTGTACTCACCGCAAAGTTCGTGTAAAAGTTGCATGTTCACGGACACGGCCGATGCGAATAGACACTTCAAAATGTTATTGCTAAATGTCGATTTGCAGTTTCATATTGTTAGTATTGTATTTGACGGGCAGGTGGCGAAATAAAGACGTCGGGAAGAACAAAGAACTAGAGCTATCAAGAAAAGAACAAGATTGCAGTGTCAAATGTCAACTTTCCCGTCAAGAAAAGTAAAAGCTGAAGAATTGCTATGTGTCCCGTTTTCTGTTAAATGTAGTATTTATCAATAAAAAGTGCGATGAAAAATATCTTATTTAAGTCATAAATGTGATTTCTACACATATTAATGCTATTTCTTCCGACACAAATAACAATCTAAAAGGTAATTTTCATATTTTATGGCTATGTATGTGACTACGTACAGTGTACAACATTGCAGATTTTTTACAACCTTGTTATCTTTTTGCAAAAAGTAGATAAATTAATTTACTTCGCGAATGGGGGACTTTAAGAATTCAGAAGATCATAGAGGTAAGTTATTTAAAAATTTGTTTATTTTTCATTCATAATTAGGTCAACGGAACATAAGCTACTACAACTAACGGTTTTTTTGATAAACTTAAGTTTGTGAAATGTTTTTTAATTAACTAATCACGATTTTATGTTTGTTTTTGTTTTATAACAAATAAGCTAAATTCAAAACGTTTCAAGCTGCATTTTGATAATTGCTATTTTTTTAATTTATTGATAAACTAATCAAATATTATTACATAAAATGTTATCTTGCCTTGAACATAAGTGTACTATTCGCATTAGTTTATTAATAGGCGTTGTTTAATTAGAATTTGCTATTCTTCTGTAATAAATTACATTTTTCATTAGATTTTTTCCAATTCCCAATTAAGTTAACTAGGTAAAGGGCATTTCCACGCGTGAGTTACGGGCATTCGTACGCTAACTTTCACTGTTGGTTGGTTTTCGAAAGGGGAAATATGCGTGTCTTCCTTGCACTGAGACCTTTAGTGGCACGTTGTACGCCCCCTGCTCTGCAGCGTACCCCAAAGTCCACTGTTAAGCCAACTAATCAGCGTAACGAATTGGATAATTCGATTATACTCTGATTTCTTAACTTCTGCTAAATATTCGCAGTAGTATGTTCCTAAGATTTCAAAAAAATTTTGCGTTAGGCTGGGCATTGGCCGAGAACGTGTAATACGGTCTAGTCTTCTTCCCCACATCCCGTGCATGGACTAATGTGTGCCCTTCCCATTTTTATGGCATGAGCCCTTTGTCTTGCATGTCCTGTCACAAGGCCAACAAGAAGTTTCAGTTTGGCTTCGTTAAGTTTAATGATCTCTTCAGATTTATGTACATTGAGAGTTCCCCAAAACGCCTTTGTATGTCTGGCGATGTCGGATCCGTGGGGAAACATCGTTTTGTCTCCTTAGTTCCGTCAGGGTCTGTATACAACCCTCTATCGTTTTAGATTTTATCGGGGCGTTAGATAATGATTTGATGGACGGCTGGCTATCCGTGCATATTGCAATCCTGTAGGATGGTTTTTCCCGTTCTATTAGCTGTTTAGCTCCTACCACTATCGCTGCGATTTCACATTAAAAAACTGAGGAGGAGTCGTTTACCCCTCCCCATAAATCCCGGTTTAGTTTCTCGCACGATATTCCAAAGCCACATTTTGAGCGGTCTGTGTCAATCACTAATGTGTTTTTTTAATCACCCTATTGTTGATCCATTCACTTTTTGTCGGTGTGAGTTTAGAAGATTGCCTCCAAATTTGTATTACCACTTTTGAAGTCCCAGCAATCTTCTTCCTCAAAAAATCTCTTGATTATATACTCAGACGATCTTCTCATGTTGGGTTTCCATTCCCCTTGCCTTCCACACTTTATTCATTCGTAAACGTATAGCCGATATTAGTGCTACTTGTTTAACATAAAATTCCAATGGAGTTATATTTAAATTGACCTTCAAAGCCCTTGTCGGTGTTGACCTGGTAGCCCCGGTTATGACTAAACAATACATACGTTGGGCTTGGTCCATAATCTTCTGGTTGCTTTTAGTGAAGCATTTTATTTGGGTTTATCTTCAGTACGCAATCCTGCGCCCAAAAGGTTGCCGTGTCAATTTCTTCTTGAAGTAGGTGTCCCCAGTTTTCTTCAAACTTACCTCTGACTACTATCGCTAGGTTGTCCGCATAACAAGTTACGTAGAGACCTTTATCCGATAGAGCTTCAAGTAATCACTCATCAATCACTATCAGTCATAAGAAAGGTGAAAGTATCCCTCCTTGTGGAGTTCCTCTATTTACCTGCGCCGTCATTTGTTTATTTCCGAAACTTGTAAGTATGATTCGATCTTCCAGCATGGGCTTGATCCACTTGATTATACTGTGATCTGTCCCCTTCTCCCTCAACCTATAGAAAATCTTATCGATTCTGACGTTCTTGAAGGCCCCTTCTATGTCAATGAAGCAGCCGAACGCTAATTCTTTGTACATCAATGCGTTTTCTACTTGATGTAGAGTAGAATCAACCGATCTACCTTTTATATATGCATGTTGCAATCTTGATAGTTGGTTTATGCCTATCTGGTTCCTTACTTACCATTCTATGAGTATTTCTAGACTTTTCAGTAGGAATGAGGTAAGGCTAATTGGTCTATAAGCATTGGATTTGCTATAGTCCGTCTTGTTTGGTTTGGGTAGAAATACTACCTTTGGCACTTTCCATTTTTTAGGAGTGTAACTGAACTTTAGACACGCTCTAAAAAGTAGGGCAAGTTTGTTCCATAGTTTATTACCTCCCCTCTGTAGCATGATGGGATATATCCCATCTCTTCCCGGTGATTTATATGGGCTGAAGGGTTTTATTGCCCATCTTAGCTTGTTCAAAGTACAAAGTTTCTTCGTTTGATCCTCTTCCATCCCAACTTGGGATCTCCAAGGAGTAGCGTCTTCCCTGATCGATTCCCCCTCCACTAAGCTACTCCCCTTTCACTGTACTTGATCTATTTCTGACCTTAATGTGCTTTAATTTGCAAATATATTTCTGCAGAATTGTGTACATAAGGGTCACAAAATTCCGAAGCCATAATATTTGTTTCGTTCCGGGAAATAATAGGTCTGTCTGTTTACTTTTGTGTGGAAAACGTGGGTAAAAATTACATAAAAATCGTTCTTCTGGTGGAGGGGATGAAAATGAAGCTTTTTGGGTAAATTGATGGCAACTGAAGAACTATCAAAAGTAAATTTTAGCAAAGATCAGTGCGTTTACAAGAAATCGTAAAAATAAATAAAAATGAAAAAAAAATTACTGAAAAAGTTATTTCAATTTTTATTTCTAAGCTGTAACTTGCCAAACATCAATCAGCTGTTAGTTGTCAACCATAAAAGAAGAAGAATTCTGCCGAAATTTTGTCCACACTCATCATTAGGTCTGTTCCCTAACAAGCACTTGTGATAACTCGTGCTCACTAAAAGACACTGAAAGCTCTATTACAATTGTCAAATCAACTTCCCCTCAAGCACTTTTTATCGCTGAAAATTTTCTCAGTGCTATTAGGTCTGTTTATGTACTTCTGCAGCTGAAAATTCCTGCATTTTCCTTCTTTATGTGGTGGGGGTGCAGTTGTCAAAAGTACGAAAACATTTTTTTGAAAGTTCCTGAAAAAGTAGAAGAGTGCCAAAATTGGCAAGAAAATAACCTCAAAAATACACAACTCAGCTTTTGACATCAGCCGGTAACAGTAAGGAAAAGTAAGGCAGTTTAAGGGGGGAGTAAGGTATTATTTTTTTCTTATATTAATGTACAACATATTAAGATCATTGTATCAAAATTTAAAGTCGATTAGAGTCAAACTAACGGAGATATGGGATTGTAAGTCTCCGCCTCTCCGGTCCGGTTTCACGCTGCAGCGTGTTTAAAGGAAGGTTTAGTTTAGTTTTCTCACACTTAGCTTTTTCTGAGTCGGTGCCCACTGATGATCTACTGCACCGATCCTTTTGAAATTTTGCACACTTTTTCTTTACATAAATGACGAGATAATGACGTCGAGTTATTTTTTTTTTAATTTTAACGTATTTTAAAATTACAAAATTTTTTATTTTTTTTATGAAAAATCGGCATTTTGACTTCCAAGTGCTGTAAAAAATTGATAAAATCAATAAGTACCTGCAGGAATTATAATTCCTGCGCAGGAAAAGTTTTCGTACTGTTTGACAGCAGATTTTTGCTGATTTCACCGCTTCCCCATCTGCAGGAAAATTCAGGAAAAATCAGCAAAAATCTGCGGTCAAACTGAGTACGAAAACGACTTTCTGCAGTTTCCTGCGCAGGAATTATAATTCCTGCAGGTACGTGAACAGACCTATTGAGTGCTCCGTGTTATGAATTGTCAATTGCATTGAATTGTCAGTTGACATTTCTAATTCCTGGCACTGAAAAGCACTCTGCGTTCCTCAACTCAGTGAAGTGTTATCCCCACCAACATCACTGCACTTTTTCTCACTGAAAGTCAGGGAACAGACCTAGCGTGTGTAAAATTTGGATAGAAGGGGAAATTACTCGACTGTCAAATTTCTTCAAGTCCAAAAGTAAACAGACGCAGTGTGGACGAAAACTGTCGGTTTTGTGTAAAAACACTTAAACAGACAGACCTAATATTAGTTTTGGTCAAGTACAGTGAAAGTTAGCGTACGAACGTCCGTAACTCACGCGTGGAAATTCCCTAACTCTTTTGCATTAACACTTAAACGGCTCTCGGGTCATTTTTGACCCTATTTTCATTGCATGCAGTAGCTGTAAAATCCACTACATTGCAGAGTATAAATGCTCAAAATGTTAATTAAAAAACAATAAACTATTTCCTATCAATATAAGTCGTTTCAATATTGTGTGTCTTAAAAGTGATAAAGGTCTCTTCAACGAAAGTTATTGCAAGGGTCGTTTGAGTGTTAAAGGAATAATGTGCATGATCCTATTTTATCTCTTATTTTAATGTTATTTTCAAAGAATCTACACAATTCTTTTTTACACAAAGATTAGCGTTAATATACCTAGCATGTTTTCAGAAAAGAATTTGTACCGAAATTTTAATTTATCTAATTGTAACGAACACATCCTTTATTCTAAATTGAACAAACAAACATCTCTGAAATCGGAATACGAACTATGATCAGTAAAACTTGGTCACTATTTCTAAAATTTTAAAGCTTTGGAATTTTCTAGATAAATATTATTTAAATTTTCATTCATGTGTATTATTTATTTTTAATACAGAACTGCAGCTTTTAAAATATGGAGATAATCTTCATTTTTCGTAAATATATCTATATAGGTCCCGTACCATTTCTAATCACTTACCACGATGTTGGTATATCAATTCTTAATGGTTTACTTGCCGAACTTGAATGCAATTCTTCCGAAAATGTGTGCGGCTGACGGTCTCAAACCGATTAATATTAGAAAAACCCGATTAGTTACTTATGTACTATTGTACTTATATACTTTATTTAACTAATGAATTTCAATTCAATATTACTGATAAAGCTTCTTCGAATAGTAAATGATTAAATTAAAATGTTCAATAATTCGGCATTAGTATCTCCAAAGTTTAAACAATTTTAACACTGTACATTTACCCGAAAACATATACACCAATTCGTATTATATTTATTTCCAGCCTACATTTAAAATTAATATTCCATGACTTGAAAAAAATAATAAATGATCGGCATTGGATAGCATTTGGTGAATTTCAAAAGATGGCTGATGCTCTTCTACAATGGATTGTAAATGGTGAGTGAGTGGACATTGTGGAGGGTTATTTTTTTTTGGAAACAATTAGGGTGTCGGTTACTATAGAATATGCTTTTGTTAAATTAAATTAGAATGACAAAATAATTTGCATTTTCAGGTAAGTGTTTTATTAGGCGATCATTAAAATCAAATTAAATCAATCTTTTGACAGTTGCATTTTGGTATTGTGCAGAAGTTGATTTAAATGAATTTATGGAAACGTGTTAACAAAAATTAATTAAATAAAAAAGTCAGGCATTTACCTGCATCAGATTCTGTTTTGTGCTAAAATTTTTAATACTCCTCTTGATATAACATACGCTCACGTCGATTTCGATCTGTAGGTCTCAAGTACATTTAAGAATGCTACATCGACTCTTCACCTAACGCCTTTAACTGTTGCCATGATTTGTTGATATGGGTACCTTCCATCCTGTTGAGCGAGGTTATTTGGCTCTTTTTTTCTTTGCACGGCCTATCTATTGCCACTTTCGCCTTCGAACACTGATTTCTATCCCGTCTTGTCCTGCCAGTTTTTCTAGTTCTTTGTTAGTAAAGACCTCCGGCCTTGTTAAGGATACGCCGGAGACACCGATTGACAAAGGTTTATAGCTTAAATGTTGTTCGTCAGAACACTTTCCATGTTTAACAGCTATAAACAGAACAAATTTGATATTTTATTCGAAGATTAAACGTCTGGGGATGTTAGTGCGTCATATCTTAGCAAAAGTATTAAATGCAACTCGGGTCTTTTCATGCGAAGTTTAACTCCGCCATCTGCTACAACTATACTTGCGAGATAACAAAATTTATGAACTTGTTCTATTTGCTGCTCTTCAAGATAAATTTCATTTGGTCTCTTGGTTTTAGCAGCATTGATCTTAAGCCCTGCTCTGTTACTTTCTTTACTAAGAACTTCGGGCATTAGGACTACATGTCTCAGTTTGTTGGATAGGAGACATACAACGTCGGCATAG
This sequence comes from Leptarthrus brevirostris, assembly GCA_964036015.1. Classification (NCBI taxonomy): domain Eukaryota; kingdom Metazoa; phylum Arthropoda; class Insecta; order Diptera; family Asilidae; genus Leptarthrus; species Leptarthrus brevirostris. The sequence continues at coordinate 12,481,063 of OZ038373.1, forward strand.
TCCAGATCAGTAAGGTGGTCAACAAATTGTCCATCTAATCCTTCGTGGTAAGTGTAGAGATTATACTAGACTGTAAGTAAACAGTACTACTAGATGGCTGTACCGAAATGTATTGTGAATTACCACCAGTCTAATAAAGTATAAATTAAATTATTATTCGTATAAACAGGTGAGCTCTTATCACTACAGTTAGTAGTCATCTATGGCGCTCCACAATACGATGACGATCAAGAAAAGCAAAGGTGACAGTATGCATCTTGTCTCACTCTGTTTAGCACTTGGAAGGGCTCCGTTCGTTTTCCTTGTGAAGATCGTGGCACTGGGCTCCTGAGTATGACTCCTTTATAATGTTGATAATTTGCTCTGGGATCTCGCGATCAACGCTGTCAAATGCCTTTTCGAAATCAACGACATTAGATGTAAAGTGATGTCCACTTCGGCGTCTATGATAATTCGGAGGGTGTGGAACTGGTTGCTGCAGGAGAAAACCTCACGAAAGCTTGATTGTTAGTATTTAAGAGTGCGCTTGATTATTTGACAGATGCCAGACAGATGCCACACCAATTGTTACTGCTCTTCCGATCGTCTTTCTTGGAAATTTTTACAATTACGCATGTTTTCTATTCAGTGGGATAGGTCTCGGTTTCCAAACATTTCTGGATTACGGGAATAAAAATATCAGTCGCAGCAATAGAATACGCCTGAAATATTGTATTCCTATTATCGAATCTGGTCGGTCGGTTGATTGCATTTTCACTGATTTTAGTAAGGCTTAAAAATAGTCAGTCCACCCTATACTAATCCATTCAAATTGGGGTAATAACCCTAACAATTTAGAAGGCAGGTATCTCCAAAAAATCTGGTTTTAACTTAACAAGTTTGGCAAGTTGAAGCCAACGCCATGAAACCTTCTTTAGAAGTCTTTGAATCAACAAGATTGCTAACTGATACAGAAAGTATCAGTCTGTCCACTTTTTTAATGTACTTCTTAATATTTTTTTCAGGATTTTATAAACAGCTTATAACTAACAATATAACATAAAAAAAATAACAAAAATCAATTTCATTTCACTAAAATAATACAATTTCACATTATTGACTCATTTTTGCACCCATAACATTTTAAATATATGTAATAACTTGTCCACAATCCTTTGGCCCGTTTTACTTCCTGTATGCGTTTTGGGACACTTTCCAAGCAACTGTTTCTGTTAGAATCGCATACCATTCGTCTTCCATCCGCTTCCAAAGCTCGTTTATTCCTTGTGGAGGCGTTGCGTACGTGGCTAGTTTTTGTTGTAGATGAGACCACAAGTTTTCTATCGGATTTAGGTCCGGACTTTGTGGTGGCGAATCTAAAATATTAAATCGCTGACTCTGAAGCCATACCGACACGACTTTGGCCTTATGTATTGGGTCATTGGCATGTTGAAATATTATTTCATCAGCACTCTGTAGCATTAGGTCGATCGCTGTTAACAAATTTTCCTGCAGAATCTTAAGGTAATATTCCTTGTTCATTATGCCCTCAATCCTTACAAGCGGGCCAACTCCATGAAGCGTTATACATCCCCAGACCATCAAAGATCCACCCCGGAATTTAACAGTCTGTTTTACTCCCAGTGGATGTATATTTTGTTGATCTCTCGACCAATACCACGAGCGACCATCCGATTGAATCCTGTTAATTTTCTTCTCGCCAGACCAAATAAACTTAGATAACAAAATTATAAGGAAAAAAGTGGGGTGATTAATCACAAACCTGTTTTCAATCGTTTTTGCCCCATGACCCATATTTCTTCACAAACTCTTTTCGAAGTTTTATAGTTTTTTTGCAGAAAGAGCTGTGTTTTTTTCTTCTTTTCTTTGGGCTTCAGACCAACTGAACGCAACGCTCTTATCACTGTCCACAATTCGAACTCCCTCGGATCCAAATAACGCGTCTTTTGGTAAATTCTGCTAACTGAACTTTGCATAATTTTCACAACTTCGACGATTTTCCTTCAATTGCAAATTGTTCGACACGTGACACCAAAGAGGGGGGATATTGTTTTCATTTTCAGTTATTTATCACAATCACAAAAAATAGGCTCACATGTTCACGAATTCAACCTAAATGATCAAGAATGTAACAGCTAAATGTTAAGATTGCCAATCGCAATGGCTAACCTATTGCAAGTTTAAAAAGAGAGCAAAACTGACTCAGAGAGGTAACTCAGAATTTTGCATTGTTTTAAAGACTATTTTACAAAATGAGACGACCATTTATAAAAAGGCAACACAGTTGAAGTTCGTAGAGTTCCTTCGTTCGCAGAAAACAAGCAAGGCTGCGCTTTCTTGGATATTGAATCAGTTTTGCTCCTCAGTGTATCTATCTATTAAGGTTTAACCACATTGGTTAAGGTAGAAAAGCATACATTTTTATCATATTGATACGTTCTTTGGTTTTTGCATGAAACGTAGACAAATACTGTCCTTTAATTTTACAAGGTTGTAAATTGCACCGCCTCTCCGGCATACTTTTCATGGTCACTCACATGAATAATGATAATTGAAAACGACGCTCACTTATTTAAGTCCGAGCAACATAAGAAACACGCAGCTAATAGTTGAGTAAATACCTTGTACGGAGATAATTGCAGTTTCGTAAACCTTGTCACGAAGAAATAAAATTAAACTCTCCTGCTAAAGTGTACATTCCAAATAGTATTATATAATTGCCATCTTCTTTGCGACTACCATTGCAATTTAGAATCTTTTTGCTTCTGGCAAAAGCTTTTATGAAAAAATCTTCAGCTTTCTATCTATTGCAACTGATAACGTGCGAAGCCGAGCCAATGTATTTCACACTTAGGAATTCAATTGGTCATTAATATTACATGAGTTAACACACATTAATGTTTATAGAGACTTCACGCTAGCAGTCCACGTAGTTATTACCGAGCTTGCTAAAAAAAACTTCATAAATGGGAATTACAAATTTAAGAGTGGACATTTAAAAGTGCTAAGTGCCAATAATAATGGCAGCATAAACAGACAGGTATTTGGATGATTTTTTTTCCTTAGGAGGTGCTGGCGGAGCTAGATGATACGCTTTTTACTACATTTGAATAGGCATGTAAAAGCTAGACTGGTGCTTATACTGCTTTGTAAGCTTGTTGCGATGGTAAATAGACTTTAAATCAGTGAAGTCGGAAATTCAGAAAAGTGGCACTTTGAGGCTTTGGATTGCCAATCTTCAAATTATTACAAATGTTCTGCCTTTTGTAAAGTCTTCTTTCGTGGTTTCGCCAACTTGTTTTCTGTGTCAGGTCTGATTTCTATTTAGTAATTAAGCAATTCGATTTGTCTGAAAATGTCGAATATTCTAACAAGTTTTTTAATATTCAAATCTTTTGTTATGTACGCGTATGTACAGTATTTAAAATATGCTAGACCTCGTGCAATAAAAAAATAAAATACATAGCGAGAGACTAGAAAACTTAGTTTGGCGTTTGGATATAAAGTGAGTTCAAATCTTATCAGCATTCCTTGAATTTGTCAAATATCAAATGTAATTCCTAAGCTTCTGGCTTATCTTGTTAATTCAAAAATTTCATTTTTCACTAAAGAACTCATAGCTACTCAACAAAATGGTTCTTATTCGTGTCGATCATGTCTAACTAACCGGAGCATTTTTTCCATTCAACAGAAATAGAATATCAGGTAGACTCAATGTATACTGATTTCTCGAAAGCTTTTGACCTGGTAAATATAAAGTTATTGTTAAGTAAACTTGGAGCCATTGGATTTCATTCTACTTTTCTTGAATGAATTTCTTCATACTTAAGTGGTCGTAGTCAGTATGTTAAGATTGAAAATGTTCTTTTAAGAGTAATTTATGTTAAGTCTGGTGTTCCACAAGGAAGTAATTTAGGCCCATTATTATTTTTGTTATTCATAAATGATGTCGTACAAATGTTTTCGTTGATGATTTGAAATTTTTCACAAAAATTAGTTCCTATGGCGACTGTTTCCTACTTCAAAATGACATTTTTAACCTCTCGTCGTGGTGCGAGAAAAACAAACTTCAAATGAATATTTCGAAATGCAAGGTGATGACCTTTCATCGTAAAATAAATCCAATTATCTTCGAATACAAAATTAATAACCTTTCTCTTCAAAGAGCTCTTGCAATTAAAGACTTAGGTGTTTTATTTGATGTTAAATTAACTAGGTTTCATTAGACGTAACACTATGGATTTTTATAATTTACAAACACTAAAATGCTTTTACTTTCAATTGGTGCTATCGAACTTAGAGTATTCGTGTTTGGTTTGTTGTCATCATTATCGAGTTCATATTGATCGCATAGAATCTGTGCGGAAATCATTTACTCGTCTTGCACTATCTAAAACTAAACTGTGGTCAGATATTATTCGATATTCGCACACGAATTTGTGCCTCGAGGCAGGTTTTCTAACACTGATGACAGAGCAATAACTAATGCTCTAAAAAACAAAGTACGCTGTCCCTTTACTATCAGTACGTAAGGGGACTAAGAACTAAAAAAACCCCATAGATTTCAAGCACCTCTTGCATGATGCTACGATGTTATCATGTTGACTGAGACTTGGCTTCATCATGGTATTTGTGATGCAGAGATTCTTCATGACTTCTATCAGATTTTTCGTAGGGACAGACATTCTGAATCTCTGTGTCGGGGTGGTGGAGTACTGGTTGCCTGCAGATCGGACATCAAGTGCAGCTTAGTTGATGTTCCTGCCTTCTCTGGTTCACTCACTATTGAACTCTTGGTTCTTAAGCTATCGCTAGCTAAGTTCAATATCTTTTTGCTCTGTTGCTATATTCCCCCTAACCTGACAAACTTCGTTGATAATGAAGGGCGCAGTCTTTACGATATTCTAATCCTTAGTTTGAACTTCATCCATACTATGACAAACCCTGAAGATGAAATTCTTCTTGGTGACTTTAATTTACCCATTGTTCAAAGGGTACCTAATTGTGAGGACGATGACTTCCTTCCCTCATATTATCCCACATCTATGGTTTCTAAATTTCTTTACACTATTGCTTTCTCTGGTTTGCACCAAATGAGTGATGTTAAAAATTTTATGGGAAGGCAGTTGAAGCTGGTGTTTTATTCTGATTCGACTAACACTATAGTCGAATTAGCTTCTCATCAGTTATCTGCTATTGATAGTTTTCATCCGCCCATCTTTGTCTCTTTCTGTTACGATGGTACTAGTATTGCGGATCCCAATTTCGAACATCATGCTTATGACTATAGGAGATCGAACTTCTCTGAGTTAACATCTAATCTCCTTTCAGTCGATTGTTTGGCATTACTGGATAATATTGATATTTTATAACAAGATTGATTTGATTGATTTGTTTAACTCCTTTCTTCCATTAAAACGGATTAGGGCTACATGCTCCTCTCCCCGTGGTACAATGCCGAACTCCGCAGTCTTAGGAACAGGAAGAACAAACTCTGAAATGTTATGAAAGCTTTAAGGCACTATCCTCCTCGCTCCATAAGGAATACCTTGTTAGTGTGCGCGATAATATGTATAATAACTCTCGCAATTTCTTTAAATTCGTCAATATGAAAAAAAAATCGTGCAACTATCCATCTACGATGTATGAGGGGTCTTCTAGTAATAACGTGTTCGACATAGCAAACAATTTTGCTTCATTTTTTTAGAGTGCCTTTTCTTCGGATAAATGTGGATAAATGGGAGCTTATTTTGGAAAAAAATCAATGAACTTAAATCGGACTTTTCCTCTGGTCCTGACGATATCCCTTCAGCCTTCGTCAAGTCCTGTTCCGATGCCCTTCTTACTCAATTAGCGATTTTCTTCAATGGGTCCCTTTAAGCTGGTAAATTTTTCTGCTTTGTGGAAATGCTCTTTTATACTAAATTATTTGAATCAATAGTGTATTCGCAGCTGATAGAGCGTTGTATTGGCTTAATCTCTTCCAATCAGCATGGGTTTTTGCCCGGTAGATCAACGACTACTTACTTGAATTTACCTCCCACGTTATTTCTGGTGAGGGATGCAAACTGACTGCATATATATGGATTTCAGTAAAGCCTTTGATAAACTGCCTCACCCCCTGTTCTTCTCGGCTGGATTTCTTCCTATCTAAGATACAGGTCATATCGTGTTCTGGAATCTTCAGGGCTTCTTCTGGTGTACTACAAGGCAGTCATCTTGGTCCTCTATTATTCGTTCTTGCCATTGACGACATTGTCCATCTGATCTCGTACTCTAATGTTCTAATCTATGCTGATGACATGAAGATCTTCTCTTATGTTAAGGATGGTGGTGACGCCGCGCTTATTCAAAAGGACTTATAGACGTTTTGGGAGTGGTACGAGCTTATGGCTTACATCTCAATTTTGAGAAATGTGAAGCTATGATTTTTTCTATGAACCCTAATCCAGAAGTTTCGGATTACAACTTTGTGATGAATGGTTTTCGTCGTGTGCTGTCCGTAACTGACCTTGGGGTAAAACTTGATAGGAAACATTGACTTTACTGCATACTAAATATATTGTGTCTAGAGGCAGTTTAATCTTAGGCTTTGTTAAGCGTTGGTCTTGAGAGTTCTCGAATATCTCAACATTTATTCATTTGTACTGCTCCTTAGTTAGACCTATTCTTGAGTATGCAGCTCAGGTCTGGTCGTCCTACTACGCTGTTCATTCCAAGCGTATCGAATCGGTGCAGCGTAATTTGTTTAGATTTGCGCTAAGAGGGCTCCCATGGGACGATCCGCTTAGACTCCCGCCCTACACCGACCGCCTCCAGTTGCTCGGTTTGCACTCGTATGACAAAAGGCGCAAAGTCGCTGACTTGGTCTTTATTCACCAGCTCTTGAACTCTAATATAGGCTCAGGTTTGCTTGTTAGCAAGGTTCCCTTCATACAGTCATACAGATAACCTTCGAAGACTGGCTTTATTGCATGTCGAGTCATCGAGATCAAATTATGGCATGCATAAACCAATTAATCGTTTATGTAGGGCTGTTAATGTAGGTCCTAATTTGATTTAAGAGTTAAATCAAATTAGGACCTACATTAACAGCCCTACATAAACGATTAATTGGTGTCGTTTAATTTTCAATATTTTAAACACATTTTTAAATAAACAAACAAAAAATGATAAATTTATTTGTAAGTTAAGGATAATAGTACAACATTTCAAGAGTTTTCTGTTAAATTTTTGGGTAAAAATATTGTGAACAGGACTGACAGGAAATCTTCGTATACACAAAAAGAAAATTTTGCTTTGCGGTGATCATCATAACTCATTACTGGATCATCTGTTGACAAAAAAACCAAAAAGATTTCTTTAGTTTATGAGTTTCTCGAGGTAGCAACGTCGAGATTTTGTTTATTTTATTGATTTTTCAATTTTTAGAAGTAAAAAAAGACGAATTTTTTTAATTTATGAAAATTTATTGATAAAAATCGGCGAATTTGTTGTAAATTGTAAAATTAATTATAATAATAAAAAATACATCGAGGTTGTTACCTCGTAATTTATGTATTAAAGAAGTGTGTAAAATTTGAGATGGATCGGATGAGTAGTTTTTGAATTGCAGTGATATCACTGACTTTGAAAAGACTAAATCTGAGAAAAACGCGTTTAAAGTTTTAACACTGCTCTTTTGTGTATGGGATGTCAGTGTTGCCGCCGAGCTTGAAACGTCATTGATGACATTGATGTTGAAACTCCATGGGTCCGGCTTAAGCTAAGTTGTGGCCAATTGGGTAATCCGTAATCTGAAAATTTATATTCTTTATAATCATAGTTACGTTGGCTATGTTTTCCCGAGACAGATTTTTTTTATTTTGCAATTTGTACAAGTTATGCAACAATTTGTAAAAATTTGCAATGTTTACGTCATTTTTTGACCTATTAGAGGCTATAAAAATGGAACAAAATAAAATTTTGCAAATCGTACTCGGGAAAACATAGCGGTATGTTTTCTGAACAATTGAAAAAAAAAATAATTGAAATCGGACCAATACTTTAATGAGAAGTCTTACTCGGCAGCTAAAAAAAACACTACTTTCGGGAAAACGCGTTTAATGATAAATTACGGTGTATAACTTGATTGTAGTAACTTACGAGTTAATCTGCTATACCGGGGCCGTAGAGTTCTCCTTCCTCATCTTGTTGATGTTTTTGGTTGTCCACATTCCTCTCAACAACGGACCGGTAAATTCTTTAGACAATGATTTTTAACTGGACAAGCGCCGTCGTGGCGCGCCGCGCTTGGTTTCTCGGAAACGGCCGGAGACGGGTACCTTTCTGTTTACAGAAACATGCAAAGGAATGTGATTTTCATGAAATCCTTTCTGTGGCGTATTCTTAGATACATATAGATTGAAATTTAAAAAAAAAACGATTTTTTGAAACCGCGAGAGTAGAGGACCCCCTTAATGCAAATGCTAATGACGTCGAAGGGATATATTTCGTAACTTCGAATAGCCATAACTTTGCGAAAAAAACATCGTATTTGATCTCTTGAACTCTTAAATTAAAGGGTAAGAGTGGTACTAAATGATGTAACTGGAGAGACAGAACACAACAATTTTTTGCACCCTGTACATAACCTCAAAAGTAGGAAAAAACGCCGTTTTTCGGGTACATAACCTCAAATATCTCAAAATCCTGACGTGATGGGCCAATTCTGACCCCGGATTCGGATTCTACGCAGCAAATTACTTCGGAAATGACCCTCATGATTTCCAACAACTGACATGCCTCCGGTATTTGTAGACCTGTGTAATTGTTCTTCCAAATAAGTTTGAATAAAATTCTTTGCAAAACAACAACTTTCTAGGTGGTATAAAATAAAATCCATAAACCTCATATGTAAATTAAGATTTAATTTTATTTAAAAGCTTTTCTTTGTTTTAACATTCCCAGAAATCTATCCTGAACACAAGAGCTAGTTTCATCGAAAGCCTTTGCAACTAGCGCAAGGGCCTTGGACGCAGGGTCGCCAGACATTACTCAGACAGTATCGCCAAATGTACACTAAAAAGTCGCCAAAATCGTCAATCAATTACTTTTTTGTAGCCATGATTATCGCCAAAATAACATAGTGCAAATCAAGGTGGCAAATACGTGTAGACACGGAAGTACACGTAAGTGAAAATAGACACTTCATTTAGCTTATCGCGATAATATTACAATAAATTGTTTTTTTATTGGGTATGTAATATACTGTGTTACTGTACGAGTAATTTCTTTAATTACATACCCCCAAGTTCCGTTGGTTTTTAGTCCAGCAATCGTTACCAGAATGTTGCTTAAGCCACTAATAATGACTTTTGCTAGGACATTTATATTTTTGAACTCGTTTTTACAATCTTTCACCCCAATCGATGACAATAAAAACAATTTCATTTGATTCCCATTTCACCCCAATGAAAATTAGACTCAAACATCAAAATTTAACTACACGGCTGTTATTCTGCCACCAATTCCTATCTTTGGGCCAAATATCAAATAGTTTCGGGAAAAACGCAAAACAATTAAAGACTTCCAATAAAATGTATTTCATTGTCTACATAAAGTTAAAGTGATTTGCAATTGTTTATACGAATGCTGTTTTTATCAGTGAATCCAACGCTCGTTGCACCTTATTATCTTTCAGAAGTTCAATTGTGTTTGAATCGTTTTGCAGGGATTGTATAATACATTTGGGTACAATAAATCGGATTTTGATTCCGTTATAGATGACTTATTGAGGATGCTTAGAATTTTCTTCTGCAACTCGATCTCTGAATCAGGTTCGACAATTTTCTGTTGAGAGGCTGGAATGTCAGCTGCGTCTCCTAACTCAGCCTTTAAGTGACGGACTGAGAGTAAAAGTGACCTATTTATAAGGTTCGGGCAAAAGTGGCTTAGAAAATATTCCGCGCAAAAACGAATCTCGTGAGATTCCGGGCAAAAACGAATCGTAGAAAATTTCCGGGCAAAAACGATTTAACTACAAAAAGTAATGCAAAGTTAATGCAGTTAAGTAGTTAAGTCGTTTTTGCCCGGAAATTTTCTACGATTCGTTTTTGCCCGGAATCTCACGCAATTCGCTTTTGCACGGAACATTTTCTAAGCCACTTTTGCCCGAACCTTATAAATAGGTCACTTTTACTCTCAGCCCGTCAACTGTAACTCACGCCTTGCAACTGAGCTAGTTGGAGGTTTGATTGGCATAGCTGTCGGCAATAATTGCTGCCTCTCTGCGCGCAATTTGATTTAAAAATCATTCGCTATTAAGTTAATGGCATCACCCACTGACATATTTCGGTGTTCCGCTGGTTGTCCTTAAAATATGTTTACTGTCATACTTCGATACTGAAATATTTACGAGAACTTTCCCAATTAGTACTTCTTCATTTGGGAAAAACAAATCAACTTTTAAATGTTACCTTTTCAGACTCTGGTGTCTATATATTCGGCATATTCTTTATAAAAGTTAAAAAGAAACTAACGAATCTATACATATTCAAAAGCCCAGTTACGTGTGCTTCAGCTGCCTTATTAGCAATCGCTTCTGTTTCAAATTGTACAAATCCGAAACGTTTTGCTCCAAAGAGCCAAGAATTGTTCCGTATCTATTACAGATACTTTCGAGTTCTTCTCTGGTACATGTTGGTAGCTTTCCTTTAAATATACGACTTGTTGCTAAAATAGGAGCTCTCACTTTTGATAAACCATTTTCCATTATTTCTCCTAACAGTTATCAAAAATCATAGAATTAAACTGGCGAAAAATCCGACAATTAACTCATGAGACGTGTCGTAGAACATAATTTTCTGACACTTCTAGTGTCACTTGCAATTGCGGCAACTTTTACTTAAGGGGGTCCTCTACTCTCGAGGCCTGAAATGGAGCGGTTTTTTTGGGAATAAATTGCGAAGGATCTACTGATTACATTTAAAATTTTTTTTTTATTTCGAAGATACATGTTTTGACTTTTCAATTTTTTTTTTTTAAGACGAAAAAAAATAACTCTCGCGACCTTGAAACGTCATTGATGACATTGATGTTGAAACTGCATGGGTCCCGCTTAAGCACAGTTGTGGCCAATTGGGTAATCTGTAATCTGAAAATTGATATTCATTATAATCATAGTTACGTTGGCTATGTTTTCCCGAGACAGATTTTTTTTTATTTTGCAATTTGTAAAAGTTATGCAACAATTTGTAAAAATTTCCTATTTTTACGTCATTTTTGACCTATTAGAGGCTGTAAAAATGGAACAAAATAAAATTTTGAACTTCGGGAAAACGCGTTTAATGATAAATTACGGTGTATAACTTGATTGTAGTAACTTACGAGTTAATCTGCTATACCGGGGCCGTAGAGCTCTCCTTCCTCATCACGTTGATGTTATTGGTTGTCCAAATTCTTCTCAAGAACGGACCGGTAAATTCTTTAGACAATGATTTTTAACTGGACAAGCGCCGTCGTGGCGCGCCGCGCTTAGTTTCTCGGAAACGGCCGGAAGCGGGTACCTTTTTGTTCCCAGAAACATGCAAAGGAATGTGATTTTCACGAAATCCTTTCTGTGGCGTATTCTCAGATCCATATAGATTGAAATTTAAAAAAAAATAGATTTTTTGAAACCGCGAGAGTAGAGGACCCCCTTAAATTAGCTAAATTTTTCAGAAAACTGTGCTACAATGATTTATTAATATGTAATCATTTGTAAAACTTTAGAAAATATTTTTTACGTATTTTTATTTGTGGTGGAATATTTGACTAATTTTTTAAAGGCAAATAATCTGTAAATTTTTCTTTCAAGAAAAATCGCCATAAAAACGCCCACAATCGATGAAAAATCGCCAAAAAAAAGTCGCCATCGCCAATTTCATATTTTTTGTCGCCAGGACTAATGAAAAATCGCCAATTTAGCGAAAAATCGCCACATCTGCGGACCCTGCTTGGACGTACTTACATCCGCAGTTTCGTCCACTATACGAGAAAAATGCCTCTTTTTCAGTACTGCAGAAATCTCCCAGGGATGTATCGAATGGAGGGAGACCCGATGCACTGTATCTCCGGCAGTTTTGCTCCAATCGACCTAAAATTTTAACTAGATACTCTTGCAGAGTTGTACTATCAAATAAAAAAAATGCAAAAAAAAAATTTAATACCCTACCCCCCCTTAATACAGTATCCGGTTAGGAGGTCGATTATAACTAGATTTTCTCCTATGACCCTACCATTGATATATTTCTGGCTACGCCACTAAAGAAATCAACTTAGCAACGAAGTTATCTCTTCTTTTTAACATTGCTCTTGTTTAGGTTGCCTGATCTTCGCTTAAATTCATTGTTTATTTGCCTTATCTCATATTGTTTATCCATTGGGGAAGCATTTACAAGACATATTCATGCTTTCGGCCGGGCATAAGTGACAAGGAATTTTCTCTTTCATGCTTAAACAAAAAGGGCGAGAAAAGAAAGGAAGTCTCACTACTTGCACTCCACTCATGCGCATACAATAGTAACATCTATTCACGTAGTGTACTTGATCTTTAGTTCATTTTCTCTAAATCAGAGAAACTTTTCATTCCGCGAATTTTACAAAACTATTCAACACTTCCTCAAAATTTACTTATCTGTCATAAAAATTTCTTATTCTATTTTCCAAAACAACGATGAAATTTATTTTTGAAAAACAGCTTAAACATGAAAATTATTTGCTGTGAAATAAAAAATCGACAACCTACAGAAATATTTCCAGTGCGACCTTTAGTTAAGCTCAGTCGAGGCAGTAGACATGCGCGCGGTCATGTATAGTATTAGTGCTTTTTCTACCGTCACTAATTTAGTCGCGACGATCTTCCGATGTGCGATTATCGTGCTTGGACTGAAGCTCTCCGCGTGATATACGCGTAATACTCGAAATAAATTCCGGTAAAAGTTGATATTTCACAATGTCCAGAGAAAGCTGACGTTAAGCTTGTCCATTTTATATTGAAAATGTTTCAGTTTTATTAAATAGAGATTTATTTGAAATGATTAATTTACCAAAGTTACCCAGTCTGTGTTTGATTTGTTAATTTTTTTATTTATTTATTTTTTTTTTCGCAAAGTAGTGTAGTTATCAGTTTATACAGTGTTGTTTGCTTTAACGTAACAAGTGAAGAATAAAATTTTTGTAACTACCTGAAAATGAAAATGCCACCATCCTTGAAACCATGGGAGAAGGATCTATGTTCCGAAAACAATAAGGAAGATGTCTCAATATCTGTCGCATCTGACAGCCTTAATTGCTGCGAGGAAAAACAACGCGATCATTACATGTGTGAGCAACTAATTAATTAGTGAACTAACGTTTTTTCAGATATGTTATGACAATGTTACCATTTATTTTTACCTTCACCGCTTTGTTCTATGTTTTGTTAATGAACTTGTGCGACCTTTGGTTGAATTAATTTAATTAATTTAAAAGACAAGAAAGTGCTTTTTTGCTAATTATTCAAACTTTGAATTTTAAATTTTTCAGCTATGCCATGGTTCGGCATGGATATTGGTGGGACACTTACAAAATTGGTTTATTTCGAGCCCAAAGACATTACCTCGGATGAACGAGATCAAGAAGCAGAGGTTCTAAGAAACATTAGACGATACTTGACCAAAAACTCAGCATATGGAAAAACAGGTCATCGAGATACACATTTACAGGTCAGTAATTTATTTTTTGGTTATTTTTTTTTTAAATTTGTGTAAGAAAGCAGCAACAATAGTATCTTTCTAAGCATAACTTATTATGCAAATGATTTGTTTACAACGCTAATGCTAGTCAGTGACGGAGGACGAATGAACACAAGTTTCTTGTTATGTAAATTTTTGTTTACAATCGCGGTAATCTAACTTCATGTCTAGTGATGACTTTAGTAAGATTGACGAAGTTTGTGTCATGAAAGAAAAATTTGCTTGCATAGGTGAACACACTAAACAAGATATGCGGCCAAAGGTTGATCTTGGATGTATGAAACTTCAATGTCGTTGTGAGTCGGTCATTATCTTTATCAGTCGTCGATGGCTTTTAAAAAAGTTTATCAATTGTGCAAATTCGGTCAGGAAAAACTGTTCAGTCAAGGGACTTTATACCACGTTCCCCACCACAGACTGTTTGCGATGTAGTCGACATTTTAAAATTCAATAATAAATCAAGAAATAATCTTTTATCATACTGAGACTAATGAGTAATGTAATTTGTATGTTTCAATACTCTAATGCACACGTGATTGGCATTTGTTAATCATTTACGAGTTTACTCATCAAACACAATAATGGTGAGCAATATAAATTTTGCAATGGCACTTAATTTCGAGTACTGTTCTTACATAATTGAAAAACAAACAAATTTGTTTCGTTTAAATATCTGGAAATAATCAAAGGAGAATTGATTCAGGCGTAAAACAATGTATGAATAAAAAATTTTAAAATTAAACTTTTAATTGTGTTAAAAAAAATCATCATCATAATATGTTAACAGTTTATTACTTATTTTATAGTTTTGCACATCATTAACGTAATTATTTTTATTGACCAGATTTTCTGATGAGCTCTTGTATTGTTGATTGTTTTTGCTAGATTAAATACTTAATATTGTATAAATTAGATCTTTGCTTTAGGGGGGGGGGGGGGGGGGTAAGGGTTTCAGCGTGCAAAAAACACTTTTTTTGTGAATTTTTTTAAGGTAAGGATTGAGCAAATTAATTGAAACCTTTTGTACATTATTAAGCATACTTTTAACAATATTCTGTAATTTTTTCATGCAGAAATATTGCAAAAAGAGCCGGTGACAGAGCTTGCCCCAGAACGTCTTTGAAAAAATACAATTTGCGGTTTTCACTGTATCTCGGTCGGAAATTATCTGAAATCAAAAACCATTAAAATTTAGTCAAAGTATTATCAAAAAGTGTAAACTCCTATTTTCCACGAAAAATTCGGCCATTTTGTGGGTGGGAAACCCCCTTAAGGTAACCAGGTCGCGAATTGGGTCAAAAAATCGATTTTTTAAAAACAGTTCTATTTGAAAGCCCGCGCTTTCCCCTTTCAGAAAATGTATGACATGTAATACCAACGCGACTATTTAACCCCAAAAATTGATATTTTAAAAGATGGTGACGCGTCGTCTGCACAGTTGTCACGAGAGATTTTCCTCTCAACACGTAAGTTCCTTTTTTTGACCTTTAGGTACCATTTTCAAAAAAACTATTCAACCTATTTTAATGAAATTTTGCACAGTGCTTATACTTTATGTCCTTCATCTTTTATACCTAAATTCATCGTTGTATTCCATTTTTAACTTTATTTTAAATCCAAATGCATTTTTTGAAAAGAGTGATTTTTTACCTTTTTTCAAAAAAAATGATACAAAAATTGCAATTTAGGCAAAAGGTTGAAAATTTTAGGTATACAATGTTGCCTTACTCCTGTTTCAGATTCACCATCAATTTGGAGCAGATAGCACCAGTGGTTGAGGAAAAAAGTGTACCTAAATAAGTTAATTTTATAATTTTTTATTTTTTTCTTGTCATTTTGTAATTTTAATAACTTTCACACTAATAAAGTCACAGGGTTTGTTTAGCACTCATCTTAATCCGTTATTCGTCCTCTAAAGCATGCGAGTTTATATCTTAAATACCAACTGAACAGGAGCAAAATATCTAAACGCGTGAAAAAGCCTATTTTAACCATCATTCGTGACCTGGTTACCTTAATGTAAAAAAAAAAATTTTAACTAAACGTTGGGGGGAGGTATTTTATATGTAGAAAATGTATACCAAGTTTCAAATGAATCGGTCTAGTAGTTTTTAAATGGCATTGAACACGGACTTTGAAAAAGTAGTTTTGAGAAAAACGCGTTTAAAGTTTATAAGCTAAAAAAGTGAAAAAAAAGTAGACAGTTTCAATGTCTTCAGCCTCTTTTCTCTCAAGTCTTTGTTTTATCCTGGCTTCTTTGCTCTGATGCTCAGCTTGGATCTCCTACCACCAAATTTCTTGACAAAATTATAAATTCTCAAGCGCACGATTGAACGTACAACGACAAACTGACGCTCGTCTCTCGTTTTAAAATATTGTACAGTGTATAGTATACATACAAATTATGGCTTTACCTACCTGGCTATACTAAATAGAATATTCTCGAAACTATAATAGAATATTCACGAAACAGGATAGTTGACCAGAACAATAAAAAGTGAATAAGCTGTATACATCGACTTAAAATTTTGAGAATATATTGAAATGTTTAACAATAAGATAAGACATTTCGATTTTTCGAAAGTGTAAACCTTTACCCCCCCCCCCCTTAACTGTGTTTTGATTTGATAGCTTTATCCGAGACGTGGTTACACCAGGGTATTTTGGATGCCGAGCTGTTTAATGGCTCCTTTCAGGTTTTCCGTAGGGATAGGCATGCTGCTTCGTCTGCACGAGGAGGTGGGGTTCTTATTGCATGTAGGAATTTTCTAAATACTAATTTTGTTGACCCTGCTTCTTTTGCTGATCAACTTGAGCTGGAACAAGTCTCAGTAAAAATTTCACTTGATGCGGGCAACTTCTTTTTAATTTGTTGTTATATACCTCCAGATATGGGTAATGTCGGTGATAATAATGGTTTGAGTCGGTATGATATTCTAATTCAGCATATCGACTACTTATAATAAAAAATAATTATTTGAAATTCGAATAAAAAGCACCAAATAACAAATAATTATTTGCGAATAATTCATCAAATAACGAATAATTATTTGATTATAAAATAACGCACGGTCGAATAAAAAATAATTATTTGAAATTCAAATAAAAAGCATCAAATAACAAATAATTATTTGCGAATAATTCATCAAATAACAAATAAATTTTTATTCGATTTTTCAAATTATTTGAGCTTTTATATTTATTCGAATAAAAAATGCCCATCTCTGCATTGGACTGTGCCAAATGAGCAATGTGAGTAACAATATGGGAAGACAGCTTGATTTAGTGTTCTCTATGAACTCTATGTTCACTTTTGTTGAACCCAGTCTCATTCCCTTGACAAACCTTGATATGTTTCACCCTGCACTGCTTGTCACTTTTCATTGTCTCTCGGACGTGCGTGTCGGTAATCTCGAATGTGAATATAGTTTTAACTTTAGAATGGCCGATTTTGAGGCTCTGAATGAATATCTTGGGAATTTTGACTTATTTACTTATCTGTCTAGTGACGATATTGATAGGAACGTATCTGGTTTCTACGAAGCTTTCGGGAGGTTTGTTCCCTATGTTCGCGTTAGAAGTAGAGAATCCGCTCCCCCATGGTTTAATAGAGAATTAAAAACTCTCAGGAATAGGAAAAATAGACTCTGGAAAAAGTACCTGCGTGTGGGCAGTGTTGACTCTAGGCGTGAATTTATTCTCTGCTACGAACATTTCATTAGTCTTTCTCGTTACCATGCCATGGGCCCCGGGTTCGAGACCAGATCTCCCCGTGAGCTTTTATTAAGAAATTAAAAAAAAATCCACTCTGTCTCTGGGCTGTTGTTTAGCTCGCAGCAATGCAAAAACAAGACTCAAGCTTCCTCACTCCCCTTACCCTAATTCCCTTCCGGCCAAAACCATGCTAACGCATCAAACGGTGGTCCCATAGGATTTGGCTACATCGTATAAAAAAAAATCCCTATACAGTGAAGATTCTTCACATTTCATTGATTAGATCAGTGCTGGAATATCCAGTGATCATATGGAGTCCTCAACATAATATTCGAAAGACTAGAATTAAATCTGTACAGAGAAGCCTTACTCGCTTTATTTTCAAAATAGGTGGCACTATTCCACCTTATGATAACAGATGCCAACTTCTGGGATTGTAAAAAACTTGAAAGCCGTAGGACTTATTTGCGTATCTTATTTATTAGAGATATTTTAAAATGCGATATAGACTGTCCTGATTTTTTGTTTAAAATTGGTCTTTATGCACCAGAACGTAACATTCATACGCGGAATTTGTTGTATTATCCTGCTCATATTTTCTGAAGTTATTACAGCATCCATTCACTCATTTAATGAATTTTGAAATTTTTTTTAATTTGATTTGTCTAGGAATGAGCTTAAGGACTTAAGAATTGCATTATCTAATAGGATTTAGATTTTAATTTCGTATTGAATTATTGTATTATTTAGTACTTGAAGTAATTACTGCACAGTCTGTAAGGTCATTGTATTGGTAGACTATGAATAATGTATAAACCCTTTCAAAGTTGGCCGAGCAATATTAATGAATTGTAGCGAATTGGTCTAAATTTGCTTATTTTTCTCAAGTTCATTTCAGATTTTGCTGAGCCTACGATTTCACGCAATATTGCAAAAACCGTCCGAACCCGTTATATGGCTCTAAACATCTTAAAAATAGCTTAATCTTGATAAATCAAGAATGAGAGAATTTCTATGAGTCCCCCCCCCCCTAATTTCCTTACTCTTTCAAAGCAAAAATACGCGAAAAATCTAACATTTCGCTGAAAAGATGTAAGCTCGATTAGAGCTCGTTAAATTGATAAGAGCTTGTTGAAAGCTCGTTAAATGAAATTCTAAGTTTAATAGTGTGAACTAATTTAAGGGGACTCGTTGAAATTCTAATTCTTGATTTATCTAGATTAAACTATTTTTAATGGAGTTGCAGCCGTTTAACCAGTTTGCACAGTTTTTGTAATATTGCGCTAAAAAAAAGGGACCTGACCTGTGTAAAATTGGACGAGCACTATTAATCTACTTTAACGTATCTAGGCTCATTCGATTCGCCTGAATTTACTCAGTTTTCTCAAGTTCATTCCAGATTTTGCTCACCTTTTCGCAATATTGCAAAAATCGGGCGAAACAGTTAAACGGCAGTAACTCCCTTACAAATTGCTTAATCTCGATAAATCAGAATTTTTACCCCTTGTTGCTCAGCCTTCAAAAACAAAATTTTTTGGCCAACATTTGTTCAAAAATGCGAAAAACTTAACATAATAGGAATTCTTCAGTTTTTGCACAGTCTCAAAAAGGAAGGGGGAGCAAAATCTAAAATAAACTTTAGAAATATAAGCAAATTCAGACGAATCGATGCTCTTCACAACGTTGTCATGCCCAAACTAAACGGGCATCAGCTCTCGTTATCCTCGAAGTTTAAGTACTTGGAGTTGGTTCTCGACCCTAAGTTGAACTGGAAGCAAAACATTGAAGAAGGAGTCAAAAAGGCAAGTTTGGCGCAGGTGTGAACTGAATCCTAAAATAACCGTATGGATGTATATAGCTGTGGTACGCACTATCCTAACTTACGTCTCCCTAGTTTGGTGGCCGGCCATGTTATAGTTCTTTAACAAGACCAAATTAAACAAGCTGCAAAGAACCGCTTGCATTGGGGCGCTGCGAACAATTCCAATGTAGGATCTTAATGTCATGCTACACCTCCTGCCTCTGGATCCCCACATAAACTATCAGGCGTCATGCTGTGCAGTCAGACTAAAGGAGTCTGGTTGCTGGATTGCAAAACCCTACGGCCACAGTAGGATCCTCAACTTTACACTGAGGGTATCTTCTAATATAGTGTTTGATTACGCTGCACCTAACCTGGATTTTGGGAATTGATGTGCTAGAATTCCGTCTAGGAGTGAGTGATCAAGGTCTGAACTGCTCAACTGTTAGGATACTGTACTGTTCACTGAAGGCTCCAAGATAGATAGTGGTGTCTTTTCTGATACGCTACATATTTCAGAGTACTACAGACTGCTTGATGGCGCAAGTGTATTCCAAGCGGAAGTCCTTGTGATCCTGAAGTCATGCTGTTTATTCAGCATACTCAGTGAAGTAACAATGACGAACATTGGAATTTTTAGTGACAGCCACGCTGCCATAAAGGCGTTTGACTCGGTTACCTGCTCCTCAAAGCTAGTGAGGAGCTGTAGGGAAAAACTCATTTCTCTTGGGGGTAGATTCAATATCAAATTTCTCTGCGTTCCAGGTCACAGGAACATTCCAGGGAATGAGAGCGGATGAACTCGCGAGGAACGGCTCTGCCCTTCACTGCTCTGGAGCAGAAGCAGTTCATATTCCATTAAATACCCTTCAAAGGGAGTTTATCCAACATTTCTTAGCGTAGGCTAATCTCAGATGGAGCGCTTCCTCTACCCGTGCCATTTCGAGAGCGACTTGGCTTAGATTCAACAAGAATAGAACATCGGAGCTGCTCAGCAGGTCAGACTGGGACTTCCCCACAACAATCAATGCAGCTGCGGCATCCCTAGTGAAAGAGACACCGTACTTCATTTTCTCTGTAGGTGCCCAGCCTTGGTAACCATCAGAAAGAAGTCACTGGGAGAATACTTTTTTGAAAACCTACAAGCAATTTCAGGAGTAAAGATTGTGGAGTTAGCTCAATTTCTCAACTCCGTAGGTTGGTTTGCCGTGTATAACTTCAAGGTCTTACAGATTGTGGTGACAAAACGGTGCATTTAGCGCTAATTTGAGGGCTAGTCTCGCTTACCGGCTCTCGTCACTTAAACCAACCAACCAGACGAATCGAATAAGGCTAGGTACGTCACAATTGATTAGTATTGCCCGCCAACTTTACACGAGCTGCAGAGCACGGCAAAACGGTGCTCACTTTCAGTGCTGCCAAAAAATTTTTATTTAGCTTGGACATTTTCAATCTGAACAGGAAAAGTCGTGTTTAATCTTAGTGCCATACCACACTCGTCACGTTTCGCCGCAGTTTATTAAATCCACATTCGGCAGGATATGTGAAATAATTTAATATAAGGCCTTGTGCTCAGCAGCAATTTCGAATATCCATTACCGCCGTGAGCTACGTCACTGAATCTCTAAATAAATCCTTTATACAAGCAGACACCGAAACAAATTTCAACCACACTGTTGAAACAGCGGATTATTTCTGCGTTTATTCTTTCTACACAATCTTCTGCAAGACCTCTAGGACAACTCAAGTAAAGCTATACATCGTCTACGTGCATATGTTCTTTAGCGCTACCAACAGCTTGCTCAATATACCGGCTAAATAAACTAAAGAGAAGTGGCCCCAAGATCGATCCCTGTGTAGCTGAGCGTAGTTGGGCGTACGTCGGAGTACTCTAAATGCGCGTTGTCCGGAAGCACACTTCCACTTATATTACTAATATATCTTACAAAATTTATATAAACATAGTAAGAATGTTACTTTTATTCATTAAATTGGAAAAATTATTTTTCATTATTTTTCAGATGGACAATGTCGAAATACGAAATAGGAGAGGTTCTTTACACTTCATCCGTTTTCCAACATCTGAAATGGGTAACTTTCTAACTCTTGCTAAAGCAAAAGGAATGGCACAATTAGTTACCACTGTCTGTGCTACTGGCGGTGGTGCTTTCAAATTCGAGCATAATTTCCGAGATGTAATTAAATCATTTTTTAATTTACATCCAAAATTATAATTTTTATTTACTTTCCATTAGGAAGTCAACATGAAACTAGCGAAATTCGACGAACTAGACACACTCATAAAAGGTATTTTATTCGCAGAAATTCAAAACAAAACTGAATGCTATTTTTGGGACAATGCCAGTGATATAAAGTAATTTGAATTCAATATGCAGTAAAAATGATTTATGTTAAATTCATTTTAATTTCAGAAACAGTGAAAAGCGTACTTTTGATTTTTCGAAGCCGTACCCTTTTATTTTGGTAAATGTTGGCTCAGGAGTTTCGGTTTTAGCGGTTTACGGACCAGATAATTATAGACGCATATCAGGAACTAGGTAACAATTATTACTTATTATGTGCTAGATTACCTTGACATTCTTTTTACACCTCCGTCGACTGAGCAATTATTATTATGGAGAATTAACCCTTCTAACTCAGAAGGCGTATTTCGCAGGCAGAGGCCTGGAAACAATTGACCTATTCACCAGAATATAACATATATTGAGGTGAATGAGGCTCCCATAACCCATGCAATAAAGTATTAGTAAACAAAAAAGAGAAAAAAAACACTCCTAAACACTACAAAAGGGGTGCAAAGACAACAGAGATCGTTTAAGCAAAACCTTAGTCAAAAGTTACCCTAGAAATCGTGCCGCCTACATACTACATTTCGCTTTCAAAGGCTTATCCAAAGCATTTCAAACAAAACGAAAGCAGCACAAACAAAACAAGGAAATTCAGCAACACAACATACAAACAGAGAGTCACGGGAGCACAGAAAATAGATAGTTCTTAAACAAAACCTTACTAAGAGTTAAATCAAAATTAGGACAAGAATTAACAGCCCTACATAAACGATTCATTGGTTCATGCATGCCGTAATTTGATCTGGATGGTTCAACATGCAACAAAGGCGGTCTTCGAAGGTTATGTTGGGACTGTCTGAAGAAAACCCTGCTTTTCTTATTGTGTCTTAATTCATAGCTCTTTGTTGTGGTTCAAGGAATAGTTCCTTGTACACATTTAATAAGTTCTTTTTTGAGGAAACTACGATGAGATAATAGTTAAAGTGTAGCCTTTTATAATAATTATTCGAAATCAATATATCGGACCACTCTTCTATTGCAGCACAGACAACTTCCAAAGGTAGAGCACTCGCTGCTTTAATCAAATCAGCCTTTAGCGACTCGATATTTCGGTGATGAGGTGAGGCCTTCTTCTTTAAAACGTTCCAAAGCATATTGAGGTCCGGACTTCCAGAAGGCCAATCTTCTGCGGCAATAAATTCAGGCACATTCGGTCTAAGTCAGGAGTGGTATTTGCTTTATGTGAAGGTGCCGAATCCTAGACGTCTATCTAGTAGTTCTTGGCTTTAGTTTTCACGCCTTTTTTCGCAAAAAGGCAGCCCTGTTCTCTCGTCGTAGACCACTTCCGACCAAACCATGACTGATGCTGAATGATGTCCTTTATTAACCTTGGGAATTTTCTCAGCAGCTTCTTTAGAGCTATGTGTGTACATTGGGCCGGTTTGGCGATTGAAGTTTTCTTTTATGGTAAAAATTGTCTCGTCTATCAACAGAATTCGCCGGTGCTCGTTGTTTGCGTACTTCTACTACTTTAAGGTCTTCTTTGATTATCCTCTACATGGTTCTTTTTAATGTCTCTCTGGCCATTCCTTTTTTTTTGCGGAGAGTCTTTCGTCGAATTCTCGCACGCACAGCTTTTACGGCTGCTGGCACTCTTGTAGTGCGTAGTCGGTCTCGTCTGTGCAGGTCTTCCAAACAGGTAGACTCAGTGTACCATTTTATGGTACGGTAAACAAATTTCTGCGTAATTTTCAGTGACCGCAGAAGATTAAATATTTCTTTCGGCGTCCGAGATTGTGCAGTGCAACAATAGCGATTCGGTTCTCTTTCTCTCACTCCACGTTTGCTCTGTGCCGTATCGATACAAACTGATTTGTTTACAATACATAGATCACTTGATCGACTTTGCGCCTTTGGAGCCTAAACAGTTATGGAGGTTCGTAAATTCTAAACGTAATTGTAATGGCTACCCTTCTGTGTTAAGTTTTGGTGTTGTCGAGAGTGACGATCCCCTGACGACTGCCAAAATATTTGACTACAGACTGTGATACTAAGATAAGGATTTTACTCATATGACGAGGCTTGCGCCGACAACCCTTGAAACCAAAGACCTAGTGTTTGACGAGCCCCTAAAGCATATTTCTGGTTTGGCTGATAGTTTTTCGTATGGTCCTGATGGTATCCCTGCTCGCTTTGTAAAAAACTGTCGCATGTTCCTAGTTTCTATACTTTGTCACTTATTTAACTTATCTATTTGTTTTTTTATACGATGTAGCTAAATCCAAGGGGACAACCCTTTGATGCGTTAACATGGTTTTAGCCGGAAGGGAATTAGGGTAAGGGAAGTGAGGAAACTTAAAAGTCTTATTTTTGCACTGCTGTGAGCTAGACAACAGCCCAGAAACGGAGTGAATTATTTTAATTTCTTAATAAAAGCTCACGGAAAGATCTGGTCTCGAACCCGGGACCCAGGACTCAACGAATTGATCCAACTCCGTTTCCGTTGTTGTGGATTTTTTCCGAAATCCTTGAAAGTATCTGTCATTATTCCCCTAAATAAGAAGAAAAGAAAATGTGACATATCAAACTATCGCCCCTGTTGCCAATTTATGTTGTATTGGTAAAATTTTTGAAGCCCTGGTGTGCTATGTTCTAAACTTCCACTGCAAACCTTTTCTGGGTTCCTTTCAGCATGGCTTTATGAAAGGTAGATCTACTACGACTAACTTGCTGGAATTCTCTAATTGCTGTACTTCTGCCATTGAAGCTGGTAAGCAGGTCGACTGCATTTTCACAGCTTTTAGCAAGGCTTTTGACAGAAATAACCACAGTGTTCTTGTTCGTTGTTGTTGTTGTTTTTTAGGGTTTCCATCAATTTCTATTTCTTTCGAGGTACACTTTCTAACGATATTTATGCCACCTCCAGTGCTCTTCAAAGCAGCCATTTAGGACCATTGCTTTTTATCATTTACATCAATGATGTATCCTTAATTCTCCCTAATTCGAGAATTCTATTTACACTGATGATGCCAAAATTTTCCGAGTTATTTGAAGTAGGAATGACTGTGCACTATTAAACTCTGACTTAGACGCCTTTCATAGTTGATGTTCTACGAACTTTATTCCTCTAAATATTAGCAAGTGCACTACTAAGTCATTCTCTCAATCAAGGAATCCACTTTAACTACACCTTAAACAGTGGCTCTCTGAAAAGACTTGACAAGACCAACGATTTAGGGGTCATGCTAAATACAACCTTTTCATTTGACAACCATATCAACACTATCGTAAACAAAGCTAATTTTGCTCTGGGCTTTGCTAAGCGATGGTCTAAGGAGTTTGATGAGGTTCGTAAGACCTGTTTTGGAGTATGCTAGTCCTGTGTGGTCTCCTTTTTATTCGACTCATATTAATCGCATTGAGGCTATACAGTGTAGATTCGTAAGATTTTCCCTTCGCGGCCTTCCTTGGATCGATCCTCTTCGGCTGCCTCCCTACGCTGACCAATTAAAGGTTATTTCATTGGAGTCCCTTGACAGTAGACACGACAACTCCAGAATTGTTTTTGCCTTCGATTGCTTTCAAGGCGTGGTTGATTCCCCCGAACTGCTGGGGGTTCTGTATTTATCGATTCCTGCTCGCCACTTGAGAAACCAAAGCTTTCTCCATATTCCTCACCACCGCACCAATTATGGTATGCATCAGCCTATTACATCTATGTCTAGTTTCTTTAATAATCGTTTTGAGTTTATTGATTTTCACTTGTCGAGATCTCAACTGATGAATCAGCTTTGTAAGGGTTACTTTTTCTTTTTCTTATATAATTATATTGTTATTTTTGATGTAGTAATCAGTATTTGATGAATCTTAATACATAAATTACAGAACATAAACAAAACTACCTGACTTACACTTACAATTCTTTAAGTAGCTGTTATATTTTAGGGACAGAACTTATGGCACGACTATGTAGTATTACAAGTTTTTATTAACCTCGTTAGTCCATTGGACTACTATCGTATAGGATCGTATCCTTATGGAATAAGGGATTTAACCATGTCAATGAAAGTGTAAGGTTGACTTCGAACAAGTGGTCCAATCGTACCTGTTCTCAAGATGAAAAGCCAGTACGCTATCCCTTTACCACTAAGGACGTTGTTACTTTCTATTTTCTAAAGCATTCATAATACAAATTTAATTCAATTAACTATCTTAATGTGTCTAAAATGGGTTAAAGAAAAGTTAAAGAAAGAAGAACCTAAAATTCTGTTATTGATCAAAGACTTCTTTTATAGTGCTGTGGGGGAGTACTTCTTTGAAAATTTGAAGGCAATTTTGAAGGTAAAGATTAAGGAAATAGTCAGTTTCTCAAATTCCTCCGGTAAGCTTTAGTTCCTTTTTCGCATAATAAACTCAGGTCTTACTGGTTATGGCATCAAAATGGCGCTATAATAGTGCTAATTGGAGTATTACCATTATGGCGACGCTCACCACTTAAACCAACGAACCAAGACTTTTTTTAAATTCAAAATTGTTGATGTTATCCATTAATTTGAAAATATTTTCTCATATTTTTACAGTATAGGTGGTGGAACATTCCTAGGCCTTTGTTGTCTATTAACCGGATGTAGTACGTTTGAGGAGGCTATTCAGCTGGCCACAGAAGGTGACCATACGAAAGTCGATAAATTAGTTAAAGATATTTATGGAGGTAACTATGAGAGATTTGGACTGCATGGAGATCTGGTTGCATCAAGGTTATTTTTTTCTCCAACAACTCGAGCAAAATTTACAATTAAAAATTATTTCAGTTTCGGACAAATGAACCTAACAGATAAGAGAGATACAGTTTCTAAGGAAGATTTAGCAAATGCAACACTTGTAACAATTACAAACAATATTGGCTCAATCGCTAGAATGTGTGCAGTAAACGAAAAAATCGACAAGGTAATTGTAGTAATATTTATTGTAGCTATTAAGTAAGAAGCGAAACAAATCATACAATTTTAAATTTTAGGTTGTTTTCGTTGGAAACTTTCTTCGCGTAAATCCGATATCTATGAAATTATTAGCTTACGCTATGGACTACTGGTCTTTGGGGACATTGAAAGCGTTATTTTTAGAACATGAGGGTTATTTTGGTGCTCTGGGATGCCTACTACAATTCAATGGTGAAATACTGTCCACAGCAATAAATGAAAGTGATTTTACAAGTAAAGATAAAGAGTGCTAATGCCAATTCTGTGTTTACAATATTTTTGGTGAACTTTCCTAAGTTCCTCTGCGCCTAAAATATTTTTTTTTTTTACATTTTGTACACGTACAAACTTTATCTTAAGTAAAAATGATATGGAACAGGAAATTTTATTCTAAAAATGATTTTACTTTAAATGTAAACAGTTTTTTTTAGTAAAAGTACAGATATTAGGTACATTTTTGAAAATTCTGATGCAACTACTTTCTGTACAGTCGCGTTTGAGTAAACAATAACAGGTTATTATATTATTTATGGTTAAAAAGTGCACCTATTTATTAACGCTCAAGTCCTAAACACAAAATGTATCAATGTTTGATAACAAATCAATAAATAGTGTCATTCTAGGACTAAGTTGGTAATATTTGTTAACTTTATCGGTATTATATTTTTAGGTTGTTTATTAAAAAGAATTTTTGCTCGAGATTATCGATTTAAGTCTTAAATCTAATCTTAGTGATAACAGCGTCGCAGATGCACGGCTGAATGCAGATTTTAATTATAAATCAGTCTCCATATGCAGATGCCAAAATAAGATGTAAACGATCTTACGACTATGACCAGAAGAACTTTTTTAGACGAAAATAAAACATAAAATTTGTTGTACCTAAAGGAAAACTTATAAATGTGTGAATATATTTCAACTTTAGTGTACTATTGGTTGATTGATTCGTAAGGAGGCTGGTATTCGTTACTCGAGCTGTTTTGTGCATGCCCGGTCACGAGTGCAACAAGAAGGTTAAGCTTTATATTTTTGTATGGACAGCTATGTCTGATCCCTCCCAATTTTCTTTGTAACTCCTCGTTACCCATTCCTTTCTACTATGCAGTCTGATTACATGATACCTGATCTTAACTTTACAAGGAATTTCAGTGTCAGAATCCCAACCAGGAAGGAATGGAAGGAGCACTGAACTTTTCAATTGCTACGCCACCGTCCAATTCACTGACGGCTCGAAGATGGACTTTGATGTCGGGCAGGTGTTTTTTTCGAAACTTTAAACATATCGAAGTCCTATAGGCTGCCGAACAACGCAAGCGTATTCCAAACGGAAGTGATTTTGACTCTGAAGGCATGCTCTCTTTTCGGACTCAGTGAATCTCCAATGACGAATGTTGGTATTTTTACGGACAGCCAGGCTGCCAGTAAGTCCACCACCTCCTCAAAGCTAGTCAGAGAGTGTATAGAGGAACTTGTTACTGTAGGAGGTAGACTCAACATCACCGTTCTCTGAGTTCCGGGCCACAAGAACATTCCAGGGAACGAGAAGGCAGATGAACTGGCGAGGAATGGTTCTGCTATTCACTGATTCAGAGCAGAGAACGTTCACATTCCGCTTTAAAAGGGAACTATTTCAGCACTTCTTAGGTAAAGCTAACCTTAAATGGAGTGCGCTCTTAACCTGTGCCATCTCTAGAACGAGCTTTAAATAGAACTTTGGAGCTGCTTGACAGGTCTCGTGCTGTTATCGCGAAATTAGTCGCAGTATGCACTGGACACTGCCTAATAGGCGAACATGCGGCCAGACTTAACGCTTCTTATAATGCACACTGTCGCAGTTGCGGCGGTGTAAGCGAAAAATAAAGGTACAAGAAAATTAGAAATAAGGCTTATGCTGAAATCAGAATGGCAAAGAAGAACTATTTCGATATCTAATTGAATCCATTCCTTCTCTATAAGAGACTGTGATCCAATTTGAGACGATATGGAATATGTGGAAAGGATCTGCCAAAATGTGACTATCGACTATCTCAATACCTGTTTTTCTACATCATCTAATAACTCTTTAACATAAACGGCCCATAATACAAATTTCTATTCAAAAGACCACAGTAGTTTCAGTTTCAGATGTGTTTTCTATGCTGAGGTTATCAAGGCATGTCTATCCATCAGGTCCAACGCCACTGGGTCTGACTCTGAGGAAACACTGAAATTACTCTTGGAAACACACTTGCCAGAAGAAAACAGAGGAACTCAATCACTCAATGTGCGCGGTGGGTCAACACGCAGATTGAGGAGCACCTCGGGTAAAATCTTCACAGCCGGGACAGTAAGGTGGGCCATTAACTCCTTTAAACCTACAAATCTCCCGGTGGTGACGACATCTTCCCAGCTCTTCTGCAGCAGGGCTTAGATGATCTGTTACCAATACTCACAAAAATATTTAGGGCCCCAATACATGGAAGGAGGTAAGGGTAGCTTTTATACCTAAGAGTGGGGGCGACCAGCGGCTCAACCCAAGGCATAGCGGCCGATAAGCCTATCCTGCTTCCTTCTCAAGTCAATGGAGAAAATTATTGACCAACATATTAGGTACGGTTGTCTGAAGGACACGCCGCTACATGCTAACCAGCACGCTTATCAGGTAAGCTAATCAACTATAACAACACTACATAATCTGGTTGGAAAACTAGAAGATGCTGTCAATGGTAGGGGCGTTGCCCTTTGTGCTTTCCTTGATATTGAAGGTGCTTTTGACAATACGTCTTTCTCGTCCATTGAAAGAGCGGCCACCGGCAGAGGTATTGATCTGCTGACGGTCCGATGGATTGGCGCAATGCTGAGTAACCGGAACATCACAGCGAGGCTGGGGGACAATTCGGTAACAGTAAGGGCTACTAGAGGCTGCCCTGAGGGAGGAGTTCGTTTCCCACTGCTTTCAGTAAGACTGCAAATGCTCTGAATATGGTACAATTCTGGTGTGCTAGGGAACGGCTCAGAGTAAACAATAGTAAAAAACCATTATACCATTCACAAGAAAAAGGAACCTAAGGCTAGAGGCTCCTACTCTTGAAGGAACACGGATAGAATTCTTAAGTGAGGTCAAATATCTAGGAGTAATTCTAGATCAAAGACTCACATAGAATCCTCAACTCAATAGGGTTACAAGAAAGGCTATGACTGCCCTATGGTCCTGCCGAAGACTTTTTGGAAAGACCTGGGGACTAAAGCCCAAAATGGCCCTTTGGGCATATGAATTAATCATAAGACTCATGGTCACCTACGCAGCTCTCGTGTGGTGGCCAAAAGTAGAACAAAAGACAGCGAGATCCACACTGCTAAAACTGCAGAGGTCAGCATGTCTAGGAGTTACTGGTTCCATGCGCACATGCCCCACGGCAGCTCTGGAGGCCCTATTAGACCTCCCCCCTTTACATTTAAAGAAGGAGGCTGCCTCAAGCGCAATTTCCTCTCAGCAGGCGACTGGTCTGGCCATACGAAAATCCTTGAAGAATTCATGGGTGATCCGGTGATCAACTCAATATCGGATATTATGCCGAAGAGGCACAACTTTGATATACCATTCAAGCTGATCCTTGAGAGCAGAGATTATTGGCTCAATAATAGACATATCTTTGAAAGGGGATCTCTGGTTTGATACACGGACGGATCCAAGATGGAAGACAGGACGGGCATCGGGGTCTATGGACCAAGATTAAGGCTGTACAAATCGCTCGGTTCTACACCAACCATCTTTCAAGCAGAGATACATGCCATCGAAATCTGCGCACGTGAAATTACCAACAGAGGAATACGCGGTGCTAAAATATATATCATGTCCGACAGTCAGGCGGCACTTAAGGCTCTGGGATCCTACACTTTTGAGTCTAAAATCGTCTGGGACTGTCTCACTGCTCTTAAAGAACTGGCCCAGAGCAACAGCATCACCCTAGCATGGGTACCGGGGCACGAGGGCATTGAAGGCAACGAGAAGGCGGATTACCTAGCAAAAATAGGTGCGGATTCTCAGTTTATTGGACCGGAACCATTCTGTGGCTACTCAAAAAGCCGAATAGCAATGCGTATCCGGTCATGGGAGGACGAATGTAAGCACTCACACTGGACAAATATCCCAGGGTCAAGACAAGCAAAGAGGTTTATAACCTACTCAAAACAGAAAACGAAGGAGCTGCTCTCACTCAGCAGATCCGATTTAAGGCTGATAACAGGACTTCGGAACATATCCTCTGTCACTGTGAGGCCCTCGGCCTTATCAGGCTTAGACACCTTGGTGGGGCTTTCCCATCAATATCAGATATAGAAAACGCAGCCCCCAGAAAAATTTTAGGTCTGATAAGGGAACTAAAGATTGACGGGCCGGACTTATAATGAACCTAGATCAGGTCACAAAAGATCAAATTGGTCGAAGTGACTAAAGGATGCGGTTAGTCAATGATCCAATCTTTAATAATAATAATATTGGGAATGACCCAGAAAGTTTATAGAAAGAGCAGGGGAAGGCAAAAATAAAGTCTGCTAAAATTTTTAGAGGTGCTCGTCACCTACATTCACTTCTCTTTCAGATGAATAATATTAATTGCTCTACTTCGACTTTACTAATTGTTCGTACAAATAGATTTCTTATTCAAGGTAATGATTTCTATTGATAAACATCAAGTATTATGTCATAAAGACTTAAAAGCTGCTGGATAAATTAAATATATCCATAAAATTAACAAATTGTATTTTTTAAAGCCTTTGAAAATTGAATACACCGCCGCAAGGCATTTATCAAAGTATAGATGTCGCTGTGTCTTTCAAATGACATTCAATGGGAATTGTCAATTGCGTAAAGTGTGTGCAAACGTCTTGAGTAGTACGTCAAGTCCAAAATAGTTGCGGCAGGTGATTATATTTTCTTTTTGCTCTTAACAATACTTGTAAAATATCTGGTAATATTAATTAGCATAAACGATTCCAAATCTATAAATACACAAAGCAATTATCTATCAAAATGTTCTATAATTGCTCATAAAATTTTGTGTTGTGCTAGAGTTAGGTTAACGTATTACATAATTTTAAGAAATTTTGTTTAAAAATGTTTATTTTCACAATTTGCTTATTTGCTCAAATACTTTTCAATCTGTTTTAGAGCCTCCCCCCTGAAACGGTAAAATGCGTTTGACTTCAATTTTGCGTGGACAACACTTTGGCAATTTAGCCAAAGTTCATGGAATCGTTGTCTACAAGATCTCACCATTCGAGCAGAAGGCATTCGCTGGGGCCATCAGCAAAGGATTTCCCAACTCTTTTAGGCGATTAAGATCGAATATATTTCGTGTAGTCCCACGTGAGTAAATTTAAAGCTTGTATACGAACGATTTAGTGTTATTCTGTTTTACTACTTTAGCATTTATTGCGGGTTACTTGATTTATGATCTCACAGAGAAGGAGCATGACCGTCTACTGCGAAAGAATCCTGCAGATTATGCTGATGATGAGTAGATTAATTGTGTATTAGGTAAAAAGTATTTGAGAGAATAAAATTTCAATGTAAATAATACATCAGGACTTTGTTTTGATATTTGTTATTTTTTGAGCAGGGTACACTTAAAGAATAAAGTCGATGTTTTACGTTGCTTGTTAATAGGTCTAATGTGGATTATTTTAAATCAAACAATAAATAAGATTTATGCGACGTTAAATTTATTTTCACGGCTACATAACGTTATGAGTTGATATCAATTCATGTTTTTCTCGTTGCTTTTAGTAACAAAATAATTTTTGTTGAATTTATAACGCTATTTAGGTTTAATGTCGACGCACACACAAAATTTGTTTTTTGAGAACTTAAAATATAATTTAATCAAGAAACGAAGTTAAATACTCTTCCAGATAGGGTTATCCATTGTTAGGTTAGGTTAAAGCGGCTGCTTAAGAATGTACACTTTGACCAAAGAGGCCCATTGTGATACCACAAATTGAGGCTACAAAGATTTTTAAAAACCCCATAAAAATACCTAGAGAAGAACCCCCTGTGCACCGAGCCAGATAACTGTCTCCAATGGAACCAGTTCACGGACTGGGGTGGGAAGGGTGTTGAGGCTTAACCCGTCGGCGGCAACCATTTGGAACTGATAAATCGATCTAGGTCTCTGACATCAGTGGAGTCTAATTCGGTTAGCTCTTCAAAGGGGGAGCCCAAAAGCCGGTTCCTAGGATGAGCTCTTTTGACAGTTTGGGTTTAAGTGTTGGTCATATCTGTCGGGTAATCAGGCAGGTGTGTTCCTTCTGCCATTTAATATTTGCAATCCTGAGAGTTCCAGCGGTTTACCCAGCTGGTGGTTAATGTCCTAATCATGACGAGTGGTACTGATTCTCGCTAGTTTGTCGGCTCTACATTACTATATCCAGGCACCCAGATGAGCCGTACTTTCAGGTGCTCAGCTATGTCATTTAGAGCTAAGCGACATGTTACAACCATTTTGGAGGTAGTATATACTCCCGTGAGGGATTTAATAGCGGCCTGACTATCTGTGAAAATACATATGTTGTCTCTAGCTAGTGTTAAATGATTCAGGCGGTCCGCGGCTACTTCTATAGCCATGATTTCCGAATCAAACACGCTGCAGTAGTCAGGTAAGCGGAATGAGATATCGAGGTCCAAATGTTCCGAGAAGATACCTCCACCTACTTTGCCTTCTAATTTAGAGCCGTCAGTGTAGTTAATAAAGTGTTTTTCCTCATTTTTATACCTTTATCAATATAACGAAATTTTAAAGTTATTTCGGAGCCCTGTTTATTTATATAATGAAATATGAAAAAGAACCGAACAAAAACATGAATAATTAGTTCATTCCAAATTTATAATTATAACGAAACTAAAAATTGTTGATATGGCAACACCAAAAATAATTTCCAACCAAATTTATGGAAGTCAGCTTTGGAGAACTTTCCAACAACAACTGCGATACTAGACAGATGAAGTTGCCATCAGTTTAATTTAAGCGTTGAATTATTTATGTTTTCGCAGAACTATATATTTAAAATGAAATTGTTAAGCAACCACACCCTGTATGAAGAGGTGGACTGCACGCGCCCAATTCTACTTCCCTCGATAAATGCTAATTTCTTTTAAAATATATAATTGAAATGACGGTTATATCGATTGAACTGGAACCAACTTCATTTGCCTACTGTGGTAGTTGTTTTTGTAAAGCTCTTGAAATAAAATTTAAATGTGAAGTGAAAAAAATGATTCTGGAAATTTCCCGAAATTTCTTCATTTACTGGAAAATGTGGTGAAATCGACGCGAGCATGCAACACCACCCGAGTCTCCGGTAAAAAGGGAAATTTCGCGAAAATCTTCGTTTAGTTAAAATCGAATCGTGTTGCTGAGTGTTACGGGTTTTGCATTGATATATAGAAAAAAGTTATAAGCTTTAATTGAAAAGCCGAAAAAAAATTGTTTATTTAGTCTAATCTGTTAATTCAAGAAGAAAACAGAGGGTAATTGTAATTTGTGGTTATTAAATAAGTAATTCACAAATATTGTGAATTTTTCATCTGTTCGTGGGAAAAAAAAGTTAACGAAAGAAAACTCGTTGACATTGGATTGTGAATAAAATTGTGGACATTTTGTGAGTGATTCGAGAAGAAATAGAACGTTTTTCATTTCTTTCTTTTAAAAGATTTTAATTAGTGTTTTCTCACTAATCTGAATTGAAATTGGTAGATAGGTGAATTTTCAAAGTGTTGACACTGAAAACGAGACGTGAATCAAAGGAAAAAACGTGGTGGTTAGCCTAATTGGTTTTTCTGAAAAAATTATTTATTTTCTGAAAGTTTTAGAACAATATTTAAAATAGATAAATTTCGGTTCAAGAATGTCTGTGATCGGTATTGATTTCGGTAACGAGTCGTGCTATGTTGCAGCCGCCAAAGCAGGCGGCATTGAGACTTTAGCAAATGATTATAGTTTGTATCCAACACCGTAAGTACATTTCATAACTATCGGTATTATTTTGATTTTGTTTCATATTTTTTTTTACAAATTTTTCAGTTTTAAATTGAACAAAATCAATAAACTATTTCGACAAATTATATTCATGCAATATTAGCATGACACCTTACAACGATGGGTGACTGTTTCGGGATCACATGTACCTGGTTAATATTTATTATCCAATTTGTCCCCACCCACGATAATGATTACAAGATATATCTCATGTGCTGGAACTCAATTTTTTTTATTCTTTACCGATTTTTTCATATATGGATTTCTTACATGGAATATTCTTATTGGGCATTCGTCCTAACCTAACCTCAAAAATGACCCATGGAGTGTGAAAAGTGCAGGCAATTTAGACTCATCATCTGTTTCATTTGCCCGCAATAAACTTGATGAATTTACCTGGCGATTGCAACAAATTTAAAAATTTCAAGAAATTTCCGCAATAATTGATTCATTGACAAAGTCATGTTTGTGCTTATTTTTTCAGTTGACTTCACTCGACTGAGCTTTGATCGATATCCCTGTCTTTACACATAAAGTGCCTCTGATTGATGACGTTTTACTTATAATTTACTAGAAATTTCTTCTTAAAATTTATTTGTTTTTTGACTCAAATATCTGACGTATGAAGTGATAATCATGGCAAGATGGTTTTTAGTACTCTTATTGCCCCCTCAACTTAAAACTGTTTTGCCCTAATCAATAATATTAAAGAATGGGATAATTCTAAAACATAAAAAAACATGCAACCCTAATTATTATAAATTGCTCAACACGAACTTTGATTTTAAGAACACCAAGATAAATCATCAATGAACATGCAATTTATTTGATAAATAAATTGCACCTCATACAAAATTATAAAAATAAAAAAATCTAACGGCGTCAGAAGTGAAACTTTTTATTAGCGTTTTCGATGGGACTCTTTCAGCACGGTTTCCGTGGCGCACTTTTTCTAACGTTTTCTTGTAGTGGCCCACTGATCAATGAAACATTTATTTCCGACTTTGTCAATGTGTGCGCACCAATAAAAAATATTTTAATAAAACGACAGCGAAAATCTATTATAAAACATTTGAAAATATTGTTATATGAAATTATATCGCTTGGAGAACGTTTTAGTCAACCAACCAATTTGTAAACCACTAATAAACCGTCTGACAATTTGAACTGTCAAAACATTTTACCTTTGGAGTTGTAAAACTGGCTCCACTGAAAAGGTCTGTTCCCTAACGAGCACTAGGGATAACTCGTGCTCACTAAAAGACACTAGGTCTGTTCGCGGAGGCCACTCTGAGTGGTGCAGATCTCGGCTCGACGCTACTCGAATTCAAAAAGAGCAGAGTATAAAATAGCAGCGCACAGCTCTACTCTAATCCGAGTAGCAAAACCAGATTGGATGCAGTACTCCACTCTTAACAGCTGACTGTCACTTTGTTTTGAATATAATTATCTTTCAAAAATTTTTAGACAACTAATCCTTTTGCAGTATTTGGCGAGCATGTCACATAAATATCTTCCCACAAGAATTTACCATTGTTACTTTCTGCATTTTGTAGCACAATACTTTAATTTTTTAACTTGATTAACAAAAAGTCACTTTCAAATCACTCGATCTTAAACGTCAAAAAGCTGCACCTTATTTAAAGCAGGAGCAGAAAAGTTCGCTCTAAAGTAATCTAGATTGCTACTCTTTTCTCAAAGAACAAAAAAGGAGTGGAAAAGAGTATGACTCTTTTCTCAAAGAACACAAAAAGCGCAAGAAGATTGCCACTCTTTTCTCAAATAACACAACTAGAGTAAGAAATTGCTCTAAATGACTCTTTTTGACTCGGAGTGGCGTCAACGAACAGACCTAAAGTCATTTTCAAATCACTCGATCTTAAACGTCAAAAAGCTGCACCTTATTTAAAGCAGGAGCAAAAAAGTTCGCTCTAAAGTAATCTAGATTGCCACACTTTTTTCAAATAACACAAAAGGAGTGGAAAGGAATATCACAATTTGCGGAAATTGAGACTAGGCTCAGTCCCCCACTCTACCGAACAGCCCATTGACAGTTTTTACATAAAATAGGTCTGTTTACGTACTTAGTTTTGGGTAAATGCATTATGATATTTTTACCCAAACGCGTTCACGTACTTATGAAATGGGGGAAAATTTGCTGACGGAACATTTCTGCTACTTAAAAATTTTAGTCCACATTTACCCGAAGAAATAAGTTGAGCACTTTGGTTAAGCTTTGTTATAAAGCCACTAATTGTCACTTTAACAGTTATTGCTTTAGTGATCAAAAAGTACGTGATCAGACCAGTGAATGCATTCCCCAACTTTCAGTGCTCGCTTTTTGAATTGTTAAAGCAACTTCCCCTCAAGCACTTTTTATCACTGAAAATTTTCTCAGTGCTATTGAGTGCTCCTTGTTATGAATTGTCAGTTGCATTGAATTGTCGGTTGACATTTCTCATTCTTGGCACTGAAAAGCACTCTGCGTTCCTCAACTCAGTGAAGTGTTATCCCCACCAACTAACACTTTCTATCACTGCACTTTTTTCACTGAAAGTCAGGGAACAGACCTAATATGTTATGTAAAAACTGTCAATGGGCTGTTCGGTAGAGTGGGGGACTGAGCCTAGTCTCACTTTGCGCTTATTTGTAGAATTCTGATGCGTACCGAACGGACGTGTATTGAGGGAATTTTTGACGTTTATGATAAATTTATTACAAAATTTGTTGTATATTAAGAGCAAAAACCTTTTAACTTATTGTCTTTAATGGAAGGAATTCAATTTAGATTTTAAAAACACTTCAATATGTCGCTCGAAACTTACTGATCCAAACAAATATGTAACAACAGCTGACTAATGTCAAATTCAGTAAGCCTCACTAAAATATTTAACGGAGCGCTATCTCTATGTAGACCCTAGGTAGCCCCTCAGTATATCAAACGCGACCAATTAGTGTGCAATAAACAATGCCCGGCGACTATTCTTGGCGTCTTCTCTTTGTGCTGATCTTCGTATACTTTTTCCGCCTCCCCCACTCTTTGGTTAAGTAAATGGTAATTAGAAAAGGAAAAGATTTAGTTAGCTCTGCGAGTTTACTCTCAAGCCAAAACTAGTGTCCCATAAAATTTACTTCAATAAATTACGATCTTTGAACAGAAAACTAAAGAAAGTGCACAATGCTAAAAAAGTTTCAGAATTTTCCTTATGTGTTTGAAAGGTGTGAATGTATTAGTTTTCATTCATTCATTCATCTCATTTATTAGCAAAAAATGAATGCTCTTTTACAACAACATATAATTCACTCATTCATACCTTAAAAAACTTTACCTCAAACTCTTTCTTAATCACAAACCAATACATTCCACTTACTCTTTATAAATTCTATACAATATCTCTTAAATCTATCTACATTCATATCACTGCTATCATATCCTAACCTGTTGTACATTTTAAGGCCCTTATAAATTAAAGAATTTTGTGTCCTTACTGTGGTAAAATTTACTAACCGAAACTCTTTCACTCTTCTTAAGCCATACGGCTGCACTTCACTTGTATACATCAGATATTCACTGGCAATAATCCATTCTTCATTTTAAAGATATTTTTCTATATTTTTTCGGTGGAAAACTTGTATCTACTATATCTCGGCCGTTCTTCATCGTACGGCGGTAAAAAAGATACGATCGTAGAGGGCGCTTCAAGCGCCCTTGACGACTTTTGCGCTATCTTCAACCCATATCACCGAGGGCTGGCCAAAATTCATATGTATCTCGTTAAACACGTTTAAATATCTAGACATGTCGTATCTTTATAAGGTTTTCGGCATCGCTGATTCCAATTCTGGTGTCAAAATTTAGAAATTCAAAATGGCGGATCCAAAATGGCGGATTAAAATGCTAAAAGAGCTGCGACAAAACACGTCAAGTGAGCACCCCCAAAAACCACTATGTCGTCGATTTTTATGAAACATAGATCAAATGAATGCCTATACCAATACTAAACATAGCACCAAAGCATTTTGCAAAATTTCAATTTTTATTGTTGTTACGGATGTTTAAATATTTTAATTACTTTTAATGAAAAAATTTATTTCCCGGGCACTTATCAACGAAATGTTATGAAAATTTTATGAGAGATTCTTAGAAGTTTACATTTTCAAATGAAATTAACAATTTTCGTAATTTAATTAATTTATCTATTTATTTATAATAATTAAATAAACAATTAAATTTTTAATGATGTTCTCATGTTTCGATTCTTTCGAATCTAGGCGCAAAATGTTCCTCGGACCTTGAACTAAAAGATTCCGCGAAAAAATTTAACTCCCCGATTCATTCTCTAACTCAGCATCAGTTTTATTCTTCTGGATCAGTATAAGATTTGATCGCATGTGATTGTGCTTTGCTTTTTTCAGAGGATTACAACACTCATTGATAGGTCCCATCTGATGCTGAGTTAGAGAATGAGTCGGGGAGTTAAATTTTTTCGTGGAATCTTATAGTTCAAGGTCCGAGGAACATTTTGCGCCTAGATTCGAAAGAATCGAAACATGAGAACATCATTAAAAATTTAATTGTTTATTTAATTATTATAAATAAATAGATAAATTAATTAAATTACGAAAATTGTTAATTTCATTTGAAAATATAAACTTCTAAGAATCTCTCATAAAATTTTCATAACATTTCGTTGATAAGTGCCCGGGAAATAAATTTTTTCATTAAAAGTAATTAAAATATTTAAACATCCGTAACAACAATAAAAATTGAAATTTTGCAAAATGCTTTGGTGCTATGTTTAGTATTGGTATAGGCATTCATTTGATCTATGTTTCATAAAAATCGACGACATAGTGGTTTTTGGGGGTGCTCACTTGACGTGTTTTGTCTCAGCTCCGATTGAGCTGAAATTTGGTGTTAGTAGGTTTTAAGGGTCGCTTATTACGAATATGACATCAAAATTAGAAAATCCAAAATAGTGGATTCAAAATGGAAGGGCAAAGTTGCCAGAAGACAACTAATTTACGGCGAACTTAGTATAAGGGTGTTTTTGGGTCGCTGATTTTAAATTTACTAAAAATTTTTTAAATTTTTAAAACAAAATGGCGGAGGTTCAAAATTCAAAATAAAAAAATTGCGCTCCGGAAATGTTTCCCCCGCCCCCTCGGTGATAAGGGTTGACGATAGCTCAAAAGTCGTCAGGGGCAAAGTTGAAGCGCCC
Organism: Leptarthrus brevirostris; assembly: GCA_964036015.1. NCBI lineage: Eukaryota > Metazoa > Arthropoda > Insecta > Diptera > Asilidae > Leptarthrus > Leptarthrus brevirostris. The sequence goes on from OZ038373.1 coordinate 12,520,857, forward strand.
TCTACGATCGCATCTTTTCTATCGCCGTACAATGAAAAACGGCCGAGATATAGGCGCTACAAGTTTTCCACCTGTTCGCCTCCCCCCGAAACAGAAAAAATATAGAAAAATGTGGATTTAGTGTTTACAGGAGGCCCTAAGACCGCATGCAGCGAGGTAGGTGAACTTGTAATTAAAAAATGCCTGAGGCCTGGACTAGTATGCGATTTCTTCACTTTAGTTTTGACTGATAAACTGTTTATTATGAATGAATAACAATAATAATACAAGTAAGCATTGTAATTACTAAAAAATAGTAATTTTTATCAATTCATATTATACTCGTATATATGTATATTAAAAAATTAATGTGGGAAATGCCAATACCAAAGACCAAGCTCCAGTCTGTTTTATCTGTGCAATCAAGTTTTGCAGAAAAATACCGTGTGGATAGTTGAGCTGTAATGATTACCAATGTGCTGTACTCGTACTGAAATTTTGCTTTTGAAATTTTACCGATACCGCTATTCTACTCTTGCTAGTTCATATTTGCTTAACTTGAATTTATGAAACGGACATGCGTTTTTTTTAATATGTCTAACCTATTTCTAAATCTCACGCGTCCTTTTCGGACCAACCTAACTCAACCCACACATTAAGATTATTCGATTCATCAACTTATTATTATTATTGATTATTTATGGTTTTTTAAAAATTTTATTTTACTATTACAAAAAACTATGAAATTATATTTAATAAAAATTGTGATATGATAAACTCGATACTAAATCTGAACTGAATCAAAAAAAATCTATCCCCCTATTTATCTATCTACCCCAGCTATAAAAGTCTTCTAAGTACAAGACACCTTGTAATTAATCTAGTTATTTTCAATTCTGATATCAATCCGGTCTGGAGCGGTTCGATATTTTATAACGCTCCAGGCTGAATTGATCCGAAGCGAAATTTCGTATCGATTTAAGCAGACTATTTCTAGTGACAATATTTTATTTGCTTCTTATTCTAGTGACAATCTTTTATTTATTTTTTATATAAATGTACAATTTTCTATAAACAATCTTGTATTGTCTATAAAAATGTCTCATATTTTTTAATCTTTAGATAAATTAATCTATTGTGAAATTCTAACCTGCAGAAACTCGATTGTCCTATTCGACCGAGAAATTATTATTTAAAATTTACTAGAATAAATTGCATCTTGCAATAATTACAATTATCGTAAACAATGGTAATTTATTATCATTTATTTTGTTTTCCAAATTAATTAAATGTGAACTTGGTTTGTTGCAGTTTCCACAAATCCATTTAATTAATTGAAATGTATTTCAAAATTATCGGCCTTTGTGCTTCCATTAAAGATTCAATCCTTCAATACGATATAAAGACAAATACTTCTCAACAAAGCTTACCGGATATACAACGACAAAAATATCAAGTGACGCCCACTATTTGCGCAATTTTTAGGTAACTTAAAAATCGAATAAAATTCGAAATAAAATCAAAATTGAATCAATTAGTTTGAGTTCACCGGTGAGCGGGCTGAGGCCGACAGAAATTACGTGGGAGACTATTCGTCGTTTCTATTTTTATCCGAAAGAAGATGTAACACTTAAGATTTGTTTAAATTTTCTTATTTAATTGCGACTATTATAATAACAACAAATCAGTTACAATTATGAACAATTTTTTAAATGAATTAAATAAATTGACTGATTTTGTTTGTTTCCATTTTTTCTGAATAATACACAAATCAAATTTTATAGTAAATACTTTTGTCGTCTATGGTGTATACACAAATTGTAGAAAAGCTCAGTAAGATGATGGCGTGGAAAAACTAGCTTACTGGTTGCTATTCGTGCTCATTCCATTTTTCTCGAATACTTCTTTAATTAAAAGAAAAACTTCACATGACTCACTCATTGACTTGTACTCCATGTTTCCATCCATGCACCATTTATGGCTGGACCGGCGAATGTTTGTGACTGAAATATTGATGTATTGCGATTTTATATAATTTATTAAAACTATACTCGACTAACAAAACATTGAGGTCATTTTATAGAGTAATTTTCAAGGTTTTTATATAGAAGAAAGAATTTTTATGTAAAGACAAACGAAGTGTTGTAAAAATAAATCTAAAAATTAGCAACACGACTGTGTCACTCTAATCGAGGTTTTTTATCAAATACCAACGCGGTAGCATAGATATCGATCGATTTGTGTTTAACCGAATGCCTGCCTCCACTGTTAAATGTTAAACAGCACGCAATTTGATTTTAGGTGGCCGATTTTCATCATCAATTACTCGTTCATAGGTGTAGACCGGTAATGGTGTAAAAATTATATAATTCCATCAAAGAACTAAGAAATTAAATGTGACAGATTTGACTGGGGACGCTTTATCATTCGATATTATTACCAATTGAGTTATGGAATGTGCTGAGCGCGTTTAAAGAGCAGTGCAACATAAAATTAAACGAACCTAAGGAATAGTGGATTAGATTTTATTTACGAGTATTCGCCTATTTTTGGATGTAAATTATCCTTTTATAGTAACCGAAAATACAGGATAATTAAAAATAGAAAAGACCTTAGATGGGATGAGGCTGCTAGGCTGAATCAACTTAAATTTACCTCCTGTTCTCTGTTGAACGCGGCTTACTTCAATCGACTAAATCACAGCCAGTTCACCACCAATCGTTTCGTCATTATACATTTTTATTGTACGACAAATCACACAAATAAAACTGCACACTTTCCTAGCCAAAACCAAAAAGAGATGCATTTTAAGTTTAATACTTCAACAAAACGAACACAAGAGGGAATATTCCTTCTAAAACAGTGAAACAGAAAATTTTTTTATCGTGAAAATATGTTCAGAACATTTATAGGTTCACGTCAAGTAAATTACAAGTTGAAGCTTTAAAAATATTGAAAGACATATTACGAGAAAGTAGAAAAGGTTGGGCATTTTCCAGTTATTTAATGCGACAAGTTTCGGTTTGCTTACACCACCTATGCTCAGCTGTTCGTGTCAGCTTCCGGGCTTGTATCTAGAGTAGGCTGTTGTGACTAAACTCGAATTGAAAATAACGCGCAAGACATTACCCTATGGTTTTTGATTAGTACCTTTCCTTTCTTATTAATTTTTTCTGCACTCCTGTGTACGCCTTTCTAAAGCTTTGAAAAATTGCTGTAATTATTCCTTTACACAAAAGAGGAAGCCAATGTGACTTCTTCACCTATAAACATATTGCGTGCATTGCTACTTTTGCAAGATACTGATGGACTCTATTAATATCCTAAAAATCCGTTAAATTTTGCTTAGTGTTAAAAACCTTCTGGGGAAATTTTAGTCATTCCTTCGGTGTTGCGCCTTGAAGTAGTTGTAATTCCATTAAGTGTTTAGTGTGAATAATGAACATTATATTAAGGGTATCAGTTTATATACAGCTCATATACACTTTCAGAGATAATTGAAATATTACCCGAGGAAAAGAATGAAAAATTAAGGCATAAACTGTATCTAGATATGGCCACGAGAAGAGTTACTAATAAAAAAGGAGCAAGCAAAACTTAATTGAAAAATGCAAATTTTTAAGCTGGAGAACGTTTCTTCGCTTGCGTGTCATAATTGGGCTAGCAGAGAGAAAAAACTTAAATTTTTCTAAAATTGTAAACGAACATGTAAATTGTTGTTCAATTTAGACGGCTCTCAGATTGTAGCCAAGCGAAGCGTCCATGTCAGGGTCGTTTTTCTCAGTAACTACTATTGCTATTTATTTGGGATAGGTCATTTGTCCGAATTTATTCCCAGACAGAATATATTGCTTTTTTTTTAATTAAATGGGCGAAGGGGAGAACTTTGAAGGTCTTACTTGGAGAATTCATCAAATATTTTCTTTAAATTTTAAATCACATTAGTTTTTCACTTATCCACAAAAATGTGCGAAAAATACCATTCCCCCTCTAATTTCCAAAGTTTGAAAGCAAAAAAATCTGATCTGAAATAATTCGTACGAGTAGATGTAGAAGGTCTGATATGTACGCAGTGTGTATGATAAAATTTAAGACTGTGGCTATAAAAGCCGCGAAAAAATTACAAAAAATGTCTCAGCAAATTTTTTATTCAAAATAGTCTCTATTAGAAGTAATACACATGTTGGCACGATCTTTCAGTCTCCTGATGCCTTTCAAAAACTTTTTTTTGAAATACCGTTTAACTTCGTTGTCACGGCTTCTTGTATCTCGTCTACCGACGGAAAGTGGTTCGCTTTCAAGTGCATCTTTAATTTGGGGAACAGAAAGTAGTCAGGGAGACTCAAATCAGGCGAGCACGGTGGGTGGCTGAGGACAGGAACCACTTTGTTGGCCAAAAATTGAGTGTTAATCGCAAGAGGAAAAAAGAACGATCTCTCCACAACTCGGGTATAACACGCACAACTCTTTTGCAAAGGCGATCCAGCACTTGTTGGTAGAATGAAGCATTCACAGCAGTACCTTGAGGAACGAATTCTTTGTAGACGGATTTTTGATTTTTTTGGCGTCGAATTTGCGGAGACCCACTCAACACTTTGGCGTTTCGTTTCAGGATCGTATGCGAAACACCAATTTTCGTCACCCGTAATAATGGATTCAAGAAAATTCGGCTGTGTTTCAATCATTTCCAGCAAGTCATGTGCGTGAGAAACTCGTTACTGTCGCTGTTCGGCGGTTAGCGCGTGTGGAACGAAACGCGCGCACATCTTCCTTTTCTTCAAATCGTTCCTAATAATGCGTTGTACAATGGTTTTTGGTATTCCAGTTAGTTCTTCTATCAACCTACAGCTTGCATTACTGTGGTCCTTTAACACAGCTGCGATTTAAGCGATGTTTTCATTACTCTTCGTGACGCATGCCCGTCTGCTCCTTTCGTCGTCTTCAACCGACTATCTACCTTCCGCAAATAACAGTAGCACAAGCATAACAGATCCGCCATAAGCCATTTTAGTATTTCGAACGTTTCGCTCGCACTTTTACCGGCTTTAAAGCAAAATTTAATCGCAACACGTTCGTCATTTTGATTTATAGTGAAATTATGTCCGCGACCACTTTATTACTACCACGCGAACTGCTACTGAACAACTACATGTGATCTGATGAACTTGAGGACTTGAAACTTCGTATGGGGTGAGAGAGCTAGGACTCGTAACTAGTTCCCAAAATTTCATGAAGATAGCGCTAGTAGTAACGATTTTATAGCTACAGTCCTAAAACTTATAGGATACACTGTATTACAGGAAAAATAAAACGAAGTTCAAGCCATTTATAATTTCCGAAGCTTTTTTATATTGTACGGAACCGCATTTGGCCGGCATTTTTCAACAAGATAATGCCGCTATGCACTTATCTTTGAAGATGCGTAGTCCTAATCTTTCAGGAATACTGGTAGACGTGCCACTCAAACGGAAGACAGTTTAAAACCAAGAAGAGTTGAAAGAGGGCATAAGTCATTCTTGGGTTTAAATTTCTCTGGATTAACTTACAAGTTTAAGAACAGCATGGCAACAGGAGTATGCCCCGCTATTCGGTCTAATGAAAGAAGTACCCGTTAAACTAAATATCGTAAAATATCTATAGCTCTTCCCAGGCTTTACTTGTTGAACTTGTTATCGAGGATCTCCCATCTAATCTGCAAGCATTTAGTAAATGAGGTAGGTCCCATTCACGATTTTCATGTTTGCCGTCGATTGCAGAATTTTCTTGTGATTAAACTAAATTGAGCAGGCGACTGCATAAATTAAAATCTTTATTATAGTTACGAGTTGCAATTTTGTTTTAATTCGAATTTCACTGGACACCAATACCGGGAATAGAAATTTCAAAACAAAAGCATTATATAAAAATGACACTACCAAAGTTATGTAAGACTGCAGTAACCCATAGTCCTTCGTTTTCAATAATTTTCTGCAATTATTCAATCTATTCGATATACATAGTGACATGTAGACAAAATATTAAATTGTTGCATACGTTTGCACATTTTCAATAAATGACAGTCTGTCCAATTTTAAAGCAGTGCACAGTCTACATAAAATTTGAACAGGGAAAACTTGTTGTGATTGCAAAAAATGTGACTCACAAATTTCCATTATTATCAAAAATGTGTATACCTACTCTTTTGGTTTCCGCATTTATGAAAAAAGAAAACAAATTATCGGTTTTAAGCATAGTAACACAAACTTTGATAAGAGAATATTTGTGATTATTGGAATGGAAATATATTTCTTGATAAGATAAGAAATTTACGATCACTCAAACAGCCCGGAAGGAAATGTTGTAATATCTATCTACATTGTACGAATTTTCTATTTCACATGAAATCCATAGAAAGATTATGCAATGCATTTTTGATATATTCCATCGTAAAATCCCAGTGTAATAAGTTAATAGATTGGGTTATCAATCTGTAATTTGATGGAGTCATATTGCATCGTTCCTAGTAACTCAACTAGATAATTTTTTCGTTTCGTGTACGCCCATAAGTCTAGTGCTACATAAAGAATAATTAATGGGAATACGAGTATGTTATTCCTTACATCTTTGTCGTATTTCGTTTTTACTTTGAATAAATACAATAATTAAATAATATCTTACAAAATAAAAATTAAACATTTTTTGCAGATCATGCGTAGCTTTTGCTGGAAAGAAACGTGTTCTTGGAGTGGCGGCCAAAAGCCAAATGGTTACAAACATGAAGAACACAATAAGCAGTTTTAAGCGACTCTTAGGTCGTAAATTCAATGATCCACAGGTGCAACATGAACTCAACACCATTCCATATAGAGTAGAACCGCGACCGGATGGTGGCATTGGGATCAGAGTTAGCTATCTTGACGAGGAACATGTTTTTTCGCCTGAACAAATCACAGCAATGCTGTTTACAAAGTTGAAAGAGACATCTTCAACTGCATTGCATGCCCAGGTAAGCATGAAAAAACAATCACACTTCTCCACCTTTAATTATTTTAAGTCTATTGAAATGCGAAATATATCTCTTAAACTGACTGACAGTGGTTGTTTCTACTCATGTTGTGTATTATTCTTTGAAGAGATGTTGTGACATTTATTGAATTAGACGTAAAAATAGATATGAACGTATTGTTTCTGTTCAATTTTAATCAGTTTCACACTAAACATTTTGCTTTCCACGGATGAAACTAGAGCAACTTTATATTAAAAAAAAATTGTTCGGTTCTAAAGCAAAATCTAATTTTAGGTAAATGACTGCGTTATCGCAGTACCCATATCCTTCACAAATGCTGAGCGCAAAGCGCTATTGGATGCTGCCGCTATAGCTGGTCTTAATGTTCTTCGCCTTTTGAATGAAACTACAGCCACAGCTCTTTCGTATGGTTTTTATAAACAAGATTTAAAAGAAGATAAACCTCGCAACGTCATATTTGTTGACTGTGGACATGCTTCATTGCAAGTAAGCGCTTGCGCATTTACTAAGGGCAAGCTGAAAATGTTGGCGAGCTCTTGGGATCAAATAGGAGGTCGAGATATTGACTTTGTATTAGCTGATTACTTTGCTAAAGAATTTCAAGATAGATATAAGATAAATGCAAAATCTAACGGAAGGTAAGTTATAACGAAAATATGACGATTTTCCATAAACTACCTATATTTTACAGAGCTTATCTACGTCTGCTTACTGAAGTAGAAAAACTAAAGAAACAAATGTCTGCAAACAGTACGAAATTACCACTAAACATTGAATGTTTTATGGAGGAGATTGATGTTCATTCAAGTATGCAAAGAGTTACAATGGAAGAACTATGCAGTCATCTTCTTCAAAGAGTAGATCAAACACTGAGAAGATGTCTTAAAGAATCAAAACTTTCAATTGATGAAATTCATTCAGTGGAAATTGTTGGTGGTACAACACGTGTTCCAGCTGTAAAGCATTTAATTGAACAGACATTTGGTAAAACGGTTAGTACAACACTTAACCAGGATGAGTCAGTTGCTCGCGGAGCTGCACTTCAATGTGCAATCATGTCACCTGCTGTGCGAGTGCGTGATTTTGGAGTTACAGATATACAAAACTATTCTGTGAAAGTAAGCTGGGATGGCGAAGGTGGTGGACAACATGGCGAAATGGAAGTATTTCCTGCATTCCATCCAGCTCCATTCAGTCGGCTATTGACATTGCATCGTCGAGAACCCTTCAATATGGTTATATCTTATGGACAACAAGTTCCCTATCCAGACCCTGTCATAGGGCGATGGCACATTAAAGATATAAAACCTAATGATAAAGGCGAACCACAAGAAATAAAGGTCAAAGTTCGAATTAATCATCATGGTATTGTTCTTATCTCCTGCGCGTCATTGGTTGAGAAAAAAGAAGCATTAGATAATGAGAACACTAATGAGGAAGCTCAACCAAATCAGCAACAACAACCGCAGTCGCCACAACCACAAGGAACTGAGCCGGCAGAAGTGGTTCAAGAGGTACTTTTTTTTTATAAATTATACTTTTATAGTGAATTTTGTTGGTTCTGTATTGATAAAACAATTTATGAGCTTTTTTTTGGTTAGAATTTTTTAAAAGCAATTTAAGGAATCAAAAGAAAAGGTGCACAATTTTAGTTGATTTTTAAACTAGGCATTCATTTATATTTTATAGTAAATAGCATATATAAGCATAATCAATCGCACTGGCTTGTCTGCCACATGAATTAAGAACCTTAAAGCGTTTTTCAGCAAAAATTTATTAGCACTATTTTCGTATTAGCCTTTTTGCAAAGTCTATAATTAAATCATATTCGATTGAACTGCTAATATTTTGTATTAATTAAGCAAAACAATTCTCAAAACAACTTACTTTGTAGTTTTGACATTTAGTCCAATAAGATTAACTTTCTGTTCAAAAAAATGTTAGGCTTTTCTTTCGACGCAATACTACTAAAAAGATTTTAGGCACCCCATTTACTTTTCTTTTAAGAGGCTACATACACCTAAGTGAATTGAAAAAAACCGATTTTTCAAAAATTATTTTATTCGATACTACTCCCTAGTATCACAAAATGTTATTCACAAATTCGCTAAATTGTCGAAGTTACAGTGGAAAATAGTTAACCTGAACCGCTTACTGCTGCGCATACTTGAAACTTTAACCCTATTACTACCTTACAATTTCTTATGTACTAGGCAAAAATACTGTAAAATATGCAATTTGAAAGATATTTATTAAAATAATTATATTTTTCTTAAAAATAAAAATATCTTAATTTTTTTTGTATTTCACTTTAAAATATATGTTATTTTACATAAAAAAAAGAAAAGAAATTTTTTCCCAATAAATTGAAGTTTGTCATTATTGCATCGGTTATAATTGTTTTGAAGATAAAAAGCCTATATATCGGCTCAAGATATTTCTCGCAAAAAGAGCAAAGCCGATATATCAACTCTAAAGTAGTAAGAGGATTAAAGACGTTTTACTCCAAATTACATTTTGAAAACGGGTTTCTGGGTTTTGCCGACCCAGTAACAAACGTTCAGTTCTAAACGTTCCTAAAGTTTTTGAGCATTCCTCACATTAAGAAGTGTGTGTCTGGCCGCCACTGATATAGTTTAAGAATATTTAATATATATTTTCATAAAACACTTGATAAAATTGCAATGGATGGGTACCGTATAAGCCATTTTCACGTAACGCCTGTCGGGGAAACCGGGAATACTTGAAAGTTTAACTTTGCGATGTACTTATTGGATTTTTAATAAAAAAAAAGTTCTTTGTATGAAAAATAAACATTCGCAAATTTTACTATATTCTAACTACTCCTAGGTGTTATGTAGCCCCTTATATAATTTGCAAAAGGCCAATGTAAATCATACACGATACAATTGCTGCACAATAACTGGTATATACACTTGATAGAACAGGAGCTTGTTTCAAAACACGACAGTTGGTCGCAGTTATCGAAAATGTCTGTTTAATAAGCCCGGAATTAGAGCAGAGCAGCTCAGCTCAGAGCTGCTTTCAAGTAAGAGCAAAGTCAAGCAGAAAAAAGCAGGTGGTGGCCAAGACATTGGAAACTAGATCTTATAAAAAGAACTGTTGATAGTAGAAACTTACAACAGGCTAAAACCAATTGAATCTTATTTCAATACTTTATTACTACTTTTAAATATGTTCAGGAAAAATACAATTTTAGTGTCTTTAGAAAAGTAAAAAAAATCATTTAAACTTAAAATTGTTCACGGCCAAAATATTGGAAAAAAAGAACAAATTCATTTACACTCTAATACTTAACTAATATTTCGTCCACATGCCATTATTGTTGATAACACCTTTGCATCTTTCTGGCATTGATTTAATTAGACTAAAGTTGCTGGGGATGTTTTCCCATTCAATTTTGGTCGCTTCAAAAAGTGCTCTTTGATTAGTATAATTTTTCTGATTCAGTCGTTTTAAAATTTCCCATAAATAGTCAGGGGATTGGGAAGGCCACTTCATAACATTAATTATTTTCTCGCGAAGCCAGTCCTTAACCAATTTGGAAGTATTCTTCGGGTCATTATCGTGCTGGAAGAACCATATTAAGGGCATTTCTTTCTCTGCGTGGCAGCATAATGTCTTCTAAGATGTTTTTGTATTTGACACTTCAACATTTTCTCAATTTTAAATATCGGCGAAATCCACTGACCGGAGAAGAAACCCCAGACCATTGCATTGCCTTAGCCATGTTTTAAAGTAGTATTGCAGAATCTGCGATTAAGCCTTTGCAATTTTGATCGTCTCACGTTGTATTTCCCATCTGAGTTCATTATTTATTTAATTTATTTTACACTCACTTAAGTGAGCTATCACAAATTCCAATCTGGCTTTTTGATTTTTCTTTGAAATTTGCGGCTTTTTTGCAGGCTTTCGAGAAAACAATCCAATCCTGTTCGTTGGCAATTTGATTTGAGAATATGAAAGTATCACATTTAATTTTTCTAATAATTAGGCGATCTTGTACCGTTGTTTTTCTTGGTATTCCACCCGCGTGTGCAGTTTGCGTAGATCCAGTGATACGAAAACGACTGATAATTTATGAAACAACAGATTTGTTTAAAGAATATTTTTCACTTATTACTTTTTGGGAAATTCTATTTTGAAAATCGCGAATAATTTTATTTTAAACGCACTATTATATTTATTTCCGGTCATTATTGCTTTACTCCACTTTACTCGGCACCACAACTACACCACACTTCTTTTACATCAGAAGTAACACTGAAATATTTCTGATGCAGCGGTTTCGTTTTATCAAGCCAGAAGATAACGATAATAAGTTAAAAACACTTTGCAAACAATAAAGTAATGGCGATATTGCAAAACAAATTTAAGTTTCCAATAATTTTTTTATTTTTGTCCTAGATACCCATAGATGTTGGTAGGATATTTTGCTGAACTTATTACAAAAATAATTGAATTGATATATGGGGCATTTCACGCGAAGCGGACAGCGAAAAAAATGTCTGGATTTTGTTCATATTTGGTTTAAATGTACTTCTATATGTCCTGAATGAATGTGAATTTTTATTTTTATTCTATGAAGGCTAGTTACCCTTTTCTAAGCCTTTAAAGAATTGACCAAATTTGAGGAGCGGGTTTTTTGAAAAAAAAAATTTGCTATTATTCAAAGTGATAGAAAAAAAGTAAATAGTGTTATTTTAAAGACAAATAAATGTTTTTCTTGGTTGTTATTACAGAGTTGGAAAAAATTTTTTTTTCGTATATAAAACCGGAAGTAAACATATCAAATCGGATTTTACTTAACTTCGACATGTTTAAAAAATTTTGTTTTTATCTCAAAATGTAGCTTATAGTTCATAAATAATATGTGTAAAATTATAGAATGTGATCTGCATTCGTATCGGAGATAGAGAATTTAAACTTAAATTTTTTCATGTTTCCATACAAAACTATCGCAAGTTAGTTTTTGAGCTATTTAAAAAAAAATTAAACATGTCGAAGTTTGTTAAAATTTAATTTTAAATATTAATTTTGGTTTTTTTACATGAAAAAAAATCCAATTTCGAATTCGATACCACGACTGTGAAGAGCATGCAATTTCCTATAAGAATCACTATTTTAATTATTTTTATATAGGTTTTTAATATGAATAATTACCTTTGAAACAGGTCATACATAACTTCTTCAAAATTGTTGGTTGTCCGCTTCGCGTGAAATGCCCCATATTTGAAATGATAGGTTTAATCGTCACAGTAAGAAACTGTTGCCTTCAGTTTATAATGATTTGACCAGCACTGTAGCTCAATTTCAAACGAATTGTCTTACCAGTTGAATATTTGTTTGGAGTAAACACGGAAACCGACGAATACGATATTTGCGATGAAATTACAAAAATATGAATAAATATGAATTATAAATTATAAGGTATGTTCCCGTACCTGCGGAGATTATGAGCGCTTCGAAGAATACTGCAGAAAAGTGTTCCCGTATTCACTTCTCCAATAAGATTTTGCCTACATCATAACTTCCCCTGTAGAAAATTTAAGAATTATGCAGCAATTTTGACCACCTGCAATATGCTTAAATCTTCTTTCTGTCAAAGTGACAACTGCCCAAACGTCAATTGATTGAATTGAATTGATAAGAAAAGATTTTTTGATAGGATTGGTGCGAACTCCTAAAACTTGTGAATTTAAACATACCTTATGCCAAATCAAATTTGTCATTCTTAATAGGTCTGTTCTTTACAGCCACTCCGAGTAAAAAAGAGCCATTTGCTACTCTAGTCGGTGTTCTTTGAGAAAAGAGTAGAAATCTTCTTGCGCTTTTTATGTTCTTTGAGAAAAGAGCAGCAATCTAGAGTGTTTAAGAGCCAACTTTTCTGCTCCTACTTTAAACAAGGTGCAGCTTTCTGACGTTTAATATCAAGTTTAACTTTTTTGACGTTTCAGATCGATCTATTTGGAAGTATTTGAACTTTTATTAATTAAGTGTAAATTAAAAGCATTGTTTTACGAAATGCATAAAGTTACAATGGTTAATTCGTTTGGAAAGATATTTTGTGTGTTATGCTCACCAAACACCAAAAAATTGGAGACAGGTTTATTATTATTATTATCTTAAAATAGAAAAGTCAGTCAGTTGTCAACAGTGCATTCTGGTTTTGCTACTCGGATTGGAGCAGAGCTCTGCGCTGCTATTTTATTTCCTGCTCTTTTTGGCTCCGAGCCGAGATCTACTCTACTTGGAGTGGCTGTAAAGAACAGACCTAATGTTGACAGTTTTATGTGGGATTGTAAGAGTTGAATTTGACAATCAATTTGTGATGTTTCGGAACGCAAAATAGTTGATTATTCTAATATAATTTATCTGACTGCATAGTCAACTGCAATGGCATTTTGGAACGTCCTCCTGTATGTAGTTTAACATTAAAGAAATTTTTAGGTAAGCTAAGCGTGTTTAAACCAAAATAAATAAGTCGGTTTGGGCGTAATAAATAGGTGCTGAATTAAGTAAATTTATTTTATCTATTTTTTTATTGAAAATAAAACCACGTAGTTACATGCACTTTATATGTTCCATTTATCAACTGCACACTGCACTGGTAATGACAGAAAATTGTCAAATTAAGTCATTAGCTATCATATTTAAAGTGTACAACTAAAGTACATAAATGTGGTATCCCAAATTGACATGACATTTTGTTAGTTTCTTTGCTCTTTAATACTGGCAATGAGATTTCTTGGAATTTTGAATATGAATTAATAAGTACAATATTGCAGTATGCATTTTTTGCCTTCTTTTGGAGCAGTCTAAAATATTCAAAAATTGCGCAAAAGCTTACTCATTCAGTTTTATGAATGATAGATATATTAGTATAATACGGAAATATTGCAAGTTTTTTCTGGGCTTCGACCGTGATATTCATTGGATATCTAAGATATCATAATATGAGATTGCATTTGTGAAGCGGTTATTTCACTGGTGAGGAAACGAAACAAAATTAATTTATACAAAACTCAACACAATTTCAAGCCCGTTTAAGCTGGCAAACAAATGTGTGTGCTAGTTTTACTAATGATCTACTGTATGTATGTACAGATTGAGCAAATACAAGTTTTCTATTTCGCCCTTCACATATTAATGTTTCACAAACCATCTCTTCAACAATGCAGGCGCGCTGTTCAACTTGCACTTTCTAACTAAGCGATTTCGATATTCTGTCATGATGATCCGCGACATCATGACAAAATTTATGATTGTTGAGCTTTAGCCTCCCTATACTTCCCGTAACCACTTGTGGGGCATGGGGCGGAAAAAGAACTTCAACCGTTTCGAGACAACGATTGCAAGTGGACCTACAATTTAAAGTGGATACCGTACCACTAGCATTTTCTTTGCAACCCCCATGGCCTTTTTATTGTAATCTGTTGTCCATGGGTAGCTTCAAATTTGTAGGCCGGCACATTAAGTCAATCAATTTGTTTAATTTTTATTGTAATAGCTGACTCCAGCTGAACTATCACCAACTGTCTACCAGATGGAGTTTACAAATCCTGTCCGAGATATCGGGTAAGATTTTAATTATCCCAAAAAAGTTAAAAATATTTATTTTTCGCACGACAGCTGAGCACCGTCGAAAATGCACGAATTTATTTGTGTAAATTATCAGGGTAAGAATTCTCACAAAATTGGTTGCTATCAGACAACCTGGTTGCCTTGTAAGTACGGAAAAATGTAAAAATGTGTAGAGGTGTTCAATCGATTGAAGGGAATGCCAACCGTTTTACAACATTTTTACTCATGGCAATCCAAGCGCTATGAAGTGTCAAAATCACACGCCAGCTTCTAAATAGGCAAATGAGGATTTAGATGCAAGTTCCGGGGAACGGCATGGGAGAATTACAGATCATGCGTACAAACTTGACACATTTATTCGTTGCTATGAAATTTTGCCACAACATTTTTTGAGCATGCGCTTTATTTATTGAAACGGTTTGGTTGTCTGGAGGCAACCTACCCTGACATAGTTGCAGAAATTAAGGACTTATTGATACTGCTGATAACTGAATCACCTATTTTAGAAATATGCGCATATATGTTTTGCATCTAGTACAAATTCGTGAAATGACTGTATAAAACCTTTTGCGAACTGAATGGATCTATCGCTAATTAAATTAAAACATTTTTACGAAAATGGTCAAAATTTCATTTAATATTTTCTTCCGTTCAGAAAGTTAATTTTCAGATCTTTTAATTTGACAAATAAGCAATGAGTGAATTGGAACTATTGTGACTTCCACAATTTTTAGGAATCCTATAGAGAGAGCTAAATGTTTGTCAATTAATTATATTTTTTAAACTTCAAATTATTAATTTACAATATCGTATAACTTCGGATGCATTATGCATGTTAGCGTTATACATTTGCGCACCTAGTATCCATTGAGAGGATGTACTATTCTTTATCGTAAACAAATTTAACTAATAAAGCTTAATTAAAAAAAGGTAAGTTAGCATATTTAGCCACTAAGTTAAATAATATTATGTATTTATGACAATTTGAGTCGGGCGAAATAAAAGTAGTTACAAATTTCAAAGGAAGGTGTTAAGCACTATACCGGTTTCTGGAATAAAGTATTATGGATTTCAGTTGCAAAAATGCTTGTAGCCGGAGTATTTAACTTATTAAGCGCTTAAGACTTTTCTCTCGTATTTCATTTTTTGGCACATAACGCGTTAAAAGCGGAATCGAGATTTGGCGAAATCAATAGCTTAATGGGATAAAAAGGAAATAATTTTATATTAAAGTTGATTGTTAACACCATCAAATTTGTTTATGAATTTCGGTCCCTAGTTATTTTATTTGAAATAATGACTTCTATTGTAAAGTACTACTTGAATGTTAGGGAGAGTAACAAAGTGCGAGATCGATTTTCTGCGTCATTGTTAGATAAAAGAAAACTTCTTTAAGCTATAGCTCTAAGTCGAGGGAAGAATTTTCAAAATAATTGTCGACAATTAGAACAAGGATTGCATAAATTAATATCAAAATAGCATCTTAAATAATCCTTGTTTTAATATTAAATTAATTGGTTTCAAAAATATTTTTTGAACGTTGTTTGCATGCCAATTCTTTGATGAACCTTATTTTTGCAATTGTTCCGTAGTATTGTACAATATTTTTTGTATTTTGCCCATACCTTTCATTTTATACAAAGCTAATCCGAATTAAAGTGAAATATTTCTCAAAAATCAAATCAATACAAAACCAACAATATTCCAATTGAGTTCAATTATGATAAAATATATAAAAGCGGAACAATATGTATTAGGCCTGTTATGATAATGATTATGGGGATGGATTTAATATAGAATCGCCAACAGCCTCATCACCAGGAGGACAAGGGTGGGCCCAACGGGTCAAGGGATGGTTTACTTCGGTACGTGTCTACTTTGAATTAAAATGAAAAGAAAAAAATGTAGAAAAGAAAAACTCATCAATCAAATCCTTGTTAATTTTTTTTCTATTAATTACTAACTTGTCTGGCACATTTTTGTTGTCATTTTTTAATATATATATATTTTTATTTTTCGACTGGAAACTACCATCACCAGAAAAGACCGCGCTTGTGCCTACCCTAAGTGCTCCACTGAAATGCCAGATAGAATATATAAAGTTTTACTATTAAGGAGCCTATTTTTGCTTAGCGGTTATTTTCTAGGTGATTTCTTATTGAGACATTTAGTTATGTTTCTTTCATTCGTAACTTTCAATGTTCTGTACTAATAAAAAGGCCATGAAAAAGGTTTTGGTGACGGCTGTTTGGCATTTTATAGAGTGGATTCACCTATGGGGTTAACTTGTGCGGTTTTTATGCTTTTGAGTTTGTTTCTTTTGTTTGCTGTGAATCTGCTTTTAAAAATATTAAATCATGGGACTATAGAAATATTTAACAATTCTGAAATATTAAAAGGAGAATACGCGATTATTTAATTATCGTAAAGTTACCCACTAACTATTAATTCGTAACGAAATAAATCCCGGTCTTTTACAAATGCAGGTAGGCAGTTGATTTTTGTGCCACTGCTATGTAAAATGAGCAAATCTCCATTTTGTTTTTGTGTTGTTTATAGAAATTATACGAAAGCGACAGTCTAGTCTATTAATTCCAAAGGCAAGAATAGAAAAAGAAGAATTTGTATTTATAGTTCAATAAAAATAGTTCAATGGGGGATACTACTGTGAGGCGCTCAAAAAAGATAGCTTTTCTTGATTCTTTTGCTAGTATGATTATTTATTTAGGACTTGGGAAAAAGGTTTATCATGCATTAAACTTATACTATATAAATTTTTATTGAAAAATAAATTAATTAAGAAAGATATAGAATTATAATCAAACGTCTGCATGAGGTCCAATGGAGGGATCGCTTTTCAATAATTATTGGTCTGAAAAAAAATCCAAATATTATTTTAATCTATTAGGTGTGTTATGGTCGCTAAATATTTTTTCCAGTGGCCTAGGATCACCTGACCACTGAGTCCAGGTAGGGCGAAAACAAATGAGATGGAGATGGCATCCCTTTTGAACCCCCCCCCCCCCCCCCCATTCTCTATCGCAATGCTAGCGATTCCAGCATGCCATCCTCCATCTCTGCCCGGGCATCTGCTGACAGATGAGTGTCCAGCGGTGGCCGTGATCCTGGCTGACATTAGCTGACTTACACTTGATGTCATCCGGAGTCTATAGCCTGCCTTGGGCAATCATCCAGCAGCAGTGTCGGTTCCAGCACGCAACAGGTGTGCAAGCAGGAACTCGGCTTTTTTGGTCAAATTCAACTTTATTGAAAATATACTTGTTACAAAGATTAATAATCGAATTATCTATGGTCTTTTTTATCGGGTAGATGATGAATGCCTTCGCGATAGAAACTTGGCGGTTTCGAAGCAAAATAGTTATCGAGGCATTATCGCACATCTTCAATTTTCGTGTCCGGCTGATCTTTCAAATATGACAACGTTGATCTGAGTAAGTGGTAATCAGAAGGAGCCAAGTCTGAAGAATACGCCGCATGCTGGATAACTTCCCAGCCTAAGGAGAAGATGAGTTCCTGGGTTGGTTTTGCTGTATGTGGACGAGCGCAATATCACTTTCCGCCTTATTTTGCCCATAAATGGTCTTTTTTGCTCCAGAGCATCAGTTAATTTGATCAATTGGGCCTGGTAACGTTCAGCTGTAACAGTTTGACCAAAAGCTCCTAGTAAATGACTCCTTTCCAATCCTGCCAGACACACAGTAACACTTTTTTGGCATGAATATTCGTTTTTGCAGCTGATTTTGATGGCTGCTCTGGATCAATCCACTTTTCACCACCCGTAATGATTATGTGCAAAAAATTCTTTCTTCTCTTCGGTTTTTGTTTTCTTCCGTCAGTTTATGAGGAACCCATTTTCCTTCCTTCTGCATCTTTTCCATTGCATGCAATCGAAGTAATATTGTTTGGTGAGCTCTTCTTTTTTACTGCACCTGGTCGTAGATCATCCTCAAGACTACAATTTCCATCACGAAATCTTGCAAACCACTTTTTTACTTTTGAATGACTCACAGAATGTTCACCCAAAGTCCATAGCTGGAGCAGCATTTTTTTCCATTTGAAAACAGAATAAAATGCAATGACGTAAATGTTGCTTATCAACATCCATCTGTTATAAAATTGGTACACACGGAATGAAAGCTTTTAAATGACTGAAACTTATGTCATAAAAACAGCATAGACTAAACTACATATATCCAAAATGTCGGGCGAATTGGATGCGTTCAAGTATTTTTTTAATGCAACCCACTTCAGAGCTGAGTTTCTATTTGCTCACCTAATATATAACTGTAGTTTTTGTCATGCATAGCGGTTTTTTGGAAAAAAATCATAAAATAGCAAGGCCCGTATTTGGTATCTCGACTCGATTGATCGAATCAACAAAATGACTTTGTCGATTTGATAGAAATTTGCTATTTCGCAATACGATTGGGTCGAAAAAATAGTTTTTTAAAAAAAGAGTTATAATATAAGTTATAATTTTTCATTTTATATCTATTACGACATTTTAAGGACGGTGCAAATCAAACAAACCAAACATCTACAACAAAGGTATTTAATCGTCCTTTCTTAAGATCCCGTGAGCTGAAACGTTCAGGTAGTATTATGTATTATCTTCAATTGTGGTTCTAGAGTTGTTTAATTTGCACCGACTTCAAAATGTCGCAATAGATATAAATTTAAAAATTATATTATGCTTTTTAGCGCTTTTTGTGGTTCAACTTTTTTTAACTATTTTATTTTTCAGTTTTTAGTGTCTTCTGCTCTATACACCAAAAAAAGAACCTTCTAAATCGGTCCACGCGTTGAAAAGTTATTTTCAACCCCCTACCCCCACCTCCATCCCACTAAAATTTCTTTTCTTGTGGTATCATTCCATACCATAGGACCATACTCTACCCAACAAAAAAAGAATCATCAAAATCGGTCAACGCGTTACGAAGTTATGCCCGGTCAGACATAAAAAAAATAAAAAAACACGTCGAACTTAGAACCTCTTTGTTTTTGGGAAGTCGGTTAAGAATTACCATTTAACAGAATTATTTATTTGGATTAATTTCTTTATAGAAAATTTGTAATCCGTCAAAACCTGAAGATAAAAGTCAGTAGAATTTCGTAATCGCGTACAAATTCTTAAAATTTCTTAACCTTTTTCCATCCATCTATCATTGACAGTCGACGGTAACCTTGTCGATATCGTATTGCGAAATACAAATTTCTGGATATCGGCAATGATCGATATCGAATCGAGATACCAAATACGGGCCCAGGTATTAAAAAATAGTTTTGGTATCAGTTTTTTTCTATGCTAATTTAAAACAAAATAAAACCCCCTTCGTGTAAGGATAGCCAGCCACTGCGGTTACAGAAATGTTGTTTATTAATTTATTATTTATTACCTTAGAATCGAATAATTGTAGCTACTATAGAGTTATGAACACGTTACGTCAAAAACGTGATTGAAAGTTTAAGGATAAGGTTTACCGGGTAGATATTTCCATTAAAAGTCTGTCTCGTTCACATTATAGTCTTGCTCCTGTGTCAAACTTACCTCTTCCATCATCATCTTTCACTGTAGTTTAAATGAACCGACAAGCTCAAGTGACAATGAAAGCTTTGCAGCGCAGATTTTCAAAAACCTTATGCTGCGCTGAGTTTTGAAACGTTATAATCACCCATCCACTTGCATTAAAACGGTATGAAGGAACCTGGCCTTTTTCTTTTAGCATTTCTCCGCTGACTGGTGTATTTATAGCATGAGCCATTCAAATGTTCACGCTGTAAGAAGGTGAATGTTAAAAAAATTTCCCGCTACCTGGTGTCTACTAAAGTGTGAGGAAACAAATTAAATTTTTGAAGAACTCCGTGGTGTCGTCCCTTCATTAATTAATTCTACCTCAGTGTCGCACCTAATTTTTAAAAACAACAAAATTTATTACATACCTACATACACTTCATATTATTATATTTAAAAAAAACTGTCTCCTTTCGCCTTGATTACAGCTTTCAGATGTCGGTTCAAATCGATACAGTTGGTACGGATTGCATCTTTAGGTATTTCATCCTTTACACCTATTTGAAAGGTCGAAAATTTGATTTTTTTTGAGAAATTTAATTTTTGAGGATGAAATAAAATAATCAAAATAAAATTTAAGGTTTTATTATACATAATGAGGTGTACAAAATAAATTTTTTTAATTATTTTGTTCGAAATGGCAGCAGTACAGCGGTTTGAGGCATCAGAGAAGTACACACCATTATTAAAAAAAATGTATTTTTCGCAAATTGACACGAATTTCAACTTTTTTTTTAACAAAAAATTGGCCCTTAAATGTTCATAAAAAACGTAATTATTAATAAATCTTTCAAATCGTGTGTACTTCTCTTTAAAAAATTTATCTAAGAAGTTACAGTAAAAATTTCAAGTCGATCGGATGAAAATTGCAAGAGTTATGTAAGGTCGATTTTAAAAACATGGTTTCGAGATAATCGCGTTTAAAGTTTTTAAACTGCGTTTCAGAGCAAATGAGATTGCTTCAAAAATAATGCTGAGGGTAATTTAAAAAAATTGTTGGACTAAAGTTGCTATAAAAAAATATTCTCAAACAGGTGTAACCCCCCCCCCCCCCTCCTTAATGTTTCTTTAATTTATTAATATTAATATTTTTTTTTTTAAATTCCCTAGTTTCCCGAGCATGTTTTCACATTTGCAAAAATCTAGCATTCAAATCTTGTGAAGAAGTCTGCCATCCATCAAACGAAATAAAATTAGGCAAATCAGCACAATCACAATTTTTGCAAATGTTTGAGAAACTAGACAATTTAACATTAATATATGTATTTAAGAAATTTTTGTTGGTTGGTTTTCAAGGAAGGGAAGTTCCACGCCTTCCTTGTACTGAGGCCTTTAGTGGCCCGTGGTACGCCCCTTACTAGGCAAAGTACCCTAAAGCCCACTGTCAAGCCAACTGATCTCTATAACGAATTGGATAATGGATTTATATCCCAATTTCTCCTAGATCTTCGCATTGGCCAAAACCGTGTAACTCGGTCTCGTCTTCTTCTCTGATCCCCTGCACAGGCTTTAGTTCGTTACACCTACTTTTTTTTTCTTGAACCCTTATCATGCAAGCTCTATCAAGAGGCCAACAATAAGTTTCAATTGAACCTTATTCAATTTTATAATCTTTTCTGATTCATATGAAGTCAGAAGATCCCTCCCAATTTTTTCTGTGTTTTTCTTTTAGTTGGAATAAAATACCAAAAAATTTCATTCGCGCCACATGTTCAGTTTTAATACTCGTCGTAAGTATTTATCATGAAGAAAGGGAAAATATAATAATACACTCTGGAGCATAACAATAGCACTACACCAATGAATTACATGCAGAAAGATAACGAAAAAATTGTGATTTCCTACTGTTGCGTAACAATAGCACCATGTTGAAAAATTGAAATAGTTTAATATTAAATTTAGTAATGTCAAGGCCATTAATTCTTTTTAATTAATTCGAAAATCCTATTTTGCATACTCTTAACATGGTTTTTAATCATTCTTTCCTCAGTATTGGATGTTTTTAATTCGGACAGCCCAGAGGTTCTCCTTTGGATTTTGGTCTGGAGAGCATGCCGGCCAGGCCATGAACGCAACTGCGTTAAGATTAAACCAATTCATGGTTTCGCGACTGCTATGTACGGAAGCGTTGTCTTGTTGGAAATCCCATTCAGCTTTAACGTTGCTATTAGAGAACGGTAGCAGGTACCTTTTAAGGAGTTGTACTCCGTACTGTTCATTTTTGCCGTAGGAAAGGCGAGTCTAAGTAAATCCTTGGAACAAAAGGCTCCCAGACCAAAAGGCTTCCGCCTCCGAAATATTTCTTCGAAAAGTACAGTAGTTCTTTTCGTAAATCCCTCCAATAACGGTTAAAACCGACTGAGCCGTCAAGGTTAAATTTCTTCTCATCTGAGAAAATAACCTAAACAATAGTTTGCGTCAAAAACAAAATCTTCAGGCCGAAGTCACACACGCGATTTTTCAGTCCTAAATTTAATTAGCTTATTCCAATGGCGATTCATGCTGGCGCGTCCGAATTCAAGTCTGGCAACCTAAAAGCATAGGGGCTCAGTCGAACGGGAGACATTAATCTGACAATCCCTTACTATCTGGCTACAACTTTTTAAAGAATTGTTTCCCGCATTAATAATTCGGCGTTGGTCGCACACAGAAAGCTTTCTTTTTGGTACATTTTTTTTTGGTTGATTCAAAAAGTTCATCACTATCTTATGCGATCGTTCAATTTTGCGACCAATTTCACGGTAAATTTTTTCTTTTTCTTGCTCACTGAACCATTTTTCAGCGGCATGACCGTAATCCTTCTAAATTATTTAAACTTTACGAGCACACGATACAGAATGTAAACAAGTAAATGTCGTATACTATAAAATGTGGTGCTATAGTTGTGAAACAGCTCGAATTAACTTATTTACCATAATTTTTTTTTGAACTTAGTTAAAGTACTGGCGCCACTGGAAAAGGTGCACGCCTTTTGAATTACTATTCATCATTTACTTGGTGTTGCCAGATATAAAGGCAAAACTACAGAATATCAGAAAAGTGCGTGGTGCTATAGTTATGCTCCAGAGTGTATGACATGTGTAATAATTAATTGCGATGAAATACATTGATTTATGTTTAAAAGTTAGGTGCGACAGTTATTATTTTACTCTACTCTAATCTTTAGATTCTAAACATGGACAGGACTATCGTACTCATTCGGCAAAACCCCGGTATTGGGAGGAGCATTCCACAATTTGAAGTTCTCCATTATCTTTTTTTATTTTTGACGAACGCGAAGCCAATACCAATTAAATGCTTTTCAAAAGGCATCGCATTGTAGTAGCTTAAAAAGAATTAGCGTATTTCTAATTTCAGCCAAGTATTTATAGAAAATTTCAACGGAACAAAGTATGTTACTGAATTATTTAACTTCAGTCAAAACCTATATTTATGATCGTGCCCAACTAGTGACAATATTTACAATTCTTGTCGGGAAGCTTTTCTGCTACAAACTATCTAATAAAAGGTTTTAGAGGCTGTTGATTTTAAACGAAGATCTCCTAATATTACACTGAAAACAAAGATCTATCGAGATATCGTCACTATGATGCAGAACTATCCTAAGTCCAGTCGTGCGCATTTTACAGGAGAACGATTTAAGGACTTGTAAATTTTTTTTTTCAAATTCAATTATTTCGCGCACACATATAAAAAACCGCTTGAGATAAAGCATTACCTCCTCTTGTTCCAAGCCGTGTCGTTAGAGCTTTTTCTCGAATGCGTATGTGTGAAAGAAGTGTCGTTTCAACCATTAAAATCTGTAAAATGTATGGAAAATGGGCCTTTTTAAGCACTTCCTTTGTTCAGAGCTCCGTCCAGGCAAAACTAGGCCTCTGATCAAAATGTTTCCCAAGAATTAATTTTACCTAAACGTGTTATCTTTCCAAATATAAAAAAAAAAATAGGATATTTAACAAAGTTGATGGTTGAAACGACGCTTCTTTCACACATGCTAAATTTTAAACGCCACGACTTGGAACTAGAGAAGGATAAAGCCACCATCCCGTTCATGAAACTTAAATTCTTCGTCAATATCTCTTAGCTGGAATAGATTGAGATGTTATTTTTATAAGTAAATAAATGGAAACTCAGTAACGGACGAATACGTGAAATGTTAAGTAATTGTTAGGGAATTCACCTATTACATCCCAGAATTTTTTTCCTGCTCTGGTTTTGAAATTTATAATTATTAGTTAGATACAAGATATTAATAGGGAAATTATAAGAAAAATATTTAAAAAGTTAAAGAGGACCTTTTTCTGTCCTGGTAGGTTTAACTGCCACTGGGATTTACAAAATCTTTCTAAAGTAAGAATACCTTAGTTAAAGTACTTGGTAGCTTTTCCTGCCACTGGGATGAAATGGGTTAAGATTCAAAGGACCTAATTTTTTTTAACTAGACTCGATTTGGAGATTGCAGAGCATAATAATTTAGTAATTTAGACCCAAGACTAGTAATCTTAACTCGGATTTAGTTATGTTTTATTGTCGTATATAATTTTTCTCCTTTTTATTAAATTTTTATCTTTGAAATCCTAGTTCCAATTTTGTTACATGGCACTCGTTTTTTTACTTTTTTATGCGTAAATCCTTCAAACATTTTCATAAAAAAATTCATCATTGTTTGCATGATTATTTGTTTATAAAGCTACTTGTGCTCCGATACTGCATCATCTATATTATAATTGAATACCATAATGTACAAAATCGATTCAGTGTTTGTCTATATTTCAGGGCTCTACCGAACAAAAGGATAAAAAGAAAAAAGTCGTTTCTAAGTCGATTGAACTCGCTTTGGAGGCTAGGACCCATGGTTATTCACAGAACGAGCTAGCTGCTTACCACGACGAAGAAGCTAAAATGATTGCTAACGATGAACGGGAAAAGGGACGTGTTGATGCCAGAAATGCATTGGAAGAATATGTTTACGACATGAGAGAAAAACTTCAGGTAAATATGAAAAAAAATGGAATTTTATATTACAGAAAATATTAACATTTTTCATTATAAACAGGAGGACGGACCCTTGTCCCCGTATGTTAATGAAAACGATCGAAGCGGATTAATTAACCAGCTAAATGATCTAGAAAATTGGCTGTACGAAGAGGGCGAAGACTGTGATCAGGATACGTATAAAAATAAACTGAGCGGTTTGCATTCAAAAACAGATCCAATTAAAGCTCGATGCCAGGAATACGAAACACAACCTCGTGCCTTGGATGAATTAGGACATGCTATTCAATTGGCTCGCAAAGCGGTCGATGAATTTCGAAATGGTGCACCAAAATATGATCACCTAACCGAAACCGAATTTATAAACATCAGTGAAGCTACAGATAAGGCACAAAAATGGTTGGATGAAGCGAGGGCTAAACTTGCTCGAGTTCCAAAAACATCAGATCCAGCAGTAAAAATTTCTGATATTCGTCACGAGTGGCAAACCTTAACTACTTGTGTTAATTCCGTTGTTACTCGGCCAAAACCTAAGCCACCAACTCCTCCAGCAAATAAACAAAATTCAAATGATTCTCAAAATCAATCCCAAGGCCAAAATGGTGAAATGAATAACGATGCCAGTCAAGATAATAAGTCATCTCAGCAAAATCAAAGCAAACCAACACCCAATCATTTTTCTGAAGAAGCCATGGACGTAGACTAGAATATTAACTAATTAAACTCCTACAGCCCTAGCCCCCTATCTTACATAAACACGCTAATTCTAGATGATTTAATAAGAACAACTATAGAAATTTTTCGTTCAAGGTTTAATGGGTAAAAATATTTGTTCTTTCTCGATGTTTTGATGAAGGAGTAATTCGTTTTTCTTCAATTGATCCTGCCAGTTGAGTATATTGCTGTAATATAGAGATATATACGCAGAAATTATTACTTCAGTTACACCCAAGATAATTTGCTTTTCCTAATTTAATTCAACAAAGTTATAAGCACACATCCATTCGGCTGCAGCCAAATATGTCCCTTTCCATTTCCCTTGGTAATCGCAAAAAACAAACGCTTCTGCTCCCAATCTTTTTCCTGTGCATTTCTGATGTAATACCAATAAATCTAGCTAATACAAAGTAAGATCTGAAATAGTTTATTTTATATTTACTTTTTAATGGTTACAACATGTCACTTTTGTAAAAAAAACTAATTTAATCAAATAGATTTAGTGCTCTGAATTTTTCCTGGTTTTCTATTCAGGAATGAAATATTGGAAGTATTTTTAGTTCTCTTTCTCTTAAAGAATTGTACACAGTTTATATCTCTGTTTCACGGAAATACACAATCGTCTATGTATTATATGAGAAAACAACTCTTGGAAATAAAAACGGAATTTTTCTTTTGTTCAAATTAAAGTAAACTAAGAAGTGTACAAATTTTGTTGTTGATACAATTGTGTATTAAATTCATAGGTACCGTTAAATATTGTAGGGCATGTTCACCTAATTCGATCAGAAAGTTTGATGAACGAGCGTACGTCGGAATGCACAGCTGAATAAGTTTAACATTTCAATCAGAATTGTGCGCTTGTTCGTAAAGACAGACTTGAGCTCCAGCTGCATATTCAGCAATCACATTGTTCAACTGAATTTCGCAATTGCTGTGCAATGCTCCGTTTACAAACATGGCCTGATTCTGACATAAACATAATTTTTTATTGAATTATTACGTAAACCTGCCCTAGCTTAAAACAGTTGCTTAATTTTGCAGCATCCTTCATGCGGCTACGATGATAATGTAAATTTTTTTCTTATGTTGCAGGAACAACACATTTTTTTATTTCAATTGTTTCTAATAATTTAAAGCCTTTAAATATTTTTACTTTATCATAGCAAACGTGAAATGAAACTACTCGCACCGCATTTTTATTCTTTTGTAGGAAAAATTCAAATTCAGTTCAAGCTTTATTTAGTTGTGCTTTCCAGATGGAACCATTCTCAATTTTACAGACAATGAGCTATTTCCCTCATTTTCGAAAAAAAAAATATAAAAGAGTGTTCACCAACGTAAAAAGTATTTTGCAAACGTAAAAACCAAACTTTTTGTATCTTTTTTTCTTGATAATGTGCAGTAACGCGTGTTTAGAGGGGAATAATTTCATACTAAATAATAATAAGGGAAAGATTATGACAGCAGAGAGCTGTAATAACCCTTTGTTGGCCTAAAGTTGATATTTTTTTCACTGAGTCATCATCGCTGGTCGATTTTTCATCCACAAAAAGGGTGAGCCTAGCCTTCCAAGTATTTGATAACTGATATGATAAATGCATTGACTGAAAGCGCTGAAAACGCTCCTAGTTAACTCGTATGTAAAGAAAATCTTCACGTTTACGAGACTATTGACACAGAGACGCGGCTCCACACATTGGACATGTTATAAGCACAAGGTTTGTCTGTTTACTTTTGTGTGTAAAACGGGTAAAAATCAAGTAAAAATTGTTCTTCTGGTGCAGGGGATGAAAATGAGAAATTTAACAGACGCGTTTTGGGTAAATTGATGGCTCATGGAGAACTGTCAAAAGTAAATTTCAGTGAAAAGATCAGTGCGTTTACAAGAAGTCGTAAACATAAATAAAAATGAATAACAATTTACTGAAAAGGTTAATAGTTATTTCAATTTTTATTTTTAAGCTGTAACTTGCCAAACATCAATCAGCTCTTAGTTGTCAACCATAAAAGAAGGAGAAAAATTCTGCCGAAATTTTGTTCACACTCATCAACGTGTGTAAAATTTGGGCAAAAGCGGAAATTACTGGACTGCCAAATTTCTTCGACGCAGTGTGGACGAAAACTTTCGGTTTTGTGTAAAAACGAGTCAACAGACAGACCTACAAATTTGCGCAGCAACTACCCAATTCAGCTGAACCGAATGAGTTGTTCAATCATGTAGCTGCAGTGTAAACCTGCGTTTATGAACAGGCCCATTCAATTAATTTTGAATTTAAATGGACCTTTCTTCGGTCAGAAATCGCATTAAACCGGAATTGAGTTCTCAACCTTTTTGGGAGGGAGGGTTGATGGTGAAAAATCGATCAATGATGATTAATCGTTTTCTGTTATACCGATTGAAAGTGGAGAAACATTTTTTTATTTATTTTTATTTATATTTTTTTTATTCAGACTTGTTTGTGTCGGTCGTTACGGTCTTCTCCGTTATAAACTTTCTAGGGGCCTGTTCATAAGGTAGGTTCGGGCGCATTCATAAACGCAGGTTTGTTCTGCAGCTGCATAAAATACAGTCTGTTCAGCTGAATTGTGCAAATGATGCGCAAACCTGCGTTTATGAATGGGCCATGCAGAGTACTCGAACGTACTTCCTCAATGGAACGCTTTTTCTTTACCTGACTTTTTCGAGCCGCTGTCAAGTTTGGCATTTCATAGATTGTACTTGCGGTTTTTTGATGGACTGTGAAAATGAATGATATGCGATAAGTATAGTAATTTTGGTAAAGGTTTTAAGGTCTTTGATATTTACGGGAAGCAGATGCTTATTTTTAAACACTTTTAATACCACCTATTGAGGGGCGCCTTGTTAAGGAACACGAAAACTTTTAAAAACGTGTCTAGACTAGAAATTAGTTTCATTTTCGTGTTCTGAAATAAGGCCCGAGAGCTTTTGAAGCACAAAAAACCCTAGCGGAAAAACTAAGCGTAAGTACTCTTGCAAACAAGCATCTAGTGTAGTAGGATGTAGTGCTAGTGATGTTCAATATCGGTCACTTTCCTGCCTCAGGTTATACGAGTTATTTGGTATAAGTGACTCAAAAAAAAGATTCGGTCATTTGGGAATACATGCTGCAGAGATTCAAGGTAAGTATGGGCCTTTTCGCAAACGCATACACATACTAGTTCGTCAACGCAACGTTATCTTCTCTCACTTGTTCGAAAACGCACTAAGTGAAATTTTTTGCGCAACCTTTTAGCAACAACGCAGGGATTACGAAGTGTATGCGGGTGAAGTGCAACAAAATGACTGCGAGGGAAATAAAATTATGTATTAGTTACAACAGGTGATAAAGTTATTTAATTCTTGGGTGGAAAACCAAATAAAACTATTCTTCGCTACCCGCCATTTTTACATTCTTCTTAGTATCAGCACTCTTCGATTTATTTTACTTCTGTACTCAATTGTGATTTACTTCTAGGCCGATACTTAATATAGAATTAAAAGCAAAAGCCTTACTCATTTTGGGAAAGGTATAAATTTAAACGTTTGATCTGTAAGAACGATTTCGACAGCTATGCATATGTATGTGCAGTAAAGTTTGCCTTGCTTTGTTGTCTATGCATTGTTGCTCAGTTGATTAGCTGCAATGACATTTACGGAATGGCCCTATTGAGCATTACCAGTAGACACTTTTCCAATTTTTCAGGCAACAGATCGAACTAAGTGCTTTGCTTTCTGTTTTATTCTGTTCATAGCTCACATTTAAATATTGTATGGTCGTATATGAGGGGTATAGGAATCATATGTACATCACGATGTCACACTCCCTGAAATACGAGCAATAGGAACTACATAAAATTGAAAGAGAGCGTGCCGCGTAAATTAGTTGAGTTCTCAGGTCTTGACGCAAGCAAAAAGCTCACAATGTATTGTGCTCGGGCAACTACTCTTTTGCCTTAAGATGGAAGCAATCGCGAGTTTGAGAGAATTGGTGTACCTTCTATTTTCTTCTTAAAGATATGATATGGCGACGTACAAGTGAACGATTGACCGATATAGTAGGAAAACATTGACTCAGGCCTTTTGAGTCATTTCACTGACTCGTTCAAAATGACCGAATCATTCGCGACCGACACATTACTAGAATGTACTCGGAATGGCTCAGTGGAACGAAGCTATAAACTCATGCTTGCGCAGCAACTGCCCAATACAGATGCATTAAATTGTAGCAAAAACGGTAAAAACCGTAAGCTACAAGCCATGCACTGGACTTTTATATGTGGTCGTAAATGGTCTTATCGAAAAATTTATTTTCATTGCTTCTTATGGCAGAAAGGGGGTGATTTTTTCTTAAACTCATCCTACCGCCACAACTATATTGTTCCATAAAAAAAAACGATTTCAATTCAGCTGTACAAAGTGAATTGCTGAGTTATGCAGCTGCAGTGGAAACCTGCGTTTATGAAGAGGGGAGGGGGAATGCATACCCAATCCAAGTATGTAACGGAAATAC
Source organism: Leptarthrus brevirostris (assembly GCA_964036015.1). Taxonomy (NCBI): domain Eukaryota; kingdom Metazoa; phylum Arthropoda; class Insecta; order Diptera; family Asilidae; genus Leptarthrus; species Leptarthrus brevirostris. The sequence continues at coordinate 12,551,266 of OZ038373.1, forward strand.
GATCAGGAGACTGTTTGAGGAAGAAGATTGCTGGGACTTCAAAACTGGTAATCCCAATATGGAGGCAATCTTCAAAACTCATTTTCCGACAAAAAGTAAATGGATCAACAATATTCAAGAAAATACATTAGCGATTTACACAGATGGCTCAAAATGCGAGCGTGGCTGTGGCTCTGGAATATCGTGCGAGGAACAAAATCTGAAGTTATGGTGAGGGGTAAACAACTCCTCTTCGGTTCTTCAATGTTAAATCGCAGCGATAGAGATAGGAGCTAAACAGCTAATATAACGGAGAGTAAGATTTTCTAGAATATGCACAAAGCCAGGCGTCCTTCAAATCTTTAACAAACGCCGCGGTCAAATCTAAAATGTTAAAGGGATGTAAACAGACCCTCACGGAGTTAGGGAAACAAAACGATGTCACCCTGATAAATGAAATGAGCTGTCGTAAATGAGGACACTCTAAGAATACTCAACCTGAGCATACCCACCCAGGAAATCAAAAAAGAAATCGTGGAATGGGTAACGAGGAGGAACAACGAAAAATTGGAGGGATCAGACATCGCCAGACATACAAAGGCGTTTTGAGGAACTCTCAGTACACCTGAAGCCGAAAAGATTATTAAGCTTAACAAGCCCAAATTGAAACTTCTTCTTGTCCTTGTGACAGTACATGCAAGACTAAGGGCTAATGCCATAAAAATGGGTGAACACTAGTCTATGCAGGGGATGTGGGGAAGAAGACGAGACCGTATTACACGTTCTCGGGCCTCGGCCAATGCCTAGCTTTTACGGAAAAAAAGTCTAGAATCTTAGGAACATACTACTGCAAAGATTTAGCAAAAATTAAGAAATCGGGTTATAATCGAATTATCCAATTCGTTACGGGGATTAGTAGGTTCGACAGTGGTCTTTAGGGTACGCTGCCTCAGTGCAAGAAAGATACACATCTTTCTGCTCTTGCAAACCAACCAACCATTGCAATCTAAAAATTTTGTTCCTCATAATGATTCCTATTATAATTATGAAATACCTAAAAAATCTTAGAAATCAATGGACTATAATTACTTTTTACTAATGTTGAATCATTAAGGCAAACGGAGTAAACGGATGCCGTGCCTTTTACTCATATAAGCACGAATATCTCCAAAGTTATTCGCAAGCATATATGCACATTTATGGATGAAAATAAATGAATCTTTGTAGTCGATACATAGATGTCGCCAAATTCAATTTTGTAGCAATAACTTGCAATTGCAACTAACTTCAAGCAGGCTGTAAAAAAAATCATATAATTGACTGACATTTCTGTGCACGCTGCCGGTCGCTGAATTTTCTATTTTGTAAGAATCTGGAATTTTTCTGAGCGCCGCGTATCCTGTGGCAATTGCCATCCTGTTTATTTGATAGAAATTTTTAGTATAAATAAGCATAGAAAATGTTCCGCGTGCCACAACAAATTGATCCTGCTGAGGAAAGAAGAAAACTCAGGGAGAGCGTCAAAAGTAATGTGCTAACATTCTTCATACTTTGCGCAGTAATTCGAATGAGTAATTGATCTAGGAATTATCTAAGAATGTAAAAAGCATAATTGATGTTTTGTTATTTACAGCTCCTTTTTTGTTGGAGAAGATTGGAGTAGAATAGCTTGATACGGAGATAATGCAGATGTCTAGAATATCCAAATTTTGCAAATAGATTAATTATATTGTTAAATATAGAAAATCAAAAAAGGGCGTTGTTTCTAATGTCTGGAGGTAATATTCTATTCTGTTAGAAAAGTGGCAATTCCATAAATCATTGAATGCAAGTTATTTTGTGGTTTTTCTTTAACTTGTAATACAAACTGGGTTTAAATAAGGCTCGAGTTCTTGCGATTTCCACATCAAACTTATTGTGTCAATATGCCGTAGGTTTTGGAGTCTTATTATGCTCATAAAGCAAGCACATTGGAAACTCGATTTCTTTAGCACTGGTGTGCGTCTTATCATCAAAAAATATTCAATCAAGAAATATTACTATAATTTTAAGGTGTATGAGAATTTCTTCTGCTTTTCGTATTTAAGTAAATTTAAGAAAAGATGGGACGGTCCTCCAGGAAATCTTATGATGACAAGAGTCTATTCAATATGCTGTACATACATGTTGAATTGACTTAAAAAGAAGGTAAACAAACGTCTGTTTAATTAAGTTAATATTTGGCATAACCGAATTTATGTTGATTGTAAAATAAAAACGATATTTATATAAGACAGCATGTCATTAGTAAACAAGGATATTTGTCTATGTTGTGCTTGACAAAATATCTTTATTAAAATAGGGGAATTTTTTTAAATTTTCAAACCACATTTATTTTTTTTTTTTTTATGATGATGCCAAAGCTCATGGGATGCCCTATGATGCTTAAGCACAGCCTTGGCAGGAAAGGAATTATGCCTTATTCCTTTCCTACCCTTAGTCCTTAAATTTGCATGTTTAAACATCTCTTTGTCATTTTTTTCGGTACAGGAAGCCCTGTTTAATTAGATAGAAAAGAAAATGATTCCAAAAAGATCATTAATTAAAGTAAATAAGCCATAAAACTATTTATTTCGTTAATTTTCAAATGTTCGTTTTTTTTCCAAGACGTTACCCTTGTCAAAATTTGGATCTAACTTAGTATCCTGGTAGGGAAGACATCCTAGAATATTTAGAATTTGACAATAAGAATTTTAAAAATACACAATAAAATTTTGCTCATCACAAATGCTTAGTAACGGAGTTAATAAATTAACACAAAAAATACGTTGGCATGGCGTAGAGCTTAATAAATACTATTATAAAAAAGAGGGTGAACATGTTAAGAAATAGGAAAACTCGGGAGCTTATACTATTTTTCATAACCGTAGTCCTCGTCTGTATATCTGGGAGTAGAAGGTAAAAATAGATTTTGGGGTCTGCGTTGCTGAAGGGAAATGTTTATTTCTTCTGGAGATCTAAAGACGGTTTGCTGTGGCGTAGGCGTAGCGGCAAATCTGTAAGGTGATGCTGTTGTGGAAGGCGACTTTCGCTGTTGAGAATTAAATCCGACTTGAATTGGTTGCCTATTTGTTTGACTCCGATCCTCTTCGTAATTGGGCCTTTCATCTTGATAGAAGCTTTCTGGATAATAACGTTCTGAGTATCTGAGGGTGATGTTTGGTTTTCTCTGATGTTCTTCAACATTGATAGGTTTGTAAAGGTACTCGTTGACTATGTGAAATTTTGACGATTCTTCACAGATATTCTCGCCTGAAGGAGGCATGCATATCAAGTGAACTTGATGGAATGTGAATCCCTCTGGACATATCCATGAATGGCGCTGGTTTTCTTGGCAGTTGTGGAAAACTTCGCAACCAAGTGTTTCATCGGCATAATATCCAGTAGTTCTTTCATCGAATTTGAAGGCTGATTTTTGAAGAAGTACAGTTAGTCGATCGGGCTCCTCTTCAATTTCTTCCTCACTTTTTGATGCCTTTTTGGTGTTTTTGATAAATTGTTGAATTTGCTGCTGGGGCTTTCTGACTTGGTAATTTGCTCGAGGTTGTTCATCAGAAATTTCCTCTTCGTTGCTATAGTCGTAAAGACGGGACCGATATCCAATTGGTGTTTGCGCTTGTCCATCGTAATCGTCTAAGTCATAAGGTTGTGGTGAAAATCCCTTTGGATTTTGTTGTGAAGCACCTTGTATGCTCACAGCAAATAATATCGTGAGGATTGTTATTGAAGAATAACATTTGCACATCGTGCAACCAGTTGATGTAGACCTCACTGCTTCACTGATAGATAGATTCCAGGAAAAATCCTGCTTAATCTACTCGAAAATAACGCTAATAAATGTCGAGGTGTAAGTTAATATTCAGCCGAACAGAATTTATGTTAATTGTAGGCTTAAAAGGATATTTATATTTGTAAATAAGGATATTAGTCTATGTTATGATTGAGAAAATATCTATTAAAAATATTAAAATAAATGAAATTCTTTTGAATTTTCAAACCCCATTTCTGTCTTACTCCTTTTCTACTGGTTATTCTTAAATTGTATGCTTAAACATCTCTAAGTATCTTTTTCTGGTACAGGAAGCCCTGTTTGATTAGATAGAAGACAAAATCGGCTTAAAAGATCCTTAATTAAAGAAAATAAGCCATAAAATGATTTTAGTTTCGTTAATTTTCAAATGTTTGTCCTTGTCCAAATTTGGATCTAACTTAATATCCTGGTAGGGCAAATATCCTAGAATAGATTTCAACAAAATCCTGTCGAAAAAGTCCTTAAAACACCAAAAATAAGAGCAAAAACGATTTGCCGAACGGAAAAATTTGCTTGCTGCCGATTCTGGTGGCCTGGTGTAGAGCTGGATTCTTTGGTCAAAACTTGTTCAAAACCCGGCAAAATGAATAATGGTTTTTGGTCTTATTTTCCTTGTTTTAAGGACTTTTTTAACCGGATTTTTTTGTAGCATATTTTAGGATGTTTCCTCTACCAGGATGTAAAGTTAGATCGTAATTTGTACAAGGATAACGTCCTGAATTTAACGAAAAAGGGTGAACATTGAAAAATAGTTGGTGCAAAAATCACCCTTCGTATTCATTTGGCTTTAACTAAGGTCCTTTTTCGATCAGATTTTGTTTCCAGCCAATTGAGGAAGGACCCATGTGTCAGGATAAGAAATCTATTGATCATCGGAGAAAATTGGGGACAAAACTTCTTTCCATGTTTTTTTTCGTTGGCAATGGCCTAATTTCCAGTCACTTTTCAGAGGCCAGTGATTTTTGGCGATTTTGAGTGAAATTCTTTTTGGAAAAATTTTGATGCCATTCGAAAGAGCATGTCAAAAAATGGTGGTCTGGTTGGTTTTCCCGTTCCCCGGAGCCTGGAAACATGGAAAAAATGACGAAAAACCGTTGAAATGGCCTCATTTCCAGTCAATTTTCAGAACGCTCAAAATTAATTAATTCGATGATTTCCAGTAAAATTTCCAGGGCCATTTGAAAGTAGATATTCTAAACTGTGGATTGCGATAATTTTCCAGGCTGGAAATTGCGCATTGAATGAAAAATGACTCATCAACGAAACGCTTCCAGGAGATACAAAAATCGTTCCAGTTCCGTCAAATTGAGATACTTTCCAGTGAAATCTTCCAAACTAATTGCTTTTGGCATCCTCTTTCGAATGAGACCCCTTTTATTTGATTTCGTAACAAAAAATTTTTTTCACCAAAAAAATCATGGGCTATAGGCCAGTGATTTTTGGTGATTTTGAGTGAAATTTTTTTTGCAAAAATTTTGATGCCATTCGAAAGAGCATGTCAAAAAATGGTGGTCTGGTTGGTTTTCCCGTTCCCTGGAGCCTGGAAACATGGAAAAAATGACGAAAAACCGTTGAAATGGCCTCATTTCCAGTCAATTTTCAGAATGCTCAAAATTAATTAATTCGATGAATTCCTGTAAAATTTCCAGTGCCATTTGAAAGTAGATATTCTAAACTGTGGATTGCGATAATTTTCCAGGCTGGAAATTGCGCATTGAATGAAAAATGACTCATCAACGAAACGCTTCCAGGAGATACAAAAATCGTTCCAGTTCCGTCAAATTGAGATACTTTCCAGTGAAATCTTCCAAACTAATTGCTTTTGGCGTCCTCTTTCGAATGAGACCCCTTTTATTTGATTTCGTAACAAAAAATTTTTTTCACCAAAAAAATCATGGGCTATAGGCCAGTGATTTTTGGTGATTTTGAGTGAAATTTTTTTTGCAAAAATTTTGATGCCATTCGAAAGAGCATGTCAAAAAATGGTGGTCTGGTTGGTTTTCCCGTTCCCTGGAGCCTGGAAACATGGAAAAAATGACGAAAAACCGTTGAATGGCCTCATTTCCAGTCAATTTTCAGAATGCTCAAAATTAATTAATTCGATGAATTCCTGTAAAATTTCCAAAGCCATTTGAAAGTAGATATTCTAAACTGTGGATTGCGATAATTTTCCAGGCTGGAAATTGCGCATTGAATGAAAAATGACTCATCAACGAAACGCTTCCAGGAGATACAAAAATCGTTCCAGTTCCGTCAAATTGAGATACTTTCCAGTGAAATCTTCCAAACTAATTGCTTTTGGCGTCCTCTTTCGAATGAGACCCCTTTTATTTGATTTCGTAACAAAAAATTTTTTTCACCAAAAAAATCATGGGCTATAGGCCAGTGATTTTTGGTGATTTTGAGTGAAATTTTTTTTGCAAAAATTTTGATGCCATTCGAAAGAGCATGTCAAAAAATGGTGGTCTGGTTGGTTTTCCCGTTCCCTGGAGCCTGGAAACATGGAAAAAATGACGAAAAACCGTTGAAATGGCCTCATTTCCAGTCAATTTTCAGAACGCTCAAAATTAATTAATTCGATGATTTCCAGTAAAATTTCCAGGGCCATTTGAAAGTAGATATTCTAAACTGTGGATTGCGATAATTTTCCAGGCTGGAAATTGCGCATTGAATGAAAAATGACTCATCAACGAAACGCTTCCAGGAGATACAAAAATCGTTCCAGTTCCGTCAAATTGAGATACTTTCCAGTGAAATCTTCCAAACTAATTGCTTTTGGCATCCTCTTTCGAATGAGACCCCTTTTATTTGATTTCGTAACAAAAAATTTTTTTCACCAAAAAAATCATGGGCTATAGGCCAGTGATTTTTGGTGATTTTGAGTGAAATTTTTTTTGCAAAAATTTTGATGCCATTCGAAAGAGCATGTCAAAAAATGGTGGTCTGGTTGGTTTTCCCGTTCCCTGGAGCCTGGAAACATGGAAAAAATGACGAAAAACCGTTGAAATGGCCTCATTTCCAGTCAATTTTCAGAATGCTCAAAATTAATTAATTCGATGAATTCCTGTAAAATTTCCAGTGCCATTTGAAAGTAGATATTCTAAACTGTGGATTGCGATAATTTTCCAGGCTGGAAATTGCGCATTGAATGAAAAATGACTCATCAACGAAACGCTTCCAGGAGATACAAAAATCGTTCCAGTTCCGTCAAATTGAGATACTTTCCAGTGAAATCTTCCAAACTAATTGCTTTTGACGTCCTCTTTCGAATGAGACCCCTTTTATTTGATTTCGTAACAAAAAATTTTTTTCACCAAAAAAATCATGAGCAGTGATTTTTGGTGATTTTGAGTGAAATTTTTTTTGCAAAAATTTTGATGCCATTCGAAAGAGCATGTCAAAAAATGGTGGTCTGGTTGGTTTTCCCGTTCCCTGGAGCCTGGAAACATGGAAAAAATGACGAAAAACCGTTGAAATGGCCTCATTTCCAGTCAATTTTCTGAATGCTCAAAATTAATTAATTCGATGAATTCCTGTAAAATTTCCAGTGCCATTTGAAAGTAGATATTCTAAACTGTGGATTGCGATAATTTTCCAGGCTGGAAATTGCGCATTGAATGAAAAATGACTCATCAACGAAACGCTTCCAGGAGATACAAAAATCGTTCCAGTTCCGTCAAATTGAGATACTTTCCAGTGAAATCTTCCAAACTAATTGCTTTTGGCGTCCTCTTTCGAATGAGACCCCTTTTATTTGATTTCGGAACAAAAAATTTTTTTCACCAAAAAAATCATGGGCTATAGGCCAGTGATTTTTGGTGATTTTGAGTGAATTTTTTTTTGCAAAAATGTTGATGCCATTCGAAAGAGCATGTTAAAAAATGGTGGTCTGGTTGGTTTTCCCGTTCCCTGGAGCCTGGAAACATGGAAAAAATGACGAAAAACCGTTGAAATGGCCTCATTTCCAGTCAATTTTCAGAATGCTCAAAATTAATTAATTCGATGAATTCCTGTAAAATTTCCAGTGCCATTTGAAAGTAGATATTCTAAACTGTGGATTGCGATAATTTTCCAGGCTGGAAATTGCGCATTGAATGAAAAATGACTCATCAACGAAACGCTTCCAGGAGATACAAAAATCGTTCCAGTTCCGTCAAATTGAGATACTTTCCAGTGAAATCTTCCAAACTAATTGCTTTTGGCGTCCTCTTTCGAATGAGACCCCTTTTATTTGATTTCGTAACAAAAAATTTTTTTCACCAAAAAAATCATGGGCTATAGGCCAGTGATTTTTGGTGATTTTGAGTGAAATTTTTTTTGCAAAAATTTTGATGCCATTCGAAAGAGCATGTTAAAAAATGGTGGTCTGGTTGGTTTTCCCGTTCCCTGGAGCCTGGAAACATGGAAAAAATGACGAAAAACCGTTGAAATGGCCTCATTTCCAGTCAATTTTCAGAATGCTCAAAATTAATTAATTCGATGAATTCCTGTAAAATTTCCAGTGCCATTTGAAAGTAGATATTCTAAACTGTGGATTGCGATAATTTTCCAGGCTGGAAATTGCGCATTGAATGAAAAATGACTCATCAACGAAACGCTTCCAGGAGATACAAAAATCGTTCCAGTTCCGTCAAATTGAGATACTTTCCAGTGAAATCTTCCAAACTAATTGCTTTTGGCGTCCTCTTTCGAATGAGACCCCTTTTATTTGATTTCGGAACAAAAAATTTTTTTCACCAAAAAAATCATGGGCTATAGGCCAGTGATTTTTGGTGATTTTGAGTGAATTTTTTTTTGCAAAAATGTTGATGCCATTCGAAAGAGCATGTTAAAAAATGGTGGTCTGGTTGGTTTTCCCGTTCCCTGGAGCCTGGAAACATGGAAAAAATGACGAAAAACCGTTGAAATGGCCTCATTTCCAGTCAATTTTCAGAATGCTCAAAATTAATTAATTCGATGAATTCCTGTAAAATTTCCAGTGCCATTTGAAAGTAGATATTCTAAACTGTGGATTGCGATAATTTTCCAGGCTGGAAATTGCGCATTGAATGAAAAATGACTCATCAACGAAACGCTTCCAGGAGATACAAAAATCGTTCCAGTTCCGTCAAATTGAGATACTTTCCAGTGAAATCTTCCAAACTAATTGCTTTTGGCGTCCTCTTTCGAATGAGCCCCTTTTATTTGATTTCGTAACAAAAAATTTTTTTCACCAAAAAAATCATGGGCTATAGGCCAGTGATTTTTGGTGATTTTGAGTGAAATTTTTTTTGCAAAAATTTTGATGCCATTCGAAAGAGCATGTCAAAAAATGGTGGTCTGGTTGGTTTTCCCGTTCCCTGGAGCCTGGAAACATGGAAAAAATGACGAAAAACCGTTGAAATGGCCTCATTTCCAGTCAATTTTCAGAATGCTCAAAATTAATTAATTCGATGAATTCCTGTAAAATTTCCAGTGCCATTTGAAAGTAGATATTCTAAACTGTGGATTGCGATAATTTTCCAGGCTGGAAATTGCGCATTGAATGAAAAATGACTCATCAACGAAACGCTTCCAGGAGATACAAAAATCGTTCCAGTTCCGTCAAATTGAGATACTTTCCAGTGAAATCTTCCAAACTAATTGCTTTTGGCGTCCTCTTTCGAATGAGACCCCTTTTATTTGATTTCGGAACAAAAAATTTTTTTCACCAAAAAAATCATGGGCTATAGGCCAGTGATTTTTGGTGATTTTGAGTGAATTTTTTTTTGCAAAAATGTTGATGCCATTCGAAAGAGCATGTTAAAAAATGGTGGTCTGGTTGGTTTTCCCGTTCCCTGGAGCCTGGAAACATGGAAAAAATGACGAAAAACCGTTGAAATGGCCTCATTTCCAGTCAATTTTCTGAATGCTCAAAATTAATTAATTCGATGAATTCCTGTAAAATTTCCAGTGCCATTTGAAAGTAGATATTCTAAACTGTGGATTGCGATAATTTTCCAGGCTGGAAATTGCGCATTGAATGAAAAATGACTCATCAACGAAACGCTTCCAGGAGATACAAAAATCGTTCCAGTTCCGTCAAATTGAGATACTTTCCAGTGAAATCTTCCAAACTAATTGCTTTTGGCGTCCTCTTTCGAATGAGACCCCTTTTATTTGATTTCGGAACAAAAAATTTTTTTCACCAAAAAAATCATGGGCTATAGGCCAGTGATTTTTGGTGATTTTGAGTGAATTTTTTTTTGCAAAAATGTTGATGCCATTCGAAAGAGCATGTTAAAAAATGGTGGTCTGGTTGGTTTTCCCGTTCCCTGGAGCCTGGAAACATGGAAAAAATGACGAAAAACCGTTGAAATGGCCTCATTTCCAGTCAATTTTCAGAATGCTCAAAATTAATTAATTCGATGAATTCCTGTAAAATTTCCAGTGCCATTTGAAAGTAGATATTCTAAACTGTGGATTGCGATAATTTTCCAGGCTGGAAATTGCGCATTGAATGAAAAATGACTCATCAACGAAACGCTTCCAGGAGATACAAAAATCGTTCCAGTTCCGTCAAATTGAGATACTTTCCAGTGAAATCTTCCAAACTAATTGCTTTTGGCGTCCTCTTTCGAATGAGACCCCTTTTATTTGATTTCGTAACAAAAAATTTTTTTCACCAAAAAAATCATGGGCTATAGGCCAGTGATTTTTGGTGATTTTGAGTGAAATTTTTTTTGCAAAAATTTTGATGCCATTCGAAAGAGCATGTTAAAAAATGGTGGTCTGGTTGGTTTTCCCGTTCCCTGGAGCCTGGAAACATGGAAAAAATGACGAAAAACCGTTGAAATGGCCTCATTTCCAGTCAATTTTCAGAATGCTCAAAATTAATTAATTCGATGAATTCCTGTAAAATTTCCAGTGCCATTTGAAAGTAGATATTCTAAACTGTGGATTGCGATAATTTTCCAGGCTGGAAATTGCGCATTGAATGAAAAATGACTCATCAACGAAACGCTTCCAGGAGATACAAAAATCGTTCCAGTTCCGTCAAATTGAGATACTTTCCAGTGAAATCTTCCAAACTAATTGCTTTTGGCGTCCTCTTTCGAATGAGACCCCTTTTATTTGATTTCGTAACAAAAAATTTTTTTCACCAAAAAAATCATGGGCTATAGGCCAGTGATTTTTGGTGATTTTGAGTGAAATTTTTTTTGCAAAAATTTTGATGCCATTCGAAAGAGCATGTTAAAGAATGGTGGTCTGGTTGGTTTTCCCGTTCCCTGGAGCCTGGAAACATGGAAAAAATGACGAAAAACCGTTGAAATGGCCTCATTTCCAGTCAATTTTCAGAATGCTCAAAATTAATTAATTCGATGAATTCCTGTAAAATTTCCAGTGCCATTTGAAAGTAGATATTCTAAACTGTGGATTGCGATAATTTTCCAGGCTGGAAATTGCGCATTGAATGAAAAATGACTCATCAACGAAACGCTTCCAGGAGATACAAAAATCGTTCCAGTTCCGTCAAATTGAGATACTTTCCAGTGAAATCTTCCAAACTAATTGCTTTTGGCGTCCTCTTTCGAATGAGACCCCTTTTATTTGATTTCGTAACAAAAAATTTTTTTCACCAAAAAAATCATGGGCTATAGGCCAGTGATTTTTGGTGATTTTGAGTGAAATTTTTTTTGCAAAAATTTTGATGCCATTCGAAAGAGCATGTTAAAAAATGGTGGTCTGGTTGGTTTTCCCGTTCCCTGGAGCCTGGAAACATGGAAAAAATGACGAAAAACCGTTGAAATGGCCTCATTTCCAGTCAATTTTCAGAATGCTCAAAATTAATTAATTCGATGAATTCCTGTAAAATTTCCAGTGCCATTTGAAAGTAGATATTCTAAACTGTGGATTGCGATAATTTTCCAGGCTGGAAATTGCGCATTGAATGAAAAATGACTCATCAACGAAACGCCTCCAGGAGATACAAAAATCGTTCCAGTTCCGTCAAATTGAGATACTTTCCAGTGAAATCTTCCAAACTAATTGCTTTTGGCGTCCTCTTTCGAATGAGACCCCTTTTATTTGATTTCGTAACAAAAAATTTTTTTCACCAAAAAAATCATGGGCTATAGGCCAGTGATTTTTGGTGATTTTGAGTGAAATTTTTTTTGCAAAAATTTTGATGCCATTCGAAAGAGCATGTCAAAAAATGGTGGTCTGGTTGGTTTTCCCGTTCCCTGGAGCCTGGAAACATGGAAAAAATGACGAAAAACCGTTGAAATGGCCTCATTTCCAGTCAATTTTCAGAATGCTCAAAATTAATTAATTCGATGAATTCCTGTAAAATTTCCAGTGCCATTTGAAAGTAGATATTCTAAACTGTGGATTGCGATAATTTTCCAGGCTGGAAATTGCGCATTGAATGAAAAATGACTCATCAACGAAACGCTTCCAGGAGATACAAAAATCGTTCCAGTTCCGTCAAATTGAGATACTTTCCAGTGAAATCTTCCAAACTAATTGCTTTTGGCGTCCTCTTTCGAATGAGACCCCTTTTATTTGATTTCGTAACAAAAAATTTTTTTCGCCAAAAAAATCATGGGCTATAGGCCAGTGATTTTTGGTGATTTTGAGTGAAATTTTTTTTGCAAAAATTTTGATGCCATTCGAAAGAGCATGTTAAAAAATGGTGGTCTGGTTGGTTTTCCCGTTCCCTGGAGCCTGGAAACATGGAAAAAAAGACGAAAAACCGTTGAAATGGCCTCATTTCCAGTCAATTTTCAGAATGCTCAAAATTAATTAATTCGATGAATTCCTGTAAAATTTCCAGTGCCATTTGAAAGTAGATATTCTAAACTGTGGATTGCGATAATTTTCCAGGCTGGAAATTGCGCATTGAATGAAAAATGACTCATCAACGAAACGCTTCCAGGAGATACAAAAATCGTTCCAGTTCCGTCAAATTGAGATACTTTCCAGTGAAATCTTCCAAACTAATTGCTTTTGGCGTCCTCTTTCGAATGAGACCCCTTTTATTTGGAAAAAATGACGAAAAACCGTTGAAATGGCCTCATTTCCAGTCAATTTTCAGAATGCTCAAAATTAATTAATTCTATGAATTCCTGTAAAATTTCCAGTGCCATTTGAAAGTAGATATTCTAAACTGTGGATTGCGATAATTTTCCAGGCTGGAAATTGCGCATTGAATGAAAAATGACTCATCAACGAAACGCTTCCAGGAGATACAAAAATCGTTCCAGTTCCGTCAAATTGAGATACTTTCCAGTGAAATCTTCCAAACTAATTGCTTTTGGCGTCCTCTTTCGAATGAGACCCCTTTTATTTGGAAAAAATGACGAAAAACCGTTGAAATGGCCTCATTTCCAGTCAATTTTCAGAATGCTCAAAATTAATTAATTCTATGAATTCCTGTAAAATTTCCAGTGCCATTTGAAAGTAGATATTCTAAACTGTGGATTGCGATAATTTTCCAGGCTGGAAATTGCGCATTGAATGAAAAATGACTCATCAACGAAACGCTTCCAGGAGATACAAAAATCGTTCCAGTTCCGTCAAATTGAGATACTTTCCAGTGAAATCTTCCAAACTAATTGCTTTTGGCGTCCTCTTTCGAATGAGACCCCTTTTATTTGATTTCGTAACAAAAAATTTTTTTCGCCAAAAAAATCATGGGCTATAGGCCAGTGATTTTTGGTGATTTTGAGTGAAATTTTTTTTGCAAAAATTTTGATGCCATTCGAAAGAGCATGTTAAAAAATGGTGGTCTGGTTGGTTTTCCCGTTCCCTGGAGCCTGGAAACATGGAAAAAAAGACGAAAAACCGTTGAAATGGCCTCATTTCCAGTCAATTTTCAGAATGCTCAAAATTAATTAATTCGATGAATTCCTGTAAAATTTCCAGTGCCATTTGAAAGTAGATATTCTAAACTGTGGATTGCGATAATTTTCCAGGCTGGAAATTGCGCATTGAATGAAAAATGACTCATCAACGAAACGCTTCCAGGAGATACAAAAATCGTTCCAGTTCCGTCAAATTGAGATACTTTCCAGTGAAATCTTCCAAACTAATTGCTTTTGGCGTCCTCTTTCGAATGAGACCCCTTTTATTTGGAAAAAATGACGAAAAACCGTTGAAATGGCCTCATTTCCAGTCAATTTTCAGAATGCTCAAAATTAATTAATTCTATGAATTCCTGTAAAATTTCCAGTGCCATTTGAAAGTAGATATTCTAAACTGTGGATTGCGATAATTTTCCAGGCTGGAAATTGCGCATTGAATGAAAAATGACTCATCAACGAAACGCTTCCAGGAGATACAAAAATCGTTCCAGTTCCGTCAAATTGAGATACTTTCCAGTGAAATCTTCCAAACTAATTGCTTTTGGCGTCCTCTTTCGAATGAGACCCCTTTTATTTGATTTCGTAACAAAAAATTTTTTTCACCAAAAAAATCATGGGCTATAGGCCAGTGATTTTTGGTGATTTTGAGTGAAATTTTTTTTGCAAAAATTTTGATGCCATTCGAAAGAGCATGTTAAAAAATGGTGGTCTGGTTGGTTTTCCCGTTCCCTGGAGCCTGGAAACATGGAAAAAATGAAGAAAAACCGTTGAAATGGCCTCATTTCCAGTCAATTTTCAGAATGCTCAAAATTAATTAATTCGATGAATTCCTGTAAAATTTCCAGTGCCATTTGAAAGTAGATATTCTAAACTGTGGATTGCGATAATTTTCCAGGCTGGAAATTGCGCATTGAATGAAAAATGACTCATCAACGAAACGCTCCAGGAGATACAAAAATCGTTCCAGTTCCGTCAAATTGAGATACTTTCCAGTGAAATCTTCCAAACTAATTGCTTTTGGCGTCCTCTTTCGAATGAGACCCCTTTTATTTGATTTCGTAACAAAAAATTTTTTTCACCAAAAAAATCATGGGCTATAGGCCAGTGATTTTTGGTGATTTTGAGTGAAATTTTTTTTGCAAAAATTTTGATGCCATTCGAAAGAGCATGTTAAAAAATGGTGGTCTGGTTGGTTTTCCCGTTCCCTGGAGCCTGGAAACATGGAAAAAATGACGAAAAACCGTTGAAATGGCCTCATTTCCAGTCAATTTTCAGAATGCTCAAAATTAATTAATTCGATGAATTCCTGTAAAATTTCCAGTGCCATTTGAAAGTAGATATTCTAAACTGTGGATTGCGATAATTTTCCAGGCTGGAAATTGCGCATTGAATGAAAAATGACTCATCAACGAAACGCTTCCAGGAGATACAAAAATCGTTCCAGTTCCGTCAAATTGAGATACTTTCCAGTGAAATCTTCCAAACTAATTGCTTTTGGCGTCCTCTTTCGAATGAGACCCCTTTTATTTGGAAAAAATGACGAAAAACCGTTGAAATGGCCTCATTTCCAGTCAATTTTCAGAATGCTCAAAATTAATTAATTCTATGAATTCCTGTAAAATTTCCAGTGCCATTTGAAAGTAGATATTCTAAACTGTGGATTGCGATAATTTTCCAGGCTGGAAATTGCGCATTGAATGAAAAATGACTCATCAACGAAACGCTTCCAGGAGATACAAAAATCGTTCCAGTTCCGTCAAATTGAGATACTTTCCAGTGAAATCTTCCAAACTAATTGCTTTTGGCGTCCTCTTTCGAATGAGACCCCTTTTATTTGATTTCGTAACAAAAAATTTTTTTCACCAAAAAAATCATGGGCTATAGGCCAGTGATTTTTGGTGATTTTGAGTGAAATTTTTTTTGCAAAAATTTTGATGCCATTCGAAAGAGCATGTTAAAAAATGGTGGTCTGGTTGGTTTTCCCGTTCCCTGGAGCCTGGAAACATGGAAAAAATGACGAAAAACCGTTGAAATGGCCTCATTTCCAGTCAATTTTCAGAATGCTCAAAATTAATTAATTCGATGAATTCCTGTAAAATTTCCAGTGCCATTTGAAAGTAGATATTCTAAACTGTGGATTGCGATAATTTTCCAGGCTGGAAATTGCGCATTGAATGAAAAATGACTCATCAACGAAACGCTTCCAGGAGATACAAAAATCGTTCCAGTTCCGTCAAATTGAGATACTTTCCAGTGAAATCTTCCAAACTAATTGCTTTTGGCGTCCTCTTTCGAATGAGACCCCTTTTATTTGATTTCGTAACAAAAAATTTTTTTCACCAAAAAAATCATGGGCTATAGGCCAGTGATTTTTGGTGATTTTGAGTGAAATTTTTTTTGCAAAAATTTTGATGCCATTCGAAAGAGCATGTTAAAAAATGGTGGTCTGGTTGGTTTTCCCGTTCCCTGGAGCCTGGAAACATGGAAAAAATGACGAAAAACCGTTGAAATGGCCTCATTTCCAGTCAATTTTCAGAATGCTCAAAATTAATTAATTCGATGAATTCCTGTAAAATTTCCAGTGCCATTTGAAAGTAGATATTCTAAACTGTGGATTGCGATAATTTTCCAGGCTGGAAATTGCGCATTGAATGAAAAATGACTCATCAACGAAACGCTTCCAGGAGATACAAAAATCGTTCCAGTTCCGTCAAATTGAGATACTTTCCAGTGAAATCTTCCAAACTAATTGCTTTTGGCGTCCTCTTTCGAATGAGACCCCTTTTATTTGATTTCGTAAAAAAAAATTTTTTTCACCAAAAAAATCATGGGCTATAGGCCAGTGATTTTTGGTGATTTTGAGTGAAATTTTTTTTGCAAAAATTTTGATGCCATTCGAAAGAGCATGTTAAAAAATGGTGGTCTGGTTGGTTTTCCCGTTCCCTGGAGCCTGGAAACATGGAAAAAATGACGAAAAACCGTTGAAATGGCCTCATTTCCAGTCAATTTTCAGAATGCTCAAAATTAATTAATTCGATGAATTCCTGTAAAATTTCCAGTGCCATTTGAAAGTAGATATTCTAAACTGTGGATTGCGATAATTTTCCAGGCTGGAAATTGCGCATTGAATGAAAAATGACTCATCAACGAAACGCTTCCAGGAGATACAAAAATCGTTCCAGTTCCGTCAAATTGAGATACTTTCCAGTGAAATCTTCCAAACTAATTGCTTTTGGCGTCCTCTTTCGAATGAGACCCCTTTTATTTGATTTCGTAACAAAAAATTTTTTTCACCAAAAAAATCATGGGCTATAGGCCAGTGATTTTTGGTGATTTTGAGTGAAATTTTTTTTGCAAAAATTTTGATGCCATTCGAAAGAGCATGTTAAAAAATGGTGGTCTGGTTGGTTTTCCCGTTCCCTGGAGCCTGGAAACATGGAAAAAATGACGAAAAACCGTTGAAATGGCCTCATTTCCAGTCAATTTTCAGAATGCTCAAAATTAATTAATTCGATGAATTCCTGTAAAATTTCCAGTGCCATTTGAAAGTAGATATTCTAAACTGTGGATTGCGATAATTTTCCAGGCTGGAAATTGCGCATTGAATGAAAAATGACTCATCAACGAAACGCTTCCAGGAGATACAAAAATCGTTCCAGTTCCGTCAAATTGAGATACTTTCCAGTGAAATCTTCCAAACTAATTGCTTTTGGCGTCCTCTTTCGAATGAGACCCCTTTTATTTGGAAAAAATGACGAAAAACCGTTGAAATGGCCTCATTTCCAGTCAATTTTCAGAATGCTCAAAATTAATTAATTCTATGAATTCCTGTAAAATTTCCAGTGCCATTTGAAAGTAGATATTCTAAACTGTGGATTGCGATAATTTTCCAGGCTGGAAATTGCGCATTGAATGAAAAATGACTCATCAACGAAACGCTTCCAGGAGATACAAAAATCGTTCCAGTTCCGTCAAATTGAGATACTTTCCAGTGAAATCTTCCAAACTAATTGCTTTTGGCGTCCTCTTTCGAATGAGACCCCTTTTATTTGATTTCGTAACAAAAAATTTTTTTCACCAAAAAAATCATGGGCTATAGGCCAGTGATTTTTGGTGATTTTGAGTGAAATTTTTTTTGCAAAAATTTTGATGCCATTCGAAAGAGCATGTTAAAAAATGGTGGTCTGGTTGGTTTTCCCGTTCCCTGGAGCCTGGAAACATGGAAAAAATGACGAAAAACCGTTGAAATGGCCTCATTTCCAGTCAATTTTCAGAATGCTCAAAATTAATTAATTCGATGAATTCCTGTAAAATTTCCAGTGCCATTTGAAAGTAGATATTCTAAACTGTGGATTGCGATAATTTTCCAGGCTGGAAATTGCGCATTGAATGAAAAATGACTCATCAACGAAACGCTTCCAGGAGATACAAAAATCGTTCCAGTTCCGTCAAATTGAGATACTTTCCAGTGAAATCTTCCAAACTAATTGCTTTTGGCGTCCTCTTTCGAATGAGACCCCTTTTATTTGATTTGGTAACAAAAATTTTTTTCACCAAAAAAATCATGGGCTATAGGCCAGTGATTTTTGGTGATTTTGAGTGAAATTTTTTTTGCAAAAATTTTGATGCCATTCGAAAGAGCATGTTAAAAAATGGTGGTCTGGTTGGTTTTCCCGTTCCCTGGAGCCTGGAAACATGGAAAAAATGACGAAAAACCGTTGAAATGGCCTCATTTCCAGTCAATTTTCAGAATGCTCAAAATTAATTAATTCGATGAATTCCTGTAAAATTTCCAGTGCCATTTGAAAGTAGATATTCTAAACTGTGGATTGCGATAATTTTCCAGGCTGGAAATTGCGCATTGAATGAAAAATGACTCATCAACGAAACGCTTCCAGGAGATACAAAAATCGTTCCAGTTCCGTCAAATTGAGATACTTTCCAGTGAAATCTTCCAAACTAATTGCTTTTGGCGTCCTCTTTCGAATGAGACCCCTTTTATTTGATTTCGTAACAAAAAATTTTTTTCACCAAAAAAATCATGGGCTATAGGCCAGTGATTTTTGGTGATTTTGAGTGAAATTTTTTTTGCAAAAATTTTGATGCCATTCGAAAGAGCATGTTAAAAAATGGTGGTCTGGTTGGTTTTCCCGTTCCCTGGAGCCTGGAAACATGGAAAAAATGACGAAAAACCGTTGAAATGGCCTCATTTCCAGTCAATTTTCAGAATGCTCAAAATTAATTAATTCGATGAATTCCTGTAAAATTTCCAGTGCCATTTGAAAGTAGATATTCTAAACTGTGGATTGCGATAATTTTCCAGGCTGGAAATTGCGCATTGAATGAAAAATGACTCATCAACGAAACGCTTCCAGGAGATACAAAAATCGTTCCAGTTCCGTCAAATTGAGATACTTTCCAGTGAAATCTTCCAAACTAATTGCTTTTGGCGTCCTCTTTCGAATGAGACCCCTTTTATTTGATTTCGTAACAAAAAATTTTTTTCACCAAAAAAATCATGGGCTATAGGCCAGTGATTTTTGGTGATTTTGAGTGAAATTTTTTTTGCAAAAATTTTGATGCCATTCGAAAGAGCATGTCAAAAAATGGTGGTCTGGTTGGTTTTCCCGTTCCCTGGAGCCTGGAAACATGGAAAAAATGACGAAAAACCGTTGAAATGGGCTCATTTCCAGTCAATTTTCAGAATGCTCAAAATTAATTAATTCGATGAATTCCTGTAATATTTCCAGTGCCATTTGAAAGTAGATATTCTAAACTGTGGATTGCGATAATTTTCCAGGCTGGAAATTGCGCATTGAATGAAAAATGACTCATCAACGAAACGCTTCCAGGAGATACAAAAATCGTTCCAGTTCCGTCAAATTGAGATACTTTCCAGTGAAATCTTCCAAACTAATTGCTTTTGGCGTCCTCTTTCGAATGAGACCCCTTTTATTTGATTTCGTAACAAAAAATTTTTTTCACCAAAAAAATCATGGGCCTATAGGCCAGTGATTTTTGGCGATTTTGAGTGAAATTTTTTTTTAAAAAATTTTGATGCCCTTCGAAAGAGCATGTCAAAAAATGGTGGTCTGGTTGGTTTTCCCGTTCCCCGGAGCCTGGAAACATGGAAAAAATGACGAAAAACCGTTGAAATGGCCTCATTTCCAGTCAATTTTCAGAACGCTCAAAATTAATTAATTCGATGATTTCCAGTAAAATTTCCAGGGCCATTTGAAAGTAGATATTCTAAACTGTGGATTGCGATAATTTTCCAGGCTGGAAATTGCGCATTGAATGAAAAATGACTCATCAACGAAACGCTTCCAGGAGATACAAAAATCGTTCCAGTTCCGTCAAATTGAGATACTTTCCAGTGAAATGTTCCAAACTAATTGCTTTTGGCGTCCTCTTTCGAATGAGACCCCTTTTATTTGATTTCGTAACAAAAAATTTTTTTCACCAAAAAAATCATGGGCTATAGGCCAGTGATTTTTGGTGATTTTGAGTGAAATTTTTTTTGCAAAAATTTTGATGCCATTCGAAAGAGCATGTTAAAAAATGGTGGTCTGGTTGGTTTTCCCGTTCCCTGGAGCCTGGAAACATGGAAAAAATGACGAAAAACCGTTGAAATGGCCTCATTTCCAGTCAATTTTCAGAACGCTCAAAATTAATTAATTCGATGATTTCCAGTAAAATTTCCAGGGCCATTTGAAAGTAGATATTCTAAACTGTGGATTGCGATAATTTTCCAGGCTGGAAATTGCGCATTGAATGAAAAATGACTCATCAACGAAACGCTTCCAGGAGATACAAAAATCGTTCCAGTTCCGTCAAACTGAGATACTTTCCAGTGAAATCTTCCAAACTAATTGCTTTTGGCGTCCTCTTTCGAATGAGACCCCTTTGATTTGATTTCGTAACAAAAAAATTTTTTCACCAAAAAAATCATGGGCCTATAGGCCAGTGATTTTTGGCGATTTTGAGTGAAATTTTTTTTTAAAAAATTTTGATGCCATTCGAAAGAGCATGTCAAAAAATGGTGGTCTGGTTGGTTTTCCCGTTCCCCGGAGCCTGGAAACATGGAAAAAATGACGAAAAACCGTTGAAATGGCCTCATTTCCAGTCAATTTTCAGAACGCTCAAAATTAATTAATTCGATGATTTCCAGTAAAATTTCCAGGGCCATTTGAAAGTAGATATTCTAAACTGTGGATTGCGATAATTTTCCAGGCTGGAAATTGCGCATTGAATGAAAAATGACTCATGAACGAAACGCTTCCAGGAGATACAAAAATCGTTCCAGTTCCGTCAAATTGAGATACTTTCCAGTGAAATGTTCCAAACTAATTGCTTTTGGCGTCCTCTTTCGAATGAGACCCCTTTTATTTGATTTCGTAACAAAAAATTTTTTTCACCAAAAAATCACGGGCTATAGGCCAGTGATTTTTGGCGATTTTGAGTGAAATTTTTTTTGGAAAAATTTTGATGCCATTCGAAAGAGCATGTCAAAAAATGGTGGTCTGGTTGGTTTTCCCGTTCCCCGGAGCCTGGAAACATGGAAAAAATGACGAAAAACCGTTGAAATGGCCTCATTTCCAGTCAATTTTCAGAACGCTCAAAATTAATTAATTCGATGATTTCCAGTAAAATTTCCAGGGCCATTTGAAAGTAGATATTCTAAACTGTGGATTGCGATAATTTTCCAGGCTGGAAATTGCGCATTGAATGAAAAATGACTCATCAACGAAACGCTTCCAGGAGATACAAAAATCGTTCCAGTTCCGTCAAACTGAGATACTTTCCAGTGAAATCTTCCAAACTAATTGCTTTTGGCGTCCTCTTTCGAATGAGACCCCTTTGATTTGATTTCGTAACAAAAAATTTTTTTCACCAAAAAAATCATGGGCCTATAGGCCAGTGATTTTTGGCGATTTTGAGTGAAATTTTTTTTGAAAAAATTTTGATGCCATTCGAAAGAGCATGTCAAAAAATGGTGGTCTGGTTGGTTTTCCCGTTCCCCGGAGCCTGGAAACATGGAAAAAATGACGAAAAACCGTTGAAATGGCCTCAT
Organism: Leptarthrus brevirostris; assembly: GCA_964036015.1. Taxonomy (NCBI): domain Eukaryota; kingdom Metazoa; phylum Arthropoda; class Insecta; order Diptera; family Asilidae; genus Leptarthrus; species Leptarthrus brevirostris. The sequence continues at coordinate 12,572,993 of OZ038373.1, forward strand.
TTCCAGTCAATTTTCAGAACGCTCAAAATTAATTAATTCGATGATTTCCAGTAAAATTTCCAGGGCCATTTGAAAGTAGATATTCTAAACTGTGGATTGCGATAATTTTCCAGGCTGGAAATTGCGCATTGAATGAAAAATGACTCATCAACGAAACGCTTCCAGGAGATACAAAAATCGTTCCAGTTCCGTCAAACTGAGATACTTTCCAGTGAAATCTTCCAAACTAATTGCTTTTGGCGTCCTCTTTCGAATAAGACCCCTTTGATTTGATTTCGTAACAAAAAATTTTTTTCACCAAAAAAATCATGGGCCTATAGGCCAGTGATTTTTGGCGATTTTGAGTGAAATTTTTTTTGAAAAAATTTTGATGCCATTCGAAAGAGCATGTCAAAAAATGGTGGTCTGGTCGGTTTTCCCGTTCCCCGGAGCCTGGAAACATGGAAAAAATGACGAAAAACCGTTGAAATGGCCTCATTTCCAGTCAATTTTCAGAACGCTCAAAATTAATTAATTCGATGATTTCCAGTAAAATTTCCAGGGCCATTTGAAAGTAGATATTCTAAACTGTGGATTGCGATAATTTTCCAGGCTGGAAATTGCGCATTGAATGAAAAATGACTCATCAACGAAACGCTTCCAGGAGATACAAAAATCGTTCCAGTTCCGTCAAACGGAGATACTTTCCAGTGAAATCTTCCAAACTAATTGCTTTTGGCGTCCTCTTTCGAATGAGACCCCTTTTATTTGATTTCGTAACAAAAAATTTTTTTCACCAAAAAAATCATGGGCTATAGGCCAGTCAGTGATTTTTGGCGATTTTGAGTGAAATTTTTTTTGGTAAAATTTTGATGCCATTCGAAAGAGCATGTCAAAAAATGGTGGTCTGGTCGGTTTTCCCGTTCCCCGGAGCCTGGAAACATGGAAAAAATGACGAAAAACCGTTGAAATGGCCTCATATCCAGTCAATTTTCAGAACGCTCAAAATTAATTAATTCGTTGATTTCCAGTAAAATTTCCAGGGCCATTTGAAAGTAGATATTCTAAACTGTGGATTGCGATAATTTTCCAGGCTGGAAATTGCGCATTGAATGAAAAATGACTCATCAACGAAACGCTTCCAGGAGATACAAAAATCGTTCCAGTTCCGTCAAACTGAGATACTTTCCAGTGAAATCTTCCAAACTAATTGCTTTTGGCGTCCTCTTTCGAATGAGACCCCTTTGATTTGATTTCGTAACAAAAAATTTTTTTCACCAAAAAAATCATGGGCTATAGGCCAGTGATTTTTGGCGATTTTGAGTGAAATTTTTTTTGAAAAAATTTTGATGCCATTCGAAAGAGCATGTCAAAAAATGGTGGTCTGGTCGGTTTTCCCGTTCCCCGGAGCCTGGAAACATGGAAAAAATGACGAAAAACCGTTGAAATGGCCTCATTTCCAGTCAATTTTCAGAACGCTCAAAATTAATTAATTCGATGATTTCCAGTAAAATTTCCAGGGCCATTTGAAAGTAGATATTCTAAACTGTGGATTGCGATAATTTTCCAGGCTGGAAATTGCGCATTGAATGAAAAATGACTCATCAACGAAACGCTTCCAGGAGATACAAAAATCGTTCCAGTTCCGTCAAACGGAGATACTTTCCAGTGAAATCTTCCAAACTAATTGCTTTTGGCGTCCTCTTTCGAATGAGACCCCTTTTATTTGATTTCGTAAGAAAAAATTTTTTTCACCAAAAAAATCAGTGATTTTTGGCGATTTTGAGTGAAATTTTTTTTGGAAAAATTTTGATGCCATTCGAAAGAGCATGTCAAAAAATGGTGGTCTGGTCGGTTTTCCCGTTCCCCGGAGCCTGGAAACATGGAAAAAATGACGAAAAACCGTTGAAATGGCCTCATTTCCAGACAATTTTCAGAACGCTCAAAATTAATTAATTCGTTGATTTCCAGTAAAATTTCCAGGGCCATTTGAAAGTAGATATTCTAAACTGTGGATTGCGATAATTTTCCAGGCTGGAAATTGCGCATTGAATGAAAAATGACTCATCAACGAAACTCTTCCAGGAGATACAAAAATCGTTCCAGTTCCGTCAAATTGAGATACTTTCCAGTGAAATGTTCCAAACTAATTGCTTTTGGCGTCCTCTTTCGAATGAGACCCCTTTTATTTAATTTCGTAACAAAAAATTTTTTTCACCAAAAAAATCATGGGCTATAGGCCAGTGATTTTTGGCGATTTTGAGTGAAATTTTTTTTGGAAAAATTTTGATGCCATTCGAAAGAGCATGTCAAAATATGGTGGTCTGGTCGGTTTTCCCGTTCCCCGGAGCCTGGAAACATGGAAAAAATGACGAAAAACCGTTGAAATGGCCTCATTTCCAGTCAATTTTCAGAACGCTCAAAATTAATTAATTCGATGATTTCCAGTAAAATTTCCAGGGCCATTTGAAAGTAGATATTCTAAACTGTGGATTGCGATAATTTTCCAGGCTGGAAATTGCGCATTGAATGAAAAATGACTCATCAACGAAACGCTTCCAGGAGATACAAAAATCGTTCCAGTTCCGTCAAATTGAGATACTTTCCAGTGAAATCTTCCAAACTAATTGCTTTTGGCGTCCTCTTTCGAATGAGACCCCTTTTATTTGATTTCGTAAGAAAAAATTTTTTTCACCAAAAAAATCAGTGATTTTTGGCGATTTTGAGTGAAATTTTTTTTGGAAAAATTTTGATGCCATTCGAAAGAGCATGTCAAAAAATGGTGGTCTGGTCGGTTTTCCCGTTCCCCGGAGCCTGGAAACATGGAAAAAATGACGAAAAACCGTTGAAATGGCCTCATTTCCAGTCAATTTTCAGAACGCTCAAAATTAATTAATTCGATGATTTCCAGTAAAATTTCCAGGGCCATTTGAAAGTAGATATTCTAAACTGTGGACTGCGATAATTTTCCAGGCTGGAAATTGCGCATTGAATGAAAAATGACTCATCAACGAAACGCTTCCAGGAGATACAAAAATCGTTCCAGTTCCGTCAAATTGAGATACTTTCCAGTGAAATCTTCCAAACTAATTGCTTTTGGCGTCCTCTTTCGAATGAGACCCCTTTTATTTGATTTCGTAACAAAAAATTTTTTTCACCAAAAAAATCATGGGCTATAGGCCAGTGATTTTTGGCGATTTTGAGTGAAATTTTTTTTGGAAAAATTTTGATGCCATTCGAAAGAGCATGTCAAAAAATGGTGGTCTGGTCGGTTTTCCCGTTCCCCGGAGCCTGGAAACATGGAAAAAATGACGAAAAACCGTTGAAATGGCCTCATTTCCAGTCAATTTTCAGAACGCTCAAAATTAATTAATTCGTTGATTTCCAGTAAAATTTCCAGGGCCATTTGAAAGTAGATATTCTAAACTGTGGATTGCGATAATTTTCCAGGCTGGAAATTGCGCATTGAATGAAAAATGACTCATCAGCGAAACGCTTCCAGGAGATACAAAAATCGTTCCAGTTCCGTCAAATTGAGATACTTTCCAGTGAAATGTTCCAAACTAATTGCTTTTGGCGTCCTCTTTCGAATGAGACCCCTTTTATTTGATTTCGTAACAAAAAATTTTTTTCACCAAAAAAATCATGGGCTATAGGCCAGTGATTTTTGGCGATTTTGAGTGAAATTTTTTTTGGAAAAATTTTGATGCCATTCGAAAGAGCATGTCAAAAAATGGTGGTCTGGTCGGTTTTCCCGTTCCCCGGAGCCTGGAAACATGGAAAAAATGACGAAAAACCGTTGAAATGGCCTCATTTCCAGTCAATTTTCAGAACGCTCAAAATTAATTAATTCGATGATTTCCAGTAAAATTTCCAGGGCCATTTGAAAGTAGATATTCTAAACTATGGATTGCGATAATTTTCCAGGCTCGAAATTGCGCATTGAATGAAAAATGACTCATCAACGAAACGCTTCCAGGAGATACAAAAATCGTTCCAGTTCCGTCAAACTGAGATACTTTCCAGTGAAATCTTCCAAACTAATTGCTTTTGGCGTCCTCTTTCGAATGAGACCCCTTTTATTTGATTTCGTAACAAAAAATTTTTTTCACCAAAAAAATCATGGGCTATAAGGCCAGTGATTTTTGGCGATTTTGAGTGAAATTTTTTTTGGAAAAATTTTGATGCCATTCGAAAGAGCATGTCAAAAAATGGTGGTCTGGTCGGTTTTCCCGTTCCCCGGAGCCTGGAAACATGGAAAAAATGACGAAAAACCGTTGAAATGGCCTCATTTCCAGTCAATTTTCAGAACGCTCAAAATTAATTAATTCGATGATTTCCAGTAAAATTTCCAGGGCCATTTGAAAGTAGATATTCTAAACTGTGGATTGCGATAATTTTCCAGGCTGGAAATTGCGCATTGAATGAAAAATGACTCATCAACGAAACGCTTCCAGGAGATACGAACGTTATTCATTAAAGGTGATGTGCGGGCCTAGAAAATTTTAATAAGAAGAAGACAAAATTTTTCTTTCAGAAAGTGGAAATGTCGAGGAAATCGCATTTCTGAATTTTATTTTTATTAAATATGAATCCACGATCATCTGTGTTAAAAGATGCATGGGTAGTAATGTGGGTATTAGGAATTGGGATTCTATTATTTTCATTCTGGGAGAGCAATGCTGAATATGAAAATAATTTCTGAGCCTTTTCAATGATTTTGAATTGGAAATTGTGTGCAAGGTGTGTGGGGAACATGAATAAATTCAGTTAAATAACACAACTTCTATAATATTTCTTTATTATCAATATCGATCTCTTTGTCTTAACTAATGACTTTATCTTATCTTGCTTCCCAGGGCTTCGTAAGGATACAGCTGAGATGATCCCTTGTACACGCTTAAAACTGGAGGATTTTTCCTAAATCTTGGATTGATCGTGCTTCCTGTAATGAAATTCATAAGCTGTTCTTAACTTGCTCTTGGTCGTGAATGAGGAATGAAAATGTTAAGTAGATCCTACTCCTACTCCGAATTTCTAAAAAGCATAGCAGATGCGGACAGTCTACACCAATCAATAGGATTGATATTTAACCTGGTGAGTATACGTGTTAGGTTAAGCAATCTTCCATTCAATTGTAGAAAATCCAGTTTAATACCTATACCCAAACTTTTGCTATTAAAATTCGATTTCTGTCTGCCTTGCCTATCATAATAATTATATATTGATCGCAACAGCTTTTATATTATTGCTAATTCTTGTCACTAAACTAGACTAATTCTATTTATATCTTTTTAGGTGTTTCATTGTGGGCAAGAAGGATTGAAAAACTAGATGATGGCCCTTTAGCGCGTAATGTTGGAGGATCACCAATCCTATTAGCAACCCATTTAGAAAAATGAAGGACGCACTGTCACAAGCTTAATTCCACGGATTAGATATAGTAGTTTTAGTTAAGATCAGATTTAGCAGGATAAATCCTAGTTTATAAGCAAATTTGTCATATTTTTATGCCGAAAATTTGTATTTCATTTCCCTTTTGCATTGTAAACTTCATGTTTTGGTTAAATTGTAAAAAGAACTCGATTTGTCATAATAGTTGTTTTGCAAAATCCACTATAATACAATTAGGCTAAGATAGAAAGTATAATACTGTATGTAATGCTCCTTATTACTCTCATTAAAGAAAATATTAAAACTATGAAATCTTTCAATTATCAAAACCTTTTCCTTGGTACGTTCTATGATTTTCAGCTTTCTTATCAATGTGTCGCCGATTCTTTTCAATTTTAGAATCTCATCCTTGTTTAGCCAGCTCCAAGGTGTTCTTCGTGATAGGGAGAGTCTTTTACAAAATGGAAAATAAAAAAAAATGCTCAGAAAAGGACCTCTGTAGCCTGAATACGCAGTTCCCTCAAAGTTGAAAATTTGGTCGTAATTTGTCTTTTCAGGATATTATCCTTTTCTAATTAGGTTCTCGCTTGGTATTCTGATAGAGAAGACATTGTCAAATAGATTCTAAAAAATATTTGGTCTAAAAAGGACTTTAAATAAGAAAAATAAGCTATTAAACGATTCTTGTTTCAAAATGTTGTCCTTTTTCATTTTGTTAGGATGTTATCCTTGTCCAAATCGGGATCTGACTTCATATCCTGGTAGAGAAAATATCCTAGAATAGATTCCAAAAAAAATCCGGTCAAAAAAGGACTTAAAAGACCGAAAATAAGCCAAAAAACGATTTTTAGACGAAAAATTTGCTTGCTGCCGATTCTGGTGGCCTGGTGTCAAACTCGATTTTTTCAGCACCAGGCCATCATAACAGGTAGCAAGCAAATTTTTCTTCTGAAAATGGTTTTTTGGCTTATTTTCGGTGTTTTAAAGCCTTTTTTGACCGGATTTTTTTTGAATATATTCTGGGATGTTTTGTCTATCAGGACATAAGGTCAGATCCTGATTTGGACAAGGATAACGTCCTGAAATTAACGAAAAAGGACGAAATTTTGAAAATTAACCAAGCAGAAAGCGTTTTTCGATCAGATTAGTTTGTTATTGTATTGCATAAGGATCTCCCTACTAGGATATGAAACCTAGAGACCATTTGGAGATGATTAAGTATAAGGTTTTTCGAGGACGCACATTTTGTGGATGGCTAAGCTGGTACTTTTAAGAGGAGCAGATATGATTGGAAGTGACACATACTAGGTAGAATGAGGGGTCAGACTGGAAGGAATTGGATCCCCAAAAATATATATTTCCGAAAATCGAAACATACATTTTTCGTAAATTTCAGGACGTTATCCTTGTCCAAATCGGGATCTGACCTTATGTCCTGATAGACAAAAAATCCCAGAATAGATTCCAAAAAAATTCCGGTCGAAAAAGGCCTTAAAACACCGAAAATAAGCCAAAAAACGATTTTCAGAAGAAAAATTTGCTTGCTACCTGTTATGATGGTCTGGTGCTGAAAAAATCGAGTTTGACACCAGGCCACCAGAATCGGCAGCAAGCAAATTTTTCCGTTCGGCAAATCATTTTTGCTCTTATTTTCGGTGTTTTAAGGACTTTTTCGACAGGATTTTTTGTATCGTATTCTAGGGTGTTTTCCCTACCAGGATATGCAATCAGATCCGCATTTGGACAAGGATAACATCCTGAAATTAACGAAAAACGACGAAATTTTGGGTGTGGACGGAGTAGAATTTGTTTAATGGCTTATTTTTTTTAATTAAGGCCCTCTTTTGACCAAATTTTTTTTTCAATTAATTTAAAAATATTCTCCTTAACAGCCTGCAACGTCTCAGCTAGATTATAAAAGGATAAAGTCCTGAAATTAATCATAAAGGGATGACATTTCAAAATCTTAAGTAAAATTTGCTTTTCTTGGTAGAGAGATCCTTTTTCGACCAAACTTGCTTTATTATGAACTCAGCAAGGACTTCTTCACCAATGAGAGAACCTGCAAAGCCTGAAAACGATTGAAATTTCGAATATAAAGGACGAAAGGCAAATAATTGAAAAATCACATTTTTCAAAACTACTTTTAATAAATGAAAGTAAAGGTTTTTACAATGAACCGTTTTTTGTCTTTCAAGTTCACTACTTAAAGGACACTACTTAAGAATTATTATGAAAACTTAGCACTAACGCAAAATTAATTCTAAACAAAATCTTATGTAAATCGATCGCACTAAATTTAATCACTACAAAGTTAGATGTTAGGTAGTTTCACTCCATCCCTGATAGATTCGACGATACTGCAAGCATGTTCGGCAGGAAAATAATCCAATGTTCAGTGCAGCTGCAATTTTGTGCCAACTTCCACGGGACCAGCAAACTTTATTTAGTCCTGACTCTCCTTGAGCACATAGTTTGGATGTCATCCTCCCAAAGACATTGAATCATCTAAAAATAGAAGGAAAAACAATCTTTAGACTGACAAGATCAAACAATTTTAGAAAATCTCTAAAAATATCCCTCGTTATTAAAGGAACGTACCATAAGATCTTGTAGAAGCTGTTTCCCCCCATTTTGTCCAGTGCAGTAATGTGTCCCGATGGTATCGAGTAGAGTTCCGGTACAATATTCCACAAAGTCCCCATTGCGACACCGATATTCGATAATCTAAAAGAGAAAGAATATTTAATTTTAGGCAATGGTCAGATATTTGGCAAAAATTACAGAAATTTTCTTAGCACTAACTGAGGAAGTGCCTTGAATTTGTCATTTTGCGTGCCTGTCATGTCTGATATGATCAAATCGCCCCAACTGTGAGTACTGACTGAGTGAGGTTATGCATTAGGTCAGTTCACGTACTTCTGCAGCTGAAAATTCCTGCATTTTCCTTCTTTATGTGGTGGGGGTACAGTTGTCAAAAGTACAAAAACATTTTTCTGAAAACTGCAGGAGAAACCCTCACGAAAGCGCTAAGAGTGCTCTCGATTGTATTCTTGATTCGCATTAAGATGATTTTAGTCATCAATTTGGAGACTGCAGTTAAAAGACAGATACCCCGCCAATTGCTACAACTCCTTAGGTCACATTTTTTGGATATCTTTACAATTACGCCTGTTTTCCATTTACTGTGATAGGTCTCGGTTTCTTAACATTCCTGGATTACGAGGTGAAGATCCGCCTTAAGTAGTTCCACTGGTATTCCATCAATCCCTGGGATCTTACCGAGGTCCATCGACTTAGTTGCGTCAGCCAACTTTAATCTCGTCGAAGTTCTGGTGTTAATGTTGGCCACAGCCGGCGGGTGTTTAGGCTCGTGTGAAGAGGTATGCGACGATCCGAAGGTATTGTTTTTAGGACTTTAACAAAGTATTCTCTCCACCTCCACAGTTGATGTTCCTCCGTTACAAGAAGGGATCCACTTGTACCTCTTACAGGAAGTGTTGCAAGAGTCTTTCCTGCCAGTTTCTGGCAATATTGTAAAGAACTCCACTATCACCGCGGTAGACCGCTTCTTCTGCCTTTTTCGGCTAGCGCGTGAATGTATTTGCGCTTGTCACGTCTTATACTTCTTTGGACGCCTGTCTTTACAGATCGGTATGCAGTTCTGCGATGTTTAACTGCAACGTCGGTAGCAGAATTAATGCTGTCTTTAATCTGCTGTACCACAGCTCACAAGGCATCCTTTCGCCCTTTCCCAATCTTGGTCGATGGAATCGTCACTGTTATAACGCAGTGCATCATCCTTTTGGCACAATGCGATGGTATATGCGCTGCAGATGTTCAGTGTTTTAAGCCTCTGCACATGGAGCCGTGGCATATTAGATATTGTATTACGTGGGCGAACTGCTGCCGTGCATAAGCTCAACTTAGCTGTTACAAGATGGTGATCGCTGCCAATATCAGCACCGCACTTAAGACCTTACGCCGAGAAGACACTTTCTCCAACTTTTCGAAACAGCAATATTGTGAATATGGTTCTCAGTTCTACCATCTGGGGAAACCGAGGATGTTAAGTGGCATTTTTTGTGTTTAAATAAGGATCCACCGATGACAAGTTGCCGCGAGTTAGAAAATTCAATAAACAACTCCCCATTTGCGTTTCTGTTTCCAAGTCCAAACTTTCCCATTACATGTTCCAGGCCGTTGCTGTTAGAGCCAGCTTAGAGCATTGAGATCCTCCATGACTATTTTGATATTACCTTTAGGTTATCAAAGGTTATATGCCCTTTTTCGATCGGCGCATAGAATTGAATTATTGAGATGTTACGTACCATGGTCCGGAATCTGGCGGTGTTAATTCGGTCGGATATTGGTGACCAGTCCAGTAGTAATTGGCGGGCAAGCTTGGTTAGCTACAAGCCTACGCCTGCCATGCGTGGTGTATATAATTCTTCCTGGACAGAGTATAGCAGCACTGTTTTAGATTTTAATGTTTACTTGACCGAAAAAAAATAACTTATGCTGAAGGAACAAATGGAAAATGAAACATCGCCATTTCTTATAAACAATTAATTTTACTGATGTTCATAATAAAAATAAAATATGCAATACTCAATTCAAAAATACATTTAAACAATAGCTATTGAAAGGGGAAAAGAAATTTTATAAACCTATTGATAATTTTGCACATAAATAGAAAGGTAATCACAAAAAAATTTACATTTCAGAAGATGTTAACAATTAAAAACAACATCGCAATAACCAACTCATCACTTTTTTGCTTACTTCATTTTTCCCATCATAAATAAATCCTTAAATACTTAAATCGTTTGGTTGCTTGCTTATTTGCTCTTTAAATACAATATAAAATATGTAAATACAAATGTTCGACTAAAACAATTTCTTGACTATGTGAAACTTTATACAATCTTATCGTAATTCTAAACAATTGCCACGCCAAGTAGCAATTTTAAAACGTTAAAACAGAAAACAAGGTAAAAAATAATGTCAGCATTGTGATTTTAGAATATTCGTGTTTTGTATGTACAGAAATTATGCTGAAGAAGTATTTGCTGCAGAAAAATATAAATAAACGCACGCAAAATACTTGCTGTCGTGAGTATTTTTTCAGAAAAATATGAAAAATTAATTATTCTAGCATTGCAGTAAAATCTTAAATTATATCAAAAGTAATAAACGTAAACGAGGCTGCTTATATACACTATTCACGTTTTCGTAGTTTCTTTTTTAAATCGTGAAAATCCATGAAAGCTATTCAAACGAAAACGTGTAAAAAAACGCGACAAAAAAAACCTTCGATCACGTAAATAGTATGAAGATTATTTTTATATGCACAATTTTTGCTAGTTATATACCTTCATCGATTTATTGATGCTAATCAGAGGTGGATTTTCATTTTACATTTAATCTTATTGCTATAATATTGAAATTCGGTAAAAAATGGAGAGCCATAGTGCGATTAATTTTAATATTGTGGCACAGTCGAGATCCGTGGAACAGTTTAAAAACAAACAAAAAATCGTTGTTGGGTAAATTGCACATAAATTTACAAATAATTAGATCAGAGCAGCTTTTTCGAGTGCAAAATGTCTCTCTTCAGTGTTATTATTACTTAGGAATACTATGTTTTACAAAATTTTAAAGTATGCTTTACCAAAAAACCAGTGGAAGCTTCCGATTGAATTGAACATTAAATTTTATTCTTTAAATCGCCTAATGCAGACAACAAACCTTTAGAATGCCAAATTATTACAATATTTCATTTGTTTTGGAGGTTCAGCCCCCAAAATGCTACATTTCCACTTTCGCAAAAAAAAACTGTTCTCGATTCGAAATCTATGTAAGTTGCACTCTACGAGAAAGTAACTAAAAGAGTAGCCCTATCGTGTATATGTCGTACTACGAGGAAGTAGGCTTTTTATCTGGGCGCTGGGTGCTGTGCTGTCACTTAGTTTATTGACAAAGCCTACTCTAGAAACAAGCCCGAAAGCTGACATTAACAGCTGAGCATTGGTGGTGTAAACAAGCCGAAACTTGCCACAATAAACATTAGGAAAAGTTTGTGAATTGTATTTTTTCGTACTATTTCTCGCATTAGTTTTAAAGTTTCAAATTAGATTTTACTTGATGTTAACCTACAAATGTGAACACGATAAAAAGTGTCTCTCTTATACAATTTTAATGTGTTTAAAAGGAAAACTCTCTTGTGCTCGTTTTGTTGAAGTATTGAACTTAAAATGCATCAATGAAATCAGCGTTTCTCTTTGATTTTGATTACGAGATTGTGCAGTTTTATTTGTGTACAAGGATTGGTTAATCTGTGTTACAACAAAACTGAAATAATAACGAAACGGTTGGTGATGAAATGGCCGAAATATCATGTTTTCCAGGCTTGTATCTAGAGTAGGCTGTGGTCTTGAGATCACAGCTGTTTCGTACATTCTGCACTGGCGGCACATAAAAGGTTATCCAAAGAGGATTTTGTAAAAATTCGAATTATTTTATCAATAAACTTTAAATTAAAATTTTTTTGTTTTTACGGCTAATTTTGATATAATATGATTTGGTAGAATTTTGTTTGCCACGTTTTTTGACATATCTTTAGCCATTTTGTAAACAGCATGCAAATTTATATAAATTGTTGGTACTATTTGGGACTAGAAACAATTTTTAATTGTTTGTTAATGTTCAGATAATACTAAAATGGAACGCTAAAACAAACGTGCTACGATCATTGAATTGCACAAGTCCGAAATGAAGACTTCTGACATTGTCGAGGCAACTGATTTCAAGCAAAGCACACTTTACAAAGCATTGAAACGATTCCGGCAGCTTGGAGGGACATCAGATCGACGTCGGAGTGGCCGTCCAGTTAGTGCAACGACCCCGGAGAATGTAAACAAGATCATATGCAAGATCCGTCGTAACCAGGCACGTTCGATGCGCAAGATGGCGAAGGAGGTCGGTATCAGCGAGTTTAGCATTCGAAACATCGTCAAAAGGAAAATGGGAATGCGCAGTTACAAAATCGACCGCGTACATTTCCTCAACGAAACGATGAAACTGAAAAGGCTACAAAAATCCCGTCGAATGCTTTGTTTGGTCGCTGGTGGTCGTATCCAACGTTTTCTTCTCACCGACGAGAAAATTTTTACCGTCGAGCAGATGCACAATAGGCAAAATCATCGGCAATTGCCCAAGCAGGGCCAGAATAAAAAACATCATTGCTCGCAAGCATTTTCAAGCCTCCGTAATGATTTGGGCCGGCGTCTGCGCAAAAGGAAGGACGCCGTTGGTGTTCATCGACAGAAATGTCAAAATCAACAAGTGATCCTTCGGAATGCATTAGAGTCGAGGACGATGGAGCGCTTCAGCGGGCAAGGTTTTACACTTCAGCAGGACTGGGCTCCGGCACATTCGGCCCAATCAACGATCGCGACTTGCGACGAGTCGTCTCCCGGATTTTGGGTCAAGGATATTTGGCCAGCAAATTCGCCGGATCTGAATCCAATGGACTTTTCCGTATGATCTGTCGTGGAGCAAAACATCTCGCGAAGCAGATACAACACAGAAGCTGCACTTAAAACAGCGTTGATGAGGGCGTGGGACGAAATAACGGTGGAAGACTATGGGACAATCGTCGGAACTTTTCGAAAACGGCTCCGTAAATGCATTGAAGCAGAAGGGGGCAATTTTGAACATTTGTTAGTTTTTTTTTTTGCTAATTATTATTAATACTAGTCTAAAAAATGTTATCAACCGTTTACTGATGTTGATTCGTTCACCTATAAGAAAATTGTGTTCTGTTGAATTACATCTAAAAATTCTGCGAACTTTTATCGCACCCTGTGTATACACTAGTCTGGAAAAAAATACATAAAGTCTTCCATCAGATGAGTGGATCTTGAATGGAGACATAATTGCTTCACTAGAGCTGTTAAATAGGGTTTTATAACGATCGGCGATCGTGCATTCAGTTTTGAAGAAGTCTTCGTCGGACGGTTGCGGAGGAAATGTCGATGTTATGCGCACTTATTAACTGTTGTCTTAAATTTGTTTTGAAACGGTCCGCCAAAGATCTACGAAATAAAAACCGATCTTGACTAAGAATAGTCTTTCGCGGTCTTACCGATTTTTTACGACGTTCTACGGGGTGAACTTCATAACCTACGAACTTATTCACGTTTAGGTCAATTTTCCCGATACAGCTTTTTGTTCACTATCTGAACACTAAATTGAAAATGAAATCAAACTTGCTTCTATTGGATCTTTTATAAGCTATTGAATCGTAAAGTAAGTATGCTAAGTGCACTTCTCATTTTCTTCATTAGTAAATTGCACCCGTGCGAAGCCGGGCCGGGTCTCTCGTTGTAAATAAATAATACCCTTCCCATAATGTTGTCGAATAATTCATAATAAAAATTCGTACACTGATCACTGCAAATACTACTTAATTGTACAAATTATTACAATTAAATTATAGGAGCAGTGTAAAGAAGATAGTGTTGACTTATGCAATTTAAGTAAAATTTTTCAGTATAACTAAAACTAAGTATTATTTTATACGTATACAAGTGTCCAATGTACACGTACAACAAATGCCGTTGCGGTTCCGCAATGGTTCTTAAACGATGATAAAAGTCAACAGTACAGACGTTGTGTCAAAGTGTATAGTATCGTTGCGTGACGTATTAGTCCACGCAGGTCAATATTCGAATATGCTGCTGCTGGGACACAGTATATTCGATTGTATATACGAATATTGAAACCAATGTAACTATTGTTGAACAGTAAAAGTATTGCACAATGCATCGGACCTTAAAGAGACATTTTGCACTTCATTAAAACTATGGCTGCAACCACAAATGCAAGAATACATACAATTGTATAGAAAAATATGTTTATAAAAAAAATACTGGTTATTTTTTAATATAAATGGCTGATAAAATAAAAAGAATACTTAATATGAATGCACAATTCATATTTTCCCTGCATTTGTGATCAAGCCCTTACACACATTAAGCTAATACTTAAAAAGTAAATTATGTTACAAATATTGTCATTGTATAAATTGTAAACGTAAATATACTAAACGGTTTTCAAATTTGTTGTAAATTCTTCTATTTTGTTTAGAACGTGTTATTAAAAAAATTTTATTCATAAAAGAAGCTTCGTCTTCAAGCATGCAACTTTTTTTGATTTCATTATTATTATTTGTTAAATATATAGCTATAAAAATTGCACTTATATTATCAAATTTAACAGAATTAACGACTTTTATTTTCCTAATGATATGGGAAAATTCCAATTATTAGAGTTTACTATTATCGTATTAGTTAATAATATATCACACAAACTCAATAAGATGTCATATTAAGGAAAGCAATTCGAAAAATAATAAGTCGTATAAAACATAAAAAAAATATTCTTATTTCATTTTCAGTTTGATTTCTTCGAGCTTCGATTGTTGAGAATATAAAATGTGAATTTCTTCCATGTTCTATACTAAACACCTATGTAGACATATAATTTTTTATAGTATAATATACTATTGTTTTTTTTATAGGTTTTGAATGATCTTCGTGGACATTTTGTTTCGACATACCCTTATTTCGCAAAATGAACAATCTTTTTTCGTTACGTGACAACCTTATTTTACTTACTATTAGATAACCGGCTCCCTAAATAACCCAGCTTGTCTTGAAAAAGTAACACTGGCACCACAGTAAAACGAAATATATCTTTTAAAGTCATAAGAATATCCATGCAAATAAAGAGTACAGCTAGTGTGCAGTCATTTACTCCGATAACAATTATGTTCTCATCCGGAAAGAATCAGAGACTCCTGTTAAAAAAGTACCGCCAAATCTTGTCGAAGAGTGAAAATGTACCAAAAAGTACCACGAATAATAAGAATTCATATGAAGCAATATTTCTGACAAACTGGATACCGACAATGCTAAACAGCAGGGTCATCAATGGCAGTTTAGGGGACTTTTCCATCAGGAAAACAGTTAACAGAGAAACACCCCTGCTTTGGAACATCTCTCTAAACAAAATCCTCAAATCCCTCGTCAACAAAAATATATGACTGTACGCGGCGCACTCTTCGCGGTCTACCGCAAAAACGGTTGATCGTATGAAAAAAAAGTTCAAACAAAAGTTGTAGAGAATTTTATACTCTACAACTTTTATAATAGGTGCAAATCTCATTAAAGCAATAGAAAGCGAGATATTCGCGAAAAACCGATTTTTATGACCTTTGACCTTCAATATCTTAAGACGCGGACACGAAAACATTTGTGACTTTTGAGACAACATTTAGAACGACAAAACAAAGGTTTATACCAATTTACAGCTTATTATCTTTCATTCCGAGGTGAAACCCCTAATATGACTGGGCTAGTAGCGTACACAGACGACATATTCTTGCTGGGAAAAGGAAAGTTCCTACAAAGGGTCAGTTATGTCATGAGGTGTGTTTTGACAGATATATCAAGATGGGCAGAGGACAACGGTCTTATGGTAAACCCCCGTAAGACAGAATTGGTCATGTTCACAAGGAAATATAAACTACCTATTTGGAAACCACCAAAACTTAAAGGTAGTGTCCTCAAACTCTGCTCGGAAGCCAAGTTTCTGGGCGTCATATTCAATTTCAAATTGAATTGGAGACGAAATATGGAACAGAGGATGAAGAAAGGACTTAATGCATTCTATGCATGCAAGAAAACCTTTGGTAAGAAATGAGGCATGAAACCGCATATTGTATACTGGATGTACACAGCGATAGTCATTCCTATTCTTACCCATGGATCAATTGTTTAGTGGGATGCAGTTAACAAGCAATCTCACCTTAACTCTTTAGTAAAGGTGCAAAGGTTCGCTTGCTTGGGAACAACAGGTGCAATAAAATCCACACCACAAGCTGTTTTGGAAGCCATTTTACACCTTCAACCCATAGAACTCCACACGAAAAGAATGAAAACCTTGGCAGCTCTTAGAGAAAACAGCCAATGGACACCACAGAGGTTTGGACATGCAGTCATACTGAACTTCTTTAATCAACGGATTATATGAAGCCACAATATGACTTTAGGAAACCCTTTTCCGTTATAATATCTAACAGAGAAGATTGGAAGCACCCTGAACACATAATTAAAGGAATTGCCATCTTCAAAGATGGATCGAAAACATAAAAGGGGATTGGAGCTGGAGTTTTCTCGGAAGCGCTGCAAATAAGTAAGTCGCATAGACTCACCAACGAATGCAGCATCTTCCAAGCGGAAATATACGCTATAATGAAAGCTGCACTTACTGCCCAAGAAAAACAGATGTTAGCAACTGAGATCACTATTTGTGTGGACAGTCAAGCAGCACTCAAATCGCTGAAGGTATTCCCGTGCAAAATTTAATTAACTCAACGACTTTTGCCAGCCGATAAGAATCGTCGCTTGGCATGTGGAAATTTCTTTGCCTACATGGCAGAAACCGAGGAGAATTTTTGCCAAAAAATCATCATGAGTTATGAGGCGCATTTCACGCTAAAGGGAACCATAAACAAACAATAATTGTCGGTTCTATGGCACCGAAAACCATCAAATTATTGAGAAGGTACCTCTTTATAACCAAAAAGTTACTGTTTTCTGCGGTTCTTCTTAATCAGGTGCGTTATCGGGCTATGATAACTGATTTTTTTATTCTGATTCATCGTGAAAGTGGTATGGATCACTTCTAGTCTATGGATCAACGAAACGGTACTCCACACACACAGCTCGAACCACAATCGATTTTTTGAAGCTATTGTTCCCAAGTCGTTTGATATCAAAAAAATTGTGATTTTGACTGTCCTCCGCGTTCACTCGATTTGACGCCGCCAGACTTCTTCCTGTGGGGATATTAGAAGTCAAAGGTTTATACAAGCCAAGGACCCTAGACCAACTTAATGCCAACATCCACCAGGAAATAGCCACCATATCGGCCGAAACACTGGCCAATGTGATGGAAAATGCCGAAAAACGAGAACATTACGCCACTCGAGCTCAGGGCGTTTTTTAATGATTTTTTCCAGAAACAAACACGCTCGCCTAAGTTGGGCCACCCTATTTTCTACAACAAGCTTCGAAAAAGCTTTCTCTACTAGAATACTTAGTAGAGTGGAGCGGGAAGGTTGTCAGTAGCTGCCAATGCCAGTTACACCGATTTTCATGGACGGCTCAAAAGTGGAGAATGAGGTGGGAGCCGGAGAAAGTTGAAAGTATTCAGTACACACTTTACGAATTCCCGGATTCAGAAGAAGTTTCAGACCCAGCAATTGCTTTATGGACTTTAACTCGCCAGCGTCAAGCTATGAAAATTAACCAGGTTCCCCCAATAGCTGCGGCTGGTTTAATTAATCACTACATAGTGCTGCTCAATCGATTCAAATGAGGTTCCTGCGAAGTGGTATCACAGCGGAATATATTAAGGTCGATGTGAGGCCGACCGGTTACAATCCTGTGGCCACTAACTAACCTAACCTATTAGACCTCTTAGCAAAGATCATTTTTTAAGTCTATCTATTGTTTGTCAATCATGTTTCGTTTCTCTAATTAATCGACACTGAATACCTTATATTAGTGGACTTTTAAATAAATTTAATCGGGTTACTTGCATGTATCTTTAAAGCTATTCAGTCTTGGGTATCAATGTTGGCTCTTTTCTGAGCACTTTTAGACGGCAAAACTGCTGGCTACCCTTTTTTTTAAACATATACACAACGAAAAATATACATTAATATTAGAAGCATCATCCTAACTTGACTAGTATAGTATAGTTCAATTTTTCTAATAAATTAACAAAGCAAACATGACAAGTTTAAACGACGTATTATAAAGCAAAAGAAATAAAAGGAATACAGTTTAACAGTTATAGTCACGTGGACGTGAAGAATGTGGGTTTTATATGTTTTCTTAATGTCCTTTGTCAGTCATAGAAAAATAAACAATGTGTCTGTCTTGTTCGTGCTAATTATTTGAAGTCAACGAACTGTGGTGCTCTAATCAGAATACAACTTTATTTATACTTAGACAGAAACCCGCAGTTCGTAGGCTCGATAGCTGGCTTAAGTTTAAATTTAAGAATTGAATTCGCACAGACTCTCAATTCTTCTCAATCATTATCATATACGCCTTTTAATCACAAGATGGCTAAGTTCAGCTCGCTTTAAAATTACCGCCATTCGCTGACATCAATCAACTTGAAGATCGAGAACTTCAAACATTGTAGATTGGTTGCCGGTACTAAACTTGCTGCCATCTTGACTTTGCTTATCTTATCTTCTAAACTTATTTACTTTGCAAGCAAAGTGGCGAAATAATCTATTATATGAATTTATAAATAGTGCTATTGCGCTGGCGGAATAAATATCATCGAGCAATCCGCTAAATGGAGGTCCCCTCTACATCTAATGTTCGTCGATTTTGAGAAGGTTTTTGACAGCGTTATTCGCGAATATGGGCAGCTTTACGTAGGAGACGCATTCCAGAAAAAATTATCATCATCTCAAAGGAGGCCTACTCAGGAGTCAAATGTCACGTCCTACGCAAGGGAAAATTGTCGGAGCCCCTCCAAGTGCTGAATGGAATGAGACAAGGAAGCATACTGTCACCTTTGCCTTTCCTGATCGTTATTAATGACGCGGGGGATTAGATGGAAACTTTTTAACCACTTTACGCACCTCCTATCCAACAAACAAAGTAATGTAGCCAAAATGTCCCAAGCCCTGAACAGAGAAGGTCGCAGAGCAGGGCTTCAAATCAATGCTGCTAAAACCAAACTTATAAGCTTGGACTCCAGGAGACAACATGAAATTTATCTGGAAGAGCAGCAAATAGAGCAAGTGGATACATGTTGCTATCTCGGAAGCATAGTTACAGCAGACGGCTACAGGCTCGCATTAATAAGGCCCGAGTTGCATTTAATACTCTTGCTGAGATCTGGCGCAATAACATCTCCAGACTCACAAAACTCCGGATCTTCGAGCCGAACGTAAAATCTGTTCTCTTGTATGGCTGTTCAACACGGAAAGTGACCTGTCAAATAACATCTAAGCTACGCCTTTGTCAACCAGTATCTCCGGTGCATCCTTAGCATCCATTGGCCGGAGGTTATTATCAAGGAAGACCTACACAGACTAACAGGCCAAGGCGGGATAGACACCAGTATTCGCAGGCGAAAGGAGCAGTGGATAAGCCACATACTAAGAAAAGAGCCAAACAACATCGCATAGCAGACTCTAAATTGGAATCCGCAGTGAATCTAAGAAAGACGACCACGCAACACTTGGAGAAGATCCGTCGAGAGGGAAGGTACCCAGATCAACAAATCATGGCTTCAGTTAAAGGCATTGGCGCAGAACCGGATCAGGGGGAGAGTCGGTGTAATAGACGCCCTATGCCCCACAAGGGGTTAAAGGAACCAGAGAGGGACATCGATTTACTTTTATAATGAGATTGCTTAAAATAAGACTCGGATACACATTACTTATTAACTTACTCGAAATCGAACAAATTTGAAAGAGATTCATTTTCCTTGCGGTAAAGATAAGATACGCTAATGACTAATTGACTAATATCCGTTTTGTTTTTTTAAATTGAAATTATTATGGTGAAAATTGTCTACTCAGACCAATAACTATTTCCAAAAATTATACTTAAATAAATTATTGAAGGTAACAAATTTTTTAAAACGTATTCTTTCGGAATTACCGATTAAATTGCTAATTATTCCTAAAATTTATCAATCCGCGTACTTTTATCAATCGTTAAATTTTACTAAAGCAAACTTCCGAAACCACTTTTAACAAATCAAAATACAACAAATTTTACAAAATACGTCTCAATATGATTATCATCATTGTAAAAAATCTTAATTAATTAATTAATTACCTGTACCATCGTCACAACTCAATTTCATTCATATTATTACAAAAAAATTAACAAGGATCTCAATATCACACTTGTATAGATCAATTTCAGCTCAAAAATTTTAATAAACGATCTACCGAGATCGTTGTAAAAAACATCTTAAAAATTAATAAAAATGTGAGCAAAAATTGTCAATCACATTAAATAAAATAAAATATCGTAAGTTTATGTTTTACGTACATACCTCTACAAATCTAGGAATTATAAATATTGAAAAGAGCAAGAATTCGATTTCTGGCAAAATTAATTGATTTAAAGGAATGAATGAGAATATCCTTTAAGGTTACTAAGAGTTGTTGGTGGCAAAGACTCCCTCTTCTTCTTCGTCACTGGATTCAGTTGATGTTAGAGTCCAACGATAACTTTGATCGCTGCCATCTGTTGCTGTACTTCCGCCTAACCTACCACTTCCAGATTGAAGAATTGATCTATTTCCTGATAGTGTTCCAACGCCGCTATGAAATGATTGTGATCGCAAAACAACGGAACTAAATTTAAAAAAAAGCAAAAGAAAAAATTAATTACACTTTAAAAAAACATATTTTTATTGGAAATTAAAGCCAACTAGCATAGTGACAGCAATGAAATCAATCAACACGAACATATGAGTGAAATTGACCAATAGTAAACAGTACGGGCCTGTTCATAACTGCAGATTTGAATAGGGGATGCAAAATTCAGCTAAACAAAAAGAGTTGCTGAATCATGCAGCCGCTGAACAAACTTCCGTGTATTGTACTAGTTAAAACTGGTCTAAATAATCGTTAGAATGATAAAACATCTTTTCGATGATGCAAGCTATGAGTTTTTAACTTTTACTTTAGTTCAGTCCAGTTTAGCCTAATCAAACTTAACTTCAAAAGTCCTCTTCACGATATTTGTGTCCTATTTATAATTAATTTTAACTTTTATAAATTAATATCTTTGTTTCACTTTCGGTGGAGTTAAAGGTGAGCTTCGTGCAAGGATAGGACAGCGCTTGACCTGGGTTTCGCCAAACGTAAATTCTTCCATGGCTGCAGTTGATCCTTATCATTGATTCATTCGTGAATAGAACCCTATCCAAAAAGAGTTGAACATTGTTTTTGCGCTTTTAGTGTTACATGATCGACCTATAGCCCCACAAAATGCAGTTTGTTTCTATCCCCAAAAGGTCAGGGGCTTTAGGACATGATCGCTATTAAAGGACTCTTTTCGTCAATTAACTTCTTTAAAGTAGGCCAAGTTGGATGAATGCGTTGAGCCGCACGACCACGATGCCATGGGCCCCGGGTTCGAAACCAGATCTCCCCGTGAGCTTTTATTAAGAAATTAAAATAATCCACTCTGTCTCTGGGCTGTTGTCTAGCTCGCAGCAATGCAAATACAAGACTCAAGCTTTCTCCCCCCCCCCCCCCCCCCCCCCCCTACCCTAATTCCCTTTCGGCCAAAACCATGCTAACGCATTAAAGGGTTGTCCCCTAGGATTTGGAAGAGCGAGAGAGAGAGACGCTCTTAAATTTTTCAAATCGTCACCCCCAATTTATTAATGGAGCGAAGATGTCAATCTCGCCTAATTCTGTAGTTCTGGTGTGCAGTAACCTCACCTGGATTAATCATTTTTACTATAGCAAAAAATGCAATGAGACTACACTTAGACCGTGGCTCACTGAACAGACTTAACAAGACTAACGATTTAGGGGTCGTGCTGAATACACCCTTTTCATTTGACGATCATATCAACACTAACGTAAACAAAGCTAATTCTGTTCTGGGCTTTTTTAAGCGATGTTCTAAGGAATTTGATGACCCATATATAACACTCTCTCTCTCTCGCTCTAGTTCCCGTAACCCCTTTTGAGGTATGTGGCGGGAAAAGAACTCCACCCGATTCGAGACAACAATTGCAACCACTAACATTACTGCAACCCACATGGCCTAATTTTATCGTGATCTGTTGTCAGCAAAAAACAACCATGGCTCGCCGCTGGGTGGATTCGAAACTGAGACCTCCGGATTGGTAGACCGACACGTTATCACGTACTCCACCGACGACTTCATAACTAAATATAAGTAAACTCCTTTATTTTATGTTCGTCAGACCTGTTTTTGAGTATGCTAGTCGAATGTAGTCTTTTTATGCGACTCATATTGATTGCATTGAGGCTGTACAGCGTCGATTCGTAAGATTTGCCCTTCGTGGCCTACCTTGGATCGATTCTCTTCGGCTGCCTTCTTACGCTGACCGACTAAAGCGCATTTCATTGGAGTCGATTGAAAGTAGACGCGACAAGCGACAACTCCAGAGTTGTTTTCGCCTATCATTGCTTACAAGACGCGATTAATTCCCCCGAACTGCTGCGGGCTCTGATTCATGCTTGCGCCTTGATTAACCAATGCTTTTTGCATATTCCCCACCACCGCACAAATTATGGTATGCATGAGTCTATTACATCTATGTCTCGTCTCTTTAATAATCGTTTTGAGTTTATTGATTTCCACTTGTCGAGACCTCAACTGAAGAATCAGCTTTGTTAGGGTACTTTTTCTATTTCTTATGTAATTATATTGTTATTTTGATGTACATAGTAGTCAGTATTTGATGAACCTGAATAAATACAAGAAGTACTTTACTCTATATGAATTACTTAGCGCTTATTTATAATTATATCTAGAATTGAAAACTTTCACATTTCGACAAGTGTAGGACGCACTGCATTGTCCCCGTTAGACAGAGTTTAAAAGAAAATTCATTGTAAATAAAACACACTCAATTAAATTGAACACAGACGGAATGTTACATGTCTTTCGCTCTTCCTCCGATACTTCAATTGGCGTTGTTCTAACGAAATGTCTGATTCCACCTTACACGTAATACGGCGCTTTGAGACTTCTTTATCTATCTGACAGGACTTATCAGATCATTCAAATTATTTTAAATAAATTACTCAAATGTGGAACAGGCTACCATCTTTTGTTTATCCTTTAGACTATAACCTGTAGTTATTCAAACAGAATGTGCATCGACATCTTTGCTAAACACTTTAGTTCCGTCCTCCCTTTCCTTTCAGATAGATTTCGCAGAAGTAAACCAATTGCAAAGATCCCTCTGTACATCGCATTTATCTACTATAACGAAATCTGTATAAAAACTGACGACCTTGTTTCTTAATCGATGGAAGTGATAAGAACAAAAATACTTTAAGATCGTAATCTAATTCAAAATTCTATTTAGAACCCTATTGTACATATACAATATATACTACTGTACATACTCGAATGTTACTGTACTGTATTCAAAATTTGGCATTTCTCCGCATATTTAAACACACGCAGACCCCTCAAAACACCTTGTTACAAAATAATTGAAATTATATTTTATTATCCTGCACCTGTTCAAATAGAATACCCCAGCGTGCCCATGGATAATCGATATCTTAAGTTCCAATGAACGAATGAAGCAAGCAAACACAGTAAAACAAAAGCAATACAAAACGCTTAACGATGTACGAAAACAAAGCCAAAAAACAAAAACAAATTTAAATTACTTTGACTATAGAAGGAAATCTATTTTGCTCGCATAGTAACTTGCGGGAGAAAGGGCCAGACTCTCTAGTTAAAGTAAAAATGGGATTTAGTATGTCCTGACATCGTTAAAAGTCAGTGACAAGAAGTCCGGGTCACAAATCCCTACGAGAGGGTGATTTTGGAGGCCTAAGAAAATTACGAAATATTTTGATATTCCTGAAAATAAACTATAAAGTGAGCGACACATACCTGTCCATTTGTTTTGGTTGTGTTTGTCCAATTTTTTTTGCTTCCTCTTGTTTTTTTCGACCTTCTGCAGCGGCTTTCATTGGATCATAGGTGGCACGTCGTTTCCACATTGCCAGTTCAGCTTCTTTTTGCTTCGCAACTAAAATAACAATTTTCTCAAACACAAAACATATTTTTAACATAAAACTTAATTACCAGAAGCATCTCGCCTAGCCTTGGCTGAACGACTTCCAGCAGACTGAACACTTCTATTGCTTGCCCGTGTAGGATCGTTTCGACTCAAAACAGAAGCGCTGCTTGGACTTCGTTTCACCTCCACCTTGTTGACAAGTGTACTCTTTGACTCATCTTTTTTAAGAAAATTTCCTCCCTGTGCTGACTTGTACTTGGATATATCTAAGTACTTTGGTTGCACTTTTTTGCCTGACGATACCGTAACTGCAGTTTGCAAGAGCTGTTTCTTCGCTGAAGCCAGGGAACTAGGAACTTCTCCTCTCAGTCGATTTAAACTTGAGTCCCGTGGAACTGACTGTCGCATAGAAGATCTTGTGGCACTTTGTACAGCACGCCTAGGCATCTCGGGAGTATTAGGACATGCCACTACTCCAGCAGAATTTGGTTTAGCTTGCGTCATGCCCGCAACTTTTTGCTTACTTCTTTCAATTCTCATTAGAAGCGCCTTGTTGTACCGAGTATTTGTAATTGGTTCTGGTTCTGTTAATGGTTCAATTTCCGCTTCCTGATAGTATTCCCGATCTTCATATTCTTCTGAGGAGCAGTAGTCATCTATCAGGTCATCCTCATCATTTATATAGTAAGCTATGTTCTCATCATAGTCACTGTACATCTTTCTGAAGCTCGTACTACTAGCCGATTTTTGAATAGGATTCTTAATTCCAGTTGAAGCTGTAGTTCTAGGAACGTTCTTCTGCACATTTCGGCTTGCTGGCATAGCTTTATGTAATGAATTAGACGACAACGGTTTTACAGAAAAAGAACTGGATCTCTTCAGAGGTGATTGAGTGCTAGGTTGTTTTATCGATGATTGTGTTTGATCAATGAAAGCTTGACGACTGCGACGACTTGGAGAATCCACAACAGCATCAAATGAGTTCTGTCTAGCTCGCTGTCTGTTTCGGTAGTCAATTAAACCGGCGAGAGTTTCATTATTCAAACTCTGAGACATAACATTTGTGCGATAATCCAGTGATAGATTTCGTTTATGGATGCCATTGCGTCCAGTATTTGGTGGACTGTATTCATCGGCTGAATAGTGTTGAGAATAAAGACGGCGCGGAGAATCGCTTGCACTTGGCGGTGATTTGCAACTTTGTAGTGAATTTTTTCTACTCAAAGATTGTGCCAGATTAGATATAGCAGCGGCAGTTTTTTGAAGATAAACATCAGTTTCAGGGGCACCAGAATTCATAGGAGATAAATCTTGGAGACTGCCACGAATTCGCCCAATTCCTCGGACTCTACCTACAGTGTGCAATGGAGACGGAATTCGAGATGGACTTAAAGGTGGACGGGAGTTTACTATTGTTTCAGCACTTGTAGTTTTGCGTGCAGCTACATTGGTATCACTTGAATACTCCATGTCACCCATTCGACTGCTGCGAAATTTATCGATGTGTTTATTGCGATAACCCGAGTCAGTAAAAATATTATCTGTTGTCTCACAGTCGTAACTTCGGGACATTTGATTATTCAAGTCTTTTGTAACGGACATACTTCTGGCACGTGCATTTTTTGCCCACTCCTGTATCCAGTCGCTCTTCGATTGTGCTGTTTTAAGCCCAGTTTCACATTTCTTGATTTTGGAATAACCATCATTTGGAGAGTCGGGTGTTGAGGAAGATTCTACTGTGTACTCACCCTGGTTTGTAAAAAGATTTAATTTGTACTCAGCTTTCTGATGGTCGGTGAAGGTGCTCGGGCATACTATCCCTTGTGATCTTAAACTGCTGTCTGTACTAACATACTCCGAACTATCTATATGAGACTTTGTAAGACTATTTCTTCTGGTTAACCTGGGGTGGGTATCGAGTGTACCTTTCTTACTTAAAATGCCACTCGTTGTTACACTGGTGAATTGCCCCACGTCCGCTGATGTGCCTATTTTCTTGTCCGGTGATTTTGTTATGTTCCTCACTCGAGATTTGATTTTTTCTAAATAAGAAACTTTTGGCTTTAAATTAGTTGAATCGTGATAGTAACTGATTTCAAGTACGTTATTTTTTCGTTGCCCTTCAGATGTTGACGACAACAACGGGAGGTCATTCGGTCTCATTTGCACTAAATCTTTCAAAATATTAGTAGGATTTTGCAATTCCAATCTACGTCTAGTCGATTTATCAATGTTCATCAGTTCTTTTTGCTCCTCTGTGTAATTGTCACCATCTAGAGTATAGGTTCCTGCTTCGCTCACTGAATCTCCATCATCATGGATTTTTTTCTGCTCGAGCGGAGGCTCAGGACATACAAATTCAAATTTACTTAGAGCCATTTGCATAGCCGTTGACCGCGGGGTAAAACTGGAATTTGCATCATTTTTTGGATATTGCATTCTGTTGTTATGTATTAATTGAACGGAAGTTGTTGATTCTACAGTCACTTTACTTACGGATTTTACTGCTGGGCGAGCAGGCTTAGATATCACAGGTGAAAATTTATTTACATTCCTTACCGAAAGTTTTGACTGCTTCTCAAATTTTGCTGCTTCCAAATTTTCATGCGTACTGGATCTGGGTGACCAACTATGGCGTTTAGAAGAATCGCGCGCACCTGACGTGCTTCTTTCTCTAATTCGCAGTTTCACTTTTCCAGCCTCGGAATTTTCACATCTTGCTTGTCTAACTTGTGCTGATGTTGCTCTGGGGTTTTTTGATGTTACTGATGCGGTCGGTGTCCCTTGATCTTCCAGCTTAGACATAGATGCGCCCCTTTTATGACGATTCTGAAAACGCTCCATAATATTTTTATACTTTGCTGCTGCTACAGTTGAAGTGGCTGGTTCTCCTCCACTGAAGTCAATCGTGAAGGCCAGACTCTGTTTGCTCGGTGATTCATCCTCAACAATTCTAAGCTCCTCACCTGTCTGCATATTTTCGTGACCATAATTTGCACAAATTACATCATCGATCTTTTTTAAATTCTCTGGAGTCGCATCAGCTTTTTCTTTTTCATCCAAGTCGTCTTCTATAGCAGCAGCTCCATCGCAAACAACTCGTTCCGTAATGTTGCTAGCAACAGCAAATGAATCTTGACCACATTCTTTACTTCCGTCTCCTTCTTGTGAACTATATATTTCGCTTGGTCCTTTTCCGACAACACAATTGTTAACATTTTTAGCAACATTTTCACTCGTGTTAGTGCTGTCAAAAATTGCACTTGTTCCATTTTTATTTTCATTGCAAGACAATTTTTCGACGCCAATTTTATCCATTTTCTGCTCTTATCTAAGCTATATGAACTTCTATCAAATTAATTTGTATTCTCAAGGTTAAACATAAAAAATATGTTTGATGTAGAATACTTGACCACTGTGATGTCATACGAAACACATCCAATTCGCGATAGCTAGGTTTTCTTCCAAATAAGTCAACTAATGAAAATTTTCACATTATGATTGAAAGGAACAGAATGTAGTAAATTGCGAAAAACAATTGGGAAATGTAAGAGGATTGCTCAACAAACAAATAAAAATAAAACTTTTACATTGTGTAGAACTCACTTCACTCGACTCTTTATTCATAATTTTCGCTCGTGTTTAACACATTTCCTCAGAAGATTTTACTCACAATTTATTGCACATATATTTAACAATATTTATTGTAACTTTTAATTAATCTCTCGTTTGATTATTTCTCAAATTTCGGCGATTTACTTTGTTTTTCACTCACAAATTTACTGTCCTCGCCCGTACGAATTTGTGTGCGTGAATGTCCATGAAATGTCATATGGTCAAGATTTTAAAGCTCAAATTGGACCTAACTTCAGTGTCGATAATGCAGTTCAGTTAATACGCCTGCAAACACCAATATTTTAATAACAAATTAATACTTAACTTTTAATTTTAATAACAATTATATTAACAGATTCCTTCAAATTATCTTATACTTACCATTACAATCTCAGCAAAAGCTTTTGTCCAGATTGTTAACAACTTAATTCAGCAAAATCGTTTAATATGCTGCGATCAAGCGGTAGTATGAGAACATGAATTGGATTGAGGGTTGTGAGCACAACCAGGGTGCTTTTCGCAACCTAGTCACGACTCACAACGAAAGGGATATGGAAAAGGTTATGTGGGAATACCTGGGTGATGGTCGCCGTGCAGGTTGGATTCTAATGGCCAAAGACGAGAGGGGCCGTCTAGCTAGCCGCATTAAGCTCGCCGGATTGGGGGGGGGGGGGGGGGTTCTTGCCTCCTCCCTTGGCTCACTCACCCGAACTTATCCTAGAGGTAGAGCTGGCATTCACTTGGGGGCATTTCAAAATTTCTTTGTATTCTTTTTTTACAAGTTTTTACCTTCAAGTTTTAGAGTCCTTTTACTTAATCCTTTTGAATAACGTAAAAAATTTGAAAAATTTGTTTTTTTTTTAATTTGATAGAAGATTATTCAATATTTGCATGAAGTCAATCTTATTCTTTGGAAGGGAATCTTAACAGATGCTTAAGGATCGTACTTATTTGCTTATTTGCTAACTTTCTGATTTTCCATAAGCTTTCGTGCGGAATAGCGTGTCAACAATTGCTATCAAGTGAACTTGTTCGGTTTGACTACCTAAAGTTCAGTTTATGTTATTGAAGTGTTTCTCCCGCTATTTTTACATTATTTATACATTAATTATACTGTATATTTTAAATAAAGAAAATGAGAATAACCGCTTTTTCCTTGATTAATATAACAAGAAAGTTAAATACCAAAATGTAGTAATGGCATATTAATACAAAGGTCGAGCCTATTCATAAACGCATGTTTTCACTGCAGCTTAAAAATTCAACTAAACAGAGTGTTATATAAAAAGGTTTATAATGCGTTGGATTCAATATTAATTTACTATGCTGAAATTTGCACCTACGACGACGGAGCCACGCATTATGCATTGGCTCTACACAAACGTTATACGATCTATACTTACGTATAGGGTGATTGTCTAGTGGCCGGCACTAAATATATCAACCCATCACAAAGCAATGGCCAAAGTTCAGAGGATGGCAATGGATAAAGTTCAGAGGATGGCAATACTTCTGATAACAGGTGCCCTTAGAACTACACCTTCCAAAACCCTGAACACTATTCTCCACCTTCTACCCTTAGATCTCTTTGGTAAGCAAACCGCATCCTCAGAAGCAATTAGGTTTAACTCAATCCATATCAGGAAACGAACCGACTTCGGTCACTCCAAAATCTTGGACATAAGAACTGCCAGCAATATCGACTATGCCTTATTCTTTGAAACTAAATTCAACTCCTTTCCCACCAGAATGGGAGGAAGGTCCTCCCCAATCTAGAGAGTCTATGCATCTCTACACTGACGGCTCCAAATTAGAAAGCAAAGTAGGTGGAGGTATCTTCTCGGAACATTTGGATATCGATATCTCATTCCGTTTACCTGACTACCGCAGCGTGTTTCAAGCGGAAATCATGGCTATAAAGGTAGCTGTGGACCGCCTGCATCATTTAACGCTACCTACAGGCAGCTTATGTATTTTCACATATAGTCAGGCCGCTATTACATCCCTCACGGGAGTATACACCACATTCAAAACGTTTATAACATGTCGCTCAGCACTAAATGACATAGCTGAGCATCTGAAAGTACGGCTCATCTGTGTGCCTGGACATAATAATATTCCGGGTAACTGTAGAGCTGACGAACTAGCGAGAATCGGTTCCACTCGTCCTGATTCGGACATTAATCACCAGCTGGGTAAACCGCTGGCCACTTGCAAACTGGAACTCTAACAGGAATCTCTCAGGATTGCAAATATTAATTGGCAGGAGGAACACACTTGCAGCTCATCTTACTCGGACGCAAAGCAATTAGCAGTACCGTAGACGTTATTACGGGCCACTGCCTCAAAGGTAGACACGCCGATAGACTAGGCACACCTTCAAACGACTTCTTTAGGAGTTGCTATGACGAAGAGGAAACCATACTCCACCTCCTCTGTAACTGTCCGGCCCTAGACAACCGTAGGAACCGTTTTTTGGGCTCCCACTTCTTTGAAGAGCTAACCGAATTGGGCTCCACTGACGCCAGAGACCTAGCTCGATTTATCAGGAGCTCCCAATGGTTTCCGACGACAGGTTATGTCTGAACACCCTTCCCATCCCAGCCAAATTAATTTAGACTCCCCGTGAACTGGTTCCACTGGAGACAGGGAACTGGCTCGCGGCACAGGGGTTTTAAAAATCTTTGTAGCCTCAATTTGTGATAGCACAATGGGCCTCCTTGGCCTAAGTGTTCCACATTCCACTTTAACCTAACCTAACCTTGCACCTACGACACATTAGGTCTGTCTGTTTACTTTTGTGAGTAAAACGTGGGTAAAAATTTTTCTTCTGGTGGAGGGGATGAAAATGAAAAAGTTAACAGACGCTTTTTGGGGAAATTGATGGCAACTGAAGAACTCTGAAAAGTAAATTTCGGTGCAAAGATCAGTGCGTTTACAAGATCTCATAAAAATAAATCAAAATGAATAACAATTCACTAAATGAGTTAATAGTTCCCCGTGTTTATTTAAATTTTTATTTATAAGCTGTAACTTGCCAAATATCAATCAGCTGTGAGTTATTCTGCCGAGATTGTGTCCACACTCATCAGCGTGTGTAAAATTTGGGTGAAAGGGGAAACTCGACTTCAAGTCCAAAAGTAAACTATAAGTGCGGGCGAAAACTTTCAGTTTTGTGTAAAAACTTTCGAGCGTCCTATTATGTAAATTCAATTTAATTTTGACAAGAAACAAGTTATGGCGAATATACTTTCTACAAAGGTACTAAATTGGACTTGAAAATATTTTTCCCCAAAAGAAAGTTCTCAAAAACTTAATATTTCGATTTGTTTTTATTATTTCTTTTTAAATATCTTAAATACATCACAAAAATGTTGGAGATAAGGAAACTACAAGAAACTTAAACAATCGACTGAAAGCTTTAAAAAAATAGAGGAAGTGATTTTTTTCTATTCTGTTCCAAAAAAGTACAATTTATATATGTATGTACACAAAAATGTTTTTTTCTTTAATAAAGCAAACTCGCTAGTTACTTACTCCGTAAAAATAAACATTAATTATTCTTCTTTAAAATTATTTTTCTTTTTTTATATATATTTTTGTTTTTAATGACTATAATTCTCTCTGTGACTTCAAATTAAATAATCTCTATTTCTCTCTTCTTTTTTTCTATTTATAATATATTGTTTTGTTTTTTTTTCTCTTCTGCATTAAGTATATTTCAACATTTTGCTTTTATACAAATTTTTGTCATATTTTTCTAGTAAAAGGATCTTTGTTTATTGTTTTAGTTTCATTTTCTTTTTCTTAATTTGCAATTGTTTTTTGTTTAAAATTTATAATTTGTTCTTAGTTAAATTTATATTTACGAATTCCTTGTTTAGTTTTCCTTATTTTTTTGTAAATTAAATTTACTCAGCTAAAAATTTTGTTTAAATATCTTTCTGTCGTTATTTTAGTGTGTGAACGATGATTATTATATTAACATGCACGCACAGTTATTTTCACCAATTTTAAGGTGTGCGAATATAAGAAAGTGTCTTGTTATATTTTCGTGAAGTGCAAGGGCTTACAATGCACAAAGCATATTTCTAAAATAGATCATGAATTTTATTGGAAAAACCGCAAATAATCGAGTATTTATGTGATTCTCAAGGTATAGGTTTGCACCTCTTCAGAACTGAGTGAATTGCAGAATTATGGAGCGGCAGTGAAAACTCTAATTTATAAATATGTGCGCTCTATATATAAGGGTAAATTCAAAAATGTAACAATGATCTGGAACCACAATGAATCAAAATTGCAATCTAATACTACGATTACATGTCGGATTGAGGACCTGACTTGAGAATGAGCAGACAGTTGAATCTGAGGCTACAGTTTACCTACTTGAGAGGCTGACTTCACTTACATTGCTTTGGTTCAAGTCGATCCGACAAATTATTCGGATCGACTTGAGTCAAGTCGACTTGAAGTCGATTTAAGGTTACATGACTTTCAAGTCGACTTGAAGCCGGCTTCAATTCTGCATGTAACCGTGGTATAAGCTTCGATTGGTGTTAAACTTGAGTAGATAAGATGCTTTTTATCAGTTAATTTGTTATAGAGAATTGCATTTTAATCAATCGAGTCAGACCCGAACCAACACTTGATATATAAATTGTCAGAATATTTTTAAAAATTATTGAATTTGAATTTTAATTGATTATGAAATTGTTCTGGCTGCTACTTTATAAATTATATTTGACAATGTTAGCAATTAATCTAAAAAAAGAGCTGAAAACGTTGACTTTTATAATTTTTTAATTGACTTCCGATCATCAAGTCACGCAAGCCAAAATTGAGGATTCTCTTTTGCAAACACAGAAAGGTTCAGTAATAAATTGTAGTTTATTCAATTCTCTACAAAAAAGGTTCAGGGGTATTATCCGTGAGATAAAGCGCTCTAAAGGATCGCCAGTATTGCACTACTCACTGCATTCACTATCTTCCGCATCACCTAAGAGGTTGAGTACTAGATGCGTTTTTTTTAACTACGTGGTATCCCGAGTAGGACTAATCGACGGTCATTGATGTTGATCTTAAGTTCGATGGTCCGGAACTCTCATCTTCTAAATCCGACAAATCTACATCGTTTTTTCAATCTGACTCTTCAGTGACTGAAACTTGTTCGAAAACAGATGATGGATCCATATCATCGTTCATTTCTTCTTCACCGTTTTCGGAATTTAATCCTAGTTTACGACATCCACATTTAGAACCCCATCCGCGACTACAATTGAATCGGTGAGTGGAAGAAGGGTTTAAGTCCAAATTCAAATTTATAATATGATTTGCTCCTTGGATGGGGGGGGGGTTATTTAATTTCATATACATTTTAAGTAATTTTTTTTAGTATTTCAGTCAAATTTTTCCTAATCAAGAAGTTTAGAAAATTTTAAAAACCCTCCCGGGGGGTTTGAATCCCCCCCGTGCGCACGGGCCTGCCTATATGATGTAAAATTAGTAGACCTGACCTTTAAAAAAAGTCGCAGTGTATAGTATTAGATCTCTAGTACTACACAGACTGATTTTTATTTTTTGTTTAATGGACAGGTCTACTAATTGTACTTGATATACTGATATCAACTGAAATTGAAATTTTTAAAATTACACCCTTCTTCCACTCATTCATTCAATTAAAAAAAAATCGTATTAAGTGATATCAGGGGGCGGCCGGAGTAGGGTTGTTATTGGTTCTAAAATATTATTTTTCAATGTCAATCCCCAGAGTGGTTAGGTAGGAAGGCGATCCTTTAGAGCGCTTTATTTCACGGATAATCACTTTTACGAAAAAGTACCTCTGAACCTTTTTTGTAGAGAATTGACTCAGCTACAATTTATTACTAAACGTTTATTGTCGAAAACTACGCCATTACCTAGATATTCGCGAAAGCCCGTTTTTCGCGTTCCTTGATCCCGCGGCACTCGGATCGATGAGGAACTTTCGAACAACATTACTACTAAAGCTGCCTCTAAATTTTCAGCTTGTATCTATTTTTTCCAACTTTGGAGAAATTTATGTCTAATTTTCCTGCGTTCATAAGCAGACCCATAGTTTGGGGGTACGTTCACCTCACGAAAAAGAGTATATTACGAGTTATGTTAACATATATTCACAAATGTTTTAAAAACATCTTCTATCTTTCAACAAGGCTATCGGATTGTATAAATTTTGCTTATATTTATTCAGTGCGCTCAAGATTTACGTTTTTGCAGTTGCCAGCTTAATTTATCTTAGGCACAGCAGTTAGGGTCAAAACACATTTAGAGCCGCAAGTGCAAAGCATTTGATACATTTCCTTCCAAAATTAAATAACTTTTACTTCCACTTAAAATTTTTTGAATTTTCGCTTTCTTCTGTTGGCACAACTGGGGCATCAATATCAACATTTAAATTTTTTCAAAAAAATTTTGTTGTACATTACAACTTCATACTTTTTACATGCGGCTTGGTTTGCGCCTTGGTATTTGCTTTTCTAAATTTGTTACAGCCCTTACCGAATTAAACAGTCTACTGCATAAACGGACATCCTGAATGCACCCATTTTCTTACTTAAAGTGGTCAGTCGCCCGATGTGGGATCGAGCATTTGTCCGTTCACATAGAAATACAGATATCACCTCCTCATATGTTTGCTATTTATTGTCATGTTATTGGTTCATTACTGCTCTTTAATATACAGTATGTGGCCATTAGGTCAGTGCGCAGGATTTGCTTCTGGGGGGGGGGGGTCAAATTTTTCTTAATAAAGAAGTTCCTGGTGGCCATGGAACTTTGCATAGGTAAGATTTTTTGAAATTTTGATGATTTTTTGAAATTTTGATGATTTTTCCATTGCAAACTGCGAAAAACTAGCCCAAATCATTAATTAATGACTTGTTTGTGTACTTTCGGTAATTATCTATAGTTACATAAAATGTCCTTTCTTGTGCCTACACAGGCGAGCATAAAAAGTGCACACAAAGTAAAATTCTAATTATTTCTACCCTTCCCTTACCGGATATCTATCTAACGAGCTATCTTCACTTAAGGGGGGAGTAAGGTTAATTCGATACGAAAAAAGCATATTTTCGATAATTTTTTTTTGGCAACACGGTTAATATATTTTTATTTCTGTAATTACTACATAATAATATAACATTTGAAGAACATTTCGTGAAATTAATTTTAAATTTTTATGAAGAAATGAGGCATTGACAGCGAATCTACACGGACGTCTTAAAAAAAAGTTTGATAGCGGTGCCCCTCATAACTCATCATTGGATCATCTGAAATCAAAAAACCAAAATGGTTTTTTTAGTTCACAAGTTTATGGAGGTACTGACGTCGAGTTTTTGTTTTTTAATTGCTTTTTCAATTTTTTACAGCACTTGGATGCCGATTTTTCATCAAAAAAATAGAAAAGATTGTGATTTTAAAATACGTTAAAATTAAAAAAAAAAATAACTCGAAGTCAGTACCTCGTCATTTATGTAAAGAAAAAGTGTGCAAAATTTCAAAAGGATCGGTGCAGTAGACTTTTAGATACAGTGGGCACCGACTCTGAAAAAGCTAAGTGTGAGAAAAACGCGTTTAAAGTTTTAACACTGATCTTTTGTATATG
Organism: Leptarthrus brevirostris; assembly: GCA_964036015.1. Classification (NCBI taxonomy): domain Eukaryota; kingdom Metazoa; phylum Arthropoda; class Insecta; order Diptera; family Asilidae; genus Leptarthrus; species Leptarthrus brevirostris. The sequence goes on from OZ038373.1 coordinate 12,608,499, forward strand.
GGATGTATCGGATGGAGGGAGACCCGAGGCACTGTATCTCCGGAAGTTTTGCGCCAATCGACCTCAAATTTTAACTAGATACTCTTGAAGAGTTGTACTATCAAATAAAAAATATGCAAAAAATTTTTTTAATACCTTACTACCTCCTTAATTCTTGTGTTTAGGAAGAAAGAGGATTCGTAGTCGGGCTAACTACTGCAGGACAATCCTTAAGAAACATATTGGAAATTATGAAGGAAAGGGGTGTATCTGTCAATGTAAGCACTGTGCGAAAAATTCTCAACAACTTCAACGAAGAGGGGACAGTAAGTAGGCGTTAGGATCCGCAAGACGCTCTAAAGTCAGCGAGAAAGATCTTAGAAGAATCAAGGTCGAAGTCCTCAAGAATAAAATAAAAACGACTTTTACGAAAATATCGGCTGAATTCAAAACGTGCCAAGGATCATCAATAAGTCGTCATACTATAAGCCGTTACTTAAAAAAAAAAAAGGCTTTAAATGTTGTCGATGTAGGAGGGTACTAGCTCTTACAAACAGATATTAAGCTAACAGGATGGAATGGGCAAAAGAGAATCTTTGTACGGATTGGACAAAAATTATTTTCTCGGACCAATCCAGATTTTGCAAATAGTGAAATCGCCCTCAGCATTGCATTTGGAGAACAACTTCTTATCCCCAGTGCATTCAGGAAACAGTAAAGGGAAAAAAGGGTATTATGGTTTAGGGATGTTTTACGGTAAGCGGCATTGGAAAATTACAAAGAGTGGAAAGAGGAGTGAAGATTAATATATTCAAATTTTGGATGAAGCTTTACTTACAAGCTTGGAGATACCTAATCATAGAATCCACCTATTCCAACAAAACAATACGCCGTGCCATAAGTCCAGACTTGTTTCTTCTTGGTTTCAAGAGAAGGAAATTAGTATTTAAGATAAATTGCCTGTGCAGTCCCGATTTAAATCCCATTGAAAATACATGGGATTTTGTTGATCGGAAAATCCATAAAGGGTCCATTCGTAAACGCAGGTTTGCGCATCATTTGCACAATTCAGTGGAACATAGTGTATTGCTGAATTATGCAGCTGCAGGGCAAACCTGCGTTTATGAATGGGCCCAAACACTGCATAAATAACGAAGAAGAGTTATGGTCAGCAGTTAAACAAGCTTGGGATGGAATTCCCCTAGAATTTTAAGTCAATCTTGTAGAATCAGTTCCTAGAAGATTAGATAGTGTAATAAAAAATAAAGGTGGTAATACGGAATATTAGGAAATATGTATTTTCAATAAATTTAAATATGTTATTACAAACTTTTATTTTCCTGAATATTTTTGTTTTGTTTGAAAAGCCTGCTTGCGGTTTAATGGTAAGCCCTGTTGTCAGATAAAAGTAGAAGTGTGCACTTTTTTATGCTCGCCTGTGTATATAACATAAGAGAAGCTGTTAATGCGTTTTAACTTATAGTTAGATTAGAGTTTTCGCTAGGTTTGTTTTCTTTGGTGATATAACTAAGCGTTAAAAGTGTAATTTTGTCTAAAAGGAGTTACAGTGAGTAATATTAGTGATAAACTTTTGCTAATATCAAAATTATTGATAATTAAATATAAAATGAGTGGAAAGGACATTTATGAGGCAAAAACAAGGCGCAATTCTGGCCAAACTCAACGAACAAAAGCACTCCTACAGAGTGGGTTGGGTGTGTGTCAACTGTGTCCAGGATGAATAAAAAAAATTGTTACTGGAGAAGATCTTTTATCGACAAATTTGAAAAATTGTAAAGGTGTTCGCTAAACTTCTGTCCGGGATGACCGTGCCATTGTCCTAGCTGCTGTTGAGAACAATGGGGGGGGGGGGGGCACCAATCGAGAATTAACAAGGAAGAGAAGTGAGAAGAAGATGCAGAGAAGCCTCGACTGACTCCACGCATGAAATTAAAATATTTACTATGGACACGAATGCACAAGAGTTATACTACAACTAATTGAATTAAGGTTTGTGTAAAAATATTAGACCAATGAAGTTTAAAAGTATTTTATCGACCCAATCAATTCAATTGATAATTTTTTAATATTCTTGGGAATTTTTAGCGACCAATGCAGACTAGATGCAATGACAGAGTCACACTGTTGTGTACGAAGAAGGACTAAGGAGCGTTTTAATGAAGACTGCGTGCGAAGAACTGCGAAACACCCTCCTGCTATTATGGTTTGGAGCTGCATCAGCGCTGAGGGACTAGGTCCAATTTATTTGGTGGAGGATACTTACCAACTCGAATAAGAGAAGTCATTATTAATAAGGGTAACGTGACTAAATATTAAAAATTATACACTCTTATAAATAGAAAATAAATTATACTTATCCACTTCATTTTGTGTTGTTTCTTTTTTTCTCGCAAAAATAAACCATTAAAACTTAACAAATCTAAAATTTTCGATGATTACATACTGTACATGAACACAGTAATGTCTCTTATATTCTTAAAAATAGTATAACAAAACTGAATATATGTAATGAGTGGATTAAGTAAATATTAAGTTGACCCGTACAAGAAGGTAAAAATGAATTTATTACAATTAAAACGACCGTTAAATTTCCTTCACGAAGTATAAATGACAGGCTGAAAGTAAAAATGACGTCTCTGCAATATCCGAACAAAAGTGGCTTAGAAAATGTTCCGCGCAAAAACGAACCGCATGAGATCGCGGACAAAAGCGAATCAGAGAAAAACTTCGGGCAAAAATGACTTAACTACAAAAAGTAATGCGAAGTTAATGCAGTTTAGGAGTTTTTTTTTAAATCGTTTTTACCCGGAATCTCACGCGATTCATTTCTGCGCGAAACATTTTCTAAGCCACTTTTTCTCAGACCTTGTAGATTTGTCATTTTTACTCCCAGCCTGTTAAATAGCTGTCACATTTCGGCAGTTGTTGATGTCGAGTTCCTTCCTTGTGTCTTTTGCCATTATAAAGGTTCACACCGTATGCAAAGTTGTTGACTCTAGACGACTCTTCAGTTCAGTAAATCTTAAATTTAAATATCGTACAACACCAAGATGCCAATGAACTATACATTTTGGGGACTATTTAACAAAGCTGATACTACAATTACAATTTTAAATAAAGTGTGAGTTAAGTGGTATTTGAAAATTACGATCATTTTGAAAATGCAGCTAAAACTTCAACCTTAGAAATCAGCAGAATAATTTTGTAGTTCTTAAATTACTTAACTACTAAGGTACCTTGCTGAAAATATGTTATCCTGTGATTAACCTAAAACAGCTTTACCCTTAGTCTTCTGTTGTGAGTGTTAATTTTTTTATCGGTTCGACTATGCAAGATTCATTTTACATTCATGGTTTAGAATATATAACTAAGGGAATAGCCCTAGGGTATGTGAATCATGTACGTGTGTCCAGCATTTTTGATTTTGGAGAAAGAAGAGCGTATCGCTTCTGGCAAAATTTCTATATAGCAAGCATGAAGGTGAAGAATTGTTATATATTGTAAAACTTTATAGGACATTAAAGTACACCCAAGCCTGTTTTTACACGAGTTTGATTTAACACGAATTATTTTACAGGATCTGCTTAATTTAAGACGAATATAAAAAGCAATAATTTTATTTTTGAAACTGCGTCTGCCGATAAGATGGCTGCTTAAGAATATCCTCAAAAACTAGCTAAAATTATTGAAGATGGAGGCTACACTCCTGATCAAATTTGGAATATGGATGAAACTGGTCTGTTTTGTGGAAAAAAAAATAAATGCCAAATCGAACTTACGTAGCGAAAGGATCGTATAACACTTCTATTTTGTTCCAACGCTTCAGGAGATCATATGTTGAAACCACTGCTTGTAAATCGATTGCTAAGACCACGATTAATGAAAGGCGTTAATTTCAATAGACTGTCAGTTCATTGGATGGCAAATAAAAAAGTCTGGGTGACAACTGACATTTTTACTAGTGGTTCCACACATTTTTCATCCCAGAAGTTAGAGACTATATGACAGCGGAAGATCTCGAATTTAAAGTTATTTTGGTTCAGGACAATGGACCTGGCCATCCTGTCTTGGAACACGCAAACCTGCAATTTTGTTTTTCATACTACATCCTTGATACAACCCTTCGATCAAGGTATAATCGCGACAAATCTATGAAATTGCTATGTCATTTGAGAGTTAATAGTTTTATCATCATTCTATAAAAAACAATTGCGCGATTTGGTTGAGTTTTTGAGATTTTACAGCAAGGGTAAGATGGAAGAGCAAACTGTGCATTTTCGCCACATTTTACTGTTTTACTTCCGTAAAGGGAAGAACACGTATCAAGCGTGTGAAAAGTTGTGTACAGCTGATGATCTTGATCTCAATGACATTCCTCGGTCAGGGAGGCCAACCAACGTTGATTACGACAAAATCAAGTCATTAATCGAGTCAAACCAACGTTACACGACACGATAGATTGCAGAAACATTAAACATCCATTATTCAAGCGTTCACGACTACCTGAAGAAGCTGGAATATGTAAGCAGACTCGATATTTGGGTTCCATATGAACTCAAAGAAGTTCATCTGACAGTGCGTGTAAACATCTGCGATATCACGCGAGAAGAACGATCCCTTTTTGAAGAGATTAATAACTGGTGATGAGAAATGTATTGTTTACAACAATGCAGTGCGCAAACGGTCTTGGTCCCGACGTGATGGTTCGCCTCAAACAACATCGAAAGGAGAACTTCATCAGAGGAAGATTATGCTCTCACTGTGGACGGATTTTAAAGGTAACGTCTTTTTCGAGCTCCTACCAAGGAACCAAACAATTAATTCGAACGTGTACTGTCGGCAATTGGACAGTTTGAACGATTCCATCATCTAGAAAAGTCGAGAGCTCGTTAATCGTAAGGTAGTGGTTTTTCATCATGACAACGCGAAACCATATACATGTTTGACCACCCGTCAAACTGGAGCTTGGATGTATTTCCACACCCACCATACTCACCTCATCTTGTGCCGTCAGGTTATCGAACAAAACGAGCAATACAGGGTGCTGCAGATATAACGTGCGGAAATGAGTGGAGTGATAGATCTCACCTAGGCAAAAAAAAAATGCGGAAGAGGGGGGGAGGGCAATCTCAATCGCTTAAGAGTTACAGGATGATTCATAAATTTGCAATTTTCAAGGTACACACATCACTCTTTTATTTATATCTTCTTATCTACTCAATGCAGCGACATCAAACAAACGCTAAAATACTACTATCACAATGACCTTTCCAAAATTCTCAACAATATTGATCTAACTCCTTCCATTGCAGGTACAGTCACTTCCAAGAGTGAAAAAAAAATGTTTTGAAATTACCAAAAATTCAGCATTCTCCCAAAATTTCGCGCGAAGACGTCCAGCAGCTAAGAAAAAGTTAAACCTTTGGTGCTGCTGTTGAGGAAAAGCCAAAGGAATTTAACTTTTTATTAGAAATGCCGATCGTGTTAAGAAATTTTTATATATCGTTGCTCGAGTTTTGAACAGCTTGTTTTGATTTTTTTTAAACAAAGGTCCTGTTCATAAACGCAGATTTTCGCAGCAACTCCCCAATTCAGCCGAACCGAATGAGTTGCTGAATGATGAAGTTGCAGCGCAAATCTGCGTTTATGAACAGGCCCAAACACTTCTCTCATTTAAAATATTAAAGGCTAGCAAGGCTTAGCAAGGCTAATCGATATCAAATCAACGCTCATAAGAAACCTCATTATGGGCATGTTCTTAAACGTATGTTTGCGCTGTAGCTACATGATTCAGCAACACATTCGGTTCAGCTGAATTGTGCAGTTGCTGCGCAAATCTGCATTTATGAATAGGCCCTATATGAGTTCGCTTGAAAAATTTGATTTCACCTGAAGATTAAACAAGTATTGTCTGTAAGCAATAAACCAACTAAACTTTTTCAGCAATGCAATACTGTTGGCGTTTTCATAAATAGATGGCTGCACGCACCGGTAATTATTTGCCTCATCAAACTAATTGCTGAATACAAAGTTGTTCAACCATTATTCTTCTCTATTAGCAATAAATGCTTGCGTTTCTGTCCAATTATTTAAATTACTTAGAACTTCTAAGGAAAATAGCAAATTAATAAGTAAAATCAAGTTAAAGGCTGCAACTACGGAATTCAGCTGTATATTTCAAATAGCTGAATTGTACAAAAGGACTAAATTCTTCTTGTACTTTACTCGATTATTTTATTTGACACCTATAATTTAGAATCTTAAGATGAAAGGATTTAAACCAAAAAAGGAGAAAAAATGTGGATCGTCCTGAATACGCTGCTGAAAAACATTTTTTTTAGCTGAAAATAAAAAAAAAAGACCAAGCGTCTGTGTGTACACTTTGTACATGTGTGAGCGTATATTTATGTGTCGATATATTTTTGGTATTCACTGAAGTTACATAAGGCTAGAGAAAAAATTCTTTTTCTTTTTTTTTTTAATTAGAATTTCTTTGTTTAATCATCCTAACAAACGTTAAAGGTTAAGTTTAGTGACTTAAATTCTTTCTTCAACATCTTAATTTCACTTTCACTAAGATAAATACAGCTAAAAACTAAAGATAAAACGAAACAAAACTATGCAGTTGTGGTAGTGTGTGAATTGTTACTACTACTGCTATTACTACTATTGCATTGTAACAGACTATTCGTAGTATTTGGGTGTGTGCTACTATGGTTACTGTTATTATTATTAAAATTCATAACACCGCCAATATGGCTGCTATTTAGACCAACGCTCGAGCAGAGAGTTCCGCCGCTCGTATTGCTGCAGTATCCTCCGTCACAGTCGACACCGCCGCCACCGATACCCCCACCACCGGCACCACCACGTATATCCGATTGATCACTGAGGCCTTTCATTGCTTCCGGTTGAGTACAGATCGGTTGAACCGATGCATCTCCATCGATAAGACTGGTCTCCTCACTGGCTCCACCAACACCTATTGTGCTACTAGTTGTAGTCCCCGTTTCACTACTGCCCTGCAGTGTACTCGTACTACCGTCATCTGTTAAACGTAGGGCAATCTCTAGATCACGTAAAACGTCTGTTTCTTTTTCGTCTATTAAATTGAAGCGTCTATGAAGGGCGGTCAAGTGGGCAAAGGTTAAGTTAAGATGCGTATGTAATCCTAAAAGGGCGATTTCGCGGAAATGCGCCGCATAAAGATGAGCTATCACATGAAATTGCAAGCGTAGAATTTTTCGGGCTATGCTTTCGAACGAACTAGGAAACTCGTTTGCATATTTTGTCGGGAATATCGACTCGTCGCTTACTGTTTTTTGAGTGAACGTCATAACGTAGTCGATGTACTGGGGCGCAGCGACTCTTGTCTTTTTTCCCTTTTCGTCAAACCATAAGTACGTTCTAAAAACGAAAAAGAACAAAAATTAAAATTTGAATTGAAAATTTTGTTGAAATATACACTCACCTGTTACCTGGCCCAGTCATATCCGGACATCCGGATGTTGTACAAAATTCACTAATCGTTCCATAAACTAAATTGACGTGCTCAAAGAGTGCCAGCGCTGAAATATTGGACAACAATTAGAACACTGAGCTTATTGAACTTGAGAGTGCTCTGGGGATGTTGGATTGGACAATCGGAATTGGAAGATTTGATGATATTTTCACACTATGCTTGGAAAATGAAATAAATGTTTTCTCGCTATTGAAATATTGTTATGAGTGATTAAGTGGTGTGTTTTCAATAGATGTATTTGATGACATTAAAGGTTCGGCAGGAATAAGAGAAGAAGGTGCTCGTAAAAGAAGTTTGTAACAATCGAATGAAATAAAATTGCGGGGAATGAACTTAATTATAACGCGCGTGGTTAACGAGACTTAGAAAAATGAAGAAACATGGAATAGTGAAGGGACCAATCAGTCATCTAGAAAAATTTGTAAAGGCTTCACCTAGTGAATTTTCGACAATATTTCTCCAAGACATAAGATCGGATTTGAAAAACTTGGCATTTTATGTTGTAGCCGAAGCCCAGGGGAGAGCCCTATGATGCGTTAGCATGACTTCGGCCGGAAGAGAATTAGGTTATCGGGAATGAGTGAACTTGAATGTCTTGTTTTTGTATTCCTGCGAGCTAGGCAACTGCCCAGAGACGGAGTGGATTTTTAATTAAAAACTTACGGGAAGACCAAGGCTTGAGCCCTGCTACCATGGCATAGTGATTGTGCCACTCAATTAATTGACCAAATTCCGTCTCCGTTGGCTTTCTTCTTTCTTTTCTTGGTTTTATAATGTATCCCTAGATGTAAGGTTAGATAAGTTCTCCCCTTTTATGTGAATGTGTAATAAAACCTTCATTATTTTCTACACTTTACTGAACGTGTTAAAGGGGGATCTCTCTATCTCTAGTTCCCGAAAGCCATTGTGGCGCATGGGGCGAAAGAAGAACTTTACCTGATTCAAAACAACGATTGCAAGTGGACCTACAATTTAAAGTTGATGCCGAACCACTGACATTTTCTCTGCAACCCCATGAGTTTTTTATCGTAACCACATGTCAGCAGAAAACAACCATGGGTCGCCGCCGGTGGAATTCGAACCTGGGACCTCAGGATTGGTAGGCCGACACGTTATCACTTACCACCACCAACGACTTAGGAATATACATATATACTTGTTGCAAGTGAAGCTTTGTAAACTTCTCCATAGATGGCAGCATTAGTTAAAACAGCTAAAGTTTGAAAATTTTTTAAAGTTTCGATTTAATTTAATTAACGTTGCGAAACCGAGACTTATCCACTAAATAAAAGAAAGAAAGTAATTGTAAAGATTCCCTCTCGATAAAGGAGCAATGAGAACCTGTCCAACCGATGCCATGAAGGCGGTAATTGGATAAATCATGAAATCTGTTGTAATTAGCGCCCTGAGAGTGCAGCTTACGTCTAATATTCCGGTTGTTGTCATATGGGTCATATGAGCGTCCTTCAACGTGTTCCTGGCATTGATGTGTGCACCTTAACGCACCACATGACAAAAAACTGCGGTATAGGACTCTCCCTTCTTCCCGCATGACCAGGATGAGACGGCGGCGGTCCAAATATGGACCTTAGATAGCTTAAAAATGGAACACAGTATTTGGTGTATTTGGACCCAACAACTTTAAAGCCGAAATCAATGCCATCGAAATTTTTGCTTTTCTTAACGTCAATAAAGGAGGTGCAAAGGTATCGGGAGAAACAAGACCGCTGATAAACTAACCAGGAAGGGTTCCAAGTTCCCGAGGTCTATTGCAGCCTCAGCTGATCGTCGGCAAGAGCTGTGATAGAAGCCTGGGGTAGAAGTCAGCTATATTGGAAAAATGTTACCGGGATTACTCAGGCCAAGCCAGTTGTTAGCTTATGTGCTTACAATAATATCATCGCATTAAGTAAAGCGGATCTCAGGTTACTATCGGACTACCTATCTGGTCACTGTGGGCTAATGTATCATTTACACTCTCTGTTCAGTGGACGGAGTGTCGGTATTGCCTGGAGAACAATGAGACGACAATGCAGATTATGTGCTTCTGTCCTGTCTTAGCATGGACTAGAAGAAGGATCTTCAGCCGAGAATTTCTGGTCCCGACTGAAAATAAATTAAATTATTAAAGGCCTTCTTGCATCAGGGTGGCTGAACGTCTTCTGTAGTAGCGAATTTTTGGAACAAAAGACTTCCTTAGTTGAAGTACCTACGCTATGGGGGGCAACCCTTAATTATAATTATAATAAATGTAGATCGGCTTCATGACTTCTACATTTCTGGACTTCTATACTGCACATTTGTGAGACTTATTTTTGAGTTTGCTAGTCCGCTGTGGTATTTTTTGAATACACTGTTTGCAAAGAGCTATTCACTCCAAGTTGTCGCTTGAGTAAATGATAATGTGTTGTTGATTTTCCAATCAGACCTGTAAAATGAGAGTACAAGAACAATTACCTTGTACTTAGATTTTTTTAAGTACAAGTTCAATTCCTTGGTACTTGTATTTGAAAATTTTAAGTACCAGTATCGGGAGTTGTACTTGTACTTACAATTCCCGCAAAAATACTTTAATATCTGATGTTAATTACTTTAGTATTTAAAAATTGTACTTAAGTAGTTTTCAATTCCTTTTAAGTACTTTCAATTCCTTTTAAGTATTATCAATTCCTTTTAAGAATTATCAGTTCCTTTTAAGTACTTTCAATTCCTTTTAAATATTTTCAATTCCTTTCAAGTACTAACAATTCCTTTTAAGTACTTTCAATTCCCTTTAAGTACCTTTATTCCTTTAAGTACTTTTAAACAACAAATTTCAATACAAGTATTCCCTCAAAGCCACATATTTACGGCTAATGTCATCGTCGATCCAGTGACAGGTATATCCCAGAAAGCTACGGTGCCTGGTGGACCAGATATCAGCAGTAGTACAAAAGTACTTTTGATACCACGTTTTTCTACTGTGGATCCAGGAGCTTCATAGTTCGAGGCCACTGCTGAAACAGAGTCCAGTTCTTTGAAAGAGCAAGAGGTTAGCAAAGGATTTCCTTTCAACAATTGAAACAGGTGCGGCTGTGTCAACTTTTATATCAAAAATTTGTCGAACTGGAAAGACTTCGATTCGCCAGATATTGTAGGGTTATTAATGTCACTAGAACTTTTTTTCTCATGCTAGTGTAATCTTCGTAGCTATCTGGGTGAATTCTCTTTAAATGATTGATGAAGTTAGAGGTAATACTTAGAGATTCTTTATAGTTTTCTAACACAGTTGACAAAAAGTACTTAAAAATTAATTGAAAGTACTTAAAAGGAACTGAAAAGTTCTTAAGTACTAAAGTAATTAAGATCAGATATTAAAGTACTTTTGTGGGACTCATAAGTACAAGTAGAAGTACTGGTACTTAAAATTTTCAAATACAGGTACTACGAAATTGTACTTGTACTTAAACATTTTTAAGTATAAGGTAATTGTACTTAGGCTGTCCTTCAGTCCTAATGTATTTAATTACTTTACTGGTCTGCTTCCAACATGGGGATACCAAATAAGTACCACCCATGTTCGAACCATGTTTTTTTTTTGCTGACAGTAGCCCACGCTAAAAATGCCTTCCGGATGGTTCGGAATCCATCTTAACTTGTAGTTCCGTTTGCAAACATTGTCGTCGAATCGGCTTCCGCCAGGGTTACGGAACTAGAGAATTCACTACGTAGAATTGTTGGCCTTTTTAAACATTTCTATTCTAGCATGTCTTTTGGAAAATTAAGACCACTTATATTTATCCCGCCATCGTGCCGACTATCGGTTTGAACGAATCGGTTTTAATATAATATATAGATATGTCTTGTCTGTTTAATTCGTACTTTGACTTTTTCTTCTTTTTTTTTACTTTTATTATTATATTCATAAATTAACCAGATTACAAACAAAAATATAAATAATTTCTTTAAAGAGTTCCCTTTCTTATCATAGAATAGATTCAAAAATTTATTCTCTTTTCCTTCAGAACCGAATAGACAAGATGAACCTCATTTAATGTCGTAATCTCTAGCCGCATAAATCTCTATAATGGCCCGATAGTTTGGCATAAATATGGCGACATTATGAACTCTTCCCAACACTATTCGTCTTTAGAGAAGATTGATTGCGCAATAAACTAACAAACAATTGCAAATGACTGTACATCCTGCTTTCCACTCTTTAGTCACTAAACAAAGGGCTATTTTTGCAGAAAGTCTAAAAACGCTTAGTTTCAACTTTTGATGGTCACGTCTTAGCTATTAAAAGCGCACGAGAAAATTTATGCAAAACTTAAAGAGCATTCACGCCGCCAACGACATGTCTATGAATACGACATAGAACAAGCCGATAATTTCGCTTTATTATAGCTGCCATTGCGATTAGTTTGAACGTATCGTCCCTTGTTCGTCCCTCTCCATGTAAACGTCACGTTAGAAGTCTACGTGTGTTTGTAGAATTTGCTTTCACCTTGACTTTTCCGTGTTAAGAAATTTTCGCCCGACTATTTTTAGCCGCACAGGCTAATTTTTCATGGTCAAACCGTTTCCATTTGTGTTGCGGTTCAGTATTTTTGCAGCAGCAAGCACAGAAGGAAAATGAGCTTTCAGGTTGTCTTGGACATTTTTTTTGCTTGTACAAAGATTATTCTTAAAATTTCTTAAATCGTGCGGAAAATTAAGCAACAGATTATAAATCTTTGCTTAAATGGATTCATGTTGAGATTTGCTTAATTATAACCAACTGTGAAGGAGCCATAGGTCACTTTTGGACGATTTATTATGACAGCGCCAAATGGAAAAAGACTTCTGGGTGCGTTGACTTTACGAAAATTTTGTTTTACGTAAAGGAATAATTTTTAAAAGTTGTTTATGCGCGAATTGCTTGTCATTTGCCAGATTTTAAGGCTAAATTTAGGTGGTGAGCTGTAGCTGTCTGTCATATGGAAATAGTTTTGTTCGAATGACGAAATCATTACGAAAGAGAAAAAGCTTTAATGTGCTGCAAATTAGCAGTGGAAGCACTGAGATAATTGAAGATCAGTCCGGAGTTGTATTAATGTTATGCGGAGGGTTATAAATGGCGACGACCACCAAGTGCACGTGATAATCTTATCATTTACATTATGTATAGCGAACAGTTCTGCTGCTATACATATTATCCTGACTCCGGGTCATCAGGTGCATCTCATTGTATTAAACTTGATTTCCCGCCGAAGCAATGGGAGTATATATGGATGCTGGGGATAGCACTTCTAAGTTCAACGTGGGACTAGGGTATGCAGCTGAGGCTGAGACGGTAGCTCCACGTGAGAACAAATTTCTAAAAAGAAGAAGAAGATGAAATCAGAATCGCAACTGCTCTGCAGGGATCTAAGTTAAGGGAAATGGCTCTGATATCAGCAAAATTGCCCGATACCAGGCTAACTGAGAAGTAAATTAAATCTGTATGTGAAGCACTGACCCAAACAATAGACATCTTCATGCTGGATGCAGATGTTTCTTATGTGGATCACAGATAAATGATCTTCATTGAGACTTACCTGCTAAATTGACATGGCCTCGCTCTCGCATCTTGGGAAAGAATTTCCTTCTAAATAATTAAGTACAAAGAATCTCCGAAAGATGGATTCCCAAGCTAACAAGACTTGAAAAGCAAAATAAGCTAGCTCCGTAGAGAATGTCATGTCAAAAACGAAGGCAAATGGACAGAAGCTGGCCTTCTGCATATATGAGTGATCATTAAAAGTCCAAAAGGAGCGAAAGATGAAATTCTTCTTTAGCCCCGACCCTGTACCTTTTAAGACGTCGGGTTAACGGGAGAAATAAAACGTCATCGCTTCAGGTGAAGGTGGTCACAGCAAGGCTACAGAGCTCACTCAGTAGCTCTCTGTAGGCTACTGGCACCCAATCTATGAATCAGTCCGTCATACTTATAGCTTGGATAAGTTTTGGTCATATCTGATGTCTAAGGCAAGCTGGGTTCAGGGCTCCCTCGGTTTCGAGAGTCTCTCAGAATCGATACTCTTTTGGCTTCGAGATTCTCTCGACACCGAGATTTTTTCGGGATCGAGACTCTTTCGGATTTTAGATTAGTTTGAATTCGAGACTTTCTCTGATTAGCGAAACTCTCGTGATCGATACTCTTTCGAGTTTAAGACTCTCTCTAGCTCGAGACTCTCTCTGGTTCCAGACTCTCTCCAGTTCAGATATCTCATGGGTTCGAGATTCTTTCGGGTTGAGTCTCTTTCGGGTTTGAGTCTCTTTCGGGTGTAAGTCTCTCTCGGGTTCGAGACTGTCTCGGGATTATGATAATAAAAGTAGCAGAGCATGGGCCTGCATTATATATAACAAAGTTGGAATCAACAATTTGCTTTCTAAACATTTTTATCAGGTCCAGCAGCTAAAGCAGACATATGGGTGATGGAGATAGGGGGAGAACCTCTTTTTAGTTTTGATGAACCGCCAGAACTGTTTAAGATCTACTTTGATGGCACCTCTCATCTTCTTCAGGTATACCTCATAGGTAAGCAGAAAAGCTTCACAGCACACGTCCCTGAAAGTTAAATATTGGATGAAGTTCTCACTGGACTGAGTGAGATAAAACCTCCTCCTCGTCATATTCCTTGAGTTGCGCAAACGCTTAAGGTTAGCATCATACCAAGGAAGACAACCCGAATTATTTTTAATACAGAATATAGTAATACTAACCACTTCCCAAGGACAAGTTGTTGTGGGCGGTGAAATCCTTTCGCCCCTAAAAATCTGCAGGACCGGATGGAATCATCCCCGGTAGGCGGTTCCAGGACATGTCGGCATAGAGGGTAACGAAAAAGCCGACGAACTGGCCAAAGATGGTTCAAATAAAGACATAGATATGCCGGTGGAAAGGGTACACCCTCCCCTTAACATAGAAAAAAAGTCAAATTGATAGACATTACTCCAACATAACTTCGGAACGGTGGAAAAATATCAATTATTGCTTCACAACACGAAGTCTTTGGCCGGAGCTGAATTATAGCAGAACTTCAAATCTCTTATCCTTCGATAGAAGGCTCATTTGAACACTCGTCGGCGTCATTACCGAGCACTGCCCCATAGGAGCTATGGCCATTAGACTCGGCGTACCATCGAATGAGTTCTGTAGAAGCTGCAGAGATGAAGAAGAAACTGAGTCCATAGTGCAACTGCTCTGCGAATGTCCGGCTCTGAAAGAACGACGCCTCGCCTGTTTGGGAGCAAGGTTCTTTGACAATCTGGACGACCTAGATAGCACTGGTGGAGGTTAATAGATTCATACAGAGATCTGGGTGGTTTTAAGCTCTGACCATACTTCTTCTTTTTAAGGGCATTCACAATGGGCCTTCACGGCCTCCGAGTGAACTTGATGCTTCTTAGCAACAAACAGGCCGACTAACCAACCAACCACCATCCTAAAGCAACCCAAAAATGACACTGTTGAATATTGGAACAAGGTCTACTAAATCATTATATTTAATTAGAAAGGACCAGTCAATATTAGTTAGCTTAGAATTTGACAAATTAAAATCAGCTTTACTAATGTTAAATAAAGGCGTATTTTCTGTGGTTTAGTCTGCTATGGCTTTACTATCCATGGTGGGATGATAAGAGTCTTTCGCAAGCATAGGCGAACGACACACTTTGAAGAGATAAGTAAGTGCTGCTTTGAGCCAAGTTTCAGTTTTGAATTATGATTTTAAGTGATTTTTCTAACGTCTCGAAGGTTCACCAGGGAGTGTATCATGTATCCTTTTTTGCTCAAGCACACACAGAAACATTACGATCAATAGTGGAAAGTATTCAATAACTTCCCGTTTGCTTGGAAAAGGTTCTATTTCCGCATGAATAATGAAAAGATAAAAGGACCATCTCATCCGATATAGAATACATCTCATGTGTCATAAATAAAAACGTCAAATCAGTCACTGATGAAAAACGAAACCCTTTGACATCTGTTTCGTTCCTTAACAAACTTTTTATTTTCGGGAAGTTTACAAATTTTTTCCAAGTAATAAATAATTCAAAATAGCCAGAGAACCAATTTAATTTCATTCAAAGCACAAAACTTATTAAAATTGTTACGAGATTTCATGTTACGTCCCAACGGTGTAGAAAAACTAAGCGAACGAACGGATCCAATTTTGATTAATAAATTATTTCCTCATCCTCCAGGGCTTATGGAGTTTTAGTCTTTGACATTTAATGAAGACTGCATTATCCGTGAAGACATGTAGTAATACAGATTACGTCAGAATATTGAAAGTGATTTCAAGGTTTAATTAATTACAGCCTAACATGACATTTTATCTCTGATTTATTTATTGAAAATAAAGGATCTTGTTTAATTCAATTATTTTTAATGAGCCGTAAAAGAAATTAATTTGATGGAAACAGAAATTAAAATTTGTAACCGGTAATGAGCCCTAACTTGCGACCTTTGACGCATTTTATTACCCGAAAATATCACATTTCAACAATTTTAATTGAAGTACAAAACAAGATGAATATCAAAAAAATATCCTATCACTGGCACAATATAAAATTGTGCAATTAAAATTGAATGACTTTTAATAATACCAGCACCGTGCAAATCTAAAAGCAAAAGCTTGCTTTGTTAGGGCAAACGATGGTCCATTAAATCTGGAATTTACGTGCGTGGGCATATAAACAGTGATAATCTCTGGGAACGCTGCAAATGTTCCCACGCTGATTAAAACTGCAAAAGAGTCCTTCGATCACTATAGGTTTAATGTGCCATGGCGACAAGAAAGTACACTTCTGAACGGCGACACACGGCTTTGTCTTTTTATATATTTTTATTTAAGAAAGTTAAGGAACATCGACATCTTTTTCCTTGGGAAATTTTTTCTTCTCCTTGGAGAATATATGCGACTTTTATTTGGCTCTAAAATTTATAGCTAAGCAGTGAACATTTTGCGTCTTTGAAACGACGTATTATTACAGAGTATTACGTAAACCAGGAATTAAACCCATTTTAGACTTTCGGAGAATTGGTAATAGAGGATCTGTACCTAAGATGAGGGTGGTTGACGTAATATGCTTATAAAGACGAGCTTAAGATGATCAAAAGTGGTAAAGGTGAAAAAAATCGCAGACTACTTAAATTAAAGACAAATTTCAGCGCACAATTTTTACGCGATACAATACTCAAGTTCTAGTAAATCGAATTCCATTCAAATCATCTGTTTTTCACTGTCTGTCACTCTGCTGACCTTATTTTTCCTCTATTTCTATTGCATCAATTAACGAGAAATTGATGGAAAAACACATCGAAAACAGTTGAATTAAATGTGATAATTTATTTGTTAGGCCAACATCGATTAAGTCGGGTCAATTGAATAAATTTGTCGTCGTCAAACAAAAATCGATTTTGCAATTGCGACGATTTTTGCTGAATTATTCGAGATTGTGAAGAGGAGGGGGGCTGCCGCCATTTCGATGAGCCTTGAATGAACGCATGGCATAGGGAAATGTGGGTCGGGCGCTCAGGGTTCATCCGGTTCATGCAAATGAAATTCTTTGCCCTATTTTCTTTGCCAATTTCGTAAACAACCTGAATCGTTAGTTAAAATAATTTTCAGAGGAAATTGGTTTGAAAACACCCATTTATTTCAAGGTTTCGTTTTCAAGTAATAGTTCGAAACTATCCCAGAACACTCCTGTAACTTAGGAGTTTGAAGGGTACGTCTAAGCCAAAATTTCACCCTTCTTAAAATCAAGACAAGGACAACGAAAAAGTTATTCTGGCAAAGCTTGAAAAAATGCGCAGTTTTCATGAAATATCACAACAAGATTTGGCACTAACTCCGTCGTAGTCGGTCCCAAGCCCGGTTGAGAAAGAAGTAGGGAAATCACGCGCCAGCCAGAGCATCTAGGCTTAGAGTGAATCTATGCGCTATACAAATACACTATCACTGATTCCCAGGACGCCTCAAGGAGTAGCCCTCCTTCTGGGATAGGATAGGTAGGTAATACATGATTAATACTCAATGTATGACTAAACAGAGATCCGGACATCTACAGAGGAAGTGAGTTAGGGTTTCCATATTGTTCTCATTTGTACAGCTGCGGCAGTATGTGTTGATGGGGATACATAGTCTAGTTGCATGACAGTTGACAGTTTCCCGTAATTATTAAGATCCTCTCCACGGGACCTACTGCGTTTATTCACAGCCTCAGCGCCCGAAATACGGCACAGCTGGGTAGGCTGCTCCACATAGAGTTGGCTGTACATAAAAATTGTGACTAAAAGGCACCCCTTACAGTTCCCAGAAAAATGTAAACTGTTTCCACAAGAGGGTCTTAGAGAGCGAATGCCGACCCTTCGGCCGGAGGTTAGGCTTGTTTCGCAGTCGGGCAAGCCTTTAGGATGGCGAGCAGTTCAATCTGAAAGACTACCCCATGATCTGGAAACCGATAAGACTTTCCGAGTAAATACCTACGAGCCGTCGGTGAATATCGTTTTATCAAAAGCCTTCAGCCTGATGTTAGGAGGTGTGTGGCCAGTTGTCTGGGTAGCAGATCCAGGATGCTCGCATGGCCAAAAGGTTCGGCCCTCCAGCACCCCGAATCGCTGAGTTTGCAGAATCACATTTAGAGCAGCTGTTGGACACGATCACATGGCACCAGTGATGTACATTCCCGCAGATCTTTGAATCATAGTCAGCCTCAATAGGGTATATCCATTACTGAATTATTCTAAGTAGGCTTGTAAGCTGCTGAAACCATACACACGAAACATTTACAACGCCTCGCATACCTCGGATTGACTTTGTGATGATGACGTTTGGCAATAAACATCGGATTACGATCGGGTAATGGAACGTGAGAACTCTGTGGGACGAGTGTGGATTTGCAAAGATCACGGAGATTGAGCGGGAAATGGCCCAGTATAAGATAAATATGTTAGGGTAAAATGAAACTAGATGAAGAGGAAGTGCAGAGGTTAAATCACTTACATCTAATACCGTATACCCTGGCCAGGAAGAATTAGAAAAACCCCGCATGGCAGGTGTAAGCTTGTTGCTAAACAAGCTTGCCCATCGAATAATACTACACTGGTCATCAATTTCCGATCGAATTATCAGGTTCGGGCCAGGGTACGTAACGTCTCAATGTTACGCTCCGGCCGATCAAGCGGATATAACAAACTAAAGAGAACTTCTGCCAACTCCTTGGCGACATCTTTGATAAGGCTCATAATGCAGATATAAAAATACTTAACTTGCCCATTACAGGCTCATGTGCATTACTTGGCATTGAGATCCACAATGCCAAGTAATACACACGAGCCTGTAATGGGGAAGTTTGAAGTCGGCAACAGTAAAAAAAACACAAAAACTATCATCTAATATCCTGGGTTTCTCCAGATGGCAGAGCTGATCATCAGCTTGACCATATTCACCCTCGTTTCCGTAACCCCTTATGCGGCATGGGACGGGAAAAGAACTTCACCCGATTCAAGACAACGATTGCAAGTGGACCTACAATTTAAACTGGATTCCGAACCACTAGTATTTTCTCTGCAAACAACCATGGGTCGCCGTCTGTGGGATTCGAACCTGGGACCTCCGGATTGGTAGGTCGACACATTATCACTTATTTCACGACGACGAAGGTTTAAGTACAGCGCTGATATTGGTAGTGACCACGATCTTGTTACAACCAAGTGCGCTTATGCCCGGCAGCAGTACGGCCACGTAACAGAACATCTGATATGCCACGGCTCAATGTGCAGAGGCTTAAAACACCGAACATCCGCAGCGCATATTCCACCGTATTGAGCCAAAAAACCTAACGCACTGCATTATAACATTAACGACTCCATCAACCAAAAATTGAAAAGGGCGAAGGAATGTTTTGTTAGATGCATGCGGTGATATAAAACACGTGGAATGATTAGAGAGCGGAGGACCGCACTAGTTCTGCTACCGATGTTGTCCAAAGAACTGCAAGACGTGTCAAGCGCAACTACATCAACATGTTAGCAGAGAAGGCAGAAGAAGGGGCTTACCGCGGTGACAGTTTAGATCTATACAAGATTACCAAAAAATTGGCAGGAAAGACTCTTGCGACTGAATATCATGTAAGAGACACTGATGACACCTACCTGTTACGGAGCAGCCTAAATTGCATATGTGGGAAAAGAATATTTTGTTGAAGTCCTAAACAAAACCTTTGGATCGTTGAATACCTTTTCATCCGAGCCTTAACAACCGCCAACTTCGGTCAATATTAACATCAGAACACCGATAAGCCTGTAGTCCACGGTAAGGCCGCAGGAATTGATGGGAAGGTTTGTACTGGCACTTTGGACAAAGCCAACCTGCTTGCTGCTAATTCCTACTTGCCACTTTCAGCGCAGCCTCCTCTTTCATTTCTGTAAGGCTGTTTAACATGGAAACTGACATCTCAAATAACATCTTAGCAACAAGCCTTTGTCAACCGATGTCTCCGACGCATCCTTAAAATTCATTGGCCAACGGTTATTACCAACGAAGACCTACATAGACCAGATGAGATAGACATCAGTGTTCGAAGGCGAAGGTGGCATTGGATAGGTCACAGACATCGCTCAACAGGTTCTAGATTGAAACCTGCAAGGGAGCCAACCAACACATGGAGAAGTTCTGTAGAGAAGGAAGGTACCCCGATCAACAAACCTTGGCAACAGTTGAAGGAAGCGTCGGTGTAGTAGACGACAAATGCTCCACAAGGGCTTAAAGGAACCAACTCCATGGTTCAAACGTTAAAGCTGCTACTATTTTGACAAAATCTACCGCCCAATATAAGATTGATACAGATTTATGTGATATGCTCCATTTCGTATTAATTAATCAATTTCCCTAGGTTATTTTTTCCACAAAATTTGATAAGCAATATGAAAAATGAATAAGGAAAGTAATATGTGAGAGGATAATAGTTTTGGTGATATTAAAAACAAATACATAAAATATTACTTACTGTGCGAAGCTAGCCATTCATTATAGTCTAAACCAGCTGGAAGATCAACTAAGGCTTTGAGATCAGCATCGGGCAGCTTACGTTCTAAAACGCTCTCTTCTAAGTAAAGTTTTGTGTCTGTGGAACTTTGGTCACCATCCCGTTCTTTACGACGGGCTTTTCTGTAAAACAAAACAAGAAAAAATAAATAAAATTAAAGAAGTAAAACTTTTAGAAAAGTTCACTTAAATCGTAAATAAATCAATTTATCAATAGACTCTGGGAATGTACCCGTCAACCCACATTCACAGAATTCTACGAAATCCACTCACTCGTCCCCAAACACTTTATGTAAATCTGTAAAGGTCACGTCATAATCACTGTGTGGGAGGAGATGGGAGGGGGGGGGGGGGGAGAGTTGGTTTTATGCACTACCTAGGAAAATGTTTCTGTTCCATTATTAAAGATATCCCAAAGGGCGTCTGGCATCGATTAAATTGTGGAGAAAATTTTCAGATGTAAAAATTTATTGAAGCATTTCAACCCAAGGAGGAAAGAGGAGCTCTAAAATTCCAAAGGATTTTATGGTTATATTCTTAGAGAAATTTTGTCTTGAAAAGGATGAGAAAAGGATTACAAGCAACTGACTATTAACCACAAGGTTTTTGGCTTAAAGCTTTAATTCGGGGTGAAGGCGGAGTAATGATGAAATGGTGTAGAAAGGGTCTTTGTTCAATGTTTTAGGCGGTTATGAATAATTTGGTAGAATATTGCCAGTTATTGTTGCTAATACCGTCCATCAATGGAGGGGTAGGATCACATGGAGCTTTTCTGATGGTGAGAAGGTTATTCAAATTGTTGTTTAACAGATGATGAAGGATGACCGGATTTGGATAACAAAGAAGGAGGTGTTGGTTTTTCCTGTTAAAGCAAGAAAGTTGTTTAAGCCTAGGGAAAATACTTTTAGATTCTGGGTTTAAGATATGTTTTCACAGTTTCGTAAATTCTCTCGCCGGAGAGGAATCTAAGTTCGCATTTAGAAATGATGAACCCTTCTCACATCTCCATCAATTTATTTTTGGTTAGTTTGTTGGTAGAAGTAGCGACATCTCGGGACCGGCTAGTCAGTTTACGTCTGTGCGCGATGGGTTAGGAGATCAGTGGGATAGTTGCAGCTGACGCTAAGTTCAACCGGTATGATGATCTCTTGAATTCTTAGCCTTGAGATCTCCTTCAAGTTCTTGGAAAATGCTCGATGTCTTACTTTAGTACAGCTGCGGTAGTATGTGTTGAAAAGGGGATACGCAGTTTAACTTCATGGGAAAAATGCCGACCCTTTGACCGGGGGGTTAGGTTTGTTTCGCAATCGGACAAGCCTTTAAGATTGGGAGCACTCTAATCTGAAAGACTGCCGCATGATCCGGAAAGCGATAAGACTTTGATATGTATATGATAAGCAATCAAATATCCACACTTAGCTTGTTCGTACGTGCCTCAAGGGCCCATTGTGCTGCCTCAGAAAGAGAGTCTGCCATATATTTTAATCTCGTCCCCCAGAGCGGCTCACAGGGCTCTAATTTTGGGTAACGTGTTAGTTTGCAACTCCGTCGGGGTTAGAGCTAGATTCTTTCGTTAAAATAACAAGGACAATTATCTAAGAAATGGGTTATTATATCGATAACTAGGTCGCACAAGCATGTGGCTGTGCTGCATTTGCCTATTGTATGGATAAGCTTGTTTAGCTCGCAATGGTCAACGGTCACGTCTAAAGCAGCCGTTGGGCAGGATCTCATGGCACTGGTGATGCCTATTTCCGCAGATCTCTGAATCGTACTCAGCTTCGTTATGTTATATTCTTTACTTACTGTGGGTCACTACATCGGATCGGATGTACAACAGACGTGTATATCCATAAAGTCATCTTTGGTTGGAGATCGCACGTCCTCCCAAAGGTTCTCGTACAAGCAAAGAAAGCAATGCAGGCATTTTTAACTCGCTCTTCTACGTTAAGTTTTCAGCTAAGTTTGAGGTATTTGGCGCTCCAGGATAGCGAGAGTGTCTGTCCGTTAAGTTTAGGGATATTAAAGACTGGTATCTTGGTTTTTGTGGTAAAAAGCGTCAGTTTAGTTTTGCCTGGATAATTTCACTTATCACGGATGAAAACCTTCCTGAAACCAAAATTGCCAGATCATCCGCATACGCCACTGCCATAATCCCATCTCTGTCCAATGTGGAAAGGATCTTATTCATTGAAATGATCCAAAGTAGTGGAGAGATGACACCACCCTGTGGTGTCCCTCTGCACACGTTTCACTTTCACTTTGATAAACTAGTACGGGCAAGGACGAAGATTTGACCTTGAAGCAAAATATTTTGCTCTAAATTTCGTTCACAGCCTGTTCTAAATTATTTCAAGAAGTCGTAGTGCACTTCTCTCTGTAACTATGATTCCGAGCTAAAACAAAAAAAAGTGAAGAGATGACACTACCCTGGTGTGTCCCTCTGCACACAAATTTGCTCATTTGGGTGTTACCTAGGCCCGACTTCACAATCCTAGACCTTTGCATTGAAACTAACCACTGACTGAGGCCCTCTTCTACCCCTAATTCGATGAGGGATTCTTGAATAGCTTCAGTGCGGACATAAAATCATCTGCAGCGTCCGTTCTACCAGATTCTTCGAGATTAATGAGTGCCCAAAGTTTGATTGTGTAACGGACCGCTGGTTCGTTAGAACAAGCCTGTATGCAGACTTGCGAGCTTTTTCCTGAATGTATAAATCCAAAGGAGAAACGCAAAAAATTGCCTCCATTGTTGCAGTTGGAGTGGTTCTCATGGACACTGTGGTCTCTAAACACGCCAAACTTTGAATTTTATAAAGGTCATTTTTGGCAGAGCTTAGTAGAGTTCTCTTCCACCAGACAATTGCACCATAAAAGGGACGAGGTCTGATTATGGCGGTATATATTCAATGAAAGATTCTGGGACTTAGTCCTTTAACCCGTCTGCACTGCCAGAAATAAGCAATGACTTTGTTGATTGTCTTACCGTGTGTGCCTTCCAGCTTATTGAAGATTTTTAAAGTCCTTCGAGCTTTCTCCTCTTTCTGAAGAGGAACAGAAATGTTTTATCTAAATTTATGGATAAGTTCCTTTTTTTCCACCATTTTTAAGTCACGTTTAGAATTATTTTTTGTAGCTCACCAAAAGTGCTTAAGAACTTTAAATTGCTATGTATTGTGTAAGGCCGATTCGGTTGTCTTTCCATTTTGATAAACATGTCAAACATGTAAAGGAAACGTAGTGAGATATGCGGACCTAAAATATTTATTCACAATTTTTTATAAGGTTTTTAGAAAAAAGCTTGCTAGACTAATGAGCCGAAGGGATTTGGTTAGCTAGACTTTCCAGGTTTAGGAATAATCTTGATCCTTGACTTTGGAGTGTAACGTATAATCAAAAGTCAATAAATTAACTATTGAAGTTTTAAAAATGTTTATTAATATAAAATCAAAAACGATTCACAAAACATACTACAGGCGACGTTGTACAAAAATAATTTGAAAATTAATGTTTATCAAGTTCGATAAGAAAGCCTTGAGATTTTGAAACTTAATTAAGTCTAAAAATAACTTCCACGCCTAAATGGGCTTGGTAACTCTTCCATTAGATCGATTACGTATTTGTAATTTCTGCGAAAACTAGTTTCAAAAATATTTGTGCTTTATTGATAAAAAAACAACATACACCGCCTTTTTAAATATGTACTCAAAACGATATGACGCCCAGCAACTCTACAAAAAAAAAAAAAATCAGAATCGAATCGAAAATCATACTCTGTTTCTACTTGCCAAACTCTCCAACTGGCGCTTGTTATCTTATCCAGCAGAGCAAGAGCAAAGTGTTCGCAATTTAAAAGTTTCCCACGGAACAGTTTCCTCCATAGTTGAGAAAAATTGTTATATCGCGAAATTACAGTGATAGCAAGATAACTTTACTTCAACGATAGAAAATGTAATTTATGACGCTCCAACTTTGCGTCCAATGAATACTATCGCTGTCGTTGTCGTCGCCTCGTTGTCTCGTTTAATAGTTTTAAGTAGAAAACAAAAACAACATTTTCAAAACTCCGATAATTACTATATGTAGTTGCAGAAATATTTCTGTGATAAAAAGTTATCGCGGAATGACTAAGGGAATTCAGATGGATTTTAGTTACTTTTTTATTAAATGAATGGAAAGAGAGTTTCGTAATTTTGTTTTTGATTGTGGTCGAAGTTGGTAGTTTGCCCTAATGGAATCCAATTTTTAAGAATGGGTTTTAATAGCTCCGATTTACCCAATCGAAACGGTTTACACACACTGAAGTGGATTAAGTAGACAAAATTTGTACACAAATTTCTAAAAGATTATAAACCGTACAATGGTAATATAACCATATTAGAGTGTAGGACAACTAAGGCAATCCATATAGTCCTCAAGGTAATGCATTCCATTATCCAAGACTGGGCACTTCCTACCTTTTCTCGAAGCGTTTCGTCATATTTTCGAACCCTCATAGCTTCGGTCTGGATAATACCAGAAAGCTCAAATTCTTAGAATAGGATGTAGTTCCCAGCTTTTATACTTTAGATTTTATTAATACCTGAAATACGTCGGCACTCATGATCATCAAATCGTCCGTCATGAAAATCTCTAGGTACCCTGAGGTCTTAGAAATCTGACATTTGGTATGCCTGCTAGGATTAGCACACAAAAAACGAAAATATTAAGAAATCTGTAACTTTTACCCTCCACCCCCCATATAGGGGGGTGCAGGTATGTATATAAAATTTCTTATTGGTAGGTACTTCCAAAAGTTATATGCAGGCTAGGATTAGCAAACAAACAACGAAACAATTAAGAAATCCGTAACTTACATCCTCGAACCCCTCGAAAAGGGGGTCTAATTCTGTATTATATAACAATTTCTCATAAGATAATTTCCAAACTTCCAAAAGCCCTATAGAAAGCTGAAATTTGGTATGCACACTAAGATTTGCACACAAACAACGAAAATATTTAAAAAAAATCTATAACTTTCACCCTCCAACCCCCCATAAAGGGGTACAGGTCTGTATATACAATTTATTCTATGAAGAAAGAAACTGCTGGCGTGCAGTGCAGGGGGGGGGGGGGGGGGGGCGGGTAAAATTTCTTTAAACTCGTCCTAGTGCCTAATCGATTGCTTCTATGAAAAGATTGTTTTGTGTTCTACTTGAAGTTAACAAAACAATATTTCGAAAGAAGTAAAAATAGTCATACAGAAACTAGAAACTAACAAACATTTTTAAGGCTAAAATGCGGAATTTTAATTTTTTTTTATATATGATGTTGCCAAAGCTCAGGGGATGCCCTATGATGCTAAAGCACAGCCTTGGCAGGAAAGGAATTAAGATGAGGATGGGTTAGGAGGTTGAGTAAAGGAGGTGTCGATCTACGCCCCGTTTGAAAGTTTCGGGATCATATGACGTGGGAAAAACAGAAGATGGTAAACTGTTCCACATTCGTGTTGTTCTGCTTAGATAGATTCCCGAATTTGACGGTTCTGGCTTAATCAGAGATTTCTTGTTATTTCAGTTAAAAAAGATTTTATTTTTTTGGAAAGATAATTTAGTCCGCTTTAAATTAATATAAATAAAGTACAACAGTCAGCTATAGTTGAATATAATCGGTTAATAGCAAGTACCACCCCGATTTATCGCTTATTGCAAATAATAAGCCAACAAGGAAAAGAGGCAACGATAGAGAGTGGGCTATGAAAAATAAATAAATAGCTGACGCACAAGAAATGTAGCCCAAAAAAATAAAAGGAACTAGAGCATCTTGCAAAACGAAATGAACTCCAACCAAAAACAATTCATGTAAAGAAGGTTGCCAAGACTCACAAGCTCATACCGCTTTCACTGTTAAAAGTTATCAGATCTCATGTGGAGTCAAGCCTCTAACTCTACAAGGCCTAACTCTACAAATCCTAACTCTAGAAAGCCTAAATCTTCGTCAAAAAGTATGGCTTGGCAGTTTCGCGGCCGCCGCACAGTCACTCCCATGGACTTATGGTAGCAATTAAGTCACTGGTCTTTAATGTTGTGTCATGCAGTAGATCTATGAACGACTTTCAGCGTATTCTCCGCAATGTCGCTAATTACAGCCACAAATAATCAAACAACCATACCTGTAAAAGAAGACTGCGATACTGTGTATAGTGCATATAGAGTATTTGAATTATATTACACCCCCCCCCCCCCCACCCCTCGGAACACTTTCTTTTACAATTCTATTATCATCCAGCTAAAAGGGCACATACGTACTTCGACCCCATCAGCAAGATGAAACAACTTTAGAAAGAGAGACTTTACGACCTCATTGACTGGCTACTCATCTGGGATTGGACTACTAGACTTGAAGAGAGTGACATTTTTTTCCCCTAAATCTTCAAGTGTCTGTCGCCCTCCAAACAGCAACTGTTAACAAGGATGCTAGGAATTTTTATTAAGGATTTATAAGAGGCCACTGAAAATTACGGCGTTGGCGCTTTGCTTACTTGTCGATTCAGGATCTACTCACTGTGTGAGTATTTTTTAACTTTAGCAATTTTCATTCCTGTTTAAGGTTCGTAGCTACTAGGAAATCAAAAAGTTTCGGTCTATTCGTCCATCCGCTCATATGTCTATCTGTTGTATCGTATCCGCCCGTATGCCTGCCCTTCGGTCCTCTTATTTGACGGGCTGAGAGTAAAAGTGACCTATTTATCAGGTTCGGGCAAAAGTGGCTTAGAAAATGTTCCGCGCAAAAACGAATCGCGTGAGATTCCGGGCAAAAACGAATCGTAGAAAATTTCCGGGCAAAAACGACTTAACTACTTAACTGTATTAACTTTGCATTACTTTTTGTAGTTAAATCGTTTTTGCCCGGAAATTTTCTACGATTCGTTTTTGCCCGGAATCTCACGCGATTCGTTTTTGCGCGGAACATTTTCTAAGCCACTTTTGCCCGAACCTTATAAATAGGTCACTTTTACTCTCAGCCCGTCATTTATAAAGCTATTAAAATGAAATTTGGTATACGGACGTAGACCCTAAAAGAGAAATGGTGAGATTTATGGAACTATTTATTTTTATCTCAAAACAGAGCAATAGGCCTCTCGAGCTGTTGTTGTTATACCTTCATATGAGGTGAAACTGGAGCAATCTAAACCGCACTACCGAACTCAGTTTGCCTACACAAAAGGTAATTTAACAGAGGATGATTTACACTGTCTTGTTAGCAAAATTGAAAGAGACCTTCAGTTTAAGAATATAGCATAGCTTTTCTAGGCATAGAGGGGGCACAGGGTATGAATCCATATCTAGAACTCTTGTGCAGAGAGATGTAGACTCAAACATTACTGCGTGAGGGGAGGCTACGCTAAGAGAGCGTGACATATCACATAGGCAAGGTAAAATCCTCGTATGTATAAGGAAAATTAGCAGGTGCTCACAAGGCGGCGTTCTGTCTCCGTTGCTTTGGTCTTTCGAAGTAGATATAGTATGTGAACAGTAATATCCAGGCTATGTAAGCTTGACTACGAGACCCTCGGATACATTTAGACAATCTAGAATGATAGTGAGATCCGTACTTAGAGCGGTTACTAACTGGTGTGTCAGTCTCACTATTAACCCCACTAGGATCGTCCTGTTGTCCTTTACAAAAAGGTATTGCCTAGGCCTTAATCTGATCTCTATTCAAGGCGAGGTCATTGGGTATTCTGATGTAGTTAAATATATGGGTGTCACGCTCGCTAAGCGACTAAGTGGAATATCCATTTAAACAATATCCTAAGCAGGGCTACGACGGCCCTGTGGGCCTGTAGGAGACTCTTTGGAAGGATGATCAATTATCAAACCAGTTGTTGCCTATGTGATGTTAGCCCAAAGTCCAACAACAGATGGTAAATGCCAAATGAAATAAGCTGCAATGTCCATAAGAGGAGCTATGCGGACATTTCCAACACTTGCCGTGAAGGCGATAATAGAACCTACTCCCTTGGATGTTTTCATCTTGAAATCGGAAATGGTCACATGCGCATCCTACAGCGTATCGCGGACATAAGAGTCTTCTTCATAACACATCACATGATCAAGAAGTTCCGAACGTGGCCCTAGATGGGATCCTAGAAATCTTAAATAGTTTACAGTACTACATGGCACTAATGCTGACTACTAAGGCCTGGAATGCAATGGTCAAATAGCCCAGTGTCTTCCAAGCCAAAATCCATACCATTAAAGCATGCGCACTTCTCAATCTCAATAGGGAACTAAAAAGTGACATTATTACTATCACTTTCTATAGCGGCCCTCAAGGCATTCTCATCATGGCGTTATTAATCTTAACTCGTTGGAGGCGGAGTTGGATCAATGGATGACGGTCACGATCACAACGCCATGGATGCAGGTATGAGCTTAGCTCGCAGCATATGCAAAAGCAAGACATTCAATTTCCTTCATTTAATTTACCCTAATTCACTTTCGGCCATAGCCATACTAACGTACATAGACTTGTCCACTGGGCTATGGCCATCACATAAAAAAGAGTGTTTTGGTACGCTGTATAATCTAGCTGCAAGGTTATGCTTTGTTGGGTACCGGGACACTTCGATATTGAGGGAAGCAAGGTCGCTGCTGAACTAGATAGATAGGGTTCATCATCTTATTCTATGATAGAGGAATATTCTGCGAGTAAACGGTCTCTGTGTATTAGGGGAATGCCCTCCCTGGACTTCGCCAAGCTAAAGAGGCTTGTCAGACCCTTTGTCTACACTGAAATCACCGCCTACCATCGTCTACCTATCTGTCTACCGCGGGTTAAGACATCACCCATATGTCATTAGATACAAATTGTCGACTGTTTCTAGAGGACGATAAAATTGCAATACACATTTTGAGTGATTGTCCTGCCTTAGCGCGATCTAGAAGAAGAGTATTAAACAAGAAGTTTCTCAGCTCTGCTGATGTTCATTCGTCTTCTGTTCTGGCGTTCCTTAATCCTTAGGGTAACCAAATTTGTGGAATGGATCAAAGACGTGTCAGTTTAGCAAGTCAGCTGAGTGTTCTTCTAGTTTTCGCGTTAACTATTGCTGTTTCTGCTTTTTCATTTGCGTTTAGGACTGATCAGTTTGACGCTAGTGACGCTAGCTTTAAATCATACTTAGCTCCTTTCTAGCATTACTTATCACAGAAAGAGAACGACTCGTGGACTGATTCGAATTCTACAGCCAGAAATAATATATGTAAATAGAAAGTGAACCTACACTCAAGAAGATCAAGGAACTAAGGAATCATACAGATCTCATATAAATTAAATTAAATTTCAAACTTTAGTGATGACATAAGACATCCTTATTCATGCGTCTGAATTCATTGTCGAAGATTGATAGATGACGGGCTGAGAGTAAAAGTGACCTATTTATAAGGTTCGGGCAAAAGTGGCTTAGAAAATGTTCCGCGCAAAAACGAATCGCGTGAGATTCCGGGCAAAAACGAATCGTAGAAAATTTCCGGGCAAAAACGATTTAACTACAAAAAGTAATGCAAAGTTAATACAGTTAAGTAGTTAAGTCGTTTTTGCCCGGAAATTTTCTACGATTCGTTTTTGCCCGGAATCTCACGCGATTCGTTTTTGCGCGGAACATTTTCTAAGCCACTTTTGCCCGAACCTTATAAATAGGTCACTTTTACTCTCAGCCCGTCAGATTTCTTTTGTTGTCATTTACGTCAAATGCGTTGCGAAGCTGATATCATCCAGCAAACTGGTTACACTTCATAAAGCACAAATCTGTGACTTCTTACAAAAATTATTACCTCCTAGAATTTGTCTATAAAAACTACAAGACTTGCTCTGCTCATTTTTATCTTTAACCGATGATGTTATCGTCAATTAATCTTCGAGTGATATAACAAATACGCGCTCTTACGGATTTTAATTGGCAAATTGTCCTCTTAGTGGTTCCCATTTAAATGTCAAGACCGAATGCAATAACAATAATTCAAACAAGAAACATTTTCGTTGCAATTTCTAGCAAAACAACTCGTCTTGAGGTTAAACGCACGCAAAAGGAGAACGTCAACTGTACATATAGAATGGACGCTACATCCGCCCACACTGTTGCTCTGTACAAGGTGTTCCATCAGTGTCCGTTCGGAAATTTATTGAAGGTCTACGTTGTCCGTTGGCAGAACATCATCAAAATGAGTCAGAAATATTGGAAATATATTTGAGCTGTAATTGACCCAATCTTGACTCATTTTATATACAAATATCGTAAGATCTTCTGCAGGTCATGTACCCACAAAACTCGGGGGAAAACAAAAATCATTGCAAATCGTGACCCAGTCAACTTTAGACTCCCCATCCAGAACAAAGCGCTCGATTTCACTGACTTGATCCTCCTACACGCACGACATGCACAATGGATGAAATGAAGCAAGGGGAACCAGAAAGAGCACGATCAAATTCGCTTAGTCAGAGGAACTTAGGTGAAAGTTATGCTATGGATACACACGAGGAATGGCACTAGATGAGCAAAATGTCTTAAGACTGCGTACATAAAGTTAATTGCAAAGATTTACCGCGAACGCATGTGGTACCGCGCGAAATTTTGTTTTGTTTAGTAGCACGCAATTCTTTCCCCTCTTTATTGCTATGTTGACGCACAATAATCGCATGTTGTTGTTTTTTTACTGTTGTCTGTAATGTGTTATTAAGTTGAAGGTTGCGCAGCGGCACGAGTGATTTCCTACGTCGAAACCTGTTTTGAAAGTGAAATGTCAATTGCCCAAACGGCCTTAGGTGAGCACATGACTTTACGAGGAGAAGAAATTTAGCGGCTAAATTAATTTTCTAATTTCGCTCGAAAGTTATTATTGTTTTTTTTCGTCGGCTCGTGTTGGAAACTCTAGTCGCTGCCGTATTCGTTAGGTTCAAATAAAATAATGTTGAATGCAAACTGATCGTGTTAACCGTGCCATGTTGTCCAGCAGTGAATGTGATGACTATGACTAATCACATGAGCACAGTCACCAGTCACAACTCACAGCTCCCTTCAGCCATAGGTACTCTTAATATTTTGGTTTACATTTCGACATCCGACCGAGTACTTAAGTTTTTAATGTTAATAAATCGAACGATTGTCAAGCGAATTTATTAAGCGTTTTTCCATGCGTCAATGGACTTTTTTAAGTGATTTGTAGCTTACTTATAATGAGTAGTAGAATGACTCATCGTTAGAATATGATTTGGTATTTAAATTCTACGAAACATCGTAAAAGACCGTTCAGGGAGGGATAAGTGAGAACCACAGCTTGACCATGGTCTGTCTGTCTTATGTGTACTGTTCAAATTACTCTGCTCCTCGAAGAAGGTACGAAAAAAAATAAGCTAACTTGGAATACCTAGAATTTATCGATCTTGAGAACGAAAGGTTTTGTCAAATTTAAATGCCTGACTGTGCATGATCATATCAAATGAATAGCTGTGAAAATTGATATTGTTAAAAAATTATCTACAACCACTGCAAACATAACTAATCAAGCTCTGCGCCAACCCTTTCAACTTTTTAAAGTTGTACGTACCTCTGAAGAAGTGCAAGCGAAAAATTCGTCAAAGCTAACTGACCACTATACCATCTCTTGTCGCTGCAAGATAAGGAGTTCCAAAAGTCGCTTTAAGATTTTTAATGTGATTGAGACTTCAAGGCCTATTCAGATTTCGATGACATTTGACATATGTCAACTTAAGTCGTATCACAGCCTGCTCTAGATACTAGCCTGGAACGTGACACGAACAGCTGATCATTGGTGGTGTAAACAAACCGAAACTTGCCACAGTTGGAAAGGGTTGAGAAATTCTACTTTCTTGTACTTCTTCTGACAATATTTTTAAAGCCTCAACTTGCAATTTACTTGACGTGAACCTACAAATGTTCTAAATATATTGTCACGATATAAAGTTTCTTGTCAGAGGGAATAATCCCTCTTGCGTTCGTTTTGTTGAACTTATAATGCATCAATGACATCAACATTTTGGTTAGAAAAGTGTGCAGTTTTATATGTGTGCAAGGATTGATTAATCTGTCGTACAAGGAAATTGTAATAATGACGAAACGGTTGGTGTCATGTCTTTCGGGCTTGTATCTACAAACCTGTCGTCACTGCCGTATTTTTTTGTACTTTTTTTACGCCATAGATTAAACATTTACTGTAACAAATTAACAACTGCAAACTCACATGACCAAGATTAGATTAGGTTACGGTAGCGGCTAAAAGACTCGCATATACCACATTGGGTTCATAACGCTACACGGTCAAATGCCCTACGCCTGCTGCGAACTTCTGAAAGCTTTTCATACTGATTTTCAAGGCTTGTTTTATTTCTTCAATAAAGTGGTTGACCATTACTTCCTGTCTGGTCTTATCAAGAGCAGAACAACGACATAGAAGGTGCTCTACAGTTTCTTTTGTATTGGGTTCCTGATATTGGCCCCTATTGCGAGTGTCGATTTCAGTCGACTCGACTAGCAAAGGCTCACTTCCTCATTTGAATTGTTAGTAGAGTGTGCGTCTTGGCTAGTCGAGTCGAACACAAATCGACATTCGCAATAGCGCCCAATGGTTGCACAAATAAGTGTCGGAATTACTTAGCGCATGTACCCCCGTAAAACAGCGGCCGGTGTAGATCCTGACCATAGTTCAACATTGAGTCCGAGTTAGGTTAAGTAAGGAAGTAGTCTTTCTTTGATTATAGGTTTTCCACATGATCTTCGAGATACGACATGCTCTCTTCCCATTTCCTTTTCGTAAGATCTAACAGCCCACTATCGAGAGACTTGGTATTTTGGAGGAAGTATTTGTTCTGCTTCTTGAGCTTTCACTACAGCTCACCTCTTAGCGAGACAATCTTCTGCTTAATTCCCGGTGATGCCCCGTGCCCGGTTACCCAGCAGAGTTGTATCCTTCTATTCGTGCTTACGGGTTGTAGAGCTAACATATATAGCGATCAGATTTAAATTCATTCGACCCAACAGCTTTAAGCACCGTTTGGCTACCCACATAGATACTAATTGAACTTCCTGTTGCCACCTGATTGTGAGCAATTTCGGCCGCCTTGTGTGTAGTCACAACCTCGGTCTGAAATACGCTGCAGTCACTGGAAAGTCTGTATGAAGAGTAAAGGTTGAGCTTATTTTAAAGCCTCCTAGATTTAAAAATTTACAGTATCTGCAAGTTCTTCTGTTCTTGCTTCCCAGAACTGCCTGTCCGAAATTGCTACCACGAACTTCCGATTAAAGTCCTTAATCGGTAGCATGTAATGTCAAGAGCACGGGAGGGAGTAGTTTTGAATGCACAAGTGAAACCCATTCTTAAAATTTTTTAAATGTGCTCGAATCTGGAGAGATAAGTTTTTTTATCCACAACTGGCGAACAAACTATGACGCTAGTGAAGCAGGATTGCTCGCACTATTTCTGTGCATACCCATTGCGAGATGCTGGCATTCAGCCCCACCTTGCACCGAAGAGTCTATTGCAGCTATAAGAAGCGTTGATTGCGTTAGCTATCCCTTCTTCTAAGTTTAGTTTCCAGGTCAATTGGCTGTCTGGAATGAGCCCAGCAGCATACCGATTAAGCGTGGTACCCTGAAGGTTGATACCTTATACTTCCTAGTGAAGAGTACCATTTCGGTTTTGCGTGGGTCGATGCCAAGCCTGATTTCGCTAATCGTATTCAAGTACCTGCCTGATATTAATGTTTGTAGTTAGATCGGAGTATGTGACCAACACCTACCACCTACATACTCTCAAGTGTCAATAAGAAGAGAGGCGATAAGACTCCTCCCTGCAGTGTTCCCCGGTCGACTGCTTTGCTGAGAGTTCATCCGCCCCAGTCCCAGGTTATCACTCTGTTTTTTAGCATCGTGGCTATCCGTCTGCGATCGCCATGGTGGTTACGTTGTTGAAGGACACCTAAATATCTGTAAAGGTCCCCAAGCTGAATGTTCTGTAACGAGAATGGCAGCAGACTACATAAGTACACATTCATGATGCGTGCAACCCGTTTATCCACAGACTCGTCCCCATCATCAAAGCCAAAGAAGGATACGAGTATATTGAAAATATCATATAAATTCGGAATATTTAATAACTTTTCTGTAATTTTTGCAGTTGAATAAAAAAAATATTCAGTAACATGGAAAATCTAGTCTTCTGAAGTAAACACTTCAATTTCACACTCTGCAGATGCAGCCTATTGCATGGGTAGACTATTGGTTGGGTTTCTGGAAGGATAATTAATATAGTCATCTAAAGAGAAGCTCATTGAGAGAAAAAATGCGGAAATAAGTTAAAAAAATATATACGAGGTATGCCTAAAAAAACCGAACTGTTTGATCTACAGACCCACACTGCCGACTCACTTGACTTCCCCTCTCTCCATTGCTGTCGCTGAATCGACAGCGAACCGCTTCGTCGGGCCGTGGCCTTTGTTTGTATCGGACCGTACATCTGTAGGCCGTCGAAAAAATATCAAGTGTTTTAAAAGAATAACGCGGTAATGTAAAATTGTTTGTGAAACTAAGAAAATCTGCCAAAGAAATTCATTCTTTGTTAAAAGAAGTATACGATAATGAATGTTTATCGCACACTTAGATTTTTGAGTGGTTTAAACGGTTCAAAGAGCGACGAGAAGTGATTGAAGATGACCAACGTCCAGGACGGACTACCAGATCTAAGACGGACGAAAACATTGAAACAATCGGTGTTTTGATCCGAAAAGACCGTCGGTTACGTATTCGCGCAGTTGCTGAAACCATAGGAATCGACAAAGTATCTGTTCGGCAGATTATGCACGAAAATTGTAACATAACGAAAGTGTGTTCAAAAATGGTACCATAGAATCTCTCATTTGAACAACAGGAATCTCGAATGAACATTTGTGCTGAATCTTTGAAAACCATTGGAAAGGACCACCCTAAATTCTTGGAAAGACTGATTACGTGTGATGAATATGGTTTTTTACTTATGATCCGGAAACAAAGCGCCAATCAATGCATTGGAAGAGCCCCAGTTCACCAAGAATGAAGAAAGCTCGAATGACGAAATCAAAATTCAAAGTAATGATGATTGTGTTTATCGGTTATCTACATAAACTGGGTACCTGAAAATCAAGCTGTGAATAACCAATATTACCTTGAGGTTTTAACTACTCTCAGTGAATGAGTGAGAAGAAAGCGACCTAAACTGTGGAAGGACAAACCATGTATTCTTCATCAGGACAACGTCCTAGCCTATCTTGCATTGTCTCTTGTTTGCGTTGCCAGTTTTGTCCAAGCATGGGGTCCCTGTGTTAAAAAATCCACTCGCCCAACGTGGGGCGCCACAACAATAACAGAGAAAATAATACACGGGCGCTGCGATATTCAACCGATTTATTAAGTCTATACTGACGGTTTACAAAAACTATACAAATCGAGAACTTTAATCTTTACGTTTCAATAGTAGATCGACGACTGACTTGCAATAAATTTCTTCCAGTGAAAAGTAATTGGAAATTTAACAATTTCAATGTATGTGAGAAATATGTACAATAGGAATTCATGAATATGTAGTGGTTGCCGTTAACAAGAATCATCCAACTCTGCCCATGCGTTCCGAAGTTAGAATACCCCTTCCACTTCCCACACAATTATAGGATCATATTTTTTCATTATTAGAAACAACGAAGGAATCATACAAATCGGTCCACGCGTTACGAAATTATACCCGGTGATACATAAAAAAAATTAAAAAAAAATACATGTCGAACTTAGAACCTTGTTGTTTTTGGAAAGTCGGTTAAAAAAAAAGATAAACGCGATGAAAAATCTACGTTAAAAAATATAAAAAGCTTAACCGTTTACTATTACCGCTAATCTAAACGGGAATCCTTTAAAGGTCAATATAACAGATCAATACAAAATCTGACGTAACTTACCCCGTAGCACATAAAATTAGATCGACAGTATCATGCGCATACCTAACAAGAGATCCAAAAGTTTCGCCAATCTTTTCAGGTAATGTCGTAACTTGCCACATTTGATCGACTGGAAAGAGGAGGCATCTAAATATGCCAAGACGTGGAAGATCCTTCTTCATTTATGTGAAATTTTACAAACAAAACTTATTTCACAATTTATTTCAATTCACTTTTCACTTTTTTGCATTCTTTCACTTTTGCAAGACACTTTTTGTTTAAAATAAAAAAATCAAAAAATTCTTTTTATATTTAAAAATAATCTGAACAAGCCTTGCGAAATTTAACTAAACAAATCGACAAGCGTTTCGTCATCGATTTCGATCAAAACGAGTTGCATGTTTTCTTTTTTTTTTTGTTATCAATTTCCGTAATTCTGATAAACAGGTGATTAGTCAATCGCTGGAATTAGTACACGTCCGGGTGTAATAACATAGAAATCAATCAAAATCACCTTTGAAAATAAATTGAACCCCAGTCACCCTGACCAGAACCGTACAGCTAACTTGTGTCACCTGAACTAACACTGCGCGAATATACTCATAAATTTTTGAAGCAAATAGCACAAAACTCGGCTCGTATCTCTAGTCCCGACACAATGCAAGTATCAGTGTGTGATAGTCATCACTGCACACCTGAAGTAGGTGATAAAGTCGCGAAAAATTAATTTATTTTGAACATTTTATTTTATTGTTTGTTTGAATAGAGCGCACAGTTTAAGCAGAAAAACAAAAACAAAAAATGCAAACTGGTAGAGGGAGCGAATTGATAAGGGTTTGATAGTAGAGTCACCTTTTCTCGCTGTTCGCACCTATGAGGAAGTAAACTTAGACGACGGAGGTATAGACATGGAAGTCGGAATCGTGTAAAGGTTTTTCGAATTGAAATTAGATTCTCGTTGAATTTACGATCCCATCAATCAGGGAGGCCGGAGCAATGTAAGAAGAAATTCGTGAAACGTTATCACCTCTCGTGCAAGGGTGGTAGAGAGTGATTAACTAGTACCTGGAAATATATTTAATTTGTGTAAAAAAATCAATGAAAAATAAGGCAAAGATATTAGGTACTATCGAACTTTGAAGAGGAGTAAAACACTTAAAAGAGATATCAATCAGCTATGTTTTAAGTACTAGCAATTATTGAAAATTTATGGATTAGAAACACACGAAGCCGAGTGGATTATATGATAGCCTTAATCACTTGAAAATTGTCAATTTGATAAGAAAATTTAAAGTATTTTTGGAACATGTTTACGAAAACGCCGATTTTATAAGATATGTCAAATCTTAAATATAGTACAGTGCAAACGAAAGTATCTAGTGCAGTTCAATTGATAATGTTGGTCTGCATGAAGTAAGAAGTAGTAATAAATTTGTAAGGCTAGAAATTGGGTGCACTTTACAAAACATTGTATCTGAAGGCTGCCAAAAGAAGCAGGACACTACCACCCTTTTCGCGAAGCGTTTCCTCGTATTTTCGAACCCTCATAGCTTCGGTCTGGATAAAACTAGAGAGAACCCAAATTCTCAGGATGTAGTTAACAGCCTAACGAAACACACTAAGTTTCAATATATTAACACAAAACAGAAACTGTGTCTATTCCACTACTTTAACTTACTAGTTTACCGCCTGCTGTGGTCACTTGTTATCGATGATCTCTTGGCTAAACTGACTGTTGCTGGCTACGAATACCAGGACTACGCAGACGACCTGGTTATTACCATCATACGCAAGCAGGACAGAATTTTAACAGTAGGTACGACTGCAAAACGCGCTCAATACGGTGCAATCCTGGTGTACTAGGGAACGACTCAAAGTCAATCCCACAAAACAACCATTGTACCCGTCACAAGAAAAAGGAAGCTTTGGTTAAAGGCTCCTACTATTGAAGCAACAAGGATATAATTCACAAGTGAGGTCAAATATCTAGAAGTGATTCTGGATCAAAGACTCATATGGAATCCTCAACTCAATAGAGTCACACGAAAGGCTATGACTACGCTATGGTAACGTCGAAGACTATTTGGGAAAACTTGGGGTCTACGGCCTAAAATGGCAATTTGGGCATATGAAGCAATTATAATACCTATGTGGCTCTCGTGTGGCGTCCAAAAGCAGAACAAAAGACAGCGAAGTCAACACTACAAAAACTGCAGAGGACAGCAAATCTAGAAGTCACGAGTACCATGCGCCCATACCCTACGGCAGCTATGGAAGCTCTACTAGACCTCCTCCCTTTACATCTACACCTAAAGAAGAAGGCTGCCTCATGCGCAATAAGCCTGCTCGGAACCAATCTCCTCTCAGCAGGCAATCTGACTGGTCACATGAAAATTCTTGAAGAGGTGATCAGATGTCGTGCCGAAAAGGTACAACTTTCATATACCATTCAAGCTGATCCTTGATAGCAGAGATTATTGGCCCAACAATACATAGACATATCTTTCAAAAGGAATCTCTGGTTTGGTACACAGACGGATCCAAGATGGAAGACAGAACGGTCATCACGTGAAATTACTAATCGAGGTATTCGCGGTGCTAAAATATACATAATGTCCGACAGTTAGTCGACACTCAAGGCTTTGGGGTCATACACCTTTGAGTCTAGAATTGTCTGGGACTGTTTCATTGCTCTCAAAGAATTAGCTCAAGGCAACAGCATCACGGTGGCCTGGGTACCATGCCACGAGGGCATTGAAGCAATGAGAAAGCGGATCACCTGACAAAAAAGTTTATCAGACCCGAGCCATTCGGTGGCCAATGGAATTGCAAATATTAGATGGCAGAGGGATAACACCTGCCTTATTACTCGGCAGATATGGCCAAAGCTTGACCCTAAGCGGTCAAGAGAGCTCTTCTCAGTCGGACGAAGTATAATAAGCGTTGTCGTGGTCGTATTTCGGGCCACTCGGCGCGCCTTTAGATGGCTTCTGTAGGAGTTTCCAAGATGAGGAGGAAGAGGAAACCATACCACACCTTCTCTGCGATTGCCCGGCTCTAGCCAACCGCAAGAACCGGTTTATGGGCTTCCCCGAATTAACTGAATTAGGTTCTACCGATGTCAGGACTCTAGTTCGGCATTTAAGAAGGTCTAAATTGTTCCTGGCAACGTTATACGGCTAAAACCTCTCTACTCCAGTCAATAATATGTATCGACTCCCCGAGAACTAGATTCCACTGGCGACAGGCTCTGCTCTCTCCTTAGGGGTTTATAGGGTTGAGTACATAGCCTCAACTGTGGTATCACAATGGGCCTAAGTGTTCCTTTTTTATCAGACACCCCACCCTAATCTAATGTATGTCTTGGAAACTGTATAACAGCAATGCTGAGGACAAGGATAATTTGTCCCAATTTGATAGCAGCGGTACTATGTATGTGGGAAGCACAGCAAAATAAACAGCTGACAAGATCGGATTTTGAACTGAGTACCATCCTCATGATACAACATTTTCCTGGCCACTGCGCTCTTGTTGATTCTCCATTCCAAAGTTTTTTTTTATGGAGTTGCCACAGATCTCACATGTATGCAGATGAACACCTTAGGATGAACTTTTCTATCCTCTGCTCTGCTTGATGTTTCTGTACAAATTAAAGAAGATAATGAGTGGTGCTTGGTTATGCAAGCATATAGCCATCTCATCTCAAAACCAAGTTAGCATCATCGGAGTAGCAAATGACTTGGTTTGTGACCAATTACTTACAGATAGCAGTTGAGGTATTTTAAAACCTCACGGAGCCTGAACCTGGCGCGTTACCAAACAACATGAGAAAAAGGCTTTCGCAAAATGGCTTCAAACTGATATAATTGAAAACAGAATACAATAAGAGTTAACAGTTGCATAACACTTTATTTTGAGCCAATATTCGTAGCTCTTTAATGTACCAGAATGAT
Organism: Leptarthrus brevirostris; assembly: GCA_964036015.1. Lineage (NCBI taxonomy): Eukaryota > Metazoa > Arthropoda > Insecta > Diptera > Asilidae > Leptarthrus > Leptarthrus brevirostris. The sequence goes on from OZ038373.1 coordinate 12,648,991, forward strand.
GCCGGTTAAGAATTCTTCAGTTGAGGTACCACTTGACCAATCATCATAATTTCTTGATCAAAATTGTTTTTTTTATATATGATGTTGATAAAGCTCAGGGGATGCCCTATGATACTAAAGCACAGCCTTGGCAGGAAAGGAATTAAGGGTGAGGAAAATGGGTTAAGAGGCTGAGTAAAGGAGGTGTCAATGGACGCGCCGTTTGAAATTTTCGGGCTGATAAGATGAGGGATAAACGGAAGATGGTAAACTGTCCCACATTCGTGTTGTTCTGCTTAGTAAAAGATTCCCGAAATTTGACGGTACTTCCAAATTTGACCTGTATAGGGATGGGAGCGACTTGCAGCCTCGTGTATCGCGCATTGTCAGTATCATGAGTGTAGAATCAGGCTAGCAATTTCGTCAGAACAATAGGTTGTGGAAATAGCGATAGGAGGGTGAGAGACAACAGTCGATGCTCCAGAATTGTAGTGAGGAATTGGTCAGTTTCTAAAGGAATAGAGGCAGCAGGACGCTCCTGGATATGATCAAACTCTTCCAGGGAAGGCACAAAATTGCTAGAAGTGACAGTTTGTTTTTCAAAACATAGAACAGGGTCGACTGTCAAATTTAATGAGATAAAGTTGTTTAATTAAAGAAGCACACACATCGACTCCGGATCTATTACAATTTTGAAATACAACAAATAGCAAGCAATAAACTGGAGCAGCTGAAAATAATCGCTTAGTTACGTCGACGACTTAATTAGTTCCATAAACAGAGGGTACAGAGTTTATGACTGAATATGGGTGGGGGTAGAGAAATTATTAAGTTGAAAACAAAACAGCACTTTCGCGAAATAACTTTTGCACAAGTTCGAGCCAAATTACTACAAGGAAATTAAATCTACAGCAGCTCCAGAGAACACCCGGAACATCGAGTGAACCAATTAAAGTTAACTCCCTGAACAGTTCAGAACACAAATCGATGATCTAAACTACTCTCGTAGTCATTACTCATTAAAAGCATCAAAACACTCGTCAACTCTTGAGGAAAACGCTTCGAAAATTTCAAGGTTGAATTCGAAAAGAGCAAGATATCGATCGAGTGGGTACCGAATCTCCTCATTCTAAACATTTTTAAGATGGTCGATTGTGGAATTGTGCTGGTGGGTTGAGTGGATGGTGCACGTAATTATATAGTAAATTTAATAACGAGCACTTAAAACTGAAAGTAATTAATTCATAATCACCCGAAGCAGTTGTCGAAGACGTGAACATGACATCGCATGATGTCGTCACCCACACCTGATGATGCCGCTGAGGTAGACTCATTGGGTTCGTATCGAAGGAGTTGAATTGTGTTGAGTTTGTCACAAAAAACTTGAATGAATAAATAAACTTAAGTTCCAGTAGTTTTTCAGCTTGACAACGTTTCCATAAGCATTTCACTTGGTTTCAATGTCAAAACAATTTGTAATTGAAAATTCCCAATGGCAATGGCGACTACAGCGACGATCACAGCGATTTTATTACCCGTTCAGTCAGCGAAACGACACAAGTCGAGACAAAATAAATCGAGGGCACTACCAAAATCATCGTTCAAGTGCTCACCCAGTACCGCGATAAAAAAAACAAACAAACAAACGCAAATTAGCTCGCTCCATGGCGGGAGCTGCAGAAAAATGAAAGTCCCCCCGCGAACTCCCGAGTTATTCGAATCAAATTTCGATTTAAATTGATTGAACTCGTGCAAAAGACTGAAAACGAGTGGACCGTCGTTCGTTAAGTTCAAATGAAGAAAATTTTTTTTTTTTGTGCGATGGATAGTGACGGAACAGACTATAAGTGGAGAGGAGAAGACTAACAGCTATTGGTATGATAGCAGTTCTTGCAGCACCAATGTCAATAGTAATTAATTTATATTCTCGCGATGTAGATGTAGTTAAACAGGTGGCTACAAGGGTTTTGAATGGGAGCAAAGGTAAACCGAAATTTCCGTGTTCTTTTTCCATTTGTTTGTAGTTTATTTTCCGAAAAAAAAATCAATATTTACGTGAAAGCCCTTCACATTTAAGTTCTTAAGGAACCCAAAAACGAAGAAAGCGGATGTGTATTTTGGAAAGTATAGCGCTTTGCAGGCTTTTCTAAGCAAAAATGATTGCATGCGATGTGGTAAAATCGATGCGATATGAAAGTCCCAAAAAAAAAACCATAGTTTAACTTGAGTGCAGTCTGAGCAGCCGCATTATCCTGATGAAGAATTACAGCATTGTTATAGATTTCATAATGTTGCATTTATTCGTATTTGGATTATTATGCAAATACAAAAAAGCAACATTCTTTGTGGAAATAGTCAACTCTCTATAGTTTCCCCAACTCCCCATAGGATTGTTCCAACAACAGTTGCTTTCATTGAAGCCATTATCTGCGGGAATACAAAACGTTATAGTTGATGGCAGTGCCTATTTGCATCATGCGTGTGAGACTTGTGGAGATATTTTTCACACATTTTCCACACGCGAATTTTAAACATCAAACAACGCGCTTGATAAATACACAGTTGTCTAACAATAGATTGGTATTTCATTTTGAGACAAGTTTTATTGCAACTAGAGCAGTTTTCTCCTGCTTCTTTCTTTCCAGTATTTTGCTAAAAGCAGCTCTAAATTGCATAAATAAAATTTAAAATTTGCGTAGAAAATGTATCTCTCTCTAGTTCTCGTAATCCCTTGTGGGGCATGTGGGCGTGAGAACAATTTCACCCGATTCGTGACACCGATTGCAAGTGGACCTAAAATTTAAAGTGGATTGCAAACCTCCGACATTTGCTCAGCAACCCCCATGGCCTTTTAATCGTAATCTGTTGTCAGCGAAAACAACCATGTATCGCTGTCGATGGGATTCGAACCTGGGACCTACAGATTGGTGGGCCGACACGTCATCATTTACTCCACCGCCGACTTAGGAATTGTGCGCGAACAATTTTAATGAGAGTTTAATGAGAGATGCTTATACAGAAAAGGGCGAATATCTAAAAGTGTTTAATTTGGCTGGTAGCTCAGCCGACTCTAGATATAAGCCCGGACGCTGACACGAACAGCTGAGCATTCGTGGTGTAAACAAACCAAAACTTACCACAGTAAAGAATAGGGAATTTACTTGACGTGAACCAACAAATGTTCTGAACGATAAAAAATTTCTCATTTACAATTATCATCTGTTTTAATGGGAAGACTCTCTCTTGTGTTCGTTTTGTAGAAGTATTAAGGTCAGAATGCGTCAATGACATCAGCATTTCTCTTTAGTTTTGGGTAAGACAGTGTGCAGTTTTATATGTCTGCAAGGGTTGGTTAATCTGTCGTACAAAAATAAATTACGTCACGCTGGGTGGTAAAATGACTGACAGTTCGGTCATGTTTTCCGGGCTTGTATCTAGAGTAGGCTGTGCTGGTATTAATTTTGACAGCTCTATCTGTCCATAGTTTAAGTCAGTGGATAAAACAATGGAGAAATAGAAAAGCAAGGGCAGGGGCAGAAAAAAATCAAACAGGGACGGAACAGCACGAATGAGGACGCGACAAAAAGGGCTCGGGAGACAGGAAAAAAGACAGTTGACAAAAATAAAAGAATTGAACACAAAAAGGAGGACAAGAGACAGAACACAAGAAAGAAAACGAAAAACCCTACAACAAAAATCATTGGGGCAGAGAATGGCAGTAGCAGTGGGCAGTATTGTCTCTCTGGTACCTTTAATCCCTTGTGGGGCGTAGGACGTCTATTACACCGATTCTCCAACTGATCCGGTTCTGCGCCAACACCTTCAACTGTGGCCAAGATTTGTTAATAAGTGGGTACTTTACCTCTCGACTGTCATTCAATTCGGCGTCTTCCTTGAATTCCGTGGGGATTCCAATCTAGAGCCTTCTGTGCGATATTGTTTGGCTCTTTTCTTAGTGTGTGGCCACACACTATTGCCACTTTTGCCTGCGAATACTGGTGTCTATCCCGCCTTGGTCTGTAAGTCTGTGTAGGTCTTCGGTGGTAATGACCTCCGGCGAATGAACAAATTGACAAAGGCTTGTAGATTAGATGTTATTTGACAGGTCACTTTCCATGTTAAACATCGGTACAACAGAACAGATTTTACGTTTGACTCGAAGGTCCAGAGTTTTGTGCGTCTGGAGATGTCGTTATTGTGCCAGATCTCAGCAAGAGTATTAAATGCAACTCGAGCCTTATTGATGTGAGCCTGTACATCAGCTTCAGCTCAACCATCTGCTGTAACTATACTTCCAAGATAGCAAAATTTATCCACTTGCTCTTTCAGATAAATTTAATATTGTCTCCTGGAGTCCAAGCTCATAAGTTTGGTTTTAGCTGCATTGATCTTAAGCCCTGTTCTTCTCTGCACAGGGTTTCGGACATTTGGAGTACATGACTTTGTTTGTTGGATAGGAGACACACATCGTCGGCATAGACCAAGTACGTAAGGCGGTTAAAGAGTTTCCATCTAATCCCTCGCAATGGGTGGTCGTCTAGGGCGCTGCAAAATACATCATTAATGACGATAAGGAAAAGCAAAGGTGACAGTATGCAGCCTTGTCTCACTCCACGCAACACTTTGAAGGGCTGTGACAGTTTTCCCTTGTGTTGGGCTCCTGACTAGGACTCCTTTATGATGGTGATAATTTTTTCTGGAATGTCTCTTCTACGTAAAGTTGCTCATACATATTCACATCGCTGTCAAACGCTTTCTACATTGTTGTACATTGATGTAAAGGGGACCTCCATTTGGCGGTTTGCTTGATAATAATTCGGAGGGGGCTGATGTGATCGTTGCAGAAGAAACCCTCACGAAAGCCTGCCTCTTCATCGCTAAGAGTGCGCTCGATAGTATTCTTAATTCGCATTAAGATGATTTTAGCCATTAATTTGGAGACTGCAGTTAAAAAACAGATACCGCCCCAATTGCTACAACTCCTCAGGTCGCCTTTTTTGGGAATCTTCACAATTACGCCTATTTTCCATTCACGGTCTCTTTTTCCTAACATTCCTGGATTACGACATGACCCGGGGCCTTACCGAGGTCCATCGACTTAATTGCCAACTCCAATCTTGTCGGAGTTCTGGTGTTAATGTAGGGCGCACCTGTTACAAGATGGTGATTGCTGCCAATATCAGCGCCGCGCTTAGACCTTACAAGAAGACAACTTACCGGCGTGCCTGTATGTTATGGATACCAGCGAGTTCTATTAATTTCCTTTTTATTAAGCCTCGACATAGAGTCATTTATGTGGGAACATTAGCTTTACTGTGGCTCAATATTTTAGCATGGATTAAAAACCAGAAAACTAAGAAAACCCTTGAAAACCATTCCCAGGACAAGAGTAGATTTTAAGGTGCAGTAGTTTAACTTATTTAAAAACTACAACATTTTTTTTTAAAATTTTATTTGGAAATTGAAATTCAAGAAGGCTTCCCTCGTGTGACAATCAGGAAAGCCAGCAATCGAAGCAAAATTGCTCTTCAACTGAGACGCAATTGTATGGATTTGAACAATTCCAAGAGGAAATGAAAAGTTTCAGTTTTATTTTACTGCCCCGTATTTGTATTCCTAAATTATCTATTAATATTATCAAAATACCACGAAAATATAAGCAAAATTTTACAAATCAATGACACTAAATTGTGCCGAAACGAAGGTTATGTTGAAATTAACCAAAAGGCTGGAGAATAAAAGAACTTACCCTTTGTCTCTTTTAGTTAGATACCTCTGTTGCAGCCAAAAAACGTTTTGTAATTAACTCGAAACACTAGCACTTCGCAATTTAACACAAATTTAAAAAATTAAAACTTTGCAATTGACAGAGCAAAGAACAAAGGAGTCAAATTTGCAGCTAAACTTCCGCACTATACCACTACAACTAAACTTAACGTTGTGGCGTGATCGGAAAATACATAACTTGACGATTTGAACGAAATTGCCCCAGCGTTTAGTCGGTAAACTACTGAATCTTCGATCAATTTAGTACTGACGCACACCATTTCGGGTAATGTAGAGCAAATAATTGCAAGTTGACTGTTATTGAATAGCTGTGCAGTTGGTTTAATGTGGTCTAAGCCATTTTCATCAACGAAATTTATTTATAATCGGGAAAACATCTTTAAAAGCGTTCATATTTCTTTTATTTCTGTTTGTTAGACAAATAATAAATATCAATATGTCGAAATCCAGTCAAGGTTAGTACGTGCTGGAAGCTTTTGGCTACTTTTTTTTATATATATGATGTTGCCAAAGCTCAGGGGATGCCCTATGATGCTAAAGCACAGCCTTGGCAGGAAAGGAATTAAGGGTGAGAGAAATGGGTTGGTAGGTTGAGTGAAGGAGGTGTCGATGCACGCGCCCCGTTTGAAAGTTTCGGGCTCATATGACGAGGGAAAAACACATTCGTGTTGTTCGGCTTAGAAAAAGGTTCCTGAAATTTTACGGCACGTTCAAATTTAACCTGGTATATTATAGAGGTGGGAGCAGGGCCGCCGAGAGGGGGGAGCGAAGGGGTAACCCCCCCCCCCCCCCCCCCCCGGCCAGGGCTTTCAAATTGCTCTTGACAGCTATTGACGGATGTAAACATGTCTATAGAAGAAGACAAGAAGACACTTTCTCCAACTTTTCGAAACAGCAATATGGTCAATCCGATTCTAAGTTCTGCCATCTGGGGAAAAGAAGGACCCACCGTCCATACAGCTGCGCGAAATGAAGTTACTTTATCTATCCCTTATGCTAAGCATGCTTATTTTGGTTTCAGACTCGACCCTAATTTGCGTTATTACCTTTATGTCGAGGCGTTCCGCAGGGGTCTATTCTTAGACCTTTACTGTTTTGTATTTGATCTTCCTACGGTAATCCAGGGAAGCGGACGTGTACAAATAATCTAAACGACCGATATTAGTGTCGAATTCAGACTCTTTAGCGTCAGTAAGATGAATAATGACATTCCCGATGTCGTTAAAAAATGAGAGATGAAATTATTTTCGAACCTAGATGTTTACAATCAATGCCCACTTCATTGTCTCCAGTGCAACAAGACTCCTATTCAACTCAGATTGGTTACCTTGAAGTTGTCAATTGACATATGAAAGTGATCGTTAAATTGGAAACACAAGATCAATGATCAACTAATGGAACATTAATAACTTATCCATCTGCGTAGTCCATCATTGATAGTGCAGACGTTCAGCAACAAGGACTAGAGGACTGGACACAAATTGGAATGTTTTGATGACTGTTTTTGCGTAAAATTCGATTTTGTTTTAATTCTGATACATCAATTTCTGGGTAGATTAATTCGAAGAAAAGCTTTTTAAATTAAAATCGAAAAAAGAAAATTTTCTGTCGCAACTTTTTGCAACAATTTCTCTACTTAAAATGTGCATTCGATCTGAACCCTTTCTAAGATCCCACGCCAGTTAAGAGCATAATTAGTAAGAGTAGAATTCTGTCTCAGACCTTCTAGGGTTAATAATGTTGTTGACATCGGCCACTCCGGCCCCAGCTCTCTGTCATCTACTTCGTGATCACTTAATGCAAAATATAACCTCTTAGGACTTTTAAATTAATCACGATCTTGATCGGATCTTGCCTTGCATCTTGTGTCTTGCATTTGAGTTAAATTGACACCGCCAGAGAATGAATAAAACATGAAAAATGTCATCCATATCCGTCAGCACACCAAACTGATTCTCGATGTCGTAGTCGTTGGTCTCTTCACGTAGTGACATGCTGTCATAAACAAAAGGAAATTGTCGAATCTCATCTTTTGTCGTCAAAATGTCCTTCTTGGGGGCAAAAGAAGACGAAGAGATCGCCACTCTTAAGGGTAAGGTCTGAACAGTTTTTCTATTTCTGAAACGGACAGAGTTTCACAATTTGCAAGATTATGGTCGCTTCATAAATATTCAATTTTGGTCTCTCGGCCTATAGAATGCATGGGAATCATTGGATGGAAATCTTGTGTCCAGCTTTAGTTAGAAAACTTAATTTACTGGCGACTATGGCGCGGAGGAAAATTCAATTGACCAGTTATGCCCGGATCCAGAGTGTTTGAGAACCTGTTTGGTAGTTGGTGCAATCTATTTCCTCTGCTTAGTCATGCCGTTGATTTTGAACGATGATTATCACCTCCATTAATTGCAATGGACAGCTGAAGATAAGTATCTATGAAATTAAGTAAAGTGAAGGTGTCTTTTTAATATTTTGCTAAGATTACCATTCGTCATGATAGGTGAGGTGATTCGTAAGCATTTTCTGTTATTTTTAATTTCATAGTTTAAATTTACGTACTAATCCACTTTATTCTTAGTTTTTGTTTATGATGTAGTCAAAGCCCAGGGGACAACCCTATAATGCGTTGGCATCACTTTGAACGGAAGGGAATTAGGATATGGGAATGAGGGAATTGGAATGTCTTGTTTTTGCGTTGCTGCCAGCTGGACAACAGCCCAGGCGCGGAATGGAATTTTTTTTAATTTTATTTTAAAACTCATGGGGAAACCGAGCATCGAACACTGGCCTGGTGATCGTGCCAGCCACTCATCTATTGTCTTATTTACGATAAAACTGGATTAAAATTCTTCTAAATGGTCCGGAATGAAAACTAGTTTTACAATTAATCCCAAGCCAGAATATAAAATTTTGAAATTAGAAGGTATTGAGTTTATTTTGCAGAGCAATAGCAATTTTATCCGAATCCTATAGACAACATACTATAATGAAGGTTTCATTACAGAACAAAAAGCCGTAGCTAATCTGAAGCCCGGTTTAAAAAGGAGGAGGAAAATCCACGCGCCACCCAAAGCATATATCTAGGCTACGCGATATACAAATATACCCTCGGCGATTCCCAGGGATATGATAGGTTGTGGGCTTGTTACCTGCTTATCTGAAAAGCAACCCCTACACACGAAATGTCTAGTACGCCTCGGATATCTAGGACTGAATTTGTGATGACGACCTTTTACAAATAATATCGACCATGGAACGTGAAAACTCTCTGGAACGATTGTGAATACGCGAAGATCATGAAGGTGGAGAGGAAGTGGAAAGTTTACATTACTCACATCTGAAACTCTGGTAAGGAAGAATAACAAACACCTCACATGGCAGGTGTTGTTAACCAAGATTGCTCGCCGATGACTACTGAACTGGCTGTCCACCAATATCCGACCGAATAATCATCGCCAGACAATACCAAGACAGCAAGGCTTCTAAAGGTAATATGAAAATAGTTATGGCGGATCTTAACGACAAGATTGGCTCTACAAACATGGGCATCCTGACGGCAGAACTGAGAAGTAAATTGATCATAATACTGTTTCAAAAAGTAAGAGAAAGCATCTTCTAGATGGACGGACTAAGCGCGACGCTAACATTGACAGCGATCAACATCTTGCTTATTTACGACAGCAGTACGCCCGTGTAATGCAACATCTAATATGCCACGGCTCAATCTCTCTCTTTCTCTCTCTCTCTCTCTAGTTCCCGTAACCCCTTGTGAGGCATGGGGCGGGAAAACACCTTCATCAGATTCGAGAGAACGATTGCAAGTGCACCTACAATTTAAAGTGGATTTCGAACCACACCATCACCATCGTAATCTGTTCTGAAAAAACAACCATGGGTCACCGTCGGTGGGATTTGAACCTGAGACTTGATAGGCGGACACGTTATCACTTACTCCACCGATGGCTCAATGTGCAGAGGCTTAAAGCACCCATAATTCGTAGTGCATATTTCATCGCATTGTACCAAAAAGCTGATGCACTGCGTTACAAAAATGGAAAAGGGCAAAGGAGCCGTATGACGGTTAGAGATCGGAATACGGCCATGGATCAGTGACCCCACACGGCCCAAAATATAAGAAAAGAAGCACATAAAGGATTGCATTAATTCTGTTACGGATAACAAGTCATAAATGCATACTGTTACCTACAGAAAGAGGTCCAAAGAAATGCAAGACTTGACAAACGCAATTTCATCAATGCGCCAGCAGAAAAAGTGGCTTACCGCGCTACTAGTGCAGTTCTATATAAGATTACCAAGAAACTGGCAGGACGGACAACGGATTCCTTCTTTTGTAATAGAGAAATATCAACTGCGAAGGTGAACAGACTAGCGAGACTCATCAGTGATCTTGGCCCCTGGATCGACAGAGGGCATGGAGAGGTAGGTTTTTACATAACCCAAATCCTGATTGGCCACGGGTACTTTCGTTCGTATCTTCACCGAATGGGAAAGGTAGCGTCACCGGAGTGCTAGGCCAAACGGACACCGCAGAACACACTTTCTTTGAGTTCAGAGATGGGCTCCCGTGAGGAGAGCTAAGAGTCCACCTAGGGGGGGGGGGGGGGGGGGGGGCGAACTCCCCGGAAAAAATAGTCCAAGGCATGATTGCCGACAAAGAAACGTGGATTCGCACAGTCAGGTACGCGGAAGAAAGACCTAGACGAGCAGGCCGCCGCAGACGAGATGGACGAATGACGGGCTAAAGGAAAGGACCTAGCTTGAAGTAATGTGGATCCAGGCTAGTGTCCGGAGAGCAAGGGAGGTGTTTTAGTCGGTAAACTGCGGAACAGGAGTCCGACACTGCTGGGACGGGGTGCCCCAGCGTGCATAAAGCATTTCACCTCCTTACAAAAAAAAAATTTTTTTGTTGACGTGCTAAACCACACCTTTGGACTGACGAACACCTATTTATCGGAGCCTGAAGAATCGCCTTGGTGCCTTGCTGTATGAAAATTGGAGTATTTATGGGTGATACTAGTATGGAGCATTCTAGGACAACGGGCAGTACCGATTTTAGAGGACCATGAGGCTATAGACTTTAATACGAGTATATACCTCAAGCCGTTTCTGAGAAAAAGGGTCTTGACGGACAAGCAGGCGGATAACACAGCTATCCTTTTTTTTATATATGATGTTGCCAAAGCTCGGGAATGCCCTATGAAAGGTGTCGATGTACGCCCCGTTTGAAAGTTTCGGGCTCATAAGATGAGGAAAAAAACAGAAGATGGTACGCTGTTCTACAGTCATAAATGGACAACTGTGAGTGTTTGACGACACATTCAACATCATTTATTGTGAGGATAAAAATCAATTGGCCTAGGTGGCTGTGACGGTTGTTGAGATAGGATCGAATCCAGGAGATGAATCTGGGGGGGGGGGGGGGGGGGGAAGCCTGTGTGATCAAGTTTGAGCAAGATAACGTTATGGGAGATCTTGTCGAAGGCTTTACAAAAATCGGTGGCTATAACATCAACATCTTTACCGTTTTCCAGGGCATATAGTGTTTTAGAGACGAAGTCAGTAAGGTTGGTGGTTGAAGATCTACCTTTGAGGAAGCCATGCTGGGAGAGTGAGAAGATAGACTTACAGTGAAAGAACATGGAATCATAGACCAATTTTTCGAATAGTTTAGGTATGGATGATAATTTAGCAATGGGTCTGTAGTTGGACACATCGTTCTTGCAGCCTTTTTTGAAGATGGGAATAATATACGAATTTTTCCAAAATTGAGGGAAAACCCCTTGAGTGACCGAGAGACGAAAAAGCAAAATAAGGGGTTGAACTAGATGTATGGCACACTTTTTCAGAACGATGGCCGGAATGCCATGTGGACCAGGGTGAAAGTCGTCCTCAAACCCATTAATACTGGCCGCGATTAGTTCAGGATCAGGGTCAAAAGATGTAAACGACGTTTGAGTGCATTTGTCCATGAATGCAAAATAGTTAAGGTCGGGTTGTAGAGAATTGTCGCTGAAAGATTTACTGAAGAAGTGTGCAAAGAGATTAGCGATAACCTTAGGATCTGATGAAGAGGTATTCTCGAGCTTCAGGGTGGAAGGGTAACCATTGGATTTCTTCTTAGAATTAATAAAGCTATAAAAACGCTTGGGGTCGGATATGAGGCTAGTTTCCATCCGTTGGAGGTACTCATGGTAGAGGGTATCACAACGTTCAGAAAAAGAGGTATAAGCAGATAGATAGGAAGAATAGTCAGACTCAGTCTGGATTAGAAGAAAAATTTGCCAACGTTTATTTCTCCTGTTGCGAAAAGAGCGTAATTCTTTATCGTACCATACGGGAGATGAGGAGTAGTTTTTACGAGGAAGAAGAGGGATAGATTGTGTAATACAAGCGTGTATTTCCGAATAGAACGCCTCTAAAGCAACGTCAATTGGGAGATGTTGAGGGTTCTACAAGGAATCAGGCTAGCAATGACCATGAAAATATCGGTAGAAGAGTGAGAGACAACCGATATTCCATCGATGCTCCAGAGAGTCAAGGCCCTCAGAGATTGAGAAATCGCCAATAAGTTTAATAGCCTTACGCTGGACTTTGTCTAACGCGGGCAATGCGGTGTGTCCGGCCCCTGCCCAAATATGAGAATTACATTCAAGTGTAGGCCTGATGTGGGACTTGTAGATTAGGGCTAAGTCAGATGGAGTGAAATATTTCTTACATCTATAGAAAAAAAAATTTCATCCTAAGAACGTTTTATGCCTATAGGCTGTGTTTGCTCGTCCAAGAGCAAGGCAGCGACTTAAAATGTGTTCTACCATTTTTTATGAGGCCTTTGACAACTCCTATATTGTCCACTATCGGAAGGAAACATACCGAGTACAACTAAAACAGTGGTCACTGTAAATTCTTTTTCTTGTTGTAAATAAATATTCCTCGATTCTAATAGCGACCTAATCACAAACAGATGACATTGCCTCCAGCAAAATCGTCGACTGTCAACAAAATAATGATAAAATAAAATTTTTCATAATCTCCGTATCACATAAAGATAGCGGCACGTCTACCAATAATGAAAGAGGAATTTATTTCATAAAATGTTTTTTTCGCATCTTATATCATTCATCAAAAGAGATTACCGACGACATGGATACCTGACATCATTTGAATGCTTCAAATAACTAAAAATAACCAAGAACATGACCCAAAGCCGTGTGCCAAATTTCAAAACGAACCCGGAATAAGTCCCTATAAGTCGAACATCTGCTGCTAAAAATATTAATGCTGTGTCCATCTCGGGCATATTTAATCAATGAAATTTTGCCGTAAAAAAGGAGATAAAAAAAAAGGAAAGCTAAAGGAGAAATTGGTAGAGGGTGCACAGAAGGAAGAGGAGGAGAGAAAGAAAATAAATTTGGCTGCCAAAAAAAAAGTGGAGCACATAACAAGAAAAAAAGACAAAAACAAGCTCCATGTCAAGAAGGAATGCCTTTTAGCCAACAATCAGCGACAGATAGAGCATTTATTTTTTGGCAATCGTCAGGACGCTATCCGATGAAGTTTTATTTCATATTTTTGTGGTTGGTATTGTATTTTGGTTATGTAACGTCATTTTTTGTCACTTCCATACCGTTTTTGAGTAGCAGGGAGGTTGTTATGCGGGAGTACAGAACATTCTCATTGCCAGAAGTCTCCTTTCAAAGTCAGGGCTGAGAAATCCTTGAAATGTCATGACAGTAGTGAATTATATTCATGTTATCCCAACATATTGGAAAGGGTTTCGATTGATTATTGTGCTTCTGTTGGTGGTTTTGATTATTATCTGTCACGTTACTAGGTAAATAGTCGCCTGTGTGGTGAATGTTATTAGGTCACAGGTAAATGCGATCACATAGAGGGATGGGATATAATTAAGTGAATTACGATTTTTGGATATTAGTTTAGTTTAACTGACTGAGATCCACGCATTTCTCATATCTAATTACATAATAGCGAACACTTCTTACAATCCATTTAACGTGGGAACAGCTTTCGATAATTTACAAGTCGTCACATCCATCCACCTCTTTGTTCTTTTCGTATCCCGTCGAAACGGGTTTAACCAGTCCAGACCAATGGTAGCAGCAGCAGCAACAACAGCAACATAAAAACTTACTTCAACGGCGGCCAAGGTAGTCAGAAGCATCTTAGATGAATGAGGAAAGTCATGAAATCACCTGAGGCATTAGGATTAGCATCGACAGTTAGTCATCGCCTTGATGATATGAGAATTCTTGGTCTGGATTTCGCAATGTCGCACTACCAGATGTCATCCGTTCCACTTCCATTAAAACAACAGACGTTAAAATTGCTCGTGTTCGCGGCAATCGCGTCACATTTAGCCTTGCACCTTACAATATTGTAATCAGGGCAAATTTTTTTTAAAAAGGTTTTTTTTCCATACAAATCTTAGTGCGACGTATTATCAATTCATTCTACACCAGAACAATCAAACCGCACACATTTTAACTTACAAGTAGAACCCTACATGTTATTCTCAGTGCTCTACACTAACCGCGCAATTTTCTGCACTTGTTTTTTCTACTTGAACTTGAAAATGTAGTCTAGAGCAGGTGGAAATTGTTATTTAAAATCGAGATTTATCGACAAAAGCTAATTACGGCATAACATACGGCAAAAAGTGGAATAATTTAAGTGTGATCGCAACAAGACTTAATTTGTGTTATGAGTTCGAAGCAGTTCTGCTCAAGTTTATCGTCTTTTGCATTGCTTGATTATTCAAGCGTAATTAATGTGTATTTCCTGGTGGATGTCGTAAGCTAGTGTTACTTTTACTTCATTAGCGGAACAATTATTTTAAACCAAGTCCGGTTCTTTTCCTTTTTAATCAAACAGAAAAAAGACCACGTTCTAAGTATCAGTTTAGATATTTTAGACCAGTACCGATTTTTGATTGGTCTAAACTTGTGATTAGGTGAGTAAACTACTTTGTATTAATCTTGTTTGAAAGTTGAGCAGGTCACAGTAGCGTCTATTAAGAGCACTGGCATTAGACCAAATTTTAGACGAAATTAGATACCTTTGCCGAATCGCTCTAGTAAAATTCCTTCTATTCTTTTCTATTCCATCAAGGTTCTTACAAGGCAGAACGATGCATTTTTAAATCAACTTTCTCTCAAACCTTAAAATTAGAATGGCTTAAGAATGCCAAATTCTTTTACCATACATTAGATCTTAGAAGTGGGCGTACTTCATCAAATGATGCATCTTGGCTGCTTGTAACAATCTACTGTAGGTATTTTATGCGATGCTGAAATTTATTTCAAAAGGTCAGAAAAGTTGTTCAACGGCCCATAGCGTCTTGTTTCAAAAGTGACCATTTCTGCTATTTCACCAGTTTTCAGCTGATCTTGGTTGGTTGGTTAGTTAGTCGGACCGTTTGATGCCGAAGCACTAAGTCCACTCGGAGGCCATGTAGGCCCATTGTGAATACCATAAAAAGAAAATTAGACAGCATGGTCAGAACGTAAAACCATCTAGATCTCTGTAAAAAAAAAGTCTTCCAGATTGTCAAAGAACCCTGCCCCCAAACAGGCGAATCGTCGTACTTTTAGAGCTGAACATTCACGGAGTAGATGCACTGTGGATACAGTTTTCCCCTCGTCTCTGCAACTTCTACACAACTTATTCGAAGGTACGCCGAGTGTTATGGCCATAACTCCTATGGGGGCAATGTCTAGTGATGACGTCGACGAGTGTTCGGACGCGCCTTCTATGGAAGGATAAGAGAATAGAAGTTCTGATGTAATTCAGTTTCAGCCAAAGTCTTCGTGTTGTGAGACAATAGGTAATATTTTCCCACTGTTTCGAAGTCATGATGGAATAGTATCTTTCGATCTAAATCCTATTCTTGATCACGTTTATGTCTATATTTGAACCTTTCTTGGCCAACCCTCTATGCCGATATGCCCTGGAACCCAGCAGATTCTCACCACATGATCTGAAAAATCTCTTAAGGCTCTGATACATTCTTCGACGCATTTTGATTTTATCAGGTGGGAGTTTGCAGCCTTGCCTGTTCCCACAAATAGTGACCTCGCTTGCCGACATCTGTTTTGCATGGGCAGTGAGTGTATGTTTCATAATGGCGTTAATTTTGGAAGATACTGTAATCCTTCGTGAGTTTATAAGACTCACTTATTTGCTCAGCACTTCCGAGAAAACTCCAGTTCCAGTAAAGATGGGAAT
Source organism: Leptarthrus brevirostris (assembly GCA_964036015.1). Lineage (NCBI taxonomy): Eukaryota > Metazoa > Arthropoda > Insecta > Diptera > Asilidae > Leptarthrus > Leptarthrus brevirostris. Next base: position 12,665,017 of record OZ038373.1, read on the forward strand.
TCCTCTAATGATATTTTCAATTTGCTTCTTCCAGGGTTTTTGTAAGATCATATTGTCTCATGTAATACGTTATGGTGGGTTATCTTCTGCCCATCTTGATATGTCTATCAGAGCAGAGCTCATGACATCACTGACCGTTTGTAGGAACTTTCCTTTTGTCAGCAAGACTATGTCATCTGGGTACACTTCATTTGATTAAATTTTGTTTAGTAGAGAAATGTTCCAAAGCAGAGGTGATAAGAATCCTCTCTGTGGTGTTCCTCTGGTTAGCATTGTCTGCATCCAGTTCGTCAGAAATGTCTGTGCGCCAGATTCCTCTAGAGATGAAATGATGGAACCGATTTTTAGGTTGTTGAAGGCTCCTTCAATATCAAGAAAGGCAGCCAAAGTGTACTCTTTCTCATGGATAGATTTCTCGATCGTTGTCGTAACCTCATGTAAAGCTGTGTCCACGGAATTGCCTTTAATCTACGTGTGTTGTGCATCACATAGATACTTGGTTGATTCAAGATGTTGCCTTAGATATAGATCTATTATCCTCTCTAGAGTTTTTACTAGAAATGTTGAGAGACTGGATTGGTCTATAATCTTTGGCTATGGTGGGGCTTGGTTTTAGTGTTTTGGGAATATCCATCCATCTTTGTGTTATATATCCAGTGATAACGCATGCTTCAAAGACTGTTTTACAGAGTTTTGTAGCATTACGGTAATAATTCCCTGCAGATTTGTAAGGCTGAAAGGATTTTACCACCCACGCTACTTTGTCCTCGCTTATTTAGTCTCGGATGTCCGCCAGGTCCTCTATGGGAGATGGAGTTGCCTCAACATCTTGTTGTTGCACTTCCAAACTTCCTTCCGTGCATGTGCATCCAGGGAAGTGGGTGGATACCAGGTTTTCAAGATTTTCTTGACTGTCCTCTGTCCAAGAGCTATCGTCTTTACAGATGTACCCCAGTGGTGTGGGGGTTTTGGTTAAGATTTAACGTAGTCTAGCCGCTTCTGTTGTGGACTCTATATTCGAACAGTAGTTCGTCCATTATGTTCTTTTGCGATTCTGGTTTTCTTTTTGAATTCATTGAAACTAATACGATATAAGCTCCAGTCTTCATCTGCTCTGGTTTATTTGGACTTATTAAAGAGTCTCCTGGTTATGGTCCTTAGTAGCTGACGTTCCTCTGTCAGCCATGGTGCATGGATTTTTTAGGTGGTCGGCTAATAGGACAGGATCTCTTGAAAGCGCCCGTTAGCGTATTCGTGATTAAGTTATTGGTAAACGAAGTGGAGAAGAACAATCTTCTCAGTCGTGGCTGATTTTAGTGCTACCGCAAAAGATTCGGCAAACATACTCTACTCAGAATCCTATTCCCATTGGCCATAATTAGCTTAATAAAGAATCGAACTTACATTTGTCTACTTTTTGCCATAAAATTAATCGTTCTTAATTTGTCGAAGCTTAATATAATCGCTTTCTATTGAACACGTTTTCATCTTGATTCAGCACAAAAAGCATAATGTGTCCTTTCCTCCCACAGTCATTAATACGAAAATGCCTCAAGTGATATTCTTAACCGCTGCTACCACATCATTTAGGATCCGAATTCTCTCGATTTATTTTCTTAAGCTTCAATCGATTTAATCCATTTTCTTGTGGTGTATCCCTTCCATTACATTTTCTTAATTCATCTGTTGACATGTGTGTTACGTTACTTTCCTATCGATAGTGATGATGTTATTTTGCTCCGAACCACAACTCAACTCCTCCACTCTCCCGTTGTTATTATCAACTTGGGAATAAAAAAGCGAAAGGAATCAGGAAAGGACGACAACGGCGTCTGAATTCGAACATTGAGAGAAAATTCCCTGGAATTTTGAAATCAATACGAAAAGAAAATCTTTTCAGAAGGCAATTCGGTTGATATTCAGCTCATTGAATTCGCACAGTTTGTAAGAAATAGATTTGCTTAGGTGGGGGGACGAAGAAAAGGATAGACTAAATTAGACATATCGTATAAGTTGTGCGGTTAAGGTAGTTTAAGTAAATTAGCCGGAAAATTGGGTGATATAGTTGTTTGGTTAGAAAAATCTTTGTTCAGGATCTGGGTACAGCTATTTATGGCGGATAGAAAAAGGATAGAAATTGTATTTTGATTTTGGTTTCTTTATTTCTTCGTAAAGAGAGAATAGTAAAGAAGAAATGACGGGCTGAGAGTAAAAGTGACCTATTTATAAGGTTCGGGCAAAAGTGGCTTAGAAAATGTTCCGCGCAAAAACGAATCGCGTGAGATTCCGGGCAAAAACGAATCGTAGAAAATTTCCGAAGGTGGTATAACTAACACTTCCTCAGATGCGACGGTAGCAGAGATGGTAGGCTCTAACGAATTTGCTATCTCCGTGGTACACGCACCTGTAGAAGATGCGGACCTACCTTCCGAAGGATTAGCTGCGGTTATTTCGGAGGAGGTTACTTGCCCTGGCTCCTGACTAAAGCTTCACACTGGAGACGGTGGGACATGTATTCCTGCAGATAGGCTAGGATTCTAGCAGTGACCCAGGATACCGAAGGGAACGAGAAGGGACCCCATTCTATGTGGTCTGTCTCGGGTTATCCCCAGAGAGGTGTTTTTAGTGAGTAAGAATGTCACACTACCGAAGGGCACGGGCTTTCCGGTGACTTTTGGAAGATTTTCACCTCTGCCGCTAAAAAAAAAAAAAAAAAAACAAGAATTTTTAATACCAAGCGTTAGGGGACCTAGAAGGGCGCCCTACAGTACGTCGTAACAATACAACTACTATGCCCTTTTTTAATTTATTTATATGAATTCAGCATTAATCAATTATACAAAGCACCTGTATCCCCTGCCATTATGAAACGATTAAAACGTCATAGTTGCATTGATTGATTGATTGATTGATTAAATGTGGAGGTGCGAGGTTCTCAAGCGCCGCGGCCACTAGGGCCTATTGTGCTAACCCTCTCAACTCCTTATAGTAAGCCGGTCTCTCCGAAGAAGTTCAACAGCTCCCGCAGTTGGCAGTCATTCAGCTCGCTCGGTACCAGGGTTGGTTTCCCGAATAGGCTAATCTGCTCCTGGCTACTGCAGGGCATTCACATAGCACATGTAATGGGGTCTCATCCTCCTCCAGACAGAGTCTGCAGGTGGGGTCGATGGCTCTACCTATCCTCACCAGGTGCTTCCTTAGCTGACAGTGGCCGGTAAGTAGGCCTGCCAGGGTTCTAACAGCCGACCTGATCAGCTTGAGGAGCTCCCTGGATCTACCCGGCGACGGTGAGGGCATAAGGCTTCTTGAGTGAGCGTGCCCTCAATACTGTTCCAATACAGCCTATGTCCCTCATTTGCGCGGTTTGCTATTAGCCTTTTAGCCGTGCAGAGAGGTATTCCACAGACCGGCTCCGGCCCTATAAAAGGGGTGTTAGACCCCTTCCTAGCAAGTTCGTCTGCTTTTTCATTTCCTGTGTAGCCCTGATGTCCCGGTATCCAGATCAAGCTTACTTGATTAGTTCTACACAGGCTCCTTTGGCATTTCCACACAGATTTGATCTGGTGGTAGATGAAGCAATTGCTTTGATTGCAGCTTGACTATCCGAGAAGATTGAGATCCTTTTGTTTTTATAGGCTCTTCTTAGGTTCTCGTAGGTGCATGTCAGTATGGCGAAGATCTCAGCCTGGAATACCGTGGTATACATTCCCAGGGCCAGTGATAAACTGAATCGAGTAGAGTCGCTCCAGACCCCTGCCCCAACACCTGATTCAGTCTTGGATCCATCCGTATACCATACTAGCTTCCCTGGACGGACAGCTGGAAGCGTCCAGGTCTCACGCTTTTCCACCCGTATTAAGGGTGGTTGAAATGGTGAGAGTCTTGCCGGCATCTGATCAGTTAGCATGGCCAACTCAGGTGTGGCTTCAAGAATCTCCCTTATTGTCGTGTGGCCCTTACCTATGTTTTCCCCAAGGAGACCGGCTCCCTCTAGTTTGTAGGCCGCACACATAGCCAGGCTTTCAACCTCATTTCATAGTTGCATACTGAAAGTAGTCTCTTATGGACAATTTTATAGTCAATTCCTGCCAGTTAGCTTACAGCAAATATGTCACATTTGTTCAGTTTTTATTAATAATAATTTTCAATTGCGCCATATAATTCACAAACAGTCGCAAATATTTCTAAACAGCGTAAATTCAGAATTATATATCACTTCCCCTTAATTAGTGCTGTGGCGTACCTTTGCATAATTTTTTCTTCAGATACTTGTCATTCTAAAAGCGGACATTACACAAGCACTCCCCTTGTTTTATATCTTTGCGAGCCAAAACACATTTTCTTTTTGGGTGTGTGCCCCACGAAGTCTTATAAGACGTGAGATTTTGGATGATTTCCAATAGAGTCATCGACAACAAATCAACGAAAATCGTTATCTTCATAAATTAAGAATTATGAAAAGCTTCAAAGCATTGAAATGGCTTCGTTTATTTCGTTTTTAATGACTTTCCAACAGTTATAAGGCGAAAACATAAAAAAAACAAGGTTAAGAGGTACGTGGAAGATTCTTCGTGGATTCTGCGGGGAACAGAACAGATGGCCTTTCACTTCAAAAGACACAATAAATTTTGTCAGTTAATCAAAAAATTGTAAACGACATCAATCGTATTTTATATTACTGCTGTTGTTCACGAACAAAGAATGAATGGCGAGAGTGTAATCATTGTAATATCTAAACAATACCGACTTTATTCTACCTTAACCCGCTATTTACCTATCTAAGTGGGTCCTCCAAACTCATTTATTATGGAAATTAAACTGTGACAAGTCGAAATTAATGAAATAATGTCTAAAACACTTTTCCGGTCGAAGATAAACCATTTTGGAAGCACAAAATTAGAAACTATTTTTAGCTCTGATTAATGGAGTTGTACAATAATATGAAGACACACTGCGGCAATAGATATTGTCACTTAAAGTGTTGTTTGTTTTCGTTTAGGAAATTCATCAAACAATTCTTTGTTTAATTTAATGCACTGTTGCTAGGTTCGGTAAATTTGCTAATAGAAATTGTTAAGATATTTCTCAAGATAAAACTGTTTGTTTACAAAAGTGCAATGGAATGGCAGCGTCAGTATTTGTTTTGTTTTTTAAAGTGAATATCTCAAGTAGGAGTACTTGAAAATGTGGAGAACATGAGACAAATTTAAAAAATCAAATCCTTTAGATTAGTGTCAATCGTACATTGTTGACAAAACAATAGATATATTATGGGAAATAACATGTGAGTGTTTGGAAATACGATCTGATAGTGACAATTTAAACACACCCGGAACTTGCTAGATTTTAGCTGTATTTTTTTAATGATCTCCACCATAGCCGGTCCCAAATCCGGCTGAGAAAGGCGGAGGGAAACCCACTCGCCAGCGAGAACACCTCTGCTTAGAGGGTATCCACGCGCTATACAAATGTACTCTCGGTGCCTTCCCGGACGCCTTAAGGAGCAGGCCTCCTTCTGGGATGTGATAGGTAGGCTTGTAACCCGCTTATCTAAAAAAAAAAATATACATACACACGAAGCATCTAGTACGCCTCGGATAACTCGGACTAATTTTTGATGACGACGACCTTTGGCTATAAACAACGAACTACGATTGGGCTATGGAACGTGAGAACTCTGCGGGACGAGTATGGATACGCGAAGATCATGGAAGCCCATTATAAAATAAATATCTTGGGATTAAGTGAAACTAGATGGAGAGGAAGTGGAGAGTTTACATCACCCGCATCTGAATTCGTGCTGCTATACTCTGGTCAGGAAAAATGAGATACACCACGCATGTCAGGTGTAGGCTAGGTTGATAACCAAGCTTACCCGCCAATCACTACTGGACTGGTCACCAATATCCAACTGAGTTATCACCGCCAAATTCCGGACCAGGGTAACATCTCCATAATTCAATGGGGGATTGGCTCAAACAAGATCGGCCTGGAACATGTAATGGGGGAGTTTGGACTCGGAAACAGGAACGCAACTGGGGATGTGGGAAGAAATGCCACTTAACATCTTGGATTTCACCAGACGGCAGAACTGAGGCTTACATTGACCATATTGCTGTTTCGAAAAGTTGGAGAAAGTGTCAATGAAAGGTCTAAGCGTGGCGCTGATATTGGCAGCGATCACCATCTTATAACGCCAACGTAACACAACGTCTAATATGCCACTGTTCAATGTGCAGAGGCTTAAAACTCCGAACATCCGCAGCGCACTAACCACCGAATTGCGCCATAACCCTGACGACTCCATCGATTAAAGATGGGAAAGGGCGAAGGAATGCTTTGTGAGCTGTGGTACAAACAAGTGGGACGATTAGAGAGCGAAAGACGACCCATGGATCAATGACGCCATAAGGTGCAAAATATATTAACGAAAGTAGATTAACGACCGCATCAATTCTGCTACCGACGTTGTAGTTAAACAAATTCTCAGTACTGCGTACCGATCTCTACAGAAAGGCGTACAAAGAGGTTTAACCTTCGGATCGTCGAATACCTCTTCACACGAGCCTGAACACCCGCCGGCTGCGGCCAACATTAACACCAGAACTCCGACAAGATTAGAGTTGTCTGACGCAATTAAGTCGATGGACCTCGGTAAGACCCCAGTGATTGATGGAATACCAGTGGAACTACTTAAGGCGGAACCCATTACTGCAGCTGATATTCATCTCCCCGTAATCCCAGGATGTTGGAAAATCGCGACCTATCCCAGTGAACGGAAAACAGGCGTAATTGTGAATATTCCCAAAAAAGTCGACCTGAGGAGTTGTAACTATTGGCTCGGTATGTATTTGAACTGCAGTCTCCAAATTGATGGCTAAAATCAACTTAATGCGAATCAAGAATACAATCGAGTGCACTGCTAGAGATGAACGGACAGGCTTTCGTGAGGGTTGCTCCTGGAGCGATCGCATCAGCACCAGTCGACTTATCATCGGGCAATGTTCCGAATGGAGGGCAGCTATGGGCAGCTTTACGTAGAAGAAGCATTCCAGAAAACATGATCACCATCACAAAGAAGTCCTAGTCAGGAGCTTAACACAAGGAAAAGCTATCGCAGCCCTTCCAAGTGCTGAATGGAGTGAGACAAGGCTGCATACTGTCTGTCACCTTTGCTATTTCTGACCGTCATTTAGGATGTATTGTGCAGCGCCTTAGATCACCACCCATCACGAGGGATTAGATGAAAACTCATTAACCACCTACGTCTCCTATCCAACAAACATAGTAATATAGTCCAAATGTCCGAAACCCTGAGCAGAAAGGGTCGCAGAGCAGGGATTAACATAAATGCTGCTAAAACCAAACTTATGGCTTGGACTCCAGGAGACAACATGAAATACATCTAGAAGAGCAGCATATAGAGCAAGTTTATAAATTTTTCTGTTTCGGAAGCATAGTTAGACGACGGAGCTGAAGCTGATGGACAGACTCGAGGCGCATTTAATACTCTTATTGCGCATCTGGCACAATAATATGTCCAGACGCACAAAACTCCGGATCTTCGAGTCGAACGTAAAATCTGTTCTGTTGTACGGCTGTTCAACATGGGAAATGCCTGTCAAATAACATCTAATGCTACAAGCGTTTATCAACCAATGTCTCCGGCGCATCCTTATCATCCATTGGCCGGAGATTACCCACACAGACTTACAGGCCAAGACGGAATAGACACCAGTATTCGTAGGCGAAAGTGGCAATGGATAGGCCACAAACTAAGAAAAGAGTCGCACAGCAGGCTCTAGATTGGAATCCAAGGAAGATGCCGAATTGGACACAACACATGGAGAAGATCGGTCGAGAGGCAAGATAACCAGATCAACAAATCGTTCCCACGATGTCCATACCACAAACTTGATTCACCCTTAATCTGCCGAAAACCGCGCCTGATGTCCTCCGTTATTGGAAGCTCTAAGGAAAAATTCGTGCTGGAAGAGCTAGAGGAATTACCACAGGATGAACGAGTGTGTTTGGAGGACATGTCAAAAAATCTTTCAAGCAAGCAATTCTCGTTTTTTTTACATTAGCATGGCTTTGGCCGGAATGAAATTAGGGTAAAGGGAGTGAGGAAACTTACACTTGTTTTTGCATTGCTGCGAGCTAGTACACAGCCCAGAGACGGAGTGGATTTTTTGATTCAATTTTAAAATCCAACGGAGAGACCTGGGTCTCGAAACCGGGAACCATAGCATGGCGGATCATTCAATTGATCCAACTTCGTCAATTCCTTAACCAATTGATCCAACTCGTTAAGCAATTGTCAATCTTGTCTTGATCGTCTGAAAAAAAATTTAAGGCTTGACCCAGTTAGCTGATATGTGAGTAATCTTTTCCGCAAGACAGATTGGTCTCTGGAGGGAAGCCATCGAAAATTTTCTTGACAAATCTCAAGAAATGGCACGGCCTGTTGTCGGAACAGTCCTTCCAGGTAATCACCGTCACTGTATACAGAATACAAGGCATGCTCGATATAAACACTTTTCCACCATACGTGACGTAATCATAATGAACTTATTCGACTAATTTTTTGTTTTAGATTTTAATATTAATTTTATCTCATGCCTTGCGGTCTCGTTACGTTACAACCGTCAAAAACTTATTCTGTATACCGTGGTCACTGTGGTCGACGATCTGGTCTCTCATCTCATGAAATGAATAGTCGCAAGTTCCACATAGAACCCCATCACCATTTAACTCAGTCAAACATAACCTGCAGCTGTACATATTCACATGGCCATCAACAATTTGTGTTCTGAACATTTTTAAAAAGGTGGCAAAATTTTCAAAATAGAATTTTTCTACAATTTTCCTAAACCTGTTACAATATAGAAGGCTGACGTTTAATGAACCATCCCACTCAAGCATTGAAAGTCTCGCCAAATTTGCAAAAAAAAAGGTTTATACCACAAAAGTGGTGTAGGTATTTGTTATGCATTTAAGTGATTTTTGATTGTGATTTATCGATGTTATCTTTCTCTCTCTCCCTAGTTCCCCAACCCCTTGTGGCGCATGGAGCGGGAGAAGAACTTCATCCGGGTCGAGACAACAACATTGCAAATTGCAACAGTTGCAATTTAAAGTGGATTCCGAAACAATGACATATTTTCTGCAACCATGGCCTTTTTATCGTAATTTGTTGTCAGTAGAGAAACAACCATGGGTCGGTGGGATTCGAACCTGGCACTTCCGGATTGGTAGGCCGAAACATTATCAGTTATTCCAGCAACGTCGACATTATAATAACTATTTAATCAGCAAATCAATGTAAGTGTAATAAGTGAATTGTAATTATAAAAGTTAGAAAGAAAATCGGGGACATAGCAGAGCCTTGCGGTACTTCGAAGTTTGGGGTTAAGGTGTAATACGAACTTGACAATCGAAAAGGGGTTTTAGGGTTTTATTTCAAAGCCTGAAAGCAATCAAAAAGATTCCGAATAATTTCAAGTCGTTCCACATTACGAACATACAACTTTTACGGTTAAACAATAAAATTTTAAAGAGGAAGTCAGCTATAAGCATTTATTTATTTCCCCTGAAAACGTAAACGGCTGCTCTGAAAACACACTTAAAACATTCAAGTCAAATTTTTTTTTTCTCAATTACTGAAAACGTCTTTGATTCAGAGGCAGAAATTCTCAGAAATGACCTGATATAATTCCTTAATTGCCTTTGCTACTCTAAATTGGCTTTAACTTTGGACGAGCAGTGAATTTATTTCAAAGTTAAGTGATCTTGATTTGCTCTCGATAAAGTTCATAAGAGTGCACCCTGTAGCCGGGTGACATTATACGATTTTTCTGATGCGTGTTCGGGTTATGTAAGGAATTGAAAAAAACACTTGAATAAAATGAAATGCAAGGCTACTACGAGAAAGTGTTGTGCGCACCAACATTTCTCTAAAATTCAAAACAACAATTTTAATGGCACCGTAATAAAACTTGATATTATTCCGAAATTGCCGAAAACATACAGATTCATTGTCCGCAACAGATGAGCTGAAACCTAACCATATTATGGTAATCAAATTAGCATACAAATGAGGGCTCCACGTCTTTGGAGAGCCGTGCGTGATCACGGATAAGCTTCGGTTAATCCGCGTATTTGTACTGCGAAGCAGGTCAACTAGCGCTTTTCCAGCCGCCATAAATCACGGCCACGATCGCATGAATACGCACAAATCAAAAGAACAAAAAAAATAAGCCGCCGACATATGTTGTTGGATAGATAATAATTTGAGCATAAATTGCAGCTCTGGTCTGTCGATCCTCAGAGATTGTCATCGGTAGCCGCAAATTCAAATGAGATCATCACGGACAATGATATAAGCAAAGATCATCACAGCCACAACCATCCGGACGAACTAGACGGTATTGACCACGATTGTGTACTTTGACCGATCTTGTTTAGGGTTTTTTGTTTGTTTGTGTAAATCGTGGGTTGTGTAGTGCTGTCGAACGACGGTGCTAACTGAATTGGAATTAGAACATGAATCGCGGAAAATTAATAACTTTAATTGAGGTTAATCAACTAAAGGGATCACTGGAGCAGTTATGACCTGATTCGCTTGACTTGGATGCTGCGATTTTTCTTGGCTGTTGAGCAGTTATCGTGGTGATCACTGCAATGCCACGAAGTTCATTACTCGCTAATGAAGTATTGGATTAGGAGGCTTTTGTGACGAGAGGTTTTTTTTTGCGGTATTGATGAAGCAGTTGCGCGATCCTTAGATATACCTATGCCGCAATATCTAAACAGTTTGGCAATACAGTATTGTTCATTTTGCATGTTGTATTATGGAAAAATGGCGACTGCAGTTAATTTAATATTGAGAAGTCGTTAAATGCTGTTTAAGTGGTTAGATCTATACAAATTGTAAGGAGAAAGGAGTACAAAGATCGATTTAGTTTTTAAGAAATAGAGTTTATGTAATTTAATGATTTGTTAGACTCGGTATTAAAGAGTTAATGATGCTTTCTTTAAAAACGTAGGAGATAGAGTTGCATCAATGGATGAGTGGCACGATCACCACGCCATGGATGCAGGGTCAAACCTCCGTCTCCTTTAAAATTCCAATTTATCCTTACCCAAATTCCCATCCGGCCTAGCCACGCTAACGCAACATAGGGTTGTCCCCTGGGCATTATACATACATTATAAAAAACAAAAAAAAATAAAATAACTGAAATAGGAAACAATATTGTCATAATTGTAAATTGACTCTTGGGAGTCCAAACTATGGACTTGTGGTACCAGGCTTATTGTGGTTATTTGTTATATATGACAGGCTGAGAGTAAAAATGACGTATCCACACGGTCTGAGCAAAAGTGGTTTAGAAAATTTTCCGCGCAAAAATGAATCGCGTGAGATTCCGTGCCAAAATGAATCAGAGTAAAACGCCGGGCAAAAACGACTTAACTACTAAAATGCATTAATTTCGCATTACTTTTTGTAGTTAAATCGTTTCTGCCCGAAGTTTTTCTCTGATTCGCTTTTACCCGCAATCTCACGCGGTTCGTTCTTGCGCGAAACAATTTCTAATCCAATTTTGCTCGGAGCTTGTAGATACGTCATTTTTACTCTCAGCATGTCTGTATACGCAGTGACGCGACTCTTTTCGTATGTAAAAAAAATATGTGTAGTATAGTATATCATATAAACTGAGTCAGGAGTCACGAAATAAGGACTTTTAATTTTAAGAAAAACTTAATGTTACGTAACGCATTTCCTAACGTTTTACAAGACCACCCCACCCCCCTCCCTAACTGCGTTACATATTACTTGAACTACCGCTTAAATTTATAAAAAAAAATGTATTTTTGTCAAATTGTTTGTTCAATTGTCTTCCCTTAAAAACGTTGGTGAAGTTGTATTGGAGAAATCTGTCTAAGGTATGTAAATTTAGAAACTATCGAAGTATTGTAGATTATTGATCCAGAGAACTATCACTCGATACTGGCGTAAATTTTACTTACGGCAATCAGCAATCTTAGTTTTATTAATACTTCCAGACACTTACCTGCAAAATAAAAGAAAAATAATATTAGTAAAACATTTGTCAAGAAATATTGTCAATATAATTTTCAATATTTTATAAAAATGTTCTGTAATGAAAGCAATTTTTATGCGACGAGGACGAAATAGCAACTTTTAAAAATAATTTTCTAGCACAAGTAACGATACAAACAATTTTAGCTTCAGAGGATAAAAAGAGGGGGGTCTTATAATCCTGCCCTGAAGGGTACGCTACGTATGATAAAATAAACAAATATCTGCTTGAAAATGCAAGCGACGGAAAACAAGGAGGAAAGCAGGCCATCACAACAATCATTGTTTCGTGACAGAGTATTATAGCGACGCATAATAATTCCAGAACATCATACTCAACCAAACGACAACAGAGAGCATATAGTATACATCTTAATCGTACAAAGGATACCACCACCAACGGGTGTTATGAACTCAGGGTTGTGAAGATCTAAAAAAAAATGAATTTCAAGGCTGTATAGCTCAGAATTCGAGACCCCTCCCTCTGAGGTAACAATAATCATAATTTTAAAGAGCTAAATAAAAGGGATTTGATCTAAAAAAAAAAGTAAGAAAGTTCTGCCAGGTTGAAATAGTAAAGGGAGACCAGGCTAAGTATTTTTTTTTTTCAAAACTACGGAGATAACTGACGGGCTGAGAGTAAAAGTGACCTATTTATAAGGTTCGGGCAAAAGTGGCTTAGAAAATGTTCCGCGCAAAAACGAATCGCGTGAGATTCCGGGCAAAAAGTGAAGTAGGGATCCCATACCGGACTAGCGTACTTTAGAATATGTGTACCGAATGTTAAGAAGAGGAGCCTCATTAAGTAAGGATCATAGTCAAAGAGAATAGGACAATTTCTGTGGGTAAAAAACGTTACAGTACATTTCCTATCATTTAAACGGAATATTTTGGCGTCATCGGCATAACACAAGATTCTGAAGCTGGTCAGTATCAACGAAACATAATTGATATAAACGATAAAGAGGAGTCGGCCAAGGATGCTGCCCTGAGGCAACCCGGAAGAAACTAGGAATTCATTGGATAGGACACCGCGGAACAAGGTACGCAAAGTGCGGCCGGATAGGAAGGTAGATAGAAGATCAACGAATACCGGCGGCAACCTGAGCAGACGAAGCTTATAAATGAGAATCCCTTGGTTAATCCTGTCGAAAGCTTTACTTAAATCAGTGAACATGCACTCAATCTCCAAACCTGACTTAATCGGAAGCAAGGAGTGATGAATGAATTCGAATAAGCTGGTGGTGGTATATTTACTCTTAATCAAGCTATGTTGGAAAAAGCCCATAAAGGGTCTGCAGTAGAAACGGAGCACATCACTAATTAAAGCCTCGAAAGCCTTCACAAAATGGGTCAATTTCGCGATGGGTCTATAATTGGATATGTCAGACCTGCCTGTATCTCTTCTTGTGAAGTGGAATTTTTCTAGAATCCTTCCAGAACTCAGCGAAGTGGCCACAGCACAGAGAGTGGTTGAGCAAGTAATTGAGAACGGGTGGAACCGATTCGTAGCACCTTTTCAAGAATGACAAAGGGACTCCATCGGCACCACATCCATTGGACAAATTCGATAGGTATTCTGTGACAATTGCGTCGATGAAAATTAAGCCTTTGGGCTCAAGGAAAGTGTGTGGGGAAACAGTATCACAGTCAGAATCACAGAACGCAATATGACAGAAGTCACCGAAAAAATTAGCCACCACAGAAAGGTTGTTATTCTTGCCAAGTCTTAGAGAGGAAGGGTATCTGTCACTATGTTGTTTAGTGTTAACAAACCTTGATATACAATTTAACAGCTTTAGGACTTTTCTTTAGTTATGTTATGTTAATTGGGCTAGCTATTTCTATCTACCTATTGCAATATGTATTATAATCGGAGTACTTCAAGGTTGCCATCTTAGCCCTTTCTTGTTTATCTTAATTTCGATGTTACGCTGAGGACGCCAAAAGGTTTTTCTGGCTACGTCAGTCGAGGCAGTTCTTCTTTGCAACAATCTGTTGTTGCTCTACCACCCTAAACAAACAGTCTTAAGCTCATTCGGCTTTATAGAAAATCGTAATTCAAACATTTTGCCTGGAACATATGGATTTTTTGCGTAACTCATTCCAAGCAACCGCCCGCCCTCGGCAAATAAATTCTACTGGCTCTTCTGAGTAAATTTTGAAAAGTTTTTACAAATTCATTAAAACTTTTTTCTGACCAAATTAAAATTCTTCGAAAGATAAACAAAATTTGCAAAATTGAAAACTCTGACATTGTAGCGATGCTATTCGCGTTCTGCTGTTGTTATCATATCCAAACCCCTCCAGGAAAAATTTCAATTCGACTGAAAACTGCAAGTGGCAGATGAAATAAGCCTGCAAAATTAGATATCGCACGGGTAAAGTTTACCAGTTTGCAATAATAAAACATTTTTTTCCGTCCGATAAATATCAGGTTCGAGTTATAGAGATAATTTCATGTCGAAACAGAGAACCGACAACAACTAGGTCAGAGGGTCACATTCATTAGCTTGTGCTTGACGGATTTAATAAAAATCTAAAGCCCACATATGACCAGGATAGATTGTTTCTTTACTTTTTCAAAGAAATTCCAATCAACGGCGAACAGGAAGATTTTGCTGATATGTTTTGCGTGCAATTTTTAATCAAGTCTCGTACTCGGATGTGTATGGGTTCCTTTGCTTTCGAGAAAATTGCCTGTTCGTGGGAACATTATCGGAGTTAATCTTGCAGTAGCCATATATGTGATCCTTTCCGGTTTATGCTGGATAATCGGTTGCTAAATTGAGCTTGCAAAAGCACACAGAATTAACGAGCTTTTAAGTGTTGAATTGGAAAATTTCTCATTGTTTTACGTTATGGTCTAAAATTTGGTATAATTGCAAGTTTGATTGCATTTAGCGGGTAAATAAAGCGCACGGTTGCGAGACCAATTCACTTTATAAGACTAACAATGTCTGCCTATTGGCCTAAGCTAAAGCGTGGATGTATTAACTATAGTAACTAAGTAGTCGTTGATTACCTACTAAAACTTGATTGTTAGACAAAAATATCATAACAGATTAAAGTAGTTCCCAAAAAAGCCCTTTATAAAAGCCCTCAAAAAATCGTTCAAAAAATTTCTGCTTACCTCAGCAACTGAAAGTAATTTCGTTTACTCAAAAATTAAATCTGGTTGAACACAAAAATCCAATTCAGCAACAAAGTGGACTCCACCACCATTTGCCCCAAGGTAATAAAAAAATCTCTCTCAGAAAAAATAAGTATCTCAATGAAAAGAGGTTATGTAAACAGTTCTTCCTCCAAATGTTGCCCAAAAGTAAACAATCGCTTTCGGCGAAACGACAAAGTAAATAAACATAAACCCTCCTGCTGGTAGTGGAGGAATTTTAACGCCTCTTGGCCGTGTCAATATTTCTTTTAATTGGAATAAAACCGTCCGAACATAAACAAGCTCGACCAAGAAAACGAATGTTACCGAATACAAATTATTTGCCAGATTGTGTTTATTACAGACCTGGGAAAACCACTTGCCGCAATAAAGTAATCTGGAAATGCGCAGCATTGGCAGGCAAGGCAGTTATGGTTGAATCAAAAAATAAATGGTCAATATTGGCTCCATAAAATTACCCTGAAACTTCTCGACGAGATCATATTTTATTTTCGAATAGACTTTGCAATTCGGGGCACGTAGACCTTTTCGGAGAGATACAGGGGCATATGGATCCCCCCACTCTATGACCTTAATTTTGGAAAACCATCATTTCGCATACATGCTTTAGTTCCCAATAAGAGTATTCCTGTTTGGACACCATCAATCTCAATTGAGCATTATGAATTGGAATATATTTTTCAGCACGTGCCACTTGAATAGGGAAACATATCCCTGTTTCGACAAAGGGATCAACTCGCACGACCGGAAGACAACCTTATTCCTTAGAAATATAAAGGAATAAAACCTGGCGAGACCTTTCTTTCATGAAAATCTGAGTACCTACTAAAATCGACAGGCACCAGTATTGAATGTATGACACAAAAAAAAAACTGAAAAGGACTCAACTGACGAAAATCCTTTTCTGAATTAATTTCGGATAACCACACAACTTGGAGAGTCTTCAACTTCGACACGTGAAGAAAAGGGAAAGGCGATGAAAAAGGACAAAAGAGTTCAATAAAATAAATTTGGACAACGAGTTAACCAGATAACGAGTTTACGGTTGACTGCAATACATGGAGGGAGGACGGCAACTATAAAGGACAACGTCTTCTTGAATATTCTCGAGGATAATAATCGTAATCGATAGGATTGTTTGATTCTTAGCGGATAATCTAAATGGACGGAGACCGATAAATTGTCGGTTCATTTAATTTCGATAAAAATTTTATTTTTGTTTGATGGCACTGATGGGAATTAGGACAAAGTTCAAGTATTCTGTGAGGGAAAGGATCTAATTTTACAGGATATTGCAAACTAGATATAAGTGGTGTGCACATCTGTCCATTAAGGAATGGAGTGCACTTCATGTCAAGACAATTTATAGCTAAAGAAAAAAAAAACTTTATCACATTTTGAACGAAGGACTTGAATTTCCGATTTTCCAAAAACTGAAGTGCAACTTTAAAAGCAGAATAGAGTAGTCCTGGATTTTTACCCACTTGGAATAGTGGTGTAGGTCTGCACTATTTTTTTTTCCATTTGAACAACGAAATTGATAAACATTCGTTTGCAAAAAATTGTGCTATACTGAACTAGCTCTGGTTTATAAAGTATTTGGTACATTTGATCCCAAGAAAATATACACCACGAACATGGTCGTCGATGGAGTAAGTGAAAACGTGTTGGCCTTCCATCCCGGAGGTTCCAAGTTCGAGCACCACCGACGGCGATCCATGATTGTTTTCTGCTAACAAGCAATTATGATAAAAAAGGCATTGACGGATGCAGAGTTGGTGGTTCGGAATCCATCTTAAATTTTAGCTCCACTTTCAGTCGTTATGTTGAATCGGGTTTACGGGAACTGGACGAACAGAGATACATGTAGGAATCGGAGAATCTGCGTTAAAAAGAACCATTGGGCTAGCTGAGTTTGAACCGAGACCATGCGAATGATACTCCATTACCCTAACCACTGGGCCACCAGCGCCGTTGCCGATTCTCCGTTCCAAAGTTCTTTTTATGGAGAAGCCTCGATCTTACATACATTTACAGATCAGCATTTACCTAGAAGACGGAGTTGGATCAATTCGTTGAGCAGCACGACCACTATGCCATGGGTCCAGGGCAGGGCGTCCCCGACAGCTTTTATTAAGAAATTAAAATAATCAACTCCGACTCTGGGCTGTTGTCTAGCTTGCAGTAATGCAAAAATAAGACTGAAGTTTCCTCACTTCTCTTACCCTAATTCCCTTTCAACCAAAACCATGCTAACGCATCAAAGGGTTGTCCCCTAGGCTTTGGCCTTATAAAAAAAAATAAAAAAAAAAATAAAAAAAAATAAACTCTAGTTTCCTCCAAGAAGCGCTAATCACGTGATTACCCGGATATTTTAATAGACGGAGGATATCGCAACCAATACCCTCTTTGTTTGGTTGCTTTAACCCTTCGTGAAGCATAGGGCATCTACTACACCGACTACAACTCCAGCCACGATTTTAGGATTTCAGTAACTTCATTATCTACGTATCCTCTATACGTATTGTGCGGTTGTCCAATTCGGTGTCTTTCTTGAATCATGTGCAGGCTCTAATCACCTGTCGTGGATCCTTTAGCACAACCATCGCCTTATGATAGCCCGCAGTCGAATTTGTTTCCGACTACCAGGCTATCACTTTACACGACCGGCAAAGATCCGACGCTGTTACCTATTACACCCTGAGGGTGATATTGTTGATAATATCTCAGCTCAAACTGGCGAACCAACGAATCGACACATTAAGTACTCGGAATAGTTGCTTGTTTACGTCCTCCTTCAAGGTTTTCATCCTGGATAAGCTCTGTTTGGCGCCCTCACTTCCCCCAATGGAGTTATGTGGCCACTTCCCCACAAGGTTGGCCACATAACTCCATTGTACGTGAGTTTATTCCCAGATTTCGACCTACTTTCCAATATGAGCCAAAAAAATGGATCATGGAGGTCTCACTCGACTAAGCCAACGTAACCGTTGTGCATACTAAGCCCACTCGTCTTTTCATCGTCTCTTTATTGATGCTCAGTCCTGTTCAGTCCTGAATTTCTTATTTTTCGCCCGGACCGCCACGCTTGACTTCTTCATGCACCTATTGGAGGGGGGGGGGGGGGGGGGGGGGGGGCGGCGCGATCCTTTTGTCCTCACGACTTTTCGTGTGGACTGGTGGACGTTGCTGGCTCTGATGACTTGAAGACAAAAGAATGAGTCATGGCCGTGCCTACTTCCAACCTCCACATGGTTCCCGCTGGTAACGTAAAGCTCGCTCGCTGACGACGGGAGTGACCATATCTCATGAATTATGGGGGCCTAACCTCGACTTGATCTGGAGATGTCGGTCATTCGAAAGTAGTTTGTAATACGAAAGGAGGCAGGCTACTAGTAGAATTAAAGATCAATTGATGCGAATACAGCATAATGATGTGTATACTTCGGTGTGTACAGTCATAGCACTAGCCTAGCAATTGATCATTCAGGGCAACTCCACCCGTCAAAACGGAGCTCTGCCTGGGTTTACCAAAGACTTGCGTAACTTAGGTTTCAACTCGTTTCTGTTCTTAGGGCACTACGGGATGGTGCAAAAAGTAGCCCAGCCTGTTGCGGCTTACCAAACCCTTTCCACACTTGGGTTTGGACTCGTAGTGGCTGTGGATGGGTAGGGCAGGCGCTTGTTTAGGCAGACGCCGTGGTAGAGGAAAGTCTCCGACCGGGATGAATCACCCAACCAAAGACACATGGGTCATTCGTTAGTGCCCTGTAGATGGTTGACACAACATGGTTTTCAAGCTTTGGTAAAGAGGTCGTCGTGACTATGGAAACTCCGCCAGCGGTGCCTTCGGGCGCCACCCCAGCTGCACGGGCTGCATGATCGCATTGGTGATTCATGGTGTATCGTGACAGTGTAAGACGGAAGCGTCTGGGCTTATGGTTGCAAGCTCGAGGTTCTATAGGTTGCTTAGTAGCCAATGATCATGGCGTCACTACCATGGCTGCATCACTTCTGGACAAAAGTGATGTAGCTTTGAAATCCTTACCACTTACGTCTACGATCGACTCGCCGCATGCATTGACGACCTGAATGGTACTTTACGTTCCACAAACTACCTCTCGCTTATAGATGATTTTAATAAGCCTAATATTTGCTAAGAGTGCTCCCGTGAGAATGACAGCTTTCTGACTTTCCCCATTTGGTGCTTTCCAGCTATGGCTTGGCGAAGTTCAGCGGCATTTCAAATGAGCTTGCGCAATTTTAGGACTTGGTGTTCTCTTCTGACCCCTATGGAACCTTAGTTAAGCGCAGCTCGGCTCTTCTACTACGTAAGTCGGCTCATCACCCGGCCAAATTATTATAATTTTCAAAAGCCTGAGTTTTCAAGGATCAATGAATGGTTAGGTACATGGACTCAATGAAGTTCCTTAAAACCGAATGTTAAAAATTCCCTCTTCTAGTCAGTTACGTGCATTATGTCGGTCTCACAGCTCCTGAATAGTGGAATTTCTAATTGTCTAATAATTTAGGAGTTTGGTGTTTGTTGTTTTGATTTTCTTATTCGAGACTTGCAAAAAGTAGTCCCAGTCAGACACATAAACAGATGGAGCAAGAGCATGCTGGCCATAATTGTTGATTTTCTTTGAAAACGAGCGTGAAAAACTATCTCCATTAGCGGCAAGTCTGTCCCATCATTAATTCCATTTTTCTTACATAATTTTAATCATTTGCTGCTTAAACGAGTAAACACGGTTAAGCAAACAAGAAAATTTTTTCCCATCACTCCAGTCTTGTCGCCAAGATAATCATAAAAGGAAAAAATGCGAAAAGAGGGGGGGGGGAGACTAACGTATGAAAGCGTATCGCTGATTGCATCAAAAACAAAAAATTTTTCTGTTCATTTCTTGATGATGAAGGAACAGCAACAGATAGCTCGACGACCGGGAGTAGTTTGACAGCACGCTTCACTTGAGGTGGAGTAGATTACATTATGTGAAAATGTTAAGGGGTAATGGGAGGGCAAAGACAAGATGAAAAAGTGGAATCTGTGAGGCGTTTAGTAACCAACCTCCAGGTTGATGGCATCGCTACAGTCCATTCGGAATTGAATTGGACGAAGACTGACTAGGCAAGCAAGCAAAGATCTCATAGTCAGTGGAGCGAAGGAATTGAACGCGTCAGAACGCGGAACTAGCGCTTTGCGCGCATAACACAAAATCGAGCGACTTTTAAGACATTTGCACATGCGCGAACCGTGGAAAACAATTATTTCCGCATGAAAACGGATCTGAACGGTCTGCCGGTTGGTTGACGATGAAATGAATCGCTGAATGGAACGAGATTTTCTTCTCAATTACTGTGTTCTCATAGACTTCGCTAGCCAGCCAGGCTATAATTTCCATGGAGGAAGTGTCCTGCACGATGACGAGCTAATTAAGACGGTCATCCTAGTGAAGGAACTTCACTGAACTTATGTTCAAATATTGTGATGATCTTAGCCTGACATCCTGTTCCTGGAAGGTTCTGATTATTCCGTACGTGTCCTTGTCAAAGGAGCAACACAACTCATATCTCTTCTCGGAAAAAATACGAAAACTCCCGTCCGTACAACAAAAATCGTGTCCTTGATGTTTCCTGGTCCTTTTTGTGTCCCCAGAAATCAATCATTTGCACACTGAAAATTCTCTCCTCGACACACTCATCCTTCGATCTTTCTTGTACACGTGTCGTCTACACATGAAAAGTAATCTTTTTTTCAGTATACTATACAACGTCATTATGTTTGGGATACTCAGTTTTATCTCAAGAAAATTTCCATAGAACTCCCCCAAGCACCATGGCATTGCGGCTTTTGACGATTTCCGTAGTTGTTTTTTATTCACTTTCTACGGCAATGCTGTTGGGATCCAAAAGTGGTTTGTGATGTACGACATGGAAGAAAAACCATTCACAGGGCTATGCCATTTAATTCACCACTTAAACTGATGGATCACCTCCAAAATCGTTGGAGTCTTTGAGATTTTCGTTTTCTTCTCTTTTTCGTTGTACCGAGATTTTGTTAGTTGCTTGTAAGACAACGGAAAGCCACCGGATAAGGACAAAATGATAAAAGACCAAGACTAGGAGAAGATTAATTGAATGGATTTATACGGGCATGGGTGGCCTTTAAATTGTTTGGGAGAATTTTCTGGCGATTAGAGTGTCAAGGTCATAGCCATAAGTAATTAGTCTTGGTAAATGTGTGTCATGAACTTGTTTCTATGTGAATTCGAAAAGAGCTATGGGACCGCAGTTTTTGGTAATAAAATTAGGAACGAGGAAACATTTTCAAAGAAGGAAGTGATCAAAGGCAATGAGCAGTATCCTGAATGAGGGGGTCTAATACATTTCAGTGTCGCTAAGAGTAATGACTTCAGAGGTATGGGTATTTGATGAGATTTTCCTTGAATTTAAGATTAAGAAATAAAATTTATATTAATGGGAGGTCCTTTAACCAAATTTAAAATTGGCTACTGTGTGTCGATTGCTTGACTGAATGTCGTCTTCATAAATGCCTACGTATGCTGAATATACAAAGCTGCACGCCGTCCGCTTTATCCCAACAGTGTCGGACACCTGTGGCGCAGTTAACCGACTAAAACCCTTGTTCTTCGGACACTAGCCTGGAACCAATTTGCGAACTGCTTCATGCCAGACCCTTTTCTTTTATCCGTCACGTAACTATCCCGTCTGCGGTAGTCTGCTTGTCCAAGTCTTTCTTTTTCCAGTGCAGGAGACCTCTTCCACATACCTGAATGTGTGGTTCGAGGCTTCTTCCTCGACGATCGTGCCCTGAACTATAGTGTCCATAGAGAGACTGACGATGACGCTGTTTTCCTCAAAGAGCGTTGCGGGATCGAAATGTTCATAGCCTCCAGTAATTCGGGCGAGTTTATCGTTACCCGCAATAAATCGAGCAAAAGTACGATATTGGCAATAGTACGCCTCTTTTCAAGGGAATCGAGAGAAATGAGTAACAAAGGATCAGCGTAAGAGGCAAGTAACAAAGCAACAATCCAGGAAAGTCTACAAAGGGCAAACCTGCGCTGCACTTGCCTCGACGCGTGTGCTTTCTGCTGGTCCAGAAGCCTAGGTCGTTGATGATCCTTGGGGTCCATCGTCCCCTCCCCGCTTCACCATTACTTCCACCTGTCCTGGGTAAAGATTCTTTTAATTAGGCGAATCGCTCGCTTGTCTATTTCTGCCTTCCGGTGGTAGATCAAGCAAGTCGAGGGGGCAATTCCCGCGATTACCAGAACGACTGATTCAGCGACGGTGCCATATGCCGAGCGCTGCTAACCTTTGCACATGACATAGCCTTTTCCGGTACAACTTCTTACTTAGGCGACTTTTGCTCGAGATTAGACTTCCCACGTTGACCATCAGCAGCTTTCCTTGAACTGCTGGAAGAAACTTATCTAGGTGTCGATCGGTACACCGAAATATCTCCCCCCGCCGACTTGCATTGGAAGGAAGATTGGGTTTCTCTTTTTAGTCAGCACAACAAACTCACTCTTGCTTAGGGCAAGTGACAGTCCATGCGCCATCATTCTCGCATTATTTCATTCAGATTATGTTGTACCAGGTGAACGTCGCTTGCTGAGATTAGTGTAGCAACATCGTCCGCAAAGTATCGAAGGTATCAGAGGACCTAGAATCAATCCTTTCCTTGCCTCCGACATGATCCTTCTTCTTTGGTGTGCTTCCTTTGTCTCAATCAGCAACTATTGGTCTTTCAGATAGTTGCCAACTATCCATGGCATTTGGAACGGTTCCCTACCACTTCTAGTATATCCAACCATTGTGCGGAGTTGAAGGCGTTCTTGACGTGTAGTGTTACGAAAAGAATCACTCTACGTGAGTTGTGGCCATGATCTTCGGCTTTCCTAGCCTCCTCGATGACCACCAAACTTGCATCCGCCGTAGATAAACTCGCCAAGACCATACTTGGCGAGAGATCTCCGGCGTTGCGGGTCGCTCACGTTAGTCTCGACCTGATGAGCTTTTAAAAAATTATTCCACGGTGTTCATCATGCACAAGGAACGGAGATCTTGCCAGATTCCCCTTTGTGCTTGCTTTTCAAAACCAAGCGCTCTACCTTCCAGTGTGAGCAGAAGACCACCGATTTCAAACATTCGTTGTACATGCGCAGCAATAGCTCCGGATTTTGGCAGCACACGAGTACACCATTGTAGTAACTTCGGTTGGAAGACCGTTTGGGACTGATGCCTTCTTGTTATTTATGGTGACGACAGTAGAATATCCGACATCGTAGAATCCCCGTCCGGTGCAAGGCTAGCGAGCGGCGGTTCTTACCGGACGTGAGTGAAAGAGTGCTTGCTGCCCCACATAGATTATTAAACACAAAACATATTGACGCAGGTATCATGTCGTTTGTCAATAAGCACCTCGCCTAGTCAATAGAGCTAATGGTGTACATTTCATCTCTTCTTTCTTTGGTCAAAACTGACTGAGAGTAAAAATGACCTATTTATAAGGTTCGGGCAAAAGTGGCTTAGAAAATGTTCCGCGCAAAAACGAAACGATTCCGGGCAAAAACGAATCGTAGAAAATTTCCGGGCAAAAACGATTTAACTACAAAAAGTAATGCAAAGTTAATGCAGTTAAGGAGTTAAGTCGTTTTTGCCCGGAAATTTTCTACGTTTCGTTTTTGCCCGGAATCTCACGCGATTCGTTTTTGCGCGGAACATTTTCTAAGCCACTATTGCCCGGACCTTATAAATAGGTCACTTTTACTCTCAGCCCGTCAAGTCATGGTTAAGACTAAGCCGGCGACGAGCACTGCTGGTCTATTGTGTGGTACCAGTTTATCTAGAGAAGTTTGCAAATACAAGTTGATCGGCAACGCTCGCTTTTGAGGGTTGCAGAGAAAATGTCGATGATTTGGAATCCACTTTAAATTGTACGTCCACTTGCAATTGTTGTCTCGAATCGGGTAAGTTCTTCTGCCGTCCCATACATATACATATATTAAGTACTTGACATTAAACAAAACCCCATAAATCTTCAAGAAATCAAGGAATTCTTAAGAACACTAACATGATTTCTCTGCATAACCAATAAGAGCTCTACAAAAATTGATGTTCCCATAAACTTGATTAAAATTTAACCTCAAATTTACCATTTTTCTACCCCAGTAATGTTTGATCAAATTTCTCTACCTCTAAGACCACCCTCGGTGAATCGAACCTTGTCACGTGTATCTGTGCAATTCTACAGCATTCCAGCGCAATCATCAAATATTATCACCCAAGTAATCTCGGAAGTTCTCCTTTCCCTCTTACTTAAGTGCTGCTCCTTCCAGCCTATCATAAAATTTTATCTTTACCATCAAGTGCGGAAGTTCAGGAGGAATATCATCTCAATAATCCCCTTCTGGTTGTCCTCAAATCTAAGGACCTACGCGCTATCGTCCTACAAAATATCACTTGAGATTGATATTCTGAAATTCACGTATTCATCCTGCTTCCCGCATATAAAACAAAGGACACAAAAATTGCCGCCTTAAGTACACACTCGGGTCCTTTTTTTAATACGCCCGCCTCCACTACAAAGTGGATAATTGGGAGCTTTTCAATTTGTTTATATACCTACCTCCCACATATTTATCCAATCTCTAGTATATTTCCTGATCGGAATCAGTGTGATGTGGGGCAGACTCATCGCTGTCTTTATTCGGTTTAGAGAAATCCACTACGAGCGTTTTAGCATTATTTAATGGGATTCCGTGGGTCGATGGAACTGTGACGTGTAGAGCAAGCTGGTAGAACGCAAAGGGCAGGAATGGTTCCCATAATGCTACTGCTGCTCTACTGATTTAATATGAAAATTCAAGGAACACGACTAAGGTCACATAGGGTGAAGGGCATAGGAATATTGAAGCTTTCTATCTACTTCAATTCAATGGAGGAGGGTCGTCTGTCTATTTGCTTTCTTTGCTTTTTACATTACATATCAAAGGGTTAAAGTTTTTATTTGGGGCTATGCAAGTTAAATTGTGTGCATTAGTGCAAGAAAAGAGAGGCTAAAACTAGTTTTAAATGAATAATGTTTACAGACAACGAGGAGAATTGCAAAGGCATTAAACGAGGTCTTTGTTAAAAAAGATTCTGCCACCTGTGTTTACACTATTCGCAATGTGGGTAGGGTTTTGGAGTACATCATCATCTTAAAAGTCGAAGAAAAGGATTACCAGGTGCACAAGTATGAAATGCGGATTCTAGAAACCAGATGGCGCACCAATGCACGATTTGACATAAACTGTCAAACGTGCATAAGTGATAAGCTGAAAAACTGTGTTTAATATGTCGAATTTGTGCTAAATAAATAGCATTCGCGGACAGAATTAATTGTTTGTTTTTTAATTAAAGTAAAGATCATGGGTATACCGGGGCGTACCATCCAAATCGACCGCAAGACCGAATCGCTTTGGCAGGAAAACGATGCTCTGTGTTTGGTGGGACCAGAGGGATGTGCTCTATTATGAGCTGCTCAAATCTGGTGATCAAAATGAACCGTGCACTGCTCAAGAAACGGCCAGAATATCAAAAAAGGCAACAGAATGTGATTTTTCTTCACGACAATGCTCCGTCATATACGGCAAAACCGTTTAGCAACCCATTGGAAGCACTCAACTTGTAAATGCTAGCCCATGCGGCTTCCTTCCCGGAGAAAGTTTAAGTCGTGACAAGCGAAACTACATCAAAGCGCTAGCAGAAAAGGCAGAAGAAGCGAACTACCTCGGTGACAGTGGAGATTTTTACAAGATTGCCGAAAATACTGGCAGGAAAGATTCTTAGATACTAATGGATCCCTTTTTGTCACGGAGGAACATCAACTGCGGAGGTGGAGAGAATATTTTGTTGAAGCCCTAAATAATACCTTCGGACCGTCGAATATCTCTTCATACGAGAATGAACACCCGCCGGCTGCGTCCAACATTAACACCAGAACTCCGACAAGATTGGAGTTGGCTGACGCAAATAAGTCGTTGAACCTCGGTAAGGCCCTAGGGATTAATAGAATACCAGTGGAACTGCTTAAGGCGGATCCCATTGCTGCGGCTGATATTCTTCTCCCCGTAATCCAGGATTGTTCAGAAACCGAGACCTATTTCAGTGAATGGAAAACAGGCGTAATTGTGAAGATTCCCCAAAAAGTCGACCTGAGGAGTTGTAGCAATTGCCGCGGTATCTGTCTTTTAACTCCAGTCTCCAAATTGATGACTAAAATCATCTTAATGCGAATCAAGAATACAATCGAGCGCACTCTTAGCGATAAACAGGCAGGCTTTCGTGCGGGATTCTTCTGCAGCGATGACATCAATACCCACCAAATTATCATCAAGCAATTCGCAGAATGGAAGTCTCCTTTACATCTAATGTTCGTCGTGATTTTGAGGAGGCATTTGACAGCGTTGATCGCGAATATATATGGGCAGCTTAACGTAGGAGAGGCATCCCAAAAAAAATTATCACCATAAAGCTGTTCTACTCAGGAGCCCAGTGTCACATCCTACACAACGGAAAACTGTCGAAGCCCTTCTAGGAGTCCTCCTCAGAAGCACAATGTCTCGTCCTACACTGTCGGAGCCCTTCCAAGTGCTAAATGGAGTGAGACAAGGATACATACTGTCACCTTTGCTTTTTCTGCTCGTATGAGGTATTGTGCAGCGCCCTAAACGACCAACCATTGCGGCGGATTAGATGGAAACTATTTAACCACCTTACGCACCTAGACTATGCCGACGATGTATGTCTCCTATCCAACAAACGGAGTCATGTAACCTAAATGTCCGAAATTCTGAGCAAAGAAGACGGCAGAGCAGGGCTTAAGATCAATGCTACTAAAACCAAACTTATGACCTTGAACGCCAGGAGACAACATGAATTTTATCTGTAAGAGCAGCAAATAGAACAAGTGGATAAATTTGGCTATCTCGGAAGCATAGTTATAGAAGACGGCGGAGCTGAAGCTGATATACAGGCTCACATCAATAAGGCTCGAGTTGCTTTTAATACTCCAACGTAAAATCTGTTCAATTGTACGGCTGTTCCGCATGGAAAGTGATCTGTCAAATAACATCTAAGCTACAAGCCTTTGTCAACCGGTGTCTTCGCCGTATCCTTAACATCCATTGGCCGAAGGTCATTACCAACGAAAACCTACACAGCCTTACAGGCCAAGACGAGATAGACACCAGCGTTCGCAGCCGAAAGTGGCAATGGATAGGCCACACACTAATAAAAGAGCCAAATAAAATCGCACATCAGGCTGTAGATTGGAATCCCCACGGAATCCAAGGAAGGCATCCAATTGGACGATCGCACAACAAATGAAGAAGATCCGTCGAGGGGGAAGGTACAGATATCAACAAATCGTGGCCACAGTTGAAGGCGTTGGCGCAGAACCGGTCCAGGTGGAGAGTCGGTATAATAGACGTCCTATGCCCCACAAGCGGTTAAAGGAACCAGAGAGAGAGAGAGAGAAGTCTGGCCGAATGTTCGCCTAGTAGGCAGTCTCCTGTGCATACTGCGACTAATTTTGTGATTACAGCACATTTTTATTAAAGCTTGGTCATATCGTTCTAGAGATGTTACAGAAGCTTTAGGTAATAAGTGCTGAAATAGTTTCCTTTCAAGATAATTAAGTGGAATATGAACGTCCTCTGCTCTGGATGAGTGAAGAGCAAAGCCATTCCGCGCAAGTTCATCTGCCTTCTCGTTCCTATGGCCCGGAATTCAGAGAATGGCGGTGTTGAGTCTACCTCCTAGAAAGAAAAATTCCGCTTTGAAGTCTCTGACTAGCTTTGAGGATGTAGTGGGTGACTCAAGTGCCTTTACGGCAGCCTGACTGTCCGTAAAAATACAAACCATCATTATTGGAAATTCACTGTGTCCAAGCAGGTAGCATGCCTTCAGAATCGATCCTTGGGAAGTACTTGTGTAATTACGGTGAGGTAGAGAGTAGTTCACTTCACGAGCTGTTGTACCTTTTCAAAGGGAGCAGCTTGATTTAAGGGTAGGGAGGAATAGCGCAATAGACCTTCAGCACCTCACCAATATATTTGCTTTCTTATTTTTCACATCTGAATCCACTGATGCCCCAAATTTCTACTTTCTATAAAAAAAAATATCAAGTCATATTTCATAGCAACCCTTCCTTTCTTCCACTTGGAATACGATTGCGTTGTTCGGCAGCCTACATTACTTCGATATGTTCAAAGTTTCGGAGAAAACCCCCACTCCGACACCACAGTTCATCGTCGAGCCGTCGGTGAACAGGACGGTGTCGTAGCAATTAAAGAGTTCAGTCCTCCTACATTTCTTCGTGGTTGGGATTCTCTACCTATCTATTTACTCACATTGAAAAGTTATGTTTCCTACAATTTTGATCTAATTCAATTTCTAGTAATAGACGTCGTATGCTTCGGATCACTGCTTCACGCAAATATTGTGACAACGGTTTTTTAAAACAAACAAATTCCTAGAAAAAAATGCCTACACTTTATCGCTTCAATTAATCGTGTCGTGTTTCTTCTCTGGGCTTGTACAAGGCCGCAACTTGTGTCATCAATGGCTAAAATTTTGGTACGTCAGCAAATCTCTCTATCGCAGAGAAGCACTTGCTTCAGGTCAAGCGTAAACATTTGCAATTACAGATAATCGAAGTAGCACTGCTGACACAGGCCAGAGGAATGGAAATTTGTTTACGGAAGATGATTGCTCTTAATCACTACGATGACAGAGATAACGTTCTTTGGGATATATTTAATTCCATCCAGTCTAAATGTAGCTGTAAAAGTCTCCGATGATATTTTAGCCTACATAACGACGTACACGTTGAGATTGTTGAAACGATTCGCACCGAACAGTCTTGCATGTTTTCGCAAACGTCTTAATGCGGAAAGGACTCATTTATTGCCGTCGAATTGAATATGAAACGAATGCTATGAACACACAAGCCTTCGATAAACAAAAACATACCAGAGATTGAGGTAGTTTGTGCCGGAAAAAGCACAGCAAAACAAATAAACACTTTCAAGTCGCGGGAAACAGGTAAGCCGTAATTAAACGCGGCTTAAGGTGAGCCCGAAGACGGACGACATTATTTGCATGTTCCTCTCGCATAGTCGATTTCTATATTTGGTAGGCTTATCTGGTTTATTGCGGAGCTTTTCTTACCGTCATCGTTACGTGCACGATGTCTAACTACAAATTGTATTGCGCTATGTTTTTGTGACTCGACAGAAATTTTAAATATTTCACTTTCAGGGCCAAGCGAAGATTTTTGGCTTTCTTATCTCTTCTCTCGAAAAAAAAGTGCTGAACTAAGCGAAATTTATGTTGCAAAAAATATTTCTATTTTCAAGGCATAAATTCAAGAACAATGACATGCAAAAATATGGTGTAGCAGGTTATCCGCTGAGGGTAAGCATTCGAATTCGATTTGATATAGGTACCTCAGTTATCAGACTAGAAAGGAAGAGCTGCTATGAAATATGACTTGATAGTTTTTTTTCTAGAGAAAGTAGAAATTTAGGGCATCAGTGGATTCAGATGTGAAAAATAAGAAAGCAAATATATTGGTTGGTTTTTTGTTATAGTTTTGGCAGAACTGACGTCGTCTTAGTATTAGATTACTTGCCGATGAACTGGGAGTGCTCAACCATTAGAAGGATCGAGTCTGTCGCGTCCGCCTAGAGATCAAAGATGATTGGGATCTTCACTACGACAATGCGGCTTCTCACACGTCGCTCGCCGCCAACGAAGGTTTGGCCAAGTTCAACACTTCACCCTACAGCCCCGACCTGGCCCACAGTGACTTTTTTTGTTCCACCGAATCCAGAAACACCTGAAAGGGAAGCGATTCGACACGATTTCAGCGGCCCAGGCAGCTTCGACGAGGTCCCTTGACAGTCTTCCCTGCGAACAGTTCCAGGGAGCCTATGAACAATGAAAAAAACCCTGGCAGCGGTGTGTTGATGCACAAGGGTCATGCTTCGAAAACTTTTGGTTAGCTGTACAAAAATGTTTAATATATTTTTTGTTCTGAGACCAGTCTTGAAACTTTGTGAACGCACTCTGTATTAGAACGAAGACCAGTTAAGTTTGCATAGTAGATCGGCATTTTTGTAATCAGTTTTTTGAGAAAACATCGGCAAAGCCAAGTCAAGTTCTTGGAACAAATTCCCGCATTAAGGAAATTCGGAGCCAGATCTACTAAGTACGAACAGCCTGGAACAAATCTTCCGGAACCAGCCAGAAAGATTGCGTGAGAAGCCAATCCTTGTTACATGCAACAGTGCCCGGTGCAGCGCCAATACGAGAAATAAAATGAACGATGACCTCGTCCTCAGTAGTCTCGGGATGGATTCTGGTTACAAACACACACTGCTTATCCTTCCGTCTTCCAGACTACTGTAGTGTGTTTCAGGCGGAGGTCATGGCTATTCAGGAAGCTTTGAATTGGTTGAGGGAGAACGAAGCTCCAAAGGACATCTGTATCCTTACAGATAGTCAGGCTGCTTTGCTATCCCTTGATTCTGTCCTATCGACATCTAGGGCTATTTATAGCTGTCGCTCACACTTAAATGAGCTGGCCGAACGGTATCAAATTCACCTGTGCTGGGTCCCGGGGCACAGAGATATTCCAGGAAACTGCGTGGCGGACGAGTACCACCCTGGAGATCCAATCGGAAAGGACTACTCTTGGTTGGCCCCTGGCAACCTGTAAGAAGTTGCTTAGCAAGAGAGCAATTAACTTAGCGAACCACAGATGGGCAAAAGGCACTACGTGCCATACGTCCAGACAGATCTGGCCTAAACTGGATCTTAAGCGCTCCAATTTTCTGCTTTCGAGGGGCAGATCTGATCTTAGAATAGCTACTGGGATAATCACAGGCCATTGCCCTATTGGCTTACACGCGAAGAGACTGGGTATCCTCTCAAACGACTTCTGCAGAAGCTGCATGGACGAGGAGGAGGAGGAAACTATTTTACACTACCTCTGCCGGTGCCCTGCACTGGCACGCAGGCGAAAGTCCTTCTTGGGAAACTATTTCTTTGATAGTCTCTGCGATCTGGCGGCGATTGACGTTGCAGATCTTTGGCGCAGCTCCGGATGGTTCCAATGAGGAGGTGGAGGGAATTCTTGGATTCCCGTGGCATCACAATGGGCCACTGAGGTCTAAGTGCGCCCTTTAAGGCAGCCACACGAACCTAACCTAACCTATCATTTTGATGCTATTATCAGTAAGACTAATGCGACCCTGGGATTCGTTAAAGGATAGTCAAGGTAGTTTGATGACCCATATATAACGAAGCTGCTTTATTGCGCTTTTGTTCGACCAATCTTGAAATATGCTTCACCGGTTTGGCCTCCATTCTTCATATGTCGATCATATTGACTCCATTGAGGTTCTCCAGCGTGAGATTTGTGAGATTCGCCCTTCGCGGCCTTCCTTTATCCTTGCAATATGCCATAGATTGAACTTACTTTAGTTAAAAATATTTGAAACTTACAGTTTAAAAAACAAGCAATTGAAAATTCTTTTAAACGTACTGTACTTACAATGAGAAGATAAAGAACGCTATAGAAACAAAGTTCACTTACCTGCAAAGAGAAGAGAAAAGAATTTTAGAATTTCGTAAATAAAACAAAATCAAAATAAATTCGACAAAATTTTTTTTTGCCGTATAAAAGCATCAATCAAATACACTACGGTCCAAAAGTGCACCCCAACAAATATTCAAGCAATTTACATAAGCAAACCCGGAAAAACGCCACCAGAAAATTTAATTGAGAGAAGCTTTCACGACAATTACAAAACTTGCTGAAGGAAAACAGTCGGCGAGTTTCATAATTTTTAAAGTACACGAAGCAAATTTCTTCCATTACTTGACTAATCCCTGTATAAGCCTCTCTTAGGTGTGCTCGATAAACTCGTAGAAAAGTCGAAGAGGTTAATCTTCGGTTGGCTACACTTCTGGAAATTTTAACCGACATGGTGTGTACTCCATCAAATCCATTATTCACGTACAGGCAACCATAGCCATATTATGTCGTGCGCAGTATAGCACAACTCTTGCCCATTGGGCATAAATTTCAACAACAACAAAATAAGAAAAATGAAACTCATCAAAAATTACGATTTACAGAAGCAGAAAGAATTGCCTCGATAGCAATTGACTGCAGTAGAAGCTATCACGCACATTAACGGGGCAACTATGAAAGAATTTCATCATTTCATCCAAAGATTTATGAATTCTACGGAACACCACGTCAATTCAGTCGAGGAACAAACACCTGAAGAAGAAGAGAAACTTTCAAGAAGAATTTTAAGAACAATTTTCATGAAAGTCGCAAAGGTAAGGTGATCCCCGTGCTGTTGAGTTCATATACCAAAAATAGTCTGTGATTGATGACTACACTCCTTGTGCCGCAATTCAAAGTCAATTGAGCATAGTTGAGTTGATCAATTGACTTTGCAATTGATTCGAATTGACTTCTCAGTATGGAAGGAAAAAAATTAGTTTAGTGGACATAACAACCGGTCGAACACAAAAGAAAGTTCAATATATGATTCGGATAGGATTTTCCTGGATGATTTTTAATAGGAAAGTAAATGCAGGCATTGAACCCATTCAAGAGCTGGAATCAAGGGTAGACAACTTTGAATAAGCAATGATCACAGCTTTCAATATCTCCTGCCTCCCCTAAAGTTGAGCAAAAAATCCATCCCGCCCTAGTGGAATGAAGATCTGTCTAATCTCAGGAAGACCACCCGAGACACCTTCAATATCTGCTACAGGCATAGGTATTTCAAACCTTATAAGGACTGGTTTAAGGTTTATAAAAAAAAGCCATCAAAGAAGCCAAGAAACAGGTTTGGATGGAGTACTGTCGATCTATTGAATGCTCCAGGGAACAAGCTAGACTAAGTAGGATTTTGACCAAAGGGTACACGAACCCTTCCTTTTCGAGAAGATTGAATGGATCGTGGACGCAATGCTCTGGTGGAACCCTGGAGCTTCTAATGTATGCTCACTTCCCACGTTGCAGGGAAGAAAGCCAAAGCACATCGGCAATCTGCAACTCGATTACGAACTACATTTCAAACACCGGGGTGGAAGCCATCATCACCATCACTTCATACAAATCCCCTGGGCCGGATGGAATCATCCCAATCATTCTGCAGACTTAGTAGCGAATTGGCTGGTGGCTATTTTCAGGGGTTGCATAACTCTCAATCACTTTCGTCAGACCTACAGGAATGTTAAGGTTTGCAGAAGGGGGTCATGAACTGGCAAAGGACTTCAGACCTATCAGTCTGACATCCTTAAAACTCTGGAGCGCGTGCTCGATATTCACCTTAGGCAAACTTTTGATAGAAACCGTATGTCACAATCCCAACATGCATACTGCAAGGAAAGATTCACGGAGACGGCTTCTTCACGGGGTTGTACGTACAATTGAACACTAATTAAAATACAAGGAGTTCACTCTTGCTGCGTTCATATACATTGAACGGGCAATCAATAACGTTCGCTCTGAATCTATCTTTGATGCTCTAACCGAGGTAGGTGTAGAGCAAGGTTTTGGCCGTTGGACTATAACGATGCTAAGATCAAAGATAGTACAGTCCGAACTGGGTACCAGCAGTGCTGTTAGACACTTATATAGGGGTACGCCTCAGGGAGGAGTTCTTCCCCCCACCCTGCTTTGACGGGTAGTAATAAATGGTATACTGCTGAAACTCTATCAGTGCAGAATTAAGGCTGTCGCTTACGCTGACAATTTCGCAAAGTTTCTTCCCGTAATCAGCGACATAGTGGATAGCGCGCTAGGCCAAGTTAGCAGATGGTTCAAAAATTTTGGACTGTCTGTAAACTCGGGAAAGACCGAGCTGATGCTCTTCACTACAAAAACAAAAGTTCACAACTTTGTCATTCTCAAACTAAACGGGCATCAGCTTTTATCCTACAAGGTTAAGTAATAGCGGTTGATTCTCGACCCCAAATTGAATTGGAAGCAAAACATTTAAGAACCGGTCAAAAAGGCAAGTTTGTCTCTTTATGCCTGCAGTCGCACCTTTGGCAAAAGGTGGGGACTGAATCCTAGAATGACCCTATGGATGAATATGGTTATGGTACGTCCTATCCTAACTTAGGGCTCTCTAGTTTGGTGGCCGGCCATGGAGAAGGGGTACGACAAGACCAAATAAAGCAAGCTTCAAAGAACCCCTTGCATTGGGGCTACTGGGGCGCTGCGAACAAACCCAATGGAGGCTCTCAATGTCATGCTACACCTCCTACCTGGGGATCTTCACATAAACTATCAGGTATCATGCAGTGCGGTCAGACTAAAGGAGTCTGATGCTGGGTTGCATATGCTGGGTTTATATGCCTGGAAGGCTGCTTCCTTATTTGTAATGGCTGCGAAAGGGTCATTATTGAACCAATTGGAGTATGATGTTTTTGAAGCTATGACGAATAAAGCGATGCATGTCAAACCATAGGATGTTCAAGATGTTTGTTGTTAACGTCTCTCATAGAAAAGCAATCAGACCAATCCAGCTCTCTTAGGTATTTATTAAGTCCCGCCCAATCAGCATTTTATATGACATGCTGAGAGTAAAAATGACGTATCTACAAGCTCCGAGCAAAAGTTGCTTAGAAATTGTTCCGCGCAAAAACGAACCGCGTGAGATTGTAGGTAAAAGCGAATCAGAGAAACACTTCGGACAAAAACGACCTAATTACAAAAAGTAATGCGAAGTTAATGCATTTTAGTAGTTAAGTCGTTTTTGCCCGGAGTTTTTCTCACGCGATTCATTTTTGCGCGGAACATTTTCTAAACCACTTTTGCTCGGACCTTGTAGATACGTCATTTTTACTCTCAGCCTGTCATATGTTAATAGACTTGTCCTCCTGCACTTGGATACACTTGAAAAGAGACGCTGTAACCCCAGGATCCTTTTCGCTTTCGTCTGCATTCGGGGGTCTATAGACTCTTCTATTCTCTTGGCAAGTTTTGCCATATCGATTCCGGCTCGCTCCCTGAGCAATCACGAATTTATTCAGGTACATTTGCATCGCACTAATTATGGGGTTAATACATCAATTAAGACTGAGGCTCCACAGTCAGGTAAATTTTTAAAATAAATCGTCAAATTACGCAGTTTAGACCATTAACAAAAGTCGATTGGTTTAAATTAATTTCCTTAAAGTTAAACATAAAGCTGCTAGAAATATGAGTCCATTAAAAAACAAAGCAATTGTGCCATATTTGACTCATTACACTATGCCTTAACCCAACAACAAATATCTCCAATTATCCGTAGGAAACTTTTTTTTTCCGATGCTGCCTCTGTCAAACGATTTTGCGCTAGACATCCTGAGGGCCATTCAAAGGCATTTCATGTCATGTGGCTGACAGTTTACCTGCCATGACATGTTTCCTCCCTTTTTTGCGACAAAATTAGAATTCATTGTCATGCAGAAGAAAGAATTTTTGCCGCTGCCCTTGACTTAATGAATGAACTTCAAGGTTATGGGCGAATACAAGACGGCATACACCCTTTTGTGCAAAGCCCTAACCCCCACCATTCTGCTACTGCTGCTGCTGCTGGACGTGGTGGTGTTTCTAAATGCTATTTTCCGAGAGAGCTCCCACTTTTACCAGAGCTAATGACAAAATTTAATGCATCCACTCTTTGTTGCCCTAAAGCAAATTTTCCTGTGACTCTATCGATTTTGTAGCCTTTGATGTGGTTGTGAATTCACCCACAGGTACAGCAGAGGTACATGAGATACCTGAAATACACCTGGTCGGTTGGATTTAAATTGACTAGAGGAAGTAGTTAACAGGCTGTTGCCGTACGAATAGCGGCTCAGATAAATAGTGCACTTTCTAGTTACCGCTAGAGATCAAGTTTGAATCGTTAGCAAAAACAAAGCTGACATCTTCCTCTCCATTCCCTGCTGAGATGGGCAGGTGTTGAACGAGGAAAATTACCTTCTTTAAAAGTCGAGAGGTTCACCTTTCTTCGTGCCCCCCCTTTCATCGTGTATATTCGTATGTTATTCAACAAATGCAAATTAGACTGGCTTCGACCGTCAGAGATCAGCAAGTCGAGAGTCGGTCGGTTTTTATTGACAATTGAAATTCGCGTCCGTCTCTGCGACTTAATTCTAGAAGCGGATCATAGCACAAACCTAACCTTTTCGCTGTTAAGTCGCTCGAGGGTGGGGCAAAACAGGGGGTCTCAATTTACTTACAATGCTACTCATATCACGGCGCCTTCATGTCAAAATAAAGCCTCCGGACATAAAGGCTACACTGTCTCTTGCTATTTAATCAAGTGGCGCTTGCGCACTTGACCGCCACGACGTAGTCATATTCAAGCTATTTAAAGTGAAAAAAAAAATAAACAGAATTTCTTCAATTAACGGTTGTTTCTTCAATCTTTTATTATTCGTACAAAACGCTAGGACGACAATCTGCAATGCAGGCGGATGTTTGGACGTCTTTCACATCGCGAGATTTTTATTTGGCGCCCGGCCACAAGTATTGGGGCATTAATAAACGAAAAAAATTCTGTTGACGACATACAACAAAATTAATTAATGTCGTGCAAATTAGAATTTATAACAACTGACCGGAGAGTAAGTGAGTTGAATGGCGTTAATGTAAACAATATTTCTGATGACGCGTGCTGTTGAAAATAGATTTGAAAATGTCGAGGTTATTTTTGAAGTGTCGTAGGAAATATTATCGTGCGTAAAAGTGCAGTTTTTGATTAATTGAAAATCTTTACAGAAATAGCTTATGGCGAAATTGTTTTAAGTGAGAAGTACAAGAAGACTATTAGCTAACCAAAAATTTTATTCTTAATTAAGCAATTGCACTTTTATGCCTTGACTTCTATACAATGACAGAATATATCGGATCTTAACGACACCTCTGTGGAACTCCACGAAAAAAGGAATCCCACCAAAAACATTTTATGTAAAGTAGGCTGCTTCACTGTTAAAAATTTATCAGATCTCAAGCCAAGCCCCTAGCTCTACAAAGTCTAACTCTACAATCCCTAGTTCTACAAAGTCTAACTCTACAATCCCTAACTCTACAAACCCTACATCTTGGTCAAAAAGGATGAACTACCCGGGACACCGCTGTCAGTGGCTGCCTCAGCGTAGGGTTTTATCTCCATTCCTGTTCTGCCTGTGATTGATTGACGAGCTCCTCTTGAGGCTCAATGAAAGGAACTCCTTCGCACAAGGCTACGCGGATAACATTTTGATCGTGACTATTAGAGATACCGGTAATAGAGTTACCGAGTCTGTGCAAGAAATACTAGATTCTATTGAGGTATGCTAACGAGAAGTTGATTTTACAGGCAGCCGTACTAATTCCTTTCACTAGGCAAACGATGTTGGAGGGGTTAGTTAAGTCTAGGTAAGGACTACATTAACCTTCAGTGAACAGGTGAAATATCTAGGGATAACACTTATATCCAAACTATATTGGAACCTACAACTAGATAACAAAACGAGAAAATCGTTCTAAACTTGTCGCAGAGATTGGTGGTGTCTGGGGTTTCAAGCCCTGAGTTTACACAGTAAATGATTACGTTTTGACGTTTTATCTCGGAGGTCCGAAGGTCGAACCGCACCGGCGGCGTCCCATGGTTGTTCTCTGCAACAACAGATTACGATGAAAACGCTATTGGGGCTAGCCGGGAAGTTCCACTTGCAATGGTTTTCTCTAAACGACGTTACGGGAATCAGAAAAAGAGTAGACTCACAATTATCTGCGGGGCGATCATATAGTGGCATAGAGCTAAGCTCAATGAGATCAGAACAAAAGAAGCGTACAACGGATGGCCTGCCTACTGGAGCAATGCATAGATCATAGACTGCAGTAATTAATACCTTACTGAACCACGTACCTTTTTCACAATGATGTGGAGAGTATGGCTTTCGTTAGATGGAACAGGACTGCAAGGGTGGAGAAAAATGAAGCGTGGAACTTCCCCAATATCACCTAAGGAGGACTTGTCCGGTGAACAGATGGTTCGAAAACGGGGTTCAACTCATCATTGCCAATAGGTAAACTTGCCATACTGTTTTCCAGGTTCAAGTTTATGCCGTACTGCCATGTGAATATGAGAACCTAAAGAGGGTCTACTTAAACAGGCAGATCTTAAAAACGCTGGAATGACTCCTCGACGTGTACCTATGCGAGCATGCCCTGCTAACACGGGATAAACAGCTCCCAGCACGCGTATACAAAAGGGAAGACGGTCGAAACCGCACTACACGAATTAGTAAGCACTATCGAGAAATCCCTTAATTACAAAGAATTTACCTTAGGTATTTTCCTCGACATTGAAGGGGCCTTTAATAATATCAAGACTGTAGCAATACACGACGCTCTGAAATCCCACGGCACCGACAGACTCGTTTTACACTTAATTGACGC
This sequence comes from Leptarthrus brevirostris, assembly GCA_964036015.1. Lineage (NCBI taxonomy): Eukaryota > Metazoa > Arthropoda > Insecta > Diptera > Asilidae > Leptarthrus > Leptarthrus brevirostris. The sequence goes on from OZ038373.1 coordinate 12,703,849, forward strand.
AATGCTGACAAGTCATCAGATCCACACAAATTACGCAATTACGAGGCTGTCAGAGCCGTATGCAGAGGAACTCCGCAAGGAGGTTTGTTGGTACCTGTTACTCTGTCCCTTAGAAGTTAATAAAATCCTGGTCTTACTAGAAGTTGAGGGGTTAAATGTGGTGGCTTATGCAAACGACCTGGCCGTATTTTTCTCAGAAAAGTTCTTAAGTACCATCACCGAACTAATGGAAAGAAGTCTAAATAAAATCCACATGTGGGCAGTCACCTGCGGAATCAATTCTCTTCCCAAGGAAGAGAGTGATTGAATTCTTCCAACCTCCCAAATCGGGCCACAGTACGATGGTACTAACTAATCAGGCCAGTTACATAGGTGTCACACTCGAATACAATCTAAACTGGGGTAAGAACATAGAGGCGTGCGTTTAAAAGGCGTTGGTAGCGTTCTATGCCTGTAAGAAAATGTTTGGTAAAAAAAGGGAACTTAAGTCCTCGTATTGTACATTGGATGTACATTTCCATTGTGATTATGGAATAATAATAAATATATAAATATAATTAAGAAAATAACTAAAATTCAAAGAGATGCCTGTGGAGCAATTCGCACAACGCCAACTGCGGCAGTGAAGACCATGCTCATCCTTCCACCACTTGACAGTTACTGTAAAAGTATAGCTGCTCGCGGCGCCATAAAACTGAAAGAGTCTAAGGGGCCGTTCAAGTATTACAACCAAGTTAGGGGGGGGGCCTTGTATACTAAGGGTATATCCTGAAGACTTTCCGCAGGTGAACACCGACTACAATATCCCTACACTTAGCTTTGGGAAAGTCTTCTCGACCAAAATCCAACAGAGCGGAGTGTGTGTGGGGGGGAGTCACCATGGTGTCAGCGGTCTTTACTGATGGATCGAAAGTGGAGGACGGGGTGGGAAATGGGGTGTACTCGGATTGCATCCGTAATTAATATCGATTGCCGAACTACTGCAGAGTGTTTCAAGCAGAGATTTTGGCCACAGAGAGAGCGGCAAGGATGTTATTATCACGCCCAAATCTACCTAATGGTAGCGACATAGGAATGTATATAGGCTTTACTGGCAATAAAGGCGCTGGACTCAAACGTAATAAGGTCACAGCTTGTACGTAGATATAACAATAGTCTCCAGAACTTAAGAGCAAGGCACAAGGTAACTATCTGCGGGATTTCGGGTCATAATGGTATACAGGGCAATGAGACGACTGACAAGCTTGCAAAGGAAGTTTCTCAACTGAAAACTTACTGTATAGACAGTGATCAGCCATTCTCTAGAGTCAGTAAAAAGAGCAGTTGACCTTAAGACTATTCAGCTTGCTAAGGAAAGATGAAGCAATTTGACAACATACGGTATGTAAAGGCAGCTGTCTGCCAGTTTGGGACATTAAGAAAACGACTTTCCTGCTAAAGAGAAGCCGCACCGATCTTCGAAATATTGTGTCAGTTATTACTGGCCACTGTCTCTTCGAAAGATACACAGAACGCTTACGCATCCCCACCAACGATTTTTGTAGAAGTTGCATGGACGAGGGAGAAGTCGAAAGCGTTCAACATTTACTCTGCGATTGCCCGGAACAAAGGTACGGCAGGTACAAAGCGTTAGCCGAGTACTTCTTCAGTGGGATGGACGAGGTTGCTAACATAGGGCTAAAACAGCTTCTCCGGTTTATTAACAGTTGTGGCTGGTTCTACATAAACCCTATTCAGGTGCGGTCCCGCGAATGTGGTAACACAATGGACCTTTCTTAGGTGTATGTGAGGCTGATTGACTTTCCGATAGCCACTACACTAACCTAAACAGGAAGATATTTATCTTCTCCGACAGTCAGGCGATAATCAAGACAATCGGCTCCTCCCTAACCAAATCAAAATTGTCTGGGAATGTCAAGAAGCTTTGGATGAACTGAGAAGAACTTGGTTTGGATACCCTCTAGCAACTGGCTGTAACGCTTGTAAGCCCCGAGTTAGCGTGCAAGATTTCGGCCTAGATTATTAAAGGGATATCCGAGAAGCACAAAAGTTTCGGGGAATCCTTCGCAGGTCAAGCTCACTCTAAAAGCTTCCGTCATCCATCAGAAAATCTATAGAGCTCCTTAAATTTGAGAAATCGAAAGTGAGATTGATCACCAGTTTGAGCAGAGCAACAGAACAACTCACCCCACTTGTAGACTGTATCTGGAGGAGGACAAAATTCCACTTCATATTATATATCAGTGCCCGGCTATTGCCAGGCGCAGAATATCTTACTTGGAGAGATTTTTGCAGGGTTAGCACAATGGGTCTTACTGGCCTCACCAAAAGAGCTAACCTAACCACGTGAATCGAATATAAACAGATAGGCAGGGCCCTTCTGAAGCTAATTTATGAGCTTCTTTGCAGGACCAAGAAGAGCATTGCCAGTGTAACTTCAGCAATTACTAGTCATTGGGCAGTTGGGGATCACGCAGCTATGCTAGGTAGATCTATAAGTTCATTCTTGAATTGCACAGTTTGATTTTAGCAACTACAACTGGTGTAAAGCGAAGGAATGGAAAGAAACTGTACTTCAATCGGCTCCAAAGTCAAATTTTCTAGTTAGGCGTTAATTCTTTTGGGTGGTAGATGATGCTTTTGATTGAACATCACTCCTTCTATGAATTCAGATTGAAGGTCCGGTTCTGGTTGGATGATAATGTTTTTGGCTGTACAACATTTTCAGTGACTCGAGAAATTCCTTGAAGTAACTTTATTACAAAAGTGTCAAATTTTGACTAACAGCAATCACTGTTCGAATGAAATCAGAAAGTCAACATTAAAATGACTTTAATACGTGCCCTGATACACAAATTAGTACAAGACATGCTCCCTCCTTCTCTCATCACAAATATGATTAAATAACCTTAGGCCCAATTAGGTCTAATCTAAACAACTTCAAGGGAAACAGAAGTCAACGAAATTTACAGTTAACGCAATGACAACCTTCGTTTCGACACATCTTTGCCCTTCCACTGATAAGCACATTAAAGTTTACCAACGTGATATTTTCAAGAAATTAACAAAAACAAATACAAGAACGAGAAAAAGAAGAAGACTATAAAATCTGTCTATCTCTCTGCCTTCAGATTTCAGTCCAGTTTAAGTCATAGTGTCTCGGTTTGCACTAGAACTGTCTATTGCTAAGTGTTCCTTCTATGTTAATGTTGTCATCGGTCAAATAAGAAACCTCACAGTTCCAGACGACATACTACACACTTGAAAGCTGCAAAAGCATATGTTCTGCTCCTCCTCTGTACTCCCCCGCCAATTCGCCCAGCGATGCCCTACTTATAGTGTTTAATTTTTCTGTTCTTTTTTATTTCTTGCGATCGTTTTTCTTTTGTTTTTCGTGTAACCATTTTCTGTTAGTTTACTTTTTCTGGTGGCAACAAACGTCGTTGTCGACGTCGTTCTCCAAGCACGTTATCACTGTTGCAACATATTCGACACAAGTCCAAACAATGCAGCATTGTCTTTGCTGACACGACAGTAAAATTATCTGTAAATTAAACGCTAGATAAAAGCGGTACCAGCGGTATAGATAATGGACAACAGCAGCAGCAGCAACAGAAACCGAGACTCGATCGAGTCTGCATTGCCAACTGTTATAGTACAGGAACAGCTCAGCGATATTTGAGTGCAAAAATTGAAGATTGCGTCGGTTTCGGGAACGGGCAAGGAAAACTCCTCAGTCATTTACAAAGCGTGGTGGCATTATGCATGCGAAGAAAATGACGAGCGTGCGAAAACATAAAGGACGTCAATGGAAGTAAGAGCCCCACGTCCATTATATCTTTCTTTTTTAGACCTCGACAACTTGTTTGTAACGATTTGACGGAATTTCAATGGAGTCATTATTCCGTTAGAGTTGGTCGTTAGCAAGGAAATTATAATGAATCTGTTTAGTACAAGGTCTTTGTTTTTACCTTAAGAAACATTCACACGCCAAGTATTGTCTACGACGATGCACAGAAAATTGAGGGATTTCTCAAAGAAATAATATGCGGGCAAATTTATTATCTAAGGGACCTAGAATAGGTGGATACAGTTAAGTTACAAAGAATTATGGTTGCCTAGAAATTGTTGAATAATTTTAAGTAAATTTTACAAGTTTGATTCAAAAATGATTAAATTGACAATTTACTTGACGTTTAATTGACGGGCTGAGAGTAAAAGTGACCTATTTATAAGGTTCGGGCAAAAGTGGCTTAGAAAATGTTCCGCGCAAAAACGAATCGCGTGAGATTCCGGGCAAAAACGAATCGTAGAAAATTTCCGGGCAAAAACGATTTAACTACAAAAAGTAATGCAAAGTTAATACAGTTAAGTAGTTAAGTCGTTTTTGCCCGGAAATTTTCTACGATTCGTTTTTGCCCGGAATCTCACGCGATTCGTTTTTGCGCGGAACATTTTCTAAGCCACTTTTGCCCGAATTGCCCGATTATAAATAGGTCACTTTTACTCTCAGCCCGTCATATATTCACTGAATAAATAGTTTAAGGTACTCAGCCCCCACTTCGTTGACGTCGCTACTGTCTCACACATTCGTCGCAACCGATAGTTGCCAGTTTGTGCGTCAACAATACTTCCTGCATTCCGTTTTAACTGGGGGATATCAAATAGCTTCGGACCAGGGTCGAACATACCAGGGAACGAGAAGGTAGATGAAGTGGCGAGGAATCGCTCTGCTCTTCACTCATCCAGAGCAGAGAATGTTCATATTCCGCTTTTAATTGCCTTATAAGGGAACTATTTCGGCACTTTTTAGTTAAAACTAACTTTAGATGGAGTGCGTCCTCAACCTGTGCAATCTCTAGAACGACATGGCCAAGCTTTACTTGGCAGGTCTCGTGCTGTAATCGGGAAATTATTCGCTGTATGCACAGGACACTGCCTAATAGACGGACATGCGGCCAGACTTGGCGTGCCTTATAATACACACTGTCGCAATTCCGGCAAGGTTAGCGAAAGAGAAACCGTGCTTCACCTTCCATGCAAGTACGCAGCTTTAGCAGTTCAGGCACCTTTAGCACACTGGGAGATAACTTTCTGGAGAATCTTCAGGCAATTTCAGGAGTATTATAGCTCCTCGGATTGGCTCTAACACAGTGGTCTCACGCCCTGTTGGAGTGCCAATATTCTACTACCCATTGCCTAGGACAGACAGGTGACTGACTACTGGGTTCCCTTAGGTTGTGGCATCAAAACGGCGCGTAACGTGCCAATTGGAGTGTTTTTATTGGTGGTTACCACTCGCCACTGAAACCAACCAACCAACCATCTGGCTAAAGGTGCGTTTCGCAAACCTCGCACGGGGTCGTTTTTGGCTATTTTGTTGTCGGGAAATTGGAGGACTTATCCTCTGATCAAATCCTCTTTGACTTCGTATCTCCTGGAGAATTTAACCCTTTTCTTTAGAGAGGCCACTTGCCTTCTTAAATCTCCCTCTTTCTGCAGAGATGAGTTAAAGAAGCCAAGTTTGAGCTTCACTCGGCTCATCTCTGCACCGACAGTCGTGAGTCCGGACTTCTCCATAGACTTATGTTGTCAGGCACCACACGGCAAGCGGAGGTTGTATCTGTGGACTCTTCTTCCCCGGATATCAAACTCCTCCTGTCAATCACTCCGCACTGACAACACAACTGGCAGCCCGGAACCCTAGTTCTCCTCTCCTCTATTTAAAAAATATATATTCTGAAATTATTTCCTGTGTCAAATTTCAAGTCGATAGCGATATTAGATACTGAGCAAAACAGTTACGATACGCACACAGACAGAGAGACATCGAAGTCTTATCAGTTCTTCTGATCTTTTACGGCAGGGTTGGGACAGTGTTGCTCTCCAATACCGCTGGAGCCTCTTTCTGTACTTAGTGGCTTCACTTCAGGAGGTGGTTGACTGTAATCCAGAGGTTACAGAACTTTCTGCCGCTTTTCTATCATCGGGTGTTGCAAATGGAGCTGCATCGTTTTTTTATGGTTGTTTGGAAGAATTCATAAAATTTCCACGAGAAAATTAGAAAAAGGAAGTCACCTTGAAAGCTAGAGGACCACAGGTACCCAGTGTCCGCATACTAGAGATTAAGGTTCCGCTTGGTCACGCATCACGAATTGGTTGAACGAGTCGAAATGATAGGATTTTTCTTATTTCCATCGAGTTGCGGCTCAACTGTGAAATAATAAAATGAAATCGCTTCTGAATTTAAGAAAGTAATATTCCTCTTCAATGACGCGGTCAAAAAAATACAGGGAAAACGTTGACAAATAGATGTCACTAGTCTTCAAATTCTTTATTGTATCAAATTATCATGAGATTATTCAAATATGCTCCATTATGTAGGACACGCATCACTTCATTAAGAATGCTTTATGATGCTGCCAGTCTGTCTGTTCTTGGAAATAGACACCAACTTCGGGAGATATCTCATTTACATAAGGAAATCCCTTACGGCACGTAACGCTGAAAACAATGACAAAGGAAAGATGTCCCTAACATTTTGCAGATTTTCGAGGATATTCAGTTACGTTATCGTTCCTTTGCATCTGCTCGTGATAAATCGTTAAATTTTTCATCCCAAGAGCGTAACAGCAACAACAAGTGAAAATTTATTGCCAAGCTTACGTCCAAAAGTTTTCGCCCACATACGCTCTCGTAGATCACAAACATTCCAAAGTTGAAAATTGAAAGAAAAAAATGCTCAAGAAATGTAAAAATTCTTAAGAAAAGTTTCCGCTAAATATTCTAACTCGAAACATTCCAGGACCGCACCAGACATGGTTATTTCCATAAAAGTTGCTACACTAAGGGTAAATCAAGTGAAACAGTTGTCATTCCCCTTTATCTCTATTCGTACCCGACCAGCATCCTTGTAAACTTGTGACACGAGGAGCGGGGACCGTATCCCCCTTGGAGTCCTAGTCATGCTGAAAGAGGTCATGATCACATCCTCCACCAGCCGAATGAATGAAGGACACGCCATTGCAAAATTTCATCTTTCGTTGGGTATGAACACTTGCTGGGTGGCAAAGTATTCACCATCTCCGCTCAGCTGGTGGCACTGTATATTACAACGCGATATCAACACCAGGGAGCGGATGTTTATTTCAAAGTTTTTGTCTTTTTTTTTTATTTGTTAATTTTTTTTTCCTTCAACCATTTAAACTGGAAAGGAAACAGTTCCGACGCTGTGAATTTCTGAGGAAATTACCAAGTGTAAATGTATTAGCGTTCTTCCGGCGTTGGGCAGGTGAAAATGGTACCGCCATTCAGTGGAACTGAATTCTACGAGAGATTTCGTTTTTTTTTTGCACCTCCTAGGAGTTTTCTCTCAGGTGAATAAATAATTAAGAACCGCTTTGCTGTCGCTGGGGTTTTAGAATTTCCCGGATTAATTGTTTGTGTAAGGCAAATGCCAGTGAGATTCCCGGCAAACACTGCTGGAGGGGGGTGCGCTTTTAATAAATTACAATTGCCCTAGTTATTTTTAAATATCCTTGCATGGAATCGGTTTAAGTTATTTATTACCGCTTAAGATGTTCCGGGAAAGTAAACAAGCAAGTCTTAAGCGGCTAAGAGAAGAAAAAGAATTTCAATAGCCTGCTGTAATTGGGATCTATAGACAAGAGAAAGGGGGTCCGACTAAACTTGAACTTGACGGAATTTGTGGGTGCTACGTGCAAGAAATCTGCAAATTGTAATCCAACTGGTTTGGTGCAATAGACGCAATAATGGGACAATTTAGAGCAATAGTGTATAGTTGACTTTAGTAGATTTATTAATTAATAAAAGTTCGCCAAGAGCTGACTACTACAAAATGACAATACAAGGAAAGAAAAAATAAATTTAAGTTAACTCTAACTATGCTGATCCCTAATTTGAGACTTGGATACGTGAAAGTCAACAAGGTCGATGTGCTTGTTAAACAGACGAGACAATGAAGTAATGGGCTCATGCAGGCCATAGTTTGTACGGTGATGAGAAATGTGCAGAAAGCTGCGACTCCTCAAGGAACGAGATGGAACCGACAGGCTCAAAACACCCAAAAACTCCGGAGAATTAATCGCACACTGCAGGCAGTTGAAAGAAAACATGCTTCTAGAACTGTTGCGTCTGACCTCAAGAGCTTCCAAAGAGAGCAGCAATGGAGCTAAATGAAGGTAGACGAAGAGGATCATCCGAGGGATGGCCAAAAGGGCACACCTAACAAATCTGCGCTGGACAGCCTCAATGCGAACCGCATAGAAAGGGGACCAAACTCGACTAACCTACTCTAAAATAGGTCTGACGAAAGTGCAGTATGAAAGCTTCGTAATATACGAGTCGTCAAATTCCTCTGACCATCTTTTAATGAAACCCAGAGACGCACTTGCCTTAGCATCGAAATGGTCCTCAAATGTTTAGTATTTAACATAACCCCTGAGTCTTTGGTTTTGTCAAGTTTAATCAATGGGCTACCGTCAATAGTAAAGTTGAAGTGCAAAGGATTCCTTTTCTGGGAGAATGACAAAACAGTGCACTTGCTAATATTCAAAGGAAGGAAATTAATAGCGCACTATCTACGGAAGGTGTCTAAGTCAAAATTTAAAAGGGTACAGTCATTAATATTATAAACAACACGGAAAATTTTGGTATCGTCAGCGTAACAGAGGATTTCCGAGTCAGTAAGAAGCATAGATATATCATTGATATAAGCAGTGGTCCCAGATGGCTACCCTGAGGCACACCTGAGGAATTAATAATCTGATCAGAGAGTGCACCACGAAACAAAACACGTTGTGTACGACCAGACAAGAAAGAACGCAACCATTGCACAGAGACTGAGGGGAAACCCCAGCACTGACAGTTTATAAATGAGAATCTCGCGATTAATTCTATCAAAGGCCTTACTAAAGTCCGTAAAAATCTTGGTTGGAGTAGATTTATCTGTCATAAAACCATGATGGAAGGAGCCTAGCAAAGCTTTGCAATAGAAGTAGAGCACATCGCAGATCATGGCCTCAGTAACTTTCCCATCACCTAAATTTGCGATTGGTCGATAATTAGAGATATCGCATTTGTTGCCTTTCTTATGAAGGGCGAAAATAGTGCACAGTTTCACAAATTTCAGATCTATTTTAAGACGGTAGCTTCGTCAAAAGTCTTTGGAATGGAGACAAGTCGGCGGGAGCTTCTTCAAATGCGTAAACTCTAATATCACAGGTGGAATCCAAAAACGCAGTCTGTAAGAAATTACCAAAGAGGTTGGCGATCGTCAGAGGATCATATTCAACATAAGTGGAAAGATGGCCTGAAGTCATCACATTGTGAGAATAACATATCGTTTCAGTTGCTGCTGACGTGGTATAGGGTGACACGTATATGGTATACCACGTTGTGTTACTATACCATGGTATCGATACTACATGTCTGTCGTAGGCATAAGATTCATCCAAGGAGGGCTAGAATAAAACCGTCATCTTCAGCAGAGCTCCGCATTACTACAGGAAGGCTGAATGGAAACTGAGGTCGCCTGGTATCCAGAGTTCGCGCTACCTTAGCTCGGGGTATTTTATTTAAGAGAGCATCCTTCTCTCCGCCCGACTCAAGCACTCTTGTCAGAGGCATGACCGTGCCAGGAATCTGTTTCCAGCCGCCTTCCCGAGGAGGTTATAATCGCACTGTACACGCACGCACTACAAGTTATTTCCCCTGTGTGCATATGGACTCCCCCTGTGTACTCAACGGTTCACGGCCTGAAAACATACAAAAGTATTCAAAAAGGGCTTCTACATAACATGGAGACGGAGTTGGATCAATTCGCTGACCACCATGCCATGGGTCCCGGGTTCAAGACCAGGTCTCCCCGTGAGCTTTTATTAAGAAATAAAAAAATAATAATAATCCACTCCAGCTCTGGGCTGTTGTCTAGCTTGCAGCAATGCAAAAACAAGACTCAAGTTTCCTCACTCCCCATATCCTAATGTCCTTCCGGCCATGCTAGCGCATCAAAGGGTTATCCCCTAGGCTTCGGCCACATCGTATAAAAAAACAACAACAACAAATATAATTAAAATTAATCATTTAATCTGAAAACCAGAACAGCATCATCTTAAAAACCTAAGACACCATTCCAACTTTATCCAAAAGAACCAACCAAAACTGACCTGAAAACTATTAGAACGAAGAAAAATCAAAATTCACGGGGATTCCTTCATTTACAAAATCACTTTCAAGCCTTTCTTATTAGAAAGTCTTAGGATTAATTACCCAAGCGAACAAATTTATTTCCACTTAACGTTTTCTGGTAGTAAAATGTTAACTGCTTGCGATGAAATCTCCAAAAACATAAACCAGCCATGCCCAAACTTTCATTTTCAAAAGACACATGGCGGTTGTAACACGGAAATCGCTAAAACCGAAATTTAAAAGAAAAATTTTTTTTTTTTGGCAAAGAAGAAACTCCAAAAAAACTTGTTATCCCACGAGCTTTGCCAGTCTAAAAGCGTCCCCAATTCAATCTTTGTTTTTTTAACTGTACCACAACAAAAAACTTGTTCTTAATCGAAATTTATTATTACTATCATCACCTGATGGTTAAAGCAAGGAGCGATGGCAACTCTTCTCTACCTAAGTATTGGAAGGAACGTTGGTATGATTACAATATTAAAATCAAGCTTGACATTAAACATCATCACATGGTGGCCGTGAAAATCGTAAAGTCTTCATTTACGCAAAACTTGCCGCAACATGATAGCCTTGAAGTTCGAAATCATGTAAAACAGATGGTGGTATAGTAAGGTGTTGACAAAATGTGAGTAAAGGCCTTAGCGAGTTACTATGGGTGCCACTGCATATCGACAAAAAGTTGCTGGTTCTTTGTTGCTACTAGTTTTGAGCGGCACATGTTGAAATTATAAATTTTGGCCGGTTTTCTCTGGTAAACTGTAAATTGTTTGCCAAATTGCTTAAGAGTATGATTGCGGGTGTTGTGACAATGACATAAATTCGAATTTCTATTGAATTTCATAATAACTGAATAACTATCGACCTTAATTAAAAAAAAAACTACCCTTTTGTCAGCAAATGAAAATTGTCGCTTTTCAGCAAGATAACACTTCTGTCCATTAGGTTGGAAATTGTATTGATAAATCTCGTCTCCAGGTAAAATTTCAAGCAATAAAATGAGATAAAATGGTTTTCTTTGTGGTAGCGATTCAGCAGTTTTAACAAAAGATGCCGCTCAGGTCAGGAGACACCCTGGCTAAGCGATAACAACTGAGTAATTCATTCGCATATGTCCATAAATTAAGAGTCCAAGGATATTGTTTGGTCAGTAGATGTAGCAGCCCTTCTGTATTATTCCGTTCTTTCTTTCTCTACACTCACCATAAAAGTGAACTTTATTTATTCTTCAAAAAACAGAAAAGAAGTGCTACGCCCTTTGACTCGAACATTGCCGTCGGTCACAGTCTGAAGTGAAATTTCATAGGTCGTCGTTGTAGAGAGAACGCGGTCACTGACACATCAAAAAGGTAAAAATTGGTCCATTCTAATCCGGAGCCGGGGGTTTGTTTGAAATGCCTCCGGCGGATGTAAACGAAGAGTCTCCGGACAAAAAAGGTTTTTTTCTTGTACAACAAATTACTGATTTCGAGGAGCATATCCTTGAGGAATTTTTACACGTGAAACGAGTTAAAGGGAAAAAATTCTTTTGGAATTTTGGATTTTTTCGACTATTTTCGAACTTAATCTGCTATTCTCCGCCACGGCATCTGAGCTGGTGGTCTCCTTGAGAAATTGATTACTTGACGACAGAGTGAAAGATAAGTGGATACTTCTCACTGAAACCGTCGTGGATTGCTGTCATCTTTCTTATCTTGTAGGGGAGACATATTTTTTTGTGTTTTGTTGTTTGCTATGCATGTGCTTTAAGAAAACAAATTGATTTTCTTTTTTTTTTGTAATTCCAGGTGGTGCGGTGAAAACATTTTCAGTTTGAAAGTACTAAAAGGAAACCTCAGAATATCGTCAGTCACTTCAAGTAAATGGAAACACACCATCATCCCGTCTAAGAACTTACGACGAAACTTTTGTAAAACTTTTTGTCAGTCTTGTCACGAAGACCGAGTCCTCGGCACGTCCATTGCAATATTTTCCCAAACTTAAAGAAGTAAAAAGTTTCCACCCTACATCAAAAGAAAATGTGCAAAATGTGTTCAAGGAGTTATTTTTTTATTTCGTGTAATCTCCGATAGATGGCTCCTCTCTTCGTTGCCTTTTTTTAATGTGAAAAGCGATAGTAGTTATGAGGAAAAAAAATTTTATCAAAAAAAAAAAAACATTTAACAAGAACTTACGCAACAAGTCCACCAAGAAAGGCAACTGGTCCACCGCCTATCAGACGAATCTTCCTGTGACACGAATCGAATAGTGACGTTCTAGTTGTTGTTGTAGTTGTAGTAGTTGAATTATGTGATGATCCTCCAGGGGATCGATTATTACTAGCACCTGTTGTTGCATTTCCATTGGCCATTAGATTTGTGCGTGTTGCACCACTACCATTAACAGCTGATGTCGTATGATGAGAGTTTTTAGTCGCCGATGTTGGACCATGACCACCCACAAGATGAGTGGGAGATCGCAACATCTTCTTGCATAGAAGAAGTAACACCTCCACAATTTTACCGTTGTTATCGTTGTCCACTTTTAATTGTTTATTTTTTATTTTTTTCTTAGTATTATTACCTTAAGACGTTCTCAATTGGTTCCGGAGAAATATGGTACGCAGTTGTTAATAGCACGCGACTTACGTGAAAATTTTCTTGTAAATGGTTTCTTTTCTTTTTATGTCTTTGTTCATCAAAGAAAATCCAATTTATGTGCAAATTATCCTATTGTTTCATGAAAACGAGAGAAGAAAACACCGACAACGCGACCACATCCAATTTATTAGGAGTCCGTAGAATGGCGGCGGCGACAGGAGGGTTGGTAGACAATTACTTCTTGTACTTTTTCTTGTTTTTATTTATTTTCTGACGTAAGTTTTCTTTACCTTTGTGACACTGGCTCGATTGTATTAGTGAGCCCAACCAGAGCAGTTCAAGTTTCACTTTTTTTTTTCTTCGTTTTATCCTTGTTCAGAAAATTTTCTTGTTTTTAAGATTTTTTTACTCAACTTTCCTGTGGGGAGGAAAAATAAATAAAAAAAAAACAAAACGAAAATTGAATTGAAACAGCGACACGAACAATTTAATTAAGACCAAGTCGCACGCAGGGATTTTCTTTGAATTTTTCAATTACGTGAACAGAAGTGTTTTCTTGTTGTAATTTGCTGATAGCAATGAATATTATGGAATTTGTGCTTTGGCAGAGATAATTTTATTTAATGGTTTAAGTACTTTAAGGAAAAAAAGGGGGTTTTATATGGTAATTATAATGGTATTTAAAATCAAATCAAATTCATTGCAGTCTTGTAATATCGAGGGACGGGAAAGGGAAGGAGGAATACAAATGTAAAATATTCTATCAAACACATGTTTGCATTAAAGGTACTTAGAGTGTGCAAATACATTCCAGAATAATAATTTTTTGAAAACAATAAAATTTTTAGGGACATATTGGTCAAGGACACACACTATCACACACTATCAAAAAGAGAGTAATAATTAAAAATTAAATGTGCATCGTCGGCGAAGTACCACCGCTTTCCACTCCAGACGTCCAGATTCGAACCTCACCGACAGCGACATTACGATAAATACACCATTTTTAGGGTTGTATAGAAAATGTCGGTGATTCGGAATTCACCGTAGGAAGTTCTTCTCCTGCCACAAGGGGTTACCCAGAACTAGAGAAAGTACCAATGTTTACCACTAGGGAGATCTGGTAAATTTAGGCGGTAGCTATATGATCAGTCACCTTCCCCATATACAAGTATAGTCAAATAGAATCAAATAGATTGTGATGCGTATTTATACCATCGTAACCCTATTACAAACCGAGGCTGATCTTGAAGATATAATCTGCGTATTATGAGCATTCTTCCATCATATAACCTAATCAATCAGGAGACGGTCCTGAAAGACTTCATGGCGTAAGACCCAGAAGACGATTTTTTGTAACCGTCGCAACGCAGTTTGCGCTGATTTCTGTTTGTATTCGTGCTGCCGTTGTCTGTAAGGCAGCTGGGCTGCCCAGGCGCACAAACTTATTATTGGGATTCCACTGCCGAGGTCTTACATTTTGATAAGGTATTAGAAATAGAGTACAAATTTGAACTCCCAAAAGTAGTCAGAGAGTAAAGTTATAAAGACTCTGTGGTCCGAGGATTTCTTTGAAAAGTTCACATTTAAGAAACCTAGAAAAGTTTTGTTATAGTTCAAGCATAATTCCTCGGAAACCACAAACCAAAAAATTACGAGGACCGTAAGCAATCTGATGGATAACTCAAGTTACATGTCGCTCCAAGGAGACATGCACAACTTTGATGTGGACAGCTTCAAAGAAAACATAGTTGCCTGGTTAGCTGCTTGATAAACCTGGTTAGACAGTCAGCCTTCCCAAATGCAAATTGACGGGCTGAGAGTAAAAGTGACCTATTTATAAGGTTCGGGCAAAGTGGCTTAGAAAATGTTCCGCGTAAAAACGAATCGCGTGAGATTCCGGGCAAAAACGATTTAACTACAAAAAGTAATGCAAAGTTAATGCAGTTAAGTAGTTAAGTCGTTTTTGCCCGGAAATTTTCTACGATTCGTTTTTGCCCGGAATCTCACGCGATTCGTTTTTGCGCGGAACATTTTCTAAGCCACTTTTGCCCGAACCTTATAAATAGGTCACTTTTACTCTCAGCCCGTCAATTAGAACTGAAATTTCTCGATTTTGAAATCAAAAATCGTGACCCGGCATGTATTTGAACAAGAGGATTATCGAAGAGGCTAGGACACTGAATATAGAAAGCAACAGCCTTGAAGTCCAACCTGTGCAATTAACGAAATAAAGAAATACAGATTTTCTTAAGGTCATTTAAGACAAAGAATGACGTTTTGCTATGGCAACTATCGATGTGGATGGACATTTTGGTTTTGCTCACATCCCCACAGATTCGGTTAGGTTAAGTGAGAGATAGTCTAGGGGAGGGGGGTCACTTTTTTGAATCATGACGGAATGTCGTGTTATTAGCATATTGGAGATAAATTCCCCTCCCCATAAGTAGACACCGAAAAGAACTTAGAGCTTCTAATAAACCAAACCGAACTGGTCCTGAGTCCCTGATATCACCATATCGCAGTTCAGCTAAGTTCTCAAAGAAGAGTCTAGATATCGGCTCCTAAGATTAAGTAGAACCGAACAGTTGCAGAGGAGATCACGGATGGTTTTTCTTGGCAGCACCTAAAAAAAGTCATTTGAGAGCACATCGAGTCTGTTAACTTTCCTGGTACCTTTGCCATTTCTCATTTGCATTGCATTGATGAATGATGAATGCATTTTAATGTCCAACCTGCATGTGGCTAGCGGCTTGCCTAGGGAGTCAACTCTTTCCGAATTTTGTAGAGAGGTGCCAAGTCTCACTAACTCTCTATCATTAATTGGAGAAGGAGTTGGATCAATTCGTTGAGCGGCACGAACTACCATGCCATGGGACCCGAGTTCGAGACCAGGTCTCCCGGTGAGTTTTTATTAACAAATTATAATAATATAATGGTGGGCAGGGCTAATGCTCGGCTTTGTGAAAAGGTGATCCAAGAAGCTCCATGATCCCTATTTAAATAGGCTCCTCTTCTGCACTTTTGTTAGAGTCATGCTGGAATACGCTTCTCCTTTATGTGATCCCTACTTTGCTGTCCAACCCCATTGAGGCCGTCCAGCGTAAATTCCTCAGGTTCGCTCTTCGGGGTGTACCCTGGCGTGAGCGAGGTTTTCAATCAGTAATGGTATTAATCGGTTCACTAGAATTTTGTGTGTAATTGGGAATACCAGATTTGTTTACCTGACTGCATGTTCCTATAAAACCAGGACCTTTTTGGGTACAGTTTCAATTTTGGTGCGATTTTTAACCAGGCAAGTGAATGCTTTTTTCAATGACATGATTTATTGGAAAAATTTTTTGTGTGTTCTATTGCCAAGACCAACAGGCTTTGTTTTGCAAGGATCGTATGTTTTTACTAAACATTGGTTATTTTTAAAAATGGAAAGAAAAGCCGATATTTCTCCAGCAAAAAAGGCAAGACAACTAGGGCAACATTCTGCGTGAGAAATTGCTCGAAGGGAAGGAGTATCACACCACCTGGTTGTAAAATTAGCTAAAAATTTTAAGGAGAATATCCCAAATGAAAAGAACAAAAGAAGAAATTGCCGTCGCCCTCGTAAAACCACATCGAGGTAAGATATAAAAATACTCTCCACAGCTCCGCAACATAGAAGACTTCCAGCTATAGAAATAAAAACAGAGCTAGAGCGATCAAGGATAAACCAATCCTTAAGAACTTTGGGGAGAAGATTTTTAGAAAACAATCTAAAATGTTGACGGCTAGTGAAGAAGCCAAGGCTGACATCACGGATGAAATCGACTCGACTGAAATAGGCCAAAGATCACAAGACCTTTACAGTTGAGCAATGGAAGAAGGTAGTCATCCATAATTTTTCTTCTTGAGTGAATAAAAAGGATCGAAAAATAATATCAATTTTTTCTCCGATGAATCTACCTTCAATACGATGACGGAAGCTTCAACATTTGTTCGCCGTCGACCTTCAGAGAAGTTTGAGGAATCCTCCTTTCAAAGGACACCAAAGCATCCACCGTCCGTCATGATCTGGGGTGTTATAAGTAGAAGTGGATCAGATCCTCTGTACGTTGTAGAGGGTGCAATGAGGATAAATTTTTGCCCTATTTTGAAGATATTCGGGTAACTGGAGATCGATACATCTTCATGCAAGATGGTGCACCATGCCATACTGCAAAATTGGTCAAAGATTTCCTCACTTCCGAGAATATTCCTCTTTTGCCATGGCGTGGTAACTCAGCAGAGCTTAACTCCATCGAAAACGTATGGTAGTTAGTTAAATATAAGGTATATTCAAGGGAGAACACCAGCAGACAAACATTACTTAATAACATTAAGGATATATGGGAAAATTACCAAGCCATCAAAGATTACATTATTGCATGCATCGAAAGCATGCCGCGACGAATAGAGGTAGTAGTTAAAAATAAGGGTTACAACAAACGATTGTCAAAATATGGTCCCCGAAAAAATAAGCTCCTTAACATTGCATAGCAGAATTTGTACAGTTTTCGAAAGAGAGCCGTGAAAATTGGTGCCCCGCCCAGGCAACCTGTCCGCAGGCTCGTTCTGTTTGATGTTCGTTTGACATTATAGTCGACTTTGTAAGCGATTTCATAGGAACAAGATGATCGAACACCGCTTTTAAGGCTATAACATGATAAGGGATTAAATCTGGCAGCTCTTTCGAGAAAGCAGTATATATTACAAGCGAAAAAAAACGTGAGATCTCCCACTTCTGAGTTGTTTCGAGTTAAGATTGTTTGGAAGTAACCAAACATTGATATGTGCTTCAACAGTGGAAGTATTTGACAGGCTGAGAGTAAAAATGACGTATCTACAAGGTTCGAGCAAAAGTGGTTTAGAAAATGTTCCGCGCAAAAATGAATCGCGTGAGATTCCGGGAAAAAATAAATCAGAGAAAAACTCCGGGCAAAAACGACTTAACTACTAAAATGCATTAACTTCTCATTACTTTTTGTAGTTAGGTCGTTTTTGCCCGAAGTTTTTCTCTGATTCACTTTTACCCGCAATCTCACGCGGTTCGTTTTTGCGCGGAACAATTTCTAAGCCACTTTTGCTCGGAGCTTGTAGATAACTCATTTTTACTCTCAGTCTGTCAAATACTTCCACTGTTGAAGCACATATCAATGTTTGGTTACTTCCAAACAATCTTAACCCGAAACAACTCAAAAGGAGGAAGAGCTTGTAGATACGTCATTTTTACTCTCAGCATGTTATTTAAAAATAGACTCATCCTTATTTTTCATAATTTGGTTATTTCCTTTTCACATTCATTTTTCATTTTTCATTCAGAATACGAAAACCTATCGGGTAAAGATACTAATAACTATTTAGGGTTGAGAGACTAATAAAAACTGTAAAAATAGAAGACAATTTATAAGACCAAACAAAAAGCCTAATTTATATCCATTTCTAAAACAACCGAACGATTGAAATTCAAAAAATCAAAGTCGAAGTTATAAAATCAATCTTTCTGTAAAACGTTAGTCTTTTCACACATAAAACCCGACGTAACTAATTGTTAAGTTAACAGAAAAAACAAAACCAAAATTGATTGTTTAGTATTAAAAAACTTTTTGACTACCACTACAAGTTCACGTTACAACTACTGATACAATACAATAACACCCAAAACATTTTTGCATGCGTTCTAACTGAAACCAAAAACTGAACAAGCATAATTAACTCGCTATATTTTTACAACTCTACTATTGCCTAATACTCAACCACAAACAACTGTGTAAAAATTTGTAAGTAGCGAACAAATGGCGCAAATATAACAATAAACGTAACATAATGAACAAGAATAAGAAAACCCCATTTGTTTCCCAAATGTTTAGATTAGCTGATATAGAGCCAAGGAAAAATAATACCAAAAATTGTTTTCATCAAGACAACACACCAGTCCACAAGTCAAAATTTTCTATGATCAAAATGTACGAATTAAAATATTCGAAATTCGTTTTCTTTGAATTGAAATTTCTAAAAAAAAGCGGTATAATGGCATTTATAGATCGTTTATTTAAGTGCTTCGAACTAAAAAAAAAATTGAGGAGGAGCGTGTTAGGCACGCACATGATAGGGTCCCATAGAGTTATTTCTAAATTATTGTAAAGCTACAGTGCCCGTTATAATTTTTATTGAAAATACTAACGAAACATTGCCAAAAATTCAATGAAATGTTTGATTTTCTATACAGAGATTTAAGAAATAATTTACCCCGTCTGACTTGGCGCTAATCTACAGTCCTAGACTCGAATATAATTCCCATAATTATAGGCAGGGTCCGGACACACCGCATTGTCCGCGTTCGACAAAGTGCAACGTAAGGTTATTAAGCTTATTGTCTCTCACTTTTCTATCACTATTTCAACGGCCATTGTGTCCAACGAAATTGCTAGACTGATACCTTGTAGACACATCAAAACGCGCAATACAAGAATTTCAAGTCACTCCCAACCCTGTACTCTCAAGGTCAAATTTGGGCGTACCATCTTTCCGGAATCTTTTTTAAAAACAGAACAACACGAATATAGAACAGTTTACCATCTTTTTTTTTTTCCTCGTCTTATGAGCCCGAAACTTTCAATCGAGCGAGGCGTACATCGACATCTCTTTCACTCAACTCTTTAACTCATTTCCCTTACCCTTAATTCCTTCCTTGCCGAAAGCTGTGCTTTAGCATCATATGGCTTCCCCTGAACTTTGGCATTATCATTTATGTAAAAAAAGGCAACGTTCAGGAATTTGTAAAGATACATCGCAATTAATTTATTAATTTTGGGGGGGGGCTTTTATAACGGATTTAAAATCAAATATCTCGTGACTGAATGGGGTTAAAATTAAAAAGTAATAAAACATTTTTGTTGCATTTTAATAGACCCCTCTAAAGACACCCCACTCAATGTGGTAAGTGAAAAAAATGTAGTACAATTTTCACTCTACAGAATGGAAGGGGGGGGGGGGGGTCCGAAAATACTTTTCCATGAATCTGACGAGCTGAAAGTAAAAGTGACCTATTTATAAGGTTCGGGAAAAAATGGCGTAGAAAATGTTCCGCGCAAAAACGAATCGCGTGAGATTCCGGGCAAAATCGATTTAACTACAAAAGGTAAGGCAAAGTTAATGCAGTTAAGTAGTTAAGTCGTGTTTGCCCGGAAATTTTCTACGATTCGTTTTTGCCCGGAATCTCACGCGATTCGTTTTTGCGCGGAACATTTTCTACGTCACTTTTTCCCGAACCTTATAAATAGGTCACTTTTACTCTCAGCCCGTCATCTCATCTTTACTGTTTTTGTGACATCAATCAACTATACTATATTACATTTCAGTAGACAAATAAGTATATAAATGCGAGGATTGGAGGGCAGTGACATACAGATAGTCGAACGGAAAGACCGAAACTACGAGAGCTGTTCAAAAAGTGCTAACAACAGTGACCCTGGGGGAAAAGGTGTTGCGAATGATGGTAATGCTGCATACCATCGCGTAGACCATTCTTTTAGCCGTCTATAACGATCGGTGCAGTGAGTGGACGTATGTGACGGCTCACGTGAATATTAGATATTCGCCTACCATGTCCAGCATATGTACCACAGTGTGTCCAATAGAAAAGGTGACTGGTTTTGTATTGGCAATACTACCCGTGCCATATGTGAGTGAATGCCTGAGATAGTAGTTTGACTTCTCGACACGCAAATTTCAAAGCTGTGTCATATCCAGTTCGTTCAGAATAACGCAACAAGTGGCATTACCGTGGAAGTGTAGGTCGAAAAAGAGGCAATGGAGTAATATACAAACGTGAAATTCTGTTTTAAATTAGGTAAAAGTACCGCAGCAAGTAAAAGTACTACTGCACGATAATGCACCGGCTCACAAGAGTAAGACTGCACGCGACTTCTTGGCTGCAACAAGTATCGTGGTTCTCGATCACCCCCCATATTCGCTTGATTTAGTACCGTACGACTTCTGGCTATTTCCAAGGCTGAAACTGGTGATGAAAGTGAGCTTTAACACGATTTTGGATATCCAGAGGGCTTCGACCAGTATTTTAGAGGGCATTCCAAAAAATTTGTATTCGGACTCCTTCAAAAGATTTTACAAGAGATTCCAGCATATCAATGGTATCTTGTATTTTATTTTACAGCAGTCACCTTTTCTATGGGACACACTGTATAGTTAAAAAATTAGAGCAACGTTGTAACGTGAAATTTTTAGTAAAACTCTGGAAGAACCAAAAAGACGCCTATGAATTATTAGCTACGGTGTATGGTGAAGATGTTTAAGGACTAGGTTACCTTCTACAAGTGTTATAAAGTATTCGAGAAGGTTACACAGAGAGAGCATCGCCGACGAGCGGCGCGAGGGACGCTCTACAACGTCTCGCACCGAGGTTGTAAAGTATACAGCTGTCGTTATCGTCCGCGAAGAACAACGAATTACCATTCGGGAGCTCGCCACATGTCTAAATATTTTTCAGTTGGCAGCGCATTTTCATATCATTTTAAGAAAAAATGGCCGCACAAAAACATTACCGAAATTTTACTGCATCATGCATCATGACAATGCGCGGCCTCACGTACCTTACACTTTAGTGGATTTCTTGAACGCTCACCGTACAGTTCAGATTTGGCCCCTTTTTTTTATACGATGTGGCCAAAGCCTAGGGGACAATCCTTTGATGCGTTAGCATGGTTTTGGCCGAAAGGGTAAGGAAAGTGAGGAAACTTGAGTCTTGTTGTTTTGCATTTCTGCGAGCACTAGACAACAGCCCAGAGACTGGATTAATTTTAATTTCTTAATAAAAGCTCACGGAGAGACCTGGTCTCGAACCCGGGACACATGGCATGGTGGTCATGCTGCTCAACGAATTGATCCAACTCCGTCTCAACTTGCGACTTGTGGCTGTTTACGCTCAGAGGACGGAAGACCAATCACGAGGTCATTAAAGCTGCGGAGGCGCCCTGCAAGGAGCTCGAGAAAAACAGTCTGGTGTTCGTGTTTAAAAAGTGTCAGAACCGTGTATTAGAACCGAGGGTCATTACTTCGAAAAAGAGCATATAGATTTGGAACTCTGAATAGATATTTTTTTCTAGAGCGTTTTTATCATTACTTTTTGAACAGCCCTCGTATAATGGTCCCTAGCTACTGCGGAAGCCTAAAAGGGACCAAATGTCGGGGTTTTCCTTGAACTTGATGAATCAAGTAGGCTTAGTAGGTACCAGAGATGGGCATTTTTTATTCGAAAAATCGAATAAAAATTTATTTGATTACAAAAATTATTTATTATTTGGAGGATTATTCGAAAATAATTATTTGTTATTTGGTGATTTTTATTCGAATTTCAAATAATTATTTGTTATTCGTTTATCAAGTAATTATTCGATAGTTGATGTCTCTTTATGGAATACTTGAACTAATGGACACCAACAAAAAATAATTATTTCAAAAAGAGACACCAACTATCGAATAATTACTTGATAATCGAATAACAAATAATTATTTGAAATTCGAATAAAAAGCACCAAACAACAAATAATTATTTGCGAATAATTCATCAAATAACGAATAATTATTTGATTATCGAATAACGAACAATCGAATAACAAATAATTATTTGAAATTGGATTAAGGAGCACCAAATAACAAATAATTATTTGCGAATAACTTAAAATAAATTGAAAATCGAATAAAAATTTATTCGAATAATGTTTTATTCGATTTTTAAAAAAAATCGTTATTTGATTGAAAATTTATTCGAATAATGCCCATCACTGGTAGGTACATTGTCACTTAGTACACTTTCCCTCAAAATGTCCATGCTTTCCAAGAGATTCATAAACCAAACCAGAGGTGGTTGCAGAAAAGAGAGCCTTCCGGAAATCGATCATACTCGAGTCAAAACAAAGCCTATTTTAAATTCTGACAACGATTTGCCAGAACTTTCTTGACTCAATTTCCTTTTAACAAAATTCTTTTGATAGCAAACAACCGGATGACTAACTGTAATCATCTCTAAATTCAAATCGAAAACTTCTGCATCATTTATCTCGCACTGCCTCCGCCTTTTCAGACTTAAAAGAAAATCTGCAGAATATTCTGATCAGCTGATACCATCTGCCCCCGTCCGAATATTGTAAACAAAGTGAATCTTTTCAAATTCGTCCCAGTTCTGTCCAGTGAAAAGCTTCCCACCAGTTCAGAGCGCTCCTCTGCGCTTTCGAACGTTGCGTAATTGGACTTGATATGATGCTTGCACAGCAGATTTCGCGTCTGACTGAATTTAGTGCTGAAGCAAAAGTGCGCCTTTTTTTTTTGATTCAATAAGAAAAAAAAATTACGTTCGGTCCAGGAAGAGAAGAATGAGGGATGCTGCTAGAAACGAACTCCGGACGATAAAATCAGAGATAAAAGCAACAAAAATCAATTTAAAGCGAACTGGAAACATCGTTTGTTTCCCTAAGTGTCTCTCGAATCTTGCAAGTGTCTTCCATTTTCTTCCAGCATCTGGTGATGGTGGCGCCTCGTCTGCAAGATGATAATGGACCCGAACTGAAAAAGATCTGTCAGTTTCGGCACGTACTTTTCACTCATTTTTGTGTGTGAGTGTTTTTTTTTTTTTGCTATTTCTCCTGCAGACGCATAATTTCTTCATCTCTTAATGGGGCTCTGGGTCGAGCCGATGATATGACTTAAGATTTTCTGTTTTGAAATTTGGTACGGCGATTTTGTAAAAGATGGAGAAAGAAGCTCTCAAAACACACGACGCAGCACTTGAGACGTTCAGACTTGAGATAATACCTCGTTTGAAGTGAACGACAACACAGATTCAATTAACGGTGATTAAGGTAGAAAAGTCCATTATTTACGCGTTACGGCAATCTGTGTCTGGTCAATTTTGCAACGTTTCGTAATTGTGAAATGGCAGTAATAATTCCTGCGTCTACCTTACTGATATCATCGCTCCTTTCACTTGAGAAAGTGTTAATAATTTGAATAATTTGTGTCACACCTTGATTGCCCTACTCCCTTTGTGTATTTACCTTGGAATTGTAATTGAATTTCAGAGATTATGTAAATAGTAATTATTTCGACGCGCCTTTCGGTGGCAATTTATGCACATCTGCACTGTCTGATTAGGCCGATAAGTAGGTCAAAGGGTAATGCATTTTCAATTTGAATGCAGGGTGATAATCAATTACGCAAATTGAGCTTTCTTGATGTAATATTTATGAAAATTGTTAATGCAGATGAGAAGTGAATTAATATTGATTGCTTTGTTGGAGTTTTATTCAAGACGTGGTTACCTATATCTTTTTCTGCAACTTCTGGCTCTCAGGATCACAGCCGGATCCCGAATTTACCACTGGCCTTTGGTCTGTCAGCAGCCTAAATCCATAGTCTATTATCCCATACTCACATAATTGATTCTTCCTGACGGAAAGATTAGCCCGGTCTATGGTTATATGGTTGCAAAGAAATTGGTTACCTCAAAAGTGTGTGGTAACCCTACCCTATGCCCCACAAGGGGTTAAATTAACCAGAGAGATGTGTGGTAACAATTTACCGGAGTTCATTTCAAGTTCTTTCCAGATAAACCGGAGCTTATTGGTCTTTTTTAGGACTTTTGTCATCTTCAAAATAATAACTGGTATTTGTTGGTTAAACACAAGATGAATATTCTCTCCACTCTTCAAAAAATAGTGTTCCTCAGAGATCTGTTTTGGGCCTTTGCTTTTTTAAAATAATTTCTTATTCTGTTTATTTGTCAAATAGTATATATTATAGTAGGACCATTTAGTATTTATTCTAATAAGCAATGGCAAGGGCACCTTCTCTTACCCAAGAATATGAGGTCACTGAGCATTATGAACTTAGTCCACATTGTGGATAGAAAACGTTCTTTAACGACTACCCTTTTCACTAACTCTGCCGGCTCCGGTTTCGACCTGATTTGCTTAACTGAGCCTTGCTTGTGTCACAGAACTGAGCATGCCGAGATTTTCAATTCTGAATTCGTGGTTTTGGATGCGCCTGTCAAGGACGAAGTTCTTTTGTGGTGTCATTCTCTAGGGAATTGTGTTGGTATGTTGTTCTGAGGTTGCCCAAGAAAAATATCTACGTCTACATGCCTACATTTCTGCATACTCATTTCCTAGTATCTATGAAGGGACCGCTTGCTTCATTAGCGATCTTGTTGACGAATTGCTGCCGTCTGATGAACTCTTGGTTTTTGGTGACTTCAACCTGCCTGGTGTTCCGTGAAAGATGTCTGGCATGGAAGACGGTCTGATTGGTTGGTTCAAGTCGCGACTGTTGTTCAGCGATATTTACACTCCAAGTAATACTTTACGCTTCGTTTTGATACCACGACCTGTAAGACCCGGTTGATTGGTCACGGCCAATCGTAGGCAACAGGGTATTGATATATGCCAACAGAGCGGGAGAGTTGTGCTAAAACCCGTCCGAGGAGTAAAGGAATTGGGCTAACTCCTTAATCTCTATTCCTGGGATTGCAATATATAAAAATATGATGAGATTAAGGACAGTCTACTGCCGTCCTTTTTATCAGCTTCTCAGCCAAAGTCGTATTTCATTGACAGCGTCGTGTCCTCTGGGTTTTCACAAACCTGCGAACGCCCACAGTAGATTCCTCGATCTTGTGTTTTCTACGGATTTAGAAGGTGTCGCGGCTCGACGCCAGTGGTTCCACAGCTATTATTCTGCTCTTCATGCTGTTCTATTATTCGATCCTATTATTTTGCTGATTTCCTCTTTTGACGATCTCTATTATAACTTCAAGAAAGCTGACATTTCTAAATGTAAAAATTGCCTTTCATGTTGTAATTGGAGTGGTGTTCGTGGGGAGTGTGATGTTGGTAAAGCTATTGAGTTATTTTACCATACATGCTTTGATCACTGATCAACCCTAGACGGTTGTGGCAATTTATAAATTCAAAACGTAAAACTTCTGGTTATCCCTCTTCATTAAGCCTTGTTGACAGATATAGTAGTGATCCTCTCACGATCGTCAACCTCTTTGGCGGTTTCTTTAAAACTGCGTTATCGAAAGACCACTGTGATATTAGTATTAAGGATTTAAGTCACTTGACGAGAATCCTGCCGACATCTCTTAAGCCCAAGAACCTGATCTTCGACGAAGCTGTAAAGAAAATCTCCCACCCAGCTGATAGTTTCTCAGCGGTTCTCGGTTTTGAAGAACTGTAGTTCGTATCTTGTACCTATTCTTTGTTATTTAATTCGTTTATACATCCGTCGTGGCGTCTGTCCTAAACCCTGGAAAATCTCCGTAATTACTCTTACCTCTGCATAAAAAGGCAAGCACTTGTGACATCACCAACTACAGACCTGTCGCCAAACTGTTGTATATTCCCAAATTATTTCAAGCCTTAATTGTACTGCCACTTGTTTTATCGTACGCAGCGAGTTTTATTTCGGGGCGCCCTTTTTGATATTATCTGTAAAACCTCAGGTGTTCCACAGGATAGCCAACTGAGACCACTACATTTCATCATTTATATTAACAACATAGCAACTATTTTGAATGGTTCTAGACTTCATTGTTATGTTGATGATTTCAAAGTTTTCCGTTTAGTTTCTAGGGAGGCTGATTGTGCCCTCCTGAATTCCGACCTGGACACTTAAGGATAGAAGAAACATTTTCCGAACTATATTTGCATTCGACTGTTTACAGGGCTCTATAAATGGCTCTGAGCTTCTGGGTTCTTTTAATGCGCGTTCGTTGAGAAGGCATGACATGACCCGATACTGTCAATATCTCAGCTCTTTAAATATCACTACGACAGTATTGCCTTCCACCTATCTAGGAGGCTTATTAGAGGTCAGATTAGTTAAGGTTTTGATTTATTTTTCTCTTTCTTTTATTTAATCTTTACTTTTATATTTTGGTACTTTTGTATTATTAATCAGTAAGTTGATAAATTTGTAAGTAAATAAATAAATCGGCTTTGTGTAAGCTCTGTTGTCACTTACGACAAGTTTAAATGGGCGGCCATCAAGTGCAATGAACCATACAAGTCACCAGGAGTAAATGGAATCATGCTTTAGAAAGCTCAGGGATCCATTCTTCCTTGGTTCATGGTGATACTTAGAAGATGCCTACTCATGTTTGGAGAGAGGTCAAGATGATCTTTATATTCAAGGCAGGCAAAACTGGAAACACGCTGGACTCGACTCTTCGAGGTGTACCTGCACGAGCATACTGTTTTTATGCGCAGCACAAGTACACAAAAAGGAAGTCGGTCAAAACCGTGATTACGTAAAAGTACGACACTATTCAGAAATCACTCAGAAACAGAGAATATTTCTGAGGTATATTCCTCGACTGAAGCAATACACAAAGATCTGAGATCTCACTGTACCGATTAACTCTTTTGCCACTGGAATAACCTAATGCTGGGAAGTCGTACTCTGTACTCTGGCTCTTGGTAGTTTATAAAATCATGGTCTCACTTGAAGAAGACGAAACAAAGACAACTTATGCAGACGATCTGGCTTTATTGGTCTCAGAAAAAGTCTTAAACGCCATCAGTGAACTGTTGGAAAGATCGCTCAGAAAAATCCACAATAGCTTGTCGGTCAATCCTCGAAAGACAGAATCGGTCCTCTTTATAAGGAGGTGAGTAATTGAATCCTTCCAACAATCCAAATTGGCGAAACTACCCTGACACTAACTACACAGGGCTTAGGTGTCTTCTCTCTCTCTCTCTCGCTGGTTCCTTTAAACCCTGGTAGGACATAAAGCGTCTACTACACCAACTCTCCACCTGGTCCGGTTCTGCGCCAACGCCTTACACTGTGGCCACGATTTATTGTAGTTGTTTGTTTGGTGTCCTACTCGACTCAAAACTAAACTGAAGCAATAACATAAAGCAGCGCGTGAAAAAGGCGTCCTTTGCCTGCAAAAAAAATGTTTGCCAAAAAAAATGCGGCTTAATCCAGCCACCGCTATTGAGCAACCTGGTTAGGCCCTTTAGCTGGACGCTGGCGAACTCTTCTAATCCATTAAGGAAGTGTTTGTCAATGGCCTAAAATAGTCTCCTGGCCAACCCAGCGCATTTACAAAGTAAATGCTGAATGCTTTCAACTTTCTCCTTGTCCAAATAAATGTGACAAGAATGAGCATGCGGACGGCATGACTACCAAAAATGCAGTGACTCCTTATAACCGTAGTGACACTACTGAGATTTCGGTGGTTTCCTCTGTTCTGTTTTTATTCCACTTCGTCCACATCTTTCCTAATAGGTCGTAGGTTTTCAGATCTCTCCACTGCTTGAAGCTGAACAGCTGAATAGGTCGATTTCTTTTTTTAACTTTATTGGAGGCCCAAAACATGCAGCTGCGAACATTGCTTCTTCATTACCCGATACATCATTATAATCGCGTACCCAGCAGAGAATCACCTCTTCTAGAGCCTTGAAAATTGCTCCTGCAACTATGCATGTATTTGAGGCGAGTGTCTCGATGGCCACTTGACTATCGCTATAAAAACATATTACAGTATGCCTTGGTAGGCCCTCGTGGGACAGCAGTACTCTTGTCATTTTATTGAGTAAGATCTCTGCTTGAAATATGCTGCAGTGTTCTGGCAGCCGAAACGAGTTTGGTTAAGGTGGTCTGAGAATACCCCAGCCCAAGCCATTCTCCATTTTTTAATTCTGCTGGATCTAAGTGGCGGAGGGGTGGGAACTAGGGTTTCTTCGAATTGCCTAAACATATGTAGTCCGTATCGTTAACCGTATCGTAGGTTTCAAGCAAACAACTGAACCAAAGAAAGAGCGGCGACGCCCAAATCTACCTACTGGTAATGGCATATGTTTTTATATCGGCAGACAAGCGGCAATAAAGTCACTAGACTCAAACGTAATAAGGTACAGCTGGTAGGCAGTTGTAAGAATAGACTCTAAAACTTACGAGCACTACACATTGTATAGAGTGGATAGAGGAAATGAGGCGGCTGATAACTTTGCAAAAAAATATAATAATCAAGTGGACAAGTTTCACTTATGTTCTTTTAAAATTTCGGTCTATAACTAATGAGGTTGTTCACGAGATTGGACTAGACCCTTCCCCGTTTCAGAAGAGTGTGTAAACATACTTCTGGCTTGCCCTTTTTTTTAAACATCGTCAAATCCGTTAGTGTAAACAAATGTGGTGCCTTAGAGGTGTGTACTAGGTCCGGTATTATTTTGATTATTTTTGTTATTGTTTGTTACCATATCGATATCAGTCTTATCTAAATTTGCCTGTCAACTTGTCACAATTTTGCAATAACTCACTTAAAACAAGAAATGTCGAAATTTTGTCGAAAACCAATCGCTTTTTAGCCGCCATAACGTAATCTGACACCATTCTGCAGACTCGAAAAAAGTGTAGACAAAACTTTAATGTGTTTTCTTTTAACCTCACCAGATGTAAATAAACTTTCTCGAACAAAGCTCTCATATTTCAGAATAGAATTGGAGTAAACAACATCAAGAAAAGCATTATATCACACACCAGCAACAGAATCGAATATATCGGTTGACCTCAATGTCCCTGTCCATCGAATTTCATAAAATCCCTCGAGGCACAAACATCAGAGTATTCATCAATTTCTCTGTTATCTGGTGGATGTTTTTCCATGAAAACAGTGCCACAGGGTAACATAAAACAGTACAATGGAACTGGGTGATTCATCGGAACATTTTTCTTTTTCCATCGAAAATGGGGAAAAATGGACTTTAATGCAAATGATAGCACTGTTGATTTATAGCTAGAAGCTAGAGCATCAATCATCGAATTACAAAACGCCTTAAGAGTCGAAACGCACTGATTTCTGATAAGCGGCACCGGATCGAAGTCTTCTTTAACAACCGGTATACGAATTCAAGTAAATGTACTCGAAAAAATAGAAGCAAATGTTCTACTTAAATGTTTGCCTTTTGTCCCCCGAAGGTGAGGCAAGTAATTGACACTTTCAAGTCACGAAAAACGAGGAAATGGAGCAAGAAGTAGAGGACCAGAACGGATTCACATTCGTGTAAAGTGCACCTAAGTTTTAGCACAAACCGTACCAAAACAACCACTCCAAACTCAACGCCACTTCATGTGATGTCTGCTGTGCACGAGTATACCTTACTCACTTGAGATTTCGTCCAGATCAAGATGAGGACGAAATGGAGGCACGACGAAAATTTTAGTTTTTGTCTTATTGGACCGAATCAGGTCTCCTCCATTTAGTTTTCGTGATGGCATGCCATGTGGAGCGCATTAGTATCAAACCACTTGCACTGTTGTTTGCGGGTGTTGTGCAAGAATCTTTCAAGTCTCAAGCTTTAGGATAAGAGCATGCCCAGGTTAATGGCTTCCTCGGACGATTTGCATCAGACAAGAGCCACAAAAATGCAACAAAATTGAGCTCGGAACACGAAAAACATCTGTTCGGCCGGGGCTGTGATATGCTTACGTATAAAACACAGGTGGATTGTGCAATCCTTCCATATTGATCTTGATTCAACTACAGATTGGTATTAAATTGTTGCATGATTTATTGTAGTGGAATTGCATAACTTGTTCGATTCACACTCAATAAAATTCTCTTCATTCTGAGCAACCAGTACAGTCTTGTACGAAAGTGATAACTTACTCAATCTCTTTTTTTTTGCACAATTATCTTTCAATTTTTGCGAAAAATTGTTTGTGCAACCATTTTAATGGTTCCCTTAATCAATTTTTCCGCCGCATTATGCTATCGAGCAATGTCGACATAGTGCGAGGCCAATAAAAACGTCAAGGAAAGTGTGCTTTCACCCAACAAATTAATGGTCCGTTCCACAGCGAGCAATAGTGCAGTTCGCTGCATTAGAAAAAGCAACTTTTACCCAAAAAAAAAAAAAAACTTATAGCATAGCTCAACCGAAACTTCCTGCCAATTATTTTCGGATACTGCCGTATCGCGCATTTGTTTTGTTTCCTAACGAAATTATTCCATCGATCGAATTTCTTCTGTTTTGTTTTTTTTTGGTTTCTTTTTGGGGCGAAATGTTTTTGATATGAAATAGTTTCGCTGTGGTGAACAGCTTTTTACTCCTTTTGTTTTGTACCGTGGAGGCGATCCCTTCCTTCCGTCGTTCTATCGAAACTCTGCGGGGAGTTCGTTATGCTCCCAATTCACACATACAAAATTAGCTTAACCAAATTTAGGTAACATTTTCAATAAGAAAATCGCTAGCCGAATAAAAACGCGTTAACAAAGCGATAAAACTGTTTTGGCGGCTTTTATTTTTATCTTAATGGATTCCCTGAACATGAGATTTTGCTGGTAATGTACTCCTCCCTTCCCGGCTGCAAATTGTTTTGCGTTTTTGGGCTTTTAGTTATTCATTATTGGGCTGGGGCGAACCACAAAGAGACTGTGATTTGTTACATAAAAAGGTGGCCTCGTTTTAACTTCCTGATTTGATAAAACGACTGCGGAGCTGTGGAAATTAAATGAAGGGTTTTTTTTAGCTAATTGTTAAGTGTCTTAAGCAATGGATTGTTATTTAAATAATACCTTTTCTTTAAACACTAGGCGCATATGCCGGGCTGAGAGTAAAAGTGACTTATTTATAAGGTTCGGGCAAAAGTGGCTTAAAAATGTTCCGCGCAAAAACGAATCGCCTGAGATTCCGGGCAAAAACGAATCGTAAAAAATTTCCGGGCAAACGACTTAAATACTTAACTGCATTAACTTTGCATTGCTTTTTGTAGTTAAATCGTTTTTGCCCGGAATCTCACGCGATTCGTTTTTGCGCGGAACATTTTCTAAGCCACTTTTGCCCGAACCTTATAAATAGGTCACTTTTACGAGGTGATAACACTTACATTCATCGATAATATGTTTCAATTATTATCAATCACCCTATCCTAATTACCTTCCGGCAAATCCAAGCTAACGCATCAAAGGGTTGTCCCCCGGATTCAAAATTGATTCAAATGTGAATCAGAATTTGGATCTTGGCCTCCAACAATAGAGAACGTCACTGCCCTTGGACTGCTACGTGATTTCATACCAGTACATAGTACCTATTTCTCGGTAAGTCCCACATCTGTGACCCATAAGTGATAAGTATGGCTGAGAGTAAAAATGATCTATCTACGTGGGGGCGTTTGAAAAGTTCGTAGCCTTACCAGAAAAATGAAAATCCATAATTTTTCAACGTATTCTCCTCCGAGTTTAATACACTTTTTCTATCGGCCTGGCAACACTTCTATACGAGCTTTTTAAAAAATCTTCATCTAAGCCCTCAAAATATGCATCGACAGCAGCTTTGACCTCTTCATTTGTGGAAAATCTTTGCCCTCCCAAGTGGTTTTTAAGCTTTGGAAATAGATAAAAGTCTGATGTAGCTAGATCAGATGAATACGGGGCGTGGGGTAACAATCCAAAGTCACACTGATGGATTTCTGCCATGATTTCAACTGATGTGTGAACTCGCGCATTATCTTGGTGAAACAAAACTTTTCTTCTTAGCAAATCAGGCCGTTTTAATAACGTCGCATCAGATTGCAATTGTAAGCAGAGTTTATAGTTTCACCTTTTTCTAAGTAATCCACCATAATTATACCCAGAAAAAACTAAGGCCATTACTTTTCCGACGGATACAATCACTTTTGTCTTTTTTTAGAGTAGGAGATCCTGGTCTTTTCCACTGTTTAGACTGTCGTTTTGTCTCTGGAGTATAGTGATGTACCCAGGTTTAATCCATGGTTACAAATCTTCAAATAAATTCTTGTGGATCAGCCTCAGAAAGTCGGGGAGATCGTCAGTCGAACGCGTTTTTGTTCAACCGAAAGCAGCCTAGGCACCCATCGCGCAGACACCTTGGAAAAGTGTAATTCATTGGTGATTATGTGATGCGTTCGTTTAGTTGAGATGTCAATAGTGTCAGCTATCTCCTTAACAGTCAATCTCCGAATAGATAAAATTATGTCACAATTTTTTTCAATTCAACTTCGGCCTCTTCAGGGCCCCATCAACTCTCAAAAGGCTGCGTTCCCCTAATGAACTGCAGTCATCTTCTAAAAAAGCAAAGGCGGCTGGTGCCCTTTCCTCTACTTCAAAATCTTTCAGCGAAAGATAGTCCAGTCTGGTCAGAGCGATTATTGACCACCGCAGTAACCTGAACGGTTCTATCACGCCCGATGGATGGAAGATGATAGAGGTCGCGTTGCTGAAGGGCTATCTGGAGGTTCTTTTATTTAACTATGGCGCTGCCCCCCGTTCTTTTCATGCTGGCTGTCATCAAGGGCATATCAAACTACTCGTTTACTTGTTAACCAGGCGATTTCCCGTCTCGGCGAAATTTTGGCTTGGTGCAAGGATCGAGTATGTTTTCAAAGATCAGATTACTTGTAGACCTAGATCTAGGGCCTGAATCCCAATTGACCTTTCGGATCCTGTAGTTCAATCAAATAGCTAACCCTGGGCTACCTACCCATGATTGGAAAGTAGCTCAAGTAAGTGAAATCAAGGGAAACTCTAAACAGGCCGTTGTGATCCTAAATGAGAAATCCCTTGTCCCTCGTGCTGAAGGCAATGGCATTAGCTGCTACGGCTTCAGCTACATTAGCCTGAAGATCTACCGAAAAAAAACAGAAGGCGCTCACAGATAACACCTCGTTGAAGAAGTAGGAACAAGGTGCAGCCAACTCTACTGGGAAAACCGCGGAGTGGGAAGAAGACCAGGGTGTAGCGGCACCTCACCAGAGAATGGTGATGTGATGCTCAACTCGACTATGGAGGTTGACACTCTTCCCTATCCCGGACAAGAGTTGGAGGACTTGTTTCTGCGTTTTTCCACTGATGAAGATGTCAGCAACGAAGGGGAAGCTGCTGACATCACTGTGTTGGAGGTAACGCAGTGATGATAAAGGCAGTTCAGATCATCCTTCATCAATTGAAGGCAGCATCTGTGGCTGTTCTCCTTCGTCTATTACAGAAAGGAGAGGAGCTCGTCCTCATCCAAGATCATGGGGTCGTCAGAGACAAGGTTTGCCGACTCAACCTGAATGGATACAAGCTCCTCTACAAACAAGGTGCAGGTAGGACAAGGTCATATATCCTCACTAAAAATGATATTAATGCCCTTATTCGTTCTTAATTTAATGATAAGGACACTGTTAAAGCCACGCTGGAGTTTTAAGCTCACAATATTTGACTCAGTCAGGGAAGCCGTAAAGGAAAAGAAGACGCTGATGATTGGAGCGGATGCTAACGCGCACCACACAGTCTGGGGCAGCTCGGACATCAATAAAAGGGGTGAGTTACTTTTTGAATTTATTATTGAAACTAACCTCCAGGTATGCAACGTGGTTACTAACTTGATTAGGCGGGAAGTTTACTAGTCTCGGAACTCCTCTTTCCCTAGGTGTTAAAAGCAGTCTGAAAATAAAGCCTCAACTGTGGTATCACAATGGTCCAATTGACAGGCTGAGAGTAAAAGTGACCTATTTATAAGGTTCGGGCAAAAGTGGCTTAGAAAATGTTCCGCGCAAAAACGAATCGCGTGAGATTCCGGGCAAAAACGAATCGTAGAAAATTTCCGGGCAAAAACGATTTAACTACAAAAAGTAATGCAGTTAAGTCGTTTTTGACCGGAAATTTTCTACGATTCGTTTTTGCGCGGAACATTTTCTAAGCCACTTTTACCCGAACCTTATAAATAGGTCACTTTTACTCTCAGCCCGTCAATTTAGCCTAAGTGTACCAAAATGTAGAGGCAATAGGACCTTGTGAACTAGACTATAAAGGATGCAAAGTGGATGGTAGTGCAAATCTGGAGAAATAATTTGGACAAACTTTAAAATAAACAGAGCACGAGAACAGCTTTTCTTATTAATATTTTTTTATCAACATCCACTTAAAGTTTCCCTTTTTAATCTTTCTATGGCGCCCTTGTGTCTACCTTACACCCTCAAAACGAAACTAAAATTAAAGTGCTCCCCAGTGTTGTCACTCAACACTTATATCAGAATTCATAGCACGCCATAAAAGACTCATAAAATTAATTTCAAAAAACAAAATAAACTTTTACGAAACCAAACAACAACAACACTAATCCGTTTACTTGCTCTCACAGATAGATGGCACTTAAAATGTTATTCCCTTGATAACAAATCTCAAGATTTCCAGTTATCTCTAGATTCATCCGAATTGTCATAATTTTATCTGATAACGAATCGCTTGTCTTCAAGGCAATAAACTGGCGCAGACGAAATAAAGGACCGCTTTAGAACGTCGACACCACCACCGAAAAGGAGGTCATAGAACCATACAGCCATGCAACTGAACCCCATCAGCTGACTGACTCATTCACATGCGGAACATTTTAAAATTCTCACCGCGGTAACACAATTCACAATTGCGAGATTTTTGTTACATTGTTGTCGTGACTTGCATAAGAAAAATTAATCAATACCAAAAAAAAAAACAAAAAAAAAAGGAAAAAAAAGACAATGACATTGCAAGTGGGTGTGTAACGAGTTGCGGTTGAGTTTTGCCCCCGCGAATACAAATTGCAAGTAGATCGACGACAGTAGGAGTCTGGCGACTGACTCAAGAAATGAGTCTTTGGGTCAGTGCCCAAGTTTTTTCGTGTGAAACCGTTACAGCGAACCTCTAGAAAAAAAAAACAAATGATAAGACTAAGTGGAGAAGGGGGAGGATTGCCCTCAAAGATGATAATTTTTTTTTTCGGTTACTTGAAAAATATTTTCTTAATGACGATAACACGCAGAACAATGTGTTCATTGAGACTTTTGCCAGATAGGACGGTCACCCTTTTGCCCTTTTCCTTATGATGACTACTGCGGAGCAATGTAGGTTAATGGGTCACGGAAAACGAGTGTGTTCTGGGAGGAGGTAGGAAATAGGGACACCATTTAGGTTGAATTTAAATGGATCGATAGCTTATCGGATATAGTGCTCTAAGAGGGAAGATATAAGTGTTGAAAGATTCTTTGTTCGGTAAAGTGTTTGGTATTTGCATAATAATCGAGATTTCCACAAAATATTGAGGGGATTCGACTGAGCAACAGTACACAAACACACTGCAGGCAATTTGTGGCACGTGTTTTGAGTCTTTAAGTTAATTCAATGCGGCTGGGTTCTGCAAACATAAGTGGGTTCGAATAAATGGAAACTTTTTGAATTAGAAAGTGATACTACAGTATTCTGTAACATTTTGGCGAAATTATCTTGTTCAGTTCTAATAAGATTAAATATAGGCTCTTGCTGTTTTGAATCACGAAACATCTTATCTATGCAAAGCACTTAGAGTCAGAATATTGAGTAAGTTTTGATTTACATTGCTAGATGACTCATGGATGGAGTAAATTTACTCGCACTATCACGCTTAACTGACACTTAACCTACATAATGGCGAAACTGATAATTCAAATAAAAATTACAAGCCTAAGGTGCTACTTAACGGCAATCCTTAGTTTTGGACGCAAAGTACAATCTTATCTTATGGCGATGATGCAAGGTATCAAATTATTTTTGGTTTTTCCAACATTAAAAAAGAGGTAAGACTCCAGCCTTAACAACGATTCTTTTCGAATTTCCAGGTAAAAGTATGTTATCTTCTGGTTGCTGGAGAATGGACGGATGAGTTGAAGCCTTCTAGGATACGGCGATCCTCAACTGGACATTCTCAAATGTTAGTTGCACTTCCAATTGGTAGCAATGTGGCAATGCATCCTAGAACGTAGCCAAGTAACTAGATAACCTCTTGAAAAATCCCCATAGCTCCAAGGTTGTAGTAGGCCATGCCAAGTGAGACTGCAGTGGTGTCCCCCTATCTATAGGACCCAGGGATAATTGGGTCGCGAAAGGCGTCTTTACAGGCACTTCTGTAGGAGTGGAGGTGGAGGGTATGGTAGACCCTAACAGGTTGGCTATACCCACGGTATCCACAACACAACACAAGTAGCTGAAAGTGCTGTAGCAGTCCTATAAGAAGGTGTCATTGGCAAAATAATAACTAGCACTTCCTCAGGTGTGGTGGTGCGAAAATGGTAGACTCTAACGAGTTGGCTATCTCCGCGGTACAAGCACCAGTAGCAGATGCAGACCTGCCTTCCGAAGGGTTAGCTGCGGTTAATCCGGAGGAGGTTACTGGTCCTGGCTCTGGACTAAAGCTTTTGTAGCCTAGAACACTTCCACCCGTGGAAAAAGAAGGGGTGAAGATTGTAATTAACGCATGCACCAAGAAGGAACACTGGAGACGGTGGATTACTGGCAGATAGGCTAGGATTCTAGCAGTGACCAAAGAAACCGAGGTTAGTGGCGATAGTCGGATAACTGGATACTCAGTTGCCCCCACTAAGGCAGACTGAGAGGAGACGAAAAGGGGATTCTATGTCGTCTGTTTCGGCTTATCCCCAGAAATGTGTTTTAAGTGCGTAAGAATCTCACTACCGGAGGGCACTGGCTGTCCGGTGTCTTTTGGAAGATTTTCACCTCTCACGCTAAAAAAGAAAATTTATCTTTCAGCAATAGAGAAGTTTCTTACCGATTTTTACCACAAGACACGAAGCAGCTCATCCCTAATATAAAAAATACGAGAACTCATTCCAAAGAAGAAGATTTCATGGGCGCGTTCCGTCTAATGCGGAACAACTGCACCCTACGCAATGACCCCAGACATTCTTTGACCCCAGACATTCTTTGACCGAGACTGCGGAGGCCATCTACAGACTGGCCACTGTGTTCGCTGCAGAGAACGGCGCACGAAGGAGGTTGGAGTATAGGCTCAAATTAAACAGCCTTATTTAAAACCAGTGCGGCTGCTATTTTATTTTACCACGTTGTTAGGCTTGTCATGTGCTCTCACTATATGATTCAGCGTCACAAGCTAAATTTGCGTATGGTCCACACGCAGCCTGGGAGAGGGAGAGCGATAGAGAGCGAAACACGCTCGCTCGCTGCACACTTACTGCACCACACTCCAAAAATCCTGTACATTGCGCTCCGCAAGTTTTGTCTCACGCACCACCAAAAAGGACTCAGGACAAAGGTCTTATTTCGCGCTGAATAAGAAGTTTCTGCTGACAGCACATTACGATAAAAGTTCATTGGAGGGTTGCACAGTAATGTGGGTAATTCAGAATACACGTTTAATTGTAAATTCACTTGCAATCGTTGTCTTGAATCAGCAAAGTTCTTCCCCCACCACATGCCCCAAAGGGGTTCAACCTAAACAATATCGAATGAGTCGGGTTACCTAAATCCCATCAATCCCGTACTGATCGGGATGAAGACATCTAAAACATACCAAATCAAGGTGTAAGAATTATCATGCTGGATGGCAATAGGTAGTAAAATGCATTATCGTAAAGGGTCATTATATTAGCTTTGCTCTGATAAAGGAGCTCTGTCAGAGTTGACAAATAAAAAAAACAATAATGCAACGGAAAACTGGGTGTACGTGAAACACTCTGATGCTAGAAAACTGATTAAAGAGTAAGCATCTCGGAGCAGAAATGGGTCCCATGGTGGAATTTCTTACGAACGAGGTAAAAAAAGCTTTCAACTATGAGAACGAAGGACCTGGAAGCTTGAAATAAATATAAGTCCTTAAAAAGAACGACGAGGAAAACGAAGAAACGAAGAAAGAAGAGGGAATCGTGGAGAGACTTCTGTTCGTGTACTAAGAACATTTCTGCAGTTTGTCAGCTTCAGAAAATACCGTTTTCCCGGAAGCTTCAAGACTCATATATCTTAGCCAGTGAAAAAACACGCGGTTCAAGGCGGTTCTTAAAGAAGAAAAGATAGAAACGTTAAATTGAGTAAGACGTACCATTGATTCGTTTGACCCACTTAAGACAGCGGGATCAGGGCGCTAAGGTCTTGGCACCGAGGCTAAGGGCAATATATATCGCATGCTGAGCAATTGGGTATATTCCGGTCTTATGGGAAGAAACTAAGGTTGTTTTCTTACCTAAGCAAGGAATAAAAGAATATACTGAGGCAAAGTCTTTTAGACCGGTGAGCCTGACATCCTTTCTATTGAAAACATCGAGGAAACAACGCTGAAGGAATAGCCGTTAAGTAAGGTCCGGAACGCTTATTGTATCGGTAGGTCTCCGATAAAATAAAATTTGGAAAACTGGAAACCACCTTACGTAAATCCACTGATATGCAAATGGATTGGAAATATGTTGAAACTTTGAGCGGTTAATATCCAGAGAGGTGAGTCAAAACAGCATAGCAGACCCAGCAGGGACTGTCGGCAAGGAGAAGTTTCATCTCAACTCTTGTGAAATTTAACCGTTGACTCACTATTACGCAAACTCCATTGTGAAGACATCTACAATGTAGGATATGTCGACGACATAGCAATTATGGTAAGGGATCTGATAGTTTTCATTCATCAAGAAAAATAACTTAAGACTTTAAACCGTTAAAATTGTTTGCAACCGAAATCAAGGTGCCTAGAGAGGTCAAGTATCTGGATTCTGTAAGTATTTCTGGATTGTAGACTAACCTTCAATAAACACATTGAGGGAAGGTTTAAAAGGCAAGTGGAGCACTACCATAAAACAGTAAAGAAGGGTATGTTGGTGGGAAATTCCGCTTACTGGATGTACACTATGATGGTAAGGCCCATTATCTCATATACCTTGGTACTCTGGTGGGAGAAAGACTCACGGAGCAGAAGCCGGAATAGATATCTGGAGTACGCAACGTCATCTAAGCCTGGGGGGAACACACCACGGTATACCAAGCTGAGATGTTGGCTCTGTTACATCTGGCTTTAGGATGTGTTCTTAATTAGCGTACCCTAATGCACAGGATAACACTGATTTCGGAAAAGAAGCAAGAAGCTTGCTCGAATTTTCTAGGCCCGGAGCCATATATTACCTTAGGATAGGGCTTCACGATACTCGAGATAATTCTCGCTGCCGGTATCGGTCTCGACACGATACCGAGACCGGCAGCGAGACCAATATCAATCGCTTCTTTCTGCATTATTTCCTTCTTCAGATATTTGCGCTTTATCCCCAATAGGAAACAAGAGCCTTTGCTACCTTATTTTGACGATGGGAATATGAAGAAAATGCATATATACATAGATATATCACTTGTCCTCGCTCCCCGTTATCCCACCGAAATACCATTTTTTTATCTTGCCGAGAGCGAGATCGCACCGAGACTGGCCTTTATCTCGCCGAGATTACGACGAGAGCGGGATCGTCTTCACCTTGGGAGACCAAGACCGAGATCTACCAAAGTCTCGGTCTTGTCTCGGTGCCGTGAAGCCCTACCTTAGGAAGAGGCAAGATTAAAGGTTTGATTGAGAAGTGGGCCACAAAGGAACATTGGAGACAGGGGAAAGAAGTCGACTTGTATAGACAGGCCAAAATGGTACTATGGGCGGCATCCTATACACTATAGACACTGAAATGGCTGACGGCAATCTTGACAGAATATAATAAATTCGGGTGCCATCAGACGTAAATAGCACTTACTAAGGACGACTAAGACTATGCCTGGAAGATGAGGAAACGGCGGTGCATATAGTGTACCCCAATGTCTTGCCTTAGCAAGCAAGAAAACTAGCGGAAGAGTGACAGAAGAGGCACAGTGACCTACAAACATATTATTGCAATAACCAAGAGAGTTGAGATGAGGATGGAGTACTGGAAAAATCCACCAAATCCTTGTTACTTTTGCTTGTGCAAAGGACAAAAAGGGACCCAATAGAGGTCTATTTCGAGAATACCAGGGGGATGGTTTTAGTTAGCTCAATGTTAGACATGGATGTCTCTCATATCCGATCGTCAAAAAAAGTCATCTATAGCTTTCCCCGTCACAAGCCAGGTCAAAACGAATCAACCGTTTAAACGATAACATTCATGGGAAGCAAGGCACTAAAAAAAGAAAAGCAGGAGATCAAGGGTGCAGTTCCTTGAGAAGATTTCTATTACTGTGATGCCAACAGTGTTTATCAGAATTATGTGGACTGGCGAGCAAATTTAAGCACTAAGGAACGCATTAAGCCGAACAATTGACCCCTTTATGGTGGATTAAGCTGCTCTGCAATTCTGGAGATGACAAGTATGAGGTGAAGTAATCTTGGTTTGGGTGGCTGGAAAAGGTAATCTCCATTCTTGCCCCATGGGAAGAAGCTTTTCTTAAAGTAATTTAGGTGAAAGACCTTCCCAAGAAACATGAATTGTCTTGATGTGGTTTCCCATCTATATTTCCCGACTATATGAGTCGAACTGGTGCTTTTTGCCTTCCAGTCTTTCGACTGGAGTCCTGGGCCGTAAAATGAAAGCAAATAGATAGAATTTGGCACTCTTCGTAGAAATGATTTAAAATTCTAAAAGAGTAGAAGATGAAAGTTGATGTCAAGTAAATGAGAAGAAAAAAGCCATCGCTTCAGGTAAGACAGAATCTCCAAACAAATCTACAACACAATGAACTACCTCACACGTCTTTTTGTGGGCTCCCAGACACTTAGATCTTCTAGGTACTTCTGTTAAGTGTCGGTCACATCATTCAAGCTTAATGCAAGCAAAGATTATCTGATGGGCTGAGAGTAAAAGTGACCTATTTATAAGGTTCGGGCAAAAGTGGCTTAGAAAATGTTCCGCGCAAAAACGGATCGCGTGAGATTCTGGGCAAAAACGAATCTTAGAAAATTTCCGGGCAAAAACGATTTAACTACAAAAAGTAATGCAAAGTTAATGCAGTTAAGTAAGTCGTTTATGCCTGGAAATTTTCTACGATTCGTTTTTGCCCGCAATCTCACGCGATTCGTTTTTGCGCGGAACATTTTCTAAGCCACTTTTGCCCGAACCTTATAAATAGGTCACTTTTACTCTCAGCCCGTCATCTATAATATCCTACCCGTCACGGACCTGTATTTTAGGTTATAAAACTATAATAAACTGTTTGCCTTCTACGATTTTTGTTCGAAGGGCTTAATAGTAGCCACAGTGAACGTATTTACGAAGGAGCGCAAATATTAGTTGTTAATTGGATCTGCATATTTCCTCTACGACTCTGCATACTTACAACCGATTATATAACTCAGGAATTTTGCTGATGCACTGAAGTAGGCACATTTTCCAATAGGATGTGACACAAACTCAAAAGAGCGAATATGAATGTACATTTTGCAGAGACCAGATTCAGTTTGCGGAGTACTTCTCTATCAAGCTAGAAGGTTGATAGGTGGAACAGCACTTTCAGATAAACTCACCCAAAAAGGCTTATAACCTTCCATTCGTGTAGCAGAAGTCAGAAAATGGTATGTCAGAACACTGGTCTGAACACCGCACATATCAAATCAGATGAGAAAGTACGTGGTTAAAATCGAGTCACCAACCATACCGTATAACTGTAACCTACGTGTAACGTACTGTTATAAATGTTATATGTGAATAGGCTTACTTGGGAAACCTTTTACGGATCCCGCGGCACTCAAAGAAAATCAGCTAATCAAGTTGTACCTCCAAGGAGGAACCGACGTACGGATTAATAGGAGAGTTAGTACAATAGTTCCTTTTCGCTTGTGATGTGATGTAACCCTGATCCTTACGAAATTATGATTGGCAATCTATGAGCATAATAGGCATTCACCACACTGCTAACATTTCTACTTGTTAATTCCTAAGTTTGCCATAGAACAACCGGTAATTAGTGCGTAATTGAGTGAGTAGTTAAAAATTCGGTTTACTAGATAAAATCTGCATCATATACAGGTTAAATGTTTAAGCCTACCTGCCGGTAATCTCGAGAAGTAATATTTAGCTTTTCATAAAATTTTCAAAGCCTCCAAGGCTCCAGGCTCATTCGGTAGCAATTAATGTTACTGAATTTACAGCACCGACTAAACCCCAGTCTTCTATTCAAAATTCTTTGATTTTTTCTTGACTTAAAAAGACTACATCATATTTTCCTGTTAAAATAAAATAAATACTTCACATGCTACTACTTGAAGTATATCCACAAAATCCACAAAATGTGTAGGTACCTCAAAAACCGAAATTAATTAGCATCCCACTTTATATAAATAGAAGTTTAATTTTAAACTCAATGGTACTTAAAGTATTCAAAACAGCTTTTTAAGTCCTTAAAAACTCTGGTCCTTCGAGCCGGATACAAGGGTATGTACATGAAGGGTGTGTAGGTGGAATTTACGGATAATTTCAATTAAATTGTATTCTTAATTCACCTTGAAGTTATGATTAATTTTTAGGAGTTGAGTCGAACTATCAGATCATGTACTGAAACTGAAATAATCGTATTGACAACACTGCCTTGATCTTAAAGCCGTCTTAAGTTATTTTTCAATTTTCTTCTACTTACTGCGTAAACATGTCTATTTCAATTGAATGTTCAAAATAATCGTCACTTTAGAAAATTGGTAATCCACCAAATCCTCAAATAAAATCGTCTTAATTTAATCTCTTGTAATTGCCTTTGTCTGCAGAAACTAAAACGTCGGTCGTAAATTGAGCGCAATTTCATTATCTCGGGCACTTATTGTTTCCATAAAGTTTCTAATAGTCCCTCTAAGAGAGTGTAAAACTTGTTCAAACAAAAACAAACACTCGGAGTGGAACGGATAGAATCACCTCCGCAAAGTTCTCACAGTCACCGTGAAACGTGTTAACCTGAGAAAATAACGTTCAGTTACTAATTAAATTGGTTCAGAATTAGCACTCTCAGCAAATATCACATTTATTTGTCTGGCAATGGCGATGGGGACTGTAAAAAAAATTGCGTAGAATCAAAGTTTGTTTGCTTTGTTGTGTTTCTTTGTTTGTTATTCCCATCACAAAATTGAAAACAAAAATAAATCTTTGGTCGCCAGGTTAGTACGTATCCAAATAGACTAGGCCACCCTCCTCCCTTATTGTCAAGCTGTCCGCATTTAAGGTTCGTAATAAAAAAGGACAATTTTGTTGTTAAACGACATACCATTTAGTTTAGTATTAAAATAAACAGAAAGGATATAATAGAAGCATATATGACAGGTTGAGAGTAAAAATGAAGTATCTACAAGCTACGAGCAAAAGTGGCTTAGAAATTGTTCCGCGCAAAAACGAACCGCGTGAGATTGCGGGTAAAAGCGAATCAGAGTAAAACTTCGGGCAAAAACGACCTAACTACCAAAAGTAATGCGAAGTTAATGCATTTCAGTAGTTAAGTCGTTTTTGCCCGTAGTTTTTCTCTGATTTATTTTTTTTCCGCGGAACATTTTCTAAACCACTTTTGCTTGGACCTTGTAGATACCTCATTTTTATTCTCAGCCTGTCATATATATGTACCAAAAACTGGACACGACTTTTTATCCGCAATTATTTTAGGTAAAGTGGGCGGCAAGATTCGTGGGGGAAAATCAATTTCTCTTTGAATATGTAACAAAGTTGCCTTCATCGTGAAACAAAAAACACAAGAAAAATGTAAGAAAAAGGAACAAACTCGGAAAAGGCAAGGATACCGCGAAATCAGCTGATTTTTGTTATATAATAAAAGCTCCCCCCGTGGCAGTACTACTGCGCTACATTTACGTGTTTCTATAATGTCGGTTTTGATAAATTTACTTAATAAAATCGAAAAATTCAAAGAAAATTTCT
Organism: Leptarthrus brevirostris; assembly: GCA_964036015.1. Taxonomy (NCBI): domain Eukaryota; kingdom Metazoa; phylum Arthropoda; class Insecta; order Diptera; family Asilidae; genus Leptarthrus; species Leptarthrus brevirostris. The sequence goes on from OZ038373.1 coordinate 12,748,341, forward strand.
GCAGAAATTACAAACAACAACAAAAAAAACCAAAAAAAAAATAAATGCGTTTAATTACATTAAAGAAGCACCAAGCAGCTGATATGACGATGAGGGAGTACCCCCCATCGACGGGTCCTGAAATTCCTTGGGATATCCACAATATTTACGTAGAACTGCTGAACGTGAAGCAGTTTCGGGCTACCTCCTTCCCGTGACGTAGACAGATAGATCCAATGCGGCACTTGCCTTTATTATAGTGAAAACATGAAAAATTTCACTTTTATAGGAACACGAAATTTCTTCACATAAAAAACAAGAGCACTTCGGATTTATTTAAATTTCCTTCAACACAATCAATCACCGAATATTTTTATTTATTTCGAATAAATCAGAAAAAAATTTTTTTTTTTTCATTCATAAACACAACACTTCACACAGTCTAGGAAAAAAAAATTTCGAAATCCGAAATAACAAAGTAATTCAAGGGGAAAAAATAAACTACAAAAGGGAAGACTTCCAGTGAAACCTTGAGAAATATGAAAGATTGCCTTATTACACACTTCAGCAAGAAAAAAAAAGGAAAAAAAAATTGACTCGTTAAAGCACGACTCTCGACTGTATTAATCCTCACGTACTGCTCCAACCAGCAGCAAATTGTGAACTGGTCAGGCTGTTGCGGATAGGTAAAATGTTGAGCTTGAGAATCATTGAAAATTGAAAGAGGAAAAAAACGGAGGAGCAGCAGCGCAACAACAACAAAAAAAAGTTGCTCACGTCAGAGTTGACTGTGTGAAGAAAACTGCTGATTTGCATAAATGAAGCTGTGTTCGAAGGGGGATTGCTGTGTATCATTTTGTCTCATTTGGTCTTGCGGGCAGTGGATTTGCCAAAGAACGAAATGGAAATGTTGCCAAGAGAATTGTCATGCAATGTTGCTAGAAAACAGCTGATGAACTGATTTATTTCTTGTTTTGTGTTGCGCTAGCGAACGGTGAGGTGATTAGATGAGAGAGCAAAATCAGTCATGCAATTTGTAACTTGGAGTATTGCCAGGTGACACAGCAGATTATTTTAAGCGGAATTCTTAAGAAAGTTAAATTGATTCATAAGAGGGGAAGAAAAAAAACAAATTTTCACAGTGCACAAGAGGCGAAACTAATTTAATCCCAGCTAGCCACGTGTAATATATCGGCAACTAAAATGCAAGGATATGCTGCGCATTTGAATTCACATACATTACTTTCACCTTACATGTAATGCATGTGATAACGTAAAGTAAAGAACAAGTGCGTTTTAGAAGCAAGAACAATAAAACCAAAAATTAGGTAGAAATTTTGCCTTTACCATATGATTAACCGGCCTCGCCCCCAGATAGGGAGGTGGAGGCTCTAATCAAATACTCCAAGGATAGAAATGAAAAGCTATTATTAGGTTGTGACGCGAATGCCCATAATACAATGTGGAGCAGCACAAACGATAACCGGGGAGGCGAATATTTGCTGGAATTCGCGGTAGGTAACAACTTAGCAACTCTAACTAGAGGGACAAAACCATCCTTCGTGTATGGAAGACGTAAGGAGGTTATTGACGTCAGCCTTAGCAATACTGAGTTGCTAGATAGAGTACTCAACTTGAGAGTGGCTGATATGATGACGCTGTCAGACCATAGAGCCATAACTTTTGACATTCGATATGGAGTAAACAAAAGACAGAGTAGGAGGCTGATCAGGTTCCCTAAAAACACCAACAGCAAGAATTAAAAGGAGGTGTTAAGGGATAAACTGTCGGTATGACGCCTAGAGTACCCAAAAACACAGTGCATGTGTGTCTAAAACAAGTCGTAGAGGAGTCGTATCGCTAAGCCTGCACTCCAATTGAAGTAGTGGAACAAGACCCAACCAATTGGTGGGACAGGTAACTAGAAGCACTGGAAGTAAGAAGTACAGGAAGGCTTTCAACAGAGCCATACGGAGTCAGCAAATACAAGGCCGTAAAGAAAGAGATGAAGAAAGCTCTACGAAGAAAGAACACGAACACGAGAAATATCTGTGAAGTCTACCGACTTCAGCACAGAACAGGAAAGATGTCAGAGACCTGGGACGAAACAAATGAATCCTGCTGGAAACTCACTTTCTGTAAGCTACAAATCGGACATATCGTGGCATCTGAGGAAACAATGGGCGAATGCCATGGATCGCTGTGAGACAAAAAGGATTGCGTAACTTGAGGGGGTAAGACGATCTATTAGATCGTTTGAACCTTTCAAGGCAGCAGGATTGGATGGTACATTACTTAAGGGATATACACAGCATGCCTAGCAATAGGGTAAGTCCTGGCAGAGAGAGGCTAAGGTCATATTTCTACCAAAACCGGGAAGAAAAGCCTATACTGAGCCGGAGTCCGTTTTACCCGTGAGCCTGACATGTTTTCTGTTGAAAGAAATGGAGAGGACTATGGCTTACCATACCGAAGGGACTGTACTCGTTAGTTATCCACTAATTAGGAACTAGCACACTTTTTGTCACTCCATCAGGTGGTGCGGGTAGCAGAAGAAGAACTTAATGGCACGAGCATAGCGATGGCCGCAATAATGTACATTGAAGAAACCTTTGACAATATAGACTTCGGAAGCCTGGAGGATGCTCTGATCGAACGTGGAACTAATCCTACCGTGGAGAGATGGATTGGTAATATATTAAAGACAACATCAGTTAACATCCAGAAAGGTTAATCGAGATTGCGTGGGAGGGTAGGCATTAAAACAAAGGTCAGTGTTGCCCACAGGGGTACTATCCCCTTCTCTGTGAAACCTCGTAGTGGACTCCCTCCTAAACAGATTAAATGAGATTAACATATACAACGTTGGTTAAGCTGACAATATAGCAATTATATCAAGGGAAAGTTCATCTACGCAACAACGTATATCATGTGGAGTGCCCTCCGGGTAATAGAGCAGTGGTGTGTCGACAGGACCTGCCTGTAAATGCATAAAAGTCAAATCTAATAATCTTTATAAAGAAAAGGAAAGATCTAGACTTTAGCCCACTTAGATTCTTTTGTGATGAGCTCAAGGAATATAGGACAGTGATGTACGTAGGTGTATTCTTAGTCGAAAATGAATGACTTGAAATAGACATATTGAGAAAAAGATCCAACAACAGCGCTTCGATTAAACCGTGATGGAAACTCGCATAGAAAGGACCTAATAAAGCATGGGGTAAAGGAACTTATTATGCCCATGGATGGGAAAGGCAAAGTAAGGTTAATCGAGAGATATCACACAACGCTTATCTCCAAAGGATCACTTCCCGTGGACGTGCAGCCTGATGCCATCATTATAGATGGATTAAGAATTGATGACAGAACTGATGAAGGTATCTACTCAGAAGAACTTAACTTATGTCATTACCACGCGCTGGGAAGGTATACCTCAGTGTATCAAGGGGATATGTTGGTCCTGATACATGCACTGGACTTCCTGATAGTACGCCATGTAATGGGGATGAAAATCCTCATAGCGATAGCCCAGGCGGTCATGTCAGGAACGGAGATTAACACTTTTCTCGCATTGGAGTGTGTCGTCAAAGTCAATGCAGATGCCTCTGCGAATGAGTTAACTCTCGTCTGGGTGAGAGGGAAGGCTAGAATCCTTAGGAACGAGAAAGTAATCACTGCCCTGGACACGGGAGTGGTGATGGGTTTGATTAAAGTATCGGCCATGAAGGAACACTGGAGACAGTGGTGCAAAATGGACTCCTGCAGACTGGATGGTTCGATCAAAAGGGAAATGAAATGCTAGACAGCACAGGTCATGGATGGGCGTCCTCCAAAAAAGCTATACATTTCTGAAAATGATACCTGTAGACTGTGCCTGGAAGAAACGGAGGCGGTGGCGCATATAGTATGCTAATACTCTACACTAGCAAGCAGATGATTCAGTCTTTTGTTCACCAGCATGAACAATAACAAAATGAAGGGGATATCGTAAAAGAACATGCTTGCACTGTAGAAGAAACTCAGCTAGCCCCCGCCAAGGGAGACTAGGAAAGGACGAAAAGGGACCAGGGTTATTGTGGTCATATACGGTAAATCCCCGGAGAGGTGCTTTTAGTGAGTAAAACACTTACCCTACCACAGAGTACGGGATATCGGGTGTTTTCTGGAATATTTTCACTTCACCGAAAAAAAAACCGAACGATAAAAAAAATTCCAAATGAAGAACTATGACAACATGTACCATATGTAAAATATCAACGCCAAGCTGGAATAAGAGTAGAATGTTTGGATTGTATAACAGATCGGTTGAACCGTGTTTGGCCAGATACTAATTTTTTTACTGTACTTACTAGAGATTTATCATTTAGGTTGTCCATATAATGTTTTCCAATACATACCTGAAAATATAAAAGAAAAAAAGTATTAAAAGTTTGCAGGTTTTGGATTATCATGTACTAAACTAACAGAAAACATATTTAGATTAAGATACCTCACATTCCAGTGAGGGAATCAGGATGAATAGCTCAAATTTTAGTGCTTAGAATTGCAGTAAATCTTAAGGATGACTTCTTGATTTTTTAAATAAGATTCTGTCTAGAATTGCATTAACTGTAAACATCTACAACGACTGGTTTTGGGCGACCAGATCATCTGTATACCAAACGTACACCTGTACAAGATGTCAACAACAACAAGACTAAACTTATATAAACATCTCTACAAACTGGACAAGTTTACAATTCTTCCCTTAACTGAAAGATTGACAAGTTAATCTGCAATATCGAAATACTTAACTCTCATTCCAGTATGCTACTTAGAACGTCTCACTGTCTCTCATCTAAGGTCGCTTGCCTGTCCGCTTCTTTTAACCACCTCTGTTTTACGCTCTCCTTCCGTGATTCACCCTCTGTTACTTATCCTGGACCAGTTATGCCCGTTGCGTCAGGCATGTTAAAAGAGATCTCGGCTCTTTGTCTGCCGTTACAAGGAATTCTGAACTCATCGACCCCATTCCCTCCAACACCAGACGTCTTACAGCAGGTCCTTCCGAATCGTCGTCTGTTCCTGATGAGCAATGATGTTCTACATGTTCAGCCAACGTCGGTTCCTGCGTCGACTTGGGAAGCGTTCTCGTATAGTTGGTCCAGCATCTCCATCTTCATGCGTGCCGACTTTTGCTGACGTGACGATTTCGAAATCTCAAGTAGATGTTCCAGCGTCTCACGGTTCATTTATTTCGGATTCTGCTGATGCGATAGTCTCTGATTTGACTTTGTGCGATGAGACCAGCTAAACTCTCTTGATATAGCTTTGTGTCCAGGATACCACGGTCATCTTCCGTCAAGGACTGGAGCTATGCCCGACGTAATTGCGCGCAGCAGGATTTACCCACCACGCGATCGTGGAAGCTGTACTACTCGCGATCATGGCAGCTCTTTATTCCTAAAACCCTCGTGTTACAGCTTCTCAAAAAACGGGTCAAGGAAATCTCTATTTATTACGCAAACGTATAGCCTCGATTAAAACGTACTGGTCTTCGCTCTAATACAACTTGCCTATTTATTCGCTCCATTGATTCTTCTTTCGACGTGGTCTTGCTTGTCGCAAGAGATTATGGATGCCGAACCTTTTAATTCCCACCACCTCGTTGTTCTTGACGCGCTCGTTGGTGATGGAGTTCTCCGTGACATCCCATGTTGATATTCCGGACACTGGCGACTTCAAGATTGACATCGCTATTTGTCTACCTCACAAGTACGGTGTTCTAGACGAGAGCGGTATTAACAAAGCTATCAACTCTTTCTATAACTTATTGTCCCTCAGTTTTCTGCATCGTGTTCCAATCATAAAGGCTACTTGCTTTGGCACCAATCAACCAAGCAAGGTTGATGCTTTCACAGCTCTTTGAGACACCTAACAAATATTAAGAACGAAGCCTGGAGAAAAGGCTCTACTAACCTAAGAGCAACGTAGTCGGCGATGTAATTAACGCCTTCGTTTGTGATGTCCTTTACTTTAATTGCAAGCCGTTCTTGCAGTCTTTTCAACATGGCTTTATGAAAAATACAATTCCGTCAATTTCCGTCTGTTTTCGTTACCTGGTTATGTTCGTATCTGTCTGATCCCACTACAGTGTTTTTCGAGTAGAGGTCCTGGCATTGGAAGGGCCACAAGAGTATTGCTGTCGCACAAGGACCTACACAGGCGTAGCGAAGTTTATTTATATTGTGATAGTTAAGCGGTTATGAAGGCACTCGACTCAAACACGATTAAATCACCGCTGGTGTGCAGATGCCGGATCGGTCTCCAAAGTATGGGGTCTATACACGGTTCGAGAATGTTCGCAGCTGAACGTTTGAACGTTTTCTTAATGGAGTAGAAGAGTTCACCGTCGTGGAGCTGAAGGACCTAACTAGGTTCCTCAATAGTTGCGACAAGCAGCTGGTGCTGGTGGTACCGCGAATGACCGATTTGTAAATCCTCGATTCAAAGTAGTGGAAAGGCGTCCGAAAATCGACGATGACGCACAACCTTTTTTCACCGTCGATCCCGCGTTCAGGAAAACGAGTAGGAGAGTTAAATGAGAACTAATGACGTGTGATGAAGTGTGAGAACTGATGGTCTTATATCATCGTTTGCTTTCTAATCTTTTCGTGTCTTCACTACTTTTTGCTTGGCTCTGTGCAACCTGAAAATATGGTCCCTGTACCTATTTTCCAGGTGAGCTTCCTCGACGCACTTTTCTCTGTCCATGGCTTGATTGGATTTGTTTTCATTTGGAGGATGGTATAGTCATGTACTGGAACTAAGTGTAGAATAATAATATTCAGAACTAGTAGTCCGTCCGCTAGGAACACTCCATGGAATTCATGGTCCGTTTCTTCCGACAGCTGTAAGGGTACTCCGACTAAAATCTGTGACTGTTCAGGTATGCATACAAGTTCTTTTAATATCACCTATTGCTGCCTCATTTCGGAGGAGGTAAGATCTGTGGCAGTCCGATCAGCTATGGGGCACCCCGAGTTGTCAGTGCAGCCTCTAGCTGTCTGTCTGTCCACTTAGCTGTGTTATTAGAACATGGCTTGTTCAAAGTTGGTTTAACAGCAAACTCCTCCGGTCCTTTCGTCTTATTTGGATCATCAACGTTACAATTTTTTCCTATGCAGTCAATTCCTAACAAGTCGACGTCAGGAAGGCCGTGTACAATTACCGTGGCACGTTCCGAGCGTCTTTCCGGTACCAAAGGGTGTTTTGAAATTAGATGAGAGTCGATCCAAGAACTGTTGGGTCGACTGCTCGTCGTTTCCCTGATTTTTGGAGTCCCATTTCTGTTTCACCGCCGCGGCGACGGTTGCAGAACTTGCATTTGAGTTTAATGTTGTAAGCTCGCGGACCAGTTCAGGAGTCTCTATTAGTCCGTCAATCTGGGACTTTTGACTAGTTACTAGGGGCCGGAACTTGGCGATTGGTTCTGCAATTGCGAACATCGTGTTCGAAGTTAATCTATTTGGAGCAAAAGAGAGTATTTTTATGTTATGTTTAGCAATGTGCAGCTTTTCAAGAAGGCGAACACTTTTCTTCAGCCTTAACATTATGCTAATCAGGACAGTGGCCTGGCATTACCCATGGACTGACCTTGTTATTGCCCAACATTGTGAGAATCAGAACCAATGCGTCTGGACGAGGATGAGACTCCGCTATATACGTTCTCTGTGAGTGTCAAGCGGTAGACAGACCCCAGGAAAGGTCAATGATTTCCAGCCACTTCAGGGGGGGTCGGCTAACTACACATATAAAAAGTTAACACAATAGACTTTGATCAGCTCTTTATGACCTTCAACGAATTTTCGAAAACTTTAAATTCAAAGTCACCTACAATTGTCAGTTTTCAAGAACAGACTGATCATTAAGGAACCTTGAATTAAACCTTGATCCTTGACGAATCCCACGGCTAAAATTTTAATGACTTCAACAGAATCAGATTCCATTTGAAATACTAACTTTCAGCATCTTCAACTGACCATAATAAATTCGAATCCGGTTTGAATCTCTTCCTCTGCAGAGCATCCTTCACTGACTCCGAAAATTATTTTGCAAGCAATTTATTTCTGGCATAGTTACAAATCTTGGCGCTCTTATCGTTCACCGTTCATAGTCTAATTATTTTCTCTACAGTGCAGCAAGCTGATGGTCGGTTACAGAGCGAAGACAGATGTTTTGACTATTTCCACATTAATCAAGAAAATTAAGCGAAAAAAAAATCGTTTCGGACGGTTGGGTACTATATTCGCAAACCTTTAAGATGCCCAGCGATGCATTACCGAAAATTCCCGTAATTAACACAAAAAAACGAACTCGAACTCGGGTAAGTATCAAAATTCGAATAAAACCTGACATGAATTTGTGAGTTACCTGCCATTACCTTTGCGCAACGAAATGAATACCTCCGAATTGGCTGGCTTAACAGCAACAGCGGTTGCGTGGGGGAATGTTTTGTGTTTAATGGTCGCATGTGCAATTGTGAAAATTGATTCGAGGAACTCTCCGAGTCCGAGCACTTTCTGAACAGGTGTGTGCCGGAATTAGTCAATAAGTTGCACACGCAACAAATCGTCTGAATCAACCGTTTGCCACTTTGAAACGTTCGCTATTATTTTGTGGTCTCCTTCCCGTTCATCCTCCCGCGGATAAGCAAACATTTCGTCTTCCCTTGGATTCTATTTATTCAAGTCCGTCTACCTCAGTGGAACGGAAAGACTACTCTATTTTTAAGTCAACAAGCATATTGTGGTCTTTATTGTTCGCCCAACCGGTTTTCCTGTCGTCTTCGCAGAATCTGTTGATGTTTTCTTTACTTATGTATCTTCGGCGTCATCATACGCAACTCACCTGGTTCAATGTGTTGGGATGCGAACAGGTAATCAAATAGTGTGTGTGTTGGAAGGAAACAGCCTCTAATTCGATGTAATTGTGGTGTTTGAAGTTTTCTTCTTGTTCACTTGCTTCACTGCTTAGCGTAATTCTTTTGCCTTTTTGGTCCAGCGCTAAGTTCAATTACCGGAGGAGCTCTCATGGAGGGAATTTCTCGCCGTTTTTTTTTTCTAAAGCGTAAAAGTAAGTGCTTCAAGACAACTCTTCTTCTTCTTCCTAGAGTAATGCACTTGGGTTACTTTTGGGGGTTTTACTGGATTATCATGTCTACAAGTTGAGGTTTTTTGTTTTAGTCAAATAGAGTTTTAAACGGATGTGACACTAGGGGGACTTTAAGGTTCGAGCAGCAGAAAGGCAATTTTACCTCTGTGGAATTCATTGCCATAAACGTGATCACAAAACTTTCCAGGTGTTCCTCTGTTTGCTAATAATACTGCACTTTCCTCGAAGCAATTCTACCATCACTTCGTTGAATTCGAAATAATGAGTGTAAGTAGATCCATAATTTAAAGTGGATTCCGAACCACCAATTTTACTCTCTTACCCAAAAAGGACTTTTATAGAAGATAAATATCCACTCTTTCGGTTCTCTATATGAAAGAAACACACAAAAAATATGTGTGAGACGCTACAAATCTCTAGATAAGCAGTAAGAAAGCGTCCAAACTCTGATCCTTGGTACCTATTCCACGAGTCGCATCTTGTCGTACTCATGTTGCGACTTATAAATATCAATGATTTCGTGGGCTATATCAGCTGTATCATAACTACTGGTAGATAGGTAGGTAGGCATGACTGGCCGTCATATTAAAGGACATACTAAACATCTCACTGAAACTATCTGGAGCTGTCGATGAAGCACCGGAGATCTCTTACGTTAGTCGCCTCGAGATCACAGAGACTATCCAAGAAATAGTCACCCAGAAAGGCGTTCTACATATGTGCCAAGGCCGGGCACAAGCATAGCAGGTAAACTTATTTTCCTCCTCGTTCGTGCAGTTTCTAAACAAGTCATTTGAAAAGAGTTTCAATCTGTTCGCGTGTATGCCAATGAGGCAGTGGCCAGTGATCACCCCTATGACTACACCTAGTTTGGCTCTGCCTATCGAAACTAGAGGATTGGAGCCCTTAGGATCCAGATTAGGCCATATCTATCTAGTTATGGTGGCATGTAGTCCCATTTGCCCATCTATGGTTCCTTTGTTAGTAACCCCCAACTTACAGGTGACTAGAGACCTACTTACAGAAGTTTTATCCGGTTGGAACCCTAATGTAATATCATATCTGGCGACCTAATCCACAACATAGTTCCCTGGAATTTCACTGTGCCCAGGAACTCAGCACAAGTGGATATTGTTACCGTTCTGGCACCTGGTTGGTTTAGGTATGAGTGACAGCAATGATTTGATTTAATTTCGATGAGATAGATTTAAAGGATAGAACCGCGGCTGAATTGTATCCGTTAGGATACAAATATCCTTTTCAAGTATGTTGTTACCTTTCAAACAACCCTTGGTCTCCCGAATTGACATTACTTCCGCTTGAAACACACTGCAGTTGTCCAGAAGGTGCAAGGATAGATCAATATTCAGTTTTTCAGAGAAACCCCTTCACCTGCTCTGCCTTCCCCAAGTCTAGATCTGGACGAATTCCCCATAAGACAGCGAGTCGCTCATCTAGTTGGGATCGTCGATCTAACCCGTTTGACAAATGAATAGCTGGTTAAGGTATAGCTGAGGTTTCCTAAAGAGAACGATAATGAATTCAAAATTATAGTGTGTCCAAATCAAACATTAGACCACTGAAAGGTAGCTGTGTATCCAATGGCAGCGCTCGCCTACCTACCAAATCTAAGGGAGGTAGATGAGCAAGTATTCCCAAACCAGCAGTTGGTGTCGTCGGTAGAGTAAGAGATAATATGTAAGCCTACCAATCCGGATATCCCAGGTTCGAATCTCGCCGACGACGACCCATGGTTGTTTTCTGCTGACAATAGATTGCGATGCCATAGGGATTGCACAGTAAATGGCAGTGGTTGGGAATACACTTTAAATTGTAGGTCCACTTGCAATCGTTATCTCGAATCAGGTGAAGTACTTCTCTCGCCCCATGCCCCACAAGGTGTTACGGGAACTACAGAGAAAGAGAGTGGGTGTCGTCCGCAGTGCTTCAGTTATACAAATGGAAGCTGATCTCTGAACCTTTCCTAGGAACCTAAGGTTCGTGGCCTGGATCTGGTCACTAGACGATCACACCATACAATAGAATTGGCATAATGACCGCCACATAAAGCCAGAGAGTTATCTTAGAGTGGAAACTCCATTTCCCACCAGTAGCCCTCTTACAAAAGTACAAGCTGCGTTGCTTTCCTAACCCTCTCCTTACGATACTGGAGGTAGCTGTAAGCGCTTGGCGATTGCCGTTTTAAGACGGTCTACTAGAGGAATCCTATATTTCCCAGTCAAAATGATTCGCTCGAACTTCCTAGGATTAACCACTAGCCCGCATTTCACCGACCATCTAGAGAGCTGAGTGAGAGCATTTTATATGTGATCCCTTAGCACCAACAAGTTCTTTCCGGGGACAACTGTAGCGATGTCGTCAGCATGAGCAATCACCCTACAGTCTTCCCCATTGAGGATTAGTTTATTGACCACCAGATTCCAAAAAAGGAGACATGACACTACTTTGTGGTGTACCAACAACTACTGGCAGATATTGGTACAGATATCAAGTCATAATGGCATACACCGAGGACGGAAAAAAGTGATAACGGGTCGTTCTTCCATACCAGAGGTCCAAGGTTCGAATCACACCGCAGGCGACCCATACAGATGAAGATGAAAAGGCCATAGTAATGTTGATGGTTCGGATTCAACCTTTAATGATGGTTCGGATTCAACCTTAAATTGTAAGTCCACCTGCAATCTCAAATTGGACTCCTTCTCCCGCCACAGGCCCCACAAGTGGTTACAGGAACTTTATACTTGTGACCTAGCTCTCTTTAATCAAGAGAGGACTGCTTGATTAAAGAGAGCTAGGTCACAAGTATAAAAACTCCGGACACCAGGATACCTTCAGTTTAGATTTAGCCTTCCTGTAGTAATCTGTATTTCTACCACGAGTGATTGTTTATTTTTCCACTACTTGTGGGACTTTACGTCTTACCCAATGGCACTGTCGAGACCACGATTTTATTTAAATGAAAATTCCAGTATATTTTTAAATTTTGATTTACTGTTAGAAGCTTCGCTTGTTTAAACATCGCGTCGGTGCCTAGAAAAATGGAGTTCTGTCTAGAAATGGGTCGAGTCCAACGGACTTGTTCCAAAGGAACGAGTCCATGTTCTGAACGAAAAGACTCAATTCCAGTGGCTACTAGAGATTTGCTCATTTATAAGTTTCAGTCCATCTCACAGTAAGCAAGCAAGTGAGTGACACAGTCACATTACTCATAGTTATTAAGCCACTTCCAGAGTTCGGACTCATTTCTGACGTCGACTATGAGTATTGAGTATGACACACTCCACTCATTCACCTCGTTGACTCAGTCCGAGTCCGCTAGTTAGCATACCAAACCAGTGTACTAGGGACCTGAACACTGAACTAATATAATTTCTATCCGCTACAGAGCTGGGCATATTGTGTAAGGGCTGGCTGGTTACACTACTTAGTAGGTGCGGTGGATGGAATGTTTGCGAACGTGATCTGTAACATTATGGCACTGTACTTGCTTGCAGTATTGGTTGTGAGTTAGAGAATCTAAACTTAATCAACTTCGTTATCAGACCTGTTGACAGAAAGAACAAATCTTTCGCAACGAATCCTCTAAATGACTCTGACTCAGAGGTCTTAAAAAGACTCATTTTGCCCATCTCTAGTTCTGTCTGACCACTAATCTTCTTTATTGTACATAAAATCAACATCAGCAGCTTACAACTACATTCAGTGATTTTTATATATTTGTAACGTGTATCGGAAATTTTTTTTCGAAGGGTACAACCGCAATGTAACCTGTGTAACACTACGCAAAGAAGCCCTGCTCATTTACCATGTACACCACAGGCTTGTTAAGTACAAGGAACCGTAGCACCCTAAGAATTTCCTCTGCCTAAGTTTTCGAGACCTTAAATTTAACAGAATTTACAAACACTAGAATTTGACAAAGTATGATAAATGATGTGCTCAGAGGCACCTGGATGAAATCTGGAAATGAAACTTCATTCAGGGAGCAATCATCTTGAGAGAGCTCTGCCTAGTGAAGAACCAGGCGCAGAGGTTCTAACATATCTGCCCATGCAATGACAATTATTCAACGGTACAGGGATCACTACATCCTAAAAGGGATATACTATACATAAGTAATTTAAAAATGTTGTCTGCTTTGGATTAGAGGTCTCCAAAGCAAGATCTGTCGTAATAGACGGTGGCACTAACTTTAGCTTGGAACATGTATTTTTACTGGTAAGGCTTTTCGTTATTTTCGAGGCCTTAGTAACGTTCCACATGTAGAAAGCAATTTAAACTGCTACAATTATGTGGAATTTAAATCAATCTCAAAATATATTTGTATTTCTTAAAAGAGGTCTTCAAGCATCACAATGAGTGACCTAATCAAGTACCAACACTTTCTCCTCTAAATGTTATACTTAATTCCCCCAAAAAATTCAAATCGAATTCGGTGAACTACTTTACACCAAAACCCCCCAAAATCGTAACTGTTACCACCATTTTTACATAATTTCTCGGAATTATCTGAATCATATCTAATTAGCCCCAAACCGTTTTAACGTCATTAAGTTTCTGGGTCTACCGCTAAGATCTAAGAGAGGTTTCGGTCAAACAAGAGGCTGACCTGCAAAACAATGATTTTCGCACATTAACTGAATTACCTTTTGAAAGACAGTGACATAGCAACAATTTGAAGGTATGCTGCGTGGTTTTTTGCTTAATTTCGAAGTGAAATTTTTTCCTAACACACTTTATTTTCGAGGTGCAATTACATACAAGCCTTCGATCGCGTATAATATCAAAATTGTGGAAGGTTGAAAACTGCCCGCGACTATTTTGTAATCAATTCGTCATGAGAATGGAGCAAACTCGGTATCTCATGAATGGAGGACACTTTGAGGCGAGGAGAATAGTCAACTAATTAGACACAACAAATCGAATTTATGGCGTTGAATGGAGAGAGAGAAAAAATTTACGCCCGATGAATACTCGTTGCTTTAGCGACACTGCAATCGGAAAAGCGATTAATTTGATCTTAATTGCGTTTTCTCGTTCGGATTTGTTTCCTTTCTTGTTGTGGTAATTGAATCGGAATAGATTAAAAGAATTGAGCATTAAATTCAGTGGACAGTTGTCCACAAATTATTCAGTTTTTTTTTCCTATAACAGAAATTGAAATAAGTGCCTTAGGGGTGAATCCTGGGTCCTTTAGTGACCAGAAATAGGGTCAGAAGATTATATTGAAAAATATACTAAAATCGGGTTCAAATTATAACTCAAATACAACGTAATTCTGTCGGAGTCACCTTTTCTTCATTAGTAAAGATAAAAGAAAAGCAGGAGAAGATGTCAGTTACCGAATAAATAAATAAATTGGTTAGTTTGGTTGCTTTTGGTGGCGAGTGTTTGACTAGCACTTCAATTAGCGTTTAACGCGCCGTTTTGGTACCACGACCTGAAAGACCCGGATTGTTGGTCTCTGCATATCATAGACAACAAGGTAGAGGTCCAGCGACCTCAACGAGGCATGTGGATTAAGTTAAAACTAACCCGAGGTATTCAGGACTTGGGCTAACTCCCCGATCTTTCCTGCTGAGATTGAAGGTTCTCCAAGAAATAGTCTTCCAGAAACTTCCTCCTAGGATAGCCTATGCACACCTATTACACAGTGGCCTGTGCTGATCGCAACTATCTTAGCAACGAATGCACGAGGCTCATGAAGCAGCTCAAATGTTCTATTTTTATTAAAGCTTGGAAAGGTCTTTCTAGAGATGGCAGAGGTTGAAGAATGACCTCACCTAAGGTAAGCTTTCGCTAAAAAGTGCTGGAAGAGTTCTCTATTAAGGGAATTCAGCGATATGTGAATGGCTTCCGCTCCAGGGCAGTAGAGAGCAGAGCCGCTCCTGTCAAGTTCATCCGCACTCTCATTCCCTGGTATGTTTCTATGATCTGGAATCCCGCAAAGGGAAACCCAGAAAGAGAATAAAGTGGTAGGCGCATATTCTTAACTGCATGAAGATAAATAGACATCTCAGTTAGAACTAAGCGATAAAGTATGTGTCAATGAAGAGTTTTTATAACTTGGTAGTATATTACATATGTTTCTGAATTCAAGAGAGAAGCGCAAGAGGGACGAAAGAGCTAAGTAAACTATCTAACTAGAAGGCTATTCAATAGGATGAAAGAAATAGGTACTGAGAGGAATATAACGGCAATCTCTTTAACTCCGCCGTAGCCGGACCGAAATCTGAGACGGACCCACGCGCCAACCAGAATAACTTGGCGTTAGATAAATGCACTGAAATGGACGCCTGGCTATCTGAGGTTCAACACTACACGTGAAACGTAAAGTATTACTCGGATACCTCGGACTGATTTTATGATAACGGCATTTGGATTTAAACATCGAACTACGACCGGACTATGGAACCTCAGAAGCGTTATCATGAAAATGGAGCGGAAAATAGCCCAGTACCTAAACAATAAACGTTTTACGGTTAAGCGAAACTAGATGAAGAGGAAACGGTGAACCGTGCTGTTATACTCAGGCCAAGAATAATACAGAAACACCCGCATTACTAAGCTTGCCCACCGATCAATACTCTCTCTAGTTCTCGTAACCCCTTGTGGGGCATGGGGTCGGAAAAAAACATCACCCGATTTGCAGCAACGATTGTAAGTGGACCTACATTAAATTAAAGTGAATTCCGAACCACCAACATTACCCCGCAACATCCAATGACAGATAACAACAATGGGTCTCCGATGGTGGGGTTCGAATCTGGAACCTTTGGGATGGAAGGCCGATACGTTATTATTTATTTCACCGACGACTACTGGACTGGTCATTAATATCCGACGAATTAACAACTGACGGCGAACCAGGGTACGTATCATCTCAATAACTCAGTGATGTGGAGTTTAGACTAATGGTAGACGAGAGGTAGAGAATTGTGTTAAGGGCGTTAGAGGATGTGGTTCCGAGTGCACGTGTTATCAGTAGTGCTGCCATCTTGCACTTTTAGTGACGAACAGGCAGACTTTCGTGAGGGTTTACAGTGATCTTATCAACAATCGCCGAATTATTATCGAGCAATCTGCCGAATGGAGGTCTCCTTTTCATCTATTGTTTGTCGATTTTGAGAAGGCGTTTGACAGCATTGATCGCAAATATATATGGACAGCTTTACGTAGGAGAGGAATCTCAAAAAAAATTATAGTCATCATAAAGGAGTGCAACTCAGGAGCCCAATGTCACGTCCTACACAAGGGAAAACTGTCGGAGCCCTTACAAGTGCTGAATGGATTGAGACAATAATGCATACTGACACCTTTGCTTTTCCTGAACGTCATTCATGAAGTATTGTGCGGCGCGCAAGATGACCACCCATCGCGAGGGATTAAATAGAAACTCTTTAACCACCTTACGCACCTTGACTATGCCGACGATGTATGTTTCCTACTCAACAAACGGAGTCATGTATCCTAAATAACCCTGAGCAGATAAAGACGCAGAGCAGGGCTTAAGATCAATACTGTTAAAACCAAACTTATAAGCTTGGACTCCAGGAGACAACACGAAGTTTATCTAGAAGAGCAGCAAACAGAACAAGTGGATAAATGTTGCTATCTCGGAAGCATAGTTACAGCAGACGGCGGATCTGATGTACAGGCTCGAGTTGTATTTAATACTCTTTCTAAGATCTGGCGCAATAACAACATCTCTAGACGAACAAAACTCCGGATCTTCGAGTCGAACGTAAAATCTGTTCTCTTGTACGGCTGTTCAACATGGAAAGTGATTGACAGGATATCTAAGCTACAAGTCTTTATCAACTGGTGTCTCCGGCGCATCCTTAACATCCATTGGCCGGAGGTCATTACCAACAAAGACCTACACAGGCTTACAGGCCAAGACTGGATAGACGCCAGTACTAGCAGGCGAAAGTGGCCACACACTAAGAGAAGAGCCAACCAACTTTCCCAGCAGGCTCTAGATTGGAATCCAAGGAAGAGGCCGAATAGGACCACCACACAACATATGGAGAAGTTCCGTTGAGAGCGAAGGTAGCCAGATAAACAAATCTTGGTCAATTGAAGGCGTTGGCGCAGAACCGGACCAGGTGGAGAGTCGGTGTAATGGCCCTATCCCCCACAAGGGGTAAAAGGAACCAGAGAGAGATGTTAAATAGTTTCGGATGGACGGACACCAAGGTGATTCCATTAGTGATCGTTTTTGCCGATTTGGGAATACACTTGGGCCAGTTGGCAACCTTATTGATGTAATGCTAGACGCGGGGAATCATCATTTTCAAGCGCGTCGTCTAACTAGAGCAAGGAAGAGAAATACTGTTTGATGTTAGTCTAAAAGGACCCAAAAGACGTCATATATTGTCCGAAAAGTATTTCTTTTTGGTGTAAGAAGTTTTCTTATATTTTAGACTTCGAACTTTGGATAAGCCGTTCAACTCTGCAAGATTGACCTAAGACGTGGGTAGTACGGACCTCCTATTCAAAATACTATAAAATCATAAGAATTTTAATAAATTAGTAGTCATCAAGAAATCCTAGGTGTGACATTACTTCCAGTCAAAATCATTAACAAATTTTTGAAAATTGAGAAGTATCAGAATAACTACTGATACGAGTCCCGTCACTACACCCCTATTTACCACGATTAACTTGAAAAATCCTTGGACATTTTTACACCTGCCCTTTTCAGTCGTAGTTAAAATGAAAATTTTTCCACTTCCGTGAATTAGGCAAACATGTTAATGTCAAAATTCTCAATATTTCCGGCAATTTAGAAGCCATATATCATTCCGGATATCCTTATTTGTATAAAATGTTATTACCTTGATGTGCTTACCTGACTTTCTCCCTGGCCCTATATTTGTACAAAAGAGAATTAGGAAACAATTTTATATTTTACAGTTGGCTTGATGTAATTAAAGGTTCGTTTGTTGTCACATTAAAGCAGGGCAGGGCAGAGATAATAAAAAGGTAATTTTAGATAATTTCTGTTGAATAAAGGAATAATATGGTAAACGACACCTGGTAATCAGTAATATTTATTTAAGTTCTTATTTTTTTTTTGTACTCATATTGTAATAAATTGAAAAAGTGTCGATTTTCTTAGCTTTAAAACCCTCCTAGCCTTGGAAAAGCATTACAACCACTCAGGTGTGCTTAGTATAGCACTAAAAGCTTCAGCCACGGAACATTAGGAAAAAAGCTTTCGAATGACTCATTTATGAGAGAAATTTCCAACAAAGTTTTATGCAACATAGGCGCAAAAATCTTCAGCATAATTACGAAACCAACAGCAGAGAAAATTACTTTTCCACTTCGGCTTTCTTTTCCATCGATATTCTTCCGCAAACTTGTTGAAGGCCGAAAAGGACTGGCAAGAACAGGAACGGCAGAAGAAGAATAAAAAAATGGGTGAAAAGGTGCAGATGATTTTCCACGAAAACCATATGTTTTCAACTGAACGGGAAAAAAGATGGGGAACAGCTCGTGTATTTATGTTGTCCTAGAGCAGTAGCAAAACATGAATAAGAAAATTGAGAAAAATCATAGCAAGAAGTAACAGCCAAAAATGGCAAAAAGTAGGGGAAATAGATTGTATTCATAACACAACACACCTGCAGACAGTGCGGAAACTCATAAAACAGCTGATCATGACGTATTCTATGCTTTCTTCTTCGCACACATTTGCTTTAGTGTGAACGAGTAAATGGTAAAAAAAAATATTACTCTCTGCAACATGTTGCTAAGATATTTTAATTTAATAAGGAGCATTGCCAGACATAAGAGAATGTTGAGCAATAGGCCCTATCAAATTTTCTACAATTAAAGCAGAAATTACTTAAAGCAATCTTTTTGTTGAATTTAAAGCTTAATTTCACTCACTTCGTAGGCGTATATGAATATATCTTTTTCTTAGAATATCTTTTTCTTAAAATATCTTTTTCTTAGATCATTTCTGGCTAATTTTGTTCTGACTTGAAAAAAAAAAAAGATTTCTGCAAGAATGGAAATTTCTAAGAAATTTGATTTTGATAAAATGAGTAATTAATTGAATTTGTGATGTACATAAATATCTGTGAAATGTTTAAAAGCCATCGTAAATTTAATTCTTAGTATGGTGAATCAAATTGCCGTGATTATTTCTACACAAGGGAGTACAAAACAGTTTTTTATAAGAAGTTTAAAAATTACGAAAAAATAATCCCAATTCTGTGAAATCTCTCTGTCTCCGATTCGAGACAACGGTTGCAAGTGGATCTACAATTTGAAGTGTATTCCGAACCACTGATATTTTCTCTGCAACCACCATGACGTTTTTTAACGTAATCTGTTGTCAGCAGAAAACAATCATAGCTCGCCATCGGCGCGATTCGATTCCGAGACCTCCGGATTGGTAGGCGTTATCACTTACTCCACCGACGACTTAATTATTGTTCAATGGGGTAGATGAAATAAAGGCGAGCAAAAATCCTCACCTATCCCTCCTCCTGGGTGTTCTCTGGTAATAACTCCCTTGTTGGGAGGAAGTCAGCTACGTTAGGAAAGTTCGCTTTCCTACCATCGGTAGAGGTGCATAATTTCAGTGGTTGTGGTAGCGTACAGTTGTACATCAATCCGTGCCGAAGAATGAAAGGCTGGGGGCTAAACCAGTCGCTAAGGAACTCCCTTCGATGCTCTGGCAAGGTCGATTGTATCAGTGTGCCTTATCTCGGTATGTCGCCTCTGCTGGGGTGGACCAAGGGGTGGGACACACTCGTGGAACCAGGTATGAGTCAATCCAATAAAAATAATCAACTAATTTCGATCTCCGCAGAGGTCTCCCCTTCGTCGGAATACGAACCAATAGCTCCAGTCAGGAGACCATTACAGAAGATGGTGGATCGGCGAATACCAGACATAATACTCCCGTGAAATCTAAGTCAACCATTAAATTCAAACCAATACCGGTCAAGGCAGTCACCAGCCACAGCTAGATAAGAAAAAGCATTCGCTCAAGAAGCAGTATCTGAAAGCCAAGTTCATTCTAAGCAAGACTGCAAGGAATGAGGCCGGCGGCGCTGCTATCGAGCGTGAAAAGGCGGACAGGGAAAAATACTCGGCCACAGTGGGGGAGTATGACGCTATACCTGCAAAAACGCAGTTATTGGTTAGCAAACGCAACAGGTTTCTAGAGGAGGCGGTGTCTATGCAAGGAACAACAAAAATCCCGGGCAACACAGGGCATATCCAACTCGCAGGATCCTAAAAGACTGCTTAGCAAAGTGGTCCGCGATCACTTGCAGCTAGCTCTGGTGGATCAGAGTCCTGCTGGTGGCAAGGACTCCGCTGAAACGTGGGGGGGGGGGGCGTGTAGAGTACAAGCTATTTGAGATGGTGGTGGGGCACCTTTTGGCTAACCAAGGGGGCAGCTGCCCTGCTTCGATTCCTCGGAGACAGTTTGAGGTTTCCGGGTTATCAAATATGAAGACCAGTTCTCCAGGTACTTTCTCACCAACTGCGTCGCTAAGATCAGTGACACTTAGGAGGCCTCAAACATAGGAGTAATCCCAGCTGCGAACATTCGGAGAAGATCAAGGACCCGCATTTGGCTATCCAACATAGAGCTTGACAACAGTAAGATTCTGCAGTTTCTCAAGCTGCATAATCCCGCGGTTCCCACGGATAACTGTGCGGCCATTAACGTTGAGTAACCGCAGAATAATAGCATATCCTTCCTGGTTTTGATCAACGAGGAATGCCTTGGGGCACTTGCAAAAGCTGATTATATAAGCTGAGATTTGGCATTAGGCAAGCCAAATTGATTTTATATATATATATATATATCATTTTGTTGGTTGGGAAGAGGTGCTTGACGTTACTTTGTTACTAACCCGAGAGCATGTTCGGGTTGAGAATTGTAGAGTGAGATAATTCTCCGACCATAACTGGATACGCTTCAATCTTAACCTGGCGGGTGAAGGACCGCAGCCTTACAGTAACCTCAAAAGGACCAAATGGGAGAAATTCAGGCAGATAATAAAATCAAAACTTTCCAATATATCTGATGTAGGCACAGAAACCATTTAAGAGATGGAATCAAGGGTAGAAACCTTTGAAAAGCGATGGTTACAGCTTTCAATGTCTTGTCACCTAAAGTTCAGCAAAAAATCCCTGCTACAGGAATAGGTAAAGATTGTGGACTATCTATGAACTCGAGAAAGACGTAGCTGATGCTCTTCACTACAAAAACCAAAGTTCACAACCTTGTCATGCCTCAACTAAACGGGCGTCATCTCTCGTTATCCTCCAAGGTTAAGTACTTGGACGTTTGGCTCTTTATGACTGCAGCCGCACCTTTGACAAGAGGTGTGGACTGAAGCCTAGAATGGCCCTACGGATGTATACAATTGTGATACCTCCTATCCTAACTTACGGCTCCCTAGTTTGGTGTCCGGCCATGGAAAACGGGTATAACAAGACCAAATTGAACAAGCTGCAAAGATCAGATCGATTCTTTCCTCCGGGTCGCTGGCCTGGTTAGTCGGCATATTGGACCGTAGATAACCAGGAAAATAACTAGTCCTGTTGAAGCTGCAGTAAACCGGAAGAAATCGAATCGGTTCGACATGTGCCCTGTAAGTGTCCTGACCTGGTATCAAGAAGAAGCCATCTACTGGGTAGTTACTTCTTCTCGGAGCTTGGGGAGCTGTAGAGCATAGAGCCCAAGGCTGTGCTGACAACAGGGTGGTTATAACAGCAGTGGTAAAAGAAAGGTCGGATATACATGAGTCTATGAGGTTCCCTATTGGTTTAAGCGAGGCTAACTGAAGATGACTTCAGAATCACCCCTCTAAGCTAACTTATAATCCGTGTAAACATAATCAACCAGCCTCGAATTAGAGAATTCTACAAGATTTCTAGTGATTGGCTTGCCATGCTAAAAGGACCCCAGGAGCGATTTACAGTGAAAACTCACGGCACTATATACCAATGTTTCGAAGAGCTTTGCAATCGCAGACAAATTAGCAATGAGTCTATGTATAATTGGAGATATCGTGCTATTCACAATTTAGGAGGAACACACAGGACGTGGACGAGTTAAATAAGAGAGATTATGCCGTGCTATAAAATTATTTGCATTTTCATGGGATCGACAGAATCCTTTTTTGACGTAGTCTGCTTGACTGAGAGTTGGCTTTGCAGACTTTTACACTTTTATTTCTACCGTAGAAGTATCCCTCAAGACATTAAGGATAGATAAATTTCGAATTTGCTATCAGAGCTGTCAAGTGTTCGACTGCAGCAATCGAATTTCACTTATTTTCATGGATGTGAGTTTAGTGCCCGCGCTTACCTTACCTAGACTATATAGCCACAAATATGTACATTAGAGAATTAAAGAACTTAATCAAGCACTTAAACATTATTAAAAAGTATTGAAGGGATTTGGATCTCATTCCAAAAGTAATTAAATCAAGAATTCATAAAATGATAATCGAAATTTATAAAAGCGAGCCTCCCTCTTGTTCAGTCACTTCGTCTCCAGAGCAAATCTTCCATCGTTTCCTAATAGAAATCCGAAAGATCTTAACAACGGCGGCACCGAAGAAAATTTATGTCTGAAAACAAGACAAAATGGACAAATCATTTGCATACAGCTCCTCCATGGCTCCATTAAGAGATTCGTTCACCAAACTGAATAGGAAGAAGTGGTGGCGCAGTCTGTCCGTTATCTTGACGGATTGAGATTTATTTCCAAGACAAAATTTTCTTCTTCTTCCAATCGGAGATTGATAGGTGCTTGTCACTCGATGGAATCCTCCGCTAGAATGAAGTTATCCTCATTCCATCTGGGTGGCATTTGGCATGCAATAAATTTCTATAATGGCATGGGGAAAATTGCCATGAAATTTTATAGATTTTCCTTAAATTAGTTACACTTATCTGTGAGGAATGGTGTAGGGTTAACTAACTTCCACTGAGATTGGTCTTGAAAATTAATATTTGTTGAGGATATAGAGAAAGTCGAAACCATGCTGCAATGTAGATGTTAAGTACTGCACCATGAGTGGGTGCTAGAGATAAGCCCCATTAAACAAAAACTGCTTTGGAAAAATGTTCATTACACAGATCTCAGCAGACAATGTCCACGGTAATTAAGCAACTGACGTGTGCACTAATTACGAATGCACGTGGATATGACGAAGAAATTAAAAAGTGATTGGGAACATAAGTGGCTTATGGAGTTGAAAAAAATTACGACGATATTTTTTAAAAAAGGTAAGTGGAAACTTCCAGGAATTAGGACAACGGCCTTGGAAAGGAGGTTATGAATTGATTGTTGTTATTAAAAACAAATTTCTTTAAGAGTTAGATTTTCATTCTTAGATTTAGATGGGTTCGATGGAAGATACGATACATTTAAGTTGTTTCTATAAAACACACTTGATGGCTTAAGAGGATTCCAAATAAGCAAGTTGTTGGACGCTCACATCTGACTCTGTGTATAAAGTCCTCCATTCAGCCGATGAGTGAGAGATATTCGTACGTCGTCAGCATATAAGTAGATAATCACATCTTCGAATATATCTGGGAGATTAACAAAGAATAGTCAAAAAAGAGGAGGCCCTAGAACTGAGCGCCGCGGTACTTCACTAATAACACTGACTCAATAAGATATGATATCGTAAAACCCTCACTTGCTGAAGCCTGCAAGTTATGAAATCACTGTCCATACATTAGCAATAATGGAAAAATTAAACATTTTACGCAGTTTGAATAAAATAAGACTGTGATTAACCGAATCGAAAGTTTAAGTAAAGTCAAGAAGGACTAGGAAGCCTTCAATAAAGCAATACGAAAACTAGATTGCCACCTTCACAAGCGTTTGCTATCGGAAATATGGTGGAGGATTTGGTTATATAATAATAGGGCTTCCCTGCCAAGAAACTTCTGGCGGTTCTGGCTACACAGAACCTCTCAATTCACTGCGTGGACTGAAAAGTCATAAGGATGGACACACCTAAGCCTACGGGGAGGAACGTCATCTTACAATTGACAGATGAGTTCCTACCCCCTTTAGAGCAAGCCAAGTACAACACTAACTATGGATTCAGCTCCGTGAAATTGAATGCCTATACGGGTATCACACAAATAAGCCCCGGTTATTCCGAGCCGATGGAGGTAGCAGAAGCCGGCGGTGAACCTGAAGCACCAGGAGCATAGGCAAGGAAGAAAGTGCAAGCGCGCCTGTGATGGAGAATGATTCTCCAATGCAGGAACTAGTTAGTCCTGACCGGGAGGAGGTGAACACTGCAGATACAGATGGTCCAGATAAATCTCCATCACAATAAGCTTGCAACGGAGAGCTTAGATATCCTTCTAAATGAGTATAACATAGATATTGGTTTAGTTCAAGAACCTTGGGTCAAAAATTACGACATACTCGTACTAAAATACAAATCGCACACACTGTCTTACATAAAGGGTGCAAGTAAGCTGCAGGTTTGAATCCTAGCCAAGACATTAACTTGTCTTAATTGGCCAATTCCAGTACCGATGACTTAAATGACATCCGATGAGAATTCAGCTACATGTACCGAGGACCAGCAAGGTGTCCTCGGTACCGGATCCCAGCAATGGAAGGCGTATGCGGTCCCAAGCAAAGAAGGGAACGCCGGGTCTGTGGAAGAGAACAGGAAATCACCAGGACGGTGATAGAGCCAAGGTAGGAGGAGGAGGAGTAAAAACTTACTCCTGTGTCGCGGTAAACGATCTCCGTATCAATGTCTTGATGTGAGTAGGGGATGAATTCAGTGACCTTGGAAGACGGATTTATCACACTAAGGTGTGTGAACCAGAAGTCCAGAACCTGGCTATGTGAAACTGTCAAGGAAATGCCCTACCATTGGGAGGGACTGAACAGGAGGGTGAAGATCTTTGTGCCAGAGCAACCAGAGGGCAAGGATATCATCCCGAAGAGCCTGAGGAAACAGAAGTCAGGAGGTATCCTTACTCCAAGTGGAAGGTGTCTCGTGTAGAAAGGTATGTGGGGGATACCGCAGGCGGAACTGCCCTATCGTTATGTAAACCTAAATAGTAAAGCGAGAGGAGAGTAAAGTGGGAGGTGGGCACGTACCGAGGGAGGTGGGTGGGATCACCCTGAAGGTTTGGGAACTTAAAGTTCACCACACTAATCAGATATGATATGCCGCTGTTTTATGGAAGAGATGCTGGACATAGCGCTGCTGCAGAAACTCCGGATATTCAGGAGGAGAATAAGAAGTAGGGCTTCACGGCACCGAGACAAGACCGAGACTTTGGCAGATCTCGGTCTTGGTCTCGTCAAGGTGAAGACGATCTCGCTCTCGATCTCGATCTCGGCGAGATAAAGGCCAGTCTCGGTGCGATCTCGCTCTCGGCAAGATAAAAAAAGGGTATTTCGGTGGAATAACGGGGAGCGAGGACAAGTGATATATCTATGTATATATGCATTTTCTTCATATTTCCATCGTCAAAATAAGATAGCAAAGGCTCTTGTTTGCTATTGGGGATAAAGCGCAAATATCTGAAGAAGGAAATAATGTAGAAAGAAGCGATTGGGGAGAGCAGTGTATACTTATATGCCCCATAAATCACACAATTGGAATTTTTCGGAGCGACATAAAAGCTGAAACAACTAAAAAAAATTTTCCACAGTAAAATGATAAAAACTAATATCTCGTCCACTCTCGTCACCACAATCTCGCTCTCGGTATCGTACTGTTACCAATGATATTGGTCTCGCTGCCGGTCTCGGTATCGTGTCGAGACCGATACCGGCAGCGAGATTTATCTCGAGTATCGTGAAGCCCTAATAAGAAGGCTCCCGGAGCGTGTCAGATTAACCATACGCGATTTTATGTAAAATCAGATAGAACAACTAGATCCTGCATTCTAGTCAGGAGAGGAATTTAGGCAATGTTACCGCCACAACTCAGTACGCCAGACCTTGCAGTGATCCGTGTGGGATCCGGGCGAAGTGTGTTCTGCCCTCGAGTTACCTACCAAACGATTAACAAGTTTTTCCCCCAGGCGGAAAGCCAGAGACTTTGGTGATGGACTGCAAGGACAGAAATGAAGGGGTAGTATTAGGTTATGATGCGAATGCCTCCAACACAGTGTAGGGTAGCACCAATAACAACCGTAGAGAGCAGATATGCTTGAATTCGCGGTATAAAGCAACTTAGCTAATTTAAATAGGGGTACCGAACCAACTGGTAGACGTAACGAGGTTGTCGACGTAACCCGTAACCCGTATGAGACGGACCTCCATAACTTTTGACATACTATATGGGGCACATGAGAGATGTAACCGCAGACTGATCAGGATTCCTAAGAACCGGGATGTGTTAAGGGAAAAAAATACCACTCAAGCTAATCTTATAAAGCAAAAAGCGCTGGCTTACTAATAGTCACATCTCTTAAAAGGGATCTCTGAATTGGTATACTAACGATCTCAAGATGGGCGACAGAACGGGCGTCGGAGTCTATGAACCTAGACCCCGATTGCGCAAGGCGCTCTATCTGCGCTTACCATCTTTCAAGCCGATATACACGACATTGATCTCTGCACGTGCGAGATTATTCAATGAAGAGCCAAAATATATATAATGTCGGGCGGTCAAGCGGAACTCAGGGTCCAACTAATACAATTTGAGTCTAGCATTTCCTGGGACTATCTTAATGTACTTAGTAACTTTGACCTGGCAAAAAAAAGCGCAGATTCTTAATTCATCGGTTCTGAACCGTTCTGTGACAACTTGAAAAGTCAGCTGGCAAATCAGGTAATGAGAGGAAAGACGCCAGCACTCACACTGGAAAAATACTCCGCGGTTAAGACAAGCAAAAAGGTTCATATCTTACTCGAAATCAAAGAGCGAGCGCGTTACTCTCACTTAGCAAAAAAGATTTATGGATTATAATAGGACTTTTAACTGGTCATTGCCCCGCTGAGGGGAACACCTGCCGCTTTTGTTTGGAAGAGGAGACAGGTGAACACATTCCCTGTCTCTGCGAGACCCACAGCTACTTCAGGCTTAGACATCTCAGTAAGGCGTTCGGATCGGCGGTAGACATAGTTACAGCCTCCAAGGACACTTTGGGCATAAGCAAGGAATTAAAGTTCGATTGGGTGGCTTAAGTTTATCATAGCATCTCGTCACAACAGATCTTTCTGGGCGAGGCGACAGAAGGGAAATACATGTCCTTAGATGAACATTTATAAAAATAGTAAGCCAAAAGATCGTCAAAATCCGACATGATAGTTGAGGAGAATAGAATATTTGTACAGTTTTGACCTAATAATATATCCTTCAAATAATTGCATCTCATAATTTCGTAAAAAGGTACACAACTCTTAATCAGCTTCCAACATTGCCCTTAATTTGACTCCCACTCATCAATTTTAAGTTCTTCAGTAATTACTCCACTCGACTTAAACTCAACTTTTATCACCTCAAACTCTCGAAACTCGTTACAGTTGCATTCATAATTGAATTCACCTTGACTCATCTCTTTTCGTCTGAATAAACCATATATACATGCCCTGCTTGAATATTTATAAGCCGGCAAAAGCTCCACAGAACTTGCAATCTTCTAATGATGCGAATCACGATGGCAACGACAACGACAACGACGACAACCTCCCCCTTATAAAGGTATCAGCTGTTCTTTATTGGTACTGGAACGTACACTGGATACGTTCATTGCTCTTTTGTTTTGTTAACTTTAATGAGCTCTCGCATAATAAACGCAACCAAAAGTCACGTAATTAAGATGAAAAATAATTCCAGCAGCAAACTAGTATTTAAGTCAATTACCAGAGGTGTGTGTCTTCCTAAAACTACTAGTGGATCATTAAATAGAAACGTCTTCTTTGCACATGTCACGGCATAGTTATGAGGGCATTCTACCGCTCACAGTCAAATGGTACCGGAGTCATTAATCATTCCGGTGTCGTATTAAAATATCATTCCTTTGTCAAAGCTGTTAACACTCACTCGTTTTCCTCTAATTATTTGACTGCCACAACCACTGAAAATGGTGATGAGCTTGACAGTCGTAGTATTTGGGAATGATAGGGACTGTTTTGGGGGTTCATTGTCATTGCTGATTTTGGTAAGGTGCAAAATTATCAGTTTTGAGTGCACATCAATCACTCCGAAAGCTCAATTTCTGAAATTGTGTCAGTTGAAATGTCCCCATAGGTTGATATATGACCGACACCTTCGTAATCTAGCATTAGTTACTAATGTGTCCATCCACGTCAGTTTTATCTAAATGAGGCATTGAATAATATCGTAAGTAGAGTTTAACTTTTTCCACTCCGTAATAAGAAAAGTTGACTATTTCGATTCAAATTTATAGAAAGTTTGCTATATGTTTGAAAGTTTGCTATGAAAGTTTGCTACTCATAGACCTGGAGTTGTCCGGTCACAAGGTTATTGCCTATGCCGATGATATTGTCCTGATATGTTCAGGTAAGCACCCCAATACACTGGCTGAGGTGTTACAACACGCCCTCTCCAAGACTTCATCATGGAGTGATGGGTGTGGTCTAGGTATAAACCCTAACAAAACAGAGTTAATACTCTTCTCTCGGAGGCATAAAACACCTCCTATTAATTGCCCTACACTAGACGGAGTTAGGCTGGAACTGTGTAATCAGGTCAAGTATCTAGGTTTAGTCCTAGATAGAAAACTTACCTGGAAGCCTAACATCCAAGAAAGAGTACGGAAAGCTACAATAGCGCTGTACTCGTGTAAGAAGGCTATAGGGAAAAGATGGGGTATGGAACCACGCATTGTGAATTGGCTCTATACAAGTGTCATACGGCCTATACTCATGTATGGTGTGATTGTCTGGTGGCCGGCACTAAATATAGCAACCCATCTCAAAGCAATGGACAAAGTTCAGAGGATGGCAGCACTACTGATAACAGGTGCCCTGAGAACCACACCTTCTAAAGCCCTGAACACTATTCTCCACCTTTTACCGTTGGATCTCTTTGGTAAGCAAACCGCATCATCAGCCGCCATTAGGCTTAACTCAATCCAGACCTGGAAGCGAACTGATTTCGGTCACTCCAAAATATTGCAAAGTAGAACTGCCAGCAATATCGACTTCACCTCGCCCAAGCCTTTCTTTGGAGCAAAATTCGGTTCCTTCTTTCCCACCAGATCGGAATGGGAGAAAGGTCCTCCCCAATGGGAGAACTCAGTGCATCTCTATACTGACAGCTCCAAATTGGATGGCAGGAGATGGTGGAGGAATATTCTCGGAACACTTGGACCTCGATGTCTCATTTCGCTTACCTGACTACTGCAGCGTGTTTCAAGCAGAAATCATGGCTATAAAAGTAGCTGCGGACCGCCTGAATCAACTAACGCTACCTACAGACAATGTATGTATTTTCACAGATAGTCAGGCAGCTATTAAATCCCTTTCGGGAGTATACACAACCTCCAAAACGGTTATAATATGTCGCTCAAGTCAAGAGGGCTCATCCTACTCGGACGCACTCGGCTGGGCGTGCCCTCAAACGACTTCTGTAGGAGTTGCCACGACGAGGAGGAAGAGGAAACCATACTGTCAGAAACCTGACTCGATGTCAGAAACCTGACTCGATTTATCGGGAGTTCAAAATGGTTCCCGACGACGAATTAAGGATGAACACCCTTCACAACCCAGTCAAAATAATTTTGACTTCCCGTGAACTAGTTCCACTGGATGCAAGAAACTGGTTCGGTGCACAGGGGACAGAATGTTAACCCTCCTATTCCTTAGGTAATTTATGGGGTTGTTAATTTCAAGCCTCAATGTGGTAGCACAAAGGGCCTCTTAGGCCTTAGCATGGAACGACCTCGATTTCCAAAATTAAGACAGATTTTATGTAATACCACAAAAAATGGAACCACAAGTAGTAGTAAAATTTTGCAACGCACTTCCTCAACGATCCCTCCTTTTCTTAAATATATTCCTAAGAGCGCACGTACAGACCCGAAACTTTGCAACAAATCTTAAGAGCTTCAGTCGAATATTGCATAATTTTTCATTCAAATTGTGCAATAAATAGGAACAAGAACGAGAGAGATTTGGCAGGAAAAATTTTGTTCTCTACAGTAGTTATCAGTGGCAGAATCAATGTCTTACCCGCAGTATACTGCAGTAGAGCGCATGGTAGGAGCATTCACATGTAACAATTTGTATCCTGAACAAGAACCTAATTTCTCTTCCAAAGCCTACGTGATGCAATTTTAAGTAAAATCCTGAACGTACCTCTTCCACCTGTTCATTGTAGCAAATTTAATACAGAAATTAATGTTCCTTTTAGCCGATGCTCTTTAAGCTTTATTGCAACATCCATACAGTTGATTCCACTCCTCTAGCTCCCGTCTGCGACCATCAGTTTCCAGAGTTAAGTTACTCCACTGACTTCACGACTATCCTAATTTACTCCCTTCGCTGAGACTATCGCACTCAAATTAGGTTATAGGAATCAGGAGGTAGATAACAAGCGCGCAACGTTATAGTGTTTGTCCTTTGATGCTCCCTTTCGTCACCACCTGACTCGGGTAAAGGTCATTTCAAGTTTTTCCTCGGAATTTTTGCATGAGCTCTCAATTGGATCTATCCCTGTTACAACGAAGGAAACTTGTTGGGAATATATTCAGGGAATTTTTTTTTGTTGTGTGCTCCTACTGATGTGATCTCATAATTTAGTTGCAATTTTCGAGTTAAAAATTCATTGGCACTCTGAGATGGAGTGGTATACTTATGGGATGTACCTGGTTAAGTATGCCATTCCTTGGGAATTTATTTTATTTGAACAAAGTTTCCTAGTTTTGGATGACTTCAAGGCGTTAAGGTTTTTCGAATAGGATAACAACATTCTTACGGTGAATTTTTAATTTCATGATTTTGGTAGACGATCCCAAAAGCAACAAAATACAAATCGTTGCCCAGAGACTTTAAACGTGACTGTGTTTTAATTGACAGCGGGCAGACTAAAACCTACATAAAATAGAAGCTTTTCAGAAAGCAAAGCGTTATTGTATTGATCCTTAATAAATGAAGCAATCTGGTTATAAATTCCAGAAGATATAGATTGAACATAAACAGCAACACTGCGCACTACTAAGCATACAAAACGCCATCTTCCACAGAAACACTAAGAAAAGAGTAACGACCATGGCGAAAGAAGTTTGAGTACAGCAGACGACATCGATGGAGTAAGTGATAACGTATCGGCCTTCCATCCCGGATCTCCCAGGTTCGAACCCCACCGGCGGTGACCCATGGTTATTTTCTTCTGACAACATATTACGATAGAAGGATCATTGCTGGTTGCAGAGTAACGTCGGTGATTCGGAAACCACTTTAAATTAATTGTAGGTTCACTTGCAATCGTTGTCTCGAATCGGGAGAAATTCTTCTGTCATCGCACGCCCCACAAGAGGCTACACGAGTTAAAAGGGGAGACGGCATCGAAAGTCTCGCTGATAAGGGTTTTGAGGTCTTAGAAATTGGTACCAAACGTCAAAAGAGAGCTGCGTGAATCTAGAGTGAACGCTAGAGTGACCACAATTAACCGCCAGTATTGACCACCCTCCAGTCACGAAATATGAGAAAAATTTATTGGAGGTCAACTTCACCGCTGCCCCAAAATATGATAATAACTCGCTTTTATAGTTCCGTATCTGAAAACGAAAAACAGAAGGATTTCTCTTACGTCCGTTATCTATCTGTCACATACATTTTTCTCCAAAATATGCAAAAAACACACGGTTCCCCATCCCTCCCTGATCGTCTAGGATTCTAAAGCTAAAAGTATTGAGACATATAACAGGCAAACTTCCGCTTTTTCGTCAGTCTCATAGCTGATGGAAAAAAAATTTCTCTACAGAACTCTGATTACGCAAGCCCTACTCTTTTTTGACCCGTCTTTATTACCGGATAGGATTGACAATCGGCTGACAAGTTTTAACCGCCCATAAAAAAATTCGTCACAAATGGATATTTTTAATCACTCAAATATAAGGCTCTGCTATAGCCTGTCCCAAGTCCGGTTGAGAAAGGAGGAGGGCAACTCACGCCCCAGCGTTACCTTAGAGACACTCTATCTGCAATATAAACTCACTCTCAGTGATTTCTAGAACGCCTCAAGGAGCAACCCTTCTTCTGAGATAATATAGGTAGGCTTGTAACCCGCTTATCTGAAAAATCAAACCATACACACGAAATGTCTAATACGTCTCGGATACGTCGGACTGATTTTGTGATGACGACCCTTGACTATAATCATTGGATCGGCCTATAGAACGTGAGAACTCTGTGTGACGAGTCTGGATACGCGAAAATCATGGTAGTGGAGCATGAAATGGTCCAGTATAAAATAAATAAACATTAGGATTAAACTGAACTATAAGGAGAGGAAATGGTTCATCACATACATCTGAAACCATGCTGCAATACTCTGGCTATGAAGAATCAGAAACTCTCTGCATGGCAGGTGTAAGCTTGTTACTAACTAAGCTTGCCCGCCGATCACCAATGGAATGGTCACCAATATCCGATCGACAAATCATCACCAGGATCCGGATCACGGTTCATAACATCTCAATAATTTAGTGCTCCGACCGAGCAAGGGCATATGACAGCAAAAGAGCCCTTCTACGAACTCCTTGGCGACACCTTTGATAAGGCTCCTAAGGTTGATATCTAACATCGGCCTGGAACGTGTAATAACTATAACTGAACTCGAACACAGGACCACAAGTGGGGAATGGTTTCTAGAATTTCTGAATGATAGAACTTTTCTATCAGATAGCTTCAACGCCCCCACGAAAGACTCGTTCAAGTGTGTCTGACCTCATAGTAGTCAAAATCTTTCCAAGTACACTTGTGCTATAAATGTGTGACAGAGTTGTCCCGTGAGTAAAGTCGAAATATTTTAAATTCTAATTATATGGATGAAGATAGGGAACAATTTTCAGGAATTTTGAAACTTAAATAAAATGAGTGATGACGCAATTTTCATAATAATTTTCATTTCAACCAGCACAGCTCATCGTGAGAAGAAAAGTCCTTAACTCTGTCAGAAAATCTAATTTGCTGGTTGACATTTCGCAGTTAATAAAAAAGTGAAAAATTGATAAGTTTAAATCCAATAAAATGGCAAGTGATTGAGGTGGGGTATTAGAGGTAGAATAAATCAAACAAGCTTTCCAAACAACAACTAAATCGCCAATGTATACCTCAAATATGTCAGCGAGCGTGAACAGCAGATTACATAAAGCAAAATGTCTCCACACGAGAGGTTTTTACGACGTCAAAAAAGTAGAATACTTCAGCAATGAAATCCATCTTAACAAGAAAAAAACTGAAAAAAAAATGGATTGCAAAGAAACGACAAAAATAATGAGGACATTTTGCATGGTTCGTTTAAGTGGGTTTCGGAGGGGGTGGGGGGATATAGGAATGGCCTTTCAACTGTCTCAATTGTCGTTAATAAGATAGGACACTTTTCTTATTCACTTGACGAAAAATAATTTTAAATATGACAACAAACGCTCGCTGGAGCTCGTCCAATAAAAACGATGAAAATGGAAAATTTCTTCAAGGGAATCGTAATTGAATTTTTATTTTTTTCCTAGTTTGCGAAAATTCTTGCATAATTGTTTTGCCATCTGAGTGGGAACATTAGAACGTTGGAAAAATTCAAGATTCAAATTTTTATAGTCGAAAAATTAGCATTAAGTTTATGAATAACGAGCAAAACAGAATTGAAAGCAACAATCGAGAAAAGAAGGAGAGGGGGAACGTTAGTAAGTCAAGTCAAAGTTTCGGAGTTAGTCGAGTGAGCAATTTTAATTTTGCCATTGAGTTGGATTTTAGATGAACAATTGGAAACAATTTTGTATTGAGAGAGAGAAGATTTTACTCGAATTATTGAGGTATAATAGTTCAAATGGGGCCCTCCTACCCACTAAAACTTGTGACCTACAATAAGTCGCTTTTGTTTTAATATTATATTTCCATTTTTATCTCAACTTCTTGTTGGATCAAATTCATGTTATTTTAAAGGCTCCCATCTTCTTCTCTCCTTTCAATTTGTTGTCTTGATCAAAAATGTCATGCACCAGAAAATTTTACATTAAACATAGAGCACCAATAACATGCCATATGTACTTCATGTTGCAGGAAATGAACTTTTATATAACCCTTCCATATACTGCAAATTCACCAGGTTTTAAGGTAATCGTTATTTCTGGTAAAATTAAGAGTTTTGGACTGATTCCAAGCAGATATAATATTAAGAGGTTATTTGTTTTGATAAATCAAATTTGGCACACAAATAGGACTGAGGATGGAGGGGAGAAAACTAACAAAAACTTGAAAAAGTCGTAACTAAACAGCACCAAGTACAAGACGAATTTTTCTCATTCTTGTAATGTAGCCTAAATACTTCTTTTATCCTTAGGAATTTCACTCGATTCGATGACAGATATTGCAAGAGGTGTTATAACATTACTATGAATTCCCAATGGCGTAATTCTTTCTATCGGAAAAACATGGGGATCACCAATGGGATCTGAACCTGCTGCTCTGGATTATCATCGAGCAATGGAGGTTCCCTTTACATCTTATGTTCGTTGATTTCGAAAAGGCGTTTGACAGCGTTGATCTCGAATACATATAGGCAGCTTTACATACGAAATATTATCACAGTCATAAAGCAGTCCTACCAATGTCATATCCTTCACAACGGAAAACTGTCGGATCCCTTCCAAGAGTTCAACAGAGTAAGACAAGTATGCATATTGTCACCTTTGATTTTCTTATCCGTCGTGACGTATTTAGAAACTTTTTAAACACCTTACGCACCTGGCCTATACCAACGATGTATATCTTCTATCAAATAAACCATGTAGCCCAAATACCCGAAGCTCTGAGTAGAGAATGTCGCATAGCAGGGCTTAAGATCAAACTTATGAACTTGGACTCTCCAGGAGACAAGATGCAATGTATGTTGAAAAGCAGCAAATAGAATTTTTTTGAAAAATGTTGTTGCCTCGGAAGCAGAATAACAACATATGGCGG
Source organism: Leptarthrus brevirostris (assembly GCA_964036015.1). NCBI lineage: Eukaryota > Metazoa > Arthropoda > Insecta > Diptera > Asilidae > Leptarthrus > Leptarthrus brevirostris. The sequence goes on from OZ038373.1 coordinate 12,783,637, forward strand.
AGCGGAAGCTGATGAAAAGGATCACAGCAACAAGGCTCGAGTTGCATTTAATTCTTTTGCTGAACGTAAAATATGTTCTGTTCTACGCCTGTTCACCATGGAAAGTGACCTGTCAAATAACATCTTAGCTACAAACAACTGTCAACTGGTGTCTCCGGCGCAACGTTAAAATCCACTGGCCGGAGGTCATTGCCAACGAAGACCTACATAGCCTCGCAGGCCCAGACAGGATAGACATCGGTATTCGAAGACGAAAATGACAATCAGTAAGCCGCTCACGAACAGAACCAAATAGCATCGCTCAACCGGCTCTAGATTGGAACCCGCAAGGGACCCAAGGTAGACGACGAATTCGGCGAAAACGCATCGAGCAGATCCGTAGAGAAGTAATGTGCTCACATTAAAACATCATGGCAGCAGTTGAAGGCATTGTAGCAGAGTCAAACCAAGTGGAAGTCTTTTTAGTAGAGGTTAAAGGAAGCAGAGAGAAACTTAGATCTAGACAGATCTAGATAGACCTGGGTCTTACTAAGGATTCGCTTAAACGATCTCTGTTATCTGTGCACCCCTGATTGTTGTGTTTGGACGTGTTTTGGTTTTTTGTTTACAAATATTTTTCTTTGCATGTTGGTGTGGGAGCCTCCTTCACCTCAATATATGTTATATTCTGGTTAATAGGTCAATTGATTCCAGGCTTCTGAGTTAGAAGGGTTAATTCTATAGGTATTTAGATCACTGATGTCTTGGATGCTAGGTAATCCGTGCGAACGGACATGACATTTGTACAGATATTAAAAGTGTTGATATTTCTTTATGATAATGCTAAGGCTCAGGGAATGCCCTATGATTTTAGAGCACAAAAATGGCCTAAGAGATTGGGCGAAAGAGATGTATCATATTCGTTAGGAAAGATTCGTACGTCCAATTTCGACTTCAGGGATAAAGGGGGTGATGAGGCGCGACTTGGAGACAGGCTAGCAACTTCGTTAGAACAATGGCTGAAAAGATAGCGTCAGAAGGATTAGAGACAATCGACATTCAGTGCTCTCAAATATTATGAAATTAAAGATTTATTAGTATTTTTTTGAATTTTATCTATCGCGGACATTGCGGTATGTGGGCTGCTGAAAAGTGGGAATTACACTGGAATCTACGCCACCCATTTTTAGTGAATACGTCGATCCCGCTAAGTTTACTGGCTTTATCAAAACCCATGTTAATAAGTGAGGGTGAATTGATTATATTTGGGTTGAGAGTGGACTGGATATTTTTTTAGGGCATTATATATCACTGTGCTTTGGTTGCGGTGAAGATAGCGCGATTTGCGAGGATCGTAAAAATAAAATTTTTATAATAAAACGAAGGAATTAGGTTAGTGAAAGCACTGAACCCTGAGAGACACCGTCATCTATTTCGTCTATTATAACACGGAACGAATGGCCTGACAAAAAACTTTAGTAAATGAAATTGGTCCTTAGTTAGAGAGGTCACATGTCTGTCGGCTGAACGTGACAGGTAAAATAGCTTACGCAGAGGTTTAGCTAAAGCATAGGCCCAGCCTTTTAGAAACAGGGGCAAAAAATCATCAGGTTCATATAAAAAAAAAAAACCGTTGACAATTTTAAAATGCCAATCTCTTCGCCTGCTGAGTGGGAACCTAATTGACGGCTCTTAACTTCAAATCACCACATTTTTTAAGACTCCAAAACTAAAAACGAAAGTGGAACTAATATTCTACGAGAAGCCGCGCACGGAGAGGTATCTTCGTATAGAAGGGTACTTTACCGTCTTTTAGGCAGCAGTCATGTCAATCTTATCGGTTAATTTCAGTTGTGGAGAGAAAAGTGAAATCCCCAGGTGTTCGGAGATGTAGGTGACTGTCGAAGCACTTTCAAACAACCATTTCGTTACCTCTAGGGTAGTGAGGAATGCAAAAAAAAATCCTTCTTAGGCTGAATAAGTTTTCCCTGCACTGGGTCTGTATCATTACGCATTCGTCAAGACCCACCCATTTTAAATGGGTCTAAGAGATAATGTCTTTGGTGTTATAAGGGTTTCACGTGCCACCGGCGTCCCACGCTTGTTTTCAACTGAAAGCAGGTTACGTTAAAAGATCATAAGGGGTTGCAAAGTAATGTCAGTGGCTAGGAAACCATCTTAGGTCGTGTTACTATAGTATTTGTCATCGAAACGAGTAAGGTACTTCTCTCGACATATGCCTATAGAGAGAACAGAATTCTTACAGGTTGTCAAGTGGTGTGAAGAATGTGGGGTGGATGCCAAGACGGTAACGCAGTTTCTCCTAGTATCTGAGTTTCCATCCATTTAGAATAAATTTGTGATGGCCGCAGCCATGGGTAAGCCCGAAACCAACTGAAAATGACACAAACACGGTGCAATAATGAAATAAACGAGAGATAAGATGGAAGATTAAAAGGATCAAAGAAGACTTAGAGCACTTTTAAATATATTTTTCTCCAAGAAAAGAGAAATGTTGTAATCTCTGCTTGAAAATCAATGCCAGTAAAACCATTTAAATTGTTATCATAATCGTGCTTGACAAAATTGTACATTTCGGTTGTAATTACAAAGTCCTTGAAATAGTTGGCACCAGCTTTGCCCATTTGCATAATTGAAAGATGATTTGCAATTCCATTTGAGGAAATTTAGGTAACCCTCAAAAGCAGTGTTAGCTAGCCAGAAGCTGCTGAGGACCGCAGACAGGGTTTTGTTCATATTCCATAGATATACCCGTTGCAATATATAACCTATGCTATCCTGCAGCATGTTCTGGCTTTCCGTCTTTCTATGCACCCTCAAAGCTGTGAATTGGAACTGCAAATTGGTCACTTTTGGACGAGGATATACAAATTTACTATTTGTTGAGTGCTACAGAAATTTAATAAGGGCGAGCAGCAGATGCCAAATGATCCCGCAGTTAGCCATTGCCATTCGGAAGTAATTCAATCTGACATTGGTTGATGGAATCTAGCCGGAGCAATTCTTGGGTTGGTTGAAGGTAAATAAATGTGGCATTTTCCATAAACAATTTACGAGCTTATGGGTTAGGACTGCAGATCATTTCTTGAAATGTGCCAACTATGCAAACGTTGTGCCAAATATTTACGTAATAATTTGTTTCTCTCTCCTGAATAAGATGGCAATTTTTCAACGTCAAAAGTTTCAATATTTCGGAAATGTGGAAAAAATCTTTTTCAAGAGAAAAACTTTTCGCAAGAAAGCGATAAAAGCAACATATGACTCAACCCCTGGTACAGGCTGTCGCCATCATCAATGATTTGTGGGCGAGTGTCCTACTCTTTATGGAAAGATGCTTGGCCAATGATGATGAGAGAATAACCAACCAACCACCCACCAAAATGTTGCCATGCTGACTTGACTCTCTTGACGTCATCCTGACATTGAAAAGTTTTTCCCATCCCCTCATCCCGATGTCCATTAGCTTATGTCTCAGTCAAAGGGAATGTGAGTCACCTAATGAAAACCTTGAGTAGAAACGCGCACGGTTAAACTTTCTACTAAAGGAGAAGAATAAAACGAAGGCAGCGAGGAGTAACTTTTTGACAAAAGGGGTCCTCACCTTACAGTTTACAGTATTCCCATTGCCTACGCCAATATTGTCCTTATACACACACTGGCTGCTATTGTGGGTGTGCGAATGGAAACTGTTTAGGCATGCAAAATACTCCATTTCACGCTTCTTTAAGGTTCGTTTATGTCTTGCTGGTTTTGTTCACATTTCAACGTCTTATTAAACTTAATAAGGCAGCACATAAGCAGATCTCGACCCGGGATAGGAAAGCATGACGTATCCCCATATCAAGCCTGCTGGTTTTCGTGCAAAAATTCATCAATCCATGGCACCACACAATGTTTCACGTGGCTTAGGGACGAAATCAAATGTTATCTGATTGGCCAAATTTATGGAGAAAAAATTCCGAGTTAGTGGCCCAGTTGGAACAGAGCGCTGTGCCAGTTTCATTAAAGTTCTTGGAAAGTTTATTCAATCAGCCTTCTCTCCCTTGGTCCTGCTGCAGGGATGAAGAAGCACAAGGTAAAGTTGTAATTGATTTTTTTTTTTGAACTTTTGTTATTAGAAAGAACAACTTTGGATATTAAAGGATTCGGACTAGTTTTGAATTTTGGTAATTCTTCGGTCGTCATAAGGCTACGCAAAAACTACGAGGAATCAGTTGAATGGAAACGAAAAACTTTTCAATCAAAACAATTTCATCAAATTTTAGTGGACCAGTCGAGAAGTCTATCCCTAATTCATTGAAATTTACCTCTTTTTAGTCCATTAGCCGTTCTAAGTTGTCAGGGAAAGTTTTATTATTTCGTAAATGTTTCAGGGACTTTAACACACTAAAACCACCTCTTCTTCACGATTTTCCCCCACGGAACTTTCGATTAACATTACTATCCTTCTACTTTTGACATTGAGATTTCCCCGGTGTAAAAAAAGTTTTATCTTATTTGAGAGGCTAAAGATGTCTGTTCTGACTAGGTTAGTCCAAACAAATGGAGAACGTGTGGAAAACTATTTGCATATTTGTGGAAATCCCTGGACGTATGGATTTGGCTACAAATCTAGATTTTATCTTCAGAAAGGGAATATGAATTCAACATTTTAAGAATTATTTCTGAGGACTGACTTCGCCCGGTAACGTCGGGCAGGTAAAGTGTGAGATTTACTCGAACACTACTGTACTATACTATACATGCAGATTCAAGCCACGGCCTACGAATTTTTCTTTCATAAAAAATAAATCCGCTCCGTCTCTGGCCTGTTGCCTAGCTCGCAGTCATCCAAAAACTAAACATTCAATTTCCCTCATTCCCCTTACCCTAAAATTCCTTTCCGGCCATAGCCATGCTAAGCACATCATAGGATTGTTGTCACCTGGGCTTTGGCTACATCATAAAAATGCGTCTTGGTCCGCTCAATCCTTACACCAAAGGCGACTTTATCTCACCTCACCTTAGATATTGCAAGAAGTTCAATATCTCGACGTCGACGAGCTTAAAAAACCGCAGACAAAAGCTGAGAGGAGCGAATGACAAACATTGGCCTCGGAGTAGGGTTCCGACTGTTGCATACCGTTAAAACCCGAGTAGAGTCGCTGTAATCGAACACCTAGCAGCTCTGTTAGCAAGTCCTAATCTCACTTCCCCGTGGCGCCACTTTGTATACTTCTTCGGAAGAAGCTAAAGGAAGATAGGTAAATGAGGGGCACTCTGCGCCACAAAACAGAGTTATGTAGGTTGGGCTAAGCGCCAGAAACCCACTAAGAATCGGCAAATAAAGCCTCGGATTTCGACGGATAACACGATGACGACCTTTGCTTTTAGATCAAGGACACAAATTGTAACTTGGAATGTAAGAACTCTGCTGGAAGTAGTCCTTAACGAGATGAACCGATATAACATCAAGCTCACGAGACAGATTAGATGGCACGATACCGGTGAGCATATCTGTCCAAGTGAGAAATACTTTTTATATTCTTGTAGGAACTCTGAAACTAATAGGGATGGCGTTAGCAAGATACTTACCAACGAAGACAGGCTCAGTATTATTACCTGGTCAGCAGTTTCTGAGAGCAACATCACTGCGCGTCTACGTACCAGGTTAAGAAAGACCACCATAGTTCACGCTTCAACAGAAGACACAGAAGATGTTATGAAAGACGAGTTTTACACGAAATTGACTGAGGTTTTTCGCTCCATTCCTAGAGGGGACATAATTGTTTTAATGGGTAACATTACCGCTTAAATCAGATGGACCGCTAGACTAATACCAGACCTAAAGAAGTGGCTAAAGCGAGAACACGTTGAGGTAAACTACTACCTGACGCAGTGCTTGACCGGACACGTGTACTTTAACGCTTACCTCCATAAAATGGAAAAAAAAGAAAGCCCAGCCTGCCAATACGGCGACTCCCAGAACAACGACGCCCAACACACCTTCTTCGAATGCAGAAGGTGGAACGCAGAGAGACAGGAGCTAGAAGAAGAGCTCGGGGGATTCACGCCCGAAGACATAGTGAACAGCATATTCAGAGGTAAAGCGCAATGGGACCGTGTTGCAGTATTTATCCAGAAGATCCTGCAACAAAAGAAAAAGGAAACCCCAGAAGCACTGGACGAACTGTAGTAGGATAAGACCTAGAACATAAGAAGCCAATGATGGCGTAATAGGTACCACCCTGAAGTAATACGAAAAGTAGTCCCGCGGTGGAGACATGCCTGAAAGGAGGAGGTTTTTTAGTGGGTGCGAGTCCCACACACCAGGGCAAGGCACCGAACTGACGGTGCATAAAGCATTTTTCCCCCTCCATAAAAAAAATCGCTTAAATCAACCCCAAAACACCGGACTTGAATATGTCATCGAGGCATGAGCCATTGATGCAATGGTGAGCTTTTCGTTTTTCACTTTTGTAAATCTCACCAACTTGCACTAAAAGTGACTATCCCTTGGTAATAGCTGCTATTCCCCTTAAAATTGCCGCTGGCAGAACCAGTCAACATAACACCACAAGTCGTAAAAATGTTTTGCGGAACAGTACCAAAATGTAGGTATGTAGAAAAATTCCAGCAATATCTGAACCAGTGGAACGTTTCTGAAGATACAAATATAGAGGAATTATGGGTGTACATCCAAAGAAGCCGGCAATAGTGGATTTCGGACACAATCTGGTAGAAGTAGAACGTAGAAGGGCCCTGAAAAGTAACGTAAACTCCACAGGCGATCAAGAACGACTTCGACAACTACAAAACGAGTACTCTCAACTTCATCGGTATGTAAAATGAAGCACAATAAAAGGCGGCAAAAGGGGCAAACCCAGGCGATAGTAAGGTGCTGTATCAAATAATTAAACAGCTCTCGTGAAAGCACTCTACCAAGAAACACGACGTAAAGAATGAGGCTGAAAGGATGCTGTGCAGTTATAAGGAGCAACTCCAGAGATGGAAAGAACACTTCCCCAACGTTCTAAATAGATCTTTTACACAGAGGTCTGCAGAAATAAATATGACATTGATTACACCCAATCCTGAAAATAGCCGGAGGATTGGACGGAAGATGTGATATTAAAAATAGCGAAAAGGGAGACTTAAGCGTGCGTAATAATTGGAGAAGCATCTGTCTACTACCAACTGTTGGTAAAGTCGATAGGACCACATAATACTAACTAGGATCAAGGACTCAGTATATGGAACGATTAAAAGGCAACAGGACAGGTTTAGAAAGAATTGCTCCTGTGTAGACCATATTAACACCTTAAGGGTCATTGTGGAGCAATCTACCGAATCACTGCCCCCTTACATTGTCTTTGTAGATTATGAAAAGGCGTTGACTCGGTTGATAGGAGCTTAAGTGGCAGGTATTACGGCAAAGCGTGCTACTAGACATAATAATGGAATTAATTAAGACTCTATGCACCAATTCGAGATGCAGAGTTCTTCATAATGAGATATTGTCAGACAACTTTGAAGTGAATTTTGGTGTATGACAAAAATGTTTACTTCCTCCGCTTCGGTTTCAAATCGTAATAAACGACATACTTGTCAGCGCTCTCGATAGAGGATTATGCGGAATGCAATGGCAACTGCTAGATCGCCTGGACTACGCTAATGACATCTGCTTGCTGGCCTATCGTCACCAGGACCTAAACAAAATGATACAAAATTTAGCGACAGAGATTAGGTCGGCAGAACTGAGACTTAGTCTATCAAAAATAAAAGATATGCGCATTAACAGAAATACTACTACGCGTATAGCGCTGGTTAGACAAGACGTGGAGATAGTTAAAAAATTATGTTACCTCGATAGTGTAATTATCGTAGATGCTGGAGTAGAGGGGAAAATGTCAGTTCCCGAATAAACAAAGCGAGAGTCACATATGTATGCACTGCATTACCGGATATTGAGATCAGCGGAGATAAGACCTAAGTACTTTTGTATGGTTGCGAAACATATAAAGCCACTCAGTCTACCACAAGGCACGTTCAAGTTTTCATCAATAGATGTCTACGTCACATCCAGGATAGAGTAAAAAAAAAGAATTGTGGTGCCGTACCGGCCAGGAAAGGAATGCCGACGAAATTCGGCGAAGAAAGTGAAACTGAGATAAGATGATGACAACTGAGACGAGATAATGAAAATCTAACCAAGCAGGCCCTCGATTGGAACCCACAAGAAACTCTTGGAGTATGCAGACCGAGAGGGTGATTGTTTCTGTTTTATGTCCCACGAGGGGGTAGGATAGGATAAGTTCAATTAAACGAACCTCTACAAGCTTGCAAAGTAATCTTCACTAACCTATGGTAGAACGAAAGTGCAAAAGAAGAAAAGAATTCAGATGGGATCCGCTCAAAATTAGGCAGAGAATACTTCGACATAAAATTACTTATTCAAGCACAGTCGTCAAGACTAAGGGGCCGTTCAAGTATTACGTAACGCAATTTTTGAAGATTTCTTAACCCCCCGCCCCTCCCTCTAAGAGGCGCCGTAACGTTTCGCATTACCCCCCCCCCCCCCCCTAAGCGTTAGTTAACATTCAGATGACTAATTTTACCTAAAAATGTCAATTATGTTGCGCAAAATACCGGAATAAAAAGCATGTTAATTAAACGAAATTCTCGCTGCCAGTGCCGGTTTGGACACCAGACCGGGACCGGCACCGAGACCAATGCCAAAATGCATATATACCCGGATATATCATTTATCCTCGCTTCCCGTTTTCCAACCAGAATTCCTTCTTTGTATCTCGCCGGGAGCGAGACCGGACCGAGATTGGCCTTTATCTCGCCGAGATCGCGACGAGAGCAAGATTGTCAGATTGTCTTCACCTTGACGAGACGGGATCGAGATATGCCAAAGGCTCGGTCTTGTCTCGGTGCCGTGAAGCCCTAGCCCTAATGTGTGTTCGTGAAATTCGTAAGTTCATTGCTATGGACTTTGGAGCTGTTTCGTCTAGTTTCTAAAGATATCGAGCCTTAAAAGTTTAACTATGTTGGAATAAGGTGAAAGTACTACAAGGTTGTCTCAGGGCAGGCCACGAAGGGCAAACAGTACGTAGCGATATTGGTCTGCCTCGTCACGATCAATGGGTACGTTATGAAAAGGAGATCAAACACAACAGGCATACCCAAGAATTGGTCTAATAAATGTGCATGTGGGGACAAGCTATCCGCAGTATCAAAGTACAAAAGAACCTGGAGTGCACGATGGAGACAGAAATCCGGGACCAGGAGGGTCCAGTACACAATCTCGAACGAGCCAACTAAGTCGGTTGATAAAACTAAGATTTCCTGCTACCCGAATCATTAGCAACGGCGCTGCACTTCGTCTGCAACAGCAGCATTCAACATTTGACGATGGCGGTCCCGTTTAAAACCCAGATAATCAGGACCAAATAACTAAGCATCAGTAAACGAACTACAGAGCCAGATCTCTGACAGACAAGTCAGTTATTATATAAACTGAAGAATCCAACTGGTACTGGAAGATCTAGCGTCTTTCTTGCTCTCCAAAACTCAACTCAATGGTAACTAGTCAACAGCCCATTCCTTAGTCCTGCCTTTTACTTAAAATTTGCATTTTCGAGTGGAATTTAAGAACATTTGTACCAGATACCAGATAGCGATCCCATATCACCACACTAGCATGCTTACATGAAGAGCAAATCTATATGCAAGGCACTACAAGAGGGAATCTTTCTTTTTAAGAAATCTGGGATAGTTGTCTTCATAGACTCATTGTCTGGGAATGGGGTAAACCAGGCCAGATCTGAATCGGGCGACGAAAGTACATAAGAAAGAGTTCAGTGACGCAGCCCCCAGGACTTGTATTGCCGCTTTTACGGGTGGTGGCAATGGAGTGACTCTATAGAGTAAATTATAATGCAGACAATATGTTGGCGGCTAGTTCAACATTCGCCCCTTTACGAAGCAAAGAAAAATCCCCCACAAAAACTTTTCTACACTGTTGGCACACTTTTCCACTGTTGCAAACTTTATCATCGACTAATTTTATGAAGTATAGTAAACAAGCTCAAAAATAACTAATTTTTCCCCTTCCACCACTTCCACTTGATACACCAATTACTTGAAATCTAATATTATTTCTAAAAATCCTTAAAAAAAGACCAAACCAACACTGATCCCTACATAGATGTATGCATTAGAATTCACTGCAAAGTTCTGACGGCGACTAAGGACACTAAAACCAAATCACCCTTGCGAAAAACTTCACCCTGAAGAAACACCAAATAAAGCGCACTACATAACTGCGAGCATTTTCCACAAATTTTCTTCTTCGAGGACAATGTAATATGATACTTATGAACAAGGCATTGTCCTGTAGTTCTCCACAAAATATCACATTAAAACTTTTATTGTGCTCTCCACTGCCAAACCGACTGCCATCAATTCAGGACAGAAGATGAAAAAATAGTAACATATTCTCCATACCTACAAAAGCAAGTGACAGTCTCCTCTACGTCGAGTGGAAGGATGATCTGAGGATGCCCTCTGTCCGATGACGTTGAGGATGTTGTCGATGTTGTATCGATAGGAATTGCTGAATACTTCACAGCGAGTGCTTTTGTTACGCGATTATTTCCAGTTAAATTTGAAATAGCCCACAGCATTTTTGTGAAATTTTTTAAATCAATAACAGACACGACGCGACATTTTAATTAAAAGAACAACATCAAATTTATTAAGCTTTTTTTGTAGTCTGGTTACTCTAGAAACCGAACGATTCGGAAAATAACTGCCATTCTTAACTGTATTTTCGCGGACAAATCCAATTGATGACTAGACCCACATAAAAACTAAAGCCAGTTGTCTAACGATTTTTTTTCCGCTACCCCCTTCGCAACAATTTGAACAAATGGTGGAGGATTTTAAAGGGTAAAGAAAAACAAAGTATTACGCAGCTTCGCTAATTGAATTAAATGTCAAGGATTTTTCTACAGTTTTATACTTTATTGACGTTGTTGAAATGAAAAAAGAGCTCCAACGACCGTAAAAGATATTCCAATTTTTGAAATCAGAGCACAAAGCGTGACGGTATTTTAAAAATTTTTAATGGAAATCGATGGCACCTTTCATTCAAGACTTAAGCATTACTTGATTATTGTCAGTGAAGTGCACACGCTTTCAATTGTGAAAATTCCACAGTCGTCTCACCAAAATTTGACGTTATTCTTCTTCTTCTTTTTTTTCAATGTACCCAAAGTGCAGGGGACAACCCTATGATGCATGGCTATGGCCGGAAGGAAATTATGGGAAGGGGATTTTCTTTTACAACGACAATGACCAAGAGGAGGGGCAGACCTTTTATTTATTGCAATTGTAAATTAAAAACTCATAGGAAGACCGAGATTCGAACCTGCATCCATGGCGTGGTAATCGAGCCACTCAACCATTGATCCAATTCCGTCGCCAAACAAATCTCTAACCATCTTCGCAACAATGAGAAATTACTTGGACGTGTTCAGAAAAGGAAATTCTTTACAAGGACTACGTTTAAAACCTTACTATATATTTACAGGTCACATTTGTCTGGCAATACAATATGTGTCTCTGTTTTGCCACCGTAGAACATCTTTCCTGTATGCATCTTAATATGAGAGGCTGAGAGTAAAAATGACGTACCTACAAGGTCCGAGCAAAAGTCGTTTAGAAAATGTTCCACGCAAAAATGAGAGAGAATTTCGGACAAAAATGAATCAGAGAAAAACTCCGGGCAAAAACGACTTAACTACTAAAATGCATTAACTTCGCATTACTTTTTGTAGTTAAGTCGTTTTTGCCCGAAATTTTTCTCTGATTCGCTTTTACCCGCAATCTCACGCGGTTCGTTTTTACGTGAAGCAATTTCTAAGCCACTATTGCTCGGAGCTTATAGATACGTCATTTTTACTCTCAGCATGTCATATACGGCTCGATTGGAGTCCTCATACAGTTCACTGCTACGGAAATATCCACGTCATAACCTCTTCTAGCTAACTCATCCGCTCTTGCATTCCCCGGAATTTTACTCTGCAGAATTTTGCAGACTTATACGGATGTCTCTTTTATTTCTACCTAATTATTTCCTGCAGGAAGCCTTGTATTAAAGCCTTTCTTAAAGTTTAGAACTGGTAACCGATAATACGGCTCTACCATCCGGCGTTCTAATGTCTATCCTTCCAGCATCCAACACTAATTGCACTAATCGCTGCTGAGCCATTACAGAATAGATAGACAAATAGAGCATAACCTAACGTGCATAGAGATCCGATTTCACCGCTCTGGATCCTAGATAGCAAGTCCAGTTTCCATTTCCTCTCCTAAAAAGCCATAGCAGAGATTTGGCCTGACTATAGCAGTATACATCCACTGCGCTGCTTTGGATTTTACATTCATGTACAATGCCATACTGGTTTTTTACACGTTCTGTTATATTACTCCGCCAGTCGAGTTTCGAGTCTAACATCTTGGCGTTACTGGAAAGGGCCAGGATTCCCCCCCCCTAGAATTGGGGTACAAAATCTAGTACTTTTCTCTTCTTGCTTAAGAGTACCAGCTTTGGCTTTGAAGGATTTACACTAAGTTCACTACTTCATGCCCTGCTATCAAGCCCACAAAGCGTATTCTCGAACCTTTTACTTATTGTGGACAGAAACTTGCGATGTACGCCTACAAATGGACATTTGCGTCACTAGATCACCTATGCTAGAGCTAACTGTTCTGCTGAGAAGAATTGAATCAATTTCAGTCGATCATAAATTTGCTTCGTTTTTTCCTTTATTGAAGGCTCCCTCAATGTGCAGGAGAATACTCAAGGTGTACCCCTTGTACTCCAGGGACCCTTCTACGACTGACACCACCGCGTTCAGTGCTGTCTCTATAGATTTGCCTCTGGCATAGAAATACCTCCCTTATATAAACTAGTAGTCTCTCCAATAGTTTCAGCAGAAAATATCAGAGACTAATTGGTCTATAATCCTTCGCAGTTACGTGGCTCTCCGTTTTGGCAGCTATTGCGATAAAGATCGCTCTTACTTTTCTCCACGCCGCGGGAACATAACCCGAGACCGCTTCTATGTATTTGGAGCATGATGGGCCGTATTCCATCCATACCTGGGGATTTTTGAGGGGGTCAAAAGATTTTACTGCCCACGTTGTTTTCTTCTAGTCGACTATAAACTAAGAACTTGCTAATGGGACATAATTCTTGAAATGCTTCACTTAGCAAATCGGTAACATGTCGTACTGGGAATTACTCTATCAATCACAAGCATCAGGGGAAGTATCAGCTGACCCACAACTATTTAACTTTATATGCTTATAATTACCACTCTCGCCAAGAAACCTTCAATTTAGCTGTGTGAAGTTGGTACCCCCTTTATTGAATTTTGATTTTTTTTTGCATTCGTGTGTCGATCGTTAGTCCACGTTTGTCCACCCATTAGTTTTATTTGTCCAAGCTCCATTTCAAAAGGTTCGGTCCTCCATAACCGGAGGAAATTTTATAAAATTTATAACTTTGGTTTTAAAAAATTTACGATTATGGACAAACAAATTTAGGGGTGGGTAAACACGTTCGCGGGATGGTCAAACATGGGCAAATGTCTGATTGTTCGCTTTCGCTCTAATAATGGCTTCAAGGGGGGTGTGGAGTAAGCCCACGCAGAGGAAATTTTAAAAAAACATGCGAGGGTGGGCCAACAAATTGAGGGGTGGGTAAATGTTTTCTAAGGCTGGTCAAATTTCGTTTTTAAAAGGTTAACAAAACTAATTGGTGGTTCAACGTGGCCATTCCCTGGTCAAACGAATGAGCTATTAAAATCGAAATTTCATTCAATTCGATGGCTAACTTCACAGACCTAAATCAATTCTGTCCGACAGTTCCACAGAAAAAGTGAGCTATCAAATAATATCAAAACTTTTGTTAGCCATTGTATCTAGAGTATCTTACGATACTCACTCTAAATCTTTTCAAGAACAGATGTAACCTGTAGAGAGGATCAGGTAGAAAATTGATATCGGTTAAAGGCAATGGGGATAGGTGTTTAGCTATTACGCCAGAGATACAACAGCGTTAATGATATGAAAAGCTTTAGACCTATATTTCCATTATTACGAGGCACGTCCGTAAGAGTATGTACTGCATTTTTTTTTAAATTGGAAAAATAGTATATTTACAAAAACAATACAAAATTTTAGAGATTTTTGTTCACATTACTTTTTCATGTAATCCCGTTCCCGATAGATACACTTTGTGAGTCGAGGGACGAGTTTTTTTATACGTGCGTCGAAAAGTCTCCCGCCAACTCCAGTGCCCATAGTCTTACAGCGTCCTTGACGTCGTCGTCAGTTGAAAATTGTTTTCCACCTATAACTAACTTTAGAGAGGTGATAAGATGAAAATCTGACGGCGCCAGATCGGGGTTATAAGCTGAGTGATTGGTAATGTCCCAACCGAATGAGTCCGAGAGTTACGTAGTATTTGATGAAATAGTGATGGGCAAAATCGGTCACTTCGCTGACTTAGGTAATACGAATCATTTGACATAAGTGACTCAAAAAAAAGATTCGGTCATTTGAGTCACTTGAGTCATTGATTCACACGAAAATATGAACAATAGAACTACAGAAATTTGACGAAGTGCGTGCCGCGTGAGTTAGCTTAGTTCTCAGTTCTTAACTCAAGAAAATATTTCACGATGCATTGTGCAACATAGACTATCTACCACTCTTTTGGCTTAAAGTAGAAGCAACCGCGAGATTGAGAGAATCGGTGTGCCTTCTGTCTTGTTCTTAGAGATATTATATGGCGAAGAGGAAGTGACCGATATGGTAGGAAGACATTGACTCAGGTCTTTTGAGTCATTTTACTGACTCGGTCAAAATGAGCGAATCGTTCGCGACCGACACATCACTACTTTGAAATGTAGAGACAATAATTTTCTGAAAACATGTTCATAAAACTCTTAAGCCTTCAACACATAAGGTGCAGATGCGTTCAAATTCGTAAAACAAAAACCTTCAAATTCAAAGAAGATTTGAACTGACATTTGTTACGTAAATTATTGCAATGAAACTCAACACCAAAACATTGTCTATCTCTTTCCTTTGCGAAATGTCCTTAAGTTATTAAATGTTGACACAAAAATAATAATAATTTTCGGAATTGTGTAAATAAAAATTATCCACGTGTTTTCTCAAACCAATAGCAAAAATAGAAAGAAAAATTGCCCAGAAAAAAATCGAAAACTCACAAAATACACGCAATAATACATCATGATGACAGATCCAAGGAGACTTTAGGTTAGAAAGAGACACGTGTATGCGTTCGCTATTTTCAGATGTTTTATAATTCTTACAAATCGATAAAAAGCTTTCAGCGCGCGGTGCGGTGGCAATCACGCAATATTTTTATTTCTTTGAAAGTAAAATGTGGGGATAATCAAGTTCTGTGAAGTCTATAAATAACAACAACAACGAGGAATTAATTTTAAAATTAAATTAAATTAAAATTGAACATAAATCCTTCTACCCCTTGAAAAGGGCAATTTTTTGGCATGTGCCCCAGTTATGGGAAATTTCTATTCTTTTCACTCTTGCACAATTTAATGAGTGGTTTGACGTTTGAAGCCATAGAACAAGAGCTGGGGCAACACAGTGGTGGTTCATCCAACAGAAAATGAATCGGCATGAGTACCCGGAGAAGAGAACCTTTTAGAAATGAAATAATGCAGCGATATCGTAACAAACACACACACACACATCCTCACAAAATATCATATGGTGGGCAATTGCAAACATCTCTCGTTCCTTTTTCGACTCGAAAGCATTTGACAAATTTGAAATTTTGCCAAGAAATTTTTGATAAATTCTAGAAATTTTCTCTACACTAAAAGTAATTAGGACAAGCATTAGTTTCTTTCAACTTACCCCATAAGCCAATCGACGGTGTCACGCAAATATTCTGGTAATCGCTCCAGTTTGCTGCTTTCTTCGATTTACTTCACCACACCAATTAGAAACGGAAAAAAAAATTTTATTTAATCACATAAAACACCGATTCGGGCCAGTAGCAGGGCAGGCAAGAAGTTTCAGCGCGTGGAAAAAAATTCAATCAATGCTTGAATTATCGATGACCTAAAACCTTTGACAAGTCAAAGATGTATTAAAGATTCGATCCGAAATTCTATTTCTTTCGATTCGACCCGAGAAAGTAGAAACCGAACAAAAATTATTCAAAAAAAAAGGGGCGAAACCCCAACTGAAGGAACTTCTCAATTTCGGACTGAAGTCACTGACGTACAAACACTACCGCATAAACAGCTCCCGAGAAACAAAACAACTGTATCCATATGCACCCCGATCAAAACCACCTACCCGATTTCAGAACGAATTGCTAGTGTGTGTGCGTACGTGAGTGAACCCGATTTTCAGCAACAAAATCAAAAAATTACTCTCCGTTCACTTTTCTCGGGCACATTAATATTAAATCCGAAAAATTCTCTATTCGTTCACTCGCACTCACATCTCTTATTTGGCGCAAATATCGACTGTTTCTCTCATGAACGTTTCCCCTCTCAACATCCACCTACTGTACTTTGTTTGACACGAAACTTTTGGTTATAATCTACACCATATTCGCATAAATTCAACTTATTAACACTTGCAAAACCATCGCGGCAATATTAAATCAACTTTTAATTAATTTTTCACTTCAATTGTCCTGTTTTTTTGGCGTTTTCAATGAGTTTTCGCGCTTCACAAAACTGCAACTACCGCGAAGCAGCAATAATCAACTCAGACTATGCACTCTCGCAACTTTTCTACCGATTTGCCAATGGACCGGTTTAGATTGGGGAAAAGTTTGTTTTTATTGCACATTTTCATTTTTATGACAAAATTTTAACTTTTTTAAACAATTATTGCGATCTTTAGTTGACTTTTAGTTTATTGGATTATTTATTTCATATCCTGGCCTTTAAGAAACTGCATTAATCTTATCCGACAGATTTTGTATGGAGTAGAGTTGATTTATTGAATATTTTGATTTTATTGCAAATTTTTTATTTGTTAAAACTTTTATCACACTTATTGAGATCTTATGTCGCACCTTTTCACAATTCACAATTTTTTTATTACAATAATACGTTTTTATTGTACCAACCAGTGTCAACTCAAATTGCGCTCTCCAACGACTTTGCCGCCAAAACTTGTTATTTTCATTATTTTTATTCTATAGATCTTTAATCTTTAGTTTCTTATTAAATTAGCACTTTAAACAAGTCTTGAAATGGACGAATTTAACGAACGAAATTGATTCTATGAGAAAACAATTTATTTAAGGCCCGAATTACATTTCCGACCGATCAGTTGACTGCAACTGAGATTTCCGTTTCAGTGTTTTCTTCTTCTTCTTCTAAATATTGATTTCAAACCCTCAGCCTGTGGGCCCCGGTGTGACTGGAAGTTCTGTCAAAATTTTCATTGTGGGTGGCAGTGGTTGCCATTTGATGTGTACATGTCAAAAAGTTTTCCTGTGAGGTGGCCGGTTCCGTACAAAAATCGTTAAAATTTGCATGTTTCCCGTGAGATCAGACATTAGAATTTTGCAAAATGTTGCTTACAAAAATAAGTGCTTTAATTGTATTAGCATTAACATGTGTTGTACTAATTAATGCACAAAATAAACAGAAGGTAAACAAATCTTGTGCGTATTCCGACTGGACACGTCACTCTTTAAACCTTAAGAAATTTTAATAAAATTTTCAATTAAACTTTATTTCTTATAACATAATATGCTAGCAATTAAGAAATTTACAATGCAACTAATATGTCTAAAAAAAAATTCTTTCAAAATTTTTAGAGCTTAACACTTAGTGAAAAGGTTCAAAACCTTTTGGACATGAACATAAAGAAATCTGTCCTTAAATTCAATGGACAAAAATTCCGAGACTATGTAAAACTATCTCCACGAAATTATTCAGTAATCGTAATGTTAACCGCACTGGCTCCAGCAAGACAATGTGCAATTTGTCAGCATGCTCGCGACGAATATACTGTTGTTGCAAATTCATACAGATATTCACCGATTTACTCGAATAAATTGTTTTTTGCAATGGTCGATTTCGACGAAGGTTCGGATGTTTTTCAAATGTTACGACTAAATACCGCACCGGTATTTATGCATTTTCCGCCAAAAGGTAAACCAAAAGTAATTGATACCATGGACATACATAGAGTTGGATTTTCTGCTGAATCGATTGCGAAATTTGTTCACGAACGAACTGATGTACAAATTCGTGTATTCCGTCCTCCAAACTATTCTGGTACTCTTACAGTTATAACACTTGGAGCTCTATTGGGAGGATTTTTGTACTTGCGGCGAAATAATTTAGAATTTTTGTATAATAAAAATTTGTGGGGATCACTTGCTGTGCTATTTTGTTTCGCTATGGTATCTGGTCAAATGTGGAATCACATTCGTGGACCACCGCTTGTGCAAAAAAATTCTGCTGGTGGAGTTGGTTATATTCATGGATCGTCCCAAGGACAGCTGGTCGTTGAAACTTATATTGTTATGTTCCTTAGTAAGTATTATGTTTTATTCCAAGAATTTATTCAAAAATTGATCCCTTCAAGATGGAATGATCGTACTTGGTATGATTCTTTTGACTGAATCGGGAAGCCAAACTGAACCAAGACGGGGAAAGACTATGGCTATTGCTGGCATCCTATTTCTAGCAATATTCTTCTCATTACTTTTGTCAGTGTTTAGGTCAAAAGCACAAGGATATCCTTACAGGTAATACTACGACTTTTTAAAGAGTTTTTTTTTCTCTCTAACCAAATTTCATTTCAGTTTCCTTTTTAAGTAGTTATGCAGCTGTGCAAGGTGCGCATGATTATCTTCTTTTTGTTTTGGTGGAAATTCACCATTTTTGTCTTTTTGAATTGTTGTAAAATGAGATTGCCCACTTTAATGGATAAAATTTATTTAAAAAACAAATCTGCTGTACTATTAATTTCAAGATCTGGTGAATGCTAACCATGGCATTTCGTAGTTATTGGCTTCGGAGCTTAATTGTCTGCAAAACAATTGATGCACGACGCGGACAGCAGGGTCGTTCCTTCTCTACTTCATTTAAACTTATTGTACTTGATGCTGTTTTTCATTCGGTACTTTGCCCCGATATCTGGCCATGTAATTCTATCGTCCGTGCATTCATTCCAAGGATTCACTTTAACGCAACTACATCCCATAATATATCATCAAAAAATGCATCAGTGAGTTCTCCCTTTACTATGCAAACATAATTGGACTGTACTCTATAACGACTCGACTTTTAATTCTTTTCTCGACTTGGTACATAACAATCAAAAGGCTCAAGAGCCTTGTACAAAGATTGTAGGAGGATGCACAAAAGACAGGCTTATAACTAAGTGGAGGCAATATCAGAAAGTAGTTAACTGAGTTCAATTGTAGAACTAGATAACGTAACTAACCCTAGGATAACACTAAAGCTAAGCAATATACGATGCTAAGTACTTAACTTAGTCTAATCACTATGCTAACTAAGTAACGTACCTAATTCTAGAGTAACACTACAGCTACGCAGAGGATCTGCACAGCCCCAAGGCGGCGCAATTTGTGATGACCAAGCCTGTGTGAAGAAGAAGGAGAGGCAAAAAAGGGATAAAGTAATTAGCTGATATGTTTACTAAATAAAATTAAAAGATGAGTAGCGTGATAAATATGCAGAGTAGCATGAAATGTTAATATTAATAATATAGGGAAGGGAAATCAGAGAAAGAAGAAAAAGGGGGAAGGGAGTAGCACGAGATAGAAATGCATAAGAAGTTGTTGACTGCCATTAACTATGGAACATTTCAAGACTACTACTACTTTAAAGGAATTTGGCAACCCGAGGTAACTGTGCGCCAAAGGTAATCGATTCCACAGACGTTCTGTGCGGAAGGTGCGAAGGTTTGAGATTCTCTCACTTTAATACGCAGAGTTTGTTGAACAAGGTTGATGAGTTTAGAAATGTCTTTAATTCCTCAATCTTGGACATTATTGCAGTATCGGAAACGTGGTTGAAACCTCACGTACATAATTCGTTGGTGTCCCTCGGTGGCTACACATGCTTTAGGAATGATAGAATTGACAGAGTTGGTGGTGGGGTTGCGTGATTTTTAAAAAACAATTACCGCGGAAAAATTGTCGCACAATTTGCACCGGGCTCGCAAGTTGAATATATTTTTCTGGATTTCATCGTGGATTCTGAAATAGTTCTGGTTGGTGTTATATACAAACCCCCACATATTACTGATATTAGCCCTCTGGAAGAAGTTTTTTCAGATCTATGCCGGCAATGTAATCATTTAATAATTGCCGGAGACTTGAACTGAAATTTGCTTCAGGCATGTCATGGTACTAGTGCTTTCCTTGAATTAACGGATTGTTTTGGCTTACCTGTTGTGAATTCGACTTTACCTACACATTTCACGGAGACCTCTTCTACTCTATTAGATTTGTTTCTTGTGTCTAACCCTGGTCTTGTGTTATTTTATAACCAAATTATGTTACCTGCTTTCTCCAGACATGACCTGATACTGGTTATATATGATATTAAACCTGGTAATAGTATCGGCAATGATTTCGTGTATAGGGATTTCAAAAATGTGGATTTAAATAGCCTTCTCATCGAAACTATGGGCATCGACTTTACCTTACTCCTAATGCTGAATCACAACTGTTACTATTTAATGACAATCTAGATAATCTCTTCAATAGGTATTTTCCACTAAAAAGTTTTTCGGTTCCAAATATCAAATGTCCATGGATTACTTCAAGGATTTTAGCCTTAATCGGCAAACGAGACAACGCATACAGAAGATGGAAACGCTTTCGAACAACTTTCTATAGGGATGAATACCGTAAGCTGCGCAATAACGTTACCAATGCCATTTTTAAGTCTAAAGTGAGCTATCATAGAACTAAATTTAAGAAGCTCTGGAGCAACCTTAAGAGTGCTGGTATTGGGGCTCCTATGAGAAATTTAACTGATGCTGATCCTGATGAGTTAAATTCAAACTTTGCTTCTGCTTCCACGATATCTACCTCCATATCCAATTCAGTTAATATAGTAAATGTCTTTGATAATCTTACATCTTTTGAGGGTTTCTCTTTCTCCGGAGTTAATGCTGAAGAAGTCACGGAAGCTATTCTTTCTATTAAATCCAATGCAGTTGGTTTGGATGGCATTCACCATAAGTTTGTTAAGTTGATTCTTCCTTTTATTATTCTGCCGCTTACCCATGTTTTTAATACGATTCTGTTAACCTCCACATATCCTTCCCAATGGAAAATAGCCAAGATTATCCCAATTAGGAAGAATCCTAAGTCAACTATTGCTGAATACAGACCAATATCTATTCTGACATTTTTATCTAAAGCGTTCGAATGTATTCTTCACAAGCAGTTATTTGTGTATTTGGATAGCAACAGTCTTATTAATCCTTTTCAGTCTGGCTATAGATCTCGTTTTAGTTGTACTACGGCGCTCCTATAAGTTACTGATGACATTCGTATTCTCGTTCTTTTGGATTTCTCCAAGGCATTTGACAAAGTTGATTATAACATTCTAATTAGCAAGCTTAGTAACATGTACAATTTTTCAAGCCCAGCCTGTAAGCTTGTGGCATCCTATTTATGCGGCAGATTGCAAATGGTGAAGTGTAATAACTTGACATCGGTATATTTATGGGCTTCGTAGATATGACCATGTATCCCCTTTTATTTGTTCTGTTGTTGGATGTCCTATCGCATCTTATCTGAATCAACGAATCTTAATACTAGTCTACAATATATTATATTATAAAAAACCTGATTATCTTTATAGTAAGTTCCAGTTCGTTCGTTCTACGCGCACTAATACTCTGATCATTCCACGGTTTACCTGAGCGTATCTGAGCATCAGTGTTATGTCCAGGCGGCCAGACTATGGAATCAGCTCCCACCTTCTCTCAGGGGGCCAATTAGCAGAAGAAAATTCAGGCTTGAACTGTTCACTCACTTATCTCAGCATTGTAATTTATAAAATTTTTGTAAATTGATTTTTTGTTATATAACTTCTATTTTAATTATCTTATTCTTTCTATGTACGTTTACTGCTTTCTTTTTTGCAATAGTCATGCCAGCTTATATTTATATGGATAATGCTAAAGTTTAGATTCTAATTTTCTATATAAAATATTTATTTTTTTCCTTCCAATATGTATTTTTACAATGAATTATTATTTTTTATTTTTATTTTTTTATATTACTTAAATAAGCTATTTGTTTTATCATCCTACGTATACTCATAAGATAATGTAAATTTCTTAATTGTGTAGAGGTAAGAATAAATGAATTGAATTGAATTGACCGCCCTGACCTGGAAGGATAAAGCCATAACGTGAGACCGGAAAACCGGACCCGGTAAAGTAGCTGAAGCATTCGCAGGGAGGAGATCCAAGAAGGAGCACACGAGGAATGCATGTGTTGGGCCCCAAAACATGATCTCTCCTGTCCAGCGAAAAGACGTATCTGACCCTTGAGTTGAAACAAACCCTTAGTCTATTAAGCTGGCTAGCATCACACCCCGAATATACCTCACATTCATAGAAAATGATCGGCAAGAGTAGTGCCCTGACCTACAAAGCCGATAAATAATTGTTTCGACGTGATCTGCCTGACTGAGACTTGGCTTTGTGGAAAAAATGCAGACGTTGAGCTCTTTGTCTCTGAGTATTTGGTTTTTCGCCGCGACCGACAGTTTTCCGCTCCTGATGCTCCGGTAGGCGGTGGTGTTCTCTGCGCTGTCTGCCGTGACATTTCGTGCATAGTCGATGTTGCGGGATCCGATCCCCTCGAATTCCCTTGTATGGTTCTCAGGCTCCCACACAAAAACGTATACATTGCGACGGTCTATATTCCACCTGGATCGCCCTCTGATTGTTATGAGTTGATGTCTACTTGTGTCGAAGGACTGGCTGATTTGATGCTTCCGTTGGATGACCTTATGCTTCTTGGAGATTTTAATATGCATTGGGTCGGTTGGGAGCGCTCCTCGGACAAGAATTGCCTACTAACATCTTATCGGCTGCTCCACAGTACATTACTGCCTTCTCACATTCCATTTTTTTATTTTTATTCCATTATGTTTATCACAGGCCTGTGATGTCATGAATGACTCGGGCAAGTTTCTGGATTTGGTGACTGCTCGAGCACTGTCGTGAAGCACTGTCTGTCTCCCTTGGTTCCTGAGTCTTGTTATCATCCCGCATTGCAAATCATTCTTGGTTTTGATCCTGTATTGACGGCATCTTCTGATTCAAGTAATTTTTGTTATAACTTTAGCAAGGCTGATTATACTAAACTTAATAATTGGCTTTTTACCCGTGATTGGACGAATGTTCTGTTTGTTTTACTAATTGTGTTCCCGTCTCAATGTCTCGTGGTTCGCGAACATATCAGCCTTGGCTCAATAGTTCCGTGAAGCACTTAAAAAATCTAAAGAATAAAGCTTGGAAGCGGTTTTGATCCTCAAGGAGTGATGCTGACTACTTCGCTTACTTCATATTACGCGACCAATTTTGCTTTGCACTTGATATATCTTACTGTGACTATTTGGAAAGAAATAAATCGACGTTGCGTGTTGAGCCTAAACAGTTCTGGAGGTTCGTAAATTGTAAGTGCAATTCTGATGGCTACCCGTCTGTGTTAACTTTTGGTGGTGGTTTACACAGACGGCGAACGTTGCTGTGTGCTTCGGGGTATCGTGCGAGGAACAAAACCTGAGATATGTCTTAGGTTAAAGTGGCTGCCTAAGAAGGCACACTTAGGCCTAAGAGGCCCTTTGTGCTACCACATTGATCGTTGAAATTAACAATCCCATAGAATTACCTAAGGAATAAGAGGGTTAACATTTTGTCCCCTGTGCACCACTGTCCCTGTGAACCAGTTTCTTGCATCCAGTGGAACTAGTTCACGGGAAGTCAAAATTATTTTGACTGGGTTGTGAAGGGTGTTCATCCTTAATTCGTCGTCGAGAACCATTTTGAACTCCCGATAAATCGAGTCAGGTTTCTGATATCAGTGGAGCCCAACTCGGTTAACTCTTTGAAGTAGGGGGAGCCCAAAAACCGGTTCCTACTGTTGGCTAGGGCCGGGCAGCTACCGAGGAGTTGAAGTATGGTTTCCTCTTCCTCCTCGTCGTGGCAACTCCTACAGAAGTCGTTTGAGGGCACGCCCAGCCTATCGGCGTGTCTACCTATGAGGCAGTGACCTGTGATTACGGCTACTGTAGTGCTAATTATTTTGCGTCCGAGTAGGATGAGCTCTCTTGACTGCTTAGGGTCAAGCTTTGGCCATATCTGTCGGGTAATCAGGCAGGTGTGTTCCTCTTGCCAGTTAGCGTTAGCAATCTTGAGAGCCTCCTTTGAGAGCTCCATTTTGCATGTAGCTAGCGGTTTACCCGGCTGGTGGTTAATGTCCGAATCAGGACGTGCGGTACCGATTCTCGCTAGTTCGTCGGCTCCGCAATTGCCCGGAATATTACTATGTCCAGGCACCCAGATGAGCCGTACTTTCAGATGCTCAGCTATGTCATGAGGTTGTGTATACTCCCGAAAGGGATTTAATAGCTGCCTGATTATCTGTGAAAATACATACATTGTCTGTAGGTAGCGTTAGTTGACTCAGGCGGTCCGCAGCTACTTTTATAGCCATGATTTCTGCTTGAAACACGCTGCAGTAGTCAGGTAAGCGGAATGAGACATCGAGGTCCAAGTGTTCCGAGAATATTCCTCCATCATCTCCTGCCATCCAATTTGGAGCTGTCAGTATAGAGATGCACTGAGTTCTCCCATTGGGGAGGACCTTTCTCCCATTCCGATCTGGTGGGAAAGAAGGAATCGAATTTTGCTCCAAAGAAAGGCTTGGGCGAGTTATAGTCGATATTGCTGGCAGTTCTACTGTGTAATATTTTGGAGTGACCGAAATCAGTTCGCTTCCAGGTCTGGATTGAGTTAAGCCTAATGGCGGCTGATGATGCGGTTTGCTTACCAAAGAGATCCAACGATAGAAGGTGGAGAATAGTGTTTAGGGCTTTAGAAGGTGTGGTTCTCAGGGCACCTGTTATCAGCAGTGCTGCCATCCTCTGAACTTTGTCCATTCCTTTGAGATGGGTTGCTATATTTAGTGCCGGCCACCAGACAATCACCCCATACATGAGTATAGGTCGGAGATATGTCTTAGTTTAATTTTAATTTTTGTTGATCTTTTTTCGATATTTGATTTCAATTTGAATTAATTTAAGTTCGTACGGAGAACTGAAGTCGTCGGTGGAGTAAATGATAACGCGTCGAAAGATGATAGAAAAGCCATTGGGGCTTCAGAGTTATGTTGGTAGTTCGGAATCCACTTGAAATTGTAGGTCCACTTGTAAACGTTGTCTCAAATCGGGTAAAGTTCTTCTCCCGCACAAGGGATTACGGGAACTAAAGAGAGGTTACGAAGAACTAATTATTATTCCATCGAAATTTGCCGCTGTTATATATATATTATAGCTCCTAGTAATCCTCGCAGAGAGTTCGTAGCGTGT
This sequence comes from Leptarthrus brevirostris, assembly GCA_964036015.1. NCBI lineage: Eukaryota > Metazoa > Arthropoda > Insecta > Diptera > Asilidae > Leptarthrus > Leptarthrus brevirostris. The sequence continues at coordinate 12,809,325 of OZ038373.1, forward strand.
ATCCCTGCTTGACAGATATTTGATGCAGACCCGAGCGCTTTATGCCATAGGAAAAAAGGTCCAGACACCGAAGCGTGTACTGTCACCAACGTCACGTAATATACCACATCAGATATCCCTCTTATTCTAAAATAAGACAACGATCCGAATATGCTTCCAAAATATGTCGAGATTATCTACATTAGATAGCTAATGTGACTTTCAAGGTGTCCCAACTTAAACAGTATTACGTTCCTTTTAAGGAAACTCGATATAGAAATGCGAAATCTACCCTAAAGTTAAAACAGCAATGACTATATATTCTAATGTAAGCTTGAAACTCTTTTATTTGGAAAAAGATAAAAGAAATCGAACTAATTTTGTTGAACATTTACACTTAGAATATTCTCTTAACATTTAGTAAAGAATAAAAAATAACAATTGTAGGAACGGGTTAAAAAATTATTCGCAGTGTTGTTATTACACAGATTCATTACTTTCCACATTTAGAAAAAAGAACAATAATCTTTTAGCATATTGTATACACACAGCGCTTGCAATTTATTCATCACGTCCAAAAAACGGCTCTCCCACATCCACACATAAGTTGTGGAGGCAGACAGCCGCTGAAATCACTAAGTTAGTCATAGGAGGTAAATAGTCTAGTTCATCTCGTAAACTTGCCCAACGTCTTTTTAAACCTCTAAATGCTTTTTCTTTAATATTTAAAATTTGTGTGACATGCCCTTTAAGATCCTCCTCTGAATTTGGATTGTTTGGATCCCTTTTTTGCACAAAACAGTCATAGTCTGGAACATTATCATCGTCCGTTACTACGAAATAAGTTGGGTTATCATCTGAGTCGCTTGCTGAAGACTAGACAAAAGTTTTATAACCGAAACTGTTTTGAAAATAAATGAGAGTTTTCTTACCGGACAACATAATGTCTTCAAATCTTGATAGAATGTCTCTTCCTTTCCTACTGCTTCAGTACGCATAAAATGTATCCTAGAAGAAAAAGTTTTATTAAAAACTGTTTGTACAAAAAAATGTTTGCGATCTTACTTTCCCTCAATATCTACAACACCCAACATATAAAATACTTCAGGAAATGGACTGGATTTGGCGGCGAATTTCTTTTTTAATGTTGCACCGAGTATGTCGGTTATTTTTAAAGTTTCGCATGTTTTCTGAACGATTTCCTTGCAATCATCGCTGTTTGGTTGCTTCAAGTTATCTCCGAATTTATACAAAACAGCTTTCAAAAATTTTAACAGCAATTTATGAACTGTCGAATAATGGACTCCAATCATTTTACTTGTTTTCTTATAACTATCGCCTGTCGCTAATTTATAGAGCCCCAAAGCGACTTGCTTCTCCACTGTTGTACCAATCGAACCTATTTTATTTGACATTGGTTCCAGATCTGGACGAAGCTTTTCACACAAATACTCATAGAATTTTTTACTAACGTGAAATGTTTTCAAAAATTTCGCAGGAGTTAATTTTGGAAATTGATTAAGCCACCAATTATCGCTGGCTTTTTCTTTTCTTGTCCGAGCAGCTTGCGGCTCAAATAGCTCTAGAACTTTAAGGGCATACGATTGAAAGAGCTGCTGAGATGCTTGCATATATTGCATGTACTTTTGGATCATTATTTGATGAGTCATTTTACGTCGATTACGAATTTGTCGCATTCGCAGTCTGTAGCGTTTTGAGAGCAGTGCCAATAAGGACTGATAATATAAAGAATCTTTGTTCGTTCTGTGCATTTTGTGCAATAAACAATTCTAATCTAAATAAATTGAGCTAGTTGAGAGTCAAATATCACTTCACTGAAATAGAAAGAAAAACGAAATTTATAGTTTTCTCTTGTAATATTTAAATGAAAATAATTTAAATTAAAAAATTCTGAAAATGATTACATCTGTTGCAAAAAGCCATGCAGGAGAGGATTAACAATAAGCTTAATTAGAGACGTTTTTAAATTAAAGTAAAGCTACTCTGTTTTTTTCTTTGGCTGTCCAACAAGTCCCTTCAACGCAAAATACTCCGGCTGAGCTTGAAAGCTTGATGTGTGTATGAACTTGAAGATCGAATAGACCGTAACTATAATCTGTTCCAAAAAGATTGGCAGTACACGCTCTTATGGACTATTCCTGTCTGCTTTATTTTCCCATCATTTTCCTATGCATCCATCCCTCTTTCTCCGCACGCTGTTGCCACGATTTCAATTCAGAGAACATTTAAGCAAATCCTTAGTAAGAGCCAGGTCAAAAATAGGACACATATTCACGGCTCTACACATGCGATTAATAGGCTCATGCATACCATAGTTAGACCGAGAATGAACAACATGCAGTAAAGGCAATTTCCTTAAGCTATACGGGGTATGCCTATAAGAAACCAAACTTACGAGAGTGCGAGAATCTATGTTCAAGTTCAAAAGCTGGTAAATAAAGACTAGGTCAGCAACTCGACGTCGTCCCTCCAACGAGTGCATATTAAGCAACTGGAGGCGATCCGCATAAGGAGGAAGCCTGAGTGGATCACTCCACGGGAGGTCCCTTAGTGCGAACCTAACAAAGTTCCGTTGCACCAACCCGATGCGTCTAAAATGAACAGCATAGCAGGTAGATGCTGAATTCGAGAATTGGTCTAACAAAAGAAAAAAAATAAGTGAATTAAGATCTGTCGATCAGAAAACTCCCTTAACCACCGTTTAACAAAACCGAGAACAAAATTACTCCGAGACACGATATAATTTATGTGCAGAGTGATATCGAGTTTTTTGTCTAGCTTTACACCACGGTCAGTAACGGACTCCACACGACGGATAATAGTTTCCGCAAAGGTATAATCAAAAACGAGCCGATTGAGGTTCCTAGAGAATGACATAACTTCGCATTTATCTAGGTTAAGTTGCAGGCCATTTGAAGCACACCAAACTTTGAAGGTATTCAAATCATCCTGAATGCAGGCAGAATCATAACTGTTTCTAACGCATGAAAAAATCTTCATATCGTCTGCGTAGATTAAGACTTTGGAGTGCTTAATCAGAGGGACAATGTTGTCAATGGCAAGAATGAACAACAGCGGCCGCAGGTGGCTACCCTGCGATACACCAGATGAAGCCCGAACAACTCTAGATAAAGTGTTACGGAAAGATACACGGTATGACCTATCTTTTAAATAAGAGCGAATCCAGTCGAGCAATAAAGGCCAGCTTTTCAAGTTTAAGCAAAATCACAGAGTGAGGGAGCTTATTAAATGCCTTGCTGAAGTCGGTGTAGACGCAGTCGGTCTGGAGACCTCGCTGGAAGGCAGAGATTATGTGTGTTGTAAACTCAAGCAGGTTAGTTGTCGTCATTCTGCCAGGCATAAAGCCATGTTGATTACATGAGATTAGCCCCTTACACTGCCCAACAAGCTGTGAATATATAACAGATTCGAACAACTTGGGTATGCAGGAAAGCTCCGCGATTGGCCTATAATTTGTTATTAAGGTTTTATGCCCCTTTTTATAAACAGGAATTATAAAGGAGCTCTTCCATAACGTAGGAAATTTACCGGTCTGAAGGGATTTGTTGAAGATGAGTTCCAGAGGAGTGAGTAAGGCGTCAGAACAGGATTTCAAGAACGCAGGTGGAACACCATCATGACCAAAAGAAAAGTCCAGTTTAAGCTCCTTGATACCATCCATGATAATATCACGAAGTATAATGGGCAAAGCAATGGAGGCATCGGGACGGACTTGGATATGACCAAACTCATCCAGGGAAGGCACAAAGTTGCCAGATGAAAAGGCGCCCTCAAAAAACGAAGCAAAGTTATCGGCTATATCGGGCACACTGCAACCAGAGGATCCATTGTACCACATTGTAGATGGATAATTATCGGATTTCTTCTTCATATTCACAAATTTAAAAAAAAGTACGAGGATCATTACGCAAGTTACTGCGAACATCATCAAGGTATTCCATGTTTAAAGATGTCATAGCAATCAACAAAATTATAAGCTGAAGCATTTCTACAGCGTAAGTAATTTTTCCATAGTCTATTTTTTTATTCTTAAGGCTCCGTAGTTCTCTAGTATACCATGGGGCAGAATAACAGGATGATCTCGACCGTTTGAGTGGTACAAAAGAATTAAACAGATCATAAATCCTGTCATAAAACATGGAAACACATTCGTCAATTTCCCTACCATAAAAAGAGATGGGAAATCAATTGAGAGGATCCTGTTTGAAAGATCAGAGAAGTCAAAATCAAGAACGAAGTGATCCAAGTTGAAGTCAGCAATATTAGAACCATCGTAGCGGAAAGAAATGAAAATAGGCGGATGCAAACTGTCAATAGCGGATAACTTACGACAGGCCGATGCGACTATTGTGTTACTCGAATCAGAAGCAAAGATAAGATCTAACTGTCTTCCCATAGAGTTCTTTACATCATTCATTTGGTGTAAATCAGAGGAGGAGATGGCGTCAAGAAAAAGAGAGTCTCTAGCAGTAGGACAATTTAAGGGAAGGTAGTCGTCGTCATCAGTGTTCAATACCCATTGAACGTTGAGATCAGGAAATCGACTAATTTTTTGTTTTATTAAGAGGTTTATTTTGTTTATCATATATATTTTATTGAGTACTACGACTGCTCCTAATAAATTTATTTAAAAAAAACTTATATTTTGTTATTTTTATCACCACATATTTCTGAAAAGTTGTAAAAAACGGCGGTCCACTACAGGAGAACTATTTAAGGTACTCGTGGCCCACTACTGGAAAAAGTTACCTTTTTTTAGTTTTTGTTACAATTTTTTTTTCTTTTTACTTTTATACATATAAAAGGGTATTTTGTTGGAACTTAAATACAGTTAGGTAAATGTTATGAATTAGTTTACGTGAAAGTGATTTAAAATTAAGTTAAACCCGAAGTCTTCGTTAAGTGGTCCATCACTGAGGATACTATCCTATACAAAAATATTGGAGTTCGGTAAGTTCGGACATAAAGTATCCACATGACAACACCTCATAGTCATCCAAAGATGTAATATATTGAAAGGTGTTAATAGGGTAGCAAGGTATTAGAACAAATCTTGTGAAAGAGTTGCTGTAACTTTAGTTAGTACTTTCTCACTTTGTAACGGAAAACTCATTAAAGATGTTCTTGTGGGCAACAACACGTACGAAGCTACAGAAACTGGCTTCTGAAAGAGATTTCAATTGGGAAATGTGTTTTTGATTACAACAGTTCTAGAGAAGCTATATTAAACGGAAGTGTATGTATAGTAGTTTTTATGTAGATTGTTTTATTTCTTTTAACATAATTTAAAAAAAAAGAATTCAAATTTTTAAAAATACTAACTTAAACAGAAAATCTTTCTTCTGAACATTCCCTAAATGGTTGTCAATCAAACTTGACAGGACGCAAAATCGCACTAATCAATAAATATTTCAGTAACTTTTAAAAGTGGTTTTTATGACTACAAAATGTGACAAATATCAATTTTCAAAAGTATTAATAAGCGTATTCTCTTATGCTACTATTTTACTTAGCAATACAACAATCTACACTTTTGTTTGTAAAAAAAAAAATAAGAAAACTATCCGGTCCACACTTGCCTTTCTTCAAAAAGTATGCATTTTCAAGTTTTTCGCGAAATATTTTCTTAAAACGAGTATTATTTGAGTATAATTTGCACGGCTTAATTTTGTTTTTTATGCTAAAATTGTTAAATATTAAATAAATAGCTATGCACGAAGGAACCTCACACTCTTCCCGGTGATATTTGCAACCAACACACTTGACACTTATGAAATTCACAATAGTAATTTTAAATTATAAATTAAGGCCATTCTACATCCAAAAGTTCGGCTTGGTCGTCGGCGTGGTCGTGGGCTTCACAGCTCAATTCAACGCTCATATTTCTACATTGGAAAAGTTCAGCGTGATTTTTGACAGGAAACATATGATTGGAACGTCATTTAAAGTCACTTCATTTTGTGTTTGAAATTCGTTTATTTGTGAAAGTATAGTAATAATATGGAAAATATAGACATAATTCTCAATTTTTACTTTTTTTTAAATGAAATACTTGTCAAAACAATTTTCAAGTGAAGGAATTGGTAACATTGATTTGGGTCAATAAGTTGGCTCGCCTGTTTTTTCAGCGTCAGCTTTGAAATTTCTCAAAGCTGGAACTGACGACCACGCCGACGCCCACGACCAAGCCGGGATGTAGAAGAACAATTCATTTAACACGTAGTCAAAGCCCACGACCAAGCCGAACTTTTGGATGTAGAATGGCCTTTAATAAGCTAAAGAATTCACAATAATATATTTGCTAAAGGATGTTTATTTCTTCTCCTCATATTGGGAATTTTGGAAATGTCAAGTGTGTTGGTTGCAAATATCACCGGGAAGAGTGTGAGATTTTTTCGTGCAAAGCTATTTATTTCATATTTAACAATTTTAGCGTAGAAAACAAAATTAAGCCGTGAAAATTATACTCAAATAATACTCGTTTTAAGAAAATATTCCGCGAAAAACTTGAAAATGCATACTTTTTGAAGAAAGGCAAGTGTGGACCGAATAGTTTTCTTATTTTTTTACAAACAAATAGATTGGCTCAACTTTCTTGCACTTTTGATTAGAGAAAGTGCTTTAGAAAGTGTACTTCGGAACACAATAATTTCGAGATGGAGATCAATTTTATAAACATTATTTTCGTTATATTTATTCTAATAACTGTTGTGTTTGGAACTTTAATAAATTTAGTGGAACCATATTTGCCAGTTATCATTATACAAAGCATTCGATTTGGAAAACACAGCTACCAAGGACATAAAAATGATTTAGTTAAGTTAACTGAGGTACCAAAAGCTTGGTACAAGCATTTTTATGTATTTGCAATGGTATGGTCCTTATTAGGATTATTTATGATTTCTCGATGTAATCTGAAAAATGAAGTTGCTCCCCAATATCTTTTGGATATTCTTGACTTATTGGGAGGAAAGAAGCGTCCAATACTTGTAGATTCACCGTCTGCCTTTATCGCAATGCTTCTTTTAACAATTCAATGTTGTCGAAGATGCTATGAAACTCTTTATGTGCAGGTGTTTTCAGCAAAAAATAAAATGAACTTCTCTCAATATCTTGTGGGTTATATTCATTATTTTGGTGCTGTACTTGCAATTCTAATGAATTCAGAAGGATTTGTACGCGGTAAGTTAGTATACTAAAAGCTTATTCTTCTTTTTCATTTTTTTCTTCTATTTAGATATTCGACCCAGAGATTTTGTGGTTACAGAGATTGGCACAATCAAACTTGGATGTGTTGTATTATTCCTTTACGCCTGGTTGCATCAGTATAAATCAAATATCATATTAGCTAATTTGCGTAAAGACAAAACTGGTAGAGTAACAACTGAAAAGCATTTGTTACCAGTCGGAGGATACTTCAAAATCGTAACATCGCCACATATGTTTTTCGAAGTTCTTATGTACGTTGCTATACTTGGCGTTATTCCGTTTAGTTTAACCTGGAGATACGTAACACTTTGGGTGATATCCAATCAAGTAAGTTTACTATCTATTTAGGAAAATAATTTCTATTTATTTTCTTTATAACACAGAGTGAGACTGCCTGGCTTACGCACAAGTGGTACAAGAAGAATTTTCATAATTATCCAGAAAATCGAGCTGCTATTTATCCGTGCATTATGTAATTTATTGTAAAGTTTAACAGAGTTGCTGGTTAACAAAAAATATATTTGTTGTTTTATAAAAGTAAGTTGAAAATGTTCCGTAACTTAGTTCTCCAATTGGTATTTCGTATTATATGACTTTTCTTTACCAGTAATACAAAATATCAAAGCAACCAAAGCCTTCGAATTCCTGTTCAGCTACTAGTCAATTCCCCAGAGCCTTTAATCATCCCGCCAAAAATAAAATCACTTGAGAAAAGGGAAAATTTTGGTCGCAAATTGACACTTTCTACTTTTCTTTGTTTTTTAGTAAAAAATTTTTTCTTTTAAACTGAAAAAGTTTTTCAATTTCAAAAGGCATTTTTCGTCTGTTTCAGTAATTTCTTTTTGTCTCTTTAAATATATATTTAGATAAAAACAATAGAAAAACAGAAAAAACCGAATCAAAACATAAAAATATACAAAAAAAAAATTTTATATTGTTCGGTTCAGAGGACTTTTCTTGTGTTTGTGTGTTTATTAATAAAAATTTTGTTTTTTGTTTACAATATCGGTAAAGTTATATTCAAGAAAAAGAAAAACAAATTTATTTTAAATTGTGTTAAAAGAATAAAAGTATAGTTTAGTTTTTGCGTGATTCGGGAAGCTCTTAAATTTTTAGGAAGTAAAAAAATTGAAGTGAACAAAAAATCAACATTTAGAATAAAAACGGAAGAAAAATATAAGGATATATACAATTCATCGACAATTAAGTTAACGCAAACAATAAATAAAATCTGCTTTCGGGGAAGAGATAATTTTCGTGACAAGGTAAATACTTATTTTTTCATTTATTTTAAAAATGTTTGAAGGTTGCTTATCGCAGTCATAGAAAACGTGGCTCTCTTGATAAAATTATTGTGGGTTATGTAGGTCGTTGGATCTATATATTTTCATGGCTTCCAAGTTGTAGCGTTCTCTTTTCTAAAAAAAAAAGTAAGGCGTTCACCAATGATTTGCAAATTGATAAAATTGGTCTATCACAAGTACTTTTTCAAATTGAATCAAATTAAGATCTCAAACCAAGAAAAGAAAAGATTAAATTTCTCGCCTAAAAACGAACCTTCGCAAATTAAATGAACTTTGCAAATTTCAATATTTGACTTAGTTTGCTTAGTTAACGGGGTTTTGGGACTTTTGTGATATAGGCAAAAGGACATTTCGCAATCGATAAACTTAGTTTTAATTCACTTTGAACGACGACGGTAGATTATACTAAACCTTTTTAAATATACAGACTACTTACCGTCCGCTTTTTAAAAAAGTCTTTTGAGGCGAATGCATTTCGTTAAGTGCATTCCCACCGTCTTCAGCGCATGCAATAATTTTAATAACAAGTGTTTGCCACAGTTTTCTGTCCAGAATGCAGAAAAGTGCATTAATCCCGTTGAGGTCGTCAAACTTTCCTAATGCTAAACAAGCTATATCGTAGTGGTCCGTTGTCATGGCTTAAAGTATTTTCGCTGTTTCTACAAATAAGGTCTCTGTGAAAAAACGTGGGTAAAAAGCAAGGAAAAACTTTATTGTGGTAGAGGGGATAAAAAGGAAAAAGTCACCAGACAATTTTTGGGTAAATTAGGTCTGTTCACATACTTAGTTTTGGGTAAATGCATTATGCTATTTTTACCCAAACGTGTTATCGGACTCATGAAATGGGGGAAAATTTTATGACGTAACATTTCCCTTACTTAAAAATGTTAGTCCAAATTTACGCGAAGAAATAAGTTGAGCACTTTTGTTATAAAGGCACTAATTGTCATTTTGACAAGAGCAGGTAATTTGTCCAAGCCTACTTAAACTTGTTCACGTACTCTTGGTATTGTAATTTTTACTCAGAATATTTAAGATCAATAAAATAGTTTTAAAAAAAAAGTTGAACCGACTTCCCAAAAAAGCGCTAAAAAGCATAAAATAAAATTTAATTTTATATTTATTACGATATTTTGAAGTCGGTGCAAATTAAACAAACCAAACAACTACAACAAAAGTATTTAATCGTCCTTCTTTATGATCCCGTGAGCTGACACGTTCAGGTAGTTTTATGTGTTATCTTCAATTATGGTTGGGTAGTTCTTTTGTTTGTTTAATTTGCACCGACTTCAAAATATCGTAATAAATATAAAATTAAAATTTATTTTATGCTTTTTAGCGCTTTTTTGGGAAGTCTGTTCAAATTTTTTTTCTCCTATTAGCAATGGGGGATCATACTCTGTACAACAAAGAAAGAACCATCCAAATCGGACTACGCGTTACAAAGTTAGGTTTCACCCCCACCCTACCAAAAATTTTTTTGAAATGGTACCAATCGGTGAACATACTCTTCCCAATAAAAAAAGAATCATCAAAATCGGTCGACGCGTTACGAAGTTATGCCCGATTAGACATAAAAAAAAAATACGCGTCGAACTTAGAACCTCTTTGTTTTTGGGAAGTCGGTTAAAAAGTACGTGAACAGACCTATTGATAGTAGGTTACTATTTTCCATTAATTTTTAGGTACTAGGAGAGCAAGTAATTTGGACCATGCCCTGCTCAGTTAAACTTTACCTATACCGCTTGCCATTTTTAATTAAAATACCAGTAACAGCGTTGTAAAATAGATTTTAAATTTTTTTTTGCAACATCAGCTGTGTTATGTCAACCAAGAAAGTCTTCTTCAATTTCGTTCACACCCTAGATCGTGGGCTACATTTGAATAACAGGGGAAATACGATCAGCTGTTCAATTTCTTGAAGTCCAGAAGTGTGGACTAAAAGTTTTAGTTCTGTGTATATACTTTCGAGTCAACAGACAGACCTATAATTAAATTTGCCCAGGCGTCAAAAAGTGGATGGTTCCTGGATCATTGCGATCATTATGTCCGTAGCCACACTACTCCTATGTAGGTTGGCCTGAACTGACGACGTCATGATGACGGGATGGAGGCCCTGGGTTCTCCCACTCCAATTATCGCTAGGATCTCTTCCTCACTGGTAACCCTTACGTTCCGATTTATCGGTAACATCGTTTGTTTTGCATCATCCATCTCTAGCGAGATATCTGACAAACCCTCCTCTAAATCTTCCGGTTTCTCTAGTGAATGTATCGATTCTATCAATCCCAACTCGCCTTCTACGCCCATTAGTACAGTCAATCTGGCGAAAAAAAGTCATAAGGCTGCAAATCACTCCAAAGTGATGAAACTTGGTGAGTCGTTAAAGAATGATGAAAGAAAGCTTGCCTGGCGATGACCACCTGCTACCTGTTCAAATACTCAAAAAAAACTCAAAAAAATATTTTGAAATGCATTTTTCTCGAAAACTATGCATTTTACAGAAAAATTTATCGAACAAGTAGAGGGCATCGTTATCTACAATTAATGTCATTGGTGCTATGTCGTACAACAAAAAATGTGCGCAGTAGGTGGCGCTAAAGCTGCCGGAGAAAGTCACAATAGGACCGAGAAACTTACCGTTAGCATCACTGCGCTGTTAACACAGCGCTATATGTATTACACTATAACTTTGACACGGTAAGTTGTATGAAAAAAATGTTCAAATAAAAGTTGTTTATAAAATTAAAAGGAACAATTTTTCCATTTAAATCGTAACTGAAAAATGAAAATTTCAGGACAAAAAAGTGGAAAAACACTTTTTTTTGCACTTTAGCGCCACCTACTGCGCACATTTTTTGTTGTACGACATAGCACCAATGACATTAATTGTAGGTAACGATGCCCTCTACATTTTTTGTTCGATAAATTTTTCTGTAAAATGCATAGTTTTCGAGAAAAATGCATTTCAAAATATTTTTTTGAGTTTTTTTTTGAGTATTTGAACAGGTAGCAGGTGGCCATCGCCAGGTAAGCTTTCTTTCATCATTCTTTAACGACTCAACAAGTTTCATCACTTTGGAGTGATTTGCACCCGTTTTTGCCAAATTGACTGTACTACATATCCGCGACCTTTTCGTAGGTCGACCCGGGGTCCTCTTCTTTTGCCGCCGCGGATGAACTAGGATGAGGTTCAGCCTCAGCTTTCTGTGGGTTTCCCTTTGCCACTTTCTTCTGAGATTTCGGAAGGGCTAAATTTTATTTTCCAGTTTAGGTAAAAAATTGTATCCTCCGTTTTCTCCAATGCTCTCAGCGTTTTATCTCTTACACCTAGTTGGCGACACAGACATATCTTCTCTCTGACTTCCCGATTGATTATTTTTCACTTGGAAATTTCAAGCTCCATATCCCAGTTTAACCTATCCATAAAACTCAATATATCTCTCGCTTCCCTAAACTCATTCGGGAGCCCGACCGAAATTCTATTTAACCTGGGCACGTTATTTTTCCTACCATTTCAAGGTTGGCGTGGGCCCATAGTTCTTTGTTTCCAATGACTTTGGATTTGATGTACTCCAGCGTACTCGTTACCCTGAAGTGTTTCACTCCAGCGAAACCTTGGGACGAAGTCCGATTCGCACATCAAAGCTTCTATCTGCCACTCCTCGAACGTTGAAGTTAGACTCCACGATCTTGCCCTCAGAGTCTTTTCTGTCTATTATTGCCACTTTCAGTGATTCGCTTATTACTTCACTGAAATTAGGTGCCTTCCCTATTTTAGTTTTCTTCTGTAACGGAGGGGTGATCTCCTTCGACCTATTTCTTTTTCCGCCTTCCACTGCTTTCTTGGTTGCAGGTATAACCTTCGCCTTGTTGGCAGTCTCCGGCTTCATTACACTTCTTTCCTTGCTTGTTGCAGATTCGGATTTGGCACTAGCCTTCTTCCTCGTCTTCCCAAGCACATTCCTAGTTTTACCGCCCATCGGTCTCCTTGCCGTATCGGAAATTTCACCTTTGTCTCTCTTAGGAGTTGTACGTTGCTGTTCCAGCCGCCCGACACATCCTTAACCATTTCTTGTCCGAACCGTTGCGCTTCCTAAGCTTAGGCTTATTCCTCACTACGAACGGGCAAGAAGTGGTTGTTGGTTTAGCTGTCAGTTCTGTTCGTGTGTCTGTGTCATTGTCCGGTTTTGTCATTCCGGGTTTCGTAGCTTCCTCCGATGTTTAAGCGTATTTCTCCGCCCGATTTACTTGATTCGACCTTTTCCATCACTGTTAACTGGGGGGAGGAGGGTATTTGCATTAAGGAAGTTATCTTCTCTCCGCCCGACTACATTAGCCAGCACTCCTGGCAGAGACCTGACTGTACCAAGAAATCTGTTTTCAACCGTCACCACAAGGAGGTTGTAGTCACACTACCATCAGTGCACACAGTTACGTCACGCAATACCACGTATTATGTTATTCCCCCTGTGTACCTGGCGGCTGATCTTTTGTTAATAAGAAAACAGAATAAAATAGAAATACAGTAAAACTTCCCTTTACGGACACCTCCGAAAAGTGGACACTTTTTCCGGTCCCAAGCATCGGTTTGCCTTAAATTTCCACCTCTGAAAAGCGGAGACATCTTAATAGTGGACATTTTTTTAGGAAGGGAGGTTTCATTGTAGGTGGTCTATAGGAAACCAACCAGCATAGGAAGATTCATAACCAATGACTCCTTTGCTCCAAGAGGACAGAAAAAAGGTTAAATGGTAATACAATGTTGGAAACAGATGAAATTTGCATCTATGACAATTTTAGAAAAAATAAAACACACGAGATTTAGCTATAATGGACAAATATAAGAAAAAATAGGGGAAATACTGCAAAAATAGTGCAAGTTAGAGGTAGGTTACTCCAGCGATAATAAGCTAAAATGCTTACTGGGAAATCCCACAAAAATCACGCGAAAATAGTCAGCCGTTAAGATCAAGCTCATCATATGCTAGAAGAAAACCGTTTTAATATTAACATAAAAAAGATAAAATTAATGAAAGAACTTACGCAACCAAGAGAACTTGCCTCAATAAAGTTTTTTAAGTCGGGTGGTAAGTAGTGTGTTTATTTAAAATGTTACTTTTAATTGATGCATCTCGAAAAAGCCAAATTGCATATTTTAGTTTTTGTACATTGCTCATTATAAATAGGCGGCAGAAATACATTGTTTTTAAAAATGCAAAATAAAAACAAACTGTTTCTAAACTCGAGCAACGTAAGAAATATTAAAATTTCTTAACACTATCGGCGTTTCTAATAAAGAAAAGTTTAGGACCTTTGGCTCGTTATCAACAGCAGCACCAAAGGGTTAACTTTTCTTCAGCTGCTGGACGCCTTCGCGAGAAATCGAAAACTAGATATAAAACTCCAACAGTCCAACACGAAATTTAATACCGATCTAGACAGCTGTATCAAATTAAGATCACTTACACTGTCCCACTAACCTTGCGGTAAAACTATATTCAAATATACATCTGGCCTCTTTGGAGTTATTAAAATAATTAACACGACCAACCTTAGAATATATAACAATATTATATAGTTATATACTCTAAGTGACCAACCCAGAGTACTATTTAAAATTTTCTAGGAAGATTCAATGAGTTTGAACATTTTAAAAATTGCCATAATTAGGAAAACTCAATGTGGCATTACTAAATTCCTAAAGAAATTGACATTTAACTTGACTCGTGCAGTTATTCAGCAAATGCGCTGAGAACCATATTTCTATTCTTGCAACTTCTACAGCCGCATTTTATTTCATACATTATTTAGCATCGGCCTGTGAGTAGTGTACTTTTTGAAAACTAAAGAAAAATTTTCACTTTTTCCATTTCCAAGTAATTTGATTGTAAAATAATTGGAAATGGAATGTGAACTTAATTTTTCACACTGAAATTTTGAAATCGCTGTGAAGTGTCAAGACTTTGTTAATTTTTCTGGAAATGGAGATTAGTCTTGTTATAAGTGGTGTGCTTTTTCGTGAAGTTTTTATTTTTTCAAAGAGAACGAAAAGTATCGTAAGTTGTAATAGATTAAGGTGGAGTAACATGTATTTTAATTATATTTTTAAGGTAAGTTTAATTTAGTGGAAGAATTTTCGTCTTGTGGGAATGAAATTTATTGCTCCAAAGTTTCTTTCCTTTGTGTGACTTGAGACGTGTGATTCACTTGCACTTGCTTAGGATTAAGTGAATATTTCCGTTTTAAGTTAGCTTGTTGGAAGAGATATAATCGTGAAGGTTGTGCGGAAATTCAATGTCACACGATTCGCCATTGAAAGATGAAAAATTTTTATTTTAAAGACTGGATTCATCTGAGATGTTCAATGTGCAAATTAAGAGGAAAGGGGATTTCTTTAACTGGTCACCCTTCTTTTTCGCCTTCGCACACTTTCTCAGGCACTTGCCAAACACAACCAGCTATGCAGTTTGATAGAGATGTACAAACATGCTTTTTGACCTGCGCACGATTTCTTGCAGCACAAAATGAATACAAAACGATTTTTATCAGTGTGCCGCCGCGTGAACAAAGAGGAAGAGAATAATCTCAGCGGATTTTTACTGCAGTAGTGTAGGTGCATCTCTGTTTAATTCGATTAGATTGAAATCGTTGGTAAAGTAATACTTGCTGAATTGTGTTTCTAGTGTCATCTCTTTCGGTTGTTCACAGAATGTAGACAATATTCTTGTAAACAGAGTTCGGACTCGTCTGCTTGGTCATATCGGGAGCTACCGAGTTCTTGGAATGCCAGTAATTATGAGGAAGAGGTCGGCAGAAATATGGCTGGGTCGTTGGGCAATTAAGAACAAGAATTCAGCTAGCATTTGCATACATGAGCCTGTAACTAGCAAATGTATGCGTGTGATACCAAAGTAAATAGACTGGTGTTACCATTTCTGCTAAGTAACGGGCAAAAATGTTGAAAAACATGCTATTTTGCTAGATGCTAGTACTGTACTAATATTGATTATTGCTTCATTATTCTCTTGCATCCTTAATTATGTGGTATTAAACGGTCTAATAATTGAATAATTTTGATTATTATATATAAAAATTTTCTAATCCACAGAATGACTAATCAGTGTATGGTGAATGATCAACAACAACTGATTTCCAAGATTTCTTATTGTTTTCTTGTAAACCGTTGGTTTTTCTCTTCCCAAAACAAGTCAGCAAGTTGTCTGGTTAATAAAAAGTTGCCAGGTTTTAGGAAGGTTATATTCTCGGAATTAATGACTCATCCATTATAGGTAGATTTTGATGCGAGCCCCCCAATCTTCATCTTTCGTTTCACTTGTTTCGCATTTCTTTTTCAATAATTTTTCTTTGTAGATATCTGGAATTTACTCTCCCCGTTGCCTGGTAATATCAATTTCTAAGGAGATTTTTTTATCTCTGTTGTTTGATTCTGTGGGCTTTTAAATAGTCTTTGACCTTGTTTTTACAGGTATGTTATTAACCTGATCTCTTGGATGGCTTGTATCTAGCTAAAATGGGGCGCTTTAGTGTTCCAACCCCTGAAAATAAATATAAAGATAAAAGAAAATTGGTCTTATTTTTTATTGTATTTTGTTTGCTACATCTCTTGAGCTTATAATAATGTTATTGTGTTAAATATCCCAATGAGACTAGCATCAATAACTGAATTGTTTTAATATACTGTGATAAAATAATTAATAAGTTGTGCATATCAAGGGCAAGGGTAAATATGGAAGTTGTAAAAACTCAAAATTTCCAAGTAAAGTTGTATTTAGGCTCATTTTCATATTCATATTTATTGGATTACCCATCGTATTACCTTTCCAAAAGGATACAACATGCCCAGGTAGAGAAAGGGTGTAGAAATTTATAAGTAGAAATATTTGGGATAGTAGTTTTTAGCGTTTGTTTGATGTCGCTGTGTTGGGTAGATCAAAAGTTAAAAATAAAAGAGTAATGTGCATACCATGAAAAACTGAAATTTATGAATCGCCCTGTAACTCCTAAACGGTTAAGATTGACCCCCCCTCTCCTGCTATACAATTTTTTGTTTATCTAGGTGAGATCTATCAACCCACTTATTTTGGCAAGTCAGATCTGAAACACCCTGTTTAGTATCTTCGACAGCAGTTGAGTAGTTGTTTTTTTTGTTTAATTTGCAACGACTTCAAATTGTCGTAATATATATAAAATTAAAAATTATTTTATGATTTTCAGCTCTTTGTGTGAAGTCGAGCGCTCCAACTTTTTTTTTTAAAAAACTTTTATTCTTCACTTTGTAGTGTCTTCTGAATCGTACGACGAATAAAGCAATTTTAACAGTTGCAGAGATAGTGCAGTGGTTGACTTTGTCAATGTGTGCGCACCAATAAAGAGAATTTCAATAAAACGGCAATGAAAATTTATTATAAAGCATTTTAAAATATTGTTATATGAAATTATATTGCTTGGATAGCATGTGATGCACGGCTAATCAACAAATCACTTTGTAAACACTAAAAAATTGGCTCAAAAACTGTCAAAACATTCTGCATTTGTAGTTGTTGGCTCCATTAAGATCAAACACACTATTACTACTCCAGATATAAGCCCGCAAAACATGACAGTTCGGCCATTTTATCAGCAAGCGTGTCGTCATTATTTCATTTATTTTTGTACCGCAGATTAACCAATCGTTGTACACATAAAATTGCATACTGCTTAAGCAAAACTCAAGAGAAATGCTGATATCATTGATGCATTCTAACGGAGTTTGATCAATTCGTTGAGCCACCACTATTCCATGGGTCCCGGGTTCGAGCACAGGGCTCCCCGTGAGCTTTTATTAAGAAATTAAAATAATCCACTCCGTCTCTGGGCTGTTGTCTAGCTCGCAGCAATGCAAAAACAAGACTCACGTTTCCTCACTTTCCTTATCCTAATTCCCTGCCGGCCAAAACCATGCTAACGCATCAAAGGGTTGTCCCCAAGGATTTGGCAACATCGTACAAAAAAAAAGGAATACTACAAAAAAGTAGAATTCCCGAACCTTTTCCTTTCTTTACTGTAGCAAGTTTTGGTTTGTTTACACCACCAATGCTCAGCTGTTTGTGTCAGCTTCCGGGCTTGTATTTTGAGTAGACTGTTGATCAAATCTTAGAAGCAGGAAGGGGAAACCAGTGGTCCACGGGAGTCTAGCAGTTTTGCTGTACAAAAGACTTTTTTTTTATCATTTACCAAGGAGAAAAGACTCCCTATGCCTCAGTAGAGGTTAAAGGAACCAGAGAGAGAAGGAGAAAACTTATTCGTGTACAACAGCTGGGTGCCGCCCCTCCTCCCACTCTCACCATTGTCATCATACAAATGGGGCAAGATACTCTATCCAGTAATAAACGAATCATGCAAATTGGTCTACGCGATACGAACTTAGACTTCACTCCAATATCTCCACTACACTATACAATTTTTGATATGACGAATGGGAGAACAATACGTTCCACTATATATCTATACATCAAAAACAGAATCATCTAATTCGCTCTACACGCTAAGAAGTTAGTTACCCCACCCAAGGTAAAATTTTTTTTTATCGCGCAATATGGGAAGAAAGTACTACCTTTATCGCACGGCTTTGCTATCGGTAAGTGGCTGATTTATCACTGTCGAATATAAAACACGGGAATTTAAAATAAGACACGGCAATTTCCTTTTGTGACATCTATTGAAACCACGCATAACTGCAAAAATATGAAAAAAACCTCTCATCCTTTCTCCTACCGCCCAGCATGTCTCCGTAATCGTGATAAAAAATAGTATATGCAACTCTGGAGGTAGCTGATTGCCTCAATGTCGCTTTCCCTTGTTGCACAATCTACTATTTCTCATAATAGCAATGTTGGATCATACTCTATATAACAACAAAAACAATCCAAATCGGTCTACGTGTTACGAATTTATAGTAACCCCCACCCAAGGACCAAATTTTTTCTCATAGTAATAATGGAGGATCATACTCTAAACAACAACAAAAATTTTCCAAATCGATCCACGCGATACGATTCAAAATATTTAAATTCACTCCAAAGATTGGCCAATTCTGACAGTAATGTCGCAGAACATGGCGATTATTCGAATTTACTGCACAGACGTTGTTTTGTTTAGCTAAACAGTTTTCAAAGTAGGTAAGGTGCGTACACACAACAGACTTTTCTCCCCCAAAGTCTTCTCTGTCTCTCTGTCCATGTGTTGACATTATCGCAAACTTATGGCAGAGAAAACTAACAGGACAAAGGATTGGGTACTAAGGAGAGAGCAAAAAGAGGATTTAACTGAAATTATTAAAAGAATTGTCTAGAAACACTTCTGCGGAGATACATATATTGTTCTCTCACTTTTTGCATGAAATATTTTTGCTTTTCTGCTCTAAACTGACAATTTTTTTTAACTTCCTGCTCCATTCGATTCAATTTATCTGCAACAGATTTTAAAGATGTCGACTTTTAATTTCTATCGGGATAAAATAAAACCCATAATTTCGGACAGCTTTCATGACTGAAATTAACTCGAATGTTTCTGCGTACTTCCACATACTTTCCCATACTACTCAATTGCCCTTAACATCAGAACAGCAATCTGCAACTGACGTTCAACAAAGCCACAGAAACACAAACTTTTCGAACACTAGGTTTGTTTATTTAGCTGTATGAAAAGTGTAGAGTGTAATCGATGTGACGTCAAAAGTGTAGTAATTTGCCATAGACTAACGTCAACGTGGAGGTGGTGGGAATTCTTATATTTCCGTGGCATCACAATGGGCCTATTGAGGTCTAAGTGTGTCCTTCAGGACGGCCACACGAACCTAGCCTTTGGTTAATACATTTTTTTAATATCACAAATAAAATGAATAATAATATATTGTCGACTTTAATGCAAGAAATTATGTGTGACTCGTCTGATAATTAATTAAAATGCTTGCACTCATTGCACTTCATCCAATCAAGTGCAGAAATTTTCACTTTTTTGCAGCGAAACAAACGCTGTACATTTACACTAAAAGCGAAACAAACGCCGTTTGACGTAAATTTTGCACTCAGTGCAGGCAGTGCAGAAAAAATGGAGCGAAACAAACAGACCTACTTTCAGAAGAGAAAAATGTCTGCGTAATTCTCTGGTATTTTGATTCCAGTGGTGTTCACACCAGGCAAAAAAAAAGTTTGTGGAGAATTCCGCGGAGAAAAAGGATTTTCTTTATGCAGAGCTCTTTCTAGGTGTTCACACAAGGAAGTCAATGAATTGACTCAATATACATATGCAGTCCATTGCATTAAGTGTTACTTGCAATAAAAAGACAATTAGTAGTGTTATTATTTTTGTTCTGTATAAAGTCAATGAAGACAAAGAAAACTTTACCACTTTGGCAGAGAAAAATCTGTAGCACGTATGCACCGTTATTTATGAAGTAACATTAAGATCCTTGGAATACATAACAAACAAGGGATTGTCATAAAGGACTGGAAAGGCAATTTCATGGATGTGTGAGTACCAGAAAGTAATACAAATTTACTCTACTTCACTGACCACTAACCACCTCAAAATTTGTAGAAGTTGAATATATTTAAAATAGAAAAACATAAACACAATTAACAATTTTTAAAGCTCTTTTTTTCTATTTAATCTTTCCATTTCTTAATTTCAGAAATAAAAGTCACTATTATTTTCCGCAATTAATTCGCTGTCAAACAAGAAATGACAGCGATACGTCGGAGTCATTTTATTATGACGCCAACATTTTCATCGACAAAAGTTGGTCATCATAACGTGTCGGCCTCATTGTATTTTGAGCTTTATTTAGTGAGCATGAGTTATCACTTGTGATCGGTAGGGAACAGACCTAATTTTCTCAGTACTATTGAGTGCTCTGTGTTATGAATTGTCAATTTACATTCTCATATTTAACACTGAAAATGACTGCGTTCCTTAACTCAGGACTGTGTTACCCCCACCAACTAGCACTTTTTGTCACTGAAAGTCAGGAAATCAGTTGCTGCGCGCACTGGTTTCAGCAGTGATGTTGTTAAAATGCTCATCGATTATTTCATGAATGTGTGTTAGGTTCGGCGTACTAATCCGCGTAAAAGTTTAATTAACAAATAAATAAATAATATTACCATTAAGGCTAAAACACAATGCGTGCAACGCAACAGATGTCGCCGTAAAAAACGCTGTTATTCGATTTCAATAACATGTGAGTATATGGGACAAAGTACAATGCGTTTTTGTCGCCGTAGAATTTTCGTGAAATTTGGAATTTCTCCTCCAAATATTGAAATAATCCGCCTAGTAACCAAACTTCTTTTTTTTAAGTCCGCTTTGTTTGTACAGAAATTTTGAAACTTGTCAATTCACGTCCCAGTGTATCGTAGGAAGAGTGCATTGACTATATCACACTTTGCCTCCATAAATAACGTAAGCAACCGAAATTTTTACACATCCGAGTACGTCAAGCAAAAGCTGTCGTCGGTATAGTTTGCCATAATCGGCGTGCGTCAGATGTTCAAAAAAAAAAACTTGTGCTGAGAAAATCAACAACAAGTTTAGCACTTTTCATGAAATCTTATTTTCCTGAATGAAATTATTCCACCTACAAAAATAGCTGACCTTTGCAAAGGCCGTGACTTCGGTAAAACTATTTCCAGCTCGCTTGCATGAATATTTTTGGGATTGTTGCACAGAAACACATTGAGGTCATTGACGGTAGTCAAGTGCGTGCAATATAACAGAAATTATCGAGTTTTCTTATATACATATATCGAGTATTATAGGAAGCTTCTCCCAACCTTTGTATTTTTGTGTTTCAATTGCGCTGTGATTTACGCTTCTTTTTTCTTGTCTTTTTCGTAAAGTAAACAGAAAACACGTTCTACCGAGAAAATCTAGATGTTGTCCGTTTTGCGCACACACTACTTTGCTAGATCACTGCCCTAGAGCAAGCAAAGATCGGAAATACACTCGATTCCTCCGGGTGTGTTGCAGCTTATATTAAATCTGAGAATAACGAATCGGCGGCAGCCATCATCAGCAGTAATGACCTTCAGTGTCGTCGCCCTCTTGTTTTATTTATTTTTTGGTTCTTTTATATAACACGGTTATTGAACTCTAAAGGAAACAAGTAAAACAACGATAAATACTGTGGTGTGATGCACTACTTGAGATCTCATTAGTTGGAGAAAAAGATGTATCTTAAGTTTCAATTTGTCTAATGTAATTAGCGTTTATTTAGCAAACATTGTAGAAAATTTTCGTTGGAACATTTTAATGCAGCAATATTGGAAATAAAAAAGGAAGTGTCAGCGAAGTTTTTTTGTTTACTGCTGTTTTTATGAAGGCGTTGATGAATTTATGAAACATAAATCTCTCTTAGAATAAAGAAGTAGAGGAATGGACATCACCCGAAAAAATATTAGAATTTTCCTATATGCAGTAGAATGTAGAACCCACACCCAACATGAGCACCTATTGTAATTCTTATAATTAATCGTATCGAACCGAATATCGAAATTCCGGTATTGCAAATTTCGATTGCATTCAATTTTATCGATTTAAAATCGTTTTGTATTTTGATCGCAAACCTCAAGACGACTTTGGTCGCGTTCGATATACTGAGGGGCTACGTAGAGGTCGTTTAAATAGCTTATTGACGGAAGGCAATAGTAGGAAAGTGAGCCATAAATTTGTTGCCTCACTAGGTCTGTTCACGTACTTAGTTTTGGGTAAATGCATTATGATATTTTTACCCAAACGCGTTCACGTAACATTTCCCCTACTGAAAAATGTTAGTCCAAATTTACCCGAAGAAATAAGTTGAGCACTTTTGTTAAGCTTTGTTATAAAGCCACAGTTATTGCTTTAGTTTTTGTCCAAGACTACTCAAACATTTTCTCGTACTCTTGGTATTTGGTAACTTCTCCTATTTAAGATTTTTACTCAGAATAACTTATTGAATTTGACATTAGTCAGCTGTTGTTACATATTGGTTTGGATCAGTAAGTTTCGAGCGACATATTGAAGTGTTTTTAAAATCTAAATTGAATTCCTTCCATTAAAGATAATAAGTTACAAGGTTACAAGGCGCAAAAGAAGAAACGCTTGGCCTGGGCTAAAGAGAGCATTAACTGGACTCAAGATCAGTGGAACATAGTACTTTTTTGTGACGAAAACAAGTTTAACGTTCGCGTGGGTGATGAACGAGGAACACAAAAAATCGGCGGCATTTGGACCCGATTGTCTGAGACGGACTATTAAGTTTCGTAGTGGAGTAATTATTTGGTGATGCATGTCCTCCAAAGGAGTGGGTGACTTATATTTTATTGATGGTATTGTTAATTTCGAAACATATCAACGTATTTTTCGAAACCAACCCGTATCATCAATTGGACGACTGCATCTAAATGACAGTGTTATATTCCAGCAAGATGGAGCTAGTGTCATACTTCAAGGAGTACTAAAAAAGGTTTGTGAAAAACTCAATAACTGTTATGGAGTGGCCATCATCGAGTCCCGATCTCAGTCCAATGGAGAATTTGTGAGGAATAATCAAAAAAGAACTCCATAAAGGCCGTCCCACAACAAAAGCGTTATTAAAAGAAAAAATACAAAGTATTTGGGACATTACGTCTCAAACTCTGTGTTAAGAACTGGTTAGTACAATGTGCAAGCGTTTACAAGCAATTATAAAAGTTAAAGGGGATGTTACCCCATTTTAGCGCGTCCGTACGAATTTCATTGTCACCTATACAACTCGTACGAAATTGGTTGTTACTAAAGTGTGCCCTACAATTTTTAAATTTGTTACTTAAATGAATATGTTTTGGTTTTCTTTTTTATGCATTAAGTTATAGATAAAACACACTAACAATAAAAAATATATCTTAAACAATTGGTTTCCATAGCATCCTTACATTAGCTTTCAAACGGAGACATCACTCTTTTATCTTTTTCGTACGAATTTCATTGTTCCTGGGTAGTATAACAATTGCTATTTTGCTATTACAAATATAACAAATATGGAAGAATTTGTGACGGCATATAATGGATTAATTTACACCATTCGAGACAAAGAAAGCGTTGTGGATAAACTTTCAAATGGTATAATATAAGATAATACCTAAAAACAATATACATTCATACATATATAACATAACAACGTTATTTACTTTTAGACTACGAATTTGCTCCCAAGTATTTGAAAAATACCAGTGGTGTGGAATTAACAGCCGTTAATTTAAATAACACCGCTGGAGAGTTAGAAGAATCTCATTAAGACGATCTTCCATTGATAAATTTAATTGGAATTCTAAGGCAGTCAAATTATTAATTGCTGCTTATAAAGAACGGGTATAATAGCTCTTTGATCTAGTAAGGGTCCAACTTTCAATAACAGTCTCGAAAATGAGTTAACTGAGTTACATATTTGATATTTTCTGTAGAAAAGTACTTTATTACTTCCATGGCAGCAGCAGACATTCGAAAAAAACTTAAATTGTTTTGGCGTATATCTGGGAAGTGTATATTCAAAATAATTTTCATTGTGGTTGGCGTTTTTTCCCTCAGTTGACACTTTCTTTCCTTATGCTGATTCGAGTGCACCATCTAAATTAAGATTAGAATTGCAGTTGCTAATTAGTGAAATAGTTCTGCTTTAAAATATTCGCAGTAATAATTTATCCATTTTGTAAAAAAAATTTTATAAACCTTAAACGTCAAAAATTCCCTCAATAAAGGTCTGTTCGGTTCGCATCAGAATTCTACAAATAAGTGCAAAGTGAGACTAGGCTCAGCTCAGTCCCTCACTCTACCGAACAAGTCCTTTTTCATTAAAAATTGTGAAGTCGCCTTCTAATTTTTTAATTGAAAAATGTAAGTATGTAGTTGTGTATTAATTCATTAATTATTTTAAAGAAATATTTTAGAAAGGCGTTTACAAACGCGTCACTTAGAACAACATGGATTTTATGATAGATAACACAGGTCAACATAGTTTAGTTATTGGAAAGCTAAGGGTCATTTCTGAAGTAATTTCCTGCGTAGAATCCGAATCCGGGTCAGAATTGGCCCATCACGTAAGGATTTTGAGATATTTGAGGTTATGTACCCGAAAAACGGCGTTTTTTCCTACTTTTGAGGTTATGTACAGGCTGCAAAAAATGTTTGTGGTCTGTCTCTCCAGTTACATCATTTAGTACAACTCTTACCCTTTAATTTAAGAGTTCAAGAGATCAATTACGATTTTTTTTTCGCAAAGTTATGGCTATTCGAAGTTATGAAATATATCCCTTCGACGTCATTAGCATTTGCATTAATGACGTTTTTCGAGTACATAACCTCAAATATCTCAAAATCCTGACGTAATGGGCCAATTCTGACCCCGGATTCGGATTCAGCAAATTACTTCGGAAATGACCCTCAGCTTTCCAACAACTGACATGACCCCGGTATTTGTAGACCTGTGTAATCCAATCCTCTAATAGATAAAGGATGTTACAAAAATTTAATAATTAAAATCTACTTAAAAACAACAAATAAATGTATAAAAACAAAACTTTGTCGACAACCACGTATTTCACAATATTTATTTTCGTAACGAGACCTTGATAATGAACGCAAGATCGAAACACGTGTCAACGTTTTGTTTTTATTTATTAACATGTTTCACAAAACCATTTCGGTAGATTCTATTAAAGTAAATAAATGTATATTTATTAATAGTTACAAATCGGCACAAATCAAAAACACAAATGTGTTATTTGTTTTGTTGCTCTGAGGTTGATGTGTAAAGCCCTTAACACAATGCAGCACTTTATGACAGCACCAGGATTCAAGTCAAGTGTTTGTCATTTAAAAATATATGAAACAATATGGCGCATCGCAAAATGGCAATCCTGATTCCAGCACTATGATTGATCATCTCGTCGAAATCGAAAATAGTTTAAATTTGATGCTATCGGTAGTCCAGTCAAAGTAAGCGTAATTTTTTAAAAGTAAAATGAATTTCGAGGAAAAACTTATAGAATTAATCAAAGATGACGCATGCTTATAAAATATAAAAAAAGCCGATACAATTATAAAAACATTTTTATGAATGAACTTCTTATGAACGACACTTCAATGCATTTTTTTATGGCTGGCACCAAATGCATGTGTTTTTTGACAGTTTCCGCCGCTTGATGCCTATTCCAGCATCAGAATTGGTGTGTTAAGGCTGTAACAGTAAACACTTCTTTAAGTACTAGTGATGTAGGGTAGGTTGAGCAAGTCCTAAATTAAAATTATTTCCTACGCTGTTTTGATACCATTCGTGAGCGTAAAATCAACAAATATTTTTATTGGCTTAAAAAAATCTCTCCCGTTCTTTCCGAACAAAACGTTTGCACTCCGAACGCCGTATTCAATAAATTGTCGCCGCTACAGTGCGCCTTTTGTCGTTATGTCTTTTTGTTTAGAAAGCTTACTAAGCCTACCTATTGCTATCTGTGAACCGAGCGAGCTCCCTGTCGCCAGTGGAATCTACTCCTCGCGGAGTCAATTACAATATTGGATGGAGTATAAAATGATAACATACATCAGTGGAGTCTAATTCGCTTAACTCTTTAAAAAAGGGGAGCCTAATAACCGATTCCTACCATTGGGTAGGGCGGGGCAATTGTAGAGGATGGAGTATGGAGTCTATCGGCGATATTCGAGTAAGATGAGCTCTTGACCGTTTAGAGTCGAGCTTTGGCCATATCTGTCGGGTGATAAGGCAGGTGTGCTCCTCCTCCTGTCCTGCTGTCGTATGACACTGGTACAGAGCCAATGGACAATGCGTGGCTCCATACTTCATCTTTTTCCTATTCTCCTCTTATACGACTTCAGTCCTACTTTCGCTTTTACGTACTCTTTCTTGGATGTTAGGCTTCCAGATAAGTTTCCTACCTAGGATAAAACCTAGATATTTGACCTGATTACTTAATTTAAGCTTAACCTCATTTATTATAGGACAATTAATAGGAGGAACGTATTTCCGTCTTATCTGGTTTTATACCCAGACCACACCCATCACTCCATGAGGATATATTGAGGGCGTGTTGTAAAATGTCAGCCAATTAAGTAGATTTGTTTGTCCAAGTCGTCCGTGGAGGGGGGGGGGGGGGGTTCAGAAATCTAAAACTGCGTTACATAATACTTGAAACGGCCCCTTATGGTAAAAGACCTTTTGAGGTTGCAGAGCAATGTCGGCGGTTCGGAATTCACCTTAAATTGTAGATCATATTCAATCATTGTCTCGAATAAGTTGAAATTTGTCTCCCTCTCCATTCCACCACAATGGGTGACAGGAGCTAGTGTGTGAGAAAGTTTTTTTGTCGAGTCAAAAGGAATGGATATTATTACATAACAAGGACTGAGACTCCCATCTGACAAAAAACAAAAACAAAATATCCTTTCAAGAACACTGAAAAAAAACTATCCTCAATTGTCCCCGACATGCTGTTGGAGTTGATTACGAACTGCCTAGAGTTTGGGTTTTTTCCGCATAGATCTGTATGAAACTCTTTTGCAGACTGTCAATGTATTGGTAGCACGTGCCGATTGAAAAAGCTTACGGTCAGTTAAATTCGAATTTAAAAATAAATTAAGAACCTGAATTGTATTCAAGCAAGATGTGGCGTAGCAAATGTCAGTGATTAATTCATTATAACTGAAAACTCAGCGTGATTTGCAAGTGAATTCAAAATTTTTTCCATGGAGGGAAAGAGATAAAGAATACACTGTGAATTATGATGAAATGTACCTTCTTTAGGTTTTTTGTTTTTGATTATGGCTTTTTCGCACTACAGCGTGCCCTTGTGTATTTTTGCATATTGTGGCAACTTACTTCTCCTTTTCGTTCCTTTTTACTTTTATTGATTTATGTACAAGGTCAATGGCGAAATTGAAGAAATTTATGAAAATAATCTCTTCATTCTTTGGTATGGTTTGCGAGCTTTCCAGTAATAATGGAACAAAGCAATCTTTATAGTTCATTCAAACGAATATGTCAAAATATGGTTTATCCATAATAAAAAAATCAAGTAAACCCACAGGCATTGTCCATAGTAGATACATACGATTCGACAAACTCGCAATTCTAAGGTATCATTCGCAGACAGGTTCGCTATGGGAACGACTAAAATAGACTTGACATTATTTCCACAGCATCATAAAATCTTAATTCAATCTTTTGTTTGTATCTCGAGCATTTATGATATATCCCACCACCTAACCCTTCCCTTCGCTTCAATTTCAACTGTCCTGTACAGAACGATGTTATTGCTGGAACTCATGCGTCCGTGCTACAAATTAATTGAACCATCTGAATAAAATCGATTTTCTGTGTCTAGTCGCCTTTGGATTTTATTTGATATCAGGAGCGAAGTTCCTTGCCCTCTCAAGAAATTTGGTAAATGATTCTCTGGTGTTGTATCCAGTCAGAAATCCCCAGAAATATTTGATGGTTTGCGTTAGATTAGAGATACGTAAAAGCTTTTGAAGGCGGCAGTCTGTTAATGAAATTTCACTTTGTATTTTTGCTTTCACTATATGTTAAAATAGAAACGTTAAATTGATATGCATTCTAATAGATCCAAGATAATATTTCCTAAATCAACAGTTATCACCCGCACTCGAGCCGAACGAATTAAATATTTTTCTATTTTCCATTGCTGTGAATCTTTGCCAAATTTGACCCGGTTGAACGGACTTTTTTATTCAGAAAGATATGGGAAGTGTATGAGCTTGGGAGCGTGGCGTAAATAAGCGCAAAAAAAAACTTCAAAGATATTTTCCTGGGTTTTTGTTAACTTAATAAGCACGAGGCCCACTACTACAGGCAATGACATGCTAAATTTCACTTACACGTTTTTCGTATGCTTATATTGATTCGTGTTTATTTTGTTTTTTAAATAGGAATTTATTTCGGGAAAGATTGACGTTAACTTGAATTTTCTAGGAAATTTGAAATTAACAAATTTGAAAATCACATAAGTATTTATAACTGATTTGACTTTGCTCGAACATTTACGTTGACGTGACTCTACAACCACCCCTTGATTATATATTCGTACCAATTTATGAAGTAATCAAAGTTTCATTCGGAAAATCTTTACATAATTTCGTACGCAATAGTACGGTTCCACTGAAATAATAATTTTAAAGGGAAAAACGAAAAATAAGCGAAAAAGGTCACACAGTGATTGCCAGTGCATTCCATACAGAACAAACTCAACATGTACTCCTGAACCATTATAGATACAGATACAAAGTTATATAGATAAATAAGCTGTTAAGCTTTAATAGGAAAAAGCTCTTTTTCGGTTTTATTTTCATGCTGCATACCTACCGAAATAAGCTTCTTGTGCTCGTACTCTGTGCTGTGCAATCTAAACAAATATAATACAAGTAGAATTGCAGTTGCGACAAATACTGCAGTTTATAGAGTTTTATTAGATTGGGAAATATGAAGCGCAATGATAGTGTGCGAACTTTTTTTTAATTAACAAGTCTAGAGATTATTTCACATTGCTCTACAAATGTTCACTACCTCTGCTATTGAGTTGTGAGTTTATTTATTTTTCATTGCTGCAAGCATCTTGTTTTGTTCTCACCCTACTGACCTAGTAAACTATATCAGCAGTATTTATTTATTCAAGACAATTTCGTTATCATTTCCGCACTTATGAATTATTGAAGAAAACTACAAAAATATCGACCTCGGGAAGGAATTGTTTATTTCAGGGAAACAAATGATTCATTTATGTGAGAATTATATTACATATTACATGATCTGGGGTATGATAGCTTCTTATTCAATTTAACTATAAGTCCGTTGCGTGTTTGGTTTCTTAAAAAGTATGTAATTTTGAAGATGCTTACACACTTGACGCGTCATAGTTGTCCTCGTTCCCGGTGCTTGCCACTTTGTTGCGTCATGAATTTAAACGACTCGTCGTTGCCTTCAAGTGTGCAAACGTTTAATTGATTTTCATTCGTTCAATGGCAGTGGTTCTTCAGTCAAGTGTGCAAACAGCTTAACCATTAAATGCATGAATTTTACATTTTCGCTGTATAAAATTAATTTTATGTCCAATGACGTCATCAGTTCATAAAGAAGTTAAAAAAAATTATTTGTCTCAGAAAGTGTACTATTTTTAAAAATTTAAGGCTGTTGCATATATGCAACACCATGCATTTAGGAGAAAATTTTTAGGAAAATTAAAGGCGAATTTCGCGGACAAGACGGCATATGCCAACAAGCTTGATGGAGAGCATAAGGACAAGACGGCGAACGTGTTAAGACAATAGTTTTTCATTTATTAACAAGAATTCACTTTATTTTAGGCAAATATGTCTTTAATTCTCCTTAAAACAATATAACAAAACAAATAACCTTTTTCATAAATTCGGAATTTTTTAAAATAAACTCATCTTTAGTAATTTAGTTGCTGTGAAATTGTTTAAAACAATTTCTGTTTGCATGAAGACAATGCCATTTTGCATTTTTCACATTTAATATAACTAAAGCCATCGCATTTATTTGGATGTTTACATCTTAAACGCTTTTCCATAGATACTGACCAGTATTGTCTTTGGTCAAGTTTGACATCTGTGGGCGGTATATGGGATGTCGTCTTTCTTTTGCGATTTGTCATAGCGGATAAAGAGGAACTAGTTGGTCTACCACTTAATGGCTTGAGTTCGTCCATGCCAATTAGGCATAATGTTTCACCTAACTCAATTCGAAAGTCACCTAAGTCCAGTGTGGCAGTTTTCTTTCTGTACTCTTCTGTACAATAGATAGTCTTTTAGAATGGTCATATCATTTGGTGGAAAATTCTCATATACCATTTTCTTGATCTCATTTTTATCCGATATTAAGCTATCTAATAAATCAACACCCCCATATATTTATTGTAGACTTCACAACATTTAGACACTCGATGGTAATAGTTCTTGAAGAGAGGGCTTTTCAAAACTCTTAGCGGTCTGCAGTGGATGCTTTTCGGCGTATGTCGACACTATAGTGATGGGCTTATTGTCCTTCCAGGAACGGAACTTCCTCACTTCATTTTCTTTAAATCACTTTCGGGAGGTAGCTTGCAATTTGGTATGTATGCTCTTTTCCTCTAAATCGTATCCAAGATGCTTCTGGATAAAACGAGTCAATCTTGTCACAACATTGGTACATGCTCCGAAATCTTGTTCATCAGCTAAAATATTATCTGGCCGGTGTAAATCTTAAAATTGTATGAGTATCCGGATACGCCACATAAAACAAATAGTTCGTATTCCCACTTGTGGGGCTTAGCTGGCAGATATTGCTTTATGTAGATTTTAGCTTTTGTTGCACAAAAGATACCAATGTAGGAATACATTGGTATCTTCTACCATTGCCAACAATGGGATGTCAGTATTTACGTACATGAACTATTTACGTATTTGAACTACTGACATGAGAACTCATATACCCAAATATATTCTTACTGATGTTCGGGATCCCTTTGCGTGCTCTGTATATAAGGGTTTCATCAATTATCATAAGGTGGTGGAATTTCCTTGAAAAGAAACAAATTAATCAGTTCGATCAATATTTTTGTTCTTACACAAAGTTCTTTTATATTTTCCTTTGAGTTCGACCGTTTCCTTTTAAAATTTCTTTGCATGGGCATTTCTTGGATTTCTAGTACTTTTTCTCTGCAAATCTGTACCTCGTCGTTTCCATCAACAACTTGTTGAACTAATATTATTATAGTCAACTCATCATCAATGCCTTCAACAAACTCGTCTCCACTGTAAATGCATGACGTTGCACATCTGCAACACTACTTTGCCCTAAAAATATAGCACTGAATTTATGAAAAACCCTTATTTCTTCATTGAAGTATAAGATACACTACATATTTACCCATAAATAAAAACACTCACATAAAAAAAATTTCGGAGAAAATTATGATACTAGACAAAAGGCAACGTCTGCCTTCACAACTGATTTACGACAAACTGGCTTCCAGTGGGGATCCGGGATCGCATTTTCATCAAAACGCACACGAACGAGGTATCATGTGGAAAAACCATACAAATATTGGTCATAGTCCTCTAAATCTTAGCTGATAATTTGTGTTGCAGACACGCATTTAAGGGTTAAGGCCATTAGAAAAATGTATACGTTAACTAGTGTCATTTCGCCTGTTGTCGACCAATTAGTTTTCGTAATAATATTTAAAAAAATACTTAAATATGTTCTACTATTCTCCATTGGAATTTAATTATTAATTAATTTCATAGTCGATTTTCAGGTTTTCTTTTTAACTTAATAAAAAGCCCAAATCGAGTTTTCGTCCACCTGTTGACTAGTTTTCGATCATAGCTTGAAATGTAGTAATAATGAGAAGGTAATGATTTTTTATTTATTAAATGACAGTTTTCGATATTTATTGTTACATAAAACAACCAGTCTAGAGCAGTGATGTACAAAACAATGCTCGCGGGCAAGTTTGCTTTTAAGCTTTTAAATTCGTATAATGCACTCGTTTGGCTGTATTCAGTTTCCTGTTATTGCGTTTTTTAACGTTAGAACATACAAAAGATAAAAAAAATCTTCACTAAGTTAAGTAGTTTTGTAAGCAATTATATAATATCTTAAAATATACAACCTTATGCAAACTAAAAGAAACTGCCACGCTTAACTGAAGCACAGCCTACTCGAGATACAAGCCCGAAAACTGACATGTACAGAACAGCTGAGCATTGATGGTGTAAACAAATCGAAACTTGCTACCTTAGAATATAGAACTACAGGAAGTGCCCTTATGAACAGAAAATTAATTTATTTTTCTTCATGTAGTTGAAGGGTACTTTCGGAATAGTTTTCACCATAGCAGTAATAAAAAAACGGACTTGCGCGGGACGGGGAAAACATAAGTTTTGAAATTTAAATATATTTTGGCTGACCGCCACTGGACATCTAAGGCGACACAGAAATTCCAATTCAAATTTTTTATATTTTAAATAAATTTTTAAATAAACAAACAAAATATGATAAATATAAATTTATGTTTAAGTTAAGAACATAATAGTACAACATTTCAAGAATCTTCTGTTAAATTTTTGGGTAAAAATATTGCAGTGATCATCATAACTCATTACTGGAACATATGTTGACAAAAAACCAAAAATATTTCGTTAATTTATGAGTTTTTCGATGTAACAACGTCGAGATTTTGTTTATTTTATTGATTTTTCAATTTTTAGATGTAAAAAAAATGAATTTTTTGAATTTATGAAAATTTATTGATAAAAATCGGCGAATTTGTTGTAAAATTAATTATAATAATAAAAAATACAACATCTCGACGTTGTTACCTCGTAATTTATGTATAAAAGAAGTGTGCAAAATTTGAGAAGGATCGCGGATGAGTAGTTTTTGAGCTACAGTGATCACCGAATTTGAAAAACTAAATTTGAGAAGAACGCGTTTGAAGTTTTAACACTGCTATTTTGTATATGGGATGTATCGAATGGAGGCACTGTATCTCCGGCAGTTTTGCTCCAATCGACCTCAAATTTTAACTAAATACTCTTGAAGAATTGTGCTATCAAATCAAAAAAAATTAATACCCTTCCCCGATCTTATATTAAATATATATATTTATAAAAGCTGTAACTTGTTAAAAATCAATCAGCTGTGATTTGTCACCCATAAAAGAAGAAGAAGAATTCTGCTGAAATTTTGTCCGCACTCGTCTGCGTGTGTAAACTTTGGGTAAAAGGGGAAACTACCCGATTGTCAAATTTCTTCAAGACTAAAAGTAAACACACGCGCAGTGCGCACGAAAACTTCCGGTTTTGTGTAAAAACGTTCGAGTATCTAGTTGACGACACGGTTGGTAGTAAAGTGGCCGAAATATCATTTTCGCAGTGGCACTAAAAAAACTTCCGGTTTTGTGTAAAAACTTTCGAGTACCTAGTGACGACACGCTTGGTAGTAAAGTGGCCGAACTGTCATGTTTTCCGGGCTTGTATCTAGAGTAGGCAGAGGCAGTTTTTGGTAGAATAAATACATCTAAGTTGCAAGTTGATCCGTTTTAAATTGACAGAGATATACCGCCGTCAACCACAGTTGCGAAAACAAGATTTTGAGAAAAACGTGTAAAGGTTGTTTTTTACATGTATAAAAAAAAGAGCGGCGCACCAGAAAGCGCTGTAGCATATAGCATGTAGCGCTGTAGAATATAAAAAAATTTCGATTAAGAAAATCTAGAATAGAAAAGCAGTTTGTTCCAACACGGGAATAAGTTATACATTAAAAAGTAAAAGCGTAAGTTAGAATTGTGTACACGCCTTAAGCAGCAACCTACATAAATAAAGACTAGTCTTACTTGTGTGTCCAATAATAGATAAAATACGATGCAATTCAATTATATATGTAAATTGCAGAAACATGGCTTGGCATCGTTTTTTTGTAAAGAGCAATTATTATGGCACACGACACGACAACTGTCTTCAGCTAGAAGAGCACGTTACAGGAAATTTACAACTTTAAAATCATCACATCGCATTCATTGGGAATTTCCTGCTCGTACAGTACCCCTCTTCTCTCCCATTATCGGCCGCGTGTCGAAGAATAATTTTAATCTTTTGAATAGCGCAAAATATGTACGGGTCATGGTCCGGTTTGATCTTGATATGTACTTGTTATCGTCGTTAGCAATTGAAAAGTTAAAAAAATAATAATATTTTAAGAGACGGCAAGCAAACGTGTTTTCGCGTGTTGCATAAAACGCTAGTATAGGTTCAGACAGAGCTTTTACTTAACAGAATACAACAGCGCAGAATTAAATGTTTGTAATGGTGTCCGCACTACCCAACAAGATTATCTAGACTAGCCTCAATAAAATATTTGCTTAGCTTCCACGTTTCTGGTTGTTCCAAATTCATTAATGCGGTCGTAAGCGTTTTCTATGTCAATTTGTTTTCGGTGGACAATGGGGTACCTACCTACTACCGCACGCCTCACATTCGTTAGCTTTCTCAAGTCAAATATCGTTTTTTGCTGCAGCTTCCGATTGAGGTCAAGTTCTTATTGTGACCTACTTTGCGGTTAGCATTCTTCTAGTCTTAGCAATTTGTGATTTGATTATGTCAGAAAATGTATTATAAAATTTGAGGTTTTACATCCAACTTTGTAAAAAAAAAACAAAGACCAACAATTTTCTTGAGCAAATTTACTCGTTGGCTATTTATAGAATCTATTGGTGTTGCTCATCGACAATTCCGACAAAATATATATTTTATTAGCGATCAGTGACGATTTTTACGGAACTCTGACTATCAGCGATGAATGAATTATTGTTAGCAGCACAATTGACCTTTGTAATTAAAGAATCCAAAGGTTATCTTTGCTTATGGAATTAACTCGGATCTGAGAAAGTTCTTTGAACCAGTACGTTTACCTCTTGAAAGTTAATTCAATTTTGAAAATATTACAAACTCTGTTAAACTCGATTTTTATTTTACTAGTGTTGCTAAAATTTAATCAGGATATGCACTTTAAAATTTCCTGATATTGTACATTATTCGATTTAGTATAATTTCCTGTTGAAAGCTTGTATCAGATGTGCACTATGACATCAAATAGATCGTCGGGATGTTTGGGTAACATCTTGTTGCTTGCTATACATTAAATATAATTTACTAGAGCTTCGCAATTAATAAATTCAATTATAGTTTAGGGGAGAGTCAATCGAAATTGAATAGAATTTTTTAATGAGACTTGCCCAAGTAAAAGTCCTACAACATGAAATGATACATATCTCAAAGGTTGTGCTAGTGAGTCTAGGTTTAAGAGATTAGGCATTAAGCAAGATATCAGATTTACAAGTTCAAAGGCGTAGGTTTGTCTTGGAAATAGTGTATAAAAAGCATAATTTTAAAACTAGGTATACTACTTATATTGTAAAATCTCCACCTTAATTTATTATAATTTATATAAAAAAAATCACACCATTTTATATTAAGACATAATTTTTAAATTAGAATTGTATTTTCTTGTTACGGCAGCATTTAAATTTTATTTTCTTTCTTTCAGTTTAAAACTTAGAGGCCGATCATATCTCATAAGAAACAACAGGGCTCCCAAATAAAAAAAAGAAAGAAGCATCAAAAGAAACAAGTACGGGAAGTCTGTGTAATACAGAGAAAAAATTCTCTTCAATTCTTAGTTTGTAATAAATTGAAAAAAGAGACTACACTTCTGCTCTTTTAGTTTAGCAAATTAGAAGAAAAAGAACGCAACTACGTATTAGAATAGTAAATAAAATCAGTATCCAGGGGCAGAGAATTTTGCTAATTCTTCGTGCAAAGGATAAAAAAAAAAATTTGAAAGCAAGAACTAAAAGGAGATATATAAACAAAGCCCTAAAAACGCCAATTACCATTCCATAATTAGGGTTAATTGCTACGGCTTTAGCAAAAGATATTCGGGAAGTAGGTGAATTTTCGTATTTAGTTTTTCTACGGTCCGTTAGTAATCAAAAGACTGCAAATACGGCTAATCACAAAGGACAAGCAATTGCTGCATCAGCTGCCGTAACAACAGCAAACGCGAGTGTTAATTCAGTTCATCATCAAACAATTCAACAGCACACAGAGCAGCAAAAGCGTCATCCGCTGACATACCAAGAACAGCAGCACCCCAGCTACAAATCAAATAAGAACTTTTCGGGAAACTATAATAGAAATTTCGCCAAAATTCGTCAACACGATCCAGACGTAAGCCCTCGACCACGGCGACCGTATCAAAACGATTCGTCGTCGCGTTACTATAATAAAAGTGACGGTATTGGTCAAGGAAGAATTATTGCTGACAACAACGGTCGTAGCGTAGCCTCCGGTGGTGAGGAAGGAGGAGGTACACGCCACTATCAAGGAAATTATTATCGTAGTGCAACGCCACCAGATCAATTAAGTAAATATCATCAGGGAGCACCGCAAACACCGCCCTATCAGCGTCGACAATTCGGAAACGGCGGTAGTAGCAATACACCTCCAAGGTTTGGAAATAGTCGCAACAACGGCGTCAATAACGGTCTCGGTGAATATTTATCTTCGTCACAGAATATTAACGGAAGTAATATCGGAGGACAACGAGGAGGAAGCAGTGAACGAAACCGAAACGGTGACGTTGGGGCTGGAGAAGATATCGCTTACTTAGAGCGAGGTCAATCCGCACCACTCAAAACGGAAGCCCCCAGGCAGTCGGGGCCAGAGTCTTGTGAACCGGGGAGGGAAAGTGCTATCCCCCCCGCATCTAGACGCTGGGTCCCTCCATCATTGCGACCACAACATGGACTCACGGAGAAGGACAAAAATGATGCTATATTCCGTAAGGTAACTATGCAGTTTCAAAATAAAATTTCAATTTATATCAATTCCTTATTTGATTCCATCTCTTTTCTTATTTTTTATTTAGGTTCGCGGTATTCTCAATAAACTTACACCGGAAAAATTTCAAGAGCTAAGTGATGATTTACTTAAAATTGATTTAAATTCAACTGTTATCTTGCATGGTGTTATTTATTTGATATTTGAAAAAGCTTTAGATGAACCAAAGTATTCGTCTATGTATGCACAATTGTGCAAGAGACTATCAAAAGAAGCACCCGATTTTGATCCGCCAAATTCTAATACGTGCACTTTTTTACGTTTGCTATTAAACGTTTGTCGCGATAAGTTTGAAAATCGTTCGAATTCTTCAGCCGCAGTAAATACAACAATAACATCAACATCATCATCAATAAATAGTGATAATATTAATAATGATGACCCACTTTCACTCGAAGAGGAGGAGAAGAGGCATATTTCCAAACAGAGGATGCTCGGAAATGTTAAATTCATTGGTGAATTACACAAGCTGGAAATGCTATCCCGAACTGTATTACACAGATGCATACAGGATCTCTTGGATCGTAAACATACTCCAGGAACGACTGTACAGGATTGGTGCGAGGACATGGAATGCCTCTCCCAGCTTATTAGAACTTGCGGAAAGAACTTGGATACAGAACAGGTAAATAGATATTTTTCAGATTTAGTATGCATGGTAATAGATTGATTTTACGATCGAGTGCAATCAAATCGTGTTTGGTAATAAGACTCTTGATAGGGCACTTTCTAGTATTTTTTATGTATAGTATAACGTTAGAAACTACGAAAATTTTCATCATGCGTAAGAACGCCAAGCAAGAAGCGTCCATTTGGACGCGCGTGATACAGCGCTCATATGATATTAGTTTTTCTCCTTTCCCTTAATTGGGTGTTTTCTTTTAACCTCATCAAAAATCAATTAGATTCACATTAAATAAATTTTCGCTTAACATAGTATCCAATTAACGTCATAGTACAACTAGCACGATTTTCCGGAGCGCTTATCACTGGCCGACAGCTATCAAACGCTACGAAAAATATTTTATAATTCTTTGTATGACATTTTAAAAAATAACTTGAAAAAGAATTTGTTATTATTGTGATGTGATGAGGAAATCTTTTACGAATCCTTAATTGAAATTTACTTATTTGACTTTTAGGGCAAAAAGTTGATGAATCAGTATTTTGAAATTATGGAGAAAAGATCTAAATCGCCAAAGTATCCGCCAAGAATTCGGTTCATGTTGCGTGATATAATTGAATTACGTAACAATAATTGGGTGCCCCGCAAAGTGGCTACCACTGAGGGTCCAGTGCCGATACGACAGGTACGAACGGACGACGATAATATGATCCGACCGTCACATACGTATCGGTAAGTTTACAATAAAAAATTTTTTTCTTTTCCAATTTATTTCAATAAAATATGTGTTTCTTTTACAGCACTCGAGATATGCGAAATGAGCGCGATAATGACAATTGGATGAATCGATTCCCATTGAATCTTCAGCCCGGCTACAATGATATGTTTAGTGGTTTAAGTGTAACTGGTTCATCCCCAATAATGTCACCGTATGTTTGATTATTTAAATATTTTATTTGAAATGAGTTTGTTTAAATTAGTTGAATTTCAGGGGCTATAACAATCGGCATCATAATCAGCGCAATAACCAAAATAATTATAATAATCGGTTCAATAAGCACAACAATCAGCATAACAATAGTTCGCACAACAATCTATCATACACGAGTATGATGAACAATAAGGATCTAGCGCCGAGATTCAAGCGAAATCTGATTTCGGCAACACAAGATCCGGTAGAAAATTTGCAGATGCGACCAGCTGCGAACAGTTTGCTTTTCAAAGCGAACATGAATATAAAGACGCCTCCAATGTTGCCGATGTCAACTCCGCCTCCGAGCAGTACATCAATTAACTCCTCGCCATCGGTTTTGGTAACAACACCAACAACAGCTGTTAATAACAACTTTAACAGTCATCAGAGCATGCGGCCTACTTCAGCCCCTAGTTCAGACCTATCACAAACATCAATCCAGTCGAATGCTAGCTCTCACAATTCATTAAAATCAGTTATCTTGAATACTGGTGGTGGACATAATATCAACAACACCGCTAATAGAGATGCGACGGCTGTAACAAAACAAGGTTCGACTGAGAAGCCCGCAAAACAGGGTAAGAAAGACAAGGGGCCTAACAAGGAAGAAGTCCTCAAGCGTGTTATGACATTCCTCAATGAAAATCTTATCAATGAAAAAATTGAAGCTGATGACAAGAACATTGACGATATCGTAGCAAACTTTTTGGAGCTCAAAGTGCCTGATAAATTCATGAAAGACGCCTGTATTTGCATTTTGAATGAAATTATCGACAAGTCAGAACAGCAGTATGAAAGATGCATCGGTTTTCTACAGCAGTTGAGAAAAGAGAATAAGGTAACTGGAAATGCTCTATTGGACGCATTCAAACAAATCGTTAATAAAATGAGCGAGAAAGAAGCCACCATTCCAAGAATTACGACATTGCTAGCATGCTTATTAGCACGAGCGGTACATGTCAAACTTTGTAAAATCTCAGATATTGCGTCTTATACTGAGAATGGACAGCACTATCCGCTCTTTCTTCTAGTACTTCAACAACTGCATAAGATCCTTGGAAAAGAAGCCTTAGGGAACATGTTCGCCGACAGCAAGGTAAATCTCATGACAACCTTACCAGAAGCAGATCGTTCGAAAGATCGTATGGCTGAAATTTTGGAAGACAGAAGTCTAAACTTTCTCTATCCGTTGCTAAAGCTCCAGGCCGAATTGCTAAAACAAATCCAAGCCGATCCAAATCCACAGGCGTTTTATAAATGGATTAAATCAAATGTCGATTCCAAGTATTACACAGATTCAGGATTCGTCATGGCACTGATGACCGTCATCTTGAAGTATATCACACAGGTACGTTAAAATATTTGGTTAAATTAAATTCATGATTGTTTACTATAACGAAATGAAATATCCTGGGGGCTTCAAGAAAATTTATATTTCGTGATTTGATGAAATTCATTTACATGAATTCTTTGCAACTTTAAATTCTGCTCATATATTGCACAAAAAACTATATACTTTACTTACTAGTTCATCTAACCCAGTATTCATGCATAGCGCGCTTATTAAATCTCATAAATGTATATACTGTACTTGGTGGAGATATAGTTTTGATCATGCATTTAGTCACCTATATATTTTTTGCATCATTATACATATCTAGTTCAATGTGAGTAGGCATCCTGGTGCTTATTCATAACAAAGTAGAGGAGCATTAAACGAAGCTCGTTTCTTGTTTATGCGTGTCATTTTCCCCGATCTATTTGTGAAAAGTCTGCCTTGTAGTATGTTTCGTCATCCATAATGATATAATCGTATTTCGTCAAGTACTTTTCATAAAGTGTTCTCGTTCTTCTTGAGGGGCTTTTTATACCTTGTGCCTCCTTAATCTACAGATTTTTTTTATTCTGTCAATGTCGTCATATCTTTTCCGAAATCTCGGTTTCCACGAATAAGTACACTTCACTTCACTACACTTCTGGTTTATGATGTCTGGACGTGAAGGCCATGGATTTCTACCTCAACCTCGTTTCCTTTCTATTGATATGACACGTCTTTACTTGGTAATAGATCTTTTTATTCTTGAATAACTTCAGGTCTTTACACAATTTTTAAACATTTGTTAGATTTTCGAAATATTAGGTCAAGTTCGCTTCACCCATTTCATTTTCACTTTGAGAAATTTTAACCACTGGTTTCCAAATACGCGCGCTTGCCTTTAGTTTCTAGTTTAGTTGGTAAGTGAAAATTTTGAAATTTTTGAGTTAAATACGACAAAAGTATCATAAAGTCTTATGTAAAGCCTACGAGGAAGTAAATAAAGGAGCAGCCCTATCGTGTATATGCCGTGTTTGTGAGCATGGCAAGTTTTTGTTATGCGAAAAAAAATGTGAAAATGTTCAAAATTTTAATTACCGAAAAAAATTGTACGTTATTCTGTCATTTCATGTTTTCCGTGTATCTGGGCAAATTTTCAGGTCGATCGCTGATCAGTGATCAGGATATTATGAGCCATTTTCAAAAACGCGTCTGAAGTTTTGTAATGTGTTTATGCGTTTAAAGTACCTACTGAAAATGATGGAATTTCAAAAAGTCCTTTTTCAGGATTATGTGGATTAAGAATCTGCAAAAAAATCGAATTTTTCAAATGTATCAAGGTAAAAGCAAAGATTACTATTACTAGATAAACGGCTTCGAACAAAGTAGTGAAACATTTTTGGTTGCTTTTGTATATTTCCCGTATCGGGCAACCCCGCAGTCAGAATTAAAAATTTTTTTCCGTGAGAGTTTGTGGATAAAAGACAGGTATACTTTTCATACTTCTCATTTTCAAAATAGTTCGCCCAACCATAAACAAATGATAATTTTTAAGTTCTTTGAAGTATTCAACGATGAAGTTAATGGTAAATGAAAACTTTTATTAACCAAAACAAAACTCTACTGGATAACAAATAAGATATATTTTATTTAATTCAAAATATTGAGCATAAGTAAAAAAAATAAACAAATGCAAGTACAATTTCATTTCATAATAGTTCGCCCAACGCCTTTCCATTTCAAAATAGTTCGCCCACAGCCTTTTTCACCACTTTGTTGCATCACCCTTTGCAGTTATGGTGTCCTTCATTCTTCGGGGCATCGTGTTTACTAATTCAGCACATTCTTCTTTACTGATTGAGGCCCAAACATCCTTTACGGAGGTTTTTAAGTCCTCTATAGTCCTTGCGGGATTTTTATTTAATCTTTTTTGTTTTTTGAACCATAAGGACTCAATTGGCGACAAATCGGGGCTGTTTGATGGCCATTCCATTAAAGGAATGTTTCTTTCATTTAGCCAGTTCCTTGTGCTCCTCGCCGTATGACAGGAAGCACCATCGTGCTGGAAAACGTACTCACCTTCAGGAGATTCCAATGAAGGAATCGAAGGTAAAAGTGCATTTTCCAAGATGTTTTGGTAATTCAAAGCATTGACTGTTTCGTCAATGATGTGAACTTTCCCCACACCTCGCCACGACATGCATCTCCATAAAAAATACATCGATCTTTTAATCGATGCAATGTATGGAGACTGTTCATCGATGTAATCCGATGTATCGGTTAGAAACATCGATGTTTCCCCACGAGGAAGTAACTAAGGAGAAGAAAGAAGCTCAGGAAATCGTGGCATTGTGTGAGATTCCCATGCATACAATTTCAACGAAAGGCAGGCGATTAGAAAAGAATTTTATGTTCGGGGGTATTGACGCGTTTTTTGAAATATTGAAGTAAATAATAAATTGTGTGCCGGCACTGACACTAAGTGACAGCTAAGACCCAGGGAGCAGATAAAAAACCTACTTCCTCGTAGCAAAAAGTGAACAAATTTGAGAGCACAGACCCAGTCGCCAAACAAAAACTTGCCATGCTCACACACACGACATATACATGATAGGGCTTCTCCTTTAGTTACTTCCTCGTAGATGTTTCCTCAAAATCGAGTACTTTTTCTAACATTACATCATTAAGCTGAAGTATTTAATGCAATCATACAATATATTATACTAGGTGTTGTTTTGAAACACAACATGCCCGAATCAGCGGTGACTCATAATTCTAAACAACTTTGTTCAAGAAATCTATTTAAAAAAAACGACTTTTCTCGGTTCAGGTGCGATAGTACCTGAATGAAGGTTATCGAACGAGATGGATTGGTCGCAGCGGACCCTATGTTTGGACAGCAAGATCTCCTGATCTATATCCATTAGACTTTTAGACCTTGTCTATGGTTCAGAAATAAGATCAGTAGAGCAATTGTGACAAAAAATCCGCACAGCTTGCGACCAAATCAGAAATTAACCTAGACTTGGTGGTGTCATCAAAAGGTCTCGTATTTCGAGAGCAGAAATGTGTGTTCTGCAGGATGGCTGCCACGTAGAACACTTAATCAAATAATTGCATTTCTCGCGCAACATAAAAATGTCAATAACTTTTGAATGGCTGCAGATATCGAGTAATCCTTTTGTTGTAAAGAGCTTCCTGAGAGCCTCTTAAGGAAAAAAAAAATGATATCCTTGGTGTACAAATTTAACATAATCAAGGATAACACACCAACATTTTGTGCAAAAATTTTCCCTAAATTCATGTTTGAAACTCGAAAATTTGTAAGTGACTTATGATATGTTGGGTACCATCAGAAAGGATAAATTGTCCTCTTTCAAAAAAGCTTTAAATGTTGGTCTTGGGATGTCCTTGAAAGTACTTACAAGCAGTGAGCACACCTCCTTTGAAGGAACCAAAATTTTCAAACGCGATTTTGAAGGGGAAGGGTTCATTTCGGGGTGATATTGTTTTATTATTGTATGACCCAAGCACATTACAAAACATAAAAAAATTGCAAGAATATTGTGGCCTTAGAGTCAACTTAGAAAAATCCCAAATAATAATTTTCCAAAGAGACCTAGAAAAGTTTAAGAAAACTGGTTCTTTGGTAATCAAGACATAGAAATAGTTAAGAAATATACTTACCTTGGAGTAACATTGGGTGCATTTCTTTATTCATTCCGAATGAGCGGAACGCGCCAATGTGTTTCTTTATTCGTTCGGAATATTCTATTCCTGATTTTCCGTGTTTTTTTATTAGCACCGGCGCGTTCAGAATGCGTTCTTTTTGTACCGAAGTTGTAGATGGAATAAACGGAGTAAAACTGTCAAAAAACAATTTAGTATAAAAAGGGAAGGAAAAGAAAGTCATAATTGTAAATAAATACACAATTTATTGTTGGATTATGTGTTTTGCGTTCATTTTAAATAATATAAAAAACTGAAACCTCAAAAATTGTTTATTGAATAATTGCTTTAACCTGACTTCAACTTTCAATTGGAAGGAATATTCCTTTGTGTTTACATATTGCTTCTATTCCATTTATTCTGGCGCGTATTCTGTTCCTTCTATTCCACGGAATGAATAAAGAAATACACCCTTTATCTCCAAAACTGTCAATGTCAGA
The DNA here is from genome assembly GCA_964036015.1 of Leptarthrus brevirostris. Classification (NCBI taxonomy): domain Eukaryota; kingdom Metazoa; phylum Arthropoda; class Insecta; order Diptera; family Asilidae; genus Leptarthrus; species Leptarthrus brevirostris. Next base: position 12,853,453 of record OZ038373.1, read on the forward strand.
GCATCTAGCTTTATTAGGAAAGCTAACATAGCGCATTCTGAAAAGGTCAAACTTTTTAATACGGCGAGCAGGTCCATACTCTGTTATGCTTTACAGATACCCCATATCAATGATGTTGAAAAGCTACAGAAATTCTTTTTGAAAAAACTGTTGCAATTTTCATTAGTTACTTTTCAGCCCAATAATTTACCTGTAAGAACATGTAAACAAGATTATTATAGGTATTTCTGTGAACTCCTATAACCATATGTAGTTCCTATGCTAAATATTGTATTATATAAACTATTGTCAATCTCGACAGACGGCTTTATCGCCAATTTTGTAGTTTATTGGACTTCAATTTTATATCAAGTACATAGTCGATGGAAATGTTGAAATTAGGTACACAAATTTATTAATACTGAATGAACGAACTTGAACTTAACTGTGTTATTTTTTATGAACATGATAAATAAACATTGTGAAAAACATTATACTATAAAATAATCGTATTATTTCAGGAGACAACATTAACAGAAGGAACAGATCCAAAAAAGCTACCAGAGAAATCAACTATAGAAAAGGAGGAAGCACTCCTTCACCGATACTGCCACATTCTGGAAGCTTTCTTAAATGGTCATAATGATCTACAGCTGGTGGCTGTTTATGCTCTGCAAGTGTATTGCTATAATGTCGAGTTCCCGAAAGGTAAGATTTAAAGGAATTTTCAGAAGTAAGGCATCACACCACCTTTTTCAATAATTCCAGGAATGCTATGCCGATGGTTTAAGAATCTTTACGAAGCCAACGTAATCGAAGAAGAAGCATTCTTTCGATGGAAAGAGGAACTTAATGATGAGTATCCTGGCAAAGGTGGCGCCTTATTTCAGGTGAACAATTGGCTGACTTGGCTTGAACAAGCTGAATCTGAAGACGAAGATTAAGTAGAAACAAAATAATTTTTCTCAAAACATCTTTAAAAAAAAAACAAAAATAAACAAAAAAAAAAATATTCCCCCTTGATCATATAAAAAGCAAAAAAATAATGTAAGTGGTTCATTCAAAAGGCGCAAGAGCAAGTTAAATCCCCACAGTCACATTCTTCAAGAAAGCAACGTCAATGTTTTCTTCTTCAAAAATATGCAAATAAAATAAAAATTGCAAATTTTTAGTAAAATCAAATTTTAATTTTTTTTTTCTTAAAAATATTTTGTGAAGAAAGACTTGTAATGTTTTTCGTTACGTTAAATTGTATCAGACGCAGCGAAATTGATAAGGAAATGTTAAAATGAAATGATAAAATTAGGAAGAAGCTGTTTCTGACATAAAAGGGATTTATTAAAAAAAAAAACATTCTCGCGAAAATTAGTTCATCCTTTTATTTAATTTCGTCCAGAGGGAATAAATAGAACTAGTTGAAGGACACTTCATTTTCTTTATTTTTTTTTACTATTTAAATTTACATTTCTTTAACGCTGCGAGCGTATTTTTATTTGTAATCGCCCAGAATATCTGTTATATCTTTATTTCAATAAAACTCGAAAAATAATTGCATTAATCCAGCAAAAGTATAGTTCAATTCACAAAAACCACGCCCGTGCTTTTATTTTAGTAGATTTATATGTATGTGATGACTTAGCACTTGGACAACTTGGACGAAGTCGTTAAAAACTGAATAAGTAAATTTAGCAAATTATTTTAACTGGCATTATGACATTTATTATGATATAAAAAACAAGTTCAATTAATTTTTCCTTCCAAATTTATTTAATACAAGATTTTATAAAACATTGTGGCAAAAGTATGTGTTTAAAAATTATTTTAATTATTTAAATCAAATAAAGCAGTATAACACGCGGGAATATTTTCTTTTATTTCTTTTTAATGTAAGGTTTCGTGTATTCAATTTAAGTTTAAAGGTTTTAATTGGAATGCGTTATGTAATATCGAATTAAGCGACAAGATCGATAAAAAAAGGCATGAATGCAGATCGATTCTAGGCATGGAGAAATTATGTATTCAGTCAATTTTGTGTTCAAATATCACTCCTAGTACCTTATAATAAGGGGGTTGAATTAAGCGGCAAGTCAAAATTTGTTAGAACCTGTGCATATAGCCACGCTCATGAAATACGCACAACATCTAATTTTTTAGATATTAACTGCCACACGATTTTATCTCTTGGCACCTGGTTAATGAGTTAGTTTTGTCGCGTAATAATTTGTGCTGTCAATTAAGGAAATACATCTGCCCAGTTCCCTGTCGTCAACAGCCGATCTTGTCGAGGAGTAGTCTTTTTCTGAGGACCAGTCCCATTACGACACTCTACACTCAATTTTTATTTTATTTTTTAATTGCACTACACTAGAATGAGAACAACCAATTCTCCTGGAAATCTCCAGTACCGATAACCATAAGTTAAAATTTCAGTCTTTTTTCTAACGTTAATTACGCGTACTTTGTCATCGTTACACCAAATGTCTCAAAAAATTGTTTAAAATACTTCCGTTCACAGCCAAAGTCGAAAACGAAATGGTGCGATCTACTCATTTAATGGTTCATCGAATTAGTTTTTGTCGAGTCGTTAACTCATTTCCAGGAAACGTATAAAATTGACTGGAAATGAGGCCATTGCAGCGGTTTTTCGTCATTTTTTCCATGTTTCCAGGCTCCAGGAAACGGGAAAACCAACTAGACTACCATTTTTTGATATGCTATTTCGAATGGCATCAAAAATTTAGCAAAAACAATTTCACTCAAAATCGACAAAAATCACTGGCCTATAGCCCATGATTTTTTTGGTGAAAAAAATTTTTTGTTACGAAATCAAATAAAAGGGGTCTCATTCGAAAGAGGACGCCAAAAACAATTAGTTTGGAAGGTTTCACTGGAAAGTATCTCAATTTGACGGAACTGGAACGATTTTTGTATCTCCTGGAAGCGTTTCGTTGATGAGGAATTTTTCATTGAATGCGCAATTTCCAGCCTGGAAAATTATTCCAATCCACAGTTTAGAATATCTACTTTCAAATAGCCCTGGAAACTTTACTGAGATTCAGCGAATTAATTAATTTTAAGCATTCTGAAAATTGACTGGAAATGAGGCCATTGCAGCGGTTTTTCGTCATTTTTTCCATGTTTCCAGGCTCCAGGAAACGGGAAAACCAACTAGACTACCATTTTTTGATATGCTATTTCGAATGGCATCAAAAATTTAGCAAAAATTTTTTGTTACGAAATCAAATAAAAGGGGTCTCATTCGAAAGAGGACGCCAAAAACAATTAGTTTGGAAGATTTCACTGGAAAGTATCTCCATTTGACGGAACTGGAACGATTTTTGTATCTCCTGGAAGCGTTTCGTTGATGAGTAATTTTTCATTGAATGCGCAATTTCCAGCCTGGAAAATTATTCCAATCCACAGTTTAGAATATCTACTTTCAAATAGCCCTGGAAACTTTACTGAGATTCAGCGAATTAATTAATTTTAAGCATTCTGAAAATTGACTGGAAATGAGGCCATTGCAGCGGTTTTTCGTCATTTTTTCCATGTTTCCAGGCTCCAGGAAACGGGAAAACCAACTAGACTACCATTTTTTGATATGCTATTTCGAATGGCATCAAAAATTTAGCAAAAAAAATTTCACTCAAAATCGACAAAAATCACTGGCCTATATATAGCCCATGATTTTTTTGGTGAAAAAAATTTTTTGTTACGAAATCAAATAAAAGGGGTCTCATTCGAAAGAGGACGCCAAAAACAATTAGTTTGGAAGGTTTCACTGGAAAGTATCTCAATTTGACGGAACTGGAACGATTTTTGTATCTCCTGGAAGCGTTTCGTTGATGAGGAATTTTTCATTGAATGCGCAATTTCCAGCCTGGAAAATTATTCCAATCCACAGTTTAGAATATCTACTTTCAAATAGCCCTGGAAATTTTACTGAGATTCAGCGAATTAATTAATTTTAAGCATTCTGAAAATTGACTGGAAATGAGGCCATTGCAGCGGTTTTTCGTCATTTTTTCCATGTTTCCAGGCTCCAGGAAACGGGAAAACCAACTAGACTACCATTTTTTGATATGCTATTTCGAATGGCATCAAAAATTTAGCAAAAAAAATTTCACTCAAAATCGACAAAAATCACTGGCCTATAGCCCATGATTTTTTTGGTGAAAAAAATTTTTTGTTACGAAATCAAATAAAAGGGGTCTCATTCGAAAGAGGACGCCAAAAACAATTAGTTTGGAAGATTTCACTGGAAAGTATCTCCATTTCACGGAACTGGAACGATTTTTGTATCTCCTGGAAGCGTTTCGTTGATGAGGAATTTTTCATTGAATGCGCAATTTCCAGCCTGGAAAATTATTCCAATCCACAGTTTAGAATATCTACTTTCAAATAGCCCTGGAAATTTTACTGAGATTCAGCGAATTAATTAATTTTAAGCATTCTGAAAATTGACTGGAAATGAGGCCATTGCAGCGGTTTTTCGTCATTTTTTCCATGTTTCCAGGCTCCAGGAAACGGGAAAACCAACTAGACTACCATTTTTTGATATGCTATTTCGAATGGCATCAAAAATTTAGCAAAAAAAATTTCACTCAAAATCGACAAAAATCACTGGCCTATAGCCCATGATTTTTTTGGTGAAAAAAATTTTTTGTTACGAAATCAAATAAAAGGGGTCTCATTCGAAAGAGGACGCCAAAAACAATTAGTTTGGAAGGTTTCACTGGAAAGTATCTCAATTTGACGCAACTGGAACGATTTTTGTATCTCCTGGAAGCGTTTCGTTGATGAGGAATTTTTCATTGAATACGCAATTTCCAGCCTGGAAAATTATTCCAATCCACAGTTTAGAATATCTACTTTCAAATGGCCCTGGAAATTTTACTGAGATTCAGCGAATTAATTAATTTTAAGCATTCTGAAAATTGACTGGAAATGAGGCCATTGCAGCGGTTTTTCGTCATTTTTTCCATGTTTCCAGGCTCCAGGAAACGGGAAAACCAACTAGACTACCATTTTTTGATATGCTATTTCGAATGGCATCAAAAATTTAGCAAAAACAATTTCACTCAAAATCGACAAAAATCACTGGCCTATATATAGCCCATGATTTTTTTGGTGAAAAAAATTTTTTGTTACGAAATCAAATAAAAGGGGTCTCATTCGAAAGAGGACGCCAAAAACAATTAGTTTGGAAGATTTCACTGGAAAGTATCTCCATTTGACGGAACTGGAACGATTTTTGTATCTCATGGAAGCGTTTCGTTGATGAGGAATTTTTCATTGAATGCGCAATTTCCAGCCTGGAAAATTATTCCAATCCACAGTTTAGAATATCTACTTTCAAATGGCCCTGGAAATTTTACTGAGATTCAGCGAATTAATTAATTTTAAGCATTCTGAAAATTGACTGGAAATGAGGCCATTGCAGCGGTTTTTCGTCATTTTTTCCATGTTTCCAGGCTCCAGGAAACGGGAAAACCAACTAGACTACCATTTTTTGATATGCTATTTCGAATGGCATCAAAAATTTAGCAAAAAAAATTTCACTCAAAATCGACAAAAATCACTGGCCTATAGCCCATGATTTTTTTGGTGAAAAAAATTTTTTGTTACGAAATCAAATAAAAGGGGTCTCATTCGAAAGAGGACGCCAAAAACAATTAGTTTGGAAGGTTTCACTGGAAAGTATCTCAATTTGACGGAACTGGAACGATTTTTGTATCTCCTGGAAGCGTTTCGTTGATGAGGAATTTTTCATTGAATGCGCAATTTCCAGCCTGGAAAATTATTCCAATCCACAGTTTAGAATATCTACTTTCAAATGGCCCTGGAAATTTTACTGAGATTCAGCGAATTAATTAATTTTAAGCATTCTGAAAATTGACTGGAAATGAGGCCATTGCAGCGGTTTTTCGTCATTTTTTCCATGTTTCCAGGCTCCAGGAAACGGGAAAACCAACTAGACTACCATTTTTTGATATGCTATTTCGAATGGCATCAAAAATTTAGCAAAAAAAATTTCACTCAAAATCGACAAAAATCACTGGCCTATAGCCCATGATTTTTTTGGTGAAAAAAATTTTTTGTTACGAAATCAAATAAAAGGGGTCTCATTCGAAAGAGGACGCCAAAAACAATTAGTTTGGAAGATTTCACTGGAAAGTATCTCCATTTCACGGAACTGGAACGATTTTTGTATCTCCTGGAAGCGTTTCGTTGATGAGGAATTTTTCATTGAATGCGCAATTTCCAGCCTGGAAAATTATTCCAATCCACAGTTTAGAATATCTACTTTCAAATAGCCCTGGAAATTTTACTGAGATTCAGCGAATTAATTAATTTTAAGCATTCTGAAAATTGACTGGAAATGAGGCCATTGCAGCGGTTTTTCGTCATTTTTTCCATGTTTCCAGGCTCCAGGAAACGGGAAAACCAACTAGACTACCATTTTTTGATATGCTATTTCGAATGGCATCAAAAATTTAGCAAAAAAAATTTCACTCAAAATCGACAAAAATCACTGGCCTATAGCCCATGATTTTTTTGGTGAAAAAAATTTTTTGTTACGAAATCAAATAAAAGGGGTCTCATTCGAAAGAGGACGCCAAAAACAATTAGTTTGGAAGATTTCACTGGAAAGTATCTCCATTTGACGGAACTGGAACGATTTTTGTATCTCCTGGAAGCGTTTCGTTGATGAGGAATTTTTCATTGAATGCGCAATTTCCAGCCTGGAAAATTATTCCAATCCACAGTTTAGAATATCTACTTTCAAATGGCCCTGGAAATTTTACTGAGATTCAGCGAATTAATTAATTTTAAGCATTCTGAAAATTGACTGGAAATGAGGCCATTGCAGCGGTTTTTCGTCATTTTTTCCATGTTTCCAGGCTCCAGGAAACGGGAAAACCAACTAGACTACCATTTTTTGATATGCTATTTCGAATGGCATCAAAAATTTAGCAAAAACAATTTCACTCAAAATCGACAAAAATCACTGGCCTATATATAGCCCATGATTTTTTTGGTGAAAAAAATTTTTTGTTACGAAATCAAATAAAAGGGGTCTCATTCGAAAGAGGACGCCAAAAACAATTAGTTTGGAAGATTTCACTGGAAAGTATCTCCATTTGACGGAACTGGAACGATTTTTGTATCTCCTGGAAGCGTTTCGTTGATGAGGAATTTTTCATTGAATGCGCAATTTCCAGCCTGGAAAATTATTCCAATCCACAGTTTAGAATATCTACTTTCAAATGGCCCTGGAAATTTTACTGAGATTCAGCGAATTAATTAATTTTAAGCATTCTGAAAATTGACTGGAAATGAGGCCATTGCAGCGGTTTTTCGTCATTTTTTCCATGTTTCCAGGCTCCAGGAAACGGGAAAACCAACTAGACTACCATTTTTTGATATGCTATTTCGAATGGCATCAACAATTTAGCAAAAAAAATTTCACTCAAAATCGACAAAAATCACTGGCCTATAGCCCATGATTTTTTTGGTGAAAAAAATTTTTTGTTACGAAATCAAATAAAAGGGGTCTCATTCGAAAGAGGACGCCAAAAACAATTAGTTTGGAAGATTTCACTGGAAAGTATCTCCATTTGACGGAACTGGAACGATTTTTGTATCTCCTGGAAGCGTTTCGTTGATGAGGAATTTTTCATTGAATGCGCAATTTCCAGCCTGGAAAATTATTCCAATCCACAGTTTAGAATATCTACTTTCAAATGGCCCTGGAAATTTTACTGAGATTCAGCGAATTAATTAATTTTAAGCATTCTGAAAATTGACTGGAAATGAGGCCATTGCAGCGGTTTTTCGTCATTTTTTCCATGTTTCCAGGCTCCAGGAAACGGGAAAACCAACTAGACTACCATTTTTTGATATGCTATTTCGAATGGCATCAAAAATTTAGCAAAAAAAATTTCACTCAAAATCGACAAAAATCACTGGCCTATAGCCCATGATTTTTTTGGTGAAAAAAATTTTTTGTTACGAAATCAAATAAAAGGGGTCTCATTCGAAAGAGGACGCCAAAAACAATTAGTTTGGAAGGTTTCACTGGAAAGTATCTCAATTTGACGGAACTGGAACGATTTTTGTATCTCCTGGAAGCGTTTCGTTGATGAGGAATTTTTCATTGAATGCGCAATTTCCAGCCTGGAAAATTATTCCAATCCACAGTTTAGAATATCTACTTTCAAATGGCCCTGGAAATTTTACTGAGATTCAGCGAATTAATTAATTTTAAGCATTCTGAAAATTGACTGGAAATGAGGCCATTGCAGCGGTTTTTCGTCATTTTTTCCATGTTTCCAGGCTCCAGGAAACGGGAAAACCAACTAGACTACCATTTTTTGATATGCTATTTCGAATGGCATCAACAATTTAGCAAAAAAAATTTCACTCAAAATCGACAAAAATCACTGGCCTATAGCCCATGATTTTTTTGGTGAAAAAAATTTTTTGTTACGAAATCAAATAAAAGGGGTCTCATTCGAAAGAGGACGCCAAAAACAATTAGTTTGGAAGATTTCACTGGAAAGTATCTCCATTTCACGGAACTGGAACGATTTTTGTATCTCCTGGAAGCGTTTCGTTGATGAGGAATTTTTCATTGAATGCGCAATTTCCAGCCTGGAAAATTATTCCAATCCACAGTTTAGAATATCTACTTTCAAATGGCCCTGGAAATTTTACTGAGATTCAGCGAATTAATTAATTTTAAGCATTCTGAAAATTGACTGGAAATGAGGCCATTGCAGCGGTTTTTCGTCATTTTTTCCATGTTTCCAGGCTCCAGGAAACGGGAAAACCAACTAGACTACCATTTTTTGATATGCTATTTCGAATGGCATCAAAAATTTAGCAAAAAAAATTTCACTCAAAATCGACAAAAATCACTGGCCTATAGCCCATGATTTTTTTGGTGAAAAAAATTTTTTGTTACGAAATCAAATAAAAGGGGTCTCATTCGGAAGAGGACGCCAAAAACAATTAGTTTGGAAGGTTTCACTGGAAAGTATCTCAATTTGACGGAACTGGAACGATTTTTGTATCTCCTGGAAGCGTTTCGTTGATGAGGAATTTTTCATTGAATACGCAATTTCCAGCCTGGAAAATTATTCCAATCCACAGTTTAGAATATCTACTTTCAAATAGCCCTGGAAATTTTACTGAGATTCAGCGAATTAATTAATTTTAAGCATTCTGAAAATTGACTGGAAATGAGGCCATTGCAGCGGTTTTTCGTCATTTTTTCCATGTTTCCAGGCTCCAGGAAACGGGAAAACCAACTAGACTACCATTTTTTGATATGCTATTTCGAATGGCATCAAAAATTTAGCAAAAAAAATTTCACTCAAAATCGACAAAAATCACTGGCCTATAGCCCATGATTTTTTTGGTGAAAAAAATTTTTTGTTACGAAATCAAATAAAAGGGGTCTCATTCGAAAGAGGACGCCAAAAACAATTAGTTTGGAAGGTTTCACTGGAAAGTATCTCAATTTGACGGAACTGGAACGATTTTTGTATCTCCTGGAAGCGTTTCGTTGATGAGGAATTTTTCATTGAATACGCAATTTCCAGCCTGGAAAATTATTCCAATCCACAGTTTAGAATATCTACTTTCAAATAGCCCTGGAAATTTTACTGAGATTCAGCGAATTAATTAATTTTAAGCATTCTGAAAATTGACTGGAAATGAGGCCATTGCAGCGGTTTTTCGTCATTTTTTCCATGTTTCCAGGCTCCAGGAAACGGGAAAACCAACTAGACTACCATTTTTTGATATGCTATTTCGAATGGCATCAAAAATTTAGCAAAAAAAATTTCACTCAAAATCGACAAAAATCACTGGCCTATAGCCCATGATTTTTTTGGTGAAAAAAATTTTTTGTTACGAAATCAAATAAAAGGGGTCTCATTCGAAAGAGGACGCCAAAAACAATTAGTTTGGAAGGTTTCACTGGAAAGTATCTCAATTTGACGCAACTGGAACGATTTTTGTATCTCCTGGAAGCGTTTCGTTGATGAGGAATTTTTCATTGAATACGCAATTTCCAGCCTGGAAAATTATTCCAATCCACAGTTTAGAATATCTACTTTCAAATAGCCCTGGAAATTTTACTGAGATTCAGCGAATTAATTAATTTTAAGCATTCTGAAAATTGACTGGAAATGAGGCCATTGCAGCGGTTTTTCGTCATTTTTTCCATGTTTCCAGGCTCCAGGAAACGGGAAAACCAACTAGACTACCATTTTTTGATATGCTATTTCGAATGGCATCAAAAATTTAGCAAAAAAAATTTCACTCAAAATCGACAAAAATCACTGGCCTATAGCCCATGATTTTTTTGGTGAAAAAAATTTTTTGTTACGAAATCAAATAAAAGGGGTCTCATTCGAAAGAGGACGCCAAAAACAATTAGTTTGGAAGGTTTCACTGGAAAGTATCTCAATTTGACGCAACTGGAACGATTTTTGTATCTCCTGGAAGCGTTTCGTTGATGAGGAATTTTTCATTGAATACGCAATTTCCAGCCTGGAAAATTATTCCAATCCACAGTTTAGAATATCTACTTTCAAATAGCCCTGGAAATTTTACTGAGATTCAGCGAATTAATTAATTTTAAGCATTCTGAAAATTGACTGGAAATGAGGCCATTGCAGCGGTTTTTCGTCATTTTTTCCATGTTTCCAGGCTCCAGGAAACGGGAAAACCAACTAGACTACCATTTTTTGATATGCTATTTCGAATGGCATCAAAAATTTAGCAAAAAAAATTTCACTCAAAATCGACAAAAATCACTGGCCTATAGCCCATGATTTTTTTGGTGAAAAAAATTTTTTGTTACGAAATCAAATAAAAGGGGTCTCATTCGAAAGAGGACGCCAAAAACAATTAGTTTGGAAGGTTTCACTGGAAAGTATCTCAATTTGACGCAACTGGAACGATTTTTGTATCTCCTGGAAGCGTTTCGTTGATGAGGAATTTTTCATTGAATACGCAATTTCCAGCCTGGAAAATTATTCCAATCCACAGTTTAGAATATCTACTTTCAAATAGCCCTGGAAATTTTACTGAGATTCAGCGAATTAATTAATTTTAAGCATTCTGAAAATTGACTGGAAATGAGGCCATTGCAGCGGTTTTTCGTCATTTTTTCCATGTTTCCAGGCTCCAGGAAACGGGAAAACCAACTAGACTACCATTTTTTGATATGCTATTTCGAATGGCATCAAAAATTTAGCAAAAAAAATTTCACTCAAAATCGACAAAAATCACTGGCCTATAGCCCATGATTTTTTTGGTGAAAAAAATTTTTTGTTACGAAATCAAATAAAAGGGGTCTCATTCGAAAGAGGACGCCAAAAACAATTAGTTTGGAAGGTTTCACTGGAAAGTATCTCAATTTGACGCAACTGGAACGATTTTTGTATCTCCTGGAAGCGTTTCGTTGATGAGGAATTTTTCATTGAATACGCAATTTCCAGCCTGGAAAATTATTCCAATCCACAGTTTAGAATATCTACTTTCAAATAGCCCTGGAAATTTTACTGAGATTCAGCGAATTAATTAATTTTAAGCATTCTGAAAATTGACTGGAAATGAGGCCATTGCAGCGGTTTTTCGTCATTTTTTCCATGTTTCCAGGCTCCAGGAAACGGGAAAACCAACTAGACTACCATTTTTTGATATGCTATTTCGAATGGCATCAAAAATTTAGCAAAAACAATTTCACTCAAAATCGACAAAAATCACTGGCCTATATATAGCCCATGATTTTTTTGGTGAAAAAAATTTTTTGTTACGAAATCAAATAAAAGGGGTCTCATTCGAAAGAGGACGCCAAAAACAATTAGTTTGGAAGATTTCACTGGAAAGTATCTCCATTTGACGGAACTGGAACGATTTTTGTATCTCCTGGAAGCGTTTCGTTGATGAGGAATTTTTCATTGAATGCGCAATTTCCAGCCTGGAAAATTATTCCAATCCACAGTTTAGAATATCTACTTTCAAATGGCCCTGGAAATTTTACTGAGATTCAGCGAATTAATTAATTTTAAGCATTCTGAAAATTGACTGGAAATGAGGCCATTGCAGCGGTTTTTCGTCATTTTTTCCATGTTTCCAGGCTCCAGGAAACGGGAAAACCAACTAGACTACCATTTTTTGATATGCTATTTCGAATGGCATCAAAAATTTAGCAAAAACAATTTCACTCAAAATCGACAAAAATCACTGGCCTATATATAGCCCATGATTTTTTTGGTGAAAAAAATTTTTTGTTACGAAATCAAATAAAAGGGGTCTCATTCGAAAGAGGACGCCAAAAACAATTAGTTTGGAAGATTTCACTGGAAAGTATCTCCATTTGACGGAACTGGAACGATTTTTGTATCTCCTGGAAGCGTTTCGTTGATGAGGAATTTTTCATTGAATGCGCAATTTCCAGCCTGGAAAATTATTCCAATCCACAGTTTAGAATATCTACTTTCAAATGGCCCTGGAAATTTTACTGAGATTCAGCGAATTAATTAATTTTAAGCATTCTGAAAATTGACTGGAAATGAGGCCATTGCAGCGGTTTTTCGTCATTTTTTCCATGTTTCCAGGCTCCAGGAAACGGGAAAACCAACTAGACTACCATTTTTTGATATGCTATTTCGAATGGCATCAAAAATTTAGCAAAAAAAATTTCACTCAAAATCGACAAAAATCACTGGCCTATAGCCCATGATTTTTTTGGTGAAAAAAATTTTTTGTTACGAAATCAAATAAAAGGGGTCTCATTCGAAAGAGGACGCCAAAAACAATTAGTTTGGAAGGTTTCACTGGAAAGTATCTCAATTTGACGGAACTGGAACGATTTTTGTATCTCCTGGAAGCGTTTCGTTGATGAGGAATTTTTCATTGAATACGCAATTTCCAGCCTGGAAAATTATTCCAATCCACAGTTTAGAATATCTACTTTCAAATAGCCCTGGAAATTTTACTGAGATTCAGCGAATTAATTAATTTTAAGCATTCTGAAAATTGACTGGAAATGAGGCCATTGCAGCGGTTTTTCGTCATTTTTTCCATGTTTCCAGGCTCCAGGAAACGGGAAAACCAACTAGACTACCATTTTTTGATATGCTATTTCGAATGGCATCAAAAATTTAGCAAAAAAAATTTCACTCAAAATCGACAAAAATCACTGGCCTATAGCCCATGATTTTTTTGGTGAAAAAAATTTTTTGTTACGAAATCAAATAAAAGGGGTCTCATTCGAAAGAGGACGCCAAAAACAATTAGTTTGGAAGGTTTCACTGGAAAGTATCTCAATTTGACGGAACTGGAACGATTTTTGTATCTCCTGGAAGCGTTTCGTTGATGAGGAATTTTTCATTGAATGCGCAATTTCCAGCCTGGAAAATTATTCCAATCCACAGTTTAGAATATCTACTTTCAAATGGCCCTGGAAATTTTACTGAGATTCAGCGAATTAATTAATTTTAAGCATTCTGAAAATTGACTGGAAATGAGGCCATTGCAGCGGTTTTTCGTCATTTTTTCCATGTTTCCAGGCTCCAGGAAACGGGAAAACCAACTAGACTACCATTTTTTGATATGCTATTTCGAATGGCATCAAAAATTTAGCAAAAAAAATTTCACTCAAAATCGACAAAAATCACTGGCCTATAGCCCATGATTTTTTTGGTGAAAAAAATTTTTTGTTACGAAATCAAATAAAAGGGGTCTCATTCGAAAGAGGACGCCAAAAACAATTAGTTTGGAAGATTTCACTGGAAAGTATCTCCATTTCACGGAACTGGAACGATTTTTGTATCTCCTGGAAGCGTTTCGTTGATGAGGAATTTTTCATTGAATGCGCAATTTCCAGCCTGGAAAATTATTCCAATCCACAGTTTAGAATATCTACTTTCAAATAGCCCTGGAAATTTTACTGAGATTCAGCGAATTAATTAATTTTAAGCATTCTGAAAATTGACTGGAAATGAGGCCATTGCAGCGGTTTTTCGTCATTTTTTCCATGTTTACAGGCTCCAGGAAACGGGAAAACCAACTAGACTACCATTTTTTGATATGCTATTTCGAATGGCATCAAAAATTTAGCAAAAAAAATTTCACTCAAAATCGACAAAAATCACTGGCCTATAGCCCATGATTTTTTTGGTGAAAAAAATTTTTTGTTACGAAATCAAATAAAAGGGGTCTCATTCGAAAGAGGACGCCAAAAACAATTAGTTTGGAAGATTTCACTGGAAAGTATCTCCATTTGACGGAACTGGAACGATTTTTGTATCTCCTGGAAGCGTTTCGTTGATGAGGAATTTTTCATTGAATGCGCAATTTCCAGCCTGGAAAATTATTCCAATCCACAGTTTAGAATATCTACTTTCAAATGGCCCTGGAAATTTTACTGAGATTCAGCGAATTAATTAATTTTAAGCATTCTGAAAATTGACTGGAAATGAGGCCATTGCAGCGGTTTTTCGTCATTTTTTCCATGTTTACAGGCTCCAGGAAACGGGAAAACCAACTAGACTACCATTTTTTGATATGCTATTTCGAATGGCATCAAAAATTTAGCAAAAAAAATTTCACTCAAAATCGACAAAAATCACTGGCCTATAGCCCATGATTTTTTTGGTGAAAAAAATTTTTTGTTACGAAATCAAATAAAAGGGGTCTCATTCGAAAGAGGACGCCAAAAACAATTAGTTTGGAAGGTTTCACTGGAAAGTATCTCAATTTGACGGAACTGGAACGATTTTTGTATCTCCTGGAAGCGTTTCGTTGATGAGGAATTTTTCATTGAATGCGCAATTTCCAGCCTGGAAAATTATTCCAATCCACAGTTTAGAATATCTACTTTCAAATGGCCCTGGAAATTTTACTGAGATTCAGCGAATTAATTAATTTTAAGCATTCTGAAAATTGACTGGAAATGAGGCCATTGCAGCGGTTTTTCGTCATTTTTTCCATGTTTCCAGGCTCCAGGAAACGGGAAAACCAACTAGACTACCATTTTTTGATATGCTATTTCGAATGGCATCAAAAATTTAGCAAAAAAAATTTCACTCAAAATCGACAAAAATCACTGGCCTATAGCCCATGATTTTTTTGGTGAAAAAAATTTTTTGTTACGAAATCAAATAAAAGGGGTCTCATTCGAAAGAGGACGCCAAAAACAATTAGTTTGGAAGATTTCACTGGAAAGTATCTCCATTTCACGGAACTGGAACGATTTTTGTATCTCCTGGAAGCGTTTCGTTGATGAGGAATTTTTCATTGAATGCGCAATTTCCAGCCTGGAAAATTATTCCAATCCACAGTTTAGAATATCTACTTTCAAATAGCCCTGGAAATTTTACTGAGATTCAGCGAATTAATTAATTTTAAGCATTCTGAAAATTGACTGGAAATGAGGCCATTGCAGCGGTTTTTCGTCATTTTTTCCATGTTTCCAGGCTCCAGGAAACGGGAAAACCAACTAGACTACCATTTTTTGATATGCTATTTCGAATGGCATCAAAAATTTAGCAAAAAAAATTTCACTCAAAATCGACAAAAATCACTGGCCTATAGCCCATGATTTTTTTGGTGAAAAAAATTTTTTGTTACGAAATCAAATAAAAGGGGTCTCATTCGAAAGAGGACGCCAAAAACAATTAGTTTGGAAGATTTCACTGGAAAGTATCTCAATTTGACGGAACTGGAACGATTTTTGTATCTCCTGGAAGCGTTTCGTTGATGAGGAATTTTTCATTGAATGCGCAATTTCCAGCCTGGAAAATTATTCCAATCCACAGTTTAGAATATCTACTTTCAAATAGCCCTGGAAATTTTACTGAGATTCAGCGAATTAATTAATTTTAAGCATTCTGAAAATTGACTGGAAATGAGGCCATTGCAGCGGTTTTTCGTCATTTTTTCCATGTTTCCAGGCTCCAGGAAACGGGAAAACCAACTAGACTACCATTTTTTGATATGCTATTTCGAATGGCATCAAAAATTTAGCAAAAATTTTTTGTTACGAAATCAAATAAAAGGGGTCTCATTCGAAAGAGGACGCCAAAAACAATTAGTTTGGAAGATTTCACTGGAAAGTATCTCCATTTGACGGAACTGGAACGATTTTTGTATCTCCTGGAAGCGTTTCGTTGATGAGGAATTTTTCATTGAATGCGCAATTTCCAGCCTGGAAAATTATTCCAATCCACAGTTTAGAATATCTACTTTCAAATAGCCCTGGAAATTTTACTGAGGTTCAGCGAATTAATTAATTTTAAGCATTCTGAAAATTGACTGGAAATGAGGCCATTGCAGCGGTTTTTCGTCATTTTTTCCATGTTTCCAGGCTCCAGGAAACGGGAAAACCAACTAGACTACCATTTTTTGATATGCTATTTCGAATGGCATCAAAAATTTAGCAAAAAAAAATTTCACTCAAAATCGACAAAAATCACTGGCCTATAGCCCATGATTTTTTTGGTGAAAAAAATTTTTTGTTACGAAATCAAATAAAAGGGGTCTCATTCGAAAGAGGACGCCAAAAACAATTAGTTTGGAAGATTTCACTGGAAAGTATCTCAATTTGACGGAACTGGAACGATTTTTGTATCTCCTGGAAGCGTTTCGTTGATGAGGAATTTTTCATTGAATGCGCAATTTCCAGCCTGGAAAATTATTCCAATCCACAGTTTAGAATATCTACTTTCAAATAGCCCTGGAAATTTTACTGAGATTCAGCGAATTAATTAATTTTAAGCATTCTGAAAATTGACTGGAAATGAGGCCATTGCAGCGGTTTTTCGTCATTTTTTCCATGTTTCCAGGCTCCAGGAAACGGGAAAACCAACTAGACTACCATTTTTTGATATGCTATTTCGAATGGCATCAAAAATTTAGCAAAAAAAATTTCACTCAAAATCGACAAAAATCACTGGCCTATAGCCCATGATTTTTTTGGTGAAAAAAATTTTTTGTTACGAAATCAAATAAAAGGGGTCTCATTCGAAAGAGGACGCCAAAAACAATTAGTTTGGAAGGTTTCACTGGAAAGTATCTCAATTTGACGCAACTGGAACGATTTTTGTATCTCCTGGAAGCGTTTCGTTGATGAGAAATTTTTCATTGAATACGCAATTTCCAGCCTGGAAAATTATTCCAATCCACAGTTTAGAATATCTACTTTCAAATAGCCCTGGAAATTTTACTGAGATTCAGCGAATTAATTAATTTTAAGCATTCTGAAAATTGACTGGAAATGAGGCCATTGCAGCGGTTTTTCGTCATTTTTTCCATGTTTCCAGGCTCCAGGAAACGGGAAAACCAACTAGACTACCATTTTTTGATATGCTATTTCGAATGGCATCAAAAATTTAGCAAACAAAATTTCACTCAAAATCGACAAAAATCACTGGCCTATAGCCCATGATTTTTTTGGTGAAAAAAATTTTTTGTTACGAAATCAAATAAAAGGGGTCTCATTCGAAAGAGGACGCCAAAAACAATTAGTTTGGAAGGTTTCACTGGAAAGTATCTCAATTTGACGCAACTGGAACGATTTTTGTATCTCCTGGAAGCGTTTCGTTGATGAGGAATTTTTCATTGAATACGCAATTTCCAGCCTGGAAAATTATTCCAATCCACAGTTTAGAATATCTACTTTCAAATAGCCCTGGAAATTTTACTGAGATTCAGCGAATTAATTAATTTTAAGCATTCTGAAAATTGACTGGAAATGAGGCCATTGCAGCGGTTTTTCGTCATTTTTTCCATGTTTCCAGGCTCCAGGAAACGGGAAAACCAACTAGACTACCATTTTTTGATATGCTATTTCGAATGGCATCAAAAATTTAGCAAAAAAAATTTCACTCAAAATCGACAAAAATCACTGGCCTATAGCCCATGATTTTTTTGGTGAAAAAAATTTTTTGTTACGAAATCAAATAAAAGGGGTCTCATTCGAAAGAGGACGCCAAAAACAATTAGTTTGGAAGATTTCACTGGAAAGTATCTCCATTTCACGGAACTGGAACGATTTTTGTATCTCCTGGAAGCGTTTCGTTGATGAGGAATTTTTCATTGAATGCGCAATTTCCAGCCTGGAAAATTATTCCAATCCACAGTTTAGAATATCTACTTTCAAATAGCCCTGGAAATTTTACTGAGATTCAGCGAATTAATTAATTTTAAGCATTCTGAAAATTGACTGGAAATGAGGCCATTGCAGCGGTTTTTCGTCATTTTTTCCATGTTTCCAGGCTCCAGGAAACGGGAAAACCAACTAGACTACCATTTTTTGATATGCTATTTCGAATGGCATCAAAAATTTAGCAAAAAAAATTTCACTCAAAATCGACAAAAATCACTGGCCTATAGCCCATGATTTTTTTGGTGAAAAAAATTTTTTGTTACGAAATCAAATAAAAGGGGTCTCATTCGAAAGAGGACGCCAAAAACAATTAGTTTGGAAGATTTCACTGGAAAGTATCTCAATTTGACGGAACTGGAACGATTTTTGTATCTCCTGGAAGCGTTTCGTTGATGAGGAATTTTTCATTGAATGCGCAATTTCCAGCCTGGAAAATTATTCCAATCCACAGTTTAGAATATCTACTTTCAAATAGCCCTGGAAATTTTACTGAGATTCAGCGAATTAATTAATTTTAAGCATTCTGAAAATTGACTGGAAATGAGGCCATTGCAGCGGTTTTTCGTCATTTTTTCCATGTTTCCAGGCTCCAGGAAACGGGAAAACCAACTAGACTACCATTTTTTGATATGCTATTTCGAATGGCATCAAAAATTTAGCAAAAATTTTTTGTTACGAAATCAAATAAAAGGGGTCTCATTCGAAAGAGGACGCCAAAAACAATTAGTTTGGAAGATTTCACTGGAAAGTATCTCCATTTGACGGAACTGGAACGATTTTTGTATCTCCTGGAAGCGTTTCGTTGATGAGGAATTTTTCATTGAATGCGCAATTTCCAGCCTGGAAAATTATTCCAATCCACAGTTTAGAATATCTACTTTCAAATAGCCCTGGAAATTTTACTGAGGTTCAGCGAATTAATTAATTTTAAGCATTCTGAAAATTGACTGGAAATGAGGCCATTGCAGCGGTTTTTCGTCATTTTTTCCATGTTTCCAGGCTCCAGGAAACGGGAAAACCAACTAGACTACCATTTTTTGATATGCTATTTCGAATGGCATCAAAAATTTAGCAAAAAAAATTTCACTCAAAATCGACAAAAATCACTGGCCTGTAGCCCATGATTTTTTTGGTGAAAAAAATTTTTTGTTACGAAATCAAATAAAAGGGGTCTCATTCGAAAGCGGACGCCAAAAACAATTAGTTTGGAAGATTTCACTGGAAAGTATCTCAATTTGACGGAACTGGAACGATTTTTGTATCTCCTGGAAGCGTTTCGTTGATGAGGAATTTTTCATTGAATGCGCAATTTCCAGCCTGGAAAATTATTCCAATCCACAGTTTAGAATATCTACTTTCAAATAGCCCTGGAAATTTTACTGAGATTCAGCGAATTAATTAATTTTAAGCATTCTGAAAATTGACTGGAAATGAGGCCATTGCAGCGGTTTTTCGTCATTTTTTCCATGTTTCCAGGCTCCAGGAAACGGGAAAACCAACTAGACTACCATTTTTTGATATGCTATTTCGAATGGCATCAAAAATTTAGCAAAAAAAATTTCACTCAAAATCGACAAAAATCACTGGCCTATAGCCCATGATTTTTTTGGTGAAAAAAATTTTTTGTTACGAAATCAAATAAAAGGGGTCTCATTCGAAAGAGGACGCCAAAAACAATTAGTTTGGAAGGTTTCACTGGAAAGTATCTCAATTTGACGGAACTGGAACGATTTTTGTATCTCCTGGAAGCGTTTCGTTGATGAGGAATTTTTCATTGAATGCGCAATTTCCAGCCTGGAAAATTATTCCAATCCACAGTTTAGAATATCTACTTTCAAATAGCCCTGGAAATTTTACTGAGATTCAGCGAATTAATTAATTTTAAGCATTCTGAAAATTGACTGGAAATGAGGCCATTGCAGCGGTTTTTCGTCATTTTTTCCATGTTTCCAGGCTCCAGGAAACGGGAAAACCAACTAGACTACCATTTTTTGATATGCTATTTCGAATGGCATCAAAAATTTAGCAAAAAAAATTTCACTCAAAATCGACAAAAATCACTGGCCTGTAGCCCATGATTTTTTTGGTGAAAAAAATTTTTTGTTACGAAATCAAATAAAAGGGGTCTCATTCGAAAGAGGACGCCAAAAACAATTAGTTTGGAAGGTTTCACTGGAAAGTATCTCAATTTGACGCAACTGGAACGATTTTTGTATCTCCTGGAAGCGTTTCGTTGATGAGAAATTTTTCATTGAATACGCAATTTCCAGCCTGGAAAATTATTCCAATCCACAGTTTAGAATATCTACTTTCAAATAGCCCTGGAAATTTTACTGAGATTCAGCGAATTAATTAATTTTAAGCATTCTGAAAATTGACTGGAAATGAGGCCATTGCAGCGGTTTTTCGTCATTTTTTCCATGTTTCCAGGCTCCAGGAAACGGGAAAACCAACTAGACTACCATTTTTTGATATGCTATTTCGAATGGCATCAAAAATTTAGCAAAAAAAATTTCACTCAAAATCGACAAAAATCACTGGCCTATAGCCCATGATTTTTTTGGTGAAAAAAATTTTTTGTTACGAAATCAAATAAAAGGGGTCTCATTCGAAAGAGGACGCCAAAAACAATTAGTTTGGAAGATTTCACTGGAAAGTATCTCCATTTCACGGAACTGGAACGATTTTTGTATCTCCTGGAAGCGTTTCGTTGATGAGGAATTTTTCATTGAATGCGCAATTTCCAGCCTGGAAAATTATTCCAATCCACAGTTTAGAATATCTACTTTCAAATAGCCCTGGAAATTTTACTGAGATTCAGCGAATTAATTAATTTTAAGCATTCTGAAAATTGACTGGAAATGAGGCCATTGCAGCGGTTTTTCGTCATTTTTTCCATGTTTCCAGGCTCCAGGAAACGGGAAAACCAACTAGACTACCATTTTTTGATATGCTATTTCGAATGGCATCAAAAATTTAGCAAACAAAATTTCACTCAAAATCGACAAAAATCACTGGCCTATAGCCCATGATTTTTTTGGTGAAAAAAATTTTTTGTTACGAAATCAAATAAAAGGGGTCTCATTCGAAAGAGGACGCCAAAAACAATTAGTTTGGAAGGTTTCACTGGAAAGTATCTCAATTTGACGCAACTGGAACGATTTTTGTATCTCCTGGAAGCGTTTCGTTGATGAGGAATTTTTCATTGAATACGCAATTTCCAGCCTGGAAAATTATTCCAATCCACAGTTTAGAATATCTACTTTCAAATAGCCCTGGAAATTTTACTGAGATTCAGCGAATTAATTAATTTTAAGCATTCTGAAAATTGACTGGAAATGAGGCCATTGCAGCGGTTTTTCGTCATTTTTTCCATGTTTCCAGGCTCCAGGAAACGGGAAAACCAACTAGACTACCATTTTTTGATATGCTATTTCGAATGGCATCAAAAATTTAGCAAAAAAAATTTCACTCAAAATCGACAAAAATCACTGGCCTATAGCCCATGATTTTTTTGGTGAAAAAAATTTTTTGTTACGAAATCAAATAAAAGGGGTCTCATTCGAAAGAGGACGCCAAAAACAATTAGTTTGGAAGATTTCACTGGAAAGTATCTCCATTTCACGGAACTGGAACGATTTTTGTATCTCCTGGAAGCGTTTCGTTGATGAGGAATTTTTCATTGAATGCGCAATTTCCAGCCTGGAAAATTATTCCAATCCACAGTTTAGAATATCTACTTTCAAATAGCCCTGGAAATTTTACTGAGATTCAGCGAATTAATTAATTTTAAGCATTCTGAAAATTGACTGGAAATGAGGCCATTGCAGCGGTTTTTCGTCATTTTTTCCATGTTTCCAGGCTCCAGGAAACGGGAAAACCAACTAGACTACCATTTTTTGATATGCTATTTCGAATGGCATCAAAAATTTAGCAAAAAAAATTTCACTCAAAATCGACAAAAATCACTGGCCTATATATAGCCCATGATTTTTTTGGTGAAAAAAATTTTTTGTTACGAAATCAAATAAAAGGGGTCTCATTCGAAAGAGGACGCCAAAAACAATTAGTTTGGAAGGTTTCACTGGAAAGTATCTCAATTTGACGCAACTGGAACGATTTTTGTATCTCCTGGAAGCGTTTCGTTGATGAGGAATTTTTCATTGAATACGCAATTTCCAGCCTGGAAAATTATTCCAATCCACAGTTTAGAATATCTACTTTCAAATAGCCCTGGAAATTTTACTGAGATTCAGCGAATTAATTAATTTTAAGCATTCTGAAAATTGACTGGAAATGAGGCCATTGCAGCGGTTTTTCGTCATTTTTTCCATGTTTCCAGGCTCCAGGAAACGGGAAAACCAACTAGACTACCATTTTTTGATATGCTATTTCGAATGGCATCAAAAATTTAGCAAAAAAAATTTCACTCAAAATCGACAAAAATCACTGGCCTATAGCCCATGATTTTTTTGGTGAAAAAAATTTTTTGTTACGAAATCAAATAAAAGGGGTCTCATTCGAAAGAGGACGCCAAAAACAATTAGTTTGGAAGATTTCACTGGAAAGTATCTCAATTTGACGGAACTGGAACGATTTTTGTATCTCCTGGAAGCGTTTCGTTGATGAGGAATTTTTCATTGAATGCGCAATTTCCAGCCTGGAAAATTATTCCAATCCACAGTTTAGAATATCTACTTTCAAATAGCCCTGGAAATTTTACTGAGATTCAGCGAATTAATTAATTTTAAGCATTCTGAAAATTGACTGGAAATGAGGCCATTGCAGCGGTTTTTCGTCATTTTTTCCATGTTTCCAGGCTCCAGGAAACGGGAAAACCAACTAGACTACCATTTTTTGATATGCTATTTCGAATGGCATCAAAAATTTAGCAAAAAAAATTTCACTCAAAATCGACAAAAATCACTGGCCTATAGCCCATGATTTTTTTGGTGAAAAAAATTTTTTGTTACGAAATCAAATAAAAGGGGTCTCATTCGAAAGAGGACGCCAAAAACAATTAGTTTGGAAGATTTCACTGGAAAGTATCTCCATTTGACGGAACTGGAACGATTTTTGTATCTCCTGGAAGCGTTTCGTTGATGAGGAATTTTTCATTGAATGCGCAATTTCCAGCCTGGAAAATTATTCCAATCCACAGTTTAGAATATCTACTTTCAAATAGCCCTGGAAATTTTACTGAGATTCAGCGAATTAATTAATTTTAAGCATTCTGAAAATTGACTGGAAATGAGGCCATTGCAGCGGTTTTTCGTCATTTTTTCCATGTTTCCAGGCTCCAGGAAACGGGAAAACCAACTAGACTACCATTTTTTGATATGCTATTTCGAATGGCATCAAAAATTTAGCAAAAAAAATTTCACTCAAAATCGACAAAAATCACTGGCCTATAGCCCATGATTTTTTTGGTGAAAAAAATTTTTTGTTACGAAATCAAATAAAAGGGGTCTCATTCGAAAGAGGACGCCAAAAACAATTAGTTTGGAAGATTTCACTGGAAAGTATCTCCATTTGACGGAACTGGAACGATTTTTGTATCTCCTGGAAGCGTTTCGTTGATGAGGAATTTTTCATTGAATGCGCAATTTCCAGCCTGGAAAATTATTCCAATCCACAGTTTAGAATATCTACTTTCAAATAGCCCTGGAAATTTTACTGAGGTTCAGCGAATTAATTAATTTTAAGCATTCTGAAAATTGACTGGAAATGAGGCCATTGCAGCGGTTTTTCGTCATTTTTTCCATGTTTCCAGGCTCCAGGAAACGGGAAAACCAACTAGACTACCATTTTTTGATATGCTATTTCGAATGGCATCAAAAATTTAGCAAAAAAAATTTCACTCAAAATCGACAAAAATCACTGGCCTATAGCCCATGATTTTTTTGGTGAAAAAAATTTTTTGTTACGAAATCAAATAAAAGGGGTCTCATTCGAAAGAGGACGCCAAAAACAATTAGTTTGGAAGATTTCACTGGAAAGTATCTCCATTTGACGGAACTGGAACGATTTTTGTATCTCCTGGAAGCGTTTCGTTGATGAGGAATTTTTCATTGAATGCGCAATTTCCAGCCTGGAAAATTATTCCAATCCACAGTTTAGAATATCTACTTTCAAATAGCCCTGGAAATTTTACTGAGATTCAGCGAATTAATTAATTTTAAGCATTCTGAAAATTGACTGGAAATGAGGCCATTGCAGCGGTTTTTCGTCATTTTTTCCATGTTTCCAGGCTCCAGGAAACGGGAAAACCAACTAGACTACCATTTTTTGATATGCTATTTCGAATGGCATCAAAAATTTAGCAAAAAAAATTTCACTCAAAATCGACAAAAATCACTGGCCTATAGCCCATGATTTTTTTGGTGAAAAAAATTTTTTGTTACGAAATCAAATAAAAGGGGTCTCATTCGAAAGAGGACGCCAAAAACAATTAGTTTGGAAGATTTCACTGGAAAGTATCTCCATTTGACGGAACTGGAACGATTTTTGTATCTCCTGGAAGCGTTTCGTTGATGAGGAATTTTTCATTGAATGCGCAATTTCCAGCCTGGAAAATTATTCCAATCCACAGTTTAGAATATCTACTTTCAAATAGCCCTGGAAATTTTACTGAGATTCAGCGAATTAATTAATTTTAAGCATTCTGAAAATTGACTGGAAATGAGGCCATTGCAGCGGTTTTTCGTCATTTTTTCCATGTTTCCAGGCTCCAGGAAACGGGAAAACCAACTAGACTACCATTTTTTGATATGCTATTTCGAATGGCATCAAAAATTTAGCAAAAAAAATTTCACTCAAAATCGACAAAAATCACTGGCCTATAGCCCATGATTTTTTTGGTGAAAAAAATTTTTTGTTACGAAATCAAATAAAAGGGGTCTCATTCGAAAGAGGACGCCAAAAACAATTAGTTTGGAAGATTTCACTGGAAAGTATCTCCATTTGACGGAACTGGAACGATTTTTGTATCTCCTGGAAGCGTTTCGTTGATGAGGAATTTTTCATTGAATGCGCAATTTCCAGCCTGGAAAATTATTCCAATCCACAGTTTAGAATATCTACTTTCAAATAGCCCTGGAAATTTTACTGAGATTCAGCGAATTAATTAATTTTAAGCATTCTGAAAATTGACTGGAAATGAGGCCATTGCAGCGGTTTTTCGTCATTTTTTCCATGTTTCCAGGCTCCAGGAAACGGGAAAACCAACTAGACTACCATTTTTTGATATGCTATTTCGAATGGCATCAAAAATTTAGCAAAAAAAATTTCACTCAAAATCGACAAAAATCACTGGCCTATAGCCCATGATTTTTTTGGTGAAAAAAATTTTTTGTTACGAAATCAAATAAAAGGGGTCTCATTCGAAAGAGGACGCCAAAAACAATTAGTTTGGAAGATTTCACTGGAAAGTATCTCCATTTGACGGAACTGGAACGATTTTTGTATCTCCTGGAAGCGTTTCGTTGATGAGGAATTTTTCATTGAATGCGCAATTTCCAGCCTGGAAAATTATTCCAATCCACAGTTTAGAATATCTACTTTCAAATAGCCCTGGAAATTTTACTGAGATTCAGCGAATTAATTAATTTTAAGCATTCTGAAAATTGACTGGAAATGAGGCCATTGCAGCGGTTTTTCGTCATTTTTTCCATGTTTCCAGGCTCCAGGAAACGGGAAAACCAACTAGACTACCATTTTTTGATATGCTATTTCGAATGGCATCAAAAATTTAGCAAAAAAAATTTCACTCAAAATCGACAAAAATCACTGGCCTATAGCCCATGATTTTTTTGGTGAAAAAAATTTTTTGTTACGAAATCAAATAAAAGGGGTCTCATTCGAAAGAGGACGCCAAAAACAATTAGTTTGGAAGATTTCACTGGAAAGTATCTCCATTTGACGGAACTGGAACGATTTTTGTATCTCCTGGAAGCGTTTCGTTGATGAGGAATTTTTCATTGAATGCGCAATTTCCAGCCTGGAAAATTATTCCAATCCACAGTTTAGAATATCTACTTTCAAATAGCCCTGGAAATTTTACTGAGATTCAGCGAATTAATTAATTTTAAGCATTCTGAAAATTGACTGGAAATGAGGCCATTGCAGCGGT
Source organism: Leptarthrus brevirostris (assembly GCA_964036015.1). Classification (NCBI taxonomy): domain Eukaryota; kingdom Metazoa; phylum Arthropoda; class Insecta; order Diptera; family Asilidae; genus Leptarthrus; species Leptarthrus brevirostris. The sequence goes on from OZ038373.1 coordinate 12,879,756, forward strand.
TTTTCGTCATTTTTTCCATGTTTCCAGGCTCCAGGAAACGGGAAAACCAACTAGACTACCATTTTTTGATATGCTATTTCGAATGGCATCAAAAATTTAGCAAAAAAAATTTCACTCAAAATCGACAAAAATCACTGGCCTATAGCCCATGATTTTTTTGGTGAAAAAAATTTTTTGTTACGAAATCAAATAAAAGAGGTCTCATTCGAAAGAGGACGCCAAAAACAATTAGTTTGGAAGATTTCACTGGAAAGTATCTCCATTTGACGGAACTGGAACGATTTTTGTATCTCCTGGAAGCGTTTCGTTGATGAGGAATTTTTCATTGAATGCGCAATTTCCAGCCTGGAAAATTATTCCAATCCACAGTTTAGAATATCTACTTTCAAATAGCCCTGGAAATTTTACTGAGATTCAGCGAATTAATTAATTTTAAGCATTCTGAAAATTGACTGGAAATGAGGCCATTGCAGCGGTTTTTCGTCATTTTTTCCATGTTTCCAGGCTCCAGGAAACGGGAAAACCAACTAGACTACCATTTTTTGATATGCTATTTCGAATGGCATCAAAAATTTAGCAAAAAAAATTTCACTCAAAATCGACAAAAATCACTGGCCTATAGCCCATGATTTTTTTGGTGAAAAAAATTTTTTGTTACGAAATCAAATAAAAGGGGTCTCATTCGAAAGAGGACGCCAAAAACAATTAGTTTGGAAGATTTCACTGGAAAGTATCTCCATTTGACGGAACTGGAACGATTTTTGTATCTCCTGGAAGCGTTTCGTTGATGAGGAATTTTTCATTGAATGCGCAATTTCCAGCCTGGAAAATTATTCCAATCCACAGTTTAGAATATCTACTTTCAAATAGCCCTGGAAATTTTACTGAGATTCAGCGAATTAATTAATTTTAAGCATTCTGAAAATTGACTGGAAATGAGGCCATTGCAGCGGTTTTTCGTCATTTTTTCCATGTTTCCAGGCTCCAGGAAACGGGAAAACCAACTAGACTACCATTTTTTGATATGCTATTTCGAATGGCATCAAAAATTTAGCAAAAAAAATTTCACTCAAAATCGACAAAAATCACTGGCCTATAGCCCATGATTTTTTTGGTGAAAAAAATTTTTTGTTACGAAATCAAATAAAAGGGGTCTCATTCGAAAGAGGACGCCAAAAACAATTAGTTTGGAAGATTTCACTGGAAAGTATCTCCATTTGACGGAACTGGAACGATTTTTGTATCTCCTGGAAGCGTTTCGTTGATGAGGAATTTTTCATTGAATGCGCAATTTCCAGCCTGGAAAATTATTCCAATCCACAGTTTAGAATATCTACTTTCAAATAGCCCTGGAAATTTTACTGAGATTCAGCGAATTAATTAATTTTAAGCATTCTGAAAATTGACTGGAAATGAGGCCATTGCAGCGGTTTTTCGTCATTTTTTCCATGTTTCCAGGCTCCAGGAAACGGGAAAACCAACTAGACTACCATTTTTTGATATGCTATTTCGAATGGCATCAAAAATTTAGCAAAAAAAATTTCACTCAAAATCGACAAAAATCACTGGCCTATAGCCCATGATTTTTTTGGTGAAAAAAATTTTTTGTTACGAAATCAAATAAAAGGGGTCTCATTCGAAAGAGGACGCCAAAAACAATTAGTTTGGAAGATTTCACTGGAAAGTATCTCCATTTGACGGAACTGGAACGATTTTTGTATCTCCTGGAAGCGTTTCGTTGATGAGTAATTTTTCATTAAATGCGCAATTTCCGAGGGGGATCCGAAAGTAACCGGAATCGTAATGCTGCGCATCGGGGGTTTTTTGTTTTCAGGTTGTTTCTAGGAATTCTCCTGAGTCATTCTGCTAAGCGGCGTTAGCCGACAGCGACTAGTAGTAGTGCAAACGTGACACGAAAAAATGGCTGATTCTTACGAACAACGTGTGGCTCTGAATGCAGCAGAAACTGTTGTGATTATGCAAACAGCTTACAAAGAACATGTTCTTAGTAAAACTCAAGTGTACGAATAGTTTTCTCGGTTTAAAAAAGGAGAAATGGCTATTAACGATCAGCCCCGTTCCGGTCGCACTTCAACTGCTCGAAGCGAGGACAACATCGGCTAAATTCGTAATCCGACTAACGAAGATCGACGCAGGGCAATCGACCAACTGGAGTACTTATCAGGGTTGTCCTGGTGCTCAACTCAGCACATTTTGAGCGTTGATTTGGGGATGCGAAGAGTTGCAGCAAAGTTCGTGCCGAGCCTTCTCACCGGAGGTCAAAGGGACCGTCGCGTCATAAAATGAACAACGCATTCAAAGACGATCCAATTTTTTTCAACAAAATCATCTCAGGCGACAAGGCATAGTGCTATGGGTACGATCCAGAAAATAAACAATAATCAAGTAAGTGGAAGTCACCTCGTACCAAGAAAGCTCGTCAGATGAAATCGAAATGTGAAAACGATGTTGATCTGTTTTTTTGACATCAAAGGGATCGTACACTCAGAAGCAGACAGTAAAGAAGAGAAATTTGGCGCGAAAACTTCCGGCTTTGTGGAATTTCGGCGAGTGGTTTCTGCATCACGACAACGCTCCCGCGCACATGGCTCTCAGCGTTCGCAAGTTTTTTGCCTCAACGAAGATGGCTACCTTCACCCACGCGCCCTATTCGCCAGATTTAGCGCCCTCGGACCTCTTCATGTTCCCGACGATGAAAAGGGACTTGAAAGGGAAGGTGCTAGCAGGTATCAATGAGGACAAATTTAAACGTTGCTTCCAACACTGGAATGAACGTTTGGACTTTAGAATGACAAAGCTGTTCGAAGTTTTATACAAAAGGTACCAATAATGTATCTCTCTTGTTTTTTCGCGTTTAATAAATTTTTATGAAGGCCGTCACATTTATATATGAATTTGCAAATGGCAGTTAAAATGGAGCCTTAGCATCGCATCGCTTCGAAATCTCAAGTGTGACCCTAGTAAAACTATGATATAATAATGGTTTTGGAAATAGTAAATTTTAGCGAATTTATTGAGGATTTTACAAATTAAACCACAACAATTTCATAAATATTTTAAGTGTTTTAATTTTTTTTCTCTTAAATATTTTACCACAGAAGGAAATAAAATTTATTTAGCCTTAATTAGATGAAACAAAACTATGAACTCTTTGCTATTTATAGTAGACATACATTTATAGTTATTTATGCACATTGTTAGAATATTACTAATTTTTTTTTAAATAGTAAACAGAATAGTTCCTTGTTTCTTTTTGTATGTAAATTATGCTACTCTGTTCGAAACATTTGATTTACTTTGTGTACTTTTAACAGCTTTAAGAAATTTTACTGTCCGGAAGTACAAGAGAATGTGTAAGATTACTTTATTACAATGTTTATTTGTTTTTTTTAAAACTTACATCGCAATCATAAAATTTATGCGCTTAAATACATTTTTCTTCTAGTTACGTAGAGCTAATCATGATCAAAAAAAAAAGTTGGCTCTAAAATTTAATCTCAAATAATTTCCTCTAAAAATGCTTTCTTACAAAAATTCTTAAAGAAAATAGTTGCAACACTTTTAGTGAATCGTCTAAAAGTACTTAAAAATATTTCATTTGCTTTTTAGGTTTGACTTCATTTTCATTATACATCATTTTTAAATTAAATACAAATAATCGCTTACATACTAGGTTTGTTTGTCTCCCTCCTGCTTATTTACAAAAATATAATATATAATTTCATACAAAATACTTTCATCAAAATATTATATTCAACTATTTATTTTTCAGTTATTTACACTCACCGGTACTTGGCTAAGTTTGCCTAATTTTAGTTGCATTCGGATCGTACTTGGTATTCGCTCTTCTCACAGTTTTATAATTAATTTACAATCTCGTACGTAATAAGAGAGATCGTAGATACTTTCAGCCAACATCTGTGCAGCGACAAAATATATTTTTAAGTGGACTGTCCTAATGTGTGAGTAAACCATATAAACTTCGATATTTGGAGAACTTCATGATATTCTACAATAATACTTACACAAGTAATGTTGAATGAAATGATCTAAGATCTCAAATAATAATACTCTCCAATGCACTGTTGCCCAGAGTCTCACGTTGTATAGTATAACTCGACCTCTATTTCTTTCAAGGCCATTTACATTAAAATTTAGGCCGGTGTAATAAATTTATTTTTCACAACCACAAAAATGGTATCGTTTATTACTAATTTGTAGTCTCGAAAAATGTTCATAAAAAACATTTAAATATGCCAAACTAAAACAAAAAGTTTGCAAAAACAAAACTTATAAATGTGATAATAAAACAATAATATTGGGTACAAGTGTGTTTATAAAAATAGCGTTTATCTTTGGAGATCAAAGTTTTGCACTATGCTGCGAAATGCAAGGACTTTCAACTACTTTCTCTAAATGGACGATAAGGAACTGTAACTTTTCCTCTACAAAGAAAATCTGGCATGACTTTGAATTTAATGTGAGTTATCTCACAAGCAGAGCTGTAAAAATAATTATTATTTTTGTAATCAATTACTTTTGAATTATGATTACTTGAATAATCATAATCGAAAATTTTGATTACGATTACTCAAATAATCGTAATCAAGAATTTTGATTACCAATACTTAAATAATCGTAATCAAAAATTTGGATTACCATTAATAATAATCAAAAAATAATCAAACTTTTTATTAGATTACTCAGAAGTAATCAAATAGTACTCTGGATTACTTTTTGTTTCCAGATTAATTGGAAGGAATCCAAAAATAATACAATCATATTTATTTCTGACTATTCCAAAAATTACACATAATTATCTGTGTTGTAAAAGGCATAGATAATAATCCTGGCAAGAAGCACACAAAGAATAATATCTAAGCGACAAAACTGCATGTTTAAAACGGCGCCGTTGTGCCAGAAAGGATCTTCATTATTACCTATCACACTTGGCCATAGCAATTTAACACTTTCCGTCCGGAATTATATATTGTTCGGGCATTTCCTAAGCATTAGGTAATTTTAAGATAATAGTAATTAAGCAGAATATCATGTTAAGGAAGCGATAATGAGTTGAAGTTGTTTAGTGCGAAGACCCAGTGCAGATATTTTTTGTATCGCTTATAAATGAAATTAAATGAAATTGCTACCTCAGACCCAGTAGACAAAGAGTAATAAACTACTAAACGATAATAACGAAGAATAAATTATTTCATTGTAGTCATTTTAATTTATTTATTTTTATTTATTTTAGTGAAAATACGATTAAGTAATCTAATAAAAATTTGATTACTTCTTGATTATTTGTAATAATAATTGAAAATTTCACGATAATGATTATTTGAGTAATCGTATTCAAAATTTTCAATTATGATTATTTTAGTGCCTAATCCTAATCAAAATTTTCGATTACGATTGTTTCCGTAATCGTAATCGCAATTTGTGATTACGATTAATTGAGTAATCGTAATCAAAAAGTAATCGTAATCTAAATTTTACAGCTCTGCTCACAAGTAACTATTATATGGCTGAACTCCGGTCCCAAGCCTGGTCTCTACTCAAGATATGCTAATGTTCCTTACAGAAGGCTAGGCGGGAATAGTAGGTAACACATTGGTATACGTTGCGTAAGACATTGGTACCGTAACGGTATACACTGGGCAGCGCGATTAAAACCTCCTCATCGTGGCGACTGGGAGCAGACTCCTGGCACGATCATGACCCTGTGAGTAGTGCCGGCTAATCATAGTCGTGCAGAGATAAGGATACTCCAATCCAAGGTGCAACAGCATACGCCGAGGGATAAATGCCAAGAACTTGCGAACTCTGAATACCTGTCGTCCTTCAGTTGCAATCAAGACATCTCAGACAACGGGCTCTGCTGCGGAAATCAACACAGTGACGGTATCATCCCAGATCTACTACATCATAGCCTGAAGGATTTTTTGTCAACGCTAATACAAATTTTCAAAGCTAGCTACACCCTAAGCTGTATACCAATCTGTGGAGAAATGTGAAAGCGGCAATCATACCTAAGGGTAGAGGGCGGTAAGCTGCTCAACCCAAAGCGTACCGCCCAATAGTCTTACATCCTTTCTACTTAAAATAATAGAAAATTTAATTAACTAATACATCAGATGTGGGATCCTGAAAACAAAATCGTTGCATTAAAATAAGCATGCATACCAACCAAGTCTACAATTACAGCCCTACACCATCTGGTCGGAAGATTAGAAATGACGCTTGCGGACAAAGATATATAAATTGCAGGCGCCTTTTGATAACACCAACTTTGAAGCCATCAACGAGGTGGCCGTCAAGAGGGAAATCCTACCGTTGAAAGGCAACATCAAAGCGATGTCCAGTTGCCAAAAAATTACAGCTAACCTAGGAGAAGAGTCAGTTACTGTTAACGTCACGAAGGGGTGCCCGTACAGATGAATCCTATCCCCCAACCCCCTTCTTTGGACACTTGTAATTGACGAGCAATTAGCTAATAAATGCCGCCTTTGAAAACTAAGGGTATGAGGAGATGAGGGTTGAGAAAGGAGGGAAACCCACGCGCCAGTCAGCGCAGCTCGGCTTCAGAGTACCTACGCGCTATACAAATACACTCTCGGTAACTTCCAAGATACCTTAAGGAGCAGCCCTCCTTCTGGGATAGGATAGGTATGCTTTTAACCTGCTTCTTTTGAATAAAAAAACCAACTTACACACGAAACATCTAGTACGCCACGGATACCTCAGACTGATTTTGTGATGACTACCTTTGGCTATACACAACGCACTACGATCGGACTATGGAACGTGAGAACTCTGTTGGACGAGTGTGGATACGCAAGGATCATGGAGGGTGAAATAAATATCTTGGGATTAATCGAAACTAGATGGAGAGGAAGTGGAGAGTTTATATCACCCACATCGTCAAATCGAAATCTGGCCAGGAAGAATTAGACACATCACGCATGGCAGCCGTACGCTTGTTGCTAACCAAGCTTGCCCGCAAATCATTATTGGACTGATCACCAATATTCTAATGAATTATCACCGCCAGATTCCGGACCAGGATACTTAACATCTCAATAATTCAATGCTACGCGCCGATCGAACAAACGGATTTAACAACTAAGGAGGCTTTTTACCTGTTTTTTTTACCTTTGATAACGCTCCTAAAAGTGATATTAAAATAGTCATGGGGGATCTCAACGCTAAGATTTGCTCTAACAACATCAGCCTGGATCATGTAATGGGGAAGTTTGGACTCGGAAACAGGAACGCAAATGGGGAGTTGTTTGTTCAATTTTGTAACTCGCGGTAACTGGTCATCGGTGCATCCTTATTTAAACACATAAATGCCACTAAACATGCTGGCAGAACTGATTATCAGATTGACCATATTGCTGTTTCGAAAATTTGGAGAAAGTGTCTTCTCGATGTAGGATCTAAACGCGGCGCTGATATTGGCAGCGATCAACATCTTGTGACAGCTAAGTTTTGCTTGTGTACGGTAGTAGTACGCTCACGTGACACAACATCTAATATGCCATGACTTAATATGCAGTGGCATTTCGCCAAATAGGTGATGCACTGCGTCATAACACCAACGATTCCATCGACCAAAACTGGGAAGGAAATTTAATTTCGGAGGCCTTATCGAGGCGATTTTTTTTCGACTTAAACTTTTCTTTTGTGTCCATTGAAGCTAAAAAAACGGTGAAATATGAAATTTTTTTCAAACGGCCGCCATTTTGATATGCGAGGGTTTTCCGAAAATTTTTAAACGATAAGGTTCAAATTTCATGTAGATTAATAATTGTTTACCCATTTTTGTTTCAGATTAACTGACAAAGAGGTGGAACGCACCGCGCAGACCAATGCGCTCGGTGCATGGCTTCAGCTTATAGGACCTACAGCCGCCATTTTGGATTTTTGGTTTTAATAAAAAAAAATTATGAAAGTATTCTTTATTTATGGGGAAATAAATTATATTAACTGCCGTTTCAATAAATATTCATTATATACCCGAAAAAAAATCCCAAAGTTGACGCATTTTTCATGCCTATGAACGGAAATCCCCCCTTAAGCCGCCGTTTTTAATACTGTTTTTCGAGGATCACTCGTTTATTCTACTTTGAAAATTAATTTTTTGAAATTTTTATTGTTTCTGGTTTGGCCTATGTTCGAACCGTTACGAAAAATTCATATCAAAACGGTTGACACGATTCAGCTCATGAAAGACTTCTAAAACAAAAAATTTGAAAAAGATTTAGTTTTGTTATCCCCTTGGCTATCGTTCGACAAAAGGAATTTTCAAAATTTAAAAATTTCGCGAAATAGTCAACATTTAAAAAAAAAGTGTTTTGTTGTTTTTAGGGTCAAAAACGGCTGTAAAAATTGTTAAAATAAGAAATTTTCAAAAAGCCTTCGTCAGACGATAGCGACATGTTTTTCAAAGATTTTGATAAAAGATTTGAGTTAATCGATCAATTATTTTTCAAGATATCATGTCAATCAGTTGCAAAAACGCAACTTTTGGGAAATCGTATTTAAGGGGGTAGGTACTAGTCGAGCAATCTCAATCTCTTTTCTGTTTGTTGTTGTTTCTGTTACAACAAAATCAGCAAGCAAAAAAAAAATTATATTTTTCCCACTTTTTTTCTGTCAAACTTTAAATGCGTTTTTCTCAAAACCATGTTTTAAAACACGCCGTGCCGAGTTGCAGTCGAACCGTTCAACCGATTCACTTCTTTTTCCTTTTAAATAAAGATTATTGGATTTAGGGGGCCGTGGACCATTTTCAACAAAAAATATTAATATTTACTATTTTTTTAAGCACTATGAACAACAAAATAAGGGAAGATCAGGGGGCCTATTATGGAATTCGATTCGAGAGCGCATTCGTTTCGAAATGTAAATTCGATTCGATTGTTTTTTGGTATCACTGAATTCGATCGAATCATTAATTCAGTGTTGCCTTAGTGAACTTCAAAATTATTTCATTTGCTTAAAACTGCAGCCAACTTTGTGTCTATTTTGATTGATATTTTGTTTTCTTTTCCGTTAATAATGGATAGCATTGCGTTATTTTTAAGTAGCAGTAGTGATGAGCAAGTAGTTTAAATTTTTTTTCTTTTAGATCTACTTCTTTCTCTTTCATATGTTCCAATCTTTTCAGCCTCTTCTCAATTTGTTTATTTGTCTCTAGTAATGCATCTAGAGAATTCATTAAGCCTTTGCTAAATGTTTTTTGCATATTAATTTGTTCCTGCAGGAGATTGTCACGATTTCTTGATTGTGTTTTGCGCCTAGAAGAGCAGCGAGGTGTGTTTTCTATTAATACAACATTTTCGCTAGCTTGTGGTAGCTCCAACTCAATTGGACTTGTGCAAGATTGGATGATTCGGGGTGTTTCAACATTTTCTGTTGAGCTCGCTTTGCCGTAGCAAACAGAATTTTCAACTCCTTGTACCGCTTTATCTAAACTAAGCAACTCTGATACACGCTAATCTAAAACAGACAAACTTTTCAATTTACATGGAAAACCGCCCGTCCTTGTCATCTCTCTCTTATTGAAACTAAGCTTTTTCCTAATTAAGAATTTAAAATCTGCCCAAACCTGAAAAGTCAATACATTTTTATTGACTATTCCATAAAATTCTAAGGAGCATGGTTAAATTTATGCCATCTAGAGGAGTCTTATTAATTGGGACTTAGTGCACTTTACATTTATTGCATATAAATTCTTTTGTTAAATAATTAATGCAATCCTGGGGATGATACGTACGTTGCATAGGCTTTACCTTTTTCCATCCATCACTAGTTCTCTGAGGCGGCCGAAATGAGTTTAATTCCAAAGAAATCTGTTTCCGTTTATTTTTAAAATCTATTTTCCCTTCACCTTTTTGACTCACTCCTTTTGCCATTTCCGGGTTATTTCCGAAAAAATTAACCAATATTTCATATTGCCTATGCGTAGTATGCTTTGCCCTAAAATTCTAATATTATGAGATTTTCAATAAAATATATCTTCATGATTTCTTACATTATTACTTTTCGTCCAAAATATCCGTAGCTGATTCCGTCAAGTGAAATGTCAACGAGAAAATATTCGAAAGAACGAGAGTCGAAATCGAATTCAGTAATACCAAAAACTCGATTAGTCGTGATTTTCCTTTCGAATCGAATTCCATAATAGGCCCCCAGCTCTTTTTTCAAACGGTTGCCATTTTATCAAAAAATCACAGAATTTCGACAGTGTCGACATTTTGTGAAATTTCTTTTCGCATACGTTAATCTATCCAAAGTGTTAGCACGAACAGATTATAATAAATCAATTCGCAGCATAAAACGTTTGGAAGTAAATATTAAAATATAAAGTTCATTAAGGCGGTCCTCTAGTTTCTCGGGTCGAATGGAGCAGGTATACGGAGCGCGCGCCGGGCTAGTCCGAAAGCCGAGCGGCGCTGACCATTGTATTGATATCCCTAAATCTAACTGCTACCTGAACACCGCACCGGAAACCTGTCTCTTTATGTAAGCACCCTAAGACGCCGTGAAGCGTCGGTTAGTTCAGTTTTGCTGTGGCAGTTGCGAAGCGTACAATATTTTCTCTTGCGAGTTGCACGTAGCTAATTTTTTGAAAATAATTTTCAAAATGTTCAAGAAAGGAAGTAGAGACGGCCCCCGACACACTTTTGAACAAGAAAAGTCGTTTACATCGGCGTCAGCGAAGAAACTTCGTCAAAATAAAAATTTAGAAGTGAACGTTGAACAGACTGTTTTGTATTGTATTTTGAATTTTGTGAGTGTATTTTCAACCATTTCTTCGGCTGTTATTTGTAAAGAGTGCAAAAGTACGGTGACTTTCCATCAACGTGATATAAGAGGATTGGGCTTTAAATTTCTATGGCGTGCAAGTGTGAGAAAGAAGAAGAAATAGATGCATGCCCAAAAATCGGTAAAGCCTACGAAATAAATCGTCGCTTAGTTTTCGTGATGCGTTTATTGGGAGCCGGTTATGAAGGCTATAGAATTTTCTGTGGACTGATGGATATGGGACATGGTGTTGCTTTGAACACATACTATTCCATATTAGAAAATATTCACTCAGCTTCTTCGGCCGTTTTTGATGCAGTGTTGTCGATTGCGGTTAATCAAGAAAAGGAAGTCCTTCAAGAACAAGGAAAAGCAGAAAATGAATTCACCGTATCTGGAGATGGCACATGGAAAAAAAGAGGATTTTCATCTTTATTCGGAGTTTCAACTTTAATTACCAAGTACACCGGTAAAGTGGTTGATGCGTGTGTAATGAGTAGTTTTTGTGCTGGATGCAATTTGTGGAAAAATAAAAAAAAAATAGTGATCCAGTTGGATATGCAGGATGGGGCGCTGATCATGAAGAAAATTGTACTCGAAATCATACTGGAAGTTCTGGGAAGATGGAAATAGATGCAGTTGTGAAAATTTTTTCTCGTTCAGTAGATAAACATCAAGTTCAATATACGACATACATAGGAGATGGTGACAGCAAGACATTCAACAGTATTTTGAAGGCAGAACCATATGGAGAAGATGTTGTTGTTGTAAAAAAAGAGTGTGTTGGACACGTTGAAAAGAGGATCGGGACTCGGCTCCGAAATGCAAAAAAATCTAATAAAGGCATTGGTGGGAAAGGTGCAGGAAAACTCACTGATAAATTGATTGGTGAGATGACAAAGTATTATGGATTAGCTATTCGGAGACATCCAGATTCTATCGAGGAAATGAGGAAGAAAATTTGGGCAACATTCTTTCACAAGATTTCCACAGACAGCAATCCACAGCATCAAAATTGTCCTGCAGGCGAATCTAGTTGGTGCAAATGGCGCAGAGCTGAGTTTCTCGGAGAGGCTGAGCAATTCAAACACAATAAACCGACTCTTTCTGAAGCAGTTCAAAAAGTTATAAAGCCAATTTATGAGGATTTATCCAAAGAAGAATTGTTAAGCAGATGCATGGGAGCGGAAACTCAAAATAATAACGAGTCGTTCAATTCGTTAATCTGGACTTTTGCTCCGAAGCACCTCCATTCTGGGTCAAAAGTGGTTGAAATCGCCACGTTTCTCGCTGTCATAATCTTCAACGAAGGATTCAAATCTATCCTGAAGACCTTGGAAACGATGGGAGTGAAAATCGGCCCACAAGCTAAAGGATATATTCAACAGCGCGATAGAGCTCTCGGATCGACCGTTCAGAAAGGCGCACGAGTGATGTTGTAAAACAGGCCCGAATCGCGAAAAGCGAAGACGGAGCAGCTCTGCGTGACTTCCAAGAAGAAGAGGAAGGCCTATTGTATGGTCCAGGCATAGCAGATTGACGGTGAGATGAAATTTTTAGTATAAATCACATGCGCGAACTTTCAAACGCTTTTTTTCTCGAAACACCATTTTTCGAAACGGTGACCACGATATTTCAGAAACTACTGCACCGATTTTGTTCAAATTTATACAGCTTCTTTAATATGTTATAAGCCAGCGATTGAACTAGGATTATCATGATTGCTTCGATAATTTTTTTTTCTACGAGCGACAAACTTAAGAAAAAATGAGTAAAAAATAGAATGTAATTTTCAAAAATGTATAAAAAACTCAATTTTTGTAATTTAAAATTCACTCTAATTCAATCGCTAGTCTTAAATATGAAGATTATAATGCCGTTTGGTTTTTTGATTTCAGATAAGCAGAACAGCCGCAATCTTAGTCACCATCAAACATCTCTTTTACTTGATGTCTTCCTGTCGGCCACTATAACTTTTATTCTGTTATATATTTTGACTTCAAAAAATTTGTAAAGCTTATTTAAATGTTATTAAAGATTATGCAAAAACAATGAGATTGATTATTTCGATGGTTTGCTCGTAAAAAATTATTGAAAAAGCCATAAAAAACAGCCGAGAAACTAGAGGACCGCCTTAAGGGGGGAAATCACAGTAGCACACAAAAAAATAGGCATATTTTCGGGAATTAATTTTGGCTGAATAAAAGTATCAATCGAAAATCTGTAAAGTAGGTTTTATAGCAATACTAAAAAAGTACAAAATGTAATTTTTTCAATAAAAAATATTTTAAAATGGCGGCTGCGCAGCATATGCCCCAAAGCGCCTATTTTTGAAAGCGTGTCGATGGCCGAAGACGTAGACTCCTTAATTTTTGACCTGGAAGAAAAAACCAAAATTTTTTAGTTTTCATATAACAACAGCTTGCGAGCTACGTAGGATTTTTTCGATATATTGATTTTTCACAAAATGCTGCATGTTTGAAAATAAAGTTAAATTTTTAACAAAAAAAAAACGCCATCAAATCTTCGATAAAAAAAAACTAAGCCATATAAAATAAAAAATCCTACGTAGCTAGGTGGAGAAAGATATTTCGAAGCTACTGTCAAAATTTCAAGTCGATCGGTAAAGATTTGCTCGAGTTATGTCTTCGGCGAGCTCAAAAAAAGTGGTTTCGAGAAAAACGCGTTTAAAGTTTTAAGTACTGAGAAACCATATGAAAATTTCAGATTAGAGACTGCAATGCCTGCACCGTACAGTTGACCTTCTAAATCTACCTCCAACTCTTGGTATATTATTTTTAAGACCCTAAAGCACCTTTTAGGCGAAAAAATTTTTTTTTCGAAAAATTGAAAATTTTACTGTGATTTCCCCCCTTAAAGGATTAATATTTGCAGCAATATTTTAACGTGTACCCCATTATATGTTATCAATTTGATTCGAAAAAGAACAAATAAAAGCAAAATTGTGTGTTCGTGTTTAAAATTAAAAAAAAACTCAAACAAAATATAAATTTTACGCAAATCTATAATTTATTGAAATTTTTTTACTTGTTTAAAATTAAAACGATATAATAATATTAATATAAACTTTTTTATATTCTTTTAAATACAAAAGAAAAAACATGTTTCCATCAAATTATACAAATAGTTTACTCGCTCAAGCAACGTATCCATTCTTGGCATATTTTTATCATTAACTAGAATTATAGTTATAATAAATTCACCTTTTTTTTATTCACTGGAATCAATAAGTGTTTAAAAACAGTACCAAATCTGTGTTAGGTTAGCTTTATACATTTACACCGTACAAGAATTAATAATATAATATAATATAAAAGGAAAAAAAATATATCTTGTAAAAATTTAACATTTTAAATATTACAAAAATTGTTTAACAGAAGGGAAATTACTTACTTAAACAAACTAATTTTCAATAGAAATAAATGTTGAAGTAATTTTTTGTTAAGTTTCTTTGTTGTTTGTTTTTTTTCGTGTTTTTTTTTTGGTTTCAAAGAAACTAAGTTTATTAATTTTTTTTTAATTTTATTATACCTACATTTCCCTTATTTTTTCTTTAATTTAAATTAATTTTACACCTATTTTATGCATATAAATATAAACAAAAAAAAAATTATCTTTTATAAATATATTTTTATGGATATCGATTATTTTTTACATAAAATTATCGTAGAATTTAAAACTTACTGTAGTTTTAGGGGTTTCGTACATTAACATCAATTTTACAAAATTATTACATAATTATTATAGAACTTTTCATTTATTACACAAGTGTGTTCTTCCCATGAAATTTTCTTTTCGTATTTGAATAAACAAAACAAATATAAAGTCGAAAATTTCAAGTAATTTTTTGTACTATATTACATTATTTACATTTTCTTAAAACTAATATATTCAATTTATACACAAACATTTTTTCAATGTTAAATAACAAAATACTCTGTATTTGTTACGAAAAAAAGAAGAAAATCTCGATTTCCCCACCCACCTTATGCGTTTTTGATACATTTCAGGTTGATTTTTGCTCGAATGTTTTTTCGACTTTGAGTCTAGTCGTAAGTATAAAGGTCAGATTTTATTTTCCATTTATTTTTTCTTCTATTAAATTAAAATGGAATAATGTAAAATAAATTACAAGAAATAATAAATAATTTTGGTAAAAAAATATGGGATATAAAAGAAAATTATTGGTACGTATAAAAGTACGGTGCCATTCATAAACGCAGGTTTGTGCATCATTTGCACAATTCAGCTGAACAGAGTGTATTGCTGAATTATGCAGCTGCAGAGCAAACCTGCGTATCAAATAAGGAAATTAATTATTGCGTTATTTTATTGTTGTTTTTTAATTTACTAATTAGTTTTCTGTGTTTTGTCTTATTTACCTTTGAGTTCATAATAAATATAAAAACAAAAGAGTGTCATAATTTAGATTTTATTTTGTGAAGAAATCAAATAAATTCTGAAATGCTTCAATCAACAAACGTTCTGAATACATTTAGATCTTCTGATGCCAAGATCTGATCGGTAATGAAATTAAAATGATAGATAGATATTCTGCAAATGGTAGCTCCATTGCTGTACAGTCACACATGCAACTCATGTCTTCAGTAAAGGAATTGTAATTTCTTTTCTTCTAAATTTCAAAGCACATTCAGATTCTTTTCGTTTACTAATCGTTAAACTAAATATAGAATAGATTATTTTACCACAAACAAGATCAAGCGAAGATTTTATCTTTACAAGTATTACAATTAAGATACGACAACCTAAACTGAAAATATTAAGGTAAGTCCTGAATTACACGAGAGGGATTTTACCCCATGAGTGACGAAAACCTGTTTTTTTCTTGGTGAGAGAAGTGAGGTAGCAAGAGGGTCATCTGTGAGTGTCAATCACGAATCGTAGGGGTTTTGCTTGAGTTTTTCCTGATTTGCTTTTGTCCATTTTCGTAAGTTCCTCATTAGGGTTCGAAAAATGTTTGGTGTCAGGTTGATTTAGTATTGCTTGAGCCGGTGAATACAAGTTTTCAACCCTGCAAAACACTTATGAACCGGTTTTTTAACATCAGTCAAAGCTCCTTTCGTAGCAACACTTCGAGGGTTTTTCTACTTTTGCACAGAAGAGAATTGCCGTGAGTTATGGGGTAAAATCCCTCTCGTGTAATTCAGGACTAAGATGTGGTGGAAGATAAAGCAATTTTACTTTTCTGATCTTGAAATAAATGGCTTCTTTCGACCTTCGACATATTGCACTAGTAAGTAGCTATAAGTTATCCGTTTTGTTATTATTAAACCTATTTATCTAATAATCAATTTTTCACAGATTCTTGAGATTCAAAAATAGACCCACGAAACAATTTTTAGCAACATAGGTTGCGTGACTAAATTCAACATGTTCAACTGTTAACAAACTTACTTCAACATTCTAACGAAATCAGCCAAAAACTGTGGCTGAATTCGTTTCGTTGAGATAAACACTTCAACCGCGACTTGTGCTAGGTGACCTTAGATTATATATTATATAGGATTTCTTCCTATCTAAGAGACAGAACATATCGTGTGTCGCTCTGGTGTACCACAAGGCAGTCATCTCGGCCCTCGGCAAGAACGAATAGTAGGTTCTTGCCATTGACGACATTGTACATCTGATCTCGCACTCTAATGTTCTAATCTACGCTGATGACATGACGATCTTCTCTTATGTTAAGGATGGTGGGGACGCCGCCCTTATTCAAAAGGACTTAGATACGTTTCTTGAGTGGTGCGAGCATAATGGCTTACACCTCAATTTTGAGAAATATGAGGCTATGACCTTTTCTCGGAGCCCTAATCCACAAGCTTGGGATTACAACTTCGCGGGGAATGGTCTCCGTCGAGTACTGTCCGTAACCGACCTTGGGGTGAAACTTGATAGGAAACTTGACTCTACTCTGCATATCAACTATATCGTGTCTAGAGGTTGTTTAGTTCTGGGCTTTGTTAATCGTTGGTCTAGAGAGTTCGCGGATATACCAACATTAATTCATTTGTACTGCTCCTTAGTTAGATCTATTCTTGAGTATGCATCTCAGGTCTGGTCCCCCTACTACGTTGTTCATTCCAAGCGCGTAATTTTCTTAGATTTGCGCTAAGAGGGCTCCCATGGGACGATCCGTTCAGACTCCCGCCTTATACCGATCGCCTCCGGTTGCTCGGTTTGCCCTCGCTTGAGAAAAGGCGCAAAGTCTCGCTGACTTGGTCTTTATTCACCAGCTCTTGAACTCTAATATAGACTCAGGTTCGCTTGTTAGCAGGGTTTCCTTCAGACAGTCTCAATATATCCTTCGAAGACTTTCTTTATTGCATGTTGAACCATCTAGATTAAATTATGGCATGCATGAGCCAATTAATCGTTTATGTAGGGCTGTTACTGCATGTCCTAATTTTGATTTAACTCTCAGCAAGGTGTCGTTTAAGAATTATCTGTTGTCTGTGTGACTGACGTGACTTTCTGTTTTGCATGTTGTGTGCTGGGTTCCCTTATTTGTTTTCTTCCTGCTCCTTTCATTTACTTGCATGTTGGTGTGGGAGCCTCATTTCATCGTTTTGATGGGATAGATGAATTAATTCTGGGCTCCTGCCGAAGAAGTGTGCCTTCTGTGTTAGAAGGGTTAATTCTATTATTTAAATTAATTATGAGCTACTTCTAAGATAATTTTAGGCCACTTTCTTGAATTCTTTTTGTTTTTACGATGTGACCAAAGTCTAGGGTACAACCCTTTGATGCATTAGCATGCTTTTGGCCGAAAGGGAATTAGGGTAAGGGAAGTGAGAAAACTTGAGTCACTTTCAAGTCTTTCGCTGAGAATCTGATAGTTATCTTCTTAACTATTCCTTATTTGTTCAGATATCCTACTAAGCCGGAAGTGTGCCTGAAAATCTCTGTCAGAGTACTTCCTCCTAACAACACATCTGACATAGCCTTTTATTTTATGTGATTGTCCTCTTCTTCGGAAATCAACGTTTCACTATCATTGCTCGAACTGTTACTTTCACCTTGTGTTACTATTTTCGAACCGAAATTTGATATTTTGTGTATAACACATGCATAATATCAAAACCAGAAGTCATTGCAATAACTTTTGATTGCCAATTTCGTGACTTTATTCACCCTGTGCACCAAGTTAGCCGTTAAACCATAACTTAAACAAAAGCAACCTACTGTCAGTTTGTGTTGAAACCCAGTTAGCCGACATGTTGAATTTAGTCACGCACCCATACATATTGCTGAGATTTGGTAATTAGTTCTTTTAAACATTGAGATATTCCAATTATCTTCTCTATGAAGGCTTTATTCATAAACGCAGGTTTGCAATGTAGCTGCATAATTCAGCAATACATTTTGTTCAGCTGAATTGTGCAGATGATGCGCAAACCTGCGTTTATGAATGGACCCGAAGTCAGCAATAATTTATTTTTTCATTATCTCAATGGAGGGGTCTTAACAAGGATAAAATAGATAAGTTTTGGCTATCAGAACAGAAAAAATACTAGATTTGTTGCGTAGGAGTTGTTTTTTTTTACAAAATGGGTGCATTTCATACAACTTGGTATAGGTAGTCCATAAAATGTTATCATCTACGGCTTAAAACAATTTTTTTATTAAAGGGTAACAAAATACTAACTGCATATGGTTTCAAAAATATCAATTTCAGTGTAATTTATAAAACGTGGCGTAGTACCCAGTCGCTTCACCTGAATTTATCAGTTAATTACGTAAAAAACACACTTCATTCATTAAAAAGAGAATTCACCTAATTATTTAATTTATTAACTGTGGGTGTTTTTGGTTCCCAGCATGTCCAATAAGCCCTCAGAGTCAGATTACTGTCACAAATTAGTTTATTTATTAGAATTGCTGACCTAGTATTTATTCATCAGCTTTTGAACTTGAATATAGATTCTCTCACTCTTGCAAGTTTGGTTAGTTTTAGGCAAACCCCGTATAGCTTAAGTAGATTGCCTTTACTACATGTTATCCATTCTCGCTCTAACTATGGTATGCATGAGCCTATTAACCGCATGTGTAGAGCCGTGAATATGTGTCCTATTTTTGACCTGGCTCTTACTAAGGATTTGCTTAAACGATCTCTGTTGTCTTTGCACCACTGATTGTAGTGTTTGGGATTATTTTGGATTTTTTTTCGTTTTTTTATTAATATTTTATTGCATGGGTTGTGGGAGCCTCATTCATCTCAATATATGTTATATTCTGGTGAATAGGTCAATTGATTCCAGGACTCTGCCTGTTAAGTGCGCCTTCTGAGTTAGAAGGGTTAATTCTATTTAAAAAAAAAAACTGTTCATGGCAAGAAACGTTCTAAAAAGTTGTTACAATAATTTCGGCAATTGCTAAAGCATTGTAGGTTAAATAAAATCATATGATATAAAGGTTAACACTAGAAATATTAAGAAACAAAAAAAAAGTACGGAACTAGCAGCTTCGAAATCAGGGGGGGAAGAAAATTAATACCGATTTCGATGGGACTCTTTCAACACGGTCTCCGTGACGCACTGTTTGTGCCGTTTTCTTGTAGTGTCCCATTGATCAATGGAACATTTATTTTTGACTTTGTCATTATGTGCGTACAAATAAAAAATATTTCAATAAAACGACAACGAATATCTTTTCTAAAAAATTTTAAAATATTGATATATGAAATTATATTGTTTCGATAACGTTTTAAGCATGGCTAGTCAATAAACTAGTTTGTAAACCACTAACAATTCGAACTGTCAATACATTCCACGTTTGTAGTTATAAAACAGACTCCACTGAAACCAAACCGCAGTGCCAGGAAGGGGAAATCAGTGGTCTACTGAGTCCTACGAGTAAGTAACTAAATGGAGTGGCCCAACAGCAGAGATTTCCGTAGCCTGTGCCTAAAATGTGTGAGTTTACACGCACACAAGAAAAACAGTACAGGACACAGGCTGAAGAAAAAATCTTTATATGGGGGTGCTTTGGTGAAATTTTTAAACTTCTGGAGAAATCTGTTTAAAATTGCAATTTAAAAGCAGCTTTTTCACTAAATTTTTATTACGGCTTTTCATCACAAGAAATTTAACTAATTAATTTGCAAATCAGTAAACACTACAATAATAAAGTTTTCATCTACTAACTCCTTGCAAAATTTAATTACACCACCGCCTTTGCAAGTGGTAACTCAAGAAAATATGGCTGCTGAGCCAAAGATATACAAAGTCTACCTTAACACAAAAAGTGGGTATTTTATAAGTTAATAGTGTATATAGTGTGTTTTAAAAGCGACACTGCTAGAATAAATCGAAACTCGTTGCGCACTGAAGTCCCACGCTATAAATTAGATCCGTTACTTAATCAAAATTTGGGATCCCGCTTATGAATGAACTGCGTTCCTTTTTTTTTTTTTTTATGATGTTGCCAAAGCTCAGGGGATGCCCTATGATGCTAAAGCACAGCCTTGGCAGGAAAGGAATTAAGGTTGTGGGAAATGTTTTCTTAGCAGGAACAATAGCTCCACTCCAGTACAAACCTACCCACAAACTTTTTAGTTGGTACATGATCGGCTATATTTTCTTGCAAAAGTGCAAACAGATGTGCTTGGCTTGCAAACTTAACTTCTACTTTTAGGGTTCCGTACGTCAAAAAAAACCCCCTATAGGATCACTTCGTTATCTTTCTGTCAAAACAGACACTCGCAAATAAATCAAAACCTATAGAGTACTTCCCGTTTGCCTAGTATCATGAAATTTGGCACAAAGCAATGTCTTACAGCACAAGTAAAGGAAAAAATCCGAAAATCGTTAATTTGTTATTATATCATGAACAAATATTACGGTACCCTCGCACTTGTGCGGTTCTTTTTTTTTAATATCATAATTTCTTCTTCTTCCTATTACTCAGGAGTTTCCATAAAGCCTGTTCCCTCGCTTGTATGACTTTTGTTCAATTTTTTCCCCACCAGACGAGTAAGTTTTTGCACAAAAAGTTTTTACTTGATAAATTAGGGAACAGATCTATTGTATTGAACGTTATAAGAACTTAAACGTTTATCAAAAAAAAATTGCATATTCTAATATAAAGTTTAATCCTTTTCACGGGTACATACTTTTCGGTCACTAGAGTACGGGCCCATTCATAAACGCAGGTTTGCTCTGCAGCTGCATAATTCAGCAATACACTCTGTTCAGCTGAATTGTGCAAATGATACGCAAACCTGCGTTTATGACTGGGCCCTACTTCTGACCATCTACAGAGTAGGGTACTGCGGACCATCTACAGAGTAGGGTACTGCGGACCATCTACAATCCTTGATATATAAACGAAAAGTTGCAAAAACAAAGCTTCAAACTGTTCTTAATATATATATATATTAGCTTGCTGCCTAGACCCAGCTTTATAAATACACGAAAATGTTCACATAGTTGTTAAAAACTTTTACAGATAAATTGAGAATCGTTTTACAAAATTTTTAATCTCCTGAAATCACGGAAAATAGCAAATAAAGTGAACAAATCTATCCGTTCCTATGAATATATTTCGTGTTGCTATAAATCGGTTGTTTCAAAACGATCATCGGTTCGCGCAAACTAGGAGATCGCTCTCGACTCTTTTATAATTGCAACAGGAACATTCCGTTTCAAAATTGATTGCAGTTTAAACTTGCACTTAATCTTAAAACTTTTAGTATAAATGCATTTTTGCGTATTCATTATATCGTCAGAGATAGTGCAAAAGCGTAACCTATTTATTCCCAGTGTCAATGGCTTGTCCAGCAAAAACTGACCTCATTGACATTGAGAATATAGAGTTACTGAGAGAGTAAAACTACACTTGATAAATATCGCACAACAGGATACAAAATAACTTCTCAGTTTAATCATTACGTGTACTTTGTATTATTAAAAAAAACTTAAGGGCTTGAATTTGTGAATTTAAATATTGAATTATTAAATTTGTGTGTGTGTGATCTTAATTTAGATACTGCACTATCTCCGATGATTATAATGTTAGATAAATTATAAAATTACATCACAAAAAATAATTTTTAAACTTGCTAAACTACAAAACTGAATAGAAGAGCATGGGGTACGTGTGTTACCGGTTATTACTTATAACTATTGGTATGTATGTACAAGCGGAGGTTCAATATAACTGAATTCAAATTCTCTCAAACAGTGGAACTTAACTACGTATTCGAATATTAAATACACAAAAGTGTATGTTTTGGATATTTTCCTACATGCTTTGTTTTGAAATACTATAGGTCTGTCTGTTGACTCGAAAGTTTTTACACAGAACTAAAACTTTTACTCCACACTGTGTCTGTTGACTTCTGGACTTGAAGAAATTGAAAAGCTGATCGTATTTCCCCTGTTACCCAAATGTAAATATTTTACCCACGATCTCGAGTGTGGACTAAATTGAAGAAGATTTTCTTGGTTGACATATCACAGGTGATGTTGCAAAAAATATTTTAAAATCTATTTTACAACGCTGTTACTGGTATTTTAATTCAAAATGGCAAGCGGTATAGGTTCAGTTACAAATGAGCAGGGCACGGTCCAAATTACTTGCTCTCCTAGTACCTACAAATTAATGGAAAGTAGTAACCTAATAATTGATTTTTTGACAGTTCTGTTATTATAAATTTACCCAAAAAATGTCTGGTACTTTTTCCTTTTTATCCCCTCTACCACAATAAAGTTTTTACTTGCTTTTTACACAGAACTCAACAGACAGACCTAATGTACATAATTTCAGATGTTGTGTCCTATTGCAGTTGTTGACTTTTATTTGACTCGATTAGACAGAATTTACCGAGATAAAAGCATTAAAAGCAATAGAAGCCCTTTCTGAAACTATTATTGGACCCTATTCCGAATGTCGATTTGCGTTCGACTCGACTAGCCGTGTCCCCTTGCACACTCTACTAACAATTCAAATGATGAAGTGAACATTTGCTAGTCGAGTCGAGTGAACATCAACAGTCGCAATAAGGGTAATTATATCATAATTCTTCGTAGACACATATTATCTGTATAAGTGTAGGCCCGTAGTTGGTATCTCGAATCGATGTCGATCAATGTCGATATCGAGAAATTTGTATTTGGCAATAAGATATTGACAAGGTTGCTGTCGACTGTTATCGATAAATGGATGAAAAAGGTTAGACATTTTAAGAATTTGTACGTGATTAGAAATTCTACTGCCGCCAATCTTCAGGTTTGATTACAGATTTTCTATAAAGAAATTAATTCAAAATAAAGCTGTTTTATGGTAATTTTTTTTGTCGACTCCATCATATTGCCAAATAGTAAATTTCTATCGAATCGACAAAGTCATTTTGTCGATTCGATCAATTGAGTCAAGATACTAAATACGGGCCTAGTGCTTGTTTGTTAATTGACGAGCGTAGAGAAAGATTGTGCTGCTACGTAGTAAATAAATTGAGATTAAAAATAAGTGAAAATGTCTCAAAGCTTTTTGGCAATTAACACATACTAATTTTTTGCTCAAAAATAATTATGTGAAAATAAATGCACATAACTCGAGGACAAAACAAATACTATAAGACCAATCTTGCTGTACGGGCGCCAATTTACAATAGCTGGTTATGTGATTGCTCGTATTCAATGAAAGTGTCAATTAATAGTTACAAGGGTGACAATCACTTTTATATTATTAAATAATTGCGTTATAACAAATAAGTATGTTAATTTTTACCCAATCCATCTCAGTTTTAAATACCTTCTTCCAAAAGTTTTTAATAGTGAGATGTTGATTTGATCAGAAATTAAAAATTGCAATTGATTTGGTGTTCAATTCAGTTCAAAAGCACGTAAGCGTAGGGCATTTTCGTAAACGCATAGGTATGCTTTGTAACAATGCAACTCGTTCGTGAGTGCAACGTTGCTTCTCTCTTGTTCAAAAACGTACTGAATGAAATTGTTTTGGCAATCCTTAGAGCAACAACGCAAGCATTAGTGTAATCGTAAAGTGCTTAACGAGTGGAATAAACATGACTGGTAGCAATTAGGGTTTCACAATTCAGATCAATCTTTAGTAGATCGAAGGTTTTTCATTTTTGAAAATCGCGATTCTTCGTCGATTCTTCCTAAACCGATTCGAGGCGGCCAGAAATCGAATATTTAGCCATATCTCGATTTAAGTTTGATATTTTACTATTGACAATAGGGAAACTTTTAAAAATTTATATTTGCTACTTGTGCTTCGCGCGAAAAGCGTAAAAAAAGCAATAACACGTGAAATGATCTACATATCTGCTGATTTTTTAACATTCGATTAACCGGTAAAATCCCGAGCATTCCGGATAATCGAGTTTCCACTATATCTTATTAAAAATTCCATTTTTTATGTATGCTGTTTTGTTTCAATTTTGTCAAATTAATAATGATTATTATTATTCTTTTTTAAATCGATATTTTGACGCTTCGATTATTGCTGGATCGATCTTGGTATACTTTTTTCGATTCGATTCGATAGATCGATCCATTTTCTCAGATCATGAAACCCTAGTAGCAATAATAATAATGCGAGGCAAGCAAAATTATTTATTACCTCAAACAGGTGATAAGGTTATTTAATTTTATTAAAAAATCTGCTTCTTGGACAGAAAACCAAATAAAACTATTCAGTGCTACCCTACCCGCCTTTTCTATCTTCTTAGTATCAGCAATTTTCGATTTATTTCACTTATGGATCGCATCTATTGCGATTTTCTTCTAGGAAGGTACTAAATATAAAATTAGAAGCAAAAGTCTCACTCATTTAGGAAAAGGTATCTATTTAAACGTTGTTTAAGAACTACAGCTATGCATATGTATGCGCAGTACTAGTTGCAATGACGCACTTGCTTAGTTGCAATGACGCTGTACTCATAATAATTATTATTTAATTTACGATCGAGTCCAATAGCGAAGACGTAAGAGGTAAAGTGAGTCTTGGCTACTCAAGTTAATACCTTAGAGTATATAACTATAAGGAGAGGCCCTAAAGCCCAAAAAACCTCGGCACTTTTCTTGATGCAGTTGAATCGTTAAATTGTGTTTGTTTTCGTCATGGCAGTAGTAAAACAGCGACATTTCTAGAGGTGGGCCAAAATAATTTAGAAATTGGAGCGTAATCGCATTTTACAATTGCCTCAAGGAATTGCGAATGATTCTCTTTTTTTTAGCGAATATATATCACAAAATTAAATAAAAACTTTGAAACATTTTAATCACGAATTTAAGTTTTTAGTGTCCCTTTATAAAAGTTAAATGACGAGCCACTGGGTTAGCTAAGGAGAAGCAAAAAATCGATCTTAGAAAATGTAAACAAACTAAGAACGCGACAAAAAAAACTTCACTTTTCTTTACGTTCCGTTGCTGTTCTTAGGGTGTCAATGCAATTATATCAAGCTTAAGAACTAACAAAATATTATTTTAATCAAAAACTTGAACCCTGAAAAACGATATTCCACGTGTACAACGCCGATTGTTTGCACAACAAAAAACCGCGCATTTCATTTCAACAATTTCACTATTAAAGTACACTGTCTACACTTCAAAAAGTTGAAAGGCTATTAGCTTTAAAGTTTTCTAATATATTGCACTAAAATAAAGAGTAAAAAACACTCGGAACTTTATATGGAATTACAAAACAAAATTGTTGAACCATCGGGCAATTCACGGTATTAAATTTGACAGTTCGCAAACTAAGGAGAAGAGCTCTCCGTCCTCACATCGCCTAAAAGAAAAGTGCCGATCACACGTACACGGTTTCACAGATAGGGGCCTTTCCTGTTGTTATATATTCTAAGGTCAATACTGTATGAGCACCTGTAAGAATTTTTTCACCGTAATAATCATTAAATATTTTTAAATTTCACCCAATTGTTGTTTTATCAAATGTTTTCTATAGGTATTAAAACTTTTGAAAATGTTTTGAACTACTGAAATCTTTCTCTTGATAAATGTTATTCTTTTTTTTCGTCTAGGGGACAATCTTTTGATGCGTTAGCATGGCTTCGGCCGCAACGGAGCTAGGGTAAGGGGAGTGAGGAAACTTAAAATCCTTGTTTTGCATTGCTGCGAGCTAGACAACCGCACAGAGACAGGATTTTGTAGTTCAATTTTAAAAATCCGTCTCCAATTGATAATAAAATAAATATTGTAATTATTATTATTCTCCACTACACTCAAAATTTGCATATCGGCGCACTGTAGTTATTGCGGATATCGGCGCTAATTGCTAGTTCTGTCCCAAAGTTCTTTTATGGACAAGTCTATCTCACATACATTCGACAAATCGAAAACAATTATAGGTTTGTTCCAGTAACTGCTGTGACTATAATCAATTCGAAGCAAACCGCAGAACTTTAGGTCTGTCTGTTTACTCGACTCTGTTAACTTTCGCATTTTCATCCCCTCCACCAGAAGAACATTCTTACTTGGTTTTTACCCACGCTTTTTTTTACACAGAAGTAAACAGACAGAACTTTTATTGCCGTACTCATTTCCACAAGCAATTTTTGTTCATGTCACAACTCGCCCAGCTGCAGCAAATTGAATAATTTTAAGCCGCTTTGAGTCGGGTAGACGGTTCGGCTAAATATTATATAATGTGAAATTTTTCTATTACCGAATATATATACACCACAGTAATGAAAAGTTTTTCATGGTACTGATATGGGCGGGTAATCACGGGAGTGGTCTAAGAATCTGATTAATCTTCAATGGAATACATTCTTCTTATTCCCCAATTCCCAAAATTCAAAAATCATCCAAAGAAATATGTAAATAAAAAAATTTCTCTCTGGAGAATTACCCATAAGGCTCATAATATCCAATTCAATGTGTATGCACTTATAACACTTAAATGTGCCAAATATTGAATGTATTTACATACTCATAGTACCGACAGGTTTCAATAAATACTTTATTTTAATTACTTAGAATTTAAAAAAAAATATTTAAGTAAGTAAGTGAATTCTAATTTTCGAACTAATATAAATTCATTGACGCTACTTTAATCCTAACTTATTCATTACATTGTTATAATGATTTATGCCTATGCAATTAATTGCTGTATAATAAATGTGAAGTAAATAGAAAACATTCGCAATGACTAGATTAAGTTCAACGATATTCAAAGAAAAATGAATGTGCTTTGAAGTTTTTTAAGGGAATGTAAATTTTAAATGGCGAAATTATTTCAATCTTTTATAATAAAGCAAATGTGTTCAGGGACTAGTATAATAAAAAAAAGTATGTGTGAATTCGTAGACTCTGTTTTTATACTCTTCACAAATTTTTCAATATTTCTGTTCGATCAAAGTCCGTTTTAGTTCAGATTAAAAAATCCAACGACAAAAAAAAATCTTATATTAAACTGAATTGTACTACTCTGAACTAGCTTGGAACTTTAATCAAAGAGATCCTGAGGGCTGTTACATTAAGTATTAAGACTTGATAAATGGAGTAGGTTACTGGCGGCTCTTTTTATAAATTTTTTAAAAAATTTTGGATTTTAGGAAAACAATTTTTACTATAGATGTCTATTTCAAAATTGAGCCAGATCTTAAAAGCAACCTAAATTTATTTTGTTATGGCAAAATATATTACGAATTTTGTTTCATTTCATAATAATCGTATTAATAAATGCCATTTAATGCTACCAGCCTATCTTCGGCATCTTCGTACTAAACTAAAATTTAACTGCAACTTGAATAAAGCAATAAAAACGGACCAAACAAACAAATCATACAAAGGAAGTAAACTTACCGAACTACAACTGTGGGTCACTATAAACAAAAAAAACCGCAGGAATTTTCGGCCCAATCAAAACATATAAAAATTTCAAGTAGAGATTAATAAAAGAGAGATTTGTTTTTACAATTAAAATTTAAATTTTACGACTTACTTAAGACTCAGCTTAAAAAACAAATTAGTGACCATTTGTGAACGACTAAATATCCTTTATTTTTGTTAGTTACTACTTTCTGAAGTTCACCTTTTGTTCGTGTGTTTTTATAAAAACATTCTTTAAGTTGTGATATATTGTTTGTTTGTTTTGAAAGTTTTATCGTGATACCTTAACATCGCTTTTTTGCTTGTCGTGTTTCTCGCTGGCTGTTGATTCCCGACAATGCTTCGAATACAAATTGGAACAGAAGTTAACCTCGGTTCTTGCTTCATTTCGGGGTAATAGTGGTGTAGTAATTGCTCTTTCTGGTGTTGATTCTTTTGATGATATTGGCGATGGTGATGACGATATTGATTCGAGACTGCTTGTACTTAATGAATGTCGTTTTGATGCTTCAAAATTGTCTGTAACGATTGAAATGGAAATATGTAAAATTAACGAAATAGTTTTTGGGTATATTTAAGCAAAGTCATTTGAGAATCTAAATTGATTGTTGCCATAACATAATCCCCATGGACTTAAGTCCCATTTTTTCTGGGGATAATGGCCTTTTCGAAGCGCCATAAACCCCTGAAATATTTTTCTTCAAATATTTTGTAAAAATTTAGCTGCCCATTCTATAAAGAAACTACAACTGCAGGAGGTGATTAATGAATTAGAATAGAAACACATGAAAATGTTTATAAATTTGATATATTTCATGTTACACAGGTTGTTCGGAAAATGTGTTCCTACACGCTATACCAATGGATTCTTTGAAGTGTCCTAATAAAAAAAATTTTTCAAATCCCCCTCCACTAAAATGAACCCTTCCCCTACAAAATCGCGTTTCGTTCCTTCAAAGGAGGTGTGCTCACTTAAATGCTTGTAAGTCCTTTCAAGGACATCGCAACATCAACATTTAAAGTTTTTTTGAAAGAGGACACTATCCTTTCTATTCGAGTAATTGGACCTCAAACATGAATATTGAGAAAATTTTCCAGAAAATTGTGGTGTGTTATCCTTGATTCTGTAAAATTTTAACACCAAAGATATCATTGTTTTTTCTTAAGAGGCTCTCAGGAAGCTCTTTACAACAACAAAAAGGTATTAACTCGATATCTGCAGCCATTCAAAAGTTTTCGACATTTTTATGCTGCTCGAGAAATTCTATTTTTAAATTAAGTGTTCTACGTGGCCCCTATCCTGCAGAACACACATTTCTGTTCTCGAAATAAGAAACCTTTTGATGACACCTCCAAGTCTAGGTTTATTCCTGATTTGGTCGAAAGCTGTACAGTTTTTTTGCCACAATTGCTCTACTGATCTTATTTCTGAACCATAGACAAGGTCTAAAAGTCTAATGGATTCAGATCAGGAGATCTTGCTGGCCAAACACATGGTCCGCCGCGACCACTCCATCTCATTCCATAAGCTTCGTTCAGGTACTGTCGCACCTGAACCGAGAAATGGGCAAGAGTGCCATCGTGCATAAACTACATATTTCTTCGGAAGACTAGTGGAATATGCTCGTCTAATTCGTCTTCAAGGGGGCCACGTAAGAACTCCAAATAAGTATTCCCTTTAATAACGGGTAACTGAACTGGGTCCAATATTCGGCCAAAAATAATTCCACACCAAATATTTATTTTGACGGAATATTGGTGACTATTTGGGAGGATTGCCCTAGGATTTTCATTTGCCCATAAATGCAAATTATGGAAGTTGACAACCCCATCTTTTGTAAATGTTGTCTCGTCAGTGAAAAGAATTTTTGAGATAAATTCTCTATTACTTTCTTGGCGATTTAGGAACCATTCACAAAAGAGATTTCTACTTGCATAATCTCTTTGCTCAAGACCCTGCCCCGGTTGGAAATGGTATGGGTGATACTGGTGCTTTCGCAAAATATTATGAACTGTGCTCTTTAATACACCAATCCTAACGGCAATTCTTCTTGTGCTTATGCGGGGATTGTCAGCAACTAACCCCAATACACGGTCTTCCACCACAGGTATTTGCTGCCTGCCTTTGTCATAGGAACGGGCACGAAAAGACCCAGTTTCTGCTAACCTTCGGTGGATAGCCTCAAATGTTAATGGGGAGGGGGGGGAAGGTATTAAAATGTTTTATTTTATTTTTTTATTTAGTACAACTCTTCAAGAGTATCTAGGTAAAATTTGAGGTGGATTGGAGCAAAACTGCCGGAGATGCAGTACCTCGGGTCTACCTCCATTCGATACATCCCATATACAAAAGAGCAGCTTCAAAGTCGCTGACCACTGTAACTAAAAAACTACTCATCCGAAATCAAATAATATTTCGTTACCTTATGAAATTATCTAGAAATTAATCGAAGGAATAAGCAAAATATTGATTTTTCACAAAATGGCGGCTCCTCAAAATAATTTCGATTTTTGGCCTTAAATTGTTTATAAAATGAAAAATATTTATTGGACTCGCAAATCTTTCGGTTAATTTCTAAAAAATATATTCAAAAAGAATAGGTCTGTTCACGTACTTAGTTTTGGGTAAATGCATTATGATATTTTTACCCAAACGCGTTCACGTACTCATGAAATGGGGGAAAATTTCCTGACGTAACATTTCCCCTACTGTAAAATGTTAGTCCAAATTTACCCGAACAAATAAGTTGAGCACTTTTGTTAAGCTTTGTTATAAAGCCACTAATTGTCACTTTGACAGTTATTGCTTTAGTTTTTGTCCAAGACTACTCAAACTTGTTCACGTACTTTTGGTAACTTCTCCTATTTAACATTTTTACTCAGAATATTTCTGATCAAAAAGTACGTGAACATACCTAATGTATTAAAATTTGAGACCGATCGGTTCAGCCGTTCTCGAGATATCGTGTACACCGACTTCAAAAACATGGTGTTGAGAAAAATGTGTTTAAAGTTTCAAAACCATTTTACATATGGGAAATTTTTTTTTAACTTACACAGAGTCATCTATTCCACGACCACATAATACACAAGAGAAATAAAACAGAACGTATAAACGAGCGTACGACCTTGCTGCTTGGCAATACAATAAGGTAACAAAAGAGGGGCGCTCCAGGTAGGCAGCTGCCGCTCAGGTCTCTGCTCCGCACACTTTCACTCGCACCGAGGCGTCTTTACAAATATGGTTATAACTCCGAGAGTATTTGTCGGACGACCAAAAATTTTGTGTAGCGTTCCTCACCTTACTCAGAAGCTCACAGTAATAAAGAGCATTTATTGTGCGACGCTCATGCAAGAAATCAATGTGCAAAACGCCACGCCAGTGGCAGTTAAACATCGTCATATGATAACAGTGCAATCATGATTACAGTGCATTGCTGGCGTTTGCGTCGCAGAGCAACGAGTAGATGTTTTTATGGCTCAATCGAACGTATCCCTTGATACATGTTCCTATTTTTCAATCCCCATTTACTATTAGTGCTTTTCCTTGGGTCCTATTACTGAATACGATTCGATTGCAATCGATCGAAAATATTGGAAATTTCAAAGTTCAATGGATTTAAAAGAGATATTGCACTTGCGTGAGTTTCTAACTTTAGATCCATTCAATTCTAAATTTCCTATATTTACGATCTATTGCAATCGAATCGTATTCAGTAAGAAGGTCCCTGGGCTAGCGATGATATTGAGTTCGGCTACTTGCCTTCAAAAGTAGAGTTTTTGTATTTTTACGAAATAACATAATTAAAATCTAGTAAAGTCTAGATAGTTGTGGTTTTTTGGAGAATACAGCTTTGATGGCGAAACTTTGTATTTTTTTTTTATTTTGATTAGTAACACGGCCATCTTAGTGCAGAGAAACTATGCCAAACATGTATCCCAGGCCAGGGTCAATTCCACAAATTTTCGAGCACCATCCTTGTCTAAACTAAATGCATAGAAACGTCAAAGCCATTTGTCGTAATCGATCCACCAGTGTTATCCCTACCACATAGCGGGAACAGACGTTCTGAACCTACAATTTTATTGAAATATTTCAACGAAGCAAGAATGAATACTTAATGAATTTTCGAATTCTATCGATCTTTGTATTTACTAGAAGAAATGCTGTTTTTTTTATTAGCCCTACTCCTCTTTTGACGCCTTCCAGTTTAACTTCAGTTGTAAAACCGAATTATGCATGCCATGACAGATTATTAACCCTGCTACTTGTCGCCTGTTGGGAAAGGTGTACTTCGATGAAAGTACATTTAGTGCCCTTAATTCTAAGGACTGCTTCTGTTGCAAATGTTGCCCGTTTTCCACCTCTTTTTGCGTCATAGATGTTTTTTGAGTTCTTAGAGAAAATGTTGATGAATGAGAGTGAAAAACATAATGGGAGTTAAAAGAAATTAATTGATCTTAGGCATTGCATAAATTACTATTGTGAATTCAACGGTTTCTTGGTTTACGTAGATCATATCAATCTCTTCGATTGATTAGGGTTTTATGAGCACATTGCGACCTTTTTGCGATTATTCCATTTGATACACTACTACACTTTCTACCGACAACAGGGAAAGTAAAAAAAACATGTTTTGACCTTTCGACGAAATCTAAGTTTCGACATTTACAATGCTTAAAACTCAAACTCCCGTCGACAATATAAAAATTGATGCAAGCCTTAATTGGATACAAAAAAAAAATCAAAACTTACCTGTTAAAGTTTGAATTTTGTTTAAGCAATTGATATCAGCTGATGAAGATAAATTGGATGCGGATGAGGATAAGGATGCAAGTCCATCAGGTGACGACAAAGTGCCAGTCGCGATACCAGATAAAGGTGATACACCTAAGGACGACATGACAGCTGATGAGGTTTTATTCTTCAGTGATTTAAGCCTTTCACACAAAGTTTCCTGTTGCTGTTCAAGTAATGTCGGGGCAGGACTAAATTGAACTGGTTGAAAAACAAGGTAGACGAGGATTAAAATAAAAAAAAATTAATAAAAATAAAAGGAGGATTTTAAAAATATTAAAAATGAATGAACAACGAAACATAAAATTCCTAGCAAAGCGGCAATTTAGCATTTGATAAGTTTAAATATTGTACCTTTTTCAGTATCGCCGATTTTATCGGTTTCGTCCTGCTCCCTGTTCGGCTTCCCTGTGCCATTTTCAACATTTTCAAAGCTGGTGGACGATAGTTTTGTTGTACTTGACGTGATATTGGCCATGGATTTAGATTCACAATCCGATGGACTTGGTGTGTTGGATCCTTCGGTGGACTGCTGTTTTCGTTTGCGATACTCATTGATCGATAACTGGAAATGAACAAAATGTCTTACTAAAAGTAATTCAAGCACAAAAATGTACACCTTACCTTTCGTTTAGGAGCTGGCGGTGGTTCAGGAGCCGAAAGTATAGGATTGAGTCTAGGGTCCGAACTAGCCGTTTTGGTTAGTATTTTTGAAGGTTTTGTCGATGATTGCAGAGAGCTTGTCAAAGTAGTATCAAGGGAACTCGAAGTTGCTGATGCACAGGTACTGTTTGATAAAGTTACAGCGCTGATTTTGGAGTTATTCAACCCAAACAATGCTGAATGAGACACGTACCCCCCAAGAGAACTGTAGCTCTTGGCTTTCGTGTCTAAATAATCTGATAGCAGAAGATTCGATGAAGTTATGGATGGGGAAGTCCCCAGACTCATAGTTGTAGGATTGCCGCTTTTGTCCAATAGTTTTCCGTAAATTGTATTGTAATACGGCAAATGTAGCGCCGATGGTTGTCCTGTGATCGATGTTGATACATTGTTAAGACTATGACAAACTGGAAGGATTCCCTGAACAGATGTAGGCGGAGGTGTTGGAGGTGGAGGTGGTGGTGGAGCTAACAGCAAACTGGATATGTCAAAATTTGTATTGGGTAATGCAGACACATTAAGGACGTAGCTGGAAATTGGATTTGGAGCACTATTTGAAGACATCACGTTGTGGTTAAAATTTGGAATGGTCAATGCGGCCTGAAGTTGTTTGTCATCAATTTTAGATACTTCCGTCTTGCAGCGGACATCGTTTTTAGGTTTTTCAATCTCAGACTTTGCTTTTGTTTCGTCTTGCTTGACTTTAAAATCTTTGGGTATATCATCGATAGATCTTCGTTCTTCAGTTTTAATAGGCAACGTGTCTTGGCTTTTCTTTCTGCCTTCACTCTTGATTTTGTGTTCCTTTTCTTCCTTTTCGATGTTATCGAAATTCAAGTGCCTCTTTTTCGAACTACGGTAACGCATCAATTCTTCTTTTTTGATACCTTTAACAAGTTCAGATTTTGGCTCGGTTTTTGGAGAAACTTTATCAGAATTCACAGTCACTGTAGCTTTGTTGTCTATAGATTCTAGTTCGGATTTCGACAGTGCTAATTTTAAGGAACGAGCAATTTTGGATTTTCTATTCTTCAATTGCAACATCTCAATGTTTTCCTTATGGAACGAGTGCAGTCGCTTTTGTATGTCAGCAATTTCATCAGAAACACTATCAAAATTTTCAGACTCTGATGCAGTAACCTCGACAGAAATCGTTGATACGGTATCAAACGGAACAGTTGAAGCTTGTGATTCAATAAATTTTGGAGTTTCTTTTTCGGGCTTTACTTCTACGGTATTCACAGTAATAACCTCGACCATTTCTGAATCCTCATCTTCTTCCTTGATGTTAGAAATTACTTCTAATTTATTTTCAGGTTCACCTGGACAGGATTCTTCCCTTTCAACGTCAACTTTTATTTCTGTGCTCACGTCCTCAGGTTCTATTTTCACCAAATTATCGTCGGCAACAATTTTCTCGCTTGGCGGTGGTGACGTTATTATATCAACTTCGTCCTCCACTTCTGCGATTTCTTGCTTAACATTTTCAACTTCTTGTTTTATTTCGGTTAATTCCGATTTACAATTCTTATCTTCAATGGACTCGATTTTAACTATTGGAGGCGTTTGCTCTTCATTACTAAGACTGGTATCACTCCCACTCTTTGATAAACTTAAATCCTCAGGAATACCACTCCCTGTTTCCTCGTCATTGCACTGGCGAATTACTCTTCGTTTCTTGAGAGGCGTGGTGAATCCATTCGGCACTTGCCCATAAGCTTGTGTAGGCGACGATGCTGACAGAGCTGCTGCTGCAATTTCGTCAGTCTCTTCAGATATTGCTTGCCGCAACCAACGCTTCTTTACTGAAGAGTTTCCTGACGTGTTAAGCGACGAATGCAGCGGCAAGGTTAGGGTGTTAAAAGTTTGCTCTGAAGGAGACTCTAGTTTGATCACAGTTTCGTCACCACAAATAAAGTTAGAATCCGTCTGATGAATGAATTCCTCAACCTTTTTCGCCATTATACTAAGATTTTGAGGCTCGTCGGGTGATGGTGTCGCCATAAATGAGGCAGGACTAGACGTAGTTCGTCTGTAGTCACAAATTGTAGCTGCTGCTTGCACCAAAGTCTCGAGACCTTTAGGCGAAAATTGCGGAGACATGGGTGGTTGTTGAACAACAGGTGATTGCTTCTGCAAATTGTGTGTTTCTGTTATATGAACCTCTTCCTCTAGGTGATTCACCTGTTGAATATCTTGTTGAAATTCATTTGACTGATTCAACCAGTCGTTCATAATTGATTTTTTCGTCTTAGTCTTCACTGGTAATTTGAAATCTCCTGAGCTTAGAGTCTCTAAACTTTCCAATGGACCGACTGCCGCCTCAACAAGAAGACAAGTAGAGCTAACAGTTGGAGGCGTTTGAGGAGTTGACTGTTCAGAAGATGGATTTGAGGTTGGAGGAGGCGATTTTAGCATTTCCCGCTCATCCAGAGACTGCTCCACAATCATGGATTGATCTTCCGATTTTTCGGTACTCGATATAGCAAGAAGTAAGCCAGCAGAATTTTGGTTAATACCACATTCAGCCGGCTTTTCAATCTGACTCTCGATGAGATCGGTCATTAACGTCATTTGATTCTCCGACACATCCTGTTGTAACGGTACATTTGCGAGGATCCCATTTGATACAGTCGGAGGAATCGGAGGGGACAATAAAGAAGTTGACTCTTCGGATGTTATAATATCCGAGTCATTGCTGTTTATTCGACTTCTTAGTCGCTTTCTTTGACAACTGTTTTGAGTTTGATACGATTTGCTTCCTTTCCTCTTTTTCTTTCGGACGACAGTTGATACAGAATTTTTGCGCTGGTCTGTTTGAGTCACCGTTGCTGGAACACTACTACCCTCTCCACCACTTTCACTAACAGATTGAGTTTTTGTCCGTTTTGGTGATGGTGAACTGCTATTGCGACGCTTTGCTGTATTAGATCCCGAAGAAGAAGACCTTGCTTGCTTCAGTTCTTGTTTTCTTTGCTGATTTTTTTCCATCTTCTCAAATGCCTTAACGATTGCTTCCATTTTACGCTCCTCTCTGGTCAACTTCCTACTCTCTCTTTTATCTTCAACTTGAGTTTGCGTAGAGCACGGTTGAGGACTTTCTTCTGAAACACTGTGCCTTGCTTGCTTAGCTGGCAATTTTCTACTTATGGCAACCATTTTTTGTGGGGACTTTGCAGCAGGCGCAATATTATTTGGTATTGTTTGTGGCGTTGGCACGACTGCCGTTGAAATTATGGGTTCTTGTGATTGTAAAATAGGTAAATGCTGCCCCCCTTGTTGTGGCTGTTGTGGCGGGGAACTTATTGCCTGTGTATGTGTCGGTGATGGTATTGACACAGACGGCGAGGAGGACGAAGTATAAACTCCAGAGTCGTGCATTAAACTGGATATTGAAGTCGAACTATACAAGTTAGGTGTGAAATTAGTATTGGGACTGAGCAAACCTGCATTGCTTTCGCCACTCGAAGATGTTGAGCGTCCCCTACTAATGTTTTGCGAATTCTTTTTCACAATTGGGATTTTCGTCTCATTCAAACATCCACCGTTCAAAACTGTTTTTCGGGTCGTCTTGACGTTTCCAATTGGAGTCCCCCCTCCAAATGCGCAGTCTTTAGTTAAACCGCAAGCACACATGGTCGATGTTGGTGCAATTGTGAAACTTAAAGTTTTGTTGTCAAGAGCGAGAAGATCATGAGGCTCGTGCCTAATTGTAATCTCTGTACTTGCCATGATGTTTGCCAGCGAAACAAGATACAAGTGGATCGTTCCCTTCTCAAAGGAATGTTGGATCTCGGCATTTGGTCGACAACTACGACGGACAAAACGTGCTTCATTACCATACGTTCGTGTGTCGACGCAGATTTCAGGCCCCACGCTTCCGTCCAATGATAACGGATAGAAAAATATAAATGGACCCGGAATTTTCTGATTCTTTAACGATTGATGTAAGCAATTCGTTGGTGGCGCATTCATATTAATCGAAGGATTTTGATTTTTGTACTGTGTGGTTAGCATGTATTTGCCTCGTAACTCTACTATTGGGCTATTTGGATGAATATCGAAGTTGCTTATCAGAATCTTTCCGCCAGCATGTGGGACTGTAGTGCAACGGCTTTCCAAATTGCTACACGTTTTCAGAATTTTATTCTCGGTTGCAGTAATTTGCTGCAAAAGATTTTGCTGTTTACTTATCGCATGCAAACGAGCCCTAAGCTCTGGGGAGTAGTGATTCGTCATCGCTACTTCATAGTTCTCAATCCATTGACGCAAATTTGAAGCATAGCGATCGGTTTGGTTCGTTTCGCTGCTACTTAAGGTCTTTGTTTTTCGTTTGGAGGTTCTTTTGCTTTCGCGTCTCTTGCTTGTCGTCCTCTCTTTTTTGTTCTTCTTTAACAATTCTTTTTTCTTACCGGCAAGGACTTTGCCTTTTTTCCTTGTAACTGCGTTCGGGTGACTATTGTTGGTATTGATTGACAGCGGTTGTGAACGATCTTGTTGTTGGCTTGCTGGAATCAATTGTCCATTTGAATCGGTCGTCATAAGAACGCCTGCTGGATTTGCTGCATTCATCTGAGCATTCATGAGAAGTTGAGTTTGTTCTTTGCGTTTCATTAACTGTAAATTTCGGGCTCGTGCCCGATCCACTTGTCGTGGCTGACAGATTTCACAAAGATACTCATCGGGAATATTTTGACGATCGATGCCCATACAATCGACATGTTGCCAGGCACTAGGGAAATATTTAATTAAAACAAGAATCAAATTATACAAATTTTACTTACGAACACTTGTCGCAACAAATCATATAACCATCATCATGGGTTAAATCACAGATGCATCGGGTAATTGAATCATCTTCGGCCTCAGCTTCGGGTGCAGTTTCAGTTTCTTCTCCCAAGTCGTTGTCCAATCCAGTGCCGGTTCGTGATTCGTTGCTAATAACTGAATTTGCATCGTCATCGTGTTGTGGTCGGTGAACTTTAAAACGAGAATTCCTTAGCATCATTTTCTTAAGATTTTTTTCGTTAATTAAATTAGAAAGTTTCTTTGAGCTATTTGATTTCTTCTATTCCCGCAGAGCTAAGCGGACTAGTAGTTGACAGATATTTCAAAACACATTTCTAGTTTGACAGATCTTCTACTTTTCAACGCTAATTAGATTGCCTTGGCTTTTCAAAAATTACTTTAAACAGTAGATTTTAAATACTCTATGAATACTCCCGATTCGATTACATAAAAATTATAAGTTAAGAACAAAATTTGTAAAAACTTACCATGCTGTCCAAAAGGAAAACCAATTGTTGATGAAAGTGTACCTCCAGGGGACATAATATTACCAATAGGAGATGAAATCTGCTGCAGTCCACCTGTTGTACCACTAGAATTTCCTGTACTTTGTCCCATAATACAACCACCGGATGAATATACACCACTCGACATGGATACAACTCCACCGATATTAATGCCGCCAGTTGAAGAGCCACTTTGCAATTCCAGTGGTAGACGCGTTGGCATCGGTGCTACATAGGTGTGATCTTGTAGGACCGCATGTAGCGCCTGTAGCCTTACATCGTTCGTACTAACTGGAACCGGTCTGACTTCTTCACCAATGATATCATCTTCATGCTCAGCTTGTTGGCTAGCAGGTGCATTATCGCCCCTTGTAAGTGGACAAGGTAATGGGATATCGTCAATAAATGTGACTGATGTTAAGTCGGTTGTTTGATTATCATTTGATCTGATAGCATGCAGGAAGGATCGTCGTTTATAAAGAAAATTGAGGAATAAAAGTGTAAGGGAATAGGAAGAATTGAGGCAATTTGTTTACATACAAATTGTTAGTTTGCATTAGCACATATTTTATAATGAAGTACAAGGAGTGGAGAGATTTGCAGTGCAAGCATTTGTATTTTGTGTTTGTGGCGGCATTTTGGTATGTATTTGTAGGCAAATTTAAAAGAGACAAAGTGGGAAGAAGAAAAATAAAAATTTAAATTAAAAAAAAATTTTAAGGAATGATTTAGCTTATAAGACTACAGAAAGAAACTATTAAAATTTGTTTAAAAGAATCTTTGAGAAATCGATTTGACAACTTAACTTTTATGCAAAAATGTTGAAGCTCTTTAGAGGTTTCTTTCCAAAAAAGACACAACACAAAAAAAATAAACTAAAAATCAATTTTTTTTAAATAAATTGAATTAAGGCGCCCAACAGAGCGAACGACAATTTCCTAAGATGTCATATCGTGATTTTATACGCATGTATATCCAGTGGTACGCAGAAAAAGGCGATTCGGAAGAGGAGTACGAAAATAACAACTCTCTTGCGCGTCTCAAAAAAAAGTATATTATCCAAATTTGTTAAATTTCTCGAATCTTTAGCTGGCAAGTTCTCAGACAGACAATCAAAACCACGATTTCTCAAAAATGTCTATTTCGACTGGATTGGAAAAATGAAACCAACATTCAATTTCCTTTGCTCAATCAATCAAAAAACTTATAAAACTACAAAATAAAAAAAAACAACCGTAAATTAAATTCTAAAAAATACTCACTTGACTCTGAATAACTCCGTAGAGGCGGCCCGCTTCACTTGCGTTGAATGGGATTCG
The DNA here is from genome assembly GCA_964036015.1 of Leptarthrus brevirostris. Lineage (NCBI taxonomy): Eukaryota > Metazoa > Arthropoda > Insecta > Diptera > Asilidae > Leptarthrus > Leptarthrus brevirostris. The sequence continues at coordinate 12,919,522 of OZ038373.1, forward strand.
TAATGTTTCCTATCAAGAGATTGCGACCTGTTCGCAGCGTTCGCAATTGCTTGCCTATGGTGTTGTTGTACTGGAACAGAATGGATGGGACTGTACATGGGATATTCCCTTGCAATGGACGAAGACAAAATAATATTCGCTGGTTGTTGTTGAGACGTCACTGAAGGTGGTGCAGCAATAATTTTATGTTGAGTTGGTTGCTGTTGATGATGTTGTTGTTGTCTTTGGGTGTTGTTGTAAACTGATTTCTGCGACATACTTTGAAGAATTCTTGCAGATATTTCATCGGTCATTTGTGTTCCATTCACAATCATGATATCATCACCATTACCAGAATTTTGCGAGTTTGCAATCCCCATACCAGATGAGGTTGTGTTGTTATTGACAAAAGTCGATAGATAGATGTTATCAACAGATACAGCCTTAGCCGTATCCATAAATTGTGTATTAGGATGACTTCCAGATTGTTGAATGTGGTGATGATGCTGTTGTGGCGAAATATGAATTGTTTGCTGTTGATGAGGATGATGGTGGATATTATTGTTTCTTAACTTTTGATTATGATGTTGCTGAATTGTAGGATGATGTCCAGTTGGTGATTGTTGATGTTGTTGTGACTGGACAACAGCTCCATGAGCATTTACAAATTTTATTGTACCACTTCCACCATTAGTGCCAGGATTAATACTACCACACACGGAATTGTTAATCGTATTGATGATTTGCTGTTGTACAACAATGTTATTGGTAACACTATTATTGTTTCCAAGTTTATTGTTTAAATTTTGATTTGTTGGCGATGAATTTGTACCCGCTGGCAAAACTATATGATTCTGCATTAAATATTTTGTGTTGGCGTTTAACGCCGTTGTGGTGGAATTTTTCATGTTTGTTCCACCGATAATTTTGGTTGTTCCAGAGCTTTGCTGCTGGATCGGAATATTGTTGAGCTTACCATTATTGATGGTGTATGTTCCAGCTGCGCTGATTGTTTGACGTGGCTGATGCTGCTGTTGCATTGTTAGAGTTACCGCCGAACTGGTGTTATTATTGTTGCTGAATTGCCTGACAACTTTCTGCGACTTGATCTGTTTTACAGTTGTCGCCTGACCTCCACCAATTGTTTGAAATTGATGTGCCTGGTGATGCTGCTGTTGCTGTGCAAATGTTTTAACAGCTTGTGTCGTTGTTGTTGTTGTGCATTGAGCATTTAATTTTTGTTGTTGAGCAATTTTCATCGGCTGAATTATGTTTTGCTTTTTAAGCCCTGGCCCTAAGTTATTCATTTTCGTGGGCGCACTAACCATATTGTGAGCATCTTTATCCTGCATAATCATTTGATTGATAAGAACATTGGTTTGTTGAATTTGCTGCCTTTGTTGTTGCTGGTGTTGTGGAGAAGTTGGTGCCAAAGCTTGGACACGCGTGAGGACCTGCACATTTCTGGGCATCGTAACTTTTTGCATGACAGGAGTGCCATTATTTGGTATATTTGAGTTGTTGGTAATGTGATGGTGGTGTAATTGTGACGTCGTTGAAGCCTTAACCAGATTATTCGTCGTAGTGGTTTTCAGCGGAATGTTGACAATCTTTTGAACCGCAGTAGTTTGAGTTTGATTTTTTGTTGTGGTCAAATATGGCAAATTTTTTGCATTCACGAAATTTATAGTTTGTGGCGGTTGGCTCGATACTGAATTAGGCTGTTTTGAAAGAACGGTCAAATTACCTACCAAGAGCTTGGAATTTCCATGATGATGAGGATTGCCGTTTGTAACATTTCCCAAAGAATCAATAAGCATATTACCTCCGTTACCGTCACTGACCAATTTTATAATTTGCGTCTGATTAATGAGCTCATTGGTGGCCAGATTAATTACATTCGCTGTCGTTGTACCAGCAACATTCGTTGCACTTGTAAATCCGGCATGCTCGATGAACTCTTCACTGACAATCACTTGGTTTGGATGATTCGAAGCACTCGTCTGTAGGACTGTGTGATGATGCTGTTGATGATGATGCGGCTGTTGTTGGTGCTGTTGATTTATCTGACTCATCTGACTGAAATTATGATTGGCAAGGGTTAAAGCTTTTGAATTTTGCGATGAAGAAGAAGATGCAGTTGATGATGATGATATTGTGCGTTGATGGCGACGCATTAAATTGCTGTTATTGGCTGCTTGCGAAATGGATGATGAATCATGTTCACTCCATTCATGAAATTGCTGTTGCTGCTGCTGCTGCTGTTTGCTATATTGCGTATGGATTCCAATTACAGAACCGCCACCTCCCCCTCCTCCTAGTGCTTGCGAAAGATTTGGACGACACGAAGAATTACCTGTTGTTCCACCAGCAGATGATGATCCAGTTGCGGCTACTAGCGGTGTTTTATCAACAACAATAATACCAGATGATTGCAAAGGCATTTCAAAAGAGCAATTTACTAAGTCATTAAATTTTTATCCCTCGATTTCGTCCAATTTAGTGAGCTGTTCTGTTACATTTTACACACTTTAGCAAGAACATTAAAAATTTTAAAATTATAGTCGCAATCGGTATTGTTATTTTCTTACATAAAAATAAACTTAAGTGAAACTTTCTGTACAATTACTTAAAGAAGTTTTGTCTATTTTTTTAATATACTACAACACAAGTTTTACTCATTTAGTACTTTTACTAAGAAAAATTAGCAAAAAGTTTTTCTTAACATTGAAGTTCAAATTTTTTCGACAATTTTGCTTTTTACTATTTTTATTTATTTGCAAATTATTTATATGTTTTTTTCACTTATCCTTTTCCTTGCTATTATCGTCTGTTTTGTAGAGCGGGGGGCCCCCAAAATCATGGGGGCTAACTTGATAATAACAGTAGTTGGTTCTCTTGTTGAATTCTACATTATTGGCCATCACATGTGAAAACATTACGTTTTATATAAATAAAAAAAAAATTTTGCAATTTTCCTTCAATACTGTCTTTTTGATAGAGTTCGCCAACTATCTATTTGTCGTCAGCTATGACATCGGATCAACACACCTGAAAATAATAAAAACAGACATTTTAATATTTCTGCTTGCTTTTGAATTTTTCGTAAAATTTTCTAGGGTCAAGTGAATTTTTCGTATATATTTTATACTTTCGAAGAATAGAAACAAATCGTTATAAATATTAATAAACTACTTTCAAACCATAAAATTATTAAAAAAAGGAACTAATTACATTATCCTTTAACCTAGTTCAATAATAATATTCGAATAAAAGACAGACTAACATACAGGTAACTCGCGATGGTATGAACATCCTGTAATGTGAACATTGTGGTAATGTGAACTCAAGATTTCTTGTAATAACTACTGTATAGTGTGAACAATTGGTGTATTCAGTAATGTGAATTTTATTAAATGGTTTTAAGACCGCTTTTTCCTAGAAACTGGAATAACGGTTCTTATACCTTTACCTTTAGGGGGAGGGGGGGTAAAGTACCTAAAAAAATCTATTTTCGGTTTTTTGATTCTATGATCTTTCTGATTACAAAAATGTATTATATTAGGCGAAATTCACAATAGTTTTTTTTAGGACAAATATAGTGCAGGCGAACACCTGTGTGAAATGACGTATTTTTAAACGTTGCTATACTTTAAAGTGAATTTTCTCAGAACTTGCTTGCGCCCAATGTTTCTTCGAAACTGTTTGACTTACAGAGTTCTTATTTGACAGAAATATTTTTCAAAGTGTTTTCTTCCAATTAGGTCTGTTTCTATGCTTTTCATGCAAAATATGTTCGTGTAAAAACTTACTTGACTGGTCGGGGTAATTTCAAGCAAGAAAGTAAAAGTAAAGAAAAATTTTCGTGATAATTCATTATAAAAAGAAGAAGAATGAAATGTTTTTATTGATTTATGATGAACAATTAATTGTGATGTTTGTAGATATATTAATTTTTCAATTTAAACAATCAATTTTTCACTATGAAACCACCAACAACTTTCGCTAACTTTGAAATATATCATTCGGCAAAACATGCAAGAAAATGGCGGATTCGCACAAGCTAAATTCTACGGGTAAATTCTTGCAAGAGGGGAAGCGATGAAGTCAGGAAAATTCCCCTCATTTCGACCTTTCACGAAAGTAAAGAAATATCAAATGGGTACGTTCGTGCAAATTCTTGCGCACGAGGGATCCCAAATTCGAATAAAGAAACAGACCTATTGTTATAGGGGATTTCAAAATTTTAACCCTGGCTAAAGTTATAAATTTTTTAAGGTGTAAAAATGGTATACAGTGAAGAGCAGAACTGTAACAATCAGTTGTACCTTTTATGATTGGGGTTCCTGTGAAAGCGAAATAATAGCCCAATTCAAATGAAATTATCAACATACATTTTTTAATCCATTATAACTTAAAAACAATTAACAAAAAATATATCTTAATTCCTAAGAATGTTTTAAGCCTATGTCAACTTGATTGTATCCAATGTTACAGTTTTGCACTTCGAAAAAAATAACATCTTTTATAAAAAATTAATAAGAAGTCCTGAAGCCTTTGGCTTTTGAGAGTTCCTTTATTCTTGTGGGCTACCATAGAGATTTTCGATAATTCGAGCAGGAATACTGCTCCAAATATCCTGAACACGATCCCATGAATCATTTATGCCAGCCGGTGGCTCAGCATATTTTGCTAGTTGGCTTTTCACATAAGCCCATAAATGTTCTATGGGATTCATGTCAGGACTTTGAGCAGGCCATGACACCGTCGAAAATATTTGCTTTTGAAGCAAATCTTTAACAATTTTTGACGTGTGCTTCGGGTCTCCGTCTTGCTGAAAAATCGCTTTTCTCTCGGGAATGCGTAATTGACGCAGAGTTTGGGGCCAATTTGCCTGAAGAATGGCCAAATACTGCTCCTTTCTCATAATCCCATCGATTTTCACCAGTGGTCCAACACCCTTGCTGGTGATTCATCCCCAAACCATTATGCTTCCACCGCCGTGTTTCATGGTCTGTTTAATTTTATTAGGATGCAAAGCGGTGGGATCTCTGCTCCAGGGCCAGCTTCTTCCGTCCGATTCGAAGTGATTAATTTTGGTCTCGTCAGACCAAATAACCTGAAAAATTAGAAGAATTCTTCACACTTTATGTTCAGGCTGCTGATATTCATTATCTTACCTGCTTCTAATCGGTGACAGTCCAATTGCTAAATTTTTTGGGGACTTCCTTTAGCGCCTTGCGATTTTTAGGAAATCGCCGGTTTTTTCATTTTCTCTGCAGCTTTCAGTCCAATTCTCTTCAAAGAACGATGAACTGTCAACTGCGAAGCCTTCACCTGTAGTTTTGAAGCAGCTTCTCTTGGAACTTTTCGGCACCTGAGGTTAAAAGTTGATCTATTGCCCGGCTTTCTCGGTCAGAGATTAACCTTGGTGCACCTCCACGTTGCCCACTGGGGGAAATTCCATTCTCCTCACGAATTCTTTTAACTGACTGGTAGTTCACCTTGTGTTTTCCCCCGATTTTTCGAAGCGATTCACCCTTTTTCAAATCTTCGATAATGGCAAGTATTTTTACACTTTCGAAAAATCGAATTTTTTTTTGTCTTATCTTATTGTTAAACATTTCAAGAATATATTCTCAAAATTTTAAGTCGATCTGAGCAAAACTCTTGCAGTTATGGTCTATAGTTAGTCCCCTGTCCTTTAGTGCAGCTGTCGAGCAGGTATACAGCTTATTCACTTCTATTGTTCTGGTCAACTATCCTGTTTTGTGAATATTCTATTTAGTTTCGAGGGTTTCGAGAATATTCTATTTAGTATAGCCAGGTAGGTAAAGCCATAAAGACATATTTTATATTTGTATGTATACTATACACTGTACAATATTTTAAAACGAGAGACGAGCGTCAGTTTGTCGTTGTACGTTCAATCGTGCGCTTGAGATTTTATAATTTTGTCAAGAAATTTGGTGTAAAAAAATGCCCAGATTAAGTAAAGTTTCGAGAGATGGCCGAAAAAGTGCAAGCACTTATTTGTGCAGATTGAAAAAAAGGTCTAATCCAAATAAAAAAAATAAAGATGAGGCTACTACAAAAAGTGTAAGTTGAAAAAAAAATTTTTTCTTCACTTTTTTAGCTCATAAACTCATAAACGCGTTTTTCTCAAAACTACTTTTTCAAAGTCCGTGTTCACTGCCATTTAAAAACTACTAGACCGATTCATTTGAAACTTGGTACACATTTTCTACATATAAAATACCTCCCCCCAACGTTTAGTAAAATTTTTTTTTTACATTAAGGGGGTTTCCCACCCACAAAATGGCGGAATTTTTCGTGGAAAATAGCAGTTTACACTTTAGATGGCCACCAAAAATTTTTAAATGAAAAACAAAAATAATAGGAGAACGTTGGGGGAGGATTTGATAATACTTTGGCTAAATTTTAATGGTTTTTGATTTCAGATAATTTCCGACGGAGATACGGTGAACACCGCAAATTGTATTTTTTCAAAGACGTTCTGGGGCAAGCTCTGTCACCGGCTTGTTTTGCAATATTTCTGCATGAAAAAATTACAGCATATTTTTAAAAGTATGCTTAATAATGTACAAAATGTTTCAATAAATTTGCTCAATCCATTCCTTAAAAAAACGCTGAAACCCTTACTCCTCCCTTAAAGACCTTTCCAATGAAGTTTGTTTTATTTCTTTGTGTTGAAGGGTGCATGAGAAATCATGCGCTCAAGCTTTTTATCCCTAAATTTACCCTCTTACTTTACACCCTCCTTATATTGAAGGTATTTTTTTTATTAGCATAAAATTATAATCAAAGACATGAGGAATCAAAATATACCAAAGAAAAAATTCTCAAGTACAAGGGTCATTATGAAAACAATTTATTAAAAACTCATAAAAAACATGCAATTTTAGGTACTTCCCCCTTTTAAAGTGTTTTTATACCGATAGAGTATTTATTGCGTTTTTTTAACTAGTATTGCCGTATATATTGCAATGGCGCCTAACTTTTTAACGTTGGAAAAGAAATCAAAAATTTTAGCGGAAGTTCAAAAGGGTGCTAGTGTTTCCTATTTGATCAAAAAATATAAGGTCGTGAAATCTATAGTTTGCGCATTTAAAAAAAAAAGAGAACAAATTTTAAAAACAGTGTCATTAACTTATTTTGGACCTGGAAAGCGGATTACTTTAAAAAAGTCGGAGTTTCCAAAAACTGAAAGTGGATTGTACAAATGGCTTTTAAACCAACGGGAAAAAATTTTTTTTCATCAAAATCGGTCCACGCGTTACGAAGTTAGACTACCCCCTCCCCCACCATAGGACCAAATTATTCTCCTATTAGCAATGGGGGATCACACTCTATACAACAGCAAAGGAACCATCTATCCAAAACGGTCCATAAAGTTAGGTTTCACCAGCACCCCCACCAAAATTTTTTTTACATGCTATCGGTCTATCCAAGTAAATTTGAACGTCGTCCGCGTAAAGATGAACTGAAGCATCAGACAGGGTAGATCATTTATATATAAACAAAACAAGAGGGGCCCCAATACAGAACCTTGAGGTAAACCACGGCCCACAGCCAACGATAATGAGTATCCTCTATGTGTCTTAACTAATAAGTTTATTAGCAATTAAAGATAATTTGAAATCCCTACGAAGCTTAAGTAGTAATATTGCAGCACCTTTAGGGAAGATTCAAGAAAAACCGTGTTTATCGAAGACAGAATGTGAAAAAAAAACATGAAACAGAAAGTTACACTTCTGAATAATTTTTTTGTACGTGTGGCCATGATGCGTTAGCATGGCTCTACCCGGAAGGGAATTTAGGGTTGGGGGGGTGAGGAAACTTGAAAGCCTTGTTTTTGCATTGCTGCGAGCTATACAACAGCCCAGAGATGGAGTGGATTTTTTAATTCAAATTTAAAAACCCACGGGGAGACCTGACCTGACCTCGAACCCGGGAACCATGGCATGGTAGTCGTGCCGCTCCACCAATTCATTCAACTGATTCAGAAAAGCAAATAATTATATAAATATTTTATTCTTGGTCCAAGAGGGCCACGTAACATATTCCACGACAATCTTACATTTAAATTACACTTGCGGTCATAAAAACCGCACCACCCAGATAGTTCTGAGAATATTCATATTTACACCAACATTTGATGGTATGGGTGTTATATGTGATAAGAACTTTCTGCGAGGGTATAAAAGCAGTGCATTCTATGCAAGAATATTCAGTTTCAGTTAAGTTGTGATAGCGACAAGACGTGAAAAGTAAAATGGCCGGCAAATACAAGCAATTGAACCGGGACGAAAAAGTGAAAATAATGACTTTGGCAAATGAAGGTCTGTCCTATCATCAAATTGCAGCTAGAATAGGGTGTTGCCATTCAACGGTTGTGCGGTTTATGAAGAAAAAGGAGAATTTGGACCCGCTGGAAAGGGCGTAAGGATCTGGACGTAAGCGAAAAACAAGCTCAAGGAGGGACAGCTTATTGCAGAGGATAAGCATGAAGGATCGCTTTAAAAGCGCTATCCGTATAAGGGCAGAGCTGAATGAATGCCATTAAGTCAACCTAAGCGCCGAAACGATACGGAGGAGGCTGCGAGAGATTGGTTTATATGGGAGACGAAAAAGCCGCTACTAACAAAGAAAATGAAGGCGACTCGCCTGACGTGGGCTAAGAAGTACCAAAATTGGACGCAGGAGGATTGGCGACGTGTCATTTGGTCAGACGAATGTAAATTTAACTATGTGTGTGCTGCCAATTTACCATATGTGCGACGCTCAGCAGGTGAAAGATTTAAGGACGAGTGCATAGTAAAAACGGTGAAGTTTCCCCAAAGCCAAATGGTCTGGGGATGTTTCTCTCATTACACCCTGGGTTCTTTGTACTTTGTTAACGGGACAATGAATGCTCGAAAGTATGGGCAAGTTATGAAGGAGTTTTTGGTACCAGCCATTGAAGAGCACTTGTCGTATACTGACGAGGTCATTTTCCAAGATGACTCTGCACCTTGTCACCGTGCAAAATCGGTAAGTAAAGTGTGGAAAATGGACTTTCAAAAGTCTACTTTATTAAAAATAAATTGAAAAAAAAATATTGCTTCTCTGTTTTTGTTCAACTTCATGATACATTTTCTAACCTTGGAATTCAGCGACTAAACTGGCCAGGGAATTCACCCGACCTCAATCCCATTGAGCATCTGTGGCATAAAATGAAACGTCAAGTAGCCGACCACAAACCAGAGAGCAAAAAGAAGCTGAACGAAGTCCTAGATCATGTATGGAACAACGAAATTTCAAATGAAATTATTGAAATTTTGTTTGACTCCATGCCTTCTAGGATCGCAGCGGTTATTGCGGTCAAAGGGGGGACAACGCAGTACTGACGATTAGATTTAAGAAGTAAAATATCTCAAAATTATGTACTAGATAATAATATAGCCATATCTTTAAGTTTTTTGAATAAATTAATTCAGTAAGTAAATGATAACTAATTTTTCGATTTTTTTGATTTTTGATTATTTTTGTTTTTAAAATCCATATGCTCCCAAAAAAACCCAGTAGGCAGATAAATTTTTGCGAAAGTACTTGTGAGTCAACAAGGAGTATGTAAAAAAAAATCATGCTATTAGATTAACGATAATCTCTTTTATTTTTATTTATTTCGGTAAATTTGAGGTGGTGCGGTTTTTATGACCACAAGTGTAAGTATTACATAACCGATAAACAATTCCCCCTCATATCAAGGTTTTGCAAATTTGCGAATATCCGATTCATGCATATGGGGATGATTAATTGCGTAACAGGTAATGAGTCAAGGTAAAAAAGCCATCAATTTTCTTAAATTGTGAACAATCGCTTAATGGCTCGAAATCGATTATTAAATTAATTTTCATATGTTCAGGCTAGGCTTAAAGATATTCAAACGTTGTCAGGCAAAGGATTGATTAAGATAACCACCAGGCTCGGTTAATTAGTGGGTGTAATTATTGATTATATAATAACAAGAATTGAATACTAAGTTTGCCATCGATTTTTCGCACCAACAACGTGTAACTGCCATTCTCTCAGAAGATATTGATTTAAACAATCACCAAACTGAAATTGTTTTAAATTTTAGCAATTCCAACTAGGAAATGGATGAAATTTAGCCTGAACAAGTCGATAGTCAATAATTGCCTGCAACAAGACGAAATCAAATGCAGAAAAAAATGGCACTACAAAACATGTTAGTAAATGCGAAAGAAGAAAAAGCAGTAAGATCGAGCGATTGGAATTTTGCTCGCTACACACTACACTGTAAAAGCTTTGCAAATGTTCAGTGCGCATGGTCAGGTTAGAATGAATACTAACTACTCTTATCGAAAGGTACCACTGGTAGGAGCAGTACCCAATGAATATCTTTCGACTTGTTTTATATTATTACGTGAGGAAAAGAAATAAAGAATCAACAAAGAAGACATTTATGACAAAAACAATTATTTTGCGCAGAAGAGGAAGAGCGAGTGAATAAAAGCATAAGCAAAATAACAAATCGGAGCAGCCAACGTACAGAAACGAGTATTTTTATTAAAAGAAATTATTGTCGAAATTATAGTCAAAAAGGAGTATCTATAGAAAGATGTGTGTATACGTACATTTGCGACATAAAAATCAGTTTAATCAGCCCAGCTAAGCTTTGCTTTACTTTGGTTTGGTAATGTGAACGGATACGAATTACAAGTTATTGCATTACGTCAGTACATTGGGAGGCACCAATTTGACTATAAACACAAAAGTTGCGGCGTGGGTAATGGGGGGGGGGAAGAAAATAATGAAAAAACAAATTTAAAACGATAAAATCCAAGTGTGTGCTACATACTCGTTGATTCGTGCGCTATTTATTGCAGAGAAAATGGACAAATTCTGGAAGTATAGAATTGAAAGAAAAGCGTAAATATTGACTATACTTTGCAACTGGCAATGCATTGTACTTCCTAAAATAAAACAAATAGTGTTTATCATTGAATTATTACCACGCCATTGTTGCAAATGTTTTACAGCTGAACTACTAAATTAGTGTTACTGACCTGCTGAGTAAACATTTTCATTTTAATTTTAAAATTTGTTTAATTTAAAGCGAAGTTTACATTCAGTGCATGTCTGTCTGAAGCTTAAGAAAAATGGTAAAATTAAGACTTTTGTTTTGTTTTCATCACTTCAGCGGGTCGTTAACCTTTCAGGTTCCTGTACACCAAGAGAAATTTTACAAATAAGACAGCTGTGATCTTTTGAAATTACAATCTCTAACAAAAATCATTTCTTTCCAGAGCTTTGAAAAAACTTTTTGCTCCTAATAACAACTTTCGAAAACATTATACAACACTACAAATATTCGCTTAAACTGGCGGCAGACTGGCGTCATCTGTACATATAATAAAACTGTAATGGGGCCGGATATGCACAAGAATACTTTAAAATTATAATCGCGGTTCACATTATTATCGATATAGAGCCCAAAACAGCAATTTTTACAAACTACTGGATGGATTTAAATGAAACTTAGCATGTTGTTAGCTTATGTCCTGAGTTAACATATAGGATACTTTTTATCCCGTCAAAAAAAGGGACTTCCAACCGAATACTGAAAAAACTATAAGTATAAAAAATGGGTGTGAATATAGGTATATATGTGAATGCCTGGAGCAATATATATCAAACTTGGTTTGGTAAATCAATACAAAGCCATTGCTCATCAAGTTCACGTATCGATTCGGCCTAGAGCATTTGTTATTTTCCAAGTCCAATATTGAACCGCTCCGGAGCAGATCGTTACTTTCCAAGTCTGATATCGATCCACTATGGAGAGGTTCGATATAATTTTTTATTCCTATCCATCCGAAACGCTCTTGCAGCGTTACTGAATCAATTCGAAGCGATTAGGATATCACTCCGTAAATGTCTAGATGAGGGGATCGTCGGTCGGAGGGTGGTGAAGGGGTAGAGTGTGTGTGTGTGGGGGGGGGGGGGGGTATGTTGGGGCCTTAAACGATGATTTAACATTTCCCCTTTTACAGAATATTGAAAGAATTATTTTGTACAAGGTAATATTTGTACACCAAAATTATAGTTTCCAGGGTAGGGTAGAAGTTGCGTGCGTGTGTGTATGTGGTGGAGGAGGTAATGCTTGTCCAAAGTTCTACCATTCCTCGTTCCTTTACTCAACAACTCCCAATTTCCAAAAGAGTGGATGGGGTGCGGTTGCTATTTTTCACCTTCTCGCCCACATTTTTTAACCATCAGAGTGAAGTCACCCAATCCACATACTTCCAACCACCCTCCTCCATGCAACTGTCCATTCATTTATAGCGTTTTCGATGGGACTTCAGTGCAAAACGAGTTTCGATTTTTTCTAGCAGTGTCGCTGTCAAAACATGTTCGATGGGACTTTTGACAGCAAAACTGCTAGACTCAGTGGTCCACTGATTTCCCCTTCCTGGCACTGCGGTTTGCTTTCAGTGGAGCCAGTTTTACAACTACAAATGTAAAATGTTTTGACAGTTCGAATTGTCAGACGGTTTTTTAGTGGTTTACAAATTGGTTGGTTGACCAGCTCTGCCTAAAACGTTCTCCAAGCGTTATAATTTCATATAACAATATTTTAAAATGTTTTATAATAGATTTTCCCTGTCGTTTTATTAAAATATTTTTTATTGGTGCGCACACATTGACAAAGTCGGAAAGAAATGTTTCATTGATCAGTGGGCCACTACAAGAAAACGTCAGAAACAGTGCGCCACGGCAACCGTGCTGAAAAAGTCCCATCGAAAACGCTATTAGACATTTACCGCTGTATTCTACAAGCGGTTCGGATCGATTGAAATAAATTATAAAAAAATTATTTCAAACTGCGCCCGTTCGAAAAACCGATCCAGATATTGCACCGATTCGAGCCCATCCGGAGCCATATTTCGAGCTTAATTTTGTATCAATTTCGAATCCTGGTGGGATAAGGGACGTGTAAAAATAATTAAAAGCACCTCTAGCAGTGCTGTAAGTGGGGGGGGGGGAGTGACATATAAAAGTAATCGAAAATGACCTATATTAGTGGTAAATCAATAGTTTTTTGCGTCGACGATAACGATGCCGTTAGATACTGTAATGCAGGCCATACACGATCAAGTCTGCCATCAAATCTGCAGCGGACTTGACACGGCGTCCAGTATACTTGACGGTTGTATGGCTATCATTGTACATGACAAGTCTACATGAAGGAAAAATCGAATTTCGATTCTGCAGACTTGATCAAGCCTGCAGCGTCATGCAAACTGGAACGTGTGTATGAGCGGTCAAGTATGCATGACGTTAATCAGCCACTGCAGGCGAACGATTTTTCTTTTTCGTTCTTAATTGAGAGCAATAAGCCTAGGATGGATAACGCGGCGTCGGCCGCCACTGGGGACGCCATGGTTTCAACTGATGCGGCATCATGCAAACTGGACGGTAAACTTGATCGTGAGTGGTCTATATGGATGCGCTGCAAACTGGATGCCGCGTCAAGTCCGCTGCAGAATTGACGGTAGACTTGATCGTGTTTGGCCTACTTAAGGTTAAGATACCCCTAGCGTTCCTAGGAGTGGCTTGTGGAAAGCGAGTGACATGTAAAAATACCTAAAGTCCAGTAATGAGACAAATTTCATAGAGTATCCCCCCCCTCTATTACGGCGGCAATTTGGAACAAAGAATAATCCATCTCGACCAAATCTAAACTAAAAAATAAATAAGATAATTTCCTGCCACTTTAAGTTTTAATCTATTCATCTATTGGCGCTTGATCAGTATTTCGTTTATTTTTTTTCTTTTGCATATTAACGCTCTATGGGCTGTTGACTAGGGGTGTCCACTCAAAAAATACATCGATGTTTTATCCGATGCAATATATCGAGACTATACATCGATGTTATTCGATGTATCGGTTAGAATCATCGATGTTTCCTAAAAATCGAGTACTTTTTCTAACATTACATTACTAAACTGCAGTGATATTATGCAATCATACAATATTTTATACTAGGTGTTTTGATACAAAACATACTCGAATCAGAGTGGACTCATATTTCTAAACAACAACTTTGCTCAAGGAATCTATGTAACTAAGGAACTTTTTATGCAAAATTCGTTGATTTGGGTGTTGTGTATTGAAAAAAAAATATAGAATATCCTTTATTATTATTACAAAGAGTACAAAATAAAAATCATTCACATCATGAAATTCTCAAAATCCTATTTCCAATGTTCTTTTGGAAGATTGCAAAAACAAAAGTTTATTTAAACGTTTCCTTTTCAGTCTATTTTGTTGCTGATTGACCATTTGAGCAGCTTTAGAAAATATACGTTCAGATTGATGGTCAAGTATTTGTAAGCAATTGTACGAAGTTTGGGAAGCTGAATTTTAAGATGATTCCAAATTTCCAATGGGTTCTCATTGAGCCTTACTACTGGACTACGCAAGTAAATAGACAATTCATTAGAAATAGCATCGTCAGACTTCGTCGTTTTCCAGCTCTTGTGGACTAATTTTTGAATGATCTTCCCACAAAGAAAAGTTCTTTTCTGGTTTGTCAGAAAGATCTGAAGAATCACTTTTGCGACAGCCGAACCGCGGATCCAATATTATGACTATAGCGAGGGGAGCCACTCTCTCTAGAACACCCATTCTCTTGTCAATCTTTTGCCCATACCCATCCAGCCTTGTCAATAGTAGGTTAATGAAAACATAGATTTGTGAATACTGAGTTCGGAAATACTATCGTTATGACACACTGCTTTGAAATTAGCTGTTCGATGTTTTATAAAAATTCATCGATGCATCGAGGAGATAAATAACTTTTTAAAACATCTAACTGCTTCGATGTATCGTATTATAAACATCGAGTGAATTAGATGCATCGATGTATATCGAATATCCCTACTGTGGACGGGAGAGAGTTTAATCGATTTGATAATAAAAATGTAAAATGAATTTCTAAATGCCAATTAACTACAGATCTCAATAATATTAAATAGCCCTCACACCACCGGCAATATAAAAAAAAGTAGTCCGAGTTGTTACGAGTACTATACTTTAATTTTAACATCGATATTGGATGCTTAAACTGACGCAATTCTTTCGTCCTTTAAAACACAAAAGTTTATCAGTATTAATATTAACAAGTCCCATGTTTAAAATTGTTGTTGTCTTTTTTTGCAGAAAAAGAACGCTTTTGCTGATTTGACCCTCAACAAGAGGTTCACGGATCTTTTAAACTGACTTCCCACAAACAAAGAGATAGTATATGTAGTCTAACTTCGTAACCCGTGGACCGTTTTGGATAATTCTTTTTTTGTTGGGTAGAGTATGTAACCCGATCTACGAGCAAGTAACTAAAGGAGAAGCCCTATCGTGTAAATGTATGAGTGAGCTGAGCATTGCAAGTTTTCGTTCGGTGGGTGGGTGTGCTGTCAAATTTGTTCGTAATGCATGAACCGATTTGGATGATTCTTTTGTTGTTCTATAAACTATGACTCCCATTGCTAATAATGCAAAAATATGTTCCTAGAGAGGGGTGGAAAGAGGAAGGGGCAGTCTGTCTTCGTAACGCATGGACAGAGTTGGATGATTTTTTTTCTGATGTATGGAATATGTTTTCGCATTGGTACCGCGACACAATTTTAAACGGTGGGGTTGTAGTAGGGGAGGGATTGGATGTCAACTTACTAACGCGTATACCGATTTGGATGATTCTTTTTATGTTATGTAGAATATAATCCCCCTTCCTAATATGAGGATAAATTTTTCACTAAGGTGGTGGTGGGGGGAGGGGTCGGTTAACTTCGTAACGTGTAGACCGAATATTTAGCCCCACTGGTATCACGACAAAACTCAATTTCTTAATTCACACATCTATTGGGAAGATTCTTTCTTGTTGTATATTCCCCCATATATACCATAAGGACAAATTTTGTTCTAGGGTTAGGGTGGGGGGAGGGGTAACATAACTTTGTAACGCGTGGACTGATTTAGATGATTCTGAATGCATTGAGTATCTATTTGTTTTCTGACAAAAATTTCTCACCGCAGTTGACGGAACCACGGCGCCTAGCTTCATAAGGCACAAACCGATTTTGATTCGGTTGTACAGAATACTTTTCTTGATTGATAAATGATAAAAATTTGATACCTAGAGTAACTACGTCCTGAATTACACGAGAGGGATTTTATCCCATACTCACGGCAATTCTCTTCTGTGCAAAAGTAGAAAAACCCTCGGAGTGTTGCTACGGAAGGGGCTTTGATTGACGTTAAAAAACCGGTTCATAAGTGTTTTGCAGGGTTTGTATTCACCGGCTCAAGCAATACTAAATCAACCTGACACCAAAATTTTTTCGAACCCTAATGAAGAAGTTACGAAAATGGACAAAAGCAAATCAGGAAAAACTCAAACAAAACCCCTACGATTCGTGATTGACACTCACAGATGACCTTCTTGCTACCTCACTTCTCTCACCAAGAAAAAAACAGGTTTTCGTCACTCATGGGGTAAAATCCCTGTCGTGTAATTCAGGACTACGATAATTCTTACACTACGATACCTCTCTCTTTCCTGCACGGCCATGTAGGGCCATGTTAAGAATTTTCTAAGGTGACGGTATAAATGTTGCCGGATAATTCTGTTTCCATTTTTTAGAGTGCACTACCTCTGCAACTTTTGAAATTGCTTTGTTCGTACGAGCAGCATTTTTCGAGTCGTATAAATGAAGACATTAAAAAGTGAAAAATAAAATGTTTAAAAAAAAGAAGTTGAACCGACTTCACAAAAAGCGCTAAAAAGCATTAAATAATTTTTAATTTTATATCTATTACGACATTTTGAAGTCGGTGCAAATTAAAGAAATAAAACAACTACCCAACTACAATTGAAGAAAATACTAATAATACCTGAACGCGAAATTATACGGAAGGACGATTTAATACTTTCTTGCAGTTGTTTGGTTTGTTTAATATGCGCCGACTTTATAATATCGTAATAGATGTAAAATTAAAAAAAATTAGCTCATGCTTTTTAGCGATTTTTGCGAAATCGGCTTAACTTTTTCAAAAAAAAAACTATTTTATTCCACTTTGCATTCTCTTAGGCAGATAATCGATATTAAATAGAAGTCCTTTGAGAATCCCGACAAAGCCGTTGCCATAAATTGAATGTGGACTTTCCATCTTAAACATCTTCTATAGTCTTATTCCTTCAGAATTCATTTCATGGACCCCTCTTTGATACCGGGTTGTTGGTTGGTCATTGCCACTAGACTACCCAGCTAGGTTAGTTCTTCAATTAGCAGTTAACGCGTCGTTTTAATTCCGTGACCTGTAAGAACCCGATTTTGGGTCAACTTACTTAGAACACCAACACGCCGACGAGGTGAAAGTTACAAAAACTGCCTACAGCTTGCGGGGATATAACAAAACCATGTTCTGTAGGCCAATGGGACACTGCAAGAAGCAGTGCGTCATGTCAGTAATGTTGAAAAGGCCTATTGAAATCGATATCGGAAAAAAGTAAAAGATAATTAATTGTACAAGAGATATAAAATTTTGCCAACAATTTTTAACATTTACATAGGTATAACAAATACCATGGCAATACCTGACTGTAACTACCTGGAAATTCTCAGAAAGGTCAATAAACTTTCTACAATTTAGAGCAATATTTTAGAAAACTCAAATATTTAATTATTATTGTTAGCTCCACCTGAAGCTATTCTCGCTTTGTAGTGACAAACTAGTCATTTATTGCCCGAATTAAAATTTGCAAAGCAACAGGAAATTTACTGGAAAATAATATTAAATGCAACAAGACGATAGGAGCAATTCTAAATTCTACAAAGAAGTCTAGATAATTTATATATATATATATATATCTATATATATCCACACATGTTGCCTTTAGGGGGGATAAAATGACAAAAAAGCGCAACTGCTCCTATCGCACTTCTGCACAGTGCATGGATTTTATGAAAATGCAACCAAAATTAAAGCAGATACAATAGGAAAAGAAAAATCTAGAAAATTGAGATATATATATATGCATTCAACTCTTTCCGACTAGCAATAAAAATGTGTTGCATTTAATATGCAAATAGTCGTCACTTTACTCTATCTCTATGGGATAGGAAAATTTTCTCCAATTCTCTTTCCCTTAATTTTCCTCACTTCCTGTTAAAACTTTGTTGGATTTATCAACTTCCGTTGGTAATATGAATTAGTAGAACCCGGCTTTTCTTTTAAATATTTTTCTATTATATCACAGAAAAAATTCTATGCAGAATAATCTTTTAGTAGTTTTATCGAAAATAAATCAACAATAAATGTAATTTGCTTGGAAAGAGATAACCGAATGCAATTTTTCACCAACTTCATGCGAATGCGTTCAGAAGGCACAAGGCAAGGGAACAAAATTCAATATAGCCAACTTGCAGAACATAAATGTGTGAAGTAAAATTAGCACTAAATATTTACTAAAAAATTCTGTCTGCTTCTCTTCTATTCATTTATCGTTAATTGAATGTGTGCGAAAAGATGGCTGACATTATTGCGCTGGTGTTCATAAAATCTGACATGCGTACAATTCACACTTGCGCAAACTCGATTCAATACCAATGCAAACTATTTAATATTCATCGGCACACATAGAAATCCAAGAAAATAAAAATGGCAGCATGTAATTGATAGAAAAATCGCGCAAATTAGATATTTTTCCTTAATTTTCAGCACTATTTACTTAATGCACAATTGAAATTTTTTCATATTAAGATACACGTTCACTTCCCGAATTTATGACAGAAATTTTAAACTCAAGCTTCTTTCCGATATGAGAAAATCGTCCAAAAATGTTACTGTCAACAGATCTTTCACTTAATTTTTAACCTTTTTCTAGCTGAAATTACGGCATGTTTCTAATTGAAAGGCTTATCCTAGCAACAGACAGTTCCAGATTCAAGTTAAAAGTTCTAGTTCGCCATTTTCACTTTAAAATAGGGACCAAACGGCCACATATTTCGTACATCCTTAACTCCAGAAAATATTATAGCAAGCAATTCCAAATCGGGAAAACTTAATTCAGAGAACTGAAAACTAAAAATTTCTTAAATAATAAGAAGTTAATTGTTATACTTACATGAACTCCTGAACGAGGCTTAAGACTCCTCACTCTAGAGGCCAATATATTTTTCAATCTTGTTTCATTACGATATCAAATGGACTAAAAACCGAACATAATCAATTTTAAATAAAATAATTATGCTCCGGACCAGGAAAATTGAATAAAACAACACACAAAACCTGTCCGATTGAGTGAAAAAAATGTCAACAAAATCTTTGATAACTTTACACTTTTTCGAGTTTAATTATTAAATAAAATCCATATGTAACTGTCTACACTTTTTAATTCACATTTAATAATGATATTTTAATTAATTTTCACTATATTTATCACGATTTTCTTCACATAGTTCTCTGCAAAATCCACACAAATTTAATAAATGGCCGCCATTTGTGTTATTTTCAACACAATTCACCACTACATATACATTTTATTCAAGAAATTATTTTATTAGAAATATCGAAACTGGAGCCAACTTCATCAGGCCGCTCCAAAAAGCACGGCATTTAAATGAGAAAGAAATTGTGGAGCTTTGAAAAGTTTCGAAGATTACAACAACAACAACTGCCTAGTAGGTGGATTAAGTTGGCAACAGTTCAATATAAACGTTGAATTATTTATGATGTTTTTGCAACAATATATATTTAAAATGAAATTGGTAGGCAACCACACGATATGAGAAGAGGAGGACTACATGTGCCCAAATGTATTTCCTTAAATAAATGCGAATTTCATTTTAAAAATATCATATAAATAAAATGACGAAATGCAACCAACTTAATCCACGAGAATTTTTAAAGGTGGTGAAATTTAAAAGTGTTAGTGCAGAAATTTTAAATGGAATTTGTTTCGGTTCCGGTAGCCATTTATGGAAAGTTAGTATTTCGAAAATGCAGATGGTACTGAAAGCAATTT
Organism: Leptarthrus brevirostris; assembly: GCA_964036015.1. NCBI lineage: Eukaryota > Metazoa > Arthropoda > Insecta > Diptera > Asilidae > Leptarthrus > Leptarthrus brevirostris. The sequence goes on from OZ038373.1 coordinate 12,939,615, forward strand.
CAATAATAACAATTTTTTTTCTTTTTTCAATAAAAATTCTTATTATTAAATTATTAAAACCAAAATATCATTTTATAATTTTAATACATCCATTTATTTTTTAATTGTATTAATGCCCCCTCACTTTCTTTAATTTTGAAAATTTTCCAGTTTTTTTGCTGTTTAAAAAAATCGAAAAAAAATACTATTTCCAACAGCTTTCGACCTACCGTTGACATAACTGCTGTTGGCTACCAACGAATTCTTGTTCTGGATATAAAAATTTACGTCAAGTGAACCGCATATGATTTTATTGAAACAAAAAGACAGACCTTCATAGCATACCAAATACAAATCTGCATTTATAAAAAAATAACAACGTTTCACTAACTAAACTACATTTGTTTTCATTTCTTTTTTCATACATTTTCAATTTTTAAGATCAAATTTATATCTATTCTTCAACAGCAGTTGCCGTTTGCTGAGTTTTTCCCACTAGTTTCGCCATCATTTTATCCTCTTTAGCCTTTTTCTTGGCCTCCTTCTGTTGCTTGCGTTGTTCCTTTTCCTTTTTCTCCAAAAGCTCCTTAAATCTATCTTCTCTTGGATCAATCTTAAAACCAAAGTGCCTACGCACTTCTTCGACAAGCCGTTCTTTCCTCTCCTTAGCAGCAAGCGCATCCGCCTCCTTTTTAGCAATTTTTGCGTTCAAGTCATACTTCCATTGTTCTAATTTTTCGACCTTTTTGGCTATTTCTTCTTGACGTTTTTCTATTTCTAAACGCTTTGCCTCCTTTTCAGCTTTTACCACTTGCATCATTTCTGGTAAGGTGTATGGAAACGCAACACTTTCATATTCCGTCTTCAGCTTTATATCTTCTTTGGTAGGAAAACAAATCCGCGGATCAATGTTGCTAGCTAGACCATACTTTCCAAACATTTTTCGTTGATATTTTTCGGTGAGATGAATCCACGAATGGGGCTCATCATAGGGAAGCTGCTCGTGAAGCATTCGTCTATGCTGCGGGAGTAATTTTGATTTGTTGAAAAACTCTGGCGGCTTCTTAACCTCTTCTGCGGGCTCATCTTCTGCGAATGATGCTGGAAGTTCGGTTGTGTTTTGCGAAGATAATCGAGACAAAGTAAGCATTAGTGTTGAGTTATTGATTTTAGAAATCAAAACCGATCTACTTAGCGTATTTTGTAAGCTACACACGTTCATTTCGGCGAGAAATTTATAAATAAAAATAATTAGAAATGTCAAATATTTTTCAACATCTTCTTCTTATACAAAAGAAATAAGCACCATAAGTGACCATCTAGAAACGTGTAGTAGCAAAATAATTCCAAATCAAATTTCTAAAATTTTTAATAAATGAGTAAATAATTTCTATTTAATTCAATCTATGATTAAATAAATGTATTAATTCTAAACTTTCAAAATGAGCTGTTAAATAAATCGTCTTTGTCAAACACGTTGCTGTCAAAAGTGTCAACGGAGCAACTTTCACTATGTGCGGTTTTATGGCGAGAAAATAAAAATGAAGATAATCTGAATACTGAAATAAAAATTGCTCTTGGACCAAATAAATGGAAAATAAATTGCACAAAGTTTAGTTGTCTACAGATTCCCGAACGGGTGGGTTCGAGTGCTTAAAATTACAACGAGTTTAAAATTAGCATAACTAAATTTCATAAAACGTTTGGAAAAAGGAAGTAATTTTTAACAAGAAAATGGAATTAAGGTAATATATAAGAGTTATTAAAAATCTTTCATCCTATCATGTTAGCTGTCTGTTATATTTTCAATTTAATTAACAAAGTAGGAGTTGGTTTTCAAGCCATAAATCAAAATCAACAATGCTGACCTCAACTAAAAGTTCAGTTCTGATAAAGTTATTTTTGGTTTCTAGCACGAAATACAACGTGATTAGCATTGTAAAACGCATTCGAAGAGTTGACGTAAATTTTATTTCCTCTAAATTTATCTCGTTCTTCAATCTTTTTCGAAAAAAAATGTTTTGCCGGTAGGTTGGGAAAATTACAGTTTTAAGTTATTAGCATGTAATTGATAATTGCTGCTAATTATCTTAGCTTCTCTGTTAATAGGAATTTAGCTGTGATTACTACACATGTACGCTTTAATTGAAAATGCTTTTGAATGACGAAAATGGAAAGTGGGGTGAGCATATTAATCGTTCATGTAAAAATCTTTGAATAATTATTTAAATGAAAATCAAGAAGTTGTATAACTAAATGCGATACGCGAGGCTTGCGTGTGTCGACCATAAAAACCCCGGTGGCCTTCAATCATTACATCGGCGTTGTTTAAAAGATTCTCTAAAAAAAACGTTTAACGCACAAACAGTTTCTATTTCATAAGAGGTTTAAAAATTGAACGCGTTTTGACTTTGATTGGCATTAAGTACAATTAATATAAAGCCACTAAAACATTATCTTTTCCTTGTAAACGGAAACGCGCAAAGCTTTAACAGGTACTGCAATTCCTCTACATTTATAAACCAAACAAATACTGGTGGGCGTAAGAAACGGCGACTAGAAAATTACATTTCCTTCTAAATCTTATAATTTTTAGTGGTGTCTTTGGATATTACTATTAATTGTGAAATTGTGCATCAGAAGAGCTGGTGCTACTCTGTAATACCCATAATTATTCAATGCTGTGTTGCCATATACACTTGTGGTGTGCCAGTGAAATCCAACCACAACTCAAGATTAAAAGTCATGTTACACCTCATCGATAAGGTTTCCTAGTCTCTCCCTTTTTGAATATTGACTAGATTGTAAAAAAATGTTGCCAGAAAAGATTCACCTTGTCCTAGGTTAGGGTTGGTTGCCTAAAAAGGCACACTTAGGCCTAAAAGTTCCATTATTATACCACAGTTGAGGCTGTGCGCTCAACCCAAAAATCGCCTAAGAGAGGAAGGCCTACCTAGAGCTCTTTAGAAGGCCAAACTAGATTTCTGTTATCAGTAGAACATAGTTATCGGGGAGCCAGCAAGTATTGTTGGCTAGAGCACAATAGTGCAGCCCTGTCACGTAGCCGGGAACAATTTAGAGCTCTTGATAAATCAAACTAGATCATTGACATCAGTGGAACATAATTCGGTTAACTCCTTGAAGAAGGCGGAGCCTATGGCCTTGTCCTAACAATTAGTGTACATATGAAGCTTGATAAAAATGACCTAGAAAAATTCTATCACCGTATAAATTGCAATTTAATACTGCTACCCAATGTAATACTACCTTTCCCTTTTCTTACTATATTCAAATAACTCATAACATTTTTCTCAATCTTTAAGGGAAGGCCAAATACTCTGTCTTGGAAATCCTTTACTTGACATCTCTGCCACGACAGATTTCGATTTTCTCAAAAAGTACGATCTTAAGCCAAATGATGCAATACTTGCAAACGAAAAGCACAAAACACTTTATGATGAACTAATTCAGAAGTACAAAGCCGAATATATCGCAGGAGGTTCGGGTCAAAATACACTTCGGGTTGCTCAGTGGTTTATGGAAAAACCAAATGTGGGTGTGTTCTTTGGTTGTGTTGGAGAAGATAAATTCTCAAAAATTCTCGAAGAGAAGGCTCGAAATGATGGAGTTAATGTACGATATCAATATACTAAGGAGCAACCAACTGGAACTTGTGCTGTCCTTATAACTGATAATCATAGATCACTTTGTGCAAATTTAGCTGCAGCGAATCTCTTTAGCGTAGAGCACATTCGAACTCCGGAAAATAGAAAAATTATTGCAGAAGCCGAATACTTTTATATTGCTGTAAGAATTGTTACTCAGATTCAGTTGTGTTAACTAAAAAAAAAATTGTTTTAGGGATTTTTTCTTTCTGTCAGTCCACTTAGTATCATGGAGATCGCAAAGCACGCCTTAAACTACAATCGAACGTTTATGATGAATTTAAGTGCTCCTTTTCTTGCGCTGTGTTTTAAAGAACCGTTAATGGAGGCTATACCTTATGTCGATATTCTTTTTGGTAACGAAGCGGTAAAAATCATATTATTATTAATATTTGAGCAATAGTATAATTTCTGTAAACCATTTCAGGAAGCAGAAACTTTTGCTGAGGTACAAGGTTGGAATACAACAGACTTAAAGAAAATTGGGCGGCAGATTGCGACACTGCCGAAATTAAATAAACTGCGATCTCGCCTAGTTATAATTACTCAGGGACATGGTCCGGTGCTTGTTTTTCAAGAGGATAAACTAGTCGAACATCCTGTAGTTGAACTGGACAAATCAAAAATAGTTGACACTAATGGCGCTGGTGATGCATTTGTTGGTGGTTTTCTAGCACAATACATTCAGAAGAAACATTTAGACGTTTGTGTACGTTGCGGAGTATGGGCAGCTCAAGAAATTATTCAACGCTCAGGATGCACTTTTGAAGGAACTCCAGGTTTTAAAGAATAAAATTGATTAACACATTATTTAGACCACTTCTTTAGTATATAAAAAAAACATAATAATTGTAAATATTTATGTATATAATTTATGATAATTCTGTCTCGAAATAAAGAAGTTTTCTAGAAATGTTCTGAGTGGGTTTTCATGGTGTTCTAAGCCAGCCCTATATGCTGTAATATTGCGTGGTCAAATGGGAGTTTTCTAAGCAACAATATTTGATTACAGAACCGTTTGTTTGATTTAGTCTACAGAATCTAATCTCTAATGAGTGCGATTTACAGCTTTAGCTAGAAAAAATAAAAGAGAAAGGACTTAGGCGGATAGAAGGATGTCTACACATAACACTATCACTAATTAAGTTAGTTAAAATTGCAAGAAATATTTTAACATAGGAAAAATTATTTATTTCTTTGTTTTAAAGATAAAAAATGAAGAAAGTAGACTGGTAAACAAAATATAATGAAAATGAATATTGTTCGCATCCGAAACAAAAACCGATTTCAATAATTTATTTCATAGCGACTGCAACTTGATATTGCTGTTGTAATTTTTGTAGACTCTCTCTATGTTTATCTTGTTTCTTTCCTAAAGTTTCGAGGGTATCATTGCAACGTTTTAATTCTTTTTTTATGTATTCTATGCGCTTTCCGACATTTTGTCGCGACTCTTCTAAATCTTGCTTTACCAGAACTGGTCCAATTAATTTGTAGACTTTATGTTCACCTTTTAAAAGGTTTAGTTCGTCAAGAACACAATTGTTCTCGTTAAGTTGTCCTTCTAATAACTGTTGCTGTTTCATCAGTTTTCCGAGATCTAAAATTATATGCGATAAGTCAAAATGGAAAATATTATAACATTTTAGTTAGGTATTACGTTAGAATGTTTGTAGGAATATGGGATAACTGTTTTAAGTTTTGTATAACACTTTTTCTATGTGAAGAGAAGTTTTGCAATAAAAACCATTGCATACAATTGAATCGGCTATTTTGAAAACTGGAATTGACCTTTTCCGAAATTATCGATTCAACGCGCGTCCTTGTGTTGAAAATGATTATGTTGTGGATTGGCCAAACTTTATATAGAGCAAAATATCTCATAATTTTACGATTCTTTGTGGATATTTGCCAATGTTGTCGTTACATAAATTTCGCAGTTTCGCTCAGTTTGCATTTATCAATGTATTTCCAAAGATTTCAAAGGAATCGAAGGATTGAATATTAGAGAACAATTGTAAGCAATATTTCATAGAACTTGGTCTGAGTGAGTTTACGCAAGTCGACGTCGAATAAAAACGATACCGCACAAGGCGACGTTTTATGTGTGTCGTTTGAAAACTGTCTTTACTTTTCCCCGGCGCTAAATTTGCTAACGAATTCAGTATCCAAATATTGGTTGGTTGGTTTTTGAGGGGCGGAAAGATGTGTATCTTCCGTGCACTGAGGCCCTTACTGGCTCGCAGTACGCCCCCTGCTCGGCAGCGTACCCTAAGGTACACTGTCGAGCCAACTGATCCCCGTAACGAATTGGAGAATTCGATTATAACCCGATTTCTTATCTTCTGCTAAATCTTTGCAGTAGTATATTCCTAAGATTCTAGACCTTTTTTGCGTAAGGGCTGGGCATTGGCCGAGAACGTGTAATACGGTCTCGTCTTCTTCCCCACATCTCCTGCATAGACTATTGTTCGCCCTTCCCATTTTTATGGCCTGCATTTTACCATTTTTATGGCCGGCATTGGCCGAGAACGTGTAATACGGTCTCGTCTTCTTCCCCACATCCCCTGCATAGGCTATTGTTCGCCCTTCCCATTTTTATGGCCGGCATTGGCCGAGAACGTGTAATACGGTCTCGTCCTTTTCCCTACATCCCCTGCATAGGCTATTGTTCGCCCTTCCCATTTTTATGGCCTGCGCCCTTAGTCTTGCATGTCCTGTCACAAGGCCAACAAGAAGTTTCAGTTTGGCTTTGTTAAGCTTAATGGTCTTTTCAGATTCATATGCATTGAGAGTTCCCCCAAACGCCTTTGTGTGTCTGGCGATATCGGATCCCTCTCATTTTTCCTTGCGCCTACTCGTTACCCATTCCATGGTTTCTTTTTTAATTTCATGGATGGGTTAAACTCAGCGTGAGCATTATTGGAGTGTCCTCGTTTGCGCCTCTCCGCGCCAGCTCATTTGCTTTTTCATTTCCTGGGATGCCACAGTGTCCGGGCATGTATATTAGGGTGACATCGTTTTGTGTCCCTAGCTCCGTTAAGGTCTGTTTACATCAGTCTATCGCTTTGGATTTTACCTCGGCATTAGTTAGAGATTTGATGGACGCCTGGCTATCCGTGCATATTGCAATCCTAGAGGATCTTACTCCCCATTCTATTAGCTGTTTAGCTCCCATCTCTATCGCTGCGATTTCACATTGAGGGACCGTTTACCCCACCCCACAACTCCAGGTTAAGTTCCTCGTACGATATTCCAAGCCGTCAAAGCGTGTATAAATCGCTAAAGTGTTTTCTTGGATCACCCTATTGTTGATCCATTAATTTTTTGTTGGAAACTGAGTTTTAAAGATTGCCTCTAAATTTGGGTTACCAGTTTTAAAGTCCCAACAATCTTCTTCCTCAAACAGTCCCTTTATCGTATTTCCATTACATACTCGGTCGATCTTTTCATGTTAATTTTGCATTCCCCTTATCTTCCACAGTTTATTCATACGTACACGTGTAGCCGAGTTAAGTGGCACTTGTTTAACATAGAGTTCTAGTGGAGTAATATTTAGAATGACCTCAAAGGCTCTTGTGATATTGACCTGGTAGCCCCCGTTATGTCTAGACAGCACATACGTTGGGCCTGGTACATAATCTGTCTTGATTGACTATGTAATGACTAACTCCTATGATGTAGATGTAAAGGTGGAGAAAGATTTAAAAATTAGTGATCATGAGACTTTGTCTATTGGCATAAATCATACCGTATCGAAGAACTGTGAAACAAACAGGGTGGAATTTTTAGAGTATGATAAAAATTGTTTTGTTAATGAATTGAATGTTATTGGTATGTCGGATGTAGCTTCTATTGAGGATCTGAATGAATGCGCGAATGGTTTTGGTGAAAAAATTAAAGCCGTAGTACAGAAATTTGTACGATGAAAAATTAGGCGAGGTGAAAGTAATGACTGGTTTACAGAAGATTTAAGAAGATTGAAGAACGAGAAAATTAGAAGATACCGAGTGGCGTCCTTATCAAGTGACCAGAGTGATTGTGAAAATTATAAAATAGCAAGAAATATTTACAAACATAAAATAATTGCGGAAAAAAGGAATAAAATCAACAAAATTATTACTAATGCCGCCTCAAACCAAACTGAAATGTGGAAACAATTGAAAGAATATGTACTTAAAAAAAGTAAATCTGAAATTAAGGAAATAATATATAAGGGAGAAACCTGCAACGAGAGTACGCTAATGGCAGAGAACTTTAATAAATTCTTTGTGGAAAGTATCGAAGAAATTAGTACATCTATTACATCAGTAGTTTATGACGACAATTTGTAAGAGGTGAATAATGAATTTGTTTCGAAATACAAATTTGGCGGAATTAAAGAAAATATGTCTGAAAATTAAGAATAAGAGGGATGTTAATATGATAAATGTCAAAATGATCTTGGATAGTTGAAATATACTCGGCGGCGTACTTGTGAAAATTATCAATCAGTCAATGAACCAAGGTAAGCTCCCGGAAGAATGGAAAGAATCAGTCATATACAAATACAACTGGAGGAATACATGGAGGAAAATCAATTAATATTACAAGAGCAGTCAGGTTTTAGAAAAGGCCACTCTTGTGAGACAGCATTAAATATGTTGCTAATAAAATGGAAAGAAGGTATACAGAAAAGGCACAAGATAATTTCAGTATTTTTGAACTTCAAACGGGCCTTTGAAATAGTGGACAGAGATATTTTAATTAATAAGTTGAATAAGTATGGGATCAAAGGAAAAGAATTGATGTGGTTTAAGAGCTATCTATCAGGGCGAATACAGCGGACAAAAGTTAATGGAGCGATGTCTCAAAGAATTAATGTAAGCTTGGGTGTACCGCAGGGATCTGTTTTTGGGACTCTACTGTTCCTTATATACATTAATGATATAAAGAGTGTATTGGACAACATAAATATAGCGCTATTTGCTGATGATGCATTATTATACATTGCTGGTAATGATGTAAATGAGTGTGCATATGTAATGGAACAAAATTTACAAAAATTGAACGTGTGGCTACAAATGAATAAATTGAAATTGAACACTAGTAAAACGAAATTTATGACAATCAATGGTGAATATGAAGGTACTTTGAAGATTGCAGATTCTTTTATTGAGCAAGTGGAGAAGATTAAATATCTAGGGGTGATAGTGGACAATAAATTTAAATTTAAAGAGCATGGGAACTATATATGCGGGAAAATTGGTAAACAAATCGGGTTTTTAAGGAGAATCAGAAAATCAGTGTCGGTATTTACATCTACCAAGATTTATAACACAATAGTGAAGTCACATTTTGAGTATTGTTCGTCAGTGTTGTTCCTAGTATCCAGTGGAATAATGGACAGGCTTCAGAAGCTTCAAAATATGGGAATGAGAGCGATTCTTCAATGTAATAGGTATGTGTCTGTTAAGTGTATGCTGGAGTCGTTGTGTGGATGAGTGTGCGAGAAAGAATTGTGCTAAATGTGTTACTGTTGATTTTAAAAATGAAAAATGGGTTACTGCCTGAATATTTGAGTGATTATTTAGTTTATACAAGTGAGATGCAGCCATATAACTTGAGACGAGTGAATGAATTTAGGTTAGTGAACTTTACTACAGCAAGGACACAAAATTCGTTAATTTACAAAGGTTTGAAAATGTATAATTGGCTTAAATATAATGCAAGTGTAGTAAATATAAATAACTTTAAGAAGTTTTGAATAGAATTTATAAAAAATAAGTGGGATACACTAATTAGTGATTAAGAATTAATTTTTGAGCTCTATGTAAGTTAACTCTTAAAAGTATGTATGAAGGAAGTGTGCCTGTTGTTGTTAAAGCATTTATATATTGCTAATAAATTATTATTATTATTATCTATTGCAAATTTTTTGGAAAAAAACTTCTCAAACCTAAACATCGCACACAACTGAACACAGGCAAGTACGACATATAGTATGTAGCTTTCAGTTCGTGCACTAAATATGTTTTTCTTTTACTATGAATATACCATTTTTCTCCATATTCTAGTGCAACCTTGGGCATGACACTGGACTATTACTTTATATGCCTCTTCATTTACAATTTTCTTCGTTGCTATACCCCAATACTTATTTGATAGGCTGAAATTAAAGAGTTCCTCCGGAAGATCTTGTGGATCTTGTGATCTTAATCATTCCACGTTAGTCTTATCTAGTTACTAGTCGGGTCTTTGAGAATTTACTTCAGCTACCTGTGAAAATTAAGCATGATAATGATGATAGTATTTCGACATGTCTCTTATAGCTATTTTGGTTTTTTTATAGGCACATGTTTAATTCACGAGGATGACAACACTGCTTATAACTGGTGCCTTTATAACTAGCCCTTCCAAAGCATTCTTCTGCCGTTAGGCACTGACGGCTCTAAATTAGAAGGCAGAGTAGGTGGAGGTATCTTCTAAGAACATTTGGACCTCGATATCTCATTCCGCTTACCTGACTACTGCAGCGTGTTTCAGGCGGAAATCATATCTATAAAGGTAGACACGGACCGCCTGAATCCTTTATTAAATCCCTCACAGAAGTATATAATACCTCCAAAACGGTTGTAACATGTCGTGGAAATACGGCTCATCTGGGTGCCTGGACATAGTAATATGTAGAGCCGACGAACTAGCGAGAATCGGTACAACTCGTCCTGATTCGGACATTAACGACCAGCTGGGTAAACCGCTGGGCACTTGCAATCTGGAACTCTAATAGGAATCTCTCAGGATTGCAAATATTAATTGGCAGGAGGAACATACCTGCAAGATTACCCGACAGATATGGGCAAAACTTGACAGTAAACGGTCAAGAGAGCTAATCCTACTCGGACGCAAAGCAATTAGCAGTACCGTAGCCGTTATTACGGGCCACTGCTTCATAGGTAGACACACCAATAGACTAGGCGCACCTTCAAACGACTTCTGTAGGGAGTTAGCATGACGAAAAGAAAGAGGAAACCATACTTCACCTCCTCTGTAACTGCTGGCCTTAGCCAACTGTCGGAACCGCTTTTTAAGCTCCCCTTCTTTGAAGAGCGAACCGAATTAGGCTCCACTCACGTCAGAGACCTGGCTCGATTTATCAGGAGTTCCAAATGGTTCCCAACGACAGGTTAAGGCTGAACACCCTTTTCATCCTAGCTAAATTTATTTTGACTCCCCGTGAACTGGTTCCACTGGAGACAGGGAGTAACAGGTTCACCCTCTTTTTCTCTAGGTATTTTTATGGGGTTTTAAAAATCGTTGTAGCCTCAATTTGTGGTATTACAATGAACCTCCTTGGTCTAAGTGTGCCTTCTGAGGCAGGTACTTTAACCTTAAATCACGATATATTGAAATAGGATAATGGATTATATTGTTAAAATGTTTAAAAACCATTTATTGTTGCGTATTTCTTGTGAGACTCACTAATAGAAGTACCGCACGATTGGTAATTAACCTAACTTTTATTATACTATTCTTTCTATACAGTTTGATATACCTACAAATTAACTATTATTGCTTTATTTGATAGAAATATTGGTAATTTTAATATTTCGATGAACAAATGGGACAGGAAAAAGGTATCAGTTGTTAAATAAAAATTCATTTTAACTCACCTTTCTGAACTGATTGGTATTGCTCAAGCTCATTTTGCAATTTCTTTTGAAGTGCAGCGCTGTCTTTATCAATTTTAGTGCTGGTTTGAGCCATTTTTATTAGATTTCTCTAGCAGACCTTCTACTTCACCACAATTTTATTAGTAATAGCTTATTAGTTTGTCAATGTCAAAAATTGTCTTCTTCTTTATTTTCAAGCTAGCGACAAACTAGCCCTGGTTAAAATATTAAATTTTAACTGTGGGGAAAAATTATTTAATGTTTTCTCTGAAGATTAGAATATATCCTAAAAATTTAAAATACCTCCTTGAAATATTTTTAATTATTGAATTGAATTATTCACGAAATAATTAACGTTAAATTTGTATGTGCCTCGGTACCGCATAAAATTCTGCCAGCAAGCATGGTGAATATAGATGTCAACATTTTAATAATTTATACGGTTTTTTAACCTTTTCGTACGCAGCCTTATATCGAAACTATAATTTCCATGTTATGTTGACTTTAAATTTCTTATTAAATTGAGTAAATTATAAAATTAAACAATTCAACAAATTCCAATATTTTTGATTTTTTTTTCTTCTTAAAAACGATTGGTAATACCACAAGATGTCATAACAATTCTGACATTTCTCTTCATCGATGAAAAATTTCTTATCTTATTTGTAAATAATAAATATGTTTAAAAGATAGCAAACTTGATCTGTGATTATTCTGACTTGTGGCCTCTTTGTTTAATTATCTAGCGGCTTGAGGGAAAATTTCCTTGAATAAAATGGAGGTGAATCCTTTAAGTGTAATTTTAGTAAAATCTGATAGCAAAGGTGATCGATTACTCTTTCGCTATCCGTATAAAATAGAAACACAAAATAACACTACTAAAGAAAATAAACGACGAAATCCATATTCAATAAACATTGTAGATGATGTTCTTCAATCTCCCCAGCAGCAAACCACTAACATTCACAAGGGACAACTCTCAGGATTTACTGACGAAGTGTTATCGACATTATTTGCAGTTAAGTTAGAGTTATGTAACCAAAAATTTGAGCTAAAAGTAAACGATGTAAGATTTGTTGGACATCCCACACTAATGCAGGCCAAAGAAGGAAAAGAAGACCAAAAAGCATCATACAGTCTTATAAACATTGTTTTTGCTCTTTATGCCCAGGCTAGCTACTCTATAGTCAAGTGCTACTATGAATTAAGTAAAAAATTGGGATACGCTTTAGTTCACGAAGAAAATCGGGTAGGATACTTATCAGACGAAATGAATGTTATGGTGAAAACTCACGATGAAGTTGCAGCCTTATTGGAACAAGAAAAAGGTAATCTTGTTGGTCCGGACTTGTCATCGTTTGACTTAGTTCTCGAAAGATCAACACTTGCACAGTGCCTTAAATCAATCTATCATGATCTTTGCACGACTGGACTGCTCAATACAACAATAAACCAATTTGTAACTCTCAGTTTTTGTTTGCCTCAAAAAGCTCATCAGTTTCATAAAAAAGGTGTTGTTGTGGAACCGGAAACAATAGACAGGTGCCTACAATCGCTTAAACCATATCATGGCATGCTATTGCTTGTGGATTTTGCAGAATTACTAGACTGTGTGCCCCCTTCTGGTGCTAGAATGCTTTTACAATTAATTGAAGTTTACAATCCTTTAAAGAGCTTACAAAATATGGCGTCTGATGCTGATCTTTTGATAGATCATGTTTATCAGCTAGTCGGTCACTTAGTTTATTGGGCTAAAGCGACTATTATATATCCGTTGTGTGAAACAAATGTTTATGTGATAGCACCAGATGCTCCACTCCACACACATTCTCCGCTGGTTGAGAAGTTTTCGGCGCGCTTTCCAGGAATGTCCTTAATTGAAGTAATTAGCGATTTTTCGTTACCAACTTCGATTGGACATCTAACCACACCTCTCCAACAACCAGCTCGTCAAGGAATCCTTGCTCAAATGGTACTATGGATGTTGCAGCACCACTTACTAATGCAATTGCATACTTACGTTCAGTTCATGCCGAATGATCATGGGGAATGTGACGAAGTTTCAGCTGAATTTGAAATTGGGACCCAAAATGATCTTAGCGATGATGAGGACATGTAAGTATAAGCACTGGTCAAGTCCTTGATTTTTATTATATTTTACATAGGAATGCTGGATCACTTCTTAGTATGTCTAGTCAACCGTTACCAGTTCCAAACACAAGTCGCAGATCGATTACAGATGAACATTTTTCCGGAGCAGATTCAACAGTTTCAGATAATATTGTAGCGCAGCCTTCTTCTAGTCATAAATCAAATTTTAGGTATGACACAATAAAACCTTACCAGAAGACTTAAATAGTTTATAATTTGTAGCATGACCCAATCAGCATCTCTTAGTACGGAAAATTGTGACAGTAACAGCATAGCTTCCATAGACGATGAAGATAAAATCAAAGAATTGCTCAATGCTTTTCCGGAACCAGATCGATCTGCTGTTCGCCGTATTCCAGCTGCATCAAACGTGGAAGACTTGTCTTTAATGGTCAAGTTGTGGCAAGCAGGCTATTTTAAAGGGGAACACCACCTTGAAGAAATTATGTACTTTGAAAACTTGAGACGGTCTCAATTGTTGCAATTATTAGATAAATTTCGAGATGTCCTTATTATTTATGAGACCGAGGACCCGGCTATTGCGTCACTATACTCGCAAAGCTAACACATACAGAGAAATGGAAGGAGTGTTTTTCAATAAATTTTTATTGTTTTGTTAAGTTTTTTTTTAATAAAAGAAAACGTTTTATTTCTTGTTCCTTACGATTTTTTGTTATACGATGTGGCCAAAGCCTGGCCCTTTGATGCGTTAGCATGGTTTTGGGCGGAAGGGAATAAGGGGGAAGTGAGGAAACTTGGGTCTTGTTTCTGCATTGCTGCGAGCTGTACAACAGCTTAGCCCATAATTTCATAATAAAAGCTCACGGGGAGACCTGGTCTCGAACCCGGGACGCATGGCATGGTGGTCGCGCTGCTCAACTAATTGATCCAACTCAGTCTCCTTTGTTGTTGGCATTCCGTGCACACTATTTAAGAAAGAGGCGCAATAACCATTCTTAGCAGCCTCTGGAATGAAATCCAAGACATTAGTAATAACGACATGTTGCATATCCGAATTGAAACATATGGAAGTTGTGCGAGGAAATATTAGGCCGCTAAAGGGATTTTCATTAACAATTTAGTGGTACCTCTAGTACTCTACAAAAGGTGTCAGGAATTACGATGACTTATCCAAATAGCAAAGATGTTAGGGGGAAATCAGATAGACCATCTACCCCAGACCTTCACAATTAGAATGAAGTAAACAAGATGCTTGTGGTGATTTTTTGACGTTGAAATTTACAATAGTTCCCATTTTCGCTGATATCCAATTAGGCAAGTTTGATCGATACCGCCAAGGAATCTTTCCAAAACGTCACGCACCTTAGTAACCACAGAAACAGAATAATTTTATTAAGGATAGAAGTCAAATTTTAAAAAATAAAATGGCAAGTGCTCAGTCAGATATTGTTTTTCCAGAAGAATTGGAATATTTTGTCCTAAGCCTTCGGTGCTTTACAGTGGCAGATGTGGGCAGCAAGCACTGGATTGATTGCCACGAAATGGTTATAAAGTTGTCTCAGCAGGCAATTTTAGAAGCAAGTTCCTGTCGCGAGGAAGCAGTTAAAGAGTATATGGTGCTACATTCCAAGCTTAAAGTGCTTGTCCATGAAGCCTATTGTATACTTGTTTGGAAATTAAAAGTTTTACCAAAATTGCTCGAGATTGAATCCAATCCTGCGGCCACATTTTTACTCTATACAGTACTTTTCCATGAAGGGGCGGTTATTTCATTGCTTGAAACTACTTTATTTCATCAGAATGGATGTCAGTCCCTTGAAGAAGCAGCAGTGGATTTGGTAGATTATTGCGCCCAGGCTGTAACACAATTGATTGGTCTTGTAAGGTAAGCGTATGGAAGTAATTTGATTTTTTTTTTTCAAAATTATCTCCACAGCATGAAACATCACGAAAATACTACCAACATAGATGTGGATGAATCGACACTTACTGAATTGGAAAGACAGAAGAGAGATTTGCTTTACAAAATTGGAATTCGTTGTCTTTCCATTTTAAACTATCTTGCTGATAGTTTGGATAAAATTTCACTTAGCGCTACAACAAGGATGGTTACAGTTCATGACATTCCGTGTCTGTTGAGCGAAGTTTTGCATCTCAAGCCTTGGTTGCGTAGAACGAGTAAAGGATTTCAGAAATTGATTGGTGAGAATAATTATCAGTTCGCATTTAAGTATACTATTTCGTACATTAGATGAAAAATGGACGTTTGTTGAAGGAGATAAAATTTTAAAAGTAACAAAATCTGAAGCCCAAGCATGGTTTTGTCTTAGGCAACTGTTGCTCCATCCGGCAATTATAAAAAATTATGAAATTAACGATTACCGACAACGAGAGCTATCAAAGGTTTTTCTGTACAATTCTTAACGTTCATTTACGCAATATTTTAATAAAATTTTAGTGTCAAGGGCTGCTAAACGATACAGTTTTGGATCAGTTGCCTCCCTTAGCTGAATTTAAACATTTCCTTTGCACACTAACCACAACTGGTGTAAGAAGCAATACCAAAAGCAAGCATAACTTAATTCTGGAAGAAGTTCCTCAGATTAAAGAAAAATTACTTAAAGAAGCTGACGATTATGGTGGATTTCTAAAAATCGCTCTCGAACAAGCTGAAATCTTTCTAACATCTGAAAGAGAAGAAATATTTAATCTTGCAAGACGTTTAAATTCGGCATATAACACAGATATGCTCGCCGAAATGGATGCCAAGGTACCCTCAGAT
This sequence comes from Leptarthrus brevirostris, assembly GCA_964036015.1. NCBI lineage: Eukaryota > Metazoa > Arthropoda > Insecta > Diptera > Asilidae > Leptarthrus > Leptarthrus brevirostris. The sequence continues at coordinate 12,955,805 of OZ038373.1, forward strand.
GAAGAGTGCGAAGAAGCTGGCCATAAATGTGGTAACTGCAAAAAGGATGCTGAGAAGAAATGTTCTAATTGTATGAGTATTTACTACTGCTCCAGGTAAAACTATTCCTTATTTGACCACCAAAATAATTCCATTGATCCATTTTAAGGGATTGCCAAGTTGAGAACTGGCCAACTCACAAACAAATTTGCATTAAACCATCAAATTAATGCTCTGCTTGCTTTGAACTTTGAAATTCACTCGAAATAGGTATTTTAATAAAAGTTGCTGTTTATCGAATTTTTGTTTTTAATTTAAAAATGAAAATTTAACTCGATTGCCTTAGATGGTCTTTGATGACATCGAGGGCTGGAGTTTCCTCCCCAAAATCTTTTATTACAACAACTGAACATCCGCATACCTTACGTGGTTTGCCTTCTTTGTCAATTTTGCACAATCCTGACCATTCGCCGAGTTTCTTGTGTGAATCCACTCGGATTAATGGGATTTGATGCTCATGGCATAAAGCTGTAATAAGCTTCTTGTACAATGGTTCTTCGAATGATTCAGCCAAAATGCAGAGAACAGCTTGACGCCTAGAAAAAATAAATAATAGGCTTAAAATCCATTTGACAACTACAAAAAAATTCAACTCACTTGTCTAAAGCTTTGCAAGCCTGATGAATACCATGGACTAGTCCATCAGCAATAAGTGATTTTTTCAATACTTCCTGAAGAGCCGTATTTATGTCCATAGCTCCAACAGCTGGGGCTACTGCGGGAACATCTCTAATAAGAAATTCGAATTTTTACTTGGTTATGTTTACAAATGAAGCGGTAGAATATATACTTACACATCAACGTCAGCCATTTTAAAATTCTATCGTCGTCTTTTATCTGTAAAATAACAATAACTTTTACTTAGCTTTTAGGATGGAAAGGAAAATTAGAAATTTTATTTCAGCACAAAATATTCCAACCCAATCGTACCTTTTGACAACCGGAAAAGAAGGAAACGTCAAATTGAAGGAATGCAGGTGTGACAATATTTGAAAATTAAAAAATACTAGACGCGTTCAGACAATTCACTGTTGAATTATTCGTACGAAGATATTTTTATAAATTCAATATATTCCTGATATTATAATAATGCGTTTTTTAATTACATTCTTCTGCTTGTATACAAATGTTATATTATGGACTATTTATTAAATAACCTAGACGGGGGTGTAATTGAATTTGTATTGTAAATATTTTGAAAGGAACTGTATTACTCCGAGTTTTCCCGCTTGGTGGATAAATTTAAGAGATGCTTTCCAACAATTGACCCAAATTATAAATACCAAATTATTTGAAAAATAATACACGTTTATACCAGGCAAAGCTAGAACAGTTGAAAAGACGAGTTATGGCATTTATTGCAGAAAACAAAATCAAAATTGTCTGGCTTGGTAGACTTTAACTATCCTCCTTTATCATTCAGTAAAATGCTAGCTAAAAAAAACCTTAGAATATATAACAACAGGAAAGGCCCTCATCTTCAATAACACATGATAATCCACTTTGTATCATCTTTTTTGCCTTAAGGACGTTCTTAGTAAGTGCTTGCTACCTCTCCCATGGGTTTTACTGGATCTGTTCGGGAAAATATTTATTAAGCCTTGGATAAGAAGTAAGATAAATGAAAATTTATAAGTGTGCCCTTCTACTTATACAAAATCCCAGCATCGAATCTAGCATTCAGGAATGATAAAAAAATTTCTTGTGCGGAGCTCATCTCTTAAGTGGATGATAAGTCCAGCAAACGAAATAAAGTTTGGAATTATAGTGTTAATTAGAACCAACAAGGAAACCATAAATCCAAAAAGAATTGGTCAGATTTCCGCAAACTTCGTTCTTCGGTCAAAGAAATTCCATTTTCACATCCGGAAGTTATCCATCACATCCAAGTCCTTCTAAAGCAAATGACACCCTTAATATCGCCATAACAACTTCCTTCGACCAGAAATAATAGCTTGTAACACGATTACAGACTAAATCAGAATTGTGTCCCGAAACAGCATTGCATCAATGTGTACTAGTACCATATTAAGACCCGAAATAGGATGTATATGCCCGTACAATCTTGGGGACACACAAAATTAAAATGACAATAATGACCAGCCTCAGCGGTGGTAGGTGTTCCAAAAAGCAATTCCATCAGGACCCAAATTAAGATTCAACGGGGTAGAAGACGGAGAAACTATTTTAATCACTGTAAATGTTTGGAAATTAAACAAGACAACCCTGTGGTACTCGGCTAAGGATGCGAATACAGGTCCGACCGTTTTTATCATCCTTTTTTATCTAAATTAAACCCGTGATCAATCTAATTATCCGAATTCGCTGACTTAGGACGTCCTCCCTTGTAAGAATCTTAAACGAAAGCAAAGGAAATTTACCAAGAATTTAAGGAGCCGGAACGTTTTCCATTACAGAATCTCACTGTTGTTGTACCACTCTTTCTTTTATTGTTGTGTTCAAACTTTAAAACTTCAACAATTACCATACAACTCTAATGTAGAGAAGAAAAATGTCTATTCCTGGCCACCGCACTTATGCTCCCTTTAGCCAAGGATAGTTAAGTGAACTTTTTTCCCATCGACTCTCCCGCTTCGTTCTGCTTTGATGATTTATTCCTGAAAACCGTAGCGTGAAATTTAAGCATTAAAATAAACTTTCTGGTTAACCCGTTTACAAGATGTCGACGATTTTATTTTACACTTTTAAATTGAAATATGTTTCCGATCAGTTTGCTCTCAGAGGACTTAGAACTTGACCGAGCAATGTAACAAGTGGGCTGAAAAGTTCGTAGGCTAACATAGTAACAAATATTTTTTTGACAAAATTCGATTTTATTAATCAATATAGTTGCCTTCGAGGGCGACACAACGATTATAGCGGTCATACGATTTTTCGATCCCATTTTTATATAGTACGATTTCTCTTTAGCCTCAAAATAGGCCTCAGCCTCAATTCGTAGTCTTATTCATCTAAAGGATGAAATCCCGAAAAAATGGCCCCATTTGAAGAAGAAAAAAGTGCTGTTTCATCAAGACAATGCACCGTGTCACAAATCAATGAAAACGATGGCAAAATTATATGAATTAGACTACGAATTGCTTCCCCATCCACCATATTCTCCAGATCTGGCCCCCAGTGACTTTTCCTGTTTGCAGACCTTAAAAGAATGCTCGCTGGAAAGAAATTTAGCACTGATGAAGAGGTAATCGCCGAACCTGAGGCCTATTTTGAGGCTTAAGAGAAATCGTACTATAAGAATGGGATCGAAAAATTTTATGACCGAATTTTGTGAAAAAAATATTTTTTACTATGTTAGCCTACGAACTTTTCAGCTCACTTGTTATTTGCTTCTATAACGTGAGATTAGGTAACATGTCGGATAGTTTTTTCATTGTGTATTTAAATTAAGATAGGTCTAAGGGATTTAGGACTTTCGTCTTTCAAAAAGTTTTGAAGATTCAAAGCAGAGCTTGAAGTGAAAGGAGATTTGATAAATTGGTCAGAGAGGTACTAGCCTCAGATCCGTTTCATACTCCTTCCATGCGAAAACTAACGCCGCAGAAAAACCTAAGGGACTTCCTATTGGGATGACTACAAACCAGACCAAAACTGTTTTCTTTTAAATTTTATTATTACCACACAAATCTCCACGGTGATTACTCTTGTGCCAACTATTTTGCCTACGGATCTGTAAAAGGAAGAAAACGACTCGTGAGTTTACAACTCAATGGGTTAACTGCCTAAACTACGCAATACCGCACTCACACTTCTCACTCACATTAGATCAGCAAAGTGGACATACCATCAGAGCTGACCTAATTCTGTGATTTGGAGGATTGATACCTGGACATACCAACTTAATCAATTCCTCCTTCATCGGACATACCAGATGATCACAGAACTTACTATGGTTTTATTACAATCCCGGACATACCACAGATAAGTAATAAAACCACCCAATAAGCGGACATACCAGCTATATTGGGATCATTCATAGGAGTGCGCTTCAGCTTCACCGGACATACCACGATCCGCTGAAGTCACATCCCTCCAATGTGCGGACACACCAGCACTATTGGCACAACCATACCATGTCCTCCAACTTCACCGGACATACCACGTTCCATTGGGGAGCACTTTGACGGATTCATAACACACTCACACACACAAATACTGAAACGACAGCCTACAATTAGAGGAACTACCACTCATAACTATAATCTAATTTTAACTACCAGTCACTGCACTATACCCACTACACAGTACACGGTACCCGCTACATAGTACACAGTACTCACTACATAGTACACAGTACCCACCTTTATAAATTATGAATAAAATCACTAAAATCACTATATGGATAGATTAAGATCTTTAACTACATTTCACCTTGCACGTTTTATTAAAACTGAGGATCTTTCATAAGGAGAATGAAAGCAAACCTCAGGAAACTAAAGGGTTGGTCTATACCTACAAGGTAACGCTAATTATTCTAGGAATTTTTGGGTGAGGGTCATAACTTACGAAATTTTAAAAGACATGTACAATTTGTTTACGCAAGCGGCGATGGCGCCTTTCCCATTACATTTTCCCAGAAGAGGTAAAGGATTAATTGAACTTGCCATTTATTGAAACCTACATTAAGTATTTGAATGTCTGAGGATGGAAAAGGGACCAAATCTTTCGGATTGTTTATCTATTTTACTATGGTTGTGTCTGCCCTAAAAATCTTGGATTTTTCTGAACTGGTTATTACCTGACATTCCAATCGAGCTCCGCTAAAAACAGACATAGTACGTACATAGTACATAGTACCACATCCCAACATAAGAGTGCGGTGACGTCCAAACGGAGCGTAAAAAGGCAGTCCAAAGGCAGGCGGGACAATTCTACCATCTTCATTATCGGCTTTTCATGGCACGAGGGCAACAAGGGTGGTGACAATGGCGGTTACAGTGCACGAAAGCCTAAGCGTTGCACTGATTGCCATCGGCAGCAAAGCGTGCTGCTTGTGGAATAGAAGATGATGAGCATACTGGTGAGCATACTGACAGGTAAAGCGTCGGGTCTGGCTGGCTAAGGGGGAGGAAACTGTTTGTCTGGAAAGACGAGTTCTCGCTCGATTTCCTCAGGTCCTAGTATTCTCTGTGCGGACTGAAAAATTCTTCTCATGGATGAAGCAAAGCCGACAGGCAGGAATATCCCTCCTGCAATTAACGGAGGAATCATTGTCGCCCTTTGAAGCAGCTAAGTTCAAATGCACTCGGGCTTCAAAACGGTTTTGATGCATTTTTATCGATTAAAGCTAAAGCTGACCCAGCAATGAATCCCGAGTCAGTGAGCAAGACTGATGCCTCCTAAGCCGACACTACGGTCTCGGTAACCAAAGGCATAGCGAAACAGACCGGCGAAGGGGGGGGGGGGGGGGGGGGGGGGGGGGAATGATCTTAACCCGATGGAGACAGCAGATGACCTGGTAGTTGAGGATAATTCGGCAACCAAGGGCGTTGCGAATCAGAGGGCTAAAACAGACAGCCCGAGGGAAGCTGTGATAAAGACAGACCCTCCTGCGTCGGGACCTAATGGGTGTAAATAAATCCTCATCACAGCAATCTCACCTATGCAAATGTACCCTCTTAAATATATTTTTAATGTTCAATTATAGCACCAACGAGTTGACCGCTTAGAATATATAACCACAGGAAAGGCCCTTATCTGTGAAACCGTGTACGTGTGATCGGCACTTTTCTTTTAGGCGAGGTGAGGACGGAGAGCTCTTCTCCTTAGTTTGCGAACTGTCAAAGTTATTGCCGCGAATTGTCCGATGGTTCAACAATTTTGTTTTGTAATTCCATATAAGTATAAGTTCCGAGTGTTTTTTTTACTCTTTATTTTAGTGCAATATATTAGAAAACTTTAAAGCTAATAGCTTCCAACTTTTTGAAGTGTAGACAGTGTAATTTAATAGTGAAATTGTTGAAATGAAATGCCCGGTTTTGTGTTGTGCAAACAATCGGCGTTGTACACGTGGAATATCGTTTTTGAGGGAAGTTTTTGATTAAAATAATGTTTTGTTAGTTCTTAAGATTGATATAATTGCATTGACACCCTAAGAACAGCAACGGAACGTAAAGAAAAGTGAAGTTTTTTGTTGGCGCGTTCTTAGGTTGTTTACATTTTCTAAGATCGAATTTTTTGCTTCTCCTAAGCTAACCCAGAGGCTCGTGATTTAACTTCTATAAAGGGACATTAAAAACTTAAATTCAAATTAAATAAATTAAATAGTTATATACTCTAAGAAAAAAACTCACTAATTTGCATACTCACATTTTTTGAATAAAATATAAGACTTTGAGAGAGAATTTTTCTCTTTTTGAAATGGTAATTAATTGGGATGGCTGTTTTTCGTTTATTGTTTTACTTATTTCTGTTTCATATGCGTTATTTGAAATTGTGTCCTCGGCCTATAGAATAAGGCCCTAAGAGACCTGTGAAATGCGACGGGGAATTCATTACCTGTAACTCGATCATTTTAGAGCTTCATATATACGGGTGCTTCAGATCGGACGTGCCAAAATAAGTGGGGTGATAGACCTCACCTAGGCAAACAAAAATTTGAGTGGCAAGGGGCATCTCAACCGTTTGGGAATTATAGGGTGATGAATAAATGTTAGTTTTTCATGGTACGCACTAGGGCTGGAAGTTACATCTCAAGGCTGTTACAAATTAAGGCTGGATCAATTCGTTGAGTGGCACAGACCGCGGTTCGAGACCAGATGTCCCGTTGGTTTTTATTAAGAAATTAAAATAATCCGCTCCGTCTCTGGGCTTGTTGTCTAGCTCACAGATATGCAAAAACAAGCCATTGAAGTTTCCTCACTTTCCTTCCGGTCAAAACCATGCTAACGCATCAAAGGGTTGTTCCCTAGGAATTGGCCACATCGTATAAAAAAAATCCTCGTATCGGAGAAATTCCTTCTTGTAATTAGCGACATTCTGGAGAATACACCGAATAAGGTCAGCTAGATTGTGGAATGTCTGTGTTTTCGGAAAAGACCAACCTGATATTTTTCACCACCAAACTAAAGTACCCACTTTTGCCATGTCCAAGCTAAACGAGCATCAACTTTCAGTATCCTCCAGAGTTTAGTACTTGGGGGTACTTTTAAAAGTCGAACTGGAAGCAAAACAGAAGAGCGAATAAAAATATCGAATTTGGCTCTTAATGCCTGCAGTCGTGATTGTATGCAGCAGTGGTATGTCCTACCCTTACTTATGGTCATCTAGTTTGTTGGCCGGCCATGGAAAAAGGATATAAGAAGGCCAAATTGAACAAGAAGCAGTTCTCTGCATCTACTGGGACACATTACTCCAACCGTTGATCTCAATGTTCTTCTGCACTTTTTTCACCCTGATCTTCACATTAACTATCAGGGGAGTCGTGCAGTGCAATTAGACTGGCAGGTTAACAAACATTATGGCCACAGTAGCATTCTCAACTTAACACCGAAAGGGCTGCCCAATCTTAATTTTATGAGCGATTTAAGTGCCAGAATTCTGAACAAGCTACTCCAAGGTAAGCTGTGGTGTCGTGGCAGGCGTTTTCTGCGAAGCATTTCATATTTCGGGTTCCTGTAGACTGCCAAACAACACAAGTGTATTCCAAGCGGTAGTGCTTTGATGGCTTGAACTCAGAGAATCACCGATAATGAATGTTCATATTTTTACAGACGGCCAAGCTAAAGTCTCTTGAATCAGCTACCACCTCCTCAAAGTTAGTCAGAGACTGTAAAGAAAACCTCGGGATAGACTGGTTTCCAGGACTTAGAAATATACCAGGAAACGAGAACGCAGATAAACTGACGAGGAATGGCTCTGCCCTGCATAGCTGCAGAGAAAAAGTCGTTCACATACAGCTGAGTTGCCTTAAAAGGGAAATATTTCAGCGAAGGTTAATCCCATATGGAGTGCTTCCCCAACCTGTTCCATAGAATGCAATTCCGGAGCTACTTAACAGATCTCGTGTTGTTGTCAGGAAATTTGTTGCGATCTACAGTCACAGCGGAAAAGAGACCGTACTTCGCCTTCTGTGTAGAGGTCTAGCTTTGGAGGAGGACACGGGAAATTACTTTGTTCAGTCTTCAGGGAAACTCAAAAGTAAGGATCCGGGAATTAAACAAATGGCTTAACTCCTTCGGTTACCTCTAAGACAGTGCTCTCACTCCCCGTCAGCGTGTTAGTATTCTATTGCCTTCTGCCTAGGTTCTTACAGGTTGTGGCATCAAAACGGGGCGAAAAGTGCTAATTGGATTGTTAACCTACCTCAGGTTTGGAGGCCCATAATTATTTGTAAACCAAGATCAAATTGAAGTCGTTACAGTGTTTTTTTTCTCATCAAGTAACAGTAGATCATATAAAATACAAGAGATAAAAAATTGAACCTACTTTCGCTAGACAAAAAATACGTTGCCAGTCTCTTCGCTATATCGTTAATGATTTCGGTAAAATCCATCTTCTTCCCTTTCTATACTGAGCAGTAATATGACTCGGGCTAACTTATTTTACAGACTAGCTTCTGAATCCAAGATCATATTGAAGACACTAATCGAATGCTAGGGTAAAATTCAATTAACTGAACTTTTCAAATTTATCATTCTACTGCATATTTGCATGTACTATGTACTGATTATTCGTGCTGTTTCTTCGTATTTATCAAACTCACCATGTTAACGCAGGTTTTGGCCGGAAGGGAATTAGAGTAAGGGAAATGAGGAAACTTGAATGTCTTGTTTTTGCAATGCTGCGAGCTAGACAACCGCCCAGAGACGCAGTGGATTATTTTAATTTCTTAATAAAAACCGACGGGAGATCTGGTCTCGAACCCGGGACCCATGGCATGGTGGTCGTGTGCCGCTCAACGAATTGGTCCAACTCCGTCTCCGGTGATTGTCTAATCACCCGCATAGGCGACAGCCTTAATTTTTTCGTGGTCGAGGTTTAACAGTATTTTGTTCATTACAATCCGCCAAAGTAGAAGAGCAGAACTACAATCTGAGGCATACCTCTACAGACGTGCCTTACAACACGGTTAGTGTATTACACTTGATCTTAGCATCGTAAAAATCCAAAGGCCGAGGTCATGCAATACGACAAATTCGGAGAGAGCTTCAAGGATAGATTCAGCACAAAGTCTTCTTCTATGGCTGAGAACGCTGTAAGAGTAAGATCTTTGTATTTTAATGAGTATTCAGTCGTACGCAGTAAACGCGCTGAGATCTAGACATACGGTTTCCAACTAGAGTTGGTTTAAAGTGAACGTCAAACACAAGCTTCAGAGTCTTTAGCAAAAAGGAGGTCAGGCCAATTGGTCTAAAGTCCTTTGTAAGTTGCTGACCCCGTTTACCAACCTTAGGAATGATGATTATGCTTTAACGGTGAAGAAATAAATACTTCACGAAGTTTTGGATGTCAGTCACAAAATCCGAGAACGTTACAATACGAAACGTAGCAGCAGTCGCGCTAAGAAAACATCTAAGTAAGTTACTGATATAAAAACAACTTCTTATTGTTTCACAAACATTTTTATTAGATACGAATGCGTTTTCGGTAGCTAAGCCACCATCATCAGGTATACAATATCGAAAACGCGTTCGTATCTAATAAAAAAAATGTTTGTGAAACAATAAGAAGTTGTTTTTACTAAATTCTTTAAGTTTATGAAATTCGTTTCACAGTGGTCGAAAATAAATCGTTTAAGTTACTGATATGGTTGCTGGAGGATAGATGGATGAATTGAAGCTTTCTAGGATACGGCGATGCTCATCTGGACATCAAGCGTTAATTACACCTCCAAGCGGTAGCAACCGGGTAATGCATCCTAGAACGTAGCCAAGTAACTAATGCGGGAGGAGATAACCTCTTGAAAAATCCCCCTAACTCCAAGGTTGTAGTAGGACATGCCAAAAGAGTCTGCAGGAGCCAGGGGTCATTGGATTGCGAATGGCGTCTCTTCAGGCACTTCTGTAGGAGTGGAGGTGGAGAGTATCGTAGACCCTAATAGGTTGGCTATACCCACGGCGCCCAACACAAAAGAAGGAGCTTTGGGAAAATTACATTTTGAAGGTTCTGCGGCGGCTATGGAGGCTGGCTTGGGCCGGTTGAAAGCGCTGTAGCGGTCCTGGAAGAAGGTGCCATTGGCAAAATAATAACTAGCACTTCCTCAGGTGTGGCGGTGCACAAATGGTAGACTTTAATGAGTTGGCTATCTCCGCGGTACACGCACCAAAAGATGCAGACCTGCCTTACGAAGGGTTAGCGGCTAATACGGAGGAGGTTACTAGTCCTGGCTCTGGACTAAAGCTTTATGGCCTGGAACCCTTCAATGCCACGGACAAAGAAAAGGTGAATGTTGTAATTAACGCATGGGCGAAGAAGTAACACTGGAAACCGAGGTTAGTGGCGACAGTGGGATAACGGGATAAAAAAAGTTAGTAATATAATAGCGTTTTTAAAGGAGGTATTTTAAGGCCTGCAGTTGATTTTTTGATTGTATCGAGATTTGTTGTATTAGAGGTGAGTTGTATATGTACTACTACTACTGTACTAACTTACTAATACTTATAATATTTACTAATTAAATTACATTAAAAATTTGTTATTAAAAAGACTTCTGTGGCAACACGTTAATTGTACGGAAAATAGTTCACTTTTAAAGCAAACTCTCATGGAAAATTGAACCAAATGGTTTGCAGCATGTACCAATAATAAAAATATAGTTTTTTTCAAACTTAAAATACAAAATGACTTTACACATACAAGGACAAAATAAAGGAATGTAGGAAAATTAAAACAAACATAAAACATAAAATTAGATTACACGAAAACTTATTGCGATTAAAAACGTCTTTACATATAGATCATATAGATACGGCAACTTGTAACAAAAAAATGTTTCTAAACCTAAAATACATAAAACTCTTTTTAAATATATATTTTTTTAAATATTAAATGCAACGAGATTAAATAAAAACGAACGGACGATTGCTACTTTTTAACGATGGACTGCGAAAGACTTACAGCTGAAGGCGGTGAGCTTATGTTTGGCCTCATGTTCGACGGGCTCGATTTTCTCATCTTAATGCGTGCTTGAAGGGTCAATAGAAGACCGCTAAGGACATCATGGTTAGGAATTTTCTTGGCAAAAAGAAGACGTTTAACAGAGTCATCATAAGTAAGCAAAGCAACCATGTTTTGTAGTAAGAATCCTTGACAATATTCCAAGAGTTTGGGGGCATTATAGACCTAAAAGAGATTTGTATTTAATAAAAATACAAGACACCAAAACTAACGTATTTTGATATCTTACTTTTGCGTGTATGTACATAGCCACAACGTTATCAATGTCGATCATTTCCGAACACCGAGCTTCAGTGTATCGTAACAGGCCTTCTAACTGGAAAAAGCTGGCTGCTGCCATCAGTTCTAAGACATCGCCATGGGATACCTCTAAGGTGTTGCAGCCTCCACTGTACAAGTATTGCATTACCAGCTGGAAAATGTGATATCTAATGTCGTTGATTTGAACGGTAGGAGTGTTACCATCACTCAACTTGGAACTAAGCATGTTCTGGAACCTTGGCGAAGCTGTCACCAAAACGATTTTGTGACCATAAAAAATTTTCCCTTCGACTCTGAAAAAAATAATGAAAGTAAAAAAATAATAAAATATTTTACTGCAATCTTTTGTTGTTGTTTACCTGAAAGTAACATCACTTAGCTCAGGATTGTTAACAAACTTAGGATCAATACGTGATCCATTTACAGGCTGGAGAACAGGTTCCTTGATCGGCTTGATTGGTTCCCATCCAAAGCATGTTGCAAAAATGTCCGCTAGCAGTAGCGTTGTGCCCTCATTCTTACTGTATCTAAAAATGTTAAAGAGCAGGGGCAAGCATTCCGTAACAAATTGTGAGCTATAATCATCGGGGCAAACTTGAAGAAAGTCTTGAAGTAGTTGATCAATTACAGCATCCAAACGAAGTTCATGTGCGGCAGCCAAAGCATGCATCCAACAGTGCAATGTCCACGGAACTCCAAGAGCGCGTAATTCTACAGTTATGTCTGAAAGCACCAAAAATTTAGTTTTTTATTTTGAAAGATTTCCGTTATATAATTACCTAAATGATTGTTTTCAGCGCTGTGATACATAGCCTCCTGTAGAGCTTTGATTTGTGTTTTATTCAACGTGGGTGGAGCTTCATTTTGTCTCTCTGCACCCGGTCGAGTACTTCCATCACCTTCAGCTAGCATTTCTTCCAAAGATAAGATTTCTCTACTTCCCGGTGCTAAAGGATGAGATAAAAGTTTTCTCAGACAAGATCGCTGCCCGTGAGCTGCAGCAACTGATATTGCACTGTAACATCCTCTCTGCGCTGAACCAGCAAAACACATTGAGTCCTTTTGTTGAGTCGACAAGAATGCATGAGCACCGTGAGCCAAAAGTAGTGTAACAACTTCAACACAACCAGAACCACTTGCCACCTGAAGTGGAGTTAGCGTACATTTATCTTCGCTTAACCTTGCACCTCCTTCAACATTGGCACCACGCTCCAAAAGCATACGAACAGCTTGATAGTTACCTCGACAGGCAGCAAATGTTGCCGCTGTCCAATGCTGCGTATCAGGATGAATCGAAGGACACCGAACATAACCCACCACAGGTACTTCGATGTTTGGATCAGAACCAGCATCTAGAAGAGCTTGAATGGCGACTTCATCATTTCGGACTGAAGCTATCATGAGAGCTGTCATTCCAGCCTGATTAAGGGTGTCGTATCGCGCGGTGGCAGGTAAAAGTGTGGCGGCTTGTGCTAAAAGTTCAGCTCTTCCGGTTAGCATTAGACGAAAGGCTAACGCGTGAGTGGCTCTGCGACCCAATTCAGAGGTATCTTCACTAGGACTGGCATTCATTGATGTTGCTGTATGATTTAGGGTAGTTCTTTTCGATGGAAGCTCTTCGTCGTGTCCAATAGGGCGTGCTGGACAATCAACTCCAGGAAGTAACAAACGCGCTGCTTGCATTATGTCATCCTTGTCAATTAGGATTGCATGTCTGTACTCTGCATGAGCTGATGCAACTCTGAGCCATTCAACCAGAGGAGGAAGAACAACATAGGCACGCTCGTAGCATAACTCTTGCACGCTTGAGTTATTATTACTCGAGCTGCTAGACTCACTGTGCTCCAGTTGGGAGCATCGCATGAAATAGAATAAAGCTGTAATTGCTGCATGCGAAAGTGCGGTATGTTGGAATTTTGCCTGAGCTCGTGTTACCAAATCTTTGAGTTCACCAACACTTCCTACACAAGTAGTCAGCAGACAGGGTTCAAGAGTGCTTATATTAATGTTTTGAGAACCTGATCCTATGGACGATTGACTAGCCCACCTAGGCATTGTGAGAGCACCAGATGCAATTCTTCCAGCATTAAGGTGGGCATAGGGCTGTAATAAACCCCAAAGATCCCCTGAACTTGCGATAGAATGTTCCAATGCTGTGGCAGTTAATGTCACCTTAGAGTCTGATGAAAGGCACTGCAACAAGATCTCTTCAAGAAGATTTTCTAGTCCAGCACAAAGATATACAGCGGCATATTCATGAATAAATTTACCAAGCCGAGCATCTGCCATCCAGCGATGAAATCTACCAACAGGTAATTGAAGTCCTGCACGAGATGACTTACTTTGTTTAAGGGCACTGTCCCCCGGAACAGCAAACATTGCAGCTGCTCGTAGGCACGCCTTAACGCAGGAGTCGGCTAAAGCAGGGCATAAAACTATTTTAAAGGCTCCAGCCACTTCATGCTTCGAGCACAGGCCTAATGTCGACGATAATCGTTGAACTTCTCTGGCAATTCTTACAAGCGCTCGTTGCAACAAATATCCGAGACGTGGAACAGCTTCGACTGATACTCGTTCTGCGTGTTCTCGACATCGTCCTGCTCTTATAACTCTAAGTATGCAATGTTGACTCCAAGGAGGATGTTGAAGTTCTACAAGGCGATTATGGGAATCAACCCATACGAATTCGTCAGCACTCGTTACGTTTGTATTAACCGTCTCAAGGGAAGAATATCTGCCGAGGCGGCGAACAGGTTCGGAGCTCTCGGAACCGGCACTTAAGCTGCTGTAGGTACTTGTACTTGTCTGGGAGCGCATTGTTAATTGTTGGATGGCCAGCTTAATGTCTTCTAGACCTCCACCGCCCCAGGGAACTTTGGCTGGAGTAGCTCTGTGTCGTGACCTTGAGTGATTTGTACTGGCCCTGGAGCGCGTGCTTCTGTTTGTTACTCCGGCTGCCAGCCGATCCTCGGGCAGGGGTCCTAAAGCACCGCCAGGGGAACTACTACCATGTCCACCTGTATCAGACATACTAGCATGTCCCGATGAGCGATTTTCATCCGACGAACTGTGACACTCTTGTACTCGCTGTAGACCGCGAAACTCATGGTGATGTGTCCTTATTCCCATGTTTGGTTTCTGCGCTGAATGGATACCATCTAATTTGCCGCTACTCTCTGTTTTGTTCTGTTGAGACAGACTCGAACTCAACATAGGTGGTTGCGATTTAACTGGAGTACTTTGTACAGTTATTCTTGCCGGACCAGCCATTGACCGGTGCGGAATGGGTTTCGAAATTCCACTTGCACTAGTTTTAATATGATGGGAGGCTGTCGTCTCCCGTTCTGGTATCATACCACAACTGCTTGATTTATTGTGCGAAAAGTTTTCCGCTATGTCATGTTGTGGAATGGTCGACGATGAAGTGGTCATTGGTCGCATGGCAACTTCTTTCGGTATTCGTGGTGCTGGTGTCGCTACTGCCGGGCTTTGTATTCTCCCGGACGAAGTGACTCCATTTTGATTTGTAATGCTATGGTGCGTGCTTGATGATTGTCCAGCTGTGGCTAAATTACTATTGGATAGGTTGATTCCAATTGGGGCACTATTTTGTGAACTGAACGATGGTATTTCGGTACGTTGGCTGCCAGATGGCCTGAAAAATAGAATGGTGTTAGAATTGTTATTAAAAGTTTTGTGTAAATTTACGGAAAGGAGAAAAGTGGATTGGATTTTGAGGGTATTTAAATATATTCAATTATTTCGCTTGCGAACTAAATGGTGTAGGGGACGCTAAAGAATTTAGTGAAGCTGATATTTGGTCACAAGTGTGACGAACTGTTCTTATGACAAGTTTGTATGCGGACTCAGTGGCTCTTCTTGGCCGAAGGTGGGGAATCTCGCTACAAGCCGCATGCTGGATCGACAATATGATAGTGAGACCCACTAAGTGATAGAGCATCAAATATCACTGTAAAAAGGCAATTGAGCAGGGTTCCGAGGCTGATTTATGTGGGTACAGCAGGTGCTCTTCGCACCACACCGACATCGGCGTTAGAGATGCTACTAAGAATGTTGCTATTATACTTATTTGTGATGGCAGCGTCGCATGGAGCGAGGTGTAAACTGGCACAGGTCAAGTGCTGACTACGGGCATAGAAAAATCTTTAACCTTGTCAAAAATCAGATACCGGAATTAGAAAGGCAACGTCTTACTGACGTTACAATTTTAATGAACTTAAATGTGAACATCCATAATATGATATTATCAGCCTGGCGTCGTATCCCTGAGCCTAACATGCGGAGATCCTGGTCCTGCTGGAAAGTCGTGTGAGGAGTAATAGAATAGTGGTGCTACTCGACAATCAGGTGAGGATCAGGTGTGCGAATAGTACAGAGTTTAATGCAGTTCTGGCCTTCGAGTGTGTCCGCAAACTCAACGCTTGTACTTCACGAAGTGACAGTGGCGTGGCTGATCCCTGCTTCGAGTTTCTAAGGTCCAGAGCTATTCGCTGCCTTAGGCAGAGGTACCGTAGCGGCCCTGTTGGAGATGTCTGCCACGACGGAGGATCGTACTGTGAATCATCACGGACTCGTACAGACAGGCTAACATGGCGATTATAGCTTTTAGATTGCTGAAGACAGGAGGTTACTAGATATGGATCGGAGGACTTTGAAATGACTGATCGACTGACACGACATGGCAACTTCAGGTGTCATCTAAAGTAGATGAATATCCTTGAGGATGATACTTGTAGGCTGTGCCTGGAGAAGCCGTGGTGTACATAGTGTGCCAGTGTCCTGATTTAGAGAGCAGAAGAACGAGACGGCTGGTACACCACTGAATACTTGCTTTGACCCGGAGAATTAATGTGAGGGAGGGAAATCGGATGAATCCGGGTACCCCTCGCTGTGACGACTAGGGACTCATCCGGTTTTCATCCCTCACCTTGATTCACCGGGTCAAAGCAAACATTCAATGGTGCTCTAGCCGTCTCGTCCTTCTGCTCGCTAAGGCATGGAACTGGCACACTATGTGTACCGCGGTCTCCTACTACTCCAGGCACAGCCTACAAGTGTCATCCTCAAGGATATTCATCTTTTCAGATGACACCTCAAGTTGGCATGTTCTGTCATTGGTCGGTCAGCCTAGTCCTCCGAGAACAAATCTTACACAACCAGAGATATTCGAGTCTCTCGATGTCCTTTGAAGATTTTCGCCTCTCATGCACAAAAAAATGACTCTGGTAAGGGTAGGTAGACACCCAAGACACCAAGAGATAAGCTGTATAGTTGCAGGGAAATGCAGTCCTTTCGAATAGCATAGGTGGACCTACGCGTGGTTCCGTTGAGCAAATTTTTACGTTGTTTTTTGCACAAAGTGGGATTTATTTAAAATAAAAAATTATTAAAAAAATTACCGCGCCCTCCATTGTTGTACGAAACTCCAGTCGAAGGACTCATTTTGAGACTTAACTTCCCAATTGCAGTCAGATTTAGTAGCAACAGTATTGACAAGTTGCTTGGCACGCTCGTAGGTTCCTTCAATTCTGATGTTAATTACGCCATTCGTGACGCTCTCGATAAACGGAGGTAACTGCACTGAGTTACTATCCACCAAGGATGTGTCTTCACTGGACAAATACCTGTGACAACTCTCGCTCGTATTCGAATTGGGCTTTTGAGGTTGTTTACTGGATTTAAGTTTGATCTCATCGCACAACCGAGTTGCGTGCGCCAAATCTTTGTTGTCTTTACTGTCATCAGATGGATCCTTTTGAGGTCTTCTATTCGCAATGGAGTCCCCAAAATAGATGACAACCTTGTGATTTTTCTTATCAGGAGCATTTTTGTTCAAGTCATCTTGGGATGGACGGGATTTCAAAATAAAATTTTCATCCTTTACATCTTTATTTTGCGGAGGTGTATAGCCCCGTAACTCACGACACAACGAACATTTACAGTCCTGCGTGCAGTACATTTTCACTAGAAACTTTATTCACATCATTTCGAGACACTATTCTTCCGGGACGCGGTCGAATTGCGATTAATTAAATGCGCCAAGGGATTTGATTTTCCCCCATTCATTGAACTGTGACGCCACTTCAAGTATGCTGAAGTCCTCAGTACGCCATTAGAAACACAGTGATTGCGTCTTGACTTGTCCGTTTTCTGAATGAAACTGAAATCATTGCGAGGCATTTACCTTGCCTAGTCAAATCTAGCGAAATGCACTCAGGTGTTAGAGACAATAGCGATAATGTGAAGAAAATTCTCACATTTCTCCACATTTTAATGAAAGAGAAATTATTTCGTCGTAAAAATAAGAAAAAATTACGAAAAATTTTGAAGACGTTTTTTAGTGGTTTCAAGGTCCCACGTTTGGAGTAACACGAGCCATCAGCTGCCGTCTGACAATGGACCGCAATGGAAATTCTACAGAAATTTCGCATTGATAAGGAAAGCCATCTGTTTAAAAGGTACGCAGTTTGCACCTTTCAACGAAAATAAAAGTAACTTTCGTCGTCAAGAGTTAGTCTTGATTTGGTTTGTGAATTTTGATGAGTATCGCCAAATTTCTCATGATCCGCGGTGATAACCAATTCACCGGTTGTTGGTTGAGTATAACTGACAGAATTTGCTTTAATTACTTACAGGAAAATTAGATGGCGTGATTTACATGACTTCCTACACTTTCTAGCTGTTCACTTCCGCTCCCGGTGATGGATGTAAACCGATATAAGCGGAAAACTTACAAGACAATCTTGTGAGGGCGATACTCACTTCTTGGTTCGTTGGATAGTATTTTTACAGGGGAGCGGCTGTTCCAAGCAAAAAGAGTTGCTTTGTTCTTCGTGAGCAATAAATTGAAAATTGTTTTCAGCTTTTGGATGATGATTTCCTGAATGCATACTTAAAAAAAGGGCGTTAACAGTGGGTATGCATATGTAGATATCAGGAAAAATCACCGATAGTTTTCTTTTAACTGCGGTGAAATGGGTTCCTACGTACTATAAAGTAGGAAAGGTAAATTAGTAGTGTTTTAGGTTTGTTTAAAATTTCAGAGGTTTCGAAGCAAAGATGCCATTACTAGTTCCATCCAGCGAGATGATAAGTGAATTGTGGACCAGTGTTCAGCTGGTAATAAAGTCTCCGCCGAACGGTAGGGATGCGTGAAAGCAAGGTTGTCGGAAGTGGTGTTGGATCACCTGCTAACCTACCAGAGAAGGGAAGCTGCGGTTTTGATTCTTCGGATACCGTCAGAGGTTTCAGAGTTATAAAATGAGAGCACTAGTTATCAAAGGAATTCCTCTGCAGCTGCGTCGCTAAGATAAAAGACGCATGGAAGAGCTCCACGACAGGAGTAATTCCAGTTGCAGAGATACCGAGGACGTCGAGGGCCCGTATTTGGTTGCCCAACATGAATTTGGACTTTTGCAATGCCTCAAGCTGCATAATCCCACAGTTCCCATAGATGAAGGAGCGGTCATCAAAGCTGGAATCATAGAACAATAACATGTCCTTCCTGCTTCTAATCAAAGAGGAGTGCCTTGTGTTTTTACCGGACTTCAATCTAAGGTGTGGCAAAATTCAAGTTAAATAGTAGGTTTTCTGGTCTAACAGCCAGTGTTCTGATGCCGCCTACTGGGTCAAAGGTGCCAAAAGATAAAAGATAAAAGATTCTCAATTCTGAGGTTCGTGCAGATAAATCTACAATACTCGAAATGTACTACAGGGAATTTGCTGGTCCTTCCATCATCCAGGAAGCTTGAGGCAGGAATCTGACAATAAGGGAACTAGGTGACGCCAAATATAAGCTCTTTAATAGTCAGAACATGGATCTGTGTGGTAAACCTAAAATCTGCATTTTGGCTAAGAAGAACCTAAAAGTTTATTTTGTTCCAATTATAGCTAAGCAGACCGCACAGTTCCGAAGTTGTAGGATTGCGGTAACGGTGTCATTTACATTGTTTCGGCATATACGACTTACGATCAGCTGATTCTGAAACTGGAAGTGGAGATTTGGACGTAATACTCGGCTGAAACCTTGGGAAGCTTCTTATTGATGCACACTTCCGAGGCTGTAGTGGGGATAGCTAATGCACAGCTACAATCTGTATCTCGGTAACAAGATACATTCTGGAGAGCGAAGTAGAATCTGTCGTTTCCAGAGAATGAACTGTTTGAAATAAAAATATCTTTACCCACTACAAATCACCTGGGCCAGATAGAATTATCCCAATTATGATACAGATACTACTAGACTTTCAACTATGTTATGCTTCTCAAATCAAATCTGTAAAAACGTCAATGCAGAATATATCCTTAAGAATGGTAAACGGAATCAACGAATCCGCAAAGGACTTCAGACAAATCAGTCTGACCGTCTTTCGGTTGAAGACTCTGGAGCGCATGCTTAATGTTCACCTTAGGCAGACTCTAGATGAAAACCGAATTTCAAGATCCCTGCCTGCTTACTGTAAGGGAAGATTCACACGATAAAATATCGGTTGTCTCTCATTCTTCTATCACTATTTACCACGGCCACGGAGATGTGGCTACTTCAAGCTCTCCACGTTCTCTCCATCTGATTTCGCTTAACCCCAAAGTGATTAATTTATACTGGGCTATTTACCGCTTCACTTTCATAATCTTAGTTTATCTACACTTATCCAATAGAGTTCTCACGTTCCATAGCCCATTGAATTCTGATGTTTATAGCTAAAGGTCGTCATCAAAAAATCAATCAGCCGCATCTGAAACAATTGGGACATTTCGAGGCTAAGAATGTAAATGCGCTTAAAATACAGCATCGTCAGAACTTATAACCTCCCATATCTCTGTATGACGCTATTTAGATCCAGCAGTGTTATCTCAGTTAAGTCGTCCAAATTGTCAAAGAACCTTCCGTTTTTAGAGCCGAACATTCGCAAAGTATGTGCACTATTGATTCAGTTTCTTCTTTAGTTCTGTATTTATTACAGTACTCAGTACAGTCTAGTGGCCATAGCTATTATATGGCAACTGGAATGTCAGTTGCCCCCACGACGGGAGACTGGGAGGGGACGAAAAGGGACCCGATCTATGTGGTCTGTTTCGGCTAATCCCCAGAGAGGTGGTTTTAGTGAGTAAGAATCTCACACTACCGGAGGGCACAAAAGCAAGCTTTTCACTTCTCCCGCAAAAAAAAAAAAAGTGATCACGTGTCGGCCTACCAATCCGGAGGTCCCAGGTTCGAACCAACCCGGCGGTGACTCATGCTTGTTTTCTGCTGACCAAAGATCATGACAAAAAAAAGACCATAGGGGTTGCAGAGTAATGTCAGTGGTTCGGAATCCACTTTAAATTGTAGGTCCACTTGTAATCGTTGTCTCGAATCGAGTGAAGTGCTTCTCCCGCCTCATGCCCAACAAGGTGTTAAGGAACCAAAAAGAGAGACGCATAACTTTTCGGTATTCGTACCAACGACTTCTAATTGACTATCTCAATTGGAATAAGATATCTTATCATAATGGTTTCGTAACAAATAAAATTAAGCTTTGCTTTTTAAGTTCTTCAGAATACTATCAGGCCTTCGAATTACCAGCCGTTAGAAAAATCCGATTCGGAACAGAGAACTCAGTATTTTTACGTTCTCTAAACCGGTCGTTGACCAGGATCTTGCAATACACAAGGTGTCTACTAATTCAGGTAAAGCTGTGCCGTCGGTCTATTTGAAATTAGAAGAGAGAAGGTGATGTTAACCGCACCTTATTTAGCGCCAGTTACCAGGATACTTAAAAGGCACAAATTGCCGATCTTGAAATTTAGCAAATGCAGACACCTCCGAAAATTGTTGCAAGCAAGTCAGTGTAGAAAAGAAAGAATTAATATAAAACAGAAATTAATTCCAAATATCTTCTAGAAACTAGAAAATACACTCAAGAAAACTCCAATCAAATCCGATAAAAAGGCAATAAAATTAGAAACCCATAAAATGTTGTTCCAAGAGATTGTTGCATAATCAACGGACGTAAAAAAACGCTTGTCTGTGACGTGCAGCCGCACGCCATCTTCCATCCGCCTTTAAGACATAAAACCTCGAAACTATCACGAAATTATTAAATCCAATTTCACAGTAAATGGAAATTAAAAGAGCGTAAAATGCAGTAATACTTTGAGCGATGTAATGAATCGGCCGAACTGGCTCCAGTACAATGTCCCCCTAGCTGTGAAAAATGAAACCAAAACAAAAGACTTCAAGCGACAAACTTGAATCTGCTTCGCGCAGTAAATTTCTTGCGAAGCGTTCAATGTTTTTGTTTTGTTGTCAGCGAAGTTGTGTTTTGCGCTCCGCTCGCCTCCGTTGTTTACTTAGGTCACACCATTTATTGAAAAGAAAGTGAATCTTTGCTGAGAAGTTGTACTCAATTGTGATGGGCAAGAAAAACGATGCAAAATTCAAATAACTTCCAGCAAGTACGCGCAGGCACCCCCCGCACAGCAGCTTCACTTTTGGTTTCTGGAAAATAATTTCACACATTGGCCCTAAGCGCCTAAGAAGTAAGAAATGATGAAAGTGTGGGAGTTTTAAGACCAATTACAGTGTCTGATGATGTGATGCTATCTTCGCGCAGTTTTTTTTTCATGTTTTTGTTTTCGAATTATCTCACTTTTTGCTCGAACTCCTTTCTTATAATAACGCGTTGTTGTCTCGCTGGTTTTTGTGTAAAATCACTCGTTTACAGGCAGGTGCAAGCTAATAACCTTTTGTTGTTCAATAATGGCAAACGGTTGGTTTGTGTGTATAATAAGAGTTTTGAATCGATTCCTGACAGAGTGTAGCATCACTCAGAAAGTGAAATTAGGAGGGGCGTTGACTTTTTAAGTGATGAATTTTTGAAATTTTAAGTCACTTACCTTCGTGGTTTCGGGCGAACAATTTCGTGATTGGCATCTGTTATGCAGAGAGGACTGAGAGCTCCGGCCAAGTGTTCTACACCGATTCGTCCTGGATCCCAGCTGTGTCTTCCGGCCATGTTTCCATGAATGTTGGATCCCTGAGTGCTTCCTGTGCTTGTATTGCTTGGACAACTGCTATAGCCAATGCTACTGGAATTGTGGATGGCGGTGGAATTGACGGTTTTAATGCCGCCTGTAGTTGTGGTCGTCGTTGACATAGACCAACTGGTAGCACCATTTGCACTTGAACTAACTAATTCTAAAGGTATAGCACCACTAATTGACACTTTGGCTGCGATTAATGAAGACGACGATGACAATGAGCCCGTTGTTGATGGTGTTGATGATGGTTTCAGTGGTGAGGTACCTTGAATTTGTCCAGCGAATGCCACTGGACTGCTTACACTCCCATTGGTAACCACCATCGATTGACTCATATTTGGTAGCCATTTTCCGTGCAGCGCGCCTGATTATTTTCCATTTTCATGCACAAAACGTCAATTTGCATACGAAACAACTGTAGAGCACCAACTGAAGTTCCTCGTGGTCCAGCCTCCAGTATCCGACGTGAATTTTGCTGAAAGAGAAGAAAAAAAAATGAGAAGCTTTACTTAAGGTAAGTAGTTATGTCAGCAGTTGTGAATATTTAATGAGAAGATTATAGAATGTATCGACGAAACAATTGCATGAATGAGTTAAACCAGTTATGATAATACCACGGCAAAAAAAACACGGATTAGTTCAGGCGACTTGAGGAATTTCACAGTGAGAAGTTTTCTATTAAAGTCTTCAACCCACTCGTGGTGATACCAACACCGTTTCGATTCTTTTACATATTTTTCTGTCAGAAAATTTTATTTATTAACAGAAAAGAGGAACTGTGGATTGATTTACTTCACAGTTGCTTAGTCAATTTTCGCACTTTAGAAGGCATTTGTAGTTTAAATCAAGCTTGGTGTCATTAATTAAAAGAATTTCGATATAATAGGTCAAAACAGGTAAGAAAAGAACATTTCTGTTTCTCTCGTCTCTTACGTATCAGGGGACCCATTTCATCGGACAAATCGAAAGCCACTGACCTGGACGTTATCATCAGTTCAGGTATAGACACTTTATCTGCTTAACCATGGGTTTCTATAGAACAAGTAAAAAGCTTTTGTTGTGTGAGGTACTATCTGAACTCCTACTTAGTAGACAAACTTTTATTTATAATTGATGAGAACCCGGTACTAAAAAAGCAGCATCCAGTAACTGGAAGGGCCGTACACCCTTCCCAACCTAGGCAAATCTATTTTAGCTTCCCGAGAGCTGGTCCCAATGGAGACAGGGAGCTGGCTCGGTGCACAGGGGGGAACATGTCCACCCTCCTATTACTTAGGTTATTTTTATGAGTTTGTAGCCTCAACGTGGTATCAAAATGGGCCACCTTGGCCTAAGTGTGTCTTTCTCAGGTAGCCACTTTTACCTAACCTAACTTGAAGGTATGAAGAAAGATATTTCCCAAGAAAAAACCAATCACTCGGCAAAAAACGGAAAGATTATTAAAACGGTAGCTAATACTGTAGTAACCTTGCAACAACCTAAGACCGTGGCTTCATCAGCCGACTTTGCCCAGCCGAAGAAGTCCCTAAGCAAATCCAATCAACCAATTACGGCGGGAAGCCCAGCTTTCCAAGTTTGAGCATAAGTGAGGGAGTTTATAAAATGCCTTGCTGAAATCAGAGAATACGTAGTCAGTCTGGCGTCCTAGTTAGGAGGCGGAGATTATGTGGGTGGTAAATTCAAGCAGGTTAGTTGCTGTCGATCTACCTGGCAGAAAACCATGCTGATTAGGTGAGATTAACCCCTTACGCTGCCATAAAAGCTGTGAATATATAACAGATTCGAACAACTGGGAAGTGCAGGAAAGCTTCTCAGGAAAAACATCATCAGGGCTAAAGGAAAAGTCCAATTTAAGTTCGCAGATACTATCCGTGATAACATCGTGAGATATAATGGGCATAGGAGTGGACGAAGCGGTACTATCCTGGATATTACCAAACTTTTTTAGGGAAGAGATAAAATTATGCAAGTTAATGCGAATATTTTCAAGATATTCCATGCATAACGATGAAGACAACGTCAAGAAGCTGTCATAAGAAGCGGCGAAACCACAATAAGCTGACGGGCCTCTACAGCGAAAGTAAGTTTTCTACAGTCTATTTTTTTATTCTTAAGGCTCCGAAGTTCTCTACTATAACAAAGGGGAGAACAACAGGATGATCTCGAGCGTTTGAATGGTGCACACGAATTAAACAGATCGTTAATCCGGAAGAGGATCATGCCTGTAAGATCAGAGAAGTCCGCCCTTTTAAAATGCAGAACGTACTGATATAAAATATCGTAACAAAAAGAAATGAAAATAGGCGGGAGTAAGCCGTCGATAGCGGATAAGCTACGAGAAGCCGATCCGATTATAGTAATAGTCGAATCAGAAGAAAAGATAAAATCTAACTGCCTTCCCATACAACATAATTTTTCAAATTCGTAGGAATATAACAACAGCGCAGAAAGATCAACAAAAGATCTAGAAACGAGAGTGACCCGAGAAGAGATATCATGTCGACGTGTAACCAGATTCTCAATACGCAGTTAAGCACAGCCTACTCTAGATACAAGCCCGGAAGCTGACACGAACAGCTGAGCATTGGTGGTGTAAACAAATCGAAACTTGCTACAGTAAAGAATAGGAGAAGGTTGGGGAATTCTACTTTTCCGTAGTATTTCTCGCAGTATGTTTAAAGTCTCAACTTGGAATTTACTTGACGTGAACCTACAAATGTGATAACAAATTTCTCATTTATAATTTTCATATGTTTCAATGGGAAAACTCTCTCTTGTGTTCGTTTTGTTGAAGTATTGAGATTAGAATGCGTCAATTACATCAGCATTTTTCTTAGGGTTTGGTTAAGACAGTGTGCAGTTTTATATGTGTACAAGGATTGGTTAATCTGTGGTACAAAAATAAATGAAATAATGACGACACGCTTGGTGGTAAAATGGCGGAACTATCATGTTTTCCGGGCTTTTATATAGAGTAGGCTGTGAGTTAAGAAAATGCGCGACATTGTAGTTGAAAATTGGTTAGATTAGAAGAGAAGCAAATAATTTGGCTGCAAAAAGAGCTTGGCCGCTATTGGACGTGGCTTTACTTCGTGGTCCCCGATGACGAAGATTTGGTATAATGCTTCAGGCAGGTAACATGGAAGGCATTCTCGTAGACTCCGTCATAGAAGAAAACCTCACTATCGATGATCTCAACTGCAGAAATCTTACAAATTACCATTGTGAAGGTTTAATTACCTCTTAGTTGAAAAGCAAGCGGAAAAGGAAATGGCTTATGAGGATGTCCAGTTTAAAATAGCGTGTAATCGAATCTATTTGAAAATCTATTCGTAAATTGTAGAACGCTACTTAAGCTAGAATACTATATTTCCCAACTCATTGTGGTTTAGCCTTCAATATATCACTTTCTAGTAAGCTTTCATTATAACATCTAAGAGGTCCGAAATGTTCATTTTAATGGTGCTTCTTTGTAGTATTTATTTCCACAATGGAACAATATAATGCTGGAGGCCCAATGTAATTAAAATTTTACACGAATTTCAAGAACGTGTGCTCCTATCTTAAGCGAACAGAAAAACTAATCGAATATTCTTCTCACGACTTCTAAAAGAGGAGTGAGCAGCCGTCGATTTGTCTCTCTAAACACTTCTTAACTAGGGATTCCATGTTTTCTGCAAATTTATCGTGCTATGCAAATATACAGAAAAGCAATTCTATCGCATAAATTTCAGCCAGTTTTGATCACCTTTTTTACCGAATCGGATCGTTCACCTAAAAATCGTGTTCGCCTTTCTTCAACACGCAACGACAGACTTGCATGTAAGGTGATATTCAAATTAGTTTGATCGACGAAACTGAAGAGTCCCAAAGTGTGCCTTTACGCAACGGGCCTAATTAGGTTCGAATGAGAAAACAGAAATCCATTCGTCGGTGTGCTAGACTGGCTACCTGCAGTGACTAGTTCGATTTGGAATAAAAATTAAGATTGGCTAATTTTGATCGTCGCAGATAAGGCCAGATAATTTAAATGGCCAGGCGAAAATCATGCGTAGTTTCAATTAATTCTTTCGTCGCCTTTTTTTGCTATTCCCAAAAGTGCAGTTAACCAGCCTTAGAATAAAATTTATGGTGCGGCAACGCCAACCAGCTTGGTTGATATTTGATCTGAAGGAACTGAAAAAAAAAACCAATTTTGCCAAGTCTGACGATCACGACAACAGCAACAACAATAACGCTAGCTACAAGAAGTCAAGTTACCAGAGGCAGCGACCAGCAAGAAAGCATGCCAAAGTCAAAGTGTAGCTGAAAAAGGCGTTGAAAATAAAACGCTATGGCGTAAATTGCTCGTTTTGTTTATAAACAGTTGGGGCCATAAATTATGGCGGATTGATTAACATTTTGCTGGTTCGCATTTCATTTTAAATTTCTGGACCGGAAATTTTTCGCATAACCGATCATTAGGAAGATTGGGTGTCGCGATTTTGAAATTGAATACGTACAACGTGCGTAAACTGATCGGAAAAATGAGTTTTTGCACGATTACAAGTGAACAAAATTGTTCATATTTGCATGGAGACTTCCTGAAAGTGATATAAGAGAAGAAAGGGAATAAGAGGAAGTCAGGAAGCTCAGGAAGATAAAAGATTTTGCATCAAATCCCTTTACTCAGGTGTCTGATGTTATTGCCTTGAGTCAGGAAGCATTTGGTATTGCCCTTATTTTCTTTTAAATGGATTGATTTACCGTTAAATATGTGTAATAATAGACGAAGTTACATAAATGTAATCCCTACGAAATAAATGTCAGGGTACCACAGGGTTCAATCCTTGTACCAACCTTTTTTCTACTTATCATAAATGATCTTTAAGCTCATTTGTAGGCTATTTTAAACAGGTGCCGCTGAACTAATTTCAGCCCGGTCCACTTAGATCACTAGATGGATCCATTGTGCCTTATTGCTTTATAAGAATCCAACCTAATTACCCTGCTCTTATAACTATCTTGCTTCCTTCAGGAATCTCAGCATGACTTTGAGCTCTATTCTCTGCAGCCCCGTAAGCCCCGAGAAAAACTACCTACCTGGTAACCTACCTCTTCTTGTCGCCAGGGCAGGGCACACAGAATAATCAGGCCACAGTTGTCTGATAATACAACATGCGTTCCGGATAGTCCAACGATGCTTAGCCTTACTGTAGGCGTTGCTGACGATATTTGCCTTAAGGATGCTGATCGGGATTTTCACATATCTGATCTCTCCAGATCTATCCATCTCAGCACCCTCCTTCGCTAATTCATTCGATCTCTCATTTCCTGGTAAATTCCTATAGGCACCCAACATAGGGTCATCTTATGACATCTGGAAATCTCGCCTAGGCTGTTCTTGCACAGTTGCACTAACTTTGATTGCATCACCACAGCTTTTAGCACCATATTGGACTCTGTACGCCTAAATATTAACATTTCCGCTTAGTAAATGGCTGTATTTCCACCTGAAAGGCACTGCATTTGTCTGGTAGCCTATACGATTCGTACCAGCTGGAGCATACTCTCGCTCCTGTGCCCGCACTTGTTTTAGATCCGTCCATATATATAAAATAGATCTCTGATGCTTCTGCCGCTTCGTTCATGCCCGAATCCTGTCTAGCAACTAAAATTGTACTAAAGCTTGTCGGTTTTGTTGTCGACGCAGTCTGACTTCAAAAGATGCTAGAATTGGCGTTCACTCTCTCCTTTCCGCACCCACAACCCTTCCCTTTTCGCACCAACAAGACTTTCAATTCCAGTTGTAACAAGACGTCCAAAGCCGCTCTGGACGTGGTACTTAGGCTAACTGTGTGACCCAGACCGATCGCTCTCTGGAATCTCGATAGCGTCTTTAGGTTACATTGCTTATCCAGGACTGTCCACCAGACTAGTCAGCCGTAGCAGAGAATCGGTCTGACAATGGCGGTGTACCTTCAATGATTGATGGACCACAAGAGTCCTCATACTTTCGCTATGGGCTCTTCTATATTTTTCTTCCAGTTAAGTTTGGAGTTTAAGATTACAACAAGAAAAGAGTTAGATTTTTCCTTCCAGCATTGTGAGCCTAAACTCTGGTATTTTCCTCTTTCTAGTGAAAAGCACAAGCCCTGCCTTTGACTGATTAACGCTCAGTCCACAATTAAAGGCCCAGTGTGTCAGAAAGCGTGTATTCGAGCCTTTCTCTAATCGTTGTCAAGAATCTTCCGGATACCAATATCGCCAGGTCAACCGCATATGCAGAAATCACGAAACCCTCGATCTCTAGTTTATCCAAGATCTAGTACATAGCCACTAACCACGTGCAGTCGTTGTCAATTACTTGAATAACTCGTCCATCGTGCAATTGACGGCTTCGTGAAACTGCTACAGGCGAAGGTCGTTGACGCCTTGTGGGAGGAAGATGATGGGTTGTTGAAACTACGCTCTGTCGATCAGTAGCGGCGGGTGGTTTGGGTCTTTCAGTAATGGTTCTAGCGAGTGTTCTGTTGCACTTTCGCCACTATGTGTAAGTTCCTTGGGAGGTAGCGGCGTAAGAGAGCAATTCTATCCACTCTCAGCCTGCCTAACATATTCGCGTGACTAATTCCAGGATCTACTTCAATTGCTAACTTATCTGGTTTGCAGCGTACTCCACTCCCATAGTAGCCGGTGATTTTTGTCGATTTTGAGTGAAATTTTTTTTGTAAAAATGTTGATGCCATTCGAAAGAGCATGTCAAAAAATGGTGGTCTAGTTGGTTTTCCCGTTCCCTGGAGCCTGGAAACATGGAAAAAATGACGAAAAACCGTTGCAATGGCCTCATTTCCAGTCAATTTTCAGAATGCTCAAAATTAATTAATTCGATGAATTCCAGTAAAATTTCCAGGGCCATATGAAAGTAGATACTCTAAACTGTGGATTGGGATAATTTTCCAGGCTGGAGATTGCGCATTGAATGAAAAATGACTCATCAACGAAACGCTTCCAGGAGATACAAAAATCGTCCCAGTTCCGTCAAATTGAGATACTTTCCAGTGAAACCTTCCAAACTAATAGCTTTTGGCGTCCTCTTTCGAATGAGACCCCTTTTATTTGATTTCGTAACAAAAAATTTTTTTCGCCAAAAAAATCATGGGCTATAGGCTAGTGATTTTTTTCGATTTTGAGTGAAATTTTTTTTGTAAAAATGTTGATGCCATTCGAAAGAGCATGTCAAAAAATGGTGGTCTAGTTGGTTTTCCCGTTCCCTGGAGCCTGGAAACATGGAAAAAATGACGAAAAACCGTTGCAATGGCCTCATTTCCAGTCAATTTTCAGAATGCTCAAAATTAATTAATTCGATGAATTCCAGTAAAATTTCCAGGGCCATTTGAAAGTAGATACTCTAAACTGTGGATTGGGATAATTTTCCAGGCTGGAAATTGCGCATTGAATGAAAAATGACTCATCAACGAAACGCTTCCAGGAGATACAAAAATCGTTCCAGTTTCGTCAAATTGAGATACTTTCCAGTGAAACCTTCCAAACTAATTGCTTTTGGCGTCCTCTTTCGAATGAGACCCCTTTTATTTGATTTCGTAACAAAAAATTTTTTTCGCCAAAAAAATCATGGGCTATGGGCCAGTGATTTTTTTCGATTTTGAGTGAAATTTTTTTTGTAAAAATGTTGATGCCATTCGAAAGAGCATGTCAAAAAATGGTGGTCTAGTTGGTTTTCCCGTTCCCTGGAGCCTGGAAACATGGAAAAAATGACGAAAAACCGTTGCAATGGCCTCATTTCCAGTCAATTTTCAGAATGCTCAAAATTAATTAATTCGATGAATTCCAGTAAAATTTCCAGGGCCATTTGAAAGTAGATACTCTAAACTGTGGATTGGGATAATTTTCCAGGCTGGAAATTGCGCATTGAATGAAAAATGACTCATCAACGAAACGCTTCCAGGAGATACAAAAATCGTTCCAGTTCCGTCAAATTGAGATACTTTCCAGTGAAACCTTCCAAACTAATTGCTTTTGGCGTCCTCTTTCGAATGAGACCCCTTTTATTTGATTTCGTAACAAAAATTTTTTTTCGCCAAAAAAATCATGGGCTATAGGCCAGTGATTTTTTTCGATTTTGAGTGAAATTTTTTTTGTAAAAATGTTGATGCCATTCGAAAGAGCATGTCAAAAAATGGTGGTCTAGTTAGTTTTCCCGTTCCCTGGAGCCTGGAAACATGGAAAAAATGACGAAAAACCGTTGCAATGGCCTCATTTCCAGTCAATTTTCAGAATGCTCAAAATTAATCAATTCGATGAATTCCAGTAAAATTTCCAGGGCCATTTGAAAGTAGATACTCTAAACTATGGATTGGGATAATTTTCCAGGCTGGAAATTGCGCATTGAATGAAAAATGACTCATCAACGAAACGCTTCCAGGAGATACAAAAATCGTTCCAGTTTCGTCAAATTGAGATACTTTCCAGTGAAACCTTCCAAACTAATTGCTTTTGGCGTCCTCTTTCGAATGAGACCCCTTTTATTTGATTTCGTAACAAAAAATTTTTTTCGCCAAAAAAATCATGGGCTATGGGCCAGTGATTTTTTTCGATTTTGAGTGAAATTTTTTTTGTAAAAATGTTGATGCCATTCGAAAGAGCATGTCAAAAAATGGTGGTCTAGTTGGTTTTCCCGTTCCCTGGAGCCTGGAAACATGGAACAAATGACGAAAAACCGTTGCAATGGCCTCATTTCCAGTCAATTTTCAGAATGCTCAAAATTAATTAATTCGATGAATTCCAGTAAAATTTCCAGGGCCATTTGAAAGTAGATACTCTAAACTGTGGATTGGGATAATTTTCCAGGCTGGAAATTGCGCATTGAATGAAAAATGACTCATCAACGAAACGCTTCCAGGAGATACAAAAATCGTTCCAGTTCCGTCAAATTGAGATACTTTCCAGTGAAACCTTCCAAACTAATTGCTTTTGGCGTCCTCTTTCGAATGAGACCCCTTTTATTTGATTTCGTAACAAAAAATTTTTTTCGCCAAAAAAATCATGGGCTATGGGCCAGTGATTTTTTTCGATTTTGAGTGAAATTTTTTTTGTAAAAATGTTGATGCCATTCGAAAGAGCATGTCAAAAAATGGTGGTCTAGTTGGTTTTCCCGTTCCCTGGAGCCTGGAAACATGGAAAAAATGACGAAAAACCGTTGCAATGGCCTCATTTCCAGTCAATTTTCAGAATGCTCAAAATTAATTAATTCGATGAATTCCAGTAGAATTTCCAGGGCCATTTGAAAGAAGATACTCCAAACTGTGGATTGGCATAATTTTCCAGGCTGGAAATTGCGCATTGAATGAAAAATGACTCATCAACGAAACGCTTCCAGGAGATACAAAAATCGTTCCAGTTTCGTCAAATTGAGATACTTTCCAGTGAAACCTTCCAAACTAATTGCTTTTGGCGTCCTCTTTCGAATGAGACCCCTTTTATTTGATTTCGTAACAAAAAATTTTTTTCGCCAAAAAAATCATGGGCTATGGGCCAGTGATTTTTTTCGATTTTGAGTGACCGTTGCAATGGACTCATTTCCAGTCAATTTTCAGAATGCTCAAAATTAATCAATTCGATGAATTCCAGTAAAATTTCCAGGGCCATTTGAAAGTAGATACTCTAAACTATGGATTGGGATAATTTTCCAGGCTGGAAATTGCGCATTGAATGAAAAATGA
The DNA here is from genome assembly GCA_964036015.1 of Leptarthrus brevirostris. Lineage (NCBI taxonomy): Eukaryota > Metazoa > Arthropoda > Insecta > Diptera > Asilidae > Leptarthrus > Leptarthrus brevirostris. The sequence goes on from OZ038373.1 coordinate 12,988,009, forward strand.
CTCATCAACGAAACGCTTCCAGGAGATACAAAAATCGTTCCAGTTTCGTCAAATTGAGATACTTTCCAGTGAAACCTTCCAAACTAATTGCTTTTGGCGTCCTCTTTCGAATGAGACCCCTTTTATTTGATTTCGTAACAAAAAATTTTTTTCGCCAAAAAAATCATGGGCTATGGGCCAGTGATTTTTTTCGATTTTGAGTGAAATTTTTTTTGTAAAAATGTTGATGCCATTCGAAAGAGCATGTCAAAAAATGGTGGTCTAGTTGGTTTTCCCGTTCCCTGGAGCCTGGAAACATGGAAAAAATGACGAAAAACCGTTGCAATGGCCTCATTTCCAGTCAATTTTCAGAATGCTCAAAATTAATTAATTCGATGAATTCCAGTAAAATTTCCAGGGCCATTTGAAAGTAGATACTCTAAACTGTGGATTGGGATAATTTTCCAGGCTGGAAATTGCGCATTGAATGAAAAATGACTTATCAACGAAACGCTTCCAGGAGATACAAAAATCGTTCCAGTTCCGTCAAATTGAGATACTTTCCAGTGAAACCTTCCAAACTAATTGCTTTTGGCGTCCTCTTTCGAATGAGACCCCTTTTATTTGATTTCGTAACAAAAAATTTTTTTCGCCAAAAAAATCATGGGCTATAGGCCAGTGATTTTTTTCGATTTTGAGTGAAATTTTTTTTGTAAAAATGTTGATGCCATTCGAAAGAGCATGTCAAAAAATGGTGGTCTAGTTGGTTTTCCCGTTCCCTGGAGCCTGCAAACATGGAAAAAATGACGAAAAACCGTTGCAATGGCCTCATTTCCAGTCAATTTTCAGAATGCTCAAAATTAATTAATTCGATGAATTCCAGTAAAATTTCCAGGGCCATTTGAAAGTAGATACTCTAAACTGTGGATTGGGATAATTTTCCAGGCTGGAAATTGCGCATTGAATGAAAAATGACTTATCAACGAAACGCTTCCAGGAGATACAAAAATCGTTCCAGTTCCGTCAAATTGAGATACTTTCCAGTGAAACCTTCCAAACTAATTGCTTTTGGCGTCCTCTTTCGAATGAGACCCCTTTTATTTGATTTCGTAACAAAAATTTTTTTTCGCCAAAAAAATCATGGGCTATAGGCCAGTGATTTTTTTCGATTTTGAGTGAAATTTTTTTTGTAAAAATGTTGATGCCATTCGAAAGAGCATGTCAAAAAATGGTGGTCTAGTTGGTTTTCCCGTTCCCTGGAGCCTGGAAACATGGAAAAAATGACGAAAAACCGTTGCAATGGCCTCATTTCCAGTCAATTTTCAGAATGCTCAAAATTAATTAATTCGATGAATTCCAGTAGAATTTCCAGGGCCATTTGAAAGAAGATACTCCAAACTGTGGATTGGCATAATTTTCCAGGCTGGAAATTGCGCATTGAATGAAAAATGACTCATCAACGAAACGCTTCCAGGAGATACAAAAATCGTTCCAGTTCCGTCAAATTGAGATACTTTCCAGTGAAACCTTCCAAACTAATTGCTTTTGGCGTCCTCTTTCGAATGAGACCCCTTTTATTTGATTTCGTAACAAAAATTTTTTTTCGCCAAAAAAATCATGGGCTATAGGCCACTGATTTTTTTCGATTTTGAGTGAAATTTTTTTTGTAAAAATGTTGATGCCATTCGAAAGAGCATGTCAAAAAATGGTGGTCTAGTTAGTTTTCCCGTTCCCTGGAGCCTGGAAACATGGAAAAAATGACGAAAAACCGTTGCAATGGCCTCATTTCCAGTCAATTTTCAGAATGCTCAAAATTAATCAATTCGATGAATTCCAGTAAAATTTCCAGGGCCATTTGAAAGTAGATAGTCTAAACTGTGGATTGGGATAATTTTCCAGGCTGGAAATTGCGCATTGAATGAAAAATGACTCATCAACGAAACGCTTCCAGGAGATACCAAAATCGTTCCAGTTCCGTCAAATTGAGATACTTTCCAGTGAAACCTTCCAAACTAATTGCTTTTGGCGTCCTCTTTCGAATGAGACCCCTTTTATTTGATTTCGTAACAAAAAATTTTTTTCGCCAAAAAAATCATGGGCTATAGGCCAGTGATTTTTTTCGATTTTGAGTGAAATTTTTTTTGTAAAAATGTTGATGCCATTCGAAAGAGCATGTCAAAAAATGGTGGTCTAGTTGGTTTTCCCGTTCCCTGGAGCCTGGAAACATGGAAAAAATGACGAAAAACCGTTGCAATGGCCTCATTTCCAGTCAATTTTCAGAATGCTCAAAATTAATTAATTCGATGAATTCCAGTAGAATTTCCAGGGCCATTTGAAAGAAGATACTCCAAACTGTGGATTGGCATAATTTTCCAGGCTGGAAATTGCGCATTGAATGAAAAATGACTCATCAACGAAACGCTTCCAGGAGATACAAAAATCGTTCCAGTTTCGTCAAATTGAGATACTTTCCAGTGAAACCTTCCAAACTAATTGCTTTTGGCGTCCTCTTTCGAATGAGACCCCTTTTATTTGATTTCGTAACAAAAAATTTTTTTCGCCAAAAAAATCATGGGCTATGGGCCAGTGATTTTTTTCGATTTTGAGTGAAATTTTTTTTGTAAAAATGTTGATGCCATTCGAAAGAGCATGTCAAAAAATGGTGGTCTAGTTGGTTTTCCCGTTCCCTGGAGCCTGGAAACATGGAAAAAATGACGAAAAACCGTTGCAATGGCCTCATTTCCAGTCAATTTTCAGAATGCTCAAAATTAATTAATTCGATGAATTCCAGTAGAATTTCCAGGGCCATTTGAAAGAAGATACTCCAAACTGTGGATTGGCATAATTTTCCAGGCTGGAAATTGCGCATTGAATGAAAAATGACTCATCAACGAAACGCTTCCAGGAGATACAAAAATCGTTCCAGTTTCGTCAAATTGAGATACTTTCCAGTGAAACCTTCCAAACTAATTGCTTTTGGCGTCCTCTTTCGAATGAGACCCCTTTTATTTGATTTCGTAACAAAAAATTTTTTTCGCCAAAAAAATCATGGGCTATAGGCCAGTGATTTTTTTCGATTTTGAGTGAAATTTGTTTTGTAAAAATGTTGATGCCATTCGAAAGAGCATGTCAAAAAATGGTGGTCTAGTTGGTTTTCCCGTTCCCTGGAGCCTGGAAACATGGAAAAAATGACGAAAAACCGTTGCAATGGCCTCATTTCCAGTCAATTTTCAGAATGCTCAAAATTAATTAATTCGATGAATTCCAGTAAAATTTCCAGGGCCATTTGAAAGTAGATACTCTAAACTGTGGATTGGGATAATTTTCCAGGCTGGAAATTGCGCATTGAATGAAAAATGACTCATCAACGAAACGCTTCCAGGAGATACAAAAATCGTTCCAGTTTCGTCAAATTGAGATACTTTCCAGTGAAACCTTCCAAACTAATTGCTTTTGGCGTCCTCTTTCGAATGAGACCCCTTTTATTTGATTTCGTAACAAAAAATTTTTTTCGCCAAAAAAATCATGGGCTATAGGCCAGTGATTTTTTTCGATTTTGAGTGAAATTTTTTTTGTAAAAATGTTGATGCCATTCGAAAGAGCATGTCAAAAAATGGTGGTCTAGTTGGTTTTCCCGTTCCCTGGAGCCTGGAAACATGGAAAAAATGACGAAAAACCGTTGCAATGGCCTCATTTCCAGTCAATTTTCAGAATGCTCAAAATTAATTAATTCGATGAATTCCAGTAAAATTTCCAGGGCCATTTGAAAGTAGATACTCTAAACTGTGGATTGGGATAATTTTCCAGGCTGGAAATTGCGCATTGAATGAAAAATGACTCATCAACGAAACGCTTCCAGGAGATACCAAAATCGTTCCAGTTCCGTCAAATTGAGATACTTTCCAGTGAAACCTTCCAAACTAATTGCTTTTGGCGTCCTCTTTCGAATGAGACCCCTTTTATTTGATTTCGTAACAAAAAATTTTTTTCGCCAAAAAAATCATGGGCTATAGCCAGTGATTTTTTTCGATTTTGAGTGAAATTTTTTTTGTAAAAATGTTGATGCCATTCGAAAGAGCATGTCAAAAAATGGTGGTCTAGTTAGTTTTCCCGTTCCCTGGAGCCTGGAAACATGGAAAAAATGACGAAAAACCGTTGCAATGGCCTCATTTCCAGTCAATTTTCAGAATGCTCAAAATTAATCAATTCGATGAATTCCAGTAAAATTTCCAGGGCCATTTGAAAGTAGATACTCTAAACTATGGATTGGGATAATTTTCCAGGCTGGAAATTGCGCATTGAATGAAAAATGACTCATCAACGAAACGCTTCCAGGAGATACAAAAATCGTTCCAGTTTCGTCAAATTGAGATACTTTCCAGTGAAACCTTCCAAACTAATTGCTTTTGGCGTCCTCTTTCGAATGAGACCCCTTTTATTTGATTTCGTAACAAAAAATTTTTTTCGCCAAAAAAATCATGGGCTATAGGCCAGTGATTTTTTTCGATTTTGAGTGAAATTTTTTTTGTAAAAATGTTGATGCCATTCGAAAGAGCATGTCAAAAAATGGTGGTCTAGTTGGTTTTCCCGTTCCCTGGAGCCTGGAAACATGGAAAAAATGACGAAAAACCGTTGCAATGGCCTCATTTCCAGTCAATTTTCAGAATGCTCAAAATTAATTAATTCGATGAATTCCAGTAAAATTTCCAGGGCCATTTGAAAGTAGATACTCTAAACTGTGGATTGGGATAATTTTCCAGGCTGGAAATTGCGCATTGAATGAAAAATGACTCATCAACGAAACGCTTCCAGGAGATACCAAAATCGTTCCAGTTCCGTCAAATTGAGATACTTTCCAGTGAAACCTTCCAAACTAATTGCTTTTGGCGTCCTCTTTCGAATGAGACCCCTTTTATTTGATTTCGTAACAAAAAATTTTTTTCGCCAAAAAAATCATGGGCTATAGCCAGTGATTTTTTTCGATTTTGAGTGAAATTTTTTTTGTAAAAATGTTGATGCCATTCGAAAGAGCATGTCAAAAAATGGTGGTCTAGTTAGTTTTCCCGTTCCCTGGAGCCTGGAAACATGGAAAAAATGACGAAAAACCGTTGCAATGGCCTCATTTCCAGTCAATTTTCAGAATGCTCAAAATTAATCAATTCGATGAATTCCAGTAAAATTTCCAGGGCCATTTGAAAGTAGATACTCTAAACTATGGATTGGGATAATTTTCCAGGCTGGAAATTGCGCATTGAATGAAAAATGACTCATCAACGAAACGCTTCCAGGAGATACAAAAATCGTTCCAGTTTCGTCAAATTGAGATACTTTCCAGTGAAACCTTCCAAACTAATTGCTTTTGGCGTCCTCTTTCGAATGAGACCCCTTTTATTTGATTTCGTAACAAAAAATTTTTTTCGCCAAAAAAATCATGGGCTATAGGCCAGTGATTTTTTTCGATTTTGAGTGAAATTTTTTTTGTAAAAATGTTGATGCCATTCGAAAGAGCATGTCAAAAAATGGTGGTCTAGTTGGTTTTCCCGTTCCTGGAGCCTGGAAACATGGAAAAAATGACGAAAAACCGTTGCAATGGCCTCATTTCCAGTCAATTTTCAGAATGCTCAAAATTAATTAATTCGATGAATTCCAGTAAAATTTCCAGGGCCATTTGAAAGTAGATACTCTAAACTATGGATTGGGATAATTTTCCAGGCTGGAAATTGCGCATTGAATGAAAAATGACTCATCAACGAAACGCTTCCAGGAGATACAAAAATCGTTCCAGTTCCGTCAAATTGAGATACTTTCCAGTGAAACCTTCCAAACTAATTGCTTTTGGCGTCCTCTTTCGAATGAGACCCCTTTTATTTGATTTCGTAACAAAAAATTTTTTTCGCCAAAAAAATCATGGGCTATAGGCCACTGATTTTTTTCGATTTTGAGTGAAATTTTTTTTGTAAAAATGTTGATGCCATTCGAAAGAGCATGTCAAAAAATGGTGGTCTAGTTAGTTTTCCCGTTCCCTGGAGCCTGGAAACATGGAAAAAATGACGAAAAACCGTTGCAATGGCCTCATTTCCAGTCAATTTTCAGAATGCTCAAAATTAATCAATTCGATGAATTCCAGTAAAATTTCCAGGGCCATTTGAAAGTAGATAGTCTAAACTGTGGATTGGGATAATTTTCCAGGCTGGAAATTGCGCATTGAATGAAAAATGACTCATCAACGAAACGCTTCCAGGAGATACAAAAATCGTTCCAGTTCCGTCAAATTGAGATACTTTCCAGTGAAACCTTCCAAACTAATTGCTTTTGGCGTCCTCTTTCGAATGAGACCCCTTTTATTTGATTTCGTAACAAAAATTTTTTTTCGCCAAAAAAATCATGGGCTATAGGCCACTGATTTTTTTCGATTTTGAGTGAAATTTTTTTTGTAAAAATGTTGATGCCATTCGAAAGAGCATGTCAAAAAATGGTGGTCTAGTTAGTTTTCCCGTTCCCTGGAGCCTGGAAACATGGAAAAAATGACGAAAAACCGTTGCAATGGCCTCATTTCCAGTCAATTTTCAGAATGCTCAAAATTAATCAATTCGATGAATTCCAGTAAAATTTCCAGGGCCATTTGAAAGTAGATAGTCTAAACTGTGGATTGGGATAATTTTCCAGGCTGGAAATTGCGCATTGAATGAAAAATGACTCATCAACGAAACGCTTCCAGGAGATACCAAAATCGTTCCAGTTCCGTCAAATTGAGATACTTTCCAGTGAAACCTTCCAAACTAATTGCTTTTGGCGTCCTCTTTCGAATGAGACCCCTTTTATTTGATTTCGTAACAAAAAATTTTTTTCGCCAAAAAAATCATGGGCTATAGGCCAGTGATTTTTTTCGATTTTGAGTGAAATTTTTTTTGTAAAAATGTTGATGCCATTCGAAAGAGCATGTCAAAAAATGGTGGTCTAGTTAGTTTTCCCGTTCCCTGGAGCCTGGAAACATGGAAAAAATGACGAAAAACCGTTGCAATGGCCTCATTTCCAGTTAATTTTCAGAATGCTCAAAATTAATCAATTCGATGAATTCCAGTAAAATTTCCAGGGCCATTTGAAAGTAGATAGTCTAAACTGTGGATTGGGATAATTTTCCAGGCTGGAAATTGCGCATTGAATGAAAAATGACTCATCAACGAAACGCTTCCAGGAGATACCAAAATCGTTCCAGTTCCGTCAAATTGAGATACTTTCCAGTGAAACCTTCCAAACTAATTGCTTTTGGCGTCCTCTTTCGAATGAGACCCCTTTTATTTGATTTCGTAACAAAAAATTTTTTTCGCCAAAAAAATCATGGGCTATAGGCCAGTGATTTTTTTCGATTTTGAGTGAAATTTTTTTTGTAAAAATGTTGATGCCATTCGAAAGAGCATGTCAAAAAATGGTGGTCTAGTTAGTTTTCCCGTTCCCTGGAGCCTGGAAACATGGAAAAAATGACGAAAAACCGTTGCAATGGCCTCATTTCCAGTCAATTTTCAGAATGCTCAAAATTAATCAATTCGATGAATTCCAGTAAAATTTCCAGGGCCATTTGAAAGTAGATACTCTAAACTATGGATTGGGATAATTTTCCAGGCTGGAAATTGCGCATTGAATGAAAAATGACTCATCAACGAAACGCTTCCAGGAGATACAAAAATCGTTCCAGTTTCGTCAAATTGAGATACTTTCCAGTGAAACCTTCCAAACTAATTGCTTTTGGCGTCCTCTTTCGAATGAGACCCCTTTTATTTGATTTCGTAACAAAAAATTTTTTTCGCCAAAAAAATCATGGGCTATGGGCCAGTGATTTTTTTCGATTTTGAGTGAAATTTTTTTTGTAAAAATGTTGATGCCATTCGAAAGAGCATGTCAAAAAATGGTGGTCTAGTTGGTTTTCCCGTTCCCTGGAGCCTGGAAACATGGAAAAAATGACGAAAAACCGTTGCAATGGCCTCATTTCCAGTCAATTTTCAGAATGCTCAAAATTAATTAATTCGATGAATTCCAGTAGAATTTCCAGGGCCATTTGAAAGAAGATACTCCAAACTGTGGATTGGCATAATTTTCCAGGCTGGAAATTGCGCATTGAATGAAAAATGACTCATCAACGAAACGCTTCCAGGAGATACAAAAATCGTTCCAGTTTCGTCAAATTGAGATACTTTCCAGTGAAACCTTCCAAACTAATTGCTTTTGGCGTCCTCTTTCGAATGAGACCCCTTTTATTTGATTTCGTAACAAAAAATTTTTTTCGCCAAAAAAATCATGGGCTATAGGCCAGTGATTTTTTTCGATTTTGAGTGAAATTTTTTTTGTAAAAATGTTGATGCCATTCGAAAGAGCATGTCAAAAAATGGTGGTCTAGTTGGTTTTCCCGTTCCCTGGAGCCTGGAAACATGGAAAAAATGACGAAAAACCGTTGCAATGGCCTCATTTCCAGTCAATTTTCAGAATGCTCAAAATTAATTAATTCGATGAATTCCAGTAGAATTTCCAGGGCCATTTGAAAGAAGATACTCCAAACTGTGGATTGGCATAATTTTCCAGGCTGGAAATTGCGCATTGAATGAAAACTGACTCATCAACGAAACGCTTCCAGGAGATACAAAAATCGTTCCAGTTTCGTCAAATTGAGATACTTTCCAGTGAAACCTTCCAAACTAATTGCTTTTGGCGTCCTCTTTCGAATGAGACCCCTTTTATTTGATTTCGTAACAAAAAATTTTTTTCGCCAAAAAAATCATGGGCTATAGGCCAGTGATTTTTTTCGATTTTGAGTGAAATTTTTTTTGTAAAAATGTTGATGCCATTCGAAAGAGCATGTCAAAAAATGGTGGTCTAGTTGGTTTTCCCGTTCCCTGGAGCCTGGAAACATGGAAAAAATGACGAAAAACCGTTGCAATGGCCTCATTTCCAGTCAATTTTCAGAATGCTCAAAATTAATTAATTCGATGAATTCCAGTAAAATTTCCAGGGCCATTTGAAAGAAGATACTCCAAACTGTGGATTGGCATAATTTTCCAGGCTGGAAATTGCGCATTGAATGAAAAATGACTCATCAACGAAACGCTTCCAGGAGATACAAAAATCGTTCCAGTTTCGTCAAATTGAGATACTTTCCAGTGAAACCTTCCAAACTAATTGCTTTTGGCGTCCTCTTTCGAATGAGACCCCTTTTATTTGATTTCGTAACAAAAAATTTTTTTCGCCAAAAAAATCATGGGCTATAGGCCAGTAATTTTTTTCGATTTTGAGTGAAATTTTTTTTGTAAAAATGTTGATGCCATTCGAAAGAGCATGTCAAAAAATGGTGGTCTAGTTGGTTTTCCCGTTCCCTGGAGCCTGGAAACATGGAAAAAATGACGAAAAACCGTTGCAATGGCCTCATTTCCAGTCAATTTTCAGAATGCTCAAAATTAATTAATTCGATGAATTCCAGTAAAATTTCCAGGGCCATTTGAAAGTAGATACTCCAAACTGTGGATTGGGATAATTTTCCAGGCTGGAAATTGCGCATTGAATGAAAAATGACTCATCAACGAAACGCTTCCAGGAGATACAAAAATCGTTCCAGTTCCGTCAAATTGAGATACTTTCCAGTGAAACCTTCCAAACTAATTGCTTTTGGCGTCCTCTTTCGAATGAGACCCCTTTTATTTGATTTCGTAACAAAAAATTTTTTCGCCAAAAAAATCATGGGCTATAGGCCAGTGATTTTTTTCGATTTTGAGTGAAATTTTTTTTGTAAAAATGTTGATGCCATTCGAAAGAGCATGTCAAAAAATGGTGGTCTAGTTGGTTTTCCCGTTCCTGGAGCCTGGAAACATGGAAAAAATGACGAAAAACCGTTGCAATGGCCTCATTTCCAGTCAATTTTCAGAATGCTCAAAATTAATTAATTCGATGAATTCCAGTAAAATTTCCAGGGCCATTTGAAAGTAGATACTCTAAACTATGGATTGGGATAATTTTCCAGGCTGGAAATTGCGCATTGAATGAAAAATGACTCATCAACGAAACGCTTCCAGGAGATACAAAAATCGTTCCAGTTCCGTCAAATTGAGATACTTTCCAGTGAAACCTTCCAAACTAATTGCTTTTGGCGTCCTCTTTCGAATGAGACCCCTTTTATTTGATTTCGTAACAAAAAATTTTTTTCGCCAAAAAAATCATGGGCTATAGGCCACTGATTTTTTTCGATTTTGAGTGAAATTTTTTTTGTAAAAATGTTGATGCCATTCGAAAGAGCATGTCAAAAAATGGTGGTCTAGTTAGTTTTCCCGTTCCCTGGAGCCTGGAAACATGGAAAAAATGACGAAAAACCGTTGCAATGGCCTCATTTCCAGTCAATTTTCAGAATGCTCAAAATTAATCAATTCGATGAATTCCAGTAAAATTTCCAGGGCCATTTGAAAGTAGATAGTCTAAACTGTGGATTGGGATAATTTTCCAGGCTGGAAATTGCGCATTGAATGAAAAATGACTCATCAACGAAACGCTTCCAGGAGATACAAAAATCGTTCCAGTTCCGTCAAATTGAGATACTTTCCAGTGAAACCTTCCAAACTAATTGCTTTTGGCGTCCTCTTTCGAATGAGACCCCTTTTATTTGATTTCGTAACAAAAATTTTTTTTCGCCAAAAAAATCATGGGCTATAGGCCACTGATTTTTTTCGATTTTGAGTGAAATTTTTTTTGTAAAAATGTTGATGCCATTCGAAAGAGCATGTCAAAAAATGGTGGTCTAGTTAGTTTTCCCGTTCCCTGGAGCCTGGAAACATGGAAAAAATGACGAAAAACCGTTGCAATGGCCTCATTTCCAGTCAATTTTCAGAATGCTCAAAATTAATCAATTCGATGAATTCCAGTAAAATTTCCAGGGCCATTTGAAAGTAGATAGTCTAAACTGTGGATTGGGATAATTTTCCAGGCTGGAAATTGCGCATTGAATGAAAAATGACTCATCAACGAAACGCTTCCAGGAGATACCAAAATCGTTCCAGTTCCGTCAAATTGAGATACTTTCCAGTGAAACCTTCCAAACTAATTGCTTTTGGCGTCCTCTTTCGAATGAGACCCCTTTTATTTGATTTCGTAACAAAAAATTTTTTTCGCCAAAAAAATCATGGGCTATAGGCCAGTGATTTTTTTCGATTTTGAGTGAAATTTTTTTTGTAAAAATGTTGATGCCATTCGAAAGAGCATGTCAAAAAATGGTGGTCTAGTTAGTTTTCCCGTTCCCTGGAGCCTGGAAACATGGAAAAAATGACGAAAAACCGTTGCAATGGCCTCATTTCCAGTTAATTTTCAGAATGCTCAAAATTAATCAATTCGATGAATTCCAGTAAAATTTCCAGGGCCATTTGAAAGTAGATAGTCTAAACTGTGGATTGGGATAATTTTCCAGGCTGGAAATTGCGCATTGAATGAAAAATGACTCATCAACGAAACGCTTCCAGGAGATACCAAAATCGTTCCAGTTCCGTCAAATTGAGATACTTTCCAGTGAAACCTTCCAAACTAATTGCTTTTGGCGTCCTCTTTCGAATGAGACCCCTTTTATTTGATTTCGTAACAAAAAATTTTTTTCGCCAAAAAAATCATGGGCTATAGGCCAGTGATTTTTTTCGATTTTGAGTGAAATTTTTTTTGTAAAAATGTTGATGCCATTCGAAAGAGCATGTCAAAAAATGGTGGTCTAGTTAGTTTTCCCGTTCCCTGGAGCCTGGAAACATGGAAAAAATGACGAAAAACCGTTGCAATGGCCTCATTTCCAGTCAATTTTCAGAATGCTCAAAATTAATCAATTCGATGAATTCCAGTAAAATTTCCAGGGCCATTTGAAAGTAGATACTCTAAACTATGGATTGGGATAATTTTCCAGGCTGGAAATTGCGCATTGAATGAAAAATGACTCATCAACGAAACGCTTCCAGGAGATACAAAAATCGTTCCAGTTTCGTCAAATTGAGATACTTTCCAGTGAAACCTTCCAAACTAATTGCTTTTGGCGTCCTCTTTCGAATGAGACCCCTTTTATTTGATTTCGTAACAAAAAATTTTTTTCGCCAAAAAAATCATGGGCTATGGGCCAGTGATTTTTTTCGATTTTGAGTGAAATTTTTTTTGTAAAAATGTTGATGCCATTCGAAAGAGCATGTCAAAAAATGGTGGTCTAGTTGGTTTTCCCGTTCCCTGGAGCCTGGAAACATGGAAAAAATGACGAAAAACCGTTGCAATGGCCTCATTTCCAGTCAATTTTCAGAATGCTCAAAATTAATTAATTCGATGAATTCCAGTAGAATTTCCAGGGCCATTTGAAAGAAGATACTCCAAACTGTGGATTGGCATAATTTTCCAGGCTGGAAATTGCGCATTGAATGAAAAATGACTCATCAACGAAACGCTTCCAGGAGATACAAAAATCGTTCCAGTTTCGTCAAATTGAGATACTTTCCAGTGAAACCTTCCAAACTAATTGCTTTTGGCGTCCTCTTTCGAATGAGACCCCTTTTATTTGATTTCGTAACAAAAAATTTTTTTCGCCAAAAAAATCATGGGCTATAGGCCAGTGATTTTTTTCGATTTTGAGTGAAATTTTTTTTGTAAAAATGTTGATGCCATTCGAAAGAGCATGTCAAAAAATGGTGGTCTAGTTGGTTTTCCCGTTCCCTGGAGCCTGGAAACATGGAAAAAATGACGAAAAACCGTTGCAATGGCCTCATTTCCAGTCAATTTTCAGAATGCTCAAAATTAATTAATTCGATGAATTCCAGTAGAATTTCCAGGGCCATTTGAAAGAAGATACTCCAAACTGTGGATTGGCATAATTTTCCAGGCTGGAAATTGCGCATTGAATGAAAACTGACTCATCAACGAAACGCTTCCAGGAGATACAAAAATCGTTCCAGTTTCGTCAAATTGAGATACTTTCCAGTGAAACCTTCCAAACTAATTGCTTTTGGCGTCCTCTTTCGAATGAGACCCCTTTTATTTGATTTCGTAACAAAAAATTTTTTTCGCCAAAAAAATCATGGGCTATAGGCCAGTGATTTTTTTCGATTTTGAGTGAAATTTTTTTTGTAAAAATGTTGATGCCATTCGAAAGAGCATGTCAAAAAATGGTGGTCTAGTTGGTTTTCCCGTTCCCTGGAGCCTGGAAACATGGAAAAAATGACGAAAAACCGTTGCAATGGCCTCATTTCCAGTCAATTTTCAGAATGCTCAAAATTAATTAATTCGATGAATTCCAGTAAAATTTCCAGGGCCATTTGAAAGAAGATACTCCAAACTGTGGATTGGCATAATTTTCCAGGCTGGAAATTGCGCATTGAATGAAAAATGACTCATCAACGAAACGCTTCCAGGAGATACAAAAATCGTTCCAGTTTCGTCAAATTGAGATACTTTCCAGTGAAACCTTCCAAACTAATTGCTTTTGGCGTCCTCTTTCGAATGAGACCCCTTTTATTTGATTTCGTAACAAAAAATTTTTTTCGCCAAAAAAATCATGGGCTATAGGCCAGTAATTTTTTTCGATTTTGAGTGAAATTTTTTTTGTAAAAATGTTGATGCCATTCGAAAGAGCATGTCAAAAAATGGTGGTCTAGTTGGTTTTCCCGTTCCCTGGAGCCTGGAAACATGGAAAAAATGACGAAAAACCGTTGCAATGGCCTCATTTCCAGTCAATTTTCAGAATGCTCAAAATTAATTAATTCGATGAATTCCAGTAAAATTTCCAGGGCCATTTGAAAGTAGATACTCCAAACTGTGGATTGGGATAATTTTCCAGGCTGGAAATTGCGCATTGAATGAAAAATGACTCATCAACGAAACGCTTCCAGGAGATACAAAAATCGTTCCAGTTCCGTCAAATTGAGATACTTTCCAGTGAAACCTTCCAAACTAATTGCTTTTGGCGTCCTCTTTCGAATGAGACCCCTTTTATTTGATTTCGTAACAAAAAATTTTTTCGCCAAAAAAATCATGGGCTATAGGCCAGTGATTTTTTTCGATTTTGAGTGAAATTTTTTTTGTAAAAATGTTGATGCCATTCGAAAGAGCATGTCAAAAAATGGTGGTCTAGTTGGTTTTCCCGTTCCCTGGAGCCTGGAAACATGGAAAAAATGACGAAAAACCGTTGCAATGGCCTCATTTCCAGTCAATTTTCAGAATGCTCAAAATTAATTAATTCGATGAATTCCAGTAAAATTTCCAGGGCCATTTGAAAGTAGATACTCCAAACTGTGGATTGGGATAATTTTCCAGGCTGGAAATTGCGCATTGAATGAAAAATGACTCATCAACGAAACGCTTCCAGGAGATACAAAAATCGTTCCAGTTCCGTCAAATTGAGATACTTTCCAGTGAAACCTTCCAAACTAATTGCTTTTGGCGTCCTCTTTCGAATGAGACCCCTTTTATTTGATTTCGTAACAAAAAATTTTTTTCGCCAAAAAAATCATGGGCTATAGGCCAGTGATTTTTTTCGATTTTGAGTGAAATTTTTTTTGTAAAAATGTTGATGCCATTCGAAAGAGCATGTCAAAAAATGGTGGTCTAGTTGGTTTTCCCGTTCCCTGGAGCCTGGAAACATGGAAAAAATGACGAAAAACCGTTGCAATGGCCTCATTTCCAGTCAATTTTCAGAATGCTCAAAATTAATTAATTCGATGAATTCCAGTAAAATTTCCAGGGCCATTTGAAAGTAGATAGTCTAAACTGTGGATTGGGATAATTTTCCAGGCTGGAAATTGCGCATTGAATGAAAAATGACTCATCAACGAAACGCTTCCAGGAGATACCAAAATCGTTCCAGTTCCGTCAAATTGAGATACTTTCCAGTGAAACCTTCCAAACTAATTGCTTTTGGCGTCCTCTTTCGAATGAGACCCCTTTTATTTGATTTCGTAACAAAAAATTTTTTTCGCCAAAAAAATCATGGGCTATAGGCCAGTGATTTTTTTCGATTTTGAGTGAAATTTTTTTTGTAAAAATGTTGATGCCATTCGAAAGAGCATGTCAAAAAATGGTGGTCTAGTTGGTTTTCCCGTTCCCTGGAGCCTGGAAACATGAAAAAAATGACGAAAAAC
This sequence comes from Leptarthrus brevirostris, assembly GCA_964036015.1. Taxonomy (NCBI): domain Eukaryota; kingdom Metazoa; phylum Arthropoda; class Insecta; order Diptera; family Asilidae; genus Leptarthrus; species Leptarthrus brevirostris. The sequence goes on from OZ038373.1 coordinate 13,003,107, forward strand.
CGTTGCAATGGCCTCATTTCCAGTCAATTTTCAGAATGCTCAAAATTAATTAATTCGATGAATTCCAGTAAAATTTCCAGGGCCATTTGAAAGTAGATACTCCAAACTGTGGATTGGGATAATTTTCCAGGCTGGAAATTGCGCATTGAATGAAAAATGACTCATCAACGAAACGCTTCCAGGAGATACCAAAATCGTTCCAGTTCCGTCAAATTGAGATACTTTCCAGTGAAACCTTCCAAACTAATTGCTTTTGGCGTCCTCTTTCGAATGAGACCCCTTTTATTTGATTTCGTCACAAAAAATTTTTTTCGCCAAAAAAATCATGGGCTATAGGCCAGTGATTTTTTTCGATTTTGAGTGAAATTTTTTTTGTAAAAATGTTGATGCCATTCGAAAGAGCATGTCAAAAAATGGTGGTCTAGTTGGTTTTCCCGTTCCCTGGAGCCTGGAAACATGGAAAAAATGACGAAAAACCGTTGCAATGGCCTCATTTCCAGTCAATTTTCAGAATGCTCAAAATTAATTAATTCGATGAATTCCAGTAGAATTTCCAGGGCCATTTGAAAGAAGATACTCCAAACTGTGGATTGGCATAATTTTCCAGGCTGGAAATTGCGCATTGAATGAAAAATGACTCATCAACGAAACGCTTCCAGGAGATACAAAAATCGTTCCAGTTCCGTCAAATTGAGATACTTTCCAGTGAAACCTTCCAAACTAATTGCTTTTGGCGTCCTCTTTCGAATGAGACCCCTTTTATTTGATTTCGTAACAAAAAATTTTTTTCGCCAAAAAAATCATGGGCTATAGGCCAGTAATTTTTTTCGATTTTGAGTGAAATTTTTTTTGTAAAAATGTTGATGCCATTCGAAAGAGCATGTCAAAAAATGGTGGTCTAGTTGGTTTTCCCGTTCCCTGGAGCCTGGAAACATGGAAAAAATGACGAAAAACCGTTGCAATGGCCTCATTTCCAGTCAATTTTCAGAATGCTCAAAATTAATTAATTCGATGAATTCCAGTAAAATTTCCAGGGCCATTTGAAAGAAGATACTCCAAACTGTGGATTGGCATAATTTTCCAGGCTGGAAATTGCGCATTGAATGAAAAATGACTCATCAACGAAACGCTTCCAGGAGATACAAAAATCGTTCCAGTTCCGTCAAATTGAGATACTTTCCAGTGAAACCTTCCAAACTAATTGCTTTTGGCGTCCTCTTTCGAATGAGACCCCTTTTATTTGATTTCGTAACAAAAAATTTTTTTCGCCAAAAAAATCATGGGCTATAGGCCAGTAATTTTTTTCGATTTTGAGTGAAATTTTTTTTGTAAAAATGTTGATGCCATTCGAAAGAGCATGTCAAAAAATGGTGGTCTAGTTGGTTTTCCCGTTCCCTGGAGCCTGGAAACATGGAAAAAATGACGAAAAACCGTTGCAATGGCCTCATTTCCAGTCAATTTTCAGAATGCTCAAAATTAATTAATTCGATGAATTCCAGTAAAATTTCCAGGGCCATTTGAAAGTAGATACTCCAAACTGTGGATTGGGATAATTTTCCAGGCTGGAAATTGCGCATTGAATGAAAAATGACTCATCAACGAAACGCTTCCAGGAGATACAAAAATCGTTCCAGTTCCGTCAAATTGAGATACTTTCCAGTGAAACCTTCCAAACTAATTGCTTTTGGCGTCCTCTTTCGAATGAGACCCCTTTTATTTGATTTCGTAACAAAAAATTTTTTTCGCCAAAAAAATCATGGGCTATAGCCAGTGATTTTTTTCGATTTTGAGTGAAATTTTTTTTGTAAAAATGTTGATGCCATTCGAAAGAGCATGTCAAAAAATGGTGGTCTAGTTGGTTTTCCCGTTCCCTGGAGCCTGGAAACATGGAAAAAATGACGAAAAACCGTTGCAATGGCCTCATTTCCAGTCAATTTTCAGAATGCTCAAAATTAATTAATTCGATGAATTCCAGTAAAATTTCCAGGGCCATTTGAAAGTAGATAGTCTAAACTGTGGATTGGGATAATTTTCTAGGCTGGAAATTGCGCATTGAATGAAAAATGACTCATCAACGAAACGCTTCCAGGAGATACCAAAATCGTTCCAGTTCCGTCAAATTGAGATACTTTCCAGTGAAACCTTCCAAACTAATTGCTTTTGGCGTCCTCTTTCGAATGAGACCCCTTTTATTTGATTTCGTAACAAAAAATTTTTTTCGCCAAAAAATCATGGGCTATAGGCCAGTGATTTTTTTCGATTTTGAGTGAAATTTTTTTTGTAAAAATGTTGATGCCATTCGAAAGAGCATGTCAAAAAATGGTGGTCTAGTTGGTTTTCCCGTTCCCTGGAGCCTGGAAACATGAAAAAAATGACGAAAAACCGTTGCAATGGCCTCATTTCCAGTCAATTTTCAGAATGCTCAAAATTAATTAATTCGATGAATTCCAGTAAAATTTCCAGGGCCATTTGAAAGTAGATACTCCAAACTGTGGATTGGGATAATTTTCCAGGCTGGAAATTGCGCATTGAATGAAAAATGACTCATCAACGAAACGCTTCCAGGAGATACAAAAATCGTTCCAGTTCCGTCAAATTGAGATACTTTCCAGTGAAACCTTCCAAACTAATTGCTTTTGGCGTCCTCTTTCGAATGAGACCCCTTTTATTTGATTTCGTAACAAAAAATTTTTTTCGCCAAAAAAATCATGGGCTATAGGCCAGTGATTTTTTTCGATTTTGAGTGAAATTTTTTTTGTAAAAATGTTGATGCCATTCGAAAGAGCATGTCAAAAAATGGTGGTCTAGTTGGTTTTCCCGTTCCCTGGAGCCTGGAAACATGGACAAAATGACGAAAAACCGTTGCAATGGCCTCATTTCCAGTCAATTTTCAGAATGCTCAAAATTAATTAATTCGATGAATTCCAGTAAAATTTCCAGGGCCATTTGAAAGAAGATACTCCAAACTGTGGATTGGGATAATTTTCCAGGCTGGAAATTGCGCATTGAATGAAAAATGACTCATCAACGAAACGCTTCCAGGAGATACAAAAATCGTTCCAGTTCCGTCAAATTGAGATACTTTCCAGTGAAACCTTCCAAACTAATTGCTTTTGGCGTCCTCTTTCGAATGAGACCCCTTTTATTTGATTTCGTAACAAAAACTTTTTTTTCGCCAAAAAAATCATGGGCTATAGGCCAGTGATTTTTTTCGATTTTGAGTGAAATTTTTTTTGTAAAAATGTTGATGCCATTCGAAAGAGCATGTCAAAAAATGGTGGTCTAGTTGGTTTTCCCGTTCCCTGGAGCCTGGAAACATGGAAAAAATGACGAAAAACCGTTGCAATGGCCTCATTTCCAGTCAATTTTCAGAATGCTCAAAATTAATTAATTCGATGAATTCCAGTAAAATTTCCAGGGCCATTTGAAAGTAGATACTCCAAACTGTGGATTGGGATAATTTTCCAGGCTGGAAATTGCGCATTGAATGAAAAATGACTCATCAACGAAACGCTTCCAGGAGATACAAAAATCGTTCCAGTTCCGTCAAATTGAGATACTTTCCAGTGAAACCTTCCAAACTAATTGCTTTTGGCGTCCTCTTTCGAATGAGACCCCTTTTATTTGATTTCGTAACAAAAAATTTTTTTCGCCAAAAAAATCATGGGCTATAGGCCAGTGATTTTTTTCGATTTTGAGTGAAATTTTTTTTGTAAAAATGTTGATGCCATTCGAAAGAGCATGTCAAAAAATGGTGGTCTAGTTGGTTTTCCCGTTCCCTGGAGCCTGGAAACATGGAAAAAATGACGAAAAACCGTTGCAATGGCCTCATTTCCGTCAATTTTCAGAATGCTCAAAATTAATTAATTCGATGAATTCCAGTAAAATTTCCAGGGCCATTTGAAAGTAGATACTCCAAACTGTGGATTGGGATAATTTTCCAGGCTGGAAATTGCGCATTGAATGAAAAATGACTGATCAACGAAACGCTTCCAGGAGATACAAAAATCGTTCCAGTTCCGTCAAATTGAGATACTTTCCAGTGAAACCTTCCAAACTAATTGCTTTTGGCGTCCTCTTTCGAATGAGATCCCTTTTATTTGATTTCGTAACAAAAAATTTTTTTCGCCAAAAAAATCATGGGCTAAAAATGGTGGTCTAGTTGGTTTTCCCGTTCCCTGGAGCCTGGAAACATGGAAAAAATGACGAAAAACCGTTGCAATGGCCTCATTTCCAGTCAATTTTCAGATTGCTCAAAATTAATTAATTCGATGAATTCCAGTAAAATTTCCAGGGCCATTTGAAAGTAGATACTCCAAACTGTGGATTGGGATAATTTTCCAGGCTGGAAATTGCGCATTGAATGAAAAATGACTCATCAACGAAACGCTTCCAGGAGATACAAAAATCGTTCCAGTTCCGTCAAATTGAGATACTTTCCAGTGAAACCTTCCAAACTAATTGCTTTTGGCGTCCTCTTTCGAATGAGACCCCTTTTATTTGATTTCGTAACAAAAAATTTTTTTCGCCAAAAAAATCATGGGCTAAAAATGGTGGTCTAGTTGGTTTTCCCGTTCCCTGGAGCCTGGAAACATGGAAAAAATGACGAAAAACCGTTGCAATGGCCTCATTTCCGTCAATTTTCAGAATGCTCAAAATTAATTAATTCGATGAATTCCAGTAAAATTTCCAGGGCCATTTGAAAGTAGATACTCCAAACTGTGGATTGGGATAATTTTCCAGGCTGGAAATTGCGCATTGAATGAAAAATGACTCATCAACGAAACGCTTCCAGGAGATACAAAAATCGTTCCAGTTCCGTCAAATTGAGATACTTTCCAGTGAAACCTTCCAAACTAATTGCTTTTGGCGTCCTCTTTCGAATGAGACCCCTTTTATTTGATTTCGTAACAAAAAATTTTTTTCGCCAAAAAAATCATGGGCTAAAAATGGTGGTCTAGTTGGTTTTCCCGTTCCCTGGAGCCTGGAAACATGGAAAAAATGACGAAAAACCGTTGCAATGGCCTCATTTCCAGTCAATTTTCAGATTGCTCAAAATTAATTAATTCGATGAATTCCAGTAAAATTTCCAGGGCCATTTGAAAAAAGATACTCCAAACTGTGGATAGGGATAATTTTCCAGGCTGGAAATTGCGCATTGAATGAAAAATGACTCATCAACGAAACGCTTCCAGGAGATACAAAAATCGTTCCAGTTTCGTCAAATTGAGATACTTTCCAGTGAAACCTTCCAAACTAATTGCTTTTGGCGTCCTCTTTCGAATGAGACCCCTTTTATTTGATTTCGTAACAAAAAATTTTTTTCGCCAAAAAAATCATGGGCTATAGGCCAGTGATTTTTTTCGATTTTGAGTGAAATTTTTTTTGTAAAAATGTTGATGCCATTCGAAAGAGCATGTCAAAAAATGGTGGTCTAGTTGGTTTTCCCGTTCCCTGGAGCCTGGAAACATGGAAAAAATGACGAAAAACCGTTGCAATGGCCTCATTTCCAGTCAATTTTCAGAATGCTCAAAATTAATTAATTCGATGAATTCCAGTAGAATTTCCAGGGCCATTTGAAAGTAGATACTCTAAACTGTGGATTGGCATAATTTTCCAGGCTGGAAATTGCGCATTGAATGAAAGATGACTCATCAACGAAACGCTTCCAGGAGATACCAAAATCGTTCCAGTTCCGTCAAATTGAGATACTTTCCAGTGAAACCTTCCAAACTAATTGCTTTTGGCGTCCTCTTTCGAATGAGACCCCTTTTATTTGATTTCGTAACAAAAAATTTTTTTCGCCAAAAAAATCATGGGCTATAGGCCAGTGATTTTTTTCGATTTTGAGTGAAATTTTTTTTGTAAAAATGTTGATGCCATTCGAAAGAGCATGTCAAAAAATGGTGGTCTAGTTGGTTTTCCCGTTCCCTGGAGCCTGGAAACATGAAAAAAATGACGAAAAACCGTTGCAATGGCCTCATTTCCAGTCAATTTTCAGAATGCTCAAAATTAATTAATTCGATGAATTCCAGTAAAATTTCCAGGGCCATTTGAAAGTAGATACTCCAAACTGTGGATTGGGATAATTTTCCAGGCTGGAAATTGCGCATTGAATGAAAAATGACTCATCAACGAAACGCTTCCAGGAGATACAAAAATCGTTCCAGTTCCGTCAAATTGAGATACTTTCCAGTGAAACCTTCCAAACTAATTGCTTTTGGCGTCCTCTTTCGAATGAGACCCCTTTTATTTGATTTCGTAACAAAAAATTTTTTTCGCCAAAAAAATCATGGGCTATAGGCCAGTGATTTTTTTCGATTTTGAGTGAAATTTTTTTTGTAAAAATGTTGATGCCATTCGAAAGAGCATGTCAAAAAATGGTGGTCTAGTTGGTTTCCCCGTTCCCTGGAGCCTGGAAACATGGACAAAATGACGAAAAACCGTTGCAATGGCCTCATTTCCAGTCAATTTTCAGAATGCTCAAAATTAATTAATTCGATGAATTCCAGTAAAATTTCCAGGGCCATTTGAAAGAAGATACTCCAAACTGTGGATTGGGATAATTTTCCAGGCTGGAAATTGCGCATTGAATGAAAAATGACTCATCAACGAAACGCTTCCAGGAGATACAAAAATCGTTCCAGTTCCGTCAAATTGAGATACTTTCCAGTGAAACCTTCCAAACTAATTGCTTTTGGCGTCCTCTTTCGAATGAGACCCCTTTTATTTGATTTCGTAACAAAAAATTTTTTTCGCCAAAAAAATCATGGGCTATAGGCCAGTGATTTTTTTCGATTTTGAGTGAAATTTTTTTTGTAAAAATGTTGATGCCATTCGAAAGAGCATGTCAAAAAATGGTGGTCTAGTTGGTTTTCCCGTTCCCTGGAGCCTGGAAACATGGAAAAAATGACGAAAAACCGTTGCAATGGCCTCATTTCCAGTCAATTTTCAGAATGCTCAAAATTAATTAATTCGATGAATTCCAGTAAAATTTCCAGGGCCATTTGAAAGAAGATACTCCAAACTGTGGATTGGGATAATTTTCCAGGCTGGAAATTGCGCATTGAATGAAAAATGACTCATCAACGAAACGCTTCCAGGAGATACAAAAATCGTTCCAGTTTCGTCAAATTGAGATACTTTCCAGTGAAACCTTCCAAACTAATTGCTTTTGGCGTCCTCTTTCGAATGAGACCCCTTTTATTTGATTTCGTAACAAAAAATTTTTTTTGCCAAAAAAATCATGGGCTATAGGCCAGTGATTTTTTTCGATTTTGAGTGAAATTTTTTTTGTAAAAATGTTGATGCCATTCGAAAGAGCATGTCAAAAAATGGTGGTCTAGTTGGTTTTCCCGTTCCCTGGAGCCTGGAAACATGGAAAAAATGACGAAAAACCGTTGCAATGGCCTCATTTCCAGTCAATTTTCAGAATGCTCAAAATTAATTAATTCGATGAATTCCAGTAGAATTTCCAGGGCCATTTGAAAGTAGATACTCTAAACTGTGGATTGGCATAATTTTCCAGGCTGGAAATTGCGCATTGAATGAAAGATGACTCATCAACGAAACGCTTCCAGGAGATACCAAAATCGTTCCAGTTCCGTCAAATTGAGATACTTTCCAGTGAAACCTTCCAAACTAATTGCTTTTGGCGTCCTCTTTCGAATGAGACCCCTTTTATTTGATTTCGTAACAAAAAATTTTTTTCGCCAAAAAAATCATGGGCTATAGGCCAGTGATTTTTTTCGATTTTGAGTGAAATTTTTTTTGTAAAAATGTTGATGCCATTCGAAAGAGCATGTCAAAAAATGGTGGTCTAGTTGGTTTTCCCGTTCCCTGGAGCCTGGAAACATGGAAAAAATGACGAAAAACCGTTGCAATGGCCTCATTTCCAGTCAATTTTCAGAATGCTCAAAATTAATTAATTCGATGAATTCCAGTAAAATTTCCAGGGCCATTTGAAAGTAGATAGTCTAAACTGTGGATTGGGATAATTTTCCAGGCTGGAAATTGCGCATTGAATGAAAAATGACTCATCAACGAAACGCTTCCAGGAGATACCAAAATCGTTCCAGTTCCGTCAAATTGAGATACTTTCCAGTGAAACCTTCCAAACTAATTGCTTTTGGCGTCCTCTTTCGAATGAGACCCCTTTTATTTGATTTCGTAACAAAAAATTTTTTCCGCCAAAAAAATCATGGGGTATAGGCCAGTGATTTTTTTCGATTTTGAGTGAAATTTTTTTTGTAAAAATGTTGATGCCATTCGAAAGAGCATGTCAAAAAATGGTGGTCTAGTTGGTTTTCCCGTTCCCTGGAGCCTGGAAACATGGAAAAAATGACGAAAAACCGTTGCAATGGCCTCATTTCCAGTCAATTTTCAGAATGCTCAAAATTAATTAATTCGATGAATTCCAGTAAAATTTCCAGGGCCATTTGAAAGTAGATACTCCAAACTGTGGATTGGGATAATTTTCCAGGCTGGAAATTGCGCATTGAATGAAAAATGACTCATCAACGAAACGCTTCCAGGAGATACAAAAATCGTTCCAGTTCCGTCAAATTGAGATACTTTCCAGTGAAACCTTCCAAACTAATTGCTTTTGGCGTCCTCTTTCGAATGAGACCCCTTTTATTTGATTTCGTAACAAAAAATTTTTTTCGCCAAAAAAATCATGGGCTATAGGCCAGTGATTTTTTTCGATTTTGAGTGAAATTTTTTTTGTAAAAATGTTGATGCCATTCGAAAGAGCATGTCAAAAAATGGTGGTCTAGTTGGTTTTCCCGTTCCCTGGAGCCTGGAAACATGGAAAAAATGACGAAAAACCGTTGCAATGGCCTCATTTCCAGTCAATTTTCAGAATGCTCAAAATTAATTAATTCGATGAATTCCAGTAAAATTTCCAGGGCCATTTGAAAGAAGATACTCCAAACTGTGGATTGGGATAATTTTCCAGGCTGGAAATTGCGCATTGAATGAAAAATGACTCATCAACGAAACGCTTCCAGGAGATACAAAAATCGTTCCAGTTCCATCAAATTGAGATACTTTCCAGTGAAACCTTCCAAACTAATTGCTTTTGGCGTCCTCTTTCGAATGAGACCCCTTTTATTTGATTTCGTAACAAAAACTTTTTTTTCGCCAAAAAAATCATGGGCTATAGGCCAGTGATTTTTTTCGATTTTGAGTGAAATTTTTTTTGTAAAAATGTTGATGCCATTCGAAAGAGCATGTCAGAAAATGGTGGTCTAGTTGGTTTTCCCGTTCCCTGGAGCCTGGAAACATGGAAAAAATGACGAAAAACCGTTGCAATGGCCTCATTTCCAGTCAATTTTCAGAATGCTCAAAATTAATTAATTCGATGAATTCCAGGGCCATTTGAAAGTAGATACTCTAAACTGTGGATTGGCATAATTTTCCAGGCTGGAAATTGCGCATTGAATGAAAGATGACTCATCAACGAAACGCTTCCAGGAGATACCAAAATCGTTCCAGTTCCGTCAAATTGAGATACTTTCCAGTGAAACCTTCCAAACTAATTGCTTTTGGCGTCCTCTTTCGAATGAGACCCCTTTTATTTGATTTCGTAACAAAAAATTTTTTTCGCCAAAAAAATCATGGGCTATAGGCCAGTGATTTTTTTCGATTTTGAGTGAAATTTTTTTTGTAAAAATGTTGATGCCATTCGAAAGAGCATGTCAAAAAATGGTGGTCTAGTTGGTTTTCCCGTTCCCTGGAGCCTGGAAACATGGATTGACGAAAAACCGTTGCAATGGCCTCATTTCCAGTCAATTTTCAGAATGCTCAAAATTAATTAATTCGATGAATTCCAGTAAAATTTCCAGGGCCATTTGAAAGTAGATACTCTAAACTGTGGATTGGGATAATTTTCCAGGCTGGAAATTGCGCATTGAATGAAAGATGACTCATCAACGAAACGCTTCCAGGAGATACCAAAATCGTTCCAGTTCCGTCAAATTGAGATACTTTCCAGTGAAACCTTCCAAGCTAATTGCTTTTGGCGTCCTCTTTCGAATGAGACCCCTTTTATTTGATTTCGTAACAAAAAATTTTTTTCGCCAAAAAAATCATGGGCTATAGGCCAGTGATTTTTTTCGATTTTGAGTGAAATTTTTTTTGTAAAAATGTTGATGCCATTCGAAAGAGCATGTCAAAAAATGGTGGTCTAGTTGGTTTTCCCGTTCCCTGGAGCCTGGAAACATGGAAAAAATGACGAAAAACCGTTGCAATGGCCTCATTTCCAGTCAATTTTCAGAATGCTCAAAATTAATTAATTCGATGAATTCCAGTAAAATTTCCAGGGCCATTTGAAAGTAGATAGTCTAAACTGTGGATTGGGATAATTTTCCAGGCTGGAAATTGCGCATTGAATGAAAAATGACTCATCAACGAAACGCTTCCAGGAGATACCAAAATCGTTCCAGTTCCGTCAAATTGAGATACTTTCCAGTGAAACCTTCCAAACTAATTGCTTTTGGCGTCCTCTTTCGAATGAGACCCCTTTTATTTGATTTCGTAACAAAAAATTTTTTTCGCCAAAAAAATCATGGGCTATAGGCCAGTGATTTTTTTCGATTTTGAGTGAAATTTTTTTTGTAAAAATGTTGATGCCATTCGAAAGAGCATGTCAAAAAATGGTGGTCTAGTTGGTTTTCCCGTTCCCTGGAGCCTGGAAACATGGAAAAAATGACGAAAAACCGTTGCAATGGCCTCATTTCCAGTCAATTTTCAGAATGCTCAAAATTAATTAATTCGATGAATTCCAGTAGAATTTCCAGGGCCATTTGAAAGAAGATACTCCAAACTGTGGATTGGCATAATTTTCCAGGCTGGAAATTGCGCATTGAATGAAAACTGACTCATCAACGAAACGCTTCCAGGAGATACAAAAATCGTTCCAGTTTCGTCAAATTGAGATACTTTCCAGTGAAACCTTCCAAACTAATTGCTTTTGGCGTCCTCTTTCGAATGAGACCCCTTTTATTTGATTTCGTAACAAAAAATTTTTTTCGCCAAAAAAATCATGGGCTATAGGCCAGTGATTTTTTTCGATTTTGAGTGAAATTTTTTTTGTAAAAATGTTGATGCCATTCGAAAGAGCATGTCAAAAAATGGTGGTCTAGTTGGTTTTCCCGTTCCCTGGAGCCTGGAAACATGGAAAAAATGACGAAAAACCGTTGCAATGGCCTCATTTCCAGTCAATTTTCAGAATGATCAAAATTAATTAATTCGATGAATTCCAGTAAAATTTCCAGGGCCATTTGAAAGTAGATAGTCTAAACTGTGGATTGGGATAATTTTCCAGGCTGGAAATTGCGCATTGAATGAAAAATGACTCATCAACGAAACGCTTCCAGGAGATACAAAAATCGTTCCAGTTCCGTCAAATTGAGATACTTTCCAGTGAAACCTTCCAAACTAATTGCTTTTGGCGTCCTCTTTCGAATGAGACCCCTTATATATAAAAGCGATGCAAATGTGTATATAGAAGCCTTGGTAGTGCCTCGGACATGTGTGTATGCCCTGAAAGCACCTAATGAAAATTCTACGACTTTTAAACTTGCAGATTTTAATCATGTCAAAACGGAACGCGCTGAAGGATTAAGTGTTTTAATAGGCGGGGATTTCTACTGGCTGGTGTTTACCGGAATTCAGAAACCATTGTCAATTATTTTGCGAGCCGTTGAGACAATTTTTGGTTGTACCTTGCAAGGTTCTCACGGATATTCTGATGTAAGTACGGTGAATTCTAATGTTAATGCATGCTTTGCCTTGTACGTCAATTTACTTTCTAATTTGGAGGTCAATGAAAAGGAATTATCAAATTTTTGGTCTCTCCAGGTAATTGGCATTCAGCCGGAAAAAGAAGATGCCACCTTCAAAGAAGCTCTAATTCGAAAATGTATAAGAAAATCTGATGATTACTATGTTGCAAGTTTACCATTTAAGGTACTAAAAACGCAAATTGAAAGCAACAAGGAAGGTGCTCTAGCTCGATTGAGTTCACTAATAAGGAAGTTGTCGAGAGAACCACATAGGCTTATGGACTACGACATAGCTAAGCGTGAATTAATTACCAACGGTTTTGCAGAACCTGTTCATCTAGCAGAAAATAATGACTCGAACAAAATTTACTATATACCCCACAGACCTTTCTATAAAGAAGAAAGTGCAACCACAAAACTCCGTATAGTGTTTGATACCTCGGCGCACGCAGAAAATGCTTCATCTTTGAATGATCATCTCGATACTGGTTCAAAATTGCTATCTGATGTTTTCGAAATTCTCTTAAATTTTCGGCTCGGTAGATACGGAATGGTAGCTGATACAGAGAAGGCTTTCCTTCAAATCGAATTAAATACAGAAGATCGCGAATCACTTAGAATTCTTTTGGTTCGCTGATGAATTGAATCTTGAAACTATGCTCCCAGAATATAAAGTATATCGGATGACGCGGGTGACATTCGGTGTCACGAGTAGTCCATTTTTATTGGCCGCCACCATCAGGTTACACCTCCAGAACGAACACGAGCACTTTCCCTCAACCTGCTGCCTATTGAAGGATTCATTTTATATGGACGACCTTGTGCTGGGAATTAACGATGAAGACGACGGTGTGAGAGTTTAAAGGGAGGCTTCAACCATTATGCGGAGCGCTTCAATGACACTAAGGAAGTGGAATAGCAACAGCTAGAAAATACCTCAGGTTTTAAAGTTGAGCACGTTTCCTGAAATGCAGAAGGTATTAGGACTTCAATGGTTTATCAGCCAAGACAAGTTGGCCGTCTCGTTAGATGCAGTTGCAGAATTTTTAAAATCAGCCGAAATGAAAGGAACGAAGCGTTGTGTTTTACAGGCGACAGCCAGAATCTTCGATCCTTTGGGTATCTTAACCCATGGGCGATAAAGTTACGAATCCTTTTCCAACAGATTTGGAGAAGAAAATTGGCGTTGGATGATCAACTAACAGAAGTCATGATGATGCCATCATGAAAGCCTACGGAACAGTGGCCTATGTTTGGAGTGAAAGTCGGTCAGGCCAAGTAAGAGTGGAATTTTTGTGTTCAAAGAGTAGAGTGGCTCCTATAAAAGGAGGAAGGATCGAAGGAGCCCGTCTTAGCTCATATTTGCAGAGAAATCTTAGAGCAAAGCTAGAAAAGGTGTGGTATTGGTCAGACTCGCAGATTTCCCTTTCATGGATACAATTAACCATCGATAAGTGTAAGCCCTTTATACAAAACAGGGTACTCGAAATACGACGTCTTACGGAAATATCCGCCTGGGGACGGACACTGCAGTAGAAAGGAAAACCCAGCTGATTTATTGACGCGTGGAGTTTCAGGACAGAGTCTGATACGTTCGGATATGTGGCTACAAGGGCAAAAGTGGTTAGCAGACAGACCTAATAGCTGGATGAAGGAAAAGCCGATTTTTGAAGATTTTACTGCTGTAACCAACTTATTTATTGAGACAAAGAAAATCGAAGGAACCCTTGATGAACTATGAGAACTTCAGTACTTGGAGACACCTACTACGAGTAACAGGATACGTACAACGCTTTATTCATCTTATAAAGTCTAAAGAGAAGTTAAGTTCATCTCATCTGACTGCGGGCGACATCGATTTGGCCGAAAAATATTGGATCAGGTATGTCCAAATGAGTACTTTTTCAAGCGAGGTATTTGCGTTGCAGAAGAAGGAGCCTTTGCCGAAGTCATCCAGTATTTTCCTGTTAGACTCATTCTTGGATACAGATGGTTTGTTACGACTGGGAGGACGCCTTCAAGACGTCATACACCTGGTGATTTTACCACAAACTTCATACAAGTACTCTTATTGTTAACGATTGCCATGAACGGACGATGCACGGACGAGTCAATATCGTGCTGACAAGCTTAAGGGAACATTTCTGGATCATCAAGGGGCGACAGCTTGTAAAGTAATTGGTGAAAAGGTGTCAACTATGTCGTAAGCTGTGGGGAAAACCAGTAACCTAGCTATTTGCACCATTACCACGAGAGAGGCTAATGATGTCAAGGCCCTTCGTGAATGTCGGAATAGATTTTGCAGGTCCTCTTTATATATAAAAGAAGGAAGTGAAGGTTCATCAAGGAAAGTTTATATTATGATTTGCACTTGTGCTGTTGTGAGAGCTGTTCACCTTGAGTTGATTTGATTAAATTGGACGGTTCTCAAGCGCCGCGGCCACTGGGGCCTATTGTGCTAACCCTCTCAACTCCTTATAGTAAGCCGGTCCCTCTGAAGAGGTTCAACAGCTCCCGCAGTTGGCAGTCATTCAGCCCGCTCGGTACCATGTGATGGGGTCTCATCATCCTCCAGACAGAGTCTGCAGGTGGGGTCGATGGCTCTGCCTATCCTCACCAGGTGCTTCCTTAGCTGACAGTGGCCAGTAAGTAGGCCAACCCAGAGTTCTAAAATCCGACCTGCTCAGCTTGAGGAGCTCCCTGGATCTACTCGGCGACGGTGAGGGCATGCAGCCTCTTGAGTGAGCGTGCCCTCAATATTGTTCCAATACAGCCTATGGTCCTCATTTGCTATTAGCCTCCTCTGTTTGCTATTAGCCTTTTAGCCGTCCAGAGAGGAATCCCACAGACCGGCTCCGGCCCTATAAAAGAGGTATTAGACCCCTTTCTAGCATGATGTCCCGGTATCCAGATCAACTTTACTTGATTAGTTCCACACAGTTCATCTAGGCTCCTTTGGCATTCCCAAACCATATTAGATCTGGTGGTAGATGAAGCAATTGCTTTGATTGCAGCTTGACTATCCGAGAAGATTGAGATCCTTTTGTTTTTATAGGCTCTTCTTAGGTTCTCGTAGGTACATGTCAGAATGGCGAAGATCTCAGCCTGGAATACCGTGGTGTATTTTCCCAGGGCCAGTGATAAACTGAATCGAGGAGAGTCACTCCAGACCCCTGATTCAGTCTTGGATACATCCGTATACCATACTAGTTCCCCTGGACGGACAGCTGGAAGCGTCCAGGTCTCACGATTTTCCACCCGTATTAGGGGTGGTTGAAATGGTGAGAGTCTTGCCGGCATCTGATCAAATAACATGGCCAACTCAGGTGTGGCTTCAAAAATCTCCTTTATTGTCATGTGGCCCTTACCTATGTTTCCCCCAAGGAGACCGGCTCCCTCTAGTTTGTAGGCCGCACATAGAGCCAGGCTTTCAAGCTCGGCGAGGTGCGCATGGCTCCAGTGATGCATAGGCAGGCCATACGTTGCAGTCTGCTTAGCTTAGTCTATATCACATTAAGTTTTGCTCTGTGCCACCATGTAACCGCTCCATAAGTTATCATGGGCCTTATTGCCGATGTGTAGATCCAGAGCATTGTCCTCGGTTTAAGTCCCCAGGTGGTCCCGCAAGCTCTACGGCATGCCCAAAAGGACTTCCGAGTTTTTTCCACGGTTATATCTAGGTGCAGGTTCCAGTATAGATTGGAATCCAGGATCACCCCCAGGTACTTCACCTGATCCTTGAAGGGTAGCGCAGTGCCCAAGAAGGTCGGTTCAGTCAGACCCGTCGTGTTAATCTTCCTAGTGAACGGAACGACGACTGTTTTGTCAGGGTTGACTTTCAGGTCAACCTCATTGCACCAGGTTGCAACTACGTCTAGAGCCCCCTGGAGTTGTTTCGTAATGTTGTTCCCCATATCGCTGGCTGCCACAACTACAATGTCATCTGCATAGCCCTGCGCGAAGAAGCCCCGCTCAACTTGAGTTGGTGATAATAAGTATGAGAACTGAAAATTACTTAATGGCATTAAGACGGTTTATTTCTTGTCGAGGAGTACCAGCGACCATATTCTCAGACAACGCAACCCTGACCCTGTTAAATTGCTGTTATCTAATCAGATATGTTTACCTGGTTTCTCTAAACATGATTTAATCTTTGGTATATACAATGCAGTCCTGCAGCCAGAAATTGAGCAAGTCTTCACATATCGCGATTTTAATGGCATCAATTATGAGGACCTCCTTGCGGAGGCTGAACAAATGAACTGGGACTTGACTTGGGTCAATGACGTCAGCTGACGATCAGATTAAACACATTACGGAGTTAACATTTTACCTCTTTGACAAATTTGTCCCTTTAAAACGCCGTCGTATTGTTAACCCGCCGTGCCCATGGTTTACCGAAAGAATTAGACGGCTTATTACGGAACGAGATAAAGCATATCGGAGATGGAAGCGGTTCCGAGTTGCTCAGTTCTGGGAAAACTTCCGTACTTTGCGCAACACTGTAAATAGGGAAACACTTAACGCTTAGACGCAATATCATAATTCTAAATTTAATCCTCGGCTGCCCACTAAAAAACAACAGTTGGTATTGGTAAGACAAGAGGTGGCATTATAGAAGACGATCTAAATTATTTGAATAGGATTTTCACGTCCAACGGATCCTCTGGTACAAGTTCATATACAAATCTTGATAATGTGTTTGATGGTCGTGACCTTTCCGAAGACGTCTCGTTTAATCCAGTTACTGATAGTGATGTCTATAAAATCTAATGCAATTGGAATGGATTACCTGCATCCAAGGTTTATAAAAATACTGCTTCCAATCATTCTCCCAGTTATTATAGTTAGATCAACTTTCCCCAAAGTTATGGAAGATTTCAAAAATAGTACCTATTCCTAAGAAGTCTACAAATCCTGTGGAATATCGTCCGATATCTATCCTCTCCTTCGTTCTAAGGCTTTTGAAAACGTTCTTCATTCGCAGACTATACTCTATCTTGTAAGCAACAACCTATTGTCCGATTTTCAATCAGGCTTCCGAACTAAACACAGTTGTACCACGGCCTTGCTCAAAATCAGTGATGACATACGAATTTCCTGTGACAATGATGATTTTACAGTACTGGTTCTACTTGACTTCTCGAAGGCCTTCGACAAAGTTAATCACAGGTTTTTGTACTGGAAACTTGGTTTGGTATTTAACTTTTGTAATGCTGCATGCAATTCGATATTGTTATATTTGAGGGGATGCAAGCAAACGGTTATCTGCAATGATAAGTCATCTGATTATCTTCCTATCTTAAGCGGGGTACCTCAGGGATCTATCCTCGGTCCTCTTTTATTCTCAATATTTATTAATGATCTTCCAACTGTTATACGATACTGCAACTATCATCTTTATTCGGATGATATACAGCTGTATATTTCTAGATCGCTGGGCTTGGTGGAGGACGCTATTTGTCGTTTGAATAATGATCTGAGTAATGTATATATATATGGGCTGGTAAAAATTGTTTAAATCTTAATGCCTCAAAATCGAACGCTATTATAATATACAAGTCTAATTTAGATATTTCTTCTTTCCCAAGTGTTATTCTCGATAATGTAGTAATTCCCTATAGTGATTCAGTTAAAAATCTTGGTCAGCTGGTCAGATCACGTTAGCAGTATCGTGGGTAAGGTATATGGGTCCCTACGTAAGCTGTCCTTATCTGCAGCTTATACGCCTCAAGTAACTCGTCTTCTGCTTGTGAGATCCTTGTTGATTCCGTTGTTTTCATATGGTTGTGAAGTTTTTATTAAATTGGATTCGGTGTCAGATCGTAAGCTAAATGTAGCTTTCAATTCCGCTGTGCGGTATATTTTTGGACTACGACGATTTGATCATGTATCTTCTTTCTCTAATGCTGTATTGGGTTGTCCCCTTGATTTGTACCTGAACTTTCATGCAATAATGTTTCTACGCAATTTAATTCTAACTAAAGAGCCATCCTACTTGTACAGCAAACTAGAATTCTCTCAGTCTAGAAGAACTTTCTCACTTAATATACCGCGTTTTACCTCTCAACCTAGCGAACGCCAGTTTTTCGTTCAGTCCATTAGGCTGTGGAACCTTCTTCCTATTGAACTGAAAAGGAGCAGCAACGGCCGTAATTTTCAAGAAGATCTTTTTGAATATTTGAAATCTTCACTGAACTGAATAATTGGAATATTTTATTTAAGTTTTGATTATTATTAAGTATTCTATTTGTATTTAACCGCAATTTTTGAACTTGAACCCTGTTGTTAAGTTATTTAATTTTGTGTTCTCTTTATAATTAATGACTACACTTAGCTTTAAGATGTATAATCTTGTTAGTGTAGTGTTTTAATAACTTATTTTTGAATTTGAACCCCCCCGTCCCCCGCTCCACCGTGAGCTTTTATTAAGAAATTTAAATAATCCACTCCGTCTCTGGGCTGTTGTCTAGCTCGCAGCAATGCAAAAAACAGGACTCAAGTTTCCTCACTTCCCTTACCCTAATTCCCTGCCGGCCAAAACCATGCTAACGCATCAAAGGGTTGTCCCCTAGGATTTGGCCACATCTTATAAAAAAAAAAAAAAATCAAGTTAAAACATCGGTGAAATAAATGCATTATGCTTGAAGACGACTATGTGGAAACACATAAGTCAAGCATATTTTCCACGTTGCGAACATCCCTCATCATCTGAACTTTCAAAAAATCAAAGTCAAATTCCAAAAAAAAAAAAATAAACACAAAACACGCTATTCAGCTTCACTTTCGACGATTTTTCATTAAGGCAGGGTCGCACGACCCTAATTTATGTATGTAGCAATAAAGCAGACGTTCACAATTATTTACGGTCCCCACATGCAATGCGATTGGGGATCGCTAATACATCATGCGGCCCAGATAATATCAGGAAACATTTCTTTGATTAATGAAGCGATCATAAAGTACAATAAACCCTGGAATTTACGGCTGCAATTGTCGTGAGTCGACGTAACGCAATTTGGTACCTCCTCGGACAGACGGATGAAAGATGGAACGCAGCACATCGTTTGCGGTGGTGAAGTGACCAACGTCGTTCACCTTTCGTCTCGATCAGTCCCTCTACCGGTGCCTGACTTAATGTATCTTTAATTTCAGCTCCCCTTTTCTTTCTTCTTTATCCCAACCACTTGTTTGTTTGTTTTTTTTCTTTTTTTTCGTTTTCAATTTCCTTCATGCGTCAATTAAGGTCAAATTTTTGTACAATGAATCTGAGGCCCGAAGATTGAGGAGTCACCCAAGGTAGAGTGTTGCCGGACCGCTGGCTTGGCCGTGTCTTTTAAGATATGCGGGAATGGTTCGAGTACAGTGAAGATCTCGAGCCAACTAAGGGACGCGATTATGACAGTTTAGATTAGCGTGCAACTTGTAAGCAATCAGTCGCTGAATTTATGTTTCGCTGAGATTACGTTGGTTAGCAGACAGAACCCGGACCAATCCAGATGGTGGTGTTTTACAATGGTAGCTGCACTCGCAATCTAGATGCTCGTGACTAGACTATATGACACGAATGGCAATGGATTTCCTTGGTTAATTTTTGAATTATGTTCCGACACAGAATGTGGGTGAAGAGGTTCCACTTCGGTTTGAATATTTCCCTCGCCATTTCCAAGGCAAAACTTAGCGCAACATAAGACATAACGGTCGTTTCGCGTGGAACACAAACACTCGGTTCGCGGTGATATTTTTAAGAATACTGTAAAAAAGAAAGATAATAATAAGACGCAAGATGGGTGATCAGTTAAGGCTTATGAAATGCAGCTCGCGCTCGTTGGACCAATAGAGCTGGAGTTCCGCGAGCCATAGCAACAGCTGCGCCGCAGGCCAAGATAATGAAGTGAACGCGAATGGAAATACTTTGCTTCGCGACCTGAGTCATAAAACTGTTCTTTGGTATTTTATGGAGATTTTAATTACATAGTCGTAGCCTTTCGGCTACATGAAACCCATTTTTAAAGGTACTCAAGAGTGTTCGACTTTGTGCAATTGTTGACGGTTTCTTGGCACTGATAATAAGATTCTGCGATGACAGTGCCACGAAGGTGTGATGTAAGCTCCAATGAAGTTTCCGTGATAATATTTATTATGATGGCGGAGATTTTATGCGATTCGGTCCACAAGCACTTCCTACAAATCCCATTAGCTCGAGAAATGTTTGACTTTAATTAGGCTTCAAGGTATCACCATAAATGTGTCATCCGACAATTTTTACTCTTGCAACAATGTATACATTGTGTCGGGTCGAAGTTTTACTGCAAATTATATCGAAGGCAGGCAATATGCATATTTGAAATTCGTTTCGAAAGTCTAACAGCAGGTAAGACTGCAACGCAAATGGACTGTAACGTGTTGGAGTGCAGTTTAAAAGGAAAAGGCAATTGGTTTCAATTAATGTAGGTCGTTTAAGTGATCGATATATCCGGGCTTCTGTAACAACCGATATAAAATTTACACAATGCATACCTAATCGACGTAGAATTCATTGAAGAAATTGTTTCAATTGTTCAGTTCTATGTATAAACGTTTTTTTCGATGTTTTCGATGTTTTTGGTATTTATTTATTTAAGCTCAATACAAGCTATTACATAATAATACTACAATTACGAGCTATAACATAATATTAACACTACAAGCTATAATAAATGATGACATAATAAATAAATAGTAAAAGATACAATATGAGTAGATACGGGCTGGAAGGAAGAAGAATTAAGAAAGGCGATCAAGATATAAGGCTTTGTGAAGGGATGATTTACTCAGATGAAAGTCAAAGGAGGAAAGGTCGTTGACGTTTCGTAGCATCCTGGAAATTGGGTCGCTTTGACCGTAGTTTGTGCGATGGCGGTCGAGTCGGAAAAGGGGAGTGGACCTAAGGTTGCGGGGATTGGTATAGATGGGTAAAGATTGCAATTGTCTATGGCACCACTTAATAGCTGATGAATGAAGAGAATGTCGGAAACAACACTACGTTTACTTAAAGGTTGTAAGTCTATCAGTTTCAGACGGTTTTCATAAGGTGGAAGGTTGAATCTGTCTACCCACGGAAGATCACGTAGAGCGAAGCGAATGAACCTACGCTGAACGGATTCAATCCTGTTAATGTGGGTTGTTTGAGTAGTTGACCATACCTGGCTGGCATATTCAAGGAGAGGTCTAACGAAGGAGATATAGAGAGATTTGGAAACATAAGGATTGGAGAACTCTCTGGACCAGCGCTTCACAAACCCTAGCGCGGAGATAGCTCTGTTAATTATGCTGTCAATGTGGGAACGGAAATTGAGTTCACTATCACAGATTATTCCTAGGTGACACAAAGAGGTAACGATAGGGACTGGTACGTCGGTTAGCATGTAGACTCTAGGGGTGGTGGTAAGACGCTTGCGGGAATAAGAGATGGACTGGCATTTGGAGACATTGAGTTCAAGAGTTTCATGCACCATGTGGTGAAGGAGAAGAGAGTCGGTTGTGGAGGATATGTGTTTAATTATTTTCATGTCATCAGCATAAATGGACAGCTCTGAGTGATTGATGACACATTCAACATCATTCATTGTAAGGATGAAAATTAATGGACCGAGGTGGCTGCCCTGAGTGACGCCGGAACGAGCGACAATAGGGTTAGAAATGGATGAGCTGAAAAGAACATTGTACCGACGATTGTTGAGGTAGGATTGAATCCAGGAGATGAATCGGGAGGGGAAGCCTAGGCGATCAAGTTTGAACAAGATAACATTATGGGAGATCTTGTCGAAGGCTTTACTAAAATCGGTGGCAATAACATCAACATCTTTACCGTTTTCCAGGGCACATAGTGTTTTGGAGACGAAGTCAGTAAGGTTGGTGGTTGTAGATCTTCCTTTGAGGAAGCCATACTGGGAGAGGGAGAAGATAGACTAACAGTGGAAGAACATGGAATCATAGACACTCGCTAGGGTTGCACCAACGATAACCGCAGAGGAGAGTACTTACTTGAATTTTTAATGACCAGTAACTTGGCTGTCCTAAACAGGAGAACTGAACCGACATTTTTCGATGCCAAAAAGTTATTGATGTGACTTTCTGTGGCACAAAGTTCGTGGATGGAGTGTCTAATTGAAAAGTGCATAAGGGGTTACGTTAGTGGACCACAGGGCCATCACATTTGTTATTCGTTATGGATCTTGTGTAGAACGGAGTCAAAAGATGAGAGAAGGGACTTCTTTTATGATGTAGCCAAAGTCCAGGGAACAACCATATGATGCGATGGCATCAATATAGGCGTGGCGGGATTTTCGCTTGAACACTAGGAGCATTTCTCACGTCTGTCGACTGCAGAAAATGATCACGGATGACCCGGTTTCTTGGCTTAGACTTGTTCATGACATAATGGGAAAGAAGTCCGGGCGAGACGAATGAGATCCTGCTGGAGGCTCATTTTCCGGAAAGCCTCATTGATATTGAGGAAATAGGACACGTGGAATGGACAGGATGGGGGTTAAACGCGTAGTGAGCCTAGAGGGGGTAAAGCCTTAAATTTAGTCCTTTGTGCGCTTCAAGGTATATTCTCTTCAATGATATATTCTTCTTCTTCTCTTCAATGGTATATTCTCTCAGCCCTCCTGTAATGCGGCTATGAAGTCATGGCATCTAGACTCACTTTTTTGTTTTATGACGCCAAAGCCGAGGAGATAACCCCATAATGCGTTAGCAAGGTTTTAGCCTAAACAGAATTAAGGTAAGAGGAATGAGGGAAACTAAATATTTGTTTTTGCATTGCTGCGAGCTAGGTAACAGTCTAGAGATAAAGTGGATTTTTAATTTATTGGCAATTTCAAATTATCAACTCACAGCAAGACACAGCTGGAATCTACGTCGTGATCTTGCCAGTCAATCAATTGATCTAACTATGCCTCTGTCCGTTATACGGGTTATAATTCCAGTTTCACGGAGGGAGACGAAAGTCATACTACCAAAACCTGGAGAAGAGGATTATACTAAGGCGAAGTCCTTCAGACCGATAAGCCTGACATCCTTTCTACTAAAACAATGAAAAGGATTATTGTTCATCCCATCGTAGGTGCAATATTCAGTCAGTACCCGCTCAGTATGAACCAGTACGCTTATAGTCAGGTCTACGGAAACAGCATTCCAACACGTGGTGCAGGCGACACAGAGGAGTTACATACAGGCTGTTATAATGGTCAATGTCCAAAAGAAACTTCGATATTCACTTATAACGAGATTGATTGTAAATATGATAAATAAAGGGCAGTACATATTCAAAGGGGTGACGAAAAATACGAGAGGATTAGACAGCAGACTTTGCCCACAAGGATGTGAAACCTAGTACTGGACTCCTTCCTAGACAGGTTGGATTAGATCGACATCGACAACGTTGTTATGCTGATAATATAGCAATTATAGCAACGGAAAAGTCCATAAACGCGACAACGGATATCGTGGAGAGTGCCCTCCGAGTGATAGGGCGTGGTGTTTAGAACAGAACTTGCCTATAAATCTAGAACAGTAAAGTACCTGGGTGTGTCCTCGACTCGAAACTGATCTGGAGTACACATATTAGGGAACAGCTCCGAAAAGCCAGGACGCTACACCAGTACTACACCAGCAAAAAGTGGGGTATCTCACCAAAGTCAGCTGGAGCTACACTATGATGGTGAGAGCTATCTTATAATATGTCTTGGTCTGCTGGCTGAAAGCCATGCGAACACATGCCAAAACACTATTGAACTAGGTCCAAAAATTGGCATGTCCGACTGTCACAGGTGGTTTTCGCAAAACACCCACACTTGCGTTGGAAATGGTGTTAGGACTACTGTCGTTGGATCTTTATGTGATGAAAAGCGCAGCAACATTAGATCCGTAGTGGAAACTGCAATAGGTCTGGTACCATTTTTAGGCACATAAAAAATTCTGGGCGTCATAATGCTTGCGCATGGATGGTATATGCAATGTTAGGGTAATCGAAAGATATCACGAAACGTTTATCTCCGAAGGATCATTTCCAGTCGACTTGAATGCTAACGCCACCATCTACATGGATGGATCCAGAATTGATCATAGAGCCACCAGGTGGCTGGAAGGTGTACCTTAGTGTACCAAGAGAGATGTTGGCCTTGATACTGGCTATGGATCTCTGAAGATGACAGCTGCATACTGTGCCTGGAAGAACAGCTCAGATGGCGGCTCACATAGTGTGCCAATGTCTTACGCTATCAAGCAGAAGATATCGTGTGTTGGGAGTCCAGTCTCCAGGTAGGATACCAACAAATTTAGGATGAATATACATATATGATTCTGGATGATTTTCACCTCTCCCGCAAAAGAAAGTTTTGTTAAAAGCAATAGCTTCATAGTGTACATCCAGTTTGCTGACTTTGGTGAGACACCCCACTTTTTTAGCACGTTCTACCACACTGGGGTAGCGTCCTGGCTTTTCGGAGCTGTTCCCTAATATGTGTACTCCAGATCAGTTTCAAGTTATAGGCAAGCTCTCTTCTACACACCATGCCCTATCACTCGGAGGGCACTCTCCACGATATCCGTTGTTGCGGTTATGGACTTTTTTCTTGCTATTATTTCTATATTATCAGCATAACAACGTTGTGGATGTCAATCTCATCCAACCTGTTAAGGATTCACATCCTTGTGGGCAACGTCTGCTCTCTAATCCTCTCGTGTTTTTCGATGTTCTTGTAGTTTCTAAGTGGCAAGCGTGGTAGAGTGAGAACATATAGTAGTAACTTTGCGTTCACATTTAACTTCATCGTAATAATTCAAAAAATCGAGTACAAATCGTGCAAAAACATGTGAAACTTCAGGAAATTGCACGTTTTTGCAAACTTTGTTTGGTTTTCTGACTATAAAGCGATCACAAGTACAACTAGTAGGAACTCTACCGTCTGTAGTATATCTAAAGTAAAAATTATAAAAAATCTACTTGTGGCATTTCACCAAGCTTACTTACTTACCAAGCACTACTTATAACTTCAGCATAATAATGGTGGAAAACGATTTACTCTCTTTAAATCAGAATCAAACGTGGTCCGTCTAAGGTGCATTGACTTCTTCCAAAGCACCTAGACTTGTCCATCTTTAGCCCAATCTTCATGGAATCGCTCAAGATTCACTGTCAGTCAGAAATTCCGATAAAATCGCGCATGACAGTAATAAACCGTGGACAATACAATTATGCAAATGAGCGAATTAAATTCCAACCTGCGAAGCCCCAAAAAATATCTTGTCTACATGTTGTAGGCTCCCATCCAAAAAGAGAGGGTCTGTCAAGACAGAGCGGTTCGTCCCCGGGGAATTATCTTAATTATAACGTTTAGGTATTATCTCCTGCGAAATCGTTTCGAGGTGTTATTTATCTGAAAACATAAATTTCGCCGTACTCGCGAAGAACGCCACAAGAAGGGGCAAAGAAGTGCTCCACTTTCGTGGAGCTGAGAATTAATATGTTTGTGGCTGGTAGTGGGTTTTTTTTCCCCCGATCAAAGAATAAGGTCGCGTTCTAGACTTTTTGTTTGTTAATGTGATGCGACCTTTTCAGTGCTGACATTTTCCGGTCATTTTTTCTCCGAGTCGAACGGATCCCTGCGGATTTAGCCAAAATAAAAAGGCAGCACAACGTTTTGAGTCGAAAACCAGTTTCGAATGGTTTTTGCGGCAACTAGCCATCATCGGCGGAATCATGACCATCACGAAAGGAACGCAACTGGTTTGGATGTTTGGGTTCGTAGGCCTGATATCGTCATGAGCTGCTTAGATTCCGCCGGCCTAATAAAAAAATAAATAAAAAAAAAAACAAAATATGCTTGAGAAAAAAAAAGAGGGAAAATTGAAAATAAATCAAAGAAGTGGAATTTCTTGAGGTCGACCGTCGCGTCCGTCAGCGATGAAAAGAGACGCACTAATGGAAGGTAGAATCAATGCTCTCTCGACCGGCTGCGGACCTTTTGTGATTTTTGAAGGAAACTTGTTTCTGAGTTTGGTCCATTGAATCTCTTGCCTGTACCGATGGAGGGCTATGATTTCTGTCAGGTAAAACTAACAACAGGATGACGGCTGGGTGGGGGGGGGGGGGATTGTATGGGAGGTGATTGCATAAATTCGTCTTTTGATATCTTCAATATGACAGCTAGCCAAATAGCGTCGTGACACGATATCTGATCCCGTCGAATATACTCGAGTGGAATTTAAGCGATGGACTGACACTGTAATCGCCCGGATCCGTGCGGAATGTGGAGAATTACTGATTTACTGAAGTGGCTTGTCTTTGGTATGTCAATAAAATCACTTAAGCTCCGGCTTAACGTTCCTCCCGGTCGAAATTGGTATTTGTAATGATTTTCCAACGAAATAATGTGAATTTTTATTAAACGAGTTGGAATGCGATTAATGGTCCGTTTCATGACTTTCGACTTTGGTTTTTACGACAATTTTACTGGTTATAATATTTGCCAAGTGTATTGGGACTGCGAACAGGAAACTACGGCACAGATCTAGTTTAGTTAACTGAAAACGTTTCAAGAGATTGAATTGCTCAACAATGTCCACCCCGAAAAAAGGGGAATTGCGTAATTAACGAAAGATGCTCACAATGGTACACAAATGCGTTAACATACCTTTGCAAATTAAGCGAAATCTCAAACAGGAATTTCTTGTATTTGCGCCATTTATTGAGTTCATGCACGCTTTCGTTGCAATATAAATTGCTTCTGGCCAGTGGCCGGTAGCCACTTTTGGTTAATGTCTTTGTTTCTTATCGAAAATTTTGGGCACGATTTTTCCATAAATGGATGTACGCTACTGTCTGACACTTTTATTTGGTCACTTGTGGAGATTTATTGATTGGATTGTGGCAAATAAGAGGCTTTGACCCACTTTTTTTTTATAAGCAGAGTTTAAGAAGTAAATGTGGTACTTAATGATCATTGGAGTGAATACATAGATAGCGTTGAAGAAAGAAAAGAGGAAGAGGTAGGGATAAAAAGGAGTCAAGGGGAAGCAGAAATGAAGAAGGTGTAGTGATGAGAAAGGAGAGAGAATAGCGAGAAGAAAAACTGCGAGAACGTGTTAAACGTCAGATTACATTTAACAAACAATCACCCTGAAAGCAGCCTAAATGTGACGTCATTTTACCTCATCTACTGATATCATCACGTGCAACACTAATTCGATTCGGAATTGCTTTGCAGTGATTAATTGAACTAGCAACCTAGTTAGAATTTTTAGACGATGGAGAACCCATCTAATCCATTAAGGACGAGTTTTTAAAGAACCTAAAATCTTCTCCTGGCCAACTCTGCACAATTCGTAAATGCTGAATGCGTATAACTTGCTCCTCGTCCAGGAAACTTTGTTGACAGGAATGGCATGTATACGGCATGACTACCAAAAAGGCAGCGAACCGTTGTAAACGCAGTTGTATTGCGAAGATTCCAGCGGCTTCCCTCCAATAAGAACGCCGTTCTAATTTGATTCCTCTTAGGCCACATCTTTCTCGATAGGTCGCATGGTATCAGATTGTGTTCAGCAAGCTGAATAGCTTTCAGGTCGATTTAACTGATATTAGAGGTCGGATTACTAGCTTTCTATCTAGTTCTCGTAACCCCTTGTGGGGCATGGGGCGTGAGACGAACTTCACCCGATGCGCGAAAACGATTGCAAGTGGCTGCAATTTAAAGTTGATTCTAAACCACTGGCATTTCTCGGCCTGTTTTACCATAATCTGTAGTCAGCAGAAAACAACCTCGGGTCGCCACCGGTGGGACTCGAATATGGGACCTCCGGATAGGTAGGAGGACAAGTTATCACTTACTCCACGGACGACTTGCTAACTAGCTAAACTAACCCTTAAGCCCCAAGCTTCGGAGATTGTTCCGGCAACTACGAACAAGCTGTGCCTTAACCGTATTTAAGTCGAGCACCTTGATGGCCGGTTGACTGTCACTATACAAACATATTACACTACAACTTGGCAGATCCTCGTGCGACTACAATGTCTTGTCAATAGCCACGATCTCTGCTTGAAATACACCGCAATGGTCCTGCAGCCGATACGAGTTTCGTATGTTCAGGCTGTCGAAGAATATCCCGGCCCCCGCCCCGCCCCATTGCCTACTTTTGAGCCATATGTGAAGATCGGTATTCCTGGATCTTGGAAGCCACTAACATCCTTCTCACTATTCCTTACTTGGTATTCTAGTAGAGAAAGCTTTTTCGAGAAACTTATTGTTGGTGCTCACCTCCAGATAATCTCCTGGGATTAGTACGCTGCTGTGGCCGGAAACTGAGGTTTTCAAAGTTTTGGATTCCTTCAGTTTAACGACATTACCGTGGATGGGTAGTGGATGGAGATGAAGCAGTATTTCCAATGGAGCGGTTGAGGTTATACTTACCGCCCCTGAAATGCCCAGAAGTCAGCTCTCGGAACTTTGGTGAGCTTCTTAAGGTTACAGTTCCTTTATAGAGCGTCTCACCAAAATAAGATTCTGAAGGTTAGGATTGGTTTCACTATTGACGCATATATCCAATGAACTATACGGGGACTAATTGCCTATTTTTTCCGTAGGGTTGGTTTTCTTGCAGGCATAAAACGCTATCGAAGCCTACTTGACGGCTTGTCAATGTTAATGCCCCAGTTGGGTTTGGAATCAAGAATAATATTCAACTATTTCTGTAGGGTCTTTGCCGTTAAGGTGTTACCTCCAAGTATGGGTAGTTGGTTATTGGTGGTTCGTCTTTATCTTGTAAACAGAACCAATTCGGTCTTCTGGGCATTGGCTAGAAGACCACAGATACTTGCTGTGATGGGTCGAGTCCGGCGAATTCATTTCAAAGGAACGAGTTCATGTTCTGAACAAAAAGACTCAATTCTGTTGGGTACTAGAGGTTCGTTTATTTCCTTTTAGGGGATGTGGCGAAGGCCTAGGGGACAACCATTTCATGAATAAGCATGGCTTCGGCTCGAAGGAAATTAGGGTAAGGAGAATAAGGAAGCTTGAAAGATTTGTTTTTGTTTTTTTTGCATTGTTGCGAGCTAGACAACAGCCCAGAGACGGAGTGGGCGTGCTGATCGTGCCACTCAAACAATTGCTCCAACTCCGTCTCCATTTATAAATTTTGAGTCTGTCTCACAGTAAGCAAGCAAGTGATTGATACCGTCACGTTAGGTAGAGTATGAAGGTACTTCCAAATACTGATCAGAGTTCGGATTAATTTCTGTTTTCGCCTAACAGTATTGGGTATGACTAGCTTCACTCATTAACCTCACTAACTCAGTCCGAATCCATTAGCATATTGCAAGAACACGAGCATACTGCAGTACCGGACCAAAATAGTGTACCATGCACCCGAATACCGTGATTTTTGAGTGTAATTTCTATCCGGTGGGCATGGTGTGTGAGGGTACTAGTGGCTGCTGCCGTTTGGGCTGCCTAGCGGGTACGGTGGACGGACTGACTGCGAACGTGAACTGTGATGTTATAACACTATATTTGCTTGCAGTGTTGGTTGCCAGTTAGGGAATCTTATCGGAATCAATTTCGTCATCAGACCTGTTGGCAGAAAGAATGAGTCCGGGTGTACGGTGACTCAAAATAAGAGGTTCCTCAGGGGTTTTTTCTCATACCAATAAGACCAAGTCGCCGCATAAGCTGTCACTTTTATTTCAATTATCTCTAGCGAAATTAGAACTTTATCAACAAGTATCAGCCAAAGCAATGGCGATTGGACGCCGCCTTGTTGGGTTCCCGTACAAACAGCAGTCGTACCCCAGTTTCCCATAGATCTGTCAGCTACTCAGCATTGCCTCCATCTATTTATAGTCGTAGGGGTCTACTCCATGTGATCTGAATGCATCGTTGATTGCCTCAGTTTTGAGGTTGTTAAAAAAAGCCTCTATATCCAGAAAAGTACCCACTGTGAATTCCTTATCAATCTTTCAATATCTCTACTGACTTCCCCTTCGTGCAAACGTGTTGAGTATTGCTGACAACGCTAAGAAGAAGAGCGAGGGGGGGGGGGGGGGGGGGGTAGCAAGTATATGTGCGTCTATGAGTCTTTCGTATATTTTTAAATGAAATGAGGAAAGTCTAATTCGTCTGAAGTATTTAGCGCTTATGTGCTCGTCGGTGGAGTAAGTAATAACGTGTTGGCCTTCCATCCCGGAGTCCCAGGTTCGGGGCTTCACCGCCGGTGACTCATATTTTATTTTTCCTCACCACCACAGATTACGATAAAAGGTCATGCAGGGTGTCAGAGTAAGTGGATGGTTCGGAATCCACTTTAAAAAATTTTAGGTTCACTGGAAATGATTGTCTCGAATAGAGTGAAGTTCCGCTCCCACCCCATGCTTCACAAAGGATTACGAGAATAGAGAGAGAGATTACTTTAACAAGAGAAAGTAAACGGAAGGAGAGAGAAGAGGTTCGTATTGAAGCGCTAGCGGGGCAGACAGGATCGTGGTGTCAGGGGTTTTTAATAACATATATTGCTCCCGATAGCCAAAAGGACTGTTCTTCTTAGTTAATGCCATCATGGTGCAAACCCCTGGTGCCCTTCAGTTTTGTACAGTTTTTGAATATTGGTGGATTCAAACTTATTCCCTGCAATCGAGGTCCTCCTGCTTCAGATTCACCTAGATCGGATATCATCTCCCCCATTTCAACCTACCGTCTTAAGTGGTCCTCTTGTAATTTTCGATGGCAAACTTTTTATATAAAATTTGAAATTAAACTTCAATTGCGACATCTGTTAAGAAACTGACATACTGTCATATGAAATCACCTCACGGGAAGTATCTTTTGTAGTCAAGCACACCTTAAATTAAATCGTCTACGTCTGTAACTATTTGTTTCTGTTTGATTGTTATTTCCTTCCTCACGACAGTCGGAGACAAAAAAATCGTGACCGTCATCGAGTCAGCCAAAGTGCCCCGATGGCATCGATCGGACATAGTTTTGTGCCAATCATCAGGGCATGCCATGGACCCCAATCTTAGAGCTGAAGACCGTCTCGAAATGCACCCAGCCAACTAACAATTTTGCGAAACATTTTCAATTGGATCGTGTCCCTCCCTACGAAATTAGCATAAGTAGAAAGTTTCATCACACACTTGATGGAATAAATAGAAAAGCGATAGTGCTTGTAGCCGATTGCGGAAAGAATGAATTTTTTCTGTCATGTCAATTTGAAAAATTCATGACAAGCAAGCGTTAGCATTGATCACTTTACACATAAGTTCAAGCCTTTCCGTAGACCCCAAAAGAGATCGTTCTTGTGCCGTGCCCGTGCCCAACAGAGACGTGAGCCCCACTTGCCCACTTGGGCTTTTAGCTTGCTGCGCTGCTGCATCGCCATCGGATCGACAATCCAAATCGACGTAACCAACATTGGCAGCACTCCTGCTACCATTTTACGTGATTTTTGCCTTTCCTTTTCGTTTTATTTTTGGCATTTGTTGTTCCTCGTTTGTTTTTTTTATGTGCCAACTTCATTGCATACCCGTACGGCCATTGCTTGTACACTTTGAAACTTGGAAGCCCTCCTCGGCCTTACCTCCTTTTACCGATCATCATTGCTTGGCGTGCGCATAATCACAACACAACACAACACAATATACCCCCTCTGGAGGGAGCTGGAAGAACTGGTGCTAGAGCTCGAGCGCGAATTCAAGCTGATGTTGCTCAGATCGGCTCGGCTACTGCCTGGAGGCAAATTCCTGGCAACACAAAATTGTTTACTTCGCTCGATTTCTTGTTCCTTTTCCTTTTTATTTTTCTCCCGTTAATTCTTGTATAATTTTTATCCTTGGTCATATAATTTGTTTATTTTTTTTCGTCACTTTTTTCCAGGTTTGTTGTCGTTAATTTATAGTCTTCGCTCTTCAGATCGGAAATTCCTTGCAGGGGTGTGTGCTGGCCGTGTCCAGTTTTAATGGCATTTTGCTTGCCTGCTCGAACAGTTTGCTTGTGGCTATAGCCGATCGGATCCAAGAAAAATATTGTCGAAGTAAGGCATTGAAGGGAAGGTCGTTCTCTTGGTGGTTTTTGTTGTTTTTCTTCTGTCGTTTTATAAACGGCAGATGCGTATGGAAGGTGGACAGTGAAATATATTGGAATTTGAGTGTTTACACAAGTAATTAATGATGGCCGATTCGAGTTGTCGCAAGGGAATCTCAAGAATGTAGAGAGATGCAAAGGGTAAGATAACAAATGAGTTCTACTCGAACAAGGTGGGGTAGGATGAATGTAAGGAGTGTTTTTCATTATTTGAAGTAGGCTGTTTAAGGCTGTAATCGTGTACATACATCTAACGATGGAGGTTGTTAGGATACAAAGAAAGCTCTCAGAGGCGAAAATTAAAGACAAACTGAAGATCACAATGAGGTTCATCTCTAAGCTTTTATTACTCCAGCAGTCGCTATTTTTAGAGGTATATCCATGCCTGAATTACTAGATGGTTACCATTGTCAATATCTGCGCCACTAAAACATTGAATACGGTCTCGGAACTGGGTTTCTTGAGTTGCCAAGACCGCTCCCGGAGCCTACTATCAATGACGACAGTTGACTTGCACTACACCAATTGCACAGATATACTCACCAGCTCACACTCACTGTCTTTTTTAAGAGAGATTCTAACCTATACGTAGACACTAAAGAAAGAGAAACAATCCTTCTGAACTTATCGCAAAGCTTGCGTTGCTACTGTATTTAAACAACGCTGATTATACCCATGATCACCTACCGATAGCATACCTAAGTTTCACTGGAGCAATGCCAACTCACCGACTACAGTACTTGAAACCTTGCTGAATCTCTTACTTCTTCACAGTAAGTTTAAGGGTGTGGCTAACAATATTGTAACGCGGAACTTAGAAAGGGGATACTAGACTAAAAAAATCCGAGTGCCTGAGATGACACTTCGATGCCATGCCAACCAGGGCTTCAACATTCCAACTACCCAACATAAGGGTGCAGAAAAGTGAAGCCTGGATCTTCCACCTATCTTCCAGGAAGTCCTTTCACAGACGGTTCGAAGACCTAAGGGGGTGGAGCGCGGTAATCTGAATCAATTTAACGCAACGTGCCACTAAGCAGATCTATATTTATTTCCTCCTGCTCTATAATTAAATCATAATTGGTCTGGGCCAAGAGAAGCTCCGGATGAACTGGGAAGACAAAACCATGCCAAGTTAGATTGCGGGCATTGGTGTTTCTCTGACAATGAAAAGGCGGATGGGGCTTTGCCATGACACTTGTGGGTAACGAACGAATTGAAATGCGAAATTTGGACATCCATTGAAAACTGTTATGAATAATCCTGCATGGGCCAAGCTTAAAAAAATCTTGCTTCCAGCTTCATCAATGAGTAAAACTATAAAGCTCCTAAGTTGGCAAACCGGACGTGAAAATGATCACCGGTCGCTAAAAACGCACTTGGCAAAAATCGAGCTACTGACTCTGTATCTCGAGTAGTGATGAGCAAGATAGGTCACTTTGCTGACTCAGGTCATACGAGTCAATTGGCATGAGTGACTCAGAAAAAAGATTCGGTCATTTGGGTCACTTGAGTCATTTGGGCAAATATGTCTGCAGGGAGTCAAGGCAAGCATTTGAGCCCTACCAGGGGAGAATTTTTCCAACTTCCCAAGCAACGGATGCTTTCGGTTTTGTTCTGTTCACAGCTCATATTTACATGTTGTATGGTCATTGTGAGTATATAAGAGGTATAGGGTGCCCACAATGCGTTGTGCACCGTGTGCGGTCTACAACTTGTTTGTCTAAGATGGCAGCAATCGCTAGATTAAAAGAATCGGTATGCCTTCTATCTTGTTCTTAGATTATATGATATGGTGAAGTGATACGATGGATAAGTGAACGATTGACCGATATAGTAGGAACACATTGACTCAGGGCTTTTGAGTCATTTTACTGACTCGGTCAAAATGACCGAATCGTTCGCGACCGACACATCACTAATCTGGAGGCGGGCGAAACTCCTCCTTACATAATGTGCTCGGCCGTTGCCAGACGTATGATATCTATCTTTGAGAAGCACTTGATGTATCCCAGACAGTTGGAGAGTAGTTTTCTCTCTCAGTTTGAAGTAACTATGGGCCTTTTGAGACTCTGCAGGGCTATTGTTAGGCCATTGTTTGATTATTAGAAACTGTCAGTCAGAAGCACCTTATGCAAATCGATAAAACCACTGGCACCATATGCAATTTGTCTCATTACTTCGCGCTGACAACTCCTTTTCTATACCGCCTCTGAAGATTACGAACTCAGCTTCTACTTTTCTACTTAAGAAGAACAGACTCATTGGAATTGTTCCATCGTATTAGTTTTAACTCAGCATTCTTAACCTGTCAGGTCAGCCTTTATTTAATTAGGTGACCTGTCTGGCATACCAACTTTGACCAAAAGGTCAGCTCGAACTAGATGCCTGCAAAGCTTGGTCATAATTTTTCAGAGAACTCTTCACAACACAGTTGCTAGTGTTGGCGGTTTGCCCATTATATGTAACAGTGTCTCTCATTTAGGACCCCACCCTTCCTCTGAATAATTTCATTCTAAAGAGCTTGTGTTTATGTTTAAAACGGGAGACGTGGGGTACTGAAGCGACGCGGACTACGGCCTATTGTGCTAGTCTTCCCTACTCCTTAAATCAAACTGATCTCTTTGAGTAAATACAACAACTGGTAGAGAAAACTACAACTATAACAGCTCGTGGGGCGAGCTGTTCTCTAACTCATTGGGCTCTAACAATGGCTTGTCAAGGGTCAATATTCTGCGCATGACAATAGCCGAATATTCGCAAAGGCTGTGGAGTGGTATCTCGTCCTCTTACAGACATAATCTACAGGTGGGGTCACCTATTCTACCGATTTTTGCTAAATGCTTTCTTAGTTGTCAGAGCTAAGTAATCACACTGGTAATGAAACTAACCTTCGGTCAGCCAAACTTGAGGAGCTCCATCAACATCAAGACTTTAGAATGAGCCTGACGCACACAGGATTCCCAGTAGCATTTGTGCTTCTCGTGTGTCATGTTG
Source organism: Leptarthrus brevirostris (assembly GCA_964036015.1). Classification (NCBI taxonomy): domain Eukaryota; kingdom Metazoa; phylum Arthropoda; class Insecta; order Diptera; family Asilidae; genus Leptarthrus; species Leptarthrus brevirostris. The sequence continues at coordinate 13,038,016 of OZ038373.1, forward strand.
TGTATAGCCTCTTTTAGCAGGATGAAATCACGGACACTAAGGCCAACAAGTTTCATGGCAGAGTCCTCTCTGGTCAGTTCATCAACCACTTTGTTAACAGGAAAACGCCGATGCGCAGGTACTCACAGCAAGTTTACGCGATTTGCTTTACCTAGTTCATCTAGAGCGGCCTGATATTCCCAAACAAATTTTGATTTTGTTACGAAGAAGCCGATTGCGAAGATAAATATGTTCGTATTTGAATAGGTCCTCTTTAGGTTCTCGTATGCATATGCCAGTATGGCATAGATTTCCGCTTGTAAAACAGTGGCTAGTTCGCCTAGTGGCAATGATGCATTGAATTTAAGGTACTCGCCCTATAGCAGACCCATCCGTATACCAGATTAGTTCGCCATGAAAGATTGTGGGGAAGTTCCAAGATTCGCTTTCCTACAGCTTTATGTTGCATGGTTGAAATGCTCAGAGCGTAGTTGGCTCAGTTATCCAGGGTTTGCTTTATTATCCCCTTCTATTATTATTATTGTTATATTGGGGTAGCCATATGGTGGGCATTGCAACCTAGGGGTCTTTTTTTCCATAACCCCTGCTATTGCAAAAGACGCTCAGTCACCCTCAGATATGCTTCAAAGTCTTTAACAGTGGAGGATTTGACATCAGCCAGGCACAGGAATTCCCGACTGAAGATCCTACTTTTCAGCCATGCCAAGGCAGAACAAAAGCACATATACTTGGTGGTTTCCTCCAGACAGAGCCCACGCCCCGTTTAATTGGACATACCCATCCGGTGTACATGACAACTCAGCCCCAGTGGCCAGATAGGTTGCCTACGAACAACCTTAGATCTGCCCTACTTAAGGCAGTGGTATTGTTATAACCAAAGGGCTTAACAAGTGCCTTCGCCTGGGTAAGTCCGGGGACATATCTTCAGTATAATAGCTGCCGACCCTTATCCCAGTATTCAATAACATCTCTTGCCCTAACTTAGGGAGTGCTGGTTGCCACAACCTCAACCTCTAGGCCAATTCTTCAACCGCATGTGGTGTTGCTTGCAGCATTTCGTCTTCGATTGTCACGAACGTTATGCCGTCTGCATTGCCCTATGCGAAGGAGTTTCTCTCATTTAGTTACACCAGCAGCTCGACAAACACAAGGCACCACAGGACTGGAGACAAAACCCCATCCTGAGGGCAGCTGCTGGCAGTAGTGGCCTGGATCGATCTTCCTAGAAGACTCGCAGTGAGATTGCGTGCTCTGAGCATTGTATCTATCCATCGACCGACGGTCCCCTCCTCCCCCTCAAGGTTCGTGGATTAAGCTCAAAGGATGTATTATCAAACACCCTCTCAATGTCGTGGAAAGTCGGTGTTTTCATAGTAATTTAGCTCTCCCCACCCTTCCTCTGAGTATCAGTGGACTTTCTATTTCTCAAGAGTATGTCAAGATACCTGCAAGGAATACTTTTTTTTCTTTAAGAAAAGCAGTTAAAGGTGTTATAAATTTCTTTAATGCATTAAGTGTGGTCTGGTTTTTATCTTCTTTCCTTCTGTTCTTGAGCTTAGGAAAGAATTGTCGGCTATCCTAATGGCCCTAATTTCAGTTTAAAGAACCTTGGCGAGTTTTGCGAGACGTAAAGTAATTTTTGAGCCTTTGCAAAAGATTCTTGCACCCTTATTATCCTTTAGAGTCGGATTATTGGTTTATAGCCTTTGGCTGTGAACAGTTTTGCTCGGCCCACTCTTGGGAAATCAAGAAGATGTTCACTTCTTCAATGCAGTATAGCAAAACCGTTGAGTGAACTGATTAACTTGCAGGTAAAAGAAGGCTTTTTGAAAAAGAGTCGAAAAGATATTGCCCCGAACGGGAGACTGATATGATTCGAATGCGTAATCGTATAATTCTGGTAGTCGTATTGTAGCTCCCTGTCTTTTGATTTTATACAAGCTCTACTAACACTTCCATAATAAGTAAAGACATCTACTGGGGATGGCAGGATATGACGATCGATTGTCAAGACATATTCGTGGATTGAGTCTCGAATAGTCGCGCCAAATGGAAATCAACATTGCAAATCTTAATTGAATGGAAAAAATTAATCTCTCCCATTGACTTGTTTATATCGCCACCCGATCGTAAATGTTTTATTATATTTCACGGCATTTAAATGTTCTTGTCTCCATATTAATCGTTCCCTAACATAGTCATCATGTCCAACCCAAAGCTAATGAGTATCCTAATGGCTGTCCATTAGTCTGACAGAGACTGAATTCTTAGTAAATTATTCTTAATTACAAGAAGCCAGGCAAGAATTTCCAGTTTGGCAGATCGTCCACGACTGATCTAGGGCGACTTCCGTAATTAAATCTTTTGCCATTTATATTGGCGGTTCAGCCTACTTTACTTTCAACTCCACTTTGGCGAAAATTAACTGCTCAAATTTTGCTTAATTAATTTTACAATGTTCAAAGTGCAGAGCTACAATGAGTCAAGAAAGTTTTTTACTGGCAAAGTTTTAGTGCTGAAGAAATTATGTTTTATTGGTTGGAAGAGGAAATAAAAGGCACGAAAAGGGCTCTCTACGAGAGTAATAAACAATTAAAATTACAAGAAGAAGTTGCGATGTACTTTCGAATGATAAATATCATAGCGTAGGTTTTTTGGAAATGTTTTTAGTTAAGTTAATTAGGCAGCTGCAACCTTTAGACAGCACTGTAGCTCCGAGGTGGTCGCTAAAATCCCTACTTCTGTTAAATCTTAAACCGTTTTGCTTTCTAACCGACTGCAAGCGTTGTCTGTTTATTTTATCTATTTACTGCTAATCTTCGTGAAGTACTGTATTTGTTGTAAACCATTATTGAACTTTAGGCCACCATCCCAAAGTGGCATATGCAACAGTCGGTTTGTAAATCTACTGTAAAACCAGCAAAGCATCTTCAGTACGAGACCCCATGTCATTCCGAAGAGCTTGTGTAACCTGGTTAGGGGTAGTGTCTAGGTGAGAGTTTCAATTTAGTCTTCTATAGAGCATGATGTTCAGATATTTGACCTCATTGGAGTAATCAATGACGGTGGCTAGGATCGAAATTGGACCGAGGTTAAAATGTTGATTTTCATCAAGATTTAATCTCATTAGATCAGTGACAATCGAGTCGAACTTCCCTGAAATAATAATTAAGCTCACTCACTCAGTTTTATGAGGAAGTCATCTACAACTAGTGACCAGAGAAGCGGTGACAGAACACAGCCTTGAGGGCACCAAATAGCAGCCCTGATGCACACAGAGGTGATACCGAAGGTGGATTTAATTCCTCACTCCTTTAGCATAGCATCCACCAATTTTACAGTATGTAAATTTATCCCCTTCCGTGCGAGACCTCTAAATATAGACCCATATAGACCCTCTAGTGTTATCGAAAGCACCTTCTATGTCAAGAAAAGCACATAAAGCTATTTCTTTATGGTGAAGACCTCTCTCATTCCTGCTAACAAGATTACGTAAGGCAGTCTTTGCAGATTTATCTTTTGTGCAGATAAAGTGAGTAAAGAAAGATGAGATAACTGGTCCAGTTTGCTCCTAATGAAGGTCTAGCAGTGTCTCCATTGCTTTAAGTAGAAAGAAGGCTAAACTGATTGGTCAATATGATTTGGGCTGCTCTAGAGGCCTATTACCTTGTTTGGGGATAAACGCCACTACTAGTTTCGTTGATGAGATGTAACCCCCACCGTCTACCAGCTTTACAAAAGTTAATCAAAGATACAAGCATGGTATCTAGGCAGTTTTGCAGTAATAGTTTGGCCTTCAGAGGCCACTGCCTATCACCCCTTAACCACGTAGTCTACTAAGCCTGGCCCTAGAGTTGATCCAGGAAAATACACCTGAAGACCTCCGGTCTAGACGGTATTCTTCCTGCTTTCGTTAAGTCCTCACTAAATTGGCGATTGTCTTCAAAAAGTTCCTGCAGGATTGTGGAAGAGCTCCTTTATAGTCCCTGCTCATAAAAAGGGTCATAATACCATTATAACCAATTATAGAACAATCGCGAAGTTATGATGCATACCCAAGTTATTTGAGTGTATTTTTTTTTATACGATGTGGCGAAAGCCTAGGGGACAACCCTTTGATGTGTTAGCATGGTTTTGGCCGTAACTGATTTAGGGTAAGGGAAGTGAAGGAAACTTGAGTTTTGTTTTTTTTGCATGGCTGCGAGCTAGACAACAGCCCAGAGACGGAATGGATTATTTTAAATTCTAAATAAAAGCTCACGGGGAGACCTGGTCTCGAACCCGAGCTTATTGAGCGTTGTAAGGGTTTAATCGTGCGCAATCATAATGGGTTCCTGCCCGGTTGATCAACGACTACTGCTTCATCTGCTGAAAACTTCTTCCTACGTTATTTCAGGCTTCCAACGTGGCGCTAGTAAGGCCTTTGATAAACTTCGTCACTACGTTATATTGTTTAAACTTAAATGGCTGGGTTTCCCTTCTGCTCCTCGACTGAATTTATTCCTACTTAAAATACAGAACATATCGATTTTCGTTCCGTGGCTCCACCTCAACAATTTTCAGGGCTTCATCTGGTATGCCGCAAGGTAGGCATCTCGGCCCACTACTGTCCGTTTTTGCTATTGATAACATTGTCCCTGTAATCTCGCATTCTAATCTACGTAGACGACATGAAGATCTTTTCCTATGTAAGGATAGTGGTGACCCTTATTAAGGACAACTTAGACACCGTTCTGGGTGAGGGCGCAATGGCTTACATTTCAATTTTGAGCAATGTAAGGCTATTTTATTTTCCGGGAGCCCCTATGCCATAAGTTCTTAACGACCGTTACGTGCTGTCCGCAACTGACCTTGGGGTAAAACTCGATTGGAAAGTAGATTTTAATTTGCATATTAATTATATCGTTTCTAGAAGTAGCTTAATCTTAGGCTTTGTAAAGCGTTGGTTTAGAGTATTCTCGGATTTATCGGCTTTGATTCATTTGTACTGTTCTTTGGTAAGGCATATTCTGGAATCTGTATCTCAGGTCCGGTCGACCTACTATGCTGTTCATTCCAAGCGCATTTTAATTTTGTTAGATTTTCGGTGAGAGAGCTCCGATTGGACGATCCGCTTCTACTTCCACTTTGCATCGATTGCCTCCTTGAGAAAAAAGTTGCTGACTTGGTCTTTATTCACCACCTCTTAAAGTCAAATATTGCTTCAAGTCACTCTTGTTAACAGAGTTCGGTTTGGGTCTGCTTCCGAAGACTACCTTTGTTGCATTTTAACCCCTCCAGGTCAAATTCTGACAGGCATGAACCAAGAAACCGGTCGTATTTCTACCCAAACCAAACAAGACGGACTATAGCACACCTAATGCTCATAGACCAATCAGCCTTACCTCATTCCTACTGAAAAGTCTAGAAAGACTCATAGCATAGTCAACATGCATATAAGAAAGGTAGATCGGTCGATTCCGCTCTATACAGCCTAGTAGGTTAGACTGCTTCATTGACATAGAAGGGGCCTTCAACAATGTCAGAATCGATAATATTCTCAATAAATTGAGGGAGAAGGGGACTGATCACAGTATAATCAAATGTATCAAGTCCATGCTGGAAGACCGAATCATAATTACAAGTTTCGGTAATGAACAACTGACGGCGAGGGTAAATAGAGGTACTCCACAAGGAGGGTTTCTTTCACCTTTCTTATGGCTGATAGTGATTGATGAATTACTTGAAGCCCTATCAGATAAAGGTCTCTTCATAACTTGTTATGCGGACGACCTAGCGATAGTGGTTAGAGGTAAGTTTGAAGAAAGCTTGGGATACATACTTCAAGAAGCGATCGACACGGCAAAAGGCAGGATTGCGGACTGAAGATAAACCCAAGTAAAACGGAACTCTGCTGCTTCACTAAAAGACATAAATTAAGAAAGATAGTTCCCCCGTGCATCGGAAACACTAGATGATTAACCTTAAAGAAGGAGGCCAAATTTCTGGGAAACGGGAAACTAAATTGGGCTAGGCACCTACACGAGAAGAAAAACAAAGTGGTAAGAGCTTTCTGGACGTGTAGAAAGGCTATAGGTAAGGTATGGGGACTATCACCCTATATTATCAAATGGATATACACATGTGTAATCAGACCCATGATAACACACGGAGCGATAGTCTGGTTGGAAAGCTATGAGGTGGGCAGAAATCAGCAGATTTTGGACCAGACGCAGCGTATATGTGCTGCTTAGGCATAACAGGGGCTACTAGGTCAACACCGACAAGGGCCTTAGAGGTCATTCTAAATATAACTCCACTGGAATTCTACGGTAAACAAGTAGCACTAAATTCGGCTATACGTTTGCGAATGAATAAACTGTGGAAGGTAAGGGGAGTGCAAGCCCAACATGAGAAGATCGTCCAAGTATGTGATGGAAATACGATCAAGAGATTCTTTGAGGAAGAAGATTGCTGGGACTTCAAAACGGGTAATCCAAATTTGGAGGCAATCTTCAAAACTCAGTTCCCGACAAAAAGTGAATGGATTAACAATAGGGTGATTCAAGAAAACACTTAAGCGATTTACACAGACGGCTCAAAATGCGAGCGTGGCTGTGGCTTTGGAATATCGTGCGAGGAACTAAACCTGGATTTATGGGGAGGGGTTAACGACTCCTCTTCGGTTCTTCAATGTGAAATCGCAGCGATAGAGATAGGAGCTAAACAGCTAATAGAACGAGGAATAACATCGACCAGGATCGCAATATGCACGGATAGCCAGGCATCCATCAGATCGTTAACTAACGCCGAGGTTAAATCCAAAACGATAGAGGGATGTAAACAGACCCTCACGGAACTAGGGAGACAAAACGATGTCACCCTAATATACGTGCCGGGGCACTGCGGCATCCCAGGAAATGAAAAAGCAAATGAGCTGGCGCGGTGGGGCGCAAATGAGAACACTCCAATAATACTTAACCTGAGCATACCCATCCATGAAATCAGAAAGGAAATCATGGAATGGGTAACGAGGAGGCACAAAAAAAATGGGAGGGATCCGACATCGCCAGACATACAAAGGCGTTTTGGTGAACTCTAAATGCACATAAATCTGAAATCATTAAGCTTAACAAAGCCAAACTAAAGCTTCTTGATGGCCTTGTGACAGGACATGCAAGACTAAGAGCTCATGCCATAAAAATAGGAAGGGCAAACAGACGAGACCGTATTACAGCCCTAACGCAAAAAAGATCAAGAATCTTAGGAACACACTACTGCGTAGATTTACCAGAAGTTAAGAAATCAGGGTATAATCGAATTATCCAATTCGTTACGGGGATAAGTTGGCTCGACAGTGGACTTTAAGGTACGCTGACGAGCAGGGGGCGTACAACGGGCCACTAAAGGCCTCAGTGCAAGGAAGACATGCATCTTCCCCCCCTCGAAAACCAACCAACCAAGAAACCGATTGTGTAGGGCTGTTAAGGGGGCAGATCCAGTTAGAATTTTGAAAAAAAAAAATATTTTTTTTGCATTTTATCAAAGTAGAATATTTCAAAAGTATTCTTTGAACATTTTAGACAAATCGGACCTTTATTTATGGAGATATATATATATACCGTATATAATATATCGTACTCAAAACTTTAAACGCGTTTTTCTCGAAACCATGTTTTCGAAGTCGGTGATCACTGTAACTTGAGAACAGCTTTGCCGATCGGTTTGAAATTTTTCTCACTTATTCTATACATACATAATTATCCTGCGGATGGACGAAGGATTATTCTTTTATTTATAGCCGAAAATGCGAGTGAAATTTTAGTCGAATAAAGAATTTTGACTTTGAACATCCGCCATTTTGTGAAAACTCAAAATTTTTCAAATCCCTTCGTCCATCCGGAGCATTATGTAATTAACTAATGATCCTTTTTTTTTTTTTTTTTATTTCCGATGATCCAGTGACGAGCAGTAGTGATCACGGCAGCTCCCTTTTTTTTGGACCCTCCCAAATTTGCGGTACCCACTTATTTTTTAATATTTTACCATAAACAAATTTATAATATTTTCTGTATTTATCTTTCTTGTGGAAAAACATTTGTTATTAATTATTTTAATGCGTGGCCAACAAAAATACCTAAAAAAAAGCGTTTTTTGGAAGTCCCAACTGGGTCTGCCCCCTTAATGCCATGTCTCAATTTCGATCTAATCCTAAGCAAGGAATCACTTAAGAACTATCTATTCTCTGTGCTGCCGTGACTACCTGTGGTCCATGTTTTCTTTCCTTTTCTTTGTTTTGCTTTCTTCTCGTTCTTTCTTTTTCTGTTTGGACGTTAATTTTTCTTGGCTCCTAATATCTGTTATTATTTTTCCTATTGGGTTTCTGCACAGGTATTATTTTGCTTCCTGAAGAGGCCTACTTCATTAGAGGCGTCCCTTTTGAAAACGAGCTGTCTTTAGCAAGCATTCAATGCTTTTGTATCATCTTTTTCAATACTATTATATTTTGTGAGTACGAAAATATAGTCATCACACTGCCTGGAGCGCTTAGCTCTACTATATAGCCGCATTACTTGCGTTTCAGTCAGCCGTTTGCTCTGCCAGGGCACCTTACATATCACTTTGGTTGAAGTGAAGACGGTGTTGTCGTGGTACGAGGCGATAAACATTTAACTGGTTAGCTACCAATTCCGGTGCGCCATTCCAGCTGATTATGGAAACCATCATGTCCGCCTTCGAGCTCACAGCACACCTGAAGGTATCCCAGTTTGTTTTCCTGATGATCTGACAGCGAAGCTTCATCGCCAGTTCTCATGAATTCGGTTAGGACGCTGCTACATACTCAAACTTATTTCGCGTATAGCCTCGACTTAGACTATATTCCTCTCAATAAGAAGTCGAGCTCCTTATATCTAATGTTCTAGTTTACGTACTTAAACAAAAAAACATTGCTGGAGAATTGGAGATTTAATCAATGTTCTCGTGTTCCTGGATTGATAAAGCTGGAATCGTTTTATAGAGCAGGGTTGCCAATTCAAAGACTGGTTCTACGCACTTTCATATTTCTGTCAATACCATACTTTCGAAGATAATTTGCAGGTATTAAAAACCTTTTAATGGCGAGGCTATTAACCTGTTTGTAAAATGATTACGAAACCCTTTTGCAAAAATAACTCACATGCTGACCAATTTGTTAAAATTTTAAAGGCGGCATTATTGTGCCATTTTTAAAGTGGCTAGGCCTGTTACCACCTGCTTGGAGTTGTAGTAAAAGTTTAGACGACCAAACACAGTTTATCTTACTGTGACTCGAGTTGAAACCACTTAACTTGATTCTAGTGGTTTCACTTTTTCTTTCCTTTCTTTAAGTAACTTCACACTCCCAGTGACTGATTAGGTTTCATTCATCACTCATTTCGGAATGCTGGAGGCGATTGTTATTTCAACCTGGCAATAATATAATCCATGAAAATACTCTTGAACTTTGATCTGTTCGGCAATAATTCTATAACCGATCCATTGTCTTAGGAGCCCCATTTTAATGGAGTCGGCAATCAGCCGTGACGTCCACTTAATAGCCGTCAGTGATAAGAATTCATAAGTGATTGTGTCATAAAATTATTCAAACTATCTCGGATCAAGGCGCCTTCATCGATCTATCACGGCGGCAGAAACTATTGCAAAAAAAAATGCAAAAATTGCAAAACGTCGACTCAGTGAAGATCAGAAAATCTTAGAAAATCACTCAAGAGTTTAACGAGACTTGAGTGGAAACTATGCAGGAGGAATTACGACAAAAACTCGCTAAAAGATGGCAAAAGCATCAGATAATTGCGGCGGGAGCGAACAACAAACAGGTTCAGATTTATATGGCGCATTCCATTTGCGGCTCAGATGTAAGATGGATACATCGACTACCTACCAACTGACGTCAGAATTATGGTATTGCAATTTTAATTTTACTACTACTTAGCGGCAACGGTGGCAGCAGTAGAGTTGGAATTTTATTGTATTGGGAAAATTGCAGGCTTAATGTCAGATAAGTTTAAAGGCCAACACTATTTTGATTGTGACGTTTAAATTGAACTTTAACGTGGAGTTCATGGTACAATAATGGGATGGAATGCATGTCATCGTCACCTATTCTAGCTTAGGAGGAGAACTGCTTCTTAAAACGAGCCAAGGCGTTAGCGAGAGTGTCTTTTGATGGCGACTTGGTAGGATTGAGTGTTCGTGGTACCAAGTTGTAACCTCGACATTACGATTTGCAGGTATAATCTGTAGAAGCCAATTCAAAGATGCCGACAAGGAGCTGGATGTAGGATTCTTGGGGTTGACGCATTGTACTTGATGGCAAAGCTATGGAGAAGCTATCGGTCGAGAAATCTGATAACTGATATGCTCCTTCCAGAGCAAAATAAAGCAGGAAACTTTCAAATGTGGGTGAAAACAACTTTAAATTAATCCTATTAAGGGTAAGTACACGCTTTGTAACTAAAAATCGTAGGGAGGTAATCGATATCGCCCTAGCATCAAATAACATACTCTCACCTATCCATGACTGGTGCGTTTCAGAGGAAATCTCTTTCTCTTCTTTGAGTTGATAGCTAGCCAAACGAAACTCTATAGAAACCCCACTAAAACGAATTAGGAGAAGACTACAGCGCGCTTATTTCTAAACTCCTATCTTCAAATAAAACCTGCTCCCTTTCACAGGTAGATATTTACAAGGAAGTCAAGAACCTTACAAAAGCTGAGCTACCTTGGTTAATACAAGAGCTCAAAATACAGAAGAGACACAACACGTAAGCTCTATAGCAATGCTAATAGATCCAATGACAAGCGACATTGGAACTACTATCGCGAAGCCTGAAGATAACACAATTACCATATCCGTAGAGCCAAGCGACAATCTCGGCATATCTTCTATGAAAATGTCAACAGTGTAGAGGAATTATCGAGGCTGAAGAAGACACCCGTACAATCGGAACTCATTGAAAAGGGACATTTTATAGAGAGATCTTTAGAAGTTCTGATGAAGCTTAACTGGTTAGAATCTCCCCGCACCCTTTTTTTCTGTTGTTTATCAAAACCATCGAGACTCTCAGCGAGTACTCGGTCAGCTTCATTACGACCATCAAGGCAACGTGGGTCATAAACTCATTCAAATCATATAGGTAAGTCCCCCGGCTTGAACGATATCTTTTCAGCCCTTCTTCAAATAGCTGTGAAGCCGGTAGGAGATGACTAGCCTGACATCTTTGCTACTCAATACGTTGGAAGGTATTTGTAAATAGGAATTGAGGTCATGTAGTATGAGGAATAACATGTCGACACACCAGCACGCTTATAAAAAGGGCAGACCTTCATGAGGTAGTCTTCTCAATGAATAAGGTCTTCTGTACAGGTAACTTACGGTGGCCGTCTTCATTGATGTGAAAAGAGTCTTTAATGGTATCCTTCTGGACAAGATCATCGGCGCATTAACTGAGCCAAGCCGTAACGCATTGGATTTTACACATGTTGCAGAACAGGAAAATCTTCGGAGAGCTGGGCGACCAAAGCAGGAAAGAAAGAGTGTTCAGAGGTACTCCACAGGGGGGCATTATTATTATTATAAGTGGATCAAGGACTAACAACATCCTTTAGTCACTTCGACCAAGATGATCGTTTGTGACTTGATGCAGGTTCAGATTTAAGCTACCTAGTCAAGCTTTAGTTCCTTAATTAGACCTAAAATCTTTTTGGGGGCTGTCTTAGCTATATCTTGGGGGTGATGGGAAAGCCCCACCAAGATGTATGAGCCTGATACGGCCGAGGTTCTCACAGTGACAGAGGATCTGTTCCGCTGTATTCTCCTCTTCCAAACAGAAGCGACAGGTGTCATCTTCAGCTTGCCCTAACTTTTTTAGGTGGTAGCCCAAGGGGCAGTGACCAGTTAGAAGTCCTGTTATCAGCCTTAAATCTGGTCTGCTTAGTCAAAGCAGCACTTCCGTTTTCTGTTTTGAGTAGCTTTAAAACCTCTTTGTCTGTCTTAACCCCGGGAATATTTGTCCAGTGTGAGTGCTTGCGTTCTTCCTCCCATGACCTGATACGCATTACTAGTCGGCTTTTCGAGTAGCGACAGAATGGCTCGAGTTCAATAAATTGAGAAATCGCACCGTTTTTTGGCAGGTGATCCGACTTCTCATTGCCTTCAGTATCCTCGTGCCCTGGTACCCATGTCAGCTTAATGCTGTTGCTCTGAGCCAGTCCTTTTAGAGCAGTGAGACATATTCTCGCGTAACCCCACAGTACGTTATTACTGGGTACTCAATGTCTCTGCCCTGCCCTCGCATCGAAAATGAGAAAACTACTGGGATTCTTCTTCTTTGACAAACTACGTGAAGTAGGTGAAAAGGGGTGAGTGAATAAAGGTCCTAGTAGAGTCCTAGGTCCGGGATCATGGGACCTTTTTTTTTCAATCAATAAGTACACGGTGATTCGTGGCAGATTAAGGATTTCAAACCTAACTTATTTACGTTGCAATTGAATTTTACTTAGTACACTATGCCACGCAATGCTATGGTACGAGTTACGACGTGGAAAAGATCTCTTCAACCTTACATTTTGTAAGATGTGGCAAGGCGTGGAATGTCTTTTGTGCAGTTTTGGTATTAAGTGACTGAAGTGCAGTATGGAGGAAAAATTAAAAAAAAGTGTTCGAAGTCAGGAAAACTGTACAATATAAAATTAACCATCGTGTCGGCCTTCCAACCCGGAGGTCCCAGGTTCGAATCCCACCGGCGGCAACCCATGATTTTTTCCTGCTCACAACAGAATACGATAAAAAAAGGCCATTGGAGGTTGCAGGGGAAGTGTTTGGGGTTCGGAATCCACTTAAATTGTAGGCTTTTCAAACGTGTAACGACGTAGCGTAACATGTAACAAGTGGAATTCCACCTTGAGCCGAAAAACCTCTCAAGTCAAGTCAGTCAAATAAAAAAATTATTGAAAAAAAACACCGGACTGCGTAAAAAATTTTAAACTTAAAATTTTTAAACTTACTTAATAAATGAACTAAAAAGATAGAAACAAATTGAAAAATAAAATATTTTTTTGGGTTTTGGGTAGAGCAAGAAAATACGTAGTGGGAGAAGTTCCAATATCCTAACTTTCATAAACTACTCAAAACAATTAAGGGAACAAAAAAAAATATCTAAATTTTTTAGTGATTTTTGACGGGCTCTATCTAAGCGACAAATAATCGTATCGAGGATTTGAAAAAAACATCTTAAAGCTCCAAAACTCTAGTTTTTGAAACTTCCAGCCAATATTAATTTTCAAAATTTTTAGTCATTTTTTTTTTGGTCCACGGACTCGGAAATTTTTTTTATTTGACTACCCTATGGATCAGATAGCCTGTTAATTCAGCTTTGATTATCTTTTTTGAAATCGTTGATACGTCGATTATTCGCGGAGATATCCGATATTAAACGAAAAAGGACACTTTTGTATTCAACCATCGATATCTCAGCAACCAATGATCGTACAGAAAATTTAAGGGCAGTTTCGGAAACTGGAATAAATTTCCTAAAAGAATCCGTCAAGACATAAAAAATAATAATTTTTTTTTATCCGTAATTTCAATTTTGAAAAAGTCAAAAAAATTGACTTTTTTCCTTGTTTTGGTAAATTGACCGCATCTTTGCAAATACTGATGGTAAGGCTAAGGTTTGTAGGAATTCTTACACCTCAATGTCAATAGCCCTGTAAATCCGCAGATCGATCCATTGGTCGGTTCCTTCGGCCCGATTGGTCAGAATTTTGGAAAAAATTAAAGGAACAAGAATTGTGATCTCAAACATCGTGTAATCTTCATAAAAATGGAAAAATCATTTTTTTCGACTTTTCTCACAATTAATTCATGTTACTTTAAGGCTTTAAGTCATCAGTTCATAGAATGAAATTCCCGTAAACGTTGAAGCTCATTCAAAGAATTTTGATCATGTGGCCGATTTAATAGTTTTTTAGGATCAAGCATACTGATAGCCAATCCAGCTAATGTTTTTACTCGACTAAGGCTACATACGCTTGATCTTTGGCAAATACATATATGTGACCCGAAGTCCACATCCGCCCAATCGAGGATTAAAGGCAACATCCTGCGTTCAATTTTTCTTGGCCCCAAAACGCATCAAAATCAATCGTACAGGGTTCAATCCGTACACCAACTGCTAGTTCATTATTTTTGATTGTGAGGTCGTCAAACTCAATAAATACCTGCTTGTGGTAACTCTCCTGTTTCCAATTGATCCCTGCGAAAAGCAGGCCACTCAAACTTTCGAATAACACCCATAGCGCCGTTCACTACATAGAGACCATGGTTAACATTTATGTTACGGCGATCCAACCCCAATACATAATGTGGTAAGAATGAATTCCATCTTGTTTGTATGGTCAGATATGAATTCTTTACGTTGGCACTGGCCATAGGTTTTCGTTTCTAATGAGATGTCGCCCGTGCGCAGGATTTTCTCCGGAGGGTGAGGGGGGGGGGGGGGGTTATCTAATTTCATATATATGTTAGGTAATTTTTTTAGTATTTCAGTTAAATTTTTCCTAATCAAGAGGTTTAGAAAATTTTAAAAACCCTCCTGAGGGGTTTGAACCCCCCGTGCAGTCATTGTTAAATTATAAGAATCAACTTGTCTTGTAGTAGAAAACAGTCTCACTGCTTATCCATCGGCAAATAAACCCGTGAGTGGGATCATACGACCGTCTAGGATCTCAAGTTGGTCCATCGTCAATACTCTACCGTGAATATTATTTAATATACATATCTACAAAAGTAGTGTCACCTGCCTGTCTCATTATTTGGGGGCAAATAGCAAAAATCGAATAATTGCCACAGATTGATTTCGCCGGTCAAATCAACTGGCTGTCGAAAGCAGTAAGCACCACTGCAAAAGATCGCCGAATAAAATAACATTTATCCCACCAAAGTAGTCGATGTGGGTTAACAATAATAACGTTCAACCTTATTATTAGTAAGACAATATTGTTATGTCTCTCTTCCACACATCAATATAATTCATTTTTTAGCGTTGAATATTTTGTTGTTGTTTAGCATTTCTCATTTCAAATTACATTTAAGCATATAAGTTGTATATATCTTTATAAGCCATTTCTAAAACCTTTTATTTTGATACCCCAATCGATAGGTTTTGAGGAAAGACAATTTTTTGAAGACATAATATGGCGCCAAAAATCGGCCATTTTAATTTTTATAATTTTGATATACCCAGTGTCACTCTCACAATTAAGACGACACCTCTCAAGCTAAAATCCATCAAGCCGTTTAGGCTACAGAGCGTTCCACAAAGAAAGAAAGTGTATGTATGTAACACTCGAAAAACATAATACTCCTTCTGGCGCAGTCGGGTAAAAATCATAACAAGAATCAGCACCAGTGGGCGAAACAAAAACATTCTTCAAAAAGCGAAATATGGCGAAGATCTTCGAGGATCTTTTTATACCTTTGAAGTAGGATACTGTAGTTTGGAGAAATACGTGCTCCTTTCTAGCTCCATTCTTTTCTCCCCCATTTCCGTTCGAATCAAATAAGTTTTTCTACATTTTTGTCTAAATCGAGCAAATTTTGCTCTATTTTAGTCCAAATGAAGCAAAATTTACCATATTTTTACCCGACTACAGCAAAAAAAAAAAGGAAGGGTTATGAGCTGTCTATGGATGTATGTTTGTTTGTTTGTGGATATGAATGTTCATCTGTTCCCTTTGTAGCTCCTAAACTACTAATCAAGTTTGGACAAATTAGGTGTCATTGGATTTATATGCATGCTCCGCGTAACATAGGCTATATTGAGAGCAGCGCAGTGACGGCGAGGCAGGGCGGGGTGCGGTATGTTTCGCTCGTAGCTCCTAAACTACTCATCAGATTTGGACAAATGAGATGTCATTGGATTTATATGAATGCTCTGCGTTACATATCGTATATGGCGAGTAGCGCAGCGGCGCATGGTGGGAGCCGATATCTTGCTGAATTAGAAATACTAAGGGCTCTAAAGACAACTTAATTTTATAAAGGCCTTTTATTATAAGACGAAATTAGAGAAAACCCAAAAATGTTTTAAATAAAAAATAAAGTTAAAAAACTAAAGTCCAACTACGGTTTCAACTGCCCTTTTGAAAGTTGTCAACAAGACTTAGTAGCTGGACCTTTATTGTGTATAGATACGAGTATGTAATGAAATATTCGGCTACGTAAATGCCGTAGGCACACGTTGTATCCCAATTAAGATAAATTTTTTATTACGTCTGACTACAGTGTTTACGTAGCCGAATATTACATTACATATATACATATATACCCAATAGAGATCCAGCTAATAAGTTTTGTTTACAACTTTTAAAAGGGCAGTTGAAGCCGTGGTTGGGTTTTAGTTTTTTAACTTTTAACCCATTTGGGTCCAAATACCTTTTTTGGTTTAAATGGAGCAAGTATTAACCAAAATTTGCTGCTGTTTTGTCCAAAATGAGGCTAATTTCGCTGCGTAAAATAGAAGAAGTGTATACCCATTTTGCTTTGAATGGATCAAGTTATGCTTTAAACTTTTTATGCCAAACAAATCAACCGAGTTTGGTTCAGTTTTCAGTTTATGCTTTTTACAGAGGTTACGCTATTAAAATAATGCTTCATATTTTTTTCTAATTTGTTCCATACATTAACGAACTCCTTACAAGGGCTTGGAATTCCACTTGATTTTCTTCTATCGTCTAAGACAGCAAAGCACAATATCAAACGACTTACGATTAACTAGATTTCGATCAGCTCCTCCCAAATTGTTCGTTACCTAAAACACTTCATCAATCCAAATGGGGTCCAAGAGAAAGGCATGGAATGCCTACAAAAGTACAACAATCTCTGAAATTACCTTTCAGGGTCAGTAATCACAGGCACGCATTAGTGATAGGCTTAATGGTGCTATGACATAAAGTTTACGCTCGTTATACGGGTGATATCGAAAAAAAACCTCTTTCGATACTTGATTAAAAAATTTCAGGCCATCCACGGTTCCAGTATGGTAATGAAAAGCTAAAAATATGTGCCTCCATGATCATAGAAAAAGCCTACCGTTTCAAGCATAAACCAGACGCGCAGTCGTGGATCTGGTTTTGTTTGTAACAAGGCCGGAAATTGGTCTAGTTATTCGCGTGCTCTACACGGATCTGTAAGATTTGCATAATCTTGATGTAGAGAAAGAGAGAAAATACTGCTTACCAAGTAAAATATTGTATGTCCTTAAAAATCCACTGCGTCCAGGTGAAGATTGTCTTCGGTTTTGAACAACAAAAATCCCAGAACCGTTTTTTATTTTACTTTTCAAAATCAATCACTTCACAAGTAGCTCACGGAGCAATAAGCCAATCCTTAAATCACTTCCATAAAACCACTGCTGGCACAAGACCACCAAAACCAAAATACCTCTCCCCGGAGCAAGTACGACTCAAGTGCTCTGGGCACGTAAAGAGTGAAATTCACATGAGTTTTTCACCGCCAGGTACACCAACATCTCGGGTCATTTACACCACAATAAACACATTGTTTTCAGAATTTTCCGACAAAACACAAAACAGAACGGAGCCGAAGAGCCGAAGAGGAGGTAAAAAATTTAAAAATTCTTGCAATGCCTGCTGCTTAAGACACGTTTTAAACCGGGCCTGAATAGAGATCAAATCCCAAAGCGACTTGGAGCAGAACCTTCTTGCGGGCGAAAAGTCTAAATCACAACTAACCGAGCGAGCACCTTTCCAGGTGGAATTTTGTTATTCTGAAACCTCTTTTCAGTTTCTTAAAACCAACTTGACTGCTTCGGTGTAACACCCGTTCGGCGAATACAGGTTATACTCAGGTAGAGATCACATACGTGATACCTTTCCGTGTCTGGATATGTGCATGGAATGGGTCCGTGTATATTTGCTAAAATAAAGAGTTGCGCGCTTAACACACTTTGACTCTTCGCGGGCTAAGAAGAAATTAAAAGAAGACCACTGCCACACGTACAACAAGGTACCCGAATACGCTCAAAAGTCAAACATTTCACTAGCGGCTGAGGATGAGTTGGAATAGTGGCTGTTGGCTCTGGATCCAGCTAGGGTCTCACTTAGATAACTGCGCGAGATTTTTACCTTTCCGAAGATATTCTAGTTGCGAATGGACAGGCTTAAACTCCTTGGCTTTGTTCTTACCTTTTTGCACCACATCGCAAGAAGATTTGTGCAGGAAAAAGCAGCGAGGGAAGTGTATGGTCTCCTCTACTGATGTACTTTACAAAGAGAGTACGATTGTCAGAAGATTCGCAAAATCTTACGCCTTTCGTTTTGGCAGCTTCCTCTGCAGCTTTTAATTTTCCGCCTTTTAGTGGCCCGTTCATCTCTTTCTCGCCTTGGTCAGCTGTGATTATTGAGATTGTCCGATCATCATCAATGGGGTCCATATAGAGATGCTGTGGCGGTGCAGCCAGAACCACATAAAGTAATGTTTCCACTTTGCCTACCCAGTTTGGGACGAGAAATTTTACTCTGCTGTCCACTGGACAGCAAACTAACGTCAAGTAATTGTCCGGTGGTTGTCGTGGGCTGATGATGCTCATCTTGGAAGTTGTTTCGAGTGGCTCGATTGTGCTTGGTGCAGTGCTCCTGTTGATCGTTTTGGAATCCCCCGTTTAAATACATTTTTGTGTTGCTACATATCTTGTTGTGTTTTTTTCCCCTACACTTGAAGAGAGATCCAAGGAATTCCGGGTAGCATTTGAGGTCGAATTTCTGTTTTTATTTTTTCGAAGGTATCAAATTTTTAGCAATGCCAAGGGAATGGAGTCAATAGTCTTTAGGTTGCTTCCTTGTGAAGGAGTTATGTAACGGCTTGGTGAGGAAAAGAGTTCCGGGAACCGTAAATTATGGAGAAACTTGAAAGGTTTCTGGAGGACTTTTTGATTTTTTTAATTAGTTCGGTCGAGGGATTTTGGGTGGGCGAAAGTCCTCTACCTAACCCTATCTGTGAGTGCTCGTTGGTAATGAGAGGGCGTTAGCTAAAGTGTGGATGCTTGTTTCATCACCGTCAGTAGAGGTGCACAATTTCAGTGGTGGAGTTAGCGTAAATTGCATTGTAATGTACTGTGCCGAAGAATGAAAGGCCGGGGGGTTAAACCAGTCACTAACAAGCTTCCCCCAATGCTCTGGCAACGTCGGTTGTATTAATTAGTGCCTTACCACGTTATGTCGACTTTGCCATGTGGGACCATCCCCGAGACACTCGTATGCAAATATAGACAAAACACCATTGATCTCCACGGGGATCACCCCTTCGTCAGAAAACTAATTATTGGCCTCCATAATACACCCCCCCCCCTAAAACATAAGCAAGCTAAACCTAAACCAGCGAAGACAGTAAAGAAAAGAGTGTCTGTAGGGAATACGCTTAGAAAGTAGTACAAGAAGGCCTAGTCCATTCTAGGTAAGTTTGCCCGTGGCATTATTAACGACCAAGACAAGGCGGACAAGATTTAATAGTCGGTCATATGTAGTAGGGAAGTTTGACGCCTTGGCTGTAAGGAGGCAGTTGTAATAGGTCTCAAGATCACGTCTCATCTGTGCAGGACTCTAAAAGCACCCGGGTAGCACAGACCGCCTGCGGCTGGAACTCGGGATCCAAAGAGGCTGCTAAGCTGTTGTGTATCAGGGTGCAGGGGGTGGTAAGGTTACCGCTGAACTATGGGGGCGTGTGGAAGCAAAGTTTTCATAATCCCACTGTTCAAAAAGATGATGGGGTCATCAAAGTAGCGAAACCGCCAAACAACAGCATGTTCTTCCTTCTTCTGGTAAACGAAAAGTGCCCTGAAGAATTAGAAAAAGCAGATTTCAAACTAAGATTTGGCACAAGGCAAGCCAAGTTGAAGGTTTTCCAGCATCCAGAGTCCTGATGAAGACGACGATGTCAATGAACTGCTAGATGTGATGAGAATCGATGACTCTGATGACCTTCCTTGGGGATGAGCTCTTCGATTTTGCCCTTATCAAAGAACCTTGGGTCAGAGATCTGACAATACTAACAAGGGAAACTCCCTGTTCTGTACTCTGCAATATTAACGTGACAGGTGAAAGGCCTCAACCCTTCCGAAATTCCAGAAGAACTGCCTAGATGAAATTCAGCGAAGTAATCAATTCCAATATATCTTATTTAGGCAGTGGAATTTTTCAAGAGGTAGAATCAAGGATAGGCACATTCGAGAAAACCTTGACTATGGCATTCAACATTTCCTTTTCCTATAGTAAAATAAATCCTGCCCTAGTGGAACGAGGATCCCTCTAATCTGGGGCAAAATTACTCGAGGTATCTTCGACATCTGCTACAGGCATGAGTATTACGAACCTTATAAGGACTGCCTTAAGGTTTACGAAAAAAGCCATCAAAAAGCCAAGAAAGAAACAGGCTTAGATGGAGTACTGCTATTTTATTGAGAGCCCTAGGGAATCAGATAGACTCATCAGAATACTGTCAGAGATTCCACCCACTCGTTTTTCAAAAGAGTGAATGGTGTGTGGACGCAATCTTCGGCTGGAACCTTAGAGCATCTAATGGATGCTCACTTCCCAGGCTGCAGAGGGGATAGCCAAAGTACAGCGGCAACCTACACATGTTATATTACGGAGAGCAACGTTGAAGCTATCGTCTTCAGAGATAGAATTATCTGTGCTACAAAGGCTACAAACAATTGTGCGTCACCCCAGAAGTCCCTTGGGCCAGATGGAATCATTCCAACTATGTTACAGAAGCTACCAGACTTAGAAGCAAAGTGGCTGGCGGGTACCTTCAGGGACTGTATTGTTCCCAACTATATTCCTCAGACTAGGTGGTGTACATTCCTAAAGTTGATAAATGGGGTCATGAACTTGCAAAGGACTTAGGAATAATCAGTCTGACGTCCTTGTTAAAATAAAAAATACTACTCTTGAGACACTCGTCGAGCTGGGCGTGCAGCAGGGCCTTAGCCGTTGCATTTTGACGATGCTAAGATCAAGGGTAATACAGTCCGAACTGGGTACCAGCCATGTTGTAAGGCACAGAGTACGCCTCAAGGTGGTCAAAGGCTGGACAAAACTAAGACTGTCGCATATGCCACTGATTAGGCAATCCTGGCTGTCAGAAATCTATGGCGATACCTTCAACCACACACCGAGAGGACTATCTGCACTGTGTCTGATTACACAATACCCAACCTATATTTTACGAAAAACTTCAGTGTCAGAATTCCAACCAGGAATGAATGGAGGAGCCTTAAACTGCTAAACACCATCGTATTAACTGCTGGCTCCAAGATGGACTGTTGTGTTGGTGCGCTTCTCTGAATCACTATATATAACGGAGGTCTACTATCGGACATCGGAAGATACGCTGCTATTAAGGCGCTTGACTCGGTAACCAACTCCTCGAAGTTATTGAGGGATTGTAAAGAAAAGTTCAACGCCCTGGGAGTCAGATTCGATATCACCCTTCTCTGAGTGTGTCCGGGTCATAGGAACATACCAGGGAATTAGAGTGCTGATAAACTCGCGAGGAACGACTCTACCCTCCACTGACCCGGGAAGGAAGCTGTTTAAATACCGCTTAACTCCCTTCAAAGAGAACTCTTCCAGTACTTCTAGCAAAGGCTAACCTTAGATGAAGTGCTTCCTCGGCCTGTGCCATCTCTAGAGCGACCTGGCTAAAGCTTTAACAAAACTAGAACTTTGAAACTACTTAACAGGTCTCGTGCTCTCGTTACGAAGATAGTCACGGTTTAGTCACTTAGGCCAGGCTGTGGGCTCCATACAATACTCGTCGCAGCCTAGTCATTACCAGCGAAAAAGAAATAATACTTCACCTTCTGAGTAAGTGCCCAGCTCTCATGGGTACTAGGAGGAAGTCACTGGCAGACTTCTTCCTGAAAGAGTAAATATTAGAGAGTAAGCCCAATTCGTTAATTCGTGGGAATGGTTTTAACGCAGCTTCCACGCTTTGTCACCGTTTCAATATTACCACCTCGTTGTCTGTGATAAACCGAGACCAACAACCGGGTGTTACTGATCTTGGTATCAAAACGGCACGTAAAGCGCCTTGCCTTGCTGGTCAGCACTCGCCACTTAAACCAACCAGCTGAGAGATTTTGAGATGGGCGGTCGTGCGGTCCGTCCTAAACCCCTATGAGTATTGCATATCTCTTTATTGCGATGATTTAATAGAAGCAGATTCAATGTATCTTTCAGAACTGTTAATAAGCAGTCCTTTGACAAATCATATCGCCTGGACATTCGTGCGTAAAGGTATAGTCCTTGTGAGAAAGAAATCCATCCTTGCCTGGGCCGCACAACCAAAGAACATAAATCATTCCGAGGGGAAAGAACGGTAAGAAGAGATAAGTGCTTTGCAGTAAAAAACGGGGAGATAAGCTGGTAAATCAGTTGAGGAAATCTAGGTCTTTACTGTCCTGTTGTAGGCCGTTGAGATACTGTGTTTGTCATTTTTAGAAAGTGCAAGAAGAACTCTTTTTTAAGCTTGGGACCGTTGTAGGCCAAATCCCTACTTAGCAACGTCAACGACGATCTCATTAGTTCTGGATATTTTATACGAAAATTCTGGTAAATATTGTGGTTCTCAACTGACAGTTGCCATAATTTTTACGGATACAGAACCGTAGAATTTTCTTAGCAACAAGTCTACATCCGCCATACGAGGGGTTTCTAATTCTTTCTAGCCAGAGTATAGCATCGCGGTTGCAGATGTACGTGATGTAAGCTCTCCATTTTCTCTCCGTGTCGTTTCGCTTAACCCTAAGTTATTTATTTTACATTCCGCTCCACCTTCTTGATGTTCCCATATCCAGACTCTTCCCGTAGAGTTCTCACGTTTCATAGCCTGATCGTAGTCGGTTGTTTATATCCAAATGTCGTCATCACACAATCAGTCCGAGGAATGCGAGGCGTACTAGACGTTTTGTGTGTATGGTTTGGTTTTTTAAATAAGCGGGTTACAGGCCTACCTCTTCTATCCCAAAAGGTCTGCTCCTTAAAGAATTCTCAGTTTTTTTGCTCCTCGGAGTTTTGGCTGGTACGAGGGTTTTTCTCGTTGTTTCTCAATCAGGCTTGGATTCAGCTACGGCAGAGTACCTTTTACAAAAGCGGATTTGATAGCCTAATATATCAAAAGAGAAAAGACATGGTGGTCAATCAGACATCAATAAAAGATACGATCTAAAATTCGACCGGGATGTTAACGTACTAATTTAGGATATCTTTGTCCTGAGCGAAGTTGGAAAGGCAATTGAATAGAAGTAAGAATTAATTTGGCATGGAACATTACACAACAGTATTACTGTTCTGAGGTCTCTTTGAGTTCTCTATTTATATTACACTGCTGCTGCCAAAACCCGTCCTTTGGGATACTTCTAGCAACGAAATTTTTGACAAGTGACAGAAAGACTTATTTTTTTTTAGGAAGACAACTATAGCAGTCAAGAATGCGGAAAAGAATTAATTGCAAATTCAACTTCAGTTAATAATTTATTTCCATTCTTCAATCCCCCACTACCTTACCAAGGCAGAGAAAGAAATCCATACTGGCTTTCAGCCCAGCCATAGCACTAATTTTAAAAATCTCTTGTCGTTAACGTTTCCTATCTTAATCGGAAAGTATTTATCAAATTACAGAGTTCAGGCTCAAATTATTACTTGTAGAGATGCAATTAAAATCGGCAAATTCTTCTCCATCGCCGGATCGATTATAAAAATTAAATGGGAATGCGTCGTGCGTCGATTTATACCTGCGTAACGTTTAAATAAGCCAG
The DNA here is from genome assembly GCA_964036015.1 of Leptarthrus brevirostris. Taxonomy (NCBI): domain Eukaryota; kingdom Metazoa; phylum Arthropoda; class Insecta; order Diptera; family Asilidae; genus Leptarthrus; species Leptarthrus brevirostris. The sequence goes on from OZ038373.1 coordinate 13,061,877, forward strand.
GTCGTCTCAGACAGTATTCAACTTCACGCAACTAAATTACTGCGCAAGTGCACACATGCCTAAGCGACGATCGGAGATGGAAATTCCAACCATGCCACAAAATTCTTAAGAACACCACAAAACCAGCCACGGGCGGTAAATACCTTAAGGAATTTTTGAATCTATACAAATGTTGCTGAATTGTTTCGGCGAGTGGAAGTATTATCAGAGGTTGCCAACCCAAAACTCTGCACGGCACAGAGTAGGGCAGAACATTGTGCAGCGATCATAAATGGATTTTGGTAATGAAATAACTTTGATGTAATTCCATAGTAAACCATAGCTCATAGCTTCGGTTTGGATAATACCAGAGATTCCAAATTCTCAGAATAAGATGTAGTTTTCCCTCAATTATGGAAAAACTCTTATATTATTCACATCTTCAAAAAAGGCTGTAAAAACGATATATCCAACTACAGATCCATTTATAAATTATCATCCATACCTAAACTATTCGAAAAATGGGTCTATGATTCCATGTTGTTCCACTGTAAGTCTATATTCCCCCTCTCCCGGCATGGCTTCCTCAAAGGGAGATCTACAACCACCAACCTTACCGACTTCGTCTCCAAAACACTATATGCCCTGGAAAACGGTAAAGATGTTGATGTTATCGCCACCGATTATAGTAAAGCCATGGTTGCTGGAGAATGGACGGACGAGTTGAAGCCTTCTAGGATACGGTGATCCTCATCTGGATATTCTCAAGTGTTAGTTACATCTTCAAGTGGTAGCAACCGGGCAATGCATCCCAGAATGTAGCCAAGTAACTAATGCGGGAGGAGATAACCTCTTGAAAAAATCTCCCTAACTCCAAGGGAGTCTGCAGTGTCGTCGTCCCCTCTGCAAGACCCAGGGGTAATTGGGTCGCGAATGGCGTTTCCTCGGGCGCTTCTGTGGGAATGGAGGTGGATTGTATGGGAGACCCCAACAGGTTGGCTATACCCACGGTACCCACAACACAACAGTAGCAGCTGTGGGAAAATTACCTTTCGAAGGAACTGTGGCGGCTATGCAGGCTGGCTCGCCCCCGCCGGCTGAAACTGCTGTAGCAGTCCTGGAAGAGGGAGCCATTGGCATAATAACAACTAGCATTTCCTCAGGTGCGGCGGTTCAGAGACGGGAGACTTTAACGAGTTGGCTATCTCCGCGATACGCACACCAGTAGAAGATGCAGATCTGCCTTCCGAAGGGTTAGCTGCGGTTAATCCGGAGGGGGTTCCTTGTCCTGGCTCAGGACTAAATCGTTACGGCCTGGAACCCTTCAATGTCGTAGACAGTGAAGGGGTGAAAGTTGTAACTAACGCATGGACCAAGAAGGAACACTGGAGACGGTAGGAAAACATGGATTTATGCAGGTAGGCTAGGATTCTATCAGTGACCCAGGAAATCGAGGTTAGTGGCGACAGTGGGATAACTGGATACTTAGTTGCCACCACTAACAGAGACTGCGAGGGGACGAAAAGGGACCCGGTTATGTGGTCTGTTTCGGCTAATCCCCAGTGAGGTGTTTTTAGTGAGTAAGAATCTCACACTACCGGAGGGCACGGGCTGTCTGGTGTCTTTTGGAAGATTTTCACCTCTCCCGCAAAACAAAAACGTAAAGCCTTTGATAAGATCTCCCACAACGTTATCCTGTTCAAACTTGATCGCCTAGACCCCCCCCCCCCCTGATTCATCTCCTGGATTCAATCCTACCTCAACAACCGTCAGTACAATGGTCGTTTGAACTCATCCATTTCTAACCCTATTGTCGCTCGTTCCGGCGTCCCTCAGGGCAGCCACCTCGGTCCATTGATTTTCATCCTTACAATAAATGATATTGATTGTGTCATCAAACACTCAGAGCTGTCCATTTATGCTGATGACAAAAGACCTCGATTCCTTCACCACATGGTGCATGAAAAACTTTCTTGAGCTCAATGTCTCCAAATGCCAGTCTATCTCTTATTCCCGCAATCGTCTTACCAACACCCCGAGAGTCTACATGTTAACCGACGTATCAGTCCCTATCGTTAGCTCTTTGTATGACCTAGGAATAATCTGTTATAGCGAACTCAATTTCCGTTCCCATATTGACAGTATAATTTACAGAGCTAACTCCTCGCTAACGTTTGTGAAACGCTGGTCTAGAAAGTTCTCCAATCCTTATGTTTCCAAATCTCTTTCGTTAGACCTCTCCTTGAATATGCCAGTCAGGTATGGTCACCTACACAAACAACCCACATTAACAGGAGGTAACGTAGGTTCATTCGCTTTGCTCTACGGGATCTTCCGTGGGTAGACAGATTCAACGTTCCACCTTATGAAAACCGTCTGAAACTGATCGACTAACAACCCCTAAGTAAATGTCGTGATAATTCCGACATTCTCTTCATTCGTCAGCTTTTAACTGGTGCCATAGACTGCCCTTCAATCCTGCAATCTTTACCCATCTATACTAATCCCCGCAACCTTAGGTCCACTCCCCTTTTCCAACTCAACCGAAATCGCACGAACTACGGTCAACGCGGAACAATTACCAGGATGCTACGAAACGTCAACGACCTTTCCTCCTTTGACTTCCGTCTGAGTAAATCATCCCTTCACAAAGCCTTATATCTTGATCCTGCCCATCTTAATCGCCTTTCTTAATTCTTCTTCCTCCCAGGTTGTATTTACCATAATCATAGCTCATATTGTAGCTTATAATATTTAGTATGACTTATCATTTAGTATTAGTATTATGTTATAGCTTGTATTAAGCTTAAATAAATAGCAATCTTTGCACATACATTGCTCAAGAAAACCAGGAGTTGACATGTCATGACCCAAAAATCGTTTTGGCCCCCTGTGCGGCGACGTAATATATAAAAATATCCTCGAAATTCACTAAACATTTATTTTCAGCAATTTAAAATAGACAAAAAATGTAAAGGAATTGCCCCTGAATACACGTAAAGTGATTATATAATAAATTAAAAAAAAACAGTGCTATGACCATAGAATTAGGTGTAGAACTAGAAGGATAATTGCTACGTCAAGTCACTTTCTTAAGGCTAATATTACACTGCAGTTTATGTGTAGTAAAGTTCAAAATTCAATGCGCAACGTTTAAAAGTAAATATACAAAAAACATTTCTTGGCTAGTTCAATCTTAACGTTTTTTAATGCTATTTGATCATTTTAAATTATTTTTTTTTCATTTTTAATTTACTTTTAAAACTTTCATTAACTTTAGCATTTATATCTCTTTTTGTTTAAAATATGGAAGACATCTTTAAGTTAATTTTTTCATGTTTAAGTTGATAAATTACTTTATTCATTTTCTTTACTCTTCTAACTTTCGTTTATATATATATTTTCTTATATATTTAAGTAAAATTAAATTTATACAAGCTTTTGTTACAAATTAAACATTTAAATGCGAAAACGTTAGCCTTTTGTTGCAAGTGTTGATTACCAATTGACTCGACTAGCCTACATGTTTCAAAGATATGTGACTTGACTAATCGAATCGGATTTGAATCGGCACTCGTAACAATGAGCCATTAATAAAAAAGCGAAATTTTTTTAACAATTTTTAACAATTATAGTTTCTTTTTGGTAGAAAAGAAACATTTTCCCACGTTTTTTGTTTGTTTTATTCCTTAACAATAAATTCCATTTATGAATACAATTTGTCGGGTAGGATATGTCTTGTTTTGCTAATTTCTTATATTTACCACCTTTTCATATCGTCCGTTCTTAACACAAGGCTTTTCTTATTGAGATGTAATATGTAATGAGTAAATGTAATGTAATAGGTACTTTTACACAGACGTATTGGTATAATGTACCTTTTTACTTTACAATTCGTTACTGTGACAAAAATAATTTCCAAAAACGTTACAAGTTACAGAATAATATGTAAAGAGTTTGAGTTAAAAAAAAACAAAATATTTATTTTTTGAGATTGCTTTGTACAACCATTCGGGCGGTGCTAACTCCAGCCATATCGCATCTCAACGAATTTCCCATATTCTTTATATGCTTGCTTGGAAGTGGTAACTGGTCCAATTTCAATATATTTCTCATTTGTAGTTATATTTTACGAATTATAAAGTATATTACGGGTATGATACGAATAATAAAGTACTTCTAATAACATCATCGTAACCAACCACCAATTAATTGTTACAGGAATATTTAACCTAAGCCTAAAATGCATTCTGTTTCGTTTCACTTATTCCATTGTTCCATATTGAACTTTTTTGACTTTAAAATATCTGAAAAAAATTTAAAAAAATTATCAAAAAACACGTCAATGTATTCTAAACAATTAACCTTACCTCCATGCTCCGTATCCTGATATAGTTGCCAAAACAGCAACAGCTAGAGTTGTACCGACAGCTAATGGAGCTGTTTCATCTCTATACGTTCCAGTTGCACTACATTGAAACGGTGGTCCCCATTTTCCCGATTCTCTAAACATGAAACTTTGCATTCGTAGATCTCTTAAAAATAATTTTGCTGTATGTCCAGATTTGTCGTCTTTATTTGGAGCATACATAAGAACCTCTTGTTCCTGATCGCATGTATATGATTTTCCTACCGGTGTTGGAAAAAACATAGATGTACGTGACGGTGTTGTTAACTTAACGTCTAAATCTGGACGATCAATATGTTCGAAAACTGGATTTGATGTCGAATAGGTAAGTTCCATGCTACTAATATACCATCGTTCTCCGCCTGGCGTCTAAAATTGTTTCAAAAATTTATAGTTTTGACGGTTCCCTAAGAATTTTGGTTATTTTAGCGATATTCAAGCAGTCCTTTCAATTTCAATTTAAAAACATGATCTTCTAGAGCTAACTCTACTCACACACTTTAGACTAAATCAATGATGTCGATGTGCCGTCGAATATCTGCTGTGGCTCTTTTAAAATACTGACAATAAAGCCTCAGAAATGGTTTACCCAAATTGACTGGCATTGCTTTAATAGTCCGAGTTTGCTAAAGGTGTCTCAATACAAACTTTACCCGAGCTCACATAACAAGTGAAAAGTGGTAGAAAAACATCAAACTCTATTCTTTAACAATTCAAGCAGTCAATTGTGCTGTGTTTAGGATATTTGTTGTGGTCCCAAAATTAGGGCTGTTGGGAAAATTGTATTAATTTATTGGCAGCGCTTATTCACATCACCCGTGTACTCCGTGTACTCCTTGTACATAACACGTTCCGTAAAATTTTTATTAGACTTTCTGGGAGGAAGAGGTATATTAATCAGGCTTTTAGTTGGTTTAACTGTGGGGGGGGGGGGGGGGGGGCTGCACTGCCTAATTTATTACGTACAAAAGAGTTTATATGCTTTTAAGACAGAAGGCGCACTTCCTGGCTGGGAGCAGAGCTTGATTTACCTATTCTAAAACTGAAACAAATATTGAGTCTCCAGCATGCAAATTTCATTAGCAAAACATAAAAAAAAAGAAGCAGTCAAACCACATAATAAGAAAAAAGTTAACCGACAAAGCAGAACAAAGTAGGGGGGGGGGGAGGAAGAGGGAGAGAGAGAGAAATTGATATACAGCAGGGCATACATCTTGAGGCGAAAACGTCCAAAGTTGGTAAATAAATGTAATATCAACAACTTTACGTCGTTTCTCATGAAGTAATCATGTTGAGAAGCTGAAGTAAATCCGTTTAAGACGTAAGCCTTAGGAAGTCATCACAGGGAAGATTACGAAGAGCAAACGTAAGAAAATTACGTTAAACAGATTCAACAAGCCGACAGTGGATTTGGCAGTATGGCAACAATATAAAAAGGTAGAAGTATTCACATCAGATTGACATAAGGTTTGATGTTTAGGCTCCTCATGTGCAACTGGAGGATATTAGGATCCCTAATCTGACGAACTGCAATACGGAGAGCCCATCAGGACTAACATACAAGAACTCGATGACCCTTGCCTGGAATCCCAAGAAGACAGAGAAATGGCCCCAAACCATTTGTAAAACCTGATCTACAAATTTATAGGAGAATAGTAATGCTGTCAGACACAGAGAGGCTGCAGGAGACGTGCTCAGGTGGAACAGGATGCTAAGAAAACTTTGAGCTAAAGCGAGAAGACTATTTAATAAAGCCAAGCGCTCAGGTGCCTGAAATTTATATAAGCAGGCCTTGACAGAATACGACAAAGAACTAAGGAGGTATAAGAGGAAAACTAGAAGAAACTTCTGTGAGGAAATCGATGGTCTACATGTAACAGCACGCCTCAACAAAGTGGCTCCTATACTATCGACACAAAGGAAACAATAAATGTACGCTAAGAAACACATTTCCCTGAGAGATAGATACGCCGACAGAGAGATAGTTGGGAGGGTAAAGTGGGACATCAACTCATTCAACGCCTACAAATCTACTGTTAGTGACGCCCTATTTCTAGCTCTTCTGCATCAGCGTATAGAAGATCTGTAACCAATACTTATCGCCTGCTATGTATTAGCTTAGCTACATCGTAAACTATACGTAGAGGTTATGGTGGCCTTTATACCTAATGGTGGATATACCCAAAGCAATGAAGAAATGCCCAAATGGAGAAAATTGTTGATCAAGTCATTAGTCATTCTCAAAGAAACACCGGTACATGTAGAGCAACACGTATATCAAGCGTATATCTAGTTGGAAAGCTGGAATATGGTGTTAATGTCAAAGATATTGTTCTCTGCGTATTTTATGGTATTGAAGGTACATTTAACAACGCGTCGTTCACAGCTATTGGCAGAGCGGCTATCGACAACGCAATCGAACTGCCGAGAGTCTGACGGGTTGGAGCAATGCTTAGTAACCGGAACATCACGGCTAGGCTTGGGAATAAATCGATAACAGTAAGGGCCACCAAAGGATGTCTACAGGGAGGAGTCCTTTCCCTTCTTTTATGTCCACAATTGCTATCGATGATCTCTTGCTAAGACTTCCGATAGAACTAACGAATGTCAAGGCTATGTAGATGCCTTGGTAATTACTATTATAGGCAAGCATGGCAGAACTATATTTGGAAAACTATAAAGTGCCCTTAATATGGTACAGTCCTGGTGTCTTGGAGAACGCCTCAAATTCCACGCTAGCAATACAATCATTGCACTCTATACATGGAAAAGGAAGCTGACGCTAGGACTTGATGAAACAGGGATAGAATTCTCAAATATAGTAGTCAGATATCTAAGTATGCTTCTAGATCAAAGACTTACATGGCATCCTCATCTGAAAAGTGCTATACTGTGGTCCTGTCCAGACCTCTTCGGGAAAACATTTGACCTTAAGACTAAAATGCGCCTATGGGCATATAGAGTGATTATAAGACCCTTGGGCACGTAAGCGGCTTTAGTACGATGACCAAAAGCAGAACAAAAGACAATACAGTCTTACAAAAAAAAGAAAGAGCAGCCTGTGTAGGAGTTACGGGTAACACGTGCATCTGTCCCAGCTATGAAGGCTCTTCTGGACCTCTTTCCTTTAAATCAATTCTTAAAGAAGGATTCAAAACTTTGAAACACTATTCAAGCTGATCCTTGAAAGCAGAGAGCACTGGCTTAACAACAGTAACATCTTTGAAAAGGTATTTCTGGTTTGCTATACGGATGGTGCCAAGATAGGTGACAGAACGGGCATTTGAGTCTATTGACATACACTGCGAGGGTCTTAGGTTCTACCATTAAACACTGTGCGCACGAGATCACTCAAAGAGGAATTCTCGGTGTCAAAATATATATTATATCAGACAGTCATACGGCACTCAGGGCTCTAATACTTTTGAATCTAGAATTATCTGGGACTGCTCCAATGCACTAAAAAACCTGCCCAAGAGAAACAGAATCACGTTTGCCTGGATACCAGGGCACGAGGGCATTGAAGGCAATGAGATGGCGGAGAACCGGGCAAAAAAGGTGCGTATTCTCAGCTCATCAGACCTGAGCTGTTTTTCGGTTTTTCGAAAAGTCATCTACAATGGAAATCAGATTATGAGAGTACAGATGTAAGCACTAAAAAGTTCATAACCTACTTAAGATAAAAAACGGAAGCGCTGCTCTCTCTCAGCAGACTAGATTTTAATTCTTATAACATGTCTCGAATCGGGTGAAGTTATTCTCCCGCTCTATGACCCACAAGAGGTTACGGCAACTAGGGAGAGAGAGAGAGAGAGAGAGAGAGAGAGAGAGAGAGAGCGAGATAGAGCTGAGCAGAATTCTTACCGCTTCTGTTTGAAAGAGGAGTCAGCGGAACACATCCTCTGTCACTGCGAGGCCCTCGTTCAAATCAGTCTCCGATATCTCGGTAAGACTTTCCTATCACCCTTAGGCATAGCCAAGGTAGTCTAGTTAAAAAACTAAAATTTGATTCGGTCACTCTCTGGTTCTTTTAACTCCTCGCGGGGCATAGGGCGTCTACTACACTGACTCTCCACCTGCTTCTGTTCTGCGCCAATGACTTTAACTGTTGTCAGTTTTTTTATCCGGGTGTCCTTTTTCTCTATTGATCTTGTTCATGGGTTGCAGGGTGGCTAAAGTTTGTTATGGGATCTTGTCACAAAAGATCACTCTGGTAGAAATGACAGAACGGTGATATACGTCCTTATCCCCGTCTAATAATAATAATTCGCAACAGAAAATTCCCTGGACCAACGTTTAATGAAACAAAGCGTTGAGCTGCCATTAGAAATAATAGTTTAGGTCTTTAGGTCAGTAAGGACTCCGTGTGGCGACCCACGATATTTGAGAAAGTATAAAGGCCGTATCAGATTCCATTGACAGCTGACAGTAACAGCAAAGTGTTCTTATTGGCTAAGCCGAATAAGCCGAGTTATCTGAAATCTTAGTTTTGCGGTTGCTCTCTTGTTGTCTTTGCGGTTACTGTTACTGTCAGCTGCCGTGCAATTTGATACTGCTATATGAGAAGGGAAAAGAATCCCGACGTCTAGAGAATGTCATAACCACACACTTGTCGAGATTAACCTGTAGACTATTGCTAACACACCAACAACTTGAGGTCATCTTAAATCCGACACAACTGCCAGTATCCCTAATACTTGAGGACATCTTCAATCATCTGCATATTTTTAGACATTAGAGCTTTTCTGGAAATAACCAATGTCATCAATAGATACAAAAAAAAAGCGAAGGGCCAAGATGACTGCCCAGTGGAACCCTAGATATCGCCCTGATTAATCTTTAGGTAAAATTGCAAAAAGAAACTTCTTATGTCAAATTCGACTGAAAAAAGCGGCCAAGTGCGTGTCGAGCCACGCGCAGTGCAGGGTTCCGTAGTTACCCGTCACATAATGCGGACTTAGAACGGGGCTTTTTGTTTAATACTATGAACATATTAATTGAGTTCACTACTTAGGCCGGAACATACCGTGGGGCAGCCGAAAAAGATGGTAGTAGGCAATCCTTATCCAAGGAGCGCTCCCAACTGATCCAAGTCATATTAAAATCTCCAAGGAGCATAAGGTCATCCGACGGAAGCAGCAAATCAGCCAGTCCTTCAACACAAGTAGACATCGACTCATAGTAATCAGAGGGCGATCCAGGTGGAATATAGACCGTGGCAATGTAAACATTTTTCTGTGGCAGCTTGAGAACCACACAAATGAATTCTAGGGGATAAGATCCCGCAACATCAACGACCATACAAGGAATGTCATACAAGGAATGTCCTAATATATACTACTGCCGTGAATTTTTTCACATATCCAAAAATACATCCGTTTAGCTGACAGGGGGGGGGACACTTAACTCTAACAAAAATTAGCACTTTAAATCTTAATATTTCGCAAACGGATCCCTGAATCGGAAAAATGGTTTTCACACACCAGCAATCACCTATCCAACGACAAACCACACCATGGGATAGACGAGAAAAAAAAATTCAATTCATCCCCACTTTGCATGCAGGGGAGGTAGCCTAAAAAAAGTTTTTTCAAGATTTTATTTTACCACTTTGTCTGCGTGATTAATATGCATACCCAGGGCCGTAGGGGGTAACCCCCCGGGCTTTCAAAAGGGGCCCCGTCATCAACAGAAAATTGTTTCCACTCATTCGATTGTATATGGGCCCGTAAACGCTTAGTCCCGGGCCCGAAATCACTTTTGCGGAGTCCCGTATGTGGTACCCCGCGGGCCCAAATTTTTTCTCTACGGGCCTGTGTATACACATGCCAAATTACAGCTTTCAAGTACTAAGAGTCTCTGAGCTAAGCCGCGGACAGACAGATAGACAGATGGACGGACATGGCGAAACTACAAGGATTCTTTGTTGATTACGGAACCCTAATAAACGGTTGAGAATAGATGGAAATCAAAGCTTGAGGAAGTTGAAAACGATGATGGAATGAGGAAGGCTTTAAAAATATTTACTAAAGTCAGTGTAAATGCAATCAGTCTGCATATCCCGTCCGAAACTCAAAACAATGTCCAAAATAAACTCTTTTCGACACAAAATCAGAACCTTACATCTCATAGAGAGTTGTTAGCAAATAATCAACTCAAATAGCTTCGGAATGGAAGAGAGTTTAGCAATCGGCCTATAGATAGATATATCTTTTCTAGGACCTATTTTGTGAACAGGTATAATAAAAGAATTCTTCCGCGGTTAAGGGAAATGCTTACTGGTGATTGAATTGTTGAACAGAATACCCAACAAAACAATCACGGTGTCCGAACAGGCCTTCAGAAATGCGGTCGGTCGCGGCCATCAGGACCCGAAGAGTAACTTAAGTGGAGACCATTAACCATAGATAACTAAATATTCATCTAATAGACTACTGACGTATGCCAGTTTTGTGAATTTGAGATGTTCCCGCAACGCTTACACCAGCAACCACACCCATGGTAACTTTCTAACTAGTAAAATTAGTCACCTGAAGGTAATAAGGGCGGCTGATTTCAACCAATAAAGGAAATAAAAAATATACAGGTTTTAAATTCGTAGTCTATGTATGAGTCGAATTATTAGTTACAATATAACACTAAAATAAGATAGATAACTAGCTAGGGTTAATGTGGTGAAGAATAGACTCCTCGCTGATTACTGGTAACGACTCGTATTCCAAAGTCATCACAATCTGGCACTAAATCACTGGGGGCAAAAAAAAAAACAAATTTATTACAGACGTCGGCAGGATTACTGGTTTCAGATCACAAGTAGGACATAGAACAAGGGTAAAATTTAACAAATTTGAAAAACGAACGTAAGTCATGGAAGAAGTGTTCACGAGTGTCAGAGATACATTCGATGTACTATGAATCGAAAAGCTTTAAGTAGGTTAACAACTCTTTCACCGTTTGATAGAACATGTCAGTTGAGAAATTTTATTAAGACAACACGACAATTACAGGAAATAAAAGTATTGAAAAAAAATTGTTTGAAGCAAAAATAGAGAGAAGTTAATTAACAACAATTTCTAATTGTTGACCAAATAAAAACTCTCGCTCTACTAAAATTCTGTGCTTACAATGAAATTTCCTTAAATCTTCCTTAATGAAAAGAATTATAAAATTTTAATTAGCTTATCTCACAGTAAACACTTCACACCAATTATGTCTGGCCTACTTCAAATAAGCGCCCTTACCTTCTTAAAGTACATGTTAAGTGTAAATCCATCGAAGGACATTGTAAGACTTTCTGAATCGGACTCAGAACAATCACCGGAGAGTTGAGGATAATCAGGTAAGTAGAGATCCTTATAAGTGTCCTCATCCAGTTTATTTCTGTACTTAATATTAAGAATAGCATCGGTGCGAATAAGGATGCATGTTGTGCCTGTAGTTGAATTTATTCTGTATACCGACGAGGCGATAGCAAGTGGTGTCGCCTGAGAAGCAACAAATTATTACATAACAACAGTAATTAACAATTTTCAGTTTTAATACAGTTTTTACCGAAACCGTAGGCTTTGCTGTGTATTTAGCAATTCGTGGCTTTTTTGTAGATAGCCCTTCTAGTTGTATTCCTTGCACAAAACTTAAATATGTCACTGTAAAATGGAAAAATTTATAGCACAAGTTGATATTTCTATGGAACTTACTGCTAAAAATTGTTAATAACATCCAACCGGTCGCCATTTCTTGAAATTAAATCACTAATTAATTGTGCAATAGAAAAAAAATGCAAAAACACCGCAAATTTTAAAGGAAAATTTATTTTATTTAAGAAACAAGTTCTGATGTCATCCACCTACACCTGATTGAGGAAGGACAAAGAATTCAAGAGTTCTCGTGAACCTGACGACGATTATATTTGGATTTGGAGAAGTTCAAATGCTATGTTTTGAGCGGAAGTGCGCAAGGCCTAACAAAGTCACGAATCGATATGTTTTTCAGGAGAAAGTTTTATGGAGAGATTTCTAGTGATAACTTTTAGATGATGTTTGAGACTTGGAACTCTTGTTTACATGGCTATTTTGGGACGATATGCTATGGAAGTTTAATAAGAGATGGCAGCATGTTGAAAAATCTCTTCACTCATCTACAAATTGCATTTTGGCTTTTGGAGGCAAAATATAAAGACTGAAAGCAAAAGCTGAAGGATCAGTGTAATAAGTGGTCTATGTCTCATAGGCAATTAAAAGAGCCAAATAGGAAGACAAACACTGCATAATTAAGTTAAATTCGAGCTATGTAAAAGGTACTTCCAATCTAGTGAAGCGCCCGGGGGTTTTGACCTCGGATCTCTCGGGGACTGAATGAATTTACATGTAACCAATGGGATTTTGTTTTTTATACTCTAAATCAGTGATGTCCAAACCTATGCATGAAAAATTAATATTGGAGCATAATAGTTTGTTTGAAATCATATTTTTTTTAGTTATACGTTAAATTTTACTTAAATAGATAAAGACGAACATCTTTCCAACATTCCAGTTTATTTTAAGGGTCCTAGGGACCTTGAGCAGATAGTCAAACGTGGCGGGAAGAACGGCAGCTGCAGCGTACTACGAATTTTTTCTAGCTAGTTCAGTTATAAGTGACACGTGTCTAGTGCATGTTGTGTATACGTAATAGTGAAAATTCTGTGATTTAATTTAATACTTCAAAAATTTCGCAAAGCTATTCATTAATCGGAGCAACTTGAAAACCTTGCATATTTCTCACGCAAGTTTCATTAAGAACGGTTTTTTACGAAGTGGTTTTTATTACATCGTTTAGTAAGTTATATAATTAAAAATTGATTAAATAATAAATAAATAATATAATTAAATATGATTAATTAAAGTAAATAAAAATTAATCATGGCTAAAACGCAATAAATTTATCATAGGAGTATTTAATTGTTTTCTATTACAGCTTTCGGATAATGGATCAACCATCGACTAGCAGCATTATTGATGAACATAGCTGTATAATAATTGGGTTCATCTTCCGGAACAAATGTAGCAGATCTTGGGGAAATACACTACTCAAAACAATTAAGGGAACAAAAAAAATATCTAATTTTTTTAGTGATTTTTGACGGGCTGTATTTAAGCGAGAAATAATCGTATCAAGGATCTGAAAAAAACATCTTAAGCTCCAGAACTCTAGTTTTTGAAACTTTCAGCCAAAAAATTTTAAAGGCCACGGTGCTCACGCAATCCCAAGGAATAGCGGAAGAAAAAAATTTCAAAATTTTTAGTCATTTGTTTTTTGGTGCACGGACTCGGAAATTTTTTTTAATTTGACCACCCTATGAACCAGATAGCCTGTTAATTCAGCTTTAGTTATCTTTTTTGAAATCCTTGATACGTCGATTTGTCGCGGAGATATCCGATATTAAACGAAAAAGGACACTTTTGTATTCAACCATGGATATCTCAGCAACCAATGATAAATTTCCTAAAAGAATTCGTCAAGACATAAGAAATAAAAATTTTTTTTTTCCGTAATTTCAATTTTGAAAAAGTCAAAAAAAGTGACTTTTTTCCTTGTTTTGGTAAATTGACCGCATCTTTGCAAATACTGATGGAAAGGCTAAGGTTTGTAGGAATTTTTACACCTCAATGTACGATCATTGGTTGCTGAGAGTTCTGGAGCTTTAAGAAGTTTTTTTCAGATCCTCGATACGATTATTTCTCGCTTAGATACAGCCCGTCAAAAATCACTAAAATATTTAGATATTTTTTTTGTTCCCTTAACTGTTTTGAGTAGTTTAGTAAAAATAAGTAGAGGAATAACAACTTTGAGAGCTTACAATCTGAATTTGTATACGCTGATTCAGGTTGTCGCAGAAAATATATACACCAAAAATTTGTGGACAAGAAGCGAATGCAATAAAAGAAGCAAAATTGAATAAAAATAGGAGACGAATAATTTCATATGTAAATACTACAACTTTGAGCTATGACGTCCGAAAATTTATCGCCGTACAGAAACATGATTATTATAGAGAAATGCATAAAAGAATTTCTGATGCATTAAATTTACAAACACTTGAAGCAAAATATCATAAAGATTGTTTAAAATCGCTTCTTAAATCCGTGGAGCAGATAGATGTTGAGAAGAAAATTAGCCCATTAATTTTGAAAATAAACGCAGCAATGGAAGAAATATATAAGTACATCGAAGAAAATGAAGACTGCCAATTTACGATTCAACAGCTCAAAAATAACTGACCATATCCCGGATGAAAAAACTATTCGAAAACGATTAATAGATCGCTATCATGATGATATCATTATATCATGTAAATTTGGATCTAACACTATTATTTGTTTTTAAAAAATGAACCATGATATATTGACAGAAAATTCGTACATTCAAAAACGTGACAATAAAAAAGAAGAGGAACTTCGAATATTAAAATCGGCCAGCGAAATTATCAGAAGGGACATAAGGAGTCAAGTGTATGATAATGAAAATTATTACACCAAGTGACAAAATCCTTCAACAGATTGATGAGCCAATACCTAAATCGTTAAATTTTTTATTATCAGAAATAATTTTAAGTGATAAGAAGAGTAGCAACAATTCCGACTTATGAAAAGAAATGTAAATCTATTGCACATGCTATAATATAAGCAGTACGACCACGATCATTTTTATCACCTCTCCATATTACTTTGGCTGTGATGTTCCATAGAAAATTCGGCTCCAAAAAAATTATAAATATATGTAACTCCTTAGGCGTTTGTGCTTCATATAAGGAGGCTACATTGTATGAAGCTTCAGCAACTTTTGCAAGTCCACCAGTAATAAAGTCTGGAACTTTCGTTCAATTTGTACATGATAATGCTGATTTCAATATTAACACTATAGAGGGTAAAGGAACGCTTCATTATATGGAAAGTATTGAAATAGTTACTCCAAGTGATGGTATACAACCTCGACAACCTATCAGACGTTTAAAGACTCTTCCACCTGAATCTGAATTTGTTAAAAAAAGGTCATACACCTCTTCAAATATATCCAGCGTCTGCAGGTGCAGGTTTTGCAAATATAATAATGAAATTATCAGACGTTGAACCGATCATTAAGACATTTACTAGAAATGGACAATTGAATATTCTTTGGACGTATTTGAAATTCAAAAATGATAATAAATTCCCAGGATGGAATGGATTTATGAATTTATTAGTTAATGCGCATGATTTTCATACGTATTTAAAAATGTAAATGAAGATGCAAATAATATACTTCAAGTTGGTATTACATGTATTTTGGGTCTGTAAAAATTACAGATTTGAATATATTTAGGTTCAATTCTTTCATCAAAGCAACTGCCAAAGACACAAGTGTTCTTTTATCTTCGTTACCTCCCACATCTAATGCAGCATTTGAACACTTAAAACGGGTTTACCTGCAAATCCCGATATGGTTAGGGAATGATTTAATCATCGAAAATTGGGGATGGAACTATTCCAATAATATCTATCATCCAATAACTATGAAACAATTACGCGAGGTTTTAACGTTTTTAACGCTCCAGGCGCTCCACTAATCATATATATTTCCACGAATCTCGAGACAAAATTTTCTATAAAACCCAAAATAATTAATCATAGGATAATCTCTAGAGCGAAAATTTATAAAACTTAATAGTCATGTAAAAATACTTCTTTATCGTGAGTGGAAACAAATTGTGTGACCTTGATACCCAAGCAATTATAATGAGCAAGATAAGGGGCTACTGGGCTACTTTAACTAATCAAAAATTTCATTTTAAATCATTAAAAGTAATTCTTACCAAAACAAAATTAATTGTTAGTGCAAATCCCCTAAAATGCATTGTAAAAGTCTCTAAATCAGTTTGATCTGAACAATTGCCAATAATTTCTGGTTGTTCAGGTAGAAAAATGTGGGCTGTCTGGGTCTGATTGAATTTGTTTTTGGAAATTATTTCCAGAAGTCCATCTGTTCTAATAGCAATACAAGTTGTTCCCGTCCGATTTGATTTGATTCGATAAATGGGCGAAGAGTGTTCCTGAAAACAAACATTAATAAGAATTATTTTAGAATTTAAAAAAAAAACGCTTTACCGAGTTAAAATGGTCTTCATTGGACGATACTGAGTGTGGACTTCCTGTTGTACAAGCAAAATATGTCACTGTTGAATAATTAATTTTAATTACCACCTGGATGTAACAGATCTTATAATTACCATAAGCAATTAGTACAAATATTGCATTTTTAATCATCTTCACTGCAGTCACTATCACTTTATTCAAACGGACGTACTGTAGGTAATCAGGAAAGATGGCGCGAAATTTATAGCACTCTGATTGACATTTTAAACTTTTTCAGACACATATGCCACCATAAGCTTAATTTCTCGATAGAATTGGTTCAATTATTCAATTTATTTCTAGAACTATATAAAAAGAAAACGTTTACCAAAATATTTGGATGTAGGGTTGCCACTTGGCATTTTTTTTAGACCGGCACTTTCGAGAAATACTTAGTTCGTTTTGTTAGAATTTCTTAAATTTACATAGTTGTTAAGTGTAGTCTAGTGTAAAAATTCGATTTGTTTGCAATAAGAATGTAATACTAAAAAATTGTAGCAATTTAGCACGACCAAAGAAGTGGATTTCCTGTTAAATCTTCTTCTTCTTTCGGAGCCGAAGCACAGCTATGACTAAACAAAGGCGCCTAAAGAGCTTTTTGAAATACAAATTTTTTGTTAGCGAATCAAGCGCCATCTCTTTAAAATTCAAGCAATGTAAAGAAAAGTAAATATTTTGTATTTCATAATTGTAAAATTGATTTTTTAAGGTGTTTTTTAAACCTTTATATACTTTTTATGCTGCAGAATTGGAAAGGCTTTGTTTTTTTAAACTAATCAACACCAAAGTTATCCCGAGACACTTTAACGAATTCGTTCGAGTTTAGAATGAAAACAGGTTTTGAACTTAGTTGGTTTAGACGGGTAGCAAGCTTATTTATTTACAAAGATTCATCAATGGCTGATTAAATAATAGAAAGAATTTCAAAAATAAATACAAAGAAGAAGAAAAACAGTAACAATAAAAAATATAAGGAAAAATAAAAGGAAAGATTTCAACAAATTTTAGTCTTTAAACAATCTCTAGATAGATGAGAATCTGAAGATGAGCGGATGGAAGCAGGGCAATACCTAGGTTAGGTTAGGTTGGAGTGGCTGCCTAAGAAAGCACACATAGGCCAAGGAGGCCCATTATGATACCACAATTGAGGCTGCAAAAATTAAACTCAATAAAAATCCGTAGAGAAGAAGAGGATAAACCTGTTACTCTCGGTGCATCAAGCCACTTCCCTCTCTCCAGTGGAAACTAGTTCCCGAGGAGTCAATATAAAATTCGCTGGGACGGAAAGGGTGTTTAGCCTTAACCCGTCATCGGGAACCATTTGGAGCTCTTGATAAATCGAGCTAGGTCCCTAATTCGGTTAGCTCTTCAAAGAAGCTGGAGCCCAAAAACCGGTTCTTACGGTTGATTAGGGCCGGGCAGTTGCAAAAATGGCGGAGTCAGACAGAAGTCGTTTGAAGGTGTACCTAGTTTATCGGCATGTTTACCTATGAGGCAGTGGCGCGTAATAACGGCCACGGTACTGCTAAATAATTTGCGTCCGATCAGGATGAGCTCTTTTGACCGTTTAGGGTCAGGGATCTGTCGGGTGATCAGGCAGGTGTGTTCCTCCTGCCAATAAATATTTGCAATCCTGAGAGATGTCTGCGAAAGTTCCAGTTTGCAAGTGGCCAGCGGCTATTACAACTGGTAGTTTATGTCCGAATCAGGACGAGTGGTACCGATTCTCACTAATTCGTCGGCTCTACAGTTGGGGGCCAAGTATTACGTAACGCAGTTAGGGGGGAGGGCGTCTTGTGAAAAGTTACGGTGTCTTATACAGGGGGGGGGGGGGGGTCAAGCAACGCGTTACGCAACATTAAGTTTTTGTTAAAAATTAAAGGTGGTATATCTACACTACACAAAATTTTTTTTACATACGAAGAGTCGCGTCACTGATAGAAGTATATATATGGCAAATAACCACAATAAGCCGTGTACCACGAGTCCATAGTTTGGACTGTAATAGTCCAATAGTCCGACCGTTGCGGTCAAGCAAAACCACCTAAAGTACAACTCATGAACTAACGAATTTCACGCACACACATTAGGGCCAAAGTGGGCTGAAATTTCGTTTAATTGACATTGGTTCTTATTCCGGTATTTTGCGCATCATAATTGACATTTTCAGGTAAAAATAATCATCTGAGTATTACGTAACGTATTGGGGGGGGGGGGGCGTTACATAATACTTGAACGGCCCCTTACCCGGAATATTAGTATGTCCAGGCATAAAGATGAGCCGTACTTTCAGATGCTCCGCTATGTCATTCAGAGCTGAGCGATATGCTACAACCGTTTTGGAGGTAGTGTATACTCCCGTGAGGGATTTAATAGCTGAATGATTGTCTGTGAAAATACAAATGTTATCTTTAAGTAGCGTTAAATAATTCAGACGGTCCGCGGCTACTTTTATAGCAATGATTTCCGCCTGAAACAAGCTGCAGTAGTCAAATAAGCGGAATGACATATCGAGGTCCAAATGTTCCGAGAAAATACCTCCACCTACTTTGCCTTCTAGTTTAGTGCCGTCAGTGTAGAGATGCACTGACTCCCCCCATTGGAATCGACCTTCCTCCCATTCCGATCTGGTCAGTTCGTTGCCAGGTCTGAACTGAGTAAAGCCTAATGGCAGCAGAGGATGCGGTTCGCTTACCAAAGAGATCTATCGGTAGAAGGTGGAGAATAGTATGCAGGGCTTTAGAAGGTGTGGTTCTAAGAGGACCTGTTATCAGCAGTGTTGCCATCCTCTGAACCTTATCTATTGCTTTGTGATGGGTTGATATATCCAGTGCCGGTCACCAGACGATCACCCCATAAGTAAGTATAGGTCGAATGACACTTATGTAGAGCCAATGCACAATGCGTGGCTCCATACCCTATCTTTGCGCCACTGTAGCCTTCCATACTCTTTTCTGGATGTTAGGCTTCCAGGTAAGTTTTTTATCTAGGAGTAGACCTAGATATTTAACCTGATCGCACAGTTTCAGCGTAACCTCGTTTAGTTTAGGGCAATTCATAGGAGGTGTATTATGTCTTCGGGAGAAGAGTATTAACTATGCTTTGCTCTGGAGGGCACTACCTACTAGAGTTTCGTCGTATTTTCGAACAATTAAAGCTTCGGACTGGATAATAATAGAGAGCCCAAATTCTCAGGATAAGATGTAAGAGTTAGCAGACTAATACAACACACTTCATTTGTCTAGCCTTTATACTTTAAATTTTATTATTACTTACAATTTACGTAAACAAGCTATGCAGATACTATTGAAATACTATTGTAAATACTTAATATTCTAGAATATTCTTAAGTATTTACAGATTGCGTTCAATAGTATCTGTGTAGCTTATGCACATAAGTTGTAGTCGCCACAGAACTCCCCCAAAGTACCCGACAGATATCCCATTCCACACGTACAGGACTTTACGAATATGTTGTTTAGAAAATCCATTTTCTCCAAGATAGACTTACAAAAGGCTTATCAACAAATTCCTGGAAACGACAATTACAACAACATTTGGATTGTACGAATTCAAATTTATGACATTTGGCGCTTGCGTAAGGCAACTGGACGATGGACGGAAGAGTTGAAGCCTTCTAGGATACGGCGATCCTCATCTGGACTTTTAAAAACTCCGGGAAGGAAAGTTTTTGCTTCAAAATCAGCCTGGAGGAAGGACATAAATAACCATTGACAACGTAGAGGTTAAAGATGCTACAGTTCCCACAATGTCCCTATCTGTAGTAAATTAAAAAATGGATAAATGGATGCTCCATCACTTAGCCTATGCAAACATGCTTCATGGAAGTTCCCATTTAACAGAAATAAAGTTGGTATATTTTATGTGTCGCATAGTGGCTTGTGATGAAAACTGAGTCTTTTATAACAGTCGCTAGAGATCTGTACAGTTACAGCTTCGTAAAACAATCATGACACTAATTGTGGAAGAAACAGTTCAATAATTGTACAAATATTGTCTAAAAGATTATCAACTTTTCAGGAGCTTAGAGAATCAATTACAAAAAAGGCAATTCAACTGCATTTCTACTTAAAATAGAAAAAAGTTAACCAAATGCAAATAAACGTAATTATGAAAAACTTAAATTTAAAATTCTTAAAACTAAAATTCGTTTTAAGTTGTATTTTTGTAGGTATAAATGTTGCCATTCTTCAGAAATTTAAAACCACTCACCTCGTGTGACTATGCATATCCGACTTGCTGTTGTACACATTTTAGTAATAACTTGCAGTTTCACTATTTTTAAGTATTTTTAGAAATCGCACTTTCACTTCACACTTACACTTGCCGTCATATTTGTCGATGGACCTAAAATTAAAAAACAAAAATTAATTATAGTGTCTATTCGTAAAACTGAAACAATCAAATTATCTATCAAAGACGTAAGAATGGTCTGGTATATCTCTAAGGTCAAATACAAATTTTTGGAGCAGCAAAATTGTAAAATATCAGTATTACTTAGTTAGTCGGATTTTTAGTTGATATAATCTCTCTATAGTTCCCGTAATCCTTTTTGGAGCATTGAGCGGGAGAAGAACTTCACCCGAATCGAGACAATGCTTGCAACTGGACTTACAATTTAAAGTGGATTCCGGGCCGCAGACATTTTATATGCAACGCCCATGGCCTCTTTATCGTGGTCTGTTGTCAGTAGAAAATAGGGCTTCACGGCACCGAAACTTTGGAATATCTCGGTCCCGTCTCGTCAAGGTGAAGACGATCTTGCTCTCGTCGCAATCTCGGCGAGATAAAGGCCAATCTCGGTCCCGGCGAGATAAAAAAACGAATTTTGGTGGGAAAACGGAAAGCAAGAGCAAGTGATATATCTGGGTATATATGCATTTTCTTTTTATTCCCCTCGCCCTGAATAAGGTAACAAAGGCTATTGGGGATAAAATGCAAATATATAAAGAAGAAAATAATGTAGGAAGAAGCGAATGAGGAAAGCAGTGTTTAGTTATATGCCCCATAAATCATGCGACATAAAAGCTGAAATAACTAAGAGAAATTTCCACAATAAAATAATCAAAACTAAAATCTCGTCCACTCTCGTCACCTCAATCTCGCTCTCGTTATCGCACTGTTACCAATGATATTGTTCTCGACACGAGACCGGAACCGGCAGCGAGAATTATCTCGAGTATCGTGAAGCCCTAGCAGAAAACAACCATGAGTTACCGTTGATGGGTCAGTACCTTCAAGTTGATACGCCGGACTTAATTTACCGAAGACTTAATCTTACTCTTCTTAATATAATCTATAGGATTAAAATTTTGATTTGATTTCTCTTTCTATACAAATTGTAAAAACAAATATACTTAACTTATATAGTACCTATAAGTAGAGACTTACATCAGGGATACAGCACGGTGGACGGTGGAGCCACCTTGATAACTGTCCAGTTCATGACATGGGGCTACTATATGCAGACCACGAGTACCGCCTTGACGAGAACGTGGTCGATTATTTATGCATCTTTATAAAAAATAAACATTGCCTCGAATAAAACTGCAGCTACAATCTACTCGCCCACGGGGTATGTGGGAAACCTTCTGCGGGTTCTACTTCTTTGGCCAACACTGGCATTGCCGCTATGAAATCTAGAGCACCCCTGCTTCGAGGAAGGAACATGCTGCGTAGTACACTGGTGCTAAGGCCACAAAGCCTTTCTTTGGAACTAAATTTCACTCCTCCTTTCCCACCAGATCAAAATAGGAGGAAGGTCCACTCCAATGGGGGAATGATGACGATGATGGGATGACGGCTCCAAACTAGAAGGTAGAGAAGGTGAAGATATCTTCTCGGAACCGCGGACCGTCTGAATCAAACAGATAATGCCTACAGATAACAAATGTATAATCAGAGACATTCAGGCTGCTATTAAATCCCTCACGGGAGTATATACTACCTTCAAAACGGTTTTAGCATGTCGGTCAGCTCTGAATGATGAAGCTAAGCATCTGAAAGTACTGCTCATCTGGGTGCCTGGACATCCGGGTAACTGTAGAGCCGACGAACTAGCGAGAATCGGTACTTGTCCTGATTCGGACATTAACCACCAGCTGAGAAAGCCTCCCGCTGGCCACTTGCAAACTGGAGTTTTCACAGACATCTCTCAGGATTGCAAATGTTAGTTGGCAGGAGGAACACACCTGCCTGATAAACCGACAGATTTGGCCAAAGCTTGACCATTAATGGTCATCTTAGTCGGACGCAAATTAATTAGCAGTACCGTGGCCGTTATAACGGGCCACTGCCTCATAGGTAGATACGTCGATAGATTAGGCGCACCTTCAAATGACTTCTGTAGCAGTTGCCATGACGAAGTGGAAGAGGAAACCATAATCCATCTCCTCTGCAACTGCGCGGCCCTAGCCAATCGTAGGAACCAGTTTTTGGGCTCACCCTTCTCTGAAGAGCTAACCGAATTAGGCCCCACTGACCTAAACTAAGCCCACTTAAACCGGATGCCACTTGGTTCCTCCGACGACCGCGAAATCTAGTCATGGTAGCGTGTCTTTGGACACCAAACTGCCCCTAGATAGACTGCACATAGGACTTTGCACCGTCCGTCAGAAGAAGCTTACAAAAAAGGCCAAGTGCTCATTGGACTCGGCAAATAACCTCCTTACCCAAAGCTAGACTTCGGACTAAGTAGAAATTAATTTGGTGAAGGTTTATAAGGATGTTCCCTTGCAGAGCCCTGAACCCTCCCCCTGCTGCTGAGATGTTGCATCAAGGCCATATTAAGATCGTCGCCTGCTTCGACCAAAGGTCTGCAGAGCTTTATAGCTAGGCGATCTCCCTTTTATTGGAAGTCTGGCCAGGCGCTAGGATCAAGGCTGTTCCAAATGACGATCACGAACAGGTCGAGGTCTAGAACCTGGATCCCAGCGGAACTGGTTGATCCAAGAGAAATCTTGAATTTAATGCAGTTAAGTAATGCTGGTCTAACCACCGAAGATAGGAAGATAGGCTATTGTTGTCCTGAGTGAGAAATCTCTCGTTCTCTCGCTGAGGTAACCTTAAGGTCTATCAAAAAGGATACCTAAAGCGGAATTCACTTCGTTGATGAAGGTAGGCCATGGAGTTACTGCGCGTTCCGCCGTAGCAACTTTCTTACACATCCTGCAGAGAAAATAGCAATGTGAAGTCGACTCCCGACATAGTGGCGACTTCCTTCTCAATCTCGGGCGAGAGAGTGAAGTTGAACTTCTGCTCTCGTCTGCTAAACAAGACGTCTGCGTCGAAAAGGAGGACACCGACGATAAAATAAACAAGGTATCCATTCTCAACATTAGCAATGTTGAATGTGGTGCGAATCCTTTACCACTCTAAGGCAGCTTTAGAAGAGTTTGTTCTTGTCTAAGAACATTGGGTCGTCAGAGACAGGGTTTGCGGAATCAATTTACAGGGCTACAGGGTTCTTTTATTGGCAGGTAAACCCAGATCCTGCACTCTTATCAAAAATATCTTTAATGCCTTTATCCTCTCTCAATTTAGCGATAATGACACCGTAGTAGCCACGCTGGAGTTAAAACCATAATCTTTATGTCTTGTATGAACAAACCGTTAATATAGAACGATCAATATTGTATAAGGAATTAATCCTTGCAGCTTTCCTTGATATTGAGGATGCTTATAATAACAGTATCCTTGTGGAAGCTGGTTCTGGACAGTTCTCTCATCAAGTTTGTAGATCTTATGCTAAAAAGCAGGATCGTTAACGTTAGCAGGATTCACCATACAAAGATTCGCATCACGAAGCACACCCCAACGGGGGATCCTACAATCGCTCGTTCTAGATCCAGAGCATCACAAATGCATAACTATACAGGCTTGTGTATCAAAACTAATTTCCCTCTGGTATTTTTGCGTTTGGCATACTGCTTGCGAGGTGTGCCAATAGGACTATAAGAAGAATAGAGGCCATTTTAAAGAACACGTCTGCCTACCTACTAGTAACTCTATCTAATATCCTTTCTCGGTCTCTCCTCCAGTTGTAGTTATTTAAGTTTTTCAGTGTATCCCAATTTTGAAATTATGCTAAGATTTGGAATTATTTTCATAACGAAAATTGAATAGCGAAACGCCTATGAGCTTATAAGGTAAAAATATTTCTTAATTGCCATTTTCCAACCCGTCACCTCGCATTAAATAGAACGAAGAGGACGAACCCTTCAAGTTCATCCCTAAGACAACATGTTTGGTTATCGTTAAATTGGTCATGTGCTAGGGATTTGCTTTTAATCAAAACGATACCCTTCTCTGTCCAAATTAAATTTAATTAGAAGGTAATTTCCGCACAGAAATGCGAAGGAAATAATTTTTAATTTAATTTTTTAATTTAACAGATGATGTGGTTGTTTTCCATCACTGTTAGGAAGTGACTCATAACCCTTCTTTTCAAAGTTCAAGGTGCAATATTAAAATTTCTCTGTTCTCAATTCAAAAATATTTCCATCTTCTCACCAGTCTTATCTGAATCCTTGGACTTAGCCTTTCCTACAAACATTTTATCGTTAGGATAAATCACCACTAGCAGGACATTTCAGCTCAGTGTAAGATTTCCGTAGATTACTTAGGAATTTGTCACCTTTTCCTCCGAACAACAAGAGAACCATCTTGATAGGAACTCATTTTTTGACAAGAATTTTGTAGGAAATTCGGATGTTCTAGTTCTTCGCAATCGGTAGCAAATACTCAACTGCCCATTCAAGAGACCAGAATGGGGCAGGTGACTCTATGACCCTAAAAGCAGATAATCCGAAAATTGGTGCTGTCCTTCGCTTATCTGAGGAGAAATCTTGTAACTGGAAGCAAAACAAGCAGGACACTTTTATAGGCACACAAACAGACTTCAAGTGTTAGTTAATTAGCTTAGAGGGGGTTGCTAGGTTGTTGTTAGATTGTTGTTTTAATCCAAGAGTTTTGTTGCATACACGCAGGAAAATCCCTTCAATAGGGGATGTAATTTTATTATTTTTACGCATGCCAGTCCTGATTTATTGCCTCACACTTTGGTCCTGGGTAACTAGAGGTGTCCGTTTTCACTCCTTTCAAGTTTTCTAATTGTGCTTGATACACGGGCCGTGTTAGAGAAATAATTTTTCGCTGCCAATTAGTGCGGTTGCCTACATGTGATTATTGTAGGGCTCTGTAATTATGATTTATTGAGATAAATTGGGGCTCTTCGGTGTTAATTTACTTGTAAGACACTACGGAATTATTGGGGAAAATTACAACATGAAATAGGATACTTTTGAACGAAAATGGAATTATAAAAAAAGGAGGTCTGCACTTTGAAATCAAATATGTGCTCCTTAAGCTAATGAACTGGATTCTTGTGATTTACCAAATTATCTTGTAATTCGTATAATCACACTCTTAAAAATAATTTTCCCATCAAAGTAAAAATCATTTTAATCCCTGTAATCCGTTTGCACATCAAATCTCGTCCTGCAAATGTAATAAAAATCCAAAACGGAGGAGACAATCCACTTCATCGGTAGAGATTTGCTCTTCACCTGGAATCAAATTACACTTGCACAAGGAATGTGTCCTGTGGGAAGGGATGTCAAAATTTGTGGGGTTCAAACGTTTTTGTTGTTAGTTTCTAGCACCTTTTACAGTTTGCTTAATGAAAATTTGGCTGCTGTAGCTATGACAGCAAATGTGAAAATTGCCCTTAAATGTGTCCTTTTCATCCTTCTGGCGTGCTATGACAGGGGTTGAGTTGACAGGGATGCGCAATTTGTACTGTGTAGTGCGGAACTGTTTGTAATACAACACCGTATTGCAAAGTTGCTGGATTGATAGAGAATTTTTGAATTCTACTTCATCTTTATCATGACTTATCCCATGGTCGAGTGGTTGGTGGACTGTTTCAATAAATTAGTACTAAATCGACACTAAAACTTATTCAAAACTAAACCGCTTAACTATTTCCCTAAAATTTGAGATCAACAGACAGAAGTTGCTTGGATTGTGCTCAATTTTGTTACCAGTGAAAAGGACAACCGATTGTCCCGCAGGGATTATGATGTTGTAATACAAGGGACCACGTTGTGTAATTGCTTGTAAAACATGTTTACCCTCGATTGCAAGAGGCTATTCACACTCCTAACAATGGCATACTGCTGTCACTGTGAAAATTTCAAAATCCCTTCTGATTACTATAAAATTTGCTGCAAGTTTACATCGTAGGTGCACAATGAAATCTCTTGACGGATTTGTGTCAGGGATTTCAAAAGAAAGGTCTTAGATTTGTATAGTTTATCTGCTGCACTTACATATTATTGCATTTTTAGTTTTTTAGAGAAAGTAAATGGAACGAAAGAGAAGACAATCCACTCCATTCGGTAATAGTTGCATTCGATTTTAACACGGAAGGCACTGGGAAAGAATTGGAGGTCGGACGATTGGGAATTTAAAACATCTTAGTGCGAATTCTATCGTGATTTTGGTAATTTACTAAATTCTGGCAGAGGGAAATTACCAGACATTTTCCTTTTAAAGAAAGGAGTTTCTTTATTATGTAGCCAAAGCTCAGGGGATAACCCTATGATGCGTTTTAGCGTGGTTATAACCGGAGGGGAAGTTGGGTAAGAGGAATGGGGAAAATTGAATGTCTTGTTGTTTGCATTACTTCGAGTTTGTGAAAGAAAAACTCGTAGGTAAGCATAGGCTTGAACTTGCATCTATCACCTGCATGCCACTCAATAATTTCTAATCCCGTTCATCACCTCTGTCACCATCTTTTTAAACCGATGAAACATAGGCATCAACGGAGGGACGAATTCTATTCAATTTATATTGTACATAAATGAAGGTCTCTATTAAATTGCGACAAAAATTGACGACGGAGAACCGAACTAGGTGGCAAACCGGTGTAGTAGACGCCCTAAACCACTCAATTCAATTTGAAATTTTTCGTACAGGATGAAGTTTGATAGTGTGAAACAGAAACAGTTGAAAAACTAAAATGAAAATCACATAATACTATACTCTACTCAATACACATACATTTTTAAATAAGTTTTCAATGTTGTAATAGTTATAAGAGTAGACTACAAAATTTGAAAAAAATATTTAGAGTCTGACCAGATGCCTCAAACAGTGAGGTCGTAAATAAGAATATTAAGAAGTTTAAATTAAAAAAAAACATACAAATAATAATGGAGAAGGAGTTGAATCAATGCGTTGAGCCGCACGACCACCATACCATGGGCCCGGGTTCGAGACCAGATGACCCCGTGAGCTTTTATTAAGAAACTAAAATAATCCACTCCGTCTCTGGGCTGTTGTCTAGCTCGCAGCAACGCAAAAAACAAGACTCAAGTTTCCTCACTGCCCTTACCCTAATTCCCTTCCGGCCAAAACCATGCTAACGCATCAAAGGGTTGTCCCCATAGGATTTGGCCACATCGTATAAAAAAAAATGTTTTTATTTACAAAGTTGAATACCCCATTTTCTCAGGCAAAAATAAGAAAGCACTAGATTGGATGCCCCATAACTTGGACTGCGCCCCACATCTATGTATATCTGGCATAACAGCACCGAAAACGCAACATGTTTGCGCAGTTAAGCGCATCATTCGATATATCAAGGGGACAAATAATTTTGGTATCCTTTTTGATTCTAAATCTAAACTAATCCTTAGTTGTTTCAGTGACTCAGATGTCGCAGGTGACTCAGAAACAAGGCGATCTACTGGTGGCTATGTGATTTTGCTAGATCACAGTCCAATATCCTGGGAATCTCAACGTCAAAAATGTGTGGCCCTATCCACTATGGAGGCAGAGTACGTGGCGGCGACACAAAGGAGATTGTTTTGATTGGACGTTTACTGTACGAACTTTTAGATGAGAACTGTCAAGCCCATTTATATCTTGATAACCAGAGTGTTATTAAATTGTTGCGGAATCCTGAGTTCCTGGATCTCTTTGGTAAGCAAACCGCATCCTCAGCCGCCATTAGGCTTAGGAGTTGAGACGGAGGCGGAGTTGGATCAACTCGTTGAGCCGCACGACCACCATGCCATGGGTCCCGGGTTCGAGACCCTTGAGCTTTTATTAAGAAATTAAAATAATCCACTCCGTCTCTGGGCTGTTGTCTAGCTCGCAGCAATGCAAAAACAGGACTTTCCAGTTTCTTCACTTTCCTTACCCTAGTTCCCTTCTGTACAAAACCATGCTAGCGCATCAAAGGGTTGTCCTATAGGATTTGGCCAAATCGTATAAAAAAAATTAAGACCTGTAAACGAACCGACTTCGGTCACTCCAAAATTCTGGACAGATGAACTACCAGGAATATCGACTATACCTCGCCCAAGCCTTTCTTTGAGACTAAATTCGACTCCTTCTTTCACACCAGATCGGAATGGGAGAAAGGTCCATCCCAATGGGGGGAGTCAGTGCATCTCTACACTGACGGCTCCAAATTAGAAGACAAAGTAGGTGGAGGTATCTTCTCGGAACATTTGGACCTCGATATCTCATTCCGCTTACCTGACTACTGTAGCGTCTTTCAAGCGGAAATCATGGCTATAAAGGTAGCCGCAGACCTCCTGAATCATTTAACGCTACCTACATACAGCATATGTATTTTCACAGATAGTCAGGCCGCTATTAAATCACTCACGGGAGTACACACCACCTCCAAAACGGTTATAACATGTCGCTCAGCACTAAATGACACAGTTGAGCATCTGAAAGTACGGCTCATCTTTGTGCCTGGACATAGTGATATTCCGGGTAACTGTAGAGCCGACGAACAAGCGAGAATCGGTACCACTCGTCCTGCTTCGGACATTAACCACCAGCTGGGTAAATCGTTGGCCAAACTGGAACTCTTACAGGAATCTCTTAGGATTACAAATATTAATTGGCAGGAGGAACACACCTGCCTGATTACCCGACAGATATGGCCAAAGCTTGACCCTAAACGGTCAAGAGAGCTCATCCTACTCGGACGCAAAACAATTAGCAGCACCGTAGCCGTTATCACGGGCCACTGTCTCATGGGTAAACACGCCGATAGACTGGGCGCACTTTCAAACGACTTCTGTAGGAATTGCCATGACGAAGAGGAAGAGGAAACTATACTTCACCTTTTCGGTAACTGCCCGGCCCTAGCCAACCGTAGGAACCGGTTTATGGGCGCCCCCTTCTTTGAAGAGCTAACCGAATTAGGCTCCACTGATGTCAGAGACCTAGCTCGATTTATCAGGAGTTCAAAATGGTTCCCGACGACAAGTTAAGGCTGAACACCCTCCCATCCCAGTCAAATTTATTTTGACTCTCCGTGAACTCGTTCCACTGGAAACAAGCAACTGGCACAGGGGGTAACTGGTTCGCCCTCTTTTTCTTACGTATTTTCATGGGGTTTGTAAAATTTTTGTAGCCTCAACCTGGTATCACAATGGGCCTCCTTGGCCTAAGTGTGCCTTCTTAGGCAGCCACGTTAACCTAACCTAACCTTGGACCACTAATTTTGTTATCGACTGTTCTCTTCCTGTTATTGTTTTTTATTGCATTTTCGTAAGCTTGCATTGAACTGTTATGCAGGCCATACACGATCAAGTCTGCAGCGGACTTGACACGGCGTCCAGTAATCTTGACGGTGTATGGCTATCATTGTGCATGACAAGTCTACATGAAGGAAAAATCGAATTTCGATTCTGCAGACTTTATCAAGCCTGCAGCGTCATGCAAACTTTAACGTGTGTATGAGCGGTCAAGTATGCATGAAGTTAGTCGGCATCTGCAAGCGAACGATTTTTCTTTTTGGTTCTTAATTGCGAGCAATAAGCCTAGGATGGCTAACGCGGGGTCGTCCGCCACTGGGGACGCCATGATTTCAACTGGTGCGGCATCCGCATCATGCAAACTGGACGGTAAACTTGATCGTGAGTGGTCTATATGGATGCGCTGCAAACTGGACGCCGCGTCAAGTCCGCTGCAGACTTGACGGTAGAATTGATCGTGTATGGCCTGCTTTAGAGTATAATTAAGTTCAGTTCTTCTGTAAGACTCCAACAGCTCGGTTCTTTCATTTATTTTTTGTTACAGAAAATATTTAAAGTTAAAATTTTTTCAATGTTTTAATTAACACAATCACTTCTAACACCTTCTCAAGGTATCTAAAGAAATTCGCGGCCAAAGTATTGTGACATCGTTTTGAACCGATTATGATTGCTCAAAGAAACGTTTGTAAATTCAATAGCATTCTAAATTCATGTCGCAAAACATAACGACAGTATCAAATGCCAAACATGTTCTAATTACGAAGAAATTAAAGTTATTTACTCAAATCAAAAGACTTTAGCACATTTACGAAGCTCCATCAAACACAGAATTTCACGGTAGCGAAACGAACGTGAAAATATCACAAAAAATTTCCTTTGCTTTGTGATGATGACTGTAATCAGAAACCACTTGAAAGTAAATTGATGTCAATGGTGTGAATGAATTCTAGAGAAGCGCAAGATTTACGAAAATAGAAACAAAACATGGAGCACTTCTACTTGTGTGCACTTTGAGGGAAAGTCATGAAACAAAAAAACAAAAAAATATTTGCAAGTGACTAGAGAAAATTTGTTCCAAAATTTTTAACACTGTAGGTGTAGCCGTTTTCTTGATTTCACTAGGATAAACAAGGACTGCTATTGGTTATTCCAGAAGTATTGAAAGGCGGAGCTCAGTTTTCATCCCTTATCATTTGTGCCTGGGATCTGAGCTGTGTGTTGAATGTCATGCCAACAAGGGGAATACTATCCATGCGCTTCCCAATCCTGTTTTCAAGTGGCCGTAGAAGGAAAAAATCCTGTTCAGTTTGTTATGTGCCAATGTGGTCCGTTTTATTACTTTCAGGGGGGCGAACGGAGATTTACTGTGTAAAGAGCTACTATACTTGCCCGTACCCGCAGTTTTTGCTGTTCAGATTTTTCTCTAATGAAATGATTGAAATAATAATTGCATCCCTTGGGACGAGCAATTTGCTGCAGCTAGTGTAAGGGTGAGATGTAATGTTTTTCTAATAATCTTTAAAGAATTTTCGGGATTACTATGAGTGGTAGGGTAACTGTTGTCGCCATTATAATAAGATGAACGAAATGAGCAGTTTTCGAAAAAAATTACATCCCTTGAGATTGGGAATGATAAACGACCTATAGTCTCTGTTTTTGAGGGATATTAATAATATGAGAAGAATTAGCTATTGATAATTATTACATTGGTTTCTTGAATGCAATTAAATAAGTATTTTGTTTATAATGCAACCTATATCGTTCACTCCCTTTAGTTATTGGAACAAGTTGTAGCATGGGGCAGAAGAAGAATTTTGCACGATTACATGACAAAGGTTGCAAGTGGACTTAAAAATTAGGGAATATTCCTAATCACCGACATTACAACTTTCAATTTTTTATTTTTTTTTTATTTATGATGATGCCAAAGCTCAGGGGATGCCCTATGATGCTAAAGCACAGCCTTGGCAGGAAAGGAATTAAGGATGAAGGAAATGGGTTATGAGGTTTGGTGAAGGAGGTGTCGATGTACGCCCCGTTTGAAAGTTTCAGGCTCATAAAACGAGGCAAAAACAGAAGATGGTTAACTGTTCCACATTCGTCTTGTTCTGCTTAGAAAAAATTCCCGAAATTTGACGGTACGTCCAAATTTGACCTGGAGAGTATAGGAGTGGGAGCGATTTGTAGATCTTGTATCACGCGTTGCCATGTGTCTACAAGGAATCAGGCTATTAATTTCGTTAGAACAATGGCCATGGAAATAACGATAGAAGAGTGAGAGACAACCGACATTGCGTCGATGCTCCAGAGAGTCAAGGCCGCTGGACTTTGTCTAACGCGGACAGTGCGGTGTGTCCGGCCCCTGCCCAAATATGGGAATTATACTCAAGTCTAGGCCTAATGTGGGACTTGTAGATCAGCGCTAAGTCAGGTGGGGTGAAATATTTCTTACAACTCTGTAGAAAATCCAAACATTTCATCACACTTTTAGCGATTGCAAATATATGATCAGTCCAGCTAAGTTTACTGGATATCTCGATACCCAAGATATTTAGGGAGGGCGAATTTGGTATATTCACTCAGTCGACTGAAATAGGTTAGGGGTGAACTGGGCGTTTTTTAAGAGACATTAAACAGCATTGGGTTTTGAATGCATTAAACGAAACACGATTTGCTCTTCCCCAAGCGAGGACCATTGAAATATCGTTGTTTAATGATCTAAACATGAGTTCCCGATTGACTTCTGTAGCATTTCCACGTGAATTCATTACAGAATCAAATGAGTACGCGAAATCAAGGGTGCTGCTGTGTTGTACGGGAGGCAATACAAAAGACCGATAGTACTCTAATATGGTTTATTCATATGGTTTACAACTATAATGGGAAAAGGGGCGACGTGTGTTCTAAGCCGGTCCGACAGCAACTAACTTGACCTCCTCTCCATTCCAAGTGATTCCTAACTACTGCAACTCTCTTGAACACATGCGCATACAACACATCTCCCCTTTTGAGATTTTTCCTTGACTTTAAAAAAACAAAAACAATATATGTATTCATGATAACGTTGCTACAATAATCTTTGCTACTAATTCAAATAATTTCTTTTAGACTTCTCTTTTTTTTTCCAATAAATTAAATAATTCTAGTACTGTAATCGAGAGGGGCAACGTACCGCACGTCCGCTCCTTGTCACGTAGGGTTGTGGCTCCGTTAGCTTCCCAGAAGTATTGTCGTCGGCTGATGGGTGTGATGATGGATTAATCTCTGTCGAGGATCGATCTGCGTTTGATGTATCATTGTTTACTGTAGGAAAGTTTTTGGTATTCGGTAGAGGATCCTTGTCTTGCGTGGTAGACAATTCGACCAGTGATTGTCGTCCCCAGTCTTCGCCTGGTTGATACGGAACGGACTTCTCGTAAGATTTACTCAGATGAAAGGAATTCCTCCTAAGAGTCCCGTTGGCTGTCTGGATTAAGTAAGACCGTGGTGTCGGGCCATGTTGTGAAATGGTTCCCCAAGATTGCATATCTCGAATCCAGACAACGTCTCCTGGTTGTAGATCCGGCTTTTTAATAGCTCGGTGATGATGGTCAAAGTTTGCCGCCTGTTTTAGCTTTTGCTTTTCTTCGACAATTTGGTATCTGTGCTCTGATGTTCCCTTAGGATTTAGCTGCGATCGTGCAACGGGCAATAGGGTCTTAATGCGTCTTCCCATTAAGAGTTCGGCTGGGCTGTATCCCACTGCGAGGGGAGTTGCTCGATACTCCATGATAGCTAAGTAAGGATCGGAGCTTTCCTTAACCTGTGCCTTGACGACTTTTACCATTGACTCAATAAATCCGTTACTTTGTGGGTACTTCGGGCTGGATGTTACATGACAAAAATTCCACTGGTAGGTAAAACGACGAAATTCTGATGATGAGAACTGCGGTCCGTTGTCGCTGCGAAAAACATCAGGTATTCCGTGACGGGCAAAAATCGATTTAATGTGACTGATAACACAGGTTGATGATTGATTTTCTAAACGCGCTATTTCAGGATACCGGGAATAGGAGTCTGCAACGATAAGAAATTGTTTAGGTCCTATAGAAAACAGGTCTGCAGCAACAATTTCCCATGGACGTTCTGGTACCTTTGACGAAATCAGCGGTTCATGTCGGGGAAGAGTTTTCTTGGTACAGGTGAGACATCTCCCGATATATTCTTCGATATTCTTTGAACAGCCAGGCCACCAAACTGAAGCTCTAGCTCGTGCACGACACTTGACTATTCCTAAATGTCCAGTGTGTATCCTCTCGAGAGTATCGTTGCGCAAGTCTTCCGGGATGACGATTCTGGAACCGTGCATGAGTAAACCATCGTTTACAGAAAAATTGAATCGGTCGTTCCAGTAGTCTCGTATTTTAGAAGGGATAGACGATCTTGAAGGCCAGCCTTGTAAAGTAAACTGAACAATTTCTTGTAAAACTTCGTCTTTATTCTGAGCGTCGCGGATTTCGCGTAGTCTTTTGTCTGTCGCTGGGATGTCTGACAATGTATTTATGATATAAATCTCTAGATCTTCTTCAAGATCTGTTTCGTCCATCTGTCTCAAAGGTTGGCGTGAAAGAGCATCAGCTGCTACGAGCAGCTTTCCTGGGGTATATCTTATCGTAAAAGCAAATCGCATCATTCGCATCTTTAGTCTTTGCAGTCGAGGCGTCAAATCATTAAGATCCTTGCTTGTAAATATTGGAACCAACGGCTTGTGGTCTGTCTCGACGTTGAATTGGAGGCCAATCAAGTAATCTCGAAACCTCTCGCAGGCCCATGTAATAGCAAGAGCCTCCTTCTCTATTTGTGCGTAGCGTCTCTCACTTTCGGATAACGTACGTGATGCGTATGCCACAGGATTTACCCGGTGTTCTTCGTCGTACTGCAACAATACTGCCCCTAAACCTACAGATGATGCATCAGCGGACACAATTGTCTTCTTTTTTGGATCAAAAATAGCCAGAACAGGAGATGATGTCAGGAGCTGCTTCACCTTTTCAAAGGCCCTTGTATGATTTTCATCCCAAATGTATTTAATATGGCTGCGTAAGAGATCATTTAATGGATTAATTACATGAGAAAGATTTGGAACGAACTTGCCTAGATAATTCACTAGTCCTAAAAATCGTCTAAGTTCAGTTACATTTGATGGCTGAGCAAAGTCGCTGATTGCTTCCACCTTTCTTTGGTCGGGCTTTATTCCATTTTGATCCACATAATGCCCCAGAAATGTAACTTTAGTCACCCCAATTGAACATTTATCCCTGTTGAGTGTAATTCCAGCGTCTGTAAGTCTCGATAGCACTGCCCTAAGTTTTATGTCATGATCCTCTATTGTTAAGCCGTGAACTAAGATGTCATCCATATGACAAATGACACCAGGCAGTTTATAAAGAGTGTTTTGGATTTTCCTCTGAAAATGTTCTGGTGCTGATGTAATTCCAAATGGGAGTCGTTGGAAACAATAACGCCCGAAAGGTGTTAAAAATGTTGTCAACAGTTGACAATTTGGTGCTAGTTTTATTTGCCAAAAACCCGAATTTGCATCTAATTTAGAAAAATATTTGGCACCTGCAAGTTGTGCGAGTGAATGTTCACTGCATGGTATGGGATGGACCTCTCTCTTTACACTGGCATTCAATTTGGTTAAATCAACACATAAACGAATTTCCCCATTGGGCTTATTTACAATAACAACGGGAGCACACCACTCTGTAGGTTCTTCAACGGGCTTAATAACGTTGAGCTTAACCATTTCATCAAGTTTTTCGCGTAGTTTTGACATAAGTGGAATAGGCACTCTACGGGCAGAGTGTATAGCATATGCTTGCGCATCAGGCTGAAGTTGGATTGTATATTCCCCTGGAAAACACCCCAGCCCTTGAAAAAGTTTCGGAAATTCATCCTCAATTTGTACACGACTTTTGGGTACACCACATTGCATGTGATTTATGCGCGAAATAATTCTCAAATCTTTGCACGACGGTAACCCTAGGAGGGGAGTTTTTAAATTTTTCACCACATAAATTGGAGCCTTACAAAAGTCGGCGTGTAATTGTAGAACAGAGTTGAATTTTCCCAACACGATGAGTGGTTCTCCTGTTGGGCCTGTAAGAGTGCGATCAGGTTTCTCCAAACTCATTCTCGTGAATTTTTCTCGAAAAACACACACCGGTATAACATTTATAGGAGCGCCTGTGTCTACAACAAATTCCATCGGTATTTTGTTCACTTTGATGTTAACTGTCCATCTATTCTTTATTTGCGCGTCACATACTCTCCCGAGAAATGAATGCACTTCTGTGTTTATTGCGTGAACAAATGAGTTTTTACTGCTGGAAGCCGACTTACACACGCGACTGAAATGATTCCACTTTTTGCATGTTCCGCATTGTTTCCCTTGAGCCGGGCACTGTGAACGTTTATGCCAACTGGAACTACCGCAACCAGAACAAAATTTGCTTTGCCCTTGACCATGAACTTCGTTGCTGTGTTTGCTTGTCATACCGTTACTACTGGATATCGACTTGCTAGAAAAATTCTTTCGTTGCTTACCCTTCATTTTTGCTTCTCTCTGTTTCGTTGTGTGGATGCTATGTACCGAAGTCGTCTGACCTAAAAGTTCTTGTTGTTGACGATGAACTGCTTCACTTTGCTTGACTGTTTGTACTGCCTTTTCGAGTGTGAGTTCGGGCTCAAGCTGTAGCCTCTCCGATAAGCGTTTGTCTCGAACTCCGACCACCAATCGATCACGGATCATCTCGTCTCTCAATGTCTCATATTTGCAATTTTCTGATAATGCGTAGAGCGCTGTGATAAAGTCTCCTACATTCTCTCCCTCTAATTGGCTTCTTGAGTTAAACCTAGCGCGTTCGTAAATCACGTTATGTTTAACGACGAAATAATTTTCAAATGCTGCCATAACAGCCGAATATTTTGTTTTATTTTCATTACTCAGTGTTAGGGATAAAAATACCTCATCGCCTTGTTGACCCATTAAATATATCAGCGTATTAATTTGTTCATTGTCCTGTTTATTGAATAATCCTGATGCTATCCGAAATCGTTCGAAGCGACGTTTCCATCGCGGCCAGTCTTCAGGACAGAAAGAATATTGTTCTGGTGCTTGAACCGTAAAGTTACTTACGTTTACAGTTGATGACGTGGTTGGTGTGCCCGTTGTGTTCGATGTGCTCATTATCACGATTTTCTTTCTTTTTTTTAAACGCACTGATATTCCGGTTTATTTTCACGTTTTTCAACAGAGGCTCTATTTAATCTCTTTTACCGCTGCCACCATGTGTTGTACGGGAGGCAATACAAAAGACCGATAGTACTCTAATATGGTTTATTCATATGGTTTACAACTATAATGGGAAAAGGGGCGACGTGTGTTCTAAGCCGGTCCGACAGCAACTAACTTGACCTCCTCTCCATTCCAAGTGATTCCTAACTACTGCAACTCTCTTGAACACATGCGCATACAACACAGCTGCCGTCGGCGAAACTATGAATAGGATTGAGAGTAAGGTGATCTCCTATCATCATTAATAAAAAGAAGAAATAAGGTTGGTGAAAGAACTGAACCCTGAGGTACACCGGCAGTTATTTCGTGGGAATCAGATGTAACTCCGTCAATTACTACACGAATTGAACGGCCTGACAAGAAACTCTCTATCCATTTAACGAGGATAGGGTGCAGACCAAATGTTTGAAGTTTGGCTAAAAGGGCAGCATGCCAGACTCTATCAAAAGCCTTTGAAATATCAAGAGCGACGATTTCTGACTCACCAAAATTATGAAGACAATGATTCCAACGTTCCGTTAGAGCCGTTAGTAAGTCTCCGGTTGAGCCGCCAGTGCGAAAATCGCATGCCTTTCCTTTTTTAAGTATCGGCTGGACATGAGCAAGTTTCCATACAATTGGAAACATTCCTGTTGAATATGGCAGGTGTAAAAGTTTGCGCAGAGGTTTAGCCAAAGCAGAGGCGCAGAATTTTAAAGCAAGGGGCGAGAAACCATCAGGCCCAGTAGCTTTGGACACGTCGAGTTTTGAAAGTACTCTAAAAACTTCCCAAGTGTGAAAGTGTAGCGTATTTTGCCTACTAGTACACTGTGATGGAGATGGAAGTGGCTGCGATGAAGGTAGTAAGTACGAATTAGCAGCAAACAGGTTGGCCTTGTCCAATGAGTCAGTAAAAACATTCCCATTATAAATGTTATATCTTTTTTTTTTTTTTAAATGGTGACTTAGCTTGAATACATTGATGAGGCTAAAGATATGATCTGCTGTTGAATACCCAGAACGAAACCCTGCCTTGCTTTCTACCAGAATTCTGTTCTGTTTTTCCTATCTCGATAATCAGTTATATATTATAGTAAAGATTTTAACATCTATAAAGGAAAGACCGCGGTAATTTTCGACCTCATCAATACTGCCTGCCCTTCTTATGTATAGGAAATATAACACTTGGGGCGAAGCTAGAAAAAATTCTTCCCTATCAAAGGTGTAATTGTAAAAGTTCAAAAGTCTGGTATGAAAAACTTCTGGCGCGTTTTTGTAAAATCCATAAGGTATTCTATCGATTCCTGGGGCTTTATTATCCTTTACCTTACTTAGAACAGCAATAAGTTCATGCATCACTATCTTGTCATCTAATAAGGAACAACATCTGTTAGATGCTGCATATAAGATTGGGTAGTGTGCTCGGTAGGGCGTCTTAATAATGATTGGAAATGACCTATAAAGGATTCTATGTCAATGGAAAATAATTGAAAAAGTCTTACCACGCAATTCTCTTACTATATTCCACCACGCTTTAGTATCTTGGATGGAATCAAGTTTTACAGCTAAACAGTCAAAGTAAGTCCCTTTTTAGCTTTACAAATAGTTTTGTATGTCTTGTTTGCCTTCAGATAATAGTTTCTTGCAGTTGCAGAGTTAGTTACGTGTAGAGATGTAAACTCAGATCTGAACCGGCTCAAAGATCCGGCTCTCAAAGTCAAGTCAAGTGAACCGGATCTCAGTTTTGTCCCGTGACGGATCAAGAAGAGTCATTTCTCAACATTTGCATCAGTTTGATTTGATTTTTCTTGTTGACTAATGAGAATCAGCGCTCATAAGAAAAGAATGAAAGAAAGAGAAATGCACGAAAAAACAGAAGAACGTGGAACTAAAAGTTCTGCAAGAACTACAACTGAAGCGAACGCAATACTACGGTCTTCGCTCTAGAGAGAGTCTCAAGCTGAAAATTTTCAGTGATTCTTTCGAACCGACTCTTTTAAAAGAAGCAGATCCGAAGAGCCGGCTCGCTCAAAAGATTCATTTTTCCCATCTTTAGTTACGCGGAAGACATTTAGCCATTTAAATGAAACCGACGCGCACGGAAACATTCAGTATCGAACCACTTCTGCCTAAAAATCTTCACCATGCCATTAAATGGTATTGAAGCCTGTTTAATAATGCCAGTTATAACGTCTAGTTCATGAGCCGATCTTTCAGATGGTGTATTTTTGCAAAAATCCGCTAATTTGCTTTGGAATTCAACTGCCATTTGTATATTCCAATTTAATTTTGGTAGAAAAGCGAGCGATTTTAGGCTTCTTGCTAATCCGGCATCTCTCGTCAATGTTAAGCTTAAAGGGAAATGATCAGAGAATACTTCATCCTCCACATGAAAATATTGAACGGTTTCAGCTAAACGATGTCATATTGTTTAGCTGAAACCGTTCAATATTTTCATGTGGAGGATGAAGTGACGGGCTGAGAGTAAAAGTGACCTATTTATAAGGTTCGGGCAAAAGTGGTTTAGAAAATGTTCCGCGCAAAAACGAATCGCGTGAGATTCCGGGCAGAAACGAATCGTAGAAAATTTCCGGGCAAAAACGATTTAACTACAAAAAGTAATGAAAAGTTAATGCAGTTAAGTCATTTTTGCCCGGAAATTTTTTACGATTCGTTTTTGCCCGGAATCTCACGCGATTCGTTTTTGCGCGGAACATTTTCTAAACCACTTTTGCCCGAACCTTATAAATAGGTCACTTTTACTCTCATCCCGTCAAGTATTCTCTGATCATTAATATCATTAACCGATGGCCCATTCGTATCACGGTATGTGAACTTACCTTCATAATCACCATCTGTGCGACCGTTTAGGACAACGAGGCCAAAATCATCACAAAGGTTTAAAAATCTTTTCCCTTTACTATTAACAATAACATCTTTTGACTGCCTATTGTTTTTAATTTTAGCTCCAAGGTCTACCTACGTCCTTTGGGAATGTTTGGGATTCACCGATTCTGACGTTATAGTCACCTAAAATAATAATATTTTCTTCTCTAAAATTACTGACTGCCTTCTCAAATATATTAAATTCTTAAGTAAACCATCGTTTAAATTAGCTTCCTGTTATCGAGCATTACTTTGTTTAATGCTTGAACCTCTATGTTTACATACTAAGGTGAAGAACAGCTTTGCTTCATTGCTCACGTGATATTTCGAATGAAAACAAAACAAAGAATTAGATAGGTGCTTAAAATTGATATGATTATAAATTCTTATTAGTTCCATGCCTTGTATATACTAATTTTCCGTTAAAGCAGATTTGCAAATTTTATGAAATCTTTTCGAAAATTGTTTAAATATCACAAAACAGCATAAGCAAATTTTAGCCTCTATCGATCTTCTACCTATCTATTCTAGTTATCCTATGGATGTAGTCTGTACCAGCCTTACTTGCATGGTCCGAAACATTTTGAAGATTGATTTAGTTCAATATCATAATTAGTAGCATGTCAGATTTTATGTGTCTTGACGCTCTCTAAATATCTAAACCTTTTCAAATTTTATTTGCTTCACTCAAAAATCATGGTCAATTGCATTTTACCATTAAATGCAAATCTTGCAAATTTTTCTTCCTTGCAAAAGTTGCAATTGTCGTTGACTATTTGTCATACTTGGTCAGTGGTCACTGTCATTGCAGATTTGTTTTTGTCTTTAAATCGTGCTCTGCTTTTAATCTTTTATCGTAGGTGAATTTGATACTTTCGACAACGTTTGCATTTTTGGACTGTGGGAAAATATTTTCCCGACGATAGCTATAGAAAAATTCAGTTCATAAGTAAATGGTGAAATTAAATCACATGCGGGACATATTGAAGTGGCGTGAGCTATTTTAGTTATTGTTTCTTTTTTTTTTTCTTTTTTTTTTGTTTTTTATTTTTTAGGAAAGGAAGTTTTGGATTTGTTCTTTTTTCTTACAACTTTATTTTTTATTGTAATTGTGGAGAAGGAGATGTAAAGGGGGATATGTTGGTATATTTCAAGGTAGACATATATAATGTCTGTGTCGTTTAGCGTATTTGGAGCAATAACCCACGTGAAGGCATGAGGGGATCACATGTCATAACATTTGTGCGAATAATAAACCCCAATATATGAAATTTACATTTTTGTAAAAGCAAGAAATGAATTTTTTTGTCATTGTTTTCGGTAACGTGTATGTGAAGAATTTTTCACTCTTTCACAGCTTGAATTTAATGCTGGAAGAATGACGGGGACCTTAACAAGACGCAGATAGAACAGTGATCAGAAATAATTTGTCACTAATGTCCCAACCTTTAGCTCAAATCACAGGCTCTACCCAGAAGCATTACGCACGTGCTATTATTATGACTTTTCGGGATCTGCAACCACTAATCCTGCCAACGTCTGTAATAAATTTGTTTTACTTTTTTAGGGTGCATTTGCCCCCGCTCGTTTAGTGCCAAATTTAGAGGACTTTGGATATATAACACTAGTTTGCAGCCATTTTGCCCACCATATCTAACTATTATTTTGTCATGTATTTTGGGCCACTGATCAAGAAAATCATATTAAAAATTTTTT
Source organism: Leptarthrus brevirostris (assembly GCA_964036015.1). Lineage (NCBI taxonomy): Eukaryota > Metazoa > Arthropoda > Insecta > Diptera > Asilidae > Leptarthrus > Leptarthrus brevirostris. The sequence continues at coordinate 13,103,922 of OZ038373.1, forward strand.
TTTTCATGGAACCAATTTTGAAAAAAACAAATTTCAAAATTTTAATTTTTTATTTTTGGAGATGTTTGAAAGTTTTTGAGTATTTCTCGAGTTCTACTTGACCGATTTAGCGAAAGAAGCACTTAAATTAATGGTAGTAAAGCATTCTAATAAATACTTTTGAGATTGGCGCAGTAGTTCAAATTCAAATTCAAAAATAATTTATTAAACCACTACACTAACAAGATTATACATCTTAAAGCTAAGTGTAGGAAGTAATTATAAAGAGAACACAAAATTAAATAACATAACAACAGGGTTCAAGTTCAAAAACTGCGGTTAAATACAAATAGAATACTTAATAATAATCAAAACTTAAATAAAATATTCCAAATATTCAGTTCAGTGTAGATTTTAAATATTCAAAAAGATCTTGAAAATTACGGCCGTTGCTGCTCCTTTTCAGTTCAATAGGAAGAAGGTTTCACAGCCTAATGGACTGAACGAAAAACTGGCGTTCGCTAGGTTGAGAGGTAAAACGCGGTATATTTAGTGAGAAAGTTCTTCTAGACTGAGAGAATTCTAGTTTACTATACAAGTAGGATGGCTCTTTAGTTAGAATTAAATTACGTAGAAACATTTTTGCACGAAAATTCAGGTACAAATCAAGGGGACAACCCAATACAGCATTAGAGAAAGAAGATATATGATCAAATCGTCGTAGTCCAAAAATATATCGCACAGCGGAATTGAAAGCTACATTTAGCTTACGATCTGACACCGAATCCAATTTAATAAAAACTTTACAACCATATGAAAACAACGGAATCAACAAGGATCTCACAAGCAAAAGACAAGTTACTTGAGGCGTATAAGCTGTAGATAAGGACAGCTTACGTAGGGACCCATATACAGCTTAGAGACCTATTAAATATAATTCCAAGATTTTTAACAGAATCACTATAGGGAATTACAACATTATCAAGAATAACACTTAGGAAAGAAGAAATATCTAAATTAGACTTGTATATTATAATAGCGTTCGATTTTGAGGCATTAAGATTTAAACAATTTTTACCAGCCCATTACTCAGATCATTATTCAAACGACAAATAGCGTCCTCCACCAAGCCCAGCGGTCTAGAAATATGCAGCTGTATATCATCCGCATAAAGATGATACTTGCAGTATCGTATAACAGTTGGAAGATCATTAATAAATATTGAGAATAAAAGAGGACCGAGGATAGATCCCTGAGGTACCCCGCTTAAGATAGGAAGATAATCAGATGACTTATCATTGCAGATAACCGTTTGCTTGCATCCCCTCAAATATAACAATATCGAATTGCATGCAGCATTACAAAAGTTAAATACCAAACGAAGTTTCCAGTACAAAAACCTGTGATTAACTTTGTCGAAGGCCTTCGAGAAGTCAAGTAGAACCAGTACTGTAAAATCATCATTGTCACAGGAAATTCGTATGTCATCACTGATTTTGAGCAAGGCCGTGGTATAACTGTGTTTAGTTCGGAAGCCTGATTGAAAATCTGACAATAGGTTGTTGCTTTCAAGATAGAGAGGTCCTCATAATTGATGCCATTAAAATCGCGAAATGTGAAGACCTGCTCAATTTCTGGCTGCAGGACTGCATTGTATATACCAAAGATTAAATCATGTTTAGAGAAACCAGGTAAAGATATCTGATTAGATAACAGCAATTTAACAGGATCATCAACTATTAGCAAATCCAGTAAAGTAGAAGAAGTTGAGGTAAAGTGTAATGGATCCGAATTTACCACTGTCAAACCATACGTACTTAACAAATCAATAAATGACCTGGCCTGGCAGAGGTACTGAAATCAAGAAGATTGATATTGAAGTCACCCATAATTATTATATTTGGATAATTGTGGCTCAGCTCCGAAAATAATGCTTCAAGAGGGCCAGTATAAGAGATATTCGGTGGTTTGTACACAGTACCCAGCAGTCGATTCTGAAAGTTTGCTTCGAGAGATGAAAATCCCCAAAAATTTTCCAAAACAAAACCACATTTAGGGATAGCAATCTTATTTTAAAGGAGTTGTGAAGCAAAAAGTAATCCTCCATCTTCATAACATCACTCTTTTATTTGTATCTTTTGATCTACCCAACGCAGCGGAATCAAACTAAAGCTAAAAAACTTCTATCCTTATGACCTTTACAAAAATCTCAACAATGTGATCTAACTCCTCCCATTGTAGGTACAGTCACTTCCAAAATTGAAAAAATGTTTCGAAATTACCAAAAATTCAGAATTTTCCCAAATTTTATCAGATTATTTGTATCGCCATATAGCCTATGTTACGCGGAACATTTATACATATCCAATGACACCTCACATACCCACAAACATACATATGTACATGTAGGAATCGGAGAATCAGCGTTAAAAAGAACCATTGGGCGTGTGCTGGTATTGAATCGAGACCATGCGCATGATACTCCATTACCATAACCACTGGGCCCCCAGTGCCGTTGCCGATTCTCCGTTCCAAAGTTCTTTTCATGGAGAAGCCTCGACCCCACAACTCGGCCATCCTGAAATGACATCTGCCCCCAGATGTCCGTCTTTTACATCTTTTATTTACCGATGTGAGGCTACGTCGTATGAGGTCTTCTTCATCCCACTTCTGACTCCACTTTGTAGGAATCGGAGAATAGGAGTTAAAAAGAACCATTGGGTGAGCTGGTCTTAAACCGCATGATCTTTACATGGAGAAACCTCGATCCCACATAGTCATAGTCGTACATAGTCTGGGAAACTCATAACCTGGCTTTTTTACCTATAGTCGGGTAAGAAGAGGGCAATTCGAAATTGTTTTGGTTTACAGTATCCCTCTGCTTATGTTGCCGGTGTAGGTTAAATTTAAAGTTGTTAGCTCCAGTAATTTAGGAGATAATGGTGCAAAAAATAGGGCTACGGGCCAAATTTTTTTTTTTGGTAACAAATAAAGGTAGAGACTTTGTTCAGGTTGTTCCTAAGTTCTTTATCATCAACTAGTTAAAATTTAAGGTCATTAACTATTACAGGGAAGGAAGGATCGCGCTTATACCGTCGAAATATTTTTTTTTTATAAAAATTGAGCCCAAAAAAACTCGTTATCATTCGCATCAAAAAGGTTCTAGGGATGATCAGGTCATTGATTGATTGACTAAAGGGGATTTCTAATGTGATCGCCTGTTTTTGATACCTAACTTCGCGATTATATTTTGATGAATAGTGGTATAATTATGAAACTTTTTTTATTCGGGACATAAAGTAGAGAAAGACATTTTTTTTGCAAAAACAATCCAAAAATGGGGGCGCTGCAGGGCGCTCAATGTGGTTTCTCAAAAAAAAAACACGGCTCCACGGTGTGCAGAATTCCAGCCTTTTCAGTGATATGAAATCAGAAACTTTGTCAGTTTATTAAAGTAGAGGCTTGTGGTTATCATTTTGACCACATTCAAGTCGAAATTTCAAAAAACTGAAAAATGGATTTTCAAATTTTCCATATTTTTTTGTCTTTAACGAATCGTAACTTTGCCCTTAATATCGTAAAAATTTGTATGTGGTCGGGACGAGAATCACATGTCTGCTAAATATTTTAAGCCACGATTTGCTGGAATCGACCAATTTTTAGATACCAAAGTACTGTACACCAGCTCGAAAAACCCGTTTAAAGTTTTGAAATTGCTTTGGCGTATACCGGCCAGCCGTCATGAAATTGCGTACAACTAATTTTCTAGGGCAAATATAATAAAAAGGTTTACTTAGGGCTAATCTAGAGGTTTTAGAATATTGAAAAATGCAGAAAAATCCAACACGCTAGAAATCCCCCTTAAAAGTCATTCTAGAAAAAGATGGCCCAGGAATAGCAGACTGAAGACACGTCGTTATAACTTTATAAAAAATTAACACAAAAACTTTAAAGGCGATTTTCTCTAAAACTTTTTTTTCAGCTGGACTCACTCTGCAGCGAAAACACAAGCTCACTCTCGTTTAGGGTTGGACCTTTCAATAAACTTTAGAAAAATCTCTCAGCTATGTAATAAAGCTTCCATTAAAAAAACCACCCCCTCAACCCTCCAATTTTAAGTGTTGAACGCGTTTTCTGGTATTTTTGTTTTCAAAACTCTGGCATTTTTTATTTTTAAACTTTTTTTCTCACCCGAGTGTAATTACATGGCAAATCATCTCTAGTTTTATAATTTCTTTGGTTTTTTTTTGTTTCAGATGTTTCAAAGTGCCGGAATCGTATTTACACCGAAGCAACTTTTTTTCAGAGTCAAGTTCGAAACTCGAAGTGTCCAAGGTTACTGGGACTGATGGTTTCTCGCCCCTGGTTTTAAAATGCTGCGCCTCTGCTTTGGGTTAACCTCTGCGAAAACTTTTTCACCTGTCATATTCAACAGAAATGTTTTCAAGTGCATGGAAACTTGCTCATGTCCAGTCGATACTTAAAAAAGGAGAAGCATGCGACCTCTCTAACTACAGACCAATTGCACTAACTTCGATCATATCTAAAGTTTATGAATCGCTCATCAACTCTTAGTTAATGAAATATCTAGAAAATAACCATCTCATCAACGATTGCCAGTACGGTTTCCGCGCTGGCCGCTCAACCGGAGACGTACTAACGGCTCTAACGGAACGTTGGAATCATTGTCTCCATGACTTTGGTGAGTCCGAAATAGTCGCTCTTGATATTTCAAAGGCTTTTGATAGAGTCTGGCATGCTGCCCTTTTAGCCAAACTTCAAACATTTGGTCTGCACCCTGCCCTCGTTAAATGGATAGAGTTTCTGGTCAGACTGTCCAGTAATTGACGGAGTTACATCTGATTCCTACGAAATAAATTGGGGGTACCGCAGGGTTCAATTCTTTCACCAACCTTATTTCTTCTTTTCATTGATGATCTTTTATCCCTTACTCTCAATCCGATTCATAGTTTCGCCGACGTTTGATTCTGTAATGAATTCACGTGGAAATTCTACAGAAGTCAATCGAGAACGCATGTTTAGATCATTAAACAACGACATTTCTGTGGTACTCGCTTGGGACAGAGCAAATCGTGTTTCGTTTAATGCATCCAAAACTCAATGCTGTTTAATGTCCTAAAAAACGCCCAGTTCACCCCCGACCAATTTCAGTTGATGGAGTGAATATACCCAATTCGCCCTCCCTAAACGTCTTGTGTGTTGAGATATCCAGCAATCTTAGCTGGACTGATCATATATTTGCAATTGCTAAAAGTGCGATGAAATGTTTGGGTTTTCTACAGAAATGTAAGAAATATTTCACCCCACCTGACTTAACGCTGATCTACAAGTCCCACATTAGACCTAGACTTGAATATAATTCCCATATTTGGGCAGGGGCAGGACACACCGCATTGTCCGCGTTAGACAAAGTTCAGCGTAAGGCTGTTAAACTTATTGGCGATTCCTCAATCTCTGAGGGCCTTGACTCTCTTGAGCATCGACGGAATGTCGGTTGTCTCTCACTCTTTTATCGCTATTTCCATGGCCATTGTTCTAACGAAATCGCTAGCCTGATTCCTTGTAGACTCATTACAACGCGCGATACAAGATCTACAAGTCGCTCCCACCCCTTTACTCTCCGGGTCAAATTTGGACGTACCGTCAAATTTCGGGAATCTTTTCTAAGCAGAACAACATGAATGTGAAACAGTTTACCATCTTCTTTTTTTCCCTCGTCATATGATCCCGAAACTTTCAAACGGGGCGTACATCGACACCTCCTTCACTCAACCTCCTAACCCATTTTCCTCATCCTTAATTCCTTTCCTGCCAAGGCTGTGCTTTAGCATCATCTTCTGAGCTTTGGCAACATCATATGTGTATATAAAAACAACGAGCAGTCGTTTTGCAGATCGGTTTTGTTTTATTCTTAGAAGTCAAGATTTAGTTTTGAAAAGCAAATACAGATTTGCCGTGTTTTGAGGCTTAAAGTACAACCGCGAAATAAGCCCACATCTGAGTTACAGGGAACAGAATGATACGGCACTAAATCTCAAGAGATGTTTTAGACGAGGTCCGAAAGATTCACGGCTAATAAAGCACCTACAATGTTTTTAAAGGCAATAATCGCGATTTCCGACAACTTTCCGATACCAATTATTACCTTGACTACAAGAATCTCAAAGAAAAGGAAATGGAATTAGATAAACCATAAGCAGTGGTATCAACAGCACTGCTAAGCTATTCTTCAACTGGCACCCGAAATAAAATGAGTTATATCTTTAAAACAAAAAGTTGAGCAATAACTGCCATAAATTAGTCATACCCCTGTAACTACTTTTCAAAACACATCAAATACGTATTACTCGTGCCGTATGAATTCGCTAAATAAACCATTGACGTTGCAATTTGATCCGCTGATACCTCATAAGTACCTCGTCTCGTCAGAATCAAAACAATAGCCTCCGTCGTAAATTCAATCGTTGACTGCTGGGCAATTAAAAAAAAAATTTAATTCATGAGATTATGCGTGCCTTAACCTGGTCTTCGCGGAGTCCGTTTAGTTTCTCTACTGATTTGATATGAGGTCGCCTGGATAAGGGTACCAAAAAAAATACCTTGGTAGCGGTCAAGTAATATGAAGGTATCGATTTCACTCTCATAACAAAAAAAATGATTTACTTCGATTGCTACTGAAAATTCCCTGGCTACCTTAGAATGGTCGTCATAACGTCTCGGATTCCTTCTAAATTTTTACTGTACAGTGTGCGGTGTGCCATGGATATCGAAGAGTTTTCCTTAAATATTCAAAAGGGCGGTACTAATAAAACAAAACAAAATGGCGCCATTAAAAATATCCTTTGCTGAGTTAACGAAAATCTGCACCTTCAACTCAATCAAGGGATTGTACCGTCCCCTAACCAAAGCGAAACAAGAACGTAGCAAAGCATTTCATGCCAATACAATAGTACACTGTCAATTTTCTTTGGGAATTTTCTTCCTCGATTGATTCACGACAAATTTCAGTTGGCTTTAGACACTTGCCGCGATAAGTTTGCTTTCGCATAAAAGAGTAATAGTGCAATTGGCGCGCAAATTTAGTAACTACTTACTAAGTACTCATAGAAATTAGAGTAATTGTAAAACAAGTGAATAGTGAATTTTGGGATTTCAAAAAAAATTCGAACAGGTGATAATATGAGTGAAAGAAGGTGTACTTTTACTAAATGATTAGAAGTTAAGGATTAAGAGAGTTTTGATCAATTTTATTGTGGATATTAATGGAAATGGATAGTGCATTATCGCCTTCAATTGGAACTGATTTGGATTCGACTAGCTCTGCTGGAACAAATTCAGATTCTGCAATTAATCAAGGAATTTTACCTTATACGAATCAACCAATATTTTTACCCAATTCAGGTAATTGTAAGTCAATTTTTAATGATAATTTAGTTTATTGGCGAGACAGATTTGGTTTCTGATGTTAATAAGCATTTTCTGCAATAATATTGATAGATTGCACAGTTTAAGTGTGTGGTAATTATTAGTACTATTAATTTTGTTGAGTTTTAGTAATAATATAATAATAATAACAATGTTTATTGTTTTCTCGCAAATGTTACAATTGCCTTTATAATTTAATACATTTAAAACAATGGAACTAACCGTCTGTCCGTTGGCTATATCGATAACAGCACAGGCAATATTGTTACATTTAAGAAAAAGTATATGATTTTTTTTCTACACTATTGATACAGTACGATTTCAATTCAATTCAATTCAATTCAATACTATTTTATTTCAGTACATTTAAGTTGACAAAACTTATATTTAAAATGTACAAAAAATCAAATTCAAAAATCCATTAACTTTACAAAAGATGTAATAAAAAGGAAAGACTGAAAAATAAATTTGTTACAAAATTGCTAACTAAGGAACTGTTCTGTTGAAATAACTTAAATTTCTCCTTCAAAACTGCCATCGACAAAGAGAAGAGAGGGAAAAAAATTTAAGAAATAAAAAAAAAAGAAAGAAATTTAAAACCGCGGAAAACAAAGGAGTATTTTGGTTCAGAAAAATTTAGTTGGTTTTGAAGTGCTCTAAGGCTTTACTTTCGAAAGTAGTCATTGCAGCTGTGCGTCTCAAATCCGAGGGAAGAGAGTTCCAAAGTCTGATCGCATGAACAAAGAATGATCTTTTCGACTGCAAGACCGTAAATCTAGGTAGAATAAGTGATCTTGTCCTTGACGAGGTTGCAAAAGAAAGCTTGCTAAAAAGATACTCCGGCCGACCAGACGTCATCAAATTACGAAGGAAAACCACTATACGATATTTAATGAATTGGTTTAAACTACAACCCAAAAGCGTACTAGAAAAAGAGGACACGTGATCGTAACGACGTAATTTATACACGTATCGTACACAGGAATTGAATGCTACATTAAGTTTGCGGGAAGATTCAGCATCCAAACAACCATAAATCTCCACCCCAAACATTATCAGTGGAATTAGCAGAGACTTAATCAACTTTAGCCTTGTTAATTGTGGAGTAAATGATGCAGAAAACCAAAGACTACGTAGTCCACCATAAATTTTACCAATAATTGAGTCAACATGGTGCTCCCAGGACAGTGTCTTATTCATGATTAGACCCAGGTTCCTGACAACATTTACGAAGTTTATAACAGAGTTATTAAGCAGAATGGGTGACAGTTCTTGTGTATCTAGTGCTCTTTTATATATTATGATAGCCTGAGATTTCCTTTCATTAAATATTAATCCATTTGATTCCGCCCACGCCCAAATGGCCTGCAGATCCTCATTAATTTTGGACACTCCATCCTCAAGGAGTCCTATAACTCGAGAGATATATATCTGTACGTCATCCGCATACATAATGATCTTTGAAAACTTTAGGCAACTTGACAGATCATTGATAAACATGGAGAACAAAGACGGCGAGAGTATGGACCCCTGAGGGACGCCACATAAGACCCGACGTGGGTGGGAGAAAGTTTCCCTTACCTTCACCACTTGATACCGGTTACTGAGAAAGTTAGATATGAGCTTGATGGCCAGATGGGAAAAGTTAAAGTTATCTTCAAGCTTTCGGCACAATGTAATATGAGGTACTGAGTCAAAAGCCTTCGTAAAATCGATTAGCAACAAAATAGAAGCCATGTCTTGGTCTAGTCCAACCCTTATATCGTCAGTGAGACCAATAAGGGCACTTGTACAGCTTAAGTCAGGACGAAAGCCTGATTGCCAAGGAATTAGAATATTTTCAGCTGCGACATAATCCATCATCTGACGGTTAAGGAGTTTTTCAAAAATTTTTGAGAGGTATGGGAGAATACTGATCGGTCGGTTATGTTCTGGAGATGAACCTTGCTTATATTTAGGGATAGGAATAACAATTGCAGTTTTCCATTGAGTGGGGGAAACTAGGAGAGGAAATGCAGGTATTAAAGATGTGGGTAATGGCCGGAACAACATAAGGAAGAATCAGTTTAAGGAAACGCGGAGAAATTCCGTCCGTAACAATAGCATTAGATTGTATGGCAAAAACAGTATCAAAAACCTCATCATCTGTAACACCACGGAAGTTAAACTCTCTACCTTCAGTACCAGAGTCAAAAGCGTCAGTCGAAGAACCAGGGGCTGTTGAAGGTAACCGAGAGCTGGGACTGACAATGAAATGTGAGTTTAATTCGTTTGGGTCAAGGTCGCACTCCACGTTTCTAGGTTTACCAACTCCAATCTCTCGTAAGTTCTTCCAAAGTTGCTTAGGAGAAAGTTTAGTGTCCAGTTTTGATTGATAATATTGCTTTTTTAAAGCGCGAATAGTTGCTGTAGTTAAATTCCGAGATTTGCGGAAGCGCTCTTTGCTCTCAACCGTCCTATTACGTTTCCAGACATAATATAGGTAATCGCGCTCAGAGATAAGCCTCAAAACTCGATTATTAAACCAGGGAGGACTTCTATTATCCGATCTTGTGCGAAAAGGGACACAGTTTTCATAAAGATAATTAACATTTACGTTGAAAAACTCAACCTGATCCGCAGGATCAGGCATTGAAAAAACTGAATACCAATGATATGACTAATAAAATGAATATAATAACTTCAATTACCAATAATTTTAGCAAAATAATACAAATGTCTAACCTTTATGGGTCATATTCATTTAGCAATAATTGGCGAAATTCCATTGCAGCACAGATATACTGGTGTAAATGTGTCCAGTCTCCTCCATTCAGGAAATGTACGACTTCCTCATCAGATAAAATTCTTTTCCCAAATAATCCAATGCGATACTCTCGCAGGATAGAACACCTACCAATAAAGTGCAGAATATCTTCACTTTCCTCTAGATTGCACAGGGAGCACAATAAACTGCCTTTTCGTGTAGGTTCAGCATTTAGCCCCCGCATTCCTCCTCTAGCTCTAAACATCTTATTAATTTGGGACCTCTCAAAGCCGTCTCCAAAATAGATAGGTATATTCTCATGCTGTAAACTATTGTATATACCATGCCTTACTGACATTCTTGCTCGAGCCAAAGTTTGATCTAACCAATTGTCCTTTTCCCTTTCGAAGATGTATTTCAAATCATTCGTGAGATGTTCTGCATTTTCTAAGTTTATGTGCACATTGTACTTATGTGACCACTCCGCCCAACTAATTATTTGAAATTCGAATAAAAAGCACCAAATAACAAATAATTATTTGCCAATAATTCATCAAATAATGAATAATTATTTGATTATCGAGTAACGCGCGAACGAATAACAAATAATTATTTGAAATTGGATTAAGGAGCACCAAATAACAAATAATTATTTGCGAATAACTTAAAATAAATTGAAAATCGAATAAAAATTTATTCGAATATTTTTTTATTCAATTTTTAAAAAAAAATCGTTATTTGATTGAAAATTTATTCGAATAATGCCCATCACTGCTATAGATCTAAGTTCGATGTTAGAGTTCCTACTAAAAAACTTTGGACGAATCTTAAAAATATTGGTGTGGGTAAATCTAAGCCTCTTGTAGTAAACGTTTTGTTTATTCGCCTATTAGTGCGGTTAGTGATCATACTATTGGCGGTTCTGCTGAGCTCATCGCTAGTGATCCTTCTGCGGGATTTTCTTTTGTGCAGGTGACGAGTCTAGAGGTGCTTGCAGCAGTAGCTGGTGTTAAATCTAATGCAGTTGGTATGGACAGAATACATCCTATGTTTGTTAAGATGATTTTGCCAGTTTTGCTGCCGTATCTTACGTTTATTTTTAATACTATTAAAACTAAGTCATGTTTCCCCACTAAGTGGAAATATGACAAGATTATACCTATACCGAAGAATTCAGCCCCCGACTCGTTGGCATATCGGAGTATTTCTATCCTCCCATTCTTTTCTAAGGTTTTTGAAAAAATCTAACATAGGCAAATAACACATACCATGGAATTCTTATCGGAACTGCAATCAGGTTTTAGAGCTAAGCATAGCTGTACTACTGCTCTTATTAAAATATCTGATGACGTTCGTGTTTCAATTGATTCGAATATGCTGACAATACTAATTCTACTCGACTTTTCCAAGGCATTTGACAGGGGTTGACCACAGAATTTTGATTAATAAGCTTGGAGCTTACTTTAACTTTTCTTCTCCCGCCTGTAAGCTTATAAGGTCATACCTTACAGACAGATTTCAACAAGTTGTTATTGGTAGTAAAGTCTCTAGTATTCTCCCTGTCCTTTCTGGTGTTCCTCAAGGGTCAATCCTAGGACCATTGCTTTTTTCAATGTTTATTAACGAACTTAACATGTGTGGTCGAGCATTGTAAATTTCATATGTATGCTGATGACTTTCAGCTCTATATTTCCAAACCACTTGGATTGATTGAGGATGCGGTTTGTCGCGCTAATGAGGATCTGATGCATATACAATCGTGGGCATTACCCAACAAGTTGACACTTAATGCTTCGAAGTCTACTTCTTTAGTGATCTTTAAAGATGAGCTTGATGTGTCCCACTTTCCCGCCTTAATGTTAAATGATGAGATCATTCCGTACAATAATTTAGTATTTTATCCTCTCCGTGCACTCTCAGCATCAGCAGCATATACTCCCCAAAGGACTCGAATGTTCTTGGTCAAATCACTTTTGGTTCCTCTCGTCACTTACGGATGTGAGATCTTCTATGCACTTGACTCTTTATCTTGGAGAAAACTTAATGTGGCTTTTAATGCTGCTATTCGTTATATTTATAGTTTAAGACCAAGTCTCAGAATTTATCACTCTCCACGTTCAGCACTGTTCCTGGAAAATATTCGCCTTCATAATTGACAATGACAAAATCTCCAATTTTATAAGATAAACTCGAGTCTCCTGATTCGGCATTCATGTGTGAATCTTCTAGTTCTAATTCGTCGGATTCGAATTTCAATCTTTTACTTCCTTTTTTGTTGATTCTATCCTCAGCTCTTCTTTTTTTTATTCTTCCTGCTGAATTTTTCTGTGTTGATTCTTTCTTGATAGCAAATATATTCTTTACAAACCGCCACAGTTGGAATCATTTTTGGCGTTTTACCTATGATTTTTTTCCCGTCTTCTGCTTCTTTTCTTTCATTTCTGGGCAATAAAGTGGATTTTTAAAAGGTGATGAATACTGACTTGAATTAATTGTTTCATTTCTTTCATGTTTTCGGTAATTGGCAAAATAATGTTCACTTCTTCCATTCGAGCCAATAGAAGCGTCGCGTCGATGCAATTATAGTTGTTAGTTCAAAAATCATTATGAATAAGAATGGATCAACAATAGGGTGATTCAAGAAAACACTTTAGCAATTTACACAGTGTGTGGTCAGGTGTCTTTGCAGATGTAAAGTACGTGCATCTCCGTCATCTGCCGTAATCATTAGTGGGAATAATGCACATCCTATCGTGACACTGCCAGCCACAGAGATTGAACCCGTCGGGCAGCGGGCCGCTTCACCATAGCCTGCCCTGATATGGTGATGCAATTGCTTTGGTCAATCCCAACATTTCGACGGGTGCTTCTGAGACCATAAGCGCCGTGACTTTTATACCGGCTGAGATTCCTCGTAGCGTGTTGTTTTACGATGTGGCCAAAACCTAAGAGACAACCCTTTGATGCGTTAGCATAGCATTGGCCGGAAGGGAATTAGGGTGAGGGGAGTGAGGAAACTTGAAAGAAAGTTTTTGTCTCAAAAATTCACTCTGACACTACCCTGGATGACGTCGTACATCATATGTATATACTCGCATCTTGGAGTTTCACAGGGTGGAATTAATTGCAGACGAATTGACAAATCCCGACTTTTTCCATGTGTCCTTTAAGATTGTCATTTCTGATGCTCTGTTCGACGGCTTCGTCTCTCCTAAAATTTGGCCTAATGGAAAATTCGTCCGGGAATTTGTTCCAAAAACCCATTCAGGCTGCAGAGGTGCTCCAAAAAACTCATCGCCGAGATAACGTTCTTACGTTACGTACGATTATTGTAAATTTATATATTGTTTGTTCTACTATGATAATGTAACCGGCCTTCGATCTAAGATGACTAGCCTCTATATTGACTCTACTTTTTCATGTTTCGACGCGGTCTGTTTGACTGAAACTTGGCTCTGTAGAATGATAACCGATGCTCAGCTCTTCGGCCCAATCTTCTACTTCTTACATTTCTCCAGGAGCTACTAAGAATATTTATGAATCACTTACTTCTTGCATAGATACTCTATCCTGTGCCTTGCGTTCGCACGATGAGTTGTATCTTAGTCGATGCAGTTATAAGTTATCCGACCTATAGGGCTTATGGAGGTCTTCTAAATCCACACACTGCATTGCATTATATCGTCGAAACATTGACGTATCCCATATCCCTCCTGTTTTCCTGAATAATATAATGCTCCCCTTTGATTGTAGGGTAAAAAGTCTTGGTATATTCCGGTATATTCCCCAACGCCAGCATGATATGTTGTTATCATGTAATTGATGTGATGGGTAAGATTTATGGTGGGCTACGACGGCTATGGTTGTCGTCTGCTACCTTGTCGTCTTACACGCGTTTGTTGCTCCTGCCCTACTTTATCAATGGCAGTCTACTTTTCCCCCGTTTTTGTTTTACCTGTTCCAGGAAAGCCAAGGTGGCTTTTAATGACTGTACAAGGTTCAATTTTCGTTTGAGGAGATTTGATCATGTATCGCAATAACGTAATCTTTATTACTTTACTGACTTTACCGAATTATTACTACAAAAAATTCTGGTTATTTGTATGAAAAAATTATATTTTTAAACTTCTCCGCTAGCCCCCTGCCCTAAAGAAAACATGCATAAGTTTCGACTTGACCCCCTCTCCAGAGAAGCGCTTACGCAAATTGTACATAGCTCCTTATACAAATAAAACTTTCACGGTAGAACTTTTTTACTTTTAAACTATTCCTGTAAATCCATTTTTGGAAGAAAATACATGTTGCTTATAACAACGTGGTCGGAAAGTATTATGTCATGAATTACCAACTTCTTAATAGCGCGTATAAACACAGTTAAGATGACCACACTACACTTATCTCATTTCGGCTATGTGACTATAGTAAGACTATTGGAACCTAAAAGGGTTGATAAGTTTTATAAAATTTATACCACGTGAATACCACGTTTTTTAACGTATATGAGTCGTATAAGTGGACAAATTAAGGCGGGTTTGAGAGTTATTTATAATATTAATATTATATAAGACATTTGTCATAAAATGCAGTTATACTGACGTTATATTTGAGTCATTCGGCTTATGCCGCATTTACACGAATGACACTAAGTGTCAATAATTATGACTTCATGTCACTGGGTAGTCACTTACCATTTACACGACGCAAACTAATGACAAATAATTATTGACTGAGAGCTTTGTCACTACGTTTCATAACTATATGGCGAATTTTAATTTTACAATGACAAACGTAACAACCGGAAAATTTACACGAATGACAGATAGTGGCAAAATTATTTGGATAATGACAAAACAGGCAAAAGCCGCAATTTGTATAAACGCGTTGTTGGTAAAATACTCAGTTGAAAGTGCTCAATTATGGAAGATGCAAAAAAAGTAGCCGTTGCTTGTTTTGCTGCTGTGTTGATATTGGAAGAGGAGAAGGAAGAAGAAGCCTGATATGCCGCACATGATAAATGACCAAAAAAATAAAGGTCTGAATCGGTCCGTCTATTCTTTACAGAAGGAAGCGGTTTCTGAGACATTACATGTTAAGCTTCGAAAAAATTATCCAGAGCTATATAAAAATTTCTTGAGAATGTCTTTTGGTCATTTTCATTTTTTTGCTTGAATGAATCGTGCTACTTATCCAAAAGCAAGACAAAGACATACGGGAATCAGTATGTGCAGGAGAACGTCTTGCGATTACGCTTCGATTTGTTGCGAGTGGTGACATGTACCTACAGCACTTTGATGTTGTTATTCAAGAGATCAAAATCATCTATTTCTAACATTGTTTCTAAAGTTTGTGCAGCAATACACTCTGCATTGAACAAGGAATATCTAAAGGTAAAGTCAAATTAAAATTTAGCAGGTAAAATTTAAAAACCGACACCAAAACCATGCTAACGCATCAAAGGGTTGTCCTCTAGGATTTGGCCACATCGTATAAAAAAAAACAAAACAAAAAAATTTAAAAGTCACAATTTACAGGTAATTTAAATTAAAAACAAATTTAAATGTAACGAGTTAATTAAACAAACCTTCGTCAATTGTAATTAACAATTGCTGCGCTAAATTTGCCTACTCCGTTTGAGAGACATGCGGCTGTAATTCCTGTATGCTGGTTGGAACTCCATACAAAAGTTTGTTTACTGATTTTTCAAACTATCTTATCTCACCTATTCATTAACCCAACGAGTATATAGTATACTGATACACAATGAACAACTTTGAATTTCTTTTATTAATTAATCGCATCCGCAGTTGTAGCAATGACAATTTGTCATAAAAGAATGAGAAAATTCATTTTTATTTCGCAGCTTGTCACCATTCAGTCATAATGTACAACACGCGTTTACACGGCATTTACACCGGTGTCAATATGATGGTAACATTTAGTGACAATAGCTTTTCGTCATTTTTTATGATCGAAATATTGACAAAAAAAGGACCGTTTACACGGCAGTGACAATTTATGACATAAATTATGACGAATATGTCACTCGTGTAAATCCGGCATTATACGATCATTTAGTTGCATGGTTCTACTTGGAAAGATTTTTTTTGGTTAAACCAAATATTGCTCCAATTTTTACGCAATTTTCAGTATATATAGCTGTACACTTGGATAGGTTTGCTTATAACTAAATAAAACATAGTAAATATGAGAGTAGTAGTCGATAGTTTTCTTCTTCGAATTATTATCTACTACAATCGTCCCAACGTTAAACAATCAATATATCTTCACTTTTCTCAGAATTTCTTTATAAATACAAAAACTCAATGTCCGACCAAAGGCGTCATCGAAAAAAATCAAAGTCTAAAATTACAACATAAATCGATCTGAATTCGTTTAAGTAAAACAAAACAAGCAGCACGAGAGCCCCAAATAAAAACAAATTTATCACAAAACATTCCATATTTATATCGGATAACAGGTGTCGATTGCTACCTGAGTAATATCGCACTGCAGTACAAAAACTGATAAAAACATTGAGCGAACATCAGTCTAACTTTTGACTTTTAGTTGCAGGATATCGAGCCAATATTTCCTGCAAGACGCTATTCTTTTCCGAAAAACTTCAAACATTTTCGCCGGAAAAAGAATTCGATCGCAAACTTCATGAAGTTACATCAGAATTTGTTAAATCTAGTCCAAATGATCTCAGCAGCTTATATGACGCTGCAACGGAAAACGAAGGGAATAATGGAAAATTATCCATCATGAGTGAGGTACAAAATCGAACAAATGGACAATTTCTAAACGGCTTACAAAATTCTAGCATAAATTTCGATATAGGAAGAAAGTGTCTATCGTTTAGTCCTGACCAGGTAGGTTGCAGAAATGTCTTTCTATTATTTTTTTTTGATTGCTTTAAATGTCCTTTATTGTTTTTGCGCAGGTGCAATGTATGTGCGAAGCACTCCAACAGAAAGGTGATGTAGAAAAATTAGCCACGTTCCTGTGGAATCTTCCACCTAATGAGCTTTTGCGGACAAACGAAAGCGTCCTGAGGTAGGTAGGGCTATTGGAAATTCCAGAAATTAACCGAAAAAGTATTTATGAAAAAAAAACTATATTTTTTACAGAGCTCGAGCAATAGTAGCATACCATCGAGGATTATATCACGAACTTTACAATTTACTGGAATCACATTGTTTTTCTCCAAAATATCATACCGAGCTCCAAAACTTGTGGTTTAAAGCTCACTACAAGGAAGCCGAAAAGGTTAGGGGTCGTTCCTTAGGAGCTGTAGATAAATATCGTTTAAGAAAAAAGTATCCATTGCCAAAAACAATTTGGGATGGAGAGGAAACTGTTTATTGTTTTAAGGAAAAGAGTAGAAATGCTCTAAAAGATTGTTATACAACGAACAGATATCCAACTCCAGATGAGAAGAAGACTTTAGCCAAAAAAACAGGACTCACATTGACCCAAGTTTCCAATTGGTTTAAAAATAGACGACAAAGAGATCGGACACCTCAGAGCAGAACGTAAGTGCATTTTTCAGTTTTATATTGTATAATTTATTAAATCTGACCCAGTTCGAGCAAACCTATGCTATGGCCATAATCATGGAAACTATTTATATTATTTGCAATCCATGATGGTATTATAGGAATTTTTAATATTATTTTCCTGTTCATAAAAAACCCATAAAATTTAAAGTGTCCTTTACCTCCCGTAAAACAAAAGACGAAATTCGATCTCAATCCACACTTCACGCTCACTGGGGAGTCGCCTGATTTAATTTTCCAGCAAATCTCTAGAGAATCTAGTGGCTATGGGTATGGCTACTAAATTATGATTTAAAAAAAAATGTCACAAACGACATTTATTCCTTTTTTTTCCTTTCTAACTATAGCAGTGGGTGTATACGGAACAAAAGAACAGCCGATTTCAAAAGAAGTCCGCAATTCTTAAGTGATTTCTTCCACTGACCATTTTCCGTTCCATTTTTTTTTTGTCCTTTCGTGCACAATATTCTAACGAGCATTCGAGTGGCACGCACGTGTTAGTTGAAGTTTCATCCAATCCACAATGCTCCATGCTGCACTGCAGCAATATAATTACACTTTTGTTTAAGGGCTAATTTTGTACGAAGCAAATTAGCTACTTGACCAAAAATAGTTCGAAGGAAGGAGCTAAAGTACGCGAAGAATTAAGTTGTGCAGGATTTTTTGAAATCACAGCAAAGTCACGTATTGTTTTGGCTTAATCGCCATTATTACGATTATATGTTCAATTTAATTGTTCATTTCGTCTTTTCGTCATTATTGACGTGCTATTCGGATCGCGGGAAGTAATTAATGCCAATCGAGATCGAAAGTGAGTGTTTTTCCTGCTTGGAATATCAATTTCATTAGGTTGGTTAGCTATTTTGCTATTTTTGGTATTTTAAAGGGTACGTTTAGGAGAAAAAATGCATAAAGTGCTTGATATGACTTAAAATGCAGAAAAATTAACGAATTAAGACAGTGACCAAATATTAGTAAAACGTTAATTTTGTAAATAAGGCCTAATAGGACATGGCTAGCTCGTTTTTAGTACTAACTTTCCCATTTTTAACCGACTTCCCAAAAACAAAGAGGTTCTAAGTTCGACGTGTATTTATTTTTATTTTTTTTTTTATGTCTGATCGAGCATAACTTCGTAACGCGTTGACCGATTTTATGATTCTTTCCTTGTCCGGTGGAGTATATGTTCACCGATTGGTAACATGTCAAAAAAAATGTAACTTTGTAACCCGTGGACCGATTTGAATGGTTCTAACTTCGTAAAGATTTAGATGATTCTTTTTCTGTTGGGTAGAGTATGTCCCTGATTGATACCATGAGAAGTGAGGCTAGGGGTTGAACCTAACTTTTTAACGCGTGGACCGATTTGGAATTTGGAACATTACAAAGTGAAAAATAAAATAGTTTTTTAAAAAAAAAGTTGAACCGACTTCACATAAAGCGCTAAAAAGAATAAAATAATTTTTAATTTGATATCTATTACGATATTTTGAAGTCGGTGCAAATCAAACAAACCAAACAACTACAACAAAAATATTTAATCGTCATTTCTTATGATCCCGTAAGCTGAAACATTCAGGTAGTATTATGTATTATTTTCAATTGTGGTTGGGTAGTTGTTTTGTTTGTTTAATTTG
Source organism: Leptarthrus brevirostris (assembly GCA_964036015.1). Lineage (NCBI taxonomy): Eukaryota > Metazoa > Arthropoda > Insecta > Diptera > Asilidae > Leptarthrus > Leptarthrus brevirostris. Next base: position 13,123,289 of record OZ038373.1, read on the forward strand.
CACCGACTTCAAAATGTCGTAATAGATAGAAAATTAAAAATTATTTTATGCTTTTTAGCGCTTTATGTGAAGTCGGTTCAACTTTTTTTAAAAAAAAACTATTTTATTTTTCACTTTTTAGTGTCTTCTACTCTATACAACGAAGAAAGAACCATCCAAACCGGTCCACGCGTTAAAAAATAGTTTTAACCCCCATTCCACTGAACTTTTTTTTCTCATGGTATCAATCAAGGAACATACTCTGCCGAACAGAAAAGGAATCATCGAAATCGGTCCACGCGTTACGAAGTTACTACCCCTCCCCCACCCCCATTATAGGACCAAATTATTCTCCTATTAGCAATGGTGGATCACACTCTATACAACAGCAAAATAACCATCCAAATCGGTCCACGCGTTATAAAGTTAGGTTCCACCCCCCTTCTCCCACCCCAACCATACCAACAATCTTTTTTTCGTGGTATCAACCAGGGAGCATACTCTACCCAACAGAAAAAGAATTATCCAAATCGGTCCACGCGTTACGAAGTTAGACTACTCCTCCCCCACCCCCCCCCCCCCCCCCACAATGGAAATCAAGGGAATCATCGAAATCGGTCCACTCGTTACGAAGTTACTATCCCTCCCCACCACCACCATAGGACCAAATTATTCTTCTATTAGCAATTGGGGATCACACTCTATACAACAGCACCATCCCATCCAATCGTTCCACATGTTACAAAGTTAGGTTCCACCCTCCCCCACCCCACCAGCATTTGTTTTCTCGTAGTATCAACCAAGGATTATATTCTACCCAATAGAAAAAGAATTATCCAAATCAGTTCACGCGTTACGAAGTTAGACTACCCCTTCCCCCCCCCCATCTTCCACCATAGGGCCAAATTATTCTCCTATTAGCAAAAGGCGATCATACTCTATACAACAGAAAAAGAATCATCGAAATCGGACTAAGCGTTACAAAGTTAGGTTTCACATTCAACTTAACAGCACTTGTCGCAATTTTAGGACAGTTTTATATATAGAGTTCTACAGAAATATTTGCAACAACGTTAAGTGCAGTGAAAAATGGCATATGATATAAAATTCTTTGGTATGAACCACCAAGGAACTGCAGGGTAAACAGATGTCAGGTTGAGCTGAAACCTGAATCTGAAGAGGAATCTACGAGTGCAATTGATTGTAAATGTTGGGGGCTGGATGAGGCTTGCGGTAATCCTGAATACTTACGGCGTAGTCCTTGAAAGTGGTGGTGTATTTCTAGCTTAGGGGCCGTTCAAATATTAGGTAACGCAGTTAAAAGCGGTGGGAGGGGGGGGGGGGCAAGCAACGCGTTACGTAACATTAAGTTTTTGTTCAAATTAAAAGTCCTAACTCTTTACTCATGACTCACGGCTCAGTTTATATGGTATATTTACACTACACATATTTTTGTTACATATGAAAAGATTCGTGTCACTGAGTATATAGAAGTATGGCAAATAACCACAATAAGCCGTTTACCACAATAAGCCGTTTAAGTCCATAGTTTGGACTCCATGAGTCCGACCGTTGCGATCAAACAAAACCACCCATGAACTTACGAATTTCACACAAACACATTAGGGCCGAAGTGGGCTGAAATTTCGTTTAACTTACATTGCTTCTTATTCCGATTCTACCAATATTTTTTGAGAATTTCAGTCGGAGGCTAATAGTTATTGTTCTAAGCAAATTCAACATTAAATGTTGCTTCGTTCGTCACATTCGTGGTAATGTTTAATTTAAAAGTAAAGAATTTAATTGAATACCTTCAATATAAGTATAACATACTACTTTACTATAAACTAGCCGCTGATGTAGTGATTAGGATTATGAACGCACAGATTCTTCTTAATTTTTTCACTCTTAACGCTAGGACAACTTTCAAGTTGATTATGATTGTATTTCTTTCGAAATTATTGATTTTATTATTTTTTTATTATAGGAGCTATGGCCATTAGACTCGGCGGCCATCGAATTAGTTCTGTAAAAGCTGCAGAGATGAAGAAGAAACTGAGTCCATAGTGCATAGTGCTTTGCGAATGTCCGGCTCTAAAAGAACGACGACTCGCCTGTTTGGGAGCAAGGTTCTTTGAAAATCTGGACGACCTTTCTTTTTAAGGGCATTCACAATGGGCCTTTATGGCCTCCGAGTGAACTTAGTGCTTCTTAGCAACAAACATCACGACTAACCAACCAACCAACCATCGATTTTATTAATTATTTTCTAAAGATAGACAATTTTCTATTGCTTTTTAGTTACGCTTTACTGCTCCAGTAAGACAAAAGAAACCAGAGAGATATACTGTAATTACATTGCGCTAGATTTCATTCTTCAAGTTGATCCAGACATAGCCACGGATTACACTAATTCATTACACGGATTTCATTAATTTTAGGATCTTAAATTACTCCTACTTAAGTGTTTGTTCATTTTATGGAATTTATTAGCCGACAGTAAATTTGTATGACCGGAGGGGATAAAATCGTTGATGGTTTCAAGGATAGCATTAAAAACAGAGCACCAAAACCATCACAGTCATATAAACTGTTCACTAACTGAAGATTAGATTTAGCTGCTCGACAAAAATTTAGAATTTTTCGAAATTTCTTTATTCGTTTAACTTTCTTTTCTCTATTTTAACATAACAGTCCACACTAAGAAACCGTAGTATTTAGCTATGGATGTCCAAATCTATAATGCGAAATAAAACCAAATTATTAAGCGTTTATAATAACAAATATTTCCGTTTTCTTTTCAGCGACATTATGTCTGTGATTCCAGTAAATCAATTGGATCCTACAAATTTTCCTCGAATGTTCAACACTCCCAGTTATTACCCAGAATCAGTTTTTAACGGCCAATGAATGCATCTCGATAGAAGCTAAAGCGATTCACACTTCCCACCAGTTGTAAATAGTGTAAAACTTTATTGAATGTTTCCTTGTTAATTAATTATAAATGATAAATGTAGTTTTAGAATTTTAAACCTCTGTGTATAATTTTAATTTGTGCAATTGTAAATAAAAAAGCTCGAAAATTTTAGCCTTTAAATTTTTTTTTAGCCTTAAACCTTTTGAATTAAATTAAAATTTACTATCATAGTGAATGGAAAGATAATTCTGTTAAGTTAAATTAGTCTAAATACTTCTCGAACTGGAAGCGCTAGCAGGAAAAGCAATTTCCCAACAGAAGGAACTCCATGTCTTGTCCTTGGATTTAGAAAAAGCCTTCGACAGGATATGTAGACACATCATCATCAAGCAATTGCTAATATGGGGCATCGATTTAAAATTCTGTAAACTCATCCTAAATTATCTATGCGAGAGAAAAATTCGAGTTAGGGTAAATGGTCATATTTCAGACAGGAGGCTATTGGAAAACTCTATACCGCAAGGTTCTCCACTTTCAATAAATTTATTCAATACATATCAACACAAACTCACAAATATACTAGACAATTTAAACACACAACACTTCTCTTACGCAAACAACATTATACTAACCACTACATCGGAACAACCTCACGAAATTTTTAGAAGAGCTATATTCAAAATTCATGAATGGTGCGCAGAAACGGGGACAACTTTACCATTGGAAAAAGGGATAAAAACCAGATAAAACATAAACCTTTTAGATATTGATATTTTTAGGCAAGACCATTTAATAATGTTAGGTATAACTTTTGATAGAAGACTTTCTTGGAAACCTCACATAGAGGGAGTAAATAATAAATTAGCCAAAATTAACGGACTAGCTAAAGCTAGAAGGCCAAAAAAAGAGGCACCCCAATTCCGGCCACACTTAAAATTATAAAAACGCTTTTATCCGCATACACTGACTACGGACTTTTACTATACGGGACGGCCAAACAAACGTTACTAAATCAAATACAAATACAGATGAACAAAATTATACGAACGGCTACAGGACTTGGACGCACAACGCCAATCCAGGCCATACAAATTGAGACGGCAGTTGAAGGATTAGAAGAAAGAATTACCAAAATGCAAACTAACTTTATATCAAAAAATATTTACAACAAAAATGGACCACATTGGAACAATATTCAAAATTTAAAGTTATTCCAAGACAATGGAACACCGATAAATTCAGGATTAGAAAAATCATGGAAAACAAATAAAAATTTAGGTATACCAACACCCCTGACACACCCAACGCCATCCCCTGCAGATTGCTCCTTGATACGACGTATATATATACAAACATACATAGGAACAAACTGCAACATCCAAATGAAGGGCACAGAAAAATCCATACAAAAATTATAAGTGAACATAAAGATTTCTTTCAATATTACACCGACGGTTCAAAATTATTTAGTCAAGTAACAGCAGCAGTTATCAAATTTAATATAAATCAAGAAATTGAAAGTGAACAGTTTAGATTCGTCCTACAGCAAAATTCTTCATTTTTTGAAGCTGAACTTGAAGCAATAATTCAAGCACTAAAAATGATTAGAACAAACAAAGAGCGTGCAATCATATTCAGTGACTCAAAAAGCTGTGTAGAAGCTATTAAATGTAACAAAAACCAAGAACCCATAGTTGCCTGGGCAAGAAATTATATTATTATGGAACAAGGAAATATTAAATTAATGTGGATACCAGCGCACGTGGGTATCTTATGTAATGAACTGGCTGATCGGACAGCGAAAGAATTAGTTAATGAATTCGAGGAAATTCACGTTCCCCAAACCAAGGCCCTTGTTAACAGGACAGCAAAAACCAAATTCTACGTTGAAAAGCTAGAAGAATGGAGTAGGAACTCAACATTTTTAGCATCACATTGGCCAAACATCTTTCCTCCAAGTTATTCAAATTATCTATTAATAGCAGAACAATCCAAAATTATGAGGTTAAGAACTGGACACACTTTTTTCGCAAAAAATCACTTGTTCACAAGAACACCAGCTCCTGGATGCATTACGTGCCAGAGACCTTGACTGTACAACACATATTGACGGAATGCGTCGTTTCAAGGAGCAGCCTGCAGGGTGAATTCCCGCCACTACACAACATATATGAGTACGTTCCCGAATGTGCTTAAATATTAATTATTGAATGTAAATTGTTTTGTTATATTCAATAAAAATTTTATTCTATTCTATTCTACTTTTACGTATTTCAAAGGCTACTTCCAACGTTTACAAAAGCAACTGACACTTCTATAGGCTTCTGATTTAAAAAGTTTTAAAATATTTCTTTTCTAATTAATTGCGTTATTTAACTTCCAAAATGGTGCAAACATCGGACTCCGAGAGGATTAGCAGAGGCGTTCACACAACAGGTTCCATACAAATTCAGAGAATGGCAGATGAAGCAGAAATTTCCACAAGCACAACATCACAAATATATGACAACACCCAGTACTCTAACCAGATTCAGTCTCATAAACCTGAAGAAACAACATCAGAAGCCCTAGAATACTGCACTGAAAGTGGAGATGTATCGCAGGATTTATATAAAATGAAAACTCAGCAAAAGAAAGGCTATCCGTCTCCTTCCAGACTTGAATTTAAGCTTTACAAATCCAAAACCAAAAGAAGTCGACGAACTATAAAATCAGCAAACAGTGCTCGAAAAATAGCAACACCAAAAGTTTGTATCTGTTCGAAATCGGACAAGCAACTGCAAGTTAGGGAAGAGGCCGGAGACGGAAACACATTTTTCAATAGATTGAAAACGTCTTTCTCAAAAATGAGACAATCTAAATTTCCGCAAAATAAAGAGAATGAAGCACAAACGGACGACACATATAAAGAACGCACGGACATTTACTACTTTGATCATGGAAATTCTGCCTATTTTCGTACAACAGATTGTCCACCTCAAATCTTATCCGAGATTTTGGCAAATCAAACGACCCATTATGCAACCCGATTTTGGGCTGAAATATTTGGAAGTCTTCACATAGGAATGACATTTTTTGTCACATTTTTTATGCAAGCCTATAGATTTGTACTTTATAGCATTGTTCGAGCTATTATTGTTGGATTTTTACAAATGACTTCTGATTATTTTGTGAAACCAATTTTTACTGTTGTTTTCAACGGACTACTTCAACCACCACTTATTCTGTTATATAATATTTTTTCTTCTATTCGAGATATGTTGGAACCAATTGCAGCTACAATTGGACATTTCGTAAAACCCATCGCAAATATGCTCAGAGCAATTCGGTTGATTAATTTGACCATAAAAAAGGAGGAGGCACGGAAAGTTTCACAAGAAGTCTAGGGTGCTTTATATAGCTGAGCAATTCACTTGTACAAATTTGTAGAATTGTATTGTGATATTAAGATTAAACAAAACTTACTCCTGCTTTATTGCTTACTTAATATTTTTTTAAACTTTGGTTGTAACATAAGTTTACAGGGCATGGCGGATAGGAGGTTCTTGCAAATTGGTGCAACTAAAAAATTTTAATCAAGTGAAGGTAAAAGGAACAAATACTGCAAAAATTGATAAAATATATTTGATTACTTTAAGTTAAAAGCATTCAAGAGACTTCAAATTTATATAGAAAAAAAATTACCTGTGAAAATGAAACCTCCGTCACGGGTCGGCGTTCTTCATATATTTTCGGCAATTTATCTTTTATAAAATTAGGCACCATAAATAGTTAAGTATTATTTTCCGAAATAACATCAATCACTTCATTTTAGCATAATCAACTCAAAGAATTTCAGAACTTTATTCACTCCAAGAAACATTCGATTTGACTTCGTGCTTAGTCGTATGCGAATTCCACAGGACAAAGCACTTTGCAGATTGCGCCTTTTCTAACGAAATTTTTCATATGGCTTTACGTTTTTCACCCACTCATCAAATGCTTGCTTTGGCAATAAAGGGTTTAATTCTTACAAATCAAGAAGAAGATCAGCTTATTGAAAGTGTCAATTTTATTGTGACAGGCTAGTTTTATTTCCGCGTCCCAGTGTACAATTCAAACGCACAAAACTTAGTTTTTCTTGAGTTTTTAAGTAATTCTTTTTTATAATACTTTTCTTCTAGTTTATATTGCACAAATTAGTTTATGAGTATATAAAATTGCACAGCATTTGTGTCTCAGAAAAACATAAATGCTCTCAACATTGTGGCGACGACTCTCAAATGGTTTAACACAGAATGCAACTGCTGCTTATTTTAGAGGTTTGTTGCGTTGCTGTTGTGTTGTGGATATAATTCGGTTTATGCAATATTTGTTATATTATTTATTGGTTTTATGTTGTCGAAAATTAACAATTATAATTTATTTCACAACAATTTGTTTTTGGTGTTAAATCAGTCCAGTGAAACAGAGAGAGCCATTTAACAATTGATCAAAACTTGACGTATCTCTTAAACACTATTTTGAAAAAAAAATTAAACTAATTGCGCAAGCAGTAATTTCTGGAAGGTTGATAATATATTTTTGATTTGTAGCGCAAAAACTTCGAACAGTTGGCATTCGTGGATCCCATAGCTGTCCGGAAAATCTCAAAATGTGTGATTTGCAGGTGAAAATTCTTCCAGCACTGCAAGATAATTACATGTACTTGGTAAATTCTTAACCGCGCTTTTATTTATTTCTATTAATATTTGTTTCATTTTATTAAAGATTGTTGATGCTGTAACAAAAGAAGCAGCTATTGTTGATCCCGTTGATCCCGATGCTGTTCTTAAAGCTGTCGAAGACGAAAAAGTGAATCTAACAAAAGTTCTGACCACTCATCATCATTGGGATCATGCAGGAGGTAATGAAAAGTTGGTTAAAAAATTCCAAGGATCAAAGCTCGAAGTGCTTGGTGGCGATGATCGAATAGGAGCTTTAACAAAATGTGTTAAGCAAGATGACAAATTTCAAATTGGAGAATTGGTGGTGAAATGCATCTTTACTCCTTGTCATACAACTGGTCATATATGCTATTATGTCGAAGGACCAAGCGGAGAGAAGGCTGTTTTCACGGGTGATACTTTATTCCAAGCTGGATGTGGTCGATTTTTCGAAGGAACTCCAGAACAAATGTACTCAGCCCTTTGTGAAAAACTATCATCTTTGCCGGATGATACAAACGTATTTTGTGGTCATGAGTATACTTTACAAAATCTTTCATACGCCCGACATGTAGAGCCTCAAAATCAAGATATTCTAAAGCGTATTGAATGGGCAAAATTTCGTCGTGCAGAAAATTCACCAACTGTGCCGTCAACAATTGCTGAGGAGAAACTTTGGAATCCTTTTATGCGTGTTCATGAGCCATCAGTTCAAAAGCATGTAGGCAAGAGCACACCAATTGAAACTATGGCAGCGCTACGCAAAGAGAAAGATAACTTCAAAGCGTAGCTTTTATTTTATTTTATTCAATGGCAACTCGGGGAAATTTACGTGTAATTCAATTTCGTCATTCTTGTTAGAGACAAGCAATATTTTCCTTTTGTGTATTTCTTGTTTGTACAAAGAAGTTCGATGAAATAATCGAATTCATCAACAAAAACCATACGCACCTCCTTGCTGTGAACATAGCTGTGAAATGTGATGTTTCAATCCGTAAAGTTGTAATGTTGTCATGTGTACTATCAATAAATCGGGTATTTAAGGGAATTCAATGGTTTTAAAGTTTTCAGTTCTTTCCTCAGGGTTCCTAGTAAAGAGATGTTCGGGTTGAAAGCTTTCAGATAAATCTGGACTTTCTTTTTGCAGGAAACTACTATTTTTTGGAAGATACCCTGAATAAAGCTGAAACAGTTTTCACGTTTCTTTACACTACATATCAAATCGTTTTCTCTCTTCTTTGGGGAATTTGATGATGATGATCAGGTAAGCAACTTGTACCTTATACATTACTTTCTTATTTTTATCTTTTGATCTACCTAACACAACGATATCAAACAAACGCTAAAAACCTACTATCCCAATGACCTTTCCAAAATTGTCTACAATGTTGATCTAACTCCTACAATTGCAAGTACAGTCACTTCCTAAAGTGCCAAAAATGGTAATTCATGTAATTAGTGCAAACTTCTTTTATTTTTATTGGATTGCCCATATTATTACCTTTCTAAAAAGTTACAAAATTCTCAGGTAGATTAATTTTACACCTATGCTGCGTAACTCAGTTCTCGCCGCATTTCCAATCTCCAAAAAAGTCGCAACGACTCCTTAAACTACTTTCGCTCCTAACCCCGCCCCCCCCCCCCCCCCCCCCGCTTTCTCTATTTCTGACTTCCCCCTAATGCACCTGCGGTCTTCGATCAAATACCTCTCCCCAGCAGCTTGTCAGTCTATTACCAGAACGTAAGAGGACTTCGCACAAAAACATCCAATATTTTTCTTAACTCCCACAAATTCCCGCACGATATCTTTGCCTTAACTGAAACCAATCTAACACTAGGAATTCTCGACAGCGAACTATTCCCTCCAAACTATACCATTTTCCGTGTCGACGGTTGTGTAGGCACCAATGATCCACCAGGTCGCGGGGTTCTCATAGCTGCTCACAACCGTTATGACGCCACCTTGCTAAAGACCTCCGACTCTACAATATCAGAATTTGTATGTATCAAATTAGTACTAAATAAGTGTCTTCTGTACATTATTTGTTGTTATATTCGTCCCTCTCAACCTCTGCCTACGAGCCCATAATTGAAGCGATCGACACCCTGCTTGAGAACGCTAACGCCTCCGATGAATTTATTTTATTGGGTGACTTTAACCTCCCCCGTATTCAATGGTCATTGTCTGAGGACTGTTCTCACTTTGTCCCCCTTAACGCATCTTCGGCCAAAGAAGCCTTTTTTACCGATCAGCTCTCCGTTTCAGGTCTCTTTCAAGTAAGTGGAGTCAGGAACTTTCTGGACAGACAATTAGACTTAATCTTTTCCTTAGACCCAGTCAACTCGGCTGTCGCGGAAAGCAACCACCTCCTGTCCTCTCTCGATCGTCACCATCCTCCCCTGTTACTTGTTTTCTCCTACGAACACCCTCATGCTCTTTCAAGCTCCGAGTCTTCTCTTTCCTTCAATTTTCGTAAGGGCGACTTTGAACAATTAAATCGCTTGCTCCTCAACTCTAACAGCTTTAGAGGCGTTCTATTCAGAATTACACGCTTGTCTTACACAATCTATCCCCCTTTTTCCTCGTAAAAACTACTACTCATCCCCCGTATGGTACGACAAAGAATTACGCTCTCTCCGCAACAGGAGAAATAAACGTTGGCAAACTAATAAAACTGGAAACAAGCCTCATATCCGACCCCAAGCGTTTTTATAACTTTATTAATTCCAAGAAGAAATCCAATGGTTACCCCTCTACCCTAAAACTTGAGAATACCTCTTCGTCTGATCCTAAGGTTATCGCCAACCTCTTTGCACACTTCTTCAGTAAATCCTTCAGCGACAATTCCCTACAACCTAACCTATAACCTAACCCTAACTACTTTTCATTCTTGGACAAATGCACTCAAACGTCGTTTACGTCTTTCGACCCTGATCCCGAAAGGTCCTGACGGCATTCCGGCCACGTTCCGAAAAAGTGTGCCATGCATCTAATTCAACCCCTTACCTTACATTTCCGCCTCTCGGTCACTCAATGGGTTTTCCCTCATGGAAAAACTCGTATATTATTCCCATCTTCAAAAAAAGTTGCAAGAACGATGTGTCCAACTACAGACCCATCGCTAAATTATCATCCATACCTAAACTATCCGAAAAATTGGTCTATGATTCCATGTTCTTCCACTGTAAGTCGATCTTCTCCCTCTCCAAGCATGGCTTCCTCAAAGGGAGATCTACAACCACCAACCTTACTGACTTCGTCTCCAAAACACTATGTGCCCTGGAAAACGGTAAAGATGTTGATGTTATCGCCACCGATTTTAGTAAAGCCTTCGACAAGATGTTATCTTGTTCAAACTTGATCGCCTAGGCTTCCCCTCCCTATTCATCTCCTGGGTTCGATCCTACCTCAAAAACCGTCAGTACAAAATTCTTTTCAGCTCATCCATTTCTAACCCTCATGTCGTTCGTTCCGGCGTCCCTCTTGAATGTGTCACCAAACACTCAGAGTTGTCCATTTATGCTGATGACATGAAAATAATTAAACATATCTCCTCCACAACCGACTCTCTTCTCCTGCAAAAAGATCTCGATTCCTTCACCACATGGTGCATGAAAAACTTTCTTGAGCTCAATGTCTCCAAATGCCAGCCCATCTCTTATTCATGAGGAAGTAATACCTTAATAAAACGGGGCGATAAGTTGTCAGGTCCAATTGCTGTGGATTTTATTTAGCCCACTACAGATAGTAATTCATCTAGATTTATATTTCGAAAATAAAACGGGTCAGCAAGGTCATTCACTGAGGCATCAAGCAAGTTCGCAGGAAAAATACTTGTTGAATTCACCGGGTTCACATTGGGTGCAGTAAAGGCAGAATTGAGTTTATCTGGATCAAAAGGGCGTCAAATCTTATCTTTGCCATGAATACTGACGTTATTTAGGTTACGCCATAGAGCTCGCGGGCTGAGGTCGGTCCTAAGTTTCACACTAAAATTGTGTCGATTTGATTGCTGCAGTAGCTTTATTGCGGGCGATTTTGTAAAGCAGACGCGCCTCTTTGGATTTAAAGCGTTAAAATAAGTATTCCCGTTCCGCGATTAGAGCTTGCGCCTCAGGTGAAAACAATTGGCAATTCTGCGACCGAATGCGTTTAGTTTTAATTGGGACACATATATCAAATAGATGAGAGACAAAGGATGTGAGGATTTCAACTTGCTGGTCAACTGACGGAGCGTAAATGTAATTCCAAGGAAGAATTGAAAATTCATTGGATATGGAGTTCATGTTTAAAGTATCATAATCACGATAGGAGACTGTATCAGAGCAGCAGGCGGAAACCAACGCAAAGTCGTATCCAACATCGGAGGATTGGAGTAATTAAAGGAGGTCGGAGAGGAATTGATTTCATTAAGTAGAAGGGACTGAATGAGATGTGTAAACTGTTCTGTTCTATTATTCTGCCGTAGCAAGTAAAAAACAAGCTGCCAACCCACCACAAAATCGACGAGAAAATGAAGATTTTTTCATTTACACTTTGTTTCATCCCCATAGCATATGGGGTAGGTTTTCGCCTGGCCCACGCATTTTCGAGCGCGGCTGGTAGGGGGAAGGACTTAAATATGAAAATGTACACGTTTTGAATATATAATTGAAGCATTAATTCTACTAAAATAATATGAATAAGGTAAACTTGGGCCAGACATAGTTAAAGTAGAGTCTCCGAACCAAAGTGTAAATAATTGAACAACGTCTTTAAGAACATATTTACAGTTAGATTTAATTTTATTGTTATAAAACAGAAAATAGTCTTTGCGAAATACATACTTAAATCTGAATAGTTACCGAAAATAAATTCCTCATAAAACTGACTCCACTTCATTCAACATGTTTTAGGACAGCAAACATTCTGTTCTGGTATGAGGTGTTGTTCATGACATATAGTCTCCATTTCTCCGATGAAGCTTTCAATATTTTCCGGCTTCTGAACAATGCTTGGTGGCACGATCAGTTCCTTTTCACCCTTCACTATATTCCAACGTTTCATACTTTTCATGACATTGCCACTAACATTGTCTGGAGGCTTTTTAACTATAAGAGATATTTTAATGGACTTCAAGGAATAACAATTTGTGTAAATTAAAAGTAAAACTTTAATATCATGCAAATCTGTTCACAAGAACTATGTAAAAACCGGTATGTTCAATGAAAATCCTGGAGGTGTAGTCGTAGAATAGATTTAAAAGTTTCTGTTAAGTTGCAAAAAACTAAAAAAGGCATACGACCCCTTTAACTGCAGATCAATTGCATTTACTTCGGTTTTATCTAAAGTTTTTATCAACTCTCAGTTGACGAATTATCTAGACAACGGAGCGTTGGTGAGTCCGAAATCGTCGCTCTTGATATTTCAAAATCTTTTGATAGAGTCTGGCATGCTACCCTTTTAACCAAACTTCAAGCATTTGATCTGGACTTTTACCTCTTAAAATGGATAGAAATAGGAATAGGATTTCTCAGGCCGTATAATTCGTGTACTAATAGACGGAATTACATCTAATCCCTACGAAATCGATGCCGGTGTACCTCAGGTTTCAGTTCTCTCACCAACCTTATTTCTTCTCTTTATAAATGATCTTTTGTTTCTCACAATAATATACATAGTGCCGCCGATTACACTTGATTTCGCGTACTCTTTTGATTCTATACTGAATATCGTGGAGGAACTCTACAGAAATCCACCGAGAACGCATGTTAAGATCATCAAACGAGATTTCTACGATCCACGCTTGGGGCTGGACGAACCGTGTTATGTTTATTGCATTTAAAGCGCTCACTCTAAGCCCATTTCTGTCGAGGGAGTGAATATACCCAATTTGAATATCTTGGGTATGGAGAAATCCAGTAACTTTAGCTGAACGACCATATATTTTCTGTCGTCAAAAATGCGATGAAATGCTTGGATTTTCTACAGAGATGTAATAAATATTTCACCCCGTCTGACTTGGCGCTGACATAAAAGTGCCACATTAGGCCTAGATTCGAATATAAACCCCATATTTGGGCGAGGACCGGATACAACGCATTGTCCGCGTTGGACAAAGTTCAACGTACGGCTATCAAACTGGAGCATCTACCGAAGGTCTGTTGTCTCTCACTTTTCTATCGCTATTTCCACGGCAATTGCTGTAACGAAATTGCTAGCCTGATTCCTTGTAGACGCATCACAACGTACGATACCGGTGCATCAAGTCCCTCCCACCCATATTCTCTCCATTTCAAATTTCGGGAATTTTTTCTAAATGGAACAAAAACGAATGTGGAACAGTTTGCCAACTTCTGTTTTTCCCTCGTCTTATGAGACCGAAACTCTCAAGCGAGGCGTACATTAACAACCCACTTTTTTACCCTTACTTCCTGTACTGCTAAGGATGCGCTTTAGGGTTATAGAGCATTCCCTGAGCTTTGGCATTATCATATAAAAGCTAACCTTTTTGTGCTCGGTTATTCCTTGAAATCTCCAAAGTCGTGGATTATTTTTTTTTATACGATGTGGCCAAATCCTAGGGGACAACTTTTTGATGCGTTAGCATGGTTTTGGCCGGAAGGGAATTAGGGTAAGGGAAGTGAGGAAACGTGAAAGTCTTGTTTTTGCACTGCTGCGAGCTAGACAACAGCCGAGATACGGAGTAGTTAATAAAAGCTCACGGGGAGACCTGGTCTCGAACCCGGGACTCACGGAATGGTGGTCGTGCGGCTCAACGAATTGATCCAACTCCGTCTCCGTGCATTAAGAATAAAGGATAATATATAAAAAAAATCAATGTTTTAGTCATAAGAACGATGTGCGTGAGATGTTTCTTCAAGTAGATTGTGCCTTGCGATGTTAAGCTAAGGATTCGTGATCTCTGTACTCAAACGTGACAGTAGCGCTGACCGTGCCCCTCAATTTTACAAGATTTTCACGTATAAATATTTTACATAAACTTCCGCAAATCCTTCATATTCCACAGCGTCCAACGTCGTTGTTGAAGTAAATTACTATGGCGACCAGATAGCTGTGTTCTACTGACAACAGATTACTTTTTAAGAGCCCGGTTTGAAATCCACCTTAAATTTGTACGTCCACTTGCAATCGTTTTCTCGAATCGGGTGAAGTTCTTCTTTTGTCCCTTGCTCCACAAGCGGTTTCGGGAACTAGAGAACGTCACTGTTTGCCCATCGACTCGGTTTCAACTGTCGAATATTGTGATTGCCCGACTTTGACAACTTTCGGTTCGCTAAATATCAAGGCGAATTAAATGGTATTGAGATGTGTAAGGAAGACTAGACTAGAGCCATTGTTATTGAACACCTCACCTCGACGTATTTTAATGTTAGTATAGAGCGAATGATCATTTGGAACCACTCAACATTTACCAGACTCTCGGACAGACCTTGAATGTAAGCTCCAAAATCGGTGAATTTTTGAAGAACATCTTTAATTACCCAAAGATCCAACTCACCTGCTCCGAATTTATTCAACTCTGAAAACATTTTTTCTATCTTCGTGGTCTTATAATATTGAGGACACTTAACTCCAAAAGGAACTTTTGTTGTTACTGCAGACATCCGACTGTTATAAGTTGCATCGGCTGCCATTTTAGCCTTTTCGCTTCGCAACTTTCGTATAGCATCGTTGTACTCTTTAAATTTTAAGGAAGCCAACAGTTTTTCGACTTTTGAAAGAGCCCTATTACAAATAATTTTTGAAATTGTTTTCTTTTATTTGTCAACAAATTTGCATACTTCGAATTCTGTAAAGAATATATTCCTGGAGTCACTCTCGTTCGCAATAGATGATGTAACTTATACGCGATACAAATAATCAATTCTTTCGCAGCTTCTAATTGGTTTGCTTTAAGTTTTCGATGGTCGTGCACTTTCAGGCGAACAATATAACCTCTCCACCATTTTTGAATAATTGTTGCATTATAATTATGCCAATCTATAGTCCTCTCATTTAGAGTGTCTTCTAAAAAATCATAGAACTCTTTTTCTTTCTGATACATCTTCCAATTCTTTTGAATATTAGTCGCGGCAATATGTTTGTTTTCAAGATCTACGCGTGTTCGCCATCCCCGATATGTTGCTTGTATAGTTCGAGCAGCAAGAAATTTAGCGTGGGCTTTGCCTTCAGCATTTCTGTAAAGTTTAGAATTTTTGATAAAAGACAAAATGCTGTTCTTTAATTATTACTTGACACGTTTTTCGATGTTATCATAGAGCCAGTCGAGAGTTACACAAGCAAAACCTTCAGCCGTCATTTCTTATAAAGTCGTTGATTGTGTAGAAGAGCGTCAATGAACGAAAACTTATAGATTACTGCGTTTTTTATTAGCATTTGCTGAAATAGGCTTTAGGAACGAACGCTTTAACGTGATATAAATCTTGTTTATACTGGACCTAATCTTTATGTTACTTCTTTCGAACTTTAACACCTTGTTTAAAGCAAAACGTAAACAAAGTTATATAAATCTAAAGAAAAAATGCCAAATCTATAAAGAAAAAATGCCACATCTTAAGAATGACTTTTTAGATGACAGCAATTGATCGCTTTCATCCTCAATGTACCTTCTGGCAACTGCTCCATAACAGATCTCGACTACTCCCCAGATCTCAACTGCTTTTCTAGCTATCTATCAGCTTTCTGTTCTTTGAACAAAGAAATAAGGTCACTTATCTCAAATTCTTTCATGTTGGTTCTCTCTTCACGCTTAGCTCGCATATTTACACATTCTACTTCTATTTGGCTGCAGTTTAGCTGAAGATCCCTGTAACACCATGAAAACCACTCCTGTTCAGAATGTAGTCTTTGATTGTACTCTTCTGCCTCCTTCAATTTCCGTTAGGGTGTTGACTTGCTCACGTGAAGTTCTTGACTCGTTTTCACTTTGTAACATTTCTTTCTTCATTCGATGCTCTGCGTTAGTGCTTCGTCATCGACGTTCTCTCAAAACAATTTCATCGCTTCGGATACGGGTTGAAGGTCTTCCTTTTGCAATTAATTTTCAGAAAACCTTCACCGCAGAACCAGCATCTATACTTGCGTCGGGGAACTGTAACTTCATTGTTTCGGTCTGTAACTCTGCACAACCAGTCTTCCTCGCGCCATTTCCCGGAAGGGTGGATCTTCTTTGCTTCCAGCAATCTCATCGGAGATGACCCTCCTGACCGCATGTCCAGCATCTAGGATGACCACGGTTGACTTGGGTATTGATTCGGTAACAAATACCTTTTATTTGGTAAATAGGTGCCCTTAACTCAGCTGTCGAAAATGTCTGTTCTTCCATTGCCGCTTTCAATTCGCTAACGGACCCCTCCATCGATGATTTCAACTCTGGTGTTAATCATTTCTGTTCAGCCATTGATGCTTTTAATTCTTCCTTGGAAGATTTCATCTCACACATCAGAGCATTGAGCAGATCTGTCATGTTTGCAGTATTCGCTTCTTCTTCTTCTGGCTTCCGTTCTTCACCGACGATAAAGGTTGCCAGATGCAGTTGAATGTGACAGCCTCCGTCGCTAGGAACTCTAGGCGTAATTGCCTCCTCAATCTGGCAAGGAAGTGTTTCTTAACTGCACGTGTGTGAAAGTGTGGGTTAGTGGGCTGTTGCCCAGGCTCGATCCGCATGCATAACAGATGAATTGTCGATTAACCAGTGTTAGGATAAAGCTTATGAAGCAACTTACCTGGTTACATGTCTTTGGCCCCAGTAAAAACAATGTTCTTGTTATGCCGAATGTCAGGCAGATAAGTTGGCATAAGCTCAAACATGATAAGTATCTGTGCAACAGGGTTCCGTCACCACCACAAACCATGCAGGCTCTTTGAATTCGTCGATCGATATGTGACAGCTGGTTTGGATGAACGAGGCTATGATGGAGCAGTTTGAATGACACATCAGAGTCTCTGTAATTGGACGGATAGCTATAGATAACTCTACTAGTTATGGTCACCATTACTCTCAAATCTATCCCAAGATGTGCGTTTTATCTGTTAACACCTAAGTGATCCGTAGGATTTACTCCTACGAAGAGCTCGCGCAGCAGTTTTATAAGAAAAAAGCGTTGGAATTTCTCTACATCTTCGTATTGGGTGAAGCTCCAGACTTACGCACTATAACAGAGAACGGCTAACGGCATTAAAGAGCTTAAGCTTTACTGTATATTTTTGTTTCTGGCAAACTGATTCCAAGTCGACCAACCAATGGATAGCCCCACCCATACAAAAAAGGCCTCGAATGGTCCAAAATGTTCTAGAACGTTCCACAATATTCGAGAGTGTTCTGGAATGTCCACAATGATCTGGGATGTTCTGGGATGTACCCGAACGTTCCAGACTATTCCCGAACATTCCACAACATTCCAGAATGTTCCGGGATGTTCTGGAGTTGTGGAATCCTCTCGAATGTTCTGAACTGTTCTAGAAATTTCTATAGGGTGAAAATTCCAGCCCTTATATCTTCAAAAGCGCGCCCTTCAGGTAAAAACGGGAACCTTCTTCATGGATGGGGGATAGAGGGCTACCACACCATACAACTCCATCGTACTGGGACTCGTTTCTGAGTTTTAGCGACACGCACATTGTACACTTACTTTTATAATATACATAAATTAAGATTCATCAAATACTGACTACTACACGAAAATAACAATATAATTACATAAGAAATAGAAAAAGTAACCCTAACAAAGCTCGGGGAGTAGCTCGAAATGGAAAGGCGTGAGGAGTCGATTTCTGTCATTAACCATGAAACATATCAAGACACCTAGCTTTAAAGGAACTCGGCGACCCAAGGTACCTGCTTGTCACAGGAAATCGATTCCACAAACGGACCGCTCTGACCTGGAAAGATAAATCCATAGCGCGAGACCGGAAGGGCGGCAATAGCAGCAACCTGGAGAAGCTGACCCTACAGAGCTTTGAGCTTAGAACCCGGTAAAGCAGCTGAAGTGTCCGTAGAGAGAGGAGATCCAAGGGATGTGTGTGTTGAATCTCTCCTATCCAGCGAGAAGATGTATCTGACCCCTGAGTTGAAACTAGCTTTTAGTCTATTCAGCTGGCCTACATTTCACCCCGAAAAGGCTTCACATCCATAGCAAATGATCGGCATGAGTAGCGACCTGACCAACAAAGCCCTTAGCCATTGTGGAGTGAAAGACCTAGCAGAGCATAATTTTCAAAGGGCAAAGAACACTCGTTTTCTCACCTGGCTAATGTGCGGGCCCCAGGTAAGGCACTCATCTAAATTTTAGCTCAAACTGGCTGAGAGGAATAAGGGCGTTGTCTAAACAGATAGCTCCAACGCGATCCCGAATCGGGAAGCGATAGAAAGCCAGTGCCTGCGTCTTAGACGCGTTGAGGTTGAGTTTGTTGCAGGTCGCCCAATCACAAATCGCCTGAAGATCTCCATTAATCTATCCTACACAGAAGAGAAGGTAATTTGTATATCGTCAGCATAAAGGTGGACCAATCCAGTACCGACACACTCAGGGAGATCGTTGATGAATACGATGAAGAGGATGGGGCCAAGCACTGAGCCCTGGGGAACGCCCCTGAAAATTGGCAGGAATCCAGAAAAGACCTCGTCCACCCGAATACATTGAGTCTTGTCAGTAAGGTAAGAAAAAATTAGATCACAAGCCGACGAAGAAAACCCGAGCCTTGATTTCAGCTTCGCGCACAGCGCTGGTATCAAAGGCCTTACTAAAATCAAGGAGGACCAACATTGTGGCTTTGTGGTTGTCCATGTTCAGTCGTATATCCTCACAAATATCCACAAGCGCAGTGGTAGTGCTGTGCGACCTTCGGAACCCGGACTGGCGGCCATGGAGACGGCCCGTCGATTCAAGATAGTCCGTCATCTGCTGCCTTGCAAGAGTCTCCCAAGTCTTGGAGAGTGATGGTAACAAACTAATTGGTCTGTAGTCAGTAATATTCAATCCATGGCTTTTCTTAGGAATTGGGCGAACCCAGGCCCGCTTCCAAGCACTTGGGACAGCTGAAGTAGTGAAAATGCTATTGAAGGAGTGGAGTAGGTGGTGTGATATAGCTGGAAGAATCAATTTGACGAACCTGATTGGAATCTCATCCAGGCCCACCGCATTGGACCTAACACTGCAGATGGACCTATAAATATCCTCAAGAGAAACATTACAGAAAGAGAAGGCGTTCTGGACCTCAGGCAGGCAGGCGAGTCCGTTCGAGCGCTAGGCGAACGTAACTGTGGCGGCGCAAAGTGGGAGTTGAACTCCGAATAAAATGGTTTGTTAGAACAACTATATCAAGATCCCACCAAGTGTTAGAGTCACGAACAATATATAACTTGAACGTGAATGATTGATAAAAAGGTTTCTTTTTACTTTTACACAATACTTTATATGCTTTATTGGCGTTATAAAATAATAGGTTAAGACATTTGTAGGATATTTTGCGAGCAAGTAAGCAATCAGCGTTAAACCATTTTTGCTTATACCTATTTCATTTTGTATTTAAAAACCAACATAAACTACTAGTACACCCTGTAGAATACTAGAATCAACAATATTTTTAACATGAGAAAATAAGTATTTCGGCAACAAGTGTCTAATTATTGCCAACTGTGGAGTTTTTTGTACTAGAAAATATCTTAAGAAGAAGTCTAGCTAAGAAATTGAATGAATCTCTAGAGTAAGCAGTTGTGCTATACTTTTTGGGTATGTAAATATCACTTACAGACGGTTGAGGTGGAAGAAGAGGTTAAGATTCTTTAGTAGACAGAAACGGTTTTTTAAGGTGAACTAAATTGGTAGTGTCTAGTGCAAAGGATCTGTTAAGAAATATGCCGCTGAATAACCCTTCTGTTATTCACCATTAGTACTTAG
This sequence comes from Leptarthrus brevirostris, assembly GCA_964036015.1. Taxonomy (NCBI): domain Eukaryota; kingdom Metazoa; phylum Arthropoda; class Insecta; order Diptera; family Asilidae; genus Leptarthrus; species Leptarthrus brevirostris. Next base: position 13,143,773 of record OZ038373.1, read on the forward strand.
TTGTAAATTTAAACACAAAAGCCAACTTACATATTCTTCTCCGGACAAAATGTCGTCAGTCCATCTTTTGATAGGTTTTGAGTTAAAAGAGGCTCGTTCCATTCTCATTGTTGTCTTCAAACGATTGTATATGATTTTTAGACGAACGTGGAGAATTGATTCCTTGGAAAATAACGCGATAATTATATATCAAATTTTGCACTGCACTTCACAACCTTTCATATTTTACAAAGTCGGAATTTCACATCTTGAACATCTAAAGAAATCTGATTTTTCACCTCGCCTGAAATTTATCCGAAATTTTAGCGCTCAAACTGCACTGAACGAAGTATTAAAAGCTTTCCGCTGAAAAACCTCTTGTTGCTCTACTAATTCAAAGATGTCTCTAGTACCCTGAATTTTAAGAATTTTTATTTAGGATATTTTCGTTGGCATTCCTTATTTCCTAAATGTCAAACTATTTATCAACTTGTTGCGATTTTATTAAATATAAACAAATTTATAGAGAGTTTAGCCGAGTACTTTATCTAGGGCTTCGCCCATATGTTCTTTTTCCTGCATCTAACATCTGGAGACTCTTGGACTATCGTGATTTGTTTGGAAACAAGTAAGTTTTAACTTAAATTCAATGGCACCCTCACGTAAGTTTAACGGCGGCCACCCAATTTATTGAGCTATGTATTTCCTATTCCGTCGATCTTCAATTCAATTTAATTTATTTATTAGTAATATTTATGCCATACAACAAACTCATACATTTTTGTTTCGAAATATCCACCCCGAAATCGGTCTATCGTCCGTGAATTCATTCCAAGGATTCGCTTGAACACAACTACAGCCCATAATGTTTCATCAAAGAACATATCAGTGAGTTCTCCCTTTACTATGCCAACGTAATTGGTCTAAAACTGTGGTTTGCCTGACTGAGACGGCTTTGTGGAAGAATTGCAGACGCTGAGCTCTTTGGTTCTGAGTATTTGGTTTTCCGGCCACCTTTCCGCTCCTGATGCTCCGGTAGGCGGTGGTGTTCTTTTCGCTGTCCGCTGTATGTAGTTTCACAGATAGTGAGGCCGCTATTAAATCCGTCTCGGGAGTATACACCACCTCCAAAACGGTTATAAAAGTCAGCACTAAATGACAAAGCTGAGCATCTGAAAGTACGGCTCATCTGGGTGCCTGGATTCCTGATATTCCGAGCAATTGCAGAGCCAACGAACTAGCGAGGATCGGTACCACTCATCATGATTCTTCGTTCTACCTCAATATCTATCTACAATCGTTTCTTACCGCAGAGTTAACTTCAATATTGTTACTAATTACAATTGTCTCATGATCTGTTATATTTAAATTACTATCAGTTTTTGCGGTAAATGAACTATTATTAGTTAATACTAGGTCTATCAATATCGAATTAACCCTTCTAACTCGGAAGGCGCACTTCACAGGCAGAAGCCTGGAATCAATTGACCTATTCCCCAGAATTTAACATATATTGAGGTGAATGAGGCTCCCACACCAACATGCAGAGAAGAATATTAGTAAACAAAAAAGTGAAACACGTCCAAACACTACAGTCAGGGGTGCACAGATAACAGAGATCGTTTCAGCAAATCCTTGGTAAGAGCCAGGACAAAAATAGGAAACATATACACGGCTCTACACATGCGAATAATAGGCTCAATACCATAGTTAGACCGAGAATGGACAACATGTAGTAAATGCAATCTCCTTAGCCAATACGGGGTATGCCTATAAGTAACCGAACCTGCGACAGTGCGAGAATCTAAATTCGAGTTCAAAAGCTGGTGAATAAATACTAGGTCAGCAATTCTATGTCGTTCCTCCAACGAGTGCATATTAAGCAATCGGAGGCGATCCTTATATGGAGGAAGCCTTAATGGATCGTTCCACGGGAGATCCCTTAGTGCGAATCTAACAAAGTTCCGCTGAACCGACTCGATGCGTCTAGAATGAACTGCATAGCAAGGTGACCAAACCTGAGATGCGAGAACCGGTCTAACCAAGGAGAAAAATAAGTGAATAAGGGCCAGTCGATCAGAAAACTCCCTTGACCACCCAGAACTGAATTAATCCGAGACACGATATAGTTTATGTGCAGAATGAAATCGAGTTTTTTGTCTAGCTTCACACCAAGGTCAGTAACGGACTCAACACGACGGATAGTAGTTTCAGCAAAGGTATAATCAAAGACGAGCTGATTGGGGTTCCTACAGAATGACATAACTTCACATTTATCCAGGTTAAGCTGCAGGCCATTTGAGGCACACAAACGAAGGTATTCAAATCTTTCTGAATGCAAGAAGAAAGTCAGCCTCTTTGTTAGCAGAAGATGTATTTCGTACAACTCTAGTTCTAAGCTATTCAATGTAGAGTAATTTTGAATATCAAAAGTGGTTAGAATTTCTAGACAGAGTAGATTTCCAGGTTGATTTAGACATCAAGAAAAAGAATAAAGTACTTGACAGTAAGTTTAAAAATGTAATCAGAATACATAAGAAGAACGATAATTGCCGCCAGTAAAGTCAGTGCCTGATTACATAAAAAATTTCTCCTCCGAAACGTTTTCTGTAGAAGAATTAGATTTACTAAATAAACGGATAAAATATACCCCAACACCAAATAAATTTGATGTCGACAATTTGATAATCAATGTAGAGACTGCTATTAAATCTCTACCAGAAAATAGGAAAAATGAAATTAGAGAAAATATTAAGAAAGTTTTCAAGAATAATAAAAAGGAAATAATGTACAAAAGAGAAAAATGTAATCGCGAAAAAGAAGTTTTAAAATCACTAAAAGAAAAAAATGTCTTTTACTTAAAAGCTGATAAAGGTAACTCATTGGTCATTTTGGACAAGGACGATTATGATAAACGTATGTTGGACACTATTAAAGAAGGAAAATATATAGAACAAAAAAAAGACCCAATCAATAAAATGACTAGTGAAGCGAACCAAATGGCATCAAAAATAAGTAATACCTTTTGTATACCAAAATGGAAACTAATCACACGTAATCCAAAAACACCTAAAATATACGGATTACCAAAGATACATAAACCAGGTAAGAAAATGAGAATTATTTGTTCAAATACGAATGCACCTTCTTCCAAAATTGCTAAATGGCTTGTCGAGGAATTTGAAAAATTAGAACAACCAGAGGGCTTATATTTAAGAAAGAATAGAACTAGTAGAAAAATTAGAAAATTTAAATCTCGAACCAGAAGTTATAATGGCATCTTTAGATGTTGAAGCCTTGTACCCTAGTATACCTATAAAAGAAAGTTTAATTTATGTAAAGGAATGGTTAGAAACTCAATCACTAGAGCAAATAAAAATAGAGTGCTACATGCAAGCTCTAACATTATGCATGGATCATAATGTATTTCAATTTAGGGACAAGTACTTTAGACAAGTTGAAGGTACAAGCATGGGAAACCCAATTTCTTGTTTTGTTGCCAATACTTTTATGGGGAAACTAGAAATGAACCTTAAAAGAGCTGGAAAACTGCCCATAACATGGCAAAGGTATATTTTTATTGTTATACATAAGGACAATGTACCCCTCTTACTTAACGAAATCAACAACCTTTTCCCGAGCATAAAGTTCACATATGAAGAAGAAATTCGCAACAAACTACCATTTCTGGATTTATTGCTAACAAGAAAAAATGGAAAAATTGAAGTTAATATATATAGAAACCTACTATGACTAAACGGTTTATTACTAGGGATTCCTTTTGCACTAGACAACATAAAATGGCTTCATTTAATAGCATGGCATATAGGCTAAATAAGTTATAAGTTTAATTAATTATAAAACTGAGTACGAATATATAAAGGACGTCGTAAAAATAAATGGCTACAGAGAACGATATATAGTTAAAAAACACGCAAATAAAATAAAAAATAGAAGCAGAACTACGTTAGAACCAGTATTAAATGAAAAGAAACGAGTTTCATTTAAATTTTAAGGAAAAGTCACAGATAACATAAAGAAAATTTTAAACAAATCTAACCTTGAAATAGTATATGAAAATAATTACAAACTGCTAAACATATTAGGCAATCCGAAGGACAAAATAACAAGTATAGACAAATCAGGCATTTACAGCATCACATGCGGAGAGTGCAACAAAAAGTATATTGGACAAACTAAGAGATCAATAAAAATCAGACATAAAGAACATATAAGGCACGCGAAAAATAATTAACCTGGAAAATCAGCTGTAGCACAACATATATTAGAATAAAGCCATATATGGGAATAATTAAATTAAAATTAGAAAAAGCTGTTAACAAAAGAATTGAATTAGACGCATGGGAAAGTCTCTACATTGCCAAAAATAAAAACAATATTTTAAATAACGATGATGGTCCCATCGCATCACCTCTCTTCAGCTTTACCATATAGCAGTGAGTTTAGAGGCTATTGACCTGTTATCGGTGCTGAACAAGTGCAATGCCCTTAGCACTGGTGGCATTGAACTTCAGTCTGCGTTGGCCGCTGACGATGGCATGAATGCATGCTGAAATGCATCCGGAATTTCGGATTTTAAACGGTACGTGAGAAAGGTTTTAGTTTTTGTTATTTATAATTTAGTATTTAACAAAATCTGTGTTTTAATTTATTAAATTGTAACGTTGACCGTTCAAATCGTTATTTGTGACACTAGGTTTCATTTGTCCAGCTTTTATAGTTTAGATTTTATTAATACCTGAAATACGAAAACCAAAACCTCCGTCATCAAAACCTCGAGGGTATTTCCAAAAGTTCTAGAAAGCTGAAATTTGGTATGCAGACTAGGATCTGCACACAAACAACGAAAAAATTAAGAAATCTGTATCGTTCACACTCCAACCAACTCTGGGGAGGTACTTCTAAAAGTTCTAGAAAGCTGATATTTGATATCAAAGTTAGATGTTATTAGTACATAAACAACTAAAAAGTGAGTGTGCTATGAAGAAAGGAACTGCTGGCGTACAAGAAATACCTTCTTCATTCGACTACGCCAGAACGAAGGGCCGCGGGGAGGGGGGGGGGGGGGGTAATTATATTTCTTTAAACTCGTCCTAGTGCCTAATCTATTGCTTCTATGAAAATATTGTTTTTTTCTACTTGAAGTTAACAAAAAAATCTTTCGAAAGAAGTAAAAAAAGTCATACCGTATTTAAGAAACTAACAAGCATTTTTAAGCCTAAAAGCGCGGAATTGTACGGAAGGAGAAATTTAAAAAAACACCAGACCATGGTCGGACCATGATTTACTGCTTGCGTTTTGGATGAACATTTTGATTGCGACTAACGAAAATTTAATCAGAGATTTCTTGTTATTTCGGTTAATAGAGTGTACGTGTTTTTACTTTGTTGGAAAGATAAATTAGTCTGCTTTAAGTTAATATAAATAAAGCACAACAGTCAGCTATAGTTGAATATAGTCGGTTAATAGCTAAGTACCACGCTGATTTATCGCTTATTGCAAATAATAAGCCAACAAGAAAAAGAGGCAACGATAGAGAGTGGGCTATGAAAAAAAGAATAGCTGACTCACAAGAAATACAGCCCGAAAAAAAAAGAACTAGAGCATCTTACAAAAAGAAAAGAAATCCCACCAAAAACATTTCATGTAAAAAAGTTTGCCAAGTCTCACAAGCTCATACCGCTTTCACTGTTAAAAAGTTATCAGATCTCATGTGGAGCCGAACCGCTAACTCTACAACCCCTAACTCTAGAAACCCTACCTCTTGGTCAAAAAGTATGGCTTGGCCGTTTCATGGATCTAATAACTGACACAACATTAAAGACCAGTGACTTAATTTCTTACCATAAGTCCATAGGAGTGACTGTGCGATGGCCGCGAACCTGCCAAGCCATACTTTTTTTTTTACAAGATGTAGGGTTTCTAGAGTTAGGGGTTGTAAAGTTAGGCCTTGTAGAGTTAGGGGCTTGGTTCCACATGAGATCTGAGAACTTTTTAACAGTGAAAGCGGTATAAGATTGTGAATCTTGGCAACCTTCTTTACATGAAGTGTTTTTGGTGGGATATTGTATTGCAAATGTTTCTTTTTATATAAAACTGCCCCATATGTATGCAAGGTTGTTTCAAGGAATACAAATTTCATGAATCGCAATAAAACTGAAAAAAGATAAATCCAATCGACGTAACATGACTTTGTACTTCGTTGCTTGCAGCTTGTTCGTCTTTAACTGCGATGTTGGCTGTGATACGGTTCTTACTAAATCGTAGTTTTTTCGTATAAATAACACAGGCCTGCGAAATTTCGAAAAATTTGTCCCCCTTAACAATGAATAGTTGTTTCCAAAGTAATTTCTCCCGCTGAAACCGAATCCGGGCTCATAATTGCTGCATCACGTCAGGTTTTTGAGATATTCTAACCTAAAATTGCAAAATCCTGTTTTTTGTCATTTTTGGATTTTATAGTACAAGTCTTCCTCTTTCAAATGTCATTGAGTTTGCGCAAATATATTTTTTTTATCTCGGCGAACACATTTTGAAATTTTCATTTTCATGAATTTCTCGGTAACGAAAACGTTATTGTAACTGGAATAAGGTGACCATATACATCGCGGTGCTACATAACCTCAAATGTGTCCAAAAAACAGTGTTTTCGCACTTTTAGGTTAGAATATCTCAAAAGCCTGACGTGATAGAGCGATTCTGAGCTCGGATTCGGTTTCAGCGGGAGAAAATACTTCGGAAACAACTATTCATTGTCCACGGGCGAAAGACCTCGTAGGCCTGAGTCATCATACACTGGGCTTTAATGGTTTAATACATTAAAGCTTTGACCATTGTACGATGCGTTACTTTGTTTGGTGTACTTCTTATCAGCTCTCAAATTTGAAATTATCCTAAATGGGATTTAGCGGATTTTTTCTTTCGAACTCTAAAAGCTACCATAGAATAATATCCTTCCGAATACTGCATCATCAGCTAAATTTTGTCTATAATTACATTTTCGTAGTTAAAACGATTTTGCCTTTTATTCTTAATTTAATGATTTCTTTTTTTTAGGATACTGTCATAGTGCAAACATGAGGACATAATAAGGGCTAGCGAAGCATCAGCAAACATCAAAAGGAAACTACTGAATCATTAAGTCCTCAACTAACTATAAATCATTGAATCATCTGTCAATGTGTTCTCGTCTCTACGATAGCAGCAAAGTAGAACTTATTTTTTATAGAATTAAGAATGCATTAGACTTAAGTAGTTAATAGAAATACTATTCGTAGTTTGTTAACGATTATCATATTCTAAAATTTTTCAATTTATTGTAGCATATCCAAAAAGTCAATTTTTGTATTGATTTTAGTAATCAGATGCTTTACATTTATGACTAGATTAAGAAAAGACAACATTTTATATTGTAGTTTTAGTGTGATAGATTATGATCTGCTTCTACTAGAGCAGCTAAAATAGCTATTGCTCTAAACTACAGAATTGGTCTTCTATAGAGCAGCTGATATAGCTGTAGCTCTACTCAAGTATGGTTTTAACACAAAATTTACTTGACCGTATTATTCAACTTTCTTACTCTATATATATACAATTTTTGTACTTACTAAAGTAATGATTTTTGGCCACATTCTCAATTGCTAAATAATTTGGCCCCTTTAGTAATTAATTGTTAGGCAAGAAAGTAGCGTTTCAAATTGCATACTTTGTCATTTTTCGATGGCCCACTTAGGTAAGAGAATAAAAAGTAAGATTGTTTTGCTTGGGTTAGTTGTAAAAGCTTTTCCCATTGAGTAATTATTCATATGCAATGGAAGTGTCGCTGACCACAGTTAACGTGGGTCAGGAAGTTATGCACAGCACTTTGTGTATCACAAGCTCGTGGATTTTTATTTGCGTTATTGGGCATGTTATGTCATGTTATTTAATGACTTTAGTAATTTATACAATTTTGTTTTATTTGGCGATTATATATTTTGGTATATTACAATCGTGTCAAATTGTAAGTAAGCATTATGCACAGCACTGTGTGAGGCGAGGGGCTTTTCGAAGGAATTGGCATCTGAATTGTATTGATACATTGGGGATTAATTATGCGGTATATTACATTAGTTCTCTAATCGTTTAAATTAAAAATAAATTAAAAGAATCGAAATTGTTTCAATTCCAACACCTATTTCGCTCCAAATCACATTTCCATCCAATCCTCGTCATTTTTTTCATAATTTTCAGGAATGAGTCTTTTTTTTTTTTTATATATGATGATGCCAAAGCTCAGGGGATGCCCTATGATGCTTAAGCACAGCCTTGGCAGGAAAGGAATTAAGGATGAGGGAAATGGGTCGATGTACGCCCCGTTTGAAAGTTTCAGGCTGATAAGACGAGGGAAAAACAGAAGATGGTAAACTGTTCCACATTCGTGTTGTTCTGCTTAGAAAAGATTCCCGAAATTTGACGGTACGTCCAAATTTGACCTGGAGAGTATAGGGGTGGGAGCGACTTGTTGATCTTGTATCGCGCGTTGTCATGAGTCTACAAGGAATCAGGCTAGCAATTTCGTTAGAACAACGGCCATGGAAATAACGATAGAAGAGTGAGAGACAACCGACATTCCGTCGATGCTCCAGAGAGTCAAGACCCTCAGAGATTGAGGGATCGCCAATAAGCTTAACAGCTTTACGCTGGACTTTGTCTAACGCGGACAGTGCGGTGTGTCCGGCCCCTGCCCAAATATGAGAATTATATTCAAGTCTAGCCCTAATGTGGAACTTGTAGATCAGCGCTAAGTCAGGTGGGGTAAAATATTTCTTACATCTCTGTAGAAACCCCAAACATTTCATCGCATTTTTAGCGATTGCAAATATATGATCAGTCCAGCTAAGATTGCTGGATATCTCAATACCCAAGATGTTTAGGGAGGGTGAATTGGGTATATTCACTCCGTCGACTGAAATGGGTTTGGGGGTGAACTGGGCGTTTTTTAAGGGACATTAAACAGCATTGGGTTTTGAATGCATTAAACGAAACACGATTTGCTCTTCCCCAAGCGAGGACCATAGAAATATCGTTGTTTAATGATCTAAAAAATCAAACTTCTGTAGAATTTCCACTTGAATTCATTACAGAATCAAATGAGTACGCGAAATTAAGGGTGCTGTCGTCGGCGAAACTATGAATAGGATTGAGAGTAAGGGATAAGAGATCATTAATAAAAAGAAGAAATAAGGTTGGTGAAAGAACTGAACCCTGAGGTACACCGGCATTTATTTTGTAGGAATCAGATGTAACTCCGTCAATTACTACACGAATTGAACGGCCTGACAAAAAACTCTCTATCCATTTAACGAGGGTAGGGTGCAGACCAAATGTTTGAAGTTTGGCTAAAAGGGCAGCATGCCAGACTCTATCAAAAGCCTTTGAAATATCAAGAGCGACGATTTCAGACTCACCAAAATTATGAAGACAATGATTCCAACGTTCCGTTAGAGCCGTTAGTAAGTCTCCGGTTGAGCGGCCAGTGCGGAAACCGTACTGGCAATCGTTGATAAGATGGTTATTTTCTAGAAATTTCAACAACTGAGAGTTGAGAGTTGAAACTTTAGATATGATCGAGGTTAGTGCAATTAGTCTGTAGTTAGACGGGTCGCATGCCTCTCCTTTTTTAAGTATCGGCTGGACATGAGCAAGTTTCCATACACTTGGAAACATTCCTGTTGAATATGACAGGTGAAAAAATTTGCGCAGAGGTTTAGCCAAAGCCGAGGCGCAGAATTTTAAAACAAGGGGCGAGAAACCATCAGGGCCAGTAGCTTTGGACACGTCGAGTTTTGAAAGTACTCTAAAAACTTCGCGAGTGCGAAAGTGAAGCGTCTTTTGCCTACTAGTACATTGTGATGGTGATGGAAGTGGCTGCGATGAAGGTGGTAAGTATGAATTAGCAGCAGTCAGTAAAAACATGCCCATTATAAATGAGTGGTGGTGTTGACGAACAGGTGAAGTTGTTCTTTACGGTTTTTACTAGGGACCAGAAACCCTTACTACCCTTTTGGGTAGAAAAAACCTTCCGTCTGATGTTCTGGTCGAAATTGAACTTTGCCCGAACTTGAACTTTGTCCTTGTCCGATTTAACTGAAACTTTGTATTTTGGTAGAGAAAAATTTCTAGTATAGATTACAAAAGAAATCTAACCGAAAAAAGATCTTAATTAAGAAAATTAGGCATTAAACAGATTCTGCTCCGACCACGTTCAATTTTTTTCCTTTTTCATCAAATTGTCCAAATTAAAATCTGACTTCATATAGGTAGGTAAAACATGAAAAATAAGCCAAAAACGATTTTAAACGGAAAAATTTGCTAGGTATCGTTTACGGTGGTCAGGTGTAAAACCAACTTTTAAAATTTAAAACGGATTTTGACACCACGGGCCTATTTCATAAAAGGATGGACTGGTAAATACCAGTACTTTTACTGGTTACTTGTAAAATATGGGAAGTATTAGATTTTATCAACATTTTCTGCACTGGTAAAGTACCAGACCATATTTACTAATTACCAGTCAATTTTACTACTGTACAAGCCTTTTGTTTCATAAAACTACAGTTAAAGACTAGTATTCCATACAAATATTTTTACCAGTCGTGGATGATAGGTAAATTTAGTATTATGGTACTTTCAAGTGTGCAGTGTGACTTTATAAAAAGTAAAAACAATTTAATAATCGATAGTAGCTATATAAAAACTAATTATATAAAAGACTTTGGTAAGTATTGAAACTCTGCAATGTTTTTGCTTTTTGTATTAATATAATATATAAAGAATTAACCCTTCTAACTCAGAAGGTGCACTTCACAGGCAGAAGCCTGGAATCAATTGACCTATTCACCAGAATGGTGAATAAAGTCTAGGTCAGCAACTCTACGTCGTTCCTCCAACGAGTGCATATTAAGCAACTGGAGGCGATCCGCATAAGGAGGAAGCCTGAGTGGATCACTTCACGGGAGGTCCCTTAGTGCGAACCTAACAAAGTTCCGCTGAACCAACTCGATGCGTCTAAAATGAACAGCATAGCAGGGAGACCAAACGTGAGATGCATATTCGAGAATTGGTCTAACAAAAGAAAAAAAATAAGTGAATTAAGATCTGTCGATCAGAAAACTCCCTTCGTTTAACAAAACCCAGAACAGAATTACTCCGAGACACGATATCTTTTATGTGCAGAGTGAAATCGAGTTTTTTGTCTAGCTTTACACCGAGGTCAGTAACGGACTCCACACGACGGATAATAGTTTCCGCAAAGCTATAATCAAAAACGAGCCGATTGAGGTTCCTGGAGAATGACATAACTTCGCATTTATCTAGGCTAAGTTGCAGGCCATTTGAGGCACACCAAACCTTGAAGGTATTCAAATCATCCTGAATGCAGGCAGAATCCTAACTCTTTCTAACGCATGAAAAAATCTTCATATCGTCTGCGTAGATTAAGACTTTGGAGTGCTTAATCAGAGGGACAATGTTGTAAATGGCAAGAATGAACGGCAGCGGCCCCAGGTGGCTACCCTGCGGTACACCAGATGAAGCCTGAATAACTCTAGATAAAGTGTTACGGAATGATACACGGTATGACCTATCTTTTAAGTCGAGTAATAAAGGCGGAAAACCCAGCTTTTCAAGTTTAAGCATAATCACAGAGTGGGGGAGCTTATCAAATGCCTTGCTAAAGTCGGTCTGGAGACCTCGCTGGAAGGCAGAGATTATGTGTGTTGTAAATTCAAGCAGGTTAGTTGTCGTCGATACCAGGCATAAAGTCATGTTGATTAGATGATATAAGCCCCTTATACTGCCCAACAAGCTGTGAATATATAACAGATTCGAACAACTTGGGTATGCAGGAAAGCTTCGCGATTGGCCTATAATTTGTTATTAAGTTTTTATGCCTCTTTTTATAAACATAGGAATTATAAAGCAGCTCTTCCATAACGTAGAAAATTTACCGGTCTGAAGGGATTTGTTGAAGATGAGTTCCAGAGGAGTGAGTAAGGCGTCAGAATAGGATTTTAAGAACGCTGGTGGAACACAATCAAGACCAAAAGAAAAGTCCAGTTTAAGCTCCTTGATACCATCCATAATAATATCACGAGGTATAATGGGCAAAGCAATGGAGGTAGCGGGACGGACTTGGATATGACCAAACTCATCCAGGGAAGGCACAAAGTTGCCAGATGAAAAGGCGCCTTAAGAAAACGAAGCAAAGTTATCGGCTATATCGGGTGCACTGCAACTAGAGGATCCATTGTACCACATTGTAGATGGATAATTATCAGATTTCTTCTTCATATTCATAAATTTAAAAAAAAGTACGAGGATCATTATGCCAGTTACTGCGAACATTATCAAGGTATTCCATGTATAAAGATGAAGATAACGCTAAAAAGCTGTCATAGCAATCAACAAAATTACAATAAGCTGACGCGTTTCTACAGCGTAAGTAATTTTTCCATAGTCTAGTTTTTTTATTCTTAAGACTCCGTAGTTCTCTAGTATACCATGGGGGAAAATGACAGGATGATTTCGACCGTTTGAGTGGTACAAAATAATTAAACAGATCATAAATCCTGTCATAAAACATGGAAACACATTCGTCGATATCCCTACCATAAAAAAGAGATAGGAAATCAATTGAGAGGATCCTGTTTGAAAGATCAGAGAAGTCCGCCCTTTTAAAATCAAGAACGTAGTGATCCAAGTTGGGGTCAGCAATATTAGAACCATCGTAGCAGAAAGAAATGCAAATAGGCGGATGCAAACTGTCAATAGCGGATAACTTACGAGAGGCCGATTAGACAATTGTGTTACTCGAATCAGAAGCAAAGATAAGATCTAACTGTCTTCCCATAGAGTTCTTTACATCACTCATTTGGTGTAAACCAGAGGAGGAAGGAGATGGCGTCATGTATTAAACCAGAGGAGGAGATGGCGATGTATTAAAGTAAATATGAAGCGAGCTTATATCCAATATGTTTTGTGCTGTAATGCCAACATCTTCAAGTGACTCGGAAAACGACGAGAGCACATTTTACAATGCCAGACGAAGACGAACTTTCAAGCCAAGATTAATTTTTCGCCTTCAGCAGGATTTGAATTTAACGAAAAGTATTATTGAAGTGGTTTTATGTGATTTAGGAGGAATTTTAGAGCACCCAACTAATCGAAATCATGCACTTTCGTCAAAAGAGTAACTTTTAATTGCATTGCATTGGCTGGAAAGTGGCGCACAATATCATAGAGAGTCACGGGAGCACAGAAAATATATAGTTCTTAAACAACACCTTACTAAGAGTTAAATCAAAATTAGGACATGCATTAACAGCCCTACATAAACGATTAATTGGTTCATGCATGCCATAATTTGATCTGGATAGTTCAACATGCAATAAAGGCATTCTTAGAAGGTTATGTTGGGACTGTCTGAAGGAAACCTTGCTAACAAGCGAACCTGAGTCTATATTAGAATTCAAGAGCTGGTGAATAAAGACCAAGTCAGCGACTTTGCGCCTTTTCTCAAGCGAGGGCAAACCGAGCAACCGGAGGCGATCGGTTTAGGGCGGGAGTGTAAGTGGATCGTCCCATGGGAGCTATCTAAGCGTAAATCTAGGAAAATTACGCTGCACCGATTCAATACGCTTGGAATGAACGGCGTAGTAGGGCGACCAGACTTGAGATGTATACTCTTGAAAAGGTCTAACTAAGGAGCAGTACAAATGCATCAATGTTGCTTTCAGTCACCTGAAAACAATGCTCAAAGAGTACTTTAGTGTTGAGCTACTTAAAATTAAAAATAACCTGCTGGTCCATTGGTTGTAGTAACGGAGTGGTGTTGGGAGGCAGAAACTGGATCTTGATGAAATTGTATTCTTCATGGAGGTCATTTTGTAGGCTTGCAGGATGGGCGGGAGCTTTGTCAATAACAACCAAGACATGGAGTGGAAGATTCATCTCAAGCAAATATTTTTTCACAGAAGAACCAAACACTTCATTGATCCAATCAGTAAAAATGTTGCCTGTCACCTGGTATACAAGCCTGTCTGAATGGTATACAAGCAGCGGTTTAATTTTCATATCACCGCTTTAGATTTCTTATGTAAAACTAGCTGGCTTTCAGGGGCTCAACTAGTAATTAACTTCTTAATCTCGTCTCAAAGGTCCTTATCTTGTATTTCTTCGACATGTTACATCCGTCGATTTTATAAAGAAAGCTTCCCGTAACATCTTTCTTTTCCAGAATTGATGATTTTACCATTCTCTATTATTAAAATTGCATTTTTAAGTAAATCTTTTCTGATTAAGATATTCTCGGTTAGCCATTCATCTGGACAAGGCGACCTTGCACGTGGTGGTTTCCATTAAATATTTGTAGATTCAATGGGGCGAGCAAACTCAGTAAGAGCGATACTAGGAGCCTCTTTGTCCGGCTCCATCGGTAAAGTATCGCAGACCGTCCCTTAACTGAAATTATGTCACTACCAGTGTCAACGTTACATTGTATTTTTAATTCTTAATAAAATTAGTTATAATTTTGAGTACTTATACAGTTCCTAGTTACAATTCATTATATATTCCCATTTCTTCAATAAAATTAAAAATATTTTTGATGTTGGTTTTGTTTTCAATTGCTTACATCCAGGATACTGTTGATGTTATATTTTTGCCTTAGACTGGAAAAATATGGGTAGTCTTTGAAGATATGTCTAATGCTTAGTGTTTCAGAGCATCCACATGCAGGTGCACAGTTGATCTGTCTAGGAGGTGTTTATGTGTAATTTGCGAGTGTACTATTATGATTCGAGTGAGGATGATTGATTGTTTTCGCTTTAGTCAGTTTATTTCTTCCCAGCTATCAATAGAGGTTTTGATATCCCTTAATTTATTTTGGGTGACGGAGTTCCACTCAAGATTCCACTTAGATTTGATTTCGACAAAAATCACTGGCCTATAGCCCATGCTTTTTTTGGTGAAACAAATTTTTTGTTACGAAATCAAATAAAAGGGGTCTCATTCGAAAGAGGACGCCAAAAGCAATTAGTTTGGAAGGTTTCACTGGAAAGTATCTCAATTTGACGAAACTGGAACGATTTTTGTATCTCCTGGAAGCGTTTCGTTGATGAGTCATTTTTCATTCAATGCGCAATTTCCAGCCTGGAAAATTATCCCAATCCACAGTTTAGAATATCTACTTTCAAATGGCACTGGAAATTTTACTGGAATTCATCGAATTAATTAATTTGGAGCATTCTGAAAATTGACTGGAAATGAGGCCATTGCAACGGTTTTTCGTCATTTTTTCCATGTTTCCAGGCTCCAGGGAACGGGAAAACCAACTAGACCGCCATTTTTTTACATGATCTTTCGAATGGCATCAAAATTTTTGCAAAAAAAAATTTCACTCAAAATCGACAAAAATCACTGGCCTATAGCCCATGATTTTTTTGGTGAAAAAAAATTTTTCTTACGAAATCAAACAAAAGGGGTCTCATTCGAAAGAGGACGCCAAAAGCAATTAGTTTGGAAGGTTTCACTGGAAAGTATCTCAATTTGACGAAACTGGAACGATTTTTGTATCTCCTGGAAGCGTTTCGTTGATGAGTCATTTTTCATTCAATGCGCAATTTCCAGCCTGGAAAATTATCCCAATCCACAGTTTAGAATATCTACTTTCAAATGGCACTGGAAATTTTACTGGAATTCATCGAATTAATTAATTTTGAGCATTCTGAAAATTGACTGGAAATGAGGCCATTGCAACGGGTTTTCGTCATTTTTTCCATGTTTCCAGGCTCCAGGGAACGGGAAAACCAATTAGACCACCATTTTTTTACGTGCTCTTTCGAATGGCATCAAAATTTTTGCAAAAAAATTTTACTCAAAATCGACAAAAATCACTGATTTTTTTGGTGAAAAAAATGTTTTGTTACGAAATCAAATAAAAGGGGTCTCATTCGAAAGAGGACGCCAAAAGCAATTAGTTTGGAAGGATTCACTGGAAAGTATCTCAATTTGACGAAACTGGAACGATTTTTGTATCTCCTGGAAGCGTTTCGTTGATGAGTCATTTTTCATTCAATGCGCAATTTCCAGCCTGGAAAATTATCCCAATCCACAGTTTAGAATATCTACTTTCAAATGGCACTGGAAATTTTACTGGAATTCATCGATTTAATTAATTTTGAGCATTCTGAAAATTGACTGGAAATGAGGCCATTGCAACGGTTTTTCGTCATTTTTTTCCATGTTTCCAGGCTCCAGGGAACGGGAAAACCAATTAGACCACCATTTTTTTACGTGCTCTTTCGAATGGCATCAAAATTTTTGCAAAAAAATTTCACTCAAAATCGACAAAAATCACTGGCCTATAGCCCATGATTGTTTTGGTGGAAAAAATTTTTTGTTGCGAAATCAAATAAAAGGGGTCTCATTCGAAAGAGGACCCCAAAAGCAATTAGTTTGGAAGGATTCACTGGAAAGTATCTCAATTTGACGAAACTGGAACGATTTTTGTATCTCCTGGAAGCGTTTCGTTGATGAGTCATTTTTCATTCAATGCGCAATTTCCAGCCTGGAAAATTATCCCAATCCACAGTTTAGAATATCTACTTTCAAATGGCACTGGAAATTTTACTGGAATTCATCGAATTAATTAATTTTGAGCATTCTGAAAATTGACTGGAAATGAGGCCATTGCAACGGTTTTTCGTCATTTTTCCATGTTTCCAGGCTTCAGGGAACGGGAAAACCAACTAGACCGCCATTTTTTTACATGATCTTTCGAATGGCATCAAAATTTTTGCAAAAAAAATTTCACTCAAAATCGACAAAAATCACTGGCCTATAGCCCATGATTTTTTTGGTGAAAAAAATTTTTTGTTGCGAAATCAAATAAAAGGGGTCTCATTCGAAAGAGGACGCCAAAAGCAATTAGTTTGGAAGGATTCACTGGAAAGTATCTCAATTTGACGAAACTGGAACGATTTTTGTATCTCCTGGAAGCGTTTCGTTGATGAGTCATTTTTCATTCAATGCGCAATTTCCAGCCTGGAAAATTATCCCAATCCACAGTTTAGAATATCTACTTTCAAATGGCACTGGAAATTTTACTGGAATTCATCGATTTAATTAATTTTGAGCATTCTGAAAATTGACTGGAAATGAGGCCATTGCAACGGTTTTTCGTCATTTTTTTCCATGTTTCCAGGCTCCAGGGAACAGGAAAACCAATTAGACCACCATTTTTTTACGTGCTCTTTCGAATGGCATCAAAATTTTTGCAAAAAAATTTCACTCAAAATCGACAAAAATCACTGGCCTATAGCCCATGATTGTTTTGGTGGAAAAAATTTTTTGTTGCGAAATCAAATAAAAGGGGTCTCATTCGAAAGAGGACCCCAAAAGCAATTAGTTTGGAAGGATTCACTGGAAAGTATCTCAATTTGACGAAACTGGAACGATTTTTGTATCTCCTGGAAGCGTTTCGTTGATGAGTCATTTTTCATTCAATGCGCAATTTCCAGCCTGGAAAATTATCCCAATCCACAGTTTAGAATATCTACTTTCAAATGGCACTGGAAATTTTACTGGAATTCATCGAATTAATTAATTTTGAGCATTCTGAAAATTGACTGGAAATGAGGCCATTGCAACGGTTTTTCGTCATTTTTCCATGTTTCCAGGCTCCAGGGAACGGGAAAACCAACTAGACCGCCATTTTTTTACATGATCTTTCGAATGGCATCAAAATTTTTGCAAAAAAAATTTCACTCAAAATCGACAAAAATCACTGGCCTATAGCCCATGCTTTTTTTGGTGAAACAAATTTTTTGTTACGAAATCAAATAAAAGGGGTCTCATTCGAAAGAGGACGCCAAAAGCAATTAGTTTGGAAGGTTTCACTGGAAATTATCTCAATTTGACGAAACTGGAACGATTTTTGTATCTCCTGGAAGCCTTTCGTTGATGAGTCATTTTTCATTCAATGCGCAATTTCCAGCCTGGAAAATTATCCCAATCCACAGTTTAGAATATCTACTTTCAAATGGCACTGGAAATTTTACCGTAATTCATCGAATTAATTAATTTTGAGCATTCTGAAAATTGACTGGAAATGAGGCCATTGCAACGGTTTTTCGTCATTTTTTTCCATGTTTCCAGGCTCCAGGGAACGGGAAAACCAATTAGACCACCATTTTTTTACGTGCTCTTTCGAATGGCATCAAAATTTTTGCAAAAAAAATTTCACTCAAAATCGACAAAAATCACTGGCCTATAGCCCATGATTTTTTTGGTGAAAAAAATTTTTTGTTACGAAATCAAATAAAAGGGGTCTCATTCGAAAGAGGACGCCAAAAGCAATTAGTTTGGAAGGATTCACTGGAAAGTATCTCAATTTGACGAAACTGGAACGATTTTTGTATCTCCTGGAAGCGTTTCGTTGATGAGTCATTTTTCATTCAATGCGCAATTTCCAGCCTGGAAAATTATCCCAATCCACAGTTTAGAATATCTACTTTCAAATGGCACTGGAAATTTTACTGGAATTCATCGAATTAATTAACTTTGAGCATTCTGAAAATTGACTGGCAATGAGGCCATTGCAACGGTTTTTCGTCATTTTTTCCATGTTTCCAGGATCCAGGGAACGGGAAAACCAACTAGACCGCCATTTTTTTACATGATCTTTCGAATGGCATCAAAATTTTTGCAAAAAAAATTTCACTCAAAATCGACAAAAATCACTGGCCTATAGCCCATGATTTTTTTGGTGAAAAAAATGTTTTGTTACGAAATCAAATAAAAGGGGTCTCATTCGAAAGAGGACGCCAAAAGCAATTAGTTTGGAAGGATTCACTGGAACGTATCTCAATTTGACGAAACTGGAACGATTTTTGTATCTCCTGGAAGCGTTTCGTTGATGAGTCATTTTTCATTCAATGCGCAATTTCCAGCCTGGAAAATTATCCCAATCCACAGTTTAGAATATCTACTTTCAAATGGCACTGGAAATTTTACTGGAATTCATCGATTTAATTAATTTTGAGCATTCTGAAAATTGACTGGAAATGAGGCCATTGCAACGGTTTTTCGTCATTTTTTTCCATGTTTCCAGGCTCCAGGGAACGGGAAAACCAATTAGACCACCATTTTTTTACGTGCTCTTTCGAATGGCATCAAAATTTTTGCAAAAAAAATTTCACTCAAAATCGACAAAAATCACTGGCCTATAGCCCATGATTTTTTTGGTGAAAAAAATTTTTTGTTACGAAATCAAATAAAAGGGGTCTCATTCGAAAGAGGACGCCAAAAGCAATTAGTTTGGAAGGATTCACTGGAAAGTATCTCAATTTGACGAAACTGGAACGATTTTTGTATCTCCTGGAAGCGTTTCGTTGATGAGTCATTTTTCATTCAATGCGCAATTTCCAGCCTGGAAAATTATCCCAATCCACAGTTTAGAATATCTACTTTCAAATGGCACTGGAAATTTTACTGGAATTCATCGAATTAATTAACTTTGAGCATTCTGAAAATTGACTGGCAATGAGGCCATTGCAACGGTTTTTCGTCATTTTTTCCATGTTTCCAGGATCCAGGGAACGGGAAAACCAACTAGACCGCCATTTTTTTACATGATCTTTCGAATGGCATCAAAATTTTTGCAAAAAAAATTTCACTCAAAATCGACAAAAATCACTGGCCTATAGCCCATGATTTTTTTGGTGAAAAAAATTTTTTGTTGCGAAATCAAATAAAAGGGGTCTCATTCGAAAGAGGACGCCAAAAGCAATTAGTTTGGAAGGATTCACTGGAAAGTATCTCAATTTGACGAAACTGGAACGATTTTTGTATCTCCTGGAAGCGTTTCGTTGATGAGTCATTTTTCATTCAATGCGCAATTTCCAGCCTGGAAAATTATCCCAATCCACAGTTTAGAATATCTACTTTCAAATGGCACTGGAAATTTTACTGGAATTCATCGATTTAATTAATTTTGAGCATTCTGAAAATTGACTGGAAATGAGGCCATTGCAACGGTTTTTCGTCATTTTTTTCCATGTTTCCAGGCTCCAGGGAACGGGAAAACCAATTAGACCACCATTTTTTTACGTGCTCTTTCGAATGGCATCAAAATTTTTGCAAAAAAATTTCACTCAAAATCGACAAAAATCACTGGCCTATAGCCCATGATTGTTTTGGTGAAAAAAATTTTTTGTTGCGAAATCAAATAAAAGGGGTCTCATTCGAAAGAGGACGCCAAAAGCAATTAGTTTGGAAGGATTCACTGGAAAGTATCTCAATTTGACGAAACTGGAACGATTTTTGTATCTCCTGGAAGCGTTTCGTTGATGAGTCATTTTTCATTCAATGCGCAATTTCCAGCCTGGAAAATTATCCCAATCCACAGTTTAGAATATCTACTTTCAAATGGCACTGGAAATTTTACTGGAATTCATCGATTTAATTAATTTTGAGCATTCTGAAAATTGACTGGAAATGAGGCCATTGCAACGGTTTTTCGTCATTTTTTTCCATGTTTCCAGGCTCCAGGGAACGGGAAAACCAATTAGACCACCATTTTTTTACGTGCTCTTTCGAATGGCATCAAAATTTTTGCAAAAAAAAATTTCACTCAAAATCGACAAAAATCACTGGCCTATAGCCCATGATTTTTTTGGTGAAAAAAATGTTTTGTTACGAAATCAAATAAAAGGGGTCTCATTCGAAAGAGGACGCCAAAAGCAATTAGTTTGGAAGGATTCACTGGAAAGTATCTCAATTTGACGAAACTGGAACGATTTTTGTATCTCCTGGAAGCGTTTCGTTGATGAGTCATTTTTCATTCAATGCGCAATTTCCAGCCTGGAAAATTATCCCAATCCACAGTTTAGAATATCTACTTTCAAATGGCACTGGAAATTTTACTGGAATTCATCGATTTAATTAATTTTGAGCATTCTGAAAATTGACTGGAAATGAGGCCATTGCAACGGTTTTTCGTCATTTTTTTCCATGTTTCCAGGCTCCAGGGAACGGGAAAACCAATTAGACCACCATTTTTTTACGTGCTCTTTCGAATGGCATCAAAATTTTTGCAAAAAAAATTTCACTCAAAATCGACAAAAATCACTGGCCTATAGCCCATGATTTTTTTGGTGAAAAAAATGTTTTGTTACGAAATCAAATAAAAGGGGTCTCATTCGAAAGAGGACGCCAAAAGCAATTAGTTTGGAAGGATTCACTGGAAAGTATCTCAATTTGACGAAACTGGAACGATTTTTGTATCTCCTGGAAGCGTTTCGTTGATGAGTCATTTTTCATTCAATGCGCAATTTCCAGCCTGGAAAATTATCCCAATCCACAGTTTAGAATATCTACTTTCAAATGGCACTGGAAATTTTACTGGAATTCATCGATTTAATTAATTTTGAGCATTCTGAAAATTGACTGGAAATGAGGCCATTGCAACGGTTTTTCGTCATTTTTTTCCATGTTTCCAGGCTCCAGGGAACGGGAAAACCAATTAGACCACCATTTTTTTACGTGCTCTTTCGAATGGCATCAAAATTTTTGCAAAAAAAATTTCACTCAAAATCGACAAAAATCACTGGCCTATAGCCCATGATTTTTTTGGTGAAAAAAATGTTTTGTTACGAAATCAAATAAAAGGGGTCTCATTCGAAAGAGGACGCCAAAAGCAATTAGTTTGGAAGGATTCACTGGAAAGTATCTCAATTTGACGAAACTGGAACGATTTTTGTATCTCCTGGAAGCGTTTCGTTGATGAGTCATTTTTCATTCAATGCGCAATTTCCAGCCTGGAAAATTATCCCAATCCACAGTTTAGAATATCTACTTTCAAATGGCACTGGAAATTTTACTGGAATTCATCGATTTAATTAATTTTGAGCATTCTGAAAATTGACTGGAAATGAGGCCATTGCAACGGTTTTTCGTCATTTTTTTCCATGTTTCCAGGCTCCAGGGAACGGGAAAACCAATTAGACCACCATTTTTTTACGTGCTCTTTCGAATGGCATCAAAATTTTTGCAAAAAAAATTTCACTCAAAATCGACAAAAATCACTGGCCTATAGCCCATGATTTTTTTGGTGAAAAAAATGTTTTGTTACGAAATCAAATAAAAGGGGTCTCATTCGAAAGAGGACGCCAAAAGCAATTAGTTTGGAAGGATTCACTGGAAAGTATCTCAATTTGACGAAACTGGAACGATTTTTGTATCTCCTGGAAGCGTTTCGTTGATGAGTCATTTTTCATTCAATGCGCAATTTCCAGCCTGGAAAATTATCCCAATCCACAGTTTAGAATATCTACTTTCAAATGGCACTGGAAATTTTACTGGAATTCATCGATTTAATTAATTTTGAGCATTCTGAAAATTGACTGGAAATGAGGCCATTGCAACGGTTTTTCGTCATTTTTTTCCATGTTTCCAGGCTCCAGGGAACGGGAAAACCAATTAGACCACCATTTTTTTACGTGCTCTTTCGAATGGCATCAAAATTTTTGCAAAAAAATTTCACTCAAAATCGACAAAAATCACTGACCTATAGCCCATGATTTTTTTGGTGAAAAAAATGTTTTGTTACGAAATCAAATAAAAGGGGTCTCATTCGAAAGAGGACGCCAAAAGCAATTAGTTTGGAAGGATTCACTGGAAAGTATCTCAATTTGACGAAACTGGAACGATTTTTGTATCTCCTGGAAGCGTTTCGTTGATGAGTCATTTTTCATTCAATGCGCAATTTCCAGCCTGGAAAATTATCCCAATCCACAGTTTAGAATATCTACTTTCAAATGGCACTGGAAATTTTACCGTAATTCATCGAATTAATTAATTTTGAGCATTCTGAAAATTGACTGGAAATGAGGCCATTGCAACGGTTTTTCGTCATTTTTTTCCATGTTTCCAGGCTCCAGGGAACGGGAAAACCAATTAGACCACCATTTTTTTACGTGCTCTTTCGAATGGCATCAAAATTTTTGCAAAAAAAATTTCACTCAAAATCGACAAAAATCACTGGCCTATAGCCCATGATTTTTTTGGTGAAAAAAATGTTTTGTTACGAAATCAAATAAAAGGGGTCTCATTCGAAAGAGGACGCCAAAAGCAATTAGTTTGGAAGGATTCACTGGAAAGTATCTCAATTTGACGAAACTGGAACGATTTTTGTATCTCCTGGAAGCGTTTCGTTGATGAGTCATTTTTCATTCAATGCGCAATTTCCAGCCTGGAAAATTATCCCAATCCACAGTTTAGAATATCTACTTTCAAATGGCACTGGAAATTTTACTGGAATTCATCGATTTAATTAATTTTGAGCATTCTGAAAATTTACTGGAAATGAGGCCATTGCAACGGTTTTTCGTCATTTTTTTCCATGTTTCCAGGCTCCAGGGAACGGGAAAACCAATTAGACCACCATTTTTTTACGTGCTCTTTCGAATGGCATCAAAATTTTTGCAAAAAAAATTTCACTCAAAATCGACAAAAATCACTGGCCTATAGCCCATGATTTTTTTGGTGAAAAAAATGTTTTGTTACGAAATCAAATAAAAGGGGTCTCATTCGAAAGAGGACGCCAAAAGCAATTAGTTTGGAAGGATTCACTGGAAAGTATCTCAATTTGACGAAACTGGAACGATTTTTGTATCTCCTGGAAGCGTTTCGTTGATGAGTCATTTTTCATTCAATGCGCAATTTCCAGCCTGGAAAATTATCCCAATCCACAGTTTAGAATATCTACTTTCAAATGGCACTGGAAATTTTACTGGAATTCATCGATTTAATTAATTTTGAGCATTCTGAAAATTGACTGGAAATGAGGCCATTGCAACGGTTTTTCGTCATTTTTTTCCATGTTTCCAGGCTCCAGGGAACGGGAAAACCAATTAGACCACCATTTTTTTACGTGCTCTTTCGAATGGCATCAAAATTTTTGCAAAAAAAATTTCACTCAAAATCGACAAAAATCACTGGCCTATAGCCCATGATTTTTTTGGTGAAAAAAATTTTTTGTTACGAAATCAAATAAAAGGGGTCTCATTCGAAAGAGGACGCCAAAAGCAATTAGTTTGGAAGGATTCACTGGAAAGTATCTCAATTTGACGAAACTGGAACGATTTTTGTATCTCCTGGAAGCGTTTCGTTGATGAGTCATTTTTCATTCAATGCGCAATTTCCAGCCTGGAAAATTATCCCAATCCACAGTTTAGAATATCTACTTTCAAATGGCACTGGAAATTTTACTGGAATTCATCGAATTAATTAATTTTGAGCATTCTGAAAATTGACTGGAAATGAGGCCATTGCAACGGTTTTTCGTCATTTTTTTCCATGTTTCCAGGCTCCAGGGAACGGGAAAACCAATTAGACCACCATTTTTTTACGTGCTCTTTCGAATGGCATCAAAATTTTTGCAAAAAAATTTCACTCAAAATCGACAAAAATCACTGGCCTATAGCCCATGATTGTTTTGGTGGAAAAAATTTTTTGTTGCGAAATCAAATAAAAGGGGTCTCATTCGAAAGAGGACCCCAAAAGCAATTAGTTTGGAAGGATTCACTGGAAAGTATCTCAATTTGACGAAACTGGAACGATTTTTGTATCTCCTGGAAGCGTTTCGTTGATGAGTCATTTTTCATTCAATGCGCAATTTCCAGCCTGGAAAATTATCCCAATCCACAGTTTAGAATATCTACTTTCAAATGGCACTGGAAATTTTACTGGAATTCATCGAATTAATTAATTTTGAGCATTCTGAAAATTGACTGGAAATGAGGCCATTGCAACGGTTTTTCGTCATTTTTCCATGTTTCCAGGCTCCAGGGAACGGGAAAACCAACTAGACCACCATTTTTTTACGTGCTCTTTCGAATGGCATCAAAATTTTTGCAAAAAAATTTCACTCAAAATCGACAAAAATCACTGGCCTATAGCCCATGATTGTTTTGGTGGAAAAAATTTTTTGTTGCGAAATCAAATAAAAGGGGTCTCATTCGAAAGAGGACCCCAAAAGCAATTAGTTTGGAAGGATTCACTGGAAAGTATCTCAATTTGACGAAACTGGAACGATTTTTGTATCTCCTGGAAGCGTTTCGTTGATGAGTCATTTTTCATTCAATGCGCAATTTCCAGCCTGGAAAATTATCCCAATCCACAGTTTAGAATATCTACTTTCAAATGGCACTGGAAATTTTACTGGAATTCATCGATTTAATTAATTTTGAGCATTCTGAAAATTGACTGGAAATGAGGCCATTGCAACGGTTTTTCGTCATTTTTTTCCATGTTTCCAGGCTCCAGGGAACGGGAAAACCAATTAGACCACCATTTTTTTACGTGCTCTTTCGGATGGCATCAAAATTTTTGCAAAAAAAATTTCACTCAAAATCGACAAAAATCACTGGCCTATAGCCCATGATTTTTTTGGTGAAAAAAATGTTTTGTTACGAAATCAAATAAAAGGGGTCTCATTCGAAAGAGGACGCCAAAAGCAATTAGTTTGGAAGGATTCACTGGAAAGTATCTCAATTTGACGAAACTGGAACGATTTTTGTATCTCCTGGAAGCGTTTCGTTGATGAGTCATTTTTCATTCAATGCGCAATTTCCAGCCTGGAAAATTATCCCAATCCACAGTTTAGAATATCTACTTTCAAATGGCACTGGAAATTTTACTGGAATTCATCGATTTAATTAATTTTGAGCATTCTGAAAATTGACTGGAAATGAGGCCATTGCAACGGTTTTTCGTCATTTTTTTCCATGTTTCCAGGCTCCAGGGAACGGGAAAACCAATTAGACCACCATTTTTTTACGTGCTCTTTCGGATGGCATCAAAATTTTTGCAAAAAAAATTTCACTCAAAATCGACAAAAATCACTGGCCTATAGCCCATGATTTTTTTGGTGAAAAAAATGTTTTGTTACGAAATCAAATAAAAGGGGTCTCATTCGAAAGAGGACGCCAAAAGCAATTAGTTTGGAAGGATTCACTGGAAAGTATCTCAATTTGACGAAACTGGAACGATTTTTGTATCTCCTGGAAGCGTTTCGTTGATGAGTCATTTTTCATTCAATGCGCAATTTCCAGCCTGGAAAATTATCCCAATCCACAGTTTAGAATATCTACTTTCAAATGGCACTGGAAATTTTACTGGAATTCATCGAATTAATTAATTTTGAGCATTCTGAAAATTGACTGGAAATGAGGCCATTGCAACGGTTTTTCGTCATTTTTCCATGTTTCCAGGCTCCAGGGAACGGGAAAACCAATTAGACCACCATTTTTTTACGTGCTCTTTCGGATGGCATCAAAATTTTTGCAAAAAAAATTTCACTCAAAATCGACAAAAATCACTGGCCTATAGCCCATGATTTTTTTGGTGAAAAAAATGTTTTGTTACGAAATCAAATAAAAGGGGTCTCATTCGAAAGAGGACGCCAAAAGCAATTAGTTTGGAAGGATTCACTGGAAAGTATCTCAATTTGACGAAACTGGAACGATTTTTGTATCTCCTGGAAGCGTTTCGTTGATGAGTCATTTTTCATTCAATGCGCAATTTCCAGCCTGGAAAATTATCCCAATCCACAGTTTAGAATATCTACTTTCAAATGGCACTGGAAATTTTACTGGAATTCATCGAATTAATTAATTTTGAGCATTCTGAAAATTGACTGGAAATGAGGCCATTGCAACGGTTTTTCGTCATTTTTCCATGTTTCCAGGCTCCAGGGAACGGGAAAACCAATTAGACCACCATTTTTTTACGTGCTCTTTCGGATGGCATCAAAATTTTTGCAAAAAAAATTTCACTCAAAATCGACAAAAATCACTGGCCTATAGCCCATGATTTTTTTGGTGAAAAAAATGTTTTGTTACGAAATCAAATAAAAGGGGTCTCATTCGAAAGAGGACGCCAAAAGCAATTAGTTTGGAAGGATTCACTGGAAAGTATCTCAATTTGACGAAACTGGAACGATTTTTGTATCTCCTGGAAGCGTTTCGTTGATGAGTCATTTTTCATTCAATGCGCAATTTCCAGCCTGGAAAATTATCCCAATCCACAGTTTAGAATATCTACTTTCAAATGGCACTGGAAATTTTACTGGAATTCATCGATTTAATTAATTTTGAGCATTCTGAAAATTGACTGGAAATGAGGCCATTGCAACGGTTTTTCGTCATTTTTTTCCATGTTTCCAGGCTCCAGGGAACGGGAAAACCAATTAGACCACCATTTTTTTACGTGCTCTTTCGGATGGCATCAAAATTTTTGCAAAAAAAATTTCACTCAAAATCGACAAAAATCACTGGCCTATAGCCCATGATTTTTTTGGTGAAAAAAATGTTTTGTTACGAAATCAAATAAAAGGGGTCTCATTCGAAAGAGGACGCCAAAAGCAATTAGTTTGGAAGGATTCACTGGAAAGTATCTCAATTTGACGAAACTGGAACGATTTTTGTATCTCCTGGAAGCGTTTCGTTGATGAGTCATTTTTCATTCAATGCGCAATTTCCAGCCTGGAAAATTATCCCAATCCACAGTTTAGAATATCTACTTTCAAATGGCACTGGAAATTTTACTGGAATTCATCGAATTAATTAATTTTGAGCATTCTGAAAATTGACTGGAAATGAGGCCATTGCAACGGTTTTTCGTCATTTTTCCATGTTTCCAGGCTCCAGGGAACGGGAAAACCAATTAGACCACCATTTTTTTACGTGCTCTTTCGAATGGCATCAAAATTTTTGCAAAAAAATTTCACTCAAAATCGACAAAAATCACTGGCCTATAGCCCATGATTGTTTTGGTGGAAAAAATTTTTTGTTGCGAAATCAAATAAAAGGGGTCTCATTCGAAAGAGGACGCCAAAAGCAATTAGTTTGGAAGGTTTCACTGAAAAGTATCTCAATTTGACGAAACTGGAACGATTTTTGTATCTCCTGGAAGCGTTTCGTTGATGAGTCATTTTTCATTCAATGCGCAATTTCCAGCCTGGAAAATTATCCCAATCCACAGTTTAGAATATCTACTTTCAAATGGCACTGGAAATTTTACCGTAATTCATCGAATTAATTAATTTTGAGCATTCTGAAAATTGACTGGAAATGAGGCCATTGCAACGGTTTTTCGTCATTTTTTTCCATGTTTCCAGGCTCCAGGGAACCGGAAAACCAATTAGACCACCATTTTTTTACGTGCTCTTTCGAATGGCATCAAAATTTTTGCAAAAAAAATTTCACTCAAAATCGACAAAAATCACTGGCCTATAGCCCATGATTTTTTTGGTGAAAAAAATGTTTTGTTACGAAATCAAATAAAAGGGGTCTCATTCGAAAGAGGACGCCAAAAGCAATTAGTTTGGAAGGATTCACTGGAAAGTATCTCAATTTGACGAAACTGGAACGATTTTTGTATCTCCTGGAAGCGTTTCGTTGATGAGTCATTTTTCATTCAATGCGCAATTTCCAGCCTGGAAAATTATCCCAATCCACAGTTTAGAATATCTACTTTCAAATGGCACTGGAAATTTTACTGGAATTCATCGATTTAATTAATTTTGAGCATTCTGAAAATTGACTGGAAATGAGGCCATTGCAACGGTTTTTCGTCATTTTTTTCCATGTTTCCAGGCTCCAGGGAACGGGAAAACCAATTAGACCACCATTTTTTTACGTGCTCTTTCGAATGGCATCAAAATTTTTGCAAAAAAAATTTCACTCAAAATCGACAAAAATCACTGGCCTATAGCCCATGATTTTTTTGGTGAAAAAAATTTTTTGTTACGAAATCAAATAAAAGGGGTCTCATTCGAAAGAGGACGCCAAAAGCAATTAGTTTGGAAGGATTCACTGGAAAGTATCTCAATTTGACGAAACTGGAACGATTTTTGTATCTCCTGGAAGCGTTTCGTTGATGAGTCATTTTTCATTCAATGCGCAATTTCCAGCCTGGAAAATTATCCCAATCCACAGTTTAGAATATCTACTTTCAAATGGCACTGGAAATTTTACTGGAATTCATCGATTTAATTAATTTTGAGCATTCTGAAAATTGACTGGAAATGAGGCCATTGCAACGGTTTTTCGTCATTTTTTTCCATGTTTCCAGGCTCCAGGGAACGGGAAAACCAATTAGACCACCATTTTTTTACGTGCTCTTTCGAATGGCATCAAAATTTTTGCAAAAAAAATTTCACTCAAAATCGACAAAAATCACTGGCCTATAGCCCATGATTTTTTTGGTGAAAAAAATGTTTTGTTACGAAATCAAATAAAAGGGGTCTCATTCGAAAGAGGACGCCAAAAGCAATTAGTTTGGAAGGATTCACTGGAAAGTATCTCAATTTGACGAAACTGGAACGATTTTTGTATCTCCTGGAAGCGTTTCGTTGATGAGTCATTTTTCATTCAATGCGCAATTTCCAGCCTGGAAAATTATCCCAATCCACAGTTTAGAATATCTACTTTCAAATGGCACTGGAAATTTTACCGTAATTCATCGAATTAATTAATTTTGAGCATTCTGAAAATTGACTGGAAATGAGGCCATTGCAACGGTTTTTCGTCATTTTTTTCCATGTTTCCAGGCTCCAGGGAACGGGAAAACCAATTAGACCACCATTTTTTTACGTGCTCTTTCGAATGGCATCAAAATTTTTGCAAAAAAAATTTCACTCAAAATCGACAAAAATCACTGGCCTATAGCCCATGATTTTTTTGGTGAAAAAAATGTTTTGTTACGAAATCAAATAAAAGGGGTCTCATTCGAAAGAGGACGCCAAAAGCAATTAGTTTGGAAGGATTCACTGGAAAGTATCTCAATTTGACGAAACTGGAACGATTTTTGTATCTCCTGGAAGCGTTTCGTTGATGAGTCATTTTTCATTCAATGCGCAATTTCCAGCCTGGAAAATTATCCCAATCCACAGTTTAGAATATCTACTTTCAAATGGCACTGGAAATTTTACTGGAATTCATCGATTTAATTAATTTTGAGCATTCTGAAAATTGACTGGAAATGAGGCCATTGCAACGGTTTTTCGTCATTTTTTTCCATGTTTCCAGGCTCCAGGGAACGGGAAAACCAATTAGACCACCATTTTTTTACGTGCTCTTTCGAATGGCATCAAAATTTTTGCAAAAAAAATTTCACTCAAAATCGACAAAAATCACTGGCCTATAGCCCATGATTTTTTTGGTGAAAAAAATGTTTTGTTACGAAATCAAATAAAAGGGGTCTCATTCGAAAGAGGACGCCAAAAGCAATTAGTTTGGAAGGATTCACTGGAAAGTATCTCAATTTGACGAAACTGGAACGATTTTTGTATCTCCTGGAAGCGTTTCGTTGATGAGTCATTTTTCATTCAATGCGCAATTTCCAGCCTGGAAAATTATCCCAATCCACAGTTTAGAATATCTACTTTCAAATGGCACTGGAAATTTTACTGGAATTCATCGATTTAATTAATTTTGAGCATTCTGAAAATTGACTGGAAATGAGGCCATTGCAACGGTTTTTCGTCATTTTTTTCCATGTTTCCAGGCTCCAGGGAACGGGAAAACCAATTAGACCACCATTTTTTTACGTGCTCTTTCGAATGGCATCAAAATTTTTGCAAAAAAAATTTCACTCAAAATCGACAAAAATCACTGGCCTATAGCCCATGATTTTTTTGGTGAAAAAAATTTTTTGTTACGAAATCAAATAAAAGGGGTCTCATTCGAAAGAGGACGCCAAAAGCAATTAGTTTGGAAGGATTCACTGGAAAGTATCTCAATTTGACGAAACTGGAACGATTTTTGTATCTCCTGGAAGCGTTTCGTTGATGAGTCATTTTTCATTCAATGCGCAATTTCCAGCCTGGAAAATTATCCCAATCCACAGTTTAGAATATCTACTTTCAAATGGCACTGGAAATTTTACTGGAATTCATCGAATTAATTAACTTTGAGCATTCTGAAAATTGACTGGCAATGAGGCCATTGCAACGGTTTTTCGTCATTTTTTCCATGTTTCCAGGATCCAGGAAACGGGAAAACCAACTAGACCGCCATTTTTTTACATGATCTTTCGAATGGCATCAAAATTTTTGCAAAAAAAATTTCACTCAAAATCGACAAAAATCACTGGCCTATAGCCCATGATTTTTTTGGTGAAAAAAATTTTTTGTTGCGAAATCAAATAAAAGGGGTCTCATTCGAAAGAGGACGCCAAAAGCAATTAGTTTGGAAGGATTCACTGGAAAGTATCTCAATTTGACGAAACTGGAACGATTTTTGTATCTCCTGGAAGCGTTTCGTTGATGAGTCATTTTTCATTCAATGCGCAATTTCCAGCCTGGAAAATTATCCCAATCCACAGTTTAGAATATCTACTTTCAAATGGCACTGGAAATTTTACTGGAATTCATCGAATTAATTAATTTTGAGCATTCTGAAAATTGACTGGAAATGAGGCCATTGCAACGGTTTTTCGTCATTTTTTTCCATGTTTCCAGGCTCCAGGGAACGGGAAAACCAATTAGACCACCATTTTTTTACGTGCTCTTTCGAATGGCATCAAAATTTTTGCAAAAAAATTTCACTCAAAATCGACAAAAATCACTGGCCTATAGCCCATGATTGTTTTGGTGGAAAAAATTTTTTGTTGCGAAATCAAATAAAAGGGGTCTCATTCGAAAGAGGACCCCAAAAGCAATTAGTTTGGAAGGATTCACTGGAAAGTATCTCAATTTGACGAAACTGGAACGATTTTTGTATCTCCTGGAAGCGTTTCGTTGATGAGTCATTTTTCATTCAATGCGCAATTTCCAGCCTGGAAAATTATCCCAATCCACAGTTTAGAATATCTACTTTCAAATGGCACTGGAAATTTTACTGGAATTCATCGAATTAATTAATTTTGAGCATTCTGAAAATTGACTGGAAATGAGGCCATTGCAACGGTTTTTCGTCATTTTTCCATGTTTCCAGGCTCCAGGGAACGGGAAAACCAACTAGACCGCCATTTTTTTACATGATCTTTCGAATGGCATCAAAATTTTTGCAAAAAAAATTTCACTCAAAATCGACAAAAATCACTGGCCTATATATAGCCCATGATTTTTTTGGTGAAAAAAATTTTTTGTTGCGAAATCAAATAAAAGGGGTCTCATTCGAAAGAGGACGCCAAAAGCAATTAGTTTGGAAGGATTCACTGGAAAGTATCTCAATTTGACGAAACTGGAACGATTTTTGTATCTCCTGGAAGCGTTTCGTTGATGAGTCATTTTTCATTCAATGCGCAATTTCCAGCCTGGAAAATTATCCCAATCCACAGTTTAGAATATCTACTTTCAAATGGCACTGGAAATTTTACTGGAATTCATCGATTTAATTAATTTTGAGCATTCTGAAAATTGACTGGAAATGAGGCCATTGCAACGGTTTTTCGTCATTTTTTTCCATGTTTCCAGGCTCCAGGGAACGGGAAAACCAATTAGACCACCATTTTTTTACGTGCTCTTTCGAATGGCATCAAAATTTTTGCAAAAAAAATTTCACTCAAAATCGACAAAAATCACTGGCCTATAGCCCATGATTTTTTTGGTGAAAAAAATGTTTTGTTACGAAATCAAATAAAAGGGGTCTCATTCGAAAGAGGACGCCAAAAGCAATTAGTTTGGAAGGATTCACTGGAAAGTATCTCAATTTGACGAAACTGGAACGATTTTTGTATCTCCTGGAAGCGTTTCGTTGATGAGTCATTTTTCATTCAATGCGCAATTTCCAGCCTGGAAAATTATCCCAATCCACAGTTTAGAATATCTACTTTCAAATGGCACTGGAAATTTTACTGGAATTCATCGATTTAATTAATTTTGAGCATTCTGAAAATTGACTGGAAATGAGGCCATTGCAACGGTTTTTCGTCATTTTTTTCCATGTTTCCAGGCTCCAGGGAACGGGAAAACCAATTAGACCACCATTTTTTTACGTGCTCTTTCGAATGGCATCAAAATTTTTGCAAAAAAAATTTCACTCAAAATCGACAAAAATCACTGGCCTATAGCCCATGATTTTTTTGGTGAAAAAAATGTTTTGTTACGAAATCAAATAAAAGGGGTCTCATTCGAAAGAGGACGCCAAAAGCAATTAGTTTGGAAGGATTCACTGGAAAGTATCTCAATTTGACGAAACTGGAACGATTTTTGTATCTCCTGGAAGCGTTTCGTTGATGAGTCATTTTTCATTCAATGCGCAATTTCCAGCCTGGAAAATTATCCCAATCCACAGTTTAGAATATCTACTTTCAAATGGCACTGGAAATTTTACTGGAATTCATCGATTTAATTAATTTTGAGCATTCTGAAAATTGACTGGAAATGAGGCCATTGCAACGGTTTTTCGTCATTTTTTTCCATGTTTCCAGGCTCCAGGGAACGGGAAAACCAATTAGACCACCATTTTTTTACGTGCTCTTTCGAATGGCATCAAAATTTTTGCAAAAAAATTTCACTCAAAATCGACAAAAATCACTGGCCTATAGCCCATGATTTTTTTGGTGAAAAAAATGTTTTGTTACGAAATCAAATAAAAGGGGTCTCATTCGAAAGAGGACGCCAAAAGCAATTAGTTTGGAAGGATTCACTGGAAAGTATCTCAATTTGACGAAACTGGAACGATTTTTGTATCTCCTGGAAGCGTTTCGTTGATGAGTCATTTTTCATTCAATGCGCAATTTCCAGCCTGGAAAATTATCCCAATCCACAGTTTAGAATATCTACTTTCAAATGGCACTGGAAATTTTACCGTAACTCATCGAATTAATTAATTTTGAGCATTCTGAAAATTGACTGGAAATGAGGCCATTGCAACGGTTTTTCGTCATTTTTTTCCATGTTTCCAGGCTCCAGGGAACGGGAAAACCAATTAGACCACCATTTTTTTACGTGCTCTTTCGAATGGCATCAAAATTTTTGCAAAAAAAATTTCACTCAAAATCGACAAAAATCACTGGCCTATAGCCCATGATTTTTTTGGTGAAAAAAATGTTTTGTTACGAAATCAAATAAAAGGGGTCTCATTCGAAAGAGGACGCCAAAAGCAATTAGTTTGGAAGGATTCACTGGAAAGTATCTCAATTTGACGAAACTGGAACGATTTTTGTATCTCCTGGAAGCGTTTCGTTGATGAGTCATTTTTCATTCAATGCGCAATTTCCAGCCTGGAAAATTATCCCAATCCACAGTTTAGAATATCTACTTTCAAATGGCACTGGAAATTTTACTGGAATTCATCGATTTAATTAATTTTGAGCATTCTGAAAATTGACTGGAAATGAGGCCATTGCAACGGTTTTTCGTCATTTTTTTCCATGTTTCCAGGCTCCAGGGAACGGGAAAACCAATTAGACCACCATTTTTTTACGTGCTCTTTCGAATGGCATCAAAATTTTTGCAAAAAAAATTTCACTCAAAATCGACAAAAATCACTGGCCTATAGCCCATGATTTTTTTGGTGAAAAAAATGTTTTGTTACGAAATCAAATAAAAGGGGTCTCATTCGAAAGAGGACGCCAAAAGCAATTAGTTTGGAAGGATTCACTGGAAAGTATCTCAATTTGACGAAACTGGAACGATTTTTGTATCTCCTGGAAGCGTTTCGTTGATGAGTCATTTTTCATTCAATGCGCAATTTCCAGCCTGGAAAATTATCCCAATCCACAGTTTAGAATATCTACTTTCAAATGGCACTGGAAATTTTACTGGAATTCATCGATTTAATTAATTTTGAGCATTCTGAAAATTGACTGGAAATGAGGCCATTGCAACGGTTTTTCGTCATTTTTTTCCATGTTTCCAGGCTCCAGGGAACGGGAAAACCAATTAGACCACCATTTTTTTACGTGCTCTTTCGAATGGCATCAAAATTTTTGCAAAAAAATTTCACTCAAAATCGACAAAAATCACTGGCCTATAGCCCATGATTGTTTTGGTGGAAAAAATTTTTTGTTGCGAAATCAAATAAAAGGGGTCTCATTCGAAAGAGGACGCCAAAAGCAATTAGTTTGGAAGGTTTCACTGAAAAGTATCTCAATTTGACGAAACTGGAACGATTTTTGTATCTCCTGGAAGCGTTTCGTTGATGAGTCATTTTTCATTCAATGCGCAATTTCCAGCCTGGAAAATTATCCCAATCCACAGTTTAGAATATCTACTTTCAAATGGCACTGGAAATTTTACCGTAATTCATCGAATTAATTAATTTTGAGCATTCTGAAAATTGACTGGAAATGAGGCCATTGCAACGGTTTTTCGTCATTTTTTTCCATGTTTCCAGGCTCCAGGGAACGGGAAAACCAATTAGACCACCATTTTTTTACGTGCTCTTTCGAATGGCATCAAAATTTTTGCAAAAAAAATTTCACTCAAAATCGACAAAAATCACTGGCCTATAGCCCATGATTTTTTTGGTGAAAAAAATGTTTTGTTACGAAATCAAATAAAAGGGGTCTCATTCGAAAGAGGACGCCAAAAGCAATTAGTTTGGAAGGATTCACTGGAAAGTATCTCAATTTGACGAAACTGGAACGATTTTTGTATCTCCTGGAAGCGTTTCGTTGATGAGTCATTTTTCATTCAATGCGCAATTTCCAGCCTGGAAAATTATCCCAATCCACAGTTTAGAATATCTACTTTCAAATGGCACTGGAAATTTTACTGGAATTCATCGATTTAATTAATTTTGAGCATTCTGAAAATTGACTGGAAATGAGGCCATTGCAACGGTTTTTCGTCATTTTTTTCCATGTTTCCAGGCTCCAGGGAACGGGAAAACCAATTAGACCACCATTTTTTTACGTGCTCTTTCGAATGGCATCAAAATTTTTGCAAAAAAAATTTCACTCAAAATCGACAAAAATCACTGGCCTATAGCCCATGATTTTTTTGGTGAAAAAAATGTTTTGTTACGAAATCAAATAAAAGGGGTCTCATTCGAAAGAGGACGCCAAAAGCAATTAGTTTGGAAGGATTCACTGGAAAGTATCTCAATTTGACGAAACTGGAACGATTTTTGTATCTCCTGGAAGCGTTTCGTTGATGAGTCATTTTTCATTCAATGCGCAATTTCCAGCCTGGAAAATTATCCCAATCCACAGTTTAGAATATCTACTTTCAAATGGCACTGGAAATTTTACTGGAATTCATCGATTTAATTAATTTTGAGCATTCTGAAAATTGACTGGAAATGAGGCCATTGCAACGGTTTTTCGTCATTTTTTTCCATGTTTCCAGGCTCCAGGGAACGGGAAAACCAATTAGACCACCATTTTTTTACGTGCTCTTTCGAATGGCATCAAAATTTTTGCAAAAAAATTTCACTCAAAATCGACAAAAATCACTGGCCTATAGCCCATGATTTTTTTGGTGAAAAAAATGTTTTGTTACGAAATCAAATAAAAGGGGTCTCATTCGAAAGAGGACGCCAAAAGCAATTAGTTTGGAAGGATTCACTGGAAAGTATCTCAATTTGACGAAACTGGAACGATTTTTGTATCTCCTGGAAGCGTTTCGTTGATGAGTCATTTTTCATTCAATGCGCAATTTCCAGCCTGGAAAATTATCCCAATCCACAGTTTAGAATATCTACTTTCAAATGGCACTGGAAATTTTACCGTAATTCATCGAATTAATTAATTTTGAGCATTCTGAAAATTGACTGGAAATGAGGCCATTGCAACGGTTTTTCGTCATTTTTTTCCATGTTTCCAGGCTCCAGGGAACGGGAAAACCAATTAGACCACCATTTTTTTACGTGCTCTTTCGAATGGCATCAAAATTTTTGCAAAAAAATTTCACTCAAAATCGACAAAAATCACTGGCCTATAGCCCATGATTGTTTTGGTGGAAAAAATTTTTTGTTGCGAAATCAAATAAAAGGGGTCTCATTCGAAAGAGGACGCCAAAAGCAATTAGTTTGGAAGGTTTCACTGAAAAGTATCTCAATTTGACGAAACTGGAACGATTTTTGTATCTCCTGGAAGCGTTTCGTTGATGAGTCATTTTTCATTCAATGCGCAATTTCCAGCCTGGAAAATTATCCCAATCCACAGTTTAGAATATCTACTTTCAAATGGCACTGGAAATTTTACCGTAATTCATCGAATTAATTAATTTTGAGCATTCTGAAAATTGACTGGAAATGAGGCCATTGCAACGGTTTTTCGTCATTTTTTTCCATGTTTCCAGGCTCCAGGGAACGGGAAAACCAATTAGACCACCATTTTTTTACGTGCTCTTTCGAATGGCATCAAAATTTTTGCAAAAAAAATTTCACTCAAAATCGACAAAAATCACTGGCCTATAGCCCATGATTTTTTTGGTGAAAAAAATGTTTTGTTACGAAATCAAATAAAAGGGGTCTCATTCGAAAGAGGACGCCAAAAGCAATTAGTTTGGAAGGATTCACTGGAAAGTATCTCAATTTGACGAAACTGGAACGATTTTTGTATCTCCTGGAAGCGTTTCGTTGATGAGTCATTTTTCATTCAATGCGCAATTTCCAGCCTGGAAAATTATCCCAATCCACAGTTTAGAATATCTACTTTCAAATGGCACTGGAAATTTTACTGGAATTCATCGATTTAATTAATTTTGAGCATTCTGAAAATTGACTGGAAATGAGGCCATTGCAACGGTTTTTCGTCATTTTTTTCCATGTTTCCAGGCTCCAGGGAACGGGAAAACCAATTAGACCACCATTTTTTTACGTGCTCTTTCGAATGGCATCAAAATTTTTGCAAAAAAAATTTCACTCAAAATCGACAAAAATCACTGGCCTATAGCCCATGATTTTTTTGGTGAAAAAAATGTTTTGTTACGAAATCAAATAAAAGGGGTCTCATTCGAAAGAGGACGCCAAAAGCAATTAGTTTGGAAGGATTCACTGGAAAGTATCTCAATTTGACGAAACTGGAACGATTTTTGTATCTCCTGGAAGCGTTTCGTTGATGAGTCATTTTTCATTCAATGCGCAATTTCCAGCCTGGAAAATTATCCCAATCCACAGTTTAGAATATCTACTTTCAAATGGCACTGGAAATTTTACTGGAATTCATCGATTTAATTAATTTTGAGCATTCTGAAAATTGACTGGAAATGAGGCCATTGCAACGGTTTTTCGTCATTTTTTTCCATGTTTCCAGGCTCCAGGGAACGGGAAAACCAATTAGACCACCATTTTTTTACGTGCTCTTTCGAATGGCATCAAAATTTTTGCAAAAAAATTTCACTCAAAATCGACAAAAATCACTGGCCTATAGCCCATGATTTTTTTGGTGAAAAAAATGTTTTGTTACGAAATCAAATAAAAGGGGTCTCATTCGAAAGAGGACGCCAAAAGCAATTAGTTTGGAAGGATTCACTGGAAAGTATCTCAATTTGACGAAACTGGAACGATTTTTGTATCTCCTGGAAGCGTTTCGTTGATGAGTCATTTTTCATTCAATGCGCAATTTCCAGCCTGGAAAATTATCCCAATCCACAGTTTAGAATATCTACTTTCAAATGGCACTGGAAATTTTACCGTAATTCATCGAATTAATTAATTTTGAGCATTCTGAAAATTGACTGGAAATGAGGCCATTGCAACGGTTTTTCGTCATTTTTTTCCATGTTTCCAGGCTCCAGGGAACGGGAAAACCAATTAGACCACCATTTTTTTACGTGCTCTTTCGAATGGCATCAAAATTTTTGCAAAAAAAATGTCACTCAAAATCGACAAAAATCACTGGCCTATAGCCCATGATTTTTTTGGTGAAAAAAATGTTTTGTTACGAAATCAAATAAAAGGGGTCTCATTCGAAAGAGGACGCCAAAAGCAATTAGTTTGGAAGGATTCACTGGAAAGTATCTCAATTTGACGAAACTGGAACGATTTTTGTATCTCCTGGAAGCGTTTCGTTGATGAGTCATTTTTCATTCAATGCGCAATTTCCAGCCTGGAAAATTATCCCAATCCACAGTTTAGAATATCTACTTTCAAATGGCACTGGAAATTTTACTGGAATTCATCGATTTAATTAATTTTGAGCATTCTGAAAATTGACTGGAAATGAGGCCATTGCAACGGTTTTTCGTCATTTTTTTCCATGTTTCCAGGCTCCAGGGAACGGGAAAACCAATTAGACCACCATTTTTTTACGTGCTCTTTCGAATGGCATCAAAATTTTTGCAAAAAAATTTCACTCAAAATCGACAAAAATCACTGGCCTATAGCCCATGATTTTTTTGGTGAAAAAAATGTTTTGTTACGAAATCAAATAAAAGGGGTCTCATTCGAAAGAGGACGCCAAAAGCAATTAGTTTGGAAGGATTCACTGGAAAGTATCTCAATTTGACGAAACTGGAACGATTTTTGTATCTCCTGGAAGCGTTTCGTTGATGAGTCATTTTTCATTCAATGCGCAATTTCCAGCCTGGAAAATTATCCCAATCCACAGTTTAGAATATCTACTTTCAAATGGCACTGGAAATTTTACTGGAATTCATCGATTTAATTAATTTTGAGCATTCTGAAAATTGACTGGAAATGAGGCCATTGCAACGGTTTTTCGTCATTTTTTCCATGTTTCCAGGCTCCAGGGAACGGGAAAACCAATTAGACCACCATTTTTTTACGTGCTCTTTCGAATGGCATCAAAATTTTTGCAAAAAAAATTTCACTCAAAATCGACAAAAATCACTGGCCTATAGCCCATGATTTTTTTGGTGAAAAAAATGTTTTGTTACGAAATCAAATAAAAGGGGTCTCATTCGAAAGAGGACGCCAAAAGCAATTAGTTTGGAAGGATTCACTGGAAAGTATCTCAATTTGACGAAACTGGAACGATTTTTGTATCTCCTGGAAGCGTTTCGTTGATGAGTCATTTTTCATTCAATGCGCAATTTCCAGCCTGGAAAATTATCCCAATCCACAGTTTAGAATATCTACTTTCAAATGGCACTGGAAATTTTACTGGAATTCATCGATTTAATTAATTTTGAGCATTCTGAAAATTGACTGGAAATGAGGCCATTGCAACGGTTTTTCGTCATTTTTTTCCATGTTTCCAGGCTCCAGGGAACGGGAAAACCAATTAGACCACCATTTTTTTACGTGCTCTTTCGAATGGCATCAAAATTTTTGCAAAAAAAATTTCACTCAAAATCGACAAAAATCACTGGCCTATAGCCCATGCTTTTTTTGGTGAAAAAAATGTTTTGTTACGAAATCAAATAAAAGGGGTCTCATTCGAAAGAGGACGCCAAAAGCAATTAGTTTGGAAGGATTCACTGGAAAGTATCTCAATTTGACGAAACTGGAACGATTTTTGTATCTCCTGGAAGCGTTTCGTTGATGAGTCATTTTTCATTCAATGCGCAATTTCCAGCCTGGAAAATTATCCCAATCCACAGTTTAGAATATCTACTTTCAAATGGCACTGGAAATTTTACTGGAATTCATCGATTTAATTAATTTTGAGCATTCTGAAAATTGACTGGAAATGAGGCCATTGCAACGGTTTTTCGTCATTTTTTTCCATGTTTCCAGGCTCCAGGGAACGGGAAAACCAATTAGACCACCATTTTTTTACGTGCTCTTTCGAATGGCATCAAAATTTTTGCAAAAAAATTTCACTCAAAATCGACAAAAATCACTGGCCTATAGCCCATGATTTTTTTGGTGAAAAAAATGTTTTGTTACGAAATCAAATAAAAGGGGTCTCATTCGAAAGAGGACGCCAAAAGCAATTAGTTTGGAAGGATTCACTGGAAAGTATCTCAATTTGACGAAACTGGAACGATTTTTGTATCTCCTGGAAGCGTTTCGTTGATGAGTCATTTTTCATTCAATGCGCAATTTCCAGCCTGGAAAATTATCCCAATCCACAGTTTAGAATATCTACTTTCAAATGGCACTGGAAATTTTACCGTAATTCATCGAATTAATTAATTTTGAGCATTCTGAAAATTGACTGGAAATGAGGCCATTGCAACGGTTTTTCGTCATTTTTTTCCATGTTTCCAGGCTCCAGGGAACGGGAAAACCAATTAGACCACCATTTTTTTACGTGCTCTTTCGAATGGCATCAAAATTTTTGCAAAAAAAAATTTCACTCAAAATCGACAAAAATCACTGGCCTATTATAGCCCATGATTTTTTTGGTGAAAAAAATGTTTTGTTACGAAATCAAATAAAAGGGGTCTCATTCGAAAGAGGACGCCAAAAGCAATTAGTTTGGAAGGATTCACTGGAAAGTATCTCAATTTGACGAAACTGGAACGATTTTTGTATCTCCTGGAAGCGTTTCGTTGATGAGTCATTTTTCATTCAATGCGCAATTTCCAGCCTGGAAAATTATCCCAATCCACAGTTTAGAATATCTACTTTCAAATGGCACTGGAAATTTTACTGGAATTCATCGATTTAATTAATTTTGAGCATTCTGAAAATTGACTGGAAATGAGGCCATTGCAACGGTTTTTCGTCATTTTTTTCCATGTTTCCAGGCTCCAGGGAACGGGAAAACCAATTAGACCACCATTTTTTTACGTGCTCTTTCGAATGGCATCAAAATTTTTGCAAAAAAAATTTCACTCAAAATCGACAAAAATCACTGGCCTATAGCCCATGATTTTTTTGGTGAAAAAAATGTTTTGTTACGAAATCAAATAAAAGGGGTCTCATTCGAAAGAGGACGCCAAAAGCAATTAGTTTGGAAGGATTCACTGGAAAGTATCTCAATTTGACGAAACTGGAACGATTTTTGTATCTCCTGGAAGCGTTTCGTTGATGAGTCATTTTTCATTCAATGCGCAATTTCCAGCCTGGAAAATTATCCCAATCCACAGTTTAGAATATCTACTTTCAAATGGCACTGGAAATTTTACTGGAATTCATCGATTTAATTAATTTTGAGCATTCTGAAAATTGACTGGAAATGAGGCCATTGCAACGGTTTTTCGTCATTTTTTTCCATGTTTCCAGGCTCCAGGGAACGGGAAAACCAATTAGACCACCATTTTTTTACGTGCTCTTTCGAATGGCATCAAAATTTTTGCAAAAAAAATTTCACTCAAAATCGACAAAAATCACTGGCCTATAGCCCATGATTTTTTTGGTGAAAAAAATGTTTTGTTACGAAATCAAATAAAAGGGGTCTCATTCGAAAGAGGACGCCAAAAGCAATTAGTTTGGAAGGATTCACTGGAAAGTATCTCAATTTGACGAAACTGGAACGATTTTTGTATCTCCTGGAAGCGTTTCGTTGATGAGTCATTTTTCATTCAATGCGCAATTTCCAGCCTGGAAAATTATCCCAATCCACAGTTTAGAATATCTACTTTCAAATGGCACTGGAAATTTTACTGGAATTCATCGATTTAATTAATTTTGAGCATTCTGAAAATTGACTGGAAATGAGGCCATTGCAACGGTTTTTCGTCATTTTTTTCCATGTTTCCAGGCTCCAGGGAACGGGAAAACCAATTAGACCACCATTTTTTTACGTGCTCTTTCGAATGGCATCAAAATTTTTGCAAAAAAATTTCACTCAAAATCGACAAAAATCACTGGCCTATAGCCCATGATTGTTTTGGTGGAAAAAATTTTTTGTTGCGAAATCAAATAAAAGGGGTCTCATTCGAAAGAGGACCCCAAAAGCAATTAGTTTGGAAGGATTCACTGGAAAGTATCTCAATTTGACGAAACTGGAACGATTTTTGTATCTCCTGGAAGCGTTTCGTTGATGAGTCATTTTTCATTCAATGCGCAATTTCCAGCCTGGAAAATTATCCCAATCCACAGTTTAGAATATCTACTTTCAAATGGCACTGGAAATTTTACTGGAATTCATCGATTTAATTAATTTTGAGCATTCTGAAAATTGACTGGAAATGAGGCCATTGCAACGGTTTTTCGTCATTTTTTTCCATGTTTCCAGGCTCCAGGGAACGGGAAAACCAATTAGACCACCATTTTTTTACGTGCTCTTTCGAATGGCATCAAAATTTTTGCAAAAAAAATTTCACTCAAAATCGACAAAAATCACTGGCCTATAGCCCATGATTTTTTTGGTGAAAAAAATGTTTTGTTACGAAATCAAATAAAAGGGGTCTCATTCGAAAGAGGACGCCAAAAGCAATTAGTTTGGAAGGATTCACTGGAAAGTATCTCAATTTGACGAAACTGGAACGATTTTTGTATCTCCTGGAAGCGTTTCGTTGATGAGTCATTTTTCATTCAATGCGCAATTTCCAGCCTGGAAAATTATCCCAATCCACAGTTTAGAATATCTACTTTCAAATGGCACTGGAAATTTTACTGGAATTCATCGATTTAATTAATTTTGAGCATTCTGAAAATTGACTGGAAATGAGGCCATTGCAACGGTTTTTCGTCATTTTTTTCCATGTTTCCAGGCTCCAGGGAACGGGAAAACCAATTAGACCACCATTTTTTTACGTGCTCTTTCGAATGGCATCAAAATTTTTGCAAAAAAAATTTCACTCAAAATCGACAAAAATCACTGGCCTATAGCCCATGATTTTTTTGGTGAAAAAAATGTTTTGTTACGAAATCAAATAAAAGGGGTCTCATTCGAAAGAGGACGCCAAAAGCAATTAGTTTGGAAGGATTCACTGGAAAGTATCTCAATTTGACGAAACTGGAACGATTTTTGTATCTCCTGGAAGCGTTTCGTTGATGAGTCATTTTTCATTCAATGCGCAATTTCCAGCCTGGAAAATTATCCCAATCCACAGTTTAGAATATCTACTTTCAAATGGCACTGGAAATTTTACTGGAATTCATCGATTTAATTAATTTTGAGCATTCTGAAAATTGACTGGAAATGAGGCCATTGCAACGGTTTTTCGTCATTTTTTTCCATGTTTCCAGGCTCCAGGGAACGGGAAAACCAATTAGACCACCATTTTTTACGTGCTCTTTCGAATGGCATCAAAATTTTTGCAAAAAAAATTTCACTCAAAATCGACAAAAATCACTGGCCTATAGCCCATGATTTTTTTGGTGAAAAAAATTTTTTGTTACGAAATCAAATAAAAGGGGTCTCATTCGAAAGAGGACGCCAAAAGCAATTAGTTTGGAAGGATTCACTGGAAAGTATCTCAATTTGACGAAACTGGAACGATTTTTGTATCTCCTGGAAGCGTTTCGTTGATGAGTCATTTTTCATTCAATGCGCAATTTCCAGCCTGGAAAATTATCCCAATCCACAGTTTAGAATATCTACTTTCAAATGGCACTGGAAATTTTACTGGAATTCATCGAATTAATTAACTTTGAGCATTCTGAAAATTGACTGGCAATGAGGCCATTGCAACGGTTTTTCGTCATTTTTTTCCATGTTTCCAGGCTCCAGGGAACGGGAAAACCAATTAGACCACCATTTTTTTACGTGCTCTTTCGAATGGCATCAAAATTTTTGCAAAAAAAATTTCACTCAAAATCGACAAAAATCACTGGCCTATAGCCCATGATTTTTTTGGTGAAAAAAATGTTTTGTTACGAAATCAAATAAAAGGGGTCTCATTCGAAAGAGGACGCCAAAAGCAATTAGTTTGGAAGGATTCACTGGAAAGTATCTCAATTTGACGAAACTGGAACGATTTTTGTATCTCCTGGAAGCGTTTCGTTGATGAGTCATTTTTCATTCAATGCGCAATTTCCAGCCTGGAAAATTATCCCAATCCACAGTTTAGAATATCTACTTTCAAATGGCACTGGAAATTTTACTGGAATTCATCGATTTAATTAATTTT
Source organism: Leptarthrus brevirostris (assembly GCA_964036015.1). NCBI lineage: Eukaryota > Metazoa > Arthropoda > Insecta > Diptera > Asilidae > Leptarthrus > Leptarthrus brevirostris. Next base: position 13,188,648 of record OZ038373.1, read on the forward strand.
GAGCATTCTGAAAATTGACTGGAAATGAGGCCATTGCAACGGTTTTTCGTCATTTTTTTCCATGTTTCCAGGCTCCAGGGAACGGGAAAACCAATTAGACCACCATTTTTTTACGTGCTCTTTCGAATGGCATCAAAATTTTTGCAAAAAAAATTTCACTCAAAATCGACAAAAATCACTGGCCTATAGCCCATGATTTTTTTGGTGAAAAAAATGTTTTGTTACGAAATCAAATAAAAGGGGTCTCATTCGAAAGAGGACGCCAAAAGCAATTAGTTTGGAAGGATTCACTGGAAAGTATCTCAATTTGACGAAACTGGAACGATTTTTGTATCTCCTGGAAGCGTTTCGTTGATGAGTCATTTTTCATTCAATGCGCAATTTCCAGCCTGGAAAATTATCCCAATCCACAGTTTAGAATATCTACTTTCAAATGGCACTGGAAATTTTACCGTAATTCATCGAATTAATTAATTTTGAGCATTCTGAAAATTGACTGGAAATGAGGCCATTGCAACGGTTTTTCGTCATTTTTTTCCATGTTTCCAGGCTCCAGGGAACGGGAAAACCAATTAGACCACCATTTTTTTACGTGCTCTTTCGAATGGCATCAAAATTTTTGCAAAAAAAATGTCACTCAAAATCGACAAAAATCACTGGCCTATAGCCCATGATTTTTTTGGTGAAAAAAATGTTTTGTTACGAAATCAAATAAAAGGGGTCTCATTCGAAAGAGGACGCCAAAAGCAATTAGTTTGGAAGGATTCACTGGAAAGTATCTCAATTTGACGAAACTGGAACGATTTTTGTATCTCCTGGAAGCGTTTCGTTGATGAGTCATTTTTCATTCAATGCGCAATTTCCAGCCTGGAAAATTATCCCAATCCACAGTTTAGAATATCTACTTTCAAATGGCACTGGAAATTTTACTGGAATTCATCGATTTAATTAATTTTGAGCATTCTGAAAATTGACTGGAAATGAGGCCATTGCAACGGTTTTTCGTCATTTTTTTCCATGTTTCCAGGCTCCAGGGAACGGGAAAACCAATTAGACCACCATTTTTTTACGTGCTCTTTCGAATGGCATCAAAATTTTTGCAAAAAAAATTTCACTCAAAATCGACAAAAATCACTGGCCTATAGCCCATGATTTTTTTGGTGAAAAAAATGTTTTGTTACGAAATCAAATAAAAGGGGTCTCATTCGAAAGAGGACGCCAAAAGCAATTAGTTTGGAAGGATTCACTGGAAAGTATCTCAATTTGACGAAACTGGAACGATTTTTGTATCTCCTGGAAGCGTTTCGTTGATGAGTCATTTTTCATTCAATGCGCAATTTCCAGCCTGGAAAATTATCCCAATCCACAGTTTAGAATATCTACTTTCAAATGGCACTGGAAATTTTACTGGAATTCATCGATTTAATTAATTTTGAGCATTCTGAAAATTGACTGGAAATGAGGCCATTGCAACGGTTTTTCGTCATTTTTTTCCATGTTTCCAGGCTCCAGGGAACGGGAAAACCAATTAGACCACCATTTTTTTACGTGCTCTTTCGAATGGCATCAAAATTTTTGCAAAAAAAATTTCACTCAAAATCGACAAAAATCACTGGCCTATAGCCCATGATTTTTTTGGTGAAAAAAATGTTTTGTTACGAAATCAAATAAAAGGGGTCTCATTCGAAAGAGGACGCCAAAAGCAATTAGTTTGGAAGGATTCACTGGAAAGTATCTCAATTTGACGAAACTGGAACGATTTTTGTATCTCCTGGAAGCGTTTCGTTGATGAGTCATTTTTCATTCAATGCGCAATTTCCAGCCTGGAAAATTATCCCAATCCACAGTTTAGAATATCTACTTTCAAATGGCACTGGAAATTTTACTGGAATTCATCGATTTAATTAATTTTGAGCATTCTGAAAATTGACTGGAAATGAGGCCATTGCAACGGTTTTTCGTCATTTTTTTCCATGTTTCCAGGCTCCAGGGAACGGGAAAACCAATTAGACCACCATTTTTTTACGTGCTCTTTCGAATGGCATCAAAATTTTTGCAAAAAAATTTCACTCAAAATCGACAAAAATCACTGGCCTATAGCCCATGATTTTTTTGGTGAAAAAAATGTTTTGTTACGAAATCAAATAAAAGGGGTCTCATTCGAAAGAGGACGCCAAAAGCAATTAGTTTGGAAGGATTCACTGGAAAGTATCTCAATTTGACGAAACTGGAACGATTTTTGTATCTCCTGGAAGCGTTTCGTTGATGAGTCATTTTTCATTCAATGCGCAATTTCCAGCCTGGAAAATTATCCCAATCCACAGTTTAGAATATCTACTTTCAAATGGCACTGGAAATTTTACTGGAATTCATCGATTTAATTAATTTTGAGCATTCTGAAAATTGACTGGAAATGAGGCCATTGCAACGGTTTTTCGTCATTTTTTTCCATGTTTCCAGGCTCCAGGGAACGGGAAAACCAATTAGACCACCATTTTTTTACGTGCTCTTTCGAATGGCATCAAAATTTTTGCAAAAAAAATTTCACTCAAAATCGACAAAAATCACTGGCCTATAGCCCATGATTTTTTTGGTGAAAAAAATGTTTTGTTACGAAATCAAATAAAAGGGGTCTCATTCGAAAGAGGACGCCAAAAGCAATTAGTTTGGAAGGATTCACTGGAAAGTATCTCAATTTGACGAAACTGGAACGATTTTTGTATCTCCTGGAAGCGTTTCGTTGATGAGTCATTTTTCATTCAATGCGCAATTTCCAGCCTGGAAAATTATCCCAATCCACAGTTTAGAATATCTACTTTCAAATGGCACTGGAAATTTTACTGGAATTCATCGATTTAATTAATTTTGAGCATTCTGAAAATTGACTGGAAATGAGGCCATTGCAACGGTTTTTCGTCATTTTTTTCCATGTTTCCAGGCTCCAGGGAACGGGAAAACCAATTAGACCACCATTTTTTTCCGTGCTCTTTCGAATGGCATCAAAATTTTTGCAAAAAAATTTCACTCAAAATCGACAAAAATCACTGGCCTATAGCCCATGATTTTTTTGGTGAAAAAAATGTTTTGTTACGAAATCAAATAAAAGGGGTCTCATTCGAAAGAGGACGCCAAAAGCAATTAGTTTGGAAGGATTCACTGGAAAGTATCTCAATTTGACGAAACTGGAACGATTTTTGTATCTCCTGGAAGCGTTTCGTTGATGAGTCATTTTTCATTCAATGCGCAATTTCCAGCCTGGAAAATTATCCCAATCCACAGTTTAGAATATCTACTTTCAAATGGCACTGGAAATTTTACTGGAATTCATCGATTTAATTAATTTTGAGCATTCTGAAAATTGACTGGAAATGAGGCCATTGCAACGGTTTTTCGTCATTTTTTTCCATGTTTCCAGGCTCCAGGGAACGGGAAAACCAATTAGACCACCATTTTTTTACGTGCTCTTTCGAATGGCATCAAAATTTTTGCAAAAAAATTTCACTCAAAATCGACAAAAATCACTGGCCTATAGCCCATGATTTTTTTGGTGAAAAAAATGTTTTGTTACGAAATCAAATAAAAGGGGTCTCATTCGAAAGAGGACGCCAAAAGCAATTAGTTTGGAAGGATTCACTGGAAAGTATCTCAATTTGACGAAACTGGAACGATTTTTGTATCTCCTGGAAGCGTTTCGTTGATGAGTCATTTTTCATTCAATGCGCAATTTCCAGCCTGGAAAATTATCCCAATCCACAGTTTAGAATATCTACTTTCAAATGGCACTGGAAATTTTACTGGAATTCATCGATTTAATTAATTTTGAGCATTCTGAAAATTGACTGGAAATGAGGCCATTGCAACGGTTTTTCGTCATTTTTTTCCATGTTTCCAGGCTCCAGGGAACGGGAAAACCAATTAGACCACCATTTTTTTACGTGCTCTTTCGAATGGCATCAAAATTTTTGCAAAAAAAATTTCACTCAAAATCGACAAAAATCACTGGCCTATAGCCCATGATTTTTTTGGTGAAAAAAATGTTTTGTTACGAAATCAAATAAAAGGGGTCTCATTCGAAAGAGGACGCCAAAAGCAATTAGTTTGGAAGGATTCACTGGAAAGTATCTCAATTTGACGAAACTGGAACGATTTTTGTATCTCCTGGAAGCGTTTCGTTGATGAGTCATTTTTCATTCAATGCGCAATTTCCAGCCTGGAAAATTATCCCAATCCACAGTTTAGAATATCTACTTTCAAATGGCACTGGAAATTTTACTGGAATTCATCGATTTAATTAATTTTGAGCATTCTGAAAATTGACTGGAAATGAGGCCATTGCAACGGTTTTTCGTCATTTTTTTCCATGTTTCCAGGCTCCAGGGAACGGGAAAACCAATTAGACCACCATTTTTTTACGTGCTCTTTCGAATGGCATCAAAATTTTTGCAAAAAAATTTCACTCAAAATCGACAAAAATCACTGGCCTATAGCCCATGATTTTTTTGGTGAAAAAAATGTTTTGTTACGAAATCAAATAAAAGGGGTCTCATTCGAAAGAGGACGCCAAAAGCAATTAGTTTGGAAGGATTCACTGGAAAGTATCTCAATTTGACGAAACTGGAACGATTTTTGTATCTCCTGGAAGCGTTTCGTTGATGAGTCATTTTTCATTCAATGCGCAATTTCCAGCCTGGAAAATTATCCCAATCCACAGTTTAGAATATCTACTTTCAAATGGCACTGGAAATTTTACTGGAATTCATCGATTTAATTAATTTTGAGCATTCTGAAAATTGACTGGAAATGAGGCCATTGCAACGGTTTTTCGTCATTTTTTTCCATGTTTCCAGGCTCCAGGGAACGGGAAAACCAATTAGACCACCATTTTTTTACGTGCTCTTTCGAATGGCATCAAAATTTTTGCAAAAAAAATTTCACTCAAAATCGACAAAAATCACTGGCCTATAGCCCATGATTTTTTTGGTGAAAAAAATGTTTTGTTACGAAATCAAATAAAAGGGGTCTCATTCGAAAGAGGACGCCAAAAGCAATTAGTTTGGAAGGATTCACTGGAAAGTATCTCAATTTGACGAAACTGGAACGATTTTTGTATCTCCTGGAAGCGTTTCGTTGATGAGTCATTTTTCATTCAATGCGCAATTTCCAGCCTGGAAAATTATCCCAATCCACAGTTTAGAATATCTACTTTCAAATGGCACTGGAAATTTTACTGGAATTCATCGATTTAATTAATTTTGAGCATTCTGAAAATTGACTGGAAATGAGGCCATTGCAACGGTTTTTCGTCATTTTTTTCCATGTTTCCAGGCTCCAGGGAACGGGAAAACCAATTAGACCACCATTTTTTTACGTGCTCTTTCGAATGGCATCAAAATTTTTGCAAAAAAAATTTCACTCAAAATCGACAAAAATCACTGGCCTATAGCCCATGATTTTTTTGGTGAAAAAAATGTTTTGTTACGAAATCAAATAAAAGGGGTCTCATTCGAAAGAGGACGCCAAAAGCAATTAGTTTGGAAGGATTCACTGGAAAGTATCTCAATTTGACGAAACTGGAACGATTTTTGTATCTCCTGGAAGCGTTTCGTTGATGAGTCATTTTTCATTCAATGCGCAATTTCCAGCCTGGAAAATTATCCCAATCCACAGTTTAGAATATCTACTTTCAAATGGCACTGGAAATTTTACTGGAATTCATCGATTTAATTAATTTTGAGCATTCTGAAAATTGACTGGAAATGAGGCCATTGCAACGGTTTTTCGTCATTTTTTTCCATGTTTCCAGGCTCCAGGGAACGGGAAAACCAATTAGACCACCATTTTTTTACGTGCTCTTTCGAATGGCATCAAAATTTTTGCAAAAAAATTTCACTCAAAATCGACAAAAATCACTGGCCTATAGCCCATGATTTTTTTGGTGAAAAAAATGTTTTGTTACGAAATCAAATAAAAGGGGTCTCATTCGAAAGAGGACGCCAAAAGCAATTAGTTTGGAAGGATTCACTGGAAAGTATCTCAATTTGACGAAACTGGAACGATTTTTGTATCTCCTGGAAGCGTTTCGTTGATGAGTCATTTTTCATTCAATGCGCAATTTCCAGCCTGGAAAATTATCCCAATCCACAGTTTAGAATATCTACTTTCAAATGGCACTGGAAATTTTACTGGAATTCATCGATTTAATTAATTTTGAGCATTCTGAAAATTGACTGGAAATGAGGCCATTGCAACGGTTTTTCGTCATTTTTTTCCATGTTTCCAGGCTCCAGGGAACGGGAAAACCAATTAGACCACCATTTTTTTACGTGCTCTTTCGAATGGCATCAAAATTTTTGCAAAAAAAATTTCACTCAAAATCGACAAAAATCACTGGCCTATAGCCCATGATTTTTTTGGTGAAAAAAATGTTTTGTTACGAAATCAAATAAAAGGGGTCTCATTCGAAAGAGGACGCCAAAAGCAATTAGTTTGGAAGGATTCACTGGAAAGTATCTCAATTTGACGAAACTGGAACGATTTTTGTATCTCCTGGAAGCGTTTCGTTGATGAGTCATTTTTCATTCAATGCGCAATTTCCAGCCTGGAAAATTATCCCAATCCACAGTTTAGAATATCTACTTTCAAATGGCACTGGAAATTTTACTGGAATTCATCGATTTAATTAATTTTGAGCATTCTGAAAATTGACTGGAAATGAGGCCATTGCAACGGTTTTTCGTCATTTTTTTCCATGTTTCCAGGCTCCAGGGAACGGGAAAACCAATTAGACCACCATTTTTTTACGTGCTCTTTCGAATGGCATCAAAATTTTTGCAAAAAAATTTCACTCAAAATCGACAAAAATCACTGGCCTATAGCCCATGATTTTTTTGGTGAAAAAAATGTTTTGTTACGAAATCAAATAAAAGGGGTCTCATTCGAAAGAGGACGCCAAAAGCAATTAGTTTGGAAGGATTCACTGGAAAGTATCTCAATTTGACGAAACTGGAACGATTTTTGTATCTCCTGGAAGCGTTTCGTTGATGAGTCATTTTTCATTCAATGCGCAATTTCCAGCCTGGAAAATTATCCCAATCCACAGTTTAGAATATCTACTTTCAAATGGCACTGGAAATTTTACTGGAATTCATCGATTTAATTAATTTTGAGCATTCTGAAAATTGACTGGAAATGAGGCCATTGCAACGGTTTTTCGTCATTTTTTTCCATGTTTCCAGGCTCCAGGGAACGGGAAAACCAATTAGACCACCATTTTTTTACGTGCTCTTTCGAATGGCATCAAAATTTTTGCAAAAAAAATTTCACTCAAAATCGACAAAAATCACTGGCCTATAGCCCATGATTTTTTTGGTGAAAAAAATGTTTTGTTACGAAATCAAATAAAAGGGGTCTCATTCGAAAGAGGACGCCAAAAGCAATTAGTTTGGAAGGATTCACTGGAAAGTATCTCAATTTGACGAAACTGGAACGATTTTTGTATCTCCTGGAAGCGTTTCGTTGATGAGTCATTTTTCATTCAATGCGCAATTTCCAGCCTGGAAAATTATCCCAATCCACAGTTTAGAATATCTACTTTCAAATGGCACTGGAAATTTTACTGGAATTCATCGATTTAATTAATTTTGAGCATTCTGAAAATTGACTGGAAATGAGGCCATTGCAACGGTTTTTCGTCATTTTTTTCCATGTTTCCAGGCTCCAGGGAACGGGAAAACCAATTAGACCACCATTTTTTTACGTGCTCTTTCGAATGGCATCAAAATTTTTGCAAAAAAAATTTCACTCAAAATCGACAAAAATCACTGGCCTATAGCCCATGATTTTTTTGGTGAAAAAAATGTTTTGTTACGAAATCAAATAAAAGGGGTCTCATTCGAAAGAGGACGCCAAAAGCAATTAGTTTGGAAGGATTCACTGGAAAGTATCTCAATTTGACGAAACTGGAACGATTTTTGTATCTCCTGGAAGCGTTTCGTTGATGAGTCATTTTTCATTCAATGCGCAATTTCCAGCCTGGAAAATTATCCCAATCCACAGTTTAGAATATCTACTTTCAAATGGCACTGGAAATTTTACTGGAATTCATCGATTTAATTAATTTTGAGCATTCTGAAAATTGACTGGAAATGAGGCCATTGCAACGGTTTTTCGTCATTTTTTTCCATGTTTCCAGGCTCCAGGGAACGGGAAAACCAATTAGACCACCATTTTTTTACGTGCTCTTTCGAATGGCATCAAAATTTTTGCAAAAAAAATTTCACTCAAAATCGACAAAAATCACTGGCCTATAGCCCATGATTTTTTTGGTGAAAAAAATGTTTTGTTACGAAATCAAATAAAAGGGGTCTCATTCGAAAGAGGACGCCAAAAGCAATTAGTTTGGAAGGATTCACTGGAAAGTATCTCAATTTGACGAAACTGGAACGATTTTTGTATCTCCTGGAAGCGTTTCGTTGATGAGTCATTTTTCATTCAATGCGCAATTTCCAGCCTGGAAAATTATCCCAATCCACAGTTTAGAATATCTACTTTCAAATGGCACTGGAAATTTTACTGGAATTCATCGATTTAATTAATTTTGAGCATTCTGAAAATTGACTGGAAATGAGGCCATTGCAACGGTTTTTCGTCATTTTTTTCCATGTTTCCAGGCTCCAGGGAACGGGAAAACCAATTAGACCACCATTTTTTTACGTGCTCTTTCGAATGGCATCAAAATTTTTGCAAAAAAATTTCACTCAAAATCGACAAAAATCACTGGCCTATAGCCCATGATTTTTTTGGTGAAAAAAATGTTTTGTTACGAAATCAAATAAAAGGGGTCTCATTCGAAAGTGGACGCCAAAAGCAATTAGTTTGGAAGGATTCACTGGAAAGTATCTCAATTTGACGAAACTGGAACGATTTTTGTATCTCCTGGAAGCGTTTCGTTGATGAGTCATTTTTCATTCAATGCGCAATTTCCAGCCTGGAAAATTATCCCAATCCACAGTTTAGAATATCTACTTTCAAATGGCACTGGAAATTTTACTGGAATTCATCGATTTAATTAATTTTGAGCATTCTGAAAATTGACTGGAAATGAGGCCATTGCAACGGTTTTTCGTCATTTTTTTCCATGTTTCCAGGCTCCAGGGAACGGGAAAACCAATTAGACCACCATTTTTTTACGTGCTCTTTCGAATGGCATCAAAATTTTTGCAAAAAAAATTTCACTCAAAATCGACAAAAATCACTGGCCTATAGCCCATGATTTTTTTGGTGAAAAAAATGTTTTGTTACGAAATCAAATAAAAGGGGTCTCATTCGAAAGAGGACGCCAAAAGCAATTAGTTTGGAAGGATTCACTGGAAAGTATCTCAATTTGACGAAACTGGAACGATTTTTGTATCTCCTGGAAGCGTTTCGTTGATGAGTCATTTTTCATTCAATGCGCAATTTCCAGCCTGGAAAATTATCCCAATCCACAGTTTAGAATATCTACTTTCAAATGGCACTGGAAATTTTACTGGAATTCATCGATTTAATTAATTTTGAGCATTCTGAAAATTGACTGGAAATGAGGCCATTGCAACGGTTTTTCGTCATTTTTTTCCATGTTTCCAGGCTCCAGGGAACGGGAAAACCAATTAGACCACCATTTTTTTACGTGCTCTTTCGAATGGCATCAAAATTTTTGCAAAAAAAATTTCACTCAAAATCGACAAAAATCACTGGCCTATAGCCCATGATTTTTTTGGTGAAAAAAATGTTTTGTTACGAAATCAAATAAAAGGGGTCTCATTCGAAAGAGGACGCCAAAAGCAATTAGTTTGGAAGGATTCACTGGAAAGTATCTCAATTTGACGAAACTGGAACGATTTTTGTATCTCCTGGAAGCGTTTCGTTGATGAGTCATTTTTCATTCAATGCGCAATTTCCAGCCTGGAAAATTATCCCAATCCACAGTTTAGAATATCTACTTTCAAATGGCACTGGAAATTTTACTGGAATTCATCGATTTAATTAATTTTGAGCATTCTGAAAATTGACTGGAAATGAGGCCATTGCAACGGTTTTTCGTCATTTTTTTCCATGTTTCCAGGCTCCAGGGAACGGGAAAACCAATTAGACCACCATTTTTTTACGTGCTCTTTCGAATGGCATCAAAATTTTTGCAAAAAAAATTTCACTCAAAATCGACAAAAATCACTGGCCTATAGCCCATGATTTTTTTGGTGAAAAAAATGTTTTGTTACGAAATCAAATAAAAGGGGTCTCATTCGAAAGAGGACGCCAAAAGCAATTAGTTTGGAAGGATTCACTGGAAAGTATCTCAATTTGACGAAACTGGAACGATTTTTGTATCTCCTGGAAGCGTTTCGTTGATGAGTCATTTTTCATTCAATGCGCAATTTCCAGCCTGGAAAATTATCCCAATCCACAGTTTAGAATATCTACTTTCAAATGGCACTGGAAATTTTACTGGAATTCATCGATTTAATTAATTTTGAGCATTCTGAAAATTGACTGGAAATGAGGCCATTGCAACGGTTTTTCGTCATTTTTTTCCATGTTTCCAGGCTCCAGGGAACGGGAAAACCAATTAGACCACCATTTTTTTACGTGCTCTTTCGAATGGCATCAAAATTTTTGCAAAAAAATTTCACTCAAAATCGACAAAAATCACTGGCCTATAGCCCATGATTTTTTTGGTGAAAAAAATGTTTTGTTACGAAATCAAATAAAAGGGGTCTCATTCGAAAGAGGACGCCAAAAGCAATTAGTTTGGAAGGATTCACTGGAAAGTATCTCAATTTGACGAAACTGGAACGATTTTTGTATCTCCTGGAAGCGTTTCGTTGATGAGTCATTTTTCATTCAATGCGCAATTTCCAGCCTGGAAAATTATCCCAATCCACAGTTTAGAATATCTACTTTCAAATGGCACTGGAAATTTTACTGGAATTCATCGATTTAATTAATTTTGAGCATTCTGAAAATTGACTGGAAATGAGGCCATTGCAACGGTTTTTCGTCATTTTTTTCCATGTTTCCAGGCTCCAGGGAACGGGAAAACCAATTAGACCACCATTTTTTTACGTGCTCTTTCGAATGGCATCAAAATTTTTGCAAAAAAAATTTCACTCAAAATCGACAAAAATCACTGGCCTATAGCCCATGATTTTTTTGGTGAAAAAAATGTTTTGTTACGAAATCAAATAAAAGGGGTCTCATTCGAAAGAGGACGCCAAAAGCAATTAGTTTGGAAGGATTCACTGGAAAGTATCTCAATTTGACGAAACTGGAACGATTTTTGTATCTCCTGGAAGCGTTTCGTTGATGAGTCATTTTTCATTCAATGCGCAATTTCCAGCCTGGAAAATTATCCCAATCCACAGTTTAGAATATCTACTTTCAAATGGCACTGGAAATTTTACTGGAATTCATCGATTTAATTAATTTTGAGCATTCTGAAAATTGACTGGAAATGAGGCCATTGCAACGGTTTTTCGTCATTTTTTTCCATGTTTCCAGGCTCCAGGGAACGGGAAAACCAATTAGACCACCATTTTTTTACGTGCTCTTTCGAATGGCATCAAAATTTTTGCAAAAAAAATTTCACTCAAAATCGACAAAAATCACTGGCCTATAGCCCATGATTTTTTTGGTGAAAAAAATGTTTTGTTACGAAATCAAATAAAAGGGGTCTCATTCGAAAGAGGACGCCAAAAGCAATTAGTTTGGAAGGATTCACTGGAAAGTATCTCAATTTGACGAAACTGGAACGATTTTTGTATCTCCTGGAAGCGTTTCGTTGATGAGTCATTTTTCATTCAATGCGCAATTTCCAGCCTGGAAAATTATCCCAATCCACAGTTTAGAATATCTACTTTCAAATGGCACTGGAAATTTTACTGGAATTCATCGATTTAATTAATTTTGAGCATTCTGAAAATTGACTGGAAATGAGGCCATTGCAACGGTTTTTCGTCATTTTTTTCCATGTTTCCAGGCTCCAGGGAACGGGAAAACCAATTAGACCACCATTTTTTTACGTGCTCTTTCGAATGGCATCAAAATTTTTGCAAAAAAATTTCACTCAAAATCGACAAAAATCACTGGCCTATAGCCCATGATTTTTTTGGTGAAAAAAATGTTTTGTTACGAAATCAAATAAAAGGGGTCTCATTCGAAAGAGGACGCCAAAAGCAATTAGTTTGGAAGGATTCACTGGAAAGTATCTCAATTTGACGAAACTGGAACGATTTTTGTATCTCCTGGAAGCGTTTCGTTGATGAGTCATTTTTCATTCAATGCGCAATTTCCAGCCTGGAAAATTATCCCAATCCACAGTTTAGAATATCTACTTTCAAATGGCACTGGAAATTTTACTGGAATTCATCGATTTAATTAATTTTGAGCATTCTGAAAATTGACTGGAAATGAGGCCATTGCAACGGTTTTTCGTCATTTTTTTCCATGTTTCCAGGCTCCAGGGAACGGGAAAACCAATTAGACCACCATTTTTTTACGTGCTCTTTCGAATGGCATCAAAATTTTTGCAAAAAAAATTTCACTCAAAATCGACAAAAATCACTGGCCTATAGCCCATGATTTTTTTGGTGAAAAAAATGTTTTGTTACGAAATCAAATAAAAGGGGTCTCATTCGAAAGAGGACGCCAAAAGCAATTAGTTTGGAAGGATTCACTGGAAAGTATCTCAATTTGACGAAACTGGAACGATTTTTGTATCTCCTGGAAGCGTTTCGTTGATGAGTCATTTTTCATTCAATGCGCAATTTCCAGCCTGGAAAATTATCCCAATCCACAGTTTAGAATATCTACTTTCAAATGGCACTGGAAATTTTACTGGAATTCATCGATTTAATTAATTTTGAGCATTCTGAAAATTGACTGGAAATGAGGCCATTGCAACGGTTTTTCGTCATTTTTTTCCATGTTTCCAGGCTCCAGGGAACGGGAAAACCAATTAGACCACCATTTTTTTACGTGCTCTTTCGAATGGCATCAAAATTTTTGCAAAAAAATTTCACTCAAAATCGACAAAAATCACTGGCCTTATAGCCCATGATTTTTTTGGTGAAAAAAATGTTTTGTTACGAAATCAAATAAAAGGGGTCTCATTCGAAAGAGGACGCCAAAAGCAATTAGTTTGGAAGGATTCACTGGAAAGTATCTCAATTTGACGAAACTGGAACGATTTTTGTATCTCCTGGAAGCGTTTCGTTGATGAGTCATTTTTCATTCAATGCGCAATTTCCAGCCTGGAAAATTATCCCAATCCACAGTTTAGAATATCTACTTTCAAATGGCACTGGAAATTTTACTGGAATTCATCGATTTAATTAATTTTGAGCATTCTGAAAATTGACTGGAAATGAGGCCATTGCAACGGTTTTTCGTCATTTTTTTCCATGTTTCCAGGCTCCAGGGAACGGGAAAACCAATTAGACCACCATTTTTTTACGTGCTCTTTCGAATGGCATCAAAATTTTTGCAAAAAAATTTCACTCAAAATCGACAAAAATCACTGGCCTATAGCCCATGATTTTTTTGGTGAAAAAAATGTTTTGTTACGAAATCAAATAAAAGGGGTCTCATTCGAAAGAGGACGCCAAAAGCAATTAGTTTGGAAGGATTCACTGGAAAGTATCTCAATTTGACGAAACTGGAACGATTTTTGTATCTCCTGGAAGCGTTTCGTTGATGAGTCATTTTTCATTCAATGCGCAATTTCCAGCCTGGAAAATTATCCCAATCCACAGTTTAGAATATCTACTTTCAAATGGCACTGGAAATTTTACTGGAATTCATCGATTTAATTAATTTTGAGCATTCTGAAAATTGACTGGAAATGAGGCCATTGCAACGGTTTTTCGTCATTTTTTTCCATGTTTCCAGGCTCCAGGGAACGGGAAAACCAATTAGACCACCATTTTTTTACGTGCTCTTTCGAATGGCATCAAAATTTTTGCAAAAAAAATTTCACTCAAAATCGACAAAAATCACTGGCCTATAGCCCATGATTTTTTTGGTGAAAAAAATGTTTTGTTACGAAATCAAATAAAAGGGGTCTCATTCGAAAGAGGACGCCAAAAGCAATTAGTTTGGAAGGATTCACTGGAAAGTATCTCAATTTGACGAAACTGGAACGATTTTTGTATCTCCTGGAAGCGTTTCGTTGATGAGTCATTTTTCATTCAATGCGCAATTTCCAGCCTGGAAAATTATCCCAATCCACAGTTTAGAATATCTACTTTCAAATGGCACTGGAAATTTTACTGGAATTCATCGATTTAATTAATTTTGAGCATTCTGAAAATTGACTGGAAATGAGGCCATTGCAACGGTTTTTCGTCATTTTTTTCCATGTTTCCAGGCTCCAGGGAACGGGAAAACCAATTAGACCACCATTTTTTTACGTGCTCTTTCGAATGGCATCAAAATTTTTGCAAAAAAATTTCACTCAAAATCGACAAAAATCACTGGCCTATAGCCCATGATTTTTTTGGTGAAAAAAATGTTTTGTTACGAAATCAAATAAAAGGGGTCTCATTCGAAAGAGGACGCCAAAAGCAATTAGTTTGGAAGGATTCACTGGAAAGTATCTCAATTTGACGAAACTGGAACGATTTTTGTATCTCCTGGAAGCGTTTCGTTGATGAGTCATTTTTCATTCAATGCGCAATTTCCAGCCTGGAAAATTATCCCAATCCACAGTTTAGAATATCTACTTTCAAATGGCACTGGAAATTTTACTGGAATTCATCGATTTAATTAATTTTGAGCATTCTGAAAATTGACTGGAAATGAGGCCATTGCAACGGTTTTTCGTCATTTTTTTCCATGTTTCCAGGCTCCAGGGAACGGGAAAACCAATTAGACCACCATTTTTTTACGTGCTCTTTCGAATGGCATCAAAATTTTTGCAAAAAAATTTCACTCAAAATCGACAAAAATCACTGGCCTATAGCCCATGATTTTTTTGGTGAAAAAAATGTTTTGTTACGAAATCAAATAAAAGGGGTCTCATTCGAAAGAGGACGCCAAAAGCAATTAGTTTGGAAGGATTCACTGGAAAGTATCTCAATTTGACGAAACTGGAACGATTTTTGTATCTCCTGGAAGCGTTTCGTTGATGAGTCATTTTTCATTCAATGCGCAATTTCCAGCCTGGAAAATTATCCCAATCCACAGTTTAGAATATCTACTTTCAAATGGCACTGGAAATTTTACTGGAATTCATCGATTTAATTAATTTTGAGCATTCTGAAAATTGACTGGAAATGAGGCCATTGCAACGGTTTTTCGTCATTTTTTTCCATGTTTCCAGGCTCCAGGGAACGGGAAAACCAATTAGACCACCATTTTTTTACGTGCTCTTTCGAATGGCATCAAAATTTTTGCAAAAAAAATTTCACTCAAAATCGACAAAAATCACTGGCCTATAGCCCATGATTTTTTTGGTGAAAAAAATGTTTTGTTACGAAATCAAATAAAAGGGGTCTCATTCGAAAGAGGACGCCAAAAGCAATTAGTTTGGAAGGATTCACTGGAAAGTATCTCAATTTGACGAAACTGGAACGATTTTTGTATCTCCTGGAAGCGTTTCGTTGATGAGTCATTTTTCATTCAATGCGCAATTTCCAGCCTGGAAAATTATCCCAATCCACAGTTTAGAATATCTACTTTCAAATGGCACTGGAAATTTTACTGGAATTCATCGATTTAATTAATTTTGAGCATTCTGAAAATTGACTGGAAATGAGGCCATTGCAACGGTTTTTCGTCATTTTTTTCCATGTTTCCAGGCTCCAGGGAACGGGAAAACCAATTAGACCACCATTTTTTTACGTGCTCTTTCGAATGGCATCAAAATTTTTGCAAAAAAATTTCACTCAAAATCGACAAAAATCACTGGCCTATAGCCCATGATTTTTTTGGTGAAAAAAATGTTTTGTTACGAAATCAAATAAAAGGGGTCTCATTCGAAAGAGGACGCCAAAAGCAATTAGTTTGGAAGGATTCACTGGAAAGTATCTCAATTTGACGAAACTGGAACGATTTTTGTATCTCCTGGAAGCGTTTCGTTGATGAGTCATTTTTCATTCAATGCGCAATTTCCAGCCTGGAAAATTATCCCAATCCACAGTTTAGAATATCTACTTTCAAATGGCACTGGAAATTTTACTGGAATTCATCGATTTAATTAATTTTGAGCATTCTGAAAATTGACTGGAAATGAGGCCATTGCAACGGTTTTTCGTCATTTTTTTCCATGTTTCCAGGCTCCAGGGAACGGGAAAACCAATTAGACCACCATTTTTTTACGTGCTCTTTCGAATGGCATCAAAATTTTTGCAAAAAAAATTTCACTCAAAATCGACAAAAATCACTGGCCTTATAGCCCATGATTTTTTTGGTGAAAAAAATGTTTTGTTACGAAATCAAATAAAAGGGGTCTCATTCGAAAGAGGACGCCAAAAGCAATTAGTTTGGAAGGATTCACTGGAAAGTATCTCAATTTGACGAAACTGGAACGATTTTTGTATCTCCTGGAAGCGTTTCGTTGATGAGTCATTTTTCATTCAATGCGCAATTTCCAGCCTGGAAAATTATCCCAATCCACAGTTTAGAATATCTACTTTCAAATGGCACTGGAAATTTTACTGGAATTCATCGATTTAATTAATTTTGAGCATTCTGAAAATTGACTGGAAATGAGGCCATTGCAACGGTTTTTCGTCATTTTTTTCCATGTTTCCAGGCTCCAGGGAACGGGAAAACCAATTAGACCACCATTTTTTTACGTGCTCTTTCGAATGGCATCAAAATTTTTGCAAAAAAAATTTCACTCAAAATCGACAAAAATCACTGGCCTATAGCCCATGCTTTTTTTGGTGAAAAAAATGTTTTGTTACGAAATCAAATAAAAGGGGTCTCATTCGAAAGAGGACGCCAAAAGCAATTAGTTTGGAAGGATTCACTGGAAAGTATCTCAATTTGACGAAACTGGAACGATTTTTGTATCTCCTGGAAGCGTTTCGTTGATGAGTCATTTTTCATTCAATGCGCAATTTCCAGCCTGGAAAATTATCCCAATCCACAGTTTAGAATATCTACTTTCAAATGGCACTGGAAATTTTACCGTAATTCATCGAATTAATTAATTTTGAGCATTCTGAAAATTGACTGGAAATGAGGCCATTGCAACGGTTTTTCGTCATTTTTTTCCATGTTTCCAGGCTCCAGGGAACGGGAAAACCAATTAGACCACCATTTTTTTACGTGCTCTTTCGAATGGCATCAAAATTTTTGCAAAAAAAAATTTCACTCAAAATCGACAAAAATCACTGGCCTATTATAGCCCATGATTTTTTTGGTGAAAAAAATGTTTTGTTACGAAATCAAATAAAAGGGGTCTCATTCGAAAGAGGACGCCAAAAGCAATTAGTTTGGAAGGATTCACTGGAAAGTATCTCAATTTGACGAAACTGGAACGATTTTTGTATCTCCTGGAAGCGTTTCGTTGATGAGTCATTTTTCATTCAATGCGCAATTTCCAGCCTGGAAAATTATCCCAATCCACAGTTTAGAATATCTACTTTCAAATGGCACTGGAAATTTTACTGGAATTCATCGATTTAATTAATTTTGAGCATTCTGAAAATTGACTGGAAATGAGGCCATTGCAACGGTTTTTCGTCATTTTTTTCCATGTTTCCAGGCTCCAGGGAACGGGAAAACCAATTAGACCACCATTTTTTTACGTGCTCTTTCGAATGGCATCAAAATTTTTGCAAAAAAAATTTCACTCAAAATCGACAAAAATCACTGGCCTATAGCCCATGATTTTTTTGGTGAAAAAAATGTTTTGTTACGAAATCAAATAAAAGGGGTCTCATTCGAAAGAGGACGCCAAAAGCAATTAGTTTGGAAGGATTCACTGGAAAGTATCTCAATTTGACGAAACTGGAACGATTTTTGTATCTCCTGGAAGCGTTTCGTTGATGAGTCATTTTTCATTCAATGCGCAATTTCCAGCCTGGAAAATTATCCCAATCCACAGTTTAGAATATCTACTTTCAAATGGCACTGGAAATTTTACTGGAATTCATCGATTTAATTAATTTTGAGCATTCTGAAAATTGACTGGAAATGAGGCCATTGCAACGGTTTTTCGTCATTTTTTTCCATGTTTCCAGGCTCCAGGGAACGGGAAAACCAATTAGACCACCATTTTTTTACGTGCTCTTTCGAATGGCATCAAAATTTTTGCAAAAAAATTTCACTCAAAATCGACAAAAATCACTGGCCAATAGCCCATGATTGTTTTGGTGGAAAAAATTTTTTGTTGCGAAATCAAATAAAAGGGGTCTCATTCGAAAGAGGACCCCAAAAGCAATTAGTTTGGAAGGATTCACTGGAAAGTATCTCAATTTGACGAAACTGGAACGATTTTTGTATCTCCTGGAAGCGTTTCGTTGATGAGTCATTTTTCATTCAATGCGCAATTTCCAGCCTGGAAAATTATCCCAATCCACAGTTTAGAATATCTACTTTCAAATGGCACTGGAAATTTTACTGGAATTCATCGATTTAATTAATTTTGAGCATTCTGAAAATTGACTGGAAATGAGGCCATTGCAACGGTTTTTCGTCATTTTTTTCCATGTTTCCAGGCTCCAGGGAACGGGAAAACCAATTAGACCACCATTTTTTTACGTGCTCTTTCGAATGGCATCAAAATTTTTGCAAAAAAAATTTCACTCAAAATCGACAAAAATCACTGGCCTATAGCCCATGATTTTTTTGGTGAAAAAAATTTTTTGTTACGAAATCAAATAAAAGGGGTCTCATTCGAAAGAGGACGCCAAAAGCAATTAGTTTGGAAGGATTCACTGGAAAGTATCTCAATTTGACGAAACTGGAACGATTTTTGTATCTCCTGGAAGCGTTTCGTTGATGAGTCATTTTTCATTCAATGCGCAATTTCCAGCCTGGAAAATTATCCCAATCCACAGTTTAGAATATCTACTTTCAAATGGCACTGGACATTTTACTGGAATTCATCGATTTAATTAATTTTGAGCATTCTGAAAATTGACTGGAAATGAGGCCATTGCAACGGTTTTTCGTCATTTTTTTCCATGTTTCCAGGCTCCAGGGAACGGGAAAACCAATTAGACCACCATTTTTTTACGTGCTCTTTCGAATGGCATCAAAATTTTTGCAAAAAAATTTCACTCAAAATCGACAAAAATCACTGGCCTATAGCCCATGATTGTTTTGGTGGAAAAAATTTTTTGTTGCGAAATCAAATAAAAGGGGTCTCATTCGAAAGAGGACCCCAAAAGCAATTAGTTTGGAAGGATTCACTGGAAAGTATCTCAATTTGACGAAACTGGAACGATTTTTGTATCTCCTGGAAGCGTTTCGTTGATGAGTCATTTTTCATTCAATGCGCAATTTCCAGCCTGGAAAATTATCCCAATCCACAGTTTAGAATATCTACTTTCAAATGGCACTGGAAATTTTACTGGAATTCATCGATTTAATTAATTTTGAGCATTCTGAAAATTGACTGGAAATGAGGCCATTGCAACGGTTTTTCGTCATTTTTTTCCATGTTTCCAGGCTCCAGGGAACGGGAAAACCAATTAGACCACCATTTTTTTACGTGCTCTTTCGAATGGCATCAAAATTTTTGCAAAAAAAATTTCACTCAAAATCGACAAAAATCACTGGCCTATAGCCCATGATTTTTTTGGTGAAAAAAATGTTTTGTTACGAAATCAAATAAAAGGGGTCTCATTCGAAAGAGGACGCCAAAAGCAATTAGTTTGGAAGGATTCACTGGAAAGTATCTCAATTTGACGAAACTGGAACGATTTTTGTATCTCCTGGAAGCGTTTCGTTGATGAGTCATTTTTCATTCAATGCGCAATTTCCAGCCTGGAAAATTATCCCAATCCACAGTTTAGAATATCTACTTTCAAATGGCACTGGAAATTTTACTGGAATTCATCGATTTAATTAATTTTGAGCATTCTGAAAATTGACTGGAAATGAGGCCATTGCAACGGTTTTTCGTCATTTTTTTCCATGTTTCCAGGCTCCAGGGAACGGGAAAACCAATTAGACCACCATTTTTTTACGTGCTCTTTCGAATGGCATCAAAATTTTTGCAAAAAAAATTTCACTCAAAATCGACAAAAATCACTGGCCTATAGCCCATGATTTTTTTGGTGAAAAAAATGTTTTGTTACGAAATCAAATAAAAGGGGTCTCATTCGAAAGAGGACGCCAAAAGCAATTAGTTTGGAAGGATTCACTGGAAAGTATCTCAATTTGACGAAACTGGAACGATTTTTGTATCTCCTGGAAGCGTTTCGTTGATGAGTCATTTTTCATTCAATGCGCAATTTCCAGCCTGGAAAATTATCCCAATCCACAGTTTAGAATATCTACTTTCAAATGGCACTGGAAATTTTACTGGAATTCATCGATTTAATTAATTTTGAGCATTCTGAAAATTGACTGGAAATGAGGCCATTGCAACGGTTTTTCGTCATTTTTTTCCATGTTTCCAGGCTCCAGGGAACGGGAAAACCAATTAGACCACCATTTTTTTACGTGCTCTTTCGAATGGCATCAAAATTTTTGCAAAAAAAATTTCACTCAAAATCGACAAAAATCACTGGCCTATAGCCCATGATTTTTTTGGTGAAAAAAATTTTTTGTTACGAAATCAAATAAAAGGGGTCTCATTCGAAAGAGGACGCCAAAAGCAATTAGTTTGGAAGGATTCACTGGAAAGTATCTCAATTTGACGAAACTGGAACGATTTTTGTATCTCCTGGAAGCGTTTCGTTGATGAGTCATTTTTCATTCAATGCGCAATTTCCAGCCTGGAAAATTATCCCAATCCACAGTTTAGAATATCTACTTTCAAATGGCACTGGAAATTTTACTGGAATTCATCGAATTAATTAACTTTGAGCATTCTGAAAATTGACTGGCAATGAGGCCATTGCAACGGTTTTTCGTCATTTTTTACATGTTTCCAGGATCCAGGGAACGGGAAAACCAACTAGACCGCCATTTTTTTACATGATCTTTCGAATGGCATCAAAATTTTTGCAAAAAAAATTTCACTCAAAATCGACAAAAATCACTGGCCTATATATAGCCCATGATTTTTTTGGTGAAAAAAATTTTTTGTTGCGAAATCAAATAAAAGGGGTCTCATTCGAAAGAGGACGCCAAAAGCAATTAGTTTGGAAGGATTCACTGGAAAGTATCTCAATTTGACGAAACTGGAACGATTTTTGTATCTCCTGGAAGCGTTTCGTTGATGAGTCATTTTTCATTCAATGCGCAATTTCCAGCCTGGAAAATTATCCCAATCCACAGTTTAGAATATCTACTTTCAAATGGCACTGGAAATTTTACTGGAATTCATCGATTTAATTAATTTTGAGCATTCTGAAAATTGACTGGAAATGAGGCCATTGCAACGGTTTTTCGTCATTTTTTTCCATGTTTCCAGGCTCCAGGGAACGGGAAAACCAATTAGACCACCATTTTTTTACGTGCTCTTTCGAATGGCATCAAAATTTTTGCAAAAAAATTTCACTCAAAATCGACAAAAATCACTGGCCAATAGCCCATGATTGTTTTGGTGGAAAAAATTTTTTGTTGCGAAATCAAATAAAAGGGGTCTCATTCGAAAGAGGACCCCAAAAGCAATTAGTTTGGAAGGATTCACTGGAAAGTATCTCAATTTGACGAAACTGGAACGATTTTTGTATCTCCTGGAAGCGTTTCGTTGATGAGTCATTTTTCATTCAATGCGCAATTTCCAGCCTGGAAAATTATCCCAATCCACAGTTTAGAATATCTACTTTCAAATGGCACTGGAAATTTTACTGGAATTCATCGATTTAATTAATTTTGAGCATTCTGAAAATTGACTGGAAATGAGGCCATTGCAACGGTTTTTCGTCATTTTTTTCCATGTTTCCAGGCTCCAGGGAACGGGAAAACCAATTAGACCACCATTTTTTTACGTGCTCTTTCGAATGGCATCAAAATTTTTGCAAAAAAAATTTCACTCAAAATCGACAAAAATCACTGGCCTATAGCCCATGATTTTTTTGGTGAAAAAAATGTTTTGTTACGAAATCAAATAAAAGGGGTCTCATTCGAAAGAGGACGCCAAAAGCAATTAGTTTGGAAGGATTCACTGGAAAGTATCTCAATTTGACGAAACTGGAACGATTTTTGTATCTCCTGGAAGCGTTTCGTTGATGAGTCATTTTTCATTCAATGCGCAATTTCCAGCCTGGAAAATTATCCCAATCCACAGTTTAGAATATCTACTTTCAAATGGCACTGGAAATTTTACCGTAATTCATCGAATTAATTAATTTTGAGCATTCTGAAAATTGACTGGAAATGAGGCCATTGCAACGGTTTTTCGTCATTTTTTTCCATGTTTCCAGGCTCCAGGGAACGGGAAAACCAATTAGACCACCATTTTTTTACGTGCTCTTTCGAATGGCATCAAAATTTTTGCAAAAAAAATTTCACTCAAAATCGACAAAAATCACTGGCCTATAGCCCATGATTTTTTTGGTGAAAAAAATGTTTTGTTACGAAATCAAATAAAAGGGGTCTCATTCGAAAGAGGACGCCAAAAGCAATTAGTTTGGAAGGATTCACTGGAAAGTATCTCAATTTGACGAAACTGGAACGATTTTTGTATCTCCTGGAAGCGTTTCGTTGATGAGTCATTTTTCATTCAATGCGCAATTTCCAGCCTGGAAAATTATCCCAATCCACAGTTTAGAATATCTACTTTCAAATGGCACTGGAAATTTTACTGGAATTCATCGATTTAATTAATTTTGAGCATTCTGAAAATTGACTGGAAATGAGGCCATTGCAACGGTTTTTCGTCATTTTTTTCCATGTTTCCAGGCTCCAGGGAACGGGAAAACCAATTAGACCACCATTTTTTTACGTGCTCTTTCGAATGGCATCAAAATTTTTGCAAAAAAAATTTCACTCAAAATCGACAAAAATCACTGGCCTATAGCCCATGATTTTTTTGGTGAAAAAAATGTTTTGTTACGAAATCAAATAAAAGGGGTCTCATTCGAAAGAGGACGCCAAAAGCAATTAGTTTGGAAGGATTCACTGGAAAGTATCTCAATTTGACGAAACTGGAACGATTTTTGTATCTCCTGGAAGCGTTTCGTTGATGAGTCATTTTTCATTCAATGCGCAATTTCCAGCCTGGAAAATTATCCCAATCCACAGTTTAGAATATCTACTTTCAAATGGCACTGGAAATTTTACTGGAATTCATCGAATTAATTAACTTTGAGCATTCTGAAAATTGACTGGCAATGAGGCCATTGCAACGGTTTTTCGTCATTTTTTCCATGTTTCCAGGATCCAGGGAACGGGAAAACCAACTAGACCGCCATTTTTTTACATGATCTTTCGAATGGCATCAAAATTTTTGCAAAAAAAATTTCACTCAAAATCGACAAAAATCACTGGCCTATAGCCCATGATTTTTTTGGTGAAAAAAATTTTTTGTTGCGAAATCAAATAAAAGGGGTCTCATTCGAAAGAGGACGCCAAAAGCAATTAGTTTGGAAGGATTCACTGGAAAGTATCTCAATTTGACGAAACTGGAACGATTTTTGTATCTCCTGGAAGCGTTTCGTTGATGAGTCATTTTTCATTCAATGCGCAATTTCCAGCCTGGAAAATTATCCCAATCCACAGTTTAGAATATCTACTTTCAAATGGCACTGGAAATTTTACTGGAATTCATCGATTTAATTAATTTTGAGCATTCTGAAAATTGACTGGAAATGAGGCCATTGCAACGGTTTTTCGTCATTTTTTTCCATGTTTCCAGGCTCCAGGGAACGGGAAAACCAATTAGACCACCATTTTTTTACGTGCTCTTTCGAATGGCATCAAAATTTTTGCAAAAAAAATTTCACTCAAAATCGACAAAAATCACTGGCCTATAGCCCATGATTTTTTTGGTGAAAAAAATGTTTTGTTACGAAATCAAATAAAAGGGGTCTCATTCGAAAGAGGACGCCAAAAGCAATTAGTTTGGAAGGATTCACTGGAAAGTATCTCAATTTGACGAAACTGGAACGATTTTTGTATCTCCTGGAAGCGTTTCGTTGATGAGTCATTTTTCATTCAATGCGCAATTTCCAGCCTGGAAAATTATCCCAATCCACAGTTTAGAATATCTACTTTCAAATGGCACTGGAAATTTTACTGGAATTCATCGATTTAATTAATTTTGAGCATTCTGAAAATTGACTGGAAATGAGGCCATTGCAACGGTTTTTCGTCATTTTTTTCCATGTTTCCAGGCTCCAGGGAACGGGAAAACCAATTAGACCACCATTTTTTTACGTGCTCTTTCGAATGGCATCAAAATTTTTGCAAAAAAAATTTCACTCAAAATCGACAAAAATCACTGGCCTATAGCCCATGATTTTTTTGGTGAAAAAAATTTTTTGTTACGAAATCAAATAAAAGGGGTCTCATTCGAAAGAGGACGCCAAAAGCAATTAGTTTGGAAGGATTCACTGGAAAGTATCTCAATTTGACGAAACTGGAACGATTTTTGTATCTCCTGGAAGCGTTTCGTTGATGAGTCATTTTTCATTCAATGCGCAATTTCCAGCCTGGAAAATTATCCCAATCCACAGTTTAGAATATCTACTTTCAAATGGCACTGGAAATTTTACTGGAATTCATCGAATTAATTAACTTTGAGCATTCTGAAAATTGACTGGCAATGAGGCCATTGCAACGGTTTTTCGTCATTTTTTACATGTTTCCAGGATCCAGGGAACGGGAAAACCAACTAGACCGCCATTTTTTTACATGATCTTTCGAATGGCATCAAAATTTTTGCAAAAAAAATTTCACTCAAAATCGACAAAAATCACTGGCCTATATATAGCCCATGATTTTTTTGGTGAAAAAAATTTTTTGTTGCGAAATCAAATAAAAGGGGTCTCATTCGAAAGAGGACGCCAAAAGCAATTAGTTTGGAAGGATTCACTGGAAAGTATCTCAATTTGACGAAACTGGAACGATTTTTGTATCTCCTGGAAGCGTTTCGTTGATGAGTCATTTTTCATTCAATGCGCAATTTCCAGCCTGGAAAATTATCCCAATCCACAGTTTAGAATATCTACTTTCAAATGGCACTGGAAATTTTACTGGAATTCATCGATTTAATTAATTTTGAGCATTCTGAAAATTGACTGGAAATGAGGCCATTGCAACGGTTTTTCGTCATTTTTTTCCATGTTTCCAGGCTCCAGGGAACGGGAAAACCAATTAGACCACCATTTTTTTACGTGCTCTTTCGAATGGCATCAAAATTTTTGCAAAAAAATTTCACTCAAAATCGACAAAAATCACTGGCCAATAGCCCATGATTGTTTTGGTGGAAAAAATTTTTTGTTGCGAAATCAAATAAAAGGGGTCTCATTCGAAAGAGGACCCCAAAAGCAATTAGTTTGGAAGGATTCACTGGAAAGTATCTCAATTTGACGAAACTGGAACGATTTTTGTATCTCCTGGAAGCGTTTCGTTGATGAGTCATTTTTCATTCAATGCGCAATTTCCAGCCTGGAAAATTATCCCAATCCACAGTTTAGAATATCTACTTTCAAATGGCACTGGAAATTTTACTGGAATTCATCGATTTAATTAATTTTGAGCATTCTGAAAATTGACTGGAAATGAGGCCATTGCAACGGTTTTTCGTCATTTTTTTCCATGTTTCCAGGCTCCAGGGAACGGGAAAACCAATTAGACCACCATTTTTTTACGTGCTCTTTCGAATGGCATCAAAATTTTTGCAAAAAAAATTTCACTCAAAATCGACAAAAATCACTGGCCTATAGCCCATGATTTTTTTGGTGAAAAAAATGTTTTGTTACGAAATCAAATAAAAGGGGTCTCATTCGAAAGAGGACGCCAAAAGCAATTAGTTTGGAAGGATTCACTGGAAAGTATCTCAATTTGACGAAACTGGAACGATTTTTGTATCTCCTGGAAGCGTTTCGTTGATGAGTCATTTTTCATTCAATGCGCAATTTCCAGCCTGGAAAATTATCCCAATCCACAGTTTAGAATATCTACTTTCAAATGGCACTGGAAATTTTACCGTAATTCATCGAATTAATTAATTTTGAGCATTCTGAAAATTGACTGGAAATGAGGCCATTGCAACGGTTTTTCGTCATTTTTTTCCATGTTTCCAGGCTCCAGGGAACGGGAAAACCAATTAGACCACCATTTTTTTACGTGCTCTTTCGAATGGCATCAAAATTTTTGCAAAAAAAATTTCACTCAAAATCGACAAAAATCACTGGCCTATAGCCCATGATTTTTTTGGTGAAAAAAATGTTTTGTTACGAAATCAAATAAAAGGGGTCTCATTCGAAAGAGGACGCCAAAAGCAATTAGTTTGGAAGGATTCACTGGAAAGTATCTCAATTTGACGAAACTGGAACGATTTTTGTATCTCCTGGAAGCGTTTCGTTGATGAGTCATTTTTCATTCAATGCGCAATTTCCAGCCTGGAAAATTATCCCAATCCACAGTTTAGAATATCTACTTTCAAATGGCACTGGAAATTTTACTGGAATTCATCGATTTAATTAATTTTGAGCATTCTGAAAATTGACTGGAAATGAGGCCATTGCAACGGTTTTTCGTCATTTTTTTCCATGTTTCCAGGCTCCAGGGAACGGGAAAACCAATTAGACCACCATTTTTTTACGTGCTCTTTCGAATGGCATCAAAATTTTTGCAAAAAAAATTTCACTCAAAATCGACAAAAATCACTGGCCTATAGCCCATGATTTTTTTGGTGAAAAAAATGTTTTGTTACGAAATCAAATAAAAGGGGTCTCATTCGAAAGAGGACGCCAAAAGCAATTAGTTTGGAAGGATTCACTGGAAAGTATCTCAATTTGACGAAACTGGAACGATTTTTGTATCTCCTGGAAGCGTTTCGTTGATGAGTCATTTTTCATTCAATGCGCAATTTCCAGCCTGGAAAATTATCCCAATCCACAGTTTAGAATATCTACTTTCAAATGGCACTGGAAATTTTACTGGAATTCATCGATTTAATTAATTTTGAGCATTCTGAAAATTGACTGGAAATGAGGCCATTGCAACGGTTTTTCGTCATTTTTTTCCATGTTTCCAGGCTCCAGGGAACGGGAAAACCAATTAGACCACCATTTTTTTACGTGCTCTTTCGAATGGCATCAAAATTTTTGCAAAAAAAATTTCACTCAAAATCGACAAAAATCACTGGCCTATAGCCCATGATTTTTTTGGTGAAAAAAATGTTTTGTTACGAAATCAAATAAAAGGGGTCTCATTCGAAAGAGGACGCCAAAAGCAATTAGTTTGGAAGGATTCACTGGAAAGTATCTCAATTTGACGAAACTGGAACGATTTTTGTATCTCCTGGAAGCGTTTCGTTGATGAGTCATTTTTCATTCAATGCGCAATTTCCAGCCTGGAAAATTATCCCAATCCACAGTTTAGAATATCTACTTTCAAATGGCACTGGAAATTTTACTGGAATTCATCGATTTAATTAATTTTGAGCATTCTGAAAATTGACTGGAAATGAGGCCATTGCAACGGTTTTTCGTCATTTTTTTCCATGTTTCCAGGCTCCAGGGAACGGGAAAACCAATTAGACCACCATTTTTTTACGTGCTCTTTCGAATGGCATCAAAATTTTTGCAAAAAAATTTCACTCAAAATCGACAAAAATCACTGGCCTATAGCCCATGATTGTTTTGGTGGAAAAAATTTTTTGTTGCGAAATCAAATAAAAGGGGTCTCATTCGAAAGAGGACCCCAAAAGCAATTAGTTTGGAAGGATTCACTGGAAAGTATCTCAATTTGACGAAACTGGAACGATTTTTGTATCTCCTGGAAGCGTTTCGTTGATGAGTCATTTTTCATTCAATGCGCAATTTCCAGCCTGGAAAATTATCCCAATCCACAGTTTAGAATATCTACTTTCAAATGGCACTGGAAATTTTACTGGAATTCATCGATTTAATTAATTTTGAGCATTCTGAAAATTGACTGGAAATGAGGCCATTGCAACGGTTTTTCGTCATTTTTTTCCATGTTTCCAGGCTCCAGGGAACGGGAAAACCAATTAGACCACCATTTTTTTACGTGCTCTTTCGAATGGCATCAAAATTTTTGCAAAAAAAATTTCACTCAAAATCGACAAAAATCACTGGCCTATGATTTTTTTGGTGAAAAAAATTTTTTGTTACGAAATCAAATAAAAGGGGTCTCATTCGAAAGAGGACGCCAAAAGCAATTAGTTTGGAAGGATTCACTGGAAAGTATCTCAATTTGACGAAACTGGAACGATTTTTGTATCTCCTGGAAGCGTTTCGTTGATGAGTCATTTTTCATTCAATGCGCAATTTCCAGCCTGGAAAATTATCCCAATCCACAGTTTAGAATATCTACTTTCAAATGGCACTGGAAATTTTACCGTAATTCATCGAATTAATTAATTTTGAGCATTCTGAAAATTGACTGGAAATGAGGCCATTGCAACGGTTTTTCGTCATTTTTTTCCATGTTTCCAGGCTCCAGGGAACGGGAAAACCAATTAGACCACCATTTTTTTACGTGCTCTTTCGAATGGCATCAAAATTTTTGCAAAAAAAATTTCACTCAAAATCGACAAAAATCACTGGCCTATGATTTTTTTGGTGAAAAAAATTTTTTGTTACGAAATCAAATAAAAGGGGTCTCATTCGAAAGAGGACGCCAAAAGCAATTAGTTTGGAAGGATTCACTGGAAAGTATCTCAATTTGACGAAACTGGAACGATTTTTGTATCTCCTGGAAGCGTTTCGTTGATGAGTCATTTTTCATTCAATGCGCAATTTCCAGCCTGGAAAATTATCCCAATCCACAGTTTAGAATATCTACTTTCAAATGGCACTGGAAATTTTACTGGAATTCATCGAATTAATTAATTTTGAGCATTCTGAAAATTGACTGGAAATGAGGCCATTGCAACGGTTTTTCGTCATTTTTCCATGTTTCCAGGCTCCAGGGAACGGGAAAACCAATTAGACCACCATTTTTTTACGTGCTCTTTCGAATGGCATCAAAATTTTTGCAAAAAAATTTCACTCAAAATCGACAAAAATCACTGGCCTATAGCCCATGCTTTTTTTGGTGAAACAAATTTTTTGTTACGAAATCAAATAAAAGGGGTCTCATTCGAAAGAGGACGCCAAAAGCAATTAGTTTGGAAGGTTTCACTGGAAAGTATCTCAATTTGACGAAACTGGAACGATTTTTGTATCTCCTGGAAGCGTTTCGTTGATGAGTCATTTTTCATTCAATGCGCAATTTCCAGCCTGGAAAATTATCCCAATCCACAGTTTAGAATATCTACTTTCAAATGGCACTGGAAATTTTACTGGAATTCATCGAATTAATTAATTTTGAGCATTCTGAAAATTGACTGGAAATGAGGCCATTGCAACGGTTTTTCGTCATTTTTTCCATGTTTCCAGGCTCCAGGGAGCGGGAAAACCAATTAGACCACCATTTTTTTACGTGCTCTTTCGAATGGCATCAAAATTTTTGCAAAACAAATTTCACTCAAAAGCGACAAAAATCACTGGCCTATAGCCCATGCTTTTTTTGGTGAAACAAATTTTTTGTTACGAAATCAAATAAAAGGGGTCTCATTCGAAAGAGGACGCCAAAAGCAATTAGTTTGGAAGGTTTCACTGGAAAGTATCTCAATTTGACGAAACTGGAACGATTTTTGTATCTCCTGGAAGCGTTTCGTTGATGAGTCATTTTTCATTCAATGCGCAATTTCCAGCCTGGAAAATTATCCCAATCCACAGTTTAGAATATCTACTTTCAAATGGCACTGGAAATTTTACTGGAATTCATCGAATTAATTAATTTTGAGCATTCTGAAAATTGACTGGAAATGAGGCCATTGCAACGGTTTTTCGTCATTTTTTCCATGTTTCCAGGCTCCAGGGAGCGGGAAAACCAATTAGACCACCATTTTTTTACGTGCTCTTTCGAATGGCATCAAAATTTTTGCAAAAAAAATTTCACTCAAAATCGACCAAAATCACTGGCCTATAGCCCATGATTTTTTTGGTGAAAAAAATTTTTTGTTGCGAAATCAAATAAAACGGGTCTCATTCGAAAGAGGACGCCAAAAGCAATTAGTTTGGAAGGTTTCACTGGAAAGTATCTCAATTTGACGAAACTGGAACGATTTTTGTATCGAAATCGAATGAAGGGGTCCCATTCGAAAGAGGACTTTGTGGTTACAGACCTAAAACTTTTGGGACACACTGCGTATATCTGGTTTAAAAGCAATTTACAAAGGACTTTAGAAAATAGGATGATTTTCTGTGTTCGGATGAACCACTTTAATTTCAGTGATCTATTTAACGAATACTTTAAGACGCTAAAGTTTGTCAAAATAACAATTGACGGCGACAGTAGCTGTAGGGTTAAAATATAAAATAGTGTGTTTTGCTTTGAAAACGTATTCCTGTTGTGTGCTTAAATTTAATAATAAAATCCATCTTGCTCTCTTTTAAAATATTTATTTCTTATCTTTGTGTCTTCTCTTTTCTTTTTTGTGTTTCTTTGACTTCTTTTTCTTATCTCTATTCTTTTCCTTTCGTTTCTTCTTCCTTTCTCCGATTTCTCAATCCATTCATCAACAACTTCAGCCTTTTTCTTCGATTTTTTCAGCAACTTTAACAACTTTTCCTCCACATCGTCGTCATCATCCACAATGACAGGGGTATTTGGCGATGTTCCGCCTTTATCTAATGTGGTTGGGGTTATAATATTGGTGGGAATTTTCGGTCCATAAACATAATCTTCTTTTTCTTCCTCTTTTGTATTTAGTTTACTTTCTTTTCCTTGTTTTTCACTTCGAAGACTTTTTTATTGAACGACTTCTTTCTTTTCCCGACCCATATCATCACTCTCTTCAGTCATAACTGGTTTACGTGTCCTCTCTTTACATAAATACAATTCCTCTTGGAGGGGAAGTGTTCCGTAAAACACTCAATTCCGTAGCAGGTTTTGTCAAAGCTTGTATTACGTCCTTCGAAATGCTTCTATTATCGGATTCCTTATTACTCTGCTTTGCTTTTTGTTCTTCATTTTCATCTTCGTCCTCACTTGAGCTCTCGAAAATTGCCTTAAATAAATCCTTTTTCTCTGAAGGATGCTTTTTTTACATTCTTCTAATTTCTTTTACAAATCACTTTTTGGCTTAATCGACTTTCTTGATTGATCCTTAGTAAGAGTCGAACTCAAACTGCTTGTAGTATTGTCAACTTTCTCTTTAACTTCTTCTACAGTACTTTCAGCAGGAGTTTGTTTCGATGTGCTTGGAATAACTTTCTCCTTTTCAATATCCTTAGCAAATAAATGTTTTGCAGAAACATGAGGGATGAGTCAGAATCTTTTTTCTTATCGAAAAATTGTTGAATAATTGGCTTAGGTCGTTCAGCTTTCGTTGGTCTTATAACAGGAGTTACAAAATTATCCTTCGTGTTAATAGAAGTTTCAAGATAGTCGACAACTGAAAATCGTGCTTTTTTTGTACTTTTTCTTCCACCATAGACCCACCAAATGGTTCAGGAATATTAAATCTTTTACACAATTGTACACATGGTTTCCACATGACTTTGGTTCTTTTGATTTCAATTTTCCTTCCTGCCTTTTCTGGTTGTTTTTCTGTGGTAACTTTTTCTGCTAACACTGTTGCTTCTGAAACAAAACTGAAGATGCGACATTAGTAAGTAGAAGGATTTTAATGTAATGAAAATACAAACCGGTCTGACATTAAGCCTTTTAAGGGTTTGTACATGCTTCTTGCTTGTAGAAACTCTTTCTTTTCCATTTCTCTATCCCACTCTGACATATTTAGAGGTTGAATTGTTGCTGGGAATTTTGTAATTTCTTCATCATCCTTCAGGTTTGCTTCTATTAATTTTTCATAACTTTTCTGTTTGGCTTCATTATTAATGAACGGCTTAAAGATGCTTGGCCTTATGTCTGAAAATTATAAGTTTTAATTATTTAAGAATAAATATAAAATAAAAATAAATAAAAGGACAAAAAGAGAGCAAATAGCACTACGGTTGTAGTAGTAGAGTACTCGCAATCGAAAGTGCACTGACTCTCAGTTTTGTTTTTACTTTAAAAAAAAACTACCATTTCAACGACAATTGATTTTTGAAAAAGTGAGAACTGATTCAAAAAATTTTAAAATTTGGAGATAATTACTTATTAAGATAATCCGTTAAATGAAGACCTAGTGATGACACTCGGCGCCATTACAAAACATGAAATCCGACGCATCATATCAACCCAAGTTCCATTGTCTAAACACGAACTCTATTCGTCTAACATACCTTTCGAAATTGGTTTATTCTTATATATTCTTTAACGCGAACAAAAAACCAGAAAAGTTCCTAAAATTGGACCCAGATCCCGGAACTGTAATCACAGTTCAAACAGGTAACAGAGTAAGTGAAGGAAATGATAATTCACTGGACTTTGACACCACTAAAAGTTTTTTTAATGCATCACCAGGAGGAAAGTATAAATATCAATGGAGAATGTTTCTCCTTTCCTATTTAAAGCGAATTATTTATTTATTTATACATTTACAATATTTCATCAATGTGCTGATTACTACAAAAAAGAACTGAACAATAAACTAAATAAAAAAACTAAATAAAAACACTATAACAAATCATATAAAAACAAAGAGCAAGAAGAGAATTCGCAAAATATAAATTCAGAAAACAAAAGTGCTAAAGTGAATAAAAATTAAATAAAAAGTAAAAAGCACAACAAAAAGTAAAAAGTAACCTCAACAAAGCTGACTCCTCACATTACGCGATAGATGAAAATCAATGCAATTAAAAGCGGAATTAAAAAATCGCGACATCGACGTTATAGGTTCATTTAATCCATAATTAGTACGATGAAAAGGTAACCGAAAAAAGTCATGATTCCTCAGGGAGCGAGCTGGAACCGATATGCCAAAACGACCCAAGAGAACAGAAGAATCAATGGACCCACGAATGCAGTCGAAAGCAAAAAGGATCCCGGCGTTACGGCTTCTCTTTACAAGTGTGTCCAAGTGCAGAAGTTTAAGTCTATCAACTTAAGGAGGTAATATAAGGGAGTTATTCCAAGGAAGGCTTCGAAGGGCAAACCTAACGAACCTCCGTTGAACAGCTTCAATGCGATTGGTATGTGTCACATAGAGCGGTGACCAGACTGGAGAGGCATATTCCAGAATAGGCCGGACAAAAGTGCAATATAAGAGCTTTGTAATGTAAGGGTCATCAAATTTCCTTGACCACCTCTTCACGAAACCAAGATTCATATTAGCCTTGTTGACTATGGCATCAAAATGATCCTCGAAAGAATATTGAGAATTGAGCCAAACACCCAGGTCCTTAGTCTTAGTAACTCTTGCTAAAGCACAACCCTCTATGGTAAAGTTATATTGAAATGGAGACCTTTTTCGTGAGAAAGACATAGATGTACGCTTGCTAATATTTAGGGGAAGGTCGTTAATGGAACACCAATTCTGAAAGGCGTCCAAGTCAGAATTTAAGAGTAGGCAATCGGCATTGTCAGATACAGTGCGAAATATCTTAGCGTCGTCGGCATAACAAAGAATATTTGAGTTAGACAGTATCGCAGATACATCATTGATATAAATTATAAATAACAATGGGGCAAGGTGGGAGCCCTGCGGTACACCGGAATTGTTGAAAATTGCATCAGATAGAGCTCCACGAAAAGAAACCCTCTGAGTGCGTTCAGACAAGTACGAATGAATCCAATTTACAAAAACTCGCGGAAACCCAAGAAGGGAGAGTTTGAGAATAAAAATTCTATGATTTATTCTATCGAAAGCTTTGCTGAAATCAGTAAAAATACAGTCAACTTGCTTACTACCTTCAATTGCAGAAATACACAAGTTTGAAAATTCCAATAAATTGGTGGTAGTTGACTTACCCCTAATGAAGTCATGTTGAAACGGCTGCAAAAACGGCTTGCAGTGGAAGTATAGAACATCGCAAATAAGTGCCTCAAAAATCTTAGATATACAACAAAGATTAGCAATTGGACTATAGTTCGAGATTTCAGATTTATCACCTTTTTTGTGAAGGGGAATAATTAATGAGGTTTTCCAAGCCTGCGGAAAAACACCGCAACGAGTTGAGAGATTAAATAAATAACACAAAATAGGAGCAAGAACGGAACCACATCTTTTCACGAGTGAGGCAGGGATACCGTCAGGACCAATTGAAAAACTATCAGTCAAGGTAGAGATTTTCTTCAAAATCGTAACTTCGTCAAGTAAAAGGTCTTTGAATTCAAGAGAAGTCGGTGTAAACCTCGTCAAATGGGTAAAATCCTTAATGCTAATATCGCAGATATCATCCAAAAACGCAGTTTTAAAAAAATCGGCAAAAAGGTTTGCTATCGTCAAGGGCTAATTGCTTTCGCTGCCTGCGAAAGACAAAGAAGATGGATAGCCAACAGAATTGCGCTTCATGTTCACGAACCTCCAAAATCGCTTAGGATCGACTCGTATGGACGCTTTCATTCTATTAATATAATTATTATAAGAAGACAATAAGTCAGATAAAAATTGACTGCTTAAATTGGAATAAGTTAAATAGTCAGCGTCGCTCCTAGAGGAACAAAACCTCTTCCAGGCCTTACATTTAATATTCCTTAAATGTTTCAAGGAACTATCAAACCAAGGCAGACTAGAACGCAAGTTATTCGATTTAGAAATAGGGACACAATAAGTAAAACAGATAGACAGCAAATTATAAAAAGATCTTACGGCCACATTAATGTCACGTTCATTGAGGACGCTACTCCAATCACAAGCTGAGAGCCAGTTGTTAATCACGGAGAACTGTGTCTGCGGTGAAGTAGAGAAACGCATCAAATTACGAAATGGGACTTTGCCACCATCCTGTAGAGGTCCCAGTTTGTCCTTAGCCTGTTTTTATAAGGAGGACACATCAGCTTGTGAAGTGTTATCTCAATTGCAAGGTCAGGACGTACATCTGTATTTGAAGACGAAAGTAGAATAATAGGCTTAATAGGCTCTTTATTGGAATCCGCGCGGAACCCAAGAAATATGCTGAATTGGACGACCTTGCAACACATGGATAAGGAAAGTACCCAGATCAAAAAATTGTGGGAGCTTTTGAAAGCGCTGGAGCAAAACCCGACCAGGTGGAGGGAGAGTCAGTGTAGTAGACGTTCTATTTCTTACAAGGTGTTAAAGGAACCAGAGAGAGAGAAGATGCAATTTTGGAATACGGACGTAGATTAATGACCCAAAAACCGAAATGATAAGATTTTTGGAAAAAATAGTTTTTTGCACTCCCCGCCCTCCCATAGACTGAAAATCTCAGCTAAAATGCAACAAAAATGTTGTAGGACCATCTGATTTTTACACTTCAGAAACGCGATATTTGCTCTCAAAGTTCTCCAAGTTTTAAGCTATGGACCCAAAATATCTGAAAAAATTACTTTTAATGAAAACAATAACAAACTCTGTAGCAAGAATAGTTTATGAAAAATTTAGAAATAACTCTACGTCATACCATCTGCGTGCTTATGACCAAGTTTTTAAATCATTGCTCTCGCTGCAGATAATAGGAAGATATAAATCATTCGTTTTACGAAATTTTGAAATTTTTTAAAATTTTCTATTTGTTGTATTTAAAACTTCGAAAACGTTATGCTTTCTGAAGAACTACACAAAACCTTAGAAAGCTTCGGGAAAAATCGATGCTTTTCCGCATATGCGCACGAAAAGTTCGATATAGTTTAGTCCAAGTCTAATCAACCCTGCTAAGACATGTTTCGAAAGAGCAATCGTTCGCAGTGTAAAAATTTTGTAAATTCTTGTCTCAGTGGAAATTTCTAAGCCGAAAAACATATCCTTAAAATGTAAACAAAGGAATCAATCTTAATCTCAGCAGTTTCTCGTAACATCAACACTCAACACCGTCAGTCAAAGTCAACAAAGTTCGGCTCCCTTTGAAGATGTAAATCTTTCTCGGCTCTACCACTGTGCGACGTCGTGAAAAAGTTTCAAAAAAAAATTTTCCCAAGAAAAATTTGAGGAAAATTAAATTAAAAAAAAAAAAATAATTAAAGGGAAATTGTGAGTGAGTGAGGTGTGTTTACGCAATTGCTTCCGTGTTTCGTACTAGGATTGTGTCATGGAGGGAACACAGGCGACCACCTACGAACCATTGGAGGGTCGACGAAATCCAGAGCACGCAGACAGTCCAGAAATCGATGCCGGTCCACCGAGCGATCGTAAACACAGAGTCTATCTAGCATTAGTTACTGCCGGCATCGGATTTGTGTTGCCGTACAACAGGTAGGATGTGAATTAAATTAATTTTAATTAGGAAAGGTACGCATACCTGCTAGTGGTAGAGGTTTGTGATAATTCGAATAGCTAAAATCGATATTAATTGGATAAGTTGAGCTATGAGGATGTTTGTAGGAAGAACAATATTATTTGGGGGTTAGTTAGAGATGGACATGATTTGTGTTTTGTTTCGAGTTGACGAACTTGTACACCTACCTGCCTTCGGGGATAATTGGTCGAACTAACTGTTGCGTTTGTTTATTTCATTAAATGAGATTTGGAGGTGAGTTGTTGGTAGAATAAGTGATTCTGTTATCCTTTAGAAACAACAGTCTCACGGACATAGAGAGAGAATCAAATGGGCAATAAACTCATTCCTGCCTTATAAGAGTTCGGGAAATGATGGTTTGCATCACATTATGATACATAAAGGAATGGACAGACTACGTAATACGGGATCTGGAAAATATACCTAAAGCCTGGCTTTTGGTTACATTTCAGCTAGATGGTTTGCCTAACACTTAAGTTTATTCCTAAATCTGGAAATTCAGCCACCAAGTAATCAAATCCTTTCGTCCAGCTAGTCTAACAAGCCTTTCTTCTGAAAACCTTAAAAAAAATTGTGGACAAATGTATTAGATTAGATTATTAAAAGCTGCATAGAGAGTGAGCTCGTTTAAGGTGCTTTCATGGACATTGAAGGAGCCTTTGAGAACGCTAGCTTTGAATGCATAACGGATGCAGAAGCATGATATTGATAAAACGCTGTTCAAATGGGCGAATAATATGCTCCGCAATCGCACTGTATCAACTCTAGTCGATAACTATGTAGCCAGGAGAAAGGTGGACATAGGCATAATCCTCTTCCCGGGATTTGATATCGTTGGGTTTGTACAAAATTGTTGTACTCATTAGGGAAAAGGTTTTAAATACGATTTGTGAGCTACAATAGTTTTAAGCGTGACTGAAAAATGGTGCACAAAAAATAATTCATCCACAAATCCAGATAAAATATGTGTACTCCTATATAAGGCAAAGAAAGCTCATTAGTGGAAACTGTGAAATAATTAGGTATCACATTGGATAGTAAGCTAAGCTGGAGGGGCACTTTGATACCAGCTTTTTGTTCAGGGGGACTAGTGTGGTATACAGAGTAATCCAAGACTTAATTTGGCGTTGGGGTAGGGGTCTGGAGTAACTCCGCTAGATTCAGTTCATCACTGGCCCTGGTAAAGTACATCACGGTATTCCATTCTGAGATCTTCGCTATAATAACGTGTGTTTGCGAGAACCTAAGAAGGGCTTATAAGAACAAGAGCATTTTCATCTTCTCTGATAGCTAATTAAAGCAATTGCTTCATCTTCGGAGACGGAGTTGGATCAATGCGTTGAGCGGCAAGACCACCATGCCATGGGTCCCGGGTTCGAGCCCAGATGACAGTGAGCTTTTATTAAGAAATTAAAATAATCCACTCCATCTCTGGGCTGTTGTCTAGCTCGCAGCAATACAAACAAGACTCAAGTTTCCTCACTTCCCTTACCCTAATTCCCTTCCGGCTAAAACCATGCTAACGCATCAAAGGGTTGTCCCCTAGGATTTGGCCACATCGTATAAAAAAAAAAAAAAAAATCTGCCACCAGATCTAAGCTGGTGTTGGAAAGACAAAGGACCCTAGATGAATTGTGTAGAACTAATCAAGTCAACTTGGTTTGGATACCGGGAAATCAGGACAGGACTGAAAAGGCAAATGAACTTGCGAGGCAAGGGTCCAATACACCTTCCATAGGCCCACAGAATGAGAAATTACCCTTTGCACGGCTAAAACGCTAATAGCAAACCATTCAAGTGAGGAGTATAGGTTGTATTGGAACAACATTGAGGGGCACGCTTACTCACACCTTATGCTCTCACCTTCACCTTGCAGATCCAGGGAGCTGCTCAAGCTGAGCAGGTTGGATGTCGGAACTCTGGCTGGCTTGCTTACCGGCCAATCTCAGCTGATGTAAAAATAGGCAGAGCCATTGACCCCACCTGCAGACTCTGTCTGGAAGATGATGAGACCCCACTACATGTTTTAAAATGTAGCCTATTCGGCAAACCCACCCTGGTACCGAGTGAGCTGAGTGACAGCCAACTGCGGCAGCTGTTGAACCTCTTCGGAGAGGCAGGCTTATTGTAAGGAGTTGAGACGGTTAGCGCTGTAGTAGTAGTTCGTGGTCGCAGAATGAGTCATGTAACAGATCAAGCAGTCTCTCTTCTTCTACGCTAAAGGTGCTCGAGAGATTGTTAGATGTTTACATAAGCGAGATACCACTATACTCCAAATAGTCAGCACGACTACACAAGAGGCAAATCGGTTGATACAGCACTACATGCAGTAGTATCAGTCGTGATGAGGTCCCTGGAGTACTAAAGTGTACCTTGGGGGCTTTTTGGATACTGAGAGAGTCGGTATTAATATATAATTGGCTGAGTGAGCTAGGAATTAAAAAGGGTCTATGTGATTGCATTAATTCAATGAATCGCAAGATAGTCAGCTCTAGCATTGATGACCTAGGGAGACAAAGGTCCGTCTATAGGGGTACACAATAGAGGGAGTGCTGCTTCTGTGGTTAGCAGTGATGGAAGAAATCCTTGGCACCTTAGAGAAGGAGGGTTTCACAACAGTTGCTTATGCGGATGATTTAGTAATTCTGACATCAGGCAAGTTTCTGTCCATAATAAGTCAGAGTACAGTATGGTTTTTTTAAGTTTGATAGCTGGGCCTCGAGCAGTGGGCTAGGTGTAAATCCTGCAAAGACAATGCTGGTATTTTTCACCAGGAAGAGAAAATTACTAGGTTAAGTATCCCATGCTATGGGGAAGGGGGGGGGGGCTGCAGCATTCCAGTGAAGCCAAGTAACTAGGGTTGATACAAGACTCGAGACTGGACTGAAGGCGTAACATAACAGAACGTGTTAAGAAAGCCAGTGTGAAAATGTTGATGCCATTCGAAAGAGCATGTCAAAAAATGGTGGTCTAGTTGGTTTTCCCGTTCCCTGGAGCCTGGAGCCTGGAAACATGGAATAAAATGACGAAAAACCGTTGCAATGGCCTCATTACCAGTCAATTTTTAAAATGCTCAAAATTAATTAATTCGATGAATTCCAGTAAAATTTCCAAGCCCATTTGAAAGTAGATATTCTAAACTGTGGATTGGGATAATTTTCCAGGCTGGAAATTGCGCATTGAATGAAAAATGACTCATCAACGAAACGCTTCCAGGAGATACAAAAATCATTCCAGTTCCGTCAAATTGAGATACTTTTCAGTGAAACCTTCCAAACTAATTGCTTTTGGCGTCCTCTTTCGAATGAGACCTCTTTTATTTGATCTCGTAACAAAACATTTTTTTCACCAGTGATTTTTGCCGATTTTGAGTGAAATTTTTTTTGTTGGGTATCACTGAGGTGATAGACGCTTCCGTACTAAATCAACCGCCGCACACGACATTCAGTACACTCACTTAACGTCGTCTGCAAGATCTCTTCGTAGGAGTAAATCCTACGGATCACTTAGGCGTTAATAGGTAGCGCACTCATCTTGGGGTCGATTTGGGAGTAATGGGGACAGTAAACAGAGAGACTTAAACTTCTCCATCAAAGACTCTTGCCCCGAAACCAGTTGTCACATATCAATAGACAAATTCAAAGAGCCTGCAAGGTTTGTGGTTGTAAAAGAACCCTGTTTCACAGATACTTCACATGCCCGACTTTGTGTGACATCAATAATCTTATAGGCAAACGTCGTTTTTTCTATCCTAGCACAAAGTCTACAATTCGTCTTTCACTAGGAATAACAGGCCTCCGACTGCAGCAGCTTATCCATCTTCTCCACTTTGGTTTTTATCCGAGTCCTGCGGGAAGGATAAGTCTTACGTTGGGGCCTCAGAACTGGGAAGACTAAAGATCCTCCTTCAAAGACCAAAGCACATAATGTCCAATGTGGTTTAAACTTTTTCGAGTTAGTGCCGGCACTCTGCTTCACAAAGAGACCTATCCGATGTAGATGATTTCTTAGCCCATCGTGACCAGATCAGTACTTTAATAACAACCTGAGTTCCGCTTTATTTAAGGCGGTGATATCATTGTAAGCATAGGGTCTAATAATCGCCTCAGCCTGGGTAAGTTCGGATACATTTCTCTAGCATAGAAACTGTTGACTGCTAGCTTAATCTTCTATCACATCGACGACTAGTTAAGGTTACAATAAGGTTTGGGGTTTGGTACCGAGAGAATAACACCTTTCTGGCCAGTTCATGGGAAATCTCGATATCCCAGTGATCAGGTATCCATTAGAGCGTGTTCCTTCGAGGAAAAACTCCCCGAGGATAGAGCCTTGAGGGCGGCTTGACCATCAAAGAAGATATTTGTATTAGAACCTTTCAGTCGTTGGTGACGTTAATAAAGGCACAGATGGCATGGATTTCGGCTTGAAATACACTGGACCATTTCAGGCTACTATGGTCCAGACTGGAACCACTGCCGTTCCAGTGTGCCCGCTTAGGAAAGAGAATCCTTAATCTTCTTCCAAAGTGCAGTTTCTTACTCATGTGGGCCGTTACGATATACACATCTATGCCAGAAATCCGCTGAAGGATGCCCATCTGACGCTTGTCATCAACCGGTATATTATATGTTAATTGAAGCAGAAGTAATGATAGAGATGTAAAGGGGAGAGAGACCAATTACCGCCTCCATGGTAGCTGTTGGTCCTCATTGCTCCTATTACGGAGAGGCAGGCGTGTCGCTGTAGTTTGTTGCATTCGGCGATTTCCGACTGTTGTTGAAATAAATAAGTAATAATCGGTTTGACGATCGTATTGTATAGCCAGAAAATTATCTTCACGTTGAGAACGCATGACCTCCCGAAGAG
Organism: Leptarthrus brevirostris; assembly: GCA_964036015.1. Taxonomy (NCBI): domain Eukaryota; kingdom Metazoa; phylum Arthropoda; class Insecta; order Diptera; family Asilidae; genus Leptarthrus; species Leptarthrus brevirostris. Next base: position 13,230,167 of record OZ038373.1, read on the forward strand.
TTATTAGAGTCTTATTTACGATAGAGTAAAGGTGAACGTTCCAATTGAGGTGTCTATCGAGCATAATGCCCAAGTATTACACCTCAAGGTCCAAATGGTGCATTATGGTAAATAGCACTAGAACACCCTTGGCCATGGTGAGAACTTCGACAATTTTACTATAAAAAGTTGCACTAAATTCCACCAACAGAATGCGTAACATAACTGGTAGTCTCGGAGCCCATTCGTCTGATTTGATGCGATCGCAAGTTTTCTCTCCTTCTCCTTATAGCGCAAACTAATGACTTTAGTTTAGACCAATTATGATTATCGTTGGTTTGTGTCTATACTAAAACCTTAAATGGACTGAAATTTTCGTCTAAAACTTAAAGATCTTTAAATTTATTTTTTGTGTTTAATTGCAGTTTCATAATAGCGGCAGACTATTGGCAAGGACGATTTCCGGGACGTTCTGTAGCCCTGGATATGTCAATGACATATATAATAGTTGCATTTGGTACAGTTTTACTTAACAACGTTTTCCTATCATTGGCGCCTTTTCGAATTAGAATTGCTTTTGGTTATGCAATATCGTTTACGACTTTAATTTTTGTGGCACTTTGCGAAGTTGCTTGGCATGTATTCTCGGCAAATGCTGCTTATTCGGCAAATTTGGCTGCAGTATCTCTGGTAGCAATTGGATGTACAGGTTAGTCCGAAATAATTTACAAATATATTCCCAACCTTTAATACCAATGTGGTTACAGTTCAGCAATCTAGCTTTTATGGATTCGCTAGTATGTTACCAAAACAATATACGCAAGCCGTTATGGCCGGAGAAAGTCTTGCTGGTTTCTTGGTCTCTTCAAATCGAGTCCTTACTAAGCTGCTGATTGAGAGCAATCGGGTTTCAACAGTGATGTTTTTCTTGGCTTCTACAATATATATAGCATTCAGCTACGTATTTCATTCCATGACAGTGCACTCACCTTTTGTAAGATATCATATGAAGGCGTGTGCCAAAATTGTGCTCAGACCAGACGAAGATCGACTTGTAAGTAAACGCAAAATATACATATATGATGATCACAATAGTATTTATCGATTTTCAGAACGATACCCTAGAACCTGATCCAACTAATGCTAAATATGGTGTCCTTGCTCTAGATGGTAGTCCACCAGTTCAGATATCTTCAAATTCGGCTGCTCTTAGTTTTAGGTAAGAAAACAATTGAAGCACCAACTTGAAACTTAACAATTCAGTTCGCTCTATTTTCAGCAATCCTGTCTATGAACTTTCAAATCCTACGGCAGGTGAAAGTGTAATCGAAGGACTCAATAATCTTCCCGAGATACCACCTACTCCTCAGGAAACTCCAAGTGTAGCATTCAAGGTTGAACATATCTTGACGCCGGGCAGTTGCAATCCAAGCCGTCTAGGAAATTTGAAAAGTGGACTAGAGTCTAGGTGGAGAGTTGCTCATGCCATTTACCCATACATGGTCTGCATAGCATTAGCATATTGTGTGACACTTTCCTTGTATCCTGGCATTGAATCAGAGATAATTTCGTGCAGTTTGGGAACGTGGATGCCGGTCCTGTTAATGTTCACATTTAACACAGCTGATGTCATAGGAAAAATATTGGCAGCCGTTCCATATAGTTGGTCACGTCGACAATTGATTCTTATGTCTGGACTGCGAATAATTCTCGTTCCGTTGTTGCTACTCTGCTGTGCACCGCGTTCACAACCTGTTATTGCTGGCGAAACGGCTGCTTTTATATTTACAGTAGCACTAGGAGTGACTAATGGACTGGCAGGTAGTTTACCAATGATGCTTGCTCCAGCTAAAGTACCTGCTACACTAAAAGAGGTAACAGGCAATATGATGACTTTATCATACAATGTCGGACTGACAGCCGGATCGCTGATTGGCTATGTATTTGAATCGATGCTTGGTACACAGCTTACCAATCCTTGTCCGAGAAATCCGTACATGCCAACGCCTGTGATAAATCAAACTTCTTACGCAAATGGCCAAAATTTCGTTAACGCAACGATAACATCAACCACAACAATAGCAACAATGATTTCGTCAACACTTGCAACTTCCACAACATTTATGTCTACAATAACAAGCACCGCGACTGCAGTGCCATCTACTATTAGCACTATTCTGACCACATTAACCTCATCCGAGGCTCAAAGCGACGATATTACCACAAAACTTATACATGCATCTACCACAGCTCTTGCGGCTAATTCAACATTTCCGTTGGTTGAACAAGGTTAGGATTGCCAAATAGCGTGTAGGGGGACAAAATAAATTCAACAAATCGCCGTCAGACTTGGACTGAAAACAATAATGAAAGGCGATAAATGTCTTAAGGGAAATAATATATTAAAAACAACAAAAAAAAACATACAAAAAACTAAATTTAAAAAATATATTTTTAATATCATTTAATATATTACGTAGCGACTAAACCTCAGTAAAGGATGTCTCCATTGGTGTAAAGCCGTTTAAGCCGCGTTTATTTTAGTTCAGAGGTTTTTGTCTCTTTAGTTTTAAGGATTCTTTAGAGTACCGCTTCCGGTCCTGTATGATTTTAGCGAGTTTAGACATTTTTCAAGGGTCAAGCAATAATGAATACTCAATTTTATACTTATATTTCTATCTCTTTCTCTCTATACTAAAATAAACGTGGATTAAACCAAGTATTTCAGTATAAACTTAATTTATTAGCGTACATATTAAGAAGAAGAAGATCATCCAAATTGTGTAAATTGTTAAGTTTGTTTTTAGGCTGTTGTTATTAGAAACCGTTCATGTATTATACATTGTACTATAATTTACGTTTTATGAACCTATTTACGTGCGTCCTTTCGTTCTTATGTAATTATTTCCACAACAAAACAAATTGTTTTTTTTTTTTTTGTTAATTGTAAGTATACAATTGAGGATTAATATTGAATATATAAAAATATACAAATTATTTTCATGAACTCGTTCTGATTTTTTACTTTATTTGATCATTAACGTCCTTATTTGGCACTTTATTTTTCTTTTTGCGTGAGGGGTGAAAATCTTCCAAAGAAACCAGGAGACCCGATTGTCTCTGGTAGTGTGAGATTTTTACTCACTAAAAACACCCCTCTAGGGATTAGCCGAAACAGACCACTTTATCCGGGTCTCTTTTCGTCCCTACCCCCTGTGATCTCAGCGAGAGAGATCCGGACTAATCCACTTTTCCTTCCTTACCTCGATTCCTCGGGTCACCTCTGCCATTCTTCCTTCTTCTATCCAGTGGTGTCGCATCAGCTTCCTGACGAAATTCAGCGACTGTATCAAGGCAGACCGGCTGACCGTCAGATTACTGAGGAGTGACGCCGGGAACAAGGAGCTCACACCCTCGCGGTATGGTTGGAGCGATGCAATAACTCACATAGGTTAATTCAAAGGATCGGGCCTTGGATAATGCGGCGTCATGTGGATGTACACTACCACCTTACTCAGTTTTTAAGAGGACAAGATTATCGTTATTATTTGCACCGTTTCGGGCATCCCAATTCCCCTTTTCGTCCCAATGGCTATGCCCAGACACTTAAGAAGATCCGGAGCATGTATTATTCTACTACCGACTGCTTTTTTTTACATATTATGTTGGAATTAAGGATGATGGAAATGGGTTAGGAGGTTGAGTAAAGTAGGATGTACTCCCCGTTTGAAAGTTTCGGGATCATATGACGAGGGAAAAACAGAAGATGGTAAACTGTTCCACATTCGTATTGTTCTGCTTAGAAAAGAGTCCAAATTCGAGCTGGAGAGTATATGTCTACAAGGAATCAGGCTAGCAATTTTGTTAGATTAATGGTCGTGGAAATAGCGATAGAAGACTGAGAGACAACCGACATTCCGTCGATGCTCCAGAGAGTCAAGGCCCTCAGAGATTGATGAATCGCCAATAAGTTTAATAGCCTTACGCTGAACTTTGTCTAACGCGGACAATGTGGTGTGTCCGGCCCCTGCCCAAATATGGGAATTATATTCAAGTCTAGGCATAATGTGGGACTTGCAGATCAGCGATAAGTCAGGTCGGGTGAAATAAGTTTTTGATGTATTGAACGAAACACGATTTGCTCTGCCCTAAGCGAGTACCATTGAAATGTCGTTGTTTAATGATCTAAACATGCGTTCTCGAAATCAAGGGTGCTGTCGTCGGCGAAACTATGGATAAGATTGAGAGTAAGGGATAAAAGATCATAAATAAAAGGAAGAAATAAGGTTTTTTTTTTTTTTTATATATACGATGTGGCCAAATCCTAGGGGACAACCCTTTGATGCGTTAGCATGGTTTTGGCCGGAAGGGAATTTAGGGTAAGGGAAGTGAGGAAACTTGAGTCTTGTTTGCATTGCTGCGAGCTAGACAACAGCCCAGAGACGGAGTGGATTATTTTTATTTCTTAATAAAAGCTCACGGTCATCTGGTCTCGAACCCGGGACCCATGGCATGTTGGTCTTGCCGCTCAACGCATTGATCCAACTCCGTCTCCATCCGGTTGGTGATAGAATTGAGCCCTGACGTTTATGAAAGCCATAGTTAGTACGGTGTGGAGTTAATTTAAGAAAATCACGGTTTCTCAAGAAGCGACTTGGAATCAATATATGAAAAGAGAACAGTAAGACCGGAGAGTCGATATTACCTTGAAGGCAATCGAAAGCGAAAACAGTTTTGTAGTCGAATGTCGAATTAGCTTTAGTAACAATCGTATCAATATGGTCGTCGAAGGTAAAACGACTGTTAAGCCAGACTCCCAAGTTCTTTGTCTTATTGAGTTTTTCCAGTAAACAACCATGTATTGTGTAACTGAAGTCAGGAGGTCTTTTTTTATGGGTAAACGACATAGTAGTACACTTATTAATATTAAGGGGAAGACAATTAATACAACACCATTTGTAAAAAGCATCTAAGTGAGAATTTAAAATTTCACAGTCGTCAACAGAGGAAACAACCCGACAAATTTTGGCGTCGTCAGCGTAACGTTGATGTAAATAATTAATAAAACGGGCCCAGATGGCTTCCTTGAGGTACACCGGAAGTATTGTAAATGTACTTGGATAGAGACCCACGGAACGACACGCGCTGGGTTTGGCATAATAAGTATGAACGAACCCAGTCAATAAATCTAAAAAATCTAAAATCTGTGAAGACACAGCCGTAGTTGGCCTTCTTTTCATAAAGGCGTGCTGGAAAGTACCAAGAAAAGGTTTGCAATGCAAATAGAGTACATGGCAAACTAATACCTAAACAACTTTACCAATGCAACACAAGTTAGCAATCGGTCTATAGTTGGAAATTTCACACCTCTTGCCCTTAGACGCTTAGAGTAAACAACTCTCCAAAACTGTTTAGGTTGGTTACGTAAAGTAGACTTCATTCTGACTATGTACTCATCGCATGAGTTCAAGCTTTATTTTGTAAATGTTTGAGATGTTTTTGTGAACTATTCAGCCAGGGCGGACTAGAAAAGGAATTATTTGTTCTAGAGATAGGAGCACATTGGAGAATACAGGCGGATAGATTATCGTAAAATGCACTGACCGCCACATCGATGTCACGATCGTCAAAAATATTAGACCAATTACAATTTAATAAATAATTATATAATAAATAAAAATCAGCCCGTTTAAAATTAAATGTGTAATTACTGTAAATCGGAGATGTTGCATACATCGGGTCGAAAACCAGAGCGATCTGAAGAGCAGGATAATGAGACGACTCAGGAACCAAAGGAGCCAAGCAACGTCTGACCAAAGTTCCAAATGGGTCAGTGCTGAACACCAAATCCAGGAATCTACCAGAGTCATTTGCAATTCTGGAACACTGCGTCAGCCCGGAAGAAGAAAGGCAGTCGATGAAACATAAAGATCGACATCGGACGGTATCTAGCTGATTGTTGGCAAATTGAAATCTCCAAAGAGCAGCAGTTCATCCTGTGGGCGCAGGGCACAAGGGAGAGTGTCAATGCGAGAAGCGAGAAGATCGTAAGTATTCGTGGACGCTCCAGGAGGAATATATGTTGTTGCAATAAACACATCCGGCAACTTCAGAACAAAATTCCAGGTCATTAGCATCAGAGAAGTCAACAGCAGAGCATGGGATATCTCGATGAACAGCACACAGTACTCCTCCCTCGAGAGAGGCATTCAATGAAGAGAGATGTCGGTCACGACGAAAGACAATGTATTCCGGGCCGAAGAGCTCAGCGTCGGTAATTAACTTTCCAGTCTGAAAAATGCCTATCGGAACTAAATTGCTTTTTGTGTGCTCTTTCAGATGAGATCACCCTCAATCGACATGGTTACAAAAATGGTTTGCATTAAAAATTTGTAAACCATCCCCCCCTTTGCATTTTTGTCGATTTAAGGTGAAAATTTGTTTGGAACATGTATACCAAATTTCATCAAAATCGGTTCAGTGGTTTTTGAGATATTTGGTATACAAAGACCTTTAAAAAAGGGAGGTAGTTGGAAAACCGAGTTGCATTGCTGCCATTAATTTTTCTGTCCTTTCTATCAAAATGTCACGAAAATAAATAAAATATATTCCTCAATTAACCCTTATATTTCGACTTGATAACTAGATATATCCACTTAAGGTGTCCATCTCTATTTGAAGCTTCCATCAGGCCTAGTTATCTGAAATAAGTAAATAAGCAAGTCTAAGTAAGTCTAAGTTGCATTTATAATAAATAAATGCAATTGCCTTATTTTATTACTTTAAATTTAATTTTTATTTCAAAGTAAATAATTTTTTTTTTCGAATTTTCCCACAAAACCAAAGAACTTGCACACTTTGGAAGCTTCTGGCATTTAGTCGTGACATTTAGGCATTATTTAATATTACGGAGAATAACAATTTGTGATTCCACTAGTTATACCCATATTACGTGAGATGGCAACCCAACAACAAAATTCTCATTCCATATACAATTTCGAAAGACAATTGTTTGGAAATACATGTCACATTCCACAAATTCCATTTCGTTACGAGTCCTTTCTCCACTTATTCGGGATATTATCTCGTGTAGATTTTATTTCATTTTTCTTATTAATCCGATAGATGTCAGCTCATTCATACTTGTATAGATATCCTGTATTCTACACTACTGGATAATCTAAGAAGTTAATTAAGAACTATTGCTTAAACAGGATAATCATAATTTATTAATCTCTAAGCTATGAAGTCACTAATTAACTGAGTTTAAAAATTTAAGACTTTGAGAATTTAAGAAATTTGACATTTCATTTAAGCAAAACTTTGTCAACATGACGCCGCTGTGGTGTGGTCATATTTTGATGATTCCTACGAGGACGAAACTAATAGAGATGCCATAAAATCGAAAAATCGTGGCAACTTTAATAGTGTAACGTGCACGAGGTAGGCCACGAAATGGGAAATAGTAATCTGTGTAATGCAGCCCCCAGGTGACCAGAAAGCAAGGGAAGGAAATGTCAAACGTGGAAAGTCAAGGCAGACTCGAACCTGTGGTGACTTGGTGCGGTGGAAATGAATAACGGAAATATATAGAACTAAGTGTCTCAACTTTCTATAGAATTAAGCTAGGTAGAAGAAATAGCCCCCCCCCCCACCACCACCGCCAATATTTTTACTTTCATCATCATTATCATTTCAGCCATAAGACGCCCACTAATGGACATAGCGCTGTTCTTTTTCTGTTAAGCCTATATTTTTGCCAAAAATACATGGACGTGTCGGACATATATTTTAATTAGGATAGGACAGGATAGGGTCTGAAGTAAAACGTGAGATTAAAAATAATTATTATACTGCACGTTGAAAGTACAATTTTACTCTTCGAGCCTTTTGTTCTGCAAACAAATCTATGGCCTTGTCATTATTAATCTCATGAGCAGTTCGATTTTCTATTGCTAATATTATTTCGAGACTCGATAAACATTCCTAACTCATCATCCTAACTCGCGGGATCTAGATTAGTGCTCAACAGCAATTGTGAAGAACTTTGAATTAATTGGCTCAGTCGGCTCTGATATCAAGAGTTTAACCACAAAAAGCTATCTCAGCCCCTCTTTTCCTCTGTCCGACACCACAGATGCTTCTGGTTTGAATTCTTCTACTTCTGGACCCACATCTTCTTAAGGGGACTGCTGCACTCTCCGGGATGCAACTTCCGCAGTTCCTCCTCAATCTACCGTGAAAGTGATTCCTCCGCATTCCTCCTTGGTGCAGACTGCTTCAGATGTTGATGCTCCTGTTGGTTTGGTTAAGCCCGTTATAGAGAAGGTTGCTGATCTTGCCATCAATGTCTCTCCACCAGTGTCATCCCAACCCACTTCCACCACATTTATGGTCAACAAATTTGGCACCACCTGGACAGTATCGGAATGGGAGCAGAGACTAAAAACAAAAACAAAAAAAAACAAAAAAAGGCTAGGCAGCAAACATTCATCTTCATGAAGCGACCTTCCTTCTAAAGGGTGCACCTCATAACGCCAACGATTCCTGGGCCCACAGCTTTTTTTCCCGGAATTTTGGATTCACCCCCGTTAGCTGCCTGAAGTTACTCTCGTCAGACGCAAGGAAATCCAGCAACTTCAAGATCTCCATCCCAAACAAATATGTCTGGCTCATCAGTAACCCCTCCAGCAAAAATCTTCACTCTCGGAAACATCAAAATTTCTAAGTGGACTAAGAAGTAGGCCATCCATAAAAAAGACGGGACGCGCAAGGATTATATCTTTGATTTCTACCGACTTCAAAATATCGTAATAGATATAAAATTAAAAATTATTCTATGCTTTTTAGCGCTTTTTGTGAAATCGGTTCAACTTGCATCGATGTATATCGAATATCCCTAAGTCTAAAGCCTAAAAGTGAAAATAATAAACAACTCCAAATTGCATTATTTTGTGCCTCAAAGGGCACACTTAGACCTCAAAAGGCCCAGTGTGATAGGTTAGGTTAATGGAATGTCTCTGACATTCTTTAAACAAACATCAAATTTCATCAAGATAATACAGCTTTACGCGCATTTTTCCTATTTCACTGCTCTAAAAACTATATTAGTAATATAAATATTTGAACGGACATTCAGCCATTAAATCATAATAACAAAGGGGAAGGACATCGCACGTCCCTTTGAATCCTTATGACTCTCACAATTCAGCTGAAGAGAACTTCTATATTCCCCTTAGGATTTCGTTCCACAGAAGAGATCACAATTACTTTTCTCTTGCAACAACATTGTTTACCCCTTTTCCGGAATATTCAGCAATGAGTCCCTTAACAGTTTCTCTTCGTTTGAATTAGTCCTGTTCTGAGGAAGGATATAACGTCCCCAATGTTTCGCAGGTCAGTTCTGCACAAGAAGTCGCAGAGTTTACGTGCCAGGGATAATGCTTTGCTCCTGGATAATAAAACTCGTTTCAGGAGGACCACTTACTTTTTGAATTGCAAGCGAACTTGACTTGAAGCACACTTTGAAAGACAATCCCGAAGTAGTGGTCCATTTCACGGGCCAAACAGCAGAAACAGCTGTCGATTTTCTAAATCATTTCTTTTAATATTGTACAAAATGAGCCCGACAATTTTCACCAGTTGACAATAATCCTCTATGGATACGAATCAGAATTGTCCTTGCATAGCGGACAACACCGGGAGAGTGTACGCTGGAAATATTTCCTGCCATTGTTCGGTGACACAACCTCTGATGGTTTTTGGAAGCTTTTCATGACAGGATTAAAGTGACTTTTGCAACTATTCCCAAAATGAAGAACGACTTCTATCCTTTGTGCTTGTGTCTCTGTCCGCATATCTTGAAGGTTCCTGCGGAACGTCTCTTTAAGCGAGTTCCGTTTTGCTTGGAAATTGATGAGTGCTGAGAAGTGGGTCAGACAAAGTTTTGTAATGTGCCAGTGCATCGATAAATCAGAACAAGAGTTAGATGTTCTGCTTATGGTTGTGCAGTTCTCCCAAGGCATAAAGCACAAACTAGTTTTCTTGTTAGCCAGCCTAGATACGGAACAGGATATTGATTTCCGTCGTCCTGGGGCTTTAGTAGAACTCTGACCAATACTGCTGGATTTCGGATGGTAAAGAATTCAACAAACTTTAGTGCTGTTGACAAATGGTTCTACGAAAGCAAACTGTTGACTCCACTTTTGCCAGTTCTTCTGGCTCTTCTTGGTATTGCAACTAAAACTGATGAAGTTGATTTCACGAGTGTCCTATCCACAAAAAAGGTAGAGTGGGCTGAGAACGTCGAAAAGGGCTAAGTTTGGGGGCTTTGCAAAATCAGCTTATACAATCCTGCTGTTCGGGGTAGCCGGGTTGGTCGGGTTTGCATCCCCAAGACGTTTGCGGTGAAAGTTTTATTAGGTGAACTTTACTGCCACTAAAAAAGACACACTCAAAGTTATCTGGGCTTTGTAGATTTTGAATAGTTGGAAGAACGCGGGAGGGAGTAAAATGCTTTATTTGTCGTTACACCTCTAAAGTTTTCTGATTTCTACACACAGAAGATGTTTTATGTTTGGAGCGCTACAGTCACAGTGATAGCAATAAAGCTGGCATTTAGCTAAGTGTGACTTCACTGTATATGTCTAAGGTACCTCGTCAACCAGGTTGGCAAGGATGACTTTAACTGGGAAAGTGTAGAAGACTGTCATAGTGGCGAAGTGGTAGAGCAATGTAGTTATCAGTTGTAATGGATAGTTGACAAGAGAGTTATCAAAAACTTGAAATTGCTTTATAAAACTTAAGCAGTCACGGCTACGGGTTTGAAGGATAATAAATTAGCACAAATGGGAGATTCTCGTACGCGTCGTTTGCCATTAAGTCGACAATCCTTGATGAAAACATAAAATACAGTTTTATCAATTTAAGGAAGTCAATCAAGATTATGTGTAACAATTGCTATAGAGTGGAGTGAAGGATCCATTTCGGTTGCAGACTTTCCTCTGGCGCTACTGAAACTCAAATAGGTTCGTATGTTACTTTGTTGTCTCATTTGCTTCAACGGACTTTTTTGTAAGTCCCCGCATATTATTCTTTGGCTATAAAAGTAGATGGAATCTTGTGCTGAAAGGAAGGCCTCGAATAAAAATAAATAACCTTACAAATCAAAGCTTCAAAACATTTACTAATGCAACTCAAGTTAGCAATGTGCCTTCGTGATAAGAGGGTCAGGGTGAGGATGAGGAGTTATTCTCGAATGGCATAGAAACTTGTCGAGAAAATTGTTTAACAACAGAAAATACTTAAACGGTCAATTAAAGGGCGTTACTCCGGAAAACAATAAAGACTCGAATTTTCTTTCTTTGGCTTGGTCCTCTAGTTTTCCCTTAAATTAATCAATTACTTAAAATACTATGATACAAGATGCTGCGATTCATATTTATTTCGACAGCGTTCAGCTTTATTTCAGTCGCTTTATAAGATTAATCGAGGACTTTGTGGTTAAGATTTAGTTGTAGTTTGTAGTAGGTACCAATGTCTTAATAAACGGATGTGAATGTGAATATGATTGCAAGTCGAATATTATTTTTAAGAAAATAAAATATGTGATTCTTCTTCAGAATTAAAATTCGAGTGGAGAATGTTGACAGAATTCTCCCTGCAAAGTTAGCAATATATTGATAAAAATTAAAAATACCATTGGACACAGAGCAGAACCTTGAGGGCTCCTTTTTTATGATGCAGCCAAAGCCTAGGGTAAGGGGAATGAAGAAATTTGAATGTCTTCTTTTTTACATTACTGCGAGCTAGACAACAGCCCAGATGCGGAGTGGATTTCTTTTATTATTAAAAACTTACGGAGATCGGATCTCGAATCCTGGAACCATGGCGCGGTGATCATACCACTCAGCCATATATCCACAGGAAGACTTACTGACTGCAGGGCGGCTGAGGGCACTATTTCTTTACTGCTGGTTCAACTGCTCGTTATTTCTCTGTTTTCTTGGTGTCTAATTTTTATTTTTGGCGGCGTTTGCAAAATTTACATTTTATTTTAATAGTGTAAACTCGAGATTAGGGAGCTGAAGTTTTCTTATTTGGAGTCTGTCGATCGGGGACTCTTGACTGGTCCCCTAAGGCTCGAAACCTGGCGATTGTTTTAAAAATCGCGAACATGATGAACGTAGATCGTGCAGTTAAAGCTGAAGAGTGTGTTCTTGCGTTTATGCAATCAGCGTAATAGTGATGGGCAAAATCGGTCACTTTGCTGATTCGGCCATTTGGGTCTTTTCAGTCATTTGGGCAGTATTGTCTGTAGAGGATAAATGCAAGCGTTCGAGCCCTACCAGTGGAGAATTTTTTCGGCAACTTTGAGCTTTGGCTATTGTTCTACGTTGTATGGTTGTATAGGGTGGAACGAAGTGCAATTGGTTTTGCTTTCCGTTTAGTCCTGTTCGCAATTCGCATTTACATATTGTATTGTCGCCTTGAGTATATGGGAAGTTTAGGGATCACATGTACATCACAACGTCATACTCACTGTAGTATATAGTTGAGTTCTCAGTTCTTGACTCAAGCAAATAGCCCACGCTGTATTGTGCACCGTACACGTTCTACCACTTTTATATTTTGATGGTAGCAATCGCAAGATTGAGAGAATCTGTGTGTTGTGCTGAGAGATATGATATGGCAAAAGGTAATTGAACGATTGACCGATATGGTAGGAAAACGTTGAATCAGGTCTTTTGAGTCATTTTACTGACTCGGTCAAAATGACCGAATCGTTCGCAATCGACACATCACTACAGCATAAGTATGACCTCTTCGGTAACTAAGGGTGATGTTTGGAGTTATATTGCAGAAGTTCTGGCGACTGTCACCGAAACTGAAGTCTGTTCATGGGAGTGACGAGCGTTGTTGCAGAGTCTGTTGGCGAATATTTTTCGGCGTCGGTGGATTGAAATAGTCCACCAGGAGTATATGGAATTCTTAGGACGGCTCCAATTCTGGTGCTCTAGCGCATGTCCTAGCACCTCAAGCGTGCCATCTGCAATGTTGAGAAGGTACTGGCACAGTTTTTGATTGAATACCCAGAGGTTTGTTTTCGCAAAGTCCTCTCGTTTACAACTGGACGACTAGATGCTGCTTCATATACTGGTTCGGCCGCTTCTGTAAAGAGTGTAAATATCTGCTTCCTTCTAGTTGTGAAGGCAGTGAATGGGACAAATGGTTGCGTTTAGTTCAGGCTTGAACATTTTAAAGGTGGTCGGGAGATCTTAGGCCAACATTTGATATGCTCCACTTCTAAGTATCTAAGGGGACGATCTGAAAGAAAGCCTCCTGCGCTTCCTTCGAAAGTCTTTGACTTGTCGGTAACAGCCCAGGAAATATTGTAACTCCTGGCTAAATTGTGGGCCTGTTTCGCCGGCAAAAATTTGCACTATTTGTTATGTGAGCTTCACTTTGGAGTAGTCGGTCATGTTGTGCGATACTTTTACTTGGGGTTTAATTTCAAGTGGACTACTTAAGCTTTCTTCTGGGCGAGTATCAATTAGGGATCCTTCCAGCCAATCAAGCAATAAATTTTCGACGGAGTTCGAGTCGTCAGTGATGTCGATGTCAGTTATACTTTCACTTAATTTACCACTTTTACTATTTTACACTATTATTATTTTCAGTATCAAATGGGCGAATTTTACTACTTTTGCAACTCTTGCTTTAGATTCGTGTCAAAGGGGTCGTAGTAGGGTAGAGAGAGCTTGTCTGCTTTCCGCGCTTCTCTAATAACTTTCTTCAAAATGTATCTATACCTACTGTATTCCGTGGTCCTGAAAGGACAATTCCGCTTTTTGATCTGGATCCTAGATGTGGTGGCACAGGTAATGAGCTGAAACTTGCCTCGTCGGTGGTTCGCTGGTTTAGAATACCTGTGTGTCCACTCTTGTTTGCTGCAGATGTCCTGGTAGCTCGGACTGGAACGGTTGTTTACTGTGTTGATGATGGTTCTCCTGTGCGGACAGATTGCCTTTTGGATTGTTCTGCGTGGAGGCTGGGGTTTAGGCGTGGAGTCACATGTTGAACGTGATAGAGGTGATGTCCCCTCTCAACCTCAACGGGGTCTGTCTGATTTGGATAGGAATGAAGTCCGCTTAAATCCACCGGTGCTCGTCTGGGACAGAAATAGCTAGAGTTGCTTGATCCCCCGGGGATTGGGAGGTGACATACCAGGCTATTGGCTACGCGGTAATGGTCAATGGTTCTCCTTTTTGTTTGGTTTAAGATCAGGGTCTTTAAAACAATTACAGTTTTTATTTTTGTAACCAAGCTTCCCTGATCCTACCTGCTTCAATTTTGTTATATCTCAATAGCAGGGTAGGGTGGTAACGGGTAAGGTGTGTAATCTGTTCAAAGAAATAATAATTTAATTTTACTTCAATTCAAAATTACAACATGGGACACCATTATCAATAAAGGACTCCTTCTATATTTTTAGACGAGAGTCCACTTGCTTAGGGTTTTAAGCAGCTCAAAATATCGTAGAAAGTAACGCAGGTTTTAAAGAACTTAAGCATATATGTATTCATTCCCAATGCCTTGGTAAATTCATTAATCTTCTGGAGCTACTCCTCTTTTTTAATTTTTTAACATTTTCCTAGAAAGGTTTCGTCTTCGGTTCTTTCGTCTTATTTTCAAACTATCAGTCTATTGTTGATCGAAATGTGTAGGACTAATGATACGTAGTTTATAGAAGTTTCCAGGAGAATGCACATTTCCGCAGGACTGTTGCAAAACTATTACGAAACACTTTACCTGAAGTAATATTTTCACGTCCCTCATTCCTAAAGTCCTTTCTCCAACCAATTTTCTGGACGCAAGCAAGCGCAACAAATATTCTTAGATTCGTCTTCACAAAGTTCATTAGAAATTGAACGTCCTTTTTTCCACTGAACAAAAAATTATTTCAGTGGAACGGAAGAACAGGACACACTCTCTTACCCGTTTCATCCAATCAAGCCAAGTATAAAGGACTTTAAATAAGCTTGGAATATTAACTCGAGTGGGTAGATCCCGAGCGCGCGGGGGGAAAAAGGCAATAAATCGATTCATATCTCATTTTTATTTCTATTATTCGCTATCGTATCGATATAATTTCGGCTACAATTGAGTCGTGCACGAGATAAACCTTTTTCGCTATATCTGCCGCAATGGCGTAAATGGAAAACATTATCATTCCGTGGGATGATATATGTTTGCATCCGTCAGGATAAATTTCACATTTGTACGATATTACGACTACACCAACTACACCAACAATAGCAACAGCACAGCAACGCATTGACACCAATAAAAATATAAATTTTTCCCGGTGTTGTCATAGTTTTTGAATTTATGAGCAAATCCTTCTCTCACTTAAGGTTCGCTGAGAATTTTTTTTTTTTGCTAGTAAAACGCTGGATGGGTTGACATTTTTTTCCGTGCATCTGTTGTTGCGATGTTTTCGATGTTTTTTCTATTTTATTTTTAATTTTCTGGTTTTTTTCCGATTTATATCAATGTTTTTGGATGGAGTTTTTCTATTTGCATGAATATGTCCCAACATCTGGATCTCGTTTTGATTTGTTAATTGTTTTCATGCTTTTGTGAATCGTTATTTATGGACGAATCCAATTTTGATGCTTGTTTCGTTTTCAATTTCTGTGTGGCGTAATATGTTCAAAAAAGTTCTGAATTTCATATAATTTCGTATTTTTAATTGGTTTACTTTAATATTGAATTTTATTTGTTTGAGGATAGACAGACAGACTTTGTAAAGTATCGAAGTCAATTTCGAACCCAAAACCGATGTAATTTGTCAATTTATCTGAAACTAAACGTAGAAGAGAGGATTGCTAAATCAAACAAAACTTTCTCGCACACAAAAAATAGTGGGAATGAGAATCATTGGTCTTAATACAATCCTACATCTCCCCCCCTGTATGCAAAGAACGCCAACTTAAGGGCAATGTTGCGCCTCTAAAACTAAAATATCATACATAGTTTACGCGAAAATCTCAGAAAAGCCGCCATTTAAGGACTTCAACAGGAAGTTCGAGGCAATAATACCTGAAAGGCTGTTCTGGGAAACGAAAATAGAAGAACCCGGAGATACTGTAAGGTGGCTTTTAAGCGAGCTCCGGATTATGGGTATCAGTGCCAGGGGCTCAACATTTCCTCATCCTTCAGGGGATTCACGGTAGTCGAGATAGTTCTCGCTGCAGGTGCCAATATCAATGGTAACAGTACGAGCGATATTCAGGTGACGAGAGTGGACGAGTTTTAGTTTTTATCGTTTTATTGTGGGCAACTTTTTCAATTGTTTCGGTTTATATGTCGCTCCCAAAAGGGGGTCAATTGTATGATTTTTTTTAACAGGGAGAGGTGAAAATCTTCAAAAAAAAAAACACCGGACAGCCCGTGCCCTCCGGTAGTGTGAGATTCTTACTCACTAAAAATACCTCTCCGGAGATTAGCCGAAACAGACCACATAGAAGCTGGTCACTTTTAATCTTCTCCCAGTCTCCCTTAGCGGGGGCAACTGACTATCCAGCCATCCCACTGTCGCCGATAACCTCGGTTTCCTGGGTCTTTAGTCTCTCTGCAGGAATCCATGTCGTTCTATCGTCTTCAGTGTTCCTTCTTGGTCCATGCGTTAATCATAATCTACCCTCATCTCTGCTCACGGCCACAGGCAGGACAAATGACCTCTTTCAAATTAACCACAGCTAACCCTTCCTTCGGAAGGCAGGTCATTAGAGTTTAACATTTCTGCCGCCGCCGCACCTGCGGAAGTGCTAGTTATTATTTTGCCATTGGCACCTTTTTCCGGGATTGCTACAGCACTATAATACGGCGTAAGCCAGCTTCCATAGCCACCACAGAACGTTGGGAAGGTAATTTTCACATAACTGCTTCTGTTGTGGATACCGTAGATACAGCCAACCTGTTAGGATCTACCATACCCACCACCTACACTCCTACAGAAGTGCCTTAGGAGACACTATTCCCAGACTCAATTACCTTTGGGTCCTGCAGTGGGGAGGACACCACTCAGACTCCCTTGACATGGAATGTTAAAATCTTCCAGTTACTGGCGTAACTAACACTTGAGGATGTCTAGCTGAATATCGCCGTTTCCTAGAAGGCTTCAACTCTTCCGTTTATCCTACAGCAACCTGCATTTAAGTATACACTGCTTTCAGAATTCACCCCGTCCTACATTATTTCCATCTTCAGGTATTTGAGTTTTATCCGCAATAGCAAAGAAGAGCCTTTGTTACCTTGTTCGGGGTGAGGGGAATAAGAGGGAAAATGCACATATATAGACTTGTCCTCGCTTCCCATTTTCTAACCAAAATTCCCTTTTTTATCTCTGGCCGAGATTGGCCTTTATTTCGGCGAGATTACGACGAGACCAAAATCGTCTTCACCTTCACGAGACCCGGACCGCGATACGCCAAAATATCGATCTTGTCTCGGTCCCGCGAAGTCCTAGTCAGGCCATGGTTGTTGCTAACCGCAGGGCGGCATAGTTGGCGACAGTATTTTTATTTAGTATCTACGTGGACTCCCAACGAATTCAAATCTAATCTAGAATGATGAGGATGTTCCCCACCTTTTATTAAAGACTTTAAGTGCTTTAATTGCAACCTATCTGCCTTTCTGTATAATGTTTCCATAGAAATTCTACCGCACCCATAACATTTTTTGCCAACAAATCTTTCAATTCGTTAACGGTCCAACAATTTTTCCCAATTTGATGTTAAAATTAGTTTCATTTCTCAGGAGAATCTTATTGTACGAATAGGGAAAGTTAGCGAAGTGTAATATTTCAAAACTCACAGTTATGGAATCCTAAAATTATTGAATTTTTTCCACATCGACCAATTCATCAAAAGATATTCCTCAAAAAAATTCCTGTTGACGAGAGGAATGCTTACTTAATAAAATCTGTCGTCAAGCACACTGCCTTATACCCGTCGTCAGTCCATGTGATTTTCCCGACATGTCCTGAAAATGTTTTCCTCCCGAGGGAAATAAGATTTGCAACAGGATTTTTAGTTCAAAGAGCAGTTATAGAACGTAATAAGATGAGAGGATTGGGGAGCGAAACTTCTCAACAATTGCTACGAATAGAATGATTTTTTGGACCGCTTTAAATGAACTCAATGAGACCAGAATATCTGAACAGCATGTGCTTCAGTGAATTCCATTTTCAGCCTTATTTGAAAGAAGGGAAGGAGGAGGTAGTGATTTTTGTTTCCTCAGCAATGCAACAGTTCCGTAAAGTTTTAATTATGTTAATTTTGGTGATCCTCTTATTACGCCACAGGATTTTATGGTATTTAAGTCCTACTTTTGGTAGAAACAATCTGATTCCAAGTTCGAGATTTCATTGAGAAAATGGAGATGGGATTATTTCGTATCGTAGAAGTAAGTTGTAATTAATTCAATTGCTTTTTAAGTGGGGCTCGCAGTAGTAGTCATTTGAATGCAAATAACTTGCACAATAATAGCTGCCAATGCCAAACCGACAACAAACCGCAAGAGGGCTTCTCTAAAACGATTCGTCTGGTTGTCAATTCTTGTCCGAGTGACCCCATTCGATGACACTTTAAGTACAAGAGAGCCATCAACTTAGTGACAGAGCAAAATAAACCTTGAAAAGTGTCACATCGAATCGGATACAAAAGCAGGCCAGCAACAACCAACATAGGTCTGCCTTTAACGATATCACTCATAACTGACCGCTATTGCACCATTACACCCACGTCTGATATTGATTGCTCTCGAAGAGCTGTCAGAGTACCGGAGAGTTAATTGATTGTGTGAACATTACGCCCGCTCGTGTGGGCACATATAATTTCCACCGAAGCAAAATATTAGTACAGCCCAAAGGGGGGATGGTATACTCCCCGGGAGCTCTATATTCGGTGAGTCTGTCCTTCACAATCCTGGTGAAAAGGAAATGAAACTCGTTATCAGATTTGATGTATGGCCAATACAACTGTTGAGACTGAGACGTACTGCTTGCTTCTATTTTGCATTTTGCTTTGGCTTTGTAAGGACCATAATGAATCTTTAGTTTAGCGCTCGAAACTTTTAGAAGTTTTGCCGGAAATTCAACGGGGCTTGATATATACCATTTGTAAATGGAACGACCGCTAGCACGAAACTATGAATATCTTTCGAGGGCTAAGCGTTACAATCTTAATTGAAAAACGAAGGTAGTAGATACGCGAGTATTGGAATTAACTTAAGTCTTGCACATGGCTGCCAATTGCCGAAATGAATTTCTTTAGTACGTCAAATTTGGTAGATAGTCGAGATGTTAAGAAATTTTCTTAAAAGTATTTCTAAGCACAAAGAAATCTGAGCTAACAATACAAAATTGTTGTAGTATAGGTAAATTTGGGCAAGAAAAGTTATTTAAATTCAATTTTGCATGCCTGAGAAAACTGAAAGATTTCAAAGGGGGAAGGTGGTAGGAGCAAGTGTTTGAATATTCTCTGGGCATACCAAAAACCTTTACTTCTCCCTTAGGGTTTGGAAAACAATCGGTGACAAAGTTTTAAACATGATTTTAATAAAACAATGGATCCCGTCCCGTGTTTGTGTTCTGGTACTTGTTCGGGCCTTTGTTTTGAAATCTGGCAGGAGCGGCACCCTCAACATTTGTGTTAAATAACGTTGCTAAAGGTGTAATCAATATCCTTTAATAATTCAATAGGATTAGTTAAAGCATATTATTGTGTAGTTTCATAGCTACAGATGTTAAAGCGACAATTTACTCTTTCTGTTTGATTATATCGGTCGTATCTTTACCCATGGATCCATTGTTTGGTGGGGTAAAGTTAACTGGGAATTTCACCTTAACTTTTTTGTAAAGGTGCAAAGGCTCGCTTGATTGGGAACAGCAGGTGCAATAAAATCCATACCACAAGCTGGTTTGCAAACAATTTACACCTTCAACCCATAGAATTTAATACAAACTACCTTAGCAGCTCTTAGACTCAGAGAAAACAGCGAATGGATGACAGAAAGTTTGGATATACAGTCATACTGAATTCTCTTAATCAAAATAGGTTGCACCCCACAATGGATTACATGAGCCCACAGTAAGATTATAGAAAACCCTTTTCCGTCATCATACCTAATAGAGCAGACTGGAAGCACCCTGAAGATATCATTAGAGGAATTTCCATCTTGACAGAGGGATTGAAGACGGAGGGGACAGTTATGCAGAACTTAAGGCTTTAAACTCCCACCTGATAAAATCAAAATGCGTTAATCAGAGCCTTAAGTGATTTTTCCGACTATACGGTCAGAATCTGCTGGGTTCCAGGACATGTCGGCATAGAGGGTAACGAAAAAGCCGACGAGCTGGTCAAGAAAGGTTCAAAACATAATATACTTAAACATGATCACGGGTAGAGGTCACCCTCCCCTTAACATAGCAAAAGCTCAAATCGAAAGATACTATTCCATCAAAAATATTGTGTCACAACACGAAGACTTTGGTCGAAACTGAATTATATCAAAACTTCTAGTCTCTTATCCTTCAATAGAAGCGCGTCCGCACATCCTTCGGTGTCATCAGTGGACATTGCCCCATAGGAGTTATGACCATGAGACTCGGCGTACCATCGAATTAGTTCTGTAGAAGTTGCAGAGACGAGGAGGAAACTGAATCTATAGTGCACCAACTTTGTGCATGCCAAGCTCTAAGAGAATGACGACTCGCCTGTTTGATGCAAGGTTCTCTGACAATCTAGAAGACTTAGCTGAGATAGCACTGGCGGATTTAAATAAATTCTTACATAGATTTGGATGGTTCTAAGTTCTGATCATAATGTCTTATTTTTTCAATTCATTCACAATGAGCCTACATGGCCTCCAAGTGGACCTGGTTGGTGAGACCCCGGAATGCAGACATGTGTTGGCAATAATATAAGGGTTATTAATATTATACATACCGTATATGACATACCGTGAGATTGAAGCATGCCTGAGCATTCTCCATACGCATACATTCAAAATTGCATGAAAATTTGGCTGTCAAAAAGATTCTATAAGTCTATAAGGTCGAGACAGGCGACGAATCACGGATTTATGGATACGACCCAAAAACTAAGCAACAATCGACTGTATTGTAATGGGTCTTTTCCCCTGAAGCCTCAATAGAGGGGTGAGTTGCCGGGAGCCCTGTAGTCGCCCAAGGTTCTAACTAATTGAAAATACTCATTTACAAAATAAATATAAAATTCTTTTTTTCAAGGTTTCGTTCTTTCTGGTTTACAATCGATGTTTCTTATTCCTAGCTCTTTATTTTACGGCTAATGCTACGGTAAAGTAGGTGAAGAGAGAACGGTTATGGTCGGCACTTGGAATGAGAGAGATGCGATATGGTACGGACGGTGGTTCTTATGTCAGTGAATACCGTGGATAATAATCTGTATTGGACGATATTGCGTACCTCGTATTCTTAATGTATGGGGATTCGGATAGATTGACAGGCTAACACCACAGCCAATCGTGTGGAAAGCCAACAGGCTTACACCACAGAAGGTCGATAAGGATAAGTAGATTGAGAGGCTAACACCACAGAAGGTCGATAAGTATGGGTAGATTGAGAGGCTAACACCACAGCCAATCTCTTAACGGGTGACCAACAGGCTAGCACCACAGATAGTCGATAAGGATGGGTAGATTGAGAGGCTAACACCACAGTCAATCTTGCGGATGACAAACAGGCTAACACGACAGATGGTTGATAAGGATGGCTAGATTGACAGGCTAACACCACAGCCAATCTTGCGGAACAGGAATAGATTGACAGGCTAACACCACGGCCAATCTCTGAGATGGGACGGGTAAAACTAACTACAGCTCACTACTGTAGTCCAATTTAAGCCACTGACCTATTGCTCGAGATCTGTACGGTGATGCTCGCTTTTATGTATACTTTTGGCGAGGCCCAGAATTATTTCCCACCCTATATTTTCTGGATTTTACTACGAACAACTTGATACAACGGAGATGCACATACCCTACTAATTATGGGTTGATATGCCAAGAACTTAATATGACAACGCAACTAGTGGGAATAATTGTGTTTTTATTTGTTTTAGTACGCAAGTCAGTCTCTTTTGCTTTAATTCACTACCTGCCCCCGATTGAGGTTGGATTTCAGGTTGTCTCTATATTCACCGACTTTAGTAAGGCCTTTGACAGAATAGGGATTCTCATTCACAAGCTTCATTTGCTTGGATTTCCGCTTCTTCTTGTTGATTGGCTGTCCTCCTACCTGTCCGGGCGCACTCAGCGTGTCTTATTCTGTGGTGCTTTATCCAACATAATTTATATTTATTCCGGCGTGCCTCAGGGCAGTATTCTCGGTTCTCTCCATTTTACTATATTTAATGATGTCTCGTTGCTCCTGACTAATTCCATCATCCTGTGTTATGCCGATGAATCCAAAATTTTCCGCGTCGTCTCTTGCGATGACGACTGTGCTGTGTTAAACTCGGACATTCACTTTTTCAATGATTGGTATTCTAGTAACCATCTCCCTCGTAATGCTGACAAATGCACCGTAATGACGTTTATCCGCTAAAGGAGTGCCATCCTGACTACTCTTTAGATGACTACTCTTTAGATGAAAGTACGTTGGGATGGCTTGATCGGATCAGGGACCTAGGGGTGGTCCTTAATTCCCGTTTATTTTTCGAGGACCACGTGCACTTGGTTGTAGGTCGGGCTAATTCCATGTTTAGCTTTATGAAATAATGGTCCAAGAAGCCGGAAGATCCCTACTTAACAAGGCTTCTCTTCTGCACATTCATTAGACCTCTTTTGAAATATGCTTGTCCGGTATGGGATCCCTATTTCGCCGTCCACATCAACCGGATCGAGGCTGTTCAGCGCAGATTAGGTTCGCTCTCCGCGGCCTTCCCTGGCGCGACCCATTCTTCCTTCGATCATATATCTGATCTCTCTCGACTCCCTTGAAAAGAGCCACACGATTTATAAATTTTTTTGTATGATTCACTACAGGGGACAATCAACTCCTTCGAACTACTAAACGACGTAATCATTTCCATCTCGGCCTGGTCATTGTGTAGCACCGCATTTTTCCATATTCCACACCATCGAACGCTTTATGGATTGCACGAGCCGGTAACTTCTATGTGACAATTTTCCAATGATTGTGCTGCTTACATTGATATGTTTATTTGTAGTAGCCAGTTTTGGTGAATCTGTTTCTTAAATAAATTAATAAACAAATTCATCTCGGCTGAAAACTACTAAAATTTTCCCAGATCTACGCAATCGCTGGGCCTCCTTCAGAATTTGATTATTTTTCGGACGAAAGTTCAGAACATCTAGCGAACGTTTATCAGATTTGATAGCCGCTGATTGAATAAGTTGCTTCCGTTTCAGATGATAGTTCAAATACAACAACTTTTCCGTTTTCCGTTTTCTAATTTTTTTTTTGAAAAAACTTCTACACAGTAGATTTCTTAAAACAGCTAGGAATAGTAGCTCTCAATAGTAGTTTTCAAAAGAAAAGAACAATCGAATCAACAAGTTCGAGCAAGTCCAGAGGTCAATCGATTAACATCTCGAAATCGCCCATCACTAATGAAACGGTTTACCATCTTCAGTTCTTCCCTCGCCTTATCAACCTGAACTAGGTTTTTCAAGAGGATACGTTCCATTTAATAACTTATCTTATTGCCTGACTTACCTTTCGATTCTCGTCAAACTTTTCACAATTTTAAAACTCTAAAATAATGAATGGTGGGCTACGGAGGCTACGTCCTAAATCAGCTGTTTTAACAGAATTAGCTTTCGTCATATGGTTATGTTGTTCGACGGAATTATTCATCAAAATCTCATGTTCTTTAGCATCAAAGTCAACTAATCATGAAATTCCAATTTTGGAAACAGCAGCTCAACTTTTTGTATCTTTTAGAATATCAAAACATTTGGGATTTCCTTACATTTTTAATAAACTCTGAATAAGTATCAGAAAGTAAAGGTCTGTTTCACTTTAATTTCGATTAAGTTTCACCAAAGAATGTCGATTTACTTTCACACTTCACACCGAGCAACTTTGGAACCAACAAACTTAGCATCAACCAAGTATCTACCCTGCCCCTATCTACTCCGAGTGTCAAGGCAATCGATAAGCTAGAAAACATTAATTTAAGAACTTCATAAACTGGAACTGGTTTATCCTCTTTAAATAAGTAACTTGTAATCGCTTCTTATTTGCTTTTATTATCGTCGAAACGAGGAGGAAAGTGAGAAGAGAGCCAGAAGTCACTGACGAGAAAAACACCTTTATTTTCCACTATGTGATTATTGGCACAGTTCCAAAGAAGTTTTTCCAAAGGTTAATGGAAAACCGAGCAAAGAGATGAAGCCAAATCTCAAACTCGTCCAGGATTTTATCAACAACGTTAATCTGAAAAAAAGTGAAAACTAAGAACGGAAAAAAAGGTGAAAAAGCACATTAGATTGGGAGCTTTTAGGTCACCCTATGGTGGTTTATGTGTCGCTTTTGGCATCATGAATTTTTAGCTTGAGATTGCGCCAAATTTGAAAGAAGATTATTGTCGTAAAAGTGAATAAAGGCACGTGTCGGTAAATCGTAAAATAAATATTTGATTGGCATCTGTAATCGCTTAGCGAATTGGTTGTTCTCTAAACCCTCCCTCCCCCCTCTTTCTACTACTACTTAGTTCGATTACGATCCCATAAAAAATTCAAAGTCATCATAGGCAGAAAAATTGAGCAAACACAATCCCCAAAACGACTACGAAATATGAAATTTATCGTTTTCCATAAAAGTGGAAATCCTTGCCGCCGCCAGCCATATCAATGCGCGTAAAATTCTCAGGTAATTCGTGTAAATAACCAAATTTTCGAGGTCATTTAAAATACGGTGTAAAATAGGTACGTAAACGTGAGTGTTTTGTACTCTAAAGAGATTGGTACGCGGGCAACGTTGAAGGTTATTAAAATTTGGAAAGAGAGAGAAAAAAAAGAAGAGAATCACCTTAAACAGGACTCGTAGTCTGTCACGTAACGATCCTTTATTCCTATTGATTTATCCTTAAAATATGCCTCACATTGCAGTAAAACTGACAACTACCCCCGAACGAATCGAACGAATCCGGATCCGGATCGCACAGGCAGATAAGCAGCAGAGGGCATGAGGAATTGGGCATGTCCTGAAATACCTTCTACAGTGAAATATGTCTGCTGCATGAATTCTACATATTTTAGCCTTCAATGTCCTACTTCGTCCGGAATTTCAAGAAAATATTTATATCCAAGATGTGAGCAATACTTGACTTGCAGGATTATGCTGTATCCACCCGTTTGCCAATTTATTTTTCTTTCCATAGATTGCCTCGCCTTGTCCTAGCTTTTTAAGGGTAGGACATGATTTAATGACGAACTGTACGGTGATAATATATCGCTAATGAGTATCGAACGTGGTTGTCACTCCCGAAAATTAGCTTATGTCCATTTTCGGATAGGTTTGGTCCGCGTGACCAAAACTTTAATGTGCCCTTATTCTTGACACATCCTCTTTGGTATTTCTGAACAAACATAAATCTTTCTTACATTCAATTAAAGAAAAACGCAAAGTCGGTTTTAAAACGGAACTCTTCCTTGTTCTAGGGATCTAATAGGCTTATTTAGTTGTACCTCAAATGCCACAATGTACCTAACATACCAGGAATATGGATTAATTCAATTTGTATAGCAGCTCTCTTGCATTAAGTGAACAACTGCTCAATAGTCTGTGCACTCCTATTCTGGGATGAACCTCTAATTTAAAAGTTTTGGTTTGGGTGATTGGATGGTTTTGTCAACCACTAAAGCTGATAAATTTCTCTTACCCTTAAAGTACTTACTGGCAAGCATATCATGTTAGTATAGCGTTAAATTAAATGTATAAATGTGTCGAGCATTAAAGGACTATTCGTTGTCCTGTGTAATAGAAATTAACGGTGTTGCAAATTGTGTTTATTTCGCAAAGTGAACAGGTTTCTGTTAGGTTTTACATTTCCATTTCCCCCTTTAATTCAAATTGCCATAAAACTGAGCAATATTTGGTGAATATGAAAAAATATATGATTCCGCAAGGTTCTTTATTAGATCCATTCCTTTTTTTACAATTATATAAATCATTGTCCGTTATTGAAATTATTTCTTGTGTGGCATGGACTGTCTGAAGATCAAACTATAACGGCCTGAAATATATAATGAAAAGGTTTAGATTTTGTAAACGGAACGCTTAAGGAAGATTGTATATTCCTGGAGCTGGTCTTTAATGGATTTTGTTTAGTCACGGAAATTGCAGTTTGACAGTTTACACCCGCAGGATACATATATTATCGCCTTTCTTTTTTTTTTTGAATTTTCATTAAATACGTGATGGGCTATGCCTTCGACAGACCTGGCCAGGCGCGCCGTGCTGGTCTCAAGCTCGGTTAAGAAAGGAGGGGGCAAACATTGGACTTCGACAGACTATGGAACGGTAGAAGTCTGTACGACGATTGTGGATACGCTAAAATCCTATATCCATGAAATTGCCCAGTATAAAATGAACACTTTAGAAACTAAGAGGAAGCACATATTCCACGGCGAAGGAATGCCTTACGAGCTGTGGAACAGTTGATTAGAGAGGGGAAGCTAACCATTTATCATTGACGCGACATGGTCCAAAATACAGAAACTGAAGCGAATTAAAGAATGCATTAATATTGCTACTAATTTTTTAGTCAAACAACATCTCGGAACTGTATACCGATCTCTACACAAACGCGCCCAATGTAACGTCCTTTACAAAGCCAAACTGTTGGTATTCCAAGTGCTTAATGGAGTGATACAAGGATACATGCTGTCGCCTTTGCCTTTTCTGATTTTCATTAATGACGTGTTTTGCAGCGCCTTAGATGACCTATCGTGAAGGTTTATATGAGAATTTTTTAAACATCTTACGCACGTGGACTATGCCGACGATTATGTCTTGTATTCAACAAACAAAGTCATGTAGCCCAAATGTCGGAAGATATGAGTAGAGAAGGTCGCTGAGCAGGGCTTAAGATCAACGCTGCTGAAACTGAAATTTGAGCTTTGACTCCAGGAGACAACATGAAATTTATCTTGAAGAGCTACAAATAGAACATGGGGGTAATTTTTGTTATCTCGGAAGCATAGTTATAGCAGGTGGAGGAGCTGAAGCTGATATACAGGCTCGCATAAACAAGGCATTTAATACTCTTGCTAAGATACGGTGTAATAATAACATCTCCAGCGCTCATATACTCCGGTGTTCTGCTGTGCGGCTGTTAAACATGCAAAGTGACCTGTCTAATAACATCTACAAGCCTTTGCCAACCGGTGTCTTAACATCCATTGGCCGGAGTTCATTACCAACGAAGACCAGTATAGAATAGGCATCGGTGTTCGAAAATGGCAGCGAAATGGCCACACAAGAGAAAAGAGCCGAACAGCATCGCTCAAGAGACTCTAAAATAGAATCCGCACGGGCCTTAAGGAAAATGCCGAATTGGACGACCGTGCTTTTAGAAGAGCCGCAGAAAAAGAAAGGATCTCAGATCAAAAATTCGTGGAAAGAGTTGAAGAGTCGGCGTAGAAGACCCCCTATGCCCCACACGTTGACGAAATCGTAGCTAAGCTAAAGGACGCCGGCTTTAATAACCAAAGATATGTGGACGACTCGGTAATTTTAATTAAGCCTGATCAAATAATATCTGAACTGAAGAAATGCTTAAGGCCCTGGACTATATCTGGCACCGGCAGGAGGGACTTTGTACCAGTCCGAACGAAACAATCATTGCTCCCTTCACACGTAACAGGAAGCTAAAACTGAAACCTCCTTACGAAAGTACCGGCGGCTTTTTGGAAATTCATGGGATCTTAAGATCAAAATCATCCTGTGGGCCTACAGGCGGTTATCACATATCCAGCTTTGGTATGGTGGTCAAAAAACGAATAAAAATATAGCACAGACGAAACTAGAACGTCTACAGAGACTTGCATGTCCAGAAGTAACCGAAACCATGAGTACTTGCCCAACTTCAGCCTTAGAAGGAATATTAGCCGCTTACACATGCATCTAAGGAAGGATGTGACCTTTAGTGCTATAAGGCTGCATAGAACGAGTCTCCTTTAATCAGATAACTCAGCTGCACAAAAAAGCGTTCTAGTGGAATTCATAGCGGTTAACTCGATATCGGATATAATGCGAAATGAGTATAACTTCGCATTGGCACTCCAATATGTAATTAATTTTTCGAAAGAGGATTCCTCATATGGTACACGGATGGATTCAAAATGGAGGGTAAAGCAAGCGTGGGAGTATATGAACCAATACTTAGGCTCCAAAAAGCGCTTGGATTTATGCCTACCATTTTCAAGCACAGATACATGCTATTGAACTCTGGGCACACGAGATACTTAATCGAGGTATTCGTGGTGCCAAGTCTATAATGTCTGACAGTCAAGGAGCACATAAAGCACTAAAGGCAAATGGTCTTGAGTCTAAGCAAGTCCGGGGTTGTTCCAATGTACTTAAGGAAGTGGCAAAAACGAACAGGATAACTCTAGTATGGGTATCAGGCCACTAAGGAACTGAATTTAATGAGTGCAGACCACTTTGCAAAAGAAGGCGCTAAAGTCACAAGTGTGGTCTCGAACCGTTTTGTGGCTATTCAAAAAGCCAGGTAGCGATGCATATTAGATTTTAGGAATAAACAAACATACTGGAAAAAACTCTCAGGACTGAGACAACCGAACAAGTTTATCAACTACTCGCAACAGAGGATTAAAGCATACTTCACACTCAGAAAATCAGAGCTAAGACTAATAACAGGTCTTCTTACTGGACACTGTTCTCTAAGTTCTCTCATCGAATACATGGGTAAAGCTGAGGACGAGCTGAGCATTTACTCTGCCACTGTGAAGCCTGCGGGCGCTTAAGGTTCAAATATCTGGGAATGGCATTTCCATCACCAGAGATTTATGCCTATTAACCGCAAGTGTAGGTTTGCTAACGAAGTTGGAGATATTTTTAACATTATTGTGAGCAGAGCGACACTTAAAAGGAGTCTCTACGGACTCTACGAAATCATCCTGTTATTACTGATTTCTTCCATTGCAGTCTAGTTTGATGAACCTGATTCCAACACTTCGTTGTCGGAATAGGTGAATAATTTCTTGGCCTCAGTCAAGAAGCGCACCTTCTGTGTTAGAAACGAAACTCAGTAACATAATGCGTTTTCGTATTCGTAGTTTTCCAACTGAAATATAATTTAGCAGTGTTATATCAACAGCAGTTCAGATTTTAAAGGTTGTATGTGCGCGTCGAAAGCCATCTCTGTTATATAGATTCGTTAAGACAAAACTTCAGCTGGTTTTGAAATAGTCGTGGCGATAGCTATTGGTGAGTAACAGAATCATGAATGTTTAAATTTATTCCATTAAGTCATTCCGTTGTGGAAAAAATCGCCCGATAGTATTATGAACTTTTCCGCTACGGGCCCACCAATTGGCAACTACGTCTGCCACATGGGTATGCACGCTTCCGCTACAGGCACAAAAATCGAAAAATACGCCCGCCATAACTGCATGCTTCTACTACTGCGTTCTGGATTTCACACATTCGAGACTGGCGACGCAGTGGGTTCAGTAAAATCTCACCCATGTAGACGCGTGTTCACCGTGTAGGTCACTGGTCACCTTATATTAAACTTGTTCCTAATAGCCGATGAGTCATAAGGTGAGTCATGCCAATAATAATCATAACAATTATCTGAAATTTATTGTTTTGTTTTTATATATTTTCCAGTTTTAGTTATAATTTTTTTAACCCGAGTAAAAATAAGATTCTAACTGCACAAACGTTGTCGGCTACTGCAGAGATAGTTTTTTTTTTTAGTTAATTTACGAAAATAATTTTATTATTTTCATTATAAATTTCAGTCTAGAAAAAGTGTGAGCGTGTCGTGTTTATTTTGGACTATTTCGTGCGCCTTTTATTGATACGTGCCTGCAGCGGGCTGGCATTTTAAGAAGTATAATTTTTACTCAGGTATACCGTGCCTCATTTGAGTGCCGATCAATAGTTTTGACGCTGTGCGTGCTTCTTTCAGGCTAGAAATGGGCGAGTCTCATTTATACTCAGGGTATGTCATCAGTGGTGCAAGCGCGGAAATACATTTTTTGTTCACATTAGATTACGTTAAAAAGTTGCAAAATTATACCGGGGAGTTCAGAATCCACCTTTAGTTGAAGGTCCAATTGATACTTTGATATCGAATCGGGTGAAGTCTTTCTCCCGCCAGATGCCTTTTAAGTGGTAACGGGAACTAGAGTCACAGTGCCGTTCGATGTAGGGAGAATCTTTGGGGTCATGATAGATTGTCGTAGTATAGACAATCTCGGAATTATGGATTAGTGCACAAAGGCATTAATTATCCGGACGTTATCTTTGAAATAATTGAAAAAAAAAGGAAACTTTAAAAAATCAAATGCAATGCCGTTCAGCGCGGTATGCTGAAGATGTAACCAGAGTAGACGAAGATTATTGCAGTGTTCCAATTTGAAAGCAAATTGAATTAATTAATTTGGAATTAGCCTGAAAACATTGAAAAAACTGTAATTATAAATGCAGCCCAGCAATGTAAACGTAGATAGAGAGATACATAGGTAGAAAGATGTTTTTCCTCTTTTTTTCCATTAATTAAAAACGAAAAAATATCGGATAACAGCTAAGCCGTTGAGCTTGAGCTTCCAACTCTCCAAGTAGGTCCTTCCAACTTAAAAATTTTCCTTGTATTATTCTTTCCTCGACTTCTAAGAATCTTTCAAGTCTTGTTGAAGAGTATTAGACGGACACTGAAGAGTTTTTCTCAAGTTTATCTCTTGTTCCAGGAAAAATCCCAACTAATTAAAAAAGTAGGTAGTCAAAGGCACCAAGAATTTTTTTTTTGTAATCCATTGAAATGATTTATTAGTGTTCCTGCCACGGCGTAGGTGCTTTACAGAAGTAAGGCAATTCTTCGTAATGCATTATGTCATAAAACCTAATTTGTACTTTAAATTGGAGCAATTTTCCGCGAAATATCGATTTTCACTTACCCTCATTAGTGTCTGAGGGGATGTGGATGTCATTTAGCCCATTGTTGAGCTCGAGGAGAGGTTTTATTCCATTCTTTCGGCACTTATGTTTGCAACGAGACATACATAAATGAAGTGAAATTCGTGCAAGTTAATTGGAATTGCTTACGCAATCTGTCACACGCACAAATTTTCCATTGCACGGACATGAAAAAGTCTCATTTGTCAATTCGACATCCCATTTGTTGTTATTTTATTGACAAACTGTACAACCAAGGGCTTATTGATACTATGCCAGCACCACAGAACCTTAGATTATCACACCAGGGAGGAATTTTTTTTCAGAAATTATTTAGTGAGGGCCACTTTCACCTTCTTTCGAGCAATCAATATTCCTTTACTAGACGTCTTGTTGTGTCAAAGGTTTTTTTTTTCGTATTCTAGCGGAAGCCTTGGAGGGGGGGGGTTCAGCAAATTTTACGTCAGGACTTTTGAAAGCAATTAGTTAAGGCGTCCCTTTGGGATATTATGTTTTGGAACATAAATCAAGGGACCACACGTATTTTATAGAAATTTTAAAACGTGTACTGAAGTTAGTACATTGCAGCACGCAAAGATGGCGTGTTCGATGACCGTTGACTAAACTCGTTCTCATGTGCATTTTCAATGAACTCGTGTAATAGGCCAAATCTGAGTAATAAATTTTCGTAATCAGTGAACAAGAGGCTTTAAAGTGATGACATTTTTCTTGATTACAAAGCTTTATTGTATTTAAGATTAATTTTACACTAGACTATTTAGGCAGCAATACTAAATTGGTACAGGCTGTCGACGTGAAACATCAGAGAGATTTTTGAAGGACTTGTAATTAAAATAGAAATGTCTAGGATTTGAATGAGACACTTATTAATATCATCAGGCTTTTTCCAAACAGCTAACACGCTGAGTTTGTGTATTACAAGAGATAAAAAAGTAAAATAAAAATAAAGTAAAATAAAATTGGCCTAATTTGTTCGTCTAGTCAGCTAAGGATCTGCTTGATGTCCGAATTTTATAAGTCATTGAACAAAAATTAACAGAGCTCCGCTGAATAATGTATCTAAATTTTGTATCTGGATTTCCACGCATTTTTTGATTAAAAGAGGGCATAGGGCGTAGGGGAATAGCGCGTATACTACATCTACTCTCCTCCATGTGTTGCGCGATCGTTCAATTCTACATCTTCTTGAGGCCGTCGTGTATTAAATCTCCATTACATAAACTACTACTTTGTATTAACTACTTTCATGCAGAGTGTTTCACAGCCCATGTGCAAAAATGAAGGATCTGGTATACATAGGTGAAAAACGAAAAAAATTGTATGCGAGAGGTGGGGGGGGGGGAGGGTATATCTCTCCCCTCACAGCTATAGGAGATTCAAATATTTTATGATGGAAAAAACCAGCCTTGCATTTTAACGTATATCTTCTAAAGTTTTTGTAGAATTAACCCTTCTAACACAGAAAGCGCACTTCTTGGTAGGAGCCAAGAATCAATTGATCATCAATTCTATCAAAACGGTGGAACGAGGCTCCCACACCAACATGTATAGGAAAAAAAACAAGCAAAAGGAAGAAATAGAAAGAAAACAAGTAAAGACACCCAGCACACAACATGCATTACAGATAGTCACAGAGAAGTACTTAAGTGAATCTTTGCTAAGAGTTAAATTGAAGTTAGGATATGAATTAACAGCTTAGATAAACGGTTAATTGGTTCATGCATGCCATAATTTGATCTGGCTGGTTCAATAAGCAATAAAGGCAATCTTCGGAGATTATGTTGGGACTAAGTACATGAAGGGAACCTTGCTAACAAGAGTATCCAAGTCAGCGACTTCGCGACTTTGTAAATTGTAAATTCGAGAACTTTCTAGACCAACGCTTTACAAAGCCTAAGATTAAACTGCCTCTGGACACAATACTATATAATTAATATGCAGAGTGAAGTCAAGTTTTAACCCAAGGTCAGTTATGAACAGCACGCAACGGAGGGCATTCCCCGCAAAGCTGTAGTCAAAAATTTTTGGATTAAGGCTTCTGAAGAAAGACATAGCCGCACATTTCTCAAAATTGAGATGCAACCCATTGTGTTCGCACCACTCCAGGAACGTGTATAAGTCCTTTTGAATGAGGGCGGCGTCACCACCGCCCTTAACAAAGGACAAGATCTTCATGTGTTGTCAGCGCAGAACAGAACATTAAAATGCGAGATCAGATGAACAATGTCATCAATGCAAGAAACAATAGTAGAGGGCCGAGATGACTAGCTTGCGGCACACCATATAAAAATTCTTGAGGTAGAGCCACGGAGCGGCACACGATATGTTCTGTATCTTAGATAGGAATAAATCCAGTCGAGAAGAACGGGGGGTTGAGTTTCAATACAATTACGGAGTGAGGCAGTTCATGAAAGGCTTTACTGAAATTCGTGTATATACAGTCTGTCTGCATGCCTCGTTGTTAATCTGAATTAACGTGGGAGTTGAACGTTAGTGAAGTTAGTAGTCGTTGATCTACCGGCCAAAAAGCCATGCAGATTGGGGGAGATTAAACCTTGAGACCGCTCAATGAGCTGCGAATATACTATCGATTCAAATAACTTAGGTATGCAGGATAACTTCGCGATTGGTCTATAGTGGGTTATAATATTTGTTATAAATAAGATACCGGAATTAGACATGCCTATTGCCGGGATATGCAAAATAAGGGTAATTGATAAATACCACAAAACGATTATTAGGGATGGGTCCCTCCATGAAAACCGTCTAACCGACGCTACAATTTTCACAGATGTATCCAAAATTGATCGGAGAGCAGGTGCAGGAATCTTCAAAGAGGACCTGAATTTGAACACGCATCTGTCAAGTCTGGTAGCATACACCTCAGTCTTTCAGGCGGAGATGCTGCCTCTGGTCTATGCACTGGATTACTTGCTGGAGAGTCAGGTGAGGGATAAAAAGATAGTGGTGGCCCTCGACAATCAGGCGGTGATCAGCTGTATGTACAAACCGAACCGAAGGAAACGAGAGAGAAGATGTACTGACTAAACTGGGAGCTCATTCGAGTTTTCAAGGTCCGGCGCAGGGCACGGTAGTGGGCCTGTGATAGATGTGAGCCACGAGGGAACAGTGGGACCTTCACGAAATTCGTCCTGTAAGAAAGTGCGACCACGATTGAATTTGGAAACCAGCGAAACACGGTGGCTCGAGATGGGGCTTCATTATTTTTAAGTCGAAGCCGGTTAATCGGCACACTGTTGTTGGCTTAATCCACGTCGAAAGTCATAGAAAATCATCATACCTGTAAACAACATAAATAGCACTCGTATGAGAAAACGTTCTAAGTCACAGCCTACTCTAGATATAAACCCGAAAAATATGACAGTTCCACCATTTCACTACCAAGCGTTTCATTATTCACTTTCTGTCGTACCTCAGATTAGCCAATCCTTGCACACACAAACAAAACTGCACACTCTCGTAACCAAACACAAAGAGAAACGCTGATGTCATTGACGCATTTTAAGCTCAATACTTCCACAAATCGAGCACAAGAATGTTTTTCATTTAAAATACATGAAAATTGTATAAGAGAGACACTTTTTATTATGTTCACATGATCAGAACATTTTCAGGTTAACCTTAAGTAAAATCCAATTTGAGACTTTAAATATATTGCGAGAAATCCTACGAGAAAGTACAATTCCCTAAACTTTTCCTTATGTCTACTGTGGCAATTTTTGGTTTGTATACACCACCAATACTCAGCTGTTCGTGTCAGCTTGTATCTAGAGTAGGCTGTGACTGAGTACTACTACCATTAAAAATGTCAATCTTTACGATGACAATGTCAGATTTGACATATTCACACTGGTGTTGCCATATCTAAAAATTTAAGTATCAACCTGCGTATTATGAATCGAAAAAAATAATTCATACAAAGCCTACGTATTTTTAGCCGTAGTGGATATTGGATATTTGTACAAAAGATAGACAGTTAGTCTTCCGCGCTCCATACATGTACGATGTTATTGTCATAAGGTTTAACTGAAGAACAATTGGTCGTTTATATGAAACTGGCGACGAGAATTTCGTGATTAGATAGTTAAATCTGTGTATCGGTCGTAAGTATAAGAAGATAGTGACTATAGGAAATTTGGAACAATTCGACGTTTAGCAACGGATTCTTAATTTGCCATAATTCCGTGTGACACATGCTAACAAATATAATGAGGACTATATCTACGAACGGCTAAATAATCGGTCCCATTAAGCTTAGCAGCCATGTCCATTCCAACAGCTTTAGCTTTAATGAAAGGCTTAATTTTTTCCCTTTCGATGGTGTTAAGAGCCATGTGGGATTGGCGGAGGAAATTATTCATTCCTCCATCAAACTATGAAAACCATTGCTTGTAAAGTACCCTTAAATTATAATGAAGGGCTTCCATGTGGCTTTTCCCCAACTACACTGCACTACGAAATCATTCTAAATTTTGAATGTATCAGGAATTTTGAAGCATTCAAAAACTCGATTCATGCTATGGAATGGTCGATAGGAAAGCATCCATTGCTTGCAACTTCATTAAGTCGAACGAATGTGGATAGCTTTTCATGTACACATTTGGCTTAATTGAAAATGAACAGGGTCCCTGATGAAGTGAAATCTGGATCTAGTTGGCCAGTTGGTCAATTCGATTCGATTGGAAAACCTCCCTGGAGAGAAAGGATTATTAAATGACTGCAAAAACCAGTAAATTAGTTTCCAAAATTTAGAATTATGGCGCTTCGCAATGAATGGGAGAAACTTAATTTGTTAGTCATTTGCTATTCCATCGATACGGAAAATTAGTTAAACAAAAGTTCACTTTTGTTTAACACTCGAATAATTGTAATGCCATTAATTTTCTGCTCCTTTTAATGGATTTAGTATCATCAGAAATATTAATTTCTCTTTCGAAATGTAATGGTCTTTTCTGCACAAGTCCCAGTGGAGGGGTTTGCTGGGAGCTCTAGAGTTGTCCAAGGTTTCCAATAATTGAAAAGACCCATTTACAAAATAATTATATTAATTCTTTAATTCAGGTTCTTTTTTTTCCTTATTCTTGTAACAAATAATTCTTATAACTAGCTATTTGTGTCTATTTGCTAATACTACGGGGATATTTTAAGTCGTCGGTGGAGTAAGTGATAACGTGTGGACCTAACAATCCCGAAGGTCCCAGGTTCGAATCCCACCGACGGAGACCCATGGCTGTTTTCTGCTGACAACAGATTAGGATAAAAAGGCCATTGGGGTTGCAAAAAAAATATGTCAGTGCTTTGGAGTCAACTGTAAAATGTAGGTCCACTCGCGTGCAGTTCTTCTCCCCCCATGCCCCACAATAGGTTACGGGAACTAGAGAGACGGGGATATAAGTTATAAGAGGACAGTACTGGTCGACACCGTGAATAGAAGGAGAGAGAGATGCGGTATGGTGCGGACGGTAGTGTTGATTTCAGTCAGTGCCGTTGATAACTATATCGTGCGGTTTTCCTCTGATCGATGATTCGTGTACGTATTACTCTTAAACTAGGGTTAATAGGGTAGACTGACACCACAGACAATCTCAGGAAACGGGTGACCAACAGGTTCACACCACAGATGGTCGATAAGAATTGGTAGATTGACAGGCTGATACCCAGACAATCTTAGGGAACGGACCAGGCTGACATCACAATCTCGAGGGAAGCGGACGGGTAAAACAAACTATCAACTAACTTCTGTACGGTCGGTATTTTGATAAGTCCAATTTGAGCCACTAGTGCTTCTTTGGTTTGAGCGGACTTAAAACTGAACACGACCACTTTCGGGGTACTACTGCTCGAATTATGCTTGGCGATGCTCGCCTTTATGCTTCTGGCAGGCCCAGAATTATTCCCCCACCAAGTAATTTTCTGTTCTTACTTGTAGTACTTCGTTATATTCCTACTGAATGGCGTAGTACAACGGAGATACACAAACAGAATCTGTTCGACTGGTTGGTAGTGAAAAAATCCGTTTCATCTGTTAAAGTCACCAAACACAAATAATTCATCACAAGGCAGATCGTCGTTCGAGGGGTCATAATTGAAGAGACTTTTTTGTAGATCCAGGATATGGCCGTCCACATATGGACGGATCTCAAATTAGTTCGTGGTCTTATCACAGGAGTAAAATATCCCACAACTTCTTACTGAAACCATCTGTAGCAGTCAATGAAGCGTCAGAAATCTCTAATGTCAGTCCTCTCGAGCTCACATAGACTATCCAATTAAAAGTCACACAGAAGTACCTTTCGCTTGTGTTGGATCAAAGCATGATTCTAACGATAAAGAAAAAACCACGTGGTAGGAAACTATGGAGAAATATCACCACATTTAAAGAATTGTAACATTCCCCATGAGTATTTACTTACTTTAGCATTCTTAGTGTGAAACAAAATTCTTACGTTTCCGTCGCACCTTCACTGCAATACAAAACTCTCCTATTTCAGCATAGGACATTTAAGAATAATTTTTCGACTTTAATTAAAGTGGTGTATTTAATTTTTCTAAGAGAAGTATCCTGAGGTAGCTGAGGTACAGAATCCTTCTCCTTCTTCTCCTCCTCCTCCTCGTTCCTCCAGCTACTACAGAAGTAATTTGAGTAGACTCCCAATCTCTTCAAAGGTTTATCGATAAGGCAGCTTACAGTTAGCTAAAGGCCTACCTAAAGAAGCTTTATCTGGTTGAATCTCTACTGTAGTGCCAAGTGGAAAAGGTACTGCTCTGCCGACACAATTACATGACAGCATTAGGTATATTGCTTCAGCTAAAACAGGGTTTTCCGAATTTATTCCTTTTTTAACACACTACAGTGGTTAGGGAGGGGACGGACAGAATATCTCTCTCTCTCTCTCTAGTTCTCGTAACCCCTCATGGGGCGGGAGAAGAACTTCATCCGATCCGAGACAAGGATTGCAAGTGGACATACAATTTAAAGTCGATTGTGAACAACCGATATTTACTCTGCAACCATCATGGTTGTCAGCAGAAAACAACCATGGGTCGACATCAGCGGGATTCGAACCTGGGAGCTTCGGATTGGTAGGCCAACGTGTTGTTAGTTACTCCACCGATGACTTATCAAATATTATTATATATTATAACGGATATTATTCAGTTATTCTTAGAAAACAACAACCTGGATTACCAGAAGTCAGTGAGCCGCTTCCCCCGTCTTGGCTGGTTGAGAGAAGAGAAGCTGGGTTATTTTATGGTCAAGGTTTCCTGAGAAGAATGAGAGGTAGCTGGGAGCTTTAAGTGAAAAACTATTTCCAGAGCGGCAGTAGGTGTCGTCTTTCGTGATCTTGTTTAGGGATGGCCACCCAACGATCGCGCCATAGAAATAGTTCATTGACCAATAGATTCCAAAGAATAAAAGAGAGGACACTAAATAGCTTTGTATCTGTACTCATAGACCTAGTAGCATGAGTCTCTACCAGTCTTGTGTTGCTAGTCCTGCTTTGAAACATCTGCCTAATCAGCGACACAATATTGGCTTTTAACCCAAGAAGTTATATTGATAGCAGGTGATGTGGAATACTACAGCGTATATCTGTGTCTACTATTCTGGAAAGAAAGAAGACAAGAAAATAAGCTATTGGGTCTGTGGTATTCAGGGGTTGTATGTCAGCTTTTACCCGATTTCGATATAAACGTTTCTCTAACAAGTTTTCACAGTGCCATCAACCAATTAATTAGGAACTCAAGATTGCATTGATGCTGGACAGAAATGATAGCATCAGGCACTGGTGACTTGAAGTGTTTAAAACTGCATATAACCCTACGGAGTTTGGTTTCCATTACCTTTCTGGCAACCTAGGGCAAGTAGAAGAAGGGTAGGACTCCCCCCCCCCCCTGGGTTTTGTAGATAGAACTTCCTGAATCTGGAGGACTTGGAGACTTCCGTGGTACGTTCTCCACGGTTTCCTATGAACTTTTCTATGTTCCTTTCAATAGTCCTTTAGTGGTTCCTTTTATCAGTACCACAAGTGCGAATCCCTAGTGTCCTTTGCTAGATTAAAGAGGTTTCTACGAAGGTTTCTCCGAAGACTCCCAAGTTGAGCAGTTCAGCATGGTGAGTCTCTTAAAGGATCGGGATTAAGCCACCGCACCATTAAGGGTTTTATATATTTTATAATTCCTGAAGACTGGTGGTTTCGATGGACAATGGTTTAGATCGAATTGAATATATCTATGATCGAAGAAGGAGTATCGTTTCGATCTTCTAATTTTTAATAAGGGTTTTGATATTATCCGAGGCAAAGATCAAATACAAATCTAAAACCTCATGCCTGTTTCTATTTACAAAAGTAGGTTCTGTACCAATAGAATATAGGAGCGGGTTAATACTTAAAAATAAATCAAGGAGTAATTCACCTCGCTTTTTGATGTCGGAGCTACGTCTGTATGATGTGCGTTGGTGTCGCAGCTTGATTTCTCGGCCAATAGCTTGCACAGTGTCCAGTGGTAGAGGTCCTTCGAGATCATGTGCCAGGTAAACGGAGATCAGCCAGCAAATCCCCAATTTGACCGCAACAGTGTTATCGTCTTCATCCCATATCATTCGACCCATGGATCTTGACTTAAGACAATGCCCTTTCCAGATAGACGAAGAAGAAGATAAGCTGATTTGAAGTGGTTGTGATTAACTTGAATCAACCATCAGCACACCACTGTCGATTTGGTCTCTACCACCGTGTTATTGCGCTTCTCTAGTTTGGAGGTCAAATGCTCATCCTCTTCCAAAGAAGCGTTTAAGAG
Organism: Leptarthrus brevirostris; assembly: GCA_964036015.1. Classification (NCBI taxonomy): domain Eukaryota; kingdom Metazoa; phylum Arthropoda; class Insecta; order Diptera; family Asilidae; genus Leptarthrus; species Leptarthrus brevirostris. The sequence goes on from OZ038373.1 coordinate 13,270,215, forward strand.
CCTATATGGAACGATATCAATATTTCAGATAGAACGCCCTTATCTAGAATCTGTGCAGGCTGATCATTGATATCATTGTTAGTATTTGTCTCTTTTGGCCTTCTTCTCGTCCTTCCTGTTCACTTTTGTGGTGGCCGAGGTAATAGGCAGCAAATAAAGCTATTGTAGGTGGGACACTGGATTCTGTATGAACTGTGTAGACTTGGTCGAGACAAATTTATATACATTTCGAGCTATATAGTTACACTGGTAAGGAATTGTATGTTATAGGTCTTCATATCCGCTTCTTGGTTAAGTCTCCAAGCCAAAATAAGTGAGCGCAAACTTTTCGAAACTTGTGCACTTTTATATATTCAATAAGTAAATTACTATTTATTTACTACCCAAAAACTTATCTAAGGGGTGCAATTTTATAGACTCTCTAGTCCACTTTTCAATATAACCAGGAAACTAAAAATTTATGCCGATAGAGAGGATCCTTATAGCCCACCATAAAAAGTTTTCCAGTTACAATTTGTAACGAGAGATTTTTTACGAGTGCTACAGGAGTTGACCAAGTGGAAAACGTGACTTTCAGTAAGAATATGATGGCAACGAGTGAAAATGGATCCGTCTTGCTCCACTTACTTGTATGGATGAGAAAAATGTTTGTTTGTCCTTCACTTTCTTCTCAAAATTTTTTTTCCGACCAAACAGTAATTTCACCAAACAACAATACAAAACAAAAAACCAAGAAAAGTTTTGTGATAAAAAAAGTTCTCTACCGAGATGACCAGCTCCGACTTTAGTCCTTGCCAAGGACGTCTTTGTTTTTTGTTGGAATTGTCTGGGCAGTGTAATTAGCGTTGCGATGTCTCTTTCTGAAAGAAATAAAGCTCCGCCAGACGGATGCGTTTAAAGGTAAACAATTTTTAATGGCCTTCGCTTGAGTTTAAAAAATGCTGGAAGCGACAGAAATCCTCATAATAATAAAGGACAATAATGAATGAAACCATTCCCGAATTCCGTTTTTGTTTGGAGATTTACTTCGGATTTGTAAATAAAACTTTCTCAAGTTTGCCATTGAGCTTATTGGATGGAACGATAACTTATGAGCTTCGTGGAAGAATCGCTCCATTTCAAGATGAATTTGAATAAGGGAAGTCGTAGGCATCCAACGTCTGCTCAATAAAATGAGAATCTTGAGAGATCCTGCAGCAAAAACTACGAAACTAAGAAACCGAAAATGTTCTTGAGAAGTTTTCTCGCAAAGACAAACAATTTGAGGGAAGTTTGCTGAGTCCTTCCCCTAATTCATGATTAGCAGTAAAAAGTTGGGAAAAAGTTCATTATAAGAAACGTGATGAATTTTATACGAAGGATAAGAAAGGGATTTATTTCGATACTTTTCTGTTGTTCTTTACAATAACGATCAGTACATGAAACAATTTTGATAACAGAATTTAACGCCCCCCCCACCTCTCATGTAGGCCATTGTTGAGAAAATAATAAGTTCGATTAATTTTGAACTTTTCAATATGCATCCTATCGGGGTGGCAAACAAGCAAGCAAGAAGCACTTTTCCAAGCTGGCAACATTCCAGTGATTCTCTTGAAATGTTCCTCCGGAAGACACCAATAAACAAGAAAATAAGAACTTGGCACGATATGGGTTGGGAATTATCGCATTAAACGAAATGGAGTGTATAAGGGTTTCAGGTATTATATAAGGATCAAAGTGTGAGATACGAGCAGCTTCTGAATGTCAGCCAAGAAATTCTACCGTGAGCCCGAAACCAAAGGTATTTAATTTCGGCTTTAATTGAGGTTAGAAAATTTAAATAGAAAATGTTTCGATAGACAATTGGTTCGACTTCAATGTCCAAATCATGATTTTGAATTTTTTTAATATTTTGTAGGTACAGTCCTTGTTCATTGCATTAGAACTAACTTTCGTAATATTCTTTCTTTCCTTATTGACAAATACGTGGTTAGTAAATTTTTGATAGATTGAGATACGCCGACGGTAAGATGGGTTAGATTAGGGTGATGGCAGTCGGAAAGTGTACGGTTTATTTAGAACCAGCCACAACAGTTAATAAATCTGAAAAGCTGTTTAAGCCCTATGTTAGCAACATCGTCCAATCCTCCGAAGAAGTGAACGCCTAAAGCTACTTACTTTCTCCTGGCCAAGACCGGACAATCGCAGAGTGAATGATGAATGCTTTCCACGTTTTCATAGTCGATACAACTTCTATGAAATTTGTTGGAGGGGACGCGTAAACGTTCTATGTGTCTTCAGAAGAGACAATGGCAAGTAATGATAGTCACAATATTTCTGAGATCGGATCAGTTTCTTCTTAGCAGAAAAGCTGTTTTCTTAATATCCTAAACAAACCATAGCTGCCTTTCTATACCGCATGCCGTGAGATTGCACCATCTTTTCTTAGCAAGCTGAATAGTCTTGAGGTCAACTTTTCTTTTTTCTGACTCTAGGGTCCGGCCGATCGACCTGTTTAAGCCGTTAGCATTAAGTTGAGAAACTTCCCTTGCAAGTGTACCAGCCGCCCCATTTCCCTATATCTAACTACGACCAGGGACCCAGCAGAGATTTACCCTGTGTATTGCGTTGTGTACTAGGCCTTATCGCCTTTATTGCCACTTGACTGTAAATATAACTTTTATGGCCAAGACTTCTGCTTGAAAAAGACTGCAGTAATCCGGCAATCGACACTGGTTACGTATGTTTAGGCAATCCAAGTACACCACAGCTTCCATCCCAATTTTGGTCCATCAGTGAAGACAGCTATATATGCCATGATGACGCCCATATCCTCCCCCACTCCTCTCTGCCAGGAATTCTAGTTGATAAGGTTTTCCGAAAAGTAGGGGTAGTGTGATCGGTATTCCCTTGCAGACAGCCTCTAGGATAGATCGCCGGCGGTAGCTAATAAAGCTACTGGTGGCCCACCCTTGCAGGACTGGACATTCCAGTAGATGCAATTAACACCTAGTAGAAGCTATAAAATGCGATGTATGGAAAATGTCCAAAAAGTAGTCAACTCGATTAGAGATATCTGTTCAAATGCCAGCAGGCTCGGTGAAGGCTCACTAGCTTCTTTGTGTACTAACGCTATTATCAGTCCTGTGCCTGAGATGTCTGGAACAGGTCGCAGCGGAGCTAATATGACTGCCTCCATAATCAAATCGCCGGGTGCCTCAAGCCTAACTGGTGGTAAAGCTGCCAGGCACAAATACAAGAATTTGCCTACTACTGGTGGTGAAGTTGAAAGAGACCCGGACCGGTACAGCGTAATGATGCTTTCAACCTTAAAAGAGGAATAGTTGCTGCGATCCTACCACCAAGGAACGGATACAAGCAGGCATTCTACCGCTAGGTTTTGACAAAAGAAAGCAGGTTCCTCTCCCAGAATAAGGCTGCCGACAAGCTCTTTGGGTCTTTTAGAAACAAACCAATCTGCGCCGCTACGAAGGTGGAACCGATTGGATTCGGCAAGGAAAATAGTGGCAAAATAAAAAATTGCGGATAAGGATCGGGCTTTCTGCAATAGGATTGAAAAAAATGTTGTAGGAAAACTAGCGGTAAAAAGGCAGCAACTGTCAGTTGAAGAATATATCACAGCCAACCCAGGGAAAAAACTTAAAGTCAGCTTAAGGTCCAAGACAAAATCCTCTACGTCAGCTGTATCAACTAAGTTGGCAAGCGAGGTGAACAAGAATAATTTAATAGTGGTACTCATCGACCGGAGTGAACTAGAGTTCTAGCCCGGAAAATTATCCCAATCCACAGTTTGGAATATCTACTTTCAAATGGCCCTGGAAATTTTACTGGAATTCATCGAATTAATTAATTTTGAGCATTCCGAAAATTGACTGGAAATGAGGCCATTGCAACGGTTTTTCGTCATTTTTTCCATGTTTCCAGGCTCCAGGGAACGGGAAAACCAACTAGACCACCATTTTTTGACATGCTCTTTCGAATGGCATCAAAATTTTTGCAAAAAAAATTTCACTCAAAATCGACAAAAATCACTGGCCTATAGCCCATGCTTTTTTTGGTGAAAAAAATTTTTTGTTACGAAATCAAATAAAAGGGGTCTCATTCGAAAGAGGACGCCAAAAGCAATTAGTTTGGAAGGTTTCACTGGAAAGTATCTCAATTTGACGGAACTGGAACGATTTTTGTATCTCCTGGAAGCGTTTCGTTGATGAGTCATTTTTCATTCAATGCGCAATTTCCAGCCTGGAAAATTATCCCAATCCACAGTTTAGAATATCTACTTTCAAATGGCCCTGGAAATTTTACTGAAATTCATCGAATTAATTAATTTTGAGCATTCCGAAAATTGACTGGAAATGAGGCCGTTGCAACGGTTTTTCGTCATTTTTTCCATGTTTCCAGGCTCCAGGGAACGGGAAAACCAACTAGACCACCATTTTTTGACATGCTCTTTCGAATGGCATCAAAATTTTTGCAAAAAAAATTTCACTCAAAATCGACAAAAATCACTGGCCTATAGCCCATGCTTTTTTTGGTGAAAAAAATTTTTTGTTACGAAATCAAATAAAAGGGGTCTCATTCGAAAGAGGACGCCAAAAGCAATTAGTTTGGAAGGTTTCACTGGAAAGTATCTCAATTTGACGGAACTGGAACGATTTTTGTATCTCCTGGAAGCGTTTCGTTGATGAGTCATTTTTCATTCAATGCGCAATTTCCAGCCTGGAAAATTATCCCAATCCACAGTTTAGAATATCTACTTTCAAATGGCCCTGGAAATTTTACTGAAATTCATCGAATTAATTAATTTTGAGCATTCCGAAAATTGACTGGAAATGAGGCCGTTGCAACGGTTTTTCGTCATTTTTTCCATGTTTCCAGGCTCCAGGGAACGGGAAAACCAACTAGACCACCATTTTTTGACATGCTCTTTCGAATGGCATCAAAATTTTTGCAAAAAAAATTTCACTCAAAATCGACAAAAATCACTGGCCTATAGCCCATGCTTTTTTTGGTGAAAAAAATTTTTTGTTACGAAATCAAATAAAAGGGGTCTCATTCGAAAGAGGACGCCAAAAGCAATTAGTTTGGAAGGTTTCACTGGAAAGTATCTCAATTTGACGGAACTGGAACGATTTTTGTATCTCCTGGAAGCGTTTCGTTGATGAGTCATTTTTCATTCAATGCGCAATTTCCAGCCTGGAAAATTATCCCAATCCACAGTTTAGAATATCTACTTTCAAATGGCCCTGGAAATTTTACTGGAATTCATCGAATTAATTAATTTTGAGCATTCCGAAAATTGACTGGAAATGAGGCCGTTGCAACGGTTTGTCGCCATTTTTTCCATGTTTCCAGGCTCCAGGGAGCGGGAAAACCAACTAGACCACCATTTTGTGACATGCTCTTTCGAATGGCATCAACATTTTTGCAAAAAAAATTTCACTCAAAATCGACAAAAATCACTGGCCTATAGCCCATGATTTTTTTGGTGAAAAAAATTTTTTTTTACGAAATCAAATAAAAGGGGTCTCATTCGAAAGAGGACGCCAAAAGCAATTAGTTTGGAAGGTTTCACTGGAAAGTATCTCAATTTGACGGAACTGGAACGATTTTTGTATCTCCTGGAAGCGTTTCGTTGATGAGTCATTTTTCATTCAATGCGCAATTTCCAGCCCGGAAAATTATCCCAATCCACAGTTTGGAATATCTACTTTCAAATGGCCCTGGAAAGTTTACTGGAATTCATCGAATTAATTAATTTTGAGCATTCCGAAAATTGACTGGAAATGAGGCCGTTGCAACGGTTTTTCGTCATTTTTTCCATGTTTCCAGGCTCCAGGGAACGGGAAAACCAACTAGACCACCATTTTTTGACATGCTCTTTCGAATGGCATCAAAATTTTTGCAAAAAAAATTTCACTCAAAATCGACAAAAATCACTGGCCTATAGCCCATGCTTTTTTTGGTGAAAAAAATTTTTTGTTACGAAATCAAATAAAAGGGGTCTCATTCGAAAGAGGACGCCAAAAGCAATTAGTTTGGAAGGTTTCACTGGAAAGTATCTCAATTTGACGGAACTGGAACGATTTTTGTATCTCCTGGAAGCGTTTCGTTGATGAGTCATTTTTCATTCAATGCGCAATTTCCAGCCTGGAAAATTATCCCAATCCACAGTTTAGAATATCTACTTTCAAATGGCCCTGGAAATTTTACTGGAATTCATCGAATTAATTAATTTTGAGCATTCCGAAAATTGACTGGAAATGAGGCCGTTGCAACGGTTTGTCGCCATTTTTTCCATGTTTCCAGGCTCCAGGGAGCGGGAAAACCAACTAGACCACCATTTTGTGACATGCTCTTTCGAATGGCATCAACATTTTTGCAAAAAAAATTTCACTCAAAATCGACAAAAATCACTGGCCTATAGCCCATGATTTTTTTGGTGAAAAAAATTTTTTTTTACGAAATCAAATAAAAGGGGTCTCATTCGAAAGAGGACGCCAAAAGCAATTAGTTTGGAAGGTTTCACTGGAAAGTATCTCAATTTGACGGAACTGGAACGATTTTTGTATCTCCTGGAAGCGTTTCGTTGATGAGTCATTTTTCATTCAATGCGCAATTTCCAGCCCGGAAAATTATCCCAATCCACAGTTTGGAATATCTACTTTCAAATGGCCCTGGAAAGTTTACTGGAATTCATCGAATTAATTAATTTTGAGCATTCCGAAAATTGACTGGAAATGAGGCCGTTGCAACGGTTTGTCGTCATTTTTTCCATGTTTCCAGGCTCCAGGGAACGGGAAAACCAACTAGACCACCATTTTTTGACATGCTCTTTCGAATGGCATCAAAATATTTGCAAAAAAATTTCACTCAAAATCGACAAAAATCACTGGCCCATGATTTTTTTGGTGAAAAAATTTTTTTTTTACGAAATCAAATAAAAGGGGTCTCATTCGAAAGAGGACGCCAAAAGCAATTAGTTTGGAAGGTTTCACTGGAAAGTATCTCAATTTGACGGAACTGGAACGATTTTTGTATCTCCTGGAAGCGTTTCGTTGATGAGTAATTTTTCATTCAATGCGCAATTTCCAGCCTGGAAAATTATCCCAATCCACAGTTTAGAATATCTACTTTCAAATGGCCCTGGAAATTTTACTGGAATTCATCGAATTAATTAATTTTGAGCATTCCGAAAATTAACTGGAAATGAGGCCATTGCAACGATTTTTCGTCATTTTTTCCATGTTTCCAGGCTCCAGGGAGCGGGAAAACCAACTAGACCACCATTTTGTGACATGCTCTTTCGAATGGCATCAAAATATTTGCAAAAAAATTTCACTCAAAATCGACAAAAATCACTGGCCCATGATTTTTTTGGTGAAAAAATTTTTTTTTTACGAAATCAAATAAAAGGGGTCTCATTCGAAAGAGGACGCCAAAAGCAATTAGTTTGGAAGGTTTCACTGGAAAGTATCTCAATTTGACGGAACTGGAACGATTTTTGTATCTCCTGGAAGCGTTTCGTTGATGAGTAATTTTTCATTCAATGCGCAATTTCCAGCCTGGAAAATTATCCCAATCCACAGTTTAGAATATCTACTTTCAAATGGCCATGGAAATTTTACTGGAATTCATCGAATTAATTAATTTTGAGCATTCCGAAAATTGACTGGAAATGAGGCCGTTGCAACGGTTTGTCGCCATTTTTTCCATGTTTCCAGGCTCCAGGGAACGGGAAAACCAACTAGACCACCATTTTTTGACATGCTCTTTCGAATGGCATCAAAATATTTGCAAAAAAAATTTCACTCAAAATCGACAAAAATCACTGGCCTATAGCCCATGATTTTTTTGGTGAAAAAAATTTTTTTTTACGAAATCAAATAAAAGGGGTCTCATTCGAAAGAGGACGCCAAAAGCAATTAGTTTGGAAGGTTTCACTGGAAAGTATCTCAATTTGACGGAACTGGAACGATTTTTGTATCTCCTGGAAGCGTTTCGTTGATGAGTCATTTTTCATTCAATGCGCAATTTCCAGCCTGGAAAATTATCCCAATCCACAGTTTAGAATATCTACTTTCAAATGGCCCTGGAAATTTTACTGGAATTCATCGAATTAATTAATTTTGAGCATTCCGAAAATTGACTGGAAATGAGGCCGTTGCAACGGTTTGTCGCCATTTTTTCCATGTTTCCAGGCTCCAGGGAACGGGAAAACCAACTAGACCACCATTTTTTGACATGCTCTTTCGAATGGCATCAAAATATTTGCAAAAAAAATTTCACTCAAAATCGACAAAAATCACTGGCCTATAGCCCATGATTTTTTTGGTGACAAAAATTTTTTGTTACGAAATCAAATAAAAGGGGTCTCATTCGAAAGAGGACGCCAAAAGCAATTAGTTTGGAAGGTTTCACTGGAAAGTATCTCAATTTGACGGAACTGGAACGATTTTTGTATCTCCTGGAAGCGTTTCGTTGATGAGTAATTTTTCATTCAATGCGCAATTTCCAGCCTGGAAAATTATCCCAATCCACAGTTTAGAATATCTACTTTCAAATGGCACTGGAAATTTTACTGGAATTCATCGAATTAATTAATTTTGAGCATTCCGAAAATTGACTGGAAATGAGGCCATTGCAACGGTTTTTCGTCATTTTTTCCATGTTTCCAGGCTCCAGGGAACGGGAAAACCAACTAGACCACCATTTTTTGACATGCTCTTTCGAATGGCATCAACATTTTTGCAAAAAAAATTTCACTCAAAATCGACAAAAATCACTGGCCTATAGCCCATGATTTTTTTGGTGACAAAAATTTTTTTTTACGAAATCAAATAAAAGCGGTCTCATTCGAAAGAGGACCCAAAAAGCAATTAGTTTGGAAGGTTTCACTGGAAAGTATCTCAATTTGACGGAACTGGAACGATTTTTGTATCTCCTGGAAGCGGTGAAATACCAATGTATTTGACCTTAGAGAGCGAAAGACGACCATGAATCAGTGACGCTACATGGTGCAAAATACAGGAACGGAAGCAGATTAAAGACCACATCAATTCTGCTACCAACGTTGCAGTTAAACAACATCTCAGAACTGCGTTCCTACCTCTACAGAAAGGCGTCCAAAGAAGTGTAAGACGTGACAAGTGCAACTCGGAGAAAAGTCAGAAGAAGTGGTCTTCCGCGGTGACAGTGGAGATCTTTACAATATTGTCAAAACACTGACAGGAAAGACTCTAACAACGCAACATCCTGTAGGAAATACTAATGGATACATTCTTGTCACTGAGGAACATCAACTGCGGCGATTGCGAGAATATTTTGTTGAAGTCCTAAACAACACCTTTGGACCGTCGCATACCTCTTCACACGAGCCTGAATACCCGCCGGCTGCGGCACACATTAACACCAGAAGTTCGACAATATTGGAGTTGGCTGACGCAATTAAGTGGATAGACCTCGGTTAGGCCCCAGGAATTGATGGAATACCAGTGGAACTACTTAAGGCGGATCCCATTATTGCGACTGATATTCTTTCACCGTAATACAGGAAAGTTGGGAAACCGAGGTCTATCCCAGTGAAAAGACAACAGGCGTAATTGTGAAGATTCCCCAAAAAGGAGACCTAAGGAGTTGTAGCAATTGGCACAGTATATATGTTTAAATTGCAGTCTCCAAATTGATGGCAGAAACCATCTTAATGCGAACCGGAATGCAATCGAGCGCACTCTTAGCGATGAAGAGGCAGGCTTTCGTGAGGGTTTTTCCTGCAGGCGAACACATCAACGTCCTCCGAATTATCATCGAGGAATATGCCGAATGTTAATCCCCTTTAAATCTAATGTTCGACGATTTCGAGAAGTCATTTGATAGCGTTGATCACCAATATGTATGGGCAGCCTTACATAGGAGAGACATGCCAGACAAAATAATCACCATAATAATGGAGTCCTATACTCAGGAGCCCAATGTCACATCTTACACAAGGGAAAACTGTCGGAGACTTTTCAAGTGCTCAATGGAGTGAGACAAGGATGCATACTGTCACCTTTGCTCTTCCTTATCGTCATTAATGGCGTATTGTTTAGCGCCCTAGACGACCACCCATCGCGATGGATTAGATGGAAACTCTTTAACCACCATACGAATCTGGACTATGCCGACGATGTATGCCACCTATCCAATAAACAAAGTCACGTAGTACGAAGCCCTGAGCAGAGAAGGTCGCAGAGCAGGGCTTTAGATCAATGTTGCTAAAACCAAGAGAACAGTACACTACATGAAATTTATCTGTAAGAGCAGCAAATAGAGCAAGTGGATAAATTTTGCTATCTCGGAAGCATAGTTATAACAGATGGAGGAGCTGAAGCTGATGTACAGGCTCACATCAATTAGGCTCGACTTGCATTTAATACTCTTGCTGAGATCAGACGCAGTAACAATACCAAATTCCGGATCTTCGAGTCGAACGAAAATCTGTTCTGTTGTACGGTTGTTCAACATGGATAGTGATATCTAACATACAAGCTTTGTCAACCTGTGTTTCTGGCGCATCCTTAACATCCGGAGGTTATTACCAACGAAGACATAAACAGCCTTACATGCCAAGACTGGGTAGACACCAGTCCTCGCAGGCGATAGTGGCAATGGATAGTCCACACACTAAGAAAAGAGCCAAACAACATCGCCCAGCAGTCTCTAGATTGGAATCCCTACGGAATACAAGAAAGACGCCGAATTGGACGACCGGCGCAACACATGGAGAAAACAAGTCGAGAGGGAAGGTACCCAGATTAACAAATTTTGGCCACAGTTGAAGGCATTGGAGCAGAACCGAACCAGGTGGAGAATCGGTGTAATAGGCGCCCTATGCCCCACAATAAGGTTCAAGGAACCTGAGAGAGAGCTTATTTAGGATGAAGGGCTTAAAAGATGAAGAAAGTAAAGTGAATGGGAGATAATTGATCCAGTTTGCACCTGATGAGATGTGTGTATGACGTCCATTGTCTTAAGTAGGACAGCGGTCGGACTGATTCGTCTGTAATCATGGTCTTTTTGCACTAAGGCTGCTTTCCTAAGCTTCCATCTCCATATGAACGTAACATAGCATTTTTCGAATTACGCAATTTTTGTTCAAATGAAATTCCTAGCTGTTTTCTAAACTCTTGCTTTCGATGATATTAGAACATGATAACTTAATAAGATGTCTCCTTTAACATGAATCGAAGCGCACAACTTCTTCTTCTTTTAAATGTTTGCTTCCTTACAAATTGAAACTAGAAAATCCTTTTTTACAATCCTTTCAAGTGTGTTTCGAGCGATAAACAAAGCATAAAATTTTCGTTTCATTTCGTCTAGAAATTTCGGTACAGGACGAGCTCCTTATGCGGATGTCTGCAAAGAATATTGCAAAATTCTAAAGCTCCGTTTACACTATAATGCGCAATAAATCACTTCAGATTGCATCTAAAACTAATGATCACTTTCCAGGCAAAGAATCTATCTTCTCGAGCAGGCAGGAATTTGCAGTTGAACAGCAGCAGTACAGACAGTTTTCTATTTCCCGAGGATAAAAGGTGTAGAAATTTCACTTTACAGATATTTTTGTTGTCTTGAGATATTTTGTATTATAGTGTCTTGTGCACGACGATGGGGCGAAAGAAATCGAGAAGACGACGGGGGAGCACGAATAAGCACTGATGTGAAGTCATTCACGACTTATTGAATTTACAGGAGAGGTCTGAGCTCTAATGAAATGCCGAATTTAAGGAATTTCTTAAGCATGACATTTTCTCAAGACATTTTACTTTCTCTGCTTTAGGATTGACTCGTCCCACCGGAGAGCACGAAATTTGCATCTGAGAGTGGTTGAAAAAGATCAAAAGTTCGACCCAATAATAATAATTGTTGCCATATTTTTGAAGTATTCTTTTGGGTCCCAAAAAGATACGTCTATACACCACTATGACAAGCTGGGCGTGCATTATTTAAATGATCAAAAAAGGTGTGTTCTAATGAATTTTTAAAAAGGAATAAGTGCTGCCATCAACACTCTCAGTTTCATTTCATTTCGTTTTACGGACATTTCTTTTGAAATGAAGATGGAACAGTTTTCCCTCAAGGAATTGCCCAGAGCTGCTCCTAGCCTGGAACAGTTTAAAAATATATAAATCCTTTTTGAGAGCCACCCTGATGCTGAATGTTGGAGACTGATTTTACTGAAATAATTCCTGTTTCCACTTTACTTTTGGTATCTGAGTTTTGAGCAAGGTTTGGGTTACCAAGGAATTAAAATTGGAACAGCTTCCCAGCGCACAGTACTTGTACTTGTAAATGCGGCCACATAAAATCTTTTCACGATAAAACCACTCACCTGTAATTAAAGTGTACTTTTTTTTCACCGGTAATTATTTTTATTCCACTATTTTCCATACATATGTGTGCGCCCCAGTGACTGTGTTGTTTGACAAGCAGATGCATTTTGGCTGAAAATTAATAAATATCGCACGGCACATAACTTTCGGTTGAAGGGTTTTATAGTGGTCCACACTCCATTTGAATACACTTCATGGAATTGAAGTTTTTAGAGATCCGTCATTGAACAAAATATTGTGTTTTGTTTATTCGTTTCAAGCCATTTCACTCGTGCCGAAATAATTCATTATTTGTGAAGCGAATTAATCATTCAAAAAGCCTACAAATAATAATTCTACCGAAAAATCAGAATTTACCATTTGCTTAATCACAGGACTGTACACGTGTGCTGTGATGACTGAGGTTGGAAATACTGGGAAGCACGCAAATTTAAATATTCAATCATTTTTCCATTTGTGAGTTCTCGGTCGTTTGCAATGTATTTTAATTTTGGAAAGCCCACGGGGTTTTCATGTCATGCAATTACTATTCAAGAGATGATATGTAATTCTAAGCGACATTTCAAAGCTTTGCTTAACTATTTAATTGTCTTGAGCACCAACAAAATGCAACTTTACAGTGATCGATTCAGTTTTATTGTACCGTATATGTATTATTGTACAGAACTTTGCTTCTCGTGCACTGTGTGGTTTAAGTTCCAATAACAGAAGAATTTCACATTCTTTCAACGTAATTTAAAACACAGGGCTACATAGGACGTATGCAGACAAGAAACCACACCCAACCCTAGAAACAAGCCAGGAAATTATGACAGTCTCGGTCATCTTATGACCAATCGTGTCGTCATTATTTCATTTTAACACAAGGCTACACAGGACGTATGTATATAATTTTTTACGACCGTAATTGCGTCATCTACAGGACTGGAACGGAACCACAATAACTTTCGGTTGATATTATGACAGTAACGGCGATCTTATGACCAATCGTATCGTCATTATTTAATTTTAACACAGGCCTACACAGGACGTATGTATGTACGTTTTTACGACCGTCCTTGCTTCATATACAGGACTGGAATGAACTGCGGACAAGAAACTACACCCTACTTTAGATACAAGCCAGAAAATTATGACAGTCACGGTGATCTTATCACCAATGGTGTCGTCATTATTTCATTTTAATACAGGGCTACACAGGACGTATGTATATAATTTTTTACGACCGTAATTGCGTCATCTACAGGACTGGAGCGGAACTGCAGACAAGAAACTACAGCCTACCTTAGACACAAGGCGGGATATTATGACAGTAACGGCCAATCGTATCGTCATTATTTCATTTTAACACAGGGCTACACAGGACGATTATGACAGTCACGGTCGTCTCATCCAATCGTGTCGTCATTATTTAATTTTTTTAGATGTTTTGTATTTATTAATTTTTACAAATTTTCATCAAGGCTGATTACTTTACAAAATAATATAAAAAACAAAAGGAATACGGGGACAAAGGAACAAGGAGACGGAGTTGGTTCAAATCGTTGAGCGGCACGACCCCCATGCCATGGGTCCCGGGTTCGAGATCAGGTCTCCCCGTGAGCTTTTATTAAAAAATTAACTCAACAAACCAAAATGCAAAACAAAAACAAGTGCGAACAACAGAATGAATTACAAGTTGTAGATGCTTCTTTTACTTCTTCTTTTGTGCACATTAGTATTATATCTCCAATATCATTACCAGACCTACACATGTGGTCAATAGGCTCAAACATGCCGTAGTTAGTGCGCGAAAAGGCGAGCTGTAAAGGGGATCGATTGCGTAGGGAATAGGTCAGTTCTCTAGGAAATTTTTTGGAAACTAGTTCGGCGCTTTCTAGCTTTCCCTGTAAAGCTGGTGCAAAAATATCAAATCAGCAACCCAACGTCGCTGGTCGAGTGTAACAAGTTGCAGCAACCTTAAGCGCACCTCATAAGGTGACAGAGTAAGAGGGTCACTCCAAGGCAGAGAACGTAGGGCCGATCTCACAAATCTGCGCTGGATGGACTCGATCGATATGTTTACTGTGAGATCGTTAAAAACGGACACCAAACCTGACTAGCATGACATATAAAGATGGAGTCTTGTGTGAGGACTTGGAAATTCGTTGGACCATAGAAGAATAAATCCCTGTAGATTCGGTCCTAGCAACGATGTTATTTATATGGGAGATGAAGTTCAATTGAACATCAAAGTACACTCCCAAGTCCCTAACCCTTTCTGCCCGTTTTATACTAGTACGCTCAAACATGTACTGAAAAGTACGGAAGTTGCGAGACCTCGAGAAAGACATAACCTGATATTTCCCGATGTTCAGTGTAAGATTATTGTTGCAGCATCACCCATAGAAAACGTGCAGCTCTACAAAATCTCAAAATCAGCATTAGATTTGATTGGGAGAAAAATTTTAATATCGTCTGCATATATAAGAATTTTACATCATTGAAACAAATACGAAATATCATCAATATATAAGATGAATAACAATGGACCCAAATGACTGCCCTGGGGAACACCAGAATGAGCCACAAAATCATCAGATAGTGCGCCACGAAAACGTACTTTATAAGTTCTATTAAATAAATATGACTTAATCCAAGCAATGAGCGAGGGCGGGAAACCCAACTTAGCCAATTTAAAAGCATTTATAGAGTGAGACAGCTTATCAAAGACCTTACTAAAATCAGTGTAAATGCAGTCACTTTCGTAATCATCCAAGAATCCGCCCACCATACCTTGAAGAAAACTATGTTGCCGGGTAGAGATTATGCCTTTACACATTTCGGATAGCTGGGAAATCCCTGACTGCCTTATACTTTATTGCACTTTATGTATGTAGGAAACGTATTTCGAGTTTTATTCCTAAAGTCCTTCAGAGTATATTATTGATAATCCCAAAGGTACCCGTTATGCCCCAACTTCCCCTACTATTCTGTTTCGGTATTTTTGATTTCTTTGTTTTACGAAATCATCCTTCTTGGTGACTTTAATTTACCCAACGTTCAGTGGGTATTCAACGCTGATGATGACGACTACCTTCCCTTAAATTGTCCTACTGCCAAGGACTCCCATTTTCTTGACGCCATCTCCTTCTCTGGTTTATACCAAATGATTGATGTAAGGACCTCTTTGAGAACACAGTTAGATCTTATCTTTTCTTTTGATTCGAGTAACACCATAGTCGAATCGGCTTCTATTAACTTATCCTCTATCGACAGTTTATACCCGCCCATATTTTCATTTCTTTCTGCTACGATGGTTCTAATTCTGGTGATCCCAACATAGATCAGTTCGTTTTAGACTTTAAAAGGGCGGACTTCTCTGATCTTGCAGATAGGATCCTCTTGATCGATTTCCCATCTCTACTTTATATTGAAGATATCGACGAATACGTATCCGTGTTTTACAGTAGCATTTACGATCTCTTTAACCCATATGCACCACTCAAGCTGTTGAGATCATCCTGGGCCTTAAGAATAAAAAAATAGACTATGAAAAATCTACTTACGCTGTAGAGACACACGTCAGGTTGCTGTGATTTCGTCGATTGTTATGACAGTTTTTTGGCGTTATCTGCATCATTGTACATGGCACACCTTGATAGTGTTAGCAATAACTTCAATAGTGATCCGCGTACCTTTTTTAAATTTGTAAATATGAAGAAGAAAACTGATAACTATCCATCTAAAATATAGTATAACGGGACCTTCAGTTGCAACGCGCCCGATACTGCCGATAACTTTGCATTGTTCTTCGAGAGCGCCTTATCTTCTCACGCCTTCCCAGGAAGAGTTTGGTCATATACAGGAACGTCCTGCTTCCTCTATTCCTTTGCCTAATATATCTCGTGATATTATCATGCATAGTATCATATTAAAAAGGACTCTTCCTTTGGTCCTGATGGTGTTCCGCCTGCGTTCCTGAGGTCCTGCTCTGAAGCCTTACTCACTTCACTGTTAAATATTCACAGCTTATGCGGCCGTGTAAGGGGCTAATCTCATCTAATCAACATGACTTCCTGCCTGGTAGATTAAAGACAACTAACCTGCTTGAATTTACGTCCCACATAATCTCTGCCTTTCAACAGAGTCTCCAGAACAACTGCATCTACACCGACTTCAGCAAAGCATTTGCTAAACTCCCTCACTCTGTGATTATGCTCAAACTTAGAAAGCTGGGTTTCCCTCCTTTACTGGTCGACTGAATCTCTTCGTATTTAAAAGATAAGAAATATCGAGTATCTTTTCGTAAAACTTTATCTAGAGTCGTTAGTGCTTCTTTTGGTGTACTTCAGGGTAGCCATCTTGGTCCGCTGCTATTTTTTCTTGCCATTGAAAACATTGCCCCCCTGATTAAGTACTCCAAAGTCTTAATCTATGCAGACGATATGAATATTTTCTCATGCGTTAGAAGCAGTTATGAGTATTCCTGCATACGGGACTATATGAATCCCTTCAATGTTTGATGTGGATCAAATGGCCTGCAACTTAACCTGGATAAATGTGAAATTATGTCGTTCTCTAGGAGCCTCAGTCAGCTCGTCTTTGATTATACCTGTGTGGATACTACTATCCGTCGCGTGCAGTCCGTTACTGACCTTGGTGTGAAGCTAGACAAAAAGCACGATTTCACTCTGCACATAAACTATATTGTGTCTAGGAGTAATGCAGTTCTGGGTTGTGTTAAGCGGTGGTCAAGGGAGCTTTCTGATCAGCAGAACTTAATTCACTAATTTTTTTCTCGAGTATGCAATCTCAGGTTTGTTTACCTTGCTACGCTGTTCATTCTGGACGCATTGAGACGGTGCAGCGGAACTTTGTTAGTTTCGCACTAAGAGACCTTCCGTGGAATGATCTACTAAGTCTTCCTCCTTACGAGGATCGCCTCCGATTGCTTAATATGCACTCTTTGGAAGTACGACGCAGAGTTGCTGACCTGGGTTTTATTCACCAGATTTTGAACTCGAGCATAGATTCTCGTGCCCTCGCAGGTAAAGTTTCTTACAGACATACTCCGTATAGTTTTAGGAGACTGCCTCTACTACATGTCGTTCACTCTCGGTCTAACTATGGTATGCATGAGCCCGGAAATCGCATGTGTAGAGCCGTGAATATGTGCCTCATTCACCTTAATATATTGTTATCTTCTGGTGAATAGGTGAACTGATTCTAGGCTCCAGCCTGAGAATTAATTGAATTTCACATCTTATTCCGCCTCAAATTTCGCCGTATTTTGACGCAATTTAATTGAAACACCGAGTACGGCGCCTGAAGTTGAAGCAATTTTTCCGTAATTTGACATTTCAAAGGGTTGTCATTAGCATACGATAATTACATCTTACAGGACCTTAATCAGCGAAAATATTAATCTGTCACGAAACTGTTGTTTCGTGGATATCTATCAAAAATCATTTTCTACCAAATCTCAACCTTTGAGCTCGCAGAAGAAATAATATTGGCATACTCCAAGTCCTGTTCCACCTTTTCGCACTACTACAATAATATTGTACTCTATCAAAAACCAGTTCTATTATTGACAAAGGTATCCCATCGTACATTGTTGTTCAATGGAACATTCTAATTACCCGCCAAATAACATTGCGCTGGTGGTGTGAGATTGACAGGTTATATTATCGCGTCAATTCAACCTGTCACCTGGACATTTGATATTTTACTAGATGGAGTTTATTGATAAGTAGTCAAATCGGCATATTGATGGCGATAACTAGCTAGGGCATAGAACATTTAAGAAGCCCTATAATTTTCGATTCGACACAAGAACAAAATCGATTTGTGAAATTTTTTTTTTATCTTCCACTCAGCAAGCTCTGCTGTGAGGGCATTTCTTAAGTTATGGTACTGCACACCATTTAAGGGCGTTATACTCAGGAGTGCCATACCTTTTTCGGTAGAACAAAAATATTGTTGGAAGCTGGTCGAGCCGGAAATATTTTCCTTAAGGCCCGTATTCATGATAAGTAGATAATTATGCATAAGAAGTGTTTTGCTTCTGTCGGACATAGTCCTTCCACAAACATTACTCTCGATTTTACCATATACATACACACCCATCTTCATATGGGAAACGTCTTTGATAGGGTAAATGCGATACATATGTATCACTTTAGGGTATCAAAAGTTTATGTTGCTACAGCAAGCTACCGATAACATCTTTATTCTGATGGGTCTCGGAGATATGTTTTCCAGGCCCCGGACATTATACCTTTATGGCATTTAGTCTAGTGTGATATTTTGACCTGGTTTAGTTAGAGTACTTAAGGACCTCACCTTTAGTCTTGTTAATTTCTTTATTATTTGCTGGGTGAAAGTTTACACCAAAACTGCAGCTTTTCCGACATCAACCTGGTCGACTAGATCTATCGGAGAGCAGGAGGAGTGCACTATGAAAATTTAAGTTTGTGGAAAAGCTAGTTGGAGGGTTTATGTACCGAAGAAGAGTGGAAATTACTGTTTTAATTATAATTTGGCGTCGGTACTGTAGAAATGAATTGGTATAACCTCGTAAAATCCTCGGAGATCCTTTAAAACGTTTCTTTATATTCCGTTTGGATATCCATTTCATATCCTTTAAATAAATGACCGCCATTAAAACGGAAGAAAATTTATATTTCCTTGCTTAGACTAAATCCCATCCAATCTCTAATGCTCCGGTGACAATAAACTGGAAAATTTTTCTATAGAAATTACGACGATAAAATTTCCTTTTTCATTCAAAATAAATTACCAATTTTTGGAAGATTTTGTCAAGCAGTTCCCTCCATTAAAAGTTTAAGTGGAGCAAAAAATCGAAACAGGTTACGTTGACTGGGTTCCCCCGGTGGCGATGGAGATGGTTCAGTTTAGATCGCAAACCGAATGATGCTTTTAAGACAAACGAGCTATTTCCCTACCTTCTAATGTATCAAACGCTGCATAGGAAAAAAAAGACACGGCACTAGAGCTACAGGCTACAAGCTTATGTTGCCTGGTAATAATGAAAGGAACCCAATTTTCTACGTGATGCCTTTTTCATCACCAATACGCGAATCCTTAATCATTTCTAGTTTAATAGACCGAAGAATGCTGAAAAACACGTGGAAAAATTCCCCCACTTTTGCTACCTGACTCTGACTAATTTTACGATTTTCGGCAAAATAATAAGGATGTGGCGGAGCGAGAGGGTTTGGTTTTTGTTTTGATGTTGTCATAGAAGGTTTAGGAGATTGAAAATTAATTTACTTTTAAGGTGTTTTTGGGATAGCTGAGTGGGTGATGTCATTAAAATTTTAATTTGATTAGCCCTCTGACGAGCTTACGACTTATGACCTCAAGGCACGGAAATTGAGAATTTATTTAACCCTTGTTTAGACGAATTGTTGTTGCAAAAATGTTTCTGAACTTCAGCTAAATTTGCTTTAGGCCAATAAGGATTTAAACACTTTAAACAAGTTCTACAGACAATTGCGTGGGATATAGTGCTACCTCTTTACAACCCAAAAAAGGCACAGAAGTCTTGTAAAAGACAGAACGAATTTGGCACTTAAATCAACCCCGAAAGGCAACTCGATTGGAGATTCAAGTCTGGAGTTTTTAAATAGCTTTAACTCCTCTTTCAGGTAAAGCTGAAGGAATCAATGAGGAGTTTAGGCAGCTTTTTTCCAAACTGAAACGGAAACGAACTAGAAAAACCTATGGAAACCATTCCGTACTATGTATTTCACCTATACCAACCGACTATAACAAATAGCCCCAAAAGCAAAATCTTATCAGAATCTGGATTCTGAAGATTTGGTTAGATCAAAATCTATCCGTGACACTTCGGCGAATGAACACCTAAACCAACCCAACTAAGTAGAAAAATTGACCATCGTACGGATAATCGCGGAGCTCCATTTTAGGATGAGAGGAGAGCTCCTCTTCGCCTTTATTTGGTCTTCTTTATAATTGGGAAGGAGCCTTATTCTTTTGGTCCAAACTAAACAAAAATGGAAGTTTTCATTTCATAATTTTTAGCTTCAAATTTATTAAAAATAGAGACTTTTTTATTTGATTCAAAATTTGGGTCCGAATTAACAGACATATTCCTGAATCAGTCGTAGCAACTCCGAACATGAAAGAAATTAAATTACGGCAATGCTTAACGATTCATGGAAACGCTGAATGATTCATGGACATTTCTCATTCTTCATATTCCTTTCGTTAATAGCGTTTTTTTTTTGGGCTTTCTTGGAAATCCCTACAGCAATGACTCCAAGATCTTCAAAGTTAAAAAGAAAATCGACCGTTTGCAGAAAAATTGCACAAGATTCGCAGGATTTTCGCCCTCACTCAAATTAGGAAATATAGTTAATTGAGGTTAGTGAAAGTGTTAGTGTAAGTTATGCGAAAGTCAGATGACCTTGCTCTATTGCTTTTTAAGTACTTTGACTGCATTCATACATATTCCTCTCAGCTTGGGAACTGATACTTTAGAGCGTCCGAGTTTTCGACTCTAAACTATTGTAACCTGTGTCTGGTCAAGTATACTGGGATATCGTGATATTGAAGAAGGATGGTTGTGCTTTCTATAATATGCTTTACGCATGTTTTGTTCCAATCAGTTCTTCAAAATCTTCATTTTTCTCTCAACTCTGGATGGAACGTCCTTCAAGGCATCTAAAGAACTTAAAGAATGAAGATGTTCTGTGCCTCACGAAGCGACATAGATTACCTTTCCAATTCCAACCTCTGCCGTCAGCTCTTCTCCTAGCTCCAAGTATCTTATGGCACATTTCTGTCGAACATAATGCCAACGTCAAGGAAAAACCCAGATAATTCTGGAAATGTATCAACTCTTAGGACAATTGTGATGGCTGTCACTCCTCCTTTAGGTTCCGCGGCTGTGAGAGCAACGACCCCCTTTCGCTTTTTTACTCATACAAGGCTTGCTCCAACTTCATTCGAACAGACGGACTTAGTGAACACCTTTCTGAGTTATCAGTTTGCTTCCCGAGTGGTGATGGCATTCCTGCATCCTTCTTAAAGGACTGCAAATCGCCTCTTGCTCAGATTATTTGTTACCTATTAATCCTGTCTTTTTAATAAATATGATATACCTAATTACAGACTCATCGCAAATTTCTGCGATGTTGCCAATGTTTTCGAAGCTTCAGAGAGCCTCGTGTTTCGCTTCCACTGCAGGTTTTTTATGATCCCTTTTCAACATGGCTTTACTAAGGGAAAATCTACTCCACCAACCTGCTCGAATTTCCCCATCAATGTTTGCCGGGCCATTGAATTGGGTAAACAGGTTTATAGAGTTTAAAAAGACCTTCGATAGGATTAGCCACGGAATTCTTACTCATTAGTTGTTATTGCTCGAGTTCCCTCCTCGTTTTGTTGATTGGCTGTCCTCTCACTTATCTCATCGTATGCAGCATGTCCCGTTTCGGAAAGCTCTTTTCACTGAGAACTCTTTTGGGGTGCCACAGGGCAACATTCATTTGAAAGTAGATATTTTAAACTGTGGATTGGGATAATTTTCCAGGCTGGAAATTGCGCATTGAATGAAAAATGACTCATCAACGAAACGCTTCCAGGAGATACAAAAATCGTTCCAGTTCCGTCAAATTGAGATACTTTCCAGTGAAACCTTCCAAACTAATTGCTTTTGGCGTCCTCTTTCGAATGAGACCCCTTTTATTTGATTTCGTAAAAAAAAAAATTTTTCACCAAAAAAAATAATGGGCTATAGGCCAGTGATTTTTGTCGATTTTGAGTGAAATTTTTTTTGCAAAAATGTTAATGCCTTTCGAAAGAGCATGTCAAAACATGGTGGTCTAGTTGGTTTTCCCGTTCCCTGGAGCCTGGAAACATGGAAAAAAACGACGAAAAACCGTTGCAATGGCCTCATTACCAGTCAATTTTCGGAATGCTCAAAATTAATTAATTCGATGAATTCCAGTAAAATTTCCAGGGTCATTTGAAAGTAGATATTTTAAACTGTGGATTGGGATAATTTTCCAGGCTGGAAATTGCGCATTGAATGAAAAATGACTCATCAACGAAACGCTTCCAGGAGATACAAAAATCGTTCCAGTTTCGTCAAATTGAGATACTTTCCAGTGAAATCTTCCAAACTAATTGCTTTTGGCGTCCTCTTTCGAATGAGGCCCCTTTTATTTTATTTTTATTTGAAAATAGGATGAGTATTCTGAACCTCGATCTCAAGTGGCTGACGGCACTGGTAATTACGATGTCATCTGATTAAACTCGGACTCATTGAGGACCACACTTGTAGATTATTCCTGGATCCGCATCTTCCAGGAACGGTTGTGAGTATATTGTACCAATGTCTTAGCAAACAAGAAATGTTTACTGCTATGGGAACTCTGGCTTGGAGCGACAGAGCTTGGCACAGTGACCTACAAACATATGATTGTAATAACCAATAATAGAGAGAACCGGAGGAAGTCCAGCCAGTCCTCTTTAACTTGCTTTGGCAACTGACGAAAAGGAATCCACTAGAGTTATTTTCAGAGTTAGGTAAAAATCCAACGTGCTCAGGGGTATGTGTCTCTCAGTAGCTGCGTTCCAATGAACCATGTAGAGTATGCCGGCGTATATCAAACTATGGTCAACTACGCTAGATGATAGGTAGGTAGAGTTCGAAACAGTACTTACGCCGAATTTTTCTGCCTGGCTTTTTTGATTCAAAAATAGTACAAAAAAGCGTCCCTTTGGAGAAATATGCCGGCGTTATCTGCATGGCCATAAAAGGATGTGAAAAACTAACCAATTCTTTCGGTGCGCCTAAGGATTTGCCTGGGTTCAATAGACTCCATTTAAAGTCTTCTGTTACCGTTCCAGAATTTCTCTTTAAATTACCTTGTTCGCAAAATTTAAAAGAAAATAATTGAACTGCTCACAGGTGGCTCTGTTCTTAAGTCTGTCGCAAAAATTCAACAGAAAATAAGTCTTATTCTCAGGTGATTCACGGGGAAAATTCTTAAAATTTCACCTAGAGTGATGCACATTGCTGCAATATCTCCCAGCAGTAAACAAGTTCACAGTGAAATTCCATGCTCTTGCATGGGTTCATTAGAATGTCGATTTTGAAATTTAAGTCTTCTGCTGCACTATTTTTCAGTCACACGGTTCTTAGTCCCAGGAATGCTTCTGGATTTTCATTGCATCGCAAAATAATTTTTTTCAGTCAACCTATCTCTACGCTAAATACTTCTACAATATTTCCTGCGGTAAAAAAGCGGGACCGACTATTGAAGAACCGACTGTACGGATACAGCAGAAGGACCTAGTGCTGGACTTGTATAGATAGACAGATTGGCCCAAAGAGTGATGACAAAAGTGTGCCTTTTGGTTGCTCGTTTTTTCGGGAGATAAAATGTGCTAAAAAATATTTTAGGGATTTTCTGCCAGTGGTAGCTGCAGTAACGTCCTGGAACGACAAACTTTGGTTCCAGCAAATAATTCATCTCCGGCTTTATTAAACGAGTCCGGGATATCGAGTCTGCTGCAGCTGGTGAATCGATTTTCTTAAACTAAGCAGATTATCTAATTGGATTTCAAAGTAGATGCATAAGTTCGCCTTTGTCGTTTCGGTTTTCTAGGTGCAGAGAGGACACCTACTTCCTGTGGAGTTTTTCTTTTTAACTCAGCGACGAAGAACGACGGGAATTATATTCTGAATAGCTATAGATGGTTGTCTGATGATAGGACAGTCGTCTGTCACATCAGTCTATGGAAATAAAGGTACAAAGGTGAAGCATGTCTATAAAGCTTTTCTACTGAAAGCACCTGAACTGAAGTACTATACTATTTAGATGCTCTGTATAAGGGTGCGGACTAAAGCTGGAGGAACCATTAGGACCAAAGGCATGAATAAGCCCTGTTCAAATACCTATGAATTGTGGATTCCCTTTGTTTTCGCAAAAGCTTGCATCTAGTGGCTTTCGCACAAGCCTACAAATTGTAAGCAAAGGTAAAAATCCAGGTGGTGGATGCTGTACCTGCAGACGTTTTAATTAATTTTTGCCACTGGAGAAGCAAATAAATTTTGAAAAATAGTGCGGTTAACCACCCTTACTCACTTGCAAGGTATTCAGACAAAATGAGTAAATTTCACAAAACCGGCAAATTTTTGCGCCTTACCTTTGTGATGCACGGAAGAGGAGAGAGAAAAAAATGTTTGGAAGCGGCAACTGAAAAATGGTAGCACATTGTTTTCGACAATGCGCTGCGGATGCTATTATGCGAATTCATTTCGGGGATAACAAGGGGATAATTTTTAATTTTCAACGACTTTTGCTCATTACCTTTAAGCTTTTCGAATTAACCGTTTTTAATACGTTCAAGTGGAAAAGTGAAATTATCGCAAGCGTTTAGGATTCTAAAAGCTACCTCCGGTTTCAGTTTACCTGAATTCTTCCTCCGCAATGATGCCAAATGAAAATATTCCCACAAAAATGGCAATGTGGTTAATGCGAGATTAAGCAATCGTCGGGGCAAAACAGGAACAAGTAAATTTTGGAGCGCACCTGCATTACAAGGAAATTTTCATACAAGAATACACTTGTCTCTACGAGTTTGCAGGTGCAGAGCACACCTTTGTAGCATAATTTAAGATGCGAGTAGTGCTTATCTGTTGTCAACAGACCACTCAGAGTTAATCGTTTAGGTAAAATTCGAGGCGATTAACACAGAAAGGAACTACTCCATGGCAATTGATTTCGATTTCAGAATGGAGAGAAATAGTAATGACTTCTTTGAGGTACATGAAAATTTAACCTCAAACAGATTTAATTCCAAGCTTGTTCCACCAATTACTTTCGTAGAGCAATTTTGTAAGGACTACAACCTCAGAGACAAAACATGTGCATATACTGCAAATGAAATGAAAGTAATTGTGTCTCCTAAAATATCCTCCCAAAATTATGTATAAGAGTTAAATGGACTTCTCTAACTAGTCAAAGGTGAAAGGAATTCGTTTAAAAGGTAATTAAAACTGGAGAGATAAATATAATTCCCGTGAATGAACTATCCGCTTACGTGGCTTTCGGTGAACCAAAGAGCGTCACTTAAGGGTAAAAAATGGGACGTATACCATTTACTTTTTCCATAAGAATGCTGTACCATCCTGAATACGAGCTAATCTTCTTTATGTTTATGCCATCAACAGTATCGTCGCAAAGTCTTAGTTTGCCATTGAAATAGAATCGTAATCAATCCCCACAGGAGTGCAACGTACCATGTACAGCGCAAAAAACTCTGATGCAAAAAAGAATTCCAAACCAACAAGCTATACGTCCGCGATCAAACCTAGCGATATATGACAGGCTGAGAGTAAAAATGACCTATCTACACAAGGTCCGAGTAAAAGTGGTTAAGAAAATGTTCAGCGTAAAAATGAACTGCGTGAGATTCCGGGCAAAAACGAATCAGAGAACAACTCCGGGCAAAAACGACATAACTACTTAACTGCATTAACTTTGCATTACTTTTTTAGTTAAGTCGATTTTACTCAGAGCTTTTATCTGATCCGCTTTTGCCCGAAATCTTACGCAGTTCGTTTTTGTGCGGAACATGTTCTATGCCATTTTTGCTCGGACCTTGTAGATGGATCATTTTTACTCTCAATATGACAGTTTTCGGTTAAGCAGTACACGTCGTACCAGAAATACGTCGATCGCAATTATAAAATGACCAGGAAAAAGGAGGCCCCTATTAACAGGGGCTCCGAAGCTCAAGAGTGACGATGACAATAGAAAGCTAAGAGCAAAGTTCTTGCTCCCCTGTTTGTTCCGTTTCCGCATTCAAACCGATAAGACTACGTGCAGATCCAGGAATAATAAAGTATTGTTGTAATTATAATATTAAATAATTGAATTGAATTTTTAGGATAGAATTCGATATTAATTTTTAACTGAACTGATCACATATTTGCAGTCGCTTGGATTGGGTTTTCTTCAGAGCTGTAAGAAATACTCCTTGGAATACTGACTTGGCGCTAATCTACAAGTCCTACATGAGGCCTAGAGTGGAATATATAGTTTCCATATTTGGGCAGAGGTCAGGAGTACTGCATTGTCCGAGTTAGTTAAAATTTAAAGAAAGACTATTAAGCTTATGGTTGACTTCACAATCTCATTGAACATTGATTCTCTGGAATTTTGGTTGTCTTTCACTCTTCCATCGCGTGTTACGCTCTTCTATAGCTACTTCCACGGCCATTGTTCTACCGAAATTGCTAGCCTTATTCTTTGTGGACACAATACAACACGCGATAGAAGAGCTTGAAATTGCTCCCACCCCTATACTCTAAAGGACAAATTTTGTAAAATTTCGGAATCTTTTTCTAAGCCGAACAACACGCATATTGAATATTTTACCATCTCCTGCTCTTCTCCCGTTTTATGAGCCCGAAACTTTTAAAGGAGGCGTACATCATCATTCCTATTAACCCATTTACCCTAGCAGTAAATCAATTTTCGAAATTTACAGAGGTTACTAGCGCTTATGGTAACTTAAGTGGGATAAAAATATTCGCGCATTTACTGTTTGTAGATATTTGGTAAAAACTTTGATTTTATAAGAGAGAGAAACAGAGCGATATTAAACACAGAAATCAATTTCCCCCCCTCCACCTAGACTCGCGCTTGATATCCACAAACAACAAAATGAAGAAATTGACCCCCCCCCCCCCCCCCCCCAACGAAATCCTGGATCCCCGCCTGGAGAAGACACGTTTCGTTTAAACAGGAATACGTCCAGCACGCGCGAAGTACTCCACCGACAGCAGGTGATGAGCATTATTAGAATAACTTTTTATTTGATTTTAAATTTATTTGAAGTTATTCACAATTAATTATTATTATTTGTTATTTGGTGCTGATTATTTGAATTTGAAAAGTTATTTGATGCATTATATGCTTTTAATTTTCTTTTATCTTACAAAAATTTTTACCACCAGTAGCCCCTCTCCCCTAGATCTATTTTCTCTATCATTCCTTCAATCCGTGACCATAGTTTCTTTTATGAATTACAAGGACATCGAATCTATTGCTTGCGTATCCCCCAATTGATACCATTCGCTATCTTTTTTTCTTAGCTTTTTCTAAAAATACGCTCATCAGAGATTTAATGGCAGAACACGACGTAGTATACAGAAAATGTCCGGGCTAAATCCGTTGCAAATCGAGTAGCATACAAGTGTATATGAAACATCACCAACTCGAAGGTCCGTACAACTAAAGTCAGTTATTATCCGGATAAATTGAATCCGGATCAACCGCCATTGCCAAGGAGGCTTTGAAGGAATCTCAGGAGTGTTGACGCCCTAAATGCACATTTTACTTCAGCCAATGCTAACTATTCTAATAGTGCTTTGCTTTTCATTTAGTCGATTAACAATGCTCTCCCATTTTCTGCACCGTTCTCATTAAGTTTGGACACACCCGAGGTTATCTGCGCGTGCTACTCGACCAGATGATATTCCAATCAGTTTTCTCAAATTGCTAATACAATGAATGATCAGACACTGCTTGTTCCTAAAAAAATGTCCTCTATTAAGAGGTGTCCGCTTTTCAGAAGTGGAAATTTGGGGCAAATTGATGCTTGGAACTGGAAAAGGTGTTCGCTTTTCGGAGGTGTCCATAAAGAGCGGTTTCACTGTATCTTGTGTGTTTTCTTCGATTCTAAACATATTTAATGTAAGGTTTATATCTTCAAAATTTTCTCCGATTTGGAAAATTCCAACAACGTTACTTCGCCGCAAGAAGGCTTCGGAAGGTAATTGGAATGATTTTTGTCTAAAACTAATGTATCAAATGATGTAGAATCCAATGCACTGGTCACGCAATGGCTTTCGAACTGGACATAATTGCAAGACTAAATTTTTAAAGGCCATCTCGAACATTCGTTGATCTCTCAACATGAAACTTTCTCTCTTTTGTGTGGTCGTGAACAAGAGCTAATTCTTGACCATAATATATCAGATGTGGTGTTCTTCAAGGTTCTATTCTGGGACCACTACTTATCAAAATGTGTTGTAAATGTGTTGTCATGCTTATATGGGGGTATTTACATCATTTTGGCAAAAGCAGGCTCATTTTTATTATCTTTTATTGCGGTATTTTTATTGTTTATATAAAAATTGATTACACCATGTTAAAGTTGATTCCAGAAACTTAAAAAAAAAATTTTTTTCGTCATGACTCCTGTACGCTCCTTTTTATACGGCACCAAGAAAAAAAGATGCAAGTGATATTTCGTCACAGGTTCGTCTTAATAAAAAATGGTATAGGGGATTAAAGATACATTAAAATACGAAGTACGGAAACACTATGGTGTATTTTGATTGAGATGCCCACATTTGGCGCTCAATTAAAACAAAAGTGCGAAAAATTCCAAAAATTGTCGATTTAAATCGCCCGCCAAAAATCGAGGTTTTACAAATCGATGTTTCTACTTTTTTAACTCCGATCTGAAAAGTATAGCCGAGGCGTCAGCGGAAAACTACACTTACTTAAATCCTACAAAATCCAAATGGCTCTTCCTGATATTGCGTTTAATGACGTTTCTCTTTCTTAACGAAACAAACGGAGATTGAATCAGATAAATGGGTTGGGCGGTGCGACGAACGTGCTATGATTTCTGGGTTCCAGATTCGGTCTCCCCGTGGGTTTTGAAATAGAATTAAATAATCCACCCCATCTCTGGGCCGTTTTTTAGCTCGCTGCAATGCAAAAACAAGGCACCCTAACTCCCTTCCGTCTAAACAATGCTCA
Organism: Leptarthrus brevirostris; assembly: GCA_964036015.1. NCBI lineage: Eukaryota > Metazoa > Arthropoda > Insecta > Diptera > Asilidae > Leptarthrus > Leptarthrus brevirostris. The sequence goes on from OZ038373.1 coordinate 13,299,415, forward strand.
CGCATCACAGGGTTCTCTACTAGGCTTTTGTTTTTTTTATACGATGTGGCCAAATCCTAGGGGACAACCCTTTGATGCCTTAGCATGGGTTTGTCCGGAAGGAAATTAGGGTAAGGGGAGTAAGGAAGCTTGAGTCTTGTTTTTGCATTGCTGCGAGAAAGACAACAGCCCAGATACAAAGTGAATTATTTTAATTTCACGGGAAGATCTGGTCTCGAACTCGGGGCCCATGGCATGGTGGTCGTGCGGCTCAACGCATTGTTCCAACTCCGTTCTACAGGCTTTGGCCACATACTAAAAACAAAGTTTGTAATCTATATATAACTATGCGTCATTTTATATTCAAATAATTATTCATTATTTCATGTATCACACGCAAATAATTATTTATTATTCGATTATCAAAAAATTTTTTGTTAGCTGATGTCTCTTCATAGAATAATTAGTTGTTTTGTTTTGTTTGTGGCTTCAAAACCGGACAGGGACTGAACAGGGACTGCTATTATTATCAAAATGTGCATAAACTTGAATTTTCTATTTGTTTTCGGTTCATCTAGCTATTATAAAAAGTTTATTGCATTGCCACTTTTCTGGAACCGACCTGCTTAAGCCTTAAATTCCTTTGTATAAATTTCGAAAGACAAATGCAATTGGGATTATCATTGTCTGAAGAGGTTTCTTTTCTAAAACTCCTAAATATGAGATTTATGGCTACTTTGAGTAATTATTTGATAATCAAATAACAAATGATTATTTGCGAATAGCACATCAAATAATAAATAAGATAAGAGTTTTACTATCAAATAACGCAAGATATAATAATATTTATTTCTTTGAAGTAAAAAAAAATTTGCGTCAAATAACCAATCATTATTTGCGAATAGTTCATCAAATAACGAAAAATTTTATGATTACAGAGGTCTACAAAAAGCGGGGTGATGATTGCTGCTGGGCAGCTGTGGGTCAGTTCCGAAGTATTTTTCTGCTTAGAATTCGAATCCAAAGTCAGAATTGGGCCACCACGTCAGGATTTTAAGATATTTGAGGTTATGTACCCAAAAAATGGGTTTTTTGACTATTTTTGAGGTTATGTACAGGATCCACAAAATTTTTTTGGTCTTTTTTTGTAGCTGTATCATTTAATACTACTCTTACTCTTCAAAATAAGCTATGGAGCGGTCACCTATGATGTTTTCTTGCAAAGTTACGACTATCTTAAGTTATGAAGTTTATATTTCATATGAACATAATATATCTATTTCTATGAAATATGAACTTCATAATTGAAAATGGTCGTAACTTTGCAAGAAAAAAGGTGACCGTTCAATAGCTTATTTTGAAGGGTAAGAGTAGTATTAAATGATGCAATAAGAAAAAAATTATCAAAAAAGTTTTGTGGATCCTCTACATAACCTCAAAAGTAGCCAGAAAATCCATTTTTTGAGTACATAACCTCAAATATCTCAAACACCTGACGCGATGGCCCAATATTGACCTCAGGTTCGGATTCTGCGCAACAATTTACTTCGGAAATAACCCCCAGCTGCCCAACAGCAGAAGCTTGTAGACCTGTGTTATCAAATAACGTGCGATTTAATAGCAAACAATTATTTGAAATTCAAATAAGGAGTACCAAATAACAAATAATTCTCCAAATAACAAATAAATTTTATAATCAAACACATTTTTATTTGATTTTTCAACTTATTTGATTTTATGTCTTTTATTTTAATTCGAAAACAAAATGCCCATCTTGGACCCAATGCTGAAGAGTGCTCGATTGCAACGAGAAACGAGAAAGAGGTTCTGTGTCCGCAATGAATTTAAATAGGTCATTACAAAGCAGATGTCTGTTGCGCAGCATAAGGTGGCGATCAGAATCAAATAGCACTACAAGTGCTTGAAATACAACATTAGGGCTAGAAGACCAAGTAGATGCTGAAGTCTTCTACAGGAATACAAACGCACGACGTAATGTTATTGGATATCTTCCTTAACAATTTTTGAATAAATGTTTGAAATAAATATAATCCTGGAATTCTGGTTAGCTATGCTATATTAGTCGGGTTTCATGACATTCTCCCTATTTCCACCCAAAATCTACAACTCATACTAAACATTGTTATCGCATAAGTAAAATAATTTTGGCGCATGCTCTGGTTACCGTAATCCCCTCGCGAATGCGCAAATTACTTAATTACGATCGCAATTAGGAAGAGCAAACTATTCAAGCTCTACATTGACGAAATTTTTGGTTGCGCTCGCAAATCAGCCCGACTTAAATCGTACTATTGTCCAAGAACAAGCGCTAAGCAATTCAAAGTTCGACCCTCTAACAGCTTAAACGGTTGATTAGATGCTGCAATGTATCATTGCCGTGAACTGAATCTTCGCAACGTCAGTCACTTAGTTGATATCGTCGGGCTTATTTGCGGTTTAGTGGGAGGAAATCACTTTCTTTATTAATTTATTTTACTTAATTTTTTGTGTGATAATTGTGTTGGTCGGGCAGTTTTGTGAAATAACGTGGCGTTGGCGGAGGAGGTAGAATAACTAATTTAATTTCTTGTGTTAAATAATTAATTCTTTTCTTTCTTTGAGAAAAACAAATGCGTGCCTATCATAGGTTTTGAACTACTTTCCTTTAAATACCACATTGGGACCTTTAAACTGCAAACGAGGCAATCGTTCAGTCTTCAATCAATAAAAAATTTTACAAAATGAAAGTATCAACTCCTTGTAAGTAAACAATAACTCTCCGATTCAAGTGAATAAATTCAAGCAAGATATCTCCATCAAGACATGTTCAAGAGAATCATAGAAGTAAATCGAAAATTTCCACTTGAATCCAAGGGACAAAGTCGGGATATTGTAGGATTTTGTATCCTCGGACTGTGTAATAAAATTATTGCAACCGCTCTTCTGTGTGCTTCTAAGGATATCGCCAAAATTTTAGAGGTTACATTGGTCAAACATAATTTTTTTAATTTACCAAAAATTTTTATTTCAGGACCTGATATGTATACGAAATGATGGGACTGTCCATTCAATGGGCATCATCTTGTTAACCTTTGCGTTCCCATCAATCGCTTTGAAGTTATTTTCCGGGGGAGTTCCGCCATTTTTATCGTAACTTGGAATTATCACTTTCACCTGAAAATTGATCAAATATACGTTAAATTTCTGAACAGTGCAAGATTAGTAGCATCTGTAATCATACTAGTCGGAGGAATAGTCTGTATCACTATCGCCGAAAGAGCACATACTTTTATCTTCGGAGTGTCACTATTGGCATACAATCACGCTCTTCGGGAGATAACTTACTCGCAGAGTGCCGCATTTTTTCCTAAGTATGAATGTGAGATTTTTCTTGAAAACCAGGTGAAGAAATTAAAATAAAATTTTTTTAAAGACAAATTTTCACGGCATGGACAATTGCAATAGCTTCCTCAAGTTTGGTCGGATCACTTATGTACACAATCTTACAGAATATCTTTTCTAACGATTCAAATATTTGGCTATTCTTCCTAATACCAATGATTTTTGAAATCGTAGCATACAAGTCGATTGTAAAAAATCCTATTACGATATCGGTTCTTGTATTTGATCAGCCAAACTATGTTGTGCCGGATGAGAGTATTCTAGAGCTATGGGAACCGGCAGGTACAAAGGAGAAATTTAGGAATATCAAAATTTTTTGGAAGGTTTTACTGTCATATGGTTTAGTTGTCTGGATGAGTGTAATTAATCTTCAAGGATCGGTGAGTTTTGGAATGATTTATGGTTACGTTTCAATATTTATTAATTTGTACCTAGAAGCGCGTTTTGATTTTGACTATATGAGACGCTCGGTTACCTGTTTCGAACAATTGGTCGAAACAGATGGACTGGTTAATCTTTGGTCATTAAAATAAGATCATTTTAAAAGTTCAACGAAAAAATTTTTAAGTAGTGAAACAACCTGTTCGTAATAAAAATAAAAATAACTTTAAAAAAAATTTTAGTTTGAAAATGTATGCCTAAAAGGATTTAACGACAAAGTCGGATATCTGTGGCTTTTCAACATTTACTGTCTTGGAAATGCTATCGGAGCCGTCATAGGAACTATATTAACGCCAAAACACCTATGGATCTTTATAATTTTGGAATTGTCTACAACATCAATGTTTTTTCTGGAAACATTTTGTCCAGTTCTACCGTATTATGGATTTACATTAGGTTTGGCATTATTTGAAGGCTCAATAATATCATGTTCGTCTATTGTTTCTTTGAATTATTTAATCAAAAATATTGAACATAGACATTCAAATGTTTTAGCATTTTCAATTCTTTCATTGACAGCCAATTTATTTATTATATTTTCGGGAATTTTTATTTTTATCTTTAACAAATTTTATTGTGGAATGCGTATATGTTAAAATTTTGTTGTTGTTTAAATATCAGAACATTTTTTTACCTTAAATACTTAAAATAAAAATAAAAATACTACCTTGACTTTATATTAAATACCACCAAAAACATTTCATCTAAAGTAAAGGTTGCCAAGACTAATAATAAGCTCATAACGCTTTCACTGTTAATAAGCAGCAAAAATTGTAACTATTGAAGTTAATAAGTAAATGTATAAAGATAGCTGTAATAAAAAAAGTATCAAAAATTAAAAAAAAAATGTTCCGCAGTCATATTATGTATGTTTAATTAATTTAAAGAAGGTCAAATCGGTGGTAAAATGGGAAGAATTAGTCGATGATGCACAAAACGCGTTTTTAAAGGTTTTACAATTATTTTAAAAAAATGTTTAAAGCTTCAGGTGAATATCTCTAAAACTATAGGAAATACAAGAGGAGAATGAAAATGCTTCTTGCTTATTATTACAATATTGAGTTTAATCTTGCAAGCAAATTTAATAAATCTAATCTTAAATCCAATCTTAATTAATTTAAAATATTCTAGATCCTTCTCTTGTTGTTTTAAAGTTGATATTTGACAGATGTAAATAAATTAGGATGTAAAATACTTCATTCTAAAAAAGAAAATAATAAGGGACTCATAATAGAACCTTGTGGCACTGCCTTATTTTTTTTTTCAAAAATAGTTAATGAGTTTAAATGTAAAACGTTTTCCAATGACGTAATCCCATTAATTAATTATTAATTTAAGAAAATCTAGTTCTTAATTTTAAGTAATTATCTAAACTTAACAAAAATATTCAATTAGCTGCACTATCAATATTTTTATAGTAACTTAATCTCAGTCAAATGTAGACCGACGTAACGCATACTTAATATCTCATTAACGTAAAACTCGTCTTAACTAAAAACAAAAAAAAAAGATCAAGTGAAATAATAATTTTATCTTCAAGCGGTGTGAGGGTTTACTTGTCTATGTACTATTTGTTGACCGGAATTTCAATTGAAATACATTTTATTTTACGAAAATGGGAAGGTGGCAAATACGCTGAGGAATGCTGTAAGTATAACTTCTATTCGAAAACATTGAGGAATGTAATGCGTACTCTGAAACTGGATTTGAAAATAAAATAAAGCGAAGAAATGGACTCAATAAATTTTCCATCTTATTTCACATAATTCCTTAATTTAATCAAGACAATGCGCCAACGCATAATATCATTCTTGGGGCATCTGTTAGTTATGTTGAAATCAAATTTCATACTGTGAAGAAATTTTGCATTTTACGAGAAAAACGCGTTTTAAGTTTTCAGTGACATTAAAACTGGGATTTTTTTTTTTTAATTTACATAGAATCATCGATTCCTGGCCCATAAAGTAAAGGAACTGCTGCAGCTGCAATGTCCAGGGCATCCTTTTGTTCTTGTCTGTGACGAATCGTGGCTTCGCGAGTCTCGCTCGCAGACAACAACAAAATATTCGATTTTTTGAAGCCGTGAAACCCATGTAACCCCTTAACTTACTCCTCTATGCTTCGCCTCTAGTTTTAATTTTAGATCAAGTTGTACACTTAGATACTTGGCTCCGGAGGTTACTGAGAGTTGTTGACCATTTATTCTGGGTAGGGTAAAGTTCAGAACTTAGCTATTTGCGATAAAAAAAACATTAGGTAATTTTTCCAGAATTCACAGAGATTACGCAATCCTTGATCCATCTGGAGTATCCTTCATAATCTTGCTGATCACAATGAGAAGGGGTTTTAGGCTTTAGTCTAGTAAGCTCGAGTCTTAGCAGGTGATTTGATTTTGTGTCATGTTATGACGGCTTTAGGTTTTGATCCTCTTCGCTCTAAAAGGAAGACCTCATAATTATTCGAGAGAATTCACATAATAACCCCGCATTTGTTAAGGCTTGCTCTGATGTCTTCCTCAAACCATTGTAAATTCTCTTGAACAAGTCCCTTCAAGCTGGCAGATTTCATGCATTGTGAAATGGCTCCTTTATAGTTCCTGTTCATAGAACCGGCTATAAGAACGTTATAACCAATTATGGACCAATCACAAAGTTATTCTGTTAACCCAAGTTATTTCAGTTGATAATATATTCACAGCTTATTGAGCAGTTTACTCTCCCGCAATCAGCATGTCGTTTTATCCGATAGATCAACAACTACTAACTTGTTGGAATTTTCCCACGGTTAAATTTGGGAGTTTGTCAAAAAGCATGGCTTCCCGTAAATATCAAAGACGTTATAACTTTTTCAAAATTACTATACTTATCGCATAATATAACATATTTTTCAAAGCACATTAAAAATCCGCAAGAAAATAAAAAGCGTTCCTTTGGGGAAGTACGCTGGACTACTCTGTATTTCCCAATGGAACGCAGCTAATGACGATCAGGAAAAGCAAAGGTCACAGTATGGATCCCTGTCTCACTCCATTTAGCACTTGGAAGGGCTCCGACAGTTTTCCCTTGTGTAGGACGCGACGTTGAGCTGATGAGTAAAACTCCATTATGATGGTGATAATTTTTTCTGTGATGCTTCTCCTTCATAAAGCTACCCATATATATATATTCGTGATCAACGCTGGCAAACGCCTTTTCAAAATCGACGAACATTATATGTAAAAGGCTGTTGATGTGATCGCTGTATAAGAAACCCTAACGAAAGCCTGCCTGTTCATCCGTTCATCGCTAAGAGTGCACTCGATCGTATTCTTCATTTCATTTCATTTCATTTATTCATTCAAATATAAAAAAATTTATGGTGAACAATGAAGCTACTAAGAATTAAATCAAATAAAAGTCTATTACATATCATAAATAATTTTAAAGCAAAGCAAGCGAAAATTGAATTTGTAAATAATAAGAAATAAGAAAATAATCATATAAATAAGTTAAATGTATAGTTAAAAAAATTCATATAAATATAAAAAATACTGTACAACCTTTCACACACGAACCAGAAGTTAGAAGTCACAAAAAGAAATAAGACGTTTGAACTCATTGACAGAAGAAGCACCCTGAACTGGAAGAGAATTGTAAAGTCGGGCGAGCTGGACAAAGTAAGAACCCTCAAGAACTGACGAATGGTGCCTAGGAATAAGCAACCTGCGACCTCTTCGCGACTGTAAAAGTTGAATGTGCTCAGCAAGATATATTGGTTCTCCAGAATGAATTAAATTAAACAAAAATAATAACGCTTTAAGTATACATCAATATTACAACCCAGTAAAGAAACCTTCAAGGGAGTAATGTGATCCGATCGGCTCAGTTTAAAAACAAATCGAATGAAGTCATTAAATGCAACCTCTACCCTGCGCCTGCAAGTTGAGTCAAATTTTGGGTTAATTAAGCTACCATATGTGAAATAAGGCAGAATAAGACTTCTAACCAACTTTAAGCGCATTTCAAGAGACAATACATCGGCAGACAACCACAGCCTTCTCAGTCCACCATATATCCTTCCAAGAGTAGCACTGACATGATCGCAACACCTCAAAGAAGTATTTAGTAACACCCCCAGACTATTAACTTTGGTTACAAAAGGCAAAACACTATTATTAAGAATAACAGACGGTAATTTATTTACTCTAAGCGTTGTGTTGCCATATAAAGCTATACTTTGGGACTTACTAGGATTTAGTATGAGGTGATTGTTCAACGACCAAGCAGAAATTCTCTCGAGGTCATCATTAACTCTAGCAAATAAATCCTCCAATAATCCAACCGGTCTACTCAAATAAAGCTGAACATCATCAGCATAAAGATGAAGCTACACATTTGGGACTGCCGTAGGGAGATCATTAATGTACATACAAAATAATAAAGGTCCAAGAACAGACCCTTGCGGAACTCCACGTCGTAGAGGTAACAACGAAGATAACCTGTCCCTTATTCTTACCCGTTGAAACCTGTGTGCGACAAAAATTATTTATCAGAGCTGCAGCAGAAGTAGAGAAACCAAATTTACTATAAAGCTTTTCAAGCAGAATCGAGTGATCAATGCTGTCAAATGCTTTTGAGAAATCAAGCAGAACCAGAACACCAACATTTCCTGCATTAAGTGCAATTCGAAGATCCGTTGACAAATTCAACAAAGCAGATTAACAACTTCACCTCAGATCATCGACACGTGATCTCAAACCATTTATAGCATCCGACAATTTTTCAGACACTCTAGCTTCCAAGGCAACAAAGTACTCCTCAATTTTGGATAACAGTCGCTGCTCCATCTCTAAAAATGCACTATTTCGCATTCGCAGCACTACGAGTGACCACTGTACTGGAACTCCCTGATGCAGCTCTAATCTTCTCACAACCGTTGCTTCTTGAAGAGATCTTACCGGTTGTAGATGATGTTCCAGACATAATGCAATTGATTTTATACGAAGATTTTTTAATTTATAAACTCAGCACTATGTTAACAAGTCAAATTATTATATGTATTAAACGAACACTTCAATTATAGCAACAATTTTCCGGTAGTTTTAGTCACAGAATGGCTTTAATCACTAACAAAATTGAAATTTTTGCAGAGCAACTACAAACGCGTGTTAGCTAGCAGACATCATTCAACTTCTTGATTCGCATTCAGACGGGTGACAGGGTTGCGTTCGGAAACCGCTCAGTTTTTCTTCTATTTTTGTGCGTCTAACAACGATGTTGTCTGCCCGACTGAGACTTGGTTATGTGCTGGGATTTCTGACTCTGAACTATTTGGCACCGAGTTTCAGGTTTTTCGTCGGGATTTTCACCTATCCGACCCGTGTTCTCCTGTTGGAGGTGGGAGCCTGTGTGCGTTCAGGGAGGGTATCTCTTGCTCAGTCGTTGATATCTCTGACTCTCGTGATCTCGAGCTTTTGTGCGTAGTCTTGAGATTTTCTGCCAGAAATCTGTCTGTTTTAACGTCTGTTGTTTGTTCGACTCCCTGCTTCCCACGGATGACATCGTGATTTTCGGCGACTTAAATTGTTCTGCCTCCCTCATTCATATCTGCTCCCCAATACGAATTGTCCTTTTTGGACTGTTTAGCCTCTTCCGCTAACAGTTGGTGGAAGTCATTTATTCAAAAATGAAAAAGTAAAAGCACTTGTTTAACTTCCCAAAGAAATTATTACTCCTGTTTTTAGAACCATCCAAATCGGTCCATGCCTTAAAAAGTTAGGTTCAACCCCTTACCCCCCATCCCTTTGTTCTCGTGGTATTAATCCGGGAACATACTCTACCCAACAGAAAAAGAATCATCGAAATCGGTCCACGCGTTACGAAGTTAGACTATACCCCTCCTGCTCCCTCACCACCTATCTTAGGACCAAATTATTCTCTTATTAGCAATAGGGAATCACACTCTATACAACAGCAAAAGCATCATCCAAATCGGTTCATGCGTTACGAAGTTAGGCTAGCCAATAAAATATCAAAGGGTTTATTCAAAAATATTTTCTTTTTCTATCATTTTTAATTTTTCCAATGACAGCCATCCTGTCCTACCGTGAAAACCCTAAACAGCACAAAACGTCATAGAGCACACATTCACTATTATAAGGAAGAAATGAAGACAACATTAACATTAATTTCCTTGCGAAAGAAAATTCCCAGCGCCCCAGCACTTGCAATTATTATAATTCGAAAATACCAGAGCAGAGCCAATGTACTTACCTACCACTCGATCATCGGTTCTTCGCCTACGGTAGAAAAAGCACGAGTTAATCGAATGTGGTTTTGGCTATTGAACTTGCCTAAAACAATTCAACATAAAGCAACCGGCCACATGTTTCAACTTAGCTAATCATTCAGTCCAAGCAGCGCACTGAGTTTCATTTTACTCGGCCACAGGGTGCGATACTGAACGAGCGCAAGCGCACCACCCTCGACCAATTCCTTCAGCTTCAGTCGAGCACAGCAGTCCACTGAAATTCACTTCACTTCAACGTTGATTGACTGGTGGTTTCGCTTGATTCAATGAAAACTCATGTGTTTCACTTCGACCGCTCTGCTTGAAAGGAAATCGCTTTGGTCCCGTCGCTTTGTTGTGTCGTCAGTCGTGTGCAGTAAGGTGCTGGCAAGCTTCAGTCTGTGGGGTGGTTGGGTGGTGCGCTTTCGTATGAATTTTTCTCGGGCACACTTCTCTCAAATTGCAGTCGCCTGAATTGAACCTCTTGACATTGCGACGATTCAATGCTTATGTTGGTTGGCAATATTGAGTGAGCGAGGCGGGCATGCGCTTGGTGTAAAATGTGTAGTGGCCGGCGTGAAGGGCCTCAAGAAAACTCAGGAACATTTCCGTTCAATCAACTTTGGAACGGAGTAAACTGTAATGACTGAGTGCAGCCGTTGTTGGCAAGTTAAGACTGCCACTCGCTTCACGTGTTCAACCTCAGTGCAGAAATAAATCGAATTGAATTGGGAAATTAACTTGTGCGTGTAATCTCTGTCTGACTGAAGGTGAAATTTCTGGATATTGTTTGGTTCGGTGGTGGGAAGTAATTTATTTAAAATATCGGAACTATAAAATTGTTTGTAATCTAACTCCGATGAAAAGTGAAATTAGAAAATTTACAATAATCTCTGTTGGCAACTGTACGATAATGTATTTTTTGCATTCCTTTTGTTTTGACCTTCGTTGACTAATGCCTGTGCACGTACGAGTGTACATCTGTAAATGATTACGAAGGTAACAACGATTTTTTTTTTTGCAAAATCAGAGAGCCGAAGGTATCAGATGGTTTGGTTTTTTTTAAAGATTAATTTCTGCACTACCTAAATTATACCTTGCAGCTATTTTCAACGCCTTAACAAAAAATTATAGACAAGGTGGTTTTGTATGTTGTATGAGTTCAAACGTGGGCATCCCTTGTGAACCATTTTCTGGAACGTCTGCCAAATCGACATTCTCAAATCAAACCCATCTATTTGACATTTTTAAGAAATTCTACTTCTTAAAGGTGGCATCATTATTGACACGTTGAATGCCACGTTAATTTAACATCTCTTGCTCGTGCTTTATTTATTATTTAGCTTTACAAGCTATAACATAATAGTACAACAAATAAAAATACAAGCTATAATTAATAGTATAAGCTACAATATGAGCTATAATTATAATAAATGCAAACTGGAAAGAAAAAGAATTAAGAAAGGCGATCAGGATGGGCGGGATCAAGATATATGATTTACTCAGACGGAAGTCAAAGGAGGAAAGGTCGTTGACTTTTCGTAGCATCCTGGTGATTGGTTCGTGTTGACCGTAGTTCGTACGATGGCGATCGAGTCGGAAAAGGGGAGTGGATCTAAGGTTGTGGAGATTGGTATAATTGGGTAAAGATTGCAGGATTGACGGGTCTTTGTGGGATCATCATGTATTCCACGTGATTTTTTTTACTGGGGTGTTTTAGGATGAGTCTTGAGTGATGGATGAAAAAGACTTAAAGCATTTACGAGCTTTTACTTTTGATGGTAATACGTTGTTACATACCCAATAAATTTTCCTGATTTTTAAAACTTGGTATCTTCTCTATCTATCTATCTATCTCTTGGATAGATGACGTTGATGGGAAAAATGTAACTTCCTTACAATATGTTTGTTTAAAACAAAAATTCAAAACTGGAGCGACATAAGAAGTATTGATTGAGGTTTCTGATAAAGGTTAACTAAATTCGTTTGGCTTTTCTACAAAAGCACCACTAAAGAGTTAGATTTTTAAGCTGCTTGAAGATTTCGCATGAAACCGAAAGGATCAATTGACGGGCTGAGAGTAAAAGTGACCTATTTATAAGGTTCGGGCAAAAGTGGCTTAGAAAATGTTCCGCGCAAAAACGAATCGCGTGAGATTCCGGGCAAAAACGAATCGTAGAAAATTTCCGGGCAAAAACAATTTAACTACTTAACTGCATTATTTTTTGTAGTTAAATCGTTTTTGCCCGGAAATTTTCTACGATTCGTTTTTGACCGGAGCTTCACGAGATTCGTTTTTGCGCGGAACATTCTCTAAACCACTTTTGCCCGAACCTTATAAATAGGTCACTTTTACTCTCAGCCCGTCATATATAGTTTTGGCGGTCGCTGCCATTATAATGATTTTCTGATTTTTCGTTCAGAGAATTGTAAAGGTTGACAACGAAGCGCTATGGCAATGGCGAATCCGTCGGTATTATCGGAATGCGTGAAATTAAAACATTATCTCCTCTGTTTATTCCATTCGGAACAGTAACTCGCACGATGTTTCGCTTCTGGTGTGTAATTTGTAGCCGTGTGCCATTTCACAATTTCAGTACATTGATGTTACGGATCAACAGGACTTGAATTACGACCTTCAACCTTAGTGAACAACCTTAGTGTACAGGAACTCAAGTTACCACTTTAGTGTCCTAAGGATACTGGTAACATCGTACCATCTGATATTTAGTCTAAAAAGTATTCGTTAACACACCGTATCTCATTTATTTGTCCTACAGTTTCATTAATCGCTGCCAAAATTGCTTTGATTTTCATCTGAAGTTATTTTGTATTCTTCTCGCCAATCCCTTATATTTGATATCCACATCAATGGGGGTCTTGCAGCATACGCCATAATGCATGAGGTACTGATGAAATTTCATCAAAATTGATTTCGTAGTTTATCCGTAAAGACAGACAGACAAACATAAACAAACAATCTGAATTTTTTGTGTTTATAAAGTTCCGAGTTATTTCTGATAATTTTTTTTTCTGACTCAGTACTACGATATCGCTAACGATTTAGGTAGGTTTTTAGACTTTGTGTTTCTGTCAGACCCTGACGGTACGCTGATGAGGGGATTTCTGACCCTCATGGTTCCCGAATCTTGTCATCGGCCTGCACTCCTGCTTGTCATGTGTTTGGACACCGTCGACGCATATCCTGCTCTACTTGGCGATGTCTAATTCAACTTCAAACGGGCTGACTTCTCGTCCATTGAAGATTGGCTCTTGCTTGTGATTGGTCGTGTTGGGAGAGTACGATGTCGACGCTTATTGCCACGTTTTTTACGTCTGTTTTAGGCGATGTGTTCCTATTGGCACTTCTAGGTCGGGATCAACTCATTTGTTTCGTCCCTTGCTTGACGATGCCTCAAGACATCTGAGGGACTTGAGAATTTTTCGGCCTCAAGAAGCCACGGTGACTACTAAGCTTTGTCACCGGCTCTCCACTCGGCTGCAGGACTACTATGCCGAGTACTTGTCTAACATAAGACCCGCGATCCCAAACAGTTCTGTAAAATTATCAACTCGAAGCGCAATTTTACAATTTCGGTGATCTGTATTGGGATATTTATTGGGTTGTTAATTGCCATTTTATAACTATGAAACACAAGCTCAGCGAAAATGTTTTGGTATCTTCTATTTCTAATAATTGCCCTATTCACATTTTTCCTTTAGTTTCTGTGCTGCTTAGTTCGACGGATTCCATGAACCTTTTATGGAGTTGCTGCAATATTCTCGAAGGTTTTCTAATGTCCTTTTTTTGTTCCTGCATATAATACTCGAACTTATATGCTGAGAATGAACTATTACACTCTGGTAAATGTAATAAGTTGTACACACTGAAGCTTATTTAATCTTCCCCATGTAATTCTGAATAATTTTTTATGAATTCTTCAAGCATACCTTGAGTAGGTACACTCGGCATTTTCGATGAACTAGCTTGAGCATGCAAGTAATCTGTACGCGCTATGGAAAAATAAAAAAATTATAGTACATGTTAGGATATATAACTTTATGGAAAACAACTATTCCAGTGTAGCGAATAAATTGCCGGAACTTTTTTGCCTTCCAACGCTGTATTTCATTTAGACTTCTCGTTTTTCGAGCGAATTCACAAGGTATAAAACTTGCAAGGCAAGTTGATGTATTTATTTTTCTTTTACAGATACAAGTACTTTCTTTGTTACTCCCAAATCCAGTAAGTGCATTGTATCCACCGGAAACGTTGCAACCATACCTACCATATTTCCTCCAAAATTGTGCATTTGTTTGCGTTTTTTGCGCTTAAAGGTTTCATTACAATCCTGAGAATTTTGAGATAAGCAAGCCGTCGACGCCTATATCGATTTTAATAATATCAGGTATTTGGGTCTACAACACTGAAAGTACCTTATGCTAATTGTTCTCAAGGCCATAATGATAATATTCCCCAGGATTTACAGTTCGAATTGTTATAACTTCTCTAAGAGTACGACGTGAAGACCACGCTTTCGAAGGTAAATCAAGGTAAAATCATTGTTGCGTAGAGTATTTTCCCCGATTGGTACCATGTAAAAAAAAAATATTTGGTCGGTGGGGATGAGAGATGGAAATATGTTGACCTATATTAATCACACTCCAAAATACCTAGTACAACCTCTTCCTAACCTTTTCTTTACCATGTCCGATCTCGTCCCCAACCTTATCCCGGCCTGATTTTCTTCCGGATCTTACCAGTTCCCATCAGTCGCGAGACGAAATCCCCGTCCTTCGCAGACCCGTAGCTAGTCCAATAGTAGGTTAATGGCAACACGGCAGCGAACCAAGTGCGGGCTTATGCTTAGGAACGGCTCTGGGAATAGAGTAGGCCGTAGTTAGGTGCTAGATTAAGTACTGTAAGGGTAACTCGTTTCTCGGGCCTAGTACTCGTGTTAAGTGGAACGGTCTAAGGGACTTAGCTATTTAGCCGAAGGGACGACTTTGCTACTTAGACTAAGTAGTGTCAGGGCAATTCGTTGCTCGGGCCCAATACGCGTGTTGAACGGACCGGTCAAAGGGACGTAGTTACTTAGAAATGAGATCGTGGAAGTAAGATCCTACTAGTATGTATTGTTAGTTATAAGACTGAATTAAGTATACAATAGGAAACTGAATTGTTCGAGAATATGGATAATAAATTAAGTGTTACTAAGAACCGAGCTTTCTGATTATTAACCTTTTAACTCCCAAGCCAAATTATCTCTCTCTCTGCGTTGACAGACCCTGGCCTTTATCCACTGCAACTACCCATGTACCGAGAAATGGCCCATTATAAAATAAATATCTTGGGATTAAGCGAAACTAGATGGAGAATAAGTGGAGAGTTTACATCACTCACATCTGAAATCGTTCTGCTATACTCTGGTCAGGAAGAATAAGATACACCAAGCATGGCAAGTGTAGGCTGCTAACTAAGTTTGCCCGCCAATCACTAGTGGACTGGTCAACAATAGGAAACGTAACATCTTGATAAATCCATGCTATACGCCGACCGAACAAACGGATATAATAACGAAGGAGGTTTTCTACCAGTTCGTTGGCGACACGCAATAACGCTCCTAAAGATGATATTGGAATAGTCATGGAGGATCTCAACGCTAAGATTGGCTCTAAAAATATCGGCCTGGAACATGCAATGGGGAAGTTTGGACTCGGGAACAGGAACGCAAATGTGGACTTGTTCGTTGAATTTTGTAACTCACGGCAGCTTGTCATCGGTGGTTCCTTAATTAACAAGGTCTCCAGACTGATTGTGTCTACACCGACTTCAGCAAGGCATTTGATAAGCTCCCTCACTCCGTGATTATGCTTAAGCTTCAAAGGTTGGGTTTTCCGCCTTTGTTGCTCGACTGGATCTGCTTTTATTTAAAAAATAGGACTTACCGTGTCTCTTTCCGTAATACTTTATCTAGAGTCGTAAGGGCTTCATCTGGCGTGCCGCAGGGTAGCCATCTGGGGCCGTTGCTGTTTATTCTAGCCATTGACGACTTTGTCCCTCTGATTAAGCACTCCAAAGTTTTAATCTACGCTGATGATATGAAGATTTTCTCATGCGTTAGAAATAGTTATGATTCTTCCTGCATCCAGGAGGATTTGAATACCTTCAGGGTTTGGTGTGCCTCAAATGGACTGCAACTTAACCTGGATAAATGTGAAGTTATGTCTTTTTCTAGGATCATCAATCAGCTTGTCTTTGATTATACCTTTGCGGATACTACTATCCGTCATGTGGAGTCCGTTACTGACCTTGGTGTAAAGCTAGAAAGAAAACTCGATTTCACTCTGCACATAAACCATATCGTATCTCGGAGTAATTCAGTCCTGGGTTTTGTTAAGCGCTGGTCAAGGGAGTTTTATGATCGACAGACTCTCATTCACTTATTTTTTTCTTTAGTTAGACCAATTCTCGAATATGCATCTCAGGTTTGGTCTCCTTTCTATGCTGTTCATTCTAGACGCATTGAATTGGTGCAGCGGAACTTTGTTAGGTTCGCACTAAGGGACCTCCCGTGGAATGATCCATTAAGGCTTCCTCCTTATGAGGATCGCCTCCGATTGCTTAATATGCACTCGTTGGAGGAACGACGTAGAGTTGCTGACCTAGTATTTATTCACCAGCTTTTGACCTCGAATATAAATTCTCGCTCTCTTGCAAGTTTGGTAACTTATAGGCATGCTCCGTATAGGTTAAGGAGATTACCTTTACTACATGTTGCTCATTCTCGGTCTAACTATGGTATGCATGAGCCTATTAATCGCATGTGTAGAGCCGTGAATATGTGTCCTATTTTTGACCTGGCTCTTCCCAAGGATTTGCTTAAACGTTCTCTGTTATCTGTGCACCCCTGACTGTAGTGTTTGGACGTGTTTCACTATTTTGTTTACTAATATTCTTCTTTGCATGTTGGTGTGGGAGCCTCATTCACCTCAATATATGTTATATTCTGGTGAATAGGTCAATTGGTTCCAGGCTTCTGCCTGTGAAGTGCGCCTTCTGAGTTAGAAGGGTTAATTCTAATAAATTAAACACGAAAAATGCCACTTAACTTCCTGGATTTAACCAGACGACAGAACTGAGAAACAGATTTCTTGTTGTTATACGATGTGGCAAAAGCCTTGGGGACAACTCTTTCATGCGTTAGCATAGTTTTGGCCTTAATGGAATTAGGGTAAGGGAAGTGAGGAAAGTTGAATGTCGTGTTTTTTGCATTGCTGCGAGCTAGACAACAGTCCAGAAATGGAGTGGATTATTTTAATTTGTTAATAAAAGCTCACGGGCAGACCTGGTCTCGAACCCGGGACCCATGGCATGGTCGCCATGTCGCTCAACGAATTGATCCAACTCTGTCCATATTGGAGAAAGTGTCTTCTCGATGTAAGGTGTAAGTACGGCAGCAATCACCATCTTGTAACAGCTAAGTTTCGCTTATGCACGGCAGCAGTACACCCACGTAACACAACATCTAAAATTCCACGGCTTAAAGTGCAGGGGCATAAAACACCAAAAATCCACAGCGCATATACCACCACATTGCGAAAACAAGCCGATGCACTGCGCCATAACACCGACGACTCCATCGACCAAGGAATGTTTTGTAAGCTATGGTACAGATCACGAGGGATGGTTAGAGATCGGAGGACACTACATGGTGCAAAATACAAGAACGGCAGCAGATTAAAGACCGCATTAATTTTGCTACTAACGTTGGAGTTAAACAACATCTCAGAACGGCGATCTCTTCAGAAAGGCGTCCAAAGAAGCGTAAGACGTGACAAGCGCAACTACATCAACGAGTTAGCAGAAAGAGGAAGCGACCTACCGCAGTGACAGTGGAAATCTTTACAAGATTGCCAAAAAAGTGACAGGAAAAACTCATACAACACAACATCTTGTAAGAGATACTAATGGAGCCCTTCTCGTCACGGAGGAACATCAACTGCGGAGGTGGAGAGAATATTTTGTTCAAGTCCTAAATAAAACCTTTGGACCGTCGGGAGCAGTATAAGTGAGCCTGAACACCCGTCGGCTGCGGCCAACAGTAACACCAGACCTACGACAAGAATGCAGTTGGCTGACGCAATTAAGTCGATAGACTTCGGTAAGACCGCAGGGCTTGATGGAACACCAGTGGAACTACTTAAGGCGGATCCTATTACTGTAGCTGATATTCTTCTCCCCGTAAACCAGGAATGTTGCGACACCGAGACTTATCTCAGTGAATGGAAAACAGGCGTAATTGTGAAGATTTCCAAAAAGGCGACCTGAGGAGTTGTAGCATTTGGCGTGGTATATATCTTTTAACTACAGTCTCCAGATTGATGGCTAAAATCATCTCAATGCTAATCAAGAATACAATCGAGCACAGTCTTAGCGATGGACAGACAGGCTTTCGTGAGGGTTTCTCTTGCAGCGATCACATTAACCCTCCAAATTATAATCGAGCAATCCGCCGAATGGAGATCTGCTTTACATCTAATGTTCGTCGATTTTGAAAAGGCGTTTGACAGCGTTGGTCGCGAATATACATGGGTAGCTTAACATAGGAGAGGCAAGGAGTCCTACTTAGGAGCACAATGTCACGTCCTACACAAGTGAAAACTATTAGTGACCTTCATAGTGCTGAATGGAGTGAGACAAGGATGCATACCATCCACCGCGAGGTATTAGACGGAAACTCTTTAACCACCTTACGCACCAGGACTATGCCGACGATGTATGTCTCCTATCCAACAAACAAAGTCATGCAGCTCAAATGTCTGAAGCCATGTGCAGAGAAGGTTGTAGAGCAGGTAAAGGTTGCTAAAACCAAACTTATGAGTTTGAACTCCAGGAGACAACATGAAATTTATAATTTGAAGAGCAGCAAATAGAGCAAGTGAATAAATTTCGCTATCTCGGAAGCGTAGCTACAGCGGATGGCTGAGCTGAGCTGTACAGGCTCACGTCTATAAGGCTTGAGTTGAATTTAATACTCTTGTTGATATCTGGCGCAACAACAGCCTCTTTAGAAGCACAAAATTCCGGATCTTCAAATCGGCCGTAAGATCTGTGCTGTTGTACGACTGTTCAACATGTAAAGTGACTTGTAAAATAACGTCTAAGCTACAAGCCAACGTCAACCGGTATCTCCGGCTTATCCTTAACATCCATTGGTACATAAAGACCTACACAGCCTTATAGGCCAAGACGGGATAGACACCAGTATTCGCAGCCGAAAGTGGCAATGGATATGCCATAAAAAAAACTGGAATCCCTACGGACTTCAAGGAAGGCGCCGAATTGGACGACCACATAACACATGAAGAAGATCCGTCGAAAAGGAAGGTACCCAGATCGACAAATCTCGGCAAGATCACGGCTATCCTCTAGCGTATACATATTTCACTACTCGGTAAGAATAGTGAGAAAACTAGAAGCAAACTTAGGAATAAAGAGGACGATTGTAAGCACTCACACTGGACTAACATCCCAGGGTCAAGACAAGCAAAGAGGTTTATAACCTACTCAACACAGAAAACGAAGGAGCTGCTCTCACTCAGCAGACCAGATTTAAGGCTGATAACAGGACTTTTAACTGGTCACTGTCACCTGGGCTACCACCTAAAAAAATTAGGGCTGGCTGATGATGACACCTGTCGATTCTGTCTAGAAGAGGAAGAGACTGCGGAACATATCCTCTGTCACTGTGACGCCCTCGGCCGCATCAGGCTCAGACACCTTGGTGGGGCTTTCCCATCACCGTCAGACATAGCCAAGATAGCCCTCAGGAAAATTTTAGGACTGATAAGGGAACTAAAAATTTACGGGGCGGCATAATAATGAACCTGGATCATGTCACAAAAGATCTAACTGGTCGCAGTGACTAAAGGATGCGGAATAGTCGTTGATCCAATCCTTAATAATAATAATAATAATAGGAATAAAGAACTAATATGGAATCAGGAAGGATACAATAATCTTGGTAAACTACAATCCGGATCAAGTGGCTAGAAGGAAATATAACGATGTCATTGTCGGTAAAAGAGATTCAAGCCTCTCTATAACAAATTATTCAAATCTAATAGAGACCTCATCCTGTCTGAAACCGAACTTCAATGATTAGCCTATTTCTATCTTCAGATCGGGTTTCCTGACCAAGCTTTAAACCTTTCATCTCATAAACGACAAAGTTTCCCCAAAAGGTTTTCAGAGAACGGATTACTGCCAGTGAAATTGTCACTTAGTACCCGAAATGTACTTAGTCCATCAAAAGTGCGGGGCAAATCAAGTTTCCAACTAATTAAACATCTTAACGTACCGTCCACCAGTTCATAGTGACTATAACCCAAAAAGGACTATCCTCAGTTGAATTGGTAGCTCCACAAGTCATTTCGAAACGTACATATCACTCTCCGATGTGATCGAGTGAACTGAATTAAAGTGCAGTCTGGCCTCGGAATGCTCCAGTTTATCCTGGCTGGGAAAGGATATCATCGATGCAATGAGTGCTCAACCAATTCCTACTTATGCAGCAACTTGATGTGGTGCAGACAAACCCGACGGATAAGAGGTGCATAATGGAACTTCGTCTTGTTGGCACCCAGAAATGTCTGCAATCTGCACCCCACAGAGGAAATGAGTTGGCAGGTCAACACGGACAGGTAATCAAGATATAGCATCCTGGTGTCCATCTACTATCACCTTGTCACTGGATCAATTAAATATGCTCTGGCATGCAGGACACCATTAAATTAAGACAATTTCACACCAACAACACCAACTGCGGCAAAACTTTAATGAATTCAGTGCGTGAGCAAAGAGCTTTCCTAATTAGGAGCGAATTTGGCAGTATTCAGTGAATGGCGGTGGCAATTATTTTAGCAGTGATTAATGGCGCACAAGCCATCTACAGCCACAATTTTGTAATCAGCGCCACCATTACTTTTTTGCCCGCCACTTTGAAACATTAGCCGGGACGGAACCGGTCATTATATCGCGGGAATTAATCGCGGCCATTTCCATAAACACAGCGGACTTTATGTCTGGCTTTATCTTAATTGTTGCATTTCAGTGTCCGGATTTGGCCGCATTCGGCGGAACCATTTGAGGTCGTTGCTGCAGGAGCTTAACATACGCTAAGAAAATCTCGTTCCGTTTGTTACTGACGCGGACTGCTTTTTTGCCGGGAACGTAAACGAGGAAAAGTTTTGTTTTGGCCCAAAGTTTGCCGTAATAACCACAAAATGTAAAGCAGCTGAAAACTGCATAAACCCCTCGGTAACAGCCAACAATGTGGAGGATTGTATGGTGCTCGGAGCAGCCGTGAACTTAATTTTCAAATGCCTTTTGGTATTTTACGAGCGGAATAATAATTTTTATGCAAATTGCCTCAAACAGACATACAAACACACTCACACACACAACTAACACAACACTCGCATATGCCAGGACACCAGAGAATTTGTGTGCATTAATTTACTTCGAGGCCTTCGAATTCCAAATAGCTTCACAACACAATACAACGAACACGCCGATAGAGCTCACCAGGTCCTAAACTAACCACAGTCATCTTCCAGTTTTTGCATGACCTCAGGTTGTTACACTGAATACCTTCGTGGGTCTTGGGAATGAATTTCAATGAAGACTTTAACTGGAGGATATCCTAGCGATTCTTGGAAAATTGAAGTTGCTTTAAGGGAAGGTATGCGAAAATGTCGTTGGCATGCAACCCTGTTTTTACCAAAGAATTCCCGTTCATTTATGGGAACCTCCTACATACAAGCAGGATATAGTTTGCATCCTTTATAACACCATCGTGCAAAGAATTGCAATTTTATTGCCAACGTAAGAATGAGGTTAGAAATTTGGATACAAATTGCGCACTATGACGGATCAATCGCATGAGTATATGGGGCTAATTGGAACGGTATACCCTACTGTTATGTTTCTCATCTTAAGATCTAGTCGGAAGAGTTTCATTTCAATGTTCAAAAATTTTGTCTACTTGAATTCCAGTGCTTGTCCTTTTCAAGTTAAAGTAGCTTAACGCTCTTCAAGACAAGGGCTAGATCTGGCGCAGGACACTGATGAAATCCTAATCCTTGGGGATTTTAATCTCGCTGCCGTCCAATGGATCGTAGCCGACGAAGAAGACTGTTTGTCTCCGATCGCTTCTTCTGTTGACAACAAATTTACTCGTTTTCCTCGTCTTGCATTAGGTTTTTCGGGTTGCGTGGTGAGACTCATTGCATTTATACTGACTTTAGTAAAACGTTTGAAAGGCTTTCCCACAAATTATTGATTTTCACGCTACGAGCTCTTGGCTTTCCTGCGTGGTTGCTTGACTGGCTAGCATCACACCTAAGTGAACGAAAGCGATTGGTACGTTATCTATATGCCCAATCTAAGGAATTTACGGCTAATTCTGGTGTACCGCAGGGAAGTCACTTGGGGCCTCTTCTGTTTATCCTATTCATCAATGATGTTTCTTAGGTAGGTCTACTTTCTCCCTGGCGACGGCGAATGAACTATGTCTGGGGGTCGTGAACGTAAGTAGGGAAAGGGGTTAGATCCGGTACTATTGACAGAGGAGTTCTTAAGGCTATAGCCTCCATCCAGAAAACGCCGAGGATATAGGATGAACTCGGTGACCTTGGAGAATGGTTTACTAACACTGAGATGTGTTAACCAACATTCCAAGTGCTGGGTATGTAAAACCGTCAAAAAGCTGACCAACCTAACCTGATCTTCTTAAACACATAAGAAGAATTTGTACCGAAGAATGCAGAGAAATGGGGACGAAACCTCAGTTGAAACCAGTCTGACGATCTGGTGTCCAACGGAGGATGCGGAAGCCATCGTGAAAGCAGGAAATACCAGCTGGAGAAACCTTTCGGCAGAATGACTGGCAATCGAGCTCAGGAACGAAGAAGAGATTAGGCCAAAGGTGACTGTAAAAATGACTGATGGTGCTACCAAAAGGGATATTTTTCACTTAAATAGAGTGATCTTAAGATGGTTAACAACACTGGTGACAGATTATGTTTACTTCCGGTATATCTAAAGAAGCTATGCAGGAGACGGCGGCTCATGTAGTGTGTCAATGCGCTGCGCTAGCGAACAGAAGATTTCGTCTACTGGGAGCTCACTAGCTAGTTCGCTATGGAAGGTATTCCATAGGAACATGTTTGACCGGACCCAAGGAATCGAGCTTAGGGACGACAGTAGGCTGAACTCAGTTGGCCCCGCTAAGAAAAACTGGGACGGGACGAAAAATGACCCACTTTTATGTGGTATGTTTCGGTTAATACGTTTTTAGTGATTAAGAATCTCAAATTATCACAGACACCGGCTGTCTGGTGTCTTCTGGAAGATTTTGACGTCCCGCTAAAAAAAATTCCGCCTTTTTTGGGAAAGGCTCACCTCCGCCAGCTGAGATTCACAGTTTACTGGACGTGACCCACAAGAAGAGGCAAAGTCCTTTTCTAGGAAATGCTAATGACCACCAATTCATCTGATATGAAATTATAGCTCGTTCGACTGAGAAGACACCGGAGTTGCTCATGAGCACGCACTTCCGGTAATTCGACAGCAATTGGTGGTTCCGTTGCTCGATGAGAGGTGCGAAGATTGTCACATATTGCAAAACCAAATGAGCTTTAAGTCAACAGAAACATATATAATTATGCCTTGTATGCTGTAGAGACCTTAAACAACGATCACCCCTTGGCTTTTGGTGAGTTTTAAAGTTGCCTTCTCTAACCCTCCAGCCCCTTGCATGGCGACAAGTTAAAGTAAAAGTTAAAGTTAAAGTAATCTTTATTCTAAGGCAGGAAGGAACGGGTACATAAGAGTTCAGGACTTCAGACCAATAAGCCTTTCCTCCTACCTTTTAAAAGAATTGGAGAGAGGCATAGGCACATTAAAGAGATAATTAGATTAAAGAAATTCGCGTTGGGATCTTTTTTGGACATAGAGAGGGTGCCTTCAACAATGTCAAAACTGAGGCTGTCAGCGATGCATTTAGATCCCATGGATTAAACCTTATCGTCTTTCAATGCATCGAGGCAATGATGAGTAATTGACCGATGTATGTAAGAGTGGAAAATCACCAGACTGTAATAGAAGTTTGGTGGGGTACCCCACAAGGCGGCGTTCTATGCCCATTGCTGTTATTTGATGATTAAGTTCTAAGGTTGCTAGAGAGTACCAGAATAAGAGTGTTGGCTTACATGGATGACCTGGTATTATTGGTATTAGCGAAATGGTTCTGTTTACAACGAGAAGACTTGAGGGCCATATCTTAACAGTAAGAAAAGCCTTAGGAAAAAATGGTGAATTAGAATAGGTCACATCGATACATCCCTTGTGAGACCAATCCTGACATACGGAATCTTAGTTTGGTGAGGGCTCTTGAAAGGAACTATCACCTGAAGACCCTCACCAAAATCCAGAGAGCTGACTGCTTGGGTATCCCAGGGGCAAGAAGTGTAACGCCAACTGCTGCGTTATAGGCAATGGACAATGGAACATTGTCTATAACGCAGCAGTTGGCCTTATACTTCTTGCCCCTGGGATGCCCAAGCAGTTACCTCTCTTCACGGTAAAATTATAGGTGTTCATAATGCCGTTAGATTGAAAGAATCCATAAGTTGCAAAACTTCAGACTACTGACACAGCAGTATACTAATGGCCTACCCGGGAAACTATATGCAGGAGAGCACTAACTATACCGTTCCTACAATTAGCTGCGAGAAATCTTTCTCCAATAGAATACTTAGTAGAAAGGAATGCCACTGCCAGGAATATCGATCTTCACGAAAGGTTCAAAAGTGGAGAATGGGGTGGAGGCCAGGGTTTTCTCCGACCATCTTAACATACGAAACTCATATCGCACTGCTCACATCGGAGCACTGCAGAGATCCTAGCAATTGAGAGGCCGACAAGAGTATTATTGTTGCAAGAGAACCTACAAAGGAGTAGTGAAATATTTTTGTACAGTGATAGCCAAGCGGCCAGGAAGGCACTCGACTTGAACACGGTTACATCAAAGCTGATGTGTAGTTGGCCGGAGCGGCCTCCAAAGCTTGGGGGCCTTACACAGGGTGATCCTCTGCTGCGTACCTGGGTACCATAGTGATATGATGGGTAATAAAGTGACAATGTTCTGCTCTTCGAGCATAAATGGAGCAATCTGACAGTCTGCGACCTGTCAATAAAGATGTGGCCTAAATAGAAGAAAAAGATAACCCCGGTTAAACATGGCAGAGTCCTTTTGGTAGTCATGCCCTTCACAAGCGCATTCTTGCCAACGACTTCTGTCGGAGTTGGTTGAACGAGGAAGAAGTTGAGAGGATTCAGTATTTACGCTGCGAATGCTCGGGGATAGCCAGGAAGAGGTTTCAGGTCTTTGGCAAACACTTCCTTAATGGAGTAGATTAGAAGTAGTAGTATTAGTATGTAGAGGTAAAGAATCTAGCCAGGTTCCTTAATAGCTGCGGCTGATTACACTTATCACTGCATAACAATGCCAAGTCATTCCAGGTGTTTCTTCAAAGTGGTATCACAACTGGCCATGCTAAGGTCTAAGTTAGGTCGACTGGTTCACTGCCGGTGGCTGCCAGCTAGCCTAACCTTGTAGGCCTTATGATTAGGTCACTTACTTTTTTGTGTAGATGTTCTAGAGCAATTGAGACGAACTTAATAACGTTCCTAAGCTGATAGAATTTTTAAACATTTACAAATGCAGATAGAAACGAACATTCAGAGTTCACTTCAGTTTTATGAATAACCAGTTCCTTCCTTGCTAAGTACCGTGTTAAACCTCATTACCAACCTGTCACCGTTTAAGCGTTTTTGAATTTCGTAAGAGCCAGAAAGCCAATATCCTCCCTTTATTATATTACATTTTCCACTGGCAATCTAACGAAGATTTACAGGTTCCGTTCAAGCTGAGCTCTTTATCGAATTATTGAAGTGGAGCTCCATCAGCCCATAAAAACCTGAATATTTCTGCTCTACATCGATGCAAAAGACCAGGTACTCTGCCGTCCTGGGGATCTCCACAATATTCTATTGTAACTGTCACAGAAGAATTTATTTCTGTTAAATAAATCACGAGCAAAAACTAAAGTATTGACAATATTATCATCATCGTCCCAGGCAACAATTTACCTGGTGTTCCAAGGTATTGTACGTAAGTAATAAGGCACTTAGCAGTAAATCACATTTCTCTCGTAAATGACAGTTTTCATATCATGTGCGCAGTATGAAGTCAATCGTGGGGGTAACCACAAACCACAATGCGACTCTTATACACCCACACAGACACACTATCTCAATAATCTTTCGTGTTTACCACTCAAAGCACCTGAAAGTAATGAAGTTGATTGCAATTACATTTGGTGATTACTATGGTATTGCGGTTTAGCGTTTTCTGCAATGTCCGGTCGTAATCAAACCTCTTTTCACCACAAGTTTAAGTGCATTTCATTAGTAAAAGAGTGAAATTCTGCTAATGCACCCGCCATTCACACTGAGCACTGCATCTAACTTGGAGAAGCACTTTTCCTCTTCTTACAGGTGTGTAAGTGCATCACCTTAAAACTAAGGTGCACAGCCTTGATGAGTTTTTCTTTGAAAGCTAAAAGGATTATTGCACTAAAGGGTGTACTCGCAATTCACCTCTTGTGTGAGTAATCAAATGCACATAAAGTTTACTTCATTAATTATTGATGGGGCTGGAAGTGAGCAAAGCCGCCCTTAAGTAATTACTGACAAAGGGGTTAACGACGATGTTTGAAGAAAAACAAAACTAAGACGGTAAAGGGAACCTTTTAAAATTATGTCCGGAATGCACCACCATCGTCCTTACATTTATAGACACCAAGCATGAAAATGCAGAGTGTGGCATTAGGGTAAAAGGATTGAAAACGTTTTCGAAATCATTGACATTAGCACCGGTGATTAGCGTGTGAAACGTATATAAGTCGAGGATGTAGTATCTACCTATCAGTTCACTTACATGGAGGTTAGGTTTAGACCTTAATTAGCTTTCAACACGTATAATTATTTTTAAACAATGTTCTTTCGGATTGATGGGAAAATAGTCCTTCGGGATAGACGTTAGCTTATAAAGGTCGGCATGTTTTAGTATATGCAGCGATGTCAGTGTAATTGTCTCGCTTAGATTCGAGGCATACTATTTAAACCTTGCATTCTAAAGGACACATAGATTATAGTAGAAAGTGTTTGATGCAAGTTTGTTCGTCTGTTTTTATCATGGAAAAAAAATACTTTAGAAACAAAGAATTGAGCGTAGGGGAGTGAGGGGCAAAACGGACCATCTAAGGAACTAATCAAATTAAATCCAGCCTTATGCAAGAAATGGTCACCAAAGCTATATTTGTCTACTACGTTTTCAGCCGCCAGAGTTATGTTCGTAACCATGAAGTCCTCATCGCCAAAGATATTGGGGTCTAAGGGATAACATCCCGTTTTTCTAAAACCACTAATAGTATTGTTTGCTGTGACCGCTAAAAGGTATGGTTCACCGAACAGTGCGCCAAGTTGGAATTGAGTGACTACTCTACCAGGATTATTTCTTATAAATTTCTCACAAGATTGGAAGAAATAATTCTTCAGTGGCCTCATGAATGACACATCTAATGGTTGTAATCGGTGTGTGCAAAGGGGCGGAAATAGAGCTCGGTTACATTATTTGCAACTGTTATTTCCAAAAAAAATTAGACTTTAACTATGCGTCACATGACCACCTAAAATAAGCAGAACTGGATCTTCTTGTGGTTTCGCTGAACCAAGATGGGTCCAATTAGAGATGGGTAACTCAGATCTGAACCGGCTCAAAGATCCGGCTCTCAAAAGTGAGTCAAGTGAAGCGGATCTCAGTTTTGTCCCGTGACGGATCCCGAAGAGTCATTTCTCTAATGAGAATAAGCGCTCATAAGAAAAGAATGAAAGAAAGAGAAATACATGAAAAAACAAGAACCTGGAACTAAAAGTTCTGCAAGAACTACAACTGAAGCAAACGCAACACTTACAGTCTTTGCTATAGAGGCAAAATTTTCAGTGACTCTTTCGAACCGACTCTTGGAGCCGGATCTTTTAAAAGAAGCAGATCCGAAGAGCCGGTTCGCTAAAAGATCCATTTTTCCCATCTCTAGGTCCAATGGAAGAGAATCTCTTGCCTCGGAACATCGTGTACTGTTTTCGTATACATTTTCATTGCTGAATCACTTCAGCCGTGAAAACATCGAAACAATGCTTAAGCTATACACACATCGCTTTAAGCGCGTATTCCATGTGATTGTTTGGTGAACGCAGTCTAAAGGTTAAGTTCTGGTAACTTTTACCAGTCAACATTTACCATTTAGTATTCAAATCTCCTAGAGCAGTGGAGGGCAGAGCCGATAATCGCGAGTTCATGCCGCTCTCTCATTCTCTGGAATGTTCCTGTAACCTGGAGCCCAGAGAAGGGTGATATTGAATCTCTCCCCAAGAGAAGTGAGTTTCTCTCTACAATTCCTCACCAGCTTTGAGGAGAAGATGAACGACCTTTATGTCAGCCTGGCCTCAAGTGGAAATGACAACGTTCAGAATTGGTACTTCACTGAGTTCCAACAAACAGCATGCCTTCGGGATTGCGAGGACTTTTGCTTAGAATCTACTTGCGCTGGCAGGCAGTCTGTATGACTCCGAAATATGTAGCGTATCAGAAAGGACACCCGAACCAACACCGCAGTCATCTTGGAGCCGTTAGTGAAGAGTACAGTGTCCTAACACTTGACCAGTTCGGACCTTGACCACTCACTCCTAGACGGAATTCTGACACTGAATACCTTCGCAAAATCCAGGTTAGGTACAGCGTAATCAGACACTATATTAGAAGATCCCGTCGGTGTTAAGTCAAGGATCCTACGGTGGCTGTAGGGTTTTGAAACTCAGCAACCAGGCTCCTTTAGTCAGATCCAGAGGTAGGAGGTGTAGCATGACATTGACGTTGGGGTTGTTCGCAGCATTCCAGTAGTCCCAATTCAAGCGGTTCTTTGCAGCTTGTTTAATGAGGTCTTGTTATACCACTACTTCATGGTCGACCATCAAACTAGGGATCCGTTAGTTACGATTGGACTAACCACAGCTGTTTACATTCATAGGGTTATTCTAGGCTTCAGTCACCACCTTTTGCAAAACTTTCGGCTGCTAGGGTCAAACCTGCCTTTTTTGCTTGTTCTTCCATATTTTGCTTCCAGTTTATTTTGGAGTCGAAAACCAACCCCAAGTACTTAATTTTGGAGTATAGGGAAGGGGGTTACGTGGACAAATAGTGTGAACTAAAACCTCTAAAATATTGTATTGTTTTTGTATATATTTGGTTTTTGAATTTTTACAAATCCAGTACTCTTATTTTATGGATGTGCCTCGTACAGACTTAAATATATAAGCTTTGCTTCGAAGCAGAGTCATGAATAATGATTTTTGTAATAAAATCTTGATATTTCGGTTCGCAAAAAAGTTGAGTAATTAGTCAGTTCAAAAGTCAGCTGCAGCACAGACTACTCTAGATATAAGCCTTGTAGCAATTACGATCAGCTGGGTATTGGTGATGGAAACAGATCACCCTTGCTTCTCATTTCGTAGTAAACCATTGAGAAATTCTACTTTTTTACAACATTTATATTTCTGAATATTATTAAAGTATCAATTTGAAATTTGTTTGAGATGAGGGTACAAATATTCTATACATGTGGTTACAATAAATATTTTTCCTTTCTACAATTTTCATTCAGATCCCGTGTTTCAGAGAAAATACTATTTATTTCGATCATTTTGTTGAAGTAATGAACTTCTAACGCGTCCAGGACGTCAGTATTTCTCTTTGCTTTTAGATTTTGAGTGTGCATTTGCTATTCTGTTGCACGGAATGTTAAATCTATGGCGTCAAAACGGCACACACAAAATAAAACAGTGACGACAGGCTTGTGGTAAAGTGGCCACGGCTGTCATGTTTTCCGGGTTTGTATCTAAAATAACTAAAGTGTGGCTGCAGTCAACTGTAAGCGTGTTTTGGAATGAAGGCTAAGTCAAAGTTTCGCATGTAGAATAGCCTTCCGAGATATATGACTTTTTGATTTGAAAAAATAGTATTTTTTTTGTTATTGAAATCAAAAGATACACTTTCTAAGAATCTATATCCAAAGCCCCTTAGAGAAATTTGAAGAATTCCGAGAGTTACGTCACTTTCTGTGAACGGCTATCGAAGCGCCCCCAAGAGCCGCTCCGGAATTCGTTTAGATGCGAGCTAGCCAAAATCCAAGCGCAGATGCGACGCGGAAGGTTCCGTGGCCAAAAAACAAAATCTCGAGGCTGAAAATGCTCCGGAGGATTTGTGTTTACAGTGAAGGAATAGAGATGGAACATATTTTGCCGGAGATATTTGCTAATTTCTCCCTATTAAGATTTTATATGAATTTCTATAAATGATAAAGACCGTTTGTCTGGACTAGCTTAGAAGACTCCGCACTTGACCAATTCATCTGGCAAGGAGCTGACCTGCTTCTCGTATTTATTGACCATATTGTAACGGGCTCGGGATAGGCTGCGGAAAGGGAAATAGGGAACTGTGTAACGTATATACCCCAGGTGGCCAGAAATCAAGGAAAGGAATTGTCAAACGTAGAAAGTCAAGGACGACTCAAACATATGGTGAATAGGTGTGGTGCAAATGTATAACGGAAACATCGCAAACTAAGTGACTGAAGTTTCTGGAACTAAGCTGAATAGAATAAATAGTGGTTAGTAGCAGTTTGGTTAGTTTAGTCGTGATTTAGATTGTGAAGAGTATATGTCACAAAAGGTCATCTTTGTCGAAGGGCTAAAGGGTAAAGTCCTTCGATCCACTCCTAATAACTCTTGAAGTGATTAGTGTAAATAAGTGAAGTAAAATGGTATATAATAAAGAAAAGGCGTCAAAAAAATTGTGATACGAACTCATCAGTGAAGTGAATAAAAATTGTGAACAATTGTGATTGAAAATAAGTGTCTTAATTAATCCGCCGAACCCAAAGAGCCCCAACTACGTAAAATATCTTGAATTTTAACATAAAAACGATCTTAGGGAGTTGGGTAGAGTACTCACTTTTCTAAGCAGTATTTCCTCGAGGAAATCAGATGGCGTTAATGTTGCGCAATATTTGGAATTATTCCGGGTTTGCATCACAGCCATCTTGATCTTTGTCTTGATGGAATCTTTAAGTATATATCTCAAAAATGTGTTAGGGATTGAGAAAAATCCTAACAGGAATAGAAGAGCGAGCAAATTTGTAGAACACTTTTGTAAAAACTGAACAAATCACCGAATTCTTAAAAAAAATGTTTCGTAGTAACTAAAAAGGTTACCATCGTGGTAACACTCCAATTAGCACTATTATAGCACCATTTTGACAACCTGTAAGACCCGGTTTTATGTTAGACTCAGTTTACTCGCAATACTGATTCTTATCTGGAATCATGGTTGAAGTCGGCTGAGTTTATTATTGGAAAAAGGAACTAAAGCCAACCGGACGAATTTAAGAAACTGACTATTTCCTTAAAATTAATAATTAGATTGCCTTCAGGTTTTCAAAGAAGTACTCTCCCATAGCCTTCTTTCTGACTCTGACAAGATCCAGACATTTACAGAAAAGGTGAATAATGGTTTCTTTTTCAGTGTGTAAGTGTTAGGGGCGCCCAGCCTAGCTGCATGCTCGCCTAAAAGAGAGTGGTCCATAGACACAGTAGTGATTTTTGTGATAAGAGCTCTCGGTCTGTTGAGCAGATGGAATGTCCTATTTTTATTATAACTTGGCCAGGTTGCCCTGAATATGCTACATACTTTCAGGATGCTCCATCTGGCGTTTGTCAAAGCCAAGAAAGAGTTTCCTCTTAAGGGAACCTAGTGGGATACGAATATCTTCAACATGCCCATGTTGTAAAGCTGCGCCCTCTCTGGCAAGTTTTTCGGCCAGCTCACTCTCCACAATGTTCCTAAGTCCGGGAACCCCTTAAGCAGACTGCCCAAGGAGCTAAGTAAATCCTGACAGTCCTGCGCCACTCTGGAAAACTTGGTAACTGAGTAGAAGATATATTCAGCCAACTAACTAAAGGTCATGTCTACTCGTGAGTATGTTACCTAAATAAAAATCTGATTAAAGGCATTTTTAATGATTTGAAGGATGATTTATTAGTTTAGACCAATTGTCTTATTTGAGTGGTCTAATTTATTCTTATTTTGTGTTATACTGCAAATTTATAAAAAAAAGATAAAGAAAAACTGAAAAATAGTTCACTTTTACGCAGTAGGTTTATTTAGATCAACTTTGTAAGAAAACTGGTCTAAAAATATGTCTAACTTTTGTTGTCAACGCAAATCTTGCTCGTCTATAATCCAACTAACTCCTTAACTCTCTATATATCTTGCATGAACACCACACGTATATATACAAATAAAAACGTTCTTTCCTCGTCTAAAACTTTTTCGGCCAATTTAATTTCCGTTTATTGCCAAACATCCGTCGCGCCCACAAATTTATCAAAGTATTAACGAAATTAAAATAATTTTTGATGTTTAGTGAACTCTGAAAATTCCGTATTGTCAAGGTTTTATTCCACTACATTAGAAAGATATCGCGAGTTAATGTGCCAGTAGTAAAGCTGAGCAAAAGTTCACCGTCTGTCTTTGCGTACTTTACAGTTGAGCGATTTTAAAGCTCATTACTCCTCGTCTCGGGGATGGGAAGATTGGGTGTAAGAACAAGGCTGCCTATACAAAATGTATTAAACCATCGTGCTTGGGAAGGTTTCGCATGGTTTTGCGGCTCTCAAAAGAACGTTACCAAGAAATATTGCTCTTCCTGTTGCATTCAATCGCAGCAGAATATAATCGCCATTTTTAAAGTCAGGACGCTTTGCCTTCAACCATAAAATATGTTTACGTCTGAATCAGTTTATACGTCATTTGCAGGATGAATATCCTTTTTTACGCACGCTCATCATCCATAATTCAAAAAAAAGATTCCAAGACTCCAGGTTTGGTTGCTTTTATGTCCGTAAGCGAAGTATTCCTTGGCGCTGATTCATGAAGTACATGTTACCTAATTTTCATCTGTCCCCTGTGGCGTAAGGTCGCCGTTTGTAACCTTATTACATATTCTCCTAACCACCACTATCCCCACCTTGCGAAATGGGAGGGTGATAGAACTGTTCATCCGTGCGTAGCCTGTGATTCCTAATCTGATTAGATCTAATGAATGTGTTTTGGGCTGCAGTATTATCTCTAGTTTGCAGTGTTAACAGAAATTCGAGGTTGTTCGACTCCTAGGACCAGAATAAGTATATTGTACAGTTTATGAATCGGGAATGGTTTCATCGTCCCGCCCCGTGGGAAATCAACAGTCTCCCATCGAAAATGAAGTGGAAATGTGCTAAAGCGAGATTTTCAATGGTTTTTATGTGACTGCCAGGGAACCAGCTATTGAGCACTTTCTCCACATGCAAATTTCATTTTTCTTTTGCACCAATTCTGGTGGAGAAGACAACTTCTATTAGGGACTCGTGAACAAGTGGTTATATCGGTACTTGTGGAGTTCTTAGAAAATCTTTGGAGTGTTTCCAGACTAAATGGGGGGACTATATCTCAATACGATTACAACACTTTCAACGTTTATACAATTTTTACGTTGTCGATTTGTTTGGGGATTTCGTTTGGGGGGAGATTGTGTCTATTATATTGACGGAATACCGGAACTAAGAATTGGATGTTGTGGCTAAGTGAAGAAGTTATGGCAAAATAAAGACTTTAAGCTCAGCTCAGGATGGAAGACCAACGCGTTATTACTTATGTATTGACGACTCGAAGAACTTCTTTAGAAATATTAACTTTTTCTAGAATCCAAAAAAAAGCCTATAAAATTGGTCTGGCCTTCAACAGGCATATCCAATTGCTCCCCGTGAACCTCTTCTGTTCCCGTGCCTAAAACACATTTATTTGATAAGACAGTTCATCCGAATTCTACTAAGTAATCCTCAAGACAGGTTATTATTATCCTTAATAAGAAATCACTGGCCTCTCCCGCCGAATGCATTAGCGCTATACGCTATGGCTTCGTTTCCTTTAAAATCAAGATTTTTCAAAAGCACCTGAACGCTTATAAAGTGGACATTACCTTGTTGACGGAGGAGGAGATCGTATCACCGTAGTAACTTTCCTGCTATTCTGTGCAGAGGACAGCGATGCGCAGTCCATATCCGAGATGGTGGTGGACTTTCTTTTCAATCTCAGGCGAGAGAGTGAAGATGAACTTCTGCTCTCTTTTCTCGAAGAAGACGTCTGCGTCGAAGAGTAAGATGCCGACTGAACAATGATCGAGGTATCCTCTTCCAGTTGTAGCAATGTTGAGGGTGGTACACCACCTGCTGCTTTATAGTTGGTCTCCAGTTAAACGGCTCACAACTCGGAGGACCTCTCTAACATGTCCCTAAAGAAGGCGGTTGAGGACGTCATAGTGGGGAGTGTCCAAGAAACCTTCTTTCTCCGACCACATGTACTTTGAATTTCGACGGGTAATATATAAGTCGGTCCATGTAAATTTTTTTTTATGATATTATCAATGCCCAGGCGATAACCCTATGATACATTAGCATAGCTTCAACCGGAAGGGAATTAGGGTATGGGGAATGAAGGAACTTGAATGTATGGTTTTTGTATTTCTGCGAGCTAGACAATAGCCTAGAGACGGAGTGGGTTTTTTAATTTAAATTGAAAACTTACTGTGAGACCGAGGCTCGAACTTTGGAACCATGGCGAGGTGAACTTGCCACTAAACTAATTCATCCAACTCCATTTATACAAATAGAGAGAAAACAAACTGGAATATATTATATATAGAAGTGCCCCAATAAATAGTTCTCAATAATATGGTGGACACCCTAATGCTTGCTTTCAATAAGGTGTCTCAGAATCCTAGACGTAAGCGTAGACCTCAGTCGTGGTCGAACGAAATCATTACTCTTAGAAGGGAAACTTTTTAATTATATGATAAGGAAAGCCAAACAATTTTAGTGGGAGATTTAAATATCGAGAGCAGTCCTCTCGACTACACCAAGTACTGCCAGACTTACAGTCAAACAAGATGGAATCGAACTTTATCTAGCATAGAAACTCTGGAAATACTGGTTCATATTCACTTTCCGGGCTTTTCAACAGCAAGAATAGCTGAGGTTTACAGTTGCTTCGGACAGTGATGGATTAGTCTGTAAGATCCTTAGTAGAAAGAAACTAAAATGAGATTTGTACAGCTTCAAGCCTTTCAAATCAGCCTGCGCTAAACTTCCATCAGTCTTGGAGGTTTCAATCCCGTGGATGGGAGCTATCTATGCAGCTTGCCAAACATTACATACATTCCAGATTCGTGGACAGAGGTTAAGGTGGCCTTTATTCCCAAAAGTGGAATTACCTGACACTACAAACCTAATACTTCAAGCCAATTATGCTCTCCTCTTTATTTATTAAGACCCTGGAGAGACTTATTGTTGTCCACATCAAAGATATAGTAGAGCCATCTAAGCTGTCCTTCTCCCAACATGCATATAGCGAGAGATAGTCCTTTGAGACAGCCCTGCATAACCTGACCGATAATAGAGACAGATCATATACAAGGAACTTACCCTTGCAGTTGTTCTATGACAGCTTCTATGGATTTTGACCCTCAACGACCTACTTCTATATTAAGTATGCTCCAGCCATGAGGTTATCGCTTACGCAGATGACATTGCCGTGTTAATCACGGGCAAACACCATAATATCCTAGCTAGGACGACGCTACATGTCCTCTCGAAAATACTCTCTTGAAATACCAAGTGTAGGCTAGGTAAAAAACAGAGCTGATACTCTGTTCACGGAAGCATAGAGTTACTGATATGAACTGTCCAATAATAAATCGAGTTAGATTGAAATTAAGTGACCAAGTTAAATATCTAGGTGAAGCAGCTGACCTGTAGGTTTCGTGCTCTCGGTCTGCGCAGCCACTGTCTACGGCAATACCAGTGAAAAAGAAACAACATATCAGCTCAACGCTCGCGGGTACTAGGAGGAAGTTACTGGGAGATTATTTCCTGGAGAACCTTCAAGCAATCTCAGTAGTAAAGGTGGGGGAATTAGCCCAATTGTTCAACTCCTCAGTTTGATTTTAACATAAACCTGACGACTCGTCGGCATTTCAGGACTTCTACTTCGTTGTCTATGATAGGCCAAAACCGATAAGCCGAGTTGTACAGGTTATGGTTTAAAGCGACGCGTTAGGCGCTAATTGGACTGTTAGTCATGCCGATCAACACTTGCTACTTACATCAACCAACAAACCTTAATATCTAGGCCTTCTAGTGAATGGAAAGCTGAGCTGGAAACGCAATATCTCAGAAAGAATACGTAAAGCTACGGTTGCTTTGTACACGTGAAAAAAGGATACTGGCAAAAGATGTTACATGAAGAAGGCGTATTGTGTACTGGCTCTATGTCAGCGATCTTAGGCCTATACTTACATAGAGAGGGTCGTCTGGTGGCCTGCACTAAAAAAGGTGACAATTACCGATTGCGGACGGACATTCCAAAATTTTTGGACGGTAGTACAACAACAGAAAATTATCGACTACACCATGTCCAAGCCCTCCTTCAATGCCAAATTCATCCCTCCTATTCCTACCAGACAGCCATAAAAGGATGGCGTCTCCCAAAGTGAAGAATCAGTGCATCATTATACTGATGGCTCTCATTTGAAAGGTAAGGTAGGTGGAGGTGCATACTAATTACTACTAGATTTACTAGATTATATTGCCAGACTACTGCAGCGTGTTCCAAGCAGAAATCTAAATGGATAGAGAAATGGCTTCAATGACGTGTGTATCTTCACAGACAGTAGTCGGGCTGCTATTAAATATCTTACGCAAGTTTACGCGACGTTTAATATTACGAAGCTTACAAAGAACAACATGGCTGAGCACCTTAACATGGTTTTAGTGACATCCGGGTAAATGTATAGCCGACGAGCTAACAAAGATCGGCACTACTCTACTAGACTCGGATATAACTTATCAGCTTGGCAGCCCAGTAGCCACATGCAAACTGAAAATCATACAAGTATTTATCAAGATTGCTAATGATAAATAGCAATGGACGGATACCTAACTAATCACCCGGTAGATCTGACCAGCCTTCGGCGTAAACCGGTCAAAAGAGCTTGTCTCGATCAGGCGAAATAATGTAAGCGTTACTGTCATCTCGGGTCATTGTCTTATAGGCACAAACACCGAAAGGCTGGGCGTCCTCGTACGACTTTTGTAGAGGTTGCCCAGATGGGAAAGAAGATGTAACTATTAATCATTCCCTCTGCAACTACAGGACTCAATCCAAATACAGGACCCGGCATTTAGTTTCCCCTTTTTTAAGAGTTAACCGAGCTAGGATCTGCTGATATCAGCGACTTAGTTCGGATCATTAAGAGCTCCAAATGGTTTAGACTTAACTAATAGGAATGGGAATCTAGTCCCAACGTGGTACCACAATAGCCAATTGTGGCCTAAGTGTTTCTTCTCTTGGGACCGACCTAACCTAACCGTTTTTAAATTTCACTTAAACAACATTTTTTACTGAACTTCTGTTAATACAGGGTGATACAAAAGTCCGGTGATCAACATTTATTTTATGCTGTGGCGAATATTTGAAGTTTTTAGGGTCCCGTTTTAGGTTTATGTGATTCTCCATATTTTTTAGTACTTGTTTCTTTATTATGATTTTACTTTTTCAGTTATTTCCGCCAACTTAGAAAACGAAATTGTGCCAATACTCGTACACTTGATATCGCTCCGGAAACCATCCCGAGAATCATTAAGTGGTGCAAGCAAAGCTTAGTCATGATGGTAGCCGCCCCAGGATTGGAAGAAGGCAGACCGCTGGTACATCTAGGAACCACCAGGCCATTTAATTGCGAGTCGATGGAGATATGCAGAAACGGAGCGCAACCTCACGCCCTACAAGCTTCAGAAAGGCCAGCTCCTCGAGGATGAAAAAAAGCGAGTAAGATCCTAACAATGTTGGGAAAAATCGTCTTCACGAATGAGAACCCACAACAACTAAATTGACAGAATATGGTCCGCAGAAGTTCCCAGGTCACCGTCAGTTGTTGAACATCATCAAAATTTAAAATAGGTCATGGTTTGGGACGGAATTTGCGCCAACAGCAAGACACCTGTGGTTTTCGTAGATCAGACTAGAAGTGTACTACATCCTCGAGGCTGTACTTCTTCCCTAGGTGCACTTTGGCGAAGGCGAATGGATATTTCAACAAGACTCCGCGCTTTTCCACAGGTCTAAAAGACTCAGGTGTAGTGCAAAACCTATTTCCCAGATTTCATCACATCTCCGGAGTGGTCAACGCACTCGCCGCCTCATGGATTACAATATGTGTTCTATTTTGGAGGTCAGGGTATGTACTAAGGTTTGGAGTCCTTAAAGCAATCGTTGCACCAAAAGGGGGACCGAATGTCGCTGGAGGAGTGGCGTGCCATCGTCTAAAATTTAAGTCGTGGTTGAGGTTCTGTATTCGCGCAAAGGGTGGACACTTGAAAACCTTCTGAATACGTTATTACCAAAGGTCCATGTTATCTTTATTCATTGTTAGTTTTTGGCATTTTACATTTCTTGTTCTGTAGACCATAACTTACGGAATTATTTCTCTGGTAAGTGAGCGCTTCTGTTCAGTTTAAGTTGTTCAACTCTGGAACTTATTTCCCCCACATATTCAAACTAAGACGACGCTTGGGGCGTTCCGGAAAGGTGTATTGAAGCATTCTTGTGTTTACGATTGACCTCATACGTTTCATTCGATTAGTTTTTTAAATTGCTCTTTATTTTTATTTATTTTTTGTATTTTATATTCTATTGATCTACTTCAAACAAAAATAAAATCTTTTCGCACAAAACAATCCTGAAGGACTCACACACAGATATTTCTCTTCAAAGCAGTTTATAAACAATCGTGGAGCATCAACGCAAAGGAGCTGGTAAACCCCATTACGAAATAATCATATGCAAAGCAGTATTTTTGCCCGAAAATATTAATTATTGCGAATGTTTCCCAATTACTATACTTGGCTACGTTTGCTATATTTACATGTGCAACAGCATTGAAAATTCTCAATCATAATCGACGCGTCGCTAATGAAAAATAAACACACGAGCGAAAATATTTCGCGATTAAAAGGTTGACTGCGCCGCATTCAATTAAATATTTTTGTACAAATAGCATAAATTGCTAGATATGTTAATATAATTTAGTTATTCAATTTCATGATCCGTTTGATCTACATTATGAGGCCATAAGTAGGTGCTTTCGTTTATCCTTTTTTAATATAGTTGCTTTGCAGGCTCGAACGACTAAATAATTAACATTCGCGGAGCCATTCAGTCTCCAGCCAGATTTACTTTATATTGACTGCACCAGGTAAACTCGGACCTGGTACGTGTAATTTTTTGTATTGAAATTCATTAAATCCGTGACTGCTGGCTCCGGCTGGACCTGAGTTGATTTATAGGAGAAAAACCTTCTGGAAGGGGTTCTTTTCGCCAGACTTTACTTTATTATTTTAATGAACGGGATGCAGCTGGTTTTCTGGAAAATTTATTGCAATTTTTGTTCCATACTCGGTGTCCGCCATCAATTATTTTAAATCTGAACCATATCTTTCCGGCAATTGAATTTTTATTGTAGTATATAGTCCTGCATTTTGGGTATCCTACAATATTACTTTTTCGGAATCAACTCTGCGTAACAAAACATCAAACATTACATAAATTGCCGCTAGTCTACTATCAAAAATATTCACCTCCTCGGGGATAAAATTTGTTTCAACCATTTTCATTTAAAATACCATTAGAATCCTATTTCGAGAAAATTGCCACAATCCTGTTTTCACATGGTAAAGACAAAGATAAATTGATGTATCTAGATGTCTATATAATCGCAAGCCAATGAATGCTAAAACAGAATTAATGGCTGCAGTTTGCCTAAAACTAGATATTTTGAGAATTCATTCTCCCCATCGATGCAACCATATGCGCCAGCCAGGAGAAAGCTACAGGCTTGATAGAGAATTTTCCTATTCAGAAATTCCCAGTTTGTGGTTGCAGGCGATAACCTTCAGCAATTCGAAATTAGAAGGAAATGACTTAATTCACTCACATGAAACGGAAATTTTGTAGTAATCTATTCGTAATAACCGCAATCAACTGATCGATTCCCGCAAACATTTCGCTGGCGAAATTAACCTCAAGTATGCCAGTGAATAACTAAGTATTACTAATGTACTCATTTTAGACGTAATTTGTCTTCTAATTAAAATTTCTTAATTAACAATGTCGGCAGAGATATCATATACAAGTACATATCGGTTTACTTGATTTGCTCACGTCTGTTAAACACAAATTACTTTATTAACATACTTTATCAATCACTTCCTCATTTTCGTCATTCCGAATTTATAATTCAAATATGTAATTAAATTATTTGAAAATCAAATAAGGAACACCAAATAAAAATAAATATTTACAAATTATCAAATAACGAATAATTAATTGATTATCAAATAACTTACTATCCAATAACAAATAATTATTTGTAAATAACATTATAAATAGCAAAAAAAATTGTTATTTGACTTTTTAAATTTTACGTTTATTGAAATAATAAATACCAATTTCTGATTGAAGATAGGTTAGGTTATAGTGATGGCTGCCACCCCAATAACCTGTTGGTCTCTTGAGCTTTCAACTGTGTCCGTTGTGTTCTCACGACTGTTAAACCTTTGCATGTATTTGAAAAGTGTTTGTAGTAAAACCCGAAAACAAGCGATCAGCTAAAATACGACGAAACTGGAACGATTTTTGTATCTCCTGGAGGCGTTTCGTTGATGAGTCATTTTTCATTCAATGCGCAATTTCCAGCCTGGAAAAATATCCCAATCCACAGTCTAGAATATCTACTTTCAAATGGCCCTGGAAATTTTACTGGAATTCATCGAATTAATTAATTTTGAGTATTCTGAAAATTGAATGGAAATGAGGCCATTGCAACGGTTTTTCGTCATTTTTTCCATGTTTCCAGGCTCCAGTGAACGGGAAAACCAACTAGACCACCATTTTTTGATATGCTTTTTCGAATGGCATCAAAATTTTTGCAAAAAAAATTTCACTCAAAATCGACAAAAATCACTGGCCTATAGCCCATGGTTTTTTTGGTGAAAAAAATTTTTTGTTACGAAATCGAATGAAAGTCTCATTGGAAAGAGGACGCCAAAAGCAATTAGTTTGGAAGGTTTCACTGGAAAGTATCTCAATTTGACGAAACTGGAACGATTTTTGTATCAACGCCTTCAACTTTGGCCGCGATTTGTTGATCTGGGTACCTTCCCTCTGGACGGATCTTCTTCATGTGTTGCGCGGTCGTCCAATTCGGCGTCTTCCTTGGATTTCGTGGGATTCCACCTGATACGCGATGTTGTGTGGCTCCGTTCTTAGTGAGTGTGACCTATCATTTTCCACTTTCGTTTACGAATACTAGTGTCTATCGCGTTTTGGCCTGTAAGTCTGTGGCCAGATCTCCGCAGAAATGACAGCATGAAACAAAGTATCCGAAACGATAATTTTAAAATTATTCGCAGAGGAGTTCGGGTGAACTCTGTAAATGAATACACTTCGAGGAAGCACTGTCGGTCTTAGAACAACGGCATCCACAGTGTTAGGAGCGTCCAGCATAGGTCTCAGTACACTAATTGGAACAGAATAACTAACCTGAACGCCAAGAGCGATATCCACGACGTGCGGCGGCTGTGAAACCAGGTCAGTACAGTACAGCAGGAGAAGATTCCGCTCCGTTAGGGTTGTTCGCCGTAATTGAAGGCGAAGTACCATCAGCCGTATAGTCATGCAATGTTGAAAGATTAGTACTATCACGCAAAAGTAGATGCCGAGCCTTGCGTCTTCGTCGAAATAATAGTTTAGGGCCAGGAGGATTAACAAGAGCAAAAGTGGCGGTAGTATGCATTGAAACCAAGCATCCCAATACACTGGCTGAGGTGTTACAACACGCCCTCTCCAAGATTTCATCATGGAGTGATGGGTGTGGTCTGGGTGTAAACTCAAACAAAACAGAGTTAATACTCTTCTCTCGGAGGCATAAAACACCTCCTATTAATTGCCCTACACTAGACGGGGTTAGGCTGGAACTGTGTAATCAGGTAAAGTATCTAGGTCTAGTCCTAGATAGAAAACTTACCTGGAAGCCTAACATCCAAGAAAGAGTACGGAAAGCTACAGTAGCGCTGTACTCGTGTAAGAAGGCTATAGGGAAAAGATGGGGTATGGAACCACGCATTGTGAATTGGCTCTATACAAGTGTCATACGGCCTATACTTATGTATGGGGTGATTGTCTGGTGGCCGGCACTAAATATAGCAACCCATCTCAAAGCAATGGACAAAGTTCAGAGGATGGCAGCACTGCTGATAACAGGTGCCCTGAGAACCAAACCTTCTAA
This sequence comes from Leptarthrus brevirostris, assembly GCA_964036015.1. Classification (NCBI taxonomy): domain Eukaryota; kingdom Metazoa; phylum Arthropoda; class Insecta; order Diptera; family Asilidae; genus Leptarthrus; species Leptarthrus brevirostris. The sequence continues at coordinate 13,342,189 of OZ038373.1, forward strand.
AGCCCTGAACACTATTCTCCACCTTCTATCGTTGGATCTCTTTGGTAAGCAAACCGCATCATCAGCCGCCATTAGGCTTAACTCAACCCAGACCTGGAAGCGAACTGATTTCGGTCACTCCAAAATATTGCACAGTAGAACTGCCAGCAATATCGACTACACCTCGCCCAAGCCTTTCTTTGGAACAAAATTCGATTCCTTCTTTCCCACCAGATCGGAATGGGCGAAAGGGGGAACTCAGTGCATCTCTACTCTGACGGCTCCAAATTGGAAGGCAAAGTGGGTGGAGGAATATTCTCGGAACATTTGGACCTCGATGTCTCATGTTTCTGGCAGAAATCATGGCTATAAAGGTAGCTGCGGACCGCCTGAATCAACTAACCCTACCTACAGATAGCGTATGTATTTTCACAGATAGTCAGGCCGCTATTAAATCCCTTTCGGGAGTATACACAACCTCCAAAACGGTTATAACATGTCGCTCAACGCTAAATGACATAGCTGAGCATCTGAAAGTACGGTTCATATGGGTGCCTGGACATAGTGATATTCCGGGCAATTGCATGGCCGACGAACTAGCGAGAAACGGTATCACACGTCCTCTTTCGGACATTAACCACCAGCCGGGTAAACCGCTAGCTACATGCAAACTGGAACTCTCACGGGAGGCTCTCAAGATTGCTAACACTAACTGGCAAGAGGAATACACCTGCCTGATTACCCGACAGATATGGCCAAAGCTTCACCCTAAGCGGTCAAGAGGGCTCATCTTACTCGGACGCAAAATAATTATCAGTACAGTAGCCGTAATCACGGGTCACTGCCTCATAGGTAGACACGCCGATAGGCTGGGCGTGCCTTCAAACGAATTCTGTAGGAGTTGCCACGACGAAGAGGAAGAGGAAACCATACTTCACCTCCTCGGTAACTGCCCGGCCCTAGCCAACCGTAGGAACCGGTTTTTGGGCTCCCCCTTCTTTGAAGAGTTAACCGAGCTAGGCTCCACGGATGTCAGAGACCTGACTCAATTTATCAGGAGTTCAAATTGGTTCCCGACGACGAATTAAGGATGAACACCCTTCACAACCCAGTCAAAATTATTTTGACTTAACGTGAACTGGTTTCACTGGATACAAGAAACTGGTTCGGTACACAGGGGGAAACATGTTAACCGTCTTATTCCTTAGGTAATTCTATGGGGTTGTTAAATTCAAGCCTCAACGTGGTAGCACAAAGTGTGCCTTCTTAGGCAGCCACTTTAACCTAACCTAAGCTATGCATTGAAACCAGTTCAGGCATATCGGAGTTTGTAGAGAGTCAGATTTTTTAGAACATTGTGCTCTGAAACTTAACGACCAGTTTCTATTGGTTGATGCTGACATTGCCGGTTGTTTAATACAAGGATCGTCTTCCTAGATTTGTCGATGTAAGTGCTATTTATATATCATGCTGCAAACCTTAAAGGCCTTTCGTTTATAAAACTGGAACTGTATTAACCGGAATCGCCAAAAAAGAGGTTTAAAGCAAATTCTAAAGATCCACTACCACAGCACAACATTACTAACTGAAAGGTATGTTCATCAAAAAATTCTATGACAGCGCCATTTACACTTAATTTTTTCTCAATTCCGTTTTTGCGTACCAAAAAACCATTAACGAATGAAGCCTTCAAAAGAATTTGCTTATGCGATAAAATAGGTTCGACATTCATATGCGAGGTATCCTTAAGAGATAAAACGTATTTGAAATGTTAAGTGAACCAGCAAATTTCCAAACATAATGAAACCTAGCTGAAAATTAATTTTCCTTTTCACAAGAAGACTCATAAAGCCATCACATCTCCCCATGAATTAATACGATTACGGCGAATCTTTTCATATGACTATTGAATGACTAGTCAAACTGCACAATTTAAGGTTAGAATTTCCCATTTATGCGTGTCAGGATAATTTAATATTTATGTAATGACAGGGTGAGCAAAAAGGGGAACCCCATAGAATGGCTGCCCTCCAATTTATATTTATGAGTTTATTTAACATATTAATGGATAAACAGGTTCAGGATATCTTGATCTAAAATATCGGCCGACGGATTACACTTAAATCGTTCCTGGTGTGACATGGCATCAAGGATTCTACCTCCGTACCTCAGTTGCCAACTTACCACTTTTAATAATATAAAGTAATGGGAAGAAGGATGAAAGGAGTGAAAGGTGAAGTAAATGTTTGTGCCTATAAAGCATATAAGGATTAAATTGCGAATAGCAAATTTCTTTACTTCTGTCTGTACCCCATTTCATAACCGCAAGATTAATTATGACGGGCAATTAGAGTACTTTGCGGAATCTGTGCGGAAGCAAAACATTACCTGTTTGAGAGAAAAGGCTCACTCCGAAATGGGAGGGAAAACGTTTAATATTAATTTTTGGCAGAAGCGTATGAAGTTACCTTAAATATAAGTTATGTTTTGCCAGTGCTGAGAAGATGAAGCTCTACCTAAATGCGGATTATATTTTAATTCTTTATAAACTTCCATTAGGCAGAAATTAATATAATTAAGACTTGAAAGGCTCAACAACTGATAAAACAATATTCTGTGATTTAAGAGAAATGCGCTAAAGGTATTCGCGGTTGCTTGAAGCTTATAATTTCTATGCAATATACATATATGAGTTGCGTAGCTACTCAGATTTATATATAATTCTTGACTTGCTACGAGAGAACACATAATAAATCTAGGCCAACATGACGGAATGCGGATTTGGGAAAACTTAAGGTGCAATCGCGAAGACTCTTTAATGCGGCTAAGCATAGTAGGCTCCAAATAGACTGGTCCGGATATAAAGTGAGCTTAACTGATAAGGTCAACAAAAAGGTTACCATACTAGAATGTTCTGTGGACCTATAGAAAGAATGCTGAGGCATTCAGGCTAAGGAGGCTCTCAAAAGACCCGCCTATTCCGTTTTAAATACAACGGAAACACGGAGTCTGCACTACCACTAACGAGGAGCTCGCTGCCCAGAACGAAGAAATGCTCTGAAGTGGACGAGTATTGGGATCTTAAAAAGTCTGAAGTCAGTAAAAAAAACTGTATCATGACGCGATAAGACCAATCATGCTTCAGAACGCCCTAAGTGATACATATAATAACTTGGCTGGTGTCAATATACGGAAGCGTTACCTGACTAGGAAACATACCCACAACTTGGTGGGAAGCGAGAGTAATCTTCATTCGGAAGGCTGGAAAAGATGCCATGTGGCAGCAAAATTAGTTTCTTATCCGTCATTTTAAAAATGCTAGAGAGGATATTGGACGGGCATACGAGATAGGTAAAAAGCCAGTATGCCAATACTGAAGGGAAGTCAGTTGAGACAGCGCTGCATTTAGAGGTGTCGCGGATTGGAGAATCTCTGGAGTTCAAGGTATACTCATTAACGATGTGAAGATGGAATTCATCTATAAGTGTCTGAGGAGGACCGACATTAATAAGGGTCTATATGATCGAATTAATTCTATGGCCGTTCAATGGTGAGGAGATCTGTATTCAGAGAAACACCGCAGTAAAGGGGGCGTGCTATCACCACTCCTACGGTTAGTGGTTATGAACGAAATCCTGGATAACTTGGCGATGTTAGTACCCGGCCGATTCTTGACAACGATCAGCTTGGAAAACTAGGCATCTAATAGTGGACTATGCGATATCACATAAAATTCACCAGAAAAACGAAAATACCAGAGCTTAGGCTCCCAAAGCTGGGAGCTTAAAGTCTGTCCCTTTCTAGTGAAGCCCAATATCACGGTGTAATATTAGACTCCAAACTTAATTGGAATAGAATATATAGAAGAGCGCAGAGTAAAAGCAAACGTTGCCATCTATACTTGTAAGAGGATCTTTGAGGTCAAAGACTCAATTCCAAAGTGGTAAATTTGATGTTATTGTCAGACCGATTTTTTGCTACGGTGTACTAGTTTGGTAGACAGTTCTGGATAAGACGTGTAAACTATAAATACTACTACTGTCAGAGTACCACGCCCACAGCGGCTTTGGAATTCATTATAGATCCCTCTGAAGTAAGACTGCATCGATAATAAGGCCGAAGAGATCTCCATATACGCGGACGGATCTAAAACAAGTGTGGGCACATGAGCGGGAGTATACTTCAGTAAATGGCACTGACACGAATTGTACAGAATTGTGCCACGGAAATGCACTGTCTGTCAGGCGGAAATAACAGCGATTCACCAAGCGGCAATGATAATCTAGGTAATATGGATATCCGCGGCCGTTAAGGCGTGGGAAGCTGTGGTGCTGCAAACAAAGCTAGTGAAACTGTGCAAGAACAGCCTAGGTGAGATTTCCAGATGTCACAGGGCTTTGTTATGTGACTGTTAGCGTAATATTCACGAGGAATGGTAATGAGAAAGTGGATGAATTGGAGAAGGAGAGTGCTGAAATGGATAGATCTGAAGCGATAACATAGGTGAAAATTTCGATCAGTATCCTTAAGGCAAATAATGCCAACAACGCCTACAGTAAGTCTAATCATCAGTGGACTAACCAGAAAACATGTTGTGTTAGCAGACAACTGTAGTCTCAGTGCAGTAAAAGGAGATCTAGGGCAAATCGTAGTGGTAGTAGAACCAATGCCAGTACGGGTTATATTGGTTTACTGGATCATAGGCTACGGGTTATATTGGGTCACTGGATCATAGGCTGCCATGCCAAAGGACTGGTTGGATTAAATCCACTCAGTTCGCCATGTACTATGTGAGTGCTCTGTCCTGTCGACAAAAAGAAATGGGGTTCAGGGTAGTTTCGACTTCTCGGAGCTTGCCGAGCTGCAGAGCATAAGCCCAAAGCCAGGCTGAGATTCCTGAGGGAAGGTAGGTGAGAGTAAGGTAAGTAAGATTCCCATGAAGCTATAGGGTACAATGGACAACCCTTGATCATGTGGTCTAAGAGAAGTGGCCACCCCTGAAACCTAAACGTAACCTAACCTATCATAGGGATCCACCAAGTTTGGCATTATCATAAAAAAAAATACAACTCAACAGGCAACAATGGCCTCTCCCGAATTTCCTAGTTCTGTTAGCTTAACCACTAAGGGCAAGAAAAGCGTTTAAACCGAGCAAAGGGCCTAGATGTTTTTATTTTTTTATATATGATGCTTAAGCACAGCCTTGGCAGGAAAGAAATTAAGGATGAGGGAAATGGGTTAGGAGGTTGGGTGAAGGAGGTGTCGATGTACGCCCCGTTTGAAAATTTCAGGCTCATAAGACGAGGGAAAAACAGAAGATGGTAAACTGTTCCACATTCGTATTGTTCTGCTTAGAAAAGATTTCCGAAATTTGACGGTACGTCCAAATTTGACCTGGAGAGTATAGGGGTGGGAGCGATTTGTAGATCTTGCATCACGCATTGCCATGTGTCTACAAGGAATCAGGCTAGCAATTTCGTTAGAACAATTGCCATGGAAATAACGATAGAGAGACAACTGAAATTTCGTCGATGCTCCAGAGAGTCAAGGCCCTCAGAAATTGAGGGATTGCCAATAATTTTAATAGCTTTACACTGGACTTTGTCTAACGCGGACAGTGCGGTGTGTCCGGCCCCTGCCCAAATATGGGAATTATATTCAAGTCTAGGCCTAATGTGGGACTTGTAAATCAGCGCTAAGTCAGGTGAGGTGAAATATTTCTTACATCTCTGTAGAAAATTCAAACATTTCATCGGATTGCAAATATATGATCAGTCCAGCTAAGATTGCTGGATATCTCGATACACAAGATATTCAGGGAGGGAGAATTTGGTATATTTACTCCGTCGACTGAAATGGGTTGGGGGAACCGGGCATTTTTTAAGGGACATTGAACAGCATTGAGTTTTGGATGCATTAAAAGTAACACGATTTGCTCTGCCCCAAGCAAGGACCATAGAAATGTCTTTGTTTAATGATTTAAACATGCGTTCCCGATTGACTTCTGTAGCATTTCCACGTGATTTCATTACAGAATCAAATGAGTACGCGAAATCAAGGGTACTGTCGTCGGCGAAACTATGGATGGGATTGAGAGTAAGGGATAAAACATCATTAATAAAAGGAAGAAATAAGGTTGGTGACAGAACTGAGCCCTGAGATATACCGGCATTTATTTCGTAGGAATCAGATGTAACTCCGTCAATTATTGGCTAAAAGGGCAGCATGCCAGACTCTATCGAAAGCCTTTGAAATATCAAGAACGACGATTTTGGACTCACCAAAATTATGAAGACAATGATTCCAACGTTCCGTTAGAGCCGTTAGTAAGTCTCCGGTTGAGCGGCCAGTGCGGAAACCGTACTGGCAATCGTTGATAAGATGATTATTTTCTAGATATTTCAACAACTGAGAGTTGATGAGCGATTCAAAAACTTTAGATATGATCGAGGTTTTTAGTTAGAGGGGTCGCATGCCTCTCCTTTATTAAGTATCGGCTGGACATGAGCAAGTTTCCATACACTTGGAAACATTCCTGTTGAATATGACAGGTGAAAAAGTTTGCGCAGAGGTGTAGCCAAAGCAGAGGCGCAGCATTTTAAAACAAGGGGCGAGAAACCATCAGGCCCAGTAGCTTTGGACACGTCGAGTTTTGAAAGTACTCTAAAAACTTCCCGAGTGTGAAAGTGTGGTGTCGTTTGCCTACTAGTACACTGTGATGGAGATGGAAGTGGCTGCGATGAATGTGGTAAGTACGAATTAGCAGGAATCGATTGGTCTTGTCCAATGAGTCAGTAAAAACATTCCCATTATAAATGAGTGGTGGTGTTGATGAACAGGTGAAATTGTTCTTCACGGTTTTTACTAGAGACCAGAACCCCTAACTACCCTTTTGGTTAAAAAGTACCTTCCGTCTGATGTTCTGGTCGAAATTGAACTTTGCCCGACTAATTGCTGAATTGCAAATATTCCGCGCATCTCTATAGATACGTCTCAATTCCTCTGAAGGGCACAATTTATATGCCTGGAAGGCTGCTTCCTTATTTTTAATGGCTGCGAAACAGTCATTATTGAACCAATTGGTGTTAGTTGGTTTGATGTTCTTGAAGCTATGAGGAATAAAGCGATGCATTCCAAACCAAAGGATGTTTAAGATGTAATCGGTGCATTTGTTAACGTCTCTCACAGAAAAGCAATCGGACCAATCCAGCTCTCTGAGCTATTTATTAAGTCCCGCCCAATCAGCATTTTTATAATGCCACACTAATCTTTTGGTGGAATTTAGGTTAGTGGTTGTCAGAGAGGAGATGTAGAATTGGGCGGAGATTAGCCAATGGTCCGAATTACCCAAGGAAACAGTCACCGAAACAGAGTATTTTTCTGTATGCGATGTTAGAAATAGATCTAAAAGATGCGCGTAGGTCCCTCAAAGTATCAGGAACACGAGTCGGACACTCAATCAGTTGCTGTAAATTAAATGACTCACTAAATAACTCGACGTGTCTTCCAGGCGGGCTTGTGGTAGAAGAATGCCTGAGCCACTGTGTGTTGTATGATTGTGTTTGAATAAATAAAAAATTATTGAAAATCTGCTTATAGATCTGTTGAGTTATATATCTCTCAAGTTGGTGACCCAATGGGATATACCTATATGTCCCAGCTAAATAACTCATCTATTTACAAAAGTGGGTCATCATTATGCCGAAATTGCTTTTATATTTATTGACCATGGTGTCCAAAACACTCGAGAAAGTTTAAAATCCCTTACCTTACCGTGACCTTAAACTATCGACAAAGTTTAAATTCAAAGGGTAAAATAAAAAAAGCTTCGGCACCGACAATAACTATCCTCCGTTTTACTACTACTTCTCAATCTTCAACAAAAATCACTTATCACTACTACTTCGTAGAGAACGCGTAGTAAATACATATTAAGCCCTGCAAAGTTACTAGCTACGACTAAGGTTTCCATCCATTATCTATAAAAGGATATACTTGACACCACTTACGAAAGTCAATCTAAAATGTTAAATTGCTAATTAACATAAGTGTGTCACGACAAGAACTGGTATTACGACGACATGGAAGTGCCTCCGGATTTAATTCAAATTTTTTAAGCAAAAAAAAAAAAGTTCAATGCTCACTTGAGTGTGAATTTATCCTCTCAAACAGAAGGAGGGCCCTCCTTAACTTGAAAAGAAAGTTCCCTAATTGGATCAACAAGTGCTAGAGCTCCATCCGATTCGCGTGATATTTAAGGAATTCTTTAGAATATGATGAAAATAGGTAGTAAATCCATCACATAGCGACAGGAAATTTGTTTATTCGTCGTCTCAATTTCGCCTATGAGTGCTGTCAATGTGAGAGGTAAAAGTGTGCTGCTGTGAATACAGATTGTCCTCACTCACCTGTTGTTATATTTTGAGACACTCTACACTTTCTTCGTCCTTTATCTCAAGACGGATTGTATCCGGCTATTTTGTTCTGTAAAAAATTCGTTTTTCTATGGCAAGTGATATCACTTGAGTGAAGATATCATTTATTTCACTCGACAAACGACAATTGTGGAAGCAAAGTGAATGGGATTCGAAATTTTATTCGTAAAAATTGTAGAATTCTACAAAATTGTAAACGGAGAGTCGTTGGAGGACTACTCTAGCTGAAACGATTTCGACTGACTGCAACGGCAAGAATAATAAGAATTGTGACTGTGACAAATGTTTGGGAAGCGCAAGAGAAGCTCTCTAAATTCTTCCTCTACTTTGTAACGTCCTCATAATGTTCTTTGATTTGTTGGAGGACAGGCGGACACTTCACCATCCGCAAGTAATTTTTCGTAATTTATCAACGACAAGGAAAATGTGTACGTGAACGTAATACTAAACGTTGGAAAGACCGCAGATTTTGGAAAGGAAATTTACTCTCTTTACACTCATATTTTGCCGACGAAAAAGGATTCTTTATGGAGCTTGGGGATCATAGCAATCAAACGTTCCTTTTCATGAGGATATGAAGCAAATGAAGTTTTGATTTTTATGCACTTAAACTTGGTAGAGTTTGCATTTTGGATCTTTCAATTCAATTTATTTAATGTTAAGTTTGTACAAAATAAGAATATTTTATTTTTGAATGTACTTAGCAGAAGGAAAACAAAAAATTTATAAAAGTACAAGGTTGACATATGACCAAAGTAAACTAATAATTAGTCGTCGGGTGAATAAGTGTAAACGTGTCGGCCTACTAATCCGGAGGTCCCAGGTTCGAATCCCACCGCCGGCGACCCATGGTTGTTTTCTGCTGACAACAGATTACAATAAAAAGGACCACGGAGGTTGCAGAGAAAATGTCAGTGGTTCGAAATCCACTTTAAATTGTAGGTCCACTTGCAATCGTTGTCTCGAATCGGGCGAAGTTCTTCTCCCACCCTAGCCCAACAAGGGGATACGGGAACATGAGAGAGAAAACTAATAATTAAAAAATAAGGAAAAATAATAAGAAAAAAAATAAAGTGTAAATATCTAACCAAATAAATAAGAAGGAAAATAAAACAGAGCAAGTTAATGTGCTAAAAAAGAAAAAAGGAATTTTTTTGTTATACGATGTGGCCAAATCCTAGGTGACAACCCTTTGATGCGTGAGCATGGTTTTGGCCGGAAGGGAATTAGGGTAAGGGGAGTGAGGAAACTTAAGTCTTGTTTTTGCATTGCTGCGTGCTAGACAACAGCCCAGAGACAGAGTGGATTATTTTAATTTCTTAATAAAAGCTCACGGGGAGATCTGGTGCGTCTCAACGAATTGATCCAACTCCGTCGTTATCAATATTAAGATGTTGTTCGTTGGTAATGTAATTCTTACTGCCTGCTCGGGAGATTTCTCGACCTGCGCTCCAGATTCGTGACAATTCCGCTATTTCTCCCACTACCAATGATTCTGCATCGCTGGGGATTATGGAGAGGATATCAGACGTGGTGAGCTGTTTTCATGGTCGGTAGCTGTGTTTGCCAATTCTGAGATAATCAATGCCAGCGCTTTAGATGTCAGGGCTTTAGCGCTACGTAATTTGTCTCCGGATGACTCGGCTGCAGTACTGATACCTGACGATTTAACTTCGAGCTAGGCTATACTGGTGTCTATTTCATCGGCTTCTGCGGGGTATGGGTTCTCACAGTGCTTCTTAGTCATCTGTAAGGCTTTGTCTCACTTGACCACGAGTACAAGCGGACTGACCGGCCTGCTTTGTATCAACATTCGCGGTGTGACACTGCCTAAGAATCTATAAGAAATCGAAACGAATGACCAAAAAGCACGCTTGGTCGGAGTTCTGTGAATCCATTGAAGACAAAAAAGACTCGGCAAGACTCACTAAAATCCTCTCGAGGGGCCATATCAACCCAACCTTCGCGAGGAGGCAGGGTGAGATATGGTCGGAGACAACTGCTGAGTCTCTGAAGCTTTTGATGAGTACCCACTTTTCTGCATGTAGAGACCGCTGCCCGGAATACTTCGACTCTCGGGTTGGACATCGTACATTATGGGAGTCCATTAAATTCATTATTACAGAGAAGAAAAGTTTCTGGGCAATAAGTAGCTGCTCCCCCTACAAATTCCCTGACCTGGATGGCATCCTGCCAATTATGCTGCAAAATTTGCAAGAAAAAGTATCACTAATTTTCAGAAGCTGCATCTTGCTGAACTACATCCCCAAGTCTTGGTGACGAGTTTATCCCAAAGGTCGGTAAGTGCGGTTTTGAGTTCGCAAAAGAATTCAGATCGATCACCTTCACCTCCTTCGTACTAAAAAGCCTGTAGAAAATACTCGATATACATCTGCGGAAGGTCCTTGAGGAATCGCCGCTATGTAACTCTCAGCACGTATACCTTAAAGGGAGATCCATTAATACAACTCTCCACGAGGCAGTGCACACTGTCGCGCAAACCATACAGTATAAAAAATACATCCTCGCCGCCTTTCTGGATATAGAAGGTGCTTTTAACAATGTCCATAATAAAACCATTCAAGAATCCGTCATCGAATTGGGGGGTAGAAGAGGGTCACTGGCTTACTTTGTCTTATTGCAATGAATTAGATCCTTTGCGTATGCGAATAATGTGATAATTATAGTTTCAGGAAGGTTTCCATCCGTGATAAGCGAAGTCATGGAAGGTGCTTTGTGTAAAGTAAGCGCTTGGGCTACTACCTGTGAACTCAACGTTAATCCAGGCAAAACTGAACTGATGCTCTTTACCACAAAAACCAAGATACCAGTCTTTAGTATCCTTAAACTAAATGGACAGACACTCTCAATATTCTCCAGCGCCAACTACCTGGGGATTACTCTTGCCCCCAAACTCAGTGGAAGAGCGAGTTAAGAAAGCCTGCATTGCTTTCTATGCTTGTAAGGGAACCTTTAGTAAAACGTGTGATCTCCTGTCAAATATGATTTTATGGATTTATACTGCTGTGGTGGTATGTCCGATCCTTCGAGTCGCTGGTGTGGTGGCCCACAGTAAGTAAAGATTATAGCATAAAGAAGCTGAGTAGGATTCAGAGATCTGCGAAATTAGGCATCACCGGTGCCATGTTATCCTGTTCAACAGCCGCTTTAGGCGTGCTTTTGTATCTACTACATCTAGATCTACACATACAAATATTGAGTCAAGTGTGGAAGTCAGACTGAGAGAATCAGGATGCTGGAGGGCCAAACCTTATGGCCGTAGCAGCATCCTGCATCCGCTGCCAAGAGAACTGGCCACACCTTTCACTGACCACATCACCCCAAAGGTGAAATTCGGGAAGAACTTCGCAGTAAAGATTCCCAACAGAGCGGAGTGGATGAACGGCATACGGTACAAATATATTCAGCGACGGCTCTAAGGCGAACTGCGGTGTCGGTGCGGGAATTTTCTCGGAGACACTTAAAGGGTTGTACGATCGTAAAACAAACACTAACCCCCGGTAGCTGGGGCGGCATCTTCTCCGACAGCCAGGCTGCCATCAATGCTTTCGACTCGGCTGACATATTTTCCAAGCTGGTAGAATGCTGCCGGGATGAACTTTCCCTTCTCTGTGAGAATCATGAAGTCATCCTGCTCTGGGTGCCACGCCACAAGAGGGAAATGAGTGGACCGATGGAAATATTTCATATTTCCATGGGAGCTGCACGGGGTGCCTTTATATCGTACTACTTATCCAAGGCTAACTCCAGGTGGAGCAACCTATCCACGTGTGTCATATCTAGGGCGATTTGGCCCTCCTTCAACAAGAGTAGAATCCGTGAACTCATTCACAGATCCCGCAGAGACATTGCTATTGCGGTTTCGACAACAGGCCCGTGCGCAGGATTTGCTGGGGGGGGGGGGGTCGTTTAATTTCATATACATTTTAGGTTACTTGTTTTAGTATTTCAGTCAAATTTTTCCTAATCAAGAAGTTTAGAAAGTGGGGGGGGGGGGTTGTTGAACTCCCAAGACTATATATCTAACCACACCGATCTCCTAACCCACCGCGCACAGACATATACGAGATGTGGTAACAAATGATGTGTGGCAAACCTTAGTGCTAATTGGACCCTGGGCGAGGAGCCTGTGTCCCCACTTCAACCAACTAACCACATCAATTTATAAATCCGAAAATATGTTAACAAGTGCACTCTCACAGTCCACTCGATTTATCAGCTAAATTACCAGCAATGATGTTTTCAAGAGAAAAATGTTAGGTGAGATAATGCCCGAAAGAATTTGTTAACTGTTACCACACTTCTGATTAAAAGAAATCAGTTCATTCGACCAAAAGCAGAATTATCTCCTAACAATCCTTTACTTTACTTTCTTGCACTATATCGTTTCATCCGAGCAGAAGCTTCCACATCCAACCCCATGGCATGAGATCTCCGAGTTATTTTTATCGCTGCAGTTCTAGAAAAGCTTCCATACATAATCCAGTTTCCACGCCACAGATTCTATCGCTTTGCTCACAAACAAAAAGGTCTCACTAATGCCACTTTGAACCCTTTAAATCCCTCTATGCTTCGGTACTCTATAAATCAGTGGCTGTTTAGACTGTTTTACTGGGCACCAGAGTAGAAAGGAAATGCACATGCATCACTGCAAATAACTAACACATATCAACATTTCTACGCTTTCTGTAGAGAACGAAAAAAAAATGCCTCCGAGATAACATCAGACCTCTGTAATTCATCCAAACGAGACGCATTTTACAAGTTCGAATCTTCATTTGAAACGAAAGCGGCTTCCCTGGACTGTACTGGTGGGGATACAAAAAGATAAATTCAAGATCGTTAGAAAGGATACCAGGGGAGTCGTGACGCCAAAACAGTGGCTAAGAAACTCTACCTCGTCGAATAATTGTTGAAAATTCATTTCAGTCCGGGAACCCTTCACGTTGAGGGGTTTTTATATTTATGTGAAACCATTTCATTTGTTATTTTCAGTTTAACTTAAGAAGTGAGAAAAACGTTTGAAAAGTACTTCCCTTTTGAGTATGTGCAATATTTCTTCCTTGAATGAGTTCACACCCCCTCACGGTTTTGAAGTGCCGACACAAAGCAAGTCTATGGGGGCGGAGAACTCGTATCGTATTTTCACCTTTAAATTTTCTGTAGGGATAAGAAAGGAAATTGAAAGCAATGGGTTTTCTGCCTGGTATCGCTTTTTCAGATTATAATAACTACACCTGTTTTGGAAAAGTAATTGAGTACAGCACCCACGCGTATGAACTCCAGGTCATGATTTTCCAGACTCCCCCACGGAAATTTATTTTTTTCCTGCCATTTCGACAATAACATTTTCGAGATAATGTACTAAATAAAGACGTTTATGATATGTGGAGCTAACTTGACCATTTACTTAAACATTTTCTCCTTCCGAGGTTGTCCACTATGTGCGGTTTGTGTCTAGGCTTAGTTTCTCCATCACTATCCGTAAAAACCGACGAAAACAGCGGTCGAGCGGTCTTTAATTTCAATAATTTATACAATTTGGAAACTTTCGAAAGGTGAACAACCTTATGAAGGTACACCCAATATAATTGATTTAAACATTTTAAAGAATTCCATTCCATATTAATTTATTTGTCGAAAGAGAGGTTAGGTTAGCTTATAGTAGGTCCCTAAAAAGACACACTTACGCCAAGAAGGCCAATTGTGAAACCACAGTTAAGGCTGCATTTTAGATACCCCATATAACCCCCAGAAAAGAAGAGAGTCCACCTATTACTTTCTGTGCATCGAGCCAGTTCCCTGTTTCCAATGGAATCTAGGTCTCGAGGAGTCAATATAAATATTGGCTCGGACGGAACATGTTTCCGGGAACCATTTGGACCTCCTGATAAATCGAACAGTGGAGCCTAATTCGCTAAGCTCTTCAAAAAAAGGGGGAACCCAAAAACCGGTTCCTACGGTTGGTTAGGGCCGGGCAGTTGCAGAAGAGTATGGTTTTCTCTTCCCCTTTGTCATGGAAACTCTTACAGAAGTCGTTTGAAGGTGCGCCGAGTCAATCGGCGTGTCTACCTATGAGACAGTGGCCCGTAATAACGGCCACCGTAATACTAATTAATTTGAGTCCGAGTAAGATGAGCTCTCTTGACCGTTTAGGGTTAAGCTTTGGCCATACCTGTCTGGTGATCAGGCAGGTGTGTTCCTCCTACCAACTAACATTTGCAATCCTAAGAGATGTCTGTGAAATCTCCAGTTTGCAAGTGGCCAGCGGCTTTCCCAGCTGGTGGTTAATGTCCGAGTCGAGAGGAGTAATAGCGATTCTCGCTCTTTCGTCTGCTCTACAGTTGCCCAGAATACCACTATGTCTGAGCAACATGCTGCAACCGTTTTGGAGGTAGTTCATATTCCCGTGAGGGATTTAATAGCGGTCTGACTATCTGTAAATATACAGATGCTATCTGTTGGCAGCGTTAAATGTTTCAGACGGTCCGCGGCTACCTTTATAGCCTTGATTTCTGTCTGAAACACGCTGCACTAGTCAGGTAAGCGAAGAGAGATATCGATTTCCAGATGTTCCGAAAAGAAACCTCCACCTACTCTGCCTTCTAATTTGAAGCCATAGAGATGCACTAACTCACCCCCCCCCCCCCCCCCCCTTGCGACGGACCTGCCTCCCACTCTGATCTGGTAGGAAAGAAGGAATGGAATTTCGTTCCACAGAAAGGCTTGGGCGTAGTATAGTCAATGTTGCTCCCAGCAACTTCTTCCGTTCAGAATTTTGGAGTGACCGAAGTCAGTTCATTTCCAGGTCTGGACTGAGTTAAGCCTAATGGCAGCTGAAGATGCGGTTGGTTTACCGAAGAGATCTAAAGGTATAAGGTAGAGAATAGCGTTCAGGGCTTTAGAACATGTAGTTCTAAGAGCACCCGTTCGCAATAGTGTTGTCATCCTCTGAACCTTATTCAGTGCTATGTGATGACACTTGTGTAGAGCCAGTGCACAATGCGTGGCTCTATATCCCATCTTTTGCCTATTGAATTTTTACACAAGTACAGCGCCACTGTCGAGAAGGTAACTCTGACAGAAACTTTTGTAAACTTGCAAGACGAACGAAAATGAAATGGTACAATGTTTAATTGGTTTCTACTGATCCTTCCGGACAGCCCTGTGCGGAGGTCGCAGACTATGGTGACGTGTACTCGTTCTGAAGGGTTAATTTATCGGTAATAGTCCCCAATGCCCGAGCAAGATTGGTTGTACAAGCCTTCTCTCCTGGTATGTCGACTATGTAGGGATAGATGCCTCTTCCCAGATATACTCGTGGGAATCATAGGACAGATTTGTTAAACAAAATGAAAAAAAAACAAGCGAGATATATTGGGACATCAACACCTCAACATTTGATGAGTTACTAGTCTCCACTCAGCCGACTAGTTCTAATAAGGATAGTGCTGTGAGTAAAAAACGGCAGCTGGCACAGATGACCACAGAGAGATGAAAATGGACGACAATGGAGGCGTAGGGTATTATCGAGCCGAAGCTGTCAGATATGGTGATGTATCAAATATTGACCGTCTAGGGTGGGCTTCTGCCGTACTTTGACTCTTCTGATTGCAGGGGCAGGTAAACTTTTAACATAAAACCGTTTGCTTATCAAATCTGGACAACAATTTAGATGCAATCGATGGAGCTAAGAAGTTGTTAGGAGATATGCGGAAAAAATTATATAAAAAAAATTTGGTAAAGAAAACGTTTAAGTTAAACGTTTTTTTTTATAATATTCGATGATGATGATGACTAAAATCTAGAAAATAATTGTGGGGCACAGATGTGGGGCGCACCGAGTAGAGGTACTGTCTACTGGTAAGAAATCGCATAGGACCAAGAGTAGTGACGCTCTCTTGTGTTGAAGGCCAAGATCCACTTTCGATGTATCAGTAGAATAAGTAAGTAATCGGGGACTTCGATCAGGATTAAATAAAACCGGAGGACCAAGTGAATATCAAATTTGTATTTGAATTAAAAAAAAGGGGAGTGGGCTACAAAGCTCCTCGGTTTTTTGAAAGTCTGATCCAGGGGCTTACTTGAGCTTACTTACTTATTCTGCTGATTCTTCGCACCAAAGGGGATCTTGTCTTCCGACACTAGACCACGTCACTGCTCTTGGTTCACCGCAATTTCGTACCAAGTATAAGTACGGATGGTAGTTGGGCTTCGTCGAATACGGGGTCTCTTGAGGAAAAACCAGGAGAGAAAGTCAAGGAAAAACTCAAAGGGGAGAAATACGTCACGAAATACTAGCTTCTCCCCCTCTATGGAGTTTACTATACCGATTTCGGAGAAAAAACTTCGCCTGCTAGTTCGCCTGGTAGTTTTAAACCATTCAAATCACATGCGCGTGATGGCATAATACCTGCAGAGCTTCAACATAAACTCTACGGTATTACTACTACATTGTTTGATGGCGGCTAACTGCTCGCATGCCGCCTCGTAAACCTATTAATTCATCATATTTTCTTCTCAGATGTTAGAGAAATCAGTTGACATACATATACGCTGTAGTATTCCACAGCATCTACTAATGGTGTCTCAATATGCGTACTGTAAAAGGAAGTATGCAAAGATTGGACGATGGTATACATTAGAGAAAAATTTCTAGTATGCAAGGAATGCATGGGTCCCGGGTTCGAGACCAGATGACGTCGTGAGCTTTTATTAAGAAATTAAAATAATCCACTCCGTCTCTGGACTGTTGTCTAACTCGCAGCAATGTAAAAAACAAGACCCAAGCTTCCTCACTTCCCTTACCCTAATTCCCTTCCGGCCAAAACCATGCTAACGCATTAAAGGGTTGTCCCCTAGGATTTGGCCACATCGTATTAAAAAAAAAAATTTTAAAAAATAAATAAATAAAAATACACTACAGTGTATTGAGGGGTCTTTTAGCAACGTCAAGCCAGGAGCTGTGGCAGAGGCACTCGCTTTTCTTGGAGGCGGTGATTAGTCAGATGGTTTATGGCGAGACTATCAGCAAAAAGCTGGGCTAGGCTCATACTACTAGAACTGTGACAGTGGCAGATATACGTGGGGGGGGGGGGGTCATTTTCAGGTTCAATCTCCCCCTTTTGCAATTTTTTTGAATTGCTCGCCAGTTCAGCCTTATATTTCCAAAAATCTCATCAAGTCTCTTCTTCACCTTTAAGAATTCATAAGGGATGTTGCCAAGAAGTTTATGGAAGGGCAAGTTAGGTTTCTGATTCTTCATGGCCAGAGTAAAGCAAGTCTCAAGTCTCTTCTTCGTAACGTCCATGAAAGAACTGTGACTTACTGATAGACGGAAGTACTCCACCCCCCCCCCCCCCCCCCTGAAAATAAAAACCCAGATCCACGCCTGACACAGTCACACACACTGTCTCAGAATAAGTTTCAATGTAGAAATCCAAAACCCCCTTCATGGTAAAATTCATACTCCGCCACTGGACTGGGAGTACAGGTACACCGCAGGGTGGCGTCCTGTCCCCTCTTTCCTGGAATCTGGTGGCCAATAAATAGTAATCCTGGAAGGGGAACGCTATGGGATTATTGCTTATGCAGACGACACCGCTATATGCTTTTCCGGAAAGTACTAGGCTTTATACAAAGTGCTCTTATGCTCTCTGTCTAGATGGGCGGTGCAGTTTGGGCACCTATATCTCAGCACAAAAAATAGTAGGTTTATATGACATGCAGCCCCCAGAAAAACACTTGGACTAAGTCTCCGCGTCATACGAATCTTTTCTCCACTGTCTAGACAAAAGAGATTACCCGAGATTTCTCTACAATTGCTTTCACTCAACCTCACCGTTGCCTCCGTATACCACATCCCCACAAGCGCAAGCGAGACAGATACGTTCTCGACCTATTTTAGTCCTCTTGTACGGCATAAGCGTGACAGATATATTTTCGTACCTATGTGATATATTTATTACATAACTTGGGAAGCCTTAGAAATGCTCATTCCTTCTCTAAAACATTTCGAGGAAGTTTCTTTCGTTTAGGGCGTTGCAGCAGTGTATTTACTATTAGTCCGATCACCTGCTCTGATTTCAAACAGGTAAAACCGATAAGTTTATTACATTATTATTGGAAATAGATGCATGTGTACATTAAATTTTTTTTATTATTTATCTACAAAGCTTAGTAAATCTAATTAAGTGAAATGGAGACTTACCTCGTCTTTTAAACGTTGGATGATGCTACAACCTGCAATAGGAGACACAATATTTACTCAATTTTAGTACAAACAAAGTAAAAAATTAAAAAATCAATGAAAATAAACTTTAAGGACACGTTATAAAACTTTAAATTTCTTGAAAGCAAAACTAAAGAAGACATTTTCCAAAAATCATAAAAAATTGAAAGTTTCTCCACAAAGCCCAGAAAATTCAGATCACATGCACTCCAGCTTATGATTAATGGAAGGTACACTTCTCTGCAGTTCCATTTAAAGATTGAGCAAAATTTTGAGCTAAATCAATCGTCGTTAGAATCTTTCAACCAGGACAAAAGCGAATTCCTTCCAGCTGTGACCTTGTAAGCATCCTGAATCATTTATTAAGCATATCCAGGTTATGACGTGAATATAACTTCAAGACAATACCGAATAAAGCTCTTTTACTAAGGGTCCTGTAGCTTTCACTTAAGATGTTCTATGGAAACTTCAATGAGTGGTGAGGGTAGCCCACCCCGTCCCTTTCCCCATTCAAATTAATATACGGAAGAAAAGGTTTCTAACTCTACTGAAGTTCACTAATATTTCCAAAAGGACATGGTGGGCTTAAACAATTTGGGTCGCATAAATTAGTCCGAACTAACACAAACTCCTTTAATTTTACATTAAAACTAGCCATAAGTTTCGGTGGTCCTTTAGTGACCGAAGGTCAGCAGATTAGAACTTGAAATAACTTTGCAAAAGGACAAAAAATTCTGGCATTGTTTGGCGTGCCTGATAATTCTCTGTCTCTCTTAAGAGTCTAAATGTCCATGATCTTAAGAGAAGTGGGATGGATAATGGTATAGTCATGAATTTTGGGCCATGTGTGTGCCAACGTATAACAAAACAGACGATATAGCAAATTAGTTTGATTGAGGGTACGGTTTTGTTGTTTCAGTAGATGCCACATTGACTGTCCTTTGCCTTTCCTGATCTGAACGCCTTTGGGTATTACTTACCATAACGTCACATGCCGTTTCGTCTATTTGGTATCATCAATCTTTGCTAATTAATGTCAGGAAATTGTCACATTGAGCGATTTACTTGAACACAAGTCCGTTTTATGTTTATCTTCTGAGAGGCAGAAGTCCTTAACTTACTGAACATTCACCAAATTGCTCCCACTTAGGGCAGAGTCAATGAAGCTTTCCATTTAGCTCTGATACAAATTTTTCGATAATTTATTATTGTGTAGCGAAAAGTCGGATAGAATTTGTCTAGGCTTCCGCCCCTCCTCTCAATTAGATTCCGGGATCATATTTCGTGTTAAAGTGGATAATGGGCTGAATTCTAGGAGCACAGATTTCATCCGCGCCGGAAAGTTAGACGAGCTCATTTTTCCGGGATCAGAGCAATGTGTGATACTACGTGACAAGAAAATTTTAACTTTCAGCTGTTGCCTGCTTGGCACCCCATTTACAGTGAATCCCGGATATTATTTCAGAAAAGATACAAAAGTTCTTATAAAGGCTATAAACAATGTCTTTCGGAATTTATTCCGCCATAAACGGGTATTCAAAAATCTGACAGCCCGGTAAATTATTAAGCAGACAAAAATTTTGCAATAGCCTGTCCCTCAATAGGATCACGTTCAAGAGTCGAAGAAAACAGAGGCCGGGCCTCGGTACGTCTTCTTCGCTTTTCAATTTCCCACCCCAATTCTTTCTTTAAACTTTTCAATTTCTTAAGTTCTAAGAGTCCTTAGAAGAGGTTTTCGGGTTCGTCCCGGTGTGTGTTTACATTCGAGACGGTAGCAAGGTGCGAGGATGGAGACACTGCTAAACCCTTTCTAATATTTATTTCAATTTTATGTTTTTTGAAGGCAAATATCTCGTTTTTAAGAGGAACATGCTCTAAATATGTTTTCCCAAAGCATCTCCCAGGCACATATTCCATGTGAACTGACCTATATTCAGTCAGCCAGTGTACGTGATACATTCGGTTCATTCCAAAAGTTTTATGGATCCCAGATACGAAGAGATTAAGCTATAGCTTGGCATTACGTTACATGTGTTCTTTTAAATATGTGCCGGGCTCGTTCTGAATGAATAGAGCTTGGAAGGCGATGTCAGGAATGGCGAACCCTTTCATGGCACTAAATTTTGAATGCTTGTCTTAATCCATTTAACCTAATGGAAAATTTTATTATGCCACTAGTTTGCCATTTTTATTACGCTGTGAGGTTGAGGTTTGGCGAAGGAGATTTTTCGACAAATGAGGTGTACGTATTTTACGGACGGCACCGGACGTAACTACTTTAAGAACTCATCCAGCTTACCGAATGTTACGAATAATAGAAAGTTGCAATTGGACGAAGTAAACATAATAATTTCGTCTTCGACAAAGATCTGAAAATAGTACTTACTTGTCGAACTTGAGAATGAACTTTGTCGAAACAGTTCAAGTGAATATTATATATAATACGAGTGAAGTAAGCAGAAGTCGACTTTCACCGAATTAAGAATCATTAGCGAGTTAAACAAGTCATTTACACTTTCGACAACATTGTGTCGTTGGTGGAGTAAGTGTGTTACGAACCATGTCTAAATACTTACACAATCACTGAAACCGAGTTAGGCTTGAGCAGATTTTTTGATTGCCTCTTTTCCACTGAATTGACAGCCATCAGTAAGTTCAGAAAAACATTTCGTTTTGGTAGTTACATCTTCAGGCAACATGTAAAAGCCTTGTCGAAGTCGTGGCTTCTCGGTAATTAACTCTGCCGAAGCAGTATTTCTTAAGCATTGAATTACTTTTCCGGGAATTAAAATTAAAGTAGAGTGTAACGTATTGGCCTTCCATCCTGGACTTTCTAGGTTCGAGCGGCGACCCATGGTTGTTTCCTGCTGACAACAAATTGCGATAACACGCCATTGGTGATTACAGAGTAATTTTGGTGATGCCGAATCCGCCTTAAATTGTAGGTCCAGTCGCAATCGTTGTTTCGACTGGGGTGAAGTTCTTCTCCCGCCCCAAGCCTTACAAGGACATCAGAATAGAATGAATGTTAAGGATGTGTCGGAGACACCGGTTGACGAAAGCTTGTAGCTTAGATGGTATTTGACAGGTCACTCTCTATGTTGAGCCTGTCATGCCTTCATCTTGTCTCTTGGAGTGCAAGCTTTAGTTTTAGCAGCATTCATCTTAAGCCCTGCTTCGAGACTTTAGACATTTGGACTACATAGCTCTCTTTATTGAATACAAGACGTATAGCGCAAGTTCGTAAGGAGTTTAAAAGTTTCCATTTAATCCCTCGTGATGGGTGGTTATATCGAGCGTCGCACAAAACGTCATTTATGACAATTAGAAATAGCAAAGGTGACAGTAGACAACTTTGTCTTGCTCCGTTAATCATTTGAAAGTGCTCTGATATTTTTCCTCAATATTAGTGAATGGCAATGGATTCCTGAGTGCTGATATTTATTTTTGGGATAGCCCTCCTAGGTAAAGTGTGTCAACACTATCAAATGTCTTCTCAAAATCATCGAATATTAGATATAGAGGGGACCTTTATCTAGCGCGTTGTTCGACGTTGATCCGAAGCGTGTTGACATCTGCAATCTCGCAAGAAAGCCTGCCTGCTCGTCGCTTAGAGTGTGGTGGATTCTTTGCTTGATTCGAGTTAAGATGATTTTTGCCATCCTTGAGCAGATATCCTGCAAATTGCTACATCTCCTCCTATTGCTACTCTCCACAATTAAGACTTATTTCCATGCAGTGTGATAGCTGTCGTTTTACTAAACAATCCTGAATTGCGCAAACGAAAATATCGCCGGTATAGATACTATCAATTCCTAAGGCTCCTCGAGATCATTCCACCTTCCACAGTCTTGTAAAACACCTAATGTTAATGTAGGCCAAAGCCAGTGGTCCTTAAGGCCTATATGAGGAATATTCGACGGTCTGAAGGTGTTGTTTTGAACTTCAACAAATATTTTCTTCTCTTTCGTCGTTGATGTAGTTGCACTTTTCTATAGAGAACTATAGATATTGTTTGATAGGAACATCGATAGCAAAATTAATGCCGTCTTAAATATGCTTTCGTTTTTGTATTTGCGTCGTCGGTGGAGTAAGTGGTAACACGTCGGCGTACCAATCCTGAAGTCCTCGGTTCGAATGTGGTTTTCGGCTGACAACAGATTATGATAAAAACACCATTGCGGTTGCAGTGGGGGGTCAGTGGAATCTACTTTAAACTGTAGTTCCACTTGCCAACCGTTATCTCGAATCGGGTGAAGTTCTTCTCCCGTCCTATGCCTGTACCAAAAATTTGGTCGATGGAGTAGTTAGTGTTATGAGTGCAGTAGCTTTTTCACGCAATGCGGTGGAATTTGCGCTACGGATGTTCGTATTTTTAAGCCTCTGCACTTTGAGCTGTGACATATTAGATGTTGTTACGTATCACTGAGTTATTAAGATGTTACGCACTCTGGTCCGGAACATGTTAATTTGGTCGAACTTTGGCGACCTGCCCAACATTGATCGGCAGGCAAGATAGGTTTCTGATTCTTCATGGCCAGAGATGTGGCAACTTCAAGCTCTCCACGTTCTCTGCATCTTGGGCTATTTACCACTTCACTTTCATAATCTTAGTGTATCCAGACTCATCCAACAGAGTTCTCTCGTTCCATAGTCGAATTGTAATCTGATGTTTAAAAGGTCGTCATCACAAAATCAATCAGTCGCATCTGAAACAATTGGGACATTTCGAGGCTAAGGATCTAAAAGGACAAAAACAAAAAAAGTTACCTATCAACTATCGGATGCATTATCAAGTGTAAAGTTGCCCTGGCTCCTACAGGACGCGACAGGTTTATAACATTTTTATAATCGGGAAATATAAAAAGGGTTCAAGCAGTGCTCCTAGATGAACTCCAATTTTAATCTCACGATTTGTTACATATTGATCCTATACTAGTTTTGCTTTTAATTTAAAACAAATCCCTGCCGCTCGGCTGGTTGGTGTGTTAGTCAGGCTGTTTGCTGCTAAAAACAGCTTATGAGTCTCCGAGTGGAGATCATGGAGACCCGTTGTAAATGCCCTTAAAATACAGCATCGTCAGAACTTATATCCTTCCATATTTCTGTATGACGATATTTAGATCCACCAGTGTTATCTCAGTTAAGTCGTCCAAATTGTCAAAGAAACTTATTTTTTTAGAGCCGAACATTCGCAAAGTAAGTGCACTATTGATTCAGTTTCTTCTTTAGTTCTGAATTTATTACAGTACTCAGTACAGTCTGATGGCCATAGCTTTTATACGGCAGTGTCTGTGGCACTGATGATGCCGATAGAGTGTTCGAATGTGCTTTAAGATTAGAAGTTCTGTTGTAATTTAGTTTCGGCCAAATACTTCGTGTTGTGAAGCAGTAATTGATATAATTCCACCGTTGGAGTCCTATCTTCCAATTTGACTTTTGGTTCTCTTAAGACCTTTTCCACGGCCATGTCTATATCTGTATTTGAAGTAATTTTCGGCAGATAGGCAACATTTTCGTTACTCTCTATGCAGTACCTAACCGTGTAGTATGAAATATTTCTTAGGGCTCTGATACAATTTTTATCACATTTTGATTTTATCAGCTAGAAGTTTAACATCTGTCCATACAGCTTCCAAAATAGAATATATTTCGATGCTGCATTCGTTGATGAAAATATAATACTCCAACTCCAACACCCTATTCCATTTTCGATTCATCTGTGTAGGTGGGAGTTCCTCTTATGATATTTTTAGGATTCGTCCAATCTGCTCTATTAGGTATGACAAGGAGAAAGATTGTTCTAAAGTCATATTGTAGCATCATTTAATCTGTGAAGTGGTTTAACACATTTTCATTGAAGAAGTTGAGTATAACTGCATGTCCAAAACGTTGTAGTGTTCATTGGCTGCTTTCTCTAAGTCAGAGAGGGCTGCGAAGGATGCCACTTTTTCGTGCGAGCCTCTATGTCTTGAAGGTGTAAAATAGCTTCAAAACTAGATTGTGGTGTGGATTTTATTGAATATGTTGTTCGAAAACAAGCGAGCCTTTGTACCTTTACTAGAGAGTTAAGGTGAAATTGTTTGTTAACTACATTTCACAAAAAAATGGATTCATAGATAAGAATAGGCTTGGTGAGCGCTGTATACATCCTGTTTATCGAACGACCTGAGCCTTCTGTTCATCTTCATATGCCTATCAATGCATAGGTCATGACACTTTATTGACCAGTTCTTGGAACTTTACTTTTGTCAGTAAGACAATGTCATTTGCGTAGATTTCAATATTTTTGTTGACGAGGGATTTGAGGATTTTGTTAAGAGAGATGTCCCAAAGCAGGGTAATAAGTCTCCTCCTTGTGGTGTGCGTTTTTTAACTGTTTTCCTGACAGTGAAGTCTCCAGTTCGCCAAAATATATGTATGCCATATTCCTCTACAGAGAAAATAATGGATCATATTGTTAGGTTGTGCAAGGCTCCTTCAATATCCACGAAGACAACCAACTATACTCTTTCTCTATCGTTCCCGTAACTGTCTCCATGAATTTACCTTTAAGGTACGCGTTTTGTGCAGTACGTAGATGTTGCCTGAGATATAAATCTAGTAGCCACTTTAGCATTTTCAATAGAAACGACGACAAGCTGATGGGTCTATAATCTTTTGCTGTTGTCTGGCTTGGTTTTATTGCTTTGGAAATAAAGGCCACACGCACATCTCTTAATTTTTCGGTTATGTATCCGGTGAGAAGATATGCTTCAAGATTCGCTTGAAGCCAATAAATCATATACTAGTATTTTGTAGCATAGCGGGGATGATTCTGTTCGGCTCTGCGAATTTGTATGGTTGGAACCATTTTATAGGAGGGTTTATGCAATCCGTGATGTCTGCCAAGACTTCTATGGAGTCCTTCCTGCTCACTATCTCCTTTTTGAGCCATCTTTCATATATTCGTCTAATAAATAAATATTGAAGGAAATTTATAAATGATGATGCGACAATTCGTCGTATTTGACAATATGGAACATAAAAGTTCTAACAAAATAATTAGATGTGGCGTAGCAAAAAATAAATCCGAACATTCAAAACTTTCTAAGAGCTCCAATTGTTAAGGGCGACGTCACAATACCATCTACGTAGCATTCGTCATTAACAAGTAAACTGAAACTTCAAGACCAAGCTAATTAAAATGTTACGCAAATATTCTAATAAAAGTCATAAAATTTTTCTGGAAATATTCCTTAAAAACCATAAAACATCCCGGAGGGCCAACAAAAGCAATAGAACACTTCCATTGTAGTCTTCTCATCTCATTTATTTTCTGAATTCTATCCAGATGTAAGCTGTCGTTCCAAGACAAAATATAATCTCCACCTTAAAGTGAAGCAATAGAATATTCCGAGCAGATTTCTTCAACAACAATAGCGTGAATTTATTGCGTGTAAAAATTCTCATAATGACATCAGCCGCACCCCCAACAATAAATCGCATAATCTGAAAATTTTATTCGGCGAACGTGAGTCGTTCGTCAGTAAGGTTTCCTTTCATTTTCAAACAATTGAGTAAAAGTCTCCCATTGTAGTTGTAATTTCTTGGCTACGCGTACTACAGGATGGTCGCGAGCTCCAGGACGAGAATATTAAGTATATATATTTACTATACAACTAAAGATGTCAGGAAGCGTACAGGTCTCAATCATTCCCTTGGTCATGTTTAATTCCGCCGAATGTTTATTGAAACTTCTATGGTTCTCCGTTCATGCCAATAGTCGAGACGGGCATCCAACAATTGGTTGCCATTCTGGTCGCGTACTGCTAGCAAATGATCCTAAGAAGGACTTCTTCAGTATTTATTGACTCTTTATTCGACCTAATAAACTTGGGGTTCGATTTATTAAGCGAATTTCCGGGCAATTGTACTCTGGTACCCTTCAACAACTCCATGCGTTCTGTGTGCACTATTAGGTCGGATAAATTCTGGACCAGCGCTCGAAAGTATATCGAAGTGCTCTCCATCGAACTGTTAACGACCATTATATACAGAAATAGAGCTCAAGGTAATAGCGGCCCTTCAAACTATCCACTTGTTGAGCAATCTATCGAAAATATCGTTGCAGTTTATTGAAAGCTATTTCGGATGGGTTTATTGACCCAATCGACTAATAATGGCGCCGTTAAATTGTTTAGCCATTCCGGTTCTCAATTTAGGTTTTTATATTTTGCAAAGTTAATGACTTCCGGCTACGGGCTGCACAGCAATAACCGGATCCCGACCCAATCCAGAATGGTCTACGGGGGCGAATTTCAAATATAATTATAAAAGAGCTCCGAAGTGAATTAATAGGTGGTGCGAATGGGTTGCCCCCGCCGGTCAACCTGAGTTGGGTTGTCGCTCCCCCCCCCCTTCAATTCATGCTGCATTACATTTTGTTCGTGTTTACTCAAAAACCACTAACGAGAAAATCCTATTCAGCTCATATCTCTCCGGTGTAATTTGAAATTGTATAAATATTTAAGTGAAATCACACATGGTCAACATCCATCCCAAATTCACTATACGGCAAAATGCATATGCATGGGGCGTTTTCAGTACTTGAAAACTTGATTACGAGAATGTGGTTATAAACAACAATTCCAGGGAGGTGGGCCACTAGCTTGCGGAGCACACATGAAGGACATGGGATCTTGCAATGTTAGGGGTGTGTATAATTGCTGAAAGTTGAATTGTGTCTCTACGGAAACTGTAAGTAAAGATCAGCTGGAATAGGTGCTGAAGGCATGTAAGTCCAGATTTCGATTTGATTTATGGAGAGTGAGAGAGATGGAAGAACAGTTTTGAAACTTGGAAATCTTATTAAACCTCAGAAGTCTGTATGTAACGCATGCCCTTGTACTTGTTTAGCTATAATTCCGTTTAACAGAATTTTAATTGCTTTATTATTGCATCCGTCAAGTGCTCCGGAAGGTAATCCGAATGAGTTTTGAAGGTGACTCTTTGCTCAGAATTGCAAAATATGTCGAATAGAGTCGATTCATCGGTTAAAATATTAGTCAAATGTAGACAATGTTTGACCAAAATCTGAAATTGTAGGGGTTTCAGTATATACGTTTTTGAAAGGCAGTATCTATTTACCACCCTCAAATTGCCGTGTAATTTCCGCCTAACTGGAAAGTACACAGAAAGTACACAGAAATACACGGAAAGTACATGGAAAGTACAAGAACATACACGGAAATTACACGGCAATTTGAGGGTGGTAAATATACACTGCCTCTTTGAAATACTTGCCAATCGAACTGAGAATAAACTGGAAGCTTGAAAACTGTTGAAATTGAACTTGACGCAGGAACTGTTTTCCTTTTGTAACGTTCTATGCGTTATCGTGTTACTTCGAAGTCAGTTCACCCATCGTACTGTATTTGCTAGCCGTACCTTCCACTTGTTGGTAATAGCCTCAGTACCCTTTTGGGAGTGAGAACTCAACTCAATCCAAGGTGGAGCAGCATATGCCGAGGGATGCGTGGCCAAAAGGAAGATTGTTCTTTAATATGCGAACTCTGAATACCTGCCGCCTTTAGTTTTAAGCAAGATCATTGTTCCCGAATAGTTGTGTGAGGGGACAACCCTTTGATGCGTTAGCATGGTTTTGGCCGGAAGGGAATTAGTGTAAGGGAAGTGAGGAAACTTGAGTCTTGTTTTTGCATTGCTGCGAGCTAGAAAACAGCCCAGAGAAGAAGTGGATTATTTTTAATTTCTTAAAAATTTCTTAATAAAAGCTCACGGGGTCATCTGGTCTCGAACCCGGGGCCCATATCATGGTGGTCGTGCGGCTCAACGCAACTCCGTATTCAATAAAGATTGATAAAGGACCTGATTTAGTTCCAAATACATCAAACTGTGACCAGAAAAGTAGGGTCAATGTCACAGAGGACGTTAAATACTCTGGGCACATTCCTCAAGATTCTAGCGAGTCTTCAACCCCCTATCTCCCAAAAATCAGTCAGTAAAAGCAATACCACTCCGTCAGTACTAAATTGAGTTGAATGGGAGTTGGTATCTGGGGAAATGTATGATATTGTCTGCATGTTTGTGTCTGACAATGTCAAACTGTGCTCTAAGAAATCTGCTCTCTGGGCAATTGGCGAATCTGGTTTCATAACATTTTCCATAACAGAGAGGAGAAGGTTTAAAAAGACACTTGCACGTGGCCTCTCCAGTGAGAAGGCTATGGAGATAGCGACGTTAAACGTCCCCAAAATGCCGCAGGTCAGATGCATACGTTCAGAGAAGATGTTCCCTAAACAGACTACGGCCAAAAAGCCTAAAAGGGCCTATGGGGGGCCTATCAAACCCACTTTCAGCTAGGTAGCATCAAGCTAGACCTGACTTCGACTGACTTGGTATGTTGGGCTATCGGGGTACCTTTTGAACCTTTCCAAATAACTGTTAGCACAAAATCGAAAAATGTGTTTGCTCCCAAAATCATATCTTTCTTCCCTGGTTTCCAATAGTCTGCTTATGTTAGTTCCTTGCGATGGGTCCAGCGAGCGATAATAGTCTTGAAAGTTGGTACTGGACGTTAAACGTTGAAGAACAAATGCTTGAATTCGTAACAAAAATTCTTGCATGCATGTGTTTTTCTTTTAGTGCATTCATCAGAGGCCCCGATGCCGCAAACGAGTACCTGTGTGTTTGACTTCCTCAGCCGCTTCGCCTGCTATAGACGTTGCCTGCTTACCTTGGTACATTAGTGCTCGTAATACAATCTTGTTTCCAAGGGGCCCTTCTACATTTATGTGGGCATCTCTTGAACATAATGGAGCATAACAGCTCTCCTATGAATAGTGCCTTTACTGGGGTAATGAGGTTTGGTAGTTTGTTACCTTCGCTGTGCTCTTCAAAGCTTCCAAAATCCTAAAACGTAATTTCAGAAAGGACGTAAATTCAGTTAATTTTGGCAATTCTGTATGCGAGCTCCCAGTGGGTATGCGTTTCTATAATAAGTCTTTTGGCGAATTATCAGAGGATCACAATTTTCCGTATTTGGTCATTCCACGATACATCGACAAATTTTCTGCAGCGATCTCACCGATTTTGATTAAATTCGGTAAGTTGGTTGAATATATGTCCAAGTTTGACGTGGAGGGAAAACGACGAAAGGCTCCAATGGAAAGATATTTCAGACAGAAGTGCAACATTGAAGAGCTACTGGGCGCATTGGAATTCGCTATGTGTTAAAGATGGAATATTGAAACGCAAATGGATGCGGGTATTAGTTCGACTATGTAGAAATTAAATGATTTTACTGGTGAGAATGTGGAGGACTGGTGTCGAAAATGTACTGTTTGTGCCCGTTGCAAAGGATCTTACATCAAAACAAGAGGAACGATGCAGCAATACAACGTTGGAGCACCTTTTGAGAGAATCATAGCTTCATTCCAACCGAGGACGAAACTTTGAATCTATAATCTTCCAAAAGGTTTGCGAGATTCTTGGAATAAGAAAGACACGGACAACGCCACTTCATCCGCAATCTGACGGGATGGTTGAGCGATTTAATAGAACAGTGGTCGAACATCTCAGAACAGTAGTAGATGAGCATCAACGGGATCGGGATAGCTACATTCCGATATTTCTACTAGCTTATCGTCCTCTTAAATTGTGTTTGGGAGACAAATTCAGCTGCCCAGTGATTTGAAGTTCGGAACCCTTGTAAAAGATACTGAAAACACTGAAGGATACATAATCATAATTCGGAAGCGTCCCGCAGAAATCCATCAACTGGAAAGAAAGAACCGATAGAATGAAAACACGATACGACATCAGAGCTAATTCTAGCGGATTCAGGAAAGGAGCCCTCGTCTGGCTATTCAACCCATGGCGACGAAAAGGAAAGTTACTGAAGCTTCAACAGCAGTGGGAAGGACTTTACAAGATCCTTACGCGCATCAACGATGTGGTCAACAGGATACAGCGGGGACCAAAAGACAAAAAGAAGATCGTGCACATTGACCAATTAAAGCCATACCGAACAGTTCTAAGAAGGGTGCAGTGTAAAATGTACTGTAGTCTGGCAAAGGCTACGTGATGAAATCGAAATCAAGTTGTGCAATGCGCATGTCCCGAATTTCGGAAACCAGGAAAACGTCAGATGTCGTATGAAATCAAGGCCGACTCGAACCTGTGGTGACGAAGCGTGGTGAAAATTAATAACGAAAATTTCTAGAGCTAGCTTGCTGAACTTTCTAGGATTAAGCTAAGTAGCAAAGATTACTATTACTAGATAACCGGCTCCCTAAAATACCCAACAAGTCTTGAAAAAGGAACACTGGCACCACAGTAAAACGAAATATTTCTAGATTTTAAAGTCATAAGAATATCCATGCAAATAAAGAGTACAGATAGTGTGCAGTCATTTACTCCTGTCATTATTTGAGAGAATCATTTACTCCTGTCAAAATTATTTTCTCATCCGGAGAGAATTACAGCTTTCTCTCAAAAGAGTACCGCCAAATCATGTCGAAGAGAAAAATGTACCAAAAAGTACCACCAATAAAAAGAATTCATGTGAATCACATGACTGGGATAGTTACTTGTGTGCGTAGAAAATTTTAAACTGTCAATGTATTCTGCTCTTTTAAGGAGAGAAGTACATTTGACATTTGTAAATGCACATAAGAAAAGTATACTTGTCTCTCTCTAGGAAAACAAATTTTTAGTTCTGAGTGCAGGGTTGCCCAATGCGGGAAATATATAAAAGCAACCCAAAAATTGTCACTACTTTGTTCGAAGCCGTTTATCTAGTAGAGTAATCTTTGTAAGTAGTATAAATAGGGCTGAGTAACAGCCTAGTGAGCCAATTGTATTTTAACCAGTGAAGTGAATTAATTCGTTGCACAATCATAGAGAGAGGCTGCTGTTGCACAATGATAGAGAGAGAGCCTTACTAAAATCAGTGTAAATGCAGTCAGTTTGGTAACCATTCAAGAATCCGCCAACAGTGCAAGAAACCAACTCAACCAAGAGTGAAACCGTAAACCTACCTTGGAGAGATGGATTAAGTATTTTACTGAAGTAGCTCTTCCCAGCCCTCCTGATTTCAGCATTGACTTTATACTTAACTAACTTATACTCTGCGTGAACACTCTCCATCTTAGAGGACATGTATCTACGGAACAGATATTATCTTTCAGCAATCAGATAGTGAATTTTATGAGAAAACCAGGGAATAATACCAGGTTTAATCACTTTCGTAATAAGAGGAGAATGTCTGTCAATTATATAGTTTATATGCTCGTAAAACAATGACAGCTGCCCATTCACAGACGTTAAACCCCGTACACTAGCCCAAGAAAGAGCTGATGACTCTTAAAGGTTAGGAATATTAATCTTTTTATAAGCTAAAATAAAATTATTAAATGCTAGGGAAAAAATACCAAGAGTGTGCTTGCTTCGTGTGTATTACATTTGGTACATGACCTTCATTTGCCGTGATTTTGATGATATTTCTAGAGAGATTCCACTCTAATGTGATTGTATGATATTGAACTGATAGTACTGCTGCCATCTGATGGTTCGATGTGATATCATAAATTCTGTGACTCGGACAGTCAAGGTCATCAGATAAGTATGTGACCTTAATAAGTAGTGGAGCATTATGCAGCCAATCTTTCACTGGTAAATACAATTAGCTCTCTTTAAGTCAGTTGACCCGCCCTCCAAATTATTCACATACGAATATTACACAGGCTATTCGCGAAAACCATAATTCGCATACAAGACAATTTCTCATTATAAATGCAATTGTCATCCAAATGCGAAAAAATTAATTGTCCTACAAAATTAATCCAATTAATAAAATTGTGCCCATACACCAACAGTAATTATGCAGACTAGCTCAGATAAGTGAAATAGTGTTACAAAGTTTATCGTCCAGAAGGATTACAAGGCCCGATATGAGTCGAAACATTACACCCAACGCTCATTACCGAAAGTGATAACAATATAATCCCATCAGTGCAAGAGTATTGAAACGTGCTGGTGAATATTAATCCATAAATTAATTAATTTCTGGATCATTTAAGATATAATCCCCCAGTTTTCTAATTGGAATCACAATTGCTGGAATTATTAGATATCTCTTATAGGTAATCGTGCAACTCATCCTTCCTTCTCTCTGAACAGTTTCATGCCGCAAGATAACTTACATCTCCTCAAGCGTGGCAAATTACAGGTTCGTAATAGCTTCAGGTATTGTTCTAATTACATTTTCAGGTATGAAAAAGTTTTCGACTAGTTCTCATTTAGGAAACCTCATTTCGTAAGAAAAATTACTTCCTTAAGATTCGTGGAAGCATTCACTGGAATTAGTTAAAACAGCTCAAAGTGCACCATTAAGGTAACGGGTTTCATAGCACCCTGAAACTCACTTACCTGTGCTAGTGCAATCGACAAGAATTTCCATAAATTCAAACCGTAAAGTTATGCAGAACTCCTTGCTGTAAGATTTATTAAAACCTGGAAAAGCCAGAAGTGATACAAATGCATATAATTACAGGATTACCATTAGTAGGGCCAATCTAGGTTGCTTAGAGCGTCAGGACCAGAGATAATGGCAACCGAAACTACTTGAAAGAGTGAGCTCTTGCAGTCAAATTTAATTCGGTTTAGTTAGGGATTGGTAGTGTATAGGTGGGTTGAGTTTAAAGGCTTCTAGATAAGATGACGAATCCTTCTCATCTTGAAACCTTATTGTTCGTAAATTAGTCATTTCATAAAGCATAGAACTATGTAGGTACGTGATAAATTTACTGCACAATAAGAACCTACCATTAATCATCGTCTCGGGTAGACTCTTTTCTAGCCTGACATGTGCTTAAGAGCCATGTCCGTAACATACATCTCCGAACATCAAGAATACCAAGAAAATCGGGAAAATCAGGTCCATGCGGATTGTGTAGAAACTTGACAAAAGGGATTTGTTCCATTAAACAGTAGTCGTCGATTTAGAAAAAATTCAATATGGCAACTTTTGTAATAAATCAGGAAACTCGGAACCGCTTCCGGTTGTTGTCCTGGGGAAATAATTAAAAATCCTTGAACGACCCCGACTCGAAGGGATTCATTAAAAGCAATCCCCAATTTCCGTCCTTTCAAACATGTGACAAGCATTAATGCCAGAAGGAGCAGTTTGTTATCGTTGTCGCATCTACTCAGAAAGGACTCTTGAATAATGCATAATATATCCTTGGCACAAAATCTGGACTAGGGGGGCTCTGTGGCCTTTTCTGGTAGGACATGAACGTGGCGAGACTGTGAACGAGCGATAAAAAATTAGAAACCGCCGCAATAAGAAAATTGCTGCAGTGTAGAAATTTGCGGT
The DNA here is from genome assembly GCA_964036015.1 of Leptarthrus brevirostris. Lineage (NCBI taxonomy): Eukaryota > Metazoa > Arthropoda > Insecta > Diptera > Asilidae > Leptarthrus > Leptarthrus brevirostris. Next base: position 13,376,234 of record OZ038373.1, read on the forward strand.
CAATTACCTCCTGTAACTCACTCCCACTGAAACTCTAAATTAATTCACGAACCCCCTTTTTTTCCTCAAAGAACTGTATTTACATAAACATCCTTCATCCTGGAGAATTAAAATTAATTTACAAATGCCACTTGCTTCCCGTTCGGATATTTGTAAAACCAAATGTGTGGGTGGAGGTTTAGCTTCTCACCAGTTTCAGAGAAGTGGGGGGAAACTGGAAACTTTTCAAATTACGACCTCGTTACAGGAGTAATTTTTTAATCCTTTTTTTCTGAAGCACTTCACTGTTTACGCATTTTACCCTACGGAATTGGAAAAATGTTTCTTTCCTTGTACAAATATAGGACCAAGTTTTCAATATGTTTTGCATCCAATTGCATGTTTTGCATTGGCGTTTTTTCATGCGAAAATCGCGTTTAACGAAAAAAGAAGATTCTCGGGAAATGAATGAGGTCTCCTGGCGGTAATATCCAGAGAATGACGAGTCAAATGGAAATGTTTTAATTAAGAAAAAGCTCATCAAATGCGATAAATTTATTTCTTTACAAGAGACCATTCGGGATGCGTAGACGCTATTTAACTGGTGGCATATGTTTGAGGCTTTAATATGCTTCAAGAAACGTTTCATTTTGTAGTTCACTGTGAAATTGTGTAAAAATAATGTAAAACATAGGCAGGTTGATGTACATATTTGCAAAACAAGTCCACTTGTCAGATATACATTTTAGCGACAGTACATTTGGTCGACAAGTGCATAAGCCCGACAAGAAAATTGACAACTACTTGCTTGACAAGTGTAAGATAATTGTACAAATGTAAAGTATACAATTGCTCCCAACCCCAACTGCCATCAACGTTGACTCAGTCGATGAAGTCAACGATTTGTTAGACGAAATGAGGATTGGAGGCACCGAATCCTCAACCAAACAACCATTCGAAGATGAAGTTCATGCAGATTAATCTGTAGCACTGCAAATGTGCTTCAAATAATTTCATGGTCTTTCTGAAAGAGGAAAACATAGACTTCGCCCTCATCCAGGAACCTTGGGTTAGAGATTCATCCGTAAGGGCCCTGCGCGACGCTAACTATAACCTCTTCTACAGCCAAAACTAGGATCTGAGCGGTAAGCGTAGAGGTTGTATTCTCGTACAAAAACGCTTTTATGTCTTCTGTTTAGCTCAAGTGACTTGGCAGTAGTCAAGCTGGAGAATCCTGACAGAGGGAATATAAATATACATTGCACCGGTATGTATGGCCCATGATAGATCTGCACCACCAGCACAGGTGGAACAATTAACGTCACACGCTTGCACGGAAGGAACCAGTCTGCTGCTGGGTTGTGATACAAATGCAAGACACGTTCTTTGAGGCAGTTCTGATAATAACAAGCAAGGTGAGTCTCTGTTTGATTTCATTACGTATATCAACCTATTAGTTTGTTGTTTCTAAAAAGGACAGACGGTTCTTGGAAGTACTCTTCCCCTGAAACCTTGGAGCTACTAATGAATACTCATCATCAGTTGCCGCTGTGTAACCCAACAATTACATTACATTACAGTACATTGTGGAGTGAGGAGCAGAAAAAATCGCTTGGGCGGTAAATAGTTTTGCTCCCTACCACCAGGTCCGGACAGGATCTACCTGACATTGTGGTGCCCTGGCTGGTAGCGTTATTCAGAGCCTGTATGATACATAATCACGTTCCCCTAACGAGGCCACGAAATAGCAAAGGACTTTAGACCAATTAGTCTAACCTCCTTTGCATTAAAAACACTAGAGCGGATCCTTGATATACATGGGAGGCAACTGTTTGTGGTGCAACGATGTCAAAATCCCAACACGCCTACTGTAAGGAAAGATCCATGGAGACAGCCCTCCACAGTTTAATATTGAATCAAGTATAAACAATACCCCTGGGACATAGAAAGAGCCTTTAACAATGTAAGCATTGAAGATAACCAAGAATTTCTTGCCGAGCTCGGTGTAGAGCAATTTCTTGGTCAATGGATAACTGCTATGTTAAAGGCAAGGATAATCCAGTCCGAATTTGAATCAGTCGGGCTATCAGGCACGTTTCCTGGGGTTCTCTCTCTCCTGCTATAGCTAATGGTCTTAAACAAAGGTCCTGCTGAGACTTAAGCAAAGTAGTGTTAAGACCGTTGCTTATGCGGACGATGTGGTGATCCTGGTATCAGGGTTGTTCCCTCTGTTATCAGCGAGATTATGGAGGGCGCCCGAAGGAAGCTGAGCAGTTAGTCCGAAAACTGTAGCTATGAATCCAGGGAAAACTGAGCTTAGGATCAAAGAAGTTGTTCACCCATCGATCTACGACTCTAGTCCCACCAATAAGGTTGAGACTTTTTCCAGAACAAACTAGTTCCAAGGTCCCATTTGAACATTCAGTAACGTGGCGAAATGTAGATTCTAGGTATTGGGTATTCCAAATTGCAGATTGGGCATGCCCTTCCAAGTTTCTCTGCACAGCCTACCAAATTAGTCCCAATCCAAAGCTAATAAGCTGTGATCCGACAACCACAACTTTTCTAATACCCTTCAATCTGCCAGTTTACAGCTATCCTTCTCTATGAAGAGTATCACGTTGAGAACATTCTCACTTGTTGGGCCTCTATACTTTGCTACGTTGATTAAGTTAATGGTAAGTATGTAGAGTAACGAAGACACCCCATTTGTTGATATCCCTGCTGACACATATGACGTGGTGCGCATTTGCATACCTTCCGACCACTAGGCTGAGCTCTCTCTGCTTTACTTCTTTTCCCAGTGTCTAGAACTCTGCTGGTGGCGCTTTTTTGTTGTATGCTATGCAGATCGGACATTATTCTTTCCAACCTCATGCAGCACAACCGCTAAGTCGTTGGTATTGAAATTACACCAAACGTTACTGTTAAGTTCTTTCCTTGCCAATATGACCGAACGTTTATTACCTGCATTTTATGCGCAAAAAGAGGTTTAAGTTTCAGTTGAGGCGTGCCGAGAGTGCATCCAGGTGGACACAGGTTGAAAGAAAGTATGGGGGCGCGACGCGAGGTAGGTATATACACCTTTGCCTTGGGTGCCATCGGACTGTTTTCCCTCTCCTACTAATTTCTACAATTTCGAGAGAGGTCCTTTTCCACAGGTCTTACAAGGTTTTAAAAACTCTGCTACACCTTAGATTTGAAGATCCTCATGCTTTGCAACTTTTGGTTAGATTTAGGTTTCTTGCCGAGGTTTGCTCGAATGTCACCAGCTTCCTTACGACCATTTTTCTGACAACGTTCTCCTCTACTTTGTTGCAGAAGCTTGGGTCTTTAGACATTGCTTTCAAAAAAATCCCTGCTCTTGGCCACAGCATCCTTCGGCCAAGGGAGTCTTTCCTACTCCTCTGTGGTTCAGCGCTGCTTCTAGCCAAGGGTTTCCATGAGGCTCACAACAGCTTTATATTGAGATAGTTACCCGCGACCCTTCCCGGCCCTTGAAGTAGCGGTGAAGTGTCTGCCTGCATTCTTCCTTTAACAGGGTAATCGCAAAAGCGTCTCCTCGGCGGAGGTGTTCATGCTTATCCGATACGAGTCTGCTTCAACGTTGGCATTGGTAGTGAGTGTTTTGGAGAAACTTAGTGCATACCGTAAGTTGTCTATGGAACCAGTGGTAGGTATTACATCCACTGATGAGACCTACCGCAATCAGTTCAGTATTTATATTTATTTAACGGACCTTTTCATCTTGGTTTGGAATTTTATACCTACCTCCAGGTTGCACTACTCGTCTTGTACCTTCAGTTTGGAAGGATCAGCAGCTTGAAAAGTTACTGCCGACGTAGCCCAATATTCCATAGATGTACGCAAGCATCTTCACCACGGCAAAGTGTAGGTGCACAGTGCGGCATTGTACTAAAAAATGCAGTTCTAAATGTTTTGGACCGCATTGTTCATTTATTTATTTCGTTAAGGGTACCCTTGCTTAAATGGTAGCTATACTATTTAAACAATGGCACCCTAGGTAATATTTTGTTTACTTATTTCAAGTATCTTACAATGCCTGATACGTTCCCCATAAGCGTTCAATTTTTTACCACAACACAAATGCCATGACTTAAACTGCTTCCGTTTAGGGAACGAAATTGTACACGTAGAGTTATCCAAAGTCTCTGTGGATCCCATAAGAAAAATCACAACTCATCCCAGCATCCTAATTCGTAATAAACCCTCAGCCTCTGAAACATTAGAAAGTGTCCCATTACGTAAATTTACATCGGGTCCAAAAACCATCAGCGCAAAATAATCGATATTGGACGACCTCAACCTTAATTGCCTTAAAGAATTTTTCCATCACTTTATTTTATTTATTTCCTCTATGGAAATGAAGGTTTCCAATTTAATATACAAACTGATTGAAGATAGGCATCGTAGAAGGTTAACAGAGGGCAAATGATTCGCGAAATCTTAAGGATTCTGTTTACATTAAGGCAATATTTGTCGAGGGCAAAATCCACCTTGCGCTGCAGTCTATTGATTTGCAATTTCAACAGATCGAGGTTTTTTCCAATTAGTTCTTTGAGCTTAGTGCGATGGGTTTTGTCTAAGGACCTTCTTCTAACGCAATTCAAATTCTTTTCTAATTTTCTTGTTTGAACAGAAATTTACTTTTCGTGATTCGTTTTTGGGGAAAGGTATAAAAACAAATCACCTGAATTCGACTCCTGTTCTCGTCAGTCGACACAATAAGGGATCCCAGACAATTGTCGGGATACAAAGGGAAACTGAACGGTTTAACAATTGAAAAACTCACAGGATAACAAAAACGAATTCCTTAGGCAAATTATATTCGCACGAATCAACTTTAGAAGTGAATGGAAGAATTCATGTAAAAAATTGTTTCTTTTTACAAGGTAAAAGGTGTTCCCAATGGCAATCATTTTTCCATTTTCACGGCTTGAATCGTAATTAGTTGACTTTTCTTTATTAATTTTTTTAAGCCAGGTATTAAGGGGGACATAAAAGTGTTTTGAGTGGAAGGGGGCTGTGGTGTCAATTTTGGGGTATTATGCCTTCAACGTCTCAGATTGGGCCGTAATGGAAACTAATTAGAAGAAAATCACAAATTATTTTGTGTTTCTTACTTAACCAGTTAGCATGTACCATGTACATGTGAAATAGTCAGTACCTGTGTCCAGAGTCAATTCGTCAGCTGTGCGCAGCATAGTAAAAACTTAATACTCGGAAATTGTGGAATATAAAAACATCCAGGTTCGTAGTTGATCAAAAAATTTTTTAAGATGTAGTCAATGCCTAGGGGACACCCCTTTGATGCATTAGCATGGCTTTTGGCCGGAAGGAATTAGGGTAAGGGGAGTGAGGAAACTTGCATGTTTTGTTTTAGCATTGGTACAAACTAGATAACAGCCCAGAGACGGAGTGAATTATTGAATTCAAATTTTTTTAAACCCACTGGGAGACCAGGTATCGAGCCCAGGACAAACGGTATGATTCAACTCAGTCACCATTCATTGAAAATCGAATAGTAAGTTCATATGACGGGCTGAGAGTAAAAGTGACCTATTTATAAGGTTCGGGCAAAAGTGGCTTAGAAAATGTTCCGCGCAAAAACGAATCGCGTGAGATTCCGGGCAAAAACGAATCGTAGAAAATTTCCGGGCAAAAACGACTTAACTACTTAACTGCATTAACTTTGCATTACTTTTTGTAGTTAAATCGTTTTTGCCGGGAAATTTTCTACGATTCGTTTTTGCCCGGAATCTCAGGCAATTCGTTTTTGCGCGGAACATTTTCTAAGACACTTTTGTCCGAACCGTATAAATAGGTCACTTTTACTCTCAGCCTGTCATATTTTCGCACACTTTCGAGAGAACGATGCATATCTGAAATTATGCTCATCGACTCCATTTAAAAAAAAAACAGCTTTAAGTGCCAAGGTTAAATTTACTTTTGATAGGAGCTAACTGGAGCCTCCGTTAATATTTTTACGACGCGGCCGACTCTTGAAAAGTGAACTTTTTGATCTTAAAAATACACTGTGCGATTTGCTTCTGTTTTGTCATTAGGATAGGGTAGGATGATATTCTGTAGAATATTACCACTGTATACTATAGGCTTTCTTAAGGTGTTACCAATTTCGGGGCACGCTTATGCATAACATGTTATCAAAATTGTTGGGTTTAATTACAAAAATCGTAACCTTTGAGCTCGATTGGTCGTCACAGAAACGTTGTTACTCATATAGCGACTTGTTAGCGAGTGAGTTCCATCTCCCTGATGAGCACCCGCTAGCTATTTGCAAAATTCGATGTTAGTGCAGGTATTATAAAGTTATTATTAATCATATGATGTATTAAGTGTTAGAAAACTCACTTTTCTAATAGGGCGTTTATGTTCTCCCTCGTGCGTTTTAACAGTATCAACCCGAACAAGCTTGTCAGCTCCCGGATGTGTTGCAGTTATTCTTCCTAAATCCATTTATTAGGTGGAATATTTTTGTCTTTCAATAATACAATATTACCTATTTCAATATTTTTTTTCACGACACCATTTGGAGCGCTGCTTTTCAAAACTCATGCCGTAAACTTTGAATATAACTCCAGCGATCTAGAGAGGTGGGGGAAACAAACTGCCATTCAATTCCTTGTATAGTTATACGACTGGCTATGTAATGGGTTGCTTGTTGGTAGGCCGCCTTTAAATCTTTACTAAGCTAAGCCACAATCTGAATAGACATTTCTACAGAGCCCTCTTAGAGAAGTACAACTCCTAAACGCTTATCATCTGTAAATACAGATCCTTTGTACAGACACACATAAACAATGCAAGATAGCCTTTATAGGCTCCACAGTCTCTTGTACGAGAAATACTTAGGTTGAAGGGGCCTGCTTAATCAACTACCACATTGGTGAGAGGACTCGTAACATGGACTCGCGGAAGTGGCAGAGAGTCCATAAGTTGAGTCTGGGTACGACCCGCACATCTAAAACAAGTAATGCATTTCCTTATAAATCCCTTAACGATGTTTCGACCATTGACAATCCACACCCTTTTCAGCAAAGGCGATAGTGTAAAATGATTCGCCCTTTCTTAGGCCCGACTGAATTTTGTTTTGACGTTGTTTGTCTAACTGAGACTTAGCTTTGTGGGAGGATTGCTGATGCCGAGCTTTTTGGCCCAGACTTCTTGGTTTTTCACCGAGACCGTCATCTGTACACCCTGGAAGCTCCTATTGGCGGAGGTGCTCTCTGTTCACTGCGACCTGCCATGTGCGATGCTGGGTGTGATCTTTTGGAGTTCCTTTGCGTGGTTCTGCGGCCCCTCATAAACATAAAAAGGTTTTGTCTGCAAGGCAGAAGCGTATATAAAGCGACGCGGATTAAGCGCGATTCGAGACAACGACTGCAAGTGGACCTACAATTTGAGGTGGATTCCGAACCACCAACATAACTCTGCAACCCTCAATGGTCTTTTAATCATAATCTATTGTCAGCAGAAAACAACCATGGGTTGTCGCCGTTGGGATGTGAACCTAAGGCCTCCAGATTGGAAGGCCGATATGCTATCACTTACTCCGCCGACGCCTTTTTTTGCAGTAGTCGGGAAAAACTGAAAAGGTCGGATTGAATTTTGTTACCGAAGCCAAGCATTACTCTAATGGCTAACTACTCCTGTGCTGAAGATCAACTCAAAATTTCAACAAAATGGGATGTACTGAAAATATCGTTCCGAAAAAAAACGCATTTGAAAATTGAGGCCTGTCATGACGAGCGCTTGATATCTATCACCGGAACGGCGGCCATTTGACAATTCTGATGTCCCAGATTACCACCCTATCTTGTCTTTAAAACACTTTTGTTGTCAATTTTATTAAAGAATCCTTTACCAAAATTTTAAACTTGGTTTAAGCTTGGTTGGAGCTTGTTTATGTGCACGCTGCTGCAGATCCTCTTTTTCAGTCGAAGAACCTCCGTCACGTACCTGACTGCGTTGTTCCAGGCTTCCTCATTGGCGGTCATGCCTTGCACTATAGTGGCGGAAGAAACTGCTCTTCCTGGTTGAACCAGCTCTAGGGCTCTTCTTTTCCGGGTGCCATCAAAAGTAAAGGAAAAGATAGAGGTGCGTACCCGTGACCACTCAGCAGCTGTTGAGCTGCTGATGGTAGTTGATATCACCGTGTTTTCTGCCTACCTAGAGGCTTATGTTTCTTTATTAACATTGCGGTACATCGTCCCCTGATCTCCTCATTCCATGTCATCCACTTTTCTAGTGTATGGAGCCTCTCTTCTTTGCCCGCAGCTAACTTCCCTACTTGCGTCTTCCTAAGGTCTTCTTGCATCTTCCTAAGTAGATATTCATAGGCTACTCTCAGGGCCGCGCCTTTGTTCTTAGCACAGTTTCTTCTTGATAGGACTTTTTGCTTCGGCTTTTCGCCTATACCCAAGCAAAGTTGCCTGAACTACTGACATAGGAAATCGGCGCTTGCTGGATTTAGGCACGCCGACGTCTGCTATCAGATTGCTGAGTGCTGTAATACCCTTAACCGCTTTATCCGCAGACCTCTTGATGTGCTTGAAAAAGGTCAACTTTGTATCAATCATCCCTCCAAGAATTCTCGCCGCCGACTTTGACGCTATAGTTTTCTCTCCTACCCTCACAGGGAGGATTGTGGGGATTTGATTTTTTTTGTTACTTCGTGTTGACCTCTCGGCCTTATTTAAAGCTAGTGTAATGCCGTGAGCGGCCATGTAGCGGTCCATTATCCACATGGCCTGATTTGCATTTAGTTGGACCTGCTCTACTGAGCGGGCAGCGATGAGCAGTCCCATATCATCGTTCGCCTAGCCAGCTATTTGGGTTTCTTCCACCACCTATGGTCTGAGCAGCCTGTCGTAGAAGGAGTTCCAGAGATCCGGTCCTAGCATGGATCCGTTGCAGCCACAGCCGTCCTTCAGTGCCAGCAGTATATTGCTCCATCGCGCCGAATTGAAGGCATTTTTAGTATCTAGGGAAACCAACAGTACAGCTCGGCGGGAGAGGCGGTTGTGGTCTTCTTCCTTTCTGACCATTTTTGCGACTTCGAGGTCCGCGAAGCAGATATGGACTGTGTTGGAAAACAACATTTAATACATCGTTCGGGATCCCATCGGGGCCCGGCGGCTTTTTTTTCCTTTTATCACCAAGACAACTTCTTTTAGTTCCCTGAAGGAAAGCAAGGGCAATTCTTTAGGATCCGCAAGTTCTAGTGCGTTTCTCTCTGAGAGTGCTGGGAACAGCATTGCATGTCTGTATTAGATATGATATCTAAGGCGCCCTTATAGGTTGGATAAAAATTAGAAAATCAGAGATTGGTACTCAAACGCTGCCCAACGCTTGAGCCAGAACTATAGATTCCTTTCTTTAAAATTAAAGATAAGCTGAGCTAATATCAGAGTACCAAGATGCTTGGCCTCAGCTTGGACGAGCAATGAAAAGTCAAAGTTTGGTTGCCCAATATTGAATTAAACGTGACACTGTTGTTAAGCCCATGGGTATCACAAACACACGCGCATCTGAAAAGCAATTATCCAGTCAATTCTGGTGAAAGCCAAAATAATTCGCGACTTCATAAATGTGGAACAAATATATTATTGCCAAATCTCAAAGGTTTCCTCAATAAATTGCAATCTAAATCATGTCAAGGAGTTTCGAGCTTCTCAGTTACAAACAATTTTCCTGCTATTCCCTCAATTCATTTTTATTCGTGAATTGAATTTTCTGAAATAAAAATTTGAAACTGAAAAGGAGTGAGCAGGGGAATACCTTTCTATAGATTCAAAAAAAAAAAATCATTGAATTTCCACATGAATCTATTTCCCTAAATGCACTGCAAGCGATTTTTGGAAGGACGATTTCCTACACGAATCTGGGCTCGGTGATTGATTGAATTTCTCCAGTCAGCATAATACCATGGAAAATATTTAGCAATTCAAGCAGTTCTGCGATTTTATGAGCCTCCCCCCACCACCTTATTCTACAAGAAATCGCAGATAATTTAAGTAATCATCAATTACCAAAATGCCAGAAAAGGGTTTAATATGCTAATGCCGTTAAGGGCGGGCTAAGCCAACTTAACCTAGTCATCGGTACAAGATTTGCCAGGCTCATGACGAAATTAGTGGGGGAATCTTTGCGGGAAATTTACGGATATATACTCAGAAGTAAACAACCAAATTATTTGTTAAGTTCGTACCTTGTACGCTGCGTGAACTTAATTAGCCCGGGCAGAGACAGACAGCCACAATCTGCTAACCTTAACAAAAACCACTCAACTGTGATTGGTGTTTGTTTTCTGGAAATTCCTGATTTGTAATGACATTACGCTTTTTCCGAACGAGCACTAATGAGATCATGATTTAAGGTTACAACTAGAAGCATTCCTATTTGCTCTTCCGGATTATTAATTGGGTTACGAATATACTGTTATGTTTTGTTGGTAATTTTTTTATGACAGTAGTGTTCATATATTTTTATTTAGACAGATTCATTGTTAGGATATCTCTTTGAGAGGTTCTAAAAAGTTAATCCAGTGCCCTTGAGACCGAATGCTGTTTTTCATCACGAATATGCTTCAAAACTCACATCCCTTCTTCTATTTCCACATGTTAGTCATGTCCTGACTCCTGTCTGAGCACACAAACAAATCCCACACAATTTCTGGGTAAAATCTTAAAGATAAAAAAATTTAAAAGCATCTAACTTTGTTAGGCTAAAAACAAACAAGTCAAACTGAATATGACAAAAACAAAAATTGCAATACGGTGAGTAGGGGAGAATAGAGAAGAATAAATCCAGCTCACGTGGAAATTGAATTTGTCGTCATTTTTATCCAACTAGGGAAATTTACCTGGAGGGTGTTATCCCTTGAATTTAGAGCGGTAGAGAAATATTTGATGTCATTTGTCAGAAGTCGGAACAGGAGCCACATTGAATAGATAACCTCCAGCTGAACAAGTCAAAACATAAAGGCGGAGACTCTCCGGAAAAATCAAATAAAAAGAGAAAAAAAAGCGTGACGAACGATTTTATTTTCTTCCGATGAATTCGTACGTTTGTGTGACCGGTTTCTGGTTAAGGTTTATCATCTTTTCGCCTACTTTTTATGTCCAACCAGAAAAAGGGCGCTCCATCCTCTCGGAGGGTGGTAGCCACCTTGGGTTCCAAAGGGACTTTTCTTATCGCATAGCGAAAATTGAATTTAAGTCCTTGCATTGTTAGCGCTTCGTATCCTTGTGCAAAGTGGCAGATTTTCTTTGCTTACCTCTTTTAGGTACAAATTCCTACTTAAGTTCGAGGATGACCTTTTTAATGCCGCCTTAGACTTTCTAGAGTTGTTAAATTTGAACGAATCCTATAATGGGGCCCCCGGCGGTCTTTTTTTTTCTTGTGTAACACTAGAATTTCATCGACTAAAGATTTTGATCAGAACTATATGATGCTGTCACCAAGTTTCCCAAATTAATTTCAGGAAAATAGAGACGTTGCTTGGAGTAAGTACTTTCTGGTAGTTTGAGTGCAATCTAACAAAAAACTCCTTCATATTTAGTCTCTGTTCGAAAATTAAATCAATTAATTATGACAGCAGTGGCCTGACCAGGTTTTGTGTTTTCAATCGACTTTACAAAAAGGAGAAGGTATTCAACTCGATGGCTAGGTATTTTTTCGTCAAGGGAGACTATGAAAAGTTCTACGATATATTTCCAACACAACGTCTGATTCCATTAGCATATTTTGGTAGAGAACATACGTTTCTACGCTCGACATGGAATAGAATTCAAGCAACGGGACATCCTATCTCAAGACAAATTATTACAAAACTATTGAGTTGAAGGAGCCCTGTATTTTTCAAAATGGAATACGGGGTCTTCACGAGCGCGTTGTTATTCTTTACTATATAACATAAGAGAAAAGCCCTAGATCGTACATCCTGGTGAGGCACAGAGTTCATATACAGTTCTGTGCAAAAATTTTTTGCTCAAACCCTGTATTTCATCTTAGACGAGTAATTCTAGTAATAAAGTATGATAGAGGTGTTTTATTGCGCCCATGTAGGAAGTATGAATTATGAGCTACCTATAAATAGGGAGTGTTGTGCAAAGCGGACTCATTCAGCTGTGGAAAAGTTAGTGCAAAATGAAACAGTTATATGCTGCTTTTGGTGGACGGAAATTTGAACACGCGTCAAATTGCTGATATTTTAAACGTTTCTCAGTGTACTGTTTTTTTTTTGTTTTGTTTTTTTTTTATAAGATGTGGCCAAATCCTAGGGGACAACCCTTTGATGCGTTAGCATGGTTTTGACCGGAAGGGAATTAGGGTAAGGGAAGTGAGGAAACTTGAGTCTTGTATTGCATTGCTGCGAGGTAGACAACAGCCCAGAGACGGAGTGGATTATTTTAATTTCTTAATAAAAGCTCACGGTCATCTGGGCTCGAACCCGGGACCCATGGCATGTTTGTCTTGCCGCTCAACGCATTGATCCAACATTTGTTGCATGGACTTTGAAAAAAAATCCAGGAGACAGGCAGTACTAAGAGGAAAGAAGACTCTGGAAGACCAAGAAAGGCAACTATTGTGGAAGATCGTTTTTTGGTATTCCAAAGTCATCGTAACCGGTTCAAAACTTCAGTGGATCTTAGGAGCGATCTTGAGCGAGCAACGGGGAAAACAATTTCTGCTAGTTTAGTCAGGAGGAAACTTAATAAAAGCTGGCCTTCGAGCTCTCCTACCAGTACACAAGCCGGATTTTTCACCACAAGTAAAGCGAAAACGACTTTTATGGGCTCAGGAGCATGTAACTTGGACGCAGGAGATGTGGAACAACGTCATATTCTCGGACGAATCAAAATTCAAGCTGCGTGTTGGAGATGGCCTCGTTCGAAGAAAACCTGGAGAGAGGCTCAACGATGAATGTCTTCGAAGACTTCTCTCGAAAGCGAAAGGTGTAACGGTCTGCGTATGTTTCTATGGTGAAAAAAGTGATCGATTGTACTTTTTAACTTAAAACGTAACTGCAGATATCTACTTAAAGATAATAGTTATAATCAAGCATTTATTTTGGTCTCAGGGTGTCTACCATCTTACACAGTGGACCCTCCTCCAGGGGGAGGGGTGGAAGCCCTAAGAATATATCGTGACATTTTTATCGCCTGTGACGCTAACTCTCATAACACAGTGCAGCAGTGATAAAAGTAGAAGAATTTGCAGCAAGGTGCAACATAACCTTTCTAAACAGTCGATGTAAAACGGAGGGAGGGAATTGCTGTGAGTCTCTGTAGTGAGGGTTTTGTAGAAGAAATGCTCCAAGTGAAACAATAAAGACGTGATCTCGACGTCAAAGCGTAGTGCCATTACGTGGGACATTAGATTTTGATAACACAATAAGCGGAGCCGTAAGCCGATAAATATTCCTAAGAACATTAATGGGTTGTAAAACCAGGAGGTGTTGCGGGGAGAACGGGAAACACTTACACTTATATTTAAAAAAAAAAAAACTATACAAATAGAAAACCAACTAAATCTATTGAATCAGCCAAAGCTCAATCAAAGGCTAGGGAACTAATAAGATTCTGATATATAATGAATTGATTAACACCTTAAAATACATGGGTTCAAACCTGGGACCTCCGGAATGGAAGGCCAACACGTTATTACTTGCTCCACAGACGATATATATGATAATTTGATTTAAAACCTGCACGTGTCCGAAAATATTTTGAATTAATTATGTGTAATTTGGAAAAATACTTTTATTTTTAATAATGAACTAACTTAACGTCCCCAACCATCCAGATACTTTCCTCTTTCTAAAACTGCACCTTTATGCATTTGGCCACAAAATTAATCTAACAAAAGCCGCGCAAGTATGATAACAAGCAAATGTTTCTATTTTACAAAGGTTTCAAAAGACTTTCTGCCGTTGGCCCTTAGGCATGAAAACTTTCCTTCCTGCTAATTATAAAGATAAACTCAGAGAAATAGAATTCCGGTGTAGCCGAAGGGCTCGTGAACTCTGCACATTAACCAAAATTTTCCTTTAGTTTGCACAGGGTAGAGCGTGTAGGTGAAAGGATTCATATTTCTAGAGTAAATTATAATTAGAAAAGTTTTTCGATTCCAAAAAAACAATTACGTTTATCAAGTGAATTTTGAAAAAGTAGTTCATTGGGAAATAGGATAGAAACTAGAAAGTACGTAGGGCTCGAAAAGGGCTATACAAATTTTTATTTCTTATTTTAGAGCTATTCTTTCATTCCTTTACCTCTACCTTATACTGAATATTGCTGCAGGTATACCATACAATTTTAGAGTACATCTTATCAGATGGCTTATGTAATGACCCCTAAGGTGTGGAGGTTTGCTTCCTCACCATCGGTAGAGGTGCCTAATATCAGTGGTGAGGTGAACATTTATTTTGACATCAAATCGTGCCGAAGAATGAAAGGCTAAAGGCTAAACCAGACACTAATGAGCCACCTCCGATGACAAGACAAAAATCGGTTGTAATAGTGTCTTACCCTGATACGTCGGCTCTGCAGGGGTGGACCTTCTCTTCCGGACATATTCGTGGGACCCAAATTGAAGAATTCATAAAAAAAACAAATGAAAAACACCTTCGATCTTCTTGAAGATCACTCCTTCGTCGGAAGACGAATTATTGGCCTCCGGCCAGGCGACCATCACAGAAGCTTGACGATCCGCCGATATGGTACTCTCGTCAAACATAAGCTAGCCAATCCGGAGTCGACCAAGGCAGTCAACTGCCAAGCCGAAGCCAGCGAAGACGAAGAAGGAACCATCAGCCGGGAACGGGCCTAAGAAGCAGTACCTGAAAGCGAAGTTCATTTAAGGCAAGATTGCTAGGAAAGAGACCAATGGTACTGTTAATGAACGGTATCAAACGAACAAGTTTAAATACTTAACGTTAATGGCTGAGTTGGACGCCTTGGCTACTAAGGAGGCGGCTTGAAGCGGGCAAACGCAGTAAGTCTCAAGATGAGACCTCCTCTGTACAAGCTTTTTAAAAAAGCCGGGCAAGCGCAGGAAAAGTTTATACCGCCATGGGTTGGGACCCAGGTGGCTCTTGTGGATCGGGATACAGCAGGTGGTAAGACCTCCACTGACATATAGGGGATTGTGGAAGCGAGCCTTTCAGAAATGGTAACGGGTCGCCTTTTTTACCAACTAAGGGGCCATCTGCCTGCTTAGATTCATCGGAGACCGTGAGAGATTTCCGAGTTATAAAATGCGAGTGCCAGTTCTATAAGGATCTCCCCCGCAGCTGCGTCGCTTAGATAAGTGATGACTGGGAGGACTTCAAGGTAGGAGTGATCCCAGCTGCGGAGATACCTAGGACACCGAGCGGCCCCATTTGGTTATCCAACAAAAAGTTGGGCAAAAGCGGTGCATAACCCCACTATTTCTATGGATGACTTGGTAGTGATCAAATCTGAGGATCCGCAAAATAACAGCATCTCATTCCTGATTTTGATTAATAAGGGGTGCCATAGGGTACTTAAGAAAGCAGATTTTAAACTATTATTATTAACTGAAAGATTTGGTATAAGACAAGTCAAGTTGACGATTTTCCGATCCAGCAGCCAGAATCCAGACGCCGCTCATTTGGTCGACGTTGCAAAACCTAGATAGCAAAATTTTTTCAATCCAACTTATCGACTCTAGTGTTCGTGTTCTATATCACCATAGATTGTTACAAATCCTGACAGGTTACGGTGCTTTTTCAGACTACGGCCAATCTGTTTGAAAATGTCGTGTAATTTCTATGTTTTCCGCAAACTATCATTTGCCACTCTAAATCAAAACATAAAAAACATTTTTCAAACTGCATAAACGCGCCCAAACAGAGAACGAAGTTGAAATCGGTTGCCAGTTCACTGTCAATTCAGGTATTTTCGTTTTGCGAAAATCTCCTCAAGACAGCAATTTTCCCAGAACGAAAAATAGCTCATCAGTTCAACAGCTCAAGAGGCATTAAACCCTCATTTAGGTAGACAAGAAAAGGGGAGGGGGGTGCTTATCAACAGGACGTCTGTTTTTCCTTAATCTACAAGAAAATTCTTTTTCCATTAATAGAATACCTTTACGTGGAAACATTTTATTACAGATTCACTGTAATTACATTGTTCGGGGACTATATAAACTGACTGGATGGTATCAAAAACAATTTTCTGCCTGTCAGAGAACAGTTGAAACGCAAACCGGGAGAGTCGAGTCCAAGCAAAATGGCATTATTTCGTTTATTTTGCTTCTATACCTAAAACCAGAAACACCACTGGAAATGGTAGAGTCCATCAATCATGTCTTAGCCCCACATAAATCCACGTTATTGCACTTTGCTGTTCTAAACGAAAGCTCTACACCGAATGATTTATACTATGCAGCACTGCGAGAGGCAAAAGTGAAACAATCAAATGTGAGAAATTGAAATAACGTTCGTAAGTGTAAGGTAAAATTCAAATTTATCATCTTTAATGGTTTTCGAAAATCGAAAAATGTGTTGAATAGAGAAACCCTCTACCAAATGTCAAAGTTCAAATTGGTGAAAAAGTCCTGTTTATCCTTACACTGTTACCAAATCAATCGAATCACATTGATGGCAAATAGAGACATTCAAAGAAATTTGTCTTCTCAAGTAAGAATCAATTTTTTTGATTTGTTTAAGCGACTTCCGTTCACCACCCCCCCACCCGCACCATTTCATTTGGTTGCGGAAAAATATTGGAAAACATTTTTTATTTATCTTCTTACGGTTTTACTTAAACAAATTTTGGGGGTAATATTTCGAGTAAAAGATGAAAAGTTTTGAGATGTTTGAGTTACAGCACAACTTTTCCGGCATTTTCAAGTTGAATAAATATTGAAAAATGATAGAAGACGGGCAATTTCAAAAAAAGTTTAAAATTAGTATTGGAAGGAATGGTAGAAAAATAATCTTTACGGTACCCGAATTGGTAAGAAAGACCTGAAAAGTAGGCCAGACAAAACTAGGCCAGACATTTTTGTGAAAAAATTTTCTTATTTTGTTTTGTGGCTGTTCCTTCAATCTGGTAACCCTAGAAAAAAAGAAAATTGTTATATAGGTGCCCAGTCTGAAAAAAACTTCTTTGTATAAACCAAGTTTTCTTAGATAATCGTATATTATACTTTATTGTTACCTAATAGGTATAGGGATGTGATTAAAAACCAATATTCGAATGCAGCTTCTACAGTGTTGAGCCTCTAAAATGATGCATGTTTTCAACTGCTCGGCAAACATGTCAAAAAATGTGTTTCATTACAATCGCTTATAAGTTTTAAAAATATTTATAAACATAACAAAACCAAAAGTATACTACCATACCGTGTAGACAAAGTAAATTCTCAATTGTAAACATTGAGACGAAATAGACCGCAACCTCAGGGCAAGCCAGTTGAGTTGGGTTGAGCAAGTGTAAAAGTAGGCAAGAGCACAGCAAAATAACAAAAACACGAATCAAAGACAACTAAGACCGCTTCATAGTATAGAACACGGCGGAAAAAGCGCTACAGCGAAGGCGGAGCTCAAGAGCTCATAGTAGGGACCAATATCCCAGAGGTTAGGTCGCTGTACTATTACCCCGGGGCCCCAGGTTTGAATCTCGCTCGGATTTTACCAACGGGTTGCGCATTTCCTGCTAAAGCGTTAGATTGTAGTCTAATTATTCAGAATATCTACCGCATAATAAAAATAAACGATTTGAAACAGTCTAGCTTAAATATTGATACGACGATAACAACGCTCAGTACACGAACAGGGCTGCGAATAGAACAATTATTCAAAGGTCCTTTGACGGAAGTATCTAGGTTAGCTGAAGTGATGAAAGAAATAAAAAATATAGTGTTAAAATTTTTGGAGTTGCTGATGTGAGAGGGCCTGCTAATGGCAGAATCCCCACGGTGGTATACTCCGGAGACGAGAATAATATTGATCAAAGGGACATTGACATACGGAACCTAAGAAGAAGTCTGATAAACTGGAGACCGCTATAGAGCAGAATTATCATTGCTAGATTCTATACCAGAATTAGAAATATCGCCAAGATTCAGTGCTAAGACCTTACTGAAGCGGCAGACGAATTTCACTCACAACTCACTGTAGCAATGTAACAACCGCAGAACGGACATCGTAATACTAGAGAGAGATTATAACACAAAAGTATCAAACATTAACAACCCAAGAATCGCAATAGAGCAACACGGCCTGGATACTCTAAAATGAATAATGCCTCATAGACCTATGTGGGGATCACAACTTGCAAATAGGCAAATCAATAACTATCTTTAGTCGTCGGTGGAGGACGTGAAATCGCGTCGACCTTCCAACCCGGAGGTCCCAGGATCGAATCCCATCGGCGGCGACCCATGCTTGTTTTCTACTGACAGCAGATTACGATAAAAAGGCCGTTGGAGGTTGGGAAAAAATTTCTGCGATTCGATTAAATTGTAGGTCGCCTTGCAATCATTATCTCAAATCGGAAGAAGTATTTCTTCCTCACCATGCTCCACAAGAGGTTATGGGAAGCAGAGAGAATTGGCTGATGTTTCTCGAACTAGGCTGAGTAGTAAAAAAAAGACTGAGTAGCAGCATGGATAGTTTAGTCGTGATTTAAACTGGGAGGGATTTGCATGTGACTAATATAGTTAGAAGGAGTTAGTTGTGATTTAAGCAATGACATTTGTTTTTGAACACCCATGGATCCCCCTAGTCCTAAGTGTCCAGGATGAGGGTAATGTGTATGCCTTTACAATCCGAAGGCAGCATGGGAAGGGAAGGGATGGAAGGGGAAAGTAATTATCCAACACCTCTTCTGTAGGTGAGCGACGTTGTAGTCCTGAACATACGGAAAGCGCGCATTGTGCTTAAAGCAACTATTGTGCTCATAAGTGCGTTGTCGTATTTGCGAACTACTCCAAAAGCTATGAGTTGGTTTACCGATGAGCCCGATCAGATGCCACTCCAGCTGAGCGTCGATGTAAAGTATGGTATTTGCTCGGAAACGCTGTCACATCTCGTGTGATATTTCTGGAGTATCATATTTTACGCGTTTCCTAAATTGAGTGTCATCCAGGGGTCTCCCATCTGTTGCCACTTGAGCATCCACTACTATGGCCTTATCTCTAGCTACAGCTATCAAGTCCGGCTTCCTCAGTCTATGTGAGGGAGGATTCTTTAATGGCGGTTAACCCCTTGTTATTTAGACTCCTTTCGATGTAATTCACAACTGCGTTGTGCCGATCCACTCTCGAGGTGTACGTCCTATGACATTGTTGCAGTATGTGGTTCAATGTATCAGCGACCTGACACCCCGCACAACACTGGCGATGGTATGGTGATATGATAACTGGACGGTAGTGCTTTTATACGAACTTTAATACAGTTGAGAAAATCGCATCCAGAAAGCAGTCTAGTCGGCTCGTGGAGTCGTCTATGTGCCTGTTTATAAAGACCTGCTTCTCTAAGGCCGGATCCGTCTAGAGAGCTGTGTAGGTTATTACTCCAGTAGGTGTTTAAATCTCTCCCTCTGCAATTGGGACATGAAAAAATGAAGTTGGAACATCTTTAGGGATATCCAGCCATTTGCGAACCATTCTTCTAATTAGCCTATCGGTTTGATTTAGGCTACCAATCATGGTGTTCCCTATCGTAAGCTTGTGGTATAGTTGAGGGATCAGGACAGTTCTGGGCGCATGGAGTTTTTGTTGAGGTTTAAGGGGTCCTCATATCAGACGATTACAGGTGTGAGTGGTATTTGCACCTGCCATCTGTGGTAAATGAAATACCAAGGTATCTCCATTCATCCGACCTTTAGAGGCATGGCATAGTGTTCGATGCAACCGTACATAACCGATGCTCGATCTTTGAATTTTTCTGTTTCGGTTGGCCCTTTATGCTCACGTTCAAGTATTTGGAGCTGTTCCCAAATAAAGCGAGGATAACTCTGGGTGGAGTCCACGAGCAGTTATGAAACCTGAGGTGTTGAAGCACACAACAAAAGGTCGTCAGCAAAAAAACCTTTTCTTGACGGAGCCAATATGACATATGACGTGATTGTGCCGATCGCAGATAAAAATAACATAAGTGACAAGGGGTCATCTTCTTTAACACCTCGCATAGGAAGAATTTAATTGAAGGCGCATTTCGCACTTATCAGCCTGGTACAACTCGATTCGTAGGACCATAGGACCTCATTGTCCCCCAGATGGAATTATGGGAGATCGAATCGAAAGCTTTGCTGACGTCGAGAACGGCCATTTAACAAGAAGCGTCTCTTTGATGGTGGGCAGGCAAGAGCAAGTCGACAAGCTTGAAATTATCGGCACATTCGTCGGTTGCTTAAAATTCCCGCTGTCTCGAATCCATGGCATTATTATGGATCTGAACTCACCAGGATCGATGGAGGTATCTTTTTTTGGTATGAAAATCGTCCTTGTCTGCCCCAATCGGGAGAGCAGCTTACCACATCAGAGAATCAAGTTAAATATTCTTATTAAGATCGTGTGTGGAATCGCCCTAAGCTGCCTAGAGGTGACTCCATCCGGACCAGGCGAGGTCGAGAGAGGCAATGTGCATTGCTTAATTTCCTTGCAGGTAATCGGACTCCATACGGAGTTTATTGGCCGACGTGAATTCTGATCCGTTGGGGCAGACATACATTAGTACTCCATAAGATTTCTCCAAAAAGGCTCCATATGTGGTATTGAGGCTTCTATTGGACATTCGAGAATCGATTTTATGCACCTTCCCTGCATTTTAGCCCAGTTCCTTGTATCAATGCATATTCATGATGACTGTTGACGTCAATTTTTGGGATGTGAGTTTTACTTCGTAAGTCGTTAAAACGGAATTCCAAGAACAGAAGAATGTTTACGGAGTGGTTTCAGAGGTGTTCATAATTACCGCAGCATATCCAATCCTTATTTACGACCAAACTATTGTCGATATGACAACTGCGACTTGAATTTGATAGAAACGATCTCTGGACACGTCGGACGCCTATATATTTTTACCTAAGCCTTCTGTAGAAGTTGACTGGATGAGGAGTGAAAATCATACATCGTCTACTCTGCGAGTGACCGCGTGTAGTGAGTATTTCCTCAAAGGACTGACTAATGTAAGCTAATATAGGACTGCATCAGCTTTCGGTTGTGATATCCGCAGTTGTGAGATTGATTTGTGTCAATCGATGGTGACTACTGCAAACCTAATTTACGTGTGATGATAAAGCATATATAAGAAAAGTAGTCGCAACATTTCGTATTCTTTCACCCTTCACCTCCCATTATATTACCTACGTCAGAATTCGAACCTGAGATCTATGAAGCCTATGGATAACCGGATCTGTGTGTATTTAAAACAATCGTCCTTATTTGAGAAATATTTTAAATTTTGTAGAACATTATTATCTCGAATAAAGTAAGTAAACTGTGCCTGTAACATAATTTGCAATTAAACCAACAATTTGCCTTATTCTATGCTACCTTAAGTGATACAACCTTTGCAGAGAGATATTTTTCTTTCATCTCATCGTCCTCCATCTCTACGATTTCTTAAGTGCGCTACAACCTCAAGTCAATCTGTCAATTTTTTTCCTCATCTCAAATGAGTCCTTCATTACGTCTCGTACGAGCAAATGCGATTACAAGTTCTTATCCAACTTAACCCTTTCCCACCTACCCACACAGCCCCATTCAAACCCAACCACAATGCTGCAAAGCATAGTATCCTTTTAATTTTGCAGGCAAAGAAATTTAAACATAATTAGAGTCAACAATGACAGAAACAGCTACTACTGTGCCACTAGTGCTCCGTCTTCTATTCAAGGGGAACCACTCACCGGTTTTTCTGCAGTCTTGCAAACTTCATTCCATTCATTTGGTTAAGCACTGACAGGTTGTTCGTTAAGTAGGTGCGTAATATTCTTTACACTCTTAACCTACCAAGAAACGAGTACACTTGAATTTACAACCCCAAGGATACGCAGAAGGACGATGTCTGACACAATTTCGTTGTTTTCATTTAACAAGCAGATTCTCAGTTTTCATTGCTTAAGAAAATGTTTCCGGGTAAAGGGAAACCATGCAGACAAGCAAAACAAGTATAGAAACAGATCTGCATCCTTTCCATCCTTTCCCTTTTGCACTAGTCCTTTTCGTGTATGGAAGAATTCAGAAGGTCTCAATAGATTTTCTACAAAAATGCTTTCATTCCCGAAACGTATGTAATTCTGTCTATGGTTGAGTCCTTTATCTCTGCACTTGCTGCAGGACAAAAATCTTCAAGGATTCTTTGAAATTCAGAAGGGTTTCTGAAGAATTATCATAAAGTGAAAGGGAGAGCCCATCCATAGAGGCACGGTGCACGGAAAACTGTCGGCAAACGTTGCCGCGCACAGGTGGAAGAATTCGACAATTCAACTTCTGGGCTAGAACGAGGGACGGACGTGTATGAAAAGGTGCATTATCAGCAATATATTCCAAGGAATAATGGTTAAGTATCTTCTTTACCTTTGAGACGACAGCAAATGCTTGTTTGACAGGTAAAGTGGGTTTGTTATGGTGTTGGGTTACAAATTGCTTTACGTTCTTCAAACTTCACTTTTGAATACTTTATAACAAGGTGCACTAACGAGTTCCTAGACGGCTAAAATGATAGGAAAAACGTTGTTGAGCAGATTCGTGAATATCTCATGGAAGCCTTCGTTTACACTCTATATCGTACATATATTTGATACAGCGTGTCCTAACACTCCCATTTCCGTACAAAACTTTTTCTTTAAAAGACACGCAAACATTAACTTTTCGAGTTAACATTATTTAATGGTATCGCATTCCATAGTTGTGCCGTGTAAGCAAATCCAGGGCGTGAATGGCAAATGCAATGAAGCCCGGAAATTCTTTAGATCCATTCTATATCAATTGGTAGCATTTTCAGGGGTTGAGGTTGGGTGCTATAGTACCAATGAAATTAAATTCATTCGTAAGTAGGCTCCCAAAAACAACCCTCAAATTGGAAAAGGCATCTCATTACGTTGCTGATGCAGAATGAAGGTATGTATGGTATTGAACCGTAGACTATGACTTAACTAAGCACTTGTGAAAAATATTCTACAATTTCTGGCCTTTTTATATTTTCAAGAAAATAAATGAGATCGGCATTGGGTAGCTATTTAAGTGATTGCCTTATCACTTCTTTTTCGAAACTCATAGTGGATTTTCTGACAAATGTCCAACATTAGTCTTTGGATTATAAAAGGAGCACAGGTTCACATTTTAGGTGAGGTATGCTCCGGGTCAAAAGGTAAAATACAGAGCTTTTTGAAGATTAATGGCTGGGTTGCGTATGTGTAGAATTCAGTCTTTCAGTAAACGGTTTCGGTATTTAGAATGAACGGAGATTGGCGGAAGATAGTTTTTTGTCGATGATTTTCATGTCTATTTTATGGTTTTTAAAAAAGTTCTATCTATATGGATGGTTGATTACAAAGGTTTTCATAATAGAATTCACTAGGATTTTTTTTATAATAATACATAGGTGTGCGCAAACTGTAACATTAAACAAAGAAAAAGAATAAAACCAAGTAGGAGTAATTAACAAACAAAATAAAAGCAAAAGAGAAAAAAAATTATTCATGTATCCATCCGTTAACACAATTTTGGGATTGCCCGAGTAAAAATAATTGAGTTGGTATATTCACTGCGTTCTGGCTTTAACACATTCAAGACTCGTCGCGTGGGTTAAGTAAAATATGTAAGGCGTATTTTTAGATTGTTGTGCCTGTAGTGGGAGCGTGCATACCCGTGTGGCGGGTGTATTTTTCAATTTTTGGACCTGTAGCAGAAACGTGCATAATACTGCCGGGCTTATTTGTTCACTATGCCTATGCTCGCAACGAGCGCGTATATATTTTTAAAAATATTAACGTCTGTATTTGCTTTGGGCGTGAATTTACCATGAAGTTGGTACCGTGTAGTTCATCGACCACCTGATATTTACATTGTTCCCAATAACATATGATTCCCAAAGTGAGTCGTGACAATAATAATGATAACAATTACCTGAAATTTGGTTTTTTTTATCCTTATAC
The DNA here is from genome assembly GCA_964036015.1 of Leptarthrus brevirostris. NCBI lineage: Eukaryota > Metazoa > Arthropoda > Insecta > Diptera > Asilidae > Leptarthrus > Leptarthrus brevirostris. Next base: position 13,400,395 of record OZ038373.1, read on the forward strand.
ATATATCTTCCAGTTTCAGTTATAATCTTTATTAACCCGAGTAAAAATAAGACTCAACTGCACAAAAGTTGCCAGCTACTTCAGAGATATTTTGGTTATTTCAGACGTCGGTCTCGAATAAGTTAATCTATGAAAATAATTTTATTGTTTTCATTTTAAATTTTAGACTAGAAAAAGTGTTAACGTATCGTGCTTGTTTTGGACTGTTTCGTGCGCCTTTTATTGACACGTGCGGCCTGCCAATTGGAAAAGTGTAATTTTTACTGAGAAGTATAGTGCCTTATTTGAGTGCAATTCAGCCATTTTGACTCTGTGCGTGCCTGTTTCTGGGTAGGAATGGGGTAGTCTTATTTTTACTCGGGTGTAAGCAATATTCGAAAACACTTGTCTTGAAATTTCTGACACCATGTTCGGAATCTAGGTAGGAGTAATAGCTTAGTGTGATAAACAGACGCATTTTTATATTTATCCGGACCAAATATATTGTAACATGCACTGTAGTCTGGCAAAGTCTACGTGATGAAAACGAAACCAAGTTGTGCAATGCGCATGTCCCGAATTCCGGAAACTAGAAAAACGTCAGATGCCGTATGAAGTCAAGGCCGACTCGAACCTGTGGTGACTTGGTGTGGTGGAAACGAATAACGGAAATTTCTAGAACTAAGTTACTGCACTTTCTAGAATTAAGCTAAGTAGTATAAATAGGGCTGAGTAGCAGCCTAGTGTCAGTTATATTTTAACCAGTGAAGTGATAAGTTCAAATTGTTAAAGTGAAACGTAATATTGTGAAGAAATATTGTACAACGAACTAATTAATCGAAATGAATAAACTTGTGAAACATTCGTGATTAAAAACAAGTGTCTTAATTAATCCGTCGAGCCCGAAGAGCCCCATTTACGTTACAATTGGTGTCAGAAGTGGGATTAATTAAGAAAGACTAAAAAGTGCACTTGGAAAAAAAATGACTGTGAAATTAAAGTGAAATAGTGCAGTGAGTAATTTAAATATGGGTCGCAAATTGAAGGACTTACGTGTTCAAGACTTGAAAGGGGAATTAAATAAACGTTCCCTACCTACAATTGGAAATAAATGTGCCCTAGTAGCGTTACTACAAGAAGCTATGGAAAAAGAAGGAAGGATCCAGAGGCTTTCGTATTTGAATACGAGCTAGAAGAAGAGGAAGAAACAAGTACTCCAAGCATAATAGATCTTCTCAATGCTCTGATGTGTGAGATGAAATCTTCCAAGGAAGAACAGAAATCATCAGCGGCAGAGTTGAAATCGGCGATGGAAGCGTCCATAACTGAGTTAAAGACATCGATGGAAGAACAGAAGTCATCAATAGAAGCATCAATGGAAGGTTCCGTAAATGAGTTAAAATCAGCAATGGAAGAACAGATATCAGCGGTAGTGGAACTTAAAGCCTCGGTTGAAGAAGTGAAAGCTGAAATAGAAATCTCCGTGAGGAAACAGGTTGAGGCTTTAGAATCAGCTGTTGATACGAAATTGGAAAACATAGAGAAACGATTGGAAGAAGTCGAAATTTCTGGTCAAACGAATATGAAACAAGTTAAATGCGAAATGGAACAGTCAATGAAGAAAAATTTTGAGGAAATCAGGACTGAACTAGAAAGTGTACAGAAACGGCATTTATCGACTTTATCTTCAGATGTGACTGTGAACAAAAGGCTTCATCCTCCAACATTTGACGGCCAAACGCCCTGGCAAACATACCAAACATTCGTGATTAAAAACAAGTGTCTTAATTAATCCGTCGACCCCGAAGAGCCCCATTTACGTTACAATATATACATGTATTTCGCACATGAAGTAAACGCAACATTAAGTTTTCTCCTGGATGCACTGTCAATATTACAATAAATACAACTAAGCATAAGTAAAAATCGGTACAAGTAAAGTCTTCACCAGATGTCCACGCAATATACGTTACATCTATGCATCATTGTTAACTCCCAAATTTTTTACTACACTCATTTATTCAATGGTACATATATGGTTCAAATTCAATAGCGGAACACATGAAGTATCAATAGGTCTATTAAAAAGAATAATACATTGCTGTTTCGCTGGAATCAGTAAAATGATATTAGTTCTCGCCTAGAAAATAAGTTGGATTAGGCCGTGATTAAACTTTGTAACGTTGATTGCAATATTATCGACAGGACAAGGTAGAAATAACTAGACATTATCAACATAAATCAACATAGAACTACATTTAGGAATACCAGCTATATGATTAATACATAGATCAAACAGTAATAGGCCCAATATCAACCCTTGTGGAACACCAGAGTATTGGTAACAATTTAGAGCAACATGAGTCAACGAGAATACGCACACACTTAACAACACAGAGAACAGAAATCGCTTCAGTTAATCCTCAGTAATGCACGCCAAACCGAGTGAGAATAATATATAGTAAAGGTAATCTCCTAAAGTCATATGGGGTATGGCTGCGAGACCACTGGAGTCTATATTTGAGTTAAAAGTTTTTGAATAAGGGCCAGGTCAGTAACTTCACGTCGTTTTTCCAAGTAGTGTGAACTAAGCAACCGTAAGCGGTCTACATAAGAAGGAAATCTGAGCGTACTTAACCTTAATCTAACCAAACTTTGCTGTATCGACTCAATACGTCTAGAATGAATATCCTAGTGGCCAAACTTAAGGTGCATACACGATAATTGGTCTAACCAAAGAAGATAACAAGTGAATCAAGGTATGCCGTTTTGCATAACCCAGAACTGAATTACTTCTAGAAACAATAAAGCTTATGTGTATAGTGAAATCGAATTTTTTATAAAGCTTCACAGTCTCACAGTCAGTCACGACCTGCACGCGTCAGATATTAGTTTCCCCAAAAGTACAATCAAAGACGTGCAGATTAAGACTCCTAAAGAACGACATACACATTTTTCCAAGTTAAGCTGGTGGCTATTAGATCCATACCAGTCATTGAACGCATTTAAATAATACTAAATGCGGGAAGATTCACAACTGTTGCTAACGCAAGAAAAATCTATATATCGTTTGGATCTCTTCAGACTTTGATGTGCCCAATTAGGTGGATAATGTCTTCAATGACAAGAATAAACAGCAGTGGACCCAAGTGGCTACCCTGCGGTAGATCTGATGAAGCTCTAACGATTCTAGATAAGGTGTTACGAAAACATGGCCTATCCTTTAAGTAAGAACAGATCCAATCGAGCAATGAAGGCAAAAACACGACTTTCTAAGCTTGTGCATAATTACAGAGTGAGCAAGGTTATCAAATGCCTTGCTGATGTCAGTGTAGACGCAATTGGTCTGGAGACCAATTTGGAAGTCTGAGATTATGTGGGAAGTGAATCCTAGCAAGTTATTTGTCGTTGATCTACCAGGCAGAGAGAGAGAGAGAGACATGATTAAGAGCTTACACTGCCCTATAAGCTGTGAGAACAGCTGCGCGATTGGCCGTTAATTTGTTATCAAGTTCTTATGATCCTTTTTATAAACATAAATTACAAAGGAGCTCTTTTATAGCATGAGAAATCTACAAGCTTGAAGAGACTTGTTGAGGATGAGTGCTAATGGAGTGCGTAGGGGTTCAAAGCAGGCTTTCACGAACTCATGTGGGACACCATCCAGGCTAGTGGAAAATTCCTGTTTACTGATATTATTGATATTAAAATCGTGAGATATAAGGGGCATAGGAATGAAGGCACCTGGAAAATATTGGATATAATCAATTTCTTCCGGGAAGCACAAAATTGCAAGAAGAAAAGATGCTCTCAAAAACTAATGCAAAGTTATCGGCTGTAGACGGACGTTCTCTACTTCATATTTACGAAATTGAAAAAAATTCTAAGGCCAATATGCAAGTTATTGCGAAAACTATCAAGGCATTCGATTTATAACGATGAAAATTACTCTAGAAAACTAGCATATTAAACGACGTAAGTAAGTTTCCGATAGTCTATTTTTGCTATTCTTAAGCCTCCGAAGTTCTCTAGTATACTAGGGGCGAAAACGACGGGATGGTCCAAACGATGTAATCGAAAATGGCCGATATTAGTGTAAATAACAAACTCCCAATGACGTTAAGACATCGCTATGGATGGTGGTGGGAAGTAAGTGACATATACAAATAATCGAAAACGACCTGTGCTAATCTCGGAAACTCAAATCCGATTTCAATGGGGCTCTTACGAGAAGGTATACCATTTTCTTAGACATTAGTAGGTCCCCTTTACATGTAATATTCGTCGATTTTGAGAAGGCGTTTGGCAGCGTTGATCGCGATAATATATGTATGGGCATATTTATGTAGGAGAGATATCCAGAAAAAATTATCACCATCATAAAGTAGTTCTACTAAGGAGCCCAATGTCACATCATACACAAGGAAAAACTGTCGGAGCACTTTCAAGTGCTGATTGGAGTGAGACAAGGATGCATACTGTCACCTTTGCTTTTTCTGATCGTCATTAATGACGTATTGTGCAGCGCCCTAGACGACCACTCAGGGATTAGATGGGAACTCTTTAACCACCTTACCCATATGGACTATGCCGACGATGTACGTCTCTCGTCCAACAAACAAAGTTATATAGCCCAAATGTCCGAATCCATGAGCAGAAAAGATCGCAGAGCAGGGCTTAAGATCAATGCTGCTAAAATCAAACTTATCAGCTTGGACTCCAGAAGATAACATGAAATTTATCGGAAAGACCAGCAAATAGAGCAAGTCTATAAAGTTGCTAGCTCGGAAGTATAGTTACAGTGGACGGCTGAGCGGCCCAGCGCAATAATAATATCTCTAGACGCATAAAATTTCGGATCTTCGAGTCGAACGTAAAATCTGTTCTGTTGTATGGTTGTTCAACATGGATGTCAAATAACATCTAAAGTACAAGCCTTTGTCAACCGGTGTCTCCGGCGCATCCTTAACATCCATTGGCCGGAGGTCAGTACCAAGGAATACCTACGCAGACTTGCGGGCAAAGACGACAAAAACATCAGTATTCGCAGGCGAAAGTGGCAATGGATAGGCCACACACTAAGAAAAGTACCAAACAACATCTCACAGCAAGCTCTAGATTGGAATTCCAACAGAATCCAAGAAAGACGACGAATTGAACGACCGCGCAACACATGGAGAAGATGCGTCGAGAGGGAAGGCACCCAGGTAAACAAATCCTGGCCATAGTTGAAGGCGTTGGTGCAGACCCGGACCAGGTGGAGAGTCGGTTTAATAGACGTCCAATGCCCCGCAAGGGGTTAAGGAGAGAGAGCGAGATTGTCAACTGTAGTGACAATTTTGCTGGTGCTTATCATTCAATTCTTTAAAAAAAAATCTTAAAAAAGTTTGTAAAATTTTAAAAATTATCTACAGTTTCCCTCTGATGAGGAAATATTCGCATTCAATATTAAATTTCCATAAAAATTTCAATTTTATTGAGGGACATGAAACAAATTTCAATTTCACAAAAAACCCTTCCACCGGACATTATGTCACCGCCACATCACTAAAAGTGATTTTATTCTTCAAAGTGAGAGCACATGCATGCATGCTTTAATGAAATTTAACGTATCCACCCCCCCCTTTCTCTCATCCTTTCGGAGGAGAATTACACTGCAGTTCATCATGCTACCGAAAACCGCAGGAATTTCGCATTTTTTACGACTTTTAAACTTTTATTAAATTTTCGTTAAAATTCCATTCTGTGCGGGAAGGAAAAGTTACAACATCCTTATTGGCTAAGTTTTAAACATCGATTTCCCCCCTATGAATATTTCCCAATCCCCCACATTTTACAACCGATGGAATCTTTAAGGTATTGTACGAGGAGAAAGAAGTTTCCGTTTCCCCGGATATAGAAAACCAAAACGTGTTACTATTTCATACCGCTAGGGATTCAATTTCTAAACTTCTTGGATGGTGCATAGAGCAAATGAGCTGAAGTCTGGCGAGACTAGACCAAGTTTATCTTTGTCTGATTTTGGTTGCCATGTTAAGTGAGCAAAGCTCATTTTAGAAGCTGGAATCAATAGATTTGGTTGCCCTTGGGTAAACACGACAGAGCGAAATTCAGTAAGGGGATAATCGAATTTTACTTAAAATTTAAATTGTTTGGAAGTTTAACTATCGAATGTGGTTGGGATTCGTCACTGTATGGATCATGCAGAGGATGTTTAGTTGCATTGGCGTTTACATCAATCAAAGTAATTTTAGTGTTGGTGTTGCACAAAATTCGATCAAATTAAATGGGAAATTTGCAATTAATGTGCCTTGTATGAGAAAACAAGCAGATGATTGATTAAAACCGAATAGCTGATATTGCTTGAAAGGTCTAATTGCCAACATTTAGCAGCATTAATTCCAATTATTCTAAATTAACAAATAAGTTTCGATTTACTTTCATTAAATTTATAGCTCAGGATAGCTCGCAAGCAGAGATTGTGGCCAATGAAAGCGTGACAAGAGTACTGCTGCCGCACAAGGACCTGCAAGGGCATAGTGAAATTTCCTTGTATAGCGATAGTCAAGCAGCCATTAAGGCGCTCGACTCAAACACGGTAAAATCACTGCTGGTGGACCGGTCTCCAAAGTTTGGGGGCTCCACACAGGGGGATATTTTGCTGGGTACGCGGTCATAGAGATGTGACGGGTAACGAGACTGCCGATGATCTGGGGAAAGAAGGTTCACAGTTGGAGCCTTGACTAACAGTAGGCATCTTATTTCAATAAAAGGAGAAATCGACCTAAAAGCTGTTCAGCTCGCCGAGCGTAAGTGGATCGGTCTGACAACCTGCGAGATATTAAGGAGGATGTGAAAGAGTGGAATAAACAGATACAGGTGTTCTTAATGAAGGAATGCCTCCGTAATATCACTGCGATTATAAGGGGCACTGCCTTTTTGGTAGTCATGCCGTCCGCATGCAGGAATATGCACTTCTGCCGGAGTTGCCTGAACGAGACAGGAGTTGAACGCATTCAGCATTTACTTTGCGAATGCCCTGGACCAGCTAGAAGGTTTCAGACCTTCGGATCGTATCACGAAGACCATGTGGAAAACCTAAGATGAGAAGAAGACTAATTGCCTACTTAATATAACTCAAACTCAACGTAAAACTATAAGCGCGATCTACACCGTCCACTGTCTTACGGTGATACATGCGCTAAGAATTGGTGTTTCCGACACTGATTTGTATAAACATTGTCAGAAACCTAATACCAAAGAAACTGTAGAGCACCTCTTATGTCGTTATACTGCGCTTGCTAAGACAAGACAGGAAGTACTAGGCCACCACTTTTTTGAAAGATTAAAAGAAGCCTCGAAAATCAGCACATAAAGCATTCTGAAGTTAGCAACGGAGACGGATACCTTTGATACCAATAGAGTACACCTCTGCAATGATCGCAAAATGAAATCCTCAGGACTTAGGGCATCTGACCGTGGCAGCGCTATGGACCTGATGTACTCTCTAAGCAAACCTCCCCATTTGAACAGATATGTTCACCCGCATCGTGCCATCTGGTCGCGCTAAGTTTCTTGATTATTATATCGGTTCACCTCATTTAGGACTACAATCAGCCTTCCGTTAGGAAGCAGAGTTCCTACATTCCAAATATGAATTCATATCCTTGATCTAAAAGCAAAGGCCGTCATCGTGTTATTCGTCGAAATCCGAAGCTCAATTTGTAGATTCGAAGCAATGTTATTTTTACAGGAGAAAATTACTGGCGCTCAGCTCAACCAACATAACTCTGTTTAGGAAATTTCACTGTAGTCGAGAAGCAACCAACTCTTATTTAAAACTTACACCAAAAGTAATAATAATCGCTGACAAAATGATATGTCAAGATCGCTTTAGCGTGAATATTTTCTCCCTAATAAGAAAAATTGGGGACTTCATGCCAAAATATAGCTCTCTAAACGATAAGAATGAACAGTAGGTTAGCTACTGAAGTTTCATCTTCGCGGTGAGGTTGAAAACTCTAATATAAAAATATTTACGGACGGCTCCAAAATGGACTGCGAAGTCGGAGCAGGAATACAATCCGAATCGCTGAAGGTCTCCAGGTCATACAGGCTCCTAAACTACGCTAGCGTCTTTCAAGCAGAGCTGCTGAAGGCGTGCGAAAACTGAACGGAGGAATCAGCAGGGTGCAACGTCGCTATTTTATCGGACAGTCAGGCTGCTATTAAATCTCTTGACTCAGCTCTAAATTGGTAGAGAGATGCTACGAGGAACTAACTCACCTAAACGACGGGTTCACCAACACCTTGATCTGGGTGTCAGAACACAGAAATGACAGTTCTGACGAGGGACCTAGGCGGGGCTCTGGTCTTCGTGGCTCCCTTGCGGAGATGGTGCACATTCCGTTTGGTACCGTTAACGTTATCAACGTCAGACTCCAGATGAAAGAGAGCCTAACCTGCGCCAAATCTAGGAAGATATGGCCGAGTTATGACATAAAAAGAACAAGATAACTCCAAATTTAACAAGAACCGAAGGGATGTCGCCAGGACAACGGCGTTGTGCATGGGTCATTGGGCAATCGGGGATCATGCTGTAAGGCTAGGCATCTCTTTTAATGCACATTGTCGCAGCTGCAGGGATGAGGGCACGAATGAAAGTCTCTTTTACTTCATCTGCAAATATCCAGCACTGGCTAGGTCAAGATATGGGGCATTCGGCAGCCTGTGCTTCAGTAAATTGGGAGAGATATCGGGGAGAAAAATTTGAGAAGTAGTCCACTACAGGATGGATCTGATAACCTTCCCTCGATCGCTTATATCTCGACTTATACCATTATGTATCTCCAAATAATTGAGTCACGAGTGTGGTATCAAAACAGCACATTGGTACTTATTTGTTCTCCGCCGCTTTGGAAACCTTCACTTTCACTTTAACTAACTAACTATCATAATTAAAAGGCAAACAACCCGCTTTATAAACTCCCAATTTAAAAACCAGCTTAAGGTTATAAAGGTAAATTCAGGTATCTTCAGACGGGTGAATAGGTTAGTAGGTCGACAACATACCTTTCTGCACCAAATCGGAATAGGTAGATGATAACATGACCTGCAAAAATTGCATATTTCTCTGCGAGTAGGTATACCGATCACTTCACAGTGGTAAAATTAAAATAACAATAGAAAACGAAGTGAACCAACAGGTGAAATAATTTAAAACTCCCAACCAAGGTGAATATCACTGATTTCTCTCATTTTCGTATTGAAACCCGGAGTTACAACCATCTGTCCAATGTCCAGAATTCTTCGCCTGCTTCTTTTACACAAAATTCCTAACTAAAACAGGAAATGGAATGAAACCAGAACGAATATCTCTTTTCGTTCTGAAGAAACTACTGGATCTGGATATTGTTTTCCTAGCGGCAAAAATTATTGCAGTACCGAAAAATTTTACTGGCTCCCGAAATATTGGCGATTTTCACCCTTGGTATAGAAAAAAAACTGGAAACTCAACAGTTGATGCTCCTGCCAAATTTCACTACGATATATCCAAAGGGCTAAATCGTAGTTTGGTAACTATTGCTTGCCTAAAAATTTTTCCGAAACCTTCGACAAGACTGAAAGGATTAATTTTTAAAATGATTAAGTTCCGAATGATCATGGAAACAATTAGAATCGTTCATATAATAGTTTTCTGCCAAACAGGAGATTTTACACAGATATAAATGGAATTATGGCTTGAATTGATTTTGACCGCCGTTCCTAAAGGCTCCATCCTTGGACCTCTCCTCTTTAATATTTTCACTTTAGCATATAATAACAATAATGCCCTCAAGTACAAAGTTTCTTCCCTCTTTGACTATTGGAAAATCAGAAGCTTCGAAATAAATAAATAAAGAGACGGAGTTGGATCAATGCGTTGAGCGCCAATACCAACATGCCATGGGTCCCGGGTTCGAGACCAGATGACCGTGAGCATTTATTAAGAAATAAAAATAATCCACTCCGTCTCTGGGCTGTTGTCTAGCTCGCAGCAATGCAAACAAGACTCAAGCTTCCTCACTTCCCTTACCCTAAATTCCCTTTCGGCCAAAACCATGCTAACGCATCAAAGGGTTGTCCCCTAGGATTTGGCCACATCGAATAAAAAAAAACAATTTTAATAAAATCGAAGTAATTGTTTTCAGGAACCCGGCAAGGAATTCTTGAGGTGCCCAGATTTTCTTGTTAGCTAAAAGAGCCTAAATTTATCCGTAACACATCTGAAGTTTTCCCAACTTCAGCAACTTTATGAGATTTAAAACTCATGTCATACACCATCAAATAGTCAAACATGGTCTACGGAATACTAAGTCCGCTAGCACTTTCTTCCAAAGTAAAGCTCCTATTGTGCAAACAATTAATTCGGCCAATACTGGATTGATATCTCAGCAAATCGTTCTCGTCTGTATAGCTTAAGTTAATATAAGCGGAAACCGGTATGCAACATTAGTCCTAAATCGCCGTCATATTACTTTATTCAACCCTTCCAACAGCTGATCCTTTTCAAGTCGGATTTGAGCGATTCATCAATATCATAAATATCATCAATACTTGATTGCCATTTTACGAAAACTGAGGAGTTAAGTAAAAGTGTTGTCTTTAACACTTTTACTTAACTCCTCAGTTTTACATATTTTAATTAGAATTTTGGAGCTTAACTTTAACTTCATCGTTTCCATAAATTATTCGTGAGAACACAGGTCTTTATTAGCTTTCCTGTTCGCTCAAGACAAAATTTAATCTCTCCCTGTCGAAAATTATTGCGATAAGATACTTTGATAGTTTTACAATCTCTTTACAGACAATTAAATTTGCTTCAACCTATCAATCTACAAAAAGCCCTCCATGTATCATGATGAATACAAGGAGGAATACTTTACTAAAGGAGCTAAATCCTCGAGCGCGACGTGGATGTGTCAGTCTTTAAACTTAATTTTGTATACTTAAAACTCAACTACAAGAATTACTTGAAACCGAGTAAAAGTAGCTGATTAATTCGTACATGGCGGTTGTAACTCGAGATTAGTTTGACATAATTCCTGAGAATGGAATTACACCCTCATCGTTCAGCGTGAATAGTCTCTGTACCAACTCAAAACAAATAAGTAGATAAACTTAAAAACTTCTATTTGTTCGCTCTTTTCTTATATTCTATTTCCTCAAGATATCTTGTTACTAAATAGTTTCTATTTAGTTGTAGCCAAGTTTTATAGTATCGATTTCCTTGTTTGTGTTAGTGATACTTCGTGCTGAGACTTTAGTGCTATTACATAAAATTATAGTGCTTACTACAAGTTGCAGTTTTATTTTGTTTTCTTCCTGGTGAGAAATTGCCATCCAGCCACCTGTAAGGTGCACCTACATAATAAAAGCCAAGAAACTTTCTCTACTTTAAAATTTTTTTTAAATTACAGGTAATTGAAGAATTTGCTTCCCTTTGACCTGATTTGTATCAACAACGATTTCATGTTCACCTTCCTCTACTATTATTGTTTCGTACCCACTCAAAGTGTTAATGGCCGCTTGCTTTAAGTCTTCGCGTAAGTATGGGAAAATTGGTGTAATTAAAGCTGAAAAAAATTAAAAAAAAATTTTTATACGATGTGGCCAAAGCCTAGGGGACAACCCTTTGATGCGTTAGCATAGTTTTGGGCGGAAGGGAATTAGGGTAAGGGAGGGTGAGGAAACTTGAGTCTCGTTTTTGAATTGCTGCTAGCTAGACAATAGCCCAGAAACGGAGTGGTTTATTTTTAATTTCTTAATAAAAGCTGACGGGGAGACCTGGTCTCGAACCTGGGACCCATGGCGTTCGGCTCAACGAATTGATCCAACTCCGTTTACGAAGTGGATTAACATTTATTGTGGCCAGGTGTTCGATTTCTCGCCTTCAGGGAACGCTTCGAAGGGACTTTAATAATAGTGCGCACACAAAGCACAGGCAATACCTACCTTAACGTTTAAGAAATCTCTTTCAATTCGAACTTTAGGTTGCTAAGGACATTGCTCCAAAATTGGGTTTCGGAAAGACCTGTACTTGTAACTTTTGTCGGCATTGTTGGTTTTCGAACTTGTTATGATTGATATGACTTTACTACCGCTTGCGGGCTGGTCTATATTAAATCTGGAGTTACCCAGTTCGAGTACAGACTTTTCGCAATAAGTACGCGCCTAGACTTAAAATACAAAACAGGAACTTTTTGGTCAAATTCAAATTTTCTAATAAAAAAAGGTCGTTAAGAAGAATCTCCCAAAGTAAGCCAAAAGCATCCAGAATTTTGGAGTCCTGACTTCTATCTCGTGGTCACAAAGTCGAATAGCACTAGTACTAGGCTAACTTTAAACTTCATCTCAATTTTAAATTGAACGCCCTCGCTGTTGGCCAGAGCACTTGTTTAAAAATATAATAATGGACCTGTCATTGAGGATAGGGGATCACCTAACACTTTTGAGGTTGAAAACTAAAACATATAATATGACTTTAAAACTTTATTTAACTGTTGTTCAGATTGCGGTGCATTTGGGAACTAGTTAGCGTCTTCACTAATTGCTGACGGCTGAATCACGCGAGTCATAGGTCCAACTCATAACCGGGCATCCATTAATAACACGCCACGGTCGGTGCTGTCGATTCTAGTGAGATGCGATTCCTCTTCTAAACATACTGGCTCGTCTTAAAATCTCTGATTTCAATATGAATTGTCCAGGTAAATCCACACCTCTCTTCGTCGTGGTACCATGTGTTGTCATCTTGAATTGTAAATATTGGATAAAGTTAGCTTTCCGAATACTTAGGTATGTTATTTGGTGGTTCCATGGTTGTGTTCAGGGGAAGGAGTTGTGTAAGAAGGCAGGGTGAAAGATAAGAATTTGTAAAATGAGTTAATATAGTAAATAAATAGTGTGCATTGACAAATAACTAGGGTTCATGGCGAAGACAAATTCAAAGATCTACAATTTACTGCTTTACAGGCTCATTACATGATAAGGGACAAATTTTGGTTGTCGGTCTGTGAACTTCTGAGGTTGACGTTTTTACTGTTATTACTCTAACAAGAGAGTCCTTACCGGGATGTGTCTTTATTACATGGCCCAGCTTTCATTTGAAAGGAGGTAGCCGCTCATCTTTCAGCAGGACCAAATTACCGATTTCATCATTCTTTTGCCGTTGACCCTATTTGGGTCCTTGTTGTAAGCGCCACAAATACTCGGTCCTCCATCGGTTCCACAATTCTTGCCTGATCCTTTGGATGTACTGCCATCTATGGCATGCATTTCGAAGTCAGAAAGCTCTCCTCGGGTGGAGTAAAAATGGGACCTCCTATGAGAAGGCGGGCTGGAATTAAAACTCCATAATCATTTAAATATCATCCGATAAGGGGCACAAGGGGCGCGAGTTCAAGATACTTTCAATTTGGGTCGTGAGTGTAACGAGCTCTTCGTAAACAAAGAACGAGTTTCCAGCTTGAAATGAAATGTTAGTGACTTCACTCCAGCTCCCAAAGGCCACTGAAGTGGGGTGAGGATGGGGAATGAAGCTTCACTTAATGCCATCAGAGCTAGGGTTGGGTTAGGTTCCAAGTGGTAGCAACCGGGCAATGCACCCTAGAATGTAGCCAAGTAACTAATGCGGGAGGAGATAACCTCTTGAAAAAATCCCCCTAACTCCAAGGGAGTCTGCAGTGTCGTCGTCCCCTCTGCAGGACCCAGGGGTAATTGGGTCACGAATGGCGTTACCTCGGGCGCTTCTGTGGGAGTGGAGGTAGATTGTATGGGAGACCCCAACAGGTTGGCTATACCCACGGTACCCACAACACAACAGTAGCAGCTTTGGGAAAATTACCTTTCGAAGATACTGTGGCGGCTATGGATTCTGACTCGCTCCCGCCGGCTGAAACTTCTGTAGTAGTCCTGGAAGAGGCTGCCATTGGCATAATAATAACTAGCACTTCCTCAGGTGCGGCGGTGCAGAGACGGGAGACTCTAACGAGTTGGCTATCTCCGCGATGCGCACACCAGTAGAAGATGCAGACCTGCCTTCCGAAGGGTTAGCTGCGGTTAATCCGGAGGGGGTTCCTTGTCCTGGCCTAGGACTAAAGCGTTACGGCCTGGAACCCTTCAATGTCGTAGACAGTGAAGGGGTGAGGGTTGTAACTAACGCATGGACCAAGAAGGAATACTGGAGACGGTAGGAAAATATGGATTTATGCAGATAGGCTAGGATTCTAGCAGTGAACCAGGAAACCGAGGTTAGTGGCGACAGTGTTATAACTGGATACTCAGTTGCCCCCACTAAGGGAGACTGGGAGGGGATGAAAAGGGACCCGGTTATGTGGTCTGTTTCGGCTAATCCCCAGAGAGGTGTTTTTAGTGAATAAGAATCTCACACTACCGGAGGGCACGGTCACGGGCTGTCTGGTGCCTTTTGGAAGATTTTCACCTCTCCTGCAAAAAAAAAACCTCACTCTCGCGGCGGTCTTTAACTCTTTATCTAATTGAACTTTTGCACCTATAAAATTCTGCCGTTAAATACCCTTTTGGATAATCCACGATATGAGAAATAAACCTCCTAAAGGCTGTGAGGAATGAGGCAGTCCAAATGTATCGACTTTATACAGAGGAATACAAATACCACAAAGTAGTCTTTATAGGTGCTACTGCCTCTGCATATACTCAGTCTTATATTTAGATGCCTGTGTAATCTGTACGTACATAAGTAAAGGGTCTCTTTACTTATGTATATATACTATTTCGGAGGGAAAGTTGGCCATGAGTTGAGACTGGGCATTCTTTGTCCACCGAAAACATTTGTTAAAGCATCTTTTAACCACATTCCGTGCTTCGATCGATAATAAGTAAGAAATGTCGGGATATATGAAGAAGTTCTTAAGAGGTCTTAGCTCGAGAATGTTTGGAATCTTCAATCATTGGAGTCTTCTGTTGGGACCAGTGATTTTCCTTTTCTTTGAGGTATAATAGATCTTCTAACCAAATGGAATGATTCACTAAGTTCTCCCCAAGAATACCACGACTGCTACTATCTGCGGGGTTTTGAGAAGACGGAACATGTCGCCGCTTAGGAGCACCGATATTGGTTAGTATAGGGGCTACCCCGTTGCTGAAAAAGGTTTTGAAAGAATTTGGGGTCTTTCGAAGCCAGAAAAGTACGATGGTAGAGTCTGCCCACACATATATGTAGGTAAGAACTATTGAAAGAGATTCACTCTCTTATATTTTTGAGTAATTTGGACACTAAGCATGAGCCACATGGTCCTAGATGGGGCAGTGTTACTCTTGTGACAGAGCCGAGTAAGAAAAATATTCGAACACCGCAAGTTTATAAAAGACGACTTTAGCCTCAAGTAAAATAAATGATTTATACAGCCGGTAAAATAAGTAAGGTAGATTAATTTAGGTCACTATGGCGGCCTGACGCATAGGGCTACTAAAATCAGTTGGCCTACGTCCAAGAGGTATCGATTTGCGATAGTCGGAGAGCTACTTTATTTCTATCGAATTTCTCCGTCGCGAACGATTTTTTCTTGGCTACTGATACGTAGATCAAAATGAATAAAGCTACTTAAGGTTGGCCTCTAGCTACCTGTAAGCTGTCTCTTAACACGAATGCAACCAAGCGAGCGAAATACAAATGGGCAAATGTTTCTACGTGCCATGCGGGCAGATAGATCAGTTGTGACCACAGGTCACTGCCCCATTGGTACACACGCGAAGATTTTATGGCTCCTGTCAAATGATTTGCGCATATAGTGCAGGGACGACTCTAGCCCTACTTTGGCATGCATGCGGAAGGCCTTCCTATGTGACTATTTTTTTTGGATAGTCTCTGCGTTCTCGAGACGGCTGGCGCATGAAATTTCTGGCGCTTTACTAATAGCTCCAGATAGTGTCAGTAAGGAGTTGTGTGAATCTCATTCCGATGAAATCACAACAGACCTATTCGAGGTCTAAGCGTGTTCTTTTATAAGACCCTTATCTACGGGCATATCTTTTCTGCTTAAGTTTTATTGTATATTATTCAATAATTTCAAAGAAATTTTCGCTAGAAACTGCAGAGTTGCGAAACCTGTCATTTCCCTAAAAGACGAGAACCTCTTAAAGCGCTGCTATTCCTTTATCGAAACTGCTGTCAAACTTTCAGAGGAGTCGGAAACGCGATGAAATTTATGTTTTGCGTAAAATTTTCCATTTGGCAAAAGTTAGCAAGCCAAGCAATATTTTTGATGTATGAGTTGTGTAAATTGCACGATTTAGAAAGTATCTGTTTCTGATTGTTGTTCCCTTTTCCACTCCTTTATTCTTCTTCGGTAAACAATTTTAAAACTTTAGCTATACCAATACACACTGTTCTGGGAAACCTTAATTTGAAAGACAGCCGCAACAGGTATAATATCTTCTCTCTGCCAGCATATTATATGTTCAAGGATTTGTTTCGCGACGAAAAATTCCCCGAGTCAACTTCACTCCACGTTAATGAAGAAACTTCTTAAGCGACCACACCTGGTCACCCAGCAAAATTTAATACAGACCTGTCTCCAGCTATGACGTGCGTGTGCGCGCTTCAGAAAAGTTTAATCATGAAAGTTGAGAAATTTGTCTTAGCTGGTATCTTGGGAGAAAAGTTCTACTCGCAAGGAGGAAAGTTTCATTTTTTTTTTGAAATAAATATGAATAAAAGTCCTTCATTGGCAGGGTATACCAAAAAGAGAAGTTTCATGTACACATGTACCTAGACCTGCTAAATAAAGCACGATGTGTGGCAAAGTTAATTCGAGTTTCGTGCCAAGAGAATATCATAGAATGCCAGGATACATGTAAATACCAAAACTTCTCAGCCTGCTTGGATTACTTAGCCACCACATCGTATACCTTGCGGAAAATTCAACGTTATTTATGAGTCTTCCAAACTTCCTTAAGCATATATTACTATCGTCCTCCCGAGGCTCCGCTTCCACCGCCCAGTCTCTCTAGACAACATTGCCCCACTGCGTATTTAGGATACGAAACTTAAGATAAAAGAGATTCATTTATTGCATAGCAAAGTTCCAACGCTCTACAAGAGTTGTGCTCGGTTCTTCCATCGAGGCCGTCATGGATAAAAAATTGGGTTTTGTAACACGTCGGTAATAACATGCTTTCACTCATAAAGTAGGAACATTTTTCTTTATGAGGGCTTCTGTCTCGGTTGGTCGATTCCCTTACATTTTTGCATTTATTACTGTAATTTGGTCAAAAACTGTACAAGAAGTTTCCGTGTAGAAGACAAGAAGCCTTCTGTTATTTATTTATTTTTTTATAATATCGTTTCCATATTCTTGAGGAGGAGATACTTTTGTGTTTGTTTTTCGGTGGAGCCTTCACTTGTAGTATGTGCAAGAGCACTTAACTTTAATATTTTGAAGAAAAATTTAAGAAAATAAATGCAAATTGCAGTTTCAATATGCCGCGAAGCGATGGGGGAGCCTTGTTGGGGTTTTCATTTTATAGGCTTCTTATGAAATGAGTTCAGTTTTAATTTTATTTAAATGTGCCCTAAATTCACAAGAAAACTCCTTGGTATATGCCAAAGGGTACTTGCTTTTATGAGAGGTGCATGTTCAGAGGATATGATTCATATTGCAAAAAATTTTAATGCTTAAGATATAAAACTAAAAAGGAAATTTAAATTCTTAGTGGCTTTGTATAAGCAAGAGAGCCGTAAAGAAATTTTTCAAATAATCTTTTGAATCTAATAATCATCGCTGTAAATTTAGTTTTCAACAATCGTTCAATTAATTTTGCAACATGCATATGGCGCCAACTACATGTCACGATAAAAAACGAATTATTTTTTTGAATTACAATAAATTTTTTATGATTTGAAACATTTGGTAATATCTACTACTGTAAGCCCCAACATCTTAAACAATATTTACAAAATTACCTCTATCTCTTTTTCCGTCCAGTGCAGTATACATTTAACAGTATGTCAAATCAAAAATTACTGGAAGCCTTCAGCACAACCCACAATTAAACCAAGCCACCATGGGGGGATGTTTATTTGGGGTTCTCGCGTAGAGACTTCAACAGCGCGGTCTTAAATCCTTTAAGACGATAAAAAGACCGGTGAAGCATTCTTTTGAATGAAGATTTGTTTATCAACCTGATAGCAAGTCCTAATCTCAACTCGACATGGAGTATCCTGGGGTAAATTTTTGATGGGAGTGAACAGGAGGGGACGCATATTGCGCAATCTTTGCCACAAAATAAATCTTATGTGGAAACAGAAAGCCAAAATTTTACGGATTAAGCTGTGACAACTTTCGTTGTCATATCATTGGACTTTTGATCATTTAATGTGAGAGCTCGGCTTCTTAACGGCCAATTATTTCCAACTAAATAGGATGTAAAGAAAAGCGCCCGGCGAACAACATAAATGAGCAGCCAATCATTAGCAATATGTTTATGGGCTAATTACGTACTAGAACAAAAGCGTGACAAAATCTGAGTTTCTTTCCTACATTCGGCCCTCCTGACCCGAATGATAAATCTTGACCCCATTTCTTCATGCCAACAGAAGCTGCTCTCGTGAGCCCTGGTGATATCCCACCTTTTCGCCAACTCTGGTAATCTATCTTCTCCTGAAATTTCTCGAAATCCTGCGATAGCGTTCGCTCTCATATTCAATCGAGTAAATATCTTGAAAGGAGAGAACTTCGTACTTCTAGCGTACTTCTACGTGTTTTTACCATTTTAGCTAATAGTGGAATTAAAACTCGATTTACTCTTTCCACCTGGCCGTTCCCTCTTGGCACTCCTGTAGTGATTACTAGATGTAGAGCTTTTTCACCTGCACAATAATCTTTTAAATAACTTGACTGTAAAACCCGCTCCTCGATCTGAGATAATTCTCTAAGGATTACCATACACTGCGGATTGCTTCCTTAAACAGTGTATTACTTCTTCACTGGAAAACAACCACACGAACTTAGAAAAAGCGTCCACGACTACAAGTAGCATGATTATACTTCTTCCTAGTTTTTTTCCATTGGACCGACATGGTCAATATGATAGGTCTATAGCGGACGATCTTCTTTATTTATTGGTGACATAAATCTTTCTTGTTTCCCGGCCTTCCGCTCTGCCATTACGCATTCTATACAGCTGCTAACCATTCGTTCTACCTTGGGTTTAAAATTAGTTATATTATAAAGTTTTTTAATTAAGTCTCCCGTCCTTGCAGATGAAAAATATCCTTGCTAATGTCTTCTATTGAAGAGGGTATAGCAACTAACTCTCTTGATGGATCCTTAAATAAAACACAATTCTTCACATAGAAATCGTCATGTTCACTATTTTTTAAAATCTTCAGTTTGGTCGTCAGAAACTCATCTCCCAGTTGGGCTTAACTAATACAATGAGTCATAGTATCGGCGATAGGCACCGCTATTCTACTGAGAGCATCAACGTGTACCATCTTTGCTCCTGGTCTATGTTCGATTTCATAATCGTACTCCTGCATATACATGGGCCCATCTAGGAACACTTAATGGAATGTCTTTCTTTTTCAAGGTCGTAGCAAATTCATTACAGTCAGTTATTATTGTAATTCTTTTCCCTAGAATATAAATTCTCCACTTCTTAAGAACTTGTACTATGGCCAGTACTTCTAATTCGTTTGAATGGTAACACTGCTCTGCGGGGCTTGTATTATTACTCATATATTGCACAGGATGCAATTGCTGATCATGTTTACCTCTTTGTAGCTCCTGAAAAATATGTCAGCACGTTAAAGCCAATCGTAGAAATAGCATTTGAATCTGTGCTGATGCAGGAATACTATCCCGGTATTGTGATCGAGAAGGTGCATACATCGTGGTCCTAGCAGTTGAAAAGGCTACCATACTTTAATTTGAACTTTTTAAATCCACAATCACACTCTCATTAGCACGCTTAACCAGCTGAGCGATATTCGCTAACTGCACTTATTGACCTGATATAGAGATTAGAAGAAGCTGCCGTCAAATAAAAAAAAATACTTTGCTTCACATTAAGGGGGCGTTTTATAACACAGTATTTTAGGTGAACACACGAGCCCTGAGGGGTAGGAATCTAAACGCGACCTTGTGTCTATCGACAGACGCGGTGTTCAGATCACATAAACTTTGAGCTAATCTTCTGGGAGAGCGATCGATTAGAACTTCTTTGTACAAAACTACGCTAACGACATAATCATCATGACAATTGAAGGCGCCGGTAACATACCTACCAAACCTCTGAAAGAAGCACTTAAACCTTTTAAAATGAGAGTGACCTGAAAATCAACCCCGGTAAAACTGTATTCATTCCTTTCACAGGAAGAGGTTGGAAAATTAGCTTGCAAGATTTAGCTAAGGTTTGAAGCCTAAGACACATGGATTTACACAATAGTGAATATGGGCGATCAAATGCTTGCATATAGCAATCTCAATGCGGTCAAAATGAAATTCAGTAGCATACAATGGATGGGCAGCCTAAGTATCAGTGGAGCAATACGCACCTCACCGACTGCAGCAGGTCTGACTTTGCTGAACCTCTTACCTCATAGGTATACCAAGAAACTGGGAAAAAATCGAGACAACAACTGAATATAATTTAACAACCGAGTAGCGCAGGCACTTTGCAGATCCTGCGGGGCCAAGTTCACCCACAAAGCTTAATGTCAACAACATCACCAAATTGCTAATGAGCTCCTAAGGTTTTGTAAACTGGACATGCGACTTATCACAGCTTTTATCACCGAACTTTGTTAACTAAGCAAACACTTGGCTAAATCGGTAGAGCAACTGTAGACTGTGTCTGGAAGAGGACAAAACTCCTCTTCTCAACGTATGCGAATGCTCGGCACAATGTCTATTTTTGGTAAGCCCTTTGTATTCCATAGGGTTAAAGTTGTACCAGCTTGTCTTAAGGAGTAGGGAGATTAAGCATAATAGACCTTTCTGGCCTTAATGGTATCTTCCTGGACGACTGGGTGGGCAAAGTCCCATCCCGCATTATACTATTAAGATCACAGTAGGCGGTAGCACTCACGACTCCTTTAATATGTACCCTGAGGGTCATAGTGAAGAAATCTCTTCAATTACGGTCTCACGTTTGTCTTGACGTAACAGATTATAAAAAAAAGTCTTCAGATCGATTAACAGATTCTCATACAAAAAAAAAATTTTACGCAGGATGATGAAGCAAAAGAAGACCTCAGTTGCCGAATAAATAAGGCAAGAGGCTCATGTTCTCAACTGCTTCTCATATGGGCATCGAAGGAGATCTCAATTAAACTTAAATTACGACAAAACACAAAGGCGATATGCGAATGTGGAGACGATCTCAGGTTTTAGTCAATAAATGCCTACTCGTATCCTGAAAATTAGCTGGTCGGATAGAGTAAGAAATGAAGAAAAGTTGCATCCAATTGGTCAAAAGAGACCACACATATCGAAATGGAACTGAACGATCCGAGCATAACGACAATATGGGACGATCACCATCGAAAGTCAATTAATGCTTCACATTGGAATACTATCATTTTCCGTTAAAATTAATAGAAGCAAATTCCCCAGTAGCGATCAGGAATTTTTACAGCACCAGAAATCAGCGTTACTTCAATAGAACAAGAATTCGTTCTAGCAAAAAAAATAGTCATAGATTAGGTTTATCTGCAGGCAATATTGTTTAGACATTGAAATTTTCAATTTTCAAATTTCACACGGTCACATTCGACTCATAGAAGCAATTTTTGAATAGACTAAATTATTAGCGAAATAGGTATTAAGACAACCCTGAAAGTTTCGTCAGACGATGAGCTAATCCAAGGGGAATAATAAAAATTCTTATCTCACCTGAAAACTGAAACTACGTTTAATTGGTTCTCTATACTATTTAGCAAATAATTCCAACCCATACAAACTAATTAGACGTAAGCAAGCCGGACCTAAAAACCGACAGTAATACTATATCATACCATAAAACCTCAATATTTCTAATACATTTTCTTAGATTGTTTATATTATTCCAGAAAATAGTACTTCTGCTCTGTTCCCAACTGGACTTGTAGAATAAGCTTCTAATCCATAGAAATACCAAAAGCTGTTTCCTTATACTTTGAGTACGATCCAATCTCTGTGGTCCCTTTCATTTTCATGAAAATGTAAAATATCCCAAGCACACGTCTTAAGTACGCAAACACATTACGTGACTTTCCTTAAACTTACAAATCCTGAATAAAGGACGACATTTTATGTATTCAAATTTATCACAGCCAACTTCTTTGAATATCCCAACCACCAGGGAGTAGGTGACAAAGGATCTGAATCTTCGAATAAATAATGAAATATAGAAAATCACCTGACACTGCAAAATTTTGAATGATTAATAACAGAAAAGATTAATTCTTTCTAAGTTATTATATGTATAGGTGTCGACAAAATGTCAGCATGCTGTTAAGCGATATTGCTCGTTCCAGTGCAGGATTAACCACACTGCAGCAGTCTACCTCAGCAAAGTGTCGCGCAACTATATAGGAGAAAAAGCTACATTACCGGAACCTGGTAATTCTCTGGCAATACATCAGATTACTTAAAGCGTCTATGAAAGTTTGCAATTAGCGTAATTTGATTAATGTAAGGAAATATAGTGGAAGAAGTTGGTGGTAGTTTTCCAGCAGAATTAATCCTTTGAGGGATCAGTGTAATGGAAAAGGAGTCGGCTGCACTTTAAATTTAATTAAAGTCTCATCTGCAAAGGTAAATCTGTTAAATAGACGTAAAGGGGAAGTGTTGCAAGAGGTTCGTAATTTTAAGCTTTAATATGTATTAAGTTAAGACAGAGTTCAATTGGTATAGAGAGAGAGAGCTGGCAATTGGTATAGGATTTAAATTATAATTTCGTGTTTAATTGAATTTGTACAAAAAAATACAGATTTTATGAGAATAAGTCCAAAAGTAGACAACTTACGTTTAGTGCTCGGAGATATGGTGCATTTTATACCAAGCCAGATTACCCCATATATACCAGGATAGATAATGCCAAAACTGCGCATCTCAATTAAAACCTTTCATTACAAATCATTAAACGAATTTATTTAGAAAACTTGTGACAATTTAGAGTTATGCCAGGTTTTTCCAGGATTCTTTCGCGCGGGGGACTTTCAATCGACCTATCGAGTTGTTCTGTACGGTATCTAACGGCATCACGACCTGCATGTCACTCCCTTACCAAAGTAGTACCAAAGTAGTGCAAGAGAGAGAACTAGATAGCCAGGTAGACACGCTGGCTATAGCAGTGTATTACACCAGAGAAGCACGCTATTGTAAGAGAGGAGACGAGTGTCCAACAACAGGGAGGCACGATAGTGACGGTGATTCACGCAAACTCTATTAGGGTCTTACAACAGGGAGGTACGCTAGTGTAAGAGCGAGAATAAGTGGCTGACACCAGGGAGGTACGCTAGTTACGTATATATAATACGTAGAGAGCTAGGAATCATTCTAGCTATAAGAGTGTCTTGTACCAGGGAATCAAGCTTGTACAAGGGAAAGAACGAGTGTCCGCAACTAGGAAAACACGCTAAAACACTAAGACTACGCACCACCAATCGGGTCCATCTGATCCCAATTTACAGCTTGTCGTAACCGAGGAGGCATACCGGCTACTCAAACTTTCGTTACCTGGTCTTATCTTACCACTTGGAATATACCCGTGCTGGTTGATGTGGTCCGTCCGATCGCTGGTTAGGGACTGAGCTGGTCTTGCCTTGATAGCAATTACCTCTGTATTGGCTGGTATTTCCTCTGATGGGCTAGCTAGGTCTGGTCTACTGGAATTTGATTGCCTCCGGTCCATGTAATCGTGGTGATAGTTGGCCACCAACGGCTATACTGACTTATATAGTCTTGTAAAATACAATGATACTTTGAAGTTTTCTTGGCCACCTTTATTGTAAATAAGAGCCCGAAAGAGGGAGGGGGAGGGGGGGTCACAATTTTAGAGAAGGGTTACTACATATGTCAAGTGGGGTATCATAAGAAAAGGATTCATTTGCACATTGTAAAATATATTTTCATTTCCTTTTATGCTTCATAGCTTTCGACTTGTGATGAAAATGTCTAAAAAAATACGACTCCACCCCCTCCCCTTATAAGAGAAATTTGCGAAGCGAAAAATCTGAAGTAATTAGAGTTGATAGAGGTTAATGTAAATATTACATGAAAAAGGGAACTGTGTAACTAGCACAGTATTTTAGAATTTAACAACCCTTCAAGGTAACCCCCGGTGCGCGAGGCCGGCTCCTTAGCCCAATTTTTTTTTAAGAAGACAAGTGGAGTCAAGGGCTAACTCCATTTCTACCTGCGAACCAACCCTCTTCACAAGAAGGTCAAGCGTTGTGATATTTCAAACTGGAATTCTCTAACTTCTGCTTATCTGAAATTGAAGCTGGCAAACAAGTGGATTGTGTTTTCACCGATTTAAGTAAAGCATTTGACCGCATTAATCACCATATTTTGATTCACAAGTAAGTCGTCCTTGTTTGCTGACTGGTTTGGGTGTGTCGTTCCGGGGTTTCCTATCCAGATATATTCATAATACCTCTGGTGTGCCTCAAGGAAACCAACTCGGCCCGATTTTATTTATTATCTACATCAATGATTTATCTGTGTTCTCGACATATTCTAATATTCTCCATTATGCTGACGATGACATAATTTTCCGTGTTGTCTTAAATTCTAACTTAGCCGCATTTTACAGTTGATGTTCTATTAACTGCCTTCCACTAAATATTAGTAAGTGAACATCTATGTCATTTATTCGTAGAAAGTGTCCTCTTGACTTCAGTTACACCATGCATAGTTGTGTACTGGAAAGGCTACCTCAACAGCCGTTTTACCTTTGACGATCACATTGATGCGATTGTTTAATTTTTTAAAGATTTCCTAACGAATTCGACGATACTTATATCACTCAGCTCCTTTTATTGTAGCTTCGAATACGCTAGCTGTGTTTTGTCGTCATATTATCGCGACCACATTGGCCGGGATGAGGCAGTCCAGCGCCGCTTTGTTCGTTTTCCACTTCACAGGCTTCCTTGGGATAACTATCTTACCTCCTTATTTACATAGGCTTAAACTACTCTGCACAACTAAAACAGAGGATACTGAAAACTAATACATACTTATTTATGGCCAATTTATCTCTAAAGTACATCGCTCATAATTAAGTTATTGAAGAAGAAGATAAAGGCTCAATTTTACAACTTCCAGGAATGAAAACCACTTCCATCCTTAACAACATGCGACCTACTGATCCTGAACATGTCCAAACCCAAACATCATCACACCAAATATGGTCTCTATAATGTTCGTCATTCTAAATCCATTTGTACCTAACTTCGTGTTGCGCCAGCAAGTGTTAGGATAACTAAATTTCGTTCATCAAAAAGAGCTTAATTAAATTGGGGATAAAAACGCATTGATGCAAAAACTTCCATCAACCAAAGAGGACGGTTATCATGGCATATCGCACCCCGAAGACTCCCCGCACAAGTGGAGCACTACCTTCATAGCACGGGTAAACATTCAGTTCCCGGCACTGATTTTTTCTCTTCAAATAATTCGAAAAATTGCCAGTGGCAGCTGTAGCCCATTGAATATTTTCGCTTTGAGTTATCAGTGCCGTGGTATCAAACGGAACAATATCAAAAAAAAATTTTTTTTTTTTTTCGCAACTTCCTAAAAAGTAATGGCTAAGTTTGCCGCGATTAAACGATTAAAAATTGATAAATTGCCTTTTGAGTGAGACCTACTTTTCGCGATTGCACGTGCCCGAGAGATGGGGGGCCCGCATAAAAAATTCCGGCGGCATCAAAACGCGCAAACGACCAACGAAAATGATATCATTATTTCGCCATCATTTCGCAGATGGAAATTTTTGGATCACGGAAATGACACAGTCCTGCTGTTTCACTGGTTTTGCTATTATTTCATAATTTGCTCGTCGGTAAAACTTTCATATTGCAATAAAAAACGTTCAAAAATTTAGCTCTCTCTCCCGCTTCGATGAAAATGTATTTCAGGTGTACGTACGCTCCATTAGCTATGCACCGGCTTCCAATGAACTTCCCGGGAGCGGACCATTTAAATTTCAAATCCACCCTCTGCAAATGCAAACAATATTTTGTGACCAGCCCGCATCGATTGCCTACCATCTCTCAGGTAGCGTATAACTCATCTCCACAGGGTGATGCGATGCATAATTAACGAAATTTTGAGTGCAGATACGAAATATTTGTCGGGTCACAATGTTGCGCTTGAGATTCACCCAGACGGACCACCAGTGCCCAGTTAACTGGGTGTACACCTTGCCTGGATAACAATTGTTCCAGGCTAGCCTGCAACACTTTATCAGACCCTGCGCAAGGGCTTTCGAGAGAACTTCTGACGTTCATACGTTACGTTAAGAGAACTCTGAAGAACATGCTGCTGCTGGTAGTCCGGGTAAAAATTGCTTTGCAGCGCTTGAGCTGAATGGGTAGGAAGCTAGAAAGCTAATCTTGCAGATACTCTTAGAACACAAAGAAGATAAGAGCAGATAAAGAATATCATCGTCACGGATACATTGCCCAAAGCTCATTATGCCGGGCCTTTATTCAATTCCAGGGCAGAAATGTTCTCTCAAAACGCATCTTTAATTTTCTCACTCCTTGAACGTACAGGTGAAACCGACGCCGGGCGAAAATAATCACCAAGAGAGGGTTCTGAAAGGGTAATAATCCTTATCATCTGAGACATCAGAATGCCTTTCAAGAAATATTTAAATTTCTAAGAAGCAGCCATGTATCCTTCACGAGGCTGAGAATGGTTTCAAGTGTCCGGAATTCAAATATATCACAGTGCAGCTGATTACGCGCGACCACGACGTCCTCTCGAACGAAAGGATCTAGCTTCTAGCATACGGAGGATATCAACTAGAGTCTTATTTATGTCGGGTGATAACAGCAAAATGTCTCCATCCAGGCCTGAATCTATCCGGGCATAAAAGGGACAAGGACCGTAATAATGATAATATAATGGGATATTATGACCCCCCGGGAGAAGATTATAAATACCCAGGACGACTTACTCTGTAAACTAGAGATATCCCGTTTCGCACTTGTTTGCAATTTGGGATTACTTCGGGATATGTACCGCTAAGGTAAACATTAAAAAGTCAAGAACTCTTCTTCGTATTTCTGAAAATAAACTATGACATATGAGAGTATGGTATGGTACTCCCGTTTTACGTTACACAAACGTTACATGGGAGGCAGCATTTGGGATAGATTAAATTACGACGGAGGAGGCTTATTCAGGGTTAAGTAAGTGTCACTTGTAATAGTGCCAGCGAACGAGGATAAATATTTCGGGGTTACCCGGTAAAAGAGACTCGAGGGATGGTTTTCGTTTATTATTTTTTGAAAGGGTTTGTATTTTATTACGGGCATGATGAAAAAGGGAACCATTGAAATTGTGCGATGAAATTTTAAAGTTATAAACAAGAATCGGATAGGGATAGGTTTATTTGGGAAGAGGGACGAGCGCTTGCAGACTGTTTGATTTGCGCAAATATATAGACTGGAGGCACATATTTACTTCTTTGCTTTCTTCACTCAAGTCGATATACAAAATAGAAACCCTTGTTTAAAGACTACAGAAAATGAAAGAATTTCATTCCGTGTATTGATTTTATACAAGGAGCCACAGATGTAGCTATAGCTTTCGGGGGGGGGGGGGGGGGGGGGGGGTGGCTAGGTTATTTGTTTAATGGTATCATTTACGAAAATCTTTACTGTAAACATCGAAACATAACAAGGCAGTTTTAATTTCCTAAGTACGAGACACCTCGTGATATGAAATGCGTGTACCAAGAAGTTATTTTTTTAAACACCAACAACAAATAATTATTTCATAAAGAGACATCAACTATCGAATAATTATTTAATAATCGAATAAGAAATAATTAATTCATCAAATAACGAATAATTATTTGATTATCGAATAACGAACGATCGAATAACAAATAATTATTTGAAATTGGATTAAGGAGCACCAAATAACAAATAATTATTTCCGAATAACTTAAAATAAATTGAAAATCGAATAAAAATTTATTCGAATAATTTTTTATTCGATTTAAAAAAAAAAATCGTTATTTGATTGAAACTTTATTCGAATAATGCCCATCACTGGTTCAATCCCTTCATTCTGGATTCCCGATGAGGTATACATGGCTCTACTGTAGATGTTCTGTGTGAGTAAATGGCTCTTCAATTATGTGCTGGTTCGTGTATTCCAATTTTTTCCGAATCACGGTTTCCTCTTAGTGCCATTTCTTGTCTTCCACACAAAAGAATTATCTCTACAATAGCTTTGAATCTTTTTCTGTTATCTTCAGATATTTTATTGTTTTCAACATTGATGGATTCTGAAACAACAAGCCCTTCGCCTTCTGCGACCTTTACAAAACTTGCTGCCTGCTCGACAGCGAATTTATGGTACTCTGTATATTTGCATGATGGTCAAAGGACTCCAAAGCTTTCTTCCAGTTGGTAAACGGCTTACTAACAAGGGCTCTAAGTTCTTTTTGACCACGATCACCTTGAATTTTACAAGAAAAACACATATTCTGCTAAGTGCTCCCTGCATAACATTTGAATACACAAGCCGCTAGTCCAGTGAAGTTGGAAAGAAAGATTCTTTTTGCCAATAACTGGAAACTTAAAAATATCCGATGGGGTCCAAGGCTTTGTTAATGCTTTAAGCTTCTCTTCGTCATTGCTTAGAGGATGGCAAATATACCTCCCAATATCAAAATCTTTAAGCGTAGCCGGCAAGAAAATTCATTTAGGTTGAAAAAAAGGAAAAATGTAAACCAACACAAAACATTTCTGTGAACTTTGCATACAACGCAATGGTTTGTAATTTAGAAAAAAGTTTTGAAAACATTTTTGAGAACGTTCAAGTAACGTTTAGGGCATTGCCACGCGTTAGTGACGGACGTTCGTACGCTTCAGTTCGAACTTTCACTATACTTGACCAAAACTAATATTAGGAGAGTAGTAAAACAGTTGTCTAGTAATTAATAATTATGGGCAAGCAGGATAGAACTTTATCTGTAAGACTGCAAAATGCTCTAAATATGGTACAGTCCAGGTGCAATAGGGAAAGACTCAAAGTCAACCCTAGTAAAGCAAGCATTATATCCTTTAAAAGAAAAAGCAAGCTGAGGTTAGATGCTCCTACTCATTAGGGAACACGGATAGAATTCATAAGTGAGGCCAAATATCTACGAGTGATTCTAGAAGACTCACACGGAATCCCCACCTTAATAGAGTTACAGGAAAGGCTATGACTGCCCTTTGGTCCTGTCGAAGACTCTTTGTTAAAACTTGGGCTCTAAGGCCTAAACTGGCCCTATGGGCATACGAAGACGATTATAAGACCAGTGTTCACCTATGCGGCTCTCGTGTGGTGACCGAAAGCAGAACAAAAGACAGCGCAGTCCGCATTACAAAAACTGAAGAGGACAGCATGTCTAGGAGTCACGGGTGTCATGAGCAGATGCCCCACGGCAGGTATGGTGGCTCTACTAGACCTCCTCCTTTTACACCTACATCTAAAAAATTAGGCTACCAAAAGCGCAATAAGGCTGCATGGTACCAATCTCCTCTCAGCTGGTAATTTGACTGGTCACAGGAAAATTCTGTGATCCTGTGATCAACTCAATTTCAGATGCCATGCCGAAAAGGAACAACTTTGATATATGTACCATTCGAACTGATCCTTGAGAGCAGTGATTATTGGCTCAACAACAGATACATCTTTGAAAAGCATCTCTGGTTTGGTACACGGATGGATCCAAGATGAAATACAGAACAGGAATCGGGGTATATGGACCCAGAATATGGCTGTACTAGTCGCTTGGATCTGCACCAATCATCTTTAAAGCAGCTATTCACACCATCTGCACATGTGAGATTACTCAAAGAAGTATACGCGGTGCCAAAATATACATAAAGTCTGACAGTCAGGAGGTACTCAAGGCTAAAAGGGTCCTACACCTTTGAGTCTAGAATTATCTGGGACTGTCTCAATGCACTCAAAGAACTGGCTCAGAGCAACAGCATCACGATGACCTGGGTATCAGCGCACGAGGGCATTGAAGGCAACGAGAAGGCGGATCACCTGGCAAAAAAGGGTGCGAATTCCCAGTTTATCACACCTGAACCATTCTGTGACAACTCGCAAAACCGACTGGCAATGTGGTCATGGGAGGACAAACGCAAGCACTCACACTGGACAAATACAATTAAGGAACTTAACCTTGAAAGCTATAAGTTCCGTGTTTTTATAGTGAAAACGTCTAGAGTGATGTCGGCATCTCAAGTGGAGCGGGTAATATAATAGAAAAATTTCAGCAATATTTAGACCTTAAAACACTTTTTGTTTCGCACGAATCTTTTCCCAGAACACCATCAAAACCCACTAAAACTCGTATTACATTTTAACAGCCCATAGAAAGTAAAAACTGTAGCAGCTGATACCAATTTCCGATTCCCCCGCCCTTGACAATGGAATTCTTTTTATACCATCACCAACGTTCGTGTATCTGCAGAGACCTAAAAATCCTATAAAACCTTAGCTACCTTCGAATGATATTGCGATAATCCCAAGACGAATGGAGTTATTTTATGTTAACGAAATATTCGTACATCGCCTGAACGTTCCTTGCTATTCCGGGTTGGTCATATTTCCATCAAAAAATCCTCAAACCGATCACTTTTTATGCAGTCAATAAAACTCAACATGTTGCGAAGGGGGTCATAAATCGAAGGATGTTCCAAAGAAGTACGACATCCTGCAAGATATCATTTCCTTTTCATTTGCACAAATAGAAAGGGGGAGAGACTGGGAGACAGATGAAAGCAAGTTAATCAATTCTAAAACAGTTCGTTGTCGTAAAACATCCCGAGCTCATCATATGACGAACGTAAGGGCTAATGAAGTTGATTGAGAACTCTGCGTATAGAGGGTAGTTGTGATCCTAAATCTAAATCTCCGCTCCTCGTAATGGTAATGTGAAACGTCTGCCGGGTCGCACTGATGTCATGAAATTTAATTAAAATCTGTTTGAATCCCGGATGGCAAAAGCAGCCCGTTCTGGACATTGTGAACAGAGTCGTTAGATATTCACAAGTTGTCCACCATGGCAGAGGGTAATTAAAAATATTTGAACATGTCCTTGCAGCTGTGAGGAGACGAATGAATCTTGTGTCGAACGTAAATGGAAGTTCGTCCTCGAGCTAAAGTTTCTCTTGGTTTTGCCGGAAACTGTGCGCAATATGTTGCATTCAGGAAACTTTTTACGATTTATTTATTTCCAAGATAAGCCCCCGGGAAGCGGCCCCGGATCGGGACGGTATTTTAGCAAATTTAAACAGGACGAACAGGGTGCACAATTATTCCTTTCAAACACTTTGCCTACATATCTCGAGTGGAAAATTCATTTGTGGCCGCTTGAATTTAATTGACCTTTTCAAAGTTGCTGGGAATTGACAGAAGTTTAAGCTGTTTTGGGTTTGGATCTAGGAGACGGGTCTTTTCAGAAGAAAGACACATAAATAATTAATATTCCCGTGGGCGTATGTTCAGCCTGGATAATGTTCATAATTGCCCCTAACCCCCTCGGAAAGTTTCTATTAAGCAAAAAAAGTTTGCGAAAAATTTATATCGAGAGCAGCTTTTAGTGTAGAACATACAGATTATTAGGATGAAAGTCGGATCCCGAGTTGATAAGGTCTATAGGTAATTGTAATTCATGGATATAATAGGCACCTACCTTAAACAGGTCCCGAGGGGAGTGTAATGTAATGAACCTTAATTATATCTATCGATCCGTTTGTACGGCTATGCAAAATATAGTTTAGGTAGAATCAACCCTGAAGGAAAGCGCTCCAGAATGACCTTTCAGATACGTCTATGATTAGGCTAAGTCGGTAAACATATCTTTGGCTGTATACACAACTGTTAGAACGATATCGAAAATTGTTTATACATCTAATGTCGTATTCGTGCACATGTATAGATATCGGAATATAGTTTGTATGGAAATTTGCACCGAAATCATCTAATTTTCGAATTTCAAAATAACTTTTCCATTTGAATGCAACAATTTTGCTAGCTGATTACTAAGTACTGTTAATAGAGAGAGATTTTAAGTGATTGAAAGATGGGAAACAAGACAATGTCTGGGAAGAGTTATATAGATTTGTGGAATTTGTTTACCTGAGCGAAACAGTGGTCGTTTTGAATTGAATAGTTCAATTACTAGAAATTGAAATACGCTCTATGACTTTGCAAAGCTGAAGATTCTACGTATGAGTTTAAATTTTAGGATTTCTCTGTTTAAGATTCTAGGAAACAGCGAACACTGAATTTTTTCGAATATAAAAAACGGAATTTGAAAATTTTAGAAAGTCTAAACAAGGTTAATCCCGATTCAAGTAGCAGAAACCGTAAAATTGAGCTATAAAACTTGGTTCACATGAGCTATTGATTTCTAGATTTGAAGGGTTTTACCAAAGTCGCTTGTGAAATAAAAATGCTAAATATGCTCCGAAGAATTGACGGTTCCCATCAAATAGTCGGTGAAGTAAGTGATAACGTGTCGGCCTTCTAACCGGCAGGTCTAGGGCTTCACGGCACCGAGACAAGACCGAGACTTTGGCAGATCTCGGTCTTGGTCTCGTCAAGGTGAAGACGATCTCGCTCTCGATCTCGATCTCGGCGAGATAAAGACCAGTCTCGGTGCGATCTCGCTCTCGGCAAGATAAAAAAAGGGTATTTCGGTGAAATAACAGGGAGCGAGGACAAGTGATATATCTATGTATATATGCATTTTCTTCATATTTCCATCGTCAAAATAAGGTAGCAAAGGCTCTTGTTTGCTATTGGGGATAAAGCGCAAATATCTGACGAAGGAAATAATGTAGAAAGAAGCGATTGGGGAGAGCAGTGTATACTTATATGCCCCATAAATCACACAATTGAAATTTTTCGGAGCGACATAAAAGCTGAAACAACTAAAAAAAATTTTCCACAATAAAATGATAAAAACTAATATCTCGTCCACTCTCGTCACCTCAATCTCGCTCTCGGTATCGTACTGTTACCAATGATATTGGTCTCGCTGCCGGTCTCGGTATCGTGTCGAGACCGATACCGGCAGCGAGATTTATCTCGAGTATCGTGAAGCCCTAGGCAGGTCCCAGGATCGAATCCCAGCGGCGGCGAATAATGGTTGTTATCTGCTGCCAACAGATTACAAAAAAATTAACACATCTGGACATAGAAGGAGCCCTTAACAATGCACGCATTGAAGTTATCCAAGAATCTCTTACCGAGTTCGGTGCAGAGTAATTTCTTGGTCAATGCATAACTACTCTGTTAAAGGCAAGGATAATCCAATTTGAATTCGGAAACAGTCGGACTGTTAGGCACGTTTCTCGGGTTGTTTCCCTCTGTTAACAGTGAGATTATGGAGGGTGCCCTGAGGAAGATGAGTAGTTAGTCTAAGAACTGTGGTCTGAATGTGAATACAGGGAAAACTAAGTTTATGCTCTTCACCACAAAAACCAATTTACCATACCTTGCTTTACCTAAATTAAACGGCCAACAGCTCTCACTATCCTCCAGTGCCAGATATTTGGGTTTAATCCTGGATCCCAAACTGAACTTGAAGCTAAACACAGAAGAGTATAAAGAAGGCATGTATAGCTCTCTATGGGTTGCTGGAGGATGGACGGATGAGTTGAAGCCTTCTAGGGTACGCCGATCATCATCTGGACATTCTCAAGTGTTAATTACACCTCCAATTCATCATAACTAATGCGAGAGAAGATAACCTCTTGAAAAATCCCCCTTACTCCAAGGTTGTAGTAGACCATGCCAAGAGAGTCCCGCTATCAGCAGGACCCAGAGGTCATTAAGTCGTGAATGGCGTCTCCTCAGGCAGTTCTGGAGGAGTGGAGGTGAAGGCTATGGTAGACCCTTCCCAGAGAGGTGGTTTTAGTAAGTAGGAATATCACACCAGCGGAGGGCACGGGCTGTCCGGTGTCTTTCGCAAGATTTTCACCTCTCTCTCTAAGAAAAAAAAAAATCCTATGTTCAATATTCGGACTCACAAGTGAGCTTGTAAGTAATAATGAGGCTCCGTTCTCTAGTGAACGTATACTATTGCGTGAAGAACGGCATCAAACATATCAGAACACCACCATCATCTAACGGGCCAGCCGAAAGAATTTTCAAACTGTAAAAAGGCTTTGACCAAACACCAAATACAGGACTGTTTCGGGGCAATAATGAGAGATTTATTTAGCATAGCCATCTATAAAAACGAACTCAACGATATAAAGTGTTGCCTGTACAACTTTCTTTTCCACTATAGAAATACACCATACTCTACCACTGAATGCACACCAGCAGAAGGACTACACAAAATTACACCAAGAACGAAATTATCTATACTTCGCCCGGATTTTCACCGAAGACAAACACCTATAGATAATTCAAGATCAGTCAAGAACGTAAGATGTGGAATTCCGTTTGAGGCGGGAGACAAAGTGATGGTGAAGACCGTCCGAGGAGAGAATATGATAATGATGATGAGAGAACAGTAGTATGAAGTACAAAACTAAAGATACTCCTAACTGAACTGAAGATACCCCTAATCGCCCTGCGACTCATCTCGTTCTCGTTTCAGGGCCTTGTCTACCGAGAATTATTATTGGCTACTCGACGTCGGCGGAATCTTCCGAGGTTTTAGATCGCAAATACCAGGTAAGCAAAGCTCCTGAAAATACACGTCGATTGGTAAGTATTCTTCAATATTCCAGTACAGCTGCTCTATTATTTCCGTTTGATTGTTTAGTCGGGCCGTTTAGTGCCGAAGCACCGAATCCACTCGGAGGCCATGTATGCCGATTGTGAATGCCCTTAAAAGGAAATAAGATAGCATGGTCAGAACCTAAAAACATCCAAATCTCTGTAAGAATCTATTTAAATCCACCAGTGCTTTCTCAGCTAAGTCTTCCAAATTGTCAAGGAACCTTCTTTTAGAGCAAAACATTCACAGAGTAGGAGTACTGTGGATTCAGTTTTCACCTCGTCTCTGCAACTTCTACATACTTCAGTCCTATGAGGCAATGTCAAGTAATGACACCGACGAGTGTTCGGTTGCGCCTTTTATCTAAGGATAAGAGACTAGAAGTTCTGATGTAATTCAGCAGATTCTGATCGTGTGGTCTGGAAAATCTCTTAAAGCTCTGACACAGTCTTCGAAGCATTTTGATTTTATTAGGTGGGAGTTTAAAGCCTTGAGTGATGCTTGACTGTCCACACAAATAGTGATTTAGGTTGCCATATGTTTTGCTTGGACAGAGAGTGTATAATGGCGTAAATTTCCGCTTGATAAATGCTGCATTCGTTCGAAAGTTTAAAAAGACTCACTTATTTGCAGCGCTTCCAAGAAAACTCCAGCTCCAACCCCCCTCTTCGCCTTTGATCGATCCGTCTGTGAAGATGGGAACTCCTCTTATGATATTTTCCGGGTGATCTCAGTCTTCTCTATTAGGTATGATAACGAAAAAGGGTTTTCTTGTATCATATTGTGGCCTCATTTAATCCGTTATGGATTATTTGGATTAAACAAATTCCAGTATTACTGTATGTCCAAAACTTTGTGACATCAATTGGCTGCTTTCTCTGAGCCTGAGAGGTGCCAAGATAAAAACTTTTCTTGTGTGAAAATCTGTGGGTTGAAGGTATAAAATGACTTCCAAACCAGCTTGTAGTGTGCATTTTATTGCACCTGTTGTTCCCAGGCAAGCAAGCCTTTGCATCTTTACTAAAAAATTAAGGCGAATTTGCCTATAAACTGCATCCCACCAAACAATGGATCCGTGGGTTCTGACGATCGCTGCGTACATCTAATGGACAAGACAATATGCGGTTTCATGTCTCATTTCTTTCAATGCTGGTTCCCCTGCAGCTTCCCATGCATGCTTAGAATGCATTAATTCCTTTCCTCATCACCTCTTCTTTATTCCGTTTCCAATTCAGTTTGGAGTCGAATATGACGCCCAGGAATTTGGATTCCGAAGAGAATTTGTTTACCTTTAAGTTTTGGTGGTTACCAAACGGGTAACTTATATTTCTTTGTGAACAGAACCGTTTCCCGGTGACCAAACTCAATGCAATTAGAAGAGAAACTTTCGGGGTGAATACCAGTAATAGTACTTTTTAATTTTGTTTATTTACATGGATAATTTGAAAAACTCACAACGGTAGAACCATTTCTGTCTTATGTGGGTTTACCATAAGACCGTTATCTTCTGCCCATCTTGATATGCCTATCAGAGCAGAGCTCATGATATCACTGACCGTTTGTAGAAACTTTCCTCTTGTCAGGAAGACTGACGCGCTATCGTTTTATTGCCTTTGTTGACGAGTGATTCAAGAATTTTGTTTAGACGGGTTGTTCCAAAGCAGGGTTAATAAGACACCTCCCTGTGGTGTTCCTATATTAGCCGTTTTCCGAATGGAAAAATCTCCTAAACTGGCATTGATGACCCTGCTGTATAGCATTGTCTATATGCCACATTCCTCTAGAGAGGAAATGATGGATACTATTTTTAAGTTACTAAAAGGCTTTTTCAAATCAAAGAAAGCAGCCACAGTGCACTCTTTATCATGGAGAGATATCTCGATCGTTCTCGTAACCTCATGCAATTATCTAATCAAGTAATCAAGTTACTATTAGCATACGTGAAGCAAAAATCCGCGTATGCGGCCGTAAACTTAATCTGTCCTTACCCAAACGTCAGCTCTGGCAAAATATTAGGCAATTAGGAATCAACGGTGAGGTAAGGAACTGTTCATTAAATCCAGACGAACTTAACAAATTTTTCGTTCAAGGTAGCGATAGTACTAGCTCGTATAACAATGCTAATGAGAGCGCTTTCTCTTCTCTTGATGACACAGGAGAATTTTCCTTTAAGCGTGTTACCTGTAACGAGGTCTATTCTGCTTTTTCTTCTATTAAGTCTAAGTCTATGGGTTTGGATGGATTGGATGGGCGTTGGATTCAGCTTGTCCTACCTTATATAATACATCTATTATGACATCGACATTTCCTAGTTGCTGGAAATTTGCTAAAGTGGTCCCTATTAATAAGAAACCTAATCCACAAAGTCCTTCCGATTACCGTTCAATTAGTATACTGCCTATTTGCTCAAAAATTGCAGAGAAACTTTCATATTCACAAATGAACTCTCATATTCAAAATAATAGTCTACTATTTGAATTCCAATCTGCGTTTAGATCTAATCATAGCCCAACGACTACCACTGTTTACTTTATAGATAGGATCCGAAGGAATATTGATAAACGTATTGTCTCTCTGCTTGTTCTTTTAGATTTTTCAAAGGCCTTTGACAGCATTGATTTTAACATTATGTGCAGTAAATTAAGTGTATTATATAAAATTGATAATACTGCAACAAAACTTATTTATTCTTATCTTACTCACAGATTTCAAAAAGTTGTCATTGGAAACTCAGCGTCAGGTTTCTTGGAACTAATGTCTGGAGTTCCGTAGGGCTCTATACTTGGACCTTTATTGTTTTGTCTTTATATAAACGATCTGAAAAATATTCCCAGGCACATGTTTATTCAAATGTATGCTGATGATGTTCAGCTACTATCTTCATCCAAAACTGATGAAATTGAAACAAATGTCTGTAATGTTAATGAGCATCTCAAACGGATCTCGGAATGGGCCAAAAATAATAAACTTAAATTAAACCCAGATAAATCGCAAGCCATTTTTATTTCGATACGTTCATTTGATACTCGTAACTTATCAAATATCATATTGGATCAATCTTGCATAACTTATGTAGACTCAGTTAAAAGTTTAGGAATTATTTTAAATCGTACATTAACGTGGGACGAACATATCAAATATATTTCTTGTAGAGTGTATGGAACCTTAAGAAAACTTTGGACTATTGCTCTCGTGATATTCGTAATCATCTAGTTAAATCCTTACTGCTACCAGTTATTAACTACAGCTGCACAGCTTTTCCAAACCTAGATGCAAGAAATAGTAGAGTACTCAATGTTGCAATGTAAGCAGATTTTCCCGCATCTCAGTCCATTCTTGGAATATATTCAAATGTTCACTCAATAATTACATCAAATTTATTGTAGCCATTTCGATTTTTAAATTGATCAAAAATATAGGACCACCATACTTATACAATAAGTTAACATTGTGTAGATCATCAAGAAGCCCCCACCTTGTTATACCTAATTTTGGAACGCTTCAGAGTGATCGGGCATTCTTCGTCGTTGGTGCCAGAATTTGGAACTCTCTGCCCATTTGCGTGAAGTATAGTTCAACTGTTGGCTGTTTCAGGAAGTTAGCTTTTGAATACTTTTCTTCTTTAACGTAGGTCGTTAAAATGTGTTGAACATTTACTTATATGAAACCTGACCAAACATTGTCGACCCTTTCTCTTAGAAATTTTGTTTATTTAGCGAATTTCATAACTACCGACTTTGAGCCGAAGCTGGATCAATTGGATGAGCGGCACGACAACCACTCCGGGTTCAAGACCAGGTCTCCCCGTATGTTTTTTTAAATTAATTATTCGTCTCTGGGCTATTGTCTAGCCCGCAGCAATATAAATACAAAACATTCAAGTTTCCTCACTCCTCTTTACTCTAATTCCCCTCCGGCTAAGCCATGCTAACGCATCAAAGGGTTGTCCCCAAGGATTTGGCCACATCGTAAAATAATTAGGTGTTCAGGGATTTCTTACGAAGCGGGTTTTCTAATCCTTTCTCCACGTTGACAAGGTAATGTAATAAAATGGGCAATTTAATAAAAATAATAATTTAGTAATTAAAAATTTGAAAAAATTCTTTCTATTATTTCAGGTAATCGCAAAACATTACATTACTGTACCTGCAAAGATATGGGTTAGATCAATATTGAAAAGTACATTAAACTAGTAGTTTTTTGGCGTCTGTTTGATGTCACTGCGTTGAGTATATCAAATGATAAAAATAAAACAATTACATGCATACTGTGAAAACTGCAGATTTAATAAACCACCGTGTAACTCCCAAAGGAGTGCATAAAAATTTATTTTATTGACAAACCCCCTATACTCATATATGCCAATTATATAATTGGTGGTATTTGCGCCCTTGATTTGTATTCATTTTACACTTCGAGCGATAAATATTTATATTTGCCGAATGATACCTTTTGCGCGAATATTTGTCTTTAAACGCCCCATCCATATATTCTTCTATTTGCCAAAAACACAAATATTTGCCACAAATATCCGAATGTGTGGAGCTATACATTGCAACACCTTGTGGTACTCTCAAAGTGGAAGAGAAGTAATTTTAAACATTAATAGAGAAATTTTCGAGTGTCTTGCAAGTAAATTGCAAAAGTAAAAGATTGCCTCAGTAACCACTTTAAACATAAACTTTCCAATTCTATTGTAAATTTACTAATTTCAAAACAAGTACACAGGTAAAGTTTGTGAGAGGTTAATCCTGTTACCAAAAGGAAGCTGTTTGCTTTGCACGAGCTGGCCGATAGAATAAGATCCTTTCCGAACCTTTTCTTCTGAATTAATTACACAAAATCGCCTGTCCTGACCCTTCACATCATTACTCAGTTCTACTTCTCAAGAATGTTCTTGTCCAAATAAAATTTTAAAGTCAAATTTTCCTCTTGCTACTAATTGAGAAACAATTTCTAAAGTTTCCCAGTTGAAATTATTAGTGTCGAGTCCGAATGCAGAGTTGAATTTATAATTTTTATAGGAAATACTTTTGAGTTAAACTCCGAGTGAAACTTACAAGTTCTTTGAAACTTTTCGAACTTTTTGAGTAATTAACAATTTCGGCGAATAAAGGATAATTCAATTATGCAAGATAGTTCTGGTCCTAGCACCTGATATTCGCGAAGATAAATTGGCGGAGAATCTCGAGAATTAATTAAGTCTATAGATGTGAAACATTCGGTGCTGCTCACTAACGATGTTACCATCACTGTATTATCTGGAAGATGGCTACGACCATAAAGCAGACATGGCACGCGTTAATCTGCATTACTATGCAAATTACAATGTCTCAATTGCGGAAATTAACCTGGGATTATCGCTGTGCTCCCCATGGAAGATTGGGATTACAACCAATAAAAATACGATCAAACCTTGAATTAATGGTTATCAGATTACTCGGCATAAATGGTCTGGAAAAAGTCGCTTTTGCATTCTTAATTAAAAGAAATGGCAGTGACCTTCTCAGCCTGGGATTCGAGCCCCGCGAAATTGATTTCAATAAAAAGTGATAGATTATAAAATTAATCCAACATCTGGTCCATTTCTCGGGTTTGCTGAATCCTACTCTGAAAGAGCTTAAACGTTAAAGAAACGCCTCGAAACACCTTTCCGTTACGAGTAAGAAACAATATTGATTGATTGGATCTGTGGATGGCCTCTCGTACCTAAACGCTTCGGCACACCTGACATGTGCTACATTGCCTTGCTACAAATTCATGTACGATTCCAATCAAGAGTTCTATTTATATTTTCCCATAGAGAATATTTTGCGGCAATAGGTGTATGTGAACTGCGGGAAAATTTGCAGTTGCTTAGTATTGGAATATGTGCGGGAAGCCTTATGTGGCACCCTGAGAGGAACTGCTCAAATTATAAGTGGTCTTTATTGATATGACGTGATGAACCAATTTTAGTTTTGATGAGTTTTATGAGTATGAATTTGGTATAGCAACAGGGGGTGACATAAGAAGATTTCAGTTTAATGGTGAACGTGGTTAGAATTGTGAACCTGTGCATCTTTTTTTGTTCCATAAAACGCTGAATGTGCATTGAAGAAAGGAAATTCAGATACAGTCTTAGTTCCTATAGTTAAGAAGCTCCAACAACATTCATTGCTTATTTCCTGGTACGAAATCATATTATTAAAACCGGGAGTTGGGGGGGTGGTAAAGGAGGGGTGATGGTGGAAGAATAGTCTGTTTTTTTTTTTTTTAATTCTGCTCTTTATTTGGCTCATCGTTATAAAGTGTAAAAATCCTATAGAAAACTAGCATCGCTTAAAATCATACAAATTTTAAAAGGACACAGCAGTAATAGTATAAAGAAATGAAGGCAAAAATGTGTAAAAGATAAAGTACAAACAAAGTTTGAAATGCCGTCAAGTGAGTAACAGATCTAAGAAAAAAAAATAAAAATCCGCAACTAATCGCCTCCTCAACATGAAGACGAAGTTGTCCTTAAGCGCACGTGTGTATGCTTGTTGGCTGTTGCCTAGGCTTGATCCACATACAATACAGATGATTTGTTGACTTATCAAGCGTTAGGACAAACCTAATTAAACAAATCACCTGGTTACATGACCTTGGCCCCGGCAAAAATTATGTTCTCGTAATGCTGAATGTCGAACAGATAAGCTGGCACATATCGCGAATAAGGTTATAAATATCACACAATGAGGGCTATTTAAAGTATCTGTGGAACAGGGTTCCTTTGCCACCACAAACTGTACAGGCTCTCTAAATTCGTGTAATTGGATGAATAGCTATAGATCACTCTGCATTACTCGCAAATTTACAAAGAGATCGGGAATCCCATGTGGTGTAAGAGCGGTCGATTCAGAGGCTCTCTAGTAGTGAGACGAGTAAAACGCTCCCGTGCTGTATCTACCAACTTGATTAATTGGGTTGAGTATGGATGTATCAATGTATTCCCAGGAGCATCAATGATGTCTCCAAAAATTGTAGGTTATATCCTGTATCGGCCTTACACCTCGAGCATTATTATTATTATTTCTTAAACTATCGAAACCAGTAAAGATGAATCCTATGATTACGATTTTGCAGCAGTACCTGGCGTTAAAAACGCTATACCTATATACTTGAACTTTATGCGGCCAAAGGCTTCACAGTGACAGAGGACATATTGTGATGTCTTGTCCTCGTACTCTTCAATACAAAACCGACATGTGTTGTCCTCAGCTTTGCCCACATTTTTGAGATGATATCTCAGAGAGCAGTCTCCAGTTAAAACGCCTATTAAAAATCATAGCTCTGTTTTGCTGAGTGTTAGGTATGGTTTTGTCCTTTGTTACGAGTTAGTGGAGTCAATGAGCGGACGAATATGTAGGAAATTTGGGCAACTGCAAGACCAACTAAAATAAAAAATAGTTTCAGAGAATTTGAACCCTTTCTACCCCTCAAACGGACAGAAACCAATTCTTTTGCGTGTTTCCTTACAATAATGCTTGGCAATGGTTGTTCACAAGAGGAAGGGTTTAAACAGAATTGCATTGCTCAATATCGTCAAAAAGCAGCCCGCATTAACTGCTAACTTTGTCATTACCGTCATTAACCGAAATTTCAGGAATATAATTTAGGTAACTTGCTTTGATCTTTGTATATACATATAAGCGCCGTGATAGCTGCGTAGAGAAATGCTCTTTTCCCTCGGTTACCATTCACGTGTCCGCGCCGTCACTTCTTGTTTCCATGGAATATTCACTTTGGAGAGATGTGTTCTCTTGGTTCCAATGAACTCGCGGGCTATATAAAATAAAATAGGATTCTTATATCGCAGGATATTGAATTTTTATAATCCAATTGGTTGATGGCGTGGAAGGGGTACACCCTGGGAGGGCGTTATAAGCCGCCAGAGGTAGTCACGGTAATTTTCCTACTATAATTTTTCATCCTTTGTTATATCTGGGTCAAATCATCAACAATTTCCATCAGAACACCCCCCCCCCCCCCCCCCACCACGACCTCCCCTCCCCCGCAAGTTTAGCGCGGGGACGCGCAACAGCATGCGTCCCTGCGCTAAAACCCGAAAAATAGGGGTGGTTTTCGGCCGTTTGAACGGGTGGATCTAGATAAAAACTTACTATGACATTCGGGTTCACTGACGTCGAAAACGAGGGAGAGAGTAGGCTTTGGAAGTGCCAGAATTTATTGCGATTTTGGGCCAAAATCCCGACTCATTAATTTCACTAAGTAGTAAATAAAGCTTTTCGCTTGGCTTAGTCCTAGGAGATTTGGCTTAGTGCTAGGAGATTGTCTCACGACCTGGCCTTTTGAATAGCCACAAAACGGCTCAGGGCCGACAAATGAGGATTTGACGCCTTTTTTTGAAAGGTGATCGGCAATATCGCTCGCCCCCCATCAATGCCTACCTTAGCCTGGCACTCTGTTAGCTTTTGCCAGTTCTTTCTGTACAATCGGACAGTCTCAGGTTAGCTTATGTTCGAGGGTATGTGCCCTCACTGCATTAAACGCCGCCTGATTGTCGAACATTATTTATATCTAAGCACCACGGATACCCCGCCAGAGTATCTCGCGTGCGAAGAGTTCGATAACATATTTCTCTGCCTGAAAAACGTTTGGCAGTGCCACCTTGGCACCTTTTTACCAGCCTTACGGTAAAATTTTGAACCGTCCGTGTACCATATTGGGACTCCTCTATTTAAGGCTTGAGTCCCCAAGTTTTTCCGAATACCCGTCGGCATGTTCATAAGGACGGTGCTTTTCCGTAAAACGGCTTCCAGCTGAATGTTCTAGGTGAATTTTTGGTCTAGGCTTATACCTAGGTATTAAATCTTTTTAGAGAATTCTAGCTCTATTCCTCCACGGATCGTAGCTATCAA
The DNA here is from genome assembly GCA_964036015.1 of Leptarthrus brevirostris. Lineage (NCBI taxonomy): Eukaryota > Metazoa > Arthropoda > Insecta > Diptera > Asilidae > Leptarthrus > Leptarthrus brevirostris. Next base: position 13,444,269 of record OZ038373.1, read on the forward strand.
ATTCATCGTCCTCTGAATGGGTTGATAACTATTTTGCCGGGGTTGGCGCGAAGGTCGTGCTGCCAGCACCGGTTTGCATTCTTTCAGAGATTGTCCGATCATCCCTACCCTTGATTATTACAACGAAGTCATATGCATACCCTTTGTTTTCAAAGCCGGCATTTGTTACCTTAGGTAAGAGCTTGTCAATTACAAGTGACCAGAGAAAGGAGATTTAGGGACACCCCTTTCTGTCCTTAACAGTAAGTGACTCTTTTCCTAGGTTAGCTGTGATTTTCCTTCAACTGAGTGTCGCTTTGATCCGCCGGTTCTATTCCCCTCTTGATAGTAGCCTGTTCGATAGCTTCGAAGATATTGTTATCAAAGGCGCCTTGAATGACCATGAAGGCGTAAAGGGATATTTCTTTTATCACAAGCGCCATTTCTAAACCACGGACATTGCTGAACAGAGAAGCTACTAACCCATACTTCAATCTAATTGAAATTTCTGAAAATTATTACAAAAAGAGCCAAACAACATCGCTCAACAGTTGAAGGTGTTGGCGCAGAACCGGACCAGGTGGAGGGTCAGTGTAGTAGGCGCCATATTCCACACTAGGGAATAAAGGAACCAGAACGAGACCATATTAGTTTTCGGAATATCGATTACGATTTTATCATAAAGAAATTGTGGTTGTCCTTTAATAATTCAAATTTAATATTTCGAATTTTTTTGATTGAGTCGAATGTAGTCGTTATTAAAAACCCTTTCAAACAAATGTTATTAAACGTTTGCGAAGCTTTTCAAATGTTCACCACCTGAAAATCTTACAATTTCTTGAACGTTTTCTGGAAAAAGGAAAATCTTATAAAAGTCCCTTAATATATTTTCAGGATATCCAAAATGATTTTAGACGAGCATTTTTCATGGTGCAATGGGAATGGCTGCAGAAACATTTTACCGTCGAGACATACAATTCAGGAGAGACATTTTTAAATTATTCCTTAAAAATATGGTTGAAGTTAATTTCGTCACGGTAAGGATACACGTGCAGCAAATTAAAGAACGAAAAAAAATGCTCTTTTCTTCCGGTGCCACGTTTTGTTGTAGGAATCCTTTTGTGGCACCGGTGATGGCTTGAATTATAATTTCTTTGGTTCCAGTGGTTTTTCGCCTTCTATTTTGAGGTGGTCAAATACAGCACTGAACTAATTAAAGGGCCATCGTGTCAGAGGAAAATGTAAATCTGGGTTAATTATAGCGTTAGTGCAGTTTTGCTCTAACTCAAATTAGAACTAAATCTGGAACAAGTTTTTGCCATTAAATTTGCTGCGGACCATGCGAGCTTGTAAAATTCGAGCACGAAGTTTAGTGCCCTTTAAGGATACAACCAGGAGTACCCCGGTTCACAGGCTTGCAGTATAAGTGGCAATATTCTAGATTTGCCATTTATCACTGCTCAGATCATAAATAATGACTCTGAAACCTAATTATGTACCTGGCAAGAACTTGAGTAACGCGAAAGTGGAACTTAAATTAACCGAGTACCATGGCAAGGCATTCACAGGCATCAATATTGTAGCCCTGTTGATTAAAGATTGCTCCAGGCGTTAGGAGTAATTAACTCAGGCCAGACCCAGGGGTTTTAATAACTTTAAGTTTCCTGGAGTGAATAGATGCCGATACAATCATTTAAGATAATCCAAAGTTTTTAATTAGATAACGCGATAGGGAGTACTCTTCTGTTTTACCTGCAGGTATAAAGACTATTGTCGAGAAGAAAAAAATTTAAGAAAAACCTCCGCAAGAACTACACTGCCTCAACGTCCCAAAAACTTTCAGAAAAACTTAATTCCCTTTTTGCCGATTCTTGGCAGTTTTTGAAGGATAAATTAACTCTCGTGATATATAGTACATCCTTTTTTACCTTTAAATTTGCTCCATCTGTGATCCCAATAATCCCCCATGAAACCATAACATGTAGTGCTCGAGTGCCGCTAACAACCCTTTTCATGAAAGTAATCGAGCTTTGTGGCAGTTTACAAAGAATTTCAAATATTTCCAGATAAACCCTTGAGGGATAAAGAATTTCATATTGTGAAAAATTCACCCGTAAAAGTTCCTTACTAACTGAAGGGTCGTAGTTGATGGACTTAATGTTGTTCATCCAGCGATGGAACTAACGATGAAATACTTAGCAATGGGTGTGTGCGTGTAGGTTGAAATCAACTATCTGTGGAACTTGAGTTAACATATGAATTACTCCTGAAAAATTTGAGAAATTTTCAGTTTTTGAAGTTTTAAAAGTTTAACGAGAATTTTGCGGAAAGACCAAATTATATTTAAATTTATCAGTGGTAAGGAATGTTTAAGCAAAATAGTGATACTATCGTAAAGCCTTTGAGATCTTCTTTCAGTCCTTAGTTGTTCTCTCTTTACTGAAAATTACGTGTTATAAAAAAGTTTGAAAAAATGTTGAACGAACTTCATAAAAAGTACTTAAATTTCCTATCGAGTTGCAAAAATCATATACCAAGGACGAAATATATACTCTATACAGCAGCAAAAAGGATTGTCTACATTTGGTTTTATTTTTTGGAATTGTTTTATAAAAGAGGTGAGCGTTCCTTTTCAATAGTGTCGTATTCCTGTGGCGAAGTTATACCGACTTAAACACAACCTGGAACCGTTTTCCATATTACTTTACGCTAGGTCCTTTTCTTTTTCCCGTGAGGCAACCATCTCATCTACAACAGTCTGCTGATTAAGATCCTTATTTTTCCGGCGAAATACGTCTTCCACCTACCTGATTGTGCTGTTCCAAGTCTCTTCTTTAGCGATCATTTCCTGAACTATTGTGTGTCCGACCGTACCTCCTAGATATGTGTGAGACCGTACCTCCTAGATAAACTCTCTTTCTCATCTCGCCCATCTTCCGCACTCAAAGAAAGTATAAACTGCGGTGTCAATTTAGTCTGTACAGTAAAGGGACGACGATGATGCTATTTTTCCCCATTTGGCATAGTTACTGGTGAAACTCCCCATGGCCCCACAGCAGCTGGGTTAGGTAGTATTTCACCATGCTCTCCATCTACGCAGAAGCTTAAATCGTTGATGAGCCTAGCCATCCATTGTCACCTGCTCTCTTCACTCCATCTTTACTTCCACCTGTTTAGCGCGTTTCTGCTGAAAAAAACTCATCTTGGTGTTAATCGTCACGCCGAGATACCTCGCTGCTGATTTTGTTTGTATGATCTCCTCGCCGACTCGCACTGGAAGGATGATCGGGCTTCTCCTTTTGGTCAGGACAACAACCTTCGTACGGAATTGAGATCTGCAACAGTCCATGCGTCATCATCCAGCTGTTTTCGGCTCGCAATATTTGGTTCAGCTTAAGTTGCGCCAAGTGCACATCTCGTTGCGTTGCCTTACTCTATGCGAATAGCGGCTATGATCTTCGACTTTACACACGTCGTCGGTAAGCCCCATCCAGTGTGGACAGCCCCACTTTATAGCCATACTGTCTAAGTAAGAGAACTCTGGCGTTGAGGATCGCAGACGTAAGTCCCGACCTGATGAGCTTTTTAAATATATATTTCTAACAATTTGTACCTGCGCCCCAATGGATCTCTGCTGATGTTTTATTCGGTTTATTTCACACTGCAGCTCCTTCACACGATCTACGTGGTCCACCGGTACACCGGCTGCTTTCTGTGGCATGATTTTCTCCTCGGAATAGAGGCATCGCATGCTTTCGCAATGATTGAGGCTACGGAATCTTTGGTGCCCAGTCTTCAGCTCGAGTTCGCTACTACAGCCGATTCTAAACTCTCTCGCAAACCTCTTCGCGTACAGAAGAAAAACGGATCATCCAAATAGGTCTTAAACCCTTCTAAAGTCGCCACCGCCACCTATCCACCTCCTCCTGGCCAAATCCACGACATTGATACCCATTTTTACTACGGCACGAAGTGGAGATCGTTCTCTAAGCAACAAAAAAAGAATCATAGCGTCACGCGTTACGAAGACATTTGACAAGCCTCTCCCCCACCCCTATCCTACGTACAAAATTTATTACTTTTTACCAATGGAGAACATATTCTATTCAGCAAAGAATGAAAAATCTTTAAAATCGGTCCCCGCGTTACGAAGTATGCCTCTAGAATTTACAAAATATGCTAAAAACGATGATTTAATTTCAGTAGTGAAAATGCACAATTGCATAATTTAGACCAGAGAATTATACCCGGTAAGTTAGGAGTAGAATACTGACGGTCCGATGAATGACGCGAGTGCTCATGGTGGGCAATAAGCGTAACAGATGTCAATTCGTGATCAGTGTTTGGACCTCGACAGAAGTTTTTGTGTCCAGTCGTGGAGCGGTCATCGACAGGGAAATCGAACTGCCGACGGCGCGATGGATTGGATCAATGCTTAATAACCAGAACATTTCGGCCAATCTGAGGAATAAATCAGTAACTCTTAGGGCTACCAGAGAGTGTCCCTCGGGAAGAAATTCGTACTCCTCTCCTGTATGCTCCTGCTAATGACAATTCCTAGAAAAACGAACTTCTACCAGCTTCGAATGCCAAGCCTAGATAACTTGGTAATTAACATTATGGAAAAGCTAAGACAGAACTATATCTGGAAAACTACAGAACGTCATCAATATATTACAGCCTTGGTGTTTTAGGGAAGGCCGCAAAGTCAACCGTGATAAGACAAACATTCCCTCCAATACAAAGGAAACTGAGGCTAAAAGCTCCTATTCTGGAGAGAACACAGATTTAATTCTAAAAAGAGGCGAAATATATAATATTGCACAAAGCAACCTGTCTTACAGTTACGGTGCACCTGGTCTACCGCAGTTATGGAGGCTTTTATGGTCATCCTTCCCTTAAAATGAGGCCGCTTCGGGTGTAATAATGCTGCACAGCAGCAATAGCCGGAATCAAGTAACCTGAGTGGTCCCGGGAATATCTTGGAAGAATTCAAAAATCCTCCTGTAGTCAACTAAATCTCAGATGTTGGTCACGATTTTGAAATACCATTCAAGCTGATACCAAAAGCGGGCGAAGGAGTCTATGGACCTAAACTCCGGTTGTATAAGTCGCTGAGATCCGCAAAAACTATCTTTAAAATATATATTATTCCAGAACATGCGGCATTGAAGGTAATGATATGATGAACCGCCTGGTAAAAAAACAATAGGCGCAGCCTCTGAGATCATAATACCTGAACCAATCAATCTGTGGCTACTCGAAAAGACAGCTAAGCTAGCAATTCAAATCTGGTCATGAGAGGATAGATCAACCACTCACACTATACAAACTTTCTGGTGTTTTAAGACAAACGAAGCGATAAAAAAGGAAGCGCTGCTAAACCGGATAACTTGTCGGCCTTAAGTTCGAATCCCATCGGCGGCGACCCATAGGTGTTTTCGGCTGACAACAGGTCACGATAAAAATGCCATGGGGGTTGCAGAGAAAATGTCGGTAATTCGGAATCCACTTTAAATTGTACGTCCATCTGTAATCGTGGTTACGGGTACTAGAGAGATAGAGAATCAGTCTGCAAAGACGCATTATCTTGATGTAAACCCTTCCGAGGGTATAATTTCACCCAATTCGCTGACAAATATTGCAATTTAAGTCGGATTCAGAAATACCGATTTTGTTTTGCAATTTCCAATGGGCTTTAAGTGTATTTTGATGACAGCAAAAGCCAGCCTTGGGTCAGCACAAGTGGGATTCGAATCTGGATGGTCATATTAGTATCTCTCCGTTTCTATTTTCGCAACCCCTTGAAGGTCATGTGGCGTGAGAAAAAACGAACTGATTCGAAACAAGGTTTACAAACCAACAATTAAGGGTGGATTCTGACACACTGACATTATTTTGTAATTCTCAATGTACTTTTAGCGGCAGCTATTGTCAGCAGAAGCCGGTAGGGCTTGAATCAAGGACCTCCGTGATTGAAAGTCAACACATTATAACTCACTCTACCAAATACAAATTGTGAAGTCAAGTAAAGTAAAAAGTTGGGTGCTACAAAGTGTTGCCTTGATGACGTAATAAATTGTAATTTGATTTAGTGAAAAATCTTTAAAATAACAGCTGTTCAAGTTGAAAGTATTAAAGCGTTTCCAAAAAACATTATTTAATTCAATGCCGGGTAAGATTACTTGAAAAACGAGCTGTCCAATTACTCTCACTAAGGTCGTTGTCGTCATTACGAATGTTATCAATCTCTGTGCTGTCATGAGGTAACCAAAATATTACCATAAATACGACGTTTCCGTGATAAATCAATTTGAATGAACCAGCAAATATTCTTCTTCATTTGCTCCGTATCATTTCCTAAATATATCTTGTAAGCCGTAAAGGATAAAGAGCCATTAAATGTACATAACAATAAATGGATTCAAAGAGGTTCTTTGATACATTCCCAGAGCTATGCTAATATGTAATTTTTCCTATAAAATCTGACCTAGTTTTGTACTCGCATTTGATATCCCTCTCGAATTCAATTTGTAACATATCTCACGGAAGTTTGTTGTGCAATTGAAAATGGAGTGCATTAAGTGTCCTGTACACAACACAATTTTCCACTTCCGACTATTACAATTTTTGCAAGGACAATTTTATTAAACCACACGCAATAACGAGTCCTTAAAAGTAGAATATTGAGAGATTTTGATAGAGCAAATTGCAATGAATGGCACAGGATTTCCAGCCGGGTCCGCCTATACCGAAACAAATTTACACATCTGTAGGGTGTATTGTTCCTAAAAGCCCGAAAAATTCCATTTAAATTTCGTTTAAGTGTCTCCCACACATGACCGAACGCGATTTTATGCGTACAAAATTCGCGAATTTCCATAGATTACAAATTCCGATTTTCCGTTTATCACGGAAAAAGTTTGAAAATAAATCTTCCACCAGAAGCGAAGCAAATATCGTTTTTACAGGGTAAGGAAGGCAGATTTTCTGTAAATCAAGCAATGACGAAAACACTGAGCGATATGATCCACGGAGTTTAAGCTACTTAGGAGGATATAAAAGGAAATCGATACGCTAATAAAACCAGATAATAGCTCATCGAGTCCTGAGACGAACATAAGAAGATACGGAGCAGCAGCCCCAGTTTGCTCTTGGTTGGGCTCGGCCAAGGCCAAACAAATTTGATAGGAGCAACCCCGGGCTTGTGGAACAATTTCCGTTTTATCTTGTGGTATTAAGGATATCCCCAAGGAACTCGGAGAGAACTTTGGAATTTAGGCCACTGTCCTCGACCGAATTTGAATAAGAACTTTTTAGTACCAAGGGACCTTTAAAAATTTAAGCTGATTAGGACGAAATACTTTGAGTAGAATCTTTTCCGCCTTATCTATGGGAGAAAAATTAACTGCACGTCTAGAGAACACAATTTCTTGAGGTTGTGTAATTACTATACTTGCTGCGGTTATTCTTCGCGAAAACTCCTTCTACTGAGCCCCCCATATTCTTGCCTTCCGTGCAATATTTTGATATTCTACGAAACATATTTCCGGCATAAAATATCCGTCTCTTTGTTATCCGAACACAGCCTGTTTCAAGTCATATTGAGGCATAAACAGTTTTCTTAGGAAAGGCGTAACCGGAGTCATAGGGGCGTCTCACATCTTGTTGGAAGTGATTTGGGTGCTTATAAGGCGGATATTAAATGGTGGAGTGTGTCTCCTCTACCTGAAACTCAATAAGAGCATGAATTTACGACAGAAAGTTTTATTTCCTCTTATCCTTGCCGACGAGTTTCTGGTCTCGTGGTGCCTTCAGTTTTTATGGCCCGTTCAGGATGCCCATTTCAATAAGGACACCATCCTTTCTTGAAATGAATGTTGTTAAAGGCTTTCTATAGAATGGAATGAAGATAAAAAAAGATGTCGGACAGTAGAGAGAAAAATCCATGCTGGACGGTCCGATAAATTCGTTTATGATTTATGCGGGCCGACGTTTGCCCACTTTGTTTGCCGATTTTATGGACTTCCGGTGCCAACGACAATGTATTTTTGGTATTTTTGACTGTATCCTGTTATTAACGAAACGACCTTCTGCTACGTCATTGTGTTTCTATAGTAAGCCGGAAAATATGAACGTAAGCGGATTTTGCTTGGATAAGTTGAATTTGCTGTCAGAGCCTTTGAAACTTGCAGGAACTTAGGGGATTCGATTTTTCAGGATAGTCCCTTATGGCGCTTCAGTAATTTTCAATGAAACTTTCATTGCTATTTCATGTTTAGGATAAATTTCTAATTTTGTTATAAGGAAACTTTCGAAATCTCCCCGTAAGCTCTCAGAGTTATATTTTGTATGCAACCAAATATCAAATCAATTAAATCATCAATTCCTTGTACTTTTTATAATCGCACTACATGTTTAGGTTAGGTTATTACTATTAAGTGGAGAGTTTACGGTGGGCACTGCGACCAAAGAGGTCTTTTGTGCCATAACCCCACTTCTGCAAAAGATGCTTTTCCAACGGGAGGAGAAGATCTTAAGCAGGGAATGATCTAACGCCTGTCAAGCTGACAGGCTCAGAAATGCCCGAGCTAAGGTAGGACAAAAGTACAAAATTTGCATTATAGTTTCATCATCTTCCGTACAGAGCCGACAATCCGTCTCAATAGATACACTTAAACTGTGAATTTAATACATTAGTCCATAGTGGCCGAATAGGTAACCTGAGATCCGATTTTAAAGGCGGTGGCATCAATATAAGCTTAGGGTCTAACAAGTGCCTTTACCTATTGACAAACAACTGAGACTGCAATAGGTCTTGGGACACTGGCGGCGAGAGAATGATAAATGCTTGGCTAGTTCATCAGTAGTCCCGTCACGCTTAATTCTCGAGTGACCTGTTATGCAACAGATTGTGACCCTATTATAAGTGGCCGGTTAATGGGAGGATGTCGAAGCACTCCTGCGTAAAGCTCGAGGCAAAACCTCTCAAGGATAGAGTCTTGAAGGTTGCTTTTGCTATCAAAGAATGCAAATGTATCAGCTCATCTCAGTCCTTTCTTGACGTTGATACGTACGCATGTTCAGATTACATGGATTTCAGATTGAAAGATAATGATCCATCTGATCAGGGCAATCAACAACCACATGTTGGATGCAATAACACCAGCACTGACACAGTGTTCCATTGAGCCATCATTGAACCTTTTGAGGCCTTAAGGGTCCCAGGAAATAGAGTCCTGAACATTTTACCGAGGTGCAGTTCTTTAGTCATGTGGTCCGTAAGGGTGCACACGTCTACACCAGCAACGCGTAGAAAGATGTCCATGTGACCTATGTTACTAGTCGATGTCGTGCACTGTATTCTCAGGGCGCTAATTTCAGCGGATTTCATGATAGAGATATGCAGAAGATGAGTCCGATTACCACCTCTATGGTAGCTGCTAGTCAGGTCTTCATAAGTCCTGTTATGAAGAGGCAAGTCAGCCGCTGAACAATGTTGGATTTGGCGATTGCAAATCTTTGTTGAACCTTAGGCCATCAGATCAAGGCAGCGGCAGCGTTGGAATCATTTGTTTTGGCAATGATATTGTATAGTCAGAGAATCATATTCGGGGTGAGACCCAAGTCCTTTCGAAGAGTTTTTGACATTCCGCGTAGTCGAAGACTTGAAAGTCAAACTTATCACATCAGTATAATTATGAGGTCGTTTACAACTAGTGAACAGAGCAACAGTGACAGAACATCATCTTTAGGGCACCCGTTAACATTCACAAAGAGGTGCTACTGATGGTGTAAGTGGATTTTCTCGCTGTTTTAGTATAGCATACACTCACTTTACAGTATGTGAATCCAGAGACCTCCGTTTAAGAGCTCTTAATATAGACCCATACCAAGTTTTATTGAAAGCAGCTTATGTGTCAGGAAAGGCATATAAAACTATTTGCTTAAGCTTTATGGCGAAGGGATTTTTCAATCTTTCTAACAAGATGCTATAAGAGAGACTCTTCAGATTCACCTTTTATGCAGGCAAACTAAACTTCATGTAAATTTCTAGCAGTCTTTCCGCTAACTAAGGTAGAAAGAATATTAGGCTGATCGGTCTATATGACTTGGACAATTCCAAAGTCCCACTGACTTTGTAGCAGGGCTGGAAAGTCATCATAGCCACAAGGGGCTTCAAAAGAAGGAGGCCATTGAACATCTAACCTTATTTTCATTAAATATGACGCCGGACATGCTTGAAGTCTTACTGCTCAGAGCAGACCCCTTTTCCACGTAGTGGACTAAACCTAGTCCAAGAGTTGACCCATTGAAGTGCAACTGTAACAGGTATTCCAGGGTTTCCCTCTGGGTTTCATTGTAACTTTTATCCTGCTTCTCTAGCCCTACCATATTACACCTCTTGAAAACGATCTCGTTAGGTAAGTGAATATTCAACATACTAAAACGGCAAACATATTAGTTACAGCGACACCTCTATGCAAATTTTTGTATTAATAAATATACGTTGCTATCAATGTACATAATGACGACTTCATCATGGTAACAATAACTGCCTTGAAATGTAAAAAGTTACCCACTTTTAAGGACACCAGAGTGTTAAAATTGTTAGCATTTTATTACATTCACTTTAAGTTATTAAGAAAAACACATGTAGTGCTCCTGTATTCAGTGGTAAATGTGTGTTCTCAACCAAAGGCACAACTGGATAGACCTTAACTAATCCTTAAAACCGCAATATACTTACTTTATGAAAACTCCGCCCAATTAAAGTTAAAAACAAATTGAAAGGCATACTTCAAAGGAATTTTAGTTGAAAACTTTAATTTTGCCAAGCAAGGACTCCAGGAATGCTTTGAATAATTAATTTTTTTCGTCTGTTATTTAGTTTCGTTTGAAAACAACCTGGTTGCCTTAACTGGAGCTGACTTTTCTGCTGAATCTGTCGTATTCAAAAAAATTACTTCCTTAGCACCGTTGTGCATTTTAAAGTAACAAACAAAACAAAGTTAAGATTCTTAGGTTACACAAACTGAAAAGGAATTTTTCAGAATTTTTTTTTTTAATTTAATGTCTCCCCCTGGAAGTTGGATTTATATTAATTGTAAGCTCTTGTTCTGCGTGCTAACGTCTCAAGTTTCTCGACGAGGGAAATTTTTGTTTCCATTATTTGTCTCCGTCTGAAATCATTAAATACGGGAAAAGTCTTAAATGTCGTCGCAACTCAAAAGAAGCAAAAGTCGCAATTTAGCGGAAACAAATGTACTCATCTTTGCTCCAAATATGCCCGAATTTACCTTAACAATTTGATATTCGAGAACAAAAAAGAGTCCTTTGTATGAAATATGAAGCGGTTCCTTGGAGGAATCTACAAAACAAGGGCCCAGAGTCTAAACACAATAACGTCACGAAATTATGAGTGGTAATAATTCTGAGGATTCGTTCAAGCCTTACAGCATAAAAATTATAAATAACTCCATTAAAATTTAATTGGTCCCACAGCTCCCATTAAAGGGACGAAATATATTTTCAGGGATGTGATAAATATTCCGGCGAATAAACACATAAGTTACAGACGTCTCGGTTCTTTATACGCCCCATTGCCACTTTCTCGTCCGAATGTAACGCACGGAAATCGTTTTCCCTTTCATTTCCCTTTTTGGGTTATATATATATTTTTTTCGAGTCCTTCTGAGGATCTTGTTGAGCTTATTGTTTCCATTTCGCACGTATTCAGGTAGGGATTCAAGCATTTTAATATTTTTAGGGCTTATGGAGATTCCTGTAAAGGTAGGCGCTCAATCTTATGCGTGCTACCTCCAAAGGTGCTTCCGGAAATTCATTTGCAAAGCTTTACAGGAATATTCAAATAGGCGGAACCTCAATGTACCAAAGGGGCTCCATTTTAAATGCGACCACTTTATGGCTATGCATACGAATTGGGAAAATATTAATAAAATTATAGTAAAATCTCAAGAAATATTATGTCCTTCGGGATTGTCGTGTTTTGCTTGAAATGGCCTTCCATGAGTATAAGAAGTTGTTACTTAGTCAGAGGGGCTATTGATTTACCTTACGGCAGAGGTTTGAGATAACCTGCATGACAATTAGTTACTTGCTGCTTCATTAATTTACCATTTTTCTAAAGATGGATTGACAGCAAAACGAAGTCAATAGACCAGGCATTTTCTCATCACTTTCATCACGCTACAATTTACAAATAACAATTTACTAACCAACTTGTTCGGCAACATATTTCGTTTATTTAAAAGTATACTTGTCAGAAACCTATCTTTCCTACGCCATAGTGTATTGTATCTAAGAACAACAACTGCAACAATAAACTTACCTAAAATAGATTTACCTCTTAATTTTGCTCTCTTCGTCTTGGGAAGTTTGAGACAAGGGCAATGGCGTGATGTTGGACACTTGCTAGGGCAGTGGCAGTCGCAGGCCACATGTGCATGTTAAATTAGCAACCCTTTCGTAAATTTATTCCCAATACTTTTATAGAAAAAGCTCTGATCCGCTGTGACAGAAAAAGATGAGAAAATATTTAACAACGGTCCACCTCAGGGATCAGTCCTTAACTCTTTTCTATTCAACCTGAACAAACTCTTTCCGATTAATTGGGGATATTAAATCAATTTTTTAAATACTGGCGATAAAAATTTAGCTCCAGTAAAACAGAAGTATTCTTCTTTCATCTAAGTACTGACCAAGTTCATTTACTACGGATATTTTCCCTACATCGACGTATGAATGCTAGCGTGATCCAAAACTCAATACCAGCAAATACAGAGCCTCGTGGAGGCTGCGTGATACTGTGCTTTTTTTTATATATGATGATGCCAAAGCTCAAGGGATGCCCTATGATGCTTAAGCACAGCCTTGGCAGGAAAGGATGAGGGAAATGGGTTAGAAATGGGTCAGGTTGGGTGCTTCTCTTATATTAATGTCCAGGTCAACGATCCAAATTACTGATACCAGCCGATCTTACAAATTTCTTACTTACGTTCTTAGTCGTTAGTTGACTTCATATGGATAGGTAGTTTAATTTTGAGATGCACATACAGAGGAAAATCACGTTCTATGAGCTTCAACTTGCAAGTCCTCACTGAAGATATTCGGTGGCAATTTTCAGTTGTTTAGACTTTAAAGATCTTCAACTTATATAACCATTAGGCTATAAATTTATATATTGAATAGTACTAGGAACAAGATGGAACCTTATAGACGCCCACATTTTAATTTATTGGTTTTAGGATAAGCTTAGAGAGAACTAAGTAAGACATGTATTTTTGAGCAACCGTTTACCTAAAGTAGTTTTAACTTTAGGCCGTTATTGGTAGTTCCAATACGTAGAATTTCAGAAAAGAGCTTCTCTACATTTAAACTAAATCTTGATGGATTTATTTAGTAAAATGATTTTAAGAAACTTGAAGTAAATAGAAAAAACAATATGATAGGATTTGCGTAGGATGACTTAAGAGGGATTTGGACTTAGTTGAAAAAATAGATTTTTTTCTTTTTGCACTTTTCAATATTCTGAAGTAGCTGGTATGTAAACCTTTTTGTGCTGGTGTGCAGTGTGTTTTTCGAGCTGATGTGCAGTACTTCGTTATCTAAATATTTTTCGATTCCAGAAAATATTAACATTTTCGGAAGACATGTGATTCTTGTCAGGATCACATTCAGATTTATCGCGATTTTAAGAGCAAAGTTACAGCCCGTTTAAAACGAAAAAACGTGAAAAATTTGAAAATCCATTTTTCAGTTTTTGAAAGAAAAATAATAAGCACAAGCCTCTACTTTAAGAATCTGACAAATTTTTTGATCACTGGAGGATTGAATTGTGAATTTGTATGTCCCAAATAAATGACGCAACATGTTTCATAATTGTACCCATCTGACTTTTCCCCAAAAAAGCTAACCAGACAAATTATGAAAGGCTAGAGGACGATTTCTGGATAATAAAATATCTAAATATCTGAGAATATCCAGATAGCCAAATTAATTGTTTTAACCCTTGGTCTTGAGAGATTCACGAAATGTAAAATCAATTTGAAAGTCGTCGATGGAGTAAGTGATAAAGTTTCGGCTTTCTATCCGGAAGGTCTCAGGTTCTACTTAATCGGCGGCGAACCATGGACGTTTTCTGCGGACAAAAATATCATTTGGGGTTGCAAAAGTAATGTCGGGGATTCGCAATCCACTTTTTACACTTGTAATCGATGTCTCGAATCATTCTCTTTCACAAGGGGTTATGGAACTATCAACTACTTCTTGTAGGAAATTTTATTATGAGGAGAACATTCTTCACTATCACCTATAAATAAACATAACGATTTAAGCTTTTTGCTGGCTACATTACGGTTTGTCGAAATTCTTCATGTAATCTGTTTCTGTCTTCATTCTAACAAAGGACATACTTTTTACTACAACCTAGTGTAAGTTTCTGCGGAAGTCAATGCCATATGTCAGAACTCTTTCTGGTTCCCCAAATTTCGTGTGGGTCATGGGGCGGGAGAAAAACTTCACCCAATTCGAGACAATGGTTGCAAGTGGACCTAGAATTTAAAGTGGATTCAGAAAAACTGGCATTTTTATCGTAATCTGTTATCAGCAGAAAACAACCATGGTTAGCCGTCGATAGGATTTGAACTCGGGACTTTCGGATTCGTAAGCGCGTCTTGGTATCACTTACTCCACCGTTGACTTATATGACAGAACTAGTTTAAGAAAACTGAAGAAAATGCGCCAAGTCTACTACTATACGAAGTGTGGTTGACGGTAGCAGTGCATTTTAAAATTATTGAATACTTCTTTGCGTTTCTAATGTAGTTAGAATTTGGGTTTAATGGGCCAATACTACATCATCGCGTTCAGTTGTTGTTGCTATCCCTTAAACCGGTGACTTCCATTAAATGAGTCTGCCCAGCTGCTTTGTTAAAATACTGGACCAAATTTATATAAGGAAATGGTAAAGAAGTTGAAAACAATATCTTATCGGTCTGACAATCAGGTTCCGCCCGCAACAAACCTGTGAGATGGCTTTTCCCAGTCGACAAGGTTCACCTACTATTCTTGTAATGCTCAACTGTTGTAAAATATTTGATTTTGTCAGCTATTTACGTTACTCTTAAAATTTGAAAATATAAATTTTAAATTTATACCTCAGGTGTACACTGCAATAGCCAGCCCGATTTTCTCTTATGGCTCACTGGTGGACAGCCCTGGATTATAAATATAACCAGTAAAATCGAGGCTAGTGCAATTGTGCAAGAGCAGTCTATACATCATTTCCATATGTCACAAGTAAGCGAATTAATTGGCAAGGATGGCTGAAATTTATTTTTTATTAGCCAGTTGCAGTCCGGTGGTCAACGAGACCAGAACCGTTGATTTTCTGAGCATATTGATTCTATTGTAATTAAAGCCAATGCTGCTTTAGGTTTCGTGAAGAAGTGCTCCAAGGAATTCAACGTTTGATGCATCAGAAAACTTGTTTCTTGTAACTAAGTTAGATCCACTCTTGAGTAGGCCTCCCCGGTCTGGTCACCTTAGTACTCCACTGATATTAAATCAGCTCAGATTATACTCGTAGTTTCCGTATTTTATTGATTATGTTGTTGCTACTTTCTCGTAGCAAAAAATAAAAAATATAAATAATAAAAAAGTGTAGTATTGGAAAAATGTAAGTGTTGGACACAAATTTTTGAATCGCAAGATTCATTGACGACTTAAATATACAATATAAGTGAATATGGCTCAGTATTGATTTTAGGACAACATTTTACAAAAAAAAAAAAATCATGTCGTCCATTGCACCTAAAACTGTTTTCAATTAGTTGAACCACATTGAATTTTGCGCAATTTAGTTTAAACATTTTTAAATCGGATTTAATTAAGCTACCTGATATTAAATAGAACACCTGATGATAGACAACCTGTTCCCGAAACTATTTTCTGATGGATGGATGCGTGTTTTCCACTCACAAAACATCCAACAAAAGCTTACTTAATGTTTCTCCTGACAGCTATTTGTCTGTTAATTTCATTGTGATGAAAAACACATGATTCCGGGCAAGCACGAAACCCACAAATGAAACCTTTAATAGTCCCTAGATGAATTAACAGCAATGTATTCCGGCAATAAATCCCGAAATAAACCTATAGCAGTCGTTAGTCGAACTATATCCATAAAAGTCAAGGAAGAAGCGATATTAACATAATATTTATCCGCAAGTTGTGTACTTAGACGACATTCTCCGAAAATAGTGCTTACGAGTCTGTTGAAAGTACAAAGCATGAATAAAGTTTTCGCATAAATCATAGAAATGTGCTTTGTTTTGGTCCAGAGCATTTCTTCTGTATCTGACAGATACGTGTAGGCGTATATATAGGCTCGCTAAAATTCTGGACAATGTGTTAGTGTGTCTTACGTACAGTGCAAATTGATATAAGACCATTTGAAGTGATGGGTTTTTCGTGAGCGGTAAAACATTCCTTTTACTACTGTTGAATGACATTATTCACGTCTATCTCCCAGTCCCAGTAGCGTGAGATACCGTACACTGCTGAGAATACCAAGTGGACGAGAGCTCTATGTAGTTTCCTCAAGTGATACTCTAACTTCATAAAACTTTGTTGAATTTCATGAATTCTTTATAACATTAGGTAAAGCGAGCGGAGCAGCCCGGGAAACAAGAAACCCGGAACTAAGGACGGGATTCATTGCAGGGTAGAAACCATCGTGGAACGCGATGTGATGCCTTTTACTCTTAGATTAAGCAGTCGTAAAATTGTTACGGCACGGCTATTACTGTTCTTTTAAAATTTTCACCAACGCTTTCGACCAACTTCATGAGAACATTTTTACCTTCGTAACTTAATCATTTTCCACCTTGCGATTAAAATTTTAAAACCTAGTTTAACTCACTAATTCTGCACGCGAACGATGATGATGAAATAGACGGTGGAGAATATCAGGAACTTGTATAAAGTGGATTTAAGTGAAATTTAGTTTATATAAATAATTTTTGAATTGTAATATAAAGTAATCTTTTCTAAGTGGATCGGAAAGTTAGTAGAAGACGAGAGAATCGTGTCGACATTTGCTGTTGCTTGGAGTTGATAATAAAAACCACATTTATGACATTTACTCCTTCATGATATTGTAATAGAATTTGAAAAGGATCTTAATTGACACTTTTGGAAAGCAATGTAAGAATTATTGTAGTGTGATAAAATCCAGGAAATAAATAAATAGACTTAAAAAAGGAAATTCGATTATGACTCCGACCGTTTAGACAATGTTTTGTCAAACGAAATCCTTGCTAAAAGGTAGACACCAAAACAATGCATTGGTTCTTTTAAACTATCCTGTCGACCTTGTCGAAAATCACGCAGGAATCTTGCAAGCAATCGTAGGCAAAAACAATTCTGGAGATGTCGCGTCTACTTTCAAGGGACTCCAATGAAATAAGCTTTAATCGGTCAGCAAAACGAGGCAGCCGAAGAGGCTCGATTCATGGAAGGCCGCGAATCTACGCAGTACAGCCTCAATGCGAATAATATAAGTCGCATAAAAAGGAGACCACACTGGACTAGCATACTCCAAAACAGGTCTCACGAACGTAAAATAAAGGAGTTTAGTTATATATGGGTCATCAAACTCTTTAGACTTAGACCATTGCTTAACAAAGCCCAGAGCAGAATTAACTTTGTTTACGATAGTTTGGATATGGTCGTCAAATGAAAAGGTTGTATTTAGCACGCCTCCTAAATCTTCGGTTTTGTCAAGTGTGTTCAGAGAACTACCGTCTAAGGTGTAGTCAAAGTGCACTGGATTCCTTCATCGAGAGAACGACATAGTAGCGCACTTGCTAATATGTATTTAGAGGAAGGAAGTTCGTAAAACACCAATTATGAAAGACGTTTAAATCAGAGTTTATTAGTGCACAATCATTCGCACTTAAAATAACGCAAACGCGGAAAATTTTGTCGTCATCAGCGTAACATAGAATTCTCGAATTAGTGAGAATTAAGGATACATCATCGATGTAAATGATAAAAAGGAATGGTCCTAGATGGCAGCCTTGAGGAACATCGGAGGTGGTATAAATATCGTTAGAAAGTGTACCTTAAAATAGAACACGTTGCGTGCGATCAGACAGATAGAAACGAATCCAATTAACGAAAATTTATGGAAACCCTAGAAAAGATAACTTACGAACAAGAACACTGTGCTTAATTCTGTCAAAAGCCTTGCTAAAATGTTTGAAAATGCAGTCGACCTGCTTGCCAGAAAAGGTTTGCAGTGGAAGTTAAGATCATTACACACCAGAGCTTCAAAAATTTTACCAATACAACATAAATTGGCAATGGGACGATAGTTTGATATGTCACATTTCCTTACCATCTTATGTAGGAGAATGATGACAGATAGTTTCCAAGATTTCAAACAAACACAACAACAAATAGATAAGTTAAATAAGTGACAAAGTATAGAAACTAGGGTCATGCGACAGTTTTCACAAATCAAGCAGAGATACCATCAAGACAACACGAGAAACTATCACCCAATCCAAAAATATGCTTTAGGACATCCAGATTCCATAGAAGAGGCGAAGAGGATCCAACTTGTGGAGAGCCTCTTTTTGCGTATTCGTATGGTAGATCCCCTCCCCTCCAAACAAGTAGTTTCGCTCTCATTTAGGGTGCCGTTATCGTCTTTAAAGACGTTATTAAAATCAACCTCAATATCCTGCAAAGGTAAATTGTCTACGATTTATCTTTCTATTATGCCGATCAGTTCATACATGGCTCTCTCAATGAACGCACCTTTGCATATTGAGAGAGAAAGACAGCTTAAATGATTCAACTGTTTCTTTGATATGGACAAAAATCAGGTTTTACGAAGGAGAGAGAGAGAGAGAGGAGAGATCTGTTGACCGAAATTGAGGAATCTGGAATGTATGCGAGGCTTAAGCAGGGTTCGAAAATGGCTTCTATCCACGGAATTAAAAGCTCAAAGTCCGCTTGAAGTTCGGCAGGAATTCTACCGTTCAAGCCCGGTCATTTCAAAGACTTTAATCCATTAATTGCTCATCTTATGTCCTTCTGCTAAGGATTTAAGACCTAGGCCATGACTATCGGAAGCTACTATCGACTAAACGAACAGCTCTTCAAGTGATTGTCAATCAGTCAGTGTCTCAACTTTCGTCTTGCTTACGAGAATGTGAGTGTTTAGTGTTGTTATCCTGCGGATTTCCTTATAAGATGTGCATACAATGGTTCTCTTTTGTCGTTGAATATAACATGACATTAAATAAGAGTATTTTGAATGAACTTAATCTCGATTGATCCATAATAGCATATATCGTAAGATTTTGAAGCTTTTCGAAAACCACTATGAAAACTTTTTACTCCCAATTCTTCCTTGTTTCTGTAACTCTTTGATGGGCATAAGTCAGAAGAAGAACTTGACTTGATATACAGGCAAATGTACGGACTAAAATAGATGTCGAGCTTCCAGATATAATTCCGAAATTATTGTAAACTGTTGCCAGTGCGACTACCTCCTTGTTTTGTAAATGTCCTTACTGAAATCAAAACAGGATACTTCTATCCTGTTGGAGACCGAAAAATACCAACAGTCGCAAAATAATGACCGAACCGCATAGAAAGGGCTACTCATCGTATCATAACAAACTTTTCCACATTATACGATAAAAGGCCACTCTTCTATGTCCTTTTCCCAGCAGTATACCATTCATCCCTGTATTGTCCCTAATACAACCATTTTAACCTTTAAATAGCCAATTTTTGCCTAAAACACAACATCCTAGAGGTTTCTTAAGGTCTCGGAAAATTCGTAAATTTCATTCTCAACTTAAAACATATTTTCCTCTCAAAAGGAGTCGATGTGCCAGCATCCTGCCGCAGATAACACAGGATGAATGTACCAAAAAGGGACTATAAACTTTACGCAGTTATTCGAAGTTCATTGTTGTACGTTGTGGTGTTTATTTTCCCAGAGATTTGGGGAGCATTTTTGGGTATACGTTAAATATCAAACATTTCGCCATAAGATCCCTTTGCGTTTCATTCTTAAAGGAGATACATTTTTTTTAAGGGCTGTAAAAATATGTTAGGGAATAGCACTCTTTGCGAGAATTATATGAAAACTGATAAAATCTTTACTGTCGGGCCTTAGAAAATATGAACTGCTGTCTAAAGACCGTCGGACGATGCGATATTATCAACTGTTGCTCGAGTCCGCTTCCCCATCAGTGGTGGCCCTATTCTTTCTTTTAAAGGACTATTTCGTAGAAAATTCATTTCCTAATGGAAGTTATAAAAAATATATATTTCCACCAAATGATAACAAACATAGATGTAAAGGACAGCTTTGTTGAGAAAACTTCCTTTCTGTACAGGATTTCTGTACATTAAAAGTGCAAAGAAGTAAGTCTTTAATTTTTCGCTTTAAATTTTGTTTTTAATTAAATGTATGGGGGGACTGCAGCTGATTGATGTTAAAAGGGTAGTTGCTTTAATGAGGGGATACATGAGCTCTCTGAATATGGTTTCCATCCTGTAAGGCGTCTACTTTCAATGAGGTCATTTCTCACCCAAGTGTATATTGATATTACACACCTGAGCGAGTTTTGTGAACGGACTAAAGGCCATTAATTTGCTATGCCCGGAAATAGTTGCTTATATTCACTTGTTTGAGAAATATTAAAACCATTTTATGGAGAAAGTACGGAATTTTGATGAAAGGAGTTAATTTAAATATTTCAGGGCGGTCAAAGTTGATTTGGTGAAAAGTTATATGAAAGTGAGTAAGAGGGATTTTCGATGTTGTGGAAGTTTTTCTTTTCAATAATCTTTACTTGTCTACAGTGATTTGGGTCTGTCTCTCAGGAATTGCGCGAGAATAAATGGTTATTGCTCTGCGTGATAAAATTGTTTCTTTGATTCTGAGAGACCTTTAGATTTTGTCACTTAATCGAGAATCTGATCAGGAACCGGACAATCACATTTCCCAATGCACAAATGTATCACCTTTATGTGCCAATGTGGGGAGGGGATGAT
Source organism: Leptarthrus brevirostris (assembly GCA_964036015.1). Taxonomy (NCBI): domain Eukaryota; kingdom Metazoa; phylum Arthropoda; class Insecta; order Diptera; family Asilidae; genus Leptarthrus; species Leptarthrus brevirostris. The sequence continues at coordinate 13,465,356 of OZ038373.1, forward strand.
GCCTTCTATTTTATCTTTCTCTTGTTTTGAAAACTTTTGTTTGGTAAAAGAAGGATACTTCACTTGATTCAATGGCAAATATTTGAAGTGGGTTTTTTATACATGGTGGATCCCACAACCACTCGATATTATATTATTACTACAAAAAGTAATGCAGTTAAGTAGTTAAGACGTTTTTGCCCTTTCGGTTTCATGCGAAAACTTCAAGCAGCTTAAAAAATCTAACTCTTTAGTGGAGCTTTTGTAGAAAAGCCAAACGAATTTAGTTAACCTTTATCAGAAACCTCAATCGTGTCATAAAAAATTTTATACTTCTTACGTCGCTCGAGTTTTGAATTTTTATTTTTAACAAATATATTGTAAGGAAGTTACATTTTTCCCACCAACGTCATCCATCCCACAACGAAGTAAAGGGTTAACTTCACCGCCAGACCCCAGCCAGACTATATAATTGTGACTGATTGGCTCAGTGCTTTGGGGTCTGTCGGAGGTCAGCCGCCATCAAGACCACATCGACCAGCCAGCGCACCAGAGGCAGTCGCTGTCTAGCAGTGACGCAAGCTCAATATTCTACTCAGCTGCAGTCCCAGCGCTCATAGCAGTCATCAATATTGCTAGGCATAGCAGTACTTTGATATATATCGAGCGTAGACGACATTAGACATGTTGACGTCTGTGTCTGAAAAAATAGCTCTCGAATAGAAGATTTTTACAGTAAAAATTGCAAGCTTTCAAATTTCACCTTAATTACTATTGATCATATGTTGTGAAGATACCAAGTTTTAAAAATCAGGAAAATTTATTGGGTATGTAACAACGTATTACCATCAAAAGTAAAAGCTCTAAATGCTTTAAGTCTTTTTCACTCGATCTGGATCGTAGTGTTCAACAATTTTGTTTACCCTCATAAGACTCATCCTAAAACATCCCAGTAAACAAAATCACTTGGAATACATGATGTTCCCACAAAGACCCTTCAATCCAGCACTCTTTACCCATTTATACCAATCTCCACAACCTTAGATCCATTCCCCTTTTCCGACTCGATCGCCATCGTACGAACTACGGTCAACACGAACCAATCACCAGGATGCTACGAAAAGTCAACGACCTTTCCTTCCATCTGAGTAAATCATCCCTTCACAAAGCCTTATATCTTGATCCCGCCCATCCTGATCGCCTTTCTTAATTCTTTTTCTTTCCTGTTTGCATTTATTATAATTATAGCTCATATTGTAGCTTATACTATTAATTATAGCTTGTATTTTAGTATATTTTAGTATTTTTTTGTACTATTCTGTTATAGCTTGTATTAAGCTTAAATAAATAAAGCACGAGCAAGAGATGTAAAATTAACGTGGCATTCAACGTGTCAATAATGATGCCACCTTTAAGAAGTAGAATTTCTTAAAAATGTCAAATAGATGGGTTTGATTTGAGAATGTCGATTGGGCAAACGTTCCAGAAAATGGTTCGCAAGGGATGGCCACGTTTGAACTCATACACCATACAAAACCACCTTGTCTATAATTATTTGTTAAGGCGTTTAAAATAGCTGTAAGGTATAATTTAGGTAGTGCAGAAATTATTCTTTAAAGAAATCCAAACCATCTGATACCTTCGGCTCTTTGATTTTGCAAAAAATAAAATCTTTATGGCCTTCGTAATCATTTACAGATGTACACTCGTACGTCCACAAATCATTTACAGATGTACACTCGTACGTCCACAGGCATTAGTCAAAGAAGTTAGATTACAAACAATTTTATAGTTCCGATATTTTAAATAAATTACTTCCCACCACCGAACCAAACAATATCCAGAAATTTCACCTTCAGTCAGACAGAGATTACACGCACAAGTTAATTTCCCAATTCAATTCGATTTATTTCTGCACTGAGGTTGAACACGTGAAGCGACTAAGCGAGTGGCATTCTTAACTTGCCAACAACGGCTGCACTCAGTCAGTAAAGTTTACTCCGTTCCAAAGTTGATTGAACGGAAATGTTCCTGAGTTTCCTTGAGGCCCTTCACGCCGGCCACTACACATTTTACACCAAGCGCATGCCCGCCTCGCTCACTCAATATTGCCAACCAACATAAGCATTGAATCGTCGCAATGTGAAGAGGTTCAATTCAGGCGACTGCAATTTGAGAGAAGTGTGCCCGAGAAAAATTCATACGAAAGCGCACCACCCAACCACCCCACAGACTGAAGCTTGCCAGCGCCTTACTGCACACGACTGACGACACAACAGCTTGACGGGACCAAAGCGATTTCCTTTCAAGCAGAGCGGTCGAAGTGAAACACATGAGTTTTCATTGAATCAAGCGAAACCACCAGTCAACGTTGAAGTGAAGTGAATTTCAGTGGACTGCTGTGCTCGACTGAATCTGAAGGAATTGGGTGAGGGTGGTGCGCGCTTGCGCTCGTTCAGTATCGCACCCTGTGGCCGAGTAAAATGAAACTCAGTGCGCTGCTTTGACTGAATGATTAGCTAAGTTGAAACATGTGGCCGGTTGCTTTATGTTGAATTGTTTTAGGCAAGTTCAATAGCCAAAACCACATTCGATTAACTCGTGTTTTTTCTACCGTAGGCGAAGAACCGATGAGTGAGTGGTAGGTAAGCACATTGGCTCTGCTTTTATCTTTTCGAATTATAATAATTGCAAGTGCTGGGGGCGTTGGGAATTTTCTTTCGCAAGGAAATTAATGTTTATGTTGTTTTCATTTCTTCCTTATAAAAATGAATTTGTGCTATGACGTTTTGTGCTGTTTAGGGTTTTCACGGTAAGACAGGATGGCTGTCATTGGAAAAATTAAAAATGATAGAAAATGAAAATATCGCCCAGCAACAAATATTTTTGAATAAACCCTTTGATATTTTATTGGCTTAGCCTAACTTCGTAACGGATGAACCGATTTGGATGATGCTTTTGCTGTTGTATAGAGTGTGACTCCCCATTGCTAATAAGAGAATAATTTGGTCTTAAGATGGGTGCTGGGGGGAGCAGGGGTATAGTCTAACTTCGTAACGCTAGGGACCGATTTCGATGATTCTTTTTCTGTTGGGTAGAGTATGTTTATTTATTTATTTATTTAAGATTCATCAAAGGGCTGATTACTTAACGTGTAAATATAAATAGTTATAAAATAAAATTACAATAATTAATAAAAATAACTAGAAAAATAATTAATAATACATAATTACAAAAAAATAACAGAGAAGTTAGGAAAGTTTGGCCTTTACAGAATTCTTCGACAAATTAAAATCAATGTTGTTAAAATGCGAATTAAAAAACCGAGACATTGACGTGACGGGCTCGTGAAAACCGTAATTTGTGCGATGCTGTGGAATTTTAAGAAAATCTCGATTTCTCAAGGAGCGACTCGGTATCGATATATTAAAAGAAGACAACAAGACTGGAGAGTCAACATTACCTTAAAGACATTCAATAGCGAAAACAGTTCTAGAGATGTTACGTCTGAATTCAAGAGTCTAGTTTTATGAGCTTAAGCCTATCTGAGTACGGCGGCAGGATAAGAGGGTCGCTCCAAGGAAGCCCACGAAGTGCAAAGCGAAGAAAACGGCGCTGGACTGCCTCTACCCGGTCAATTGAGTCACGATAAAATGGTGACCAAACACAACTAGCATACTCCAGAATAGGTCTAACAAAGGTGCAGTAGAGAAGCCTGGTGATATAAGGGTCGTAAAATTCCTTTGCCCATCTTTTTATAAAACCCAATGTAGAATTAGCATTAATAACTATCTCATCAATGTGATCGTCAAACGTAAAACGACTGTTCAACCAGACACCCAAGTCCTTGGTCCTAATAATTTTTTCAGAACACAGCCATGCATGGTGTAGTTGAAGTCGAGAGGATTCTTTCTACGAGTAAAAGACATAGACGTACACTTACTTACATTGAGGGGAAGATAGTTATCAAAACACCAGTTGTAGAAAGCGTCTAATTCAAAATTTAAAAGTTCACAGTCTCGAATAGAGGACACAACACGGAAAATTTTGGCGTCGTCAGCATAACAAAGAATTTTTGAATATTTCAAAAATAAAGATACATCATTGATGTATATAATAAATAAAATCGGGCCCAGATGACTTCCCTGAGGAACGCCAGAGGAATTAAAATAAACTTGGATAGTGATCCACGGAAGGACACACGCTGAGTCCGATTTAGTAGGTAAGAACGAACCCAGTCAACAAACAATGAAGGAAACCCGAGGGCCGTCAACTTGTGAATCAAAATTTGGTGGCTTATTCTGTCGAATGCCTTTCTAAAATCTGTAAAGATACAATCCACTTGCTTTCCAGCCTCAATTTTGGATAAGCAGAAATTTTAGAATTCCAGTAGGTTAGTCGCAGTAACCCTACCTTTCATAAAGCCATGCTGGAAAGTTCCAAGAAAAGGTTTGCAATGAAAGTATAGTGTATCGCAAACTAATGCCTCAAAAATCTTAGCAATACAACACAAGTTTGCAATGGGTCTGTAATTGGAAATATCACACCTCTTGCCTTTCTTGTGAAGATGATGATAAGAGATGATTTCCAAGATTTTGGAAGACTCCACAAGAAATAGATAAATTAAATAAACTACTTAACTGCATTACTTTTTGTAGTTAAATCACTTTTGCCCGGAAATTTTCTACGATTCGTTTTTGACCGGAGCTTCACGCGATTCGTTTTTGCGCGAAACATTTTCTAAGCCACTTTTGCCCGAACCTTCTAAATAGGTCACTTTTACTCTCAGCCCGTCATATATATGTCTGCCTGAGAAATTAAAGGAATAAATGAGAAGAACTGTTGAATGAGAATGTATTTAACTCAGCTCGAAGAATTTATATGTAGAGGCTATTAGAATAAATAACACACCACCTAAGTTTTCAATGTATATAAATGTTATCTACTTGTTAGTCACAATAAAGATATTGTCATTGTTATTATCAATGGTTGAGTCACACAATCACCACCCTATGGAGCAGGTTCAAGCCTCGGCATGCCTACGTGTTTTTCCTTCTTCGACTTTTCAAATGCAATGCAAAACGAGACATTAAATTTCGATCATTCTCCTTACCATTATCCGGCCATAACTATGCTAAAAAACGCTTCATAGGGTGTCCCCTGGACTTTGACTACATTATATAAAAAAAAACGCTAGATTCATTGCATTTCCACGCATTGCAATACTGCTCAGCAAAATTTCTTTTAGAAATATAGGTTTTACCGGAAAGATTGTGCGGATTTTGAAGCCAAATGATAATGAAAAATATTTTTAGGTTAAAATAATTTTATGAAGATGAGCCAAAGGAAGCAGGGCATTACCTATCCTTTTCTCGAAGCGTTTCGTCGTATTTTCTAACCCTCATTGATTCGGTCTAGATCTTACTAGAGTTGATGTAGTTAGTAGATAATGAAACACACTAACTTTTCAGCTTTAGATTAACTCACTCAGAGGGTACTTCCTGAAGTCCTAGAAAGCTGAAATAGGATATGCAGGCTAGGATTTGTACACAAACAACGACTAAATAAAGAAGTCTGTAACTTTCTCACACACCCCCCCCCCCCTCCCCCAACCAAACTCTTCGTAAAGGATGGTACAGGTCTGTATTACATATAACAATATCTCATCTTTGTGACTTCCAAACTTCCAAAACTCCTAGAAGAAAGCTAAAATTTTTTATGCAGGCCAGGATTTGCACACGAACAAGGAAAAAATTAAGAAATCTGTAATTTTCACCGTCCAACCCCCCGTAGGAGGTGCAGGTCGGTATATAAAATTTCTTATGGAGAGGTATTTCCAAATGTTCTGGAAAGCTTGAAATTTGATATGAAAGCTAGATGTTATTAGTCCATACACAACGAAAAAGCTATGAAAAAAAGGAACTGCTGGCGTGCAAGAAATACATATTTTACCCGACTACGCTAGAAGGAATAGTTATGATTTTAACATGAATGTAAGATGAGCACAATCATCTCTTAAGAGGAATGAAAGCAATAAAAAATCACGACGTATATTTATCGCTAATTGCAAATAATAAACTAACAAGAAAAAGAGGCAACGATAGAGAGTGGACTGTGAGAAAAGGAATAGCTGATGTGCAAGAAACACGGCACGAAAACATAAAAAGAACTAGGGCATCTTACAAAAAGAAATCAAATCCCACCAAAAACATTTCATGTAAAGTAGGTTGCCGAGAATCACAAGTTTATAACGCTTTCACTGTTAAAAAGTTCTCAGAAGTATGGTCAATAAATAGTACAACCTGGAAGTTCTACTCCCCTCCCTTTCTTCCATCACCACCATAGTATCAACATTTTCGTTATCATGCAAATTAATCAAGATACTCTATACGAAGTTACGAATTTAGGCTTTACCATTTTTCCCCCCAACCATAGTGCAAATTTTCTCATAGTAGCAAAGGTGGAACATACTGTATACAACAAAATCAAATCGGTTCACGCGTTCTTCAGTTGGCTTATCTTTCAAATAATAAAATGCCGTTCCGACGTATTCCAATGTATTGAGGTATTAATAAATGAAGTCATTTTATATTTTGCAGCGTTGATCTACCAGTTATCGTGCGTTTAAATCGGTTGCCATATGCCGAGCAGCAATATATCGTAACCGACTGACGGATGACTATTTTCTCTCCTACGAAAATGTCTTCGCAGTTTTTTTGTCCACGCATCAGCGACTCAAGTGACGCATGAAAATCCGTTGACGTATACCAAGTAGCAACACACATGATGATAAGAAATTGCCTTTGCTTATCCATCAGCCACTTCATGCATTCAAAGCGGTCGCGGACTTATAAACTGTAATCGGCTGACGCGTGGAAATTTGTCTGCCCTAAGTAATTTACTTCGCAGTTGCTCTGCTCACACATTAGCCCCTGATGCATTCAAAGCGGCCATTGTTTTATGAACTCTGGTCGGCTGTCGCGTGGAAATTTGTCTGCCCTATTATCGGCAGACGCATAGGTCTTCACCAGATCCATGCATTTAAATCGGTTGACGTATCCTTAGTAGAAATACATGGTAGCCGGCTGACGGATACAAATTTTTCTAACCTAATAAATTCCTTTTGCCACTCAATGCATTCAAAGCGGTCGCCGTCTTATAAACTGTGATCGGCTCACGGCTGACGCGTGGAAGTTTTTCTGCCCTAAGAAATTTACTTCGCAGTTGCTCTGCTCACACATCAGCCACTGCAAGCATTCAGAGCGGCCGTCGTCTCATGGACTCTGGTCGGCTGTCGCGTGGAAATTTGTTTGCCCCATGTCCGGCAGTCACTTAACTCACCGGTAGCTTCCGTGCATTCAAATCAGTTGCCATATCCCAAGTAGCAACGCATGGTAACCGGATGACAGATACAAATTGTTCTGCCCTAAGAAATTGCCTTTGCTCACCCATCACCACTCCATGCATTCAAAGCGCTCGTCTTATAAACTGTGATCGGCTGACGCGTGGTGGAAATTTTTCTGCCCTAAGTAATTTACTTCAATATCGCTTGGGCTCGTCTACCAGATCCCGTCCATTCAAATCGGTTGCCGTACGCCGAGCAACAATGCGTGGTGGGACGATTGAAAAGTTTTCTGCCCTAAGAAATTTACGTCGCAGTCACTTTCCTCGCACCTTTGTCCCTTATGAATTGAACATGGACTGTGATCAGCTGATGTGTGGAAATTTGTTTACCTTAAGAAATTTACTTAGAAGCCACTTTGTTCTACCAGCTAGATTTGAGGCGATAAAACTGGTGGCAATTGCACCATGATAATGCATCTGTTGACAGTTCACTGAATTTTCACAGTTTGTGAATTTTTAGCCAAAAAGCGTGATGACTCATCAGGCGCTATATTTGCTAGAGTTGGACACGTGCGTGTTCTTCCTATTTCCCGAAGATGAAAGAAATCATGAAAGGATCGGTGTTTTGACAACATTTAGAATATAAAAACAAATTTGCTGAAGGAGCTAACCGCAACTCGGAAAATTGTTTTCCAAAACCGCTCCAAAGATTGCAAACAGCGTAGGCACAAATGTTCTTCAAATGTGTTCTATATCGGATGGGGACCACTTTGTAGGGTGCAAAATTAATATTATAAGATAAAAAAAACGAGCAATTAAATGGCAAAAAATACTTTTGGTTTTTCGATTTAGGGCTTAGCTAATAAAATTGATGTTTTCAAAACTTCCTATCCGCATCCAACTCTCGCCCCACAACATTATAGCCCTCCCTTCATAAATTGGTGTATTATATTTTCCTGAAACCAAAGTCAGCTCTTCCAATATCAAAATACATCCTGTTCCACTTCTAAATACACCTCCATCATTTTTAAGGTACTTATCATGTCTAACAATAGCATTTCAGTATCCCGAAAGATGTATTTTTAGCCGTACAATTCCCAAGGAAAAATAATTTCTGACAGATTTCCCTCAAGGGTTACATTTTTCAAGAGTACTGGAAATGCCAAAATTTTCTTCGTAGAAGTCCTTTCTTATGATAATTCACTTTGTATCATCTTTTTTGCCTTAAGGCCGTCCTTAGTAAGTGCTTGCTACTTCTCCCATGGGTTTTACTGGATCTGTTCGGATTTATTAAGCCTTGGATAAGGAAGTAAGAAAAATGAAAATTTATAAGTGTGCCTTTCTACTTATACAAAATCCCAGCATCGAATCTAGCATTCAGGAATGATAAAAAAAATTTCTTGTGCAGAGCTCATCTCTTAAGTGGATGATAAGTCCAGCAAACGAAATAAAGTTTGGAATTAGAGTGTTAATTAAAACCAACACGGAAACCATAAATCCAAAAAGAATTGGTCAGATTTCCGCAAACTTCGTTCTTCGGTCAAAGAAATTCCATTTTCACATCCGGAAGTTATCCATCACATCCAAGTCCTTCTAAAGCAAATGACACCCTTAATATCGCCATAACAACTTCCTTCGACCAGAAATAATAGCTTGTAACACGATTACAGAATAAATCAGAATTGTGTCCCGAAACAGCATTGCATCAATGTGTACTAGTACCATATTAAGAGCCAAAATAGGATGTATATGCCCGTACAACCTCGGGGACACACAAAAGCAAAATGACAATAATGACCAGCCTCAGTGGTATGGTAGGTGTTCCAAAAAGCAATTCCATCAGGACCCAAATTAAGATTCAACGGGGTAGAAGACGGAGAAACTTTTTTAATCACTGGAAATGTTTGGAAATTAAACAAGACAACCCTGTGGTACTCGGCTAAGGATGCGAACACAGGTCCGACCGTTTTTATCATCCTTTTTTATCTAAATTAAACCCGTGATCAATCTAATTATCCGAATTCGCTGACTTAGGACGTCCTCCCTTGTAAGAATCTTAAACGAAAGCAAAGGAAATTTACCAAGAATTTAAGGAAGCGGAACGTTTTCCATTACAGAATCTTACTGTTGTTGTACCACTCTTTCTTTCACAACAATAAATGTGTTCAAACTTTAAAACTTCAACAATTACCAGACAACTCTAATGTAGAGAAGAAAAATGTCTATTCCTGGCCACCGCACTTATGCTCCCTTTAGCCAAGGATAGTTAAGTGAACTTTTTTCCCATCGACTCTCCCGCTTCGTTCTGCTTTGATGATTTATTCCTGAAAACCGTAGCGTGAAATGTAAGCATTAAAATAAACTTTCTGGTTAACCCGTTTACAAGATGTCGACGATTTTATTTTACACTTTTAAATTGAAATATGTTTCCGATCAGTTTGCTCTCAGAGGACTTAGGACTTGAGCGAGCAATGTATTTGCTTCTATAACGTGAGATTAGGTAACATGTCGGATACTTTTTTAAATTAAGATAGGTCTAAGGGATTTAGGACCTTCGTCTTTCAAAAAGTTTTTAAGATTCAAAGCAGAGCTTGAAGATTCGACTATTTTGTATGTGTAATGCAAAACACATATCGCGTCCAAAACGACCGTGACAGAGCGACGATAAAGTGGTCAGAGAGGTACCAGCCTCTGATCCGTTTCATACTCCTTCCATGCGAAAACTAACGCCGCAAAAAACCTAAAGGACTTCCGGATCCAGCTCCGCTAAAAACAGACATAGTACGTCTTCACGGGAAACCACAACCCAACAGAAGAGTGCGGTGACGTCCAAAAGGAGCGTAAAAAGGCATTCCAAAGGCAGGAGGGACAATTCTACCATCTTCATTATCGGCTTCTCATGGCACGAGGGCAACAAGGGTGGTGACAATGGCGGTAACAGCGCACGAAAGCCTAAGCGTTACACTAATTGCCATCGGCAGCAAAGCGTGCTGCTTGTGAAACAGAAGATGATGAGCATACTGGTCGAATACCTGACAGGTAAAGCGTCGGGTCTGGCTGGCTAAGGGGGAGAAAACTGTTTGTCTGCAAAGACCAGTTCTCGCTCGATTTCCTCAGGTCCAAGTATTCTCTGTGCGGACTGAAAAATTCTTCTCATGGATAAAGCAAAGCCGACGGGCAGGAATATCTCTCCTGAAATTGATGGAGGAATTATTGCCGCCATTTAAAGCAGCTACGTTCAAATGCACTCTGGCTTTAAAACGGTTTTGATGCATTTTTATCGATTAAAGCTGAAGCCTCGGAAGCTGGGACAACGATCTATCAAGGGCATAGGGAAACAGACTTTACTGCAATCAAGGGCATAGCGGAACTGATTGACGGGAAGGATGACCCAGCAATGAATCCCGAGTCAGTGAGCAAGACTGATGCCTCATAAGCCGACACTACGTTCTCGGTAACCAAAGGCATAGGGAAACAGACTGCCGGGAGGGATGATCTTGACCCGATGGAGACAGCAGATGACCTGGTAATTGAGGATAATTCGGCAACCAAGGGCGTTGCGGGTCAGAGGGATAAAACAGACAGCGCGAGGGAAACTGGAACTGGTCTGGAAACAGACCCTCCTGCGCCGGGACCTAATGGGTGTAAATAAATCTTCATCACAGCAATCTCGCCTATGCAAATTTACGCTCTTAAATATATTTTGAATGTCCAATTATAGCACCAACGAGTTGACCGTCGTTCAGTAAGAAGAAGCCAACAAGTTTTACTGGCATCCGCATATATGGCATGATAACACTGGTCCACTTCTACCAGCTAAGGTTCACACATTATTGGACATGACCAACAGGAACAGGAAAAGCCTATGCTGCCCTAACGCCTACCACACTATTTAATTTTATTTTACTAACAAATCTATGCATCTTTAATAGTGGCAATAAGGCCACATTTATTACGGCAAACAGAACAGAAGTTTTGTGTGTGACATTCGTGGAGGAATGGATCAATATAAAGGTTGACGACTGAGAGTCTTTCTCGGACCACTGCAACATTCGTTTTAGTATCGAACTCTCCGGAAAGTCTACCAAACACTTCAGAAACCCAACTAGAGCCAAGGAATGCGTCGCAAATATTGGCCAGCCACCGAATAGTGAATCACTTGCAATCGCTGAATCCATTGACTTAGTAGTGAATTGACTGTTGGAAGTGATCGAAAATGCCCTGAGAGATAGTTGTCCCGTTAGTAGACCGTCCAGGAAATCTTATGCTGCTTGGTGGGGCAAGAATATAAGTTTGCTGAGACGGCGCCCACAGAAGCATTTAAGCGAGACCAAAACTACTAGACTAGCTGAGGATTGGACTGAATATAAAGCAAGCCAAAAGGAACTCAAAACGTCCAAACATACATCATGGCGGGAATTCTGTGATTCGATTTATGGTACAAACGAAGCCGCCAGATTTAGGAATTCTCGCGGGGAACCCCTGTGTAGATTAAGTAAGTGCTAACGTGTCGGCCCACCAATCATGGTTGTTTTCTGCTGACAACAAATTACGAACAAAAAAGAAAATTCCAGTGGTTCAGAATTCACTTCAAATTATAGGTCCACTTGCAATCGTTTTCTCGAATCAGGTGAAGTTCTTCTCCTGCCCCATACCCCGAAAGGGGTTGCGAAAATTAAGGAGAGAGAGAACCCCAATGTACTATTTTTTCTGTTGCGGAATAATGGCTCCTTCACAGAATCGACGGAGGAATACTGTGGAATTGCTCATGAGCACGCACTGGTTATGTCGGTCGAACGGAGGTGTAGACGAATATCGCCATGGGGGTAACTTATCAAATATTGTCACCTATGACAAAGTCAAAGTTATTGAAACATTCGATCCCTTCAAATTGTTAGCAACATTTAACCCATATGCTGCAGAGAGCTCATACAGCGATTATCCCTTGGCTTCTGCTGATTTTTTAAAGGACTTTCTTCACGCCCTTACTTGGCGACAAGTGATCTTCATCGGAATGGGCACATAATGGCTAAGGAGTTAAGACCAATTAGCCTTACATCTTTTAGTTTGAAAACATTGGAAAGACTCACAAATGTGCACCTTCGCGCTGTCCCCCTCTTCAGCAGTGTAAGCAATGCTTATAACGCTTTCACACAGTGGAAGTCAGTAGAAACCGCGCTTCATGAGGGGAAAGGCATCATTCGAAAGACACTCAGTTGTAAGAAATTCACATTTAATCTATTTTTAGACATAGGATATGCCGTTATTAACATGAAAACTGCGATTTTCAGCGATGTTTTAAGATCTCATAGAGAAGACCTTTACGTAGCCGACAGATACATGGGAAACTGTGAAACCACGAGAGAGTAAGAGCAGTCTGTAGGGGTACTTCGCGGGAATAGCATAAAATTGGGGCTTACGCGGACGACAAAGTTCAAAAATCCGCCTGGTTTGGCATCTCAGGAACGGCCCTGTTGGAGACAATGCTCCATCACCCCCACTGGATATTCCACAATAGAAGTATAGCTGTTCGAAATGCCATGTGACTAAAGGAATCCAAAAGTTGGAAAACTTCGGATTGCAGATACAGCAGTATACTGATGGCTTACCTGAAAGATTATCTGCAGGAGAACACTGACTATACCGTTCCTACAATAAGCTTCGATAAAGCCTTCTCTGCTAGAATACCTAGCAGGGAGGAAAGGGAGGGTCGTCAGTGGCTGCCAATGCCAGGAATACGCATCTTCACGGATTATTCAAAACTTGTGAAGGAGGTGGGAGGGGTCGATTGCCGGACCACTGTAGTATGTTTCAAGCAGAGGTCCTGGTCATTGAAATGGCGACAATAGTATTGGTGTCGTACAAGGACCTAAAGAGGCGTACCGAAGTTTGTTTGTACAGTCATAATCAAGCGGCTGTTAATGCGCTCGACCCAAACAAAGCTTACACAAGGTGATTCTCTGCTGTGTATCCGGTCATAGCGACTTGTGGAGTAATGAGGCGGTCGATGTTTTAACGAAAGAAGGTTCGCAGTTGAATATTTCTCAAGTAGACGACCTCAAATTTCAAGAGATATCGACCTGAAAGCTGTTCATCTCGCCGAGCGCAGATGAAGTGATCTGACAACCTGTGACCTATCTAGGAGGATGTGGCCAGAGTTAAATGAAAAGAAAGCCGCGTTTTTATTGAAGAGAAGCCTCTGGAATCTCCGTGATACCAATATGGTTATAACAGGTCACTGGCTTTTTGGTGGTCTTATCGCCCGAATGCGTATTCCGGCCAACGACTTCTATTAGAGTTGAATGGACGATGAAGAAGTTAAAAGTATTCAGCATTTAAGTACTTTGTGAATTACCGCGTCTAGCTTGAATAAACTTTTCAGGCCTTTGGCAAGCACTTTCTTAATGGTCAATGGTCAGGTTTCTCAATAACTGCGGCTAGTTCAACTAATTACATTATGGCAGTGCCAAATAGATCCAGGTGAAGTTCTATATCGAATCGTTATCGAACTAATGTAGTATCAAACAAATGTACCCGATGTATTTCTCTTTTAAGTGTACTTTTCTGCATTATGTTAGTTACCATCTTTTACATATATTTAAATCAACAAATTTTGAATCTTCTCATTTGCGTTACATTTACGATACTTTTGTAACGCTAAGAAAACATTTTTAAAATCCCCGAACACCTCGTCGCTTAACCAAAATGAAATCACTGAAGCACTCGAATCTACATAAATTGATGACATTCTAAGAACCGTCATATTCATAACATTGACTTGCACTATAGATGTGTGCTGTAAACTAATAAAGGTTCAAGTAGTTGTACAAAATTCCTCTTGAAAACCCCCATGGAATTGAAAACATATTGTCCTGTTTCCATTATCACAACTTGGAATCCAATATAAGTGGAATATTTGATTTGATAATCTCGTCCGGTATTTGCGATTGTTGATTTGTTTGTTTTTCAACAAGGTCAGCAAAACAATATTGATTTACTCCGGAATCTCTGTATTAATACAGCAAGGGCAAGGTATTCAAAGTTCATTTATTTACTTTCCGTAATTAAATCGGTGAAAAACTTCTTTACGCAAAATTAAAACTACACTGCCACTCGACCTATATACATTTGACATATAAAAAAAAGTCAGAGAAAGGTTTTCTATCTTCAACTCAGAGCCAGATTTCTTCATGTTTCTTGAAAAAGTAATAAACTCGTTTCGTCCTTGACATCCTTTCAAAATACTTTCAAGAATTTAAAATATTTCCTTCTTATGATGCACAAGAAAAATGTCCGTGATATCTCCCGGCGAGCGTTCTCTTACAAGTTTGCCTTCGGTTAGAACAAGAAAAAGTCGATTTTTTTTCCCAAGAAAGGAAAGACTTCGAGCGAAGGTGATTGTGTTTGGTGTTCCGGATGGGTCTATCCCAGGAAGTGTTTATTTGTACATGTCTGGTTCTGGATATTGTGCTGCCAGAAGCAGTTTGATAGAGGATGCACAATTATTGGATTCTCGGAAACATCTAATTGTGGTGCGCTTTGTTCTGGACAGAATATATGACTTGTTGAAGATAGCTGGCATTAATGAAAAGGTAATTCTGTTCTAATAATTCTTTTTTAGAATCCAAGTTCGAAAAATCAAAGTTCTCCACAGAGAGAAAAGTTCTGGAATTATTATACACAAATTCAAAAAAAAAAAAAATTAGTTCTCAACTGTAATCATATTATCAGCTACCTTAATTTTTACGGAACAGCACAGTAAAATTTCCTGAACAATGAGCCCCTGGTAACTGTTCGGTTTTAAAGGATATTTCAAGCGTAGAATCCAAAAGAGTTAAAAGTCATTAAATTATTTCTCGTTTAGAAAAAAAAAGCAAATAAACAATGGCACAGCCTGAGATTACAAACCTATTTCTCAGTAGCATGCTACAACGCGTTCACCATTAAGTCAATTTTCACTTAAAACAATTCGCTGCCAAAGAGACTATCTCTATCGAAATTCGTTTTTATTGACACTTGGAATAGTTAACAAATAACCTAAGAAAACTAAGTTAAAATTTAAAAACACACAAAACTAAGTCTCATACAACGAAGGCAATGATTTTAACAAATTACGGTGGAGAACTACAAAACTTGCTGGTTATTCTGGGAAAAACTGTGTATTGGACGGCCAATTTTTCCCGAGTCGCCCAGTAAATTTAACGAGTCACGTAAATTTGATGGTGGTATTTCTTAAAAATTGCTTATGAAAATTTTACTAAAAGGATCAGAAATGTTATAGTGCGGCTGCTTAAATTTTGGCAGAACGTGTTAATTGCAACACGACTGCGGTGAGTGGAACTATAAATTTTTGTGGAGGAAAATGCAACATGCCGCGCAGCAAGCCTCTCAAAAAGGTAATGACTAGAAAATAGGGGACTTAAGAAAATTTACTTATTGATTGATCTAACCTCCATAACTCCAAGGTTGTAAAACGTGGGTTTTCTACAAGATCATCAACTGGTAGAAAAACCTAGAGCAATCACATAAATATGCCAATTTCTTTGATAGGCGTCAATATCAAAGTCATTGAAATTAAATGCCGAAAAGGTTAGAGGAAAGTTATGCGTGGAAGAAGTTATAGTATTTTAACTAATTATTTTCCACGATTGAAAACGAGACGACACCGATTCAACTTGGAGACGGAGTTGAATTAATGGATGAGTGGCACGATCACTACGACATAGATGCAGGATCATGCTCGGGCCTGCCTATGAATTTTAATTTGCAATTGTAATAAATAAAAAATCCCCTCCATCTCTGGGATGTTGTCTAGCCGCAGCAATGCAAAACCAATACATTAAATTTCCTCACGGAAGACCGATCAGCTTTATGGAACAGAAGTATTTACCAGCGTATTTGATGTCTCCTGTCCAACAAGATAAGTACTCGTTTTCAGGCATTAATGATAGTATAATAAACATTGTAGGGCTAGTAAATGCAAAGATACACTTTAGAAATTCTATAGTTGTTTTAAAATTATTTGTTGTTAATGATAATACAATGAGATATCCTATTATTTTAGGGAGAAACTTTATAGATAAGAGTAATCTGGAGCTAAAAGAAGGAACATCAAATAAACAAATTGAAATTAAACCACAAGAGAATGAAAATTTACAAGCCGAGGCGTCAAGCATTCGTGTTTAGGGTATAAAGTTAATATTAATGGTATTCAGCATAATCAAGGGAATCTTAATACAATTGAGAATTTCCCAGTCCCTACTTGTGTGAAGGGTGTACATAGCTTTTTGGGACTCTGTTCCTATTTTAGGAAATTTATTCAAGGTTTCGCGACTTTAGCAAAACCCATATACAACTAAGAAAAGATAGCAAATTCAAGTTTGGCTCTGAGGAGTTGAATTCGTTTGAGACCTTGAAGAAGAAATTGATTGATTCGCCGGTGCTGGCAATATATGGTCCTCACTGTGAAACGGAACTTCATTGTGATGCGAGTTCTTTAGGTTACGGTGCGCCATTCTTATGCAGAAGCAATTAAACGGCAAATTTCATCCGGTGGCATATTTTTCAAAACGCGTCAGTGAAACTGAAAAAAAAAGTACCACAGCTTCGAACTGGAGACTTTGGCTATAATATACGCGCTTAGACGATTCAGAATATATTTGGTTGGGTTGAAGTTTAAGATAATCACCGATTGCCAGTCTTTTGCCCTTACTCTCAGCAGAAAACTTATAAATCCTAGAATATCACGATGGGTTCTTGAACTTCAACGTTATGTCATAGAGCATCGGAATGGTAGCAGGATGACTCATGCAGACGCACTAAGTAGATCCATTAATGTTTTAAATACGAGAGATGAATCCTTTGAGTATGTTTTAGCCGCTGCGCAAAAAATAGATCCGAAGATTACTGCTATAGCTTCAGAACTGGAAGTATGTGAGAGCCAATGGTATGAGATGATTGACGGTCTTATTTATCGAAAGGTGGAAGATCAGATTCGTTTTTATGTTCCTGAAAATATGGAAAATCGAGTCATACAAACGCACCACGAGGCAATGTGTCATTTGGGGGAACAGAAATGTTATGATCAATTGAGTAGAACATATTGGTTTCCTAAGATGAAGGAGAAAATAATGAAGTACATTAAAAGTTGTTTAAAGTGTATTTACTTTTCTCCTAATTCGGGCAAAGGCGAAAATGTCTTACATAATATTCCAAAAGGCGACTTACCTTTCGAAACTTTACATATTGATCATCTAGGTCCTATTTCAAGCTCAAAGAAGCGTCATATATTCCTTGTGATAGATGGATTCACAAAATTTATAAAATTATTTCCAGTCAATAGTACTAGTAGCATAGAAGCAATTAAATGTCTTCAGTTGTACTTTGAAAATTATAGCAGGCCCAGTAGAATAATTTCTGATCGTGTTTCATGTTTTACATCTCAAGAATTTCAACAATTTATGGTTAACAGCAACATTAAGCATATTATTATGATTGCGACTTCATCTCCACAATCAAATGGCCAAATGGAAAGAATGAATCGCGTACTTATACCAATGTTAGCTAAAGAGTGCGAAGCGGAGTCTTCCAGTAATTGGTATAAACACGTGGCTAAAATAGAATTTGCTCTTAACAACACGGTGAACCGAAGCACAGGGTTTAGCCCTAGTATGTTACTCTTGGGCGTGAATCAGATAGGACAATTGTACGATAAAGTAGCTGAGTATTTGCAACCTCTAGTTGAAGGCGATAGTGATGGGCAGGTACGTTTAGTTGATAAACGAAAGCAGGCTGGGGAAAATATCAAGAAAAATCAGGATTATAACAAAGTTTATTACGATTAGCATCATAAACCACCATATAAATATATAGATGGCGAATACATAATGATAAAAAATAAAGTTAATCTGGCGGGTGTAAATAAAAAATTGTTTGCGAAATTCCGCGGTCCATATGAAGACGTAAGAGTACTTGATAATGATAGGTACGTTATAAAGGATCTAGAAGGGATGCAAATTACTCGTGTATCATACCGTGGCTTATGTTCACCCGCTAATATGATGCCGTTTTTATTTGATCCCTAAGAAACGACAACTCAGTACTCATTAGTGTTGATTTGTAAAGTTCACTTTTTTTTATTGAGTACTGTGCTCTGTTTTATTGTATAGCGGTTCTGTATACCGATCGACAGCAGCTAGATATTAAGAGAATTTCTGTAAATAGATTAGTCTCTAGTAAATCAGTTAGTTAAGCGCACGTAACCAGTGGTCTTTTGATTTTGCAAATACCTACATTTGAAAGCTAGTAAAATTAGTCTTGTTGTTGATTCTAACACGAATAATACTGTAGATACAGAGATTATAAGTTCAGATGATGTTATAGATAATAATGAAAATTTGGCTAGAGAAGATATATTTTTTCAAGAACAAAGTAGCAATGATGATACATTTTTAAAAAGTATTCTGAATATCGATCCGTGTATAAATGATTCAATTCAACAAAATTTATGTATAAATGAGAATTTAAGTTTTGACGACTCTTGAACAAAATTTTTCAAACTACCCCTGCTGATGACGATTTCATTTTTAATGAAAATTCTAACCACGAATTGAAAATAATACTAACTAAAAATACTATTTTTAATTGTACTCCAAGACGTTTACCTTTTGCACATAAAGTCGAATTGAAAAAAATTTTAGATGACCTGCTCCAGAAAAAAGTTATTCGGGAGAGCAATTCTCCTTTTGCATCCCCAATTGTTTTGACTAAGAAAAAGAATGGCGAATTAAGGTTATGTGTGGACTTTAGGGACTTAAATAAGGTAACTCAAAAAGATAATTATCCTTTACCCTTAATAGAGGACCAATTAGATAGGTTGCGGGGAAAAAAAAATTTTTTCACTGCTAGACTTAAAACACGGTTTTCACCACATCAAAGTCTCTGAAGATTCAGTGAAATACACGTCGTTCGTAACACCCCTAGGACAGTATGAATATTTACGCATGCCATTTGGCTTAAAGAACGCACCGGCCGTATTTCAGCGCTATATTAATTCCATTTTTAAAGAATTAATAGATCAAGGCAAGGTGTTAATATACATAGATGATTTATTGATATCGTCAGAAACATTAAAAGACCATATCGAAATTTTAGAGGAAGTAATGAGGGTGGTAAGGGATAATAAATTAAAACTTAGATTTGACAAGCGTAAATTTATGTTAGAAAAAATCACACATCTAGGATACGAGGTGAGCGCACGGGGTATTGGTCCAAATATTGATGGTTTTAGAGCAGTTAAAGATTTTCCTATCCCAAAGAACATAAAAGATGTCCAATCTTTCTTGGGTTTGTGTTCGTATTTTAGAACGTTCATTAAGGACTTTTCTGTTGCCGCGAAACCATTATAGGACCTTCTAAAGAAAGATTCAGTTTTTAAATTCGGTTCAATTGAGCTGGAAACATTTCAAAATCTAAAGACGAAACTTCAGAAATCGCCTGTTCTTAGTATTTATCACCCCGAGGCTGAAACTGAGTTGCATTGTGAAGCCAGCAGTTTGCGCTTTGGCGCTGTACTGTTTCAAAAACAACAAGATAACAAATTTCAGCCCATTTTCTTCTTCTCAAAGCGTAGCACTTTTCAAGAAACCAAATACCATAGATATGAATTGGAGACTTTGGCTATTATATACGCGTTGAGACGTTTCAGAATCTATTTATTGGGAATTAAATTCAAAGTTGTGACAGACTGTAACCGTTAGTTTGAACAAAAAATTGATAAATCCTAGGATCTCACGTTGGGCTATGGAGTTGCAAGACTTCGATTATTCTATCGAACACCGTGGTGATGACAAGATGTGTCACGTGGACGCCTTGAGTAGGTGTCATAATATCTTACTTGTAGAAAGTGATTCATTTGAACATGCTTTAGCCTCAGCACAGCATAGAGACCCAAAAGTAAAAAATTATAGTTAAAATGCTAGAACAGAGGGAGAGTTCATCGTTTGAAATGATAAATGGATTAGTTTACCGAAAATTAAAGGGAAAGGTATTTTTCTATGTTCCATCTCAAATGGAGAAGATTGTTATTCAGACTCATCACGATGCCTTGTGTCAGGTTGAAGTCGAAAAATGTTACGATTATTTAAAACAAAGTTATTGGTTTCCAGAAATGAAAGCAAAAATTGAAAATTACATATCGAATTGCTTGAAATGCATTCATTTCTCTCCGGCCACGGGTAAAAAAGAAGGCGAGTTACATAACATTCCTAAGGGCACTAAGCCCTTTC
Source organism: Leptarthrus brevirostris (assembly GCA_964036015.1). Taxonomy (NCBI): domain Eukaryota; kingdom Metazoa; phylum Arthropoda; class Insecta; order Diptera; family Asilidae; genus Leptarthrus; species Leptarthrus brevirostris. The sequence continues at coordinate 13,485,965 of OZ038373.1, forward strand.
AGGTTATTCATGACTATCATTACGGTCCGCTTCCTCCTTCAGTATATAATAAACAAAGACACGTATTTTTAGTAGTTGATGGCTTTACTAAGTACACAAAGCTATACCCAGTTAAGAACACTAGTACTTCAGGAGTTCTTGGCTGTCTTCGAGCGTATTTTAGTGCCTACAGTAAACCCAGAAGAATTATTTCAGATCGAGGCAGTTGCTTTACATCTGACGATTTTGCAAAATTCTGCAGTGAAAATGACATACAACATATTAAAATAGCAACTGGTTCGCCACAATCGAATGGGCAGGTAGAAAGGGTAAATCGATCATTAACACCTATTTTGTCTAAAGAATCTGAAATAGACCCTGGAGGATGGAGTAAATATTAAAAAAAAAAGTAGAATTCGCCATGAACAATACGATTAATCGGAGTACAGGAACTACGGCAAGCATGTTACTATTTGGAGTTAATCAGAGAGGTATTGTTAATGATAAAATCCGTGAATATTTGCAAGAGGATATTTTGCCATCAGAAAACAGAGATTTACATTTTATAAGAGAAAAGGCAAGTGATAATATCAAACGAAGTCAGGATATAAATAAAAATCGCTTTGATAGGTCTCATAAACCGCCTAATAAATATAAAGTAGGCGATCATGTTATGATAAAAAACGTCGTTAATTTACCTGGAATTAACAACAAATTGTTAGCGAAATATAAAAGGCCTTATGAAGTACTAAAGGTTTTACAGAATGACAGGTATTTAATTCAAGATGTCGAAAATCTTCAACTTTCAAGAATTCCTTACAAAGGTGTAGCTTCACCTGAAAACATGCAACCTTATTTGGGAAATGACCATAATCATTAACACGCATCGATATATTGTGTTTCTAGTTTATTTTAAGGATTTGCTTTCATGTAATTTCCTTTCGTTGTTTAGTTTGTATCATTTGGTTTAGACTTAAAACTGTATAGAGAATAAGATAGACCAGTAATGTTATACGATCGGTATAAGTAATGAAAAAAGTTGATTATTTTGTAAACAAATATACAATTTCGTGATAGGACATACGTAAATCGAGGTCGATTTATAGGTCAGAATGGCCGAATTGTAATCATATTTTAAGAGACAAAGTGTATTCTGCAACGCTATTGCATTTGTATTGTATTCTCTTGTATTGTCATTTAATTTTACCAAACAAGCATTGTTAATGTGCTCTCGATAATTGCTTTAGTCTTTTAGCCCGTTAGGTTTTCGGATGCTGTACTTTGTATTAAGCAGTTAAGTAGGTCAGTCGGTAAGAGGCCTCTGTAAAGCGAGGTACGTGAAGTTGGCCCGGATTTTTTCCGGGCTAGGGGGTAAAATGTCTCAATCGATAGTCTATCGTTAGACCACATTTTACCCCCAATTAGTTTCGTTTTACCCCCTCTCAATTTTTTTTTATTCGAAAAACAAAATTTCCGGGTTAACTTCACCAGCCCGGAAAATTTGCCGGGCTGGGGGGTAAAACGTCCCAATCAATAGTCTATCGTTAGACCACATTTTACCCCCAATTAGTTTCGTTTTACCCCCTCTAAATTTTTTTTTATTCGAAAAACAAAATTTCCGGGTTAACTTCACCAGCCCGGAAAATTTGCCGGGCTGGGGGGTAAAACGTCCCAATCAATAGTCTATCGTTAGACCACATTTTACCCCCAATTAGTTTCGTTTTACCCCCTCTAAATTTTTTTTTATTCGAAAAACAAATTTTCCGGGTTAACTTCGCAAACCCGGAAAATTTGCCGGGCTGGGGGGTAAAACATCCCAATCGATAGTCTATCGTTAGACCACATTTTACCCCCAATTGGTTTCGTTTTACCTTTCTGGGCTAACTTCACAAGCCCGGAAAATTGTCCGGGATGGAGTTAAAACGTCGGAATCGAAAGTCCTTCGTTAGTCCACGTTTTTCCCACTATTCATTTCTTTTTACCCCCTCCCAAAAAAAAGTTATTTAAGAACATTTTTTTTAAAAATACCTTAATTCGCAGTAATATGACGAAGCAAAGCTTTTAAGGTTTGATAGTGTTGAAGTACTGTAGACTTAACCGAAAAAATATTTTACAACTCCTTCGATAAATTTTTCAACCCGGTCGGTAAATTTCACCGCCCGCAAAGACAACACAAAAAATATCAAAATCCGGGCTAACTTCACAAAGTGAGTAAAATCAAAGGTGTTAATCCTGGAAAATTAGCCCGGACGAGTTAATCATTAGGGGGTAAAACGAATGAACATTTTAGACCCACCAATTAGTTTTGTTAAGCCACTTTTTGAAAACCTGATATTCAAAAAGCACAAATTAAACTTCACGCTTTTTGTAAATTTTATGAAATTCGAAAAATCGATAGCTATATCGATTGACCACGTAGACCCACCCCCTAAAATTGTTCACCCACGTGTTGGAAATAAGTTATAAAAACAAATTTTTACATGAATTTTTTTTAATAATCTATATTAGCTGTTCATTGACTTCTCATTTTGGTACCCCACCCTCAATAGTTGTTTTTAACACTTTTCATATTTTTAAAAATCAAAATTAAAAGCTTTTTCTGACTTCAAGAGGGGTAAAACAAAATAGTGACGGCGTAAAATCTTTTTTCGGTCGAAGCAAAATTTGTAAAATCTTCTAAGACCCTTCACTTTAACTGTGATTTTTTTCACTTTGTGAAGTTCGCCCGAATTTTGAAAAATGATTTACTCATCCGTGCTCAAAGGGTGGAAAAACGAAATCATGTGGGGGTAAAATTTTGTAGGGATGGCTTTATAATGGGTAAAATGTTTTCAACCCATAAGGATCAACACCTTTGATTTTACTCACTCTGTGAAGTTAGCCCGGATTTTGAAAACTTGTCACCCAAGGGGTTGCAAATTTTACCAAAGGAGTTGTAAAATGTTTCTTCGATTAAGTCTATAGTACTTCAATATTATCAACCCTTAAAAGCCTTCCTTCGTCATATTACAGCGAAGTATGTTATGTTATTTTGGGAGGTGGTAAAACGAAAGGAATTGTGGGAAAAATGTGGACTGACGAAGACCATTCGTTTGGGACGTTTTACCCCCCAGCCCGGCAAATTTTCCGGGCTGGTGAAGTTAACCCGGAAATTTTGTTTTTCGAATAAAAAAAAAATTGAGAGGGGGTAAAACGAAACTAATTGGGGGTAAAATGTGGTCTAACGATAGACTATCGATTGGGACATTTTACCCCCCAGCCCGGCAAATTTTCCGGGCTGGTGAAGTTAACCCGGAAATTTTGTTTTTCGAATAAAAAAAAAATTGAGAGGGGGTAAAACGAAACTAATTGGGGGTAAAATGTGGTCTAACGATAGACTATTGATTGGGACGTTTTACCCCCCAGCCCGGCAAATTTTCCGGGCTGGTGAAGTTAACCCGGAAATTTTGTTTTTCGAATAAAAAAAAATTGAGAGGAGGTAAAACCAAACCAATTGCGAGTAAAATGTGGTCTAACGATAGACTATTGATTGGGACGTTTTACCCCCCAGCCCGGCAAATTTTCCGGGCTGGTGAAGTTAACCCGGAAATTTTGTTTTTCGAATAAAAAAAAAAATTGAGAGGGGGTAAAACGAAACTAATTGCGAGTAAAATGTGGTCTAACGATAGACTATCGATTGAGACGTTTTACCCCCCAGCCCGGAAAAAATCCGGGCCAACTTCACGTACCTTGTAAAGCGCGCTAGTTTTTAAATAAATTATTAAATCAACCGCTCTGGTTTTATTATTGCCTGACAAAATCTTCTTACAATATTTTGATATTTTAATAAATGTTTGTTGTGATAACGTTTACAAAGTTTCTATTTTCATATTTTATTCTATTCTTTTCCTCCTAATTCCACTGTGTTCCCATTGAAAATTGCCCGGTCGATATTAGGGGTACAAGCGGTCGATATTAGAATCAGTGCAAGATGGTGGACGGAATTACTGTCCTAGTTCAACAATAGCTAACGTTTTGTTAAAAATAAATTTTAAATATATTAACAATAAAATAACTGAACGATAATAATTTATTATGATTGGGAATCGTTTTCTCATATTGATACCGCTACCAAAATTAAAATGAATCTTCCTATTAATTGAGTGTAAATAAATAAATGTAATCAATCCTTAAATGGTCGGTATTCGGTGCCGTTACGTTATTACGTTTTTTTAATTGTAGGAATCGATGAAGATCTAATTCGAAGATTTTCCGTAGTTTTGAAAACAATAAATAGCAACCATGAAATAAACGTGGAGAAATTTGAAAATTATTGTGTGAAAACAGCAGAAAACTTTGTAAGTTTGTATGGGTTGTATTACATGCCAACTTCAGTCCATAAAATCTTACTTCATGGAGCAGTAGTAATAGAAAGTGCGGTATTGCCAATTGGAGAATTATCCGACGAGGCACAAGAAGCAAAAAATAAAGATTTGCGGCAATACCGGGAACACCACACCAGGAAAATTACTGCCCTGAAGATAAATGAAGATCTTTTCCACCGTTTAATTTAGAGTTCAGATCCCAAACATAAAGCATTTAAAAAAAATATTTAATTAATTTTAATTGTCAAGTGCAATTAATTGGCGAGATATGAATTGCGATCAGGTATTTTAATGTCTGAACCGGCACGATTTTAGTTTCCGTGGCACACGGATTTGACGATGAATTTCGATAAAACACCGCAAAATAAAACGAAAATAATAAATAAATTTTTTTGATATCTGGCTTAGATTTCAAGATATTCGATCTTGAAATTTTAGGAACACATCACTTGTCAAAACGGCCGAACTTAAAGATAGCGCGAACTTTTTTATTAAACTTTCTGGGGGGAAGAGGTGTATGAATAAGTCTTTTAGTTCTTTTGTTAACTTGACCCCCCTCCCTGCAGAGGCATATATTTCATTGGTTAGTTAAAAAAAACACCTAAAAGCCTAATTAATACACCTCTATTGACAAGTCGTGAAGTGATGTGTTTTTAAAATTTTAAGATCGAATATCTCCAAAACTAAGACAGATATCAAAAAAATTTGTTTAGTATTTTCGTTTTATTTTTGGGTGCTTTATCCAAATTCATCGTTAAATCGGTGTGCCACAGAAACTAAAATCTCCCCTCTGAACCACTGTGCGGCACCTCGCCTATTACTTTTCCACACAAAAAAAATCGCGATGTTAGGTATCAAAAACAGGGCCAAACACAGCACGCCAAAGCTTCACAGGTAATTTTATTTTACTCTCCATAATATAGCAAATTAAATAATTTATTTTGCTTACCTTAAAAGTTAATTGCATCGCTACGTAACACCACAAGATTGGTAAATTTCAAATTGAATCAAATCTTTCACATCTCTTTTCATCACACACACTCACACTCACACTCACGAAAGAATCACACGCGACACCAATAGCGGTACTTCGAATTCCTGATTTTAATTTTGTTCGATTTCTCTATAAAAAAACAAATTCACGGCACAATAAAACACTTCAAAGTAATAAATGTATACTAAAGTTTAATTTTACGTAAAAACAATAAAAAGATTTGAGCGCAAAACCACCAAAAACTAATTAAATTTCACAACTAGGACCCCGGCGCGGCTGTCAACTTGAGCAAAAATTATCTCTCTAACGCTTGAAGTTGTGTGTATTTGGACTACCATTCTACCATTCTAAAGCAAATTGAAATTGGCGCCTGTGATTCTGCAATATAATTTAAATAGAAGTTTGCCCTGGATGGGAAAAATGTGGCTACGACATTCAATGGTTAGATGGCGATAATTTTTAACCGACTTCCCAAAAACAAAGAGGTTCTAAGTTCGACGCTTATTTTTTTTTTTTTATGTCTGACCGGTCATAACTTCGTTACGCGTCGACCGATTTTGATAATTCTTTTTTTCTTGGGTAGAGGTTGTGCACCGATTGGTACCATGTCAAAAAAATCTTTGGTAGGGTGGGGGTGAAACCTAACTTTGCAACACGTGGTCCGATTTGGATGGTACTTTTTTTGTTGTACAGAGTATGATCCCCCATTGCTATTAGGAGGAAATTTGACAAGAGTGGGGGAGGGGGAGGGGCAGTCTAACTTTGTGACGCGTGGCGCGATTTGGATAATTCTTTTTCTGTTGGGTAGAGTATGTTCCGTGGTTGATACCAGGAGACAAAAATTTTTGGGGGATGGGAGTGTGGGTGGAACCTAACTTTGTAACGCGTGGTCCAATTTCTATGGTTCTTTTTCTGTTGTATAGAGTATGATCTCCCATTGCTAATAGGAGAATAATTTGGTCCTATGGTGAAAGGTGCGGGTGGGGGGAGGGGTAGTCTAACTTCGTATCGCGTGGACCGATTTGGATAATTCTTTTTCTATTGGGTAGAGTATGCTACCTGGTTGATACCCCGAGAAAACAAATGTTGCTGTGGGGGGGGGGGGGGGGGGGGTGCAACCTAACTAACTTTGTAACACGTGGACCGAATTGGATAGTTCTTTTGCTGTTGTATAGAGTGTGATCACCCATTGCTAATAGAAGAATAATTTGGCCCATGGTGGGGGATTGGGCGAGGGGAGGAGTAGTCTAACTTCGTAACGCGTGGACCAATTTGGATATTTCTTTTTCTTTTGGGTAGAGTATGCTCCCTGGTTGATACCCCGAGAAAAAAAATTGTTGGTGTGGTTGGGGTGGGAGAAGGGGGGTGGAACCTAACTTTGTAACGCGTGGACCGAATTGGATAGTTCTTTTGCTGTTGTATAGAGTGTGATCCCTCATTGCTAATAGGAGAATAATTTGGTCCTATGGTGGTGGTGGGGGGGGGGGGGGGGGTAGTAACTTCGTAACGTGGACCGATTTCGATGATTCCTTTTCAGTTCGGTTCAGTGTGTTACTTGATTGATACCATGAGAAAAAATGTTTAGCGGAATGGGGGGGGGGGCTTAAACTAACTTTTAACGCGTGGACCGATTTGGGTGGTTCTTTCTTCGTTGTATAGAGTCGAAGACACTAAAAAGTGAAAAATAAAATAGTTTTTAAAAAAAAGTGTAACCGACTTCACAAAAAGCGCTAAAAAACATAAAATAATTTTTAATTTTATATCTATTACGACATTTTGAACACTGCTAGTAACCAAAAGGAGGATTCAGGAGATTCCACAAGCACTACCGCGGAGAAGGAAGAAAAACAGAGTGCGACGACAGTTTCTGCCGTCGTCACTCCCTCACCAGAAGATGGCGATGCGCTACTCAACTCCTACATTGACACTCTTCCGGATCCTGGACAGGAGCCGGAGAACCTACTTCTGGGTTCTACGACTGACGAAGATGCCAGCAATGAAGGGGAGACCGCTGACATCACTGTGATAGAGATATCCTCACCAAAACACAGTGATGCTAAGATGGTTCAAATTAACTTTCAGCACTCGAAGGCATCGTCTGCAGCTCTTCTTCTTCTTCTAGCACAGAGAGAAGAAGAGCTCATCCTTGTCCAAGAACCTTGTGTCGTCAGAGACACGGTTTGCGGACCCAACAGGATGGAGTATAAGCTCCTCTACATACAAGGTACAGGTAAACCAAGGTCATATATCCTTATTAAGTATAACATTAATGCCCTTATCCTCCCTCAGTTCAGTGATAAGGACAACATAACAGCCACACTGGAGCTTAAAACCCACAATATATGGATAACCTCCAGTGATATGGCGCACGAGGTGGCGGACATCCGTGGTACAACACTGAATAATGTGGTCAAAGAAGCCACTTTACAAAAGAAGGGGATCGGAGCGGACGCCAACGCACACCACACAGTCTGGCGCAGCTTGGACATCAACGAAAGAAATGAGTTACTTTTTGATTTTATTCTTGGAGCTAACCTCCAGATTTGTAACAGAGTGGAAGGTATCCAAAGAACCATCCTTTTCCGACCACGCCTACATCGAATTTGGGATAGCACACTACAATCAGACATGACCTCCTTATAAAAACAGGTTCAGAACGAACTGGGACCTCTACAGGATAGTTCTCAGCAATAGTCTACCTGTCACAGGCCCACCTGTAATTTCAAAACAGACAAACCCTTGATAAGGTGGTGGACACCCTGACGCTTGCGTGTAACGCGGCGACCCAAATTTCTTGCCCCGACAGGGTCCCCAGAGGTAAGCCCAAACATCCGTGGTGGTCGAGTGACATCGTCACCGTAAGGAAGGAATGTCGTAAGCTTTTTAACCAAGCGAAGAAAACACATGCTCCCACGTAACCTCAACGAAGTTACCCATAATTTTATCTTATAAAAATGAATTAAAAAACTGAATGATCTGGTGGACAAGGGCATCAAATATCACTGTAAAGCGGCAGTTCAATAGGGTTCAGACGCTGGCCTGTGTGTGTATAATAGGACTGTTACCATAAGACTTTTATGGGTATGTCAGCAACCCCTCGCATGTACCGAAGTGCAAACTAACACAGGTCCTGGTTGAGGGCACAGGAAAATCCTGGATGCCTGCCGACGGAATAAAGAACGTAAGGGTAGTTGTCGCCGATATAGTAAATGAAAACGTGTCAGCCTACCAATCCGAAAGTCCCAGGTTCGAACCTCTCCGACGGCAATCCATGGCTGATTTGGGCTGACAACACGGACAAATCCAAAAGTGATAGAAGTAAATAATTTTTCTTAAACGCTTTATTGCATGCCGATTTCACTTTTCTCACCATTGGTTTATCTTTTGTCGGTTATCTTTGTTAAACTGTCTTTTCCTTAAACAGGTAAATAAACAATCTTTTGAAAATGCCTGTCTCGCAACGTGATCAAACACAGCAAGTCAAACAGTAGCGGTCACACAACGTCTTTTTCCGAAACCCAACATATGCCGTATAATAACACGAACTCTGTACAAAACACCTGTTCACGAGTTTAGATAAAGTTGTTTTATCGATTCAGAAGGTGATTTCATTGTTTGGTTTTAGCTGGTTATGTACTTCGAGCGTATCGGTTTCTCAGTCCGCGATTACGTCAAGAATAGTCGGAGGCATTGATACTCGTATTGACGAAGTCCCATGGCAAGCGAAATTGCTTTATTTCAAGGTGCATCGTTGTGGAGCTTCAATCGTTAGCCAGACTACTATTATAACAGCGATTATCAGTTCGTTTAGGCTTGAGTTTTCGTGTTCGTGCTTAAGGAAATGTCCTGAAAATATGACGACAATGGAATGGATTATGATCTTGAAAGAGTGAATTCCACAAGAATCTCTTGGAATCGTAAGCGGTTGGGAAAACTTTTCGAAAAGGGAATTACTCCTGAACTTTTACAGTCCAGGTACAGGGGTATCAAACCCTAGAGCCTCGAGAGCCAGAAGTATATATGTTTTGGCAACAGAGTTAATACTCTTCTCTCGGAGGCATAAAACACCTCCTATGATTTGCCCTACACTAGACGGAGTTAGGCTGAATCTGTGTAACAGTGATATTAAACTAGGTCTAGTCCTAGATAACAAAATTACCTGGAAGTCTAACATCCAGGAAAGAGTACTGAAGGCTACAGTAGCGCTGTACTCGTGTAAGACTGTAATAGGGAACAGATGGGGTATGGAGCCACGCATTGCGCATTGGCTCTACACATATACTTACGTAGGGGTTGATCGTCTGGTGGCCGGCACTAAATATATCAACCCATCACAAAGCAATGGATAAAGTTCAGAGGATGGCAACACTGCTGATAGTAGGTGCCCTTAGAACTACACCTTCCAAAGCCCTGAACACTATTCTTCACCTTCTACTATTAGATCTCTTTGGTAAGCAAACCGCAACCTCAGCCGCCACTAGGCTTAACTCAATCCAGACGTTGGACCGAACCGACTTTGGTCACTCCAAGATCCTCGACAAAAGAACTGCCAGCAATATCGCCCAAGCGTTTCTTTAAAACTAAATTCGACTCCTTCTTTTCCACCAAATCGGAATGGGAGGAAGGTCCTACCCAATGGGGGGAGTCAGTGCATCTCTACACTGACGGCTCCAAATTATAAGGCAACGCAGGTGGAGGTATCTTCTCGGAACATTTGGACCTCGATATATCATTCTGCTTACCTGACTAATGCAGCGTGTATCAGGCGGAAATCATGGCTAGAAAGGTAGCCGCGGACCACCTGAATCATTTAACGCTACCTAGAGACAACATTTGAATTTTCACAGATAGTCAGACAGCTATTAAAACGGTTGTAACATGTCGCTCAGTTCTAAACGACATAGCTCAGCACCTGAAAGTACGGCTCATCTGGGTGCCTGGACATAGTAATATTCCGGGTAACTGTAGAGCCGACAAACTAGCGAGAGTCCGTACCAATCATCCTGATTCGGACATTAACCACCAGCTGGGTAAACCGCTGGCAACTTCAAAACTGGAACTCTCACAGGAATTTCTCAGGATTACAAATATTAAATGGCAGGAGGAATACACCTGCCTGATTACCCGACAGATATAACCAACACTTGACCCTGAATGGTCATGAGAGCTCGGACGCAAAGCAATTAGCAGTACCGTAGCCGTTAATATGGACCACTGCTTCATAGGTAGACATGCCGATAGACTAGGCGCACCTTCAGACGACTTCTGTTAGAGTTGCCATGATGAAGAGGAAGAGGAAACCATACTCCACCTCCCCTGTAGCTGCCTGGCCCTAGCCAACCGTAGGAACCAGTTTTTGGACTCCCCCTTTTTTGAAGAGCTAACCGAACTAGGCTCCATTCCAGAGCCCCCTAGCCCCCTAGCTCGATTTATCAGGAGTTCCAAATGGTTAAAGACTGAACACCCTTCCCATCCCATCCAAATTTATTTTGACTCCCCGTGAATTGGTTCCACTGGAGACAGGGAACTGGCTCGGTGCACAGGGGGTAACAGGTTCACCCTCTGCTTCTCTAGGTATTTTTATGGGGTTGCAGCCTCAATTTGTGGTATCACAATAGACCTCCTTGGCCTAAGTGTGCCTTCTTAGGCCGCCACTTTAACCTAACCTAACCTATATATGTTTTGGCACCGCGTTTGAGTAATCTCACGTGCGCAGAAAAGATGGTTGATGCAGATCCGAACGACTTGTACAGCGTTAGTCTGGTTAGTCCGTTCTGTCACCCATCTTGGAATCATCCATGTACCAAACCAGATATCGCTTTTCAAAGATGTGGCTTTTGTTAAGCCAGATTTTCTGCTTGCAAGGATAAACTTGAATGGTGTATCAAAATTGTGCCTTTTCGGCATGGAATTTGAGATTCAGTTGGCTACAGGATCATCCTTGAATACTTCAAGGATTTTCCTGTGACCTTTTAGATTGGCTGCTTTGAGCCTTATTGCGCTCGAGGCAGCCTTCTTCTTTAGGTATAGATGTAAGAGAAGAAGGTCCAGTAGAGCCTCCATATTTGCAGTGGGGCAGGTGTGCATGGCACCCGTAACATCTAGACTCCTCTGCAGTTCTTGTAGTGCTGACTGAGCTGTTTTTTGTTCTGTTTTTGACCATTGTATGAGAGCTGAATATGTGACTACGGGTCCTATAATGGCTTGATATGCCCAAATGCTGAATTGTACGTGAGTCTTTGATCTATAGTAGAAGTACACCTAGATATCTTCATTGTCCTCACTTGAGAATTCTACCCATGTTCCTTCAAGGATAGGAGCTTCTAACTTAAGCTTCATTCTCTTTGTAAAGGATACAATCATGCTTGCCCATAATGGTAATTACCAGTTCATCTGGCGCGGAGAGGCGCAAATGAGGACACTCCATAATAATTAATAATAAATAACAGTTTATTGTAATACATAATTTAACAATTATTTTTAATAAAAATGAAAGTTTTCGTGCTCTTTTAACTACTTGGGTCCCTTATTCTTGGTGGAACTTCGTCCTCTGTGGTTTGCAACTCGAATTGTGTTAGTTTTTTTTCTTTGTTCTCTTAGATTTTGATCAATCCAACTCCTGAAAAGAGCTACATTTGCATAAACCCCCGGAAATTTTTTACGAGCGCAACCCTGTCCAAAAGATATTACACCAATAAGCGTATTATTTACAACAAAAGGTCCACCGGAGTCTGATTTGCAGGCATCAGTGCCACCATTAAGATAACCAGCGCAAAACATTTTGTTAGTTATCCTGAAATCATCATATCCACCACCACCTTTCTTGACACATTTATCTCTTGAAAGAACTGGAAGAAATGCGAAGTGAAAGTTATCCGGAAATGGTCCACGTTCAGTAAGTCTTCCCCAACCGGAAGCGACACCCATTTCACCTACAGGTAACGCTTGATCAGCGGCAGCCATTGGAATAGGTTTAACGAGTGGTCCAGTAACCATATTTCCCTTTGTCCAAACTATCCCGATGTCATTGTTTTGAATTAAGGGATTGTAATCTGGATGTGCGAGGTAACGTAACACTGGAAATACTTGACCTTCACTTAACCGTTCGGCTCTTGCCGTTCCGACATGAACAAAAAATTTCTCCAAGACGATATCCTTAAAACAGTGAGTAGCAGTGATTACTGCGTTCTCTCTTACTATAGTGGCTCCACCGCGGACTATTCCGCGATGAAGAAGTGATGCCAGGTATGGAAAGTCCTTAATATCTCCTTCCCCTCCATTCACGATCCTGAGCTGAAATGCAAACGCAGCCGAAACAACTGAAAGAATTAGTAGTAAACGAAACATCATGTCGGCCACTTTGTACTACTTTAACAAATAGCTGCTCCTTTTATATCATTTTGCAATTGGGTCCAACGCAGACGTTTTTTGGTTGTTTGATCTCCACTGACGTACAAATATTAAATTTTCTTTGCTCTTGGTGTTACCTGTGCTTAAAGTCTCATGTGCGTTGTGTATTGTATCAGGTGGCAAAAGACTGTTTGATTAATTGTGATTGTGATTTGACTTCGATCACTTTAGGCCAGATCACTATCTCAAGTGTTGGAGATAAGCAAACATTTCAAAGTCTGGGATATACGTCTAGCTATCGCTAAGCGACCACAATTACATTAACTTTAAGGTAGTAACAGCAACATCGATAGGGAAACCAAAGTGTAGGAAGCGTGAAGGTGGCATCGTAAAAAATTAGACAACCAAAGAAAGCTAAAAGTAGAGATAGTGCGTGCTCTTCACGACGGAGGTACGGAAACTGCGGCAGGTTTCACAGAGATGATGAAGCACTTCAGTAATCCAGCAATGCCGACAAAGATAAGGGAAGCCAGAAAAACCCCGGCAGAGTTACAAAAAAGTGCGTGAAAGACAGAAGGTCAGAAGCCCCAAACACCCAGCAGTGGAAAGGCAGTTGAAATGGGAAGTCGTGCCTGAAAAGTCTTTGTAGCGAAATAGAAACCGACATAAAGTTTCCATGAAGATACGGACTGATGGGCTTCTTGTTCAGGTCAGACATGTTAATGAGCTTGACAGAGTAAGTGGTAAAGCGTCTCTCCTAATCCATGAGCCGGTTACATTCCAAAGGAGGAGAGACACCAAATTTGAGCCCTTTATTGAAAGCGAACTCAAGGCATCACGGAGTAAGCTACAATAGACAAGCCAAAGAGAAGATGTTCCCAACGGAGTGGAAAAAGCACTGTTGGTCCTGCTCAAAAAAGGTGAGAAGCCATTAGACGTTCCAGCAACTTACAGACTAATTTGCGTACTTGACGTTGAGCGTAAGTAGTAGGAACAACGTTTCCTAATAAGACTAAAAGGCTATGCGGCTTCAGAGAAGGCCGACAGACATCTACGCCAACAAAGAAGCTTTCATAATAGCAGAAGAAGCGCTTGCCTACTCAGCTCGAAACCGTTAGCTATGTGCAACGGTCACCATAGACGTTAAGAACGTCTTTAACAGCGCGTCGTGGCAAATAATACTTGAAGAGCTCAGAGGGCGACAAGAAAACGTAAGCTGCGTCATTGCATCCATGAAAAAGCAATTGTGCTGCAAGCAGAGGGGGCGAGTGGTAGGTGAGCATCAGGCGGTGCCCCATAAGGCTCAGTGTTGGGTCCAACGCTGTGGAACGTTCTAACCTGCTAGAGATAGAAAAACCCAAACGGGTAACCCTGATAGGGTTTGCAGATTACGTGTCAGCCGGCGCCAGCGAAATAGACGAAGAGATGTTCCTAAGCAGAGTCAATACTGCACTGCAGAGGGGGACGAACTGGATGAGCAAGCGGCAACACCAGATTGCCGCGGAGAAAACAGAAGCAGTGCTGCTCACTTGCATCCCACCTCCCTGTAAGAAAAATAGTGCTAAATGGAGACTGGCGATTGGCAGAAATGAGCATTAATAGCGGTGAAACGTTTTATATGAAATTCCTGTTGGAGATAGAGCAGCTGGAAATAGCTGATAGGGTTTGCAGACGACCTAGCAATTGTCACCAAGGCAATAGACGAAGAGATGCTCTTGACCAGAGTCAAGATTGCGCTGCAGATTGTTCCGAAGAAGAGAGAAGTAGTGTTGCTCACTGCTAAAAGACAAATAGCACTGATACACTTTACTATACAAAGTAAAGAAGGTTTAGGCGAGCCTAGACAAAATGATGACCTTCTCAAGACACATTGACAAGGTCCTACTTAAAGCAGGGAGGGCAATAACAGCACTGTCCAGTATCATGTCCAACATAGGCATCAAAGATGAGGACACTTGCGAGCGTTGGACGGCTGTCTGATACAGCGCAACAAACAAAACAATCAAAATGACTAGCACACAACGAGGGACATTAAGAATCGTTAGCGCGTACAGAACGATTTCAGCAGAAGCTGCCGGGGTGATCACGGGAGTACTGCCCATCGACCTTATGGCCCAAGAAAGTTCATTAAAATATGACGGAACCTCTTCTACCTACATGTCTGTGTTGTTCCATTCTTCCTCATCGGCGATCATGCCTTTCACAATGGTGTCCGGAGAAACTGCTTCTCCTAGTGGAGCCAGCTCAAGGGCTCTTTTCTGCGAGGCCCATTACTTGCATTCGAAAAAGTTGTGCTCTGCGGTGTAAATGCACTCCGTATAGGCTATGCTCCCTGTTCGGTGAAGGTACGATCGAATATACCAATGATTCCCTGCTTTCGACATCCTACATCTTCACCCGCTTTTTTAGTGCTAGTGCTCGTGGCTTACCTCACTACTTGCATCCTTCTACGGTAGATCGCCCTTATCTCTTTTGCAAACAGTTCGACGGGTATCACTTCGGCAATTATCAGCGCGGCTGACTCGGAGACAGTGTGATATGATATTCTCTTTTTGTAGGATTTTTTATTTAGGGCTTCCGACCAT
Organism: Leptarthrus brevirostris; assembly: GCA_964036015.1. Lineage (NCBI taxonomy): Eukaryota > Metazoa > Arthropoda > Insecta > Diptera > Asilidae > Leptarthrus > Leptarthrus brevirostris. The sequence goes on from OZ038373.1 coordinate 13,501,237, forward strand.
ACCTCAGCGTCAAAGCTGCCTGAACTGACATAACTAGTCAACGCTTGCTGTACTTGGGTCCGCTGATGTTGTCATCAACCTGCGCCCTTAGCCGATTTATCTGCAGTCCGCTTGATGAGCTCGAAAAATGTCAATTTTATCAATCAGTCCTCCATCTCGCAGCCGACATCGATACAAGAGTCTTCTCTCCTACCCTCACGGGGAAGATAGTTTTGAACCTTTTTCATTTTCTTCTTAGGACCACAACCTCTATTTTATTTAGAGCTAGTGTGCGGCCATTCAGTGATCGATTCTACGCATGGCCTGATGATTACTTGCGTTTCTTTCTATGGCGAGTGATCATATATAGAAGCTACCTCTGATCTTGTTTCCTGGAGAGAAAATCGAATGATATTTATACCTAAATCTTGCAAAACGAACCACATAACTGCGAAAGCACAAGAGAAACTTCTAGATGTTTACGTAAGAGTAGTTAGAGAGTCCTACAATATATTCCAAATAGTCAGCATGCCTATACCGGGGGCAAATCCGTTGAATCAACACTGTATGTAGTGGTGTCAGTCGTAGAAAGGTCCCTGGAGTATAAGGAATACACCTTTGATGCGATCCTGGATTGACTCAGGAAGATAGGAATCATAAACGCAGTTGCATGAATCATAAGACTGGCAGGAGCGTTACCAGAATTCTAGGGGCATCTTAACGGGCAAATATGCAAGAACACTGGGACTTGCTGTCAACGACTTCTATCGTAATTGCAAGAATCACGGCGACCTCGAGTAGCTTCACTATATGTTATTCGAATATACCCTGCTTTGACTGAAAGAAGAAAAACGCTATTTGGTAGTTATTTCTTTGTTGGGCTGAGTGAACTTAATAAAGTAGAACTCAGCTACATCCTTTACGAATCCGTTTCGATCTGAAGGACCTTTCATTGTAATTGATAAATGGTTTCCCACGGAAAAGGATCCGGACGGTGGTCTAAGTGGCGAAAGGAACTTTTGCCTATCCCCTAACCGAACTTGACCTAACCCACAGGGTCAATATGAGAGAGGAAAGCTGGCTGAACACAGGTTGCCAACGCTGAGACTAAGGGATACGGACGAGAAGAGACTCGAATAAAGTGGTAAGTATGGTATCTAATCCCTAGAGAGGTTGGTTTTAGTGAGTGAAATTCTCGCACTACCAGAGACATTCGGGTTCCTCGGTGTCTTTGGAAGATTTTCACCTCTTACAAAAAGAGGTACCCAAACTATTTGAAAACGACAAAAAACCACCAAAATTTTAAGAGAATGGTTTGCAAGGTGTGCAAGTATTTAATATAAAATCTCTCATCAAATTCATTTGCCACACCTAAAAAGTATCTTATTACAAAAATATTCAATTACATCAAAATTCCAAACCTAATTTGTTACCACCTTCATTGCATGCCTTCTGTGGGTGTAAGAAAATTAGAAAAGTTGCAACGAAGAGGCAAGGCAGCAAATTAATAGTAGGCAGCGACAAGATAGACTGCCTTCTCCTCCCCAATTAGCAGTGGAGCCTTTAAAACTGTACTCAGCTAAATTAGGTTAATTTGTCGGTACTAAAAATAGGAAACCTTGAAGCATGCAATTTCCGCCTTTCTATCAAAAGGGTCTAATTCAATTTTCGGAGGATAATTACGGGGTTGTAAGGATTGATGAACGGACGTCGAAAGAAGTTCACCGAGCATCGTCAAGGATTGAAATATTTGCTAAGATTACAAACTTTTCGTCGGTGGAATAAGATGCTACCAACTGAATAGAAAGTGTCGCATTTTTGTAAAATTTTGCATTCGATCTGATCTGCAACTTTGTCCGAAAACTTTTGCTTGCAATTACAATTGATAGAAAAAGGTTCCCTTCCTCCCTTCCTCCCTACTGTGGAAATATTTCTGAAAAGTATTTTCAATAAAAACGACATTTCTTCATCGCATTCCGCAGGGATTAAGGAACCCTTCATGAAACTGCCACAAAAATTTTTTCGTATCTACTCTGCAGGATGCTTTTGGCATTTATTAGACGGAAGAGGAATGGTCTTGTCTCGTTGCCCGCATATGGTAGGACACTTCGTTCTTGTCTATTTTGAACTAATTCTGGCAGGTCCCATGGCATGAAATCCTTGTTTGATCCATTTCCGGATCCAACAAATGTCAAGCGTCGGGGCCAATTTCAGAAAGATGAAACGCACAAAAGTCCTAAAGTTACCCCCGAAAAAGTTATGTCTTTGGAGACCCTGAATCTACTTAAAAGTAAATTCGCATATCTTGCGCGACTTTTTCATTTCAATTTCCGACCCTTGAGGGGTTGATTCACATGTGTTTTACCCCCGTAAACACACGATTCGGGTAAGTTACGCCAGTTGAGTGGAGAACCATGTAAACGTGTCAAAAGGTCGAAAATGAAGGAAAACAGGGGAGCAGAACGTTTGTTGTGCGAGAGGTATAAGTGGAAATTTGTCTAGTGGCAAGGATATTTGCCTGGAATCTGATAAAACGTGAAATTTGCCGACATTTCCTCTTCGTCGAAATGAATTAATTTGACTTTTTGAGATTTTTCTGTGCCTGTTGAATACACGGATTCCCTTTTATCGGAGATGTTGTTGGATACAATCATAGGGAATGCGGTTGTTCTTTGACACGGGACGACACAAGTTAGCATCCACTTTGGATAAAACATATGAAGTGGAATTCATGCGCTAATTTCAACCGTTTTTTGTTTTATCAAATATATGAAGTACCAGAGGGTTCTAGTTAAGGATCTGTTTTGATATTGTCCTCGAATCGAACTATTGCACCGGTTTATCTTAGGAGTCTAATCTGTAAATGGCGATGGAAGTATGCTCCAGAGATTCAATGCCCTTAGAGATTGGTGGATTGTCAATACGTTTAACAGCCTTTCGTTTGACTAACATTGTCCATCGCGGATAATGGAGATGGAGACGATCATCACGCCATGAATGCAGATTAAAGCCTCGGTCTGTCCACGAGTTTTTAATTTGAAACTGTAATGAATGTAAAAATTCACTCCATCTCTGAGCTGTTCCCTGTGAGAAATCCATTCAAATTTATACAGATGGCTCTAAACTACAGGGTAGGGTGGGGGTGGTGTTTTCTCAGAGGCACTGAACATTAGCTTATCCTTCCCTCTTCCAGACTACTGTAGTGTGTTTCAGGCGGAGGTCATGGCTATTCAGGAAGCTTTGAATTGGTTGAGGGGGAACGAAGCTCCAAAGGACATCTAGCCAGGCTGCTTTGCTATCCCTTGATTCTGTCCTATCGACATCTAGGGCTGTTAATAGCTGTCGTTCACAATTAACTGAGCTGGCTGAACGGTATCAAATTCAACTGTGCTGGGTCCCGGGGCACAGGGATATTCCAGGAAACTGCGTGGCTGACGATCTTGCAAGACGTGGTACGACCTTGGAGATCCAACAGGAAAGGACTACTCTTGGTAGGCCTCTGGCAACCTGTAAGATGTTGCTTAGCACGAGGGCAATTAACTAAGCGCACCAGAGATGGGCAAACGGTACTACGTGCCATACGTCCAGACAGATCTGACCTAAGCTGGATCTTAGGCGCTCCAAGTGTCTGCTTTCGAGGGGCAGATCTGACCTTAGAATAGCTACTGGGGTAATCACATGCCATTGCCCTATTGGCTTACACGCGAAGAGACTGGGAATCTTCTCAAACGACTTCTGCAGAAGCTAAATGGACGAGGAAGAGGAGGAAACTATTTTTCACTACCTCTGCCGGTGCCCTGCACTGGCACGCAGGCGATAGTCCTTCTTGAGTAACTATTTCTCTTTGATAGTCTCTGCGATCTGGCGGCGATTGACGTTGCAGATCTTTGGCGCTTCATCGACAGCTCCGGATGGTTCCAATGAGGTGGTGGAGGGAATTCTTGGATTCCCGTAAACTTGGGAAGTTTAACTGCTCCTGTTTCTGCTAATTCTGTCCTTATCGACGGTTCTGACCTTGGAAGTCTATCACAGCATAATGTGTTACATGAGCCTGTTTCTCCAGCTTCACTTGTCTCGGGCTGGAATCCTATATCCGTCTCCGAGGCTGCGTCTCCTTTTCTGCGAAGCAAAGGAACGTGTCGCCCATCATTGGATCCGGATATGGTTCCGGGGAGTAGTTTGGCTCCTAAGGTGTCTGATACGCATATTCCTTGCGACGCGCCATTGGGCACTGGGTGCGTTGGATCCAACGCACCACTTTGGACTCCTTACCTGCTACTAGTATTTTGGGGCATGCAAAGCGACCGCGTAGTGTTTTTGTTACTAGAATTCATTCTCTCTAGATGATATCATTAATCATATTTTATCGAGTAAGTAATAACGTAAGTAAGTGATAACGTATCTGCCTACCAATCTGGAGGTTCCATTTTCGAATGCCATCGACGGCTACCCATGGTTGTTTTCTGCTGACAACACGAAAGATGGGATTGCAGAGGAAAAGTCATTGGTTCAGAATCCACTTTAAATTGTAGGTGCACTTGCAATCGTTGTCTGGAATCGGTGAAATTGTTCTCCCACCCCACAAGGGGCTAGCGAAAAAATGAGAGAGAGTGCGATTGTCGTTCTTTACACAGTGACATGGTCACATTTTCCTTCCAGACTGGAACATTATTAACACTCTGGCTTACATGGCCGTGGTGAGAGTGCATCTGCATTTCCATGAGATCTACCTTTTGAAGGTTGAACATTTGTTCATAGAGGAATATATGAAAGTACTTTGTTGAATCAACAATAGCCAACAGTTTTTTTTTAAATCTTTATATAAATGAAGCATGGAGAACTCTTTTACGAGACGTAGACAATAAATGTAACATCGTCTCAGCTGCTGGTGCACTTATATAAAATCAAAATTACCCAAAAATTCCTACGGGCAACTAAAAACCCCGTATATCTCTATCTGGAAGTTTTTGCATTATGTCCCGGTAGTCTTGTTATCCTTTTCGCAATCGCACATAACAAAAAACCAACTCCAAATCCATCTCTGATAAGAAATGGTACCATTTTTCTTCTACCTTCTCGTCTCGAAACCCATCAAAAATTCATTGCCACACAAAAGTCCAAATCTTGATCTGGGGCCCTCCTAAATTACACAGTTCATGGAGCATCTTAAATTCAACAAGTTACTAAAATAGCGACATAAATCATCCTTTTTTTTCTCCACCAAAAGGATAACCTACAATAGTTCCGAAGAATACGTAGACAAGCGGACAATTGTTACTGACAGCCATAGCATAAGTGAAACGCTTCTTAATGTCCTTACGACCCTCCAAACTTATTCCTCGGGCAGTGTCAATGGTGCAAACTTGATATGTTGATATATGATGTCCGTCCTGTTGATCTAAGAAGTCCGCCTTGGAAGATTCTTCATATTTTGACACGAATTGAAACAGCCCCGATTGAGCTCCAGAGTGATGGATGACATCAATGGGGATGACAAAAAATGAGCGAAGACATCAGCTGCCGGATTGTGGTATCAAAAAACGTAATCCGGTCGAGTCATAGGTGTTCATAAAGAAACTTTATGGACAATGATCTATTGTTAGGTAAAGGGAAAATAATATAAACGAGGGAGACGGAGTATATCGTCACTTAACAACTCCCATGTGGGGTATTAGAAAACATTTGATAGATACTAGAATTGGCGAAATGCGACGTGGAGCCGGAACAAATTTAAATCAACGACGTAATATCTGTTGTAAATAGCAAAAGTGGTCCCCTTTTTGTGTGTATGAATTGAACGAGGATTTAATTGCTTTGTGGAAATGGAATCGTGTAATTCAATTTGTAGCATGTTACCTTTTCATAAATCCGTTATAACGTGGAACTGATAGATGTAGATTTTCAATATTTTTCAGACCCATTCAAAGAGATCAAATTAAATCATGTAATCACCTCCATAAAGCTCTGTTTATATGGAATGGCGTTAGCTTAGACGACAATCGATAGAAAAAGGATAAGAACGGGCTCGTTCATCTGAACGACTTATAGGACAAACACTTTTTTCCAGAAGACACAAAAACTAACGAACGAAAAACTACGAATTGACAGGCCATCAATGCATGGAACCGACCATTCCTAGTGCTTGTTAAGGAGGCGGTATGAAAACTTCAATTTACGGATGTAATGAAACTTAAGAAACACTGTAGGAATCCTTTTTATCAGCGTTGTGACGGTATTCTCCGAGCGTCCGCCTATATTAAGTTCTGCGACCTTAGGTTCCTCAAATTTCATGAGGCATATTGGGAGGAACATATTGGGTAAAACAGACGTAGAGAAGATCATAAAAAGCGCTCGTAGCCAGATCGACGTCACGCTCCGCCAACACGACCGACCAATCACGGGAAAGTAACCAGTCATCAATGCACGAAAGTCGGCACGTTTAAAGTTGAAGTAGAAGTCACCGAGTACGGAAGGAGAAGCAACAGGGGAGTCAAAGCACATGGTGACTAGAAGAGCAGGGTGATGACTCGATTCAGGTACCAGAGGGACCAGGCATCTCCTCACAATTGTGCCATCAGGGTAAGAAGAAAACACCAAGTCAAGAAACCTACCCGAATCATTGGGAACATCATAGCATTGAGCCAATACGGAAAAAGCCGCAGAGTCCAAAACGGACAAGGCATGTTGGGGAGCAGATGTTACTGAAGGTATAAGGCCATCAGCATCAGGGGAATGTGCTCAGCCGATGCCGGGAAAATTGAGGTCGCCAAAGAGCACGATGTCGTCCGAGGGAAGTAAGGAATCGGACAAACTGTCAATAGACGCGGCGAGCAGTTCGTACACTGCGGAAGGTGAACAAGGGGGAAATATAAACAGTAAGTAAACACGACTAGGCTCCTGGTAGGGAATTTCAAGACGACGCACAAAAGCTCGAGGTCGCGGTAGTCGGAAATGCCGACGACCGAGCACGAGGTTCCCCTCTTCCTGATCGCACACAGGACCCTACCGCCGACAGGAGAACAAGGGTCGGAGAGGTAGCGATCTCGACGAAAAACCTGAAACTCGGGACCGAAAAGCTCAGACTCCGAGATCCCGGCACAAAGCCAAGTCTCAGTCATTTATATATAAACAAAACAAGAGGGGCCCCAATACAGAACCTTGAGGTACACCACGGCCCACATCCAACGATTATGAGTATCCTCTATGTGTCTTAACTAACTGACTTCGGCCTATTAAAAAGTTTTTTAATAAGTTTATTAGCAGTTGAAGATAATTTTAAATCCCTACGATGCTTAAGTAATAATCTCGTATGGTCGATCGAATCGAAAGCCTTACTGAAATCAAGAAGTACCAATATTGCAATGTGGTCTTCATCAAGGGTTTTATATAAGTCAGTAGTTACTTTAAGTAAAGCTGTCTCGCAACTGTGGCTTGACCTAAAACCCGACTGCCAACTTGATAAGAGATTATGTTGATGCAGGTGACCAGTTAGCTGAGTATACAATAGTTTTTCAAGAACTTTACCAAGGAAACATAACAAGCTAATTGGGCGATAGTCAGAAGGTGCAGAGCATTTACCAGATTTAGGAATCGGTACTACAATAGCCTTCTTCAAGAGCACAGGATACTGTGAATTAGTAAGATAGGTATTAAAAAGATGCACCAAGATGTGCAGAATATGAGGCAGAATAATTTTTAAAAATTTGGGCGAGATATCGTCGAATCCTACAGCGTGCGATTTTATGGCCGTGACTGCTGCAACTACTTCATCCGCATCAACACACCTGAATGAAAAACCATCAAGATCAACAAATTCATCTTCAGTTGGCGACCGTATTGAAGAGCAGTCAGTATTATCCTGAGCAGAAACGAAGAAACTGTTAAGCTCATCTGGGTCTATATGACATGGAGATCTATCCTTACCAAATACTCCTAGTTTATGCAGGTTTCTTCATAACTGATGTGAAGGGAGATTAGTATCTAATTTACTCTCAAAGTAGACTCGCTTAGCGGAACGAACAGCCGAGCTTACCTTATTGCGCATAATTTTATAACGTCTGCAGTCAGTATCGGCCCGTGCAAACCTGCATCGTCGATAAAGGAGATCTCTCTTTGCAATCATCATTCGGATTGCGTCAGTGAAGAGACGGAGGAGTGGGGATTAACAGGTAAGTTGTAAGTCATATAAATGAAATTATGGTCAAAATTACTGGGTGGATCAATTTGGTTTGTAAATTTCACTGAGTCTATGTTAGCTACCAGAAACAAGTCTAATTGTGAAGGATTTTGTGTACGAAAGTAAGTTGGAAGAGTGTTCGCGACTACTAGATCCAAAGTCTGCAACAAATACCTAAAATTATTCGAGACCGAATAATTTTTCAACAAATCTACATTGAAGTCATCACCAATGATAACCTTATTGTAGCCTAATGACATCGCAGACACAGTTTCCTGGAAATAGGAGCTTCCATCCAAATCAAAAGAACCTGGTGGGCAATATGCGCAAATCAAAACACATTTGTGACCGTATGTACTGACCTCAACACAGATGAGCTCAAGTGCGTCACCCGGTTTAGAGCAGCCAATTTGTTTAGCCCTAAAGGTATCTCTAATGTAGATGGCAACTCCTCCCCCGTTGCTTCCAATTCTATCGCACCGAAAGACACTAAATCCACTTAATGCGATCAAGCGCGAACACAAATGACAAAGCCATTTCTCGCAAAAACAGAGGACAGTTTACCTGAGGAACGGTATTGTAGAGCCTCTCGGAAAATTGCATTATTGCGCTGGGAAAGACTTTCGCAGACAGTAATGACACTATCTGAAGTAAAGCCGCAATTGATGTTGTTCAGCTTCAATCTTCCGTGCACTCTAAGCCTTTCAAAAAATAGTCTCCGCTCGCCCGGACAATGATCAGAATGTTGACAGTTGCCCAGAAGAAATACAGAAATGGTATGAAAAAAAAGTTTGAAGATAGTTGTCATGAAAATTCAGAAATAAAAAGAAAAACTATCCATGAGGGATTCAGTGGGACGTCCTAGCCTAGAGAATGATCAACCATTACTATTAAAAACAATAGCGGATATTGCTTTATTTGGAAGTGCAGCAGACGAACGAAGATGATGATGAACTCACACAAAAATTACATAAAATAGGATTTGACATTAGTCGAAGTGGGACATATCTCTTCGTTTGCATCCAAGAAAATCAAATTCTGCAGAGGGACGAAGAAATGTATCGACAGTCCCTGTTAAGCTTACTCGGGCACAGACTGATCACGACATAAGTCACTTAGATAGCAATTTCGCCGAAACATCGATCCATTATTTAGAGAACATAGCATCAATACTTGGACCAGATCAAGTATTTTTCATATCTCAAGATGATAAAGCTCGGGTCCCTCTTTGGTGTAACTGCGGCAAATAAGCAAGCACCTCTTCTAATGCACATGGAATATAGAGTCAGATTGCCTGATCACGGCTGGGTAATCGCTGAGCGGCATAAATTAATACCATTAGTTTATGCTGGTATCAAAATAACTTCCGGTATGCTAGTACAACCGCAAGCCGTTGGATATTCTGGATCAACATACAAAAAGTTATAGGGTTTGCTATGACAACACTTTAAGCGACATGAACTCGATGCATTGTTTATAGCTACAAATGCTCCTGGTAGAAGTGCGTATAACAGAGTAGACCAGAGTGAGACCATTTTGGGTCTCATTTGGATGACCGTGGCGTTACAATTAATGAACATTTAAAAAGATCCAATTTCAAGTTTGCAGGAAATGTATTAGCAGAGGTATGGAGTTCAACTGACATTGATGGTTATCATATTACTGCAAAATATGTTGGGTCGGGCGAACAAGATCTTCCTGATTTTCCAGACATTAAATGGTATTCAATACTTGCTTCAAATTGCAAAATGTAGAAACACAGAATGCTGTCGTCCAAGAAGTGGCTTATTTAGATTACTAGACAACAGGTTTCTGCCACCACCAGTAAAAGTAAAACAAACAGTTGATGATTTGGTTTAGGATGATGGAGGGCAATTTCTCAATCTTCCAGTCAGTGAATTCTTCACTCAAAGATTTTTTGCAAATGCCCTTCGATTATTTTTGTCCAACGGTAAAATTGAATCTATCAAATCGAACATGCAAGATGTTTTGGTCTTTATCATGCTTCCGTAAAGTCATTAAATCGTCACATCGAGAAGATCCATAAAAAAGTAAACACGCCAACCGAAACGAGAGTAAGGCCTTTAAGAGTGGCTACTCGTCGTGCTAACGAATTGATGTGCATAATACAAAATTTACACGAGCACCAAGTTGTTGAATGGCTCGAAGAGAAACGATGTCGATATTTCAAAATCACACGAAAGTGAGCAGACACACAACATTGAGCAGCAAACATCCAATGTCATCGAAGACTTAGATTCATGGATTCGTGAGTCATGGACTGGGGGGGGGGGTTAATAATTGCAAAAATTCTGCTTACGTAATACTTTAACGGCCTCTAAAAATCAGCCGTAAATAAACAAAAGCCAGCAAAATTTCAAAACACGTCCGCTCAGGTCGACTTCGTTCTTGGCATTGTCATGTTTATCTACGAGTTTTTATCTATCGTTATACATCTATTTAAAACAAGAACGTAATTAACCCACCAAATTACAAAAAACTAAATTTTATCAAGAATTTTAACGAAAATTAAATTTTTTAAATCGTACTGGTTTCTATGACGCCACATTGTACTAGTGACATCTTCCGTATTTTCATTTAAATTCTTTTAAACTGCAATAAAAATTAGTATATAATTCATTGCATGAACCAGAGATAATTCAATTTCAGAACCTCCTTCAACTGTCAAGTTAATCAAAGCTTTTACATCCACATCATCTACTTTGACACCTTTGCCATAGGGCATTACTGGACATCGTCAAAGTGACAACTTTTTTGTGAAATTGTCAAATCGACTGCAGTTTGGAAAGAAATAATGAAAAAAATCAGTTAAAACAGCTTTAATTCAAGTAAAAACGCATTTATTTTTAAACATTACTTTGCATTAGAAGTTGCAAAGCAATTAAAATTACGTGGTCCCGAAAAAGAAACCCAAAATTTGCCCGAGAGAAAGTGGAAACAGAGCCGAGTAGTCAAGGTGCATTCCTTGCTAATTTTGTTGTTTTTTTCTAATTTAATGAAAAAATTAAATTAAATAAATAATGTAAGTACTTAAAATTACCATTTAGTTACATTATAACACAAATATTAATCGTATTTCATAGAAACTTCCGAATTGCAACTGCCAAATCATCACCGTGGCTTACAGTTCTGGAAAGATGAGGAGAAACCACTACAACTATCAGCCGCTTTCGCAGGATGTTCCGAGTACAAGTCATGACGCTCTCGAGGAGGAAAACGAAAAGGTAGCGGATGAACTTAAGGAAAAAATTGGTGCCCTGAAATCGCTGACAATAGACATTGGAAATGAGGTACGATATCAGGACAAACTTCTTAGGGGAATCGATGATGATATGGACAGAACTGGAGGATTCTTATCGAACACAATGTCGAGAGTAGTGCGGCTTAGTAAACACGGCGGAGGAAGGCATATGTGCTACATGTTTCTGTTCGTTCTTGCTGTTTTCTTTGTTTTATACATTGTAATTAAGCTAAGGTAGTTAGAAAGGTTTATTTAAGTTGGAAGAATTGTTATGAATGTTTACAAGTAAATACCGTTTTGGTGAAACAACGCTATTTGCTTTTATTGCGTGAAAATTACGTTTAAAGTTGGTCGGGGCAGAGACAATTTTCTAAAATTAACACTTATTGTGAATTTTTTAAGACACAAACCTATGAAATATGTCTATTGTGATCTAAAACAGCTGTTTTTCTTAATTATTGCTTTATTGGCTGTACTGTTGTTATCTGTCAATCAGATTCCGGTGAAGGTTCATAGTTCGAAAAACAATTTTATACTTTGACTACGTTTTCAGTTAAAATTTTAAGATTTCATTACCTAAATGACCCAATAAAACTATTACAATGCCTCAAAAAACTGAGTCAAAACTCTATGGATTCGCACCGATTATCTTCGTTGGACTTTCGATCCCGCTAGCCGTTTTCATGTGGGTAGGAAATGTTGCCTTTACAAAACTAGTACGAGATCCAGAATATGACGGTAACGCATCCTAAGTAAGAAATTTGCTTAAAATATAAAAAACACTTTGTTTAGAAAATGTCGGAATTGCTCCAACGCGTTGGCTTTTCGCTACTTTTGTGTCCCTGGCTGTAATGATTTATTCCCTGAAAAGGAAGAGTGTCGACAAGTCTGGAGCCGCATTGGGATTAATAGTTGGAATCGTAATATCTGTGGCTAGTCATGCATTTCTGGCAAGTCTTATGACGTTCTTTTTCACATCGTCGCGAGCTACAAAATTTAGATCGAATTTGAAAAGAAAAATCGAAACAGACTTCAAAGAAGGTAACGATAACCTTTTTTGGGGGGAAAACTAAGCTTTTGGTGGATTAAACTTGTTTTAAGGTGGACAACGAAATTGGGTTCAAGTCCTTTGCAATGGAGGTATGGCAACGCAACTAGCCTTGCTCTATCTTTTGGACTGTGGAAGCGGAGAGAGACCTATTAACTTTTCCGCCACCTATAGGTGCAGTTGGCTTGGAATTGGAATCCTAAGTACTTCTCGCATTTTAATAAAAACAAATCTCAAAAACTTAATATTCAATTACAGGTTCGTTTGCGTGTTGTAATGGCGATACTTGGGCAAGTGAGTTGGGAAGTGTTCTCAGTAAATCAGATCCGTTTTTAATAACGACAAGAAAACATGTACCTCGAGGCACAAACGGTGGCGTAACTTTAATTGGACTACTAGTCAGCTGTCTTGGAGGTCTGGTAGTTGGTCTTGCATACTATCTGGCAATTATATATACTGCCGAATCGTCTCAACTTCTTACTAGCCCGGCTCAATGGCCAATTATCTTATATGGGGGAATTGCTGGCCTATTTGGATCAGTGCTGGATTCTGTTCTTGGTGCAACAATACAATATTCAGGGATTGATATTCAAGGGAGAATTGTCGAAAAGCCTGGAAAAGATGTTAAGCACATTAGTGGACTGAGCATTGTTGATAATCACAGCGTTAATTTGATTTCAAGTATCATCACAGCACTATTGATGCCGATGTTAGCGGCAAAATTTTGGCCTGAAATTTAAACTTAAGATTTTCATATTTGTTGTAAGTCTTCGCCGTCGACCTGTTCTTGTTATTCCTGTGATGTCTTTGACTTTTCATATTACTTCATTTATTATGTAAGACTTTCTTATTTCCTTATAAACTTATGTAATTTTCATAGTCTTTTTGAGCTGTTATCGGCAACCAATTGAGGGTAAGCAACGGAAAATCTGGAGGTCCCTGTTTCGAATCCGCTCGACGGCAATAAATCACGATTAAAAGGTCATTGGGCTACAGAGTAATGTCAGTGGTTCGAAATCTACTTTAAATTGTAGGTCCTGTGTTGCATGCAACGTGAAGTTGCCGCGGGAAGTTAGCTGGCGGCACGTCCTAGCTCGTCGGTCTATGTTGAGGGTCCTCGAACATCCAATTCACACACCTTAATCAGAAATCGCGTGCCTATGGCGAAAGGGGGTTGTGAAATCCCTCTTTCAAGTCTGCCACCAAGAAAGACAAGTAGAAAGGATATCAACAGGTATGGTGACACCTGTTACTCCCGGCCACTGAATCATCATAAATGATAAGACAAGAAAAACTACCAACTAGTTGATGGTTCAGTCAACTAACCCTCGCCATATCTGCATCTGGCTAGAGTGCAGGCCCAACCTAAAACAAAAACGCTGAAAAAAAAACAACTACAACAGGAGGATAAAGGGAGAAGGAATTATTATTATAGAATTAACCCTTCTAACACAGAAGGCACACTTCTTAGGCAGGAGCCCAGAATAAATTTACCTATTCCATCAAAATGATGAAATGAGGCTCCCACACCAACATGCCAAGGAAAAAATAATAAGTAAATGAAAGGAGCACGTGAGCACAGACAACAGATAATTCTTAAACGACACCTTGCTGAGAGTTAAATCAAACTTAGGACATGCATTAACAGCCCTACATAAACGATTAATTGGCTCATGCATGCCAAAATTTGATCTAGATGGTTCAACATGCAACAAAGAAAGTCTTCGGAGGTTATATTGAGACTGTCTGAAGGAAACTCTGCTAACAAGCGAACCTGAGTCTATATTAGAATTCAAGAGCTGGTGAATAACGACCAAGTCAGCGACTTTGCGCCTTTTCTCAAGCGAGGGCAAACCGAGCGACCGGAGGCGATCGGTATAAGGCTGGAGTCTGAACGGATCGTCCCATGGAAGCCCTCTTAGCGCAAATCTAAGAAAATTACGCTGCACCGATTCGATACGCTTGGAATGAACAACGTAGTAGGGGGACCAAACCTGAGATGCATACTCAAGAATAGGTCTAACTAAGGAGCAGTATAAATGAATCAATGTTGGTATATCCGAGAACTCTCTGGAGCAACGCTTAACAAAGCCCAGGACTAAACAACCTCTAGACACGATATAGTTGATATGCAGAGTAAAGTCAAGTTTCACCCCAAGGTCGGTTACGGACAGTACGCGACGGAGACCATTCCCCGCGAAGTTGTAATCCCAAGCTTGTGGATTAGGGCTCCGAGAAAAGGTCATAGCCTCACATTTCTGAAAATTGAGGTGCAAGCCATTATGCTCGCACTACTCAAGAAACATATCTAAGTCCCTTTGAATAAGGGCAGCGTCCCCACCATCCTTAACATAAGAGAAGATCTTCATGTCATCAGCGTAGATTACAACATTAGAGTGCGACATCAGATGGACAATGTCGTCAGTGGCAAGAACGAATAGTAGAGGGCCGAGATGACTGCCTTCTGGTACACCAGATGAAGCTCTGAAGATTTTAGAGGTAGAGCCACGGAGCGACACACGATATGTCCTGTCTCTTAGATAGGAAGAAATCCAGTCAAGAAGAACAGGGGGAAACCCAACTTCCCGAGTTTAAATATAATTACGGAGTGAGGGAGTTTATCAAAGGCTTTACTGAAATCCGTGTATATACAGTCAGTTTGCATGCCTCGCTGGAGGCCAGAAATAACGTGAGAGGTAAATTCCAGTAAGTTAGTAGTCGTTGATCTACCGGGCAAGAACCCGTGCTAATTGGGAGAGATCAAGCCAATACAGCGCTCCTTAAGCTGCGAATACACAATTGATTCAAATAGGTTAGGTATGCAAGATAACTTCGCGATTGGTCTATAATTAGTTATAACATTCTTATGGCCCTTCTTATGACCAGGGACTTTAAAAGAGCTCTTCCACAATGCAGGAAATTTAGCCGCTATAAGGGACTTGTTGAAGAGAATTGCTAATGGAGTAAGAAGGGCATCGGAACAGAACTTAATGAAGACTGGAGGGATACCGTCCGGACCAGAGGAAAAGTCCGATTTGAGTTCATTAATTTTCTCCATAATAAGATCCCGAGATATGAACGGCAAAAAATCGGATGAAGCGGGACGATCAAGAATATGATAAAAAATTATTTTCACAAGGCTCAAAGTTATCCGAAGAAAAGGCATTCTCGAAAAATGAAGCAAAATTGTTAGCTATGTCGGATACGTTATTACTAGAAGACCCCTCATACCACATCGTAGATGGATAGTTACTCGATTTCTTTTTCATATTGACGAATTTAAAGAAATTGCGAGGGTTATTATGCAAATCATCACGAACACTAACAAGGTATTCCTTATAGAGCGAAGAGAATAGTGCCTTAAAGCCTTCATAACAGGTAACAAAGTCAGAATACGCTATTGCGCTATTACAACGCAAGTAATTCTTCCAGAGTCTGTTCTTCCTGTTCCTAAGACTGCGGAGTTCAACATTGTACCACGGGGGAGATGAGTATGTAGACCTAATCCGTTTTAATGGAACAAAGGAGTTAAACAAATCATATATCTTATTATTAAACAGGGAGGCGCAGACATCAATACCATTATTGTCCAGCTATGCCAACAAATTGACTGAAAGGAGATTAGGCGATATCTCAGAGAAATTCAATCTCTTAAAGTCAAACGCAAGTTGTTCAAAATTGGGATTCGCAATACTAGTACCATCGTAACAGAAAGACACAAAGACAGGCGGAAGAAAACCATCAACAGCGGATAACTGATCAGAAGCTAAGTCGACTATAGTGTTAGTCGAATCAGAAGAAAACTTAAGATCCAACTGCCTTCCCGTAGAGTTTTTTACATTACTCATTTGGTGAAAACCAGAGGAAGTAATGGTGTCAAGAAATTTAGAAACCATAGCTGTGGGATAACATGAGGGAGGGAAGTCATCGTCATCACAGTTAGGTACCCATAGAACATTGGGTAAGTTAAAGTCACCAAGAAGAAGAATTTCATCTTCAGGGTTCGTCATATTAAGGATGAAATCTAAACTAAGGCTTAGAATATCAGAGACTGCGCCCTTCAGTATCAACGAAGTTTGTCAGGTTAGGCGGAATATAGCAACAGAGCAAAAAGATATTAAGCTTAGGTAGCGATAGCTTAAGTACAAAGAGTTCAATAGTAAGTGAACTAGGGAAGGCAGGAACAAACTAAGGAAACAAGAGAAGAAGCCATTTGGGCGCTCCTGAATCCACAACACTTTTAAATTGAATACGAATTCGAATAGTTTAAATAATTTTTATACCAATAATCATTATATTCGTCCTAGTGCACAACAATTATTCCACAATGGTGGCTCTACAATTGTACCAACAGATGAATTTGCGTTTCGATGTGTTGATAGCCATGAAGTTCTTGAAGCTGTTTACTCTATCACGTCAAATGCCACAGGTCCTGACATGTTACCCCCTGAATTCCTTAAAGACGAAGTTGGATCAATTCGTTGAGCGGCACGACTAACATGCCATGGGTTCTGGGTTCGAGACCAGATTACCCCGCGAGCTTTTATTAATAAATTGAAATAATCCACTCCGTCTCTGGGCTGTTGTCTAGCTCGCAGCAATGCAAAAAACAAGACTCAAGTTTCCTTACTTCCCTTACCCTAATTCCCTTTCGGTCAAAACCATGCTAACGCATCAAAGGGTTGTCCTCTAGAATTTGGCCACATCATATATAAAAAAAAGTCATTGCCCCTTACATATCAACGCAAAAGCCTGGTGACTTTTATCCCATCAGTTTGTTGAGTTTCCTAGCTAAAGTATTGGAAAAGATTATGTTTTAACAGGTTATGAATTTTATTGATGAGAATAACATGATTACTGCATGGCAGTCTGGTTTTAGATTCGGCCACAGCTGTGAAATTGCATTATTGAAAGTGACTACTGATATTCACGAAGCTCTTGACCGGGATTTTGTTACAACTCTAGTCTTACTTTATTTTAGCAAAGCGTGTTTTTCTTCCAGCAGCGCTCACATCAATACTCTTCGATTTATCATCGAGGAATCTATGGAATGGAGACCCCCTTTATATCTAATGTCGTCAATTTATTTATTTATTAAGAAGAGGATCGCCAAAGCTGGCTACTAATAAAGTTACAAATGAACTAAGAAGACTACAAATTAATACAAATCATAAGAGTATCAATGAGTATCCTCTCCTCAGATGGCACTACAGTTGTCGCCTAGAACAACCCAGCTCGATGTAGGCAGCGTAGTCATTATAAAGGCGAGACATAGAAGTAATAGGCTCGTGCATACCGTAGAGCGTGCGATGAAAGGGAACATGTAGAAAGTTGAAGTTTCTTAGGGACCGGGCGGAGGAGTTGATCGTCCCCTGCAATAAATCATACATGAAAGTAATCTTATATATTCGACGTCTCTTTGCAAGAGAGTCGAGAGAAATCAGATCGAGCCTAGCATGATAGGATGGAAGGAATAAAGGATCACGCCAAGGACGGCCGCGAAGAGCTAACCTAAGAAATCTACTCTGAACAACCTCAATCCGGTTGATGTGGACAGCGAAATAGGGATCCCAAACCGGGCAAGCGTATTCCAGAATGGGTCTAACGAATGTGTAAAAGAGGAGCCTAGTTAGATAGGGATCGTCAAGTTCCCTGGACCACCTTTTCGCAAAACCCAGCTTGGAATTAGCCCTACTCACCACGAAGTCAATGTGGTCCTCAAAGGAATTGATTACGAGCTACAAGCGTTTGTCAACCGGTGTTTTAGGCCACACATTGCGAAAAGAGCCAATAACGTTCAACAGGCTGAAGATTAAAACCCGCACGGGACCTAAGGACAACAGCGGAGTATGTGGCGAAGATTTCAGCGTCGAACTAGAACAAGTGGAAGGGTATACGTAGTAGTAGTGTAAGGACCTATAACGAGAGAGAGCTCCGTTTTCGGTTTCAAATATTTTCACAAGTGTACCAATTTCAGGAGCAGGTTCCCACCGACACGAGTATCTCGGCCTGCTTTCAGTTTACTCTATCATCAAGCTTGGCTTGTTTACGGCCTATTTTCGTCGGCCAGCCAGATAGGAGTGGACGAGTTAAATATCTGCCTGGGGTGCATACTTGGATCCAATTAGGAGGTAATTCGGAAATTTCAGTGAAATTAATCTTGAGAAAAATTTCAATTAAAATTGTGGTGGGAATGAGGGTGAGAATTGGTATGGCTCGTTAAAGCTACATCTTGTATTTTTCAGACTAAATTCACATGTGCGTTTTTACTTGTGGCAAATTTTATTTGTTTCTCTGGTCAGTATACTTCTCGACGATGTAAAATCACAACAAGCCGAGATCCTGAACAAACACATTCGATTAAGGTAAATATCGATATATTGGCTCTGCTCGAGTAGAGTCGACATTGATGAAATGTTGATTGAAATTACGGCTTCATTTAATCCGACGATTATTCAAGTTTCACAAGGACGACAGACAGAGTTTGACTATGCCATAGAGTAGAGAAATGTGGAACCCAATAGAGCTGATACGAAAACAATTTAGAGAAGCAATAGCCCAGAAACGAATAATGATTCGAGCAGTAGTGAGAATATTGTTTTGGTAAACAGACTCCCAAGTCTCGTAGACTGCTATTAATATTAATGCGATAAATGTCCTGAACAAAAGACAGGGAAAGATAGAGAAAAAATGAGAAACAGATTGTCTCTTAGTCTAGTATTTATTTCTGTTATCGTTCCTTAAGGAAAATTCGATTTATATTTAGGATGAGAGAGAGCAGGGAGAATTCTGTGTGAACTCCAACACATTTAAGAGTAGAAGACAATTTATGAGGGTAGATGTGCTGTGAAAAATTCTCTACGACATCTATTTTTCTGTCGCGGGAGATTTATTTTTTATTTGTGCATTTTTCAAGCGCGAATACAAATGTTCCCAAATTATGGGAATGAAAGTAAGTATATCTTAGCTCGTGAAGTATCTTCATTTTGAATGAAATATTTTCAAATGGAGTATATTATAGTAATTTAATGGCAATGGTGAGCTTTTATTATATGTTGAAT
The DNA here is from genome assembly GCA_964036015.1 of Leptarthrus brevirostris. Lineage (NCBI taxonomy): Eukaryota > Metazoa > Arthropoda > Insecta > Diptera > Asilidae > Leptarthrus > Leptarthrus brevirostris. Next base: position 13,520,763 of record OZ038373.1, read on the forward strand.
AAAACAGTCGTTAGAGTCCACTACTCATGATTAGAAAATTTGTACGAGAGAGCTGACAACAGATTAAGCCACCATTTATTGGGGGCGAGATTTTTCCATAAAAGAACTTTGAAAGGGAGAATCTGCGTTCGATTCTCGAGAAGGGAAGTTTTTTACCGATTTTGCAACAAAAGAGAAGGTCAATTCAACCCTAATTTCTGAAGTGAAACTTCATATGCGGCGTCGATGCCTCGACCATTTGACGGATATAATGCAGAGTCGATGAAACGAAAATGCGTTACGATCGGAAAATATTCCCTTTTTTTGGCCTGCATACCAAACCCTTGACTTCATCTTTGGGGTAGACTCGAAACAGGCACTGGTTGAGTTGCCTCCTGATTGGTCTGTGTCAGTTGCCGAGCAAAAAATATATTTTCAGGATGAAATCAGCTCGCTTGTTTTGCATATGTACCAGTAGGCGTTCCTGGCTACCCCGGCATCTCGAAAGAGGGAGTAGCTGAGTTGTGTGTTCTTCGGTATTCAGACGCAACCTGCAAACATTTTGGCGTATTATGGTACGATGGAACGCGGTAGAAGAGGGGGGATGGTGGGGGGGTGCTTATATAAGTTAGTGGCGAATCCATACTTTTTGGGATCAGTGACAAATCCGGATGCCGTTAAATAAGTTTTTGAGAAGACATACCTAGGGATACCCGATGCCGCTAAATACTGCGGTATTGAAACTCTTCTAGGCGTGGCAGTGGATAGGAAGGAACAGAAAGAAATAATCAAAATCAACTGATGTTAATGTCGAATTCATAGTTTTGGGCATCACTAAGATGAACACAATTACATTATAAATGTCGTTGGATACTATGGGGTTTATTTATTAAGCTTAATACAAGCTATAACATAATAATACAACATAAAAAAATACAAGCTATAATATAATGTTAAGCAATAATAAATAGTATAATATATTGCTATAATTATAACAAATAAAAACTGGAATCCTAGGTGAAACGAAGTGCTAAATTAATCGATAGAATTAAGAAAGGCGATCAAGATGGGCGGGATCAAGATATAAGGCTTTGTGAAAGGATAATTGGTTTGGAAAAGATGAGTGGATCTAAGGTTGCGGGCATTGGTATAGAAAGATAAAGATTGCAGGATTTAAGGGCAGTCTATGATACCAGTTAATAGCTGATAAATGAAGAGAAGGTTGGAAACATCACTACGTTAACTTAGGGGTTGTAAGTCGATCAGTTTCAGATGATTTTCATAAGGTGGAAGGTTGAATCTGTCTGCCCACTGAAAATCACATATTGCGAAGCGAATGAACCTACGCTGGACAGATTCAATCCTGTTAATGTGGGTTGTTTGTGTGGTTGACCATACCTGGCTGGCATATTCAAAGAGAGGTCTGACGAAGGAAATATAGAGAGATTTGGAAACAAAAGGATTGGAGAACTCTCTAGACCAACGCTTCGCAAACCCTCGCAAGGAGTTAGCTCTGTTAATTATACTGTCAATGTGGGAATAGAAATTGAGTTCGCTATCACAGATTATTCCTAGGTCACACAAAGAGGTAACGATAGGGACTGGTACGTTGAGTAACATGCAGACTCTCGGGGTGGGGTAAGACGTTTGCGGGAATAAGAAATGGACTGGCAGTTGAATACATTGAGCTCAATAAAGTTTTTCATGTGGTGAAGGAATCGAAGTCTTTTTGCAGGAGAAGAGAGTCGGTTGGGGAGGAGATATGTTTAATTATTTTCATGTGGTCAACATAAACGGACAGCTCTGAGTGATTCATGACACATTCAACATCATTTATTGTAAGGATGAAAATCAATGGACCGAGGTGGCTTCCCTGAGGGATGTCGGAGCCAGCGACAGTAGGGTTATAAATGGATGTAACATTGTATTGACGGTTGTTGAGGTAGGATTGAATCCAGGAGATGAATCGGGAGGGAGGGGGGTCAAGTTTGAACAAGATAACAATATGGGAGATCTTGCCGAAGGCTTTACTAAAATCGGTCGCGATAACATCAACATCTTTACCGTTTTCCATGGCACATAGTGCTTTGGAGACGAAGTCGGTAAGTCGGCGTGGTGGTTGTAGATCTACCTTTGGGGTAACAATGCTTTGAGAGGTAGAAGATAGACTTACGGCGGAAGAACATGGCATCATAGACCAATTTTTCGAATAGTTTAGGTATGGATGATAATTTAGCAATGTGTCTGTAGTTGGAAACATCGTTCTTGCAGCCTTTTTTGAAGATGGGAATAATCTACGAGTTTTTCCATAATTGAGGGAAAACCCCTTGAGTAACCGAGAGGAGGAAAAGCAAAATAAGGGGTTGAACTAGATGCATAGCACACTTTTTCAGAACGATGGCTGGAATGCCATCGGGACCTGGATCAAAGTCGTCCTCAAACCCATTAACACTGGCGGCGATCAGGGATCAGGGTCGAAAGATGTAAACGACGTTTGAATGCACTTGTCCATGAATGAAAAGTAGTTAAAGTCGGGTTGTAGGGCATTTTCGCTGAAAGATTTACTGAAAAAGTGTGCAAAAAGGTTGGCGATAACCTTAGGATCAGATGATAAGGTATTCTCGAGCTTTAGGGTGAAGGGGTAACCATTGGATTTCTTCTTGGAATTAATAAAGTTATAAAAACGTTTGGGGTCGGATATGAGGCTAGTTTCCATGCGTTGGAGGTACTCGTAGTAGAGGGTATCACAGCGTTCAGAAAAAGAGGTATAAGCAGATAGGTAGGAAAAATAGTCAGACTCAGTCTGGATTAGAAAAAAAAATGTTTGCCTACGTTTATTTCTCCTGTTGCGGAGAGAGCGTAATTCTTTGTCGTACCATAGGGGGGGATGAGGAGCAGTTTTTAGGAGGAAGAAGGGAGGTAGTTTGGAAGGACAAGCGTATACTCCCGAATAGAACACCTCTAAAGTAAGGTCAATTGGAATATGTTAAGGGATAGTGCCAATGTTTGAGTTGGGGAGCAAGTGATTTAATTTCTCAAAGTCACCCTTACGAAAATTGAAAGAAAGAGAAGACTCGGAGCGTGAAAGGTCATGAGAGTGTTCGTATGAGAAAAAAATTTGATACATACAAATTCTGATATTGTACAGTCGGAGGTCTTTAGCAGGTTGGCATCATAACGGTTGTGAGCAGCTATGAGAACCCCGCGACCTGATGGATCTTTGGTGCCTATACAACCGTCAACACGGAAAGTGGTATAGTTTGGAGAGAATAGTTCGTTGTCGAGAATTCCTGGTGCTAGATTGGTTTCAGTTAAGGCAAGGATATCGTGAGGAAATTTGTGGAGGTTAAGACACATCTGGTACCGCTAGTGGTAGGTGTGGGAAGAGAGTGACATATAATAAAAATAGGTAAAAACTTTTTAGTTAAACATTTTATTTAACATTATATGATATACTAAAAGCGTAATATCAAGAGCAGTGACGTCTTCTAGTTTCGGAGGCCAAGAACCCCTTTGGGTCGATGTATCAGCGGAATAAGTAGGTAATCAGGGGCTTTGATCAGAGTTAAATAAAAGCGGGGGCCTTATGGCTCTCAACTCTTACTTTTTGAATCAAAGTCTGTGACCAAAGCCCTTAATTACTTACTTATTCTGCTGATGTATCGACTCAAAGGTGATATTGGCCTTAGACACTATAGAACGACATTGCTCTTAGTCCTATGCGATTTCTTACACTATCTATTAAGACAGAACATATATATCGGTAAGTTCCACATTTGTGACACAATTATTTTCTAGCTTTTAGTACATCATCTAATGTTAAGTTTAAAGTTTAAGTTTTTGTAACCTATTTTTTATTTGAAGTAATCTCGAAGTGAGGTTTTAAGGGAAAAATAGAAGGCAATGAGAAATCTCGAGAAATAACCAACAGCGAGATTTTTTCTGTGATGCTTTCGCTTTTCGCATTCTTAGGGCTGAAATATCGTCAGAGCTGTAAGTACAAAGCTGCAAATAATTTAGCAATGAGCTAAATGAAAGGCGAACAGTAGGTATATTCCGACGTTCTGGCGTATTTATTTGACCGGAAAACTTAAATCATGGAATTTTTCAGGAACCAGAGAATCTGCGAAGACTATTACAGAAATCTTTGGGCGCCAGCAATATAATACCAGATGATATCCCAACAGTGACTCCTACGTCAATATTGGGCTTATCTATGAAGGAAAAACTTCAATTTAGACTGAAAAAGAAACTGATCAGATGTGTATCGCTTAAGCATTGTTTTGATGTTTTCATCTGGCATGTCAGAGTTGAAATGATTCAGCGATATAAATGTACACGAAAACAATAAAGGATGCTTCGAGGCATTGGACCTTAGAATATATAACTAGAGGAAGTGCCCTTGCCTGTAAAAACCTCGTACGTGTTTTAAGCATTTCTCTTGTAGGCAAGGTGGGGTATGTGTCCAATATCTCGATGACAGATCTCATATCTTTGACAGATCCCAATGCAAAACATTTGTCATTAGTTCCGTGTGAGTTTTGTTTTCAATTTATTTGGAATTAAAAGTTATTTCTGCAAATATAACATTAAAAATCGAGACTATATTAGTGGAGTGATTTATGTTTATAAGTTTTGAGACAGTTTATAGACTTTAAAAGACAGATTTTTAAAATGAAGTGTGCAGTGAATTGTTGCATAAATAATCGACGATGGACTCGTGGAATATCTTTTTTTAGGCAAGTAGCTATTAGAAATATGTTTTTTGATATATTTAATGTTAAATTATTTAATTAAAACTGCTAACACTTAATGTAGGTAACTAGAAAAATTTAAGTTGTTGTCCCCGTTCTCAGTTTGTTTACATCTGAGCAATTGAAATTTTTGTCCCCCAACTCGATTTCAGTGGCGGTCAGCCAAAATGTAGTTAAATTTCAAAACTTATGTTTGCCACGTCAAGCTTTTTTACTACTGCTATGGAGAAAACTACCACAAAGACACACTTCTAACACATGAAGAAAAATGCTTACCTTTTCTGAGCGATGTGCAGTTCCTCTAGTTATATATTCTAAGCATTGGACCCAGCTTGTTTGAGTATTTGCTATTCCTGACGACTGCTGCGTCGTGAGTATACTTTTTCTATTTAAAAAAAATCCCTTGTTACGCAGCTACACTACTCTTACACAAATTTTCAAGTTTGCATGAGCTGGTTGTCCCTCCTCCTGAAATTACAAAGGGAAGCATCGATACATTTTAGTTGTGATTAAAAACGTTCAAATTCGAGGTAGTTATGCATTGCACATTGGCACCGTGGGCACAAGCATTCTTAAGAAGGGAGGTAAAATTAATTTGAATAACGAATCTTCTCGAAGGAGATTAATCATGAGCAACCATAGTGTAATAACTAGGGCTTCACGGCACCGAGACTTTGGCATATCTCGTTCTCGGTCTCGTCAAGGTGACAACAATCTTGCTCTCGTTTCAATTTCGACGAGATCTCGGTTCGGTCTCGCTCTCGGCGAGATAAAAGCAGGGTATTGCGATGGGAAAACGGGGAGCGAGGACAAGTGATATATATGCATTTTCTTCATATTCCCTACACCTGAACAGGGTAACAAAGGCTCTTCTTTGCTATTGGGGATAAAACGCATATATCGGGTGGTCCCGACGGTTTACCCGCTTCTTTCCTGAAGAAATGCCAATTGTCTCTTGCCAGTGTTTTTTGTTCAATCTGTCCCGACAATCTGGCCGCTTTCCTGAACTTTGGAAGAATTCCCTCCATAAGAAAGGCAGTAGGTCAGACGTCTCCGATTACCGACCGATCGCTAGCCTATGCCATACCGCAAAGGTTTTTGAGTCCCTCGTCAGCGACGTTCTTCGATTTCACTGTAGGCCTTTTATGGGGTCCTTCCAGCATGGCTTCCTCAAGGGGAAGTCTACCACCACCAACCTCCTCGAATTCATTAATTATTCTTTACCGGCCATCGAGGCGGGCAAACAGGTCGACTGTGCATTCACCGATTTCAGTAAGGCTTTCGATAGGATTGACCATGGTATCCTAGTTTATAAATTGTTTCTTCTTAGGTTTCCCTCCTGCTTCCTAAAGTGGTTGTCCTCTTACCTGTCTGGTCGTACCCAGCGCGTCTTGTTTCGGGGAGCTCTTTCTGACCAAATCCTCGTCACTTCGGGGGTGCCTCAGGGTAGTATTCTTGGTCCACTTCTCTTCATTCTATACGTCAATGATGTTTTGCTTCTCCTGACCCACAGTTAAATTCTGTGTTATGCGGACGATGCTAAGATTTTTCGCATTGCTTCTCACGAAGCAGACTGCAGTACCTTGCACTCTGACCTAGCCGTGTTCTGCGACTGGTGTGATCGCAATTGCCTTCCTTTAAATGCCGGCAAGTGCACCGTTATGACCTTTTCCCGTAAGAGACGTCCTTTCCTCTTTGACTACACCGTCGATGACGTTACCTTATGCAGGGTTGATGAGATGAAGGACCTAGGTGTGGTCCTCAATTCTCGCCTTTCATTTGAGGATCATGTGGATTCGATCGTTGGTAGGGCTAACTCGATGCTGGGTTTCGTTAAAAGATGGTCTAAGGAACTCAACGACCCCTACCTAACATCTCTATCCCGCAACGATCCTTGAGGAATCGCAACTTCCTGCACGTCTCTGGTCATCGTACTCTGTATGTGTCTTGTCTCCTCAACCAACATTTCGCCAATCTTGACCTGAACCTCTCCAGGCAGCAATTGAAGTGCATACTTAGACAGTATCTTGGTTGATGAGTGGTCGTAGATGGTGTGAACCGCTGTCCTTCAGTCGCTGATCAATTTGTTCTTCGGCTTCTAGTTTGTAGTTTAGTTAATAAGTATTTTTGCCCTGTAGTAATCTTTGTGGATGAATCTGATGTAATAAATTAAATTAAAAAAAAAATTAAAGGAAGGAAATAATGTAGGAAGAAGCGAATGATAAAAGCAAGTGTATACCTATGACCCATAAGTCATACAATTGATATTTTTCGGATAAAAAAAAAATAAAATCTCGTCCGCTCTCGTCAACGCAATCTCGATCTCGTAATCGCACTGTTATCAATGATATTGGTCTCGACACGAGACCGTCATCGGCAGCGAGAATTATCTCGAGTATCGTGAAGCAGCCCTAGTAATAACATATCCTCAATTAATAACTGCATTCTGTCTTTAATGAAAACTTGGACCAGAAAGGCTCCCCGTCGCCACCCCCCCTTTTTTTAACATAGAATCGTTGATCCACAATTGTTGATTGACAAACGATGCGACGAAATGGTTTTTTCGCTCTGTGAAACAGATTGAAATCGCATGACAGCTGATGCGACGAGAAACTTGACGGCTCGAAAATGTATGAAAATCCAAGCAAACTATCAATTTCACTGTTGGCAGTACTGAGTGCGACCAACAGATTTTAGAAATAGAAAATGGATGTGCGACAAAAATGTTCGTCGCACTGCTGTGTCGTATTCAATGTGTGACAACAGCTGTAGCGGGAAACACCTTTATAATTTTTTAAGTAGCCAGTAGCAAGTGAAAGCCTAGTATGCAGTAACTGTGTGCATTTCATGGTAACATTCACGAGACACTGTCGTCAGAAGAAAAGTACGTTTTGTTCAAAATCATAATATAACTAAGATGAAAGTTTTTCCGTTTGTTTTAAAGTTGCAAACCAGCACAGCATTCGGACCTTTCTCCAACGTCTCTTTTGAACGTCCCTAAATGCCCATTTTCTGTAAATTCCGTTGAGATTTTATTGCGTCCATTAAAATCCTTTTTGGTATCTCCTAAATCTCAAGCCTTACTATCACCAAAGTTTCATTAAAAAAAATCATCGACAATAGATTGTATCACTTCCAATACCTTCCTCCATTAAAACGCTATTGCACCCCTGTAAATTTTCTTATATCCATGATAAATGGTAGCAATAAACTTCATCTTGCTCCCCGAGGATTGAAGATATAAAAAAAGGCAAACGATCGAACACAATTGAAATAAAATGTCAAAAGTCTTAAGCCTCCCGTTTGCTGATGCGATACAGCGCGACATGAATTGATATCAAACCAAAAAATCGATATTGACTGGAGTATCGAGAGGGAGTTGCGGATTGTGCTTGCGATGAACGAACAAAATATCAAGATACATCCATAAAGCATAAAAATTCGATATTATTTATAGGTAAAAATGCCGTCATTGGAATTTCCTTTGAAATTTTCGTTTTAGAATCATCATATATTCATAAGAACATTTCGGGGGTTTATAACATCCTCAGATTACCTCGAGGCGAACTGCGTTAACTTCCTGAAATTGGATGTGTACCTACTTGAGGTGAGAATGACAATTATTATCCTAGAAGTGAGATTCTCTCAGGGAATTTACATCCCGATAAATGCTTGACTGGTGCTACTTGAAATTCTGAGAATGAGACGTAGTTGGCTAATCCTTCTTCAATAAAACTCGTACTCCTGCGGAATTAATTCAAATGTCTTTAGATTAAAGACTTGTCTAAGTCACTCGGGTATTTAAATAGAGTGTCTAGATTAACGCGCTTCCTTCTTCTAATCATAAAGTCCTTTCGGGAATATATTATTATTGATTTGAAGTGCTTGGAGCAATTTCTCGCAAACTGAACAGTTCTGTAATTACGTTAGATGCATTAGCTTTGATTGAGCTGTCATAGGACTGCTGCAAAATACATAAATTTGCCTTTAGATAAATTGAAGCACATAACACAGTACTTAAGCAGCTATCAATGGGAGTAAAGGAATTATATAGTATATATGAAGTACTTAATCAGCCCTTCGAGTACAGATACAATTGCAACAAAAGTAATTATTGTAGTTGGAATTGATGAATCAAAGAAAAGGCAAAGGACACTTATTCAGAGACAATGCGATTGGGTAATTATAATGTTCCTTCAAAATTTCAATTTATACAGCATCCGTGCAGTGTCATTGAAGTGCATCTTATCAAAGCAAAAGAAAAAAACAATTCTGCAATTAAATCAGAGAAATGCTTTTTGAAGGATGTTCAATTTCCTTTGGCGCGAAATGGAATTATTACGAAAAGTTCAATTCCTTTATTTTTCAGCTATCGCATGCTTTCATTTCCTTCGCGATTTAGCGGAAATGAAAAACTGAGAAAATTCAATTTGACGATATTATTTCATTCTTTGGTGTCTAAAATGCCCCAAGGAAGACGCTGTCGAAATACAGGATAATGGAATTTTGCTGATGTAATTACTAATCAAGAGCGAGCTTTGGGGAATTTTCTGTTTTTTGAAATTGTTGAAAGATTGTCTGCCGTTGAATTTCGTTTTAAGAAAGACAATTTTTAATATTATATACGTTATTGCATGTGAAGCTGTACTTGGGATCATGGTGCTTGGCAAATTTAAACAATGTAGTGATTCATGTAGGATGGAAAGAGATTAAACGCCAGAAAGGAAGCAAGTATGCTTTTTATTTGGTTCCGGAATTATGGTATGGTTACTTGTGAGTGTCAGTACTACGAACTCATTGCTTAAATCGTTGCTAATGTCGGCAGATTGTGTTAACACTAACCCGAGAAACGAAGTACATCTTTGTTCTTGAAATAGTATTCAGATTTCAAAAAAATTTTCTTTTGGCTTTTGCTATTGCTTGATACTAACACGGATGTTATCAAGGGCACCATAATGTTAACCTATCAAATAAAGGATCGTGCAAACTACAGTATTTTTTGTAAATACGTTTATGCTATAACAGAGCAAGATTGGACTGGATGTAGCGTAAACCGTTGTGTTTGGACTATTTTGAGTTAGCCCAGCGAATAGTAAATTTCTTGTACCGAACGGCCTTCCAGCGAAATTACATCTTTTAGATAATCCGAAAATATGGAACTATTGCAGACTCCTTTTCGATGTATAATTAATATTTTGCTTCCAGTTCAGTTTGATTTACGTGCAACTACGCTGGAGAGTAGTAAATATTGATGATAATTTCTTTCGAAGGGCACTGCAACCAAACTGTAAAAAACGCTCTACCACCTCAAGTACGCAAGGACGTTTTTAACAGAAGAGGATCTAACGTCATTGGGATCCACCGAAGATCCTCCTTCTAAGCTATGCAAAGGCAGGACACATAATGTGCATTGTAATGGCCGCATAGGTATTATGCAAACAAACCTTATGACCGCTTTACTTAAGGCGAAGACTCAATTCCCGAGTGGTCTGGCAACCAACAAAGCGTGATCCAGTTATTGGAGGTGTATTGGAGCACTTCTTTGTAAGTCTCGAAGAAGTCTGTATGTAGATAGAGTCTTGAGGGCTGCTTGACTATCAGGGAAGATAATTATATCAGCCCTCTCAATCCTTTTTAGACATCCGCGAGGGCGTAAGTTTCTATGGAATAGATTGAGCTTGAAAGACGCTGGACATCTGTGCAATCGATAACCTAGTGTTGTATACAATGACACCAGTACCGGCACCGCCTCCAAATTGAGCTATTTGTAACCATTTGCGGCTTTGAGTGTTTAGACGTGGGGCATCGTTGTCCCAGTCGGCAAAAAGCACAGTTCCTTGCTCATGTGGTTCGTAACGGTGCGCACATGCGTGCCAGAAAATTGCCGAAGAATGCCCATGTGACATTTGTCACTAGCAGGCATATTAGACAATGCTGCACCCTCAATTGCATTTTGATGAATATCAACCGTTGTTGCACCTTGGACCACCATACCAAAACCGCTTAGGGAACAATAAGTTAAACAATTCTATAGCTTAAGGATAAGACCTCCTGTCGTTCCGAAGAGTTTTTGAAAGGCCCATAGCGATCGTGCAGCTATCTGAAGAAGGTCAATAGAACAACCTCGGTATTGTTAATTATACTTGCACACCAATCAGTACCCGTGGGCAGAGCTGATCTCATTAGGTCAGTGACAGTCGAGTAGAACTTCGCTGAGATAATAAAGCCATGCTCCCTCGGTTTGATTAGGAGTTTGTCTACAACTAGCAGCAGAGACAGAACACCTCTGAACAGCCCAGACAGATGTTACCGAGGGTGGATGTGATTTTTCGTTCCTTTAGCATAGATTCCACCCACTTTACAGTATGTGAATTCTTTATAGTATGTTAATTTCCACTTTTCTTTTTCTGACGATAGAATCGATATTTATCGTGAATAGTGCTTCATTTGGCTTCGTGAAGAGATAGTGAAAGAAATTCCGATGCATTACCCAACTGTTCTTCTGCACCTTTGTTAGACCCACTTTTGAGCATGCTTGCCCGGTAATTAGGGTAAGGGGAATAAGGAGGCATAATGTCTTGTTGTTGTGTTGCTACGAGCAAGTAGACCGGCTAACAGACTCGGAGTTTCCGAACGACTTTTGTAGGAGTTGACATTTGAAGGAGCAACAGGACAATTTTTTTCTTTTTATCTGAACCTATTCGGCTCTATCAAACCACAAAAACTGCTATAGGTTTCCCCTTTTTTCGAGAACCTAGCCAAACTGGATTTGCTAATATCAGGGACTAAGTTCGGTTTATTAAGAGAGCTCTAAGTGGTTTTAGGTGTCTATTTATGGGCGCGTAAATCTAGCCAAAAGGGACCATCACGGCCTAAGTGTGCCTTCCCCCTGGGAGACTGCCGCTCTAACATAACCTAACCTATAGAAAGTCAAGATGATGTATTATACCAAGTCCATAATATAAATAAAACCTTAAGGAAACGCAACTTCCTATAAAATGAGATAAGAATTAGATTTCGACGAACATTAGATGTAAAGGGGACCTCCAGTCGGGACCTCCAGTTCTTGATTAGCATTGAGATGATTTTAATCATCAATTTGGAGAATGCAGTGAAAAGACAGATACCGCGCCAATTGCTACAACTCGTCAAGTCGCCTTTTTTGAGAATATTCACGATTACGTCTGTTTTCCATTCACTGGAATAGGTCTCGGTTTACCAACATTCCTGGATTACGGGGAGAAAATACCAGCTGCAATGGGATCCACCTTAACTAGGTCGACTGGTATTCCATCAATCCCTGGGGCCTTATCAAGGTCCATCGACTTAATTCAGTTAGTCAACTCCAATCTTGTCGGAGTTCTGGTGTTAATGTTGGCCGCAGCCGACTGATGTTCAGGCTCTAGTGAAGAGGTATTCGATGGTCTGAAGGTGTTGTTTAGGATAACAACCAAATATTCTCTCCAGCTCTGCAGTTGATGTTCCTCAGTTACAAGGAGGGATCTAATAGTATCTCTTACAGGATGTTGTGTTGTCAGAGTCCTTTTCGCCAGTTTTTGGCAATCTTGTGGAGATCTCCACTGTTACTGCGGTAGGCCGCTTCTTCTACCTTTTCTGCTAACGCGTTAATGTAGTTATACTTGTCACGCCTTACACTTCTTTAGACGCCTTTCTGTAGAGATCGGTATGCAGTTCTGATATGTTGCTTAATTGTAACGTCAGTAGCAGAATTGATGCTTCCCTTCCAGTATTTTGCACCCACGGTCGTCTTCCGCTCTCTTATCATCCCACATGCTCTGTACCACAGTTCACAATACATTCCTTACATTTTTGGTCGGTGGAGTCGTCGGTGTTATGACATATTGCATTAAATTTGTGTTGCAATGCGATGGTATATGCACTGCAGATGTTCGGTGTTTTAAGCCTCTGCAATTGAGCCGTGGTATATTAGATGTTGTGTTACGTAGGCGTACTGCTGCCATTCATAAGCGAAATTTTGCTGTTACAAGATGGAGCTTGCTGCCAATATCAACTCCGTGCTTAGATGTTACATGGAGAAGACACTTTCTCCAACTTTTTGAAATAGCGATGTGGTCAATATGATTCTCAGTTCTGCCATCTGGGAAACCCAGGATGTTAAGTGGCATTTTTTTATGCTTAAATAAGGTTCCACCGATGACAAGTTAGTTATAAACTTCCCCATCACATGTTCCAGGCCGATGTTGTTAGAGCCAATCTTAGCGTTGAGACTATTTTGATATTACCTTTAGGAGCCTTAGCAGTCCGGAATCTGGTGGTAATAAGTCGGTCGGATATTGGTAACCAGTCCAGTAGTGATTGGCGGGCAAATTTGGTTAGCAACAAGCCTACACCTGCCAGTTGTGGATGATGTAAACTCCCCACTTCCTCTCCATCTAGTTTCACTTAATCCCAAGATATTTATTTTATAATTGGCCATTTTCTGCTCCACCTCCATGATCTTTGCGTATCCACACTCGTCCTATCGAGTTCTCACCTTCCATAGCCTGATCGTAGTCCGTTGTTTATAGCCAAAGGTCGTCATAATAAAATCAGTCCGAGGTATCGGAGTCGTACTAGACGTTTCGTTTGTATTTTTTTTTTAGATAAGCGGGTTACAAGTCTACCTATTCTATCCCAGAAGGAGAGCTGCTCATTAAGGCGTTTTGGGAGTCACCGAGAGTGTATTGCATGTAGGTACTCTCTAAGTCGAGGTATTCTGTCTGGCGCATGGGTTTCCTTCGTCCTTTCTCAACCGGGCTTGGGGGACCGACTACGGCATGTGTTGATTGCCATAGCATAATTTTGACTCTTGTATCAAAGTCGGGTAATTATTTCACAGTTTTGCAGGGATGATCTGCAAAAACTCTACTGCTGCGCCTTTCGAAATTAAAAGTGTTTTCTACTGCAGCTCGTTCAAACCACAGCTTATAAGCCAGCCACGTTTTATCAATCGAAAGTTGATTGACCATTTTTCTATTGATGACTTAAATGACGGAGTCCCTTTTGAAAGCCCGGGCCCGGCGGGTTCACCCCCTTCGCTCCCTCCTCCCCCCTCTCTCGTAGGCTCTGGATGATACCTTTCGTTTTTTATCTTTGTTTTCTCTACTCATATGACCAACTCCTTATATTTACAATATTCTTTAAGTTTTTATGTATCAGATCGGTAATAAATTGAATTTTCAACCCAATTACCTAACTTCACTAAAACACAATTGATAGACTCCAAATAATTTTTCCCTCTAGCAAAGGGAAGTTCAAGTAGTAGCAAGAGTGAAGGGACAATGTTGGTTTAGAATTTAATTTTCCATCTTAATTGAAACATTGTTTCAGCAGAGTAAGTTGCTGTCATTAATTAAGCCGTCGAGATAAGAATAATGCCAAGTCGGGTTGTCACCAAGAACTATGTGTATATATCCCAGGGTCGGTTCTCTTTGTTTCTACAGTCTTAACGCTATTCTATTTGCTTTTGCACAGTTTCTCCTTATATTGTTGAACAAGTTGAACCCCATTTTTTTCCAACCCTTCATCCTTGCAATCTTAAAGTGTCCTCACGTTTTCTTTCCCCATAAACTATGACATCCCAACACTATACAAGTACATGAGTCCAGAAGATAAATACAATTTTACCATGAAAAAAATTTGCTTTATGGTAATTTCGTTGGTAAATTGGGAATTGTTAGCACAACGCAATTAGAAAATTATTTTCAATTCTACGATTGTTTTAATTGCGAAATGTGCTAAGGGAATTGGTTAATTAGAGGACAATTTTACGTAAGCATACTTTATTTAGTTGCATAAAAAGGGTACTGTTGATGGTATGAAAAACTTAAAGGACATTTAAATGATACGCTAATGAAAGTAATTCTCTGTATTAGCACTGTATCAATATATGTCCACTCGAAAAGAGTTGCTGGAAATATTGACAATATTTAAACTCGATATGTCCAAACAAACTCTCGATGTATTTATGGTACCATATCAGCAAAAAAATTGATATCTCAATTTACTTCAATTCAATTTTCGACACGTGCATGCCACTAACAACGAACATATGAACTCGGAAACCTCTACAATGCTATAATAACGCAAATATTGATGTTTTTTCGTAAATAAGGATGCCCCTGCAATGTTGTTGTCGACAAAAGTCGGGAAAAATCTGCCTTTCTTTCAATTTTCCCATTTATACTGTTCCCAAACGCGACAGAATCTGCGGATAAACGTAATATGTGACGTGAAAAAAACCTGACAGTTTTTATTGAATTTTCCTGTAACATATCGTATAGGCTTGGTATTTTGATTGGCATGTGGAGATTTAATTCGGGTTGGTTTCATGCTAAATTCAAAATAATAGGAATAGGCAAGAGATTTCTAACGTAATGGAAACCATGCATGACTTGACGGTGACATTGTGTCAAATTATGCGACATTTTCGACCCCAAAATATAATGCTCCTTGACAAGGTAAATCCTTCGTTGTTGGCGGAATGTTTTTTGGAAATGTATTTTTTTGTCTTTTGTATTGGAATGCTTTTCATGATCATGATTTTTCGCATTTATTATGCATCCGTGGAGTAATAATGACTTTATTGAAAACGATGTCAGTTTTTTCTTCGTAATAGCGCACTAACATGATGATACTGCAATTGAAAGCGGTTTGAAACTTTACTGTAACTAAAGGTTCTCTTGGGTCAGTGTAAACAAGTAATTTTCAGTTCATTTGTTTCGTGAGTTTCATGACCGAAATTAAAAAATAATATATAATATGTGGCAAGATAAAGTCGGAGGGGGCGGAACTGGCAAACAAACCCCAAAAGAGTGTGCTCAGCTGATGACGAGAAAACTCCAGCAAGAAGACCAAAGCCGGCCTCTTCAGAAGTGAGAAATTGAGAAACTCTCTCTGACGGTAATCGATCGCAGTGATCCGGATGGAAAGCTGTCAAGAGATAACTCAATAAAGGTGAAGAAAAGATCCTATAAGAAATCCAAGTTACGTCTGGCCTGGAACTAGGATTGAAGCCATGCCTGCGGTAGGGAATTCATGTATGAATTCCAACTCCAATATCGGAGATAAACTCAATACTGCGACTAATATCCAAGGGTTTTTGCACAAGCGAATGGAATGTCCTATCGTCCAAGCCCAGAGACAAAAAAGGACTCGATCTGAAGATCGTGGTAGATCGAACATCTGTTGCGGTCATAAGAGCAGGGGAAGTAAAGTTTGAGTTGGGTAGTCTGCAATTCACCACCTCCTCAAATAAGGGAAGTTGGAAAGATAAGGATGTGACACTCCCTAGCGGCCACAGACGACCTGGATCTACTCAAGGCAGAGAAGGGCATCGAAGTTGCCTTAATCCAAGAGCCGCGGCTCTCTGGACTTACAATTAAAAGATTAAAGTCAAGGTATTACAACTTGCTCCATACAAATAAAGCCCAATACTCTTCGTTTCAGGACCTTCAATCTCACAGTCGTGCTATCCGATCGCAAGAATAAACCAACACTCATTCGAGTATCCGAATTTATGAAGTATGAAGAAGACAGCCCTTAATTGGAAGATATCAAATACCTAGTAAACTATACCAGTACTATCTGAGCGAATTTGGTTATAGGAATGGACCTAACGCCCATTACAACCATCGGAAAGATCAGTCAACCTTATCATAGATACGCTAATGTCAATGTTGATCACCAAAACAGAGCCACGCACCATGGTGGACAGAGAAGCTTCGACTGCTAAGGACTCAATCAACAGAATCTTCAGTAAGGCTAAGTGAACAAAAACAGATGTAAACCAATACCGCGCCAGCTTTTATGACTTTAAAAAGACATCCAGAACCGTTAAAAGTACATCGCGGGCAAATTACTGTTCAAATATAGAATCAACACCTCTGTGAAGACGACGTCTTTTGGGCAGACGGCAGTCAAGATTCTTTTTTGTTGTATATAGTATGAACCCCCATTGCTCATAATGAACAACAATTTGGCCTTAGGAAAAGTGGATGGGGGGGTTTGGGGGTAAGTCTAACTTCGAAACGATATGATCCCCCATTGCTAATAATGGAAAAAATTTTGCTTTTGGGTTGTTGTGAAGGGAGGTAGAGTAGGAGGGGTTGGGGTAGTCTTACTTTGTAACGCATGGCCCGGTTTAGATGATTCTTTTTATGATGTATAGAGTATGTTCCCCCATTTGTATCGCGACACAATTTTAAACGGTGGCGTTGTAGTGGGGGGGGAGGATGGATGAAAACTCATTAACGCGTAGACCGACTTGGATGACTCTTTTTACGTTATATAGAGCATAATCGTCCATTGTTAATGTGAGGATAAATGTTGCTCTAGGGTGGTGGTGGGGGGAAGAGTAAGTCAACTTCGTAACGTGTGGACCGATTTAGATGATTTTTCTTTTGATGTGTAGAATATGTTGCCCAACTGATACCACGATCAAAATTTATGGGCTAGGGTGGGGTGCAGAGGGGCGATACCAAACTTCTTAACGCATAGACCTATTTGGATGATTCTTTTTTGTTGGGTTGGGGTGGGTGAGGGGTAGTCTAACTTTATAACGTGTGGACTGATTATGTGTATTATGACAAAAATTTTGGCTTACGGTGATAGTTGGCGGCAAATGAAAAAAATTGTGTACCTAGAGTGACTATGATGATTCTCTCTTGCCACCTTTTCACGCTTAGCTTTCACATTTGCACATTCTTCTTCTAGTTGGCTGTAGTTTAGCTGAAGATCCCTATAATACCCAGAAAGCCACTCCCGCTGAGAACGTAGACTTTTAATGCATTCTTCTTTGTCCTTCAACTTCTGTCGTAGTGTAACAATCTTATCTTTCCCAGCGCGATTGAGCGTAACAGTTCCTACCATTGGCTTGCTAATGTCACTTGCTTGAACTTCCTTCTTTAATTCAAGCCTTTCTTCTGGTGAAGTTTCCATATCCTTTTTAAAAATCTTGCAATTCTACGTCAGTCCTTCCTCTACGTCAGTCCTTCGCCATCGACGTGCTCTCATAACACTTCCATCGCTTCGGTCACCATCAATTGGGCCGTACTTCTCAGACAAGTGGTCAAGGGTTTTCCTTCTAAAATCAATTTTCAGATGACCATCTTCACCGCAGAACAAGCATCTTTACTTGCATCGCGGTACTGTAGCTTCGTTGTTTCTGTCTGTACCTCACTTCAATCCAAATTCTTTCCATTTTCTTTTGCTACACTTTTCACAACCAGTCTTCCTGGTGGCATATCCCAAAAGGGTTGGTTTCCTTTGCTTTCAGCAATCTCGTCAGATATGACCCTCCTGGCTACATGTCCAGCATTTACGATGACAACGGTTGATTCGGCAACACGCATCTTCAATTTCGGTTTCCTCTCTTAGGTGAATACAGGCCCTTAGAGACAAAATTCGGGCCCGGGCCGGGGAGTTTACCCCCTTCGCCCCCGCCCCACTTGGCGGCAATGTGAATAGGTGTCCTAGAGCCAAAGCGTGAAGTCGTCGGTGGAGTAAGTGATAACGTGTCGGTCTACCAATTTGGTGATTTTCTGCTGACAGCAGATTACGATAAAAAGGCCATGGGGGTTGAAAAGTAAATGTGATTGGTTCGAACTTCACTTTAAATTCTAGGTCCACTTGCAATTGTTCTCTCGGGTCTGGTTAAGTTCGGGTTCTTTCGCCCCATGCCCCACAAGGGGTTACGGGAACTAGTAAATCCAAAGCGTTAGCCACAACCTCAGCGTTGGTGTTCTTTCCAGCCAGTCGTACTGCTTGCTGCAGGTCACGATCTGCAAGCGAGTTAGTAAATGCTTCTTTTGCAACCTCGTTGACGTAATCTTGGCTGAACGTGGGATAAGCCAAATGTGTCAGCCCTTCTGTTTCTATGTGCTCGACTCCCAGCTGAAGACGGTAAACCTCTTGCATAAGCTGGTTTCCATACCACAATTCTGTGCAACAACTACGCATAAATTCAACCAGAAAACCTCGTTAATACCAAAATAAGTTATTATTAAGCAGCAACTCCATCTAATGCACTCATTTAGGGCTTTCCTACTTGAAAACAGTACTTGACTTCCTTGAAACAGTACCTGACTTCATGGGCTCCATCAGTCATATCGCACGCTACATCAAATAAGATGCAATCAGTGTACTTCTCTAAACAGCCCTTCACTCCGAGAGTTATTTGTAGAGAAAAAAATCAATTTACTTGAGCAAACTTGCTAAGGCCTTCGTCATAGGGGCACAAAATCGCACCACCAGTTACCAACATAAAATGGGTGATTTCTCAATGAACAACACATAGAGGTAAGCAATCTACTTCAACACCTTTCATTCAAGGCTCCACAATTGTCTAGAGCTGAAATAATCCAAACTTGCAGCACATTCATCCCTAGCACTACTCAGTCATTGTAACCCCAAAGTGTTCCATTTCCACCTGCAAACACAATCAAAAAACTTCTCAAAAACTTTTAATTGCGGTGTTCGCTGCAACGATGTGGGTATTTAAGAGGTCATGAGCGTACCAAGCCCGTACCGTGTATACGTTGGTACTTCTGTTTTTCTACGGTTTGTGCACCCATTTACTTGCATAGAAACCGATATTACGATACGTTCCTACAGAAACTATGCTGTAAGCGTGGATTCCATTTGCAGCAGCTAACGAGACCACACCAGATGGAGGCGATAAACGTGGAAATTATTAAAAGAAAGTTTGCCAACATTTTCTTGGCGATGAAATTGTTAACTTGCAGTCCTCAGTGGAAGTGTTTTATTGGTGAGGAAATGAGCTCACTACACAAATGAAGCTGCTCCCCAGGATACATTTAATCCTTTGCTTCCATTTCGCTTTCATTATTTGCCTTAATGCTGCCAACTTTACAGTAAAGTGGAATGAATTCTTTCGGATCTTTTAGCTGAGCTCGAAAGAGCTGAAATTGGGTTAATAAGGCTTGTACCATTAAATTCTTCACAATAGTGGTCGTGTTGAATTGTATAATGGCAGGGATGGCTTGAATATTCTGCTTTTATCTCGAAAACAAATTACAAGCTTGGTATTTGTGGAGTAATGTGTGATTCAATTGCAATGCAACTATTGTTTGTTGGTGTTCTACATATAGAAACTTGTGCATCCATGAGGAGTACATGCCATTCATCTTTGGATTTTTCTCTTGTTGACGGTGCCAATAACGTTTTTTGTTAGTATTAAATGAATAAAATCTGTAAAATGAGGACGACGTGCCACTTAATGATGTAAAACAGTTGGTTAAAGCCAATTAGCTTTGGCTGCCAGTGATGCCATTTCATCAAGGGAATTACTTTTAATTAGTAGTCATTCGAGCTTTGGCCAACCTTAACAATCTTTTCAAATTTGAAATCCTATTCTCACCATGAAAGGTAAGCCGTAAGTAAAAGGAAATAAAGGAAGCTACGATGTAAACCGCGTCTGATCCCAACCGAACTCATAAACTCCACTTTGCAGCATCACCTGCCTAGATAACTAAACATTGAAAGTGCTCGAAGCAAAATGCGATAGTTTTACAAGGATGACGTCTGTAAACTCTGCAAACTATGCATGTTGATGTAGTTGTTCTACAGGAGAGAAATTATCTAGCCAAGTCTTCACGGAAACGAAAGATAATAGTAGAACTTGCCAGTAAGGTAACTAAGTAAAGACCTTTATATCCGTAAACACCAACAAGTCACACAAATGAAGGTCCCTATGAAACCATTACGAAAATGATGGCAGTGGTCGAGGAAGAACTGTCTCAAGGTGAAGGCTATCCTAACCGCCGGAGAAACAAGGGATGGTAAGCAAAAAGCTAAATTTATTAGTTTCTTATCGTCTCAGTACCTGCGACCTTACAGTAGCAGTATTCGACCGCAATAATGAACCAAAACTCATTCTCGCATCCGCGTACCTGCCATACGAAGAAGAGACTTCTCCATCGAGTGACTTCAAAGGCCTGGTTAGCTACACCAGCACCACCGGAGCAAATGTGGTCATTGGAATGGACGCTCATCATACTCAATGGGGGAGCAGCGATACAAACACTAGAGGTGAGTCTATTTTTGAATTTATTCTACTTTCGAAACTAAGTATCTGCAACAGAGGAAGGCACTCTACCTTTCAAAACAGGTCTAGACAGGAAGTAATAGATTTAACACTAGCTCTAACTACAGATAAATTTAGGGTTGGTGACTGGAGAGTATCACCTAAATTCTCCTTTTCGGATCATTCAGCATCAACCTTGAAATTCGGATAGGTAAACCCTTTCGAAACCCTGTTAAGACTGACTGGGCTAAATTTTCTGATTTTGTAGCAATTCGCTTAAAGTCCTCACTAGAGGGCAACGTTTCGAACAAAACACAACTCGATGAATCAGTCAGCCTCATCACGAATGCGCTAACCGCCGCTTTCAAGCGATCCTGTCCTATTAGTTGACCACCTAAAAGAAGCCATGCACCATGGTTGACAGAGGAACTTCGACTACTTAGGACCAAGACCAGGAAACTGTTCAATAAGGCCAAGCAAACTAGAGCAGAAGAAGACTAGAACTTATACCGCTCCAGCTTCAATGAGTTCAAAAATAAAACAAGAATTGTAAGAAGAACATCCTAGACTAACTACTGTTGGCTTGACGACTTGACTCCGCAGTACACCCCTGGGGCACATCTGTAAATACGATGGCTCCTTGGCAGAGGACAGTCAGGAAATTCTTGAACAGCTCGTCTCCACCCATTCTTTGGGTGCACGGACGGAAGTTTTGAAGGTCAACAACAAGATGTTTCAGCAATTCAACTTCCCATAGAGGACTTGGAAGCCATCAGGGACTGCATAAGCGAGGACAACGTAGTGTGGGCGGTGAAATCATTTCACCCCTACAAATCTGCAGGGCCGGATGGAATCATCCCCGCTATGCTACAAAATACTGTAAAGAGTATCACTCCCTGGCTTAAAGCAGTCTTTCAGGCATGCCTTATCACCAGATACGTACCGGAAAGAGGTGCGTGTGGCCTTTATTCCTAAAGCAGGAAAACCAAGACACACAACAGCCAAAGATTATAGACCAATCAGCCTCTCATTGAAAACACTAGAGAGGCTACTAGATCTACATCTCAGGCAACATCTCGAGTTAACCAAGTACCTATGTAATCCACAACATGCGTACATTAAAGGCAAGTCTGTGGACACATCATTACATAAGGTTACGAGAACGATTGAGAAATCTCTCCATGATAAAGAATATACCTTGGTTGCCTTATTTGATGTTGAAGGAGCTTTCAACAACCTAAAAACAGAATCCATTACTTCCTCTTTAGGGGAATCTGGTAATGAGATATTTCTGACGAACTGGATACAGACAACGCTAAACAGCAGGGTCATCAATGCCAGTTTAGGGGACTTTTCGATCAGGAGAACAGTTCACAGAGATACACCACAGGTGGGAGTATTGTCACCCTTGCTTCGGAACATCTCTCTAAACAAAATCGTCAAATCTCTCGTCAACAAAGGTATTAAAACGGTAGCGTACGCAGATATATCAAGATGGGCAGAGGACAACGGTCTAATCACAAGGAAAAATAAACAACCTATTTGGAAACCACCAAAACTTAAAGGTAGTGTCCTCAAACTCTCCTCGGAAGCCAAGTTTCTGGGCGTCATATTCGATTCCAAATTTAATTGGAGACGGAATATGGAAGAGAGGATGAAGAAAGGACTTAATGCATTCTATGCATGCAAGAAGAAATGGCGGGGTAAGAAATAGGGCATGAAACCGCATATTGTACACTGGATGTACACAGCCATCGTCAGGCCGCTTCTTACCCATGGGTCAATTGTTTGGTGGGATGCAGTTAACTAGCAATCTTTGCACCTCTTTAGCAAAGGTGCAAAGGCTCGCTTGTTTGGAAACAACAGGTGCAATAAAATCCACACCACAAGTTGGTTTGGAAGCCATTTTACACCTTAATGAAAGCTGCACTTCCTGCCCAAGAAATACGGATGTCAGCAACTGAGATCACTATTTTTGTGGACAGTCAGGCAGCACTCAAGGCGTTGAACTCCAACGTGATAAAGTCAGAAAGTGTGAAAGACTATATCAGAGCACTAAGAAATATGTCACACCATACGGTTAGGCTCTGCTGGGTTCCAGGACATGTCGGCATAGAGGGTAATGAAAAAGCCGACGAACTGGCCAAAAATGGGTCAAATACAGACACAGATATGCCGGTGGAAAGGGTACACCTTCCCCTTAACACAGCAAAAAGTCAAATTGATAGACATTACTCCTACATGATTTCGGAACGTTGGAAAAATATCAATTACTGCTTCACAACACGAAGTCTTTGGCCGGAGCTGAATCATAGCAGAACTTCAAATCTCTTATCCTTCGATAGAAAGCGCATTCGAACACTCGTCGGCGTCATCACCGGGCACTGCCCCATAGGTGCTATGGCAATTAGACTCGGCGTACCATCGAATGAGTTCTGTAGATGCTACAGAGATGAAGAAGAAATTAAGTCCATAGTGCACCTGCTCTGCTCTTTTTTTTTATATATGATGATGCCAAAGCTCAGGGGATGCCCTATGATGCTTAAGCACAGCCTTGGCAGGAAAGGAATTAAGGATGAGGGAACGACTCGCCTGTTTGGGAACAAGGTTCTTTGACAATTTGGACGACCTAGCTGAGATTGCACTGGTGAACCTAAATAGATTCATACAGAGATCTGGGTGGTTTTTAAGGGCATTCATATTGGGCTTTCATGGCCTCCGAGTGAACTTGGTGCTTCTTAGCAACAAACAGCCCGACTAACCAACCAACCATCCAACATTAAAGGTAGTAGTAAACTTAAGAATTATATTTAACATTTCTGGGACTAATCTCTGACACAAGTATTACCGTGCCGTGATAATGTTGTTCTTCCGCTTCGCAAACGAAGTTAAACTTTTATCAGGGAGTTCAGTAACATTCAAAACAAACGGAAAATCTCCCAATCCGCGAACTGGCCTGGACCATGCATCACAATCCAGCGCCTGTGGCCGTACTGATTCACAGCAGGTTTGTAAGATTCATATCGCATAGAACTTAATTACGCAAGATCGTTTTTAATAGAAGTTAGCAAATACAATTTATATCATAAATTTTGCAAATAACATTTCTTTGGTAGTGCAAAATACGTAAAATATTTTGTGGAAAAATGAGGCATGCAAAATTACGCAAGGGCACTCACCATTATACGTTGACTCAAAATTGACGGCTTCAATTCAAAATAAATGACGCAAATCCTCCAGATAAATGCACTACACTGATAAAACCACAAATTTCTCATTTCACTTCACAAAAAGCACAATAATTAATAATTTCACAAAAAGTTCAATTTTGACAAGACAATTTTACCCGAGATGAACGCCGTAAGCAATCGCTTTAAATATTTAGATTTAAAATGCATTCGCCTATTAAATTATAGTTGAAAACGAATTAACACAACTTTATTATCACTTTAATATATAGAAATTATAAGATATTTAGCACTAACACGATATTTTCCAAAAATCTTCTGCCGATTATAAATTCACTTCTGCACAATTACTTTCCCGCATTTAATATGACATTTCCTAACCTTTGCACATGCGCCTTGACTACATCCTTTGCGATTTAAGAGCCACGCGAAATTTGTTGTTATTATTCTTCAGGACTTGCGTAAGTCATTTTTGTCCAACAATTTATTATCGAGTTTTAATTCAATTATTCAATCAATCACTCAAATTATTAAATTTTGAATTTATCTACTTACTGTGGTCAATTTAAAAATAGAAAATGTGTCGTTTTTTGGTTAAAATTCGTTTCAATGCACCTATATGTATGCAATATTGCAAGTACTTGTTGCCTTTGCAGCAATGTTTGAATTTTTAACTTAAGACAATTGTAACGCAAGAGGTCACTTTCGGCGCATTGGTAATCACGTTAAACGTCAAGTGAAATTGAGAAGAAGTGCTTGGTTTGGTTTGTGCTCTGTGAAAATTTGTATAAAATTGTGAAAATTTGATGAAAATGTCGTGAAAATAATCTTAATTTGCGAATAACTTTAATAGTAAGTGCAAGTGGTTTCTTAGAAGAATGGAAGATCAACAGCGGGAAGGCAATAACGTAAGTAATTAACATTTCTTTTGCACTTTGTCAGCGCTTTGTCTCAAAAGCTTTGTTCGCTATTTAAGTTAATTTTTCTTTTTATTTCAAATAAATTATATTAGTTATTGTTCAAACTCGAAATGTTGCCGTCATTTGCAAATAAAATATACTATTTCTTGTTTAGATTAAAAAATGGTAAAATTGTTATTTGGTTTTGATATGATATTTGACTTCAGACAAAATGGCCGGCGAGTATCGAAGATTTTCCTTTGTTTCGCTTCTTTTCCGTCCGCAAAGTTGATTTGATTTTTGTGGCAGTGTAAATTGTGTTAAGTTTTATGTTTTTATTTTTTTCTCTTTAATACGTTCGAGGTCCTATGTAACCTCATGAGCAGTTTTAAGGGCTGCTTGTTGAGTTGATTTTAAGTAAATTGAGCTCTTATTGTTTAATGCAAACACGGACGCTGGACACTTTGTTCAATTGTAGTACTAGAATATCCATATGTTGCTGGTGTCATCAATATGTTTCATAATATTTCAGCAATAATTAAGAAAACTTTTGCTTTCCTCATTTCTTTTGTTATGAATTCAAGGTATATTCTATGATAAATACTTTTTAATTTGGCTAGTTCTTGGGATAGATTGCTTCTTATTCCTTTCTCGTCGCGTACAGATGGATAAAACCGTCTAAGATCATTTTTACTGCAAACAACATCCATCATGTTGCTTAACTGCTGAACTGTTTCATCTCCCTCGATGATAACAAAGGCCTGCGAATTTTTGAAAAATTTTTCCCGCCTGGACAGTAAATAGTTGTTTCCGACTAATTTCTCCCGCTGAAACCGAATCCTTGAATAAGGTGACCATATATACTATAAATTCATGAACATGAAAATTTCAGAATGCGATATGTCGGCGAAAAATAAAGATATTTGAGCAACCTAAACGGCATTTGAAAGAGGAAGACTTAAGACTTACTATAAGATCCCACACATAGTTTTTTGAAAAATGAGTTTTATCATGTTTAATTGTGCTATTAACATCATGATAAGGCATCCTTCTTGCTTTTAATGATCTGCGTTGATTTTTTTTCATTGTAATGTGTGCGCGTGATTTAGCAACATGAAGTTGCCGCGGGATGTTCAAGTGGCACGCGCTAGCCGGCAGCACTTCCTAGCTCGTCGGTATGGCGTGTGAGTCCTTGAACATCCAATCAAAAAAAAAAATTTACCCCCATGTCGACAGTTCAGCTATCAACCCACTCCATTCCTACACCTGGCTAGGGTGTAGGCCCAACCTATAAGAAAAGAAAGCTGAAATAAGAAGAAAAAAAATCAAGTTCAAAACATAAGGATGGAGGGAGAAGGGATGAGGGAGACAGGAGAAGAACGATGCTTCATAGGGGTTTCCTGAAATTAAGAAGGACTAAAATTTCAACTCATATAAACGTCAACAAGGGGAGAGATCATTACAAAAATATAGTATATTGTTAGTCTACAATATCCAATCTATCTATGAGTGACACGGCATGCTTGAATAGTTCGACAAGGGAAAATAATCTTAAATTACAAAATTTATATTTCGTCTTTGTATATCTACAAGATATTTCATATCTGACATGCCAAAATGAGTGGGATGATAGATCTCACCTAGGCAAACAAAAAATTTTACGGCAGGGGGGGGGGGAACTCTCAACCGTTTGGGAGGTACAGGGTGATTCATAAATTTCAGTTTTTCATGGTATGCACATTACTCTTTTATTTTTATCTTTTGATCTACTCAACATAGCGACATCAAACAAACGCTAAAAAATAACTATCCTAATGACTTTTCCAAAACTGTCAACAATGTTGATCTCACTATTACCGTTACCTATATTTTGAAATTACCAAAATTTCAGCATTTTCCCAATTGCCGGCTTTTACCTATGGCTTGTTTGCACATTTGTTAGGAAATTCGATGTAGAAATTTTCTTGCAAGACTCTCAGTGATGAAACTTATTCGAGACCCAGAATCAAGAATAGCTCTGCAGTAAATTGTGTCTCCTACTTCAGTACTTATTCCCTCCACTGACTTTACCCAGTAAAACATGTGACGTTGGTGTCTGAAGTCCTAGCTGATGAGGTTGGTTGCTTTATAGCTGCTTTGACTTCAGTATGCTGTACATTTGACAGATTGTCAGCACTTCGGGTTGGTGGTCTTGATGGTTCTAATTTAGATCTACCTTCATCGCTTGGACCCTCTATATCCACCAAAGTGTTGTATTTTTGCCGCATTTAGCGCAATTTATTGATGTACAATTGTTGATTTGTTGACGATTTTACTTCGCTTTAGAGTGTTTAGGCGATTAGCCGTAGAAACTGCTAGAAAGTCCACGCAGACGTGGAACGGATGATTTCTGTTGCACATTACACAGGTTGTAGATGTTAATGATGATTTGGTATGTCTATGGTTATGCTTGATGCTTACTCTACCCCTACCCAGTACCTTCAAAGCGTGAAACCTTTTTTCGAGAACTGTTACCAAACCTTCAATGTTGGGAAGCTGCCGAGGTGAATTAAGGGAACCTTCGTAGAGTGAATCGGTTGTTCTACTCAACTTCTTGATGATTAAGTGAACTAGTAGTGGTTGTTGAGATTCCTATATTCGTTAGTCCAAGAAGACACCATTTTGTTGTGTCGTGCAAACTCTTGATTGTGACAATTGAATGAGCCTGAATCATTGTTTGGTCTAGTAACTGGTTGAAAAAGGCAGTAGCCAGCAACCGTTTATTATTGTACCTTGCAGTCAGTACTTCTTACACTGCGGAATAGTTGGTGTCAGAGATTGAGAGGTGTTGTATTAAGGATTTCGCCTCCCCATTAAGATTGCTCATCACGTAGGACATTTCTTGCGCCTCGGTTAAATGAGTCCAGGTGGTGTAGTTATCATCAAACATATGTAGAGTTGTTTGAGGATACCTTAAACTTGCGTGTGTACGCTGCCCGTTATGGTTGTTTGTGCGCGAGATCTCTATGGCCTCATGTAATTTGATGAGGATGAACCCATATGCCGAGAGCATTATAAACGTCTTGTGTATATTCAAGTAGAGGCATGTCACACCTCTCTCAGATCATTTTATCGTTTTCAGTAACGTCTACCCATAGTTTCTGAATTAATTGGATTTTCAAATCACAATATATATGTACAAAGAATTCTGGTATCTTGACCTCTACTTCTTGCAGGTTCCTTGATATAATTTCTACATTTCTAATACGTCAGCCTCGGTGTTGTCTGATGAATCTGGGTGTTGAACTGTAATTTTCTTATCGCCTTGCCTCACATGTTGCTGGAGGATAGGGTTTCATTAATTAACTGTATTTTTAATGCTCCATCATCATCGTTTATTGGTTGCTGATTATGTGATGTGGATGTTATAACTTGATTGAGTTTTTTTTCGTACTGCTGATACGTTTCTGCTGCTGGTAGTACTTCGTTGCAAAATACTCATTTTCTTGCAGGCTACCTTCATGGGTAAGGATCGTGGTTGACTTTAAATTCCTCTCACTGCAACTGGAGTTGTAATCGTGTTGTGAAGTATCTTTCTTCAGTTTTGCGAGATGATGAATCCTTCTTCAAGTTACAAAATGCTATCTGAATGGCCTGGGATTACGCTTTGGGTTATAACAATCGTCTTGGACTCCAAGATAAACGAAAACTTTTCGGCTTTAGGGCTCCGTAACAAAATGGTAAAAAGGGACCCTTATCTTGCGACTTCTGTCTGTCTGCCTGGCTGTTACAGCTACTTATTTCAGCTATCTACTAGCTAGCTACTAGCGCTATCGACCTGAAATTCGGAATAGTTTTAAATAATGCTTGTCCAACTTTATTACAAATGAAAATTTAAAAAAAAAATTTTATTTTTATTGAAATGTAGACCGAAAGGGAGAGGGAGTTTAATTTTTAAAGGGAGGTTACTATACCAAGTATTATATGAAAGAGCTTTATTTGCAAATTACCCAAATTTTCATTTTCTTTTATGCCGTATAGTTTTCGACTTATAATGAAAAATGTCTAAAAAAATACCATTTCCCCCGCCTTATCACCGAAGTTTGCAAAGCGAAAAATCTGAAATAATTAGAGTTGAGAGGGGTTTATGTAAATATTACAGGCAAAATAAAATTATGTCTCAAACTAGCACAGTTTTTTAAAAATCCAAGTTACGGAATCCTCGGCGCGAGAGTCTGACTCGCACTTTGCCAGATTTTAATTTAAGCTGTAGAAAAGTGGGCTACCAAGCCCTTAGAGCGAGGAATTTGTTTAGTGATTTTATCAACGAAGCTTGGTCTTAGAGTGAAACCATAAGTAAAGAATCTGTTGTAGGTTGGTTGGTTGCATGAGCACTGAATATGTGTGCTTTTGGAACCAGAACTAATTTGCCCATTGCCAAATGGTACCATTAACCAAGGGAGTTTTTAGAGTCTTCTTTGCAGAAGGATAATTTCTAGTAGATTGATTAGGCTAGTGGATATAATAGCTGCCGTTAAAGCCAACCCGTGCAGTTTAGGAAATGGATAATCTCACCAATACTTATTCTCAGGAGAGTTGTCGAATAAGCAGTTGCTTATTGCATGATAACTGGTCCTGGCAATTACGTTCACAACTAAGTCGGTGTGTATTAAGTCGTCTTAAGGATAACGTTGCAAGGGCCACGTACGGCTTATCTAATTGTATGAATATGCTATATAAAAGAGCTCCTTTAAACAGGACTCTCTTGTTCTCTCCTGTGAACCCCCGAGAGAGAGAGGTGGTGTGAGGCTGGTGCCAGCCGTTCCTCTTTTGGAGATCGCCTGACGTGAGGGTTTGTCATCACCTGCTTTTATGGTTAACTCTCTTGATGCCTCGTCTTCTCTCCGTGGTGATTTTCCTTCTATTCATGGTGTTCATTACGAGTCTCCGTACCGTCCTGCGGATCGCATCACTGATTATGCTGATATTACTACCTTGAGAACTGCGAAGTTTCCTCATCGTATCTTTATTTCTAGGATCCATAATAATATTACGTGCGTGCGTGCGTTACGGTGCGTGTGCTCGATCTTTCACCGCCTTGGTGGTTGTTCCCGATGACACATTCCAAGCAGCTCTCTCACCCGATATTTATCCTAGTGGTTTAATTGGTCGCGAGTTTATTGCTAAAAACCGGCCTGGACCCTCAATTGTTCCAAAAAACTGGCTAACGAGATCTCATTCTACTATGCGGACGGGAGTGGACTTCGCTCTAAAACGACAGTTCTCTGATCTGATTTGCTTAACTGAGACCTGGTTATGTGGGAAAATTGAGAATTTTTAATTCCACGTTCCTGGTTTTCTGTCGAGACCGCCATTCTTCTTATCTGGATGCGCCTGCGCTGTTCGTCGTGACATTCCCTGTGGCCTTGGTAATGTTGCTGTTCCTAATGATCTGCGACCTACTGCATGTTCTTCTCAGAAATTAGAATTCTGTCACTCAACTCCACTTGTGTAGAAAGTTTCTAAAGTTTTTAATGAAGTTCAGATTTCTAGTAATGTAGTCCAACTAAGAGAATAAAGCCAGTTTTTTCTGTAGTTAGTCTAAAATTTTATTCCAGGGATTAGCAGTTTTGCATTCGGATTTCGTGAGCCTCATAACAGTATAGGATGCAAAATTCTCAATAATATATGTTAATGGGTTTCACGTTAAGAACTTTTGTCGGACATGACCGAATGGCACTTCAGATGCCCACAGCTGCTTCTATCTAGTTTTCATATATTGTAGTGTGTGTACTATACTACTAACACGAAAGTGAACTTCACTATCTTTGGTAGAAGTCGTAATCAATTCAATAAGTATGTCACCTAGAATTCGAAATTAGCATACGAAGATCTAAGTTTCCTGTTCTCACATTCCGCAAACTGCGGAATATGCTATGTCAATTTGACTTGAAGAGAGTCTTATTTGAGATTTCTTATCGGTTACCTGAACCTGATAGTCTGTAGATCTCACTATCTACTTTGGTCCGGTTTGATTTGACAATGTAAAAACACGCAGGCAGGACGATAATATACAATAAAAAGGTTGTAACGTCTCTTGGGTATTTCAATAGACTGAAATGATTATTAAGAAACCGACGGGTGAAGTAATTCCACCTAATTGTTCCCACATATCTCCTTATTTGTTATTGCTTTTTTGTGAAATTTCATATATTTCCTTGAAATTAGTTTAGTGTTTAACTGCATCTTTGTTCAACTGTTCCTTTCAACTTTTTATTTAGTGTTTTACAAAAATTCTTAGGTTTCAGGAAAACCTTAATCTCGTAGGTAATACCAAGTTTTTACAAAATTACCAGACATTTTTCTTGCAACAAGCGAATCCTTAGGGTACACTAGTTCTAAACGACCTAATTAAGACAGAACCGTAAACCCACAACATAGAAGCAATAATAGACTTCGGGAGATCGAATCTAGCCACTCTGGTTATAAAAAGTATCACAAACCAGCAGTACATCTCGCCTTATTACCAGTTAATCTCAGTTGAAAAGTTCCTACAGTAAGAGAGAGTCGCAAATGGAAAAGTTACATATTCGTGCTGGGAAACTTTACCTGTAACGAACTTTTCCTAGCAGAGAAAATTGACTGCATAGCAAATAAGTTAAATT
Organism: Leptarthrus brevirostris; assembly: GCA_964036015.1. Taxonomy (NCBI): domain Eukaryota; kingdom Metazoa; phylum Arthropoda; class Insecta; order Diptera; family Asilidae; genus Leptarthrus; species Leptarthrus brevirostris. The sequence goes on from OZ038373.1 coordinate 13,552,293, forward strand.
GAGACAATCATTAGGCTTTAGGAAACCGCTTTAAAAAGTACCCAAGGGAGGGAGGACAAATAAAAACTTTGACCGAAGGACGTGATTCAACTACAAAGAGACTCCAATTACTTCTTCAAAGTTGTAAAGAGTCTCTGCAAAGCATTAAAAATGTTGTGTAATAGCGCACAGTATATGTAAGAAGGTCCTGAAAGTCCTGACTGGGTAAAAGGAACATTGGCTCTAGTTAGCCTTATATACACAATCCGGATTTAGTCTTGACTACTTTCTTGGAACAAAGTGATACAATTCCGGTGCTTTGCAGAAAAATCACGTCTTGAAAGTGATATAAACGGTGATAAAGTCGCTTGTTTCAGAAATTAATCCATAGGGTGCTCTCACAGCGAACATCGTACTGTAAGACCTTTTTTTATGTTCAGGGAATTTAGTGAGGATTCAAGTTGGAGTTCTTGCATCTACGATAGGATGAGATAAGTGCATACATCGAACGGGAGGAAGGACGAATCCCTTCATGAAGATATATGTGCAGCTCACGACTAGGTCGGAAATATCTGTGAGAAATCGTGTCCGTTGTGGCTTTCTTTCTTTCTTATATCACGGAAATCTATGGCACCCAGAACTTGACTAGTCAAGTTATTTTATTAGTCATATCGTCCCCGTGTGCACTATGGGGTACTTCAAGAAGAATCGTTGCTGGCCACGTTAACACAAATGGGACATACGTTTTATGCAAATTTTATAAGATTTTTTCACAAATAATTCAAGTAAGGCGACAGGCAGGAGATCCCTAGCTACTGCAGACTGCACGTTTAAGGGGAACAGTGATAAATTATACCCGGGCGAGGTGCTTCATATTAAGAAGTGCTTAAGGAATTTGAATTGAATGACTTTCCAGTCAAGATTTAGGGCACCTCTGGAAGGAGGTCAGAAGGTGAGGATGATGGGAAATAAATGGCCAAGTAAAATCTTTTGTCATTTGGTAAGCTATTGGATATAGAATGTTTTTTCAGAGCTGTAAAGTAGTGTGCATTGTCTGTCTTCGGGTACTAGTGATTTTCGATTGGAAAAGAATGAGCATGAAATATGTACTACGATATGATTGCTGACCGATATTCCTGGGCGATTTAAGTTCCTTTATTTAGTACTAAAGTTAGCTTTCGATTTTAAGAGCTGTATAGTCATCAAAGCTATGAGCTCAGACCGCACAATTTAAGAAAAGCCTCAAATTCCCTTCTTTGTTTCCTGCCAAGTCTGCGCTACTCGTCATAGGGTTTCCACTGAAATTTTCCATCATCATAAAAAAAGACGTGCTAAAGTACTGCGGCGACTTTGCATGTGCAGACCTTGTCAATTTGTTATGATTGCTCGGCCCCCCTAAAGTGGTACAACAACTCCTTCAGCTAACATTCCTTGAGGTCCTGACATAGTATGCAGGTACAGTCGGTTGCCCTACCGATTCCAACCACGTGATTCCTTAGCTGACAGTGACCGGTAATCAAGCCATCCAGTATTCCGACATCCAATCTGTTGAGCCTTACGACGTTACAAGTTCTGCTAACGAAGAGGAGGACACGTGTTTTTTTAAGTGAGCCTATTTTTAAATTTTGTTCTATTAAGGCCTATGCTCCTCAAATGCATGGTTGGTTATTCACCCTCTTGGAATGATCGGTCAGACAACTCTGGTCTTTCAACGGGCATATATGGTACGTCCCCGGACATTTCATTTCAATTTAAGCTCGGTTCACTAGCTTAGCAAGATTTCTGAGTTTTCTTATCAGTTGAGGGTTCAGTAGAGGCATGCGAAAAATATGCGGAACCGATTAACAACCAGTGTCTGTGTTCCCACGTACCTACCACCTTTCTGGCTACTGTCAGGTCCTTCGAACAAAAATCTACAGAAGCAAACCGTTGATTATAGCTTTATTACGTTCTACAATGTCCGTACCGTGCTCTTGAACTTTAAGCTTTAAGGCTGAGATTTGACCAAAACTTAGTCAAATTTCCTGATTGAGTTGCCTGCTGCCTTTACAAAACTTATTGAAGATTGGTCTGGAGCACAATTATTTGTCTTATCTAGGGTGGTGGCATCCTCCTACTTCTCTCTTCCAGCTGACGTTTTAAAAAGCACAGTATCAAGGCTAAAGAAAATTTCATTTCTTATTACCCCACGATCTTTATAGAACAATACTCTCCCTGAAGATTATGTTGGCTTTAGAAGATATTGGCTAGTCTTTCTGTGGAAAATAATCCCCAGCCCGGTTTCTTCCTGGGTGGAAAATAATTCCCCCAGCCTGGTTTCTTTCGAGACAGAGGTTAGCATCAAGAAGCGGCCTTACCGAATTACGAATCGATGTCATCTACCATAACAGTGCCGATTATGCAGATCGGCGCTTTAAATAGAGCTAATATTTTATCGTCGCCCAACATTCTCCTGGATAACTTTCGTATTACAGCGATTGAGGTCCGCTTAAGGAGAATCCTTTAGAACAGTTGTACTTCAGCTTTCTTGCTTCTCTTTTTTTTAACGGCTTCTTCTCCAGGAAGAGCCACCAACTTAGTGGTTGAGCTTTAATTTTACCGTCCATCAAGGGGTTGAGTGCCTTGAGCAGTAAGCTTCCCTATAGGCCGAAATTGTTATCTTGTCAGGCAATAAGCGTAGAACGGGTAAGGAACGAACCGAGAGCGGATAGTACCAGCGTGTGTTAGATATTTACATTTGTTTGGGCTTTTTTCTACCATCGATAGGTACAGACCACTAAGAAGGGCATGTGCAAAGTCGGAACCCGCAGCGTCTTTTGTGCACACTCTTTCTGCGCATCATACTCTATTACGTTCCTCCCTTTGGTTTTTCTGAATCTTGAACTAATATCACAACATAAGTGTGGGTCTTTCTTACGCATCCCCTCTTTTTCGTTGTATGTTTGTCGCCCCCTCCCTGTCGTCTCATGGTTGTTTTGTTTTGCTTTTATTTGACGTATTTATAAATGTTTCCCACATGTTTGGCGATAAAGGGTGCCACAACTCTGTCAGATCAAAGATACAGTGAACTGATGCTAATACCCCTAGGAGATTGTTAGCAAAAGTATATTTTACAGCAACTACCATATAGATGTAGGTGCGTTAAGAGCTACACCAAAAACCAATTCTTAGCGCATGTACCGCCGTAAGACAGTGGCCGGTATAGATCCCAACCGCAGTTCTACATTGAGTCCGAGATGGGTTAAGTAGGCGGTTAGTCTTCCTTTGATCGTAGGCTCTCCACGTGGCCTTCGCGATTCGACACGTTGTGGTCTTTTTTCATTTACAACTGCTTTCTTAACGAGAACATCTGCTGCTTCATCTATGGCGATGCCGCTGTGCCCGGTTATCCTTCTATTTGTGTTTACAGTTTGTAAAGCTCTGTAGCAATCAAGGAGCAATTTTGACTTAAACATAGACATAGATCCTGATTAAACTTCCTGTTGACAGATGACTGTGAGCCAATTGTTCCGCATTGTTTATATCTACAACCTCGGCTTGAAATATGCTGGAGTCACGGGGGAATCTGTATGAAGAGTAGAAATCGAGCTCCTGGCAAAACACTGAGCCATCTGTATAGAAGTTAACGGTATCTGTAGGTTCTTTTGTTCTTCCCTCCCAGAACTTCCTGTCCGGAATTGTAACTTTCTGTTAAATTCCATAATCGGTAACATGTAATCAGTGGTCGCGGAAACTCTCCTGTAAGCTAGTATGGCCGTACCCCCGCGTCTAGAGGAGCTTTCACTCTTTAAGGTGCAACATTGCCCTCAGCGCGGCGTTCTTTGTGTACAGGTCCACAGGTGGGAGGTTGAGGATTGTGTCAAACACACGGGAGGGAGTAATTTTGAATGCATCCGTACATTTGTGTGTGCTTTAATCTGGAGAGATAGGATTTCTCGTCCACAGCTGGCCAGCAAACCATGACACCGTACAGGAAGATTAATCGCACTATTGCTGTGTATATCTATTGCGTAATGCTGAGTTTCAGCACCGAAGATTCTATCTTTTAGGTATAGAAAGAATTGTTTGCTTTACCAATCCTTTCTTCTACATTAAGTTTCCAGGTCAGTTTGCTGTCTAGAATGAGTTCCAGATATTTAGGAGTTTGAGTTCTGGCAACATACTGTTTAAGTATGGTACCCTGAAGGTTGGTACATTATACCACCTAGTGAAGAGTACCATTTCAGTCTTGCGTGCGTTGATGCCAAGCCCCCTGGTTTTTGTCCATGAGCTTAGCTTCTTCCGTGATTTTGCTAATCGTGGTTAGGCACTTGCCTCACAGTAATATAACTACATCATCGGCGTAGACGACCACTTCTACACCCCTACTAAGATGTTCTTCATAACCAGTACCCACAAGAGAGGCGATAAGATTCCTCCCTGTCGACAGCCTCACTCCGAGGTTATCACTGTACTTTTTAGCAGCGGGCTGTCCATCTACTGATGGCTAACCTTTGCTACTTCCAGAGCGTCTGCGATCGCCTCGATGGTTACATTGTTGAAGTCCCCTCCTATATCTGTAAAGGTTCCCAATGTGTATTCTTTATAGTGTAGGTACCTTTCGGTCTCGAGCACCAGTTCTCAGTGCCAACCGACTTACTCTTCGTGTATTATGGTTGGGTCCTGGATAGTAGGTTGGAGTCAAGATTTTCTCTAATATACATATCCAGAATCCTCTCAAGGGACTTTACTAAGCTGATTGGTGGGCTTGGCGTGCCTGCACTTTTTCGCTTTCGGGATGAAGACTACAAGGTTGTACAGTTTTGCATAAAACTTCTGCAAATTCAAGAATATCTTTAACAGATTAAAATTAATATATAACAGCATTTGTGACTTTGCAGAACAATAAGCAGCAGAAAATTTACTATTTAAATAACTTCTGTTAATACTGAACGAAAAGGTATGTGCTCCATTTGCAAACTGTATGCATTCATTAGGGTAGCATTCTTAGTTCTAAACAAGATTGTTTCCGTATCTTCCGAAACTAGATAATAAATTCATGCTTAGTTCGTTAGTTCTCTTAATTTCCCGTAAATCCTTGTGAGGCATGAGGTGGGTGAAATAATTCACACAATTCCAGACAACATTTCCAAGTGGACCTATAATTTAAAGTGGATTCTGAACCACTGACATTTCTTCTGCAACCCCCAATGACCTTTTTATCGAAATCTTCTGTCAGCAGAAAACAACCATAGGTCGCCGCCGCGCGCCGGTAGGATTCTAACTCGAGACTTCTGGGTTGGACGGCTGACGCATCATCACTTACTCCACTGACGACTAAGTTCGTTAATAAGGTGGTGATAATTCGTTTAGAGTAGGTGTTACCGATACGAATTCTCAAGTCACTTGACTTCAACGTCAATTAATTTGATAAAAACTGCATTACTCCTTTTCAACTATCCTTTAATGCCGAGATTTATTTAATAAAGTCATTAAAATTTTTGAAATTTAATTTGACAAAATTCGTAAACTATGATTTGTTAGCACCGAGGCCCAACATCTGGTGAACCAGAATAATTTGCTCAAACCACCACTTTTTGCAATCACAACATGTGGCATGACGAGATTTCCAATTCCATTGAATCATATTTAATGAAGCCCCAAATTCCGCAAATTAAAGCTCCATCGAAAGCCTCCTCCACACAGTGCTGCTCTGTGCATAGATCAAAAAAATGTTGTTTTATTCCCCTTCATGCACTTGACAGACTATAGGTGATTATGTAAACTGGCAATGGAACTCCACTGAAACAGGTTTGTTGCGCAACATCTATAGAATCTGCTTCATTTGCAGCTATTGTTTTGCGTTGCATAAATTTTAGAGCAATTTTTGCGTTCATGTTCAAGGTGTGACGATCGCTTAATGTATGAGCGAAGAGCCGTGAACATGCTTCTGACACAGAAAATGCACTTCCCGCTGTCGGTCGTCTCAAGTATGCTAAGGTCTTATCAATCGATTTATGTGACACGACCAGAAGGAACAAGCCCATTTCACCTGTACGCCCGGCCAAGGTAGTAGTTATTAACGTAGCATGGTAGTGCATACATTTGTATTGCTTGAAATGTTAATTACTCATGTGAATTTAAATGTCATCAAAACTCAGGAACGTGATTACAATAACATGATTGCTTAGAGACACTCGTCATTGAACACGGCAGTCAGTGTGCCGATTCCCGAGGTGTGCACCTGGCTTAATTCCATTTCATCTACATGCCAACAGTCCGTCTTTGGTATTTTCCAGTACCTGAGGGTAATTAAGTATTGCACTTCTCCCTGGAGTACTTACCGCCTTCGGTATGAACATATTGCAATTCAGGTGTAAATCATAAGATGGAAATAAGTCCCTACAGAAACCTACATATCGTGGTAGTCAAACACTAGTACTGACAGCTTGCCTTAGTATATACTATGGCGCCATACGGAGAAGCAGCCCTTGCAAATAAGGCTTTAACTGCTTATTTACAAACAGTTCACACTCAAAGTAGGTATAGCTTTTATTAAAGTCCGAAAATATTGAGGATATTATTAAAAACGTGACCGTAATATTAGGGATTTAGGGACAACGTTTCATTGAATGGATGCTCTCGTTCTATGAAATCTCCTCGTTCTTATTATCATTTTATGAATTTCGATAATTAGAGCATATTTATTCACCCACCAGCAATCAGGAATTTTAAGCAGAAAATGTTGTAGTTCTCGGGGAGGGACTGAACGAGCCTGGGGACTGTGGAAGATTTTCCTTAATATTTTAGCTGAAACCGATAAGCAATATCATTGAAATATTTGTCATAGCTGTTTGGAATTTTTCGAGTAATTATTACTTCTAAAAAATGAGGGAATTTAAAATTAACGAGTAGAAACCGTAATTCTCCCATTCTATTTTTGTCTTTGGAAAAGTTTAGAAACCTACTTCACCCCCAAAATTGTATTTTCTAGTAATATTTGAATTCCAGTAAAAAAAAATCACGTGGAAAAGACGTAGATGCGACGCAAAATTGCTTTGTAACTCTACGTTGAAAGTAAGTTGAATTTTGTATACCGATGTCCTAGGCGTTTATATTGGGTTGGTTGGTTGGTTTTCGAGGGGGGAAAGATGTGTGTCTTCTACGCACTGAGGCCTTTATGGGCCCGTTGTACACCCCCTGCTCGGCAACGTACCCAAAAGTCCACTGTCGAGCCAACTGATCCCCGTAACGAATTGGATAATTCGATTATAACCTGATTTCTTAACTTCTGGTAAATCTTCGCAGTAGTATGTTCCTAAGATTCTAAATCTTTTTTGCGTTAGGGCTGGGCATTGGCCGAGAACGTGTAATACGGTCTCGTCTTCTTCCCCACATCCCCTGCATAGACTAGTATTCGCCCTTCCCATTTTTATGGCATGCGCCCTTAGTCTTGCATGTCCTGTCACAAGGCCAACAAGAAGTTTGAGTTTGGCTTTGTTAAGCTTAATGATCTTTTCAGATTCATGTGCATTGAGAGTTCCCCAAAACGCCTTTGTGTGTCTGGCGATATTGGATCCCTTCCATATGTCCTTGTGCCTCCTCGTTACCCATTCCATGGTTTCTTTTTTAATTTCCTGAATGGGTATGCTCAGGTTGAGCATTATTGGAGTGTCCTCATTTGCGCCTCTCCGCGCCAGATCATTTGCTTTTTCATTTCCTGGGACAGTGTCCCGGTACGTATATTAGGGTGACATCAAATTGTCTCCCTAGCTGCGTTAAGGTCTTTTTACATCCCTCTATCGTTTTGGATCTTACCTCGGCGTTAGTAAGAGAGTTACTCCCCGTTCTATTAGCTGTTTAGCTCCTATCTCTATCGCTGCGATTTCACATTGAAGAACCGAGGAGGAGTCGTTTACCCCTCCCCAAAACTCCAAGTTAAGTTCCTCGCACTATATTCCAAAACCACAGCTACGCTCGCATTTTGAGCCGTCTGTGTAAATCGCCTAAAGTGTTTTCTTGGATCACCCCACTGTTGATCCATTCACTTTTAGTCGGGAACTGCGTTTTGAAGATTGCCTCTAAATTTGGGTTATCCAGGCGTCCATATTAGCTTACATGAAATTGCTACACAAACTCCAAACGTAACATGGGTACAATTTCCACAGACTTTCCACGTAACTGAATTTCTTCCGAAATGTCTTTTTAACAAATTTCAAAAAAAGAGGAGGTTCTCAATTCGACTGTATGTTTTTTTTTATGTTTGTTACGCGATCATTCCGCCAATTATGAATTGATTTTGATGATTCTTTTTTTCTTTGGTAGGTCATAGGTGGTCCCATGTCCAAACAATTTTTGGTGGGGTGGGGGGTGAAACCTAACTTTGTAACGCGTGGACCAATTTGGATGGTTCTTTTTTTGTTGTACAGAGGATGATCCCCCATTGCTAATAGGAGAAAAAAATCAACTCTTTTGCATTAGGGTAAAACAGTACATCATTGAGCGTCACCGGTAGATTTCGAACCTAGAACACTCATGGTGGAGAGCCAACACGTTATTCCTTACTCCACCGACGTATTAAAGATAATGCATTCGATCATTAATCCTCCAATTTTATAAATGATACCGAACTGGACGTCATCGCAGAAATTGAGAGGATTATATAGGTGGAATTAGGTGTAATTGGTAAATTATAACGGGACCTGAAAGAGAAATCTCACAAGCGGACTAGGGAGAGGATCCATGTAGGCGGACTGTTACGCCTCGCAAGGACTGAAAAGAAACAGTTAAAATGGAACTCTTTACTGTTGATCTGTTGAGCAGAACACACGGTCTAATTAATGAAGCGCTTAATTATGGAACGATGCACAAAATACAAGATTGCGAAGAATACATTTACTACGAAGATAGAGAAGATATTTTCTTGAAGTCCTAAACAACATTTGTTGTATCTCTGACTGTAGCCTTAATTGACGGGCTGAGAGTAAAAGTGACATATTTATAAGGTTCGGGTAAAAGTGGCTTAGAAAATGTGCCGCGCAAAAACGAATCGCGTGAGATTCCCGGCAAAAACGAATTTCCGGCCAAAAACGACTTAACTACATTAACTTTGCACTACTTTTTGTAGTGAAATTTAAACATTGTGTAATAAAACGATAAAAATGTTCTGCACTATTTTCTTTGATGAATGCAGTACAGGAGGTAGGTAGATTTTAATGTCATGTGAATTTATCATAATAATTGCCTTGAAATGGTAACGAAAGCCTCAAAGGAATCCTGTAACTTACAAAACTCAACTTAAAACAATTTGTAGGAAAAACGAAACTAATTGAGTTTTCACAGCTCTCTGTGTAAGCGCCTTTTATCCAACTCTTAATAGAACAGAAATTGATTTCCTTTGATGAACGGGTTGATGAAGGAGGAAGGGCTGCATTAAGGGTAGCAAATTGCAATTCTTTGAGCTCAAAATAGCTAAAATTAGTCAGAAAATTTTGTAAGAGGAACGGATATTGGATAAATCATCTTCTGAATAAAGGTGGTGAAAAATTCTGAAAATGTCTTTACTTGAAAAGAAATTGGTTGATCCACTTGCAATATCCTTAGCAAGGACCTTAAGGAAATTTTTCAAATTTTTCCCGGGAACACTTAGTCTAATATGATTCAGTGAATCGGTTCTCTTCCTCGTAAATGACACAATTCATCATGAAAACGTTCGTAATTTGAATTTCTGCCTGTCTGGTATGTCTAGCTGGAAACTCATTTTCAACTACATCCAAGCGACATGAGTCAGTTGCACGTTGCAATCAACTCTTCTACAATCAGACAATTATTTTCCTCGAAAACAAACAATAATAATTATCTCAGCCGGAACTGGGTAACATGACTTACCCGGAAAAGTTTTATATTCGTGCTTGTTCCAGATATGCCCAAGGGTGGTCATGTATGTTAGATTCACACTCCTTTTCAGCATTTTGCTTCTGAATCTGCATGAGCGTCGCTTAAGCATTAATTTTGTAGACGTACATATCTGCTTTCAGCATAAACTCATGTGAATAGTGTTGTATATCAGAAAGACGAGAAAGCTGGATGAATTATTGAAATGTCACGAATGTTCCTAAAGGATTTGGTGATTCTCTCGTGTTGGATGCGCTAGAAGTTTACTTAAACTTCAGAAGTAATCTTTAGAGCTTCGTAATTGCCTCTAATTTAATTCGTGTGATGTTTCACTGCATATTTAACTTGGAAATTGAGTTCAAATCGTGTTAACTGTTGCAAGTTTGCACACATCAGTGGACATTTAGTAAATAGTTCTGTCATTAGAGTGTAAATTGATATGTATACTTGCCAAATAATAGGTTTAGAAAACATAGAAAACATAGAAAAACTTGAATGAGGAGTGCACAACAATGTATGTGTATATGCAACTATGAATAGTTGTAAAAAGATCGAAGTGCTAAATCATCATCTGGGCTTTAAAAAGTAACTACAGTACTTGCGAGCTTCGAACACGTCGATGTATCTTCTTCACTACAAGAACACTGATGCTATAACTTTAGAAAGGCGAAATTTACGACCCTGAACAACTATATGCAAATATATCACAAGAAACTTGCATTGATCGGTTGGCTTGTACTTTTGTTTATATTTTTTACGCATGGTTTGCACTTCTAAATTCCCAAATTACTTTCAGCCGTGACGTGACATCGTCGTTCCTCGATGAGTGATGTGGATGTCGTAGTCTACTCGGATATCTGTCCTAAGTTTTCCTACTACTTATGGGTTTTTAGGATTCCGTACGTGCAAATGAAGAAACGGATCCTTATAGAGTCACTCGTGTGTCTGTCTGTCCGTCTGTCACAGCCAATCTGCTACTAATCTACTGAACCGATTAAGCTGAAATTTCTATGACCCAAACGCGGACGTGTAACGTAAATAAATGAATTCTGAATATGGGGGGGGGGGGAATTAGACAATTCCAGTAAAGGGATTTCGGTGATTTTTTTTTATAATTTTAAAATAAATAGTGTTAAAGTTATTTAAGAAAATAGATGAAAATTGACCCCCCCCCCCCTCCACTATCTCCAAATCTACTGAGCCTAAAATTTTGCAAAAAATACAGAAAATAGTTGTTTACTTATAGATTACAGGAGAAAAATAATATGGTAATTCTCTCACCGCGCTAAGTACCTACAGATCGACGCTCCGTCAAGTGGCAAATCGATCAGGGACACCGCACGCCTTCTATCACAAAAATAGACAATATATTCAGCAATTTCCCTCTACAATCCATTACCAGTTATTAGTTACCTCAAACAAATTTGGATTAGGTTTAATAAAAAATGTTAGATAACATATTTATCGTACGAAACCCCCTACACGCGAGTTGAACTCGCTCTTGTCCGATTTTTTTTATAATGCATTTATTTCCAAAATGAATTCTATAATACGTGCCAACCCATAACAGTTGCAATAGGTTCCCCACCTATTTTAAATTTTACAACTGCGAAAGCAGCGCCGACTCGTTCATAATTTTTTTTTTATTTTTTACTATGACGCCATATTCGAAAGACGCTCGCTCCATGATGTAGGCAAAGCCTTGGGGACAACCCTATTATTAACGTCTTGTTTTTGCATTCCTGCGGGTTAGACACCAGCTTAGAGAGGGAGTGGAGACTAACGGGGAGACCGAGGTTCGAACCGTGGAACCATAGCGTGGTGATCGTGTCTCCAACGATACTATAGTACAACCCTTAAAGGAAAGGAATTAAGGATAAGCGAAGTTGGTTAAGATGTTGACGCTTTAAGAGATGGTATTTCTTCTACATTTATAATCTGTTAATTTGTTTCCCATGCGTGCGGTGATTTGGGTGAACAAGGCGACTTTTTGTTAAAAGACTGTAAATGCAAAATAACTTATTACCAATGCAAACGTGTGCCAGTTTGCATAAACTTTGGAGGCTCTGGTAAACGACATGCTTTTTTGCTTACTGACATCGCTTTACGAAAGAAAACACATTACTCTTTGGTATTGAATCGTTCATTACTCTTTGGTATTGAATCGGGTAAATTGGTTTATTCTGTATAAAAACCGCCGCATCCATTTTTATTGCTTTTTTCAAGCATCTAATTCCGGGGAGAAATCTGTCTCTTTTGGGATACCCTAGGGCAACATTCTCGGCTTCCTTCTTTTTATTACTAACATTAACAAAAACACCGTGACGTCTTTCCACGAATCTTGAATGTAAGTGAAGTTTATGCATGATTCAATAATGTCTTCCAACCATGGAATTAGGAGTCTGTTGATAGCTTGAAGTTTGGCAGGGATTACATCATTCAAACCCAGTTTCCTCTTACTAAGCATCTTATGGTCTATGGAAAGGCTGCCGGGGCTACTGTGAACTGCTTAACTAGGAGGCTGGGAATGCTTAGTGTACGTAGTAGTAGTTGAAAATACTTTCGATTTTATTATAAAAACCCTCCCCATAGACTATGTAGCTTTTTGGACAATTCTTGTAAACTTTCTGAAGCTTTCTAGTACAGGCGACAGTGAGATATTCCCTATCTTACTACGGACCTACCGGGCCCAATCCTTATTGCTATGATTATCAGGGCAGATATATACTGGTCACGGCAGATTATGCAAATACTTGAGATAGAGCTTCACGATACTCGAGGTCGTGTCGAGACCGGTACCGGTAGCGAGACTTGACGAGATTGAGGCGATGAAATTGGACAAAATTGTAATGTTTATCATTTTATTGTGGAACATTTTTGCGTTCTTTCACCTTTTATGTCGCCTCGAAAAGTCTCCATTGTTTTATTTATAAGGGTATACACTGCTTTCCTCATTCGCTTCTTCCTACATTATTTCCTTCTTCAGATATTTGCGTTTTATCCTCTATAGCGAAGAAACCTTGTTCAGGGCTAGGGGAAAAAGAAGAAAATGCTTATATACACAGATATATAACTTGTCCTCGCTCGCCGTTTTCCCTGTGAAATTTCTTTTTATCTCGCTGAGCGCAAGACCGGACCTAAATTGACCTTTATCTGGCTGACATTGCGACGAGAGCAAGATCGTCTTTACCTTGACGAGACCCAGACCGAGATTTGCCAAGGTCTCAATCTTGTCTCTGTGCCGTGAAGCCCTAGTCAGACTGACATCTTCCTATATCAGAAATGCTGGGCCGCCTGTCCTATTCCTAATGGGAGCTTTTTACATCAGTGCTTTTTCATTGATTAATAGTTTGCAGCATTTCTTTGTAAGGGTACTGATTTTCGCTGACCACCACGTGTTTTGCTTTTTTGCAAGCATTTGTAAAGGTGTCAAGGTGAGTGTTTGCCTGGAACTGAACTGTCTTTCGCTATGTATTTTAAGGCCAGTTTTATACTCGTCTCAGTCTACTTTTTTTTTGCTCTTGTAGGATAGACGGTCCGGGGTTTCTGTTAATCTAGTAAGCATGACAGTTTTCGTGTGTTTATCACTAAGTACTAAATTGAGAAGGGACGAAAGCGTAAAATGACTTTAATACATAAATTTGATGAATACAAGATGTGGGTGTATCTGCTCCCTGTACATTAAAGAGCTTTTAAGTCGCCAGTAAGTGATAATGTGTCGGCCTACCAATCCGGAGGTCCCAGGTTCGAATTCCACCGAAGGCGACACATGATTGTTTTCTGCTTACAACAAATTACGATAAAAGGACCACGGAGGTTGCAGAGAAAATATCAATGATTTGGAATACACTTTAAATTGTAGATCCACTTGCAATCGTTATCTCGAATCGGGTGAAGTTCTTCTCCCGCCCCATGCCCCACAAGAGATTTCGGGAACTAGAGAGGCTGGCAGTTTGAGTCTACGAATCTTAACTGTGACGAGCCATGGTCCGTGCATAAGAAAAAAATCCCCTTCTTTCTATGACTGGTGGAGAAGTAGAGTAGGCGAAGTAAATGAAAACGCGTCAGCCATCTATCCCGGAGGTCTTAGGTTTGAACCTACCTGGCGATGACCCATGGTTTCTTTCTGCTGATAGCAGACTGGCAATTGGGTGTTCCAGAGTAACGTTAATGATTGGGAATCCATCTTTAATGTTAGGTCAATCGTTGCAATCGTTGTCCCGAATTGAATGAAGTTCTTCTCCCTCTCCATGCGCCGGGAGGGCTTACGGGAACTAGACAGAGAGAAAGAGAGACTCAGCATTCCTACAGCCGTGGACTCGTTTAGGTATGACAAATTCTTTCAAAACATTTCTGCTTTTGCCTGTTCCTTAAGGCTCATGTCGCAGGTTAAAGAGTGGACTGTCGCACGGACGAAATTGTGATCCTCGGACAAAAATCTGATTCTTAAGATTATCAAGCGCTTCTATTGAATTTTTTCTTCTTGGTTTATACTTGGTTGAAATTAGGTCTAATTAAAAAGTAAAGTCCACCCCTACTCTGTGTGTTCGCCGAGAAACTGCTAATCTTCCATAAATCCCTTGAGAACGATTGTCGATGTTGCTGTCGATGGCGAAATTTACATAATTAAAATCGAGCTCATTATTTCTGATAACTAATTAAATTGTCTATTTTGCTCTTAATCGAACAAAAGAAATTTAATTAATTTAAAACACAGACCAGAGTTTGTTTGAAATTGGATTTGAAGTAGTCAATGTTATGCTTGGTTCAAATTTTGTATAAATTTTGAACCATAATTTTCAGGCAAACTCGTCACCCCCTTTTCCAACGGCTTCATTTTTGACTTTTCGAATTTAATTTAAATAATCCTCACTGATCCTCAGCCTGAAAATTCTTGTTGCAATATAATTAGATAATGAGGAGAAAGTTTCACCTATAACGTGGTATAGACTCCCTACCTCAACATCCTTCTAGCCTTGCCCAATTTAAATTCAAACTTCGAAGGAGTAAGAAACCTCTGACTCTGTCCACATTGTTCTTTTAAACGCTCCAGAGAATAGAACTTAAATAGCACCCAAAAGGGAGAGTTATCTACTTCGAACGAGGAAAGTTTTGGCAATTTTTAGTTAATGAAATGTGTAATCTGTAAACAAGCGCTTATTTGCATATTTACCCGGTTCGCTGGAAAGTTTTTCTTTCAGCTTTGGTTCTATAGAAGGCTAAGAAGGAGCAACTTTCACCACATAGAAACATCTCTACTTTATGTGGCCTCTTGAAATGGGAAAAACTTTTTCCATTGATCGGAATCGGTGAAAATTCTTAACAATTGAAATCGATTTTATACCGAGGGAGCAAAGTGAGTGAATCGGTAATATTGGAAGTACTTCAAGCATCGATTACTGTAACAACCACAAGTTGAGGATTTAAGTATTCGAAAACGACAAAGTTTGAGGACATACTCCATTTGGTTGCTTCCTGAAGAGGGCTCTTAAGCAGACTAATGACACGAAAATAAGTCTCATCCTACTTGCTGGAAAAAGATTTTTTCTGAATCAAAAGTTTTCTTCGCTTTTATTCTTTCACTGAATTGATTCCTTTATTCTCATGCAAATTACTTATAGGCAAATTGAGGTTGCTCCCATCCAAGATCAATTCCTTCAAGTAGTTCAAGATGGGTTTCACACCTTATATCTATTGTTTAGTCAAACAATAGTGTTCAACTTCTTATAAATAAAAAAGTTCTCAATATTTCTTTAGATTATACTTTCAATTTCAGGAACAAAAAAAAAATAAATCTCTTTCCGCTGGTGTTAAGCTCTTCCAACTTTACGTGCTCCAATTTTCCAACTTTCTGTTACCCGTAAGGAGAAATTTATATGCAGAACTTGTTCGAAAAGAAAACAATTTCACGGGTGAGGAATTCCCTTCACCAACCATAATCAAATTTTTTGACACTATTATCCCCCACACTTTTTTTTGTCACAAATTACATCTCACTTGGCATAAGTACACAATTACGATTGCTTTACAACTCAAATGCAAACAAGACTGTGGTTGGGGTCGTGGGCTTGGTAAGGGCACGGAAAGAAACCATGTGGGAAAATTTATTGCTGTGATCCTTGGATGACATGCACATCTCCTTTAGCCCAGAGTCTTCTTGCATAAGGGACTAGATTACGTGCACTACATTTATCTTAAGGATTGTTTTTGACAACCACTTTCATTATTTACCTTTCCAAGGGAAAGTGAAAAAAGAAACGAAGGCTTATTACTTGATTTATTTTCGGTAAAATCTATTTCTGAATAAGTTGTATGGAACCATTTTCCAAATTTTCTTGGGATATTTGAATTATTTTGGGATACTTTAACTGCTTACGGTCCAGAACCATATTAACCAAAAAAAATTTATTCATTTCAATGTGTAATGAGAGCAGTTTTCAGTTATGGAGCCCGGGTCTGGTTTTCCTATAAGTACCGGGTTGAGAAAGTTCAAAAAAGTTTTCTAAAAGAGTGTTAAATTTACCCAAACATACATCCAATTACATGTTATGGTTAGAAACAGACTACCAGACTTACGAAGACCTCTCTACCTTCAATTCCCCATCCACTCTGCTGTCAGACCCTAGACAATTCTGGATACTTATTAATTCTAAACGATACAGCGACGGTTACCCTCCTCCCCCGCTGAAGTGGTCAATTTCTTCGCTGACTTCTTTCTTATTTCTTTCTGTGACTTATTTGACTGTGATACTTTTTCTACTGATTTTTCCCACTTGACTGGGCTTTCCCCCACTTTTCTTGAACCAAAAGACTTTTTTGACGTCGTCACTATCACTGAATACCTGTCTTAATTGTTCGACGGATTTTCGTGTGATCCTGATGGTGGCCCTTCTTCGTTTTTGAAAAGTGAATGCTTGTCGGTTGCTCTTTTTCTCTGTGTTCTGTTCAACTCATCTTTGTGCTGCGGCCATTTTCTTAGGCTCTGGAACGATTCTATTATAGTTCCGCTTCACAAGGTAGGTGACAAGACTGACATCTCCAATTATAGATGGATTGCCGAACTGTGCCACTCTGCGAAGGCGTTCGAGGCACTAATCAGTGACGTGCTTCATTTTAATTGCCGATCTTTCACTGGCTCCTTTCAGCATGGCTTAATTAAGGGTAAATCCACTACCATCAACCTACTCGAGTTTGTGCATAATTTTCTGCCCTTGACTGAGGCTGGCTTCCAGGTTGACTGCATATTCACCGACTTTAGTAAGGCCTTTGACAGACTTGACCACGAAATTCTCATTCAAAATCATCATATGCTTGGGTTTCTGCTTCTTCTTGTTGACTGGCTGTCCTCCTTCTTTATTCCGCGGTGCCTTATTCAACGTAATCTCTGTTTCTTTCGGCGTGCCTCAGGGCAGTATTCTCGGCCATTTTTCTTTTATTATATTTATTAATAATATCTCGTTGCTCCTAACTAACTCCAGCATCCTGTGTTATGATGATGAGGCCAAAATCTTCCGCGTCGTTTCTTGCGATGATGGCAGTGCTTTGTTAAACTCCGACATTCACATTTGCCATGATTGGTGTTCCAGTAACCGTCTCCCCCATAATGCTGACAAATTCACCGTAATGACCTTTCTTTACCAGCAAAAGGAGTCCCATCCTCTCTGACTACTGTTTAGATGGAAGTACGCTGCGCAGGTTTGACTCGGTCAGGGACCTGTTGGTGTCTCTTAATTCCCGTCCATCCTTCGAAGACCACATGGACTTTATTTTGGGTGGGGCTAATTTCATGCTCGGCTTTATGAAAAGATGGCCCAAGGAGCTTAGCGATTCCTGCTTAACCAGGCTCCTCTTCCGCACATTTATTAGACCTCTTAAAAATTCTATTAAAAATCATCTTTAACCACAAATTTTTCATTATTTATATCAAGGAAGAGTTTGCTGTTGGTAGCCGCCATATCATATTGATGTTTTATAATCAAGTTTTGTATAAGTCCTCTTGTATAAGTGACTACTCATATTTCTATGGTTTTTGATACTCAATGACATCCTCTAGCGTTTTTTTTTAAAAGCACATCCAATCCAACTGAAACAAGTGTTCAGTTGTACGTTTAAACCATCAATTTAATTTCTAAAAACTTTTCAGCAAATTTACTCCCACTACAAAGAAAAATGAAATTAATGCCCATAAAGCTTTATGAACACCCTGTTAATTTTTCGTTTATAGTGCAGTGCATCTCTGAAAAAACCCGAAAATTTTTATTGTTCAACAAATTTATTACCAAATAAACAACCCCGGTAAGTGCTGCACAAAATACGTGCAATATCTAGATAAAGAAAAAAAAACACTAAAGCATTCATTATAGCCTTCTATAAGCTAAAGTCCTTTGGGTCTACGTCCGCAAAATTGCTTATTCGACCCATTATAGTCCCTACGTTTACATCATAAATTTCCGAGTGCCGCATACTATTTATCTAAAGCCACCAACAAGAGCACTATTCTGGTGCCCCATATGGTCTAGTCCATACTCAAGAGTAGTCCACTCTGTTCAAACAATAGTCACTATTAAAAGGGTTGAAATGATCGTGCCTTGCTAATGCCATGACCATTTTCTAAACTGGACAAGGGTTGAAGCAAAGGAATTTAATTTTCAGTGCAAAAGAATTTTCCAAGCGAAAATTGTTATTGTTGTTGTTGTTGTTAGGGAGGAGTACTCGGAAAAACATAATTGCCACATCCTGGATGTTTGCTTATTGGCAATTCGATCAATGGAAACTGTCCGCTGTTTATTCTCAGAGAAAAGTTAATTGAATTCTGGCTGGAGGTCATGGGAACTATGCTATTCGGTATCACTGGCCATTTTTATGTTCTTTACAGAAAATTCCTGTTGAGCTGAAAATCGACTTCAGTTAGTTTCTCGGTAAACACGCTTCGAATTATTTAACTGGGTATTCTGCGGCTTTGTTGGACGGAAGGTTTAAGGACGAGAAAATTACCGGAAATAGAACTTAATTTCCGGAAAATTGTTTGCTTGACGGATTTTATGAGTGCACTTACCCAAGTTGTGGTTTTATATTGTTTTACATTCTCCTTTGCTTTGGGTTTTTGAAATTGTGGTTTTTGGATTGAAACGAGAATGTTTTAATTGTTTCAAAAACGTTGGCTCATTAATATTACAGAATACTCAATACTTTATGACCGTTGAATATTTAAATAGGAATTCAATCGACTTCACAAAAAACGCTAAAAAGCGAATGCAGTCGAAAGCAAAAAGGATCCTGGAGTTCAAGTATATTCAGGTTGCAGCAGTCCAAGTCTATTAACATAAGGTGGTAATATAAGGGAGTTATTCCGAGGAAGTCCTCGAAGAGCACACCCAACGAACCTCCGTTGAACAGCTTCAATGCGATTGATATGTGTCGCACAGAGCGGTGACCAGACAGAAGAGGCATATTTCAGAATAGGCCCGACAAAAGTGCAATATAAAGGTTTTGTAATTCCTTTGACCATCTCTTCACGAAACCCAGAGTCATATTAGTCTTGGTAACTATGGCATCAAAATGATTCTCGAAAGAAAAGTGGGAATTCAGCCAGACACCTAGGTTCTTGGTCTTTGTAACTCTTGTTAAAGGCCAACGCTCTATGGTAAGGTTAATTTTAATAAAGGGAGATTTTTTTCGTGAGAAAGACATAGATGTACACTTGCCGTTATTTAGGGGAAGGTCGTTAATGGAACACTAATTCTGCAAGGCGTCCAAGTCAGTATTTAAAAGTAGAAAATTGACATTGTCTGACACAGTGCGAAATATCTTAGCGTCGTCGGCATAACAAAGAATATTTCAGTAAGACAGAATCGTAGATACATCATTGATGTAAATTATAAATAAGGTGGGAGCCCTGCGGTACACCGGCAGTGTTGAAGATAACAGGAGACAGAGCTCCTCAAAAAGAATCCAATTTACAAAAACCCGCGGAAACCCGAGAAGGGAGAGTTTGAGAACAAGAATTCTATGATTTATTCTATCGAAAGCTTTGCTGAAGTCAGTAAAAATACAGTCAACTTACTTACCACCTTCAATTGTAGAGATACAAAAGTTTGAAAATTGTAATAAATTGGTGGTAGTTGATTTATCCCTTATGACGCTATGTTGAAACGGATGCAAGAACGGCATGCAGTGGAAGTATAGAACATTGCAGATAAGTGCCTCAAAAATCTTGGATATACAGCAAAGATTAGCAATTGGTCTATAGTGCGAAATTTCGTATTTATCGCCTTTTTTGTGAAGAGTTTTTTCAAGCTTTCGGAAAAACACCGAAATGAGGCGGGAATACCGTCAGGACCAATTGAAAAACTACGGTCTTTGAATTCCAGAGAAGTCGGTGAGAGCTTTGTCAAATGAGTAAAATCCTAAAAGCTAATATCACAGGTATCGTTCAAAAACGCAGTCTTAAAAAAAAATTAAATTTAAAAAAAAAATAAAAATAAATAAAAAAATTATAAAAAAAAACAGCAAAACGATTTGCTATCGTCAAGGGCTCATTGCTTTCGCTGTCTCCGAAAGACAAAGAAGAAGGATAGTCTTCAAAATTGCGCTTCAAGTTCACGAACCTCCAAAACCGCTCAGGATGGACGCGCAAGGACCCTTTCATTCTGTTAATGTAATTATTATAAGAAGACACTAAGTCAGATTAAAATTGGCTGCGTAAATTTAAATATGTTAAATAGTCAGCGTCGCTCCTAGAGGAACAAAACCTCTTCCAGGCCATACATTTAACATTCTTTAAACGTTTTAAGGAACAGACAAACCAAGGCCAAGCCAGTAGATGTCTTGTTCGTTAAGGACGCTACTCCAATCACAAGCGAGTTGTTGGTCACGGAGAAGTCAGCCTTACTGAAGTTGTAACAAACGTCACCTGGGACACAAATCCGGATCAATGAAAAGAGCAATATGAAGCGCAGGGTTATGACCCGATTAAGCAACAAGGGGCACCAAGTATCGTCTTACCAGTGTACTAGCAGGATCAGTAGAAAAGTCGAGGTCGAGGAACCTTCAATGATCGTTTGATATGCTGCAAGTCTGTGTTAAGCCAGAAGAAGCAAGACCATTTAGAAAAGCAAAAGCAAATTGATTAACAGACCGAAAAGAAGGAACCAAACCATCATGCGAGTGAGAGAGCTCCCAGCCAATTTCAGGCAGGTTTAAGTCACCAAAAAGCAATAATTCGTGGAAAGGCATCAAGGCGTGTGACAGGTGATCCATATAGGCATATCTTTCATAGACATTAAGCGGAGAACCTGGACGAATATAGGCTGTCGAAATCTAAACAATTTTACCAGACAGTCTAATAGCGATTGGTCTAGACGTTGGCCCTCCCCTATCCCAATCCTATCATATAAATTTCTGTCATGGTGCCAATGGGAAATCCAAAAAAAAATAATTATCCAAATCGGTCAACGCGTTAATAAGTTAGACTCCCTTCACATCCACCCTAATTCAAACTTTATACTCATATACTCCAAAGAAGCCCATCCAAGTAGCTCCACTCGTAACGAAGTTACGTTCAATACCCCCCACCTTCCAAACCTCACCACGTGGTACCAATGGAAGAACATACTCTATACATCACAAAAAAAAAAGTTTTCTCATATTAACAATCGGGGGGTAATACTCTATACGTCCGAAAAAGTATCGGTCCACGCGTTACGAAGTTAAATTCAACCCCAATCCCAATAAAAAAAAATCGTGAAACTAATCGGGGAACATACTCTACCCAACAAAAACGGAATCAACCAAATTGGTCCACGCGTTACGAAGTTCGGCCTCCCACCCTAGATTCAAATTTTTTCTCATATTCTCATGGAAAGATTCTCAAAAAAGGCGCCCTGAGGAGTTGTATCAATTGGCGCGGTATCTGTCTTTTAACAGCAGTCTAAAGCAGCCTAAAATTATTTTAATGCGAATCAAGAATGCAATCGAGCGCACTCTTAACGATAAGCAGGCAGGCTTTCGTGAAGGTTTTGTCTGCAGCGATCACATCAACACCCTTCGAATTATCATCGAGGAATACGCCGAATGGAGGTCACCTCTTTACATTTACATCTAATGTTCGTCGATATGCGCTTACGTAGAAGAGGAATCACAGAAAAAATTATCACCATCATAAACAAGTCCTATTCAGGATCCCAATGTCACGTCCTAGGCAAAGGAAACTTGTTCGAACCTTTTGAAGTGCTATATGGAGTTAGACAAAGATGCATACTGTCACCTTTGCTTTTCCTGATCGTCATTAATCACGTATTCTGCAGCGCTCTAGACGACAACCAATTGCGATTGATTAGACGCAATTTTTTTAACCACAACATGAAATTTATGTGGAAGAGCAACAAATAGAGCAAGTGGATACATTTTGCTATCTCAGAAGTATGGTTACAGCAGACGGCTGATTTAAAGCTGATGTACTGCTGCTGATCAATAAGGATTGAGTTGCATTTAATACTCTTGCTGAGATTTGGCGCAATAACAACATTTCCAGAAGCACAAAACTCCGGATTTTCAAATCGAACGTAAAATCTGTTATACTGCTGTTCAACATGGAAAGTGACCTGTCAAATATCATCTAAGTTACAAACCCTTGTCAACCTGTGTCCCCGGCGCATCCTTAACAACCATTGGTCGGAGGTCGTTACGAACGAAGACCTACACAGTTTACAGGAAAAGACGAGATAGACGCCAGGATTCGCAGGCGAAGGTGGCAATGGATATGCCACACACTGAGAAATCCCCACGGAATCCACGGAAGACATGGAGAAGATCCGTTGAGAGGGAAGGTTCCCAGATCAACAAATCGTGGGCACAGTTGAAGCCGTTGGTGCAAAAATCGGACCGGTGGAGAGTCGGTGTAATAGACGTCCAATGTCCTATGCGTAAAGGAAACAGAGAGAGGACGCTGTGTGTTCAATGCTTTATTAAAATTATGTTTGCTATATTTGCTCTTTTAAAATAACTTTCCCATCACCCTGTGGAAATCTCATGTAAATACCAGTCGCCACAAATAATTAAAATCGATTTTACTTTCGTCGCAAAAAATAATAATTTGAAGTGAATATTCCGGTCATGTATTCAATTTGTTCCAATTAGTATCAGTTTAATATCGCCAACATGAAGGTATTCATCTGTGGAAGAATATTTCTATACAAAATATATATATTGTATGTGTTATCCACGCATTAATACATACCTTTGTACTTACATAAAAGTCGGTGGCTACATCATTGTTTGCTCAAGTGTGAGCTTTAATTAAAACAAAACGTGCTGGTGCAGGAGTTTCTAAGTTTCCCACCCGACTATAGAAACTTTTAATAGAACACAACTTTTATCCATGACATCCAATTTTGGAATGTCGTCACATCTATATCATCTTCGTAAGTTATATTAACATGCTGGAAAGGCTTGAGAGTTAGTCGGCTTTGGAAAATCGAGCAACTGAAACATCTCTGGAATACATAAAAGAAAATGATTTTCAGGATCAGAATCCAGAATACCGAAGTGATAGTGACGATTATGATAGTATAGTTGTGGTAGTAGTCTTGATTCCAGACAAAATCGAGACTATGATGCTTGTAATTACTATTATTCTTATGCCACCCTAACAAGATGTCTGTTCCTTTCTTAATTATTATACATGGTGCTGGGAGAAACTATTCATTTTCTTGAAGCTGAATCTTGAGGAGCATTCAAGAGCCTGCAGTACGATGAAGTATGTTCACCAGTCAGAGGGATTTAGAGTAATTGTGTTAGGTGTTTTCGGGGATTTTGAGGGGTTTATGCTTTGTCTTAAACGATTAGCATTTTAAGGGATGGAGAAGAATCTTTCATGGAAGACGTGTTCTTGGTGTTAAATAATCAAAGGATTTTGTGATGTTGGCAATGTCAGTCTTTAAAGCAGCAGGAGATGTGAAGGGATTGTACGTAAATAATATTTTCTCTAAGAGTTTAAGCAGCGTGAAGTAGTATACATTTAAAAGTGCCTAACTATTCAACCTTGTCTGTAGCTCCTGTTTACCTTGGCCGTAGTGTTACTAGACCATATGGTCTTAGTAGTAACATAGAATTGCTCTCTTTTACCGTCATTTAATTTTAATCTAACTGCTACGTTGGCATTGCATATACATAAAAAAGTCCCTAAACTCCTACAAAAATTATCAGGTCGTTATAACTGTGGTCATCCTCTTTGTCTTTTCTGTTCACTACTCCGTGAAGGGATATCTAACAGGATTTGAGGCTTTGATAGCCGTGCTGATGTGCAGTTAGTATCCTGATTTTGAGTGAAACTCTTTTTACGCATTCCTTTTCCAGGTCCGAAGCTTTTAGCCAATCTATAGTATATTTTTCCTAGTATCTAACTGAAAATTATTTTGACCTTTCATCAGATGGCTCAGAAAAGGACACCCGGTACTGGTTGGTGTCTTTGGACAATAGAGTTTCGATTGAATTGGGTAAATGACCCAGTGTCTTTCAATACAAAATTGATGTCATTGAAATTTGCGTACTTATCAACGTTTACTAAGGACTGAAAGGCGATAATGTGCCTATTTTCTGTTATAGTCAAGCGACCTTTCAGTCTATCCTTGTTGAGGTTTTTCTCGAGACTTATTGAGGAGTTCTGCGACACTCTCCCATAACTAGCCGCCCATAACAGGGTCACTCTCTGTTGAATACCTGGGTATTGAGCGCAATGGAATCGCTGATGAGCTAACCAAGAAGGGTTTATCCTTCCTAATTGCAGCTTGTCGTCGGCGAGTGTTGTTATAGCAGATTGGGCTAAAAGACAGCAGTTGTTATATTGGAGAAATATTCCCGGACTTAACCCAGGCTAAGGCGCTTCTTAGATTCTACCGCCTAAAATAAGGCGGATCTGATGTTGCTATCAGGTTACCTATCTGGCCATCATAGGCAAAGATCTGTCTAGTCAGACGGACCTTTGGCTTGCCCTGGCATGACTTAGAAGGTGGACCTTCAGTCGGGAATTTCTGCGCCCGGCTGATATTATATCCTTCCCTTTAAAAGACCTCCTTACATACCTGAGGGTCTTTTACTGTTGTCAGTATTTCTCTACAAAAGATCTTCTTGGTCGTAGTGAACGTCGTATAGGTAACCCATAAGTTATTAATAATAATCATAATAAGCTACCGATTTCCACGAACAATTCCCTTCTGCCTGCTCCACGAATAATTCCCTTCTGCCTGCTCCTCTCACCGTAATTACCTCGAAAAATCAACGAGATGATTTTTACCATACTATTGCTGAACTGATGATCTTACTTCCGTCAAGTTGTTAAGCGAATATCAAGTAGAGTCTCAAGGATCTCTTGCTTTGAAGATGCATGCAGTTTTACTCAGTGGATCTAACTTGGATATTTTATCTATTTGAAGATTTTTGTGCAGCACCACCCTTACTTTTCTTATTTTAATATTCATAAGGAAAGTAAAGGTGGGGCTGCACAAAAATCTTCAAATAGATAAAATGTCCAAGTTAGTTAGTGAGTTATTCATAACCATTCTGGACTTCTGCTAAAGATTTTTTTTGTAGATTAGTGCTCCACGATGGCATTTGTAACAGTTGCCTGACAGCTAACGCCGTTTGGAAGAGCATTTGAGTCTCAGATTTGATTAAAGTTTATAACAATAACGATTCTAGTGCGTTTCCTTTGTGTTCCGTACAGCTGGTCTCAAGAAACACAGGTTTGGAAGTTACTTCAGATAGCGATCGGCTGAGAGAGATCCCACACGCTTATTTGTGCTAATATCACATGAGGGAAATAATATCACATGGAGGAAAAAACCTCTCTTCACACCATATCCAAGGCCCGGACGTTTCCAGGCGTAGACTATTTATTTTTCGAAGCTCTTGTTAGATCCCAGACAGTTGGAGAGTAGATCGCTTCACAAGCATTGTCTACCTTTTCAAATGGACCAGCTTGTCTTAAGGAGTAGTAGGAAACAGAATCCATAACCAAAACTAAAAATTTATATTACGTCCTATCTTCAGTATAATATGCAATAGTTTTTGCCCTATCAGGTTGTATTTGTTACCTCTTCAGAGAGTGTTCTGCACATTTGTATCACATCCCCACATTATTGAATTCGAAGTACCTTCCCTAGTTTTCCTAAACACTTGTGGTGCATAGAGCGGAGATAGATTTTCACCCGGTTCGACCATAATGATTGAATAAGCAATGACATTGCTCTGCAACCGCTAAAGTCATTTTTGCGATAGGTGAATTTCGATAATGGGACTCTCATGATGGAAGGTCCAAACACTATCACTTATGTATGTATTTCACAGACGATGCTCTTACTTTATTAAATTTAAAACCTTCTTCTCTGGTAGGGGTTAAATCTCATAATGTTGGGTTGTTTTGCAGCTACTTTGTTAAATACTGTAACGTGCACGAGATTGGCTATGAAAATGGAAGCAGTGCACTGAGCAATGCGTATATCCCAAATAGCGACTAAACAATGAAAGGAAATGTCAAATGCCGAAAAAAGGCAAAGACATTTCATTCTGTAGAGATATCTAGAACAAAGTGGCTGAAGTTTTTAGAATTAGGCTAAGTGAGTTCAGACGCGATTTAGACTCCGAAGAGTTGTGATTGCTACTGTGAAGAATTAGTTAGCGATAAGTTTGATTAGTAAAGTTAAACGAATATTGGGAAGAAAATTTGTAAAGTAAATTCTGAAACGAATTAAACAGAGTAGTAAATAAAGATTGTGTAAAATTTGTGATTGACAATAAGAGTCTTAATTGATCCGCCGAGCCCGAAGATCCTCAAATACGTTACAATAATTTAAGCCCAACCACAATAGTCTTGTCCAGGTCACAGTGAATTATCCAATTGACTAGTATATATTAGAGGCAGATCACTTCCTAAGCGAATAATTGCCTGATATTCTTCTATATATTCCTTGAATTAACGTCCATCAACTTAGGTCGAAAAACAAACTATACATCTCGTCATATACTTCAGAAACTCTTGTCATGGCTCCATTAAGTCTTAAATATCATCCACGTTAAGTGCATCATCTCACATATCAAGAAAAATGAGAAACTCTTTTCTCCGGTGAAATTCATAAGTATCAAAGTCCTGAATAGTTTGTCTTGAAAGCATAA
The DNA here is from genome assembly GCA_964036015.1 of Leptarthrus brevirostris. Lineage (NCBI taxonomy): Eukaryota > Metazoa > Arthropoda > Insecta > Diptera > Asilidae > Leptarthrus > Leptarthrus brevirostris. The sequence goes on from OZ038373.1 coordinate 13,579,314, forward strand.
ACTCTAAGGAGCTATGCAGACATGAAAACTTATTTATTTTGCCATTCATAATCCGCCAATATCGATTTTTCTCCGACGACGGCCGTTACTCCATTGAAAAATTTCCTGGCCACAAAGAATGCTATATTCGGTCCACTGCAAATCAAAGCGAAACGAATATTTATGGTAATGGGGGAAACACGTTTCATCCATAGTCCTAGCCCTAACACCAACACCAACCCCAACCCTAACCTAATTGCATTATTACCCAACGAGAGGCTTTTGAACTTCTGAACTACATTTTGCATGCAAGCTAGGAAAGTGCCTGGGTATAAAATTCTGCAGACAAGAAAATTCGATTACAATGGACTCGGGAGTACCTTTACAAATTTATAAGAAGAACAAGATAAGGGGGGAGAGAACTATGTTTATTATGTGCTGACAAGTAGTTTTATGTATCCCTCATTGTAGTGATGACAAAGTGGAGCAATGTTAGATTATCTAACTTTGGTCAAATTGGAAAAATTGTCTGTCGCATGAAGACTTTTGTTAACAGAGCTCCTTGGAAGAAGCTATCCAAGTACGTGATCTATCATACTACGAGCAGCTGCAATTGTCTGTTTTAAAAATTTAAACCATTTTTTGCTTTCTCTTTGGGGATTGACCAATTTTCTCTAAGTTCGTCCAAGATCTTGCAACGCAAAAAAAATGTATGTATGAAGCAACGTCAATTGATTTTCCGCGTTTTTTTTTCACATCGAGCAATATTCCCCGTGAGTACGATTATTTCTGCATATAGGAAAGCAATCAATTTATGAAGGTTTCCCTCCAGTTTCCGCATTTAGCCGCGTGTTTTCGTCGTAAAATAACTTAAATCAAATTGACTAGCTGCCGCAGTATTCAATCAAAATCTCCACTTTGAATTCAAGCTGGTCTCCGTTTGGATGTCTGCCCGGGCAATTAGCATGCAATCATATGCTATAAAACGAACTGCTATCAGTCAAATTACCTACGTGTCGAAGATTGTGACTATTTCTGTACACTTTCCGTTGTTGCGTCCAGAATGCATAATATCTTGTCACGTAATATTGTTGATGGTGCTGCTGTTGATTTTGATGTCGGTTGCCCTTGTCGCCATTGCTATTCCTGATGATGCTGGAAAGTGAAGATTATATTGGACATTATGCTGCTGTACATAGTGCCGTTCGTTGCTAATTACTACTTGGCCACATTTACCGGCTGTTCAAGTGCATTCATGCAGCCTGTATCCTGCTATATGTTTCAGGAAGTTAAATTTGATGGAAGAACGCTTCGTTAAATACTTGCCGTGTCTCATCTTTTTCTGGAATTCAGCTAAGGAAAAGAGACACAAATAAATCAAATATTTTATATTTGTGGCTCTTCATACATTACTTTACAAGCTGATATTACATACCAATTACGTTCGTTGAAAAGAGGAGAGAGAAAGTTTTTACCAGGCGAAGATCCCCCCCGCGCACCACCACCCGTACTTCCTAAGCAACGACCGTACTTTTTACTGTTTACAAGAATCATTATAAACTAGTCCCTACTAAAACCGATTGGACCAGTATGGGAAAAATTACGCCAAAAATCACTGTATAGTAAAAATAATGAAACCGGAGTGATGGGGGAATCAAATGTAAGCTTATTTCGAGGAATTAAACCGTACTTTTTACGGAATAGTTCAAGCGGTTGCTAGTGACTTTGCAAGTAAATATCTTGCGATTAAAGGGTTAAAATCAAATAGTCCTAAAACATTTTTGCATTTTAGGAGACCTATCTAATGAAACCTCACTCATTGGGGTAAGTAATATAAAATATCAGCACACTTTTCACTCTATGAAAGGGAGGCACGAAGAACTATTTTTCCAATAATCTCATCAAATATCCGTATACGAAATTTCAGCTCTGATATACAGACAGACCGAAACTTAAAAGTTTGAAAGGTTGCGTTTTCCGCCTTTATTGCTCGACTGGATCTGCTCTTACTTAAAAAATAGGACTTACCGTGTCTCTTTCCGTAATACTTTATCCAGAGTCGTTAGGGCTTCATTTGGTGTGCCGCAAGGTAGACATCTGGGGCCGTTGTTGTTTATTCTTGCCATTGACGACATCGTCACTCTGATTAAGCACTCCAAAGTTTTAATCTACGCAGACGACATGAAGATTTTCTCATGCGTTAGAAACAATTATGATTCTTCCTGCATTCAGGATGATTTGAATGCATTCAGGGGTTGGTGTGCCTCAAATGGACTGCAACTTAACCTGGATAAATGTGAAGTTATGTCATTTTCTAGGAGCATCAATCAGCTCGTCTTTGATTATACCTTTGCGGAAACTACTATCCGTCGTGTGGAATCCGTTACTGACCTTGGAGTAAAGCTGGACAAAAAACTCGATTTCACTCTTCACATAACTCACATCGTATCTCGGAGTAATTCAGTCCTGGGTTTTGTTAAGCGGTGGTCAAGGGAGTTTTCTGATCGACAGACCCTAATCCACTTATTTTGTTCTTTAGTTAGACCAATTCTCGAGTATGCATCTCAGGTTTGGTCTCCCTGCTATGCTGTTCATTCTCGACGCATTGAGTCGGTGCAGCGGAACTTTGTTAGGTTCGCACTATGGGACCTCCCGTGGAATGATCCATTAAGGCTTCCTCCTTATGAGGATCGGCTCCGATTGCTTACTATGCACTCGCTGGAGGAACGACGTAGAATTGCTGACCTAGTATTTATTCACCAGCTTTTGAACTCGAATATAGACTCTGGCACTCTCGCAAGTTTGGTTACTTATAAGCATACCCCGTATAGCTTAAGGAGATTGCCTTTACTACATGTTATCCACTCTCGATCTAACTATGGTATGTACGAGCCTATTAACCGCATGTGTAGGGCCGTGAATATGTGTCCTATTTTTGACCTGGTTCTTACTAAGGATGTGCTTAAACGTTCTCTGTTGTCTCTGCACCTCTGATTGTAGTGTTTGGGAGTGTTTTGGATTTTTACTAATATTTTATTGCATGGGTTATGGGAGCCTCATTCACCTCAATATATGCTATATTCTGGTGAATAGGTCAATTGATTCCAGGCTTCTGCCTGTGAAGTGCGCCTTCTGAGTTAGAAGGGTTAATTCTAATAATTCTAATAATGGTTTCTAGTTTGCTACGGTACTCTAATAACTTTAAATTAAGTACGTGAAAAAGAGTAAATGGAAACACTAAGCCTTGAAATTGGTCGATACCTGATTAAAACTGAGTGTAGTCGTCCAACTTTCCATTGTTTTTACACTGTGCGAAATTCTCGATTGCGTTCTGTTGATGATTCATTCTGAAAGGTAGATAAACTGAGCGATATTGATATGCAAGCGAATTTCTTAAAAAAAAATATGTAACTCTTATAAAAATTGCCCCCTCCCCCCTCCCCTGAGCGAAATCTTAGATCCGCGCTAGGTTTCTACCTAATTTTATTACCGTGGATTTTACACTCTCGAAAGATCTATATTTTAATTCACAGACTGACTAAACTGTTGCTTTTTTAAACTAACTACTCAACTCAACTCTCTTCTCCTCTACTTCTATTTAAAATGAATCTTATGCGGATAACGTTCGACAGTTTTCTTGCGATAAGATAACGTTTAATTCCGCGCAGGTGTTTTGCTTAGGGTTCAGAGTATGACGAGGGGGTAAGCGGAGGTGTTGAGAAGTATGGGAGTGGTGAAATAGGGTGAAATATGGTTGAGAGTGAGTGTATCTTACGTAAACTAACCTTTCGGTCTTTTAATTTCAGGTGTAATATGTCGGTCGTTTAAGGCCGAGATGCATAGAGCATGAGCTGTTTGCGCAGCTCATTTTTGTACTGAGTTATTTTAAAGTAATTAGTCAACATGAGCTATAGATGACATTTTGAGCTCATTCAATTCATAAATAAAACGAGTTAGTTCACCTATGACTCAAATATAACTTGTTCAATCGTTTAAGATATGAACTGCTAAAATTAAATTTTCCTAAAGAACTGATAAAAATAATTCCAACCTGAGTAAAAATAAGATTCGCACATTCTTAGCCTGAAACACGCACGCACAACAAAAGACGCACGAAATAATCCAAACTAAGCATGGTACGCTCACGTTCAAGTTAATAAATTAAAATGCCACTCCAAAAAAAAAAATTTTGAAAAATCGCTTTTTTCGGCCTTCTGACTGCATATAGCCCCTTAATTTGAATGATCTGTTGCGTAACGCGTGTGATTGGGTTCTAACGTAAAACAAAATTCAAACATTTTGTTAGACTATGTCTTGAGTGGACGAAATTCTTCTTCTCATCCCATGCAAGGCCATTAGCAGGCACAGAATATCCATTTTTGGAAAGCCTTTATTGGCGAGCAGTTCGCTCTACGAGTTGTAATACCTTTTTAAAGCTAGACTTAAGGAGAAGACAGAGTTAGCACAGTAGATGTAACTAGCTGCGGCGCTTCAGCACCTTGCTCCTCCACACAGACCTAACCTAACCAAATGGTTAGATGAAACGGCTAACTTGATGTTAATGCAGGTTTCAGCACTAGCAGCAGATGCAGGGGTACCCAAGCTCAATGCAAATAAAAAGGCAATATCGCTGTATTAAGACAGCAGAAGTCAATGATCTAACCCGCTCCTTCTCTTCACTTTGATTGTAATTACTTTTGATTAACACGCTGTTTCTTATCATAAACGATTTGAAGGCACTTATATGTTATGCTTTTTACATTAAGCGAAGAGAAGCCGTCCAAACTCGAAGAAACGTAGGTTAGGTTAGGTTAGGGTGGCGGCTATCAGCCCAACAACCGATCAGCCTCACATAGACCTATAAATGGTACGTTGTGTTACCAAATCCGTGGAACCGTACCCGATTGCCGGGTTTGTTAATAAACCTTAGGAGCTGCTTCAGCCCGATGCCGGCTTTATCACCCATGCCACCGAAGAAGTACACGCCCATTGCATTGTACCTTCTTTTTGCTAGGCCCGGGCATTCGCAGAGTAAGTGCTGAATACTTTCCACATCTTCCTCGTCCATACAACTCCGGCAGAATTCATTCGTGGGAAACGTAGGTGACAATATTATATCTTGCAGCTCGACGTATTATGTATAGTACAGTGGGATTTAGCATGCTATCACCTGCTACTCTCTCTATAAACCTCTGTCTAAACACTGGTTAAATGAAATTTTCCTAGTATTTTTGAGTACTGATGGACTGTAACGACCGTCTCTCTGAAGGTTAATGGTTAGGGTAGGTAATTTCTTAATTTCTCCCTCCCCCTACTCATTCGATTCAAATTTGCATACTCATGCAAATGTATTAACCGTGAATTATCGCAGTTTAAGGAAGCCATTCTGTGGCACACGATAGAGTTCTTCCATTAAATCGCAATTTAGTGATTTGCCGTAATGATTGCCATAATTCGATTAAGAAAGAGCGTCGACAGTGCTTGAGCAATTCTGGTTTCCACTTCGCTAACTTCAGCAAATTAACAGCAGGCGGACGGTGCAACCGCAAATTAAGCAATTTGCGATTCTAATTAAGCGGACTTTGTCGATAAATTTTGATTAATAAGTTTCCATGTGTCATGAAACAGAAACGAATTTGCTGTTCTAAATCTTTACGTCACTTAGAATGCAAACTTCGTCTTCCTTGCTCTTAACTTAGTTTCATTACCCTGTCCGTTTTGTTGAGATATGAAAGTGCAACTTTTCCTTGCTTATCTTAAAGGCTCCTCTTTTCCCTCCGACTCCACTATTATTTATTTCCACAGACAGCTGGGAATCTTGCCAATAACTTTTCTTCACAAAAGTATCTGGCCGGGTTATTAAACTTCTAATCAAAACAAGATTTGACCGAAGGAATGGACCCATAAATTGTGTTCTATGGTGAGACGGTAAACCTATGTTCGTGGCCTTCCATCCCGTTTTTAATTAAAAGAGTTTTAAAACTTGGGTTATTGCTCCGCATAATACAAGATCCATTTCCATCGGAATATCCCGCCATAGAGAGCTCGACGTCTATGTCAAACTAGTTTCAGTTCCAGGCTTCGAGATAAATTTTTTGTTTCACTGAATTCACTTAAAATTCAGTTTAAGTTTGAAAATTGAATTAAATTGCTGGAAAGCCAAGGCCTTGGCAAAAGCAAATGCACGCGATGATGTCGCCTCTATAAACAACCGAAAATGCAAATGAAGGCTATTCGACAATCGAGCCGATATCTAGCCAAAGAAGAAAATCGTGAGCTTTGTGTGCGTTCTGTTCAGAAATTCTCGAGGAGATAATGAGTTCAAGAACAACACCAGCTGCTCGAGTGCCCGTTCTCGTAGGAGTCAGGTGGTTCTCCACCATTCTCAGGGTGATGCAAATGCAAAATTGCAATTGCAGCACTGCATGAATGGAAAGTGGAAATTGGCACTCTGTCCAATTTCTATAGTCACTCAGAGTCGGGGAGTCTCAATTCTAATTGACAATGACCCTCTTAGCCTTATCGCAATCAGGTCGTGATGGGGCTGTAAGGTACATCAATGGCGGCTGATAGGGCTGGCATCTGCATCTTCCGAATATGCAGCATAGACGAGAATGAGTGGTTGACCCCCTTCAAATTGCCTATTTGAAGTCAAGGACAAGTCTATTATACATGAGTCTAGATGCACCTGAACGACGATATGGATGTGGACGTCGCAAAACACCAACTCTGATGATAACCAATTAAAGAGAGAATTAATGGTTGCCTGATAGGTAGAATTATATAATTACATATAGATTATTGCTCAAAGTATGGTAGAGTGCAGTTTAGTCACCTGGATGGAATCTTTTCATCTGAGCAAGTTGTCCGACTGGTTAAGCGACAACATTGACATTCAAACCGCCTTAGGTGGCTAGGCAACATCTTTCCGATGTTGGTGGCTAGCATATTTGTGGTCCGCTAGTTTTAAGTAATTGTGGCTAATTTATTGGGACCGTTGCGAGATACTTATGTTGTCTTCCGGAAGAATGATTACATCTGGCTGTGGTGCTTTCGAGATGTTCTCAATTAATCGCTGAGGTAATCGTAGAAATCCTGAAGTCTTGTGCGGTTAGGCAAAAGAACGAAGATTTTAATGATGTTCTGGAAATATTTAATGGAAAACATTTCATCGCTACTTGCTGGTTGGAAGTGTTACGATAGCTTTCATCTTTCAATTTGTGGGGAAAGTAAATCTTCTTCAATCAACCGCAGGCATGTTTTCAGATAGAGGTAAGTTAATATTGTGGTAGGAATCTAGTACAACGTGATCTTTCATTGTATCTATCATGTTATTTGACTCGAATAGGAAATTTGAAGTATCGAGTTTTTAGTGTTTAATGGCAAATTGTAGAACAACACCATTTAGGTAATCTAGCATTCCAGCAAATATAGAATACCTTATATGCACCTAAACTTTAGTCAGTGAAAGAACAAGTAGAATCTGGATGGGTAAAAATCTGGAAAATAAAGTGGATAGGGCAGAACTTTTTAGACAAGATTTAGACAAGTTTCTTCCGGGTATGTAACGATATTTGCTGCTGTATGTTGTCGTGGTGGAAGATGACGTCCCTACGATTCATTGATTTCGGACGTTTTATTATGTAAGTCATTCTCTACTTCCCGTAACCCCTCTTGGGGCGTTGGGCGGGAGAATAACTTTACCCGATTTGAGACAAGAAAAAAAGTGCACCTACAATTTAAAGTGGATTTTAAACCACTGACATTTTCTCTACAACCCCTGGACTTTTTTTATCGTAATCTGTTATCAGCAAAATACAACCGCAGTCGGTGGGATTCGAACCTTTAATCTCCGGATTGGTAGGCCGATTCGTAATCACTTATTCTAGGGATGACTTCGTTTTTGCAAGTGCTCTCTCCAGAATTTCGTTAGTTAACGCAGACGGTGAAAGCAGACTTTTTCAGGACATAAGATCAGAGCTTCTATAGTTCGCAAGAAGAACAAGAATGCATAATCTTGTGAGTGCTTGTTAGGTCTTGTTGCGCTATGTATTCCTATTTACATGACATTGTAGCTAAAGCTCAAGGTCAAATTTTAGGTTACCATCCCAACTTTGGTTGAGGTCGTTTTGGATTAGTGACTCCTGTAAAGAGATATTCAGGTACGTAATTCAACATACTTCGACCCTGAAATAACCTCGGAAGATCATTTGAAAAAAGTAACCAGGTACCTATCTCAATGTAAAATTTTACGCCATTTTCGAATCCGGTGTCAAAAGTAAGGGTTTCTATATAAACCTTAAGAGTTTTCATATTTAACCTTCCAATGAAATTCAAATTCAAGGTCATCGTAATCGTTGTCTAAAAATTTTTTCGCTGTAGGTAATGAGCTCCAATCAAGACATTTAATTATATCAAGATAACTGCGACATCGATAAGAAAATTATCAACATTTATACTTTTCAAATCACGATAAGTAAATTTCTGTTCGGAATCTCGGAAATCTTTTTGTTTCGAAAAGGCTGGCAGCGCCATTTGATTATAGAACAGGATCTACTCAGGATTAGAGACCATAAACTGATGCAAGATCTTTGAGGAATTATGAATTTGTATTCGGGGAACCCTAAAGAATATTACAATTGATGTCTCCAGAAATGATAGCATGTTTATGTGTTAGGTGAAGTTTCGAAAGTAAATCCTCAAGTTGATCGAAATCAGAAACAATTTGAATTTGAATTGAAAGACTAAGAGTAAAAATGACTTATCTGCAAGGTTCGAGCGAAAGTGGCTTAGAAAATGTTCCGCACAAAAGCAAACCGTGTGAGATTCTGGGCAAAAACAAATCAGAGAAAAACTTCAGGCAAAAACGACTTAACCCTTTCATTCCCATCTCCCTCAATTCTCTTCTACTAATCCAGAATTTAATTATGTCTGGATTAGATTTAAACTCTATCGGCAGATCATTCACTTCTGCTTTTCATACCGCAGCCCGAATATGTCTGACACTGACACTGTGTGCTCCTTCGATAAACTATCTTCCGATATCGATAAGATTCTGGAAATATCCCCCTCTTCTGAAATCGTTCTTGCTGGCGATTTCAACGTCCACAACACAGTGGCTCAGACATTCTTCTACTAGCCCGTCTGGAAGACACGTCGAGTTATTTAGTGAGTGATTTAATTTACAGCAACTGGTTAAGTGTCCGACTCGTGTTCCTGATACTTTGGGGCACAACGTGCATCTCTTGAATCTATTTCTAACATCACATCCAGAAAAGTACTCGGTTTCGGTAACTGCTCCCTGGGGTAATTCGGACCACTGTCTTATCTCCGCCCAATGCTCCATCTCCTCTCTGACAACCACTAACCTAAACCTCACCAAAAGATTAGTGTGGCATTATAAAAATGATGATTGGGCGGGATTTAATAAATATCGCAGAGAGCTGGATTGGTCTGATTACTCTTCTATGAGAGACGTTAACAGAAGCACCGATTATATCTTGAACATCCTATGGCTTGGAATGCATCGCTTTATTCCTCATAGCTTCAAGAACATCAAACCAAATAACACCAATTGGTTTAATGATCTCTGTTGACTATGCACCTGATATTGTTATGTGTGGCGTATTTTAGTGTGTTAATTACTTATATTATTTGCATGGGTGTGGGAGCCTCATTCGCCTCCATATATTGTTATATGTGGCGAATAGGTCAAATGATTCTAGGCTTCTGCCTATGAAGTGCGCCTTCTGAGTTAGAAGGATTAATTCTATTCTATTAATGACTGTTTCGCAGCCATTAAAAATAAGGAAGCAGCCTTCCATGCATATAAATTGTGCCCTTCAGAGGAATTGAGACGTATCTATAGAGATGCGCGGAATACTTGTAATTCAGCAATTATTCGGGCAAAATTCAATTTCGACCAGAGCATCAGACGGAAGGTATTTTCTACTCAGGTAGTAAGAGCTTTTGGTCTCTAGTAAGAACCGTAAAGAACAATTTCACCTGTTCGTCAACACCACCAGTCATTAATAATGGGAATGTTTTTTCTGACTCATTGGACAAGGCCAACCTGTTTGCTGCTAATTTTGCTGCTAATTCGTACTTGCCACCTTCATCGCAGGCTCTCCCATCCCCAGTAGGAAAAAGCCGCTACACTTTCGCACTCGGGAAGTTTTTAGAGTACTTTCGCAACTCGACGTGTCCAAAGCTACTGGGCCTGATGGTTTCTCACCCCTTGTTTTAAAGTGCTGCGCCTATGCTTTGGCTAAACCTCTGCGCAAACTTTTTAACCTGTCATATTCAACAGGAATGTTTCTAAGTGTATGGAAACTTGCTCATGTCCACCCGATACTTAAAAAAGGAGAGGCATGCGACCCCTCTAACTACAGACCAATTGCACTAACCTCGATCGTATCGAAAGTTTTTGAATCACTCATCAACTCTCAGCTGTTGAAATATCTAGAAAATAACCATCTCATCAACGATTGACAGTACGGTTTCCGCGCTGGCCGCTCAACCGGAGACTTACTAACGGCTCTAACGGAGCGTTGGAATCATTGTCTCCATAGTTTTAGTGAGTCCGAAATCGTCGCTCTTGATATTTCAAAGGCTTTTGATAGAGTCTGGTATGCTTCCCTTTTAGCCAAACTTCAAACATTTAGTCTGAACCCTACCCTCGTTTAATGGATAGAGAGTTTTTTGTCAAGCCGTTCAATCCGTTCAGTAATTGACGAAGTTACATCTGATTCCTACGAAATAAATGCCGGTGTACCTCAGGGTTCAGTTCTTTCACCAACCTTATTTCTTCTTTTTATTAATGAGCTATTATCCCTTACTCTCAATTCTATTCGCGTATTCATTTGATTTTGTAATGAATTCACGTGGAAATGCTACAGAAGTCATTCGGGAACGCATGTTTGGATCACTAAACAACGACTTTTCTATGGTCCTCGCTTTGGGCAGAGCAAATCGTGTTACGTTTAATGCATCCAAAACTCAATGCTATTTAAAATCCCTTAAAAAACGCCCAGTTCACCCCCAACCCATTTCAGTCGACGGAGTGAATATACCCAATTCACCCTCCCTAAATATCTTGGGTATTGAGATATCCAGCAAACTTAGCTGGGCTGATCATATATTTGCAATCGCTAAAAGTGCGATGAAATGTTTGGGTTTTCTACAGAGATGTAAGAAATATTTCACCCCACCTGACTTAGCGCTGATCAACAAGTCCCACATTAGGCCTAGACTTGAATATAATTCCCATATTTGGGCAGGGGCAGGACACACCGCATTGTCCGCGTTAGATAGAGTCCAGCGTAAGGCTATTAAACTTATTGGCAATTCCTCAATCTCTGAGGGCCTTGACTCTCTAGAGCATTGACGGAATGTTGGTTGTCTCTCAATCTTCTATCGCTATTTCCATGGCCATTGTTCTAACGAAATTGCTAGCCTGATTCCTTGTAGACCAATGACAACGCGCGATACAAGATCTACAAGTCGCTCTCACCCCTACACTCTCCAGGTCAAATTTGGACGTAGCGTCAAATTTCGGGAATCTTTTCTAAGCAGAACAACACGAATGTGGAACAGTTTACCATCTTCTGTTTTTTCCTCGTCTTATGAGCCTGAAACTTTCAAACGGGGCGTATATCGACACCTCCTTCACTAAACCTCGTAATCCATTTGCCTCATCCTTAATTCCTTTCGTGTCAAGGCTGTGCTTTAGCATCATAGGGCATCCCCTGAGCTTTGGCAACATCATATATATAAAAAAAAATTACCGATGTTGCGTGTAAGCAACTTTAACTTGAAGAGCTTTTAAATCGTTGGTACGTGATCGCAGAATATTGAAAGCTTTCCAACTTTATTCTTTGAAGTTTGTCTTATAGAAAAAGGATGGCAGTATAACGTACATAACGGTTTATATTTTATGGACGCCTAGATAGCATATTTTTTACAATACAAAAAATTCCGCTCGCTAGAAATAATTCGGGCATGAAAGGGTTAACTGCAAAAAGTAATGCAAAGTTAATGTAGTAGTAGTAGTAGTTAAGTCATTTTTGCTCGGAACATTTCTCTGATTCGTTTTTGCCCGGAATCTCACGCGATTCGTTTTTGCGCGGAACATTTTCAAAGCCATATTTTTTCGGACCTTGCTCAGTTTTACTCTCAGTCGGTGAATTAATCGAGCAGCGCATTCTTCGAGCTTAATTTTGAGAAGGGGTTTTTTAAAATGGCACTAATTTTAATTACGATGTGAATAAAAAGCTAATAAAAATTAAAAAACTCATTTTATGGCAATGGTTCCTACAGCTTGCGTCTGTTCGAATTTGAATTTCAAAAATCTTTCGTTTTCTTTACATATGGCAGTTACCTTGAGAAAATACGACGTTCTTCGTTGGGGTTGAGTTGTCTATGAATAGAAAGTTATGTGGCTACCAGGAATACTTGTTCTATTTTTTTGCAAACTTCCGAATGATAATATAATATAATATGCGATAAAATCTAGATTGCTTCAATATATAAATAAAAATGAATTAATTTCATTGATAAATCTTACGTCACCTCCTTAAATTATGATTAGCATTCTTAGAAAAAGTAGTCTTGTTTTATTCTAAACAATTTGCATTTGTAATTTGTTAGCATGTATCTTGTGACTTGTGCTATGGACTAGCAAATACCATCGGAATTAGTAAACGGACGTCTGCATTAAAGAAATTTTGATTTTATTACTTTGCACCTGTTTAGTTGTACACCAAGTACAAACCAGCCATTTATCTTGTAAGCTCTCCTCTAATAAATTTTGCAATAAATTGAAAAAATTTCCATAAAATGTAAAGGTAAGAATGATTATCGCTTTACAGCGCAATCAAAAAATAAAAACAAATTCTGGCTCGGTCAAAAATAGTAAGCAATCACGTGTAGTTACTTTTTTGTTTACATTTTTCCCGGACTTTCCAGACCAAAATAAAACCCCAAAACCAGTTGTTGAAATATCAAAATTGCTTGGTTTTATTGGTTTTTGCAAACCATTCGCACTCGAATTAACATTAATTGCTTGCTATAATTGCGTAGCGATCTTTTGGTCTGCGATTTCAAGTTTCGATTGAACAACAAAAATGTTTGTTCTTTTGCGAAAAACTGCAGACAAGATCACTTTGCTCTTTCGGAATCCACTTCTTCGAAACGTAGAGCTTGAGCTAGACTGTCCGGACCAATCAACCAACTCTATTAAAGTAATGATGGCGAGCCTATAAGTTGCCGTTTTATTATGACGCGATAGAATTTTATCACTTAGCCTTGAATCTCTTGAGGAACTTGCAACTAAACCAGTCTATAGAACTTTAAGTCGAACCGGTTGGTACAGGTTTTTTCTATTCTAAAATCTTGTACTTTGCTTTGTCTGCAAAAAGCTTTTCTGTTTGAACTTCAGATGATCGTTGAAGCGTTTTATATTGACGAAGTGTTGGCGCTGTTTTTTTTTTCTGTTATTATTTAAACTAATCTGCCCGGTTTTTAACAGCTGTTTTCTTTCATCAATCTTCGGTGACAGCATGAAGGTCAAGTAAAGATGGGTGTTTCGTAATCATTGATCGGTTTTAGTTCTAACGAAATTTCAAAAATTCGTGTAAATTTCAGTTCATGGCAGAGTTCTCAACCGTCCTATAATTATAGTACGTGTACTATAATTTGACTAGCTGTACTATCCGCAATCCTGATTCCATTATAGTGCGCAAGTGTACTATAATTTCACTTCGTCGAAATTCTAGGTTCTTTACTGCAAATACTGGAATTTGCATAAACTCCAATACTGTACCCTCTCCACTTAATTTCTCCGTAGATCACTCTGGATCACACTGTAGCTTTTCCTGCATTGATGAGGTTGAGGCTGCGAACGCTATTAATTCTATTCAGTCGAATGCAACTGGGCCAGATGATATCTCCCCACGTTTTGTAAACGCTAATTTTACCTTTCATCATTGGAGCCATCACTAAAATTTACAACAGCTGCCTCACATTCAGCGTGTTTCCATCTCCGTGGAAGGAGGCTTTAGTAGTCCCTATAGCTAAGAATTCTCGTCCCAATGCCCCGTCAGATTTTAGACCGATAAGTCTATTATGTTTTTTAGCGAAGGCCTTAGAGAAGATAATGGCAAAACAGATATCGGAGCATTTAATTCTAACTGGCTCTTAAAGTCGTTGGCAATCGGGATTTCGTCCTAAACATAGTTGCGATACGGCTCTTCTAAAAATCACAACTGATATCAGAACTGCTTTTGATAATGATCGTGTAGTGTTTTTAGTCCTTTTAGACTTCACGAAGGCTTTTGACAGTGTCGATCACGCTAAACTCCTTCTCAAACTGAAAAACTCTTTTGGATTTGGCTCATCTTCTCTGAAATTACTTAAATGCTTTCTGACTCATCGCTCACAGCAGGTTAAAATCGACGAAATCATCTCGCCAAAGCTTTTGCTGTATACTGGTGTCGCCCAAGAATCAATATTAGACCTTTGCTGTTCAGTCTTTTTATTAATGATTTGCCGTCTGTCATTAAAAATTGTTCTGTGCACTTGTATGCTGATGATATGCAAACCTATCAAGATCGCCCCATAGAAATATATATTGTTAGTGTATTTAATAATAGTGTATAACGATTAAAATATATTTTATTGATTGTCAAATGAAAATCATCAACTGTGCAATTTATTCCAACATACAACCTACGGATAAAGTAAAAATTTTTAGTAAATTTCCGTACACATTAGTTTTTACGCCTTTAATAATTAATTATTAATAATAAATTTAATAATTAAATTCAATCACAACATTATTAAAATAGAACGATCTTACACTCAAGATATAGGGATTTATACGGTTTTGTATTGGTGTTATCGCTTTTACCGAGCATACTATAATTCTAAGGTTGGTACTATAATTTCACCACCACGATACTATCTCCCACTCTAGCCGACCTGAGAACGATTGAGGGCGATTTTGAATTTATCTAAATTTCATCGAACATCTTAAGAAAGCCAGATCTCTAATCATAGCATATTCAAAAAAATATTGACTAACTTGGAAGTTCTGAATCGATCTTTTTTTATATCGGCAGGAGGAGAAAGGGTCGGTTTAATGCACCTAACAGACTATATATTATTATGCTTCATTTATTATAAAGTAATTTAGAGCAAATAAGCTGTAACGAGTAAATATCTAGATGAATAGACCGTTGGTCGGAGGAGGCAAGTGTGGGTTGGAAGGGGTAGAGGAGGGTCGGATGGTTAATAACTTGGGCGGAGGGTTGGAGGTGAAAAATGGTATCTTTTTCGATTTTGCTGTTAAATGAAGATTAATATTTTGGAAGGTGGTAAAGAAGGATGATTTATCGCGCCCCTCCCAGAATATTGAAAGGTGGTGTTTACCTGTTGGTGGTGGAGTTCTGTGCGCGGTTAGGGGGGGTCTCTCGTGCTCGGTCGTTGACATTTCAGCCTCCCGCGATCTCGAGCTCTTATGCGTGGTTCTAAAATTTCCCACCAGAAGCTTATTTGTTCTAACTGCATATGTTCAGCAGGACTCCTACGCCGTGTACTTGTCTAACATGAGAGCCACGCTGCGTTACGATCCTAAACAGTTCTGGAGGTTCATCAATTCGAAACGTAATTGTGACGCTTATCCTTCCTCCTTGAGGTACCATGACTATGAGAGCGATGACTCCTTTACATTTCCTAGCCGAATTTTTCCGAACTTCTTTCTGTGATTCCACCTGTGATATTTCCACCTTTGACTTCGACCACTTGACGTGGGTCCCGCCTACTTCCCTTGAGTCTAAGGACTTAGTATTTCACGACGCATGTGTTGCTGAACATCTATCTAATTTGGCAGACGGCTTCTCGAGTAGTCCCGATGGTATTCCCGCTTGCTTCTTGAAGAAATGCCAACTGCCTCTAGCTGGTGTCCTCTGTTATCTGTTCAATTTGTCCTTGCGTTCTGGACGCTTCCCCGAAGTTTGGAAGATTTCGGTTTTGATCCCGCTCAATAAGAAAGGAAGCAAATCTGACGTTTCCAACTATCGACCGATTGCCAGCCTATGCCATACTGCGAAGGTCTTTGAGTATCTCGTCAGCGACATACTCCGATTTCACTGCAGTCCTTTTTTGCGGTCTTTCCAGCACGGCTTCCTTAAAGGTAAATCGACGACTACAAACCTTCTTGAATTCGTTAAACATTCTCTGCCGACCATCGAAGCGGGGAAGCAGGTGGACTGCGTGTTTACGGATTTTAGTAAGGCCTTCGATAGGATTGACCATGGAATCCTAATCTATAAACTGTCTATTCTTGGATTTCCTCATGGCTTCGTGGATTGGCTGTCCTCTTACCTGTCTGGTCGTACACAGCGGGTCCTATTCCGTGGTGCTCTTTCCAACCAAATCATTGTCACCTCCGGAATGCCTCAGGGTAGTATTCTTGGCCCCCTCCTGTTCATCATGTATATTAATGATGTTTCGCTTCTGCTATCCCATAGTAAAATTTTATGTTATGCAGACGATACCAAGATTTTTCGCACTGTGACCCGCGAAATAGACTGTGGTCTCCTGAACTCTGACTTGGCTCCGTTCTGTGATTGGTGTTCACGCAACCGCCTTCCGTTAAACACAGATAAGTGCACCTCTCCTCCTCTTCGACTACACTGTTTTTTTTTATGTCTTGGGTAGGGCGGACAGGATGGAGGACTTGAGCGTCGTCCTTAACTATTGTCTTTCTCTCGAGGATCATGTGGACTCGATCGTTGCTAAGGCTAGATCGATGTTGGGTTTTGTTAAAAGATGGTCTAAGGAGCTTGATGATCCCTACTTAACCAAACTTCTCTACTGCACCTTCGTTCGGCCATTTTTGGAATACGCTAGCCCTGTGTGCTCCCCCTAATTTGCCGTGTACGTCAACCGCGTCGAGGCAGTGCAGCGTAGATTCCTTAGGTTTGCTCTCCGCGGACTTCCCTGGATTAATCCTTTGCTTCTCCCCTCTTACACCGATCGTTTGTGTCTGATTTCTCTCGACACTCGAAAAGAGGCGCAATATTGCCAAAATAGTATTTTTGTTTGATATATTGCAGGGAACGATAAACTTACCCGAACTACTGGAGGCGGTTAACATCTCGATCCCGCAACGCTCCTTAAGAAATTGAGAGTTCCTGTACGTCCCTGGTCATCGAACTCTATATGGGATGCACGAGCCCATCACGTCGATGTCTCGCCTCTTCTGTAGTAGGTGGTAGGTGCGGGAGGAAGGGGCTGTAAAATGTTTGTCCAAATTTACACCCTTCCCCGCCTCTCCTCACCGTCCCTTGACCGAGACCTCCCAATTTTCAGTAGTGCGGGTACCATTTTTCACCTCCACCCTCTGACCCTCTGCACCTCCACCACTCCACCCAAACTTTTTAACTAAAAGCCTTTTTGGTAATCTCGAATTATTTTGTAGTTTTTCTGAAAAAAAATATCCCAAAAGAAAGCCAATTTTTTCGGCCTTTAGAGTGGCCTAACGCCTTAAGAGAAGTTATTATAAATTCTTAAGATTGGCATAGTACTTACTTCCATTGTTCGAAAATGTTATCCTCGGTCAAGCAAGAGTTCTCGTTAATTAGTTGTTTTACCGTGGTTCTTTGATCACGACAAAGTTCTGATGTTTTCCACGAAGTTCGTTTATTGCGCAAAAATGTCCATGCGCATTTGCCAATCTTGACATATTCTCTACACTGTAATAGTGCTCTTCAAAAACTTCAATAACGCTTGAGTGCCTATTAATTAATTATAGTAGCCAAGATGCTTGGTTACCTA
Organism: Leptarthrus brevirostris; assembly: GCA_964036015.1. Taxonomy (NCBI): domain Eukaryota; kingdom Metazoa; phylum Arthropoda; class Insecta; order Diptera; family Asilidae; genus Leptarthrus; species Leptarthrus brevirostris. The sequence continues at coordinate 13,597,131 of OZ038373.1, forward strand.
CATCCCAAGCAAGTCATTTATCAAACTGTTGTTAGGCTCGTCGTAAAATGAGAAAAAAAAGAAGAGGGCCATGTATTGATCCCTGAGGCATACCATATTTAAGACATTGAGCATTTTAACGAATTAACTGTACTTGTTACGAAGGGTTATATTAAAAGAGGATCAGATGAATCAAATTATAATTTTCTTACCAAATTCGTTAATATGATTGTAATACTATTAACATGGAGAGACTGTTAGGATGATAAATGTGATATTCAAGAGCTTTCCTAATATCTTATAGCTTTACCAAAACAGTGCTGGATTCGTCAGATATATAGAGTTCTAATTTTAACTCAAAAAATCGAAGTACTAGGAGATGTATATCGTATGGAAACAGTGTCCCATATGAACTATCAAAGGCTGCAATTAGCCCGCCCAATGAACTCTGAAATCTTAATACTAACTTAATACTTTTTTTTATCGCTGATTTGGATTGCACGTCAACAACTATCACAGATGGGGTTGTTAACTAAAAAAACATATTTTTTGAAATTCTCTCTCTTTTGATCCAGAAATAAAAAAAAAATATGTTTTTAATATATTTCTCAGATCTACTCAATAGCATTCAATTTACGCAGTCTCCACGCCCTTGTGATTTGAGGTGGGGGAGGAGGGCGGACGCGGTTAAGTAGGCAACATTGTAGTCTTAGATAGTAGCCTCCCCCCATTTTTTATTGTAAATTTGGTTTACAACTGAACATTTTTGATCATGTATATGAAACTATTATCTCACAAATGTAACAATAAAATAACTGCTAAGTATATCGTCAATGGAAATATAAGGTGTCGGCCTTCCATTCCATTTATGGTTCAAACCTCAGAGGCGATGACTTCCAATTACTTTCTGCTGGCAACATGTTACGATAAATCACTGGGGTTGCAGGTTGCAGTCGATGGTTTCGAAAGCACCTTAAATTGTAGGTCCACTTAAAATCTCGAATCGGGTGAAGTTCTTCTCCCACTCCATAACCAAAAGGGGTATTCGAACTGGAGCGACGACTGTGTCTTCTTTACCCATAAAGTTTTCAGACTGATCTTCTTTTTATATTACTCAGGATTCTGCAACATACACAATTATCTGATTTACAAACGGATACAAGTAGCTGAAAATTGTCAGTACGAAAAAAATATTATTTTATACAAGTTTTTCGGGTCTTATGATATTCTAGAAACGAATTTCTTAAAAAATAACGAACACATTTGAGAAGTGATCAACCATCTGGAACAGCAACCAAATGAAGCTTCACAATAGTAACTTGGAATTGAAAAAATTCTGTTTAAAATTAAAATATTTTGTTACATAATCGGCTAAAGGCACAAGGCTAAATTCCTTTGACTGGCTGCAGATCTTCTGACTATACCGAGTACAACCAACCCCGTTCTTCTTAGCTGCTCTTTGAAATCGTTCCAATATCGACTGCTCTTGCCAATCTTAAGGCTAATCTTCGCAGCCATTTCACTGAATGTATTCTTAGTCACAAACTCATACACACAAGGCTTAGATTTCTTCCGGCCCCTCATTATGCGTCAGACTACCTTGCTGTAGTCTGGATTGTTAGACCTTCGTTTATTCCCATTAAACGTTTTTGTTTATTGACCGCGTTCGCTATAGCACCTCTCTTCTTATTCCACTCCATTTCCTGTCTATTGTTCTGCACCCTACTTCTGCAAACCCTTTCTGGGCACCACTTCTGCGCACCCACTAGGAAAATAGCATGTGATAGAATTTAAAGAAAGAATTTAGTTTTTTTATTTCGAAGTCAGCTTACCCTTGTTATCACAACGAACGGCGTTGTGACGCCGCCAAGGTATACAGAATACAAGGTAAGCCGAATAAGTGTTTGACACATTTCAGCTGATCGATTGTTCCCCTCGCTGAGATGACAAGGGGTGTGGGGACAAAACGGTAGCCGAATAAAGTGGTCTGATTCGGATCTCTCGGTACCTTTGGAAGATTTTTACCTCTCACACCAACAACAGCAACTGCCCTCCCTCCACCAATGGCCATTTATCGTAATCTGTTGTCGGTAGTAAAACACCAATGGGTCGTTGCCCGTAGGGCTGGAGCCAGGTAGTTATCACGTACTCCACCGATGGCTTTTCGAAAGTGTAAAATAATTGGTGTAATGTATGTCTTCTAGAATCAACCACGAAAGTGACACTTGTGTAAAACTTTAATTTTACTTGTAGTCTAGTTACTTAATGAATGTAGACTTTCTTAGAATATAAAATTTGTTCGCACTTAAAAAGTTGTTTAACTTGCCAATGCTATGCATTACACTACCACATAAAAATTTCTACCTCCAAGGCACGAAACGACCTTTGCACGACTTTGTCCTTAACCTCGACTTAAAAGACTTTAAAGTTTTGAAAACGTGAAAGTATCCTGTCCCAGGTAAACAAGATTATACACAGTTTTCCGCTACTTTTTTAAGGTAATTAAATTTTCACGTACAGTCTTCAGCAGAGCGAACGGTTGTATCGCCGTATTACTTTCATTCCCTTACGACGGAACTGAACTCAGTGAAAACGTCAGCGCAGTCCCTTTTAATTAAAATTTTCTTGGGCACTATAAAAACTTGGGAGAAAATGTGTGAACCTACCATCAAAGCATTCAGCGGCGTCAGCAGGTGTTGAGCACCTTGTTGACATATTTTAATGTAGAAAAAGGTGAGAACGATTTCCAGCGTGCCGGCATACCTATAACTTGAGGCGAAAACAGCAACACTCTCAGAAAATGGTTTCATGCTGAAAATATGGAAATGAATTCTTGTCCCGAGACTTTAACCAACTTGAAGTCCTTTTCAGTTTGTAATTATACTCCTTTTTAGAGAAAATGAAATAGCGTTCTGCAGCACACACCAAGAGCACTGCACTATTTTGGTGAAGGAATGAAGCCTTTTGTTTTACGGCAAATAGCGACTTTGTCATGGACACTAAAAGTCAGCTGAGTGCCTCTAAATTGTTCACTCTAATCAAGCTGAAAGCTTGCTAAGAAAAGAAAACGTCTCGAGAAAACTTCAAGGATTGAAATTAACTTTTGAAAAAGAACGAGTGCAACAATATCGAAATAGTGTTTTGAAGCGCTAGTCTCAGGGAAAAGTCATTATCATAAAAACGATTCACTTTTCAAAAACAAAGGCGCCATGAAAGAAGGACAAAACACAGAACGGGAAGGACCACCATCGAAACCCATTTGCAACAATAACAACTGTGCTAAGAAATCTCTTAAGATAAAGAGGCTGGCTCTGATTGTACCAGCCTGAAACTGCTTATCTCACCACTCGTCTATTTCGTCCAATTCTTGGCAGAATGCGGTTTCTAGATTAACATGAGAGCCTTCCCGGCTAAGCGCTGGGATAAGATGAACTGAAAAACCTAAACGACGTTAGATAATTCTGAAATCTTTTTCTAGCCCAACATTCTCTCCACCCCTGAGGGAATTGGATATCCAGTATTCAGGCCCTGCGCTCATATCTAATGCCTTTATTCAGACGTTTTTAATTGGATGAATACCCTGAAATAAAGGCTCCTCTGAATCGGATGCTGAGAAAGTGTTTGACGACAATAACTGATGGATTTTCCGGACTCCTGGCTTCATTAATTGACTTGATAGTCGCAAGCTCTCGGGTATTTACGAAGCAATTTGCTGCTTAATGGTGATGGCCATGTTCTTATAGATTTAATTAAGATCTGTGTGATGGCCATGGCCACAATTGAATGGATGCCTATAGTATTATGCTTGTGCGAACTTAATTGAAGGCGAGTGATACTGCATGAGCAAGGAATAGTTGGGAAGATAGGTATTCTTATATGACATGCTGAATGTTATTGTTACCGTGCCAAAAAGTAGTCGTATTGAGAGCTTCAGGGTATATAGTGTGGGTATTGATTAGATTGCTATTTGCTGTTGAATTCGCAGATGCTTAAGAATTAAGATTAACAAATGATGATACGAAATAAATTCAAGAAGTCCACGTATCTCTAAGTAAATGGCGACATCGTTCTTTCAGAAGGTATATTGTTACTTCGTGTGAGATCTCAAGCTAACTACGCTTTGTGACAGTAATCGAATATAGATAGGATTAGAAATCGTCGTGAACTATGATCCTTGAAGAATGACAGTTTGCTGTCATCATCCTTAAATATTAAAGAAGTTGAGGATAGTAATAACTGTGTTCTATGTCAGCGTGTGGTAATATGTATGGTACATTTATGACCACGGCTTCGCTGCCGTTCTTAATTTCTATATTAAAGCGATCATAAGAGAAGTTTCGTTTTCACTAAATATCGTACTTAATACGGAACAAATAAAATTTCTAAGTAGAGTCAAGACATAGTGTTGGCACAGGGTTTTTCTATGCTTCAAAAATAGGCTAATGGGGAGAAGTTCGTCTGAATGAAAAGCGACAATATAGGGTACGGTAGCTGTTGTTTCATCCCAAACGAGAGCATCCAAGAGTTCCAAGAGAAATTAGATACCATGGAATACACCTTCCGGGAATATGAAGGAGCTACTGTTGTCGCTGGAGACTTTAATGCCAGAGCAGTTAAGCACACTGACTCAAGAAGGAGGCGTATTATTGAGATGACTATAGAGTCCTTGGTAACTTAATGAAGTGCTTAAGTTGAAAGCCGAGTTGTATGGTCAGTCCGAGCTATCCGAGGCATACTGGACTTTTTATATGTTGCGTTTGATTTTAAGGTAAGCGGGTTACAAGCCTACCTTACCAGCGGATTTTTTTTTTGAGCGGTAGGTGAAAATCTCCCAAAGACACCAGGAGACCCGACTGTCTTTGGTAGTGTAGGATTTTTACTCACTGAAAACACCTCTCTAGGGATTAGCCGAATCAGACCACTTTATTCGGGTCCCTCTTCGTCCCTACTCCCGGACTAATCCAGTTTTCTTCCCCCACGTCGATTCCCCGGGTCGAGTTAAGCATTTGCTTATGAGACTCCTCTCTATCTTTCTGTCTTCCAACCAGTGGCGTGCCGTTCCACTGTTCCCAATTCTCCCGCGTGACCCACAACTGTAAAAGGCTCTCCGCCGTGCTTCTGCCTAAGGCAGTTTACGGCTCTGGACCTGGGAAACTCGAAGCAGCTCTCAATTTAGCCAGTACATCTGCTATCTCGTTGCCTTCGATCCAGGATAGTAAGCGTGCTGGTTCCTATTTAGTGGGTAACTTACGAGCAGAGTCCCTTCGATGTGATAAGCTACAGTTCTCTCCATTGTTTTTAACAGAAAAGACTTCAGGCTCACGGGTTTGAAGGACTTCGCCTCAATATAGTCTTTTCTTCCAGGTTTCGATAGAAATGTGACCTTAGCTTCTCTCCACGAAACCGGGACGTACCCCATTGCTAAGCATGCTATGTATATGCCCCTGAGTATTGGTGCTACAATCTCACTGCCCCACTGAAGTTGGGCTGGGAATATACCATCTAATCCTGCTAACTTGAACGGTTCAAACGACCTAATAGATCGTTTTACCATCTCAAGCGACACAATACTTCAGAACGATCCATGTCATTCGCTCCTTGTTTTCTCAGAGGCCACGGCATGTCCGATATGTAGCTTCCCGGAAAGTTTTCACCAGGATCTCATTTGTTACGTCCCAGGTTTCTGACATCTTTCCCAATCTATATGGAACCAGTCCGAGGCTTAAGACCGGGTCATTTGAGACCATATTCTAAAGTCGGCAGACCTCAAAGATATTTCTCGTATTCGACTAGTAGTCCCTCCACGACTCTCTCTTCTTTCTGCGTACAGCTTTCTTCATCTCGTTTTTTAATGCCTTGTATCTGCTCCAGGCTTCTTCTTCCTGGATCCTCGTGGCTCGGTTGAAAGCCTTCCTGATCTCCTTCCTCAGTGCTTCCAGTTTCTTGTCCCACTAAGGGGTTGGGTCCTATTCCGCTAATTCAGTTGGAATGCAGGCTTTGCAATGCGCCCCCTCTTCAGCTTTCTCTCTCTCTCTCTCTCTTGCACTGTACTTTTGGCTACACTAAGTGTCCATGCCGTCAGTTTATCCCTTAACACCTCCTGATACTTCTGACTATTGGTGTTCTTAGGGAACCTGATCAGCCTCCTTCTACTCCTCTCATTTTTCACATATCGAATGTCAAAAGTTATGGCTCTATGGTGTGAAAGCGTCACCACATTAGCTACTCTCTAATTGAGCACTCTAACCAACAAGTACGAGTCCGAGCTCAACTCCCTCCCTACTAGCGTCTTCCCTTATTATTTAGGTTGCCTTCCAGTCGGCCTACCTCCATAACGGCTTTTCCGCCTGACCTCTGCTGGCCTCGTTCCCATATCTCTCTTCTCGAGACACTTTTTATTTGAAGGTATCTTTGATGTAGGAGTTCTGGTTCCTCAACCTTTTTAGGATGATATCCTTGCCCTCGGGTTGCCCTGCGACAAAAGTCATCACCCCGCTGATGTTCTTGATCGCATCAACACGTTCCACCTTTAAGTTCATTCCATCCCAGTGGTTGGACAATCCCTTGACGGTTTCACATAGCCAGCGCTTGGATTTTTGGTTCACACAGCTTAGTGTGATTCATTCGTCCTCCAAGGCCACTGAATTCACCCCGATGTCACCCGCTTTTTCAGGAAGCGAATCAATGACTCCTAAAAGGGCTTCTTTGAAGAGAAGCAGATTCTTGTCTTTAAGACACTTCCCTGCTAGCGGCTGTGACACCGAGACGGAGATCAATTGACGCAGCCCATGAGTAGGTTTTTACGCCTTCTCCATTCTTTTTGGCTCCTTCCCTGTTCTAGTGATTTCTTTTCCGCTTCCCTAGGTCCGGCGCTCCTTTCTTTGCTCGGATCCGCTCGCGCTTTCCCATTCTGGGATCCGAACTCGTACCCCCGCAATACCCCCGTTTCTGATAGTATCCTGGAGGTAGAAGCAATTGTTGCCGGCTGCTCAAATTCCTCTGTTCCAAAGGTCGTCGTTGATTCTCTTCCATCCGCGGAGTTATCTGACCTAACTGTACACCGCAGACTCGATTAGCCGGACCCTCCTCATCTGCTGTAGGATCTGTAAGGGCAGATGTTTCAAGTTTGTCAGCTAACTGCCTGACCTCCTGCTCCGCACCTGCCTTCATTGCAGCCGTAGCTGATGCTAAATGCTGCTCTTTCTCTTCCGCTTAAGCTTCTTGCGCATCTCAGCATTCGAGTATGAGCTCGCGTGTTCTTCCGCTAGATTTGTTGCCACGTTGCGAGCCGTTTTCTTTAATACTTTGGAATATTGCTTTGCTTCAGATTGCTCCAGCCTAGAAACGCTGGTTTGATCTGACCTGTGAAGGTCTGTTTCTACCTGCGCTACCTTACCTTCCCCGACCCACAGGTATGGAGGAGGAACAAATGGACCGGACAGGCAGAGATCCTCCAATACCAACCCTACTCTATTACAACAGGAGATTGAGCTGCCCCTGAGGAGATATCACTTGCGATCCCTTAACCCCGGATCCTATGAGAGGTATCAGGCCATTTTTGGAAGTCCCATCCTCAGATGGTTCCTTTTCAAGACTCCCTCAGCGTGGCTCTACAACTTTGAAGTTAGAGGATTTATTCAATAGGCTTACTGCTCCCGTGTTCTGTGTTAGCATGCGCCAGATACACTTTCGTTCATAATACCAGAATGGCTATCACACGATCAGCGGGTTACAACCTACCTATTGTTGTCTTGATGGAGAATCACACCTCTCCTCTGATATCTACGACGTTTCTCTCTCATAGTTGGCTTCACTTTGTTCAAAAGCATATCTGTGTAGTATTGGCTTTCACCATACACTTTAGTGATTCTAGAGTATATATTAGCTGGTTTTTCACTTTCAGCAAGTTAAAAACGAATCACAGAACGTTGTTCAAACAATGTGGAATTTTCATGTGGACTTGCCATCGTTAAACTTAATTTTGAGGTTATAAACACAGCAATGTTGATCCAACAGCTGATCAGGACTCATATCAGTGATGCCAACTTAAAGTCCTAAAAGTACCAAACTTGTCCTATCAACCATTTTTTCCCCAGACCAATTTGTCTCTTTAATTATTGAATGACTCTCGTATATGGTGACTGGTCTAAACTGATAAATTTAATTGCTAAATATTGGAACAGGCGAGCTATACTAAAAAGTAAAGTGTTCCCATTGTCATAGATTTGAATACTTTATAAAAATCGTCAAATTCCAAAAGCATTATGGAGATCATGCAAATGAGAGAATTTGAACGACAGGAAATGCATTGTCGTAGAGAAAATCACATATGGCGAAAGGATATCTTCCAGAAAATTCTTCATGTTTCTACGTTGGAAACAGATTTTTACCTTAATGCTCTTAGAATGAAAGCTCCTTTTTTACGTTCATCTCGGATTTAAATTATTCACTACTTGGAGTAAACTCCTCATCTGTCAAAGTGGTGAACACACACCAGAATATTTTTTTGCGTCTATACTCATAATGAAATAGCCATTAAATACCCACAGACAACTTAAAGCTGGATATTTCGAAAGACCTTAAGTAGAACGTACAACGGAAAAAGGCTCTCCTCAGGATTAGCACTTGCAATCTCTCGATATTATGTTCAGCGCATAGAACTATTAAACCGCTGACAAAGAAAAAAAACAGGACTAAGGAGGAAATGTTAAAAGAAAATTTTCAATGCAGAAGAAGAAGCAAAAGAAAAGTTGGTCGAGTGCCTTTGACTTGTTGTGAGTCAAGGGAAAGTGGGCTCGAAGACTTTAGTTGTTCAGGCTTCTTATACGCCCCATCAGCCCTACACCTCCGTTTGCTTTATATACAACAAAAATCATCAAAAGTGTTGCATGCACAATGGCATCAACACCCATTCTACCCCTGCGGGACTTCGGAATCGATTTTTGCGCTATGCAAAAGGAATTCCAGCAGAATTTCATAGAATGTCCCTCTTTACTTAAAATTTATGTAAACGAAGATATTATCGATTCGTTAAAGTAATGAATATCTAGTGTAGTGCATCGACGCGGGGGCGGGACGGCACGACAGTAGGAGCATGCAAAAATCGCCTTGGGAAGTAGATTAATTTTGCTTTGCCTTTCAAACTTGTGATGTAAAATCATATCTAGATCTGTGGAGAAGTAGTTAGTTCTTACAAAAGGGAGGGAGCCTTTTGCTTTTTTTTGCCTATAATTTGCGATTATTTGATGATTCTGCGGTAAAAACTTGAAAAAGAAATTTTAATAATGGAAAGACTATGTTGAGATCAAATGAGGTCTTTTACGTTTGATAGTCAGACAAAGTCCTCCTTAGTAGGGGTTAAGTTCGAAGCGCTGGCAATGAGGTAATAGCTTCCATTCTAAAAAGAGGAAATTAAAGCTTTGGGGCAAATTTATTCCAAATAAAAGAAGGACTGAGAAGTAATAAAAAACCGAAAATTTTCAATTATAAGACATTCAATAACGTCCAACTCATTCACCTCTAAATAGCTTCTTTGATATTTTAACATTTATGAGTTACGTAGTTCAGATACCATGATGAGCTCTGAGTATAGTATACAGCGCAATGGGTAATTACACTACCCTACAAGATTTTTCCTCTGGACAATGAATAGTTGTTTCCGCAGTAATTTTTCCCGCTGAAACCAAATCAGAATTGATCTATCACGTCAGGTTTCTGAGATATTCTAACTTAAAAGTGAATGCACTCGCTTCTTTGGGTGTGAATGCCAATATTATGTCGCTGATCGGTCAGATGCTTCATGGCAGGACCATCAGCTCAAAGCTGGGAGAGGCTCATGCTACCAGAACTCTGAGCACGAGCACAAAGCAAGGTGGATTCCTATCTCCTCTTCTTTGGAATCTGGTGGTGAACAAACTGCTTCTAATCCTGGAAGGGGAGGGCTATGGAGTGGTTGCCTATGCGGACGACATCACTATAGCTATCTCGGGCAAATTCCTGCCTGTTATAAGGGATCTTATGCAGAATGCCCTCACCAAGTTTACCAGGTAGGCGGTGGGGCGTGGGCTTTGCGTTAACCCTAACAAGACCGAGGTGGTCATCTTTACTAGGAAATAAAAAATTCCTCCCGTTGACCCTCTGTATCTGAATGGCACCCGCCTAGACTTTGCCGAGGAAGCTAAATATTTGGGTATCATCCTGGATAGGAAGCTCAGCTGGAAGCCTAATATTCAGGAGAGAGTCAAGAAAGCAACTGAAGGTCTATACTCCTGTAAGAGGGCCATCGGTGGGAAATGGGGGTTTCAACCCAAGCTGGCTCATTGGCTCTATGTTTCAGTCATTAGGCCAATCTTGTTGTATGGCGTGGTTGTCTGGTGGCCAGCACTTCCTTTAGATCTGATGAGTAAACAGATGGCGGGTAATGCTGCCGTTAGACTTACAGCCACATCTTAGTGGTCCAATACTAGAGTTGGGCACTCCATAATTCTGGACTCCTTTTCGCTCCAAGTGGGGCATCTCCACTACACCACTCCTACCTACTCCTTTGTCAATCGTTTCTTATTGACCATTCCAACCAGGCTTGACTGGGATGGGGACACCAATCCCTGTAGGGAGGCCTTTCAAATTTATACAGATGGATCTAAGGTACAGGGTAGGGTGGGGGGGGGGGGGGGGTGTTTTCTCAGAGGCACTGAACATTAGCTTATCCTTCCGTCTTCCAGACTACTGTAGTGTGTTTCAGGCGGAGGTCATGGCTATTCAGAAAGCTTTGAATTGGTTGAGGGAGAACGAAGCTCCAAAGGACATTTGTATCCTTACAGATAGTCAGGCTGCTTTGCTATCCCTCGATTCTGTACTATCGACATCTAGGGCTATTAATAGCTCTCGCTCATATTTGAATGAGCTGGCTGAATGGTATCAAATTCACCTATGCTGGGTCCCAGGGATATTCCAGGAAACTGAGTGGCGGACGAGCTTGCTAGACGTGGTACCACCCTGGAGATCCAATCAAAAAGGACTACTCTTGGTTGGTCCCTGGCAACCTGTAAGATGTTGCTTAAAAAGAGAGCAATCAACTTAGCGAACCACAGATGGGCAAACGGCACTACGTGCCATATTTCCAGACAGATCTGGCCTAAACTGGATCTTAAGCGCTCCAATTTTCTGCTTTCGAGGGGCAGATCTGACCTTAGAATAGCTACTGGGGTAACCACAGGCCATTGCCCTATTGGCTTTCACGCGAAGAGACTGGGTATCCCCTCAAACGACTTCTGCAGAAGCTGCATGGACGAGGAAGAGGGGGAAACTATTTAACACTACCTCTGCCGGTGCCCTGCACTGGCACGCAGGCGAAAGTACTTCTTGGGTAACTATTTCTTTGACAGTCTCTGCGATCTGGCGGCGATTGACGTTGGAGATCGTTGGCGCTTCATCGGCAGCTCCGAATGGTTCCAATGAGGAGGTGGAGGGAATTCTTGGATTCCCGTGGCATTACAATGGGCCTTTTGAGGTCTAAGTGCGCCCTTTAAGGCAGCCACACGAACCTAACCTAACCTAACCTAAAAGTGCAAAAAACACTGTTTTTTGACATATTTGGGGTTATGTAGGACCGTGATTTTTTTTTCAAAAAACTAAGTTTGGGATCTTATAGTACAAGTCTTCTTCTTTCAAATACCATTGAGTTTACTCAAACATCTTTTTTTTCGCTGAAATATCACATTTTGAAATTTAATTATTTATTGACAAGCGAACGACCATAAAGCTTTCGTATCGCGAGAAATTCATTAACATGAAAATTTCAAAATGCGATATCTTGGCAAAAAAAAAGATATTTGAGCAAACTCAACGGCGTTGCTGACCCTTTGCCCAGTTTTCAATTACAGCTATTGCCGACGACCAGCAAAGGCTTCAGAAGGGCTCGGGACGTCGAGCCCTTCTGAAGCCAACAAAGCGTTACCCTGTTATAGGCGGTCAGTTGTTGGAGGATATGGAATCACTCCTTCGTAAGCCTCGAGGATAGAGCCTTTTTGGCTGCTTGAGCACAAGGTTTGACAGCATGGATTTTGGCTTGAAATAGACTGGGCCAACCACCCAATGCAATCGAGAGGTCCAAAGACACCGTTCCAGTACCGTGTTTCATTTTTGAGTCATCAGTAAACCATTTAAGGCTATTAGGGTCCAAACTTGGACCACGGCTGTCCCAGTGTTCTCGTTCAGGAAAGAGCGTTCTGAGTTTTCTGCCAAAGCACAGTTCCTTGGTGATGTGGTGATGTGGTCCGATACGATGCACATATATCTGCCAGGAATGAGTCACCCTTGTCACCAGCCGGCATCTTCGATGTAAGGTGCACTCTCAGGGCGTTAATTGCAGCCGATTTCATGATAGAGATTTGCAAGCAAGTTCAATTATCGTCTCCATTGCATCCGTTGGACAAGTCCTCATTGCTCCCGTTATGGAGAGGCAAGTAAGCCACTGAAGCTTGTTACATTTGACGATTGCCGTCCCCTTAGAACTTTAGGCCACCATACCAAGGCGTCGTAAGTAACAATTGTTTTTACAATCAAATTGTGTAACCACGAAATCATCTTCGGGGCGAGATACACGTTCTTCCGAAGAGACTTCGACAAGCCCGTAGGGCTCGAGTAGCCTTGCTTATGGTGAATTAAATATGAGCATTCCACTCAAGCCTTTTAGCATATGCCCAAGTATTTCACCTCATTGGAATATTAAATGTTCGTCCCTTGTATTGAAATTGGACCAAGGCCCAAATGGTGCCTTCTGATGAACGGCACAAGAACAACCTGAGCGGGGTTAATAGTGGGCATTTCTTTAGCGCACCAGTTGGTAAACATACGCAGAGCTGATATCATTAGATCAGTGACAGTCGAGTTGAACTTCCCCGTAATAGTGATTGCAGGGTTATCCGCGTCAGAAGATATATGCAACTATTTACTTTGTCACCTCCTGGGAAGGTAGAATCGAGCCCCACCTCCTCATTTCCTTCCATAATTCTACTTCCTTCGTTATATCCCGGTAAAATCATCAACAATTTCCAGCAGAAACTATGCAGTTGCGCATCCGGAAAAAGTGGTGGTTTTTGGACGTTTGAGGGGGTGAGTACGGATAAAAACTTTGTTTACTATGATACTCAAGTTCAGCGAATCCGAAGAAAGGGGAGAATTGGGTCTTGCAGGTGCCTGAATTTGTTGTGTTTTTAGGCCAAAATCTCGGCTCATTGATTCCACTAAAATATGTCATTATCCACATTCGCTCGTCCGGTTTCTGCGTGCAAAATTTCAATTGAATCCATTGAATCTTTGGAGCGTTACGCACTAACGGACAGCCAGAACAGACAATCTTCACACTCACAAAAGTTAGGTTAGGTTAGGTTAAAGTGGCTGCCTGAGAAAAGCACACTTAGGCCAAGGAGGCCCATTGTGATACAACGTTGAGGCTACAAAAACTTTAGCAACCCCCATAAAAAATAACCTAAGTAATAGAAGGGAGGACATATACTCCCCTGTGCACCGAGCCAGCTCCCTGTTTCCAGTGGGGCCAGCTCTAGGGAAACCAAACTAGATTTGCCTAGGTTGGTAAGGGTGTACGGCTCTAACTCGTCGGGAACCATTTTGAACTTCTGATAAATCGAGAAAGGTCCCTGAAATCAGTGGAGCCTAGCTCGGTTAAATCTTCAAAGAAGGAGGAGCCCAAAAACTGATTCCTGCGGTTGGCTAGGGCCGGACAGTTGCCGAGGAGGTGGAGTATGGTTTCCTCTTCCTCTTCGTCATGGCAACTCCTACAGAAGTCGCGTCCAGTCTATCGGCGTGTCTGCCTATGAGGCAGTGACCCGTGATAACGGTACTGGTAATCGTTTTGCGTTCGAGTAAGATGAGCTCCCTTGACCGTTTAGGGTCGAGCTTTGGCCATACCTGTCGGGTAATCAGGCAGGTGTGTTCCTCCTGCCACTTAATGTTTGCAATCCTGAGAGACTCCTGTAAGAGTTCCACTTTGCATGTGGCCAGCGGTTTACCCAGCTGGTGGTAAATGTCCGAATCAGGACAAGTGGTACCGATTCTCGCTAGTTCGTCGGCTCTACAGTTACCCAGAATATCACTATGTCCAGGCACCCAGATGAGTCGCACTTTCAGATGCTCAGATATGGCATTTAGTGCTGAGCGACATGTTATAACTGTTTTGGAGGTGGTGTATACTCTCGAAAGGGATTTAATAGCGGCCTGACTATCTGTGAAAATACAAATGTTATCTGTGGGTAGCGTTAGATGATTCAGCCGGTCCGCAGCTACCTTTATAGCCATGATTTCCGCCTGAAACACGCTGCAGTAGTCAGGCAGGCGGAATGAGACATCGAGGTCCAAATGTTCCGAGAAGATGCCTCCACCCACTTTGCCTTCCATTTTGGAGCCGTCGGTGTAGAAAAAAAAAAATTTAAAAAAAATTAAAAATTAATTAAAAAATACGCGTCGAACTTATAACCTCTCCTTTTGGAAGTCGATTGGAAATAGCTTTACCAACGCCTGTCGGAAAGAAAGAGAAATCTCTAGTTTGTGCTACAGCATAAAGATAAGTCCGTGAAATTCTATCTTTCTGATGCAAGTATGGTTGATCTCTTCACAATTTAGCTCTTCTGGTTCGTTGAGCTATTTGCATATTCATTGAATCATCACACCTCTTATTTTGTGAGACGATCTAGATCCGGGGGGCTTTCAGACTGACTGCTAAGTGAATTTCAAGACATGCTTGCCCACAACATAAAATCATATTTTGCCGAAAAATGCTCCTTCAGTGCGTATTAAATTTGGGGAAGAAATTTATGAGCGTGTCCCTCTAAATCCTCATGAGTTATTCATCTGCAGACGGAAGTAAAAAACTATAACTCACCACACCACTAGTTTTCAGGAAAGATTTACTTTCATGCATAAATGAGGATTCCTGGAGGGTCGTAAATATGCCAACTTGTCAGGTTATTTAGAAGAAAACGTCTGGACGTCTGCAGTTTGCATAATATTAGCCTAACTAAGTGCCGTAGTATTATTTCTTATAGTTGGTGAAAATTTATGACCTGTTTAGTTACAGCACGATAATATTCCGTGGCGGAGGTCATATCAAATGCTTGCCCTTTTAGGATAGTTAAGAAAGCGAATTAATTCAATTCCGTAATAAGTACAATTGGAATCCACGAGCTTTGCTGCTCTGATTTAATTCCTACACTAAAAATATTTTTCAACTACAGAAAGGCTGAACGGAAAGGGAACTAAATTGAAATTCCAAAAATTCCTTTAATGAAAGCTATTTCATCAATTCCGAAACAAGGAAACGCCATTGAGAAATACCCAAAATTTCTAGGGAAGCATTCGCTACCAACTCAACAGACAGTTGGAAAATTTCAAACTAAATTCACTTCATAGCATTTATTGATTTTTGGCGCACGGGAAAAAGTGTTTCACCCTTCAGAATTTTTAATGCAAAGCAATTAAGAAGAAGAAAACATTTGCTTCCAACCAATGGAAAACTCTATACTAAACACCACCAGGAAGAACACAACTTATCCAGTGGCAATCATCGAAATTCCTGCCACAATTAATTTCTTCAGTTTCGGGTCCTGCCACAAAGCATTCCTTTTAGTTACGCAAAGGAAATCGCGTATTTAAGATAATTGTCTTCAAGGGTCCTTTCAGGAATTGAGGTATTCCGTTCATGGAAACATAGGAATCCAATTTACTCCTTTCCTTTAGAATTTGAAAGTCTGAGAATGGGTTTATCGACCTTTAGGACATTCCTTAATCTAATTTCGAATCATACGTATGTGCTTCGTACATTGTAGGGACTTTAAAAGGATCCTTCCTTTCTACCAAAATAATACCTTGAGAATTTTATGTACTTGAGATTGAACTATTTTCGATGTGAACAAATCTTATAATGAATTTTTGGCATCGGTACCTATCGTTCTCTAGTTGCTTTGTTCAACTTTAATTGGATCCGTTTAACAGGAAATTCTGCATAAGTTTTGAGGTACTTTTACATAAAAGGATGAAACTTGTTGAACTTTCATTACTCACGGCACAAAAGTTTCTTCATCAAAATGAGCTTCTTTTTTGGTGAAAGATTTAAAGGTGATTAAAAAAATTCTCGTTTCACTTGATGAGCGAAATTTTGATTGTGAATGTTTTCGTTTGGATAAGAAATTACGCTGTTAGAGCTCCACTTATGGCTTTACTTAAGTTTTCCGAGTGCAATTAGGAAAGTTTTTAAAAGAAATTGTTTTCAAAGTTTTACTGAGTTCAAAGAATTCGGTTTTCTTCAGACTGTTTTCGTGATATTTTGTAAATTTCATACTATTCCTTGTAATTCTTATATCTGCAAGTGAGCACCGACTACACCACCCCACAACTTAGTTTTGGGAAGGTCTTCTCCACAAGAATCCCAACTAGAGAAGAGTGGGAAGAGTGGGGGGGGGGATGCCACAGGTGTAGAAATATCGGTGTTCACGGATGAGTCTAAGTCGGAGGACGAGGTGGGAGCAGGGGTCTTCTCGGACTGCCTAGGCATATGCAGTAGGTACCGGTTACCGGACCATTGCAGTGTATTCCAAGCAGAGATCTTGGCCATAGAAAGGGCGGTAGCACTAATACACGGGCGCCCAAACCTACCAATGGGTAACGAGATATACTTGTACATCGACAGCCAAGCAGCTATCA
The DNA here is from genome assembly GCA_964036015.1 of Leptarthrus brevirostris. NCBI lineage: Eukaryota > Metazoa > Arthropoda > Insecta > Diptera > Asilidae > Leptarthrus > Leptarthrus brevirostris. The sequence goes on from OZ038373.1 coordinate 13,613,826, forward strand.
AGGCGCTGGACTCAAACTTAGTCAGGTCACAGCTGGTCGCAAGGTGTCTGGCGGGTCTCCGTACATTAGGGGCGAGACACAAGATAACTCTCTGCTGGGTCCCTGGTCACAGTGGTGTTCAAGGGAATGAGGCAGCTGATGAGCTGGCAAAGGAGGGATCACAACTGGATGATTCCTCTATTGACAGATCGATCGGCTCGCCGCTAGAATCAGTAAAAAGAGAAATTGACCTTAAGGCTACTCAGCTCGCTAAATAGAGATGGAGTAACTTAACCACATGCAGACTATCAAGGCACATGTGGCCTGAATGGGATTTGAGAAAAACCTTACAAAATCCTTACAGAAAAGAGTGAGTGCAACAGGATGGCTACAAGTTGTAGAGGCTCCTCCTTAATGTAACCTTGTCCACGTTAGTGCTGAAAACGTCAGCAACAACATTAGCAAACCTACACATGCGGTTCCCTGGCTCAAACATGCCGTAACTAGTGCGCGAGAAAGCTATCCGTAAGCCAGAACGGATCCGAAGAGAAGAGGACAGTTCTCTAGGTAAGATTTTGGAAGAAAGTTCCTCCCTGTCAATCTTCTCCTACAGAAGCTGGTGTAGAAAAATTATATCAGCAACCCACCGGCGCTTCTTGAGAGTAGCAAGTTGTAGCAGTCCCAATCGCTCTTCATATGGAGGCAGAATACGATGGTAACTCCAGGGCAAAGCACGAAGGGCTGATCTCACAAATCTTCGCTGTACGGATTCAATTCGTTTAATGTGAGATCTGTAAAACCGAGGCCAAACCGGACAAGCATACTCCAGCAGCGGTCCAACAAGGGATGTATACAGATGAAGTCTTATGTGAGGGCTAGGAAATTCTCTAGCCCAATTAAGGATAAATCCCAGCATAGGGTTGTCCCTGGAAGCGATATTATGAAGTTATGCTGTCCATCCAGATACACACCCAAGTCCGTTGAATACAAGTACCTTCAAACTTGTACTGAAAAAAACACTGCATAGGTTAGGCTAGGCAATAAATTAATAAAGCCCTTGTACAAGTTTTATATCTGGGCAACAATCTATCAGGCGGTAAATAAAGCATAACGTCGCGGTACAAAAACGTTTGCTGACCCCGACTTGATTCTCTAGAGACGATTAGATAATCCAACAAAAAGCTTTAGTTTGATCAGCACGATACCTTGGTTATCACACACGTTAGGAATTTGCACAGTATCCTTAAAATTTGGCGACATTCTTTAACAAGAAGCCTAGATTGTTCCAGACGTGTAGCCAGGCTTCCATCAAATCTCTAACTAACGCCGAGGTAAAATCCAAAACGATAGAGGAATGTAAACAGACCTTAACGCAGCTAGGGAGACATAACGATATCACCCTAATATACGTACCGGGGCACTGTGACATCCCAGGAAATGAAAAAGCAAATGATCTGGCGCTGAGAGGCGCAATTGAGGACACTCCAATAATACTCAACCTGAGCATACCCAACCATGAAATTAAAAAAGAAACCATGGAATGGGTAACGAGGAGGCACCAGGACATATGGAAGGGATCCAATATCGCCAGACACACAAAGGCGTTTTGGGGAACTCTCAATGCACATGAATCTGAAAAGATCATTAAGCTTAACAAAGCCAAACTGAAACTTCTTGTTGGCCTTGTGACAGGACATGCAAGACTAAGGGCGCATGCCATAAAAATGGGAAGGGCGAATACAAGGAGAATGATATCTTTGTAGAAATTTTTTATCATAAGTCAAAAACTATGCGGCATAAAACGAAATAAAAATATATTTTATAATGTGCAAAGTAAGGTCTTTCATATAATACCCAACTTGACTTAAAAACCCCACTTAAAAATGTTACATTTATTGTGAGTGAGTTAGAAACCCGCCTAGGCCTTAGAGGATAGCCCAAGAGGTCGCAAAGTTTAGATTCAAGGGACCGGCAATACCAACAACTTTTCCACTTTAGAGGTAATGGTGTTAGTACCCTCTGACAGTAGCTTTAAGTCGCCTCTGCGGGAGGACAAGGAACAAGAAGAGTAAGGTGGATACGGCCTCGATTATGCCTCTTATGAACCTAAAGACCATAATGTGCCTGATGTGAAAATTATGTGATTCTGATGTGATTAAAGGTCTGCGCACCTGTCATACTCAACAGGAGTGCTTTCGTGTGCGTGGAAACGTACTCATGTTCAGCCGATGTCTAAAAAACGCGAGGTATGCCACTAACTATAACACCTTATTTAGTTTTAAAAAGAGTAAGCTTTTGAAGCATTCATCAAGTCGCAGTTGATAAAATCAAATGACTCTGACAAATATTTGGAATCATTGTCTCCATAATCTTGGAGAGTCCGTAATCGTGACTCTTAATATTTCAAAGGATTCTGATAGAATCAAGCATTTGGTCTGCAACCTCACCTCTTAAAAAGGATCAGTGTAATAAGCGGAATTACATCTGATTCCTACGAAATAAATGTCATGGTACTTAGGAGCTCAGTTCTTTCACCAAACTTATTTTTTCTTTTTCTTAATGACCTATCCATAGTTTTGTCGATAACAGTCGCCTTGATTTCACGTACTCTTTTGATTTTGCAATAAAATTTTATTGGAACTCTACAAAATTTCACCGAGAACAAATGTTTAACAATCTAAACAATTAGATTTCTTTAGTTTCGCTTAACCCTGGAGACGGAGTTGGGTCAATTGGTTGAGCGGCACGAACACCATGTTCCCGGATTCGAGACCAGTCTCCTCGTGCGTTTTTAAAATTGAGTTAAAAAATCTACTCAATCTCAGAGCTGTTGTCTAGCTCGCAGCAATGCAAAAACCAGATATTCAAGTTCTCTCACTCCCCTCCCACTAATCCCCTTCCGGCCAATGCCATGCTAACGCATCAAAGGGTTGTCCCCTACGCTTTGGCCACATCGTAAGAAAAAAACTGTAAGCCGTGTATTTGATACTGGGCTAGTTCACAACCCACCTTCATAATCTTAGCATATCCAGACTCATTCCAATGAGTTCTCACGTTCCAGAGCTCAATCGTGTATACCTAAAAATCGTCATCACAGAATAACGCCGAGGTATCCGAGGCGTATTAGAAGTTTCGTATTCAGATTTTTTATAAATTTTTTTTTTTTTTTGGAGGGGGAAAAATGCTTTATGCACCGTCAGGGCGGTACCTTGCCCTGGTGTGTGGGACTCGCACCCACTAAAAAACCTCTTCCTTTCAGGCATGTCTCCACCCCGGGACTACTTTTTGTATTACTTCAGGTGGGTACCTATTACGCCATCATTGGCTTCTTATGTTCTAGGTCTTATCCTACTATAGTTCGTCCAGTGCTTCTGGGGTTTCCATTTTCTTTTGTTGCAGGATCTTCTGGATAAATGCTGCAACTCGGTCCCATTGCGCTTTACCTCTGAGCATGCTGTTCACTATGTCCTCGGGCGTGAGTCCCCCGAGCTCTTCTTCTAGCTCCTGTCTCTCTGCGTTCCACCTTCTGGATTCGAAGAAGGTGTGTTGGGCGTCGTCCTTCTGGGAGTTGCCGTATTGGCAGGCTGGGCTTTCTGTTTTTCCCATTTTATGAAAGTAAGTGTTAAAGTACCCGTGTCCGGTCAAGCACTGCCGTGCCGCTATTACTGCTGCGATGTCAGCCGCATAACCAACAATAAACTGTCTTCTGGCATGTCCATGCGCAGTATACCATCGTACGCTATATTCCACATAATCTAGAAAGGTAAAGGTGTATTCTAGAGCGTTCAGCATGTCGCACCAGCTGGCAGAGTTAACGGCGTTTTTAACATCCAGTGCCACCAGCAGGAATACTTTTCTTGAGTGGCGGTTTCCTTCTTGTACCGCGTGAAAGGCTTTTACCACTTTTTCTACCGCTCCAATGGTTGATCGCCCTTTCCGGGCTCGGTCTTAATGCCTCATTCCGTAGTCGCCTGTCCTTTCTTCCCGCCGAAGTCCGCGTTTTCCCTTCCTTGGATCTTACCGCCAAGGGTGACCCTACCAGAAACTAAACTTCAGACGGCATCGCTCCGAGGGCCCGTAGGGGTCCTCGTCTCTCTTCGGACTGCTCTTGGTGATCCTTAACGTTGTCCAGTATACCATAATTAAGACCTTACTGAGATCGGTCTTAATGTCTAAATACACAGGCGTCCATTGTTTTCTCCCGCAGATGTTGTCGGGGTTCGACTTTTCTGCATGGCCGCTTCGTTTAGTGGGGCGGCATTCGCTCGTCCTGTCCCAGTTGGAAATTAAGGTTTCTGTTGCTCTTATGTGTCCACCTTTGTCTGGCATCTCCGTATTCAGATAAGTGGGTTACAAGCCCTCATATCATATATGTTGTTAAAATAACGATTCCCCCAAACTTTACGTTTCAACGTAATTCAAATAATGCTTTGTCGAGTCTTTTCCGTCACCAGCAGAGCTTGTGAATAAGCTCTTGTATTCTTTGTATTTCTTTGTTTATAAGTCGGATTCTTCTAGATTAGTACTTGAGGCTAAGCATTCAAACCTTCACACACACACCTGTCCCCTAACGGACGCTTGTTATAATGCAAACATAACAAAATATTTTCATGCAAGTAATATAACATTTCATTAGCAAGTAATTAACTGATAACAGTCTGCTAAAATTATATTCAACACCCAGCAAACCAAACACTATATAAAGCTTTTCCCTTCAATTCAAATGAACCCAATACGGATACTTTGTAAACCACAATGCTGTAATAGTCACAAATTTTTCCAAAAAGCAAATGATAGCAATTTCCACGTTAATAGATTTGACAAAACATGAGCTTAGCGAAAAAGTTGTCAACAAACTTGGTACAGATATAAATTCGATAAACAGACTCCATTCTACACGGGCTCGAAAAACAACTCTATTGAACGGAATACCATCCGTGAACAACACACAACTTTCTGGTCAGAATGAAGAAAAAGCTCCAATTCGCTACTTCTCGCAGAGAAATCCGCAAAAAGGTAAAATTGAACAGAAAACAAACAACTTTTGTTTTGGGTTTAGGTTACCTTGGAGTTGGACATATGGAAGTGTTGGTACACAAACAAGTTTCGGTTCCAGTGGCAGTCTAGAAATGGACACCTCCATATCGATTCATATATCAAATCAAGCTCTAGCTCAGCTGTTCCGTGTTGTACTGTATATAGGATTCAAGACGAATTATTTTGGATGAATCAAAGCATGTTCTTCGGTGTTTGTTTTGATCCCATCATTCGCAACAAACCGTCTTCTCCAGTTTTGGTACTCTGACTCTTGCTCCCAGGAGGTGAGTGTGCCCTTGTCCATGCTAGTCAAGGTGTGGTGAGTTTTTCACTTAACTGTTATGGGAATTGGGAATCAACCCGAGGAGGAAGCCTCAAGATAGTGCCAAACTGGTATCCATTTCAATTTGATAAAATGTCAGGCAGCCAAAGTGCTTGGCTTTATCCACCAAAAGACAAAAGAACATCACATGGAGCTTGATGTGGGTTGGAGTATAGCGTTTGCGTCAGAAAATTGAAAGCTTGAGAGCGCCAAGAAGCTTCCCTGTCGGGGGAAATATATAACGTGAAATCAGTGTTCCGACACCTTCAGTTTATGCCGGATTGTCTGTTGAAGAATTTTTCTTAAAACGGTTTACCGCCTACCTGAATACTGATCGACCATCTAGAATTTTACTGAAGTTGCAACTATGCTATGAGTCGGGCCACACGATTCAGTCAGTACTAGTCAAGTTGGCGAGTTGGAATGTCGTCTCGTTTCTAGCTTTATCCGCGGATTATATTATATTAACCGATTGACAGTGGTATTCCAGTGTTTTGCAGGCTTACGTACTTAACGTGGTATTGCGTTTGTGGTTGCTTTATTGTCCTGTCCAGTGCCAGTTATTTCTATTGACCGAATTGACGCGCTGTGAGAATGTCGGTTTACAACCAGTAAATCGTAGTAAAGCAACTCTCCAACGCTCGTTAAACACGAAAAGAAATTAACTCAAGTGCTGTCGTGCTGTGCTCGTTTTGTTTATCTGTGTAAAAGAGTTTTAAAAAAAAATCACAAGGTGCGTTTTCTGAATTTTTTATTGAATAAATTAAGCAAAAGTTCAGTGTGTTACGTGGTTACTTGCCATAATAAGTATAATGCGGTTTTCCTCATGACGATGAATACAAAATACAAAAAAAAATTCCAAAATAACAAAACAAAATAAACAAAGGAAGGAGAAAAAATAAATATATTTTCACCTGGAAAGGAAGTTCCGCAGACCGAAATTTAATGTATACCTGTGGATTTATTATTCATAACATAACCGTCGAGAGGGAATTACATTTTCGTATAATCGCGACTGCAAGGGACGAGCGAGGTTAAAACCAACAAGAAACATTGTAGACTGTTGTAGAGTTGTGCTTTTAGAAGAGATTAAGACAAAATTTACCTTTTTCCGGACCTCTTTTTAGTAATTTTTTGTTTCATTTTGTTATGGAAACTTAACGTGAAATAAGGGAAATGTTTTCTGGAAATTTTTGTTTTTATTATTTTGATTATGTCGGTATTATCCAGGAAATTTAAGTGGTTTATCGGTTTAAGAGGAAAAATTCTCCGTGGGGAGCAATTTATTGAAAGTATTATTTTATCACCGAAAGCGAATTTGTTCTTATTATCTTAAATTTTTGAGAGTTTTTATTGTTTTGTTTTTCAAAGAAGATTTTTGTTCTGATATTAAACTCTGACGTTCCACAGGAAACCCATCTCGGCCCCTTAGTATTTTTGTCTCTAGTAAACAAATTAATAAAATGGTGAGTTCGTAAGGTTGTGTACGACGTGTAAACGTTATTTGAATCTGTAAAGTGAAGGATACCAATTCAAAACGTGAGCCTTATATGCCAAAGTATTGGTTGTGTAATGATTATATTTTTCAAAGTTTTTTATGCTACCAGAATAGCCTCAAATATCGTAACTTGGTTTGGATAACATCACTCCTTTGCAGGTTCTGAAACAAAGAAAGATTAGTTGACATCTCATGCGAATAAGTTTGGTGAGGCTAAAGTTCATTTCTTATCATCTGCAATACTTCCAATAGTCTGGTTTCCATTATTCTTAACGTCTTTGGCTTCTACTACGGCTTCCCCTATTATCTTGTTTGACGAGAGTCACCAACATTTTATGAAAATGATACGTTCACCCAGTGTATGTGGGCCTCATTAGAATTATCTGTTTTTTTTTCTAGTTTTCGTATCCCCTAAAAGGTTTGAGGTGGGAGTATAAATTTCGATTAAAAGACAAATGTTGCAAGTAGTCAATAGCAGTGATTCGAACCTACGACCCTTGTATCAACGGCAAATTTCTAGACAAACACGTGTAACTGGGTGAATCTGATTTAAAAGGTAAAAGATATCCTTAAAGAGGGCACTTGTGCTCTTTACAGGAAGAAAGGATTTTACAGATTTCATGCTCCAAATGCTGAGAGCAAATGGTTTTTGTGAAGCCAAGTACTTAGGGTTAATACTAGACTCTAAACACACCTAGAAGAGGAATATAGGAGAGCGTATAGCGAAAGCAAGTGTAGCCTTCTATGCATGTAACATGTGGGTTCAAATGAGGATTAAAACCCAATATAGTACATTGGTTCTAAACGCAATAGTAAGTCCGATTTTTAGTTGCTATGTCATAATAGTCTGGCGGACAGTACTGGATAACAGATGTACCTTCGAAGGTATAGGTTAGGTTAGGTTAAAGTGGCTGCCTAAGAAGGCACACTTAGGCCTAAGAGCCCTTTGTGCTACCACATTTAGGCTTGAAATTAACAATCCCATAGAATTACCTAAGAAATAAGAGGGTTAACATTTTTTCCCCTGTGCACCGAACCAGTTTCTTGTATCCAGTGGAACTAGTTCACGGGAAGTCAAAATTATTTTTACTGGGTTGTGAAGGGTGTTCCTCGTCGGGAACCATTTTGAACTCCTGATAAATCGAGTCAGGTCTCTGACATCCGTGGAGCCCAGTTCGGTTAACTCTTCAAAGTAGGGGGAGCCCAAAAACCGGTTCCTACAGGTGAAGTATGGTTTCCTCTTCCTCTTCGTCGTGGAAACTCCTACAGAAGTCGTTTGAGGGCACTCCCAGCCTATCGGTGTGGCTACCTATGAGGCAGTGACCCGTGATTACGGCTACTGTACTGCTAATTATTTTGCGTCCGAGTAGGATGAGCCATCTTGACCGCTTAGGGTCAAGCTTTGGCCATATCTATCGGGTAATCAGGCAGGTGTGTTCCTCTTGCCAGTTAGTGTTAGCAATCTTGGGAGCCTCCTGTGAGAGCTCCAGTTTGCATGTAGCTAGCGGTTTACCCGGCTGGTGGTTAATGTCCGAATCTGGACCGATTCTCGCTAGTTCGTCGGCTCTGCAATTGCCCGGAATATCACTATGTCCAGGCACCCAGATGAGCCGTACTTTCAGATGCTCAGCTATGTCATTTAGTGTTGAACGACATATTATAACCGTTTTGGCGGTTGTGCATACTCCCGAAAGGGATTTAATAGCTGCCTGACTATCCGTGAAAATATATACATTGTCTGTAGGTAGCGTTAGTTGATTCAGGCGGTCCGCAGCTACTTTTATAGCCATGATTTCTGCTTGAAACACGCTGCAGTAATCAGGTAAGCGGAATGAGACATCGAGGTCCAAATGTTCCGAGAATATTCCTCCACCCACTTTGCCATCCAATTTGGAGCCGTCAGTGTAGAGATGCACTGAGGGGAGGACCTTTCTCCCATTCCGATCTAGTGGGAAAAGAGGAATCGAATTTTGCTCCAAAGAAAGGCTTGGGCGAGGTGTAGTCGATATTGCTGGCAGTTCTACTGTGCAATATTTTGGAGTGACCGAAATCAGTTCGCTTCCAGGTCTGGATTGAGTTAAGCCTAATGGCGGCTGATGATGCGGTGTGCTTACCAAAGAGATCCAACGGTAGAAGGTGGAGAATAGTGTTCAGGGCTTTAGAAGGTGTGGTTCTCAGGGCACCTGTTATCAGCAGTGCTGCCATCCTCTGAACTTTGTCCATTGCTTTCAGATGGGTTGCTATATTTAGTGCCGGCCAACCTGGCCATTGCTTCAACAAGCGGGAACATCGTGTTCGTAGTTTTTGCAATTGGAGCACAAGGGTGTATTTTTGCGTTTTATGCAAGAGACAGAGTTTAATCAACCAGCACAACCGTCATGCCATGATTGCCGGGTTCGAAACCAGCTCTTCCCGTGGGTTTTTAAAAATTTAATTAAAAAATCCACTCCGTCTCTGTGCTGCGACGAATATGGAGCCTTTAGAATGGTTCGTATTCGAGTGCTCTGATATTCCCTGCTTCTAGGCCTAGTAGGGACGATCCGGAGGAAATTTGCCTGCTTTTTAACGGGAGCAAATTTTAATTTAAGCCTAAGAACAGACGATATATTCAGTTCTAACCGAAACACACAGTGCGGGTAGAAGGCTTGCTGACCAATTTAGCTTATGGGCTGTTAATCTTGACCCCCGAATTTTGCAACAAAATCAACTTTACCTGAAATCATCAAGTAAAATCCAGGGCAATATTTTGTTTTCCCTTATTTTTTATTATAATTATTTATTTGGCAACGTTATTACAGGAGCTTTTTTTTATATGTATATGATGTTGCCAAAGCTCAGGGGATGCTCTATGATGCTAAAACACAGCCTTGGCAGAAGAGGAATTAATAATGAGGGAAATGGGTTAGGAGGTTTAGTGAAGGAGGTGTCAATATACTCCCCGTTTGAAAGTTTCGGGCTCATATGACGAGGGAAATACAGAAAAGATTCCCGAAATTTGATGGTATGTCCAAATTTGAGCTGGAGAGTATAGGGGTGGGAGCGACTTGTAGTTCTTGTATCGCGTGTTGTCATGTGTCTACAAGGAATCAGGCTAGCAATTTCCGTCGATGCTCCAGAGAGTCAAGGCCCTCAGAGATTGAGGAATCGCCAATTAGTTTAATAGCCTTACGCTGGACTTTGCCTAACGCGGACAATGCGTGTATGGGAATTGTATTCAAGTATAGGCCTAATGTGGGACTTATAGATCAGCGATAAGTCAGGTGGGGTAAAATATTTCTTACATCTCTGTAGAAAACCCAAGCATTTCATCGCACTTTTAGCGATTGCAAATGTATGATCAGTCCAGGAACAACCTGATGTGTTTTCTATTTTATGATTACCAGTTTGTGCGAATTTCTAATACGATGGTCTCGGAAAATTTTCGTTTAAGTGACTGCTTTTATACTTTTATAGCACCTACGATTCTTTTGCAATTTTTCGATTTTGGTATAATCCAGCGAGCAAGGACATTCTGTTCTGTAAGAAATCATCCTATCTCTGTATTTTGAAGAGTTCGCATGGCAGCATTGCAAATGTTTCAGACGTAAAGGTTACATGATTATGTTAAACAGAAAAGGGTACAGGTTTCAGGCAGAAGAAAGCATAAATTTTATACTATAACAACGTGAGACGGCATCAATTATTCAAGAGCTTTTGCCACGAACTCACTTCTCGTCGTCCTGCAATCGCCGTGTTTATGGTTATGCAATAGATATGCCTGGTCAAAAGTCCGATGACGCAATGGAACTCAATATTACCTGTCTAGGGAAATAATGCTTGCCGAATTACCTATTTAGGGAAACGATATATTTCACTAATGGATACCACATGAAAACGTCGTCTGGGTAGAATCGATACAAGGAAGGCAAATGGATCAGTTGTCGAAACGTAAGCACAAAGGGACTCGCATTGGAAGATTATATACAACAAGTGTGTAATTTTCACAATTGCACAATTTTGAAAAGGAGTTCATAATATGAAAGGTTCTTGGAAAAACAATCAACCAAAATATAGAAATAGAATTAACCCTTCTTACACAGAAGGCGCACTTCTTCGGCAAGGAGCCAAGAAACACTTCACCTATTCCATCAAAAAGATGAAATAAGACTCCCACACCAGCATGCAGAGGAAAACAAAAAAAAGCAACAGAAATAAAACAAGCAAGGAAACTCTGCAACACACCATACAAACAGAGAGTCATGGGAGCATAGAAAATAGATAGCTCTTAAACATCACCTTAGTAAGAGTTAAATCAAAATTAGGACAAGAATTAACAGCCCTACATAAACGATTAATTGGTTCATGCATGCCATAATTTGATCTAGATGGTTCAACATGCAACAAAGGCGGTCTTCGAAGGATATGTTGGGACTGTCTGAAGGAAACCCTGCTAACAAGCGAGCCTGAGTCTATATTAGAGTTCGAAAGCTGAAGAATAAACATCAAGTCAGCGACTTTGCGCCTTTTCTCAAGCGAGGGCAAACCGAGCAACTGTAGGCGGTCGGTATGGATCGTCCCATGGGAGCCCTCTAAGCGCAAATCTAATAAAATTACGCTGCACCGATTCGATACGCTTGGAATGAACAGCGTAGTAAGGCGACCAAACCTGAGATGCATACTCAAGAATAGGTCTAACTAAGGAGCAGTACAAATGCATCAATGTTGGTATATCCGAGAACTCTCTTGACCATCGCTTAACAAAGCCCAAGATTAAACTGCCTCTAGACACGATATATGTAGTTAATATGCAGGGTAAAATCAAGCTTCCTATCAAGTTTTACCCCAAGGTCAGTTACGGACAGCACGCGACGGAGACCATTCCTTGCAAAGTTGTAATCATAAACTTGAGGATTGGGACTCCTGGAGAAAATCATAGCTTCACATTTCTCGAAATTGAGGTGTAAGCCATTATGCTCGCACCACGCCAGAAACGTATCTAAGTCCTTTTGAATAGGGGCGGCGTCACCACCATCCTTAATATAAGAGAAAATCTTCATGTCATCAGCGTAGATTAGAACATTAGAGTACGAGATGAGACGGACAATGTCGTCAATCAATGGCAAGAACGAATAGTAGAGGACCGATATGGCTGCCTTGTGGTACACCAGATGAAGCCTTGAAGATTCTAGAGGTAGAGCGGCGGAGCGACACACGGTAAGACCTGTCTCTTAATCGCCAATGGAGTAAGAAGGGCATCGGAACAGGACCAGACGAAGGCTGGAGGGATGCCGTCAGGACCAGAGGAAAAGTCCGATTTAAGTTCATTGATTTTTTCCGAAATATGATCCCGTGATATAAACGGCAAAAAATCGGGTGAAGCGGGACGATCTAAAATATGATCAAAATTATTCGCAAATGGCTCAAAGTTATCCGAAAAAAGGCACTCTCAAAGTATGAAGCAAAATTGCTTGCTATGTCGGACACGCTATTAATAGAAGACCCCTCATACCACATCGTAGATGGATAGTTGTTCGATTTCTTTTTCATATTAACGAATTTAAAGAAATTGCGATGAAATATGAAAAGAAATAATATTTTCTTAATGTCCTCGTACATATCATAATGTGCCCAGCCTAAGTTGCTTTCAGTCAATATCTACTTCCGCTTACAAGATGGCTTAGAACTAATTACCCTTAAGTATTTGCATTATGTATATATCTAATAATCATCTAACTAGAACTAGGCCAATTTGTGGCACTTCATCATCTCGCTAATAACAACCTGATATGCCTTAGCAGCACTCCTTGCTTAGTATGAAATTACACGCAACCCTATTAATTGAATTATATTGACAAAATTCAATACAATCAAATTATCCTTGCAATTGTCTCTAAATATATGTTCACTGCTTCTATGCGTACATTTGCCTAAATTCAAACTCCTTTCATACAAAATTACAAGTGGCGTGTTTGAAAATTATTCAAATTACAGCTTTCGGTAACTATTTCTGGCGACAATATCCAAATTATTGAGATGTTCCTTTATCAGTCCTTGTGAGTCCTTTAATTGATGTCGATTGTGTATAGTTACTGGAATTATTGTGCTATTAAATTATGTATTAGACTCAAGTGGTGTTTAGTTTCAGTGTATGGAATTTCGGGCCCTTAATGGATCTACAATTTGATTTTACTAATTGTTTTATGTATGTTATCTTAGAATTTATCAAGTTATAAATATGTCGGGAGAATTGGAAAATCTTATGAACGTTTGACTGATTATGGGGGTGTCCTTAGTGGATTCAATTTTTATAGAAGCAAAACGAATTACAATAAACCAAGTGTAAACAAATACGTTCAGTCTTAATTTTTACAAATCGTATAAAAATAATTTCTCGATTTTGTATGACAATTTTAATTTTAACGATTTTATGTTGACCCCATGGTGTCTGTAATCAGTGGATTGGAAAAAGTTGTTGATCCGGCTGTTCGTTCATGTGCAACTCCCAAAAGTTACAAAATCCAATTCTCTTTCTTTTTTCTATTTTTGCTAAGTTCAGGTTGAGATGTAATTAGAAAATTTTAACTTATTGCGTAAAACTTGTTAATTACATAACATTTCAGTCTCAGCTACTAAAGAAACTGATTTTATTTTCTTCAGTACTATTTTTTAATGAGGTTTTAATTTTACTTTAAACAAGTTTTTGTTATAGAGTATCTCTCTCTCTCTTTCTGCCTTTGACCCCTTATGGAGCATAGGGCGTCTATTACACCGACTCTTCACCTGGTACGGCTCTGCGCCAACGCCTAGACTATGTCTGATTATGATAAAATAATTTCTTTGGCTTCCGTTGAACGTATTTCTGCAAAATAGCAGCAAATCAAAATTATTCTTAAAGTGCTTCTACTGGAAATGCTGAGTTACCGGATTGGCTGGCGCTCCCAAATCTGCAATGTGTCAATTCTATTGTCACTCACGACAGGTTAAAATGAGCCATCGGCTCTTTTGAACCACAAAAGTCGCCAGGAATAGATGGAATCTTACCCGTCATGCTTCAGAAAGCTCAGGGGTCCATTATTCCTTGGCTCATGGTCATATATAGAAGCTGCATATTTCACTCTTATGTCCCTCATGCTTGGAGACGGGTCAAGGTGATCTTTATCCCCAAGAGAGACAAAAACGGACACACAACCGCTGGGGACTTCAGAACTATTAGCCTTTCCTCGTTTCTATTAAAAACGCTGGAGAGACTCCTCGACATGTACCTGCGCTAGCATTCACTGCTAACAAGGGTGAGCAACGCCCAGCATGCCTACACAAAATGAAAGTCGGTTGAAAGACTTTGTGCCTTCCCTAGATGAGTTTGGTCATATCCAAGACCGTCCCGCTGCCTCCATTGCCTTGCCCATTATATCTCGTGATATTATCATGGATGGTATCAATGAGCTTAAACTTGACTTTTCTTTTGGTCCTGATGGTGTTCCACCTGCGTTCTCGAAATCTTGCTCTGACGCCTTACTCACTCCGCTGGTACTCATCTTCAACTAATATATTTAGGCCGGCAGATTTCCTACATTATGGAAGAACTCCTTTATAATTCCCGTTTATAAAAAGGGGCATTAAAACTTAATAACAAATTATAGGCCAATAGCGAAGCTTTCCTGCATACCCAAATTGTTCGAATCTGTTATATATTCGCAGCTTGTTGGGTAGTGTAAGTGGTTAATCTCATCTAATCAGCATGGCTTTCTGCCTGGTAGATCGACGACAACTAACCTGCTTGAAGTTACATTCAACATAATCTCTGCTTTCTAGCGAGGTCTCCAGATCGACTGCGTCTACACCGACTTTAGCAACGCGTTTGATAAGCTCCATCACTCTGTGATTATGCTTAAATTGGAAAAGCTGGGTTTTCCGCCCTTAATGCTCGACTGGATCCGCTCTTACTTAAAAGATAGGTCATATACCGAGTATCTTTCCGTAACACTTTATCTAGATTTATTAGAGCTTCATCTGGTGTACCGCAGGGCAGCCATCTGGGGCCGTTGCTGTTCATTCTTGCCATTGATGACATTGACCCTCTGATTAGGCACTCCAAAGTCTTAATCTATGCAGATGATATGAAGATCTTCTTATGTGTTAGTAACAGTTATGATTCTTCTTGCATTCAGGATGATTTGAATACCTTCAAGGTTTGGTGTGCCTCAAATGGCCTGCAGCTTAACCTGGATAAATGTGAAGTCATTCTGTAGGAACTCCAATCAGCTCGTCTTTGATTATACCTTTGGGAAGCTACTATCTGTCGTGTTGAGTCAGTTACTGACATTGGTGTGAAGCTAGACAAAAAACTCGATTTCACTCTGCACATTAACTATATCGTGTTTCGGAGTAATTCAGTTTTGGGTTTTGTTAAACGGTGGTCAAGGGAGTTTTCTGTTCGACTGACCCTTATTCATTTATTTTTCTCCTTGGTTAGACCAGTTCTCGAGTATGCATCTCAGGTTTGGTCACCTTGCTATGCGGTTCATTCTAGACGCATCGAGTCGGTGCAGTGAGCACTTTCGAGAAATCGTTTCATTACCTAGGGTAAGGTATAGTCCTCGAAATCGAAGGGGCCTTCAATAATATATAAACTGCATCAATACACAACACTCTGAAATCCCATGGCACCGATAGACTCGTTTGCTACTGGATTGAAGCAACGTTGGGAAGTCGTTAGATCTACACAAAATTAGACAACTACAAGGCTATCAGAGCCGTATGCGGAGGAACTCCGCAAGGAGGTGTGTTGTCACCATTGCTCTGGCTTGTAGTAGTTAATAAAATCCAGGTCTCACTAGAAGATGAGGGGTTAAAGGTGGTGGCTTATGCAGACAATGTGGCCGTATTGGTCTTAGAAAAGCTCCTAAGCACCATCTGCGAACTAATGGAAAGAGGCTTGAGTAAAATCCACAGGTGGGTAGTCACCTGCGGCTTATTGGTCAACCCGCAGAAGACGGAAATAGTTCTCTTCACAAGGAAGAGAGTGATTGAATCCTTCCAATCTCCCAAATTGGGCGCCAGTACGCTAGCACTAACTAATCAGGCCAGGTACTTAGGTGTTATACTCGACTCCAAACTAAACTGGGGCAAGAACATAGAGGAGCGCGTGAAAAAGCGTCGGTAGCGTTCTATGCCTGCAAGAAAATGGTTGGTAAAAAATGGGGCTTAAGCCCTCGTATTGTACATTAGATGTACATTCCCATTGTGAGACCAATCCTTACTTATGGAATAATAGTCTGGTGGACTGCTATAGAGAAGCAAACAACCTTAAGAAAATAACTAAAATTCAAAGAGTTGCCTGTTTGGGCGTCTCCGGAGCAATTAGCACAACGACAACTGCGGCATTTGAGACTACTATTAAAGTAAAGCTGCTCGCAGCGTCATAAGACTGACAGAGTCTTAATGTTGTAGGAGTTCTGATCATGGCCATAGCAGTGTACTAAGGGTCCATCCTGAAGGCTGGTGAATACAACTACTATAACTTTGAGAAATTCTTTTCGACCAAAATTTCAGTCTTAGTCTTCCTTCACTGATGGATCGAAAGTGGAGCTGGGGTGTACTCGGATTGCCTAAACTTACGTAGTCAGTATCGGTTGCCGCACTATTGTAGTGTGTTTCAAGCAGAGATTTTGGCAATAGAGGGAGCGGCAAGGATGTGATTATCATACCCAAATCTACCTAATGGTAGCGACATAGGAATTTATATAGAAAGTCAAGCGGCAATAAAGGCGCTGTATTCAAACGTAACAACTGGTACGTATGTGTCACAGTAGTCTTCAGAAGTAGGGACCTATGCACAAGGTAACTGTCAGCTGAATCCCGGGTCATAGTGGAATATAGGGCAATGAGACGGCTGACACGCTTGAAAAGGACTGAACATTTTTTGTAAAGATAGGTCGATCGGCCGTCCTCTAGAGTCAGTGAAACAAAAATTTACCTTAAGAATATTCAGCTTGCTCAACAAAGATTTATCAATTTGACAACAGGCGGTATGTTAAGGCAGCAGTGGGCAGTTTGGAACCTTTAAATAACGGCTTTCTTGCTAAAGAGAAGCTGCACCGATCTCCGAAATATTATGGCAGTCATTACTGGCCACTATCTCTTCGGAAGACACGCAGAACGCTTACGCATCCCCACCAACGACTTTTGTAGAAGTCGTGTGGAAGTGGAAAACGTTCAGTATTTACTCTGAACTAACTCACGGAAGTTGGGCGGATGACGCGCGGCTGAGGGTTGTTGAAAAATGTTTTCACACTTTCTGCATTTATAGTTAGGGAACAGTTTAAAAAATTTTGGAAGTGTGTTTACCACTCGTCGAGGATGCCTTGTATGTAAGTAATAAGATCCCCATTTTCATTCTTGACCATATTAGATCTTGGCTGGAAACCCTTCTGTTCTTGCGCGATCTACTGAAAGAAACTTCTTGAGACCCGCACTCGGCCATTTCTCTTAGTCGAATTTTAAACATTTCTCTATTTTTAAATCGGCATGCTCTGATGAATAGCCTCCGTGACAGCAGTCCTTATATAGTTCCAGCATGCGCTTACGAGTCCAAATGCAGCTAGTTATGGGACTCAAGATTTTGCTGCTATTATGTAATTACCCGCTCGTCTTTATGTCTTGCTGCATCGCAGACTGGTCGTCTTATTGTCCTTTATGTAAAACGCTATCAAGATACTATCAAAAACATGGCCTTAAAAGAATGTGATCAGAATTACAGTCAGCTCCCATTCCGGCCTTATAGTCATTATTTGAGAGAAATGTAGTCGATCAATTATAATATAGTCAATTTGCGTGTACGCTCCTCTTGAATTCTTCCAAGTGGCCTTATGTATTTAACGATGTAGGAAGTAAGTGTTGCTTACAACAAGTCCCCTGGAGCCCGCTAAGTTTACAACGCGTTGGCCATTATTATTAGAGTTCCTGTGGAAGCTGTTCGGTCTAATAGTCAGCCGTATATGTTGTTCATGATCAATTTAAGGGCTGCAGTCGCCTAGGACAATTTTAATATCGTGCGCTACAAAGGACTTCATCTATATCTTCATTGAAGGAGTCTTTACAATCGTCACTGCTCCGCAGTCGGTGCATTTTCATTAATGAAGGTGATGTTACACCTACCTTCCACGAATGCGCAGTACACACAACATATCGTCCCTAGGCAGAGAAACTCATAATACGGTCCTTGCATCGTGTGCTTACCTGTGCTAAATTGGTGGACTCGTTGCACGAATAGAATATAGTGCAGTCGCGTTCTTGTAATGTTCCCTTATTAAGTCACATTACCTCCTGAATCTCAAGGATGTCAATTTTGTATCGTTTGAGTTCGTCCTTCACCTTCGCTAGCGATCCAGCTCTGTGCAGGGTTATCACGTTCCACGTTCTAAAGAAGAAATCGGAGACCGTGCCGTAGAAGCGGCGCTACAGTAGAGGTTTCTTGGCTGTTCTCGAGCCCGGGAACCATGGCATGGTGATCGTGCCGCGCAACCAAGTGATCCAACTCCACTTGGTTAGTATCCCTGCTTTCTGCGATACGCTCACAACTGTGAAGCTGAATATTTTTCTGGTTTTTTGTTATATTTCCCTAAATCTGACAAATTATGTTGATGCAGGCGGTCGAAGTCTTTCTTAGCTTACCTGACTTGATGACTACCTTTCCTTTAATTGTCTTACTTCTAAAGATTCTCATTTTCTTGTCTCCTTCTCTGGTTTACACCAACAGACTGATGTAAAGAACTATATAGGAAGGCAGTTAGATCTTGCTTTCTCCTCTGATTCGAGTAAGACTATAGTCGAATCGGCTTCTGGTAGCTTATACGCTATATACAGCTTACATCCGCCCATTTGCACTGCTTTCGCGACGATGGCTGAAATATTGCTGATCCCAATCTTAGTCAGTATGTTCTTGATTTACGAAGGGCGGACTTCTCTGATCTTACGAACAGACTCCTCTCAATCGATTTCTGTTTAACTCGACGATCTCCCCTGTGGTATAGTATACTAAAGAACTACGAAGCCTTAAGAATTGGAAAAATTGACAACTTACTTACGATATAGAGATACATCATCTTACTGTGCTTACGTTGCTTGTTATGACAGCTTTCTAGCGTTGTCTTCATCGCTCTAAATAGAATACATTGATAGTGTTTGCGATTGCGTGCAGAATGAGCCTCATACCTTTTTCAAATTCGTAAATATGACGTAAATACGGAAAGCCATCCTTCTACAATGTGGCTAAGTGGAACCTTCAGTTGCAGTGTGCCTGACATAGCCGATAACTATGCATTGTTTTTAGAGCGCTTTTTCTTCTTGTTGCAGTTTTGCGCCTTTCCCGGATGAGTTTGGTCATATCCAGGATTCTCCAGTTGCCTGTAGAGTTCCTACGCTACGGAAGAGCTCCTTTATAGTTTCTAGTCATAAAAGTGGCCATTTAAACTTGATAACAAAGCGAAGCTAATCTGTATACCGAAATAGTTGTTATATATTCACAGCTTATTGGGCAGTGTAGGGGGTTAATCTCGTCTAATCAACATGAATTTTTGCCTGATAGAACAACGCCAACTAACCTACTAGGATTTACCACCCTCATAATCTCAGCCTTCCAACTTGGTCTTTAGACCGATCGCGTGTATGCTTTAGCAAAATATTTGATAAAAACTTCCTCACGCCATAATTATGAAAGTTGGGTTTCCCATTGGATCTGCTCTAACTTAAAGAAAGATAGGACATATCGGGTATCTTTACATAGCATCATATCTTAAGTTGTTAGGGCTTTATCCGGTGTACCGCAAGGTAGCCATCTGTGTCCGCTGATCTTCATTCTTGCCATTGCTGACATTGCATTGAAGTTTGACAAAAAACTTGATGTTGCTCTCCACAGAAACTACGTTGTTTCTAGAAGTAATGCAGTTCTGGGATATGTCGAGGGAGTTTTCTGATCGACGGACCTTGATTTACTTGTTCTCTTCTATGGTTAGTCCAATTCTCGAGTATGCATCTCACGTTTTATAACCTCGCTATGATATTCAGTGTAGATAGAGTCTCATTCTAGTCTCATTGAGTCATCGGAGCTTTGTGCCTCGCTTTTGACTTGGCTCTTACTAAGTATTTGCTAAATTGCTAATTGTTCTCTCTGCTCCCCTAATTGTTATGTGTGTGCGTATTCTGGTTTTTTGCTTTTGATGGTTTTTGCATGCTGGTTTGGGAGCCTTATTCTACTTCAATATATTGTGTTGTGTTGTTTCTTGGCTCTTCATGCAATTTAAAAACACCAATTGCAAGTTGAAAAACAATTTGAAGTAATTTCCGAACCGGTTACTTTACTCTCCAACCCCCCATGACCTATTGTGTACTATGCTGTAGTAGGCGTAATCCGGTGGGGTACGATCCTGGGACTTTTCCGAATTTAAAATCTTTTCAATTTTTCTAATCATCATTATAAAGTTAATTAAAATTAAAAACCTATTGTAAATGAGCATTTCATTTTAATGTATAGGTTGCATTACAGTCTTCATTAAAAAGCTCTTTCATAATGAGTACCGAGTATCGCGTTATTGCTTTGAGGTTTTTTTTTATTGAAATTTTTCATTTTCAATAACAAAAGTGTCATATTTATACGCCCACAATCACATAAACGTTTTCTATAAAATATTTTTCAGCTTTTGTTCTGCTCCATTATGCTCTTTTGTCTGGCTCAATTATGGATCCCATTAGCAAGTCATCTTCCCGCTCTTCCACATTAAGTGGCTTTCTGGCAGACAAGAAAAAATTTTGGTCGATATAATGCCCTGCAAATTATGGTTTAAACATGTAACAATTTCCATGGAAAATCCTTCTTTATTTTATATTTTTCTTTCTTGCCTCGTAGTCTGTCCTTATTTCGAGTTCCAGTTAACAACTTTCAAACTAACAAAGCAAAACGGTTCAATTTACCTGCTTAAAGCTAACTACACCTGCTCCTGCTTTGATTCTACTTATTCTTCTGGTGGACTTTTAACAAAAGTGCCCAGCACGTGGATAGAAATGAGTATGGTAATCGTTACGTAATGTCGAGTAGAAAATTATTTTGATTTATGCATTCACGGATTATAATTTTGCTTAGAGAATAAGAAATAGAAAATTATAAAATAAAAATTCTTTCGTTTTTTCGGATTTCGGCTTACAATTTCGGATTAGTTTCGGAGTATTTTTAATTCAATATTGTGAGTTAATTTCAACTTCCGAATTAATCTAAGTATGTCACATTCGTATAGCGTATAGTTGCAATAGAACTTTACGAGGTTTCTGCTCCGAAAAAATAAAGGACAATACGGAGTGCAGGTGTCTGTATATTCCATTTTACGCAGCTTGCAAAACTTGTCCGAAAACCTAATAAAAATGACCTATAACCATTTTCGGAGTAGGATTCCTAAGATTAATCCCAGTAATAGAAATTTCCTATAAGTATTTTCGGAGTAAGATTGCTGAGATAATTTCCAGTACGTCGTTGTGATTCCTAAGTAGTTGGGGGGTGTAGAGTACGTTGCTAAGTATTGTATGTTGCTAAGCTTGTCCGAGAACCTAACAGAAATTACCTATAAGCATTTTCGGAGTAATATTGCTAAGATTACTTTCAGTACATAATTGTGATTCCTAAGTAGCTAGGAGGTGTACAGGTTAAGGTATTATAAGTTGCAAAGGTTGTTCGAAAACCTAATAGAAATTTCCTATTAGCATTTTCGGAGTAACATTGCTGAAATTACTTCAAGGACGTCATTTTGTTTTCTAAGTAGCTGCGAGATGTAGAGTTTAAAGTATGGAATACGTCCATAAAATAAGAGTACTGAACTTTTTTTTAAAAATTTAAAAAACAATACAAGATTTTAGAGGTTTCATAGTTCACACTATTTTTCCAGGTAACCCGCTTCCCGGTCTAAACGCCGTATGAGCCGAGGGACGAACTTTTTTATACTTGCGTCGAAAAGTTTCCCTCCAACACTCGCGCCCATTGTTTTATGGCATTCTTGATATCGTCGTCGGTCGAAAACTTTTTTCCACCTATAAATAACTTCAGAGAGGGTAAAAGATGAAAATGTGATCGCGCCAGATCGGGGTTGTAAGCTAGGTGATTGGTAATATTCCATCCAATTGAGTCCAAGAGTTGCGTTTTGACATGGGCTGTGTAGTGACGTGCATTGTTACGCAACAAACTGACTCCCCTCCTTAGCTTTCCTCTTTATTTTGTATGGCTCTGCATAGGGTTTTAGGTTTCATAATAACGTTGGAGATTAATTGTATTCCCTTGCTGCAAATACGAGTATTCAATTAGGAGGATTCCCTTTCTGTCCCAAAACACAGCTGGCGGGATTCGGAATCGAGACGCTTACTTTCAGACAGCACTACAACGAGTGTTTTACGCCGACTGAAGTGAGTGACCCCTCATTTTACTCCGAAGAACTTACCTTTTAAAGCAGTGTTACCAAGGTAGTAAACAAAAATTCCCTTTATGTGTCATAGGCTTAGTACTTTTACTTTCTGGACGTGCCTCGTATTGTATGTTGCAAAGCTTGTCCGAGAGTAAGATTGCTAAGACTAGTTCCAGTAATACAAATTACCTATGAGCATTTTCGGAGTAAGGTAGCTGAGACTGCTCTTAGTACGTCATTATGATCCCTAAGTAGCTAGGGGATGTACGTTTCGGTTTTTTTTTTTTTTATAAAACCGCTATTCAAATTGACATGAGATATGCTTCTCATTATTGTATACAGTCTTAGTTCCCCTTTTAATACCATTCCATGCCTTTAATAACTCATATTAGTAGGATTGCTTTTCCTCTTTTCAGAAAGAGAACCCGGTATTCCACATTATGAGTCTAATTGAATTAGAACTCTCCCAGCAACAGATTCCCTACGTCCTAACTTAGCGACTCAATTCACTTTAGTAAACGTTCTCTTAAATTATCTCCTTCTAGAAAGTTATTCAATTCTTTTACATAAAGGTGCAATTGCAATTCAGTGAGTTGGAAAGAACGTACCTTGAAGCCATTGCAGGAAAAGCAATGAAAAAAACTCTCCAAGAAAAATTTATTAGAGAAAAATTCCTGATTTTGCTAACTTGGGTGCATCTTTTACCACAATCAACCTTGCTATGATTTATGACTTGTTCTAAGTTCTAACAATTAAAAATGAAAAGTTTTTAAAAGAAAAAAGTACTTTCCTTCTCCGTACTGATTACACCACTCGAGGATAGAAACAAGCCTTAAGGAAAATTGAAAAGAAAATAAAAATGAAAAACTCTTTCTCTGCCATTAATTTTCATGAAAATGTTGGCAAAGGATATCATCCCGTGAGTATCAGATATCACTGTCATTACATAATTATTCGCAATTTAAAAGTTTTCCTTCCTGCTTTTCATTTATAGGCGAATGACGGGTAGAAATGGTATGCATAAAAGTGTTCACTAAAACGAAACCAATTTATTGTTACCTAACCTGTCTTTTTCGAGTGCGTTCGTCGGGCTTGTAGCATTTAAAAATATTTGTGAATAATTTATTCATTCTTTCAATTAATGATCAGAGTTCGTGAAATCAGCCGATAAAAGCTCGTCTCTAAAACTCACTATAGTGTACAAATGGCTGTGTTTGGAATCGCTGTCTTCCCATCTCGTTTATTATGTCTTTGTCCAAATTTAAGATGGAAGACCATTAATTTTTAGCACTGGTCACCTTTACCACATTCTTTTATATTGGAAGTGCGAAAACCAAGGAACGTATTGCATGGATAAATCGAGGATAAGAGAGGCAATCATAGTAGCGTTTGCATCTAACTTTAGTAATGCCGGGAATTCGGAATGCAAATAGCTTTTTTAATTTCAAAGTTCGTCAGTAACTGCCTGGTACAAAATTAAATTTACAAGCTAGAATAGTAATATATTACTATTATTCATGTTACCCATATAGTGGGAATTACGACCAAGAAGGTGTTTTGTGCCAGAACTACTACTACTTTAAAAGACGCTGAGTCACTCTTAGGTTGAAAAGTAGGTTTTTACAGGGTATGATCTAATATCAACCGGGCTCAGGAGTTCCTGACTGAAGATCCTCCTTCTCAGCCATGCCAAAATGCTGGATAAAATCACATAATCTGCATTTGTGTTTCATCATCTTCCACTACGTCTCACTGGACAGAGCTATCTAGTACAGATGTTATCTTAGCCTACAGTGGCTAGTTAGGTAGCCTTAAAATTTGCCTTATTTAAGGCGGTAATACCATTGTAAGCATAGGGTCTAACAAGTGCCTTCCCTGGATAAGCATAATGTCATTTCTTCAGTATATCAGCTGCTGACTACTAGCCAAATCTTCAGCTCTCGCTAACGACTAGTTGCGGCTGTAATTGGGATCGGGATCTTGGTGGATGAACCTTTCGTGGCCCGCTTATTGGGGGTCTCGTTACCCTGTTATGAATGGCCAGTCAAAGCACTCCTTCGTAAGCCTCGAGAAAAGCCACACGAGCCAACCGTCCTCGGAAGGACTTGGGTCTCACCCGGATGATGATTCTTACGGTTACCAAACCGATTGTTTTCTGCGCCGTATTGATCTGGTGGTCTAATGTTCAACAGTGGTTGGCAATCGTCAAATGGAATAGACGGTACGGGCTTGCTTTCCTCTCTGAAACATTAGCTATTAGGACCCGTCCAACCGTAAAAAAAGTACAATAAGCGTTTTGAGAGTGCCGCTTACCTATAATACGCCGGCCAGTAACAAAAGTCACGCGATTATCCTTCGGCGTATTCCTGGCATAGGCCGTGATTTTTGTCAGATGAGCAGGGGAGTGCGTCCGATCTATCTGTGTGTAATGTATATGTGCGCACTGCAACAACAAGGTTCAAGACTGTCTTTCCCCAACAAGCAGAATGGGCAGCGGTGGCCCAAATCCAGACCCTAAAAGTCTCAAATGGTTCACTGATGGCTCAAAAATGGAACATGGTTGGTGTCTTTGGACCGAACACTAGGGTCTCGATTGCACTATCCATTTTCTTTTAAGCTGAAATCCATATAATCCTGCGCCAGTATCAACGCTAATAAAGGACTAAAAGGAGCTGATGTAACTATTTTTTCTGATACCCAAGGCTCTACTACAACTCCAACAACTCATAACACGGTCACGTTCTGTTAGATATCTGGCTACTCGGGATTTGAGAGTAACGAAGTTGCTGATAAATTAACCGTCCTCTCGATGACAGTATCCCGAGCCGAACGATTTGGTCTTGCCTTAGCTTATCTTAAAAAGAAGTTGTTTAGTCAAGAATATTTGAGCCCACCTGCCGTTAGATCCTTCCATATTAAAGACCTTCTTACCTATTTATCGCAGAATGGCAGATCCTATTCTATCTAAGGGTGGTAGAGTGTCTGTTGTAATAGTGGGATTCTGGCACAAAAGACCACCTTGGTCGTAGTGCCCACCGTATGGGTAACGCTATTGTACCCATGTTTGATGGGCAGAAATAAAATACATAAGTATGGCAGCAATTTATATTGCACTAAGGACCAGTGTCATACAATGATTTGTATGTCCTTGCATGGTTTTGTGCTTTCCGGTACACAGATGGAATATGGTAAAGAATACCCGGTTCGGTCTTCGTCAACAGGTCTCTACCCCAATAGGTGCGTGAGGCTTTGATAATACTCACTACAGTATTATCCATAGGTCTTCTTGACAGAGTGTTACCCACGGACTCCACCGGTAGCACCGGCTCATCCACTTGATTCTCAGCAGATGCTTGTGGCCAGGAGGATAGCCCCAAACGATTCAAAAGACTCTTAGTAAATAAATAAATAACTCTGCCTGCATATTTGGATAAGTTCAATTTAATCCCTTTGGACACTCTTCAGATAGACGAAATACCGCAACAGCAGCGCTTTTAGCCTTAGGTATTATTCAGGGCGTTGGTAACTCTCCTAAATTGCTGGGATGTTTAGTTATTTTGATTTCTACGCGTTATTAGAAGTATTATCGCTTTCTCCGTGTCATCCACACTGCACGTAATTTTGTATTTACATCTATAGATTTACCTTAAATTTTTTATTTAAATAAATTTTTAAATTTTTATAACGCCCTTTGTAGTAGTCAATATTTAATGAAAGTTAATGGCGTCTGTGTTTGTTGAGCATCAAACTGGATGAAACGAAAAAGAAAAAGAGGAACTTGATTGCAAGTTTACCGCTGACATCTACCTCCATCTCAGTATACATATATAGTGGAAATGCCAAAAAAAAATCAATTATTTAAACTTACGTTGTAACAAGGAAAAAATTAAATTTTGAAGGTCTATTGTTCGTTTTAGAAAGCCGACCAGAAGTGCTTTCGCAGATTCGAAGGAACTTTCCAGAGCTGATAATAACTTGTCATCCAATTCTACTCGGTAACAGCATTCTCTCCACTTTACCTGTCCAACTTTATTCCTAAATTAAAACCGTAATATTCGAAATTTGATGAATATCTTCGGTAATGGAAGTAATCAGCTGTTTAGTGGTTAGCATCGGACCAGCTTTGTTCTGAAATGATTTCAGGCCGACGAAAGCTTCCATTTAGTCAACCTGAAAACGGTACAATCTCACTTAAATTTTAATTAGAACTTGGTCTATGCTCTGTGCAGGATAGCAAACTACACCAAAGCCGTCCCGGAAGCATCGTAATGGATATAAAATTCCAATACAAGCACATTACTTTAGTTAAAGATTCACACATGTTCCATAAGCATAGATTTCCTCCAACCAGATACTTATACGAGCCCGCAAACTCCAACAGGATTCAAACAGATTAGGGGTCAACTTTCCTCCCACTCGATGGCCGTTCGTTGCGCGTTCTAATGTCCTTATGCAACAGTACCAGCATCCGGGAATCCTGCCTCTTAAATTTGTATGCAGGCAGACGAATGTAAAAGGGCCCGATACTATACGATGTGGCAACATTTTGGAGTGGATGCTGGGTGGCAGTAGTCAAGCCTATAATGCTATGATTGATGTCACGCTAAGTGCCTGCAAAATTCACATCACACAGGCTCGTCCCTATATATGCAGAATTTGTGGTAGAATTGTGGACCGGCAGCATTACTCCTTTTACCGGTGCTGCTATCTAGTTCAGTCAGTCAGAATTACATTAGCATGTGACGTTGTCGCTGATATAACTTCGCTTCAACTTAATTTAATTTCCGTTACAGAAAATTTATTTTTTTTCCCTTTGCATGTGTATTTATGTTCGTATGCTTAGGGCTTTGGTATTTTGGTACTGAAACGCATTTTCTCCCTTATTCCATATGGGGAAATGTCAGTTCATATGATGGAGGGTTGATGAGATAGCAGACAGCATATGAAGATGTCAATTTGTGAAATAATTTCATTTATGCGAAATGATAATGATTTAAAAATAGAGTATCTGATAGAGGAGTTTTAAAAAAATATATATTTTTTAAAGATTTTTATATGATGAGCTCGTATATGGTAGTACAAACGTATTATATTATTGTATTTCAATTTATTAAGCTTCAAAGTGTAGATAGTGTCGTCCTAAAATGAACCAATCCACTAGTTTAGACCAGAACCTATTAATGGTTGGTATAAAGTATTGGTGATAACTTTTAACCATCATGGAAACTTGCTCATGCTCTACAGATCTACAGACAAATGGCATTTCCGTGCTGGCTGGTCAACCAGAGACTTACTAATGGCTCTAACGGAGTGTTGGAATCCAGGCCCGTTCGCACGGAGGGTGGGGGGTTGGGAGGGGATTTAACCCCCCCCCCCCCCGGGAGGGTTTTTAAAAATTGTCTAAACTTCTTGATTAGGAAAAATCTGACTGAAATACTAAAAAAATTACCTAAAATATATATGAAATTAGATAACCCCCCCCCCCCCTCCAGGAATGCGCACGGGCCTGGGAATCATTGTCTTCATAATTTTGGTAAGTCTGAAATCGTCGCTCTTGATATTTCAAAAGCTTTCGATATAGTCTGACATGCTGCCCTTTTAGCCAAATTTCAAGCATTTGGTCTGCATCCTCATCCCTTAAAATGAATAGAGGGTTTTTTATCAAATCGTTCAATCTCTGTAATAATAGACTGAGTAACAACTGATCCCTACGAAATCAATGCCTGTGTACCTCAGAACGCATGGTTAGATAATTAATCAAAGTCCTTTAAAAGACACCCAACCCACCCTTAGCCTATTTCAGTCGATGGAGTGAATATACCCAATTCACCCTCTATAAACATCTTGGGTATTGAGATATCCTGTAATCTTAGCTGGACTGATCATAGATTTTCAATCGCTAAAAGCGCGATGAAATTCTTGAGTTTTCTCCAGAGGTGTAAGAAATATTTCACCATCATAGACTAACTTACCTTGTTTTGATAGACGTCCCTTTATCCGCGTTCCATGAACCCAGGGTTCCTGTATAAGAGAAACATCCAGCCCCTCCAGCACGAATCTCCTGCTAAGGACATCAGAGGCAGCTTTGGCATTATAGAGATTGATTTGGACGAACTTTATAGTGGCTCTATCGGCATAGTGAAAACTTCTCGCACATAAATAGCCGCATTTTACCCATGGTATTAGTTCCATCTATCACGGAGGAGATCTTTTTGAAGCATAGTACTGCGCTTCCAACTGACTTTTCTAGTGGTCCTGACGGGGTTCCTGCTGCAATCATAAAGAAATGTTCTTCGGTATTATTATGACCTTTGATGTTTCTATTCAGGAAGTCTATCTCGCGGGGCCATTTCCCAGCACTCTGCAAGATATCCTTTTTAATTTTCAAGAGTGGCAATAGAAGAGACATTTCCAATTACAGGCCGATTGCTAAATTGTCCTGTATCCATAAGCTCTTCGAACTATTAATACATTCCCAATTATCCGAAGTGTGTAAAGGCTTAATCTCCACAAGGTAGCATGGTTTTCTTCAGGGTAGGTCCACGGTTTCAAACTTGGTCGAGTTTGTTTCTTACACTGTGGGTGGATTCACGGATGGTTGCCAGACTGACTGTATTTACACTGATTTCAGTAAGGCCTTTGATAGGCTGTCTCACTCTATCATTGCTTTTAAATTGGCTAAGTTGGGTTTCCCTCACTCTCTTATTGTTTGGATTAAGTCGTACTTATCTAATAGGACTTATAGAGTACGTTTTCGTAGTGCACTCTCTGATGATTTTGTGGCTCATTCTGGCGTTCCCCAGGGCAGTCATCTGGGTCCATTGTTATTCATCATATCTATAGATGATATCTCGTATTTGCTTCAAAGATGTAAAATTCTTATATATGCTGACGATATTAGGATTTTTCTCCCAACCACATCTTATGTTGATTTTGCAATCAGAGTTGCACATTTTCTATGAGTGGTGCTGCAACAACAATCTTAAGCTGAACATTGAGAGATGTCAGGTTATGTCCTTTTCGAGGTGTCGCAGCTTCCATACTTTTCAGTACATGTTTGAGAGTACTGGTATAAAACGGGTGGAAGGGGTGAGGGACTTGGGAGTGTATCTTGATGTTAAATTCAACTTCATCTCCCACATTGCTAGGGCAAACTCTATGCTGGGATTTATACTTCGGTGGTCCAAGGAATTTCCAAGCCTTCAAATAAGACTCCATCTTTACACGTCACTGGTTTGACCCCTGCTTGAATATGCTATTCAGGTTTGGTATCCGTTTTACGGATCCCACATTAAACGTATCGAGTCCGTCCAGCGTATATTTGTGCGATCGGCCCTGCGTTCTTTGCCTTGGAATGGCCCTCTTATTCTACCACCTTATGAGTAGCGCTTAGGGTTACTGCAGCTTCTTACACTCGAGGAGCGAAGTGGGGTTGCAGATTTGATATTTTTGCATCAGCTTCTGCAGGGAAAGATAGACAGTGTTGAACTTGCTTCCAAAGTTTTGCCTAGAGAACTGTCCTATTCCCTACGTAATCGATCACTTTTATAGATTGCTTTTCGCTCACTAATTACGGCATGTTCGAGCCTATTAACCGCATGTGTAGGTCTGCTAATGATATTGGTGACGTTTTTGTTACTAGTGTGGACAAAGCGACCTGACAAGTGACCTGACTCTCACCAAGGATTTGCTTTAACGGTCTCTGTTGTCTATGTACCTCTGATTGTTGTGTGTGGGCGGTTTTAGTGTGTTGGCTACTAATGTTTTTTTTTGTTTTTTTTTTTTTTTTGGTGTAGGAGCCTCATTCGCCTCAATATATTGTTATATGTTGGCGAATAGGTCAAATGATTCTAGGCTTCTGCCTATGAAGTGCGCCTTCTGAGTTAGAAGGATTAATTCTAATTATATTGTTGCAGACTTCTGTGGTATTCTTTTGGCTTTAGCATTAAAAAACGGTTATTTTGACGCAAGACTGACCTCGCTAGGACTTTCAGTTCAAAAGATATAGCAAAAAGATGAAAAAACAAAGCTGGCGGCGGTATTTTCAATATGACGACTTTTCTCCAGCTCGGACAGCTTGGGACTTTTGGAACTTCATTAAGGACATCGTTCTTAACATTTTCTGAAATTTTCAGTTTTTTACCAATTTTGTCCGGGTCATTTTTGTCTAATTCCACTGGACTAAGTTTCAGAAAACCATCGTTGGTGGGGATGCGTAAGCGTTTTGCGTGTCTTCCGAAGATACAGTGGCCAGTAATGACTGCCACAATATTTCGGGGATTAGTGCGGCTTCTCTTTAGCGGGAAAGCCGTTTTTTTCATGTCCCAAATTGGCCACAACTGGCTTGACATCAGATGAAAAACCACAAGTTTAGAACAAAAAATTTCTTTATTTGGTCTAAAACAAAACAGTCTTAAAAATTAACTATTAATAGCTTAACAAATTAAATTTACTTAAAAGCGACACAAAAATAAAATAAAATAATTTTGATTAAAAAATGTATACTAAAACGCAAAATATATCTTTTTTTCAGGTGATAATCGCAAGGAAATGTGAAGATCAAGAAGAAACGATTGATTGGCAGTCCGTTTTCTCGTGTATTTTATTTATTTTTATTTGAATCAGTTATAAGTGTAGTGAGTGAAAAAGTGGTAAAGAAGAATTAAAAGAAAATAAGTTTTTAACATTAAGCTGACGCTGTGTTGAAGTATCAGAACGCAGACGGATTACAAAACAATTTTTTTCGTCAATTGTTTAAACTCAGGTAGGTGGTATTCATTGCTATTAAAGTTCTGAAAATATTAAATTAATTACTAGTTTAGACCAGTTACCTGGAACTATAGGTTTAAAATTTTCAGAAGATTTATCATGTTCGTTGCCTTCTTTAAAATTATTCATTAAGTTCTTTCGGTCAATCACCTTACGTCTTTGGTCTAAAGTGATAAATTGATTTGTTATCAGATCGATATTCAAAACACGTGTGACATTTCTATTTGAAACTAAAAACCTGTTTATTCCCGTTTTAATGGTTCAATCTTTATTTAATTATAAATTATGTGGAATACGATGAAATTGTCACACTTTACAAATCAACTCTCAACGGCAAACTCGACAAATTGTTTCTTTATCTCGAAAGGAAGAATCTCAATTTTCGAGCGCACTTCAAGACATACCAATTGGTCCACATAAATAATGCAAAAAGATTATACAAAGTTAAACAGGTTGCGACATAAATCTCGTTCTCTCCATTCACTAATGAGTCTTGCTCTGTACTTCTGCACTTCAATTAGTGCTTGTTTACTTCAATCTATGGAGTTGCTTAGAAAATCCGTCTCTTTTCGAACACACGGATAGTTTTCTTACTTGACCACCACTTTGTACTTTGTAATTTTCTTC
Source organism: Leptarthrus brevirostris (assembly GCA_964036015.1). Classification (NCBI taxonomy): domain Eukaryota; kingdom Metazoa; phylum Arthropoda; class Insecta; order Diptera; family Asilidae; genus Leptarthrus; species Leptarthrus brevirostris. The sequence goes on from OZ038373.1 coordinate 13,645,477, forward strand.
TTAAATCACAGCAACCTTATATTATGTTCTCGTAGAACTAGTTTAGCAACATTGGCATTCAGGTGCTAGGTAATCGGACAGGTGCTGCCTTAATGGTTTCTGATGACGATAAGTGCACAAGCTGCTTGACTTACACCTGAAATCGAACTTCTAATTAAAAAATCAAGTCCACGGGAACTATCAGTGTATTCTGGTTTCAATAGTTCGCATCTCTTGTACCGTTTGCAGTATAGCTGACATTGAAAGCGTTAATTGTGATTGATTTTTCCGAACTCTTATCGAAACTGCATGATTTTAACTATATGACTTGTCCAGCACAACCACAAAAATCTTTTATTTTCCAATGCAATGGTCCATGAGAGAAATTATCGAGCTTGGCCGACAGATGAAGAAGTTCGCATAGATATGAGGTCATTGCCCGAACATGGCTCTTATCCCCTGGCACATAATTAGTTTCACTGTCGATGACCTGGCAAAGCTATTACAAAGATGTCAACATAAAAGGCATTGGCTCCACTTTCTTTCTTAGTGTCTACTGGTTCTGGGTGTTCTTCCAATCTTTTAATGGAAAATTTCATGAGGTTCTGTTCAAGCAATAAAATCGTTTATAGTTGTGACCACAATGGATTTGGAGATTGCGATTAGATTTTTATGATTAGGAAGTTGTGTTCTATTAAAAAAAATGTGGCGATGAAATAGACCTCAAGTGATTTTTTTGTATTTTTTCGTTGTATGCACTTAGGCATATGTAGTCAGAATTTAATTTTTAAATCAAGGATGTTCTGCGTTTAAGTGTCGTTGGACGATAATACTGACGAAAAATTGCCGTATTATATTTTGTCTCTGTTTTATTTAACTCTACACTGTCCCTCCTACTATACTGACCCTCCACCTGGTACAGTTCTGCCCTAACGCCTTCAACTTCTACTACAGTTTTCGAATTTCGATACCTTCCTGGTTTTATTTTTATTGAGTTTCATTTCTAACACAGAAGTTGCTCTTCTAGGTAGGCTCCTAGAAAAATTAACCTATTCCATCAAAACCGTGAAATCAGGCTCCTACACCAACATACATATAAAGAAAAAGAAAAAAAACGAAGGAGAAAAAACGAAGGAGAAAAAACGAAAACATTAAATGAGTCACAACATGCACAACAGGGAGTCACGGGAGCACAGAGAATAGATATGTAGTTCGTGAGTGATTCTTTACTAAGAGATAGATCGAAAATAGGAGATGGTTAGATTAGTTTAGGTTAGGGTGGTGGTTACCGGAAATTTGATCAGCCTCACATAGGCCTAACAAAGGTCCGTTGTGTTACGACATCCGCGGGACCGCACCTGAACGTCAGTATGTGTTTTTTAGAGCAAGCCGCAATTGTTAATAAACCGGAAAAGCTGCTATAGCCCTATGTTAGCAACCTTGGCCAGTCCATTGAAAAAGTACGCGCCTAACGCTTTGTACCTTCGCCTGGCCAGGCCCGGGCAATCGCAGAATAAATAGTAATTAATTCCTTTCCTGCCAAGGCTGTCCTTAAGCATCATAGGGCATCCCCTGAGCTTTGGCATCATCATATACATATATAAAAAAAAAACTGCTGAACGCTTTCCAGTTCTTCCTCTTCCATGGAACTTCTGCAAAAGTCGTTGGTGGGGATGCGTAAGAGTTCTGCGTTTTTCCAAAGAGACAGTGGAAAGTAATGATTGTCACAATATTTCGGAGATCGATGCGGATTCTCTTTAGCAGGAAAGCCGTTTTCTTAATGTCCCAAACTGGCCACAGCTGCCTTAACATACCGCATGTTGTCAAATTGTTCCATGTTTCCTTAGCAAGCTGAATAACCTTAAGGTCAACTTTTCTTTTCACTGACTCTAGATACCGGCCGATCGACCTATCTACAGTTGAGAACCCTCCTTTGCAAGCGTGTCAGCCACCTTATTGTCCTGTATTCCACTATGATCCGGGATTCAGCAGCCCTTGTGCCTTGCTCCTAAGTTCTAGAAACTATTGTGACACCTACGAACCAGATGTCACCTTATTATTGCCGCTTGACTATGTCCCTACCATTAAGTATATTTGGTCGTGATAATAACATCCTTGCCGCTCTCTCTATGGTCAACATCTTTCCCAGAAATACACTGCAGTAGTCCTGTAATCGAGGCTGACTACGTATGTTTAGGTAATCTGAGTACACCGCAGCTACCAGCCTGTCCTCCACTTTCGATCCATCAGTGAAGACCGCTATATCTGCCATGGTGAGAACACCATGCTGCCCCCCCCCCCCCCCACTACTCTCTGTCTGGGATTTTGGACGAGAAGGCTTTTCCAAAACTCAATCAGTTGCTTTGGCTTTCTTGGGGATTGGCAGGACGATAGCAGTTTTCCAAATATTAGAGAAAGTGGATGTGGTCAAACAAGTGTTCATAATATGCAGAATGTACCTGTCAATTAGAGAAAATAACAGCTTAATAAAGCGAGGCGGCAAAGAGTCGCGGCCAATAGCCTCGGACTTTAAAGACATAATTGCAAGTACCAGCTCCTCAAGACGGATGCCCCGAAAGTACAATAGGTCTGTAAATGGATCTGAATTGTCAGACCTTGGCGGATTACCTGCGGACGGTATTAATTTTTTTTTAGTAAGTGCTGGGTGTGCCGAAATTACTCACCTCATTTCTTTCAGCTATATTTTTTGAAATAATAAAATAAAATAATAATTGAAGCTGTTCCGTAATATTTTGTTATATGATATAACTACAAATTAACGATTTCCGGTATTTTTTCTTTACTTGTGCTGGTCGCACCACTCAAGAAACGTATCTAAGTCCCTTTGAATAAGGGCGGCGTCCCCAGCATCCTTAACATAAGAGAAGATCTTCATGTCATCAGCGTAGATTAGAGCATTAGAGTGCGAGATCAGATGGGCCGAGATGACTGCCTTGTGGTACACCAGATGAAGCTCTGAAGATGTTATAGGTAGAGCCACGAAGCGACACACGATATGTCCTGTCTCTTAGATAGGAAGAAATCCAGTCAAGAAGAACAGAGGGGAAACCCAACCTCCCGAGTTTAAATATAATTACGGAGTGAGGGAGTTTATCAAAGGCTTTACTGAAATCCGTGTATATACAGTCGCTGGAGGCCAGAAATAACGTGGGAGGTAAAATCCAGTAAATTAGTAGTCGTTGATCTACCGGGCAAGAACCCGTGCTGATTGGAAGAGATCAAGCCAATACAACGCTCCATAAGCTTCGAATACACAATTGATTCAAATAGTTTAGGTATGCAAAATAACTTCGCGATTGGTCTATAATTAGTTGTAACATTCTTATGGTCCTTCTTATGAACAGGGACTATAAAAGAGCTCTTCCACAATGCAGGAAATTTACCCGCTATAAGGGACTTGTTGAAGAGAATTGCTAATGGAATAAGAAGGGCATCGGAACAGAATTTAATGAAGACTGAAGGGATACCGTCCAAACCAGAGGAAAAGTCCGATTTGAGTTCATTGATTTTCTCCATAATAAGATCCCGAGATATGAACGGCAAAAAATCGGGTGAAGCGGGACGATCAATGCTAAAAAATTATTTTCACAAGGCTCAAAGTTATCCGAAGAAAAGGCATTCGAAAAAAATGAAGCAAAATTGTTAGCTATGTCGGATACGTTATTACTAGAAGACCCCTCGTACCACATCGTAAATGGATAGTTACTCGATTTCTTTTTCATATTGACGAATTTAAAGAAATTGCGAGGGTTATTATGCAAATCATCACGAACAGTAACAAGTTATTCCTTATAGAACGAAGAGGATAGTGCCTTAAAGCCTTTAAGTAATTCTTCCGGAGTCTGTTCTTCCTGTTCCTAAGACTGCGGAGTTCAGCATTGTACCACGGGGGAGATGAGTATGTGGACCTAATCCGTTTTAATGGAACAAAGGAGTTTAACAAATCATATATCTTATTTTAAAACAGGGAGGCGCAGACATCAATATCATTATTGTCCAGCAATGCCAAAAAATCGACTGAAAGGAGATTAGACGATATCTCGGAGAAATTCAATCTCTTAAAGTCAAACGCAAGGTGTTCAAAATTGGGATCCGCAATACTAGTACCATCGTTACAGAAAGAGACAAAGACAGGCGGATGAAAACCATCAACAGCGGATAACTGATCAGAAGATCCAACTGCCTTCCCATAGAGTTTTTTACATTAGTCAATTGGTGCAAACCAGAGGAAGTAATGGTGTCAAGAAATTTAGAAACCATAGCTGTGGGATAACATGAGGGAAGGAAGTCATCGTCATCACAGTTAGGTACCCATAGAACATTGGGTAAGTTAAAGTCACCAAGAAGAAGAATTTCATCTTCAGGGTTCGTCATATTAAGGATGAAGTCTAAACTAAGGCGTAGAATATCATAGAGACTGCGCCCTTTAGTATCAACGAAGTTTGTCAGGTTAGGCGGTATATAGCAACAGAGCAAAAAGATATTAAGCTTAGGTAGCAATAGCTTAAGAACCAAGAGTTCAATAGTAAGTGAACTAGAGAAGGCAGGAACATCAACAAAGCTGCAATTAAGGGTTGATCTGCACGCAACCACCACGACACAGAGATTGAGAGTGCCTGTCCCTACGAAAAATCTGATAAGAATCATGAAGAATCTCTGCATCACTAAAACCATGATGAAGCCAAGTCTCAGTCAACATGATTACATCGTAGCAGCAGGCAAGGGATGTATGATATATATGATTAGTTTTAGTTCTTAGTCCCCTTACATTTTGATAGTAAAGGGACAGCCTTATTTATCCTGTCAAAATCATCCAGAGTACATCAATGGAGCAAATAGATTCCTTTTAAGCCTAGATTTCCACCTCGCGAGTGGGTTCCCTTCTCATTTCTGAACTTGTCTTGGAACAGGCTACTGTGGAGCTAAAGTCATTTATTTGGGTTTTTTTAGTACTAGAAATTTTGAACCAAATGATAAATTTTACCCAAAAATTTATTCTAGTGAATAACGATTGTTTGATACCAAATTTCCAGGACAATAATTTTCCCCATCAAATTCACATCATTAATAATCCCCTCCAACAAAATTAGTCAAATTTAAAATTTTTTTTCGCTCAACTTCGCAGTGGCATTTAATCACGCCAAATAAACACGATGATTAATGGTTTGATAATTATCAGGCGACGGTTTCCACTGTAATGGAAAATTTTACCAAACCTTATATAGTATAATGCAAGTGGTGAGTGTTAGGGCAGATTGAAAACAGATTAAATAAATAAATTTTCACATGAACTGCACTAATTTATTTTGGGAGCGCGATACTAGGGATAAACAGCTATTTGCATGCAAATGATCAATACAATTGATGATATGGAATAACGACTATGATTTGGGAATTCGTTCAAATATTTTTTAGAATTTGTTTTTAAATTGATCCCGTAAATAAATCATATGATGTCATTGCCTTAACTAATTCTATGACTAAGGTTACGGTCGTTGATAGAAATTACAAATAGAAATTATCACCAACAATTTGGTTTGAATGGCTTCTAATTGTGTTGATCCACAATTAGAGATTCTTTCGTTTCACTTGTAGTTAATTACGTCGTAAATTAAAAAAAGATTCATTCTAGTCGTGGATCGCGATCGATGCCCGGCACTGACACTCTTTTCTTAACGTGATCTTGAGGCAGCAGCTGGTCTTTAAAAATGACTATAAAAAGTATGAAAACATGCTGCGCAACGTTAATTGAAGACGATGTGACTAGAATATTTTAAATATATTTGTACAGTTGATTGTCAGATAAAACGAAACATAAATTCCGAGTAAATTGGCATGATTTTAAGGCGTGTGACCTCCGGTATTGACTTTAAGGCAATTTGACGAAGGCATTTATTTCGTATGGAATATATGGAGGGGGCGAAAAAGTTAAAAAAGTTATAGCAAATTAGATTATGCAAGATAATGATCCAAAGCATATGTAGTATAAAGCAATTGGAAAAATCGTGTTATTTCTTGAAGTCTTTTATGAGATAACCAGGTGGAAATAGGAGGAAGGTTTCCCGTAATTAAACGGTCAAGCGGGTGGAGGTGTCTATTGAGAACAACTGAACTGAATGATTTATTTTTGTTTGTAAGACAACAGCGGAGCTTTCAAACGGCAGTCTGCAGGCCTGCACATTATCTCATTTTCAGAGATAGCCAAGCTGCTGTTCAATTTCTCACTACCTCCAAAATTTGCCAAAACTGTTGCTTAGATTTGAACTGAGCAGGGTGTAGTGATTTTCCGGTAAATGGGAGCCATGGCACCACTCTACATACCTCTGTTCGGTTCATTAGTAGCTGCAAAAGTGTTATATTCCACTTTTTTTACAGGAAGCTATATCCAACCTGGTATCACCTGGTATACCTTACATGCTTAGCTGTCTTCCCCATAAGAGTGTAACACACGTACCTAGTCTACACCGCTAAAATTCTAATTTTGATCCCTAAAGGAGGGCCCCAAGAATTAATTTGTAAATATCGACCCCATTGCCGTTTATAGAAAGTAAAACCTCATCCAAGTGCTTACCTTCACCTTTCCGGCTATTATAATTTCGAAGATATGGCTGGGATAGACAAACGAACACTTTACAATTTTGGCTACGGAAACCTAGATTAGGTTAGGTTAGGGGGTTCTGGTAAACTAGCTACTTTCAGTCCGCCTCACTTAAACCATTAGATGGGTCAATTGTACTGTTATATCCATCCTGCTCTCCTCGGGAATCTTTATACGGCTTTGAGCTATGTGCTCTGCAGCTCCGTAAGACGCAAGTAGAAGTAACTATCGAGTTGCCTACTTCTTCTTGTCGTGGGGAACTGATTCGATATTTTCCCTACTCCGTACAGCACCAAAAGAAATCGTTTGCATCGTTTTAGTTTTCTGGCCTGGTTATCTATGGTCCAGTGACCCGTTTTACCTCTACTAGATTCCTGGCGTCGGTTTTGCTACCACTAAAGAGTACCCTTGTTTTCTTGTTTTCCTTTTAGTGTACTCATTTCGACAACATGTGTTCTGGGTTAGTCCACCGATGATTGGAATTTTCACATATGTGATCGCTCCAGATCTATCCATCCCTCGTTCGCCAATTCATCCGCTCTTCCATTATCCGGTTGTCAGAGCACGTTCCGGGACACCCAGCATAGGATAACCTTATGACAACTGCAAATCTCACCTAGACTTGTTAATTGCACTAACTTTGCTTGCACCACCATAGCTTCCAGCGCCATAATGGCTACCTAATTGTCTCAAATGTACAAATACCAACATTGATTCTGTATGCTTAAATACTAGCATAGATGCTTAGTTAATTCCGTCTGAAAGAGACTGAATTTGTCCGACAGTCTGTACGATTTGTGCCATTTGTACATAGCTCCTGTGCCGCACATTTTTTTTTAGATCCGTCCGTATATATGGAGATCTTTAATGCTTCCTGTTAATCTGGTAGCTTTGAACTAAAGCTTCTATTAAATGTTATTTCTGGTATCCGGTAGTCCGAACGCCGGATAACTCTCTCCTTGCAGCATACAACAGCTTGCAGTCTGACTGCACTAGTCGTTGTTATACTTCTACAGTCCAGTTGCAACAGGGCTAGCTTGACCTCAAAAGTCACTGTGGACGTGGTACTGAGACACCTAGTTACTCCTAGACTGACCTCTCTATGTACTCTCGATACTGTCTCTAGGTTACACCTCTTATACAGAGCTGTCTATCAGCCTAGTGAGCCATAGAAAAGAATTGATCTGACTATGGCGATGTACATCCAATATACTAACTTGGGTTTGACTCCTCATTTGACCCCAAAGATCGTCTTACACGCATTGAAGGTCACGTTTATTTTCACTATGCGGTATTCTATTTTTCCATGCTCCAGTTTAGTTTGGAGTCTAATATTACACCCAGGTATTTGTTTTCACCAAAAGTAGTAAGACCTTTTGCTCTGAGCATTGTGAGGAGTTCTAATTTTCCTTTTCCTTCCCCTTGGTGTTTTATTACATACAAATCTTCTCACCACTAAGTTGCCCATGCACGAGCTTTCGTTTTTACTATGGAGTACAGAATCAATTCAGTCATTTTCGTTGGTAAAGCCGCAAGGCTCAGGAAGGCGCCCAGAGTATATTTGTTAACAACCAGAGTTTTTTCAGTCCCTGACACCACTGCAAGCAAGCCCTGTCTCTACCAAATTCCCTTTAGAATAGTCATGCTGTCTTTTTTAGATGTTATAGCCCTGTATTATCTCTTTTATATGTACGATCAGTAGCCTCTCTTTGAATACAGAATCAATTCAGTCATTTTCGTTGGTAAAGCCGCAAGGCTCAGGAAGGCGCCCAGAGTATATTTGTTAACAACCAGAGTTTTTTCAGTCCCTGACACCACTGCAAGCAAGCCCTGTCTCTACCAAATTCCCTTTAGAATAGTCATGCTGTCTTTTTTAGATGTTATAGCCCTGTATTATCTCTTTTATATGTACGATCAGTAGCCTCTCTTTGAATACAAAGGATGAGCTACTAATTGGTCCGTTATTATTACTTGTTCTCCACCCCTATATCCAAAAGTTGGAATGAAAAGTAATCTGACAAATCGTTGAAATTAACTGAGTGCAACTGTTTACCTAAAACCCGAACTTGACCACGATTTTTTAACAATCAATGATTTTATTTATTACACAGGGCAAAGTAGAGAACTCTGTGACACTCCATATTGCAGATGAGAATAACCGGAAAGCCTCTTTTACTGCCTAATAAGCTTATTTTTCTAAGGCTAGAATGATTGGTATACCTTTGTTGGTATTATCACGTATGTACTTTAATATCATATGGTTTTTTTAAACGACCCCTAGCAGAGTTATAGTGTTTTTTACACAAATGGATTTAAAATTAGTTCACATTTACCGGCTCTACAATTCTATTTTATCACTGAAAACGCCGTAACTTATCACATCAGTGAAGTCATTATATGCGTCGTTTTCTATGTGACTCATCTCTCTTTATTTCTATACTTCCCGTTACTCCTTGTGCAGCATGGGGCGGGAAAACAACTTCACCAGATTCGAGAGAAGAATTGCAAGTGGACCTACAATTTAAAGTGGACTAATGGCATTTATTCGGCATCCCCCATGGCCTTTTCGGAGTAACCTGTTTTCAGTAGAAAACAACCATGCATCGCCGCCGTTAGGATTCGAACGTAGGCCGACACGTTATCACTTATTCCACCAACGACAAGTAGTATCTCTTCATCGATACAAGTCAACAGACGACGGGTATTCGGAGGCACGCCTTGTTCTGTGCGGTCAGAGTGTATACTATTACATATATATATACTCTGACCGCAATAAAAAACTGTAGTTTAGAAAGGGTAGCGTAGGATAGGGTAGGAGGCTGCCTCAAGCGCAATAAGGCTGACTGACTCCAATCTCCTCTCAGCAGGAGACTGGTCCGACCATAGGAAAATCCTTAAAGAATTCATGTGTGATCCGGTGATCAACTCAATATCGGATATTATGCCGAAGAGGCATAACTTTGATATACCATTCAAGCTGATCCTTGAGAGCAGAGATTATTGGCTCAATAATAGACATATCTTTGAAAGGGGATCTCTGGTTTGGTAAACGGACGGATCCAAAATGGAAGACAGAACGGGCATTGGGGTCTATGGACCAAGAGTAAGGCTGTACAAATCGCTCGGTTCTACACCAACCATCTTCAAAGCAGAGATACATGCTATCGAAATCTGCACACGTGAAATTACCAAGAGAGGAATACGCGGTGCTAAAATATATATCATGTCCGACAGTCAGGCGGCACTTAAGGTTCTGGGATCCTACACCTTTGAGTCTAAAATCTTCTGGGACTGTCTCACTGCTCTTAAAGAACTGGCCCAGAGCAACAGCATCACGCTAGCATGGGTACCAGGACACGAGGGCATTGAAGGCAACGAGAGGGCGGATTTCCTAGCTGAAAAAAGGCGCGGATTCTCAGTTTATTGGACCGGAGCCATTCTGTGGCTACTCAAAAAGCCGAATAGCAATGCGTATCCGGTCATGAGAGGACGAATGCAAGCACTCACACTAGGAAAATATCCCAGGGTCAAGACAAGCAGAGGCATATAACCTACTCAAAACAGAAAACGAAGGAGCTGCTCTCACTCAGCAGACCAGATTTAAGGCTGATAACTGGACTTCTAACTGTTCACTGTCACCTGGGCTACCACCTAAAAAAGTTGGGGCTGGCTGATGATGACACCTGTCGATTCTGTCTAGAAGAGGAAGAGACAGCGGAACATATCCTCTGTCACTGTGAGGCCCTCGGCCGTATCAGGCTTAGACACCTTGGTGGGGCTTTCCCATCAACATCAGATATAGCCAAGGCAGCTCCCAGACAAATTTTAGGTCTGATAAGGGAACTAAAGATTGACGGGGCTTCCTAATACTGAATCTGGATCAGATCATAAAAGATCAAATTGATCGCAGTGACTAAAGGATGCGATTGGTCCTTGATCCAATCCTTAATAATAATAATAAGGGTAGCTTTTGATGCATCACAATTTTTAAGGAATTAAGCAATGAATCTGTGAATGGTGAAGATAATAAAGACAAAAAACAGTACACACCTTATATGCGATTCAGCAGCGGACCAACATTTGAACCTTGAGGAATACCGCATATTAATAATTTGCCCTAGTTTTCTCTAATTCTAGATATGTATGTTTCTTTTATGTATATAATTTTATAAAAATTTCTCAATAGAAACTCATTAGTAAGTTTTTCCGTACTGACGCTGTACATTTTCTTGTTCAAAACTGACATAAATTTAATTTTCCGCATATTCGACGTAATATAGTTCGCACGTATTCTCCAACACATTTTTAACTAATACCTGAAATCCTCTCCTTCGCTCTTTGGCGTTAAGGTATTTCCGGAATTAATTACTTTACGACATCACCTGGTAGTATGTTTTCGCATCAAGCGTAGCACATGTTTAAATTGCGAGCGATAAAGAAAACTTAAATGAATATCATCCCTGACGCTATAGCTGCATTTTTGGAATCATCCTTGAGTAAGTGGCACGCAAATAACAGTACCACAGTACATGGATGTCCGGGTGTAATCAACAACTTAAAGAAGGGTGTGAATTTGTAAAATGAAAGCCACCCTCATATCCATGGTTTCTCCTGAACTAAGCAAAGCTAAATCATGTTCATATACTCACGGCGAAGTACACCCACCAAGGCTAGATTAAAGCAGAGAAGCACTACGAGTGTAGGAAAGAAAAATATCGTTCAAACCGTGAATACACAAAGAGACCATTTTGATGAGTTAAAAATTAATTCAAAATTTTAGAACTTCACCACGCTATAATAGTTCGTGTTCGTATATGGCAGAGTGCTACTGTTGAGTGTGTCTAAATTGAAGTTGGAAACACTTGCCAATTTCTGGAAAATCATTTTGTCCTAACAGAAATGAGGCAATAGGAGAGTGCAGCCGGGTAATATTGTGCACATGGAGGTGGATCGCATATTCAGAGTATCGCGAAAGCGGGGGTGAGCCATAAAGTACCCGGAAGCATTCCCATAACTTGCATTGTCCTTAATTGGGGTACCGTTTCTCCGCTACCTGAGCAGAAAATTTGATCATTACTGTCGCCGCTACGAATATCGAATAATGAACGCTTTAATTGACCCGATGGAGGGGATGGTGGGTGCGGTAGGGTGCTATGTACGAAGGAGGACGTTACCAGCAAAAATTTCCGTATAAACCCTGGCTTAAAAAATCTCCCGGTAAGGAAGGCACAGCAATTTCTCAGCCAAGGCGAACCATTTGCACGGCAAGCACTTGTTGTCGGACCGAACGTATTATTCGATACTTGGGGACCGGAGACCCATATGTGTTTGTGCGGCTAATGTCCATTTATGGCTTCTTTATACAGCGTCGAGTCAAGAACGGATTAAGTCGTTATAGCACAGGTACGAGCAGCTAATGTCTTCTTATCCGGACGTGCTGTTGCTGTGACTGCACAGTTGACTTGCCACAGTACTAGAGAACGAGTTTAAGGACATATCGACTTGTGTAGCTCTGTTGCTTTGCTTATTACATTACAGACGAAGGTAGTGGCTGTAGACCTGTCGGGGAGCCATTTAAGGGGGCTTTCAATGTGTAGGAAATGATAATAAGGAACGACCCTTTAAAGGTTTAGTTCCATAAAAGGGTCTCACCAATAGTCGGTTGTCGGTCCAAAGACACTTTCAGGATTATTTATTTTTACGACAATGCCAACTTTATCCCCCCATGACCGAAATGATGCGCTATAGCATTTCGTTGTGTTTATTGGAATCTACGATTATGGTCATCTCCCAGAGCGACTAACAAAGTACTAAATGCTTGAGGAGCTGTAAAGTAGATCTTGGAGCCAACATGATTTAATGACTTGCCTTTGCTTGGAAAACACTAAACTTTATGATGGTAAACTTCTACCTTCGAAGAGCTGTTTACCGTTATACGCCTTCAATGCGACAACTTTAGTTATTTGGATCATCGTAAAGATAAGTCTTGGGGAATATTTCATGAATGACAAAATCTGTTGTCGCATCCAATGTGACTCGTTTTAATGAACCTTTGGATTATGTAACAAGAATGGGATAGTCTATAAAAATAGTTATGGTCATCTTGTTACTAAGGAATGTTTAGGAAACGACAGATTGTAACAATTTCGTAAAGATACTTAAATAGGTGTAGAATTAAGGGAAGTGTAGAAGGACAGTCAAGAAATTGTTTTAGACTCTGTACACATTTGCAGGCATTTTGAAGGTACCTAGTTGACAGGGGTGTTTAGTTTTATAATTTTTCCACAAAATTTCATTGTAAAGTAACAAAATCTACAGACGCAAGCACAGAATTCTACGATTTATCCTTAATACCAACATCGTACAATTTCAGGAATATGTAATCTCTCCTTGTAGTATCTTCTTCAACTGGTGGTCGGCAAAACGCAAATATAATGCTCGTGTAAAATTTGACTAGGAAAACGATCGAATTTTAATTAAGGACGCCTATAACATCAAGTTGGTTATTGCGCTTAGAATGTCTTGAACTAAAGCCATAAAGACGGTCAGCAATTTCCATGAGTGCCTGCAAGGAACTGTTGTGCGACACACTGTTGTAAACAGAGCGCAATTACTATTTCTGGAATAATATGGACAATCTTGTAGCCTGTGGGCTACTTTTTTATTTTACCGGTTTAAAAAAAAGGTATATACTAAAATTGTTGAGATTTAATGGTACGACAGAGTATTACGGCTGGTCCTTCGGTCCGGCTTGCTTTCGTTCGATTAGTTTGTATGGCTTCAACATATTTTCTAAGTGGTATATTTTTGGGTTGCAGATGAGATGAGGGGATTTTTAATTTCTTGCAAGGATTATTTTTGTTGAAACTATATATATAAAAATGTCACCCGGATAAAGCTTAATGTGTTATAAATATTCATGTTTGATTAGAGGCATCTTTGTCGACGTGATATGACAGCATTTAAATTTTATGATTTATTTGACTTTCGTTTATGCGTTAAACTTATCTCTCTCTCTCTCTTTGTTTTCTTGAACTCTTTGGTATATGGTACAACAACGTCCTCCTGTTTGATTCAACTCCTACGACGATTTTTCGGCCCGGATATTTTTCTTCTCTGATCTTTTCCATGTATTGAGCAGTCGTTTGGCGTCTTCATTGGGTCACTTTCGCGTTCCACTGAGTTTGTTGAGCGATATTCTTTAAGTTATTCTCATACTCACTTTCGTCTTCGAACACCGTCTATCCTGCCTCTTGGTCTGTGAATCCATATAGGTATTTGTTGGTAATGACCTCCGGCCAATGGGTGTTAAGAAGCACCACAGGCACCGGTTAACAAAAGTTGTAGATCTTATTTCGCAGGCTCCTTTATATGTTAAACGAGTGTACAACAGAACCGATGTTACGTTCGATTCAGAGATTCGGAGTTTTCGCAGCTGGTATTGTTGTTTTTGTGAGCTTGAATATCAGCTTCAGCCCTGCCATATAATGTTGCTATGCTTCCGAGATAACTTCATTTATGCTCTTCCTTAAGATAAATAATATCTCTCTCCTGGTGGTGATGGTTTGGTTTTAGCTGCATTGATCTTAAGCACTGTTCTTCCACATTCGGCACTCAGGGCTTCGGATATTTGGGCTCTCTTTGTTTATTGGGTAGAAAACATATATCGTCGACTAGGTGCGTAAGGTGCTTAAAACGCTATTAGCTAATCCCTCGCGTTGAGTTATTATCGAGAGCTAATTCGGTATTAATCAAGACTGTTTGCTAAATTTGCACTGAAATGATTTTTATTATAATTTTAGAGATCGTATACAGATACCACGACAAATTAACAGCACCGCAGGACGCCTTTTTTTGGAAAGCTTCACAACTGCCCCTTTGGTCCGTTCAGTGAGGCAGGTCTGGGTTTCCGAACCTTCCTAGAATACACGGTGGAGAATATCAGCTCTAGCAATGGGAACCACCTTAATTATTCCGCTGATATTATATCAATCTCGAGGTCCATAGGCACCCGCCATTTCAAATCTTTTCGGTTGTCTAATGTTCAGGCAGTTCTTCAGACTCAGGCGAAGATGTCCAAAGATGTTGTACATATAGGACTTGAACAAAATATTCTCTCCACCTCCGCAGCTGACGGTATTCCGTAACAAATATGGATCCGTTATAGGATGTTCAGTTGCCTTTCCTGTCAAGTTCTTGCTAATCTTGTATAGATGTCAAATGTCACCTCGGTAAGTGGTCTTTTCTGCCTATTGAATTGATATAGTTCCGCTTGTTACGTTTTGCACTTCTTTGAACACCTTGCTGCAGAGATCGGTATGCTCCTCTGAGAGTAATGCGGTTTTTAATCTGCTTCCGTTCTTATATTTTGGACCATATGTCGGTCGTCACTGATATAATGCCGACTTACTATCTCTCCTCTCATCCCACGTGTTCAGTACCACAGCTCGTAAAGCATTCCTTTGCTCTCTCCAATTTTTGACCGATTAAGGTGGCGAGTCTTTAATCGCAGTGCAACAGCTGTTTGGCTCAGTGCGGTGGAATACACACTGTTTGGTGCTTTAAGTCTCTGCACATTGAGCCATTGCACATAAGATGTTGCATTACGCAGACGTACTGCTGCCGTGTATAAGCGAAACTTAGCCATTATTAGATGGTTATCTCAATATCAGTCAGAATCCGTCGGTGAAGAAAATGATAGCGTGTCGGCTTACCAATCAGAAGGCCCCAGTTTCATATCACGCCAGCGGCGACCCATGGTTGTTTTCTGCTGACAACAGATTACGATAAAAGGACCATGCAGAAAAAATTTCAATAGTTCGGAATCCACCTTCAGTTGTAAGTCCACCTGCAATCGTTGTCTCAAATCGGGTGAAATTGTTGTCCCACAACGGGTCACGGGAACTAGACAGGGAGATAATCCCAATATCATCACCTCATATGGATTTTACATCAACAATACTAATTCCTCCTTTTCGAAAGAGGAATATGGTCAATTTGGTTCTCAGTTTTACCTTCTAGGGATACCCAGGATGTTAAAGGCTAAGTTACAATATTCCCTATTTGCGTTCCTGTTGCCCACACTTGTCATGCGGGTTGTTTCTGATTGTGCCTGGTTATAGTATAGCAGAGCGGTTTAAGATGTGGGCATTTTATACTGTACCATTTCCCGCTCCACCCCCATGACCTTCGCGTATCCACACTCGTCCCACAAAGTTGTCACGTTCGATAGCCCAATCGTAGCTCAATGTTTACAACAAAAAGTTATCTTTAAAAAAAAAACGGTCCGAGGAAGTATCCGAGGCGTACTAAACGTTTTGTGCGTGGGAAGCGGTTTTCAGCTAAGCGGGTTACAAGCCTACCTATCCTATTCTAGAAGGAGGACTACTCCTTGAGGCATCCTGGGCATCACCGAGAGTGTATTTTTATAACGCACAGATTCTCGCTAAGCCGAGATGTTCTGGCTAACGCATGGGTTTCCCACCTCCTTTCTCAAGCGAGCTTGGGAATGGCAACGGCGAAGTTCAAAACTATTTTAAAATCATACTGGCATCGAAACTATAGATACGTTTAAAAATAATTTTATTTAATACTAGCTTGATCTGTCCGGCGTTTCTTGGGCTTTTGTTTAAATTAATTTGACATGTTACTTGCACTCCCCACCGCTAGGGGTGTATCCCCCCTCCCCACAAAAGTATTTATCTGCTTCAGGAGTGTCATTATTCATCTCAGTGACAACGAAAACGATGAATTCGACACTACTATCGGTCGTATTCGATTATTTGTACATGTCACTCTCTTCTCACCCCCATCACTTGGGGTGTCCTATCACCAAATTATTAAATAGCATCGGGAGTGTCACTATTTATCATACTAACACCAAAAATATAGATCTAAGACTAATATCGGTCGTTTCGAGAGGGAGTCCATTTGTGAGGTGGAAAGAACGTACTTAAAATGCAATGTCTTCCTTCACGTATCTGATGGAGGCGAGTCCTGACGAAAAATCCATTCATTGTCGGTATACGTGTATATATAGACTCTTCATATTTTTTATTAACGGTTTCGACCACTAAATAAATACTAAAACAGATTTTTGCGCATTAAATAAAATTAATGAATATTTAATTTTGTTAATGTTTGTCCGAGTAAAAACAATTGAGTTGGTATGTATATTTACGCACAAAGAAAGTGCAGACGTTAATATTTTTAAAAGTGCGGGCACGCGTAGCGAACAATTTCGATCGGTAGTATTATGCACGCTTCCGCTACAGGCACAACATTTTAAAAATAAGCGCGCGACACGGGTATACACACTCCTACTACAGGCACACAATTGCCATAAATGCACGCATCTGTTACTGCATTCTGGGTTTAACACAGTCTAGACTGGTCACTCACCGCGTGGGTTACATAAATTCTCACCCATATAGACGCGTTTTCACCGTGTGGGTCATCGGCCACCTAATATTAAAATTGTTTCCAGTAGCCGATATTCATATATATTTTTCAGTTTCAGTTTATTAACCCAAGACCTCTGTTTTAAGATATCGGTCTCGAATGAGTTAATTTAAAAAAATAATTTTATTATTTTCATTTTAAATTTTACTCTAGAAAATGTGTAAGCAAAGCATGCTTGGCTTGGACTATTTCGTGCTGCTTTTATTGATACGTGACTGTAGTGGGCTGGCGCGTTTTGTAAAGTATCATTTTCACTCAAGCGTACCGTGCATCATTTGAGTTCCATTCATGCGTTTTGACACTGTGCGTTCCTGTTTCGGGCTAGGAATGG
Source organism: Leptarthrus brevirostris (assembly GCA_964036015.1). Lineage (NCBI taxonomy): Eukaryota > Metazoa > Arthropoda > Insecta > Diptera > Asilidae > Leptarthrus > Leptarthrus brevirostris. Next base: position 13,662,867 of record OZ038373.1, read on the forward strand.
GCGTGTGTTATTTAGAATTCTATAATAAAAAGCGTTGTCTGGAAACTGCGAGAACCATTTAAGGCCGTTTTTACCGCCGTCTTAGAGATGAACGTTTTTTTAAGATGAATAATTTAGCTATCAATTATATCTACTACAGTGTCAAATTCAATATGCTAACATTCACTTGAAAGCCGAAACTGATTCTTGTGTGATCTGACATTAAATAGTTTTATGACATATAAAGCTTTTCAGCACCCTGGGGAAACTCTATTTTTAAAATCCTGCATGTAGAGAAATTTCGGCTTGTGTCACGTTCAGTCAGTCTTTCACAATCCAATACACGTTAGGATGACCAGTCATAGCAGAACTTTTTTAATTCAACTATAAAACTTGGTTAGTTGAAAGCCATTTTAATTGAATTCATTTCAAAGCCAGATTGAAAACGGGGGCAACCAAAGGGCTATGAAAATGGTGCGCAACATAAAAAAAGTTTTCATCAGGCTTAGTCCTGAATTATCCAACAATTGAAAATCCCATTTTGGTATATAAAAAATGCTCGAGGACGTTCTGCCGTCACCACACTATTCACATATGTACAGAATCTCTCTAATGATAGTTGCGTCTGGTCCAAATACAAATCAATGGAAAAACACTCGTTGGGGTGGGGGTGGGAGGGTGCTGAATAAAAAGAGTTCACATATTTTCCGTGATAAAATTGGCGTTCCAAATTAAATTCTACAACGGAGCTCTATAAGTGTGGTGTAGACCTAGATTCTAAAGCCAAATAAAGCCTGCAATGCCAGCTAAGCTTTTGACATAATGGAAGAGTTAATCCCTAAATTATAACTCTATGCAACCACAAAAAAGTTTTTCATTTCCATGTATGAAAAAATGCTGCTAAAGCGCGAGGTAGCATATTATGCTCGCAAAATGCTCAGAATGAATGGAAAAGGTGGAGCAAGGCCGCACTTTCAAAGGGCGAACACGTAAGTGAAAATGGGGAAAATTAAAAACAGACAAAGAGTTTCGTTCAGGGTAATTTAAGTTTAAGTTAATTTTTTTATGCTATATTTTCCGCCCTCCCTCCCTTTTATTTTATTTGATTTTTTTGCACTTTACAACGTGTCAGCGAATGAATTTATAAAAACGAAAGCCGACTAGAGCTGTAGTAGAACCAGAAATCATTTGCGCACACCTTTTAAGTTTTCACCAGGTAGGGAAACAATCAGCGGTGCAAAGTTGCACAAAAAAACAGACCAGAACAATCAAAGCATTGAAAAGAGCAGAAAAACGTAAAGAAACACAATTAAGCCGAGCACTAGCTGATGTTACGTAAGCCCATTGCGGCAGTTATAGTTACCTCAGCACCAATTAAACCAGGTAGACTGAGGTAAAACTGATCTTTTTTTTTCTGTTTCTTTAAACTGATTTTGCGGTCTTATGCGTGCTTTGGCGGAACGGAAAGTCAAGGTTATCGCATCGGTGAACAAAAGACTTGCGGTGTGCTGAAGACAATCGCCAGATCTGATTTAGTCGAGTGGAAAAGAATATACAAAACAAAGAAATTTTCGGAGGAAAATGCCGATAAACGTTGACAACATCAAGACGCTGCCGAAATGACCAAGATAGGGCTCCAACGACCCTGGGCGGTATAATTAGTGACAAAAGTTCATCTTCTGGACGCATTAAACACTCCCTAAATTCCTTCTCGAGGAGAAAATTACGAGTATCGTTCAATGGCGTTCACTGAACAGAAAATAATTTGTATGACATCCCCCCATTCAGGAGATGAAATGGACTAGGAGCAATTTCCAAGATTTTCTTTCATTGGATGGTGTCGGTTCTGGGGAGCGGGGCCAAGTTTGGTTTTTTTTTTTCATCGACAAGGAAAAGGAGTAAAACTCTTACTCAAGTGAAGGACATTTCTGTCAGAGATTTCGTTGTAGTTCCATTATTTTAGGGCATAAATTGCCTTTTGCTTAGATAACAAATCGAGTGTTGTTTTGAGGGTTGCTTTAGTGCTTAGAGTGACTTATTTTTGGAGCTGTTTACGATTTGGATGACTTCTAGGAATTCGACTATGACACGTCGGGTATTCGATATCTTAATAATATTTCTCTTTTAAACATCACAAAAAAAAGTCCAGGAATAGAAAAATTTTTTTAATATTTTAGAAATGGTTTCCAGTAACAGAAGCTACGGGTGCAGTATGTGAGATTCTTTTAACTTCCAGTACTAATCACAGTGTTAATGTCGCTTAGAGTACCTTTATAGTTTTTATGGTATAGAGTGCCTACTATTCCGATCTGGACTGGTGTCATACCTACGCCTCCAACTTCTGCTACAATGTACAGTACCATGTTGGCTAACTTCCTTCCTTATGGATTCCCTCCGTATAATACGCGGACGAACCCCCCCTGTATTTCTGGGGTTTCGCGAGGATTCCGATCCAAAAAATTTTGAGCGATGTTATTTGGTTTAATCGGTGACCCAACAGTTACTATTTTCGTTTTCGACCACCGATGTCTATCCGTGTCCCGTCTGGTACGTGTTCGAGTTTACTGGTATTAACCTTTAGCCAATGGATGTACGGGAGGCATTGATTGACAATCGTTTGTAGCTTAGGACGCTATTGAACACTTGTAAGTACAACAAATTCGTACAATCATTTCGTCGTTTCACCGTTTTAAAGCGTAGTTCAGTTACGTTGCAGTAGTAGAGGGAGATTTGTGTGATAAGTTTTTTGAGCCTCTGTAGAGGCTGTGGTCAAACTCAGGCGCGTCCCCGGAAGAAACTCCTCTACAATAGAATTGTTCGGCCAGATATCAGTACTAACGACTGCGTCAAAAATGATTTGCGGGATAAGAACCTTAAAAGGAGCAGAAAATGATTGACCGTGCTGTCTACGCCGAAGTTAATCCGTCTACACACAATCAAATCACGGTCGGATCTAGAATGTGATAAGAGAAATAACCTCATCCTTAGTAGTGTCGTGATGACCTCGAGTAATAAAAAAGTGTCTAGGAACAACATGGGAGCAACAGAAGATGTACCAGAAGACGGTACTTCAGAAGCGAGCGGGGGTCCTACCAGTGGCACATTGCAGGTATTCACAGTCGAACGCTGATGCAAGGTAGGCCGGTCAGTCCGTTGTTCCGTCGATACCGCTTCGTTCGTCGTGGTTGAGAGAGACATGGCAGTGCAGATGACTAAAGGCACCGTGAGAATTCACACCAAGTAGCAACAGATGCCACAGACAAAGGTACAGGTGAAACGCGGTCACACTCATTACGCAGCGCCAAAACCCAGACATTCGAAGCTATGTCATTGATGATCTGAAACCAGCTCAACCGTAACTTGCACAACTCCACGTCTTATATCCTTCGTAATCGGCGTAACGATGGAGAAGCATTGGTAATTATTGACGAATAATTTATTAAATAACGAAAAATTATTTAATTATCAAATAATACCCGATCGAGTAACAAATAGTTATTTCAAATAACAAATAATATTTGTATTCAAATAAAGTTTTATTTGATTTTTTATTATATATGATTTCCATTATTAATGAGTTTGAAAAATTCAAAAACTGGTAAAATTATTCTTCACGGCCTTTAGGAGACGAGAAGCACTAGCCACAATTTTGAATTGCAAATACCTTCCGTCTATTGTCCTGGTCGAAATTGAACTTAGCCCCGATAATCTCTGAGTTCCATTATATTCTGCGCATTTCTGTATGTGTTAATTCCTCCGTCGGGCACAATGTGTATGTCTTCGATTTTTTAATGGCCGTAGATTAGTCCTTATTATTTGTCGGTTTCATAATTTTGAAGCTGTGAGAAATAAAGCTATATGTCCCAAACTATATGATGTTCAAAATATAGTTAACGTCCCTGACAGACCAGTCCAGCTTTCTAACATATTTCTTAAGCCCATCCCAATTAGCATTTATATAACACCACGAACACGACGAGTTTGTTTTTTGCTGACAACAGATTACAATAAAAAAGGCCATGAGGGTTGCAGAGAAAATGCCAGCGGATCGGAATCCACTTTAAATTGTAGGTCCATTTGTAATCGTTATTTTGAATCGGGTGAAGTTGTTCTACCGCCCCCATGTCTCACAAGGGGTACGGGAACTAGAGCGAGAGAGACGGTATTTTTATGGTGAAATTTTGTTAAGTGGTCGCCGACAAAAGGTGGAAAATTGGGCGGACATTAGATGGCAGTCCGACTTATCCAGTACTTATCTGAATGTGATGTTTAAAAATAACACTTACAAACATAAACCCATTGGCGTTCTTGTGTGCGAGTTCAAACTTTACCGTTACAGGTTCCAGGTCGATGTTTTTTGATCCAATAGTGATGTTAAGATCTTTCATAACTATTTTTATGTCACTATAAAGATACTTATAAAAGATGTCACTAAGTAGCAGTTCTCTTAAATTTTCAAATCCCCTTGAGAGCTTACGCACCACCCTGATCTAGAACCTGCAGATAACTGTCCGGCCATATGTTGGTCTCCAATCTAATAGTAATCCGTGGGCAAGTTTAGTTAGTATGGAGGGCGAACCCTACCGTGCGGGGTGAATGTTTTTGATTCTTCCAGGCCAACGTTTCACAGTGCCATTTCATATATGGGTAACGTAATACAGTATTTTAATTTTACGCTCGACGATTTCTCGCTTTATCGCCATGAACTTACGAATTCACACTTGTTCCCGATATTTCTCACGTTCCATAGTTCAATGCTTAAAGAGAGAAAGTTTGTCATCACAGAATCAGTCAGAGGTATCCGACACGATATACAGAATACAAGGTGAGCTCAAAATAATCGAAAAATGTATTTTTTTTTTGACATTTGAAATTTAGTTTTATCCCATCTCGTTACGTCAAAATTGATCAGCTGTAATGTGTCAAAAGCATATCGAGCACACCTTGTATCCTGTATACCGCGATATTCGATTCATACTAGTTGTTTCGTGTGTAGGAGTGGATTTGCAGATAAGCAGATTACAAGCCTTTTTTTTTTGCGGGAGAGGTGAAAATCTTCCAAAAGACATCAGACAGCCCGTGCCCTCGGGTAGTGTGAGATTCTTAGTCACTAAAAACACATCTCTGGGGATTAGCCGAAACAGACCACATAACCGGGTCCCTTTTCGTCACCTCCCAGTCTCCCTCAGTGGGGGCAACTGAGTATCCAGTTATCCCACTGTCGCCACTAACCTCGGTTTCCTGGGTCGCTGCTAGAATCCTAGCCTATCTGCATAAATCCATGTTTTCCTACCGTCTTCAGTGTTCCTTCTTGGTCCATGCGTTAGTTACATCACTTACCCCGTCACTGTCTACGACATTGAAGGGTTCCAGGCCGTAGCGCTTTAGTCCTGAGCCAGGACAAGGAACCCCCTCCGGATTAACCGCAGCTAACCCTTCGGAAGGCAGATTTGAATCTTCTACTGGTGTGCGTATCGCGGAGATAGCAAACTCGGTAGAGTCTCCCGTCTCTGCACCGCCGCACCTGAGAAAGTGCTAGTTATTATTATGCCAATGGTCCAGGTTCCAGGACTGCTACAGCAGTTTCAGCCGGTGGGAGCGCGCCAGCCTCCATAGCCGCCACAGTTCCTTCGAAAGGTAATTCTCCCAAAGCTGCTACTGTTGTGTTGTGGGTACCGTGGGTATAGCCAACCTGTTGGGGTCTCCCATACAATCCACCTCCACTACCACAGAAGCGCCCGAGGAAAACGCCATTCGCAACCCAATTACCCCTGGGTCCTGCAGAGGGGATGACGACATTGTTGGAGTTAGGGGGATTTTTCAAGAGGTAATCTCCTCCCGCATTAGTTACTTGGCTACATTCTAGGATGCTTTGCCCGGTTGCTACCACTTGGAGGTGTAACTAACACTTGAGAATATCCAGATGAGGATCACCGTATCCTAGAAGGCTTCAACTCGTCCGTCCATTCTCCAGCAACCAGATTACAAGCCTTTCTATCCTTTCACAGGAGAAGAAATGCTCCTTTCTCAAACTAGCATGAGACTGCGTGCGTACAGCCTCTTCCGAGAGTTGCGTTCTAGTACTGGCCTAATATTCGTAAAAAAAATTCCTAAAATTTTTAAGGTAGCATAGTATTTTGGAAGTCCTGCTAAGCTTGCTGAATACTTATGTAAATGCCAAGAATATGTAGAAGCGAGAAATTCTAAATTAATGTGCTATCGGGCAGAAAGGGTCGGGTTAAATTAGTGTTTTGTTCGATAGACAGCAGGCAACATCGGGTGTTGAAAGCATTGAATTCATTGTTATTCAATGAGCTTACTATAAGTGCTAAATATACATCTCTGGTGGTTCCTCGGCCATTCTTGTCAATTTAAATACTGGAACCTCCTACAATTTGAGCTTTTAAAGGTCGACGTTGTTTGCCGTCTACTTTAGACAGTAACCAACGCACCTTGTTACAGCATGCGGTTATTCGAAAATGCGATATCATATTTCGTTCCCTTTTAAATTCATAAACATACTTAACATAAATCCCTCTTTCTTCTTCTTTTACCCATTTATTATTCCTTAATGAAGTACTAAGTGCTCCAAACCATGAATCGTGCCAAGTCCTAAGACGATTTAATTAACTCTTCTCATTTACATTGTGAGGATTTCGTAAAACATGGAAAATAGAAAGGTGAATATGTGCAAAATGCGTTAACATCTTGTTGTTTGTCACCGAGACCCATTTGTTAATTTGCATGTAAACTCCAAGCAATTTCGTTTACCTTTAGCTTTACCTTCACGGATAAACCTGGCGAGACAAATGATTTCATTTAGCGTTTACCTACGTAAAGGTGACTTACGAGAGTTTATATTATTGCGGCACGTACCTCCTCCAATGTCTCAAGCAATATACCTCTAAGTATGTAACTATTCGGCGTGTGGCCGTATTTAATCAATCCGTCGACCGTACAGGTAAACGTATTCATGGCTAACTTTACGCAACTTTAAGCAAAGAGTTGGCAAGAAGACTATTGCGCTTACCTTGCTAAGTTTGTCCAAGCTAACATTATCCGATGGAAAAACGATTTTTGCAATGGACTGAAAATTAAATACACACTGACCTTCGATTAGTCACAATTTTCTCATTTTTCCATTACAGCCTGTTTCTTAATTTTCTTTTGTATGCGACACAGGGTGTTGTGTTCGAAATTTTAATTGCCAAGCTTATTGCACGATGCGATTTAATGGTGACCATGTTTTACTAATGGTCACTGTGCGATATTAACTGAACTGAGAAATGCAAATTTCTCGGATGTCTGCATTAAGAACTAGTTAATTAAGGTGCAGGTTAGTGCTAGAACCGTAAAGTAACGGAAAGTTTAAAGATCTTGCTGACCCTGTTACGTACATCCTCCTGAGAAATCACGAGTATCTTATGAGTTCCTTCTATTTGAGAGCCATGATTGATTGGTTCCATTAGGTGGAGTCGTATGTTAAATTCCAGTAAGGAGCACCTAAGCGGACTTCGAGCTGAGAGCAGTCATAATGAATAGACATAAATTGCTTTTAGTGTCGCCTACTTGCTTTTCTTTAATTTTAAATCATCTAATGGCAGTGTCTATTTACCACCCTCAAATTGCCGTGTAATTTCCGTGTATACGAAAAGTATACGGAAATTCACGGAAAGTACACGGAAAGTATACGGAAAGTACACGGAAAGTATACGGAAATTACACGGAAGGTACACGGAAGGTACACGCGAAGTACACGGAAGTACACGGAAGTACATGTACAAATTTCACGGACTACACGGTACTACATGTAAGTACACGATAAGTGCAAATGGTCACTTTCATATTCATATTACTGGTAATAGTTTATCACAGCCTGTTGTACTATTTGTAAAAACCGGGCGGGGGAGGGTGCGGTAGCCCCCCCCCCCCAGTAAATAAAGAAACTGAAAGCCTGATTAATACACCTCTTCCTCCGAGAAATTCTAATAAAAATTTGACGGAACGAGTCGTGTACCTATTGCTCCCAGAAAGATTAATAACAATTTGACGGAACGTGTTGCGTACACGTTCCGTCAAATTTTTATTAGACTTTCTGCGAGGGGAAAGGTGTATTAATCAGGCTTTTAATTGCTTTATTAACTGGGGGAGCTGCCGCCGCCTCCCCCGCCAGGTTTGTGTCGAGAACAGGCTGTGATAAACTATTACCAGTAATATGAATATGGAAGTCACTATTTGCACTTATCGTGTACTTACGTGTAGTTTCCGTGTACTTCCGTGTATATTCGTGTATTTCCGTGTACTTTCCGTGTATTTTCGTGTACTTCCAATTTTAGGGTGGTAAAGAGACACTGCCTTATCTTATTTGTAGTACAATCTGCATACCTTTCTTAATACAAACAGATCATAAACAGCATCAGTCGTGGTAGCGGAATGAGTTTTTAGCCCACAATGCTGCGATTACCTAATGTACCAGTAGTGTATGGCCGCCAGTTTCCCTTTATTCTTAAGTCTTCCTTAGTTGGTACCCTGTTATCCTGTTCGTCTCTTTTTAAAGGACCTACATGAGGTCGAATGGTCAGTAAAGCTGTAGAATTAGGTCAAGAAGGATAGATATGCGTTCTAACTGGATACCTCTCGATTTTTTTTAACAGAAGCTTTTTTTTTGTTCAATGTGGCTAGAGCTTAGGGGACAACCCTTTGATACGTTGGCTTTGCCCGGAAGGGAATTAGGGTAAGGGGGATTGAGAGTGAGGAAACTTCATTGTCTTGTTTTGCTTTGCTGCGCGCTGGAAAACAGCCCAGAGACGAAGTGGATGTTTTTTTAAATTCAACTTTTAAAAAACCCACGGGGAGATCTGGTCTCGAACTCGGGACCCATGGCATGGCGGTCGTGCCGCTCAACTAATTATTTCAACTCCGTCTTCCCCCCCCCTCCCGCCACTCCACCAACTTTTACCCAATCTCCGAGTTATATAAGCCATTCGAATTGTATACCCATACTCGTGAGGAGACTTTGGAAGTCCTGCTTTAGAGCCACTTCCTCGGCAGCTATCTTCAACAAAGAAGTAGCGGCAGCGGCTTTCTTTGATATTCAAGGATCGTTTGAGGTGCTAATACTAGTTTTGTGTGGTATAAATTTAAGCGCGGCCTTCCGTTGATGGATAGATATGATGCTTCGTTCACGAAAACTTTTGGCAGGGTCTTTCAGAAGGGACGATGCGGACTACGGCGTCAATATGGGATGGCTAGGCTGAGGACTTTGTGATCGTGGCTACCCTAGACATCGGTAACACTGTTATTTAACCTCTACAGCACTTGATAAAGTGCTGTAATGTTGTCGAAAGTTGAACTCAGAATCAATCCATCTCTCTGTTCCTTTAACCCCTTGCGGAGCATAGGGCGTCTATTACACCGACTCTGCACCTGGTCTGGTTCTGCGCCAACCCTTCAACTGTGGCCACGATTTGTTTATCTGGGTACCTTTCCTCTCGACGGATCTTTTACATGCGTTGCTTGTCATTTAATTTGACGTCTTCCTTAGATCCTGTGGGAATTCCAATAGAGAATAGAGTCTGTTCAGCGTTGTTGTTTGACCCTTTTTTTACCGCTTCGCCTGCCAATGGTGGTGTCTATCCCGTCTTGGCCTGTAAGTTTGGGTAGGTCTTTGTTGGTAATGACCTCCGGCCAATGGATGTTAAGGATGCGCCAAACGACGAACATTAGATATTCGTCTCCATTCGGTGGACTGTCGCAAAAGCCTGGTTGTTTATCGCTAAGAGTGCTCTCGATTGTCTGCTTTATTCGCATTAAGATGATTTTTGCCATCAATTTGGAGACTGCATTTAAAAGACAGATACCGCGTCAATTGCTACAACTCCTCAGGTCGCCTTATTTGGGAATCTTCACAATTTCGGGTGTTTTCCATTCACTGGAATAGGTCTCGGTTTCTAAACTTGCTGGATTTCGGAGAAAAGAATATTACCCAACTCCAATTTTATCGGAGTTCTGATGTCAACCCCCTATAACACAGTAATCGGATGTACACAGCGATTGTCAGGCCTATTCTTACCCATGGGTCAATTGTTTGGTGGGATGCAGTTAACAAGCAATCTCACCTTAACTCTTTAGTAAAGGTGCAAAGGCTCGTTTGTTTGGGAACAACAGGTGCAATAAAATGTACACCACAAGCTCGTTTGGAAGCCATTTAATACCTTCAACCTATAGAAATCCACACAAAAAGAATGGCAACCTTGGCAGCTCTCAGACTTAGAGAAAACAGCCAATGGACACCACAGAGTTTTGGACATGCAGTCATACTGAACTTCTTTAATAAAAATGGGTTGCACCCCTCAACGGATTATATGAAGCCACAATATGACTTTAGAAAACCCATTTCCGTTATCATATCTAACAGAGAAGATTGGAAGCATCCTGAAAACATAATTAAAGGAACTGCCATCTTCACAAATAGATCGAAAACAGAGAAGGGGATTGGAGCTGCAGTTTTCTCGGAAGCGCTGCATATAAGTAAGTTGTATAGACTCACCAACGAATGAAGCATCTTCCAAGCGGAAATATACGCTATAATGAAAGCTGCACTTACTGCCCAAGAAAAACAGATGTCAGCAACTGAGATCACTATTTGTGTGGACAGTCAAGCAGAACTCAAGGCGTTGAACTCCATGTCAGAATAGAGGGTAATGAGAAAGCCGATGAACTGGCCAAAAATGCTTCAAATACAGAAATAGATATGCCGGTGGAAAGGGTTCACCCTTCCTTTAACGCAGCAAAAAGTCAAAACGACATTACTTCAACATGACATCGGAACGTTGGAAAAATATTAATTACTGCTTCAAAACACAAAGTCTTTGGCCGGAGCTGAATCATAGCAGAACTTCAAATCTCTTATCCTTCGATAAAAAAGCGCATTCTAACACTCGTCGGCGTCATCACCGGGCACTGCCCCATAGGAGCTATGGCCATTAGACTCGGCGTAAAATCGAATGAGTTCTGTAAAAGCTGCAGAGATGAAGAAGAAATTGAGTCCATAGTGCACCTGCTCTGCGAATGTCCGGCTCTAAAAGAACGACGACTCGCCTGTTTGGGAGCAAGGTTCTTTGACAATTTGGATGAGCTAGCTGAGGTAGCACTGGTGGACCTAAATAGATTCATACAGAGATCTGGGTGGTTTTAGGTTCTGACCATGCTTCTTATTTTTTAGGGCATTCACAATGGGCCTTCATGGCTTCCGAGTGAATCTGTGTTTCTTAGCAACAAATAGCCCGACTAACAACCAACCAACCAAGGATCATCGATAAATCATTGATATAAATGATAAAAAAACAACGGCCCAATATGGCTGCTCTGTGGCACCCCTCAAGTGTTAAGTATTCCATTTTAAAGCGAGCCACGAAACAAAACACGCTGTGTGCGATCGGAGAGAAACTATAGATCTGTTCATGGAAAAGCCCTGGTAATGCAATGAATGATGTTTTTGTTTGGATTAGTTGAGTCTCATCTTAAATTTTTTCTGAAAGCATTAAAGCATTGTTAAAATATCAATTTACCCTTCACTGTTATTGTCAGGTTAATTCTATTCTGATATTGATACAAAACTGAGGATGTGAAGTTGTAAACAAATAAGAAAGCGTTTGGTTATAGAAACATAAATATTCAGAAATCAAGAAAAATGCGTTTAATCAGGAGTGGGTAGGCATTGTTTGTTTGGCTTAACAGCAGCGGAAAAAATGGAATATTTTGCGATCTAAATTTTTAAGATTATTAAGCAACTCGTCACTTTTAACTTCGAGTTGTTATGACAATATAAAATATTTCGATTTTTTTTCAATGAGCCGAAGCTGCCATAAAACCCGAGCCGTGTGAAAAGTAAACAAAACTTGCTGGAAATCAATCTGTGGCACAATTGCTTTCTTACTGACTTATGACTTGAAACAGATGATGAAGTAAGATTCAACTTCTATTTGGCTTGTTCACAAATTCCATAGCAATTTATATAACAATAAACAAATATTCAGGTCCAACAAGTATATCACAAAATAAATAGAATCAAAAATTTGCTAAGCAATTGACGTTATATGCACGAGAGAAAAACGTTGAATCGTGGATGTCAAGGTAGACGACTAGCACAGGTGAGCCAGTTCCAACCAACAATACGTTCAGTAATAATTACAACAAAAAGAATAAAAAAAAACAAACAAGAACGACAGAATATAGTCGAGAATAATGTGGGCAAGCGTAAAATGTAAATTAATCTGTCGAGGAACAATAGAGCAAAAATTATTGCAGACATCAAAGGAAAGTACCAAATTGTTTTTTTCACCTGAGCCCAATATACCATTCTCTGGGAAGAATCGATTAAATTCGAATCGAGGCGACCTTCAAGCTCACAAAATTAAAGCACAATCAAAATTTGCATAAATGTAGCTTAATTTGTCTTAGATGAGGCAACCTTGGTGAAATTTGTAAGATTTTTTTTTTATACTGTTGGTTGACGTGATGTGGAATCATCTGTTGACGTGACGAGGAATCCCTACTTGGGAAACACAATTGGGGAAGTACTTCAGCGATTTAAATAATTTAAAGAAAGAATATTTTTTGGTAATGTAGGCAGGTGAGAAAATTCTTAAGACTTGACTAATGGCGGAAGTAAAATTCGTGTAGAGGTGACAGGTGCTTATTGAAGCGGATCGAAATATTTTTTCGAGGAAGGTTTTATATCTGTGAAGGGAATTCTGATTTGTAAGATAATGTTTAATTATTTATATACACATTTTTTGAACATATTTTCACCTTGTAATAAAACTACTTCTGCGATTAAAATGGCCAAAATAAGATATTTCTTTTCGAAAATAAATTCAAATTTGCCTCCCAGACAATTATGGAACAATTTAAAATCTATTGGTTTGGGAACATCCAACAAGCAACAAACTAATGGTGATCCAAAGGTACTAAATGCCCAATTTCTATCACATTGTGATTGTAGGGTATGTTCACAGGACGAGCTCCAGACCCAGACTTATGTAACTCATATTGATATAATGAATACTTTCTCTTTAGCTTTGAAACATTAACGAAAAATTATATTATTGTCAACGCTTATTTACACGTGTAGTCGAACTCGTTGGGTTGATATTAATTCATCTTTGTTCTTCCAAATTATATACCAGGCCTGTTCAAAAAGTATTGATAATAGTGACCCTGGGGGAAAGCGTTTTGCGAAGGGTCGCAACACTTTATACTATCTTATAGTCTAATTTTTTTAGCCATCTATAACGACTATGGACCATTCTTATTGTATTTCGTGGTTGTCTGGTGGCCAACATTGGACAAGGCCACTTACCTCAACGCTTTGAGGAAGGTGCAGAGATCGGCCTGCATCTGTATCATCGGAGCGCTACGGATCACTCCTACTGATGCTCTGGAGATACTTCTTCATCTACTTCCTTTAGATCTGATGGGTAAACAGATGGCGGCTAATGTTGCCGTTAGACTTACAGCCACATCTCAGTGGTCCAATACTAGAATTGGGCACTCCAAAATTCTGGACTCCTTTTCGCTCCAAGTGGGGCATCTTGACTACACCAGTCCCAGCTACTCCTTTGTCAAGCGTTTCTTATTGACCATTCCAACCAGGATTGACTGGGATGGGGACACCAATATCTGTAGGGAGCCCATTCAAATTTATACAGATGGCTCTAAGCTACAGGGTAGGGTGGGGGGTGGTGTTTTCTCAGAGGCACTGAACATTAGCTTATCCTTCCGCCTTCCAGACTACTGTAGTGTGTTTCAGGCGGAGGTCATGGCTATTCAGGAAGCTTTGAATTCGCTGAGGGAGAACGAAGCTCCAAAGGACATCTGTATCCTTACAGATAGTCAGGCTGCTTTGCTATCTCTTGATTCTGTCCTATCGACATCTAGGGCTATTAATAGCTGTCGCTCACATTTAAATGAGCTGGCTGAACGGTATCAAATTCACCTGTGCTGGGTCCCCGGTCACAGGGATATTCCAGGAAACTGCGTAGCGGACGAGCTTGCTAGACATGGTACCAATCTGGAGATCCAATCCGAAAGTACTACTCTTGGTTGGCCCTTGGCAACCTGTAAGATTTTGCTTAGCAAGAGAGCAATCAACTTAGCGAACCACAGATGGGCAAACGGCACTACGTGTCATACGTCCAGACAGATCTGGCCTAAACTGGATCTTAAGCGCTCCAATTTTCTGCTTTCGAGGGGCAGATCTGACCTTAGAATAGCTACTGGGGTTATCACAGGCCATTGCCTTATTGGCTTACACGCAAAGAGACTGGGTATCCCCTCAAACGACTTCTGCAGAAGCTGCATGAACGAGGAAGAGGAGGAAACCATTTTACACTACCTACAGGCGAAAGTCCTTCTTGGGGAACTATTTCTTTGATAGTCTCTGCGATCTGGCGGCGATTGACGTTGCAGATCTTTGGCGTTTCATCGGCAGCTCCGGATGGTTTCAATGAGGAAGTGGAGGGAATTCTTGGATTCCCGTGGCATTACAATGGGCCTTTTGAGGTCTAAGTGCGCCCCTTTAAGGCAGCCACACGAACCTAACCTAACCATAACGACGATTCGCGTAACGTGTGTTAGATATTCGCTTAACATGTCCAGCAGAAGATAAAAAGTTGGAGTAGGCATAGACGATTTTTGATTCGATAGTGCTAGATCGATCTTTGACAATTCCGATTTTTGAATCGATTCTTTGCGGAAGCGATACGTCGTAAATCGATCTTTTTGCCTCCGATTCTGGATTTGTAAAAACTTTTTATTTTAAAGAAATAAAGGAATCTTACACTTTTAAAAAGGTTTATGATACCGATCTATTTTACACCGCTTTCTAAACACGTTGAACTAACACGTGTATTTCGTGTATTTTTTAAACTTCACAGTGTTAAGTGCGTTGCGCGCAGTGATTTTTATTTCCACCAATAAGCACTGTTTCCAGTGAAAACCGTGCTGTTCCTGCTGCATAGGGCGTGTTCGTAATGGTATTTAATAACATAGTTTTTAAAAAAAAAAGTTAAGCCGACTGCACAAAAAGCGATAAAAAGTATAAAATTATTTTTAATTTTATTTCTATTACGACATTTTGAAATTTATATCTATTACGACAAATTAAAAAAACAAAACAACTACAAAACAAAAGTATCCTTCTAGCTTCTATTCTTCTTTATGATCTAGTGGGCTGAAACGTTTAGGTAGTTTTATATAAACTACTCATAACAATTAAGGGAACAAAACAAATATCTAAATTTTTTAGTGATTTTTGACGGGCTGTATCTAAGCGAGAAATAATCATATCGAGGATCTGAAAAACCGTGTTAAAGCTCCAAAACTCTAGTCTTTTTTTTTTTGGTCCACAGACTCGGAAAATTTTTTTTATTTGGACCAGATAGCCTGTTAATTCAGCTTTAATTATCTTTTTTCAAATCCTTGATACGTCGATTTTTCGCGGAGATATCCTATATTAAACGAAAAAGGACACTTTTGTATTCACCCATCGATATCTCAGGAACCATTGATCGTACAGAAAATTTAGTTTCGGAAACTGGAATAAATTTCCCAAAAGAATCCGTCAAGACATAAAAAAATAATTTTATTTTATCCGTAATTTCAATTTTGAAAAGTAAAAAAAAGTGACTTTTTTTCTTGTTTTGGTAAGTTGACCGCATCTTTGCAAATACTGATGGAAATGCTAAGGTTTGTTGGAATTTTTACACCTCAATGTACGCCCAATAGCCTTGTAAATCCGCAGATCGATCTATTGGACCGTTCCTTCGGCCCGATTGATCAAAGTTTTGGAAAAAATTAAAGGAACAAGAATTCTGATCTCAAGCATCGTGTAATCTTCATAAAAATGCAAAAATCATTCTCTTTCGAATTTTCTCACAATTATGCATCAGTCACTTGGTAAATTTAAAAAAAGAAAACAAATTAAAATAAATGGAAAATTTGAAAAAAAATTTTTGTGACAAATCGAAATGTTCGTAGAAGAAGGAGCCGATGCACCTTGGGGATATCAACTTTTGGTTAATTTGAGAAATTAAAAATAAGGAAAATGAGAGCATGAAAAGGGTTGATAGCTTTAAAAATGAGTCTAATTTTTGTCTTTATTGCCAAAATATAAAAAAAAATTTAAAAAAAAATTTTTGACTAAATTTTCGATTTGTCAAAAATTTTTTTTTAAAATTTTCTACTTAATTGGCTTTTTGTACTATTATTTGTTGGGATATTTCTCTCTCTTGTATTCTTGTTAAATTAACCCTTTCAATACCCCCTTGGCTTTTTTATCGTATTATATTGTCCGGAGAAAACAACTGTGAGTCGCCATCAGTGGAATTCGAACCTGTGACTTAGTCCACCAACGACTTACTAGTTTAAGCTTATTTAAGTATAGAATATTTATTGATATTGTTCTTGTACCTTCTTATAAAGATGTATTGTCTTCTGGTGCAATATTAAGTAATAAAGTAATTTGAGCTTAAATTTGAATATTTTAAATATCAGCTTCTAAATCTTTTATTTGTTTTTTTCCAGATCTCGTTATGAAGTTAGTGTATATCACTTTAATACTCACAGTATGCTATCAATACAGAGCACTCGCAGCAGATCCTATTGGTAAGTCATATTTTAAAAATATCTAAGTTCTTAAGGTTCCTTTCGTATAAGAATTTGTCATCGATAATAGTGACATCGAACTATGGTTATTTAATCAGTCTGTATGCCTTTGAGATGAAAATGTACTTCTGCTTATGAAAAGTAGCATAAGATCAGATCATGTATTTGAGATTTACACTTAACAGAACTTATCAGCCGTACATTCCATTATACAGTAAAGGATAACCATTAAATAAAATTATTTTATTTGACATCCTATTGCAGGTTCGAGTACACATTTTTTACTTTTTTTCCTTCTCTGGCTTGATTAAACAATTATTTGGATGAAGTACTTATAAAAAAAGTCAAAAGTCTTCTGATATTATAAGTTCTTTTAGCGGTGAAAATCTTCCAAAAGACACCGGATAATCCGTGCCCTCCGGCAGTGTGAAATTCTTATTCACTAAAAACACCTCTCTGGGGATTAGCCGAAACAGACCACATAGAATGGGGTCTCTTTTCATCCACTCTCAGTCTCCCTTAGTGGGGGCAACTGAGTATCCAGTTATCCACTGTCGCCACTAACCTCGGTTTCCTGGGTCATTGCTAGAATCTTAGCCTATCTGCAAGAAACCACGCTGTTCCACCGTCTCCAGTGATCCTTCTTGGTTCATGCGTTAATTATAACCTTCACTCCTTTTTTGTCCACGACATTGACCAGGACCAGTAACCTCCTCCGGATTAACCGCAGCTAACCCTCTCGGAAGGCAGGTCTGCATCTTTTACTGGTGCGTGCACCGCGGAAATAGAAAACTCGTTAGAGTACACCATCTCTGCACAGCCAGCACCTTCTTCCAGGACTACTACAGCACTATCAGCGGGCGCACACCAGCCTCCATAGCCGCCGGAGAAACTTCAAAAGGTTGGGAATATTACCTGCTTCTGTTGTTTGTGGGTACCGTTGGTATAACCAACCTGTGAAGGTCTACCGTACCCTCCACCTCCACTCCTACAGAAGTGCCTGAGGCGACGCCATTTGCGACCCAATTACCCCTGGGTCCTGCAGATAGGGGGATCACTGCACACCCTCTTGGCATGGCCTACTACAACCTTGGAGTTAGGGGGATTTTTCAAGAGGTTATCTCCTCCCTGTCTACAGTGGAATCTAGTTCTTGGTGAGCCAATATACAATATTGGCTAGGACGGAAAAGTTTAGGCTTATCACCTATCCGGGAACATGGCATTTGTAGTCCTGTGGGATGCTTGTGAAATCTCCAGTGTACAAGTGACCTGCGGCTTTCCAAGCCGGTGTTTAATGTCCGAGTCGTACCATATCATTTAAAGCTGAGCAACATGCTATAACCATTTTGGAGGCTGTAGTTACTCCCGTGAGACATTTAATAGCAACCTGACTATCTGAGAGAAGATGCAGATGCTATCCGTAGGCAGCGTTAAATGTTTCAGATGGTCTGCGGCTATCTTTATTGCCATGATTTCCGCCTGAAATACGCTGCAGTACTCAGGTAAGTGAAATGAAATAGAATAGATATAGTTATATCTCATTCATAGGTAGTAAATGCCGGTGTACCTAAGGGCTCAGTTCTCTAACCAATTTTACTTTTTTGTGATTAATGATCTTTTATCTCTCACTATCAATTCTATTCGCCGACGGTAACAACCTTCATTTTATGTGCTCTTTTGATTCTGCATTAAATTCTCGTGGGAACACTACAATTCTCGCTTAGTGCAGAGCCAAAACTAAATGCCGGTTAATGTCTAACTAAAAGTCAACTAGTCCACGCTAAAAACGTTTTGGTTAATGGACTGAATTCACACAATTCGCTCTTTCTAAAGTTAGCGTCTTGTATTCTCAGGTATTCGGTAATATTGGCTGAAGCGTCGCTAAAATGCGTTGGAAAGTCTTGACACCCTCGCGATAATATCAGGACGTACAGTCTATATCGGGTATCCTTCCTACGCAGAACAATACGAATACAATAATCTGTTTTGCTCTCTTTTTAGGGGCACGAAACTATTATTCCTTCACTCAGCTGCATAACCCATTACTCTTACCCTTAATGCCTTTTCTGCTAAGGCTGTACTGCAGCATCCTAGCGTATTCCTTGATCATTATAAAAAAAAATAACAAATCACGAAAATTAAGAAGTGAAAGTACAAGCGTAATTGAATCGCTGCTATGAACAAAACGCAAAAGAGACGACAACTTTTACGAGGAACAGGTAATAAATCAACTGCACCTGCAAAGGTAAATAATCAAGAGAAAAGACGGCATCAAGTAATTCATCTTGTGAACTAATCTAGGATTACTCACAGCAGACAACGTAATTTAAGATATTTTACCTGCAAGAAGACCTGAGTGCAATCCTTATTCCGCGTTTTTGAAGATCTACATGCACATCCAAATGGATTTCTTCTTAGCTCGTGCTGCTAAGGCTTGTTTATTCAGAAAAAATAAGACATTTTCACTCATCAATCGTTTCAGTTGTTTGCGTTTTATATAAAAAGAACATTTTCTCCTACTTATTGAAAATGTTATTTTATTCTCGAAACATAATTGAAAACATCTTCAAAAATCCTTGCAATATTAGGAGCTACTTACAGAATATTTAAAATTCCTTATATTTGTAAACAGAAATTTAAAAAAGATAAATATAACGAGTTTAATCTCAGTCTCTTTATTTTACTGAAATTCTAAGATTCAACGAATGCAAAATTAATTAGAGTTTCAAGGCAGAAGTATCCTTAAAAGAAAGCCCTTCAACTTTCCTTTCTCTCCATCTTACCTTTGTCTTCGCATGAATAAGCATGATTTACTGATGTAATAAAAAAATGTTCCAAGGACTGAAATAGAATTGTTTAAAGTGCCCCTGAGCAGATGAAGGTAACTTTATAAGGTTCAAGGTGTTTTTGGTTTGAGGTTTTTCTTAAAGGATTTATGCTTTAAAAATTGTTTAGAAAAATGATTTTATTTACAAATCGCTGAAATAATCCGGCTTACGTAAACGATAGCTAAGATGGGTTTCGTAAGCCTGAGTAGCATGCATACACTGCAAAATAATTAAATTTTAAGAATGTGTTGGGCGTGCATGATCTCTATATTTTCATAGATTCCATCAACCATCAACTTTTTCTTGGCGTCGACACCTTCCTTTAGTTATTATACTTACATCTTGACTGGTTTCTCTCTCTGGTTCCTTTAACCCGTCTCGACGTCTTCCATGACTACGATGTGGGTTCTACTCTAGAGCGTATTGAGCAATATCATTTGAGTCTTTTCTTAGTATGTCGCTATTGCAGCAAGTCCCAGTCTTCTTGCGTGTTTACCTATGGCCCAATGACCCGTCAGTATCCCCATTAAACTTCTGGTATCATTGTTATTTCCACTGTCGTTAGGAACATACCAAAACAAGAAACAGCTTCCATTTGTGGGCACCATCCATTTTATGATGTCTTCTAGTGCTTTCTGGAGCACGATAGATCGTCTTCCATCCATGCCCGCGGATTTCAAATTTTTGCCTACACTTTTTCTTGTAGCCGACTATTGACCTAATGAGGTACCAATTTTCGTCAACTATAGTACGTTTTACGTGACTCCTTCTAATAGATAAGGAAGTATTTGGATCCTTTGACAAGACTCTACCCAGTCTGGACGTATTTTTCTGCGATAGAATCGCAAAACATCCTCCAAGAGACTGTTTTTGTAGATCTCAGTGCTTTCTTGAAAGATCTGAGACTATCTTTATACCTGAACCAGTTTGTCTGATCTCTTCTTCGTTCGGCCGCGTTGAAAATTCTACGCGAGTTCTCCTTAAGCTTCCCCAGTTCTGTGTTCTACCATAATTGCTTGAACTTACTATAGACTCTGCTAATGCGACATGATTCTCTTAGTGCTTAAATGAAAACTTTGGTAACAGTCTGCAACTGAATTGTCCACTGCTGACTCCGTTTACAATCTATCCGATGGAGATTTATCCATCCTGTCACAGACCACCTTGCGGAATCTTTCCCAATTTATTCTACGAAAATTCCTACAAATCTTGGGTGACTCGAGAGTTATTCTTACAGAGCTTGGGGGACTCGAGAGTATCCAGCAGTGGTTTGATAAAGACACTTTCTGTCCAGTTATGCACTTAAAATCTAGCAGAACTTGCGATTAGAGTTAAGCTTAGGACTTCCCTCCTGTTGACTGTATTGAAAGTAGCCTCATCGTCTCTATTCCATATAGCCTCTAAAATATTGTTAAAAGACTCATTTTATTGGTTTATCCGGGCTATCCCATGTAGTTTGATGGACTTTGGCATCGCATCCTAGGAGAAGTTTAATGTCCTTCTTCTCCGTCTCTGCTACTACAGTCTTTACTGAAGAGGTTGATGTTTTCTCGTACAGCATATACACTGAAGCCGTCCAGCATTTGTTTGACCTCCGTTGTGCTCCTATGATCACAAGATTCTCAGAGCTGTAATTTTTAAAAAATAGTGCATGTTCGCGTTTATTATCTAATACACATGATCTGACATTGCCCGTTGCTAGCCTTTGAAAGACCACATAGTCTCTTGAAACAATTGCTTGAATCTATTTCCCACAAACTCATGTTTTTTGAGTAAGGGCCATCCACATCTTTGCTCTTATGGTATAGGAGCAACTTCAAATTTTCGGTTCCAGCCCTACTGTGGTGGAGGTTTATATTTACGACCTTAAGCATAAGAATATTCTGCCCTTCTCTAGGTTTGTTCCTCTTAAAGAGCCCAAGAAATACTTCTCAGACTGCGAAAGGACGATTTTTCCGTCTACCTCTTGTAATAAGAATCACAAAACCTCTTTGTCCTACTACTTTCCAATACTCATCGGAATCTGCGAACTTTGGTTTTGAAGCACCTTTAGCAGACTGCCTTTCTCGATTACCACGTACGGTATAACTACGCGACCATTTGGTCTCTCTGGGATTTCCTACAACGCACTAATTTTGCACCTTCCCATGTTGCTTTCTTCTCAGAGATCTCGTTGATGGCAAAGACATACGTATCTTGATCTCTATAGTCCTCCGGCTGGAAATGTTAAACACCGGGACACTCCCTGAGGGCTCCTTAAGGACAGCGTTGATAACGGTATTAAAAAATAATTTCGCCATCGTCTGCCACTGTCCTACCGAACAGCGCTCGCACTGATTGCCTTTGTCAATCCATGCTGGCTTTGGGGTATCCCCCACCACCTCACTGAACGGCCTCGTCAGCCGCAGATTGAATTTCACTCGTTACTGGCTTTGGTTGCCTTTACTCTTTTGGGATGCCCTTTCCGTATACAGGGTTAACTCTTTTAGGTTCGTTACCCCCTCCTCTGTTGACCTTGGCTCCGTTTTGCACATCCTCTACTATTTCCAGTACCAATATCTCCTGCATTGGCGCTCGAGGTAGCAACCGGGCCTTCTTCCCATTTGGACGTCTTTTCAATGATAGCCTTCTTTTTATTATTGACGATAACCTCCTTTGCCCACTCTAGCCTATTTTTCTTCTTTTCCGTCAGTCGACCGGTATCTTTGGTAGAAAGGATGCTGACTTTCACTTACTTCTCTTACCACTCTCTTTATCTTTCTTCTGAGGTTCGGCGAGCAAGCACTCCTCTGTATCCATCAGCATCTGTTCCCTGAAATTTTCAGGTGCAACTACAGACACCTTCCCTATATTCCGAATGCCTCCGAAGAATCACCCGTCTTTGCTTCTGATATTTCCGAAGGGCACCATCGTCTATGTTTTTTCTTGTTTCTTCTATTCTGTACCCACGATTTGGGTGGGACATGATAGTCATCTGCAGCAGAGCTCAATTAAACTGGGTGTCGCTTGGTATGTAGAGTCTGCATACTGCGGCTTAGCCACTCAGCCCTGGCGTATGATGTTCCAGCTTGGTTTGGGATGGATCTACCTTTGGCCTTGTTAATCATTGACGAACTAACTGAACAGTAGTTTCTATACCGCACTACGTGAAACTACTTATCAGAATCTAAGAGTTGATATCTTCACTTTCCCAACGACTGGGATGAGAGTAGAGTGGGTTTAATTACTCACAGTGAAGTCGGCTCTACCTGATGAGAGCTCGAGCGGGGCAACATTAAACTAAAGGAGACCTCTATTTGGCGGACTGCTCGATGATAATGGGAGAGTGTTGATGTGATCGCGGCAAGAAAAGCCTTCACGAAAGCCTGCCAGTTCATCATTAAAAGTTCGCTATTGATGATTGATTTTACCATTAGGTTGAAGACAATTTAAAGACATATACCAAGCCAATTCTTTTAACTCCTCAGGTTGCCTTTTTTTGAAAACCTTCACAATAACGTATTTTTTGCATAGGCGTCGTATTCCTAACATTTCCGAATTAGACGTATATCAGATGCAGCAGTGGGATCCGTCTTAAGAAATTCCGCTTGTATTCCATTAATCTATGGTACCTTACGGTGGACCATGGACTTTATTACATCCGACACTTCCAATTTTGTCAGATGTCTGCTGATAATGTTGTCTACATCCGGCGGTCCTTCAGGCTCACATGAAAAGGTAATTGACTGTCCAGCGAATACATAAGCAGTTCTGAGTAGTTTTTTTTACTGCTCCATCAGTGTCAGAAATGATCTGGCAGCTTTCGTTCTTGTATTTTGGACCATGTAACGTCACTGAACCATGGTCGTCTCTTGCTTCCTAAAAGTCTCACGTGTTCTGTGCCATCAGCCTTCCTTCGCCCTTTCCCATTTTTGGTTAATGATGACGTCGGTGTTATAATACATTACATCAGCTTTTTGGTGTAATGCGGTGATTTGGTTCTGCACAGTCTGGGGAAACCCAGGATGCTAAATTGCATTTTTTATGTATAACAATGATCCACGATGAAAAATTGTCGCGATTTACAAAAAACAACTCCCCATTTCCGATCCTGACTTCACGTTTTAGGTCCATGTTGTTAGAGCTAACAAATGAGGTGATAACATAGAAGGTCTCTTTCGTTGTTACATCCGCGTGCTCATTCGACACATATCATTGAATTATTGAGATGTTACGAGCCCCGGTCCAGAACGTGGCGATAATAATTCGTTTAGGTATACTTCGCAATAACCCTGCACTTGCCATGCGGGTCTTTCTGATTTTTTCTCGATAAAGGGAGAGATTTCAAATGTGGAAGATGTAAACTCTCCTCTTCCTCTTCATCTAGTTTCACTTAACCCTAAAATGATTATTTCAAACCAGGCCTTATCCCGCTCCACCTTTGTAATTTTAGCGCACCCACTTTTACTCCACGGAGTTCTCACGTTCTATGGAACCAATTCGATATTTATACTCAAAGGTAGCTATCAAAAAATCAGTCTGAATCCAACTGAAAAAATGATCTTCGAAATAATCACTCAAAACAAAATTTATCTCCTCGGTTTCATTCCAGTGATTAGTTGCATTTAATTTACGTTAACAGGTTAATTAAAAATTCATCGTGTTATAAACCAATAATTGCCTGCATTTTAATCAGAAGCGATCTCTTGAATGTAATCAAAATAGAACTCTACGGAAATTAGAATGCTTCGTCGAAGCGAGAATCGTGGAAAAATCTGACTTTAAAATTACGTTAAGTATCCGGGAGTTTCTAGTTCACTTTCATTTCGCGTATATTTCTTCTCGTATAATATGTCATCGTTAGAAATGTACATTTGGAAAATTTGTATAGTACTGTTATTAGTTTCGATATTATGTAAATATTAAGTTTAATTTTAATGTTAAAATACACAAAAGATTAACCAAATTTCCGATCACTGTGATAAGTATCACATCCTATTCTAGATACAAGCCCGGAACCTGACATTAACAGCTGAGCATTGGTGGTGCAAACAAGCCTAAACTTGCCACAGTAGACATAAGTAAAAGTTTGAGGAATTGTACTTTCTGATAGTATTTCTCGCAATATATTTAAAGTCTTAAATTGGATGTTACTTGAGGTTAATTTACAAATTTTCTGAACATGTGAACACGATAAAAAGTGTCTCTCTTATACAATTCTCATGTGTTTTAAAGAGAAAACGGTCTTGTGTTAGTTTTGTTGAAGTATTGAGCTTAAAATATGTCAATGACATCACTGTTTATCTTTGGTTTTGGTTACGAGAGTGTGCAGTTTTATTTGTGTTTGCAAGGATTGGTTAATTTGTGGTACAACAAAAATGACATAATGGCGAAACGCTTGGTGTTGAAATGGCGAACTGTCATGTTTTTCGGGCTTGTATCTAGAGTAAGCTGTGTAAGTATGTATTTTGGCAGTACTGCAAAGTGACAGCTATACTGAAATCTGTCTGCTGTCATTTATCGGACAACCACAGCCTACTCTAGACATAAGCTCGAAAGCTGATACAAACAGCTGAGCATTGGTGGTGTAAACAACCCAAAACTAACTACAGTAAAAAATAGAAAAAGGTTGGAGAATTCTACTTGTTCGTAGTATTTTTAAAGATTTTTAAAGTATCAACTTGGAATTTTCTTGACGTGAACCTACAAATGTTGTGAATATTTGGTCACGATAAAAAATTTCTTAATTACAATTTGCATGTGTTTTTAAATCTTTCTTGTGTTCGTTTTGTTGAAGTATTGAGGTTAGAATGCGTCAATGACATCAGCATTTCTCTTTAGTTTTGGTTAAGACAGTGTGCAGTTTTATATGTGCGCAAGGATTGCTTAATCTGTGGTACACAAATTAATGAAATACTGAAGATACGCTTGGTGGTGAAATGGTCGAACTCTCATGTGTTCTGTGCTTATATCTAAAGTAGGCTGTGGGACAAATTTTGGATTTTGGAAAAGTTATTGCGTTTAGTTACCAAACGCACTAACTTTTCCAAAAACCAAAATTTCGGTTTGTTACATAAAGTACTTTTTTTATTATATTTTTCTGTGGATTCGTTGTCTTGGTATCATGGATCTTACTTACTTTCAGACTAATACTGGCCTTAGTTGATATGAGTATGTGAAACATTTTTCTGACCTAAATAATGCTGGACATGTTGACATCAATTCCCTACAAAACATATGTGCAATCGTATACTTTTTCTATAGGTATAACTTTAATGTCTTTTTACAACGACGATCTTACATTTATCAAGAAGTACGAAAATAAGTTTTAAGGTGATGTCCTGTTTCCTCTTCTTTGAAATTGTGTAGCTAATGAACTACTTCTTATCATGCTAGGCGATGCTTGCGGGATGACTGCTTATGCGGTCGACATCACTATATCTCTCTCTGGAAAGTACCTGTAGGGATCTCGTACAAAATACTATCACTCGGCTTTATGGATGGCCGGTCAGATGCGAACTAAAATTTAACTCTCAAAAGACCGAGTTATTCATTTTCACTAGAAAAAATATATTTCCTCATCTAGAAAGGTAGAGCGAAGTTTTTATATCGCCTAATTCTGAAACAATGCTGTTATAGGTACAGGATAAAACAGAAGCAACCCGTATGTCAGATGTGTAAGCTTGCCCGCCGGTCACTACTGGACTGGTCTCCGATATTCGAGGTGCCGAACCAGGGTGCGTTACATCTCAATAATTCAGTGACACCAATAAGATGAAATAACTAAAGAGGCCTTCTATCATCTTTTTAGCGACACCTTAAAATAGTAATAGTCGTTTCAATGCCAAGATTGGCTCAAGCAACATCGGATTGGGAATTGTAATGGGGACGCTTTGACGCGGAAACAGAAATTGAATTGGATTTCTTTGTTCATTGTTGTTGGAGGGTTTTCCCGGACCGGACCGGATTGACCATATTGTTGTTTCAAAAAGTTGGAGAAAAATTCTCTCGTTATAAGGTCTAAATGCGCTGCTGGTATTGGCAGCAATTACCATTTAAAAGAGCTAAGTTTCATTTATGGCAGCAATGCGCCCACTTAATGCTAAATATGGAACGGCTTAAAAAACCAAATATCACCAATAGCTGATAATACACACACGGCTTCGACGGCCGAAAATGGGAATGGGCGAAGAAATGCTTTTCGAGCTATAGTACAGAGCACGTGGTACATATAGAGCGTGGAAGACGACAATAGATCAGTGACACCAAATTGTTCAGAATAGAAGAACCGTCCGTAACAATTCTGCTATCGATGTCCCAGTCAAACAGCATCAAAGAATTGCATTCTATTCTTTTCAGAAAGACATCGATAAAATTGTAAGATGTAACAATAGTTACTATATCAACGGACGCAATAAAATCGATAGTCTTAGTCCTAGGGATTGCTGAATTACCAGCAGAACAGCTTAAGGCGGATCCCATCGTTGTCCTCATATTCTACTTCTCGCAATTCAGAAATGTTAAAAAATCGAGACCTATCCAATAGAATGGAATAAAGGCGCAATCGTGAAGAATCCCAGAGGGCAATTTGCATGGTATCTATTTTCTGTAGTCTCCAAATTGATGGCAAAAATCATCTTGATGTGAATCAACCAAATAATCCAGCGCACTCTTAATGATGAACAGGCAGGCTTTCGTGAGAGTTCCTTCTGCGGCAATCACATCAACACCCACCGAATAATCATCGAGCAATCCTACGAATGGAGACCCCGTGAAATCCAAAAGTCGTCGATTTCGAGAAGACGTTAGAAGTGTTGATTGCGAGTACATATGGGCAGGTTTACATAGGAGAAATATCACAGAAAAAATAGCATCATTATACAAGAATCCAAGCAAAAAGTCCAATGTCACGATCTTCTGAAAGGAAAACTGTCGGAGTCCTTCCGAGTACTGAACGGAGTGAGAGGAGGTTCCACCTTAACATTATTAACGTTAATAACCTATTCTGACGTGTTGCGCCCTAAGTAAGCACATTCATCGAGGGAATTCTTGGATTCCCGTGGCATCACAATGGGCCTATTGAGGTCTAAGTGTGCCCTTTAAGGCAGCCACACGAATCTAACCTAACCTAAGCACATTCAAAAGTTCGCAGAAATCAATGCTGCTAAAGTCCAACTTATGAGCTGAGCTTCCAGGAGGCAAGATGAATTTTATATTGAAAAGCAGTAAATAGAACAATTTTACTATCTCGAATGCATGGTATTAGGAGATGGTGGAACTGAAGCTGATGCACAGGCTCGCATCAACAGAGCTCGAGTTCCACTAAATGCTCTTATTGAGATATAGTAAAATACAGAACATTCCAGGCGCACAAAACCCCAAATCTTTGAATCATACATAAAATCTGTCTTATAGTCCAGCCGTTTAACAGAGAAAATGACCTATCAAATAATATATAAGCTACAATCCCTTATCAACTGGTATTCTTGGCGCGTCCTTAGCATCCATTGGGAAACATCTTTATTGGCTAGTAGGAAAAGACGAGCAAAAGAAAGGTAAAAAGAGCCAAACAACATCTCTCAGCTGGCTTTAGATTGGAACCCGCATGGGGCCCAATGAAGACACTCAATTGGAAGACCGCCCTATATAAGGAGTAAGGTCGGTGGAGGAAGTGATAACTTGTCGGCCTTTCCACCCGGAGGTTTGAATTCCACTCATGTCTGTTTTCTGCTGAAGCTAGTGCAATTTGTCTGTAGTTAGTCTGGTCGTAAGTTCCCATGTAGTCAGAAACACTCCAGTTGAGTATGACAAGTGAAAAAAGACGCGTTGCAGCATTTTAAAACCAAGGGCGAAAAACCATCAGGTCCAATAGCTTTGGACGCATTGAGTCTAAAGAGTACCTTTAAAAATTCCCGAGTGCGAAAGCGTTGCGGCTTTTGTTTGCAGGTGTACTGCGGCGAAGATAGAAGAGATGGTAAATATGAATTGACAGCAAAATTAGCAGCAAGCAGGTTGGATTTGTCTAAAGAGCTAGAACAAAGATTCCCATTATGGCTGAGTGGTGGTACGTGAGGCGTTATGTTAGTATAACAATTATGTATTTGCTTATCACAATTCTGTTCTCTTACACAATCATTGGAGCACACATCACATTCAGAATTAAATACTGGAATACATCATTTTATCTACATAATCACATAAACACAAAATGTGTTTTCACTTTCAAATTATTAAAACCTTAGCTTAGCGTTTAATGTCGAGCTTTTTAGATTTTACTTTTACGAACCCTTAAAGAATCACAAATATGTTCAATGTCAATTGACGTCAAGAATCATTTTATCAAACTGAAAATAAACTTCAAGTTGGTACGATTAGAAGTACCTACCCTCTTAACTTTATAAATGACAAGTGCACTGACCTTGACTAGAAACACTTACAATACTTGCCAGGCAATTTTGTCTTCCGTTTTACCTTTTTAGATCAAGTACTTTCCAAATCCGTCATAGAATCAGTTCAAGGTTACATTTTTACCAATTCTGCACAATCTGAAGATTCTTGGCATTCACCCACGTTTGGCTAGTCATCAGCCAAATCAATATTTCCATTGCAAAATAGTTTAAGTTTTCAACCAGGACGCTAAACGTCATATTGATAAATTGAATCCTTCTTGAAATGGGTACTCTACCGAGAGTAATTCCACTCCACCGAAGGCAAATAACGAATTTTGCAATTACTCCTAACGAGATCTCTTATGATAAGAGCAATCAAGGACAAGCCAGGGGCGGTATAAATTCCAAAATAACGCAGAAGAGGAGAATTTTATTATCACAATTTTGCAAACATTTCTTTTTGGAAATAATTCATCTCTGGTGTGGGTATCCACTGATGGTTTAAGAATTGCAGTGAAATCTTTTCTGAACTAGATACGGATCTTCTCATCGATTCATCCGCAAAACATCTGTGTCAAGAGTTGTCTAGGATGACTTGGATTGGATCCAATAGTGCAGATGCGCCATCACTACCGCCTTGTGCATTTTATTTTCACATAAATTGAATGATTGGGCAAAATTTATGCCTATACAACAATTTTGCCATCAGGATGGCAATCGACAATGTATTATCGGTCCTACTGTGTCAGTTTACACGCCAGATTGGTTCCCATATCGCTGGGACAATAAAAATGTGCAAATGAATCTCGGCACCATTAATCATTTATGGTCGACTAGTCCAGTCGATGTGGTGCGTAAAATTAACTCCATGGTCCATGTCCTGACGGACGAGTGATTTACTACTATTTGCCATACCATTTTTTTTTTGCAATTATTCTCCACCTAGCGAGTTAGACTTAAACTCCTTTTTTGTCTAGTCTATCCATTGATAGCTGAAAATAATCCCAGCTGCATTTGTGGAATTTCCCCGTAGACAGGCTCCAAATGCTATGCCATCCAAAAATTTCGATTATTCCGCAATTTTACTTTTTGTTTAATTAATTTCTGTTTGTTCACAAAAAACACGAGATGAAATGAGTTGCGTTTCGCTCGCTCTTTCATTAAGGGATAATTGCTTGAATTTAGCAAACTGAGCGAAACATTTTAATGGGACATTTGTTGAAAATCGCGCAACAAATTTGCTTTTGGTCCATGCATGCATAGGAACTCATTAAAACTTTTAAAACAGCATTAAAATAAAAGCAGGAAAAATTGCACGTTTATAGTACACGTTGCCAAAACTGGATGTTTTCGTATTACCTGTTGGCGCATTAAAACGTGCAAATAAAGGAATTAACGGAGTAATTAACGCTGTCTTAATTAACGATTTTACAAATATTTTTTAATTATTTTTTTTAATTCTTATTTATATAGGTTCGGCTAGAGTAGTCCCGTCCCCATAAGTAGACTCCTAAGCCATTTAAAACTCCTAATGAGCCGAACTAAGCCCTAATATTAGTTGATCCCGGTTCGATCAAGTCCTACATAAAGGAGGGTAGCAAAGATAATCTTTGCTTTAGATAAGATGACAATGTACACCCAAGTACTCTCATCCGGAACGGTGAAACATGGTCGTACCTCCGTAGTCCGAAAACAAAACGAATGCAGTCGTTGAAAGCAACTCCATTTTACGCGCACAGGTGATATCTAGCTTCGGGTAGATCATACTACCAAAGGTAAAATGGGCATTATTAACGCCTTAACTAATCTTAGACGCGTACTGACGGGTAAAATACGCGCCAAGAGCCACAGCCTACGAAGGCCACCATAAATCACGCCAAGCTTTGTATTGTCGCAGCATTTCATTTGCTGATTCATAATAGTCCCAAGATTCTTAACTTTTTCTAGAACTGGTAGCTAATAGCCGCTTAAAACCACCGACGGAATATAAGACTGATCAATTACGCTGTTGGAGAAAATGATAAGCTGCGATTTTCTAGGGTTAAGCTGTAATCGGTTATAATCGGACCATATGCATATACTTTCAAGGTCAGAATTAATGCGAGCTATACAGTCCTCAATGAGACCTATCGGCCGGCTTAAATATAATTTTACGTCGTCCGCATAGAGATGAATAATTGAGTCGCGGATCACCGACGGCAGATCATTAATAAATAAACTGAACAGCAACGGACCCAAAATTGATCCTTGAGGCACGCCTTGCTTCAGATATAGCCGCGAGGAGAATGTGTTGTCAACCTTAACCTGTTTAGAACGGCCCGAGAGGAAATTAATAATCATTTGAACTGCCAGTGTATCAAATTTAAAATAAGAAGAAAGTTTGCGGATGAGAATACAATGATCAACACAATCAAAAGCCTTAAAAAAATTAAGAAGAATTAAGGTGGTTAATTCATTCCTATCAAGGGCGCTTCTTACGTCAGAAGAGACTTTAAGAATGGCAGTTTCGCAGGCGTGATAGGCTTGGAAGCCAGACTGCCAACATGTTAACAAGTTATATTTCTCCAAATATTCCAGTATTTGCCTATACATAAGCTACTCCAAAACTTTAGACAAAAAGCTTAGTAGGCTAATAGGGCGAAGATCCGATGGTGATTCTAAATTGCGCCATAACGTACTAGAGTCAAGATCCATGCTCAGTTTGGTGATAAAGAATTGTTGTTTGGCACGTCGTATTAGTCCTGTTGCGAGCGAATTTGTATAACGACCTCGACTCATCAGTTCTAACCCTTCTCCAGCGCTGATATAAATATTCCCGCTCGGCGATAAGGGACTTGATCCTAGCCCAGAACCATGGGCATCGAGTTGCAATAACACATTTCGATCTCAGGGGGACATACTTGTCAAATAAATACAACGCTAATGACGTAAAGAGATCAACCTGGTCGTCAACTGAGGTAAAACAGAGTATGTTTTCCCAGGGCAGAACAGACATTTATCAAACATGGAAGGCAGGTCGATGTTGCTTAAATCACGGTACGTAAAGCTAATAGGGGGTGGATTAGAGTTTACAGCAAGATCATAGGCTAAAAACATGAGATCGCGATCAAGAGTGCTGGGCGGAGTGATCTGGTTGTGGGCTAGAACCTTATCGCGGTCTGACACAAGAATTAAATCGAGAAGCGAGGGATTCTCTGAATTAAAATATGTCGGATAGTGGTTGACTACGGTAAGGTTAATGGACTGGAGAAAATATAGAAAATTATGTGCTGAGCTGTCACGTTTACATAGGGTAACGTTAAAGTCCCCAGCGCTGTCGCAATCAAAACAACTAGGAGGACAGTACGCAGAGGTTATTATGCACCTATCATTATTTGTGCAGATCTCGATGCACAAAAATTCAACTGACTGGTATATGTATTTTCTGTCAAATTCTTATGTGATAGCCTTTTACATCTCTCTAATTTGACATTTTGTATAGTTCTTTATCAATTTTAATTTTAACTTATATTGTATTTCAGGTACAGGAGGACCATCAGTTGTCTTTGAAGGCAAGGATGCGCTACTGACATGTGTTGTCACGGGTCCTTATTTGAACGACACAGTTATTTGGCGAAAAGGTCCTCGAGAAATATTATCAGCCGGCATAAACAGGGTTACCAATGACAAAAGGATAAGCATACTTCATGACGACGGTAAGTACTTGTATTTATATAATTCCTTACAAGATTCATAGATAAGTTAAAATCAATTTGGTTAGCGTAGACGTTAAAGAAGCGTGACATTGATAAAATCGGGTGCGATGTCTTCATTGAACTGCCTCACTTCGGTTGGGATGACTAGAAAGAGAGGCATAGTCCAAAATCGGCTTGATAAAGGTACCATGGAGTAGCGTGGTAACGTAGGGCTCATAAAATTCTCTACATTGTCCTTTAAATAAACGTAAAATTGCATGCAACATAACAAAAAACGAAACCTCAGGATTTCGCTGTGTACTGAAGACATCTATGAAAATCGTGTTATGTTATGTTTAGTTATGATTGTAACTAATTGCGGAGCATTTCAATTCATTGACCACTACTACGCAAATTATGCATCAGCTTGCTCCTCTTTCTAAGTCCTTTTTTCTTGTGGTATACCACAAGGGTTGATATTACATTTACCTTGTTATATCCATTAGCAAGGCTTATTTAAATGCCATTGATTTAGTTGATTATAGGATCACAAAGACAATATAATCAATGGCAAGAACGGATAGTAGAGGGCCGAGATGACTACCTTGTGGCATACAAGATGAACCCATGAAAATTCTCAAAGAAGATCCACGGAGCCTCACACGATATGTGATGTATCTTAGAAAGGAAAAAATCGAGTCGAGAAGAAAGGAGAGGAAATTCATCCTCTTTAGTTTAAATGGATTCAGGGAGTTTATCAACGGCTTTGCTCAAATCTGTGTGTATTACAGTCCGTTTGCATGCCTCGTTAAAAGCCTTAAATTATGTGAGAGGTAAACTCCAGCAAGTTAGTAGTCGTTGATCTACCGGGCAAGAACCCATGCTGATTGGGGGAAGGCTCAATTAGCTGCGATTAACTTGGGTATGCAAGATAACTTGGCGATTGGCCTATAATTAGTTACAATATTATTATGGCCCTTTTATGAACAGGGACTATAAAGGAGCCCTTCTACAATGCAGGAAGTTTACCAGCTTAAAGGGACTTGTTGAAGAGAATCGCTAATGGAGTGAGAAGACCATCGGAACAGGACTTAACTAATACAGGTGGGATACCGGGAACTGGAGGAAAAGTCCGATTATACATGGTTTCTTCCAAAATAAGATCCGGTGACATAAAGGGGAAAAATCGAATGAAGCGGGACACTACAGAGTACGATCGAAGTTATTCTCACAAGGCTCAAAGTTATCGGAAGAAAAGGTAAGTAGAATTATTTGCTATATCGGACACATGACTCAAGACCCCTCATATCACATCGTAGATGGATAGTTGCTCGATTTCTTTTTCATATTGACGAATTTAAAGAAATACAAGATCCAATTGACTTCCCATAGAGTTTTTAATATCACCCATTTGGTGCAAACCAGAGGAATTGGTGATGTCAAGCAATTCAGAATCCCTAGATGTGGGATAACATGAGGGAAGGAAGTCATCGTTATCATTGTTAGGTACTCATAAAACAATGGGCAAATTAAAGTCACCAAGAAGAAGAATTTCATCTTCATAGTCCAATCCAAGATGAAACCAAATCTCAGTCAACATGATAATATCGTAGCAGCAGTCAAGGGATGGCTGAAATAAATGGCTTCTTTTAGTCTATTTATTTACAAATTCGCCAATTACTGACTACTAAAAATAAACGAAATCTAAACAGCCCCTAAAAATAGTAAAGGGACAGTGAACTTAGTTTTTGTGAGCATAAGTTATTGCTCTATCATGGGTACCGCTGATAAACCTATTTTTTTTTTTTTATACGATGTGGCCAAATCCTAGGGGACAACCCTTTGATGCGTTAGCATGGTTTTGGCCGGAAGGGAATTTAGGGTAAGGGAAGTAAGGAAACTTGAGTCTTTTTTGCATTGCTGCGAGCTAGACAACAGCCCAGAGACGGAGTGGATTATTTTTATTTCTTAATAAAAGCTCACGGTCATCTGGTCTCGAACCCGGGACCCATGGCATGTTGGTCTTGTCGCTCAACGCATTGATCCAACTCCGTCTCCGGTGATGAACAAATTCGTGTACGATAGCATTCTCAGGCCAGAAGTTCGGAGAAGAAATGATCTCGAAAAGAGCCGGGGATGTCGCCAACTTGAAAGATGATACATATCCCTGAGAAAGGCGAAAATTACGACGCTGACAACGTAGAAGTACAATGTCGTTAATCTTGCTCTTCGTTCTAACATACTTTAGCATATCATCACCAGAGATAGAAGGATCTAGTTGAGAAACAAAGAATAATTTGTTCATTGGAATGTCGTGAGAGTGAAGTCCGTCCAAGCCAGGGGTATGTCCTGTGGAAAGAAATGATCGCCATGCAATGCAATATTAGAGGTAACAATAGCAGAGCGTACCAGCGACAAGAGCACAAAATGTGCAATGTGGTTTCGTCGTCTTCTAAACAAAGCCGTCATTCCGTCACGCTAAACAGACCTATTCGGTGTAGATGATACCTAAGCCCATAGTGGCCAGATAGGTAGCCTGATAGCAGTTTGAGATCCGCCTTGCTTTGGGCGGTGATATGAGGCTTTATAAGCCTATGGTTTGGCAGGTACCTTGGCCTGGCTAAGCCCAGGGACGTTCCTCCAGTATAGCAGCTGTTGACTCCTACCCCAATTTTCTACAACAGCTCTCGTCGAAGCCCAACTGAGGCTGCAGTAGGGTTCGGGACCTTGGCAGCGAGAGGATGAGACTTTCCTGGCCCGTTCATCAGCGATCTCATTGCCCTCGATACCAGAGTGACCTGGTATCCAACAGAGCGTGACCCTGTTGTGGGTGGAAAGTAGCTGGAGGGTGTCGAAGCACTCCTTAGTAATCCTCTAGGAGAAACTCCATGATGGTAGGGCCTTAAGGGCCGCTTGGCTATCAGAGAAGATAGTAATGTCCGCACCTTTCAGTCCTTTATTGACAAGGTGTCGTTGTAAGGATCTTACTAAATCGACTCGCTTCAAAAGTGCTCTTCATTTTATTAGAAAAGCACTCCCACCAGGTTGGACCTTACTCGCTCCTGACGGAAACTTTAATCCGGATTTGATTTTTAAGTTTTCTTTCTCCTAGACACACCAATACTAACGACACCGACGCCCATCTAGCCGAGCTATGCAGTCATTAAGCGCTTTTGACACCTATGGCTCAGTATCTTCGCTACAAAGTAGCTTACCTTATTGAATTTGGAATAACTTTATTCTGTTCGTCTAACTGTTTCATTTAATACCCATGTCAAGTAACGAAATTGAGTCTACCATCCTGGGACGACCATTATTTCTTAGGCATCCGCCATATTGAATTTAAAATGATGTCACGTATTCTGCTTGATTTGATGCTCATGTCATAGAAGGTGGTTAAGGAATTTTAGTCCGCCATATTAGCTTAGCTTATTCTGCTAAGCAAATCCTTTTTTTATACCCATGTCAAGGGGGTGGTAGTGGAAATAATAAATCACCATCTTGTTGCCTCTACCATATTGGATTAAGAATGACGTCGCTTAGCTAATCGTGCATTGTGGACACGGTTTGGGGGGAATATCCGTTGCAAGATTTGACCCAAACATACTAACTACCTAACAGGTGAAGTTAAATAAAAGCTTGTAAAACGCATTGAAACAAACTATTTTCGGCTGCCTAGTCCTCCAATCTCTTCCGTTCACTGTAAAATTCCAAACACATTCAAACCATAAATTGGAAGCAATTTGTACCCTGTCATGTCCTGCAGAAATTTTAACGAGCGAATCGGAAAATTTAAATATTTGAACAATCAGAAAAAAAGTTATGAAATCCCACAACACATTCAATCAAAAAACTGCAGACAACGTAAAAAAATTGATAAATTATAGCAGTGAGGTTGTCGGATACTAAGCAAACCTCCATCAAACCCTCAGGAATTTCTGAATGCTGAAAATCACCACCTGGCCATAATTTCAGTGATAGTAGTCTGGATACTGATTATTTGTGGTCATCAATCAATCCGACGAGAAAGAAGAGTTAGAGTCGAGTCAAGCAAACGAACGGAACGATAAAATTTTCCATTAGCTCTTGGTAAACAATTTTCAGAGAAGGTGGGATCCAGAAGTCTGGAGAATTACTGCAACAAGTTATCCTAACGAGAGGATGAAGTACTTGACGACCATCGATAAACCTACTGAGCCCAAGGACATTGGAAAATTTAAATAAAATTCATCATGGTATACAAAACCCATTGCCAGTTCCATCTCGTCTCGTCCCCAAATGCTGACGGCAATTATAGCATTTGAGTGGTAATTAAATACTCAGCAAACCGACGCACCTAGGACAGAATAATTATTAATCCCACGACTGCCTGGCGTTGGGATGAGACAATAGAATAGATGGGATGACGGGAGGATGTCTTGCGAGTCTGAAGTGATTTATACTAAGAGCCCCCCCGAGCTAGAGGTAAAAGGATTGTACCTAGTTAAATGGCTTTTCCCCTCTGGTAGATTTAGAGTGAGCAGAACTCACCAACTGATTTATGATTGCTCATTTAAAATTCGTTAATGCGCCAAATTTTTGTCACAATACCTTCCTGCGGCATGGGAAATTTTATCCTACTCCAGAAGAAGTTTAAACGATGAAAAGATAGCTCCCGTTGGAATTTTCAACGAATAAATTTCCACAAATTACATTCAAGAAAGGGTTGAAAGGGCTTAAATTTACTGTAACTTTTACGAGAAAATTAAAATGGGCGAAACGAGATTTCCCTTCCCGACACCCGATGTCCTCCCTATGCCGTTCGTCTTTTCTTCCTTTTTTTTCTTAATTTATTGAATTAATTTTTCGACGTTTAAGTGATTTGTTAATGAACGAGAATTCCGTGCTTTAAAATGAGCAAATTTTGGATGATTAGAATAAATTTGCTATATTGCGCTAATTAATGTGAAAAGGGTTCGATCCGACCGGTTACGTGCGATTAGCTAATTTTTTCGAGAATTAAAAGGTCACAACTATCTGGGCCTTAAAATACAAAAGTAGTGACGACGCAGATGTTTTCATACCCTAGTTATAGTGCATGGTATACTTAACCTATAAATTTATTAATTACTATGACGTGCCTAATACTATAACTTGCAGCTCGCAAAAAGAGCTCAAATATTTGAAACTAGGCACAATGTTTCGGACTACGAATACAGCGGTATACTTGGAGCCAACTGAGTCAGTCATTGAGCAGACCTTGAAGGATTTTTATTCGTTGGCTCCGCCAGACCTTTCTGGATTCGCAACCAAGCATATCGTCAGTCTTGAGATGAATATTGCGAGGACCGGAGATGGCCTTTCGGCCTGCACGAGGGCTCTATCTAAGCATTCCTCCAGATTGGAATCTATTGTCTCAAGCATCGTGAAGTTAGCGCCCACATACACTCGGGCTGACGTCGCTGCTGCTGGTTCGACTCAGGGGACTGTCCGTGGTTGTTCCTCTACCAAGACTGATACTGATGAGTCTTCTACATCATCTTGTCATCTGCGCATCAGCTGATGAAAGGTGCCTTCCGAAGGATTCTGGGTCATCTCAGATCGATGTGCATCCATCCTTAATTCGTCCAGCTCAACTGCCACGGTGGGTTTTTATCTCCCGCATTCATCCTGACACGTTAGTGGACGATATCATCAACCATGTTTCCGACCGTATCGGTGTACCTCGTGACCATATGTCTTGTAAAAGGATTACTCCTTCATTCATCAATGTTGGACGTGCTTACTCATCATCTTGTAAGCTGCTTATTCCTAAGGACTGGTACTCTGCAGTGTTAGCTCCGTCACTCTGGCCTCCAAACTCTATTGTGCGAAAATTCATTCCTAAGTCTCGCCCGTCAGTTTCTAATTCAAAAAACTCGTTAAGTATCTCAGTATACTACGCCAACGTAACTGGCTTGCGTTCCAAGATGAATAGACTTTTTGTTACCTCGGCCAATTCTGGATTCGACGTTATATGCCTCTCTGAAACCTGGCTTTGCGGTAAGATTCTTGACATGGAACTTTTTGATTTTGAATTCCAGGTTTTCCGGCGTAATCGGCACCTCTCTTGTATGGATGCTCCTGTTGGTGGTGGAGTCCTTTGTGCAGTGCATAGTGGGCTGTCGTCGGCTTCGGTAGAGATTCTTGGTGCTGAGTCTTTGGAGTATGTCTGGGTCTCCTTACAGTCCCGTAAGGAGATCATTTATGTTATGACCGTCATGTTCCACCTGCTTCACCGTCCTCGGTGTATGAACTTTTGTCTTCAGCTGTGGAATGGCTTTCAGAGATTATGTCTCCTTGCGATGACCTTTTGCTGCTGGGTGTTTTCAATATGCCATCCATAGCCTGGGAGTATTCGCCCCCCCCCCCCCCCCCCCCCAACATCAAGGTGCTTTTCTGGAATCCATTTCTTCGTCTGGTCTCCGGCAATCGTGTGCTATTGGCAATGCTTCTGGACGCTTGCTCGACTTGGTGTTCTCCACGGATGACTATGGAACCATGGTGAGGAGATGGCTCTCTCCTTTGCTTCCTGAATCGTTCCCTTATCTCATTCTAGGAACTCTAACTCGTTTCGACCTTGGCTTAAAGCGTCTATAAAACATCTTAAAAATCTTAGAAATAAGGCCTGGAGGAGGTTCTGCCTCTCTCGTAGTGACGAAGATTATCTTATATTCTCGGATCTGTGTGGTCGTTTTACTTCTGAGTCCGAGCTTGCATATCGGAATTATCTTACTGAGGCCGGGCGGTCCATCTGAGTTAATCCCAAAAGGTTCTGGAACCTTATTAATATTAAGCGTAAGAGCGATGGCTTCTCCTCTGTTATGCGCCTTGGTGATCGGCGCACCGATGACCCTTTGACTGCAGCCAACTTCTTTGCTAGTTTCTTTGAAGCTGCCTTCTCAACAAATTACTGTGATATTAGTTTAGGAGATTTTAATTCGTTGACGAATTATCCCCCGACCTCCTTATAGGTTAAGGATTTGTTCTTTGACGATGCTTCAGTTATGATGCATATTAAGAAGTTGTCCAACAGTTTTTTACCCGGTCCCGATGGTGTTCCCGTGTCTGTCCTAAAGAATTGTGCCCACTATCTTAGTCTTTTACTTTCTAATTTGTTTAACTTGTCCTTGTCGTGCGGAATTTTTCCCAAACTGTGGCGTTTCTACTAAATGGAAGCGGAGGGAATCTCCGAAATATCGCTGCGGTTTTAACAAGTCACTGCTTTTTTGGTAGTCCTGCAGTCCGCATGTATATTCCTGCCAATGATTTCTGCTGAAGTTGTCTAGACGAGGAGGAGTAGGTTGCAGGCATTCAGCATTTGCTTAGCGAATGCCCTTGACTAGCCAGGAGAAGGATTCAGGTATTTGGCAAACACTTTCTTAATGTACTAGAGAATTTCGCCAGCGCTAAACTCAAGAACCTAATCAGGTTAGTCAATAGCTGCGTCTGGTTCAACTAATCTCTGCGATACAGGTTGAAGTTCCTTTGTAGTTGTAACACAACGGACCATATCAAGGTCTATGTGAGGTCCACTGGTTTGCCACCGATGGCCGCCAACTAACCTAACCTAACTTTTGCATAAAGAACATGGTATTGTCAAGCTAACGTATGTTCTGTCCGTGCATGTGAACGGAGCACAGGAGGAAAATTAAAGCTCTACAAAATTGTTTATATACAATTTTGCCTTATCTTTGATAGGTTTTACAGCGCTTCATCGAAAAGCTACAAAATCTCGCCAAAACGTCATTTTTTGACCGTTATTTAAATAAATGTTCACATGTAGGAGTTCCTACTGATTTAAGTGTTGCGTCCAAAGAAATCGGTACTTTGCTCCATTTCTGAACCATCAGTGAGCCATTTGAGGCTACTATGGTCCAGACTTGGACCAGCGCCGTCTCAGTGTCCCCGCTCTGAATCCTGAATCTTCTGCCGTAGTGGAGTTCCTTAGTCATGTGGTCCGTTACGATGCACACATCTATACGAGAAATGCGCTGAAGTATACCCACCCGTGTGACCCTTGTCACCAACCTACATATTAGATGTGAGATGCACTCTCAGGGCACTAATTGCAGCCGATTTAATAATACAGAGTTGGACAGGTCCTCACTGCTCCTGTTTTAAAGAGGAAACTAAACCGCTGGTTATTGAATTTGGCGATTAACGACCGATGTTGAACTTTTGGGCACCAGACCAAGGCGGCATAGGCGGATTTTACAATCGTATTGTATAACCAGAAAATCATCTTCGGTTTGCAACCCCAAGTCCTTCCGAAGAGTTTTCGACAGACTACTAGGGCTCGTGTAACTTTACTGAAAGCAGAGCTACGGTGACCGTTCCAATTGAGTTTTCTGTCGAGCTTATTGCCTACGTGTTTCATTTCATTGGAGTACTTTTGAACGTGCCTTGGATCGAAATTGGACGAAGCTCCCAATGGTGCTTTCTGGTGAACGGCTCACGAACAACCATGGCTGGGTTAATAGTGAGATTTTCCCTGTAACAATAATTGCAAGGTCATCCGGATAGCCGACTGTCCGATAACCAAGCTCACATAGCTTGTTTAAGAGGTCATCTACTGCTAGAGATCAGACTAGCGGTGACAATACACCGCCATGTGGGCACACCTTAATTGTATTAATGCACACAGAGATGTTACCCAGAGTGGATGTAGTTTCTCGCTTCTTTATAATAGCATCCACCCACTTTACACTATGAGAATCCAGAGCCCCCGCCATGAGAGCTGGATCCCTACCTGGAAGAAAGGCACATAGCGCTATTTCTTTATGAGAAATGGTTTTCTCTATCTTCCTAACAATATGATGTCAGGCAGCCTCTGTTGATCTATCTTTTTTATAGGCAAACTTAGTAAAGTTAAGGGGAGATGATTGTTACAGTTTGCATCTAATGTGGGGGTCTAGCAGTCTCTCCATTGTCTTAAGTAGAATGGAGGCAAGACTGATTGATTTGTATGATTTGGGTATTTCTAGAGGCCTATTGACTTGTTTAGGGATAAATATCACCACTAGAGAGAGGTTTGTAGAATAAATTATAACTGGCTCTAAACCAATTGACCAATGGAACACGAGTGGTATCCATGCAACTCTAGAGGATTGTTGGGGAGATATCATCGCCCCAGGGGCGTTAAAATTTTGTAAGGAGGCCACTGCCCATCTCACCTTGTAATGTATATGTGTGCGGAT
Organism: Leptarthrus brevirostris; assembly: GCA_964036015.1. Taxonomy (NCBI): domain Eukaryota; kingdom Metazoa; phylum Arthropoda; class Insecta; order Diptera; family Asilidae; genus Leptarthrus; species Leptarthrus brevirostris. The sequence goes on from OZ038373.1 coordinate 13,704,602, forward strand.
GAGCAATGTGAAGTTGCCGCAAGATGTTCCAGTGGCACGCGCTAGCTGGCAGCACGTCCTAGCTCGTAGGTATGGGGTGTGAGTCCTTGAACATCATCACACATCTACAATAAGAATTCCGCGTGCCTGTGGTGAAAGACGGTGGTGGAATCCCTCCTTCAGGTCTGCCACGAAAGAAAAAAAAAACGAGAAACAGAACAACAGAACGAAGAGCAACAGGTCTGGTGTCACCTGTTACCCTTAGCCGCACTGAACCATTTTTAAATTCGCAAAAACAAGAAACATATGCGATGGCTCAGATACTAATCCACCTGGCTAATGTGTAAGCCCAACCTTATCATCAAAAATGACGCCACACAAGCTTGAGATCCTTCGGCTAACCGGAGACCCTTTGTCACCGGCCACGTGGTGGACTAAGTCTGGTCTGTTGACCTAGGGAAGAACATCTGTAGCAGGGTTTCCCTTCGGCTTTCGCTGTACGTGTCGTTCTGCTTCCAAAAAAGCCCTTCCCCATTTGAGAGGTTTTTAGATAATACCTTTTGAAAACGAGCAGTTTGTCGCAAAATGTCAATGCTTTCAAAGCGCCTTCTCCAGGACTCTGATTTGGAACATATTCATCCTACTGTTGTCTGGGTTTACTATATTAAATAGTCGTCTCACCTCCCTATTCATATTAGCTAGCCGTTTGCTCCACCAGGATACCTTACCTACCGCTTTGATTGAGACTGAGATGGCGCTGTCATGGTAGGAGGAGATTATCACGTCACTTCTGGTTTATCAATTGAGCTGATTGTGGTGACTAGTATATAAGCCTTCGAGCCCACAGCATCTCTTAAGGTATCACAGTTTGCTTTACTGTTGTCCCATTTGCTTTTCCTGATGGTTCGACAATGAAGCTTCGTCTGAGACTCGCCAGTTCCTTATGAACTCGAAGAGGAAACTGCTAGGCAGAGTAAGATCTCGCACCCTTTGAATTCTTGGAGTACATCAAGTGGATCAAAAAAAAGTAGGCCGATGCCATAACAATATCCCGCATATCTCCTACTGTGGAAATATCAGCCAGGATCGCCACAAGGTCACTGGTTGCTCACGGGTAAATGATAAACACTTCTGTCATTAACAATGGCCGGCCATATCCTCTCCCGGTTAGTAAATCAACTGTTGGGTCCAAGAACTTGCCCACTGAAAACCCAAGTTTTCTGAATTAGCGCCAGGGTTAACTGTTGTTCGACAAAGCTATTGTATATTGTGGATATGCTCTCATGGATCGTCCCATGCCGATTGTCAAGATGAGTTTTGCCGCGTTAGTTAATAGGATGCAGACGAAATCAATATCCGAGCACGCTTTCCCAGATACCAGTTGCTCTTCGACACGTCTTAGCACAGGCGAAGTTGTGGCACTTTTGTTTACCAACTATTGACGGATAGGGGTTGGTGAGCCCAGAGGCCCCATCCGGCGAATCGGAAAGCTGTAGCGCACAGGATACTGTAATGTCTACTGCGACTGTAGGCCTACCGGTCTGATCACAGTTTGATGCACATAAAACTGCATTAGGTTTTATGTTGACTTCGTTCGAATCCATGAGATTCCCACGAATGAACCGGTAGTCTGGATTGAAACTGGAGGACGACGGGAATTTAGAATCTGCTTACTGAGGACCATGCTTTCGCTTTGGTCACTCATCCCTCAGCTTATGCTGTTCCACATTTTACTGAGTTATTTGGTGTAAGAAAGTATTCTTCTCTCCGCCCGATTACAATTAGTATTGATCATGCCACAAGTTTCTTTCCAGTCGCCGGTTGTAGCCGCACTACCATCAGTGCACATAGTTACGTCTTGCGCGGTCGTCAAATTCGGCGTGTTCGTTATGTCCCGTGCGGACTCCAATCTAGAGCATAGTGAGACATGTTGCTTGGCTCTTTTCCCAATGAGTGACTTATCTATTACCGCTTTCGTCTTCGAAAACCGATGTCCATCCCGTCTTGATACATCGTTGATATAGTCCAGTTGTATAAAACGTTTATAAAGTTTCCACCTAATCGCGTTGCACAATACGTCATTAATGACAATCAAGAAAAGCAAAGGTGACAATATGCATCCTTGTCTCGCTCCGTTCAGCGCTTTGAAAGGCTCCGACAATTTTTGCTGAATAGGAGTCCTCTATAATAGAGCTAATTTCCTCCGGGAGACTTCTTCTACGAAATGTTGTCCAGCTTGATATCGACGCTGTCAAATGCCTTCTCGAAATCGATAAACACAAAATGTAATTGTTGGATTGCTTCATGATAATCCGGATGGTGTTTATGTGACTGCTACAGGAAATACCCACACGAAAGCCTTCCTGTTCATCGTTAAGAGTAGCCTTGACTGTTTGCTTGATTGACATTAACATCTTTTCTATCCTAATCTTGTATTCCATCAATCCTTGGCACCTTACTGATGTTGCATATACCCAATATACCCATGCAAGGCAAACCTTACTTCTTGGAGACAGAAAGTTTTGGACGTTTTTACACTGACTTGAATAATACTGTTACATGGTGAATTTCTAGAAAGTGGTAGGCGAAATGTCGACGAAGAATAGTATCTCCTAATGTAGTTCGCGACTATGTGGATGTCAGTCGACGACTTTTTTGGGTACGATATCTTATTTGCAGTGTTCCTTCGTTAGTTTTCGTTGTTGATATATTTTTGACAAGATTTGTTCGCGAATGTTAAGGCCTATATGCTCTTACTTGGCTTTCCGGATTAACATTTAAAGTCCAAAAATCAACTTCAGGTTTTTCTGTTTCCTGTGCCATTAACATCGTACAATAAATTCCGCTTTTCTCTGTTAATCACTCTACTTCTACCGTCTTTGAAACCAACTAGACCACCATTTTTTTACATGCTCTTTCGAATGGCATCAAAATTTTTTGCAAAAAAAATTTCACTCAAAATCGCCAAACATCACTGGCCTATAGCCCATGATTTTTTTGGTGAAAAAAATTTTTTGTTACGAAATCAAATAAAAGGAGTCTCATTCGAAAGAGGACGCCAAAAGTAATTAGTTTGGAAGGTTTCACTGGAAAGTATCTCAATTTGACGGAACTAGAACGATTTTTTGTATCCCCTGGAAGCGTTTCGTTGATTAGTCATTTTTCATTCAATGCGCAATTTCCAAATGTTACTGTATGAAAGATACCATATAGAAGTTATATAATCCCATCCTAACTTAATTTTAAAAAATCTACTTAAGTGGTTATTCAGGGAAGAAACAGAATACAATTTCGGTAAAAATAAATCTTTCTCCTGGGAATATCCAGTTGTTCCTTGAATATGATACAAAGCTGCTTTTGGGCACATTGAAAATCCTTTAAAATTTAAGATTGTTGACTATCGAAAAATATTATATCAAAGCACAATTTTGTCAAAAGTTCGTTAAATATGTATGGAAAGGAATATAACAACATAATGATATCCACGGAAACCACGAGCGCATTCAACTTCCAATTCCTGTTTAATATCTGATTGATATGTTCTCTATCTGGGCATACTTCCTTTAATAAATTTCTCATTTCCTTTCATCTGAATTCCTGATGGGTGAATCCTGAAGATACCAAGTCCGATTCCTCATTAAATTACTCCGAGGGATTTAACCTAAAGATTTATATTTGATTCCTTCGTTAGTCATAGAAAATCCTGTAAACCATCCTTTCATTGAAAAAAATTTTCCCACCATAACGTGCTGGATAGGATAAGAGAAAATTTCCTTTAAAATATTTTCCACTAAGTGAGGGAGGAAGGATTCATATTCAACCATTACCAAACATTTGCCACTTGCGCTACTTTCGAGTCTCGTAAATAAAAAGCGGGCAGCAAAATAACGAAAATTTTTCTAGAAGGTCGTTAATCACTTCCGTAAAAATAATTTGCCACTTTATAAAATTTACGGAACATTATTTATCTATAAGGAAACTTAAGCTCCATGTGACGCTCTGCAGATTAAGTGTCTCCCACGTCCAGTTTCCTGATGGCAGATCAACCACGACCAGAGTGCTGGACGGAGCAAGAAAACAGCTGCTTTGGAAAGATTTAACCATCCACCGAAGTCTCTAAAACATTGCATAAATTTCCACGTTGAAACTTATTTGAATTTCCCTTCCTCGTTCGAAAGCACGTAGTAATAGCAATATATACCAACCTGACCTCGTCAATTTGTTTTTGTTTGCCTGAAACTGCAGATATAGAACTGAGCTGACCTACACCTGCTCGGCCCTGCTCCAATAGGAAAACACACAAAAAAAAAGACAATTTTACGTGAAAAATTACCTTTCAATGCTTTATTTACTACATCCACCGTAGTAGTTTTGAACTTTTGATCAGTTTTCCTATAAATTGTTTTCCAGGTCCAAAAGGTCGCGCTCCCACAGGAGGAGATGTCTGGGTCCTGCTCATAAAAGATACGAAGCCAACAGATACGGACGTCTATGTGTGCGAAGTTAATAGCGATCCAGTAGTGAGAAGCTTTCATCCACTCATGGGTAAAACTCTTTATTGCTTAGATGATGCAAAATTTACTTAAATTCTTTCAGTTAAAAGTGCAAACACGTCACTTCCAGCTGATCCTGATGGACTTTCGACCTCTCCAGATGTGCCACCACCATTGCCATCGTCAACTATTATCCCATCATTGTCACACGATTTTACCGAATGCTGTGAGTTGGAAAATGTAACAGCGCAATGCATGGGTTTCTGCAATGTTCACAATATCCTTGACGGAACGACAGGTATTGAACCTGAAGCCTGTGAAAAGGATTTTCCCAGCATTGTTAAATGTATGGCAGATGGCCGTAATCACGTACCATGCTGCGATGACAAAAATATACCAGATCTGTGCCAGGACATGTGCCGCGGAGAGTACACACCGTTTACAGATTTTCTAAAATCACGAGTTTCCTGTGTCCGGTATACATTGCCTGGACTTCAATGCATTTTAGAGGGTGTACAAAAACTGCCCAGTATGCCGCAAGACGTATATGCTGAACCACTTACAGAAAAATCTCTGGAAATTGGTTGGTCTCCACCTGTAAAACTAGGCCATACGGTCAAGCAGTACACTGTTAATGTGACTGCTTTGCACGTTTTTGATCAAGATAACTTGCCAAATCGCAGCCTACCACCCGCAGTAAGTGTCACAGTACCTGGAGACCAAAGATCAACAGTCATCAATGACCTCAAACCTTTTACTATGTATTCGATAACAGTGAGTGCACATAACGAGCACGGGTCCAGTTTGCCCAGCTTCCGAATCCGGGCTCTTACATTAGACAGCGGCATCGGGAGACAGACGAGTGTTGCAGTCGTTCCGGTACTACCAGGTTGAGCTCTATTCAAAAATGTTTTCCATATTTTAATCAAATTCCGTTATTCTATTTCAGATGTCCGAGGATGCTGCGAGCGAAACGGAATGTCACACCGCATGTGCTTAGACAAATTGTGTGACCCGAAGAAAACAGACTTGGCCGAAATACCTGACTTTATGGTGTGCGCTCCCTGGGCGAACATTACGTTCTCGTGCTTAACCAACAACATTGATCACACCCCCTGCTGTAAATCACGAGGCATCCCCCAAATTTGTCTCCCCTTGTGCTCCGGAAATGTAACATCAATCGATTTTAGCTTGTTTAAGTAAGATTTAAAGAGCAAGGGCTTTAGTAGTTATGGTAAAGGTGTGTTATATTGCAGATGCCTTCGCTTTATGTCCGACTACAGCAGCTGTCTGCTCCAAGGATATGGAGTATTGGCTGGACCACCCTCACGTCTTAGGCCGAACGTCATATCATCGCATTTTGCCATTTTAGAATGGAATTCACCAAAAATTTTACCCGATACAGTTACGTCGTTTCATGTTTACTACAGGAAGTTGGGAAGTGGTGACGAGTACAGCATTGTGGAGAAGGTCAGTTGTTGTTGGTTTTTATGGTTGTAGTTGTTATTTGTTGTTGCTTATAAATTCTGCATATGACATCTGAGGACACTTGATATTTTGCTAGTTTCTGTGTTACTCATGTCAATGGAACAAGATGCTTGAACAGGTTTCGAGTTGTGTTTGATTTCTGCTGAATTCGCCTTAAGCTTTTTACGGCAATGTTGTTTTCCATATTGAAGTGACACGTTTCCTCCTCGGCTTTGTCCAGTTTTTTGAGGTGAAGACAGCAGTTTTCATTGTTAGAAGACCTTTTTTGTAAGCTCAAGATGTGATTTGTTTGGTTTTTGTTCTTTGTTGGTAAGATTGTTGACTCTTGACATTTTTCTGAATGTTTCTTTACTCCTGTTCTCGCGGAGTCTACCTATGAAGTATGAAGTGGCTACAGAACAGTTCAGGTTAAAAAAAATGTAGACCTACAGCCTTCTTTTGTAAATCCACCCCCGATCTCATAAAATGCAATGCCTTCCTGACCGGGTACTTAGGCCCAAGTAATCCTGTTGTTTCTTGGCAGTTTCTTTGGCTATCAAGGACTTTGGACATTATCTTTTGATACCGTAAAAAGTAATAAGAACACAGGCACACAGAACCAGAGGGTAGACCCCGATATTCTTAGGTTTTGAGGGTCGCTGAAACCGAATCTAACCATGAAAAATGATTTTAATTGCCCATTTTCCCGCTATGACCCCCTTACAACCCCCCTGGGGGAATGAATTTTGAATTTTCATACAAAACTAAGACGTATGTGTATTTCAATGTTTTTTTGGGGTGATGAAACCGAAAAAGACTAGAAAAAATGCATTCAACCCCTTCCTTACTCCCTAGCACCCCCTTAATGAATCCTGAAGGGGGTTGAATTTTGAATTTTCAGACAAAATTAAGATGTATGTCTAATTCAATGTTTTTAAGAGTGCTGAAACCGAAAATGACTACAAAAAATGCATTTAACCCCTTCCTTACTCCGAAGCACTCCCTTGTTGTACCCTAAAGGGGGTTGCATTTTGAATTTTCACACAAAATTAAGATTTATGTCTAATTCATTGTTTTTAAGAGCGCTGAAACCGAAAATGACCACAAAAAACGCATTTAACCCCTTCCTTACTCCCTAGCACCCCCCTGATGCACCCTGAAGAGGGTTGAATTTCGAATTTTCACACGAAATTATGATGTATGTGTAGTTTTTGTGCCGCTGAAACTGAAAATGACAACATAAAATAAATGAGACCATCACCTCCCTCTTTAGCACCCTTTTACGACACCCTGAAGGGGGTTGAATTTTGAATTTCCATACAAAGTTAAGATATCAACTTATTATAATTTACTCTTCTTACTACACTACTGGCTTTGGTGAAGTCTCTTATTTTGCAGAAAAAAAGGTGAGGAACTTGAACTCGGCATGTGAACATCGAATTAATGTATTAAATAGCCTACAGCACTATGTCCATGTCCACAACGATCAGGATTTTTGGTGGTCCGCTCAATGTGTATCTCAAAGTAAGAAGCTGCGATTTTATTCATTGATTTATCCACACTGGCAAGCCCTCTACTTTTAAAGCTTAAGCTTCTATCATTTTCAAGAACTAACAACTTGCCTCCTTCTCTCCAATTTCCGTAACCCATTGTGGGGCACGGGGCGAGAGAGCAACTTCACCCGATTCGAGGCTACGATTGCATTGGACCTTCATTTTAAAATGGTTTCCGAACCACTGACATTTTCTCTGCAAGCCACATGGCCTTTTAATCGCAATCTGTTGTCAGCAGAAAACAACCCTGGATTGCCGTCGATGGGGTTCTAATATAGTATAGGACCTCCGCAGTGGTAGGCCGACACGTTATTATTTACTCCACCGACGACATACAACTTGCTTATACCTAGATATTCTTGTATGTATATCGGCAGGCAGTTCTTTGTCCACGTCATCAGACTATCGAACGTCGTCGGTAAAGTAAGTAATAACGTGTTGGCCTTCCGTCCCGCAGGTCCCGGTACAAGTAACATTGGCGGCGACCAGGGTTATTTTCAACTAACAATAGATTATGGGTCAAGGTCATCGGTGGTTCGGAATCTACGTTAAAGTTGTGTGTCTACTTGCAGTCGTTGTCTCGATTGGACCGAATTTCTAATCCTGTCCCATGTCCCAAAGGGGGTTACCGGAACTGGGGAGAGGGGCTAGAATTGACTTTAGTTTTTGAGGTTTTTTTTAAAACGATGTCAAAAGGCATATCCATTGCTATTTTTTCTTTTGAAACAATATTGAATTCCAAGTTATTTAGGTATTCCTAGCCCGTAAGCGTAAAGATATCAGCCATATAGTAAATTTCTTAAGACACATATGTACGTTGCAACATGATAAGTTCATAACAATTACACTCGCTGCAGGAACACCCACCAGTAATATTGGAAGGACTTGATTCTGGCGTATACTATGAAGTATTTGTGGTAGCAATGAATGCGCACGGAAAGGGCGGACCATCTCCACGTTTGGTATTTAGATCGAAATTCCAGGTAAATTATGTCCCACTGTTTTGACTGTAATTAGAATTTTAAATAAATATTGAAACGTCTTAGGAAAACATTCAGGACTCGATGCCATCCTACAATATGACACAGTGTTGTACGGCTTCAGGACTGCTGCCTCAGTGCATGCCATTATGCACATACGATCTAAGAATGTCTGATATTCAGTCGCTCGGTGCAACATGCCAGGCACAAATGGGTAATTAATTCTTACCGAACACCTCCCATTTCTCCACCTTCTGGAGAAATAAATCTCCACATTTAAACTTTAAGTTTATCGAAAATTGTCCCGTAATTTTCATTTTCATATGCGTTTCAGGTACGATTGCTCGTTGTGCCGCAGGTGGTCGTGACCATACTCCGTGCTGTAATCGTAGAGGTGTAGTTCCGGGATGTATTTCATTATGTCGAGGCGTCCTCCCACCCTCTATGGGCTCATCTGATTGCTTATCCTATGCTGGCAACATATTGCAATGCTTCGAAGAAGGTAGGTATGTAGGTTCGCTGTGTTACAGGAAGCGAGTGTCGAGTACACGTGCAACCACCACTTTGTTTGCCTTGTGCGTGTGCTCTTATGTCATTTTCATCCTTGCCATACATGAAATGTTCGCACTCTTATCAGAGGATGTCGACATTGATGCTCCTGAATGAAACCAGGCGTTGCTACATCATAAATCAACGATATTTTTTGTTTCCATTTTATCTGATTGCGCGCCGTCCCAAATCTTGTTTTCCTGAAATTGTCAACTCCTCCTACACTCCCATCTCTTGCCACATTTTACTCCTTTTCATCTTGAATACTGTAAAGACAAGAGATTTCATGTCCTTTCAGCTATATATGTTATTTCTATTACTTTTCAGGTACTGGCAATATACCGGGACCTGTCGAGGACGTGCATGTGACATCGGTGACAAATAATAGCATATCCTTAGCATGGGTACCATCCGAGGAGGACGTCAATAACACTGAAGCAAAATATATTGACTTCCTTGTGCAATATGGAAAAGTCAATAACATGACCATGTACGAGACTGTGGTCAAACTGGAAAACGTAAGTATTGTACACAGTAGCCAGTATTGCCGCAAGGACCCTTCATTCAATCAACACAAGATGTCAAATTGATTGATATCGATGTGAGTTCAAGTGGATATTTAATTAAATTATATAATAATGCACGTGTGAACACGTCTAGATGTCGTCCTGGCAACTATCGCATAAAGGCCTCTCGCAATTATGTGCTCTGTGCACTTGAACGTGGGCGCCGAAAATCTAATTAATTGAGAGTTGTAATCATGTTATACTAATTGATGGCAATATTCTGCACTGTGTTGAATGTGATGAGGTCAATTGGTGTTTACCCTTTTGCAATTTATCTAAGTTCGTGTCCACTTCACTTCAATAGTGAAGTAAATATTGTAATTAGAGAGACTACAGTATTTCAAATCCTTTGATGAAAATTATTATTTAAGGATCCTCTCATGCACAATTCATTCCTATCAGAAAACTTTGCTCATTTAGGAGGGAAAAAAATTAATATGAATTTCAATATTATTTACACATTGAAAAATAATGTCTTTTTTATATAATATTTTGAAACCTGAAGGTTTAACCATTAGTGACCGTAGTGTAGTACAACACAAAGCCTTCTACTAACTCCTTGGCAACAGGTTTTAGAGGGCTCCTAAAGGTGATACAAAAATAGTTATGGGGATTTCAACAATAAGATTAGTTTTAACAACATCGGTCTGGAACAAGTCATGAGTTTGGTCGAGCCGCGGATCCAGCAGGAGGGGGTAATTAGTGCAATCGCCCCCCCCCCCCTCGCCAGACCATCGACCGACATTTTTTTATACGAGTAAGACCCGTCTAGGAAAAATTAGGCTGAAAATCACTGTAAAAATTACTATACTACATCGGAGGGATAGGGGGGGGGGGTAAAAAAATTACTTGATTCACAATTGAAATTTCTTGTTATTCTAGAAAAGGTAAAAATTCCCATTGTGAGAAATCTATTTTTCAGAATAATAAAGTCTTGTCGCCCTGTACTCTGCGAAAATCCTGCTCTTTCGACAAGAAGAGGTGGGCTACTGGGCATACGAAGCAGCATTCCTTAGAGAAGCAGAATGGCTATGAGAATATTGTAAATAAGTAAGGTGGTTTATTTTCTGTTTGTAATTATGTGGTATAAACAGCGTTTATAGTTTGGCCGTCCAGCACCCTGCCTACTATCGCCATGTCTTTGGTTTAATCTTGGTCGAAGAGAAACAATCAGACCGTATCCAATTTCAAACACAAATTAAAAATTAAAATTCTACTCCCCCCTCCCCTCACTCAAAACCCTATATCGCCCCCCCCCTCCAATTGATCACGCAGGCTTTCGTGAGGTTTTCTCTTGCAGCAACCACATATGCACCCCTCGAACTATCATCGAGCAATCTTCCAAATGGAGGTCCTCTTTACATCTACTAATCGTTTATTTCATGAAGGCATTGATTGCGAGTACAATGGACCCAGCCAGGTGTGAAGCATGGCCTTGGCTGTTGGATAGTAATAATGCTAAGATCAACGGTAATACAGTCCGAACTGGAACCAGTCGTGTTGTAAGACACAGGTGCAAGGGAACGCTTCAAGACGGAATTGTGTCTCCTCTGCTTAGGCGGATGCTAATGAAGAATATATTGCTGAAACCTGACCAGGGCGGAATCAGAGCTGTGGAATATGCCGATGATCTGACAATTCTAGTATCGGATAAATTCCTTCCTGTAATCAGCTTATTATGAACATGGGCATCTTAACGTAGGAGACGTGTTCAAGAAAAAATCATCAGCATCATAAAGGAGTCGTACTCCAGGAGCACAATGCAATGTCCTTCACAATGGAAAACTATTGGAGACTTTTCAATCGTTGCACGGAGTTAGAGTTGACACTTTTGCTTTGTTCTAGATAAACACATATCGCAACGAATTAGGAAATTACTGAACACTTTACGAACTGGAATCGTGTAGCCCAAATTTCTGAAACCCTAAGTGGAAAAGATGCAAAGCAGGGCTTAAGATCAATGCTGGTAGAAACAAACTTATTAGCTTGGATTCCAGGAGACAAAACGAAATTGTTATCTCGGAAGTTACAAAAGATGGGGGAGCTGAAGGTGATGTACAGGTTCCCATCAACAAGGTTCGAGTTGCATTTAATACTATTGTTAAGATATGGCGTAATAATAACATCTCCACAAGCACAAGACTCCATTCTAGGGTAAGTAGAGGTAGGTATTGGTGTCAGTCCAATATATTATTATTATTAAGGATTGGATCAAGGACTAACCGAATCCTTTAGTCACTACGACCAATTTGATTCTTGTGACCTGATCCAGGTTCAGTATTAGGAAGCCCCGTCAATCTTTAGTTCCCTTATCAGACCTAGAATTTTTCTGGGGGCTGCCTTGGCTATATCTAATGCTGATGGGAAAGCCCCACCAAGGTGTCTAAGCCTGATACGGCCGAGGGCCTCACAGTGACAGAGGATATGTACCGCTGTCTCTTCCTCTTCTAGACAGAATCGACAGGTGTCATCATCAGCCAGCCCCAACTTTTGGTGGTAGCCCAGGTGACAGTGACCAGTTAGAAGTCCTGTTATCAGCCATAAATCTGGTCTGCTGAGTGAGAGCAGCTCCTTCGTTTTCTGTTTTGAGTAGGTTATAAACCTCTTTGCTTGTCTTAACCCTGAGATATTTGCCCAGTGTGAGTGCTTGCATTCGTCCTCCCATGACCGGATACGCATTGCTATTCGGCTTTTTGCGTAGCCACAGAATGGCTCCGGTCCAATAAACTGAAAATCCGCACCTTTTTTTGCTAGGTAATCCGCCTTCTCGTTGCCTTCAATGCCCTCGTGCCCTGGTACCCACGCTAGCGTGATGCTGTTGCTCTGGCCCAGTTATTTAAGAGCAGTGACACATTCCCAGACGATTTTAGACTCCCAGAGCCCTAAGTGCCGCCTGACTGTCGGACATGATATATATTTTAGCACCGCGTATTCCTCTCTTGGTAATTTCACGTGCGCAGATTTCGATGGCATGTATCTCTGCTTGAAAGATGGTTGGTGTAGAACCGAGTCCAATATAAAATACAGTTAAACCTTCATTGTGATTCTGTTATCGACGAAGCGCCGTCTCTCGAGACTTAACAATCACCCAAGAAGGCCTTCCTTGCACTTGCCAAGCAAAGCGGTCCTACTCCTCGTTTCTGCAGCTTCTGCAGAAGTCTTTTGAGAAAAGTCCCAATCTCTTCACGTGTACACCAATAAGGCAGTAACCAGTGCTCACCCCTGAGACTAAGCATAGTTTGGTTCTATCCAATCAAACTAAACGTCTGCACCGCTTAAGATCCAGCCTAGGCCAATCAAGGCTCACCTGCTTAGTAACCTCTGTTATTAGTCGCACCCACCCCTATACTCTTCAGGTCAAATTTGAACGTACCGTCAAATTTCGGGAATCTTTTCTAAGCAGAACAACACGAATGTGGAATAGTATACCATCTTCTGTTTTTTCCTTGTCAATTGATCCCGAAACTTTCAAACTGGGCATACATCGACACCTCTTTCACTCAACCTCCTAACCCATTTCACTCACCCTTAATTCCTTTCCTGCCAATGCTGTGCTTTAGCATCATAGGGCATCCCCTGAGTTTTGGCAAGATCATATATATATATATATATATATATATATATATATATATATATATATATATATATATATATATATAAAAAGTTTAAGTTAAGAAGATCCGTTGACGTGAAAGTAATTGAAATTCGGAGATCTTGAAAGAAAATGAATCGAATACGGTTGAGTGGAGGATCAGTATGTGGTAGTTGACGCCTCATGTCATGTTATGACAATGTCAGAGCTAAGAGATATACTCGCCACACAAAAGCAAGTTTTAGAGATATGGAACTAAGCAATTAACGGCAGAAAATGACTTTAACACACCCCCCCCCACCCCCCCCCCCCCCCCCCCCCCCTCACCCCACCATTCAACCCACCCTTGTTACATGTAATGAATAGGAGATAGCTGTATTGTTCTGCCGAAGAAGGATCCTCGAACTTGCACGATATGAGCAAATTTGAATTTTCTCGTGTAGTGCGAATAGAAAGGATCTACACAGGATCAGTTTCAAAATATTGCTAGAATGATAACCAGATGGAACAGTGATTTATATACGACGATTGTAGCATCTTCAATAAACTTTGAAGCTTTATTTTGAACTTTGCTTAACGTAGACAGTATGTACATAGACATTTATGTATCCTGGCCTGGAAATTATATATAACTCTAATTGTAAGTCTAGAAGGAAATTTCCATAAATCACTTTTCCAAGGATTTATTAAAAGAGGCACCAGCGAAGGAGGTAGGTAAAACAGGACAAAACGAAATCTACTTTTCCTAGTATGTTAACAAATAAAGTGGATATTCTTTAGAAAATATCTTCGTGTGTATGCATATAAAATAAATGATTCCATAATTAGTTGAAATATGTACGTATTCATCCCAAACTCATTTTTTCAATCAATTTCCCCCAAGCTTAAAACGTCTTGGATAAAATATTTTAAATTTATTTCCCTACCCAGCGATAAGTTCTCTAAGAGGGCTCCTTTTAACTTATCCACATAATACCTCTCATCTTGCTTTCTTTCGATCCTTCAAATTTCTGTCCCACTTTCCAGCATTATATAGCTCTACGAGAATGTCTATGATCAAATAAAATTGCATGAAAATTAATTTATACTATGCCAGATATGTATATCTTCTTCCAACGAGAGATGTCATAAATCTCCTTTAATTGAATGATCTGTCTTCACTTACAGGAATTGAATACGACAGAAACTGAAATTGAGTTGAATAATTTGGAGCCCTTGTCACTCTACAGAATTCTTGTTGTAGCACGAGGAAAACACGGGTCATCACTACCGTCGTCTATGCTGATAATAAACACAACAAATTTAGGTTGGTCCTGGATTGTCAATATTAGTAATAATCCTATTAATTCACTTCTCATAATATAGACTCTTCGAGTGCCATATACGGAGCTCCATCGCCTCCACATTCGCTATCCATAACAGCACACAGTGCTACGTGGGTGACGATTTCATGGCAACCTCCCGAGTTTTCTCATCCTCATGAATCAATCTCATACAAGTAAGTATCGATTTTTTTTTTCATAATTTTCCAGGAGATGAAGAGGTGGATATTCATGATGTAAAAGTGCTTTTAAATTCACTCGGATGTTAGGAGTATGTAAAGAACATATATTCATTAGGGAGATGGAGCTGCATGGATTTTCTGCATTGGATTTGAGTAGCTTCAACGAGTCTTTAGAGCATTTTTTTTTAAAGGGTTCTTGATATTCGACAATTTAAGGAATACGTTTAGATTCCGTACCTTTTTTAGGACTTTTTAGAGCGGAATTTTAAAGAAATTCAAATGTGAGAACATCCTCCTCGAACTACAGGTCTTACCCAAGTGTATGCACCCGAACAAACTTGCATTGGTTGGAAACACTCTGCTTATGCACAATTAAGCTAATTAAATGGATCTATAAATGTTTGATTGAATGGAAAGCCATAATATTCAGCAGATTGCTTTTGTGCATTATTTATTCGAGCTGGGCTTTGTCGTTTGCTGCATTATAGATTAATGTGGGAAGAACTTAAATTATTGAAACTCATTATTTCTTAATAAACTACCAAATTATTACTCTGCACCATGTAATTTATGCTTGAATAATGCAATTTATCTGCTAACTTTAACGTTTTCTCAACACTTAAATAGCAAGGACACCCGTAGTATATGTAGACACACTTCCTGTTATCAATTTAAAAATTTGATAATTCGAAATCCCACTACACTCCGTTTAACAAAGAACGAAGATAGAAATAGTAACCATAGGTATGGTTAGGTTCGTGTGGCTGCCTTAAAGGGCACACTTAGACCTCAATAGGCCCATTGTGATGCCACGGGAATACAAGAATTCCCTTCACCTCCTAATTGGAACCATCCGGAGCTGTCGATGAAGCGCCAGAGATCTGCAACGTCAATTGCCGCCAGATCGCAGTGACTATCAAAGAAATAGTTACTCAAGAAGGACTTCCACCTGCATGCCATTGCAGGGCACCGGCAGAGGTAGTGGAGAATAGTTTCCTCCTCCTCCTCGTCCATGCAGCTTCTGCAGAAGTCGTTTGAGAAGATACCTAGTCTCTTCGCGTGTAAGCCAATAGGGCATTGGCCTCTGATTACCCCAATAATTATACCAAGGTCAGATCTGCCCCTCAAAAGCAGACACTTAGAGCGCCTAAGATCTGTCTGGAGCCTGCGCAACTTCCAGCCTGGAAAATTATCCCAAGTATCTCAATTTGACGAAACTGGAACGATTTTTGTATCTCCTGGAGGCGTTTCGTTGATGAGTCATTTGTCATTCAATGCGCAATTTCCAGCCTGGAAAATTATCCCAATCCATGGTTTAGAATATCTACTTACAAATGGCCCTGGGAATTCATCGAATTAATTAATTTTGAGCATTCTGAAAATTGACTGGAAATGAGACCATTGCAACGGTTTTCGTCATTTTTTCCATGTTTCCAGGCTCAGTCAAGCCTGGCTGGAATGGTCGATCTGAACCACTTGACAAAGGAGTAGGTAGGAGTGATATACTCAAGATGCCTAACTTGGAGCGAAAAGGAGTCCAGAATAGTAGACTGCCCAACTCTAGTATTGGACCACTGAGATGCCGCTGTAAGTCGAACGGCAGCATTAGCAGCCATCTGTTTACACATCAGATCTAATAGAAGTCAATGAAGAACTATCTCTTGAGCATCAGTAAGATTGGTCTGTAGTGCTCCGGTGATGCGGACGCAGTCCGACCTCTGCACCTTCCTCAAAACGTTGAGGTAAGGGGCCTTGTCGAGTGATGGCCACCAGACAATCAAACCATACAACAGGATTGGCCTAATGACTGCAACATAAAGCCAGTAAGTTAACTTGGGCTGAAACTCCCATTTCCCACCGATGGCCCTCTTACAGGAGTATAGAGCTAGAATAGCTTTCTTTACCCTCTCACGAATATTAGGTTTCCAGCTGAGCTTCTTATCCAGGATGATACCCAAATATTTAGCTTCCTCGGTAAAAGCCAGGCGAGTGCCATTCAGATACAGAGGGTCAACAAGAGGATTTTTATATTTCCTAGTAAAGATGACCAACTCGGTCTTCTTAGGATTAACGCAAATCAGACACCCCACCGCCCAATTGGTAAGCTTAGTGAGGGCAATCTGCGTAAGATCCCTTGAAACAGGCAGGAATTTGCCTGAGATAGCTATAGCGATGTCGTCCGCATAAGCAAACATTCCACAGCCGTCCCCTTCCAGGATTAGAAGCAGTTTATTCACCACCGGATTCCAGAGAAGAGGAGACAGGACAATACCTTGCGGTGTGCCCGTACTCACAGTCCTTGAGCTGATAGTCCTGCCATGAAGCATCTCACCAATCAGCTACATAAGATTGGCAATCACACCCAGAGAAACGAGTGCATCCATGCTCCGCAGTCTTCCCCTTCAGTGTTCGAAGTTCTATTCTGCACAGAAGGCCTACTTCCGCTTCTAGACGCCTTGAGACGGGGCGTCCATCTTAATCGTCCTGCTACCTTGATATACATACGAACCACCATCCGTTGCTGTTCCCTATCTTACAGTCTATAGGCGGAGGCCGCGAAACCATTTCGCTGGACCCGCATCTTCAGGTTATGCGTCAGCTGAGAGAGAATCGTTGAATCTCTCGGCCATTTCGATGAACTTATATATCTTCGCATCCCTTCTACGGGCTTTTTGTCGCTTTCTTCTTCTTATGTTTGGGAGTTTCAGTCAAATGCCTAGAGCCAAAGTACCTTCTTCCGGATTAGCTGTAATTAATCCTTTGGAGGGCAAGTCTGCTCCTTGTACTGTCTTGTTCGTTTATCACGGAGATACCGAACTCGAACTCTTCTTCCAGGAACCTTCAGAAGATAATTTTTTCAGAGCTACTTGCCTTGTACCGTAGAGATAGCCGATCTGTTAAGGTGTACCGTCCCCTCCACCTCCACTCCTACAGAAGTGTCTGGATTTCCTGGCTCTCTTTATTTCTTTTTAACGTTACGCATTTATATTTCCACAAGTTGGGGAACCAAGTTGGGAAAGTTCCCCCTACCCTACTCAAGTATAATACAACAACAGATTCAGCTCTCCATTCGTGACCCTATTACCTCTGGGTCTTGCAGAGAATGAAACCACTGCATACTCCCTCGGCATGGCCTACTACAACATTGGAGCTACAGGGATTTTTACGTTCTAGTATGCCTGGCCCGGTAGCTACGGCTTGGAGGTTTAACTAACATTTGACAATGTCCAGATGAGGATAGTCATATCGTAGAAGAATTTAGCTCTTCTGTCCAGTCTCCAGTCTCTCCAGTCTCTCTTCTATAGCCGCCTTAATGTCAACGTAGATTTTATTTGCCCATCCTCTCGTAGTTCATGATGTGCTAACAACTGAATATAAGGCTTAAGACATTTAGAGAAAATTCCAGCCCACTTTACACCTACCCGATATTATCGATATTTCCGCATCCAAAACAACTTTTCTCTGCTTAGCAAGGAATCCTTTCACAAAGCCTTGCTTTGGTATCAAGCAGACGCTGGTCGCTTGCCGTTATCTTTCAGGATAGTCCGCTGTCCCATGTCGGAGAATGTCCAACAATTTGACTCTCTTAGCCTAAACCAACTTTTTTCAGCTATGCGTTTACTATGGATGTCTAGTGGCAAGGAGACTATGCTTCTTTTGCAAAGATCGGTTTAATCTGTAGAGCTCCTATGATACCAAACAGACAGTTCTTTGTGTTTTTGTTAGTTTTTTTCAGTCTAAAAGGCCTTAGTTAAGTATAGGTTTTAATATGGTGGTATACACCTAGTGTACAAAAGGCCCCACTCCTTAGCAAAAGCTTTCTTACCCTAGCTCGATTTTTGCGGGGGTGACACATTTACTGATTGATCTTTTGTAGAGCTCTTCAAGTTTTTTTTCGCTAATGGTAGCTAAAAGCTTACTCGAGACAGGCCAGCATATTCCATCTTTTTCCAGATACACTAGAATAGCATTCATAATCTTGGTCAGGGCGTTGATGACAGAACCCCCTCCTAACATATCTATGTCTCCCAGACAAACTTTAATTTGTCGACTTTTTATCATCCATCGAACTAAGTATTTACAGATAAAAGGTTCGACGTTTAAAGTCCTTAGATTGCCTTGCATTGCTTCCCTCTTCACCTTATAGAATGCTCCCTCAATATCGACTCTTAAGTGACTTTCCGATAGTAGCCACCACTACATGTAGCGCGGTTTCTACTGACCTATCTTTCGCCTACGTATATTGGGACTTGCTTACATATCCCCCTGCTGTGCTTCAAGAAGCCTTTCGAAGGATTGAAAGAGAAACGATGTGAGGCAGATTTATCCAAAGTCTTTGTCGACTACATGGGCATATTTACTTGCTCTGGGAATGAAAGTCACTTGCACCTGTCTCCATGCAAGAGGTACATACGCGTAATATAGGCATCGTTTTGTAAATTACAGTTTCCTAAGTTTACTGTGGCATGAGAGGCATTATCATCTATTTCTAGTGATTTATATCATGCTAATAGCCCACTCCAGCTTGTCCCTTTCGGCAATAAGACTTGCGTTTCATAGAGCTTTGTCTACATTAGCTTATCTGTCAGACATACCTCCACCTACAGTAACTTTAAATAATCAATCAATTAGTAACCCACTGTACGACGAAACCATGCAAACAAACAATTCCACAAAGTAAGCATAGCCACTAAAACTACATAAAAAATTGTTCGATTCATCAAGGATCGATTATACCAGCGTTTTTGCAAAAATCCACAAAATTCCGAAATAATCACATTCTCATGGTTCCTCTATCTATTTGCTTAGCAGCGAATGGAACTCAAGTAATCAGTCTTCTTGCGATGCTGCCAGACAAGCAAACTAGTTCAATTCCCAAGACTCCATTTAGTCTGCAACGTACACATATTGAAAGGCTTTTCTGGATCATTAACGGATTAAAATGGGCAGAAAAAATACTTTGTTTGTTTTTCGCCAGAATCAGCTCCAATCAAATCGCATGCTCATCTTTATATATGTGTATATCGTTTGAATCCAATCTCATTAGCAATAATCTTCGCTCCTTTGGGTACAGCAAGCATTTAAATCGTTCAACTCCCTTCACCTCCACATCTCCAACTGAAATGTCCTGGGTGGATGAGGGGTACATCATCAGGAAACTTATCTCCAAATTACGATCCAGTTTTGGATGAAAACTGTACGAATGCCTGCAGAATGAAAAATGATACAAAATTGCTCGCCATCACTTTGCTACAGTTCCTGTTCCCCCCCCCCCCGGGCTCTACCCAAAAATTCTACCATTACGTCTATATGGTTGTACACATTTGAGTTTTCCAAAAATCTCTGGAGTCCTCATTAGAGTCGTATACACGACAGCACGGCAATACTTCATCTGAAATTAACGACGGCATTAATCTACTTGTAGAGCTGACGTATTCGCAGATTTAATGTCCTCCCAGCCACTAGGATTTCGATAACGCCCCTCTGATTTACCCTAATTTAACCGTTCGGTTTATGTCTTTTTGCAGGATTTACCATAAGCCGACATCGGCAGATAAGTTCTCCTTAATCGAGACTCGCTTATTATGGACGCGTTTGAATAATTTGAAGCCCAACTCCCAGCATGTAATCTACGTGGAGGCAGTGGGAGCAAAGGGAACTAGTTTGCCATCAGAAACACTTGTTGCATGGACAGATCCTGCTCTTCCTGCATTTGTTGATGTAAGTATCGTTGCATCTGTCGGGAACCGTTTCCGGCAATGTTTCGCTTTTCGAGAAATATAATAATAAATTTGTCGTATTGCAGCCGCCCACCATACATCCGGCAGATATTGTTGCTGAAGGTGGTTCCATGACAATATTATGTCTTGCACTTGGAAATCCTGCTCCAACTATATCATTGTACGTGGGTGGTCATCTGGTGCGTCAGGACACTTCCCGACATATGGTTACAGTTATTCACAATGTCACTGCTGATATGGAGCATGTTTCCTGTTATGCTGACAACGGTTATGGAGTCCCCATGCAGTCGTCCCGTAAAGTTAATATCAGCTGTAAGTACTATTCAGGTACGAGTTAAATTGTGTAACCATATTTGTTTTCAGATCCTCCACGTGTTCATGCATCTGGAATTACTGTGGCTTACCTGGGAGAAGAAGTCGATCTCAAATGCACGGTAAAAGCTAAACCCACTCCCAAAGCAATCTTCTGGCGAGACCACGACGGTCGAGTTCCAGTCATACAAGGAGGAAATTACGATATGTCGCTTACTCATGACGAATCAGATTCATCACTTTACGTCATGACTTTGCATATATCCAAGCTGCAGTCGGGAGATGTTGGTGATTATTTTTGCCACGCAGAAAACGCTTTGGGTTCGGCAACTATTCCGGTTTCGGTACGAGTGCGGAACACACCGGCAGCGCATAATATTTCAGAATGTTGTATATCGCAAAATGTTTCGTCGGCATGTATGGGAGCATGTAGTTTCTACATTGATATCGATGTAGTCATCGATCGTCCTGAATGTATAGTCGACTTTGATAAATTAATGAAATGCGCTGCAGACGGATCCGATCATCGAATGTGCTGTGCGAACTCGGATGTTCCGAGAAGATGTCTGAACTGGTGTAGAGGGGAACCTTTAGCTCCAGGTGGATTATGTGCTCTGCAACACACGAGGACCATTATTGGATGCTTCCAATCGAATCGAGACCGTCTACCCGGACCACCACAAAATTTAGCTGCAACCGTTATTTCGGATAGTGAAGTTCTAGTCAGGTGAGTACAATATAGGAGATTTTAGGGTTGGCTAAGTTCGTATGGCTTTTAGTGGATTGTAATTGTCCGTAGTCCTAAAATTTTTTCTGTTTCTATATAATTGTTATGGATTGACTAAACTTCAGTTGATTCCGCTGTCTTAGCATTTCTTTTGTTTGCCCAATATGACCCAAAAATGAACAGCTACCATGCCATTCAGCCTTTGGGCACTTTGTATGAGTGATATCAGTGATAAGAGTAAACTTCCATAAATGTGAATTGAAGGTTTCTCCATAAAAGAATTTTGGGGACAGTAGAGTATTATGCGCATCTTTGGTGAGGAAATAAGCAGTCACTGCAGTTAGATTCATTCAGGAAAAATAACCCCACAGGAATCCATATTCGAGCTCATAGTGTCGATCTCATTCGAAATCAATTGGGCAAGTGACTATTTCGTAGAACCCATGACGAATTGACGGCTAAAAATCAGCAGATAATATACGTGCTGGAATTTATTGCGAAGACTTAGGTGTAAGAAAGGATCTTTCAAGCTGAGGTCAAGACTATTTTGGAAGCAGCAAACTTCCTCCTAATCTCACAAATGGAAGGAGTGATGATATCTACCTATTAGAACAGCCAGGGAGCGCAAAGTCTTGAATAAACCGCCTGCCACTTATAAAAAATAGTTCTGTAGTGCAAAAGCGTCCCAAGTCTTATTCCTCAAGGAAATGATGTTTTTCTTATAAAGGGTGTTAAACCACCGTAACATAACTGGCAATAGAAAGACACACAAACTTGCCCGCCAGGGTGCGGAGTTTCGTTCGGGTTTTACTCGGTTCAATCTTTAATGTAGTCCCGCATCTAGCGAGCTCATCCGCTAGACAGTTCCCTGGAATGTAATGTCCAGGAACCCAGCACAGGTTGATATACTATTGCTCTGCCACCTCATTTAGGTATGAGCAAATCCTATTTATAGTTTCCGATATCGAAGCTTCAGATTTTAGGGATATTACAGCAGTTTGACTGTCGGCCAGGATACGATGATCCTCTTCACGTATGTTGTTACCTTTCACCCAACC
Source organism: Leptarthrus brevirostris (assembly GCA_964036015.1). NCBI lineage: Eukaryota > Metazoa > Arthropoda > Insecta > Diptera > Asilidae > Leptarthrus > Leptarthrus brevirostris. The sequence goes on from OZ038373.1 coordinate 13,727,123, forward strand.
TGAATTGCCATTGCTTTCTCGAATAAGAGAAGTTCAATATTTTGAATAAAAGGAAAAACTGTGGTCTTTAATATGTGGGGGGGGGGGGGGGGGTTGATTGAACCTGAAAACTACCTCGTATATCCGCCACTGTTGCAGTTCTAGTAATATGAGCCTATCCCAGGCTTGTTCTGATAGTACTCCAATGAAGCAACTGACTAATCAGCGCCTGAAAGAGAATCGAGTCCCATTGCGACAGCTCCTGGCGTCTTGAGGAAAAATTATGATTATGTAATAGCAAGAAGCACTGCAAGAATTATGCAATCAAGCCCAGGTAATTTGAATGGAAACTACTAGGCGACCTAGTAGGCGAACGTACTTCTTCCCCGATAGTTTTTCTTGGAAAATGATTTTCCAAGGGAGTCTCTAGAGACTCCGCACTCGACGAAGTCCAACTACCTTCCGGCTTAAGCAGATATCTAGGTATACTTAGGTTCGTCAATAGAACGTTCCCTGGGAGGCCTTACAGGTTTCCGAAGTTCGTTTGTAGTAAATTCCCCACAATATCCTTTGCGCCCGTCTGAATTCCTTACTTTTTTGTTTTCCTTTATAGCGGATCCGCGATAGCGTGTTCTTATTGGCCTTTGCCAAACTAAAAATCTTTCTGCACTCTATCCTAACAGTGCTAAGTTTCATATTCCACCATAGTGATTTCTACTTTCCCCTGAAACCCCTAAGGGGAAAGGACTGAACCATCACTCGATTGAGGGGCTTAGAGAGTGGATCTTCCAATTCGTCCAGTTTTTTTATTTAGTCTTCAAGTAATCCATGAAGACTGCTGGTTTCGAGTTACTATCGTCAAGATCGAATATTATATTCCTATGATTGGAGAAGGACGGTTCTTTGGAGATCTTCCAATTCTTAATGAGGGATCTGATATAGTCCGAGACAAGAGTTTAATTTAAAACCTCTGGTCGCTTGTTGATATCGCAGCTGCCCCACACTGTATAATGTGTGTTTGCTTCGCATCCTAAAATGAGGCCTTCATTGCAGCTTCCTGCCTCGGCAACGGGCTTGCGTACAGTGTCCGATTGCCAGCTATACAGTGTCATTGTCACTATAGTTGAAAAGTAGAAAAGAGCTTAAGGTTGTCTTCACAATAATACAGGATCTTGGCCTTAAGCTCTCCCTGTTGTAGAGGGTCGTATATGCTGATGTTGATAGTCCGCAAACCCGTAATATTACGACCCACGGCTCCTGAACTAAGAGGATGTCTTCTTCAGCTGTGGCGGTGAATAATAGAAGAAGATGCTGTTTTGAAATAATGCAAATTAATTTGAATCAACCGCTGCATCAGAACCGCGCTCAACCCTGACTTTCATCAATGTGTCAGTGGGCTCCTTTGATTCGAAAGACAAAATCTCATGTTCGTTGGAACCATAAAGGACCTCCATAACTGACACCACTGTTGCAGAGATAGCGATATCGCTGAGGTACCTTTTGCCCTCCACCTCATCCTTCTGTACACCTTTTGGGTGACAGAGGTAAAACTATTCCGCCACCCCGTTTTCCTTGGCTAGAGGCTGCAGGGGCTCCTTCTTCAGCACATCGTGAGTCCACTTTTGGTTCCTCCAGCTTGCTAATCTTCCAATTTAATGTTGGCAACACGGGTTTGCTACTTTTGATTGATGAGATCTAAGGATTCAAAGGGTCTCTAAGCCCAAGCACTCGGCCTACTCAGAATCTCCTCCCATGGTATAGCTTCGAGTAAAGCACATGACCAGACGACATCTCTACTAATTGCGAGCTTACAGAGATTCCAGGACCTCTTATCCGCAAAAGCGATGCGCTTAATATGGCCCTGATGCCACCCACCCCCCTCATCTCAATTGGTGGGGGAAGAGCCTGGATGCTCCTTTATTAGAGGAAGAAATCTGAGGCTTGTTTGACCTCTCTGCCTTCTTCTACTGTCCGGTGATTACAATGCCGTTTTCATTGCTTTTGGCTTCCACTGCCAACAAGAGCTGACCGTTTAGGCCCTTGGAATTTAGTTTTGGAAGGTGCGACATTCCGCACGCTCGCGGCAACACGAATATCCTGTCCCTTGGCGTCCTTTGTTCCTACAAGGAGACGCGGCCTCTAGCGCTGTTTGGACCAAACTCAAACAGTCCTTACCGCCGCCACTGCAGAAACTTCCTTCGGCACTACTTGCGTTCCCCTCAGGTTATTTTAAGGATACTAACTCCGTTTTTTTCTTTTTTGGTTGAACTCATAATAGATCCCACGAGTTTCCAGAGATGCGCAATACACAGTTAAGGATGCCTAATCCAAGGTTGATTTTCGGCACTGGTCGTATAATCCTCTAGCCAAGGAGAGATTAATTGAATCGAGGCAAAGTGTAAATGCAGGCGGGGCTGGGGAGGAACCAACCAATAACCAACTAAAACAAACCATCGTCTTAACAAGGTGACAATAAAAATCCTGGTGTCCGTTATTACTTGGCATTTAAGCTGAAGAAGCCATCTTTTCGGAAGGTGACAGATAGACAATCCGGAATGCAAGAGTTGGGGGTAGGATACTGAGACGGAGGAACACTTCCTATGTATCTGTCCTGCATTCGAATCGAAAAGGAGACTCCTTGGATCCCTCTTCTTTGACGAACTACGAGAAGCAGTTGCAGATTGGTGAGAAGCTCTCTCAAAGTGTTCAAAGGCAACGAGATCACTGCTCACGGCTTTTCTTACTGGATAGTGAGTGGCTATGTTCGAGGAGCATTACTGTCCTCTCTTTTTGAATCAATCGATCAATCATGCGCATGATCCTCACTTCGATTCTCAACGTAACAAATTGCTTACTTATTGTTCACAGATAACATAAATATAATAAAAAAAAAAATTAGAACACAAATGAGCAGTGCCTCTACCTATGCAACTTGTTTTTCTTCGATTGAACTTATGCACTTTCTCCTGCTTCTGTGACAACGGCATTGAAATCTCTCCAGTTCCAAATTGTTACGACGATTTATTGCACCTAGTTCCGCTAAGAAATTAGTAAAAAAAAATTTTTTTTATGACATAGTCAAAGCCCGGGGGATAACCCTATGATGCGTTAGCATGGCTTTGCTCGGAATGGAATTAGGGTAAGGGGAGTGAGGATCGTGTCACTTATCCATCGATCCAACCCCGACTCCAATTGATTTCGGTCGGGTATCCGCAGGGCTCCATGTAGGGACCATTGTTTATTCAAATATATTTTTCTTACTAACCCCGATATATTTAATACATGTAAAAATCAGATTTTATTATGCTAAGTGATTGCAATCAAACTATCAAATTAATTCCCTTGTTCTGTCCTTTCAATTAGGTGGGATCCACCAATTAAAAATCCTCACGTAGTTGATGGATACAGGATATTTTATCACGAAGCTGAAGAAAGTGAAAGCGATTTAGCTACTAAAGTTAATTCAGTGAGTACGAATCGGATCGATGTCCAGGGAACAAGCATAAACATAAATGGACTGAAACGGGATATACTATATGAGATGGTTGCAAAGGCTGGCAATCAATACGGTAAAAACTACCTACTTTTCCATTCTAAATTGTGGATTTATAGTAATACCTTTTTTTATTAATTTCAGGAGCTAGTGTTTTAACTGATCCCATTAGATTTACACTCGGAGACCATCATATGACATCTGCTTCACATTCAAACACCGCTGGCACAATAAGCGGAATACTTGCAGGAATCTTAGCAATAATCCTGGCAATAGCAGCAGTTCTATTTTACAAAAAGCGAAGAGCAAACGAAAAGGCAGCAAATGGTGTTGCCTTTGAAAATCCAAGCTATCTAAGAGGAGTTGAACATGTTCAGGTACGTTTTTTTATGTTTATAATATATTGTTGCACCACTACCCCTGCCAACGCTTGTATATTAATCTTAAATAACTTCCTTAATATGTCACGCTTACTAAATAAGATAATTTTGCACAAAACCTAGATTCCTACAGTGACAACAGATGTTTCAACACCCTGGCGGCAAGAGGCTTTGCAACCACCTGCCTCTACACAGTTTAACTCTTCAACAACATCAACTCTACCAATGGCAACAAACAATTTAAGCCATACAACAGACTCGAATTCTGTTGTACCTATGGCAACCGAAGTGAATCCGTCACTCTACGAGGAGCTCAAACTAGGACACGAAGGTGCTGGTTTCAAGAGGCTTGTTTCATAGGAAATGGCTAACTTAGGGTCCTGTAGAGTGTAGGCACTTTGTATGTATTTTTGGCAGTTTTTAATCTAATTTTAGTTCGTTTAGTTTTTATTTTTTATTTTAATTTACACTTTTGTAGTGATAGAAACAAAAAAAAAGATTAACTATAAATTGCGCCCCACTTGTAAATGTTTTAAGTGCAATCTTCCTCCCAAGACAGTCTGGTCAGTGTGAATAAAAACAGAAGCCTTGTGCTATAACGAAGGCTTTGTGTGCCTGAATTTAACAAAATAATGAGCTTTTTATTGGAGTGCTAAGGACAATATCAAGACGCTCCCATTTTTGCACGTCTTTTAGTAATCACAAAAAAAAAGATATTACTAAATTGCTCAAGTATGCGTTAAGCGCGACATCCCTGGACGTATTCAGAACTCTTAGTAATTTGAATATTTTTATGCCACGCAAAGGTGCTGTAATTCTCTTTCGGGCGACTTTTTTTTATAGGTTTAGTGAGGATAAGAGAATCAACGTGATACAACTTAATATTAAATTTTAAAACAAAGAACAGTAATAAGTAAATAAATAGGAAACAATAATACTTCATAGTCGCGAGTTAGTTAAAAATATAAATTAATTATAAAAGGAACACTTAGTATTCGAGTGCATAACTTGTTGCTAGAGTACACCTGTACGCTGTAGATATGTGTAAGAAATTGTAAAAAAAAAACGATGAAATTTGCTAGTTAGTCTATTATTTTACATGGTTTTGTTTAACAATTACCCCTATATTCGTTCACCCTCATACCCCGTTTCTGAGCACCTATTGGTATACTATAGATTTGCTAAGCTTGCTATATTTTTTATCAATAGTTTTTGTCTTTTTAATTTCAACTTTCTTCACGACAATTTTCTTGTCTTTGCAGGCTTATGATTTATGATGATACTGTTTTTTCTAGTCAGATTTATGTTTGTCACTTTTAATCGAAGTTTTAGTTTTTTAGCCGGTTTTGTTGATTTAGTCATTTTAAATATTGTATTTTTCCTAAGCACTTTTCGATAATTTTGTTTTATAGAATTCTAAACAATAACAAAAAAAAAAGTATATACAAATATGAGACAATTGTGGAGCGTTTTGGAGTGAAATTATTAAATGGAGAATGGATACTAAAAATACTATTATAAACAAAACAAAAAAAAAACCATGTAAAATATTTTATTATAACGTTTTTTTAATAAAAGATGAATGAAACATTTTTAACCGGTCTTTTTCTTGTGGTAAGTATTTTTAATATTACAAAAATAAATAGTTATATATTATATACTCTCGTTTTATGAATAAATCTCTCTCTCTGCGGTTCCTTTAACCCCTTAGGTCTTCTATTACACCAACTCTTCATCTGGTCCAGATCTGCACCAACGACTTCAACTGTGGCCACGATTTCTTGGTCTAGGTAAGTTCAGTAACTAATCCTCTCTCTTTCTCTCTTCTTCCTTTAACACCTTGTGGAGCATAGGGAGTCTATTACACCTCTCTACCTGGTCCAGTTCTACGCAAACGCCATCAACTTTGGCCACGATTTTTTGATCTGGGTACCTTCCCTCTCGAAAGATCTCCTCCATGTGTTGCGAGGTCGTCCAATTCGTCGCCTTCCTTGAATTCCGTGGGGATTACAATCTAAAACCCACTGTGCGATGTTTCAATGATTTCACTCAAAATCGACAAATATCACTGGCCTATAGCCCATGATTTTTTTGGTGAAAAAATTTTTTTGTTACGAAATCAAATAAAAGGAGTCTAATTCGAAAGAGAACGCCAAAAGCAATTAGTTTGGAAGGTTTCACTGGAAAGTATCTCAATTTGACGGAACTAGAACGATTTTTGTATCTCCTGGAAGCGTTTCGTCGATGAGTCATTTTTCATTCAATGAGCAATTTCCAGCCTGGAAAATTATCCCAATCCACAGTTTGGAATATCTTCTTCCAAATGGCCCTGGAAATTTTACTGGAATTCATCGAATTGATTAATTTTGAGCATTCTGAAAATTGACTGGAAATGAGGTCATTGCAACGGTTTTTCGTCATTTTTTCCATGTTTCCAGGCTCCAGGGAACGGGAAAACCAACTAGACCACCATTTTTTGACATGCTCTTTCGAATGGCATCAAAATTTTTGCAAAAAAAATTTCACTCAAAATCGACAAAAATCACTGGCCTATAGCCCATGATTTTTTTGGTGAAAAAAATTTTTTGTTACGAAATCAAATAAAAGGAGTCTAATTCGAAAGAGAACGCCAAAAGCAATTAGTTTGGAAGGTTTCACTGGAAAGTATCTCAATTTGACGGAACTAGAACGATTTTTGTATCTCCTGGAAGCGTTTCGTCGATGAGTCATTTTTCATTCAATGAGCAATTTCCAGCCTGGAAAATTATCCCAATCCACAGTTTGGAATATCTTCTTCCAAATGGCCCTGGAAATTTTACTGGAATTCATCGAATTGATTAATTTTGAGCATTCTGAAAATTGACTGGAAATGAGGTCATTGCAACGGTTTTTCGTAATTTTTTCATGTTTCCAGGCTCCAGGGAACGGGAAAACCAACTAGACCACCATTTTTTGACATGCTCTTTCGAATGGCATCAAAATTTTTGCAAAAAAAATTTCACTCAAAATCGACAAAAATCACTGGCCTATAGCCCATGATTTTTTTGGTGAAAAAAATTTTTTGTTACGAAATCAAATAAAAGGAGTCTAATTCGAAAGAGAACGCCAAAAGCAATTAGTTTGGAAGGTTTCACTGGAAAGTATCTCAATTTGACGGAACTAGAACGATTTTTGTATCTCCTGGAAGCGTTTCGTCGATGAGTCATTTTTCATTCAATGAGCAATTTCCAGCCTGGAAAATTATCCCAATCCACAGTTTGGAATATCTTCTTCCAAATGGCCCTGGAAATTTTACTGGAATTCATCGAATTGATTAATTTTGAGCATTCTGAAAATTGACTGGAAATGAGGTCATTGCAACGGTTTTTCGTCATTTTTTCCATGTTTCCAGGCTCCAGGGAACGGGAAAACCAACTAGACCACCATTTTTTGACATGCTCTTTCGAATGGCATCAAAATTTTTGCAAAAAAAATTTCACTCAAAATCGACAAAAATCACTGGCCTATAGCCCATGATTTTTTTGGTGAAAAAAATTTTTTGTTACGAAATCAAATAAAAGGAGTCTAATTCGAAAGAGAACGCCAAAAGCAATTAGTTTGGAAGGTTTCACTGGAAAGTATCTCAATTTGACGGAACTAGAACGATTTTTGTATCTCCTGGAAGCGTTTCGTCGATGAGTCATTTTTCATTCAATGAGCAATTTCCAGCCTGGAAAATTATCCCAATCCACAGTTTAGAATATCTACTTCCAAATGGCCCTGGAAATTTTACTGGAACTCATCGAATTGATTAATTTTTAGCATTCTGAAAATTGACTGGAAATGAGGTCATTGCAACGGTTTTTCGTCATTTTTTCCATGTTTCCAGGCTCCAGGGAACGGGAAAACCAACTAGACCACCATTTTTCGACATGCTCTTTCGAATGGCATCAAAATTTTTGCAAAAAAAATTTCACTCAAAATCGACAAAAATCACTGGCCTATAGCCCATGGTTTTTTTGGTGAAAAAAATTTTTTGTTACGAAATCAAATAAAAGGGTTCTCATTCGAAAGAGGACGCCAAAAGCAATTAGTTTGGAAGGTTTCACTGGAAAGTATCTCAATTTGACGGAACTAGAACGATTTTTGTATCTCCTGGAAGCGTTTCGTCGATGAGTCATTTTTCATTCAATGAGCAATTTCCAGCCTGGAAAATTATCCCAATCCACAGTTTAGAATATCTACTTCCAAATGGCCCTGGAAATTTTACTGGAACTCATCGAATTGATTAATTTTTAGCATTCTGAAAATTGACTGGAAATGAGGTCATTGCAACGGTTTTTCGTCATTTTTTCCATGTTTCCAGGCTCCAGGGAACGGGAAAACCAACTAGACCACCATTTTTCGACATGCTCTTTCGAATGGCATCAAAATTTTTGCAAAAAAAATTTCACTCAAAATCGACAAAAATCACTGGCCTATAGCCCATGATTTTTTTGGTGAAAAAAATTTTTTGTTACGAAATCAAATAAAAGGAGTCTAATTCGAAAGAGAACGCCAAAAGCAATTAGTTTGGAAGGTTTCACTGGAAAGTATCTCAATTTGACGGAACTAGAACGATTTTTGTATCTCCTGGAAGCGTTTCGTCGATGAGTCATTTTTCATTCAATGAGCAATTTCCAGCCTGGAAAATTATCCCAATCCACAGTTTGGAATATCTTCTTCCAAATGGCCCTGGAAATTTTACTGGAATTCATCGAATTGATTAATTTTGAGCATTCTGAAAATTGACTGGAAATGAGGTCATTGCAACGGTTTTTCGTCATTTTTTCCATGTTTCCAGGCTCCAGGGAACGGGAAAACCAACTAGACCACCATTTTTTGACATGCTCTTTCGAATGGCATCAAAATTTTTGCAAAAAAAATTTCACTCAAAATCGACAAAAATCACTGGCCTATAGCCCATGATTTTTTTGGTGAAAAAAATTTTTTGTTACGAAATCAAATAAAAGGAGTCTAATTCGAAAGAGAACGCCAAAAGCAATTAGTTTGGAAGGTTTCACTGGAAAGTATCTCAATTTGACGGAACTAGAACGATTTTTGTATCTCCTGGAAGCGTTTCGTCGATGAGTCATTTTTCATTCAATGAGCAATTTCCAGCCTGGAAAATTATCCCAATCCACAGTTTGGAATATCTTCTTCCAAATGGCCCTGGAAATTTTACTGGAATTCATCGAATTGATTAATTTTGAGCATTCTGAAAATTGACTGGAAATGAGGTCATTGCAACGGTTTTTCGTCATTTTTTCCATGTTTCCAGGCTCCAGGGAACGGGAAAACCAACTAGACCACCATTTTTTGACATGCTCTTTCGAATGGCATCAAAATTTTTGCAAAAAAAATTTCACTCAAAATCGACAAAAATCACTGGCCTATAGCCCATGATTTTTTTGGTGAAAAAAATTTTTTGTTACGAAATCAAATAAAAGGAGTCTAATTCGAAAGAGAACGCCAAAAGCAATTAGTTTGGAAGGTTTCACTGGAAAGTATCTCAATTTGACGGAACTAGAACGATTTTTGTATCTCCTGGAAGCGTTTCGTCGATGAGTCATTTTTCATTCAATGAGCAATTTCCAGCCTGGAAAATTATCCCAATCCACAGTTTGGAATATCTTCTTCCAAATGGCCCTGGAAATTTTACTGGAATTCATCGAATTGATTAATTTTGAGCATTCTGAAAATTGACTGGAAATGAGGTCATTGCAACGGCCTATAGCCCATGATTTTTTTGGTGAAAAAAATTTTTTGTTACGAAATCAAATAAAAGGAGTCTAATTCGAAAGAGAACGCCAAAAGCAATTAGTTTGGAAGGTTTCACTGGAAAGTATCTCAATTTGACGGAACTCGAACGATTTTTGTATCTCCTGGAAGCGTTTCGTCGATGAGTCATTTTTCATTCAATGAGCAATTTCCAGCCTGGAAAATTATCCCAATCCACAGTTTGGAATATCTTCTTCCAAATGGCCCTGGAAATTTTACTGGAATTCATCGAATTGATTAATTTTGAGCATTCTGAAAATTGACTGGAAATGAGGTCATTGCAACGGTTTTTCGTCATTTTTTCCATGTTTCCAGGCTCCAGGGAACGGGAAAACCAACTAGACCACCATTTTTTGACATGCTCTTTCGAATGGCATCAAAATTTTTGCAAAAAAAATTTCACTCAAAATCGACAAAAATCACTGGCCTATAGCCCATGATTTTTTTGGTGAAAAAAATTTTTTGTTACGAAATCAAATAAAAGGAGTCTAATTCGAAAGAGAACGCCAAAAGCAATTAGTTTGGAAGGTTTCACTGGAAAGTATCTCAATTTGACGGAACTAGAACGATTTTTGTATCTCCTGGAAGCGTTTCGTCGATGAGTCATTTTTCATTCAATGAGCAATTTCCAGCCTGGAAAATTATCCCAATCCACAGTTTGGAATATCTTCTTCCAAATGGCCCTGGAAATTTTACTGGAATTCATCGAATTGATTAATTTTGAGCATTCTGAAAATTGACTGGAAATGAGGTCATTGCAACGGTTTTTCGTCATTTTTTCCATGTTTCCAGGCTCCAGGGAACGGGAAAACCAACTAGACCACCATTTTTTGACATGCTCTTTCGAATGGCATCAAAATTTTTGCAAAAAAAATTTCACTCAAAATCGACAAAAATCACTGGCCTATAGCCCATGATTTTTTTGGTGAAAAAAATTTTTTGTTACGAAATCAAATAAAAGGAGTCTAATTCGAAAGAGAACGCCAAAAGCAATTAGTTTGGAAGGTTTCACTGGAAAGTATCTCAATTTGACGGAACTAGAACGATTTTTGTATCTCCTGGAAGCGTTTCGTCGATGAGTCATTTTTCATTCAATGAGCAATTTCCAGCCTGGAAAATTATCCCAATCCACAGTTTGGAATATCTTCTTCCAAATGGCCCTGGAAATTTTACTGGAATTCATCGAATTGATTAATTTTGAGCATTCTGAAAATTGACTGGAAATGAGGTCATTGCAACGGTTTTTCGTCATTTTTTCCATGTTTCCAGGCTCCAGGGAACGGGAAAACCAACTAGACCACCATTTTTTGACATGCTCTTTCGAATGGCATCAAAATTTTTGCAAAAAAAATTTCACTCAAAATCGACAAAAATCACTGGCCTATAGCCCATGATTTTTTTGGTGAAAAAAATTTTTTGTTACGAAATCAAATAAAAGGAGTCTAATTCGAAAGAGAACGCCAAAAGCAATTAGTTTGGAAGGTTTCACTGGAAAGTATCTCAATTTGACGGAACTAGAACGATTTTTGTATCTCCTGGAAGCGTTTCGTCGATGAGTCATTTTTCATTCAATGAGCAATTTCCAGCCTGGAAAATTATCCCAATCCACAGTTTGGAATATCTTCTTCCAAATGGCCCTGGAAATTTTACTGGAATTCATCGAATTGATTAATTTTGAGCATTCTGAAAATTGACTGGAAATGAGGTCATTGCAACGGTTTTTCGTCATTTTTTCCATGTTTCCAGGCTCCAGGGAACGGGAAAACCAACTAGACCACCATTTTTTGACATGCTCTTTCGAATGGCATCAAAATTTTTGCAAAAAAAATTTCACTCAAAATCGACAAAAATCACTGGCCTATAGCCCATGATTTTTTTGGTGAAAAAAATTTTTTGTTACGAAATCAAATAAAAGGAGTCTAATTCGAAAGAGAACGCCAAAAGCAATTAGTTTGGAAGGTTTCACTGGAAAGTATCTCAATTTGACGGAACTAGAACGATTTTTGTATCTCCTGGAAGCGTTTCGTCGATGAGTCATTTTTCATTCAATGAGCAATTTCCAGCCTGGAAAATTATCCCAATCCACAGTTTGGAATATCTTCTTCCAAATGGCCCTGGAAATTTTACTGGAATTCATCGAATTGATTAATTTTGAGCATTCTGAAAATTGACTGGAAATGAGGTCATTGCAACGGTTTTTCGTCATTTTTTCCATGTTTCCAGGCTCCAGGGAACGGGAAAACCAACTAGACCACCATTTTTTGACATGCTCTTTCGAATGGCATCAAAATTTTTGCAAAAAAAATTTCACTCAAAATCGACAAAAATCACTGGCCTATAGCCCATGATTTTTTTGGTGAAAAAAATTTTTTGTTACGAAATCAAATAAAAGGAGTCTAATTCGAAAGAGAACGCCAAAAGCAATTAGTTTGGAAGGTTTCACTGGAAAGTATCTCAATTTGACGGAACTAGAACGATTTTTGTATCTCCTGGAAGCGTTTCGTCGATGAGTCATTTTTCATTCAATGAGCAATTTCCAGCCTGGAAAATTATCCCAATCCACAGTTTGGAATATCTTCTTCCAAATGGCCCTGGAAATTTTACTGGAATTCATCGAATTGATTAATTTTGAGCATTCTGAAAATTGACTGGAAATGAGGTCATTGCAACGGTTTTTCGTCATTTTTTCCATGTTTCCAGGCTCCAGGGAACGGGAAAACCAACTAGACCACCATTTTTTGACATGCTCTTTCGAATGGCATCAAAATTTTTGCAAAAAAAATTTCACTCAAAATCGACAAAAATCACTGGCCTATAGCCCATGATTTTTTTGGTGAAACAAATTTTTTGTTACGAAATCAAATAAAAGGAGTCTAATTCGAAAGAGAACGCCAAAAGCAATTAGTTTGGAAGGTTTCACTGGAAAGTATCTCAATTTGACGGAACTAGAACGATTTTTGTATCTCCTGGAAGCGTTTCGTCGATGAGTCATTTTTCATTCAATGAGCAATTTCCAGCCTGGAAAATTATCCCAATCCACAGTTTGGAATATCTTCTTCCAAATGGCCCTGGAAATTTTACTGGAATTCATCGAATTGATTAATTTTGAGCATTCTGAAAATTGACTGGAAATGAGGTCATTGCAACGGTTTTTCGTCATTTTTTCCATGTTTCCAGGCTCCAGGGAACGGGAAAACCAACTAGACCACCATTTTTTGACAAGCTCTTTCGAATGGCATCAAAATTTTTGCAAAAAAAATTTCACTCAAAATCGACAAAAATCACTGGCCTATAGCCCATGATTTTTTTGGTGAAAAAAATTTTTTGTTACGAAATCAAATAAAAGGAGTCTAATTCGAAAGAGAACGCCAAAAGCAATTAGTTTGGAAGGTTTCACTGGAAAGTATCTCAATTTGACGGAACTAGAACGATTTTTGTATCTCCTGGAAGCGTTTCGTCGATGAGTCATTTTTCATTCAATGAGCAATTTCCAGCCTGGAAAATTATCCCAATCCACAGTTTGGAATATCTTCTTCCAAATGGCCCTGGAAATTTTACTGGAATTCATCGAATTGATTAATTTTGAGCATTCTGAAAATTGACTGGAAATGAGGTCATTGCAACGGTTTTTCGTAATTTTTTCATGTTTCCAGGCTCCAGGGAACGGGAAAACCAACTAGACCACCATTTTTTGACATGCTCTTTCGAATGGCATCAAAATTTTTGCAAAAAAAATTTCACTCAAAATCGACAAAAATCACTGGCCTATAGCCCATGATTTTTTTGGTGAAAAAAATTTTTTGTTACGAAATCAAATAAAAGGAGTCTAATTCGAAAGAGAACGCCAAAAGCAATTAGTTTGGAAGGTTTCACTGGAAAGTATCTCAATTTGACGGAACTAGAACGATTTTTGTATCTCCTGGAAGCGTTTCGTCGATGAGTCATTTTTCATTCAATGAGCAATTTCCAGCCTGGAAAATTATCCCAATCCACAGTTTGGAATATCTTCTTCCAAATGGCCCTGGAAATTTTACTGGAATTCATCGAATTGATTAATTTTGAGCATTCTGAAAATTGACTGGAAATGAGGTCATTGCAACGGTTTTTCGTCATTTTTTCCATGTTTCCAGGCTCCAGGGAACGGGAAAACCAACTAGACCACCATTTTTTGACATGCTCTTTCGAATGGCATCAAAATTTTTGCAAAAAAAATTTCACTCAAAATCGACAAAAATCACTGGCCTATAGCCCATGATTTTTTTGGTGAAAAAAATTTTTTGTTACGAAATCAAATAAAAGGAGTCTAATTCGAAAGAGAACGCCAAAAGCAATTAGTTTGGAAGGTTTCACTGGAAAGTATCTCAATTTGACGGAACTAGAACGATTTTTGTATCTCCTGGAAGCGTTTCGTCGATGAGTCATTTTTCATTCAATGAGCAATTTCCAGCCTGGAAAATTATCCCAATCCACAGTTTGGAATATCTTCTTCCAAATGGCCCTGGAAATTTTACTGGAATTCATCGAATTGATTAATTTTGAGCATTCTGAAAATTGACTGGAAATGAGGTCATTGCAACGGTTTTTCGTCATTTTTTCCATGTTTCCAGGCTCCAGGGAACGGGAAAACCAACTAGACCACCATTTTTTGACATGCTCTTTCGAATGGCATCAAAATTTTTGCAAAAAAAATTTCACTCAAAATCGACAAAAATCACTGGCCTATAGCCCATGATTTTTTTGGTGAAAAAAATTTTTTGTTACGAAATCAAATAAAAGGAGTCTAATTCGAAAGAGAACGCCAAAAGCAATTAGTTTGGAAGGTTTCACTGGAAAGTATCTCAATTTGACGGAACTAGAACGATTTTTGTATCTCCTGGAAGCGTTTCGTCGATGAGTCATTTTTCATTCAATGAGCAATTTCCAGCCTGGAAAATTATCCCAATCCACAGTTTGGAATATCTTCTTCCAAATGACCCTGGAAATTTTACTGGAATTCATCGAATTGATTAATTTTGAGCATTCTGAAAATTGACTGGAAATGAGGTCATTGCAACGGTTTTTCGTCATTTTTTCCATGTTTCCAGGCTCCAGGGAACGGGAAAACCAACTAGACCACCATTTTTTGACATGCTCTTTCGAATGGCATCAAAATTTTTGCAAAAAAAATTTCACTCAAAATCGACAAAAATCACTGGCCTATAGCCCATGATTTTTTTGGTGAAAAAAATTTTTTGTTACGAAATCAAATAAAAGGAGTCTAATTCGAAAGAGAACGCCAAAAGCAATTAGTTTGGAAGGTTTCACTGGAAAGTATCTCAATTTGACGGAACTAGAACGATTTTTGTATCTCCTGGAAGCGTTTCGTCGATGAGTCATTTTTCATTCAATGAGCAATTTCCAGCCTGGAAAATTATCCCAATCCACAGTTTGGAATATCTTCTTCCAAATGGCCCTGGAAATTTTACTGGAATTCATCGAATTGATTAATTTTGAGCATTCTGAAAATTGACTGGAAATGAGGTCATTGCAACGGTTTTTCGTCATTTTTTCCATGTTTCCAGGCTCCAGGGAACGGGAAAACCAACTAGACCACCATTTTTTGACATGCTCTTTCGAATGGCATCAAAATTTTTGCAAAAAAAATTTCACTCAAAATCGACAAAAATCACTGGCCTATAGCCCATGATTTTTTTGGTGAAAAAAATTTTTTGTTACGAAATCAAATAAAAGGAGTCTAATTCGAAAGAGAACGCCAAAAGCAATTAGTTTGGAAGGTTTCACTGGAAAGTATCTCAATTTGACGGAACTAGAACGATTTTTGTATCTCCTGGAAGCGTTTCGTCGATGAGTCATTTTTCATTCAATGAGCAATTTCCAGCCTGGAAAATTATCCCAATCCACAGTTTGGAATATCTTCTTCCAAATGGCCCTGGAAATTTTACTGGAATTCATCGAATTGATTAATTTTGAGCATTCTGAAAATTGACTGGAAATGAGGTCATTGCAACGGTTTTTCGTAATTTTTTCATGTTTCCAGGCTCCAGGGAACGGGAAAACCAACTAGACCACCATTTTTTGACATGCTCTTTCGAATGGCATCAAAATTTTTGCAAAAAAAATTTCACTCAAAATCGACAAAAATCACTGGCCTATAGCCCATGATTTTTTTGGTGAAAAAAATTTTTTGTTACGAAATCAAATAAAAGGAGTCTAATTCGAAAGAGAACGCCAAAAGCAATTAGTTTGGAAGGTTTCACTGGAAAGTATCTCAATTTGACGGAACTAGAACGATTTTTGTATCTCCTGGAAGCGTTTCGTCGATGAGTCATTTTTCATTCAATGAGCAATTTCCAGCCTGGAAAATTATCCCAATCCACAGTTTGGAATATCTTCTTCCAAATGACCCTGGAAATTTTACTGGAATTCATCGAATTGATTAATTTTGAGCATTCTGAAAATTGACTGGAAATGAGGTCATTGCAACGGTTTTTCGTAATTTTTTCATGTTTCCAGGCTCCAGGGAACGGGAAAACCAACTTGACCACCATTTTTTGACATGCTCTTTCGAATGGCATCAAAATTTTTGCAAAAAAAATTTCACTCAAAATCGACAAAAATCACTGGCCTATAGCCCATGATTTTTTTGGTGAAAAAAATTTTTTGTTACGAAATCAAATAAAAGGAGTCTAATTCGAAAGAGAACGCCAAAAGCAATTAGTTTGGAAGGTTTCACTGGAAAGTATCTCAATTTGACGGAACTAGAACGATTTTTGTATCTCCTGGAAGCGTTTCGTCGATGAGTCATTTTTCATTCAATGAGCAATTTCCAGCCTGGAAAATTATCCCAATCCACAGTTTGGAATATCTTCTTCCAAATGGCCCTGGAAATTTTACTGGAATTCATCGAATTGATTAATTTTGAGCATTCTGAAAATTGACTGGAAATGAGGTCATTGCAACGGTTTTTCGTCATTTTTTCCATGTTTCCAGGCTCCAGGGAACGGGAAAACCAACTAGACCACCATTTTTTGACATGCTCTTTCGAATGGCATCAAAATTTTTGCAAAAAAAATTTCACTCAAAATCGACAAAAATCACTGGCCTATAGCCCATGATTTTTTTGGTGAAAAAAATTTTTTGTTACGAAATCAAATAAAAGGAGTCTAATTCGAAAGAGAACGCCAAAAGCAATTAGTTTGGAAGGTTTCACTGGAAAGTATCTCAATTTGACGGAACTAGAACGATTTTTGTATCTCCTGGAAGCGTTTCGTCGATGAGTCATTTTTCATTCAATGAGCAATTTCCAGCCTGGAAAATTATCCCAATCCACAGTTTGGAATATCTTCTTCCAAATGGCCCTGGAAATTTTACTGGAATTCATCGAATTGATTAATTTTGAGCATTCTGAAAATTGACTGGAAATGAGGTCATTGCAACGGTTTTTCGTCATTTTTTCCATGTTTCCAGGCTCCAGGGAACGGGAAAACCAACTAGACCACCATTTTTTGACATGCTCTTTCGAATGGCATCAAAATTTTTGCAAAAAAAATTTCACTCAAAATCGACAAAAATCACTGGCCTATAGCCCATGATTTTTTTGGTGAAAAAAATTTTTTGTTACGAAATCAAATAAAAGGAGTCTAATTCGAAAGAGAACGCCAAAAGCAATTAGTTTGGAAGGTTTCACTGGAAAGTATCTCAATTTGACGGAACTAGAACGATTTTTGTATCTCCTGGAAGCGTTTCGTCGATGAGTCATTTTTCATTCAATGAGCAATTTCCAGCCTGGAAAATTATCCCAATCCACAGTTTGGAATATCTTCTTCCAAATGGCCCTGGAAATTTTACTGGAATTCATCGAATTGATTAATTTTGAGCATTCTGAAAATTGACTGGAAATGAGGTCATTGCAACGGTTTTTCGTCATTTTTTCCATGTTTCCAGGCTCCAGGGAACGGGAAAACCAACTAGACCACCATTTTTTGACATGCTCTTTCGAATGGCATCAAAATTTTTGCAAAAAAAATTTCACTCAAAATCGACAAAAATCACTGGCCTATAGCCCATGATTTTTTTGGTGAAAAAAATTTTTTGTTACGAAATCAAATAAAAGGAGTCTAATTCGAAAGAGAACGCCAAAAGCAATTAGTTTGGAAGGTTTCACTGGAAAGTATCTCAATTTGACGGAACTAGAACGATTTTTGTATCTCCTGGAAGCGTTTCGTCGATGAGTCATTTTTCATTCAATGAGCAATTTCCAGCCTGGAAAATTATCCCAATCCACAGTTTGGAATATCTTCTTCCAAATGGCCCTGGAAATTTTTCTGGAATTCATCGAATTGATTAATTTTGAGCATTCTGAAAATTGACTGGAAATGAGGTCATTGCAACGGTTTTTCGTCATTTTTTCCATGTTTCCAGGCTCCAGGGAACGGGAAAACCAACTAGACCACCATTTTTTGACATGCTCTTTCGAATGGCATCAAAATTTTTGCAAAAAAAATTTCACTCAAAATCGACAAAAATCACTGGCCTATAGCCCATGATTTTTTTGGTGAAAAAAATTTTTTGTTACGAAATCAAATAAAAGGAGTCTAATTCGAAAGAGAACGCCAAAAGCAATTAGTTTGGAAGGTTTCACTGGAAAGTATCTCAATTTGACGGAACTAGAACGATTTTTGTATCTCCTGGAAGCGTTTCGTCGATGAGTCATTTTTCATTCAATGAGCAATTTCCAGCCTGGAAAATTATCCCAATCCACAGTTTGGAATATCTTCTTCCAAATGGCCCTGGAAATTTTACTGGAATTCATCGAATTGATTAATTTTGAGCATTCTGAAAATTGACTGGAAATGAGGTCATTGCAACGGTTTTTCGTCATTTTTTCCATGTTTCCAGGCTCCAGGGAACGGGAAAACCAACTAGACCACCATTTTTTGACATGCTCTTTCGAATGGCATCAAAATTTTTGCAAAAAAAATTTCACTCAAAATCGACAAAAATCACTGGCCTATAGCCCATGATTTTTTTGGTGAAAAAAATTTTTTGTTACGAAATCAAATAAAAGGAGTCTAATTCGAAAGAGAACGCCAAAAGCAATTAGTTTGGAAGGTTTCACTGGAAAGTATCTCAATTTGACGGAACTAGAACGATTTTTGTATCTCCTGGAAGCGTTTCGTCGATGAGTCATTTTTCATTCAATGAGCAATTTCCAGCCTGGAAAATTATCCCAATCCACAGTTTAGAATATCTACTTCCAAATGGCCCTGGAAATTTTACTGGAACTCATCGAATTGATTAATTTTGAGCATTCTGAAAATTGACTGGAAATGAGGTCATTGCAACGGTTTTTCGTAATTTTTTCATGTTTCCAGGCTCCAGGGAACGGGAAAACCAACTAGACCACCATTTTTTGACATGCTCTTTCGAATGGCATCAAAATTTTTGCAAAAAAAATTTCACTCAAAATCGACAAAAATCACTGGCCTATAGCCCATGATTTTTTTGGTGAAAAAAATTTTTTGTTACGAAATCAAATAAAAGGAGTCTAATTCGAAAGAGAACGCCAAAAGCAATTAGTTTGGAAGGTTTCACTGGAAAGTATCTCAATTTGACGGAACTAGAACGATTTTTGTATCTCCTGGAAGCGTTTCGTCGATGAGTCATTTTTCATTCAATGAGCAATTTCCAGCCTGGAAAATTATCCCAATCCACAGTTTGGAATATCTTCTTCCAAATGGCCCTGGAAATTTTACTGGAATTCATCGAATTGATTAATTTTGAGCATTCTGAAAATTGACTGGAAATGAGGTCATTGCAACGGTTTTTCGTCATTTTTTCCATGTTTCCAGGCTCCAGGGAACGGGAAAACCAACTAGACCACCATTTTTTGACATGCTCTTTCGAATGGCATCAAAATTTTTGCAAAAAAAATTTCACTCAAAATCGACAAAAATCACTGGCCTATAGCCCATGATTTTTTTGGTGAAAAAAATTTTTTGTTACGAAATCAAATAAAAGGAGTCTAATTCGAAAGAGAACGCCAAAAGCAATTAGTTTGGAAGGTTTCACTGGAAAGTATCTCAATTTGACGGAACTAGAACGATTTTTGTATCTCCTGGAAGCGTTTCGTCGATGAGTCATTTTTCATTCAATGAGCAATTTCCAGCCTGGAAAATTATCCCAATCCACAGTTTGGAATATCTTCTTCCAAATGGCCCTGGAAATTTTACTGGAATTCATCGAATTGATTAATTTTGAGCATTCTGAAAATTGACTGGAAATGAGGTCATTGCAACGGTTTTTCGTCATTTTTTCCATGTTTCCAGGCTCCAGGGAACGGGAAAACCAACTAGACCACCATTTTTTGACATGCTCTTTCGAATGGCATCAAAATTTTTGCAAAAAAAATTTCACTCAAAATCGACAAAAATCACTGGCCTATAGCCCATGATTTTTTTGGTGAAAAAAATTTTTTGTTACGAAATCAAATAAAAGGAGTCTAATTCGAAAGAGAACGCCAAAAGCAATTAGTTTGGAAGGTTTCACTGGAAAGTATCTCAATTTGACGGAACTAGAACGATTTTTGTATCTCCTGGAAGCGTTTCGTCGATGAGTCATTTTTCATTCAATGAGCAATTTCCAGCCTGGAAAATTATCCCAATCCACAGTTTGGAATATCTTCTTCCAAATGGCCCTGGAAATTTTACTGGAATTCATCGAATTGATTAATTTTGAGCATTCTGAAAATTGACTGGAAATGAGGTCATTGCAACGGTTTTTCGTCATTTTTTCCATGTTTCCAGGCTCCAGGGAACGGGAAAACCAACTAGACCACCATTTTTTGACATGCTCTTTCGAATGGCATCAAAATTTTTGCAAAAAAAATTTCACTCAAAATCGACAAAAATCACTGGCCTATAGCCCATGATTTTTTTGGTGAAAAAAATTTTTTGTTACGAAATCAAATAAAAGGAGTCTAATTCGAAAGAGAACGCCAAAAGCAATTAGTTTGGAAGGTTTCACTGGAAAGTATCTCAATTTGACGGAACTAGAACGATTTTTGTATCTCCTGGAAGCGTTTCGTCGATGAGTCATTTTTCATTCAATGAGCAATTTCCAGCCTGGAAAATTATCCCAATCCACAGTTTGGAATATCTTCTTCCAAATGGCCCTGGAAATTTTACTGGAATTCATCGAATTGATTAATTTTGAGCATTCTGAAAATTGACTGGAAATGAGGTCATTGCAACGGTTTTTCGTCATTTTTTCCATGATTCCAGGCTCCAGGGAACGGGAAAACCAACTAGACCACCATTTTTTGACATGCTCTTTCGAATGGCATCAAAATTTTTGCAAAAAAAATTTCACTCAAAATCGACAAAAATCACTGGCCTATAGCCCATGATTTTTTTGGTGAAAAAAATTTTTTGTTACGAAATCAAATAAAAGGAGTCTAATTCGAAAGAGAACGCCAAAAGCAATTAGTTTGGAAGGTTTCACTGGAAAGTATCTCAATTTGACGGAACTAGAACGATTTTTGTATCTCCTGGAAGCGTTTCGTCGATGAGTCATTTTTCATTCAATGAGCAATTTCCAGCCTGGAAAATTATCCCAATCCACAGTTTGGAATATCTTCTTCCAAATGGCCCTGGAAATTTTACTGGAATTCATCGAATTGATTAATTTTGAGCATTCTGAAAATTGACTGGAAATGAGGTCATTGCAACGGTTTTTCGTCATTTTTTCCATGTTTCCAGGCTCCAGGGAACGGGAAAACCAACTAGACCACCATTTTTTGACATGCTCTTTCGAATGGCATCAAAATTTTTGCAAAAAAAATTTCACTCAAAATCGACAAAAATCACTGGCCTATATATAGCCCATGATTTTTTTGGTGAAAAAAATTTTTTGTTACGAAATCAAATAAAAGGAGTCTAATTCGAAAGAGAACGCCAAAAGCAATTAGTTTGGAAGGTTTCACTGGAAAGTATCTCAATTTGACGGAACTAGAACGATTTTTGTATCTCCTGGAAGCGTTTCGTCGATGAGTCATTTTTCATTCAATGAGCAATTTCCAGCCTGGAAAATTATCCCAATCCACAGTTTGGAATATCTTCTTCCAAATGGCCCTGGAAATTTTACTGGAATTCATCGAATTGATTAATTTTGAGCATTCTGAAAATTGACTGGAAATGAGGTCATTGCAACGGTTTTTCGTCATTTTTTCCATGTTTCCAGGCTCCAGGGAACGGGAAAACCAACTAGACCACCATTTTTTGACATGCTCTTTCGAATGGCATCAAAATTTTTGCAAAAAAAATTTCACTCAAAATCGACAAAAATCACTGGCCTATAGCCCATGATTTTTTTGGTGAAAAAAATTTTTTGTTACGAAATCAAATAAAAGGAGTCTAATTCGAAAGAGAACGCCAAAAGCAATTAGTTTGGAAGGTTTCACTGGAAAGTATCTCAATTTGACGGAACTAGAACGATTTTTGTATCTCCTGGAAGCGTTTCGTCGATGAGTCATTTTTCATTCAATGAGCAATTTCCAGCCTGGAAAATTATCCCAATCCACAGTTTGGAATATCTTCTTCCAAATGGCCCTGGAAATTTTACTGGAATTCATCGAATTGATTAATTTTGAGCATTCTGAAAATTGACTGGAAATGAGGTCATTGCAACGGTTTTTCGTCATTTTTTCCATGTTTCCAGGCTCCAGGGAACGGGAAAACCAACTAGACCACCATTTTTTGACATGCTCTTTCGAATGGCATCAAAATTTTTGCAAAAAAAATTTCACTCAAAATCGACAAAAATCACTGGCCTATAGCCCATGATTTTTTTGGTGAAAAAAATTTTTTGTTACGAAATCAAATAAAAGGAGTCTAATTCGAAAGAGAACGCCAAAAGCAATTAGTTTGGAAGGTTTCACTGGAAAGTATCTCAATTTGACGGAACTAGAACGATTTTTGTATCTCCTGGAAGCGTTTCGTCGATGAGTCATTTTTCATTCAATGAGCAATTTCCAGCCTGGAAAATTATCCCAATCCACAGTTTGGAATATCTTCTTCCAAATGGCCCTGGAAATTTTACTGGAATTCATCGAATTGATTAATTTTGAGCATTCTGAAAATTGACTGGAAATGAGGTCATTGCAACGGTTTTTCGTCATTTTTTCCATGTTTCCAGGCTCCAGGGAACGGGAAAACCAACTAGACCACCATTTTTTGACATGCTCTTTCGAATGGCATCAAAATTTTTGCAAAAAAAATTTCACTCAAAATCGACAAAAATCACTGGCCTATAGCTATGTATGATTTTTTTGGTGAAAAAAATTTTTTGTTACGAAATCAAATAAAAGGAGTCTAATTCGAAAGAGAACGCCAAAAGCAATTAGTTTGGAAGGTTTCACTGGAAAGTATCTCAATTTGACGGAACTAGAACGATTTTTGTATCTCCTGGAAGCGTTTCGTCGATGAGTCATTTTTCATTCAATGAGCAATTTCCAGCCTGGAAAATTATCCCAATCCACAGTTTAGAATATCTTCTTCCAAATGGCCCTGGAAATTTTACTGGAATTCATCGAATTGATTAATTTTGAGCATTCTGAAAATTGACTGGAAATGAGGTCATTGCAACGGTTTTTCGTCATTTTTTCCATGTTTCCAGGCTCCAGGGAACGGGAAAACCAACTAGACCACCATTTTTTGACATGCTCTTTCGAATGGCATCAAAATTTTTGCAAAAAAAATTTCACTCAAAATCGACAAAAATCACTGGCCTATAGCTATGTATGATTTTTTTGGTGAAAAAAATTTTTTGTTACGAAATCAAATAAAAGGAGTCTAATTCGAAAGAGAACGCCAAAAGCAATTAGTTTGGAAGGTTTCACTGGAAAGTATCTCAATTTGACGGAACTAGAACGATTTTTGTATCTCCTGGAAGCGTTTCGTCGATGAGTCATTTTTCATTCAATGAGCAATTTCCAGCCTGGAAAATTATCCCAATCCACAGTTTGGAATATCTTCTTCCAAATGGCCCTGGAAATTTTACTGGAATTCATCGAATTGATTAATTTTGAGCATTCTGAAAATTGACTGGAAATGAGGTCATTGCAACGGTTTTTCGTAATTTTTTCATGTTTCCAGGCTCCAGGGAACGGGAAAACCAACTAGACCACCATTTTTTGACATGCTCTTTCGAATGGCATCAAAATTTTTGCAAAAAAAATTTCACTCAAAATCGACAAAAATCACTGGCCTATAGCCCATGATTTTTTTGGTGAAAAAAATTTTTTGTTACGAA
This sequence comes from Leptarthrus brevirostris, assembly GCA_964036015.1. Lineage (NCBI taxonomy): Eukaryota > Metazoa > Arthropoda > Insecta > Diptera > Asilidae > Leptarthrus > Leptarthrus brevirostris. Next base: position 13,751,084 of record OZ038373.1, read on the forward strand.
ATCAAATAAAAGGAGTCTAATTCGAAAGAGAACGCCAAAAGCAATTAGTTTGGAAGGTTTCACTGGAAAGTATCTCAATTTGACGGAACTAGAACGATTTTTGTATCTCCTGGAAGCGTTTCGTCGATGAGTCATTTTTCATTCAATGAGCAATTTCCAGCCTGGAAAATTATCCCAATCCACAGTTTGGAATATCTTCTTCCAAATGGCCCTGGAAATTTTACTGGAATTCATCGAATTGATTAATTTTGAGCATTCTGAAAATTGACTGGAAATGAGGTCATTGCAACGGTTTTTCGTCATTTTTTCCATGTTTCCAGGCTCCAGGGAACGGGAAAACCAACTAGACCACCATTTTTTGACATGCTCTTTCGAATGGCATCAAAATTTTTGCAAAAAAAATTTCACTCAAAATCGACAAAAATCACTGGCCTATAGCTATGTATGATTTTTTTGGTGAAAAAAATTTTTTGTTACGAAATCAAATAAAAGGAGTCTAATTCGAAAGAGAACGCCAAAAGCAATTAGTTTGGAAGGTTTCACTGGAAAGTATCTCAATTTGACGGAACTAGAACGATTTTTGTATCTCCTGGAAGCGTTTCGTCGATGAGTCATTTTTCATTCAATGAGCAATTTCCAGCCTGGAAAATTATCCCAATCCACAGTTTGGAATATCTTCTTCCAAATGGCCCTGGAAATTTTACTGGAATTCATCGAATTGATTAATTTTGAGCATTCTGAAAATTGACTGGAAATGAGGTCATTGCAACGGTTTTTCGTAATTTTTTCATGTTTCCAGGCTCCAGGGAACGGGAAAACCAACTAGACCACCATTTTTTGACATGCTCTTTCGAATGGCATCAAAATTTTTGCAAAAAAAATTTCACTCAAAATCGACAAAAATCACTGGCCTATAGCCCATGATTTTTTTGGTGAAAAAAATTTTTTGTTACGAAATCAAATAAAAGGAGTCTAATTCGAAAGAGAACGCCAAAAGCAATTAGTTTGGAAGGTTTCACTGGAAAGTATCTCAATTTGACGGAACTAGAACGATTTTTGTATCTCCTGGAAGCGTTTCGTCGATGAGTCATTTTTCATTCAATGAGCAATTTCCAGCCTGGAAAATTATCCCAATCCACAGTTTGGAATATCTTCTTCCAAATGGCCCTGGAAATTTTACTGGAATTCATCGAATTGATTAATTTTTAGCATTCTGAAAATTGACTGGAAATGAGGTCATTGCAACGGTTTTTCGTCATTTTTTCCATGTTTCCAGGCTCCAGGGAACGGGAAAACCAACTAGACCACCATTTTTCGACATGCTCTTTCGAATGGCATCAAAATTTTTGCAAAAAAAATTTCACTCAAAATCGACAAAAATCACTGGCCTATAGCCCATGATTTTTTTGGTGAAAAAAATTTTTTGTTACGAAATCAAATAAAAGGAGTCTAATTCGAAAGAGAACGCCAAAAGCAATTAGTTTGGAAGGTTTCACTGGAAAGTATCTCAATTTGACGGAACTAGAACGATTTTTGTATCTCCTGGAAGCGTTTCGTCGATGAGTCATTTTTCATTCAATGAGCAATTTCCAGCCTGGAAAATTATCCCAATCCACAGTTTGGAATATCTTCTTCCAAATGGCCCTGGAAATTTTACTGGAATTCATCGAATTGATTAATTTTGAGCATTCTGAAAATTGACTGGAAATGAGGTCATTGCAACGGTTTTTCGTCATTTTTTCCATGTTTCCAGGCTCCAGGGAACGGGAAAACCAACTAGACCACCATTTTTTGACATGCTCTTTCGAATGGCATCAAAATTTTTGCAAAAAAAATTTCACTCAAAATCGACAAAAATCACTGGCCTATAGCCCATGATTTTTTTGGTGAAAAAAATTTTTTGTTACGAAATCAAATAAAAGGAGTCTAATTCGAAAGAGAACGCCAAAAGCAATTAGTTTGGAAGGTTTCACTGGAAAGTATCTCAATTTGACGGAACTAGAACGATTTTTGTATCTCCTGGAAGCGTTTCGTCGATGAGTCATTTTTCATTCAATGAGCAATTTCCAGCCTGGAAAATTATCCCAATCCACAGTTTGGAATATCTTCTTCCAAATGGCCCTGGAAATTTTACTGGAATTCATCGAATTGATTAATTTTGAGCATTCTGAAAATTGACTGGAAATGAGGTCATTGCAACGGTTTTTCGTCATTTTTTCCATGTTTCCAGGCTCCAGGGAACGGGAAAACCAACTAGACCACCATTTTTTGACATGCTCTTTCGAATGGCATCAAAATTTTTGCAAAAAAAATTTCACTCAAAATCGACAAAAATCACTGGCCTATAGCTATGTATGATTTTTTTGGTGAAAAAAATTTTTTGTTACGAAATCAAATAAAAGGAGTCTAATTCGAAAGAGAACGCCAAAAGCAATTAGTTTGGAAGGTTTCACTGGAAAGTATCTCAATTTGACGGAACTAGAACGATTTTTGTATCTCCTGGAAGCGTTTCGTCGATGAGTCATTTTTCATTCAATGAGCAATTTCCAGCCTGGAAAATTATCCCAATCCACAGTTTGGAATATCTTCTTCCAAATGGCCCTGGAAATTTTACTGGAATTCATCGAATTGATTAATTTTGAGCATTCTGAAAATTGACTGGAAATGAGGTCATTGCAACGGTTTTTCGTCATTTTTTCCATGTTTCCAGGCTCCAGGGAACGGGAAAACCAACTAGACCACCATTTTTTGACATGCTCTTTCGAATGGCATCAAAATTTTTGCAAAAAAAATTTCACTCAAAATCGACAAAAATCACTGGCCTATAGCCCATGATTTTTTTGGTGAAAAAAATTTTTTGTTACGAAATCAAATAAAAGGAGTCTAATTCGAAAGAGAACGCCAAAAGCAATTAGTTTGGAAGGTTTCACTGGAAAGTATCTCAATTTGACGGAACTAGAACGATTTTTGTATCTCCTGGAAGCGTTTCGTCGATGAGTCATTTTTCATTCAATGAGCAATTTCCAGCCTGGAAAATTATCCCAATCCACAGTTTGGAATATCTTCTTCCAAATGGCCCTGGAAATTTTACTGGAATTCATCGAATTGATTAATTTTGAGCATTCTGAAAATTGACTGGAAATGAGGTCATTGCAACGGTTTTTCGTAATTTTTTCATGTTTCCAGGCTCCAGGGAACGGGAAAACCAACTAGACCACCATTTTTTGACATGCTCTTTCGAATGGCATCAAAATTTTTGCAAAAAAAATTTCACTCAAAATCGACAAAAATCACTGGCCTATAGCCCATGATTTTTTTGGTGAAAAAAATTTTTTGTTACGAAATCAAATAAAAGGAGTCTAATTCGAAAGAGAACGCCAAAAGCAATTAGTTTGGAAGGTTTCACTGGAAAGTATCTCAATTTGACGGAACTAGAACGATTTTTGTATCTCCTGGAAGCGTTTCGTCGATGAGTCATTTTTCATTCAATGAGCAATTTCCAGCCTGGAAAATTATCCCAATCCACAGTTTGGAATATCTTCTTCCAAATGGCCCTGGAAATTTTACTGGAATTCATCGAATTGATTAATTTTGAGCATTCTGAAAATTGACTGGAAATGAGGTCATTGCAACGGTTTTTCGTCATTTTTTCCATGTTTCCAGGCTCCAGGGAACGGGAAAACCAACTAGACCACCATTTTTTGACATGCTCTTTCGAATGGCATCAAAATTTTTGCAAAAAAAATTTCACTCAAAATCGACAAAAATCACTGGCCTATAGCCCATGATTTTTTTGGTGAAAAAAATTTTTTGTTACGAAATCAAATAAAAGGAGTCTAATTCGAAAGAGAACGCCAAAAGCAATTAGTTTGGAAGGTTTCACTGGAAAGTATCTCAATTTGACGGAACTAGAACGATTTTTGTATCTCCTGGAAGCGTTTCGTCGATGAGTCATTTTTCATTCAATGAGCAATTTCCAGCCTGGAAAATTATCCCAATCCACAGTTTAGAATATCTACTTCCAAATGGCCCTGGAAATTTTACTGGAACTCATCGAATTGATTAATTTTTAGCATTCTGAAAATTGACTGGAAATGAGGTCATTGCAACGGTTTTTCGTCATTTTTTCCATGTTTCCAGGCTCCAGGGAACGGGAAAACCAACTAGACCACCATTTTTCGACATGCTCTTTCGAATGGCATCAAAATTTTTGCAAAAAAAATTTCACTCAAAATCGACAAAAATCACTGGCCTATAGCCCATGATTTTTTTGGTGAAAAAAATTTTTTGTTACGAAATCAAATAAAAGGAGTCTAATTCGAAAGAGAACGCCAAAAGCAATTAGTTTGGAAGGTTTCACTGGAAAGTATCTCAATTTGACGGAACTAGAACGATTTTTGTATCTCCTGGAAGCGTTTCGTCGATGAGTCATTTTTCATTCAATGAGCAATTTCCAGCCTGGAAAATTATCCCAATCCACAGTTACGAATATCTTCTTCCAAATAGCCCTGGAAATTTTACTGGAACTCATCGAATTGATTAATTTTTAGCATTCTGAAAATTGACTGGAAATGAGGTCATTGCAACGGTTTTTCGTCATTTTTTCCATGTTTCCAGGCTCCAGGGAACGGGAAAACCAACTAGACCACCATTTTTCGACATGCTCTTTCGAATGGCATCAAAATTTTTGCAAAAAAAATTTCACTCAAAATCGACAAAAATCACTGGCCTATAGCCCATGATTTTTTTGGTGAAAAAAATTTTTTGTTACGAAATCAAATAAAAGGAGTCTAATTCGAAAGAGAACGCCAAAAGCAATTAGTTTGGAAGGTTTCACTGGAAAGTATCTCAATTTGACGGAACTAGAACGATTTTTGTATCTCCTGGAAGCGTTTCGTCGATGAGTCATTTTTCATTCAATGAGCAATTTCCAGCCTGGAAAATTATCCCAATCCACAGTTTAGAATATCTACTTCCAAATGGCCCTGGAAATTTTACTGGAACTCATCGAATTGATTAATTTTTAGCATTCTGAAAATTGACTGGAAATGAGGTCATTGCAACGGTTTTTCGTCATTTTTTCCATGTTTCCAGGCTCCAGGGAACGGGAAAACCAACTAGACCACCATTTTTCGACATGCTCTTTCGAATGGCATCAAAATTTTTGCAAAAAAAATTTCACTCAAAATCGACAAAAATCACTGGCCTATAGCCCATGATTTTTTTGGTGAAAAAAATTTTTTGTTACGAAATCAAATAAAAGGAGTCTAATTCGAAAGAGAACGCCAAAAGCAATTAGTTTGGAAGGTTTCACTGGAAAGTATCTCAATTTGACGGAACTAGAACGATTTTTGTATCTCCTGGAAGCGTTTCGTCGATGAGTCATTTTTCATTCAATGAGCAATTTCCAGCCTGGAAAATTATCCCAATCCACAGTTTAGAATATCTACTTCCAAATGGCCCTGGAAATTTTACTGGAACTCATCGAATTGATTAATTTTTAGCATTCTGAAAATTGACTGGAAATGAGGTCATTGCAACGGTTTTTCGTCATTTTTTCCATGTTTCCAGGCTCCAGGGAACGGGAAAACCAACTAGACCACCATTTTTCGACATGCTCTTTCGAATGGCATCAAAATTTTTGCAAAAAAAATTTCACTCAAAATCGACAAAAATCACTGGCCTATAGCCCATGATTTTTTTGGTGAAAAAAATTTTTTGTTACGAAATCAAATAAAAGGAGTCTAATTCGAAAGAGAACGCCAAAAGCAATTAGTTTGGAAGGTTTCACTGGAAAGTATCTCAATTTGACGGAACTAGAACGATTTTTGTATCTCCTGGAAGCGTTTCGTCGATGAGTCATTTTTCATTCAATGAGCAATTTCCAGCCTGGAAAATTATCCCAATCCACAGTTTGGAATATCTTCTTCCAAATGGCCCTGGAAATTTTACTGGAATTCATCGAATTGATTAATTTTGAGCATTCTGAAAATTGACTGGAAATGAGGTCATTGCAACGGTTTTTCGTCATTTTTTCCATGTTTCCAGGCTCCAGGGAACGGGAAAACCAACTAGACCACCATTTTTTGACATGCTCTTTCGAATGGCATCAAAATTTTTGCAAAAAAAAATTTCACTCAAAATCGACAAAAATCACTGGCCTATAGCCCATGATTTTTTTGGTGAAAAAAATTTTTTGTTACGAAATCAAATAAAAGGAGTCTAATTCGAAAGAGAACGCCAAAAGCAATTAGTTTGGAAGGTTTCACTGGAAAGTATCTCAATTTGACGGAACTAGAACGATTTTTGTATCTCCTGGAAGCGTTTCGTCGATGAGTCATTTTTCATTCAATGAGCAATTTCCAGCCTGGAAAATTATCCCAATCCACAGTTTAGAATATCTACTTCCAAATGGCCCTGGAAATTTTACTGGAACTCATCGAATTGATTAATTTTTAGCATTCTGAAAATTGACTGGAAATGAGGTCATTGCAACGGTTTTTCGTCATTTTTTCCATGTTTCCAGGCTCCAGGGAACGGGAAAACCAACTAGACCACCATTTTTCGACATGCTCTTTCGAATGGCATCAAAATTTTTGCAAAAAAAATTTCACTCAAAATCGACAAAAATCACTGGCCTATAGCCCATGATTTTTTTGGTGAAAAAAATTTTTTGTTACGAAATCAAATAAAAGGAGTCTAATTCGAAAGAGAACGCCAAAAGCAATTAGTTTGGAAGGTTTCACTGGAAAGTATCTCAATTTGACGGAACTAGAACGATTTTTGTATCTCCTGGAAGCGTTTCGTCGATGAGTCATTTTTCATTCAATGAGCAATTTCCAGCCTGGAAAATTATCCCAATCCACAGTTTGGAATATCTTCTTCCAAATGGCCCTGGAAATTTTACTGGAATTCATCGAATTGATTAATTTTGAGCATTCTGAAAATTGACTGGAAATGAGGTCATTGCAACGGTTTTTCGTAATTTTTTCATGTTTCCAGGCTCCAGGGAACGGGAAAACCAACTAGACCACCATTTTTTGACATGCTCTTTCGAATGGCATCAAAATTTTTGCAAAAAAAATTTCACTCAAAATCGACAAAAATCACTGGCCTATAGCCCATGATTTTTTTGGTGAAAAAAATTTTTTGTTACGAAATCAAATAAAAGGAGTCTAATTCGAAAGAGAACGCCAAAAGCAATTAGTTTGGAAGGTTTCACTGGAAAGTATCTCAATTTGACGGAACTAGAACGATTTTTGTATCTCCTGGAAGCGTTTCGTCGATGAGTCATTTTTCATTCAATGAGCAATTTCCAGCCTGGAAAATTATCCCAATCCACAGTTTAGAATATCTTCTTCCAAATGGCCCTGGAAATTTTACTGGAATTCATCGAATTGATTAATTTTGAGCATTCTGAAAATTGACTGGAAATGAGGTCATTGCAACGGTTTTTCGTCATTTTTTCCATGTTTCCAGGCTCCAGGGAACGGGAAAACCAACTAGACCACCATTTTTTGACATGCTCTTTCGAATGGCATCAAAATTTTTGCAAAAAAAATTTCACTCAAAATCGACAAAAATCACTGGCCTATAGCCCATGATTTTTTTGGTGAAAAAAATTTTTTGTTACGAAATCAAATAAAAGGAGTCTAATTCGAAAGAGAACGCCAAAAGCAATTAGTTTGGAAGGTTTCACTGGAAAGTATCTCAATTTGAAGGAACTAGAACGATTTTTGTATCTCCTGGAAGCGTTTCGTCGATGAGTCATTTTTCATTCAATGAGCAATTTCCAGCCTGGAAAATTATCCCAATCCACAGTTTAGAATATCTACTTCCGAATGGCCCTGGAAATTTTACTGGAACTCATCGAATTGATTAATTTTTAGCATTCTGAAAATTGACTGGAAATGAGGTCATTGCAACGGTTTTTCGTCATTTTTTCCATGTTTCCAGGCTCCAGGGAACGGGAAAACCAACTAGACCACCATTTTTCGACATGCTCTTTCGAATGGCATCAAAATTTTTGCAAAAAAAATTTCACTCAAAATCGACAAAAATCACTGGCCTATAGCCCATGATTTTTTTGGTGAAAAAAATTTTTTGTTACGAAATCAAATAAAAGGAGTCTAATTCGAAAGAGAACGCCAAAAGCAATTAGTTTGGAAGGTTTCACTGGAAAGTATCTCAATTTGACGGAACTAGAACGATTTTTGTATCTCCTGGAAGCGTTTCGTCGATGAGTCATTTTTCATTCAATGAGCAATTTCCAGCCTGGAAAATTATCCCAATCCACAGTTTAGAATATCTTCTTCCAAATGGCCCTGGAAATTTTACTGGAATTCATCGAATTGATTAATTTTGAGCATTCTGAAAATTGACTGGAAATGAGGTCATTGCAACGGTTTTTCGTCATTTTTTCCATGTTTCCAGGCTCCAGGGAACGGGAAAACCAACTAGACCACCATTTTTTGACATGCTCTTTCGAATGGCATCAAAATTTTTGCAAAAAAAATTTCACTCAAAATCGACAAAAATCACTGGCCTATAGCCCATGATTTTTTTGGTGAAAAAAATTTTTTGTTACGAAATCAAATAAAAGGAGTCTAATTCGAAAGAGAACGCCAAAAGCAATTAGTTTGGAAGGTTTCACTGGAAAGTATCTCAATTTGACGGAACTAGAACGATTTTTGTATCTCCTGGAAGCGTTTCGTCGATGAGTCATTTTTCATTCAATGAGCAATTTCCAGCCTGGAAAATTATCCCAATCCACAGTTTAGAATATCTACTTCCGAATGGCCCTGGAAATTTTACTGGAACTCATCGAATTGATTAATTTTTAGCATTCTGAAAATTGACTGGAAATGAGGTCATTGCAACGGTTTTTCGTCATTTTTTCCATGTTTCCAGGCTCCAGGGAACGGGAAAACCAACTAGACCACCATTTTTCGACATGCTCTTTCGAATGGCATCAAAATTTTTGCAAAAAAAATTTCACTCAAAATCGACAAAAATCACTGGCCTATAGCCCATGATTTTTTTGGTGAAAAAAATTTTTTGTTACGAAATCAAATAAAAGGAGTCTAATTCGAAAGAGAACGCCAAAAGCAATTAGTTTGGAAGGTTTCACTGGAAAGTATCTCAATTTGACGGAACTAGAACGATTTTTGTATCTCCTGGAAGCGTTTCGTCGATGAGTCATTTTTCATTCAATGAGCAATTTCCAGCCTGGAAAATTATCCCAATCCACAGTTTGGAATATCTTCTTCCAAATGGCCCTGGAAATTTTACTGGAATTCATCGAATTGATTAATTTTGAGCATTCTGAAAATTGACTGGAAATGAGGTCATTGCAACGGTTTTTCGTCATTTTTTCCATGTTTCCAGGCTCCAGGGAACGGGAAAACCAACTAGACCACCATTTTTTGACATGCTCTTTCGAATGGCATCAAAATTTTTGCAAAAAAAATTTCACTCAAAATCGACAAAAATCACTGGCCTATAGCCCATGATTTTTTTGGTGAAAAAAATTTTTTGTTACGAAATCAAATAAAAGGAGTCTAATTCGAAAGAGAACGCCAAAAGCAATTAGTTTGGAAGGTTTCACTGGAAAGTATCTCAATTTGACGGAACTAGAACGATTTTTGTATCTCCTGGAAGCGTTTCGTCGATGAGTCATTTTTCATTCAATGAGCAATTTCCAGCCTGGAAAATTATCCCAATCCACAGTTTGGAATATCTTCTTCCAAATGGCCCTGGAAATTTTACTGGAATTCATCGAATTGATTAATTTTGAGCATTCTGAAAATTGACTGGAAATGAGGTCATTGCAACGGTTTTTCGTCATTTTTTCCATGTTTCCAGGCTCCAGGGAACGGGAAAACCAACTAGACCACCATTTTTTGACATGCTCTTTCGAATGGCATCAAAATTTTTGCAAAAAAAATTTCACTCAAAATCGACAAAAATCACTGGCCTATAGCCCATGATTTTTTTGGTGAAAAAAATTTTTTGTTACGAAATCAAATAAAAGGAGTCTAATTCGAAAGAGAACGCCAAAAGCAATTAGTTTGGAAGGTTTCACTGGAAAGTATCTCAATTTGACGGAACTAGAACGATTTTTGTATCTCCTGGAAGCGTTTCGTCGATGAGTCATTTTTCATTCAATGAGCAATTTCCAGCCTGGAAAATTATCCCAATCCACAGTTTGGAATATCTTCTTCCAAATGGCCCTGGAAATTTTACTGGAATTCATCGAATTGATTAATTTTGAGCATTCTGAAAATTGACTGGAAATGAGGTCATTGCAACGGTTTTTCGTCATTTTTTCCATGTTTCCAGGCTCCAGGGAACGGGAAAACCAACTAGACCACCATTTTTTGACATGCTCTTTCGAATGGCATCAAAATTTTTGCAAAAAAAATTTCACTCAAAATCGACAAAAATCACTGGCCTATAGCCCATGATTTTTTTGGTGAAAAAAATTTTTTGTTACGAAATCAAATAAAAGGAGTCTAATTCGAAAGAGAACGCCAAAAGCAATTAGTTTGGAAGGTTTCACTGGAAAGTATCTCAATTTGACGGAACTAGAACGATTTTTGTATCTCCTGGAAGCGTTTCGTCGATGAGTCATTTTTCATTCAATGAGCAATTTCCAGCCTGGAAAATTATCCCAATCCACAGTTTGGAATATCTTCTTCCAAATGGCCCTGGAAATTTTACTGGAATTCATCGAATTGATTAATTTTGAGCATTCTGAAAATTGACTGGAAATGAGGTCATTGCAACGGTTTTTCGTCATTTTTTCCATGTTTCCAGGCTCCAGGGAACGGGAAAACCAACTAGACCACCATTTTTCGACATGCTCTTTCGAATGGCATCAAAATTTTTGCAAAAAAAATTTCACTCAAAATCGACAAAAATCACTGGCCTATAGCCCATGATTTTTTTGGTGAAAAAAATTTTTTGTTACGAAATCAAATAAAAGGAGTCTAATTCGAAAGAGAACGCCAAAAGCAATTAGTTTGGAAGGTTTCACTGGAAAGTATCTCAATTTGACGGAACTAGAACGATTTTTGTATCTCCTGGAAGCGTTTCGTCGATGAGTCATTTTTCATTCAATGAGCAATTTCCAGCCTGGAAAATTATCCCAATCCACAGTTTGGAATATCTTCTTCCAAATGGCCCTGGAAATTTTACTGGAATTCATCGAATTGATTAATTTTGAGCATTCTGAAAATTGACTGGAAATGAGGTCATTGCAACGGTTTTTCGTCATTTTTTCCATGTTTCCAGGCTCCAGGGAACGGGAAAACCAACTAGACCACCATTTTTTGACATGCTCTTTCGAATGGCATCAAAATTTTTGCAAAAAAAATTTCACTCAAAATCGACAAAAATCACTGGCCTATAGCCCATGATTTTTTTGGTGAAAAAAATTTTTTGTTACGAAATCAAATAAAAGGAGTCTAATTCGAAAGAGAACGCCAAAAGCAATTAGTTTGGAAGGTTTCACTGGAAAGTATCTCAATTTGACGGAACTAGAACGATTTTTGTATCTCCTGGAAGCGTTTCGTCGATGAGTCCTTTTTCATTCAATGAGCAATTTCCAGCCTGGAAAATTATCCCAATCCACAGTTTGGAATATCTTCTTCCAAATGGCCCTGGAAATTTTACTGGAATTCATCGAATTGATTAATTTTGAGCATTCTGAAAATTGACTGGAAATGAGGTCATTGCAACGGTTTTTCGTCATTTTTTCCATGTTTCCAGGCTCCAGGGAACGGGAAAACCAACTAGACCACCATTTTTTGACATGCTCTTTCGAATGGCATCAAAATTTTTGCAAAAAAAATTTCACTCAAAATCGACAAAAATCACTGGCCTATAGCCCATGATTTTTTTGGTGAAAAAAATTTTTTGTTACGAAATCAAATAAAAGGAGTCTAATTCGAAAGAGAACGCCAAAAGCAATTAGTTTGGAAGGTTTCACTGGAAAGTATCTCAATTTGACGGAAGTAGAACGATTTTTGTATCTCCTGGAAGCGTTTCGTCGATGAGTCATTTTTCATTCAATGAGCAATTTCCAGCCTGGAAAATTATCCCAATCCACAGTTTGGAATATCTTCTTCCAAGTTGCCCTGGAAATTTTACTGGAATTCATCGAATTGATTAATTTTGAGCATTCTGAAAATTGACTGGAAATGAGGTCATTGCAACGGTTTTTCGTCATTTTTTCCATGTTTCCAGGCTCCAGGGAACGGGAAAACCAACTAGACCACCATTTTTTGACATGCTCTTTCGAATGGCATCAAAATTTTTGCAAAAAAAATTTCACTCAAAATCGACAAAAATCACTGGCCTATAGCCCATGATTTTTTTGGTGAAAAAAATTTTTTGTTACGAAATCAAATAAAAGGAGTCTAATTCGAAAGAGAACGCCAAAAGCAATTAGTTTGGAAGGTTTCACTGGAAAGTATCTCAATTTGACGGAACTAGAACGATTTTTGTATCTCCTGGAAGCGTTTCGTCGATGAGTCATTTTTCATTCAATGAGCAATTTCCAGCCTGGAAAATTATCCCAATCCACAGTTTGGAATATCTTCTTCCAAATGGCCCTGGAAATTTTACTGGAATTCATCGAATTGATTAATTTTGAGCATTCTGAAAATTGACTGGAAATGAGGTCATTGCAACGGTTTTTCGTCATTTTTTCCATGTTTCCAGGCTCCAGGGAACGGGAAAACCAACTAGACCACCATTTTTTGACATGCTCTTTCGAATGGCATCAAAATTTTTGCAAAAAAAATTTCACTCAAAATCGACAAAAATCACTGGCCTATAGCCCATGATTTTTTTGGTGAAAAAAATTTTTTGTTACGAAATCAAATAAAAGGAGTCTAATTCGAAAGAGAACGCCAAAAGCAATTAGTTTGGAAGGTTTCACTGGAAAGTATCTCAATTTGACGGAACTAGAACGATTTTTGTATCTCCTGGAAGCGTTTCGTCGATGAGTCATTTTTCATTCAATGAGCAATTTCCAGCCTGGAAAATTATCCCAATCCACAGTTTAGAATATCTACTTCCAAATGGCCCTGGAAATTTTACTGGAACTCATCGAATTGATTAATTTTTAGCATTCTGAAAATTGACTGGAAATGAGGTCATTGCAACGGTTTTTCGTCATTTTTTCCATGTTTCCAGGCTCCAGGGAACGGGAAAACCAACTAGACCACCATTTTTCGACATGCTCTTTCGAATGGCATCAAAATTTTTGCAAAAAAAATTTCACTCAAAATCGACAAAAATCACTGGCCTATAGCCCATGATTTTTTTGGTGAAAAAAATTTTTTGTTACGAAATCAAATAAAAGGAGTCTAATTCGAAAGAGAACGCCAAAAGCAATTAGTTTGGAAGGTTTCACTGGAAAGTATCTCAATTTGACGGAACTAGAACGATTTTTGTATCTCCTGGAAGCGTTTCGTCGATGAGTCATTTTTCATTCAATGAGCAATTTCCAGCCTGGAAAATTATCCCAATCCACAGTTTGGAATATCTTCTTCCAAATGGCCCTGGAAATTTTACTGGAATTCATCGAATTGATTAATTTTGAGCATTCTGAAAATTGACTGGAAATGAGGTCATTGCAACGGTTTTTCGTCATTTTTTCCATGTTTCCAGGCTCCAGGGAACGGGAAAACCAACTAGACCACCATTTTTTGACATGCTCTTTCGAATGGCATCAAAATTTTTGCAAAAAAAATTTCACTCAAAATCGACAAAAATCACTGGCCTATAGCCCATGATTTTTTTGGTGAAAAAAATTTTTTGTTACGAAATCAAATAAAAGGAGTCTAATTCGAAAGAGAACGCCAAAAGCAATTAGTTTGGAAGGTTTCACTGGAAAGTATTTCAATTTGACGGAACTAGAACGATTTTTGTATCTCCTGGAAGCGTTTCGTCGATGAGTCATTTTTCATTCAATGAGCAATTTCCAGCCTGGAAAATTATCCCAATCCACAGTTTGGAATATCTTCTTCCAAATGGCCCTGGAAATTTTACTGGAATTCATCGAATTGATTAATTTTGAGCATTCTGAAAATTGACTGGAAATGAGGTCATTGCAACGGTTTTTCGTAATTTTTTCATGTTTCCAGGCTCCAGGGAACGGGAAAACCAACTGGACCACCATTTTTTGACATGCTCTTTCGAATGGCATCAAAATTTTTGCAAAAAAAATTTCACTCAAAATCGACAAAAATCACTGGCCTATAGCCCATGATTTTTTTGGTGAAAAAAATTTTTTGTTACGAAATCAAATAAAAGGAGTCTAATTCGAAAGAGAACGCCAAAAGCAATTAGTTTGGAAGGTTTCACTGGAAAGTATCTCAATTTGACGGAACTAGAACGATTTTTGTATCTCCTGGAAGCGTTTCGTCGATGAGTCATTTTTCATTCAATGAGCAATTTCCAGCCTGGAAAATTATCCCAATCCACAGTTTGGAATATCTTCTTCCAAATGGCCCTGGAAATTTTACTGGAATTCATCGAATTGATTAATTTTGAGCATTCTGAAAATTGACTGGAAATGAGGTCATTGCAACGGTTTTTCGTCATTTTTTCCATGTTTCCAGGCTCCAGGGAACGGGAAAACCAACTAGACCACCATTTTTCGACATGCTCTTTCGAATGGCATCAAAATTTTTGCAAAAAAAATTTCACTCAAAATCGACAAAAATCACTGGCCTATAGCCCATGATTTTTTTGGTGAAAAAAATTTTTTGTTACGAAATCAAATAAAAGGAGTCTAATTCGAAAGAGAACGCCAAAAGCAATTAGTTTGGAAGGTTTCACTGGAAAGTATCTCAATTTGACGGAACTAGAACGATTTTTGTATCTCCTGGAAGCGTTTCGTCGATGAGTCATTTTTCATTCAATGAGCAATTTCCAGCCTGGAAAATTATCCCAATCCACAGTTTGGAATATCTTCTTCCAAATGGCCCTGGAAATTTTACTGGAATTCATCGAATTGATTAATTTTGAGCATTCTGAAAATTGACTGGAAATGAGGTCATTGCAACGGTTTTTCGTCATTTTTTCCATGTTTCCAGGCTCCAGGGAACGGGAAAACCAACTAGACCACCATTTTTTGACATGCTCTTTCGAATGGCATCAAAATTTTTGCAAAAAAAATTTCACTCAAAATCGACAAAAATCACTGGCCTATAGCCCATGATTTTTTTGGTGAAAAAAATTTTTTGTTACGAAATCAAATAAAAGGAGTCTAATTCGAAAGAGAACGCCAAAAGCAATTAGTTTGGAAGGTTTCACTGGAAAGTATCTCAATTTGACGGAACTAGAACGATTTTTGTATCTCCTGGAAGCGTTTCGTCGATGAGTCATTTTTCATTCAATGAGCAATTTCCAGCCTGGAAAATTATCCCAATCCACAGTTTGGAATATCTTCTTCCAAATGGCCCTGGAAATTTTACTGGAATTCATCGAATTGATTAATTTTGAGCATTCTGAAAATTGACTGGAAATGAGGTCATTGCAACGGTTTTTCGTCATTTTTTCCATGTTTCCAGGCTCCAGGGAACGGGAAAACCAACTAGACCACCATTTTTTGACATGCTCTTTCGAATGGCATCAAAATTTTTGCAAAAAAAATTTCACTCAAAATCGACAAAAATCACTGGCCTATAGCCCATGATTTTTTTGGTGAAAAAAATTTTTTGTTACGAAATCAAATAAAAGGAGTCTAATTCGAAAGAGAACGCCAAAAGCAATTAGTTTGGAAGGTTTCACTGGAAAGTATCTCAATTTGACGGAACTAGAACGATTTTTGTATCTCCTGGAAGCGTTTCGTCGATGAGTCATTTTTCATTCAATGAGCAATTTCCAGCCTGGAAAATTATCCCAATCCACAGTTTGGAATATCTTCTTCCAAATGGCCCTGGAAATTTTACTGGAATTCATCGAATTGATTAATTTTGAGCATTCTGAAAATTGACTGGAAATGAGGTCATTGCAACGGTTTTTCGTAATTTTTTCATGTTTCCAGGCTCCAGGGAACGGGAAAACCAACTAGACCACCATTTTTTGACATGCTCTTTCGAATGGCATCAAAATTTTTGCAAAAAAAATTTCACTCAAAATCGACAAAAATCACTGGCCTATAGCCCATGATTTTTTTGGTGAAAAAAATTTTTTGTTACGAAATCAAATAAAAGGAGTCTAATTCGAAAGAGAACGCCAAAAGCAATTAGTTTGGAAGGTTTCACTGGAAAGTATCTCAATTTGACGGAACTAGAACGATTTTTGTATCTCCTGGAAGCGTTTCGTCGATGAGTCATTTTTCATTCAATGAGCAATTTCCAGCCTGGAAAATTATCCCAATCCACAGTTTGGAATATCTTCTTCCAAATGGCCCTGGAAATTTTACTGGAATTCATCGAATTGATTAATTTTGAGCATTCTGAAAATTGACTGGAAATGAGGTCATTGCAACGGTTTTTCGTCATTTTTTCCATGTTTCCAGGCTCCAGGGAACGGGAAAACCAACTAGACCACCATTTTTTGACATGCTCTTTCGAATGGCATCAACATTTTTGCAAAAAAAATTTCACTCAAAATCGACAAAAATCACTGGCCTATAGCCCATGATTTTTTTGGTGAAAAAAATTTTTTGTTACGAAATCAAATAAAAGGAGTCTAATTCGAAAGAGAACGCCAAAAGCAATTAGTTTGGAAGGTTTCACTGAAAAGTATCTCAATTTGACGGAACTAGAACGATTTTTGTATCTCCTGGAAGCGTTTCGTCGATGAGTCATTTTTCATTCAATGAGCAATTTCCATCCTGGAAAATTATCCCAATCCACAGTTTGGAATATCTTCTTCCAAATGGCCCTGGAAATTTTACTGGAATTCATCGAATTGATTAATTTTGAGCATTCTGAAAATTGACTGGAAATGAGGTCATTGCAACGGTTTTTCGTCATTTTTTCCATGTTTCCAGGCTCCAGGGAACGGGAAAACCAACTAGACCACCATTTTTTGACATGCTCTTTCGAATGGCATCAAAATTTTTGCAAAAAAAATTTCACTCAAAATCGACAAAAATCACTGGCCTATAGCCCATGATTTTTTTGGTGAAAAAAATTTTTTGTTACGAAATCAAATAAAAGGAGTCTAATTCGAAAGAGAACGCCAAAAGCAATTAGTTTGGAAGGTTTCACTGGAAAGTATCTCAATTTGACGGAACTAGAACGATTTTTGTATCTCCTGGAAGCGTTTCGTCGATGAGTCATTTTTCATTCAATGAGCAATTTCCAGCCTGGAAAATTATCCCAATCCACAGTTTGGAATATCTTCTTCCAAATGGCCCTGGAAATTTTACTGGAATTCATCGAATTGATTAATTTTGAGCATTCTGAAAATTGACTGGAAATGAGGTCATTGCAACGGTTTTTCGTCATTTTTTCCATGTTTCCAGGCTCCAGGGAACGGGAAAACCAACTAGACCACCATTTTTTGACATGCTCTTTCGAATGGCATCAAAATTTTTGCAAAAAAAATTTCACTCAAAATCGACAAAAATCACTGGCCTATAGCCCATGATTTTTTTGGTGAAAAAAATTTTTTGTTACGAAATCAAATAAAAGGAGTCTAATTCGAAAGAGAACGCCAAAAGCAATTAGTTTGGAAGGTTTCACTGGAAAGTATCTCAATTTGACGGAACTAGAACGATTTTTGTATCTCCTGGAAGCGTTTCGTCGATGAGTCATTTTTCATTCAATGAGCAATTTCCAGCCTGGAAAATTATCCCAATCCACAGTTTGGAATATCTTCTTCCAAATGGCCCTGGAAATTTTACTGGAATTCATCGAATTGATTAATTTTGAGCATTCTGAAAATTGACTGGAAATGAGGTCATTGCAACGGTTTTTCGTAATTTTTTCATGTTTCCAGGCTCCAGGGAACGGGAAAACCAACTAGACCACCATTTTTTGACATGCTCTTTCGAATGGCATCAAAATTTTTGCAAAAAAAATTTCCCTCAAAATCGACAAAAATCACTGGCCTATAGCCCATGATTTTTTTGGTGAAAAAAATTTTTTGTTACGAAATCAAATAAAAGGAGTCTAATTCGAAAGAGAACGCCAAAAGCAATTAGTTTGGAAGGTTTCACTGGAAAGTATCTCAATTTGACGGAACTAGAACGATTTTTGTATCTCCTGGAAGCGTTTCGTCGATGAGTCATTTTTCATTCAATGAGCAATTTCCAGCCTGGAAAATTATCCCAATCCACAGTTTGGAATATCTTCTTCCAAATGGCCCTGGAAATTTTACTGGAATTCATCGAATTGATTAATTTTGAGCATTCTGAAAATTGACTGGAAATGAGGTCATTGCAACGGTTTTTCGTCATTTTTTCCATGTTTCCAGGCTCCAGGGAACGGGAAAACCAACTAGACCACCATTTTTTGACATGCTCTTTCGAATGGCATCAAAATTTTTGCAAAAAAAATTTCACTCAAAATCGACAAAAATCACTGGCCTATAGCCCATGATTTTTTTGGTGAAAAAAATTTTTTGTTACGAAATCAAATAAAAGGAGTCTAATTCGAAAGAGAACGCCAAAAGCAATTAGTTTGGAAGGTTTCACTGGAAAGTATCTCAATTTGACGGAACTAGAACGATTTTTGTATCTCCTGGAAGCGTTTCGTCGATGAGTCATTTTTCATTCAATGAGCAATTTCCAGCCTGGAAAATTATCCCAATCCACAGTTTGGAATATCTTCTTCCAAATGGCCCTGGAAATTTTACTGGAATTCATCGAATTGATTAATTTTGAGCATTCTGAAAATTGACTGGAAATGAGGTCATTGCAACGGTTTTTCGTCATTTTTTCCATGTTTCCAGGCTCCAGGGAACGGGAAAACCAACTAGACCACCATTTTTTGACATGCTCTTTCGAATGGCATCAAAATTTTTGCAAAAAAAATTTCACTCAAAATCGACAAAAATCACTGGCCTATAGCCCATGATTTTTTTGGTGAAACAATTTTTTTGTTACGAAATCAAATAAAAGGAGTCTAATTCGAAAGAGAACGCCAAAAGCAATTAGTTTGGAAGGTTTCACTGGAAAGTATCTCAATTTGACGGAACTAGAACGATTTTTGTATCTCCTGGAAGGCTCCAGGGAACGGGAAAACCAACTAGACCACCATTTTTTGACATGCTCTTTCGAATGGCATCAACATTTTTGCAAAAAAAATTTCACTCAAAATCGACAAAAATCACTGGCCTATAGCCCATGATTTTTTTGGTGAAAAAAATTTTTTGTTACGAAATCAAATAAAAGGAGTCTAATTCGAAAGAGAACGCCAAAAGCAATTAGTTTGGAAGGTTTCACTGGAAAGTATCTCAATTTGACGGAACTAGAACGATTTTTGTATCTCCTGGAAGCGTTTCGTCGATGAGTCATTTTTCATTCAATGAGCAATTTCCAGCCTGGAAAATTATCCCAATCCACAGTTTAGAATATCTGCTTCCAAATGGCCCTGGAAATTTCACTGGAATTCATCGAATTGATTAATTTTGAGCATTCTGAAAATTGACTGGAAATGAGGTCATTGCAACGGTTTTTCGTCATTTTTTCCATGTTTCCAGGCTCCAGGGAACGGGAAAACCAACTAGACCACCATTTTTTGACATGCTCTTTCGAATGGCATCAAAATTTTTGCAAAAAAATTTCACTCAAAATCGACAAAAATCACTGGCCTATAGCCCATGATTTTTTTGGTGAAAAAAATTTTTTGTTACGAAATCAAATAAAAGGAGTCTAATTCGAAAGAGAACGCCAAAAGCAATTAGTTTGGAAGGTTTCACTGGAAAGTATCTCAATTTGACGGAACTAGAACGATTTTTGTATCTCCTGGAAGCGTTTCGTCGATGAGTCATTTTTCATTCAATGAGCAATTTCCAGCCTGGAAAATTATCCCAATCCACAGTTTGGAATATCTTCTTCCAAATGGCCCTGGAAATTTTACTGGAATTCATCGAATTGATTAATTTTGAGCATTCTGAAAATTGACTGGAAATGAGGTCATTGCAACGGTTTTTCGTCATTTTTTCCATGTTTCCAGGCTCCAGGGAACGGGAAAACCAACTAGACCACCATTTTTTGACATGCTCTTTCGAATGGCATCAAAATTTTTGCAAAAAAAATTTCACTCAAAATCGACAAAAATCACTGGCCTATAGCCCATGATTTTTTTGGTGAAAAAAATTTTTTGTTACGAAATCAAATAAAAGGAGTCTAATTCGAAAGAGAACGCCAAAAGCAATTAGTTTGGAAGGTTTCACTGGAAAGTATCTCAATTTGACGGAACTAGAACGATTTTTGTATCTCCTGGAAGCGTTTCGTCGATGAGTCATTTTTCATTCAATGAGCAATTTCCAGCCTGGAAAATTATCCCAATCCACAGTTTGGAATATCTTCTTCCAAATGGCCCTGGAAATTTTACTGGAATTCATCGAATTGATTAATTTTGAGCATTCTGAAAATTGACTGGAAATGAGGTCATTGCAACGGTTTTTCGTCATTTTTTCCATGTTTCCAGGCTCCAGGGAACGGGAAAACCAACTAGACCACCATTTTTTGACATGCTCTTTCGAATGGCATCAAAATTTTTGCAAAAAAAATTTCACTCAAAATCGACAAAAATCACTGGCCTATAGCCCATGATTTTTTTGGTGAAACAATTTTTTTGTTACGAAATCAAATAAAAGGAGTCTAATTCGAAAGAGAACGCCAAAAGCAATTAGTTTGGAAGGTTTCACTGGAAAGTATCTCAATTTGACGGAACTAGAACGATTTTTGTATCTCCTGGAAGGCTACAGGGAACGGGAAAACCAACTAGACCACCATTTTTTGACATGCTCTTTCGAATGGCATCAACATTTTTGCAAAAAAAATTTCACTCAAAATCGACAAAAATCACTGGCCTATAGCCCATGATTTTTTTGGTGAAAAAAATTTTTTGTTACGAAATCAAATAAAAGGAGTCTAATTCGAAAGAGAACGCCAAAAGCAATTAGTTTGGAAGGTTTCACTGGAAAGTATCTCAATTTGACGGAACTAGAACGATTTTTGTATCTCCTGGAAGCGTTTCGTCGATGAGTCATTTTTCATTCAATGAGCAATTTCCAGCCTGGAAAATTATCCCAATCCACAGTTTAGAATATCTGCTTCCAAATGGCCCTGGAAATTTTACTGGAATTCATCGAATTGATTAATTTTGAGCATTCTGAAAATTGACTGGAAATGAGGTCATTGCAACGGTTTTTCGTCATTTTTTCCATGTTTCCAGGCTCCAGGGAACGGGAAAACCAACTAGACCACCATTTTTTGACATGCTCTTTCGAATGGCATCAACATTTTTGCAAAAAAAATTTCACTCAAAATCGACAAAAATCACTGGCCTATAGCCCATGATTTTTTTGGTGAAAAAAATTTTTTGTTACGAAATCAAATAAAAGGAGTCTAATTCGAAAGAGAACGCCAAAAGCAATTAGTTTGGAAGGTTTCACTGGAAAGTATCTCAATTTGACGGAACTAGAACGATTTTTGTATCTCCTGGAAGCGTTTCGTCGATGAGTCATTTTTCATTCAATGAGCAATTTCCAGCCTGGAAAATTATCCCAATCCACAGTTTGGAATATCTTCTTCCAAATGGCCCTGGAAATTTTACTGAAATTCATCGAATTGATTAATTTTGAGCATTCTGAAAATTGACTGGAAATGAGGTCATTGCAACGGTTTTTCGTCATTTTTTCCATGTTTCCAGGCTCCAGGGAACGGGAAAACCAACTAGACCACCATTTTTTGACATGCTCTTTCGAATGGCATCAAAATTTTTGCAAAAAAATTTCACTCAAAATCGACAAAAATCACTGGCCTATAGCCCATGATTTTTTTGGTGAAAAAAATTTTTTGTTACGAAATCAAATAAAAGGAGTCTAATTCGAAAGAGAACGCCAAAAGCAATTAGTTTGGAAGGTTTCACTGGAAAGTATCTCAATTTGACGGAACTAGAACGATTTTTGTATCTCCTGGAAGCGTTTCGTCGATGAGTCATTTTTCATTCAATGAGCAATTTCCAGCCTGGAAAATTATCCCAATCCACAGTTTGGAATATCTTCTTCCAAATGGCCCTGGAAATTTTACTGAAATTCATCGAATTGATTAATTTTGAGCATTCTGAAAATTGACTGGAAATGAGGTCATTGCAACGGTTTTTCGTCATTTTTTCCATGTTTCCAGGCTCCAGGGAACGGGAAAACCAACTAGACCACCATTTTTTGACATGCTCTTTCGAATGGCATCAACATTTTTGCAAAAAAAATTTCACTCAAAATCGACAAAAATCACTGGCCTATAGCCCATGATTTTTTTGGTGAAAAAAATTTTTTGTTACGAAATCAAATAAAAGGAGTCTAATTCGAAAGAGAACGCCAAAAGCAATTAGTTTGGAAGGTTTCACTGGAAAGTATCTCAATTTGACGGAACTAGAACGATTTTTGTATCTCCTGGAAGCGTTTCGTCGATGAGTCATTTTTCATTCAATGAGCAATTTCCAGCCTGGAAAATTATCCCAATCCACAGTTTGGAATATCTTCTTCCAAATGGCCCTGGAAATTTTACTGAAATTCATCGAATTGATTAATTTTGAGCATTCTGAAAATTGACTGGAAATGAGGTCATTGCAACGGTTTTTCGTCATTTTTTCCATGTTTCCAGGCTCCAGGGAACGGGAAAACCAACTAGACCACCATTTTTCGACATGCTCTTTCGAATGGCATCAAAATTTTTGTAAAAAAAATTTCACTCAAAATCGACAAAAATCACTGGCCTATAGCCCATGATTTTTTTGGTGAAAAAATTATTTTGTTACGAAATCAAATAAAAGGAGTCTAATTCGAAAGAGAACGCCAAAAGCAATTAGTTTGGAAGGTTTCACTGGAAAGTATCTCAATTTGACGGAACTAGAACGATTTTTGTATCTCCTGGAAGCGTTTCGTCGATGAGTCATTTTTTATTCAATGAGCAATTTCCAGCCTGGAAAATTATCCCAATCCACAGTTTGGAATATCTTCTTCCAAATGGCCCTGGAAATTTTACTGGAATTCTTCGAATTGATTAATTTTGAGCATTCTGAAAATTGACTGGAAATGAGGTCATTGCAACGGTTTTTCGTCATTTTTTCCATGTTTCCAGGCTCCAGGGAACGGAAAAACCAACTAGACCACCATTTTTTGACATGCTTTTTTGGTGAAAAAATTTTTTTTTTACGAAATCAAATAAAAGGAGTCTAATTCGAAAGAGAACGCCAAAAGCAATTAGTTTGGAAGGTTTCACTGGAAAGTATCTCAATTTGACGGAACTAGAACGATTTTTGTATCTCCTGGAAGCGTTTCGTCGATGAGTCATTTTTTATTCAATGAGCAATTTCCAGCCTGGAAAATTATCCCAATCCACAGTTTAGAATATCTACTTCCAAATGGCCCTGGAAATTTTACTGGAATTCATCGAATTGATTAATTTTGAGCATTCTGAAAATTGACTGGAAATGAGGTCATTGCAACGGTTTTTCGTCATTTTTTCCATGTTTCCAGGCTCCAGGGAACGGGAAAACCAACTAGACCACCATTTTTCGACATGCTCTTTCGAATGGCATCAAAATTTTTGCAAAAAAAATTTAACTCAAAATCGACAAAAATCACTGGCCTATAGCCCATGATTTTTTTGGTGAAAAAAATTTTTTGTTACGAAATCAAATAAAAGGAGTCTAATTCAAAAGAGAACGCCAAAAGCAATTAGTTTGGAAGGTTTCACTGGAAAGTATCTCAATTTGACGGAACTAGAACGATTTTTGTATCTCCTGGAAGCGTTTCGTCGATGAGTCATTTTTTATTCAATGAGCAATTTCCAGCCTGGAAAATTATCCCAATCCACAGCTTAGAATATCTACTTCCAAATGGCCCTGGAAATTTTACTGGAATTCATCGAATTGATTAATTTTGAGCATTCTGAAAATTGACTGGAAATGAGGTCATTGCAACGGTTTTTCGTCATTTTTTCCATGTTTCCAGGCTTCAGGGAACGGGAAAACCAACTAGACCACCATTTTTCGACATGCTCTTTCGAATGGCATCAAAATTTTTGCAAAAAAAATTTCACTCAAAATCGACAAAAATCACTGGCCTATAGCCCATGATTTTTTTGGTGAAAAAATTTTTTTTTTACGAAATCAAATAAAAGGAGTCTAATTCGAAAGAGAACGCCAAAAGCAATTAGTTTGGAAGGTTTCACTGGAAAGTATCTCAATTTGACGGAACTAGAACGATTTTTGTATCTCCTGGAAGCGTTTCGTCGATGAGTCATTTTTCATTCAATGAGCAATTTCCAGCCTGGAAAATTATCCCAATCCACAGTCTGGAATATCTTCTTCCAAATGGCCCTGGAAATTTTACTGGAATTCATCGAATTGATTAATTTTGAGCATTCTGAAAATTGACTGGAAATGAGGTCATTGCAACGGTTTTTCGTCATTTTTTCCATGTTTCCAGGCTCCAGGGAACGGGAAAACCAACTAGACCACCATTTTTTGACATGCTCTTTCGAATGGCATCAAAATTTTTGCAAAAAAATTTCACTCAAAATCGACAAAAATCACTGGCCTATAGCCCATGATTTTTTTGGTGAAAAAATTTTTTTTTTACGAAATCAAATAAAAGGAGTCTAATTCGAAAGAGAACGCCAAAAGCAATTAGTTTGGAAGGTTTCACTGGAAAGTATCTCAATTTGACGGAACTAGAACGATTTTTGTATCTCCTGGAAGCGTTTCGTCGATGAGTCATTTTTTATTCAATGAGCAATTTCCAGCCTGGAAAATTATCCCAATCCACAGTTTGGAATATCTTCTTCCAAATGGCCCTGGAAATTTTACTGGAATTCTTCGAATTGATTAATTTTGAGCATTCTGAAAATTGACTGGAAATGAGGTCATTGCAACGGTTTTTCGTCATTTTTTCCATGTTTCCAGGCTCCAGGGAACGGGAAAACCAACTAGACCACCATTTTTTGACATGCTCTTTCGAATGGCATCAAAATTTTTGCAAAAAAATTTCACTCAAAATCGACAAAAATCACTGGCCTATAGCCCATGATTTTTTTGGTGAAAAAATTTTTTTTTACGAAATCAAATAAAAGGAGTCTAATTCGAAAGAGAACGCCAAAAGCAATTAGTTTGGAAGGTTTCACTGGAAAGTATCTCAATTTGACGGAACTAGAACGATTTTTGTATCTCCTGGAAGCGTTTCGTCGATGAGTCATTTTTTATTCAATGAGCAATTTCCAGCCTGGAAAATTATCCCAATCCACAGTTTGGAATATCTTCTTCCAAATGGCCCTGGAAATTTTACTGGAATTCTTCGAATTGATTAATTTTGAGCATTCTGAAAATTGACTGGAAATGAGGTCATTGCAACGGTTTTTCGTCATTTTTTCCATGTTTCCAGGCTCCAGGGAACGGAAAAACCAACTAGACCACCATTTTTTGACATGCTTTTTTGGTGAAAAAATTTTTTTTTTACGAAATCAAATAAAAGGAGTCTAATTCGAAAGAGAACGCCAAAAGCAATTAGTTTGGAAGGTTTCACTGGAAAGTATCTCAATTTGACGGAACTAGAACGATTTTTGTATCTCCTGGAAGCGTTTCGTCGATGAGTCATTTTTTATTCAATGAGCAATTTCCAGCCTGGAAAATTATCCCAATCCACAGTTTAGAATATCTACTTCCAAATGGCCCTGGAAATTTTACTGGAATTCATCGAATTGATTAATTTTGAGCATTCTGAAAATTGACTGGAAATGAGGTCATTGCAACGGTTTTTCGTCATTTTTTCCATGTTTCCAGGCTCCAGGGAACGGGAAAACCAACTAGACCACCATTTTTCGACATGCTCTTTCGAATGGCATCAAAATTTTTGCAAAAAAAATTTAACTCAAAATCGACAAAAATCACTGGCCTATAGCCCATGATTTTTTTGGTGAAAAAAATTTTTTGTTACGAAATCAAATAAAAGGAGTCTAATTCAAAAGAGAACGCCAAAAGCAATTAGTTTGGAAGGTTTCACTGGAAAGTATCTCAATTTGACGGAACTAGAACGATTTTTGTATCTCCTGGAAGCGTTTCGTCGATGAGTCATTTTTTATTCAATGAGCAATTTCCAGCCTGGAAAATTATCCCAATCCACAGCTTAGAATATCTACTTCCAAATGGCCCTGGAAATTTTACTGGAATTCATCGAATTGATTAATTTTGAGCATTCTGAAAATTGACTGGAAATGAGGTCATTGCAACGGTTTTTCGTCATTTTTTCCATGTTTCCAGGCTCCAGGGAACGGGAAAACCAACTAGACCACCATTTTTTGACATGCTCTTTCGAATGGCATCAAAATTTTTGCAAAAAAATTTCACTCAAAATCGACAAAAATCACTGGCCTATAGCCCATGATTTTTTTGGTGAAAAAATTTTTTTGTTACGAAATCAAGTAAAAGGAGTCTAATTCGAAAGAGAACGCCAAAAGCAATTAGTTTGGAAGGTTTCACTGGAAAGTATCTCAATTTGACGGAACTAGAACGATTTTTGTATCTCCTGGAAGCGTTTCGTCGATGAGTCATTTTTTATTCAATGAGCAATTTCCAGCCTGGAAAATTATCCCAATCCACAGTTTGGAATATCTTCTTCCAAATGGCCCTGGAAATTTTACTGGAATTCTTCGAATTGATTAATTTTGAGCATTCTGAAAATTGACTGGAAATGAGGTCATTGCAACGGTTTTTCGTCATTTTTTCCATGTTTCCAGGCTCCAGGGAACGGAAAAACCAACTAGACCACCATTTTTTGACATGCTTTTTTGGTGAAAAAATTTTTTTGTTACGAAATCAAGTAAAAGGAGTCTAATTCGAAAGAGAACGCCAAAAGCAATTAGTTTGGAAGGTTTCACTGGAAAGTATCTCAATTTGACGGAACTAGAACGATTTTTGTATCTCCTGGAAGCGTTTCGTCGATGAGTCATTTTTCATTCAATGAGCAATTTCCAGCCTGGAAAATTATCCCAATCCACAGTTTGGAATATCTTCTTCCAAATGGCCCTGGAAATTTTACTGGAATTCTTCGAATTGATTAATTTTGAGCATTCTGAAAATTGACTGGAAATGAGGTCATTGCAACGGTTTTTCGTCATTTTTTCCATGTTTCCAGGCTCCAGGGAACGGAAAAACCAACTAGACCACCATTTTTTGACATGCTTTTTTGGTGAAAAAATTTTTTTTTTACGAAATCAAATAAAAGGAGTCTAATTCGAAAGAGAACGCCAAAAGCAATTAGTTTGGAAGGTTTCACTGGAAAGTATCTCAATTTGACGGAACTAGAACGATTTTTGTATCTCCTGGAAGCGTTTCGTCGATGAGTCATTTTTTATTCAATGAGCAATTTCCAGCCTGGAAAATTATCCCAATCCACAGTTTAGAATATCTACTTCCAAATGGCCCTGGAAATTTTACTGGAATTCATCGAATTGATTAATTTTGAGCATTCTGAAAATTGACTGGAAATGAGGTCATTGCAACGGTTTTTCGTCATTTTTTCCATGTTTCCAGGCTCCAGGGAACGGGAAAACCAACTAGACCACCATTTTTTGACATGCTCTTTCGAATGGCATCAAAATTTTTGCAAAAAAATTTCACTCAAAATCGACAAAAATCACTGGCCTATAGCCCATGATTTTTTTGGTGAAAAAATTTTTTTGTTACGAAATCAAGTAAAAGGAGTCTAATTCGAAAGAGAACGCCAAAAGCAATTAGTTTGGAAGGTTTCACTGGAAAGTATCTCAATTTGACGGAACTAGAACGATTTTTGTATCTCCTGGAAGCGTTTCGTCGATGAGTCATTTTTTATTCAATGAGCAATTTCCAGCCTGGAAAATTATCCCAATCCACAGTTTAGAATATCTACTTCCAAATGGCCCTGGAAATTTTACTGGAATTCATCGAATTGATTAATTTTGAGCATTCTGAAAATTGACTGGAAATGAGGTCATTGCAACGGTTTTTCGTCATTTTTTCCATGTTTCCAGGCTCCAGGGAACGGGAAAACCAACTAGACCACCATTTTTTGACATGCTCTTTCGAATGGCATCAAAATTTTTGCAAAAAAATTTCACTCAAAATCGACAAAAATCACTGGCCTATAGCCCATGATTTTTTTGGTGAAAAAATTTTTTTGTTACGAAATCAAGTAAAAGGAGTCTAATTCGAAAGAGAACGCCAAAAGCAATTAGTTTGGAAGGTTTCACTGGAAAGTATCTCAATTTGACGGAACTAGAACGATTTTTGTATCTCCTGGAAGCGTTTCGTCGATGAGTCATTTTTTATTCAATGAGCAATTTCCAGCCTGGAAAATTATCCCAATCCACAGTTTGGAATATCTTCTTCCAAATGGCCCTGGAAATTTTACTGGAATTCTTCGAATTGATTAATTTTGAGCATTCTGAAAATTGACTGGAAATGAGGTCATTGCAACGGTTTTTCGTCATTTTTTCCATGTTTCCAGGCTCCAGGGAACGGAAAAACCAACTAGACCACCATTTTTTGACATGCTTTTTTGGTGAAAAAATTTTTTTGTTACGAAATCAAGTAAAAGGAGTCTAATTCGAAAGAGAACGCCAAAAGCAATTAGTTTGGAAGGTTTCACTGGAAAGTATCTCAATTTGACGGAACTAGAACGATTTTTGTATCTCCTGGAAGCGTTTCGTCGATGAGTCATTTTTCATTCAATGAGCAATTTCCAGCCTGGAAAATTATCCCAATCCACAGTTTGGAATATCTTCTTCCAAATGGCCCTGGAAATTTTACTGGAATTCTTCGAATTGATTAATTTTGAGCATTCTGAAAATTGACTGGAAATGAGGTCATTGCAACGGTTTTTCGTCATTTTTTCCATGTTTCCAGGCTCCAGGGAACGGAAAAACCAACTAGACCACCATTTTTTGACATGCTTTTTTGGTGAAAAAATTTTTTTTTTACGAAATCAAATAAAAGGAGTCTAATTCGAAAGAGAACGCCAAAAGCAATTAGTTTGGAAGGTTTCACTGGAAAGTATCTCAATTTGACGGAACTAGAACGATTTTTGTATCTCCTGGAAGCGTTTCGTCGATGAGTCATTTTTTATTCAATGAGCAATTTCCAGCCTGGAAAATTATCCCAATCCACAGTTTAGAATATCTACTTCCAAATGGCCCTGGAAATTTTACTGGAATTCATCGAATTGATTAATTTTGAGCATTCTGAAAATTGACTGGAAATGAGGTCATTGCAACGGTTTTTCGTCATTTTTTCCATGTTTCCAGGCTCCAGGGAACGGGAAAACCAACTAGACCACCATTTTTTGACATGCTCTTTCGAATGGCATCAAAATTTTTGCAAAAAAATTTCACTCAAAATCGACAAAAATCACTGGCCTATAGCCCATGATTTTTTTGGTGAAAAAATTTTTTTGTTACGAAATCAAGTAAAAGGAGTCTAATTCGAAAGAGAACGCCAAAAGCAATTAGTTTGGAAGGTTTCACTGGAAAGTATCTCAATTTGACGGAACTAGAACGATTTTTGTATCTCCTGGAAGCGTTTCGTCGATGAGTCATTTTTTATTCAATGAGCAATTTCCAGCCTGGAAAATTATCCCAATCCACAGTTTGGAATATCTTCTTCCAAATGGCCCTGGAAATTTTACTGGAATTCTTCGAATTGATTAATTTTGAGCATTCTGAAAATTGACTGGAAATGAGGTCATTGCAACGGTTTTTCGTCATTTTTTCCATGTTTCCAGGCTCCAGGGAACGGAAAAACCAACTAGACCACCATTTTTTGACATGCTTTTTTGGTGAAAAAATTTTTTTGTTACGAAATCAAGTAAAAGGAGTCTAATTCGAAAGAGAACGCCAAAAGCAATTAGTTTGGAAGGTTTCACTGGAAAGTATCTCAATTTGACGGAACTAGAACGATTTTTGTATCTCCTGGAAGCGTTTCGTCGATGAGTCATTTTTCATTCAATGAGCAATTTCCAGCCTGGAAAATTATCCCAATCCACAGTTTGGAATATCTTCTTCCAAATGGCCCTGGAAATTTTACTGGAATTCTTCGAATTGATTAATTTTGAGCATTCTGAAAATTGACTGGAAATGAGGTCATTGCAACGGTTTTTCGTCATTTTTTCCATGTTTCCAGGCTCCAGGGAACGGAAAAACCAACTAGACCACCATTTTTTGACATGCTTTTTTGGTGAAAAAATTTTTTTTTTACGAAATCAAATAAAAGGAGTCTAATTCGAAAGAGAACGCCAAAAGCAATTAGTTTGGAAGGTTTCACTGGAAAGTATCTCAATTTGACGGAACTAGAACGATTTTTGTATCTCCTGGAAGCGTTTCGTCGATGAGTCATTTTTTATTCAATGAGCAATTTCCAGCCTGGAAAATTATCCCAATCCACAGTTTAGAATATCTACTTCCAAATGGCCCTGGAAATTTTACTGGAATTCATCGAATTGATTAATTTTGAGCATTCTGAAAATTGACTGGAAATGAGGTCATTGCAACGGTTTTTCGTCATTTTTTCCATGTTTCCAGGCTCCAGGGAACGGGAAAACCAACTAGACCACCATTTTTCGACATGCTCTTTCGAATGGCATCAAAATTTTTGCAAAAAAAATTTAACTCAAAATCGACAAAAATCACTGGCCTATAGCCCATGATTTTTTTGGTGAAAAAAATTTTTTGTTACGAAATCAAATAAAAGGAGTCTAATTCAAAAGAGAACGCCAAAAGCAATTAGTTTGGAAGGTTTCACTGGAAAGTATCTCAATTTGACGGAACTAGAACGATTTTTGTATCTCCTGGAAGCGTTTCGTCGATGAGTCATTTTTTATTCAATGAGCAATTTCCAGCCTGGAAAATTATCCCAATCCACAGCTTAGAATATCTACTTCCAAATGGCCCTGGAAATTTTACTGGAATTCATCGAATTGATTAATTTTGAGCATTCTGAAAATTGACTGGAAATGAGGTCATTGCAACGGTTTTTCGTCATTTTTTCCATGTTTCCAGGCTCCAGGGAACGGGAAAACCAACTAGACCACCATTTTTTGACATGCTCTTTCGAATGGCATCAAAATTTTTGCAAAAAAATTTCACTCAAAATCGACAAAAATCACTGGCCTATAGCCCATGATTTTTTTGGTGAAAAAATTTTTTTGTTACGAAATCAAGTAAAAGGAGTCTAATTCGAAAGAGAACGCCAAAAGCAATTAGTTTGGAAGGTTTCACTGGAAAGTATCTCAATTTGACGGAACTAGAACGATTTTTGTATCTCCTGGAAGCGTTTCGTCGATGAGTCATTTTTTATTCAATGAGCAATTTCCAGCCTGGAAAATTATCCCAATCCACAGTTTGGAATATCTTCTTCCAAATGGCCCTGGAAATTTTACTGGAATTCTTCGAATTGATTAATTTTGAGCATTCTGAAAATTGACTGGAAATGAGGTCATTGCAACGGTTTTTCGTCATTTTTTCCATGTTTCCAGGCTCCAGGGAACGGAAAAACCAACTAGACCACCATTTTTTGACATGCTTTTTTGGTGAAAAAATTTTTTTGTTACGAAATCAAGTAAAAGGAGTCTAATTCGAAAGAGAACGCCAAAAGCAATTAGTTTGGAAGGTTTCACTGGAAAGTATCTCAATTTGACGGAACTAGAACGATTTTTGTATCTCCTGGAAGCGTTTCGTCGATGAGTCATTTTTCATTCAATGAGCAATTTCCAGCCTGGAAAATTATCCCAATCCACAGTTTGGAATATCTTCTTCCAAATGGCCCTGGAAATTTTACTGGAATTCTTCGAATTGATTAATTTTGAGCATTCTGAAAATTGACTGGAAATGAGGTCATTGCAACGGTTTTTCGTCATTTTTTCCATGTTTCCAGGCTCCAGGGAACGGAAAAACCAACTAGACCACCATTTTTTGACATGCTTTTTTGGTGAAAAAATTTTTTTTTTTACGAAATCAAATAAAAGGAGTCTAATTCGAAAGAGAACGCCAAAAGCAATTAGTTTGGAAGGTTTCACTGGAAAGTATCTCAATTTGACGGAACTAGAACGATTTTTGTATCTCCTGGAAGCGTTTCGTCGATGAGTCATTTTTTATTCAATGAGCAATTTCCAGCCTGGAAAATTATCCCAATCCACAGCTTAGAATATCTACTTCCAAATGGCCCTGGAAATTTTACTGGAATTCATCGAATTGATTAATTTTGAGCATTCTGAAAATTGACTGGAAATGAGGTCATTGCAACGGTTTTTCGTCATTTTTTCCATGTTTCCAGGCTCCAGGGAACGGGAAAACCAACTAGACCACCATTTTTTGACATGCTCTTTCGAATGGCATCAAAATTTTTGCAAAAAAATTTCACTCAAAATCGACAAAAATCACTGGCCTATAGCCCATGATTTTTTTGGTGAAAAAATTTTTTTGTTACGAAATCAAGTAAAAGGAGTCTAATTCGAAAGAGAACGCCAAAAGCAATTAGTTTGGAAGGTTTCACTGGAAAGTATCTCAATTTGACGGAACTAGAACGATTTTTGTATCTCCTGGAAGCGTTTCGTCGATGAGTCATTTTTTATTCAATGAGCAATTTCCAGCCTGGAAAATTATCCCAATCCACAGTTTGGAATATCTTCTTCCAAATGGCCCTGGAAATTTTACTGGAATTCTTCGAATTGATTAATTTTGAGCATTCTGAAAATTGACTGGAAATGAGGTCATTGCAACGGTTTTTCGTCATTTTTTCCATGTTTCCAGGCTCCAGGGAACGGAAAAACCAACTAGACCACCATTTTTTGACATGCTTTTTTGGTGAAAAAATTTTTTTGTTACGAAATCAAGTAAAAGGAGTCTAATTCGAAAGAGAACGCCAAAAGCAATTAGTTTGGAAGGTTTCACTGGAAAGTATCTCAATTTGACGGAACTAGAACGATTTTTGTATCTCCTGGAAGCGTTTCGTCGATGAGTCATTTTTCATTCAATGAGCAATTTCCAGCCTGGAAAATTATACCAATCCACAGTTTGGAATATCTTCTTCCAAATGGCCCTGGAAATTTTACTGGAATTCTTCGAATTGATTAATTTTGAGCATTCTGAAAATTGACTGGAAATGAGGTCATTGCAACGGTTTTTCGTCATTTTTTCCATGTTTCCAGGCTCCAGGGAACGGAAAAACCAACTAGACCACCATTTTTTGACATGCTTTTTTGGTGAAAAAATTTTTTTTTTACGAAATCAAATAAAAGGAGTCTAATTCGAAAGAGAACGCCAAAAGCAATTAGTTTGGAAGGTTTCACTGGAAAGTATCTCAATTTGACGGAACTAGAACGATTTTTGTATCTCCTGGAAGCGTTTCGTCGATGAGTCATTTTTTATTCAATGAGCAATTTCCAGCCTGGAAAATTATCCCAATCCACAGTTTAGAATATCTACTTCCAAATGGCCCTGGAAATTTTACTGGAATTCATCGAATTGATTAATTTTGAGCATTCTGAAAATTGACTGGAAATGAGGTCATTGCAACGGTTTTTCGTCATTTTTTCCATGTTTCCAGGCTCCAGGGAACGGGAAAACCAACTAGACCACCATTTTTCGACATGCTCTTTCGAATGGCATCAAAATTTTTGCAAAAAAAATTTAACTCAAAATCGACAAAAATCACTGGCCTATAGCCCATGATTTTTTTGGTGAAAAAAATTTTTTGTTACGAAATCAAATAAAAGGAGTCTAATTCAAAAGAGAACGCCAAAAGCAATTAGTTTGGAAGGTTTCACTGGAAAGTATCTCAATTTGACGGAACTAGAACGATTTTTGTATCTCCTGGAAGCGTTTCGTCGATGAGTCATTTTTTATTCAATGAGCAATTTCCAGCCTGGAAAATTATCCCAATCCACAGCTTAGAATATCTACTTCCAAATGGCCCTGGAAATTTTACTGGAATTCATCGAATTGATTAATTTTGAGCATTCTGAAAATTGACTGGAAATGAGGTCATTGCAACGGTTTTTCGTCATTTTTTCCATGTTTCCAGGCTCCAGGGAACGGGAAAACCAACTAGACCACCATTTTTTGACATGCTCTTTCGAATGGCATCAAAATTTTTGCAAAAAAATTTCACTCAAAATCGACAAAAATCACTGGCCTATAGCCCATGATTTTTTTGGTGAAAAAATTTTTTTGTTACGAAATCAAGTAAAAGGAGTCTAATTCGAAAGAGAACGCCAAAAGCAATTAGTTTGGAAGGTTTCACTGGAAAGTATCTCAATTTGACGGAACTAGAACGATTTTTGTATCTCCTGGAAGCGTTTCGTCGATGAGTCATTTTTTATTCAATGAGCAATTTCCAGCCTGGAAAATTATCCCAATCCACAGTTTGGAATATCTTCTTCCAAATGGCCCTGGAAATTTTACTGGAATTCTTCGAATTGATTAATTTTGAGCATTCTGAAAATTGACTGGAAATGAGGTCATTGCAACGGTTTTTCGTCATTTTTTCCATGTTTCCAGGCTCCAGGGAACGGAAAAACCAACTAGACCACCATTTTTTGACATGCTTTTTTGGTGAAAAAATTTTTTTGTTACGAAATCAAGTAAAAGGAGTCTAATTCGAAAGAGAACGCCAAAAGCAATTAGTTTGGAAGGTTTCACTGGAAAGTATCTCAATTTGACGGAACTAGAACGATTTTTGTATCTCCTGGAAGCGTTTCGTCGATGAGTCATTTTTTATTCAATGAGCAATTTCCAGCCTGGAAAATTATCCCAATCCACAGTTTAGAATATCTACTTCCAAATGGCCCTGGAAATTTTACTGGAATTCATCGAATTGATTAATTTTGAGCATTCTGAAAATTGACTGGAAATGAGGTCATTGCAACGGTTTTTCGTCATTTTTTCCATGTTTCCAGGCTCCAGGGAACGGGAAAACCAACTAGACCACCATTTTTTGACATGCTCTTTCGAATTGCATCAAAATTTTTGCAAAAAAAATTTCACTCAAAATCGACAAAAATCACTGGCCTATAGCCCATGATTTTTTTGGTGAAAAAATTTTTTTTTTACGAAATCAAATAAAAGGAGTCTAATTCGAAAGAGAACGCCAAAAGCAATTAGTTTGGAAGGTTTCACTGGAAAGTATCTCAATTTGACGGAACTAGAACGATTTTTGTATCTCCTGGAAGCGTTTCGTCGATGAGTCATTTTTCATTCAATGAGCAATTTCCAGCCTGGAAAATTATCCCAATCCACAGTCTGGAATATCTTCTTCCAAATGGCCCTGGAAATTTTACTGGAATTCATCGAATTGATTAATTTTGAGCATTCTGAAAATTGACCGGAAATGAGGTCATTGCAACGGTTTTTCGTCATTTTTTCCATGTTTCCAGGCTCCAGGGAACGGGAAAACCAACTAGACCACCATTTTTTGACATGCTCTTTCGAATGGCATCAAAATTTTTGCAAAAAAAATTTCACTCAAAATCGACAAAAATCACTGGCCTATAGCCCATGATTTTTTTGGTGAAACAATTTTTTTGTTACGAAATCAAATAAAAGGAGTCTAATTCAAAAGAGAACGCCAAGAGCAATTAGTTTGGAAGGTTTCACTGGAAAGTATCTCAATTTGACGGAACTAAAACGATTTTTGTATCTCCTGGAAGCGTTTCGTCGATGAGTCATTTTTTATTCAATGAGCAATTTCCAGCCTGGAAAATTATCCCAATCCACAGCTTAGAATATCTACTTCCAAATGGCCCTGGAAATTTTACTGGAATTCATCGAATTGATTAATTTTGAGCATTCTGAAAATTGACTGGAAATGAGGTCATTGCAACGGTTTTTCGTCATTTTTTCCATGTTTCCAGGCTCCAGGGAACGGGAAAACCAACTAGACCACCATTTTTTGACATGCTCTTTCGAATGGCATCAAAATTTTTGCAAAAAAATTTCACTCAAAATCGACAAAAATCACTGGCCTATAGCCCATGATTTTTTTGGTGAAAAAATTTTTTTGTTACGAAATCAAGTAAAAGGAGTCTAATTCGAAAGAGAACGCCAAAAGCAATTAGTTTGGAAGGTTTCACTGGAAAGTATCTCAATTTGACGGAACTAGAACGATTTTTGTATCTCCTGGAAGCGTTTCGTCGATGAGTCATTTTTCATTCAATGAGCAATTTCCAGCCTGGAAAATTATCCCAATCCACAGTTTGGAATATCTTCTTCCAAATGGCCCTGGAAATTTTACTGGAATTCTTCGAATTGATTAATTTTGAGCATTCTGAAAATTGACTGGAAATGAGGTCATTGCAACGGTTTTTCGTCATTTTTTCCATGTTTCCAGGCTCCAGGGAACGGGAAAACCAACTAGACCACCATTTTTTGACATGCTCTTTCGAATGGCATCAAAATTTTTGCAAAAAAATTTCACTCAAAATCGACAAAAATCACTGGCCTATAGCCCATGATTTTTTTGGTGAAAAAAATTTTTTGTTACGAAATCAAATAAAAGGAGTCTAATTCGAAAGAGAACGCCAAAAGCAATTAGTTTGGAAGGTTTCACTGGAAAGTATCTCAATTTGACGGAACTAGAACGATTTTTGTATCTCCTGGAAGCGTTTCGTCGATGAGTCATTTTTCATTCAATGAGCAATTTCCAGCCTGGAAAATTATCCCAATCCACAGCTTAGAATATCTACTTCCAAATGGCCCTGGAAATTTTACTGGAATTCATCGAATTGATTAATTTTGAGCATTCTGAAAATTGACTGGAAATGAGGTCATTGCAACGGTTTTTCGTCATTTTTTCCATGTTTCCAGGCTCCAGGGAACGGGAAAACCAACTAGACCACCATTTTTTGACATGCTCTTTCGAATGGCATCAACATTTTTGCAAAAAAAATTTCACTCAAAATCGACAAAAATCACTGGCCTATAGCCCATGATTTTTTTGGTGAAAAAATTTTTTTGTTACGAAATCAAGTAAAAGGAGTCTAATTCGAAAGAGAACGCCAAAAGCAATTAGTTTGGAAGGTTTCACTGGAAAGTATCTCAATTTGACGGAACTAGAACGATTTTTGTATCTCCTGGAAGCGTTTCGTCGATGAGTCATTTTTCATTCAATGAGCAATTTCCAGCCTGGAAAATTATCCCAATCCACAGCTTAGAATATCTACTTCCAAATGGCCCTGGAAATTTTACTGGAATTCATCGAATTGATTAATTTTGAGCATTCTGAAAATTGACTGGAAATGAGGTCATTGCAACGGTTTTTCGTCATTTTTTCCATGTTTCCAGGCTCCAGGGAACGGGAAAACCAACTAGACCACCATTTTTTGACATGCTCTTTCGAATGGCATCAACATTTTTGCAAAAAAAATTTCACTCAAAATCGACAAAAATCACTGGCCTATAGCCCATGATTTTTTTGGTGAAAAAAATTTTTTGTTACGAAATCAAATAAAAGGAGTCTAATTCGAAAGAGAACGCCAAAAGCAATTAGTTTGGAAGGTTTCACTGGAAAGTATCTCAATTTGACGGAACTTTACTGTCGGGTCCATTGGTCCTCTTGGGTTTTGGTCGGCTTGTCATCCCCTCATTTGTAATGAATTTCGTTTTGTTTCTGGGTGGTGAACTTTGTCCGGTTACTGTTACCACATTTTTCCACGGCTTTTTGCTGGCCGTGGAGGGCTCAGGCACCACAGGTGTCTCTCTCGATTCGGGGAGAACCAGAGCGGCACGAAATTTCCGCAGCTTGTTGCCAGTTGTGGATTCGGTGCGTTCCGGGGTTTGATCTCTCTAGGTAGATTCAACAGGTTAATCTACAGCTAATATGGTTGGGATTGGCAATAAGTTAGCTCCACCTCTCGATGTTGTGGGACCTGAAAATGCCTGCTTCGTCGATTTTTTAACCCTTTGGGAGTTAGACTAGATTCCTTGACTTTAGCAAAACCACTTCTGGTCCTAAGCTGCACTTGTGCGAACATTGCGCTCCCATGGTTCTGGTAAAATTCGATTCGGGATCAAATAATGGAGCAAGCGGAACCAACAGTATGTGCAGGTATTTATAACATGTTAAAAGTTTCAGAATTGTAAGAAGAGTGGACAAGCTCTTGAGGAAGCAAAAGCACGAGGAATTTATAAAGAGAGAACAAAGAAGGAGAGGGAAGCGGATGCAGCATACAAGGAAAGATAGCTGAAATTCCTAGAAAAGCGAGAATAAAGAGCTGAAAAGCAGATCCGATGAGCTTAAAAAAAGATCGTTTTTTTAAATAATTAAAATAAAACAATTGTTGAAATTTGAGTGATTTTTATTTCTACAAATGTCTTCACCTGCGAAAAGAGACCTTTCAGGCAACTCAACACGCTCTGCCCTTTTCGGTATTATGGAGCACTACAATTGCTCTAATCAAATGGCACAATATTGCCAGTCCTCTTAATTTTCAATCGTATGGTTCCCTAAATCTTTGTTTAAAAATGCTCTATTACCACTCTTCTAAGCTAAAACTTTTATTAAAACATTGTTGAGTTTGACTTTAATGCCCATTATCCCGGTGAGGTGTTATCGAATCCCATCGGCGGTGACCCATGGTTGTTTCCTGCTGACAACAGATTACGATAAGAGAAATGCCAGTGGTGCGGAATCTACTTTAAATTGTAGATCCACTTCCAATCGTTGTCCCAAATCAGATTGAGTCCTTCTCCCGCCACAGAGCCCACAAGAGGTTTCGGGAACTAGAGAGAGAGAGAGAAAAAGTATAATTTGTTGACTAATAATAAATTAATAAATATAGGTTTCTATGCAAATATATCGCAATGTTTAACTTAACTTTGAATAAATAATTTGACCATTAAGCTAATACGTATTTGAAATAAGTGTTATTGTTTTGATTAGTACTTAAATCTATGAATTTCGTCAGAATTCAAACCTTTTAGTTGCCATTAATTGAGAAATAAATAAATAGTAAGAATTAAAAATATAAAAGTCCTTAGATCTTCTCTAATGCACAAAGGAGGGCGCTTAGGCAATTTATGTAATGCCAACAAGACACAAACTTTCCATTTAAACAAAATTAGCTCTACTCAAATACAAAATAAATAAATAATTTAAAATTTTACCATATATTCTTTCTTAATTGTTTCCGAACACAACTTGTAAGCTTTAAAATTTGAGTTCAACTATTTTTGAGTCAAATACTTGCAGAATAGTGTAACGAAGCTAATTTTCGACTGGAAATAGAAAAATAAAGAGCAAGGCTTTGTTAGGAATCGAACACGGGACCCCAGTATTAAAGTTGTTTGAGAAACCAAACTGGGAGTATAAAGCGAAAATATTATTTTTTTTCTTCATATAATTCGCACGAAATTGAAACGTTTGCTATAAGTATCATACTCCGAACTGGCAAAAAGCACTTAAACCGATAGAGGCAGGTTTCCCACAAGGATCAATCTTAGGCCTCATACTCTTCAATCTGTTCACGTCTGATCAACCTGCAAATAAAAATTGCACAATACTTCTGTACGCAGATGACTCCTTAACATATGCCCAATCACGCTGCCAGATTTTACCCGTAAATAAGTTCAACCTCCACCTCGAAAAGCTCCAAACTTACTATAAAAAGTGGGGAATCAAAATAAATGTCTCAAAATCTGAACTCATTTGCATTCAAAAACCTTCAACCGGACGAAACCGGCAAGTCTCAAAATCCAGGCAAATCAAAGCCGGCTACAATGGCGGAATTATTGCCCCGTCCCAGAAAGCAAAATATCTAGGAGTGAACTTCAATGAACTCCTAAGATTCAATGCTCATGCCAAAGCTGTTATTACCAAAGCAAATTTCGCCTACAGCCTGCTCAGCCAAATCATCAATGTCAGGAATGGACTCTCAACCAAAACTAAACTTTTGCTCTCCAAGCAACTTATAAGACCCGTCATTATATACTGTTTCCCTATTTGGCACACCATCTCCCCAACCTATATGCAACGCCTCGGTAATCTTGAGATGAAAATTCTCCGTGCATGCACGGGACTCTACAGATGGGAGCCTCACAAATACTACTCCAATAGCGAGCTATATGAAGCCGCAAACATTACTCCTATCAAGGAATACCTAGTCCACCTAGCAACAAAACACATGGAAAAGATTCCATTTCATCCCAATTCCCTCATAAAGAACTTACCGGACCTTCTCATACCGGAAGACTTCAGATATCTCTCACCTCTACTTCTCACGAAGCCCGAAAACACAGACATTTATTTCCACAACGGAAGAGTAACCTTTTACGATACGAAAGGAATTCACTACCGAGGGTAGTCTACCTAGTCTAAAGTTCACCAAAAATTAGGACCCAACTGACCCTAAGCATCCTCCAAATTCCCAAATCCCTCCCAAATCCTATTCCTTCACCCTCCCTTAATTACTAACTCTACAAGAGAAAGACAAACCTACGGCTGATGTAGCGCAACAGCCGTATCGAAGGAAGACAAGGCAACGAGAAGTTGAACAAGGAGACAAACATCGAAGAAGGACAACGAAGGACGATAACAAATCGAACTGAAGGCCGAAGATAAGCCTCTACGTGGAAAGAAACCATGCGGAATCAAGAAGGATTAGAAATTAACAATTTTAAAAACGCGCGGTCCGCACTTGATTTGACTTGGCAAAAAGCACCTTCGAATTTCCTTCGATCTTACCTTTTCTACCGACCTCTTTCACAATCCGTTCACTTTCCACTCGTAGAGTGAAAGCTAGCCACAAGACGGCCACAAAACGAGATCCTGTCCTCCCGAACCAAATTCCTTTAGCTAGATTTCCAGTAGGTTAAGGGCAGTACGCTGCTCGAGCCAAGTAAGGG
Source organism: Leptarthrus brevirostris (assembly GCA_964036015.1). Classification (NCBI taxonomy): domain Eukaryota; kingdom Metazoa; phylum Arthropoda; class Insecta; order Diptera; family Asilidae; genus Leptarthrus; species Leptarthrus brevirostris. The sequence continues at coordinate 13,792,152 of OZ038373.1, forward strand.
TGTATGCTTAGGAACGGCTCAGGTAATAGCATAGACCGTAGTAAGGTACTTTAGTTTTAAGTAGTATAAGAGTAATCTAATTGCTCGGGCCTAGTACGCGCGTTGAGCGGAACGGTCTTAGGGACGTAGCTACCTAGATAAAGGTAGGTTAAGGGCAATCTAATTGCTCGGGCCTAGTACGCGTGTTAAGCGTAACGGTCTAATGGACTTAGCTACCTAGATATAGGTAGGTTAAGGGCAATCTAATTGCTCGGGCCTAGTACGCGTGTTAAGCGGAACGGTCTAAGGGACTTAGGAATAAGACGGTAGAAGTAAGATCCTACTAGTATTATTAGTTATAGAAACTGAATTGTAAGAGAGTAAGGATAATAAATTAAGTGTTACTGAGAACAGGGCTTTCTGATTAATAACTCTTTAACACCCAAGCCAAATTCTCTCTCTCACTGCGTTGATAGACACTGGCCTTTCTCCACTGCAACAACTGTGACTTTCCCACTCCCGTACTGATAGAAAAATCGCATTGCGTTGCCGCTCGAGTAACCGCACCGGGATAGTACGTCAAAATAGGTCATGTTAAGGTAAAAAGCAGGATAGTGACAAAATTCTATAACCACTTACTGCTTTTTCCTCAAATAATAACTCTTAATAAAGGCCTCCTCCTCTCACGCCATTTGAGTTTTCTATCATATTTCAAGCATTCCAAAAACTTTTATATTCATTGAAAATATTTACAAGACCCAGTCAGAAATTAAAAGAAAATACAAAATTGAGACCCCCCTCCCTACTCACCCCCTCCCCTTTAAATTCGAAATTCTGTGCCAAGATAAAGTTCGCTTTCATAAAATTATCTCAATCCAAAACACTTGAAGATTTGTTGAGATGTTACTTGATGAATTTTGAATGGAGAAAAGCTCGTTGGTATTATATTTTTTGGGTTGTGCTTCGAAATTAATTAAATTCCTTCTCATTACGGCAAAATACAGTAAATAACTGACGCTTCCATTCAGTCGAAATGATGAGAATTATTTTACAGAAGCTAATTAGTTTGAATGATGGCTTTGACGAAAAATCATATCTCGCCCAACAGATGTTTTCATAATGAAAAAGGCTGACAAAATTACAAAAGTTTTGCAAGGAATGGCAGGTTGGTTGCTTGGATACCCGCGGATGTTCCCCATTTTAATGATTGAGAAAATTGTTCGTGATATTAAAAGAACCTTTTACAAAAACTTTTACAGGCTGCATGGCTGTAATGAAATAACAAAGTTGGAGAGATAATATCTATCCTATTATATTTCAATTAGTCCTAGACTCACTAGGCTGACATCAATAAATCTGTAAGCAAAAGGTGGAAAAAATCTGAGGAGTTGCAATAATTGGCGTGGTATATAAGTTTTAACTGCAGTCTCCAAAGTGACGACAAAAATCACCCTAATGATAAACAAAAAGCAAACAAGGGAGCGCACTCCTAACGATGAACATGGACGCTTTCATAAGGGCTTCTCCTGCAGCAAGCACATCATTATCCTCCGAATTATTATCAAGCAATCCGTCGAATGGAGGTCCCCATTATATCTAATAGTTGTTGAAAGGATAACTGCCGGAACCCTTCCAAGTGCTGAACGGAACAAGACAAGGATGCAAACGGTTACTTTTGCTTTTTAACCGACTCTATCCCAAAAACAGATTTTGTTTTTTTTTGTAATGCGTGGTCCGATTTCGATGGTTCTTTTTCTTTTCTGGTTTTTTTTTTCAATTTGGTCCTAAGGTGGGGGAAGGGGTGGAGGGGGGGAGTAGTCTAACTTCGTAACGCGTGGACCGATTTGGATAATTCTTTTTTTGTTGGGTAGAGTATGCTCCCTGGTTGCTACCACGAGAAAAAAATTTTGGTAGGATGGGGGTGGGGGAGGAGAGTGGAACCTAACTTTGAAATGCGTGGACCGATTTGGATGGTTCTTTTGCTGTTGAATAGAGTGTCATTCCCCATTGCTAATAGGAGATTAATTTGGCCCTATGGTGGTGGTGGGGGAGGGGGAGAGATAGTAACTTCGTAACACGTCACTGTCTAACACTGTCTAACGGCATAACAAAGAATATTTGAGCGATACAGAATCGTAGATACATCATTGTGGGATGTGGGAGCCCTGCGATACGCCAGAAGTGTTGAAAATAACATAAGACAGAGCTCCACGAAAGAGTGCGTTCAGATAAGTACGAAAGAATCCAATTTACAAAAACTTTACAAAGCTTTGCTGAAGTCAGTCAAAATACAGTCAACTTGCTTACCACCTTCAATTGCAGAGATAAAAAAGTTTGAAAATTCCAATAAATTGCTGGTAGTTGATTTACCCCTTATGAAGCCATGTTGAAACGGCTGCAAGAACGGCTTACACTAGAAGTATAGAACATCGCAAATAAGTGCCTCAAAAATCTTGGATATACAGCAACGATAAGCAGTTTTTTTTACGATGTGGCCAAAGCCTAGGGGACAACCGTTTGATGCGTTCGCATGGTTTTGGTCGGAAGGGAATTAGTAGCTCCACTGGTATTCCATCAATCCTAGGGCCGTAACTATGGTCCATCGACCATAAACCATCTCCAAGCTTGATGTCAATGTTGGCTGCAGCTGGCGGGTGTTTAGGTTCGTGTGAAGAGATATTCGATGATCCAAGGGTGTTACTTAAGACTTAAATAAAATATTCTCTCCACCTCCACAGTTTATGTTCCTCCCTGACAAGAAGGGACCTATCAGTATCTCTTACAGGATGTTCAGTTGTAAAAGTCTCTCCTGCAAGTTTTTTTTTAGCGGTAGTTTGCAGATTAGCCGAACCTGTCCACATAACAGCGGGTCCCTTTTCGACTCTCTTAGCTGGGGCAACTGAGTTATCTAGTTATCCCAATGTCGCCGCTAAACTTGGTCTGCTGGGTCAATGCTAGAATTCTTGCCCATCTGCAGGAATCCATATTGTTCCACCATGCATTAATCATAACGTCCACCCCTTCTCTGCGCACGGCATTGAAGAGTTCCGGGTCATAATGCTTCAGTCCAGAGCCAGGACAAGTAACCTCCTCCGTATAAACCGCAGCTTACCCATCGGAAGGCAGATCTGCATCTCCTACTGGTGGGTGTACCGCGTAAGATAGCTAACTCGTTAGGGTCTTCTTCTAGGACTGCCACAGTCTTTAAGCAGGCCTTCACAGTCGCCGCAGAACCTTAAAAAGAAGACTACTGCAGACTCCCTTAGGGATTAGAGGGATTTAGAGGGGTTATATTCTCCCGGATTAGTTACTTGGCTATATTCTAGGATGCATTGCCCGATTGCTACCACTTGGAGGTGTAACTAACACTTCAGAATGTCCAGATGAAGATCGCCGTATCCTAGAAGGTTTCGACTCTTCCGTCCATTCTCCAACAACCTCTCCTACCTTTCTTGGCAATCTTTTATAGATGTGCACTGCCACTGTTAGGCTGCGGTCAGGCAGTTTGTAATTTATATTACGTTCGTAAGTTCGTTTCAAAGCTTTATTCATTGTGCGGTTCGGTGCTAGGGCTACGCCTACCGGTGGTCGTAGCTCCCGCGGATGTTTGGGAGGATAACCCCGCCCGAGTTTAATTTTCTATAGGGACTTTCTAAATCTTTTCTGTGGGGGAGTACCCTTGGTTCCGTCCTCCTCTAAGGCCTTATCGGTATGGTTGAACCTACCAGAACCTAAACTTCCGTCAACGTCGTTCTGAGAGTCATTGGGTATACTAAGCCCCCCAAAGCTTGGGCTCTAGGAGCCTAGGCTCCCCTCCTAGAGGGGAGGATTCCTATTTGTTTGAATATTTTGAATACTTCTTCCTGTCTTTAAATACTAGTAATTCGAATTTATTCCATTGTACGAGTTTTTAACGTAGGCACCATTCACCAGATAGAATTTAGGATACAAACTTGCCTGGACTAGAGTATGGTGTATAACTTCCGAATTCACTGTTCGAAGACCACTTCCAACCAGGATTTTATAACACAACTGGGTTATATGAGGATAAACAAACTGTGTACAGCAATGAACAGGGACCACATCAACGTTATCCAATTAACCTGTAAGTGGCAACCCTGGTGGTAAAATACTGTTTATTAAAAGTGATTATTAACTAAGGATTTGTTTTATTTCAGTTTCCAATTTACATAATATGTGCAAAGTAATCTCGGTCTGCACTCTTACATCATTCTGAAACCTTAACATATTCATCCAATTCCACTGAACCCTTTTCTCTTTAAGAATTCAATCAGCAAGGCTATTCCAAACAACCGAGCGCTATAAACGCAGACCAACAAAGTGTTACAATTCCTCATCCATTTCCTTACATATCAGGGCTATCACTGCTTAGCCAACTTTAGATTATCCAAAACATCAAAAGTTCAGTGGATACCCGAATGAACCACTTCCTGCGAATACGTAAAAATATGGAAATTGCAAACGTTTCGGGGTCGTTGTTTCTCATCTTATTTGAAATCGGAATAAGTTTCTTTTAACGATTTACCCCGTTACGTGTGGCATTTGAAATAAAAAAAAATTTACAAAACAGATGCGTACGTGACTGGAAATGATGTTCTCTGGTACACAGGGGCAGTGATCCGCCTGGTATGCATGCACGAGTAGATGCTGGATACACGACATACAAATGGACCTTAAGCCCTTGCCGTTGTGGCGAGCAAACAAAATCCCTAATAAATTGTTACGTGTTGCGGATTTCTATAGCTCCATCTCAGTTTTGTTTTTTTTTTATTAGTTTACCTTTCAATTCCATCGTGATCCAAATACATATTTGATTGTTGAGCGGCAAACGTTCGGTGTGTTGCAGGTGAGGCAGCGTTCTGTGAAGTTTGCGTATTGAACCGATAAAATAGATTTGATCTGATGCTTATGTGACCGAAGATAAACGTATCAAATTTGATGGCTGTTAAATTGTGGTAAAGCTTGATGTGTCAAGAGCCATCGGATTATGTGACATTTCTCTTAAGGACGAGTAGGGATAAATGAGTTCAGGTGTTGCGGCTAATCTGTGTGTATCGTGTTTTTCTCTCTTTGGAAAAAACTCGATATCGATACGGTTGTCAGAGAGATGTGGGTGATGTTTGAATCGGCTGACACTGATCCAATATATATGTTAAAATTTTCCTCTTTCCTCTTTGATTTTACGAGTATGACATACTTGCTAGTAAAGCAATTGCTGAAGCATAACAAGAAATACTTATTTCGACTATTTAGAATTTACAGGTTTTTTCTTTTGCTTAATTCCTGCGATTCCTGTTTTGCCTCCTAAAAGTAGCATCACAATACTCGTAACTAGTTTGCGGAGACATGGGATGAGCTTACAGGACTATATGAATTAATTGACGTGTGTTGATGATCACGTGGAACACCTGACATGTTCGAATTATAACAAAAACTGTTGAAAATACATTGAAATTTCCTTGGTTTTCGAGAAAAATTCATTCGTTCAGCCTTCCATGAAACAGAACATTTTCGTCTTGGAAAAGGTATCAATCATCTAATTATTGGGAGGAATATCGCCTTCTCCTACGTGGTCAAATCCAATCTACCTACTAAGCGGTTGTGCAAAAATATAAACTTTCTTGGGATAAATTCTAACAACAGCAAGAGATGTGAAGAGAATCTTGACAAATGATATATTTGTGATGATCTTTTCTCCTGCAGTACCAATAGAGGGGTTTGCCGGGAGCTCGAGAGTTGTCCAAGGTTTCTAATTATTGAAAAGCCGATGCTTTTAAGAAAGACTGAGGTGGGTATGAAACGGACGGTTGTTCTGGTTTCGGTTAATGCCATAGATAGAAATATTATATGGTTTTTCTCTAATCGGCGATTCTTTTACGTGTTATTATCATATACCGGTAGACTGGGAGGACACAGACAGCCTTACGTAAGACCAACAAGTCTACACCACAGACAGCGGGATGGACTCACATGAATACACCACAGACAGTTTTATAGTTATAGGCATACACCACATATGCTCGGAATGAGCGGGATAGACTGACATCAATACACCACAGACAATCTTACGAAAGACCAACAGGTATAAACCACAGATGATCGGAATGAGTGGGATAGATTGATTTGAATACACCACAGACAATCTTACGGATGACCAGACGGTCGGAATGAGCGGGATAGACTGACAAGAATACACCACGGAGAGTCTGACGGGTTACCAACACGCATACACCACAGATGGTAGAAATAAGCGGGATCAACTGACTGGAATACACCACGGACAATCTCAGGAAAAGGCAAGGCATGATACAATGCCAAGAGCTTTAGAGAAATCTAGACGAATATGATAATCGATCTCTCCCCTATCTAAAGTAGCTCTTAAGTTCGTTGACACCTTTAGCAGAGCAGTTTCACAACAGTGATTGAAACGATAATATCCCGACTGCCATTTAAAGAGATACGAGTGCCGATTTAGATGGTCAATAAGTTGGTTACTGATAAGTTTCTCGATCACTTTAGACAGGAAACATAATATACTAATAACTCTAAAGTTAGAAGTGGTGGAGGGGCAACGATTTTTAGCGACAGGAATTACAAGAGCTTGCTTCCATACATCTGGAAAAAATAAAGTAACTATTATATGGTTAAACAAATGTGTTACGACTTGCAGCACGGTAATAATAACTTTAAAAATTTGTGCGAAATCCCATCAGAACCAACCGCTTAAGAACGTATGTCACTCACAGCATTCACAGCATCATCATCTTCAACACAACATAATGCAAAGTAATCAGAAACCATAGCGGTATTAGAAGGATTGTTGTACATATTTACATCTCTAGGTGTTGGAACTTGAATAGAGCAGAAGTGCTGGCTTAGGACATCAGGTTCAATATTAAATGGAATCTTTTGGTGAACACCAAATTTCCGTAGATTACTCCACAATTCCTTCGTTGGAATTCTATGGTCAAATATGCAACGAAAATACCAGGTTAGGAATACGTTTGTATGCAGACCGCAAGTCTTCGGACCTCAGCGCCCTATAACGGCGATACAACAGTTCCCGCTGCTCATTTATGAGATTTTGAATATCACATGAGAACCATGGAATAGCTTCATGTCTCAATATTCTCAATATTCATGAAGCTCATTAACATATTGACTTCTCTCGAATCCAAAGACATTTTACTTGATGAGCTACGATTTTGGTGAACATTGCTAACTTGGCTGATAGCTTTTTAATTGGTCCTGACGGTATCCCCGGTTTACTCGTAAAAATATGTGGTTCTGTTCTTTCTCCTATTCTGTGTTATTTATTTAATCTCTCAACTCGTTGCGGTGTTATTCCGAAAGCTTGGAACATCTCATCAATTATGCCTCTTCACAAAAAGATGATAAATGCGAAATTTTGAACTAAAGAACATATATATAGGAGATGGAGTTGGATCAATTCGTTGAGCGGCATTAGCACCATGGTTTTTAATAAGAAATTAAAATAATCTACTCCATCTCTGGGATGTTGTCTAGCTCGCAGCAATGTAAAATCAAGACATTCAAGTTTCCTCACTTCCCTTAACACCACAAAAGGTTGATAAGGATGGGTAGATTGATGAGCTAACAAAACAGCCAATCAGACTAACACAACAGAAGGTCGATAAGGATGGGTAGATTGATAGGCTAACACCACAGCCAATCTGTTAACGGATGACCAACACCACAGAAGATCGATGAGGATGGGTAGATTGACGGGCTAACACCACAGCCAATCTGTTAACGGATGACAACAGGCTAACACCACAGAAGGTCGGTGAGAATAGGTAGATTGACAGGTTAACACCATAGCCAATCTCTTAACAGATGACCAACAGGCTAACACCATAAAAGGTCGGCATAAGAGGAATAGATTGCCAGGCTTACACCACAGACAATCGCTGGGAAATGACAGGTAAAACTAACTACAGTAAACTACAGCTAACATCTTTAACTTTTGTAGTCCAATTTAAGCCACTAGTGCTTTCGGAGTTTGAGTTTGTACCTTCTGATCTAAGCGCACTTAGATCTGAACTGGATCCCTTTCGAATTCTGTACGGTGATTCTCGCTTTTATACTTTTGGCGAAGCCCAGAATTATTCCCCACCATATATTTTCTGGCCTTTTAATATGAATGAATTTGATACAACGGATATGCACACACCCAACTGATTATGGGTTGATGTGCCAAGAACTTAATATGACAACGAAGCTGGTGGGATTAATTGGGTTTTGATTTGTTTCGGTACGCAAGTCTCTTTTGCTTTTATTCGTGGATTACGTCACGCACATTTGTATACTATGGAACTGACGTTTTTATGGACATGTACAACGAAGAGTTTGCGCAAAAAGTGAAATGTCGAGAAAATGACAGGCAGACAGGCTTTCATGAGGGTTTCTCCGGCGTGACAACATCAACATCTTCCGAATTATTATCGAGCAATCCGCAGAATAAGAGGTCCCCTTTACATCTAATGTTCGTCGATTTTGAGAAGGCGTTTGACAGCGTTGATCGCGAGTATATATGGACAGCTTTGCATAGGAGAAGCATCCCAGAAAAAAAAACCACCACCATTAAGAAGTCCTACTCAGGAGCCCAATATCACGTCTTTCACAAGGGTGAGCTGTCGGGGCCCTTCCAAGTGCTGAACGAAGTGAGACAAGTAAGCATTCTGTTCCTTTTGCTTTTCCTGGTTATTATTAATGACATATTGTCCTGGACTATACCGATGATGTATGTCTCCTATCCAACAAACAGAGTCATGTAGACCAAATGTCCGAAGCCCTAAGAATATTATGTGCGAGACTTTAATCAACATCAGCACAAATAAATTATTTATAAAGTCACACAAAAATGCAATAAATCTCCAATAAGTGTAACCAGAAACGTTCTTTGCATAAAGTCGTCAAAGGATTGATTCGTCGAATTATCTCTAAAAATTTAACTGCCGATAGTAAAAGCACATTTATATTTGAAAATATTAAAATCCGCGAAATAAATGAAGATTTTACATCAACTCCAATAAATACTGACATAAAATCATCTCAAGGAACACTTTATTTTCGAGATATAGTACAAGAAAAAATACTTATTCAGAGTCGACTGCTACTCCTGTCGAAATAGAGTCCCGACCCGCCATAAAAGTCGTCAACAGAGTTTCAAATTGACGACAACTGAAGTAATAAAATCCGTTGAAGTGTGTTAAAATCACTTAAAGTATCTGCTGAAAGGGGAAAACAAGATGTTTTATTTCGCGGTCATTAAAATTTTAATCCTTGATAAAAGCGTTTGAATGTTCTGACAGAGTCTGGTGAATGTTTTGAGAAACGCTATCAATCCATTAATCTTCAAGGCACTGAAAAACTAGCTGACCAGCTGACTGTTCGTTATTAATCTTAACATCACACTGCAAATATCTTCCAAGGATATTCTGTAAAAAAACAGAGAGAGTGTTTACAGCAAAATTTTCGATGTTAATTCTTCTGGAAGACGTCACAGTCAAAAATTGTAATCATCTTGAATGTTGAGTCCTTTTATCCTTTAGTCTATTCACCAGTCCAGAAATTATGAGATTTGTAACTATTCAATGGAGTACTTTCGACGGTACTGAGTGACTGAAAATACTGGAGACACTTAAGACATTTATTGAAGGAATGTCGGGACCCTTATTCGTCGGCATTGTACCTTTCATATGACGTTTTCTGTAGTGCGAAAAAAGCCTTCTCCGCAAATTACCAGATTATTACGAGCTCCTTTCAAAGCAGTACCTGCATCTTGAGTTTTCTGAATTGGGCTCTTATTTACCACAGCAAAAGGGAAAAATTAAGCAGATTCAGCGCGTCTTTGCGATTTCTTTTGTGTGGGAGAAGTGAGGCAAGTACTTATGTGGACATGTTATGTATTTTTTTGAATACACGAGGCAATTTTGTTATGGAAGAGTTCTGAGTTTTGTGGTAGAAGTACGAGAAGTTTGTCAGAAGTTCTTTGTAATTAAAGCTCTTTGGAGAAATTATTTCAAGAACTACTTAAGAGTAATGATTAACGGCTTATGATCGCGGTTTGGTGTTTACCTTTAAAAGTAGAAAAAGAAAATGTTAAGACGTAGCAGAAAAAGAGATTAGTGCCGAGAGTCCTTTTAAGTTCAAGGCATCATATTGCATTCCCACTCCTTTGACCCAACCCGGAAAGATGACGAAAGATTTCGCTACAAAATGAAATGGATAAAGATGAATGAGTTTTACTTACTTATGAATATAGAAAAGCCTCTGCAGGAAATATGAGCGCTTATAGAGGCTTCAAATGCCGAACACCCGCAGCGGATATACCACTGCATTGCGTCAACAAATCTGATGCACTATGTCAGAATACCGACGAATCCGTCGACCTAAAATGAGGAAGGATGAAGAAATGTGTTGTGAGCTGTGGTACAGATCACGTGGGATGGTTAGAGAGCGGAAGACGACCATGGATCAGTGACGCCATATGGTGCAAACTACAGGAACGGAAGCAGATTAAATAACACGTCGCAGTTAAATAACACCTCATAACCGCATACCTTTTTCTATAGAAGAGCGTTCAAAAAAGATACCCATGCCCGGATACCCATAACCTGATACGCATTGCTTGTCGGCTTATCGAGTTGCGACAGAATGGCTCGGGACCAATAAACTGAGAAACCGCACCTTTTTTTGCCAGGTGATCCGACTTCTCATTGCCTTCAATGCCCTCGTGCCCTAGTACCCATGTCAGCGTAATGCTGTTGCTCTGAGCCAGTCCTTTTAGAACAGTGAGACAGTCCCAGACGATTTTAGACTCAAAGGTGTAGGACCACAGAGCCTTGAGTACCGCCTGACTGTCGGACATAATATATACTTTAGCACAACGTATGGCATGTATCTCTGCTTGAAAGATTGTTAGTGCAGAACCGTTCAGGGGGGCATATTGTCACCCCTATTGTGGGTGCTTATGATAGACAACCTCCTACTTTCGTTCACCGAGATCAGTTGCAAAGTAGTCTGTTACTTTGCAACTGATCTCGGTGAACGAAAGTAGGAGGTTGTCTATCATAAGCGCCCACAATAGGACTGACAATATGCCCCCCCCCCCCCTGGTGCGGATTATATCGTAATCCTTGCAACAGGCAAATTTAAGACGGTACTTTATGAACTTTTACAAAACGCGATCCGACTGGTTATTGACTAAGCAATGGATTGTGGGTTAAATATAAGTCCACAAAAAACTTTCTAGAATTGGGACAATTAAGTTGGAGTTGAGCACTACAGTAAAGTAACCCCTTGTGGGGGCATGGGGCGGAAGAAGACCGTCAGCCGATTCGAGACAGCGATTGCAAGTAGACCTACAATTTAAAGTATATTCCGGACCACTGAACTTTTCTGTGGAACCCCCGTGACCTTTCTATCGTGATCTGTTGTCAAGAGATGGAGTTGGATCAATTGGTTAAGCGGCACGACCACCATGCTATGGTTCCCGGGTTCGAGAGCAGGTCTCCTCGTGGGTTTTAAAATTGAATTAAGCAATGCAAAAACAAGACATTCAAGTTTACTCGCTTCCCTTACCCTAATTCCTTTCCGACCAAAGCCGTGCTAATGCATCAAAGGAGTTTTCCCTAGGCTTTGACCACATCGTAAAAAAAAAACCATGGACCGCCGCCGGTGGAATTCGAACCTGGGACCTCCAGACTTGTACGTCGACACAGTATTACTTATTCCACCGACGACGTAATACTTGTTACGGAAAAGACAGTATTGTGTGCACACGTTCCCTTGAAACCATGCTTAATATACCCCCATGCATATCTTTGTTAAGAAGGAAGGAGTGCCACCGCTGCTGTCAGACTTTATTTTTGGAACAGTTAAATCCATTTAGAACAAATAACCCCAAATGAACCCAATATCCATGTTCGAGGTGGTACAGTCGATCTCACCCGAAATCAATCGGACAAGCGATTGCCTCATAGAGACCATGACAAAGTTCTCTGCGACCACTCCCACAAAGAACGAATGGGAAGCGAACGAATAAGTCACGGACTCTACATGCATTACGCTCTGCAACGACGCCTCCAAATCAGGAAATAACGTAGACGCGGGATCTATTGCAAAGAATCAGGTGTAGAAAATACACCACAGTCTTTCAGATAGAGTTCTGTATCCGAACGGAGACACGCTGCCAGAGCTCAGAATAAACCAAGTAGTCATCGTGGAATCCAGAAGCACAAAATCTCTTCCAAGCTTTGCTATTTAAGTTCCTCAGGTGTCGTGAGGTGCCGTCGAGCCAGGGCCGAAACACGCACAGAACTCCACCACCAACAGGTGAACACGGGTCAGATAAGTGGCGATCCGAACGATAGCACCAGAGGGCCATATATCCGGAGAGACAACCGCTAGGAAGGTGCTCTCTGGGACAAACATCTTAAAGGAAGCCGAATATGAACGGCCGTGGGCAGGACTGATTCGTCTACATGCGATCATATCACAAGGAATGCCGGCCTGAAGAGAGATATGGTTGACAATATCGCCCTCAAAAGTATCCCGGTGGACCGTGGATACAAAATTACATTTAGGCCGCTGTGCTGGTCTAAGCGCGGTGACGACAGGACGAGAAGGTGGACAGTCGCCCATTACAGCCAGCGCAGGGCGATCCATGGAGGCAAGATGGTCATTGTTCAGAGGCTCAGACAGTAAGGCGAGGTTAACAAGAACCTCAGATTGAGAAGGTGGAAGGCCACTCACCCCCGAGTGATGAGAGGGGGCTAAGTCTTGAGACTCAATGGCAACAGTAGCAGCTGGCGGAACAGTGGCGGCACCATTGCGACGCTTACGGTTACGGGGTGCCCGAGAACCATGAGTAGGCTGGGGTCCGGCACGACTTAGTATGGGTGCGGTGCAGTCATCAGGGTGAGCAGGGTCGGGCAACTGACCATCGGACATAATAATAATTTGTTTAGAATTGCTTGGTGGTTGAGAATCATTGCTGTATTAAACAGAAAAGGAACCGTACAAATCGGTGCAGGCGTTACAAAAGTAGGTTCAATCCACATCTCCCATTCCCACTCCACCAAATATTTGTTTCTCCAGGTATCAATCGGGGAATGTACTCTAACAATAAAACAAATATCATCCATATCGGCCTACGTGTTAGTTAGACTACCCCTTTCCGCACCCTAGGAGAAAAAAATTAACAATTTCACGTAAATCTCTTTAACTATTAATTAGATCGAATTGACAAATATCGAGAAATCCTCTTAAATACTGTCCGGACGGTTCTACGGGTAGGTAGTTCATTAAATCTTCTTATTGGTGGTACTACCGTAGGGTGGATTAAACATATTCAGAGGCAGATCGGCTTTATTAAAAAGTGTAATTTTTACTTTATCCTGCTATTGATGATTAACAAACATTAAATGCAGTTTTAATACACCACCCAATTTGGTGCAAATGAAAAATTCCACTAAAGTCTCCTAAAGCCGAAACGATTCGTTGATTTGTTAATGAAATTTAGCCGAGCATCCGATCATATACACAAGGTAAACACAAATATTTGTTATACTGAAATTTCGTTTGTCTCCCTCTTTTTAACCCCCACCACGACGCCAACGTGTAAATTGTTCAAATTCCATTCCATAACTGAATTTACCAAAGCCTTGCACATTCCGCTGTTGATTTGGATAATTTAAATTGGATTTCATTTGCCAACAATAAATTCAATTTTTCCTCTTGTTGTTGTTTTATAGCGTTCATATTACACGTTGAAAACAAGTCCAAAAATTAAGCCTCAAAAGTCCACACTTTATTTGGCCATCCTGTTCTGGTTTTAAAGTTCTATTTTTACTTTATTTTGAATGCGTCGGGCTTTGTTTGAACGTACTATAAATGGTATACCCAACTCTTCCTGATTACCAGAGAAATAAAGTCGAATACACACCAACCGCAATAAATGGCGGCAAATTCATTAGGAAATTCTCTGGAAAACAAATTTGTGTAATTTTGCAATTTATCTAAAAATGAATTGTCCGAAATAAATGATGAAATTTAAGCAGAAATTGTTGCGGTTTCCAACAATAAGTATAATTATGCGGAATTTTGTATGCAAGCTTGTTTACGTATGAAAATTTAATTAAAGTTTTTTGTTTTTTAATTACCACTGAAGAATGAATGAATGAATGAATCGACGTTCATAAAATGTACAATGCCTTAAACACATATAAGAAAACATTTTATGACAAGGGAAGGATCATGACCTTTAGCATGTGGGATATCTTCAGGCAGCAGGACTGAGAACCGAAGGCGTATACAAGGGTAGGAGGCATGACCCACCAGAAATAAAGAGGAAATCTGAAACTTAGTTATTCAATCAATGGCTGAGTTTAAATTCCTATCTATAAATAAATTTTCAACTAGACAGAGTTGGATCAATGCGGCGTTTAGCGGCAAGACCAACATGCCATGGGTCCCGGGTTCGAGACCAGATAACCGTGAGCTTTTATTAAGAAATTAAAAATAATCCACTCCGTCTCTGGGCTGTTGTCTAGCTCGCAGCAATGCAATAAGACTCAAGTTTCCTCACTTCCCTTACCCTAATTCCCTTCCGGCCAAAACCATGCTAATGCATCAAAGGGTTGTCCCCTAGGATTTGGCCACATCGTATAAAAAAAACTACAAAATCTTTTAAATAAAAATTTTATATTATGATGATTGGCTGCTTGACATACGCGTTGAACTTCGTTTTTGTGAAGTCTGTTTAAAATTGATTTGATTAACAACTTCACAGATCCTATAATATCTGACGAGGATGATCTTATGCAAGAGTAAAAGAAAACAATTCATAAACCCTAACCTTTAGCTCCATGGAGGACATAACAATCCTTCAATGGAATATTAGAGGGATTTTAAATAATCTCCCACAACTACAGTTGCTAGTTGACCATTATACACAGAAAATAATTTCACTACAGGAGACAAATATTCTGATAGGAGAAGAGCCTGAACTGCTATTAGGATATAATTTCATAGCGACAAATAACGTGAGGGTAACCAGACACGGAGGTGTTGCCATTCTGGTAGATCCAGGTCTCTCCCACAGGGAAATAAATTTAACGACTCCACTGACTTGCTGCGCAGTAAGTATACAAACGAATCCACAACTTACAATAGCGTCTCTGTACATTGAGTGTGACCGAAGGTTAACCCAGTCAGACTTGGAACAACTATCAGGTCCTCAAATCCTAGGTGGAGATTTCAATGCATATAGCCCCAACTGGAGCTGCGTGGAGTGAAATAGTAAAGGCAGGATCGTCTCCAACTGGCTGGGGGACGCACCCTTGGTATTACTCAATGATACCACTCCAACTCACATTTCCAATTTTTAAACCTTTTCCTCCATTGACCTATCCCTATCCTCTCACGCCATTAACAACCTGGACCGTGCACAGCAATCCAGAAGGAAGCGACCACTTCCCGATTATAGTTAGAATTAACAAGGCTACGACGAATTACAATCCTTTAATACGTTTTAAACAAAATAAAGCTGACTGGGAAAAATTCCGAGACGCAATGGCCCGAATAGCCCAGGAAATACCCAGGTCAGAGAACGTAAACCGGGAAGCTGCTATAATCGGGAAAATAATCAGGATGGCGGCATCACAGAGCATTACATCTGGTCACCCTGCCCCTCACAAACAGCCCCATTGGATGAGCTACGAAATTAAAAAACAGATAAGGGTCAAAAATAAAGCCTGGAGGACTTTTCAGAGGCACCCTACGACAGAGAATGCAATCTAATATCGCAGGGAATCGGCGAAATCCAAAAGGATGATAAAGATCGCGAAAAAGGAATCTTGGGAGAAATTCGCAAACTCCATCGATCCTTCTATCAGCCTTGCCAAGGCATTGGAGAAAGGTCAAATCTTTCTATGTAAACAAGACACCTTCCATAATTTCGAACCTAGAGTTCAACGGCCGAATTATTCACGACTCCTTGCAAATTGCCAATGAACTAGTGTTTTCATTGTCGGTTTCATTTTCACATTCTGTCATCTCCCAAAACCACAATTTCAATATAAGTGACATACCATACGCTCCCGACCCAAAGAAAAAACTCACATATCCAATATATCCAATTACTTTTCAAGAGCTAAGTATCACGCTTAGCAATTGTAAAGGTAGTGCTCCTGGATACGACAAAATTTCCAATGGCATGATCAGGAATGTCAATTTGCAACTCCAGCATAGAATTCTCGAACTGAACAGCAACATCCTGAGGACAGGGTTTTATCCTAGCTCATGGAAGTTGGCTATACAGATTCCACAAGGTAAAAAGTCAAACTTAAATTCTATAACAATTACTCCAAAGGATCTACGACCTATTTCGCTGCTACCCTATATATCGAGACTCCTCGAAAAAATTCTGAGCACAAGGCTAGGGCAACTGTTGGAGGATGAACTATGTATCATCGCATAAACATGGTTTCAGAAGCGGAAGAGGTACAACTTCTCTACTCTTAGAACTGGAAGCGGATGCCGGAAGGGCACTAGCTCAATGCAAAGAATTCCACTACCTGTCCTTGGATCTGGAGAAGGCCTATGACAGGGTTTGTAGCCACATAATTATCAAACAGATGTTAATCTGGGGAGTCGACAGATCTTTCTGTCAACTCATATAAAATTTCCTAAAAAATAGAACACTTCGAGTCAGGGTGAATGGGTTCTTTTCAGGAACTCGAGCATTAGATAACTCGCTGCCACAAGGATCCCCACTATCAACCACACTATACAACATATACCAACACGGACTGACAACTATACTTGAAGACCAACACGACATACATTTTTACACCTATGCAGACAAGATAATATTGGGAACATCCTTCGATTCCTGCGTGTCTTGGACCCATATCAGTGTCATCTCATTTGATGAAGCACACACGTTGAGTTTACGGACACACTCAAAGGCCAGCACTGTATTGAACTCTGTACTGTCTATACACCTGATTGTCGAGTTCCACCACTATTTCCTTACCCCTCACCCGACTCACCAGCAAGTAATCCAGTGCACAGACCAGAGCCAGCATCTCGGCGTGAAAGACTGAGGTGTATGCCCCCAGACTTAGATGGGTGTTCTTACTAAAGATTCCTGCATATGCTTTCCATCAATCTTGGATCCATCCCTGAAAATTGTAACGTCGGTTAGACGGTTTTTAGGGAGGGATCCATCCTTTATAAGAGTTTCGTGGTATTTATCAATTACCCTTACTTTGATTACAGGCATTTCAAATTCCGGCGAGACCTGTACCAGTTTCAGCTGCGATTAATACGAAGAGCAGTTCTCTTCATATGTACTTCTATTGGCAGCAAACCCAGTATCACCTCTAACGACAGTGTGGCGTCGTTCGAAAGGCCCATGTTAGCCCCACACACGCTATCCTCTAAACATTACCAGACTACCGAGGCATATGATATAATGGGTCTCACCATCATATACGTAGTGTAGATCCAGTATGCGCCATCTAGTGAGATGCCCCACATTCGACCACACACCCTCCCACATTGATGTAGAGCCTGGTTCGCACTTTGGATTTTTTTCCTCAACATGTCTTTTCCAGATAAGTCTTGAATCCAGGAATATCCGCGGGACAGTAAGTTTTTCTCCAAAGAGTTCTACTAGTATGAAGTCTAAATTCTTTCTTTTCCTAGTGCATTTATGAAGAGCTCCTGTTCTACACACCATTGCTTCACCACCTTCAGACCTCTCCTTATGGTGTCTGTTACGGCACATATGAACTTATCCCTTGCCACGTTGTGTATGCCTTCTTTTTCGAGTCTGTGTAGTAATAAGTTAACAGTAATGTTAAACAGAATGGGGGATACCATTCCTCCCTGTGGGCATCCTCTGTCTACCATCCCGCGCAATATCAATTAACCTTTCTGTATATTTACTCCTTAGTTCCACGTTCAATCAAAGCATCCTCCAGCCTTCCGAGGTCTATTTTGCCAAAGGCTCCTTCAATGTCCATTATTGCGGCCATCCCTATGCCGTTGCAATTAAGCTCTTTTTCCGCCACTCGCACCACCTAATGAGTGCCGTTTCGGTAGATCTCCCAAGACAATAAGCGTGCTCGTTCCTACTTAGTGTATAACTAACGCGCACAGTCCCTTCGATGTGGTAAGCTACAGTTCTCTCCATTGATTTGAATAGCTCAGTATAATCTTTTCTTCCAGGTTTTGGTAGAAATATGACCACGAAACCAGGACATATCCTATTGCTAAGCATGTTGTGTATATTCCCCTTAGTATTGGTGCTACAATCTCACTGCCTCACTGAAGTTGGGCTAGGAATATACCATCTAATCCTTCTGCTTTGAACGGTTCAAACAATCTAGTAGGTCATACCCCTCAAGCGACACAACCCTTTCTACCATAGAGCTAAACATACCATTCACCCACTGTTTCCAGAGATGCCACGGCAGGTTCGATTTGTAGCTTCCCGGAAAGTGAGTTTCCAGCAGGATTTTATTTGTTTCGTCCCAGGGTCTCTGACGTCTATCCCGTTCTGTAAAGAACCAATCCGAGTCTGGAGACCACGTTTTTTGAGACCATATTCTAAATTCGGCAGACTTCAGAGATACATTTCCTTTCACGACTCTCTCTTCTTTTTTCGTAGAGCTGACTAAGTATGGGTCGGTTGAAAGAATTCCTACACTTCTACTTTCGTGCTTCTAGTTTCCTGTCCCACTAAGCGGGTTGAGTCCTGTTCCACTACTTCAGTTGGAGTGCAGGCTTTGCGATACGCCTCCTCTGCAGCTCTCCTCCCTTACACTGGAATGAATGTTCGAAACTATTTCATTGGTGAAAGTATTTTGTTCAAAATATTGAATGTCTAAACCAATAAGTGTTATTTTTCCAAAAATCTTACCAAACCTCTTTTTGGTAACGACCGTATAGGTTATAAATGATAGGAAGGGAGGACTGTGACTTACAGACAGACGGGAGGGATAAACAGACAAAAACTATAAATATCTGGTAAAAACAGCGTCTATGGTTTTGACAGTCGTTGACTCATAAAAATTCTACCCCTCCGCTCAACAAAAACCTCGATCCACGACTGACACACACTATGTCCTAATAACAAGTCTCCATGTTTAAATCCAAAACACTCCCAATGGCAATTTATTTATTTAAGCTTAATACAAGCTATTACATAATTTTAATACTACAAGCTGTAATAAATTATGACATAATAAATAAATAGTAAAAGCTACAATATGAGCTCTACTTAAAGTAGATACGGGCTCGAAGGAAGAAGAATTAAGAAAGGCGATCAAGATGGGCGGGTTCAAGATATAAGGCTTTGTGAAGGGATGATATACTCAGATGGAAGTCAAAGGAGGAAAGGTCGTTGACTTTTCATAGCATCCTGGTAATTGGTTCGCTTTGACCGTAGTTCGTGCGATGGCGGTCGAGTCGGAAAAGGGGAGTGGACCTAAGGTTGCGGGGATTGGTATAGATGGGTAAAGATTGCAGGATTGAAGGGCAGTCTATGACACCACTTAATAGCTGATGAGTGAAGAGAATGTCGGAAACATCACGACGTTTGATTAAAGGTTGTAAGTCTATCAGTTTCAGACGGTTTTCATAAGGTGGAAGGTTGAATCTATCTACCCACGGAAGATCACGTAGAGCGAAGCGAATGAACCTACGCTGGACGGATTCAATCCACTTAATGTGGGTTGTTTGTGTAGGTGATCATACCTGGCTGGCATATTCAAGGAGAGTTCTAGCGAAGGAGATATAGAGAGATTTGGAAACATAAGGATTGGAGAACTCGTTGAACCAGCACTTCACAAACCCTAGCACGGAGTTAGCTCTGTTAATTATGCTGTCAATGTGGGAACGGAAATTGAGTTCACTATCACAGATTATTCCTAGGCCACACAAAGAGGTAACGATAGGGACTGGTACGTCGCTTAGTATGTAGACTCTCGGGGAGGATGTAAGACGCTTGCGGGAATAAGAGATGGACTGGCATTTGGGGACATTGAGTTCAAGAAAGTTGTTCATGCACCATGTGGTGAAGGAATCGAGATCTTTTTGCAGGAGAAGAGAGTCGGTTGTGGAAAAGATATGTTTAATTATTTTCATGTCATCAGCATAAATGGACAGCTCTGAGTGATTGATGACACATTCAACATTATTTATTGTAAGGATGAAAATTAATGGACCGAGGTGGCTGCCCTGGGGGACGCCGGAACGAGCGACAACAGAGTTAGAAATGGATGAGGTGAAAAGAACATTGTACCGACGGTTGTTGAGGTAGGATTGAATCCAGGAGATGAATCGAAGGGGAAGCCTAGGCGATCAAGTTTGAACAAGATAACATTATGGAAGATCTTGTCGAAGGCTTTACTAAAATCGGTGGCGATAACATCAACATCTTTACCGTTTTTCAGGGCACATAGTGTTTTGGAGACGAAGTCAGTAAGGTTGGTGGTTGTCGATCTTCCTTTGAGGAAACCATGCTGGGAGAGGGAGAAGATAGACTTACAGTGGAAGAACATGGAATCATAGACCAATTTTTCGAATAGTTTAGGTATGGGTGATAATTTAGCTATGGGTCTGTAGTTCTTGCAAACTTTTTTGAAGATGGGAATAATATACGAGTTTTTCCATAAATGAGGGAAAACCCCTTGAGTGACCGAGAGGCGGAAAAGCAAGGTAAGGGGTTGAATTAGATGCATGGCACACTTTTTCAGAACGATGGCCGGAATGCCGTCAGGACCTGGGTTGAAGTCGTCTTCAAGCCCGTTGATACTGGCGGCGATTAGTTCGGGATAAGGGTCGAAAGACGTAAACGATGTTTGAGTGCATTTGTCCGAGAATGAAAAGTAATTAAGGTCAGGTTGTAGGAAATTGTCGCTGAAAGATTTACTGAAGAAGTGTGCAAAGAGGTTGACGATAACCTTAGGATCAGACGAAGAGGTATTCTCAAGTTTTAGGGTAGAGGGCTAGTTTCCATCCGTTGGTGGTATTCATAGTAGAGGATATAACAACGTTCAAAAAAGAGGTATAAGCAGATAGGTAGGAAGAATAGTCAGACTAGGTCTGGGATAGAATAAAAGTTTGCCAACGTTTATTTCTCCTGTTGCGGAGAGAGCGTAATTCTTTGTCGTGCCATACGGGGGATGGGGAGTAGTTTGTACGAGGAAAAAGTTGGATAGATTGTGTAAGACAAGCATGTATTTCTGAATAGAACGCCTCCAGATCCGCCATCGTCCAGGCAGGTGTTGTTTTTTCTGAAATTTAAAAGTATATTTTTTTGCGGCTGCTCACCAGTGCACCAGGAAATAGCATCTGAATTTAAAGCAAGGGTTAAACAACATCTTCACCTAATCCTAATAAGTGGCGTCAACTAAAGATTTAGTAGAGGATAGCATAGATATAGAGGTAAGATGGAAAAAGTGAAAAACCTATCATCTAGCGAACTATGGGTTCGAACCAATGCAAGTGCAAAAACGTGATTTGGATTGGGTGTTTTTGAAATAGAGGAAGACAAGATTTAAAATTTGAAGTCTACTAAAGAACTGTACCACATAGTTAGCAAAAGTTCTCCACTGTTGAAGGAAAACAAGTGCCAAATACTGCTTTTGTCGACAAATATTATTATTAAATAAAAAAACTTTGAAAAGCTATGAATTTAGAAAAGTTTTTGAAAGTTGTTGTTTTGCATTTGTTCGTTAGCATGAAAAGACCTTAGGATTGTTCGAGCAACCAGTGAACTTTAAGAGTTGCTTGTATCCAGAAAACTTGAGCCTCAGACAAGATTTACTCCAAAACAGCTGGGCTTTTGCAATTTGAACACGACAAGGACGTATTAAACATTTTCCCCTTATTTTTCGCATAAAATAACCTGGTAAACTGCAGACATAGTGTTATTCCTTGCGGAACACTTGTTCAGAAAATTTTAAATATTCAAAACTTCTTTTCCGAACGTTTTTTTGTGAACTTTTTTCAACATTGTTACGAAACTATTCGAAAGTGAAGGGGTAAAACAGTACAATAGTTCTGAGTTTTTTTTTTCTCTCTGAACACGTACCCCCAAAGGTGGTGTATCTTGTGAAAATCGTATTCGTATCTACAGCCGCGGGTAACTGGGTCGGACATAATTTGTTTATCCCAACGAGCAACTTCATGGGAATTTCGAAGGAGCCGAATAAAAGCTTAACAAGTCACGATTCTGTGCATCTGTGCATGGTTTATCTTCTTTTCAGTCGCACATTACGAAATTTTTCATCAAATTTGGCAAACATAATAGGGAAAATCCTTCCAAGGCTGGATTCTACACTTATTCGGAGTGGCAGGGGATAGGAAGATGCTCGGGGCTACTGAAATTTGTTGAAAGTTTTTTCTTACCCAACAGTGCGATAGAACTAGAGCCACTTATAATTTCTTGGAAATTTATTCAAAGCCTGAACTTTGTAGTTTGATTACATTTTCATGGCAGATAGATAGGTGAAACTAGAACATCCTGATCCTGGAGGTAGGTTCATTCTCAACCACACGACTATAAAATTTAAGCGTCCTAGGATTCAATTGAATCATAAAACGTTTATCACAACTCCAGTGATTCTATCGCCTGCTACTGCAGAAAATACAGGAGTTTTCTAGCAATCGCAAACTTCCGAAAAACCAATTTCATCAAGGAGAGATACACAAGGTCATAAAATTGCCTTGAAAGCTTTACAAATTCGCTCCGGGAGTTTTTCTGTTTTTGAAATTGAATCGTTCACCTCATTTCGGAAAGAACGAAAGATAGTCACAAAGTCTGTCACGAGCCTCATCGGTAAGGAACAGGATCGTAAAGAAAAGCTTAAGCAGAACCGTCCCAGAACAATAAAGATGCAAGAGCTCTGGAACTAGATTCGTTATCGCAACTTTTACTTTATTTGAATAATTCCACTGAGAAGTGAAGTTGTCCTATGCGTTTGAGGAGAAAGGACTTCAGCTGTTTCCTGTCTATTTGTAAATTTATGTCAAATGGTGAAAATGTAATTTACAGATTTTTACAGTCTCAACGGAATTTGGATAAATATTGCTAAGTGGAAGATTTTAGATTTCATTGTCGTGCCGGTGTGGTGGGATTTGGGTATTTATTGGATTTTTGTTGGCTCTTTTGCGTTTAGAAAGGAAGTATTGTAGCGTGCATGAGGTAGGCCACGAAAACAAAGAATGAACCGTGTAATGCGCTTGTCCAAGTGGCCAGAGATGTCAAATGTAGAAAGTCAAGGACGAATCCAACCTATGGTGAATATGTGAGGTGAAAATGTGCAACGGAAACGGAATTAAGCTGAGTACAGTGAAACCTCCCTGTAGCGGACACTGTTCGTTCCTAAGAAAATGTCCGCTATTAGGAGGTGTCCGCTTTTCAGAGGTGGAAGTTTTAGGCAAATAGATGCTTGGGACTGAGAAAAGTGTCCGCTTTTAAGAGCTGTCCGCTTTTCGGAGGTGTCCGTAAAGAGAGTTTTCACTGTACTATAAATAGGGCTGAGAGGTGGAAGTTTTAGGCAAATAGATGCTTGGGACTGAGAAAAGTGTCCGCTTTTAAGAGCTGTCCGCTTTTCGGAGGTGTCCGTAAAGAGAGTTTTCACTGTACTATAAATAGGGCTGAGTATGTAGCAGCCTGGTTAGTTTAGAGTGCGGAGAGATTACTTGTGATACTGTCAAGAGTTGGTTGTATTTTAACCAGTGAAGTGATAAAGGGCCGTTCAAGTAGTACGTAACGCAGTTAGGGGGGGGGGGGGGGGGGGTCGTCGTGTGAAAGGTTACGGTGCTTAAGGTACTCTGAACTCGTGACTCACGGCTCAGATTAGCACAATAAGCCGTGTACCACGAGTGCATAGTTTGGACTTTAAGAGTCAGACCGTTACGGTTAAGTAAAACCACCTAAACTACAAGTCATTGCACACACACATTAGGGTCAAAGTGGGCTGAAATTTCGTTTAATTTACATTACTTCTTATTCCTATATTTTGCGCAGCATAATTCACATTTTTAGGTAAAAATAATCATGTGAGTGTTACGTAACGTTGGGTGGGGGGGGGGGGGGGGGGTTTTGGTAACGCGAAATGTTACGGCACGTTACAAGGGGGAGGCGGTCAGAAATCTGTATATTATAAAACAAATTGTGAGATGAACTAATCGGTGAAGTGAATAAAAACTGTGAAAATTGATTGCAAATAAGTGTCTTAATTAATCGGCCGAGCCCGAAGAACCCCGTTATGTTACAGTATACTGGTTTTGGATTTAAGCTTCCTTGGGGGTTGCGTTCTTAATCCGCCGGATACTTCAAAAGCTCTCTACGAAGTTGGCTGCGGCCATTATGTCATCCAAAGGGGTGCTAGCTGTCAATGTTACTTTTTCTGTGGTGAATATTAACTTAGGCTTAGGTTTTTCCAACTCCTTATAGTCACTGGTTCACTTCACCTCTTGTGAGGCATAGGACGTCTACTACATCGACTCTCCATCTGTTTCGGCTCTGCGCCAACTCCTTCAACTGTTGGGTTTCTTTCTACGGATTTTCTCTACGTGTTGCCCAGTCATCCATTTCGGCGTCTTCGTTGGGTTTTGTGAGGGTTCAAATCTGTTGAGAGATGTTGTTTGGTTGTTTCAGTAGGTTGTGGCCTAGCCATTGCCACTTTTGTCTTCGAACACCAATATTTATACCGCCCTAGCCGGTAAGCATTCGTAGGTCTTTGTTGTTAATGACGTCCAGCCCTTCCAGTAAATGCAGAGTTCCAGCCCTTCCAGTGATGTGAAGTCAAAAAAATTAGGGATCATAACTTGGCCTTAATATCTCAAAAAATCTGAATGTAGTAGGGACTAGAATCACTTATGTGCTGATCATTTTTAGCCCCGATCTACGGGAATCGAACAGTTTTTAGATATCAATGTACTGCACACCAGCTCGAAAAACATGGTTTCGTGAAAAATGCGTTTAAAGTTTTTAAATTACTTTTGCGTGCATCGACTGGCCGTGATGAAATTGCGTACAACTTATTTTCTAGGACAGATATGATTAAAAGGCTTTTTGAAGCCAACGCACTATCCCCTAAACACCAAACACTAATTCCCCTTAACAGTATCTCCCCACCTTTCTACCACCTGCGCCACCATCACTGCGCTACCACTATTACCGCCACGCCCTCCAACGACCCACGGTCCCTTCATTTAGACATTTACCCGGAAAACATACCCTCAGGAGCAAAAGCCTTGAAGGATGCAATAAACGTACAGCCGTATCTCGCCTTCGTACAAGAAGAAAATTTAATGCTGACATGAGACATCCTCTTAATGGTAGAATTTTCACCCTTGTTAGTGTGACCCACAATAGATTATTTTACTAATGGAGCTGCCATATTACTGTATCCAGGCCCGCGGATGTTGTGATTATATTTAGGAACCGCCGACCCTTGGATGAGAGTCTATTGTATTTACCTCTGCACCATCGGAGCATTGTGCACTATTGGGGCCCGTTGCGAGTACGCATAGCGCACGAATACGCCCGGTACTATTCCGCACGCTCCCGCTACAGTCTGCAAAATTGAAAAATACGCTCGCCACACAAGTATGCACGCTCCCGATACAGACAAAAAAATCTAAATATACGCCCGCCATAAATGCATGCTCCTATTACTGCATTCTGGCTTTCACACATTTGAGACTGGCGGCTTACCGAGTGGGTTATGTAAAATCTCATACGTATAGACGAGATTTGTTAGCTTAGTTCTTATATATTTTCCAGATATAATTAAAATCTTTATTAACCCAAGTAAAAATAAGACTCAACTGCAGAAACATTGCCAACTACTGCGGAAATAAAGTATGAGCATACCGTGCTTGGTTTGGGCTATTTCGTGCGTCTTTTATTGATTCCTGCCTGAAGCGGGCTGGCATTTGGAAAAGCATAAAGCATCATTTAAGTGCCATTCAGGCGTTTTGATGATGTGCTGTTTCAGGCTAGGAATGGGCGAGTTTTACTTTAACTCTGGACTGGTCAAAAAAGTTTTCCTAGATGCCTATAAGTTACAAGGAAGCAATTTTCATTTGGATTATAATACAACTACTGATAGACCTTATATTACATGAGGCTGGGAACGGTTAAATTGCTTGTCTACATTTGGACACCAAACCTGCGTGTATGAAGAGGCCCTTACGTTTTGATTTAAAAAGCAAACACAAAGGTACTTACCACTCAGTTGAATAAATCGTCTATCAAAGTAAAAACGAGCAGTTATGAAGGAGCCTCTGAATTTCTTTTACATCCTTATCGTGTTTTCGCATAGCCTACGAGTCCTCCTTTACGTCCATAGCAACGGAGAATGAAATGTCTTCACTCGCCTGCAAAATAAACATTTTGAGGTTAAAATTAACCACAAACAAAAACACTTAAAATACAACTGGGGAAAACATAAATCTCGAAAATTAGTACACCTGCACACTTCAACCGAAATCACAGAAAAGGTAATTGCGTTGCGTCCTTAAATTTGCCGCTATAAATCGTTTCCCGGCCAAATGTTGTCAAAATTTTATGTCTTCCATCAAGCTAGCTGCTAGCCAAAAAATAGCTCATTTAGAGTAATTTATGAACCACGAAATACTTACAAATTTATTATAAAGTCAGGTGTAAATCTTGCCGAGATGACAATAAAGGGCGCCCATAAGCCCAGTCATAAACACAACAGGCAACTTTTTGTTTTTATTTACCCCAATCCGATTTGGGGGGGGGGGGGGGGGGGTGGAAAGTGTCATGATCATGACTCGGGTGAGTATTACAGGCTCACTAAAAATTTGAAACATCTGCTCACAGCTGTTCGGTCATGCAAATGACTCTCCGGTTAGAGTCAGCCACCCCCTCGGTAAACAGAAGTATGCAAATTTATTTTTCTGAGGATTTAAATCTTATGTTCCAAATTTACAGATTAAGCAAGCAGTTCCGAGGAGATTTGCACAGAAATTTGCTTTTAAAGCCTTCTGGTGGAAAGGTAAAGAAAACTTTGAGGATAACTTTTAAGGATTTAGTTCTTTGAGTAATTTTGACGTAGGGATGGAACTTAAATTGCTGGAATCTACCCTTATAGGTTCAAAGACTTGATTACCAAAAATCGATTCGAGGATAATTTATAATTTTTCGTTTTCACCTCGAATCACTTTGGTGATTTCGAAATGACGATGAATATGTGTCAAAGCTAAAGGTTAACCAACTGAATACGTTTTCTTTTCAATTTCCGTTCAATTTATGCTAAAAAGAACTGCTCGACGTGCAAAGCTTAATGTATTCCTTTGAAGCTTAAGCCAAAGAGTCTTAATTTGGCGCAATCAGCACTACCCAATGAGACCAAATAAAATCATCACTTCGAAGATAATCTGGAACAACTTTTTCCAATAGACAGGACTCTTCCGTATCTGACCGGAATCATACCACAAATGTGATTGCTACTGCCTCGACTTTACAGACGGGCTTTGTGAAAAACGAAAGGTTCAATTTGCCTAATGGAAATGTAAGCTCGGGGCTCAGAAGTTTTTACTCCTAAATTTTGTAATTCGTTCCAAAATGAGGGATTGGACTGAGCTCTTTGGCAAGTCTGAAACGGTTTGGTGCTTCACCTCACAACACTAGGGGTTGCCATACTATCACTAGGGGAAGTATCAATTTCCCATTGACGGCTCAGTTGAATTCTTAAATTGAATAAAGGCTTTCTGATACAAGATTTTAGAGGAAAATTTATGTTTAGTGATTTCAGTTTGTTTGGATGTCATTGGTTTCTGGAATTTCAAAGAAACGGGTATGTGAAGGGGAATTTTTGGGAATACACTTCATTTTGTTTGACCTTGTGGTTGAGTTACGAATTTTATTTGATGACATTTGATTATATTTGAGAAGCAAACTAGACTTTAAAATAAAACTTCAGTCTGCCTTTTTAGCTGTTTAGCCTTTACGAATTTTACTCTATTTGTTAAAGACATCTAATATAATCAAATTTGTATAAATAAAATAATCAGAGAAAATAAAGTGAGTAAGGGTAAAAAGGACTCAAAGTTAGTTGGATGTAACATTGTGTATAAGAATACATATGGGGGATCAATAAGTATAGATGGTGCGGTTAACTGTCAAACTCTTCAAAATAGGGGTAAGTCAACTACCACCAATTTATTGGAATTTTCAAACTTCTGTATTTCTGCAATTGAAGGTGGTAAACAAGTTGACTGTATTTTTACTGATTTCAGCAAAGCTTTCGATAGAATAAATCATAGAATTCTTATTCTCCAAACTCTCCCTTCTTGGGTTTCCGCGAGTTTTTGTAAATTGGATTCATTCGTACTTGTCTGAACGCACTCAGAGGGTTTCTTTTCGTGGAGCTCTATCTGATGCAATTTTCAACACTTCCGGTGTACGGCAGGGCTCCCACCTTGGCCCATTGTTATTTATAATTTATATCAATGATGTATCTGCGATACTATGTTACTATGTCTAACTCAAATATGCTTTGTTATGACGACGACGCTTAGATATTTCGCACTGTGTCTGACAATGCCGATTGCCTACTCTTAAATTCTGACTTGGACGCCTTTCAGAATTGGTGTTCCATTAACGAACTTCCACTAAATATTAGCAAGTGTACATCTATGTCTTTCTCACGAAAAAGGTCTCCATTTCAATATAACTTTACCATAGAGGGTTGTCCTTTAACAAGAGTTACTAAGACTAAGGACCTGCGTGTCTGGCTCAATTCTCAATTTTCTTTCCAGGATCATTTTGATGCCATAGTCAACAAGGCTAATATGACTCTTGGTTTCGTGAAGAGGTGGTCAAAGGAATTTGATGACCCTAACATTACAAAGCTCTTATATTGCACTTTTGTCCGCCTATTCTGGAATATGCCTATCCAGTCTGGTCACCGCTCTATGTGTCACATATCAATCGCATTGAAGCTGTTCAACGGAGGTTCGTTAGGTTTGCCTTCCTTCGAATAACTCCCTTATATTACCTCCTTATGTTGATAGACTTAAACTCCTGCACATGGACACACTTGAAAAGAGACGCCGTAACGCCGGGATCCGTTTAGCTTTCGACTGCATTCGGGGGTCCATTGATTCTTCTGTTCTCTTGGGTCGTTTTGGCATATCAGTTCCAGCTCGCTTCCTGAGGAATCACGACTTTCTTCAGTTACCTTTCCATCGTACTAATTATGGATTAAATGAACCTATAACGTCGATGTCGCGATTTTTTAATTCCGCTTTTAATTGCATTGATTTTCATCTATCGCGTAATCATGTGAGGAGTCAGCTTTGTTGAGGTTACTTTTTGGTTTTTACTTTTTATTTGCTTTTTATTCACTTTAGCACTTTTGTTTTCTGCATTTATATTTTGCAAATTCTCTTCTTGTTCTTTGTTTTTATATGAATTGTTATAGTGTTTTTATTTAGTTTTTATTTAGTTTTTTATTTAGTTTATTGTAAATGAATAAATAGGCTTCCGTTTTGACGATGAAAGAAGTCGCAGGGTGCTATATCTGTAGATAGCGGTGCACACACCGTTCGTATCGTAACTCATAAAATTTGACTACGACGGTTCCAGGCAAATGAGTTGGTGTCTTGTCGTGCTGGACTAACGTGAAATCCTTTGTCACATGGGCCCGTGTCTTCTTCAATTTCTCATCGAATCGATTCAGTATGCCACTATGTCCCATGACATACCCTAATCTCTATACAAGATTGAAAGCTAAGACGAACAGCTGTCCATTGGTGGTGTAAAAAATTCTCATCATATTTTTCTAGATATTATTCAGGTTTTAAGCTAAAATTATTTTGTTGTCAACCTACAAATATAATGAATATTTACGATTTCAAACGTTCTTTTCATTTATTGAGCTCGAAATGCATCAATGACGTCAATATTTCTCATTTTGATTGGATAGGAGACTGTACAACTTTAATTGAAAGCAAGAAATACTTAATATGTGGTACAAAAACAGTACAAGAAATGTACAAAAAAATTAAATAGTGACAACACACTTGGTAGTAAAATTACCTCAACTGTCTTAATTTCCAGGCTTGTATCTAGAGTAGTCTGTACCTGTGATTCTGCTGCCTTCTTCGAGCAGTCTGTGACGATTATTTCTTTTGAATTGGAACCATCTTTATTTTCTTGAAGCAGATTTCTCCGAAAAACTCCATTGTTTTGCATGTTGCTTGGTGTCTGCCGTATAATAATTCATACATATTTCATCAACGGTGACGATCTTGCAGATTTCGTTTAAAGAAGTCCAAAAACTGCTTCAGAGTTATTAGCCGAATAAGCTTGTTGCCCCCTGTGAATCGCAGCACCGATTGGGCCGATATCTTTCAATCTTTCCATTGCGTAT
Organism: Leptarthrus brevirostris; assembly: GCA_964036015.1. Lineage (NCBI taxonomy): Eukaryota > Metazoa > Arthropoda > Insecta > Diptera > Asilidae > Leptarthrus > Leptarthrus brevirostris. Next base: position 13,822,613 of record OZ038373.1, read on the forward strand.
GCTGCCTACGCTGTCCGCCACTTTCATTCGGCAATCAGCGAGAATCAAATCGTGGACTTTTTCGGTAATCACGTATTATAGGCGGTTTGGGTGATCTTCATCGAAAACAGGTATTCGGCCACGTTTAATTTCATTGAATTAATATCTTACAGTTGTCATAAGCGTTGAGGGCTCCCCATAAAGAGTATCCATTTAAAAATAAAAAATCGATTCCGTTTACAAACTGTTATACAAGGTAGCCAGCGCAAAACAAGATAAGCTTGCATTCTAGCTTTACTTTGTGATGACAATGTGATTCCCCGGTAGTACAGTCCTCTAAAACGAGAAACGAAATATCTATATAACTGTCAAGTTGTACAGATTCCCATGGTGCTTCTCCGAATCAAGTTTACTGAAAATCAGATTAATTCTCTTCGGGAGGCGATCATGCTCCAGATCTAGGAGTAGCTCATCAAGAGTTATCAGATAGGATACCTCCATGAGGAGTGCCTCTAGTAACAACTCTTTGTATATCAGGTCCTCCCAAACTGGTGGTAGTGATCCTGCTTTTTAGCATGTGTTGAATAAGCTCGATGAGAGGATCGTCAAGAATCAGCCTCCTCAAGGATGCCGATATCGCATCGGGCTTAATATTATTGTAACCACCCTCGATATCGAGGAAGGCTGCAAGTGAGTATTCGTTATACATTAACGAATGTTATATACTTGCAGTAAGTTCGTGCAAGGCAATCGCGATGGACCTGCCTTTAGTGTATGCATGTTGCAAAGAAACAGCTTGTCTTTTTAATGTACATAGATATCTAAGATTCTCTCCAGGGTTTTCAGTAGGAAGCAATAGAGACTTATAGGCCTGAAATCACTAGTTTTGTAGTGTGAAGCCCTTTTACCGTTAGGATTAAAAACTACCTTCACCTTCATCCACGAGAACGGAGTATAGGTGAGGTTAACGCAAACCTCAAAGATGACCATCAGCCATGGATATCGGGAGCTGATTCAATTTCAGCTGGGACGATACCATCTGTTTTATAGGGCGTATACGTATCGCCCATGCCAACTTCCTATCACGGAAAGTCTTGTGGACTACCTCATGACCACCTGGAGTCTCTGACGGCTCAACAACGCCAGCTATTGAGCATCCCGGAAAGCGGCTATCGACCTATAACTCCAGCGACTTAAGACTGGATGAAATCAAACTGCCATCCTATTTGGCTAGGAGGATTCGGGTACTGCGTGTTGTTGAAAGAATTTTTCGCAAGCGATTCGCTTAAGAGGTGCTCCCGATTTTGTTACAGAAGCACTTCCACGAGTCCAAACGTTAGTACTTTTCACTTGGATAAAAAGCTTACAACACGCCTTCCTAAGGATTATGATTTTCCTCGACCATCACGGAGGTCTGGACTTACCTCTGGGATGCCGATCGGAGCAAGAAATCTGTGTCGACGTATTACACGCAAGCGTTAGAATTTCAACCACCTTGTCGAGGGTACTTTAAAACACAAAAAGTGAATTATCCACGTCGGCCCATGCTTTAAGAAGTTAGACTCTATCCCTCCCTGCACCCACACCCGTACGACATGGAAAAATTGTTGACATGGTATCAATTGGGGAGCAAACTGCAAACAACAAAAACAGGATCATCCGAATTGATCTACGCATTACGGAGTTAGGCTTTCCCTCCCCCAACCCAGCTCAAGGACCAACATTTTTCTCATAGTGGCAAAGGGGAACATACTCTATATAACGAAAAGAAAGACATTAAAAATTTTTCCAAGGGGCCCCAGGCTAAAGTGTTACGCCGCATGACTTAGTGACATCCCACCACAGGATTTGTTAATCCAGCAGCTCAAGAAATACTGGGCCGAACTTTAAGGTTTTTATAACATGTTAAGTAACTAAAACGCATCTTTTATAAAAATACTATTTACATCACACAACAGGTCCCTAATTAGAACCCTTTGGGATGTCGTTTAATATGCTGAACAGCAAAAATTACGTAATGATTCACATGCGACGATGTCGAAGAAGTCATTACAGAACTACGCTTACCAGATTTTTTTTTTATACGTGTGTGTGGCCAAATCCTAGGGGACAACCCTTTGATGCGTTAGCATGGTTTTGGTCGGAAGGGAAATATGGTAAGGGAAGTAAGGAAACTTGAGTCTTGTTTTTGCATTGCTGCGAGCTAGACAACAGCCCAGAGACGGAGTGGATTATTTTTTTAATTTCTTAATAAAAGCTCTCGGGGTCATCTGGTCTCGAACCCGGGACCCATGGCATGTTGGTCTTGCCGCTTAACGTATTGTTCCAACTCCGTCTCCAACAAAAATATTAATCAACTTCAATATAAAGTTTAGCGTCCTACTCAGTAGGTCAAAAGAGATCAGCATCCAGCAAATCAAATATAATTAAATCTAAACTTTTTCGGCGTTTAAAGTTTGAAAGGTTTGCCAAAGTACTTCCATAATTGATGAGATTACTAGTCGTAGCATAAACTAAAAATCGATTAAAAGAAAATGATTAATGAGCTTGGAATGATTAATGATATTGGAAGTTGCTACTTGCTGCTAATCATAATTTGAGTGGATTTGCGGGAGGCGTTAGGACTTAATAAATACAACCGGCAACGTGGTATATGTATAAATTGAGCGAGAATAGAACTCCATATGAAAACCAGAAAAGTTTTTCTCCCAGTGGGCTCCTTAAGATCTCTGAAATAACTGACAGTTATTTCATTTTATTTCGTTTTTTTGTCTAAAAAAAGAATATCCTCGCCGGAAAATATTAATCCCTCATTATTTTCGCAATCAAGTTCTCAGCTAGACGTCGCCTTAAGTTCTGAAACAGAAGCTCCTTAATGAAGGGATATTAAGCTTTAATACCCCAATTATCCAATCTACACTAAATTCTTGCTGTTTGTATTCGACTTGTTCATGACAAAAGTTTTGTATTGGTAGAGCAGAGAAGCAATTTCTCAGAAGGACAATAGTGTTATCTTGGTGAGATTCTCAACGGTGAAGAGAAATTCTATCAATCCTGTGCCATTTAGGCACAAACAGACATAGCTAGTATCCCCCACAGAGAATGACAGACTAATTAAGCCATGATACTGAATAGTTCACAGGACGATCAGGAATTGTATAAGGATAAGAGATAAATTCAATTTAGCATCCTTTGGGTATTGGCCTGCTCGTGTTCCCATTTTCCGCGCTATCCAAAGAATAGAAGTCACGTAGGGTATTTGGGAATGCTTTAAGAGGCTCGAATAGGACATACCCGTGGATGCTCCTTAGTTTTCGTTAATTGAAATAATTAAAGCGCCGTAATCATGCATAATAGATTACGCTGTCTTAATTAAGATTTCATAACATGGGGTTTACCCGTGTCTATACTTCCCAGTATTATGCGTGAGCCATTCGAACTTGACTCCTAGGAAAATTGCTCGGTTGCTCCCCGTCAAGAAGATGTTTGCTGTAAGTCATTAGGACGTAATTTTCTACACACGCTCAAACACTACCATGTCAGACATCACACCTTTCGTAATTTTGGAACGGAATCTTCCTTATACTCATGTGGATGGTGGTGATTAACATAGAACAGACACAGTGGGATATCATGGCATCGTCTCCCTAAGATCTCTCTACACGAGAACATAAAGGTGGAGAAAATTACACTTAGCGATGATGATGAGGGTTAAATATCACGTGAGAAGTGTTTCATTAAGGGATTGTCTCCTTTGCATTTGCAAAATGTTTTATTAAAGATTTTAGGACTCCGAGGGTTAAGATATTGCGCGTGGGAATTCTCCAATCCCTTTTGTCTGAGGAATTTAATTGCTACATTGCTCTGTTTATTGCCAATGCGTTATACCCAAAAGGATTAGCCGGTCCCAGCTATGGGGGACATGAATAGGAAGAAAATTTTAATTATGAATTTTCGAGAAATTAAGATTTGAGGATAATGGATTTCCAACCAAGTGATTTTATCTGTTGTTTTGGTGATAGGTCACGCTATTGGATTTAATGTGGTCCTCTTCACACCAAGCTAGATACGATTTATGCAATAGCCGGATATTTGGGAAAGACATGCCAACAACTATATGAAGGGTATAAGTCGTCTATATTTCTGTCGAAAGAAGAAAATCTATTTCCACGTACTCCAAGGGTTGCGCTGTAGGCACTGGATCAGGAACCTTCTACGTCGTTACTAAAGCTAACATATGCTGAATTGCAAAGCCCATAACCAATAATTTTATTAAATTGTGGGTTTCAAATAGGCCTAGGATAAATTTTATAGCCACGCATAGCAGACTAAGCTTGCTCGCATGGACAGAAAAATGTTAATCTTGATTACATTTCAATATTGAAAGATCAGCATCAGTATTCCGTATTTAAAATTTCAATTGATCAGACCGGGAAACGCCCTTTTTCGGTTTTGTCTAATTTCCACTAAGAGGACGTTTTGTGAAAATGAGGGAAGGTGCCGTCCTGACAAGTCTCCGTAACTTTCTTAAATTATTGAGTACTCTAAAGGTTAGGGCCTCGTAAGTGGCCGCTGTCATTAGACAACGTGTAATAATTAAGTTGTCGGACTGGAAAGATAAATTAAGACACTAATTGATATTCAATTTAAAAATTTATTCTCGAACAACTTATTCTAAAGCGATTTATAGTTAAAAGGTACCAAAGGTACCCGGTATTTCGTCGGGATCGCCATCTATCCGACCTGTGTTCTCCTATTGGTGGTGGGGAGGGTATCTAGTGATCAGTCGTCGATATGTCCCACTCCCGCGATCTTGAGCTCTTGTACGTGGTCCTGAGATTTCCTACCAGAAGTATATTTGTTTTAATTGTTCATCCTACACAGTTTGTCTGACTCCCTGCTTCCCTCAGACGACATTGTATTTTTTTGGTGACTTAAATTTTCCCGGCATTGGCTGGGTACATTCTCCTGACGCTGATGGTCTTATACCCTCATTCACATCTGCTCTCCAATATGTTTTGTCCTTTTTGGACTCTGCAGCCTCTTCCGGCCTGGCTAAATGCTGCGATATTACTAATGATTCGGGTAGGTTTCTGGACCTTGTGTTTGACCCAGACGGTGCGACTGTGAGGTGACGCCTTACCCCTCTGGTTCCTGAATCGAGACATCACCCACTCCTGGTTTTTATGTGTTTCGAAACCGCCGCCGCGGCTCCTTCCCTTCTAAGCGACTTCTACTTTAATTATAAAGGGATCTGCTAGTGGAAATTGATTCTCAAAATGCTTTGCTTAGCCTAATTGACTGCATTGTCCACTGCTCACTTCGGGAACTCTATTTTGCTACAGCCCACCTCGCGAAATGCTCCCAATTTGTTCTATCCTCTAAGTTCTTTAGAACTATAGCCCTCAAAATGTTCGGTAATAAAAGTAAACTCAAAGAGTATCCAGCGGTGATCTGATAGAGACGCTTTTCCGGATATTTTCTAGTTATTCACTCCAAACCTAGCGGAACTTGCATTACAATTTCGACCAAAACTTTCCTCCTATTCACAGTAATAAAAGTCGACTTATTACCTCTATTACAAATAACAAGCTTAGTATCGAGAATATAATCAAAACGAGGCTCACCTCTTTGGTTTATGTCCGAACTGCCCCGTAAAGAAGCATCGCATCCTAGAAGAAGTTTCGTACCTTCCTTCTCCATATTTGCCCATGCCGGCCGTATTTCCTCCGGCGGGGATGAGGACTCCTCCACTACGACCACAAGATCCTCAGACCTTTTATTTGACAGCAGTAGTGTTTGTACACGTTTTTTTATAATCCCTTCACCATAATATTTGAACATTTTTCCCACGAACACATAGTGCTTGAATCAGGTCGCCATCTATGTGAAAGAGCAGCATTAGATTTACTGTGGCAGCTCTACTGTGGTGAAGATTTATCTTTTCTACTTTAAGTATCCGTAGAATTCTCCACCGTCATATCACTTGTTCCTCCTAAACAGACTAGAAGTACTTCTCCGATGGCAAAGTGGAGTCTTAGCTACCTGCTTCTTATCACGGTGATAGAGGCTTTATCCACAAGGATAGTAAAACCTCTTCCTTAATCTTTTTGCTCATCCGCTGCTGCCACTTCCCAAACCCCCATCGAGATCTCTGGATTTTGTACTTGAAGATACTTTAGCAGATTTATCTTCTCTATTCCCACGTTCAGTGTGACCACTCGACCCTTCGGCCTCCTCGGGATTTTCTGTATCGGGACGAGCGCTAATTTTGCACTTTCCGATAATGCTTCCATGTCGGAGATCGTTTTGATGGTCAGCACATAAATTCCTTGGTCGTTAGACTCTCGAATTCTGACGCCATACTCCCATCTGGGCCTGTTGAATACCGGCACATTCCCTTAGGGTTCTTGAGTACAGCTCTGATAACGGTGTTTAAAATTATCTTCTCAAGCATTGTGCTATTCCTCTACCCTTTCTTGATCAGCTGTATGTCCACTAGCGGTAACAGCACTGTATGTCCACTCGCGGTAACAGCACGGCCTTCCTTCTGTTTTTGCGTTTCCTTAGCAGAGTGACCACTTTGAAGAAAGGATACCTAGTATATGCTGTTTCGTTTACGTCGTAAGTCCTCTCTAACCCTCCTCCTGACTTTCACCTTCGGAGATGTACTACCCGTATATTTGGAGGTCGTCTGGTATCGACTAAGCGCCTTGGATTGGGCTGGATCCTTACTTATCAACCCCACCGAAGAGTAGTTTTTGTCCCGCACTACGTTGAAGTGTCAAGGTCCAAGACTAATAGCGGCGTCTTCCTTGGATCCCGTGGGGTTTCTAATATAGATCCTGATGTTCGATGTCGTTTGGCTCTTTTCTTAGTGTGTGGCCAATCCATTGCCACTTTCGCCTGCCATTACTGGAGTCTATTCTATCTTGGCCTGTATGTCTGTGTAGGCCTTCGTTGGTTATGACCTCCGGCCAATGGATGTTAAGGAAGATTTTACGTTCGACTCGAAGATCCGGAGTTTTGTTAGTCTGAAGATGTCGTTATTACGCCAGACCTCAGCAAGAGTATTAAATGCAACTCGAGGCTTTATGATGCGAGCCTGTACATCAGCTTCAACTCCGCCGTCTGCTGTAACTATGCTTCCGAGATAAAAAAAATTGTATCCACTTGCTCTCTTTGCTGCTCCTCCAGACAAATTTCATGTTGCCTCCTGGAGTCCAAGCTGATAAGTACAGTTTAAGCAGCATTGATCTTAAACCCTGCTCTACGACCTTCTCTGCTCAGGGATGCGAACATTTGGGCTACATAACTTTGTTTGTTGGATAGAAGACATACATCGTCCGCATAGTCCAGTTGGGTAAGGTGATTAAAGAGTTTCCATCTAATCCCTGCCGAAGGGTGGTCATCTAGGGCACTGCACAATTCGTCATTAATGACGATCTGGAAAAGCAAAGGTGACAGTATGCATCCTTATCTCACTCCATTCAGCACTTGAAAAAGCTCCGACAGTTTTCCCTTGTATAGGACGTGACATTGAGCTCCTGAGTAGGACTCCTTTATGATAGTGGTCATTTTTTCTGGTGTGCCTTTCCTACGTAAAGCTGCCCATACCTATATATTCGCGATCAACGCTGTGAAAAGCCTTCTTTAAACCGACGAACGTAAAGGGAACCTTCATTCGGACGGTGTTAATATGATCGCTACATTAGAAACCCTTACGAAAGTCTGCCTGTTCATCGCTAAGAGTGCGCTCGATCATTTGCTTGATTCACACTAAGATGATTTTTCCATCAAATATTTGGAAACTGCAGTTGCTCAGGCACAAGAAGGGATCCATTAGTATCGCTTACAGGATGTTGTGTTGTAAGAGTCTTTCCTGCCAGTTTTTTTGGCAACCTTGTGTAGACCTCCACTGTCACCGAGGTAGGCTGCTTTTTCTGCCTTTTGTGCTAGCGCGTTGATGTAGTTGCGCTTGTCACGTGTAGGATGCCTTACTTTAGAAAGTGGTGTATCTAATTCTTCCTGGCCCAAGAAGAAGCAGCACGGTTTCAGATGTGGGCGATGTAAACTTTCCACTACCTCTCCATCTCGTTTTACTTAATCCCGAGATATTTATTTTATAATGGGCCATTTCCCGCTCCACCTACATGATCTCTGCGTATCCATACTCGTCCCACAGAGTTCTCACGTTCCATGGCTTGTTCGTAGTTCGTTGATTATAGCCAAAAGCCGTCATCACAAAATCAGTCCGTGGTATCCAAGGCGTACTAGACGTTTCGTGTGTAAGTTGGTTTTTTTCCAGATAATCGGCTTACAAGCCTACCTATTCGATCACAGAAGGACGGATGATCCATAAGGCGTCCTGGGAGTTAATTTAATAATTCAAATTAATTCACGCTGCGAGCTCCGAGTGGTGCTAAAAACAAACACGAAATCAAAAAAAAACCTTTTGAACAAAAACAGAATCAATCATCTGTCGGTGAAGTGGGATACAGAATTAGGCTTCTGCGACAAATATAGGAGTTTTTTAAATTAAACTTTGAAGTTTGCGTTTAGGTTTTAATAGATTAATCTCTAAACGAGTAATGGATGGTATATTGAAAATCTCTACGGCTTTTACAGTTCCAGGGTAGCGGATTTTAACCATTCATAAATTCGCTTGCATGGTAGTAGTCTTATACACAGACATGCAGAGTTGTACGTTATAATAATCATTGCATGGAATTGTCTTTACCTGAATTAACAGCACAAAGAATTTGAGATTCATTTGTAATATTTAGTTCCACTTTGCCGTTTTCGAACACTGTTAAAATACACCTCGTCTGTTTATCGACTCATCTACTATCAAGACGCTCTATTGCTTTTTTGCAAGACCTAGTTTGGAGTATACTTGTGCTGTTTCGTTTTCCTTTTATTCTGTCTGTTTCCTTGCTTTCCTCCGAGGACAGACTCAAATAAAAACTATAAAATAAAAGAACGAACAATAGTCGCTCCCAGCTATAAAACAAGTTCCTTCCACTGCATAACTGCCAGTGTTTTACCTTATTCCTGTAAAACCCTGCAATTTCAACCCAGAAAATAGCTTTAGAATTACCTTATAGAATTGGCACTATACTGGCCCACAGTATGCACTTATAGTAAAGCAAAAACGACCAATTTATTAAAGCGTCAAAAACAATCAACAAGAACTGAAATTTATGTGAAATCGTTGAAGTGAATAAAATTCATTCCAATTCGATATCAATTAAGGTGGTAGCCACCGTGCACAGTTCAGTTGTGTTCCGAGGTGCTAGTACCTGGTAACTGGTCTAGAAATGTCTGTAATCCCCCGTCCAGCACAAAAGGTGTGCACAAGCGGATAATGTCAACAAGGGGCTCAATAAATGAATCTCGAAGAGCTTTTAATTATGGAATAATGTTTTGAAACATGAAATTCCGTGCCTCTGATGAGAAGGTGGGTGACCTCGTTAATCTCTTCTATTGGCAGGTGTAAATGGTGCACGATATTTGCATTGGTCTAGTTGATGTTCAGCGAAGAAAACAGTTCAAAGGTGGACAGAATAATGGGATCAACTTGTCTTAGAATTCAAAGTGAAATTGCAAATGCAAAGTGCATTATTGCTTTTAAGAGATTGAGCTTTATTAAAAACTGAAGAAAGCATTAGGAAATTGCTTTGTATGCTGTGCCACGTATTTAATGTCCTTCAACTATGCAAATGGAAGACAACCTTCTTCTATTCTTATTGAAATTTAATACAAATGCGAGCATATAAATCCCAGCCAGCTTTTTCTATATGCCAGCTCTACCTCTAGATTACAAGGACAGATGAGTGGCTGATTCTAGGTCATATATTGTAGTTATGCTAAAACTTGTCAAGTATTTTGGCGATAACTTTATTTAACTGGAATATATCTAGATAACTTAGAAATCATGATAAATTGACTAAGGTGTTCATCAAATTAGAAGAGAAAACATAAATTTTGTAAACGAGTCCATGATTTATAAAAGGAACCAATACTGGACCAATTACAGAACCTTGAGGTACACCCAGTAGCTAGGAATGTTAAGCATTCAAAATACATCCACAGCATTATCTTTTGACGGAAGAATGTTAAAATTCTATGGTTATCGTTGAGTTAGCTCGTCAGATCCACGATTCAAGTTTCCCTCGAAATTAGGCCAAGCTTTTATTCCACAATTTACTCACCCGCGTCTGGAAGGAACCGAGGGTTTCTCAAGGCAGGCAGTTGTGACCGCGGACGAGAAATTACTGGCTTAACTCGTCAAATGCCACGACGTGATAACCTAAAGCTTCGCGCAATAAACATTAAGCCGAGTCTTATTCCTACCAAATTTTTAACCAGTTAACTCCAACCTGTTGACAACTCGATAAACTAAGTCGCGGCTAAGAATTTGTATCTCTTTTTTAGACGAATCCGAACAAGTTTAACCTCACTTCTTGTATTTACAGCGACTAAAGCTGAATTTGTTACAGAGTTATATTAAGTTTTTTAAATATTTTTATTATAAAAACAGTAACGACACGTTTTTCCTCGATAGAAACAAGTGTGATGTGCCAGAACCGTCCAAACTTAAAATAAACCCACGTCTAACAAGATTTCAACCGAAAACGTCACCATCTTATAAAAACACTTCAAATTCCAATATTATCTAACTGGGTCTAAAAGAACTCGAGTGAAAATTAACCTTAAGGACCTGAGGCTGAATAAAACCGACACAAAGCCTCAGCCGCTCACGGAGGTTGTGCAAGAAGTAATAGAAAATCAGATCAAAGTGGCTCCTCTACCATCCTGTAATGAGCACAGCGACGCACAGTCGACATCCGGAATAGTTAGAAACTTTTTGCAAAATTTCGGAAAGAGAGTGAAGACGAAGAAAAAGACGTTGAAAAAGATGATGAGGATGTTGATCCTTTTCCGGCAGCCGGCAGTAACAATGTAGGGAGTTCTGCAAATTAATCTTCAGCCCTCTAAAAAGCAACCGCTGCTCGAGTCGTTGGAGATATTAGTTCATCAAAGGTATTCTTATTAAAAATTACTTTAAGGCCTTTATAATTTTTTTCAATTTACCGTTGCAGTCATGCTGGACTTCTAAACTCAAACTGAATGGTTTTTCTCCGGTTTCCTGGGTCATGTTTGCATATCAAACCCTCGAATAGAGCCCTGACTCGAACAGCTCGTACATAAATAAGGGAGGTAAGTCCTTCAGTAAAAACGTCGCTCTCCTTTTATTCCTCCCTGGACACCTCCTCCTTGATAAGTTGTCAGACCGATCCTTCTGCGCTCGACGAGCTAAACAGCTTTTAGGTCAATCTCTCTCTTTACTGAAATTAGAGGCCGTCCGATTGATCTATCTATTTGTGAAGCGTTCATCTGCGACCCTTCTTTCTCCAGAAAATCGGCCGCCTCGTTACCCATCACATCGCTGTGATGGGTACCCATCAGAGAATCACCATGAGTAGAGCCCCTAAGCTTTGGAGACCAGCCCGGCATCTGAGAACCAGCAGTGAATAAATCGTGTTTGAGTCAAGCGCATTAATGGCCGGTTGACTATAACTGTACAAGCAAAGTTTACAACACCTTTGTATGGCCTTGTGCAACAGCAGTACTCGTAAATTTCAATGACCAGGTCGGGCAGTCGATAGGAGTTCTGTATGTTGACGCGGTCGGAGAAAACTCCCGCTCCCACTCTGTTCCCCACTTTTGAACCATCCGTGAAGATCGGTATACCTAGTATTTGCAGCCACTGACAACCTTCCCACTCCACCCTGCTAGGTATTCTAGTAGAGAAAGCTTTTTCGAAGCTTATTGTAGGAATGGTATAGTCAGTGCTTTCCTGCAGATGATCTCCCGGGTAGGCCCTTAGTATACTCCATAGTTCGAAGTTTTCCAACTATTGGATTCCGTCAGTCTAATGGAATAATGAGCAGCTATACTCCTATCATGGATGTCCGGTCGGGGAAGATGGAGCATTGCCTCTAACGCTACAGTTGGCGTTGTACCTATCTCTCTTTAGATTCTCAAACAGACGAATCTTTCGAATTTGGTGAGCTTCTTAAGGTTACAGTTCCTTCCAAGAGCCCCCCACCATACTAAGATTCCGTAAGACAGGATTGGTCTCACTGTCAACATATACATCCAGTAAACTATACGGATATATACGTATAGTTTACTGCCATAGGGTTTTCTTGCAGGCATAAAACGCTATCGAAGCCTTTCTCAAGTGCTCCTACGTTTGGCTGTTTCAAAGAGTTCAATTTGTCTTCTCACTATTAACAGCACCATTTCAATTATCTGGGTATTAGCTGAAAAGCCCCAGTCATTTTCCCATCTATGTATAACGCCCACATTCCTCGCTGCTTTGGGGATGAAGACCACTTTGACCTGTAGGCAAGCAAGGGAGATATAGGTGTGAAATAAACACCTCTCAAAAATCATACCAATACCAAAAATCATAAAATTCAAAAAGCATAAGATTTCCTGGACGGTTTGATTGCAAGTGATTCATCATCCAGTGGCTGGCCAATACATCATGGGACGCATCCTTTGAACTTATCCCAGTTGGTTCCGACTTTTCCGACACTGTTCAATCGTCAAGCTTTATAATGATTCACCCACGAATGTCACATCCAAAACCTCTGATCAACGCAACGTCGAAGATCTCTCGCCACGACAGTATGGCCAGTATCCAAAATCGCATACGTCGTTAATAGCCCCGCCATAAAGGGCTATTAACGACGGATGCGATTTTGGAGGTTTTCGAGGCGGTCAGAAAAGTCGAAGACCATAACCGCTATTCGCATGGAGTTACATATACTTTTGGTAACACTAGACGTCAGAAACGCCTTCAACTACTCGCAATGGGTGCTAGATGGCCCGTTCCAATTACCGAGACACCTCTTGCGGATAATTGAGAACTCTCTGAAAGACGGATACTTACTGGTTGAGGTAAACGAAGGACAACAAATAAAAAGGATCACATTGGAGCAGTTACAATGATCAATTCTAGGAACCGACTTTTGGAATGCCACCTACGACAGAGCTAAGGGTTAGGCCACAGCATACCGCAACGTCTCCGAACCAGCCGTTCTGATTATCGCGGGCGACATTCCCACCGACTTGCTCGCCAAGGAACGAAGGACAATCTACCTGGGGAAGGCAGAAGGTGGAAGCAAGGGTGAAACTGGGAGAGCATGGGGCGATGGACAGTAAGGCTCATCAACGGACTAGACTCCTGTGTAGACAGAGAGCATGGAGAAGTAGGCTACCAGCAAACCCAGTTCTTGAGCGACTACGGGTACTCCCGCTCGTACCTCCAATAAATGGAGAAAATTGCGTCATCAGTGAGCATTTGCTGCACACACCTAACTAACACCGCAGAACATACTTTTCCTGAGTGCCAGAGATGGGCTTCCGATAGAGAAGCGCTGCGAGTTGATCTAAGAGGGATGGTCTCTCCGGATACTATAGTTCAGGGAATGACGGCCATAGAAGGCATCTGTAACACCACAGTCGGGTATGTTGAAGACTAACTTCGCCAGAAGGGGAAGGACCTTGACGAGCAGGCCTAGCGTGAAGCAATATGCTTAATAGTTCCTAGCTAGTGTCAGTAGAGCCAGGGAGGTATGCTATAGTTGGTAAACTACGCCACGGGATTTAAAGAAAAAAAGACGTATGCAATTGAGAGGATTCCATCGGTTTTACTTAGAACTAGTGATTACTGCTAGCGGTGCAAAAAATTACTAGCTGGGTTTTCATCAAGAGGGTCGAAGTTACAAATCTCTCCGGCGGCGACCAAGTACTGTTTTCTCCTAACAATAGATAAAACTGGAAGAATAATCGAGAGAAGTTCTTCACCCGCCCCATGCTAGACTAAGAGGAACTAAACAGAGAAACAGGGGATTAGTACAGTGATTTTTTTAAGCGATTTGGTCTATATCCAGTGACCTCTCGTCCCCAAAAGTGTCATTTAATATTCCATTTTATTACTTCCTCCAGTAAAATCTCCATTTACTCAAAAATCACTTTTCGAGCTACAGGACCGTGTGGCGTAATTGCTCATAATTGCAGAGTAAAGCCCTCAAATGGGTGCTCCAATTTCATCTACTTGCAATTCAAATTCAATCCTGAGCACATTACGTTAATGTTCTTACGCAATTCCCTTGAAGTCCCGCAGTAATACGGCCGTTACAATTCGAATAAAATGCCAAACACTTCGAGCACGAGAGCGCAATAAAGTCTAGTAAAACTCTTATTGAAATTGGTAATTCCTTCGCTTAACATGACCATTATCCTTGTCGTTATTTTACTCAGTAGAGCACCTCTCCTCTGCCTCTAAACATATTTAATTTTATTTTTATTATGCGCCATTAAGCAGCCAAAAAATTGCGATGGATCACGACATCCTCTTGTGCTCCCCTATTAAACATAAATAAATTCAACTTTTCTGGAATACACAAGGATTTGATACATTTAATTTGGATCTTTTTCAAGTGTTATTAAGGATGAGTTTAAAAAGGAAATCTCTTAACGAAATTATTTCGACCACCTGCTGCCTTATTATTCTCCCCAGACAAGATTGGACTGGGCTCAACTCTGTGAAGAACGTAATTATCTTAAGTCCATCTTGAAATATTTGCACAAAAAACGACGCCAAAAAGGGAGCGTAATGAATTAAAAAGTCCTTCTGATGTTAATGGCCGCAAATTTACGGGACTTGTTTTTAATTTTCAGGTAAAATGGAGGTGAATAGCGTCATAAAGTCACAGGTTAAGATTAAAGGCTTACAATATGCAAATTGATGAGATTCCAAGAGGATACCCGCTTTGTTTTTATTTCCTTGCAATTTTTCTTATCAAAACAAAAAAAAAAGACAAGTAGGGCCAATTAGTTAGGTATTTGAGTGGACAATTGAAGGTTTAAAGAGCCAGATTGTTTTTGAAATTTAACAAGAATTAAAAAGAAATCTGAGATTTTTTCTTTCCTTGAACAATAACAACGCAGGCGAAATTTTCTTTAAATAAATTTGATCAAAGCACTCCTCTTGTAAATTACTTACACCTCAATTCGAAAAAAAATTTGTTTATAAACAGATTTTTCAATTTGCCAAAAAAAAATTTTTTTACCATCAAAAGTTTAGCTGTCAAAATTCCTGGAATTGCTGGCCTACCCAACAGCTTCTGACAGCCATCTCATGTTTGAAGTGGCATATCTTATCGAATTCAATGTTTCAAAAGTGGACCCCAGGCATTCCAAGTGCAATTCACCACAGTAAAGGATCTGAAAAACCATCAAAACTAGAAAAGCAATTTTAAAGGTTAAGCTCCTTTGCCTTCGGATTTCCGTACACAAAAGAGAGAGAGTGGAGCCATGCAAGTAAAATGTTCAAAAGATATTCAACTTTCGCCTATCCCTCAGGTCGAATCTCCCTTTCTGATATTCCGGTCCGGGTTCCCGAGCAATTTAGGGATATCCAAATTTTCCTATCCTCACCAAACGAGTTTAGATGGAGGGTCCCTCACCATCCTTGTGCATAAGTTTTCTCAACGACATGAATTTAGAAACGAAGTTCCATTACTTTTCATGTGGTGTCAATTTGTTTATGGAAAAAAGGAACTAATAGAAACAAACAACTGTTGGAAACTGAAAATCGTCCTTGCCAGCTCTCAAGCAAAATGTGTGAACTTTGCATGTTATTTTCAATTTTTCTTTAAGGGATGTGTTCATGTAAACTGACTGAATGTTATTGTTATAATTTCTGTTATTCTATGTACGCAAGATCAGCATATTGCATATCAATCATATCACCTGTGCGGGAATAGTACGAGTAACCATGCCTGCACATCTGACCAACCACAACGTAACAAATATGGTAAAAGCTTAGATAACCCAAGCGTCAAGCCGGAATCAATTAAATCATTCAATAATTACTCAAATACGAAAACGATAATAAATTACTTTGTCTATCCGTAAAAGTTGTAAAGGAATTAAAATTAAACAATCTACACGCGATAAGCCAGCCGTTGTCGGTCCCAAGCCCAGTTGAGAAAAGAGGAAGGAAACCCACGTGCCAGCCAGACCACCACGACTTAGAGAGTACCTACTTGCTATACAAATACATTCTCGGTGGCTCCCAAGACGCCCTAAGGGGCGGCCCTCTTTTTGGTAGAGGAAAAAAAATACACACGAAAAAAATACATCTGAAAAAAATACACACGAAACATATAGTACGCCTCAGATACCTGGAACTGATTATGACGACCTTTGGCTATAAACAACGGACCATGATCGGGCTATTTAACGAGAGCACTCTGTGGGACGAGTGTGGATACGCAAAGACCATGGGGGGAGCGTGAAATGGTCCATTATAAAATAAATGGCTTGGGATTAAGTGAAACTAGATGGAGAGAAAGTAGAGAGTTTACATCACCCACATCTGAAGCCGTGCTGCTATACTCTTGCTAGGAAGAATAAGATACACAATGCATGGTAGGTGTACGCTTGCTGCTAACCAAGCTTGCCCGCCAATCACTACAGAACTGGTCAACAATATCTGACCAAATTATTACCGCCAGATTCCGGACCAGGGAACGTAAAATCTCAATAATTCAATGGTATGCGCCGACTGAGCAAACGAATATAAAACTAAGGAGGCCTTCTATCACCTCTTTGATGACACCTTCGATAAGTCCCTAAACGTGATGTCAAAATAGTCATGGGTGATCTTATTGCCAAGATTAGCTCTAACAACTCCGTCCTGGAAGATGTAATGGGCAAGCTTGGACTCGGAAACAGGAACACAAATGGGAAGTTACTCGGAAACAGGAGCGCAAATGGGGAGTTGTTTGTTGAATGTTTTAACTCGCGGCAACTTGTGATCGATGGATCCTCATTTCAACCCAAAAAATTCCACTTAACATCCTGGGTTTCCCCAGATGGCAGGACTGAGAATCAGATTGACCATATTGCTGTTTCGAAAAGTTGAAGAAAGTGTCTTCTCGATTTAAGGTCTAAACACAACGCTGATATTCGCAGTGATCATCATCTTATAACAGCTAAGCTTCGCTTTTGCACGGCAGCAGTAAGCCCCCGTAACACAATATCTAATATGCCACGGCTCAATGTGCAGAACGGGGGAAGAATGAAAGAATGTTTTGAATGTTTTGTGAGTTGTGAGTTCTTGTGACGATTAGAGAGCGAAAGACGACTATGGATCAGTGACGCTACATGGGGCAAAATACAGGAACGGAAACAGATTAAAGACAGCATCAATTCTGCTACCGACGTTGCAGTTAAACAACGTATCAGAACTGCATACCGATCTCAACAGAAAGGCGTCCAAAGAAGTGTAAGACTTGACAAGCGCAACTGCATCAACGCGCTAGAAAATGCAAATGAAGCGCCCTGCCGCGGTTACAGTGGAGATCGTTACAAGATCGCCAAAAATACTCGAAGGAAAAACTCTTGCAACGTGACATTCTATAAGAGATACTAACGGATCGCTACTTGTCACGGAGGAACATCAACTGCGGAGGTGGAGAGAATATTTTGTTGAACAACACCTTCGGATCGTCGAATACCTCTTCACACGAGCCTCAAAACCCGCCGGCTGCGGCAAACATTAACATCAGAATTCCAAAAAGGTTAGAGTTGGCTGACGCAATTAAGTCGATGGACCTCGGTAATGCCCCAGGGATTGATGGAATGTCAGTGGAACTACGTAAGGTGAATCCCATTGTTGCGACTGATATTCTTCAACCTGTCGTCCAGAAATGTTGCGAAACCGTGACCTATCCCAGTGAATGGAAAACAAGTGTAACTGTGAAAATTCCCAAAAAAGGCGACCTGAGGAGTTGTAGCAACTGGCGCGATATCAATTATTTAACTCCTGTCTCCAAATTGATGGCAAAAATCATCTTAATGCAAACCAAGCTTACAATCGAGCGCACTCTTAGCGATGAACAGGCAGGCTTTCAAGAGGGTTTGTCCTGCAGCGATCACATCAACACCCTCTGAATTATTATCGAGCAATCCGCCGAATGGAGGTCCTCCTTACATCTGATGTTCGTCGATTTTGAGAAGACGTCTGACAGCGTTGATCGCGAATATATATGGTCAGCTATGCATAGACGCATCCAAGAAACAATTATCACCATCATACAGGAATCCTACTCAGGAGCCCAATGTTACGTCCTACACAAGGGAAAACTGTCGGAGCACTTCCAAGTGCTGAATGGAGTGTGGCAAGGATGCATAGTATCACCTTTGCTTTTCCTGATAGTCATTAATGACGTGTGTAGCGCGGTAGAGGACTGCCCATCGCGAGAAAGTAGATGCAATTTTTTTAACCTCATTACGCACCTGGACTATGCCGACGACGTATGTCTACTATCCAACAAACAAAGTCATGAAGCCCAAATTTCCGAAGCCCTGAACCGAGAAGGTCGCTTGGACTCCAGAACAAAAGATAAAATTTATCTGAAAGAGCAGCAAATAGAGCAAGTGGATAAATTTTGCTATCTCGGAAGCATAGTTACAGCAGACTGCGGAGCTGAAGGCTCGCATCAATAAGGCTCGAGGCTCCAGATGCGCAAAACTTCGGATCTTTGTGTCGAACGTAAAATCTGTTCTGTTGTACGGCTGTTCAACATGGAAAGTGACCATCTATTGCCAACGAAGACGCGCACCGACTTATAGGCCAAGGTGGGCTAGACACCAGTATTCGCAGACGAAAGTGGCAATGGATATGCCACATACTAAGAAAAGAGCCAAACAACATCGCTCGACCAGCTCTAGATTGCAATCAAAGAAAGACGCCGAACTGGATGACCGCGCAACACATGAAGAAGACTTGAATAACGAGGCAATCGACGAGGATTAGTACATGAAACACCACGAATGAGAAATCCTACGAATCTGCGCTAGACTGGCTCAATGCGATTAATATGAATCGCGAAGAAGGGAGACCAAACTGGACTAGCATATCCTAAAGTTGGTCTAAGGAACGTAAAATAAAATTAGACCAACCTTAACAGCAGTCCAGAGTAACATTGGGTTTGTTTACGATAGTGTCCGTGTGATCTCCATGAAAAGATGAAGTACAGCGCGATCCTGTGGTTTTCAAGTTTAATCAGTGCTATCATCTATGGTGTAGTTAAGGTTGCTGGAGAATGGACGGAAGAGTTGAAGTTTTCCAGGATACGGCGATTTTCATCTGGACATTCGCAAGTATTAGTTACACCTCCAAGCGGAAGCAACCAGGCAATGCATCCTAGAACGTAGTCAAGTAACTAATGCGGGCGGGAGGAGATAATCTCTTAAAAATCCTCCTAATTCCAAGATTGTAGTAGACCATGCCACGATAGTCTGCAGTGGTGTCATCTTCTCTGCAGGGCCCAGTAAAAATTGGGTCGCGAATGGCGTCCTCTCAGGCACTTCTATAGGAGTGGCGGTAGGGGGTATGTTATGACAGGCTGGCTATACCCACGGTACCCACTATACCAGAGGAGCGTCTCTAGAAAAAATTGCCTTCCGAAGGTTCTGCGGCGACTATGGAGGCTGGACTTGCACCGGCTGAAAGTGCTGTAGCAGTCCTGGAAGGAGGTGCCAATGGAAAAACATTAAGCACTTCCTCAATTGCGGCGGTGGAAGGGATGGTAGACTCTATCGAGTTGGCTATCTTCGCGGTAAACGGACTAGTAGAAGATGCAGACCGGCCTTCTGAAGGATAAGCTACAGTTAATCCCGAAGAAGATACTTGTCCTGGCTTTGCACTAAACATGAATTCCCGCAGATAGGGTAGATATCTAGCATTGACCCACGAAACCGAGGTTAGTGGCAACAGTGGGATAACTGGATAACTCAGTTGACCCCGCTAATGGTGACTGGGAGGGTGCGAAAAGGGACCCACTTCTATGTGGTTTGGTTCGGCTAGTCCCCTGTTTTACCCATCGCATAGGAAACCTGACTTCGGTAGTTTAACAAGCTTTCAATTTTTTCCAACAGGAAGAAAGTTAAGCTAATTGGTTTATAACATTTAGGCAGCTCGAGAGGCCTATTGCCGTGTTTTGGGATAAATACCACTATCAAATTTATTCACAAAAGTAGTTTGTGTATTACTTGCTCTATATAAACAGACCAGTGGGTCGTTTCCATACAATTCTGAAGGAAAGCTGGAAAGACGCTGTCCCAGCCAGGGACTTTAAATAGTTGAAACGAGGCCACTGCCCATTTAACCTTGTCCCTGTCAAATATGACTCCGGTCTTGCTGCCCTCTCTGCGATTTGTGTTATTCCCATTATCTTAGGCCGCAAGGCGAGGCGATCGTGTCCCTATGTTTGAAAGCGAACTACTTCGCACTCTAAGCGTCTCAATTCCTTATTGCATCCAGTGACCGCAGACCTATATTCGTTCCACTGCTCCGTATATAAATTTACGAGGTACATCGCCCATGGCACTTTCCCGACATTTCACTTTTTCACTCTGCGTTGTTCATTTCCATAAAAATCTCAAGTTCCATGGTCTGCAAAAATGCGTGACGTCGTCCGGTGGCACAGTCATAAGAGACTTGTTCTTAACAACCATATGAAACCGCTATTTCACTAGCAGCGTCACTCTGCCGTAGCATTCACGCCATGTACATGGTAAGAAAACTAGTCGAGCAAGTTTTTTTTTGTGTATCTCCTTTATACTACGCCGTTCAGTAGGAATATGTAGAAATGTTACAAGTAAGACTTGGTGAAGGAATAATTGCCATGTTCAGTTCTAAGTATGCTTAGAACAAAAGCTACAAGCTCTAAGCAAATAAGCACTACTGGCTTAATTTGGACTTACAACAGTCCCGACCGTACAGTACTTAGTTGGTAGTTTGTTTTACCTGTCCGCTTCGCCTGAGATTGGCTGTGTTGTAAGCCTGTTGGCCATCTGTTACATGAGATTGTCTGTGGTGTCAGTGGTGTCAGCCTGGCAATCTACTTGTCCTTATCTTCCAGAAATTGACTGTGGTGTCAGCCTGTCAATCTACCCTTCCTAATATATCCACTGTGGTGTGAGCCTGTTAGTCAACCGTACTTTAGATTGTCTTTGGTGCCAGTTTGTCAATCTACTCGTCCTTGCCAACTATCTGTGGTGTAAGTCTGTTGGTCATCCATTCCCTCAGATTGACTGTGGTGTTAGCCTGGCAATGTACCCTTCCTAGTATATCTTCTGTGGTATGAGCCTGTTAGTCAAACGTGCTATAAAATTGTCTGTGGTACCAGCCTGTCAATCTATGCGTCCTTATCGAGCTTCTGTGGTGGGAGGCTGTTGGTCATCCGTTCCCTGAGATTGTATGTGGTGTCAGTCTACCCTAATAACCCTAGTTTAAGAGTTATACGAATACGAATCGTCGATCAGAGGAAAGTCGTACGATATAGTTGTCAACGGTTCAGACTAAAATCACCACTACCGTCCGTACCATACCGCGTGGACCAGTACCATCTCCTCATAACCTAAATCTCCGTAGTATTATCAGATAGACACAAGAAGAATTATTGTTGTAAAAGAAAGAACCTCAATAATGACTTTATATAATTATTTTGTAAATGGGTCTTCTCAATTTATGAAAACCTTGGACAACTATAGAGCTTCTCTTTTGGGACTTCAGGAGAAAAGACTATTACACGCCTATCTCTATTCAATCGCCTCCTGATTTCTCTACGCAAGTTGGACAGCCGTTTATTCCAGTAGAGTACCTTATGCACTGCTTAGGTTAATACTGCAGGAAATTCTGGAATGTCGAATCTTCATCTGATATTCGCCAGTTCCAATTCATAGCAGACAGATAGGTAATACTTTAGTTTCCTTCCGTATATCTCATGAAAAATACTATCCTAAGCTAAGACAATTTCAAAATTAAAAATCTCTACAACTTTTGCATACCTCCTTTGCCTCGTAAATAACCTATGCCAAAATGCAAGTATTAGATAAACGAAGGAAGAAAAATCCTCTCAAGAAAATGTACAAGCCCCCGAAAAAGGAGCAACGAATTTCTGGTGAAAAAAAAAAATCCGCTTATCCTGCAACGTAAAGAAATCAGACCGAAAGAATGTGCGAAATTTTGCAGATTGGTAAGACGAGAGTAAAAAATATCCGGCACTGACGGCATGTATATCGTATATAAGTACATGGTTGGGAATTTGCGATATTAGGAATGAAATTGGAAGGATGAGATGACAAATGTATTCTATGATAGCTTCGCAAGGTTATTTTCTACTGTTCACATTTCGCTAAGAGGTGTTGTTTTTTTCGTTTTTTTTTTGGTTTGTAATAAAATACTTTTCGCCTCCAGGACAACAAATCATGTCAGCTTGAACAGACAATATAGTATTTTCCTTCATTTTGGGTATGGCTCAAATGACGGGGGATACATCAGAATTGGCACCGTTTCATTGTTGCCAGCTAGGCTACCCTCCATCACGTGATTGCAAATTTAAAAACAAGCTCATTTCTTAGAGCAATTTCTTTTCAATGTTAACACTCTTTGGAGGCTATATTCTGGGGTCTACCTTTTACCTAGGAGTAACAATTTTAATTTGCAAACGAATCCTACAAGATTCCTGTAAGCATATCGTAGACTAAAATTGCATTTATCTAGTTGTAAATAAACTAGAAAATAAATATAAATCAGTTGAAGAGGTTAAATCCAACAATAAATTCACAATTAAGAGACTCCAGAATAGCTCTGAGGACGTATACAGTCTTGAAACTTAGTTAAGGCGCCTTCAGGGATTAATGAAATACGACGTGAATAGTCTGTCCCCAAATCTTGTTATCGCATAAAATACCACATAACTCCTCACTGCTTGATCCTTCTAAGATTTAATCCCTAAGTCCCAAGGCTATCTCAGATCCATGCAAGCAGAAAGTTATTATTTAGTTTGATTCCATCCTATAGCACACATAGCCTTAGTCTCGTGCAGCCATGAACTGAGATCACCAAATTCAATTTATATCTTAGTTGCTATAACAACCTCTGTGGGGTACTCATTCGCACACTCCCACAATCAAAATGTCCTGCCTACTTGTAAAGGACAATTCTAAAGCGGCTTGGGACTGATTCTCCATCCGCAAGTTGCGTTCCTTACTGAAATTGTGCTATATATATATAAGGTTGGTCAATTTATGACAAGTATATCACCGGAAAAAAATCAACACAAAAAATTGCCATTTGCCAACCTTGGTACGTCTTGGTTGTCGTTATGGCATTAGTTTCCGGCATTCGAACTTTAAATTGTCGAGACGGAAGTGACAAGATGGACGGGGGTTTTTCTTAAAAGCGATAAAATTAAGCATTCATTCAAGGAGTGTGTCCAACTGCACAAGATTATTGTAAAAGAATTAAGGACTTCTTTTTCATAAAAAAAAAAAACTTCACCTCTACAGAATTTTGAAAAGGAACTCTGAACTTAATGATCCAATTACGAGCTCTCAACTACCTCTGAAAAGTTTTCTACAGCGTTCCTGTACGCGAACTTTTTCGTTTCAATTTTTGTGGAGAAAAGAGTACCTATCAGTTCCCGAAAAGAACACATTTTTCTCAACGTGAAATAAAACGTTTTAATATCATACTCTTGTCCCTCTTCAAGGAACTTTTGCTTTCCAGTTTTCCACTCTACTTGTATACTTAACCACTGAATTGCCAAGAGAGCAATTAAAATCTTGAGAAAGTGGTTGATGCATGGCCTGGTTTGGTTTCTGCTGAATCATGTTGGATGATACTTTGTATGCTCACCACTTAGAAATTACGGCCGGAAGTGTTTAGAAAATGTTACGAAATTTTTGTCATTTTATCTTTTCAAAGTGTTTAATTGCTTGGAACTTTAATGCTATCGATTTATAAGTGTTCTTGCAATGAGACACAATCAAGGACTTAATGTCAGGAAAAAACTTTGTTGCAGTTTGCTACTGATTTGTTTTATTTCATATTTGATTTAAGGATATTGCTTTAAATTAACTTAAATATTAAAGTACAACGAGAACAAAACTATGTTACTTAATAAGTCTTGTCTTAAAACAATGACGTGACATGTTAGGTTAGGTTAGAGGGGCTGCCAAGGAGGCCCATTGTGATACCACAATTGAGGCTGCAAAAATTAAACCCCATAAAAATCTCTAGAGAAGAAGAGGGTAAACCTGTTGTTCTCGAGGAGTCAAAATAAAATTGGCTGGGACGGAAAGGGTGTTTAGCCTTAACCCGTCATCGGGAACCATTTGGAGCTCCTGATAAATCGAGCTCCCTGACTTCAGTGGAGCCTAATTCGGTTAGCTCTTCAAAGAAGGGGGAGCCCGAAAACCGGTTCCTACGGTTGTCTAGGGCCGGGCAGTTGCAGAGGAGGTGAAGTATGGTTTCCGCTTCCTTTTCGTCATGGCAACTCCTACAGATGTCGTTTGGAGATGTGCCTAGTCTATCGGCGTGTCTACGGACCCGTAATAACGGCCACGGTACTGACCGTCTTGAGCGGCTTTTCCAGCTGGTAGTTAATGTCCGAATCAGTGGTACCGATTCTCGCTAGTTCGTCGGCTCTACAGTTACCCGGAATATTACTATGTCCAGGCACCCAGGTGAACCATACTTTCAGGTGCTCAGCTATGTCATTTAGTGCTAAGCGACATGTTACAACCGTCTTGGAAGTGGTGTATACTCCCGCGAGGGATATAATAGCGGCTTGACTATCTGTGAAAATACATATGTTATCTTCAAGTAGCGCTGAATAATTCAGACGGTCCGCGGCTACTTTTATAGCCTAAAACACGCTGCAGTAGTCAGGTAAGCGTAATGAGATATCGAGGTCCAAATTTTCCGAGAAGATACCTCCACCTACTTTGCCTTCTAGTTTGGAACCGCCAGTGTAGAGGTGCATTGACTCCCCCCATTGTGGTGGACCTCCTCCCGTTCCGATCTGGTGGGAAAGGAAGGAATCGAATTTAGTTCCAAAGAAAGACTTGGGCATGGTATAGTCGACGTTGCTGGCAGTTCTCCCGGCCAGAATTTTGGAGTGACCGAAGTCAATTCGTTTCCAGGTGTGGATTAAGGATGCGATTTGCTTACCAAATGGATCTATCGGTAGCCGGTGGAGAGTAGTGTGCAGGGCTTTAGAAGGTGTGGTTCTAAGGGCACCTGTTATCAGCAGTTACCATCCTCTAAACCTTATCCATTGCTTTGTGATGGGTTAATATATCCAGTGCCGGCCACCAAACGATCACGCCGTAAGAAAGTATATGCACAATGCACAATGCGTGGCTCCGTATCACATCTTTTCCCTATTACCTTTTTACACGAGTACAGCGCCACTGTAGCCTTTCGTACTCTTTCCAGGACGTTAGTCTTCAAGGTAAGTTTTCTATCTAGGACTAGACTTAGATATTTAACCTGATTGTACAGTTTCAGCCTAACCCCGTCTCGCATAGGGCAACTCACAGGAAGTGTATTATGTCTCCGAGAGAAGAGTATTAACTCTGTTTTGTTCGAGTTTATGCCCATCACTCCATGATAATATCCTGCAGAGGGCGTATTGTAACACTTCAACCAGTATATTTGGGTGCTTTCCTGAAAATATCAGGGCAATATCATCAGCGTAGGCGATTACCTTGTGACCAGAGTGCTCCAGGTCTATAAGTAACACATCCAGAGTTATGTTCCATAAGCGTAGTGAAAGGATACCTCCCTAAGGGGTACCTCTAATGACTACTTCTTTTAATATTAGATACTCCCAAACTGGAGACGATGACCCTGCTTTTTAGCATAAGGTCAATAAGTTTGATGAGAGGATAGTCAAGTTCTAGCCTCCCCAAGGATGGCATTATCGCCTCTGACCTGATATTGCTAAAAGCACCCTTTATATCGAGAAAGGCTGCAAATGAATATTCTTTCTGCAATAGCGAATGCTCTATGATTGTGGTAAGTTCGTGCAGGGCTGTCCCTACGGACTTACTTTTAGTGTAAGCATGTGGCGAGAGAGATAGCTTGGATGGATTGACTGTCACTTTAATATAGATATCTAAGAGTCTTTCCAGGGTTTTGAGCAGGACGGAGGAGAGACTAATGGTCCAAAAATCGTTGGGCTTGTAGTGTGAGGCTCTTCCTCCTTTAGGAATAAAGACAACCTACACCTTCGTCCACTTGACATATTAAAATCTGTAAAGTTAAAATTTTGATTAGAATAATGAAACTTTGACATTATGGGCTTGCTAAAACCACAATAAGTCCGATAATACGAAACTTTTAAAAAGTCAGTGTTCCTGAAGAAGCGAGACGGAATAGAAATTCCAAAACTGAATAAAAGAGAAGGCGAATCAATTAAACCCTGCGAACAATAGAAAGCAAATACAGTTTTGGAATAGTTTGGTATAGTTTCTAGAGAAATCGAAACTTCAAAGTTTAAGTCTGTCTAAATAAGGTGGTATAAGTGGATTCTCCTACGAAGATCAAATCGTCCGAACATTGCACTGCCTCGACGCTATCAATGTGTACATTTTGAAAATGAGATCAAGCACAACAGGCATACTCTAGAATTGGTCTAACAAAAGTGCAATCAAGTAGCCGCCTAATATAAGGATCATCACTGCACATCATCATAGTCTAGTGTCGAATGGGCTCTGTTTACTATTGCGTCGATATGGTCGACAAAGGTAAAGCAACAATTTAGCTATAATCCCAAAGATGTAGGGTTTTGGCAAGTCTATTTAAAACACCGACATTGATGGTATGGATAAAATGAATCTGTGTACTCTTCCGGGAAAAAGACATTGCCGTACACTTATTAATATTAAGAGGGATAATGTTTATAGAGCGCCATCTATAAAAAGCGCCTAAGTCATAGTTTAAAAGTTCACAGTCACACGGATAATTAACAACACGAAAGATCTTGGCGTTATCAGTATAACATACAATTTTTAAATTCGTCAAGAACATAGATACATCGTTGACGTAAATAATAAATAAAAGTGGACCGAGATGACTTTCTTAGGGTACGCCTGAAAAATTGAGAATAGCTTCAGATAGAGACAAGTGAAACAACACTGGCTGAGTGCGACACGTCAAGTAATAAAGCAGGGGAATCCAAGGATAGCTAACTTATAAATAAGAACCCTATGACTAATTCTGTCAAATGCTTAACTGAAATCAGATACCGCCGTAGCCAGTCCCAAGCCCAGTTGAGAAAGGAGGAACCCACGCACCAGCCAGAACACCTCGGCAAAGAGAATACCTACGCGCTACCCTGGATTCCCCAGATGGCAGGACTGAGAATCAGATGACCATATTGCTGTTTCGAAAACTTGAAGAAAGTGTCTTCTCGATTTAAGGTCTAAGCGTAACTCTGATATTGGCAGCGATCAGCATCTGATAACAACTAGGCTTCGCTTATGCACGGCAACAGTAAACCCACGTAACAAAACATCTAATATGCCACGGTTCAATGTGCAGATGCTTGAAATACCACACATCCACAGCTGATGCACTGCGTCATAACATTGACGACTCTATCGACGAAAAATGAGAAAGGGCGAAGGATAGTTCTGTGACCTGTGGTATAGAACACGTGGGACGATTAGAGAGGGGAAAACGACCATGGTTCAGTGACGTCAAGGAAAGGCGTCCAAAGTAGTGTAAGATGTGAGAAGCTCGACTACATTAACGTGCTAGTAGAAAAGGCCAACGCGGTGACAGTGGAGATCTTTACAAGATTGCAAACACCTGGCAAGACAGACTCTTACAACACAACGTCCTGTAAGAGGTGCTAATGGATCCGTTCTTGTCACGGAGGAATGTCAACTGCGGAGGCGGAGAGATTATTTTGTTGAAGTCCTAAACAATACCTTCGGACCGTCGAATATCTCTTCACACAAGCCTCAACACCCGCCGGCTGCAGCCAACATTAACAATAGAATCCCGACAAATTAAAGATAAGAAATGACCTCTCACTTAAACTTGGGTAGTATGCTTCGCTCAAAAGTCTTAGAACCGCTACCTTAACCACAGTATACCAATTAATATAACAGCCTGGTATGTCTTAACAGGTCCTCTCTCGATCTGATTCCTTTAACCCTTTGTGGTGCATATTTGGGTACCATACTTTTCTAACGATCTTGTTCGTCTGTTGCGTGGTCGTCCAATTCGGCGACCTAAGAACGTCTCGTGAAGGTTCTTATTACCAGTCTATTGAGCTAGGTTATTTAGCTTTTTTTTGTTGTGTAGCCTATCCATTGCTACTTTCGCCTGTGTATTTCTTCGTTGGTAATTACCTCTGGCCAATGGATGTTAAGGATGCGCCGGAGATACCAATTGACCAAGGCTTGTAGCTTAGGTGTTATTTGACAGGTCACTTTTCATGCTTAGAAAAATAGATTTTACGTTCAATTCTAAGATTTGGAGCCTTATGAGTTTGGAGATGTTGTCATTGTACCATATCTCAGCAGCAGTATGGAATGCAACTAGCACCTTATTGCTGCGAGTCTGTACATCAGTTTCAGCTCCGCCAGCTGCTATAACTATGTTTCTGAGATAACAAAATTTATCCATTCGTCCTATTTGCTGCTCTTCCAGATAAATTTGATGTTGTCTCCTGGAGTCGAAGTGCATATGTTTGGTTTTAGTAGCCCTGTTGTGCGACCTTATCTACTCGGGGCTTTGAACATTTGGGCTACATGATTCTGTTTGTTGCATAGGAAACAAAAATCATCAGCAAAGTCTAGGTGATTAAGGTGGCTAAAAAGTTTCCATCTAATCCCTCGCGGACGCTGCACAATACGTCATTAATGACGATCAAGAAAAGCAAAGGTGACAGAATATATTCTTGTCTCGCTACTTTTAGTACATAGACGGGCTCCGACAGATATCCCTTATATAGGACGTGATATGGTCCTCCTAAGTGGGACTCCTTTATAATGGTGATAATTATATTTGGGATACCTCTCCTACGTAAAGCTGCCTATTTCTACTCGCGATTAACGCTGTCACTTCTCGACATCGACCAATATTAGTTGTAAAGTCAACCTCCATTCGGTGGTAGGTCGATGATAATTGGGAGGGTGTTGATTGTGGTCGCCGCAGAAGGAACTCTCACAAAAACTTGTTCATCATTAAGGGTGCGATTAATTGATTGTAGTTAAAAGACAGATGCCACGCCATACCTCCGCAGTTGATGCTCCTCCACTTAAAGTACGGATAAATAGGTATGTCTTACAGGAATACAGATGTAACAGTCGTTTACGCAAGTATTTTGTATAGATCTTCACTTGCACGTCTTGAACTTCTTTGGACGCCTTTGTCTAGAGATTTGTATACAGTTTTAAGATGTTGTATGTATGCGACTTCGATAGCAGTCTTTAAGTTGTTGCCATTTTTGTATTTTGGATTATGTGGCGTCACTGATCCAATTCCTTTCGCTAATAATCATACCACGTTTTCTCGTCCGATTTTTGGTCAATGCAGTTGTCGAGGTTACGATGCAGAGCGTTAGCTTTTTGGCGTATACGGTGGAATATGTGCTACGGATGTTCGGTGTTTTAATCATCTCCGTATTGAGCCTTCGTTTATTATATATTGTATCCTGTGGGTGCTGCTGTGCATAAGCGAAACTTAGTTGTGACAAGATGGTGATCGCTGCCACTATCAGCGTCGCGCTTAAACCTTACAAAGAGAAGAGACTTTCTCCAGCTTTTCAAAATTGCAATATGATCAATCTGATTCCAGTTTCCGAGTCCGAACTTCCTCATTACATTTTCCAGGGTGATACTGTTAGAGCCCTTCTTAGCGTTGACATCCGCCATAACTATTTTTATGCTATAATGTTATGCTTAGAAGCATTTACAAAGGTGTCGCCAGCTGACTCTTTGGTTATTATATTCGACCGGAATTATTCAAATGTTACGTACCTTGGGCCAGAGCCCATTCGGTCGAATATTAGTGACCAGTCCAGTAGTGATTGGCTGGAAAGCTTGGTTAGCAACAATCCTACACCTCTCATGCGGAGTGTTTCTGATTTTTCAGCAAAACTATAGCAGCACAGTTCAAGATGGGGGTGATGTAAACTCTCCACTTCCTCTTCATCTAGTTTCACTTAACCCTAAGAAGTTCATTTTATACTGGGCGATCTCCCGCTCTACCTCTATTATCTTCACGTATCCATACTCATCACAAAGATTTCTCACGTTCCATATCCCGATTGTAGGCTGATGTTTATAGCGATGGGTCGTCATTACAGAACCAGTCCGAGGTATCCGAGGAGTAGGTAGCAGACGTTTCTTGTGTAGAAGTTGATTTTAGGTAAGCGGGTTACAAGTCTACCTTGAGACTGTATTTGTGTAGCACATAGCTGAGATGCTGCGCGCGGGGTTCCTTTCTCCTTTCTCAACCGGGCTTGGGGATCCTATTCTACATATATCTGAACTTAGCAATGCGCTTAATCTCTAAAACCGTCCAATCCACTCCAGTTTCCTAGTTGACCATCCTAAGCAACACTAGGATACCTCAAAGTTGTCGGGTTACCCATTTGCTGTGATATTAATTACATTCAGAGGCGAATCAAGAAAGCTACTCTTGAATTCTGTTACTATGATACATGAGGCAAATTTCGATGACAGCGAGTAGTAGAAGAGCATGTGGAGAGCACTTATGCCCGGATTTACATTTCGACGCACTTTGACAATTTTTGGTACTCCTTGAGTCC
Source organism: Leptarthrus brevirostris (assembly GCA_964036015.1). NCBI lineage: Eukaryota > Metazoa > Arthropoda > Insecta > Diptera > Asilidae > Leptarthrus > Leptarthrus brevirostris. The sequence goes on from OZ038373.1 coordinate 13,853,326, forward strand.
TTAAATAACCAACCACAGAAAAAAACTTAACATTTTAAAGTGGAGACTTTCTATTCGATACTGGCGACTGCAGGGAACCTCGTTTAATAGTTAAGCACATAATAGTGGTGGTGATTTGCGCTATTTCCTTGGTAATCTATCCTAGTAACACAACTTTATATCCAAAAGCTTGACATGGCTGGATATAGGCTCTGTTAAAAATCCTGTAATCTATTCCTCTCCGTTATCTATAAAACAAAAGCTTATTGACTCAGTTTTGAAAATTTTGAAAGTCGACAAACAGGAGCATACTTGATCCTTATTAAGCGAAAATCTATCACGTGAATTGCTTTCAATAAACTAGGAATTACACAGATCGTCCTTAATTGAGTAGCACAAAAATCCTTTAAATGAACGAACATCCGATTATCCTTTGGACATGCATATTTCAAGTGACTTTAAATTGGTTCCGCCAATCGACACTTAATAGCGGCAATTATTCCTATAAATTATCGTATGGAACGCCTACAATTTTCTGTCGATAGCCTACACATTGTCACAAAACGTCTCCCGTTACCATACCCTTAGCGTAGCCGCCTACAAGCGTTATAGTTGGGTAAAAATGGTCGAAACACTACCGACGGGTGGGGATCAGAGCAAAATGTTAATTTAATGAACATTGAGTTGATCCCAATTTGTGTTAATCAATTAATGGATCTCTCGAAATTATGCAAATGAGCTGATAAGCCCCACTAGCTAAGTGATAATAGATTTGGATTTAGAATGAGGTTGGTTTGTGATAATTATTGTTAGCATGTTTCGGCCTGCCACAGTGAAACAAAACGCCCGAGTCAAAGATACGCCTGGCTGAGTGCTGCCAGCCACAGGGTTTATTCTAATTAGTCAGTGAACAAGGAACAAAGGAAAATTTGTTTTGTCGAATCCGAATGAATGATAGTCGAGGATTTTGGCTCTTCAATGCTCCAAAACAATCAACGGTTCGGACATTGTGTTCGTTTTCTTTTGTCAATTGCAACTTGTGGGTCGCGAAACCTTCCTTTCTCGGGGGCTATAATTGCATTTATAAGCTAAATCGGGAGAAATAAACTTCATCGCTGTCAATATTTATCCCATTTATTACCCCAGCATCCTTGCAGGTTTTAGTTTTGTTCTAGCACTGCAATGCGAAGCCGGTGATTTATTGCGCCCAGTTGAGATGTACTTTGGTGTTCGAGTACTTTCCGCATCCTGATGGCAGTGACATTATCGACCTTTTTGTTAGTATCCCCCGCCATTTATTATGTAGCAATTCAGTTTTCCAGTTGAATAATTGTAAAGTCCTTTATCAGTTACAATATTGCAGTAGCCAATTTAACTGTTGGATTTCCATGGTAAGATCCCTTATTGGCATAATAGAATACAAAAGGTGCCAATCATTGAATTTTTTGTACCGAATTCAGATATTCTCCTTAATAGCCCCCAAATCGTTCAATAAAATTTTCAATTTTCACCTAATATCGGCTATTATATAATTTTCGGTAAAAAGGATTCGAAATCTTTGAATAAACCTGTCCTTTACATAAGTGAAACGTATTATATCTCTGAGAATCCCACTAACCCCAATTTAATGCGTAGACTTATGTTAAAAGATTTAGCTAAACATCATAATACCCGAGAGGGCTTAGTATGGGAGGACACAGAATGGTTCGCTGGGTCGTAATTGAATACATGTCCAGGTAAGAGGATATCCTCTATTTAACTAATCAAATATGAAATGTAAACTGAAGATTTATTGGATTTTCCTGATGTGTTTGCAGTGCGGATATTGGGATGTTACGTTCAAAGCGCAATATGGTTTGTTTTATCTCCTTGACCTAGTTTACATAGAGACGAGCTGAGATGTTGCCGATGACAAGGAGAGTTACAAATTACATCCTGTCTTAAGGGTATTTGAGGGTGTAGTTTATCGAAACTACAGATAATAGTGTTTTCTATCGCACTATGCGGGATTGGGTACATCTTTTTTTAAAGCTTTTATGGGTGTACGTGAGAAAGTCATCTTAGCCTGTTTTTGTATAAGTAAGTATGCCTCGTAGATAAAGAGTTAGGGAACAGTTTTGCAAAATCTGTTTAACGAGATTGGTGTAATACGAAGGGAATTTCGTTCGTAAAAATGAGAGTAGCATATAAACACCTTCTTTTTTTTTGTTATGGGAGCTACACCGGCATTGGTATTAATAATAATAATTCAATATGTAAATACAAATTCCAAAACATTCTTTGAATGTTTTTGTTCTGGCTGAATTCGAATCCGGGGTCCGTTTAACACCATCAGGTCAGGATTGTGCCAGAACATAAAAAAAATGTTTTCCCGGTCTGGAAACCACAGTTTCTGTATGTTTTTGGGGTCGTTGAATTCGAATCTGGGGTGCATTGAATTCTATTGCATGAAGATTTTGACGTTACTTTAATAACCAAAAAAAAAATTATAGTCGGGTCTGGGGATTTTACTATGCTGTCATATGTTTTTGGGGTCGCTGAATTCGAATCCGGGGTCTGTTAAACCCAACCACGTCAGGATTTTGACAATACCTCAAAATTCTGCAAATACGTCGTTCCGAATATAAATAAATAAATAAATATAAATAAATAAATAAATATAAATTTATATAAGAAACAAAAATTAATTAATTTAATAAATAACGAATAATAACGAAAGTGTCGTATACATAAAATTTTAGTCCTTCTCTTCTTTTGAACTATGTCAGGTCTTCTTTTCATCATTGGACCGACTAAGAGATTTTCTCTCTTTACCTTGTGTTTGTACATCTCTCTTAAGATTCCAGCAGAAGTCTGCTATCATATTTACATCGCACCTTCCAGGCCCGTAGAGAGAAAATTCGGGCCTGGGTGGGTGGGGGGGGGTACCACATACCGGCTTCAATTTCAGGAGTAAAGATTAGGGAATTACCACACTCGGACGATGGCTTGGTTCCTTCTTTTCGGTCTGCCAATCAGTTTGCTTTTTCTTTTATAGATAGCCTTGCTTCTTCAGGCTTAACACAGACTTGCAGTATTTCTAATGATCATGGAAGGTTCCTCGACCTCGTCTTTTCTACTAATCCTGCTAGTACACTGGTGAGACGATGCTTGGTGCCCATTGTTCCAGACTCGGGTCATCATCCTGCGCTTCATATTGCTCTTTTCATTGTTCCAGTTATGATGGCTTCTTGTGTACCAGATGATGCTTGTTATAACTTCAGTAAGGCTGACTTCTCCGTAATTAACAACTGGCTCTCAGCTTGTGATTAGAGTAGCGTACTCAATGAAGGAGACATTAATGTGGCCGTAAGATCTTTTTATAATTTGCTGTCTATCTGTTTTACTTATTGTGTCCCTATTTCTAAATCGAATAACTTGCGTTCTAGTCTGCCTTGGTTTGATAGTTCCTTAAAACATTTAAGGAATATTAAATGTAACGCCTGGAAGAGATTTTGTTCCTCTAGGAGCGACGCTGACTATTTAACTTATTCCAATTTACGCAGCCAATTTTTATCTGACTTAGTGTCTTCTTATAATAATTATATTAATAGAATGAAAGTGTCCCTACGAGTCTATTTGACGAGGTTTACACCGACTTCTCTCGAATCCAAAGACCTTTTACTTGACGAAGTTACGATTTTGAAGAAAATCTCTACCTTGACTGATAGTTTTTCAATTGGTCCTGACGGTATCCTTGCCTCACTCGTGAAAAGATGTGGTTCCGCTCTTGCTCATACTTGTCTTATTTATTTAATCTCTCAACTCATTGCGGTGTTTTTCCGAAAGCTTGGAAAACCTAATTAATTATGATAAATGTGAAATCTCGAACTACAGACCAATTGAAAAAAACTAAAAACACTTGTTTTACTTCCACATAATAGGAGTAGGAAAAAATTTTTTTTGGGATGGTGATCGCTCAAAAATTTTGAACGCTAAAAATGTTTTTTTCCTACTCCTATTATGTGGAAGTAAAACAGGTGTTTTTACTTTTTTTCAAATGAAATAACTTCCACCAAGAGTCTTTTGAAAGGAAACTTTCCGTTACAGACCAATTGCTAATCTTTGTTGTATATCCAAGATTTTTGAGGCACTTATTTGCGATGTTCTATACTTCCACTGCAAGCCGTTTTTGCAGCCGTTTCAACATGGCTTCATTAGGGGTAAGTCAACTACCACCAATTTATTGGAATTTTCAAACTTCTGTATTTCTGCAATTGAAGGTGGTAAGCAAGTTGACTGTATTTTTACTGATTTCAGCAAAGCTTTCGATAGAATAAATCATAGAATTCTTATTCTCAAACTCTCCCTTCTTGGGTTTCCGCGAGTTTTTGTAAATTGGATTCATTCGTACTTGTCTGAACGCACTCAGCGGGTTTCTTTTCGTGGAGCTCTAACTGATGCAATTTTCAACAGTTCCGGTGTACCGCAGGGCTCCCACCTTGGCCCATTTTTATTTATAATTTATATCAATGATGTATCTGCGATACTGTCTAACTCAAATATGCTTTGTTATGCCGACGACGCTAAGATATTTCGCACTGTGTCTGCCAATGCCGATTGCCTACTCTTAAATTCTGACTTGGACGCCTTTCAGAATTGGTGTTCCATTAATGACCTTCCCCTAAATATTAGCAAGTGTACATCTATGTCTTTCTCAAGAAAAAGGTCTCTATTTCAATATAACTTTACCAAAGAGGGTTGTCCTTTAACAAAAGTTACTAAGACTAAGGACCTGGGGGTCTGGCTCAATTCTTAATTTTCTTTCCAGGATCATTTGAGGCTAATATGACTCTTGGTTTCGTGAAGAGGTGGTCAAGGGAATTTGATGACCCTTACATTACAAAGCTCTTATATTGCACTTTTGTCCGGCCTATTCTGGAATATGCCTCTCCAGTCTGGTCACCTATCAATCGCATTGAAGCTGTTCAACGGAGGTTCGTTAGGTTTGCCCTTCGAGGCCTTCCTTGGAATAACTCCCTTATATTATGCAGTCGTTGAAAGCAACTTCCATTTTACGCGCACAGGTGCTATCTGGCTTCGGGTAGATCATACTGCCGAAGGTAAAATGGGGCATTATTAACGCCTTAACTAATCTTAGACGCGTACTGACGGGTAAAATACGCGCCAAGAGCCACAGCCTACGAAGGCCACCATAAATCACGCCAAACTTTCCCTTTGTATTGTCGCAGCATTTCATTTGCTGATTCATAGTAGTCCAAGGATTCTTAACTTTTTCTAGAACTGGTAGCGAATAGCCGCTTAAAACCACCGACGGAATATTAGACTGATCAATTACGCTGTTGGAGAAAATGATAAGCTGCGATTTTCTAGGGTTAAGCTGTAATTGGTTATAATCGGACCATATGCATACACTTTCAAGGTCAGAATTAATGCGAGCTATACAGTCCTCAATGAGACCTATCGGTCGGCTTAAATATAACTGTACGTCCTCCGCATAGAGATGAATAAATGAGTCGCGGATCACCGACGGCAGATCATTAATAAATAAACTGAACAGTAACGGACCCAAAATTGATCCTTGAGGCACGCCTTGCCTCAGATATAGCCGCGAGGAGAATGTGTTGTCAACCTCAACCTGTTGAGAACGGCCCGAGAGGAAATTAATAATCATTTGAACTGCCAGTGTATCAAACATAAAATAAGAAAAAAGATTGCGGATGAGAATACAATGATCAACACAATCAAAGCCTTAGAAAAATCAAGAAGAATTAAGGTGGTTAATTCGTTCCTATCAAGCGCTCTTCTTACATCAGAAGAGACTTTAAGAATGGCAGTTTCACAGGAGTGATAGGCTCGGAAGCCAGACTGCCAACATGTTAGCAAGTTATATTTCTCCAAATAATCCAGTATTTGCCTATACATAAGCTTCTCCAAAACTTTAGACAAAAAGCTTAGTAGGCTAATTGGGCGAAGGTCCGATTGTGATTCTGGACAGGACTTCTTAGGTATGGGTAGAACTATAGCAGTCTTTCAGGTAGTGGGAAACGTAGATCTAGTGAGACAGGAATTTAATATATGGTGAATATACCTACCGATTATAGGGAATAGAAGTTTAATAAAGCGAGTTGAAAGGTTGTCTGGTCCTGTTGCGGCTGACTCTACCCGGCAGCACTATTTTCTTCAGCGTAGGTCCACGGTTTATAACTTGCTTGAGTTTATTTCGTGCACTGTGGGTGGATTCTTGGATGATTGCCAAACTAACCACATTTGTACTGATTTTAGTAAAGCCTTTGATAAGCTCTCTCACTCGAGACTGGGTCTGATGGCAATGTTATAAGAACTCTTCAAGATCCTTCCCACCGAGAGATCTTTAGAATTTTAGCTACGTTCGACAACTCTAGTTTCCATAAAGATGGGAAAGAACTTCACGCAAATTGATGACAAACATTGCAATTGGAGATAGATTTCCAACAACTGGCATTACTGTGCAGCCCCCAATGACCTTCTAGTGTAATCAACAGAAAATAACTGCTGCTTACAGCCGGAATTCAAATCTGTGACACTCAAACCCAAAATATCATCACAGACCATGTTAATATATCTCCGCGATATGTACCCTATTCACGTCATAGATCCTTTCAGTATAAATCTTAAGACTAGTATTGACGTTGTATAGTAAGATAAACCAAAAAGGCACTAAACTCGAGACTACAACCGTATTTATAGCTTTAAGCACGGGACTAATGGTAATATCTTTCGAAAACAATGAATTATGAGTTTTATCGCATATTCATGCAACGAAATCTTTCATGCAATTGTTCAACAGAAAATATTTTCAGAGAAATGTAAAAAATGTGTTTTTCTGTTTTAATTTTATTTCATCGTCTCGTCCTTAAGCTGTCGCAAAACTGGTACAAAGGACATTCTGATCTCGGCAAGCTGATAACAACGACTGGTGCTATTTTAAGAAAAAACAAAACCTTTAACGACTTCTGTGACTTCTCATTTAGTTACGCGACCAACAAAAAACAAAACTTGTTTCCTTCGATAAGGGGCAGGATTCATTCATTGAATTTCGCAGTTTTTTTTTATTTTCCCCCCAAAGACGTGGACTTTTGGTACATACACCTTCGCACCTTCAACTCAGCAATGAGTCAGTGTAGAATCCTGGTCTGTTCAAAAATAAATCGCTGTAACACAGCACAGAAGAAGTGGGGCACTAGCAGTAATTAATTGTAATGGCAATCCATATTTGGAGTGTTAGTGACCGGGTTCCAAAGAGTTCCACTTTTCACACATAGACACTGGGTGCCGGCGGCGACCGCTACGACGAATCCCACCTACGAGTACACAAAATACAAACGTCGCAACGGTCAAGCTTTCTTGTTGAATGAAAAGGAAAAAAATGATTTTCCGACATTCTATTGGGAAGGAACGAAAATTTGCATACCTTCAACCAAACGTACAAACGTTCGCCAAAGGAAGGTATTAATTGCTAGCTATGCCGGCATTACAGCTATAGGGAATGAAATCGGGCATTGGCTAACGTGGCCACCTATCCACAGGGAGGCGATTTAAGAAGGTATTTCGTGTGGTTTTGTGCTTTCAGCTCTCATTGTATGGAGTAACATTATAAATAAACAGGATAGAGTGCAATAACGGTCAGTGTACGACTTTGTTTTAACCATATTCGGTTTAGTGAAGCCTCCGTAGTTGGTTAAAGGATGTCCATTCGTCCTATAGTTGTAGCAGCGACGGAAGACGAGTATCAGTTGCGAGAGTCAAGCGGCAGCGGAAGAACCAGACGAGCAATTTTGGCATTGCAAAATTAATTTAAAAAGGGTGCAGGCTCGCTCAGCTAGCTACCACCTGGGGCTAGGTGATTTTATCGAAAATTGATTTTGCAAGTTTGGGTCTTTATCATCAGGCGATATTAGGCGACTGTTCAACCTAATTACGGTCCTTCCGGGGTGCGGAGTGATTTTTTCTTGTTTTCTTTCCAAAGATGACCCCAATTCGACGTGGTTGTAGTGGTGTAGCATGATTTGTGTGTAATAATAAAAAAACACTAGTAATAAAAATCAATCAATTCAAATAATAAATCACGCGAGCCTAGGTAATTCCTTGAGCATTGGCGGTGGGTCTTAAACAATGTCGAATGAGGCTATATCACCTGATGCAATGCAATCGATGGATGGTCAAATATCGCCACGTGCCAGTGCTGTAACGCCTCTTGACCCTAACGCACCATCGTCCTCCCAGTTGAATGGTGGTGGTGGTGGTGGTGGTGTGAACGGACCGAACAATTCAGTGCAAATATCTGACTCGAAGGACAATTCACTGGACATAAACAATTCGCACAATCAGTTGCATAGTGACGACGAAGACTTCGACAGTACCGCACGCGGAAACAATGGCATGCCGCTAGGTGGCGGCTATTGGAATCGTAACGGTCATAGTGGTGCAGTTAGTCCAAGTGTTTTAGACAATATGAGTGAAAATTCATCGCAGCCGCCCATAATGCCGATGACGAGATCCAAGTCGCGTCCGGAACTGTCGTCGAATTCGGCGGCTGCTGCAGCTGCTGCTGCCGCTGCTAGTCGATACTCGAACCTTTCATATTGGAAAGCCAGACGTGTAATTTTCTATAGAAACGGTGATCCATTTTTTCCTGGCGTTGAATTTCGTTTCCGGCCAGGACGAGACATTACGTCACTCGAAGCATTGCTAGATAAAATTTCACCGAAAATTGACTTGCCGCGAGGTGCTCGATATGTATTCTCTATGGACGGCGACCGGAAGTATAATCTCGATGAACTGGAAGATGGCGCTTCGTATGTTGTTTCGTCATTCAAGTCGTTTAAGGTAAGCTTAAAACACAATTTTCGACTTTTCTTCAAAATATTTCTCGCATTTGCAATGAAACGTTTTCCAGAAAGAAGTTGGCTTTTGTAAAAAAAATAAAAAAATCAATAAAATTGGAATAATTTTGCACTTGCTGTTGGACTGTTAGGGTAGTAAACATTTGCTCCAAAAGAATTTCTGGCTCCTTGCACGTAGTAGTGGCTGCTTTAATGAAACACGCAAAATCCGTTAAACTAGGTAAAGCGAAAGGGATTTTCCTTAAGCTCACGATTTTATTATACAACCCCTCTCCCGCTAAGAAAACCAACCCTACGGGTATTGGTGTTGAAGGTAGTTAGAAAGGACGAGAGGACTGGTTACGTTTTACTATACATCGCAGGTGAAACACGTTTGACCAAATTATTGGGGACAAGGTCGTGGGGGAGAGCTTACTGCCGACCAACCGACCTGCGGATTTAATTGGCGTTCTCTTTCCCTAGTACACTTGATATTCTGTAATCGGCGGCCGTATTACATAGATTTGCATGAAATCACGTTTGAATAGTAGGAAAAATGTAAAAAAAAGGGCAGAAAAACAACGAAAATATTGGCCGGACCTATATTTGTTGACTGTTTTAAGTCACCATCTGGGGCAATTGTTATTCACTCTGGCCAATTCGCTGTCCGTAACGTATCAAAACGTTAAACAACGCACGACAGTAAATTCGAAATTTATTTTGGAAAACTTTTTATAGAACGAGTTTTATTGAAATTTGTGATTTGGTTTTTGTGTGACATTCGGTTTAGTTATTGGAATTATCTTGAATTTACCCGGAATGAGTAAGTCAAAATTTTGTTTTAATATTAATCAGAGGAGTGGGGAGAGAGTAAGGCACACATCATTACAGTTACAGTGATTCAATGGAAATTTTATTTTAACTTTCGTGCAGTAGAATTACTTAAGAGCGCACGACTTTTAATAATTACTGCTGTTCGTTAACAGTGAAAAATGGTGACATTAAGATTGCTAATTTCTAAGAAAAAAAAGCGACAACAAAACTTATTATGGAAACACTTTTTAAATTAAAAAGAAAGAGGCGGTCGTGAATTTTACTTGTGCATGCAATACACTTGATTGGTGCTGACATATAGGGTTGGGGCGGTACGATATATGCGAAAGTCAAAAATAGAAACTTTTTCTACAGTGAAAATATCTTGTCATATTATAAGTGAAGTTGATGGATAATTAGGTGAAATGTTTAATGAGAGATTAACATGAATGCGAAACTGTGTTTAGAGACCTCATGAATTATTTTTAGTTTGGTCAGTGCATGATGATTTTTCCAGATTAGATAATTAAAATAATATTCGCGTAATTTATTTTGAGCATTAACACTATACTTATATGGGTTATAAACCCATGCCAAGCAAGTCAAATGACAACATTAAAAAAAACCTATGTCGTCTGAAGGGGCCACCACAACCCTGACACTTTCAAAAAATCTTTTTTCTTTTTTTTACATTTTTATGTCTAAAATATTTCTGTGAAGTATGTAGTAGTTTTTTTTTATATATACGATGTGGCCAAATCCTAGGGGACAACCCTTTGATGCGTTAGCATGGTTTTGGCCGGAAGGCAATTAGGGTAAGGGAAATGAGGAAGCTTGGGTCTTGTTTTTTTGCATTGCTGCGAGCTAGACAACAGCCCAGAGACGGAGTGGATTATTTTAATTTCTTAATAAAAGCTCACGGCGTCATCTGGTCTCGAACCCGGGACCCATGAATTGTTGGTCGTGCCACTTAACGAATTGATCCAACTCCGTCTCCAATGAACAGAAACCGAGAAAAAATTAACCTAGAACATGATAATCGGACTGTTCCCAGACGGCGAAGTTGGTACTTCGGCAAATGCTATTCCCAGGTAGATGTCCTAATCGTAGAGCCGTTCGCCACTTTTCTATTCCTCTGGAAGCACTCATTCAAACATGTTCTACACAAACGCACAAATATTTCGAACCGATTAGAGTCCCGCGGGACCAGTCTACATTGTCATTGGCGTCTGCGAACTGCTCCCATTATCCTCTTAGTTCAACGAATCCAACGAGTAATTTGTCCTTCCCGCAACATTTATAGCAATACCAAAGCGAAGGAAGCGTGGTAGACAAGCTGCTGTAAGTCTGCGGCCTCTTATTGCCAGTGAAAGACGAGACTTCCGTTTCGCACCAACGATAAAGGTTGCCAGGTGGGCTTGAATGTGTCGGCCTCCGTTTCCAGTAACTCGAGACGTAATCGCCGGCATGTGAAGCATCTGTGGTAAAGGGCTCCTTCACCACCACAAACCGTCCAGGCTCTTTAAAGTCGTCTCTCGATATGTGACAGCTGGTTTGGACGCACGAGGCTATGATGGAGCAATTTTAATGCTCTCTGTAATTGGACGGATAGCTATAGATCACTCTACTAATTATGGTCCGCATTACTTCCAAATCTACTGCAAGATGTACACGCCATCTATTAAAACTTAAGTGATCCGTAGGATTTACTCCTACGAAGAGCTCGCGCAGTCGACGTGGATTGAGTGTACTGATGTGCGGCGGTCGATTCAGTACGAAAGCGTTTATCACTTCAGTGCTAGGTTGTCTTGTTGCCTCAGGTCGTAATTATGGAGATCAGATCCTGGGACCAGTCATGCGGATATGGTGGACGGACCAAAAGCAGATAGTAGTGCTCCCTTGAGCTGATACCCCCATAGAAATTACCCATAGCTGCGAAATTAAGTTACCTCTTCGACAGAATATTCGCCGGAATGTCCGTATCTGAAGACAAAGACGAAATTTCACGACCATGTCAGTAAGACTCAAACGACTCTCCGTTACTGGTTGACGTAACGCGCTTTCAGCAACACCCCCCCCCCCCCCCCCCCCCTCCAAGAAGGCGTCAACAAATATTGATTGTAAGCGTTTCACGTTTTTGAGAGGTGCAAGATGGAACAGGTAATCAAATAATTTACAACGACTGTATGTCCTTTCAGCGAAAAGGGATGCAGCCTTGTCCCACACGAATTTCTAGCTCCAGCGCGTCCGTGCGTGAAATCCGGAAAAGAGGTATTTTTTAGTTGTCGGTGGACATGAATAAAAACTAATTTTACCATGATATTCGGGTTCAGCTACGAATTTGCTGTATACTCGTCCAACTCATTGACTCCACCAGCATAAAAAGGGTAACAAGTGCGATATCACGAATTATAGGCATAGTGTTAACCTATGCTATATTTCCAAGTTATTTGAAGCGTTAATTGTTCATGTCCCTTATTTTCATTGCAAACCATATTTAGGCTCTTTTCAGTGCGGTTTTGTTAAACGTAAGTTAACTACAAAGAACTTACTTGAGTTCTCGAATTTCTGTATCTCTATCATCGAGTCTGGTGGGCAGGTGGACGTCATTTTTACTAATTTCAGTAGGGCTTTTGACAGAATTAACCACAGGATTCTTACACACACAAACTATTTGTCTCATCGTACACAACGCATTTTATTTCGAGGTGGTGCTCTCCTCGACATTATCCATATTACTTCAGGTGTCCCACAAGACAGCCTTTTGGCACCTCTACTTTTCATTATTTATATTACATATCGACTGTTTTAGATGGTTCCAGGCTTTTTGTTATGCTGACGACGATAAAATTTTCCGTATGGTTTCTGACGTGCTCTCCTGAATTCCGACCTGGACAATTTCCATGAAGAAAACATTGGCAACATAGATGGACGCTCCCTTGCTAGACGTGAGAAAACAAAAGACTTAGGCGTTTGACTAAATGCTAGTTTCTTCTTTGATGACCACTTTGTCGTAACGGTTAACAGGGCTAATGCGACACTAGGTTTTATTAAAAGATGGTCTAACGAATTCGACAATCCGAGGCTACTTTATTGCACTTTTGTCACGTCAATTTTGGAGTATGCTTGTGATGTTTAGTCTCCCTTTTATGCGTGATATATTAACCGCATTGAGGCAGTTCACCGAAGTTGTCAAATTCGCTCTACTAGCCTTCCATGGAACAACTCCGTTGTCCTCTCTCCTTGCGTCGATAGGCTTAAATTCATCGCTTTAGACACTCTGAAGAGTTAAACGCATATTTTAGTTAGAATAACTTTAAAAACTTTTATTTACAAACTCGAACGGCACGTAAAATATCTGCAAGTTCAGGTATTTAACGTTGCTTTTTTTATAAAAACACATTGACTTGTCTAGCATGGCAAATGCCATAACTGTATGATGTTATCATCGCGCAATAACGTTATGTGCTCTACAGCAAAATTGCAGTAGAGCAGGTAAGCCCAAGCTTACCTTTACATAAATTTTTCGATTTTTCAGTATTCTGCTGAATTGCAGGGCAAGAAGTTAAAACGTTTACTGCGTTTCGGAAAAAATCAGTTCTTTTGTTTCTTCGCGGGAAAAGTTCACTGGAATTTTTTTACACTGATACAAAAGCACAGAGGATAGCCTGTGATACTATAGCACAGCCCTCGTACAAAAGAAATTTAGAGTAAGGGAAATAATTGCCGCAGGTAAAAATTTTTTTTCTCTGTAAATAGATAATGACAAGCAAAAAGGATTAAATTCTAAAATTTGCGATAGCGTTTTGTACCACCAATTCCACTTTACATCATTGCCACCGACTTTACAGCTGCTGTAAAACTGCACCTTTTTGAGCTTATCATTAAGTACAGTAGAAAAGTGGAAATTCTAAAATATTTGGCTAGCGATAAACTATCTGCGAACCTGTGATCAGTATCCAGCATCACTAGGTAATTCAAAAATTAATTTCATAAAAGTGCGAGGTAAATTGCGGAAAAGCTAATAGTTTTCGAATGGTACAATTCAGATGTTCAGTCAGCTGTTAAAATTTCAGCGGTCGTACCTGTGATAACGTACTAGCCTTACACAGCTCTTAAAAAATACAAAATTGAAAGCGGAAATGCCTTAGCAATTAAACTATTTTAGATGTATAGAGGAGTCAATGGGTCTGGATTTTGGCCCAAAAACGCAAGAAATTCGGGCGCCTGCAAGGCCAACTCCCATGCTCGTTTTTGAGGTTAAACGAGGATAATTTGACTGGGATATAACAAAAAAAAACAAGACATGGCAGGGACATACCGTGACTACACTTGCAGGTCGATTATATTCTCACATGTGTTAGAAAAGTAGTTTCAGCATAGTTTAAACCAGGGACTGAAAGCGGTATCGGTATATGGAACGAAGATCTGCTAAGAACATAAATACTTGGCAGCCTTATAAGAATTGTCTAAGAATTTTCAAAAAAAAAAAAGCCATCAAAGAAGCTAAGATAGAGGCTTGGATGGAGTATTGCCACTCGATAGAAAGTACCAGAGAATCAACCAGACTCGACAGAATACTATCCAAAGAGCAAAGTAAACCGTCTTTTCTAAAAAGGACGCTTTTGGACGCACTCTTCCGCTGAAACAATGATGAAGCTCATCAGCTACCGCTGTGTAACCCAACAATTCTAAGTACATCGTGGAGTGAGGTCGAACCTATTTGCTCTGCGAAAAAAATCGCTTGGTCGATAAATAGTTTTGCTCCCTACAAGTCACCAGGTCTGGACGTCATCTACCCGATAATGCTAAATTGCTGGTAGCGTTATTCAGAGCCTGCATCATACATAATCACGTTCCCCTAATATGGAGACGAAGTCTGGTGCATTTAATACCGAAAGCTGGAAAGCGAGGCCACGAACTAGCCAAGGACTTTAGGCCGATTAGTCTGTCCTGCTTTGCATTAAAATCACTAGAGCGGGTCCTTGATATACATCTGAGGCAAACTCTTTGTGATGCAGCGATGTCAAAATCCCAACGCACGTACTGTAGGAGAAGATCCGTGGAGACAGCTCTCCTCGATGTAGTAGGCACAGTTGAATATTCAATCAAGTATACAAATATACCCTAATTGCATTCCTGGACATAGAAGGAGCCTTTAACATGGACATAGAAGGAGCCTTTGCCGAGCAATTTCTTGGTCAATGAATAACTATTATGTTAAAGGCAACGATAATCCAGTCCGAATTCGGAATCAGTCGGGCTTTTAGGCACGTTTCCCGTGGTACTCCCAAGGTGAGGTTCTCTCCCCCCTGTTGGTCATGAACAAGGTACTGCTGAGACTTGAGCAAAGGCGTGTTAAGGCCGTCGCTTACGCGGACGATGTAGTGATCCTGGTATCAGTGTTCTTTCCCTCTGTTATCAGCGAGATCATGGAGGGTGCCCTGAAGAAAGTGAGCAGTTGATCTGAGAACTGTGGACTGGCTGTAAATCCAGGGAAAACTGAGCTTATGCTTTCCATACCAACATGCAAAAAAACATTAGTAAACAAAAACTAAAACACACCCACACACAACAATTAGGGGTGTACGGGCAACAGAGAACTCTTCAGCAAATCCTTAGTAAGCGCTGATCAAAGACAGGACACATATGCATACCATACCATAGTTAGATCGAGAGTCAACAACATGCAGTAAAGGCAATCTCGTTAAGTTATACGGGGTATGCCTATAAGAAATCATACCTACGAGAGTGCAAGAATCTATGTTCGAGTTCAAAAGCTGGTGAATAAAGACCAGGTCAGCATCTCTACGTCGTTCTTCTAACGAGTACATATTAAGCAACTGCAGGCGATCCACATAAGAAGAAAGCCTGAGTAGATCATTACACGGAAGGTCTCTTAGTACGAACCTAACAAAGTTCCGCTGCACCGAATCAATGCGTCTAGAATGAACAGGATAGCAGGGAGACCAAACCTGAGATGCATACTGGAGAATTGGCCTCACCAAAGAAAAGAATATGTGAATTAAGGTCTACGGATCAAAAAATTCCCTTATCCCCCCGCTTTACATAACCCAGAACTGGATTACTCTTAGAAACAATGTAGTTAATGTGCAGAGTGAAATCAAATTTATGGTCAAGCTTCAGACCAAGGTCAATAACAGATTGCACGCGACAGATATCAGTTTCTGCAAAGGTATAATCAAAGGCGAACTGATTTTGGTTCCTAGAGAATGACGCAACCTCACATTTATAGAAGTTTCCCTTAGATCCACACCAGTTGTTGAAGATGTTTAAATATCGTGAATGCAGGAAGAATCATTACTGTTTCTAAGGCATGAAAAAATCTTCATATTGTCTGCGTAGATTAAAACTTTGGAGTGCTTAATCAGAGGGACAATGTCATTAATGGCAAGAATAAATAGCAACGGCCCCAGATGGCTACCCTGCGGTACGCCACATGAAGCCCTAACGACACTTGACAAAGTATTACGGAAAGGTACTCGGTATAACCTATATTTTAAGTAAGAGCAGATCCAGTCGAGCAATAAGGGCGGAAAACCCAGCTGCCAGCTATGTTGATTAGATGAGATTAACCCATACACTACCCAACAAGCTGTGAATATATAACAGATTCGATCAACTTGGGTATGCAGAAAAGCTTCGCGATTGGCCTTTAATGTCTTATTCAGTTTTTATGCCCCTTTTTATGAACAGGAATTATTAAGGAGCCCTTCCATAACGAAAGAAATCTACCGGCCTGAAGAAATTTGTTGAATATGAGTTCCAGTGGAGTGAGTAAGGCAGAACAAGATCTCAAAAATGCAGGTGGTACACCATCAGGACCAAAAGACAAGTCCATTTTAATTTTCCTGATACTATCCATGATAATATAACGAGATATATTGGGAAAAGGAATGGAGGCAGCAGGACGCTCCTGGATATGACCAAGAGGAAGCACAAAATCGCCTGATGAAAAGGCGCCCTCAAAAAACAATGCAATATTATCGGCTATATCGGGCGCACTACAACTAGAGGATCCATTGTACCACATTGTAGATGGATAATTATCAGTTTTCTTTTTCATAGGCAAGAGAAGCCTGAAATAACTGGCTTGTTCTTGTTCTTAATACCCTTACATTTTGGTAATAAAAGGAATTAGTTTTTTTGGTTGCTAACAGTGGTTCCATTCTGAATACTTCCCGCGACCCTAGGACGAGGCTCAAACTCGTGTGCAATGATATTCTCGTTCCAGAAATCGGGGTCAGATATTATATCAAAAAGTTCTGAGGACGATGTCAACTTAAAAGAGATATCAGTCCTTGAGAATGACGAGATCCTAGAAGTTGACAACGGGGGAGTGCAGAGTCTTAAGCACCACTCATCTACCTCACGTGGCCAATAACGTCGTCAACAGAAGTCGATGGATTAAGTCGGGAAACAAAAAAGGACCTCAGTGGTTGCGCAATCCTCAGAGTGACACCCTCATTTCGAGACAAATTAATATATCTCAACGGGAATGTGTCTTGTGATGGCTGAGGATTAGACTGAGAGGCTCCGAAAGATATGTTGACAGCTAGGCCCGATGCAGAGGGGGATGGGGGAGTAGAAGAAGTAAATGGGGGGGGGGCGGACGCCGGACACGCCTACGGGCACTGCGAGAACGTTTTGGTGTAGCTGAGGACAGGGCTCGTACACTTGTTTTTAGGGGAGCCAATTATTCGTCGCTGGTGCGGATTTATAAGCATTATCTGGAATATCAGCAGGTTCGTACGGAGATGACAGACGAATGTCCTGCAGAGCGTTTCTTCAATTTGGTGGCAGCCTAGGATAGCTCTTGAGCGTTACGGGAAATTTAGCATTTTGCTGAAATTGGGCGACTTAGGTTATGTGGGCCAAATCACTTCCGTGATGCCGGCTTACGAACTTTTATCCAGTACACTGGAGTGGTAAAGTTTCACATAAAAGTGGCACGTTTGCTCAGTGGCAGAAAGCACAAGTGCCAATCAGAGATGTTTCAAGGGTGTGTTCACATATACGTGAAATGAGTGTCTTGCGATGACATATTACATCCTCCTTTTAACCGACTTTCCAAAAACAAAGAGGTTCTAAGTTCGACGTGTATTTTTTTTTATTTTATATATATTTTTTTTATGTCTGACCGGGCATAACTTCGTAACCCGTCGACCGATTTTGATGATTCTTTTTTTGTTGGGTAGAGTATGTTCACCGATTGGTACCATGTCAATTTTTGGTAGGGTTCGGGTGGGGGGGGGGGGGGGGGGGGTGAAACCTAACTTTGTAACGCGTGGACCGATTTGGATGGTTCTTTCTTTTGTTGTATAGAGTATGAGAAAAAAATTTGGCCTAGGGTGGGGGAGGAGGGGAAGGGGTAGTCTAACTTCGTAACGTGCGGACGGATTTCGATAATTCTTTTTCTGTTGGGTAGAGTATGTTCCCTGGTTGATACCACGAGAAAAAAATTTTGGTGGGGTGGGGGTGGAACCTAACTTTGTAACGCGTGGTCCGATTTCGATGGTTCTACTACTTGAACGTTTCAGCTCACGGAATCATATGAAATGACGATTAAATATTTTTCTTGTAGTTGTTTGGTCACTGTTAAATTCGCACTTTTATTGCGTTTTCACGGAACGCAAATCTGATACCTGCTCTCGTTGGTTTACTTACTTTAACAATTGTTTTACAATTTACAATAAAACAGCGACAACTGTGTTTTCACTCCGTATGATTCCTTCTGGTCTTCTGGAGATAAGATATACGAGAACGAGAACCTAATGAATTGTCGTGCAGTTTTTTCTTATATTCTACGAACTACGAAGCACGAGTAATAAGAAACTAAATGCGTGGCGTGCCGATTTCTAGGAT
This sequence comes from Leptarthrus brevirostris, assembly GCA_964036015.1. Classification (NCBI taxonomy): domain Eukaryota; kingdom Metazoa; phylum Arthropoda; class Insecta; order Diptera; family Asilidae; genus Leptarthrus; species Leptarthrus brevirostris. The sequence continues at coordinate 13,871,868 of OZ038373.1, forward strand.
CCTATCCGATTTTTTACCAGTAGACTGTACCTGTATCTCGGTAAACCCCAAATCTGTGACCCATAATTTTATTATTTTCTACATCATCCGTTTAACTTAAAAGTTTTTTTTAAACTATTTTTTAGGGTTCCGTACGTCCGAATGAAAAAATAATCCTTATAGAATCACTCGTGTGTCTGTCTGTCTGCGCGTCTGTCACAGCCAATTCGCTACTAATCTACTGGACCGATTAAGTTGAAATTTGGTACACATAGGAATATCTGTAACCCAAATACGGACTTGTAACGTAAATAAACGAATTTTAAATATGGGGTTCCTCGTGCCTACCGCGCTAAGTAGCTCCAGCTCGACGCTCCCTCAAGCTTCAAATCGATCAGGGACGCATCACGCCTAGCGAGCGTAACTCGAAGCATGAACAAAGTTTATGCTTGACTTACTTTCTTTATAAATCAATAACATTATTGTAATGCTGAATATTACAAAAGCATTACAATATAATAAATTACGCTAAAAGGCCATTGGTAGTTCCAGAGTATTGTTAGTGATTCGGTATCAACCTTAAATCGTAGATCAATTTGTAGTCGTTGTCGACTGATCTAGTGAAGTTCTTCTCCCGCCCCATGACCTTACTTGTTTTGGGTCCTAGACAGATATGAAATGCAACTATCTTCCAAGTACTGAAGGGAGTGAGACAAGGATACATACTGTCACCTTTGCTTTTCCTGATCGTCATGACGTATTGTGCGCCAATCTAGATTACCACCCATCTCGTGGGATTATATAGACATTTTTTCACTCACTCGGACGATGTATGTCTGCTATTCACCAAGTAGAGTCACGTAGCTCTAATGTAGAAAAGGTCGCAGAGCAGGGCTTAAGATCAATCCTGCTAAAATCAACCTTATGAGCATGAACACAAGGAGGCAACATGAAAGTTATCTGGAGAGCAGCAAATAGAACATGTAAATAAATTTTGTTATCTCGGAAGAATAGTTACAGCAGACGGCGGAGCTGAAGCTGATGTAAAGGCTCGCATCAACAAGGTTTGAGTTGCATTTAATACATTTACTGAGATATGCTGCAATATCACAAAACTTCGGACCTTTGAATCAAACGTAAGACCTGTTCTGTTATACGGCTGTTCCACATGGTTAGTGAATTCTCAAATAACATCTAAGCTACAAGCCTTTGTCAACCGGAGTCTCCGGCGAATCCTATATATCCATTGACTGGAGTCCATTAACAACAAAGCCCTGCACAGACTTATAGGCCAAAACGTGATAGATACCAGTGTTCACAGGCGAAAATGGTATGTATAGGACACACATAGAAAAAATACCCATATAACATCACTAGGCTCTAGATTTTATCCCGCATGTGACCCAAGGATGACGCGAAATTGAAAAGCACACACATCAACAAATTATTGGAATAGTTGAAGACGTTGACGTAAAACGGAACGGTGTAGTAGACGCTCTATACCCCCACAAGGGGTTAAAGGAATCAGAGAGTGGGAGACACGTTCTATCTGTTGATTTTCGAAATACATTTTATCCTATCTCCTGAATTCGAAACTTATTAATGCAGTTTTCACAGTATTGATCCTAATCTCGGCTCTGCAGTCTAATCTGCTCCATTCAGAACAGTTTGACAGTTTTCCTTAATGAAAAATATGATATTGGACTCTGATATTCACCCTCGTTTTTTAAAAATGATTCTGCCCTTCATTCTGCATCAATTACTGCATGTCTTCAATTATTCCTTGACCTCCTCATCCTTCCCGCGCATTTGGAAAATGGCTACTGTTTTAGGCATTCCCAAAAAGTCATCTCCTAATGATATAAATGACTTTCGCCCGATTAGTCTTTTGTCTTTTCTTTCTAAGGTTCTAGAAAGGTTAATGTGTTCGCAGGTAACAGAATATCTAGACACAAATGAACTTCTGTGTCCATGGCAGTCTGGCTTCCGGTCCCAACACAGCTATGAAACGGCTTTGCTCAAGGTAACACACGATCTTCGCATTGCTCTTGATATGAAGCATACATGTATTCTGGTATTGCTTGACTTTTCGAAGGCGTTTGATAGTGTTAATCACAGTATTTTGCTGCTTAAATTTACGTCCCTTTTCGGTTTCTCCTCATCGGCTATCTGTATGTTACGGAGCTTTTTGTCTGATAGGTGGCAGCAGGTTAAATTGGGGAATAAAGTGTCAGGGCCTCTCCCGCTTACATGTGGAGTTCCTCAAGACTCTATCCTGGGTCCTCTTCTATTTAGTATTTTTATCAATGATCTTCCGGGAGTGGTTAAGGATGTGAAGGTTCATATGTATGCGGATGATGTGCAGATTTACAGTAGCAGTCCTGTCAATCGACTGAACTGGAATATTGAACGTATTAATGGTGACCTCAACAGAATATATAACTGGTCAATCAGTAACAATCTTAGCCTGAATCCTCAAAAGTCACAGTTCATATTACTACAAAACAATTCTAACTCCGATCGTATTTGATTATCTGCTGTTTGGCTCAACGATTCGCAGCTGCCGCGCGTGGATGTTGCGAGGAATTTGGGAGTGGTATTGAGTTCTTCGATGAAATGCTGTAATCACATCAATCACACTCTTGGAAAAATTTACGGTGGACTACGCAGACTTTGGCTGTCGGCCAATATTCTATCTAGAAACCTGCGAGCAAAACTTGTCAAAGCCTTGCTTCTTCCTCACTTTATGTTTGGTAGCTTAGTATTCCCCAGGCTTGATAGTTCGTGTAGTCATAGAGTTAACGTCGCTTTTAATGACTGTCTCCGTTTTATATATGGGCTTCGACGCTTTGATAGCGTTTCTTCTTTTATTCCACAATTTTTGGGACACTCATTGGATAACCATCGTACAATAAAATTGCTAATTTTTATGTTTAATTTAATTCGCAACAAAGCACCTAAATATCTCTATGAACACCTCGTGTTTCTAAGTTCCTCTAGAAACCATAGTCTTTTAATACCACGATTTCATAGAACAGTATTGGAGCACTCTTTCGTCATTCAGGCTGCTCGCGCTTGGAATAACTTGCCGAACTATATTCGGAATGCAGGTTCTCTCGACAGGTTCAGGATACTATTGTTGACGCATTTCTCAGCATTGTAATTTCTAAATACTTTTGTAATGTTTAATACTGAAGTATAACTTTTGGTTGTGGATTTTTCGGCTGAGCTCCTATAACATGAGCAATAGGCTTAAGTAGTTAAAATTATTTTCTTTCAGGTTCTAATATATATAATTCCTAATAGGAGTGCTTTACTTACATGTTGATTAGTTTATTTTATTTGTATTTTTCTATTTTAAGATCTTGCCATACTTTGTTACATAATCTTTAAGTTTGAATTAATGTTTCACGGTTACATTTATTTCATTTTCTAAAAATTGTTACTTTTAAAATATGAATTAGTTACTCTATACTATTGTATTACTACTGTATTCACTAGTTCCATATGTAAATGTACGATAAAGACTGATACATCTTGTGTACAATTCTCGTAATAAATTTGATTTGATTTTGACTCTCGAGTAGAAACCTTGATGATTTTTTTTATACGATTTGTCTAAAGCCCAGGGGACAACCCTTTGATACGTTAGCATGGTTTTGGCCGAAAGGGAGTTAAGATAAGGGAAGTGAGGAAACTCGAGGCTTGTTTTTTTTCATTGCTGCGAGCTAGACAACAGCCCAGTGATAGAGTGGATTATTTTAATTTCGTAATAAAGGATCACGGGGAGACCTGGTCCCGAGCCCGGGACTCATGGTATGGTGGTCGTTCCGCTCAACGAATTGATTCAACTCCGTCCTCAAATGATAGTGATAATTTTTTTTCTGGATGGTCTCTTTTACTTTAAGGTACGTACTTGTGATCAACGCTATCAAAAAGCTTCTGAGAATTGACGAACGTGAGATGTAATGGGGACCTTAATTCGGCGGATTGCTGTATTATAATTTGGACGCTGAAGAAATAATCCAAACTAAAGACGGCCTATTCACTCCAAAGATCGCACTAGATTGAGATGATTCTTGCAAGGTCGGCAGGAATGTCCGAAGTTATGCCTTTTTAATGCTATAAGTCTCGGTTTCTCAACGGTCTTGCATTATGGGTAGAAAAGCATCAGCCGCAGCAATGGAGTCAAGAAGGATAATCTCTTGGCATTCCTTTTATAATTAGAGTCTTGCCAAGATTTCTCGATTCTATTATATCCGATCTGAAGTATTGAAGAAATCAGATTTAGGACTTAAAAAGAGATTATCTTTATTGATGATATTCCTCTGCGATAAGTAAGGTTCAAAAGATCAATCAGCGTCTCACATAGGCAGTTCAGTTGCTAGAGTCGTTCTTACAATCGTCCGCTCTCCAAACGTCCCATGAATTTCGTACCGCAGCAGAGATTAGTTTTTCCATTGGTAATAAATCAACTACAGGAGTTTCTTAACTGTGGAATTTCTATCTTTCTCAGAGCAAGAAACTCATTATTTCTCTTTAATCTTCTGTTCGTCTACTTATTTCCAGCTAATTTGTCTCCATATCATAATATGGACATTGTTCTGCTAAAGTAGTTGTTATATTAAATGTGCAACTGTCATAGACATCACTTTCAGCCCTCCTGTCGCCTCCAACTTCATCTTCCCTTCAACAGATTTTATTATAACCTAATTTGCTGTTCAACTCCAATTAACCCAGTTGTTCAGACAATCCCTTCAACTTTATATTACATTTACAGCTGCAGGATAACTTCGTCCATTCATCAAATTTCGCTTTAAATACTCGTTCTCTACAAGACCGATTGCTTTTCTTAATATATTTCAGTATATTTCTCGGCCAATTAATCTTGACTTATCCACAATAACTTCAATATTCAAAGCTTATAATACTTCGACGTCATAACATTTTCGAACTGCAAGTGTTTTGCCCTCAGATCGAGTTGTTTACGACGTCTCTTCATCAAAAGTTATACCGACGATACTGCTCTTCCTACGACTGGCTGGAAATAACAGGCATGATAACAGAACGTTTCGAATCCAATGCATCCGAAGAGTGGGCAGGAAAACTTAACCATAGTTTAACCGCGATACTCCACCCAGAAACCCTTTTGGGGTTGTGCGATTTCAAAATTTCCTGTCAGGCACTTGAGGATATCTTCAGACTGTCTTTGCTATCGTCATCGCAACCCTTTCCATATCCATGCCAAGAAGTAATTGGCTCAAGTGTTATGTTATGACATAACTAGTCCACAGGAAAACAGCAAACAGCAACCCCTCGCATATGTGAGCTCGAGACCCACTTTAGAGTCCTAATCGTATCAGAGTATCAGTGACCAAAAACACTGCAATGTACCGTCTGACAGTTACGTGGCAACTTATTACGTGTACGGACCCAAAATATTACGCCTTTTTTTGTTTTAATAACGATATTAACATATAAAATTGCTTTCCGTTCCGTATCACAGCGGACGAGCAATTTTTCCTTTTCCAACACTGTCCGATAGAGATCTGCATAAAAAAAGTGGAAAAAGTTTTAGTTCGGTTCCGAGAGTTTTTGTTCTTCTGTTACCCCCGAAACACCATCGTTTGCGACCGTAGGAAAATCGATCCAAGAACGTTTACTTGACCAGCAGTTCCCGGGAAAACTAAGTGGCATGGAGTGAAGTGAAAGCGAAAAGTCCGAACTTTGACAGCTTAAACAATAGGAGCCCCATTCCAAGTAATTCATACCAAAAGTGTACTCGGGCACCTCAAGAAAATGGGACGGGAACGCAATTAAGGAATAAATTTCTATTAAAATTGCTCTTATCATTGATCCCATCTTATCCAGCTATAAATCTGGCTATGTTGACTTAGGGGGGTGTTTTTATTACAGAGTAAAAGGTTTGCCCCAAAACACAGAAAACTTGCTTGTTCACGGTAACAAATTTTTCCTGAGATTTTCCGGTGAGCTCATGATGTGCTGATACTAACTGAAATGGTAAATTATAGGTAACCGGGGTAAAATAAAGGACCGCGTTTCACGTAATTGAGAAAGAAAAGATAGTGTAAATCTCTTTAACGCCTTATCTGGCCACTGGATGTCAATTAAAGCGTCGGATACCAAACGTCTGATACATAGCCATATAAAGAAAACCGGTCTGACAGTTCTGGAAAAGCATTTATTGTGTCCAAGGGAGTTAAAAGGTGGACACAATACAAACAATGTCCTTTTTGATACATCCCTACGTTCACTGAAATTAACAGGAACTCGAATCACTTGAAAACGCGTCCTACGAATGCAAAATTTTCAATTGCTCATAAAATAAACATAAAATTTTGATGTTATCCTTAAAAATTAAATAAGAAGAAGCAAATTATGTTTTAATAACTTAACATTTCAAAAACTAGTCCCAAATTCGAAACTCGAGAGCTTTGAGTTCTGGAGGTCCTCAGGCTTAACCGCGCTCACAGTGTAAATTCAAGAACTGCAGTGCGAAACTCACGAGACTGAAAGTCAGAAATTCATATTTTTTTTAAACTTTACATAAAGAAGCATTTCTAAATTGCCAAAAATTTAATTCGCTCAAAAAACAATCCCAGAATTTAGAGAGCAGCAAAGTTCGGGTTTTCCCAAGGGTGCAACTCCCTAATAATGTAACCTTAAGGCCTTAACTGAAACCAATCTAACACCAGGAATTCTCGACAACGAACTATTCCCACCAAACTATACCATTTTCCGTGCTGACGGTTGTATAGGCACCAATGATCTACCAGGTCGCGGGGTTCTCATAGCTGCTCACAACCGACCTATCATAATATCAGAATTTGTATGTATAAAAATAGCACTAAATAAGTGTCTTCTGTACATCCTCTGTTGTTACATTCGCCCCTCTCAACCTCTAGACGCCTACGAGCCCATTATTGAAGCGATCGATACCCTGCTTGAGAACGCTAACGCCTCCGATGAATTTATTTTATTGGGTGACTTTAACCTCCCCCGTATTCAATGGTCATTGTCCGAGAACTGTTCTCACTTTGTCCCCCTTAAGCCTTCTTTACCGATCAGCTCTTCGTTTCAGGTCTCCTTCAAGTAAGCGGAGTAAGGAACTTCCTGAACAGACAATTAGACTTAATATTTTCTTCAGACTCAGTTTCCCAGTCTCCCCCCGTCTCCCTCCCACCATCCTCCCTTGTTCCTCGTTTTCTCCTACGAACACCCTCATGCCGTTTCAAGCTCCGAGTCTTCTTTATCCTTCAATTTTCGTAAAGGCGACTTTGACAAATTAAATCACTTGCCCCTCAACTCTAATATTGGCGATATCCCTCAACATCTTCCAATTGACGTTGCTTTAGAGGCGTTCTATTCGGAAATACACGCTTGTCTTACACAATCTATCCCTCTTCTTCCTCGTAAAAACTACTACTCATCACCCGTATGGTACGACAAAGAATTTCGCTCTCTTCGCAACAGGAGAAATAAACGTTGGCAAACTTTTCTTTTAACCCAGACTGAGTCTGACTATTCTTCCTACCTATCTGCTTATACCTTTTTTTTCTGAACGTTGTGATACCCTCTACCATGAGTATCTCCAACGGATGGAAACTAGCCTCATATCCGACCGCAAGCGTTTTTATAACTTTATTAATTCCAAGAAGAAATCCAATGGTTACCCTTCCACCCTAAAGCTCGAGTTAACGTCTTCATCTGATCCTAAGGTTATCGCTAACCTCTTTGCACACTTCTTCAGTAAATCTTTCAGCGACAATTCTCTACAACCCGACCTTAACTATTTTGCATTCATGGACAAATGCGATCAAACGTCGTTTACATCTTTTGACCCTGATCCTGAACTAATCGCAGCCAGTATTAATGGGCTTGAGGACGACTTTCACCCAGGTCCAGATGGCATTCCGGCCATCGTTCTGAAAAAGTGTGCCATGCATCTAGTTTAACCCCTTACTTTGCTTTTCCGTCTCTCGGTCATTCCAGGGGGTTTTCCCTCAATTATGGAAAAATTCGTATATTATTCCCATCTTCAAAAAAGGTTGCAAGAACGATGTGTCCAACTACAGACCTATTGCTAAATTATCATCCATACCTAAACTATTCGAAAAATTGGTCAACGATTCCATGTTCTTCCACTGTAAGTCTATCTTCTTACTCTCCCAGCATGGCTACCTCAAAAGTAGATCTACAACCACCAGCCTTACTGACTTCGTCTCTAAAACACTATGTGCCCTGGAAAACGGTAAAGATGTTGATGTTACCGCCACCGATTTTAGTAAATCCTTCGACAAGATCTTCCATAACGTTATCATGTTCAAACGTGATCGCCTAGGCTCCCCCCAAATTCATCTCCTGGATTCGATCCTACCTCAAAAACCGTCAGTACAATATTCTATTCAGCTCATCCATTTCTAACTCTAATGTCGCTCGTTCCGGCGTCCCCCAGGGAAGCCACCTCGGCCCATTGATTTTTATCCTTACAATAAGTGATGTTGAATGTGTCAGCAAAGACTCAGAGCTGTCCATTTATACTGATGACATGAAAATAATCAAACATATCTCCTCCGCAACCGACTCTCTTCTCCTGCAAAAAGACCTCTATTCATTCACCACTTGGTGCATAAAAAACTTTCTAGAGCTCAATGTCTCCAAATGCCAGTCCATATCTTATTACTGCAAGCGTCTTATCACCACCCCGAGAGTCTATATGTTAATCGACGTACCAGTCCCTATCGTTACCTCTTTGTGTGACTTAGGAATAATCTGTGATAGTGAACTCAATTTCCGTTCCCACATTGACAGCATAATTAACAGAGCTAACTCCGCGCTAGGGTTAGAGAGTCCTCCAATCCTTATGTTTCCAAATCTTTCTACGTCTCCTTCGTTAGACCTCTATTTGAATATGCCAGCCAGGTATGATCACCTACGCAAACAACCAGGCCCGTAGAGATAAAATTCGGGCCCGGGGGGTACCACATACGGGCCCCCCGCGAAAGGAATTTCGGACCCGAGACTACGGCCCATATACAATTGAATGAGTGACTTTCAATTTCAAATCTGTCTAGTACATTTCACTTTTTCGATCGTGAAACATTTTTTTTATATATATAATTAAAATGGAAAAATTTTTCTGTTGATGACTTAGATGACGGGCCCCTTTGGAAAGCCCGGGCCCGGGGGGTTTACCCCCTTCGCCCCCCACCCCCTCTCGGCGGCCCTGCAAACAACCCACATTAAGAGGAATGAATCTGTCCAGCCTAGGTTTATTCGCTTTGCTCTACGTGATCTTCCGTGGGCTGACAGATTCAACCTTCCACCCTATGAAAACCGTCTGAAACTGATCGACTTACAACCTCTAAGCAAATGTCGTGATGTTTCCGACATTCTTTTCATTTATCAATTATTAACTGGTGCCATAGACTGCCCTTCAATCCTGCAATCTTTACCCATCTATACCAATCCCCATAACCTTAGGTCCACTCCCCCTTTCCGACTCGACCGACATCTCACAAACTACGGTCAATGCGAGCCAATTATCAGGATGTTACGAAAAGTCAACTTCTTTTGACTTCCATCTCAGTAAATCATCCCTTCACAAAGCCTTATATCTTGACCCCGCCCATCTTGATCCTGATCGCCTACCTTTATTCTTCTTCCTTACGCCTTCTGCCAGTATCTACGGTTTTTATAGCTCATATTGTAACTTATACTTTTTATTTATTTATTATTACTTATCATTTATTGTAGTTTGTAGAGTTAGTATTAAGTTATAGCTTGTATTTTTTTGTATTTTTAGCTTAAATAAATAAAATAAAATTAATGCAAAAAAAAAATACATCTTGTTCCCAGAATTTGGGCCCAGTCTTGGTGGGGGCACTACTTTGCTCCTAAATTCAGAGACCCCAGCAACTCCGGAGAATTAATTGTGCCCCGCAAACAGTCAAACGCAAGAATGACTTTAGATCTATTACGCCTATCTTGAAGAGAATCCAATAAGGACAGCTTGAGTCTGTCTAAACATGGAGGCAGAATATGAGGATTATTCCAGGGAAGACAACATAAAGCAAATCTCTAAAATTTAAGCTGAACGACCTCGGTACGGTTAATATTAACCGCATAGGAAAAGGAGCAAACAGGACTATCGTATTATAGAATAGGCCTTACAATAGAGAAGTTTTGTTATGTAAGGGTCGTCGAACTCTTTTTACCAGCATATAATAGGACCAAGGGGCGCGATAGCTTTGTTTGTATAGCTGTATTAACTGGTGCCATAGACTGCCCTTCAATCCTGCAATCTTTACCCATCTATACCAATCCCCATAACCTTAGGTCCACTCCCCCTTTCCGACTCGACCGACATCTCACAAACTACGGTCAATGCGAGCCAATTATCAGGATGTTACGAAAAGTCAACTTCTTTTGACTTCCATCTCAGTAAATCATCCCTTCACAAAGCCTTATATCTTGACCCCGCCCATCTTGATCCTGATCGCCTACCTTTATTCTTCTTCCTTACGCCTTCTGCCAGTATCTACGGTTTTTATAGCTCATATTGTAACTTATACTTTTTATTTATTTATTATTACTTATCATTTATTGTAGTTTGTAGAGTTAGTATTAAGTTATAGCTTGTATTTTTTTGTATTTTTAGCTTAAATAAATAAAATAAAATTAATGCAAAAAAAAAATACATCTTGTTCCCAGAATTTGGGCCCAGTCTTGGTGGGGGCACTACTTTGCTCCTAAATTCAGAGACCCCAGCAACTCCGGAGAATTAATTGTGCCCCGCAAACAGTCAAACGCAAGAATGACTTTAGATCTATTACGCCTATCTTGAAGAGAATCCAATAAGGACAGCTTGAGTCTGTCTAAACATGGAGGCAGAATATGAGGATTATTCCAGGGAAGACAACATAAAGCAAATCTCTAAAATTTAAGCTGAACGACCTCGGTACGGTTAATATTAACCGCATAGGAAAAGGAGCAAACAGGACTATCGTATTAAAGAATAGGCCTTACAATAGAGAAGTTTTGTTATGTAAGGGTCGTCGAACTCTTTTTACCAGCGTATAATAGGACCAAGGAGCGCGATAGCTTTGTTTGTATAGCTGCACTGCTGCTCTTATAAAAATTTCAGATGATATCAGGTCTGCCATTGATAATGAAATGATAACGATTTTCGTTCTACCGGATTTCGACAAAATTCATCACAAACTTTTGATTTATAAACTAATCAGCCGCTTTAGCTTTCCCAAACCAGCATGCAATTTAGTATGGTCGTAATTCTTAGGCCGACTGAAAAAAGTCATCTATAATTCCTTTGACTTTCTAAATATTGGTGTTCCCCAAAGATCTATCTTTGGACCCGTACTTTTTTCTATTTTCATTAGCGACCTCTAACTTCTTCTTTAAAATTATTTCTACCACATATACGCGGGTGATACTCAACTCTATATATATTTAGGCCTTTGGGTTTATTATAAGATGCTGTTTATAGGATGAACGAGGACCCAAAACAACTGTATTTGTGGTCTGAAGGTAACAAATTATTGCTGAATCATTCTAAATCTATTGCAATTGTTGTTAACAAAGAGGCTTTGGATTACACGTTTTTTTCCCCTGTAATTCTGCAGGTACTAATATTCCTTTTGCTTTTAACTCTGTTATTACTTCCCTTAGTTTATTGCATTTTGATTGAATTCCTGCACTTAATTATAAGATTTGAATACGGTGGGCTTAAATTGAATCTTCAAGAATTAGTGCTTGTACGTGGGGCTCAGTAGAGTTTGCGAATTTCGAGTTAAATTTTGAACTAACTATATATGGTTTCTTCTTCTTTTGTACATTTTCCAAATAGGTGTTTTTATCAAAAATCAAAAGTTTTCAAACGAGTTCAGGGCATCAATGTGTTCTAATTTTAAAGAAATGGTTAAGAATTCCTTCTTTCTGGAACAGTTCTGATAAAATTCGTTTAATTAATGCACTGAAAACGTTATCGCCAAGAATAATATGTTTTAAAAACCACAAAGAAGTAGGACTACAGGCGAAATTTGAGAAGGAGGCCAAATTGCGGTCTCCTTTTTTGAATAAAAAATTCGACGGAGCAGAGGACGATAGGGATCTTAACATTCAAGACAAGTGGTTAATTGTAGGTTAGCATGCTAATTATTTACTTATAAATCAAAAAAATATCTTGCCACTCTCGCATTTCCACGTGTTGCCACGCCAGAAGAAAGTTTTGTTTATTCTTCACGCCATCCTGCACCGTTTGAGACAAACTTTGTCAGGCGTTTCTTGTGCCAGCGTATATGTAAAGTTTGCATGTGATTTGCACAAAAATTAATCAACGTTTCCCGTAAAGTCAGAATTACTATACTTTTACTTTCCGCTCCCTTTGGTTGGTGTGTGAAAAAACAATCCGTCGTGGTTGGATTATTTATCGGAGCCCAACTTCTTACAGCCCCTCCATGTTTATTTTTTAGTAGACTTCGCTCGGTCGAAAGGGTGGTGGTTAGAAACAAACGAAATATTCAAGGACCGCAATTGAGTAATAAATCACGGTCTTAAGATGGTAGAAAAAGTAAGTACATTTCGTGGCAATTAGTAGTTCATGAGCTGGAGCAAATATACCAAAAAAAATTTCCCGAATAGTGTGCGTCACGTAAGGATTTCATTCACACTTTTGCGGAGAGGCTTGGTCCGTTCGGTTTTTGGAGGAACGATTTTGACCACAAGACCTAATTTCATATTCGTGTCCTCGTTAACGTGACTCGATTTTACTCAGGCCGAATAAGTGATATTTTAAGAAATTTATGAATTCGTTAAACAACAGTTTTAAGGCCAATAGCGTAATTTATGAACGCGATTATAAAAATTAGGGTGTGAATTAAACGCACAACGACAGCAAACGTTGTTTCCATCGGCAAAACTCGTTTCGTAGAGGTCTTATTACGCTCGAGTTGTAACAAAGTTAATTTTGTGGAGAGATGTCGTGACACGCATAGGTTAAGAAAGTTGGAAAGTTTCTTAACAAGAATTTTATGCAAATTTCTTGGAAAATGTTATAAAGATGTTAAGGTAAAATATCGCACGTCCTAAAGGTGATAGGGAGGAGTGAGCTTTTCTGCAAGTGATGACTTTATACGACATGCTCTTCGAATAAGTAATATGTTCAGAATTTCTTGTTGTTACTTATGGGCTAATGCAGAATTACAATACTTTAGCTCTTGATATCTCCTGGTAAATTTACAGAATACTCCAATACTCCAACTGAAAAGGAAAAATCTCTTAAGTTTTTTAAGGGCATCCCTTGTTGCGGCCTGGACCGTAGCAGCCACCACAGGCGAGGTTTTAACGCAGACTGTGATTCCAGAGCTCATCAGCTAACAGTCGAGCTGAGGCTCTCTGGAATAACAGCAGAGTTGCGAGCGGTAGATGAGTGATAGCACGCTGTAACGCTAGCGTTTGCAGTAGAGTTATTGGGGGATTCGAACGGGAAGTCATATCCGCTCCAGGTCGCGAAACTCATGAACATTATGCCTAGGATGAGATAAAGGAATAAGAGAGACAATAACATTCAAGGCGCGGGGGGGGGGGGGGGGGGGGGGAGGATCACTTGAAGAAGAAAAGGAACAAAATATATAAAAATGAGGAGAAAGGATTACGACAGCCGCTGTCACATACCGGCTAAGTTGGGGAGGTCAGCTGTTAGGAATGCCAAAGCATGACATGATAGATGCCCTTGGGAATCTTGAAAAAAAGGTGGCCGCACCTCATTATAAGCCCAACCTCATTATAAGACAGATAGCGGCAACCATAGAATTTTTTCCGATTCTGATTTTCGAAAATTCGACAAAAACGATCAAGTATCGCTTTCTCCATCAGAAGTCTCCTTTACAGAAAATATTCGTAGCAAACGCGGATCGAGCATTGTCTCTGACGCTGGAACATTTCGTCGAACATCACTATAATCGGGTTTGGGTATTTCCACTTCATGTAGTTGGTCGTTACTCGCTTTAATGGTAATTATAAATCGATATCACTCTTGTTCGGATCCAAAAACGTTGACTTTATCATGTGCTTTTGTTTTTTTATACGATGTGGCCAAATCCTAGGGGTCAACCCTTTGATGCGTTAGCGTGGTTTTGGCCGGGAATTAGGGTAAGGGAAGTGAGGAAACGTGAGTCTTGTTTTTTTTTGCATTGCTGCGAGCTAGACAACAGCCCAGAGACGGAGTGGATTATTTTAATTTCTTAATAAAAGCTTACGGGGTCATCTGGTCTCGAACCCGGCACCCATGGCATGTTGGTCTTGCCGCTCAACGCATCGATCCAACTCCGTCTTGTTTGGTTTTCATGGACCGGGTACCATCATAGATGCTTGTCCGCTCGTATTTAGTTATTTGAATTTATCGTGGGGATCGGATACCAACAAAGTAGAGTTCGTCATTTATCGATATTTGTGACTTATACCAACGGGGACCATGAAGTTCTCCAGGATCAGTTGGTGGTGTCATTTGTCTGGTCTCACTGTTGACCTTATCTTGGATTAAACTGCAAACATCTATATATAATCATTGGCTTGGAACTCTAGCTGTGCCCATCATTGATGACATGACTTACGTAAATTTTGCTAGTATAGCTATCGGTGATAGAAGATTTTTCGAATCGTAAATGGTTGGCATTGGTATTGACGGTGGCTATTTGTCTGATATTTGAATTTGATTTTGTTGACTTTGTTGTGACTCGAATCATCTTCCCAATTCTCTTCCTCATCTTGTTGATGTTGTTGGTGCTAGTAATGGTATTGATGGGGTTGAGCATGATAGTGGTTCTGTTGCCGTTGATGGTGGTGATGTTGCTGTTGATGGTGGTAGTGCTACTGTGGTTGATGATGTTGCTGCTGCTGATGCAACTGAAATGGTTGTTGATAATGCTGTTGATACTAATACTGCATATCCGATAGATTGCTTTGGGTTACTCTGGTCATGTTGAAACACTGCTGATTTGATTTGCTGATTTTAATATTTACTTTATCTGTCGGATGATTTGGAGACGGAGTTTAATCAGGATTCAGGTTCAAGCATCGGCCTGGCTGCAAGTTTTCACAAAAAAAATCTATTCCGTCCTTGGGCTACTGTCTAGCTCGTAGAAGTTCAAAAATAAGACATTCAATTTTCCTCATTCCCCTTACCCTATTTCTCTTCTTTCCATACAATTTTTAATTTTCAAATTCCGATGTACACTAGGGGTGACTTCTTTCACCAACTTTATTTCTTCTTTTTATTAATGATTTGATCTATCACCTTCAACACTATTTATAGTTTTACCGCCGACACCATTCTTGATTTCGTGTATTCTTTTGATTATTTACTAAATTTTCGTGGGTACTCTGCAGGAATAAACCATACGCACTGGATTTGGATTTTTTTACGATGCTTACTTGAGGCAGAGCATTCGTGCATCCAAAGCTGGTTCTTATTATCCCCCTCCCTAAGCATCTTTGGTATTGATATATCCGGTAATCTATATCTTTTCAGTCTCAAAAAATGCAAGAAATGTGAGAAACACTTCAGTCCATCTGACTTGGCGTTGATTAACAACTCCCACATCAGGCCTAGACTTGTATAAAATTCCCATATTTGGGCAGAGGCGCATTGTCCGCGTTAGACAAAGAAAGGCTCTTAAACTTGTGGGTAATTCTACAATACCTAAGAGAACTGATTCTCTTGGGTTTCGACGAAATGGCGGTTTTCTCTCTCCCTTTTTTATTCTTGCAGACACATCACAATACGAGATACAAGACCTTCAATTCGTCCATCCGTACACTCTTCAGATCAAATTTCAACGTACCATCAAATTTCGAGAAACCTAAACCTTCCTAAGCAGAACAATACGAATGTGGTAAAGTTTACCATCTTCTGTCTTTTCGTCGCCATTTGCCCGAAACCTTCAAGTAAGGCATGCATCGTCATCTTCTTCTTTCATCCCCTAACCCATCTTTTCCTGCCGAGGTTGTGCTAAAATTTTATAGGGCAATCATCGAGCTTTTCCATTATCAGAAAAAAACTTATTAGAATACCGTCATCTGCACAATCATTGCTACACATAAGGACCGACTTAAAACCACATCAAGAACTGGTATTAGCAGACGATAGGCTAACGCATAGATAGTAAAATTCTAAGTAAAGAAGAAAGGAATCGGCTAAAAAAAAATTCTGAGAATTGCGTAATTTTATAAAGATCTGAAGGTGTTTCAGCATTAAGTCAGTCAATCACTGAAAAAATATATTTATTGATAAAATATAATTAGGACATTTATTTATTAAGATTCATCAATAAAGACTACTTGTTGGCTATGCGCAATGGTCGCCATAGACGTTAAGAACACCTTCAAAAGCGCCTCGTGGCAGATAATACTTCAAGAGAGGGACAAGTAAAAGAAAGTCTGATAGCCTTCATTGCATCCTACCTCTCTGAAAGAAAAATGAAGCAGAGGGGGCGAGTGGCAGAGATGATCATCAATGGTTGTGTCCCACAAGGATCAGTGTTGGGCCCAACGCTGTGGAACGTTCTATATGATGACCTGTTGTAGATAGAGCAGTCCGAAGGACCCTGATAGGGTTTGCAGATGACGTAGCAACCAATGCAACAGACGAAGAAATTCTCATGCCCAGAATCAACACTGCTGAGTGACGAACTGGATGAGCAAGCGAAAACTCCAGATAGCCCCGAAAAAAAAACAAAAGCACACCTAAGAGTTTGGGTAGACCAAAGGATGACCTTCTCAAGACAGATTGACAATGTCCTACTTAAAGCAGGGAGGACAATAACAGCACTGTATGCCCAATATAGGCGGCCCTAAAGCATCAAAGAGAAGGGCACTTTCGAGCATTGTGCACTCGCAAATATTGTATGCGGCGCCTATCTGGTACAGCACAACGATCAAGACAGTCAAAAAGAAGATCACTAGCACACGACGAGGGATATTAATAAGAGTCGTTAGCGCATACAGAACGATCTCAGCAGATAGCGGGAGTACGGCCTATCGACATCATGAGCTAGGAAAGGTCATTAAAATATAATGGTATGGGTAGAATGAAGCCGGGGAAAACCTGATGCGAAACTGGCAGTACAGGCGGCCAACACCGTAGATGGACGCACAGGCTGGTACCTGACATCAAGAAATGGATCGACAGACCGTACTTTGAGGTGGAGTTTCCTAACTCTCTGGTCTGACCCGGTGGTGCGCCAACGCCTTCAACTGTGGCCACGATTTGTTGATCTGGGTACCTGCCCTATCGACGTATCTTCTCCATGTGTTGCGTGGTTCTCCAATTCGGCGTCTTCCTTTGATTCCGTGGGGTTTCCAGTCTAGAGCCTGCTGTACAATGTTGTTTGGCTCTTTTCTTTGTGTGTGGCTTATCCATTGCCACTTTCGCCTGGGAATACTGATGTTTATTCCGTCTTGGCCTGTAAGTCTGTTTAGGTCTTCGTTAGTAATGACCTCCGGCCAATGAATGTTCATGATGCGCCGGAGACACCGGTTGACAAAGGCTTGCAGCTTAGATGTTATTTGACAGGTCACTTTCCATGTTGAACAGCCGTACAACAGAACAGATTTTACGTTCAACTAGAAGATCCGAAGTTTTGTGCGTCTGGAGATGTTGTTATTCCGCCAGATCTCCACCATTGCTGCTCTTCCAGATAAATTTCATGCTGTCTCTTGGCGTGCAAGCTCATAAGTTTGGTTTAAGCAGTATTGATCTCTGCTCGCTCTGCGACCTTCTTCGCCCAGGGTCTGTTTGTTGGATAGGAGACATAAATCTGTGGCATAGTCCATGTGCGTAAGGGGGATAAATAGTTTCCATCTAATCCGTCGCCATGGATGGTCGTTTAGGGCGCTCTACAATATGTCATTTACAACGATCAGTAAAAACAAAGGTAACAGTATACATCCTTCTCTCACTCCATTCAGCATTTAGAAGAGCTGCGACATTTTTTCATGGTGTAGGACGGGATACTGAGCTCCTGCGTAGGATTCCTTTATGATGGTGATAATTTTGTCTGGAATGCCCCTCTCCTATGTAAAGCTGTCCATATCTATTTGCGATCAATGCTATCAAACGCCTTCTCAAAATCGACGAGCATTAGATATAAAGGGGACCACCATTCGGCGGATTGCTCGATGATAATTCGAAGGGTGTTGATGTGATCGCTGCAGGAGAAACTCTCACGAAAGCCTGCATGTTCATCGCTAAGGACGCGCTCGATTGTATTGTTGATTCGCATTAAGATGATTTTAGCCATCAATTTGGAGACTGCAGTTGAAAGACAGAAATCGTGCCAATTGCTACAACTCCTCAGGTTGCCTTTTTTGAGACCATTCACAATTACGCGTGGTTCTCATTCACTGGGATAAGTATCAGTTTCCCAACATTCCTAGATTACGGGGAGAAGAATATCAGCCGCAGCAATGCTATCCGCCTTAAGTAGTTCCACTGGTATTCCATCAATCCCTGTGGCCTTACCGAGGTTCATTGACTTAATTGCGTGAGCACACTCCAAACTTGTCGGAAATCTGGTGTTAATGTTGGTTGCAGCCGTCGGGTGTTTAGACTCGTGTAAAAAGGTATTCAAAGAAACAAACAGGATTTCAATAGAATATTCTCTCCACCTCCTCAAATAATGTTGAAGATCTCTTACAGGATATTCAGTTGTAAGAGTCTTTTTGGCAATCTTGTATAGATCTCCACTGTCACCGCGGTAGGCCGCTTCTTCTGCCTTTTCTGCTAGCTCGTGGATGTAGTTGCGACTGTCACATCTTTGAACGCCTTTCCTTAGAGATCG
Source organism: Leptarthrus brevirostris (assembly GCA_964036015.1). NCBI lineage: Eukaryota > Metazoa > Arthropoda > Insecta > Diptera > Asilidae > Leptarthrus > Leptarthrus brevirostris. The sequence continues at coordinate 13,890,725 of OZ038373.1, forward strand.
GTATGAAGTTCTAAGATGTTGTTTAACTGCAGTAGCAGAATTGATGCGGTCTTTAATCTGCTTCCGTTCCGTTTGGTCGATGGACTCGTCGGCATTATGACATAGTACATCAGCCTTTTGGCGGAATGCGGTAATATATGCGCTGCGGATATTCGGTGTTTTAAGCATCTGCACATTGAGCCGTGGCATATTAGATGTTGTGTTACGTGGGTGTACTGCCGCCGTGCATACGCGAAACTTAGGTGTTACAAGATGGTGATCGAAACAGCAATATGATCAATCTGATTCTCAGTTCTGTCATCTGGGGAAACCCAGCATGTTAAGTGGAATTTTTTGTATTTAAATAAGGATGCAACGATGACAACTTACCGCGAGTTACAAAATTCAACAAACAACTCCCCATTTGCGTTCCTGTTTCCGAGTCCAAACTTCCCAATTACATGTTCCAGGCAGATGTTGTAAGAGCCAATCTTAGTGTCGATCCCCTATAACTATTTTTATATCACCTTAAGGAGCCTTATAAAAGGTGTCGACAAGGAATTGGTAGAAGGCTTCCTTAGTTGTTATATCCACTTGCCGGGTCAGGGCATAGCATTGAATTATTGTGGTGTTACATACCCTGGTCCGGAATCTGGCGGTGATAATTTGGCCGGATGTTGGTGGCCATGTTCAGTAGGGATTGGCGGACCAACTTGATTAGTAACAAGCCTACACCTGCCATTCGTGGTGTATCTTATTCTTCTTGGCCAGAGTATAGCAGCACAGAGTTCTCACGTTCCATAGCCCGATCGTACCCCGTTGTTTACGTACGTACTAGAAGTTTCGTGTGCATTGTTTTTTTTCAGATAAGCGGGTTACAAGCCTACCTGTCGAGGAGGACTGCTCCTTGAGGCGTCCTGGGAGTCACCGAGAGTGTATATGTATAGCGAGAAGATACTTTCTAAGCCGAGGTGTTCTGGCTGGCTCGTGGGTTTCCCTCCTCTTTTCTCAACCGGGCTTGGGACCGACTACGGCGGAGTTAATTATGGTATACCATATGTTATTGCTGCGGAATTGCTAGTGTAACTCCTGTCTACACTGTCCATAAATTATGTGACACCATATGTTATTGCTACGGAATTGCCAAACCGAGTAAATAAGGCGATTATCCATGGTATGCATGCCATTGCCAGTAGCAATTTGACGTTTAGCAGTCAAAATGGCTGATATTAAACTGACGCGTACGTAGCTTGCACAGAGATAATTAAATTAAGATGACGTTTTCTTAATCGGCTCATCTCTTCTATGTAGCTCGGCTAACTCCAAATTCTTTATTGCAAACAATTAATCGTATTCTAAAATTGAAATGTCTTAAAATAATTTGCCGACATCAAAAATTGGATTTCCAAGATGGCGTTGCAATAAAATTTGGTAACACATTTTTTCTGTTAAGAATTCAACGGTCGACTAACGAAGGCAGCAAACACAACTCTTTGTATTTTACGCTCCCGCAAACTATTCCAGCCTTGCGTCAAACAGGGATTATGAGTTTAAATTACATAACGCTTTCAAAAGCGCCTTTACGAGTTTTGTCAAAGACAATACTCATTTTAAGCGGAAATAGGCATCTAGTTCATTGAACACTATCCTGAAACCTTAATCAGCAGAATGACAACAGCAGCCGCTTGAGGTGTGCAAAGTAAATTAACACACTTAACCCCGTCCGCTTTTCTCCACCTAACTTCTGTTAGGTCCACAGTTTCCGTGCCGTATAAGATAATTTCACGCTCAAGCACAATTGAGTTTTAGCAGGGACATATGAAGTGTTCTCACGTCCCAAGAGTTTACATGAATCCGAAGCGGTGTTTTCGATTCGCTTGTGTTATTGGGTTGCAAGCCATCACATCCTCGATCAAAAATGGGGCTATTACCTAAGGCTAAATGAGCAACGTCGAGCTCATTTGTTTTTATTACCTGATGATGGCACTAATGGCGAAATTGTAAGGAGTTTTATATCTATTGAAGAAATTATCGCCAATTTAAGCCTAGGTGTTAGAAAAAGGACTTGGACCCACTACCAAAGTATTCCAAATAGTAAAAAGAAATCTACAAAGAGAGATGCCTGAGTGTTAAGCTTTATGCATGTGAGTTTACAATTCAGACATGAACCAACAATTGGCTAGAAATTTCACGTTTACATGAGAACTATTTCGACTCCTTAAACATTCTAAACGAACGACCATGAACACTAAACAGTAAAGATAAAAATTTCAGTGCAATGGAAAATCTTTTCCCTTTTTCATTTCACTACCCTGCAATGAGACCTCAAATGGCAATAACGAGAACGAATAGAATTCTTAACGCTTTCAACTGCTTTCCCATTCTCCTTAAAATTCAAAGGTTCCGCACAAAACGATATCATAATAATGCTCTGACGTGCACCGGGCACTTATCGAGTTATTACCTTGAACTCGAGCATAGAGGCGAACCACATATCGCCCGAATATGACTGTAACTAATGGTCGATATTTCATTCTAATAAATGTTTCGTAATAAAAATTTCCACGTGTTTCCGGTATTAGCCTATAGCAAAACGATGCCTACATTCTGTTCAACCTTCTATCGACAAAAATGTGGGATTCACCCAACCGGAAGGAGTCGAATATTATACGAGGGGGAGGTTTCCGAGCGATGCAATGCCCTGTCCGGTAATTACGAAATCGAAGGACAGGTGAGAACCACTCCTACGTTTGATTTTTCATTCGATAATTGACGTTTGATGATTCGTTGCTACCGTACTAATTGAAGGATTTAATGCGGCGAGGGTGTCTATCGAGTCGCGTGACAGGCCTTGTTCCATCAATGGAAGGGAAACTATCTTTTCAGCAATGACTACAAGCTGACATCATCGAAAAAAGAAGTGAGCAAATAGTTGAAGACAATCGTGTTGGAAAAATGAAAGAAAAGGACAATTAAGTCTCGTTTACATGAAACCCCCCCCCACCACAGTACTTGTGTTATAAGCCACAGCAACCACACGAAAGACCAATGCTAATTCACATAATGGGGGGGCATGAAGAGGTGATATACCCGCACCATATTATCTGGCGTAGCAATAGGTGGCTAACAGGAGGTTACGGTATCAACAACTATTTCGTCCTTTCTAGCGCCTTTATGTTCGTAAGATGGCGTTTGTATCGAAGTATGAAGAAAGGACAGGTACCGTGCCAGCCAGTGGCGGAGGGAGACGAAGGGGACTAAGAAAACATACTTTGACCGTAAGAAAACATTGTTATAGTCGTTAGCACGTACATGTTATGGAAACCATTGCTGTTGGCATACATACAACTTGGCCAGTATGCTGTGATGGTAGATATCAAGCCCCTTAATTGCCGTTTTAAGTCGTGAAATTTCGAAAGTGAAAACTTTTGTCAGTCATAACAGAGCTTTGAGTAAAAATTGACTAGAAATTGTGGTGAAGCGGTTAAAGAATTTAAAGTTAGTGAGGTTAGGTTTTGCAGAATTCAATAGAATAGCCAAAATTTGAATAACTTGTGAAAATTAAAAAAAAAGCATATTTTGGTGACAATTTTTTATTTATGGAATTCGAAATACTCAGTCCGGTATTCGACAGCGACGATGATTCTCCGTTTCTGGTTCTATCGTCACCGACACGTAGCTGGGTGAAAATTGTTTTTAATATCCTTTTTTATTGCTATGGTATAATTTTTTTGTCAAAACTAACTATGTTTGTTTGTTTTTGTTTTTACTCAACTTGCAGCCGGCCAGTTACGGAAAGAAGAACGGTATGTGGTACGCTTCACCTGGTAATCAAGGATGGGGCTCAAAACCGATTAGTCGTAAACCGTCAATTATGGAAGCAGATCTGGGAACACTTTCTACAACATCTGGTTCCATCAAGAGAAGTGCAGGACGTGTTATAAGGATCATAAATAATTTGGATCACACGATACAGGTAAGACTGCATATGTAGCTAAAGCAAAACGTTTTCATACTTTTCGTTTTTCAAATAACCTTGAAACCGAATACCACCCCAGTATTGCCAGTTGTTATATGCATAAACCAAACTACCTAAAACTCCTCCCCACCTCCACCTCTAGCATTTCTTCCTGTAACAACAAAGCATACATTATACTGTCTTAATGTGTTGGTGTAAATCCTCGTATATGAGAAACTGCATATCTGATAAGACAACCAGAAATAATGGACTCCAGCCTGCAAGGGAAAGGAATCACGTCAAACTTATGTGGATACGAGGATAATACCTTTCATAAATGATATCCACCTTCTATCCCCGAAATTGTGGATGTTCTCATACGTTGCAAATAAGAAGTGATGAGGTGTGCAGAGAATTACTTGGGAAAATTTTTCCCTGAATGTGCATAATTTGTAGGCTCATAGTGAACCTCTAGTATGTGGATATGGTCAGTGCTCTGATGTAATTTATTGAAATTTTAAGGGCAAGGCCTTTAGGTGTAAATGAAAATGTGGAAGACATTGTGGATAGTTATGACGCCTCTAAAGTGTTCAATTTACGGATAAAGTGATTTACGGTGATGGGACTAAAAAAAAAATTTCAAGTACATCGTGATAGCATGCAAAGAAGATGGTTATCTGTAGTAGTTTATTGAAGGCTCCTGTTAAATTGATAAAAATCATTTTTTATTGTATTCGCTTAAATTTTAATAAATTTTCATTAAGTTTACAGGCCAGATAACTTGTCAGCAGGTTTATATGTCTGCTTTCTAGATTTCTTAGAGTGGATCAGTGGGAGGGTTTTATGTGCATTGCAATCCTGCAATTTATTGCATAAAGTTTTATATTCTAAACGATTTTTCAGAATTATCAAAAGTAGATTTTCCTATACTTCCCATATTTTGTAATTGGATATTACGCAAAACAAATTTATATTGGAAAACCCCAATCGTTATATGAAATATCATTTATCAAATTATGTGTCATACTAAAAACTGAAACGTGCTGTGATTCCCTCTCTTGCTGAAATATGACATTGCTTTGCTAGGCGAAATATATTTTCTAAATTTTTTTCTTTCAAACTAAAGACACAACGCTTGCATTACTGAACTGAACATCCATTCTCATGGATTTGCAGCCACATTGCAAGACGATACGTCCCTTCAGCTTAAGTTCCCTAAGTTCACTTTTGACTTTCAGTTTTATTTCGGAACTCGGTCTAGTTACTGATTACTTAATTTCAGTGTAATAAAATAAAAATATTAGTTCAGTCAAGTGAACCTATTTTGATTAATAACAAAAATCTCTCCTCTCATATCGCGTACATAATTATAAAACAAAAGGTTCGCATTCTTATAGAGGGCGACAGCAAAAACAGTACATCTTGTTATATAATATCCTTTTTATAGAAAGTCATTGAGGCTTGCAGAATAATACCAATGGTTCGGAATCCACCTTAAAATATAGGTACACTTGCATTCGTTGTCTCGAAACGTGTGAAGATGCTCTACCGCCGCATGCTCTCAAGGTATTATTGGAAATAGAGAGTGAGAAAGATAGATGGATATGCAGGGGTGTTACCATGTATTCTAATATCTTGTTACGCTCTTGTCGAGCAGCCTTTCTTTAATCTAACAGCTCTTGGTTCCACCCATACAATGCTATTCATTTTCATTTGTTATGAAAGCGTTTATATGGATTGTCCGGAGAAAGCAAGTTCCTCGTATAACTTTAGAAAAGCTGATTATTGCTTTCCATTCTTTCTGGCGTTGACGTTGACGTGGATTATTAGATTTTCTACATTACCTCCGTGGTACAACGCCGAGGTGCGTGCAAAGAGGATTAGAAAAAATAAACTCTGGAAGGCTTACTTGAGGGGTGGGGATGGTTTGTCTCGCTCTGAATTTTGCCGACATCTGTTAAACACTTTCTATATTTTTTTATTTCCCTTATTTATATTTTTCACCAAATTAATGATCTCCAGTTAATCTACCCTTTGTTGTTGAAGGCCTTGGTTGGTTCGAAGAATTCTTTTATTATACCTGTCCACAAAAAGGGGCCTAGAAATGATATAACTAACCACAGGCCAATTGCTAAGCTCTCTTTCATTCCAAAACTATTTTAGATGAATATTTACTCACACCTCTATGTATGTTGTAAGGCTCTGATCTCTAATAATCAACATGACTTAACTAACTTCCTCGAGTTGACGTCGGATATTGTTCAGGGTTTCGAACGGGGTCTGGTTAGTTGTTTGGTTTAAGTGGCGAGCGCTGATCGGCATGACCACCACTCCAATTAGCGCTTAACACGCCGCTTTGATACCACAAACTGTAAAATCCGGATTGTTAGTGGTTAGTAGTATAAGTCTTGAGACGCCCACGATGCGTGAAGGCTTTGTTAAAACCAACCCGAGGAGTTGAGGAATTAGCTAACTCCCTGAGATTTCTTGAAGGGTTTCCAGGAAATAATCCCTCTGTGACTTCCTTCTAGTCCCCCTTGAAGCTGGGCACAGAAGGTGAAATATGGTTTCTTTTTTAATGATACTGCCGCATCAAATGGAGCACCCACGGACCGCATGCTTACAGTGGCCAGTGCGGCCCCGATTATCTTTGCAATGATAACACGAAACCAATGAACCAGCTCCCACGTTCTATTTTTATTAAAGCTTGGCCAAATCGCAGATATGATGCAGATTGAGGAAGTATTCCATGTAAGGTTAACTTTCGCTAAGATGTGCTAGAAGAGTTCTCTTTTAAGGGAATTCAGTGGTATGTAAACGATTTCCGCTCCGGAGCTGTTCCTGGCAAGTTCATCAGTACTCTTATTCCGTTGTATGTTCCTATGACCCTGAACCCAGATAAGGGTGATATTTTATCTATCTCCTAGAGAAATGAGTATTTCTCTACATTCTCTCACTAGTTACTGAATCAAGCGCCTTAATGACAGCTTGAATATCCATAAAAATGTCAATATTCATCATTGGTAATTTACCCAGTCCCAGCAGAGAGCATGCCGTCAGGGTTGTAAGTACCTCCGCCTGGAATACACTTGCGCAATTCAGCAATCTATAAGACACTGATGTAGCGTTTAAATATAAGACACTGATGTAGCGTTTAAACCAACAACCTACGACACCATCTTGGACCCGTACGTGAACAGTATGGTGTCGTAGCAGTTAACTACTTCAGTGTTCCACCATTCCTACCTGGTTGAAATTTTAACACTAAAGCTTCTAATAAAATTAAGGTTCTGGTAGAATTAAGGTAGCACCTTGTCCTTGTTAGAACCCTTCCAGCCAGCCTCCAAAATAAGGAGTCATAGATGCGAATGGAACATACGTGCTGTGTACAACGACAAGGTCATTTTAGGTCGCAATCCCCACCTTTTACCAAAAGTACGATTGCAGGTATAGAAAGCCAGATTGACCTTGTTCAAATGTCGGTACATGCAACAACTTTAATTCTTTCCTAGTCGAGTTTTAACAATATTTTGTTAGTTATGATCCGCCAAAGTAGAAGAGTACTCCTATACAGACGTGGTTTATAATACGGCTAATACCCAGTTCGAATTGTACTACCCTTGATCTTATCATCGTAGAAATTCAACGTTTTGATGGCCTCTTCAATCTTCAGGAGTGTGAGTGTTCAACCATACGTACAACATCATGAAGAACTACCTCTGTGTATCTTCCCCTGCAGTAAGTATGCTGAGATCTAGACATAGGTTTGCCGCCTGGAGTTTGTCTAAGCTGACTGCATTTACACTGAAATCTTTTATTAGGTTTCTTCATTCCGTAATCTTTTTCAAGGTAATTAAGCCTAAGGTTCCATCTACTCTAATCCACTTGTTGCAGGCGTATTTAACTGATAGAACATACCAGGTCTTTTTTGCAATTTAACCTCAAGATTAATCAAGGTGATATATGCGGTTCCACAGGGCAGTCAACTTGGCCCCTTGGTTTTTATTTTATGTATTTATGACATTGGTTGTAAATTCTTAATATATGCAGATGATATGAAGATTTTCTAAAACATTAGGGATTGTGTCACGTCATTTTATTTTTTCAAATTACTGTGGCTTACGCTGGCATGGGTCAATTTCTAGACAATAACCATAAATACCCATCGCTTCCTCACTAATCTACCAAGCGACACCCAATAGAATATCTAGTTTTGGCAGATGGTCAGCAGCTATGCATCGGCCGATCATCGGTCCAGTTTTAATGAATGTTGACCCCGTTTTTTCAGCTGAGTTTAGGGGCAAGAATAACCCAAAGGTACCTCACACTGGAGGACGACAAGAGTACCTGACCGTTTAGTTTAGGAGGATCAAAGACAAGAATTTTGGTTTTTGTAATAAATAAAATGAATTCAGTTTTGCCTGAATTAACGTTATATCCATAACTGGTAGCCCAGGCGCTAACTTTAACCGAGGCACCTTCAATGATTTTACTTCTCACAGATGGTAACATTCCTAATACCAAAATTGCCATCTCATCCACATACGCGATTACTTTGATTCTATATTCTTCTAGTATGGTCAGCATCTCATTCATGGCAATGAGATAAATTTAGTGGAGAGAGGACACCAGCATAGGGTGCCCCTCTACACAGGAATTTGTTTATGTGTATGCTAGGTAAATACGACTCAAAAATCCTTGCTCCTAGCATTGAAATTATACAATTACTAAGGCCTTCTTCTACCACAAATCGACGATGTATTTTTCAATAGTTTTAGTATGAGAATTCTTAAAAGCACCCTCTATATCTCGGAAGGCGGCTAGGGTATATTGCTTATACTGTATAGTTTGCTCAACAGTCCACAGTACCTCGTGGATCGTCCTCTAGGTACTGCCGCAGATTTAAATCAAGTATTCTCTCCGCGGTTGTTAGTACGAAGTAGGTTTGGCTAATCGGCTTAAGGTCTTTCACAATTTCATGGCCCCGCCTACCTACCTTTGGGAAGGCCTATTCTACATGATTGGGGATGCAATTCAGTTGAATACAGCTTCTAACAAATACCGCCAGCCACGGTGTTGATTTGTCCTTTTGTAGCATAATGCAAAGTATCCATCAAAGTCAGGAGATTTGTATGCAGAAGAGCTTCTTCTTACCTAGCAAGTCCTATCGTCTGTGATAATGGATGTAATGGTCTTACACGATATACGACGGCCACCCTGAGGGCCGGGAATTTTTGGGAAGCAGTCTTTACATCAAAGAAAGTCGGTGCTCATTAGAACCTCCAAGATATATTAAAAACTCCTACTATAACCCTTGCAGCCTTTTCCAATCTGAAGAAATTTAAGAGTAAAGATTGCAGAATTGCAATACTTTTCGATGGGCACGTTAGGTGCTCAACTATTATGAAATCTTGACTTCCTTTCCCCATTCTATCTTTGAGCCCAGGGCTTTCATATTCACTTGATTTGAATTTATCCATAGATCGAAGTGAACTAACAGTAGATAAGCAGTGATGTAGATCCCCGCGATATCACCTTAAAACATACTCGAACGATCAGAAGGGGGATCCAAATATCGCATGTTTAAGTAGCTAACTCCTCGCCAGCGCTTACAACCCTGTTTCTTTCTTACTCCATCCTAACCGGGATTTCGGGAAAGAAGCTATTCGATAACTTGAGTTACGGATTCGCGTACTCCATGTTTACCCGCAGATAGTCTCTTGCATAGATAAGTTTATAGAGACAAGTTCTCCAACTAAACTGCCGTGGATGCCCAGAGACATAGCCTCCACAACTTTGATGACCTCGTGATTGGTCTTGAATTTCCGTCCCCTGAACGGTACAACCCTAAGTCGCCAGAGGCCAAATCTGGACTGCACAGTTGTTGTGCCGCAAGCCTTCACGAAATCCATTACAGTGTGAACTCCGGTTTGAGCAGGCGCGGCACTCATCTGCACAAGACGCGCGTCACATGGCCAAATTATCGTGCCAAATCGAAAATACGCTGCCAATTGAAATGTCCAGACATGCGGCGAGCTACCTAACGGTAGTTCGTCGTCCTTAGTGATAACGGCAGTTCTTTACAAACTCGATGTGTGTCGTTGAAAGGCACCCCTCTTGCGGCTCGTCGGGCCGACGACGTCGGCGATGCTCTCTCTACCTTTCTCGAACACTTTATACCGCTTGCTTGTGGAAAGTCACCTGATTCATAACATCTTCACAATACATCGTAGTTATTAATTTATAGGCGCCTTTTCGGTTCTTCCCGAGTTTTACTGAAAATGTCACGTTACAACGTTGCTCTATCTTCACTCACTTCTTCACTCGTCACTCAGTGCACCGATCCACTTGAAACTGGTCGTTACAGATGGCTGAAAGAATGAGCAACACGATGGTATGCAGTATTATCACCATTGGCATAACATTTTCCCCCCGGGGTCAATATTATCATTACTTTTTAAACATAAATAAAGTGATGTATAGCAAATGTAAATAAATAATAAATCGGGTGAAGTTCTTCTCTCGCCCCATGCCCCACAAATGGTTAGGGGACTAGAGAGAGAGGTAGCAAATCTAGGCTAGCACACGTTGATCATATTACACATAAGGAATTATGGTTATCTTATGTTCCGGTTACTTTAAATGAAATACAAATATAAATCTGACTCTTGTTTATTATTATGTTCCATTGACTCGAACACTCTATTAGCTGGACAATCCGCCATAAATGTTAGAGGCCCTAAATTATTGCCATGTATGCCATGTTCCGATAATTCCAGACGTTCCAACTTCCAACCAAGCCTCTAACTTTCATTCCAGGTCGACAGAAAATATGGAATAACTCTTCTGAACCCAAGAGCTCTTATTTTTACTTCTATCTCACAATATTCTGGAATTCCAGTCGTTCCAACCGAACAACCCACTATAATTCCAATCTTGTTTGAGATAATACGTAAACGTAAACATTCAATAAATATCTAACTGACATGGAATAGACTAGCTTATTTGACATTCACAACATTCCAACGACAAATACATTTCGAATCTGACTGACTGACAAAAAACAAAACAAAACTTTTCTTCCCAAATCTAATAAATAAAACAAATCAAGATGTGCAAATGCATTTTCCGCTGTTTAAAGCTAATGTTTACCTCCCACTTTTCACATTCATTCTACATTTCATAAAATTTCGAAGAAGGGTTCAAAAATACTCTCACATGCACCCTGCACCAAAGAAATCAGCACAGCACAACACTTAAGATATCTCTGGTATTTGAGACAGGATGTCGATAAAAGCCATTCGTGAGCATTTAAACGCGTCACAATGTCTCTCAGCTGGAGGAGTGCTACACCGCCTTTACAGTGCATGCACACAATATTGCTCCCCCAGGCACATCAGATATGTATTGTCTAAGGAGCTGTGAAAATTGCTGGTAATGACGAGGTGATAAAAGTCTCCCACAATGCCTAAGCGTTACCCAGCGCGCGCTAAGAGAATTACGTCCTTGGGATGTCTTCGTTTCTCGGAGCTTTGTAATGTCAATAAGAAGCTTTGACCCGTAACCACCTTCTTGAATCACTTAAAAAAAATCCAACCCCAACCCAGCCCGAACCTCCTTTTCATGTCGGGAGGCACTCGTTTTGTATAAATTTTAGAAGTTTGCGTGCCCTCCCTCTTTTCGAGTGGCCCAATTTCCGTCTTTTTGCCAGCGGGAAATTCTTTGTCAGCGTTGTCAGCAAACAATTTTATTTCACCAAGCTTAAATGTATGTTCAGCAGCCGATACAAAAAGATTTATAATTAAATACTGGAGTCCTTGCCGAAGGACTCGCCGGTATTACTTCTGTCACTGGCAAAATTTAAGGGCTTTCGAATACCACCCCTGTGCTGGAGCCTAAGACAAAGGGAACTGGATTGGTCTGATTTAAAAAGCTGAAAAAAATGATGTAGGAGCCGTTAACCCTTTTACTTAGAAACAAGCACTTTATTTGTCCGTGTGTCTGCTAAGCCATAGCCAGGACATTGCTTTCTTATTGATCCGCATTTGATTCTGCAGTAGAACTCAAGTCCTCAGCCAGCAATCGGTTTTGGTGGTGGGACTGCGGGAGACTGGATTTTAGCTATTTCATTGTCGTCGATGAATGGCTATAGGGGTGTAGCCGGACAGCATTGTCATCTTTGCCACCAAAACGAGACATCTCTGCCATAAGTCAGTCGAAAATTTTTCGAACTTTTTTCAATGCGGGCTCTTATGGGGTTACGAAAAACAGGAGTTGTCGAAACTTCGGTCGGAAACTTTTGTACATTCTCTGGACAAAATCGATCCTTGGCTAACATCGAGTGTCGGGGGATAAGAACTGAATAAAATGTTTATGTAAATGAACCACGACTCTGACTTTGGTATGACATGGTGATACAACAACTAAGCTGTCGTCAACAAACTTCTCAACAAAAGGTGGACAGGATTCGGAAAGTGCCGTAATAGTAGTCTGGCCACAGGTTATTGCTTGAGTGTCGTCCAACAAAAACACTCCGTCCTCTGCCCCGACGAATAAATTTTTTGATTAACATTTATGATTGGCCTTGAGAATTTTCCTATCACGGAATCGGCCCTATTTGATTAATATGTTTGGAGGGCAACGGATATTTTTCTCCCTTCATTCCGGGGGTAAATATATGTTATTTATTAAAATCCAGAATATTTGGAATGTATGACGTACAAAAGGATTTTTCATTGCACGACATAGACCCCGAGTCCTTCAAGCAATTTTTATACTTATTTAGCTTGCCCGGAAATAGTGAATATTCACGCATACTCTATATTGCGCCGAAATTTGTTGGTCCTTTTTGTGTGCTATCTAAACAATTTTTTAATATTGGGGTCACGTTTAATTTGGCGACGTAAATTAATTGTTAAGATTTCTTTATAGCCTTCACTTTTCACAAGGCGATTAATGTGGTTCTAAATGAGCTTAAGAGTGGCAGAGTGAAGTTACCAAGAATGGACTTAACCTTTTTGTTGAAGCATGAAATACTGCCAAAATTAGAATTTCATTAGCTGATTAACCACGGAAAATTTCCAAAAATATTAAGCTTAATCTGGAGAGAGGAGAGTGCCTTTACGTGCTTAAAGTAGTATATGTCAAAATAAATTGGAGCAGTTTGCTTGATTAGAAAATTTTTTAGAGTGCTTTAGATTCTTTTGACACCGTTTAGTGGTAAAGTAGTACTTAGCAAAAGAGGTCACTTCTTAATGATCTCAAAACTTAGTGATTAGTAGCAAGCGCCAGTTAGGCACGTTTGTGGCCTCCGAATTATTTTTATTCATTTTTATAGTTCCGTAAAAAACTAGGAACTTTATAGTTTTAGTCTGCCCATTTGTCTGTCGAATGCAACAGCACTCCCATCCTTTCATTTACATACCTTCCGTGGGGATTCCAAACTAGAGCCTGCTGTGCGATGTTGCTTCTTGCTTGTCTCTTTACTTAGTGTGTGACCTATCCATTGCCAATTTTGCCTACAAATACTGGTGTCTATCCCGTCTAGGCCTGTTATTCTGTGTAGCCCTGTGTGTGTGGTAATGACCTCCGGCCAATAGATGTTAAGGATGTAGCGGAGACACCGGTTGACAAAGGCTTGATGTTATTTGACAGATCAGTCTCCATGTTGAACAGCCGCAAAATAGAACAGATTTTACGTTCGACTCTAAGATACGGAGTTTTTTGCATCTGGAGATGTATTAAATGCAACTGGTGCCTTATTGATGCGAGCCATCAACTTCAACTTTGATTCCGAGATAGCTTCCCTTGCTCTATTTGCTGCTCTTCAAGATAAATTTCATTCTGTCTGTTACAATTCAAGCTCATAAGTTAGGTTTTAGCAGCATTGTTATTATGCTCTGCTCTGCGACCTTCTTTGCTCAGGGATTCGGACATTTGGGCTACATGACTCCGTTTGTTAGTAAGGAGACATACATCGTTGGCATATTCCAGGTGCGTAAGATGATTAAAAAGTTTCCATCTAATCCCTCGCGATGGGTGGTCATCTACGGCGCTGCACATTACGTCATTCATGAAGAACAGGAAAAGCAAGGGTGACAGTATGCATCCTTGTCTCTCTCCATTCAGCACTTGGAAGTACTCCGACAGTTTTCCCTGGCATAGGACGTGACATTGGGCTCCTAGGACTCCTTTTCCATCTACTCCCTCGCGATGGATGGTAATCTAGGGCGCTATACAATAAGCCATTAATGGCGATTGGGAAAAGCAAAGGTGACAGTATGCATCCTTGCCTCACTCCATTCAGCACTTGGAAGGGCTCCAACAGTTTTCCCTTGTGTAGGACGTGACATTGGGCTCCTGAGTAAGACTCCTTTATGATGGTGATAATTTTTTTCTGGCATGCCTCTCTTACGTAAAGCCGCCCATAAATATTCGCGATCAACGTTGTCAAACGCCATTTCAAAATCGACCAATATTAGATGTAAAGGGGACCTCCATTCAGCGGATTGCTTGATGATAATACGAAGGGTGTTAATGTGATCGCTGCAGGAAAAACTCTCATAAAAGTCTGCCTGTTAATCGCTAAGAGTGCGCTCGATTATCTGCATGATTCGCATTAAGATGATTTTAGCCATCAATTTGGAGACTGCAGTTAAAAGACAGATACCGCGCCAATTGCTACAATTCCTCAGGTCGTTTTTTTTGTTGAGAATTTTCACAACTACGCCTGTTTTCCATTTACTGGAATAGGTTACGGTCTCCCAACATTTCTAGATTACGAGGAGAAGAATATCAGCCGTAGCAATGGGACCCGCCTTAAGAAGTTTAAAAGTTCAATACCTGGGGCCTTACCGACGTCCATCGATTTACTTGTGTCAGCCAACTCCAATCTTGTCGGAGTTCTGGTGTTAAAGTTAGTATTGAGGCTCGTGTGAAAATGTCCGAAGGTATTTCTTAGGACTTCAAAAAATTATTCTCTCCACCTCCACAGTTTATGTTTCTCCGTGAAAAGAAGGGATCCATTAGTATCTCTTAAAAGATGTTGTGTTGTAAGAGTGTTTCCCGTCACTTTTTTGGCAATTTTGTAAAGACCTGCACTGTCACGGCGGAAGGCCTCTTCTTCTGCCTTTTCTGCTAGCTGGTTGATATAGTTGCGCTTGTCACGTCTTACACTTATTTGAATGCCTTTCGGTAGAGATCAGTATGAAGTTCTGCGATGTTGTTTAACTGCAACTTCGGTAGCAGAGTTCATGCGGCCCCTAAGCATTCCTACGCCCTTTCCCATTTTTGGTCGATGTAGTCGTCGGTGCTATTACACAGTGCCTCTGATGTAAACTCTCCACTTCCTGTCCATCTAGTTTTACTTAATCAGATATTTATTTTAATATGGGCTATTTTCCATTCCACCTCCATGATCTCTGCATGTTCACACTCGTCCCATAGAGTTCTAACGTTCCGTAGCCCGATAGTAGGACGTTGTTTATAGCCAAAGATCGTCATCACAAAATAAGTCTGAGGTATCCGAGGCGTACTAGACGTTTCGTGTGTATTTCTACTTTCAGATAAGCGGGTTACAAGCCTACCTATTCTATCCCAGAAGGAGGGCTGCTCCTTAAGACGTCCGTGGAATTACCGAAAATGTATTTGTATAGCGCGTAGGTACTCTCTAAGCCGTGCCGTTCTGGCTGGCGCGTGGGTTTTCTTCCTCCTTTCTCATTCCTCATCTGCATATCCTTGGTTTTCAAAGCCGGCATTTGTTAGCTTAATTAATTGCTCGTCAATCACAAGTGACCACAGAAGCGGGGTTGGGTGGATATGGTTCATCTGTAGGGGCACGCCTTCGTGGTCTTAACAGTAACTCACTCTTCTCCTAGGTTAGCTGTAATTTTTCGGCAACTGGACCTCGCTTTGATCCATTTTACCGTCGACGATTGTATTTCCCTCTTGACGACCACCTCGTTGATGGCTTTATCGAAGGCGACTTCAATTTCTATATCTTTGTCCACAAGCGTCATTTCTAATCTTACATTCTCCAGGCTATGATGTAGTAGATCTGGATACCATCACCGGCGGGGGAATTATCCGGTTTAAATGTATTCCATTGTAAATAAACGGTCAGAGAGACTTCAAATCCAGTTTGAAAGCCGGTTGAGACAATCCGCCTCTTAAGATCTTTCTATATCTTCACTTGCTGTGAAGTGAGTTCTTGACAGTAATTTTATTGGCTCTTCTCGACTTCCTATAAAACCAGCGTCAGACATTTGAAGAAAACCAATGCCGTTTAATTGGTCCTTATATATAACTTTCTGCAGTCCTGCGGTAGTAGGTAAGTCATCAGAAGCTTACACAAGCTTCTCCAAGTTCTTTTGGATTTCCTTGGATCCTTGTTATATTCGATCAGGGTCTTCTTATACTCAATTCAGACACCTGATCGTTTGGCCTTGATGAAGAGCTTCCTGGTCTGAGTTTCGAGCATTTCTAGCGTATTGTTCCACCAAGGCATACTTCTAGTTACAGCTCTGTTTTATAGGACAACTACTCTCGTATTAGTGGGTGATTAGGTTATACAGATGTGTTGAGGTCAACTCCAGGTCCTCCGGGGTTTCTAGAGATACGTTATCAAGTTCCTCAGGCCCTCTCCTGATGCTCTCACGATATGTGTCCCAGTCAGTAAGTCTTGGAACATTCTGGCGCCTGCTGGATAAGCTTCGCCACGGCAGGCACTGGGGTGCAGACGGAATGAAAATCAGAGGACTCTTCCCCAGATACCAGTTCCTGTCCGACACGGCTTAGCTCTGAAGAAGCACTTTTGCTCATTAACTGTTGGGGACAGATATTGGTACCCTGCCAGAATCTGCAGGAATATGCTCAAAGATTCCATCCAGATATTCGGAGAGCTGTAGCCAACTGGCTACTGTACTGTCTTCTGCGACCGTAACCCACTGGTCTGGTCTGATGATCGGCTTCTGTGTTGATTTACGGAGCAAAGCCCGTTGTCCGAGAAGGCTTCATTCAAAAGTATTCAGAATCCGCATAGTTAAGAAAAAGCTCTTGGCATTCATCCCTCGGCGTATGCTGTTGCTTAGGTTGGAGTATCCTTCTCTCTGCACGACTACGATTAGCCGGCACTCCTCACAGTGACATGACCGTGCCAGGAGTCTGTTTCCAGTCGCCCCGATGATAAGGCTTTAGTCGCGCTGCCCAGTGTGTACCGTTACAGTACTAATGTGCTAATCCCGCCTAGCTTTTCGAAAGGAAAATTAGTATATATTGAGTAGAGCCTGGAAAACCGAACTGGCAGTCATGAATAATAATGAGGCGATTTACAAGATTTAGTTCCTTTTGCGTATATGTTAACCGCTCATAGTTGAAGTCCCCACTACAATCAGTCAATTTTTAACTGCATTTTTATAGTTTGTTGGAGTTAACCAAACTTTAGTAAACATATCCGAACCAGCTGATAGAGCAGAGAAACATTACTTGCCGATTTTCTTTTAGATTTCAAATAAAGGTGGTGACGAATCCACACTAAATTGTAAGTTCCCTTACAATCTTTTCCAACGGAGTGTGCAAAGTTTGCTCTATACTCCACAGGGAGATACGAGAACCAAAGAACGAACTGTCTTCACATTCAAAATTGCGGAAATCGCTGCACCTGAATGAAGGCATCCTTGTAGAGTGTACTATGCCTTTAGGTCGTACTCGAAACTTCAAGAAAGGTTCATGGCAAATATTTTATTATAATAGTCTCGATAAGATAATAGATTGCCTAGATTCTTTCAACTAGTTCAAAAGTGAATTTTGGATGAGTCGTTCCACAACAAGCTGATTGTAAGAATAGGCTCCAGCGTATATATAAGGATGTTATACTCTGTCTAAGATTTAAATAAGGACCAGCTTAGCAACTTCGGTAGCACTCGTAACAAAACGGCATCTTACCACTCCTAGCACACCTGATAGTAAAAAAAACCTCTCTTGTTCCTTTAGCTTCATGGATTACAATTTAACAAATAAATTTGTCTCCTTTGTAGTGTCGTGTACTATTAAATTTACGAACATCACAGCCATTTGAAGAAGTTCTAGAAGATTTGGGCCAAGTAGTAAAAATCACAGGAGCAAAAAAAATGTATACTGGGACAGGACAAGAGGTAAGCGTACAAATTAATCGACTAACTATAAGACACCATTCATACCACAATTTTTCTCTCCTCCCGCAGGTCCGAAGCTTTTCCCAACTTAGAAACGAATTTGCCGATGTAGACACATTTTACTTATCTACTGGACCAGCAATTGTGGCAGGTTCACCTATTCGTCGTTCTCGTTCGAGAGCTGCCCTAACAGCTCCAATTGTCCAAGAAGAAATACCAAAAGTTTCGCCCAGACAAAGAGCGCGCAGTAAAAGCAGACCACGAATCCTATACGCTCCTGAAAACGAAATAGTCCGTCAAAGTGGCGAATATGCAATGCTAGACGTGATGAAAGAAGAACCGACCAAGGTGACAATACGTGGGTTAAGGAGAACATTTTATCCTGCGCTACATCATCCACCGGCAGACAATTCACCACCAGATAAAAAACTCATGCTCCAGTGGGTGTACGTGTCTTATTTTGTTTTGAATTAAGTTAAGAACTTTGCCCGAGTTCGGGGGGATAATCTTGAATCTTTTTTTTTTCTTCTTCCAGTCATGGATACCGAGGGATCGATGCTAGAAGAAATCTTTGGGTATTGCCGTCTGGTGAGCTTTTGTACTATGTTGCCGCTGTAGCAGTGCTCCTTGACAGGGAAGAGGAGGCTCAGAGGCACTATACAGGGCACACAGAAGACATTATGTGGTAAACGTTTTGTTAACATTGCATGTCCTTTCCAGGTATTAAAACTTTATTTTTAGCATGGATGTTCATCCTTCCAGAGAATTAGTGGCTTCCGGTCAAAGAGCTGGACGAGATAGAAAGTCTCAGGCACACGTTAGAATATGGAGCACAGAATCCTTGCAGACTCTCTATGTGTTTGGTATGGGTGAATTAGACACGGGCGTAATGGCAGTGGCATTTTCACAGTTGGTAAGTACTCACCTTGGATTTCAGGAGATAAAATGTTTTATTAAATTTTAAGCTTCTCAAAGTTTGAGCTCCTCAACGTTATCCAAGGTAGTGGTTTGTGTTGATTTCCCACCACGACACTTTTTGTCAGGAATTTTGGGTGCTTAGACATCGGAATGTGCCTTGAGATTAGAGTTAAGGATAATAGAATGTTTTGCAGGTTTTAGGAGCTTTCAAATTTTTACTTGTTCAGCTTGAACAATTTCAATTTACTCAAAAAGGATTTATACAAAAGCTTTTCGAATCGCTACGAAATTAAAATTACCAAAGCATGCAAACACAGTTTGAAGACTACTTTATGTCTTCTGTATGTAAAATGGTTCATTGATTCGAATCGCAGCACCAAATTCATAAAAGCATTGGACATTACTTTAACCTAGCACTTAGTCTAATTAGTGGAAAAAAATTAATTTCCTTACAGCTACTTCATTGTTGTTAGCATGAGATTCGTACAGTAATTAAATCATCCTTTTTTCCTTGTAAAATGATGAAAATTTTTCCCACTGAATTATTCAGTGCCAGACTTTCAGTATACATACAGTGCAAGTACGTCGAGTAACGTGGTTCACTCCATTTTGTCAGGCAAATTCGTGTATTCCATAATTGTCTCGTTGCAGTAAGTCAAACGTGTAAATTATTCTGAATTCTGAAAAGCTTAAAATTATGAAAAATTTTATTAATATAAAAGCATTGAAAATCAGGAAAATATTTAAATTTTGTTCACTGGTGGTGTTGGTATGAATTTTAATTACTTAACGCTTTTTGAAACGTCTACATCCTGCCTTTCTGATGTGTGAAACTATAAAAATACAAACACTATGTGAAATTTGTAGTTGTTTTCTGCAGGGTGTTGGTGTTTCAGATCTGGTGAGCCAAAACGAAAGGGGTAATATATTTCACCTAGCCAAAAAAAAAATTGTATGGCATGGAAGGGGGGGGGGAGCAATGTCAACCGTTTTGGAGTTACGGAGTGATTCATAAATTCCAAATTTTCTTGGTATGCATATCACTCTTGTATTTGTATGTTTTGATCTAGTCCACGTAGTGACATCAAATAAACGCCGGCCCGATATTTTGCTGATTACCGTCGTCCTGGCGACGTCCCTTCGGGTCCTCGTTACAAATTATCTCATTCCTTTTATAATATATAGAATTAACCCTTCTAACTCAGAAGGCGCACTTCACAGGCAAAGGCCTGGAATCAATTGACCTATTCACCAGAATATAACATATATTGAGATGAATGAGGTTCCCACAACTCATGCAATAAAATATTAGAAAAAAAAATCCAAAACAGTCCCCAACACTACAATCAGGGGTGCAAAGACAACAAAGATCGTTTAAGCAAATCTTTAGTAAGAGCCAGGTCAAAAATAGGACACATATTCGCGGCTCTACACATGCGGTTAATAGGCTCATGCATACCATAGTTAGAGCGAGAGCAATCACCTTAAGCTATACGGGGTTTGCCTATAAGTAACCAAACTTGCGAGAGTTAGAGAATATATATTCAAGTTCAAAAGCTAATGAATAAATACTAGGTCAGCAATTCTACGACGTTCCTCTAACGAGTGCATATTAAGCAATCGGAGGCGAACCTCATAAGGATGAAGCCTTAATGGATCGTTCCACGGGAGGTCCCTTAGTCCTGCGAACCTAACAAAGTTCCGCTGCACCGATTCAATGCGTCTAGAATGAACAGCATAGCAAGTAGACCAAACCTGAGATGCGTACTCAAGAATTGGTCTAACTAAAGAAAAAAGTAATTGAATTAGGGTCTGTCGATCAGAAAACTCCCTTGACCACCGCTTAACAAAACCAAGGACTGAATTACTCCGAGATACTATATGGTTTATGTGCAGAGTGAAATCGAGTTTTTTGTCTAGCATAACACCGAGGTCAGTTACGGACTCCGCACGACGGATATTAGTTTCCGCAAAGGTATAATCAAAGACGAGCTGATTGATGTTCCTAAAAAATTACATAACTTCACATTTATCCAGGTTAAGTTGCAGTCCATTTGTGGCACACCAACCCCTGAAGGTATTCAAATAATCCTGAATGCAGGAAGAATCATAACTGTTTCTAACGAATGCGAAAATCTTCATATCGTCTGCGTAGATTAAAACTTAGGAGTGCTTAATCAGAGGGACAATGTCGTCAATGGCAAGAATAAACAGCTCCCAGATGGCTACCTTGCGGTACACCAGATGAAGCCATAACGACTCTAGATAAAGTATTACGGAAAGAGACACGGTAAGTCCTATTTTTCAAGTAAGAGCAGATCCAGTCGAGCAATAAAGGCGGAAAACCCAACCTTTCAAGCTTAAGCATAATCACGGGGTGAAGGAGCTTATCAAATGCCTTGCTAAAGTCGGTGTAGACACAGTCAGTCTGGAGTCCCTGTTGAAAGGCAGAGATAATGTGTGATGTAAATTCAAGAAGGTTGGTTGTTGTCGATCTATCAGGCAGAAAGCCATGTTAATTATATGAGATTAACCCCTTACAGTGCCCGACAAGCTGTGAGTATATAACAGATTCAAACAACTTGGGTATGCAGGAAAGCTTCGCGATTGGCCTATAATTTTTTATGGAGTTTTTATGTCCCTTTTTATAAACAGGAATTATAAAGGAGTTCTTCCATAAGGTAGGAAATCCTCCATAAGGTAAGATGAGTTCCAATGGAGTGAGTAAAGCATCAGAACAGTATCTCAAGAATACAGGTGGAACACCATCAGGACCAAAAGAAAAGTCCAGTTTAAGTTCCTTGATAGCATTCATGATAATATCCCGAGATATAATGGGCAAAGCAATGGAGGTAGCGGGACGATTTTGGATATCACCAAACTCTTCCAGGGAAGACATAAATTTGCCTGATAAAGAGGCACCCTCAAAAAACAATGCAAGGTTATCAGCTATATCAGGCGCGCTACAACTAGAGGATCCATTATACCACATTGTAGATGGATAGTTATCAGTTTTCTTTTTCAGATTTACAAATTTAAATCAGGTACGAGGATCATTGTGCAAGCTACTGCGAATATTATCAAGGTATTCCCTGTATAAGGATGACGATACCATAATTTTGCCATATCTTCCTTGATTTGGCGCAAGACGTTAATACAAATTGCTAAAAGATATTTTTCTTAACGTTCCCAAGCGAAATGTGCACCAACTCTGCAAGGGAGCCAAGAAGACCAAAGCCCCAAGCCTAGCTTCCCTTAATGACCATGAGTACTAGAACCCAAATCAAGGTAATGGGGAACCGGTCGCTCCGGCAGATTAGTTCCTCTTAGCATCTCTCTGCCTATTTCGAGGTGATAGTAGCTACGTCAAGAGCTTTAATAACAGCCTGGCTGACCGATAAAATAGCGACGTTGTGCCCTGATGATTCCTGCGTTAAGAGCTCAAGCGCCTTCATTATCGCCAGGACTAGATGTCTGTATAACCTGGAGAGCTTCGGCTATTCGGAGTATGTTCCTGCGCCGACTGTACAGTCCATTTTAAAGTCGTCAGTAAATATTTTTATATATCAAAATTTTTCCACCTAATCGACCCTCCACTCTACCCTTTTCGGAAGTGGTGAAGTTTTTGCTGATACTCAGCTTTGGATTGATATAATTGTAGTCTGTTGCTAAGATGGTTAACTTCTCTGGTAACATATTAAGGATGTTTTTATGTCCGTATGATTTCGCGGTCCAGTACCCAGATTCCCTCAACCTAACTGCACTGCCAAACTCGAAATTTTTAATATTAAGATCAATAGATAAAGGATCACGTTGAAGGCGTCGTAAATTGGTCTTTCCTGAATTAATACCCAGACCAGTAGCCCAGACGCCGATGATTCTTAGGGCCTCCTTTATTAACTTAACCACTTGACTTTCAAGCTTCAATAGGAATTTATTCATTACCATTAACCCGAGGAGTGGAAGTGTAACACCGCCCTCTGTGTGTGAAATGACACTTTCCTACTTGGGCTATTTTTAACAGATATCTACAAACAGTAAATACCATAAACCATTATTAACGTTCAGCAGCACTACTTGACGGTGATCCTCTATTACGTTGATGAGCTGCCATTTTGGCCTACCACCGATTTCGACGTCTTTCTCATCAACGTTTTCCGGCTAAACAGGTTTCTGAACATCCGTACTCCTTTTGGCTGCGAGGACGACTTCATCTTGAGATCTATTCCTCCTTGCCGTCACTTGGAGGTAGAGGTGTGGTCCACCCAGGCAGAGCCGACTTACCAGTTTAATGCACTTATAAACCAGACCCTGCCCGGATTTCGCAAGCACCGGTTAGCTCAGATTTACCACTTACAGGCCTCTACACCTGTGGCTTTAGTGGGATTTTTTAAGGTGTAAACGCCTTTGTACCTGACTGAGTCTGCCGTCCCCAAACAGACCAGTCCGACATGGGAGACCCAGCTAGAATAGTTACTTCTGTTCTGCCGGAATAGCTCATTTTGTCATTGACGCGCCCAAACTCCTCTTCCAAGCAGTCCCATTAGAGGAGCATACTCAATATTCGATAATGATCATTCGTTTTGATGGTAAAGCTAGAGGAATAGTACCGAATCCGCTGAATGCGTTCCACATAATAAGGGAGCCGCCACTAAAATTTCTTTTGGAGAAACATCGGGTTGTCTGCTGAGATTTTTCCAATGGTCATTTAGACCATCCAGATTGAATTTTTTCTCAGCTCTCTGACTTCTAGCATTCCTTTCGGGTAGCTTCCAACAGGTTAAGATAGACAAAACACACTCTCCTCGCGGCTACATCTGGTGCAAAGTGTGCCTCAAGGATCAATTTTAGGTCCCATACTATTCAGTTTACTGATTCATGATCTGCTGCCAGTGACCAGCGGCTCGACTCTTTACCTCTATGCGGTTGACGCACAATTATATTAAAGCCGGCCAATGAGACTCTATATATTAGGCACGCACAAATTCTGACCTGGGTAGAATATGTTTGCGGTCCTACTATAACCGAATGCAGCTAAACCCTGGAAAATCACATCTTATCATCATTTTCACCACCAGCGTGATTTATCAGCCTTAGTAGTATTAAACTGGTTTATTCTACCAGTGTTAAAAAAGCTTACTAGTCTTGGGACTAGCAAATTAAATGTTGCGATAATACAAAAGGGAAGCTTGGTATGATTTCTGGTGGCCTGCTTAGAGTGTGGCTCTCAGCGAACCTTTCACCCGCTAATGCTCGTTTAAGATTCGTTTTGTTTTTGAACTATGAAGGTATGACAAAGTTTCACCGTTCCGGGTGCAATTTCTCGGTTGTTCATTACCTTCTTATCTGAAATAAAGGGCTCTCGCTTTCTTGTACAATCTGCTTCATTCTAATATTTTATTTTCACACTCCTGTCAACTAGTTACAAGCGTCAGTGACTCCGCAGACTGGTCCCGCGGGACTCTAAGCGGTTCGAAATTTGTGTGAGTTCGTTTATAACATTTTGGGATGATTGCTCTCGGAAGACTAGAGAAGTGGCGAACGGCTCTACAGAAAGGGCTTATGTTCAACTTGGTGGTTCGCTAAGATTTAGCTCCAGGTTTAGATTCGCTTTGTTTGTCATTTTGGGGTTATTTTTTGTTTTGATCCTTCTGATCGTTATACTGTGTCGTTTTGATATTTTTGCAAGAGTGGCTTGTTTTTGTAAGATTTTTTCACTTTAGAAAGAATTAGAATTAATAAATTTCTCCGGACAAACCAGGAGCACAGGAAAATACCCCGTGCCATGTCCTACCAGTTTTACTACCAGCCGATGTCAGACAAAAATGGAAGAATCAATTCCGGTATTCGAACCAGCCAGCAACTCAAAAGCTCGCTATCAAGCAAAATATCTTCAGAATTTAATACAAAAATATAAATCCTGATAGCTTCATCATTCGCGAACCATTATAGGATAAAGCTAGCCTGTGTCCCATTCAAAATACTTTCCGGATGATTCAAAAAATAGTCGGTTCGTTTCCATTTCTCAAAATAATGAGATTTTCTTCGAAGAAATAATATTTTCATTCATGCAAATGGATTGCTTCTCGAGACTCGCGAAGGTTTCATTCAATTTGTTTTGCATGTATAGAGAAAACGGTTTGAGTTCAATCTATCATATATAAGTAAACGTCTGACATAGTTTATTGTCATCACTAAATAAAAGTTGTAATTGAATTCAAACGTAAATTCCCCACTTCCTGCAATTTAGTAGATTTGTTTGTTAATTTTTAATATAGATGTAAATTTTCAATCAAACAGAATGGTGGTAGCTACATCCTTGCGGTGGATGCTGGCCGAGAAAGTATTCTATCAGTATGGCAATGGCAATGGGGACATCTGCTAGGAAAAGTTGCGGTAATTTTTATTGAATTCCAATCCAATTCCATACTGGACGGTTGTCGTGAAATCTATTTACAGACACTTCAAGAAGGACTTTCAGGAGCTGCCTTTCATCCTCTCGATGACAACCTGATTATAACGCATGGAAGAGGCCACTTAGCATTCTGGCATCGTCGAAAGGATGGATTTTTTGAGAGGACGGACATCGTCAAGCAGCCGTCTAGGACTCATGTTACAAGTGTTCAATTTGAGCCTGATGGAGATGTTATAACAGCAGACAGTGATGGTTTTATAACAATATATAGCG
Organism: Leptarthrus brevirostris; assembly: GCA_964036015.1. Lineage (NCBI taxonomy): Eukaryota > Metazoa > Arthropoda > Insecta > Diptera > Asilidae > Leptarthrus > Leptarthrus brevirostris. The sequence goes on from OZ038373.1 coordinate 13,916,418, forward strand.
TCGACTCTGATGGTGCCTACTTCGTTCGAATGGAATTTGAAGCTCATCAAAAAGGAATTGGATGCCTAATTATGTTATCGGAAGGAACTTTACTCTCCGGTGGAGAAAAGGATCGTAAAATCGCTGCATGGGACTCGTTGCAAAATTACAAACGAATTACGGACACAAAAGTAAGTTTATTTCCTTCCAGGATGATAAAATCTAAACTTGTTTCGTTGATAGTTACCCGAATCGGCTGGTGGAGTCCGGACAATATATCCACAAAGACCTGGCAGAAATGATGGCAACATTTACGTGGGAACAACTCGTAATAATATTTTAGAAGGTTCCTTGCAACGAAGATTCAATCAAGTCGTTTTTGGTCATGGTCGACAATTGTGGGGCCTGGCAGCACACCCAGAAGATGAAATGTATGCAACAGCTGGACACGACAAACATATTGCTCTTTGGAGAAAGCATAAATTGCTGTGGAGCATTCAAACAGGATACGAATGCGTTTCGCTTGCATTCCATCCGTTCGGGACTGCTCTAGCTGCTGGCAGCACAGAGGGCCATTTACTAGTAATAAATTCTGAAAATGGATCTGTCATGCTCACCTTAAGAGTTTGTGGATCTCCACTGAATTGCATTGCTTACAATCAAGGTATGTTGCGGTTGAAGCAGTCCTCATTGAAATATCTCACAAAACAATTCTTTTCTTGTAGTTGGAGACATGATTGCAATGGGATCGCAAAATGGCAGCATTTACTTGTTCCGAGTATCCAGGGATGGTTTTTCATATAAAAAGGTCAACAAAATTCGTGGATCACAGCCTTTGACCCATCTTGACTGGAGTGTAGATGGTAACTTTGTTCAGACCGTGACGATTGATTTTGATTTGCTCTTCTGGGACGTGAAGTCATTGTCACCAGAACGTAGTCCGATTGCAATGAAGGATGTAAAGTGGTTGACTCACAATTGTACAGTTGGTTTTCTTGTAGCCGGAATGTGGAATAATCGCTACTACACAAATACTTCCGCTATTATTGCCACCTGTAATAGGTCTTCTACTCAAGATGTTTTAGTATCAGGAGATGCTGATGGGTATCTCCGTCTTTTTAGGTAAGTAACGTCATTAAATTTAGAAAAAAGTGGTTTTGGAATTTATTCTTTTTTTGTTTTACTTTCAGATATCCATGTATTAGCCCTCGTGCAGAATATAACGAGGCAAAAGTATATTCAGGCATGCTGGCATGCGCCCGTTTCTTATATGGAGATCGAACCGTTGTCACAGTGGGAGGAACAGACGCATCGCTTATGGTTTGGGAATTGGCTGAAGAATAGCCCATATGGCCACCGTGGCGGTCGACTGTAGCCTACGAGACACGCTATAATAATTACTATCGACACCGTTCGAGCATTGTGTCCTCAATGGCTGACAGCGATTCTGTTGATCTTTAAGACAAGTGCACTTCCTTTTTAAATCTAATTCCGTTTGTTCGTAAAACAAAATACTACAACAATCGAAATGAAGAGATTTTTACACTATCGAAGATAAATAGATTGCAGATAACGTATATAAAACTACTCCAAGATGGATGACTGTATTCTGTACATACACGACAAACATCTTTACTTGTATTTTTAATATATCGATGAACTGCCTTTTGAAAAAAACTTGTTGACAAAGCCACAGTGGCCGGACAACGCAATAAACCTTGACGCAATCATGTTAGACGATTGCGTTTTATACAATTTCGTTTGTTACAATGCCCCTACAACCACAACAAATAAACCGATCTCAGACATACGGAAATCCATCGACGAAACTGTCCAAAAATTTTCCGAATACAAAATTCTAACATTTCATCACCATTCACACTTTTCACATTTGTTCAGTTTAAGTGAAAAAAATATGCAAAAAATTTTATTAAATAAATAAAACTTTAAAGTTTCGAGATATGTTGTTTAGTGTGTTTGAATGCGAATGAAATTCATTATAACTATATGCAGAGCATGACCGTTTAGCGACCGGCGCTTGAAATTTTGTTATTAGAAAGGATCAAAAATACAAAAGATGAGACAGAGATGCAGTTCTTCTCGGTTTCGAAGGCCTTTGAAAGACATGTTGACCCTTCAGCACACATTAAAAGTAAATTATATCGAAACGTAGTGATATTAAAAAAATTATCTATTCTAACATCGTTTCTCGCTGCTTGCACTCCTCTAAATTGTATCTCCATATGCTACGTAAGGGTGGAGGGGGGGGGGGGGGGGTGGGATTTGAAAAACATTACTTCCTTACCTTACTTTAACAAATCTTACTAATGCTTACTTGGGTTGAAGAAGTTCTGAAAAAATGCCTACGTTATTTCTGAATGGCCCCTAAGACGGCTCTTGGTCCCTAAGACGAATCTTGTTCCCTAAGACGGCTCTTGGTCCCTAAGACGGCTCTTGGTCCCTAAGACGGCTCTAGACTACCAGAGCGGTCAACAGTATCTTTAAAGTCATCAGATTTAGGCACAAATACAAAAAACGAGCAAATTTGTTACATATGTCGGCAGAATTACTAGTTTCGGACCCTTTATACAACATTGAAGAGGAGTTAAAGTCAGCCTCGGAAAACGAACTTGGGCCGTGGAAAAATTATCACGAGTTTCAGTGACATATTTGTTGTACAATGAATCGAAAGGCACTTCAAGGCACTCGCTTGTAGCAGGCAACAAAGTCTGAGCGAGATAGCTTATCCGAGTTGTGCCATATAGATAAGTTAGGTGATCTAAAACGGTCAAAGGGTACGCAGGCGGCAATATACCCATATAACCCCTCGTGAAATAAAGCATCATCAACGTCAACATCATCGCCAGAACGAATGGAAGGAAAGTCAATCGAACATAACTTACTTGTGAGTTTGCAATAGTTACCCTTTTTACATTTATACCAGAAAAGTGTCTTCCACAAAAAGGCTCTCATAGCAAAAGCAGAGAAAATTTGAAATTTGAGTTTCCAAAGATCAAACATTTTCCAGAAGTGCCAATTAAATACTCTCTAAAATCAAGAGTTTTTCGATTCGAAAGGGTTCCTCGACAGGAGTGTTATGAAATTATTTTGAGTTGCTCTACGGTGGGTACTACGAACAAGGAGGTATATTATACCAATACCGCTACTACTATAAAAAATGCTCAACCACCTTTAGATACGGTCTTTAACAGTGGAGGATCTAACATCAACCAGGCTCAGGAATTCCCGTCTGAAGATCCTCCTTCTCAGCCAAGTCATTTCTTGCAGACAAATCCGACACTCCGTTTTGCTGAACAGACTTATTCGAAGAAGATGAGCCTACAGCGGGCAGATAGGCAGCATGAAAGCAACCCTAGATCTGTTTTACTTGCGAAGCTCAGCGACGGTCTCGTTACCCTCAAAACCAGAATGAACAGGTATCCAACAAAGCGTGACCCTGTTATGGCGGCCAGTTGTTTCAGGGCGTCGAAGCACTCCTTCATAAGACTCGAGAAAAAATACCATGAGGATAGAGCATTAAAGATGCTTGACTGTCAGAGGATATAGGTATATCAGCTCCTTACAGTCCTTTTTTGACGATTTAAATGGCATGGATTTTGGCTTGAAAAACACTGGACCAAATAACCAATGCATTCGAAGCTTTAGTGTAGGGTTCAAAGACATCAGCACCACATATCGTTTTAGAGCCATCAAGTCAACCATTTAAGGCTGTTAGGGTCCAAACTTGGCCACCGCTGTCCCAGTCAGCTCGTTGAGGAAGTTGCGTCCTGCCAAAGTGCAGTTCCTTGGTCATGTGATCTGTTACGGTGCACATATCTAGGAATGCGCAGAAGGATGCCCATGTGACCCTTAGCACCAGCCGGCATATTTGATGAAAGTTGCACTCTCAGCGCGCTAATTGCAATCAATTACATGATAGAGATATGCAGGAGAATGAGTCCAATTACCGCCTCTCTTGCAGTTGTTGGACAAGTCTTCATTGCTCCTATTATAGAGAGGTAACCGTTGTAGCTTGTTAAATTTGACGATTATGGCTGGTTGTAGAACTTTAAGTCGCCATCGCTTTGATAATCATATTGTATAACTAGGAAATCATCTTAGGGGTGAGATCTCAAGTCCATCCGACGAGTTTTCGACAGGCCCACAAGGCTCGTGCAACCATGTTTAGGGTCGAGTTAAGGTGAGCGTTTCAATTAAGTCATTTATGGAGCATAATGCGCACCTATATTATTATATAAATATCAACATTGGAGTATTCAATGGTCGTGCCTTGGATCGAAATTGAACCAAGGCCCAAATGGTGCCTTCTAGTGAACAGCACAAAAACGGCCTTGGCAGCCTTGGCGCACTAGGTGGTAACCGCGTGAAGAGCTGATTTATTAAGTCAGTGACAGTCGAGTCAATCATCCCTGTAGGTAATAATGATTCGAAGGTCGTCCGCGTATCAGACTGCTTGATGACCAATCTCACTAAGCTGGTTGAAAAGGTCGTCTACTACTAGGGACCAGAGCAGAAGTGGCGAAAATACACTGCCTTGTGGACACCCCTTAGGTTTCCTAACGCATACAGAGGTGTTACTAACGGTAGATGTTATTTCACGTTCCTTTAACATAGCATTCACCTACTTAACAGTATGCAAATCCAGACGCCTCCGTACGAGAGCTTTATACATGGAGTCAGACCTTGTGTTGTTGAACGCGCCTTCTCGTGTCAAGAAAAACCACATAATGTAATTTCTATAAGGTGAAATACTTTCTCGATCTTGCTAACAAGATTGAGTAAGGCAGTATCTGCTGATCAAGGAGAGATGATTAGTCAAGTTTGTACCTGATATGTAGATCTAACAGTCTTTCCGTCTTTTCAGTAGAAAGGATGTGACTGATTGGTCTAAATAATCTGGGTAGCTCTGCCCGCCTACTGCCTTGTTTGGAGATTAATACCACAACCACTTCCTCCATGAGAACGGTATTTACCCCAAGTTTTATCTTGCTCTTAACAATTGGGATTAGCCAGAGACACCGATTTCCAAAGGCTTGTGGCATAGATGATATTTGACAGCTCACTTTCCATGTTGAACAGCCGTACAACAGAACATGTTTTACGTTCGACTCGAAGATGCGTAGTTTTGTGCGTCTGGATATGTTGTTATTGTGCCAGATTTCAGCAAAAGTGCAACTCGATCGTTATTGACGCGAGCCTGTACATCAGCTTCAACTCTGTCGTCTGCTGTAACTACGCTTTCGAGATAGCAAAACTTATCCACTTGCTCTATTTGCTTGCACTTCAAGATAAATTTCAGGTTGTATTCTGGTTTCCAAGCTATAAGTTTGGTTAAAGCAGCATTGATCTCAAGCCCAAAGTAAGGCTCCACTCCTCCACCACCCCCCCCTCCTAAACACCACTATCAAATGTTTTACATGCTTCTAATTGGTAGCATATACTATTCAAAATTCATATTCTATACAGCAAGAACAAAATCGTCCAAATAGAAGTTAGCCAACTCCCCCCCCCCCCCAAGGTTTAAATTTGTTTTTCAGGGTAGCAATTGGGAATCATGCTATATACAACAAATAAAGAATCATCTAAATCGGTCGACGCGGACGTTGGTTCTGCTCCCTATATATCAAAAACAGATACAAAGTTAGACTAACCCCCCCCCCCCCTCCCCCTCACAAAAAGCCAATGAAGGATCAATCACACACCCAACAAAAGAGTCATCCAAATTACTCTGCGCGTTACACAGTTGCCCCCCCCCCCCCTCTCAATATCACCCAATAAATATTTGTTATGGCACCAATGGGGAACAAATTGTAGAATTTTCCAAATCGGTCAACGCGGTACGAACTTAGACTAACCCCTCCCCCTCCGCCATCGCAACACTTAACTTAGTTCGAAATGTATGCTTATAGTAGCAATCGGGATCATATTTTATACAACAGCAAAAAACCATTTAAATCGGTCCAAGTGTTACAAAGTATACCCACCGACCACACACCGTTGCCCCATAAGTGTTTGTCCTTGTACCAATGGTTGAACAAGAAGAATCATCCAAATCGGTCCACGCGGCACGAAGTTAGTGGGCACTTCCAATGCAGATTTTGACTCATTTATTACTTTCCATCTCGAACTACGGAATCGTTATGAAATTGTCGTGAGTCCATTAGGAATATTCAAGGGCTATCAGGCGATTAAATGGGTTAGTTAGTTAGTTAGTTTCATATGGGAATAGTACATCAGTGAAATGTTGTTCAAGAAAAAATCCATAAAGGGAAGAAGAAGATACTAAAACTAGCAACCTATAAAAAAACGTGACTTACTACTCAATTCAAGGGATTTCGGTCTCCTTGAGTTCTTTATCGACCTTTCACCTCTCAACTCAAACCATTCAAACATAAGTAGTACACGCTGTGGTAATAAACCATTTCACAATTTTCTTAATACCTTCCCAAATCATTAATATTTAGCATTGCCCACAACTACTTCTATCTTGACAAGGTGTCGTTAGTTATAAACTAAAATCTCTTCTGAAAATATTATTCATTATACATTGAGGATTTATCTCCTGACCTTGTAAGTTGAAAAAGCACGCACATGTAAAAGGGGGAATGTTTACGAAATTGACCTCCGGTCAAGAAACCAATATCCAACGTGACCCGAATGTGAACCCTTTTCGGTCTCCTTTAAGTTGAAAGAGGCCAGAGCACGCACGCAATTTCCATGCTGTCGTTCGGTTGACCTGTTACTACTCCCAACGGATACTATCCGGCCAGACGAGCATAGATGAACGAATTCAACCCTGTCGAATAGACCCAAGAGAATAATGAATTTACGTGCGATTTAAGAAAATGAGAATCGACCAAAGCGACTATATGAAGTGTCTATTGGTTTGGTATCTTATCACGCAGGTAAGCGAAAAAAAATCGTTAAGGTATGAGACGAATTGTACCTCAATTTTTTGAATTGAAAATAGTCTACGTATTTGTTCTGCAAGATTGAGACCAACATTTCTTCCTAGGATTGAAACGTTTTTAGGAGTCTTTTCTAGCGTTCACACGTTTTAATAAAACACCGGTGAACGAAAATATTTATTTTCTCTTAAAAAAAACTTTAAAAGTCGCCCGACAGCAATCAGATAGTCGCCCGGATCCAAGCTCCCTACTCTAACGCTCTAAGACAAATAGGGAAATACTGATTTCTTGCAAGGATTGACTTTTTGATAAAAGCCGAAATTAGGAAACGACTGTAAGAAATATTTGAGGAATTAATAAAACTCTGCCCAGACGTATCCTATTCCCATCGAATGATTGATTCAAATTAGGTCCAATATCTTCCTTTATTTATCTTTCGCGATTCATAGCTAGATTTATTGGAATTCCTTTCTGTTCGGGTGGGCCCTTAGGGTGTCCATAAATCAACGGAAATTGTGGTAGTGGATAGCAAAAAAACTTGGAGAAAAGTGGATAGGAAGGAAATAATAAAGAGATAAATTGGATAGGCAACTGTGTGCACTTGGGCCTCTCGGACCGTAAGTCGTAAGGATCCTGGTGTACAGGCTGGTAATATTTAATGAGAATAAAAAATCTGCAGACCCTTAGGGCCAATAAGAAAATCAAATAAATAAAGAGTAGCTGCCGTGGCTTGTGCTGAAACTTTTTTTCGTGATTTAGTTAAACTCCAAAGAGGATAATAGCTCACTTCTTTTCAGAGAGTGACTTTGATTAGCGGAACCAGAAGTTTTGGGTTCTTTAAATCGTAATTTTTTTATAGGTTGGGGTAACGTAAACTAATTGGTGTCTTAATACGATTCATTGGGTTTCAAATATGGAATTAGGTTAAGCTTTCAAATTAAGTTCATACCACTAAGTTTGCTTTTTGAGATAGATGTCAGCTATTGACATTATTGAAGACATCAGAGTGATCAGGTCTTTCCTGCATGAATCGCCGTCGATAGTAAAAACTGTTTGGTTCCGTCTTGACTTATCTTATCCTTTACATACATTTGTCCAATTTTATTTTTCCCACCGAACTTCTTTGTACGACCCATTTCTATAGTGCTAAGTAACTTAGAATCAATCTAGTCATAGATAGATATTTGTAACCGAGGCAGACATGCTACTTTTTAAAACGAATCTAGACAGGAAGTAATAGATTAAGTTAAGCTCAAACGGCAAATAATCTGAGAATTAATGATTGGAGAGTATCACCTTAATCTTCCTTCACGGATCATTGTAGGATAACCTTCAATATTAACTTTAACAAAGAATCAATCAAAACATTTCGAAACCCCATCAAATCCTCTCTCTTTCCCTCTCTCTCTAGTTCCCCTAACCCCTTGTAGGGTATGGGGCGGGAGAAAAGCTTCACCCGATTCTAGATAACGATTGCAAAGGGACCCACAATTTAAAGTGGATTCTGAACAACTGACATTACTCTGCAACCCCCCATGGCCTTTTTATCGTGATCTGTTGTAAGCAGAAAACAACCATGGGTCACCGCCGGGTGGACTCGAACCTGGGACCTTCGGATTGGTAGGCCGACACGTTATCACTTACTCCACCGACGACATCAAAACCAACTGGACTAAATTTTCTAATTTTGTCACAATTCGCTTAGAACCCCCCCCCCCCCCCCCCAAAGGGCGACATTTCGAATTAAAACATCAGTCAACCTTATCGCATGTCTTATCATGTCTGCTTTTAAGAGATTGTGCTCTATCAGTCGCCCACCGAAAAGTAGCCATGCACCTTGATGGACAGAGGAACTTCGACTTCTTGGAAGTCAAACCAAATAATCAATAAGGCCAAGTTAAAAGGAACAGAATTAGACTGGAGCCTATACCGCGTGAATTTTTATGCTTTCAAAAAGAAAACCGGAGCTACAAAAAGTTCATCCTGGACAAACTTCTGTTCAAACGTAGAGTTAACAACAGAAGCGAGTAGACTCCACAAATTCAAGCCAAAGCCCCAACTCCGTTGGAACATCTCTGTAAAGACAACTGCTCTTGGACAGAAGACAGTTAAGAAATGCTCAAACATATCGTCTCCACCCATTTCTCTGGGTGTACGACGGAAGAGAGCATAAAACATCGACCACAAGATGTTTCGGCAACAACTCTCCATAGAAGACCTAACGGCAGTCAAGAACTGCACAAGCGAGGACAAAGTAGCATGGGCGGTGACATTTTTCTATCCCTACAAATCAAAATACCTTGGGAAGTATTACCCACTGGCTTAAAGCAGTCTATGAGGCATGCCTTACCACAGGATACATACCGGAAAGATGGATAGAGATAAATTTGGCCATCTTTCCCAAAGCAGGGAAATTAAGCCACACAACTGTCAACGATTCTAGATTTTTTAGCTTCTCGTCTGCTAAAAACACTAGAGAGGCTATTGAGCTTATATCTCAGGCAATACCTTGAGTTGACCAAGTATATATGTATGTAAACCCTTCAAAAGAGCTAGACCTATAGCCCGACATTGGTTATATGACAAGTTAGAATATAGTATGACTGAGAATTATTTTACAAATGAGAATTCCATAAAAAAAAGTCAGTTTAGTTATGAGGTACAGATGTGGACTAATTGACTTAAATGCAAACCCTTGGAGGACAGAAAGGAGGAGTTTATGTTCAATGTGCAATTTGGAAGAGGACGAAGACTTGCTGCACTTTCATATGTATATGTCCAATTTTGATGGAATTCCGCGTGCAGACCTATGGGAAAAAAACTCTTAGTGAAGCTAAAGTTATTGGGATTTTTAAATAGTAGGGATGATTACAATAATCTCGTTTGTTATGTTACGAAAGTCTGGAAATACAGACGTTTTTTAATTAATGAATATGATTGTTAATGCGATCTTCTTCACTTAAGTTGGTTCTTTTTCTGTCTTTTTACTGTAAAGTTTTTCCTGAATTAGAGAATAAAGATATCTTTTATTTCGACGATCTGCTGAAGTTTGGCTTTCAGCTGCAACCTGGAACATCCGAACTTGATGTGGGCCGCAAACTCGTTGAATAGCCGGGACATGGAGTCGATGGGCTCGTGCATTCCATACGAGGTTAGGTGGTGAGTAACTTGGAGGAAGTCATGGTTACACAAGGTCCGGGACGGGACGGAGATGCTCACGTCGTTGAGTAATTCGCTAGAGTTGATCGACACCTGCAACAAACAATTTTGGAGACCTTGCGTCTCTTTTCAAGAATGTCAAGGGAAATCAGACTAAGCATGGAAGGATACAGTGGGCGGTAGGTAGGGTCGGGCCAGGGGAGGCCGCGAGGAGTGAACCTAAGGAATCTTCCCTGGACTGACTCGATTCGGTTAATGTGCACGGCGAAATAAGGATCCCAAATCGGACTGGCGTACTCCAGGATAGGTCTGACTAAAGTGCAGTAGAGAAGCCTCGTCAAATAGGAATCGTCAAGCTCACTAGACCATCTTTTTACAAAGCCAAGCGTGGAATTGGCTCTACCAACCAGGATGTCCATGTGGGCCTCGAAGGAGAGGCGGGGTCCTTGATCAAGTTAATCCTGCTCACGGTGCAACCGACCATGGAGTAGATGAAGGAAATAGAACGAATCCTACGTGAAAAGACATAACGGTGCATTTGCTGGCGTTCAGTGGAAGACAATTATTGGATCACCAAATCTCAAAATGAGCATATCGGAGCTCAAAAGAGCACAGTCATTGTCGCAGGAGACCGCGCGGAAGATTTTAAAATCATCAGCATAACACAGGATTCTGGACCTGAGCAGGAGTAACGAGACGCCATTGATGTAAATTATGAAGAGGAGCGGACCAAGGATGCTTCCTCGGGACACACCAGAGGTGACCGAGATTTCGGTGGATAGTGCGCCACGGAACAGCATGCGCTGGCAACGGCCGGATAGGTAGGATGACACCCACTGCATAAAGAGCGGCGGAAAACCCAGCAGGCATATATTATGAACGAGAATTCCATGGTATTGCTCGATTCGATCAGGGTTAGACAGTAATGTACGAATTCGAGTAGATTGGTGGTGGTTGTCTTACCCTTTATTAAGCCGTGCTGAAAATAGCCCAGGAAAGGTCTACAATGAAAGCGGAGTACATCACTAATGAGGGTTTCAAAGGCCTTCGCAAACGTGTGACAAATTTTCGATGGGTCTGTAGTTGAATATGTCTGCCTTGTCGCCTTTCTTGTGAAGAAGAATTATCACAGAATATTTTCAAAGCTTGGGGAATCGACCACAGCACAGGGACAGGTTATAAAAACGACAGAGAACAGGAGTGAGCGTAGAGCAGCACCTTCTCGGGTGATTCGACAGTTAATCGGATAATCTTTTTATATAAATAAATAAAAATGTTCTAAATTTACATTAGAAGTATTAGGGACGGCATTAAATCAAAGACAGTAGTTTTAACTACATTAAAATAGGTAACGCAATTTTACCTAAATGAAAATGCTCTTTTACAACCCTACCAGATGGTGCAATTGCGACAGTAGCAAACCATATCGACTCCAACTCTATTTTAAAATTTACAACGAATTTGAAAATAAAGTTTTTCCTGAAAAACTTTTTAAATAATTTCAATGTTTTATGAATGTGCAAATAATTTTCTGTAATCAAAATGAACGTTGCTCTGCACCACACAAATAAATCCAACTTCAGTCAAATGTGTTTTTCTCTAAATGCAGCTTTTTAACAACTAGCTAAAACTCAAATTAAATCAAAAATTTAATTTTCATTTGCTTAGTTTCAAAACTTTAAAACTTATAACGTAATTTTCAATATAAACGTCCACACTAGGAACGGTAGTGACTCTACCACATCCGGTACGAAATGGATTTCATATTTGGAACACAGATTTTCCATCTGTAGGATATCCCAAAGTGTTCTAAGCAAAAACGGAAACTATTTTCAGCTTCTTCTTGCTCTACTTTGCAAAATATTTTATCTCTTCATGTACAAGGATCCATATATGTGCATGGGCGTAAAAGGAAGCAACCAAACACGTATCATACCTGATAATCTCCTTTCTTTCCGGTGGATAAAATTGGCAACAATAGTTTCTCACCTTTACACTTGCACACATGCAAGTCACGTTTTCAGGACTAAGGGATTTCGAAGATTTCATCCCATTTAGTGTAACAGACAACAACTGAACAGAGAGACTTCTTGGTAAATGGTACACGTGCAATGAGTTATCGTTTCAAGCCGGAAAATGTCGGTTACAATATTCGAAATTGCCTTACAAAATGTTTTGCTTTGTTTTACCTTCCAGAGAACACCTGTTTTCATCAATATGATAATTTCTGTAAATGTTCCTGGTTTAATTAATGCTCTCATCGTTCAGATTCAAATCGATTAACAGGTAAATAAAGGAACATTGCTGGCCTTAGAGGAGAATTGAGCGGACAAACGATAAAGTTTGAGTTGTTTTGTAACAAAATTGTGATCCGGTGCAGTGTAAAATTAACATCTAAAGTTCTAGAAAGCTCCATACACTTTTCTACTCACTTGAACTCGTGTGTGTTTGTGCAAAATGTTTGCACAAACAATTTGTTTCGCTTCGCCATCTGAAACCCTCCAATTACCACTCGTTTATAAATTGAAATTTTTTATTTTACGTGTACATCGAAAGTTTTGTTTATTTTCGACTAAATACACAAAGATACTTTCATAATGTGCTATGAAAACAAATTTTCTGTTTAATTTTCAACGTTAAGTTGTTTTATTTCACGACGAGCGCCAAACGCAAGAAGCCCATTATACATTTGTGAGACTTCCGCATTATGAACTTTTCTCAAATTGGTCCAGTTGATGTATTTACTGAGGTGCTTAAAACCCGTATTTTATTCAGCGAAAATAACTTTTTAAAAAATATTACTTTTTGTCGACATGACGTACGACTTTGGAAAAGTTCAACGTAGTTGTAGAGGAAGGGGAATAAATGGTATTCGAAGTGCATAAAACCGACGGCTGGGTTGTATATTTTCCAACTTCAATAAAACTTTGGTGTTTAAACTAAAAAACGAGTGGAGCAAAAAATCTGATTGCAAAAATATTTAAAGTTTTCTCTTTAAGAGGAAAATTGAAGAAGTTGGTGGTTCAATTGAGAAATTTTATTTCACGTCAAGGAAAGATTTTTTTACTTCAATTAGATTTTTCCTTTGCAAGAGCTTAACCACGTTCCAATTTCCTAACAAAGGAACAATTAAGGGGAATTAATCAAACCTCACGGACAGTCAAAAGCGAAAGTGATACTAAACCTATTACGTCTAGCCTCAAGAGACTCCAAAGAAAGGAGCAGAAGTCAATCAACATATGGAGGCAGACGAAGAGAATCAGCTCAGGAAAGGTCACGAATCTACGCTGGACAGCCTCAATGAGCGACATAGAAAGGAAACCAACCCAGTGAAGCATATTCGAAGATTGGAAGGTCTTTAAGTCAGAGTTTAAATGGGCACAGTCATCATCGTTTGAGACAATACGGAAAATCTTGCCATCATCCCCATAACAGAGGATTTTCGAAAGAGTTAGAATCAAAGATTCATTATTGATGTATATGATGAGAAGCAAAGATCCTAAACGACTACCCTGAGGCACCCCAGAAGATTTATTAATTTTGTCAGAGAGTACAGCACGATTTGTATGTAATCGGATTAATAAAAATATATTTACTGGAGGAAGACTGAAGGAAAGTACAGAACTGAAAACCGTACTGGAGAATGAAAGGTATATAAAATAACTAAATAAATAAAATAAACCAGTCGTGAACGAGCTCCCTCCGATGCCCCGGCAAGGCCGGTTGTAGAAGTGCTTGGTCTGCGGGGTTGGACGCAACCCCTCCGGACATACTCGTGAGATCAAAAATTAGTCAACTTTGCAAAAAAAAAACTCACTCAATCACCTTAGCGATCCCCCTTCATCGGAAGACGAATTATTAGCCTCCAGTCAGGAGACCATTACAGAAGCTTGTGGTTCGGCGAGTACCGAAAAGAACGTCCGCCGGGAAACCGCTCAGGAAGCGGTATCTGAAGGCCAAGTTCATTCTAGGGAAGGTTTCAAAAAATTAGGGCAGTAATAAGTAGTGTACACGAGCGTGACAAGGCGAACAAAGCAAAATACTCCGCCATATTGACGGAGTTTCACCCTCTGGTTATAAAAAGGCAGATGGAAATCAGCAAACGCAATAGGTCACAGAATGAGGCATCGCCTGTACAAGCACCTAAAAAACCCGGGTAAAGCAGGAAAAATCCACCGGCTAGAGCCCAGGATACGAAGAGAATACTAAGTGAAGTGGTTCGTGATCACTTGCAGATGTTTCCTGTGGATCAAGGTGCGGAGGACTTCCTCGATTCCTCTGAGATTGTCATCAAATGCGAGAACTAGTTCTCCAGGTGCTTAGGAGGACTGCAAAAATAGGAGTAATCGTAGGTGCAGAGATACGTAAGAGACCAAGGTAACGCATTTGGCTACCGAATTTGAAACTTGACAAAAACAAGCTTTTGCAGGGTCTTAGGCTGTATAATCCCGTAGTTCTCATGAATGACTGGGCGGTTATTAAAGCTGAGAAACCGCTGGTTTTGATCAACGAGGAGTGGCTTGATACAAGTAAGATTATAAGCTAAGGTTTGGTATAAGGCAAGACTAATTGAAAGTTTCCTAGTTCATCGCCAAGCGTCCTGATGTCAAAGACCCAGTCGACGGTGCCAATGAACTGCTGGATGTAACGATGATCGAGGATCTAGCCAATAAGCCATGCGGAGGTTCGTGCAGATTAATCTGCAGCACTCGAGGTGTACTACAGAGGAAATGCTAGTCTTCCTAGGGAAGAGGACCTCGATTTCGCCCTCTTGCAGGAACCTTTCATTACAGATATGTAAGTAAGTAAGGGAACTGGATGACACTAGATATAAACTTATCTACAGCCAGAACGCAAATCAATAAGGTAAGCCTAGAGCCTGCATTCTGGCAAAACGGAATCTAAAAGTTTTTTATTGTTCCAATTATAGCTCAGCAGACTTGACAGTTGTCAAGTGGACGGCAATATACCTGATTTAGGCAACGAAACTATTCAAGAGCTGGAATTAAGGTCAGACACATTTCTGAAAGCTATAAGTACAGGATTCAATGTCTCCTGTCCCTTAAAGTTCGGTAAATATCCCTCCCTTGGTGGAATCGAATTAATCGAATCGGTTAATATAGAATTATGGAATAATAGCGAAAAAAACAACTTCCATGGCGTCGTTTCTTTTACATGTAAACTAAGCCAATTACTCCAATTTGGCGTCCATTTAGCAAAATAACGTTCCGCAGATTCCCAATAAGATCTTCCCCCATAATAAAGGAAAAAAAGTAGCTATAATCTACGTCCCCACTTAAGTATTCATAACAAACACTAAGATAAAGGAGCACAAAGAAATCTTCCCCTGCCGATCATTTCGAGTGATTCAAAGGAAACAAAAAGTACCATTGGAATCGGTTCCCATCAATCGATACACACAAAGAGCCGACGTTATCTCAATAGGAAGAAAATTTCCAATAGTCGAAGAAACCATAAAAATCTCGCAGCCGTCAAAGTTTTATTTGGTTGCCAGCTCTAAATGGATTCATAAATTCAACGTTATTGCCCTATAGAAAGCTCGTTCATATGCTTCAGTTAGACTTGAATAAACATTACGGGGAGCTTAAAGGCTTCGAAAGATGACAGTGGAACAGGGAAGCAGCCTTTGAAACGCCCGGCTACGCTGGCACAAGAGGTTTTTCTTCAAACAAAAGCACACCGTCCTCATATCATTGTCGTAAGCCCTTTCGCACGAGAACAGCAGAAATTCTATCTTTCTTGTCTGACAACTGAAGCGTGTATAAAATTCTACTGCACATTTTATGCAGTTGCTGCATCACAAGGACGACTAAAGTAATATTTTCCTTATCCCCATTTCCCCTACTCTTAAATTTCACAAAGTGTGCTTGCCACTGCTGCTGTTGCAGTGTAAATAGAGCTTATGAAAAGAACTAGGTACAGCCTGAAACGCAAAATTGGATTCGTCCTGACTGAAAGAATTGTGTACAGGCCATGGGCTGTAAATAAGGACTCTAGTTAGTCAGTTTTCCTGTCCTTACAATGCTTGACATTTTTTTATTCTCCTTGTTCGCTTCATGTGCTCGTTGTGCTATTAAATAATGATGCACAATTTTCGCTTGCCTTGAGCTTCTCTCTGGGTTGCAAAATAATGGAAACATCTTAGAAAAAGTGCCGGTTTGGCTTTTTATGTAAAGTTGAACAAATAAAGGAAGATGCAATTTTGAGGATACAATAGCTCTGGATTTCGTATGTTAAGTAAAAATTCTTTTTGACTTTGAATCAAACGAATCCTGAAGCTATGAGATATGTAATCTGTTTTCGGAATACACAGTAGATTTTTTTTCTTAAATCTTCTTTAACGTATTTTAAAGGTAATAAAGTCAAAGGCTTGAAATCTAGATAACGAGAAACTCGTGCGTTTACCTACATAATCTTTCTGGGATCTAAAGATTAAATACCCGATGAAGTTCCACAAAGGAGACGGAGTTGGAACAATTGGTTGAGCGGCACGACTACCATGCCATGGTTCCCGGGTTCGAGACCAGGTCTTCCCGTGGGTATTTAAAATTGAATTAAAAAATCCACTCGGTTTCTGGGCTGTTGTCTAGCTCGCAGCAATGCAAAACAAGACTCAAGTTTCCTCACTCCCCTTACCCTAAATTCCATTCCAGGCAAAGCCATGCTAACGCATCAAACGGTTGTCCCCTAGGCTTTGGCAACATCGTACAAAAAAAATGGTCTGTACAATCACCGACCCGGCTGGTATGCCGGCTATGATTAGCACACAAACAACGAAAATATTAAGAAATCTGTAACTTTTACCCTCTGAGTGAGGGTGTTATTAAGAAAGCAACTGTGGTGTGCAAGAAATAACTTCATTTGCCAACTACGCCAAAAGTAAGGGACGCCAGGGGGTGATTTTCTATAAACTAGTCCTAGTGCCTAATATGAAAAGATTGTTTTGTTCTACTTGAAGTTAACAAAACAATCTTTCGAATGAAGTAAAAATAGTCATACCGTATTTAAGAAATTAACAAGCATTTTTAAGCCTAAAAGCTCGAGACCATGGTCGGACCATGATTTACTGCTTGCGTTTTGGATAAAAATTTGGTTTGCGACAAAAATGTTAGGTTTAATCAAAAAGTATGGCTTGGCCGTTTGCATGACACAACATTAAACTTTATTTCTTACCATAAGTCTATAGGAGTAACTGTGCGACGGCCGCGAAACTGCCACGCCATACCTTTTGACCAAGATGAAGGGTTTCTAGAGTTAGGGTTTGTAGAGTTAGGCCTTGTAGAGTTAGGGACTTGGCTCCACATGAGATCTGATAACTTTTTAACAGTGAAAGCGATATGAGCTTGTGAGTCTTGGCAACCTTCTTTACATGCAATGTTTTTGGTGGGATAACAATTTTCAGAGATTATTACTAAAAGTTTATACGTCAGCATCACGTGTTTGAAATCCCTGAATTGGACGTTATTAAAAATTGTGTGTTGACGCTGTTTTTGTGAGTTAGGTAAAACTACACTATAATCAAAATTAAGCTGTAAACTAAAATTTCATTTAGAATTCATTTTCTTCTCTGCAGACGGAATTGGATGAATTGGTTGAGTGGCACGATCACCACGCCATAGATGCAGGTTCGAGCCCCGGTCTCATTGTGAAGTTTTAATTAGCAATTGCAATAAATTAAAAATCCACTCCGCCTTTTTACTTTTGTCTATGTATTTCGCAGAAATCCAAAAACAAGACATTCAATTTCCCTCATTCCCCTTACCCTAAAAACAATAAAAAAATAAATTGTGTGACTTTTTGTTAGAAATGCCGCATATCCCATTTTTTTCTTTAACGACTTTCCAAAAAACGAGAGGTTATAAATACGAAATGTATTTTTTAAAATTTCTTTTCTTTATTTTTATTTTTTTTAATTTAGGTAGGTTAAGGAGGAGTGGTAGTGAGGAGGGGTAGGGGTGGGGGGGACTAAACTTTGAAATGCATGGACCGATTTGAATGATTCTTTTTTTTTTTGTATAGAGTATGATCCCCCATTGCTAATAATGAAAAATTATGGCCTTAGGGTGGGGTAACTTCCTAACGCGTGGACCAATTTGGATGTTTCTTGTATAGAGTATGCTCCTTCATTGATAACGCCACACAATTTTAAACGGTGTGGTTATAACGGTGGAGGGGGTGGATGTGAAATTTTTAATGCGTAGACCCATTTGGATGATTCTTTTTATGTTATACGGAGTATAATTCCCCATTGTAAATATGAGGATTAATTTTGTTCTAGGGTGGTGGGGGAGGGTTTGGCTAATTCCTAACGTGTGGACCAATTTTGATGATTTCTCTTTTGATGTGTAAAATATTTCGCCACACTGGTACCACAATAAAAAATTATGAGGTGGGGTGATGTGCAGACGGGCATTACCCAATTTCTTAATGCATAGACCTATTTGGATGATTCTTTTTTGTTTTATACCGGAGGTGGGGAGGAGGGGTATTCTAACTAAAGAAATACTGTAAGCGTCTGCCAGTATATATATATGCCTTCCCTTAAATAATAATAATGCAATTCATTTCAAAAGATGAGCATGTGCACCATTCCCTCTCAAAGACCATCAAAATTCTTCAACAAAACCAAGGAAGACCCCGCCGGAGCACGCACGCGGAATATTAACAGGAAGAGAATTCTATTTGCGAATTACCTGAACAAAGTAAGAACGCTCGCCAGAAAAAGTAGATTACAGTGTCTGATCAACTGCAGAAACTGTAGGTTTTCGCAAAGATATGTTGGTTCTTTATTATGTATCAGATTACGCAAAAAAACAAGTCAACGACGAGTCAGATACGTATCAATAGAAGTTTCTAGAAGCGAGGTTACATACGCAGATGTATTTGCATAGCGTGGAAGCTTGTATATCTAACGTATAACATCATTATAGGCTACTTTAAGTTTTCCTGCACACACAGAGTCAAGGTTGCTAAAAATAAGGCTGCCGTATGTGAAGTGTGGGACAACTACATAGAGCTTTGGCTAACGTAAGTCGAAGATTTACTGACACACAGCTGCCTCAAACTATTTTGCGTAACATTTCAGAAATATAACTACAACAGGTTAACTTATAATTGACTTTAACTCCGAGGTTCTTAATGGAGTCAGCATACTTCAAGACAGTGTTGTTTAACATAATCGCTGGAAGGTCATATGTTACAATGCTAGTTCTGTACACCGCCAAACAATTTGACTTGGACGATTTAAGTGACAACTCATTTATTAATGACCACTCGTATATTCGTTGTAGGTCTCCAATGATTCTATATACACAGCCTTCAAATGAATCCAATGGGTTACTAAGGTAGATTTGCACATCGTCAACATATAGGTGAAAAGAGGAACTAGTGACAACATAAGGCAAGTCGTTGATAAACAAGCTAAAAAGAAGCGGACCAAGGATGGACCCTTGAGGGACTACCTTGCAGAGAACTGCTGAGCTTGAGATAGAGCTTTTTTACTTTTACAACTTGGCTGCGGTTATACAGGAAGCTTCTTAGAGCAGCTTCTTAGAGCTGATGAAGAAAAATCATGACTGTGTCCTAGTTTAGAAAGCAATTTCGAATGATTAACAGAATCAAATGCTTTACTGAAGTCGAGAAGAACCATAATAGTTAAGTGATCATTATTGAGGGCTTCGTTGATATCTGTCGTTACTTTCAAAAGCGCAGTTTTCGGATTGAAATAGATGTAAATTGTTGTTCACAGTTAAGTATTCCATCATTTGCCGGTACATGATTTTTTCCAATACCTTTGCAAGAAAACTCAGCAAACTAATGGGGCGGAAAATCACCGGGCCCAGGAGGGTTTTTACTCTTGAGGATGGGAACAACTAATGCTTGTTTCCACTGAGTAGCAAACTGGGAATTAGTAGGGCAAACATTGTAAATGTGTGATAGTGGACTAGTTACGTAAGGTGCCACGGGCTTAAGAAATTAGTAGCATTCGATTTTATAGAGTAAATTGATGCAAACAGCTCGAAAACATCAACGCATCGAAATTAAAACCCCTCAGATGAAAACTCAGCACTACTGAAATCACTGTGAGGATTGTTTGTTGTCACATTGCTGACAGAGAAGAAATCAATTAGGTCATTTGGATCAAGATTCACTTGCAGCGGTTCTTGCCCATATATTCCCAAACTTCGAAGCGGCGCCATTGATGATTTTGCTTCTATTGTATAGAATACCTTTCCTGATTGATAAATGATAAAATGTTTGTACCTAGAGTGACTACGATGATTCTATGGCTACGTGATTCTCTCTTGCTGTATAGATAAATGTGGTGCACTAGACCCATGGTAAGAATTTGCTAAGGTGAGGGTTTCAAAAAGTGACCGTGAATAATTACGCAAGATGTTGCCGGATTTCTTACCCTCATTCACAAATCTGGCAATAGTCGAATTATTTGTCTTTTCAAGTTCTTTAAGGGCTATCAAATAAGATGATCGAATTGGCAATATAACGCTCACAATAATTAAATAAATATTCTAGTATCCACGTTGAGATACTTTTTTTCTCTGGAGGCATATATTTCCAACTTGGCACAAATAATAAAGATGATTGGAACTGTAGTAAAACATGCGGTACACAGCAGATTATTAGATCAACTAACACAAACAACACGCATATTTTGTTTAAATATTGACGCGTAGAAGGGAGAAATGCAGTTGCCTGACGTCAAAAATGTCGCCCACCCTTGTTTCGCGCGAGTCAGACACTAACTTGCAAAAAACAGACGGGCGGCTAGATGACAATGTTTGGCCCGATCACAGTCTACTCTAGATACAAGTCCGGAAAACAAGACCGTTCGGCCATTATACCTTCAAGTGTGCCGTCACTATTTCATTTATTTTCGTATCACAGATTAATCAATCCTTGCACACATATCAAACTGCACACTATCTTAACTAAAACCAAAGAGAAATGCTGATGTCATTAACACATTCTAACCTCAAACATTCAACAAAATGAACACAAGAAAGAGTCTTTCCATTAAAATACATAAAAATTGTAATTGAGAAATATTTTACCTAGTAAATTCCAAGTTGGGACTGTAAAAATACTGCGAAAAATACTACGAAAAAGTAGAATTCCACAAACTTTTCCTATTCTTTACTGTAGGTTTGTTTACACCACCAATGCTCAGCTGTTCGTGTCAGCTTCCGGGCTTGTATCTAGAGTAGGTTGTAGCACGGCGCGTACTGACAGTATACGTTTCGCTTTGGTTTTGTCGGCATACCGACTTCTTAAAAATCGATTCGTGTATTAAGAAGAAAAGCTTAAACATAAATATATCGAAATCTGTAAAAACCGGGTAAATATGCCCCATCAGAAGTTTGCTGATAACACTGAAAATTTCATTTATTTTAAATGTATTCATGTATACTTGTTATTGTCTTGCTTTGTATAAATTTCTAACTATTTAGCCATTCCCCTCTCCAAATATTGTACCAATCATTGTATCCTCTAGTTCTGTTCAATATAACGCTTCATAGAAATTGTTCGAGTTTTATTTCACCAACCTCGGTACTTTTACCTCTTGAATTTACCTTGCTTAGCTCATTAACAAAGTGTATATTAGCAAGTGACTAAAACGCATATTTTGTACGTCCCGATTACCTGATTGATAATCCTTCCTCTCGTTTTCTTATTGTTTAAAATGTCCTAAGCCAGGATTTCAATAAGATGAACTGAGCAAACTTTTTATGAAAGGCTACTTTTCACTTATTACGCCTTCTTTATTTCTTTGTCAACACTCGTCAACACTTTTTTTACGATGTGGCCAAAACCTAGGGGACCACCCTTTGATTCATTAGCATAGCTGTTGCCAGAAGGGAATCAGAGTAAGAAGAGTGAGAAAACTTGAATGTCTTGTTTTTGCATTGCTGCGAGCTGGACAACATCCTAGAGACGGAGTCGATTTTTTAATTCAATTAAAAAAAACGCACAGGCCTGAAAAATGTTTTTTGTGAAATCTCTTTTACTGTTGACCCATAAAAGTAAAGCAGAGATTCAAATCAATCCGTTCACTTTGGTTTAGATTGCACTTTTTAGCAATTGATATATTTACCTCGTTTAGATCAATCAAACGAAAACCATCTACCACTGTCTACCGAGTCTTTCCTACTTCAAATTTAAATCCTCTTACTATAGATTTTCTGACTTCTGAATTAGTAATGAATTCAATCATTCCGATGCCGCAAAGTCATCTGCAAAACAAGCTGAATCCTATTCTAACCCCCATGAAAACCATGTCACAATCAGCACAACATTTCAAAATTTGGAGGAAATCCCGCCTCAAAGGAAACCTTATCTTTGACTGATGAAACTGCAAATCGCCTAGATAAAAGCATACACACAAGAGGATTTTTGGGGGGCCGCAAAAGCCTCCTCAAAAGTGTTGTCTTCCTCGAGGAACTACTTATACAGAATTCCACAGTGAAAAAGTTCTTTCCGCGTGCCGAGATATAAGCCTAATCTGGATTTGAGTTCCTAAATAAAACATAGTCGCCCTCTTCGTCCGCTTCACGTACTGTGCCTGTTTCGCTCACAACTCTCGGCGATAAAAGCGAAATTTTCGTGTGTAGTTGAAATTAAAAATTAAATTTAAATTAAAAAATTGCTCACAGAACTTGCTAGAAACTTGTCGACCGCGAGCGCACTTGTTTGCTTTACTCTTGTTTTGAAAATATTCATGAATTCCCTGGCTTTTCGCGTGCACAAACTTTCGCAATTACTTGAAGCAACTTTTGTTGTGGTGTGTTGTGTTTTTTTTTCGCTTACAAGAAATATTTCACTTTGAAAACTTAAAGGCTCAGGAAAATACTTTGGCCGAGGATGAGCTCCTTAAACGAGATAAAAACTCATGTAAGGTTGGAAGGGAACTTCAACTTCATCTAATATTCAAGGATTATGTCTTCATGCACTGGATTGGGACTGGGTTTTTCTATTGGCCAGATTTTCCTCGAAGGATGTGTTTCCAGCAAATGCTACATAATATGCTCCGCAGTGGGGTCATCTTTTCTGTAAGTTATTTGTAAGAAGCAAGGCTATAACTCTTGAAAATAGGGAAAAACTGTGTAGAGCTCACCTTGGTATGGTTTGAGATAAAAGCACAATGTAAAAAGTTGGTATTGTCCTTAGAAGAATTGAAGGGAATTGAGGGAGCCCTGCCACGCTGGGGCTACGAATATTGAATATTTTAAGATTTTTCATGTCAATACTGTTTCCTTTAGGAGAATATGAGTAGGAAGCTCATCCATGTCTTTTTATCGTTTTATCAAGAACTTGGGACAAAAAAAAAAGTTAAAGATGTTCGCTTAAGAGGAAAGTCTATTCTACCCAAAATTTTTGAACTAAACTAGAAGAAAAAACTTCTTGTTGGCAAGGACAAGATTATACAGAAGTAGTACCTAATTCTGTTTGATACCCAAGTATACGTCCTGACACTAAGCGGAAAATAATTTCAAGAATATTACTGTCACAAAATATTGTAAAAATTTTATCTCCACGACAACAGTGGCAATTTGTGATAGCCTTGCCATTATCTTCAATGCAACTAAAATCTCTGATATGGTTGATTTAATAATTATTAATAATAAAAGAGAGTCAGTTGAATTCTATTTATTTCCTGAGATTACAATACTTTTTGTTTACGGTGAGTTCTTTGCAAGCCAGCACACTGCCTCAGTCTTTTTTAGAAGTTTAAGCAGATCCAAGCACTCAAAACGAGAAATATACTTGTACTCAGAAAAAGTCTGACGGAGTCATCTTTATAAAATCCAAATCGATTCAATAAAAGAGTTACGCTTTGGTCCACAGTCTGAATTAAGGAGTATTGCCGATAAGTTTAACCTTAAAATCAACCCCTATAAAACCATACTCATTTTGTTATCGGGAAGAAAATTTCAAGTGAATATGTAAAATATCTGGGAGACTCTCTTAAGTTCAACGCATCATTGCCACTACGTAAACTTTACAGTTTTCTAGGCAGAAGTTTATGCCATACTGGGATATACATACGACAGTCTAGGTTAGGTTAGGTTAGGTTAGGGTGGCGGCCATCAGCCCTACAGCCGATCAGCCCCACATAGACCTATAAATGGTCCGTTGTGTTACCACATCCGTGGAACCGTGCCTGATTGCCGGGTTTAAATAAACCAGCCGCAGCTGTTAATAAACCTTAGGAGCTGCCTCAGCCCGATGCCGGCTATATCGGCCATGTCACCTAAGAAGTACACGCCCATTGCATTGTACCTTCTTTTTGCTAGGCCCGGGCATTCGCAGAGTTAGTGCTTAATGCTTTCCACCTCTTCCTCGTCCATACAGCTGCGTGTCTACCGAAAAGACAGTGGCCAGTAACAACTGCCACAATGTTTCGCAGGTATATCCGGCTTCCGTTTAGCAGGAACGCGGTTTTTCTCAAATCCCATTCAGGCCACAGCTGACTTGATAAGCTGCATGTGGTTAAGTTACTCCATTTCTGTTTAGCGAGCTGAGTAGCCTTAATATCAATTTCTCTCTTTACTGATTCTAGCGGCCAGCCAATCGATCTGTCAATAGAGGAATCATCCAGTTGTGATCCCTCCTTTGCCAGCTCATCAGCTGCCTCATTCCCTTGAACACCACTGTGACCAGGGACCCAGCAGAGAGTTACCTTGTGTCTCGCCCCTAACGTCCGGAGACGCGCCAAACACCTGCCGACCAGCTGTGACCTGACTAAGTTTGAGTCCAGCGCCTTTATAGCTGCTTGGCTGTCGATGTACAAGTATATCTCGCTACCCATTGGTAGGTTTGGGTGCCCGTGTATTAGTGCTACCGCCCTTTCTATGGCCAAGATCTCCGCTTGGAATACACTGCAATGGTTCGGTAACCGGTACCTACTGCATATGCTTAGGCAGTCCGAGAAGACCCCTGCTCCCACCCCGTCCTCCGACTTAGACCCATCCGTGAACACCGATATTTCTACACCTGTGGCATCCCACCCACCCTTCCCACTCCTCTCTAGTTGATATAGGACAGCCTAACATATTAAGTTTTTAAAAAAAAATTTTGTTTTTACAAAATGGTCAAAGCCTAAGGGACAACCCTTTGATGCATTAGCATGGCTTTCGTCGGAAGGGAATTAGGAAAAGGGGAGTGAGGAAACTTTAGTGTCTTGTTTTTGCATTGCTGCGGGCTAGAAAACAGCCCGAAGATGGATTGAATTTTTGATGCAATTTTTTTTTAAAACCTACGGGGAGACCTGGTATCGAATCCGCAAACCATGGCATGGTGGTTGTGTCGCTCAACCAATTGATCCAATTGCGACGACGCGACCAAACAACTGCAAACGACCGACGAAAATTCGCTGTCAAAATTTGCAGTCACCAAGGTTAGGTTAGAGTGGCTGCCTGAAAAGGCAGACTTACATCAATTGTGATACCACAGTTAACGCTGTATTTTCAGACGCCATTTAACTGTTAGGAAAAGAGAAGAGCCTACCTAATTACTCCCTGTGAACCAAGCTAATTCCCTATTACCAGTTCTCGGGGAGCCAATATACAATATTGGTTGGAATAGAATGGGTTTACCCTTATCATGTATCCCTGACGCCAGTAGAGTCTATTTCGGTTATTTCTTTAAAAGATGTGGGAGCCCAAAAAACCGATTCCTATGGTTGGCTAGGGCCATTGCAGAAGAGCTAGAGTGTGCTTTTCCTTCCAATTCGTCTTGGCAACTCCTACAGAAGTCGTTTAAGGCGCACCGAGTCTATCAGCGTGTTTGCCTATGAGACAGTGGCAAAATAATGGCTACGATAACGCTATTTAAGTGAGATGTGAGAGCGAGATGAGCTCTCTTGACCATTTAGGGTCAAGCTTTCGCCATATCTATCGGGTGGTCAGGAAGGTGTGTTCCTCCTGCCATTTCTGTGAAAGGGCCATTTCTGTGAAAGGGAGGGATTTAATAGCTGCCTGACTACCTGAGAAGATACAGATGTTATTCGCAGGCAGCGTTAAATGTTTCAGACACTCTGCGGCTACCTTTATAGACATGACTTCCGCCTGAAACACGCTACAATTGTCAAATAAACGAAATGAAATATCCAGCTCAAGGTGTTCCGAAAAGATACCTCCACCTACCCTGCCTTCGAGTTTGGAACCGGCAGTTTATGAGATTTATGCTCACTTAAAACGCCTCTCTGAGAATTAGTCGACACAGACCACAGGAAGTGATAGTAGGTGACAGGTTCCAGGGCTGATACAGCACTTTCAGAGCTGCTTCTGTTGTGTTGTGGATACCGCGGATATAGCTAACCTTTTAGGGTCTACCATGCGTACACCTCCAATCCTACAAATCCTACCCGAGGAAAAGCGACCCAATCACCCCTGTGTCCTGCATAGTGGAGGACACCACTGCAGACTCCCTTGGCATGGCCTACTACCATCTTGGAGTTAGGGGGATTTTTCAAGAGGTTATCTCTTCCCGCATTCGTTACTTGGCTACGTTCCAGGATGCATTGCCAGGTTGCTACCGTTTGGAGCTGTAAATAGTACTTGAGGATAAAGATCACCGTATCCTAGAAGGTGTCAACTCTTCCGTCCACCCTCCTGCAATTCTGACCATGAATTAATAAGAGCTTGATACAAAATATCTTTAGGTGTACTACATCTTGTAAACAAAGTAACGAATTCCTTCACAAAACCTTAGGTTCGCTAGCAACATTTCGAATGAAAGTTTTAAGATTTGAAAATTTTAACAACGCGTAGAACTTAAGGAGAATATAAAACTATCTATAATTAAAGGTGGAAGCTAACAATAAACAATAAAGTTTTTGTACATATAAGTTCCATCTGTCTTATGAGATTTCCCAAAAGTTTGGTCTTTGCTGTCAGTCCTTAGACACCTGCAACCATATAATTTTTCAGTTCTCCAAAAAATAACTAATTCTTGTCTTAAAAATAATTAACAAACAGCCTGTGAATTCACTGAACAAGTTCTAAAGGTGCTTAAGTACATTCAGTTCAGCAACGTCCGAATTCTCTTTTAACAAAAGATGGATAAATCATCATCAGACACACCAAGCCAAAGATTCTTCATTATATAATTCTTGCACTTAACTAAAACTTGGAAACTTCTGGTACGATCCCATTAGGTACCGGGCTCGCAACAAAAATGAAGAGGGGGGACAGGCGAATATTCTCTACTCGATATGCACCAGAACTAGACCCAAGTTCATGTTTTAACCATCAATGAGCAAACACAGTTCATAAACTTTGGTGATCAGGGATTATAAACTCAACCGGGAAGTTTTGAATTTTCCAAACTTTAACTCGAAGACGTTGCACATTTAAGTATTATGACTGCTCGAGAAAATGAAGGTTTCTTATAGAACCACAACGTTTATAAGGATATACATGTAAAATCTCATATTTACTCTATGCGATTATTAACTTCTTCAGTTTATTATCGTCAGCAGAAAATTAACAAAACTCAAGCAAATTCGCGGTTCTAACTAAATACCTAAACACTGTTCGACAATGCAGTCTCTCCACAACATTGGCAACATTGCAATCTTTCAATTTTCATTAAAATTCCCAAGGCAACTGCAAATAGCTTTAACCTACATATATTGCAAATTGTACCTTTCGAAGGCCACCAGTATCAGTGGAGTCCTATCATCCCTTCTGCAATTTAATTCGATTCGAATTTAGAACCACTGCCGTCCATTGTAAGTTATCACCCAGATCTAGAGGCATGTCATCGCGTTGAATTGCACACAGCTGTACTGCTGGTATTGCATTTCAACGTCGAAAAGCAATTTATTTCGAATTTTAATTTAATTTTTAACTACCGCGAAAATCCAAACGTAAATCAGTTTCCAATTGCCCCAAATAATTGGAATTTTCACCCGAAAACTCTGCAGTAACTCCAATATTAAACTCCAACTGTAGAGAATTTCAGTCTCCAAAAAAAAATTAAATACGTCTTTCTTCCTGCCAATTCATTTTAGCAGTTTTCGAATCCGATAAAATTCAAAGCACTCATCAGTAAAATCGCGAATATGGATTGGAATTTAGTCCTAGGGAGGATGCAGAGAGGCCAAACAGACCGCACGTAATGAATTTCCGAAAACGATTATCATTTTGCTTATTTAAAAAAAATCTCTTATTACTTAAACCAATAATTACATCACAATTTTGAAATTGGTACAAATACAATATCTTCCATTTCTGCCAAGTTTTCTTAAAAGTGGATTCAGACATGACCGACGGTATAACTACTTGTGTCCGGCATGAGAAAGTGTTATTAACGACTGTCATGGCTGAGTCTGTAATGTGTTGTATAACTTAACACCGTAAGAAGAAGAACGTTGCGTATCGTAACCAGTACCGATGCGCACTGATAGTATAGCTTTTTACGGCTGATACCACAGCTGACCGTCACCGTGTCCGAGTTGGCCCTTTCCCACCATACTTTTAGGGACATTCATGGATATGTCAAAAATAATAAAACAGAAACGCAATGGAAAAGTATGGAAAAGCAAGCGACACCAAAAGCCAGCAAAACCCGATAGAAGAAATGAAGAAAGTCAAAAGTAAGGTACTGTAGCATCGAAGCGCAATCGCGCTCGCTGTAAAATTTATTTGCTTGTTATTTCGCCACCTTTTTCTTTATTTAATAATTTACTCATTTCAAAATTTATTAAAGTTTTTTTATAAAAACATAACAATAATACTAGCACAAAATAAAACTTTAACTAACCTAACTCTACACATCTCTACTATTTAGATGAAAGTCGAGACATGATTGAAGATAGCAGACATCGATTTATCATTATGATCACGGTTTGGAGAGAAAGGGTTAAAACCACGAAACAAAAAAAAAACAATATGAAAACAGAATAGCGGCTAGATTCAGGAGTCAAAATAGTCAAGTATCGCTTAGCCATTGCTCTCCATGGATCACTGGAAAACACAAGGTCAAGGAGTCAGCTGCTATACTGCTTCAAGCCGGAAGACATTGCTTATGATGAAGGACAATGCGTGCTCAGGAACACCAGAGAACGGCAGGCGAAAATCACTCCTGACCAACACCAGATATATTGAAGTCACTTAAAACCAGCAGGATTCAGGATGGCATAGTCACCAGCAAGAAAACATGGGTGGACACCACTCCTGCGGTAAGTGGTTATGGACGAAATCCCTATTAAACGAGAAAACAGCGGTTCAATATCACTATCGGTATCCGGCAGATTCTTGTCAACGATCAGTTAGCGGCTCGAATACGCACCTGGGTAGCTTCTAATAGTGAACTAAGCGTTAACACGGCAAAAACGGGGCTTGTGCTTTTTGCCAGGAAGACGAGTATGCGGAGGAAGGTTTAGGTTTCCAATTATAGGAGGAGAAAGTCTAAGTTTTTCTGGTGAAGCAAAAGTACTTCCTTCAAAGCGGCTTCGCAGTTCATGCTGGAGCTGCTACCACTGGACATATAATGCAGAAGTATGGCAGCGGCAGGTGCAGTCAGACTGAATGGATGGCGTGTTTGGGAGGAGAGAGATCATTAGACTGCATCGAGAACAAGATCGACCCGGATTAGGAATTTCAATGCAAAGTTGCTTACTAGAGAACTAGTGGAAGCATCAGAGTTCTCCATATATACGAACGAATCTAAAGCGAGTTCGGGCGCAGGAGCGGGAATATACTCCAGAAAATGGCACTGGCACGAATCTGGTAAGGAAAGTGGCACGAAATAAAATAACAACGATTTACCAAGCGACTATGCTAGTACCTAGGCGCACAGAGTCCAATATAGACATCCGGATATAAACTGGCAATCAAGTGCACAATACTTCAGATTAGGCAGGTAAAGCCCGGGTAAAATGTCGGTAAATGCGGGTAAAATGTCGGTAAAGTGCGGGTAAAGCGTGAGTAGAGTTTTTTTATACGATATGGCCAAAGCCTAGGGGACAACTCTTTGATGCGTTAGCATTGTTTTAGGAAGTAGGGTAAGGCAAGTGTGGAAACTGGAATGTCTTGGTTTCGCATTGCTGTGATCTACAACAACAGCCCAGAAACGGAGTGGATTATTTTAATTTTTTAATAAAATCTCACGGGGCGACCTGGGTAAAATGTGGGTAAGGCGCAAGTAAAGCGGGGGTAAAGCGAGAGCAAAGCTCGGGTAAAGCGAGGACAAAGCCCGAAATAAGGCGCGTAAAGCGCAACTAAAGCGCGGAAAAGAGGCTAGAAAGGCTCGAACAAAGCGTGGTAAAGCGTCGAAAAAGCGCGGGCAATAGCATAGTAAAATATGAGTAAAAGGCAGAAAAAGCGCTTAAAGGTCCCAGCCGTGGAGCGGAGCTTACAGAGCTGTAACTACAAAGCTCAACGCAAGAAGTTTTCTATATAATAACCTTCTGGCTCTGCTAAAATAAATCGCGACGATCCTTCCCAATCAGGACAAACGACCCCAACTGAAGAGGGGTAGAGGACAGAAACGATACCTGCAGTAAAATCAGAGGAACTGTTCAGGATGTCTGCAAAACTCGGAAACAATAAAGAGCGAGGACTATATGGCGTCCCCAATAACACTAAATAGAGCAATTAGGGCAAGCAACAGTTAGGCCAGATAACTGCGAAGCTCTACGCAAGTAGGTGCCCGCACATTAACCGTCTGGCGCAGCTGAAGCAAATCACGATCACGCTTTTCCCTTCCCAATCAGGACACAAGACCCCAATGGAGAAGGAACTATTCAGGGCGTCCGCAAGAGTCGGAAACAATGAATTGACGGGACTGCATTGTGTCCCCACCAAAGCCCTAAAAGCAGCAATTGCGGCCAAGACAGATATGTTTGTCACAAGTTTTAACGCATGTCTGGAAGATGGAGTATTCTCCAAACCATATAAAACGCAGTTGTTGTGAGAATCATATACAGCAGACTCAAGCAGGAGCCGACAGAACTCCTGATCTTTAACTATCGCGATCATATGAATTTCGAGTGGGTCGTCCCACCACTGGTACAACTGGCACCATCGTTAACCTAACTGGAAACGCAATAAAGGGGAAGAGGTGGAAAGGACATAAGATGCAGTGCGGTGCAATCACTATTGATGTAAAAAACGCTTTCACCTCCGCTAACTGGAGCATTTAATGATCTTCTTGCAAACGCTGAAGCCCCAATGTATATTCGGAGGCTTATTAAAGACTACTTCACAGGTCGACAAGTAGAGTAAAGTAGGAGTGGAGTACAGTAGAGTGGACTCCATTCTCAAATATAGTGGACTCTACTCCTGAGTCGAGTAGACCCTGTTCCCCAATATATTGGATTTTAACGCCCAGTAGAATGGACTCTTGAGTGGAGGGAACTCTGTTCCTACATTAGACTCCGCTCTGGAGTGGAGTTATCTCTACTCCCGAGTAGAGTGGATTCTACTTCTGAGTAGTGTGTACACTACACACAAGTATGGTGGACTCTACTCCTGCATAAAGTGGATTATACTTCTGAATAGAGTGGACTCTACTTCCGAATTGATTAGACTCAACTCTCGTATGAGAAGTGGACTAAATTTTTGAGTAGAGTGGACTCAACTCCCGGAGTATCATTCTCCAAAAGGGTCAGTATGTTCTGTGTTAACATTTGCCAACATTTCTGAGCTATCCTGTCTATTCCGCCTTCCCTCTATCAATACGATAATCTGTCCCCAAGTTGCCTAACTAATCATTGCATTTCTCGAAATCTAGAATACAATCATTGAAGCAAAAGTCTCATCCTTTTCGCACGCACATTTAATTATCTAATATACAATAAATACATCCCTTGTTTTCTTCCAAATCCCCATTTGATTCTCTATCAGATTGTGCAGCCTAATTTCATGATTTGCCTTTCTATGGAGAACTCTGAAAATATGATACAAATTCCTTCCCCAACGGCATGACTAACCATTACGAGCTTTATTTGATTTCTGGGGAACAAGGGCCAGCTTAGCAGAAAAATCGCTTTACCATAGGTCAAACAATTATTGCGATTGATTACAAATAAATTGGCGAGTTGAAGTTTTTCGTGATATTGATTCTGCTCTGCTCCAATTCCGTTGAATAAGCTTCTTTTGCTCCACCGTGCACGCAATGCCAGAAGGAAATGATGATTATGATTGTTTGCAGAATATTTGTTCAATATTTGCTGATCGGATTTAATTATTATTGGATCTTGGTGGTATGCTTGGTATGTGAAGGTTTTATGATTTTTTTCAGCTTTTCGAAAAATTTTAGAGGAATGAAATATGTAAGGGAAGATTTCAGACTAATTTGAATTAATCTATGCAAACTCCACAAGAACATTAAATACCAGGATGTGGAGACTTAAATAAACTCCTTTCTATGCATAATTTTATTCTTACTAGGAATGTACACGACTCAGAGGAGTCGTAAAGGGAGTTTGAAATGTGCTCAAAAGTTATGAGAGCCATTCTGTGGAAAGACATGATTCGTTCAATTGCTTTAAGGACGAATTGTGGGCGAAAATCTGTCTTTGTTGAACGAAACAAAGCTAAACAAAACACACCTGAAAAGTGCATGTGTTCAGGACAATTCAGTAAAGCGAAATGAATGTGGCTTTGGTTTGAATGTGCACAAAGGATTGACGAAACCAACCTTAAAAGGTATTTTTGGCTGGAACTAACGAACTTAACCACAGGCATTTTCAGCAAAGTTTCTTTAAACATTTGTTTTTTTCTATTTGATTCACAGAATCGGCGGAGCAGAAAAGGTTAAGGATACTGCAATCATTGAAGGCAATTTGCCACAGCATCCCGTCTGCAGGCATATTCGCACTTAATTTTATGGGAAAGGAATGGAAACACTTGCTAATCTTACTAACTCCTAAAAACCATTTACTGGTGGTTATTACAAAATATACCAAAATTAAGAAAACGTGGGCGGCCAAAACTCCTCTACCAATTTTTCCTCAAACGTGCCCTTTGGAAAAAACCTCCTCTTGTGAGAGATACAGCTAAGGTGTGGAAGCTAGCCTTCTCGCCGTCAAAAGAGCTACCTAATTTCAGTGGTGCCGTGCACCTTACTCCGCCGCACTTGCTCTGCCTTAACCGGTATCAAGCCCAGATGAGACAGAAGGCGGGAACCCATGCGCCAGCCAGAACATTTTAGCGCCGCCCAAGCAAGGGGATAGAACTACTAAGGAGGCCTTCTACCAGCTCCTTGATGACACCTTTGATAATGTTCCTAAAGATGATATCAAAATAGTCATGGGGGACCTTAACGCTAAGATTAGCTCTAACAACTTCCTGGAACTGCCTGGAACATGTAACGTGGAACTTTGGACTTGGAAACAGGAACGCAAATGTGGAGTTGTTTGTTGAATTTTGTAACTCGCGGCAATTTGTCATCGGTGGAACCTTATTTAAATACAAAAATGCCACCTAATATCCTGGGTTTCCCCAAACGGCGGAATTAGTTTGACAATATTGCTGTTTCGAAAAGCTGGAGAAATTGTCCTCTCGAAGTAAGGTCTAACCGCAGTGCTGATATTGGCAGCGACCACTATCTTGTAACTACTAAGTTTCGCTTATGCACGGCAACAATACGCCCACATAACACAACATCTAATATGCCACGGCTCAACGTGCGGAGGCTTAAAACGCCAAACACCCACAATGCATTGCCCCAAAAAACTGATGCACTGCGTCATAACACCGAAGACTCAATCGAGAAAACATGGGAAAGGGCGAAGTAACGTTTTGTGAGTACAGAACACGTGGGATGATTAGAAAGCGGAAGGCCATGGATAATTGACGCCACATGGCGCAAAATATAGGATCGGAAGCAGATTAAAGACTGCATCAGTTTTGCTACCGACGCTAAAGTTAAACAACATCTCAGAACCGCATAGCGATCTCTACAGAAAGGCGTCCATAGAAGTGTAAGACGTGACAAGCACAACTACATCAACGCGCTAGCAGAAAAGGCGGAAGCAGCGGCCTACCGCGGTGACAGTAGAGATCTATACCAGATTGCCAAAAAAACGGGGCAGGAAAGATTCTTACAACTGAACATCCTGTAAGACATACTAATGAATGCCTTCTTGTCACGGAGGAACATCAACTACGAAGATGGAGAGAATACTTTGTTGAAGTCCTAAATAACACATTTTGATCGTCGAACAGGAACCTGAACAAGGATAAGTGGAATACCATTGGGATTAGTGGAATACCATTGGGACTACTTAAGGCGGATCCCATTGCTGCGGCTGATATTTTTCTCCCCGTAATCCAGTAACGTTGAGAAACCAAGACCTATCCCAGTGAATGGAAAACAGACGTAATTGTAAGGATTCCAAGGCGGCTTGAGGAGTTGTAGCAATTGATGCGACATATGTCTTTTAACTTCAGTCTCCAAATTGATGGCAGAAATCATTATAACGAGAATCAAGGTTTGCTTGAGCGCCTAAATGACGTACAGTTAGGCTTTCGTGAGGGATTCTCCTGCAGCGATCACATCAAAATCTCCGAATTATCATCGAGCAATCCACCGAATCCTTTACATCTAATGTTCGGTAATTTTGAGAAGGCGTTTAACAGTGGTGATCGCGAGTATATATGGAAAGTTTTACGAAGGAAAAGCATCCCAGAAAAAATTATCAACATCATAAAGGAGTCCTACTCAGGAGCCTAATGTCAAATCCTACCCAACGGAAAATTGTCGGAGCCCTTCCAAGTGATGAACGGAGTGAGATAAATATTCATACTGTCACCTTTGCTTTCATCATTAATGACGTATTGTGCAGCGCCCTAGACGACCACCATCCACCGCGAGGTAATAGATGGAAACATTTTAATCACCTGAACCACCTAGACTATACGGACGATAAATATCTCTTCTCCAATAAACGGAATCATGTAGCCCAAATGTCCTAAGCCCTCAACAGAGAAGATAGCAGAGCAAGGCTTAAGATCAATGCTGCTAAAACCAAACTAATGAGCTTGTACTTGAAATTTATCATGAAGAGTAGCAAACAGAGCAAGTGGATACATTTTGCTATCTCGGAAGTATAGTTACAGCAGACGGCCTAGCTGAAGCTGATGTACAGGCTCGCATCAATAAGACTGGAGTTGCATTTAATATTCTTGCTGAGAACTGGCGCAATAACAACATCTCCAGGCATACAAAACTCCGAATCTTCGAGTTGAACTTAAAATCTCTTCTTTTGTACGGCTGTCTTACATGGAAAGTGACCTATCAAATAACATCTAAGCTACAAGCAATTGTCAACCGTCAACCGGTGTCTTCGGCGCATCATTAAGATCCATTGGCCACAGGTCATTACCAACGAAGACCTACACCGACTTACAGACCAAGACGCGATAGACACCAGTATTCTCAAGCGAAAATGCCAATGAATAGAACAAACACTAAGAAAAGAGACAAACAACATCACACAACAGGCTCTAAATTGGAACCCACATCGGACCCAAGAATGGCGCCGAATTGGACGACCGGGCAACATATGGAGAAGATCCGTCCAGAGGGAAGATACCCCGATCAACAAATCGTGGCCACAGTTGAAGGCGTTGACGCAGAACCAGATCAGCTGGAGTGTCGATGTAATAGACGCCCTGCGGGGCATAGGGATTAAAGAAACCAGAGAGAGAGAGAGGCAGAGAGAGAGTATACCACTAGGTCTTCCACTATTCTCCCTGAATCATAAGGTAGATATCTCGATGTCAATTAAATTCTTTAACATGGTACCAATCGGGTAGAGGTAGGTGTAGAGTATGTTACACAACAAAATATTATTCATCCAAATCGGTTCACGCGGTATGAAGTTAGACCACCCCTCCTATTAGCAATGGGGAATCATACTCTATACAACCAAAAAGAATTATCCAAATCGTTCCACGCATTACGAAGTTATGTTTTACCCCTACCCCCACCACCACTTCCACCAGATCAACATTTTTTTTTGACATAGCACCAATCGGGGAACATCCTCCACTCAACAAAGAAAAATCATCCAAATCGGAAAATAAAAAAACACATGTCGAACTTAGAACCTTGTTTTTGGGAGGTCGGTTTACAATGCAAGCATATCAAGTTCGGCTCGGATTCAGAAACTTACAATGCAACTGATTGAGATGTTTTTTGTGTTACTCGACTATGTACATATGATAGGAAACACAAAGAAGTGGTTACTCAACGTACCATCCACCTTAAATAATGGTTGGATCCAATACCTTGCGATTGGTATTAATTTCAGAGTAAAAGATAGGAAGCTATGTTAAGAGATTTGAGTTGTAGACTTTCATTTTTGTTGTTCTTTCAAAGTTTCAATTTTTGCAATTGATGTACTTCAGGTGAAGTTGGTTTGCACCGGAATATGAAGAGAATACATTTTTCATAACATTGTTTTTCTTATTTTGGAAGGTGACAAGAACCGCGATATATCCGTTGTTTTTTACATTGTTTTAATATTTAAAACCTTTCAACTACGCTTTTGCAATCGTATGAAGCGATATATCGACATCCACATGGCATACGTATATCAAATTAACCTAGAGACTATTTTAATTTTACAAAGAGAAAGGAAATACTTTCGTACATTTTCCTCAACATTAAAGTATTAAATATTCACCAATTGAAACAGTAACTTCGGCACAGGAAAATCGAAACAATAACCCCCCAAAGAGCACTTATTTACAGAATACCACAACCCACTTATATCTCCTTTCGAAATCACCTTTATCACTTACTTACCCTGTTCAGCAAAACGTTCCTCTTTTAATTAATAAATGGTTTGGAGCCTTCTGCCTGTTCCAGAACCAGTTCACCCTCTTTTGCCATTTCGAGACATTAGAACTGGACGTCCGCCCAAAGAAGCATCCCTTCGTCACTAGTGCTTAATTCAGACAGATATCGGATATTTGAAAAGTCAGCATGAATCTCACATCAGATAATAGGAGCAAAATCAAGGTTGTGAAGCTGAAGAGTAAACAAAGGCCGCAAAGAAGATTAATCGGTAACACACGAAGTTCAATTAGTTTTCCATTTCGTGTACCGCGCATGGGAAAAAATGGGACAACATGCTTTGAATTCAGCCATTTTCAAGTCCCATTCAGAGATAACATGAACATCCCCATTGGTATTACAATATATATATATCTCACAGGATGCTTGTGCAGGATTTCAATTTGTATATCGCTTTATAATAAATTTAATAAGTCTTTCGACCCCGCAATTTGCTTTGTACTTTAAGGAGCCGTTCTTTGTTTGGATATTGATTACCGTGTCGAATATAGTGAAGTTATGCTACCTTTTACTCTTTTACATAATATCATTATAAAGTTTTTTTTAAAGTACTACACAGTACACACCATAAAAATTTAAGGTACTAAAGTTTTTCCAAAAATTTTCAAATTCAGATTTATCTGATCAGAATTTTCAGACCAGAATTGTCTGATCAGACTTACCTGCTCAGAATCATGAGATCAGAATTTTCTGTTTGGAATAGTCTGATCAGAATTGTCTGATCGGAATTATTAGATCAGAATTATCAGATCAGAACTATCGGATCGGAATTATTAGATCAGAATTGTCAGAATTTTTGTTGGGGTTGTGGTGGGGGTGAAACCTAACTTCGTAACGCGTGGACCGATTTGGTTGATTCTTTTTCTGTTGTATAGAATATGATCTAATCCCCCATTGCTAGTAATGAAAAAAATTTGGTCCTAGGGTGTGAGGGACGGATAGTCTAACTTCGTAACGCGTGGACCGATTTAAATGATTCTGTTTTTGTTGGGTAGAGCATGTTCCCTAATTGGTATTATGTCAACAAAATGTTGGCCTATGGTGGAGGAAGAGGGCGGGGGGTATTCTATCTTTGTAACCCGTGGACCGCTTTTGATGACTCTCTTTTTTTAAGTAATGTTTGTAGTGGTGGGGTTGGGTTGGTGGTGAAACCTCACTTCGTCATGCGTGGACCGATTTAAATAGTTTGTTTTATTGTAAAGGATATAATCCTCTATTGCTAATAATAAAAAAATTGTAGCTAGGGTCCGGTGGAGGGGGGTGGTAGTCTAACTTTCTAATTCCGTAGCTCGTCGTCCGATTTGGATGATTCTTTCTTTGTCGGGTAGAGTATATTCCCCGATTGTTACCATGTCAAACAAATCTTGTGCGTCGAGGGAGGGGGTGGGAGTGAGTGCTAAGTTCGTTGTGTCGACCGATTTGGATGATTCTTTTGTTGTTGTATAAAGTATGATGCCCCATTGCTAATAATGAAAAAATATATTCCTAAAATGTGGTGGGTAGAGGAAGGGGTAGTCTCACTCACGGGATCGTAAGGAAGGACGATTAAGTACTTCTGTTTTAGTTGTTTTGTTTGTTTAATGTGCACCGACTTCAGAATGGCCTAATAGATGTAAAATTAAAGATTTTTAGCTTTTGGCGCCTTTTGCGTAGTCGGTTTAACTTTTTTTTTTGAAAGTATTGTATTCCCTACACATTTTTATATGTTTTTGTTTAATTAGTTTAATAAAATGATTCCCACTGTGAAACCTCCACTTGTGATTTAACCCACTTGATGCGGCTGTTGTCTACCTCCCTTAAGTCTAAAGACTTAGTGTTTGTCCAAGCACGTGCTAAACATCTATCTAATTTGGCGGACGATTTCTCGTAAGGCTGACGTTATTGCCAAGCTGTGCCATGTTGCGAAGGTTTTCGAGTCCCTCGTCAGCGACGTACTCCGATTTCATTGCAAGCCTTTTTTTGGGGTGTTTCCAGCATGGCTTCCTCAAGGGAAAATCGATCATTACCAACCTTCTTGAATTTATTAATTATTCTTTGCCGACAATTGAAATTGGATAGTTTTGATAAGATGAAAAAGACCTGGGCGTAGTACTCAACTCTCGTCATTCTTTCGAGGATCAGGTGGACTCGATCGTTGGCTAGGCTAACTCGATGCTGGGATTCGTTAAAAGATGATCTAAGAAACTTGATGATCCCTTCCTAACTAAGTTTCTTTACTGCACCTTCGTTAGACCAATTTTGAAGTACGCTAGCTCTGTATGGGCTCCTACTTCGCCGTTCACATAAACCGCATTGAGGTAGTGCAACGCAGATTCCTTAGGCTCTCCGTGGACTCCCTTGGAATGATCCTTTAGTACTTCTTAAATTGGCTGACCTTCTGTGTCTGATTTCTCTTGACTACCTTAAAAAGAGCCGTAATATTTTAAAATTAGTATTTCTATTCGATTTATTGCAGGGAACGATAAATTCACCCGAATTTGCTGGAGGCTGTGAACATTTTCATTCGGCAGCGCTCCTTGACGAATCACGACTTCCCTGGTCACTACATACATGGTCACTGAACGCTATATAGTATGCACAAGCCCCTCACGTCGATGTCTTGCCTCTTTAATCAACACTTCGCCAGCTTTGATCTGGATTTCTCCAGGCCGCGGTTGAAGGGCCTGCTCAAACAGTGCATTGGTTGATGCGGGGTTTAATTTTTAGTTTAATTTTATTATTTACAATTAACTTTTGTAGTAATCTATTATGATGAAACTGCGAGGAATAAATAAATAAATAAATAACAGTTTTTGTAAATAGTAAAAAACGACGAGGTTCTGATAAGTAACAGAGGGTTAAGATGAAAAAAAACCAAATTTAAAATTTATTACAACCCTTTTATTCTTCACTGCGTCCACTTAGCACACAGAATCTTCCGAAGAGACAAGAAAATTTAAATTTTTTTCAATTGTTAATTAAAATGTTAAATTGTCAGTATTTATTATCAGTTGGTTTTTGAACTATCATTTCCTCCCTGTCCTTGCCTTAAGAATCGTGACAGAACCGTGTCACAAAGTTTTGTGCTCTGTCCCATACTCGTAGCTTTTTACTTGCTTCCTTACATCTGATTAAATTTTTATATTAACTACACTGACATTGTTTACGTCTGATATCGCACCAAAGACTATTTTTGCCCCAAAACTGAGCATCCATTCTGCAAATGAATATCTTGGATCCCAGCATCGAAAATGCTATTTCTATCAAGTAGCCACCCAGAGACAACATTTTCTAGAATGATATGTGATGAAACTTGTTCGGCTGTACCGTATCTACCTGAAAACTTTTATTATTTAGAACACATTTGCTGTAGAGCTTAAAAGAACCTTTACAAACCACACACAAGATGTACAAATGAGACTCCTCCACTCGTATAAATCATTTCAGGATTTTTCTCGTGCTTGTTCCTCGTCGGAGTTGTGTACGTTCTGATTATCAGACCGGCAATGAAAGCAAGAAAAGACCGGAGAAGAAGCCATCAACGGAAAGGTTTAAATAATTTATGGTGAAAAGATAAACCTCTTCGCTGACTGTCATCTACCCTCTCGTATCGGGCTTTGCTCCCTATGACCCCTGTACCACTCGTTGGCTTTCCGGTCATAGGGTTTTGGTGCAGTTTTACTTTTTTATCGGGTTTCTGGATACAACATGATGTAGAGGCTTTTTTTCTTTCTCGAAAAAAGGTTCAGGGGCTTAGGATTCTATAGTGTGCCACTTCTAAATCCGTAAGTGCTTGTTTGTATGAATTACGCAATGCATCTGGTTTTGCTGAATGAAAACTATTTCCAACGTGGGTAGTGTACATATGAGGAGCGTATAGTTGCAAACGTCACCCCAAGAATTTTAATGAAAAAGTTTTTATATGCTCTTTTTCAGGTTGGTCAGTTTCATGATTGTCCTGGGCTTGTAACGTTTTGTTCGTTTGATTGTTGCCTGGGCGTTTGACTTGTCATTTCAACCGTTTATATAGGGGAGCCTTATTTTAATGTATAAATCGTTTTAATGCGATTGTTTCTACAATGACGGTAGACTTGGTAGTGAAGATTTTAAGTAATCGGTAATACCGAAACATGAGTTGGAACTGATTTCACGAAATTATGCTTGACCGGATCATGTGATGTAGGAATTGTAAAGATTTCAGAATAGGAGAAAATCAACAAATTGGTTACCTAATTTAAAGTCTTTAGAAGTAATCTGATAAATGGTTTTAATATAACTACAACTTACGACAAGCAACTTGAAAGCTCAAATAAAATTGGCAACTTTTCAGTAGCAAGAGTTTAGCAACACAGAGAGAGGTAGCAGATTTGCTATTCCGACACCACCTCAATGCCTGCAACATTAAAGATCATAGGAGTTCAGATAGTTGTTTGTGTTGTCTTTTGGTCGTCATATTTTAAATGTGTGAAAGAATGCTTGGGTATTTGCTAAGCGTATTATATTGCAGAACTAATGCCTAAGATTTTCAAATGTGCTGCAAGCCTGGTGTTTAATAGCCAGAAGCGCAGCAATCTATCGGTAGAGCGGCCCGAAGTCAGTCTTAGTAAATGGAAGAGACTCCGGTAAGGAAGGTGGGCCCGTACCGAGGGACTGCGGTTGGAAAAACTGGAAACTCAGTTTAGATTGAGTAGGGCGGGATTGAGTAGTAGCAGTAGGGCGGCACCTGACAGGAAGTGCAATTTTTTTCCTTTAGAGGAGAAGCTAGACATAGTTCCAATACAACAATCATGAATTTTTCGTAAGAAAATACACTAGTGTTTTTCAAATAGCGTTTCAAAGGGTTCGAGGAACTGGAATTTTCAAAACAAACGGGAGTCAATATTGCGCTAACTTCATCACAAATGAAAGAGACAATTCTCGCGACAAGCAGAGTTCATCCTTCTACAGGTAAAAGGCGCATAGCTTATAGCGTAAGTGTTACTGCAGCAACTGTATGGAGAATATTACGAAGAGAAGTCGTTCATCCTTTCCAGGTGACACCTGTACAGAAACTTCAGCCAGGACAAAGCCGTAGAGAATTCTGTAATTGTGTACTTGAAGAAGACTTTGATGACTGAACATTCTTGGATAAGATTCTGTGGACGGATGAATCACAATTCCCTAAATGTGACATAGTGACTTTACATAATAACAGCGAGAATTGGAGTCCAGAAAACCCAAAAATTGCTCGACAGACCTCGTCCCAAAACAGATTCTCCGTAAACTTGTGGACAGGAATTGTAGGAAATCGACTTATTGGTCCACATTTTTACCAGATAGATTAAACAGCGATAACTATTTAAACTTCCTGCAAAACAGTCTAATCGACGTAGGGGCAATTCAAGTATTACGTAACGCAGTTTTTCAAGATATCGGACCCCCCTCTTGTAACGCGCCGTAACGTTTGGCATTACACCCCCCCCCCCCCCCCCCAAACGTTAGGTGACACTCAGATGATTATTTTTACCTAAAAATGTCAATAATGTTGCGCAAAATACCGGAATAAGAAGCAGTGTCAGTTAAACGAAATTTCGGTCCACTTTGGCCCTAATGTGTGTGCGTGAAATTCACTTGTAGTTTAGGTGGTTTTGCTTGAACGCAACGGCCGGACTCTTAGAGTCCAAACTATGGACTCGTGGTACACGAGTTATTGTGGTTATTGGCCATATATATATATATATATATATATACTTATACCACCATAACTCAGTGACGCGACTCTTTTCGTACGTGAAACAAATATGTCTAGTGTACATATACCATATAAACTGAGCCGTGAGTCACGAGTTAAAAGTTAGGAATTTTAATTTTAACAAAAACTTAATGTTACGTAACGCGTTGCTTGACCCCCTACCCCCATATAACGCACCATAACGTTTGTTTTTTTCCAAAAATTTAAATTAAGTAAGTATTGTGTTACCTGTCAACTGATATAAAAAAAAGTTGCGCACCCCTATAGGTGGGAGGGTGAATCCCCCCCCCCCCCCCTCTACCATAAATTTTTTTTCGTTTCTCTCCTAGATCTACATGATCCCGCATTTTTGCACACGCGCGGTAAAACACCCTGTATAGGAAATTATGAATTAGATGGTACTTAAAGCAGCAGCGCTTGTTACTGCAATGACTTCTTTTAATCTTATTCAATTCTAAATTTCCTATATTTGCGATCAATTGAAATCGAATCGTATTCAGTAATAAGGCCCCAGATTTAACCTTTTTTGAATAAATGCGCTGACGTGAAATTCTACTTAAATATGTCGAAGCAGGCTTTTGTTCAGATTCATTTAGATAAACGGAAGCTCTTCTTATCCCCATCTTAGATAGACCTGTCTGAATTCGTGTATGTTTTCGGTTTTGCCTGGTAAAATAGACTTCCGCTTGATGAAGCGAAATATTTAAAAATCGTGGAAATAAATTAAGTGGATCGAAATTTCGGAAATAAACTTTCCCTGGTTGCATTAAAACATCTTTAAGTGAGTTGAGTTTCTTTTTACCGCCAGTTCATTACTCTTTTTAGAGTTTTTCTTTATACTATGTGACCAAAGCCTAGGGGATAACCCTTTGATGCGTTAGCATGGTTTTGTCCGGAAGGGAATTAGGGTAAGGAAAGTGAGAAAACTTGAGTCTTGTTTTTGCATTGCTGCGAACTAGACAACACCTCAGAGACGGAGTGGATTATTTTAATTTCTTAATAGAAGCTCACGGGGAGAACTGGTCTCGAACCCGGGGCCCATGGGATGGTGGTCGTGCCGCTCAACGAATTCATCCAACTCCAACTTGCTTTTCTTCGAGGATTGCAAACGTATAGTTTAACTTTCAAGCAAAGTTCGTCAGTGTGTCCGCCACACACAACACATACACATTCTTTTAAAAAAGATTTTGTGTACGTTACAAAAACGAATAAATCTAGGTTAGAAACTATTCAGCCTTTGTTGAACTTTACGGGAAAAGTTTACCGCCTCTATAGCCTAAAAAAATTTTCTGAAAAGTAGGTAGTCCTACCGCGGCAAAGAACTTGAACGCGTAGAGCGTTAATGAAAGTTTTTCGCAAAAATCGTATAATGATTTTCTCCCATAAACTTTTATTTTATGTCCTTAAAATTAATTAATTTGATTGATTTATTTTGTAAGGACAAACTCTGCCAGAGATGTGGGAGTACATCCCATTTACAAAATTACAAAGCTCTTTGAACTCTTAAATCTCTACATCACTTCATTAAGTAAATCGCTTTAGGGATGCTGCTCCTTCAGCTAGCG
This sequence comes from Leptarthrus brevirostris, assembly GCA_964036015.1. Lineage (NCBI taxonomy): Eukaryota > Metazoa > Arthropoda > Insecta > Diptera > Asilidae > Leptarthrus > Leptarthrus brevirostris. The sequence goes on from OZ038373.1 coordinate 13,960,616, forward strand.
CTAGGAGACGTTACATCTACAACAATGGAATTTTCAGAATGTTCAAAAACAGTTCTCCATGGAAGGTCTATGTAAATTTCTAAAAATACATTCAATGCCGATTTATACCCTAGTGGATATTCCGGGATTTTTCTGGTAGCCGCTGAAAAAATAAAAGGCTATAGAAGTACTTAAAATAATAAAACAAAACGACAACGGAACATCCGAAAACATGGCAATAAAATGGCAGATGCAGAAAAATCGTTGTTCGTTTTTTTGTTGCACTTTTAAATCTGTTCTTTTCCTCCTCCTTTCAAACCGTGTTTTTTTTCTAGGTAATAAAGAGCTCTTTGAAATACCATAAATTCCCCAACAGATGTAACATTCATAGTCTCATGGGTTTTGGATGAAATCTACTATAGGAGGTGCTATTCCCAACAAGAGAGTAGGCAATCCCCGGAAAAGCAGCAACTGGATTTCTAAAACGGACAACATTTAAATTACAAACACAACAGGTCGGTGTAGGCCCATCAATATTTGTTAAATAAAACAATTGATGGACGCTATAATGGGAAAGCGTGTGAAATTGTGAATGCTTGCACGAAAAAAGGACAAAGCAAACAATATACTATTAAACACCATGTAAAGCACAAGTAGTACGTACAAGCATCAAGTATTCGAAATTTAAAGTTCAATTAAAATGTTTGCCCGTCAATCACGCGAGAGGTGGTTTAACATTTGCTGCTTTATTTCAATATTTGCCTGTAAAGGTAAGCATCAACCAAAAGCTCGACTTAAAGTAGTTTTACTAAAGTTTTAAAATAACTCTTTGAAATCCAAAAACATTTTGGGTATATGAATTTTGCGACAAGGTGTAGTTAAAATTTGTCATACAACCGGGACTGTGGGTCCCTTTTGGAACTTGACTTCAGTCAAGTGCTCAACCAGGAAAGTTTTCACTCGATTTCAACTAAAGTTTTGCTCCCTAAAGAGTTAAAAAGTTCCTTATATAATTTTCGTTAGAATATTATGCTTTACAAGAGTATTATATGAATTTCTTGTCCCATCGTTTCCATAGAGAGAATAATTTCGGATTGGAGTACGGTTTTTCGACATTTGCAAAAGAGTTGTTGATTTGAAAAGAAATCAAAATGGGATCAGTTGAGGAAATTTACGTTTAACAGGCGGAGCATGAATTAGTTACTGAAAGTTTTACAGAAATGGTAGTTGTTGAACAAAGTTTAGTTTTTTGTGTCCTCTAGAGTTCAGAAATCTTAACGTTATCCACCATTCCAGTAATGATTTCTTCCATATAAAGCAAATCTCGTAAAATCTTAGCATTAGTTCTTCTTGCGTTCAGAAGTATTCGGTAGTGCCCAAAATCCCATGTGATTTTTTATGGAGATCCCAAAACAGACTTTTCCGTCATCTGTATGGATTTTTTTATAAAGTAGCCAAAGTCCAGCGGACAACCCTATGATGCGTTCGCACAGCCTTGGCCTAAAGGAAATTAGGTTAATGGAAATGAAGGAACTTCAAAGTTTATTTTTACATTCCTGCGGGCTAGATAAAAGCCCAGAGACAGAGTGTTTTTTTTTTTTGATTTTTTATTAAAATCTCACGGACCAAGGTTTGAACCCTGGAACCATGGCGTGGTGATCGTGCCACTCTACCAATTGATGGGTTATATTACTGTGAGAAGTGTATAAAAGAAAACAAATTAAGTATCAAGTAATAATTCCGCATATAATAAAAAATTTATGATTTCCTTTATTTGTACTATGAAACCTACCTTCATGTCAAATTTCAAGATTCTAGGTCAACTGGAAGAACCCTATAGGTTTTGATGGGTCAGTCAGTCAGTCAATTAGTTGTCAGTATGAAAATACACTTTGAAAGGCCGCATCTTTTTAGTGCGTTGAGTTAGAAACTTTTTTACAGGACTATAAGGCTATCCTATTTCCCCAGCTGCAATAATGAAAGTCATCAGTTGTCGCTGTGTAACCCAACCAACAATTCTAAATACATCGTGGAGTGAGGTCGAAACTATTTTCTCTGCGGAAAAAATCGCTCGGGCGATAAGTAGTTTTGCTCTCTACAAGTTATCAGATCTGAACAGCATCTACCCGATAATGTTACAGAAGGCGTCAGACATTGTGGTACCATGGCTGCTAGCGTTATTGAGAGGTTGTGTCATATATAATCACGTTCCCCTAACATGGAGACAAAGTCTGGTGCATTTCATCCCGAAGTCTGGAAAGTGAGGCCACAAACTAGCAAATGACTTAAGGCCGATTAGTCTGACCTCCCTTGCATTTAAAACACTAGAGCAACTGAGGCAAACTCTTTGTGGTGCAACGATGTCAAAATCTCAACACGCGTACTGTAAGGGAAGATCCGTGGAGACAGCCCTTCACGATATAGTACGCACAGTTAAATATTCAATCAAGTATAAACATTACACCCTGGCTGCATTGATGGACATAAAATGAGCCTTTAACAATGTACGCATTGAAGCCATCCAAGAATATCTCGCCGGGCTCGGTGTAGAGCAATTTTTTGGTCAGTGGATAGCTACCATGTTAAGGGCAAGGATAATCCAGTCCAAATTCGGAATCAGTCAGGCTGTTAGGCACGTTTCCCGCGGTAACACCCAAGGTTAGGTTCTCTCTCCCCCGCTATGGCTACTATACACAGCGGTGGTGCGTTTAATTCTCACCTACGGTTCACCGCTCTGGTTGCCTGCCATGAGTAAGGCTTATAACCAAACCAAGCTAAATAGAGTGCAAAGACCCGCTTATATCGGCACTACCGGTACCCTGCGCTTGACCCCAACCGAAGCTCTTAATGTGCTTCTGTATCTACTTCCCTCTGATCACCAGATCAAGATCCAGGCATCATGCAGTGCAGCCACAGTGGCCACAGCAACATACTCAGCATAGCACTTAGAGGACTCGCCGTTGCCTCAACTGACTACATTACGCCTATCATAAATTTTGAAAAAGAATTCAGTGTCAGGATTCCAACTATAAGGGAATGGAGATTGACGGAACCAGCCAGCAACTATGATACCTTAATATTCACGGATGGTTCTAAGATGGAACAAGGTGTTGGTGCAAGAGCGTTCCCTGAGACAATCAATATATCGAAGTCTTATCGTCCACCAAACACATCGAGGGTCTTCCAGGCGGAGGTGCTTCCGATTATGAAGGCGTGTTCGCTGCTTCTGCGAATCCATTTATCGAAACAGAACATCGTCATTTTTACTGACGGTCAGGAAGCCATTAGTGCTCTCTCTGTAAATGTCCAGCTCTTGCCAGAGTCAGAAAGAGGGCTACGGGGAAATACTTCTTTGAAAACCTTAAGGCAATCTCGGTCGTAAAGATTAAGGAAACAGTCAGTTTCTTTAATTAATCCAGTTGGCTGGTTTTAGTTCCTTTTTCCAAAATAAACTCAGCTGACTTCAACCATGATTTCAAATAAGAATCAGGGTTGCGTCCAACAAACAACCGGGTTTTACTGGTTGGAGCAACAAAATGGCGCTATAATGACTCCCCCGACCTAAAATAGGAAAGGGTAAAGAAATGCCGCACGAACTGCGGTACAGATTTCGCGGGACGTTTTGTGAACGGAATTCGATAATGGATCTTTAACGCCATTTATGTTGCAAATAACGCCTAAGAACTACATACTCAGGAGTCACAAGTAGTGACAAGCAAAACTATATCAACGCGCTAGCAAAGACGATAAAAAAGCGGCCTACCACTGTGTCAGTGAAGATCTATACATAATTGCAAGAAAAAAACACTCTTGCAACTGACTAGATGTAGATGGAGAGAATACATATTTTTAAAAAAGACCTAATAAGCACCTTTGGATTGTCGAATACCTCGTCTTCTGAGCTGGACGAACCGCCGGCTGTGGCCAACGTAAACATAAGACCTCCACCAAGATTAGACTGTCGGAAGCTACAAAGTCGATAGACCTCGATAAGGTCCCAAGGATTGATGATATACCAGTAGAATTACTCACGAGTATTTAATTTTTACAGCTGATATTTCCCTTCCCCTACTGAAGATAATAAAAACTCGAATGTCATATTCCTTCTAACTGCTAACTGCAGACATGGGGCCCAATGAAGACACCAAATTGAACGACCACGCAAAACATGGAGACGATCCGTGGAGATAGGAGGTGTCCAGATCAAAAAATCCTGGTAGGATTTGAAGGCGTTAATGGACTAAACTAGATGGAGAGTCGGTATAGCACACGCCTTAGGCCCCATAAGGTGTTTATTGAGAGAACTATAAAAATTAGAAGGATTTATAAAAACCATCTATTTAAAACTTTCAAAGAAATCGTCGGTGAAATACTGATAACCTGTCGGCCTTCTATTCCGCAGGTCCCAGGTTCGAATCCCACCGGCGGTGACTCAGGAGCAAAAAGGGACCCAAACAAAAATATGGTCTGTTTCGGCTAACCATCAAAAAAATATGTAGCTCCCTTAGAGTATGTCAGATGAATTCCGAATCTTTTTGGACAGAAGTCCCGCAAACGATTCTCGGAGACGATGCAGTATGTTTTACATTACTACATCGTCAACAAATATAAAGTTCCTTATTTCCAACCAAGTCGAAGAAAGTATCATCAAGTAAGTAAAATCGTTTGTATTATAATCACAGATGTTATCAAGGTTAAGAGAAATGGGTTAAGAGGTTGAGTGAAGGTAGAGTCGATGTACACCTCATTTGAAAGTTTCGGGCTCATAAGATAGGGAAAAAACAGAAAATGGTAAACTGTTCCACAATCGTGTTGTTCTGCTTAGGAAGGATGCCCTAAATTGGACGGTACGTCCAAAATTGACCCGTTGAGTATAGGGGTGGGAGCGACTTGAGGCTCTTGTATTGTGTGTTGTGAACATTGGCTATGTAAATTGCGATAGAAGAGTGAGAGACAATCGACATTTCGTTGATTCTCCAAAGAATCAATGCGCTCAGGGATTGTGGAGTTGCTTGTCAAACGCGGTCCAGCCTCTGCCCAAATATTGGAATTATATTCTAGCCTGTTATGGGACTGTTAGATAAGCATCATTCAGATGGAATGAAGTATTTCTTACATCTCTGTAGTAAGTTCGGTCCAGCCAAGATTTCTGGATAAGTATCTCAATACCCAAGCACGCAAAAGAACTTAACCCTGGTGCATTTATATTGTAGGGATTAGATGTAACTCCGTCTATTATTATACGAATTGAACGGCCTGACAAAAACTTTGTATCAATTTTGAGAGATAGGAGTGTAGACCAAATCTTTCTAGTTTGCTTTAAAGGTAGCATATCCACGCAGGTTTAGAAATATCAAGAGATTTTGGACCAAAATTACGGACACAATGATTCAAACGCACTCCGTAGAGAGTGACAAAATTGGTCCATCGCGAGAGGTTATTGTTCTTGTCTTCCTGTGATAAGAAATTTCAGTCATGATCCCATTCTAGTCCTCAACGCAGTTCACTTTGACATATCCCAATCCTCCTTTTTCATTAAAGTCCCTTTCAAAGACGTGTTATTAACTTAACTGTTACAAACGTCTTTATGAAATATACCACAAACTCCTAACCCATAATTTCGTTTGGCTCCGGGCACATATAAAATTTTGTCGCATAGCTAAAATGTTGCATTCTGTGAACATTACAGAGAATAATTTAATTTCCGTTTTTCTCTAATATGATTTTCGTGAAACTCTATATCTTGACACCCAAGAATTTCCACCAAGTCCTGCATGTCGTCGAGTGAATTAAGCATCAGCTCATATATATGCATCGCATATGTCAGAATACTACAATGGGCAAAATATGACATCAAGTCCTTGCAAATATCCTTCGTTGGTACTTTCCAGCTATAAATAATCGCGTTCAATTATTTCCAGTTGTTAAAATGACACGACAGAAATATCCGGGAATTAAATTAAAGGCCGTAAATTCTACGCTTTGTGCTTTCGAGCATATAAATCAGTCCTGTGACTTGATCCTGTTTTATTCCTCATATGGCTTGCGTTTTCACTTCCCTTACACTTCGAATGTAGTTGTGTTCATTTAATACAAAAGGGAGTTCCCTGAGAAAATTGAATTAAGTGTGTAACTATGTCGTCTAGGATGGATAAGAACGATGAAATGCAATCTTGGAATTAGACAAAGTTCTAAGTATATGTTTGCAAGGAATGCAGTCGGGACGAATTTTACTTTTGTTTAATACAATTAAGCGGGTCTAATTCACCAATCACTATTGATTTAGTTGACGGTTGCAAACTAATACGATTTGAGGAATTTATCGAAATGAAATTTTTCACAGTATTCCAATTTAAAAAATAAAACACTTTTTCGATTTTTAATAATTTCCAGTACCTACGTTTTTCATTACCCGGTGAATAATTGAAAGTATAAAACAGGAACAAGTCCGGCAGATAGGTCTGACCTGTCCAGTGGGCAGCAACTGATACAATTCAATTTCTGAACCCATTTCTCTTTACATCAGTCGATTTTTTTTTGCGTGCTACGGTATTGTGTACACCCACGTTTTAAACAAAAAAATGAAAAATAAATTGCGAAAATCAATTAGAGCGAATTGGTGATGATATTTCGGTATCGACTCGGCTCCGGTAATTGGTTTTGGCTCAGCATCACGTTTTGTTAATCATTTTAACTTTGCAATTGTTTACACCGTCAGCACACGTAAAGCATTACTAATTTAAGGCTTCCAAAGGGTTTAAAATCCTATCGCCAGGACATGGTATATTTTTTAATACTTTTCCGGCTCTATTTCATTCATTCATTTCTAATTACGCGTATTTTCAAATTCAATATTGAAATATTATTTTTGCAATTAGCGTTTAAGTACTCATGTTTCAATTTCAGAATTCAGCAATTCCTCTAATTGGAGTTGACAGAGTTGCCAGCTTATGTAATATGTTGACGTGAAACGTCTTACCCGCAGAAATCGCTGTATGCTGTATGAATATGCGAGGTCAACGGGAATAATTAATATACCAATAGATAATAGCAAGTCAGGGTATCTACCGGATCAAAAAATAATTTCTATAACCTCAAAATTGGTCAAGTTTAAAAATAAAGTACACACCTGAATGAGATAAGAATGATTTCCCTTTTCCCACAAAAGCTTACCTGCAATAAAAATAAAAGGTAATATATCAGCATAATATTTCAATGATATGTGAAGTGAACTTTAGTCTTAAGACCGTCATCTCACAGTTTAAATATTGATCTTAATTACTAATTAAGCAACCTAGCATTATAAAATTCTTGTGTTTTATTTTTAATGTTATTTTTGCCTTCAGTATATAAAAGTTTCGAATTGTAATTCTGAGAAATAAAATGCTTGAATTAAAATTATGTCCCAAAAAGAGGAATTAAAATTCAAGAAATAAAATGCATGCTATTAAATAGTAATAAATTGCGTCAAAAAGCTCGTACACTGTTTTAAAACACGGACGACTTCATCGCCCAAAATAATAAAGGGCGAAGAATTGATTTACGAGCACGTGGGACGATTAGAGAGTGGAATACGCCCATAGATCAGTTACCATATTGCGTCACTGTTGCGGGCCACCTGCCAAGGAAAAGATGCCGACAGACGCTTTACCTTTAGGTGCTAGTCAAATCAAGGCTTTTTTTGAAAGTCTTCTTAACTAAGTACCCGAGCTACTGTAACAAAGTTGAGGAGAACGTTGTCAGAGAAATGTCAGTAAAGAGCAAACTGAGGATGCTGGTAACATTTCGGCAAACCCCGGAAAGAAAGCAATATCCAGCGAAAAGACTTAGTCAAAGCCGGCATAAGTACCATCGACGTCCAAGGGTCCGCCAAACGCAGGCGAACCAAGGTCATCATTTAATAAAGCAGGTTGGTTTAAAAGTGTAAAAATCAAGTGCAATTATCAGTTCACCATTGGTGTAGCAAGGTCGTCAGAACCCAGAAACATGTGGGAAGGGACCTCTCTCGAAGTAGTACGACAGGAATAGCTTTCCGTTGGCAGCCACGTCAAAGGTGTATATAGCTCACAAGGTGCCTCCGAAAAGCACTTTAAAACTTTTCAAGAGGCAGAAACCGTCGATACCAAGAGTATACATCTACCAGGTCAATACGGAGGCAAGGGATTCCCTTTACCCGAAGTTTGGAAAAATCATGTAGGGCGCAGGATTTGTGTGCCTACGTCTCAATAACCGACACCCCAAAGATTCATATAAAAATACGCCAGAGGCTGGCAAGTTGGAAAAAGACCTGGTTCTGGAAACTCTCACAGAGGCGGCCACTAGACTGACTCCCACTCCATCTCCAATGGGGGATGCATTCTAGGCACGCACGGATGCTGAGGGCTCTGCAGATAAATCTGCATCATAGTAGCTCAGCCGAGGTTGAGCTACTCTATACGCTAATCAAGGAGAAGGTGAATTTCACGCTTGTCCAGGAAGCGTGCATAGCAACAGGTGAAAGCATTAAGAGACTCGCGTCAAGGAAGTAACCTCTTTTTCACACAGAATGAAGGTAAGAAACGTTCGGCCATACTCGCAGAGAAAGAACTTACCACTAACCTTTGCTCTAATCTCAGTACCAACGACTTAACAGTTGACCTATTGGAGGTTGGAAAGAATGAGCCATAATTGCTCAGTGCATCGACCTACATGGAAAAGTGAAGCGCTGCGAGAATAGTTTCAGACACTAGTGGAAGAAACGAAGCAAAGAAAGCTTAGCCTAGGTGTCGAAGGGGACACAAATACACGCCAGGTCATATGGGAACAGCAGGAATATTAACGAAAAAGGTGAGTCTTTGTCGCACCATATAATAAATACCAAATTAATAATTAGTAACAGGGGCAACCTTCCAACGTACAGGGGCACAAACAGTATTTCCGGCGACGCTCCACACATGGACGCAAGGTTGTAAGCCGATAGATTGGAGGGCATTAGAAAGGCCATATATATCAGATCACAGCTATATTAGCTTTACGGTCAGAACAGTGGTGACCTAAGGAATAAAGATAAGAATAAAGGAACGTGGCAAAGACCGATTGGGAAAAATTTGTTAGTCTAATGCAGGAGAAACTGGAAAAGAGATGCCCAGCTGAAATTTAAAGCACCGCAGTGGGCCATTTTACTGAATGTTTAAATGGAGCCTTCGAACTAGCCTGTTTTGTGAGCTTTTGGTCACTCAAGAAACCCGAAATTAAATTTGCGCCTTATTCAGTCCGACAAAAATTTCAAGCAAACAGGCGGCTTGGACAAGATATAGGGCGGCTCTAAAGCAACTTAAAAGGAAGATTAGATTAGCTAAGAGGAAGAGCTGGTCCTCCCATGAACAAATCCAAAAATCCTCACAAACGGCTAGGTTAAGGACAGTCATTTTAAAAAGTCCTACGCAACCAATGCTGTTTTTGTAACACCCACTCGCCTGCCTGTAAAAATACACTGGCTAATCCAAGGGATCACATTATTACTAACTGGAGATACAGCTCCAAAATTATCTTACAGGGACATGGTTCCAGCAAAGGCGACGAGTACAGTTGTCCTGTTGCAGAAGGTGCTTGAGCTGGTTACTCCTAGTTGACTGCGATTGTCACAGGCTGTTTGACACTGAAACATGTGTCTTCATGCCGAGAGCGAGTAAGTGCGGTTGCGCCAAGTTGCGACCGATCAGTCTGAGTTCATCCCTACTTTAATCCTTGGAAAGAATTATCGATTTGTATATCAGCGATTCTTGATCCCAACCTACTATCCAAAACTCAGCAAGCTCACACGAAAGGTAAGTTGGTAGCCGCTGCCCTGCATTAGTTCGGTTAGGTGTTCGAGTTCGAAAAGTCCCAAAATATCTGGGACTCATTGTAGACAGCAAACTGGCCTAGAAGCTAAAGGCTTTTCGATAGAAAGTGGGGGCTGAACCCCAACATCACGTAATGGATGTATATGGCAATAGTTCGACCAATCCTGTTGTATAGCTTAATGGTTTGGTGGCCAGAAGTAGACAAATAAACTTTTCTGTCTAAGTTGGATCACACACAAAGAATATCGAGATTGGAAATTACTCGTTCATTCAAAAACACAAATCCGTGCTCTATATACAACACTACATCTCCCTCTTTTGGACTGTTCGCAAAATCTCCGCGCTTAGGGCAATGTTGCGTCTCAGTTGCGTCTCAAAGAGTCAAAGTTCATAAAGACGCGGCGACAACAACAGAGAATTCGAGGTAGTATTAGCGGGCAGGCAGTTTTGCAGAAAAACCTGAAGATAACACAGTTGGCTCTAAAACGAGCTCTGGAGCAGAAGCATTAGTGTTCTGCAGGAGCTGAACATCTACTTGTTCTACAAACTTTTCCTAGTGACTGTAGCGCCTTTCAGGGCAAGATGGTGGCTATACACAAGAGAGCGGAGTTGGCACATAGTCTTCTGGCAACAAGCACTTCAATTAGTTCTATGTAGACACTTTGATTACTACAGAGCTCTGCAGACTGTAAGCATGAACCGGAAGGTACAACTCTGCTGGGCTCAGAGGGATATCACAGAAAATGAAGCAGCAGATGTTCTTGTTAATAGAGGAGCTGAATTGGAAGCTCAGGAAGCCGAACAAATACTTCCTCCGACACTGGTTGGTGCAGACGTTGTCAGCGACCCAATATAAAAGAAAGTGTAGCGTTTCCCTACGGAGACAGCAGGTTCTAGGCAACGACTTTGTTGAACTATTAAAAGAAGCTTCAAACATCAGCATGTAAGCATTCAGAAGTTTGCAAAAGAAGGTACTTTTGACATAAATATAGTAGCTCCCTGAAGTTCAAGGATGTAAAGTATCTGACTGTGGTAACGTTATATACCTGGTGTGGGCTATGTGCTACTTTTCTAGCCGACACCATATCCTAACTTTCAACCTAATGTATATCCTAGTCGAATTTATATACTAAAGTCTATTTATAACCCAAAATCTATTTACGTCCAAAAAGTAATTAAAATGAACATGATACTTATACGGGAGTCATACTGGGATATTGGCTGGTGGAGACAATTTTTAGAACAGCAACAATCTAGGTCAGCAATTAATAAAATACAAAGAGAGTCTCCAAATATAATTCGAAATATTTTGGTACTATCAATGCAAGAATAAATGGAAGCGGGTCAAGAATGGTGCCTTTGGGTGATGCAGAAACAGAAGTATCAGTAAAAATTGCGCTGCGAAACCTGACACGCTATTTCTGGTATGATAAAGATTCTTTGATTTATCCTAACTATTAAAGACCTTCCTAAAATCACCTACTTTTACTTGGGTACCTGGTTTAAAATCCGACAGCGAGTATATGAAGGAATTCAAGTAAATTGGTACTAGCTGACTTTCTTAAGTGCCTATGAAAGACCTGCAATGAAAGCAAATCAAGTGGGCAATCAAAAATATTTTATTTCATTACAGAGTTCTTTCAAAAAACTAAAAATAAATAACAAAGCAAGAAATAATTAGCATTTTTTGGAAAAGAATATCCTTCGTCGGTGGACTAAGTGATAACATGTTTGTCTGCGATCCCGGAGGTCACAAGTTCGAGCACCACCGGCAGCGACCCACGGTTGTTATGTGCTGATAACATATTACGATAAGAAGGCCATGGGATTGCAGATTTATCGGTGGTTCGAAATCCACCTTAAATTGTAGATCCCCATGTATTCAAAGGAAAATTAAGAGTCAGCTCAGCGATTCGAAAAGTTTACCTTAGTATTACAGAAAATTTCCTAAGTTGGGGAGAATAGCAAAAGATGCCACCGTAATATGACTCCAGGTTGAAATTTAAATATTCACAGAACACCGACACACAAGACACATTTTTCTATGCTCTACAATGTATTAACCCCGTAATACATGCCTTAATTATTAATTGAATAGTCCACGTACCGAAAAAATTTTCTCATCTCATCTTTCGTTGCATTGCGTAAGTCGTAAGTACCTATCTATATTGCGGCTAGCAACAAAAATTACTTTAATCAATTATTTTGTAGCCACTGTATAGAGGCATAATGTCATGTAGAATTTGATTAGAACAATCCACTTCTAAAATTTTTCTCATTAAATAAATACTAAGCACAGAATCTTTGGTGATCTGTCGCAAGGTTCAGTATTTGCACCATTACTCTTTTGTAGAAAGGTAAAGACATATTACTTATTGTAGTAACTGAATTAGAATAAAATAATGCATTAGAATAAGGAGGTTTAAGATAAGAAGTTAAATCTTTGCTTCACTGCTATACGTGGAACAGAGAATATTTCACAACCTATCGTAAACAAAAACTGCACTCAACACATGGTACAATTTCTTACTAAGTACCTTTGTACAATAACTTTCCAGGTCTTACGTTGTGTAACTCTACCCCTACTCAAGTATATTTTAGATCAAAATACTGCGCTTTTATTTGGCTACAAAGCTCATGTGAATTCTTTTTGAAACGATTCATAAGTTTTAAAGTGTACCACAAGTGCGATTCTAGTGAGAGACAATTACGACATACTTACATACAAATCGGCAATTCTAACAACTTATCGGAGTTTTAACTAAAAAACAAACAATTTCATCCTGTGTTCTGAAAGTAAGTATGTGTTGACAAAAGAATGTACTAAATCTTGCTGCCGTAAAAGATTTATTTTAATTTTCACCTGAATAAATAGAAATGGTTAAAGTATTGTTTCCTGGGGGCTGTTTCAATGTAGTCAAAAAGAAAGCTTTGGCGTCACAAACTGTACACAGAAAAGTAAATATTTCGAGTTGGAAACCGTGCATTTTTTTGTGAATTTTTTAATTTGTAATAAGCAGAAAGATGAATATCTTCTATCAATTTTGGGCTGGACTTAAGTTCGAACTCCAAAAGGGGCTAGATAGCATGCTAACCATTTTTAAAGCAGAGATTCGCACGCAAGAAACTTTGGCGAGGTATCCGTGGTGCTATGATATATATAATGTCCGACAGTCAGGCAGCGCTTTAAGTAGTGAGGGCAGATATCCTCCAATCTAAGCTGACTGTCTTAACTTACTTAAAGAACACTGGCATAAACTAACAGGATTACTCTAGCCTGGCTATCAGGTCACGAAGGTAGATTGCGGACTTGCCTTGCAAAAGAAGGTTCTGTGGCTACTCAAAAAGGCAGATGGCAAATTAAGTCCTGGGAAAACAGAAGTAAACAAACATACTGTGGTCAAATCTCCCAAAACTAAACCAAACGCAAATATTCATTAACTACTCGCAACGGAGGAGAAGAACAAACCTCCCACTCAGCAAAACAAGCCGCTATCGCATAAAAGAGGACAAAATAGAAGAGTATATCCTCTGCCTTTGACCGCATAAGGTTCAAGCATCTAGGAATGGCGGTTCCATTGCCAGATACTATAAAAATGGCTCCCGGAAGAATTAGATTCACCATTAACTGGGTCTGACATTGTAGGATTAGGTCGCAAAAAATTTCGACGAGTGAGATGACGGTTGGGGTTGAAGGTTGAAGGTTGGCTACTACAACGCAGTCACGGCCCCCTAGAAAATAATATTAATAAGTTCGACGGACACTAAATGACATAGCTGAGCATCTGAAAGTACGGCTAATCTGGGTGCCTGGACATAGTAATATTCCGGGTACCACTCGTCCTGATTCGGACATTAACCACCAGCTGGGTAAACCGCTGGCCACTTGCAAACTGGAACTCTTACAGGAATCTCTCAGGATTGCAAATATTAATTGGCAAGAGAAGCCTGATTACCTGAGCAGACCTATTGGTCTGATTGAAGATGGCGTCTGCAGAATCAACGAGGATCTCAATAATATTTATGAGTGGTCTAAAAGGAATAAACTATCAGTTAATCCAAACAAATCAAGTTGTTTGGTAGTTTGTAGACACCCTATAGACAAATCGGAACTGCCACCCATATTACTAAATAATTCTGTTCTCGAGTTTGTCGATGTTGTTAGGAATCTAGGTATATTTCTAAACTCAAGTTTCAGCTGCTGCAGTCAGGTACATATCTCATATGCTGGGGAAAATATATGGTGGACTGCGACAGCTGTGGATAACATCTCGTTGTTTATCTTTCGGAAGGCGCATAAAATTGGCTAAAGCACTAATCTTACCGTTCTTTAATTAATGTAGTAATGTTTTTACCAAATTGGACTCTGTTTGTCATAGGAAGCTGACAGTCGCTTTTAATGATGTTACCCGATATGTGTATGGACTTCCACGTTATGCTCATGTGTCGCACCTTCCACCTATACTCGGAATCTCTATCGATGAATATCTTCAACGGCGACAGCTAATATTCTTGTATGATTTGCTACATAATAGGCGTCCTGGCTACTTATATGAGAAGTTGCGTTTCTTAAGTTCCGCTAGGGGAATTCGCATTCTTACTCCTAGATGTTTGTCTCGCTATGGTGAACGATCTTTCTTTGTCCAGGCTGTGCGTAAGTGGAATTCTCTTCCTAATTATATTCGGAGGGCGGGCTCCAAACGTAGGAAGCTTGGAATAGGAGTGACACACTGCTTTTTGTTTTTTATTCTTATTTGCTTACTTCTATAATTATTAACAATATTGTTTTGAATTCATGTTTATTTTCTTTCTTTTTATCTTTACTTCTTTGAGTTTTTTTTCACATTTTTTTATTTTATTTTTTCTTAATTTAGTCTATTTTAATATTAACACTGAATCTACCACTATTATTAGTACTAAGATAAGATTTATAATCTTCTGTACACATATATTAATAAAATTACTATTACTAGTACTATTACTATATGGCCAAAGCTTAACCCTAAACAGTCAAGACAACTCATCCTACTCGGACGCAAAACAATTAGCAGTACCGAAGCCGTTATCACGGGCCACTGCCTCACAGGTAGGCATACCGATAGACTGGGCGCGCCTTCAAACGACTTCTGCAGTAGTAGCCATGACGAAGAGGAAGAGGAAACCATACTTCACACCTCCTCAGTAACTGCCCATCCCTAGCCAACTGTAGGAACCGGTTTCTGGGCTCCCCCTTCTTTGAAGAGCTAACCGAATTTGGCTCCACTGACGTCAGAGACCTAGCTCGATTCATCAGGAGTTCCAAATGGTTCCCGACGACGGGTTAAGGCTGATCACCCTTCCCATCCCAGCTAAATTTATTTTGATTCCCCGTGAACTGATTCCACTGGAGACAAGGAACTGGCTCGGTGCACAGGGGGTAACATCTTCACCCTCTCCTTCTCAGATTTTGTTTCTGGGGTTTTTTAAATTTTTGTAGTTCCCATTTCCCTCAACCTTAATTCCTTTCCTGCCAAGGCTGTGCTTTAGCATCATAGGGCATCCCCTGAGCTTTGGCAACATCATATATATAAAAAACAAAAGCCTCAACTTGTGGTATCACAATTAGGCCAAGGTAAGTGTGCCTTCTTAGGCAGCCAATTTAACCTCACCTAACCAAAGTTCGACGGATCTGCCTGTGTTCTTCAAGAGCACAAAATATTGCAATAAAGTATTCCGAAACTTAAACTATGTACTTATGGACAAAACAGCCGAATTTTCCACAGAGAACACAGCCTTACGGAATCTGGGAACTGAAATCGATTATATTTCCATTCTCTTAACGAGACTTCTTCCAGCACTAGGAGAACGATCTAGTAACGGCACAGTTTCCAACAGAAAAGTTTGCATAATCTGTGATGCAATACTTTGTATTTAACTAGCTTGAGCAAGCACCCAAAAAACAATACCCGGTCCACGTCTCTATTTGTTCAAGTGAAAATTAAAAGCTTTTTTTACAGCAACACGATACATTTTTTCTGAAAAATTTCATATATAAAACTCAGGAAAGGTGTCCAAATCGACAATTGATAGAATGTTGCGATTACCACTTGTTGTACTTGCACTTTTTGTGCACCTTGCAGTTTCCAAATCGCTAGAGAAGTCGCAGATAACAAATGGTGATCCGACAGACGTTATATTCTTTCCATATCAAGCCTCAATTGAAATAAACGGCGAGCATGTTTGCGGAGCCGTAATTATTGCTAACAATTATCTCCTCTCCGCTGCGCATTGCTTCCCGGATCACACTAAAACAAAAAAACGTAAAGTTCGAGTTGGAACAAGCACCTTAGAATCTGGAGGACAACTCTACGATATTCGATATGTTTCGAAGCATCTTGCATACAGAGTTGTGAACACAACATTTCAACGAAATGCATTCGATATTGCCGTGGTGTGGTTGAAAAATGAACTAATATGGACTCAAAGGATCAGACCGATTGATCTTCCATCTCCAAAAGAAGTTCTTCCAGCTAACCGGGAAGGATTAGTTTCCGGTTGGGGCCAGCTTGGTGAACAATGTTACAAGTCTAGAGAATTGCGATACATAAGAGTGCCAATTTGGAAGCAAAAGGACTGTCTGAAAGCTTATGGTGTTAACAAAATAAGTAACCAAATGTTTTGTGCTGGAGATGATATGAAAGGTAAGGATGCGTGCTATGGCGACTCTGGAGGTCCATTGGTTTTACAAGGCAAATTATATGGAATCGTGTCTTGGGGTAAGGGTTGTGCTCGAATATGTAAACCTGGAGTGTACGCAAATGTGATTAGTTTGCTAAAATGGATTCGCCTTACAGTTGCTGCAGGGCCTATTGGTTAACAATTAAGTGTAAGAACAATTAAAGTTTTAATAAATTTTGTACAGCTTTAAGAATCGAATTATTTATTTCATTTTAAATAGAAGAATGGTGTTAAATCTGCACCATCCCAGATTCCCCTTAACCATCATGTTTCGAACTAATTAAAAAACATATATCCAATCAAAAAGTAATCTAAAACTACTTAAGACGTATACCTCAAAAAAGACCGAAAATAAATTAATATACTTGGAAGGTGGACATAGTCCGCAAGTTAGTACTATCAGAAACGAAAGCCTAGCATGGGAAACCAATTAAGAAAGGACTTAATGGACTTTCAGCTTCAAGTTCGTCAAAATCTGACTCCTACAGAGGATTTACAATTACAATTATTTAGCTGATTCCTTAATAAAATAAAAACAACATAATTAATATGAAGCCGAAACTAAAAATTTAATCTAAGCTGAACCGTAATGTTCCCACAGTATAAAAATTTAAATATCCACAAAAAACCCATCTACACCTAAACAAAAGGGCGTATTTTACTACGCTCAGCAAAGTAACACTCCCGTAATATATATCTGTATTATTATTCGAACCTTCTACATACCGAAAAAGTTTTCTGAAATAATGGCTCGTAGAATTGCGTGAGCCGTAAGCATCTACCTATATGGTATTGTGGTTAGCAACAAAAATTACTTTAATCGATCATTTTGTAGCCACTGAATACACACAGAATGTTCTGTCTAATTCGATTAAATAAATACTCAGCACAGGTTCTTTGGTGATCTGTCGCAAGGTTCAGTATTTGTACCACTACTCTTCTGTTGAAAGTCGAGAGTATATGTACTTAGTGCAGACCTGATACTTAGAATAATATATTGGAATAAGGAGGTAAAATATAAGAAGTTCATAGAAATGAAGTCTCTGCTATAACTGGAAAAAATAATACTTCAGAACCGATCTTAAGAAAAACTTCACTCGACATTCGTCAATAGTCTCGACATAGCAGTGCACGTGTCAATATTACAGTAAAGGAGATTGTTAGAACACCATTTAATAGAAGGCATCCACGTCAGAATGTAAAAGACCGCAATTCTTATCACAAAATATAGTATGAAATATTTTAGAGTCATCAGAATAACAAAGAATTTTCAGATTTTTTTTATATATATATATATATGACGTTGCCAAAGCTCAGGGAATGCCCTATGATGCTAAAGCACAGCCTTGGCAGAAAAGGAATTAAAGATGAGGGTAATGGTTACTGTTCCACATTCGTGTTGTTTTGCTTAGAAAATATTCCAGATAGTCGAGGCCCTCAGAGATTGAGGAATCGCTACTAAGTTTAATAGCCTTACGCTGGACTTTGTCTAACGCGGACAATGCGGTGTGTCCGGCCCCTGCCCAAATATGGGAATTATATTCAAGTCCAGGCCTAATGTGGGACTTGTAGATCAGCGCTCAGGTCAGGTGGGGTGAAATATTTCTTACATCTTTGTAGAAAACCCAAGATTTCATCGCACTTTTGGAGATTGCAAATATATGATCAGCCCAGCGAAGATTGCTGGATATCTGAATACCCAAGATGTTTACGGAGGGCGAATTGGGTATACTAACTCCATCGACTGAAATGGGTTGGGGCGTTTTTTTTAGGGAAATTAAACAGAATTAAGTTTTTGATGCATTAAACGAAACACGATTTGCTCTGCCCCAAATGTCGTTGTTTAATGATGTAAACATGCATTCTCGATTGACTTCTGTAGAATTTCCACGTGAATTTGTTACAGAATAAAATTAGTACGCGAAAGTAAGTGAGGGTAACAGAGATAAAAGATCATTAATAAATAGAAGAAATAATGTTGGTGAAAGAACTGAGCCCTGAGGTATACCGGCATTTATTTCGTAGGAATCAGATGTAACTCCGTCAATTACTACACGGATTAAACGGTCTGACAAGAAACTCTCTATCCATTTAACGAGAGTAGGGTGCAGACCAAATCTTTGAAGTTTAGCAAAAAGGGCAGCATGCCAGACTCTATTAAAAGCCTTTGAAATAACCAGACCGACAATTTCGGACTCACCAAAATTATGGAGACAATGATTCCAACGCTACGTTACAGCCGTTAGTAAGTCTCCGGTTGAGCGGCCAGCGCGGAAACCGTACTGGCAATAGTTGATAAGATGGTTATTTTCTAGATATTTCATCACCTGAGAGTTGATGAGCGATTCAAAAACTTTAGATATCATCGAAGTTAGTGCAATTGGTCTGTAGTTAGAGGGGTCGCATGCCTCTCCTTTTTAAAGTATCGGCTGGACATGAGCAAGTTTCTCTGCACTTGGAAACATTCCTGCGGTTCCACTTAGATGCCCTGAGCAATGTCACCAAATCACAGCCACGACAGCACCGACAATGTTACACTTGAGCGAGATTAGCTCTCTTGACCGAGTCAAGGTTCGGTCAAATCTGTCGGTGTGTTCCCTTTGCCATTTATTTTCATTGGGAATCTTAAGAAATGCTTGAATAATTTCCAGTTTGCATGTGGCTAACAGTTTACCAAGCAAGTGAGTTAGTGCGAGTTTAGTACAGTAGTGTCGATTCTCGCTAGCTCACCTGCTCTACAATTGACCGGAATGTTACTATACCCCAGCATCCATATGATTCGTACGTTGAGGCGCTCAGTCATGTCTTTCAGTGTTGTGCGGCATGTTCTGGCATTAGAGATCGTGTACACTCCCGTCAGATATTTAATAGCAGCTTGACTGTCTGTGAAGATACACATATTATCGGAAGACAATGTTTTGTTCTTAAGACTATTCAATATTGCTTTTATAGTCATAGTTTCTTCCTGAAAAACAATGCTAATCTGGCACAAAATGCATTCTGACTTTGAACTATCAGTGTACTGTGCACTGTTTCTCCCCATTGAGGGTGCCATCCTCCCATTCCTTTCTGGTAGGAATAGAGCAGTAAAATTTGGCGTTAAAAGAAAGCTTGAGTGTAGTATAGTCAGGATAATTTGTTATTTTACCGTCCAGAACTAAGGAGTGTCCGTAGTCGATACGCGTCCAAGTCTGGACACGACCGGCGTTTCGGTGTGTAGTATAGTTTGATTAACATCTTGTTAAAAAGCTGACCTTTTGATGCTGCTTTCGAGGAAGAGGCAAAGAAGTTTAGCTTTTCTTAATCAGAAATGCCGGTAATGTAAAGAAATTTTAATATTTTTTTATTTGTTTGTAGTTGAAGAATCCTCTCTAACGTTTTGGAAACGGCCTGAATCGAGTTTGCCTCTTACAGTTCCGATCTCCTTAAGTCTCTAAATCTTTTTGCAAAAGTTCTCCGACCTGGAACGGTTCATTGACGAAATCTCTGACGATACTCTTCAACAACTGCAGGTTCGCTGCGCACCATCAACATTACTATGGCCTTTTTATAGTTATCTGTTGTCAACAGAATGCAACCACCGGTCGCCGGTGATGGGGTTCGAACCTGACTGACTAAGACTTCCGCGATGAAAAGCCGACACGTTATCACTTACTCAACCGACATTTTAGGGTATACATATTTTATTACGATTTTGCTGAAACAGCTGAAACATGATTTTCATAAATGTAACCCTTAATAATTAAGTCTTTATGAATATCCACAAAAGAAAGACCTTTAAATGAATGTAGCCATAGAGGGCGAGGGGGAGACTGGATTGTACCTTATTTGAAAGCATATGTTATTTGCCACATGTTCAATGATGTCACTTAAAGATCACCCTGTGCTTAGTCATTTTAGAGCTATAATAGGAAAAACGAGGAAAGTCACATCAACATTTCTTAAAATAGCTTTAGCTCAAGAACCACTAAGAATTGACCCCTTCTTTCCATGCAATTTCCCAAATATTTCCCAGTGTGTTGCCATTTGATATTACGATCAAATCGTTTTTTTATGATGATAGATAGTGAAGCACTAGTTTGGCTGATGCAAGCTTCGAAAAGGTTGCTAACATCCAAGTACTCGTCAGACAATGATGAGCAATTTAGGAGGCAGGTACAATATTTTCTTAGAAGCGCAGGCATGAGATGTAGCTTGACAGAGGTAAAAGATTTTTCTGTGTTTTAAATTTCTTTTGAAAGAGAATACATTGACCACTATCAGGTCGATAGCAATAATTGTTACTGAGAAAAGCGGCCCTGACATACAGGCAGACAGACAGACACCGAATTCTCAGATTCTTTGATCTTTTAGGTACGGAGCCCCAAAAATGATATACAGATTGGTAACTTCAATGCGTACAATATGATGATACTGATGAGTCAAAACCAAAACAAAGTTTAAGCGACACAACCAAGGTCCTACTTATCGGTTATGTTTGAAGACTATGCGCTCTCCCTTCTGCATAGGTATTGTGGAAAGTCTCTGTTAACAGGTTCGCCGAATTCGTTTACAACAATAATGCTTAACCATAGCGCACTCCTACATTCAACTAGAATATTTTACAGTTGTTTGCCCCAAAAGCCCCTAGTAGGTGCTAGAATACACACTATTCGCCAGATTGGAGCTCTGTGACATTTTACTATTTCTAAAACTCAAGTGACATACGTAGGGGGGGGGGGGGGGGGGGGGCAATACCGTCGTATCGTATCTACAAGAAAGCCCCCAACATACGGAAAGTTCAAGTGCAGGTAAAGTAAACTAATATTGAAATGTAAGAACTTCGTAATTAAATAATCCAGAAACTGTGATTAATACTTACTAATCTTAGTACAAGGATACCAATGTTTGAAGTAAAACCTTTAAAAACTAAAATTGATATTTCTTTCTAAATTTATTTCAACAATATACAAGAATACCTTAAAACTTAAATTACTGACTAACGCCGTCGAGGACCTATATCCAAAACTAACTTGATCCATTCCAGGAAAAATGTAACCTTGGTATACACTTCTGGTAATCCTGGAATTCCACACTCTTCTCCCCACGATACTATTCCACACAATTTTTTACCTATAACTAGTGGACCACCTGAATCTCCTTTACAAGCACCTCTTCCATCTGTATATTGACCGGCACAAAACATTTCAATGCCAACCTTTCTTCCCAGAATTTTTTTACATTTGCTCTGCTCTAAAACCCTAACTTTTGCAAATCGCAATTCGTTAGGATTTGGATTTTTCTCCGTCATTCCCCAACCGGTTACAATACCTTCTGCTCCAGCAATGTCACAATCTATTTTAGGTAAGGCAATAGCGCGAACCGTTTCACCGAAAGTAAACCTTCCTCTGATCCACAATACCGCAATATCAAAAGCATATATCAAAAATTCGGCGTTGAGCAACGCATTAGCATTGTGCTTTACAAAATCTCGGACTTCAAAGACGGTACCGCCCGATTCACGATTAGTTGACCCAACTCGAACCTGATAGTGCTTCGGATCAGAACTTAAAGCGAAGCAATGAGCAGCTGTAAGCAATACATTGTTCCCAATTATTGAAGCTCCACAGTCTTGCTCCTTTTTGAACTCTATAGCTGCTTGATAGGGGATAGATTTTATTGTAGTCTTCTTGCCGTTAGATATGTTAGACTTCTCCAGTGAAAAGCCTCTGACAGGGCTATAACAAACCATCAGTAATGCTAGCAAAATCCCACGAAACATTTTTTTAAGTTTAATGGTTCTGAAAAGCGTACATCGAATATATACTCGCTTTTCGAAGTCGTTGCTTTCGTACTTCAGACTTTCTCTTTAGACGTTTGTTCAGTTGAGCAAATAATTAAAGGTGTCACCATACCTCGAAGTGATATTAGTAACAATTTGTATTCTCCCAATTAATTGATTATGTAAACACAAACAAGATAACATGGAACACTCACCTACACCTGCTCCTATTTGAACACAGCAGTTAAAAAAATTAGCGAAACTTGCGCCGGGGGGGGGGGGGACAAACACACAAGTAAAGTGAAATAAAATTAAAGGCGTTTTTTTCGAAGTTCGGTGTGGAGTACTTAGCGATACCTGCAGGGTGTTTCAGATCTGACGTGCAGAAATGAATGGAGTTATAGATCTCAAACGAAAAATGGTATAGCAGGGGGAAGGGGGGGGGGGGATAAATTTAATCACTCTTTTATTTTTATCTTTTGATCTACTCAACACAGCTACATCAAACAAACGCCATAAAACTACTATCACCATGACTTTTCCAAAATTCTCTGACAATGTTGATCTAACTCCTACCATTGCCAGTACAGTCACTTCCAAGGTTGAAAAAAATGTTTTGAAATTACCAAAAATTCAGCATTTTCCCAAATTTTCTCCGAAATTCATGCAATTAATAAACCTGATTTAAATTTTTATTAAATTGCCATCTTATTACCTTTCCAAAAAGATACAACATGCCTAGGTAGAAAAAGGATGTAGAAATTTATAAGTAAAGAAACTAAACTCTTCTTATCGAATTCAAAACGTATTACAATTAATCTTAGTATGTTACAAAAGCAGTTCAAAATGACCACCGCCATTTTGTGTGCATGCCAATAACCTGCTTCTGATTCCCTGTTCCAGGCATATTGTAGCCAGCATCTCCCGTATTTTTGTCGCTGCACTCCCAATTCTTGTAATTAAATACTATCTAGTGTTACCAGGGTTTGAATAAACTTCATTCTTCATTGTTTCCCATAAAAAAAAGTGCAATGGAGTAAGATCTGGAGATCTAGCAAAAGCAGAAGCAGGCCCAGGAATCGGTACACCTCGTCCAATCCAGTAGTTACAAAGTTTTTCATTTAGTAATTGCTTTCACAATGTTGGCAGTATGTGCTGGTGCTCTATGTGTTGGTAAAACATGTCCATTCGATTAATTAAAGGGATGTCCGCTATTGGATCTGGCAGTCTATTCTCCAAAATGTCCGCATAAATTTGACTGTTGAGCACTTGCGTCAAAATGAATGGTCCTACCAAATAATTGCCGATTATAGCAGCCCTAATATTGACACTGAATATCTGCTAGAATGAGGTCACCCTTGTCCTATGTGGATTAGTATCCGACCAGGTAGAGAGGTTGTGGAAGTTTGTGATGCCATCCCTCATCCGTCCACAGAATTCGGTTCAGAAACGCCCTATCGTCAATGTCGCGTTCCAGAAGCCAACCGCAAAGTTCCAGCCTTCTCTCGAAATCTGCTTGCAGTAGTGCTTGGACTGGGTGATAGTGATAGTGATAGTGATAGACGTAATCCCTCTCGATGAAAGACCCTCCAAACTTTAGCTGATGACACTCCTAATCATATTGCGACCCGCCTCGTGCTCGTTTTATGGTCTTGCCTGACTTAGAGTGATTATTTGCTGCTCGATGTCGGCAGAAGTTTCCGAAGTTTCGGGTCGTGTTTCCCTGCCGTGTGAAGTTACACTTACTGGTTTTTTTTAACTTTGAGGTGATCGTCGATTAGGGAATCTCCTTTGATATTCCAGTACATCCGCTGTCTCTGGATTTATGGAGCGCATACAACATTACGAAGAGTGATCATGACGAAGAGGGAAAGCACAATATAATACAATATCAGCACATGTATGAGGACAAAAAATAACCATTCACTTTTATAAGTGTGAAAAAATTAACCAAAATTGTTACCAATCAAATATAATTCAACGATTACACGTAGTTGGCTCAATAGATTCAATGCCATTTATGAATTTGTTCAAGTGGAACACATAACTTCACAGATCTCATAGCAACATTCTAGTGATAACAGCCAAAATTTCACTATAAAAGCTATCTGCAAATCTGAATATTGTCTAGAAGTTCCAGTATATACGATCAACATGTTGCTCTTAGTGGTTCTTGTATCGTTTTTTGGTTTCTCAAGTTGTGCATCCTCGAACCCAGTGTTTAGGATATTCAATGGTAAAGCTGCAAAAATCGACAGATTTCCGTACATGGCTGCTCTGGAATTTAAGCACAATCATCTTTGTGGAGCAGCAATTATTGGAGAAAACACTTTAATTACAGCTGCACAATGCTACTTAAAGGGTTCTACACCGGGGCAATACGAGGTTCGAGTAGGAAGTAGAAAACGAGACTCTGGAGGAGAAGTCTTCAAAGTTAGGCATATTACTAAGCATGAAGGAAGTGGTCTTACAGACGAGGAATATCTTAAATATTCCAATGATGTAGCCATTATTTGGGTAAAAGGTAATATGGCACAAAATAAACTAGTTAAGCCAGTCGCTTTGCCTCTGAAGAAAAGCAAGCTACCTGTTCTTAAGTTAGGATATGTAGCAGGATGGGGCAGAACTTCAGAGAAATCAAAAAAATCCCAAGATCTACTATACGTTAAAATACCAATCTGGGATCACGCCAGTTGCAGAACCCGTCTAGTAAACGGTAAACTCAGTCCTGACATGTTTTGCGCTGGAGGAGGGGATAATAAACAAGATACATGTCGTGGAGACGCTGGTGGACCACTTGTTGTTGGAGATACTTTATATGGAATAACATCATGGGGACATGGTTGCGGGCGCAAAGGTATACCAGGTGTTTTTTCAAATGTGGCATATTTTCGATCTTGGATTATGGCGACTCTAAAGGCCGGCCCTCCAGCCTAAACCAAAATTGTAACTGATTCAATTTTAATAATAAAGTACTTAATAAAAAATAGTATAACCATTTTTCTAACCTCAAAATATTATATGAGCACTTGTCTGTTTGTGCTCTTTGGAAATTATAGTAGTCTTGATGTGTCTCTTATACAGTACTTATCACTATAATAACAAATAGAGATATTCAAGTCATCACAACTATATACGCCTATTACATGCTTATCATACAGATATGCAGAGCACCATTTTTTAGGTGCTCGCGGTTTAATTTTTTGGGCAGACAAATAAACATAAACAAATTTTATTTTGTTGGCCTTTATGTTGAATGTATTTTTATCGAAAAAAATGTTTTTAATGAAAAAAAAACAATCAATGCAAAGCTGCGGGGCAAACAGTTTTTAGTCATGTCACCCCCGAAAAAATCACTCGCAACCAAAGAAATGAATTTTGATGCCATGCTTCGTGCCGTTAAAGGACATTTGCTGGAGAAAAAAGGCTTAAGGCCGTCTGCCCGTGAATATGGCGTTGATGGTATGACGTTAAGGCGCCATTCCAAGAAAGTTGCTGACCATTTTCGCGATATTTCAACAGTAGGTGATGATGAATTGTTGGAATTTATCCGCACATCTCATATGCACTTACCATCGAACACGGTTTGTTTTTTTTGTGTTATTTTTTGTTATTATTTTTTTCTGTAATTGTCTTTTTATTGACGTAATTGTTTTTTAATTTATTTTACACGCTTTGCTTTTTCGGTATCACAAGCAAATAAGCTTGTGCAGTCGGTACATTCTCAAGTGCGTTGAACATTATTATGGCCTCAGCATTACTGTATTGAGGGAATTGGCATTTCAGTTGGCGGTAAAACTCCAAGTGGACTATCCGTCTAATTGGAATGACGAGTCAAAGGCAGACCACCGTCTATGGTATAGGAGATTTATAACACGGCACAAGCAGCTCACACTTCGGACGCCTGAGCAAACATCGATCAACCGGGTCAAAGCTTTCTGCAAACCTAATGTAGACAAGTTTTTCGCAAATTTGGCCCGGTTGCTCGATGAACACCACTTTGATGGGACATCCTTGTACAACACGAAAGCAGGTTTACCACCGTTCCCACCAAAATCGGCAAAGGACTTAAGGGAATGCGACGAGTTGGACAATTGGAGGCTGCCGAGTGCAGTACACAATGGCTGTTATGGTCAGCGCAAGCGGTATTTCAATCCCGCCATTTTTCCTATGTCCCCGGAAAATATGCAGACGAGTTTTTTGAACAATGTATCCAGCGGTACGGCGGGATTTGCGAATGATTCTGGCTCGATGTGCCAGCCGGAATTTGCGCGTTTCATTCTACATTTTGTCACGTTCGTCAAGCCATCAATTGAATCGCCTGTATTACTTTTGGATTTGGCGGCTGCAAATGGCGTGCATATCCTTTCTTTTCCACCGCACTGCAGCCATAAGTTGCAGCCTCTGGACGTGTCGGTGTTTGGTCCAACAAAAACTTATTACAAGTCTCATTGCTCCGCCTGGCAAAAGAACAATGCCAATTAGGTAATATAGTTCTCTTCTCTTTCTGCTCTTTGATTTCTGACATCTTTTTTTTGAACAGGTCTTAGAAATACGACACATCGCCGATCTGGTTTGCACAACGTTGGATTTGGCGTTAACGCCAAAAACAATTAAATCTGGGATTCATCCATTCAATCTTGACGTTTTTACCGACGAGAATGTCGTTCGAGCAGTCAAACAAAATTCTAAGGAAGTCGAGGTTGATTCTGGACTTGACGTCTAAGAGCAACGGCGCATCGTTGTCGATTCATTGGACGTCGGCCATGAAGACGATGTTTTAACATCTCTATCTGCTTCTCGCTCAGTCATATCGACCAGAACGAGTGTGTCATCACTTTTTCACGAAATTGGTCCATTACAACCAGCTAACCTGAAACAATCGTCAAAACGTGGCCGAAAAGCAATAAAGAGTAGCAAACTGACTTCTCCGGAAAATATTGCTAATTTAAAGAAAAAAGCTGCAGCCAAAAAAACTACACCGAAGAAGGCAATGCCACCAGCAAAACGTCCCGCTAAAAATCCACCACCTGAGGATATGGAATTTTGCATCATTTACTTGAGGTTTTTGCCAAAAGATTTGACCCCTAAAAACTCCATAGAATTGAAGTGTCCAAAATTGGGCGGTCAATCAATTTTTACCAACAAACGTTGTGCAGAAGAGGAAGTGGATGATGATTGAATTCCATCCAATATCAATGCCGTGCACAGGATTTGCTCGTGGGGTGGGGGTTATCTAATTTCATTTAAAAAAAATAAAGGAGCTTTACAAAACTATCAACAAATAGTATATAAAATATGATATATTATGCAATTTAAAAATATGGTCATATACATTTTAGGTTATTTTTTTAGCATTTAAGTAAAATTTTTCCTAATGAAGAAGTTCAGAAAATTTTAAAAACCTTCCTGGGGGAAGGGGGGGGGGGGGGGGGGGGGGGTAACGAAGGCCCGTACGCGCACAGACCTGCGTTACACTATTAATTAATTCTGTAGATGGCTTCTTGGAAGAAGCTATTTGGTTCGTCGGATGTCGTGGTAAGTAAAATAACGGGGTCCCTTGCAGGATTGAGTCTTCCAACTCCCCATTTTATTAATTGATTAATGATGATATGACTGCGTACTCTGTCATTGGCTTTCTCTAGGTCCGAGGACAAGACATGGAATTGCCCAGCGCCAACCTCCAGTTCCAGAAGGAGGGAGGTTGTACCCCGTCCCCTTCTGAATCCATGCTGGTCCGTGGATAGTTCCTCTTCTAGCAGCTGCCGCAGCATTGCTCCCAGCTTTTTTTCTAGAAATCTGGAAATACAGGGTAGCAACAATATTGGACGAAGCATCTTTGGAGTAATTGAATATGATGAAGTGTTTGATTTTTTCATAAGTTATTTTTTTAAATATTTATTCATAAAATTTATTCGGTTTTATTATATTTACGAAACTGCAAATAACCTACAAAGCTTAAATTAAAACAGACTGTGGCGGTTTGTTTATACATATTTACTTTTCTGACAGGTTGCAGTCAACGGTGCTTGGACTTACTCAAAGAGCAAAATGAAAGAAGCCCCAAACGAAAATGAAAATCTAAAGAGTAAAACTAAAAGCATACAAAAAAAATACATAATTGATTTTTGTTTTAAATTTATTTAATAATTTACAATAAGAAAAAACATGAAAAGTTCAAATACTGACTAGGCACGACGAGGACCTGCATCCAAAACTAACTTGATCCATTCCAAGAAAAATGTAACCTTGGTGTATACTTCTGGTATTCCTTGAACTCCACAGATATCTCCCCAAGACACTATTCCACACAATTTGTTACCTATAACCAGTGGACCACCTGAATCTCCTTTACAAACACCACGTCCATCATTATATTGACCAGCACAAAACATTTCAATGCCGACCTTATATTTTCCCAGAATTTTTTTACATTTGCTGTGATCAAAAATCTTTACTTTCGCATATCGCAATTCCTTAAGATTAGTATTTTTCTCCGTTATTCCCCAGCCGGATATAATACCTTCTGCTCCAACAGTATCACAAGCCTGTTTAGGTAAAACAATAGGACTGATCCTTCTATCAAAAGTAAAACTTCCTCTGACCCACACAACTCCAATGTCAAAGGCGTATCTCAAAAAATCTAAGTCGAGCAACGAAAAAGCATTGTGCTTTACAAAATCCCTAACCTCAAATACCTGACCACCCAATTCACGATCAGTTGATCCAACTCGAACCTGATAATTCTTCGGATCAGGATTTGAATCTATGCAATGAGCGGCTGTAAGCAGTACATTTTTGCCAATTATTGAAGCTCCACATATTTGCGTCTTTTTTAGTTCTATAGCCGCTTGATACGGAAACTGTTTTATTGTCGTCTGCTTGCCATTAGATATAAAAGATTTCTCCAGAGAAAGGCCTTTGACATGACTGCCAGAAACTATAAATATTGCCAGCAACACTAAACTTAACATTTTTGATGATTTTTCAGTGTTTAATGGCTCTAAAAGAGCGTGGATCCAATATATACTAGATTTTCAAAGTCATTGCGTGCGTACTTCGAGCTTTTACTTTTGTTTATTCAGTTGAGCAAATATTTGAGAGTGTGGAAAGTACCCAGCTCAACAGATTGTGGCAACAGTTGAAGGTGTTAGCGCAGAACCGAACCAGGTGGAGAGTTAATGTAGGGGAGGTCCTATATCCTACAAGGAGTAAAATAAATCAGCGAATACGTAAAACGGCAAAAGAACGACATTTAAAAAAAGAGGCATTTTAACACTACTAAAATTAAGCTGAACATTAAACCAGTTATATACTACGACTAGTCTAAATAGTTCAAACGGGGAACTTAGTGGTGTGGAGTCATTAAACATAGGTATGAACAATGGCAACGGTGTAGCCTTCTCCAGGTAATATATTCTGACCAGCTTTATTAGGCCAGTAAAGTAGTACAATGACTGGTCTAAATCTTTCAACTGGTATAAAATTAAGTATGAGGTCTTAAAATGTGCTACTATATGACATTTTTAGGAACATTCTTGCTCACTTTCTTAGGGTAAATCGATCTTATGAACTATACCAGCAACTTACATTGACTCATACGATAGGTCTAAGTCATTTAACCAGGAATGTACAGTGGGATCAAAAAATTTGAAACCATAATGCATTCAAAAAATAAACTGAAGTGTTTTAAATCATTAAAAAAGTTACTTTTTTTTTATACGATGTGGCCAATTCCTAGGGGACAACCCTTTGATGCGTTAGCATGGTTTTGGCCGGAAGGGAATTAGGGTAAGGGAAATGAGGAAACTTGAGTCTTGTTTGCATCGCTGCGAGCTAGACAACAGCCCAGAGACGGAGTGGATTATTTAATTTCTTAATAAAAGCTCACGGTCATCTGGTCTCGAACCCGGGACCCACGGCATGTTGGTCTTGCCGCTCAACGCATTGATCCAACTCCGTCTCCGATTTATTGAATTCATGAAGGTGCGGAAAATACCCCTAGTAATACTATATTTTGAAGACAAAATATAACCATTCACAGTGTTACAAGTGTGAAGAAATGATCTACAGTTTTAATAATCAAACATAAAAACGATTACACGAGACTCAAGAGATTCAATGCCATCAAACCATATTGAATTCAGAAAAAATTTTCAAACTCTTGCTGGCATTTGTTTTCTAAATCAAGGAAGAGCAAAAATTGTATAAAGCTGTTCAAATGGAAAATATAATCCCACAGATCATATAGCAACACACTGTAAATAATGAAGAAAGTTTTGCTTTAAAAGATATTTATTTACACACCTGAACACTGTTTGTACGTTCGGGCACATAGGATCAGCATGTTTCTCTTAGTGGTTGTTAAATCGCTTTTGGTTTCTTAAGTTGCACATCATTAACGGCATTGGTAAACCTGCTAAAATCGACAAATAACTCTGCTCTTAAATACTCTGGAATTTAAGCGCTATTATCTATGTGGAGCAGCAATGGAGAAAACACCTTGCTTATAGCTGCACAATACGAGGGTTCAAGTAGGAAGCAAAAAACTAGAGGCTGGAGGAGAAGTCTTCAAAGTTAAGCCTATTACCAAGCACTAAGGAAACGGTTAATCAGATGAGGAATAACTCAAATAGTCCAATAGTATAGCTATTGCTTGGGTTATAGGTAATATAGAACAAAGTGAAGTAGGTAAGCCAGTCGCTTTTCCTCAGAAAAAAGCAAGCTACCTGTTCGTGAGCTGGGATACATAACAGGATGGGGCCAAACTGCAGAGAAATCAGAAAATTTCAAGAAATTACTATACGTTAAAATACCAATCTGAGATTACGCCAATTGCAGAACCCCCCTAACAAAGTCAACTCAGTCCTGACATGTTTTGCGCTGGAGGAGGGGATAATAAACAAGATACATGTCGTGGAGACTCCTGTGGACCACTTGATGTTGGAGATACTTTTTATATCATTGTCACATGGTTGCGGACGCAAAGGTATACGAGGAGTTTTTTTTTAATGTAACATGCATAGACGTAACGAATCAAAAAATTCAGGCATGCGGAGGATGCCCAAGAAAAATAAGGAGAAATATTTCAATCGACCATTTATTGAAGGTGACGTAAGTGATAACGTATCGATCTTCCATTGCGGAGATCCCAGGTTCGAACCACACCGGCGCATAGTGGCCGAAATTTAAAAAAGGAAATGAAAAAGCAAATGAGCTGGCGCGGTGGGGCGCAAATGAGGACACTCCAATAATGCTCAACCTGAGCATACCCATCCATGAAATCAGAAAGGAAATCATGGAATGGGTAACGAGGAGGCACAAAGAGAAATGGGAGGGATCCGACATCGTCAGACATACAAAGGCGTTTTGGGGAACTCTCAATGCACATGAATCTGAAAAGATCATTAAGCTTAACAAAGCCAAACTAAAACTTCTTGTTGACCTTGTGACAGGACATGCAAGACTAAGAGCTCATGCCATAAAAATAGGAAGGGCAAACACCAGTCTATGCAGGGGATGTTGGGAAGAAGACGAGACCGTATTACACGTTCTCGGCCAATGCCCAGCCCTAACGCAAAAATGATCTAGAATCTTAGGAACATACTACTGCGTAGATTTAGCAGAAGTTAACAAATCAGGGTATAATCAGGTATGGCTCGACAGTGGACTTTAGGGTGCGTTGCCGAGCAGGGGGCGTACAACGAGCCACTATAGCCCTCAGTGCATGGAAGACATGCATCCTTCCCTCCTCGAAAACCAACCAACCAACCAATTAGTGATTAAGAATGAATTTTTTAGCTCTATGTAAGTTAGTAAGTTGTTAAAGCATTTATATATTGCTAATAAATTATTATTATATATTATAAATTTTGGGCTTCCGTCCAGATGGATTGAGATCATCAGTGGTCTGTATAGAGATTCAATGATTCTCATAAAGCATAATGGGCATATATTGTCTCCTATTCCGTTTCGTCGGGGGTATCAGGCAGGGATGCCCGTTGTCAGGAATGCTTTATGACTTTTCACTGGAGCCGCTGTTAGTAAATCTTCGTCGTAAATCTTCACTTACCATACACTACTATAAGGCCACTTATTCTAGTGTATGCGGAAGACCTGTCTATATTTGTAACGAAAGATGATGCATTTCCAGTCGCTCGTAGGGTTTTCGAACAATATGAGCGATTAGCGGGGGCTAGGGTTTACCTAAGCAAAAGCCAAGGCGTATGGTGTATGAGGTGGCGGAATCGTTCACATTCTCCCCTCGGCATACAATGGACGAATACTTGCCTGAAATATTTAGGTGTATATCTGGGGCTCGATGGTAAAACATCTAATAGCCGCATGGCTCTGAAGAAACTCTCTGGAGCTGTGCACCTGTTAAAATCGGACTGCTTCGAAGAAGCCTTCGTGAAACTTTTACAGGCGAAGGTCGTTGACGCCTTCTGGGGGGAAGACGATGGGTCTCTGAAAGCACGCTCTGCCGACCAGTAGCGGAGGGTGGTTTGGGTCTTACAGACATGGTCGTGAAATTTCGTTGTCTTCAGGTACGGGCATTCCAACGAGTGTTCTGTCAAAGAGATAACTTAATTTCGCAGCTGTGGGTAAGTTCTATGGGGGGTAGCGGCGCAGGAGAGCACTACTATCTGCTTTCGGTTCGCCTGGGGCAGAATAAGACCAACATTTCATTTGCGATGGAATGAGCTTGGGTACGGGGATTTCTCAGCAATTCCGATCAGGTTGAACCCTGATTTAGTAGATTCCGTGTTCATTAATGCTCGAGGTGTAACGGCCGATACAGGACAACTCACAGTTCTTGGAGACATCATTGATGCTTCTGGGAACACACTTATACACCCCCACACTACACAATTAAATGAATTGGTGGATACAGCACGAGAGCGTTTTAGTCGTCTCTCTACTAGGGAACCTAGCACTGAGGTGATAAACGCTTTCGTAATTAATCGACCGCCGCACACGATATTCAGTACACTCACTTCAGGTAGGCTGCGCGAGCTCTTCGTAGGAGTGAATCCTACGGATATCTAAGGGGTTAATAGATGGCGCGCACATCTTGGGGTAGATTTGGGAGTAATGGGGACTATAACTAGCAGAGTCATCTATAGTTATCCGTTCAATTACAAAGACTCTGATGTGGCATTCAAACTGCTCCATCACAGCCTCGTGCATTCAAACCAGCTGTCGCATATCGATCGACGAATTCAAAGAGCCTGCACGGTTTGTGGTGGTGAAGGAACCCTGTTCCACAGATACTTCACATGCCCGACCTTGTGCGACATTAATAATCTTGTTCGCGATATGTGTCAGCATATCTGCCCGACATTCAGTATTACAAGAACGTCGTTTTTACTGGGGCCAAGGACATGTAACCAGGTAAATTGCTTGATAAGCTTTATCTTAACACTTGCTAAATCGACAATTCATCTGTACTGCATGCGGATCGAGCCTGGGCAACAGCCCACTAACCCACAGTTTCACACACATGCACTTAAGAACCACTTCATTGCCAGATTTATGAGGCGATTACGTCTAGAGTTCATGGCAACGAAGGCCGACACATTCAACTGCACCTGGCAACCTTTATCGTCGGCGCGGAACGGAAGCCTTGTCTTTCACTGGAAATAACAGGCCGCAGATTTGCAGCAGCTTGTCCACGAAGCTTCTCTTCGCTGCTGCGGGAAGGACAAGTCTCACGTTGGAATCGTAGAACTGGGAGGATGATGGGAACAGTTTGCAGACGTCAATGACTCTGCAGACTGGTCCCGCGGGACTCTAATCGGTTCGAAATTTTTGTGCGTTCGTTTAGAACATGTTTGGATGTGTGCTCCCGGAGGACTAGAAAAGTGGCGAACGGCTCTACGGAGAGGGCATTTGATTGGGAGCAGTGGTTCCCGAAGTAGGAACTTTGCCCGGTGCTGCATCTACCCTCTGGAAACACTCAGACAATCATGTTCTTGTTTAAGTTTCTTCACGATTTCGGATATTTTTGTTTAGTGCTAGGAATTTTTTCAAAATTTTTGAGAACTTTTCTTAGAGCTGGCACTAGTTTGGAGGCATTTTAAAATTTCTTGTATTTTCTTTTTTACAGGTTTTTTACTATTTTTTTTTGCCTTCAAGTTTTAGAGTCGTTTTTAAAGTAACGTACCGTGTCATTTCTTATGTTCTTTTTGATCGTTAACTATTGTGTCTTTTGTTTTGAATATTGTACATTTTTTAGGGTAGCTAGAGTTTTGTAGGATTTTTTGTTTATACCGATTGTGCCAAATAAAGTGCCATTATACATAAAAAAAATTATGTATTATAGTAGCTTGAATAAGGTGACTATAAACTTTTCATAAACCGAGAAATTTGTGAACATGAAAATTTCAAAATGCGATATCATTGCGGAAAAAAAGAAGATATTTGAAAAAACTCAACGGCATTTGAAAGAGAAAGACTTGTACTATAAGGCCCTACACATAGTTCTTTAAAAAAAAACATCGCGATGCTACATAACCTCAAATAAGACAAAAAAAACAGTGTATTACACTTTGAGGTTAGAATATATCAAAAACCTCACGTGACAGAGCAATTCTGGGCCAGATTCCGGATTCGGTTTCAGCGGGAGAAATTACTAAGGAAACAACTATATTATCCAGGGGGAAAATCCTCGCAGGCCTGTGATTGTTAGGTACTTGTCTGGCCGCTAAAGTCCCACTTCCTCCCATGTTAACTAAAACATAATTACATGAGGTCTGTTCACGTACCTGCAGGAACTATAATTCCTGCGCAGGAAACTGCAGAAAGTCGTTTTCGTACTCAGTTTGACAGTAGTTTTTTGCTGACATCACAGCTTTCCCACCTTCAGGAAAGTTCAGGAATTTGCGTGTAGCTTTAAACTGCCTTACTTTTCCTTACTGTCACCGGCTGATGCTGATGTCAAATAGTTGAGTTGTGTATTTTTGAGGTTATAGTGGCACTCTTCTCCTTTTTCAGGAAATTTCAGAAAACTCTTTTCGTACTTTTGACAAGTGCACCTCCGCCATATAAAGAAGGAAAATGCACGAATTTTCAGCTGCAGAAGTACGTGAACAGAGCTATGTTCTTTTGATTTTCTTTATGAAAGCAATTAAGAACCGTTTTATTTATCTTGTTTCTCCTTATTCATGTTTGTAAACGATTTACAAGATAAATCAAAGCAACAAATTAAAGCGAAAAACTTTTCATAACCACAATGAGTGAAAACATCATGAAATATTACTTACCTTAATGCTATCTGAGCAAAATTTTATTTAAATCACTATATAATAACAACTATCACAGTAATCACATATATCACACATTTAATTAGGTACTTACACGTTTTATATTAAATTAAAAAGTTTACAATTTCATCTGCGAGAAGGTTCACTACACAAAAGTCATAACTGTTAATTCATTGAAAAAAATTCCATTCTACATTTATTTTATTTCCGCCAGGGCCGCTGGCTCAGTTTAATTTACTATTAAAAGATTATAAATATATTCTTTCAAGAAGTGTAAGCAACAGAAATTGAGTACATGTTTCTTTTGATTAATTAATTAGTTTTAAATAAAGCTTTATCATATAAAAAATGTATTTAATGTAAATTATTTCCAAAATATATAACCAAATTAAAAACTTAACATCTCTTGCACCATCTGGCTGTTCATGCTGATAGTTTGAATAAATAAAACATTTATTTGACATGCCGACTGACATTCATCTGACAACTAACGATTAGCAAAGCGTAGGGCAAGTGTCGGTTTATTTCTCGCTAAAAATAATTTCTAATAATTTATGTTCACTAATTTTGTGTTTGTGTAAAATTATAAAACACTTCAATGATGTCCAGAAACTCAGCGTAAGTGCAAAAACAGTACAACAAAAAAGTAAAACAATGATTTGAAGGTTATAAACTTTTTAGGCGTGATCGAGAACGTGAAAGAAGACGCTCGCGGAGCAGATCTAAATCACCCGAAAGGGAAAGGAAACGTAACAGGCGGTCAAGAAGTCGTAACAGAGATGACCGACGTCGACGAAGATCTAGGTCTAGGCCACGTCGCAGTCCTGACTATGGACGCGAAAGGAAATAGTAAATTAACGCACTTTCAAAGTTTTAATTCGCCTAAATTATACTGCAATTATGTACTTCTAGTCGGGGAAATAATCGGAGATCAATATCTCCAAGGGAAATGAATAGAGATCGTGATCGTGAAAGGGAACGTGAACGCGATCGCGACAGAGAAAGGGAACGCGAGCGGGACCGTGAACGAGAATCGCGACGTGATCGGTCGAGGTCCCGGGAAAAGGATGAGGCACGAGAGAAAATTTCGGAAAAGATAAAAGAAGAAAAACAGGAGTCACCGCCCGTCGAAACAGTCGACAAGGAAGAGGAACAAAAACGTCTTGAACTCGAAATGATTAAGAGACGAGAACGAATCGAACGTTGGCGAGCTGAACGAAAATTGAAGGAACTTGAAAATAGTAAAAAAGAAATCAAAGCAATTGCTGTGCCGGCAGCGAAAAAATGGAGCTTGGAAAATGACTCGGAAGACGAGGAGGACTCAAAGGAAAAAATCAAAAAGGAAGAAGCAGAAGCAGAGCAAGTGGAAGAGATCGACCCCCTTGATGCTTTTATGCAGGAGGTAGACAAAGAGGTTAAGAAAGTCAGTCAATTTTCCAATCATGTGGGAAAAGGCCCTGACAAGGGAGTCATGATTGTCACCGGAATTGCCAAAAAGAATACTGAAAAGAAGAAAGGTGAACTGATTGAACAAAATCAAGACGGACTGGAATACTCCAGTGAAGAAGAATTGGAAGATATCAAGGATACGGCTGCTAATCTGGCCAATAAGCATCGCAAAGAATTGGCAAAAATTGACCACTCTGAAGTGGACTACGCACCGTTTAGAAAAAACTTTTACGTAGAAGTACCCGAGCTTGCAAAATTGACTCAACAAGATGTTGAAAAATATCGCGAAGAACTTGAAGGAATTCAAGTAAAAGGAAAAGGATGTCCGAAACCAATCAAGGTAAGATGCAACACCTTTCAAAACTGTTCACCATTTTCACTTTGTTTCGCTTAGACTTGGGCACAATGCGGAGTATCCAAAAAGGAATTAGATGTGTTAAAAAAATTGGCATTTGATAAGCCCACTCCAATTCAGTGTCAAGCAATTCCGGCGATAATGTGCGGAAGAGACTTAATCGGAATTGCTAAGACCGGGAGCGGGAAAACTTTGGCATTTATTCTACCTATGTTTCGACACATTCTGGATCAGCCACCGTTGGAAGACGGGGATGGACCAATTTCAATAATCATGACACCCACTAGGGAGTTATGCATGCAAATCGGAAAAGATATCAAAAAGTTCTCGAAATCAATTGGACTTCGGCCGGTTTGTGTTTATGGTGGCACAGGCATATCGGAACAAATTGCCGAACTTAAGAGAGGCTCTGAAATAATCGTTTGCACTCCTGGACGTATGATTGACATGCTTGCTGCTAATTCAGGACGAGTGACGAACTTGCGAAGAGTTACATATGTTGTTCTGGATGAGGCTGACCGGATGTTTGACATGGGATTCGAACCACAGGTAAATTTATTGCTCCATAAATTGAGGAATATTATCTTATTATTCCACGTGAAATTACAGGTAATGAGAATTATTGACAATATTCGACCAGACCGTCAAACTGTTATGTTTAGCGCAACATTTCCGCGTCAAATGGAAGCACTTGCCCGGCGTATCTTAAAGAAACCAATCGAAGTTCAAGTTGGTGGACGTTCTGTAGTTTGCAAGGATGTCGAGCAGCACGTTTCAATTTTAGAGGATGAGGCTAAGTTCTTTAAATTGCTTGAACTTTTAGGTGTATATCAAGAGCACGGAAGCATTATTGTTTTCGTAGACAAGCAGGAAAATGCCGACATTCTTCTCAAAGATCTTATGAAAGCTGCATATCCATGCATGAGCCTGCACGGTGGTATTGACCAATTCGATCGGGATTCAACAATTTTGGATTTTAAATCAGGAAAAGTTCGTTTACTTATAGCAACCTCTGTAGCTGCGCGGGGTTTAGATGTTAAGGATTTAATTCTAGTGGTTAACTACGACTGCACCAATCACTACGAGGATTACGTTCACAGGTAAATTATTGCAACATAGTAAAAAACCTAAGCTGAGCTAAAAACTCATTTTAGATGTGGTCGTACAGGAAGAGCTGGAAAAAAAGGTTTTGCTTGGACCTTTCTCACACCAGAACAGGGTAGGTATGCTGGAGATATAATTCGAGCTTTAGAATTGTCTGGTGGAACAGTACCGCCTGATCTACAGCAATTGTGGGACAAATACAAAGCGGCACAGGAAGCAGAAGGTAAGAAAGTCCACACAGGGGGCGGTTTCAGTGGAAAAGGTTTTAAATTCGACGAGCAGGAAGCAAATGCTGTCAAAGAGAGCAAAAAATTGCAAAAAGCCGCTCTTGGTCTTGCAGATTCCGACGACGAGGAAGACATTGAAAATGATATTGATCAGCAAATTGAAAGTATGTTCGCCGCGAAAAGGAATGTTAAAGAAACTCCAGTCATTCCTACAAATATTTCTGTTCCGGCTGCACCTGGTGGAACTACTGCTCCCACGGCTGTTGTAAATGCAGCAAGTATTGTTTCCTCGACAGATAAATTGGAACTTGCCCGCCGTCTGGCATCGCGAATTAATGTTGCAAAAAATTTGGGTTATGAAGCTAAGGGTGTTACTCAACAGGCTGCTGAAGCGATACTTAAAGGTGGTGGATCGCAGCCTTTAATTACGGTAAGAGAAACTTGGCAGTTTTTACTAATTGTTAGTCTTACCTAAATTTCGTTTCATTTGTAGGCTCGTACTGTTGTAGAACAATTAGCAGCAAAACTCAACAACAAACTGAATTATCAACCAAAAGAAGACGAAGACGGTCTCCTACCTGGACAACAGTCAATATTCACTAAATACGAGGAAGAACTTGAAATTAACGATTTTCCGCAACAAGCTCGTTGGAAGGTAACATCCAAGGAAGCTTTAGCGCAAATATCCGAGTATTCAGAAGCTGGTCTTACCGTACGTGGTACATATGTTCCGCCAGGCAAGAATCCTCCTGAAGGAGAGCGTAAACTCTACTTGGCAATTGAAAGTTGTAGTGAACTTTCTGTACAAAAGGCCAAACGAGAAATTACACGATTAATTAAGGAAGAACTCTTAAAATTAAGTTCAGCACATCATGTCTTCAACAAGGGCCGATACAAGGTTTTGTAAATATTCCACTTTAGATGGAAGTTATAGCTAACATCCAGTTTATTAAATTTTATTGTATTTGATAGGATTAAATATTAACACGAGAATTGTAATTAAAAAGTACATTTGAAAATGGGTTTAATTGAAAGATTGGGACGATAAAATGTGACCATTTTCGTACAATTAGGTGCCTAAGTAGGCACACTTAGGCCAAAGAGGCCCTTTGTGCTACCACGTTGAGGCTTGAATTTAACAAACCCCATAGAACTACCTTAGGAATAAGAGGGTTAACATGTTGCCCCCTGTGCACCGAACTATTTTCTTGTATCCAGTGGAACCAGTTCACGGGAAGTCAAAATAATTTTGACTGGGCTGTGAAGGGTGTTCAGTCTTAATTCATCGTCAGGAACCATTTTGAACTCCTGATAAATCGAGTCAGGTCTCTGACATCCGTGGAGCCTAGCTCGGTTAACTCTTCAAAGAAGGGGGAGCCCAAAAACCAGTTCCTACGGTTGGCTAGGGCCGGACAGTTACCGAGGAGGTGAAGTATGGTTTCATCTTCCTCTTCGTCGTGGCAACTCCTACAGAAGTCGTTTGAAGGCACGCCCAGCCTGTCGGCGTGTCTACCTATGAGGCAGTGACCCGTGGTTACGGCTACTGTACTGCTAATTATTTTGCGTCCGAGTAGGATGAGCCCTCTTGACCGCTTAGGGTCAAGCTTTGGCCATATCTGTCTGGTAATCAGGCAGGTCTGTTCCTCTTGCCAGTTAGTGTTAGCAATCTTGAGAGCTCCAGTTTGCATGTAGCTAGCGGTTTACCGAGCTGGTGGTTAATGTCCGAATCAGGACGTGTGGTACCGATTCTCGCTAGTTCGTCGGCCCTGCAATTGCCTGGAATATCACTATGTCCAGGCACCCAGATGAGCCGGACTTTCAGATGCTCAGCTAAGTCATTTAGTGTTGAGCGACATGTTATAACAGTTTTGGAGGTTGTGTATACTCCCGAAAGGGATTTAATAGCGGCCTGACTATCTGTGAAAATACATACGCTCTCTGTAGGTAGCGTTAGTTGATTCAGGCGGTCCGCAGCTACCTTTATAGCCATGATTTCTGCTTGAAACACGCTGAAGTAGTCAGATAAGCGGAATGAGACATCGAGGTCCAAATGTTCCGAGAATATTCCTCCACCCACTTTGCCATCCAATTTGGAGCCGTCAGTGTAGAGATGCACTGAGTTTCTCCCATTGGGGAGGACCTTTCTTCCATTCCGATCTGGTGGGAAAGAAGGAATCGAATTTTGTTCCAAAGAAAGGCTTGGGCGAGGTGTAGTCGATATTGCTGGCAGTTCTACTGTGCAATATTTTGGAGTGACCGAAATCAGTTCGCTTCCAGGTCTGGAATCACCCCATACATAAGAATAGGCCGTATGACACTTGTATAAAGCCAATTCACAATGCGTGGTTCCATACCCCATCTTTTCCCTATAGCCTTCTTACACGAGTACAGCGCTACTGTAGCTTTCCGTACTCTTTCCTGGATGTTAGGCTTCCACGTAAGTTTTCTATCTAGGACTAGACCTAGATACTTAACCTGATTACACAGTTCCAGCCTAACCCCGTCTAGTGTAGGGCAATTAATACTAGGTGTTTTATGCCTCCGAGAGAAGAGTATTAACTCTGTTTTGTTTGGGTTTATACCCAGACCACACCCATCACTCCATGATGAAATCGGCGTAGGCAATAACCTTGTGACCGGACAACTCCAGGTCTATGAGTAACTCATTCAGAGTTAAGTTCCATAAGAGTGGTGAAAGGATTCCTCCCTGAGGGGTACCTCTAGTTACAACTCTTTGGATATTGGATCCTCCTAGGCTGGAGATAATGACCCTGCTTTTTAGCATGAGGGATCGTCGATTTCAAGCCTCCTCAAGGATGCCATTATCTCCTCTGATCTAATATTGTTAAAAGCACCCTCAATATCAAGGAAGGCTGCAAGTGAATATTCTTTCTGTAGTAGCGAATGCTCTATGATTGTGGTAAGTTCGTGTAGGGCTGTCTTTACGCACTTACCTTTAGTGTAAGCATGTTGCGAGATGAATGGATGAAGTTGAAGTTGGATGAAGGTAAACTAGCATCACTTTTGGTCAAGAGGCTTGGGGTAATGGGCGTTGTTGAGAGGATTTTCCGCAAACGACTCTCTTCAAAGGTGCTTTCGATTTTATTACAGAAGCCCTCCCGTGAGGATCGTTTCGCTTTCCTAATCAGTTTCTTAAATTTCGTACAATTAGGTCAATCCAGATCAGATGAATCCAGCTAATTCTCAAAAGCTAAGGAAATCTTGGGTTAAAGATTAGTAAATTTTTTCGA
The DNA here is from genome assembly GCA_964036015.1 of Leptarthrus brevirostris. Classification (NCBI taxonomy): domain Eukaryota; kingdom Metazoa; phylum Arthropoda; class Insecta; order Diptera; family Asilidae; genus Leptarthrus; species Leptarthrus brevirostris. Next base: position 14,002,548 of record OZ038373.1, read on the forward strand.
GAGAGAGCGACAGCGTATCTTTCCAAATAAACCGGACAGAAGGCAACTTTGTCTTCTTTTCTGTACAGTTGACCATACCTAGAATGTGGTTTTACCCAAGTTTGGTTGGTTGATTTTCGAGGGGGGAAAGATGTGTGTATTCGATGCACTGATGCCTATAGTGGCCCGTTGTACGCCCCCTGCTCGGCAACGTACCCTAAATTCCACTGTCGAGCCAACTGATATCCGTAACCAATTGGATAATTCGATTATACCCTGATTTCTTTACTTCTGCTTTGGCCGAGAACGTGTAATACGGTCTCGTCTTCTTCCCCACATTCCCTGCATAGACTGGTGTTTGCCCTTCCTATTTTTATGGCATGAGCTCTTAGTCTTGCATGTCCTGTCACAAGGCCAACAAGAAGTTTTAGTTTGGCTTTGTTAAGCTTAATGAATCTTTTCAGATTCATGTGCAGTGAGAGTTCCCCAAAACGCCTTTGTATGTCTGGCGATGTCGGATCCCTCCCATTTTTCTTTGTGCCTCCTCGTTACCCATTCCATGAATTCCTTTCTGATTTAATGGCTGGGTATGCTCAGGGTATTATTGGAGTGTCCTCATTTGCGCCCCACCGCGGCAGCTCATTTGCTTTTTCATTTCCTGGGATGCCGCAGTGCCCCGGAACGTATATTAGGGTGACATCGTTTTCTCTCCCTAGTTCCGTGAGGGTCTTTTTACACATCCCTCTATCGTTTTGGATTTAACCTTGGCGTTAGTTAACGATTTGATGGATACCTGGCTATCCGTGCATATTGCGATCCTGGTGGATGTTATTCCTCGTCCTATTAGCTGTTTAGCTCCTATCTCTTTCGCTGCGATTTCACATTGAAGAACCAAAGAGGAGTCGTTAACCCCTCCCCATAAATTCAGGTTTAGTTCCTCGGACGATATTCCAAAGCCACAGCTACGCTCGCATTTTGAACCATCTGTGTAAATCCTAAAGTGTTTTCTTGAATCATCCTTACTTGGGTTTATCTTCAGTCCACAATCCTGCGCCCAAGAGGTTGCCGTGTCGATTGCTTCTTGAAGTAAGTATCCTAAATTTTCTTCTAACTTACCTCTGACTACTATCGGCTAGATCGTCCGCATAACAGGTTACGTGAAGAAATTTCTCCGATAGGGTTTCAAGTAGTTCGTCAATCACTATCAGCCACAGGAATGGTGAAAGAATCCCTCCTTGTGGAGTTCCTCTATTTACCCGCGCCGTCAGTTGCTCATTTCCGAAACCTGTAATTATAATTCGGTCTTGATCCACTTGATTATACTGTGATCTGTCCCCTTATCTCTCAACCCGTAAAGATTCTTATCGATTCTGACGTTGTTGAAGGCCCCTTCTATATCAATGAAGCAGCCTAACGCTACTTCTTTGTACATCAATGCCTTTTCCACTTGATGTACTAGGCTATGTAAAGCGGAATCAACCGATCTACCTTTCATATATGCATTTTGACAACTTGATAGTTGTTTTATGCCGAACTGTTTCCTTAAATCCCATTCTATGAGTCTTTCTAGACTTTTCAGTAGGAATGATGTAAGGCTAATTGATCTATAAGCATTTGATGTGCTATAGTCCGTCTTATTTGGTTTTGGTATAAATACTACCTTTGCCACTTTCCAGTTTTTAGGAGTGTAACTGAACTTTACACACGCTCGGTTTAACCTGTCCATGAAACCCAAAATCTCCCTCGTTTCCCTAAACTCATTCGGGAGCCAGACGTCATTTTTCCCAACCACTTTAAGGTTGGCGCCGGCCCATAGTTCCTTGTTTTCAATAACTTTTGACTTGATGTACTCCAGCGTACTCCTGTCCACACAGGTTACACTGAAGAGTCCATCGAAGAAACCACTCCAGTAAAACCTTGGGACAAAGTCCGACTCGCTCATCAAGGCTTCCATCTGCCACTGATCGAGCTTTGTCGTAAGACACAACTGGTTTGTTGGGTCCACGATTTTGCCCTCAGAGTGGGTTCTATCTATTATTGCCGCTTTCAGTGATTCGCTTACTACTTCACTGAAAGTGGGTGCCTTTCCGTTTTCGATTTCTTCGGTAACGGAGGGATAACCTCCTCCGACCTATTTTTTTTCCGCCTTCCACTGCCTTCTTGGTTACCCAAGTTTAGCTTGAGCTTATTTTCTTGTAGCCACTGGATTATGTGGTCGATATCCTCTTGCGACATTTGGGTATCGCTGTCGATATTATTCCCCGTAGTGTAAATTATTGCATTGTCGGCGAACAGCGCTAATTTACCAGTTTTTACCACCCTTTGCATATCCTCTTCCTCTGTCAGCACTTTTAAGGACTGCTTATACATCACGTCCTTAGGTTAATGAGGAACATAGCTGACACTATCTCCACTGAGCAGGAGTATATGGCTAAGAATCTCAGCAACATCACTACTAGCCTGCTCGGCCTTCAAGCAGTACTTGCCGATTTCAGTGTGTTGAATCGAACGTTTGATGACCTATTGGCCGTGGTAAAAAAATCTGAAGCTAGCTATAAGCTACTGCTGGATAAGTCGCGTGATCTCTCTTATATAACAACAATGTCTAGCTCTATTGAGGGCATACATGGTGCCATTGTTCATCCTGTACATTGTGCCAATGTTGCCACAAATCCTTTTCTCCCTATTTGTAAGGATATTGGGAGAAATTTGAAACATCTTAGAAGGGATATGGAACCGTTGTCATCGGCTACGAAGGTCAATTCTAATCTTATTTAAACGATCTCGTTTGATGTGCGTCGTAACTCTGATCGGCCTAGGGTTTTGGATGTCGTTAGCGTGCCTCTCGATACGGAGCGGGCCGATGGAGGAGCTGATGTGACAACCATTTGTGTGTCGGGTCATGATAGGGGCGCTCTGAACACTGCAGAACATATTGCTATGCTTCCCTCTTCCAATGTAATACCTTCTGACGGGACGAAATCACGCTCTAGGCGAAGACGCAGGTGGGATCGGGCTCTGCTTGCTGGCACTCTGGAGGATATATGCTCTCCTAAAATATCGTCGAGGTTGATTGTTGCTCCCTCTCTTTCTGCTTCACCATCTTCTACTAAGGGTGATGTCTTGAGCCCACGTCCGGTTTCCAGTGCCGCATAAACAATACCAACTACTTGCAATATTACTGACGCTGTACCAATATCTGACACGCCTGCTTGCACCGTGGTCAACGCTGCGAGACCTGTGACTGCCGCGGCGGCATTGAGACCGGCTGTGCTTTCACGTAATATTTTCTTGCCACGGTTACATCACGACACTTCTGAGGATGACATCGTTAATTTTATTTCATCATGCACGGGGACGAATCGGATCTTGATTGTCTGCAGAAGGATTGATGCATTTGGTCATTTCTTCTCTACTTTATTTAAACTTCTTGTACCGGATTAGGGATGATCGATGTTCATCGATGTTCACGAAACATCGATGTTGAGAGTATAAACATCGATGTTTCAACATCGATGTTGAAGTATGTCAAATATCGCACAATCGATGTTACGATCAAAAAATCGACCTTCGATGTTGGCAGAAAGAACTGAAGCGAACTTAGTTCAAAATTTTGAATATTCCTTTGAAATTGAAGACTAATATTCCTTGCCAATAGAAGAACAAAACCTACCTTTATATAAAAACCAAATCAATAGCTGGCTATGCAATTTGAGTAGTCACCCTATTTTATTTCATTTGAGTTTTAGACTAGAGTAAGTCAAGTTCATCCCCATGATTATTTAAAGAAAGCAGAGAATTAATGAATTCATTAGAAGCGCAGTTAGTGCGACAGCAAGGAATATAAAGAAAGTCATAATTCCTTGGAGGGCGATAAGGAAATAAAGTATTGAAGCAGCTAAGCAGCCCTTGGGAATGAGTTTTACAGATTCGCAGAGCCGTTTTTCTCTAACGTGTCCATGGAAAGAAGCGTAAACCTATTGTTGTAGGGAGGTAATATAACGTTATTGCTTCTTGGAAGGCTACAAAGCGCAAATCTAAGAAACCTACATTTTATCGCTTCGATCCGATAATTATGAACTGAATAAAATGATGGCTAGATCGGGAAAACGTACTATCAAATCGTTCTAACAAAAGAGCAATAAAGAGTCTTGCTGACGGATGAATCGCCAAAGCCACAAGACCATCTCTCTATGAAGCCCAAATCTGCATTTGTCTTATTAACAATGTACGAAATGTGGTCATCGAAAAAAAGCTTCGAGTTAAAATTTACACCCAAGTTCTTTGTGCTGACGAGGTTGAACGACGAGTCTTCCTATCATAAAAAAGTCCATTCCATCTCTGGGCATTTCTCTAGCTCGCAGCTATACCAAAACAAGACGTTCAATTTACTTCATTATCTTCCGGTCCTAACCATGCTAAAAACGCATCTAGGGTTGTTTCCGGTTCTTTCGCTACATCACAAAACAAAAGAAAAAAACAACATTCAAGTATATTGTCTTTTTACGCCCTTGGCCGCCATTCTATTAACCACTTCTATATAACTTCGATATTAAGGAACATCGATGTTTTGTGTTCGATTATTATCGGTCATCGATGTTGAGTCATCGATGTCAATATCGATGTTTTGTCAACATCGCTCATCTCTATACCGGATGTTGTTTTTCATTCGGTGCTTTGCCCCGACATCTGGCCATGTAACTCTATCGTCCGTGAATTCATTCCAAGGATGGGCTTAAACGCAACTGAAGCCCACAATGTTTCATCAAAAAACGCATCAGTGAGTTCTTAACGTAACCGGACTCTAAAACGACTCGACTCTGCCTGACTGAGACTTTGCCTTGTGGAAGAATTGCAGACGCTGACCTCTTAGGCTCGGAGTATTTGGTTTTCCGCTATTGATGCTCCGGTAGGCGGTAGTGTTCTCTGCGCTGTCCGTCGTGACATTCTGATCCCCTTGAGTTCCTTCGTGTGGCTCTCAGGTTCCCACACAAAAACGTATACATTGCCACGGTCTATATTCCACTTGGATCGCCATCTGATTGCTATGAGTTGATATCTACTTGTGTCGAAAGATGGCTAATTTGCTGCTTCCGTCGGATGACCTTATGCTTCTTGAAGATTTCAATATACCTTGGGTCAGTTGGGAGCGCACCTTGGACAAGGATTGCAGTAGATTTCGGCCTTCACAGATTTCATTGCCTCTTGCGGTTTATCACAGGCCTGTGACGTGATGAACGACTCGGGCAAGTTTCTGGATTTGGTATTCTCGTCTGACTGATCGAGTATTCTTGTAAAGTACTATCTATCTCCCTTGGTTCCTCAGTCTCGTCATCATCCGGCACTGCATGTCATTCTTGGTTTTAATCCTCTTTATCTCACTCTTCATTGATTCCACAAACAATAACGCACGGATCGGCCATTGCTGGTACTCTTATTTAATATTTTTCCCCTAATGTCTCCTTACCGGCTTTTTGGAATTTTTCTCTCGATGAATCATCACAACTAATCGCAATGGAACCTCCCGGACCTGTTGTAAACTCCGCTAACTTTAAGTGAAAGAGAAGCGGGATCAATTTGGTTTTTAATTTCACTTCCTGTTACCACACTTTCTTGCATTTCTTTTGGTTTTACGATAATTGGAGCTTTTTTCAACTGGTCCGCGTACGTTTCTTTTAAATCTCCTGTTTAAGTTCTTTTTATTCCACTTAGTGCACTTGTTTTCGTTCTTCAGAATTTCAACATTTTTTATTATGCCATTAATTTGATCATTTTGTTTTTCTTACCACCGATATTTCTCCTGGTTTCGAACCTGGTACTTGCGGGATGAAAGATCGACACGCTATCACTTCCACCGATGACTTTAGCAGCTGAATGCAGTCCAATCAAAACGGGCAACTTTGGTGATCCGAAATGAAGTTCTAAATGACTAAAACAGGGTTCGATGCTTGATTATTCTCTGCAAAAAGAACTCGAAAATACAAGCATCAAAAGAGAGCTCTTAGAATTTTTTTAAATCTTTTAATTAAAATAAAATTAATATCGAAACGGTACAAACTTCAAACTTCAAACTTTTCCCCTATCTACTTCAGTTTTTTATTTACAAAAATATTTTATCTATTAATACTTCAGATAAACTCTAGAGATCCTCCTTCCACCCATATTTGGGTGGTTTTTTCTCTTTGTAATTTTTGTTATAATAAGACTTCTTATCAGGTTTACTACCTCCATTCGATATAGGCGGACAGAAGCAAGCTCGCTTCTGAGAATCTAAATAGGACTTACATCCAAGAGTTAAGGTTCCAGTAAAGAGCATTTTAGCAGCTGCCTTACAGCCTTTTACTCCTGTATCGCCAATCATTGATTTGTCATAAGTTTCGCAATGTTTGTATAGACAACGTTTGAAATCCAAATCGCAGAGTTCTTTGTCGCTATTACACGTATCGTAGCATATGTCATGGGCGTTACAACATGGTTCCATTTCAGCTGCTGGCAAATACTTAGTGTCGATTTTTAGTCCTTGTGAGCCACATCCATCCGCTGATGGGGTGTGAAATTTATTTGCCGTTGGACGAGCATCTGAAAGAAATTTTATGGAATTATTTGAGCAATCCTATGTTGTATGTAATTCTGTAATTACAAATTTGAACTAAATCTAAAATCTATCAAAGACTAAAATACTTAATGCGAGAAAAGGCATTGTGTGAATTCATCCGCAAACCGAACAATTGTGGAACCCACTACTCATATGGACCTGTGAATCCTTTAATCATAACAAAGTTAAACGATGGCAGTGTCAGTTTTGAATGGATTCACTTAATGTTCAAGCACTCAAAAATACAAACCCCGATGTTTACGCGATCTTAAGAATTGAACTTGCTTATACAAGTAGAGAGGTTTTTTCTTGTTAAATTATATATTTAAAAAACCAAAGTCTCTTGCTTTAAGTAGACTTCAATAGAGCGCCGACTATAAGCAATTTGTACGCAGATGTATGGTCGGATAATAATCTACGCCTGCAAACTGAATCGAGTTTACTAAAACCTGAGCCTCCATAGGTAAAGTGTGGCAGCAATGACACCCCAATAAGTTGCAAACATAGTCCCAAAGGGAGCAGAACAGCGAATAATCAAAGCCTTCTTCATCGACCATCAATTTTCTGAAGAAGAGATTTCGTGTTATAGCAGTAGGACTGAACATTATTAAATTTGACTTACAGGTTAGACTCCTGGCACAATCACGTCTCACTCTCTTAAATCAAGAGACGGAGTTGGATCAATTCGTTGAGCGGCATGACCACCATGCCATGGGTTCCGGGTTCGAGACCAGGTCTCCCCGTGAGCTTTTATTAAGAAATTTAAATAATCCACTCCGTCTCTGGTTGTATACCTCGCAGCAATGTTAAAACAAGAAACACCCCCTAACAACGATGAAGAAAGTTCCTATAGGAAATTCAACTCGGACGGGTCTGGTAATAGTACGGGTTCGGACAAGAAATGTTTAAGGAAATATCAGGCTACATGGATGAGTCTGAGAAAACAATCTCGGAGCTGCTGGATAAGAGATTGGTAATACCTACGAGGAAACTTTCTCGCACGAAAGAGCAATCCGCAATTCTTGAGAAGGAAGACATAGATGACATCGCCAATACGGGTAGAAGACCGATGAGGGAATAAAATTCCAGTTGTGCTTGGGAAAACGAAGATGACAGCTAGTGCCAAAACAGAGCCAGCAACAAGCACGGAAGGAAATTTAAAGAAGCCGGCGAATGCCAACAAGGAGAAAGTTATACCTGCAGCCAAGAAGGCCGTGGAAGGCGGTAAAAGAAATAGGTCAAAGGACGTTATCCCTCCGCTATTGAATAAACCCAAAACAGGGAAGGCACCTACTTTTACTCAAGTGGTAAGCGAATCCCTAAAAGTTGCAATAATCGACAGAAATCACTCCGAGACCAAGATAGTGGAACCAACTTACCAGTTAAGCCTAACGACGAATTTCGAGAGGTGGCAGATAGAAGCCTTCATGTGCAAATCGAACTTTATCCCAAAGTTTCACCGGAGTGGGTTCTTTAATAAACACTTCAGGATAACCTGTGTGGATATGAGTACGCTGAAGTACATCAAGTCCAAAGTCGGTGAAAATAAAGAACTACGGGTTGGCGCGAACATTGAAATTTTTGGCAAAAATGACGTACTTAGGTTGAACAGAATCTCGGCCCCTCGCGTGCAGCTGGAAGCGGTCAGGGTTCCGAAGCTAACTAACTGGGAAAATTACTTGGAGCATATCAGGACGAATATACAAGAATTCGATGACGCCCCGATAGATTCCCAGGAGGACCTAGAAAGGGCCTCAAACCGGCTACAAGACCTGATCGTCCAAAGCTAAGAAAATATCAATCCGGTTAGACACAGAGAGGCAGCCAGAGATGTGCCTTGGTGGAACAGGACACTAAGTAAACTAAAAGCTAAATCAATAAAACCAAGCGCTCAGGAGCCTGGAACAAATACAAGCAGGCCCTGACTGAGTATAACAAAGAATTAAGGAGGTCGAAGAGGAAAACCTGGAGGAAGTTCTGTGAGGAGATTGACCATCTACCTACAAGAGCACGCCTCCAAAAAGTACTCTTAAAAGACCACACCAATGGCATTAGCCTCCTTTAGAGGAATGAGGGATCCTACACCACTGACTCGGAACATTGAACTTACTCTTGGAAACCCACTTCCCTGAGTGTTCAGTACCAGATGAATACAGAGGAACGCAATGTGCGCTGTGGGTCAACACGCCCCCCCCCCCCCCCCCCGTTAATAAGACAACTAAAAAACTGATTAATACAGCCCTTCCTCCCAGAAAGTGTAATAAATTGTTGAATAAAAGCAGAGAAGCAGCAGGGAAAAAAATTCGTGAGAGAAAGATGAGAGCAGAGTAATTTCCCTGCCGGGGATCCGTCCGTTTATCCACGTCCTTGCAAATATGGATTTAATTGAGCAAATGTAGTCCAGTTCTTTATAATTTCAGGTGATCTAGTATTGAGATGAAAAATACAACAACAATAGCATCTTAAGACTCAATTACAAGTGATGGGACCAATCAAATAGCGTCACTTTCTCTAGCGAATAAATTATGCATGCTCTGTCAGCATCTATGAGTAATACCAGACCAGCCATATCGTAGCGTAGATGAGATTGTCTTGAAAGTACTGCAAAACAAACTTATTAACAGAGTCAATAAGTCTAATATCTCTGGGACCTAGTGGTAGAAGATTTCGTAACAGCATCTACTCTTTAACTGCACAAATTTTTAAACAGTTTTAATAACAATTAAGTAAATAAAGCAATTACCTCCAGGACACTTATAAACACAATTCTCCTCCACTGCCGCATCAAAAACTTCATGGACCACTTTGAATTTTTTGGCGATAGTAATCACATTCTGGAAGACATCTCCAAACAATCCTTCAGCAGCAATGATTGCGTCTCTTAAATTAGATATAATGCTTGATCCGTGGCCAGAATAGACGTACGTAAGAAACGTTAGAGCATAAATAGCAACTTTCATATAGGGGATATGCATATTTCTTGAAAATAATCCTATAAAATACTGAAAATTCTACGAAGCTTCAAATTGCGACAGAATTGACGTGTGCTTGTCTTTTAGGTTGGCTACACTGCGCTTTTGTCAGTCGATTTTGCTTGCTCGCTTTTAATTTTTAGTTATTTTATGTATAGTTGTATTTGTCATAGATTCTATAATTAGTTTGTGAGCATGTTCAGATATTTTAAATACTAAATTCTTTATGAGTGCGTTGATTTAGGAGTAAATATGATTTTAATGCAAGTTGTTGTTATAAAGGAAGTTGTTAAAACATCATCAAACTACACTGACATCTTCTGGAAAATATTAGCAATTTTAGTATTGATGTAGGGTAATGCCACGCAAAAAGCAGAAAAGTCAAATAGGTTTACGGTATATGTTCGGTTCATCAAAATTCTTTCTTTTAAATTCGTTTTTTAAGGTGAAAATTGTGTTGTGTTTACTTGGTTTAATGATATATAGTGTTTTCAAGTGATAAAGTGCTTTGGAATGGATATTTCAGCTTCAAGAAGAATATTATCCCTTTTCCAGTACCTGAAGGTAAGTGCAACAATTTTGTTTCAAAAGAACGCTGACATTTATTATTTAAGGCACTGCAAAGGATTATACTAAATATTTTACAGTTTAGAGCTTGGAATGTAATTCAGATCTTTATTTCTGCTTTCATCAGTATTTCTCCTTTCAGTTGACTGTTAGAACACTGCACTACTGTGTTATACAAAATAATATCAATATAATGTTCTTGTTGGACATTCAACTCCTAGACATATTTATATATTATTTCATTGATGTGATTTTATTGATTAAATTTGAATTATTAATGTTGGTTTAAGGACATTATTTTGTCAGCAGGCGATACTTTGATGGCTGCGGCAAAGTTAATGGAATTAATTAACTGAAATTGTTTAGGAAAGTTTTAGTAATTAAAGCAAGAAAAACTGAACTTGAAGGGCGTAGCCTGGAAATAAGGCTTAATAATTAATAACGTGAGGAAGCACACAAGCTGGGCGTCATACATAATAGATTCGGACCGAGCGTCAGTTTTACGGTCGCGGTAACTATAGGAGAAATTTGTGTACGTTGCATCCCAGATTTTATTTTAAGATCTTTCTAGTATATACATAAGTTTTGCACCTTCAAGAGTGCTGAAACCACATAGGTTGTGAGGTTTAATACTCTTATTTCTCTTCTTTGTATTTGGAGGGTATTAATTATAATCTTATGCGTTTTTGTATGAATTAAAAGACTTCCTTTGATGAGTGTCAGTTAAGAATTTTATCTTTCTGATTTGTGCTAAGAGGCCGTTGAAGTATTACGTAACGCAGTAAGGGGGGAGGTCACGGAACGCGTTACGTAACATTAAGTTTTTGTTAAAATTAATCCTAACTCTTAACTCGCAGCTCAGTTTATATGGTACATCTACTATCTATTTTTACATACGAAAAGAGTCGTGTCACTGAGTGAACTATATATATGTCAAATAACCACAATAAGCCGTGTACCCCGAGTCCATAAATTGGACTCTAAGAGTCCGACCGTTGTGGTCAAGCAAAACCTAACCTACAAGCCATGAAGTTCACGCACACACATTAGGGCCAAAGTGGGCTGAAATTACATTTAATTTGCAGTGCCTCCCGGTATTTTGCGCAACATAAAAGAAAATGTTCCTGAAATTAAGGAAATATATTTTGAGGAAGGAATGTTTAGGGCTAAAGCGCAAATTGCAGAGAAGTTTAACGAGTACTTTGTGAATAGTGTGAAAGACATTAGTGCTTCTATACAGGCAATACAATATGAAGACAAATTGCAACAAGTTGAACACGAATTTGTATTCAAAGAGATAAGTATAAATGAATTAAGAAAGATATGTTTGGGGATGAAAAATAAAAGAGATACAAATAAGATAGATGTTCGTATGATGCTGGATTGTTGGGGACAGGTTGGCCCTGTGATACTGAAAATTATAAAGCAATCATTTCATTTCATTTATTATATTTCAGACCTTACACAATTAAGATACAAATCTTTTCGAAGTGTAGGCAAATAAGAGTAACATTAGTATAAAAATAAAAAATAAAAATAAAAAAGAAGTAAGAAAGAATGTAAATAACAAAGATATAAAATAATTCAATTAAACAAGAAACATGTAGAATACAGTGAGATGAAAATAAAAAAATAAAAAGTAAAAAGAGCATTTATCTATTCAACTTCATTTAAGAGATAAGAAAACAAAATGTCTTTGAACCTGCTGCTGTTGTATGACCAAGGTCATTTTCCAGAAGGATGGAAGGAAACTGTAATTATACCAGTCGAAAAAGTGAGAAATACAAGAAAATGTGAGGAATTCAGACCAATAAACACACTTGCAACCTATGAAAAGATTTTGGAGAAAGTTGTTCAGTTGCAGTTGGAGGAATATTTAGAAGATAATCGACTGATATTGAGTGAGCAGTCACGCTTTAGAAGAGGACACTCTTGTGAGACGGCCCTAAATTTGGTCCTGCTAAAATGGAAGGAAGCAATGCAAAGAAAGCAAAAAGTATTGGCGGTATTTTTAGACCTTAAGCGAGCTTTCGAAACTGTAGATGGAGATATTTTAATGAGAAAAATGAAGAAGTATGGAGTAAAAGGAAAGGAATGGTCATGGTTTGATAGCTATTTGTCCGGAAGAATGCAGCGAACTAAGGTAGACAAGGCGATGTCTCAGAGAAAAGCAATAAATGCGGGAGTGCCACAAGGTTCTGTGCTGGGTACCCTACTATTTCTTGTTGATATTAATGATATAAAGAGTGTATTGGATGGTGCAAATATTGTATTATTTGCTGATGACGCATTATTGTATGTTGTGGGAGATGGTATTAGGGAGTGTGTGAATGCAATGGAACATAATTTGCGAGAACTGAGTGGATGGTTAAGAATGAACAAGTTGAAAGTGAACATTATAAAAACCAAATTTATGACAACCAATTGTGAATATGAGGGTAATTTAAAAACGGATAGTGATATTAATGAAAAAATGGAAAAGATAAAGTATCTGGGTGTGATAGTTCATAACAAATTGAAGTTCAAAGAGCACGCGGATTATATATGTGGGAAAATAGGTAAAAAGATTGGTTTTTAAAAAGAATACGAAAGTCTCTTTCAATGCTTACGGCAATACAAATCTATAATGTAATAATAAAACCGCATTTTGAGTACTGTTCGTCTGTGTTATTTTTACTCGGCAGTGGAATGATGGATAGATTACAGAAACTTCAGAATAAGGGAATGAGAGCAATTCTTTGTTACAATAAATATGCGCCTATTAAAGTTATGCTGGAGTCATTAAAGTGGATGAGTGTAAGAGAAAGGATTGTTTTAAATGTTTTGTTGTTAATCTTTAAAATGAAGAATGGATTATTACCTGGGTATCTGAGTGAATATCTGATATATACAAGTGAAGTGCAGCCGTATGGCTTAAGAAGAGTGAATGAGTTTAGGTTAGTAATTTTTAAGATATGTAATTTTTAAGATATGATAGCAGTGATATGAATGTAGATAGATTTAAGAAATATTGTATAGAATTGTTGTAAAAGAGCATTAATTTTTTGCTAATAAATGAAATGAAATGAATGAATGAATGAATAATTGACATTTTTAAGTAAAATCATCTGAGTGTTACGTAACGTTTAGAGTACCACGTAACATTACGGCGTGTTACAGGGGGGGGGGGGGGGGGTCAGGAATCTTCAAAAACTGCGTTATCTAATACTTGAATGGCCCCTAATGAGTGTTAGGTCTACTATCTTTTTTTGACGTTAAAACTTTCACTTTTAATAATAAAAATATAACAAAATGTAGTTGTGCTTGTCAAGTCTTCGACACCTTTCTGTAGAGATCGGTATCCAGATCTGAGATGGCAGTAGAATTGATGCGGTCTTTAATCCGCTTTCGTTCCTATATTTTGCGCCATATGGCTACACTGAGCCTCTAATCACAACATTCCTTCGCCCTTTCCCATTTTTGGTCGATGGAGTCTTTAGAGTTATGACGCCGTCCATCAGCTTTTTGGCGCAATGCGTTGGTTTATGCGCTGTGGATGTTCGGCTTTTTAAGTTTCTGCACATTGAGCCGCGGCATATTAAATGTTGTGTACGCCCACGTAACTGCTACCGTACATTAGCGAAACTTAGCTGGTACAAGATTATGATCACTATCAGCGCCCCGCTTAGACCTTACGTCGAGAAGACACTTTCTCCAACTCCCCGAAACAGCAATATTCGATTCTTAGTTCTGCCATCTGGGGAAACCCAGGATGTTAAGTGGCATTTCTTGTGTTTAAATAAGGAACCACCGATGACAAATTGCCGCTACTTATAAAAGTTAAAAAACAACTCCTCATTTGAGTTCCTGTTTCCGAATACAAACTTTCCCATTACATGTTCCACGCCGATGTTTGTTAGAGCCAATATTAGCGTTGAGATTCCCATGACTATTTTGATATCACCTTTAGGAGATTTATCCAAGGTGTCGCCAAGGAGCTGGTAGAAGGCCTCCTTAGTTACTATATCCGCTTGCTCGGTCGGCGCATAGCAATGAATTATTGAGATTTTACATACCCTGGTCTGGAATCTGGCGATGATAGTTCGGTCGGATATTGATGACCAGTCCAGTAGTGATTGGCGGGCTAGCTTGGTTAGCAACAAGCCTACACCTGCCATGCGTGGTGTATCTAATTCTTCTTGGCCAGAGTATAGCAGCATGGTTTGAAATGTGGGTGATGTAAACTCTTCACTTCATCCCTATCTAGTTTCGCCTAATCTCAAGCTATTTATTTTGTAATGGGATATTTCTCGCTCCACCTCCATAATTTTTGCGTATTTACACTCGCTTCACAGAGTTCTCACGTTCCAAAGCTTGGTCGTAGGCCGCTGTTTATAGCGAGGTATCCGAGGCGTACTAAACGTTTCCTTTGTATGTTGGTTTTCTTTTTAGATAAGCGGGTTACAGGCCTACCTACCCTATCCAAGAAGGAGGGGTTCTCCTTAAGGCGTCATGGGAATCTCCGAAAATGTATTTGTATAGCGCGTAGGTACTCTCTAAGCTGAGATGTTCTGGCTGGCGCGTGGGTTTCCCTCCTCCTTTCTCATCCGGTTTGGGACTATCTACAGCGGAGTGCAACTTGTAATCTTTGTCATCGAATCAAGTGAAGTTATTTTCCCGCCTCATGCCACATAATGGTTTACTACGGTTACACTACGCCGAATTCCGAGGCTGTTTGTCTTGAGGAGCGGATTTGTAACTCTCAGCCCAATCGACATAAGCTCGGCTTTCTTTCTTCTTCCGAAGAATTATCCTAGGGCACTGCGGAAAGGTGGGATAAGGCCTTTCAGAAAGACAGAGTTGCTAAGGTGTTCGACTGTTGTGTGAGTGCAGTGACACAAATTTAGAATTTTGGTAGAGGGGTCGGACACTCAATCAACTATTTAATAATTCACCCAGTTATAATGGAAAAGGTAAATTATTATCTATTGAATTGCATGGCCCTTTTGAAAACGTCAGCAAGAACTGTCATTGAACAATTGTGTGAACGATGTTTTAATTGGATTGAATTGTCAGTTGACATTTCTCATTCTTGGCACTGAAAAGCTCTCACCGTTCCTGAACTCAATGCAGTGTTATCCCCACCAACTAAGTCAGGGAACAGACCTAATGTCCTATCCTGTATATTTCATAATCCGGTTGTCATTTTCTGTGACAGTGACAGTTCTCAACGAAATTCGTTCGAAGAGAGATTTCAAATCCTGGGGTGTCCCAGAATTTTTTGTCAGCTCTTAAAAAATCCCTAACTGTTCCAGACTGTTGCTCATCAAACAAGACTATTATTACGATTAAATGTCATCTTAAAACCCACTCCAGTTCACAATTAGTATTATTAGATAATTGCTAATATGTCTTTCGTCAAGTGGACTCTTGATAAACTTTCTTCAATGTATCTTCTCTATCTTATGTTAAACAAGATACCGAACAGAAAGATATGCAAACAAAGTAAAATAATTAATTGAATGGTCTGGGTGGAGTTAAAATTTTCATGACTGATAGGAATTTTGGCCGACAACAAATTATAGATAACAGTGATTGTTTTGGGTTCGTTACATAATATAACTAGAAGATTTTCTATAAAAGGTGCTGTTGGACGACTTGAGTAGAAGTTGTTCATTTTGATTCGCAGGATGATTTCATTGCTTGGTTTTATAACGCTTTTATTGAGCGTATCGTTTTCTCAGTCCGCCATTACATCAAGAATAGTCGGGGGCACCGATACTCGTATCGAAGAAGTCCCATGGCAAGCGGAATTGCTTTATTTCAAGGTGCATCGATGTGGTGCTTCAATCGTTAACGAGACTACTATTATCACAGCGGCTCATTGCTTGGAAAGAGTTCGTAGGGCTAAGAGTTTATCAGTTCGTGTAGGATCTAGTTTTCGTGCTCGCGCTAAAGGAAATGTCGACGATACAGGTATTGCTGTAACTGTCACGAAGTTCTTAAAACATCCAAAATATGATGACGACGGAATGGATTATGATCTTGCACTTCTTTGGCTTGAAAGTCCTTTGAAATTCAATAATAAAATTCAACCCGTTGAGCTGCCAGCATTTAAAGAGCCAATTCCTGAAGGATCTGTAGGAATTGTAAGCGGTTGGGGAAAACTTTTCGAAAATGGAATTATTCCTGAACTTTTACATTCCGTTGCTGTTCCAATTTGGAAACAAGAAGAATGCGCAAAAATTTACAAAGAAAGGAAAGAAGAGATAAGTGATTATATGCTTTGTGCCGGTGAGAAAAGTGGCGGAAAAGATGCTTGTCAACAAGATTCTGGCGGACCACTTGTATCCGGTGGGAAACTTGTTGGTGTTATATCTTGGGCCGTTGGTTGTGGACGTCCTAATTTGCCAGGTGTTTATGCACGTGTCGCTGCTATGAGAGATTGGATTGATGAAGCGAGGGGATTATAAGATATAAAAAATAAAATTGAATTCTTTAAAATTTTTTTGTTTTTCATTAAATGTGATGGCGATTTACTATGCTCTATTTAATTTTCTTTTACCTTTTAATGGTCAATTACAGTCTGTGAAAACCTTTCATTTCTTACGAATTCTTTTACCTCACCACTCAAAGGTTAATAGAAATGGCAACAGTTTTCTAATATATTACTTGGATTGCGTTTAACAAATAAAATAAATAACAGTTTTATGTAATAAAGATTTTATTATTATTTTTAATATACAGAAAAATTAGTCGTGCTCGTTTAGTGACTACTTGGAACCCTTATTTTTGGGGAAATTCTTCCTGTCTGGTTTACAACTCGGTGTGTGACAGGAGGTTGTTTTAGTACCCCAAACATGAAATCAAGTTGTTAAGACGGAGCTGGATCAATACGTTGAGCGGCAAGACCAACATGCCATGGGTCCCGGGTTCGAGACCAGATGACCCCGTGAGCTTTTATTTAGAAATTAAAAATAATCCACTCCGTCTCTGGACTGTTGTCTAGCTCGCGCACTGCAAAAAAAAAAAACAAGACTTCAAGTTTCCTCACTTCCCTTACCCTAATTCCCTCCCGGCCAAAACCATGCTTACGCATCAAAGGGTTGTCCCCTAGGATTTGGGCAGATCGTATATAAAAAAAAAGTACAGTCTTTATTTGCGTAAGAACTTTTTCCTTGAAAGATTACTGCAGATGACTACAATTACCGCGGATCACTAGTATTGGGCTTCGAAATATTTTGATGAGTTTTGTTAAAATAAAATAAATAAGAAAAATTTCGTAATAATTTTCTTTATTTTTTTTTTTTAATAAAAACAAATATTCGTCTTCCTTCAGCGACTACCTGGTCCTCTTATCCTTAATGGGAGTTTCTCCTTCGCTTTTTGCAATTCCAATTGCTGTTGTGTTTCTTGTTGTTCTAGATTTTGATCAATCCAACTCCTGAAAACTGCAATAAATGCGGGAGTGCCACAAGGTTCTGTGCTGGGTACCCTACTATTTCTTGTTGATATTAATGATATAAAGAGTGTATTGGATGGTGCAAATATTGTATTATTTGCTGATGACGCATTATTGTATGTTGTGGGAGATGGTATTAGGGAGTGTGTGAATGCAATGGAACATAATTTGCGAGAACTGAGTGGATGGTTAAGAATGAACAAGTTGAAAGTGAACATTATAAAAACCAAATTTATGACAACCAATTGTGAATATGAGGGTAATTTAAAAACGGATAGTGATATTAATGAAAAAATGGAAAAGATAAAGTATCTGGGTGTGATAGTTCATAACAAATTGAAGTTCAAAGAGCACGCGGATTATATATGTGGGAAAATAGGTAAAAAGATTGGTTTTTAAAAAGAATACGAAAGTCTCTTTCAATGCTTACGGCAATACAAATCTATAATGTAATAATAAAACCGCATTTTGAGTACTGTTCGTCTGTGTTATTTTTACTCGGCAGTGGAATGATGGATAGATTACAGAAACTTCAGAATAAGGGAATGAGAGCAATTCTTTGTTACAATAAATATGCGCCTATTAAAGTTATGCTGGAGTCATTAAAGTGGATGAGTGTAAGAGAAAGGATTGTTTTAAATGTTTTGTTGTTAATCTTTAAAATGAAGAATGGATTATTACCTGGGTATCTGAGTGAATATCTGATATATACAAGTGAAGTGCAGCCGTATGGCTTAAGAAGAGTGAATGAGTTTAGGTTAGTAATTTTTAAGATATGTAATTTTTAAGATATGATAGCAGTGATATGAATGTAGATAGATTTAAGAAATATTGTATAGAATTGTTGTAAAAGAGCATTAATTTTTTGCTAATAAATGAAATGAAATGAATGAATGAATGAATAATTGACATTTTTAAGTAAAATCATCTGAGTGTTACGTAACGTTTAGAGTACCACGTAACATTACGGCGTGTTACAGGGGGGGGGGGGGTCAGGAATCTTCAAAAACTGCGTTATCTAATACTTGAATGGCCCCTAATGAGTGTTAGGTCTACTATCTTTTTTTGACGTTAAAACTTTCACTTTTAATAATAAAAATATAACAAAATGTAGTTGTGCTTGTCAAGTCTTCGACACCTTTCTGTAGAGATCGGTATCCAGATCTGAGATGGCAGTAGAATTGATGCGGTCTTTAATCCGCTTTCGTTCCTATATTTTGCGCCATATGGCTACACTGAGCCTCTAATCACAACATTCCTTCGCCCTTTCCCATTTTTGGTCGATGGAGTCTTTAGAGTTATGACGCCGTCCATCAGCTTTTTGGCGCAATGCGTTGGTTTATGCGCTGTGGATGTTCGGCTTTTTAAGTTTCTGCACATTGAGCCGCGGCATATTAAATGTTGTGTACGCCCACGTAACTGCTACCGTACATTAGCGAAACTTAGCTGGTACAAGATTATGATCACTATCAGCGCCCCGCTTAGACCTTACGTCGAGAAGACACTTTCTCCAACTCCCCGAAACAGCAATATTCGATTCTTAGTTCTGCCATCTGGGGAAACCCAGGATGTTAAGTGGCATTTCTTGTGTTTAAATAAGGAACCACCGATGACAAATTGCCGCTACTTATAAAAGTTAAAAAACAACTCCTCATTTGAGTTCCTGTTTCCGAATACAAACTTTCCCATTACATGTTCCACGCCGATGTTTGTTAGAGCCAATATTAGCGTTGAGATTCCCATGACTATTTTGATATCACCTTTAGGAGATTTATCCAAGGTGTCGCCAAGGAGCTGGTAGAAGGCCTCCTTAGTTACTATATCCGCTTGCTCGGTCGGCGCATAGCAATGAATTATTGAGATTTTACATACCCTGGTCTGGAATCTGGCGATGATAGTTCGGTCGGATATTGATGACCAGTCCAGTAGTGATTGGCGGGCTAGCTTGGTTAGCAACAAGCCTACACCTGCCATGCGTGGTGTATCTAATTCTTCTTGGCCAGAGTATAGCAGCATGGTTTGAAATGTGGGTGATGTAAACTCTTCACTTCATCCCTATCTAGTTTCGCCTAATCTCAAGCTATTTATTTTGTAATGGGATATTTCTCGCTCCACCTCCATAATTTTTGCGTATTTACACTCGCTTCACAGAGTTCTCACGTTCCAAAGCTTGGTCGTAGGCCGCTGTTTATAGCGAGGTATCCGAGGCGTACTAAACGTTTCCTTTGTATGTTGGTTTTCTTTTTAGATAAGCGGGTTACAGGCCTACCTACCCTATCCAAGAAGGAGGGGTTCTCCTTAAGGCGTCATGGGAATCTCCGAAAATGTATTTGTATAGCGCGTAGGTACTCTCTAAGCTGAGATGTTCTGGCTGGCGCGTGGGTTTCCCTCCTCCTTTCTCATCCGGTTTGGGACTATCTACAGCGGAGTGCAACTTGTAATCTTTGTCATCGAATCAAGTGAAGTTATTTTCCCGCCTCATGCCACATAATGGTTTACTACGGTTACACTACGCCGAATTCCGAGGCTGTTTGTCTTGAGGAGCGGATTTGTAACTCTCAGCCCAATCGACATAAGCTCGGCTTTCTTTCTTCTTCCGAAGAATTATCCTAGGGCACTGCGGAAAGGTGGGATAAGGCCTTTCAGAAAGACAGAGTTGCTAAGGTGTTCGACTGTTGTGTGAGTGCAGTGACACAAATTTAGAATTTTGGTAGAGGGGTCGGACACTCAATCAACTATTTAATAATTCACCCAGTTATAATGGAAAAGGTAAATTATTATCTATTGAATTGCATGGCCCTTTTGAAAACGTCAGCAAGAACTGTCATTGAACAATTGTGTGAACGATGTTTTAATTGGATTGAATTGTCAGTTGACATTTCTCATTCTTGGCACTGAAAAGCTCTCACCGTTCCTGAACTCAATGCAGTGTTATCCCCACCAACTAAGTCAGGGAACAGACCTAATGTCCTATCCTGTATATTTCATAATCCGGTTGTCATTTTCTGTGACAGTGACAGTTCTCAACGAAATTCGTTCGAAGAGAGATTTCAAATCCTGGGGTGTCCCAGAATTTTTTGTCAGCTCTTAAAAAATCCCTAACTGTTCCAGACTGTTGCTCATCAAACAAGACTATTATTACGATTAAATGTCATCTTAAAACCCACTCCAGTTCACAATTAGTATTATTAGATAATTGCTAATATGTCTTTCGTCAAGTGGACTCTTGATAAACTTTCTTCAATGTATCTTCTCTATCTTATGTTAAACAAGATACCGAACAGAAAGATATGCAAACAAAGTAAAATAATTAATTGAATGGTCTGGGTGGAGTTAAAATTTTCATGACTGATAGGAATTTTGGCCGACAACAAATTATAGATAACAGTGATTGTTTTGGGTTCGTTACATAATATAACTAGAAGATTTTCTATAAAAGGTGCTGTTGGACGACTTGAGTAGAAGTTGTTCATTTTGATTCGCAGGATGATTTCATTGCTTGGTTTTATAACGCTTTTATTGAGCGTATCGTTTTCTCAGTCCGCCATTACATCAAGAATAGTCGGGGGCACCGATACTCGTATCGAAGAAGTCCCATGGCAAGCGGAATTGCTTTATTTCAAGGTGCATCGATGTGGTGCTTCAATCGTTAACGAGACTACTATTATCACAGCGGCTCATTGCTTGGAAAGAGTTCGTAGGGCTAAGAGTTTATCAGTTCGTGTAGGATCTAGTTTTCGTGCTCGCGCTAAAGGAAATGTCGACGATACAGGTATTGCTGTAACTGTCACGAAGTTCTTAAAACATCCAAAATATGATGACGACGGAATGGATTATGATCTTGCACTTCTTTGGCTTGAAAGTCCTTTGAAATTCAATAATAAAATTCAACCCGTTGAGCTGCCAGCATTTAAAGAGCCAATTCCTGAAGGATCTGTAGGAATTGTAAGCGGTTGGGGAAAACTTTTCGAAAATGGAATTATTCCTGAACTTTTACATTCCGTTGCTGTTCCAATTTGGAAACAAGAAGAATGCGCAAAAATTTACAAAGAAAGGAAAGAAGAGATAAGTGATTATATGCTTTGTGCCGGTGAGAAAAGTGGCGGAAAAGATGCTTGTCAACAAGATTCTGGCGGACCACTTGTATCCGGTGGGAAACTTGTTGGTGTTATATCTTGGGCCGTTGGTTGTGGACGTCCTAATTTGCCAGGTGTTTATGCACGTGTCGCTGCTATGAGAGATTGGATTGATGAAGCGAGGGGATTATAAGATATAAAAAATAAAATTGAATTCTTTAAAATTTTTTTGTTTTTCATTAAATGTGATGGCGATTTACTATGCTCTATTTAATTTTCTTTTACCTTTTAATGGTCAATTACAGTCTGTGAAAACCTTTCATTTCTTACGAATTCTTTTACCTCACCACTCAAAGGTTAATAGAAATGGCAACAGTTTTCTAATATATTACTTGGATTGCGTTTAACAAATAAAATAAATAACAGTTTTATGTAATAAAGATTTTATTATTATTTTTAATATACAGAAAAATTAGTCGTGCTCGTTTAGTGACTACTTGGAACCCTTATTTTTGGGGAAATTCTTCCTGTCTGGTTTACAACTCGGTGTGTGACAGGAGGTTGTTTTAGTACCCCAAACATGAAATCAAGTTGTTAAGACGGAGCTGGATCAATACGTTGAGCGGCAAGACCAACATGCCATGGGTCCCGGGTTCGAGACCAGATGACCCCGTGAGCTTTTATTTAGAAATTAAAAATAATCCACTCCGTCTCTGGACTGTTGTCTAGCTCGCGCACTGCAAAAAAAAAAAACAAGACTTCAAGTTTCCTCACTTCCCTTACCCTAATTCCCTCCCGGCCAAAACCATGCTTACGCATCAAAGGGTTGTCCCCTAGGATTTGGGCAGATCGTATATAAAAAAAAAGTACAGTCTTTATTTGCGTAAGAACTTTTTCCTTGAAAGATTACTGCAGATGACTACAATTACCGCGGATCACTAGTATTGGGCTTCGAAATATTTTGATGAGTTTTGTTAAAATAAAATAAATAAGAAAAATTTCGTAATAATTTTCTTTATTTTTTTTTTTTAATAAAAACAAATATTCGTCTTCCTTCAGCGACTACCTGGTCCTCTTATCCTTAATGGGAGTTTCTCCTTCGCTTTTTGCAATTCCAATTGCTGTTGTGTTTCTTGTTGTTCTAGATTTTGATCAATCCAACTCCTGAAAACTGCTACATTTGCATAAACTCCCGGAAATTTCTTGCGAGCGCAACCCTGTCCAAAAGATATTACACCAATAAGCGTATTATTTACAACAAAAGGTCCGCCAGAGTCTGATTTGCAGGCATCACTTGCACCATTAAGATAACCAGCACAAAACATTTTGTCAGTTATCCTGAAATCATCATATCCACCGCCGCCCTTCTTAACGCATTGATCACTTGAAAGGACTGGAAGCAAAGCAAAGTGGAAATTATCCGGGAACGGTCCTCCTTCAGTAAGTCTTCCCCATCCAGAAGCGACACCCATTTCACCAACAGGTAACGCTTGATCAACGGCAGCCATTGGAATAGGTTTAACGAGCGGTCCAGTAATCATATTTCCCTTTGTCCAAACTATTCCGATGTCATTGTTTTGAATTAAGGGATTGTAATCTGGGTGTGCGAGGTATCGTAACACCGGAAACACTTGACCTTCACTTAACCGTTCGGCACGTGCAGTTCCGACATGAACAAAAAATTTCTCCAAGACGATATTCTTAAAACAGTGAGTAGCAGTGATTACTGCGTTCTCTCTAACTATAGTGGCTCCACCTCGGATTATTCCGCGATGAAGAAGTGCTGCCAGGTATGGAAAATCCTTAATATCTCCTTCCCTTCCATTAACGATCCTGAGCTGAACTCCAAGCGCAGCCGAAACAACTGCAAGAATTAGAAGTAAACGAAACATCACGTCGGTCAACTTTAAAACTATTTTCACAGTGGTTGCCCCTTTTATACAATTCTGAAATTGCGCACGACTCAATGGCTTGCTGGTTTCAATTTTGGTTCTCCTAAAGCACCTAAATTGAAGTATCTGAGCAAATATTGAAGCTAATCAACTTAATGACGCATGTGCCGTTTAAATTAGATAGAAACAACTACATTGTGACGAAGAAATATTATATCTTGATAGAACTTTTTATCAACATCTACTTCAGTTTGGATATATGTATAAACTTGCTATGTTCTGTTATCGCGCAAAAATCGCCTTTTTGGATGTATGTTTTCGATTTTCTTATCTCTGATTTGTTTACGTTGTGCTCACTGTAGATGCATTGATTAAGATGCGTCGTCGTGTTTTTATTTACATTGCATTGAATAAAAGGAAAAATTATGCACAGAATTTGCACGTGAAAGTAAAAGTTATTAACATAAAAAATGTAATGTAAAGTAATGCGTTACGAGGATGTATTTTGATAAAATTAAAACAAGTTCTGCAAAGCAAAAAGTGATAGATAAAAAATGGTTCTGAAATTTTCAGTTATAAAACGTTAAGATTTCAAAAAAATTTATCTTCGACATTACGAGAAACGCGTAATTTATTGCCGTCTTTTATGTCCTCGTGTGTAAAACTAATCAGATTGAGCACAATTAGCATCAATTACAATACAATATAATACTTTATTCAAGGAAAAAGTACACAAGATTTACAAATCTACTATCACACAAATGTTGAAGCTAGAGATAATATCGTATCGATGAAAAGGTCACACAATTTCAAGCATCAAAAGAGAAAAGGATAACAATCATAGATAAACAAAAATAATAGAAAATTAATTAATTGATATCTAAAAACTAAGCTATAAAAGCATGTACATACTGCAAAGATGATAACGCGTCATAAAAAAACATCAAAATATATGATTTTTGTATTTTGTTCAAAACAGGTTCGTCACAAATGACGAATACAGAAGTATATAAAATTATTAAACAAGAGATAACTGCAGGGATGCAGCCAATTCATATCGCCCGCATCAACCTAGGCGCTGCCTGAGTAAGCCCTTCAATCGCAGTCTGGAGAAGTCCACGTCGAAGTCGGCGAAATGTTGATTGAAGAGGCGAGACATCGACGTGATGGGCTCGTGCATCCCATATAGAGTTCGATGACCTGGGACGTACAGGAAGTCTCGATTTCTTAAGGAGCGCTGCGGGATCGCGATATTGACGGCCTCCAACAATTCGGGCGAGTTTATCGTTCCCTGCAATAAATCGAACAAGAATACAATTTTGGCAATATTGCGCCTCTTTTCGAGAGATTCGAGAGAAATCAGACACAGACGATCGGGGTAAGAGGGAAGAAGCGAAGGATTTATCCAGGGAAGTCCGCGGAGAGCAAACCTAAGGAATCTGCGCTGCACTGCCTCGACGCGGTTGACGTGAACGGCAAAGTAGGAGGACCACACAGGGCTGGCGTATTCCAGAAATGGCCTGACAAAAGTGCAGTAGAGAAGTTTGGTTAAGTAGGGATCATCAAGCTCCTTAGACCATCTTTTAACAAAAACCAACATCGAAAGCAAGACGAGAGTTAAGGACTACGCCTAAGTCCTTGATCCTGTCAACCCTACCCAGGATAACACCATCGACAGTGTAGTCAAAGAGGAAAGGAGATCTTTTACGGGAAAAGGTCACAACGGTGCACTTTCCGGTGTTTAAAGGAAGGCAAGTCTGATTCACAGGTAACAGCACGAAGAATCTTAGCATCGTCTGCATAACACAGAATTTTACTATTGGAAAGCAGAAGCGAAACATCATTAATGTATATGATAAACAGGAGCGGGCCAAGGATACTACCCTGAGGCACCCCCGAGGTGGCAAGGATTTGGTTGGAAAGAGCACCTCGAAATAGGACTCGCTGTTTACGACCAGACAGGTAAGAAGACAGATTTGTAGTCGTCGATTTTCCCTTAAGAAAGCCGTGCTGGAAAGACAGCAAAAAAGGACTACAGTGAAATCGAAGTACGTCGCTGACGAGGGACTCAAAAACCTTCGCAGCATAACACAGGCTGGCAAGCGGTCGATAGTTGGAAACGTCAGACTTACTACCCTTCTTATGGAGCGGGATCAAAACAGAAGTCTTCTAAAGTTCGGGGAAGCGGCCGCAACAATCGCAAGGATAAATTGAACAGATAACAGAGAGCACCCGCAAGAGGCAGTTGGCATCTCTTCAAGAAGCAAGCGGGAATACCATCGGGACCACTCGAGAAGCCGTCTGCCAAATTAGATATATGATCAGCAACAAGTGCGTCGGCAAATACTAAAT
This sequence comes from Leptarthrus brevirostris, assembly GCA_964036015.1. Taxonomy (NCBI): domain Eukaryota; kingdom Metazoa; phylum Arthropoda; class Insecta; order Diptera; family Asilidae; genus Leptarthrus; species Leptarthrus brevirostris. The sequence goes on from OZ038373.1 coordinate 14,028,422, forward strand.
CTTTAGACTCAAGGGAAGTAGGTGGGAGCCGCGTCAAGTGGGCAAAGTCAGGGGTGGAAATATCACAGGTGGAATCACAGAAAGAAGTTCGGAAAAATTCCGCAAGGAAATTAGCAATAGTAAACGAGTCATCACTCTCACAGTCATGATACCTTAAGGAAGAAGGATAAGCGTCACAATTACGCTTCGAGTTGATGAACCTCCAGAGCTGTTTAGGATCATTACGCAACGTGGCTCTCATGTTAGACAAGTATTCGGCGTAAGAGCTCTGTATCCGAGCGGAGAAACGCTGGCAGAGTTGAGAATAAACCAAATAGTCATCGTGGCATCCAGAAGCACAGAATCTCTTCCAAGCTTTGCTTTTTAAGTCCCTCAGATGTCGTGAGGTGCCGTTAAGCCAGGGCCGAAACAAATGTGGTGAACCCGATCGAGAAGTGCCGATGGGAACAAATAGGGTAAACAGGCGTAAAGGACATCATAAAAAGCGCTCACAGCCTGGTCGACGTCGCATTCCGCCAGTACGCTCGACCAATCACGAGAAAGAAGCCAGTTATTCATAGAGGTGAAATCAGCCCGTTTAAAGTTAAAGTAGAGGTCACCAAATAGGGAGGGAGACGTGTTAGCGGTGTCGAAACACATGAAAATCAGAAGTGCGGGGTGGTGACTTGATTCAGGAACCAAGGGAGTCAGGCATCTCATAACAGACGTACAGTCAGGGTCAGACGAGAACACAAGGTCAATAAATCTACCTGAATCGTTAGTAGTGTCGCAGCATTGAGCCAAGTTAGAAGCGGCTAAAGAGTCTAGGAAGGATAAAGCAAATTGGGGAGCTGACGTGAACGAGGTTGCGAGACCATCAGTGTCGGGAGAATGTACCCAGCTAATGCAGGACAAGTTAAAGTCACCAACGAGTACAAGGTCATCCGAGGGAAGCATGAAGTCGGACAAACTGTCAACATCCGCCGCAAGAAGCTCGTACAAAGTGGAGGGTGAAGAAGGGGGAACATAAGCAGTAATAATAAATAATCTTCTTTAAGTATCCCAAAAAGAAAAATCATTAATCTGCGCTTTATGTATGTATCCAGAGAACAGCCCGAACTGTATTGGGAAATGTGGTCAAATCGGCGAAGTCCAAAAATGAAACGTGTGCAGTCGTTGAAGGTCACCTGCACCTTACGAGCACTGGGATAAATAGACAACCCAAAAATGAAAAATGGCATTATCAACGCCAATCTAATTGGAGTACTCGGAATATTCGCCGACAGCCACAACCTTCTTAACCCAGCATACACCTTACCAAGCATTAAGCTGACATTATCACAGCACTTCATTTCGGAGTTCAGCACGATTCCTAGACTAGTAACCTTTCTAAGAACAGGAAGGATAAAGCCATTCAGAGAAACAGGAGAAATTTCAATACCTTCCAGTGTGCCATTATAAAAGGAAATACACTGCGATTTCACAGGATTAAGCAATAAACAGTTACCCACATATTTTGTTCAGATCGTCATTAATGCGTGCGATACAATCCTCGAGTAGCCCAATAGGTCTATTTAAATATATCTGTACGTCATCAGCATACATGTGAATACGTGAATTCTTAACAACTTGATGAAGGTCATTTATAAAGAGGCTGAACAATAAGGGACCAAGCACGGAACCCTGAGGAACACCGAAAAGAACTGGCATTTTACCCGAACAATTTTCACCTACTTTAACTTGATGTAGACGACTAGAAATGAAAGATTCGATCAGCGTAATGGCGGACAAACTGAATTTGTGATTATAAGCAAGTTTGTGGAGAAGGATATTATGGTCAATAGAGTCGAAAACCTTCGAGAAATCAAGTAGTACCAGGGTACAAAAGTTGTCATCATTCAATGCAGTCCTTATGTCAGTGGAGACTTTCAGTATTGCTGTCTCACAGCTGCAGGAAGGACGAAAGCCGGACTGCCAGGGTGTCAGCAAGTCATTTGATCCCACCCAATCCAATATCTGCCTATACAGGAGCTTCTCAAGAACCTTAGATAAGAACGACAAAATACTTATTGGGTGAAAGTCGCTAGGATTAGTTGCTTTGGCTTTCTTGGGGATTGGCAGGACGGTAGCAGTTTTCCAAGTATTAGGGAAAGTGGATGTGGTTAAACAAGTGTTCATGATATGCAGGATGTACCTGTCAATTAGAGGAAATAACAACTTGATAAAGCGAGGCGGCAAAGAGTTGGGGCCAATAGCCTCGGACTTTACAGACATAATTGCAAGTACCAGCTCCTCAAGACAGATACCCCGAAAGTGCAACAGGTCCATAGCGCTGTTTTGTACAATCGGGTCTGTAAATGAATCTGAATTGTCGCTATAGGATAAAAAGTGTGAATTGATCTAGTCTGGGTTCAAGCCACAGGAAGCATCATCGGACCCGTATACACCAACGCGTTACAAATTACGCCAAAGATCTTTATTTTTAAGTTTGGTGTTAAATTTAACACTGTAGTATTGTTTGGATCACCAACATCGTATCTGAGCAAAATAATTAAGAAAACCTGAAAAGCACACAAAATCTTTTTTCACATTTTCCGGCAAAGTTTAAAAAACACATGATTTGTGATGTCACAGCAATTAAAACGAAATTTTTGTATTGCGCAATTAAATTTTATTTAAAAACAACAAAATGAAAAATATCAAGGAAATACTAAATAAAAGGTCGTCGTCTATTGATTAGCCTTAATCGTCATTGTCTCAATAAAACAAGGGAACATGGACAGTTTCGTCGGCTTTGTGGTAAATGACGACATCCTTGGCGTACACATTTGGAACGAAAAATTCAGTCTCGTTAACAATCTCTCTGTCAAATGGATAGCCGAATGGAAGATTGTCGATATATCTGCTTCCAGATCCAATACCGCAAGAGATGGTGTGATCATATGTTGAGTATTGTGGAACAGTAGGTGCCTGATATGGTGTTATAACGACATACATTTGCATTGTCATACCGCTAACCCAACCCTTTGGAAGAAGGAGACGATCTGGGAATCCACAGTGTGCTTCGGACATATCGATGGGGAATGGTGTTGAACCTAAAGTTGCTTTCATGACTTGTTTGTAAAGTTCCTGGTATGTAGTACGATCTTTTACGCTCCAATAGAAGTCCTTAGATAATCTGACAATAATTGCCTTACCAATTGGCATGTCATATACAAATTGATCGAGTTCTACCAAGTTTTTGCGATTCTCATTGACGGTGAATTCGTTGCCATATTGGTCGTATTTTGGTCCCAAGAATGTACGAACAACCACCTTTTGAGGAGTTGTAGATGTAACTTCAACGGCAATTCCGAAAGGTTTGTGGTTAAGACGAGCTTGACGAGCTGTCAATACGAAGTCAGAAGTTGATTTGCTTTTAACCAAAAGTGGTGAGAGCATTCCCATGGGAGTAGTAGCTCCTGGCGCCTTTGGTAAAATTGTTGAGTCAACAGCATTAGTAATATCAGCATAGAAATAGTCGAAATATGTGACAAGTTTGCCGACAGTGACCTTATCAATTTGGACTCCGGGGGCAACAAGATCATTGTATGTGTATGGTGGGAGGAAATGTTGGAATCTCGAGTATTGCTTCATCATTTTGTTGTATAATTGGTAGAAAACAGGGTCACGTAAAGCGGTTTCGTAGTGTTCAAGAACACTTGGAATAGCCTTGTAATTGCCAGTCACATCCCAATGAGCTCCACCAAGCAACAAGTGAGAAAGGACGTTCCAGTAACCGAAAAATCTGGTGTCAATACTATCTGGATTGGCTTCGATTATATTTCCAATAATTTCAACAGATTCTGGTTTTCTTAAGTCAATCTTTTGTCCATCTCTAGTGGTGTAATATCCATAGTCGATAACATCACGGATTCTGCGCTCATAATCATCGATGAGATTGAGTTCATGGTAGTCTTCCATTGAATTAACGTCAAAGTTATTTTTGCGTGTTGAGAATGGTAGTCCATTATAGTAACGCAAATGAGGATTGTATCCACTTTTCACTGGTGATGTCCACAATAGTTCCTGAACTTCTCCCATGCGGTTGGCAAATCTTTCGAGATTGTAACGAGCCACGATCTGTTGGTGCATGTATAAAAAGAGTTCACCGCGACGATCCTTGTACAAATCGTAATTGGATCCGTTCATCCAGAATGGATAATCGATGTGGTAATAGTAGTAGTATGAGTTCCAGCCAAGATCTTCAGTGAAGTAAGCAATTTTAGCGTCTTCGTTCATCAAGTAATAGTCGCTGGAATAGTTAGCATTAATGGCGTATACACCTGGTTTCACAAGAGTAGCCTTTGATTTCCAGTTTTGAGCATCGTTGATTGCTTGTCCGTCGAAGAACATGTATGGACAGATTTCGTATGGAGCTGGCAAAACAAGTCCGGCACAATCTGGTCTATGTACAACGGCCAAGGTTAAAGCGTAGACAAACATTCCTTCGTTGATGTTTTGACGTGCAAAGATCACATTTTGATAAAATGTCTCCCAGCTACTGGACAAGTACATCAAATTGAAGACACTTATAGCTTGGTTTAGTTGTTCCTTGTTGAACACTGAAAATATTTCGTTCTTTGGCAGCATTCCCATTTGGTAGAAATGAATAAATTCGTAGATTGGCTCATAGTTCTGATAAGAATATTTAAAATTAGAATATTGCACTGCAAATACTATCAAATACATACCAAGTAATTAGCTTTTCCTGCTACCCATGAAGATGCATATTGCAGATATTCTGGAATCTTCAGAGGTTCATGGATATGGTTCAAGATCTCTAAGACGAATTTCTGTTTCTGCAGAAGAAGTGGATCAGCTACAAAAAAAAAATGTTTTATTAATAAAATTTAATGAAATCAATTAAGGGCAAAATGTATTCACCATATTTGACTGGAACTGGAACTTTCTTCTTAAGATCGCTTGCCGTCGCAAGGGCTAACACTGCCAAAAATATTACTGCAATCTTCATCGTACCGTCAATACCAAGATCGAGCAGTTGACTGATGTTGAGCAACAGATTTTCATCTTTTATAGGAATTTGCCACTCAAAAAATTTAATTTTGTCTACTTTTGACTTTGGAAGCTTGATAGAGTCATTCCCAAGTGATAATACTGATTAGAAGTACCGGGGCCCCGAGATGATTGTTTTCGCTGTTTTATGTTTAAGATGTTCCAGGTCAATTGTCATTAATGCTGGCTAGTCGCGATACGTGCACTGATTGAGCTTTTGCTATTTTCGAAGATTTTTTACTGTTCATAGCAACAAATATTTTCGGTTATAAAAAAACAAAATTTTTTTTATTAAGGTTATTAGGGGAATATAAGGTATAATCTTCAAATGCGCACTAAGTTTTGGGTCATTGTTATTAAACAATTTTCAAGTTTTATTTATGTTTTCATATCTCTTAAAATAATCGGGCCTATGACGACAATTTGGTGGAGTTATGTTCTATTTCATGAGTCACAATCAAATTACTAGTACAAGTATTGTTGTTTGTGATTCCATTTTGATAAAGTTTTTCAAGTTTTTCGCTACTTTGCACATTGACTCTTGAAGAAGAAGAAGAAAAAGAAAGTAAAATCCCTCTAGTTTTGAGACCTATTTACAACTAATTGGCCAGAAAGCTTTATATCTGGAGATTTAATTATTTTGCGATTTCTCAGATTCAGCTCTGCCATTTATAAATCACCCTGCGCTTTAGGGTCCAAGTTTGGTTTTAGGAACACAGAACTGTTGCCAAAACAGGTTTAAGCCCGCATTACCAAGCCCGCATTATATGGAACCATCTGCCTTTTCCATTTTGCTTCCTTAAGAAAAAATCTATGTACAATGCTTTGTAGCTTCCCTAGGTTAGGTTAGGTTACGGTAGCGGCAAGAAAGCCTCGCATAGCCCACATCGGGTCCATAGCGGTTGTAGCTTCCTTAAATGCGAGAGGAAGTTATTGCCGAGCTACTTTGTCAGGTCTCCAGGGCAATACGCTAACCGATTATGTTAATTTTACTACCTTCTATTGTACTTAGTCCACAATTGTTTTGCAATACAATCTGTTTTCTTGTTTATCACCTAATGATAAGCCAGTTATATTCAAACCAGCTAATTTCTAGATTATAAACAGCACATCTTGGTTAGATTTCCTTTTCAGTGTCATAAACTAGACTATGGCGTCCGCCGTTGCAATAAATCGGTTTTGATCTCAAGGGTTTTCTCATAGATATAGAAGACAACACTGGCTCTCTTTATGGGCTCTATCTACTATGTTTAGTCTGGCATCTTGTGTTATATCTATAGGTTTTGTTATGTTATGTTAGGACTGGCAGCTTTTGTGGAAGAAAGGCACACATAAGCCACGATGGCCTATTTTTATATCCATAAGAACCTAAAACCACTTTGAGTTCCTAATGAACAGAACTAAGTCTCGATGTCACCAGATCTTCGTTCAGCTAGGTCCTCCAAAAATGGGGAGCCTAGATATCGGCTCCTGCGGTTTGTAACAGCCGGAGAGTTGCAGAGGAGATGAAGAATGGCTTTCTATTCTTCCTCATCCAGCCAACTCCTATAAAAGTCGCTTGAGGGCGCTCCAAATCTATTAACGTGTCTGGCATTTTAATGAACTCTTTTGACGCTTTAGGTGGAAGTTGGCCCAGATCTGTTTTCTTGATAAATGCTCTTTTAATGTCCAGCTGGCATGTCGCTAGTAGCTTGCATAGCTATTCGAGTCTTATAGTGGAGTCTTACTAACGCTATAATTTCCTGAAATATTACTATGCTCCGACATCCATGGCAGGAGTACGTTCGGACGCTTAGATATGTCGTTCAAAGCTGAGCGACATTTCTGGGCAGTTTTAGAGCTTGTATGCACTCTCGCGAGAGATTCGATAGGAGGCTATCTGTAACGATGCACGTTTCAGTTAACGACATTGCTCTGTTCTCCAAGCGTGCAAGCGCTACATGTATAGACATAACTTCACCTTGAAAAGCACCGCAGTGGTGCGGCGGAGTTGGATAAATTGGTTGAGTGCACGGTCACCACGCCACGCTTCCATGGTATTTAATTAAAATTAAAAATCCACCCCGTCTCGGGGCTGTTGTCTACCTCGCAGAAATGCCAAAACAGTTCCCACATTCCCATACCCTAATTTCGGTCGAAAACATGTTCACGCAGCATTGGGTTGTCCCTGGGCTTTAGCTACCTCATAAAAAATTAAACGGATTTATTAATTTAAGGTGTTCCGAAAAGACACCTTCACCCACTTAACCTACCAACTGACAGCCATTGGCGTAAAGATGCACTGATTCTTCCCGTTGGGGAAAACGTTTCCCTCATTTCTGCCTGGTAGGAATGAAGAAGTCGGACTTGAAGCGTTGAAAGTAGGTTTAGGTATGATATAATCAGCATTTTCTGAGATACATGCATTCAGAGTTTTGTAGTCCGCAGTCGGTATGTGTTCAAGATTGTACTGAATTGAGTCTTATAGTGATTGAGACTTTAGTTTGCTTCACGAAGAGTTCCACAGCTATTAGTGTAGTATTAACCACTTTAGAGGATTCTGTTTTGAGGACACCTGCCTTTCTGCTGCCATCTTTTGAACTTTCTCTATTGACTTCTGATGTGCCACTTTTCCAGTGCAGACGACCAGTCGACCACGCAAGTATATAGTAGCTCTGGCTAAGAGGTGTAAGCTAGAGACACTATCGAGAGTACAGAGAACGGCCGATCTGGGAATAACTGGGTGTCTGCGTATCAGCGACTTTGGAGGTCATGCTCTACCTATTAATACTGGATTTATACACTCGCGGTCATACAAATCGCACCACACAGGTGAGCAAGTTATTAAGGAATACATATTTTGGTACTTGCCATTGAAGAGCACTTGTCGTATTCAGTAGGTAATTTTCCAAGATAACTGACTCTGGGCTTCCGAAAGTCTACTCTTATTTCGATAAATTTGAAGTGGTGCAGTTTTTTTGACCGCAAGTGTATACTACAGAAATATGGCAGTGATAATTATATATATATTATGCAATCTGGCCCTCAATGAGTTACTTCTAGATCTGAAAATTTCTATCATAAAGTTATCGCCTATGTAGACGAGGTCGCCCTGCTAACTTCGGGCAAGCACCCTAATATCTTAGCTGAGACGATATAACATGCCCTCTCGAAATTATACGCCTCCCTCCTCCCGGACAAAAACAAACAAAACATAGAGTTCCTCCTATCAACTTCCCCACACTGAATAGGGCCAAACTGAAACTAAGTGACCAAGTTAAATATCTAGGCCTTATTCTGAATAGAAAACGACGGTACTGCTGGGCTCGTTCAAAAAAGCAATATGTAAAAAACGGGGCATAGAGCCGCACACTGTATACTGGCTGTATGTTAGGGTTACAATTCACATTCTATACACCCACAAAATTGTAAACACTTTTTGCCAGCCTAATCGGTTTCTTAAATAATCTAAGGCCATCTTTTTACTTGTACTAGCGTCATCTTATCTTTTTTGCTTAGCCGCGATAAATATTCCCAATCTTCTTTATTTAGCACATTGCTAACAGGGTTGACATAGGGCTTATTACCAATTCTGCTTACAGTCTGTCAATTCATGACTCTTCCATCCAGCCATTTCCTTTCTGGATATTCTTGCAGGTTATGGATGGCTCCGCAGTAAACATCACATCAAAGAAAATTTCGCCTTCCTATATTCTATACCTGTGCTCTGAAAAGACATCAGAAGCTATACTGATACTTTAGTCAAAAATTTCTCTTATTCAGAGTGATACGAGTAAACTTAGTCTTACTGTTCCTTTTACGTACACGGAGAGAAAATTCCAGGACAAATTACGGTTCCACTCATCGTAATCGTATTGAAAGTAACACATTCTGCCAAAACTTAAGCAGCCGCACTGTAGAATTTACGAACCCAGTAATTTTTAATTTACGGAACATCACTGTAAAATTGTTGTGATTCATAAAATTTACTACGTTATTTAGGAAAAAATTAACGCCTAATACACAATTTTTCCCGGAATAAGCGGCAAATTGTACGGTTCCCCGTTTTACTTTTATCCACCCTTATGTAGATGGTAGTACGCACCTGGACTATGCCTGGAAATTTATTTTGAAGAGCAGCAAATAGAGCAAGTGGATAATGTTGTTATCTCGGAAGCATTATTACAGCCGACGGCGGAGCTGAAGCTGATGTGCAGGCTCGAATCAGCAAGACTCGAGTTGCATTTAATACTCTTGCTGAGATCTGTCGCAATAACTACAGAACCAGAAGTACAAAACTCCAGATCTTCGAATCGAATCTGTTCTGTTATACGGCTGTTCAACATGAAAAGTGAGCTGTCAAATATCTTACCTACAAGCCTTTGTCAAGCGGCATATTCGGCGCATCCTTAACATTTACTTGTCGGATAAGACTAGAACTAAGACCTACGTACACAGGCTAAGACGAGATAGATTCCAGTATTCGCAGGTGAAATTGGCAATTAATAGGCCACACACTCAGAAGAGAGCCAAACAACATCGCAAAAGAGGCTCTAAACTGCAACCCAGACGGGATTCAAAGAAGGCGCCGAATTGGACGAACGCGCAACACAGTGAGAAAGTCCGTAGAGATGGAAGGTACCCAGATCAAATAATCGTGGCCATAATTGAAGGCGTTGGCGCAGAACCGGACCAGGTGGAGATTCAGTATAGTAGACGCGCTATGCCACACAAGATGTTAAAGGAACTAGAGAGATGTAGGTGGGTGGTTGGAATGTTGAAAGCCTAGCTGATTTGACCTTGAATGTCATGGTCAGCTCAGGCACCCGATCGAAGATTTCTTTTATAGTCGAGTAGTCCTTTTCTAAGTTCGCACCTAGGAGTATTGCGCCTTCTAACCTATAAGTGGTACTGTAGTAATAGTGACGTCTTCCATATGGAGAAGTAAGATAGACTTTTAAATGCTGCATTCAGTGAGGTGAGCATTGCTCCAGTAATACTTAGACAGGCCATTTATTGTAGGTTGATCAATTTGGCTTTAGCAATATTGAGCTAAGCTCTATATTACTATTTAATCGCCCCGTAGGTAATCATGGGTCGATTCTTTATTTTCGGTTTCAAACCACAGTTAACACCCCACACTTTGCGACAAGTCCAAAAGGATTTTATCAATTTTGTGGCTATGGTATCTAGGTGTAGGTTCTAGTATAGTATGGAAACCAGTGTTAACCTTAGATATTTCACCTATTCACTGCAGTTTAGTGTAGTCGAAGAGTATGGTTTTATGGAGGTTTATTTTAAGGTCAACTTCTTGGCACCATTCCTCAGCTTTGTCAAGTGCTCTCTGCAAAGCTTCGGTAGTATGTTGCCGATGTCGCCAAATGGTTGCGCGAACGATATTCCTTCTTTGAAACGCACAGTTTTTCATTGGAGATTTAACCAGACTGCACTTCCCATAGTAATGCAAAGGCATCGATTGGGAAATTATACTTTATAGTAGTATTTCTCGCAATTATTTTAAAGTATCAACTTGGAATTTACTTAAGATGCCTACAAATGTTCTATAAATGTGGGCACGATAAAAAGTGTCGTCTTAAGACTATGATATAGCCTAACTCGACAGTTTTCCATGCATTCGTTGAATAACCTATTTCAAAAGACATTCATAAACCTTACAGATCTCGTTTATCACTTATAAGAGTGCAATATTGATGCAATTTTTGCCCGGGGATTTAAAGGGTTTAAAAGAAAAGATGGCGTATTTGATTATCTTATAAGTTAAAGACAAGGCTTCCGTGCATTAGACCTCTTCTGCAACCCTCCCAACTTATGGGCCACCAGTGCTGGATGACTGGACACGATAGTACCTGCGTCCTCCTTGATCGCAGTGCACGGTAATGGGCTCTGCAGTAGTACTTTCAGCGTCTCTTCCGACTAATGTTAAACGATCAATCTCACTCCCGAAGTGAGCCCAGGTCTCCTGGTTCGTTGTCATAAAAGTCAAACTTTGCAGAGTCTCGTACACTCTTTATGTTAAAAAAATTTATTTTCTTCCAGACCTCTTTGAATTCTGTAGCTCCTCTCTTTGCAGAGTTAAACAGCCGTCTCTCATTCTACAGAAAAACGTCACTGTGATGGGACCTCACAGTAATAGAACAACTATGGCCTAATGCTGTTTTTTTTTGCGGGAGAGGTGAAACTCTTCCAAAAGACACCAGACAGCCCGTGCCCTCCGGTAGTGTGAGATTCTTAGTCACTAAAAACACCTCTCTGGGGATTAGCCGAAACAGACCACATGACCGGGTCCATTTTCGTCCCCTCCCAGTCTCCCTTAGTGGAGGCAACTGAGTATCCAGCTATCGCATTGTCGCCACTAACCTCGGTTTCCTGGGTCACTGCTAGAATCCTAGCCTATCTGCATAAATCCATGTTTTCCTACCGTCTCCAGTGTTCCTTCTTGGTCCATGCGTTAGTTACAACCTTCACCCCTTCACTGTCTACGGCATTGAAGGGTTCCAGGTCGTAACGATTTAGTCCTGAGCCAGGACAAGGAACCCCCTCCGGATTAACCGCAGCTAACCCTTCGGAAGGCAGATCTGCATCTTCTACTGGTGTGCGTATCGCGGAGGTAACCAACTCGTTACAGTCTCCTGTCTCTGCCCCAACGCACCTGAGGAAGCGCTAGTTATTATTGTGCCAATGGCACTCTCTTCCAGGACTGCTACAGCAGTTTCAGCTGGCGGGAGCGAGCCAGCCTCCATAGCCGCCATAGTTCCTTCAAAAGGTTATTCTCCCTAAGCTGCTACTGTTGCGTTGTGGGTACCGTGGGTATAGCTAACCTGTAGGGGTCTCCCACACAATCCACCTCCACTTCCACAGAAGCGCCCGAGGAAAACGCCATTCGCGATCCAATTACCCCTGGGTCCTGCAGAGGGGACGACGTCACTGCAGACTCCATTGGAGTAAGGGGAATTTTCAAGACGTTATCTCCTTCCGCATAAGTTACTTGGCGACATTCTAGGATGCATTGCCCGGTTGCTGAGAAAGTCCATATCCTAAAAGGCTTCAACTCGTCCGTCCATTCTGCAGCAACCATCTAATGCTGCTAATATGGAGTCTTAGATTCTTACAGTTTATGTTATCTTTAGTTTCCTGGACATATTCACTAATATGGAACATAACACAAAAGCCACTGAAAGTGTCCCAAATAATTAGACTGTCCATCGTTAGGGTTATTCCTTCATCGCCTGTTGTCAAAGGTAGATATTGACACGCTTAATCACAACCAGATTAGCAGATCATACTTTTGTATGTCTCTTTTCAAAATTGAAAGATTTGCTTAATCCATGATGTTGCTGTATCTATCTTGATTCGATTAGTCATCTTCGAATCATCTTGTTTTTATATTTCGATTAAAATGTTTTAATCAAATTTTAGTTATCATTTTTTTGGCCAAATTTATTTTACATTGCCTTGCTAAAAATAGTGGTAATCGCCATCGTAGTACTCTAACACTTTTTTCTTGATAAAGTACTATCATACGCTAATGGAAACGTAAAATAATAATTTTCCATTAATGTATGCATCGCAATATGACTCACTACATATGATCACAACTACAACATAAATTTTTCCAACATAATCCCAAAACTTATCAATTTAAGTTCAACAACACCTCGCTAATTGAAAGTCAAGGGAAACATAAGATACATAGAAGCTGTAGCGAGTATGTAACGAATTTATCTGACCTTTTGCTTTAAATTGCCAAAATTCTTTGAAGAATAGAACAACAGCGATAACATGGATGAACCATTGACTCAAGTTTTGTCACCGGGAGAATAATTTTATTAAAAATTATCAGTAAAAAAAACAAGTGACCCTGCAAACAAATCCAATCGAGAAGACATTATGAAACTTGATACGGACTGAGTCAAGGAAAGATTAGTTAACAGAATTGTTATAAAACTGGGGTTTTCTAAACAATTTTATTCAGTCAACTCCGATACCTTGGGGCAGGCAGAAATCATGAAGCTAGCAATTGTTTTAGTGGCCTGTGTGGCTTTTGCTGCAGGCGTTTTCGTGCCAAAGAAGCTCGGCTATGGTGTCAACTATGGTAAGACTATCGAAAATTCATATTGAAATCATTCTCATTCGTTAAATCTCCATTTAGCCGATGAAGCATTTCTGCAAAAGCAGAAATTCATCCTTGACGTTCTTGATCGCGTCCACCAACCTCTACAGAATCCAAAATACTTGCAAGATGCTGCTGGATATATGACTGGACCAGAATACTATATTGTAAGTGTCCGTCTGAATATTATTTCTGTTGTTTGGTGCAAGACGATTTAACTTTTACAGAACTATGCCCCAGTTCAGGAGTTTATAAATATTTACGAGCATGGTGTATTACCTCAGAACTATGTGTATTCGATTTTGGAAGAACAACACCTTAAGGAAACTATCAGTCTCTTTAATTTGTTCTACTATGCCAAGGATTGGACAACGTTCTACAAGAACGTGTTATGGGCCCGTCAACATATGAACGAAGGAATGTTTGTTTACGCTCTCTCCGTTGCTGTGATACATCGCAAGGACATGGAAGGAATCGTTTTGCCAGCTCTGCAAGAAATCAAACCCTACATGTTCTTCTCTGGTGAAATAATGAGTGCTGCTTCGAATCTTCAATCAACTGACTTAGCCAAGATGAACTATGTTTATAGCATTTTAGCTAACTACACAGATTCTATTGAATATCTCAACGATGACTCGAAATTGGCTTACTTCACCGAAGATATTGGCTGGAACGCGTTCAATTATTACTTCCACATTGACTATCCATTCTGGATGGGCGGAAAGGAGTTCAATTTGTATAAGGATCGTCGTGGTGAACTTTACTTGTACACCCATCAACAAATCGTAGCTCGCTACTATATGGAACGTTTGTCCCAAAATCTTGGACCCATTCCTCAGTTCTCATGGATAAAACCAATCAAGACTGGATACAATCCACACTTGAGATACTATAACGGTTTGGAATTCAGTTCCAGAAAGAATTTCTATGATGTTACACTTAATGGTGATACCGATACTCTGAGCCGTGTCCAGGATTATGAAAGACGTGTTCGTGACATAATTGACTTGGGATACTACACCTTGCCAACAGGAGAGAAAATTGATTTAAGAAATCCAAAATCTGTTGAATTTTTAGGAAATATGATTCAAGGTAATCCGGATAGTGCTGAAAAGCAGTTTGTTGACTACATGACTCTTCTGGCCCGCGTTTTACTTGGTGGAAGCAATTATCAAGGTGCTACTGGTTACAAGGTACAACCTAGCGTATTGGAACATTTCGAAACTGCAATGCGTGATCCCGTCTTCTACCAACTCTACAATAGAGTACTAATGTACTATTATCAGTTCAAGGATTATTTGATGCCATATACCTACCAAGATCTAATGTTCCCAGGAGTTACTATCCAAAACGTTAGAGTTACTCCACTCATTACTTATTTCGATTACTTTGCAAGTGACATTACCAACGGAGTCAATATTGCTGATGTAACTGCTAGAGATATTACAATGGCTCCTGGTGTTAAGTCAATGAAAAAGAATATCGTTCCAACAGTAGATCCAGTCACCCAACAACCACAGTACACAATCTTGGCAAAACAAAAGCGACTCAACCACAAACCCTTCATTGTCAACGTTGATGTTATGTCAAGCATTGCACAAACTGTAGCTGTCCGTACCTTCCTAGGACCAAAGGTCGATATTTTCAGAAATATTATCAGCTTAACTGCTAACCGTGATAACTTTATCCAAGTGGATCAATTCGTCTACGACTTGCCTGTCGGTAGTATTAGTATCAAACGCTTATCTAAGGACTTCTACTGGAGCGTTAGAGACCGCACAACTTATACAGAATTATACCAAAAGGTCATGATGGGTCTTAACGGTTCAAGTCCATTTATTCTTGATATGTCTGAAGCTCATTGCGGATTCCCAGACCGTCTGCTCTTGCCCAAGGGATGGGTTGAAGGTATGCCAATGCAATTGTATGTGATCATCACTCCGTACACTGGCAACAGCGCTTCGCAACAATTCTCTACCTATGATCACACTAAGTCTTGTGGAGTTGGATCTGGTACTAAATACTTTGATGATCTTCCATTCGGTTATCCATTTGACCGCGCTATTGATGAGACTGCATTCACCACACCTAACATGTTTTTCAAAGATGTGATTGTTTATCATGCACCGAAATCATCCATGATCAACATTAACATGGCGCAAGGTTGGATTCCATACGATCTTATTCCATTCCCAATTCCCCATCCTGTTGTGTAAGAAGTTATTGATATTTTTTTTGTTAATAAATTGATTTTAATTTTCGTTTTGCAAGTTAAGTTTTGGTTTTTTATTGGTAAGCAAGGTGTCCAATGTTCGAAACTAGGGCTTCACGGCACCGAGACAAGACCGAGACTTCGGGACATCTCGGTCTTGGTCTCGTCAAGGTGAAGACGATCTTGCTCTCGTCGCAATCTCGTCGAGATAAAGGCCAGTCTCGGTCCGATCTCGCTCTCGGCAAGATAAAAAAAAAGGTATTTCGGTGGGATAATGAGGAACGAGGACGAGTGATATATCTTTGTATATATGTATTTTCTTCATATTCCCCTCGCCAAAATAATTTAGCAAAGGCTTTTGTTTGCTATTGGGGATAAAGCACAAATATCTGAAGAAGGAAATAATGTAGAAAGGAGCGATTGAGGAGAGCAGTGTATACTTATATGCCCCATAAATCACACAATTGACATTTTTCGGAGCGACATAAAGCTGAAACAACTAAAAAAATTGTCCACAATAAAGTGATAAAAACTAATATCTCGTCGACTCTCGTCACCTCAATCTCGCTCTCGGTATCGCACTGTTACCAATGATATTGGTCTCGCTGCCGGTCCCGGTATTGTGTCGAGACCGACACCGGCAGCGAGAATTATCTCGAGTATCTTGAAGCCCTATTCGAAACCAACCGACGGCGATCAATGATCTGTTATCTGCTGAAAACAGATTGCTCTAAAATACCACTGGGTGTTAGAGATTAGTTTCTGGTAAACCTATTTCTTTACAGATTCCAGGAGCCGGCTTATCGAACCGTCCGGATAAGAGTTTTCCTCGTTCGAACCCACCCTGCCTAGAACGTTAGCCTTCTTATTACCCAATACGGCTCATAAACTTCCGGCACATATCCGGGCGAACTTCCACCTGATAATGTTCCACCGTAGTGTTCATTTGTTACAACTCCTGACGTCGTTTTTTTGGGGAATCCTCACAATTACGTCTGTTTGATGTTTCTGATATACCTGGATTTCGAGAAGATAAAGAACAGACCAATCGGATTCATTTAAACTGATGCTAATTAATAATATAATTAAAGGTCTGCCGTAACAAGTAAGGATGTGTCGGTATCTCTTACAGTACTTTCAATTGCATTAGTCTTTCCTGCCATTTTCTTGGCAATCTAGTATAGATTTTCACTGTAGCCGGGGTAGACTGCATCTTCTTCCTCTTCTGCTAGCGCGTTGATGTAGTTGGGTTTGTCGTTGTTGTTTTTATATTTTCGACCATGTGTAATCACTGATCCATGGCCGTCTTCCGGTCTCTAAAGGTGTTTTGTACCACAGCTCACAAAGTATTCCTTTGCCCTTTCCCCTTTTTGGTTGATGTGTTGGAATATTTACCGCAATGTGTTGGAATATGGGCTAAGAATGTTCGGTATTTTAATCCTCAGCACATTAAGCCGTGGAATATTCGGTTTTGCATTACGTGACCGTACTGCTACCACGCATAAGCGAAAGTTAAGTGCATCAACGCTGCGTTTAAACCTTGCATTTAGATCACCAATTCAATCTGATTCCCAGCTCTGCAGTCTTTGAAAACCCAGGATGTTAAATGGTATTTTTTGTATTTAAACAAGGATCGATTGATGACAAGTTGTTGCGAGTTACAAAATTTGAAAAACAACTGCCCATTTGTGTTCCTCTTTCCGAGTCCAAACTTCCCAATTGCATGCTCCAGGCCGATGTTATTAGAGCCAATCTTAGCGTTGAGATCACCCATAATTATTTTTATATTATAATTTTGTGGTCGCGATGTGCCTGAGGAATAACGACATTAAAAAAGGTCATTGCTTCAATCAGTCCGTTGTCCGTAGTCCGTAGGACAATTTTTGTCAGCTGAAGTGCGGCGGAACTTGGTTGACTAGCTGAATCCCGACATTATGTCCAGAAATCCTTCTCATGTTACTATTCCCCATTCCCCTAGTTCCTTTCCGCGACCTTATGCTTTACCTCAAAATACAAAATCCTCATACTTACCTGCATAAATAACCCAAAAACATTCGGGAAGGCCAGGCGCCACAGGATCTCCCGCATCACAATCTAGACACGGGAACCGGAGAAATGGAAATTCTTCCCAAAAATTATTTTCTTAATTTTTTTATATTTATTTACGTACACAAAATCTTCAAAAAACTGGCATTTTGCTGTCATTAGGTGTAGCCAAGGAGTTGGTATAGGGCCTCTTTGGTTGTTACACTCGCCTGCTCGATAGGAACATAGTAACTCTGCTCCGAAACCCGGCGATATTAATTTGGTTGGATATTGGTGACCGGGGCAGTAGTGATCGGTGGGCAAGTTTAGTTAGTAACAAGCCTACACTTGCCATGTGATGTGTTTCTGATTTTTCCTAGCCACAGTATAACGGAGTTGGATCAATTCGTTGAGCGGCACGGCCCACATGCCATGGGTCCCGGGTTCGAGACCAGATGACCCCGTAAGCTTTTATTAGAAAATTAAAATAATCCAATCCGTCTCTGGGCTGTTGTCTAGCTCGCAGGAATGCAAAAACAATACTCAAGTTTCCTCACTTCCCTTCCGACTAAAACCATGCTAACGCATCGAAGGGTTGCCCCCTAGGATTTGGCCACGTCGTATAAAAAATAAAATTAAAAAAAAAAACAAAAAACCGTTTCAAATGTGGGTAAATAAACTCAACGATTGCAAGTGAACCTACAATTTAAGGTGAATTTCCAACATTTTTATTGCAACATGTTGTCAACAGAACACGGGGTCGCTGCCTGTGGGGTTCGTACCTTGGACTTCCGGGATGGAAGGAAAGTCAACACGTTATTATTTACTCCATCAATGACATTACTCCATCAAGTTTCTCTTAACCATATAACGTTTATTTTAAAATGGGCATTCGCAGTTTTACTTTCATGATCTTAGGGTATCCAGGTATCCACACTCTTTCCATAGAGTTCTCACGTTCCATAGTCCGATCGTAGTCCGATGTAATAACTAAAGGTCGTCATCACAAAATCATTCTGAGGTATCCGAGATGCATTAGACGTTTCGTGCTTAGTCGTAGATTTTCATATAAACAAGAAAGGTGGCTGCTCCTTGTGGTGTCCTGCAAGTCACTGAGAGTGCATTTCTATAGCGTATAGATTCTCTCGAAGCCGAGAAGTACTATTCGATTCTTAATTGAGTAGGTTGGGAATCGCTAAGTGGTATTTCTTTCATTTTATTTTCACCTATCACTCGTTGCTTCGAATTTTGTCTCTTGTGCTTGAACGCTTTTCGAATTTTAATTATTAAGTGCCAGGAGGGCATAGCCTAATACATAGTGATGAATCGCATGGGCATCTATTGGTTTGAGTTCCATCTTTTCCCTTGCCTTTAACTCTCTTATTTCTTGGGCTAGTGAGTCTATGTCACTCTTAAAAGAAGGCGGATCCATTATGATTGGTACCGAGCTAGTTCTGTGTACGGTGCAAAAGGTCAGTAATATTAACTGGAGGGGATAAAGAAGTTGTTTAATTGACTTTTTTGGGCTGCGAAAGCGCGTATTGTCATTTCTGGTGTACGGATGTAACAGTCATCAGCCACTTCGATTATTCCAAGGTGATATTTGGTTACCACATACTACATCGATCGATAACTCAACTTGGATGGAAAAGATCCATTTGTTCATTTGCGAGAGTTGAATCCAGAAGGAAGTAAAGTTTGACACTACGAATTTGCAAGATGAAGGGATTGGGTCATCTCTGCGGAGCAATGTCAATTCACAAGTCTTTACATTAGGATGCAAGTTAAAGATAGGGTGTGTCATGCGGCACAGACGCTCGTTATTTTCTGCGTTTGCACTCTACTGCATGTTGCGTCTTATTAAAAAGGTTTACTGTTGTGTCTATAATAATTGTTTTCCTTTAAATTTTTTATCTGTTCGTCGTAGAACTGAGCGTCGTCTTGATTGAGTGTACCGAAAAGTGATTTACTTAGGCTACCAATAATTTCAAAGGGTGCTCTCTTATATCTCCTACTAGGCTGAAGGATCATTAATTTTTCAGAAATTTGTGACATAATGTGGTTCATTTCTACCATTGTGTTATTACACAGTTGTATAAAAATAGGATCAGTGTGTAAGAATTTACATAGGCTATTTAATTCGTCTACGTGCCTTTCCAAAGTGCTTATTCCCAGTGTTACATTTCTTAAGTCATAAAAGATAATTATCTTCCATTCGTTGGAATAGAGTTCGACTCCTCCGATCTCTTCGAAGTATATTCTGGAGTTATGGTTAAGGTAGGTGATATTGATTCCGTTTCCGTATGTAGGATTAACGTAAATCAAGCATACCATGAGTATCACAGGGTTAACTATCCTGAAAAGGTAGTATGTTAGTACAGGAATCAATTGAGTTTTGTTAAGTTTTGACAATTTTATTTTAGACCGTATGAAATTGACATTATTTGGGGTTTTTTTTTCGTATATATGATTATATGTACTGAGAGGGTAAAATAAAACGTTTATTCATGGTTTAAATTCATGGGACGTTTTTTATTTAAGACCTGCGTAAAATGGTAGAAAAAAAACTGGGAGAAAACTTTTATCTGGAATCGCTGAAGCGAAAAGTGTAGTGTGAGAAAACAGTACACGTTGCGTTAGTAGAAGGTTGTTGTTAAAGGTGTATGGATAGCAAGTTTAGTGATAAAATATTTATGAGGGCGATCTTGGGCGATCACCTGAGCTATTCAGCAAACAATTTCAAATTATTATTATTCACAGTTTTTAACTTGTGTCTGACCTTTATTATTATTATTATTAAGGATTGGATCAATTACTATTCCGAATCCTTTAGTCACTGCGATCAGTTAGATCTTTTGTGACATGATCCAGGTTCATTATTAGGCATAATATCTGTTATTGAGTTGATCACCAGATCACCCTTGAATTCTTCAAGGATTTTCCTGTGGCCAGACCAATTCCCTGCTGTGAGGAGATTGGCGCCAGTCAGCCTTATTGCGCTCGAGGCAGCCTCCTTCTTTAGATGTATGTGTAAAGGGGGGAGGTTTAATAGGGCCTCCATAGCTGCCGTGGGGCATGTTCGCATGGCGCCTGTAACTCCTAGACATGCTGACCTCTGCAGTTTTTGCAGTGCGGACCGCGCTGTCTTTTGTTCTACTTTTGGCCACCACACGAGAGCTGCGTAGGTGACCACGGGTTTTATGATTGTTTCATATGCCCAAAGGGCCATTTTGGGCCTTAGTCCCCAGGTCTTTCCGAAGAGTCTTCGGCAGGACCATAGGGAACTCATAGCCTTTCCTGTAACCCTATTAAGTTGAGGATTCCAAGTGAGTCTTTGATCTAGGATTATTCTTAGATATTTGACCTCACTTGAGAATTCTATCCGTGTTCCTTCAAGAGTAGGAGCCTCTAGCCTTAGCTTCCTCTTCCTTGTGAATGGTATAATGGTTGTTTTACTAGGGTTGACTCTGAGCCGCTCCCTTGCACACCAGGATTGTACCATGTTTAGAGCATATTGCAGTCTTCTTGAGATGATTCTGTCCTGCTTGCTCTCTATGGTAATGACCAGGTCGTCTGCGTAGCCCTGGCAATCGTAGCCGGCATTGGTCAGTTTGACCAGGAGATCATCGATAACAAGTGACCACAACAGTGGGGAAAGAACTCCCCCCGGAGGACAACCTCTAGTGGCCCTTACTGTTACCGAATTGTCCCCCAGCCTCGCTGTGATGTTCCGGTTACTTAGCAAGGTATGTCTGACCTTAATAGTAGAGTTCTCCTGTGAATCTAGTCGTATTATTTCATAAGGACCTTCCCAAAGGGGGGTAGAGTTTGTTTTTCCTTGCTTCCTTCTTCAGAAGTACTTTATCGGCTATATTAAAAGTTTTTAGCTTACTTTTTTGGACATAATTAACTTTAGACTTATTTTTTGAATTGATTAAGTGTTCCCTTGCTATTTCGTGGCAATGTTGAAGTCGTGCTTTTAATTCGTTCGCATAGTTTTCGTAATTATAACACGTTTGGGGTGGATTCTTTAGATTACTCGAAATCCTAGGAGGGCATCCATACAGTAGCTCATAAGGGCAATAGTTGGTTCTACTGTGTGGTGTTGTATTGTAAACAAACATTGCATAGGGTAGCCACATGTCCCACTGTAAAGGATCTTTATTAACATAGTGTCGTATGTATTCTACAAGTGTACGATGACTTCTTTCAAGAGCGCCATTCGTCTGAGGGTGATATGCAGTTGTATGTATTCCTCGTATTTTCAGAAGCTTATGAATTTCTGTAAAAGTTTAGCTAAGGAAGTTACTCCCTTGATCAGTCAGAACTGAGTCTGGTATGCCGTGACGGCAAACAATGTTTTGGATGAAGACTTCAGCTACTGTCTTAGCTTCAGCGTTAGGTATCGGTAAGGTTTCTGAAAACTTCGATAAGTCATCCTGAAAAGTAAGGATGTATTTATTTCCATTGTAGCTCACAGGAAGGGGTCCGACAATGTCTAAAGCAACACTTTCAAAAGGTTTGGAGCTAGTCGTAGTAATTTTCTTTGGGATAGTTTGGTTACGAGTTGTTTTGTTCTTTTGACATGACTCGCAATTGCTGATAAAATTACTTATATCTTGCATCATATTAGGCCAATAGAATTTCTATTTTATTCGCTTCGCTGTACGAGATATTCCTTGGTGTCCTCCGAAAGGAATGATATGGTAATCTTTTAGGACTCTTGTTATTTCCTCCGGCTCCTTCAAAATTTGCCGTGTATCTATATGAATGATTATTTGTAACCCGGAATTGTTGAAAACATTATTAATCATTAATTTTATTGCGTTCATATCTTTGCTATCTAATAGTGGTAATGAAATGTTGACTTTGCTTAATTTATTTTGTTTGCAAAGACTGAGAAGTTTGTTGAGAATGTCCAAGAGTATTTCCCGGTCTTTGGAAGTTTCTAGCGAGTGATGATGTGTTTTCTAATATACTTGGGTTTCTCTGATGTAGGTTTTCGGTGGTTGTAGCTAATTCTTCATTATTTTGTTGTTGTATCTGCTTGCTTTTAAGTCTGGTAATAATTGTGTACATTTAATTTCCTGTTTTAAGATTGTTTGTCTGTTCGTGTATATCGCTGTCCATAGTAACTGGAACTCCGGAGTTATCTAATATTTTATTATTCGTAATTCGGCTTACGGCATCTGCGTTGGCATTGAATTTGCCTGGTTTATAGACAATTTGGTATTCGTATTCCTTCAGATATATTTTCCATCTCATTAATCTAGAAGACGGTTCTTTTACGTTCATGAGCAATTACAAAGGCTTATGATCGGTGAGGACAGTAAATTTCCTTCCGACAACGTAAGGTCAGAATTGTTTAATCGCAAATATAATAGCGAGAAGCTCCTTTTCTGAGGTGGAGTACCTGGTTTCCGCTTGGTTAAGCGTTCGACAAGCATAACAGATAGGCTTATCAATCCCGATTTTACCTTGGGATAGTACCGCTCCTACAGCAACATTGCTAGCATCAGTAGTAATTAAGAATTCCTCTTTAAAGTTGGGGTATGCAAGTATTGGTGCGCTAATCAATTTTTGTTTAAGAATATGAAATGCTTCATCACAGAACGCGTCCCAGTTAAAGGAAGTATTCTTCTTAAGTTGATTAGTGAGGGGCTTCGCAATTTTAGCGAAATTCGGTATAAACCTCCGGTAATAACCAGCAAAACCTAAGAATGATTTAACGTCCTTCTCCTTTAGTGTTTTTGGATAAGTTTTGACAACATTCAGCTTAGCTGGATCCGGCTTTAGGCTTTCCTCCGAAATAATGTGCCCTGAATAGGTTAATTCTTTCCTTATAAAATTACATTTTTCTGGTTGGAGCTTTAAATTATTCTCTCTCAACCGGTTTAATATTTTAATCAATTTTTTATTGTGATCCTGTAAGATGTACCCGTGTATCACTATGTCATCCACATATACGAAGCAGTGGATACCCTGCAAACCCATCAGCACGTTATTCATTAGTCGCTGGAAGGTTGCGGGAGCGTTTTTTAAACCGAAAGGCATTCGGTTGTATTCATAGTGCCCAAAGGGCGTACGAAAGGCCATTTTTTCACTATCATTTTCCTCAACAAGTATCTGATGGAAGATGATGATGATAGATTTCAGTAAAGCATTAGATAGTCCATGTTGTTTTGTCTTTGGACAAGTTAAGAGAAATTAAGCTATCCCATTTCACCTCCTGCACCATTTCTCCTTGAATTTCCCTATTTCATTATTCTACTCCTGTGATTTAACGTTTATGTACCTTATTTTTCCACTCACCATTTTCTGCTAATAAAATCCTCTCCATTTTTTAACTCACAACTTTCTTACCGTTTTTGTTTTAATATCAATTTCTTCCCTGCTATTAGTTAGTTAAAGTTAATTTCTAAATTTTTCCTAAGTGAATTTTTGCGTACACTATCATTTGCCTAATCCCTACGACGCACAGTGGCCGAAAAGCTGGCCAAAACCGTTAAAACCAACCAATTAGTTTGAAACTTGGTATCGGAGGGTTTTTCGGGTGGCTGAGTACGAATTAGATATCCTTTTTTTATAAACAAAATGGCGGCTTCAAAATGGCGACCGGAAACTGCACAAAGTGCAACATAAATATCTAGCTACTTTAGCATAGCAAAAGTAGTATTTTTTGAGTAAAATTTATTAAACACATGTTTTACACTTAATATTTTATTCTTATAGTTTAATACTAAATAATAAAAAACTCATATAGTTGTGAAAAGTGAATACAAAGCAAAAGATAAATAAGAACTGCGGCTTGAATCTGAGTCTGTAGCTTTTGGTTCTTCAGGAGGTTTTAGTAAACCTACTACCTCCCTAGAAAGCTTTTTAAATTTATTTTGGGGCAATTTTCTAAAGCTGGTAATAAACGGGTCGGATGAAATCAGCAAATTATTTAACACGTCTTCGTTGGATTTGGTGCGAGATATTTTTCTCGAATAACTTTCTCTGTATCTCTTCAAATCTTTGTTTCGAGCTTCTTGAGCTTCTTCGCTTAGTTGACCAATAGGTAATAAAGCCTGTGATATGACTGCAGGACCGTGAATTAAAATTTTGTGAACAGTAGGAGACATTATATACCAAGGGCATATATCAACAAAAATTTGTGCTGTTTCCATACTGTACGCTTTGAATTTATCGGGTTCTATTTGAAACTCACATGCGATCGCCTGCATTATTATTCAAAATCTGTGTATTAAATTTTCGTCAATACCAGTGATACGGGCAGAAACACTGCCGTTTTCGAAGAAACGTCTAGCGGTATTACCATCATTGGTATTTCCTAGTCCTACCTTTGGTTGATCTATCAGTAAACCTAATTCGTTTTAAATGCTATTTGAAGTTCTTCTTTTCTTTTTTTAAACAATTTTCTTGTCCTGGTCTAAACGAGCTTGCCATTTTTTCAATGGGAGTTTGTATGACAAGTGAATCAGACACTCCATAAATCGTATCCAGGCATGTAATATAGACAAGCCAAATTTTAAGTTTTCTTCTATTGTTGTTGTTGATAGACATTTTTCTAAATTATTAAAGTTCTTGCTAGTAAGACCACATATGTAACGTTGAGTAGATTTTGTTTCAGACACAGCATTGCAGACTTTGCCATCAATCATTGTAAATAATAATTTATGTTGCACTTTATATTCACAATTTTTAATTTGAAATACTGTTGTTCTTAGGGTTCGTATTTCTTCTTCGACGCGTTTTTTTTCTGTAGTTGTTGTGTCAACTGTTTCCCGCTCAAAACAAAATCTTATGGGGCGGCAGTACTTAGTTGAACTGGGACGGGGGTTTTGCCACAATATTTTCGCATCGTTTTGTTTGAGATTTCCACTTATTAACTGCAATGGCACCAACGAAGTTAAGAATAAGCTTGCATCAGTATCATCATAGTTATCAAATTTTTGCTTATATTGGGTCGTATTTGTGCCATCAACCACCCATTTTATATATATAAGCAATACATTTTTAAAAAAATTGTCATCCACGGCTTCAAGCATCTCGCCCTGAACCTTAATAAGTCTCAAAACAGTGTGGTCCAAAAGTGCTTGCAGTTTGATCTGATGTGTGCAGTTTGATGAGTGACAATAATACTTTCCTTCACTGGATAACACTGCTTTTTTGCACATAGGTATAGCACGGGAACTTTTCCTTATCATTTGCTCGTACGACATTATACTGATGTCTTGTTAAACGAGCTTCTGTCATCATAGCTAAATGCTTTTCTGTACTTTGAAGCTCGGGTAGGAGTTAAGATAACATCATGCACTACTTTACAAGCATCCACTTGACCAGATGTTCTTAAGTTCATTTGTGAGGCATATGCTAACATTTTGCCAGAAAAATTCCTTCTTAACGAAACAGTTTTCCTACGCTTACTACGATCAGAACTGTCTTCAAACTTTGTGTTAGGTCGATCGGCATTTATAGATAAACACATTTTATATTTTTTAAAGTTAATCGTTCCATCTAGCCATAACTTGTTTTGTAGCATAAACCTTTCACTTTTGCGGTTTGATTTAACCCATCTTCTTTTATATTCGCTCTCAACTTTGGCGAATTTCTGTTTAAGTCCCGATAACTGGGCATTTGGGCGGTTAGTCTCTTTTTGAAGGTACTTCAGTAAAAGTATTAATTTATCTGGCATATTTTTTGAAGTAAACCCCTTCATTTTCTCAACAAGAGCGTTCCTACTGACCTTCCAGACAGTACACGTAGATTCTACAAAAAAAAAAAAAAACATAAAATGCTAGAAAAACACTGCGAGTGTTTCAAAATATTTATTTGAAAATGCGCAAACTTTTTTTAGTTTTCCAAACAGGTATTAATATAAGGTATAAATAACACTTGATTTGAAACTCGGATCTATTGAGTAACCCAAGTAAACAACTCGAATAATTGAAAAATTCTTACGTTTTTAGTGTTCATCGTCTAAATGAACGATATTTAAAAAAAATCTGATAAAACATTACTCATTATAGTAATTTTTTAATACAAATAATCTACATACCTGCAGCAAACGATTTCATGTTTAGCTGGGAAAGAGGAACGTTTATCATGAAAGATGTAGCGCGTTGATAACACAGTACGATTTAGGAGCGCAGTCATTAACACAACTAGTCTTGAAAAGTTAGAAGTTGCAACTGACGTAGAACCAAATGTCTGCATATCTGCAAGCTTATTGTTACGGCGTAATATTCGGACATGCTGCAACTTGTCGCGAGACATGACATGATTCATCTTATCCATCTTTCAATGTTTGGACTTTTGGCCAACTTTTCTAGATAATTACTCCTCCGTGCGACGTAACGTTAGGTAAATCCCCTATTCTGTAACAAATACCTCGACCACTTTGGCCCAAGTTATTTTACACTGTAATTGAGGAAACACCTTGCCATATCTTAAGTAATTATGTTATGCTGCTTATGCTTCGTATTTTGTTAATTAAGACATACTTTAAATGATTTTTAATCTTAATTTGCAGTATAAAATCGTATTTACGAATATAAACAAAGTATTGACGGACGGAACTTTTTGCTGCTCCGGGGTTCAGATCGCGAGCATTCCAGTGGAGCCTTTCAAGTTTAACCGAATTCAATGTAAACTGATACCAACTTCATTGCTATCAACAAATCCACGTTTTCCTGTTTATCGCCTGAAAACCAAATGGAAACCACAAAAAAAAAACGATTCTTGGGGATAACATTCACTCGACCACTTGAAATTGCGCATGTCCGCTCTGGGGGAATGAATGGTTCATGGTTGAGTCATGGCTGTCAATACAATACTAACAGGAAGTTGACATCTATTGCAGCCTGTACAATCTCCATAAGCCACCCTTGGATAGTATACACACGTAGCTCTCCGAAGGATACATACAAGTGCAGGTATGCAGCCTTTCACCCCAACTAAATGTAGCCAAAGCTCCCTTGCCATTCTGTTCTTTTTGTTTTAGTTTTAGTCGTGTGTTCAACTGTCAATTTTCCGTAGAAAGTCTCGCAATTCGCTACCCCTTTTACACCCTATCATTGAACCTTTAAATGTTCTATAATTTCGTTGTTGTACTTATTCTTTTACATGTTTTCTGTTATATTTAATCGAACATAACGTTGAATCGTGGAATATTGTCAACATAAGTCCATGACCCGGTCTCTCTCTCCTATTTAATTATTTTTGGCGAATAAATTTCTTGCCAGATTTTGTTCGCTGCGATTTTGACAGTGAATTGCCAGTGGGGGCACGCAAAAGTCGGTTCGTATCGATTTTTAAAACAAATATGGCGGATTTGTTGAATTACTCATAGATAGCGGTCTAGTGCTAACGGGTGTTGTGCACTGCATACTATTGCTTGTGATATCTTGTGATTTTTGCACCGATTTCCTTCTTTAAGGATACCGTGAAGGTTAAGTTTTTAGTCAAAAAAATAAAAATAAAATTGTTGGTCCTCGTGCGTGATATGATCGATTGCAAGTTATTTCCATTAGTGCCCAAACGTTTTGGATCAAGTTTATCTAAAAATACCGAAACAGTTGTCATCCAGTCCGGATTTAAGTTCATCTTTCACCTTCGCTAATGTGACTTTGTCTCTGTGGGATTGGCCGAATGCATTAATTTTAGGGTGTGATTTGCTGCTAATTGTGTCGCCAGTGGTATATTTTTCTGTTCTTGCTTGCTCAGTGGTTAATTATGGTAAAAGTTTTTGTGATTTATTTGTGAAAGATAAAAAAAAAATTTTGAGGAGAAAACGAACAACGAAAGTTTGAGAAAGTGTTTATTTTTTTTTTTTTTTTAATGAAAATTTCTGTGCGAATTCCAAAGTGGCATATGTTGGAAGCTAAAAAATATCCAATTTCCTAGACAAAGTCTGGATTTTTACATAACGATTTTAATAATAGTTTTATTTTGCAAACATTTTAAATTTAATTAAATTACATTTCCTTTCAGTTAGTTGAATATGTTGTCCTTTAAATAACAGAGCAAGTTAATTTGGATTTAATTTCTAGGAACGTCTAATTTCGCCCCAATCTTATTCCTGACATGACTCACAGTCACAGAAGGATCAACTCCTGTTTTCATTCTCTTGCACCTATCGAATATTTTTCTGCTATTTACTCAATGCAAATGGTAGCACCCTTATCTAAGAGTTTGAGAACTATCTTAAGACATTTCCAGGAACTTAGTCAATTATAATGCTTCGCCGAATTTCGCTTTCAACATTATTATTTAAATTCGGTTTATGTAAGTAAACTTAACTGGCTTAGGTGGAACATTTGATTCAAAGTTAATTGGATGATTCCGGATTTATTCAATGAAACTACTTTGAAGTAGGATTTGTACCTGTGGTGGATGGAAAATTTCTTCTAAATTGTTATATATTTCGTTACATAAAGGAAGTTGCAAAGGTAACATACTTGCCTAGACGAAAAAACTTTATAGCAACAGTAAGCAACTTCGATAAAAATATCGCAAACAGCAAACTGCTTTAATTATTTATTTACGAAATCTATTTAAATATTTCTTGCCTTTTTTTTATTTTTTCGCCATAATCTTACTTTTATTACCACGGGGGCTGTATGATAAGTACTCGTGTTAGGCAAGAGAACGCATAAAAAATCTTTTTTTTTTTATTTATTTCTCAATATAGTCTCCTTTCAACTCGATACATTTAGTCCAGCGATATTCTAGCTTTTTCAAGCCATTCAAAAAATTTGATTTGTCGAACTCCGCAAAATAGGGCTCTGTTTTGGCAATGATTTCCTCGTTTAACGAGAATCGCTTTCCGCCAATCCATTTTTTCATGTTTGGAAACAAAAAGAAATCGCATGGGGCCAAATCTGGAGAATAGGGTGGGTGAGGCAGCAATTCGTAGCATTATTTGACCAGTTTTGCTGTGGCGATTGCGGACGAGTGAGCAGGTGCGTTGTCATGGTGAAAAAGGATTTTTTTTTTCGCCAAGTGGGGCCGTTTTTTTATCAGTTCAGCATTAAATCGGTCCAATAAATCAGCATAGTACTGCCCCGTGATTGTCCTTCCTATCTCCAAATAGTCGGTAAATATGATGCCTTGCGAATCCCAAAAAACGGTGGCCATGACTGTTCCGGCCGATGAAATCGTTTTCGCCTTCTTTGGAGCAGTTTTGCCGGGTGAAATCCTCTGTTTTGACTGTTCTTTCATTTCTGGCGTGTAGTGATGGAGCCATGTTTCGTCAACAGTCACGAAACGCCGTAGAAACTCTTTCGGATTGCGCTTAAACATGTCCAAACAGTGCTTCGAAGTTGTCATGCGATTCCGTTTTTGCTCCACTGTTAGCGAATGCGGCACCCATCTCGCCGATAGCTTTTTCATGCCAAATTTTTCGTGTAGGATATTTTGTATGAGTTCACTTGAGATGTGTACAATGTTAGCAATCTCTCTGACCTTCTGATCTGCTAACACGATATCATGGATTTTATTAACTATATCCTTCGTAGTTACCTCAATCGGACGGCCTGGGCGCTCTTCATCAAAAATGGATGTTCGGAAACGCTTGAATTCATTAAACCAATATCTGATGATAGCCTTCGAAGGTGCATGGTCCTTATAAACGGCATGCAACTTCACTTTGACTTCCTCATACGTCTTCCCATAAAAAAAAAAAAGAAATCGAATCACTGATCGATATTGCTCTTTCTCCATGATTGCAAATAAACACGAACTTGATGACTTTCAACAGCTGTCAAAACAAAACTACTCGATAAATCTGTCTGAAATTTTGACAGTTATCGTTGTAAATATGGCGCCACATGATGGCATACACATTTTGCGTCAGTGGTACCATCAGTCGGTAAACACGGGTACTTATCATACAACGTAATTGCCTGAGTTTTAAACAGGTTAGAAAAGTTGGTTTTTCGAAGTGATTTATTTTATTTTAGGACTATGTATGTATTTCTGTGAATGCAGAAACAGAGTTCTTACATCCCTGTCACTTCGTTGTCGTATTGTCTGTCGAATTCCTGTACTGTATTTACTGCTTTGTATCGAATAAGTAGTTATTTCTTACCTCAACTTATATTGTGATGATAACACTAGTTCCCGTAACCCTTGTGGGCTATCGGGCGGGAGCAGCATCCGATTCGAGATATCATTTGCGAATGGACCTACAATTTAAGGTGTATTTCAAACCACCGATATTACACTGCAATCTGTTCTCAGGAAGAAACAACCGTGGGTCGTCGCCAATGGGATTCGAACCTGTGATGTCCGAAAGGATAATCAACACCTTAACACTTACTCCATCAACGACGTACCTATGTTATTATAATTGGAGCGAATCAGTATGTAATAGTACCGTGGTAATGCGATCTGTTGAAGATCCTTGACAGAATTTAAGCAATATGTAAGAAAATATATCTGCGTTGTGTCCACAAGAAGTTAAAAAGGTTTCTACTAGTATATATACAGGGTGTTCGGAAAATGTGTAGGCTGTACCAATGGATTCTTTTAAGTGTCCTGATCAAAATTTCCTTCCATGCCCCCTAAAATCCCCCCCCCCCCCCCCTTAATTCTTCGTAGTTTTCGGTAATGCCTCTATGGTTTGTTTCTTTATGAATTTTTTCAATTACCTTGATGACTTCAGTCTCGTTTTCTAAATCCTCGGCTCTGATTGCACATTTCATAAACCTAATTTGTTTGTTGTTACTAATAAGTTCGAATAATTTTTTCTGTAGCAAATTCAATTTTGTATCTTCTAATTCGGAATATTGTTATCGTTTAGTTCTTCCTCCGTTATATATATATTCTTCTATACCTTCGATGTTTTGTTATCATTTCCTTTGTTTCGAACTAAATGTATTTGGGTCAAATATTTATTTATTAATACTTCCGCTATCGGGATATGATCGTTTAAATCTTCAACGCCACTGTGAATTGTGGTTCTATCACTTTTCTTTTTCTCTTCCATTTCATTTATTTCGTGAGTTTCGGTATTTAACCTACTGAGGAAATCGGCCACCTTATTATCTATGTCCCTTAGATATTCGATTTCATAGTCGAACTCGTTCAATCGAATTCGCCATCTCTGTAATTTAGAATTAGGCTCTTTTAGTGAGCTCAACCAAACGAGTGGTTGATGATCTCTCCTGATTGTGAACTTTTGCCCGAAAAGATAGGGTCTAAAGTATTTTTTGCCCAAATTATGGCCAACAATTCTTTTTCCACCGTGGAATATCTTATTTCGTGGGTATTGAGGGTACGACTTGCAAAGCAGATGGGGTGATTGTCTTGCGACAAGACTGCACCGATTGCGAACTGGCTAGCATCAGTTGTAAGCAGAATTTTTTTTTTTTAAATCGGGGTATTTTAAAACAGGATCTTTTGTTATAAGTTCATTAAGTTTTTCAAAAGCTTCAATGAAACGTGGATCGTGTTCATTGATTTTCTTGTCCTTTTTTTGGCACTGAGTCATGGGCTGGGCTACTTTGGCGTAGTCCCGAATAAATTTTCGGTAATATCCGGTGATGCCCGGGTTAGGTTTTATTCCCTCATAAGTATTCGGTCTCTTTGGCAAAGAAATTGCATTTATCCACTTGGATTTTTAGATTAAATTCTCTTAATTTTTGTAAGATTTTGTTGATTTACTCGACATGTTCTTGAAGGACGTACTAAATATTAAAATATCGTCTAAGTAGACTACACAGGATTTATTTATGTAATCGCTTAGCACGAAGTTCATCATTCGCTGAAAGAATGCCGGAGCATTTTTCAGTCCGAATGGCATTCTTACAAATTCGTAATGGCCTAGAGGTGTTGAAAAAGCCGTTTTTTCCTATCTTTCTCGTCTACAAGGATTTGGTGAAGACCTCTAGACCTCGAGTGGTAAAATATTGAGCCCTACCTAACTTGTCAAATATAGTTGTCGTTCAATTTTCTATAATCCACGACAATTCGCCATTTTTGATTTCCCGACTTGTCTATCTTTTTGGGCACTACCCAAATTGGTGAATTATAGGCTGAATTGCTAGGTCGTATTATTCCTCCCGCCAGCATTTCTTTAACCTGTCGCTCTACTTATTCCTCATGAATTTTGGGAAATCTGTAGGTTTTAGAGTAAATTGGTTGGCTATGTTTCGTTATTTTCTGATGTTTGACTTCGGCTACATTAGTTAGTTTTTGACCCTCTTGGAAGAATAAATCTTTATTATATATAATGATTTGTTTTAAAAGATTTAACTCTTCAGAATTTAAATGGTCTGTTTTTAATTGTTTAAGTAAATCTACATTATTTAATTCAACTACTTCCAACTGGTAAATTTTCTCGTATGGACAGGTATCTCTAAATTTAGTTATTTTGTTTTTAATTTCGATTTTTCCCTGTTCTAAGTCTATCTTAGCACCTACAGGTTTTAGGATGTTTTGCCCAATTATTCCATCAAAACTTTTACCTTTTAGATCTAACAAATTACAACTCATGGTTACATTGTGATTAAATTCATCTGGGACTTCTGTAATTATTTCTTGTGTTATTCCTCCCCCACCCGCCCCTAAAATAGACCCTCCCACTTCAAAATCGAGTTTGAAAAGTTTGGATCCTTCAAAGGAGGTGTGCTCACATAAGTGCTTATAAGTCCATCGCAAGACATTTAAAGCTTTTTCAAAAGAGAACACTTTATCCTTTCTAATAGTACCCAACATGTCATAATCCACTTACAAATTATCGAGTTATAAATATTGGGAAAATTTTGCACAAAATTTTGGTATGTTATTCTTGATGCTGTAAAATGTTTACACCAAGGATATAATTTTTTTCTTTTATTAAGAGACTCTCAGGAAGCTCTCTACAACAAAAAAATGATTAACTCGATATCTGTAGCCATTCAAAAGTTATTGACATTTTAGTGCTGCTCGAGAAATGCTATTTTTAAATTAAGTATTCTACGTGGCCCCCATCCTGCAGAACTCAAATTTCTGATCTCGAAATAAAAGACCTTTTGATGACACCTCCAAGTGTAGGTTTATTTCTGATTTGGTCGAAAGCTGTACAGAGTTTTTGCCACAATTGCTCTACTGATCTTATTTCTGAACCATAGACAAGGTCTTTTAAATGACACCATAGATAAAAGTCTGATAGATTCAGATGAGGAGATCTTGCTGGCCTTTTAGGGTCCGCCGCGACGACTCCATCTCGTTCCATAAGGTACTGTCGCACATGAACCGAGAAATGGTCAGGAGCGCCATCGTGCATAAACCAAATATTTCTTCGCAAGGCTAGTGGAATATGCTCGTCTAATTATAATAAGTATTCCCATTAATAACGGCTAACTGAACTGGTCCCAATATTCGGCCACCAATAGTTTCACACCAAATATTTATTTTAAAGGAATATTGGTGACTATTTGGGGAGGATTGCCCTAGGATTTTCATCCGCCCATAAATGGAGATTATGGAAGTTGACAACCCCATCTTTTCTAAATGCTGCCCCGTCAGTGAAAAGAATTTTTGAGATAAATTCTCTATCACTTTCTTGGCGATTTAGCAACCATTCACAAAAGAGATTTCTACTTGCATAAGCTCTTTGGTCAAGGCCCTGCACCGATTGGAAATGGTAGGGGTGATACTGGTGCCTTCGCAAAATACTATGAACTGTGCCGTTTGATACACCAATCCTAACGACAATTCTTCTTGTCCTTATGTGGGGATTGTCAGCAACTAACCCCAATACACGGTCTTCCACCCCAGGTATTTGCTGAGTGCTTCTGTCATAGGAACGGGCACGACTCTCAGCTTGCGGAGAAAATGTCAGTGGTTCGGAATTCACTGTAAATTGCAGGTCCACTTGCAATCGTCGTCTCGGATCGGGTGAAGTTGTTCTTCCGCCGGGGTTATGGAAACTAGAGAGAGGGATAACAGATGTAGTTAAACATCTGTATAATAAAATAATCTTATTTCAATTATAAAAGTTAGTAAATCCTCCAAATCATAATTTATTTTATTGTACAATCCGTGTGGCACAGTTTGCCTCGCTCTCTCCTACGAATACAGACGGTGCCATCGTTCTTCCTTTTCAAAAATTGTAGGCAAGGCCAAGCGCGTACTTTCGTCATTTTTCTTCAATAATACCAATGCATGTATTTTGGTTCTTTGTACCAAGAAGCCTCATTTTCAATAGTCTGTTTTGCTAATAAATAAGGTAGTCTATTTTCTGTATACTTGCTCAAAACTTTGATTATATACCGAAAATGAGTTTTAAGGGTAAATATGTACAGGTGAGGAAGACCTAACTTGATGTTTATTGGGGAAAACAAAACAGTATATCAGTAAAACGTTGTAATTTCTCGATTTCTTCGTGCTCTTTAAAATCACAGACTTGAGCTCCATAGCACAGGATCGGCATTGGCACAGGATCGGATTGGTTGTGTTGTAGGATATCTGACGCTGAACTCTTTGGATTAGAATTTCAGCTCTTCCGTCGTAATCGTCGCTTTGAATTTTGTACTCTGGTTGGTGGTAACGTGCTTTGTGCCCTCAGAGCTGACATCCCTTGCTCCGTAGTTCATATTGCCGGCTCTGGTGACTTGGAGCTATTGTGTATCGTCTTGACGTTCCTTTACACAATATCGTTTTCACCGTCTACATTCTTACGAGCTCGCCGCCTGGAATATATGACTGTTCTATTATTGCTTTGCCCTCTTCTGACGACACTATTGTTTTTGCTGACTGCAACCTTCCTACTGTTGGCTGGGAGCGCTATTCTGTTGTGAATGGGATGGGGCTCACCAACAAGTCTTACTTCTTTGACGCATTTGCCTCGGCGGGCTTAACGCAGTGCAACGACATTATGATCGACTTCGAAAGTCTTCTGGACTTCGTTTTTTCATCCGAACCTGATAATGTGTAGGTGAAAAGGTGTTTGACCCCCTTGGTTGTGGAGTCCCATTATCATTCCGTGCTCCTGATTATCCTGTGCTTCGACTCCACTAATACTTCTTCCTCTCAACTTGGGAACTTTTACTTGAACTTTAGAGTCGCTTACTTTTCAAATCTCAACGATTGGTTGCTATCCTACGATTCAACGACGATCGAGATCGTGCTCTTGGCGATTTATATGATATTCTTTATGCATTTTTACTCAGCGCTTTCCAATCTGCTCTTATAAATCTTTTAATTTCTCTCAACATCTGAAGAACTAAAAAGCAAGGCCTGAAAAAGATTTTGTGCCTCAATGAGTGTCATCAATTACCTTGCCTACTCTGATCTCTATCATCATTTCACCTACCCGCTACAGATTTCTTACAATGCATTTCTGTGTAACATGAGGTCTACTTTAAGGGCCAATCTCAGTCTTATTTGTCGGCTTCCGCTCGACTTCACTAGAACCAAAAGACTAAGTCTCGACGATGTAACTGTTACTGAATACCTTTCTGACCTGACTGTCTCAAGTGGTCCTGTTGGTGTTCCTGCATCCTTCTTAAAAAAGTGTAAATCGTCTCTTGTCCATGCACTATATTACTTATTTAATCTGCCTTTGTCTGTTAGCTATTTTCCACGTCTGTGAAAGGATTCAGTGATAATCCCTCGCTGTGATAATACTTCGCTTTCACTGTAGGCCTTTTATGGACCTTTTCAGCACGGCATGGTTACGGGAAAATTGAAAACCACCAAGTTCCACGAATTCCTCCACCACTCCTTGTCGGCTATTGAATCGGGTAAATAAGTGAATTGTATATTTCTCAAGAGATTTTCATCTCCTCTGGAGACTTAAGGGATAGGCTAGATCGCTAAATCGTATGGCCACTGTAAAATTTTAAATTTGTTACTGGACCCCCTTAAGAACAGAATATATTATTATATAAACTTCACGTGAGGATGCCATCCAAGGACTAGCAGCGGGAAACTGAACGGCTCCAAAATGGCCTGCGGAGTCGATGTAGGAACATAGTTCGAATCGCTGAAGGTCTCTAAGTCATACCGACTTCCAAACTACGACTATTCTAAAGGCGTGCGAGATTTTAACGTAGGAACCAGCATGGCGTAGCGTCGATGTCCGATTGGGCAGGATTCTCTTAAAGTTCGTGACTTAGATTTTTGCACCTCTAAATTGGAGGAACCAACCTGCCTGTGAGACCAGCTCACCATCAATTTGCTTTAAGCTCTGGGCCACAAATATCGAAAGGAAAAATCGAAAGAACTCCTAAGTTGGACCCGAAGGAACATCGCCAGAGTTACGGTGGTAAGTACGGATCATTGGGCAATCGGAGACCATGTGGTAAGGCTTGGCATCCCTTTTAATGCATATGGTCGCTGCTGCAGAAATAAAGGGACAAAGGAAAGTCTTTTTTACTTACGCATTCACTTCCGAATGTCCAGCACTAGCATTCGGCAGCCTCTGATTTAGTGACCTAAGGGAGGTCACAGGGTGAAAAATTGCAGAAGGTATCCACTTCTTAAATGCTGTGGAAAACACTACTATAAACTAATTAACTTCTCACGACATACGCTGTGCTGGCGAAGCGTCGAGAGTTTCAGTGTTATTGTGTTTAAATCCATAAAAATAAGTGCTTAATAGAAGTTTCAGGAACTTATCGGCTTATTCTATATAGACAGAGATATAGGTCCTGCCCAGCCTCTTTACTTACAAAAATTTAATTAAAATGACTCCTTCAAAGATTATTTCTGAGCTCTGAGCCTTACTGATTCCCTTACGTCTAAAATAGCTCAACAGTGCTGTCCAAATTTATTTCTTGACTGCTTTAATGGATTTTTTTTACAAATTCTAAGGCAGCTTTGTAGGACTGTTAGAATTTCGGATTTTATAAGATGTATAAGACATCTGTAGTCAATTTCCTGAGTTTTAGTGGGTCCTCAGTTCCTCATAGGGGAAGTTTTTTTGTTTGTTAGAATAGGTTAGTATGAAGGAGTGAGATGCTGAAGCGTCGCGGTCAGTTCACACTATTGTGCTAATCCTTCCTACTCTTTAATTCAAACTGGTCCTTTTAAAGAGGTACAATGAGTTATAGATACAGGTGGTTCTACAGTTGCCCATTTTTGCGAACTGCTTCAATGGTTTACAGTGACTGAGCATAAAACTGGTAATCAGTTTTAAGTCCGGTTTGCAAAATCTGTTTATGTCTTCACTTTATTATTTATTTTAAGTATAGTAATATCAAGCTTTTAGAGTGAGCATTTGTGCTTCTCAAAAGTACACTTGTGTACAGCTCTTTTAGCAACGCAGTTCGAAACCCTACGGTATCCAGTATCTCCGGTTTCCATATCAAGAGTATCACTTCATACAGAGTATTTTGACGTTCCCAGACCAATTTTGATTATGTTATGGAGAAGCCTCCTGGCTATTGGAAAAAAAAATATTTTTCTCTTCAAATATGACCATTCTAGGTCATCGTATGTACATGTCAGTAAGCCGTAGTCCTTGGCCTGGAAAACAATGGCGGTGCTACAATGATACGTAAGCCGGCGATCCGTTATAGGCTGTTTAATTGGACTCTGGCCACATTTAGTTCTGCGACACCCTGTGATCGACAGATAGGTGGTCATGTAGTATAATCCAGGTTGTCTAAATCTAGCGTATGGTCTTGTTGATCTAACTGCAGGTAGAACTGGAAGCGCTGCGACAAGACGCAAGCATACGTATAGGTTTCAGTTTAGTTTGAAATCCAGCTGCTTGACTTTTACCTCCCACGTAATCTCTGCCTTTCAACAGGGTCTCCAGACCGACTGTATCTACACCGACTTCAGCAAGGCATTTTATAAACTCCCTCACTCTGCTCAAACTTAGAAGGTTGCCCGCCTTTGATGCTCGACTGGATCTCCTCGTACTTAACAGATAGGACATATCGAGTATCTTTTCGTAATACTTTATCTAGAGTCGTTTAGGGCTTCTTCTGGTTACCTCAGGGTAGCCGTCTTGGTCCGCTGCTGCTTATTCTTGCCATTGACGACATTGTCCCCCTGATTAAACACTCCAAAGTCTTAATCTATGCGGATGATATGACGATTTGCTCTTGCGTTAGAAACAGTTATGATTCTTTCTGCATTCAGGATGATTTAAAGACCTTCAACGTTTGGTGTGGATCAAATGGCCTGCAACTTAACCTGGATGAATGTGAAGTTATGTCATTCTCTAGGAACCTCAGTCAGCTCGTCTTTGATTATACCTTTGTGGATACTACTATCCATCGCGTGCAGTCCGTTACTGTTCTTGGTGTGAAGCTAGACAAAAAGCTCGATTTCATTCTGCACATAAACTGTCCTGGGTTATGTCAAGCGGTGGTCAAGAGAGTTTTCTGATCGGCAGACCTTAATTCACTTATTTTCTTCTTTGGTTAGACCAATCCTCGAGTATGCATCTCAGGTTTGGTCACCTTGCTATGCTGTTCATTCTAGACGCATTGAGTCGGTACAGCGGAACTTTGTAAGGTTCTAATAGACCTGCCTTGGAATGATCCATTAAGGCTTCCTCCTTATGAGGATCGGCTCCGATTGCTTAATATGCACTCTTTGGAAGCACGAAGCAGAGTTGCTGACCTGGTCTTTATTCACCAGCTTTTGAACTCGAACATAGATTCTCGTGCCCTCGCAAGTAAGGTTTCTTATAGGCATACCCCGTATACTTTTAGGAGACTACCTTTACTACATGTCGTTCACTCTTGGTCTAACTATGGTATGCATGAGCCCATAAATCGCATGTGTAGAGCCTACTAAAGATTCGCTTAAATCAACAGAGAACAGCACTTCTGACTGTTACGTGTGTGCGTAGTCTAGTTTTGATTATTTATGTTTTTTGCATGTTGATGTAGAAGCCTTATTCACCTCAATATATTGTTGTATTCTGGTGAATAGGTGAACTGATTCTAGGCTCCTGCCATAGAAGTGCGCCTTCTGAGTCAGAAGGGTTAATTCTTATATTAAAATCTTAGATTGAACATCCACAGAGCCAATATTAAGTTAGGCAGTTACCCGATTTTGGCCTAAGGATTGGACCGAAATTCTTTTTCAGCTGTAGTCTCAATTTAACGCCTCTATAATGTTTCCTTATCCCACAACATTTTGGATTTGATTGCATTTGCCTTTTTCAAGTAAGTTCTTTGTACACCAAAAAGGTTTCACTATAAATTTATAAACCGCCTTCTATTTCCGTACAAAAGCCTTCCTTCTGCTGGCCTTTAGTTTCCGTATTTCATTACAATTACCGTTTGTCTTGCCACTATTAAAATACTTCAACGCATGAACTTACACATCAATCTTCCTACCACCACTTTACACCAACTCCTTCGCGTGTTATCAAATTTCAACCGTTGGTGGAAAACACACAAACTCGGTTTTTAAGCTATTCATTCATGTGAACGAATACTTTAGATGAAAAACTATTACAGTATGATGATTTACTGCTTCAGCGAAGTTCCAGTTCATTAGCATGTCCCCCTTTTGTTTCCCCACTCTTATATCAAGGAGCTCCAAGTAATTTCCGACTAGGTTGCGTGATAGCGGTTGAACTATGCACCAAGTTTCTGGTACTTTTAGCAAAAGTATGGCAGTACTGAATAATTATCGGAGAATATTTAATTTCTTGTAATTAAGGAAGAGGGTTGGTCTGTAGTCTATACACATTTACTGAAATGTCATTTCCGAAATTTGTGTAAATCGCTAAATTTATATTCTTATCACATTCTGAACTGTTTGCTTGTAACTCGTAAATTATTTTGCTGTAAGTCTGTTTACGTTTACTTTAAAAACAACTATTCAAACGAGAAGAACTTAGTTTTCACGTAGCACGCGATAGAAATTGAGTTCAGTAGGCATAACTAATAACCATTATCCTTGACCTGGGAATTTTTTTCAGTGCCTATCTCAATTTAACAGCCTCGACGAGTATATAAGTTTTTACGTCTGAAGTTCATATTTAGAAGATAAAATTTGTCAAAAAGTTTTAATTTAGTCGACTACGTACTCTCGAAAAGTTTTAGAAGTCAACTGAAAACGTATACATTATTTAAGAAGTTGCAAAATGATTGTACTCAGAGATTTTTGTATGTTTTTTTTAAAAAGATTGAGCAAACAGTTTTAAATGGTTACTCTGATAATAATTAAAAATTTTCAAAAATACACAATCTTGTATAAATCTGTATTTTCAGAGATTAATCGGACATGAGACGTGTTCTCAGCTCTCGCAAAAATAAAGGATCAAATCTTCTGAAGGTTCTTATGTCAAAGCAGTTCTTTTGTTACTTCAAAGCATAAATGGCGCTCAACGTGGGGCTTTATAATTTAAAGACTCATCATAGCTATTGTTAGTGAGGTCGAGGTCGATACAGGAAGGTTTACTATATTGTTGGTGTAATTCGATTAGAGATACTTACGTCTGCTTTCCATTTTTATGGGATCCAACAAGGGCTCTCTTCTCCCCTCTAGACACAGTATATATGTATGTGTGGTTAGTTAAGCAGTGACCGGTTATCAATGATCAGTTTTGCGTTTGACTTACCAAATCTTAAGAGTTCCTCATATCTACTCAGTAATCAAGCTTACATAAAGGTTTTAGAGTGAGCTTGAACTACGTCCTTTTAGCGGGTTGAAATCTCGGAGACGGTTCCGTGCCCACAAGTATTATGGCAGAGTTGTAGTCGACAATTTGTCTGCCTTTTTAACGAAAAGGAACCAAAGAAACCCCGATGTTGCGGTATCAAAACCAGGTTAACCCGAGTTATTCTTCCCATTTCATCCAAAGCTTCTTGGCATTCCTAGACTAACATTGATTTGATTCTGGAGAAGCCTATTGCTTTATCGCTGCCTAATACATGTTTCTTTCTTTCTTTTTTTTATATATATATGATGTAGCTAAAGCTCAGGGGATGCCCTATGATGCTAAAGCACAGCCTTGGCAGGAAAGGAATTAAGGTTGAGGGAAATGGGTTAGGAGGTTGAGTGAAGGAGGTGCCTATGAACGCTCCGTTTGAAAGTTTCAGGCTCATAAGACGAGGGAAAAATAGAAGATGGTAAACTGTTCCACATTCGTATTGTTCTGCTAAGAAAAGATTCCCGAAATTTGACGGTACGTCCAAATTTGACCCGGAGAGTATAGGGGTGGGAGCGGCTTGTAGATCTTGTATCGCGCGTTATAATGAGTCTACAAGGAATCAGGCTAGCAGTTTCGTTAGAACAATGGCCATGGAAATAGCGATAAAAAAGTGAGAGACAACCGACATTCCGTCGATGCTCCAGACAGTGAAGGCCCTCAGAGATTGAGGAATCGCCAATAAGTTTAATAGCCTTACGCTGGACTTTGTCTAACGCGGACAATGCGGTGTGTCCTGCCCCTGCCCAAATATGGGAATTATATTCAAGTCTAGGCCTAATGTGGGACTTGTAGATCAACGCTAAGTCGGGTGGGGTGAAATATTTCTTACATCTCTGTAGAAAACCCAAACATTTCATCGCACTTTTAGCGATTGCAAATATATGATCAGATCAGTCCAGCTAAGATTGCTGGATATCTCAATACCCAAGATCTTTAGGGAGGGTGAATTGGGCATATTCACTCCGTCGACTGAAATGGGTTGGGGGTGAACTAGGCGTTTTTTAAGGGACATTAAACAGCATTGAGTTTTGGATGCATTAAACGTAACACGATTTGCTCTGCCCCAAGCGAGGACCATAGAAATGTCGTTGTTTAATGATCTAAACATGCGTTCCCGATTGACTTCTGTAGCATTTCCACGTGAATTCATTACAGAATCAAATGAGTACGCAAAATCAAGGGTGCTGTCGTCGGCAAAACTATGAATAGGATTGAGAGTAAGGGATAAGAGATCATTAATAAAAAGAGAAAATAAGGTTGGTGAAAGAACTGAACCCTGAGGTACACCGGCATTTATTTCGTAGGAATCAGATGTAACTCCGTTAATAACTACACGAATTGAATGGCCTGACAAAAAACTCTCTATCCATTTAACGCGGGTAGGGTGCAGAACAATTGTTTGAAGTTTGGCTAAAAGGGCAGCATGCCAGACTCTATCAAAAGCCTTTGAAATATCAAGAGCGACGATTTCGGACCAAAATTGTGAAGACAATGATTCCAACGTTCCGTTAGAGCCGTTAGTAAGTCTCCGGTTGAGCGGCCAGTGCGGAAACCGTACTGGCAATCGTTGATAAGATGGTTATTTTCTAGATATTTCAACAACTGAGAGTTGATGAGTGTTGGCAAAAAATGGACATATATTCTATTGCCATGACAAATGTGGCCTGTATATAATAAGAAGAAACTCCTCAGTGGAAATAGGAGTGATACCAGAAGTTTAGCGGGGGACTTAATGGACCATTGAACCATAGGTACATACAAGACTGGAACTTGCTGCTAAAGACTTATGTCGTAGCTGTTTCGAATCAGTTCACCAATGCCCTGCTCTGGCAGCAAGAAGGAAAAGGCTACCTGGTAGTTATTTCTTTGCAGAGCTCGGTGTACTGAAGAAAGCAGAACTCAGATGTACTTTGAGGTTCCTTAAGAAATCCGGATGAATCTGAATGTCTTTGGTAATAAAAGGGGCACAAATGACCTAGACGGTGGTCTATGTGGTGCTGGCGAAAGGTACTTAAATTTTGTCTGGACGTACCTCCATTTCATCACTCATCACACTATTTTCGAGTACCCGACCGTTGCCAGTTGCAAAATATTTCGTCGATTTGGAGAGCAGTTCGCTCTTCGAGTTGTTCCTTTACTTTTAACGGTCCTTTTAAAACCAATCTTTTACAAATTCTCCAGGATTTGCTATATCATTCTTTCAGGTACAAGTAGATTGTCTGTTATTTATTTAGCTCGTGAACGAATTGAATTTTCTAAATGTCTTCCAATTTTTCTTTCGAATCAACGAAACTTTTTCCAGTATCCACCCAACTTAATAAGTTCTCAAAATTATTTTTAACTTAAGCAATTTTTCCTGGATAATACTCTGGAGAGATTTCCACACAAAACCCTTTGTGACTGTGACAAATGGTGCAAACCTTTCGCAAAGAAATATTTCTTGTCGAGCAGGTAAAGTGGCCAAGTAAGACGTTTTTGCACAATCGGTCCTAAATCTAAATCATTTCTGAAATGTTTCTCATTTATAACTTGTCACTTGCTCACCTAATTTTGATTATATTTTTTTTACCAGTCCTTTAATACTTTTTTCTTTTTAATAAAATTTTTACAATCTCTATCCTTCTGTTGTGTCTACCAAGGATGTAGCTTTCAACAATTATGCTTAAGGACTTTATTCAATTAAACTCTCCGCGTTTTTCTAACAAATATTAAGGAGTTCAACACTCTCAATTTAACGTGAAAAAATTTTTTATAATAAAAACAAATTTTGAAAAACATTCGACCTTCACTTTTTTCGTTTTTTAGGGCACGAGACAAATGTCGGTGTTAAAGCAACGTGCAAGTATGAAAAAACACAAAAATGTGTTTAGTGAAAAAAATGCTTGAAATGTTTACTTAATAATAAAATAAATAAAATTAGTTGTAAGTGAAAAAAAAAATAAAGCTTCATTACCACATCCTTTTCGCGGATAAAGAGGTGAAAATATCCCGATAAAATGCAGAAGGAAAACAACGCTCCAGTTGAACATCACCAATATGTCGGACCCTATCGACTGGAGAAAACGCT
Organism: Leptarthrus brevirostris; assembly: GCA_964036015.1. Lineage (NCBI taxonomy): Eukaryota > Metazoa > Arthropoda > Insecta > Diptera > Asilidae > Leptarthrus > Leptarthrus brevirostris. The sequence goes on from OZ038373.1 coordinate 14,072,490, forward strand.
TGGCAAAGGTCAAACAGGTAATTAAAATGAAGTTAATTAATTCTACCTGAATACTTTTTTATATTTTCCCCTTCCTTTTTCGTTAAAAAAAAAAGGAAACAATATCGTTTGTGTTTCTTTGATGCTGCAATGTGCTTTAATGCACGTGCCTACCTTCGTCCTACTTTGGGTTTTTAATGAAAAACTTCACTCCGATTAGAATGGTGATCTGAAGAGCTTTGACGTCAGTTTTTAAGTGTTAATCCTCGTGCATGACGTGCACGAGGGAAAGTGACAAGTTTATTATAGAAAAAACCCATTGCGACAATATTCTGAAGGCGTCTCCTATAAGCGATTTTGATTTAACCTTAAAAATATGCCATCAGATTTACGATCCTTTCAAATAATGTCAGAAATACATGAAGGATGCAACATGAAACCCCATTAACTGCGAAAGGAGGTCAAGAAGTTATTTAAGTATTCTGTGAGGTTAGCTAATGCGAAGTATTCTTTATAGATCATTTCCTGTCGACGTCAAATGGATTAGTGAAGCCCTTCAGGTCTTGTTTTTATAGTTTTTATTTATTTATTTAGACTAATGTAATAAGATGTTTATAGTGCATTGCACCTAACAACACATTCGCTATGGGGGCACTCACTTAGAACCCGAAGGACATTTTCAATGGGCAGCATACCCTGTTGCGGCTCCTATGGATTTATAAGGGAAATTAAGATTAATTGTTGGAGAAATTTGAAAATTGGAAGATGTTAGTTGCTCTTAATAGACGGACGAAAAATGAATCCTTGTTGTCTACTGGTATTTTAATTGAACGCACTAACTAAAACTACATTTGTGAATTTTTTAAATCTTTTACATCGATAGTTCAGAACTTATGATGGAGTTGGGTGGTAGCTTTGTTCCCCATATTTGATTTACGGCATATATTGAAGAATGTCTTCATGGCAACATATCTAGAAAACCTCTTTATGTGTGAATACATGTAACGACCACATTTCTCCATTTTTTTTTTTTTAGCAGGAGAGGTGTAAATCCTCCATAAGACACCGGACAGCCCGTGCCCTGCAGTATTGTAAGATTCTTACATATTAAAAACACCTCTCCAGAAATTAGCCGAAACAGACCACATGTAAGTGGGTCCCTTTTGGTACCCTCCAAGTCTTCCTTAGCGGGAACCAGCTATCCTACTGTCACCGCCAACCTCGATTCCCTGGATCAATGCAAGCGTTGTAGCTATCGTCTCCAGTGTTCCTTCTTGGTCCAGGCGTTAATCGTAACCTTCACGCCTCCTCTGCACAAAGTAGTGCAGGGTTCCGGACCATAAAGATTTACGGCCAAGCTTTGACGTCTTCCTCATTACTTAGTTCGATTGCCAGTCACTCTACCAAAAGGTTTCTCCAACTGATCGCGATTAATCGCATGGATCTTAATATAGACCAAAATAATACCCTTGTGGGTTACCGCCTTCCCAAAAGTTGGCCAGCTTTTTGACACTTACCCAGACCTTGATTAGCACATCTCAGTATTATCAGACTATCTCTCCAGGTCACCAAGTTCACCCCTTTATTCCCGGTGCTTTCAGGAAGATAGTACACAATCTTTAATAGGGCCTCCTGAAAAGTCCCTAGTTGAGCCGGCTCTATCCACCATCCATACTCGCGTCTATGCCCCCAGACGAGCCGGCTGCCGTCTCTTCCTGGGGAGCTTTTGTCTTCCGTACTGCCCCTTCTGCACAGAAAATATTCTTTTATGAGCTGGTAATAGACCATTTGATGGCCGCTCTACCGCTCTTGCTTGGCTCAGTTTCCGCTTCTCCACGTCGTGTGATGGGACTTCCATCTTGATCCTGCTGCCACCTTGATCCACCTTTGTACCTTCATCATTCGTTCAGGTTACCGGTTTTACAGTCCCTAAGCCTATACCTCGGAACCGTTTCGCCGGACACGTATTTTCCGGTGACGCGTACATTGAGAGGGAGTTGTTGAATCTCTCGACCATTTGGTTGACATCCTGAATCTTCGCGTCCCACTTAGCTGTTCTGTGTTGCCTTCTTCTATCCTGTCTTCTCTTACGCTTGAGAGCTTTAATCTAAAGCGCAGAGCTAGGACAAATACCTTCTTCCAAATTAACTGTAGCTAATTTTTCGAAGGGCAGGTCTGCATATTCTTTTGGTGTAGATACCGCGGATTTATCCAACTTGTTCGAATCTACCATCTCTGCCACCGCCGTACCTGTGGAAGTGTTGGGTATTAATTAATTGAGCCTTTTTCCAGGACTGCTTCAGCACTTTCAGCCGACGCAAGGCCAACTTCCGTAACCGCTACAGAACTTCGGAAGATAGTTTTTGTTAGAACTGCTTCCGTTGCGGGTACAGTGCAGATAGCCAACCTGATAGGGTCTGTAATTCAAATTTGCCTTTTTAAACTTTTCCATGAGTATTCTTACGATTTGGGGGAGAAATAACAGAACCAGGTGTGCAGAGACCCCCCCCCCCATGACCACCCTACTCAACTAAAACACCGTAGAAGATTGAGCTGATCCTGATATTCCTGGGTCCTGAAGAGAATGAAAACCCTGCAGACTTCAGACTCCTTCGGCATGGCCTACTGCAACCTTGGCATTTAAGGGGATTTTTTAAGAGGTTATCTCCTCCCGTATTAGTTACTTGGCTAAATTCTAGGATGCTTTTTCCGAATCCTACCGCTTGGAGGCGTAACAACACTTCAGAGTGTCGAGATCAGAATCAGATCAGAAGACATGGCCTACTGCAACCTTTGGAGTTAAGGGGATTTTTCAAGAGTTTGTTTCCTCTCGCAATAGTTACTTGGATATGTTCTAGGATGCTTTGTCCGGATCCTACCACTTGGAGGCGTTACAACACTTCAGAGTGTCTAGATCAGAATTACTGTATCCTAAGAGGCTTTAAACTCTTGCGTCCATCGTCCAGCAACCTATGAGTGCTGCATACGTCAAACGTTTCGAAATAAACGTGAGGACAAAATTTGTCCTACTGCTTCTAAGTTAATTAAAAAATTGAAGGACTTTGTTCAGAAACTGATGGAATGGACAACAAAGACAGGAGATTATCTGCCAAAACGCGGAAAATCGCGACCTACCATGCCAAAGCAAGAAGAGGCTATCGTAAAATTGTTCAATAGTACCTCCATTCTGGAGCTACAAGTTGCGATGAATTAACTCGCAGGGAAGGTTGCGATGAATAAACTCGCCAGCATAAATACGATAAGGCAATGCTTTTATGTTACTGGTATCCGGAGTGATAGTAAGACTCTGAAACCTTTTTCCGCAATCTCAAACGGCATAACGTAGGTTATGGGTAGCCGAGATCATTCATCGCGATTTTTCCAACGTTGTTTTTTTATGAAGCGTCATTCTGGGTATAATCTCTAATTAATCGAGCTCCCGATGGCCATCTACTCCAGCGCTCTGTTGAACACTTAGCAAAATTTCATGTCTGGGAATGCTTCAACCAGTGCGGATTTGGATGTTTGAAATTCTTTACGCAGAGTCTCAATTCCGAAAAATGATAAAAATTTAACACCGTGGTCTTTTAAGGCCTGTAAAAAAGTAGTTCGGTGCCAAAAATGCAAAAAGGGATCTTGCAGAAAGACAATGATCCAAAACATCGTAATTCTCTCTGAAGAGAGTGTAAAGCCAAAAAGTGGCATTCAAACAATTAAATGGAAATGGACATTTGCGGAATTTTGGTGCTTATGTTAGAGCTGACTTAGTGGTGGGTTTGATCCTGATTTGCTAAATGAATCTTTCATTTTCTGCCCTCTTGATGCTCAAACAGGTACAATGAATAAAAGGTGTTTCAATCCTCTATCTAGAGATAGTTTTAGTTTTCATAGTCTGAATTATATATATTTAGTGAGAAAGTTCTTCTAGACTGAGAGAATTCTAGTTTGCTATACAAGTAGGATGGCTCTTTAGTTAGAATTAAATTACGTAGAAACAATATTGCACGAAAGTTCAGGTACAAAAGAAGGGGACATCCCAATACAGTATTAGAGAAAGAAGATACATGATCATATCGTCGTAGTCCAAAAATATACCGCACAGCGGAATTGAAAGCTACATTCAGCTTACGATCTGACACCGAATCCAATGTAATAAAAACTTCACAACCATATGAAAACGACGGAATCAACAAGGATCTCACAAGCAGAAGACGAGTTACTTGAGGCGTATAAGCTGCAGATAAGAACAGCTTACGTAGGGACCCATATACCTTACCCACGACACTGCTAACGTGATCTGACCAGCTTAGAGACCTATTAAATATAATTCCAAGATTTTTAACTGAATCACTGTAGGGAATTCCAACATTATCAAGAAAAACACTTGGGAAAGAAGAAATATCTAAATTAGACTTGTATATTATAATAGCGTTCGATTTTGAGGCATTAAGATTTAAACAATTTTTACTAGCCCATATAGATACATTCCTCAGATTATCATTCAAACGACAAATAGCGTCCTCCACCAAGTCCAACGGTCTAGAAATATACAGCTGTATATCATCCGCATAAAGATGATAGTTGCAGTATCGTATAACAGTTGGAAGATCATTAATAAATATTGAGAATAAAAGAGTACCGAGGATAGATCCCTGAGGTACCCCGCTTAAGACAATATCAAATTGCATACAGCATTACAAAAGTTAAATAACGAACCAAGTTTCCAGTACAAAAACCTGTGATTAACTTTGTCGAAGGCCTTGGAGAAGTCAAGTAGAACAAGTGCTGTAAAATCATCATTGTCACAGGAAATTCGTATGTCATCACTGATTTTGAGCAAGGCCGTGGTACAACTGTGTTTAGTTCGGAAGACTAATTGAAAATCTGACAATAGGTTGTTGCTTTCAAGATAGAGTATAATCTGCGCATGAAGAACTTTTTCAAAAGCCTTAAAAAGAAATGGTAGGATAGATATCGGACGATATTCCACAGGATTTGTAGACTTCTTAGGGATAGGTACTATTTTTGAAATCTTCCATATCTTTGGGAAAATTGATCTAACTATATATTATTAAATAGATGTGTAAGACTGGGGAGAATGATTGGAAGCAGTATTTTTATAAACCTTGGATGCAGGTGATCCAATCCAATTGCATTAGATTTTATAAACATCACTGCAGAACAGATATCAATATCAGTAACTGGATTAAACGAGAAGCTTTCGGAATGGTCACGACCATCAAACACATTATCAAGATTTGTATATGAACTTGTACGAGAGGATCCGTTGGACGTGAAAATCATATTCAAATAATTTAGATCGTCTTCTATGTATAATGCCACCTCTTGTCTTACCAATACCAACTGTTGACAAGTACCGCCAGGGCAGCCGAGGATTAAATTAAGAATTATGATATTGGGTCTTAGCGTGAAGTGTTTCCCTATTTACAGTGTTGAGCAAAGTACGAAAGTATTCCCACAACTGAGCAATTCGAAACCGCTTCCATCTCCGATATGCTTTATCTCGTTCCGTAATAAGCCGTCTAATCCGTTCGGTAAACTATGGGCACGGCGGGTTGAGAATACGACGGCGTTTTAAAGGGACAAATTTTACAGAGGTAAGATATTAACTCCGTAATGTGTTTAATCTGATCGTCAGCTGATGTCATTGACCAAGTCAAGTCCCAGTTCATTTGTTCAGGCTCCCCAAGGAGGTCCTCATAATTGATGCCATTAAAATCGCGATATGTGAAGACTTGCTCAATTTCTGGCTGCAGGACTGCATTGTATATACCAAAGATTAAATCATGTTTAGAGAAACCAGATAAAGATATCTGATTAGATAACAGCAATTTAACAGGGTCCATTCCAGTAAAGTAGAAGAAGTTGAGGTAAAGTGGTAAAGTGCGTTGGATCCGAATTTATTACTGCCAAACCATACGTACTTAGCAAATCAATAAATGACCTGCCAGAGGCACTGAAATTAAGAAATCATCTTAAGCGCCGGAAGAATTTTAACCTAAAAGTTTGTTATGCTACCTATCGTAAATTTTGGAGAAGAGCTATTAAGATACCGTCCTCCAAAGAAGGCTTAAAAACTTTAAAAGAATTAATATTCCATTTTACCTTTCCTGCCGCGAAAATGTGTCTAAAGGACTCCTAACTCGGTGTGTTGATCAACGTTCCGAAAAACTAGTTTCCAAGAGCAGCTTTATTGCTCATGGTGTATGAACTAACGGGCTGAGAGTAAAAGTGACCTATTTATAAGGTTCGGGCAAAAATGGCTTAGAAAATGTTCCGCGCAAAATGAATCGCGTGAGATTCCGGGCAAAAACGAATCGTAGAAAATTTCCGGTCAAAAACGAATTAACTAGTTATTATTTATTATTGTAGTTAAATCTTCTACGATTCGTTCTTGCCCGGAATCTCGCGCGATTCGTTTTTGCGCGGAACATTTTCTAAGCCACTTTTGCCCGAACCTTATAAATAGGTCACTTTTACTCTCAGCCCGTCAACTATATAAATTTTCTGAAAAAGACCAAATCTTTAGTGTGACCTTTTGGGAGTTTTACTGATCCGCTTCATTGCGGGAGATTCGTCAATTTCCTTGCAAAAATTCGTTAGAATTCTTCTTTTAGCCAGGAACAAGACACGATAAAATTGTCGCCCTATATCCAGGAAGATGTTAAAGGAGCAGAGAGAGACTACTGGCTGATGTACGGAACTATAAAGTTGAATTAAACTAAGTAAAACTCGAAAATATATCACGGTAAAGCAATCTTTAGTCTCCCACCCATTTACCTTGTTGGAAGCTTCAATTTAAATTGTTGCTCTACTAATTTTAGAGTTTCTGTGGCATTTGAGGTTTTTTAATTTCAAACCAGACCAAGGTAACAATCAACATTGTCACTTCCACAACTTTTGACCATGGTAAAATATATGAGTTTCAATCCTTTGATGTGGTTAGATACGGTCACATCAGTGTGCAGACGATGTGGTTCTTCGCATCCACAGATAATCAATTTTGCTACGTGTATTCTCTTGTTCCACATCCTCTCGATTTTATCATCCATCACAATATAGATTAACTAACCACAGGATAGGTACAACTGATATGAAGTTAATCTGAGCTTTATAGGGTTCAGAAATGATTTTTTTTCCAGAATAGGACGATGTAATAAAAGTAGTTTTCTGGATGTCGTCATCAATAGAACCCTTATGAAAGTAAGTTTTGAATGGGGTCCTTTACAAAACTATTTCTATTCTGTCAACAAAAACCGGGTCCGTGTCTATCCTCATGAATAACCAAAGTGAACAACCAGTACCTTTTCAGTAATTCAATTAAATTCTTAAATTACTTCAAAATTGACCAAAATCAGAACTTGAAGTTTTAATTTATTTAAATTAGATGCTCATGAGCACGTACACAGGGTGACTATTTATTTATTCATTAAATGGGCACATCACTGAAACAAGTGAACATTTCTCTAGTGAAATTAAAATCGACCCGTTCAACACTAATTACAAAGTGTATACATATATGAACGTGTACATGTATGGATATGTATACCTGCCCTATTTGTGCAATAAGAATTCTTTGAAAATGGAATTTTAAATCAATTCGAAAGGTGTCACGGTTTTAAATGGCACAAACACTTTTCTCATCAAAATGATTCTACCGAATATGTGGACTTGTTCTTTTGTTCTCTACTCTATCAGCTGTTGTAGAGTTCGCCAATTAAAACCTTTACTTTAAAATGAATGTTCAAGTTGTTCGCTGAGAAGTGCCTATTTGTGTAATGCATTGATTGGATTTTGTTTTGATGATTGTCTCTTTAGCAGTTTTGATGGAAACATGTGGTTGGTTTTTTTTTTGATTGTATCGTTAATATGGGTCATCTTGATAAAAACTGAAATAGCTACATTAATGGAATATTTATTAAAGTTTATTCACAATACGAGACGTGCATCAACAGATTCCAATTGATGTTTTTCAGGGTTCCGTACCAAAATGATAAAAACGGAACCCTTATGGTCTGACTTTGTCTGTCTACTAATACTTTCGACTTGAAATTTGAAATAGTTTTAAATAATGCTTGCCAACCTCTACTGGAAATTACAAAAATTAAAAAAAATTTTGTTTGTATTGCAAAGGTGGTCGAACTTGTGGGGGGGGGGGGGGTTAACTTCCCGGAACTTCCAGGAAAATGAGTTTCAAAGCGGATCTCTAGAGACTCTTGGCTTGATGAGGTCCAAATACCATCCGCCTTAAGCAGATAGCTGGAAATACTTGGATTGGTAGCTAGGATTTTCCTCAGTCTGGAGGTCTCAGAGGTTTCTGATAGTTTATCACAGTAGATTCTCCACGATTTCTCCTGAGCCCTTCTGGGCTCCTTGTTATAGAATTTCAGTCTGTCCTTATAGCAGTCCCACGAGTGCGTGTCCCTATTGGCTTTCGCCAGGTTAAAGGTCCTTCTGCACTCCTTCCTAAGAGATCCTATGTATGCATTCTTGTTCTGGCTGGCGCATGGACCGACACGATAGGCTTACTTAGTTATATCTGATCTCGACGAAATAAATGCCGGTATACCTTAGAGTTCAGTTCTTTCACCAGCCTTATTTCTTTTATTTCGTTTATTAGTGTCCTTGTATCTCCCAGTTTCTATCCAATTCTTAGTTTAATCGATGGTAGGAACCCTGATTTCGCGTACTTTTTGATTCACTAGTGAATGGGGCAGAGCGAACCGTGTTATGCTTAACGCATCCAAAACTAATTTCCCCTCTTTTAATATCGTGGATATTGAGGTAACGGATGATCTTAGCCAGACCGACTATACATTTAGAGTCGCTAGAAATGCTATAAAATGTTTGTGTTCTACAGAGTTGTAGGCAATATTTTGGTTCGTCTGACTTGGTGCTCATCTTTAGTTAGTCCTAACATTAATTTACCTTTAAATCTTCTCATTTAAGATGCGAGTGTCGAGAAGAGATATAGGAAGTGCTGCACCGTCTCGGTAACCTCAAGGTTGGGTGTTCGCTTATATTGCTGCCTTGGTTAGGATTTTTTTAATACTCCAATTTGAGTACTGCTAAAATTTCTTTGTCGCTCCCTCCAGATTTTATAATGCGCCACAATAGTATATTTGGTGGTCAGCGTAATAGGGACGTAGACCACACTCACATCGGTAACGGTTGCAATTGTGATTCCTAGTCGTTACGGTTTTTTGGTGGCAGTGCTATTGCAATGACCTGGCGCTCACACTAGACATAAGTCATTTATTCTCGAAAAAAATTTAAGGGTGTCCTTGCACTCCGTTTTCATTTTAGAAATGAGTAAAACCATTCGCACGTCTACGTTTATAGTACTTTATTTCCTGATTTGGGGTCGTCGGCGTACAACGTAATAAACGCTATGTCTGTGACAACTTTGTACGCATCACATTCCACCCTAGTATAGTTGCTACAAAGTTTTCCTCCATCGTAAGTTTAATGACAAAGTCAATTGACCGATTAACTTTGAATTGCATTAACTCACGTTCTGACTTAAATGTACCCCTTGCTTGGATCACTATATCGTCTACGTAGAAGTCTACTTGGTAGGCGTTCCGACTGAGTGAGAGTGGAAGCTTATACATAAGCCGCACTGCACCCATAGTAGATGTGACAATATGCCACCCTGTGAAGGGCATTCCTTTTTATTTTGATTACCTAGTTCAGCGAAAATGGTCCTCTCTTATATACCTATAGCAGGTGTGAAACCCAAAGTTTTATGACTTGGTTCACTTCATGTTGTCATTGTGTGAATTGGGTGTGTTTGTTTTTTTTACGGTAGAGGTGCAAATCTTGTCGAAGATACCAAACAGCCTGTGCCCTTTCTTAGTGTGAGATTCTTACTCACTAAAAACACGTTTTCGAGGATTAACCGAAACATACCACATTAGAACGGGTCGTTTATCGTCATATCATTGCACATGAGTTTGTGCCCCGTCGTAGGGTCGCGGGAAGCACTCGAAATAGAACCACTTCTAGCAACCAAAAAGCTAAGTACGCTATCCCTTTACTACCAAAATGTAAGGGGATTAAGAAGAAGAACAAGCCAGTTATATCAGGCTTTTCCTGCCTGTTGTTACGACGTCATCCCTATGACCGAAACCTGGCTTCATACCGGTATTAATGAAGCAGAAATTCTTGACGAGTCCTAGATACTCTCACTCCAAGGCTCGTGGTGGCGGCGTGTTGGTTGCATGCCAATCGCATTTGGATTGCGGCTTGGTTGATATACCTGCTTTTTCCGACACGCTCACAATCGAGCTCTTAGCTCTTAAGATATCTCTGTTGAAGATGCACATATTCCTGTTATGTTGTTGTCGAAGTCTTTACGATATTTTAATTCTTAGCCTAGATTTTATTAATAATATGACAAAACCACAGGATGAAATCATCCTTCTTGGTGACTTTAACTTGCCCAGCATTCAATGGGTATTCAACGCTGAAGACGATGACTACCTTCCCTTATATTGTCTTACTGCTAAAGACTCCCATTTTCTTGACGCCATCTCCGATTCTGGCTTACAACAATTGAGTGATGTAAAGAACTCTATGGGAATACAGTTAGATCTTATCTTTTCATCTGATTCTAGTAACACTATAGTCGGTATAGGTGACAGTTTGAATCCTTGCCTTACTCCCTTCAGCACTTAGAAGAACTTCGACAGTTTTCGTGTGAGTTTGACAGTTTGACGTGAGATTGCACTCCTGTGTTGGATGGTGACTTTATGATGGTGACAGTTTTTTCTGGGATATCCGCTCATATTTCGCGGGATATGTTTCGGTTGCCAAATATTTCTGAATTCATCAATGCTGACGGAGTTGGATCGATGGATGAGAGACACGATCACCACGCGTGGTTCCAGGTTCGACTCTCGGTCTCCCCTGAGTGTAAAAAATTTTATTTAAAAAAACCACTCTGTCTCTGAGCCGTTGTCTTGCTTGCAGTTATGTAAAAACAAGTCATTCCTATTCCCCTTATTCTCTTCCGGCCAAAAGCCATCACAGGGTTGTCCCCTGCGCTTTGGCTACATCATAAAAAACGCTTGGGAGCTTATTTTTTGTTGTCTAGGAAAAATTAAAGAACAGCCGGTTCGGTCTACCTCTGCTGCTCCATAACATGTTGCGTAGATTTGTCTTGGACAATGTTCAGTTACGAGAGTCTTTCCTACCAGTTTCTCGGCAATCTTGTATAGATCACCGCGATAGGCCACTTTTATGTTAGTACGTTAATGTTATATAGTTGCACTTGTCACATATTACACTTCTTTGGATGTCTCACTGTAAAAAACGGTATATAGCTCCAAAATGTTGTTTAACTGCAATGCCGTTACGAGGATTATCCGCCGTATTCCATGTACAAAAGCTCCTGAATCATTTCTAAGCACATTCATGTTTTTGGTTGATCAAGTCGTCGGTGTTATGGCGCAGTGAATCAGTTTTTGGCACAATGCGGTAGAAAATGCTATTCGGTGCTGTAAGCCTCTGCACATTGAGCCGCGGCACATTAGGTGTTGCGTTACGTGCATGTAATATTGCAGTGCATTAGCGTAATTTAACTGTTATTTTCTAATAACAGCAACTCCTTTGCATCTGACATCAAGAAGGCAGTTTTTCAAATCTTTTGAAACGACAATATTTTCGATCTGGTTCTAAATTCAGCCGTCTGTTGAAATCCACAATATTTAATTGTCAATTTTGCGTGTAAACAAGTTTGCATCGTTGAAAAGTTGCCTTGCAGTATAAAATTCAATAAATCCTCCCCTCTCCATATTCATCGTTGTTTCGAGTCCAAACTTCCCCACTCCCTGACCGATATAGTTTGAGCCAATCTTGGCTCAATAGCGTCGTCAAGGAGTTGGTAGATGGCCTCTTCAGTTGCTACATATGCCTGCGCAGTCGGTGCATAGTACTGAATTATTGAGATGTTACGCACCCTGGTCTGGAGCCTATCGATGACAATTCGGTCGGATATTGGTGACCAGTGCAGTAGTTAGTGATCCACGAGCAAGCTTAATTAGCAACAATCCTGCCTGCCACGCAGAGTGTTTCTGATTTTTCCTGTCCAGGGTATAACGACACGGTTTCAGGGTTGGGTGATGTAAAATCTCTACTTTCTCTTCATTGAGTTTCGCTTAACCTCAAAATATTTATTTATACTGGACCATTTCCCGCTCCACCTCCACGATCTTAGCGTAGCGAAACTCGTCCCTCAGAGTTCTCACGTTCCGAATCGCGATCGTTCCGTATCGCCAGCGTAATGCGGTTTCATTTCATTTCATTTCATTTATTCATTTCATGGTTTGTACAACAAGATTAACAATCTTTAATAAATGTACAATGCAGATTACATGCCTTGAGGATTGTGTCGATTGCACGTATTCCAAGAGATATTCAGGCTTATGGGTATAAATCAGTTTATGCAGAAATACTAATGCTTTAAAGCATAAATACGTTTCGAGGGAACAGCCCAAAACTGTGTTGCGTTAAGGGCTTACATGATCAAAGCGTCGCAGCCCATAAACAAAACGAATACAGCTATTAAACGCTACATTTAATTTACGTGAACAATGATGGTCCAGTGCCGGAAAGACAAGGCTTCCGTAAGTAAACAGCGGTATGATCAAGGCCTTAACAATTTTAAGTCTAGCTGCAGTAGGAAGGAGATATGCCAAAATCCACAGTCTTCGTAGAGCGCCGTATATATTGTTTAATACTTTCTTCACATGGTCACAGCATGTCATATAAGAGTTAAACATCACACCAAGATTCCTAACAGATATGAGATGTGGTAGAATAGAAGAGTTCAAAACGACCGGAGGAAAATCTGTAGATTCCAGCCCTCTCCTGTGAATTATCATAACTTATCATTATTTGGTAATAAGTTGTTGGCAGTAGCCCACCCACATATGCACTCGAGGTCCATATTCAAGCGGTAAAAACAATCCTCCGACAGACCGATGGGACAGTTTAGATAAACCTGCACGTCATCAGCATACATGTGAATATTAACATCCCGGACTGCACTAGGCAGGTCATTCACATACAGGCTAAATAGTAAAGTGCCCAATATAGAGCCTTGTGGAACCCCACACCTGAGCTGTAACAAGTCAGAGTTTCGATTACCCAGCTTAACCTGCTGAAGGCGCCCCATCAAGAAACTTCCTATCATGGTGATAGCAGACGACGAGAAACCAAACTCGGATGCTAATTTCGACAATAGGATTTTATGACATACACTGTCGAATGCTTTGGAAAAATCCAATAGTACAAGAATACCCATATGGTCTTTGTCAAGCGCCTGTCGAATATCAGTACTCACTTTTAATAAAGCAGTTTCACAGCTGTGATGACCTCTAAAGCCCGATTGGAACGATGAAAACAGTGCACTTTCCTCTATATAATTAAGCATTTGAGAAGCCATTAGCTTTTCTATTGCTTTAGCTAGGAAGCATAATAAGCTTATAGGGCGAAAATCAGACAAATCAGTCGGAGAGTTGTTTTTTGCAGTCGCAATTACATAAGCTTTTTTCCAATCTTGCGGAAAGTTAGAGCTTATTAGAATGGTATTAAAGGTATGTGTTATTACCGGAAGCACTACTGGTATGAGCATTTTTATGAAACGAGGAGAAATATCGTCAGGACCCACCGCATTCGATTTAACTGAACTTATGGCAATTAATGCCTCAACATCATCAATACATCGAAAAGCGAATCCGTCAACTGGAGCCAGTAGAGTATCATTATATGCACTGTTAACCGGTTCAGGTCTATTAGAGATAGATGAAAAATATGCGTTCAGCTCGTTAGGATCAAACTCACATCCACAGATATCATTACCATGTATGCCTACACGCTTCAAGTTATTCCAAAATTTGTTAGGATTAAGATGTCTACTAAAGTACCTTCGCTTAGCCTCACGTATTTTTAGAGTTACCAAATTTCGTAGTTGTTAATATAAACGGTGAGACTCATCACTTCTTAATCTTTTGTAATTTCTAAATAGATACTCGCGTTCAGCAATTAATATTGCAATTTCCTCAGAAAACCACGGAACTGATTGCGTGCGTTTGCATACAATTCGTAGTGGCGCATACTTATCTTAAAAGTTTCCACTTTATCATTGACATCAGTAAATTCATAAACTGTAGACCATGGAAGTTCAGAGCATTCAATCATCAATGCGTCTCTATTTATTTGCCCATAACTGCGATAAAAGTCAAGTCGATTCGCGTTTGGCGCAGAAAAAGAAAATTTATAGGTTAAAAATAGTAGGTCATGATCTAAAAAACTTGGTGGGCTGAGCTGATTTAAAAATAACACCTTATTTACATTCGTGCCAAAAACATGTCAAGAAGAGATGGGTATGCAACATCGCAATACTGCTCCTTGGGGCGTCCTGGAAGGATGATGAGGATTCTTTCTTACCCGAGATATTCTCGATGGCGCGTACGTTTTACTCATCCTTTCTCAACCGGTTTTGGGACCGGCTACGGCCGTCTCGCTGCTCAGCTAAAAGCAGAGTGTAGTACGTATTTCCCATAAGGTATTAAAAGAACCGGAAAGAAATATGCAAATACAATACATATTTATATACAGACTGATCTTCCATTGGCTTTCTATTTTTGAAAAACACATCAAGTAATTTGGGGCGCTTAAAGTCTAGTCATTGAAATTGTAAATAGCTGACTAATTCCTTATTATTGATAAAATGACTTCTTTAAGAACAAGAGAAAATATTTAACGAACAAATCCTTAAGTACACGAAAGCTTCGACCTATTTGACGGCGCCAACTAAATCATCCTGTCACCAAACTTAACTTCAGCCGTTTCGTGCAAAACGAATCAATTCCCCGAAAGTCTAAAACAAACACAAATTCTCCTTTCTGTGCAATATTGCTCGTTAAAGGACCATTTTCGATTCAACACAATTCCACTTAGTCGTCAAAATAAAATCTCCGAGCTTTTAGATATTGAAAAGAAAAAGTCATAAAAGAAAAACTGAAGAAATAATCGTTTCGCTGGGGCACATTTGTCATGAGTCACTAGCTCCACAAGGAGCAATAGCATCGTCGAGGCAATCCAAGGATTTTCTTTTATTTTTAACCCTATCAATATTTTTCAAAACCCAACCCAAGTTCCATTACGTTCCTGACCCTTGGAAAAGGTCAAATTAAAATGAAAAAAAACACATCGTTAAAATAGTAGCTGTAATATAAGTAAACTAAAACGGCTCCATTGCCGTGTTATATGACGTTGCCTATGTGCATACTAAGGTGTAGAAACTCCCATAAGCGCAGCACCCAGAGTTTCCGTAATTTATCAAATGTTTCAAAGACACAGGATTCATAAGATGAGTCGAAAAAGTTAATGAGTCTCAATTTAGGGAAAATTCCAGAGCTTAAATTTCTCTTTGCGGTTAAAGGATGAATTTGTTATATAAGAAGGGAATGACTTCTTTGCTGGAAATTACAGTAGCAAGCAAATGGCAAGGGTAGCATAGAGCACGGATGGGTTAAATTAACAATAATATGTGAAGGACTGCTGCAGAGAAATTTATTTGAAAAACGTGACAGGGAACTTTGCCAAATATATATTATCACAAATTTTCATGAGCTCTAAATAACACATATGGACTAGGCACAGGGGACACATAATGTGCACTATAAATTCTGAAAAATCTGGGTTGCATGGAACTGGAGCACATAAAACAGAGCAATCTGTGTACCAATTTGTCGCAAATAAACTTGAATTTAATCTTCACTTTCTCTTTTTGTAACATGGTTAGGGTTTGCCTTAAGTTAAAGGGAATTTGATTTTTATTTTATTAACGCATCCTCGGCCAAAGAAGCCTTTTTTACCGATCAGCTCTCCGTTTCTGGTCTCTTTCAAGTAAGTGGAGTCAGGAACTTTCTGGACAGACAATTAGACTTAATCTTTTCTTCAGACCCAGTTAACTCGGCTGTCGCGGAAATCAACCATCTCCTTTCCTCTCTCGATCGTCACCATCCTCCCCTGCTCCTTGTTTTCTCCTACGAACACCCTCATGCACTTTCAAGCTCCGAGTCTTCTCTTTCCTTCAATTTTTCGTAAAGGCGACTTTGAAAAATTAAATCACTTGCTCCTCAGCTCTAACATTGCCACTATCCCTCAACATCTTCACTTGACGTTGCTTTAGAGGCGTTCTATTCAGAAATACACGCTTGTCTTACACAATCTATCTCCCTTTTTCCTCGTAAAAACTACTCCTCATCCCCCCTATGGTACGACAAAGAATTACGCTCTCTCCGCAACAGGAGAAATAAACGTTGGCAAACTTTTCTTCTATCCCAGACCGAGTCCGATTATTCTTCCTACCTATCTGCTTATACCACTTTTTCTGAACGTTGTGATATCCTCTACTATGAGTACCTCCAACGGATGGAAACTAGCCTCATATCTGACCCCAAGCGATTTTATAACTTTATTAATTCCAAGAAGAAATCCAATGGTTACCCCTCTACCCTAAAACTTGAGAATACCTCTTCGTCTGATCCTAAGGTTATCGCCAACCTCTTTGCACACTTATTCAGTAAATCCTTCAGCGACAATTCCCTACAAACTGACCTTAACTACTTTTCATTCTTGGACAAATGCACTCAAACGTCGTTCGACCCTGATCCCGAACTAATCGCCGCCAGTATCAACGGGCTTGAGGACGACTTCAACCCAGGTCCTGACAGCATTCCGGTCATCGTTCTGAAAAAGTGTGCCATGCATATAATTCAACCCCTTACCCTGCTTTTCCGCCTCTCGGTCACTCAAGGGGTTATGGAAAAACTCGTATATTATTCCCATCTTCAAAAAAGGTTGCAAGAACGATGTGTCCAACTACAGACCCATCGCTAAATTATCATCCATATCTAAACTATTCGAAAAATTTGGTCTATGATTCCATGTTCTTTCACTGTAAGTCTATCTTCTCCCTCTCCCAGCATGGCTTCCTCAAAGGAAGATCTACAACCACCAACCTTACTGACTTCGTCTCCAAAACACTATGTATGTACCCTGGAAAACGGTAAAGATGTTGATGTTATCACCACCGATTTTAGTAAAGCCTTCGACAAGATCTCCCATAATGTTATCTTGTTCAAACTTGATCGCCTAGGCTTCCCCTCCCGATTAATTTCCTGGATTCAATCCTACCTGAACAATGTTCTTTTCAGCTCATCCATTTCTAACCCTATTGTCGTTCGGTCCGGCATCCCCCAGGGCAGCCACCTCGGTCCATTAATTTTCATCCTTACAATAAATGATGTTGAATGCGTCATCAAACACTCAGAGCTGTCCATTTATGCTGATGACATGAAAATAATTAAACATATCTCCTCCACAACCGACTCTCTTCTCCTGCAAAAAGATCTCGATTCCTTCACCACATGGTGCATGAAAAACTTTCTTGAACTCAATGTCTCCAAATGCCAGTCCATCTCTTATTCCGGCAAGCGTCTTACACCCACCCCGAGAGTCTACATGCTAACCGATGTACCATTCCCTATTGTTACCTCATTGCGTGACCTCGGAATAATCTGTAATAGGGAACTCAATTTCCGTTCCCACATTGACAGCATAATTAACAGAGCTAACTCCGCGCTAGGGTTTGTGAAGCGCTGGTCCAGAGAGTTCTCCAATCCTTATGTTTTCAAATCTCTCTATATCTCCTTCGTTAGACCTCTCCTTAAATATGCCAGCCAGATATAGTTACCTACACAAACAACTCACATTAATAGGATTGAATCTGTCCAGCGTAGGTTCATTCGCATCGCTCTACGTGATCTTCCGTTTGTAGACAGATTCAACGTTCCACCTTATGAAAACCGTTTGAAACTGATAGACTTACAACCTTTAAGTAAACGTCGTGATGTTTCCGACATTCTCTTCATTCATCAGCTATTAAGTGGTGCCGTAGACTGCCCTTCAATCCTGCAATCTTTACCCATCTATACCAATCCCCCCAACTTTAGGTCCACTCCCCTTTTCCGACTCGACCGCCATCGCACAAACTACGTCAAAGTGAGCCAATTATCAGGATGCTACGAAAAGTCAACGACCTTTCCTCCTTTGACTTCCATCGGAGTAAATCATTTCTTCATAGAGCCTTATATCTTGATCCCGCCCATCTTGATCGCCTTTCCTAATTCTTCTTCCTTCCAGTCCGTATCTACTTTAATTAGAGCTCATATTGTAGCTTTTACTATTTATTTATTATGTCATAATTTATGTTTTAGCTTGTATTAAGCTTAAATAAATAGAAACATTTTATTTATTTTTTACTTCTATTCAAAATAGTTGTCCGTTTTCTTTTACAATCAAATCAATTCTCTTCCAGAACTTTTCAATTTATTTCAGTATTCTTCAAATCTTGCAAACAATCTGTATGTAATCCAGGACATCACCCCAATCGTAACCTTCAAATCATTACATTCAAAGATTAGGCCATTTCTGTAAGGCCAAACAGACCTTCCACAATTCGGTTCGTTTTAAAACCCGTCTATGTTGCATTTAACAAATTCTTTCAAAGGATAAAAACAATAGAAAACATAGGATCCTTTTCTCTGCCCCTGATGGAATCCTTACAACTTATTTTCAATTTTGCCGAACTGAACAACTTTTCAGGGCAACTAAAATCTTTTCGTCTCATCTAAACTTCCTTCCGGCAAACCCGATCCCCATTTCGTAACAAATATAAAACAAAAATATGTCGTCAGTTCGATTCGTAGGACATTCTCAAGGTACAAAGGTACAGGAAAAGTGTGCCACAAAAGCTGAACTTCCTTTTGTTTCCAGAATTATTCTTTGACAGTATGACTTTTACAGCATGCACAGCTTATAAATCCGCTGAATTGCATATATTATGAGGAGACTCTCCTAACGCTTAAGGTTGAGATTTATTATGAAAAAAAAAATCAATAGACATGTTTTAGCATTCAGGCAGCAGTTCTATTTGATGTGAACTTGTAAGGCTTATGAGAAGGTATCCGTGTTGTCAGGATCAATTTCATTTTGAGCATAGACATTTACGAAGACTCCAGGATTTGTTGTACATTCCCTCAGATTGATTGATTGAATAATTTTGTGAAATCGTGGCCAAAGGATATAGGCAGTGATGTTAGAAATTGTTTTCAAGATTTAAGGAAATTGAGGTGGGTAAGCGGTGAGTCAAGAAAATGTTTTGCAGTAAATTTGAATTTATTGACAGTCAATCGCATCGATATTTGTCTAACGAAATAAAATTTAGATAGTTAGACGTGTCCTCTTTGAGATACCGGAATATGTAGATAAAGTACAATATACGGAAGTCAGCAAAAATACCTAGCTGATGTAGGTGTTTACTATGCTAAATGATAGAGCTCTATAAAAGTGAAGAGGATGCGACTAATGCGGTACAGCAAAATATTGTACGAATAAATTTAAGGGCCCTCAAAATGCCGATATATTTTGGGTTTTTTATTTATTTATTTAAGATGTTGTAACGCGTTATCTTCGTGTCGCTGTTCGGACACCGATTGGTAACGTGTTTTACTTTGCAGTCAGGCGGATCTCTGGTTTAATCTTTGAAAACTACAATTCTGTTTCTTTTAAAATAAATTAATACCCGCTCCTAACTCCGTGGTCTCGTTGTCAAATGGCGTAGGTACTCTTTCCTCTGTCGGTAGCTGGTGTCTCCTTCCTGGAAATGCCTTCCTTTGGTGGGGCTCGTGGCGTCGTTTGACAGACTCCCGTCGACGGAACGCTGGTCCCCTGCTTTCCTCGGGGAATCCTCGATGAACGGGATGGTTAGGTTTCTGTGGGGTGCTAGGGCTAACTTCTGGACAATCACTGACAGACAAATTGTAAAAGTGAATGATACAACTGGGAATCACGCCAGTACACGAGTAATTGATAAAACCAGGAGTCACGCTGGTTGGAAGGGTGTCCTACACTAGGAAATCACGCTAGTGTAAGAGTGATTGAACTAGGAATTTCGCTAGGTGTCGGAGTGCCTCGTACTGGGAATCACGCCAATACGAGAGAAAGCTAGGTAACTAGGGATCACGCTAGTTAGAGGACTATCTTACACTAGGAAATCACGCTAGTGTAAGAGTGATTGAACTAGGAATCTCGCTAGTTGTCGGAGTGTCTCGTACTGGGAATCACGCCAATACTAGAGAAAGCTTGATAACTAGGAATCAAGCTAGTTAGAGGAGTGTCTTACACTAGGAAATCACGCTAGTGTAAGAGTAAGTGAACTAGGAATCTCGCTAGTTGTCGGAGTGTCTCGTATTGGGAATCGCGCCAATACGAGAGAAAGCTAGATAATACTACTTAAAGAAATAGCCGAACTTAATTCCTACTCAACACCAGTGGGTCCACTGTGATCCACACAATAGTTCGGTGGTAGTCGGGAATCATGCCGACTGCCCAAATATATTTACCTATGGTATTCTTACCAATTTGCTGAGTTTGAAGAGCTCCTGAGCTGGTCGCTGTGCTCCGGTTGACGGCTGGTCGACAACTGGGCTGGTAGCATGAAACTCGTTTCGAGCAGTTGAATTGACTCTTAATGGTAAAAGGATGGCATGTAATTTCGATACGACCAATTATTTTGGTCGATACGAGAAACGTTAACTCGATGAAATGTTTGTTCGACTTGTTGTCGGAGTTGGTCAAAACGTGTAATATTATTAAAAAAAATTTATTTGAATTTAATGAGTAACATGCTACCAATGCCAACTCGTATGGATTTGTTTTATTCTCGACACAATCAAGTCGAAACGAATTACATGCTGCCACCCCTGACTCCAGCCAGACATTGGGCTTGCTTATATATAGCCCGTGACGACAGCTCTTCACTCGAATTACCTCAAGTTGTTCACTATTCTTCGGTCCTAGGTCGCTCGGTTGTGGTCGGGTGACCACCGGATGACGGCTGCTTCGGTTGGCCTCGGTTGTGGTCGGGTGACCACCGGATGACGGCTGCTTCGGTTGTCGTTGACAGGTTTTGGGCCGTTAAGACTGTCACGGCGGGTGCGGAGGGTGGTGAATCGGTACGATTGACCTAGTTTAACGCCCGGGGTGGTCCAACAACGCTAAAAGACATTTATTCCCTCAGGTGCTGTTGTAAGGTCTTGCGTCGATTTTGTAACTCCGTTACAATGTAAATATAAATAGTTATAAAATAAAATAAGAATCACAATAATTAATAAAAATAACTAGAAAAATAGAAAAATAATTAACTAGAAAAATTATGTATTATTAATTACAAAATAATAACAGAGTAGTTAGGAAAGTTTGGCCTTCACAGAATTTTTCGACAGATTAAAATCAATGTTGTGAAAATGCGAATTAAAAAACCGAGACATTGACGTGACGGGCTCGTGAAAACCGTAATTTGTGCGATGCTGTGGAATTATAAGAAAATCTCGTTTTCTCAAGTAGCGACTCGGAATCGATATATTAAAAGAAGACAACAAGACTGGAGAGCCAACATTACCTTGAAGACATTCAAAAACGAAAACAGTTCTAGAGATGTTACGTCTGAATTCAAGAGAGTCTAACTTAATGAGCTTAAGCCTATCTGAGTACGGCGGCAGGATAAGAGGGTCGCTCCAAGGAAGCCCACGAAGTGTAAAGCGAACAAAACGGCGCTGGACTACCTCTATCCGGTCAATTGAGTCACGATAACAAAGGTGCAGTAGAGAATCCTGGTGATATAAGGGTCGTCAAATTCCGTTGCCCATCTTTTTATAAAACCCAATGTAGAATTAGCCTTAATAACTATCTCATAAATGTGATCGTCAAACGTAAAACGACTGTTCAACCAGACACCCAAGTCCTTGGTCCTATTAATTTTTTCCAGAACACAGCCATACATAGTGTAGTTGAAGTCAAGAGGATTCTTTCTACGAGTAAAAGACATAGACGTATACTTACTAATATTGAGGGGAAGATAGTTATCAGAACACCAGTTGTAGAAAGCGTCTAAGTCAGAAATTAAAAGTTCACAGTCTCGAATAGAGGACACAACACGGAAAATTTTGGCGTCGTCAGCATAACAAAGAATTTTTGAATATTTCAAGAATAAAGATACATCATTGATGTAGATAATAAATAAAATCGAGCCCAGATGACTTCCCTGAGGTACGCCAGAGGAATTTAAAATAAACTTGGATAGTGATCCACGGAAGGACACACGCTGAGTCGGATTTAGTAGGTAAGATCGAACCCAGTCTACAAACAATGAAGAAAACCCGAGGGCCGTCAACTTGTGAATCAAAATTTGGTGGCTTATTCTGTCGAATGCCTTGATAAAATCTGTAAAGATACAATCCACTTGCTTTCCAGCCTCAATTTTGGATAAGCAGAAATTTTAGAATTCCAGTAGGTTAGTCGCAGTAGCCCTACCTTTCATAAAGCCATGCTGGAAAGTTCCAAGAAAAGGTTTGCAATGAAAGTATATTGTATCGCAAACTAATGCCTCAAAAATCTTAGCAATACAACACAAGTTTGCAATGGGTCTGTAATTGGAAATATCACACCTCTTACCTTTCTTGTGAAGAGGGATAATAAGAGATGATTTCCAAGATTTTGGAAAGACTCCACAAGAAATAGATAAATTAAATAAATAACAAAGAATTGAAACCAAGGAAGAAGAACGGTTCTTATAAAGGGAAATAGGAATACCATCAGGACCGCACGAAAAACTATCTGCCAAATTATTGATGTAATTCGCGACTGTATCGTCATCAAATGTAAGATCTTTCATTTCCAGTGAAGAAGGAAGAAATAATGTCAAGTAGCAAAAATCCTTAGAGCTAGTATCGCAGTTGTCAGAAAGAAAAGCTGTCTTAAAAAAGTCGCCGAAAAGGTTCACAATCGTCAAGGGATCACTACATTCAGTGTCACCTAGTTTTAATAAAGTAGGGTAAGCCGCCGGTGCTACGCTTAGAGTTAACAAATCTCCAAAACTGCTTAGGCTCACCGCGTATAATGGACCTCATTCTGTTAACGTAATTATTATATGAGGCATTAATTTCGGTCTTGAACTCATTAATTGTGAGTAGATATAAAAATCCGAGTCGCTCCTTGATGAGCAGAACAGCTTCCATGCTTTATTTTTTAAGTTTTTAAGATGCTTCAGCGAGCTATTGAGAAAAGGCGGACTAGAGAAAGAAGAAAGCGAACGAGAAAAAGGAACACAATGCAAGAAACAAGTAAACAGATTGTCTCATAAAAAGCACTTACCGCCACATCGATGTTGCGCTCATAAAAAACATTAGACCAATTACAATTCAATAAAAAATTATTCAATACAAAAAAGTCAGCCTTTTTAAAATTAAAAGAGAAGTCGTCGTGAATCAGAAATGCAGCAGGCAGTGGGTCGAAGACCAAAGCAATTTGAAGCGCAGGATGATGAGACGTATCAGGAACGAAAGGAACCGGGCAACGCCTGACCAAGGTGCTGCATGGGTCAGTGCTGAACACCAAATCCAAAAATCTGCCGGAATCATTAGCGATGCTGGAACACTGCACAAGCCCGGAAGAGGTAATGCTGTCGATGAAACATAGAGAACTCTGCGATGCAGGTAATTGGGAAGGAATCAGCCCGTCAACATCTGACAACACCCAGCTAATACCTGGCAGGTTGAAATCTCCGAGGAGCAACAACTCATCTTGAGGACGCAAAGAGAAGGAAACAGTGTCGATCCTGGTCGCTCCCGGAGGAATGTAAGAGGTGGCAATAAACACGTTCTTATTCGGCAATCTGAGAACTATACATAAAAGTTCTAAAATATTCGAGTCCAAAATCTCAATAACAGAGCAAGGGATGTTGCGACGAACAGCACATAGTATTCCTCCCATAAACAGGAGCGTTCACTGCAGATAGATGTCGGTCACGCCGAAAGACGATGTATTCCGGGCCGAAGAGCTCAGCATCGGCGATCATACCACAAAGCCAAGTTTCAGTCAGACAGACCACGTCGAAACATGAAAAAGTAGAGCTGGTATAGAGGCAAGTCATCTTTGATCGAAGGCCGGTTACGTTAGCGTAGTAGAACGTGATCTCGCTGATGAGTTTTTTGGAGCATCTCTAGAGCCTGAACGGTTTTTTGGAACAAATTCCCGGACGATGGTTCCATTGGGCCAAATCTCAGGGGAAACGATGACATTGAACAAAGCATCAGGGATGACAACCTTGAAAGACGCGAAGAAGGAGCTAGTTGCGTGACTTGTCAATTCTTCGACAGTTAATTACATCTCGTGAAATTCCAAAATGTGAGGCAATATGATGCACTACGACGTCCGCGGTGGTATCATGATGAATTCGCGAGACAAAAACGCTACGAGGTAGCACAGCCGGTCTCAGAGAGACACGGACGCGGACACGAGAGACATTACAAGCACTCGAGGACCTATGTAGCTCAACCGCACCAACAGCAGCATCAGCATCTGGAACAGACTGCACCAATTCGGAATGCAGGTCAGTAGGAACCAATTCCTCGGGCGTCCGCTGCACCGAGACGGAAAGTGAACCACCAGCAACCCCATCCACAGTGGGCTACCGCACGATGTTTTCAGTCGCAGGATATTGAGACGACATGACAGTATGCGTGTTGTCAATATTTCCGTTGATATCGGAAGCAGGCTGAGAAACACGAACCTTACGACGACGAAGACGCCTACCCGCCGTTTGTCGAGACAGCCGTTGATTAGTGGAATCCTGAGAAAAAGCGGTAGAAGTCGAGTCTAAAACATGAGGGCAGGACTCAGTTTGGGTAGGTGGAGCATCCAAGACAGCAGAAGGCACGACGTCAGCAAATGAAGCAGAAGTAGAGCCGAATGAAACACGGGATGATATACTCCTAATATTCGCGGCAACAGAACCAATTAGGTCACTGTTCTTTTTGACAGACAAAGTGCAGGATTCCAGGTCCTCCTTCACGCGCCGAACACCGCGCCAAATGCCATCAATGGAAGGCATAACTGACTCTACAGATGGGCTGTGAGAAAGCGACGGGGAGTCAGTGGTAGCTAGTAACATACGGAGATCGTCCAGCGAAGTACCAACTTGGCAGCACTTAGATGAGAGCTCGTGAGTTTTCCCCAATAATGATGCTGAATTGTCATTAAAAACATCAGTAGCGTGAATAAGCTTGTCGATTTTGTTATTCAGAATTGAAACGTCGTCGGATAGAATCTGAAGTCCGGCCAAGTTTGTTGAGATAAAGTTAATCTTTTCAGTCAAGAATGACTGGTCAGCGGAAAGAGTTTCAGCCATGCACCTCATAAGGCGTAAGACATGGCAAGGCCTAATGACGGAGCAATCTCCACATGTTAAAGGACCACCAGATGTAGGGCTTCTGGTAATTTCTGGATGGGTTTTCACTGCATGGCTGGTTCACTAAAAGTTTTTAAACACGCTCGAGGTGCCTAATCCTGATCTGTTGGTCATTTTTAAATTAAACTTAAAGAAAATGACAAATTTTCATAAATTACTCCACAGCATTATAAACCTCATTTTATGAGTAAAGTGTTAATCTGATACTAGCTTAGTTGCTTTGAATCCAATCTTCCTTCCCAATAATATAAATATAAACGCTTTTAAAACAATCGTAGCACTTAAACAGACCTTTTCAAATACATTCCATTAAATTCAGGACAAGGAAAAGGTTCTATTTTGACCCTTTCAAACGTACGATCACATGTAATGCTCATCTAAGAATCCTTCACTTATATTATAGCAGCAATACCTCAAACTCGTATGTGTTCATAAAATTATGAAGAAATCACGCTCGGATGACCTTTTGTGCTGCACAAAAAAGAAGCCTAGCATAGCGTGACATATTAATTTGTTGGAGCCAGTTGGTAAAATTGGCAAGGTTTCAAATAGGGGCGCGCAAATAAGAGGAACGGTCTCTGGCAACAGTTTACTTATAACCGTGTAAAGTATGTATACTTTCAAGGCTCAAACTGGCGAGAAATGCGAACTACGAGGACTACTAAATACAGCATAGTCGGTTTGAACAATGTAAAATTACGCTAAATTTCATATATGTAAAAAAAAATATCCAATAAAAATCATTCCCTTTTAAATTATATTATTATTACATGGAGTAATAACGTGGATCCTGGGGTGCATTTCCCTGCAGAATCATTAGATGAGAGTCTCTGGATCAAGGGGGATTTTGCCCCAATTTTGGTAAACTATACCTTCCACATGGCAAGAGATTTCTGTATTTTTCCTTAGTATATTTTAGGGATTTATAAAATGCTGAGAGATTCATCCGAAAATGGTATCTTGGATAACATAAAAGCTAAGCAATCGATAATATCGTAAAATTCTTTTGGTAATATAAAAACATGAAAGAGTTTTACTCCGTACAGTGGAAACATGACTGAGAAAATCAATTAAATTCGTTGGCTATGTGCAGAAGCTTTCTATATTTAAGCCTTGGGTGGACCTTCAATAATATACTTAAAGTAACTGATGTAGATAACTTATGGGGGCACTTACATAAAACGCTGTAAGCTTCTCATACACTTTCTGATAAAACCGCATTGCTCAGTTATGCTAGATGATGTTATGAAAATTTGCAAATAGTTCAATGCAACTCTACAATTGCACGAGAAATCCACTGAGTGTTGGATTAACAAACAAATGAGCGTACAAATGCAGAGAGTGCTTTAAGCACGGGATTTAAACTTCACTGGGATGCCGATACAGCTGGTAAGGGCATAAAGGATTACCACAACTTCTTAAATTAATTTTGTGAACGATTAACATTACAATCGCCGAATTTATCATAAAACTAGTATCGATGACTTTATTCGATTACATATTAATGTCAGATGTAATGTTAGAAAGAAAATCATTCTTTAGTTGGGGAGGGTGGGGTAGAATTAAGCAGTGGTAGATCTATACAAGATTGCACGGGACATCTTAACAAGATTGCAAAAAAACCTGCAGGAAAGACTCTTGCGTCTGAACGTCTTGTAAGAGATATGTACTGGCAACCACATTAGGACCAAAGTGGGCTGAAATTTCGTTTAATTTACATTGCTTCTTATTCCGGTATTGAAATTTTTAGGTAAAAATAATCATCTGAGTGTTAGTAGGGTGTGGGGGGGGGGGGGGGGGTAACGCGAAACGTTACGGCGCGTTATAAAGGAGGGAAGGGGGGGGGCTAAAAATCTCAGAAATCTTCAAAAACTGCTTTACGTAATACTTAAACGGCCCCTAAACAAATGTAAATAAACAAAAGATTAAATATGATTAGATTGCACATCCCCCCCCCCCCCCCCCAACAAGAATATCCTGCCTACGCCCTTGTGTAGATAAATTAATAAATACTACTTACACTCTGTTTTTGTCAATTAATTCATTCAACCGGTCATGGTAGTCAATTATCTTTCCTGTTTGAACGAAAGGTTAGTCAGAAGCCTTGAGTTCTCCCATTACGTCAATGCTAAAAAGGAGAGAATAATTACATCGATTTTACGCGGATGTGACATAACGACTTCCTGCTTTTAGTCTCCCAATAAGCAATAAACTTCTTGTAGCTGCTTCCTTAAAGACATGCTTCCATTTATATAATTCTACCTGAGGCGAGTACTTAAATTGGGACAAGGACTTCAAACAATGCATACGTCAAATCTTTAAAATCTTCATGTGCATAACTCCTTGAGTAGATGTTATCAAATACTCGACGTCAGTAAACACGTCATGTTAGAAAATATAGTTTGTTTTTTGCAAAAAATGCTGTGAACCAGCCAATTATAGGGTAAAAATTTCTCTCAAACGTATTTATTCCATGGCTAAGGGGCTTATTGACGGAGTGAATTTAGGTGCTTCGATTAAAACGAATTGCTTTTGGTTGTGTTCAAAGTCACGCATATTTCCATGAGTTGATTGAGTTAATTCGAAAATAAGGCATTCCCACGCCATGACAGAAAAGGCTGCAATAGAAGCACGTGTATATCGATTACGGTCGTATTGATTTTAAGGTATTAATGTACGGCTTGATTTACATATATGTCCTATCTCAATCTTCGTGAAGGTAGTCAGAAGTGAGAAATTGTCATGATTTTTGAATATCGTGTTTAGAACTCATTCAAATAGCAAACAACATGGTCTCCGTGCCTTATGTAAATAAACTGTTTAAATAAATAACGATGTCTAATGGAATAGGACTAAATAAATAATGTTGTTGTCTATTAATGTTTGAAAGTAGAATCGCTTTAAGGCGTGCGGACAGCATGCCCATATTAACATTTAAAAAAATATTGAACCTCTAAATTATCTGGGATTTGTCTGTAGGAAAATTTAAAAATGTTGAATATAGAGACAGGAAAGTCAATCAATTGTAGCTCATTAGTTTTGCGGAAATAGGATCGCTAGTGGTATCTCATCAGGAGCAGCTCAATCTCCTGCTGTAATCTACTTTTGTAGTAAAGGCATTGGGAGATTTCTACCTTCCCGGCGTGTTAATTTCTTTCCCTACTCGTGGGCTTATATATAAATATAACCCTCACAGATCCGATGACGCCAGTATTCCTATGCTGGAGTAACCTCTAATAATGAAATCTTTCAAAGGATTGGGAGAAACGCTAGAGGCTGACTCTAGATCAACTGGCAACGTGGTGGATGAAAAGACAAAATACAACTCGAAGCTTCCGAGAATATAAAGCGAAAGAGGAAGTGTGAGCAGAGAAAGCAGCAGATAGCGTCAGATAGATTTGCTGAGAAGGAAGGTGTGGACCAGGAGTTCAGGCAGTTAGCGGACAAACTAAAGACAGCTAACCACACTGATTCAACACCAGAGGCGGAAAGTATGGCTTAGCGAATCCGAGATGAGGACCTACGTACAGCGAGGCCAGGTAATTCCGCTGACGATGGAGAATCAACGACGGCCAATGGAATCAAGGTGTTTGAGCAGTCGTCTACGACGGGTACAAGTACCTCCAGAGTATTGTCTGAAACGTGGGTAACGCAAGAGCCCAGCAAAGGAAAGCGAATCCGAGAAAATAAGAAGGTGGATAGTATCCACCAGAAATTGTCCTCAGTATCAGGCACGAGTTTGGCTTCCAGCATGGGAACGCTTGAGGAGAAGCGAGCATAGGACGGAACGTCGGGATTTGGGAAGAGGACTAGAACTCACCAGGACGGGGATAGAGTCAAGGTGGGAGTAGGTAGAAAAGCCTACTCCTGGACCGCGGCAAACGATCTCCGTCTCGGTGCCATGGACGCTAGTAGGCAAAATGGTCTTGAAGACAAGCATCTGCAAGACTTCAAAGCAGCCCTTTTTCGAGCTATTAACTCCCATTCTAAAAAGGCGGACGGGTTGGTCAAGTACAAGAAGAATATCTGAAACCGTCAAGTTATTGTCCAACCTTTGGGATGGAATGAACTTGAAGGTGGAATGCATTTATATAATTAAGGACATCAGGAGGATGATGGAAGTCGTCGGTGGAATAAGTAATAACGCGTCGATCTACCAATCTGGAAGTCCCAGGTTCGGATCCCACTGACGGCAGCCCGTTGGTTGTTTTCTGCTGATAACAGATTACGATGCAAAGGCCATGGGGGATGCACAGAAAATGTCAGTGGTTCGGAATCCAATTTTAATTGTAGATCTACTTGCAACCGTTGTCTCGAATCGGTTGAAGTTCCCACCCCATGCCTACACAAGTAGTTACGGGAACTAGAGAGAGGAGGTTGATGATTTTGTGCCATCCTAAAGAGGCTGAGGAACCGGAACTCCTGCATCGAAAATACCTCCAAGTGAAAGGAGTCTCAAGAATAGAGGTATGGAGAAGAGGACGCAGGCGAAATCGCACTGGCGATATAGTGTCCGATTAAAAACGAGGCTTTGGTTAGGAAAGCAGGGGGGGGGCACCTGCACACTTGAGACATCCTTTATCAAGGTTCATTCAACACCAGAGCTCAGGCTGAAAAGCTATTGTTCGGTATGGCGACTGGCAGTCAACCTAAATAATAATCGCGTAAGGGAGTCAGTATTAGTCTTCGGCTTTGTTGTCTAACAACTTAAATACATCTCGCATTCGCTAAAACAGCATAAATGTTGTATGAAGGTTGGAAGTACTTAAGAATAATAAAAACGAAAGAGTTGTGGAGGTGCTTCTGGTTAAACACGAGAAATATTTCTGACGTCCGTCGACTTCAGAATATGACCCGGTCTCCCGACTCGGACTAGTACGAGATAAAACGAAAAAGTTTTCGAGATTCTAATGGAAACTTACTAAGCGGGAAGCTACATATCAAACATGCCGTGCCCTCTGAGGAAACAGGGTGCTAATGCTATGGATCGGTCTGAGGTGGAAATCATTGTGTCTCTTGAAAAGGGAAGTCTAGCTATTAAGTCGTTTGAACCATTTAGGGTAGCGGGATTAGATGGTATATTCCCAGCTCTACTCCAGTGGGAGGGACAGTGAGATGGTAGCACCAATAATCAGGGGAATATACATAGACTTTGGAAGGCCGAAGGATGATTTTATTGGACGTGGAACTAGTTCTATTGTAGAATATGGATTAGCAACATGTTAAAGACGAGAGCAAGAAACATTCAGAGAGAAAAATCGAGACTTCCCACAGGGAGCAGTACTATCTCCAATTCGGTGGAGCATTATTGCCGATTCATTACTACACTGACTTAATGAAGAGGGCATACACAACGTGGGAAATGCTGATAACATTTACAATTATGGAAACAGGTAAGTTCAGACACATCATAGCAAACAACATAAGGAGAGATCTTAGGGTGGTGAAGAAATGGTGTGGGGAACATGAGCTCTACAGAAATGCAATGAATTCTGATCACATCACTTTCACTTACAAAAAGAAAGAATCTATACTTTAAGATGGTGGAAATTATTGGAGAAGAACTAACTATCTTGGGATCAGTCAAGTATCTGGTGGTTTTGCAGACCCAACACTTATCTTCAAGACATGTTCAGGAAAAACTCCAGAGAGCCAACAGCACCATATGTGGGAAGATGTGTGAATGCAGGTGGGAAATCTTATCAAAAGCTGCATACTGCGTCCACACTATGATACCTATCATAAATGTCACCGTAAAGAGGAAAATGAGTTCAGAGGCTGGCATATTTGGATATGACAGGTGCCCTTTGAGCCACGCCGACATCGGCGTTAGAATTGTTGCTAGGTTTGCTGGCATTAGATTTGTATGTGGCAGCGTCAGCAGCTCTTCGACAGTATAAGCAAAGTAAGGATGATAGATACCATCGAACGCTTATAAGTGACGAGTCGCTCCCTGAAAACAGTCGTATTAACATCACAATTCTTAAGGACAGATCAAAAATTGATAAAAGGGCAGGAGCAGAAATCTTCAGTGAGGACTTGGCTCCGAATACCCACTGAAGTCTGGGGTCGTATACTTCAATCTATCTGACGGAGTTGCTGGCTCTGATATAATACCTGCTGGAATACCTGATGAAGAGCCATGTGAGAAGTAAAGAATAGTGGTGACACTCAACAATCAGGTGGTGAACAGTTGTATGGATAGGACTGAATTCAATAGAGTTCCGGCCTAATAGTGTGCAAAAAAAATTCAACGCATGTACTTCGTTGAACGAGATGACACTGCCATGGGTGAGGGGACAGGTAGGAATCTGGCTAAGCTGGGCGCTGTTTCGAGTTCCCAAGGTCCGGAACCGTCAACAATGTGACACAATCTCTTATAAAAGGCTAAATGGAACAGAGAGAGAGAGTGTTATTTTTTTTTAAACGATGTGGCCAAATCTTAGGGGACAACCCTTTGATGCGTTAGCATGGTTTTGGCCGGAAGGGAATTAGGTTAAGGGAAGTGAGGAAACTTGAGTCTTGTTTTTGCATTGCTGCGAGCTAGACAACAGCCCAGAGACGGAGTGGATTATTTTTAATTTCTTAATAAAAGCTCACGGGGTCATCTGGTCTCAAACCCGGGGCCCATGGCATGGTGGTCGTGCGGCTCAACGCATTGATCCAACTCCGTCTCCAGAATGTATGAATCCTTTATCCTCGATTGGCTTCAGGGAGTCAGTATCATATATTTGGATTGATATGTGATTAAATTCTTCGGTTTTTTTGTCTATTGTAGGCTCTGACACCTTTAATACATCTCCCGTTCGGTAGCACGGCGCAAATATTGTATGAAGGTTGGAGGTACTTAAAAACAAGAAGATAAATCTAAACTTTTGGATGCGAAAACTTCCTTTAGTTTTTGTTGGTGTTTCAACAATGAATCTTACAATTGTTATGTGTAGCAATACAAATTATTTTAGATAAGTCTTCAAACTAAATTGCTCTGAATTACAGTCATAAATTTAAGAGCTCGCAAGGAGTGCTAAGATATCCCAAAAATAGAGAACTACACTGTTCAGAATAACTTGTGCCATAAAATTGATTGTCTGACTATGCACGTGCCAGTAATAAAATATGAAAATGAAATGATAATTTCTCTTCATAATAATGCTTTCCATTTATGTTACCTGACTGCAATGATGCAGAAAACAGACATCCATTGCCATTCCACGTTGAAAAAGACTATAAAATAACTTTACACGCGACCCGTGATGAAAGCGTTGCAAAAAAGTACATGATGCGAATATTTTCGTCATACATCATGAAGAATATTTGAATAAAAATTCAATCGAATACGAAATACAGTGTTTGGGATATTACTGGCATTATTTTCCCATTTTTCACTCCCCCCTCCATTAGGAGGATTTCAGAAAACATTTTACTCAAATTCAAAATTTTCGGGGTGTTCACGAAAAGTAATTTGGTTCGACAAAGTATAACTCTTTAAGTTGATAATCGAGAAAAGAATGCTTTTAAGATTTGTATATATTTCAAAAATGTTAAAAAAAATACTAGTTCCAAAAATCTTGTTCAAAATTGAGAAGTTCAGTTTCTCTAGTTCCCGGTATCCCGGTATGTGGAATGAAACAGGAAAAGTACTTTCCTCGATTCGATTAGAACGATGGTAAGTAAACCTACAATTTAAGGTAGATTCCGAACCACCGATATTACACTGCAACCCCAGTAGTATTTTAAGATAATTTGTTGTCAGCAGAATGTAACCGTGACTTGCTGAGAGCTTATTCCATTTAAAGTTAATTTTCATCTTTAAAGCATTTGACTCGGTTAGGTTAGGTTACTATGGAAGAGTGAGGAGCGGAGACCACAAAGAAGCAACCGTTCGCTACTTCTTAATTCAAACTAGTCCCTTTGACGAGATCCTATAGTACAACTAGTAGAGGGAACTGCTATTTAACTGTCTGCGATCCAAAAATGGGTTCCAAAAATAGATATTCTGAGCCTGACAATGACCGAGCACTCGCCTATGTAAGATGTGAAGAGAAGTGTCGTTCTACTGCAGATGCAGTCTACAAGTGGTGTTAGTTATTCAAGCGGTTTTTGCCGAGTTCTCTCTTATTTGACAGTGAGTGGTGATAAAACTGCTCTATGCAGTGCTCTATGCAGTGATAAAAGTAACATCAAGCTTGGCCCACGTAGGATAAGAAGAAGCATTTGAGCTTTAGGGATGTTCAATAATGTGTATAATACAGTGTCAATACTGAGTCCTATCTAGCCAGTTCAACACCATTTGTTGTTAGAGAAATCCTGATGCCTCGGTACTCAAGTCAAGCAGACTCACAGTTCACAGTTTATCCATAACTTCTTGATTTTGATTTGGTTATGGAGAAGCCGATTGCCTTGATCGCCGTCTGATTGTCGGAGCTATTAAATATATTCTGGTTCACGTAGGTCCTCTTTAGCCTGTGGATAGCACAGGTCAGTATGCCATAAACCCCAGCCTGGAAGTGTTAAGTGTACCTAGTACCAGAACCTCACTGGGAAATAGGGGTGAAAACCTGTGCTTCACTTTCGCATGGTGAGTGGTTGGAATGTTGAAAGCTGGGCCGGCGTGGTGTCGGAGGGTATGTTCAGCTCAGGCACCAGGTTTCGGCAGTTTTTTAACAGTGACGCAGAACGTTTTCGCATTCCCACAAACAATTTCTGCTGAGGATGTCTGGATAAGAAAGAAGTGAAAAGTTATCTGCATCTACTCTGTGGATGCTAGGCTCTGCCATAACGAAGAAACAATACTCTGAGCGATTTCTTTGTCATTCCATTAAAGGATGTGGCCAACTTCGTGCTAAAGCAGCTTCTCAGGTTCATTAACAACTGCGGCTGATGTTTAAATAATCCTGTGCATCATTACAGTAGAGACGGTTGAAATATCTTATCTATCCATCTAACCAACCTCGTCTCTCTAGTTCACGTAACACTTTGCGTGGTATACTGTGGTAGAAAAACGTCATCTGACTTCGAGGACAACGATTGCAAGTGGATCTACAATTTAAGAATGATTCCGAACCACCGACATTACTCTGCAACTCCCAATTGCCTTCTGTCGCCACCGGTGTGGTTCGACCCTTGTGGTGAATATCTTATTTCCGAGTTCACCTACGACTATTTAAGCCCGTAGGAACGTTAAAAGAACTTCACCCGATATGACAGTAAAAATCCTATCACGACAATTCAAGCAGAAAAAATTAATTTCTGAGTTGTCGAAAGTGTGTCTTTTATTAAATCGGCCAAACAAAATGTTCTTTGAGGGCTGATTTGGCTGAAAATGTCGTTAGTTATTTTGGCATATTGTATTGTTTCCTCATGTGTTTATTGCCACCTATTACATTCCTCCGGGAGCGACCAGGGATACTTACGACTCACTTGCTTCCTGCATCGACACTCTTTCCTCCTCTTTGCGTCCTCAAGATGAGTTGTGGCTCCTCGGAGATTTCAACCTGCCAGGTATTAGCTGGGTGTTATCAGATGTTGACGGGCTGATTCCTTCCCAATCACCTGCATCGCAGAGTTCTCTATGTTTCACCGACAGCATTACCTCTTCCGGGCTTGTACAGTGTTCCAGCATCGCTAATGATTTCGGCAGATTTTTGGATTTGGTGTTCAGCACTGACCCATGCAGCACCTTGGTCAGGCGTTGCCCGGTTCCTTTCGTTCCTGATACGTCTCATCATCCTGCGCTTCAAATTGCTTTGGTCTTCGACCCACTGCCTGCTGCATTTCTGATTCACGACGACTTCTCTTTTAATTTTAAAAAGGCTGACTTTTTTGTATTGAATAATTTTTTATTGAATTGTAATTGGTCTAATGTTTTTTATGAGCGCAACATCGATGTGGCGGTAAGTGCTTTTTATGAGACAATCTGTTGACTTGTTTTTTGCATTGTGTTCCTGTTTCTCGTTCGCTTTCTTCTTTCTCTAGTCCGCCTTGGCTCAATAGCTCGCTGAAGCATCTTAAAAACTTAAAAAATAAAGCATGGAAGCAGTTCTTCTCATCAAGGAGCGACTCGGATTTTTATATCAATTTCGAAATTCATGCCTCATATAATAATTACGTTAACAGAATGAGGTCCATTATACGCGGTGAGCCTAAGCAGTTTTGGAGATTTGTTAACTCTAAGCGTAGCACCGACGGCTACCCTACCTTATTAAAACTAGGTGACACTGAAAGTAGTGATCCCTTGACGATTGCGAACCTTTTCGGCGACTTTTTTAAGACAGCTTTTCTTTCTGACAACTGCGATACCTGCTCTAAGGATTTTAGCTACTTGACATTATTTCTTCCTTCTTCACTGGAAATGAAAGATCTTACATTTGATGACGATACAGTCGCGAATTACATCAATAATTTGGCAGATAGTTTTTCGTGCGGTCCTGATGGTATTCCTATTTCCCTTTATAAGAACTGTTCTTCTTCCTTGGTTTCTATTCTTTGTTATTTATTTAATTTATCTATTTCTTGTGGAGTCTTTCTAAAATCTTGGAAATCATCTCTTATTATCCCTCTTCACAAGAAAGGCAAGAGGTGTGATATTTCCAATTACAGACCCATTGCAAACTTGTGTTGTATTGCTAAGATTTTTGAGGCATTAGTTTGCGATACAATATACTTTCATTGCAAACCTTTTCTTGGAACTTTCCAGCATGGCTTTATGAAAGGTAGGTCTACTGCGACTAACCTACTGGAATTCTCAAATTTCTGCTTATCCAAAATTGAGGCTGGAAAGCAAGTGGATTGTATCTTTACATATTTTAGAAAGGCATTGGACAGAATAAGCCACCAAATTTTGATTCACAAGTTGACGGCTCTCGGGTCTCCTTCATTGTTTGGATCACTATCCAAGTTTATTTTTAATTCCTCTGGCGTACCTCAAAATGGAATCCGCCTTTCCACTGATATTCCGGCAATCCCTGGGATCTTATAGAGATCCATTGCCTTTATAATGTCCACCGCAAAAAGTCTTAATGAGATGAGATTGGTACGATATTAGTGATCAGTGCAATGGTGATCGACGAGCACGCTTAGTTATTTAGTTAGTAGGCCAGAGTATTGCAGCACAGTTTTAGATGTGTGTAATGTAAACTCTTAACTTCCTCTCCGTATAGTTTCACCTCCATGATCTTAGCATAATTTCATAACCCGATCGTACTCCGATGTTTATATCCAAAGGTCAGCATCACAAAATCAGTCCGAGGTATCCGTACCGTACTAGATGTTTCGTGAGAAGGAGTTGATTTTCATATAAGCGGGTTACGAGCCTACCCGTACTATTCCAGGAGGTGGGCTGCTCACTGAGGAGTCTCGGGAACTACCGGGATGGCTACGACGAAGTTAAAACAACGGTATAGTCCACTCAAAGCCATTGAAAATCCAAGCTTGCTTGATGTGAACTGAAAGGAAAGTGGCGAAGGGATGAAGGTGAGTTAGTTGTGTTACTTTGGACCTATTTAAATCGTAAAGGTCGGAACTGTCATTATTAGGAGGACTTTTATGGCTGTAAAAATTTCAAGTTATTTATTAGGTCTGTTCCCTTACGAGTACTAGTGATAACTATTGATCACTAAATGACATTAAAAGCGGAGTAACGTTATGTCAGATCAACTTCCCCTTAAGCACTTTTTGGCACTGAACATTTTCTTAATCTCATTTAGTGCCATGTAGGTCTTCACGACACCGAGACAAGTCCGATATTTTGGCATATCTCGGTCCGGGACTCGTCAGGTCGAAGACGATGCTTTCGTTGCAAGCTCGGCGAGATAAAAAAGGTCATTTCGATCGGAAAATGGAGAGCGAGGAGCATTTCTCCTTATTCCCCTCGCCTAAACAAGGTAACAAAGATTCTTCTTTACTATTGGGGATAAAACCCCTGAAGAAGGAAATAATGTAGAGAGAAGCGAATGAGAAAAGCAGTGTATAATTACAAATATGCCCCATAAATCATACAATTGATCCTTTTCAGAGCGATATTAAAGCTGAGACCGGCACGGGCTGCGAGAATAATCTCGAGTATCGTGAAGCCATAGTGCCAAGGGCGGGTGTAGGGGGGGGGGACAGTAGTATGTGCCCCCCCCCCCCCCAGACGGTCACAACCGACCATGCAAAAAACAAATACTATCATTATTAAACATGTAATTTTTCATTATTTTCGTTATTAAACCTTTATTACAAGTATATTTTTTATAGTTACTGTTGTATGTCATTATTTTACAATTAATGCCAAAGATATAGTGTAATCTCATGAGGACATTCCTTGCCCGTCTGGCCCTTGTGCCCCTCCCAGAAAAAAATCCTGGATCCGCCATTGCCTAGTGCCATGTGTTTTGAATTATTAATTGAATTGAATTGTCAGATTTCTCATATTTAGCACTGAAAAGCACTCTGTGCTCCAGTATTATTGCAGTGTTACCCCCCCACCAATCAGCACTTTTAAGACTGAATTGTTGGCACTGAAAATAAGGGAACAGACCTATTTTGAATTCCTCGATTTGACGATGTTTTTTCAAGTCTTTAACTACTCGTAATATTTGTCATCGAATCAGCGGAACTCTTCTCTTTATCTTACAGAACTAAAGGAAAATCCCAAATGTTGCTTCATTTTCGAACTTTCTGTTTAGAGGTAGGACAACTAAAACAGCCGACAACTCATCTTTACTTTGTCGTCGTAAACTGCATGTCAGTACATAAGGAAAAGAAATAAATTGCTTTACCTGTAAGTGACGGAATGCTACGAGTTACCCTGACCCACCTAAATATCCAAAAGCCACTTATGACGTGTATAAGGGGATCAATGTTTAAGCGATCTTTACTGTCTGCAGAGTACGAAATCTCTATTCGAACTAATAGCTTTATTCTTCAGTCGAGCACAGTTAAGATAGTTTAAGCATTACTCTTAGTAGATTTATAGGACACCATAAACTCCTTCAAACTCCAACCATTACTGATAGAATAAAAGTTCGTTACAGTCGTCCTCTTTATTATTTCAAAACATAGTACCTACTCCTTCAATTCCTGTATTTCTTAGTTTTGTTAAACTTTTCTACTTTCAAAACAATTGAATCATTTTATACTGAGACTGAGACCCATGTTAAAATCACTGAACCATACAATCTCCATCTGGAAGTGAAACTTTCACTCAGCAGTGATTTGGGTAAATGACCGTAATGACAATTTCCATATCTTTTAATAATCTTGCTCCTCATCAAGACTTCTCCCATTATCACTTAATCATTACGAAAAATTGCCGTAGCTTAATTACTTAGAGCGCAACTTTTCAAGTATTTTAAAGACCCGGCACAGGACAGAAAGAAATGTAAAACTTCCTCCTTCATGCCTGTACTTGGGCCTGTGCCTCCTGAGCCTGTGCGATAAAATTAGTCCTCCTGGTGACTTCATTATAATTTCAAAGCACGAAAATGTAGCTCAACGCTTCTCCAAAGTGGACTAGGACACAGTACTGTTCTGCAAAATTAAAGTACAATTCATAACGAAATTTCAAAAGAGATGGTCCCCCTTTGTCACAAGCTGCATTATCACGTAATACAAAATTTAAATGTTTCGCCCTCACCTCGCCTAATGATATGTTTGCAGACGGTACTCTGTCGATTTGTTAGGAGCACTCGCTATCTCCCATCAGACAAATTGTTCTAGTTCTAGAAGGGACTTCTTCCACGATTTCGTATTATTTTGCACAAAATATTGATTTTCTGACATCAAATGCCTACTCGTAGAAGGAACGCTCTAAATTATTCATAGCCTCGGAAGACCCGTAAAAAAGCTACTAAGAAAAGAAACAAAGCGGGGCCCCCTTGAACTTTCCTCGCAAATTTATGGGGACGAAGCATGAAAATGTGCTACTTATCGCTGTGCCTTAAGTCCTTTGTCATTGACAGTAAATCAGCAAATGAGTTAAAAGTGTTCCTTTTATCTTGCAGGTCTTGTTAAGCTTGGCATACACTGTGTCCTTGGAAAGAAAGTTGCCATTAAGATAATCAATCGGGAGAAACTGAGTGAATCGGTCTTGATGAAGGTAAGTGTCCGTTCCAATTTTAAGCATTGCATGACTTAATGTGTCCTACTAATTTTCAGGTCGAGAGAGAAATTGCCATCATGAAGCTAATAGATCATCCCCATGTTCTCGGATTGTCGGATGTATACGAAAACAAAAAGTATCTTTACTTGGTCCTGGAGCACGTATCTGGTGGTGAACTGTTCGACTACTTGGTGAAAAAAGGGCGACTTACACCGAAAGAGGCAAGAAAATTTTTTAGGCAAATCATTTCAGCTCTAGATTTTTGCCATTCGCATTCGATATGGTAAGCTGCTGCTTCTCTAAAATTCAAGTTGGAAACCATTTACAGAATAATTTTATTCGTTGCACAGCCACAGGGATTTGAAGCCAGAAAATCTACTTTTAGACGAGAAGAACAATATTAAAATAGCCGACTTTGGGATGGCATCTCTCCAACCCGCTGGATCAATGCTGGAGACGTCATGTGGTTCACCGCATTATGCTTGTCCAGAAGTTATACGGGTTTGTATTTTACATTAAGCACGTTATCCTTTCTCTCGTTCTAAATTCTTGATTCTAAGAAAATTTACAAAATTATCATATAGTCCCCCCCCCCTCTTTCTAAAATATCGAAGCAACTATGTGTCATGTGCGTCACTGTAGCACAATAACTAAAATTTCGGAAATAGACGACAACCGGAAGAGTCTCATAAGCATATAAATGTAGATTGGATCAGAATTCTTTATTAGTGTGATGACTAAAGATATCCTGGCAAATTTTGTCGCACCGAATTCATAAGAAGTCTTTCAGGAAAACGACCAACTTAACCCATACTAATTGCAGGCATTTCAGGACAACCTAATTTATTTCCTTTGAACTTTCCTGGATATAGTGTTTTTTCGGGTATAAATAATCTTGAAAGGGTAATGCCAGGCCAAGACATTTCTCTCCTCGACGAATTTAATTAAACGCTGATGTGCCGTATTTTTGGAAGAATACGAAGTTTACGGAGTGCTAGAAGCAAAAGGGGGAAACGCAAAATGTGCTTAGCTTGAGGAATGGAATCATTTGTTTTAATTTTTTTGCTCCTGGCAAATTTTGGTTGGAGGAGCATTCCCCTTTTGTCATGGTTTTTATTATTGCGGTTAAGACTGTTTTGAATTGAATAGTTCTCCTTTCCTGAGCATGGCTTATCACTGGTAAGGTGGTGACATCTGAAACCTTTTCATGGTTTGCCAGCATTCAGGGAGAACTAGAAGGAAAATGTTCTGCTTCTAAGAATAAATAATAATTTTCCTTTTTGCAAATAAATTATTTTAGTTTTTACAAAGAAGATGACGTCATCGTAAATAGCTTTCCAGTGTCGTTAGTGAGCTCAGATAAGAAAAATTTGGCGAGTTTGAAAAGCAGTACACTGTCATTCTTTTCTACCATAATTAGAAGTAATTGCAACCCCCATATGACACCTGGATAACAATCTTATTAAAAATACATAGGCTGCGGTCCTAAAACGACTGCAGCTCACAGTATTAATCGCATGTAAACTTTCTGCTGTCTAAACCAAGGTAGGTTTAAGAGGCGGTTGGCCGGTCAACGGTGTCAGCACTCCAATGAGCGTTAAGCACGGCGTTTTGGTACCACGACCTGTAAGATTCGGTTGTTATTCACGGCATATCATACTGGAGTACAGACACACCGACGAGGGGTAAAGTGTGCACTAAAGCCAACCCGATGAGTTAAGAACGTAGGCTAACTCCCTAGGTTCTCCAGGAACCAGGAAATTCTCCAGGCAAGGCTGCGAGATCCCCTCCCCTCACAGCACACACTGCTGCAGCTGCGGCAACACCAATTAAAGAAAAACCCCTCCAAGTGGCTTCTTTCTCATATCGCCAAGGCTGAGCATCCTACCACTAAACCACTCCCTTTTAAGGAGTTTAGTAGCATTTGAATCAATTCTGCTACATAGCAACGGAGTGCAGAGCCGTTCCTCGCGAGTTCATCTGCTCCCTCATTCCCTGGAATGTTTCTATGAACTGGAGCACAGAGAAGGGTGATATTGAATCTACCCCCTAGAGAGGTCAGTATTGCCCTACACTCCCTCGCTTGCCTGTCTGTAAAAATGCCAATGTTTAACAGTGGTACTGCACTGAGTCCTAGCGCAAAGAGCATGCCTTCAGGATCGCAAGCACCTCCACTTGGAATACACTTGTCGCTGTCGGGTAATATGTATGACTCTGTTATGTTACATATATGTGTGTATCAGAAAAGACCACCGCACTGACACCAGAGTCCATCTTGGAGTCGACGGTGAACAGTTATGTCGTAGCAATTGAGCAGTTCAACATTCATTCCCTGAAAGAATTCTGACAATAAAGTTCTTCAAAGTTAGGTAGAGTGTAATCAGATACTGTAGTAGAAAATTCCCTCGATGTTAGGTCGAAGATACCACTGCGGCCATAGGGCTTAGCAATCCAGTTACCTGATTCTTACAGTCTGATTGATTGGGCCTGATAATTGATGTGGAGATCAAGAGGCAGGAGGTGCAGCATAACATTGAGAGCCTCCGTGGGGGTAGTTTGTAGCACTCCAGTACCACCAACGCCAGTGGTTCTTTGCAACTTATTTAATTTGGCCTTGTTATACCCTTTTTCCATCGCTGGTTACCAACCTACAGAGCTGTGAGGTAGGAGAGGTCGCACCACAGCTGTCATTCTAGGTCATTCTAGGCTTTAGTCTCCACTTTTTACCAAAAGTGCGATTGCAGACATAATGAGCCGATCTCGCCTTTTTGCCTCTTGCTTCCTGTTCAACTTGGGGTCTAGAAATACCCTCAAGTACTTAACCCTGGAGGATAGTGAGAGTTGACGCTCGTTTAGTTTGAGCATGGCAAAGCTGCGTACTTTGGCTTTAGTGGCAAGAGCTCGGTCTCTTCTAAGTTCACAGACAGTCCACAATTTTTGCACAATCTATTTACTTTGTTTAGCGCGCTATCTAATATGTCACTGATTACAGGCAGAAATTTTCCCGATACCAGGATTGCCAAATCGTCGACATATGCGACATTATTATATTATTCATTACGATCCGCCAAAATAAAGAAAACAGAACTCCACCCTAAGACGTATCCCTACAGAAGTGTCTGGCAATACGGTTGGTACCCAGTTCGGACTGCACTACCCTTGATCTTAACATCGTTAAAATCCAACGGACAAGAACCTGTCTACGCCTAGCTCGGTTAGAGCATCAAGAATAGATTCAGAGCGAACGTTATTTTATTATATTTTTTATTTATTATTTATTTTTATTGCCCTTCTATGGCTTAGAGCGCTGCAATAGTGTATTTTTGTATTTTAATAAGTGTTATTAAATCGACGGTACAACCTTATGAAGAGCCGTCTCCGTGGATCTTACCTTGCAGTAAGCGTGTTGGGCTCGTGATATACAGTTTCCATCAAGAATTTTTTTAAGGTGAGCATCGAGCACGCGCTCCAGTGTCTTCAGCAAAAAGGATATCAGGCTCATTGGTCTGAAGTCTTTTGCCAGTTCATAACCCCTTTTCCCAACCTTAAGAATGAACGCCACCTTAACATCCCTCCGGGTCAGAGGAACATTATTGAGAACAATACAACCCCTGAAGATAGCCACCAGCCACTTCACTAATATGTCTGGCAGTTTCTGCAGCAGGATTGGGGTTATTTCTTCCGTCCCAAGGGATTTGTACGGGCGGAAGCTGTTCATAGCACAGATAGTTATTTCTTTGGAGATGATGGCTTCAAATCACTGTTTGGTATATAATTCGTAGCCGAGGTGCTTGGCTTTCTCCCTCGCAACACCGGAATTGAGCATCCATTAGAAGCTTCAAAGTTTCAGCCGATCCACGCTCGATCTTTTCAAAAAGAGAGGTTGGTGTGGCCTTTGGACAGAATCCTGCTTAGCCTAGCTGATTCCCTAGAGCTATCAATAAAGTGACCGTACTCCATCCAAGTCTATTTCTAGGCATCTCTGATGGCTTTTTTGTAAACCTTATGCAGTTCTTATAAGGCTCGAAGTACTTATGCCAGTAGCAGATGGTGCAGATGTCCTGAGTAATCTTCCTGAGATTAGAGAGATCTTCTTTCCAACAGGGCGGGAAGGATTTTTTAGTAGATTTAAAGGGAAGTAACCATTGAATGCGGTTATCATAGCTTTTACAAATGTATCTAC
This sequence comes from Leptarthrus brevirostris, assembly GCA_964036015.1. Lineage (NCBI taxonomy): Eukaryota > Metazoa > Arthropoda > Insecta > Diptera > Asilidae > Leptarthrus > Leptarthrus brevirostris. The sequence goes on from OZ038373.1 coordinate 14,116,140, forward strand.
TCTTCCAGCTCTTGAATAGTTTCAATACCTAAATCAGAGGATGATAAAGTCCCTGTAGAATTGGTCCTCTTTTTGGATCCTGGGTGCCAGCCGGTGGTGGTTCGGACTTGCCTACCCGACTATTTTAGCTACTTACACAGTCGAGGCCTCATCCTAAGACCGTCCTAACTTCCATCTAACTTCTTGTAGCCAGAGCGTCGAACTCTACCATTATAGACAAGTATTTTGCCTTGTCTGCGTTCATGAGTAGAAAGCAGTATTTCTGAGGGGAAATTAACCCGAGCAACCAACGAAGTTTCAACCAATCACAAGCACGACGCGAACGGCACTCTGCTCATTTGAACGATGTCTCAGCCACGTAGTTCTAGGTATTTCCTTTCCACATTTTCACCTCACTTATTCACCACAGGATCGATTCGTTCCCTTCACAGTTTATCATTTCCGTTTTCATGGCCAGTCTCGTGCACGTTACACTGCTTCCCTTTTAAAACTATTCATCCCGAACCGTGTACCCACCAGGATACAAATACATCATGCACGGTCTTCCTACCGTTCTTCTCTTTTGGTAATCTCACATCGGCTTTTGTACCTTCTGGCAACTGCTCCTCAAATTTCAGCTGTTTCTGCAATTCGATTTTTCGAACAGACAATTAAAGTCGCCTAACTCGTTTTCTGTCGTCGTTGAACAATCTCATCTTCCGTTGAAATATTAATTGGCTTGCTTATGTCCCATTCTAGAACTACTAGCTCCTTCATCGATTCAGGCATTTCTTCCAGTGAAGTTTTCACTGCCTGCTCAAGATCTTACAAAAAATCTTCCTGTCAGTACGACAGTCAGTCTTCTCGTCTGGTGACACATTCCCATTATTCACATGTCCAAGTAGTTCTTTTTCGAGCACCTTCCTAACTCGTTTTTTTTTTTGCAACACTTATTCCTTGATTAGTTCCTCTTAATTGGACGATCGCCAATGGAGTGATTGACTCCACAGTTGAGCCATACTCTTCTGATGAGTGGACAAGGATCTAGCTACTACAATCACTATGTCGATGACCTGCTTCACCACAGAACCAGAACCTTTCTGGAATTGCAGTCTGTATATTTGCCAGGGCATTTGACCGTCAAATGTTGGAGGATGAAGTTTTTTTATTCACATTACGTCTAATTTCTAATTTCTTCGAAATTTTTTGTTCAGTGACTGTTCCATTTTACATTCAGCTTTTTTTATTTTGATCTGTCCAGAAACTTCTACCTCTTCCAATTTTTTTTTGGTATCTTACCTTAGATCTTCCATTTTATTATCCATATGGCTTTCGAAATTGATCTTCATAGAGTTTTCTATGTTCTCCAGTTTCTTTTCTATGGTTGCTTCCGGAGTCTCAAAATGTTTCCGTATATAAATTCCTATTTCAGCTATTACTTCTTCAACGGAGGCTTTTTGATAGCTTCTGTTTTTGATGATTTTAACTCGGCCGTCGAGATTTTCTGTTCTTCCAATGATGCCTTTAAGTGTTCTTTGGAAGATTTTATCTCATACATCAGAGCATTGAGCAGATATGTCTTGCTTGGACTGGTTTCGTCTTCTTTCAGCTCGACTCCAAAAACCAAAGTTTCTGGATCCTTTCCTTCGTTTTTGATAGCTTCTTGTAATAGTGCGACTAGCGCACACTTATTTCTAGTCGAAGGAAGGGAGCGTTTACTTAAGTCCCCTTTCAAAGGTAAGTTCACTTCTTAGTCTCTCTTAATTAATTCGAATCCTGATACAAATTGTAACGTAGCTACATAGGCCCCTTTGGGCTCGGCAGATTAATTAAGATACTTATTTTCAATCACATTATCGCCTCTAATTTTGGACGACAGCCAACACCGTTTTAAAAACCTGAAGCGGTTTTAGTTATCTCCATGCAATCTGACATAACAATTTCATTAATTGCTACGATCTGTAGCAAACGTATTTTGGAACTCAGCCCTAAAAGGCACGCAAAATCAACATGTCCCCTCTCGTGGAACTTTCGAATTTTTGTAAAATTTGAGGAAATATGTTATTTTAAATATCTTTTATATCCTGCGAGGCCAGGATATATGAGTCTAATCAAAATTAGAATATTTAGTAATAACTGAAGCACCCAAATCATACCTAAATAACAAATTTAACGTGCACTCACTCACATCATTAATCTCATCAACGTATGGTCATTATGTGATAACATCATTCAATAGCTCTTCAATTCCTAACCTCTCCAAACAAAATTTCTCGGCCTTACAAAGGACGTCCTGTATAGGTGACCTCCTTGCGTACAACATTTACCACAATACTAATATAAGTCAACTCCAAACTGTATAATTAGTCTATTCCCATTCATTAGGGAGAAAAATATGATGGACGAAAAGCGGATGTATGGTCGTGTGGTGTAATTTTATACGCTTTACTTGTTGGTGCTTTACCTTTCGATGATGATAATTTACGGCAATTATTGGAAAAAGTTAAACGAGGCGTGTTTCATATACCACACTTTGTTCCCCCCGATTGTCAAAGTTTATTGCGTGGAATGATAGAGGTGAATCCTGATAGGCGATTAACGGTAATATTTATACCCACTAATTCTAATTGACCATTTAATAATTTATAATTAATTTTAGTTGACAGAAATTAATCGTCATCCGTGGGTGACTGCTGGCGGCAAAGGGGAACTAGAACTGGAGCTTCCGATGATGGAAGTTGTTCAAACACATGTGATACCATCTGCATCAGCTGTTGATCCAGATGTCTTAAATGCAATTTGCTCCCTAGGATGTTTTAAAGAAAAGGATAAACTTATTCAAGAGCTTCTTAGTCCAAAGTATGTGAAAAGATATTATTTTTACAATGTTTTTTTTTTGTAAATCAAACCCTTCTCTTAGCCATAATACGGAGAAAGTTATTTACTTTCTACTCTTGGAAAGAAAGCGGAGACGACCTGCCCTCGAAGATGATGATGAAGTAGCAAAACCACGCAACGATACCGAATCCGTTGATCCACCTAGAAAAAGATTAGACACTTGTCGCGTAAATGGTCAAAATTGTTTAAATTTTGGTCAAATAAGTGAAGGTTCCCCCTTAACGCCAAGACGGCAAGCTTTCAAGTACGTATCTTTACCATTTTTGTATGTAGTTGTGCACTGTTTGTTATTCTAATTACAGTTTTCGATCATATAGCAATGCTAGGAACCATACAAGAAGATCACCATCATCAACATCATCGATGCGTTCATCATCATATCACAGTCCAACGAGGGGTTCAACAATAAATTCAACACAAGCTGCAGTGATATCGAGGCCATCTTCTCCCGCAACTGTGACCCCAGCGGCAAGACATTCCACTCATTCGCCAACACCTGTTAGTCGAACACCTTCTCAAACTAGCAATACAGACTCAAACAACTCATCACCAGCACACCACCGTGCCAATTCCGGCCCAACGATCGCAATTAGTATGTTTCAAGATCCTGAAAGCAATAACGGTGAGTAGTATTTAAAAAAAATAAAATGAACACATCGTCATTAAATATTATTTAATTTCAGTAATGACACCTCCTGGTTCACCGCATATGAATGCACCTCCTCCTGTAATGACAGGCTCAACATGTAGTACAACCGGTGGCCAATTATGGAAAACGAGACTGACAAATATCAAAAATAGTTTCTTAGGAAGTCCTAGATTTCATAGAAGAAAATTACAAGGTGAAAAAACCATCATAAAAAAAATTTTATGACAAAATAATATTTTCCCTAACTTAAGTCTCTGCAGATGAAGTGCATCTGACACCAGATTCATCCCCCGAACTGACAAAGCGCTCATGGTTTGGCAACTTAATGACAACGGAGAAGGATGAAACATTTACCGTTCTTGTTAAAGGCAAACCAATTGCCACAGTTAAAGCCCATTTAATTCACGCTTTTTTATCTGTAAGTATTTAAAGAGTTTTTTTTTATCTAATTACTTAAGTGTAAGGGTCCCATATCGCCCCCATATGGGGGGGCACTCTTGGCACTCTTTCGATTTGTAGTTCTTAGAGCATTTACGTTGAGGAAGCTCATGTTGATTCAGGGAAGGAAGGAATTCTCGCAAAACTGGTTGTTTTCAGACAAACAGGTTGCCTTATATACACGAAAGTTTATAAATGTGTTTAGCATGTGTGCGTTCAAACGGTAAAAGGGGAATAGCCAACCGTTTGACAAAAATTCTTACCCATGGCAGTCCAAATGCATGCGAAGTTTCAAAATCACACACTAACTTCCAGTCGCCCGGTTGGAAGTTGGCGTGTGATTTTGACACTTCACACCGCTTGAACTGGCATTGGTGGGAATTTTGTCAAACGGTTGGCTATTCCCCTTTTACCGTTTGAACACACACATGCTAAACAGGATTTAGATGCAAGTTCCGGAGAACGGCATGGGAGAATTACATATCATGTGCACAAACTTGACACATTTATTCGCTGCTATGAAATTATTTTCTGTTGCCACAACATTTTTTGGGCATGCGCTGAATTTATTGAAACGGTTTAGTTGTCTGGAGGCAACCAAATTGTATGAAAATCGCTCCCCTGGTCATCTGTTTTTGCTTTCGATGTTTTACAAAAGTAGAAGATAATGTATAGACTTCAGGTTATGTATGTTGTTGGTTGGTTAATCGGGTTGTTTGCTGCTAAGACCACGAAGTCTAAACGCAGGCCATGTAGACCCATTGTGAGTACTCTGTAAAATGACAGCATGGTCAGAACTGAAAACCATCCAGGTCTGTGTATAAATTTTGTTTAGATCCACCAGTGCTATCTCAGCTAAGTCGTCCAGATTGTCACAGAGTTGGTGCACTATGGATTCAGTTTTGTCTTCATCTCATTCAATGGTACGCCGAATCTGATGGCTATAACTCCTATGAGGCCCAGTGATGACGCCGACGAAGTTCTGTTATAATTTAGTAACTGATATTTTTCTATCTATTTGACTTTTCGCTGTGTTAAGGGTAGAGTTAAGCCTTCTCACAGCCATGTCTATATCTGCATTTAAAGCATTTATGGCCAGTTTGTCGGCTTTTTCGTTGCCCTCTATGCCGACATGTCCTGAAACCCAGTAGAGCCTAACCGTATGGTGATGATCTCGGTTGCCCACATCTGTTGTGCTACCTATAACCTACTTATTTGCAGCGCTTCCGAGAAAACTCTAGCTCCAACACCCTGTTCCGTTTTCGATCCATCTGTAGGGTACTTCCAATCTTCTCTGTTAGGTATGACAACTGCACATTGACTTTTTTTTTTTGTAAATCTGAGAGCTGTCAGCTTGTCACTCTTTTTGTTTGAGGTTCTATCGATTTATGGTGTAAAATAGTTCCCAAACCAATTTGTGCTGGATTTTGTTGCACCTGTTGTTCCAAAGGAAGAAGTCTTTGCATCTTTACTAGAGAGTTAAGATGGGATTGTTTGTTAACTACAACCCACCAAACAATTGACCCATGGTTAAGATTAGTGTATAACACGCGGTTGCATGTCTGAATTTCTTATCAAAGATTTTCTTGCATGCATAAAATGCTTTAAGTCCTTCCTTCATCCTCTCTTCCATATTCTGTTTCAAATTCAATTTCCAATCGAATATGACGCCCAGAAACTTGGCTCCCGAGGAGAGTTTGAGTGCTCTATCTTGAAGTTTTGTTGGTTTAGAAGTAATTAGTTTATATGAGTCGTCGGTGGAGTAAGTAATAACGTGTCGACCAGGAAATCTGAAGGTCCCAGGTTCGAATGCCACCAGCGGGGACCCATGATTGCTTTCTGCTGACAACAGATCACGATAAAAAGGTCATGGGGGTTGCAGAGAAAATGTCAGTGGTTCGGAATCCACTTTAAATTGTTAATCCACTGCAATCGTTGTCTCGAAGTTCTTCTCCTCCCCATGCTCCACAAGGGGTTAGGGGAACTAGTGAGAGATAGAGAGTTTATATGAACAGGACCGTTTCTGTTTTATGTGTGTTTATCGTAAGACCGTTGCCTTCTGCGCATTTTGATATTTCTGTTACTGCAGAGCCCATAACCTCACTGACCGTTTGTAGAAACTTTCTTTTTGTCTAATATCTTTGTTAACGAGGGATTTGAGGATTTTGTTTAGAAGAAGCTCTGAAGCAAGGGTGATAAAACATCTGCCTGTGTTGTACCCATGTTAATTGTTTCCCTCATAGAGAAGTCTCCTAAACTGACATTAAGTAGCATTGTTTGTACCCAGTTCGTCAGAAATTTCTGTGAGTTCGATTCATCTAAAGAGAAAATAATGGATCCTATTTTTAGGTTATTTAAGGCTCCTTCAGTATCTTGGAAGGCAGTCAATATATACACTTTCTCATGGAGAGATTTCTCGTAACCTTATGTAATTCAATTTCCACGGATTTGCCTTTAAGGTAAGGTACGCGTTTTGTGCATTACATAGGTACTTCGTTGACTTAAGTTGTTGTCTTTCAATAGAATCGATGGAAGGCTGATTTGTTTAGAATCGTTGGCTGTTGTGTGGCTTGATTTTCCTGCTTTGATAATAAAGTCCAAACACACTTGGCTCCATATTTCCGGTGATAAGACATGCTTCAAAGACCACTTTAAGCAAATGAGTAGTACGCTTTACAGTATTTTGTATCATAGCGGAGAGATTATGTCCAGCCCTGAGAATTTGTAGGTTTGGAAGGATTTTACCGCCCCCGTCACCTTGTCCTTTCTTATGGAATCACTGATGTCTGCCAAGTCTTCTATGGGGAGTGGATTTCCCGGAACATCTTGTTGTTTGCCTTCCAAACTACCTTCCGTGCACCCAGGGAAGTGGGTGAATACAAACTGTTCAAGAATTTCCTTCTGCCCTCTGTCCCGCAGCCATCGTCTTCACAGATATGCCCCAATGGTGTGGGGGTTTTGGCGGAGTCTAGCTGCTTCTTTGTTTACTCTATGTTTGAACAGTAATTTTTCCGGGACGTTCTTTTTACAAATCTGGTTTTCCTTTTGAATTCATTGAAGCTGGCGCTGTTGGTTCCAGTCTTCTTCTGCTCTGTTTTGTTTTGCCTTATTGAAGAGTTCCCTGGTTTTGATCCTCAGAAGTCCACGTTCCTCTGTCCACCATGGTGCATCGTTCCTTTTAGGTGGTCTACTCATAGGGCATCTATTGAAAGCGGTCTTTAGGATGTTTGTGATTAGGTTGACTGATACGTCGATTTGTTGTGTTGTTCGAAATGTCGCTCTCTGGCGAAGACTTTAAATACAAATTTCTCTGTTACAGATTCTTAGAAGAATGAATTTCAAAATGGACTCATCTTTCAGGTTTATGTCGCTGCTCCCCATTGAGTACGGTGGGCGTTGCCATCCTCTCCGATGTCTAGACTTTGACACATTTTATTTCTATAATTTTTGAATACTATCTCTTTTATTGTTATTGCGTAGTGTATCAAAATACTATAAATTTTTAAAATTTAATTCCTTTTATAAATAAATAAAGTGTGCGAGCTATTCATAAGGACAGGTTTGCACTGCTGCTGCAAAATTCAGCTTAACAGAATGATTTGCTGAATAACGAAGCTACAGTGCTGGTATAGGTAAAATTTACTAACGTCATGTCCGTATGTCCGACCCTTTTTTTTGAAACATTTAGGTTTTCGAATCTGCCGCACCTTCTTAGAACAACTAGACAGAATGGCTATATGGCACCCATATTCGGCGTTATTAAGAATGTTAATATAACAGTTTATATAACAGTAATATAACACCTTAAGTAGTCAAAATTAGTCTCAGTTAATCAACTAGAAGAAAATTCGACACTCACAAATCCGTTTTTTTTCAGATGGCTGAATTATCACATAGTGTAGTTTCCCCAACGTCCTTTAGAGTAGAATATAAACGCAATGGAACTGGTCCTGCAATGTTTCAGCGGCACGTTAGATTTCAAGTAAGTGACTAATTTAGTAATCACCGTAAAACCTTGTACATATTTTACTTGCAGGTTGATATTAGTGCTATTTGTAAACAAGGTGATGTAGCTGATATGTTGTTTGCCATAACATTTACCCTCCTATCTGGTATGTTTTTCATTAAATCGTAAATTATTTTCTAAAAATAAATTGACTTTATATGCCAACAGGCAATATACGTCGATTTCGGCGAATATGTGAACACATTCAATCTCAAGTTTGCTCAAAGAGGTTTCCAGGTCCTAGTAGTCCTCCAAATATTCCAACTGTAACCCAAGCTGTTTCAGAAAGTTCCTCATGCGGTTCGGACTCGAGCGAAAGACTTTGTTATAAAAGGCAGGTAAGTGACTATATTAGTCTAAAGCAAATCTACCATAATATTTAACAAATATTCAATACTTTTTAGCAGATTGAAAATGAACTCGAAACGGAAACAATTTTCGACTGTAATAAAACAGGAAACGGTAGACGATCTTCAGCTAGCACCAACAATAACAACCCCGTGCTAGGAGATCCAGGTAGTCCAAAAACTGTGCGATCAAAGTATGTATAACATTAGAATTAATTTGATTTTAATAACTGAATTTCCTTACAGCTCAGAATCAACAGAACATGATAGAGCACGAGATCATCCAAATGATAGGCAAGCTACGACTATGTCAGGAAGTGCAATAGCATGAGAATTATTTCTCTGATTTAGTTGCCGATTAAATCGATTACAATTTTGGGCGATTAAAGCAAATAACAACAATACGAGCGCGAAATTGGAGGGTACCTCAGCACCATCTGCAACAATAACAACGAAAAGAGTGATACAAAGGAATTTCGTTTTTCCAGCAACTAAGATACATACAGTATATCGTGCTGAGGAGTTAAGTCATCGCAACAGAACATGCTTCATTCGTTTTTCAATTTTTATTTTGCTACCAGCGTCAATAGCAATTGCCACATTTTATATCTACAACTATCATACTGCTATTGCTACCGACTCATCTTCAAATGCCAACAGTCACAGTATTTTAGGCTAAGGCAATTATATTTTATCTGTCTGTTTGTCTCTATAGTTTTTAGCTAATCTAGTATATTTCTTATTTGTGCTTTTTTATGAGAGGCTTTTGATAGTATTGACACAACAAGTGCGTAATTATTTTATCAGAAATGGAAATAATTTTGCTATTTTTAAGATAGCGTTATGGATTTTATTAACTCACAATCTTGAGTTCCTACAACTACATAGGGTGGGGAGAACTCCTCCCGATGCAATGACAAACATTTTTAAGGTGAATTCTAACCAACTTCATTTTGTAATACTCAATGGTAGCGTGACCTGTTGTCAGGAGGTAAAAAATTTGGGTCGCCTTTGATGATATTCGAACCTACGTATCTCGTGTGTAAATCCAGCACGATATTCCTACACCACTAGCGACATTTTATATTGGATCTTGTACTTCTAACATTATACTATTCTATGCATCCTTTAAAATTCTGCTTCTAGTATGCGTGCCAAATGATTTCAATTATATTAAGAAATACTGCTTCATTCAGAAGCTGCAGGGACGAGGAGGTGGAGACTATAGCCCTTATGAAAAAAAATAACAAAAGCTTTGACTTAATATTTCATATGAAAAATTGAGATTGATCTCAAGACCAATCTCACTTTTTCGTATACAAAATTGAGTCTGAGCTTTTGCTCAATTTTTCGCATAACGCCTATATCTCCCCTTCTCTGCTCGTGCCCGGCCTTAGTACGTGTGCGGAAGGTCTTTCTGAGGGACTATTTCTTGGATAGTCATTGCGATCTCGAGACGACTGAGGCTTTCGGTGTGGAGTAGTGGGGTATGTTACACCCGTGGCGTCACAATGGACCCATTCAAAATAGAATATTATTCTTTCAATCTCTCAACGAAATCTTGAGACGGAGCCCGTTAAAAAACAATGCTGTAGTTGAATGCAGCTGACTTTGATCTCTAAACTCTGCAGTCAGAAAGGTCAAAATTTTTGTGTTCCGAAACAACAAAAGTTGACTGCAGTTACACTAGGTCTGTTCGATAACCAGCCCTGGAGCGCTCTAGAGCGCTCCAAAGCGTTCGATAACAACTTGGAGCTGCTCCGAACTCATAGTTCTGTGTTCGACGAGAACTTCGTAGCTGCTCGGAAGTGCTCTCAACTTGCCCGAGGAAAATGTTGGAGATAGAAAGTAGAGCTGTCATTTTGTTTGGCTGTCATTTTTTTTAGTTGTCTGTTTGAATAAAAGTGCCACAATGACAGTTCTCAATCAAACTTGCGTTCGATAAGATTTCAAATCCTGGGGTGCCCCAGGCTGTTTTGACGTCTCTCAAAAAATCCCGAACTGCTCCAGACGGCAGCTTATCGAACAAACCTAATAGCATAGATAAAGTGAGCTGTCAGATATTTGGATTGACAGATTTTTCAAAAATAATAGCCAATAAATTTTAAATATTTGGGTATATTGAGCAATTTCATGTTAAGGAGAATGACGGGGCAATCGGTACATTAAGTATGATGCATGTAGTACAAGTTGCAAGTTTTAAATCAGTATTGGCAGTTGTCAAGTTAGCGTTGGCAGCACGCTTAGAATATATAACAACAGGAAAGGCCCTTATCTGTGAAACATGTACGTGTGATCGGCATTTGGCTTTATGGCGAGGTGAGGACGGAGAGCTCTTCTCCTTAGCTTGCGAACTGTCAAAGTTAGTTGGTTTTGTGTTGTGCAAAAAATCGGCGTTGTACACGTGGGATATCGTTTTTCAGGGAAGTTTTTGATTAAAATAATGTTGTGTTAGTTCTTAAGCTTGATATAATTGCATTGACACCCTAAGAACAGCAACGGAACGTAAAGAAAAGTGAAGTTTTCTTGGCGTTCTTAGTTTGTTTACATTTTCTAAGATCGAATTTTTTTGCTTCTCCTTAGCTTACTCAGTGGCTCGTGATTTAACTTTTATAAAGGAACACTAAAAACTTAAATTCGTGAAACGTTTAAAAGTTCTTATTTAATTTTATGATATAGATTGTAAAATGCGGTTACGCTCTAATTTCCAATTTATTTTTGCCCTTCTCTAGACATGTCGCTGTTTCACTACTGCCATGACGAAAACAAACTCAACTCAACGATTCAACTACATCAAGAAAAGTGCCGAGGTTTTTTGGCTTTGGGGCCTCTCTTTGTAGTTATATACTCTAAGGCTGCACGACAGCTAAAGTCTTTCCAAAACTTCTGACAGCTGTAATCAACTACATCCAATTTGACATAAGTTTTTCGATAACTGCGACCAACTGTTTTCAGTCAGTCTTGTTGAGTGTGACGTCTTCTTGATTTGCGGGGATGTCTTTTCGGGTTTTTTTTTACGGAGGAGAGGGAATCTATTTACGGACGGATTATCAGCTAAAACCCCTCCTCCCAAACACCAGCCCGGGACCGTTTTCACATTCATTAATTCGAGCTGGGTCTTTTCGCTTAGCCCACAGGACTCCTAACGCAGCACGTCTTGCGTCACAGCTTCCAGGTTCTTAGTGTGGAGCGTGCTTTCCACGAACTCCGATGCCAAACGCCACTTCTCTCCTTCTAACATGTGTCCCACTACGTTACGACGTCCGAGCACCTCCTCGACAGCAGCTCTAAGATCCGCCTAGCGGCCGTAATGGAAGAGCATGTGTTACAGAGATACAACCCTATGGAGATAGGAGCGGAAACACGCATGTCAGCTAAGGAGCGTTAGGTGGCAGTTCTCCCGGCGTTGATGTTGAGGCCGGGGTTGGGGTTAAGTTCACTGGAACTGTTTCTCAATTAGACCGTTCGGTTCTTGTCAGAAAATTTGGTGAGTCCTTTTATGCACTGTCTTTAGGAAAAATGGTCAAGTGTTTTTGTAGCGTGAATTGCTACTAACTACTAAAGTAGTAGGAGCCCTGCAGACGTTTTCACTCTACAAAGAGCGTAATTTCAAAATCTGGAAAAAAATACACTCGTCACTATCATCTGTTCATAGGATCACCATTATAGAAGTACTTTATTATTGTTAGAGTAAAGTTAGCAGTTGTCTTAATTATAAGTTTCGATGTGAAAATTCAAATCTCCCCTTCCCCCCATGATGAAATCCTACATCCGTCATGGATTGCATCCCGTATGAATTTTTTAATTATTCGCCATCCAAGTTTCAATATATACTTATTCATGCATTAATAGAAGGGGAATCTAAACCAGGTGCAAAATTATAGAGCATAGCGTTCATGGATTGGCTTACAAAGCTGTTTGTTGTTGTTTGTTGTTTTAAATAAATTTAAAGCAAATTTGGGGTTTCTCCTACAAAGAAGAAGTCGTGAAGGTTCATGGAAACTTTGTGAGAGAGTTATAGGCATTCCCAAATTATATGCTCCGGTTATAAACTGGGATGCATCAAGTTTATTTATCCACTCTCGAATATCACCTCAAACTTCGTAAGTAAGAATTTTTCGGTTTTGGAAATGAAATTGTACCGAGGTCTTTAGTGGCCTGCTATACGCCTCCTGCTTGGCAGCGTACTTTAAAGTCCACTGTCGAGCAATTGCAATTGGATAATTCGAAAAAATCTTCGCAGAAGTATGTTCCTAAGAATCTAAACCTTCTTTGAATTCGGACTGGGCATTGATCGAGAACGTGTCAGGCGGTCTCGTCTTCTTCCCCGCATCCCCTGCGCAGACTGGATTTCGCACTTCCAACAAAAAGTTTCAGTTTGGCTTTGCTAAGCCAGGCGGATTCATATGCAGTGAGAGTTCTCCAAAACGATTTTGTATGCCTGGCGATGTCGGAACCCTCCCACTTTTCTTTGTGCCTCCTCGTTACCCTCGTTCTTTTATGATTTCTTGGATAGGTAGGCTCAGGTTGAGTATTATTGGAGTGTCTTCATTTGCGCCTTTCTGCGCCAGCTCATTCGCCTTTTCATTTTCTGGGATACCCCGACACGTATATAAGGTTGACATCGTTTTGTCTCCCTAACTCTCTGAGGGCCTGTTTACATTCTTCTATCGTTTTAGATTTTACCGCCGCGTACATATTGCAATCCTAGAGGATCTTAATCTCCGTTTCATATAGCTGCTTAGCTCTATCGCTGCGATTTCACATTCAAGCACTGAGGAGGAGTTGTTTACCCCGCCCCATAACTTCAGGTTTTGTTCCTCGCACGATACACCAAAGCCACAGCGACCCTCGCATTTTGAGCCGTCTGTGTAAAGCGCTATGGTGTTTTCTTGAATCACCCTATTGTTCATATTCATTTATTACAGATAAATATACACAAGATTTAAAATCTTTAATTGTACAATTAAAAGTGGTGCTAGATAAGTTATTTCAACAAAAACAAAATGCTAGAAATATTAATTGAGAAAGAAAAAGAAGAAGAGATAAAATAGAACAGGAAATAAGAAAAATTATTTAAAATTAATTTACATAGCTACTTTAGATGCTTCAGTGTACAGAGACAAGACCCGAGTAAAAGTACCAATCAAGCAAAGTGATTGTCTAAAAGACGCCTGAATGCACTGGCAGTGCCAGCCGTTTGAATATTTAGAGGAAGACTATTCCATAAGCGAATTATTTGGACAGGGTAAGAACTATTCATAACTGATTTCCTAAACCGCGGTACTAGTAAATTTCTGTTTCGCTGAGATGTTGTAAATTGGAAGTATTCACGGAGGTATGGTGGTTTGTTCCATTTAAGCATTTAAGTCGTTTGAGGTAAATCTCCAGACTGGACCCGACAAGGGTTAATCTGAAAGGTGTGATATGGTCAAACCTTCGTAGTCCGTGAATAAACCTAATACAGTCGTTAAAAGCAACATCTAATCGACGTGCACAGTGGCTGTCTAAGTGAGGACAAACCAAGCTACCGAAGGTAAAATGGGGCAATATCAATGTCTTAACCAAATACTGACGAGTACTTCTCGGGATAATATAGGCTGACAACCAAAGTCTTCGTAAACCAGCATATATCTTGCCAATCCTCGCACTTACATTTGCACAGCAGTTCATTTCTTGTCCCAAAATAATACCAAGATTAGTTATTTTACTTAGGACTGGCAATGGAGAACCATTTAACATTATCTAAAGAGCATTACTTAAAACAAGAGGATTAGTATAAAACATGATAGAGTGAGATTTTCCGGGGTTCAAAAGTAATCTGTTCGCGATTGACCAATCAAATATTCTACCAAGATCGGCATTTATACCAGAGCTTACGCCATCGATCTGCACTCTTTGGGAACGATCTGACAAGAAACATGCTATCATAGAGGCAGCGCATGAAGTACGTGTGTAATTTGTGAATAAGTAAGCTGTGGTCAACGCAATCGAAGACTTTAGAAAAATCCAGTAATGTTAAAGCTGTGAAGTGATCATTGTCCATTGCTTTTCTTATGTCAGTGGATACCTTCAACTATGAAAAGATCTGAAACCAGATTGCCAACAAGATAGGAATACGTTTCCCTCGACGTAAGCCAGTATTTGTTTAGACATAATCTTTTCAAGTACTTTCGAGAAAAAGGACAAAATGCTTATTGGACGGAAGTCGGTTATCGATACTGCAGAAGACTTCTTAGGGATGGGCTATACAGTGGCAGCCTTCCAACTTACAGGAAACGAAGAGGACATTAAACATGTGTTCACAATGTGGAGGATGTAATCGCCAATAAAAGGAAGTACTTCCTTAATAAAACGGGGCGATAAGTTGTCAGGTTCAATTGCTGTGAATTTAATTGAGCCCACGGCAGATAGTAATTCATCTAGATTTACATTTCGAAAGTAAAACGGGTCAGCAAAGTCATTCAATGAGGCATTAGGTAAGTTCGCAGGAAAGATACTTGTTGAATTCATCGGGTTCACATTGGTTACAGTAAAGTCAGAATTGAGTTCATCTGGATGAAAAGGGCATCGAATCCTGTCCTTGCCATGAATACCACCGTTATTTAGGTTACGCCATAGAGCTCGCGGGCCGAGGTCGGTCCTAGGTTTCGCACAAAAATAGTGTCGATTAGCCCCGTAGCGTTGAAATAAGTATTCCCGTTCTGCGATTAGAGCTTGCACCTCAGGTGAAAACCATGGGCAATTCCGCGACCGAATGCGTTTCAAATAGATGATAAACAAGGGATGTGAGAATTTCGACTTGCTGGTAAACTGACGGAGTACCGTAAATATAATTCCAAGGAAGAAGTGAACTTTCATTGGATAAGGAGTTCATGTTTAAATTATTATAATCACGATAGGAGACTGTATCAGAGCAGCGGGCGGAAACCAACGCAAAGTCGTATTTGCAAAATATAACGTCTTGATCGAGTATACTAGGTGGGTAAACTTGATCTTGCAAAATCACCCTGTCACTATCAGAGACAAGGATTAGATCCAACATCGAAGGATTGAAGGAATTAAAGTAGGTCGGGTAGGAATTGACTACATTAACTAGAAGAGACTGAATGAGGTGTGTGAACTGTTCTGATCTATTATTCTGCCGTAGCAAGTTCACATTGAAGTGATGATTACATTAAGATAACGTCGAGTTAGGTGAGATATAACATTTTCAACTTCGTTAATGTGGTCGCAATCAAAGCAATTTGGGGACAGTACACTGAACAAAGTACGCATTAGATTATCAGGAAATGAGTCTTGAAGATTGCAAACATATTGGGATTACCAGTTTTGAAGTCACAGCAATTTTCTTTCTCAGTCTCTTGATGGTATATCCATTACAAATGAATTATTACTTGAAATAAATAAAATTATTGATTTAATTAGAGATAATTGTCATTGCATTGGTATTTGTAAAATTTTTTTTATAAAATTAAAATATTTTTCACGTCGAATCTATCCAAACACAATAGACTTAGTGCGTTAGTAATGTGTTCTACTCTTTGTCCCTTTTCTACCGGATTAACTTCGAAATATAAATCTTCCAGGATTTTTTCCGCAGATTGAACAGAATCATTCTGAGAGGCTCGCTTCAATACCTTCTCCTTCAGGTCGGCTATTAGCAAATTCTCCTCTTCTTCCTGGTAGAGCTAGAATTAATATATTCTGCAAAATTTCGCTCGTCTTATACTTCTTAATGCAATTTACTTGTTAATGCTCTCAAAAGCCCTCATCACATTTTAAATTTATTAAGATTGAAGCAATTTAGAGCAAAGCCCAAGTAAAAAAAAAACACCATAAAAAGCATTTAGTCGTACTAAAACTAAATCAGAGAATAAAAAATATAAGAAAATTCAACATTTTGCATTTCTCACATGAAACGCTAATTGAATGCTTAATTCCATTTGAAAAAAAAAAAATATCTAGTTACAAGCATAAGGACTAACTAATATTAAGAGCATAAGACATAAAAGATATTGTTGATTAGTATTATAACTACGTAATAAGCAACAAAATACTCAAAAACAAAGCTTTCATCCAAAACTCTTAAGGTTTGTTCCAAAATTCTAAGGAACAGTTTTTCAAAAACAAAAACCCCCCAAGGAATTCGTAAATATAAGCTGCAAGTGTAATTTATAAAATCAATGAAATGAAAATTATAAGAGAAATATTCATATTTAAAAGGAAAACAAAATATAATACAAAACCAAAATGAAATATTCATGTAAAAACATTTTCCAATTTTATTTCGAAGAAAACAGAAGAGAATACAAAAGAGAACTTAACAAAACCGCTTTAGTGCTACCATAATATTAATAATCGTAACAAAAAGTAAAAAAAAATAGTTTGCATTGCTACGCAAATATACAAATTAAAGCAAATTAAGACAAAAGAGTATTTTGAATACAAGAAATTTATTATAATTTTCGCTGCAGTATTGAAATTGCTAAGTAAAACCTTACAGCATTTGGAGGTATTAATAAAAATATTACGTACGAAGAAGTTAAAAGAAAAATGCGCCCTCTGTTTAATATTTAAAATACTTCTAGGGTTCTGTCTCGAGGACCCATATGTAAAAATTTTCCTTTCTTGTAAATATCTTAATTGTATTGAATTGGATAATTGTATTTATAGTTACTGATATCGGGAAACGACAATTAATTTTTATTGTACCTATAAGTTTTAGAATTTAGGACGCAATCGCCTTATATTGAAAATTTTTTTGTTTTCATAGTTGTGTATGTATGCTTATTATTTTTAGCGTTTTTAGATAATGAAAATGTGTAAATTTTAATGCAAATGATAAATCCATTTTAAGTACATACTGAAAAACATTCGAGAGACTGCAAAGTCTATATTACTTCGTTTACATGCACAAAATCGTGGATTTGATTGTTTGAATTGAAAAGATCTTAATTGAGATTGACTTTTAACAAATCCTAGTTAGTTACATATCTAACTAACTCACTTCCATTCCAATTGTGCCAATCCACTAGCATGTAAATGGAGTGTGTGATATCCAAAGAATCTTAAGAGCAATTTTACAAGCAACAAAAGTATTATTAAAGTAAGAAAATGTATTATTGATTTAACACACATTTATTAGTATTTATATTATTATTTGCCCATAATTGTAATAGAAAATTTTTATCATCAACAATTTTCATTTTTCAGCTATCTTACAGAAATTTGAAAATGTTGATGAAATGATATAATTTCTAACTTGTTTATATTTCAACTATATTTTTCTATATTAATTTTATTATTCTCACAAATTTATGTAAATTATTAGCATAATCTGTCACCTAATTGCAATGAGTCTAAGACTCGTTTTTTCTGATAAGTAATCGCATTTCCACCTTGTCACATATTTTACAATTCTTAATTTACGTAGATAGTAGAGATGGGTAAATCAAATCTGAACCGGCTCAAAGATCCGGCTCTCAAAAGTGAGTCAAGTGAACTGGATCTCAGTTTTGTCCCGTGACGGATTCCGAAGAGCCATTTCTCGACATTTGCATCAGTTTGATTTGATTCTTCTTGTTAACTTATGAGCAAAGAATTGAAGAAAGAGGAATACATCTAAAAACAGAGGAACCTGGTACTAAAAGTTCGAAAAACTACAACTGAAACTTACAGTCTTCGCTCTAGAGACAAAATGTCTCAAATGAAAAATTTTCAGTGACTCTTTCGAACTGACTCTTGGCGCGGTGCTCATAAGAAAAGAATGATATAAATACATGAAAAAACAGAACGTGGATCGAAAAGTTCTGCAAGAACTACAACTGAAGCGAATGCAACACTACGGTCTTCGCTCTAAAAGGAGACAAAATTTCTCAAGCTGAACATTTTCAGTGACTCTTTGGAACCGACTCTTGGAGCCAGATCTTTTAAAAAAAGCAGATCCGAAGAGCCGGTTCCCTCAAAAGATCCGCTTTTCCCATCTCGAGTAGATAGATTCGGAAAAATCAATTTTTATAATTGTATGCGCAGTGTGTTGCGACCGGCCGTCGGACGACTACCCTAGGCAGGCTATAACTCGGTATATCATCAACTGAATCTCAGCTGTGGACACTCGGGATAACCGCCTCCGCTGGACAGTAATCTGTAGCTCGAACAAGATGTGTCGTGGCATGCTAGAACGCTAGCGTTCGCTGTAGAGAAATGGGGTGGTTTGAAGGGATGCCATCTTGCTCCTGGTCGCGCAACGAAAGAAGCAATTCATGCCGTGGGAAAGGGGAAAGGTGGACAAAATAGAAAGGAGAAAAAACTTTGAACAACAACGCGAAAATGAAGATAAAAAGAAATAAAACTCTGGAAAAAAAACAGGAGGAGGAGGTATTGTGGCAGGCGCTGCCAAACTTACCGGCTTTTGTTGGTGGGAGTTTGATGTAGTGACTAGTGTATGGCCAATTTTTCAACCACCCATGCATCCAGGGGATCTCTGCCGTCTTTATGCCCTCGTTCTTGTGAAGAGAAGGGCCACTCATCTCATTGTAAGGACGTAGCAGACGTCCTTAATCAGTCGAGGACGAGAGGGTAGAGAAGAGAGCAAGAGAAAAATTAGTTTAGGCCCATATAAACTTTATTTTATTTATAGCTATATGTCATACTGCATTACACGGAAAATCTCGTAAAAAAAAAGAGAAGAAATTTCAAATTTGGATCTTGATATCTAACTGAGTTGACCTTCCTAGCAAGGCACACTTCTGGACAAGTGTGAAGAATATTTACCTGCTATTCCCACATCAAGTGTAGGAATGAGGCTCTGATGAACTAAATACAAGAAAAAAAAATTTAAAATCTATTGACGAGAGAGACGGAGACAGAGTTGGATGAATTCGTTGAGCGGCACGACCACCATGGCCATAAGTCCCGGGTTCGATACCAGGTCTCCCCGTGAGCTTTTATTAAGAAATTAAAATAATCCACTCCGTCTCTGGGCTATTGTCTAGTTCGCAGCAATGTAAAACAAGACTCTAGTTTCCTCACTTCCCTTACCCTAATTCCGGTACCGGCTATCGGACCATTTCAGTGTATTTCAAGCGGAGATCTTGGCCATTGAAAGGGCGGTAGCACTAATACACGGGCGCCCAAACCTACCAATGTGTAGCGAGATATGCTTGTACATCGACAGTCAAGCAGCTATCAAGGCGCTGGACTCAAACTTAGTCAGGTCACGGCTGGTCGGCAGGTGTCTGGCTGGTCTTCGGACGTTAGGGGAGAGACACAAGGTAACTCTCTGCTTTTTCCCTGGTCACAGTGGTGTTCAAGGGAATGAGGCAGCTGATGGGCTGACAAAGGAGGGATCAGGATGATTCCTCTATTGACAGATCGATCGGCTGGCCGCTAGAATCAGTAAAGAGAGAAATTGACCTTAAGGCTATTCAGCTCGCTAAGCAGAGATGGAGTAACTTAACCACATGCAGACTATCAAGGCAGCTGTGGCCTGAATGGGATTTGAGAAAAACCGCGTTCCTGTGGCAGTTATTACTGGCCACTGTCTTTTCGGTAGACACGCAGAACGTCTACGCGTTCACACGAATGACATCTGCCGGAGCTGTATGGACGAGGAAGAGGTGGAAAGCATTCAGCACTTACTCTGCGAATGTCCGGGCCTAGCAAAAATAAAGTACAATGCAATGGGCGTGTACTTCTTAGGTGGCATGGACGAATGGACGATATAGCTGGCATCGGGCTGAAGCAGCTCCTAAGGTTTATTAACAGCTGCGGCTGGTTTTAGATAAACCCGGCAATCAGGCACGGTTCCACGGATGTTGTAACACAACGGACCATTTATGGGTCTATGTCAGGCTGATCGGCTGTAGGGCTGATAGACGCCACCCTAACCTAACCTAACCTGCCCTAATTCCCTTTCGGCCAAAATCATGCTAACGCATCAAAGGGTTGTCCCCTAGGCTTTGGGCAAATCATGTAAAAAAAAACTAATTTAAAAATTCGTAAGTCATGGGCTCAATACGGCAAAAAGTTTCTTTAATGTTTGAAGTAGCTAACTTACTGTAGTCTTTAGCCTAGCCAGCCCTGCTGGTTAATTAGGCCCTGGGTTAGAGTTTTTATTGTTCATTACATTTTCCTGCCAATGAAATACAATTACATCCTTTTCTGAGTATGAAAAAAGCACTCCCTACCGCAAAAAAAAAGAAATCTACATAAACCCGGATAAATCTCATTACAGAAGTACTAGCAAATATATTTCGCCACCACAAATGTTTCCATATTGAAAAACTTTGTACTAAAATGGACTTATAATTTGCTGAAATACAGAATGTAAATAAGTACGTGCACTAATTTGTTACTAAGTCAGCAGCTACCATTATTTTGGCGCAGCCAAATGTTAAATAATTCATTTTGAAAAAAAGAAACCAAAATAATTCTTTTTTGAATTTGTACATATTTGCGTGTTTGGAATTTTAAGAAATTGGTAATTTATTTGGAATATTTAAATGAAAGAAACTCACTTTTCAGTAGAATTACAAGTAGATAAAATACCACAACGTGAAATCTATACAAAAGTTCCCATATATCTATGTATAATCCTTTTACTTCTACTGAATCGAAAATTGTTCCCTTTAAGTTGCTCTTCTTTACTTTTATATGATTTTTAAGGCACATGGATTTATATGGAAGGCGTTAAAATGAAATTTTTTTCTTTTCTTATTTGATAATCTATTTTTTGCAAACTCTTTATCGTTTTGTGTGCACGAAAATCTTTCATTTTCTGTTTTAATGCAATTCTTCCTGCTCCGTCTTTTATGCAACCCACGCGGTCTCCTCCTTTTACTCTATTTCAAAGGAACCTTTTCTTAAACTCCTCCTAAATAAAATCAGTACGAATATTGAAATCAAACATATAAGGTAATAATTTTACTAAAAAAATATATTTTTTCTAAATTTTACTATTTTTTTTGCAAACTACCACCAGCCAATCAATACGCATGCATTTGTGAAAATTGTACAAAACAAAAATTAATTAATATTCGCGAGCATCATAAAACAAACTCAGCTTCTTATTCTCATTCGTTTTTAAAAGAAAAAGAAATTATTTTCATAACTTATTATATACTCCCAAAATACATATGTGAAAGGACAACACATATGCACGCAATCTCACTTCATTATGTTTATTAAGTAATTATTATAATTAAAAGTAATTTTTAGCAAATAAATACCTATGTACATGTAATTTTTTAACAAAAAGTAATAAGAATAATAAAATACTTAAAAATTTTTTAGTTTCTCTAAATGTCCTTCATATCCAAATTCAAATTTATACTAATTATAGAATTAATAGAAATTACACTTGGCACTTGGTGGAATTAGTTACTTTTCGGGAACATTTTTTATATAAATAAAAACAACGCTTGCTAAATTCCACAGTTTATTAAATAAATTTACACGGCGCGTTTCGCCCTACTTAGGCATTATCAAGTGAGTGGCTAAACTGCTACTGAATTCTTGCTCTAGGGGTAGATTCTTTTAGCTGTTTTTTTGGTTTAATAACATATCCTATGTATTTACACGTTCAGAAGTTTAGGATCAAGTAAAGGGCTATTATTATTGAAATCTAATTGATCGTTTACCAGGAATGAACCTTTATCTTTTGCTTTTTTTTATTTCAACGATCTCATATCTGTCCAGTATCCTTCCGCCACTTAAGCCATGTATAAGTTTAACGTTATTTATTGACGTGGTATGGCCTGTGTCAATAAGATGTTTGGACAAACCTGAAGTTTTGTTTTTCTTATATATATCGCATCACAATCACAACAACTAACACTGTAAACACAACTTTTTTCAATTGCATCTGTTTTAGGGGTTAATTTATTGTTAATGATCAGTTTACGGCATCAAAATATTCGCAAAAAAAATTTCACTCAAAATCGACAAAAATCACTGGCCTATAGCCCATGATTTTTTTGGTGAAAAAAATTTTTTGTTACGAAATCAAATAAAACGGGGCTCATTCGAAAGAGAACGCCAAAAGCAATTAGTTTGGAAGGTTTCACTGGAAAGTATCTCAATTTGACGAAACTGGAACGATTTTTGTATCTCCTGGAAGCGTTTCGTTGATGAGTCATTTTTCATTCAATGCGCAATTTCCAGCCTGGAAAATTATTCCAATCCACAGTTTAGAGTATCTTCTTTCAAATGGCCCTGGAAATTTTACTGGAATTCATCGAATTAATTAATTTTGAGCATTCTGAAAATCGACTGGAAATGAGGCCATTGCAACGGTTTTTCGTCATTTTTTCCATGTTTCCAGGCTCCAGGGAACGGGAAAACCAACTATACCACCATTTTTTGACATGCTCTTTCGAATGGCATCAACATTTTTGCAAAAAAAATTTCACTCAAAATCGACAAAAATCACTGGCCTATAGCCCATGCTTTTTTTGGTGAAAAAAAATTTTTTTTACGAAATCAAATAAAAGAGGTCTTATTCGAAAGAGGACGCCAAAAGCAATTAGTTTGGAAGGTTTCACTGGAAAGTATCTCAATTTGACGAAACTGGAACGATTTTTGTATCTCCTGGAAGCGTTTCGTTGATGAGTCATTTTTCATTCAATGCGCAATTTCCAGCCTGCAAAATTATTCCAATCCACAGTTTAGAGTATCTACTTTCAAATGGCCCTGGAAATTTTACTGGAATTCATCGAATTAATTAATTTTGAGCATTCTGAAAATCGACTGGAAATGAGGCCATTGCAACGGTTTTTCGTCATTTTTTCCATGTTTCCAGGCTCCAGGGAACGGGAAAACCAACTATGCCACCATTTTTTGACATTCTCTTTCGAATGGCATCAACATTTTTGCAAAAAAAATTTCACTCAAAATCGACAAAAATCACTGGCCTATAGCCCATGCTTTTTTTGGTGAAAAAAAATTTTTTTTTGACGAAATCAAATAAAAGAGGTCTTATTCGAAAGAGAACGCCAAAAGCAATTAGTTTGGAAGGTTTCACTGGAAAGTATCTCAATTTGACGAAACTGGAACGATTTTTGTATCTCCTGGAAGCGTTTCGTTGATGAGTCATTTTTCATTCAATGCACAATTTCCAGCCTGGAAAATTATTCCAATCCACAGTTTAGAGTATCTTCTTTCAAATGGCCCTGGAAATTTTACTGGAATTCATCGAATTAATTAATTTTGAGCATTCTGAAAATCGACTGGAAATGAGGCCATTGCAACGGTTTTTCGTCATTTTTTCCATGTTTCCAGGCTCCAGGGGACGGGAAAACCAACTATACCACCATTTTTTGACATGCTCTTTCGAATGGCATCAAAATTTTTGCAAAAAAAATTTCACTCAAAATCGACAAAAATCACTGGCCTATAGCCCATGCTTTTTTTGGTGAAAAAAAATTTTTTTTTGACGAAATCAAATAAAAGAGGTCTTATTCGAAAGAGGACGCCAAAAGCAATTAGTTTGGAAGGTTTCACTGGAAAGTATCTCAATTTGACGAAACTGGAACGATTTTTGTATCTCCTGGAAGCGTTTCGTTGATGAGTCATTTTTCATTCAATGCACAATTTCCAGCCTGGAAAATTATTCCAATCCACAGTTTAGAGTATCTTCTTTCAAATGGCCCTGGAAATTTTAATGGAATTCATCGAATTAATTAATTTTGAGCATTCTGAAAATCGACTGGAAATGAGGCCATTGCAACGGTTTTTCGTCATTTTTTCCATGTTTCCAGGCTCCAGGGGACGGGAAAACCAACTATACCACCATTTTTTGACATGCTCTTTCGAATGGCATCAAAATTTTTGCAAAAAAAATTTCACTCAAAATCGACAAAAATCACTGGCCTATAGCCCATGCTTTTTTTGGTGAAAAAAAATTTTTTTTTGACGAAATCAAATAAAAGAGGTCTTATTCGAAAGAGGACGCCAAAAGCAATTAGTTTGGAAGGTTTCACTGGAAAGTATCTCAATTTGACGAAACTGGAACGATTTTTGTATCTCCTGGAAGCGTTTCGTTGATGAGTCATTTTTCATTCAATGCACAATTTCCAGCCTGGAAAATTATTCCAATCCACAGTTTAGAGTATCTTCTTTCAAATGGCCCTGGAAATTTTAATGGAATTCATCGAATTAATTAATTTTGAGCATTCTGAAAATCGACTGGAAATGAGGCCATTGCAACGGTTTTTCGTCATTTTTTCCATGTTTCCAGGCTCCAGGGAACGGGAAAACCAACTATACCACCATTTTTTGACATGCTCTTTCGAATGGCATCAACATTTTTGCAAAAAAAATTTCACTCAAAATCGACAAAAATCACTGGCCTATAGCCCATGCTTTTTTTGGTGAAAAAAAATTTTTTTTACGAAATCAAATAAAAGAGGTCTTATTCGAAAGAGGACGCCAAAAGCAATTAGTTTGGAAGGTTTCACTGGAAAGTATCTCAATTTGACGAAACTGGAACGATTTTTGTATCTCCTGGAAGCGTTTCGTTGATGAGTCATTTTTCATTCAATGCGCAATTTCCAGCCTGCAAAATTATTCCAATCCACAGTTTAGAGTATCTACTTTCAAATGGCCCTGGAAATTTTACTGGAATTCATCGAATTAATTAATTTTGAGCATTCTGAAAATCGACTGGAAATGAGGCCATTGCAACGGTTTTTCGTCATTTTTTCCATGTTTCCAGGCTCCAGGGAACGGGAAAACCAACTATGCCACCATTTTTTGACATTCTCTTTCGAATGGCATCAACATTTTTGCAAAAAAAATTTCACTCAAAATCGACAAAAATCACTGGCCTATAGCCCATGCTTTTTTTGGTGAAAAAAAAATTTTTTTTGACGAAATCAAATAAAAGAGGTCTTATTCGAAAGAGGACGCCAAAAGCAATTAGTTTGGAAGGTTTCACTGGAGAGTATCTCAATTTGACGAAACTGGAACGATTTTTGTATCTCCTGGAAGCGTTTCGTTGATGAGTCATTTTTCATTCAATGCGCAATTTCCAGCCTGGAAAATTATCACAATCCACAGTTTAGTGTATCTTCTTTCAAATGGCCCTGGAAATTTTACTGGAATTCATCGAATTAATTAATTTTGAGCATTCTGAAAATCGACTGGAAATGAGGCCATTGCAACGGTTTTTCGTCATTTTTTCCATGTTTCCAGGCTCCAGGGGACGGGAAAACCAACTATACCACCATTTTTTGACATGCTCTTTCGAATGGCATCAAAATTTTTGCAAAAAAAATTTCACTCAAAATCGACAAAAATCACTGGCCTATAGCCCATGCTTTTTTTGGTGAAAAAAAATTTTTTTTACGAAATCAAATAAAAGAGGTCTTATTCGAAAGAGGACGCCAAAAGCAATTAGTTTGGAAGGTTTCACTGGAAAGTATCTCAATTTGACGAAACTGGAACGATTTTTGTATCTCCTGGAAGCGTTTCGTTGATGAGTCATTTTTCATTCAATGCGCAATTTCCAGCCTGCAAAATTATTCCAATCCACAGTTTAGAGTATCTACTTTCAAATGGCCCTGGAAATTTTACTGGAATTCATCGAATTAATTAATTTTGAGCATTCTGAAAATCGACTGGAAATGAGGCCATTGCAACGGTTTTTCGTCATTTTTTCCATGTTTCCAGGCTCCAGGGAACGGGAAAACCAACTATGCCACCATTTTTTGACATTCTCTTTCGAATGGCATCAACATTTTTGCAAAAAAAATTTCACTCAAAATCGACAAAAATCACTGGCCTATAGCCCATGCTTTTTTTGGTGAAAAAAAAATTTTTTTTGACGAAATCAAATAAAAGAGGTCTTATTCGAAAGAGAACGCCAAAAGCAATTAGTTTGGAAGGTTTCACTGGAAAGTATCTCAATTTGACGAAACTGGAACGATTTTTGTATCTCCTGGAAGCGTTTCGTTGATGAGTCATTTTTCATTCAATGCGCAATTTCCAGCCTGGAAAATTATCACAATCCACAGTTTAGTGTATCTTCTTTCAAATGGCCCTGGAAATTTTACTGGAATTCATCGAATTAATTAATTTTGAGCATTCTGAAAATCGACTGGAAATGAGGCCATTGCAACGGTTTTTCGTCATTTTTTCCATGTTTCCAGGCTCCAGGGGACGGGAAAACCAACTATACCACCATTTTTTGACATGCTCTTTCGAATGGCATCAAAATTTTTGCAAAAAAAATTTCACTCAAAATCGACAAAAATCACTGGCCTATAGCCCATGCTTTTTTTGGTGAAAAAAAATTTTTTTTACGAAATCAAATAAAAGAGGTCTTATTCGAAAGAGGACGCCAAAAGCAATTAGTTTGGAAGGTTTCACTGGAAAGTATCTCAATTTGACGAAACTGGAACGATTTTTGTATCTCCTGGAAGCGTTTCGTTGATGAGTCATTTTTCATTCAATGCGCAATTTCCAGCCTGGAAAATTATTCCAATCCACAGTTTAGAGTATCTTCTTTCAAATGGCCCTGGAAATTTTACTGGAATTCATCGAATTAATTAATTTTGAGCATTCTGAAAATCGACTGGAAATGAGGCCATTGCAACGGTTTTTCGTCATTTTTTCCATGTTTCCAGGCTCCAGGGGACGGGAAAACCAACTATACCACCATTTTTTGACATGCTCTTTCGAATGGCATCAAAATTTTTGCAAAAAAAATTTCACTCAAAATCGATAAAAATCACTGGCCTATAGCCCATGCTTTTTTTGGTGAAAAAAAAATTTTTTTTGACGAAATCAAATAAAAGAGGTCTTATTCGAAAGAGGACGCCAAAAGCAATTAGTTTGGAAGGTTTCACTGGAAAGTATCTCAATTTGACGAAACTGGAACGATTTTTGTATCTCCTGGAAGCGTTTCGTTGATGAGTCATTTTTCATTCAATGCGCAATTTCCAGCCTGGAAAATTATTCCAATCCACAGTTTAGAGTATCTTCTTTCAAATGGCCCTGGAAATTTTAATGGAATTCATCGAATTAATTAATTTTGAGCATTCTGAAAATCGACTGGAAATGAGGCCATTGCAACGGTTTTTCGTCATTTTTTCCATGTTTCCAGGCTCCAGGGGACGGGAAAACCAACTATACCACCATTTTTTGACATGCTCTTTCGAATGGCATCAAAATTTTTGCAAAAAAAATTTCACTCAAAATCGACAAAAATCACTGGCCTATAGCCCATGCTTTTTTTGGTGAAAAAAAAATTTTTTTTGACGAAATCAAATAAAAGAGGTCTTATTCGAAAGAGGACGCCAAAAGCAATTAGTTTGGAAGGTTTCACTGGAGAGTATCTCAATTTGACGAAACTGGAACGATTTTTGTATCTCCTGGAAGCGTTTCGTTGATGAGTCATTTTTCATTCAATGCGCAATTTCCAGCCTGGAAAATTATCACAATCCACAGTTTAGTGTATCTTCTTTCAAATGGCCCTGGAAATTTTACTGGAATTCATCGAATTAATTAATTTTGAGCATTCTGAAAATCGACTGGAAATGAGGCCATTGCAACGGTTTTTCGTCATTTTTTCCATGTTTCCAGGCTCCAGGGGACGGGAAAACCAACTACACCACCATTTTTTGACATGCTCTTTCGAATGGCATCAAAATTTTTGCCAAAAAAATTTCACTCAAAATCGAAAAAAATCACTGGCCTATAGCCCATGCTTTTTTTGGTGAAAAAAAAATTTTTTTTGACGAAATCAAATAAAAGAGGTCTTATTCGAAAGAGGACGCCAAAAGCAATTAGTTTGGAAGGTTTCACTGGGAAGTATCTCAATTTGACGAAACTGGAACGATTTTTGTATCTCCTGGAAGCGTTTCGTTGATGAGTCATTTTTCATTCAATGCGCAATTTCCAGCCTGGAAAATTATTCCAATCCACAGTTTAGAGTATCTTCTTTCAAATGGCCCTGGAAATTTTAATGGAATTCATCGAATTAATTAATTTTGAGCATTCTGAAAATCGACTGGAAATGAGGCCATTGCAACGGTTTTTCGTCATTTTTTCCATGTTTCCAGGCTCCAGGGGACGGGAAAACCAACTATACCACCATTTTTTGACATGCTCTTTCGAATGGCATCAACATTTTTGCAAAAAAAATTTCACTCAAAATCGACAAAAATCACTGGCCTATAGCCCATGCTTTTTTTGGTGAAAAAAAATTTTTTTTTGACGAAATCAAATAAAAGAGGTCTTATTCGAAAGAGGACGCCAAAAGCAATTAGTTTGGAAGGTTTCACTGGAAAGTATCTCAATTTGACGAAACTGGAACGATTTTTGTATCTCCTGGAAGCGTTTCGTTGATGAGTCATTTTTCATTCAATGCGCAATTTCCAGCCTGGAAAATTATCACAATCCACAGTTTAGTGTATCTTCTTTCAAATGGCCCTGGAAATTTTACTGGAATTCATCGAATTAATTAATTTTGAGCATTCTGAAAATCGACTGGAAATGAGGCCATTGCAACGGTTTTTCGTCATTTTTTCCATGTTTCCAGGCTCCAGGGGACGG
Organism: Leptarthrus brevirostris; assembly: GCA_964036015.1. Taxonomy (NCBI): domain Eukaryota; kingdom Metazoa; phylum Arthropoda; class Insecta; order Diptera; family Asilidae; genus Leptarthrus; species Leptarthrus brevirostris. The sequence goes on from OZ038373.1 coordinate 14,145,016, forward strand.
GAAAACCAACTATACCACCATTTTTTGACATGCTCTTTCGAATGGCATCAAAATTTTTGCCAAAAAAATTTCACTCAAAATCGAAAAAAATCACTGGCCTATAGCCCATGCTTTTTTTGGTGAAAAAAAAATTTTTTTTGACGAAATCAAATAAAAGAGGTCTTATTCGAAAGAGGACGCCAAAAGCAATTAGTTTGGAAGGTTTCACTGGGAAGTATCTCAATTTGACGAAACTGGAACGATTTTTGTATCTCCTGGAAGCGTTTCGTTGATGAGTCATTTTTCATTCAATGCGCAATTTCCAGCCTGGAAAATTATTCCAATCCACAGTTTAGAGTATCTTCTTTCAAATGGCCCTGGAAATTTTAATGGAATTCATCGAATTAATTAATTTTGAGCATTCTGAAAATCGACTGGAAATGAGGCCATTGCAACGGTTTTTCGTCATTTTTTCCATGTTTCCAGGCTCCAGGGGACGGGAAAACCAACTATACCACCATTTTTTGACATGCTCTTTCGAATGGCATCAACATTTTTGCAAAAAAAATTTCACTCAAAATCGACAAAAATCACTGGCCTATAGCCCATGATTTTTTTGGTGAAAAAAATTTTTTGTTACGAAATCAAATAAAACGGGGCTCATTCGAAAGAGAACGCCAAAAGCAATTAGTTTGGAAGGTTTCACTGGAAAGTATCTCAATTTGACGAAACTGGAACGATTTTTGTATCTCCTGGAAGCGTTTCGTTGATGAGTCATTTTTCATTCAATGCACAATTTCCAGCCTGGAAAATTATTCCAATCCACAGTTTAGAGTATCTTCTTTCAAATGGCCCTGGAAATTTTACTGGAATTCATCGAATTAATTAATTTTGAGCATTCTGAAAATCGACTGGAAATGAGGCCATTGCAACGGTTTTTCGTCATTTTTTCCATGTTTCCAGGCTCCAGGGAACGGGAAAACCAACTATACCACCATTTTTTGACATGCTCTTTCGAATGGCATCAACATTTTTGCAAAAAAAATTTCACTCAAAATCGACAAAAATCACTGGCCTATAGCCCATGCTTTTTTTGGTGAAAAAAAATTTTTTTTACGAAATCAAATAAAAGAGGTCTTATTCGAAAGAGGACGCCAAAAGCAATTAGTTTGGAAGGTTTCACTGGAAAGTATCTCAATTTGACGAAACTGGAACGATTTTTGTATCTCCTGGAAGCGTTTCGTTGATGAGTCATTTTTCATTCAATGCGCAATTTCCAGCCTGCAAAATTATTCCAATCCACAGTTTAGAGTATCTACTTTCAAATGGCCCTGGAAATTTTACTGGAATTCATCGAATTAATTAATTTTGAGCATTCTGAAAATCGACTGGAAATGAGGCCATTGCAACGGTTTTTCGTCATTTTTTCCATGTTTCCAGGCTCCAGGGAACGGGAAAACCAACTATGCCACCATTTTTTGACATTCTCTTTCGAATGGCATCAACATTTTTGCAAAAAAAATTTCACTCAAAATCGACAAAAATCACTGGCCTATAGCCCATGCTTTTTTTGGTGAAAAAAAATTTTTTTTTGACGAAATCAAATAAAAGAGGTCTTATTCGAAAGAGAACGCCAAAAGCAATTAGTTTGGAAGGTTTCACTGGAAAGTATCTCAATTTGACGAAACTGGAACGATTTTTGTATCTCCTGGAAGCGTTTCGTTGATGAGTCATTTTTCATTCAATGCACAATTTCCAGCCTGGAAAATTATTCCAATCCACAGTTTAGAGTATCTTCTTTCAAATGGCCCTGGAAATTTTACTGGAATTCATCGAATTAATTAATTTTGAGCATTCTGAAAATCGACTGGAAATGAGGCCATTGCAACGGTTTTTCGTCATTTTTTCCATGTTTCCAGGCTCCAGGGAACGGGAAAACCAACTATGCCACCATTTTTTGACATTCTCTTTCGAATGGCATCAACATTTTTGCAAAAAAAATTTCACTCAAAATCGACAAAAATCACTGGCCTATAGCCCATGCTTTTTTTGGTGAAAAAAAATTTTTTTTACGAAATCAAATAAAAGAGGTCTTATTCGAAAGAGGACGCCAAAAGCAATTAGTTTGGAAGGTTTCACTGGAAAGTATCTCAATTTGACGAAACTGGAACGATTTTTGTATCTCCTGGAAGCGTTTCGTTGATGAGTCATTTTTCATTCAATGCGCAATTTCCAGCCTGCAAAATTATTCCAATCCACAGTTTAGAGTATCTACTTTCAAATGGCCCTGGAAATTTTACTGGAATTCATCGAATTAATTAATTTTGAGCATTCTGAAAATCGACTGGAAATGAGGCCATTGCAACGGTTTTTCGTCATTTTTTCCATGTTTCCAGGCTCCAGGGAACGGGAAAACCAACTATGCCACCATTTTTTGACATTCTCTTTCGAATGGCATCAACATTTTTGCAAAAAAAATTTCACTCAAAATCGACAAAAATCACTGGCCTATAGCCCATGCTTTTTTTGGTGAAAAAAAAATTTTTTTTGACGAAATCAAATAAAAGAGGTCTTATTCGAAAGAGGACGCCAAAAGCAATTAGTTTGGAAGGTTTCACTGGGAAGTATCTCAATTTGACGAAACTGGAACGATTTTTGTATCTCCTGGAAGCGTTTCGTTGATGAGTCATTTTTCATTCAATGCGCAATTTCCAGCCTGGAAAATTATTCCAATCCACAGTTTAGAGTATCTTCTTTCAAATGGCCCTGGAAATTTTAATGGAATTCATCGAATTAATTAATTTTGAGCATTCTGAAAATCGACTGGAAATGAGGCCATTGCAACGGTTTTTCGTCATTTTTTCCATGTTTCCAGGCTCCAGGGGACGGGAAAACCAACTATACCACCATTTTTTGACATGCTCTTTCGAATGGCATCAACATTTTTGCAAAAAAAATTTCACTCAAAATCGACAAAAATCACTGGCCTATAGCCCATGCTTTTTTTGGTGAAAAAAAATTTTTTTTTGACGAAATCAAATAAAAGAGGTCTTATTCGAAAGAGGACGCCAAAAGCAATTAGTTTGGAAGGTTTCACTGGAAAGTATCTCAATTTGACGAAACTGGAACGATTTTTGTATCTCCTGGAAGCGTTTCGTTGATGAGTCATTTTTCATTCAATGCGCAATTTCCAGCCTGGAAAATTATCACAATCCACAGTTTAGTGTATCTTCTTTCAAATGGCCCTGGAAATTTTACTGGAATTCATCGAATTAATTAATTTTGAGCATTCTGAAAATCGACTGGAAATGAGGCCATTGCAACGGTTTTTCGTCATTTTTTCCATGTTTCCAGGCTCCAGGGGACGGGAAAACCAACTATACCACCATTTTTTGACATGCTCTTTCGAATGGCATCAAAATTTTTGCCAAAAAAATTTCACTCAAAATCGAAAAAAATCACTGGCCTATAGCCCATGCTTTTTTTGGTGAAAAAAAAATTTTTTTTGACGAAATCAAATAAAAGAGGTCTTATTCGAAAGAGGACGCCAAAAGCAATTAGTTTGGAAGGTTTCACTGGGAAGTATCTCAATTTGACGAAACTGGAACGATTTTTGTATCTCCTGGAAGCGTTTCGTTGATGAGTCATTTTTCATTCAATGCGCAATTTCCAGCCTGGAAAATTATTCCAATCCACAGTTTAGAGTATCTTCTTTCAAATGGCCCTGGAAATTTTAATGGAATTCATCGAATTAATTAATTTTGAGCATTCTGAAAATCGACTGGAAATGAGGCCATTGCAACGGTTTTTCGTCATTTTTTCCATGTTTCCAGGCTCCAGGGGACGGGAAAACCAACTATACCACCATTTTTTGACATGCTCTTTCGAATGGCATCAAAATTTTTGCCAAAAAAATTTCACTCAAAATCGAAAAAAATCACTGGCCTATAGCCCATGCTTTTTTTGGTGAAAAAAAAATTTTTTTTGACGAAATCAAATAAAAGAGGTCTTATTCGAAAGAGGACGCCAAAAGCAATTAGTTTGGAAGGTTTCACTGGGAAGTATCTCAATTTGACGAAACTGGAACGATTTTTGTATCTCCTGGAAGCGTTTCGTTGATGAGTCATTTTTCATTCAATGCGCAATTTCCAGCCTGGAAAATTATTCCAATCCACAGTTTAGAGTATCTTCTTTCAAATGGCCCTGGAAATTTTAATGGAATTCATCGAATTAATTAATTTTGAGCATTCTGAAAATCGACTGGAAATGAGGCCATTGCAACGGTTTTTCGTCATTTTTTCCATGTTTCCAGGCTCCAGGGGACGGGAAAACCAACTATACCACCATTTTTTGACATGCTCTTTCGAATGGCATCAACATTTTTGCAAAAAAAATTTCACTCAAAATCGACAAAAATCACTGGCCTATAGCCCATGCTTTTTTTGGTGAAAAAAAATTTTTTTTTGACGAAATCAAATAAAAGAGGTCTTATTCGAAAGAGGACGCCAAAAGCAATTAGTTTGGAAGGTTTCACTGGAAAGTATCTCAATTTGACGAAACTGGAACGATTTTTGTATCTCCTGGAAGCGTTTCGTTGATGAGTCATTTTTCATTCAATGCGCAATTTCCAGCCTGGAAAATTATCACAATCCACAGTTTAGTGTATCTTCTTTCAAATGGCCCTGGAAATTTTACTGGAATTCATCGAATTAATTAATTTTGAGCATTCTGAAAATCGACTGGAAATGAGGCCATTGCAACGGTTTTTCGTCATTTTTTCCATGTTTCCAGGCTCCAGGGGACGGGAAAACCAACTATACCACCATTTTTTGACATGCTCTTTCGAATGGCATCAAAATTTTTGCCAAAAAAATTTCACTCAAAATCGAAAAAAATCACTGGCCTATAGCCCATGCTTTTTTTGGTGAAAAAAAAATTTTTTTTGACGAAATCAAATAAAAGAGGTCTTATTCGAAAGAGGACGCCAAAAGCAATTAGTTTGGAAGGTTTCACTGGGAAGTATCTCAATTTGACGAAACTGGAACGATTTTTGTATCTCCTGGAAGCGTTTCGTTGATGAGTCATTTTTCATTCAATGCGCAATTTCCAGCCTGGAAAATTATTCCAATCCACAGTTTAGAGTATCTTCTTTCAAATGGCCCTGGAAATTTTAATGGAATTCATCGAATTAATTAATTTTGAGCATTCTGAAAATCGACTGGAAATGAGGCCATTGCAACGGTTTTTCGTCATTTTTTCCATGTTTCCAGGCTCCAGGGGACGGGAAAACCAACTATACCACCATTTTTTGACATGCTCTTTCGAATGGCATCAACATTTTTGCAAAAAAAATTTCACTCAAAATCGACAAAAATCACTGGCCTATAGCCCATGATTTTTTTGGTGAAAAAAATTTTTTGTTACGAAATCAAATAAAACGGGGCTCATTCGAAAGAGAACGCCAAAAGCAATTAGTTTGGAAGGTTTCACTGGAAAGTATCTCAATTTGACGAAACTGGAACGATTTTTGTATCTCCTGGAAGCGTTTCGTTGATGAGTCATTTTTCATTCAATGCACAATTTCCAGCCTGGAAAATTATTCCAATCCACAGTTTAGAGTATCTTCTTTCAAATGGCCCTGGAAATTTTACTGGAATTCATCGAATTAATTAATTTTGAGCATTCTGAAAATCGACTGGAAATGAGGCCATTGCAACGGTTTTTCGTCATTTTTTCCATGTTTCCAGGCTCCAGGGAACGGGAAAACCAACTATACCACCATTTTTTGACATGCTCTTTCGAATGGCATCAACATTTTTGCAAAAAAAATTTCACTCAAAATCGACAAAAATCACTGGCCTATAGCCCATGCTTTTTTTGGTGAAAAAAAATTTTTTTTTGACGAAATCAAATAAAAGAGGTCTTATTCGAAAGAGAACGCCAAAAGCAATTAGTTTGGAAGGTTTCACTGGAAAGTATCTCAATTTGACGAAACTGGAACGATTTTTGTATCTCCTGGAAGCGTTTCGTTGATGAGTCATTTTTCATTCAATGCACAATTTCCAGCCTGGAAAATTATTCCAATCCACAGTTTAGAGTATCTTCTTTCAAATGGCCCTGGAAATTTTACTGGAATTCATCGAATTAATTAATTTTGAGCATTCTGAAAATCGACTGGAAATGAGGCCATTGCAACGGTTTTTCGTCATTTTTTCCATGTTTCCAGGCTCCAGGGAACGGGAAAACCAACTATGCCACCATTTTTTGACATTCTCTTTCGAATGGCATCAACATTTTTGCAAAAAAAATTTCACTCAAAATCGACAAAAATCACTGGCCTATAGCCCATGCTTTTTTTGGTGAAAAAAAATTTTTTTTACGAAATCAAATAAAAGAGGTCTTATTCGAAAGAGGACGCCAAAAGCAATTAGTTTGGAAGGTTTCACTGGAAAGTATCTCAATTTGACGAAACTGGAACGATTTTTGTATCTCCTGGAAGCGTTTCGTTGATGAGTCATTTTTCATTCAATGCGCAATTTCCAGCCTGCAAAATTATTCCAATCCACAGTTTAGAGTATCTACTTTCAAATGGCCCTGGAAATTTTACTGGAATTCATCGAATTAATTAATTTTGAGCATTCTGAAAATCGACTGGAAATGAGGCCATTGCAACGGTTTTTCGTCATTTTTTCCATGTTTCCAGGCTCCAGGGAACGGGAAAACCAACTATGCCACCATTTTTTGACATTCTCTTTCGAATGGCATCAACATTTTTGCAAAAAAAATTTCACTCAAAATCGACAAAAATCACTGGCCTATAGCCCATGCTTTTTTTGGTGAAAAAAAATTTTTTTTTGACGAAATCAAATAAAAGAGGTCTTATTCGAAAGAGAACGCCAAAAGCAATTAGTTTGGAAGGTTTCACTGGAAAGTATCTCAATTTGACGAAACTGGAACGATTTTTGTATCTCCTGGAAGCGTTTCGTTGATGAGTCATTTTTCATTCAATGCACAATTTCCAGCCTGGAAAATTATTCCAATCCACAGTTTAGAGTATCTTCTTTCAAATGGCCCTGGAAATTTTACTGGAATTCATCGAATTAATTAATTTTGAGCATTCTGAAAATCGACTGGAAATGAGGCCATTGCAACGGTTTTTCGTCATTTTTTCCATGTTTCCAGGCTCCAGGGAACGGGAAAACCAACTATGCCACCATTTTTTGACATTCTCTTTCGAATGGCATCAACATTTTTGCAAAAAAAATTTCACTCAAAATCGACAAAAATCACTGGCCTATAGCCCATGCTTTTTTTGGTGAAAAAAAATTTTTTTTTGACGAAATCAAATAAAAGAGGTCTTATTCGAAAGAGGACGCCAAAAGCAATTAGTTTGGAAGGTTTCACTGGAAAGTATATCAATTTGACGGTACTGGAACGATTTTTGTATCTCCTGCTCTTGATCGTCTTCTCGATATTTTTAATTGGCGTTTTTCATCGTCGCTCGATGAATCGCTTGGGTCCCAAAAAAACTACCGAATTCAACATTTCCTGTAAGTTGTTTAACATTTTTAACACAACTGGAAGGTGTGAAGCACAACCGAATCGACACACTCTTAGTAACTCAACCTCCTAATCTGCCGTTTCCCACTGAGTTTGGGGGTACTTCGGGTTTTATGTTTCAATTCACTTAAAAATGTTATATTTGTTATGATAAAATGTTTCTCAAAAATTACAGGCATATGACAAATTGAAAAGAAATGAAATTGGCCCTGATTTTAAAATTGGTTATGCTGAAAGTGATCACCTTACGTGATGCTTATTGTTTTTTTTTTTTATATTTAGTGGAGATCCAGTAGTAGTTTATGTGGAGATCCATGCAGCATAATATTGAAAGCCTCCGTTGTGGCAGCCATAAGTTAGGATAGGACGTACCACAGCTGTATACATCGATAGGGTCATTCTAGGCTTCAGTCCCCACCTTTTGCCAAAGGCCAAACTTACCTTTTTGACTCCTTCATCAATGTTTAACTTCCAGTTTAACTTAGGCTCGCGAACCAACCCCAAGTACTTAACCTTGGTATTAGTTCAATGAAGAAGAGAAGAATACTAAGAACTCGTTTTTTTAAAATTAGATATGACAAGTTTTGCACTCTTACCTATTACTTTAGTTTACATCATCTAAATACAAAAATTAAGGAATAAATAGTGCGGTAAAGAGTATAAAATAAAATACATTAGAGGAAAAAGAAAATGAAAAGTTAAACATAAGCATGTAAGTACAAGGTCTCCAAAATATTACAATCTTTTTCTTTTGCATAATTATCTTTATTATAGTTTACACATCAATTAGCTAACTTAACTGTAAAAATGCATATATAGTCTTACTCGAATTCCAAACCAGCCTTCTCATAAATATTGGAAATTTGATTTTAGGTAAATTTTATTAAAATAGTTTTCATTAAATAAATTTGTTTAAAATGTTTATCAAATGTAAATCAAGTTATTTGTACAATTTCTAGATTTGAGTTTATTTTAAACCATGCATTGTAGTCAGTGTAAGATGTAGAACGTCCTGCAATTTATACTATTTTTGCTTTCACCGGAATGCCATTCCGCTCAAAATGTAATACCGAATTACATTGCATTTCGAACGAAACGAAATAAAGAATAGGTTCAATAATTTCTACTTTATGTACTTACTCGCAGTAAATACCTGCTGCGGGTGGGTATTATTGGTAATATTTTAATCTGATTCGACCTGAGACGCAATTTTTCTGTAAGAATTTTCGTAAACTAACCCTGTAATTTTTGTAGAACATTTTACAAGTAATAGTATTTTTGTATAAACATTGAAAATATTTACAATGATTTTAGTTTTGCTCTGGGGTTGGTCCAGTCGAAAGCAGCATTTGTTGCTCTTCTTTTCCGTCTGATAAGAGATGGACAAGATATTGTATTACATCAAGAGCCGTGGGTCGCAGGAGGACGGTTTTACGGACTATCTTTATTCTTCTATACAAGAGGGGTTTGGTAGATGCAGATTCTGAATATTAGTGGAAAGGAAACTAAGCACTTTTATTCTTCACAACTATAGTGAGGAAGACACGGGGCCTGTCAACCTGGAGTTCAGCTAAAGATGCTACTGGCTGACCTCGGCTTATATGGCACATGGCATTGAAGAACTGCAAAGTCGGGTTCACTTTAGGATGCGACGCTAACGCACATCATACATTGTGGGGCAGCTCAGAGGTCAACAAGCGATGTGAGTTATGTTTTGACTTCTTCTTAAGTACTAACATGCTCGTTTGTAATTATAGTACTGAACCTACTTTTATAACTAGAAACAAGCAAGAAGTTTTAGATCTGATTCTTACCTCGGACAATATGAGACACCTTATTTAAAATTGTAAGGTTTCCAAGGAACACTAGCTTCTGTAATTCCTACAATCATGGTAAATGGAATGTTCAACATATCATACAAGGGAAATTTGCCTAATATATTTTCTTCTTCATTGAAAATTGATCAAATAGTGTCTTAATTTTTGTACTAAATAAATTAGATCAATCCCCAAAATTTATATATATATACAAAAAAATAGAATGAAAAACAGTTGTTAACATTATTATGGCAGCTTATAAGTACAATACTTGAAAAGTATTCGGACAAATACATTTTTCTAAAGTATAAGCACAATGAATCCAAATAAATGTATTTCTCATTACGAAATAATTTAGTTGATATAACTTGTTTACCAAAATAAAACCCCGTACTTCAAATTATTTTAGATTTTCAACATTTTGGACCAGATAGTAAGGCTAGGAAGATGTAAGGACAGTTGGAACAAGCGATCTGGGTGTGATCCGTGGTAGTAAGGGAGAGAGACGAGCATTTTTATAATCGCAGTTGGCACAGCAGCAGCGAAATTCAATTGAACAGATTGAACTTACTAAATCATGCAACTGCAGTGCAAACTGCTCTTATGAAAAGGTCCATGATAATATTATACAAGTTAACACAGGAAAGGATCGAAGCATATCACGTCCAGGGTCAAAAGCCTACGCAACCTCTTGCAAGGCCGGCCCAACCGAAACCTCCGATTCCTATGGAAGTTAATCAATCCATTCAAACAAAACAGGTTAATTATATGAATCGAACTGGTTACAATAACAATCCTTCATACAGAAGGTACGATAATTCTGATAATTATCCGCGCAAACAACAAAGAGTGAACATTACGGAAACAAAGGCAGAAACGTCTAATGAAGAGTATATCCACACTTATGAGGAGGAAAGTAGTAATGAGAGAGTCCCAAATTAAACGAAAAAGAAAATCTTGAAAAAAATTTTATGACGGGAGCCTCTCTAGCATACGATGCCAAGAATACAAAACACAGGATGGAAACGTTCGTAAGTTCCTAATTGATACAGGTGCCGCTAACATAAACTTCATAAGACCAGAATTTGCCAAAAATAAACAACCTATCGAAACCACCTTCAAAATACAGTTGGAGAAGAAATTGAAATAGAAGGAAAATTCGTCGGCAGCATCCGAGCGAGATTACCCTAATAACATATTTCGTCTTGCCCGGTTTAAAATCATTTGACGCACTTATCGAAGACGACACTGCGAGAATTGAAAGCATTAATGTGTAGATAGAAAAAATAATCTGCTAAAAATTAAACCTAACATCGGCTGTCGTCCGCTTCGATAGAGATTCCTGGTGCTGAGTCTTTGGAATATGTCTGCACCTCCTTACAGTCGCTTGACAAGATCATTTATGTTATGACCGTCTATGTTCCACCTGCTTCACCGTCCTCAGTGTATGTACTCTTGTCTTCAGCTGTGGAATAGCTTTCTGTCTCCTTGTGATGACCTTTCGCTGCTGGGTGACTTCAATATGCCATCCATAACCTGGGAGTATTTCGCCGAAGACGATTGCTTGCTGCCACATGTATCAATGGCCACCCCAACAGCATGGTGCTTTTCTGGAATCCATTTCTAGGATATGCGCAACAGATCTAGGACTTATTTTATCTTCGATATCTTGCAGGGTTTTATTGACTCACCTGAATTGTTGTCTAAGTTGAATATCTGTGTTCCTACTCGATCCTTTAGACATAGTGACTTTCTACAGGCTCCGTTTCACCGCACTAACTACGGTTTGAATGAGCCATTGTCGTCAATGTCTCGCCTTTTTAATTGCTTTTCCAACCGTCTCCATTTTAATCTTTCTAAATCAAATGCGAGATATCAGCTCCGTTAAAGTCGTTTTTAAGCTTATCAGAGTATTATTTTGTTATATTTTTATTTATTCTACATACTTTTTCGTTTGTTTTTGGATTTTAATTTGTAAGCGTTTTGATATGTTGATTTGTATCCTTATTTTAATCTATTTTCATTTTGTTGTTATTTTGATTCTTGCGTTTTTCTTTTTTTCACTTTCTTCTTTACTTTGCTTTTCTATTGTTAAGTAATCCGCCTGTGATGAAACTTTGTAAATAAATAAATAATCCCTCCAAGAGGAAAGCCATCTATTCAAGTAAACAACATAGTAATTAGAGACAACTACTTAAAGACTAAGTCGAAGGGAAAATTGTCGAAAAAGAAACTAAACGCCTCAGGGATTAAAAAGTACAGGATGGTGATCGATTTTAAGAAATTGAACGCGGTAACCATATCAGGTAGTTATCCCATACCCGACATATCAATCACAATTACCAGCATTGGAAACTCAAAATTTTTAACAACTAGATTGAACCTCAGAATTCCATCAAATAAAAATGAAAGAAAAGGACATCCCAAAAAGCATTTATTAAGCGGAATACATGCCGCGTGAGATTACCAAATCAATTAAAACGAAAAAAATTAAACAATAAACAATAATACGATATTTCTCGATAACTTCAGTGGAAAGTTTTTACAAAGTAACTCAACTAGACACTTAAATGGGACCTTCATAATGCAAAACAAAAATGAAATAATCAAAATCGGAAAAAGAGAATTTGTGGACAAAGAAATAAAAACACTTCAAGTTCTATCGCCAATATTTCAAATCGTAGATTACCTGCACAACTTGCTCCTGAGAAATAGACGACAACTGCAAGATCTCCCTACCAAGCACGGAATGTCATTTATGACCGACATCAGTTTAATTACAATTCTAATCTTAATGTCTTGTATATTTTTAGTCTTCTAGTTCAAGGAAATAAAGCAAGACACTGGAAATTATCCAACCAGCCACCATTCCTATGGCAACCAACAAAATCCAAAATCTTCAGCCACTAAGACTCAACCTTTGCGGGAAGTAGATATTTCAAGAGGGAGAAGTTAACACAGGAACAGGTAAGAAACACACGCCGCCTCCTTTCCATAGACACGTTATCATATTTTAAGCTAATTCGAAATTATTGAAATGCAATTTTGTTAAACTCAAATGTAAGCAGTTCTATGGGAATATTCGTTTTTCATATGAAATAATATTTTCCTAAGTAAGCACAAAGCAAAACATATCAACCGATCACAAAACAATGGATAAAGTTCAGAGGATTGCAACACTGTTGATGATTATGTAATAGCTTATATTAAGCTTAAATAAATAAACAGGTGCCCTTAGAACCACACCTTCCAAAGCCCTGAACACTATTCTCCACCTTCTGCCGTTAGATCTCTTTGGTAAGCAAATCGCATCTTCAGCCGCCATTAGGCTTAACTCAATCCAGACCTGGAAACGAGCCGACTTCGGTCACTCCAAAATCCTGGACAGAAGAACTGCCAGCAATATAGACTATATCTCGCCCAAGCCTTTCTTTGGAACTAAATTCGACTCCTTCTTTCCCACCAGATCGCAATGGGAAGAAGGTCCTCCCCAATGCATCTCTGCATCTTTACACTGACGGCTCCAAATTAGAAGGCAAAGTAGGTAGAGGTATCTTCTCGGAACATTTGGACCTCGATATCTCATTCCGCTTACCTGACTACTATAGCGTGTTTCAAGTGGAAATCATGGCTATAAAGGTAAAGGTAGCCGCGGACCGCCTGAGTCATTTAACTCTACCTAGAGACCACATATGTATGTATCTTCACAGATAGTCAAGCCGCTATTAAATCCCTCACGGGAGTATACACCACCTCCAAAACAGTAATAACATGTCGCTCAGCACTAAATTACATAGCTGAGCACCTGAAAGTATGGCTCAACTGGGTGCCTGGACATAGTAATATTCCGGGTAACTGTAGAGCCGACGAACAAGCGAGAATCGGTACCACTCGTCCTGATTCAGACATTAACCAGCAGTTAGTTGGACAAACCGCTGGTCACTTACAAACTGGAACTGTTACAGGAATTTCTCAGGATTGCAAATATTAATTGGCAGCTGGAACACACCTGCCTGATTACCCGACAGATATGGCCAAAACTTGACCTTAAACGGTCCAGAGAGCTCATCCTACTCGGACGCAAAGCAATTAGCAGTACCGTAGCCGTTAATACGGGCCACTGCCTCATAGTTAGACACGCCGATAGACTGGGAGGACCTTCAAATGACTTCTGTAGGAGTTGCCATGACGAAGAGGAAAAGGAAACCATACTTCACTTCCTCGGCAACTGCCCGGCCCTTTTTTTCGGCTCTCCCTTCTTTGAAGAGCTTATCGAATTAGGCTCTACTCACGCCGGAGACCTAGCTCGATTTATCAGGAGTTCCAAATAGTTCCCAACGACAGGTTAAGTCTGAACACCCTTCCCATTCCAGCCAAATTTATTTTGGCTCCCCGTGAACTGGTTCCACTGGAGACATTGAACTGGCTGGGTGCAGATGGGGTAACAGATTCACCCTCTTCTTCTTAGGTATTTTATGGGGTTCTAAAAATTGTTGTAGCCTTAACTATCGATCATAGTCGTACCTGGAGAATATTTTTTACAAGCATTACTGAAACACTTGATTCAGACAACAGTCCATACAATGGTTCTGGGGAACCAACTAGCTAAACTAATACAATCATCACATATGAAAATAAGTCTGAACCTTATGATTCGATATGTACATGCACATTTTTTGTGTTTTTGTAAAAATTGCTTTAAAGTGCTTTCTATGCTAAAATAGAGTAAAAAAAATTTTATGAAATTTCACAATGGGCCTCTTTGGCCTAAGTGTGCCTTCTTAGGCAGCCACTTTTACCTAACCTAAGCACAAATGTTCTGTCCTTTGGATTAAGTAAAAACTTATTAGAATAAATCGGCGTCTCCAAGTGATCGGATGTGTTTTATTTCTTAAATTGTTTTTTATAACTCCGAATTAAAAATTCGTTAACTTAAATAGTAAAAGAAAAAACGAGATAACAGTCATGACAGTCGCGCGGAAATTTAGTGAAATTATGTTGTTTTTTAAAGACTGTTCTCGTTCTTACTAAGGTTTTCCTATATCTTGTCCGAATGCTTTTTTGATCAGGTGTAAGTATTTACGGTTTTTCAAAATAAAAAGCGTATTTGCATTCAATTTTTTTCTTTTTCAAAAAGTATTAAAAATTAACTTTTATCACTCAAGTATTCTAATTTCAAGTTTATTGTGAAAACATGAGTATATTAGATAGAAAAGGACTATTTCAGCTTATCGACTATTATTCTCTGTTATTACACGTCTAAATTGAAAGAAATATTCAACAAAAGTAAAGTAATGCTGATATTTCGAAAAACCGCAGATATTGGAATCTGGTGAACTAATAATTCCGTGTGTTCCATAAAAACAAAAATATTTATAAAAATTGAATAAAAATATAATAACAAAAATGACAATCTCCCTAAAGTTATAACTATGGATGTAAGCGGCATATAACAAATTTAAGCAACAATAAAAAAATTCACAAACATATTCTCATCTTGATGAGTGTTTTGAACAAAGTAAATTTCTTATGCTGATCAGTCTTTTATATATTTTTTTTTTTTGTAAACAAAAATTTTCATATCTGCTCTTACTTTTTTTTATGTAGAAATATATATGACAAAACTAGACGAACACAACTAAAGCACTATAGTGAAGGCTCCAATTGTCAATTGCGATCAAAAATTAATCTAACATACACTACACGTTAATAATATTGTGATAATGTTGGCAAATCAATTATAAAATTACATACATTCATTTAAAATAATTAAAAAATTAAATATTTGCCTTATTTTGCTACTGGTTCACTGTTGCTTGGCTTTTCTCCTCGTAGGATTTTCTGAATTTCTAAAAGTGACTTGCCCTTTGTTTCTGGAACACAGAAAAATACAAAAACAGTTCCTAAAACTGTAAAAGCAGAGAAAAGCCAAAACGTTGGACCTATACCCATTGAAGTGACTAGATTGACAAAAGTTTTTGTAATAATAAATGCAAGAATCCAATTTGATGTTCCAGCAATTGATCCGGCAAGAGAGCTTATTTCGACTGCAAATAATTCTCCCATCATAAGCCACGGTACTGGCCCAAATCCAAAGGAGAACATAATTATAAATACACAAAGACATAAAATTGGTAACCATCCAAAGTTTTCAACTGATGTCGCATCGTTGTTTTGGAAGTAAAAATAAATGCCCATAAAAATTGTGCAGATTGCCATTACTGATGATGATGCCAGAAGCAAAATGCGCCGACCCAATTTATCGACAACCATCGAAGAGACGAAGGTAGCGACCACCTGCATAACGCCAACCAAAATTGATGCAATCATGCTGTCTATTCCTGTATTAGCCGACTGAAATATAAATAAAAAAAAACTTTATGTATTGAACATATACTAAGTTGTGTTTAAATTTAATGAAGACATTAATATAATATTTAAATTGTTATATAGTAAAGTAACAAGCAAGAAGTCACATACAGTGGCGAAGATTTACTATTAAAAGACGATAGCCAGATAGTACGCTAAATTTATGTTTGTTCTTCTGGTTTTCGGAAAAAATGAAACCTTCTGGATAAAAACTTACTTGAGTGGACACAAACAATTTATTCAAAACCAAGAAAGTGAAGGAACGAATTTCGAACAAATTCATTAAAAACAAGAAGAGGATACCAGAGATTACACTGTATTTAACAACATTATCCCGTGGCAAGAAAGTTCGTTTCGTAACCAAAAAATTCCGCGGGATCACGAAATTTCAATTTCTCAACTTTTTCTTACATACAAAAACAGGCGAAATTTGTGTTCGCGTTACTGCTTCCCGTTTTGTAAGTTTTAGCATATCGAATGAGTCAGTTCGTGCACCAGATAAAATTTCTCGGTCAAGTTTATGCTGCTGGCGGGAAGCTGTTTACGTGTTTACGTTTACGAAATTTACACCATTTTTAGAGCCCCAAAAGAAGTAGAGAATAGAAAATGGGTAAGTTCGTGCGAACGCATTGTATCAACAATTGTATACGGAACAGAACTCTTGGTGAAAGACATGCATGTAAGATGTCATCTATTGTTAATTTGCAGTAATGCAAAAACAAGACATTGAACTCCCCTCATTCCTCTTACAACAATAACACAAAAAACCGAATTGTTTCAGTCGTGTAAATTATTCAATGATATTATTGCTATATGATTTGCTCACTGTGTTCCAGGGTTTGTATGCTTTGTAGCTCGCGACCCTAATTTCCTAGGTTGGATGCTTCCATAAAGCATTTAAAGAATTTGAAAAGGTTTAGAGAAAGTTCTGATACTCAAGAGCGACGTAGATTATCTGAATTATTCTTGTTTACGATAACAGCTTGTTTCGGTGTCCTCACACAATGTGTGCATTGCCCGGGTGAAATTGACTTTGTGGAGCAACCCTAGACGCTTTTGGCAATTTGTAAACCCTAAGCGAAAAACTGATGGTTAACCCTCTTCATTAAGGGTCGGTGACAGATGTGTTAGTGATCCTCTTACGATTGCCAACCTCTTAGGCTGTTCCTGATCTCTTTGGCTAACCTGATCTTCTACGAAGCTACTGTTGAACCTAACTGATAGTTTCTCAGCCGGTCCCGACAGCATCCTTATCTCAGTTTTGAAAAACTAGTGTATCAGTATTTTCATTTCACTGGTTTTCAACTCTACCATAGACGAACGAACTCTTGTTAGACTCTAGAAGACCAAAGACTTGGGCGTTTGGCTAAACTCTCATTTCTTCTTTGAGGTTCACTCGACGCAATAGTTAATAAAGTTAATGCTACCCTAGGCTTTATTTACCCTTTGAGTGCTGAGGGGTGTGAACGCGCTCATTATCCATACAAATAAAAATTTAGGGCATTCAAAGGGTTAAAAGGAGGTTTAAAAAATGTGACAGCCTTATTTTACAAGGCTCCTTTATTGTATTTTCGTCAGGCCCATATGGAACCCCCCTGTGGCAAGTACGTTTGAAATCGTTTTTTCGGAATGAATTTTTTTTTTGAGTGTATATTGACTCCGATTTAGCATACTGTTGCTAAACGAAAGGTTGTGTAAACAAAGATCCACGGCCCAAGTATACTACTTAGATGTAGACTAAATCGGAGCAGAAACAGCTGCTACCTCTCGTGCCAGTGACATTACGCTGGACCCGTCAGTCTTTTTTAAGCAGTCCTGAAAGTTCGAGCAGAGTGTGAACCGTTGCGTGGCTAATATATTTTTCGCAGAATGTATAATATCGACATCAGAGTGAAAAATAAGGTAAGAATATTATATTATACATCATATACATTGGAGGACCTTAGCCTGCAACAACGTCTTCTGGAGCTCGAGGACGGCCAACTACCAAGCTGAAGTGCAAAAATGGTTTTGTTTTTCCTTCTCGGAGATCAGGTATGTAAAATTTCTTGTTCTCACTATTTCCCCTTTTATATTTTTTCCTCCTATTTTTCGCTCTTAACTGTGTCGTGGTCTCTCTCTCGCTAAATCGGAGCAGAACCATTTTGTCTTTTTCTCATGTATTGACACGTAATTTATTTGTTATACAGATCGGCAATCTCCTGTACCACCAGTACTTGGCCCAAAAGGCGATGCTTCCAATGCTATTACGATTGAAGAGTTTTGGAGCAGTCTATTTAACTAGGAGATGATTAACATTATTGTCGAAAATATCAACTTGAAAATTGAAGAAGAATGCCTTGCACCCGTTGTTCAAGATAAAGCAGAAAGTTACCATAACCACACTGATGAAGTCGATAATCGTCTGTGCGACAAAACGCATGGCATTACGTTCTACAGATGTGTCTTGTTGAGGCAAGGATTGGGGTTTTTGTCAGCGTGTCTGCATTTTGATGAAAAACTCGATAGATGAAAATGATAGATTTGCACCCATGCGTAAAGTATAAGATATTTTTATAGATAACTGCAAGAATAACTACACTCCTAGCAGTGAATGTACTGGGGACGAGCAGATATTGAGTTTTCGAGGACGTTGAAAGTTTCCCGTTTACATGAAGGATCAGCCTGACAAGTATGGTTTAGAAATGATCATTTTCAACGACGCAGAAACTTCGTTTATGTTAAATAATTTTTGTATTCAAATAGTAACACTGTTCATGCTATTATTTTTTTCTTATTTCAGGTCCTTGCTATACCGTATTTAGGTAAAAATACAGTTACAGTACCAAGAGAAGAAGCGATTACAGAGTACTATTTTCGATCAGTCACTGAGCCGATTTACAACACCAATCGATCAGTTACGTGCCACAATTGGTACAAATCTATACCTCTACTCGAACGTATGCTCAAAGATCCGCACAATCTACAAATAACTGGAACTGTAAGAAAAAACAAACGAGAGATCACTGCGGAATTCAAAGTTGCTCTGAAGGAGAGGCCAGCTATAAAATTTTGCAACACAAAAAATTTCACCATCCTCTCGTATGCCCCAAATAATCGAAACAAAATCGTGTTGATAAATCGAATATTGTAAGGCATTATAATAAAACGAAAGGAGGAACAAACAACTTCGATAAGCTTTGTCATTCCTACACTGTGAGCGGCAGAACAAATCGATGGCCTGTGAGAATTCTCTATGGGATTTTGGACCAAGCTATCGTCAACGCTCGAATTCTGCTAGCATATAAATGTAAAAAAGAGAACACCAACAAAGAAGTGACGGCCATCGAGTGTCTAGAAAGCTTACAGTTGTATCTCGTAAATCCGTATTTACAGCGGAAATTCGAAAATATTTCGTTGCGTAAAGATTTGAAATTTGGCATCGCTGCGATATTGAAAAAAGACAATGTAGTTGTAGAACACAGATTCGTTATGTGTAATGATTGCGTAAATAATTTAAAAAAAAACTGGACAAGTGCGAGTTCTACAACGTTTTTTTAAATTGGACCCAAATTTGTTTGTGGTAACTAACAAAAGTATGTTTGGTACCGTTTATTCTTGAATACGTGGACTAAGACCGAGTGATAGAAGGTATTCTGATATTTAATTTTTTTGATTTCTCACCTCCGCCACACTCGCAGTATTACGTGCGCTCGCTAAGCGTGCGGCGTCCCTGACCGCTTTGTCACTTGACGGAGCGTCGAGCTTTAGGTGCTTAGTGCGGTAGGTACAAGGAGTGACGGATGCCTGGCCTAGTTAAGTCGAACGAGTAGTACCAATAATTTATCCTAAGAACAAACTTAACATTGTAGTTGAAAAACTGTTCTCCCATACATTCCAACAGCGCATGTAAGTTTGTACGCACAATATTGAGAGATTTACCATGCTATTTTAAAATCATAGACTTCTTTTATGTTTTCCTGTAATCTATAAGTGAAGAACTATTTTCTGTATTGTAGTTTACTCGTTTGGAGACGGAGTTGGATCAATGCGTTGAGCGGCAAGACCAACATGCCGTGGGTCCCGGGTTCGAGCCCAGATGACCGTGAGCTTTTATTAAGAAATTAAAATAATCCACTCCGCCTCTGGGCTGTCGTCTAGCTCGCAGCAATGCAAACAAGACTCAAGTTTCCTCACTTCCCTTACCCTAATTCCCTTCCGGCCAAAACCATGCTAACGCATCAAAGGGTTGTCCCCTAGGATTTGGCCACATCGTATAAAAAAAAAAAAAAAAAAAAAAAAAAAAAGCAACTTGCCTTTAATTTTAACTACGCTAAAAACTTCATTATTTATCCCTCCGATTTCGATTTTTTATTTTATCTGGCAGTACTTTTGTATAGGGATTTCTTGAGCATGGTAGTCTGCTGTGTGAAAATGTTAAAAAAAGCATGCAATACAAAGTAGTTATGTGAAAAGTACAATTATTTTAATGAATTGAATGACTTTAGTACTTACTTCAAATATCGTATTTGTGTAAAAGATGACAGCGTTTATACCGCTTAGCTGTTGGAAGAGCATAAGACCCAATAAGATAAGTAAAGCTTTCTTCGATGTTTTATTAAGCAGTGCGGCTCCAACGGAAACTGAGCTTGCTTTAATTCTATCATCGTCAGCTTTTAATTCAGCTATTTCTTCTGCGTAATTGTATTCTTTTCCACGCAACCATTGAATTGACTTTATTGCACTTTCAGTTTTGCCTTTACTGATCTACAAAAAATATTTAAGAAATCATACCGAAAACACATAATTAGAAAACAATCTTACCAAGTACACTGGAGACTCTGGCATCAATAGAAATACAGCACCGAATATAAGCGGAATTACACCACCAATAATGCTCATAGTAAACACTGTTAGCTTCCATCCAATCACATAAACGAATAGTATGCCAATAGTAATCATTAGTTGAAAAAAGCTTCCAAGTTTGCCTCGAATTTCTTTCTGAGCTATTTCTCCAGTATAAATTGGTGCCGTGACACAGAATGCTCCTCCTGAGACACCCAAAATGTATCTAGCAGCGTACATCATTTCAACGTTTTGAGCCCAAATGAGTAATGCCCAGCCAAGCGTAAATGGTAGTACGAGAAATAGCATAGTCAATTTTCTGCCAATTGCATTCATTAGAAAACCAATAGGTATACAAACACTTGCTGCGCCTAATGTCATTGCTGCACTGATCCAAGAATATTGTTCTTTCGAGATTGAAAATCCATATTCAGACTTATCTACTAAACGGGTCTCAGCTGGTGATGTCCATCCCAATAAAACACCAGCAGCTAGGGCACCTCCTGCTGCAGCAAGTGCAGCTACATACTGCGGCCAAGTACGTGATGGGTTTTCAGTTTGACCCATATTAAGAAGGTGCTCCTGTTCCTGTAGAAAAAAAAAGCTGTTAAATTTAATTGTTTTGGAAAAAGCAAAATAAAAACGAGAATTAAAAATTTTTAGAAATGCAAGAAATACGAACTACGAGGGCAGGCTGAAAAGAAAAGCACACATGCCTGTAAAAGGTAAACAAAATTGTCGGCGTTTGGAATCAACATTCGTTCTGCTTAAGCATGCCAAGTTTGAAAAAGTTTTGTTTATCAGTTTGTTTTTAGCAGCAAAACAGTGAAGACGTGTTTTCGTACGGTATCAACGCGAGTTTAACAGCGCGCGATTATCGAATTCTTAACTTAATTTATCGTCGTTTGAAGGTGGTTTGTGGTGATGATATCGTTAATAGATCGACTGTGAATCGATGGGTCAGAAAATTTTGTGGTTGTGAACCTGAAAAGCTGTAATTGTTGATAACAAAAAAAACGCAGCGGACGCACTATCACTGTCACAGACGATGAACATCGCAAACTCGTGGACGATTTGATTCCAAGTAATCGACGAATCACTCAAAATAGTGGGATATCTAAGTAACGTGTCGGCTTCGTTATTGAACAATTGGGATATCGTAAAATCGGGAAGAGAAAAGTCAGAGTGCTGAATATCGATACGGGGACTCTCCTCAGACGAAAACAATTCAAAATACAACTATACGCAATCTTCTTTTAACTGTGTTTTGTAATGCCAAACGAGTTTATGTTACCGGCCGTGAATTCTTCTAGATACACAGTAACTCTAAAACAACTCCGACGTCGAGTTAGAGGCATTCTGGCTCCAATAATCTTGCAGCATGACAAAGCTCCTCCGCACATTTCGCTCGCCTCCGAAGAGGCTCTGCGAAGCCTCAAGTTTGCGCCGATTTTACATCTTGCCTACTCACCCGATCTCTGCTCTTGCGATTTTTACTTTTTTCCACTGCTAAAGAAAGACCTCAAGAGCAAACATTTTAACTCAGACGATGAGGTAAAGTCAACATGTATTCGAGAAAAGACAGAACAATTCTTCAGTGGCAGGATACGAGAACTCGTCACACGTTGGGAGAAGTATGTTGAACTTAACGGTGACTATGTTGAGAAATAAATTCGTGATTTTGAAGCTAAAGACTTGTACTTTAATGGACTTTTTGCCTTATCGTTATATTAAGTCTATCTGTTTACTTCTGTGTAAAAAGTAAACCGGTCCGAAACGTTTTTCCCTTTAAAAGTTTTCGATTAATCGTTTTAAACGTTGCTTTAAAAAACGTTTCACTAGCTAAACGTTTTCTTACGAAACGTTTAAACGTTTTTTGCTATGAAACGTTTATTTATACCTAAACGTTTTTTTACAAAACTAAACGTTTAATAAGTTTCTTAGAAAAGGGTAGCTTTGTAATGTGTAGACCGAACGATTTGGATGATTCTTTTTTTGTTGTATACAGTATTTTCTCCCATTGCCTCTAAACGCTCCTGCTTTAATCTGTTAAGTTCAAACTGAGCCTTTCAACCCGCTTTCTGCGAACTTGCGCTTTCGTAGTAGGCTCGATTCAGTCGACGCGAATCTAATAGCCCACAAAAAGACCGAACGTAGACCGAACGATTTGGATGATTCTTTTTTTGTTGTATACAGTATTTTCTCCCATTGCCTCTAAACGCTCCTGCTTTAATCTGTTAAGTTCAAACTGAGCCTTTCAACCCGCTTTCTGCGAACTTGCGCTTTCGTAGTAGGCTCGATTCAGTCGACGCGAATCTAATAGCCCACAAAAAGACCGAACGTAGACCGAACGATTTGGATGATTCTTTTTTTGTTGTATACAGTATTTTCTCCCATTGCCTCTAAACGCTCCTGCTTTAATCTGTTAAGTTCAAATTGAGCCTTTCAACCCGCTTTCTGCGAACTTGCGCTTTCGTAGTAGGCTCGATTCAGTCGACGCGAATCTAATAGCCCACAAAAAGACGTACTCTAAATTAATGTGAAATTCTTTCTAAGCCGGGACAACATATACCTATACATTAATCTAACTTAAATTTAACTAATTTAATTTTTTAATTGTCGTGTATTTACTATAATTTGGTTTTGTTAGGATGCACACTAGAGAGTGCCAGTGCTTGTTTGCACTCTACTTATAATGCACAACATACTAGTGTATTGAATTTATTAGTATTAAATCCGTAGTGTATGTGAAATGAGCATTCTTAATTATGTACATATTATCAAAATTATCGAGAAATTATGTGCACACGTAGAAAATAGAAATTACGGATGATTGTAAAAACAAATAAAATCTAAATCATTGAGGTGTTACTGTATTTGCGCAGCGCTTTCCTGGAATAAATGAATTGCCTCTTCGGGATGGACACTACTCCACTATATGCACAATGTTTCGCAGTACTCTGCATACTTGTGAGAGTCGTAGGCATAGTTTCTTTTACATTTCAAAGCGGTTTATTTATAACCATGAGGCGATCTTGGGTATGGGAGTACGTTCTACGCAAAGGCAATAAAGCTCTTTGTACTATTTGTAGCTTTGGGGAAAATAACAAGTTCTACTGCGATGGAGGTACAACCATAGGTAACCATTTGAAGAATGTGCATAGCATCTATCCGCCGAGTGATCATAAACAGCAGAACAAACGAAAAACATTAAGGTAAGTAAAAAATTTTTTATTCAAGCATAACAGTAGTAGTACTACATTTTACTTATAAAGTGCCTGTAACTTTGGCGATCTTTCTTAATGGTTTCTTGGAAAATTTAAAAACCATTTATTTTTTTATTGTTAGGAAGATCAGTCTATTGACGACACGTCTTATAAAGCAGCTTTTCATTTCTAATTTCTGTTCTTTTTAGAATCCGAGTAGATGAAAGTGACGGCGATCCTGGTGCTGTCACAAGTTGAAGAAATGCAATTGGCGAAAGCGTTAATGGTGAAGTGCATGATTCATCTCAATCAACTTCAACAGGACAAGATGATGAAAATTATATAACACCAAAAAAGCGTCGCCGTCGGACTAACCTTTGTCGTTGTACATTATCAACAGAAAACAGCGAGCTAACTGCATGTACTTCCACGCGAACGGAGAACATCCGTCTAGCGAGGATGGTTGCTGCGACATAGATTCCACTGTAATTTGTATCACATGCAGGTTTCGCAGACTTTATAAAAGTAGCTAGCTGTACCTGGATACCAGGTCTGCCAGGAAGAAGCGTTGAAAACCCGGACAGCGGACTGCTGGAAATCCCTCGCTCAACATTCGTATCTGCCTGTAACATGTCATATAATTGACAATCAATGGATGGTTAAATCTTACACGCTATGTACTAAGAATGGAAGAGCGCCACACAGCCGAAAATAAGGTATCTGTGTTGAATGTTCTGGCTGATAGAAAAATAAGAAGTGCGAGTGCGGCGCTCAGGCTAGAAATCTCGGTTACGGTTATCGCCAGCTTCAATGGTGCGGCCGCTAATACACAATTTGGTAAACAATCACATGAAACCTCTCGAAAGTAAAGGAAATTAAAGATATTGCCGCTAGCCAGTGCGAAAAACGGTCAAGTTATTGACGTGGGATATGTTTTCGGATGTGTCAGGAAGACTTACAGCCTTACAGTTGTTTAAATCCAGAAAATGTTAATATGCTGGTCTTTTTATACCAAAATAAACATGCGTGCACTTAAGATTCAACACGGATATTTCATGCGACACCACAGGTAATGACCACGCTGAA
The DNA here is from genome assembly GCA_964036015.1 of Leptarthrus brevirostris. Classification (NCBI taxonomy): domain Eukaryota; kingdom Metazoa; phylum Arthropoda; class Insecta; order Diptera; family Asilidae; genus Leptarthrus; species Leptarthrus brevirostris. The sequence continues at coordinate 14,169,857 of OZ038373.1, forward strand.
GTGACAGTTTATTTTTCTTATTTATTATAATTTGTTTTCAAAGTTTTTACTAAAGCCTTAACAAAGAATCATGAACGCCAACGATATTGTCATTCTCTTTCCTTCCCTATTCTCAAAAAATATTTCTTCCTATTTAGCATTTATGTACTTGTTGACTGAACCATGGAAAAAACTACATCACTTCCACCTAAGTTCCAAATTTTGTCTCATAATAGGTCTGTTCCCTGATCAGAATGCGGGATCTCGCATGTGCACGAGCTTACACATTTTGCGTTCCATAGCGCTTCGTGCCAGGAAAAATGGCGGAGAAAAAATTGACGTCACATGTTCCCCTGCTGCACGAACTTACCCAAACTTTTTAGTTGGTGCATGATCGGCCATCTTTTTTTGCAAAAGTACAAACAGCTGTTCGGTGCTTTGGTTTAGAAAGTGAGGTTAGGTTGAGTGCCTGTTTCATAGTCAATTAGTGAATTGATTGAATAAAGCTATTAATAAAGCAAAATTTGGTGATTGAAAATTAGTTAGATTAACAATTTATAATTAGAAGTGCGGTTTAATTAAATTCCGTGTGTTCTGTGAATTTTCTTCTTGATTTTTACGGGTTTGCATGAAACATGTTCCCTCGACTTTTTGGTTTGTGTACACTTTTTCTCCCACCATATGAGTAAGTATTTACACGGAAAGTTTGTGCACGAAAATCGGTGGAACAGACCTAATAGCAATGCGGGAATGTTCTCTATAAAAGAAAAATCCAAATCGATCCATGCGTAACAAAGTTAGGTTCCGCACCCAACCATACTACCACCACCCGTAAATATTACTTTTTTTTTTCTAAAAAACTTATTAAACGTTTTGTAAAAACACGTTTAATTAAATAAACGGTTGGCAAAACGTTTCGTACTAGAAAAACGTTTCGTAAGAAAACGTTTTTAGAAACGGGTTTTCTAAAAAAACATTTAAACGTTTAGACGATTTAAAGTTTAATAAGGAGACCTAGTAAAAAGTAAGTAACAATTTTTTCTGGTGAAGAGGGTGAAAGTGCGAAAGTTAACAGACGCGTTGTGGGTAAAGTGATGGCAACTAAAGAACTGCCAAAAGTAAATTTCAGTGCAAAGATCAGTACGTTTACAAGAAATCATAAAAATAAATAAAAATGAATAACAATTTACTGGAAAAGTTAATCGTAATTTTTATTTCTAAGCTGTAACTTGTCAAACATCAATCAGCTTTTAGTTGTCAACTATAAAGCAGAACAATTCTGTCGAAATTTTGTACCCACTCATCAGCGTGTGTAAAATCTGGACAGAAGGGGAAATTACTCGACTGTCAAATTTTTTCAAGTCCAAAAGTCTACGAGGAAGTAACTAAAGGAGAAGCCCTACCGTGTATATGTCGTGTGTGTGAGAATGGCAAGTTTTTGTTCTGCGGCTGGGTCTTAGCTGTCAAATTTGTTGGCTTTTTACTACGGTCAATGCGAATTATTATTTTTTAATAATAATAATAATACTTTATTAAAAAACACATTTGAGCTATAAAGCTATTTGCGCAAACTCTAAAGAAAATTCTACTGTAAACTATTAAAATCAAACAAAAGTAACAAAACAAACTAAGAAAGTGAACAAGAAAGAAAATTATGAAAAGAAGAAAGGGAAAAGCAGATCTTGCATGCATATAAGAGAAGGAGACTATCTAAGTGAAGAGCAGAAATATAATAAAGTCTTTAACTTGAAACTTCCAAGGGACCGAAGGGTGCAGACAGCCAAAGGAAGAGAATTCCAAATTCTAACACCATGAATAAAGAAAGTGCGTGAAACGAGTAATGTGCGAAACCTTGGTACTAAAAGATACCGTGTAAGACGTGTGGACAGAGGCATAGTACTGTCCTTCAGTCAACCAGGATTCAGATTTATAATTTAAAACATCATGACGATATCGATATCTGAGGTAATGATCAAATGAGCATCCAAAGATTTGCCTGAAAATTTCCGAAATATGATAATACCTACGCAAACAAAAGATGTACCTAGAGCAAGAATTAAACGCCACGTTAAGCATTCGGCGACTCTGGGAATCTATATTACAAAAAACAACATCTCCATAAGTTAATATAGGAATAAGCAGAGCTTTAACTAACCTTAGACAAAGGTCGCGGTGTGCAGTCAGCATAGCGCCATAGACTTCGTAACCCTCGGTAAACCCTTGAAACCTGGACGTCAATATGCTGATACCAAGTAAGCTTAGCGTCAATAGTCATGCCCAAACTTCTAACATTTTCGAATTAGTTGATACGCATGTTGTTCAGATACAGTGGTGGGATCGTAGAAGATAAATCAATTGTTCGATTATACAAAACAATACTCTGGGTCTTGACTGGATTTAGTTCTAGCTTATTGTTAAGGGCCCAAGAGCTGATTAGCTTTAAATCCTCGTTAAAAGCAGCTATACAGGATGGTATATCATTTAAAGGAGAGGAGTGGAACAATTGCACGTCATCTGCATAGAGCATTACAGTACAATATTTGGGAATTGGCACAAGATCATTAATATACATTATAAATAAAATGAGACCAAGTATTGATCCTTTAGGAACTCCTGAGTGTATTCCTAGCATCCTAGAACAGTTAAAGTCAGCGACCGTAACCTGACTTCGCTCAGTAAGGTATGAGTGCAAAAAGTAACAACAGAATTGGAGAAGTCAAATTACGCTTCTATGCTTCGACCTGAATCCATTCTCAAGTCTGGAAATCAAATCATAATGATCAAGATATGATTTAATTTGATCAAAGAGCAAACTTTCCAGTGCCTTTGAGAGAACTGAGAGAATACTAATGGGCCTGAAGTCCTGGGGTCCCCTAACTTTATCACTCTTCTTAATAGGATGAATCATAGGAATTTTCCAAATCGAAGGAAACGAAGCCGAATTAAAGATATGCTGAATTGGCTTAATTATGAAGGGGAGGATTAATTTAAAAAAGCTCAGATCTATACCGTCAAACCCAGTAGCATTAGACTTAAGGGGCGGAGCTTCTCCTGTAAATGGGTTAAAAAATCGTTTTTTTTTTCATTGTTATTCAATTATATATGCATTAAGAAATACGCATGTAAAATTTCAGGCTGGAATTCGCAAAATTGTGGAAGTTATGAGTTTTTTTGTCACGTCGTGTTCGACCTCCGGATTTTGACGCGCCGATCTAATGATCGCTTTCCGGCGGTCAATTCTCTTGGGTGCTATTGAAAACTCATTATGAGTGAAAAATGATTTTATGGATTCAGGAACTTTTCTAGAAAACATACTCCCTATTTATGAAACTCTATCTGAAGATGCACTTATGGAAAGATGTTTGGGAAATTTTTCGCAAAATGCAAACGAAAGTTTCAACGCGCTCATTTGGCGATTAGCTCCGAAACACGTGCATGCAGGTTTTAAAATCGTCCAAATCGCAACTTTTATAGCCACAGTCATTTTTAACGATGGTTTCAACGGTGTCTTGAAAATCATGGAGGTTTTGGAATTGAAAATTGGCCCGTCGTGCAAAGCGGCTGCCGAACAACGCGACAATGATCGGCTACTACGTCAAGCGCGCGCCTCATCCGCACAGACTAAAGAAGCCCGAACCCTTGCGAGAATGGAGAAAATGAAAGAAAATCAACTTTACGAAGAGTCAGAGGGTATGCTTTATGAACCAGGAATAGCAGAATAGTGCTTTCATATGGGTAAGTTGACAAAAACATACTTATTTTGGAACTAAAAACCTTAAGCGCGTTTTTCTCGAACCCATGCTTTTCAAACTGGCGTGCACGATAACTAAAAAACGGCTTGACCAATTTTAAAAGTTTATATATCAGATTAAAGCGTATTAAATTTCGAATGGAACATCGTCGAGAAAGTTGTATAATAAATAACACACTTTTGTTAAACAAATTTGTTGAAAAAAAATGAAAATTTTGCAAATTTTGTTGTAGTTTTTGTAAAAATCATTTTTTTTTTTAACAAAGACGTCGTTCCATAGAGGACTGAAAAACAAACAAAAAACATATCACATTGTTTGTTCCAGAATCAACTCCTGAGGCTCTACAGTGCACGCCATTTACCTCTGCGAAAATAACATGTCCCACTTTGAGCAACCATATCTCAGGAACGACTCAATATTTTTACATAAAACTAACAATGTAGCAGTTTCTAATAAAGAATAATAATTTCATAAAAAATTCAAGATTAGGCAACCCATAGTTTTTTTTTAAATCCACGCTCGAAATTAAGGAGCGAAAAACCCCGTTTACAGGAGAAGCTCCCCTTAAGCGATTTAAAAGCAAAAATGATTTCATTAATTGTGACATTTCGAAATGAATACTGGGATTGAGTTTCTGTTGATATTGACGTGATACTTTGATCTCCTGGAGTTCGTTCGGAAACACAACTATAGCTGACTATTGTCACATATAGCTAACTATTGCCGTTCGGAAATCACAATAGCTGACTATTTTTGATAGCTATGACCGTTCGGAAACTCGCAATAGTTGACTAAATAGTCAACTATTCTTGACTCTGCTAAAACGACGAGCTAATAGTAGCTATCACACATACATATAAAACACATATAAATTCCCTTGAAAGTGACAGATAAAACAATTCTGACGGGTTTTTTACAAATTGTGAAAATATATAATTTTAAATGAAATATGGATGATGAATAAACAATTAATTTAATATTTTAGAGTACGGAAATGAACCACGGTATAGAGAATACAAAAAATCTCAAGAGTAATCCTCTAAAGTGGATAAATGGTTCCCTAAAAATTGTTGTTATTTGCTATCATTATCTGACATTATATCGTAGCTGCAATTCAATACATTTGCAAGGGACAGCTCTGACTATTTGATAACTATATATCGTTCGGAAATGAGAACGTATATAGCTGACTTTGACACAACTATTGCAATAGTTAGAGCTGACTACGACTACGACTATAGTTGTGTTACCGAACGTGCTCCTGGGGGATAGTTTGATATGCTATTGACAAAATAGGTATTTCGTTCATTAACGTCAATATCATCTACGTTTTGCTTTTTTGGGACCATTCCAGCGTCTCTGATATTTTTCCAGATGATCCTGGATGGCAAAGATGAATCAAACCTACCCTGGTAGTAATAAATTTTGGCTTTCCGAATTTCTGCTGTGGTTTTATTGCGGAGCCTTTTATAGTTAGAGTATAACTCGTTCGTCCTGGATTTTTCCCAATAATGGTAGGCGAAATCTCGTTCAGTTATCAAATTCCTGACCAAACGATTGAACCAAGGTGAGTGTTTACTAGCTGTAAAGGATACTTCAGGAACATGTCATTATATATTCTAGGGACAGTTCCATTGAAAAAATTGTCTTGATCATTGACACTAATAGTGTGAAAAATATTTACCCAATTTACCTGAAGCTTTGTATCGATTAAATTATCTGTGATTACTCTTTTGTTATCCCGAAATTTAATGATCATCCGGCAGGGCTTAGCAGAGGGTACAATTCTTAATGAAGCTAGAACAGTATGATTTTCACTTATTCCAGGCATAGCCACTTCAGTAACTGATGAGACCATTTCTTTATTAATAACGATAATTAAATCGATTAGTCTTGCTTTATCGTGGGAATATCGTTTTGGTTCCGAGTTCACAACATGTAGCCCAATATTATTCAGGTGCGACAGAAAATCAATGAGCATTATTTTCCAACAGGTTGATGTTGAAGTCTCGTCTCCACAGATTAAACACGTACTGTAGGCTCCACAGTACTGAGATAATACATCATATTGCGGACCTATGTCAGTAATTCTAGGTGGAAATTATTGTAAATTTAAATGTCTACTTTGACCGGACTAAAAATCGCAGGTTCACAAAACTTTTTTATTTCACTTTTTAAGCACACAGGTACTTGTATCTTATTTGAATTTTACATCCTAGGGTTGCAGAAATTTTTCCTTATGTAAAGTAAGAACGACCTATAGAAAGGTCATGATAGGTAAATAACTCTATATTCATGCACATATAGATTAAAAGAAGTTATATATAAACATCGAAAAAGATATCACCATTGGGTAGTCACATTCTATTCATAACTCAAAGGAATTATTAAAGTACATACCTAGGTAGAACTACATCGAATTTTAACAAATACGTAATTTATACATATTTAGAATGCAACAAGTAAATAGAGTTTTACCGTTGATTGGGATCCATATCCTGCTGCAGCTGATGTGCTTGCGTCTAAAAGATGTGATTCTTCGCCCCTAACACTTTGTTCTTCATCCATTGTTATTAGATTTCTTTTGGATTTAACAAGTTCTCAATGAAAAGATATCCCTTAAAAAGATGAAAATGTTTTGGAAATACGTCTTCCTGTCTCCTGCTAAAGAGCAAGTACTGAGTTCTGTAGGACGAAGATCTCGATTTTGAGCATGCCCAACACATAACCGAAAATAGTTTCAAGATGGCATGAAAGCAATAATTACATATTGCAATAAATTTACACAAAATTTTAACGGTACGATTTTACTGGACTGAAATAAATTTCTTTTATCAAATAAACAATTAAAATTCAGTTATGACAACAATTCCCGCCCCCAAACGTCAATAAAAAACAGCTGGAAACTGACATGAGATAATTTTGTAGAGTTAAAACTTGAAACACACATGAAAGCGTATTGTGTGGGGAGAGAGCGAGGTGGAAAGCACAGTGGTTTGCAGAGTTGAAAAAGCTTGCAAAAGTAATACTAGAAAAGCTCTTTTCAATAGTATAAAAAAGTAATAAGATATGCGGATAACCTGTACAGCGAAGAGCAACTATAGGAAATATAAGCGAACTATTGTTGGTTTTGTGGATTATCTTTTTCTTTATCTAATGGCTTAATTCTGTGGTCACATGGAATAACTTGTAAGTGTACTGTGGTCATCTCCAATGCCTTATCTTCTGTCGAGAAGCATATGCAGTTCTGAGATGTTTTTGATGCGATCTTTAATCTGCTTCCGTTCCATTCGTTAAGACGATGTGACGTGTTACGACGCGGTGGAAAATGCGCTGCGACAATAGAATTCCGCTGTAGCCGATCCCAAGCCCAGTTGAGAAAGGAAAAGGGAAACCCACGCACGAGCCAAAACATCTCGGCTTAGAAAGTACCGTTGATGCGGGGCGATGGTTCCTTTACAGAATCGGTAGAGGAGACACTGGAACTGCTTATGAGCACGCATTTTCCCGGTAACTCTGACGCAAAAAGGGCGGCATATTGTGCGGGTAGACCGACTAGATCGGAGCTACCAAGCCTGGATTCCGCCAGCTACATAGTAGCACAGGACAGGGTTGAATGGGCAATTAAAACTTTTGCGCCATACAAGTCACCAGGAATAGACGGAATCTGGCCTATCATGCTGTAAAAAGCACAGGCTTCAGTTATTCCGTGGCTTAGGGTGATATTTAAAAGTTGCCTCTTCCACTGCTATGTCCCTCTAGCTTGGAGACAGGTCAAGGTGATCTTTATCCCCAAGGCAGGAAAAAGTGGACACATAATCGCTAAGGACTTCAGACCAATTAGCCTTTCATCGTTTTTACTTAAAACACTAGAAAGACTTCTCGACGGAAACTTGCGTGAGCGTATTCTACCAAGAGGGGTGAGCGGCTCCCAGCACGCATATACAAAGGGAAAGTCAGTTGAAACTGCGCTGCATGTAGTAGTAAGAACGGTTGAGCAGTCACTTAGTAACAGGGAATACACGTTGGGAGTGTTTCTTGATATTGAAGGGGCTTTCAACAACGTCAAGGCTGAAGCAATTCGCGATGCCCTTATGTCTCACGGTACATACCACTCTATCTGCCAGTGGATTGACACAATGCTATCAAGCCGCCAGATCCACACAAAACTGGGCAACCACGAGAGAGTCAGGTCCGTAGACAGAGGAACACCCCAAGGGGGCGTATTGTCACCATTATTGTGGCTCCTAGTGGTCAACGATATCCTGATCTCACTTGAAAGAGATGGGATAAAGATGGTGGCTTATGCAGACGACCTGGCCTTACTGGTATCAGGAAAGTTCCTAAGCACCATGAGCGAGTTGATGGAGAGAGCACTAGGTAAAGTCCACAGATGGGCGAAGAACTGTGGCTTATCGGTCAATCCTCAGAAGACGGAGGCAATCCTATTCACAAAGAGGAGAGTGATCGAAGCCATGAACCACCTAAACTAGCGGGCAATACCCTAGCAATAAAGACCCACACTAGGTATCTAGGGGTCATACTCGATTCCAAACTAAGCTGGGGCATGAACATAGATGAACGCGTGAAGAAAGCGTCAATAGCGTTCTATGCCTGCAAGAGGATGTTTGGCAAGAAATGGGGTCTAAGCCCTCGTACTGTCCACTGGATGTATACCTCCATAGTAAGACCTATTCTTACATATGGCATAATAGTCCGGTGGACTGCTCTGCAGAAGGAGAGCAATCTAAAGAAAACAATCAAGATTCAAAGAGCTGCCTGCTTGGGCATCTCCGGAGCTTTAAGCTCAACGCCAACGGCTGCAATGGAGACTATGCTCCATCTCCTACCACTCGATGTCCACGGTAAAAGTATAGCTGCACGCAGTGCTGTAAGACTGAAAGAGTCCAAGTGCTGGAAGAGCTCTGATAACGGCCATAGCAGTATACTAAGGACCTATCCGGGGGGCTATCTGCAGGTGAGCACCGACTACACCACCCCACAACTTAGTTTTGGGAAGGGCTTCTCCACAAGGATCCCAACTAGAGAGGAGTGGGCAGAGTGGGGGGATGCCACAGGTGTAGAAATATCGGTGTTCACGGATGGGTCTAAGTCGGAGGACGGGGTGGGAGCAGGGGTCTTCTCGGACCGCCTAGGCATATGCAGTAGGTACCGGTTACCGGACCACTGCAGTGTATTCCAAGCGGAGATCTTGGCCATAGAAAGGGCGGTAACACTAATACACGGGCGCCCAAAACTACCAATGGGTAGCGAGATATACTTGTACATCGACAGCCAAGCAGCTACCAAGGCGCTGGACTCAAACTTAGTTAGGTCACAGCTGGTCGGCAGGTGTCTGGCGGGTCTCCGGACGTTAGGGGCGAGACCTCTGCTGGGTCCCTGGTCACAGTGGTGTTCAAGGAAATGAGGCAGCTGATGAGCTGGCAAAGGAGGGATCACAACTGGATGATTCCTCTATTGACAGATCGATTGGCTGGCCGCTAGAATCAGTAAAGAGAGAGATTGACCTTAAGGCTACTCAGCTCGCTAAACAGAGATGGAGTAACTTAACCCCATGCAGACTATCAAGGCAGATGTGGCCTGAATGGGATTTGACAAAAACCGCGTTCCTGCTAAACGGAAGCCGGATAAACCTCTGAAACATTGTGGCAGTTATTACTGGCCACTGTCTTTTCGGTAGACACGCAGAACGTTTGCGCGTTCCCACAAATGACTTCTGCCGGAGTTGTATGGACGAGGAAGAGGTGGAAAGCATTCAGCACTTACTCTGCGAATGCCCGGGCCTAGCAAAAAGAAGGTACAATGCAATGGGCGTGTACTTCTTAGATGGCATGGGCGATATAGCCGGCATCGGGCTGAAGCAGCTATTAAATTTTATTCACAGCTGCGGCTGGTTTTAGTTAAACCCGGCAATCAGGCACGGTTCCACGGATGTGGTAACACAACGGACCATTTATAGGTCTATGTGAGGCTGATCGGCTGTAGGGCTGATAGCCGTCACCCTAACCTAACCTAACCTAGAAAATACCTACGCGCTATACAAATACACTCTCGGTGACTTCTAGGACGCCTTAAGTAGCAGCCCCCTTCTGGGATAGGATAGGTAGGTTTGTAACCCGCTTATCTGAAAAAAAGCAGCATACACACGAAACGTCTAGTACGCCTCGGATACCTCGGACTGTTTTTGTGATGACGAACAATAGTTACGTACAACCAACTACGATCGGGCTGTGGAACGTGAGAACTCGGTGGGAGGAGTACGGATACGCAAAGATCACGGAGGTGGAGCGGGAAATGACCCATTATAAAATGAACATCTTGGAATTAAGCGAAACTAGATGAAGAGGAAGTGGAGAGTTTATATCACACACAATTAAGACGACGGACCTCGGTAAGGCCCCAGGGATTGAAGGAATACCAGTGGACCTACTTAAGGTGGATCCCATTGCTGCGGCTGATATTCTTCTTTCCGTAATCCAGAAATGTTGGGAAACCAAAACCTATCCCACTGAATAGAACATAGGCCTAATTGTAAAGTTTCCCCAAAAAGGCGATCTGAGGAGTTGTAGTAATGGGCGCGGTGTCTGCCTTTTAACTGCAGTCTTCAAATTGATGGCAAAAATCATCTTAATACAAATCAAGCATATTGTCGAGCGTACTCTAAATGATGAACTTCGAGAGGGTTTCTTCTGCAGCGAGCACATCAACACACTCCGAATTTTCATCGAGCAATCCGTCGAATGGAAGTCCTCTTTTCATCTAATGTTCGTCGATTTCGAGAAGGCGTTTGAGAGCGTTGATCGTGAGTATATCTGGGCAACTTTACTTAGGAGAGGCATCCCAGAAAAAATTATCACCATCATAAAGCAGTCCTACTCAGGACAATGTCATGTCCTATACAAAGGAAAGTTATCGGAGCCCTTCCAAGTGCTGAACGGAGTGAGACAAGGATGCATACTGTCAGCTTTGCTAAGATCAAATTTATGAGCTTGTACTCCAAGAGACAAAACGAAATTTATCATGAAGAGCAGCAGACGTATAGGATCGAGTTGCATTTAATACTATTGCTGAGATATGGCGCAATAACAACATTTCCAAGCGCACAAAACTCCGGATCTTCGAATCGAACGTAAAATCTGTTCTGTTGTACGGCTGTTCAACTTGGAAAGTCACCTGTCAAATAACATCTAAGCTACGAGCCTTTGTCAACCGGTCCTTAACATCCATTGGCCGGAGCTCATTACCAACAAAGATCTACACAGACTTACAGGCCAAGACGGAAAAGGCACCAGTATTCACAGGCGAAAGTGGCAATTGATAAGCCAATATAGCTCAGCAGGCTCTAGATTGTAACCCGCACGGGACTCAAGGAAGACGCCGAATTGGACGACCGCGCAACACATGGACAAAATCCGTAGAGAAGGAAGGTACCGAGGTCAACAAATTCACATTAGTTTCAGAAACTGGCTGAAGGGGATAAGAATAAGTAAGGCCCGGAACTGCATCTCTCATATTTCATTACTTTAAGGCATTGTATAAGGGCTGCCTTGCCTGGTCCATATCGTAAGCTTGTGGAAACGTGTAAAGGTAACGTTTATACCCAAGGCGGTTAAAAGAACATATGCCACCTCTAAAGACCTCAGACCTATCAGTAGATCATCTTTTTTAGTTGACATAAGTCTATTACCGGTGTTTCAATACGCGTACTGTAAAGGGAAATCTGTGAGCAAACTCTTGAATGTAAGGAACACACTATAGTGGCATTCATAGATATTGAGAAAGATTTTAGCAATGTCAAACCAGGAGCTATCATAGATGCACTCGCTTCTTTTGGGGTAGATTCAGGGCAGGTCTATTAAGCTCAATTCTGAGAGAGGCTCTTGCTATTAGGACTGTGAGTACAGACATACCGCATGGTGGTGTTCTGTCTCCTCTTCTTTGGAATATCGTCTTCAATGAACTACTTTTGCTGCGAGGTGATTGCTTATGCAAACGACATCGCTATAGATGTCTCCGAAAAGTACAGAACCTCATACAAAATACTTTCACTCGCCTCTCTAGAGGTGCGATTAGTTTCGGGCTAGAGCTTAAGCTAAAAAGACAGAGATGCATAGTTATCTTCACAAGGAAATGTAGGATTTCTCATGTTGATCCTCCGTTTTAAAACGGTATCCGTCATTTACAGCTAAAGCAAAGTATTTGGGCATTATCCTGGATAGGAAATTAAGCTGGAAACCGAACATTCAGTAGGGCTAAGAAATCAACGGTAGCTCACAGATCTGTTTCTTGCCTAAACCGGATCTTAAGCGCTCCCGCTTCGTTGGATAGAGATAATCTAGGTTAATCCAAGGGGTGATCATTGATCACTATCTTATTGGTGTACACATGAAAAAATTGGAACTATTCTCAAATGACTTCTGGAGAAGATGCAGGGATGAAGAGGACAAAAAATGATGTCTCACCTCCAATGCTTGTGTTCTGCTTTGGGAGGGCCTGCATGGGTTACTATTTTTTTAATAGTCTCTGCGAACTCGAGACGAAGGACGTAAGAGATCTTTGGTGCTTCATTGATAGCTCCAGATGGTTTCAGTAAGGAGTCGTGGGGGTATTTTACACCTGTCAATGGACGGCCGCACATAGCTACCTATTTAATTGCAGGGAACTAGTTTTATTCCCAAATGGACTGTTTGTACGAAAAAGCTCTTCTTACTAGGACCAATTCTGCACAACAAATCTTGGCTTTACACTGCTGAAGACCAAACAAAAGCTGTGGATACGAGATGCTAGCATAACAAAATACTTCGCAGACGTGGTCCCATCTGATTATAACATTATTATTATTATTATTCGGCTATGTATTTGCAAGAATTCCTGAATAGGAAATCCTTGAGTTTAACGACTGATAGGTCAGTCTTGCAGCGGAGGAGTACAAGAGTAGGATTGATGGAGAAAGGTCAAATATATTACGAATTAATTAAGACCAAAATAAAATTTGCACTCACATAATGTTGTCTTAGCACAACTTCTTTTAAAATCATCTTATCTTGACACGCAAAATTATCACATTTTTGACGCGTTAAGATAAGTTTCTTGATAAAGTTTGACTCAAAAGATTTGATAAAAAAATTAATGCCGTAACTTTGGAATCAAGATTTTTTATGATTGCGACCAATTTTGCAAACAAACAAAATAAAATAAAATTTAAAAATTTGATTAGCTTACCTCGAGTGTCTCGAAATTATTTTAATAACTATAAAAGATTTTTTTCCTTTTATATAATATGCTCTTACTTTGTATTCGTTATTATTTTCGATAAGATAACAGCCTATTCCCTTCGTTTATAATTACGGATAGAAAATGATTTGGTTTTACATTTAAGAAGCTGGGATTAGTTTAAAACATCGCTCTACTCAATGTCAACTCAAGCTAGATGACCATTTGGGATGATGATGAGCGATGACCTCTAAGTGTGCGCGACAATCGCATTACACTGGTTCATCCCGCCTTCCGGCCAAGCATCCTCGCCTTAATATCAATTGTCCTCTTCCTTTTTTTTCAATCATGGCACCACGAAGGCCGAAGTTGTGGTCTGTGGCTTCCAATCCGGGTAGTGATCGTCTAAGCGTAATGGCACGGATGGCAATTCCCAGGAATTACAGATAACCAAGAAGAAAAGGGGAACAGGGTGGGGGCATAACTACTGTGACTCTATGGTTGTGATAGCAGCAAGTTCATCCGAATTAGACTCACAGTGAATCATGTTAGTTTGCTCCCTTCAGGAGGGGATTATCGGCGAATATGGCAAGGCGAAAGCCAATGAAAAGGTTCCTTAGTTCTGGCGAACACAGGATTCTAGCTATCTGCAAAAGCTGATACGCGCCACAGAAGAGACCCGAATGTCGCTGGAAAGGATTGTACCAACGCTGACCGCCTAAGGACAATTAAGAAAGGGGAACTTAACAAGATGGTCAAAGTGATTTCATGGATTCCCGGGAACACCAGAGATCCTGCTGATATTTCAAAGAGGCTGGTGCTGCAAAACGCTGCGATGCCATCCTCTTCTTAGAGAATATTTGAAAAGAAGGCAGTCGACAATGGCACACTCTTGCCCTAGCATGATTTTTCTACGGAAGAGGCACATAAGACTTTTTTAACATCATTATTGTGCACCTAAAGATAACCGGGGGGTAGGAGAGGACGCAGTTGCCGCGGCTGCCATTAATGAAATGTAATAGTGAATAAATGAAAGTGCAAAATAGTCGGGCGACCTCAGCTGCCCTCTGTAATGTGAAGACAACTCAGGCCGTGCATCTGACCCTTGATCTCTGGTTTAAGCGAGGTGTCATATATGACAACAAGCACAGACGACCTGAAACATGCTTAATCTTTAATTGAAGTATTTAATATCTACCCTTAATAGAGGAACATGTATGGAGAATCGCAGATGCTGGATAATTATTTGCGTTGCATATTTCCCGTACGGCTTTGCAGAACCCTGTTCGTCGGTAGAGTTCAAAGTTCTCATGAGATGCTCGGATACGCAGGCGTAATATATTGTCGTCGGATGTAATGGACATCACAGAGCCCGGGGTGCATCAATATTAACAGAATAAGAAGACTACTTATTGAATACTAACCAAACCTCTACATGGGAATGAACGTACCTTTGACTACGGATGACGAAAGCATGCACTAGACTTTATGCTGGTCAGTCGGTTTTTCTTGGACTCCTTACCGTATGGAGAGTCTTGCACAAATCGTCGTGCTCGAACCATAGATAGACACATTATGTTCCAAATTGGCAAATAAGAAAAAAGTACGTGAAGTTTAAGAACATTAACTTTGTTACATTTTGAGAGATTCTGGGTAGTGAACTTAGCGACATCATGGAAATTCTGAAGTCTTCGTAAACGTGAAACTTACGGCAGACGTAGTCAATGAATCTATGTTGACGGCATTCATACATTTGGGTAAAGTCCCATCATAGGAAAGTTTCCTGGTAGAATGAGACGCTTTCAGAGGTAAGGATGTCTGCTAGAAGGCTGATAAGCACTGCAAAGGCGGTTTCTGGGATGCATATAGACGAACAGTAACCTCCACAATCCCGAACTATGAAAATCAAAGAGGGCGGAGTAATGTGTTGACCTTCCATCCCAGGTTCGAGCGATGATTGTTATCTTCTGATAACAGATTACTATAAAAAGGCATTGCGCGTTACAGACTAAAGTTTGGCATCCTGTTAAAGTTGTAAGTGCACTTGCAGTCGTTATCTTGAATTGGCGGAAGTTCTTCTTCCGTTCCATGCCTACACAACATGCACAACAGGTTACGGGAACTAGAAAGGGAGGCTGAGGTAGAGGTTGTACGAGACTTTCCAAGGATTCACAAAACGCCATTAGAAGACCTGTGTTCGCATAAAAAGCCAGACGGATCACTCCCCCGTACTCGAGAAGGTTAAAGTGCATTTCTCCGGCACTGTGATCGAGGAGGATCCAGAAACGGCCGCACCAGGCCCGGGTGCCCTTCAGTGGAATGACTACTAAAGAAGAACGGTACATGACCACCCTGACCTCCACCTATAGGGGAATCAAAGATGCCATATTTTCTTTTAAACACTTTAAATCCCCGGCGCAGATAGCATATAGTCTGCACTTACAAGAGGGATACGATGTACTTGCCCATGTGCTCTGCAAGCTTTTTAGAAGTTTCTTTATTTAGTTGTGCGTTAATGTGGAGATCGATCAAATGAGCATTTATTGGAATACAACGCCAGTCGTACTATGCCATCGCTTAGGTTTAAAGGTCGATAAGTTTTACCTTCGTTTCTTCTATTAGCGAGAGAGATTGTATTTTTACGATTTACCCGTGCGACACACGCTAACAGGACTACACGTCCTGATTAGAAGGAGATTTCTTTAATAAAGACAAAGCGGTAGTGATGACATATATTTTTATGTGATCATGCGAGCGCTGAGGTGTAGGAATTTAATCGAAACTTTCTGTCAGCCAGTCTCCTGGGAGGGTCAATTCGGGTCACCAACACCAGATGTTGCCTTAGGGTTGTTGTCTCCTTCTGGATTTGTTGCAAAACTTAAAGTGCTACCTAGGGTTTGAATCCCAAAATTGGCATAGAGCTCGAGCCAAACTCAGAGCCAAACTGAACAACATATAACGGATAGTCTGTTTAAGTATCACTGGAATAATGCGCACCGCATCGATTGCAGCACTTAAGATCTCGCTGAAGTGAAGTGTGTGACTATCTGTAGTGATTACATGCTAGAAAGAACATGATTTCTAGACAACGTGGGAAAGGGCCACTTGACTATAAGACGATGACTAGGGCCCTTAGCATGGAATGCGATGCGAACATGTTTATCCATCATCGAATACGTCCTCAGATTCGATGACTTCGCATTGACAAAGTATCCTGCGGTCTCTTCCTTATCCAAACTGAAGAGGTCAGTGACTTCCTCAAATAGCCACATCTTCTTTAGGTGGTAACCTAAATGACAATGACCAGTTAAAAGTCCTGATATAAACCTTAAATCTGGTCTGCTGAGTTAGAACAGCGCCTTCGATTTCTGTTTTGAGTAAGTTATGAACCTCTTTGCTTGTCTTAACCCCGGGGTATTTATCCAGTGTGAGTACTTACATCCATCCTCCGATATCATTTTTGGACATGCAGTTATAGTTTTTCGAGTAGCCACAAAACGGCTCAACTTCTATGCTTGTTCTTGCTAGGCGATCCGCCATATCATTACCTTCAATGTCCTTGTGTCGTCGCACCCGGGCCAACGTGATTTTGTCGCCCTGCGCCAGTTCTTTAAGTGCATTGAGGTAGTCTCAGACAATTCTAGAATTTTCTACTTTGAGGCAGATGCACATGGCACCCGTAGCTCCTAGACAGGAAGCAGAAGTTTTTACAGTGAAGACTGCGACGTCTTTTCTTCTGTTTTTCGCCACCAAACAATTGGCCATTTTTTAGGCCATACAGGCAGTCAGACTTGCCTGTAACTCTTTTCAGATAAGGGTTCCGTATGAGTCTTTGATCTAGGAGCACACCTAGGTATTTGACTTTAGAATCGTTTGTCCTTCTTCAAGAATGGGCTAGATAGATAGACTTGTACCCTTATCTTTGCTTGTGAATGGAAAAATTGTTGTCTTATCAGGGTTGACTTTAAGGACAGCAAGATTAAACCATATTGAGGGAATTCTGCAGTTTTCCAGACACAGTTCTCTTATGCTTGCCCGTGACAGTAATTACCAGGTAATCTGCGTAGCCTTGACATGTGTAGACATTTGGCGGGTGGCCACCCTACTCCCTTGGGTTTGAAGAACACCCTTACTCCTCCCCATAATGTAGGGATATAGCTGAGCTGATAGCTGGTACCGAATGTCTTGATAATGATTGGCAACAGATTATCCATTTCTCGCTGCGAAAGATCTGTAAAGATGCTGTCGCCACTAGGAAGCTTTAAAGGAGTTAACGGCCCACTTTACCCTCCCAGCTGAGAAGATTTCCCTAGAGAGGCTCATTTGTCTACGTCTTGATCCATACCTTATGTTGGTTCACTAAGTCACTCTAGGTTTTTCTATTCTGTGTGCTCAGAACACAGGAAAATGTATGTCCAAGAGTAATTTTAGGGTTTCCTCGGAGTCGATGGTACAGACTTGGAGTGATCGTTTGAGATAGCTTGTTGGAGGCGTACTGTTACGGGTAGGTCTACGATCCCCAAACAGAAGTTACTTGAAGTTGTTCTCTTAGTAGGGTGGGTTATTATAGTACGATAGGTCTTACAGGCGGCGGCAAATATTAATTATTATTAAGTTTCATTGTATTGTGTATATTAAATAATCGTCAATTATCTTGCACAAGAGAGAATGTGACATTGGGTTCAAAATATATTTGCGGATAATTAGAACCTCGATATCTACGTGACGGAACATTAGTGAGCCAAACTTGATTGTTTCTTTCAATACACCTTAGTTATGCTATGATAATTTAGTGGTTTTTGTGCTTTTAAATCAATCTTGGGAATAACGTCTATGAGATTTGGAAGTACTTTTAAAATGTAGGCAATCTAATTGACCTTTGCTTTGAGTTGAAGAGTAAAACAAATAAAATAAATATAAAAAATTCGACTTTTAAAATTACAATATACATGCATGTTTTTTTATTATATATTAACCGGAATTGTTCGCAATATCTGATCTGAACTACCTCATCTATCAAAACTTGGAGTTGTCGGCGTACTGTAATAATAAATAAGTAATGAAACATGGTAAACATCGCAAAAGTCCAGTTAATTCCGATTATCCTGTTTAATAAACCAATTACAGTTGCAATTATTATATTATTCATAAAAAAAATGGTTAATTTAATTTCAATTCCCACATACATTGTAGTCGAGTATCACTGGAACCACTTTTTCATTCCCAATTACAGGTTTATTTCATAAACAAAATAAAACGGCGTAAGCACGGCTTTAAAGAAAACTGTTTTGGCGAAATACGCGTTAAATTTAATGCACAGACACAAGATTGCTATTGAACAGTTTCGATGCGAAGAATTTCAAGGTGAACATGAAAGTCGAATTAGTGTAAAAGGGCGCAATACCTGTAAACAAGAAGCATTCACGTCACGCCATTCATGACGTATTTGGGGGGCTTGTCACAACTTATATACAAATTTGACATCTGCGCTCTGTCCTGTTGTCTTGTTGTAAAAGTTTTTTTTTTCCGAAGACAGCATAGTACCCATACGAATCCAATGCAGCATGTAGTGATGACAAGGTTTTAAATTCCAGAGAAAATTACAATGAATACTGGTAGTATAGAACGTGTCTTTTCATGGATAATTTTATGAAGTGAAACTTAAAATGTTCATTTTATTTCGAGTAAGAAAATTAGTTTAATCACATAATAAATGTAGAGAATGATGGCACTATTTTGTGCAAAGAAAAGTCTATTTTAATAGGCACATTGAGAAAAGTTGAATACATTGCTAGTCATCAGAAATGGCGTTTTCGCACCATCATTAAAAAATTTTGTGACAATAAGGCTTTTAGCATCTTTATTTATTTACTTACTAACTAAATGTGTCCGGCGTTGCTCGGATTATTGGTAAGTAAGTGTCGTTTCCGATTATTTTGACATGTCACTCCCTTCACACCCGCACCCCTAGATGTTTTAACCCCATAGATCCCGAAAACTATGAATTCGACATTAACAGCGGACAATTTCGATTATTTTTTCTGTTCCTTCCCACCCTTATGGCATAGGGAGGGTCATTATCCATTTCTTTATTTATTTATTTACAATAATTCGTCAAAGGCTGACTATACTAACAAAGAAAGCAAAGTAAAATCTAAAAAATTAAAAGAAAGTAAATAAGTAAAGATATTTAAGAATATTTGCCTTTGTGCATTAAAACAACGATGTATTGATGTGATAGGCCCATGTAAACCATAATTAATTAGTGCGGGGTGAAACAGAGATATTAAAGGAGGATAGCTAGACAGGTGAATCAATAGTACCATGAAGGCAATACAAAGCAAAAACAGTTTTAGATTTGGTCTGTCGAGTTTCGAGAGAATCAAGTTTTAAAAGATTGATTCTGCTTGTCTAAGAGGGCAATAACAATGGGTTGTTCCAAGGAAGTCCACGAAGAGCAAACCGAACAAATCTTCGTTCGTTGATGAATCATTTTGCATTCAATGCGCAATTTCCAGCCTGGAAAATTATCCCAATCCACAGTTTAGAGTATCTACTTTCAAATGGCCCTGGAAATTTCAGCTTCGGATTAGCCTTAGTAACAATCGCGTCAAAATGGTCATCGAAGGTAAAACGACTATTCAACCAGACTTCCAAGTCGATGGTTTTGTCAAGGCTCATCAATGCACAGACATGTATAATGTAGCTCAAGTCCAGTTGAATTCTTTTACGACAAAAAGACATAGTGAACATTTACTAATATTAAGAGGAATGTAATTAATGAAACACCAAGCCAGAATTTAAAATTTCACAAATACGAGTGGAGGAAACAACTCGGAAAATCTTGGCATCGTCTGCATAACAAAGAATATTCGAATTAGACAAAAAGAATGATGCATCGTTGATGTAAATAATAAATAAGAGTGGACCAAGGTTGCTGCGTTAAGGTACGCCAGACGAATTTTATATAAACATATATTCTTTCTAAACAGTCTTAGAACCAGAACGATGCCTCATTCATATGAGCGACAACGAAAACTATGTATTCGACACTAATATCAATCGTTTTCAATTATTTGTACATGTCATCCCCTCCATCCCACGCTATTTAAAAGTAACCAAAATTATGCCTGAGAAAATACTTAACCTTCCCGTTGAAATCCCATCGAAATCGGATTAGCCGTTTCCAAGATAAGTCCGGACAAACAGACAGACAGACAGACAAAAATTGCAAAAATAATTGAATGGTTTTTCATATCATCATCATAGCTTATCAAATGACAATTATTTTGAAATCACAGACAGACACTTCAATTTTATCAATACAGATTTATTTACAAAATTCATCAACTTTAATTACTGAGAATGAAAAATAAAAAAATTTAAACACAACAGAACGACACCTGAACTAAAAATGAACAAAATTTAGAAGAGATTTATTTTTTTTATTTTTTTATATATGATGATGCCAAAGCTCAGGGGATGCCCTATGATGCTTAAGCACAGCCTTGGCAGGAAAGGAATTAAGGATGAGGGAAATGGGTTAGGAGTTTGGGTGAAGGAGGTGTCGATGTACGCCCCGTTTGAAAGTTTCAGGCTGATAAGACGAGGGAAAAACAGAAGATGGTAAACTGTTCCACATTCGTGTTGTTCTGCTTAGAAAAGATTCCCGAAATTTGACGGTAAGTCCAAATTTGACCTGGAGAGTATAGGGGTGGGAGCGGCTTGTTGATCTTGTATCGCGCGTTGTCATGAGTCTACAAGGAATCAGGCTAGCAATTTCGTTAGGACAACGGCCATGGATATAACGATAGAAGAGTGAGAGACAAGCGACATTCCGTCGATGCTCCAGAGAGTCAAGACCCTCAGAGAGTGAGGGATCGCCAATAAGCTTAACAGCTTTACGCTGGACTTTGTCTAACGCGGACAGTGCGGTGTGTCCGGCCCCTGCCCAAATATGGGAATTATATTCAAGTCTAGGCCTAATGTTGGACTTGTAGATCAGCGCTAAGTCAGGTGGGGTGAAATATTTCTTACATCTCTGTAGAAAATCCAAACATTTCATCGCATTTTTAGCGATTGCAAATATATGATCAGTCCAGCTAAGATTGCTGGATATCTCGATACCCAAGATGTTTAGGGAGGGTGAATTGGGTATATTCACTCCGTCGACTGAAATGGGTTGGGGGTGAACTGGGCGTTTTTTAAGGGACAGTACACAGCATTGGGTTTTGGATGCATTAAACGTAACACGATTTGCTCTGCCCCAAGCAAGGACCTTGGAAATGTCGTTGTTTAATGATCTAAACATGCGTTCCCAATTGGCTTCTGTAGCATTTCCACGTGAATTCATAACAGAATCAAATGAGTACGAAATCAAGGTGCTGTCGTCGGCGAAACTATGAATAGGATTGAGAGTAAGGGATAAGAGATCATTAGTAAAAAGAAGAAATAAGGTTGGTGAAAGAACTGAACCCTGAGGTACACCGGCATTTATTTCGTAGGAATCAGAAGTAACTCCGTCAATTACTACACGAATTGAACGGCCTGACAAAAAACTCTCTATCCATTTAACGAGGGTAGGGTGCAGACCAAATGTTTGAAGTTTGGCTAAAAGGGCAGCATGCCAGACTCTATCAAAAGCCTTTGAAATATCAAGAGCGACGATTTCAGACTCACCAAAATTATGAAGACAATGATTCCAACGTTCCGTTAGAGCCGTTAGTAAGTCTCCGGTTGAGCGGCCAGTGCGGAAACCGTACTGGCAATCGTTGATAAGATGGTTGTTTTCTAGATATTTCAACAACTGAGAGTTGATGAGTGATTCAAAAACATGAGCAAGTTTCCATACACTTGGAAACATTCCTGTTGAATATGACAGGTGAAAAAGTTTGCGCAGAGGTTAAGCCAAAGCAGAGGCGCAGAATTTTAAAAAAAAGGGGCGAGAAACCATCAGGGCCAGTAGCTTTGGACACGTCGAGTTTTGAAAGTACTCTAAAAACTTCGCGAGTGCGAAAGTGTAGCGTCTTTTGCCTACTAGTACATTGTGATGGAGATGGAAGTGGCTGCGATGAAGGTGGTAAGTATGAATTAGCAGCAAACAGGTTGGCCTTGTCCAATGAGTCAGTAAAAACATTCCCATTATAAATGAGTGGTGGTGTTGACGAACAGGTGAAATTGTTCTTTACGGTTTTTACTAGAGACCAATGTGGTTTAAAACGGCTTTTACGCGATCAAACAAGGTATTAGATGTGACATTGACTCCTCGTTCATATCATAATAAGTGCGAACAGGTGAAAACAGGTCCGGAGAAAGTCCCTATATCTAACGGACCAAAAATGGAAAAAACCCTGTAAGATAAAAGAAATCCGAGTACTATTACTGGGTTGGCGGGTTTTGAGGGGACGAAAATAGTCGAGGGGATTCTTCGTTGTTCGATCGATATGGTTGTCAGTTACGTGTCGTGGTTTCCTTTTTACGGCAGTTATTTACTTTCACTAAGAACGATATTTGTATAGTTTGGAACGGGATAGACTGACAGGAATACACCACAGAACGCTAAGGCGAAGGATGACGAATAGGAATGCACCACAGGGGGTCGGTATGAGCGGGATAGACTGACAGGAAAGTCTGAGGGATGAGCAACAGGAATACAATATAGAAGGTCGATAGGAGTGGAATAAACTGACAGGAATACACCACAGAATCTAAAGCATGAGCAACAGTAATACACCACAGAAAGTCACTAGGTCACTTTTCTACTTTCGCTGCGCAGCAGATGCATTGAAAGCAGACATTTTAACCGTTATTTTCAAAGTATATAAAGAAAAAGTGAAAAAACCCGTCAACCCCTTAATATTATTTGCGGTAATTTGGAAGAAAAATTAATTAATTCTGTACGAAAATCTTCGGTTATTTTTAATAAAGGATTAATCCACAAACATCCAAAATTATACACAGAATGGCCTATTACCTACGCGTACATTGGGCCATTACTCTATGTTACTCTATCAGTAATTGGAATCCCGCGTGTGCGCGAAATTACTCATTCGGCGGAGAAAAGGTTACGACACATGTTTCTTTACAGCATGAAGATATCCAGGAAATTTAGCTCACGTACATTTTTGCACAGATTAATGCTGTTGAATCAAGTGTCAGTTCTAGCATCTTCTTCTTGTTTTTAATGAAATTGCGTGAAATTCGTTCCTTCGCTTTTACGATTTTAAATAAATTCTTCCCCAAAGTCAAGTAAGTTCTAAATAACAGACCAGACTCTTATGAGCCCAGGGCATTCAGGCGGAACGTGCATTATCATTTTCTGGCGTCAACCCCTTAATATTATTTCCCCAAATACTTTTTGTTCTCATGCTAAGGCTTTCATAAAGAAATGTTAGTTAATAATTTCAGTCAAACCTGGGTGAGCGAGAACTGTATAAGCGAGAAAACTCTACTAGTGAGAATAATTGCCTCTACAAGTGAGAAAAAGAAAATTCTATATGAAAGATTTTCACGCTTGGACCCACTGACATATAGCTATGGACCGATCGTATGCTATTTCATTTTGAGACAACTTTTGTTACCAGTAGTGGGAAACCTTTTTTGCTTGCCTTTTTATTTCGAGTATTTTGCTAACAGTGTCAAGAGAAAAAAACATTATTATGTACAGATTAAACTGCTTTCCCTGAAATTATTTTTTGTGATATAGGTCCTATTTCTCTGTACTCTTCGTATTTCTTAAAATAAAATTTAGAAATAAATGGTTATTTTCCTCTGGAATGTTTTTAACCAGAATGAGAGCGAAGATACTTTCCTGTATATTCGTCCATTTCTATTACATGTGCTTTCTTGTTTTGAATGTGACACCAACATAAGAACGCGATTGTATTTGCTGGCGGCAATTTAAAATCGAGATCTAGAATTTAATCGAAAATATTTTAGATCGGCGGGCACACCTGTATCTTAAATTATGAATAAAATAAATATTGTAGTACCTTACACGAAATATAAGGTAGTGATTAAAATTAAACAAAGGAAAACGAAACTTTGAAACGAAACATTCCCAGAGTCTTCAAGTTGCTCGGTCCGAAATAGCTCAATAAAGTGTGTACCAGTGATGGGCATTATTCGAATAAATTTTCAATCAAATAAAGATTTATTTTAAAAATCGAATAAAAAATTATTCGAATAAATTTTTATTCGATTTTCAATTTATTTTAAGTTATTCACAAATAATTATTTGTTATTTGGTGCTCTTTAATTCAATTTCAAATAATTATTTGTTATTCGATCGTTCGTTATTTGATAATCAAATAATTATTCGTTATTTGATGAATTAGTGGCAAATAATTAATTGTTATTTGGTGCTTTTTATTCGAATTTTAAATAATTATTTGTTACTCGATTATTAAATAATTATTCGATAGTTTATGTCTCTTTATGAAATAATCATTTGTTTTTGGTGTCCATTAGTTCAATTTCAAAAAATTATTTCTTGGTACACGCATTTCATATCACAAGGTGTCTCGTACTTAGGCCATTAAAACTGCCTTGTTTTGTTTCGATGTTTACAGTAAAGATTTTAGTAAATGATACCATAAAGCAAATAAGTATTCCATAAAGAGACATCAACTATCGAATAATTACTTAATAATCGAATAACAAATAATTATTTGAAAATGGAATAAAAAGCACTAAATAACAAATAATTATTTGCGAATAATACTCCAAATAACAAATAATTTTTGTAATCAAATAAATTTTTATTCGATTTTTCAATTTATTTGAGCTTAGTCGAATAAAAAATGTCCATCTCTGCTGTGTACGAATTTACCTTTTAGAGTTCAATGCAATGTGCTTATAGGGAAAAGGATGAACACACAAAAGTCAGCCAGATCCCGCCATTTTAATACCCGAAAACCTCTTTACATACTTTCAACTTTATTTTTGTAAATAAATTTATATTTTCTTCGATGAATTTAAGGTGTATTAGGGCCAAGGTCAAATACTCTTTACATTATCTGTTACTGCTCCCTGTGTTTCTGAGCGAGAATACCCGGTTCTGTGCTTTTATAAGGGAGAAACTGGACAAGGGAAAAACCTACATAAGCGAGAGAAAATTCCCGGTCCCTTGAACCCTCGTTAACCCATGTTCGACTGTATTATTAATTAATTTTCAACCCAAGTTATCCACTTTATATAAAATGTTCAAGAAAAAAGTTTTGTAATAATATCCGGAAAGTTTCTGGAGCAGAGTAGCAATCATTTCCAATAGACAATTTTTTTTAGATAAAAATATAAAACCAACCGAGCGTAAAATTGATGTGTTCTAGATATTCAGATGAAATAATAGTTTCCTCCAGTCAAAAAAATCTTTAAAAACCGAAATTTTCGGAACATCAAACCATGCACACAGACTAGTCGAAAGAAAAGTGGCAAACAATTTTTAATGAGAAAATTATAACGAAAATTGTCAATAAAAATAAAGCTGCATTACAAGACACATCTAGTGACCTCTGTAAAATCACGTCACGCGGAAAATTACAAAATGTCTACTAATTACCAATTAAAAGATTTTTTAATTTATTAGTGCAGTGACCAATAACATAATAATCAGCCACCAAATCACCAGCAACAAACCGAGTCGATTTTATCCGAAAAGTGTAGGCTGTTCATAGAAAAGATCATTAAATTGAGACTCGTTTGTGCCACTCATTTAATAGTTGTTTGATTATAAATAACAGCCTATTACGCCGCCCGTATGGCAAAGTCAAGATCATGATCATTGGGACAGAGTTCTATGGTGCCGTGGGGGTATTAGCCGCAAATATTAATCGACAACAGGTAAGCACACTCGATGTTGATGTTTCGACGAAGTTACGTAAACGAGACAGATGTTGAGCTTTTCTTATTTTCTAAAAAAATACTTAGCTTTTTTAAGTTTAATAAATTTTAAGGAGAATTAAAACGAAAAATTGTTTTAAGCTTGTGGTTGTTGCACGTTTCTGAAGTGCTTTAAAGAATTCCAGTTAACGTGGATTATGTTAAAGTTGATAATTTTTAAATAAGGTTTTACGTAATTCCGATAAAACACAAGAAACGAATAAAAAATAGATTTGGAAAAGCAAACATTTTCTAAAGAATTATAGATTTTTTGCTTATTAGTACAACTTCTAAACCGTGAGCACGAATTGTCAGAGACTACAAAAGTGTTCACCGTGTCTTATCTCAGGTAAATGGGTAAAGCTTATTACAGAACAATTAAAGATACCATTACTTTTAATGGTTTCAAAGGTTATTGAAATTGATTTGTGTCAACTTTAAAAACTCTAGAGTGTCTTATCATTTTGCAGAGGAGTATACATATATATTCAAAAAGATTACAATACTGATCAATCAGACAAGCAGATTCCACCAAAAATAGTTTTTAAAAAAAATTTTAACCGACTTCAAAATAAAGCGCTAAAATGCATAAAATAATTTTTCATTTAGGGTGCCCCCCCCCCAACCCTAGGTCAACATTTTTCCATACAGCAGCAATGGGGGATCATACTGTACACAACAAAAAGGTAACGCACACCACCCCATTTTTGTCGTCGTATCAGTGGGTCAACATATTCTACACATCAAAAGAAGAATCATTCAAATCGGTCCACATGTTACGAAGTTAGACTACCCATCCCCCATCACCCCACCCAAGGACCAAACTTTTTTCATTATTAGCAATGTGGTATCATACTCTATACATCTAAAAAGGAATTATCCAAAGAAAGAATTATCTAAATCGTTCCATGTATTACGAAGTTAGGTTTTACCCCCACCCCCACCCCACCCCCACCCCTTCAAAATTTTTTTTCACGTGCTACCAATCGGGGAACATACTCTACCCAACAAAAAAAGAATCATCAAAGAGCCAAGCCCCTAGCTCTACAAACCCTACATCTTGAACACAAAGTATGGGTTGGCCGTATGTAAAGTATGGGTCGGCCGTTGCACAGACACTCCCATGGACTTATGGTAGGAAACTATAAGTCACTGATCTTTAATGTTGTGTCATGCAATAGTTCCATGAAATGTCATACTTTTTGTCATACTTTTGACCAAGATGTAGGATTTGTAGAGTTAGGTCTTGTAGAATTAGGCCTTGTGGAGTTAGAGGCTTGGCTCTACATAAGATCTGATAACTTGTTTTGCCTTATTTTATCTATGTATATAGTGTATTCATTTCATAGTGGTAATCCTGTTCTAATTAGGAATTTTACTGAGTCGTGCTTCTACGGAATACTTGTTCATTGATTTTTACTACGATACTGCGCGGGGCGAGCGTGTCATTGTGGTGCGGGTGGAGGGGGCGACAAAGAGCATCCCGGTGCGTTTGATGCCCCTCCGTCCCTCACTCCTTGGATCCAGATAATGTTTGTTAATTTGAAATGTCGAAAATAATATTATATGCTGTGATTTTTAATTGCTTTTGTTCCTCTTTAGAGGTAATTGTACTGATCTTACATTCATGTTAACCAGGGTTGTGCGTCTACACGTGTAAATCAATAATCTACATCGACGTGTAGAGTATGTATGTGTAAATTAAGTAGAGTTTGTATTATGTAGAGTATTGGTGTAGATTATAGAAATTGCGAATTACGACTGCGTGAACATGATGATGCATTCAGCAGCTAGTCTTTACAGAGAGATGGTGTTTCTACCGTAATTATTTTTCTTGTCTCATTCAAAACAAAGATATTATGAAGCAAATAGCAGCCGATCCTAGTCTCAGAAAAATTAAACAAAGTGTCCCACTATTCTTATTTGATGATAAATTCATGAAGGAGGTTACGGACTGAATTAAACTTTCCGATCCAGTAAGTGAACTTGTCAATTTCTCCCAGAACTCTGTTTCTATCGCAAATTCAGCAATATTGTGGCTAAAATTAGAATTACCAGAAAAATTCAAGGACAATTTAAAAAATTATTCATTATTCACATGACAATGCGTTTCTGACTATTGAACAACAAGACATCATAAACGATTTTCTTGTAGATTACGTGTAGATGTAAAGTATCCCATGTAGATTGCGTGTAGATTACACGTAAATTATCGTGTAGAGTACACGATGTAAGCTACATGCACAACACTGATGTTAACCCATCCTTCTGGCATAATCGGGTAAAAAACACGCACGCCAGTAGTTGCTTTTTTCATAGCCCTATCTTTTTTTCGTTGGTTATATACTTTCGTTGTTATGCAGCTAAATGTTAGCTCTTATATAAAATTTTTCAGTTTTCTAGAACTTTTAAGAAATTTTATATACAGACCTGCACCCCACTTTATGGGAGGTTGGAGGGTGATTATAGATTTCTTGATTTTTTCGTTGTTTGTGTGCATATCCTAGTCTGCATAGCAAATTTCAGTAAATAATACAGAACCGGACCCTCCTTTATGAGGGGTTGGAAGATGAAAGTTACAGACTTCTGAATTTTTTCGTTGTTTGTGTGCTAAAACTCTACGTCTTCATGAAGTACTCTAGACATTTTGATGATCATGAGTGAGTCAGTGAAGGTTTTGATGATCATGAGTGAGTCAGTGACGAAATCGACGTATTTTATGTATTAATAAAATCTAAAGTATAAGATCTAGACAAATGAAACTTAGCGCGTTTCATTAGTTTGCTAACTATATCTTATCCTGAGAATTTGGGCTCTCTAGGATTATCCAGACCAACATTTGCGGTTATTGTATGGCACATCATGGCGTATTTTTCAAGATCTAGCTGGTGCAGTTATACTAGCGAGAAAGGAACTTAATGCTAACCTTTGTTCTAATTACAGCACCAACGCCCAGGTAGTTGTACGGTATGAGACTGGAGAAGATGAGGCTACATGGCACACAACAGAGAGGCACCGCCGGAGGAGCTCAAATCACTAGTAGAAGAATTGAACCAAAGAAAGCTCAACCTAGTGATTATAACAGACGAAAACGCCCATATGGGGAGGCAGGGACGTCAACGAAAGAGGTGAGTCACTGCTATACTAACATTCACCACTAATCCAGTAATCGGGGGTATGTACAAACGTACAAAGGCCCAAACAGTGAAAACGTTCTCGACGTTACGTTATTTACGGAATCGGAGAGTTTTAACCTAGAGGATTGCAGAGTACTCAATAGACCCTCATTCTCCGATCAAGTTACATTAAGTTTAACATTAAGGCAAGGGTGGCGGGAAAGAGCACCAGGGCATTTAGGAACGTGGCTAGAATCGACTGGGAGAGGGAGATGATTCAGTAATCCAAACAGTAGCGCACAACGTAGAATATCTGATTGTGGTTACACTATGCATTCAGTGTAGCTTATGCGAGGCTTTGAAACCGCCACTTTAACCTGACTTAACTTAATAATAAAATAAATTATTGATTAAAAATTAAAAGAATCTTGCGTAAATAAACTTTAGTAATTGAATTAACTCAACCTAGATTTCAGTAGAAGTTCAACATCAAAAATATGAATTCGGATGCTTGCAGTTGACGAAAAAGAAATCCATTATTTTTACGTTTATTTCAAGGCTTTATTTAACATGGTTCGGATTGTTTTATAATTTGCTGCTATTGGCGAAAAACTCGACTAAGCGATTATCACTAAGGAAGTGTTGCAATGATAAAAAATATGGTAATCGCGTAAGATGGATGCATTTAAACTTCCCAACTAAGCTCCCGGAGTTTCTGGCGAGTCAGTATAGACATGTGTGACCTGGCGTTATCCTGATGGAACACAACACCTCTCCTGTTGGCCGCTTCTGGTCAATCGCTAGCTGCACAGCAAAAACCTTTCTGACCGTTAGTTCTGGTTTGACCACTGTTTGAGTCGCCAGTCACCACCCGTTTAAGAAATTGGTCGATTTTGTACCGTTTAGTCAATACCTCGCAGATGGTACCTCGATTCGTTATTATCTTTTTTTGCGTCAATTCGTGTGGCACCCAAACATCGAGCTTCGTTGTGAATCCAGCTTTATGTAGATGATTTAAAACTGTTTTGTGGTCGATAATTAGCTCCGGTCTCCTTCGATCATTTCAAGGATTTTATCGAAATTTTCGACGACGGGCCTACCTGTACGAGGTGCATCTTTAACATCGAAAATACCGGAACGGAATCGACGAAACCAAAATTGTGAATTACAGCCGCCTGGATTGCATTTTCGACTATATCAAAGAAAAATTGTAAAATATACCGAATTTTCTCTTTCTTAACTTCCATCTTTTAAACAGTACAACTTACAACTTAATCGACAATTAAAAAACTGTAAAAAGATTTTTTTTAGTAAGCAATGTTACTTTTTTAACGAGCACAAGTCTGAACTTGTTTGATTACTACTATAGGAGATATAGGAGATATAGGAGATTCTTCTTACCCAACCTAATATATAAATAATAATAAAAATAAATTCCCACATGAAAATACTTTTAAAATCGTTAAACTAGGAAATTATTCAATCCAAAATATTGACGAAATTTTTAAATCAATTTTCGTATTCAAACTCATTAAATTTCAGATAAAAGTTTATGACTCAATGCTACGAGTACTTCAATCTGGAGATTTTCCATTTCAATGAGTTTTCACGATATCGCCTAGTTTTCCAAACATTTCTCAACAATCATTCGAATTCGATATTCGATATTCGATGAAAATAAACACTGAGAGAAATTTTGAAAATAGTCCAACATGCAACGATGATATAGTTATTTACAAAACACTTGATTAAACGGATAATAAAAAGGTAATTCTACTTTACAGATAAGAATTGAAGAGTAATGATAAACGGAGTGTTGCAAGTTTATTTGCATCGTAAATAGATACACAGGAACAGAATGTAATCTCGTAGTTGTTTATTTAAGTAAACCTGATCGTACACGCGAACGATTCACTTTCTAAAAATTATCAATGTTTTGAGGATGCCTAGAAATTTTTTACAGAATGACCGCAATCGTAATTTCTATTAACAATATTCAGATAAGTGTCACTTAGTAATAATTTTCTATAGAAATGTTATCATTTCATGAATAGATTAATATTAATCATTTTCATAACTAACTCATATACCATGGTTACATGCAGAGTTGAACCCAGGTTCAACCCGAGTTGAGTTCCATGTAAACACAGATCAAGTTGAAAGTGGGTTGACTGGACTCGATTGAGTTCAGTGCTGCCGTTTAAAGTATTTCACATGTAGTAGTTAATCCAGAAATTTGCAGTAGTTTAAACCAAATTGCAATCCCTTGTAATACCACGTTGGGGTTAGATTCCCGTCCCTTTGAAAAACGCTTTCCGTACTCTTTTTGGATGTTAGATTTTCAGTTGAACAGTAGAACAAGGCCCAGATATTGGACTTGATCCCTTAATTTAAATCTGACTCCGTTTAGTTGTGGTGAATTAAAGGGAGGAACTCTATGCATCCGTAAGAAGAGTATCAACACTGTTCTAACTGAGCTTATACCAAGACCACATTTAGTACTCCAAGAGAATGGTTTCCAGAGGGCATGTTGCTAGAATATTTGGGTGTGTACCCGAAGTTAACAGGGCAACTTCAGGGGTGTCAGGCAGGGGTATCACATCGAGAAGTGTATCGTTGAGGACCAGATTTCAAAGAAGCAGCGAGAGAATCCCTCTTTGATTAGTGCTCCAAGTTGCATATCATTTTATGGGGGACCTCGTCAAACTGGAGTTTACGATCCTACTTTTGAGTATGAGGTTTATAAGCTCGATAAGTGGGCTACCTATGTCCAACCTCCTTAAGGGTACCGCAATCGCCTCGGGTTTGACGTTGTTAAAAACATTTGCAATATCAAGAAAACCGCGCGGGCTAATTCCTTGTAAATGATTGATCTTTCTATCTTGTCGATCAGTATAGTACATGCTGTCTCAACCATCTTGTTCCTACTATATACGTAGGTTGCTACTTAAGTTTTGAGGTATGGCAACACCAGTGCGAATATGTCAAATCTGGCATTGCCGTCGTAAAGTTTGACATTTTTAATGGTAATCGTACTCAGAACGTTTTCTCATACGAGTGCTATTTATCAGGTACTGGAAACATTCTCCTTGGTCAAAAAATTAAATTAAATCGAAAACATTTTCGTCCGATGATTTTCTAATATTTTCGATGTGGATGAAACAACAATAGTGTGCCAATCATCTCGTTTCGAATTTTCGTAATAAAGCACCTTCTCGAACCACTGTGTTTCGCTGGCTTTCTGAATTCAATCGTGGTCACACTTCTCTACAGGACGAATTTCGTGAAGGTCGTTCTAAATCGGATGTTGTACTAGAAAAAATCGCTGCTGTGCGTGAACTGCTATTGCAAGATCGTCATGGGACATACCATGAGATGCAGGCATGCCTGGGCATTAGTTCCACTCGCATACATTCAATATTGCATGAACATTTGGCCGTCAAAAAGATTTGTTCGCGTTGGATACCGCATGATTTGAAAATCTCTCAAAAAAGGCTCGTGTCGATTGGTTTAAAGAAATGTTGAAAAAATGCACTTGCAGTGTTCAAAGGACGTCTATAAGATCGTGACAGGCGACGAATCATGGATCTATGCATATGAAACTAAGAAAGAGTCGCCTGTATGGGTCTGTCAAGACGAGTCAAATCCAAATTCATCAATTGGACATGTCGCCATCGTGCCATTACAGCAACGTAGAATGGTCAATTCTGAATGGTACACCGCCAGAAGTGTTCGGAAAAATAGGGGAAACCAATCGCAGCAGACCAATCATTCTCCACTACGACAATGCAAGCCCTCACACATCGGCTCAAACAAATGAATTTTTGAGCATTCAAAACATCGAATTGATGGGTCATCTGCCGTATGGTCCTGATTTGGCACCCATCTTATTTCCGCAGATCAAAAATAAAATGCAAGGTCAACGTTTTTCGACGCCTGAAGAAGCGGTTGATGCGTTCAAATCACATGTTTTTGAGGTACCTCAATCGGAGTGGTAAAGTTCTTCGAAAATTGGTTCAAACACATGCAAAAGTGTATTGATCCTAATGGAGAATATTTTGAAAAAAATAAAGCCAGTTTCGACTATTAATATTTATTTTTACTTGTCTATCTCAAAACTTAAGTAGCAACCCTCGTACATGCTGAGAAAAACAGACAGCTTAGCCAATCTCTTTCTTTGATGTGGACATCAATAAGTCTTTCCGAGATTTAACGAAGGAAGGACTTATTGGCCTGCTTTAGGAATGAAGACATCCATGACTTTTGTCCACGAATCTAGATTATATGTAAGGTTAAGGCAAAGATTACTCTACTAGATAAACGGCTTCGAACAAAGTAGTGAACATTTTTTAGTTGCTTTTATATATTTCCCGAATCGGGAAACCCTGCAGTCAGAACTAAAAATTTGTTTTCCGAGAGAGTTTGTGGGTAGGAGACAAGTATACTTTTCTTATGTGCATTTACAAATGTCAAATGTACTTCTCTCATTAAAAGAGCAGAATTCATTGACAATTTGAAATTTTCTACGCACACAGGTAACTATCTCAGTCACATGAATTCTTTTTATTGGTGGTACTTTTTGGTACATTTTTCTCTTCGACAAGATTTAGCGGTACTCTTTTGAGAGAAAGCTGTAATTCTCTCCGGATGAGAACAGAATTTTGACAGGAGTAAATGATTCTCTCAAATAATTTTGACAGGAGTAAATGACTGCACACTATCTGTACTCTTTATTTGCATGGATATTCTTATGACTTTAAAATCTGGAAATATTTCGTTTTACTGTGGTGCCAGTGTTACTTTTTCAAGACTTGTTGGGTATTTTAGGGAGCCGGTTATCTAGTAATAGTAATCTTTGGTTAAGGCAAGCTTCATAAATGACTTTCAGAAGGCTCGAAATCTACTTGATGTTTAGCATAGGTAATACTGTGCAAGCCCGGTAATTTGAAAGGTTTCAAAGTATATAGCCCCCTTTCTGTCTTCTTCTACTAAGGATCTTACGGCCTAGGTCATGACTATCAGAGGCTAATGTAGACTCAAATATTCTTACTGTTGAGCAACTCAGAAAGTGAGTACCAACCAGTAGCTCCAGGGTTTCTAGACTCGATGAATTCACGGGAGACATGTGTAGAAGTCGGCAATAAATATAGTATACTAGTGCAGGAAAGATTATATTGAAGTAGAAAGGTGCTCTTTATCCTTACTCCACTTCATGTACAATAAAATTATTTTTCATTTATTATATTTCAGACCTTACACAATTAAGATACAAGTCTTTTCGAAGTGTAGGCAAATAAGAGTAACATTAGTATAAAAATAAAAATTAACAAGAAGTAAGAAGAATGTAGATAACAAAGATATAAAATAATTCAATTAACAAGAAAGTTGTAGAATACATTGAGAAAAAAAAATAAAAAATAAAAAGTAAAAAGAGCTTATTTATCTATTCAACTAAAAGAGCCCATTTATCTATTCAACTTCATTTAAGAGATAAGAAAACAAAATGTCTTTGAACCTGCTGCTGTTGTATGACCTTTTAATATTTAGCGGTAGCGCATTCCACATTCTGATCGCCTGAACAAAAAATTGTCTCTCGGTAGTAATACAATTAAAATGCGGAGTCATTATCGAAAGATTTCTAGATGATCGCAGAGAAACAACCCTGTCACTGAGGTAACCGGGAAATCGGGTAATAAGAAGATTATTTAAAAAACATATCGAGCGATATTGAAAATAAGTCTTAAGAGAGCAACCGAAAATAGAGTTGGCATGCTGAGAAATGTGATCATGTCTCCGAAGTCCAAATATATATCGTACAGAGGAATTGTGAGCGACTTGTAACTTCCTAAAGGATACGGAATCCGTCTTGCTAAAAATCTCACTTCCATAAGTTAGAATGGGTGCAATAAGTGTCTTTACAAGATATAGACGTGTTTCGCGAGGTATAAAATACGCCGATAAAGACAGTTTGCGTAGGGTCCCATAAATTTTGGCAACAACACTGTCAATGTGACTATTCCAAGATAACTCACTATTGATCAGAATTCCCAGATCTTTAACAACTTTCATGTAAGGGATGACTATATTATCGATAATTATGGGAGGTAAGCAGGAACTATCAAAGTTCCGCTTGTAAATAGCAATAGCATTAGATTTCGACGCATTTAGTACAAGTTTGTTTCTCTCAGCCCAACCTAATATTGCTGTAAGGTCCTCACATAATCTATCTACTAGGTCATCAACAAGCCCTAGAGGACGGGAGAGGTATATTTGAACGTCATCGGCATAAATATGATACTTACAATTTTTAAGAACCATGGGTAGATCATTAATAAAACACACAAAAAGCAAAGGTCCAAGTATCGACCCCCTGCGGCACGCCACTGGAAACAGGAAGCAGCCCGGACACAGAATCACCACACACAACACATTGAGATCTCCCCCTTAAGTAGGACCAAATAAGCCTACTGGCACATCTGGTAAAGCCGAACTTACGACAAAGTTTGTCTATTAAGAGATAATGGTCAACCTTATCAAATGCTTTTGAGAAATCAAGCAATGCAAGGACAGTGATAAGTTCCGAGGAAATACTACAGCGAATGTCATCGGTTATTTTAAGCAAGGCCGTGATACAGCTGTGCTGAGCGCGGAAACCAGATTGAAAGTCAATCAACATTGAGTGAACCTTAAGGTGTTCGTTGATTTGTAAGGAAAGTATCCGCTCAAAGGCCTTTGACAAAAATGGTAGAAGAGATATCGGTCTGTATTCAGGTGTGGTAGACCGAGAGGTTTTACGAACTGGAATAACTTTAGCCAATTTCCACTTAGAAGGAAAGGCGGAAGTTGTTATAATAGTATTAAAAATATGCGTTATATATCGTAAAACGATGGGCAGGATAACTTTAATGAAATCTTGGTGAATATTGTCAAGGCCAGCAGCTTTAGATTTGATGGAGAAAATAGCGTTGGCAACCTGTTCCTCATTAACATTAACAAAAGAAAAGTTACCGCCGGTTATAGATTCGCAAGGATCACCGAAGAAATTAAGGTGTGTTAAAATTTATAAATGTTTCATTAAGTGCGTCAGGATCCTCATCAATGGTGGATTTGTTACGTTTACCAATTCCGATACTCGTCAAATTATTCCAAAGCCGTTTGGCTGGAAGCCTGATTTCAAGTTTAGATTTATAAAACGACGCCTTGGATTTCCGAATTTTCATAGTAACTCTGTTTCTCAAAACACGATAGCTATGCCACATTTCAGGGATTTTAAAACGTTTCCAATATTTGTATGCTTTGTTGCGTTGGTGAATTAAAGAGAGTATATCGGCAGTAAGCCAGGGTACATCGGAAACGGGGCTAAACTTAGTCCTTACTGGAACATGTGTATCATAAAGATATTCCACCAGATTATCAAAATACTCAATCTGATCATCTGCACTGCCAAATAAGTAGATATGCTCCCAGTCAACCGTTTCTGCATCTGAAATGAGTTGCTCAACGTTAATTGCCCGAAAATCTCTGTATGTAAACGAAAATGGAGAGTTATTATAGTTACCGAGGTTATATGTCATGTAGATTAGATCATGTCTAGAGAAAGCAGAAAGATCGATTTGGTTATGGAAAAGAACTGAGTCAGAATCAGCCACAATAAAATGGTAGTGAAAAGATTATAATTATATTATTTATGATTTTTTTTGCCTCACCTCATTTTGAAGGTATCCACGAACTAGCTGTATTTTCATTTAGAATTGCTTCAGCAAATACAATTCCATCATTTTAAATTTTAAGTAATTTCTTTTTTTATTTTTAATAATTTTTGAAATGCAGTAAAAATGAGTAACTTGCAGTATTGCAGTAACAAGGGCGAAATTGCAACAAAGATATTGCAATTGCAGTAAAAGGGCAGTAGTGATCGAGCTTTGCTGGCTGAGTCGAATCGAAATGATGAAATATAAACACGGGTTGAGTAGTTAAATTGACTTACAACTTTGTTTGCGGTTTTGTTGAGTATACAATTTTTAATTTATTTTCTTAAGTGCAAATGACAAAAACGATTGTGTTGGAGTACGAAGAAACAAAAACAATGCTTCGTATTATTAATATTAGCTGTTATTTCAACTATATTTGAACCCGCCCTCAACTAAATCTTTCATTCCTGAGTCATTGTATAAATACAAATAGTAGGCCAGCTTCGTATAAAACTGCAAAAATTTCCCAGCACTTAATTCCATTTTTCATTTAAATGGTAATGTCGCTGAGAGGAAATTACCCAAATGGGAAATATCTCAGTCATCTTGTATGTAGTTGTAAATGTCATTTTGCCCGAGTAAAAAGTTTGGTTACGCATGTCCTGAATTACACAAGAGGGATTTTACCCCATGAGTGACGAAAACCTATTTTTTTCTTGGTGAGAGAAGTGAGGTAACAAGAGGGTCATCTGTGAGTGTCAATAACGAATCGTAGGTTGAGTTTTTCCTGATTTGCTTTTGTCCATTTTCGTAACTTCCTCATTAGGGTTCGAAAAAATTTTGGTGTCAGGTTGATTTAGTATTGCTTGAGCCGGTGAATACAAATTTTCAACCCTGCAAAACACTTATGAACCGGGTTTTTAACGTCAATCAAAGCCCATTTCGTAGCAACACTCCGAGGGTTTTTCTACTTTTGCACAGAAGAGAATTGTCGTGAGTTATCGGGTAAAATCCGACAAAAATTGCGACATGATATGACACGAACCTCCGGCAGAACCTTACATTTTTGTCTGCCAAAGACTACCTACAGTGATACCGAAGTAGGGATAATTGTAAAGTATGTGTCGGTACTGTATGATTATCATGCTACGGTGATACTGTGATAGATTAAATTGCGTAGTAAACTCAGTGGGACAAGTTGTTGGCGTAGGTCGTCCTCAAGGCCAAAACACAAGTCAACTTAAATATAAAATTGGTAGAGAGAAAAAATAAATAAATTTGCAGCTGTAAAAGAAGTCTAAAAAATACAGCGGCAGATAGATTAAGACAACACTGGTGATCATTTTTTTCTTTGTTTTTTAAATAATATTAAAAAGATTCTTTCATTGTATCACCAAACGATTTTTCGTACAATTTACTTGTTGTAGACTAAAGCTAAGGTCGTGGTTCTAATATTTCGATTTCCGTTACTTTAAAACGAAAATGACATTATCACTTACAAATGACGGGCTGAGAGTAAAAGTGATCTATTTATACGGTTCGGGCAAAAGTGGTTTAGAAAATGTTACGCGCAAATACGAATCGCGTGAGATTCCGGGCAAAAACGATTTAACTACAAAAATTAATGCAGTTAAGTAGTTAAGTCGTTTTTGCCCGGAAATTTTCTACGATTTGTTTTTGCCCGGAATCTCACGCGATTCGTTTTTGCGCGGAACATTTTCTAAGCCACTTTTGCCCGAACTTTATAAATAGGTCAGTTTTACTCTCAGCCCGTCAAATAATGTAGGAGTCGTTGCTCTTGAAAGCAAAAGTACAAAATGAAGGATTTGATTTGTCCGGATATGAAAAAAACCGAAAAACAAATGTAAGCTTACTAGCCTATTTCATTTTTTTAGAGATCATTAAAGCAAAGGATGTATTTTTCTGGTAATTTAAATATTTGAACGAATGGATTGTAGCATGGAATGCTCAGCAGGAACACTTTCTGCTCAAGGAAGCTCAGAAATTTCGCCTTTATCATCATCTCGCTGCGATTTACTTTCTGAAATAAGGGTGCGAAGCTCTGTGCACTTTTTGTTACCATCTACAAGCATCAGTGGTGCTGTATGCTCTTCGGAAGAGAGGGGAGTTGTACCAAAAAAGAAGACTTTTATTTAAGGTATCTCCAAAAGATCTAGACGTCCACAGAATTCAGCACAGAAACGCCCTATCGTCAATGTCGCGTAAAAGAAGCCAAGTACCTAACTCCAGTCATCTCTCAGAATCTCTTTCCATTAGTCCTTGGACTGGGTGATGGTGATATGGACGTAATCGCTCTCGATGAGTAACCCTCCAAATCTTAGATGAAGATACTCCTAATCGTCTTGCGACTCGTCTCACTGTCTTGACTCACGATGGAGATTATTTGGTACTCGAAGTTTCGGGTCGTGTCTCCCTGTCGTGTGAAGTTAGACTTTCCGTTTCTTTTAACCTTCGGAAAGTCCGTGTAAATACTCCTCTATGGGGTGCTCACCGATTAGGGAATCTCCTTTGATATACCAGTACAGACACTCTCTCGTTTCCGGCTACTACGTCATAAGTGTAGATAATATCCGCGTATTCCTCAAAAGTAAATTCTACCATTTTTTAATAATTTTTACTTAAAAACACCAGTATTTATTGATTTGCTTTTCAACTATAATATGTATTATTGCAGACTGAACCCTTGCTATAGCAAAATTTCCATCAGGTACGAGTATCAGAATGCCAGGATACAAGGCTAACACGAGTTAATATCGGTAAAAAAACAGAATTACACTAACATTAAAATTAATTACCTCTTAATGCAAAACAAACATTTTCGACCCTTTATCTTAAAAATTTTGTTTATTTAAAGAATATCCTACTTAACTTGCAATCAAATAATTATGTAGTCAGGGATTTCTAAGGATGCGATTTTTCTAATCCTTTGTCTATCTTGCCATGTTGCACCTTTTTGGAAAGGTAATAAGATGGGCAACTTAATAAAAATAAAAAACAGGTATATTAATTACATGAATTTCGGAGAAAATTTGGGAAAATGCTGAATTTTAGGTAATAAAAAACCATTTTTTTCACTTTTGTAAGTGACTGTACGTGCAATGGTAGGAGTTAGATCATTAGTGTTGGTATTTTTGGAAATAGGACAGTTGTTTTTTAGCGTTTGTTTGATGTGGCTGTGTTGGTTAGATCAAGAGATAAAAATAAAAGAGTAATGTGCATACCATGAAAAACTGAAATTTATGAATCACCCTGTAACTCCCAAACGGTTGAGATTCCCCCCATGCCTTAAAATTTTTTGTTTAGCTAGGTGAGATCTATCACCCCACTCATTTTGGCACGTCAGATCTGAAACACCCTGTATATAAATAACTCAAAGTAACTCAAACTAAATCGCATTTTTCTCGAAACCATATTTTTTAAACTGCCGACCACTCTAGCTCCCAAACCAATCAGTCGATTAATTCGCTATCTACATTATAAAAAAGTAGACCATTTTTAGGGTACCTTCTACCTATAAAACACTTAAAAAGTTATAAACAAATCATTTGTTTGTGCGGATGAACATGAAAAAAATGGGGTTAACAACAATCCTTTTTTTCAAATAAGCATAAAATGGTAAAAAAAATCGTTTTTTTCTGATTTGATTTCAGATAAGATGCTGAGCATGGGGGATGGTCGCCAATCGACGATCTTCAAGCAAAGTCGTAGCTATAAACCCTTAGTCAGAATATCAATTTCAATTTACCCTTTTTTTAACCAAAAGAACTAGAACCTTCCCTTAATTTCTCCCAGAGTTATTCCGTTTCTATCGCAGATTTCATTTATTATGAATAAAATTAGAATTACCAGAAAAATTCAAGGAAAATTTTAAAACGCGAAAGGAAATGGCTTTGAATGTGTACTCTTTAGTGGCATATCCTTCATATGATAATCCGCTTTTGACCATAGAACACCAAGACATCATAAACGATTTTCTTTTCAACCATCTAGACGACAACGGTATTGAAGACTGGCATCATTTTAGGAAACAATCGGGGCCTGTTTTTCCAAAATTAGTAGAGAAAAATGTTGAAAAATCTATCGTATTTTGGAGCATGGCTGAATTTAACCATCCAGCGTTATCTGAATTGGCCATTAAACTTGTGCAAATGCCAGCTGCATCGGCTGAATTGGAGAGGTCCTTTACCAATTGGGCATACGTTCGCTCACCAGTAAGAAATACATTTAAAAAAATCTTACATGTATACTTTTCTTTTTTTGAATACTAACAAATAAAGTAAAAATTGTGTGCTACATAAAATTTGATTTTTAATAAATAAATATCGATCTGCATAAAATTCAAAAAAAAAATTTTGTTTTACGTGTGTAGATGTAGAGAATTCCATGTAGAGCGTGTGTAGATTACACGTTAATTATTGTGTAAAGTATATAATGTAATTTACACGCAAAACAGTGGTATTAACTGTTCGACAGTTAGAGTTTACTTTTCCATACAAAATTGCTAGAACATTGCCAGACTATTTCGTTTACGTTTGACCAGGGAAATTTAGGGATCTGTTCTTCTATTTAGTATTTATTCTATGCCTGGGTGCTTAAATACACAAGTCCAAAACTCAATTTGATCTCGATTTATTCTTTCAACCCTGTATGTAAATATGGTAATAAAGACGAGAACTGAAATCAACCTAAAACCATTGAACCAACCAGAACATTTGAATACAATAAGTTAAGTAATTTAAAAATGTTTATATAATCAAACTTTGTGGCAAATCACATATAACGCCTTAAGCGTCAAAACACGTTCTTATTACGTTTTCTACCGAATTCTACTGTCTCAAAGTCAAAACTTTTATTACGAAGATATTACTCCGCAAAAGGTGATCGTTCGCTCCTCTTTGCCAACTTCAATGTCAATAAAACAGAACATTAAATTCTAACCAGGGAATGTAAGATACGATCAGAATAAATAATATTAATCACGTGTGGACTGGCATATTGTTTCCTACCTCAATAATATTTATTACTGGCGAGACAATGTTTACGTCGACCTTGCACAAGGTTAATTGTATGCACAGGTAGAACCTCTCGCATGATAATTATATGTTAACTATGTCGTGAAATGCATTCACATTAAGCTCCAATTGCATTCATTAAAAAAAGTTGAATGCCCCAAGATAATTCAAGTGTAAAAATAAATTCAATTTTCGCGTTTATTTACGTGCTGGAAATTTCTCTTAATAGTACAGAATGATTAGAAATGAGTTTTCTGAACCCGGAATGCGTTTTTAATGCAATGTTTACTGAGTGCAAGTAGAATGCAAGTGAAGTGCAGCATGTTAAGGCGTTTCGCACTAGCTATAAAAGTAAAAGTGCATACCAATTAATGGATAGCTTGCGCTTAAAAGAAGAGCTGACCATAGAACAATTTGTAGTAAACAAAGTTCCGCCCAAAGTATTCTATACGAGTTCTCGTTGACTACATAATAACACAAAAGCAATTTAAATGAGGAAATGAACAAATTATGGAATGCACTCACAAGAAGCGATGGAATTGTTGCCAT
Organism: Leptarthrus brevirostris; assembly: GCA_964036015.1. Taxonomy (NCBI): domain Eukaryota; kingdom Metazoa; phylum Arthropoda; class Insecta; order Diptera; family Asilidae; genus Leptarthrus; species Leptarthrus brevirostris. The sequence goes on from OZ038373.1 coordinate 14,212,090, forward strand.
AATATTTATCCAGGCTTGTTGAGGTAATCTTTTAGGCATAGCTAACTTTTCTTGGTGATAACCCCGAGCGTTAGCACTATCGCATGGAGTTATTTCTCTTTATTGTCATGTAATTTCCTAGAATAATGTGGCAAAAATAATTTATTGAAAATTTGCGATAATTTTAAATCTTACTTTGCTGATTGTTCGAAAAAATATTATATAAATCATAAAAGCACCAAGAGTTCGGTAAAAATACAAGTTAAGGTCAAAAGTTTGCCTCTCCTTAACGTTTCTTATCAACGTTGTTTTTCGCATTATTTGCAGCCTTATCAATTTTGAGATAATTCTGAAATTTGAATGACAATATGTGTCTACGATTAAGTTTCAAGTGACATAAATTTTAAAAGTTTTTGTTATAGTTTTAGTAAATCAGATTTATCTGGTTGCTGGAGAATGGACGGACGAGTTGAAGCCTTCTAGGATACGGTGATCCTCATCTGGATATTCTCAAGTGTTAGTTACATCTCCAAGTGGTAGCAACCGGGCAATGCATCCTAGAATGTAGCCAAGTAACTAATGCGGGAGGAGATAACCTCTTGAAAAATCCCCTAACTCCAAGAGAGTCTGCAGTGTTGCGTCCCCTCTGCAGGACCCATCGGTAATTGGGTCGCGAATGGCGTTTTCCTCGGGCGCTTCTGTGGTAGTGGAGGTGGATTGTATGGTAGACCCCAACAGGTTGGCTATACCCACGGTACCCGCAACACAGCAGTAGCAGTTTTGGGAGAATTACCTTTCGAAGGAACTGTGGCGGCTATGGAGGCTGGCTCGCTCTTCCACCGGCTGAAACTGCTGTAGCAGTCCTGGAGAAGGGTGCCATTGGCATAATAACAACTAGCACTTCTTCAGGTGCGGTGGTGCAGAGACGGGAGACTCTAACGAGTTGGCTATCTCCGCGATACGCACACCAGGAGAAGATGCAGATCTGCCTTCCAAAGGGTTAGCTGCGGTTAATCCGGAGGGGGTTTCTTGTCCTGGCTCAGGACTAAAGCGTTACGGCCTGGAACCCTCCAATGCCGTAGGCAGAGAAGGGATGAAGGTTGTAACTAACGCATGGACCAAAAAGGAACACTGGAAACGGTGGGAAAATATGGATTTATGCTGAACTGCCCTCCGTAGGGTTAGCTGCGGTTAATCCGGAGGGGGTTCCTTGTCCTGGCTCAGGACTAAAGCGTTACGGCCTGGAACCCTTCAATGCCGTAGACAGTGGAGGGGTAAATGATGTAACTAACGCATGGACCAAGAAGGAAGACTGGAGACGGTAGGAAATCATGGATTTATGCAGATAGGCTAGGATTCTAGCAGTGACCCAGGAAGCCGAGGTTAGTGGCGACAGTGGGATAACTGGATACTCAGTTGCCCCCACTAAGGGAGACTGGGAGGGGACGAAAAGGGACCCGGTTATGTGGTCTGTTTCGGTTAATCCCCAGAGAGGTGTTTTTAGTGAGTAAGAATCTCACACTACCGGAGGGCACGGGCTGTCTGGTGTCTTTTGGAAGATTTTCACCTCTCCCGCAAAAAAAAAAAAAAATCAAATTTATCGAAACTAAATGATTATTTATGTACTGTGACTGAATTAATTGTTTTTAGTAAGTGTTACATCGATAAAACAGTCAAAACTTTTTAAAAGGCTTCACCAGTGTGATAATTTACAAAAAAAAAACTTTTTTTTTCTACATATTTCGATGCTTTTATACCAGGTGTGTAAGTATGAAACCGGAATTTGCCTATAGGTGGCGCTAGATGTCGATGCAGTTACCGACACATCACCTCAGCTGTGTCTTGGTATTGTTTTGATATCCGACAAAGATTTCCAACTCACAATAACACGAGTTTCATTCAGTAGCATTAGTTTATTAGAGATAAACATGTCGAGTTTTGTGCCAACAAATTACGATTTGCCGACAGCACTACTTTTCTGTTTTCATCTGAAGAAAACCGCAGCCAAACCGCTGCCGAATCGCATCGAATGCTTGTGGAGGCGTTCGGTGAGCATGCTCTCGGTAAAACACAGTGTTTCGAGTGGTTCAAACGGTTCAAAAGTGGCGATTTTGACGTGAGGAACGAAGAACGTGGAAGACCACCGAAAAAGTTTGAAGCACTGACCTGCAAGCCTTGTTGGACGAAGACGACGCTCAAACACAACAACAACTGGCGGATCAGTTAAAGGTGACCCGAGAAGCCATCTCCCTTCGGTTGAAAGCCATGGGAAAGATACAAAAGGTGGGGAAATGGGTTCCACATGAACTCAACGAAAGACAGCAGGAAAACCGCTAAACATCAGCAGCGAAATGCTGCTCGCCAGGTTCAAAAGAAAGTCATTTTTACATCGAATTGTGACTGGATATATTGCGAGAATCCTAAGCGCAAAAAGTCTGGTGAGACATGGCGTGTTCTCATTGGGCTCATGTAACCTGCGCAGACGTGCCAAAGACGACAAAGAAATTTATTTGTGAGTTTTGTGCATAATTATAAGTTCCTAGATTGTATGTCGTTATTTCCGTAGTTCGTATATCGTTTTGCCCATACCATATGGACAAAGTAGTTTATGATTGACTTTTCAGATAAGGCTAAAATAATTTGAATAAACATAAAAGTGCGTTTATTTCAGATTTCTGTGATTTCAGAATAGTAAGCAAATTATATAAATGATACACGGGGTTATAGTCGGTATGGAGTAAGTGATAACGTGTTGGCCTACCAATTCCGAGGTCCCAGGTTCGAATGCAACAGGCGGCGACCAATAGTTGTTTTCTGCTGACAACTAGGTAGATCGATCTTTTACCATTCGATCTTCCAATTTTTTAATCGATTTTCTGACTAAGCGATTCTTCGTGAATTGATCTTTTTGTCTCCGATTTCCGATTCGATTTTTAAAAAGTTATTTTAACAAATTAGAAGAATTTAAAGAGATTTTTGATACTGATCTTACTTTACGCCGCTTTATAAAGACTGAGGGTGAATGTAATAGGTATAAGTTACCAGCGGATTTTTCGTTTTTCATGTGACTGTTTGGTGAACGCGGCCTAAAGCCGACGGTAACTTTTACCAGTATTTCTATTTCATCTTTCACCCACCCTAGACTAGAGGCTTACGTATGCCTATCTTTAACTGTATATTCAATTCATTTCACGCGTCCTTCTTCCGTCTTGATGTGACGAGTTCACGTCTTTTGTAATCTACTACGCCTTTCCTTTTTACGAAAAAACTTTATGATGTCAAAGGTGAGAATTGCTGCGATTATTTTTACAATCGCACCGCCGAAAGAGAAAGCCAGCATGTCAGGTGGCAGTTATATGACTTCAGCTAATGAAATTGCAGTGGCATGCAATGAATTGCACTTGTGAACGAGGGATAATATTCCTGCTACATATTTTAAATTGCCAGTGTCCAAAATTAACGTCATTTTGGTTTTTTATCAGTTTAATGTTTGTTTCCCCTCTTTTAAAAACAGAATACAGCGATATTTTATTATTAATAATATTTTATATTTATTTATTATACTATAGAAATTTAAATTTTGTAGCAAAAACCAAGATAGAAATATCGATGAAATCGTTTTTCCAATCCGATTAATCGATTCTTAAGATCGTAAAAAAGTTAAAAGATCGATCTCTCTCCATTCGATCTTTAGCCCTAGAGAAAATGTCAGTGGTTCGGGATACACTTTAAATAACAGGTCCGCTTGCAATCGATGTCTCGAATCGGGTGAAGTTCTTCTCCCGCTCTATGCTCTTCAAGGGGTTACGGGAAGTAGAGAGAGCAGAATCTATCTTTGCTTGGTCATTTTAATGTCGCCATAACCCGTTTCTGCAGAATATAATATTTTTTGATTTCGAAACTAAAAAACTTTGAATTTTTTTTTAATTCAAATTAATGACAGTCTGTAAAGGCACGTAGTGTTCGAAAACGAAATGATGGAGAGATAAAATTAAAATAATTCAAAGTGAACAGTCTTCAGGTTATTGAACCATTAAGTAAATATTCCGCCAATACTTATATTTGCTATCCATATATATTTTGTAATATTTAATGCCCAGTTTAAAATTTCACCCGAGATAAAATATGTTTTCCGACAGCAATCAAAAGCTCTTATCTCACTATTCCCGCTTGTACAAAAAACGAAAGAAAATATTTACAAAAAAAAAAGCGTTTACTTTTTATCAAAATAAACAAATAAGCAAAACCAGAACAAAAAAAAACTCGTCCATATATGCGGAATTTCCTGAATCGTGATGAAAACACTCAAAGGTGTGCTTTCGTCGTCACAACCTTGTCAGGTAAATAAATATTCGCTAGTAAAAATGCATCGTGATCAGTCAGGTATGTGAGCATTGCTACAATTGCATGAGTGGCTAAATTACCTGATTTTACTGCTTGTGCAATCCACGTACAGTCGAAATAATTCAATAAATTTGAGAATGATTGAAACCTATTTCATCTATAATGGAGTTAGTGTTGCATGTCTCATGGAATAAGAAATTTAAGCAAAAATAGGAGCATAAAACTAAATTCAGATAGATGTACCTCTACGTGGCCAATGTCTATGTGGTTTGAACCATTCATCAGCGCACACGATGTTAAACCAGTTGAAGTTGTTAAATGCAATTTGGGATTTTTGGTCAGACTTAACAGACGGTTCACTCCAACGCTAATCTAACACGTAGTTAAGTCACTTAGATTTAGTTAAGTGATTAATGGAATTAGATTGATGCGAGATTGCGTGAAACCCCTCTTTTGAGGGTCACAGACAGATCGAAAGTAAAAGTCCGGCTTTAGAATATTTTAAAAATAATTGAAATTGTTGCTCGGTTTGAATTGAATCATTCCTGTAATTGTATGTTTGCTGAAAATTCAAGGTCATGGCTATTGTTTTTTAAGCGGAATTAAATAATATTTGCAAGTTGTCCGGTCGTTGTTGTTTCGGTAATGTTTAGAGCGAGACCGTGCAGCTTTAAGAAAGGCAGAGGATATTAAGCAGCTTAATTTTTTTTCTTGATGAATTGCAAAAACGCGGGCCAAAGCTAATTAGTAATTTTAACAGCATAAGAGCAAATGGAAACACGAAATAAGTAAGAATACCTTCAAATTTCAAGGACGACCTACCTGCGAAGTTGCCAAGTCACGAATTATAAAAATCAGTCATAAAATTGTATATACTTGATACTTATCTGTCATTGCAAATCACATTAGGAGATTAGATTAGCAAGAGTTTCAGCATCCCAGACGGAAGGCCCCCTCCATTCTGATAAGACATTGCAAAAAAACCATTTAGAGCTCTTAATGAGCCGACCTTAGGTCCCTGATCCCAGTCCTAAGATCCCAATTTGGCTAGGTTCTTAAAAAAGGGAGAGCATAGATATTTGCTTCTGCGATTGGCTACAGTTGGACAATTGCAGAGTAGATGAGGAATGGGTTCCTGAACATGCTCATCTTAGCAACTTATATAGAAGACGTTTGAGGGCATGTCCATTCTGTTAGCCTGCCTGACATCGTCAATGGTATTTCACTTAAGGGAAATAAATATATAAATAATAAACAGGTGATTAGGCAAGCGTATTTCCGTTGTCGTTTCTCATTTGTATTTTTAATGAATATTCTTTTAAGGTACTATTAGCGAGTGAAGTTAAGAAAAGACCCTTTTTAAATATTTTTTTCTTTAAGTGAATTATTTTTAGAGAAATTTTTTTTACATATGATAACTTAGGATCTTTAATTTATAAAAAAAATTTTTTTTTTAATTATAATTTTTTTCTCTAGTATAGAGGGCGGCGTTGAAGTTGAAGTAAAAAAAAAGAGCTCAAATCTGCAGAAATTATAGAGCCTCTCCAGTAAATCTGAAGTAAAAAATTACGAAGTAAAGCGTTGTTTCAAAAAATGGGGCGTATTTCAAAAAAAGTTTTAAAACAACCTCCTTTCCCCGCGCTTTTAAGTCTCTAAACGGGAAAAAAGAAAAAAAGTCATCAGCGTCCGTGGAAGGGGGGAGGGGGGCACAATAGACCTAATAATAAATGAAATAAACCAAATTTTATTAAAATCGGACAAAAAGTTTTCGAGCTAGAATTTGGGCAATTTTGAAAAATGTTATTTCGAGAAAAACGCGTTTAAAGTTATAAGGAAACATGTCTATTCAAAAATCTGTATAACTTTTTTTCTATTTTGAATTTTGACCTGAAATTTTAAATAAATATTTTTGACGTATTTATAGATCCTTTTATGAAACAAAAAAAAAATCGCATTTTTTTTAACTCGCTAATGTCTAGTTTGCCTAGCTAGTCAGTTATTTCCGGGTCTGGTAGAGTGGTACAGAGTCCCGCTAGCTCGTCGGCTTTACAGTTTTCGGAATATCACTGCGGTCTGTTATTCGTGTGACTTTATATTCAAGCTAAGAGCCGTCAGTGTAGATATGCTATGATTTTTCCTCTGGATGAGGGTCTTCCACCCATTCCTCTCTGTTGGGAATACAGGATTTGAACTTGGCGTTGAAAGTGAGTTTGAGTATGGTGTAGTCAGTGTTTGTTGGAGAACTTACATCCAGAATTTTGGAGTTTAAGTAATCGTTACGTGCCCATGTTTAGACTGAATTGAGCGCAATTGTCATTGAAGATGCGATTTGCTTGCTGAAGACCCAACGGCCTTAGGTTGAGGATAGTATTAAGGCTTTGACGGATGGTGACGCAATCAGCAGTGCTGCCATCCTCTGAACTCTGCTTCCTGACTATCATTCTGTATGTAAATATAGGTTGGGTTTCCAGCTAAGAGTATCGATACTATTTTATCCGGGTTTTTTACCCAGACCACACTTGGTACTACAGAGCTAACAAGGCGAAGTTATCAGCGTAATCGATAACCTTATGACCGGAGTGTTACAGATCCAGAAATCGATAGTTTAGGATCAGTTTTCATAGAAGCATCTTTTGTGATGTATCTTCGTATGGCAGATCACCCCAAACTAAAACTTACGGTCCTACTTTTAAAGATAACTTCGATTATAACCTCTTTAGATCCTGTTCCATTAAGAATGTGAGGGAAAACTCCTATAGTACAGTAAATATAGCAGATACCGTCCGAAAAATGACCTACCGGAATTTGACTTGATAACTCGTTAGGGGGGCATACAAAATTTTATTAATGGAAAAATAATGTTACTATAAAATTTATGAAATACACGCATCGGCGCGGCACATAAAGTACAATTTTTCGACTTTGGCAAGCTCCAGATCGAGAACGGTAAGTTTTACAAAAAAATTGTTTAAATAAAAAATGTAGATATTTTTGTGACGAACAACTTTCCCATTTACATTAATATGAAAAAATTATTTATTCTTAACGAAAATGCCAAAAAACCACTTTTTTGATACTTTAGCGCCACCTACCTTTTGTAATTTAAGTCGTACGACTTGGCTTCAATGACAAAAAATGTAGTTAACAATGTCCTGAACATTTTTTGTTAAATAAACTTTTCTCTAAAACCCATAGATTCCGAGAAAAACGCATTCCAAAGTTTTTTTGGATTTTCTCAAAAACAGGGGGGGGATCAATTCGGAAATCTAGCATTAAGCTTTTTTTATGCCCCCCTATCGATTTATCAAGTCAAATTCCGGTAGGTCATTTTTCGGAGCAACCCTATTTTTTCGTGCTATATTGACTGTACTACTGGGTGAATTTTCTGCAGATGATTGATCTTTCCATTCTGTTGGTAAATTTATGCAGGGCTGTCCCACCGGATTCACCCTTGCTATATGCATGTTGAGAGAAAAAGGCCGCTTAGATGTGTTTCTTTGACATAGACAATAGACATCAATAAGACTTTTTGATCTGAAGACTTTAGGTTGTTATGTGAAGCCCTTCCTTCGTTTAATCACCGTATTTAAATCGACAAATAATTTTGATCTCAACAGCCTTTTCAGTAGAGTAAGTTGTCTTCGGTAATGCAAGATTTAATTTCACCAGTCGCCGCAGCACATTAATATTTTTCTGCTAACAAAATATTACACTAACATGGGATTAGAGAGTAATTTCTGGTGGTATAGAATACAACCAAGATTCAAGGTCTAAGAGGGCGACTTGAGAAGACTGCTTTCAGACAAAGTCACCGTTTTGTTCGTACCGAAACAGATAATATTCAATGAGCAGTGTATTTGCTGTAGGGCAGCTTGTGTTCCACAATCACCTTTCCCAATTCTGGATATAAGGTGTATTTTATACCAAAGGCTAGCAAACGAGGCCACGAGCTAGCGAAGGATTTTAGATCCTTTATTCTGACTTCTTTAGTATTAAAAACACTGGAACGAGGCTGTGACATTCATCTGAGACAAACTTTACGTGGTGCCAAAATCCCAACATACATACTGCAAGGGAAGATCCGTTGAAACAGCTCTCTATAAAGTTCTATGCACAATTGAATGTTCATTCCAGTACAAACAATATTCCTGGACAGAATAGGGGAAGGGGTCCTCTCTCCCCTTCTATGGCTGATGGTCATAATCAAGATCCTGTTAAAACAGGGTGAAATTAAGATCGTCGCCTATTCAGAGGATGTGATAAACCTGACGGAGTGGATTATTTTAATTTCTTAATAAAAGCTCACGGGGAGATCTGGTCTCGAACCCGGGACCCATGGCATGGTGGTCGTGCGGCTCAACGAATTGATCCAACTCCTCTTTGTGATCAGTGAGATTATGGAGGATGTCCTGAAGAAGGAAAGCAGTTGGGCCAAAAATGTAGACCGACTGTGAATCCGGGTAAAACTGAACATATGCTCTTCACTATAAAAACTAAAGTACCGTACTTTGTTTTACCTTAATTAACCGGACAACAACTCTCTCTATCTTCTAGTGACAGGTATTTGGGTTTAATCCTGTATAGCTCTCTATGCCTATGCTTTATCTATATCTCTATGCATGCAGAAATACTTTTAGAAAAACATGGAGACTGCAATCATAAATTCCACTAAGGTTATAAATAGCAGTGGTGCGCTCATTTCTCACTTACGGTTCACTGGTTTGATAGCTTGAAATGTGTAGGCCAAGCCAAGCTAAGTAGAATGCAGAAAACCACGTGCATCGGTACTATCAGTGTCCTGCGTTCCACTCAAATAAAAGCTCTTAACTGCTGCTGCGTCATCTTCGCAGTGATCTCCAAATCAAATTTAAGGCGTCATGTAGTGCAATAAGACTCAAGAAATCTGGGCGCTGGTATGTTAACCTCTATGGTCATCCTCAGTTTGAAAACTTGACACGTAAAGGGATAGCTGAAACCCCGGCTGACTACATTACAGCTGTTCTAAATTTTAAGAAAGGATTCAGATCAAAATTCCATCCAGAAGGGAGTGGAGAATGACTGTATCGATCAACAACTTGTACTATTGACTAACGATTCTAAGTGGTGTTTCCTAAAGTAAAAAAATATATATCAAAGTCTTATCGGCTGCCGGATAGATCGAGCGTCTTCCAGGTGGAGGTGCCGGCGATTATAATGGCCTATTCACTAAAGCAAAATCTCGTCATAGTTACAGATAGTGAAGCTAAGATCAAGGCGCTTACTCAGTTTCTCTTTCTCTCCCCCCCCCCTATAGTTCACATAACGGGAGAAGAACATCACCCGATTCGAGACAATGATTGTAAGTGGATTCCGAATCACCGATTATTCTGAAACCCCCAATGGCCTTTTATCGTATTCTGTTGTCAGCAGAAAACAACCACAGGTCGTCGTCCTCACTCAAACGACAACTCAGTTACCATGTCTTCAAAATTGGTGTAGGTCAGTCGAGAAGAGCTTATTTCTCAGGGAAGTTGGTTAACCGTTGATTTGCATTGGGTTTTTGAGCATAGGAACATAGTTGGGAACGAGATGGCCGACAAACTTATCAGAACGAAGGTTACGCTCAGCATTGTTATGCTGAAGTTCCTTTGAGAGAGAAATCTTTCTATAATCCCTAGGGTTGGCAAATTCTAGATGAAGCGCTGTGACAATATGTGGGTAGAATATCCGATCTGCTCAACAGACCGAGAATTGTTATTGTAAAACTCACTGATATCTGTAGTGGGCTTTTTCTCCCAGGCGAGCATGCATCTAGGCTAGATGCCCCTTACACGCCACGACACGACCCCTATGTTTCCGGGTTCGAGACCCGGCTTCTCCGTGGGTTTAAAAAAAATTGTTATAAAAAATCCACTCCGTCGTTGGGCTATTGGGCTCGTAATTCCCTTCAGGCCAAAGATATACTAAAGGGTTGTCCCCTAGGCTTTCACCACATCGTAAAAGAAAAACAAATAAAAAACACCTTGAACTTACTGAAAATGTGGTTTACATTGGCAATTTAGCAGCAAGAAAATATTTCTTGGTATAAACTACTTATGTTGTCAGAAGTCAGTTATAATACGCACTGTCGCAGCTGCGACGACGTGAACGAAACCCACCTTCTTTGTAAATGCCCAACACTGCCGGGACCAGAAGGCGGGGTCGTATGATATATGTCAAATTAAATCATTTAACCAAGGAATTAACAATACAAAAGGAACGGATTAAAATAATTAAAATTTATTATCGAAATAAGAATTCTGTCAAATGGTCCATCGTAAAATTCGTATTATTTTCCATTTAATTGTTAATCTAAGCAATCAATTCGCGATTTAGTAAAAAAAGATTGATAAAACTGGTTTAGTTAATGACTAACGAAACAGTGGTAGATCACAAAGTGCACGTTTAAATGATAACATTAGCGCTGTTAGTGAAAGTGCTGCAAGTCAAATATGAACATCGATTTTACGGCGTTCACAAGAATATAGCATTAGCAAACAAGTTTATGTCAGCAAAAATTACGATCTTTCAAAATTAACATCTTAAAGCGACTTCTGCAAAACACTTTATAATACGCAGTAAGAGATACTTCACCTTGAAAATATTTCTGATACTCTAAAGTGATTTCAAAATTTTTTAAGAAAGTCAAAGGTGTTTAGATAGATAGAAGAAGTGATAGAACTTCTAAGTTTTTTTTGATCCAGCAAAATTTTTTTAAGTGATGATGATTTTCCGTATGGTGTGGTTCATTGGTTCTTACTTCCTTCGTCAATGCTGTGCGTCACCGACACATACTTAATCAATTTTAATGTTTATACTGGCTCATTGGACAAAGCCAACTTGCTCGCTTGTAACGCCAACTTGCCACCTTTATCTCCTTCGCAGTGCACTAACAGGCACTCTGGACTTCCTTAAGATACTCTCTAAACTCGAAGTGCATTTTAAAACCAGGTGCAGGGTTTTAAAATGCTACACCTATACTTTAACTAAATCTCTGCGCAAACTGTTTCACCTGTCAGTTCTCGTCGTATTTCCCATCTTCAAAAAAGTAGTAACGACTCCTTAAACTACTTTCGTTTCTAACCCCTCTGCTTTCCCTATTTCTGACTTCCCCTCTATTGCACCCGCGGTTTCCGATCAAGAACCTCTCCCCAACAACAGCTTGTCAGTCTATTACCAGAACGTAAGAGGACTTCGCACAAAAACATCAAATATTTTCCTTAACTCTCACAAATTCCCGTACGATATCTTTGCCTTAACTGAAACCAATCTAACACCAGGAATTCTCGACAACGAACTATTCCCTCCAAACTATACCATTTTCCGTGCTGACGGTTGTATAGGCACCAGTGATCCAACAGGTCGCGGTGTTCTCATAGCTGCTCACAACCGTTGCCACCCTGCTAAAGACCTCCGACTCTACAATATCAGAATTTGTATGTATAAAAATAGCACTAAATAAGTGTCTTCTGTACATTCTCTGTTGTTACATTCGCCCCTCTCAACCTCTAGACGCCTACGAGCCCATAATTGAAGCGATCGATACCCTGCTTGAGAACGCTAACGCCTCCGATGAATTTATTTTATTGGGTGACTTTAACCTCCCCCGTATTCAATGGTCATTGCCCGAGGACTGTTCTCACTTTGTCCCCCTTAACGCATCTTCGGCCAAAGAAGCCTTCTTTACCGATCAGCTCTCCGTTTCAGGTCTCTTTCAAGTAAGCGGAGTCAGGAACTTCCTGGACAGACAATTAGACTTAATCTTTTCTTCAGACCCAGTTAACTCGGCTGTCGCAGAAAGCAACCATCTTCTCTCCTCCCCCGACCGTCACCATCCTCCCTTGTTCTTCGTTTTCTCCTACGAGCACCCTCATGCCGTTTCAAGCTCCGAGTCTTCTTTATCCTTCAATTTTCGTAAAGGCGACTTTGACAAATTAAATCACTTGCTCCTCAACTCTAATATTGGCGATATCCCTTAACATCTCCCAATTGACGTTGCTTTAGAGGCGTTCTATTCGGAAATACACGCTTGTCTTACATAATCTATCCCCCTTCATCCTCGTAAAAACTACTCCTCATCCCCCGTATGGTACGACAAAGAATTACGCTCTCTTCGCAACAGGATAAATAAACGTTGGCAAACTTTTCTCTTAACCCACACTGAGTCTGACTATTCTTCCTATCTATCTGCTTATACCTCTTTTTCTGAACGTTGTGATATCCTCTACTATGAGTACCTCCATCGGATGGAAACTAGCCTCATATCCAACCCCAAGCGTTTTTATAACTTTATTAATTCCAAGAAGAAATCCAATGGTTACCCTTCAACCCTACAGCTCGAGAATACCTCTTCATCTGATCCTAAGGTTATCGCTAACCTCTTTGTACACTTCTTCAGTAAATCTTTCAGCGACAATTCTCTACAACCCGACCTTAACTATTTTGCATTCATGGACAAATGCACTCAAACGTCTCTTACATCTTTTGACCCTGATCCTGAACTAATCGCAGCCTGTATTAATGGGCTTGAGGACGACTTTCTCCCAGCATGGCTTCCTCAAAGATAGATCTACAACCACCAACCTTACTGACTTCGTCTCCAAAACACTATGTGCCCTGGAAAACGGTAAAGATGTTGATGTTATCGCAACCGATTTTAGTAAAGCCTTCGACATCTCCCATAACGTTATCTTGTTCAAACTTGATCACCTATGCTTACCCCCCCCCCCCCCCCCCCAGATTCATCTCCTGGATTCGATCCTACCTCAACAACCGTCAGTACAATATTCTTTTCAGCTCATCCATTTCTAACCCTATTGTCGCTCGTTCCGGCGTCCCTCAGGGCAGCCACCTCGGTCCATTGATTTTTATCCTTACAATAAATGATGTTGAATGTGTCATCAAACACTCAGAGCTGTCCATTTATGCTGATCACATGAAAATAATCAAACATATCTCCTCCACAACTGACTCTCTTCTCGTGCAAAAAGACCTCGATTCATTCACCACATGGTGCATGAAAAACTTTCTAGAGCTCAATGTCTCCAAATGCCAGTCCATATCTTATTCCCGCAAGCTTCTTACCACCACCCCGAGAGTCTATATGTTAATCGACGTACAAGTCCCTATCGTTACCTCTTTATGTGACTTAGGAATAATCTGTAATAGTGAACTCAATTTCCGTTCCCACATTGACAGCATAATTAACAGAGCTAACTCCGCGCTAGGGTTTGTGAAGCGCTGGTCTAGAGAGTTCTCCAATCCTTATGTTTCCAAATCTCTCTACATCTCCTTCGTAAGACTTCTCCTTGAATATGCCAGCCAGGTATGGTCACCTACATAAACAACTTACATTAATAGGATTGAATCTGTCCAGCGTAGGTTCATTCGCTTCGCTCTACGTGATCTTCCGTGGATAGACAGATTCAACCTTCCACCTTATGAAAACCGTCTGAAACTGATAGACTTACAACCTCTAAGTAAACGTCGTGATGTTTCCGACATTCTCTTCATTTATCAGTTATTAACTGGACTGCCCTTCAATCCTGCAAACTTTACCCATCTATACCAATCCCCGTAACCTTAGGTCCACTCCCCTTTTCCGACTTGACCGCCATCGCACAAACTACGGTCAAAGCGAGCCAATTACCAGGATGTTACGAAAAGTCAACGACCTTTCCTCTTTTGACTTCCATCTGAGTAAATCAGCCCTTCACAAAGCCTTATATCTTGACCCCACCCATCTTGTTCCTGATCGCCTACCTTAATTCTTCTGCCTTACGCCTTCTGCCAGTATCTACTGTATTTATAGCTCATATTGTAATTTATACTTTTTATTTATTTATTATTACTTATCATTTATTGTAGTTTGTAGAATTCATATTAAGTTATAGCTTGTATTTTTTTGTATTTTTATGGAATAGCTTGTATTAAGCTTAAATAAATATTGGAGTTAGAATAACCTCTCTTAGCTAATCGTGCATGATTACCAAAACCAAACGAGTTTACAACATTTTAGCACAATCGGTTGGGAGAAACTGGTTTCAAATTCAGTTGCAAGATTTGACCCAAATATACTAAAGTTGGAAAAAAGGCATGGCGACATAAGGATAGTTCAAAAGCAATATGCATGAAACTAATTAAAAGTGTTACTTCCGGATATTAAGACTGAATTGCTGTGATATTGATGACTTCCGTGTAGCACAAATTTTTTGTTTTTATTTATTACTACTCTCATTAAAGATTTACATACATAAAATGAAAAACCTTCCCTACGGCTGTTCTCAATAATTAGATCTGATCGTAAATCCAGTCGGGGATTTACTAATAAAAAAGTGTTCATTACAAGACAACATTTCCAACGCAACTCAATATATGAGCGTAAATCCCCGATGAAATAGTAGTTACATCAGGACAGAACTTCTAAGAATTTATTTTGCAGTAATCTGCTAAATTTATTCGAAATTGCGAATCTGATGATAAGATAAGTAAGAAAATTGTGAAATGAATTATAGTTAAAAACAAATGACATAAATAAGCAATAAATGCTTGCGAGTAATAAGTTATCTTTGAACTTTTCTCTGGAAACGTTCACAAATTTTTCAGGCTATGAGCAGACAGATTATCATTTATTTTCCATATTTTTACGAACTTAACTGAACAGCATTTGATTATCAAATAATTGCAATCGATAAACTGGCAAATTAGCCTTAATTTAGTAACCTAATCTAAAGAATTCAGAAAATTAGTTATTAAGTTTATCTGAATTTCATTTCACGTATTCGTGTTTGCAGATCTTTTCTACAGATCGAGTAAGGTCTTACTTTTAGCAACAAGTCAGATAATTTTTAATTTATTTGCAACTTTGTACTTAACGCGTATTAATTACCTTTCAATTTAATTCTATTTTAGTACTTCTGGTGGAAAGCCCAACTTTCAAGTAATAAGCAGTACTGTTTGTTCGCTTTTATTGATCCAATGACTACGAAGTATTGTTTTATTAGCTGGTGATCGCAAAAATTAGACAAAAACAAAATTCCCGAATAAATTCTTATTAAGAATAAATGCGATAAATTATGTCATTAGGAATTAAAACGTTTTTATGTCATTTAATCAATAGTTGCGTTAATAGGCAATTGAGAAGGAAAAAAAGTACCGCCAATGAGTTCAGTAAAATGCTTTACTAGTTGATCACTATTTCGACCCTCAATGGTGAGACTTACCCTACTGCTCAATAGAATAGAAAGAAGTCACAATGGGCCATGTCCGGCGAATACTATGGCTGAGGCAAAATAAAGGTTTTGTTTTTTTTTTTACCAAAAAATCACGAACAAGCAGTGATGTGTGAGCAGGAGTATTATCATGATGCAATTTCCTCGAGAGGTTTTGCTACAATTCTGTGCGTTTTCATCTGATTGCTCCACGCAAACGGCGCCATATTTCAAGATAGTATTCCTTATTGACTGTACGACCATGTGGCAGAAACTCATGATACCCTACGCTATTAAAATCAAAGAAAATAGTGAGAAGAACCCTCACATTTGATCGAACTTGTCGATTTTTTCGGCCTTGCCTCTTCAGGCAGATTATTGGCCCTTGGTTCCGACGTCATACACATATACCCATATTTCGTCACATGTTATGACTGTTTTAAGATGTTCTGGATCGTTGTTGAGTTCATTTAGCACTTCCTGAGCAACTTCCACTCTACGTAGTTTTTTTTCGAAATTCAGCAATTTCGGAACAAACTTTACTGCCACACGTTTCATGTCCAAACAAACTGAAAAAAATTCTTGCCATGAGCCAAATGATACACAGACATCATCAGCAACCTTTCCATAGTCGTTCATTTTTATTTTTTCAGTTTTTTTACGTTTTCATCGGATGTTGATGTGCTAGGACGTCCAGGCCCTCTTTGAAATCCCACCCCACTCACAAACTCCGGTCTTACTCATAGTAGATTCGACAGAAGCTACAGCCAACATTTCGAACGCCGTGCTGCACTTTATTCCACTTTTCAATCAAAATTTAACACAAATTCTTTAATCTATCTTTTTCAAAAGTAAAATATCGCCGAGCACCTTTTCTTTTCGAATTCTCTAATTACTCCTAGTAGTCATCACTTTCCACCAGCTTGCATATTTCCAACGCTCTCCACCACATTACAGCGGCATAACAGGATTGGTCCGATGGGGTTTTTTTTTAATATAAGGAATTATCTGTTTTGTAAGCCTCTACATAGTGCCCAGTGCCTTACAATCAAGCGCAAGGACTCTATAAAACTTCTCTGCTCTGCCTTCGAAATGTAGTTTACAGATAAGTTTTAAATTAAGTTTTAAATTCTATAAGGGTAGATGCGTTCAAAAAAAGGGTCAAAATATAAAATTCCGTTTTTGTGTTTTTATCAGGGTGAAGAAACCTTCAAACGACTTGGGGGCTATCCATATCTTATGTAACACATTTTTAAAGTTTTTTTGAAATATCCTCTAAGTAATTATAAGAACCCACACCCCCTCCCCCACCACTCAGATGCAGAATTACGTAAAGCTTTTCAATTGTTATCAATTTTGTCCCTCTCTTTCTCGCTTAAGTCATTTATGGCTTAAAATAAATACAGAAATTTTTGCAATATTGTAGCGCATGCTAAAACTTATTTTTTTTTTTGTTACGTAATGCAGATAGGTTACCTCTTCCGCAATCATAATAAAACGTAACAAAGTCAATGACCCCTTCCCCTTAAAAGCACGTTACGTAATTTATCGATGACTTCCTGTTCGTTTAGTGGTTTGTTACACTGCCTTTTGGTATAATGACCGCCTTAATGTCTCCTGTCATAGTGCGAAAGTAGCAAGTGCTATCAAGTTCACCCATGAACCACAATCCCAGACATAAATGCATTTAGAAAAAATAATGCATTGGACACTGCCACACTTCATTTTGGTGTTTAGATCGAATAAAGTTTCTTTAATACAAAAAATATTACTTAAGAACCTCTATCGACATAGGAAGAAACTTTAATAACGCAACCATCGAGGCTATTGTGGCTGATTTAGAAATTGTAATGTTAGACCTAATGTCGTCGGTGCAGTCAGTGATAACGTGGAGGCCTACCAATCCGGAGGTCCCAGGATCGAATCCCACCAACGGCGACCCATGGTTCTTTCGGAATCCACTTTACATTGAAGGTCCACTTGCAATCGTTGCCTTGAATCGAAGTTTCTTCTCTCGCCCCATGCCCCACAAAAAGGTTACAGAAAATAGAGGGAGCAAAAATTGGACCTTACCATTAGTAGATAGATTGTCACTCTTTTAAAAAACAGGATAATAGCTTCGAGGTTTGGTGGCAGGAAATTCAACGAAGCGGTAAAGCAGAGTACACAACACTTGTGGCTGTTAGTCCGTAATGACTGAGTTTATGCCATGCTGACATGTGCACACAAGAACATGAGGAGAACCTACTTTAAAAGTATATTATTTATTTACTCCGACAATCAGGCAGTGATTAAAGCATCGGTTCCTCTATATATAAATTAAAATTGGTCTGTAAATGCCAAGAAGCTCTGGATGCCAACTCGAGTAAACTTGGTTTGGATATCGGGCATCAGATGAGCTGGGGAGGGGGGGGGGACGAAAATGGTATATTTATTGATGTTGAGGTTTTCCTAGTAATAGTAGGATGATTATTGATTATACATATAATAGCGTCGCCCCCGCCCTAAATATTCCGACCATAATTAGGTCGCTGGGGCTAAGGGGGAGGGAAATGGGTGTCAAGAAGGTTTTATGCATATTTAAGTGCTGTTTTTTCATCTCAAAATAATGCTATAAGGTAATATGTAAATAATATTCTGACTTCCGGTTAACGTAGGAGGATGAACCTTTGGACACTGTTAGCTTATACTACAGGCTTCCTTTTTGTGTTGTTAATTTCGGTCCATCACATGTAGTACGGCTTGAAATCGCACCTGTCTAAATTTGGCTGTTACATGTGTCGCATGCATGCAATGACAGATGTCAGCTCCATCACTGAATAGAGCTAAGAAGCTCCTAAGATTTGACAAACCGGACGTGAGACTTATCATCATTTTGAGCACCAGTTGATCTCAACTAAGTGCCATTGCACAATTGTCAGGCAAATGCATAAGAAATGTGTTTATGTAGTAGTACTTATAGTATTTGTCAAAAATCGGAAGAGCAATTAACCAAACATGTAGTGTGTCCAGAATAGGACAGGAGTATCGTGCACATCATATGCGAATGCACCGTAAGTTCCAGGCCCACTGCGCAGAGTATCGATCTTTGGGAAGCCCCTGTTCGATCTCAGAGAGTTTAAGAATAGTTCGCTTTACAAGTTGTTGTACTTCTTCAAAAGGACCCAGCTTGACTTAAGGAGTAGAGAGGGTTAGCACAAGAGGGCTTACTTACTTACTGCAGGTGTAACTGTAGGACTGCTGTATGTGTATCGTCTACTTAATGTGGACTGAGTCCGGATTCTTCCTATAAACAACTCTCTCAACACGTTCATGAACAAACAAAGCTCTCTACATTTGTGAAAGATATATGGGGTCACAGTCAGCTGACCGCAAGCCTTTCACTTGCTTTTAAAGTTCAGCAAATATTACCTCCTTTATTTTATTCATACTTCATAATACTTTTGCTCATTTGAATACTTTCTTTGTCCGATCCTTTACGTATTTGACAATATTGCAACTCGCATGTTCAATTATTTTTGTAAATTTTTTAAACCATCTCTGTACGGAAATTTATTTAATTTATTACTGCGTCCGAATAAATTTAGCGGCGGGTCCACCAAAAAATGAGTTTTGGAGTGCGCCACTTTCGGACACGTTCCACGCACAAATTATAAAATTAAGACTTTTACCTCCATCATGAGTTTATTTTGGAAATTTTATATTTTAGGAAATTGTCTTCTTTTACTCTACATGTTTGGCTTTACCTTTACATAGTTCGATATGAAATGCCAAGAGACGAATTTTGTAACAATTTTCCTTAAATTTTATTACTTCACTTGCAAAATGAAGCAGACAGCTTTTGTCACAAAATTTCAATTTGTAAAATAAACAAAATTAACTGCCGAATAAGTTTTACAAATGTACTCGTCAAGTTTTATTTAGGCTCAGGAAATTTTTTTTTATTTTTAGTATTAAAATATATTTTTAGCAGATTTTTGTTCAATTATAAGAAAGAGAAAATTTCATAGTGTCTTTAGACTTTAAGCAATAAATATAAATAAATTGGGAAGGTGTAACGATTTTTGAAAATAATGTATAAATTGACAAATTATTAACCTACCATTCACTGATGTAAATTAAGTCGTTAAATATCAAATGAGGATCGTAAAGGAATCGATGCAATGTCTTCTCTCAATACGTGGATTCATGACTGTAATAATGTAGTTCAAGCAAATTATAGTCAGATGAGATGAGAGAATTAAGTATCCAAAGTAATTTTTGTCCTAGAAAGTTTTAGTTTTGTCGGTTTTGGTATCACAATTGTTTAAAAAAAATTGTCATTAATTAAAATTCAATGTTCTCCGTCTATGGGCTGTTGTTTAGCTCGCAGCAATGCAAAAATGAACTTCCGGCCATAGTCACATCATAGGGTTGTCCCCACTGCAAAGGCAGAAGTTATGTTTTTTGCGCGTAACTGATTTAATGGGAATCTTAATTCCTTTCGTTGTAAATGAGGCGTAATTAGCCGCCAGAAGAGGTGTTGATGATTATATTACTAATTAATGTTCATCAGGAAACAAAAACACACTAAACAGACATAAATAAAAAAAAGTAAAAAAACAAACGCCACTGTCAAAAATAGCAAACTAAAAAGATGGAAACAAGATGAAATAGAAAATGCTGTACCTTCGGCTTGAAATAGCCAGGGTAGTCAGCCTGAAGGTAGCAACTGGAAGGTGCGAACTCTAAAATGTTATAGAACGATATCATGCAGTCGGAGGTATATACATAAGTTATTCACATATTGAAGAGAAAAGTCTGATGCATCTGACGGCATGTTATCGTTTTATAGCATGCATTTTACAGTACCTACGACATTTTCTATCATCTTCCAGTGCTCCCTTTAAGGCTGAGAACCGTGACCATTTCAAGCCAAGGGTAAACGATTTTCTACTGTTGTCTGTTGTTTTCACCCAGTCGTATTTTTTAATTAACTGTTTTTAAGGTACAAAGCAAAAAATGATTCGCAAGGGTATTCCTAAATATTGAGAGAGCCTTCAACAATATCTTATTATTATTATTCGGTTATCCATATGGTGGACACTGCAACCAAGGAGGTCTCTTGTGCTACAATTTCTAGTACTACAAAAGAAGCTTAGCCCCTCTTAGATAAACAAGGAGGTATTTAACAGGGGAGGATCTAACATCAGCCGGGCTCAATAGTTCCCAACTTAAGATCCTCCTTCTCATCCATGCCAAGGCAGGACGAAAACACATTATGGGCATAGTGGTTTCATCGTCATCCAGACGGAGCGGACTCCCCGCCTCACTGTACTATCTGGCGTAGATGAGGGCTGAGATCTCAGTGGCCAGATAGCTACGCTGAAAGCAACCTTAGATGTTATAAACATCCGGACTAACAAGTGCCTTATTCTGGGTAAGCCCGGAGACATTTCTCCAGTATAACAGCTACTGAATTAGGAGTGCGCTAGGGCCCTATCTTCAATCATATCTCTTGCCGACGACCTGCAAAAGGGCTGGCGACTGTGGCACCCAGAGGAAGAACCTTGCCTGGCCAGCACATTGGCGATCTTGTTACCCTCGAACCCCGACTAACCAGATATC
Organism: Leptarthrus brevirostris; assembly: GCA_964036015.1. Lineage (NCBI taxonomy): Eukaryota > Metazoa > Arthropoda > Insecta > Diptera > Asilidae > Leptarthrus > Leptarthrus brevirostris. Next base: position 14,233,248 of record OZ038373.1, read on the forward strand.
CACAACAACAATACCTTAACCCGATTAATTTATAAAGCTCCGAAATTTTTGCACGAACTCAATGTTTGCTAGTCGACCCATTTACGCAGACAAATAGCGAAATGACAAGATTTGTCTTTAAACGAACTTCTCACAGAGAAATCATGTCACCGGTTATGAACACTAAACAGAGCAGGACTTACAGTGATAGGATGTGCCGAGGATTTGGTTAGTTTCTTGGTTTACTACTGAGGCCTGAGATCTCGTCTTCCTCCGCGCATTCTCTGCATAAGTTAAAGTCTAATATACCTATTCTTCTGGCATCATTCAATTGTCGCGTGTGCCCTTGTTTACCTTAATTATTTTATTTTATTTAGATACATTGAGAGTTCTCCAGAACACCTTTGTATGTTTCGCTCCTTCGGTTCCCACCTAACTTTCTTTATGCCTCCCCGTCGCCAGATGAGGATTATTGGAGTTTCCCGTTTGTGACCTTCTGCGTCTATTCATTTACATTTTCATTTCCTAGGATTCCACAATGCCCTGACATTCGTCGATAAGAAGCTGATTACATCGACGATTTAGTTGTACACGTCTCCGGCAGATGGAATAACCAGAGAAGATCAGGACGAAGACGTCTCTCATGCGGATATTTAAGACTGTGAGCACATGATGACAGAGCACATCATACGGTTCCGTAGAGTTAATTCTAAGTTTTTCATAAACTATTTTTTTCACAGTTTTCGATATAACCTTCAGAGAGTAAGAGGTAACTAAAAACTACACTCACAAATTTGTCCCGATATTTTGTATTGATAGTTTAAAAATAAGAAAATGGAGGGGGGCGCTTTGAAAATGACTTTGAAAGCATATATATCGAGACTTAAGGGTTAAATCGAAAGTTCTTAAAACATTTTTGTCGTATTTTAGAAGACCTATCTAAAGACAATCGCCTCAATTCTGAGTACATATTTTCTCTATAGGAGGGAGGTCACATCTCATCATTTCTGTTTTTAGGCCTTCAATCTACATCTGTATACCAAGTTTCATTCTAATAGGTATATAAATGTAAGGATGGAAGGACTGTGACATACAGGCAAACAGACGCACGGACGGATAGACCGAAATTACATATAATGGTTCGCAGTTGCTACAAAACCTTAAAAATTTGCCATAATTCCGCTAAATTAGTGTGAAACAGATGGGAAAATTTGATATTATGCGAGCTGTCAAGATGACTGTGATCACAGCCTACTCTAGATACAAGCCAGAAAGTAATGAGAGCCGTGGCCACTTTACCACCAAGCGTAACGTCACTATTTCATTTTTTTGTACCACAGATTAACTAATCCTTGCAAACAATTAAAACTGCACACTTTCCTAACCAAAGCCAAAGAGAACTACTGATGTCATTTACGCACTACAAGCTCAATACTTAAACAAAATGAACACAAGAGATAGTCTTTAAAACATCCATCTTCAATGAAAATAGTAAAAAGAACCTTTACATCGTTACCACATATTCAGAACATTTGTAAGTTCACATCATACAAATGTTAGGTTAAAACTTAAATAATATCTAAAAAAATATGACGAATATGTATGACTTACCATGGGAAGTGCAATCTGTTTGCACCACCAGCGGACATCGGTTCGTATTTGCTTCCTGGTATATATCTGGAGTAGGCTATGATGTGGCTTGACCTGAATTTTAAAAGCTACAAAAAGGTGCGAGATATTGTCTCTTTGGCAGACACGTAAAGCGCTTTTGCATTCAATTCAACGACATTTGTAAAAGTTGTCAAGATGAGAAAGTTGTGAAAAACATAGAACATCTTCTCTATTTGGCATAGCCGAACGTAGAACGAATTTTTGGCAGTTATTTTCTCCGGAGACTAGAGCAATTGCCAGCAGTGGGCTAAACAAACTTAACAGATTTATAATTAGGTGCAGCTGGTTCTTATTCCAAATATGATCAAAAGTCTGTTTGTGGAAAAAAATTTCTTCGATTTCAAAAACGGGAAAACGAATATGGAGACAAACTTCAAATCATATTTCCCGACAAAAAGTGAGTGGATCAACAACAGGATGATCCAGAAAAATACCATAGATGGCTCAAAATGCGAGCGTGGCTGTGATTTCGGGTTATCGTGCAAGGAACAACACCTGGAGATATGGGGTTGGGTAAACAACTCCTACTCGGTTCTTCAATGTTATATCGCAGCGATAGAGATAGGAGCTAAACAGCTAACGCAACGGGGAGTAAGATCCTTTAGGATAGCAATATGTAGAAACAGCCAGGCGTCCATCAAATCAATAGCAAACGTAGTGGTAAAATCCAAAATTGCATAGGGGCGTTGATGGAGTTAAGGCGACAAAACGTTGTCGCCTTAATATGCATATAGTACGTGCCGGGGCACTGCGGAATCCCAGGAAATTATAAAGCAAATAATCTGGCGCAGAAAGGATCAGGTAAATGAAGATACTCCAACAATGGTCAACCTGAGCATCCACATCCAAGAAATCCTGGAAATCCTGGAATGGTTAACGAGAAGGCAGAAAGACAATTGGGAGGAATAGATAGACATGCAAAAACGTTTTGGGGAACTCTCCAATGCACATGAGTCTGAAAAGATAAGTAAGCTGAACAAGTCCCAATTAAAACTTCTTGTTTGCCTCGTGATAGGGCATGCACGACTAAGGGCTCATGGAAAAAAAATAGAAGTAACGAACACTAGCTTGTGCAGTGGATGCGAAAAAGAAGACGGGACCGTAATGCACGTTCTCGGTTAATGTCTAGCCCGAACGCAAAGAATATTTAAAATTTCAGCACGGTATACAGCTCGATATAAACTCTGTTCCGTCATTCGTGACGTAACTGCTCTAGATACAAGCCCGGAAATCATGACAGCTCGGCCATTTTACCACCAAGCGTGTCGTCGATATTTCACCCAAAACTAAAGAGAAATGCTGATGTCATTGACGCATTCAAATCTCAATATTTCAACAGAACGAACATAAGAGAGAGTTTTCCCATTGAAACACATGAAAATTGTAAATGAGAAGTTTTTTATTGCAACCACAATGTTCAGAACATTTGTAGGTTCACGTCAAGTAAATTTCAAATTGAGGCGAGAAATACTACGAAAACGTAGAATTCCCCAATTTTTTTCAATTCTTTACCGTAACAAGTTTTGGTTTGTTTACACCACCAATACTCAGCTGTTGCTGTCAGCTTCCGCGTTTGTATTTAGAGTAGGCTTTTGATTAATTCTTTTTGACATTTGTTTATTCGTTAAATCCCATGCATTGCGAATTCGTTACGTCACAATCGATGAGCTGAAATCTGTAAAAAATTTATAAGGCATTTACCTTGTATTCTGTATACCGTGGAAGTTTTGGAATATGTTTCTGCGAAGATCAGATCTAATTCGTTATGGGGTATCAGTTGGCTCGACTATAGGGGGTGTACAACAGATGCCTCAGCACAAGGAAAACGTACATCCTTCCCCCTTGTAAACCAACCAATCAACATACGTACTATTTGAAGGCCTATGTTAAAGGCTATGTATCAGGACTTCTTGTTGCCACAATAACCTAAGTTATGGCGTCAATTCGGTAAGCTGTATGTTACATCATTAAGGTATGTGACCTTCTTTTTCCTCAGAGTGAGAATACTTAATTGAAAACCGATAAAAGATAGTTTGTTCTTAGAAATATTAAATAAGGGACTCTCGCCAGACAGTCATAAACCAAAGTAGTTCCTAACCCAGAATCTGCAAAGTAAATTTTGAGACCTTATAACAGATTGTAAAGGAAGGGTCGGATTACGACACATTACGCCGATGCGAGTTATTAATGGGTTTAGAACTCTTCTAGGAAATAACCTAGATTTAATATTTACATAGGATTCGGGCTTATGCGCCGTGGTTAAAGATTTAATTGATCTGTGTTTGAACTACCTTCTAGGAATGAGAGAGATCCCTTTTTTACGTAAAGATACATAAGGGAATTCGTCAAGAAGGGGAAGTTTACACAAGATCTTAGTTCAGGTCCGCGCCGGTGAATTTTTAGTAAGAAATAAAAGTGTTAAAATTCGAGTGAAATTAATAGAAAGAAGAAGTGAGTAGTGACTAGTGGGTAGAGAGTATTGTCGGAATAGTCTTAGTGCTGGTAGTTCAACCCCGAAAGCATTTGTTGCTGAGGAACGTGTAGTCGGTTAGGGGGGACCAAAAACCTATTGTGTTACTCGGTGGAATAGGGTTCCCCAAGGTACAAGTGTATAATTAAAATTCCCTGGTAGTAGCTAAAGAAATGAAATGGTTATTCACTGAGTATGCGTATATACTCATGTTTTTATTTTCTTTTATTTTACAGAAACTCGTCTTGATTCTTCTTACAATTTGGCAACTTATTATCACGACCGCAGTTATCTTTTCAGTTTCTCAATAAATGTAATGGGTCAAAAGTAGGCAATCAATGGTTACTCTTTTGGTCTAGAGAATACAAGGTTTGTGCAGTAATTACCTATGAACGCCATATTGTCCGAATTAATGTCATAAATCTCATAATTGACCAATCTTTCTATCAGCAAGGAATGAATTTAAATATTTTGATTTAAAGGAGTATTAATTTATCACGAATTAAGTTTTTTATAGATCAGTTATGTTATTTGCAAACTGACTTTACCATTTTTTCAGACTTTTTGACAATTTTTCCAACTTTTTTCAAAATTTTCCCGACTAAGGAAAGAAAACAAAATTATTTATCTTCTGCAACTGACTGTATTTCTAGGTACCGAGTCGAAAATTTTACTACGCCTTATAGGTGTTTAAATTCCACTTAAACAACATTTTCAGTGAACTTCTCCTAATGTACTATGAATAATATTTTCTCTACAGTATATCACTTTTGTTCAAGCAGCAGTCACACCATTTGACATTACTTCGTGCACAGACCTTGTATTGTCAGTCAATCCTATCGAGTAATAACAACTTGTATGTATCACAATTGGTGACAGCCGTGAAGTTGAACCCTAAACTGGGCAAATATTAAAGACGTTAAAAATTTCACATCTGTTGTACTTCACAAGCCGTTTATGTACGGCCTATGGTGCTTTATTTTTTTTTTTTTTACGATGTGACCAAAGCCTAGGGGACAACCATTTGATTTATTAGCATGGCTTTGACAGGAAGGGAAGTGAGGAAACTTGAAAACCTTGCCTTTGCATTCCTGCGAGCTAGACAATAGCCCAGAGACGGTGTGTATTTTTTAATTTTATTTTTAAAAAAAACACGGAGAGACCAAGTCTCGAACCCGGGAACAATGGCTTGTGGGCCGTGCCGCTCAACCAATTGATCTAACTACGTCTCCAAAGTATAGTTTGACTATGGAGAAATCCTGCCTGAATCAACCACAAATGTAGTTCTTAATCGGTAGAATTATAATAAAATCTGGACTGTCAGAAAAGTTCTAACCTTTTAAATAAAACTAAACACTAAAGTGACTCCTTTGATGGACTTTCTCGGTAGTTGTGTTAAATGTATGACTTTAATTTGATTAAATACATCAAAAAGGTCTTGAAATATATCAAAGTGTGGCTACAGAAAGTATACCTATGTTTTTAAAGCTTCAAAGCTAAAAGTGAATCTCACCATTAAATTTATATTTCTTCTTGGTTATTAATATAAGATGAGGTTTAAATGTTATTTTATGAAGAAACAGAAGTTCTTTATTAATACTGCTGCCACTATTATTCCTTCAAAATAATTTAAAACAACAACAAAAAAATATGAAAAATTATTAAAACGTAAACTCAAAATCGGAAAGTCTGAAACAAAATCAAATTCGTATGTCGACAGACCTCATTCGTGAAAAGAGCATTAAAACGGAATAAATCTGAAAATATTAACATAAAATAGAAATAATAATATAATCGTAAAATTCGCTATATTTGCTAATAAAATAATCGTCAGCTCCGGTGGAGAAAATGTTAAAATTTCTACTGAACACCTTTTTTTTATATTACGACAAGTATAGGAGTGTTTCGAGTAAAAAGCTGTTACAGTCGAAATACTTCTAAAGGAGATTTCTGATTTAAAGCTCTAACCAAAACCGGATTTAATAATTGCTCGCACATTTTCAATGTTTTAAGATTCTACCCAAATGCGCAGAATATGAAATCTTTAGTGGTGAATGCCCTTGGATAGGGGTTATGACTTCTTTGAAAAAGATAAGTGTATGTTTTAACAAGAAATTGTTTTGTTCGAATTTTAATGAGAGTTAATAATTGGCACAATGCTACTCCTCATATTATTTCTTCCACGTTAAATACACATTTATTTAAATTCTCGCATTTGAAACGAAACATTCATTCCAACAAAGACTGCCCGCCCACAACCAAAATAACAAATGTACACTATAAATCCACTAGATCTAACACAAAATGCACATGCAATTATTTCCTAAAAATTTACTAAACTTACACTTTCAACTAAGTTGCAATTTCGTCAATTTCACTTCCCCTTGCACAGCACTTAACTCGAAAAAAAACTGTCAAAATTTAAGGTTTACTTGGTTCAGGCTGATATCCTTTTGGTATTGGAATTACTTCCTTTACCTCTACGAAACACTTTAATGCCTTAATACCCTCGAGATTAATGCAGTCACTCGCGTTAGACTGGAGTCCAAACTACCCGGTACACGTTTGGGGAACGACTGTGCTTATTCGATTTTCTCGCAGCGTTTAGTTAAGTTAAGAAGAGCAGTTTACGTTTGGGTTGTCAATTTATTCGCGTTACTTATCACTGTATTATCGTGTTATTACCGTGTCGTGCCGCGTCTACCGTACGACTTATATTGTGTTAAAGATTTGACGTCGACTTGATTTTTCTCTGTAGAAGAAATACAGCTTGGCATGGTACGTGTTCCAAACTTTTCAGTCTCGTTCATCCGGTCTTATTGTACTCGAGAGTATATAAGAGCGGCAGATGCTGCCCTGTGACGCGTTCTGCGTCTGCGCAGGGTCAAAAAGGGGCTCGTCTGTGACGTCACTTGCATACTAAAGTAGAACGTAGAACATATTATTTTAATTGGCAGATAGGGATACGTTGATTATGTGAGGAGTTTGTGTCAGGATTTTTGCATATTTGTATGTATGTGGTGTTGAGATTTGAAAGATAAATGTGAAATTCTCCTGTATGCGTTCAAAGGATAGGTGATGTCCTGGCATAGCATTCGTGATGAAATCTATCTTGAAATTCGAAATGATGCAACCAAATGATCCTCTTTCATCAGAACTATGATTATATGTGTTGTTTCGCGGTTTAATTATAAATGAATAATATTCGGTATTATGGTAATTTTGTGATTATATGATGATAGGCGAAGATTAGATTGTTTAAAGTACTCATTTTAATGGTATGCCCTGTCAGGTAATAACCAGTTCAGAAAAATCCAAGTTTTTTAGGACAGACACAACCATAGTAAAATAGATAAAACAATCCGAAAGATTTGGTCCCTTTTCCATCCTCAGACATTTAAATACTCAATGTAGCTTGCAATAAGTGGCAAGTTCAATTAAACCTTTACCTCTTCTGGGAAAATGTAATGGGAAAGGCGCCATCGCTGCTTGCGTAAACAAATTGTGCATGTCTTTTAAAATTTCGTAAGTTATGACCCTCACCCAAAATTCCTAAAATAATTAGCGTTACCTCGTAGGTATAGACCAACCCTTTAGTTTCCTGAGATTTGCTTTCATTCTCCTTAAGAAAGATCCTCAGTTTTAATTAAACGTGCAAAGTGGAATGTAGTTAAAGATCTTAATCTATCCATATAGTGATTTTAGTGATTTTATTTATAATTTATAAAGGTGGGTACTGTATACTGTGTAGTTTGTACTGTGTAGTTTGTACTGTTAGTGGGTACTGGGTTGCGTGTACTGTGTAGTGGGTAAAAGTTAGAGTTTATCAATGGTAGTTCCTCTAATCGTAGGTTGTCGTTGGAATATTTGTGTGTGTGATGATGAATCCGACAAAGTGCTCCCCAATGGAATGTGGTATGTCCGGTGAAGTTGGGGGACATGGTATGGTTGTGCCAATAGTGCTGGTGTGTCCGCACATTGGAGGGATGTGGCTTCAGCGGATCGTGGTGTGTCCGGTGAAGCTGAAGCGCACTCCTGTGAATTATCCCGATATAGCTGGTATGTCCGCTTATTGGGTGGTTTTATTACTTATCTGTGGTATGTCCGGGATTGTAATAAAACTATAGTAAGTTCTGTGATCATCTGGTATGTCCGATGAAGGAGGAATTGATTAAGTTGGTATGTCCAGGTATCAATCCTCCAAATCACAGGATTAGGTCAGCTCTGATGGTATGTCCGCTTTGCTGATCTAATGTGAGTGAGAAGTGTGAGTGCGGTATTGCGTAGTTTAGGCAGTTAACCCATTGAGTTGTAAACTCACGAGTCGTTTTCTTCCTTTTACAGATCCGGAGGGAAAATAATTGGCGCGAGAGCAATCACCGAGGAGATTTGTGTTTTAAATAAAAAAAAATTAAAAGAAAACAATTTTGGTTTCGTTGTAGTCATCCTAATAGCCCTTCGAATTTAATTTATTACAAACAAGCTATTCAGCTCCAATTGTTTTATGTCCTTATAGATAATTAAAAATACCAAAGAAAGTTGCAAACTAAATTAGGAATTAATTAAATGACTAAAAGAACTCTAACAATTACACAATTGTCACCGATGATCAGGAAAAATTCCTCCTGGCGACAGAGGAAATTAAAAAAGGACAACGAAATCGCAACTATCCACGGGTATTTTTCCAAAATATTTTTGGGAAACTATTCTTATTCGAATAATTTAAATTAAGGCGTCGATGCTCGACTTTATTTAAATTATTGGAATAAGAATAGTTTCCCAAAAATATTTTGGAAAAATACCGAAGTTAGAGGTTAATCTAAACGAACAAACAAAAGTAACCGAAACCAAAAAATTTTCTGGTTGGTTGGTTGGTTCAAGTAACGAATGCTCCCAAGCGAGACAACATTCCAATTAGCACTTTTCGAGCCGTTTTGTTACCACGACCTGTAAGAGCCGGTTGATTGGTCACGGTCTACCCTAGGCAACGAGGTATTTCTCCCCGCTGACGGGGATGGAGAGTTGTGTTGAAGCCAACCCGAGCAGTTAAGGAATTAGGCTAACTCCTTGATCTTTACTCGTAACATTTCGTGTAGGTTTTTCAGGAAATAGTCTCCCAGCATTTGCTTCCTTGCATACGCCAATGCTGGACTCTTGCATAGCAGGTGATTGGTTTGTTGGTTTAAGTGGCGAGTGCTAACTACCAAGGAAAACAATACACTTAACAACAACTTGAGGGAACCCGGTAGTCAGTCACCTGCCTGTCCTAGGCAAGGAGTAGTAGTATATTGGCACTCCAGCAGGGCGTGAGATCAGTGTGATAGATCCAACCCGAGGAGCTAAGAAATTTAGCTAACTCCGTTATATTTAATCCTGAAATTGCCTGAAGATTCTCTAGAAAGTAATCTTCCAGTGTCCTTCTGGCACCTGCCAGAGCTGGGCACTTGCATAGAAGGTGAAGCACGGTTTTTTTTGCTAATATCGCCGCAACTACGACATTGTCTGATCGCATGTTCCTCTATTACGCATCCTGTGCATACTGCGACTAATTTCGTAATTATAGCATGAGACCTGCCAAGCAGCTCCGACGTTCTATTTTTATTAAAGCTTGGCCATGTCATTCTAAAAATGGCACACTCCATCTAAGGTTAGCTCTTAAGGCAATTAAGCGGAATATGAACGTCTTCTACTCTGGATGATTGAAAATCGGAGCCATTCCTCGCCAGTCCATCTACCTTCTCGTTTTCTGGAATGTTCCTGTGACTCAAGCGCCTATATGGCAGCCTGGCTGTTCGTAAAAATATCAACGTTTGTTATTGGAGATTCACTGAGTCCGAGCAGAGAGATTCATTGAGTCAGAATCGCAAGCACTTCCGCTTGGAATATGCTTGCGTTGTTCGGCAGTCTATCGGACTTCGATATGCTCAACGTTTCGTAGAAAACAACACAGACCATCTTCAAGCCGTCGTTGAACAGGATGGTGTCGTAGGTATTAAAGAGGTCAGTGCTCCTCCACTCCTTCTTGGTTGGGATTCTGACATTGAAACTCCTTGTAAAGCTAAGATCAGGATCATGTAATCAGATTGCGCAGTAGATAGTTCTCTCGGTGCTGAGTTGAGGATGCTACCATGGCCATAGGGATTCGTGCGGATAGGCCGTACCACCGTTCTGTAAAACCACAAGGTCATTTCAGGCTGCAGCCCCCAACTTTTACCAAAAGTGCGGCTGCATGCATAAAGAGCCCAATTTGTCTTTTTGACTCGCTCTTCTATATTTTGCTTCCAGTTAAGCTTTAGGTCTAGAATAACTCCCAAGTACTTAACTCTGGAGAATAAGTTGATGCCCGTTTAATTGAGGGATGGAAAAGTTACCTTGGTTTTAGACGTAAAGAAAATAAAGTCGGTCTTTCCTACGAATTTACCCGATACCAGGATTGCCAGGTCATTGGCATACGCAACAGCTCTGATCTCGTCCTGGTCGAGTTTTAGCAGTATTTTGTTCATTTCCATCCGCCACAGCAGAGGAGACAGAATTCTGCCTTGAGGCGTTCCCCTGCAGACATTTCTTACAACACGATAGTTCGAACTGTATTACACTTGATCTTAGCATCGTTAGTATCCAACTGCCAAGACTCTGCTTCACACCTAGCTCGGCTAGGGCTTCTTTTATTAAGTGTTCGATTATACGTATAACTTCTGTGGATGTTCCCGCTTATCTAAAAAAAAAATACACACGAAACGGCTAGTACGCATCGGATACCTCGGACTGATTTTGTGATGACGACCTTTGGCTATAAACAACGGACTACAATCGGGCTATGGAATATGAGAACTCTGTAGAACGAGTATGGATACGCAGGATGGAGGTAGTGCGGAAAATGGCCCATTATAAAATAAATATCTTTAGATTAAGCGAAACTAGATGGAGAGGAAGTGGAGAGTTTACATCACCCACATCTGAAACTGTGTTGCTATACTTTGGCCAGGAAGGATTATATACAGCAGATGTGGTCTTGTTGCTAACCAAGCTTGCCCGCCAATCACTACTGGGTTCACCAATATCCGACCGAATTAATACCGACAAATTCCGGACCAGGGTACGTAATATCTCAATAATTCAATACTATGTGCCGGCCGAACAAGCGGATATAATAAATACAGAGGCCTTCTACCGGCTCCTTGGCGACACCTTTGATAAACCTCCTAAATGTGATATCAAAATAGTCATGGGGGACTAAGATTGGCTCTAACAACATCGGCCTGGTGCATGTAATGGGGAGTTTGTGCTCGTAAACAGGAACGCAAATAGGGACTTGTTTGCTGAATTTTGTAACTCATAACAACTTGTCATCGGTAGATCCGTATTTAAACACAAAAAATGAAACTTAACATTCTGGGTTTCCTCAGGTAGCAGAACTGAGAATCAAATTGACCACATCGCTGTTTCGAAAAGTTATAGAAAGTATCTTCTTGATGTAAGGTATAAGCGCGGCGTTGATATTGGCAGGAATCCCCATCTTGTAATAGCAAAGTTTCGCTTATTTACGCCAGCAGTACGACCACGTAACACAACATCTAATATGCCACGGCTCAATTTGCACCAAAAATGGTTTTTTAAAAGAATTTAAAATAATTTTTAATTTTATATCTATTACGACATTTGGAGGTCGGTGCAAATTAAACAAACCAAACAACTACAAAAAAAAAGTATTGAAATAAAAAATAATCTTCCAAATAGGTGTGTAAATTAAGAAATTGGGTAACGCCCCCTCCGCACACCACCCCACCCCATACATTTTTGTCGCGGTACCAGTGGGGCAGCATATTCTACACATCAAAAGAAGAATCATCCAAATTGATCCACACGTTACGAAGTTAACCTAACCCTCCCACCATCACCACCCTGGTGAAAAATTTAACCTCATTACACTATACTCTATATAACATAAAAAGAATCATTAAAATCTGTGTACGCGTTAACAAGTTGACATCCAACCCCTCCCCTACTACAACCGCACCAGTGTGTCGCGGTACCAATGGCGGAACATCTTCTATACATCAGAAAAAGAATCATCCAACTTTGTCCAGGCGTTACGAAGTTAGACTATCCCCTCCCCCCCTCTCCCCATCTAGGTTAGGTTAGGTTCATGTGGCTGTCCTAAAGGACACACTTACACCTCAATAGGCCCATTGTGTTGCCACGTTATACCAAGGTCAGATCTGCCCATCGAAATAAGACCCTACCCACGTAACCCTAGGGCCAATTTTTTTATTATTAGCAATAGGGGATCATACTCTATACAACAACAAAACAATTATCTAAATCGGTCCATGCATTGTGAAGTTAGGTTTCTGAAAAAACAAAAATGCACACGAAATGATGGGGACAAGTGTGGAAAGTGGAGGTTGAGCGAGAAATGACCCATTGCAAACATAACATCTTGGGATAAAGCGAAACTAGATGAAGAAGAAGTGGAGCGTTTATATCACCCACATCTGAAACCATGCTGCTATACTCTGGCCAGGGTAAATAGATATATCACACTTGGCATGTTTAGACTTGTTGCTTACCAAACTTGTCCGCCTTGGAGACGGAATTGGATCAAATGGTTGAGCCACACGACCACCATGCCATTGGTCTCCCTGTGGCTTTGTAAAATTGAATTAAAAAAATCCGCTCCGTCTCTGGGCTGTTGTCGAGTTCGCAGCAATGCGAACACAAAACTCCAGTTCCCTCACTCCCCTTACCCTATTTCCCTTCCGGACAAAGCCATGCTATCGCATCAAAGAGTTGTCCCCTAGGCTTTAGCTACATCGTAAAAAAATCACTACTGCACTGGTCACCAATATCTGACCAAATTATTAATGGCAGATTCCGGACCAGGATATAAAACATCTAGATAATACAATGATATGAGATATCAAAATAGTCATGGAGGATCGTAACGTTAAGATTGGACGACCGTGCAACTCATGGAGAAGATCCATCGAGAGGGAAGGTACTCAGATCAACAAATCGTGGTCACAGTTGAAGGCGTTGGCGCAGAACCGGACCAGGTGGGGAGTGGGTGTAATAGACACCCTACATCCCACAAGGGATTAAAGTAACCAGAGAGAAAGTCTCGTCCAGCTTCGATTAATATCGAACATATTAAGTAGTTAGAATTAAATTAAATTATAAAGCTGAAATTAAAATGATGAAAAGTGTTAATTATTTCATTTGTATCCGTATAACGTCCGTTAATTAACCTTTTAATTTACAAACATTAATGATGGTTGTACTTGCCCCAGGGCGGCTTATACAATATTGTATTGTTTTTACGATAAAATTTATCACCACTTTGAGAAATAATTGATTTTATATATTATCATTAATAACCTGTTAATACCCACATTAACTGACGATACATATTTCCAAATATTTTCATTAATTTACGGTTCTGCGGGAACCAAATACCAATTTTTATACATGAGCTCCAGCAATAAATATTATATATTCAATATTAACATAGCCAAACATAATACATTATTAAAAATATTATGTGTTGTTATTGAAACCCAGAAAATTTAATGAAATCCTATTTTAAAATTCTAATCGAAATAGGTGTAGAAAATCAGCATAAATCTCTGCTATTACTTACCATATTGACGAAAAAGAATGTATTTAAGATATTTGTTGTAATTACAATAATAAAAACGCACAGATAACACAAGAAAACTAAAATGTTTGCGGTAAGAAACCAGCAGGTATCACATTTCCGTTTGAAATTGTTAAAACAATACAGAGAGATTCGGTGAATTTTGCAAAAAATTATAAAAACAGTTTTGAGAGAATTTCAAGAGTTACCAAATGCAATCTTGCAAAGGAATGCAGTCTCCACTAATCTTATCGTATGCTCTTGTACAGTACTGGAAACAAATTTTGTTACTTAAGTATTCAAGAAGAAATATTTTCTCCGATTTTGTTAAAGCCATTTTATTGCTCGAAGGGAAATCTGTTTTAAAACTCCATTTGGAAACTACAGCTGAATCATAAAAATTTTAAAATTATCATAAGCGCGATTGCCGACATGTTCGAATCTGGTGACAAAACCTATATGTTCTACTTGGAGTTGATGTGGCAATTCCACGTAAACTGATATGCATAACGCGTAGGCGCCCTAGGGCATCGGTATACAAAATTCAACTTACTTTCGACATAGAGTTTTGAAGCAATCCCACGTCAATTCATTGTATATTCCACATGACTTTTTTCTGTGAAACGCCACACAACTGTCGCAAAGTTAAACAGAAAATGTTTAAATAAAATAAAGTAAAAAAATTGTTTTAAAAAACAAGCTTTTATTTGAACTAAAAAGTTCAAAATAAATTTCTTGATTTACAAATAATTCTTACTCACAATAAAAAACTATTCTCTTAGCTTTACTTACAGCTGTGTAATGAAGCAGTGATAACATGAAAAGGAGCTCTACGTAAATGCAAAAAAGTCGGATCTGATAATTTTCACCAAGAAAAAGAAGGATTTGGACTTTCGACCGCTAAAACTCTTTCGCAACCGAGATCAAGTATCTGGAAGAATTTCCGAATTCACACATTGAGAAGAAGGTTGAAAACGCAAGTAGAGCAAGTTGTCGGTGGTGTAAGTGATAACGTGTCGACCTTCCAACCCGGAGGTCCCAGTTGTTTTCTGCTGACAACAGATTATGATAAAAAGGCCATTGGTGGTAGTATGCAATCAAATTTAAAACTTAGGTCCACTTGCAATTGTTGTCTCGCAAGGGGTTACGAGAACTAGAGAGAGAGAGATAAGGCCAATTATTATATGGTGCTCTGATGGGAGAGAGCCTCAAAGAGCAGAGTGAAGAGGAAATTGAGAAAGGCCAACGATTGGCTTGTGCGATTACCACTTGTGCCTTACGCATCACACCAACATAAGCATTAGAGATGATGTTAGGGCTACTGCCTCTAAAAATATGGCACGGGTCAGAAAGCAACAATGAATATAAGAAGATACTTGGTATAATGAAATATAATATACTGAGTCTGGAAATGTCAATGGACGGAATAAACAAAGTAAGTGTTAACGAAAGATACGCTAATAACTTATGGATCACTTCCTGGGAGAAATCTGACAGATGTCGCGATTTTCACAGATGGATCCAGAATTGACGGAAGAGCCAGAGCAGAGTACGGAATTAAATCTGGAAAGTTATCTAAGCATGGGGGAGCACAGTAAGCTCTGAGATGTTGGTATTGTTGTTTGTACTGGATCACTTGAGAGAGAATCAGGTCATGGCAAAAAAGTAATCAAGTGCTATGATAATCAAGCGGTGATTAGGTGCATGAAACAAACGGTAGGCTTTAGAATGTGTTCACGCTCAATGAGGGTGACACCGGTTTGGGTAAAGGCCCACGTGCAAATTAAAAGAACGAGAAGGCAGATAGTCTCTCTTAGCGAGGATCTGACTCAAACTTTCTAGGCCCGGAGCCACATGTTACCTTAGGAAGAGGCAAGGTTAAAGGCCTAATTGATAAATGGGCCATAAAAGAACACTGGAAATAGTGGGACGAAGTGGACTCGGGCCAAAATTTCTTTAGGAGCGTCGTATTGTGCTGTCGGGAGTAATATTCCGCATCTGGATCGGAAGACTCTGAAGTGGCTGACGGCATTTTTGACAGGACATGGTAATTTCGGGTGCCATTTGCAGAAAATGTGACTTATTGAGAAACGACAGCTATAGACTGACTATGCCTGGAAAACGAAGAGACGGCGGTATATATAGTGTGTCAATGTCCTGACTTAGCAAGCAAAAGATGTACATTGCTAGGGAAATACTGGCTTGGAGAGGAAGAGCTTGGTACCAAAGCAATTGAATCTCGTTAATTTGGTTTGGGCAAGTGACGAAAAGGGACCTTTGGGGGTGATCTAAGTGGGTTAGAATCTCACACGATCGGAGGTACGGACCTCCCAGTGTCATTTGAAGATTTCCACCTTCCACTTTAAAAAAACATTGAACCAATGACTTCACTTAGAGCTAAATCTAGATATAAGCCCGAAAATACTGACAATCGCAGCCATTTTACCACCAAGCATATCGTTACTGTTTGATTTATTTTTTATTATTTTTTGTGCCACAGATTAACCATTCCTTGCAACACAGAAAGAACGGCACACTCACATAACCAAAACAAAGAGAAACAGTGATGTTATTGACGTATAATTAGCTCGCTATTTCTACAAAACGAACACAAAAGAGATTCTTTTTTGTTTTATTATATAGCCAAAGCCAAGGAGACAACAATATGAAGCGTTTGGCATGGCTATAGCCGAAAGGGAATTGCGGTAAAGGGGAATGAGGAGAATCAAATGTCTTGTTTTTGCGAGCTAGACTAAAGCTCAGAGAGAGAAAACTCTTATGAAAAACTTGTAGGCATTCCGAGACTTGATCCTGACCAACTGATCCAACTGTAAAGAAGAGACCTATTATCATGGCCGTATGCTTATTTGTAAGTTGATCTAAAGTAAATTTCAAATTGAGACTTTAATAATACCCAGGAAAGTATTATAAGAAAATAGAATTTTCCAATCCATTCCTATGGTTTACTATTGGAATAAGCAAGTGTGGTTTGTCTACACCACCAAGTCTCAGCTGTTCAAATATACTACCACGTTTGTATTTAGAGTAGTCTGTACATTACTCATCTATTTTCATTTACTCAGTCCGGAACAACTAAATTTGGTCATTTGCATTCATTGTGTAAAAAATTTACATCTCAATGGCACACGACAGCTTATATCATGTTGCAATAGGTCAGTTCCCAACGACCGAAGTAGTATGCTATAAGCCCTCATTTATTAACAATAAAAGCGTGACAACTGTCAGAAATTTTCTATTTTTACACTCTCTTTTTTGCTTGTTACAAAAAGGAGAATTATTCTTTCAAAACTTCAGACGTGGATGAATATTAAGAATATTTATAAAACCGAAAATAAACGAACTCTTTTACATAGCGACAAAACATTTTAATGTCCGAAATGTCCTAATTTTGTGCCCATTTCACGCTATGCTGCACATATTTTTCACTTAATTTCGCTAAATCCATATCAATGTTAAATAGGGCTATTTATTAATAGGCAGGATTTGGCATTGTGGTTTAATTTGAAACCAAACATCCACCGCATATCAAAATTTGCTCTACTAAAATATCAGTGGTCACAGGGAATAAGTTGGTAAGTCGAAAAATGCCCAAAATGAAATCACTTATATGTGGTCATCCCCAATGTCTTGTACGTACTGTTAAGAAGTTGGTAACTAAACTATCATTCAGTCTAGGATCTCCCATTTGCTGCGGGTGCTAGGAGGGTTCTCTTCCAAGTTGCTTTTGGTCTGCCTACCCGACGGGTTCCTTGAGGATTCCATTCGTAGTAGCACAAAAGGAAGCACATTGACGTTAGACATCACTTTATTGGTGAGAAAATTGATGAAGCAAAAATCATCGTGGAGTATATAAATGCAGATGACATGGTGGCAGACGTGATGACCAAGGCGCTCAGCAATGGTAAACATTCAGTATTTTCAAAGGGTTTGGGAATTAAATTTTAAAATGTTAATAATGGAAATATATCAGAGGTTGTGCTCATTTCTTGTCAACTGATCCCAAACAGCAGACGTATTTTATTCCGCTGTCCCTGTTTTATCTTTGCAATGAAATGTAGGAAGAAGCGACTTACCATTATATGCAACATATTTTCCAAACCTGTAGATTTATCGGGCGGGATCTTCTACCATTATCTCTCACGCACTCCTTGTAAAAAAAAGCCGAAGTCCGAAGCCGGAATTCAGAAATGACTGCAAAGAGATGCTGTTATTAGTAGATTTTACAAATATAAATTGCGGTGGTTTATATAATTTCACTATAGAGGTTCATATGAATTATATGTAACTTTCTTGCACGTTTTTACAATAAAATTAATTGCTAACGAGTCTCTAGTTGTGAAATGTATTAAATAAAATGTTAAATACAAACCTTTTTAGCATTATTTATTGGGCATCTTCTCGATAACTTTGTTCAGTTCATATTAAAATTAAAATATTCCAAAACTCGGCCTCTTCGATAAAACTCCGCCATTGTTCCCCAAAACATAGTTCAATAATTTGTTAAGCTCCACCTTTTCCTTATAAGTTTTCATTGGTGTACTTTATACATACACTCCTTATTTGTAATAAAGACTTCTATAAATACGAAGTACAGACAGTTTGAGTAATAAGTAATTTTTTTCACTTGCTAATTTCACTGAACCAACTGACCCTTATAAATTTTTAACCGCCTAAATTTGACAATTGTATTTCACTTATCGACATAGTAGCGCTTTATATCAAAACTTTTACGACCGAAGCGCCAAATAACGCAAAAGCTTTTGTTTCGTTTCTATTTTATTTCGATTTTTATCTCACGTTGTCAAAATTAAACGTCAGCTTGACAAAACGTTTGCCTAATGGGTGTGTAAACCAATTTTCTTCTTAATTGTCGGTTAAATTTCTTACTAATTTCTGTTTAGTTTCAATATTAATATAAATAATTACAAATATTATCTTAACGAAATGGATAACTATACAATTTCGTCTCGAGCATACACAAAAATGATATTTCATGCTGCAAAATATCCGCACTGTGCTGTTAATGGAATCTTATTAGCCTACAAAAACTCAACCAAAGGAGCGCCTATGCAAATTGTCGATGCCATTCCACTATTTCATCAATGTTTATATGTATCTCCGATGGCTGAAATAGCTTTAATTCAGGTTTGTAGAAATTATTTATTAAAAATTTTTGCATCTAATATAAAAACATTTTCGTACACAGATTGATGCCATGGCTGCAGAGGAAAATTTACAAATTGCTGGATACTATGCGGCTTCGGAAAATTACACTGAAAATACGATAGAAAAAGCGCCTGGATTAAAATTAGCTGATAAGATAGTCGAAAACTGTTCAGACGCTTGCTTTATCGTTGTAAGTTGCACGTAATTATCCTTTTTGAAACGATTAGTTATCTACTAAAACACTTCCAGATCGATAATGCACAAATTTGTGCACAATCAGGACTGAAAGTTTATCATCACACCGAGAACCGTTGGAGCAAAGCAACTTGTAGTATAGATCAGGTTAATTCTACACTAAAAGCTGTAGAAGAACTACTTCAGAGAGGTGCAATGAAAGACATTGTTGACTTTGACAACCATTTAGATAATCCTGAGAATGACTGGACAAATGAATATTTAAATCGGGACCTTAAGCAGCTAATGGCAATGTATTAGGCGGAGATGAACTCGAAAAGAATTTCATTTGAAATAAATGTTTCCTGTGCTTCGCTATATTTTACAAATTTGAGTGGGAGCAATTGAAGCACATAGAGTTTTTGAATTGTTAAGCCTATTTGAAGCTTAGGATAATATTTTATTTGTTATTAATTTAATTAGCGGTGTATGTTGGCACGTGATGCCAATAAATTCGTGAATAGAGCGAACATTTTTAAGGCATTTTGAGTTTTATTTTTTTGTCTAATTTGTTGCCGGTCACAAGAAGCCCGATTGAGAAAGGAGGAGGGAAACCTACGCGCCAGCCAGAACACCTCGGCTTAGAGAGTACCTACGCGCTATACAAATACACTCTCGGTGACTCCCAGGACGCTTTAAGGAACAGCCCTCTGAAATAGAATAGGTAGGCTTGTAACCCGCTTATCTGAAAAAACAAAAATGCACACGAAACGATGGGGACAAGTGTGGAAAGTGGAGGTTGAGCGAGAAATGATCCATTGCAAACATAACATCTTGGGATAAAGCGAAACTAGATGAAGAAGAAGTGGAGCGTTTATATCACCCACATCTGAAACCATGCTGCTATACTCTGGCCAGGAAAAATTAGATACACCCCGTATGGCAGGTGCCGGCTTGTTGCTAACCAAACTTGTCCGCCTTGGAGACGGGTCCGAAACCAGTTCTCCCTGTGTGTTTGTAAAATTGAATTAAAAAAAATCTTTTCAGTTCCCTCACTCCCCCTACCCTATTTCCCTTCCGGACTTAGCCATGCTAACGCATCAAAGAGTTGTCCCCTGGGCTTTAGCCATATCGTAAAAAAAATCACTACTGGACTGGTCACCAATATCTGACCGAATTATCTTCGGCAGATTCCGGACCAGTCTACGTAACATCTCAATAATTCAATGCTTATTGCCGAACGAGCAAGGGGATATAACAACTAAGGAGGTCTTCTACCAGCTGTTTGGCTCGTAAAGGAGATATCAAAATAGTCATAGTAACGTTAAGATTGGCTCTAACAACATCGGCCTGGAACATGAAATGGAGATGCTTGAACTGGGAAACAGGAACACAAATGGGGAGTTGTTTGTTGAATTATGTAACTCGTAGCAAGTTCTCATCGGTGGATCATTATTTAAACACAAAACATACGACTTAACATTCTGGGCTTCCCCAGGTGGCAGAACTGAGAATTAGATTGATCATATTGCTTCTTCGAAAAGCTAGAGAAATTAATTATTTCGATGAATTCCAGTACATCAACGAAGTGCTTCCAGGAGATACAAAAATCGTTCCAGTTTCGTCAAATTGAGATACTTTCCAGTGAAACCTTCGAAACTAATTGCTTTTGGCGGCCTCTTTCGAATGAGACCCCTTTTATTTGATTTCGGAACAAAAAATTTTTTCACCAAAAAATCATGGGCTATATATAGGCCAGTGATTTTTGTCGATTTTGAGTGAAATTTTTTTTGTAGAAATTTTGATGCCATTCGAAAGAGCATGTGAAAAAATGTGTTTTTGAATGATCTTATAATACGCTGCATTGTCCTTACACTTGCAGAAACACCGATTTCATTTTAATTTGCCTTACAGTATGCTGAGAATTGGACGTTTCCCTTAATATCAATTGTCTTTCTGTCACCGTGGTCCTTTCCTGTTTTTTTTTTCTTCATAAATATCGGAGTCACGTAAATAAATATTCACTACACCAGGTATTCGGGCAATTGTCCGAACTATTTCATGATTAGAAAAATTTTCAGCTTTCAAAGCTTGGATCTTCACCATTTTCATTTTATTTTATATTTGAAAGTATTCGGAAGTGTATTTAGTTGAACCATACACAGAAAACCAAATTCGTCCAAAATTTTTTTCTCCCGGTTACAGTCCCCTTAAGACCCCCTGCAACAAGTCAGCAGGCGCTCCGATTAGTGAGCCCCATTGTTGTATCTTTCCTTTTAACGAAGGATTCCCCTTTACGAAAGAGGCAATCCTTGACCAGAGATCCTCCCTCTGCATCATGACCCCGACTGTATTGCCCGGGGTTATGCTGCCCGCCTCCACTTTTCAACGAACACATTCGAAGAATGTGGGGAGCGGAGTCCAATGAGGAGTCGCAGTATACAGTGGACGAGCTCGGCACCTTGCCTATACGGTGGAGGAAGTCCTGGAAATTCCCGAGCCCCGTCAGCATTTGGATGAGGTAGTAGTCCACCTCGCCATGCCGATGGTTTAACCAAGTGTCTAGCTGGGGAATCACCATAAAAGGTAAGGTATGAGCCCCGCAACCACTAGCACCGCCCGTTCCGAGACCGTAGGTTAGGAGCTCACAATGCAGAGCGCCGCCTCCACTGCATCGCGTCGGCCCAGACTTCTGCCCCGTAGAGAATTATGGCCTCGGTGGTTCGGAGCAACAGACACCTTTTGCAGGATCTCGGCTCGTCAATGCTGGCCATGACCCTGCTCAGCGTCGTTGTCACTGCAGCTGCCTTACCGGCCCAGCCCTTAATCTCGTCCCAGAAGGAGAGCCTACAATCGAGGCTCACCCCCTTTTGCTTAAACATACACAGTGTGTTTTAAGACTGTGGCTATAAAAGACACAAAAATATTACAAAAATGTTTTCAACAAATTTGTTATTCAAAATAGTCTCCATTAGAAATAATACACATGTTGGCACGATCTTTCAGCCTTTTCATGCCTTTCTACAACTCCTCTTTTGAAATACTGTTTAACTTCGTTGTCACGGCTTCTTGTATGGCTATTGACGCAAAATGTTTTCCTTTCAAGTCCATCTTTAATTTGGAGAACAGAAAGTAACCAGGGGGACACAAATCAGGCAAGTACGGTGGGTGGCTGAGCACAGGAACCTGTTTTTTTGTTGTTGAGAAATTGAGTGTTAATCGCTGCAGTATGCGCTGCTGCGTTATCGTGCAAGAGGAAAAAAGAACAATTTCTCCACAACGCGAGTCTAACACGCATAATTCTTTTGCAAGGTGATCCAGCACTTCTTGTTAGAATGAAGCATTTACAGTAGTACCTTGAGGAAAAAATTCTTTGTGAACGATGCGTTTGAAGTCAAAAAAAATGACCAACATTGTCTTAAAAACGCAATTTTTCGGTCGAGGCGAATTTTCGGAGTCCCACTCAGTACTTTGGCGTTTCGTTTCCGAATCGTTTGCGAAACATCAACTTTCGTCACCCGTAATAATGGATTTAAGAAAATTCGGCTGCGTTTTAATCATTTCCAGCAAGTCAATGGTGTGAGACACTCGTTGCTGTCGTTGTTCGGCGGTTAGCGCGTGTGGAAATCGTTACTAGTAATTCGTTGTACGATGGTTTTTGGTATTCCAGTTAGTTCTTCTATCAACCTACAGCTCGCATTACGGTGGTCTTCTAACACAGCTACGACATTAGCGATCTTTTCATTACTATTTCGTGACGCATGGCCGTCCGTTCTCTTCGTCGTGTTCAATCGACTCCTTACCGTCCGCAAAAAGGTTATACAATAAAAACAATATCACGAGACATAACAGATCCACCATAAGCTAATTTTAACAATTCGAACGTTTCCGTCGCACTTTTACCGGTTTTAAAGCCAAAATTAATCACAACACACACGTTGTTCATTATTTTTATCGTGAAAATATGACCGCGACAACTTTGATACTATCACGCGAACTTCTACTGAACAGCTGCATGTGATCCAATGGACTTGAAACTTTGTATGGAAGGTTGAAGTAACTAGTTTCATGAAGATAGCGCTAATAGTACCGATTTTCTAACCACAGACCTAAAACTTATGGGACACACTGCGTATATCTGGTTTAAAAGCAATTTACAAAGGACTTTAGAAAAGAGGATGATTTTCTGTTTTCGGATGAACCACTTTAATTTCAGTGATCTATTTAACGAATACTTTAAGACGCTAAAGTTTGTCAAAATAACAATTAACGGCGACAGTAGCTGTAGGGTTAAAATATAAAAGAGTGTGTTGCGTTGAAAACGTGTTCCTGTTGTGTGATTAAATTTAATAATAAAATCCATCTTGCTATCTTTTAAAATATTTATATCTTATCTTTGTGTCTTCTCTTTTCTTTTTTGTGTTTCTTTGACTTCTTTTTCTTATCTCTATCCTTTTCCTTTCGTTTCTTCTTCCTTTCTTTACAAGTCTCCGATTTCTCAATCCATTCCTCAACAACTTCAGCCTTTTTCTTCGATTTTTTCAGCAACTTTAACAACTTTTCCTCCACATCGTCGTCATCATCCACAACGACAGGGGTATTTGGCGATGTTCCGCCTTTATCTAATGTGGTTGGGGATATAATATTGGTGGGAATTTTTGGTCCATAAACATAATCTTCTTTTTCTTCCTCTTTCGTATTTGGTTTACTTTCTTTTCCTTGTTTTTCACTTCTAAGACTTTTTTCTTGAACGACTTCTTTCTTTTCCTGACCCGTTTCATTACTCTCTTCAGTCATAACTGGTTTACGTGTCCTCTCTTTAAATAAATAGGCAAAAATTCCTCTTGGAGGGGAAGTGTTCCGTAAAACACTCAATTCCGTAGCAGGTTTTGTCAAAGCTTGTATTACGTCCTTCGAAATGCTTGTATTATCGGATTCCTCATTACTCTGCTTTGCTTTTTGTTCTTCATTTTCATCTTCGTCCTCACTTGAGCTCTCGAAAATTGCCTTAAATAAATCCTTTTTCTCTGAAGGATGCTTATTTTTACATTCTTCTAATTTCTTTTCCAAATCACTTTTTGGCTTAATCGACTTTCTTGATTGATCCTTAGCAATAGTCGAACTCAAACTGCTTGTAGTATTGTCAATTTTCTCTTTAACTTCTTCTACAGTACTTTCAGCAGGAGTTTGTTTCGATGTACTTGGAATAACTTTCTCCTTGTCAATATCCTTAGCAAATAAATGTTTTGCAGAAACTTGGGATGAATCAGAATCGTTTTTCTTATCGAAAAATTGTTGAATAATTGGCTTAGGTCGTTCAGCTTTCGTTGGTCTTATAACAGGAGTTACAAAATTATCCTTCGTGTTAATTGATGTTTCAAGATAGTCGAAAACTGAAAATCGTGCTTTTTTTTGCACTTTTTCTTCCACCATAGACCCACCAAATGGTTCAGGAATATTAAATCGTTTACACAATTGTGCACATGGTTTCCACATGACTTTGGTTCTTTTTATTTCAATTTTCTTTCCTGCCTTTTCTGGCTGTTTTTCCGGGGTAACTTTTTCTGCTAACACTGTTGCTTCTGAAACAAAACTGAAGATAGGACATAAGTTAGTAGAAGGATTTTAATGACATGAAAATACATACCGGTCTGACATTAAGCCTTTTAAGGGTTTGTACATGCTTCTTGCTTGTAGAAACTCTTTCTTTTCCATTTCTCTATCCCACTCTGACATATTTAGAGGTTGAATTGTTGCTAGGAATTTTGTAATTTCTTCATCATCCTTCAGGTTTGCTTCTATTAATTTTTCATATCTTTCCTGTTTGGCTTCATTATTAATGAACGGCTTAAAGATGCTTGGCCTTATGTCTGAAAATTATAAGTTTTAATTATTTAAGAAAAAGATAGAACGGTTCGTGTGCAAAAAATAAATAAAAGGACAAAAAGAGAGCAAATAGCACTATGGTTGTAGTAGTAGAGAACTCGCAATCGAAAGTGCACTGACTCTCAGTTTTTTTTTACTTTAAAAAAAACTACCATTTCAACGACAATTGATTTTTGAAAAAATGAGATCTGATTCAACAAATTTTAAAATTTACAGACAATTGCCTTATTAAGATAGACACTCGGCTCCATTACAAAACATGAAATCCGACGCATCATATCAACCCAAGTTCCATTGTGTAAACACGAACTATATTCGTCTAACATACCTTTCGCAATTGGTTTATACTTATATATTCTTTAACGCGAACAAAAAACCAGAAAAGTTCCTAAAATGGGACCCAGATCCCCAAACTGTAATCGCAGTTCAAACAGGTAAGCGAGTAAGTGAAGGAAATGATAATTCACTGGACTGTGACACCACTAAAAGTTTTTTTAATGCATCTCCAGGAGAAAAGTATTAATATCAATGGAGAACGTTTCTCCTTTCCTATTTAAAGCGAATTATTAACTGTGTCTGCAGTGAAGTAGAGAAACACTTCAAATTACGGAACGGGACTTTGCTTATAAAAACTACTGCAGTCGCACAAGCGGAAAGATTTATAAAGTTAGCGAAAATTGACGCACAAACGCATGTGTCAACGATTGAACACAGGTCAATAAATACCAGCAGTGGAACTATATCTTTCCGTGATTTCAAGTTTTTAAGCAACGACGAGATTCTTATGGAACTAAAGGAAAAAACGTTGCGACGCAAACGTCCACAATACAGTGTGGGGCAGCACCGACGACAACTTGGCAATTCTAAACATGGGGACAGAATCAACCTTCGTGGATGGAAGGCGTAAGGAGGGTATTGACGTCACCTTTAGCAATACTAAGTTGTTGGATAGAGTGCTCAACTGGAGAGTGGCTGATGTGATGACGCTGTGAGATCATAGAGCCGTAACTTTTGACATTCGATATGGGGTATACAAGAGGCAGAGTAGGAGGCTGATCAGATTAACTAAGAACACCAACAGCCAAAAATATATGGAGGTGTTAAGCATGGCAGTTCCGTCAAATTGAGATACTTTCCAGTGAAACCTTCCAAACTAATTGCTTTTGGCGCCCTCTTTCATTCGATTTCGTAAGAAGAAATTTTTTCACCAATAAAATCATGGGCTCAGTGCAATTTCCAGGGCCATTTGAAAGTAGATATTCTAAACTGTGGATTGAGATAATTTTCCAGGCTGGGAATTGCGCATTGAATGCAAAATGACTCATCAACGAACCGCTTCCAGGAGATACAAAAAGCGTTGCAGTTCCGTCAAATTGAGATACTTTCCAGTGAAACCTTCCAAACAGTTGCACATTCTACAAAAAGCTGTAATGGAGGCGTATCGCAAATCCTGAACTCCAACTGAAGTAGTGGACCAGGACCCAACCCCTTGGTGGGACAGGGAACTGGTAGCACGGAAGAAGGAGTACAGAAAGGCTTTCATACGGAAGGCAGCCATACGGACTCAGGATGTGGAAGCCTGGGGCAGATGCAAGGCCTTAAAGAAAATGTTGAAGAAAGTTTTACGTAGAAAGAAGAGAGAATCGTGGAGAGACTTCTGCTCGAACACGAGAAATATATCTGTAGTTTGTCGACTTCAGAATATGGTCTCAATTTACCCGGTCTCCCGAATCGAACTGGTTCGGGACAGAACAGGAAAGATGTCAGAGACCTGGGACGAAACCAATGAAATTATGCTGGAAACTCACTTTCCGGGAAGCTACAAATATCGGACATGCCGTGGCATATGAGGAAAAAGGGTGCGAATGCCACGGATCGCTCTGAGGCGGAAAGGATTGTGACGCTTGAGGGGGTAAGACGATCTATTAGATCGTTTGAACCGTTCATGGCAGCAGGTTTAGATGGTATATTCCCAGCCCTGCTTCAGTGGGGCAGTGAGATTGTGGCACCAATACGTACGGGAATCTACACAGCATTCCTTGCAATAGGATATGTCCCGGTTTCGTGGAGAGTGGCTAAGGTCATATTTCTACCAAAACCGGGAAGAAAAGACTATACTGAGCCGAAGTCCTTTAGAACCGTGAGCCTGACGTCTTTTCTGTTGAAGGCTATAGAGAAGACTGTGGCTTACTACATCGAAGGGACTACTACGCTCGCTAGTTATCCACTAGGAACCAGCACGCCTATTGTCCTGGGAGGTCTACCGAAACGGCGCTCCATCAAGTGGTGCGAGTGGCAGAAGAAGAGCTTAATGGCAAAGACATAGCGATGGCCGCAATATTGGATATTGAAGGAGCCTTTGACAATATAGACTTCGGAAGGCTGGAGGATGCTCTTGCTGAACGTGGAACCAATCCTAGGCTAGCTAGTAAGGAGATGGATTGGCAATATGTTAAAGACAAGAGCAGTAAACATCCAGAGAGGTGAATCGAAACTGCGAGGGAGGGTAGGCAGAGGATGTTCACAGGGAAGAGTGATACTGTTGACTCACTACTCCGTAGACTTCATAGGCATAGCGTGGGGTATGCCGACGACATAGCAATTAAGGCAAGGGGCAAGTTCATACGCGCCGTAGCAGACACTATAAGGAGAGGTATGAGGGTGGTGGAGCAATGGTGTGTGGAACAGGGGCTCTTCATAAATGATTCTTCATAAATAATAGATGATTTTTCATAAATAATAGAAGTCTGATCTAATCGTTTTCACTAGAAAAAGGAAGAATCTAGACTTTAGACCAGTAGAACTCTTTGGAGAAGAACTTACGGACTCGGGCTCGGTCAAGTATCTGGGGGTATTCCTAGATTCAAGACTTACCGGGCAAAGACATGTTGAGGAGAAAATCCAAAGAGCGAACAGGGCTCTACATCAATGTGGGAGGGTGTGTGGGCGGAGGTGGGGCATCTCGCCAAAGGCCGCATATTGGAACTACACTATGATAGTAAGACCGATTATTTCATATGCCTCGGTGGTCTGGTGGACAAGCCCTTCAAAGTCCACCGTAAAAAGGCAATTGAGTAAGGTTCAGAGGCTAGCGTGTGTGGCGATAACAGGGAAGTCTAGAACCACGCCGATAATGGCGTTAGAGACGATACTGAACTTGCTGCCTTTAGACATAACGTGATAACCAAGGGCATAGGAATATACTGGAACTAGATTCCGGAATTAGAAATGCCTGTTGATGGTATAAGCAAAGTAAGGGTAATTGATAGACACCACAAAACACTTATAAGGGATGGGTCCCTCCCTGAAAACCGTCTAATCGACGTTACAATATTCACGGATGGATCCAGAATTTATTTGAGAGCAGGCGCAGGAATCTTCAGTGATGACCTGAATTTGAAAACCCATCTTTGAAATGCTGGCTCTGGTCTATGCACTAGATTACATGCTAGAGAGTCGGGTGAGGGGCAAGAAGATAGTGGTGACACTCGATAATCAGGCGGTGATTAGGTGTACGGACGGTACAGAGTTCAACACAGCGCTAGCTTTGGACTGTGTCCGTAAACTAAACGCGTGTGCCTCATCAAATGAGATGACACTGGCGTGGGTCCGAGGACACGCGACGGTCGAAGGAAATGAGAAGGCTGACATACTGACAACACTAGGGGCTGCTTCAAGTTTCCAAGGCCCGGAGCCGTTCACAGCGCTAGGCAGGGGCACGGCAGAGGGCCTGTTAGGAGCGTGAGCCAAGATGGAGCACTGGGAGCGGTGGAACATCGTCTGCACGAGTAGACAGGCTAAGATGGCAATTGTAGCAACCAGAAGTGCTAAACAGAGGAAGGTCCTGGATGTGGATCGTAGGACCTTGTGATGGCTGTGTGACAGCCCTGCTAACAGGAAATGGTAACTTCAGGTGTCATCTAAATAGCATGAACATTCTCGAGGATGATACCTGCAGGCTGTGCCTGGAGGTGCAAGAGACGGCGGCACATATAGTGCAGAAGAAGAAAGCTGATGGAACACCACTGGATGGAAGAAGGAAGAATGGCAGAGGTGTCATAAAAGGAAATGCTTGCGCTTACCCGACGAATCGAGGTGAGAGAAGAAAACTGTCCGGATCTCACTCGCTGAGATCACAAGGGGTACGGACGAAAATCGACCCGGGTAAAGTGGTCTGATTCGGCAAATCCCTAGAGGAGTGTTTTTAGTGAGTAAAAATCTCGGGTCTCCTGGTGTCTTTGGAAGATTTTCAGTCGGGTTGGATGAATTCAGATATCTTCCTGGAAGTAGTTACGCATTTTGTAAAGCGTACCTGCAGCAGCAAAAACAATCCAACTCTACTTATATACGACAACCATGAGGATTATGCGAAAGAAAATGGCGTGGCAGTTTTAACACTTCCGCCACATTCAACTAACAAGATGTAGCCATTAGAGATTGGGTTATTTGCACCTTTTTAGGGCAACGTATAACGCTTCTGCTGATTCTTGGATGATATGAAACCAAGGAAACCCATATTCGATCTACGATGTGGCACAATGCGTTGGACTGGCGTTCGAAAAGGCCACCACCAAATATCATTTCAGCCTTTAAAAAGACAGGAATATTTCCACTAGATAAAAATCCCTTTTCCGATATTGACTTTTTACCGAGCTCAGTAATTGATAGAGCGGAGTTAACAACTGTGGAACAAGCAGAACCAATCATTAAACAACGTGGATCCGCACACAGCTCTTGAGATTTGCGTCTTCTTACTCCGAGCACCAGCCAAGTCTATGAGACGATTCCATCGACAAGTGGTGCTTCTGAAACAACTGAACCAGTTGCAACTGAAATTTTGAGAGGCTCTCAAAAACGGACGAGAGAAAAAGGGTACGAAGAGGCAGACGGCCCGGAAGGCCTTTAATAGCGACGGATACTCAAAAAAAAGAAGGAAATAGCAATTATAAGCTGTTATAAGGCAAGAAAAGAGGCTAAGATGGTAAAGAAGCACGTATTGCAGGAGTTCAGCAATGACGAGGATTCCATACATTTAGATTCAGTAACGGATTCTGAAATTTTCGAATTAGACGATGAACCAATTTTTAACTGTAATAAAACGACAGAAGAAAGCGATTATCTCCTGGTAAAATTTATTGGGAGCGGAAAGGATTTTGTTATCTCGGCAAATTTGTCTATTTCGAATTCCATCTGGATGTGATTCGAGAAAGACAAAGTAGTCTGTAGAAGTTGTTGTAGGTGAGTTTGCGAGGAAGCGTATAATTTGTTGTCATTGATATACATGAGGTGTGTGATTTGGTGGTTTGTTTTTACCCATAACCGGTGATATCGAAGTATTGAGAGAGTGGGTTCACAGCGAGGCAAAACCATAGCGGTCTCAAAGAGTCCCCCTGGAATACACCTCGTCTGATTGGTATCAGAATTGTTGTAATCTGCATGTTTTTTGTTTTTATGTTTATTTTTGTGGTTCAGTATTGCATTGTGTGTTGTAGAAAGTGTATAAGTGTTGAGTGTATTTTATATACATTCAGCACATCGACTAGCCAAAATTCTGAAACAGAGTCAAACGCCTTCTTGTAATCGATATACGCTGCATGTATATTCCGATGAGCAGTTTTGGTTTGTCGCATAATCACTGAGTCGATGAAGAGCTGTTCCTTGAAAACCAACGATCCTTGTCGGCATCCCTTTAATTGCTCAGCCAATATGTTGTGTTATTATTATTACTATTAACATTACTCCAGGATAGAATTTCTCCAACTTGACAAAAAACAAGGCGAAGGAATGAACTTCAGTATGAAAGACACCGATGCAGATATTAAGGATTCTTAAACGTTGAAGCGCTTTTAATTGAAGTAATAGTTAATGTCATAAAGAAGATATTTTGGTTTTCACAAGCTGAGCGAAAATCAAGTGTCTTCGTCTCATCACAATAGAGGAATAGAAGACAAACAAATTTTGCAATAAAAAACAAAACAAAAAATGTACAAACAAACCTTAGCGTTAAAGGAATCATTTGAAAATTATTGCTTTTATAAAACTCGCACTTTTCTATAAACAATTCTATTTTAAAAATACATCTTCACGTAGATATTATTTTAGAAAACAGTGCTTCGACTGCAATTCATTAAACAATTAATAAAATAAAAATAGTTAAGCTTACCTAAGGACTTTGTTAATTTTTTCGCTTCCTCTTGAACTTTTTCGTTTTCTTTCCGTGCATTTTCATCCAATTCAGCCTCGTTACTGTTGCTTGTACCAAGTGTTTCCCCTTTCGCGAATTTATCAGCGCTAGCATCCAACAAATTTAACACTTCTTCACGTTTCGACTCCAAACGTTTATATTTTTCGTTAATTTTTTCCAAATAGTTTCTCTTTTTCCCTTTATCAGAATTTTTTGCCACCTTTTCGTCATCAGTTTTGTTTGAACGTTCTCCAAGAATACTACCTCGTTCATCTGGATTCAAATCATGCCTACCCAATCCCTTTGTTTTGTGTTCATCTTTACGTTTTAAAACAGCTGCCCTATCTTCATCTAAAGGTTCAAATCTACTCTTACGGACAGCCCAATTGCGTGGTTTAAAACTAGCAGGAACTGTTATAGTAAAAACCTTTTTCTGCATTTTGCCCTCATTTTTTGCAACATGAAAGCCTTCGATTATCATAGAGTCTTCTTTCTGCTTCTTTTTAGGTTTTGCCTTCTTTTTTTCTTCTAATGAAAAGTCATACTTGGTCATATCATCGCCCTCATATATATCGTCATCGTCTTCCTCTAATGCACCCACCCCAAAAGCTTGTCCTCTAATTGATAATTTTTTGTTATCTTTTCCCATAATTTCAAAGGGACCGAATAAATCTATATGCTGTTGCTTTTTCAGAACAGGATTTCTGCATAAACCAGAATATCCTAAACCAAATGTGTTGTCTTTAATTCCGCAAAGATAGGGCTCAAAATCATCTGGGGCAAATGTAATCTCCTCATCTGAAATGTCAGATTCATCTGAATCAGACTGATGTTGTACTGATGTAGGCTCAGTTTGCATTGGCCCCAAGTCACAGCCGTATTTTTTCATTATGTAACGTTCTCGCGCATTGCGATCGGATGCAGCTTTTTTCTCTTTTTTAGTTTGTCGTGCCCCTATCCCTTGCCCGATTTTCCATCCCATTTTTTTAAGTAACCGAATTGCAACGTTTTCCTTTGCAGGCTTAAGCAAATGATGTAATACTGGAACCCCAGGAATAGGACCACATGATTGCTGCAATTTCCTTTTTCGACTAGTCAATTTTGAAGTTGAATCTTGAGGCGTGAAGTCTTCTGTTGTTTGTATTCTTTGCGGAGCAATTCCAAATTCTCCAAGATCTTCATCATCCATAAAATCTGTGGGTCTTTGTTTCTGAAAAAGTTTGTAATTTTTATTAAGTTTTCTGTCCCGATATTTTGAAATTCTATTAGTACTTTTGCTTCAGCTTTTTCGGCTCGTGAACTTTTAAAACTCTGTGGTTTCCATCCTTCCAAGGATCCAACAGTATTCCAAAAACCTGCACTAAAACCACCAGTAAATGCGCCGTGAAAACGGCGACGTCCATTGCTGTCGGTTACGATTTGGTCTTCTATTGCAATTGGCTTCTTCGATGGTACTTCATCTGCAAAATCACAAAAATTATTATAATGCAAATGGAACGAACTTATGCTTAGTCAAGTCATATAGACGTTATCTTTAATTCCTAGATGTTATTTGTAAGATCATATTTTCAAGCTAACAATTAACATAAAAGGGTCTAGTCGAATACGAACAATTTTATTTGTAATTTCACAGCGTTGATCGCGAGATACAATAAGTAGCTTAGATAACAATATAAGATTAAAAATTTATAGAGTTATTGTACGGGAACAATTTAATGGTCATAGGGTATAACAACAAAACTTCAATGCAATAAAAGAGGAGCTACGCCAGGGGTCATGCCACGTGCCCACAGAATTTGATCTACAATTTGAAACACACTATATATTAGTACAGTAATACATTATTCTGAAAACTTATAAGTCATACAAATGACATAGAGAATAGCTTCACCAATATTGTGTTTGGTCACTGATTTTATCGTTTACTTTAAAGGCTGTATAGCTTTGTCTGCTGGTACTCTTTCATCATAGGCACATCTGAACTAAAGAACACACATTTTTCAGACATTTTACGAACAATTTCTGGTTGCTTTAATCCCTTGTGGGGCATAGTAGATACAGCGACTATCCACGGTCGTCCAATTTGGAATCCTCCTTGGATTCCGTGGGGGTTCCAATCTAGAGCCAATTGCGCGATGTTGTTTGGCCCTTTTCTTAGTGTGTGACCAATCCATTGCCACTTTCGCCTGCAAATACTGGAGTTTTTCCCGTCTTGTGTGTGTAGGTCTTGGTTGCTAATGACCTCCAGCCAATGGATGTTAGGGATGCGCCAGAGACAGCGGTTGACAAAGGCTTGTAGCTTAGACGATATTTGAAAGTTTTCCATGTTGTACAGCCGTACAACAGAACAGATTTTATGTTTGACTCAAAGATCCGGAGGTTTGTGCGTCAGGAGATGTTGTTATCGCTCCAGCACTCAGCAAGAATATTAAATGCAACTCGAGCCTGATTGAAACGGGCTTGTACATCACTTTTAGCTACGCCGTCTACTGTAACTATGCTTTCAAGATAGAAAAATGTATCCACTTGCTCTATTTGCTGCTCTTCAAGATGAATTTTATGCTACCTCCTGGAGTCCAAGTCATAAGTTTGGTTTTAGCAGCATTTATCTTAAGCTCTGCCCTGCGACCTTCTCTGCTCAGAGCTTCGCACATTTGGGCTACATGACTGTTTGTTGGAGACATACATCGTCGGCATAGTCCAGGCGCGTAAAGTTGTTAAAGAGTTTTCATCTAATCCCTCCCGATGGCTGGTCATCTAGGTCGCTGCACAATACGTCTTTAAAGACGATCAGTAAAAGCAAAGACTTTCAGTATGCGAACTTGTCTCACTCCGTTCAACACTTGGGCTCCGACAGTTTTCACTTGTGTAGGACGTAATATTGGGCTCCTCAGCAGGATTCCTTTACGATTGTGGTAATTTTTTTTGGAATGCCTCTCCTGTTTCAAGCTTTATATATATACTCGCGATTTGTGCTTATTTATTTATTAAGATTCATCAAATACTGACTACTACATCAAAATAACAATATAATTACATAAGAAATAGTAAAAGGACCCTAACAAAGCTGATTCTTCAGCTGAGGTCTGGACAAGTGAAAATCAATAAACTCAAAATGATTATTAAAAAGACATAGATGTAATAGGCTCATGCATACCATAACTAGTGCGGTGGTGGGGAATATGCAGAATGCATTGGTTCCTCAAGGAGCGAGTAGGAATCGATAAATTCAGAGCCCCCAGCAGTTCGGAGGAATCAACCGCGCCTTGCAAGCAGTCGAAGGCAAAAAAAATCCGGAGTTGTCGCGTCTACTTTCAAGGGACTGCAATTAAATAAGCTTTAATCGGTCAGCGTAAGGAGGGCCGCGAAGGGTAAATCGTACGAACCTGCACTCTAAGCTTCAATGCGATTAATATGAGTCGCATAAAAGATTACACTGGACTAGCATACCCCAAGACAGGTCTTACGAACGTAAAATAAAGGAGTTTAGTTATATATGGGTCATCAAACTCCTTAGACCATCGCTTAAAAAAGCCCAGAGAAGAATTAACTTTGTTTACGATAGTGCTCATATGGCCGTCAAATGAAAAGTTTGTAATTAGCACAACCCCTAAATCTTTGGTCTTATCAAGTCTGTTCAGCGAGCCACCGTTTAAGGTGTAAAGTACACTGGTTTCCTTCATCGAGAGAACCACAAAGTAGTACACTTGCTAATATTTAGAAGATGAAAGTTTGTAGAACACCAATTATGAAAGGCGTCTAAGTCAGAGTTTAATAGTGCACAGTCGGTCACACTTGAAATAACGCGGATAATTGAGGATACATCATTTATGTAAATAATAAAAAGCTCTCTCCATGAAGAATACCTTCAAAGTTTAAAGAACAGATTATTCTCTGACCCCCGTGCATTTTTCGAATATGTCAACTTGAAGAAAAAGGTCGATAACTATCTATCGACTATGGAGTTCGGGGGGATTTCCAGCAATAATTCTAATATTATCTGTAACTTATTTTCTCAATCTTTTAAGGGTGCATTTGAATCATCTGATTTCATTCCGGATGGTGGAAACTTTTCGCACATAAATAGTCGAATTTTATCCATGGTATCAGTTCCATCTATCACGGAAGAGATCCTCTTGAAGCATATTACTGCACTTCCAACTGACTTTTCTAGTGGTCCTGACGGGGTTCCTGCTGCAGTCATAAAGAAATGCTCTTCGGTTTTATTATGGCCCTTGCTGTTTCTATTCAGGAAGTCACTCTCGCGGGGCCATTTCCCAGCACTCTGGAAGATGTCCTTTTTAATTCCTATTTTTAAGAGTGGAAATAGAAGAGACATTTCCAATTACAGGCCGATTGCTAAATTGTATTCCTAAGCTCTTCGAACTGTTAATTATCCCATGTTATCTGATGTGTGTAGGGGACTTAATCTCCGCTCGCCAGCATGGCTTTCTTCAGGATAGGTCCACGGTTTCAAACTTGGTTGAGTTTGTTTCCTGCACTGTGGGTGGATTCACGGATGGTTGCCAAACTGACTGTATTTACACTGATTTTAGTAAGGCCTTTGATAAGCTGTCTCACTTTGTCATTGTCTTTAAATTGGCTAAGTTGGGTTTCCCGCCCTCGCTTATTGGTTGGATTAAGTCGTATTTATCTAATAGGATTTATAGGGTACGTTTTCGTGGCGCACTCTCTGATGATTTTGTGGCTCATTCTAGCGTTCCCCAGGGCAGTCATCTGGGTCCATTGCTATTCATCTTATCTATTGATGATATTTCGTATTTGCTTCATAGATGTAAAATTGTTATATATGCTGACGATATTAAGATTTTTCTCCCAATCAAATCTAATGCTGATTGTGAGATTTTGCAATCAGAGTTGCACATTTTCAATGAGTGGTGCTGTAACAGCAATCTTAAGCTGAACATTGAGAAATGTCAGGTTATGTCCTTCTCGAGGTCTCGCAGCTTCCGTACTTTTCAGTACATGTTTGAGGGTGCTGGTATAAAACGGTTGGAAGGGTTGAGGGATTTGGGAGTTTATCTTGATGTTAAATTGAACTTCATCTCCCATATTAATAACGTCGTTGCTAGGGCAAACTCTATGCTGGGATTTATTCTTCGGTGATCCAAGGAATTTCCAAGCCCTCAAATAAGACTCCATCTTTTTACGTCCCTGGTTAGACGCCTGCTTGAATATGCTAGTCAGGTTTGGTCTCCGTTTTACGGATGCCACATTAAACGTATCGAGTCCGTCCAGCGCAGGTTTGTGCGATCGGCCCTGCGTTCTTTGCCTTGGAATGACCCTCTTATTCTACCACCTTATGAGGAACGCTTAGGATTACTGCATCTTGTTACACTCGAGAAGCGTCGTTGGGTTGCAGATTTGATATTTTTGCATCAGCTTCTGCAGGGAAAGCTAGACAGTGTTGAACTAGCTTCCAAAGTATTGCCTAGAGAACTGTCCTATTTCCTACGCAATCAATCACCTTTACAGATTGCTTTTTCACGCACTAATTACGGCATGTTCGAGCCTATTAACCGCATGTGTAGGTCTGCTAATGATATCGGAGGGATTTTTAATACTTGTGTGGACAAGGTGACACTTAAAAGGAGTGTCTACTATTTGTAATTCATTCTTTTGCTCGCACTAGTTTTTGTTTAATTTCTCGTTTTTGGATTTAGATCCTTCTGTATTCGAATGGAAACACTATTATTATTATTATTGAACGCATGTATAGAGTCGTGAATATGTGTCCTCTTTTTGACTTGACTCTTACCAAGGATTAGCTTTAATGATCTCTGTTGTCTATGCACCTCTGACTGTTGTGGGTAGGCGTATTTAAGTGTGTTAACTACTAATGTTTTTTTTTGCATGTTGGTGTGGGAGCCTCATTCGCATCAATATATTTTATATTTGGCGAATAGGTCAAATGTTTATAGGCTTCTGCCTAAGAAGAGCGCCTTCTGAGTTAGAAGGATTAATTCTATTAATGTCACCAAAACTCAACAGAGTTTACGTGACTTGCAATTACAAATTTACAAACCTCCAGGCTCGTGTTTAGGCTCAACAGGCATTTAATTCTCTCCAAATAGTCACAGTAAGATATATCATGTGCAGAGCAAAATTGGTTGCGTAACATGGAGTAAGCGAAGTAATCGTGATGCTCCTTGAGGAACAAAATCGCTTCCAAGCTTTATTCTTTAGATTCTTAAGGTGCTTCACGGAACTATTCAGCCCAGACTGATATGACCGCGAACCACGAGTCACGAACACAATTAGTAAAACAAACAGAAAGGGAAGCGTAAATTTAACAGCATTATCAATGTCTCGATCATTCAGAACATTCTTCTAATCACAGGCAAGAAGCCAATTATTGAGTTTAGGATAATCAGCGTTGCTAAAGTTATAACAAAAATTACTTAAATCAGAAGATGCCGTCAATACGGGATCAAAACCAAGAATGATTTGCAGTACCGGATGAAAACGAGATTCAGGAACCAAGGGAGATAGACAGTGCGTCACGACAGTACTCGAGCAGTCAGATGAGAACACTAAATCCAGAAACTTGCCCTAATCATTCTTCACCTCACAGGACTTTGATAAACCGCAAAAGGCAATGGAATCTGTGATGGCCAAAATGTACTGTGAAACAGCCGAAAAAGATGGTAGTAGGCAATTCTCGTCTCGGCAAGAGAGGTAGACAGTGCGTCACTACAGTACTTGAGCAGTCAGATGAGAACACTAAATCCAGAAACTTGCCCTAATCATTCATCATCTCACAGGACTTTGATAAACCGCAAAAGGCAATGGAATCTGTGATGGCCAAAATGTACTGTGAAACAGCCGAACAAGATGGTAGTAGGCAATTCTCGTCCAAGGAGCACTCCCAACCGACCCAAGGCATATTAATATCTCCAAGGAGCATAGGGTCATCCGGCGGAAGCAGCAAATTAGCCTGTGCTTCGACAAAATTAGACATCAACTCATAGCAATCAAGGGGCGATCCAGGTGGAATATAGACCATGGCAATCTAAAACCCCTTCTCGAAAACTATGTACTTTTTAATGCAGTTGTCTTTCTTAACCAGATAACACCACCGTGGATCAATATGGGTCCTCCGAACAAAGTAGTTTCTATTTTTTCATAATATTTATTAGATTTTTGTCAGGTTTACGAAAAATTTCAAACTATATATTGTAGGAACATTATAACTATAATGAATAAAATAGACACCTTCTTCCAAGGGATCCAACGGTGTTCCAAAGCGACACAAATCATTTTCATCCTCTTCCATCTATTATATTTATTTAATTCTGTTTATTACACAAGAAGAGCACAAATATTTTTTTTTAAAACGCAAATATTTTCACAGAATGTCAAAACTGACAATAGAAAACGCCGCCGTGCGGTCGGTTTCATAAGTTTATATAACAACGCTGAACGGCGAACGCTACCAATTGACAATCAGCTGTTTGGTGCGTTTTGCTTTTACTACTTTAAATGTAATAATTTAAGGCATAAAATGTCCAAACTAAGCAATTTTATGATATTTTTAAACAACCTATCAGACATTTATATTATTAGCACCGTGATTATAGCATTTTCAATTGCATTGACATTTTACTGCACGAATTTTATGAACAAAAATCGTCAAGTAAATTTGTGTATTCAATTATTTAAATTAAATCAAACTAAGTTATTTCACTTTTAGTTAAACACAGAAACATCATCAAGTAAGCGTAACAGCAACGACAAAACCATGGACGATGACGATAGCGGTTCGGAAAAAGAATTGATTGGTAAATTTAAAACAGCTCGCTTAAAGGAAATTGAGAAAACTTTGACCAAAGATCAAATTGAAGAAGAAAAAAAGTAATGACTTGTTTTGAGTTTCAAAAATATGTTCTAAATCTTTCTTCCACAGAATTGAACAAGCACAGCTTGCTGCTATATATGAGCTTTTGAAAAAACAAGAGGCAGAGCTGAATACAACTGAAATCGACGAAAAAGAGCTGAAAGAGCAATTAAATTTGTATCGTTAAAATTAGTTATAGTTTAATTAGAGTTAAAAGAATGTATTGTTGTGTGATATTTTCTGTTACTTATTTATAATAAAATGGTCGATTTTAGTCAAAGTGACGCTCGATTTTCTACCTCTTTGTGTGTACTTTTTTGCATTTCCAACTGGCTTATCATATAAATGGAAATCAAGCCATAGAATTTTTGAACAACTACCACAAAAAACGGATAAAAAAGTTCAGTGAATCAAATGATCAATGTTCAGTGGATTAAAAGATCATAATGTTCAGTGGATTAAGGGGTTACAATTGTTCAGTGGATTAAGGCAACATATTAATTAAAATTGTTAATGTTCGAAGGCATTTATCTCCATCTAATAAAATAGTATCATATTTGTTTAAATTTTGAATGTTTATTGTGCTGTTAGGTAATTAGATCGAATTTGTCGGATATAGAATATCAAGAGATGAAAATGGCGATACGCATTACAAAAAATATCTATCTGTTCAAGCATTCCAGCTTTCGTGCTATACACAAGTGTTTTATATAAAATAAATCAGCAATATCAGCATGGAAATAGCAAAACAAACAAAGAGAATTGCGTTTCATCAAGCGCATACTATCTACCGGAAGTGACTATAAATTTGCCGCATGATAAGTTTAATTTCAGAGGATCAATGGAATTTAATGTATAAACTAAAACTGGGCACATGTGCAATAGAAAATGATGCGCTTTATAATAAAACATCAAAAAACGTCACCAAACTAAATGTTGGTAAGTAACTACATTTTTAAATTTTATTTTATCAACAATTAAATATCCATTGCGTTTGTGTTGGTTTTCTTTGTGATAATATAACAGTTCTTGTTTTGTATGGAGATTATAATGACTTCTTTACAATCGTATCTATTGTTAATGGTAGTCATTTTACACATGTTATAGCTGCGATAGTAACTTCACTTGTATTGATCGCCACATCGTAGACTTGGTGCTTGGATGGTTGGTTTTCGAGGGGGGAAAGATGTGTATCTTCC
Source organism: Leptarthrus brevirostris (assembly GCA_964036015.1). Taxonomy (NCBI): domain Eukaryota; kingdom Metazoa; phylum Arthropoda; class Insecta; order Diptera; family Asilidae; genus Leptarthrus; species Leptarthrus brevirostris. Next base: position 14,273,493 of record OZ038373.1, read on the forward strand.
ACGCACTGAGGCAGTGGCCCGTTGTACGTCCCCTGCCCGGCAGCGTACCCTAAATTTCACTGTCGAGCCAACTAATCCCCGTAACGAATTGGATAATTCGATTATATCCTGATTTCTCAACTTCTGCTAAATCTTCGCAGTAGTATGTTTCTAAGATTTTAAATCTTTTTTGCTTAAGGGCTGGGCATTGGTCGAGAACGTGTAATACGGTCTCGTCTTCTTCTCCACATCCACTGCATAGACTAGTATTGGCCCTTCCCATTTTAATGGCATGCGCCCTTAGTCTTGCATGTCCTGTCACAAGGAAAACAAGAAGTTTCAGTTTGGCTTTGTTAATGATCTTTTCAGATTCATGTGCATTGAGAGTTTCCCAAAACGCCGTTGTATGTCTGGCGATATCGGATCCCTCCCATTTTTCCTTGTGCCTCCTCGTTACCCATTTCATGTTTTTTTTTAATTTCATGGATGGGTATGCTCAGGTTGAGCATTATTTCTCATTTGCGTCATTTTACCTCGGCGTTAGTTAGAGATTTGATGGACGCCTGGCTATCCGTGCATATTGCAATCCTAGAGGATCTTACTCACCGTTCTGTTAGCTGTTTAGCTCCTATATCTACTGCTGCGATTTCACATTGAAGAATCGAAGAGGAGTCGTTTACCACTCCCCATAACTCCAGGTTAAGTTCTTCGCACGATATTCCAAAACCACAGCAACGCTCGCATTTTGAGCCGTCCGTGTAAATCGCTAAAGGGTTTTCTTGAATCACCCTATTGTTTATCCATTCACTTTTTGTCGAGAACTGAGTTTTGAAGACTGCCTCTCAATTTTGGTTACCAGTTTTGAAGTCCCAGCAATCTTCTTCCTCAAACAGTGTCTTGATCGTATTACCGTTACATACTCGGTCGATCCTTTCATGTCGGGTTTGCATTCCCCTTATCTTCCACAGTTTAGACATACGTAAACGTATAGCCGAGTTAAGTGCCACTTTTTTAACATAGAATTCCTAGTGGGGTAATATTTAGAATGACCTCCAAGGCCCGTGACATGGTGTTGACATGGTAGCCCCCGTTATGCCTAGACAGCACATACGTTGGACCTGGTCCATAATCTTCTGGTTTCTGCCCACCTCTAACGCTTTCTACCAGACTATCGCTTCATGCGTTATCATGGGTCTGGTTACACATGTATATATCCACTTTATAATATAGGGTGATAGTCCCCATACTTTACCTATATCATTACTACACGTCCAGAAAGCTCGTACCGCTTTGTGTTTCTTCTCGTGTAGGTGCCTTGCCCAACTCAGTTTCCCGTCCATTAGCACACCCAGAAATTTGGCCTCATTCTTTAAGGTTAATCTCGTGTTTTCGATGCACGGAGCAACTATCTTTCTTAATTTATGTCTTCTGATGAAGCAGCAGAGTTCCGTTTTATTTGGGTTTATCGCCCAAGAGGTTGCCGTGTCGATTGCTTCTTGTAGTAAGTATCCCAAATTTTCTTCAAACTTACCTCTTACTACTATCGCTAGGTCGTCCGTATAACAAGTTAAGTAGAGACCTTTCTCCGGAAGGGTTTCAAGTAGTTCGTCAATTACTATCAGCCACAGGAATGGTGAATGGTGTCCCCTTCTCCCTCAACCTGTAAAGAATCTTACCGATTCTGACGTTGTTGAAGGCCCCTTCTATATCAATGAAGCAGCCTAACGCTACTTCTTTATATATCAATGCCTTTTCCACTTGATGTACTAGGCTATGTAGAGCGGAGTCAACCGATCTACGTTTCATATATGCATGTTGACAGTAGGAATGATGTAAGACTAATTGGGCTATAAGCATTGGATGTGCTATAGTCCGTCTTATTTGGTTTGGGTAGAAATACTACCTGTGCCACTTTACAGTTTTTAGGAGTGTAACTGAACTTTAAACACGCTCTAAAAAGTAGGGCGAGTCTGTTCCATAGTTTGTTACCTCCCCTCTGTAGCATTATGGGATAAATCCCATCCCTTCCCGGTGATTTATATTGGCTGAAGGATTTTATTGCCCATCTTACCTTTTCTAAAGTACACAGTTTCTTCGCTTACTCCTCTTCCATTCCAACTTGGGATCTCCAAGGGGTAGCTTCTTCCCGCATCGATTCCCCCTCCACTAGGGTACTCCCCGGGAAGCTATTTGTAATCAGCCTCTCAAGATATTCCCTCCCTCAACATTATTAATGGTAGTAATAGTGCGCATGTTATAGCTGCGATAGTAACAGTCCTTCACTTGTATTGATCGCCACATCATAGAATTAACTTGTTAATGCTTGTTGTGTGCATTCAGATTTATACAACTATTCTCATTCTCATATCTCTTGTTAAATTAAACATAAATAATTGTCATATTTCCAGTACTTGGTCTTGAGTTTCATATGATCATTAAGTAGTGGTCCGCGCATTCACAGGATTCTTGGAACTAATACTTGCGCGGAGGTGGTATGCACTTGAAACATGTTTCTGAATAAATATGTGTGAGCTTTTTTTTATGTTCGACTAGTAATGCTATTAAGTCTGCGTCTCGATTGCCGCCCCTCCATCCCCGCTCTCACATCGTTCTTTTCAAATCCTGCACAGCTTACATCATGGGACGGTTTCGAATGATGACACTGTGCTAAGGTCTACTCTTGGGGGTATGAGACTCAATTTTAATGTTGGAAATTTCGATGGACAAAGTATTAACCCCTTTATGCAAACTGCTAAATTTGATGAGATTGGGCGTATCCTTAGGGAATGCTGGTTGGATGCAGTTGGCGTCTCGGAGATCTGATTAAAACCACATGTCTCTAATAAATTTCTCTTCAATCCTGGCTATCGTTTTCATCGTAATGACGTAATGATGGTGTTGCGCTTTATATCTCCAATCGATTTAAATCCAGACAAATTGCCGAATCGGATTCTTGTGATGTGGAATTTGTTTTTGTTAAACCGTCGTCGGTAATTATAGGGTATTGCTGGGGGTTGTATATCGCTCACGGGGGGGGGATTTAGAGAGCATGGAGGATGTGCTGGTGGATCTGATTCCAAGGTATGACAAGGTAATATTAATGGGCGATTTCATTTTGAATCTGTCAACGTCCAACTCGAAACCCTAAATGTGGCCATTTCGCACTTATTCCAGACCTACGTGCCACTCCGTGTAGGAGAAGTGCACCGTGATGGGCGCCCTTGGATAACCCGTGAAATTTTACGCATGATCTCATCCAGGAATGCCGCGTTTCAAGCATTCAAGCGCGCTCGCACTCCTGAAAATTGGGAGGATTTTCGAAGGCTACGTAATGCTGTTAACCGTGCGGTACGAGATGCCAAGCGCGCCTACGGTATTAGTATTTTTCGCAGTGACATGACCACTACAGAGCTCTGGCGTAAGGACGATATTGGTCTGTTGGGCCACGAGTTGGGAGGAAGCCCTACTATAACCCCCCAAGAGTTCAACTTCCACTTTGCCCCGCCACAGTTACGTTCGCCCAGCGCTCGATTGGACTCCTTTGTGCCTGAGGTCCAGAACGCCTTCTCTTTCTGCAATGTTTCTCTTGAGGATATTTATAGGTCCATCTACAGTGTCAGGTCCAATGCGGTGGGCCTGGATGAGATTCCAGTCAGGTTTGTCAAATTGATTTTTCCGGCTATAGCATTTTCACTACTTCAGCTTTCTCAAGTGCTTGGAGGCGGGCCTTGGTTTGTCTAATTCCTAAGAAAAGCCATTTATTGAGTATTACTGACTACATGCCAATTAGTTTGTTACCATCACTCTCCAAGGCTTGGGAGACTCTTGCAAGATAGCAGGTAACGGACTATCCTGAATCGTCGGGCCGTCTCTATGGACGCCAGTTCGGGTTCCGAAGGTCGCACAGTCCTACCAGTGCGCTTGTGGATATTTGTGAGGAGATACGAATGAACATGGACTACCACAAATCCACAATTTTGCTCCTTCTTGATTTTAGTAAGGCCTTTGACATCATCGATCACGCCCTGCTGTGCGCGAAACTGAAATCAAGGCTCGGGTTTTCCTCGTCGGCTTGTGACTTGATTTTTTCTTGCCTTACTGACAGGACTCAATGTGTCCGTGTGGAAGATGTCTTTTCTGGATTCCTGCCAATTTCCAGGGGCGTTCCCCAGGGCTCAGTGTTTGGCCCCCTCCTCTTCAGCGTATTCAATAACGATCTCCCTGAGTGTGTCAGTACTGGGCTGGTCCGCCTTTATGCTGATGATGTACAAATTCCCTTCTTATCTGAGCTGGGGCAGCTGCATTCCTGTGTAGGATTGATAAACAGGGATCTTCAGGCGATTTGTGATTGGGCGACCTCCAACAAACTCAACCTCAACGCGTCTAAGACGCAGGCTCTGGCTTCTTTCTATCGCTTCCCGATTCGGGATCGCGTTGTTGCTATCTGGTTAGAGAACGCCCTTATTCCTCTCAGCCAAACAGTCACTAGTTTGGGCTTAATTTTAGATGAGTGCTTTACCTGGGCCCCTAACATTAGCCAGATGAGAAAAAGAGTGTCCTTCGGCCTTCGAAAATTATACTCCACTATGTCTTTCACTCCATAATGGCTAAGGGCTTGGTTGGTCTGGTCACTACTCATGTCGATCATTTGCTATGGATGCGAGGCCTTTTCGGGGTGCAATGTAGGCCAGCTGAATAGACTTAAAGCTAATTTCAACTCAGGGGTTAGATACATCTTCTCGCTGGACAGGAGAGATCATGTTTCGGGCCCAAATCACACATTCCTTGGGTGCTCTTGGATTTCCTCTCCCTTCGGATACTTCAGCTGCTTTACCGGGTTCTAAGCTCAAAGCTAGGAGAGATAGTTGTGGCAACAAAATAAACACAACAATATTCTATATTTATGATAGATTGCAATCGAATCGTATTCAGTAATAAGGCCCCTGAGCAGAGAAGGTCGCAGGAGACAACATGAAATTTATCTGGAAGAGCAGCAAATAGAGCAAGCGAATAAATTTTGCTACCTCCGAAGCATAGTTATAGCAGACGGCGGAGCTGAAGCTGATGTACAGCCTCGTATCAATAAGGCTGGATTTGCATTTAATACTCTTGCTGAAATCTGGCGCAATAACGAAGGTAGAAGCTGTTCTGTTGTACGACTGTTCAACATGGAAAGTGACCTGTCAAATAACATCTAAGCTACAAACATTTGTCAACCGGTGCATCCTTAACATCCATTGGCCGGAGGTCATTTCCAACGAAGACCTACACAGACTTACAGGTCAAACCGGGATAGGCACCAGTATTGGCAGGCGAAATTGGTAACGGATAGGCCACACACTAAGAAAAGACCCAAACAACACCGCACAGCAGGCTGTAGATTGGAATCCCCACGGAATCTAAGGAAGACGCGGAATTGGACGACCGCGTAACACATGGAGAAGATCCGTCGAAAAGGAAGGTACCCAGATTAACAAATCGTGGTCACAGTTGAAGGCGTTGGCGCAGAACCGGATCAGGTGGAGAGTCGGTGTAATAGACGCCCTATGCCCCACAAGGGGATACACCGGAATTAATTCTAAAATGCTAATTGCCGCTTTCAACTTACACAGCTTCAAGTTTTGCCATAAGCAGTTTCGTTTTCGGATTCGAATAACAATATAGGGCCCCAGTATAAAATATCGTTTCGCACAGATGTGAATTGTAAAATATTCTGAAAGAAAAAATTTAAAAAAAAACAATTTAACTAAAATCTTTATTGTCTATTGAATAAATTTAATTTTTTTTATACATCTCGTTGAGGAAGTCCGTTCAAAATTCCTTGAACGTCATCTGGTTTACAGCATAAGATGTAACCAAAAATTGGATTTTTTCTGGTAACTTCTAACTGTTGCAACCAATCAATTTGATGGCAAATATCTTCACAAATTAGCGTTGCATTATTTGTGCCATCGTGTATAAATGGAGAATTAATTCCAATCAAAACAAACTCCTTTACATCTTCATCGTCGACATGGCTGCTTGGTATAATGTAATTCCATACATACAATGGAATATTTTTCTCATCCCCATCAAACTCAAATGTCATTTCATTTTCAGAGTTGCAAATAAAACCATTTGGAAATATTGCCTTATGAGAATGCCCAGCGTACATTTCGAAACTTCTTCTAGATGACTCCTCTAGCAAGGATTTTTTCGTAGGTCAACCAATTTCCATTCTTCAAAGGTATCCACCAAGGTATGTTGGCAAAACGGTTAATATTGTTTGTAAAGCTGCTAAAATGTCCGACATACATATTACTGGGAACTAATTCATGATATTCATACACTATTTCATTCAATAAATGTTTTAAATTTGGCATAAATAAGGTATAGGTGCTTCCAAGACGTATGTTCGTCGAATAAACATCCTCTATTGAAGAAACTTCTAATGAATCATCTAACGCTGAGCTATTTACTTGACTAGGATTGTATTCAGTTTGATCCAAGAGCAATAAATGCCGTTTAGCGACCACATAATGTATAAAAACGATGTCAGAGTTCAAGTAGTCGTAACAAAACTCCGCCAAAACCACAGGAGTATCGACAATATCCCTCCCGTAAAGTAGTCCGTCGTAGTCACAATATTTCAGCTGTTTGGAATAAAATGACATCGAAAATGGTGGACAGTTGAATCGGTTCTCTGAATAAAACCTTTTCTTTTCCAAATATTCAGTAGTATAGTACAATAGAGAATTTTCACAACTCACTGTCAACATTTTTTGTGGAGGTGGATCACTTATTATAATAAGAATTTAGTGGTTCAAATTCCGATGCACAATACAATTTAATTCGATGATTGTTCATAACTATGCGGGGTTCTAAATTGTAGTTTGTAGAAATTAAGTAATTTCCCGGAATTGGTTTTAATTCTATTATATATGGACTATTAATGTACTCGCCATAATTACAATCACACCGAATATTCACAATTTTAGTAAAAAGCAACACTATGAAAATCGGAAGCATTTTGAGCTCTCTTTAATGCGAATGAAATTACTGATTACAACGATACAAGGCTCAACGCTTATATACAATTTAGTCAAGATCGCTTTTTTAAATATAAATATTAATTATACAGCTGATAAGCAATGTTATATTGGCAGTGTGATTTAGCTGATTAGACTCAATTTTTGACTTATGCCAGCTATAATTGCAATAGCTGACTATAGTTATCAGTGATAAAAGATTTTTTTAATTATGCCGGCAAACATTAGATTGCTATTTTAATAAATTCTTCATATAATTGAAGGATTCCCCGTTTTGTATCTCAAAGAGTTACAAATGTTACAATACTGACATGCCAAGCGAGTGTTTTGAGCTCTTGAGCTTCCTTTTGCTTATCCCGATTTTATAGTGCTTAGTAACTCTCATTCTAAAGTCGGTGTGTGTTAATTTATTTATCGATTGCGCGTTCTATTGTGATAACTACACATAACGTGGAATAATTTTATATCAATAATATAAATTTCTCACATATAAAATGAACCTATGTAGGCTCTTTTCGCAACAATTTATCGTTCACATACCGAGATCTGAAAAGATCAGACAAAACACTTCTAATAGAAGAATGTAATGAAAAGTCGTGGCATGCACTTTATAGTTCTGTCTCTTTACTCGAAAGTTTTTACACAAAACTGAAAGTTTTCAAATTCAAATTCAAAACTAATTTATTAAAACACTACAATAACAAGATTATACATCTTAAAGCTAAGTGTAGGAAGTAATTATAAAGAGAACACAAAATTAAATAACTTAACAACAGGGTTCAAGTTCAAAAACTGCGGTTAAATACAAATAGAAATACTTAATAATAATCAAAACTTAAATAAAATTATCCAAATATTCAGTTCAATGTAGATTTTAAATATTCAAAAAGATCGTCTTGAAAATTACGGCCGTTGCTGCTCCTTTTCAGTTGAATAGGAAGAAGGTTCCACAGCCAGAATGAACGAAAAACTGGCGTTGAGGTTGAGAGGTTGAGAGGTAAATCGCGGTATATTTAGTGAGAAAGTTCTTCTAGACTGAGAGAATTCTAGTTTGCTATACAAGTAGGATGGCTCTTTAGTTAGAATTAAATTACGTAGAAACATTATTGCACGAAAATTCAGGTACAAATCAAGGGGACAACCCAATACAGCATTAGAGAAAGAAGATACATGATCAAATCGTCGTAGTCCAAAAATATACCGCACAGCGGAATTGAAAGCTACATTCAGCTTACGATCTGACACCGAATCCAATTTAATAAAAAATTCACAACCACATGAAAACAACGGAATCAACAAGGATCTCACAAGCAGAAGACGAGTTACTTGAGGCGTATAAGCTGCAGATAAGGACAGCTTACGTAGAGACTCATATACCTTACCGACGACACTGCTAATGTGATCTGACCAGCTTAGAGGCCTATTAAATATAATTCCAAGATTTTTAACTGAATCACTATAGGGAATTACTACATTATCAAGAAAAACACTTGGGAAAGAAGAAATATCTAAATTAGACTTGTATATTATAATAGCGTTCGATTTTGAGGCATTAAGATTTAAATAATTTTGACCAGCCCATATAGATACATTCCTCAGATTATCATTCAAACGACAAATAGCGTCCTCCACCAAGTCCAGCGGTCTAGAAATATACAGCTGTATATCATCCGCATAAAGATGATAGTTGCAGTATCGTATAACAGTTGGAAGATCAATAGTAAATATTGAGTTTTCGTCCACACTGCGTCTGTTTACTTTTGGACTTCAAGAAATTTGACAGTCGAGTAATTTCCCCTTCTATCCAAATTTTACACACGCTGATGAGTGTGGATAAAATTTGGGCAGAATTCTTCTTCTTGTTGTATGGTTGACAACTAACTGATTGATGTTTGGCAAGTTACAGCTTAGAAATAATAAAATAGTTTTTAAAAAAAAGTTGAACCAACTTCACTAAAAGCGTCAAAAAGCATAAAATAATTTTTAATTTTATATCTATTACGACATTTTGAAGTCGGTGCAAATCAAACAACTACAACAAAAATATTTAATCGTCATTTCTTATGATCCCGTAAGCTGAAACGTTCACGTAGTATTATGTATTATTTTCAACTGTGGTTAGGTAGTTTTCTTTTAAAAACTATTTAATTTTTCACTTTTTAGTGTCTTTTACTCTATACAACGAAGAAAGAACCATCCAAATCGGTCCACGCGTTAAAAAGTTTCGTTTAACCCACTACCCCACCTCCATTTCACTAAAAAAAAATTCTCATGATATCAATCAAGGAACATACTCTACCGAACAGAAAAGGAATCATCGAAATCGGTCGACGCGTTACGAAGTTACTACCCCTCCCCCACCCCCACCATAGGAACAAATTATTCTCCTATTAGCAATGGGAGATCACACTCTATACAACAACAGCAAAAGAACCATCCAAATCGATCCACGCGTTACGAAGTTAGGTTCCACTCTCCCACCCCACCAACATTTTTTTTCTCGTGGTATCCACCAGGGAGCATACTGTACCCAACAGAAAAAGAATTATCCAAATCAGTTAACGCGTTACGAAGTTAGACTACTCCCCCCCCCCCTCCACCTCACCCCTCACCATAACACCAAATTAAACTCCTATTAGCAATGGGGGATCACACTCTATACAACAGAAAAAGAACCATCGAAATCGGACCACGCGTTACAAAGTTAGGTTTCACCCCACCCCCACCTCTCCAAAAAAAAATTTCTCTTGGTATCAACCACGGAACAAACTCTACCCAACAGAAAAAGAATTATTCAAATAGGTCCACGCGTTACCAAGTTAGACTACCCCTCCCCCACCCTAGGCCAAATTTCTCCAATTTCTCCTATTAGCAATGGGTTATCATGCTCTGTACAACAAAAGAAGAACCATCCAAATCGGTCCACGCGTTACAAAGTTAGGTTTCACCCCCATCCTACTAAAAAATTTTTTGACATGGTACCAATCGGTGAGCATACTCGACCCAACAAAAAAAGAATCATCAAAATCAGTTGACGCTTTACGAAGTTATGCCCGGTCAGACATAAAAAAAAACAAAGTACAAAAAAAAATACGCGTCGAACTTACGATTTCTTGTAAACGCACTAATCTTTGCACTGAAATTTACCATTTTTTTACCAAAAAGCGTCTGTTATCTTTCGCATTTTCATCCCCTCCACCAGAAGAACGATTTTTACTTGATTTTTACCCACGTTTTACACACAAAATTAAACAGACAGACCTTTTGACACAAATTCAATAAATGACAAGATAGACTTACTGACCTCCTCGTTAGTATGTCTTTATGGCAAATATGTTCTACTTGTACGTAACCTTCGATGCTGATAGCTGAACGTGACTTTCTATTTTTTAGCAGCACAAAAAGTATCGCAACCAAAACACGTTTAATAGATATAAAATTTTATGAAACAAAATAACAAGCCTAATTCGATCCGCCAAAATTAGATATCCATCAGTCTCCGAAGAAATTATGGAAAAACCTTCGTAGTCTGGGCATCCATGGAGATGATTCTCCCAAGATTAGTCTAGATCCAAATCTCCTAATTAATTTCTTTACATCTAATTTACAACATTGAACCTTGATATATTCAGTGACAACCTTGATATATCCAGTGCATCTATGGATGGATTTGCATCGATGGTGTTGAGGTCCTTGAGACAATTTCGTCTTAAAAAACATATTTTTTTTTAATTTCTGAGATTTTTAACGTAAACCCGCCGTAAAAACGAACATTATGAAAAAAAATCATGAAGATCGGTCTAGTTTGGATTTTTTATCGCCGAAAAACCAGGTGACCGCGAAAGTGTATAATTACCCTATTTTTAAAAATTCAAGGCCGTTGCATATATGCCCTCCTATGTTTATTGTAGATTTTCACAACATTTGGACACTCAATGGTAATAGTTCTTGAAGAGGACTTTTCGAACCTCTTAGCAGTCTGCAGTGGATTCTTTCCGGCGTATGTCGACATTAAAGTGACGGGTTTATTGTCCTTCCAGACAACGGTAGAAACGTCTACATCATCAATTGTTGTAACATTCTCGACGGAACTTCTCTTCATTTTCTTTAAATCACTTTTGGAAGGTAGCTTGCAATTTTGTAAGCGATTTCTCCTAATAGTTCCCACGAAATGTATGCCCTTTTTCTCTAAATCGAAAACTTAAGGAAGTGTTGTGTAATAGGTGTGAAAGAAAATTTTGTATCCAAGTTACTTCGGGATAAAACGAGTCAATCTTGTCACAACATTGGCACTAACTCCGAGATCTTGTTCATCAGCTAAAATATTATCTGGCCAGTTTACTTTGCCGGTGTAAATCTCAAAATTGTATGAGTATCCGGATCAGGGTTGCGAATAATGCATTACTTTTGGTAATGCATTACCGTTTCATTAATCATTACTTTCTTAATGAGTAATGTGAAAAATTTACATTAACCATTACTTTTGTAATGGGTAATGTATAAAATTTACTTTTTTCAAAAGTAATGTAAAAAATTTACATTAACCATTACTTACTTGAAATTGTTATAAATATTATTCCTTAGTCAAAATATATGCAGAATCGTCTCTTATAATATTTTGACAATGTTAAAAAAATCAACTGATAATTACTTTTGTTCTACAGTACTTCCATTACTTAAAAAAAAAGTTATGGTTAATGAAAAAATAAATTTTTTACATTACTTTTCAAAAAAGTAATGGTTAATGTATATTTTTTACATTACATTATTAATTACAAAAGTAATGGTTAATGTAAATTTTTTACATTAATATTTTCGCAACCCTGATCTGGATACGCCACTTAAAACAAACAGTTTGTATTCTCATTTGTGTGGCTTAGCTGGCATATATTGCTTTATGTATCTTTTAGCTTTTGTTGCACAAATCTGTTCATAAAGTGATATACATTCTTCTGTGGAAATACTTTGGTATCTTGTAACCAAATGATCGATCAGAGGCGAATTTTAAAAAGGTGATCATAATGAGCATCTTCTCTAGAAGGCATTTTTGCGTTATTTGCAGAAATCCAACAACGGGATGAAAGTATTTACTTACATTTGCTATTTGAACCACTGACATGAGAACGCATATGCACAAATATCTTCTTAGTTGCCCTTTGGTAAGATAAAATGGATTTTCGGGATTTCTTTGCATATCTGATAGGCAAATAATTAGCAGCGAGCGCTGCCATTAGACTCACATCTACCTCGCAGTAGTCCAATGTTTGTGTTGGACACTATACAATTTTGAACTCCTTGTCGTTCACTTTAGGCAAACTTGATTATACCTTACCCAGCTATTCCTTTGTCAAGCGGGTTAAATTGACGATCCCGACCAGGTAAGACTGGGACAGTGACACACTGCTTTTTGGTGAATCCGCCCACATTTATACGGACGATTCTAAGCTGGTTGTCAGGTTGGGTGGGGTGTTTTCTAACAAAAATTGAATATTGATTTATCGGTTCGACTTTCAGGCTATTTTTGTGTGCTCTATGCGCAAGTAATGGCAATTCCGAAAACCCTGTTTTGGCTGAAAGGAAAAACTTAACTTTGAAACGGATATTTGTGTCCTAACGGACAGTCAAGCCGCGGTGCTATCCCTTTAAACTGTCTTATCGACATAAAAAACTGTAAACAAATGCCGCTCTTTTCTAAGTTAAACAGCATATATTGTATACCTGTGCTGGGCTCCATGGCACATCTAACCGAATAAAGCCTTTTTGGGTAGGCCTCTATCCCTCCGCAAGCTCCTGCTTCGTAAGGGTGCAATTACTTAATCAAATGCACCATAGATATAAAAATGGTGCTATGAATATTAAGCGCTCAAAGAATCTAGTTGAAATGGACAAAGCAAGGCGTAGTCATAGGGGTGATCACTGATCACTGCCTTATTGACTTACATGAAAAGAGATTTGGACGTGTGACTTTTCTCAAATAACTTCCGCAGAAACTGCAGAGACAAGGAGAAGGAGGAGTCTATATCTCACCTCCTCTGCTCGTGTTCTGCCTTCATACGTAAGAGAAAGGCCTTTCTGGGTGCATATTTCTTCTTAAGTCGTCGATAGAGTAGGTGATAACGTGTCGGCCTATCAATCAATTCAAATCCCACCGACGGCAACCCATGGTTATTTTTTGTTTGACAATAAATTACGTTAAAAAGGCCATGGAGATTGCAATCGTTGTCTAGAATCGGGTGAAGTTGTTCTCCCGCCCTATACCTACGGATTAAGGGACCTAGATAGAGAGAGAGATTCCTTAGATAGTCTCTGCTATCTCGAGACGACTGAGTAAAGAGAACTCCCTACCCTCCTACCCTACCCTACCACAGAGACTGCTTTAAACGGACAGTAAAATTTCCTGACAGTGTTATGGAATGGGGGTGTATATCTGCAAAAGGTGTGGAAAATTTTCACTTTATTGAAGGCAACGTAAATGCCCAATATATGTTCAATTCCTCGAGAAAAATCTTAATCTTAAAATCTTAAGAATTTACCTTTCCGCATGATGGATCTGCCCGACACTTCGATAAGGTGACAAAACAAATAACACAAATGTTTTAATGTGGCCATCGCTAAGTCCTAACTTAAACCAGGTCCCGGGTTCGAGACCAGGTCTCACCGTGGGTTTTTAATAAGAAATTAAAATAATCCACTCCGTCTCTGGGCTGTTGTCTAGCTTGCAGCAATGCAAAAACAAGACATTCAAGTTTCCTCACTTCCCTTACTCTAAATCCCTTCCCGCCAAAACCATGCTAACGCATCAAAGGGTTGTCCCCTAGGCTTTGGCCACATCGTATAAAAACAATTAAATAAAAACCTATTCAGATTGTGAGTCAGAAAATATTAAGATTGCCTGTAGTAATTAGCTTTAGAAAATTTAAATGTAAATGTACTTTTAAGATAATTGTTGTAAAACCCTTTTAATTGAATTAACAAATTACAAAATTTTATTCTAAGCCGGTATAATTAATTTCTTAGCTTTTCTTCATTTCGTCGTATGCACAAAATAAATAAATCAACACCAAGTCGACAATTTATTAGCCTAAACTAATCATAACATGATTGATTTTGTGTGATGTTCAATCAACAGTCACTCGCGATTTCAGATACCACGTGCAAAGGCTATTTAAATATAGTCCTGACAACGATACATGTACTTTCAATTGAGTGTCTTCTCGAAATATTTTTCACACTCAAATGATAACAAAATAATTTTTCATTTTTCAACACGTCCCATTAGCCCATTAAATTTTTAATATTTTCAGATTATAACGATTCTAAAGTTCCAAATACATTCTCAGGTAAAAATAGATCTTTTAACCTAATTTATATCAAGCCTGGCTTCTGTTTTTCCACCTTAAAAATAAACAACCACACCCTGACAAAATACGACCCAAAATAAAACTCTCCGCCGGATAAGCACTAGAGAGCTCCTGATCCCGATCTCCGAGGTTTGCCCAACATTTTCTGTATGATCATAACTTTTTAATGTTTACCTAAAATTCCCGTCCGTCTAAGATCAAAGTGCAGTCACATTTTTAAAGCGATAGCCACACAGATTGGTTGTGGATGATCCGGAATTATCCAAATGTTAATTTTGGCAAATAGCGAGATGGTTGAGAATAAAATGCTTTTTGGAAGTAGCACGAGCTTTCAAGACACCTGATGAAATATATTAAATTATTGGAACCATATTGCAAAGATTTAAATTTGAATCTGAGGATCGAGCCAGTTTTTTCAAGTAACACGTGATTGCCGCTGTTAAAAAAATACTTTTTGATATGTGGTATGAGGTGACAGTTCCGATGAGTAATTAATTTTTGAACATTATTATTATTATCATCAGTCATTGTCTCGCAGAAACAGTTGGCAGCTAATTTGTTTTAGATGTTCAGTTTCGAACTTTACAAGGTACTTAAGCAGGAACACAATACGACTTAAGACAAACAATTCAACGAAAGATATTTAGCTGTCCACCATTAAAAAAAATTTACATAAAGTATATATGACGGGCTGAGAGTAAAAGTGACCTATTTATAAGGTTCGGGCAAAAGTGGCTTTGATTCCGGGCAAAAACGAATCGTAGAAAATTTCCGGGCAAAAACGATTTAACTATAAAAAGTAATGCAAGTTAATGCAGTTAAGTCGTTTTTGTCTGCAAATTTTCTACGATTCGTTTTTGCCCGGAATCTCACGCGATTCGTTTTTGCGCGGAACATTTTCTAAGCCACTTTTGCCCGAACCTTATAAATAGGTCACTTTTACTCTCCGCCCGTCATATGAAGGGCTGAATTGACATGGCTTAACGAACTACTGCTCCCATTCAAATTCAAAATATAACTTCATTCAATATTTGAATCGACTATTGCTGAAGTTACTACTTTTGCCAAACTTAATTATTAACTATGAGGAAAAGTTAGACTATGGTCGCTACAGGTTTTCACCCAGATGTGCTGCATCTCGTAGGCTATGAGACAGACTTGTGCCGTAGCACAGTTTAAAGAGTATATAGTTGGGTCACTTCTTGCAATCGTGTTGTTTTAAATTGTTAGTACAAAAAATGAATTTCTCTGATAACCGGAAGAAGAGTATGAAATATTATGAGCAGAAACTTCCCAAAGATTAGAAAGAGATATTCATATGTGTTGCAACTGCTACTGTCAAAATTAGGTGCTAAACCAGCGATTGCAATCACTAATGTCAAATAAAGTTAATTGTATTTGTGAAGGGAAATTTCGTTTATTTACAAAAGTTGTTTTTTTCCTTTTGGTGTGGAAACCTAACCACAAATAAAAAAATTTTTTAAATAAAATATAGTAAAAACATAATTTTGCTAGTTTATGACTTTAACAGAAGTATAAGAAATATTTGTGAACCTTATTTGTGTCATATATGTGCAGTGCAAAGTGCTTAATTGATTAAATCGAGAAATTAAGACCTTTCTTTAAGGTCGTTCAAAAGGTGGCAGTCCCTCCGCGATTATACGAAAATAATCCTCCTGAAGCAGCATTTTGTGTTTGATAGGAATTTTTAGAATTGAGGTTATTTCAGATTCTGATATTAATTAGTATCGCTTTCCTGGTTATCACTTAATTCCACTCTTTTCTCCTCAGAGGAGAATAGCAGTTTACATCAGAAATGCTGCCCTGAAATTCACTTCTACTAATCCAGAATTTAGTCATGTTTGGATTAGATTTACACTCCACAGACAAATCATTCATTTCTGCTTTTTATACCGCAGCCCAAAAATATCTGACGTTGATACTATGTGTTCCTTTGATAAATTGTCTTCAGATACCGATAAAATTCTGGAAATCGTTCTAGCTGCCGATTTAAACGTCCACAACACACAGTGACTCAGGCATTCTTCTATCACAAGCCCGAGTTATTTAAAGAGTTCTTTAATTTGCAACAACTGGTTGAGTGTCCGACTCGTTTCCTTGATATTATGGGGCACAACACGCATCTCTTGGATCTTTTTCTAACATCGCGTCCAGGTAAATACACTGTTTCGGTCACGGCTCCCTTGGGTAATTCAAACCATTGTCTGATCTCCGTCCAATTTTCCATCTCCTCTTTGACAACCGCTAATCAAAATGCCACCAAAAGATTAGTGTGGCATTATAAAAATGCTGTTTGGACTGAGCTTACAAAATTTCTCAGAGAGGTGGACTGGTCTGATTGCTTCTTTACAAGAGACGTTAATCATATCACCGAGTGTATTTTGAACATCCTTCGTACCTACCACCTTCATCGCAGCCACTCCCATCTCCATCACAGTGTACTAGTAGGCAAAAGCCGCAACTCGACGTGTCCAAAGCTACTGGGCCTGATGGTTTTTCTCCACTGTTTTGGCTAAATCTCTGCGCAAACTCTTTCACCTGTCATTCTCAACAGATGTGTTTCCGTCTGCATAGAAACTTGCTCATGTTCAGCCGATACCAAAATAAGGAGTGGCATGGGTCTCCTTTAACTACCGACCAATTACACTCACTTCGGTTTTATCTCAGGGTTATTGAATCAATCATCAACTCTCAGTTGATAAAATATCTAGAAAACAACCATCCTATCAACTATTTTCAGTATGGTTTCCGTGCTAGCTGGTCAACTGGGGACTTACTAACGGCTGTAGCGGAACGTTGGAATCATTGTCTCCTTAATTTTGGCAAGCCTGAAATCGTCGCTCTTGATATCTCAAAAGCTTTTGATGGAGACATGCTGCCTTTTCAGCCAAACTTCAACGGATAGAAAGTTTTTTGTCACGCCGTTCAAACCGTGTAATAATAGACGGAGTTACATCCCTACGAAATAAATACCGGTGTTCCTCAGGGTTCAGTTCCTTTGCCAACCTTAAACCTATTCATAGTTTCGCCGACGATAGCACTCTTGATTTCGCATACTCTTTTGATTCTGTAATGAATTCTCGTGGAAACTCTACAGAAATCAACCGATAACGCATGTTTGGATCATTAAACAACGACATTTCTACGATTCTCGCTTGGAGCAAAGCAAACCGTAGTATGTTTAATGCATTAAAAACTCAATGCTGTTTATTATTCCTTAAAAAACACCCAGCCCACCCTCACACCATCTCTGTCAATGGAGTAAATTTGTACAATTCGCCCTCTTTAAATACCTGGGGTTTTGATATCCAGTAACCCTAACTGGACCGACAATATACCTATTTTCTGTGGCAGTGAAATGCTACAGAGATGTAAAAAATATTTCACCCCGTCTGAATTAGCGCTGATTTTCAAGTCCCACATCAGGCCTACACTCGAAAATAATTTCCATATTTAGTCAGGTGCCGGACCAATGACTTATAACTATGGACCGATAGAGCTGTCAAAATTACATGCAGCAAAGTGAAACACTTTTGTATGTTCATCCTTTTTCCTATAAGCACATTGCATTGAACTCTAAAAGGTAAATTCGTACACAGTTCATTGAGCTATTTCGGCCCTACCAACATGAAGACTCTGAGAATATGGTATTCTGTTTCAAAATGCGAATTTTCCTTTATTTAATTATAATCGATATGTTATACTTCGTGTAAGGCAATGCAATATTTATTATATTCATTATTTGAGATATAGGAGTGCCCGCCGATCTAAAATATTTTCCATTAAATTCTCGATCTCGATTTTAAATTGCCGCCAGCAAATACAATTACGTTCTTATGTTGGTGCCACATACAAAACAAGAAAGCACATGTAATAGAAATAGACGAATATATAGGAAAATATCTCCACAATCATTCTGGTTAAGCACATTCCAGAGGAAAATAACCATTTATTTCTAAATTTTATTTTAAGAAATACGAGTACAGAGAGAAATAGTGTATCACAAAAAATAATTTCGGGGAAGGCAATTTAATCTATATATAATAATGTCTTTTTCTCTTGACAGTGTTAGCAAAATACTCGAAATAAAAATGCAAGCAAAAAAGGTTTCCCTCTACTGGTAACAAAAGTTGTCCCAAAATGAAATAGCCTATGATCGGTCCATAGCTATATGTCAGTGGGCCGGACACACCACACCGCATTGTCCGCGTTAGACAAAGTACAACGCAAGCTTATTGGCGATCACTCAATCTCTGAGAGCATAGACTCTCTGGAGCATTGACGGAATTTCGGCATCTTTCACTCTTCTATCGGTATTTCAACGGCCATTGCTCTAACGAATTTGCTAGCTTGAGACATATCACAACACGCAATACAAGAGTTTCAAGTCGCTCCCAACCCTATACTCTGCAGGTCCCACTGAGATATATAATACTGGAGTGACTGGTGCCATGAAATTTCTTCAAGAAAATGGTATCACTTTTCGCTAGTTGTCATTTCTGGGTAAGCATCTTTTTTTCAACATGGTTTTCTTAATTGCGAACGTCATGTCGCCTATTAAATGCTGGCGTTAGAAATAGATGAAAATATTCACAATCATCTTACATCTCTTTCTGGGTAAGCATTATCCAGACTAAAACAACCTTTTATTTATAATTTGTATTCCAGTAATTCCAATGATTTTTACATTTTCCTTACAACAATATAGAAGATTAAAATTAAATATGTCTCTTCGTATATATTTGGTTATTATATTCTACTCTGAATGGCTGCAAATTCACAGTAAACGTTGCAGATTAAAAATTGTTTTCCTCCACTGAAAGTAAAATTGTACCCATATGAGATAGCTTATAAGTCAGTCCAGTTTAATACATGTCAGTGGCAGGTCCAATTTGGTCGTACCGTTAAATTCGGGAATTTTTTTAAAGCAGAACAACACGAATGTAGAACAGTTTACTATCTTCTGTTTTTCCCTCGTCCTATGAGCCCTAAACTTTCAAGTGAGGCGTACATCGATATCTCCTTTACTGAACTCCATTTCCCTTACCCCTTAATTAATTTCCTGCCAAGGCTGTGCTTTAGCATCATAGAGCATCCCCTGAGCTTTGGCATTATCATGTAAAAAAAGGGCGCAAATTACTGACTTTCAATTAACGATTTTTATATGTTACAGCTTTTATATAAAGTCAAAAGATATACTGGACAAAAAACTGGCAAAAAGCATTGGCACCGTACAATGTAAAAAATTTTCAATAGTCAGTATTTTGTATCTCCTGAAAAAAAACAGAATTACTGAACATGCGCCCTTTTCAAAACAATCGATTCAATTGCATCCATAATTTAAAATTTTGAAGATGTTAATTGCGGTTTTTACAAAACAATCGGTGAAATATGAAAACTAATTGGAATGAAATTTGCAAACATCTTCTAAGCAAGTGAAATTCTAGATCCGCGCTAGAAATATTCTTTGTTTACCTTTGGTAGGTCTGTAAGATTTATACTTCTAAATATTTTATGAACAGCGAGGTATGTTTTCATTCCGTCTGAAAACGAAGTGTTTTATTTCTTACAGCGCTGCTGTATACATCTGAAAAGTTCTTCATATTTTTTTCGCAGCTGGATGCTTCTACAGCATGCCTAATTTATTTGGATATCAGCCAATCTATAAAATTGAGCTATATTTAAATGTTCCGATATTTGAAAAGTGATCAGTTTGAAGATTTGAAGGTAATTCGTTTACTTATTTCTGTTTGTTAAATTTTGTAGAGAATAGGCAGAATTACTTTTAAATAAACATATATCATCGCCTAAGCACGAAAAATTTGACTCATTTGATTTAGACTTCTGACAGGCTGATTTTGATAGATATCTGCGAAACAGTATCATTATTTAAATTAAACACAATTACAAACCATTTTTATTTGTTTTTGCTTTTTGTTATGAGTTCTGGTACTGGTACTCATCCCGCACGTTTCACTCCAAGGTGCATGGAGTAGTGATGGATAAAATCGGTCACTTTGCTGACTGAGGTCATACGAGTCATTTGACACAAGTGACTCAAAATAAAGACTCGGTCATTTGAGTCACTTGAGTCATTTGGGCACTTATGCTTGTAGAGTGCAC
Organism: Leptarthrus brevirostris; assembly: GCA_964036015.1. Taxonomy (NCBI): domain Eukaryota; kingdom Metazoa; phylum Arthropoda; class Insecta; order Diptera; family Asilidae; genus Leptarthrus; species Leptarthrus brevirostris. The sequence continues at coordinate 14,294,005 of OZ038373.1, forward strand.
TTATGTTGAGAGCAAGCATTTGTGCCCTACCAGCGGAGAATTTCTCGAACATTTCAGGCAACTTTGAGTTTTGATTGTATACTTCTCTATGCTTCTGTTTTGTACTCTTCACAGCTTACATTTACATACATGTTGTATCGTCGCTGTGAGCTATAGGGATCATATGTACATCACAATGTCAAATTTACTGAAGTGCGAACAACAGGAACTACATAGTAGGTCTGTTCACGTACTTCTGCAGCTAAAAATTCCTGCATTTTACTTCTTTATGTGGTGGGGGTACAGTTGTCAAAAGTACGAAAACATTTTTCTGGAAGTTCCTGAAAAAGTAGAAGAAGAGTGCCAAAAGTGACAAGAAAATAACCTCAAAAATACACAATTCAGCTATTTGGCATCAGCCGGTGACAGTAAGGAAAAATAAGGCAGTTTAAAGCTACTGCAAATTCCTGAACTTTCCTGTAGGTGGGGAAGCGGTGACGTCAGCAAAAATCTGCTGTCAAACTGAGTACGAAAACGACTTTCTGCAGTTTCCTGCGCAGGAATTATAATTTCTGCAGGTACGTGAACAGACCTAATATTGACGGAGTGCATGTTGCATGCGCCAGTTGAGTTCTCAGTTCTTGACTCAAACAACCGCGAGACTGAGAGAATTGGTGTACCTTCTTTTTTGTTCTTACAGATATGATACGATGAACGATTGACCGGTATAGTAGGAAAACACTGATTCAGGTCTTTTGAGTTATAAAATTAAATAATAATTGGTTGGCAACGCACTCAATATTTAATATCTTATAAAAGTACTACAGGTGGAGAATATTTAAACTTCATAATATTATTCCATACCTACACCTATCCAAATTACAATTCAGTTCAGCCTATCTATTATATTCTCCTAAAGAATTCAAAAGCTAACTAGAACTTAAAACTAAAATAACAAAAACAAATGATGTGCACTATCTATATGCTTAAGCGTAGCTAACAATCAACATAGAAAATACCCCGCTAGAACTCTCCAGTTGAACATTACTTGGAAGTGAGTTCCATTTACTTTTCTTTGGCATACAGAATCGATTTTGCTGTAAATTAAGTTCCCATATATAAAGTGGGAACTTAGAAGAGCACGAGCAAATTTACTGCGACAAAACAACTACCCAAACACAATTGAAGATAATACATAAAACTACCTGAACGTTTTAGCTCACGGGATCATAAGGAAGGACGATTAAATACTTTTGTTGTAGTCGTTTGGTTTCGTTTCGGTTCAACTTTTTTTTAGAAACTATTTTATTTTTAACTTTTTAGTGTCTTCTACTCTGTACAACAAAAAAAGAACCGTCCAAATCGGTCCACGCGTTAAAAAGTTAGATTCAACGCCCTACCCCTACCCCTACCCCCATCCCACCAACATTTTATTTCTCGTGGTATCAATCAGGAAACATACTCTACCCATCAGAAAAAAGTATCATCGAAATCAGTCCACGCGTTACGAAGTTACACTACCCCTCCCCTTCCCCCACCCCCCAACCTTAGGGCAAAATTATTCTCCTATTAGCAATGGGGTATCACACTCTATAAAACAGCAAAAGAACCATCCAAATCGGTCCACGCGTTACAAATTTAGATTTCGTAGGCCATACGCCCCGTTCCTTGTGGACCTGCCTTTGCCTCCAACTAAATTGCCAGTCATCTCTTCAGACTCGGAACATTCAGAAGTTCAAGGCTCCGATACCGAATATAAGCCCTCTGAAGGCGGCGATTCACCTCAGCCCTTCTCTCAGGTTGAACTTAATGATCTTGACTAGAGATCTGGGCCCTTTGAAAGAGGCAGCTGAGTTATTGTGCTCCAGATTGAAAGGAAAAAACTAATTGCCCAAAGGAACCTCTTTTTATTGGTACAGGAATCAAGAAAAGGAATTTTTTAAGTACTTTGTGGAAGAGGAGAACCTGGTCTATTGTTCTGATGTTTCCGGATTGATGAGCAAATTTAATATAACCTACAATAAATATGAATGGAGGCTGTTTATAGATTTATCGAAAAGGAGCCTTAAAGCTGTCCTTCTTCATCACGGAAGCCAGTATGCACCTGTACCAGTTTGACCAGTTGATTAAGTTTTTTTGTCAGCTCCGGAAGTGATAAATGCATACTATCGTCTGTATACTGTCCCCCAAATCATTTTGACTGTAATAGTGTTTCGGAATTCGAGAACGCTATGCCGCAACGTTACGCGAACATCATTGTAGGAGGTGACTTTAATGTTAATCTAAGACGGCAGAATAACACATCTAAACAGTTTGCATATTTTTTTTCAGACTCTCCATCTAAACAGAGTTAATTCTTATCCAACATATTTTAACACGTCTAATCCGTCGATGCTTAATATGCTTCTTGTCACTGTTACTCATAAAGTTGTCTCTCAGGACCAAATTAGTTCACCTAGTATTCTGGATCATGACATCCTCTTCCTTAATTATGAATTTTTTTGGGAATAGCTTCCTCTCTAAGTACCTTCTCATATCGCGGTTTTAATAACATAAATGTAAATTCTTTCATTGAGGAATGCTTGCTCCTTCCCAAGATGACATTCTTTCAACACTGATTACCCATCTATTTCAAAACTATGTTCCTCTAAAAACAAAATACGTTCAACCGGAGGTTGCCCATGGTTTTCACCAATAGTTCGGGCTCTTATTGCTGAGCGAGAGCACTTATATCAACGCTATAGACATCTTAAAACGAATGAAGCCCGATTACTATATACAACTGCTCGAAACAGAGCTAATGCAGCAATCAAACGTGCCAACCGTCAATATTTCAGCAGTAAACTCAATATGAGTCTTGGGTTGAGAACTTTGTGGCGTAATTTACGGCAGGCTGGGGTGGCGAGGATAAATCTAATTGTGCTTTCAACCCGGAAGAGGTTAATGCCTTCTTTACAACAACTACTAACTTGCCCCCGGAAAGTGCAAGCGAAACACCTGCTGGTATGTTTGTCAATCTGGCGGAATGTTATTCACCTATTGCACACAGTAACCTATTACCACATTTCATTAAGCTGCTGTTTCCGTTTATTAATAGATATATTCTGATATTGCTAGATTTCTCCAAGGCTTTCGGCTGTGTTGACCACGGCTTACTACTTGAGAAACTCTATAACCCTGCCGTTGTTATCATCAGTAGTTTTTTGTCTAGTCGATGTTTAAAGAGTTAAAATAAATGATACAATATCCAGTCCTCGACCTCTATTGCATGGCGTACCACAGGGATCTATACTAGGCCATTACTGTTTAGACTATTGATTAATGACCTATCGCGCGTGGTACACGATGTGAAAATTCAACTCTATGCAGACGATGTACAAATATACTTAAGCAGACCCATCGGCCTCCTTAATGATTGTATTGTACGTATAAACTCTGACCTGGAAAGGATATATAATTGGTCAAAGTATAACCATTTGTTATTGAACCCTGAGAAGTCCCAATATATCATTTCTATAATAGTACCTTTGATGTTAATAATATTCCTCCGATATGCGTAAAAGGAAATCTCTTTGCCTCTTTAGCCAAACTTCAAACATTTGGTCTGCACCCTACCCTCGTTAAATGGATACAGAGTTTTTTCTCAGACCGCTCAACCCGTGTAGATTGACGGAGTTACATCTGATTCCTACGAAATAAATGCCGGTGTACCTCAGGGTTCAGTTCTTTTACCAACCTTATTTCTTCCTTTTATTAATGATCTTTTATCCCTTACTCTCAATCCTATTCATAGATTCACCGACGACAGCACCATAGATTTTGCAAACTCATTTGACTCTGTAATGAATTCACGTGGAAATGCTACAGAAGTCAATCGAGAACGCATGTTTAGATCATTAAACAACGACATTTCTATGGACCTCGCTTGGGGCCTTAGAACAGAAAACGAAATTAAGTTTAATACCGTGTATAATAAGTGTACGTGTTTTGCGATTTTTTGTTCCCACGAAGGTGTGGGAAGGTGGTAGAAAATACGCCTTCGAAATGTTAATTTGACGTTGGTTTTCTTAACAGTGCGCATTCAAGTGTTTATTGAATAATTTTCACTGTTCAGTTATTAAAAGTGGTGTAATTTTACAAATAAAGACAATTAACATTTAAAAGACTGTTTTGGATTAGTTTACTAAGAATCTGACGTGCTTAATTTGAACATTTTTCGTGATGAAGTGTGCGGTATATTTAATAATGTATAATCGACGCATTGCGTGTGGAAAATAATTTTTTAGGGAAGTTAAATAATATAATAAGGAATTACACAGCATTTCCTTTGAAATATGGGCAAAAGCTGTATAAATAAAAGCTAAATTGTCAAAAAATTTAAGCATTTCTCTTGATGGTGCTCGTTTGTTCACATTTGAGATTCATCTAAGTTTTGGGTCGGCTTGGCGATAGCTGGCGGGAGTTTTTGCCTTGGGGCTCCAATAAATTGGGGCTTCAGAGAATTGTTTTTAAAATCCATCGGCCGAACTGATTATTTTCATTAAAAATAATTTAAATTAAAACAGGGTCCCTTTCAAATGCCTTTCAAATGAGTCACAAATTTGCTACTTCCATGGTGGAAACTAACTCATTCACACATTTCTAACACATAAGGAAAATTCGGAAACTTTTTGAGCATGGTGCACTTCCTTTCGTTTTCTGTTTTAAGCTTGGGGCAAAGTAAATCGTGTTTCGTTTAATGCATCCAAAACTCAATACTTAAAAACACCCAGATCACCCCCCCCGCCCTCCACCCATTTCAGTCGACGGAGTGAATATACCCAAACATCTTTGGTATTGAGATATCCAGCAATCTTAGCTAGACTGATCATATATTTGTGATCGTAGGGTTTTCTATAGAGATGTGAGAAATATTTCACCCCACCGATCTACATGTCTCACATTAGGCCTAGATTTGAATATAATTTCCATATTTGGGCAGGGGCCGGGCACACCGCATTGTCCGCGTTAGACCGCTATTAAACTTATTGGCGATTCCTCAATCTCTGAGGGTCGTGACTCTCTGGAGCATCGATGGAATGTCGGTTATCTCTCACTCTTCGCTATTTCCATGCCCATTGTTCTAACGAAATTGCTAACCTGATTCCTTGTAGACACATGATAACGTGCGATACAAGAGCTACAAGTCGCTCCCACCCCTATACCAAAGATTACTTACTACTAGATAACCGGCTCCCTAAAATACCCAGCTAGTCCTGAAAAAGTAACACCTGCACCACAGTAAAACGAAATATATCCAGATTTTAAAGTCATAAGAATTTACATGCAAATAAAGAGTACAGATAGTGTGCAGTCATTTACTCCTGTCAAAATTATTGGAGAGAATCACGTATTCCTGTCAAAATTCTGTTCTCATCCGGAGAGAATCACATACTCCTGTCAAAAAAGCATCGCCAAATCTTGTCGAAGAGAAAAATGTACCAAAAAGTACCACCAATAAAAAGAATTCGTGTGAATGACATGACTCACAAACTCTCCCGGAAAACAAATTTTTAATTCTGACTGCAGGGGTTGCCCGATACGGAAAATATACAAAAGCAACCAAAAAATGTTCACTACTTTGTTCTATGTATAAACTATAGCATATAATAATGGGTACTCAAAGAGCATTATTTATAAACTGCTTAGAAAGAAGAATGAGACAAAGATAGTAAATTCTATTTTCCTGTTTTGCCCCCAAACAAGGACGACAATAAAATTTGGAGAAAACTTTCGTATATACCAAAGATTGGCTTAAAAGTAAAAAGGATTTATAGCGTTAGTTGTAGTGATTGTACTGGCTTCTACATAGGAAAAACACGATCTGGGTTAGCTAAATATTTTAAAGTTGAAGGCATATTACTGCACTTCCAACTGACTTTGCTAGTGGTCCTGACGGGATTCCTGCTGCAGTCATAAAGAAATGCTCTTCGGTTTTATTATGGCCCTTGCTGTTTCTATTTAGGAAGTCTCTCTCGCGGGGCCGTTTTCCCAGCACTCTGGAAGATGTCCTTTTTAATTCATATTTTTAAGAGTGGAAATAGAAGAGACATTTCCAATTACAGGCCGATTGCTAAATTGTCCTGTATTCCTAAGCTCTTCGAACTGTTAATTCAATCCAAATTATCCGATGTGTGTAAAGGCTTAATCTCCACTCGGCAGCATGGTTTTCTTCAGGGTAAGTCCACGGTTTCAAACTTGGTTGAGTTTGTTTCCTGCACTGTGGGTGGATTCACGGATGGTTGCCAAACTGACTGTGTTTACACTGATTTTAGTAAGGCCTTTGATAAGCTATCTCACTCTGTCATTGCCTTTAAATTGGCTAAGTTGGGTTTCCCGCCCTCGCTTATTGGTTGGATTAAGTCGTATTTATCTAATAGGACTTATAGGGTACGTTTTCGTGGCGCACTCTCTGATGATTTTGTGGCTCATTCTGGCGTTCCCCAGGGCAGTCATCTGGGTGGGTCTATTGCTATTCATCTTATCTATTGATGATATTTCGTATTTGCTTCATAGATGTAAAATTGTTATATATGCTGACGATATTAAGATTTTTCTCCCAATCAAATCTAATGCTGATTGTGAGATTTTGCACTCAGAGTTGCACATTTTCTATGAGTGGTGCTGTAACAACAATCTTAAGCTGAACATTGAGAAATGTCAGGTTATGTCCTTCTCGAGGTCTCGCAGCTTCCGTACTTTTCAGTACATGTTTGAGGGTACTGGTATAAAACGGGTGGAACGGGTGAGGGATTTGGGAGTGTATCTTGATGTTAAATTGAACTTCATCTCCCATATTAATAACGTCGTTGCTAGGGCAAACTCTATGCTGGGATTTATTCTTCGATTGTTCAAGGAATTTCCAAGCCCTCAAATAAGACTCCATCTTTTTACGTGCCTGGTTAGACCCCTGCTTGAATATGCTAGTCAGGTTTGGTCTCCGTTTTACGGATGCCATATTAAACGTATCGAGTCCGTCCAGCGCAGGTTTGTGCGATCGGCCCTGCGTTCTTTGCCTTGGAATGACCCTTTTATTCTACCAGGTTATGAGAATTGCTTAGGATCACTGCAACTTGTTACACTCGAGATGCGTCGTTGGGTTGCAGATTTGATATTTTTGCATCAGCTTCTGTAGGGAAAGCTAGACAGTGTTGAACTAGCTTCCAAAGTATTGCCTAGAGAATTGTCCTATTTCCTACACAATCGATCACCTTTACAGATTGATTTTTCACGCACTAATTACGGCATGTTCGAGCCTACTAACCGCATGTGTAGGTCTGCTAATGATATCGGAGATATTTTTGATACTTGTGTGGACAAGGTGACACTTAAAAGGAGTGTCTACTATTTGTAATTCATTCTTTTGCTCGCACTAGTTTTTGTTTAATTTCTCGTTTTTGGATTTAGATCCTTCTGTATTCGAATGGAAACACTATTATTATTATTATTGAACGCATGTATAGAGTCGTGAATATGTGTCCTCTTTTTGACTTGACTCTTACAAAGGATTAGCTTTAACGATCTCTGTTGTCTATGCACCTCTGACTGTTGTGGGTTGGCGTATTTAAGTGTGTTAACTACTAATGTTTTTTTTCTGCATGTTGGTGTGGGAGCCTCATTCGCCTCAATATATTTTATATTTGGCGAATATTTCAATTCAATTCAATTCAACTTTATTAGTGGATTAAGTACAATAAGAAAATACATTCTTGTAAACAGTACTTATAAAAGTTTTTGGAAAAACAATACAATATGGTAATGAGCAATTTAGCAAAAAAATTACTTTATGAAAAATCCTTAAAACTATATCAAGCTTAGTACATACTATATATACCTAGTGTAATATTTTCAATAAAAAAGAAAAATAGAAAAATAACTCAGTTTCAAAATAATTATGTTACGATTAAAAGCTACAGACCACACTAGAGAAGCCAAGACCGCATTTAACGAGAGAAAAATTAAAAAGTTCCCAACAAACTTAATCTATATTAATACAATACTGCGTTACTAGTTCCCTAAAACTCCGCACCGAGCCTACACGCTGCGTATCGGCTGTTAAACGATTCCAAGCACCGATTGCTCGAACAAAGTAAGAATCCTCCATGATTGAAGAGCGAAAACTAGGTATCAGCAGGTCACAGCGCCTTGGGGAGTTCAAAAAAATCAATTTTTCATGTAAGTAACCAGGATTTTTTGACGTAATAATTTGATAAAGGGATGTCACAAGCCTACGTAATAAAAACTGCTCCAACGTACAACCCAGCAGATGGTTACTATAACCCGACACATGATAAAATCTCCTTAAACGAAATATGAATCTTATGCAATCATTAAAAGACATCTTGACTTTCCTTGAACAGATAGAACAAAGACGCGGGAAAAGTAGGCTGCCATTAATAAAGTAGGGCAGTAGCAACGATTTCACAAGCAACGAGCGTGTATCCGACAACAAAGTAGCAGATGACAACCATAGCCGTCGAAGCCCACCATAAATCTTACCCATCACATCAGTTATATGGTCACAACATGTCATTCTAGCGTTGAGGAAAACACCAAGACTTTTTGCCCGACTATCAAATGGGAGCATTGTGTTATTCAGAAAAACAGGAGGGATATGAGATACGTCAATATACCGACGATAGAATGCAATTCAGTGGGACTTACGCGGATTTACAAGCAAGTGGTTATCAACTGCCCATGTCGCAATGTTATTCAGGTCCGAGTTCAGCCTGTCAATGCAGTCCTCCATAAGCCCAATAGGTCGACTAAGATATAGCTGTACACCATCAGCATACAGCTGCACCCTGCAGTCCTTAAGTACCTCCGGGAGGTCATTTATATACAGGCAGAAGAGCAAAGGACCGAGGATAGAACCCTGTGGGACGCCACACGCAAGGGACAGAGGAAGGGAAAAGCTGTCTTTCACTCGAACCCGCTGCAGTCTATCCGATAAAAAGCTATTTATTAAGGACACAGCGGTGTCGTGGAACTGAAATTTAGTAACCAGCTTCTCTAGCAAATTGGAGTGATTGACCATATCAAATGCTTTGGAGAAGTCGAGCAATGCAAGAACACACAAATGATCCATATCCAAAGCACAGCGAACGTCACTGGTAACACTTAGAAGAGCTGTTTCACAACTATGAGCCTTACGGAATCCAGATTGGCAGGACTTTAGCAGACCAAATGTCTCCAAATAATCAATGATCTGTTTGGATAATAATTTTTCGAACGCTTTGCTTAGGAATGGAAGTAGACTAACTGGTCTGAAATCATTTGGGACCTTGGCCTGATTTGTCTTCGCTATAGGCACAACAGTAGCAATTTTCCAAGCAGAAAGGAACTGAGAAGTGGTAAGGCACATGTTAAAAATATCTAAAATGGAGTGAATTTACCAGGGCAACAGTAATTTAATAAATTTTGAGGGAATACCGTCTAGTTCAACAGCGTCAGATTTGATCGCTGCGATAGCTGCGACAACTTCACCGGCATTAACACACCTAAAACTAAAGTAGGCCCGCTGACTATCCGAGGTACCGTCGGTATGACCAGCAATCCGTCGCCCAATACCAGATGATGAAAGTGCAGGCAAAGTAGTAAAATAAGTATTTAAGATGTTTGGATCAAGACTGCATTCAGCTTTGTCTCTGCCACAAACAGAGGCCTAACGCAAGTTTCCCCACAGAGTCTTCGAAGGAAGCTTTGGATCAAACTTCCTTTTATAGTATCTCCTTTTGGCCGCACGGATTTTTGAAGTCACCATATTTCTAATCGACCTATAATGAGTTCGGCTTGCAACAGTTTTAGACCTTAAATATCTTCGATATAGGAAATCACGTTCGACAATTAGAGACCGAATCTCAGCTGTAAACCAGGGGCAACCGTTGTTATAGATCCTACGTGTCTGAAGAGGGGCATACTTATCATGAAGATAATGTCCTATTTCATTAAATTGTTCAACCTTGTCATCTGGTGATGAATGCGATCTTGAACCGTACCATGGTAGGGAATTACACTAATCAGCCAATTGTGACAAATTAATGTCATCATAATTCCTGCAAGATATAGTTCTATACTTAAGATAGTTGTTGATATTAATGTTATAAGTCAAGAAAAGGAAATCGTGATCAAAAGTAGATGAAGGACTCAGTTGATTATGGAAGGAAACAGCATCGCTATCTGCAGTAAAAAATATATCTAATAACGAGGGATTGGCCGTATTGAAGTAAGTTGGCAGATTATTTACAACACGCAGATGGAGAGACTGGAACAAGAAAATAAATGATTCAACTAGACCATTACGATTCAACAAATTTACATTAAGATCGCCCCCAACGATAATATTTGAGTAACTGTGTGAGTAACTGTGTGTAACTGTGTGTAGAGAATACTTCACTTAATTCAGCTGCGTTCTCAATTGAAAAACTATTCGGTGGGCAATATACTGAGGATAGCAAGCACTTATCGACCCCAAAATCAACCTCCACACCTACAAACTCCAGGGGAGCAGATTTAGAATATGTTATCATTCGAGAGTTGAAACAATCACTGACATAAATAGCCACACCCCCACCAACCCGGCCTACTCTGTCATTCCTATACAACCTATATCCAGGCAAGGAAACTAAAATGGATGGAATCTGCGAATGAAGCCACGTCTCACATACCAAATGGTCAAATGGTTCTAGGCTTTTGCCTGCCTTCTGAGTTAGAAGGATTAATTCTATAAAAAAGGTGGCCGGATACTGAAGAGATATGAAATTAAACCCTTAAATGGAAAATAAATTTTAATGTTCTAAAAAATATTATGCAATTCATACCTCAACTCGACAACTTGCAGAAAATTTAATAAAAATGTTTTAATAATTAAAAAAAAAACAAAAAAAAAGCAAAGCAAATGTTAACAAAACTTTACTAACTTAATAAAACTTACCAAATTTGCTTTCACAAAAAAAATGTCGTTTACATCTAACCAATGCGCCTCTTTCTGTTTGCTGTCGGCTTAAATAAAGCGCCAGTAAGCGGAAAAAGACAAATCAATTAGAATTTGATAGGATTGAACTGAAAAATTAAAAAAATTCCATCGTTTAATTTATAGCATTTTGAATAATCGCCCAATAAATCGTATATTATGAAGCATGCTGAGCTCTGGGGAACGCTAAAATTGAAAATCCTTTTCACACGAAACCATCTGTCTCCTCGCTGTAATAAAGAAAGCATACAATAATCCAAAAATATTTTTAATTCGAAAATGACGCCATCCGTAACCTCTAAATCATCAAGACGATCGTCCGACTCCCTTAAATACTTGATTAGCTGTCTGGAAGATGGATTTTGTTATTTTATAAAGTCTGACATGAAAAAATTTTATTCTTTCTACACTTCTTCCCTATTCTTGATTTATAAACATTATGAAGTGAAAGACTTACATGGACAAAGGTTTTGTTAGTTTAATTAATTTTAAAACTTTTATAGAATTCAAAACATTTTAGCCATCTGAAACCACTTTCACTCTTTGATAACGTGTGCTCGAAATAAAAGTTTCTACCTTTTCAAAAAATTTATTATTAGACTCGTCTGAGTTAATTTTGGAAAAAAAAATTTATTTTTGGATACGCGTTCACATTAAAGTCATTCTTTTAGAGCGTTTTCTTCATTTTTTAATATTTGCAAAATGCCGTAGCGTTTTTACAATTTTTCGTATATATTAAACAAGTTTTAAGCTTCTCTAGTTCACTTCTTTAAGTTTTCCTTCAAAGTAGACGTCACATTAATAAGGAAGACATCATTAAATCATAGTTATGGGAAGATATAGTTGCTGAACATGTGGCTGTTTTGGATCTTGATAGTAACAAAAATAGCGTAATAGTACTAATTCTAGAAATGACTTATATAAGTATAAAACAAATTGTCAAGAAAACTTAAGTTTATGTTCCTATATTGTGAAACTTATGTAGCACGTGCTCGTTTTAAGAGTTCGATGTTATTGATTACCAACAAATGATGATTTTGAAGATTAACTAACAGCTACCAATTTAAATTCTTCATCTTAATATATTTCAAAATCCATGAAAAATACTTAAAATTGTATTTCTCGATTCGGAAAATTAATCGATACCAATTCTATAAGTTATGTCTGCTTTGCGCGATTCAAAAATAAATCTGAAGCCATTGAATTCGAAATTGGGTCTTCTCAACTAGTTTTCCCCTAAAATCAAATTCTTTTAAATATAGCAGAGCTGTTGAATTTTAATTGTCCCGATGCTTTCCGATCAATTTTAAATAAACAAATGTAATGTATAATTTAAACTATTCCTATTTACTCGTAATAAACATTTAATACCAAGGCGACTTTTCTGTTGTTTCATGTGACTTGTGCTTGCATTTGTTTTTCTTCAACAACTATCGATCGAAGTGGAGAGCATGTGTCGATCTTGGCTAAAACGAATATTGATTTCTGCTTAGCTCTTAGCTAATTTTAAATTTTCATTTCTTGTTGAAATTTCTTTACATTTTCTTGTATTTCACGGAGACGTACAGATGTATAAACCACGCCTGAATTCTTGGTATTTTTATGGAGGCGCAAAGAAATTTATGGAAGACTTTAAATTTAATCAGAAAGAGTATTGGATTAGATTTGATATTATGTTGCTATTTCGGTATGTTTAGTTTCAAAGTATAGAAAAATATTTCTTTTAATTTTTTAATTTTAAAGCAAATAAGTAGCAGAGAGCAAATTATTTCTTAATTTTAAACAGATAGGTAAAAAAAGCTGTCAAGTTAAACGGTTTTATTTGATATTGGATGATGTACGAGGGTCATTCAATAATTAAAGAGACAAGTCTGGGGAAAAAATGGTTGGTCCACTGAAAATTCCTGAGGGTGTAGTTTTTTGTGATTATCTCGAAGAACAGCCAATACTACTCAGATATGCTTTTGAACAAAGTGAAGCCAACTATCAGAGATAATTTATTTATTTATTAAGCTTAATACAAGCTATTGCATAAAAAATAAAAAAATAAAAAATAAAATACAAACTATAACTTAATACTAATTCTACAGAATATAATAAATGAATAATTAAGAATAAATAAATAAAAAGTATAAGCTACAATATGAGCTATATATATTGATTACTGGCAGAAGGCGAAAGGAAGAAGAATTAAAGTAGGCGATCAGGATCAAGATGGACGGGGTCAAGATATAAGGCTTTGTGGAGTGATGATTTACTCAGATGGAAGCCAAAAGAGGAGAGGTCTGTGACTTTTCGTAACATCCTGGTAATTGGCTCGCTTTGACCGTAGTTTGTACGATGGCGGTCGAGTCGGAAAAGGGAAGTGGACCTAAGGTCACGGGGATTGGTATAGATGGGTAAAGATTGCAGGATTGAGGGGCAGTCTATGGCACCAGTTAATAATTGATAAATGAAGAGAATGTCGGAAACATCACGACGTTTGCTTAGAGGTTGTAAGTCGATCAGTTTCAGACGGTTTTCATAGGGAGGAAGGTTGAATCTATCAACCCACGGAAGATCACGTAGAGCGAAGCGAATAAACCTACGCTTGACAGATTCAATCCTATTAATGTGAGTTGTTTGCTTAGGTGACCATACCTGGCTGGCATATTCAAGGAGAGGTCTAACGAAGGAGATGTAGAGAGATTTGGAAACATAAGGATTGGAGAACTCTCTAGACCAACGATTCACAAACCCTAGCGCGGAATTAGCTCTGTTAATTATGCTGTCAATGTGGGAACGGAAATTGAGTTCACTATCACAGATTATTCCTAAGTCTCAGAAAGAGGTAACGAGAGGGACTGGTACGTCGGTTAACATATAGACTCTCGGGGTGGCGGTAAGACGCTTGCGGGAATAAGAGATGGACTGGCATTTGGAGACATTGAGCTCTAGAAAGTTTTTCATGCACCATGTCATGAATGAATCGAGGTCTTCTTGCAGGAGAAGAGAATCGGTAGTGGAGGAGATATGTTTGATTATTTTCATGTCATCGGCATAAATGGACAACTCTGAGTGTTTGATGACACATTCAACATCATTTATTGTGAGGATAAAAATCAATGGACCTAGGTGGCTGCCCTGAGGGACGCCGGAACGAGCGACAATAGGGTTAGAAATGGATGAACTGAAAAGAATATTGTACTGATGGTTGTTGAGGTAGGATCGGATCCAGGAGATGAATCTGGGGGGAAGCCTAGGCTATCAAGTTTGAACAAGATAACGTTATGGGAGATCTTGTCGAAGGCTTTACTAAAATCGGTGGCGATAACATCAACATCTTTACCGTTTTCCAGGGCACATAGGGTTTTAGAGACGAAGTCAGTAAGATTGGTGGTTGTAGATCTACCTTTGAGGAAGCCATACTGGGAGAGTGAGAAGATAGACTTACAGTGGAAGAACATGGAATCATAGACTAATTTTTCGAATAGTTTAGGTATGGATGATAATTTAGCAATGGGTCTGTAGTTGGACACATCGTTCTTGCAACCTTTTTTGAAGATGGGAATAATATACGAATTTTTCCATAATTGAGGGAAAACCCCTTGAGTGACCGAGAGTCGAAAAAGCAAAGTAAGGGGTTGGACTAGATGCATGGCACACTTTTTCAGAACGATGGCCGGAATGCCATCAGGACCTGGGTGAAAGTCGTCCTCAAGCCTATTAATACTGGCGGCGATTAGTTCAGGATCAGGGTCAAAAGATGAAAACGACGTTTGAGTGCATTTGTCCAAGAATGAAAAGTAGTTAAGGTCAGGTTGTAGAGAATTGTCGCTGAAAGATTTACTGAAGAAGTGTGCAAGAGGTTGGCGATAACCTTAGGATCAGATGAAGAGGTACTCTCGAGCTTTAGGGTGGAAGGGTAACCATTGGATTTCTTCTTAGAATTAATAAAGCTATAAAAACGCTTGGGGTCGGATATGAGGCTAGTTTCCATCCGTTGGAGGTACTCATGGTAGAGGGTATCACAACGTTCAGAAAAAGAGGTATAAGCAGATAGATAGGAAGAATAGTCAGACTCAGTGTGGGTTAAAAGAAAAGTTTGCCAACGTTTATTTCTCCTGTTGCGAAGAGAGCGTTATTCTTTGTCGTACCATACGGGGGATGAGGAGTAGTTTTTACGAGGAAGAAGAGGGATAGATTGTGTAAGACAAGCGTGTATTTTCGAATAGAACGCCTGTAAAGCAACGTCAACTGGGAGATGTTGTGGGGTATCCCCAATATTAGAGTTGAGGAGCAAGTGATTTAATTTGTCAAAGTCGCCTTTACGAAAATTGAAGGATAAAGAAGACTCGGAGCCTGAAACGGCATGAAGGTGCTCGTAGGAGAAAACGAGGAACAAAGGAGGATGGTGACGGTCGAGGGAGGAGAGAAGATGGTTGCTTTCTGCGACAGCCGAGTTAACTGGGTCTGAAGAAAAGATTAAGTCTAATTGTCTGTCCAGGAAGTTCCTGACTCCGCTTACTTGAAAGAGACCTGAAACGGAGAGCTGATCGGTAAAGAAGGCTTCTTTGGCCGAAGATGCGTTAAGGGGGACAAAGTGAGAACAGTCCTCGGACAATGACCATTGGATACGGGGGAGGTTAAAGTCACCCAATAATAAACGTCGTGGATCTCAGAGGAGAGGTGCGATTCTCCATCAAGACAACGCACGTCCTCACACTGCTCAACTAACCCGTGAAACCATCAACAAAATAGGCTGGAAGTTACTGCCTCATCCTCCTTACAGTCCCGATTTAGCACCATGTGATTTCTATTTGTTTGGTCCATTGAAGGAGGCATTACGTGGGAAGCAGTTCCAGGATAACGAAGATGTCAAAAAATTTTTGGGATATTGGCTCAAACACCAAGACAAAGATTTCTTTGCAGCCGGTATAAAAAAGTTAGTAAAACGTTGGAACAAGTGCATAAATGTTGGTGGGGATTATGTTGAAAAGTAGGAAAAGTTTTTTTTTGTAAAAATAAAAGGTTTTTTCTTAGACCAATTTGTCTCTTTAATTATTGAATGACCCTCGTACTAAAAGCTAGAAAATAATTATGGGTCACAGTTGTGCGGCTTACCAAGTTATAGGTACTGTTTACCCGGTATCACTCTGCAACCGCCAATGGCATTTTTCTATCGCAATCTGTTATCAGCAGAATACAAGCATGGGTTTGCCGCCGGTGGGGTTGGAACGTAGGACCTCCGGAATGGAAGGCCGGTATTTTATCACTTACTCCGCTAGCAAACTTTGAGTCTACATAAAGAAGTTTGGAAAATAAACTCTAAAGACATTACCTTACTTAGTTGCTAAATTTGTCAGGTTTCATTAAACCTGCCTGCAAGTCAAAGGGAGAATGCAGAGCATGAACATAATGTACCCACAATTATCGGGTGCTACATACTATATATTTACTATTATATACCATAATCCTTTTGAGTCCATCCATATTTGTAATTCTAGCGTGTACTTTCTATGTAAGAAGTTGTATTTTAATTAGCTGTCTTAATTAAAATTATCCTGAAATGAATGGCCGTTTAATAGGGATGATTGACTGTGAGATGATTACAAGCGTATGTTGTTTCATTATTCAACCCGCCCGATTCGATTATTCGATAAATTAATGACTTATATATATGTATGCGTTACATAAACTACCTAAAAACTAACAATTAAATTTTTACTCATTTTCAGATCACAATGATGGACCGAATACCATCACTCTCTCTACCGGGCTTATCTTTGTCACATCCGTTGTCAATATCAAGTCAAAATCTTCAAAATCATTTAACATCATCAGCATCGAATGCAGGACAATTAAATGCCCACCGTCATTCAAATAGTTACCTACCCCCTAAGTTTACATACTCAACGGAATTTAAATTCGACATCAGCATCATCTTCGGCGTCATCCTCTACAGGACTAACATCATCATCGTCAGGAATTTTGGGATCAAGTACATCGTCACTATTACATCATACCCATCATCATCACTCCCTTCAGAGTAATCATCACAATTCTCAAATTGCACCAATGAGTAATTTACATCAAAACATGGGAAGCCTAATGAATGGCGGAAATACTGCCAGGTAAATTGTAGTTTGTCAAATAGAAAGCTAATTTTCGGTGGAAGGACAGAAATTGTGTCACAGTAGTTATTGCTAGTTGTAAAGATTTTTAATAAAAATAAATAAATTTGTGATTCAAAGTTTTTTCTAGTGATGTATTTTTTAGTTTGATGCTGCAAAATACAACGAAACGTCAAAATGAGGAACACATTAAAAGGCCCATGAACGCATTTATGGTTTGGTCAAGACTGCAAAGACGAAAAATTGCTCAAGATAGTCCCAAAATGCACAATTCGGAAATATCAAAAAGATTGGGTGAGTGTGCTTTTTAATAATTTTTAAGTATCACTAAGTTGGTACAAGTGATTATATTCAGCAAAATTGAAGTAATTCAGCTTCGCTTGTTCAGCAAAATTAACCCTGAGTTGGTTTAGACTACGGCTTTTAGACCATCAGCAACTAAACTTGCTGAATATAGTTTATGTAATGGACTCCACATATCTAGCAGCTGAAACAACTTTTTAATTGTTCCCTCTCTCTCAAGATTCAGTCTTTCGTAGCCGATATAACTTACTGTGTCTCTTACCATTAATATTTTAAACTCTGCATGTTGAGTAAGCGAGTAGTCTTCAAAACCTTTGTGAATCTACAGAAAAGCTTCAATGTAAAGCTGAAGTCTATTACGGGCACAAAGGATATGCGTAGATTGCAGTGTTAGATTATAAATTATAATGTCTTTAAGGTTTGAAGATTATTACTAAGGTGTTTGTATGTAGAGCTCAGCGTTGTTAACTCAGTTGTACCGAGGCTTACATAAAAAAAACATTCATCAAACAAAACCTTGACCTATGCAGTCAATGATGCAAACTTATTCTTCTTCACGTTGTTTCACGTCTAAATACTGAACGGGTATCTTTATGGTTCCAATCGAGGGCCAACTTAGCTATGTACATATTTGCTGCCCGAATTATAGTTATTCAAAATGGATTATGCGGTAACCTATATCTACTTTTGTCCATATAAGCCATCTCATAATCTCCTAATATACAACTATAACTAGTCTGACAATTTTGTCAGTCCCTATGTAAAAATCTCTTTGCTATAAATTCCCTTTAGTAGGGCGTTTACTGCAACATATCCTACCAAACAACATCAATTTACACCAGAGCATCTGCGACCACCGTTAAGAAGTACCAACAAATCGAAATCTCGATAGTTGATGTTTGCCTACGCCACTTAGTGAAACATATGAATTTGCATTCTTTGATACGATCAAGGTCTCGCTCAAATGGAGCAATTTAAGAAGTCATACAAAGAATGGATGGCGACTATGTTTCACCACTTCAAACATTTCCAAACAAGTGATAGTTCTACTTTGATTCACTTTAAATCTTCTTTAAAATTAGGATCGCCATTCATTCTTTTAAGATTAGCCGAAAGAACGTTCCAAAGTTGAACATTTGCAACGGGTTCTGTCGCCATAGTGTCGAGTACCAATTGCTGACTCTTCCTCCCCTGAAGTTGCCATCCAGAGTTGTCCTAGTTAATGTCTCCATCCTAAAGATACACTCGTCGACGACTAGTTTGGAATTGTCTCCATCGTAGTTAAGGTACCATCTGCGCATATGACTCGCTGAGCGTCTTGTGAGTGCGTAACTTCGTCGTTCATTTTGTTGTCCCCTATAGTTGGGACGAGCTGGTGAATAATCCGGAATGGGTTACCCTCTCGGTCGTTGGTGCCGTTTGGGTGGATGGGTTATCCGGGCAGTCGATCAAGGCCTCTGGCCACTTCTTGTCGAACAGCATCCTGTATTTGAAGACTAAGGGCTGCTCGTAAGACCTGTGTGATGGCCGATCTGTCATACTGATTGTCCTCTGAAGACACTTCTCCAGCAATGGTGGATTCTGCTCTCGACTCTGGTTGTGGCCGGTTACCTATCTCTCCTCGGCTATAGGAATAATGATAAGTGTGGTCTCGAATGCCGATCTTGGGGTTCCGTAATCTCTGCGGGTTTCGATGTAACTATGGCAGTATGCTTGCTGTCGCTCTTGTATTGTATCTTCGCGGAATTGCTTCCTTAGCATGCTTTTGATCCGTTGACCCTTGTCTACAATTAGAACAGTTACGATTTGACTTGCATGACTTGACACTTCTCGTGAAATGTTCATAATCAGCGTCAGCTGATGAGATGTCTTACATGTAGATCGAACAGAGGTTGGTCGCTATTGCTGCAGGTCCAGGCGGTGACCTCACTATCCATATGCTGTATTTTTAAAAGATCTAAAGTTAGCATGAAGTATGCGAGGTTTTAGGTGTATAATTCCAAAAATGTTTCCGATTAAATGCTGAAACGGATTTGAGTTCGCAAAAATGTTTAAAAGATAAATTTTGAAGATCAAGTTGACTTCAAAATTCAAGTTGAGATCTAGAAAAAGTTCAATTTAAGATCTGGAAAAAGTTCAAGTTAAAGCCTAAAGGAAATCCAAGTTAAGATTTGAGAGAAGTTTGTTACATTTAATTCGAAAGGATTGCAAGTCGAGTCTAAAACATCTTGCTAACTTTCCTAACTAAGCTCAAATGAAAACAATCGGGTAGAACCAAGAGCAGTGGCGTCCTCTAGTGTCGGAAGTAAAGATTCACTTTGGGTCGGTGCTTCAGCTGAATAAGTAAGTAATCATGGAATCTTAAATAAAGCCGGGGGGCCAAGTGACACTCAAATTCTAGTTCGCATTTGAATTAAAAAAGTATGATTAATTATCACTTGACCTCCGGTTTTATTTTTTACTTTGTTACTGTACTTTAAAAGATGCTCAGCCACCCTCAGGCAGGCGAGGAGGTAGAGGATCGCTATACCTGGATGTTACAATCGATAGTATTAGATAGTTGCCACCACCGAAAACTATCGATGTAGGAATTCACTATCAATAGTACTTTCATTACTTAGCAAAAAAAAATGCGCGTGCGGCACCGTACACGTGATAGAAGTGAAACTTCTTAAAAAATAAGAGATTTAGTGTAAGACAGAGAGAGAGAGCATCTCAAAAGAAATACAACAATACAAAATTTGCATAAAAAACATAAAAATGCACAACGCATGGGACTTCAGCTGTTCATATGTATATAACATCTGACGCGTATATTTACAACGCGCAAATGCCCGATCTTATTCTATCGGGAACCATGGTATGGTGGTCGTGCCCCTCAACCAATTGATCCAACTCCGTCTCTGATTATTGAAATGTATAAATATTGTATTGATTTATTAGGTTATTTATATTAAATATTTTTATAAATTTGTAAAAAAAAATTATAATATATCTTGCATGTTAAAAACTTTCGGTGAATCAGCGCCTTCGTATGCTACCGTGAAAAAGTGGGTGGCAGAGTTCAAACGTGGTCGTGAAAGCGTTGAAGATGTCCCACGTAGTGGTCGACCATCAACGTCAACCACCGACGATAACGTTGAAAAAATTTGTGACATGATTTTATCTGATCGATCGGAGGTTGACTGTTAAGGAGATAGCTGACACTGACACGCCAATGAATTACACTTTTACACTTTTCTGTCTGCGCGAAGGGTGCCTCGACTTCTTTCAGTTGAACAAAAACGCGTTCGACTGACGATTTCCCGCAATTGCTTAGAGCTGTTTGAGGCTGTTCCACAAGAATTTATTGGAAGATTGTAACCATGGATGAAACCTGGATTCATCACTATACTGCAGAGACAAAATAACAATCCAAACAGTGGAAAAGACCAGGATCTCCTATTCCAAAAAAGGAAAAAGTGGTTTTATCCGCCGGAAAAGTAATGGACTCAGTTTTCTGGAATTCAAAGGGTATAATTATGGTGGATTACTTAGAAAAAGGTGAAACTATAAACTCTGCTTACTATTGCAATCTGCTGTGACGTTTAAGGGAAGAAATTAAAGAAAAACGGCCTGGTTTGCTAAGAAGAAAGGTTTTATTTCACCAGGATAATGCGCGAGTTCACACATCAGTTGAAAGAATGACAGAAATCCATCAATGTGGCTTTGAATTGTTACCCCCACGCCCCGTATTCACCTGATCTACTTCCAAAGCCTAAGAACCACTTAGGAGGTCAAAAAATTTCCACAATTGAAAAGGTCAAAGCTGCTGTCGATGCATATTTTGAGGGCTTAGATGAAGATATTTTTAAAGCTGGTATAGAAGCGTTGCCAGGCCGATGGAAAAAGTGTATTGAATTCGGAGGAGAATACATTGAAAAATAAATTAATTAAAAAATTATAGCTTTTCATTTTCCTGGTAAGGCTACGAACTTTTCAAACGCCCCACGTATAATTCTATACATATTTACGAAACGTAACCCTCGAGAATAGGAGCTTTGGCTGTACGTACATGAATACCGTTTTTATTACCCGGCTGCACACAAGGGAGGAGGGTAATGTTTTAGACGAAACTTTTATATTTATTTTTTCACTTAACAAGTTAGTAAAAGTATGTGCATAAATTGTATTGCAAAAATAAAGCAATAGCGAGTTCACTCATGATATGCTCATACTTTCACAGTAAATTTTTTTATTAATTTTATATTTTATTTATTTTAATTTTATAATTTACGAATATATTTTAGTTTAACAGCAAATGGTAACGGCTTTTTACACATGGCTGACGAGTATACTCGTCATATCACAGAATATCTCAATTTTGCATGACGAGTATACTCGTCAGTAACAGCTAACTGGTTAAGGATTATTAGAATGGCTTGACAATCATTAGGAAAAATATATGAGATTACTAGTGTACTGCACTTTTAGATTAATATTTAATGGTTTCAATTATTAATATAAATTTATAACACTTTTATTAATCTCTACAGAGAAAAGAATCACTCAATAAACTTAATTCTGTCTGTTAAGATACTACTTGATGGCGCCCATATTTAATTTTCAATGCTGTAAGCTAATCATTTATGTTAAAGTCTTTTAGTCTTTTAATAATTCTCACCTCGTTCCTTCGAATAAAATATAATTGAAACTATAATTTTTCGTTTGATGTTGCTACATTGGCGCACACGTCACAGCCCGCTGTACTACACATGTTTTCGATCGTGCACAACGAAAATTTCATTTAGAGCAAGCAGCCAAGAGCAAACCCGAAAATGCGAACGCAAACAGATCAAGTAAAGTCACTTACAAAGCGTTTCCTGGAAAACGTCCAAAAAAGATTAATAATTTTGGTCAAGAAACGTACGTTTTCCAATCGACCACTACCTAATCCACAGCACAACTATGTATTTCGTTGAGTACCGAGAAAAGATTGAAGCAAAATAATTAAATGCTACAATTTTCTAAACGGAACTGCGAGGTATGCCATGGAAGTGAGAAAATCCTATTTTTCATCTGTTTTCCACCCACACCCGACGCTTTATAAATGAATGCATTTTCATAGAAGTCAGTTTACAGTTTTTGGTTTTCGGTTTAATTATAGACGCGTGGCATAATTCATGCGGGGAAATCTTTTTGTGCCTATTTTAGGATTTGTTACTTTAAGAAACGACGGAAGAAACGTTTAGTGGAGCTCCTTGTCTTGTACGTCCTACGTCCCCCGAATTAACATTGCATGGAATATTTGGAGCGGTATCTACTCGGACTGACGTAAGAATTTCTACATTCAATATATTCCGGGTTGAAATGTTTATAGCCAATATTTATGTACTTAACGTTCTGCTTGTTATACTCACTATGCTTGGTATATTTCAAGAAAATGTTTATAGAAAGTTTCTTCTTCTGCTTTTGCAATATCCTTCTTTAATTAATTAATTTTATTGTAGGAGTGTAGGAGTCACCAGGGTCAAGCAGAATTTCCAAATTAATACATATTACCGACTAGCACGACAAAAGAGCTATTATTATTTCCTAGGGAGTGGCCGCCACTCATGTCACCTCGATCAGTGATCTTTTGTGACCCAAACATGCACTATCGAACCCAAGGTTTAGGTTCTTAATAGATCCTGAATGTTCTGGGAGCCGCTTTTACAACATCCTCTGGCGATAGAAGCGCCATTCCAAGATTGAATTTTATGCGGTAAAAGGCTTCATAGCGGCAGTACTCGTTGTCTTACGTTCAAAAGCATCATATTTTGTTCTCAGCTTTGTCGATGAGATGATATTTTAAAGGGCAGTGCCCAGTTATAAGTCCTATCCTGTTTTAAATCTTAGCTCTGATTTGCTGAATGTGAAGTGTGCTTTTGTTATCTGTTGCGAGTAGTTAATAAACCTTTCCACTTGACTTACTCCTAGGATATTTGCCCAGTACGTTTGCTTACTCCAGTTTTCGTAGTACTTGATTTGATTAACGATCGAACTTTTTGAGTAGCCACATTTCAGCTTAGGGCTGACAAATGAGAGTGTAGTGCCTTTTTTTGCAAGACGGTCCTCAATCTCTTTTCTTTCAATACCTTCGTAACCTGGAACCCAGGATAGAGTATTCTTGATGGTTTTCGCCAGTTTCTTGAATACAGTCAGAGATTTGCAAATCAGTTTAGATTCGAGGGTATGCGCCACCTCACTGTCAGACACTATATATATATATTTTAGCACCACGGATATTCCTCCAATTTCGCGTTTACAGAGTTCGATAGCATGTATCTCTCTAACGCCAGCCTTACCATCCTCTTTCGAACCGTTCATGTATCATATAAGGGGTCTTCTTTCAAATGAGTGATTATTTTAATGCCATTACTTCTGGCCTCTACGACTGCCCTAAATTCTATTTGAAAATTATACTCTTTCGGCATTGCGTCTGATATCGAGTTAACTGCTGGGTTATCTATGAACTCCTCGAGGATTCGTTCAAGTCCAGCTGGTATTTTAGGAGGCCCGACCTATATAGCCTAGTAGCACTAATAGCCGCCTTAAGCTCTCTGGCGAATCCTTACTCTTTTACGTCGAGGGGAGGAGCTATCAGATTCAGATTCAGAAATTGTCCGAGCATGCTTACACTTGATTATGATAACAAAGTCATCTGCATATGATTTATTTTCAAAGCCGGAATGTGTTAGCTTAGAAGCTCGTCACTCACGAGTGACCAGAGAAGGGTGGACAGGACCCCTACTTGAGGGCATCTCTTAGTGGCCTTAACAGTGACTTACTCTTCTCGTAAATTACCTGTGATCTTCCGGCAGCTAAGCATCTCTTTGATTTACTTTGCCGTCGAGGGCTCTACTTCCCTCTTGACGGGCATTTCTTCGATGGCTTCAAAGGTGGTAATATCGAAGTAGAGGCAATTATTACCTCCTGCGTTCCCCTAGTTGTAGCCACCTCTACCAGAGCTGCTACCCGGTTTCTAGAGTTGAACTCTGGAATTGAATGGCTTGAACAATATTGCTGCTCGAGAAGCATCAATTTTATTGCGGTAAATTAATTTAGCCTGTCTAGATGAAAGTCCCTTTGATTTGGCTTCCATGAATCCAAGGTACCTCTAGGAGTTCAGCATTTAACTTATGCAAATAAATCTCCTGCACAACATGCACATGCAATCTTATGGTGGAGACTCATCTAGAGAAATTTAAAAATTACTCCTATTTGTTCCCGTGGGACCTTTAGGTTTATATGGGGCAGATGGTGCTTAGTCCTATCCTCTTCAGCGAACATTAGCCGGGAAGAACCTTGATCCTTTAAGGAGCGACTCCTAGGTCTAAACTCTACATGCCTATACCCAAGTTGACTTTAAGGAGACTTAACTCTGTCTGTCAGCCGAGGGATGGTCCACTGAGAGAACTATTAGTGAGGTAGAACCCTCTGCTGTTAGTCTCGATATCTTCCACTCCATGACGTTCACCCCACGGTTCTGGCTGTCAATAAAATCTAGGTTTTCCTTGTCAGGGGTATCCAGGCTGTCGGGAAAGTAGCTAACAAGAAAATGACTAGGTTTGGAAATGCTATGGACATTAATCTTTTAATCCCCAAACGCTCATATACCTTCAAAATTACTGAACGTTTTGCAAAAGGAATGTATTTTTAAACGATATGTGGATTTCTCGAGAGTCTCAGTAATTATTTAGCGTTTGGGTAGTATAACATTTATCATTGATGTCTCTTTCTTGTCGGAAATGGAGCGAAGGCAGTACCATAGTATAAATACAAATAGAAGACCAGCTTCCAACAAAACTGCAAAAACTTCCCAGCACTTAATTCTATTTCAAATGGTCATGCTGAGAGGAAATTACTCAAATGGCAAATCTCTTAATCATATTGTACGACTATGTAGTTGTAAATGTCATTTCGTTCGAAACAAAAAGTTTCGTTATGCGGCCAATTTGCAGGTGAATATTGTTATTCAATTACCAAGTGACAGATTCACTGCCCCATTCAGATATAAACTAAAAGATTTCGTAGTCTCGCGAAAAACGCACTTAATGAAAGAATTGAAAAAAATTTGCGGACTAATTTCATATGAAAGTAACGAGTTTTTAGAACTGTCAATTACCTAACCAACACATATGCCCGCTTATACGAATTAATAGACGAAAAGGAAAATTTCTCTTCTGAGAGTTACAAAATTATTTCTCGTTCACTAATTTTTGACGGATAGCATTTACTGGTTGACAGTTAGCATTTACTTTTTCCTTAGAATATAGAACGAGAGGAAAGGCTATCTTAAGTAAAAACCCTGTACGTGTGATAAGCATTTTTGCTTCTGGGCCAAGTGGTGAGTGCGTTAAGGGGGAATGACGCCTGAAATGTCAAATTGGACCGAATGTCGCCTTGAAATCAAAGTCGTCCTCCGTAATACTGAAATATTTGGGGCATAAGCAAAGTGTTTTTAAATAGTAAAATTAAGTAAATTAATAAAATATGTTCGGGCAAAGTTATATTATATTAAAAGTGTTATAAGAATATATTTTAAAAACACCTAATTTAAAATATTATCAAAATGAGTTGGCCCCTCCTGTATACAAGCATAAGTTTACTACTTTCATGTCGAAACGCACACATCGCTCAGACTCTACTACATAAAGAAAAATGCTTAGATTTTTCCGAGTGATGGCCTTTCCTCTAGTTCTTTATTCTAAGACTTTTTCATACAAAATTACTAGAACATTGCCAGACTATTTCGTTCACTTTTGACCAGGGAAATTTAGGGAACTGTTCTTCTATTTAGTATCTATTCTATGGCGGTAACTTAACACTAACGAAGGCGTTGGCATGGTATAGTAGTAGTAAATAGCAGATAGGCTTCAAACAAAAAGACCAGAAGGGAAATATCTTTCCTGAGAACTTAGAAATGGATTCTGGCTCACAAAGTTTTGACAGAAAGAAAGTTTTATTTAACATCTGGAAAGTATTTTTCAGTACAAATTTTCTACATCGTTGCCAGATCATTTCATTCATGATTCACAGGGAAATTAAGATCCTTCTTTCCTTGACCTTGCTCTAAAATTTGTGGATAGTTGTTGTCTATGCAAAGGCAGTTCTATTTTCTTTAATGGCATTTTCAACCGGTTTAACCATTTCTAGCTTGTCACAGAGTGTTAGTAAATAACAGTGACTCAAACATTTCTTAATTAAATCTGTTTCCATTAAAGTTATTGCGACAGTCCATTTGAAGAATGAGCTTACGCAAATATTTCACGTAGTTAAAGGGTGAGAACCCACTTAACAAAGGAAGCTGTATGACAAACAGTAGGCTTCTTTTAATTTATATTATTCGCTTTGTTTCATAGAAATGGGCTTGGAATAATTGAACTAAATTTAAAGTTCTATTTATTTGTTCAGCGAAATATACTGAAAGAGCGTTAAGAATCCACAATGCTGCCGATATAATTAGATAAGTTACTTCAATTCCTGCTAATAAGCAAAATATACTTCTTACCTGACATCGAACATTACTAAAATATGCAGCATCTTAAAATAAGCAGATACTATTCGTATATAGCGCCAAACATAAGCAATTACGAAATATGGTAATAAACAATTCATATCTTCGCGTTGCAATCCAAAAGCACGAAAACCAGATAGCAAACATTTTGGCATACCTCGCGGATAATGTGCACTCTTAGCTATAAGTATCATCGTGATTATAAACTCCCTCCGTCCTAGTGTTTATCATCAAATCCCAAATTACACAATTTACTCTTTCAGTTGGGCATTAAAATTGGAAATTTAGGCAGCACAGGCCTGTAATAAGGAAGCCTTCGATTATTTACAAATTCGCTTCCGTATCCGAGTTCAATGGATTTTATTACATACACAGGCGTTTATTTTGAGCTGAAAGTAAGAAGGTGGATGCTTGAGGGCCTTTGAGATCTATTCCAGATTGCAACAGTTAAACAGTTTTAATCACATGTTGAGGAAAGTTGTGAAACGAAAATAAATCAATGTACTGGCGTAGGTACCACATCGATGTATGGTATTAAAAAAAAACCATCAGAAGTAGAAGAAAGTTAATATCTATCAAACAAAATGTGTAGTTTATACTAAGATTTAAGAATTTGATCCTCTTTTTAACCTTGCATTAGGTGGGGATATGAAATGATTTAGTTTGGTACATCTACAAAGTGTACATTATCAAGGAAAATGGTCGAAAATTTTTTAAAGATTTGTAAAAATATTGAAGGAACGAATTTGGGGAAAATGTAGCAAAAAAATTATGCTACTCGAGAATGTTGTATGAAAGACTGGTATAAGTTAATTTAGAAAAATTTCGAGTTTAACCTTTAATCGAAAGCTGTAGCCTTATTCTGTCTTATATTAAAGAAGTGTAATCTCTTTGGCTATATAAAAACAGAAGTGTAAAATTAGCCAGCGAGATTACGACAGGACTATGATAGCGACGAATTAAAACATATTTGTTGAATTACATCACTTTTGCATGCAAAGGCTTATTTATTTATACAATAATAAAATTAGTAAATAAGTTATGTAGAAAATGAATCAGGAATGCAAAGATGTACTTACAGCGATTACTTATACTCTAAGAATTCGTAAATGTGCCCACATATTTATGGGCATACAATATCCTTTTACATAGGAGATACATGGCATTTACAGATTATTAATGCATTTATCTATTTGAAAGATATTTCGCTAATATTTCAGTGCATACCTACATACTCGATCTGAACTTCTTTATTAAAGTGTTACTTATGTACAGTAGCATCTTCTAACTCTCAATAGCTTTCTAAAGTCGAATATATTCTGGGTTGGATAATTTCAAAAAATAGCCTCTTTTAGAGTCATGCGGAATTTGAAAATTTCACAAAATACATCAATCACTATGTCACTTTTAATAATAAAATGTGAATGGAAGTTATGATAAAAATAATATTGTGAGGTAACAAAATTTTTAATTGATTCCAATTGCGACGGATGTAAATTTCAAATCAACTTACTCTGAGATTGGGATAATGTATGTTTACAAATAACGTAATCATTCCTCTATTAACACTGCACAAATCACAAAAAATTGATTAAAAAATTAAAATTCCTTTCATTCACAGATACTTTCGAGCACTTCACTAATTAATTTGAAAAACCAAAAACCCGTGACCTGATCCTTCACTGATCTGATCTGTATGACGCGACTCGACGCACTGCACCCACACTCCATGATTTGCGTTTCTGATGAGCGTTTTGAGTCGGCGCAATTTGCTTCCCTCTTGGCATCCATTTAGGCCGTGCAATGTTCTAAACAGAGACAAATCAAATTTTCATTAAGAAAATTTTCTTCCTCTAACAGACACTTGCCTTGTAGAATTTTCTTTACCGTCATTAGATTTCATTTAGTATAATATTCAAAATTCATTTTTATAATTAATTTATTAGTAGTGGTTCTAGTTAAAGGAAGGAACACTCAATGTCGAACTGTAGATTGATTTAACAAAAGCCAGTGACGCGCTGCATGCGATGGGCTCCAGCCTTATTATTAAAAGTGCTCGGAATATTTATAAATCGTTGGAATTTTAAAAAAGAAGAGAAAAAAAAATAAAGAAGGAAAATTTCTCGATTATAAAAATACACATAAGCTCGCACCACGTTTTCCATTCGTTTTCATTATGAGTCATGATTTATGGGCCCCTCCGAAAAATCAGATGGACGATGAGATTATTGATCGCTAATAATTAATAAAAATTGTAAAAAACATCGATAAAAATCATCAAGATTGTTATTGATGAAAATATTTATCATCCGTCTTATTATACTCAATTCGAAGCGGCTAGTAACAAAACGATTTTTGCAAGCTTAGTGTCTTACGTCAACGCTGAAATTTTTAGATTATCTAAAATTATGTTGAAAAAGCACGTGTTTGTAAATAGGTGATAGGATTGTTGATTCGATTGAAATTTTTTTTGTTTCCCATCGCATCATAAATCCTCAACCTGTATCGAATATTATGTAAATAGCATGTTTTGACTTGAGTTAGAAAAGCATAATATTGTATAAAGCGGTTCACGCAATTAGACGAAAAATTTTTTACAATTAACCCAGGGCACGGAAATGCTCGCTCATGAAAGCTTAAACCTTACTCAAACTTGCTCATTAAAAAGATGTTTACCGATTAAAGTTCCCGGAATGGGACAAAATAATTTCGTTTTGAAAATAACGTTCTTTAGTTTAAGTGGTGAGCGTCGTCATCATGGTAACACTCCAATTAGCACTAATATATACCACGTATACATGCATGGTTGAAAGATTGAGTCGAGATTGGGTTGAGTTTTCGACCCGCGTATATGGCAACGCAGGGTTGAAAGATCGAGTTGAGTTCTAGTTGAAATATAGTTGAAGTGACAGACGAAAGAAACCTTCAAAACTTTTGAGTTTTGTGTGATTTTATCGAAATATTTTATGTAAAAATCATCAGTGATAATTACGATATTATTGTAAATGCTTGAGCGAGTTAATTAAATTTAATCCAAAGACGATTAATATCGCCTATTAATAATTAATATCCCAAATGTTTCTCTGGCCATTTCTTAAATCGCAGCACGAAAAACAGAATACAAAAACAAAATATTTTAACCCAAAAACACAGCAAACAAAATTCCGTTCCAAACTCGACTACTCAACCCGCTTCCATACGGCAATCACAGCTGTCATTTGAACTCGACCCAGCCTGCTAAGCGGAGTTGAGTTGAGTCAACCCTACTTCGACTCGATCCGCGTATACCTGAAGTTGAACTCAGGTTCAACCTAGGTTCATGTATATGGGGTAATAGTGCCATTTTAATACCACAACCAGTAAGACCCGGTTTTCTGTTGAACTCAGTTCACTTCCAACCCTAATTCTTATCTGAAATCATGGTTGAAGTCGGCTGGGTTTATTATGGGAAAAAGGAAGTAAGGCCAACCAGAGGAATTTAAGAAACTGACTATTTAACTTTATTTATTTCTATTTATGTTTATCTCCGATATTGCCTTCAGTTTTCAAAGAAGTACTCTTCATAGCCCTGTAATGTATGCGCGTGATTTAGCAACATGAGGTCGCCGCGGGATGTTCAAGTGGCAAGCGCTAGCTGGCAGCACGTCCTAGCTCGTCGGTATGGGGTGTGAGTCTTTGAACATCCAATCACACATTGCAAACAGAAATTCGCGTGCCTGTGGCGAAAGAAAGTTATGGAATCCTTCTTTCAGGTCTGCCACGAATAAAAAAAAAACAGAAACAGATAGAAAGGAGATCAACAGGCTTAGTGACGCCTGTTACTCCCAAAATTAAATAAATCCAAAATATGCCCAAAAAGGAAGACGGAATGGGACAAACACGACGGGGAAAAACTTCATGGTGTCACCTGGAAGTAGAAAGTTGTGGTTAAGGTTTCCAAAACATGATCATATTAA
Source organism: Leptarthrus brevirostris (assembly GCA_964036015.1). Taxonomy (NCBI): domain Eukaryota; kingdom Metazoa; phylum Arthropoda; class Insecta; order Diptera; family Asilidae; genus Leptarthrus; species Leptarthrus brevirostris. The sequence continues at coordinate 14,324,905 of OZ038373.1, forward strand.
TCATAAGAAAAAAATGTTACATTATCCTCGAATAACAATTCTAACAATTATCTCCTTGTTAATGATCTATGATAATTCATAACTTATATAACTACTATTAGGATCTACGGGCAGAATGCACTTATCAATAACTCAATATAAAAACATTATGTTTGATACTTCGTGACTTCTACACATTACTATTAGACTCTACAAGCAGTAGCAAACCGCGTTTAACAATAACTCACTTTGGAAATTATGAGGTGAACTATCGTCATGGCAGGGAATAACCTATTGCGGACAACTAACAAGAAGGCAAGTAAACGGATTAAGGAGTGGTTTATCGGGTCGTGAACAAAAAGCTTTTTGTTGCGCAGATAAGTTAATACAAGAATTATCACATACGGCGATCGCTAAAATGGGGTACTGGGGATGGTTCACCCTCTTTTGCCGCTAACTTTTCATCATAAATTTTACAATTTTATGAACACACAAAAAAAATTTATGAGGAGTTATGAACTCATTAATATTTTAGATGGGAAATTACTTGGCCCAGTCGAGTGCTGACTGATTTGGAATTGGTTGGTGGTATTCAGTGGTAGGATATCCTAGACTGGGGGGGGTCTCGGAAAAAGGAGGCGTGTGTATGTGTCTCCCCGGCCTTTTACTCTGGCCGAATCAGTAGTATGATCAATTTTGATAGCTGGATTTCTCTAGGGTGTCTGAAGGTTTCCTGCACCGCTTTTTATTTCCTTTTTTGGACAAAGTTGAACAGCTAACAAAAGTTTTGGCCGATCTGCAACCTTTTCCACACAGACTATTCCTTTTATTTTCAATTTTTACCTTTATGCACGTTAAAAGCCATCCATCTCTAGGCAACAAAGGGCACTATTTTTCTTAGCTTCTTTTCAATTGGCAATATTTTTCTTAGCTTCTGTGTTGCTTAATATTTCAGGATTCGGGTGTTTCTACTTGCTCTGTTAAAGAGAATTAGAGCATTACAAATGGCATCTGAGCCTGGATGGCTCGGATAATTTAGAATTTAATTCTGAAAAAAAAACTTTTTTGTCTTACCTCTGTGTGTAGTTCTCCACCTGGCAGCTGTCACGGAATGACAAAAGGAGATCACATCCGTGGCAGCGGACAGGGGTATCAACCACAGAGTGTGAATAGGTAAAAAGGTGGGCTCACATTACAGCCCTTTTTCTGACTCTGTCAAGAGCCGGTGAATAATGCTTTCTTTTTCATTCACGTCGTCACAACTGCGACAGCTGCATGCTCATCCGTACAGACCGCAGTGATTTTTGCGATAACAGCTCTCGGTCTGTTGAGCAAATCGGATGTCCTACTTTTATTATAACCAAGGCCAGATTGCCCTGGATATGTAACATGCTTTCAGGGCACTCGATCTGGCATTTGCCAGCGCCTAAGGTATGCAGAAAGGGTTCCCTTTTAAGGGAACGTAGTGAGATACGAATATCTTCAACTTGGCGATGTTGTAGAGCTGCGCCCTCTCTGTCAAGTTTGTCGGCCGTCTCGTTCGCAGCAATGTTCCTATGTCCGGGAGACCAGTGCAAGGTTACGTTAAGCAGACTGCCCAAGCAGTTAAATACTTCCCAACAGTTCTACACGGCCCTCCGTGCAGGATTTACGTAAAAGCTACACAAGCCTCACTTTCTTAAGGGCCCCCAAAACTTTTCCCGAGTGAGCAATTGTCATATATACATACTTAAATATACTGCAGTATTAAGCCGGGTCCAGACTACGCCAATCAAACGCAAACAAATGTATGACAAGCAAAGTTTTAAAATATACAGTGCGGACGTCTTCAAATTGTCTGCAAGCATTCCCAAATTTTTTTACATTTGTTGAGGTCTACTCAAAAGAAAATCACGTTTGCCAGCCATTTGAATGAATTTGCCACAAAATGATTGATGCTGCGTGTCTGCGATGTGGACGTCTATCAAACTACCGCAAACAATTCAAATGAATTTGAACTGATTTGCAGCAATTTGTGAAAACGAAAGTTTTGTTACAAATTTACGGCGTACAATTCAAATATATTTGAATATTGTGGACATGTATTCAAACCAATTTGTGGCTGATTGCAAGGATTTGAATGCTTTCGCTCGGCGATCGAAAACATTAAATCATTTGAATAAGTTTGCCAGTAGCAAAATTAACTGAGTTCATTTCTTAATCAAATTCTTTTAATCTTTTAATGACTCAATAATTGCTCCGCATACTTCCGGAACAATTGTTGAAACTGATTGTTTTGAAACTCTGAACAAGTACATCAAGCTAGTGTACGAATCTCCTGAAGCTAAAAACTGAAGTGTCAACATAAGACGTTCTTTTTCAGATATAGTTTCCCGAAGTTGTGTAGTTTTCTTACCAATTTTAGCCGACAATTAACTCAAAAAATTCCTGAAATCATCCACAGATATTCTACAGAAATGTTGAAATAGCATTTCGTTATTGTCTTGAAGGTCGCGAATAAGCGCATTTGAACTGTGCACTACTCGATTTAAAAAAAAAGTTTTTATCCATAATTTTCTTTTATTTTTATTAATTAAATTATTTAAAATAATAAAACCGCACCCAGTTCATAATTACTACTTGAATACTGAAGTGAAAAGCGCGACAATGACACGACTCGGTTGACTTGAAATTCATGCAAATGGCTGGCAAACGCGATTTTCGTTTAAACAGACTTCAATAAATATAACAAAATGTGTGCATGCTTGTGGGCAATTTGAAGACTTCCCCACTGTAAAATTTTTGCTCGTCACACATTTTCTTTGCAGTAAGTTTGAACGCACGTACACACTGTTCAAATAGATCTGAAGCGTTCGCCGCAAATTTCCAACAAATTTGCCTTAAAGTTTCAGAGCACGTCCACATTATGCAAACATTTCAAACAAACATGTTTGTTTGCGTTTGATTTGCATAGTCTAGACCCGGCTTTATTTGTCCCAATGCCGCACGTCCGGAACGTCCCATACTCTTTACCCAACTTTTTTAGCTCGTATTTTCGAAAAACAAAGCGCTATTAGGCCTAGGGTTTGCATTACCGATAACCGGTTAACCGGTATTACCGGTAATTATGACTGCCGAAATTACTGATAAATTTCGACAGCAAATTCACTTTTATTTTATAATAGAAATGGAACGTGTAAAGTATATAATCAGAGACCAGAACAAGCAAACGATTTTCAAGCGAAAGCATGTTTAAGACACAGTTTAAAAGAACTTTTGTTTTCTGTTTACCAGAGTTTGCATTTTTACGTTTGTTATGAATAAAAATGATTTTAAGTTAAAGATTTATTATTTCACTATCCATATACTTCTTAATTGTATTTCAGTTTAACCCTCTAAGTATCCGAAAATCATATTTGCCACTAATATATAATATCTGGACTTATAAAGTGCCCCATATCTCAAATAGCTTAGGGTCTTATCAAGTCTAAATCCGGTCCTGACCACCCTAGAAGATATGGTAATTGTCTCAACGAACACGCCTTCATAATCGCAAGCATCTCCGCCTGGAAGACGCAAGACCAATGAGCAAGTTTGAGTAAGCTATAAGCTCTCATGAGCAAGCATTTCCGAATCCTGATTGAAACTCTTATTTTATAAAATTAATTAACTTCTCAATAAATCTTTTCTAAATTTTAAATAGTTTGTTTAAATTGAAATTAAAACTAAAACAAGGAAAATAAATTAAATAACTCAAGCAAACTCGGTTGTTTGATTTACAATTTGCAAAATTTGCGACTCTCAGAATGAGTAACGTTAACGGCTCATTGAATCACAGATTCACCAACGAAGTCAATGCTTTTAAACTGCTCACTCATAAGCATGAGCAGGAAATAAATTTTAATTTAGCTCATGACATCCGCGTGAGCAATGCATCTAAATAAGTAAATTAGAATGCTGACTCATGAGCAGCTCATGAGTAAGCATTTCCATGCTCTGAACCCATACCCATTTCCATACTCTTATTGAAGAATTCAAGGCGTAAATTAGAATTTTAATATACATACGCTATTTACTATACAGCAGTCAGTCTTCACTTAACTGGAAACAAAAGAACGCAAAAGAAAAAGAGTTGCAATCAGGGTTCCGAATCAATACAAAATATCGCTCCGCTTCACGTATCGATTCGGCCTGGAGCGGTTTGGAAATATCGAACCGCTCCGGAGCGAATCGTTATTTTCCAAGCCAGTTATCGAACCGCTCCGGAGCGGATCCTTATTATTTTTAATTTAAATCGATCCGAACCGCTCCTGGAGCGATATTGAATCGATTTGGAGCAATGAGAATATCGCTCAACTGAATCAAAGAATATATCTAGGCATTTTTATAAAGTGCACAAGAAGTATTCCACCAGTGTGGAAAACACCAAGTGCATGGGATCATTAAAGGTATGTTTAAATTTACGGTCTTGAATATTTGGTTTAATTGAAATAATTGTTGTTTATTTTGGACAATTGTGGTCTCTGTTTGCATATCGCTGTGCGTTGTGCCACGCCTTTGGCCGACTTAAGGAAGTCGAACAAATTTCGCTCGCGTTTTTTTCCGAGTAATAAGGTTTTTTTTTATCCATTTCAAAATATGTACAAAAATTATATTACTCGGAAAACACAAAGGCCTACTTCATCCTCATAAAATGTTATTCTCTGAAACTAGGAATCAACCTACATTTGATGAGGGGTTTCTTGATTTTTCTGTTTTATTACTTTGGATTCCTATGCACATTCGAAGCAAGCGAAGTTTACTCAACTTCCCCCTTTACCTCAACTTCCCTTCCCTTATTTGGTTAAATAATTCAAATAGTTTAGCATCAGACAAGCTCCATTGGGTTCATCAATTAAAAGATTAAAAAGAAAAAGGAAACCCTTCACTTACAATTCTTAGAATAATGAAAAGCCGTGAAGTGTTGGTTGAAATTTTTAACACGCAGATTAGAATGAAAAACGGTCAAATAAATGATTTTCTTTTTCTATTAAAATCTTTTCATAAGTAAAATAGTATTTAACATTTAAGGGTCGGTACGGCTTAACTATAAAAATTTGTATATTGTTAACAGCATAACAGTAATACTTACTGCTTTCACCCTGTGTATTGCACCATTGGATCAAAAAAATATGTCTGGTAGTATTTAAAATGTGCATCCCTATCACAACATTAATACAAGGTGTTTTGTAATTAAAACGCTGTTAGAGTTGGGGTGGGGGCAGATGATGGGTTGAACAGGGTGGTTTTTTGGTGGGTAAGGATGGGTAAGTGATGGTGCAAATAGGCAGGAGGTGGGTGATGGTAACCAACCACCTCCACCGAAACCCGCACCCTAATCTATCACCCACTTCCACTCACAACTCCATTCAATATATTTAAGTTTCAGATTGGGTGCATTGAAAAATTACGTCATATTTCAGAAAGAGACCCCCAATCCCTTCACCTATCCTTACGTGCCTCGTTCACCTATCCTTACGTACCTCGTTCTCGCTATATTTAAGTTTCAGATTGCATGCACATTTCAAAAATAATTCGTTATATTAGGGAAAGAAACCCTCCACCACATATCCACGCTATCACTCACTCCCACAACTCTAAAAGCCCTCTCAGCGACATTCTTATCGCTCCAAAACGATTCAATAACGCTCCAGGAGTGAATGTGGGTAGCATGTGGGTGGTGGGCACCCAATACCCAACCACACACCTACCTCTCACCCTCCAGCCCATCACCAACCACCTACCCTCCAGCCCATCATCAATATACTACACACATTCACTTCAAGCCGGTTTCACTAACTCATAAAACACTCTAAGTTCAAGACACTCCTAGTATAAAACACCTTGTAATTAAGTTGCAGGTGAGGATCATTTTCTTATAATTACCAAACATATTCCTTTGATTAAAATATCGCTCCGAATCGATTCAATGTCGCTCCAGGAGCGATTAAAATTAAAAATAATAACGATCCGCTCCGGAGCGGTTCAATATCAGATTTAAAAAATAACGATCCGCTCCGAAGCGGTTCGATAAGAGATTTGGAAAATAACAATCCGCTCCGGAGCAGTTCGATATCAGATTTGGAAAATAACGATCCGCTCTGAAGCGGTTCGATATTTTTATAACGCTCCAGTCTGAATCGCTCCAGATATCGCACCGATCCGGAGCAATTTGGAGTGATATTTTGAGCGAAATTTCGTATCGAGTCAGAACCCTGATTTCAATATTCCAAAGTAGTCATAATATTTCGTTTTTCGACAGAAAATCGAACAATCAAGCAACTCGAAATAGGCCATTATAGTTTCTTGTTCATTCAAATTGAATCTAATTCAATAATAAAACAAATTTTCTGACAAACAGTAAGATGCAAAAGCATATCAACTTTAAAAATTTATTTTCTAAATAACACAAACAATAATATTAAATCTCTACTTCACTCTCCTGGTAAAAATCGTTTCCACTTTCAGTCACAGAAAAAACAGCAGACCTCTCCGCCAATGAATTAATGGAACCAGAAATATTTATTAAAGCATTTACCTTTTGGAATTCTATTTTATTTCTCTCCGTAATTGAATATTTTGCAAATGCAAATTTTTCTCTCTTTAATTGAATTCTCTCAGCCTCTAATTGCATCTTTTGCCTCTCTAGTTCAAGTTTATCTTTTTTATACTGAAATAAATCTTTGAGCAGTGTACCCTTCAAATCTGTTATTTCTTTCCGTAGTTTTTTATAAATTGTATTATGTTTGGGTTTCCGTTTTTTAATTGAACTAGCTTGATCAGCTTCGTGTGTTTTTTCTTTTTGTGAAGGAATCTTATTAACTGTTGGTGCATTTAAAAATATTTGTTGATGTGTATTTTCTGACTGAAAGAGTAATAAAAGGTCAAAACACTCTTTTTTAAATAAAATGTAAAAAATGTGGTCCTACCTCTTCCAGTATTTCAACTTTTACAGTAACGTTCTATTTGGAAAAATATGAATACAACAAGATAATTTAAAACTATCAAATTACCTCCGGAATATTAAAAGTGTTTTCTGAAATGCCTGTATTGTCTTCTTCGCATTTTTCTAGTTCCGTTGTAGAGTCCTTAAAATTAAAAAAAAATATTACGAAATTAATCCCGGTTAAACTTAGTACTACACTTACCTCAAAAAGAGAGTCTGAGAATTGTGTCGAAGGGCAACTAGTGATAATCTTCATAATCCTGTCATCCAAGCATGTTAAGGAGTCTCTTCCAAGAGTTCTAGTTTTATCTTCTTTGCGCTGCTGTATTTTTTTGTACTTAGCTTTTGCATTTATTCTGTAGATTGGCATTTAAACAAATAAACAATTTATTAAAAAAGTGTTCGAAATAAAATTGTAACATAGCACATCAAGTTGTCCACTTATCAAAAATGTGAAGCAATTAAGCAGCTATAAATTCGTTGAGCATATTCTTTACTTGGAAATTAAACATCCATATGCAAAATTTAAGGGACACATGTTTTTTAGCAAGGAGGCATCATTGTGAAGATAGTGCATTGGACTATAAAGAAAGTAAATTAAAATATTATGAAGGCGTGTTCGCTGCTTCTGTGTATCCATTCACCGAAACAGAACATTGCCATTTTTACAAATATTTAGGGGTCCATTAGGGCGCTTGACTCAATTACCATATCTTCTAGGGTGGTGCAGATTTGTCGGGAGTTACTAAGCTTCTTGGGCAGTCTGCTTAACGTAACCTTACACTGGGTTCATGGACATAGGAACATTGCTGGGAACGAGATGGCCGGAAAACTTGACAGAGAGGGCGCAGCTCTACAACATCGCCATGCTGAAGATATTCGTATCCTACTAGGTTCGCTTGAAAGGGAAACCTTTCTGCATACCTTGGCGCTAGAAAATGTCAGACAGAGCGCCCTAAAAGTATGTGGCGTATCCAGGGCAACCTGGCAAGATCGGATATCCGATCTGCTCAACAGACCGAGAGCTGTTATCGCAAAAATCACTGCGGTCTGTATGCGCGAGCATGTCTTTTAGGCGAGCATTCAGCTAGGCTGGGAGCCCTTTACAATACACTCTGTCGCAGTTGAGACGACGTGAACGAAAAATAAAACATTATTCACCTTTTCTATAAATGTCCGGCTCTTGTCAGAGTCAGAAAGAAGGCTAATAATAATAATACCGTTATTTATTCTAAAAAAAATTAATTACAGTTTATTACTAATAACCTAAAGATGACCTAAGGTCGTTTGCTTGGTTGATAAAAATCTGATTGCTATAAACTACATAGAATTCATAAAGTTCAGGAAAAAAAAGAAAGAAAAAACTAAAGGAACAAAAAATAAAACTAGAAATGGTGAAGACAAGAGCCAAAGTGAAGAAAAGAAAAGTAAAATAAAACTTGGGTGTTGTGCTGGATTATATCCTTGAAAAGAAAAAATTTATTCAAGCAACGCATTTCTTCTTTTCATTGCATATTTTAAATACTTCCAAAGGTTGTCCCAATTTTTTTTTAAGATATCTTTCAAATTATTTTCTGTAAGCTAGGTAAGTCAGTCATATTCTAGCTAAATATGGGCACTTGCCGATGAAATTGTAGGTGTTTTCGATGTCATCTAAATTACAGAGAGAACACAAAGTATCTGTGTTTGATTTCCACGATCTTGTATTCAAATTTAATAGACCTCCTCTTGCCAAAAATATCAATCTTACTTTCAGTACGGCATATTCGTCTAAGATATATGGAGGAAAATTCATTAAATCTAGATTGGGGTATTGGTCATGAAATATTCCTGCCCGTTGCGACGTTTAAATTCTTAAGGAATTAATATTCTTTCACTTTTTCGTCAAGGATGTTAAAATAATCTTTCCATGCGTGGGTTTTGTCCAGGTTCAACGACATGCTAACTCCTACCTGACTTGCCAAGACCCCCCACTCGTGAAACCAGTACGCTTTGCTTCTTATTCTTATCGCTATATTTAAGCACCTTTAAAATGTATTGCTGATGTAGGTGTAGTGTATAAAGAAAGAGAAAATACAGATGTGAGTTAAGAGTTAGCCGTTTTAAATTTAACAAAAACTTAATGTTACGTAACGCTTTGCTTGACCCCCTCCCCCTATAACGCACCGTAACGTTTTACAAGACCCCCCCCCCCCCTAACTGCGTTACGTAATACTTGAACGGTCCCTAATCAGAATTAAAGTTATTAAACTTTATTAAATGTATAAATTATTAAATAATATGTTATTAAGATTTGGTATCAACAAAAAAATAAAACTTTATTTAATCACCTCAACAAACTAGGCTTATATATTTCAACTTTACTATTTAATTTTTTTTGTACTACAGATTAGCCAATCCTTGCACACAAAAATAAAACTGCACACTCTCGTAACCAAAACCAAAAACGCATTTTAAGCTCAATACTTCCACAAAACGACCACAAGAAAGTTTTCCCTTTAAAACCCATGAACTTTGTATAAAAGTGACACTTTTTATCGTGTTCACATGTTCAGAACATTTGTAGATTAACCGCAAGTAAAATCCAATTTAAAACTTTAAATATATTGCGAGAAATACTACAAGAAAGTAAAATTCCGCAAACCTTTGCTTAAGGCCCCCATAGACACACGAAAAAGTCCGGCGAAAAATACCGCGGTAAAGTTTGTGGGAATAATCAGGCCCGTGCGCAGGTTTTGCTCCTGGGGGGGGTTTTTTTTATCTAATTTCATATACATTTTAGGTAATTTTTTTTAGTATTTCAGTAAAATTGTTCCTAATAAACAAGTTCCTGGGAGGGGTTTTAACCCCCCCCCCCCCCCTGCGCACGGGCCTGGGAATAATACCTTGTAACTTCGGTGCCCACAGACACGAGCTTTTCATTTCAAAACGAACGATAAAGCTCAATGAACTCAATTAAAAGACTTTTTCGGGCAATAACTTTGGTCGATCGATATATTTAAAACTTAATTTCTTTATATTGAAATCCATAAACCGACGTTGACAAAACAATTTTCAAATTAGCGATTAACTCCATAGAAGAAACTTGTCTTTAAACAAATTAATTGCATTTGTATGTGATTTGGCTCGTGCAAAATCTGGAATTTCTAGATGTGAGAGATGAGAGAGATGTGGCTCAGCGAGCCATTTGCGCACAGAATGAGAAAATATCGACGAATTATACCGTGCAGTATTTTTCGCCGAACTTTTTCGTTTGTCTGTGGCAAGTTTTGGTTTGTTTACACCACCAATGCTCAGCTGCTAATGTCAGCTTCCGGGCTCAGTAGGCGTTAGAATAAAGAACTAGAGGAAGAGCTGTAACTCGATTTTAGTGCAGCAAATTTCTTTTGTAGTAGAATTTCGAGCGATGTAGTGGTAGAAACAATACAGGCGTAAATTAAGTCAGATTTAAATTGGGGCCAAAAGTAAATCTAAAATCTTGATAATTCGTTAAAGAATAATTTGATTTTAACTTCTCTGAATAAAATATTTAAGCTGCATATTAATTTTGACGTTATATTATAGGTCAAGCAAATCATCAATTTTAGTTTTTATTGATTAAATCTAATTTACGATTTCATATTGATGCCTCCTAAAAATTTTATTTGACGCCTTCCTGTTACCAACGACCCAAAACATTAAAATCAGTTTTCACGTTAATCTCACAAATATTCTTACGAAACTTTTGCTCTTTTCCATAAATTGAGGTTTTAATTGAACTTAACATGTTTATAGCATGAATTTAGAACTAATTCGAGTTATGTATTTACAGGAAAAACAACTTCCTATCATCTTGTTTCTAATTATTTGCGCACGAAAAAATCGAACACTTCATGCTGATTAATTTAAATAAATTCTGGGTGTTAAGGCAAACTCGGTTCACAAAAAAATCAGAAAATAGTCAAACAACTTTATTGGAATGATTATATAAAGTTTTAAAAGAAGCTATTTCAACAAATTTAACAAAATTTAACTTAATTCACTCGAGGAGTAGGCTGTGCATAAAACTCATATGATTGTCAGAAGTGAGTTCAGTTTATCTAAGCTATCACTTTAGAAGACTCATGTGAGTTACTCACATAGTGTGAAGTGGCTTTAAAGTATCTAGAATGCATCGTTATAGACTGCAGCACAGATTTTATATTGTAATCTAGATAAAGTATAGTATTTTGCGATATCCCTTACTGTTAATATCGTTCGACCACTAGGAAAACCTTTTAGGACATACTAAATGACGATAATAAGTGGATCAATAACATCAGTTATAACCAAAGAGATACAATCACTATCTATGTAACCGTTTGTTGCCAGCAATTATATAACGTATATATCAAAACTTATATCAAATAGTTTGTTTAGCAAATTAACTAACTAAAGTATAAACCAAGCCTTCTTCTTCTTAATGCGCAATGAAAAAATTTTCGGTTAAAATATTTTGTGCTAAATTATTATACATACTATTATGTTAGGTAGAACAAACTTGTTTAATTATTGCACTAGAAATGCATACCTTAAATCAACCCAACATTTCTTCCATCTCGCTACATCTTTGTATGTCCCCGGAAGGGAATTAAGTTCATGAGTAAGTTTCTGCCACAAATCTGCCCGTTCGCACTTCGTTGTAATAATTGAGAATGAAGTCATTTCACTTTAAAAAGACGTTTGAAATGTAGCTAGCGATATATACTTATTAAAACAAGATAAAATACCTAATATTATTTGCAAACGAAAGGTGTCTGCTCATAAAGTCAACGAGATATTCTTTTTGATCATCAGAAGCTCTCCTATTATATTGCGTATTATGGATCTGTGCCCGATTGCGACTACTGTCTGATTCAATATCCAAATTTTCCACAGACATTTCATATGAGTCAATAAAACAGCGAAATATATTATATTTAAATATTTTTTTTTGGGACACAACAATTTACTACCCAAACAAAGTGCTCACAAAAACTGACAGTAATGTGACATTTGCCGATGGTGAATTTGATGTGAGAAAACGAAAGTGAGAAAGAGGAATAGTAAAGTGAGTGGAAATGAAGCATGAGAAACATACAAGCTAATTTTTGAAATAATATCGAACTGCTCAAATAATTCTGAATAGTTTTCATTGTATTTTTTTGCAAATGGCAACAAATACGGTTTGATTAAGGAAATTACGAAAGCATTTCAAAATTTCAACTTGCTGCGAAACACATTTCCGTTCCTTTATGGAACCGCTGTACAAATATCATGAATTTTAAAATTTGATGTTTTCATTAAATTTTTACAGTGAGATATGTTAAATTCGTCAGAATGTTAGAATTGTTTTAATTTTTGGTAAAGCTGGTCGAAACAACAAGGTTATATTGCAGGTTAAACCGGTAACTATTTAAAATATTCCTAACATTTTAAATCATTATGAATATTGATTCCAATTTCTTTAAATTATGGAGACTGGGAAGCTGATTTTCAAAAGGTTGGTTTTTGAGGGTGGTTGTCCAAAGAACATTGTTCTGATAGGTGATTTTAATCCGCGTGTTGGATGTCTGCAGGATTACACTATAGAGGCTGATCTGTGGAATGAAAATCTTACTCTAGAAAGACAATCAAAAGATACCGAAATAAATTCAAAAGGTAAACGATTTTTAGAGTTCTTGTCCTATCAAGGATAAGTGATTTTAAATGGTAGAGCTAAAGATGATTTGGATGGAGAATTTACCTTTAGCAATAGAGCGGGGGCATCTGTTATAGACTTTGCTTGCTTTCGAAAAATATTAGTGCCTTTAAAGTAGATAGCAAAGTGATTTCCGACCATTTTCCTATTTGTCTGGAATTGTATACTGACTCGGAGGGGATTCGAAAAAATGACGCAGTACTCATTCCCAAATTATGCTGGGAAATTCAAATTCCAGAGGAATTTTCCTCTAAAATACAGCACAACTTCCGTAGCCTAATTGACAACAAAGGAGATAATTTAGAAGCTGACGATTTAATTATTGTAATACATAAACCAGCAAGAAAATTTCTTACTGAAAAAAAAACTTAAATATAAGTGCAAGTGGTTTGATAATCAATGTGCCTCATTTAGGAAACAGTTCTTTGCATATTTGTCCCTATTTAGAAGAACAGAGACTTGCAGAAGAAGCAACAGTATCTAAACGCTTAAACCATGGTGGACGCTATTGAAAGATCAAAAGGGTAGTAAACTTGTAATGAATAACAATATCAATATAATGACCTTTAAAGAATACTTAAGTAAACTTCTTAACCCAGGTTAGTGTGCACCGCTTGGCAGCTATGTTGAACCAATGATTTCGGTTCACGATCTTGATAAAGAAATATGTTTCGAAGAAGTTATTTATGTCATCAACAAAGCCCCAGGTCCAGACAGAGTTAGCTATGAATTTTTTAAGAATGCGTTATCGTTTTTTAAAAGCCTTCACTAAGATTTTTAACAAAATATATAACTCGGGAAGTATTCCCAGAAACTTTGTCGAAGGAATAATTTTCCCGCTCCACAAGAAGGGCGATACAAATGAAGTGACAAACTATCGGGGAATTACCTTTATGAACACTATTGCGAAAGTTTTTGCAGGTGTTCCTAATAAATTTCGAGAAAAGAAATGGTATACTGACAGAATATCAAGCCGGTTTCCGCCCGAGATATGGAACTATTGACAACATTTTCAACCTTCATATTCCCAAGTTACAAGACAAACTCAGTTGCAACCAAGGTATAAATAAGAAGTTATTCTTTGGTTGCAACTGAACACACTTTTCAATTTTCAAACTGTCATGTAATCAGAAACTGAGCCGAAAAGTGCTTGGTTGAGTACACTTTTCGGTTTGACGTCCATGTAACTAGCGACCAGGTAGTAAACTCAAATACCGAACGGCATCTAACCCACTCATATGACATTTAAAATTCATTTTTAAAGGTGTCATGTAACAAGCGACCCAAATTGCGAACTCAGTTCAAACGGAGTTCGGTTTACTTTCAGTTTGTCATGTAACTTGGGTAATAGCATAACAAATTTGTGCTGGCACCAAGGAAAAAAGAAAGTATACACTATATAGTTTGTCAAATTTACAGCAGCTTTTTACTGGATTCCAAGAAACGGTTTATTTTATAAGCTCTGGAATTTCGGGTTATCAAGTAAGAGTATAAATTTGTTGAAGAGCTTATATCATGCTACAAAAGCTGCGGTCTGGAATGGAAATCAAATGTCAGAATACTTTGAAACAAACCAGGGAGTTAAACAAGGCTGCATACTAAGCCCTAATTTGTTTGCCTTTTATATGAATGGCCTGCATGACAGTTTAAAAGAAGGAATAACCGTGGAGAACGTTAATATCTGAGTCCTTAAATATGTGGACGATATTGTTATACTAAGTGATTTAACTGAAAAATTACAGAAAATGATTAACAGCCTACAAGAATACTGGGCCCGTATTCTTCTATCGATTGGTGTACTATTTGGCAACTCGATCGAATCGACAAAAAAGAGTTACCATTTGAAGCACCAACTTATTATCTAAAGTGTGAATTGTAACCAACGTATCATCTATTTGAACTGTAAAATTTGTTCTGTAATTGTTAATCTGAAAATTTAAAAATATTCCTCAGTTAGTTCGATTAATTTCAAACAAATTTTGTAAATGGGCTCAATCGGGATACATTTTCTACGGGACGAAATGAATGAAAGAGTTCATTTCAAATCACTACGAGATACATCCAACCCCTTATCATTACGAGACTCTAGGTATAAACAACTTTTTATAATATTCAAAATACCTAACTACTTTGTCATGTAGATTTGTTAAACAATTTCGCTTAAGTAAAAAGGCTTTTTGCTATCTGCTAGACCACTTTATAAGTGTGACCCCAAGTCAGAAGAGAGCTGCAGCAACACCGCCTATTTTTTGCAACTGGATCATTTCAGGAGACTATTAGAGAATCCTACTTAACTGGGATTTCGCAACCTGCAATTGATATTTACTTACATTTTTACATCCGCTTCTTGCCTGACATTACATTATAGTCGACAACGTCAATCTCATCGAGAGTTTTGTCGATCACCGTCGACTGCAACCTTGTCAAATACAAATTTCTCGATATCGACATCGAGTCGAGAAACCAAATACGGGCCCTGTTCACCGTGGTCACTAAAAGTAAATCTTACAAAAGCAAAGGTTATGATTTTTTTTCAAGAGGGAGGCAAAAGGAAAGAAACGGAGTGTTGGTTGTACGGTGAAGAAGCCATTGAAATTGTGAAGCAGTATAAGTATCTAGGGATGACACTTTCCCAAAGCTATCATTTACAAAGCACCTGAACGTAAATTGGAATATTAACTCCCCATGGCATAGTTTTGTGTCAAAGCCTGAAGTATTTCTATCGACCAAGTTTAAAATATTTCAGGCTGTCTCCAGATTAATTATGTGTTATGGTGCAGAAATCTGGAAAACTTCAAACACGAGCAAGTGGAGAAACTGCAACGTTGTTTTATTAAAAAAATTTTTGGCCTTCCACAACATACGCCAAATTACATGTTGCGAATTGAGTTTGGTTTACATGAGTACATTTTCACCCTAAAAGCTCATCTTAACTACATATTAAAAGTACTTTCGATGAGACATGATGGATTACCCAAAATACTAGCCACTATTACCCGAAAGATAGGTTGGTATGAAAATTTATCATTATTAGCCGATAGACATAGTATCGATATGACTTGCATAAATGCTGATTGCTTAACGGAGGTCTTAGATTGTGAAGATAGATTTATGTACAATAGGTGAATCGAAAGAGCTAGGCAGTTACGGAAATTTGAATTATGACCTTAGGGGAAATAGTTATAGTACAGATGAATGCAGCATCCAACAAATAAGGTATATATTTAAATGTAAAGGCGGGATCTTCTATTTGAATGGTTCGTTAGGCTCGTTGGGTAACCTAGAAGTAGGGAATATTTTTCATATTGCAGTGATATAAAATACCAAACTTGAAACTTTCAATTTGTAGTCTTCACAGGACTGAATTCACAAAAAATATATATAAATCCGATGTGAAATTTGTTGTGATATGTCCAAATATCTTCCACTGTATTAAAAGCTTTGTATACTATGTGAATTCCTTTTATAATTGACAAATAGGACACTGTAAAAAAGCAGGTCTCATTATTAATCCTCGTTTCAAAGATAAATTTCACAAAATTAATAAATTTATTTCCTTAAAATGCTAATTTCTTCATCAACAAATACATATGCTGATCAACCTCAAATCCGTGCAAATTGTTAGCATCACCTTGCAATCGCATTAACAAACCGCCATACGAAACGTATGCAGACAATCGACTTGATGCCTCATTAAGTGCTTCATCACCTTCTATTCGATATATTTTTCCATACATAACATATTCAAAACTGTCCGCCCTTGATCCTTCTGTTTCCATTGGATTGTACTCGCCACTATCTGGGCACCCATCTTCACGCAAAGTTGTCGCAAGAACAAGTCGAAATTTATCACCCAATTCCATTGGATATAACCATGAATTTATATCCAATATTAAATCCATTTTAAACGATTCTGATTCGCAGTGCAATCTGCTAACACGATCAAATTTTTTACCTTCTGGATCCATGTCTTTTACATTAAATATATCCTCGAACAGTACACCGGCCATTGTTAGAGGTTAAGAAGGTATCTAGAAGTAAAGTGCGGGACATTATTTTCTTTAATTAGTAAACGATGGTATCTTGTAAGCTACTTACTTTAGTTGTTCTGGATTTCCTTAGTGAATTTAAATTTTTCCGACAAAATGTGCTGTCAAAAACGGCATGTCAACAAATCTTCTTCTTGTTTAATAATTAATGATGTCCGTGCACGATGAGCATGATAAATGTAGAGTTCCGCTAGTCCACTGAACTCAAAAAGTTCGCTCCAATTTTTTTAGCATTTCTGATAACGACAAAAAGGTAAAATCTAAACTTTCATTACCGTCTCATTATTTTTCGTTACAGAAGTCTATGCTGGATTTATATGTCTCTGTTTTAAAATTAAATTTACATTACTATTTTAAATAAAATGACATCTCAATTCGAATGTAATGTAAGTCTTCACGGTGATTCGAAACTTTATAGGTCTGTTCCACCGATTTTCGTGCGCAAACTTTCCGTGTAAATACTTACTCATATGTGCCGTACCACACTTGTCCTGCTTCCGCGCGATGAAGTCCGCACGAGTGCCCACACTTGTCGTGTCGGATTTTGTGTAGAACACAGGCAATTTATTGTATGTAGTGGTAACATTAAAGCATTTACCGAACCCAAATAAACCTTGCTTTGAATGTATGCGTGCCGATCCGACGATAAATAGGAAAGTTCCGTGCGGATTTCCCTATAGACCCCTGCACGCCCTCTCCCCAACAAACTGCGATGAAGCAGGACAAGTGTGGTACGGCACTATGGTGGGAGAAAAAGTGTACACAAACCAAAAAGTCGAGGGAACATGTTTCATGCAAACTCGTAGAAATCAAGAAGAAGAAAATTTACAGAACACACGGAATCTATTTAAACCGCACTTCTAATTATAAATTGTTAATCTAACTAATTTTCTATCACCAACTTTTGCTTTATTAATAACTTTATTCAATCAATTCACTAATTGACTATGAAACAGGCACTCAACCTAACCTCACTTTCTAAACCCAAGCACCGAACAGCTGTTTGTACTTTTGTGAAAAGAGATGGCCGATCATGCACCAGCTAAATAGTTTGGGTAAGTTCTTAGAATAAAGAACGAGAGGAAAGGCTATCTTAAGTAAAAACCCTGTACGTGTGATAAGCATTTTTGCTTCATGGCCAAGTGGCGAGTGGGTTAAGGGGGAATGTCGCCTGAAATGTCAAATTGGACCGAATGTCGCCTTGAAATCAAATTCGTCTCCGTAATACTTAAATACTTGGGGCATAAGCAAAGTGTTTTTAAATAGTAAAATTAAGTAAATTAATAAAATATGTTCCCCTCCTGTATACAAGCATAATTTTACTACTTTCATGTTCGAAACGCACACATCGCTTGGGTTCTACTACATATAGCAAAATGCTTACATTTTTGCGAGTGATGTCCTTTCCTCTAGTTCTTTATTCTAAGGGTAACATTAAACCATTTTCCGAACCCAAATAAACCTTGCTTAGTAGGTAAGTTCCGTGTGGATTTCCCTATACACCCTTGCACGCCCTCTCTCCAACAAACTGCGATGAATCAGCACAAGTGTGGTACGGCACTAAGTCTTCACGGTGATACGAAACTTTATGTCGAAAGTACGTTGAATTTTGTATACCGATGTTCTAGGCGTTATGCGCAGGGCCGACGAGAGGGGGGAGGGCAAAGTCGGTAAACCCCCCGGGGCCCGGGCTTTCAAAAGAGGCCCCGTCATCTAAGTCATCAACAGAAAATGTTTTCCATTTTAATTTTATATATAAAAAAATGTTTAATACACTAGACAGATTTTAAATTGAAAGTCACTCATTCAATTGTATATGGGCCCGTAAACGCTGTCTCTACGGGCCTGGTTATGCGTATTAGTTTACGGGGAATTGGTACATCAACTCCAAGCGGAGCTTGTGTATATTTTCCACCGAGTTTCCACGAGACTGAAATTCTGCTGGGTAGTCGTCGAAAGTATCTTTTTGAGACCATTTCACCAAAATGTATAAAACAATAAAATACTCACAAGATAAATTCCAAACTATTTAAAATGCTCACTAATTATGTTTTTTTAATCACAAAATAATTGGAGTGAAACAAAATTGCATCCATTTTGTTATTTTCGAAAAGAGGAAATAAGGGTACAATTTCCATTGACTATCCACGGTAATAGATTTTCTGCTGGGTTGTTAATAAATATAAAAGATGTTCAAATATCATCTGGGATAACTAGCAAGTTATAATACCGCCAAAAAATATGCAACATTTACCAAAAAATTTGCATAAAATTAACACATGCTATCAGATTTTTTAGATCGTAATTATTTTCCAATTTATTCAAGTTTTAATACAAATAAATCATAAAAAAAAGAAACACGAAGAAGAAAAAAAAAGATTCACCTCTATGGCGCTGACTCTCGCCTGACTGATTCCGGATCAATTCGTTTATGGACGATGTCAATAAAAAATAAGAATCATGAGAAGCATCAAATTTAAGGTGAATATAATTAAAAATGTGAATTAGTTTTACCGGATTTAACATAAAATCCGTAAGTGTGAAAGATTTTAAAGTCCAAAAAATCAAGCTAGCTGGAGAAATATGTTGATGACCCCCGCATCAGTGGAGGTAGCATTTGAGGTAATAATCTTGTTTTCTCTCGACTTCATTTCGGTTTGAGGAATTCCCTGAATTTTTTGCTTATCTTAAAAAACAGTGTTTTTTTATGAATAATGACAGTGAGATAGGATGCAGAACTTTATTTTGTAAGCGGATCTTGTTCACGTTATTAACGCCTGCGCTTTCATCAAAACACGATTTTAGATCCTCATTTCATTTTTTATGTCTTTTTTACAGGTAATTCGTCATCTCGATATTTCTTTTTTTTATTAGTTCTCATCTTAAGACATCCGCTCTTTACCCATAAAAGGTGTCAGTTGGAGTCACCTAGTTAAATTATTCCGAGAAACAATCGATGGTAATTTCACTATTGAAACAATTTCTCGACATGTAATGGCCTTGTAGCAATAATATAATAAGCATTATAATTATATAAACGAATACCTGGCAGTTTGATAAAACACGTGGTACTTTACAACACGTGGTCTTTAACGAATTTTCATGCGGTTTCCAGAAGGCGAAATTTGCATATAAAGATACCAGCGTCATCATGGATGGCAGAGCTGAAATCTGAAGCATAACACGATTTGTACCATTGCGTCACGTTATTTATCACAACGTGCTGTCGACTTTTTCGTTAAGATACAAACACCTTTCCTCAGAAAAGAATGGCATCTTCGCAGTTCTTACCTTACGTTGAAATTTAGAAAGATTTATGTACATTTCTCTTTGGAAATTCTACATTGGACAAAAAGGGGGTTTCTTACAGATTAGTCACTTGTAATCTTGTTTAATGTATGCTATAGGGATTCAGATTTTTTTCAGAGAATTGGGATTTTCAAAGTTTGCTCTTCAATGCATGAAATTCGACGATAACCTTTGAAAAAAAAAACAATTTTATTTAAAGTTCTAATAAATTTCCATTGAATTGAAACAATAAATATTTGCTTTTTATGAATACATCTAATTATGATTTATTTTTTTTAGATGAGAAAACCAATCATGATCAAAATGTATTGGGTACTCGCAACCATTTATTGTGCAGCATTCAAATGTAATTAAGGATCAATTTTAAACATAAAGGATAATGTTATCTTGAACTGGATCCAATAAACCACCATAACTTCAGACAGGATCAGCCTTTTGAATCTAAAAAACATGAGTCAACCAACCTTGAATATAAGCATAATAGGTATAACAAACAATTATTTTCTCAGGTACGTACAATTTCAGAAATTATATATCTTTTTATTATACGATGTGACCAAAGCTTAGGGGATAATCCTTTGATGCGTTAGCATGGTTTTGGCCGGAAGGGAATTAAGGAAAGTGAGGAAACTTGAGTCTTGTTTTTTTGTGTTGCTTCGAGCTAGACAACAGCCCAGAGACGGAGTGGATTATTGTAATTTCTTAATAAAAGCTCACGGGCAGACCTGGTCGAACGCGGGACCAATGGCATGGTGGTCGTGCTGCTCAACGAATTGGTCCAACTCCGTCTCCTTATCAATGTTTCGATGAAGGCAAAAATTATTTTAATTCGTATAGAGGACTTAATTAGGCCAGTAAAGTAGAGTAGAGTAGCGTTCTATTTTTCAGTCGAGTTGAAATTCTGTCTATGGCCCACTGGCCATTCGACTTTTTTTTTTTTTATATATATATGATGATGCCAAAGCTCAGGGGATGCCCTATGATGCTTAAGCACAGCCTTGGCAGGAAAGGAATTATGATGAGGGAAATGGGTTAGGAGGTTGGGTGAAGGATGTGTCGCCCCGTTTGAAAGTTTCAGGCTGATACGATGAGGGAAAAACAGAAGATGGTAAACTGTTCCACATTCATGTTCTGTTTAGAAAAGATTCCCGAAATTTGACGGTACGTCCAAATTTGACCTGGAGAGTATAGGGGTGGGAGCGATTTGTAGATTTTGTATCACGCGTTGCCATGTGTCTACAAGGAATCAGGCTAGCAATTTCGTTAGAACAACGACCATGGAAATAACGATAGAAGAGTGAGAGACAACCGACATTCCGTCGATGCTCCAGAGAGTCAAGGCCCTCGGAGATTGAGGGATCGCCAATAAGTTTAATAGCTTTACGCTGGACTTTGTCTAACCTGGACAGTGCGGTGAGACCGGCCCCTGCCCAAATATGGGAATTATATTCAAGTCTAGACCTAATGTGGAACTTGTAGATCAGCGCTAAGTCAGGTGGGGTGAAATATTTATTACATCTCTGTAGAAAACCCAAACATTTCATCGCACTTTTAGCGATTGCAAATATATGATCAGTCCAGCTAAGATTGCTGGATATCTCGATACCCAAGATATTAAGGGAGGGCGAATTTAGTATATTCACTCCATCGACTGTAATGGATTGGGGGAGAACCGGGCGTTTTTTAAGGGACATTAAACAGCATTGAGTTTTAGATGCAGTAAACGTAACACGATTTGGTCTGCCCCAAGCAAGGACCATAGAAATGTCGTTGTTTAATGATCTAAACATGCGTTCCCGATTGACTTCTGCAGCAATTCCACGTGAATTCATTACAGAATCAAATGAGTACGCGAAATCAAGAGTGCTGTCGTCGGCGAAACTATGAATAGGATTGAGAGTAACGGATAAGAGATCATTTGCCATTGGAACATGAGAGATCACTTGCCATTGGAACATGCGTAAATTAAGTTAAGTTAATAATATTGCGTAGTTCAAAACTCTGATGGTACCAGTTCACCTGGACAAGTCAAAGTTGTTCAACTAAACTACCATCTGAAAATGTATGTATACTACTTAAGCGCCTCTTAAAAGTCTGTCCGAATCCACTTCTTGGATTTGAAGCTAATTTGAATAAAACTGTAATTGACATCACTCTGAACAGAGCATTAATCATCTTGACAAAGATTATCCGCCAAAAGCAGTCCGGACGGCGGTTAATGTTGTAATACAATGAAACGAATTCACACAACTTCGAACATTTTCCCGAAACTTTTCGTTAACAACTTAAATAGCAAAGCTTCCACTTGGTTCTTTGGCAATACAAGGAATTAACAGTTTGCAGTGTTAATATTCTGTTGGGTGCCCTCTTTTATTGTAATTTTTTAATTTTTTAGTAGGTTGAGAACTCAATCTGATGATGCGAATAAGAAAATTTTAGCGATCTCGTGCTTCTGGATTAGATGCATTAATGTGCTGAATTACACAGGTCTTAAAATACCGGGGTCATGTCAGTTGTTGGAAAGCTGAGGGTCATTTTCGAAGTAATTTTCTGCGTAGAATCCGAATCCGGGGTCAGAATTAACCCATCACGTCAGGATTTTGAGATATTTGAGTTTATGTACCCGAAAAACGGCGTTTTTTCCTACTTTTGAGGTTATGTACAGGGTGCAAAAAAATTTTGTGGTCTGTCTCTCCAGTTACATCATTTAGTACCACTCTTACCCATTAATTTAAGAGTTCAAGCGATCAATTATGATTTTTTTCGCAAAGTTATGGCTATTCGAAGTTACGAAATATATCCCTTCGACGTCATTAATGCAAATGCTTAATGCAAATGCTAATGACGTCGAAGGGATATATTTCGTAACTGTACATAGCCTCAAAAGTAGGCAAAAACACCGTTTTTCGGGTACATAACCTCAAATATATCAAAATACTGACGTGATGGGCCAATTCTGACCCCTTAGCTTTCCAACAACTAAACCATGTTGACCTGTGTTATTAGAGCAAAATTGATATTTATTTGATAACATAAAGGTATGTCAAAGTCAGAACTGTAAGGATGATTGTAAAAAGAAACTTGAAGGCAGACAAAGTTCATAAGTACTGTAGACTGTATAAGGAAATAAAAAGGTATGTGGAAAGTTCTAAAGGATTTGATTATTGGCTCGACTAAAGGAAACGATAACGATATCATTGATTTTGCTAAGAGAAAACTACAAAGAGACATACATATTGCGAATAAGTTTAACAAATAATTTATTAAAAGTGTGCAACAAATTAATGTCAAGTAATACCGTCTATTCCTTTGATAAGAAATATACTGCACGACAACTGATAAGATTATCTACCCGAAAAAAAGATACGAAGTGGAAACATAGTTGTCGCAGTTTTTATGTCCCATGTCCCATGACTCTGCGTATAAGCATATATGTGTTTTCACTCTGTACCTTTCCTTCGTGTAAGATACAGGGCCAGATTAACCTAGAAGTAACGAGGCATTGCCTCGGGGCCTCCACCATAGCGAGTACTGACATTTTCAAAGAATTAAGTTTGTGATTTAAATTTCTTTTAAACAGCCCCTTTCTCCTATTTATCAGTAAATTTTTGCGGAGCTTCTATTTCATATTGAACGAACGACCTCTCAAATGCTCAAAAAGCGTACTTTTACCCACAGCGCATTTTCTCCTTCCCTTTTATAGCTCATAACCTTAAATTTTAACTTGAACAGAAACAAAGTTAAACCTGACCTTTCTTCCTTCAGTTATCTCTTCGCTGCCTGCTGTAACTAGACTTCCGAGATAGCAAAATTTATCCACTTGTTCGGTTTCCTGCTCTTCAAGATAAACTTCATGTTGTCTCCTGGGGTTCAAGCTCATAAGTTTGGTTTTAGCGGCATTTATCTTAAGCCCTGCTCTGCGACCTTCTCTGCTCAGGGCTTCGGACATTACGGTTACATGACTTTGTTTGTTGGATAGGAGGTTTACATCGTTGGCATAGTTAAGGTGGTTAAAAACGTTCCATCTAATTCCTCGTGATCATTAATAATGACAATCAGGAAAATGGAAAAAAGGAAATCATTAATGACAATCAGGAACAGCAAAGGTGATAGTACGCATCCTTGTCTGACTTCCACCCCCCCCCCCCCCCCCCCCCCCGATCCCGTTAAACAATCTTAATAGATGTGCAAATCTACCCCTCATTCCTTGGTAAATCCCAGATCCGGCACTGTAAGAATCGCATTTATATGCCCGCACATCAATATTTCGAAAACAACACGTTTCAAAACCACCTTTCAACCCTTCCAATCGGAGTTTTTAAAAAAACCTTTTAGGTACTTTCATTTAGGGTTATATAGACTACATATACTAAATTACAGATAAATCGGAAGGGTGGGGTTTCGTAAGCCTCGACAAATGTAATATTTTCTGCAAAATATTTCTGAATTGTCCGCCTTGAACTCAATTTGTATATTATAAGGATTAAATAGGTCTCCACCATGACTCTGCCTACACGCCCCCGTTCCAGTTAATCCGGCTCTGTGTAGATATAAGAGAAATGTATGATGAACTTAATCAGTTGTCGCGGAGTGTATACTCCCATTCTCGGAGGTTTATATTGGTAGATGTTCAATCCTTTATCCCCCTGTCTACAATGTCCATAAAAGATGTCTTACCATATTTTATGGCAACGCCATCTCAAAAACTATGTGTGTGGGCAAATTATGCTATGACATATCACTTCTGGCTAGACTATGACGTTGTCAAGACCGAAAAGGACTGTGATTAGGGGTTTGATTACAGTAAAGAATTTGGAGTTCGCCGAGCTAGAAGAGATGAAGAAGTTAAGAAAGCGAAAGTTATGAGTGAATCCGTTTCTCGCAAAAAGAGAAGTTATGATTGACATGTTCTTCAATATCTTAATCATCTAATGTAGGGGAATGGAGAAAATGATCGAAATTTCTGCCGTAATTTTAATATTTTAGATTGAGGTGGCAATTAAAAAACAAAATACACAAATGTAATATGCAATTTCTGTAATGGTTTTTAATTTCACTCAGACTGTTCACTGTTAAATTCTTAGGAAATTTCTACCCATGCCTTATTTTTCATGTCGCACTCCTTTTCTTGGTAAAAATTAATATATAATTTAATAATTTCAGTACGCGTCAGTTTAATTTCAGCTATTTTGAATGATAAACGTCAAAGTTATATGGCAGGCAATATGGTAGGCCATATATGGCATATCATGAATTATTGCCATGTCTGCGCGGTCTACACTGGCAATTCCGTATCAATAACTTATGGTGTGCCATCATTTATGGACAGTGTAGATGGGGGGTAAGAAGCGTGCATGGAGTTGTGGTTTGTGAGCAATTCACTAAATTAGCCGAGAGAACTGAATTCTTAGTAGAACTCTCGTTTCAGGCAGGCAATATGGTCGGCCATATCGGCTGATGTCAGATTGGGAGAAATATTTGGATGAGAGATCAGTAATAGGCGCTGTATTACTTGATTTCAAACGGCCGGTTGAAACAATATCACCATTAATATTTCTGTCAAAATTGCATGTCAACCGTGGTAAGGGAGAAGAAAGAAAAAATTTACTCAAATAACAATTTTCATGTGTTTTAATGGGAAGACCGTTTCTTGTGTTCGGTTTATTGGAGTACTGAGATTAGAATGCGTCAATGACATCAGTATTTCTCTTTGGTCTTGGTTAAGAAGACAGTGTGCTTAAACTGTCATGTTAAACAAAATCTTCAATTTACACGTATCTAACTAAGGTATTGATAACAATGCCCAACCATAGACTTCCAATGATTCTTGCACATCTAGTAATAAGAAATAAAGTCAGCTGGTACAGTAAACTCTATGAGCTAGCAGATAAGTATGGTGTTACCGTCAATCCTGCCTTCCTTAATACATGCGTCGAGGAAATTTGCTTAAGAGAGGTTGAATGGAGTTGGAATAAATGCTTGGAGCAAGCGAGACTAAGCGTCAGGCATGATTTGTATCCCGATTTAAGACACCACTGGGATGAAAATGCTAGTTATTTTAACGACTAGTATAGCCTAAAGCTTATAAAATATGTTTTTTTGTGCAGAGGCGGTCTGATTTTTCTCAATGCGAACCCGTTCAGGGCCGAAGGTACGTCCTAATGCTGTATCTGCAACTTAGATCAAGATGAGGACATGGTGCATTTTATTGGCATATGCCCTATTTTTAAGCCATACCGAACTCAGTTTCTGGGTAGGGCGGTTCTTAGCCGCTGCGAAGTGATTCAAGTTTTTGAATTGTAAGAATTGGATAGCCTTGTCAAACTACTGTAGTGGTGCATTTAAATATCGCAAAATGCTAATAGAAGAATATAATGCCTAGACAAAAGTTAGGTCAGTATACATACACACATGGTTCATTTTTTTTCTAGCACCAAAATATACTTCCATTAGTATCGAACTGTTCTTTTTCTCTACTTTCCCTGAATGTGATCCTTTTCCTGCTATCACTCTTGTTTTTTCTTTGTTTTTTTCTTCCGTCTTTTATATATTATTAATCTTATTATGACAAACACAAATTCTTTAGTATATCTTGCGAATATCGAGCGCTAAAGTTATTACCAATCGAGACAGACGTAGTCAATGGTAGTCAATCAATTCGTTGTTTTCTTTTTATATTTCTTTCATTGTTCTTTGAATTAGTATTTTTCTACATATATTTTTGAATTCACAAATAAAACGCTAGGATTAATAAATTAGTTATTATTATTTATTATAATTAATATGATACTTTTTAGTTATAGGTGTAGAACTTTGTTAAAGGCCCAAGATATGATATGCTACTGGATTTACTTTACTTTACTTTACTTTACTTTATTATTATTAAATCTCCAATTTTGTTCAATCATCTTGCTCAGTGGTGGCCAACATTTTGCATACTATGCCCCATTTTTTTTACAGACAAGTTCAGGGGCCTTATTACGGAACACGAAAACGAAACGAAGGCTAGAAACTAGACACGTTCTTAAACGACAAAGTACAAATTTGTCTCGACTAGAAATTCGTTTCCTTTTCGTGTTCCGTAATAAGGCCGCTGTGCCGTATAACTCGAGCACTTTATATACCTTCTTATGTTCATGGTTAGTGGTTGGTGAACAGAAATAAGGATAGAATCTGCTTCGCTGAAATTAATTAAGTTACGCCAGTTTAATTAAGCACCAATTTACAATAGTCAGGAATGATCTCCTGTACTAGAGGTGCTATAGCTTCCAGAAAGTCTTCTTTGGTGAAGATAACTCTGAGCCACAGTTTTTGGCATTGAGAGCGAGATCAGCTTGGAACTTGGAGTTGTCTGTTCTCTATGCTTGCTAGAAGGAGTCCTGGACCTGGTGTATGTTTAATAACCTTTTTAATAGAAGTATGTTTATATAAAACAATATCTATTACAGCACATAAACATTACTTACTATTAATGAAACTTTTGAGCCACTTATCCATTGCGCCACGTTTTGGTCACCCCTGATCTAGCTACTCAACTTCTGCCTTCCTTCGGCCGCTTCTTATTAATAGATAGCTATACTGATTATCGCAAACAAACGTAACTTCATTGAAAATTTGCCTTTTACTATCCAAACGATCGTATCTATCTAAATGAATGAATTGTTAACTAGCACACTATAATATTAAAATAGGTTGAAAGAAACAATATTCAAATTCATTGAATAACAAGAGCTATTTTGTAGCGTATACTAATTAATTCATACATTAATAACAAATTTTACGTTTGAAATAAATAAATATCGAATATGTAGATATTTCTTGTCCAATATTGTTCTTTTCATCTTTTCACCAGCCACTGGGCATGTTATGGACAACACGTGTGACTTCCGTAATACCTGAATTTAATCAACCAGTTTCGACCTCACTAGTTCGATTAAGTTCTCAAATCCCATCATATTCAAAAAACGAATTTGCAAAAACAAACATCATCAACAATCTGTGTTTCTTTTTACATAAGGTTTTTAGCAAGATTGAACTTTAAACCGGCCATCCTGACTACATCTATCATTCAAAATATACAAGTGCCACACAAAAATTTCTGACGCCGTGCCCACCTCAAGGAGGTCAGAACCCCCTTACGAAAGCGGATTTTCCTTAGATATAAAAAACAAATCGCATGTGTCCTGCTACATATTGTGGCGACGATATTCTTTTATATAAAAAATTCATCAAAATAATATTGCAAATATCGACGTCACCATAGACCTGTTTCGTGAAAGTCTTTAAAGAATTTATGATAAAAATCGAAAAATTTGCGTTATCGAACCAATTGAAACGGTGCAGATGTGCGCCAATCCAGTTTTATTATATTTATTTTACTCCGTGGCTCCTATGAGAATGCTTTTTTGCTCTCTCCATTTTTTCGCAATCTTATGTTTAACATTTTACTCAAAAAGAACGAAAAAGTTTCTAAAGTCTGTACCGGTTTTTATAATAACATTCAGTTTATCCGAAAACATTCCTTTACTTTGTTTGGACTTGTTGGCCACCTTTGCAGTTGTTTTCGAATTCGTGTTTGGTATTAATCGTGGGACTTCACCATTTAAACTTAAGCCGGAGAGAAGGTGCTCTTAGTTCAAATCGTGAACGCGAACTGTTCAGATCAGATATTGAAGAAGAAAATTATTTAAAGTTGAAAATTTGTTCAATTTATTTTGTTTAAACTTTTGTGATTATAAAACAAGATTAAAACTATTACGAAAATGGTGTGCTCAAGAAATAGTGCTATTATTGTTGTTGGAATTGTGGTTTTCTGTGCAGTTAGCTCCTATGCTGCTGTTTACACTCAGCCTGCTGCTAAACATCCTGGTTAGTATATTATTTTTTTATTTTATATTTTTAAGGTGTTTTGTTAAAATTAGACGTTCTACTACAGTTAAAATGATTCAAATTTCTTTAAAGTTCTCATTACGATACAATTTAAAATCGTGCGGACAATAATAAAGCGAATTAGTAAAACATTGAACCGGTCGGGACTTTCCACCTACTACAATAATTGTTTTTTTACTTGAACGCGTGTGCGGGTTGATGTCAGTCTTGCTTCATTATGAAATCAAATAGCACAACGTTTTTTTTCTTAGTTTCTCAAGAACGGATGACAAATGAGAAACACAAAAAATCTCGGAAACTATAAAATAAAGTAAAAACAAATGTCGTCATACTTATAAATCAAGAGAAAGCAAACAACTCCTCTTATCGGGTCGAAAACGAGTTGTTAAAAGTAACAGAGAAGAATAATTAGTGAATTTAATTAAGAAGAACTGAAGAAACAGTGACAGTACAAAACCGACCAAGAAGATTAAAAAAATTAATTATTTGCGCACAGGTTTGACCTCCGCTCTTTCAGGCGATATACGCTATCTTAATGAAACTGTTTCTTCCCATCCAAGATTTACTATTTCGTTTGAGGTCAGATATATAGGAATATAATCAAGTGAAAATTCGTTGGCATTTGTGTGAATTAATGAGCTTATATTATAAAAAAATAATGAGCACTAAAGACGGGTATTCATTTTATATTAAAGTCAATCGTGCCTGCAAAATGGCCCAGGGTGATCTTGTCTCTTTGAATACTCGCAATCAGTGTGATGGCATTTATCAATGATTCTGAAAGCGAAAGATTTACATACAAGATGTGTTCACCTGTCTTTATACAGAACAAAAGAGTTTTTTTTTGATACTAGTTTTATTCCCTTTAAACCCATCAATCAAAATTGGTTGTGAAATGTTTTTTAAGTCATGATTGGCGAGCCAATTTGTCTACCTAAGTTAAAAGTTAAAATAAATGAGTCATTCAACCAAATGAGTTTATCTTACAAGATCATCGTCTCGTCTCACTACTGTCCTTCAACCTCCACAAAGGTACAATTTAGACAGCTTCCACCTGATCGGAGATTATGCTGATCATATTCATAAACATTTCCTTGACCTGAATTTTGTACGATTCAACTAACTTATAAGGTAACCCGGCAATTCCGGTCGTTTGGTTTCACCTTACAATGACCGCGCTTACGTGTTTTTTTTTTGCCTAGTGGCATTATACAACATAAGACAAATTGATCAGCCATTGACATCATGCCTAGTGAATTATTTATTACTTGTTGTTTACGGCAATTTTGTTTAAAATATTGTTTACGTTTCTCATGTTTTTAATGACTTTGATTAATCAACAATATTTTATGAGTTATAAAATTTTAAAACGCGAACTAATTGGATTTATTAAAGCAATAAATCTTCGAAATATTATAACACCTCGGTTTATCTAGTTTTCATAGCTTCTAGTCGGAATAAACTGATCAATATGAGTTGTTTCTGGGAAATGTAACTTAGTTAGTAGTTATTCTAACAAACGTTTTAAATTGTAGATTTTTGAAGACCAATGATTTGGTTTTATATATTAAAAAAAAAGGATAGAGACAAGCCCGGAAAGCATGACAGTTCGACCATTTCATCACCAAGCGTTTCGTCACTATTTCATTTCTGTTGTACCACAGATTAACCAATATTTGCACACACAAACAAAACTGCATGCTCTCGTAACCAAAGAGCAAAGAAAAACGCTGATGTCATTGACGCATTTTAAGCTCAATATTTCAAGAAAACGAGCACAAGAGAGTTTTCCCTTTAAAACACAAGAAAGTTGTATAAGAGAGACACTTTTTATCGCGTTCACATGTTCAGAATATTTGTAGATTAACCTCAAGTAAAATCCAATTTAAGACTTTAAATATATTGCGAGAAATACTACGAGAAAGTGCAATTCCCCAAACTTTTCCTTACGATTACTGTGGCAAGTTTTGGTTTGTTTACACCACCAATGCTCAGCTGTTAATGTCAGCTTCCGGGCTTGTATCTACTAGAGTAGGCTGTGATATTTCCTTCCCATACTGACATTTTCTTGTTTACAAATTCACAATTAGAGCCGGCGTTGAAGATACGAAGTACAGGATCTGTGCCATACAATCATTTAAAAGAGAAACTGAGAGAACTAACAATAAGAGCCGAAAGAAAGGCACTAATTTATCAAAGCCTTACAAACTTTAATTATTTAGCAATGAAATAGTTCTAAAACATTTTTCAATAGCACTTTACAACCTGCACGTGAAATCTATAGCAAATTATTGCTACGCGGATATAATAAAAAGCAAATGTGCGTCGATAAAAACCAGGTCGCTTATATGTAGAAGAAAGATGTTTCAAACACTCTAAAGCGCTTCGCACTCCATGTTTTAAAAAAACGTTTGGATCTATTCAAATTAGAACCAATAATTTTCAAGAACATTGCCAAATTTTTATATTGGCGCCAAATTCTCACCTGAACTATATAAATCATACGTTTTCGCTAAAAGAACATCGTGGCAAGAAAAAAAACTTGTTCTTTATTTCCTTGCAAACTCGTTCAATCACGTGAACTGGTTTGTTGTAAAAAAAATTGCTAAGAGTTTGATGCAAACTTAATTTCCGTATTGTGAAAAATATAAATTTCTTCAAAAATATCAATTAGCCAATCGAAGATGTTATGCGTCACAGCCGTTGCAAGCATTAATCTTTATGTAATTTTTGAATAGTCTCAAAGAAGATTTATCTAATTCAATGGAATTTTCATAATAGAAATAATTTTCAGCGAAATTGAATAAATAAATGCCGTAATGCGTCAATAATAGTGCAAATTTTGCCCCTTTCGTCCAATTTTGCAAAAGAAAAAAACATTTTTGCAATTTAAATTAAACTATAATGTCCGTCCGAGCGACAAGAGAATGACCCAATCGGTTTTAAACCGAAAGAAAAAAACAACGGCTTAAACTCGTTATCATTGATATTTTATTGTGCGTCATTTAAGTTATCTTGATAAACAAATTTTACTTCTTATTTATTAGAATATTTTTGCAGTTAATAAAGTTTTTTGAATCATTATCGATAAAAAAAATTTGAGTCATTTTGTGTCTCAGAGTAGTGAACGCAAATTCACATTTGAATAATTTAATTAAAATCACAAACAGTAATAATTGACTTGTTTATTTGAAAATAATTTAAAACAAAATTAAATTTATTAACAATATTGTTTTCTTATTTTTTCCAGAATATCCCGATAAATGTTATGACAGGCTTACAAAACGCTCAATCATTCCTGGAAAAGAATACAAGCCAAAAGGAATTTGTACGGTGATGACCTGTGACGTTGAAAAATACACGATTTCTGTTGAAACGTGTCCCTTTATTGAAGTACCTGGATGTGTAGAATTACCTGCCAATCCAAAAATGTCTTATCCCAAATGCTGTCCGCAATACTTATGTACTGATGCGAGCGGCAAAACCGTCGTTTTGGATGCTTCAACCATGTAACAAGCAGATCATCATTGATCATTTAATATATCCACAATTCACCTGCAAACGTTCAACGTTACCGTAGTATTTTAAATTATTAATTAGAAGGATCCAGAATGTAGTATTTAAGATTTATTTATTTATTTTCGCATTTGTATATACATAAATTCATTTGTAATCATTTTGTGTAATTAAAAAGTGTATGCGATATTTGCAATTATACCAAAATTTAAATATTATCACGTACAAATATAAGACTATTTAATATTTAAATTTGATTATTTAAAGCGGAAAATATAAAATTATATGAATTATGAATTTCTATTATTCGCAAAGCTCTTTGGGTTTCACAGGGGCTCTACAAACTACACCAACCGCGACAATGGAGACTATGTTTCATTTCCTGCCTCAAGATATTTAGAAACTGTAAAATGTGCATAAGGGCGGAAAGAGTCAAATTGTTAGAAATTCACCGACATAGGCCACTGATATTTCTTAAATTGTTTAAAGTTAAGTTAGTTCGCGGCCAACGGTAGTAAACAAGTAGACCTCACAAATATGGTCCGTTGTGTTACCACTACAAAGGAACCTCAACCTAAATCGCTCTAGCACTACCATGCAGGGATTGGTTGAACCAGCCGCAGCTATTGAGTAATCTGGTTAGGTCCTTGAGCTCCGCGCTGGCGAACTCCTCTAGTAATTGCCAAAGGCCGGAAACTTTTTCCTGTCTAGTCCAGGGCATTCGTAAAGCAAATGCTGAATGCTTTCAACCTCCTCCTGTCCAGGCAACTCCGACAGAAATCCTTGGCAGTAATACGCATGCGAACTGCACGACTACCAAAACTAAAGTGACATGTTATAGCCACAGGGAATTTTTTGAGATTTCTCCTTTTATTCCACTCTGGCCACATCCTTCTTTACATGCCACAAGTTGACAGACCGATCCCCCTGCGCTCCACTAGCTGAACAGCTTTTAGGTCGATCTTCCTTTTTACTGAGATTTGAGGACGTCCGATTTATCTGTCTATTTGTGAAGCGTTCATCTGCGAACCTTCTTTCGCCAGAACATCGGCTGCCTCGTCACCCGTCGCATCACTATGACCGGGTACCCTGCACAGTAGAGCAGCAGGCTTTCGAGATCAGTCCGGCATCTGCGCAGTAGCGGTGATTTAATCGTGCTTGAGTCGAGCGCTTTGATGGCCGCTTGACTATCGCTATACAAGCAAATTTCGTTACGCTTTTGTAGGTCGTTGTGCGACAGCAATACTATTGTCGCACTTTCAATGATCAGGACTTCTACTTGAAATCCACTGCAGTGATCCAACAGTCGATACGAGTTCCGTATGTTGAGGCGGTCGGAGAAAATTCCCGTTCCCACCCGTTCCCCTTTTGAACCAGCCGTGAAGATCGATATACCTGTCATTAGCAGCCACTGACGACCGTCCCATTCCTCCCTACTAGGTATTCTAGTCGAAAAAGCTTTCTCGAACTTATTGTAGGAACGGTATAGTCAGTACTCTCCTGCAGATGATCCGCAGAGTGGCATTACGAGCAGCACTACACCTACCGTGGAGGTCCTGTGGGGGGAGATGGAGCTTTGTCTCCAACGCGGTAGTTGGCGTTGTACTTACAGCTCCTAAGATACCCAAGCAGACGGCTCTTTGAATTTTGGTGAGCTTCTTAAGGTTACAGATCCTATCAAGAGCGCCCCAACCAAACTAAGATTCCGTCAGTCAGAATTGGTCTCAATATCGATGTATACATTCAATTAAATATATGATTACTAATTCCCCATATCTTACCCAGGGTTATCTTGCAGCATAAAACGCTATCAAAGCCTTTGTCACGCGCTCCTCAATGTTGATGCCCCAGTTTAGTTTGGAATCAAGAATGATAAACAAATTTTTCACTTTGGTATTTATGGTTAAGGTATTGCCCCCCAAGCTTAGGTGGTTCAAAGGGTTCGATTCATCTTCTCCCTGTGAATAGCACCATTTTAGTCTTTTGAGCATTGGCTACCAAACCGCAGTCATTTGCTCATCTATGTATTACGCCAAAGCTCTCTCTCTGTGAATTCGCTTATGGTGCTTAAGAACTTCCCTGATACCAATGTCTGAACCACTCAGGAGAGACAATCAAAGATGTTTCACGTACTGGAGCTGAAGCCCCTCTACGACTATTTCTTCGTAGAGTTCTCTTCATTCCTTTCTTTAAGGCTTTGTATTTGCCACAAATTTATGGCACAGTTTAAAGCCTTCCTACTCTCCTTCTTCAGTAATTCCAGCTCCCTGTCCCAGCATGGGTTGGGTTCAGTTCCACCACTTCAGTTGGATTGCAGGCTTTACGATACGCCTCTTCGACAGGCTTCTGTAGAGTGTACAACTGTCTTCCTACGTCCACTGTATTGGGTATACCAGGCTTCCATGACGTCAGTCATTCTCTTAACAGCTCCTGGTACTTCTGATTATTTGAGTTCTTAGGGAGCCTCCCGTTACGCCTCTCATGTGTCCCATAGTGAATGTCAAAAGATATGAACATGGACAACATCGCCACATCAGCCACTCTCCAATTGAGCGCTTTATCCAATAATTTAACATTGTTGAGGGGGGTTTCGTCGATAACCTTCTCATACGTCTGCCATTCACAAAAGTTGAGTCGGTCCGCCTATTTAAATTATCTTAGCCTCTACGGCTGTCGTTTGTTCTACCCCACACTGTATTGTGAACATTCGTATCGCAATCTAATACTAGCCTGTTCTTGTATTACTTTACTAAACTCCCCACCTGGAGACAAAACAAATGAGACATGGCAGCTAGCCTGTGGCCAGAACACACGTACTGAATTTTGGCAGTAACACTTGGCCTGAACTGCTTACTTGACTGGATAGATAGTTATGCTATCTGAGTTTACGCAAAATAGATTACCGATACGGTCTGGGAGCCCTCCTGAATAGCCAGGCTTCCTCTAGCAGCATTATGTTTAGTTTCTCTCCCACAAAACACCGACAGATCATTATAAGTTAACTGCCGCGGTACCATCAATTAAAGGCTCCCCGCTTTTCTTATTGCCTCCTCGTCTTCATTCAGGGCGGTTGCGCCTCCCCATACCTTTCTACACGAGATTCGTTTCACTTGGAGGTATCTTTAACGCAGGAATTCTGATTTCTTAGCCTCTTTAGAATGATAACCTTGCCACTTTCAAATTCACTCCACACTAAAGATTGGGCATTCCCTTGACGGTTTCGCATAATCAGGTCTTGGACTTCTGGTTTACTCCCTTAGGTTATGTTAGGTTAAAGTGGCTGCCTAAGAAGGCACACTTAGGCCAAAGAGGCCCTTTGTGCTACCACGTTGAGGCTTGAATTTAACAAACCCCATAGAATTACCTAAGGAATAAGAGGGTTAACATGTTGCCCCCTGTGCACCGAACCAGTTTCTTGTATCCAGTGGAACCAGTTCACGGGAAGTCAAAATAATTTTAACTGGGCTGTGAAGGGTGTTCAGCCCTAATTCGTCGTCGGGAACCATTTTGAACTCCTGATAAATCGAGTCAGGTCTCTGACATTCGTGGAGCCTAGCTCGGTTAACTCTTCAAAGAAGGGGGAGCCCAAAACCGGTTCCTACGGTTGGCTAGGGCCGGACAGTTACCGAGGAGGTGAAGTATCGTTTCCTCTTCCTCTTCGTCGTGGCAACTCCTACAGAAGTCGTTTGAAGGCACGCCCAGCCTATCGGCGTGTCTACCTATGAGGCAGTGACGCGTGATTACTGCTACTGTACTGCTAATTATATTGCGTCCGAGTAGGATGAGCCCTCTTGACCGCTTAGGGTCATGCTTTGGCCATATCTGTCGGGTAATCAGGCAGGTGTGTTCCTCTTGCCAGTTAGTGTTAGCAATCTTGAGAGCCTCCTGTGAGAGTTTCAGTTTGCATGTAGCTAGCGGTTTACCTAGCTGGTGGTTAATGTCCTATTCAGGACGTGTGGTATCGATTCTCGCTAGTTCGTCGGCCCTACAATTGCCCGGAATATGACTGTGTCCAGGAGCCGTACTTTCAGATGCTTAGCTATGTCATTTAGTGTTGAGCGACATGTTATAACCATTTTGGAGGTTGTGTATTTAATAGCGGCCTGACTATCTGTGAAAATACATACGCTGTCTGTAGGTAGCGTTAGTTGATTCAGGCGGTCCGCAGCTACCTTTATAGCCATGATTTCTGCTTGAAACACTCTGCAGTAGTCAGATAAGCGGAATGAGACATCGAGGTCCAAATGTTCCGAGAATATTCCTCCACCCACTTTGCCTTCCAATTTGGAGCCGTCAGTGCAGAGATGCACTGAGTTCCTCCATTGGGGAGGACCTTTCTCCCATTCCGATCTGGTGGGAAAGAAGGAATCGAATTTTGTTCCAAAGAAAGGCTTGCGCGAGGTGTAGTCGATATTGCTGGCAGTCCTTCTGTCCAATATTTTGGAGTGACCGAAATCAGTTCGTTTCCAGGTCTGGATTGAGTTAAGCCTAATGGTGGCTGATGATGCGGTTTGCTTTCAGGGCTTTAGAAGGTGTGGTTCTCAGGGCACCTGTTATCAGCAGTGCTGCCATCCTCTGAACTTTGTCCATTGCTTTGAGATGGGTTGCTATATTTAGTGCCGGCCACCAGACAATCACCCCATACATAAGTATAGGCCGTATGACACTTGTATAGAGCCAATTCACAATGCGTGGTTC
This sequence comes from Leptarthrus brevirostris, assembly GCA_964036015.1. Taxonomy (NCBI): domain Eukaryota; kingdom Metazoa; phylum Arthropoda; class Insecta; order Diptera; family Asilidae; genus Leptarthrus; species Leptarthrus brevirostris. The sequence continues at coordinate 14,362,007 of OZ038373.1, forward strand.
CATACCCCATCTATTCCCTATAGCCTTCTTACACGAGTACAGCGCTACTGTAGCTTTCCGTACTCTTTCTTGGATGTTAGGCTTCCAGGTAAGTTTTCTATCTAGGACTAGACATAGATACTTAACCTGATTACACAGTTCCAGCCTTACCCCGTCTAGTGTAGGGCAATTAATAGGAGGTATTTTATGCCTCCGAGAGAAGAGTATTAACTCTGTTTTGTTTGGGTTTATACCCAGACCACACCCATCACTGATGTGATGAAATCTTGGAGAGGGCGTGTTGTAACACCTCAGCTAGTGTATTGGGGTGCTTACCCGAACATATCAGGACAATATCATCGGCGTAGGCAATAACCTTGTGACCGGACAACTCCAGGTTTATGAGTAACTCATTCAGAGTTAAGTTCCATAAGAGTGGTGAAAGGATTCCTCCCTAAGGGGTTCCTCTAGTTACCACTCTTTGGATATTGGATCCTCCTAAGTTGGAGATAATGACCCTGCTTTTTAGCATGAGCCTCCTCAAGGATGCCATTATCGCCTCTGATCTAATATTGTTAAAAGCACCCTCAATATCAAGGAAGGCTGCAAGTGAATATTCTTTCTGTAGTAGCGAATGCTCTATGATTGCGGTAAGCTCATGTAGGGTTGTCTCTACGTACGAGCATGTTGCGAGAGAGACAACTTGGAATGATTGATTGCCTCTTTAATGTAGATATCTAAGAGTCTCTCCAAGGTTTTGAGCAGGAAGGAGGAGAGACTAATGGGCCTAAAATAATTGGGCTTATAATGTGAGGCTTTTCCTCCTTTAGGGATAAAGACCACCTTCACCTTCGTCCATGAGGATGTAATATACATAGGTGAGGTTAAGGCAAGCCTCATAGATGACCATTAGCCACGGAATCAGCATCTCGGAAGCTAGTTGTAGTTCAGCTGGGATGATGTTATCTAATCCCGGTGATTTGTAGGGCTTGAAACTTCGTATCGACCATTTCAGTTTTCTCACATCAAGTATCCTGTGGACCAGTTCATGGTCGCTTGGAGTATCTGGCAACTCAACACCGCTGGTTGCCGAGCATCCCGGAAAGTCCGTGCTTACAAGTAACTCCAGCGACTCAAGACTGGATGAAGTCCAACTACCATCACTTTTGGTCAAGAGGCTTGGGGTGATGGGCGTTGTTGAGAGGATTTTCCGCAAACGACTCGCTTCAGAGGTGCTTTCGATTTTATTACAGAAGCCCTCCCATGAGGATCGCTTACACCCTTAGTTTGATCAACCCGTCCTCCAAAAGTGAATTTACTACAATGTCACCAGCATTTTGAGGAAGGGGAGTCAATAGCTCTTAAGATGGCTGCCTTCAAGACCCTTTTACCTACTCTCATCGATAACACCAAGATGGGGATGCTTTTTTGCACCTCCTCCCACCTTGGATATATCACCGTCCTGGTGAATTCCTGTCCTCTTCCCTAGGCCCGACGTTCTCTCCTTTGCTCACATGTCTTTCCCTGCTGAGATCTGAAGTCATACTGGGTACCGAGGACATCTTCTGACGGATACGATCCATCTTCTCCTTGGACCGCCTTTTAGCCTTTGCGCGGATCCGCTTTTGCTTCACCTTACTGGGCTCCTGCGTTACCCTTTACGTGCTTACTTTGATGTAAAGGGTGGTGTTAGATAGTAATAATATACAGCCCCTTAACATAAACGTACTGAAACATTATTTTTGGGTATTATTAAAGGTTCTGTTGTTAGCTGGAAGCTTTTAAAGTGGTTTTGTACTAATAAATAATAACATAAAAATAAATTAAAGGTTTCTGAAGAGTTTAGAATAATATTGTGGTTTAGAACATATCAAACGTTAGAGCACATGTAAATCGTGAATTGAATTAAATTTTGATACTGTTGTATACCTATAAAATGAATCATGTTCTTTCTACCTCCAAAAAATTAAATTGACCTGAACCTGAACTTTTTATTACTATATTATCATAGTTCTAACTTACTCTAATTTGTAATTCTAAACAATTTTTTTCTGTGCAAAAATACTTTTCTAATTTTCCACGCTATTGTTTTTGCCTACAACCTAAGCTTTTAGTATTCATGGCGTACTGTAAATTTGTAGAAAATCAACAAAAACTTATTTATGTTGAAGCTGCTACTCGGAGTATTTCTCACGCTCAGTAATTGCATACTATTGAAAATATTGTAATGATCGCATCCCAAGGCAAATAAATTATTCATTAAGCATATTTCCTTCCGAAACGTTAATTTATAGGTATCCTTGCTTTCCCTATAGAAATTCTTAATTAACTGCAAAATATTTGTTGCAGAATGATAAATTGCGCATCATTTAGAAAATATATAAAGACATGCTTTAAAGTGATTTAATTTAAAGATATTCAAAAACGAAGACGTTAAATAATTTGCTTTACAAATAAGAGCAATTAAATTATGTTAATTATTTCTGTTCCACCTGCGCTTTATATGAGACGCTGTTGGAGGCAGCTACTGTTTTGTCATATTTGTCCGCTTTAAAGTAAACAAATTTATAGTCGCGATGAAACAAATATTCAAATTCCGAGCTTGCGGCTTAGACTAGTTCTAACTCTTTTTTAGTAACCAATATATCAGAAATCTTCGCATGGCGTGTATGGGATTTTATTAACCAAGGTTATCACCGCCTAGAAATGAATGACAAATTCACTAATTTTAGCTAATTAACGTATTACTATTAAGTAAACGACATACGACCTTAATGAGCTCGTAGAGGTTAAATACAATTATTACGAACTATAAAAATCGTCTCCTCTGCATAAACAATAATTAAACAGAAAATGTATTTCAGGTCGAGAAACTCTTAACGAGATTTCAGAGTTTAGTTTCATAACATAACTCACTTAAATTGTGCAATAACAAAAAGCAGTTTATGTTTGGTCAGTGGATTTTTTGTAAATATCGTTCTAGGTCCGGGACACAATTAAATTTTTGTTTGTTGTTTATGATCCTTTGCCATTTTCGGAACATCTCCAGTTATTAAAAATAAATTATAGTCCAAGTAGCGGATGTCAACTTCCAAATATATATGAAAAACTCAAATTATAATAAATCTTTGCTACTGCCTATCCAAAATTTTTTGTGAATCGTCTTCAGATTCAGCAGTTACCAAATGTCGGGCCGACGAAACAAGTTTGCAAGAAGAAGTTGTTCTATTTAAAAAAAAAACTTTTTGATTGACGTGACTGCGAATGAGTTCCGGTTATTAAAGTGAATATAAGTTGACCCTAAATTCGAAAGGGGATCAATATTAAGTCAGCGCATATCCGCAGTGCAATGATGACTGCAACATTTCTTGCAAATAACACTTGAAAGAGCAGCCTCCAACGTAGAAACCCCTTGCAAACTCCCATCATGCGAATCAATAGAGCCTATTCGCAATTTTGTTTAATATATGGATTCCTGATTGATTTATATAGTTTCCGCAGTTCGCTGTTCGGAAGAGAGTAGAGGGATAATCGATGAAATTCAGAATTGATACGTCTTTAAACTAAGTGACAATACCGGAAATAACAACCTCTAGACCTTTAGAAGCCTCAGCGAAACCAACTGGAATAAGTATAAGGAGATTATTAACATAGAATTAAGTTGAAGAAGTGCTTCTCTTGAGTCGATACATGGAATCGATAATAATGGCATCCGAGGAAGCATGTGGATAAAGTCTCGGCTTATTTAGATGAGAAAAATTCAATAAAGCTTATAAACACCAAAGGGGAAACTCTGGGAGGAGTACAAAGCAGCACTTACGCAATTCCAGTCTAAGAACCGAAAAACCCAGGGTTAATCGTGGAGAAAATTTATAATTTGAAAACACATGTGAAGCAGCTAGGCTTAAATAAAATATTCTCTAAGTTTAAAAGCCAAACTTATCGTTAACTCATCCAACATGAAGGAATCTTTGAAGAAGCTGATACTAAACAACTTCCTGTAGAGTATCCTAGTGGGTAATGGATGATCGATGAGCGAAGAGACTGCCTCTCGGAGATCGCAGGTAGGAGTGAAAGATATGACAAAAAAGAAAATGGGTACAGTAAATAAAGTACTAACTTACTTGAATTTACCTCCCACGTTATTTCTGGCTTCCAGCGTGGCATGCAAACTGACTGCATATACACGGATTTCAGTAAAGCCTTTGATAAACTCCCTCACTCCGTAATTTTATTTAAACTCGGGAGGTTGGGTTTCCCCCCTGTTCTTCTTGACTGGATCTCTTCCTATCTAAGAGGCAGGTGATATCGAGTATCACTCTGTGGCGCTTCCTCTAGAATCTTCAGGGCCTCATCTGGTGTACCGCAGGGCAGTCATCTTGGCCCTTTATTATTAGATCTTCCCATTGACGACATTGTCCATCTGATCTCGTACTCTAATGTTCTAATCTACGCTGATGACATGAAGATCTTCTCCTATGTTAGAGATGGTGGTGACGCCGCCCTTATTCAAAAGGACTTAGATACATTTCGTGAGTGGTGCGAGCATAATGGCTTACACCTCAATTTTGAGAAATGTGAGGCTATGACTTTTTCCAGGAGCCGAAATCCACAAGTTTCGGATTACAACTTTCCGGGGAATGGTCTTCGTCGTGTGCTGTCCGTAACTGACCTTAGGGTAAAACTCGAAAGGAGACTTGACTTTACTCGGCGTTGGTCTAGAGAGTTCTCGGATATACCAACCTTGATTCATTTATACTGCTCCTTAGTTAGACCTATTCTTGAGTATACATCTCAGGTCTGGTCGCCCTACTACGCTGTTCATTCCAAGCGTATCGAATCAGTACAGCGTAATTTTCTTAGATTTGCGTTAAGAGAGCTCCCATGGGACGATCCGCTTAGACTCCCGCCCTACACCGACCGCCTCCGGTTGATTGGTTTGCACTCGCTTGATAAAAGGCGCAGGGTTGCTGACTTGGTCTTTATTCACCAGCTCTTGAACTCCAATATTGACTCAGGTTTGCTTGTTAGAAAGGTTTCCTTCAGACAATCCCAACATAACCTTCGAAGACTGCCTTTACTGCATGTTGAACCATCGAGATCTAATTATGGCATGCATGAACCTATTAACCGTTTATGTAGGGCTGTTAATGCATGTTCTAATTGCACCAGGTGGGTAATCGACTTTAAAAAAAGACTCATTCCTTTTTTCAGAGCGTGTCTAAAGCAAAATTATATTCCCAAAAATTGGAAGGTGGCTAAAGTAGTATTTCTATCTAAACCTAACAAGACTGAATATAGTACACCTAATGCATATAGGGCGATAAGCTTAACTTCATCCCTACTGAAAAGTCTATAGACTGGTGGAACTGAGGTTAAGAAAGCAAATAGACATGAATCAATCGTATCCTTTCACCACTCTTGTGAAACCTAACTCTGCATGAGTTACTCATAGACCTAGAGCACTCCGGTCACAAGGTTATCGCCTACCCAGATTTGTTCAGGTAAGCACCCAAACGCACTGGCTGAAGTGTTACAACACGCCCTCTCATCATGTAGCAATGGCTGTGGTCTGGGCATAAGCCCGGGAGAAGACTGATTTAATACTCTTCTCTCGGAAACATAATGTTCCTCCTATGAATTGCCCTATACTTAACAGGGTTAGGCTGAAATTGAGTAATCAGGTTAAATATCTAGGTCTTATCCTAGATAGAAAACTTACTTGGAAGCCTAACATCCAGGAAGGGTACAGTGGCGCTGTACTCATGTAAAATTGCAATAGGGAAAAGATGAGGTTTGAAGACACGCATTTTGCATTGGCTCTGCATAAGTGTCATACGACCTATACTCACGTATGATGTGGTTGTATGGGGGCTGGAAATAGTGGCCCATCACAAAGCACTGCGTAAGGTTCAAAGGATTGCAACACTACTGATAACAAGTGCCCTTAGAACCACCCCTCTAAAGTCCTAAATAGTATTTTCCACCTTCTACCAGTGAATATTTTCGGTAAGCAATTTGCATCCTCGGCTGCCATTAGGCTTAACTCAGTCCACACCTGGAAACGAACTGACTTCGGTCACACCAAAATTCTGGACGGAAGAACCGCTAGCAATATCGACTATACCACACCCAAGCCTTTCTTTGGAGCGAAATTTAATTCTTCTTTTTCCACAAATCAGATTGGGAGGAGTCTGAACATCTCTACACTGACGGCTCCCAACTGGAAGGTAGAGTAGGTGGAGGTATCTTTTCGGGACACCTTGAACTCGATATTTCATTTCGCTTACCTGACTACTGCAGCGTGTTTCAGGCGAAAGTCATCAGAGGTAACCGCAAACCACCTGAAACATTTCACGTTGCCTTCGGATAGCATCTGTATTTTTTCAGATAGTTAGGCTGCTATTAAATCCCTCAATCAGTAAATATAACCTCCAAAACGGTTATAGTATGTCGGTCTGCTTTAAATGACATGACTGAGTACGGCTCATCTGGGTACCTGGACACAGTGAAATTCCGGGTAACTGCAGAGCCGACGAACTACCACATTAACCACCGGCTTGGAAAGCCACTTGCAAACTGAAAATTTTACAGGAATCCCTCAGTATTGGAAACGCCAAATGGCAGGAGGAACACATCTGCCTGATCACCCGACATATATGGCCAAAGCTTGACCATAAACGGTCAAGAGAGACGAAGTTGGATCAATTCCATCTCTGGGCTGTTGTCTAGCTCGCAGCAATGCAAAAACAAGGCATTCAGGTTTCCTCACTTCCCTTACCCTAATTCCCTTCCGGACAAAACCATGCTAACGCATCAAAGGCTTTGGCCAGATTGTATATATAAAAAAATTCACTCGGACGTAAATTAATTAGCGTCATCGTAGCCGTTATTTCGAGCCACTGTCGCATAGGCAGACACGCCGATAGACTCGGTGCACCTTCAAACGACTTCTGTAGAAGTTGGCCAAGACGAAGAGGAAAAGGAAACTATACTCTACCTCCTCTGCAACTACCCGGCCTTAGCCAACCATATGAACCGGTTTTGGGCAGCCCTTTTTTTTGAAGACTTAACCGAAATAGGCTCCACTGACGTCAGGGACCTAGTTCGGTTCATCAGGAGAGAAAAGAGAAACAAAGCACTAAGGCCTTCCTAAACGTCTAGGAAAGGTATTGAAAAGGTATGGGGACTATCACTCAATATCATTAAAAAAGATGTATACATGTGTAATCACACTCATGATAACACACCGTGCGGTAGTCTTGTGAAAAGCAATAGAAGGGGAGGAACCGAAAGCTAATGGGCCAAGTGCAACGCATGTATTGTTGTTAGCTAGGTCAACACCCACGAGGGTCCTTACGGCCATATTAAATATCACTCTACTGGAACTCTATGTAACTGGCTCGTTACGTCCATAGTTAGTACGGTGGTGCGAAATATGGAGGAAGTCATGACTTTTCAAGGAGAGTGACGGAACAGATGTGTTAAAACATATAGAAATTCGGAAGAGTTAATAGCCCCCTGCAGACACTTGAGCGCAAAAACAGCCCTGGCATTATTTCGTCTAGTTTCCAGGGAGTCCAAAGATATCAATTTAAGTCTATCAACGTAAGGAGGCAGAAGGTTACCTTTATTCCATGGAAGGTTATAAAGAGCAAACCTTAAAAACCTTCGTTGGACGGATTCAATACGCTTAACATGAACCCCATAAAAAGAAGACCGCACTGGGCTAGCATACTCAAGAATAGGCCTCACAAATGTACAATAAAGGGTTCGAGTGATACAAGGATCATTAAACTCCTTAGACCACCTCTTTATGAAGCCCAAAGTAGCATTAGCCTTGCCAATAATAGTACCAATGTGGTTGTCGAAAGAAAATCGAGAATTAAGCAAGATCCCCAAGTCTTTGGATTTGTCTGGAGTTTCCATCCATGGAGTAACTAAACAGCAGAGGATTTCTTTTGCAAGCAAAGGACATAGTAGTGCATTTGGACACGTCTAAAGGGAAGCAGTTGATGGAATACCAGTTGCAGAAGGCGTCCAAGTCAAAATTCAAGAAGCAGCAGTCAAGATCATTTGAAATTGAACGAAATAGCTTTGCATCATCGGCATAACACAAAATTCTCGAGTGTGATGGAATAAGGGATACATCAATGATGTAAATAATGAACAGTGAAGGACCAATTAAATTAGTGTATCAACAATAGGGATGAATAGAGTGGATCAACAATATGGTGATCCAATAAAACACCATAGCGATATTCACAGACGACTCAAAAAGCAAGCATGGCTGCGGTTTTGGATTGTCTTGTAAGGTACAAAAACGGGAGATTTTGGGTGGGATAAACAGCTTCCACTACTGTTTCTTCACTTCATATTTTAGATTCTCCAGAATAGCAAAATGTATGAATAGCCAGACGTCAATCAAATCACTATCAAACCCCATGGTGAAATTCAAAACGCAATTAAGGCGCCAAAACGAGGTTACAAAGTAGAAAACTTAAATTATGCTTAACTTGATCATCCCTTTCTTGGAATGTGCGACAAGGAAGTATAAGGAAAGTTGGGATGAATTAGAAACAGCTAAGCATACTAGAGCCTTATGGAGACCTTTCAAAGCATCCGAATCAATTAAGATAATCAATATGAATAAGCCGCAACTGAAAATACATGTAGGCCTCCTGACAGAACATGCCCGACTAATGGCTCATACCAGAAGAATAGGAGTAGCAGACTTACAGCTTGTGTAGAGGACGCGAGGAGGAAGATGGGACCGTTTTGCATGTTCTCGGTCAATGCCCGGTCTTAACGCAAAGGGGATCTAGGATCATGCCGAGCAGGGAGTATACAACAGGCCGTATCAGATTGGACAACAGCCGACAGCAACAGTAAAGTGTTCTTATTGGCTAAGTCCTGAATTATACGAGAGGGATTTTACCCCATGAGTGACAGTGTTTTTTTTCTTGGTGAGAGAAGTGAGGTAGCAAGAGGGTCATCTGTGAGTGTCAGTCACGAATCGTAGGGGGTTTTGCTTGAGTTTTTCCTGATTTGCTTTTGTCCATTTTCGTAACTTCCTCATTAGGGTTCGAAAAATTTTTGGTGTCAGGTTGATTTAGTATTGCTCTTAGAACAGAAAACGAAAGGAAGTGCAATACCGTCTATAAACCGTGTACGTGTTTTCCGATTTTTTGTTCATGGGAAAGGTGTGGGAAGGGAACCCAGAGCACGCCTTCCGAAATGTCAATTTGACGTGGACTATCTGAAGAGTGCACATTCAAAGTGTTTATAGAGTGCTTATTGAATAATTTTCACTGTTCTATTATTAAAGGTGGTGTAATTTTACAAATAAAGACAATTAACATTTAAAAGACTGTTTTGGTTTAGTTTACTAAAAATCTGAGGTGCTTAATTTGAACATTTTTCGTGATGCAGTGTGCGGTATTTTGTTGTAAAAATAATCGGCGCAATTGGTGTGGAAAATCATTTTTCAGGAAAGTTAAATAATGTAATAAGCAATTATACAGCATTTTCTTTGAAATATGTGCAAAAGCTGTATAAATAAAAGCTAAATTACCAAAGAATATAAACATTTCTCTTGATGGTGCTCGTTTGTTTACATTTGAGCTTCATCAGAGTTTTGGATCGCCTTGGTGTTTCAGCGACAGCTGACGGAAGTTTTTGCCTAGAAGCTCTAATAAAACTTGAAAAATATTAAAATATTTTTCTACTTTTTGGTATTTTAGGATTCCAAAAGATAAAGACTTCAGAGAACTCTGGTTAAAATCCATCGGTAGAACTGATTATATACCATCCGATGGAAGTAATATTTGCGAGGACCACTTCGAATGAGTCAAAAATTTACTACTTCCATGGTGAAAACGAACACATTTACACCTTTCAAACACATAAGGAAAATTCGGACACTTTTTGAGCATAGTGCACTTCCTTTCGTTTTCTGTTCTAAGGTATTGCTTGAGCCGGTGAATACAAATTTTCAACCCTGCAAAACACTTATGAACCGTTTTTTTAACATCAATCAAAGCCCCTTTCGTAGCAACACTCCGAGGGGTTTTCTACTTTTGCACAGAAGAGAATTGTCGTGAGTTATCGGGTAAAATCCCTCTCGTGTAATTCAGCGGATTACTTTTTGCTGTTTTCCGTGCTGTTGCTGATGCTGTCGGCTGACCTGCAATGTGACCGTAGGTGAAACACGTACTTTGTTCGGATTTCGGTTTTAAATATTATTTTTTGTTTAATTTCTTCGAAAGAATTATTTTATGAAAAATATTTGTAAAATATTTTTTATTAAAAAAAAATTGAAATTTGAATTTATTTAATTATTAAACTGCACACGTAAATTTTTACGTCAGAGCATCCATTTTCAAAAGCTGACATTTACAATTGTCAAGAAAAACTGACACTGACTGATGTCAAAAATATTTACTTTTGCTTATTTTCTAAAAATCTTTACATAAAAATCAACATAAATCATGAAAGATGGCATCATCAACAATAAAGCCTCATAACCGCCATCAAAAAATACTCGCTGCTTGGCAAAAAATAGTTACAATTCTTGCAGAAAGAACTATAGCATTCCAAAAAATTATGATTTACAATCGAAGAAGATCTTGGTTAAGGATACGGAGACGCCAAGCAATTCTTCGAATGCAATATATTCACAGACTGATAGATATTCAAAATAAATTCTTATTACAAATTCCACGTCCAGTCAAAAAACGTATATGGAGGGAACCACGAAATACCGGCTTTTGGGACAATCGAGGTATAGATGGTTTTACAGAAACGGAATGGCTTGAAACATTCCGAGTTAGCTTAAATACATTTAAATGGATTTGTGAAAGAATGAGAGATGACTTACATCCAAAGTGTTCATCGTTTAGAAATCCCATTCCCTTAGAAAAACGTGTTGCTATGTCTCTTTACAAACTAGCATCTGGAGCAGAGTATAGAGTGGTGTCCGAAATGTTTGGTGTCGCTAGAAGTACAGTTTGTAAGTTTGTTCGAATGTTTTGTGAGGCTGTTGTAGACAAATTAAGTGACGATGTGATTGAAATGCCAGCAATTCAAGAAGCTTCAGAAATTGCAGAAGATTTTGAGTCAATAAGTGATTTGCCTCTTATTGTTGGAAGTGTGGGTATCACGCATATACCCGTGAATCCACCCTCTGATGGTTTAGATACGTTTATCAATGCAAGTGGATGGCCATCTATTGTATTGCAAGGAATGGTAGATAATAAATTTGTGTAAGACTTGCTCAATATGTCGGATCTTTATATTTGTAAGAAAACTTATTTACAGATTTCGCAAAGTGGACATAAACTCAAGAGATCCTTCATTATTTACTGAAAGTACTGAAGATTTACCGAAGGCATAGAACTTATCACTACTTTACTCAAAAATGTAATTAATATTTTCTCTTCAGATTGAACGCACAATGGACAATGAACGTATATCATGCTATATTGTGGGAACTTCGATTTATCCTCTTCACAGTTGGCTAATGAAACAATATTCAGAACCGAAAAGTGCTGAGGAAGAATATTTTAATAAATCAATTCAAAAAGTTAATGATGTCATTGATGAGGCATTCCGACGTCTGTTTTCACGTTGGCGTGTCTTAAGTAAAAAGGTTGACATCGAGTACAGAAATATGGCTGTAGTGATATCGGCTTGTTGTACCCTACACAATATTATTGAGCAACATAACGATGGATACAATGAGAATTGGCCGAATGAATTAAATCCTAAGTATGAAAATTTACAACCAAAAAGTGAAAATTTTCTATTATTGCCAGACTCAGATGCAGGGAACAAAAAGAGGACGTTTTTATCATCTTATTTGTCGAGGAATTTTTTATAGTTTCATAGAAAGTTAAAGTGATAATAAATATATTTTGGTATTCTTATTCAATCGCAATCAGTTTGTGGTAATAAGTTAGTATTTGGGATTTCAACAACTTTGGCTAAAACGAAATTAATTCGGTTCAATTGCCGGCTTTGCTTTACGTCTATTTATTTACTCAAACATTCATCTAATATCTGATTACAGCAAAATACATTGTAAGTATAAAACAGTCAACATCAAAGAGAAAATGTAACCTTAATTACCTGATTCTTTATTTGATCTCTCGAGAGATGGAAGTCAATATAGTTAAACTTAACATCGATGTCAGCGGCTCATTCACACCATATTTAGTGCGATGAAAAGAAACTTGGAAGAAACTGTGAGTCTGCAGGTAGCGAGCCGGAACAGAGATATTCAGAGACCCCAGCAGCGTCGGAGAATTTATTGTGCCCCGCAAACAATCAAAAGCAAGAACAATTTTAGATCTGTTACGCCTATCTTCAAGAGAATCCAATGAGAACAGTTTGAGTCTGCTTAAATATGGAGGCAGACTATGAGGATTATTCCACGGAAGACTCCTAAATGCAAATCGCAGAAATTCATGGGCTCTATACGGTTAATATGAACCGCATAAAAGGGGGTTGAAACAGGACAGAAAAAAATATATTTTAGAATATGCCTAACGGAGGTACAATAGAGTTTTGTTATGTTAGGGTCGTCGCACTCTTTTCACCAGTGTTTCATAAGACCAACGGACGCGTTAGCTTTGTTTACAAGAGAATCTATGTGGTACTCAAAGAAAAGTGGGTATCCAGTATGACCCCTAAATCCCTGGTCTTGTTAAGACGGGTTAATAAGCTACCATCGATAACAAAGTTGAAGTGCAGAGGAGTTCATTGGTACATTTGAGGATGCTCAGAGGGAGGTAGTTGATAGAACACCATTTATGAAAAACGTCTAACTCAGAATTTAAAAGTGAACAATCGTGTTCATTAGCAATAGTACGAAGAATTCTGGCGTCGACAGCGTAGCGAAGAATTCTCGAGTGATAGAGTATCGTTGTTACATCATTGATGTAAATGATAAAAAGCAACAGTCCAAGATGGGTACCATTTGGCACCCCTGAGGTATTTCATTAGAAAGCGCACCACGAAACAAAACGCGCTGTGTACGATCAGACATATACGAAGACACCTCATTTACAAAAATCAAAGGAAAACCTAAAACATGCAACTTATGGATGAGAATTCTGTGGTTGATTCTGTCGAAAGCTTTACTGAAATCAGTTAAGATACATTCGTCTTTCTTACCAGACTCAATGGCAGAAACGCAGTACTTGGAGAATTCTAATAAGTTTGTTGTGATGGATTTGCTCTTCATAAAGCCATGTTAAAACAAGCCCAGAAAGGGTTTACAGTAAAATTGAAACACGTCGCAAACTAAAGATTCAAAAGCCTTCGCAATGTAACTGAGAAATTAGCGATGGGTCGATAATTATTATTTCATACTTATTGCCTTTTTACGAAGGAGAATAACAACAGAATTCTTCCAGGGTCGCGGAAAGATGCCACAACGAATAGATAAGTTAAATAAATAACAGAAACAAGGGACGAGCTGCAAGCTATTGACCAAATTCGAGATGTGCTTTAAGATGGTAGCTTCGTCAAATGCGAGAACTTTCAGTTGAAGAGAAGTCGGTGGAACCTTCGTCAAGTGAGCAAAAGTCTTATGACTGAGACCTCCAGGTGCAATGTAGAAGGATATTCGTCAAAGTTACGTTTAGACTTAACGAACCTCCAAAATTGCCTGGGACCACTGCGCAAAGTTGACCTAATTCCATCCAAGTAGATACTGTATGAAAACTCTTAAACAAACTATAAATTGATTTCGTAAATTAAAATAAGTAATCAGCATCACTCCGAGGGAAACAGAATCTCCTCCAAGCCTTATTTTTTAAATTCTTAATGTGTTTAACAGAGCTATTAAGCCATGGTTGAAAAGTATTAAACATTACTTTATCGGTGTCGCGTTCTTCAAGAACATTTGTCCAGTCTAAGGCAGAAAGCTGTTCATTAAGAATTGAAAAATGGACAGATCGATATTATTAGATAAACTCGCTAAATATGGTATTCGTGAAAAGGAGCACAACTGGTGCAAGTCATATCTGAAAAATCGTACACAACGAACTGAAATTAATAATGCAATATCTAACGAGATAAAGGTTTACATTGGAGTGCCTCAAGGAACGGTATTGAGTACAATTCTTTTCTTTATATATATAAATGATACGAGGAAAATGTTTAAAAACAACGAAGATTGTACAGTTTGCCAATGACACACTACTATACATACCAGGTAAATTACAGAATGAATGCTTCATGATTTGTATGAACTGTGTGAGTGCTTCAAAATGAATAGACTAAAACTTAATACTTTGAAAACTAAAGCTATGATTTTTAACAGTCAGACAACAGGCCAATTTAGTCTTGATAAATGTACAAATTGACCTTTCAGCAGCACTTGGTGGAAGTCATTTGTTCAAAAATGAAAAGGAAAAAACACTTGTTTTTTCTTCCACAAATTAGGAATGAGATGGATGTTTCGACCGGAGTGCAAGTGGTCATCATCAGCGTGGCGCTTGCACTCCTTACCACGGACATCCATGACGAAAAGTCAAAAACTCAACTCCTATAAATACTCAGTTTTAAATCTGAGTATGAATTATATGAAGAGGATTTTTAGTCCATCAATTTCATATAAAACCAAAAATGGTTAAAACTTGTGTGAACAGAAAGTTACCTTTCAGCAGCACTTGGTGGAAGTCATTTGTTCAAAAATGAAAAGGAAAAAACACTTGTTTTTTCTTCCACAAATTAGGAATGAGATGGATGTTTCGACCGGAGTGCAAGTGGTCATCATCAGCGTGGCGTAGCGTGGCGCCACGCTGATGATGACCACTTGCACTCCGGTCGAAACATCCATCTCATTCCTAATTTGTGGAAGAAAAAACAAGTGTTTTTTCCTTTTCATTTTTGAACAAATGACTTCCACCAAGTGCTGCTGAAAGGTAACTTTCTGTTCACACAAGTTTTAACCATTTTTGGTTTTATATGAAATTGATGGACTAAAAATCCTCTTCATATAATTCATACTCAGATTTAAAACTGAGTATTTATAGGAGTTGAGTTTTTGACTTTTCGTCATGGATGTCCGTGGTAAGGAGTGCAAGCGCCACGCTGATGATGACCACTTGCACTCCGGTCGAAACATCCATCTCATTCCTAATTTGTGGAAGAAAAAACAAGTGTTTTTTTCCTTTTCATTTTTGTACAAATTGAATTTGTTAGTGATATTAAGTATCTTGGCGTCGTTATCGATAATAAACTGAACTTTAAATCTTACGTGGACTTTTTATATAAAAAGATATCAGAAAGAGTAATGATTTTCAAGCGAATTAGAAGTAAGCTAACGTTAATAACATCTATTATAGAGAATAATACCATGATCAGGTCCCATTGTTCTTTTTCTGTGCAATAACGAAATTATTGGTCGACTACAGAACAAAGTAATGCGATCTATTATTCAGTTTAGCAAATATGCACCTATTGTGTCAATGTTAGAAATCCTGCGTTGAAGGAGAACTTTCTTTGTCAAACCATTAAGTATGTCAATGAGGTCTAGAACGCAGAACATGGTTATTAATAGAGGTTTCAAGTTTTTTGACGATTTTCCCAGTGTAATAAAAATGAGTCAAATATGAGGTAATTTAAAGCAGCACTTTCTGAATATGTTCAAAATAACTTTTAAAAAATGTTTACCATGTTAGGGGCGGCCTTTTCAACCCTGCTCAGTGTTTCGTATGCAACAAATTCATTGTAGGAGAGTTCCCTCAAGCATGGAAGACATATGTTATAGTACCAGTAGAGAAGATTAAAAATACGAAAAACTGCGAAAATTTCAGACCAGTTAACATGCTAATAACGCAAGAAAATATATTTAGAAAAAATTGTACAAATACAACTAGAAGAGTATCTTGAGAGCAACCAACTAATAATAGAGCAACAGTCGGGCTTTAGGAAAGCTCACTCCTGTGAAACAGCATTAAACTGGCAAATACTGGATTGGAAGGAGAAAAAACATAATGGAAATGTTGTTACGGTATTTATTGATATGAAGAGGGCATTTGAAACAATTGACAGAAGTATTTTATTGCAAAAAATATTTAAGTACGGAATTCGAGGTACAGAGCTGGAATGGTTTACTGATTATCTGTCAGGAAGATAACATAAAACGAAGGTTAACGATAACGCAGGTTAGTGTATTGGGAACGCTTTTATTTCTGTTGTATGTCAATGACTGTATTAAAGTGCTGAGACATTCTAAGATATTATTGTTTGCGGACGATGCGTTAGTGTATGTGGCTGAAAAGAATGTATATGAATGTATCGATGGATTAGAAGAGGATCTAAAAAGTATGAGTGAGTGGTTGAAAATGAATAGACTAAAGCTGAATGCGGAAAAATCTAAATTTATAGTGATAAATGGTGTGTTAAAAAAGGATGAAGAACTTATTAATAATTAAATATTTGGAAATTGTAGTGGACAAAAATCTGAATTTTAAGAGCCACATAAATTACATTAGTGGAAAAATTGGTAAAAAGATCCGTTTTATGAAGAGGATTAGGAATAAACTCACCACTTATCAGTGCAATAAATTTATACAACGCGATAATTAAACCCCATTTTGAATATTGTTCGACAATTATTCTTCTTCTTGGGAACAAACGAGATGATTGAGCGCTTGCAAAAGTTACAGAATAAGGCAATAAGGTCGATCTTGCGATGTAATCGTTATACCCCTATTAAGTTAATGTTGGATTCGTTGAGATGGATGCACCAGAGAGTGATTTTGAATTATGTGAGGGATTGTCAGCCCTATAATTTAAGAAACGATAATGACCTAAGATTAGGCAACTATAATAGGAAATATGCACAAAATATGTTAATGTATAAAGGACTGAAATTATTTAATAAGTTAAAGAATAATTTAGAAGTGGAGACAAATATTAGAATTTTTAAGAAAGGAGTAATTGAGTTTGTTGAACAGAATTACTGAATTGGTGAATGATAAATGTATATGTTAGCGAGTGAAAATGAAGTAAATTGAATTTGTATGATTGGTGTAATGAAAGTATGAATTTACTAATAAATTTATTATTATATGTTGCTTGCGACCATTAGAGCAAGAATATCCCATTGTCGACAAGCGTCTTCTCACGACTGTCTCACAGGAATCGGTAGAGAACACGAGATCCAGAATTTTACGCGAGTCATTTAAGGTACTGTTATAGTGAGTCAAGCCAGAAGTCGCAGTGCCATCAATGAAGGTCGAGCAACATTGAGGAGTTGTTAACATACCGTCGCCGTCAGATCCACAACTCCAATCAACTGCAGGCAGTAAAACGTCGGCAATCTCGTCGACTCGCGCGGCGGCAGATCGTAACCGTTTGAAAAAGAGCCAGGTAGAATATATGCAGTGGCAAAAACACCCTAATTGGTCTAATCGGTAAAGCAAGATTTTTGATTTACTAAAACGTTGCTTTTATTTAATTAAAAAATCTTTTTGTACAAAATGGACGGAGTGTTTACAATCATTGCTTAAAAATATGGAATGTTTTATGATTATAGCTTAAAAATTTAAAACAATCGACAAAATATAAAAATACTAACAAATGCAACAGCAATTACAGAAATCATGCTACCCCGAAACTGTACGGAACCATTACAGCGATGATCTAGAAAACAAAAACAGTATGTTACATTGTTGAAGTAATCACGTTTGACGTCGTGCTCTTTTGTTGTATGATTCACGTAATGAGCCAATCGAACATCCTGTGCAGCGGGACGACATCCTTCGTAATGATCGGCTGGAATATCTGTTCTAAAGCTTAGCGAACTCAAGCAATCTCTTGTTATTTGGATTTGTGCTATAAATTAAAATATTTCTTTTTTATTATTATAAGCAATATAATTAAATAATAACGTACATCCGCGGCGTTCGATGACTTTAACGCAAACGTCATTATTTTCTGGACAGGATTGACCAAGGTATCCTACCGGACGCCAATTAAATTCCTCTTCACAACCTGGGGTAGAAGAAGTGCATCTGTAGCACCAAATTGCTGTAGTTAGATCTGTATTTCGAGGTAATATTAGATTTTATTGTTATACAAACTTGGAATATTACTTACTAATTGTAATTGTTAATAAATAAGCTAGAAATAGGGCATTCTTCATCCTGGCAGATTTTGTTGATAAATACTTTTTTGACACATCAAGCTACGCCCAAAAGAACTGACGTTTTTTCTTTTAACGCATCTTGCGCCATCTTCTGGATATGTATATAAGCTATGTAGTGGTAGCAACAAAACAGACCTAAAGTGGGCCCAAAAAATTTTGATAATTCGTTAAGAAATTATTTTATTTTAACTTCTCTGAATAAAATATTTAAGCTGCATAATAATCTTGACGTTATAGGTCTAGCGAACCGTCAGTGTTGGTTTTAATTGATTAAATCTTATTGCCCGTTGGATTGCCCCCTAAAAATATTGTTTGACGCCTCCACTAGTAAGAAGAATGTCCAAATAAAAAAAAAAAGGAAAAAAACCCAAAATGATGACAGCCGGCTGGAGTTTGGCAATTGCAAAACAGGGAGATTGCGATGATAAATTTATTTTTAGTAGGTGTTAAGGGGTGTTAAGTAATTACTGGTAATTACATCATAACTTGGGGGCAATTCCTAACAATTCAAAGTTTTCTAAAATTGTGAAAGTATAAATTGTTATTGCTTAGTTTAACTTGTAGTCCAAAGAAAAAGTGAAACACAAAAATTATATAACCAGTTGGAAAATGGACTAAATTTTCTTAAAATATTTTAATTAAGTACATTACTTAACAAAAACATATTCCTGCAGTAAATAAGATTAATACCAACTAAATATGTTGCCGAGAAATCAAGTAAGTAGGTGCATTTAAAATATATTCCTTTCTTAGCTAGTTTTTGTGGTTTCATATAAGACTTGATATATAGAAGTATTTGTGGATTAAGTTTCACGTTATCGGTATTTCAAGCGAGCTTACGTGAATACGGTCTTATAAATCTCTATAGGTTCCTTTGCTTTGCCTCTGCCCAGTCCAGAGGCACTGGATTAGTACTCTTTTACCTGTGGTGATACTGCGAAGTTCTTTCAAAATTATTAGCAAAGATGAATACTTTTAACATTCCTGAAATGGTTAGTTTGATTCAATTTAATAATAAAGCAATGGCTAGGTGTCGGATATTAAGAAGCGTTAAATAAACTTACTGTGCCTGATTTCACAATTTCATATTATCTTATCATTGCACTTTGACACAGTTTTTTTTTGGCGGGTCAAGAAGAAACTGGTTTCCAAAGTTTTTCGGGAAAGTGTGCTGCATATTTTTAACATTGGAACTTGACATTGATTTGGAAGCAATTTACGATCATTGACGTAGTGTGATGATCGGCAATTATATCTGTGAATGTTACGTGCACTTAGAGATTACAGAGGTGTCCAAGGTTATGTACTCCCAGCAATTATGGGTCGTGTGTTTTGTGCCGGCATTAAGTCATCGTTTTACGCAACAAATTCGCCATGCTCTCTGTTTGCATAGGAATATGAAGCTAAATATCTATCGTAAGATAAATATTAAGTTTTGCTTCATTCCAAAAACGTATGAGGGGAGATTTTTTGTATTTTTTATTATATTTGTTTAATTACGTGACTTAAAACCAAACTCTTTCATTAAAAGAGAAACTATAGGACATTTATTGTTAGTACAAACTTAATTACTTTAAACTTGTATAGGCAAACTAGTGATCGGAACCATCGAATGAAAACTATCGTACCATTCGATGGTTGTTTTCGTTCAGTAGTAATCTGAAATTAGTAATTAACGAACATGAAACGTTCATGCAGTTACTGAACGATTTCTTTATCTCATTTCTATTTTCGTTCAGTAGTTGAATGAAATTTTCCTAGTTGTCTTAAACTAGACACTGAAGATATTAATTAATAGAAAGGAACGAGGTAAAAATCATGATAACTGGATTGAGTTTTTTAAATACGATAAGACTATATTTGAAAGAGCTCTAGAAAATATTAATCTGGAGATTACCGCACAAAAGACATGCCTCAGTAATACAACGAATCATGGAATTGAGGAAAAGAACCAGAAAGCTATTCAATAAAGCTAATAAACATCAAAGAGAGGAACTCGGGGAAGAATACAAAACGCCATTCAAGTCCGAGTGCCGAATGACCCAGAGGGAATCATGGAAAGATTTTACTAGTCAAATTGAAAGCACGGGTGAGGTCGCTAGACTGAATAAAATATTGAGGGAATCTATTGATAAGCTGATTACGAATAGCTTCCCGGGGACTATCCTTGTCGAGGGGAAAGGCGCTACTCGTTGGAGATCCAAAGTTGGGATGGAAGAGGAGCAAATGAAGAAAATGTGTACTTTGAACAAGGTAAGATGGGCAATAAAATCCTTCAGCCCATAAAAATCACCGGCAAGAGATGGGATATATCCTATCATGCTAAAGAGGGTAACAAACTATGGAACAAACTCGCCCTACTTTTAAGAGCATGTCTAAAGATCAGTTACACTCCTAAAAACTGGAAAGTGGCAAAGGTAGTGTTTCTACCCAAACAAAACGGACTATAGCACATCTAATGCTTATAGACCGATTAGCCTTACCTCATTCCTACTGAAAAGTCTAGAAACCCAGATAGGCATAAACCAACTATGAAGTTTTCAACATGCATATATGAAAGGTAGATCGGTAGATTCCGCTTTACATAACCTAGTACATCAAGTGGAAAAAGTATTGATGTACTAAGAAGTTGAGTCAGGCTGCTTCATTGACATAGAAGGGGCCTTCAACAATGTCAGAATCGATGATTCTCAACAGGTTGAGGGGGAAGGTACAGATCACAGTACAATCTCCACAAGGAGGGATTCTTTCACCATTCCTGTGGCTGATAGTGATTGACGAACTACTTGAAACCCTATCAGAAAAAGGTCTCCACGTAACATGTTATGCGGACGATCTAGCGATAGTAGTCAGAGGTAAGTTTGAAGAAAATTTGGGATACTTACTTCAAGAAGCAATTGACACGGCAACCTCTTGGGCGCAGGATTGTGGACTGAAGATAAACCCAAATAAAACGGAACTCTGCTGCTTCATCAGAAGACACAAATTAAGAATGATAGTTCCCCCGTGCATCGGAAACACTAGATTAACCTTAAAGAATGAGGTCAAGTTTCTGGGTGTGCTTATGGACGGGAAACTAAATTGGGCTAGGCACCTATACGAGAAGAAAAACAAAGCGGTAAGAGTTTTCTGGGCGTGTAGAAATGCTATACCCCTACGTTATGAAATGGATATACACATGTGTAATCAGACCCATGATAACACATGGAGCGATGGAGGTGGGCAGAAACCAAAGATTATGGACCAGGCCCAATGTATGTGCTGTTTAGACAAAACAGGGGCTACGAGGTCAACACCAAGGGCTCTGGAAGTCATTCTAAATACAACTCCACTGGAATTCTATGTGAAACAAGTAGCACTTAACTCTGCTATACGTTTACGAATGAATGAACTGTGGAAGGTAAGACGAATTCAAAAACAAAATAAGAAGATCGCCCGAGTATGTAATGGAAATACGATCAAGAGAATCTTTGAGGAAGATTATTGCTGGGACTTCAACACTGGTAATCCAAATTTGGAGGCAATTTTCAAAACTCAGGTCCCGACAAAAAGTGAATGGACCAACAATAGGGTGATTCAAGAAAACACTTTAGCGATTTGCACAGAGGAATCAAAATGCGAGCGTGGCTGTGGGTTTGGAATATCGTGCGAGGAACTAAACCTGGATTTATGGGGAGGGGTAAACGCCTCTTCTTCGGTTCTCCAATGTGAAATCGCAGCGATAGAGATAGGAGCTAAACAGCTAATAGAACGGAGAGGGATGTAAACAGACCCTTACCCTTAAGTAGGGAAACAAACCGATGTTACCCTTATATATGTACGACCTGTGGCATTCCAGGAGATTAAAAGCAAATGAGCTGGCGCGAAGGGGCGCAAATGAGGACACTCCAATAATGCTCAACCCCTCGAAAACAAACCAACCAACCATACAACAAACAAACACAAAATTAAACTTTACATGAAAGATAATTATTAAGTGAAGAAGGTATATGGGAAAATTACCGAAGCATCCGAAATATCTACAAAGCTCAAATAAAAAAGGCAAGAAAAGCATAGAAAACCGCATTGACAAGCGAAGTTCGTTGGCGGCTCCCGGGGGAGGAGGGTCGCTGAAAACACGCTCTGCTGACCAGTAGCGGAGAGTGGTTTGGGTCTTGGGCGCGGGCATTCCAGCGAGTGTTCTGTGAAAGAAATAATTTAATTTTGCAGCTGTGGGTAAGTTCTATGGGGATAGCGGCGCAGGAGAGTACTACTATCTCGGTCCGTCTACCATATTCGCATGACTGGTCCCAGAATTTGATCTCCACGATTACGACCTGGGGCAGAATAAGACAAAATTCCCATTTGCGATGGAATGAACTTGGGTACGGGGAATTTGAACCCTGAGCTAGTAAATTCGATAAGGGACAACTTACAGTTCTTGAAGACATCATTGCTGCTTGACCCTCACAACACAATCAAACGATTTGGTGGATGCAGCACGATAGCGTTTCAGTCGTCTCTCTACTAAAGAACCTAGTACTAAGGTAATAAACGCTTTCGTACTGAATCCATCGCCGCACACAACACAACAGACTTGCAGCAGCTTTTTCACGAAACTTCTCTTCGCTTTGGTATTGCTGCAAGAAGCACAAGTCTCACATTGGAATCTTAGAACTGGGAGGATGATGAAAGCAGTTTGCAGATGTCAATGACTTTGCAGACTGGCCCCGCGGGACTCTAATCGGTTCGAAATTTTTTTGCGTTCGTTTAGAACATTTTTGAATGAGTACTCCCGGAGGACTAGAAAAGTGGCGAGCGGCTCTATGGAAAAGGCATCTGCTTGGGAGCAGTGGCTCCCGAAGTAGGAACTTCGCCCGATACTGCATCTACCCTCTGGGAACACTCAGCCAATCATGTTATTGTTAATATTTTCGATTTCGCTTCGTTTTAGGTTTAGCTCTAGGTTTATTTTCAGAGTTTTTTTAAAATTTGTTGAGAACTGTTGTGTGTGTGAAAACTGAAAATTAATTATGCAGACCACTGCCACAACAGGGCATGCGGTTTGGAATCGTATAGTAATATTAGTAATTTAGTACCAAGAGCGGTTATTTTATTTTTGTGATAACAAACAATGAATTAATTAATAAAATAATTGGATAGTTAAAATCGTTCAGTCACTAATCATCGATAGTTGGAATCATTCGATAGTGTCCATTACTAAGGCAAACCTCTCTTTTTCTTTGTTTTGTTGCTAACTTTTCTTGCATTAAACAAATTATGCCAAATCATGTAATTAAAGTAAGCCTAAAACTTTTGCAGTATAATCTCTCAAGATTTCTATCAACAAAATTAGATTTATTGAAGAAAAGGTTTGAAAAGAAGAAGGTATGCTCCTCTACAACTGCACAACCAAGACTTTGCTCATTACTCTATAATTTTTTGCTGATATATCAAGAACGGTTCTTAATCAAAAAATTACATTTCAGGTAATCCCACTAACCGTTGGTGTATTTACAATTGCACTTGGTGCTATACTAGTTCATTTCTTTTTAAAAAGAAGATCAAAAGTTACAAAAACGATAACAAGTCCGCGTACAGCAAAACTGAAAACACTACAAAATTCAAATGATAAGTACTTATTACCTCTAATTGATAAAGAAGTTCTAAGTCATGACACTAGAAGGTTTCGATTTGGTTTACCATCACAGCAACACATCCTGGGCTTACCAGTTGGTCAACATATCCATTTAATAGCTACTATAGATAATGAAATTATCATTCGTCCATATACACCGGTTTCCAGTGATGATGACAACGGTTACGTTGATTTGGTTATAAAAGTCTACATGAAAGATGTACATCCAAAGTTCCCCGATGGTGGGAAAATGTCTCAATATTTAGATAAAATGAAAATTGGGGACACAATTGCATTCCGTGGACCATCTGGTCGCTTACAGTATTTGAATAATGGAAAATTCTCGATTAAAAAACTTCGCAAAGATCCACCAAAAATTGTGCAAGCCAAAAAGGTCAACATGATAGCCGGAGGAACTGGAATAACTCCGATGCTACAACTCATTCGCGAGATTATAAAACACAAAGATGAAGACAAAACTGAAATGGCGCTATTATTTGCCAATCAAGTAAATATTATTAATCCAATTTAATTCTGTTGTTATTTACGTTTATATTCTAGACTGAAAATGATATTTTATTGAGAAAAGAGCTGGACGAATTAGCTGAGGAAAATCCTCAACAGTTTAAAGTGTGGTACACCGTGGACAAGGCTTCTGAAGGTAAGCCGTTTGATAATTCTAAAATTTTCAATTATTTTATAAATATTGTTTCATTCAGGCTGGACCTATAGTTCCGGTTTTGTAAATGAAGACATGATAAAACAGAATTTATTCCCAGCAGAGGAAGGCACGCTTGTTTTAATGTGTGGTCCACCACCAATGGTTAACTATGCATGCCATCCGGCCTTAGAAAAACTTGGTTTCCATCCAGATATGAGATTTGCTTATTAGACGAAAAGTAGTAACAACAATTAAACGCGAGTCGCTTTGTTTTAGATCGCTTCAAATTCTAGTTACCTTGCTGACCCACAATTGTCCGTTCCACTAATTTCTCGTTACCTAGACGGAGATATTTTTATATCTCTCTTATTGTTCCGCCAACTAAATGGTTGTTATTGAAGATATTTTTAGAAGTATTTTTCTTTTCTATTGCATTTATTCACTCGCTCATTATATATTATCAGGATAATATTTTGGTGCAAATTTATTAAACGTTTAAATTCTAGGCGTTTGTTGAGCTCGTCAGAGCGGTTGTATTTTGTATACTTTTCACGTTTTCTTTTAGGTTTATACGAACAACTCTGAGTACGTAAATATTTTTTATTGCTGTTGTGAACGTATTCGATTTTATTTAACTTTGGAGATATTTTTTTTTTGTTCTAGAATAAAAAATTAAAGATATTCCGATGTTTTGTGAAAAAGGCACTCCCCTCACTTTCTCCTTTCCTTTTAATCTATTAATTTGCGCAATGATAATTCGGCAAGCTCAGTGGCCCTATTCTGTTATTTCAACCCGAAAACGCAAACGAAACTGCTAATGGCGAAATTAGTGCGAATTCTAATTGGAATTTTAAACTTATTCAGCTTCATGTTCCATGTTGTTTTCGGATTTGAATTACAGAATAGGGCCTCAGCGTTGAGTTGTTCAACACAACTGCGAAGCAAGCAGAAGATTTTCGTCCGGTAAATGCAGTGCCGACGTTTGAGAAGGTCATTGAAAAGATTTTACATTTCAAACTTGAAAAGTATTTTGATAAAAATTATTTAATACTGGAAAATCAATCCGGTTTTAGAAGACAGCATTAAATTATGTGATGATGAACTGGAAAGAGGAGCTTAACACGCGTAACAGGTGCTGTATTTTTTGATCTAAAACGAACTTTTGAAACTATTGACAGAGGTATTTTGATTCAAAACGTATACAAATATTGAATTTCATATATTAAGCTGAAATGGTAAGTCACATTTGAGTAATAGATCACTGAGAACTGTAAAGTGGGGTGAAACCGATCGTCTGGGGGGAAGCCGATCAATAGCTTCAATTTTGATATTTTGTTGTAACACAGGAGAAAACCTTTTCTTTTTAAAATATTTGTAATTAAATATCAAATAAAAGTAGGTTCAGAAGCGCTGTAAATATATTATATCTTTGCGCAAATAACGGTTAAATGCAGTTTGAGAATCACTACTTTTTACAGATCTTAGTGCCATCCCACACTTGTCGTGCTTCCGCGCGATGAAGTCCTCACGAGTGCCTACCCCTGTCGTGTCGGATTTTGAATGAAAAATGACTCATCAACGAAACGCTTCCAGGAGATACAAAAATCGTTCCAGTTTCGTCAAATTGAGATACTTTCCAGTGAAACCTTCCAAACTAATTGATTTTGGCGTCCTCTTTCGAATGAGAACCCTTTTATTTGATTTCGTAACAAAAAATTTTTTTCACCAAAAAAATCATGGGCTATAGGCCAGTGATTTTTGTCGATTTTGAGTGAAATTTTTTTTGTAAAAATTTTGATGCCATTCGAAAGAGAATGTCAAAAAATGGTGGTCTAGTTGGTTTTCCCGTTCCCTGGAGCCTGGAAACATGGAAAAAATGACGAAAAACCGTTGCAATGGCCTCATTTCCAGTCAATTTTCAGAATGCTCAAAATCAATTAATTCGACGAATTCCAGTAAAATTTCCAAGGCAATTTGAAAGTATATATTCTAAACTGTGGATTAGGATAATTTTCCAGGCTGGAAATTGCGCATTGAATGAAAAATGACTCATCAACGAAACGCTTCCAGGAGATACAAAAATCGTTCCAGTTTCGTCAAATTGAGATACTTTCCAGTGAAACCTTCCAAACTAATTGATTTTGGCGTCCTCTTTCGAATGAGAACCCTTTTATTTGATTTCGTAACAAAAAATTTTTTTCACCAAAAAAATCATGGGCTATAGGCCAGTGATTTTTGTCGATTTTGAGTGAAATTTTTTTTGTAAAAATTTTAATGCCATTCGAAAGAGAATGTCAAAAAATGGTGGTCTAGTTGGTTTTCCCGTTCCCTGGAGCCTGGAAACATGGAAAAAATGACGAAAAACCGTTGCAATGGCCTCATTTCCAGTCAATTTTCAGAATGCTCAAAATCAATTAATTCGACGAATTCCAGTAAAATTTCCAAGGCAATTTGAAAGTATATATTCTAAACTGTGGATTAGGATAATTTTCCAGGCTGGAAATTGCGCATTGAATGAAAAATGACTCATCAACGAAACGCTTCCAGGAGATACAAAAATCGTTCCAGTTTCGTCAAATTGAGATACTTTCCAGTGAAACCTTCCAAACTAATTGATTTTGGCGTCCTCTTTCGAATGAGAACCCTTTTATTTGATTTCGTAACAAAAATTTTTTTTCACCAAAAAACCTATGGGCTAAAGGCCAGTGATTTTTGTCGATTTTGAGTGAAATTTTTTTGTAAAAATTTTAATGCCATTCGATAGAGAATGTCAAAAAATGGTGGTCTAGTTGGTTTTCCCGTTCCCTGGAGCCTGGAAACATGGAAAAAATGACGAAAAACCGTTGCAATGGCCTCATTTCCAGTCAATTTTCAGAATGCTCAAAATCAATTAATTCGACGAATTCCAGTAAAATTTCCAAGGCAATTTGAAAGTATATATTCTAAACTGTGGATTAGGATAATTTTCCAGGCTGGAAATTGCGCATTGAATGAAAAATGACTCATCAACGAAACGCTTCCAGGAGATACAAAAATCGTTCCAGTTTCGTCAAATTGAGATACTTTCCAGTGAAACCTTCCAAACTAATTGATTTCGTAACAAAAAATTTTTTTCACCAAAAAAATCATGGGCTATAGGCCAGTGATTTTTGTCGATTTTGAGTGAAATTTTTTTTGTAAAAATTTTAATGCCATTCGAAAGAGAATGTCAAAAAATGGTGGTCTAGTTGGTTTTCCCGTTCCCTGGAGCCTGGAAACATGGAAAAAATGACGAAAAACCGTTGCAATGGCCTCATTTCCAGTCAATTTTCAGAATGCTCAAAATCAATTAATTCGACGAATTCCAGTAAAATTTCCAAGGCAATTTGAAAGTATATATTCTAAACTGTGGATTAGGATAATTTTCCAGGCTGGAAATTGCGCATTGAATGAAAAATGACTCATCAACGAAACGCTTCCAGGAGATACAAAAATCGTTCCAGTTTCGTCAAATTGAGATACTTTCCAGTGAAACCTTCCAAACTAATTGATTTTGGCGTCCTCTTTCGAATGAGAACCCTTTTATTTGATTTCGTAACAAAAAATTTTTTTCACCAAAAAAATCATGGGCTATAGGCCAGTGATTTTTGTCGATTTTGAGTGAAATTTTTTTTGTAAAAATTTTGATGCCATTCGAAAGAGAATGTCAAAAAATGGTGGTCTAGTTGGTTTTCCCGTTCCCTGGAGCCTGGAAACATGGAAAAAATGACGAAAAACCGTTGCAATGGCCTCATTTCCAGTCAATTTTCAGAATGCTCAAAATCAATTAATTCGACGAATTCCAGTAAAATTTCCAAGGCAATTTGAAAGTATATATTCTAAACTGTGGATTAGGATAATTTTCCAGGCTGGAAATTGCGCATTGAATGAAAAATGACTCATCAACGAAACGCTTCCAGGAGATACAAAAATCGTTCCAGTTTCGTCAAATTGAGATACTTTCCAGTGAAACCTTCCAAACTAATTGATTTTGGCGTCCTCTTTCGAATGAGAACCCTTTTATTTGATTTCGTAACAAAAATTTTTTTTCACCAAAAAACCCATGGGCTAAAGGCCAGTGATTTTTGTCGATTTTGAGTGAAATTTTTTTTGTAAAAATTTTGATGCCATTCGAAAGAGAATGTCAAAAAATGGTGGTCTAGTTCGTTTTCCCGTTCCCTGGAGCCTGGAAACATGGAAAAAATGACGAAAAACCGTTGCAATGGCCTCATTTCCAGTCAATTTTCAGAATGCTCAAAATCAATTAATTCGATGAATTCCAGTAAAATTTCCAAGGCAATTTGAAAGTATATATTCTAAACTGTGGATTAGGATAATTTTCCAGGCTGGAAATTGCGCATTGAATGAAAAATGACTCATCAACGAAACGCTTCCAGGAGATACAAAAATCGTTCCAGTTTCGTCAAATTGAGATACTTTCCAGTGAAACCTTCCAAACTAATTGATTTTGGCGTCCTCTTTCGAATGAGAACCCTTTTATTTGATTTCGTAACAAAAAATTTTTTTCACCAAAAAAATCATGGGCTAAAGGCCAGTGATTTTTGTCGATTTTGAGTGAAATTTTTTTGTAAAAATTTTAATGCCATTCGATAGAGAATGTCAAAAAATGGTGGTCTAGTTGGTTTTCCCGTTCCCTGGAGCCTGGAAACATGGAAAAAATGACGAAAAACCGTTGCAATGGCCTCATTTCCAGTCAATTTTCAGAATGCTCAAAATCAATTAATTCGATGAATTCCAGTAAAATTTCCAAGGCAATTTGAAAGTATATATTCTAAACTGTGGATTAGGATAATTTTCCAGGCTGGAAATTGCGCATTGAATGAAAAATGACTCATCAACGAAACGCTTCCAGGAGATACAAAAATCGTTCCAGTTTCGTCAAATTGAGATACTTTCCAGTGAAACCTTCCAAACTAATTGATTTTGGCGTCCTCTTTCGAATGAGAACCCTTTTATTTGATTTCGTAACAAAAAATTTTTTTCACCAAAAAAATCATGGGCTAAAGGCCAGTGATTTTTGTCGATTTTGAGTGAAATTTTTTTATAAAAATTTTAATGCCATTCGATAGAGAATGTCAAAAAATGGTGGTCTAGTTGGTTTCCCCGTTCCCTGGAGCCTGGAAACATGGAAAAAATGACGAAAAACCGTTGCAATGGCCTCATTTCCAGTCAATTTTCAGAATGCTCAAAATCAATTAATTCGATGAATTCCAGTAAAATTTCCAAGGCAATTTGAAAGTATATATTCTAAACTGTGGATTGGGATAATTTTCCAGGCTGGAAATTGCGCATTGAATGAAAAATGACTCATCAACGAAACGCTTCCAGGAGATACAAAAATCGTTCCAGTTCCGTCAAATTGAGATACTTTCCAGTGAAACCTTCCAAACTAATTGATTTTGGCGTCCTCTTTCGAATGAGAACCCTTTTATTTGATTTCGTAACAAAAAATTTTTTTCACCAAAAAAACCATGGGCATTTTTGTCGATTTTGAGTGAAATTTTTTTTGTAAAAATTTTGATGCCATTCGAAAGAGAATGTCAAAAAATGGTGGTCTAGTTGGTTTTCCCGTTCCCTGGAGCCTGGAAACATGGAAAAAATGACGAAAAACCGTTGCAATGGCCTCATTTCCAGTCAATTTTCAGAATGCTCAAAATTAATTAATTTGATGAATTCCAGTTAAATTTCCAGGGCAATTTGAAAGTACATATTCTAAACTGTGGATTGGGATAATTTTCCAGGCTGGAAATTGCGCATTGAATGAAAAATGACTCATCAACGAAACGCTTCCAGGAAATACAAAAATCGTTCCAGTTCCGTCAAATTGAGATACTTTCCAGTGAAACCTTCCAAACTAATTGATTTTGGCGTCCTCTTTCGAATGAGAACCCTTTTATTTGATTTCGTAACAAAAAATTTTTTTCACCAAAAAAACCATGGGCTATAGGCCAGTGATTTTTGTCGGTTTTGAGTGAAATTTTTTTTTGTAAAAATTTTGATGCCATTCGAAAGAGAATGTCAAAAAATGGTGGTCTAGTTGGTTTTCCCGTTCCCTGGAGCCTGGAAACATGGAAAAAATGACGAAAAACCGTTGCAATGGCCTCATTTCCAGTCAATTTTCAGAATGCTCAAAATCAATTAATTCGATGAATTCCAGTAAAATTTCCAAGGCAATTTGAAAGTATATATTCTAAACTGTGGATTAGGATAATTTTCCAGGCTGGAAATTGCGCATTGAATGAAAAATGACTCATCAACGAAACGCTTCCAGGAGATACAAAAATCGTTCCAGTTTCGTCAAATTGAGATACTTTCCAGTGAAACCTTCCAAACTAATTGATTTTGGCGTCCTCTTTCGAATGAGAACCCTTTTATTTGATTTCGTAACAAAAAATTTTTTTCACCAAAAAAATCATGGGCTAAAGGCCAGTGATTTTTGTCGATTTTGAGTGAAATTTTTTTATAAAAATTTTAATGCCATTCGATAGAGAATGTCAAAAAATGGTGGTCTAGTTGGTTTCCCCGTTCCCTGGAGCCTGGAAACATGGAAAAAATGACGAAAAACCGTTGCAATGGCCTCATTTCCAGTCAATTTTCAGAATGCTCAAAATCAATTAATTCGATGAATTCCAGTAAAATTTCCAAGGCAATTTGAAAGTATATATTCTAAACTGTGGATTGGGATAATTTTCCAGGCTGGAAATTGCGCATTGAATGAAAAATGACTCATCAACGAAACGCTTCCAGGAGATACAAAAATCGTTCCAGTTCCGTCAAATTGAGATACTTTCCAGTGAAACCTTCCAAACTAATTGATTTTGGCGTCCTCTTTCGAATGAGAACCCTTTTATTTGATTTCGTAACAAAAAATTTTTTTCACCAAAAAAACCATGGGCATTTTTGTCGATTTTGAGTGAAATTTTTTTTGTAAAAATTTTGATGCCATTCGAAAGAGAATGTCAAAAAATGGTGGTCTAGTTGGTTTTCCCGTTCCCTGGAGCCTGGAAACATGGAAAAAATGACGAAAAACCGTTGCAATGGCCTCATTTCCAGTCAATTTTCAGAATGCTCAAAATTAATTAATTTGATGAATTCCAGTTAAATTTCCAGGGCAATTTGAAAGTACATATTCTAAACTGTGGATTGGGATAATTTTCCAGGCTGGAAATTGCGCATTGAATGAAAAATGACTCATCAACGAAACGCTTCCAGGAAATACAAAAATCGTTCCAGTTCCGTCAAATTGAGATACTTTCCAGTGAAACCTTCCAAACTAATTGATTTTGGCGTCCTCTTTCGAATGAGAACCCTTTTATTTGATTTCGTAACAAAAAATTTTTTTCACCAAAAAAACCATGGGCATTTTTGTCGATTTTGAGTGAAATTTTTTTTGTAAAAATTTTGATGCCATTCGAAAGAGAATGTCAAAAAATGGTGGTCTAGTTGGTTTTCCCGTTCCCTGGAGCCTGGAAACATGGAAAAAATGACGAAAAACCGTTGCAATGGCCTCATTTCCAGTCAATTTTCAGAATGCTCAAAATTAATTAATTTGATGAATTCCAGTTAAATTTCCAGGGCAATTTGAAAGTACATATTCTAAACTGTGGATTGGGATAATTTTCCAGGCTGGAAATTGCGCATTGAATGAAAAATGACTCATCAACGAAACGCTTCCAGGAGATACAAAAATCGTTCCAGTTTCGTCAAATTGAGATACTTTCCAGTGAAACCTTCCAAACTAATTGATTTTGGCGTCCTCTTTCGAATGAGAACCCTTTTACTTGATTTCGTAACAAAAAATTTTTTTCACCAAAAAAACCATGGGCTATAGGCCAGTGATTTTTGTCGGTTTTGAGTGAAATTTTTTTTTGTAAAAATTTTGATGCCATTCGAAAGAGAATGTCAAAAAATGGTGGTCTAGTTGGTTTTCCCGTTCCCTGGAGCCTGGAAACATGGAAAAAATGACGAAAAACCGTTGCAATGGCCTCATTTCCAGTCAATTTTCAGAATGCTCAAAATTAATTAATTCGATGAATTCCAGTTAAATTTCCAAGGCAATTTGAAAGTATATATTCTAAACTGTGGATTAGGATAATTTTCCAGGCTGGAAATTGCGCATTGAATGAAAAATGACTCATCAACGAAACGCTTCCAGGAGATACAAAAATCGTTCCAGTTTCGTCAAATTGAGATACTTTCCAGTGAAACCTTCCAAACTAATTGATTTTGGCGTCCTCTTTCGAATGAGAACCCTTTTATTTGATTTCGTAACAAAAAATTTTTTTCACCAAAAAAATCATGGGCTAAAGGCCAGTGATTTTTGTCGATTTTGAGTGAAATTTTTTTATAAAAATTTTAATGCCATTCGATAGAGAATGTCAAAAAATGGTGGTCTAGTTGGTTTCCCCGTTCCCTGGAGCCTGGAAACATGGAAAAAATGACGAAAAACCGTTGCAATGGCCTCATTTCCAGTCAATTTTCAGAATGCTCAAAATTAATTAATTCGATGAATTCCAGTTAAATTTCCAGGGCAATTTGAAAGTATATATTCTAAACTGTGGATTGGGATAATTTTCCAGGCTGGAAATTGCGCATTGAATGAAAAATGACTCATCAACGAAACGCTTCCAGGAGATACAAAAATCGTTCCAGTTCCGTCAAATTGAGATACTTTCCAGTGAAACCTTCCAAACTAATTGATTTTGGCGTCCTCTTTCGAATGAGAACCCTTTTATTTGATTTCGTAACAAAAAATTTTTTTCACCAAAAAAACCATGGGCATTTTTGTCGATTTTGAGTGAAATTTTTTTTGTAAAAATTTTGATGCCATTCGAAAGAGAATGTCAAAAAATGGTGGTCTAGTTGGTTTTCCCGTTCCCTGGAGCCTGGAAACATGGAAAAAATGACGAAAAACCGTTGCAATGGCCTCATTTCCAGTCAATTTTCAGAATGCTCAAAATTAATTAATTTGATGAATTCCAGTTAAATTTCCAGGGCAATTTGAAAGTACATATTCTAAACTGTGGATTGGGATAATTTTCCAGGCTGGAAATTGCGCATTGAATGAAAAATGACTCATCAACGAAACGCTTCCAGGAAATACAAAAATCGTTCCAGTTCCGTCAAATTGAGATACTTTCCAGTGAAACCTTCCAAACTAATTGATTTTGGCGTCCTCTTTCGAATGAGAACCCTTTTATTTGATTTCGTAACAAAAAATTTTTTTCACCAAAAAAACCATGGGCATTTTTGTCGATTTTGAGTGAAATTTTTTTTGTAAAAATTTTGATGCCATTCGAAAGAGAATGTCAAAAAATGGTGGTCTAGTTGGTTTTCCCGTTCCCTGGAGCCTGGAAACATGGAAAAAATGACGAAAAACCGTTGCAATGGCCTCATTTCCAGTCAATTTTCAGAATGCTCAAAATTAATTAATTTGATGAATTCCAGTTAAATTTCCAGGGCAATTTGAAAGTACATATTCTAAACTGTGGATTGGGATAATTTTCCAGGCTGGAAATTGCGCATTGAATGAAAAATGACTCATCAACGAAACGCTTCCAGGAGATACAAAAATCGTTCCAGTTTCGTCAAATTGAGATACTTTCCAGTGAAACCTTCCAAACTAATTGATTTTGGCGTCCTCTTTCGAATGAGAACCCTTTTACTTGATTTCGTAACAAAAAATTTTTTTCACCAAAAAAACCATGGGCTATAGGCCAGTGATTTTTGTCGGTTTTGAGTGAAATTTTTTTTTGTAAAAATTTTGATGCCATTCGAAAGAGAATGTCAAAAAATGGTGGTCTAGTTGGTTTTCCCGTTCCCTGGAGCCTGGAAACATGGAAAAAATGACGAAAAACCGTTGCAATGGCCTCATTTCCAGTCAATTTTCAGAATGCTCAAAATTAATTAATTCGATGAATTCCAGTTAAATTTCCAAGGCAATTTGAAAGTATATATTCTAAACTGTGGATTGGGATAATTTTCCAGGCTGGAAATTGCGCATTAAATGAAAAATGACTCATCAACGAAACGCTTCCAGGAGATACAAAAATCGTTCCAGTTCCGTCAAATTGAGATACTTTCCAGTGAAACCTTCCAAACTAATTGATTTTGGCGTCCTCTTTCGAATGAGAACCCTTTTACTTGATTTCGTAACAAAAAATTTTTTTCACCAAAAAAACCATGGGCTATAGGCCAGTGATTTTTGTCGGTTTTGAGTGAAATTTTTTTTTGTAAAAATTTTGATGCCATTCGAAAGAGAATGTCAAAAAATGGTGGTCTAGTTGGTTTTCCCGTTCCCTGGAGCCTGGAAACATGGAAAAAATGACGAAAAACCGTTGCAATGGCCTCATTTCCAGTCAATTTTCAGAATGCTCAAAATTAATTAATTCGATGAATTCCAGTTAAATTTCCAAGGCAATTTGAAAGTATATATTCTAAACTGTGGATTGGGATAATTTTCCAGGCTGGAAATTGCGCATTGAATGAAAAATGACTCATCAACGAAACGCTTCCAGGAGATACAAAAATCGTTCCAGTTCCGTCAAATTGAGATATTTTTCGGTGAAACCTTCCAAACTAATTGATTTTGGCGTCCTCTTTCGAATGAGAACCCTTTTATTTGATTTCGTAACAAAAAATTTTTTTCACCAAAAAAACCATGGGCTATAGGCCAGTGATTTTTGTCGATTTTGAGTGAAATTTTTTTTGTAAAAATTTTAATGCCATTCGAAAGAGAATGTCAAAAAATGGTGGTCTAGTTGGTTTTCCCGTTCCCTGGAGCCTGGAAACATGGAAAAAATGACGAAAAACCGTTGCAATGGCCTCATTTCCAGTCAATTTTCAGAATGCTCAAAATTAATTAATTCGATGAATTCCAGTAAAATTTCCAAGGCAATTTGAAAGTATATATTCTAAACTGTGGATTGGGATAATTTTCCAGGCTGGAAATTGCGCATTGAATGAAAAATGACTCATCAACGAAACGCTTCCAGGAGATACAAAAATCGTTCCAGTTTCGTCAAATTGAGATACTTTCCAGTGAAACCTTCCAAACTAATTGATTTTGGCGTCCTCTTTCGAATGAGAACCCTTTTATTTGATTTCGTAACAAAACATTTTTTTCACCAAAAAAACCATGGGCTATAGGCCAGTGATTTTTGTCGATTTTGAGTGAAATTTTTTTTGTAAAAATTTTAATGCCATTCGAAAGAGAATGTCAAAAAATGGTGGTCTAGTTGGTTTTCCCGTTCCCTGGAGCCTGGAAACATGGAAAAAATGACGAAAAACCGTTGCAATGGCCTCATTTCCAGTCAATTTTCAGAATGCTCAAAATTAATTAATTCGATGAATTCCAGTTAAATTTCCAAGGCAATTTGAAAGTATATATTCTAAACTGTGGATTGGGATAATTTTCCAGGCTGGAAATTGCGCATTGAATGAAAAATGACTCATCAACGAAACGCTTCCAGGAGATACAAAAATCGTTCCAGTTTCGTCAAATTGAGATACTTTCCAGTGAAACCTTCCAAACTAATTGATTTTGGCGTCCTCTTTCGAATGAGAACCCTTTTATTTGATTTCGTAACAAAAAATTTTTTTCACCAAAAAAACCATGGGTTATAGGCCAGTGATTTTTGTCGATTTTGAGTGAAATTTTTTTTGTAAAAATTTTGATGCCATTCGAAAGAGAATGTCAAAAAATGGTGGTCTAGTTGGTTTTCCCGTTCCCTGGAGCCTGGAAACATGGAAAAAATGACGAAAAACCGTTGCAATGGCCTCATTTCCAGTCAATTTTCAGAATGCTCAAAATTAATTAATTCGATGAATTCCAGTTAAATTTCCAGGGCAATTTGAAAGTATATATTCTAAACTGTGGATTGGGATAATTTTCCAGGCTGGAAATTGCGCATTGAATGAAAAATGACTCATCAACGAAACGCTTCCAGGAGATACAAAAATCGTTCCAGTTTCGTCAAATTGAGATACTTTCCAGTGAAACCTTCCAAACTAATTGATTTTGGCGTCCTCTTTCGAATGAGAACCCTTTTATTTGATTTCGTAACAAAAAATTTTTTTCACCAAAAAAACCATGGGCTATAGGCCAGTGATTTTTGTCGATTTTGAGTGAAATTTTTTTTGTAAAAATTTTAATGCCATTCGAAAGAGAATGTCAAAAAATGGTGGTCTAGTTGGTTTTCCCGTTCCCTGGAGCCTGGAAACATGGAAAAAATGACGAAAAACCGTTGCAATGGCCTCATTTCCAGTCAATTTTCAGAATGCTCAAAATTAATTAATTCGATGAATTCCAGTTAAATTTCCAAGGCAATTTGAAAGTATATATTCTAAACTGTGGATTGGGATAATTTTCCAGGCTGGAAATTGCGCATTGAATGAAAAATGACTCATCAACGAAACGCTTCCAGGAGATACAAAAATCGTTCCAGTTTCGTCAAATTGAGATACTTTCCAGTGAAACCTTCCAAACTAATTGATTTTGGCGTCCTCTTTCGAATGAGAACCCTTTTATTTGATTTCGTAACAAAAAATTTTTTTCACCAAAAAAACCATGGGTTATAGGCCAGTGATTTTTGTCGATTTTGAGTGAAATTTTTTTTGTAAAAATTTTGATGCCATTCGAAAGAGAATGTCAAAAAATGGTGGTCTAGTTGGTTTTCCCGTTCCCTGGAGCCTGGAAACATGGAAAAAATGACGAAAAACCGTTGCAATGGCCTCATTTCCAGTCAATTTTCAGAATGCTCAAAATTAATTAATTCGATGAATTCCAGTTAAATTTCCAAGGCAATTTGAAAGTATATATTCTAAACTGTGGATTGGGATAATTTTCCAGGCTGGAAATTGCGCATTGAATGAAAAATGACTCATCAACGAAACGCTTCCAGGAGATACAAAAATCGTTCCAGTTTCGTCAAATTGAGATACTTTCCAGTGAAACCTTCCAAACTAATTGATTTTGGCGTCCTCTTTCGAATGAGAACCCTTTTATTTGATTTCGTAACAAAAAATTTTTTTCACCAAAAAAACCATGGGCTATAGGCCAGTGATTTTTGTCGATTTTGAGTGAAATTTTTTTTGTAAAAATTTTAATGCCATTCGAAAGAGAATGTCAAAAAATGGTGGTCTAGTTGGTTTTCCCGTTCCCTGGAGCCTGGAAACATGGAAAAAATGACGAAAAACCGTTGCAATGGCCTCATTTCCAGTCAATTTTCAGAATGCTCAAAATTAATTAATTCGATGAACTCCAGTAAAATTTCCAAGGCAATTTGAAAGTATATATTCTAAACTGTGGATTGGGATAATTTTCCAGGCTGGAAATTGCGCATTGAATGAAAAATGACTCATCAACGAAACGCTTCCAGGAGATACAAAAATCGTTCCAGTTTCGTCAAATTGAGATACTTTCCAGTGAAACCTTCCAAACTAATTGATTTTGGCGTCCTCTTTCGAATGAGAACCCTTTTATTTGATTTCGTAACAAAAAAATTTTTTCACCAAAAAAACCATGGGCTATAGGCCAGTGATTTTTGTCGATTTTGAGTGAAATTTTTTTTGTAAAAATTTTGATGCCATTCGAAAGAGAATGTCAAAAAATGGTGGTCTAGTTGGTTTTCCCGTTCCCTGGAGCCTGGAAACATGGAAAAAATGACGAAAAACCGTTGCAATGGCCTCATTTCCAGTCAATTTTCAGAATGCTCAAAATTAATTAATTCGATGAATTCCAGTAAAATTTCCAAGGCAATTTGAAAGTATATATTCTAAACTGTGGATTGGGATAATTTTCCAGGCTGGAAATTGCGCATTGAATGAAAAATGACTCATCAACGAAACGCTTCCAGGAGATACAAAAATCGTTCCAGTTTCGTCAAATTGAGATACTTTCCAGTGAAACCTTCCAAACTAATTGATTTTGGCGTCCTCTTTCGAATGAGAACCCTTTTATTTGATTTCGTAACAAAAAATTTTTTTCACCAAAAAAAACCATGGGCTATAGGCCAGTGATTTTTGTCGATTTTGAGTGAAATTTTTTTTGTAAAAATTTTAATGCCATTCGAAAGAGAATGTCAAAAAATGGTGGTCTAGTTGGTTTTCCCGTTCCCTGGAGCCTGGAAACATGGAAAAAATGACGAAAAACCGTTGCAATGGCCTCATTTCCAGTCAATTTTCAGAATGCTCAAAATTAATTAATTCGATGAATTCCAGTTAAATTTCCAGGGCAATTTGAAAGTATATATTCTAAACTGTGGATTAGGATAATTTTCCAGGCTGGAAATTGCGCATTGAATGAAAAATGACTCATCAACGAAACGCTTCCAGGAGATACAAAAATCGTTCCAGTTTCGTCAAATTGAGATACTTTCCAGTGAAACCTTCCAAACTAATTGATTTTGGCGTCCTCTTTCGAATGAGAACCCTTTTATTTGATTTCGTAACAAAAAATTTTTTTCACCAAAAAAATCATGGGCTAAAGGCCAGTGATTTTTGTCGATTTTGAGTGAAATTTTTTTGTAAAAATTTTAATGCCATTCGATAGAGAATGTCAAAAAATGGTGGTCTAGTTGGTTTTCCCGTTCCCTGGAGCCTGGAAACATGGAAAAAATGACGAAAAACCGTTGCAATGGCCTCATTTCCAGTCAATTTTCAGAATGCTCAAAATCAATTAATTCGATGAATTCCAGTAAAATTTCCAAGGCAATTTGAAAGTATATATTCTAAACTGTGGATTAGGATAATTTTCCAGGCTGGAAATTGCGCATTGAATGAAAAATGACTCATCAACGAAACGCTTCCAGGAGATACAAAAATCGTTCCAGTTTCGTCAAATTGAGATACTTTCCAGTGAAACCTTCCAAACTAATTGATTTTGGCGTCCTCTTTCGAATGAGAACCCTTTTATTTGATTTCGTAACAAAAATTTTTTTTCACCAAAAAACCCATGGGCTAAAGGCCAGTGATTTTTGTCGATTTTGAGTGAAATTTTTTTGTAAAAATTTTAATGCCATTCGATAGAGAATGTCAAAAAATGGTGGTCTAGTTGGTTTTCCCGTTCCCTGGAGCCTGGAAACATGGAAAAAATGACGAAAAACCGTTGCAATGGCCTCATTTCCAGTCAATTTTCAGAATGCTCAAAATCAATTAATTCGATGAATTCCAGTAAAATTTCCAAGGCAATTTGAAAGTATATATTCTAAACTGTGGATTAGGATAATTTTCCAGGCTGGAAATTGCGCATTGAATGAAAAATGACTCATCAACGAAACGCTTCCAGGAGATACAAAAATCGTTCCAGTTTCGTCAAATTGAGATACTTTCCAGTGAAACCTTCCAAACTAATTGATTTTGGCGTCCTCTTTCGAATGAGAACCCTTTTATTTGATTTCGTAACAAAAAATTTTTTTCACCAAAAAAACCATGGGCATTTTTGTCGATTTTGAGTGAAATTTTTTTTGTAAAAATTTTGATGCCATTCGAAAGAGAATGTCAAAAAATGGTGGTCTAGTTGGTTTTCCCGTTCCCTGGAGCCTGGAAACATGGAAAAAATGACGAAAAACCGTTGCAATGGCCTCATTTCCAGTCAATTTTCAGAATGCTCAAAATCAATTAATTCGATGAATTCCAGTAAAATTTCCAAGGCAATTTGAAAGTATATATTCTAAACTGTGGATTGGGATAATTTTCCAGGCTGGAAATTGCGCATTGAATGAAAAATGACTCATCAACGAAACGCTTCCAGGAGATACAAAAATCGTTCCAGTTCCGTCAAATTGAGATACTTTCCAGTGAAACCTTCCAAACTAATTGATTTTGGCGTCCTCTTTCGAATGAGAACCCTTTTATTTGATTTCGTAACAAAAAAATTTTTTCACCAAAAAAACCATGGGCTATAGGCCAGTGATTTTTGTCGATTTTGAGTGAAATTTTTTTATAAAAATTTTAATGCCATTCGATAGAGAATGTCAAAAAATGGTGGTCTAGTTGGTTTCCCCGTTCCCTGGAGCCTGGAAACATGGAAAAAATGACGAAAAACCGTTGCAATGGCCTCATTTCCAGTCAATTTTCAGAATGCTCAAAATTAATTAATTCGATGAATTCCAGTTAAATTTCCAAGGCAATTTGAAAGTATATATTCTAAACTGTGGATTGGGATAATTTTCCAGGCTGGAAATTGCGCATTGAATGAAAAATGACTCATCAACGAAACGCTTCCAGGAGATACAAAAATCGTTCCAGTTCCGTCAAATTGAGATATTTTTCGGTGAAACCTTCCAAACTAATTGATTTTGGCGTCCTCTTTCGAATGAGAACCCTTTTATTTGATTTCGTAACAAAAAATTTTTTTCACCAAAAAAACCATGGGCTATAGGCCAGTGATTTTTGTCGATTTTGAGTGAAATTTTTTTTGTAAAAATTTTGATGCCATTCGAAAGAGAATGTCAAAAAATGGTGGTCTAGTTCGTTTTCCCGTTCCCTGGAGCCTGGAAACATGGAAAAAATGACGAAAAACCGTTGCAATGGCCTCATTTCCAGTCAATTTTCAGAATGCTCAAAATTAATTAATTCGATGAATTCCAGTTAAATTTCCAAGGCAATTTGAAAGTATATATTCTAAACTGTGGATTGGGATAATTTTCCAGGCTGGAAATTGCGCATTGAATGAAAAATGACTCATCAACGAAACGCTTCCAGGAGATACAAAAATCGTTCCAGTTCCGTCAAATTGAGATACTTTCCAGTGAAACCTTCCAAACTAATTGATTTTGGCGTCCTCTTTCGAATGAGAACCCTTTTATTTGATTTCGTAACAAAAAATTTTTTTCACCAAAAAAACCATGGGCTATAGGCCAGTGATTTTTGTCGATTTTGAGTGAAATTTTTTTTGTAAAAATTTTGATGCCATTCGAAAGAGAATGTCAAAAAATGGTGGTCTAGTTCGTTTTCCCGTTCCCTGGAGCCTGGAAACATGGAAAAAATGACGAAAAACCGTTGCAATGGCCTCATTTCCAGTCAATTTTCAGAATGCTCAAAATTAATTAATTCGATGAATTCCAGTTAAATTTCCAAGGCAATTTGAAAGTATATATTCTAAACTGTGGATTGGGATAATTTTCCAGGCTGGAAATTGCGCATTGAATGAAAAATGACTCATCAACGAAACGCTTCCAGGAGATACAAAAATCGTTCCAGTTCCGTCAAATTGAGATATTTTTCGGTGAAACCTTCCAAACTAATTGATTTTGGCGTCCTCTTTCGAATGAGAACCCTTTT
This sequence comes from Leptarthrus brevirostris, assembly GCA_964036015.1. Classification (NCBI taxonomy): domain Eukaryota; kingdom Metazoa; phylum Arthropoda; class Insecta; order Diptera; family Asilidae; genus Leptarthrus; species Leptarthrus brevirostris. The sequence goes on from OZ038373.1 coordinate 14,403,752, forward strand.
ATTTGATTTCGTAACAAAAAATTTTTTTCACCAAAAAAACCATGGGCTATAGGCCAGTGATTTTTGTCGATTTTGAGTGAAATTTTTTTTGTAAAAATTTTGATGCCATTCGAAAGAGAATGTCAAAAAATGGTGGTCTAGTTCGTTTTCCCGTTCCCTGGAGCCTGGAAACATGGAAAAAATGACGAAAAACCGTTGCAATGGCCTCATTTCCAGTCAATTTTCAGAATGCTCAAAATTAATTAATTCGATGAATTCCAGTTAAATTTCCAAGGCAATTTGAAAGTATATATTCTAAACTGTGGATTGGGATAATTTTCCAGGCTGGAAATTGCGCATTGAATGAAAAATGACTCATCAACGAAACGCTTCCAGGAGATACAAAAATCGTTCCAGTTCCGTCAAATTGAGATATTTTTCGGTGAAACCTTCCAAACTAATTGATTTTGGCGTCCTCTTTCGAATGAGAACCCTTTTATTTGATTTCGTAACAAAAAATTTTTTTCACCAAAAAAACCATGGGCTATAGGCCAGTGATTTTTGTCGATTTTGAGTGAAATTTTTTTTGTAAAAATTTTGATGCCATTCGAAAGAGAATGTCAAAAAATGGTGGTCTAGTTCGTTTTCCCGTTCCCTGGAGCCTGGAAACATGGAAAAAATGACGAAAAACCGTTGCAATGGCCTCATTTCCAGTCAATTTTCAGAATGCTCAAAATTAATTAATTCGATGAATTCCAGTTAAATTTCCAAGGCAATTTGAAAGTATATATTCTAAACTGTGGATTGGGATAATTTTCCAGGCTGGAAATTGCGCATTGAATGAAAAATGACTCATCAACGAAACGCTTCCAGGAGATACAAAAATCGTTCCAGTTCCGTCAAATTGAGATACTTTCCAGTGAAACCTTCCAAACTAATTGATTTTGGCGTCCTCTTTCGAATGAGAACCCTTTTATTTGATTTCGTAACAAAAAATTTTTTTCACCAAAAAAACCATGGGCTATAGGCCAGTGATTTTTGTCGATTTTGAGTGAAATTTTTTTTGTAAAAATTTTGATGCCATTCGAAAGAGAATGTCAAAAAATGGTGGTCTAGTTCGTTTTCCCGTTCCCTGGAGCCTGGAAACATGGAAAAAATGACGAAAAACCGTTGCAATGGCCTCATTTCCAGTCAATTTTCAGAATGCTCAAAATTAATTAATTCGATGAATTCCAGTTAAATTTCCAAGGCAATTTGAAAGTATATATTCTAAACTGTGGATTGGGATAATTTTCCAGGCTGGAAATTGCGCATTGAATGAAAAATGACTCATCAACGAAACGCTTCCAGGAGATACAAAAATCGTTCCAGTTCCGTCAAATTGAGATACTTTCCAGTGAAACCTTCCAAACTAATTGATTTTGGCGTCCTCTTTCGAATGAGAACCCTTTTATTTGATTTCGTAACAAAAAATTTTTTTCACCAAAAAAACCATGGGCATTTTTGTCGATTTTGAGTGAAATTTTTTTTGTAAAAATTTTGATGCCATTCGAAAGAGAATGTCAAAAAATGGTGGTCTAGTTGGTTTTCCCGTTCCCTGGAGCCTGGAAACATGGAAAAAATGACGAAAAACCGTTGCAATGGCCTCATTTCCAGTCAATTTTCAGAATGCTCAAAATTAATTAATTCGATGAATTCCAGTTAAATTTCCAAGGCAATTTGAAAGTATATATTCTAAACTGTGGATTGGGATAATTTTCCAGGCTGGAAATTGCGCATTGAATGAAAAATGACTCATCAACGAAACGCTTCCAGGAGATACAAAAATCGTTCCAGTTCCGTCAAATTGAGATATTTTTCGGTGAAACCTTCCAAACTAATTGATTTTGGCGTCCTCTTTCGAATGAGAACCCTTTTATTTGATTTCGTAACAAAAAATTTTTTTCACCAAAAAAACCATGGGCTATAGGCCAGTGATTTTTGTCGATTTTGAGTGAAATTTTTTTTGTAAAAATTTTGATGCCATTCGAAAGAGAATGTCAAAAAATGGTGGTCTAGTTCGTTTTCCCGTTCCCTGGAGCCTGGAAACATGGAAAAAATGACGAAAAACCGTTGCAATGGCCTCATTTCCAGTCAATTTTCAGAATGCTCAAAATTAATTAATTCGATGAATTCCAGTTAAATTTCCAAGGCAATTTGAAAGTATATATTCTAAACTGTGGATTGGGATAATTTTCCAGGCTGGAAATTGCGCATTGAATGAAAAATGACTCATCAACGAAACGCTTCCAGGAGATACAAAAATCGTTCCAGTTCCGTCAAATTGAGATATTTTTCGGTGAAACCTTCCAAACTAATTGATTTTGGCGTCCTCTTTCGAATGAGAACCCTTTTATTTGATTTCGTAACAAAAAATTTTTTTCACCAAAAAAACCATGGGCTATAGGCCAGTGATTTTTGTCGATTTTGAGTGAAATTTTTTTTGTAAAAATTTTGATGCCATTCGAAAGAGAATGTCAAAAAATGGTGGTCTAGTTCGTTTTCCCGTTCCCTGGAGCCTGGAAACATGGAAAAAATGACGAAAAACCGTTGCAATGGCCTCATTTCCAGTCAATTTTCAGAATGCTCAAAATTAATTAATTCGATGAATTCCAGTTAAATTTCCAAGGCAATTTGAAAGTATATATTCTAAACTGTGGATTGGGATAATTTTCCAGGCTGGAAATTGCGCATTGAATGAAAAATGACTCATCAACGAAACGCTTCCAGGAGATACAAAAATCGTTCCAGTTCCGTCAAATTGAGATACTTTCCAGTGAAACCTTCCAAACTAATTGATTTTGGCGTCCTCTTTCGAATGAGAACCCTTTTATTTGATTTCGTAACAAAAAATTTTTTTCACCAAAAAAACCATGGGCATTTTTGTCGATTTTGAGTGAAATTTTTTTTGTAAAAATTTTGATGCCATTCGAAAGAGAATGTCAAAAAATGGTGGTCTAGTTGGTTTTCCCGTTCCCTGGAGCCTGGAAACATGGAAAAAATGACGAAAAACCGTTGCAATGGCCTCATTTCCAGTCAATTTTCAGAATGCTCAAAATTAATTAATTTGATGAATTCCAGTTAAATTTCCAGGGCAATTTGAAAGTACATATTCTAAACTGTGGATTGGGATAATTTTCCAGGCTGGAAATTGCGCATTGAATGAAAAATGACTCATCAACGAAACGCTTCCAGGAGATACAAAAATCGTTCCAGTTCCGTCAAATTGAGATATTTTTCGGTGAAACCTTCCAAACTAATTGATTTTGGCGTCCTCTTTCGAATGAGAACCCTTTTATTTGATTTCGTAACAAAAAATTTTTTTCACCAAAAAAACCATGGGCTATAGGCCAGTGATTTTTGTCGATTTTGAGTGAAATTTTTTTTGTAAAAATTTTGATGCCATTCGAAAGAGAATGTCAAAAAATGGTGGTCTAGTTCGTTTTCCCGTTCCCTGGAGCCTGGAAACATGGAAAAAATGACGAAAAACCGTTGCAATGGCCTCATTTCCAGTCAATTTTCAGAATGCTCAAAATTAATTAATTCGATGAATTCCAGTTAAATTTCCAAGGCAATTTGAAAGTATATATTCTAAACTGTGGATTGGGATAATTTTCCAGGCTGGAAATTGCGCATTGAATGAAAAATGACTCATCAACGAAACGCTTCCAGGAGATACAAAAATCGTTCCAGTTCCGTCAAATTGAGATATTTTTCGGTGAAACCTTCCAAACTAATTGATTTTGGCGTCCTCTTTCGAATGAGAACCCTTTTATTTGATTTCGTAACAAAAAATTTTTTTCACCAAAAAAACCATGGGCTATAGGCCAGTGATTTTTGTCGATTTTGAGTGAAATTTTTTTTGTAAAAATTTTAATGCCATTCGAAAGAGAATGTCAAAAAATGGTGGTCTAGTTGGTTTTCCCGTTCCCTGGAGCCTGGAAACATGGAAAAAATGACGAAAAACCGTTGCAATGGCCTCATTTCCAGTCAATTTTCAGAATGCTCACAATTAATTAATTCGATGAATTCCAGTAAAATTTCCAAGGCAATTTGAAAGTATATATTCTAAACTGTGGATTGGGATAATTTTCCAGGCTGGAAATTGCGCATTGAATGAAAAATGACTCATCAACGAAACGCTTCCAGGAGATACAAAAATCGTTCCAGTTCCGTCAAATTGAGATACTTTCCAGTGAAACCTTCCAAACTAATTGATTTTGGCGTCCTCTTTCGAATGAGAACCCTTTTATTTGATTTCGTAACAAAAAATTTTTTTCACCAAAAAAACCATGGGCTATAGGCCAGTGATTTTTGTCGATTTTGAGTGAAATTTTTTTTGTAAAAATTTTGATGCCATTCGAAAGAGAATGTCAAAAAATGGTGGTCTAGTTCGTTTTCCCGTTCCCTGGAGCCTGGAAACATGGAAAAAATGACGAAAAACCGTTGCAATGGCCTCATTTCCAGTCAATTTTCAGAATGCTCAAAATTAATTAATTCGATGAATTCCAGTTAAATTTCCAAGGCAATTTGAAAGTATATATTCTAAACTGTGGATTGGGATAATTTTCCAGGCTGGAAATTGCGCATTGAATGAAAAATGACTCATCAACGAAACGCTTCCAGGAGATACAAAAATCGTTCCAGTTCCGTCAAATTGAGATATTTTTCGGTGAAACCTTCCAAACTAATTGATTTTGGCGTCCTCTTTCGAATGAGAACCCTTTTATTTGATTTCGTAACAAAAAATTTTTTTCACCAAAAAAACCATGGGCTATAGGCCAGTGATTTTTGTCGATTTTGAGTGAAATTTTTTTTGTAAAAATTTTAATGCCATTCGAAAGAGAATGTCAAAAAATGGTGGTCTAGTTGGTTTTCCCGTTCCCTGGAGCCTGGAAACATGGAAAAAATGACGAAAAACCGTTGCAATGGCCTCATTTCCAGTCAATTTTCAGAATGCTCACAATTAATTAATTCGATGAATTCCAGTAAAATTTCCAAGGCAATTTGAAAGTATATATTCTAAACTGTGGATTGGGATAATTTTCCAGGCTGGAAATTGCGCATTGAATGAAAAATGACTCATCAACGAAACGCTTCCAGGAGATACAAAAATCGTTCCAGTTTCGTCAAATTGAGATACTTTCCAGTGAAACCTTCCAAACTAATTGATTTTGGCGTCCTCTTTCGAATGAGAACCCTTTTATTTGATTTCGTAACAAAAAATTTTTTTCACCAAAAAAACCATGGGCTATAGGCCAGTGATTTTTGTCGATTTTGAGTGAAATTTTTTTTGTAAAAATTTTAATGCCATTCGAAAGAGAATGTCAAAAAATGGTGGTCTAGTTGGTTTTCCCGTTCCCTGGAGCCTGGAAACATGGAAAAAATGACGAAAAACCGTTGCAATGGCCTCATTTCCAGTCAATTTTCAGAATGCTCAAAATTAATTAATTCGATGAATTCCAGTAAAATTTCCAAGGCAATTTGAAAGTATATATTCTAAACTGTGGATTGGGATAATTTTCCAGGCTGGAAATTGCGCATTGAATGAAAAATGACTCATCAACGAAACGCTTCCAGGAGATACAAAAATCGTTCCAGTTTCGTCAAATTGAGATACTTTCCAGTGAAACCTTCCAAACTAATTGATTTTGGCGTCCTCTTTCGAATGAGAACCCTTTTATTTGATTTCGTAACAAAAAATTTTTTTCACCAAAAAAACCATGGGTTATAGGCCAGTGATTTTTGTCGATTTTGAGTGAAATTTTTTTTGTAAAAATTTTGATGCCATTCGAAAGAGAATGTCAAAAAATGGTGGTCTAGTTGGTTTTCCCGTTCCCTGGAGCCTGGAAACATGGAAAAAATGACGAAAAACCGTTGCAATGGCCTCATTTCCAGTCAATTTTCAGAATGCTCAAAATTAATTAATTCGATGAATTCCAGTAAAATTTCCAAGGCAATTTGAAAGTATATATTCTAAACTGTGGATTGGGATAATTTTCCAGGCTGGAAATTGCGCATTGAATGAAAAATGACTCATCAACGAAACGCTTCCAGGAGATACAAAAATCGTTCCAGTTTCGTCAAATTGAGATACTTTCCAGTGAAACCTTCCAAACTAATTGATTTTGGCGTCCTCTTTCGAATGAGAACCCTTTTATTTGATTTCGTAACAAAAAATTTTTTTCACCAAAAAAACCATGGGCATTTTTGTCGATTTTGAGTGAAATTTTTTTTGTAAAAATTTTGATGCCATTCGAAAGAGAATGTCAAAAAATGGTGGTCTAGTTGGTTTTCCCGTTCCCTGGAGCCTGGAAACATGGAAAAAATGACGAAAAACCGTTGCAATGGCCTCATTTCCAGTCAATTTTCAGAATGCTCAAAATTAATTAATTTGATGAATTCCAGTTAAATTTCCAGGGCAATTTGAAAGTACATATTCTAAACTGTGGATTGGGATAATTTTCCAGGCTGGAAATTGCGCATTGAATGAAAAATGACTCATCAACGAAACGCTTCCAGGAGATACAAAAATCGTTCCAGTTCCGTCAAATTGAGATATTTTTCGGTGAAACCTTCCAAACTAATTGATTTTGGCGTCCTCTTTCGAATGAGAACCCTTTTATTTGATTTCGTAACAAAAAATTTTTTTCACCAAAAAAACCATGGGCTATAGGCCAGTGATTTTTGTCGATTTTGAGTGAAATTTTTTTTGTAAAAATTTTGATGCCATTCGAAAGAGAATGTCAAAAAATGGTGGTCTAGTTCGTTTTCCCGTTCCCTGGAGCCTGGAAACATGGAAAAAATGACGAAAAACCGTTGCAATGGCCTCATTTCCAGTCAATTTTCAGAATGCTCAAAATTAATTAATTCGATGAATTCCAGTTAAATTTCCAAGGCAATTTGAAAGTATATATTCTAAACTGTGGATTGGGATAATTTTCCAGGCTGGAAATTGCGCATTGAATGAAAAATGACTCATCAACGAAACGCTTCCAGGAGATACAAAAATCGTTCCAGTTCCGTCAAATTGAGATATTTTTCGGTGAAACCTTCCAAACTAATTGATTTTGGCGTCCTCTTTCGAATGAGAACCCTTTTATTTGATTTCGTAACAAAAAATTTTTTTCACCAAAAAAACCATGGGCTATAGGCCAGTGATTTTTGTCGATTTTGAGTGAAATTTTTTTTGTAAAAATTTTAATGCCATTCGAAAGAGAATGTCAAAAAATGGTGGTCTAGTTGGTTTTCCCGTTCCCTGGAGCCTGGAAACATGGAAAAAATGACGAAAAACCGTTGCAATGGCCTCATTTCCAGTCAATTTTCAGAATGCTCACAATTAATTAATTCGATGAATTCCAGTAAAATTTCCAAGGCAATTTGAAAGTATATATTCTAAACTGTGGATTGGGATAATTTTCCAGGCTGGAAATTGCGCATTGAATGAAAAATGACTCATCAACGAAACGCTTCCAGGAGATACAAAAATCGTTCCAGTTCCGTCAAATTGAGATATTTTTCGGTGAAACCTTCCAAACTAATTGATTTTGGCGTCCTCTTTCGAATGAGAACCCTTTTATTTGATTTCGTAACAAAAAATTTTTTTCACCAAAAAAACCATGGGCTATAGGCCAGTGATTTTTGTCGATTTTGAGTGAAATTTTTTTTGTAAAAATTTTAATGCCATTCGAAAGAGAATGTCAAAAAATGGTGGTCTAGTTGGTTTTCCCGTTCCCTGGAGCCTGGAAACATGGAAAAAATGACGAAAAACCGTTGCAATGGCCTCATTTCCAGTCAATTTTCAGAATGCTCAAAATTAATTAATTCGATGAATTCCAGTTAAATTTCCAAGGCAATTTGAAAGTATATATTCTAAACTGTGGATTGGGATAATTTTCCAGGCTGGAAATTGCGCATTGAATGAAAAATGACTCATCAACGAAACGCTTCCAGGAGATACAAAAATCGTTCCAGTTTCGTCAAATTGAGATACTTTCCAGTGAAACCTTCCAAACTAATTGATTTTGGCGTCCTCTTTCGAATGAGAACCCTTTTATTTGATTTCGTAACAAAAAATTTTTTTCACCAAAAAAACCATGGGTTATAGGCCAGTGATTTTTGTCGATTTTGAGTGAAATTTTTTTTGTAAAAATTTTGATGCCATTCGAAAGAGAATGTCAAAAAATGGTGGTCTAGTTGGTTTTCCCGTTCCCTGGAGCCTGGAAACATGGAAAAAATGACGAAAAACCGTTGCAATGGCCTCATTTCCAGTCAATTTTCAGAATGCTCAAAATTAATTAATTCGATGAATTCCAGTAAAATTTCCAAGGCAATTTGAAAGTATATATTCTAAACTGTGGATTGGGATAATTTTCCAGGCTGGAAATTGCGCATTGAATGAAAAATGACTCATCAACGAAACGCTTCCAGGAGATACAAAAATCGTTCCAGTTTCGTCAAATTGAGATACTTTCCAGTGAAACCTTCCAAACTAATTGATTTTGGCGTCCTCTTTCGAATGAGAACCCTTTTATTTGATTTCGTAACAAAAAATTCTTTTCACCAAAAAAACCATGGGCTATATATAGCCAGTGATTTTTGTCGATTTTGAGTGAAATTTTTTTTGTAAAAATTTTGATGCCATTCGAAAGAGAATGTCAAAAAATGGTGGTCTAGTTGGTTTTCCCGTTCCCTGGAGCCTGGAAACATGGAAAAAATGACGAAAAACCGTTGCAATGGCCTCATTTCCAGTCAATTTTCAGAATGCTCAAAATTAATTAATTCGATGAATTCCAGTAAAATTTCCAAGGCAATTTGAAAGTATATATTCTAAACTGTGGATTGGGATAATTTTCCAGGCTGGAAATTGCGCATTGAATGAAAAATGACTCATCAACGAAACGCTTCCAGGAGATACAAAAATCGTTCCAGTTTCGTCAAATTGAGATACTTTCCAGTGAAACCTTCCAAACTAATTGATTTTGGCGTCCTCTTTCGAATGAGAACCCTTTTATTTGATTTCGTAACAAAAAAATTTTTTCACCAAAAAAACCATGGGCTATAGGCCAGTGATTTTTGTCGATTTTGAGTGAAATTTTTTTTGTAAAAATTTTGATGCCATTCGAAAGAGAATGTCAAAAAATGGTGGTCTAGTTGGTTTTCCCGTTCCCTGGAGCCTGGAAACATGGAAAATATGACGAAAAACCGTTTCAATGGCCTCATTTCCAGTCAATTTTCAGAATGCTCAAAATTAATTAATTCGATGAATTCCAGTTAAATTTCCAGGGCAATTTGAAAGTATATATTCTAAACTGTGGATTGGGATAATTTTCCAGGCTGGAAATTGCGCATTGAATGAAAAATGACTCATCAACGAAACGCTTCCAGGAGATACAAAAATCGTTCCAGTTTCGTCAAATTGAGATACTTTCCAGTGAAACCTTCCAAACTAATTGATTTTGGCGTCCTCTTTCGAATGAGAACCCTTTTATTTGATTTCGTAACAAAAAATTTTTTTCACCAAAAAAACCATGGGCTATAGGCCAGTGATTTTTGTCGATTTTGAGTGAAATTTTTTTTGTAAAAATTTTGATGCCATTCGAAAGAGAATGTCAAAAAATGGTGGTCTAGTTGGTTTTCCCGTTCCCTGGAGCCTGGAAACATGGAAAATATGACGAAAAACCGTTTCAATGGCCTCATTTCCAGTCAATTTTCAGAATGCTCAAAATTAATTAATTCGATGAATTCCAGTTAAATTTCCAGGGCAATTTGAAAGTATATATTCTAAACTGTGGATTGGGATAATTTTCCAGGCTGGAAATTGCGCATTGAATGAAAAATGACTCATCAACGAAACGCTTCCAGGAGATACAAAAATCGTTCCAGTTTCGTCAAATTGAGATACTTTCCAGTGAAACCTTCCAAACTAATTGATTTTGGCGTCCTCTTTCGAATGAGAACCCTTTTATTTGATTTCGTAACAAAAAATTTTTTTCACCAGTAAAATCATGGGCTATAGGCCAGTGATTTTTGTCGTTTTTGAGTGAAATTATTTTATAAAAATTTTGATGCCATTTGAAAGAGCATGCCAAAAAATGATGGTCTAGTTGGTTTTCCCGTTCCCTGCTACCTTCCTTCAGCTCTTTGGCATCACTGGCTTATAGGGACGTCCGGGTTTTGTGCTTGGTCCACCAGGCTAGTCTTATCGAACTCCACCTCTAGAATGACTACTCTACCCTCAGTCTCGCTAGGATTTCGCCTGGTGGGAAGAGCTCTAGTTTTGCTCCTTCACATGGCGCCTTTATCCCCGAGATCATTTCGATGGCGAATCGTGTATAGCCTGGTCTTTGCGATCCAGGACCCTTAAACCATGCTTCCACCTCGATATGTTAAACATGAGCGCAGTCAGTGAGAGTTTATTAATATATTATTTTTATATAAATATATTTGTGGGCTAGATGATTTAAGTTCATAACAAGTTTCAACTTCTTGGGTATGCGTTTTCCATTGAGCTACTAATTTTATTAAAGATAATAATGATAAAATAATGAATTATATACCAATGGCAGCATTGGTAACAAATTTGAAGTACCCGTACGTACCCGAGCTTTTATTAAGCTTTTCTAATTCATCCTGCAAAGCAGTGTAATGAATTTCGCGATCTACAGTTCACCCGTTTACTACTTGTTGCCGGAGGGTTGTTTGTTGTTTTGTGTTATTCTGCAAATAAATAGCTGACAAGATTAATTCTGTCGGAAGTGACTGGTATTTCCTGAAATAAATATGGTAAGGAAATTGCATTCTTTCTCCTACATTGTTTCAAATATTTTAACCTCTTTAAATCTACCTTAATTTCAAATTTGTTTATTTAGTTTCCTTTAATAGCAAGAAACATTTTATGCTTATAACTCGGTCTCTTCGTGAGTATTTTTAGCTAAAGTTAAGACCTAGCTTCAGGATCCTTTTATTATCAGATTGTTATTATTGTTGCCTCTGTGGCATGAGACAAGCTTCGCAAGTATTTCTGTTATTTTCAGATAGTTATTGAGGCTTCCCGCATTACTACCTTCATAATCTTCAGTTCAGCGCAACTTTGAATATTCTGAATAAGAAAGCGTCCTCCAATCCACATATTGTGGATTTATGACGGTTTTCGTTCGGCCTCTATAATCAGCCATATAATTTGTAGTCTCAAATGTGAGACTTAGTTCGGAAAAATTCCCTTATCTATAGTGAATGAATTAATGCAATTTTTATTTTCTTACTTTCTTTTGTACCTACTACATTTTCATATCGTTATGAACTATTATTGATTGAGTTATAATTATGTATTACACATTTTAGAATACCGAAGATATGCCCCAAATCATAATAAATCCACCAATTGAACTATCTCAATTACCAGAATCGATTCAAGCGGCAATACTAAACGCTATAAGGCAAAACAATGAAAGCTCTGTATCTACTGAACGAAATGGAAGTTATCCAAATCCAGCTGAACGTAGCGAAGTCGAACCTCAAATAATAGAGGTTCCTAGAAATTTTACATTTAAAAAAGAAACAGAAGAAATGGACTTTACTAGCTTGCAGCAATCTTTTTCCCAGATGGAAAATAAGGAGATTCCAATTGAATCTATGAGTGGAGTAGAAAATGATGAAGTTATTCATATCGATGAGCAATTGTTGCTCGAAGATAGTATGGAGGAAAAAAACGAAGGAAAATTTAATGAAAATAATAATTCAACGGCAAATGTGACAGGAACCACAAGTAATTCGGGTAAGTTTTGCAAAACTAGTCAAAAATGGCACTTTAGTGTGTAATTACAAGTATTGTTAGGTGTAATGTGTTTCATTCATTCATTCATATATTTATTAGCTTCATATCTTTAGACAGTGGTTCATACTTTCATTTAATTTTTGCACTGTCTATTTACACGACGAAACTGTCTGTTGATACGCGGAATGCCTTTATGGTGCAGATTTAGAGCGGCGTTAGCATACCTTAGAGTGCCGATTGGGTGCCTCATAGCATTCTACTACTCTACTTATTGACTGACTATTTGCACTTATCGTATACGTACGTGTACTTTAGACGGCTAAGTTCGGCTTTTACGTCAACAATTTTTATTAACTCTGCGAGGTGTATTAATTAGACCTTTAGTTGCTTTATTAACTGAGTTGAATTCAGATAGGAAGAGGGCCATCTTTGAGTGTCAATCACGAATCGTAGGGTTTTTGCTTCAGTTTTTCGTAATTTCCTCATTGGGGTTCGAAACATCGTTGGCTCGTCAACTTAATTTCGTATTGTTTGAGCCGGTGAATACAAATTTTCAACCCTGCAAAACACTTAATGAACCGGTTTTTTAACGTCAATCAAAGCCCCTCTAGTAGCAACACTCCGAGGGTTTTTCTACTTTTGCACAGAAGAGAATTGCCGTGAGTTATGGGGTAAAAACCCTCTCGGGTAATTGGGGACTTACCCTATAAAAATTCTAATCACCTTGTTTATTAGTAAAAACTGCCCATTGCCGCAGAATGATTTTTCTTAGTTTGAGTTGGAATAAGTTATTGTCAAACCAATCATTGAAACTACTTCTTTAGCGTTTGCTGCTAATAAATATTGCAGTGTGCAAAGAAGTTCTTTAGCTGGTTAAAACATTCAGAGAGTCACATTGAAAGCGACCACCCTCCCAGGAAGAAGAATTGAGCAAGATATTCATTGAAATATTAAATAAGAATACATCGATCATAATTTTCTTAATTTATTTAATTCACCTCTTTAATAGTAAAGCAAAAATTTCCAAACAACGGTTTTTAATAACAAAAATTCTTATGGCAGTTGTCTAAGACTTTTAAAAAGTATCACAGTAAAACTCGTCCACTTCTAAATTTACTGAGATATAAACGTTAATTCTGGGAGTAACAAACAATTGCATCTACTTGGTGCATCGTTACACCAATTGTGTTCTCAGCAGTGCTCGAAAATTTTACGAAGTTAACAACACAGAGTGAAAATGAGTGCAAAAAAACAGCAAACTGGCTTAGATATTCGTAATCTTGTAATTTAGCATTACAAAAGTGGGAAATCGCAGAGGAAAATAGCAGAAATTGTTCAAGAAAGTCATTAAAAGATTTAAAGATGATGGGGCAGGATCGCAAATAAGCCAAAAACAAGTACCCGAAAGACCTTTAATGAAGCTGACGAGCGCTACATTTTAAGAAAGATTCGCGGGAATCCAGCAGTTAGTGCTCCTAAGCTTACTGTAGAAGTCAACAACGCGTTAAATAAGGATGTGAATCCCGAAACAGTGCGAAAAGTGTTAAGAAAGCATGGATTTAATGGACGTATAGCTAGGCGGAAGCCACCTATTAGCAAAACTAGCAAAAATTTTCAAAGCTTATGTCCATCTACAAATATTATTTATTTTAATATTTTTGGATCGGATGGAAGAGCACTGAATTGAATATTAAAAATATTCAGACAACAGTGAAACAGGGAGATGGCTCGTGCATGGTATGGTATGTCCACTGATGGAACTAGATAGCTAGAATTCATCCACGGAATTATTGACAAACTAGTCTACTTGAATATTTAAAAAAAAATTTGAAACAAAGTTGTCAACGTTTAGGTATAGATGGAGGATTTGCATTTTACCAAGATAACGATCCTAAACTACCTCTAACGTTGCGCGTCAGTGGTTGATTAACAATATTGTTAAGCTGTTGGAATGTGATAAAGAATTTGTGGGATGCATTGGAAAAAAGGATCCGAAATTACTAAATCTCCTGCAAATGTAACCTTGAGAACGCATTGACTGTGGAATGGGCAAAAATTACACCCGAATACAACACAAAAGTTGGTGGAGTCAATGCAAAGTCGGTTGAAAGCCGTAATCGAAGCCAAAGGCAGATCAACGAGATATTAATTTTGTATTTAAATGCACTTTATTTTGTAAAATTTCGGAGTGGACGAGTTTTACTGTGATGTTTTTTTTATGACTTAGGTAACTACTTTAAGACTTTTTGTTATTAAACACCGTTATGTTTGGAAATTTTTGCTGTACTATTAAAGAGGTGAATTAAATAAATTAAGAAAATTATGATTGATGTATTCTTATTTAACATTTCCCTGAATATCTTGCTTCAGGTTGGACGACTTTCACTATGCCTCTCTGTATATCAGTATGAGTTGTCTGTCAACAGAAAAATCTTTCGTCCCAACAAATACGATAGGTTATGAGACGGTTGCAGACAATGAAGTATGCGTACAATTTGAAGTCGATCCATAGAATAGAAGATATGAACTGTTATACTTGGTGCGGGCTTATCGAGTTATACGTTCTCTGTCAACTTTAAACGCGTTTTTCTCGAAACTACGTATTTGGAACTGGTGTACAGAATTGCCCGTAAACTACTTGACTCGAATTAAACTGCTAATAAAAGACAACGATTGACGGCGAGTTTTTTTTCAATTAATTATTTAAACATTTTTTATAGCAAAATTAAGGGGTAAAAATGTGTCTTTAAACTGCATGTCTAAGTTTGAAGGTGCCCAAATTGTACAATTTTAGCCATACAAACTTTTTTCGACGGCCGCGTCCTACAAAACTTTATAAAGAATGAAATAAAAGTTCAAATTTTGATTTCAGACTACTGACAAAAGCTGAATAGTGTACACCCTAAAGTGGTGGACCGGCTGCAGCGCCGTTATAAGTTTGAAATAAAAAAAAAATTAGGTTAATCGGATTTTTCATTACGCAGCAAAAATTCACAAAAAAAATTTTTTTTTTTGGTTGCTACACTAGTTTGCCTCCTTAAGGACTAGAAAAATAATCTCGAATAAGTTAAGATCATCGAACTGGGATCTTATTACTGAATACGATTCTATTGCAATCGATCGTAAATATAGGCAATTTAGAATTAATGAGATGAAAATGAATTGGATGTATTCAGTAATAAGTTCCCAGGTATTAAAACCAACTGTTTACAAACTTCTAAAAACTTGAGTTTTATTCTACGTTTAATTCTTTATATAAAAATTGCTATTTTCTTAGATTTAAAACAGATGGCAACATCCTCGATGTCTCAGCTCGATCAACAGAATAACTTATCGAATATAGATGAGCTATGGTCACTTCACAATTCTCCAGAAAATGCTAACGAAAACTTAAAGGTACCCGAAATTACTTCTGCACGTATTCCTATAATACGAATTAAGCGACACACTAGAAAAAACCCACTTAATAATATTAATAATGAAATTATCCCACCACCGAATATGGAAACATCAAGTAAGTAAGATATATTACCTACCAAACAAAGCTTGTTCATCAATAAAATCAATTTATAGCTCCAAAATATACAAGAAATCTTCGACCTCAGAGGAAGCATTGGAAAAAGCCACAAACCTATCAATCGACTTCAGTAGGAACTAAAACATCCAAAGCAGTAAAAAAGGAAGAAACATCCGCTCCAAATGAATTAATGATTCAAGGTGGGTAAATTTTAATCTTATCGTTTTTTGGATATAATATAAATTGCTTGTAGACGTCAATACATATGTAAATACTGATACAACAATGTCTTCAATTTCTAAAGCAGTCGTGAATATCGAAAATGTAGTAAATGATGATTCGGCAGCAATAACAAACAACAAGAATGCTTCTAAAGAACACAAGAAACCCACTAAAAGAGATCGAAAGATTTCGACAATTAAGAAACCTCGCACTACAGGTCGTAGGCAACCAACACTTTTCTTAAAACGGAAGATTGTAACCATTATAAGAAAGGCTGTAAAGGAGATGTTGAAAGATGTATCTCAACTTTTTGAAAATAGTTCAATCAATATTACTTGAATTGCGTTTTAAAGGTATGTAAACATTGTCATTAAAAAAAACAGGTTTGGTTTAAAACTGAAAACTTTTAAAAATTTCTAAAAATTAGATTTAAATAAAGAATCGCTATTTCAATTTGCCATGTGGCATTTGGGGGTCTTGCTGTGACGATGTCGAGCAATAGCAGCTTCAGTGAAACTCTTGTGTTTTCTGAATTAAAATTGTGGTAACGTGATGGCACCGAATACCGATCAACTAAAGCCGTGTGTCCACTAGCAAGTAAACTTCCAGAAGCGACTTGCGCAATTTTTTTCCCGTGGAAGCACTCACTGCAAGTGAACTTCTAGAAGATTTGATGCTTGCAGAAGTCACTTCTAGAAGTTGCAGAAATTATGTGGAAATACTTTTCCTTAATTCCAAAAGTGACTCGCAGCACTTGCTAATGGGAGGAAATTTTCAAAGAGCTTGCGGAAGTTGTCTTTTGAGTTTAGTCTTTTGAGATCTTAGCGTATGTTAGTTACAGGCAGGTGACTTAGAAACCTGTATTTCGCAAAGCAATGCATATGGTTGTATTCGCTATATTCGCGATATCGGTACTTAATTAATAAAACCTAAAACAGCATTTGTTTTTTCGATATCCTCTCACATTCTTCCAATTTAAATACTATAAGCAGGAAAAAAATAGAATGAAGTGAGAAATCCTGCAATATTTGAACAAAAAGTTGAGTCACTGTATTACTTGTTAAAATGCAGTCATATTTATTTGCCACATAGATATACGTTAAATAACCAAGTGGTCTAATTTAGGTAGTCTGTCGATATTCGGTGCCATTACAGAGTTCCTACGTATTCGCGTAAATATAAAATTCCCTGACTTTTGCAGACATTTTCTCAACTGATACGGAGTTGGATCAATTAGTTCAGCGGAATGACCACCATGCCATTGTTCCGGGTTCGAGACCAGGTCTCCCCGTGGCTTTATAAAAATTGGATTAAAAAATCCACTCCGTCTCTGGGCTGTTGTCTATCTCGTAACAATGTTAAAACAAGAAATTCAAGTTTCTTCACCCCCCTTACCCTAATTCCCATCCGGCCAAAGACATGCTAACGCATCAAAGGGTTGTCTCCTAGGCTTTGGCCACATGGTTGGTTCGTTAATTTTCGAGGGGGAAAAGATGCGTGTCCTCCTTGCAAAGGCCTTTAGTGGCCGGCTGTACACCCCCCTGCTCGGCAGCGTACTCTAAGGTCCACTGTTGAGCCAACTTATCCCCGTAACGAATTGGATAATTCGATTATACCCTGATTTCTTAACTTCGGCTAAATCTTCGCAGTAGTATGTTCCTAAGATTCTAGACCTTTTTTGCGTCGTCTTCATCCCCACATCCCCTGCATAGACTAGTGTTTGCCCTTCCCATTTATAGCATGAGCACTTAGTCTTGCATGTCCTGTCACAAGAGGTTTCAGTTTGGCTTTGCTAAGCTTAATGATCTTTTCAGATTCATCTGCATTCAGAGTTCGCCAAAACGCCTTTGTATGTCTGGCAATGTCGGATCCATCCAATTTTTCTTTGTACCTCCTCGTTACCCATTCCACAGATTTCTTTTTTGATTTCATGGATGGGCATGTTTAGGTTGAGCATTATTGGAGTGTCCTCATTTGCGCCCCTCTGCGCCAGCTCATTTACTTTTTCATTACCTGGGATGCCGCAGTGCATCGGCACGTATGTATATTAGGGTGACAACGTTTTGTCTCCTTAGTTCCGTGAGGGTCTGTTTACATTCCTCTATCGTTTTGGATTTTACCGCGGCGTTAGTTAAAGATTTGATGGACTACTGGCTAACTCTGCATATTGCAATCCTGGAGGATCTTACTCCTCGTTCTATTAGCTGTTTATCTCCTATGTTGTGCCTGGTCCGTAATCTTCTGGTTTCTGCCCACCTCCATTGCTTTCTAACAGACTATTGCTCCATGTGTTATCATGGGTCTGATTACACATGTGTATATCCATTTTATAATATAGGGTGATAGTCCCCAAACCTTACCTATTGCATTTCTACACGTCCAGAAAGCTCTTACCGCTTTGTTTTTCTTCTCGTGTAGGTGCCCAGCCCAATTTAGTTTCCCGTCCATCAGCACACCCAGAAATATGGCCTCATTCTTTAAGGTTAATCTAGTGTTTCCGTTGCACGGGAGGGGGGGGGGGGGACTGTCTTTCTTAATTTATGTCTTTCAGTGAAGCAGCAGAGTTCCGTGTCGATTGCTTTTTGAAGCAGGTATCCCAAGTTTTCTTCAAACTTACCTCTGACTATTAGAGACCTTTCTCCGATAGCCACAAAAATGGTGAAAGAATCCCTCCTTGTGGAGCTCCTCTATTCACCCGCGCCGTCAGTTGTTCGTTTCCGGAACTTGTAATTATGATTCGGTCTTCCAGCATGGACTTGATCCATTTGATTATACTGTCATTTGTTCCCTTCTCCCTCAAACTATTGAAAATCTTATCGATTCTGAAAACATGAAACACCCTAACGCTGCTTCTTTTTACATCAATGCTTATTCCACTGTAGAGCGGAATCAACCGATCTACCTTTCATATATGCACATTGACAACTAGATAGCTGGTTTATGCATCCAGCATCAGTCATGGTTTGGTGGGGAGTGTCATACGACGGGAGAAAAGAGCTGCATTTTTGCGAAAAAGGCGTGAAAGCTAAAACCAAGATAACATTTTCAAGCCCTTAAACACGACCCTCTGTGAGGGCCAGTATTGTATCTTTCAACAGGATTCGGCGAAGACCAGTCTAAAGCAAAGACCACTCAGGACTGGCTTAGAGCGAATGTTGCTTAATTTATTGTCGCAGAAGATTCGCCTTCCGGAAATCCGTTTGTGGCCTGATAGATTGAAGAAGTGTGTAAAGACGAACGGGGGACATTTCGAAAGTTTTTTAAGTATTTAAATAAATTAATTGATTCATTATTGAAAACAAAAGACACAAAAATATGCAGCTATAACAATGAATACTAGTGCCAGGGCTAACATCTGCCAAACATTTAAAATAAATTGATTAAAATAAAATCAGTCGAGCAGGAAGTCTCGAGTTCAAACAAGTGCTGTACATTTTGCAATGGAGGGTTTTTTTAAATTTCTATTATATTCTTGAATTCGACAAGAGGATCGATCCTGGGTACTAGCATCATTCTGCGTTGCTCCATATTGTTTCATAGACTTTGAATTGAAAAGCATCAAATATAAATCCTGGTTGTGTCATCAGGTGCTGCATTGTGTTAATAACAAAAACGACAGATTTAATCATGAGTTTCTAACGAATCATGCTTTTATTGAGATTCTTCGTATTCCAACAAATTTCTTTATAAAAAATTATTTAATTCTAACTTATTATATTAAGGAAAATTTTTAATTGATATTACATTGTGTATGTAAAATATATACTATTTATGTGTTACATTCGTAATTGTATATATATACAACTAGCTATTCATACCACTGTCCTATTTGTAACTTAAAAACCACGTTTTTATTTACGTAATATCCTTCTTTTACTAAAGATCGTAGTTATAAACAGCTACGCTTGATTATACCCTGAAAATGATTAAATTAATTAATTTTAAATGGTTCACTCTTAGTTTTAGGAATACCATTGCGAAAAATTTTGCTTTTAAAAGTCACATTTCCACAATTGCATCGATATACAACACAGAACACTCAGCCTCATTTAATCGCCACCACACGTTTATAATGGGAATGTTTTTGCTTGCTCATTGGGCAAGGCCAACCTGTTTGCTGCTAATTTGTACTTGCCACCTTCATCGCAGCCACTTCCATCACCATTATAGTACACTAGTAGGCAAAAGCCGATATATTTTCGCACTCGGGATGTTTTTAGGGTAGTTTTGAAACTAGATGTGTTTTTTAATCACTCATCACTCTCAGTTGATGAAATATCTAGAAAACAACCATCTTATCAATGATTGCCAGTACGGTTTCTGCGCTTGTCGCTCAACTGGAGACTTGCTAACGGCTCTAATAGACCGTTAGAATTATTGTCTCCATAATTTAGTTGAGTCCGAAATCGTCGCTCTTGATATTTCAAAAGCTTTTGATAAAGTCTGGCGTGTTGACCTTTTAGTCAAACTTCGGTGACCAGGTGACCCAGATAATTTCATCCCTGCTAATCCATTAGTAACACCAGTACATATTCAACCTGAATGATATTTTTTATTCGCCTATGCTATTCTACGGTCTATTCCTAATAAACTAGAGCATTTGGTCTGCACCCTCACCTTGTTAAATGGATAGAAAATTTTTTGTCAGGCCGTTCAATCAGTGAACTAATTGACGGAATTACGAAATAAATGCCAATGTACCTCAGGGTTCAGTTATTTCACCTACCTTATTTCTGATTTTTATTAATGATCTTTTATCTCTTACTCATAATCTTATTTATAGTTTCGCTAACGACAGAACCCTTGATTTCGCGTACTCTTTTGATTCTGTACTAAATTCTCATGGGAATGTCACAGAAATCAGCCGGGAATGCCACAGAAATCAACCGGGAACGCATATTTGGATCATTAAACAACGACATTTCTGTGATTCTCGTTTGGGGCAGAGCAAATCGTGTTATGATTAATGCAACGAATGCTGTTTGATGTCCCTTAAAAAACGCCCAATCCACCCTCAACCTATTACAGTAGACGGAGTGAATATACCGAATTCTTCCTCTCTAAACATCTTGGGTATTGAGATATCTAACAATCTTAGCTGGACTGACTATATATTTGCAATCGCTAAAAATGTGGAGTACTTGTCTTCTACAGAGATGTAAGAAATATTTCACTCCATCTGACATAGCGCTAATCTCAACATCCCACATCAGGCCTAGACTTGAATGTAATGCCTATATTTGGTCAGCGGCCGGGCACACCCTATTGTCCGTGTCAGACAAAGCCCAGTGTAAGGCTATTAAACTTATTGGCGATCCCTAAATCTTTGAGAGCACCGACGACTGAGAGCACTCTTCTATCGCTATTTCCACGACCATTGTTCTAAGACAACAATATAGCCTAATTCCTTGTAGACACATGACAACGCGCGATACGAGAGCTTTAAATCGTTCCCACCGTTATAATCTGCAGGAAAATTATGTTGACGTACCCGCCAATTTCGGGAAACTTTTCTAAGCATAACAACACGAATATGGAATAGTTTAAAATTTTCTGTTTTTCCCTTATCTTATGAACCCGAAACTTTCAAACGAGGCGTACATCAATACCTCCTTCACCCGACCTCTTAAGCCTTAATTCCACTCCTACCAAAGCTGTACTATAGCATCATACGGCATCCCCTGAGCCTATCATATAAAAAAAAATCTGTCACTGCCCAGAACTTTCGGCAAGAAGAACTCTGTGATCCCACTTTGTGAAGTGGCAAAATAAAGATAGGACTTCTACTTATTATTAAAAACGTCACGAAATATCATTTATTTGTTACTTAACTGCTTGCCTTTACTTTCATTTGCACGAGTACGCATTAATATATGAATTTTGTCCTCAAAGGTGTAGGACTTAATATCTATGTAATTTAAGAGTGGTAATTTTCTAAGTTTGAGATAGCGTTGCTATAAGGTCTGTTCCGGTACCTGCAGAGATTATAATCGCTTCCAAGAAAACTGCAGGAAAGTGTTTCCGTATTTACTTCTCCAAGAATATTTTGCCTACGCCACAACTTCCCCTCCTGCAGAAAATTTAAGAAATCTGCAGCAACTTTCACCAGCTGCTTAAATCTTCTTTCTGTCTAAGTGACAACTGCCAAAACCTGAATTGAGTGAAATTGAAATTGGTGAATTCAACTTTTATAAAGTTTTATATCCTAAAAGTTAAGCGTCGGATTAAGGAAGTGAAGTAGCCTATAAGGAAGAACTGTGATTTTATAGTTTCCATATATAGGAAAAGGTTTTTTTCTTCAAAACAAATCTTCTTCTGCTTTTTCAGAAAATTGCAGCTGGTCGTTTTCGTAGTGAAGTCAATTCACTCCCACCACATAAATAAGTAAACTGCAGCCAGTTGCAGCTGCATAAGTGCGGGAACAGACCTATAGTCAACCACAAGAGGCACACGAAGCAGTATAAGTACCTGGTGGTGACATCTTAGCTGCTTTTGAATTTCACCTCTTCAATTAGGTTTTTGTTCATTTTACAGATTTGTAATTTTTACAGGATAGAAAGATAAATTGATTTCAAGCGTCAAAATCTGCAAATCGGCAATGAAATGAATAGCTATATTTACATATATAAAATTTTTTAATATTTTATTAAAGCGTTCTCTATCCTATCCTACTCAGTTATACATTCGTTTCTTTATAGATGCTTAAAATACATGCTGCTCTCTTGATATAGTCAACCAGTCGATAACTTTCGTTTGTCTCTTCTTTTAATATTTTTCTTTATTCCATTAACAATTACTCTTCATGCATAATATTGTTTTAGATTTAATATTTACAAAAAGTTTAAAATTTAACAAAGAAAAAAATTGGTAATAAACGTATAAATTTTCTTTTACAGAGTCCTTCTTGAAGAATCTCGCTTTGACTCAGCTCTTCAGATACGACATTCTTCTGCTTTAACTCGCTACGGTTACTTTTATTATTATTTTGTTTTGCTTTTCTTTTAATAAGTTTATAGTTAACATGTATATAATCTGCTAGTTTTGCAATATCATTCCCGTCAGGAGGCGTTATCTCTTTGTTTAATGTCAATTCTACGTATTTTATTTTTCTCTTTGTTTTGCTACTTTTATCTTTTATGTACATTATATATTATATATAGTATTTATGTAAATAATTTTGTTCTTTGTATTAATGTATAAAAATCATTTAGCTGAATTTCTATAGGTTTTAGATTAGTTATTCTTTTGTAGCTATTTTTTAGAACTCCATGCTAAGTTGCCATCCACGGAGACTAATATCCTCCTATAAAAGAAAATGTTATTCGTTTTCTTATATTTTTTCAAGTTTATGTTATTTGATGGATTTTATATTTTCTGTTTTATTATTTATGTGAAACCTAGGGAAGAATATTTATTTTTTTATATGTAAATTTTTAACTTATTTGTTTATTCTATTTAAATTTTTAAATAGTTTCTAGGCCTTTAGAACGGTATTTTTGATTAAATTTAAAAACTTAATATCTGTACACATGCACAGATATTCTTAAACTTAAGGAAATTGCATAATTGAAACGATTTAACCTCGTTTTTGTCGGCCAGGTTTGTGAAAATTAAAAAAAAAACATGAATTGCGTACATACAATATTTAGACTTGTTCTCATCAGTCAGGCCCAAACTGATTTTATTAGTAACACTGGGCTACAAGATTCTGTACCTATGCATTTCCGAAACAATTCGCTGCATAGAATCCGAATCCGAGGTCAGAATCTGGCCATTAAGTCAGGATTTTGAGATATTTGGGGTCATGTACTCGAAAAAATGTTTTTTTTTTGCTACTTTTGAGGTTATGTACTGTATGCACAAAATTTGTTTGGTCTTTTTTCGATCTGACTCATTTAATACTACTCTTACCCTCCAAAATAAGCTATTGAGCGGTTACCTACGATTTTTTCTTGCAAAGTTGCGACCATTTTAAGTTATAAAGTTCATATTTTATATAAACAGATATGTTTTCGTGAAATATATACTTCATAGCTTAAAATGGTTGTAACTTTGCCAGAAAAAAATCGTAGATAACCACTCAATAGCTTATTTTGGTGGGTAAGAGTAGGATTAAAAAAAAAGACCAAACAAATTTTGTGCATCAAAAGTAGCCAAAAAAGAACCATTTTTCAAATATCTCAAAACCAGGGACCGTATTACTGAATACGATTTAGAAATTAATGAGATTAAAGAGATATTGTACTCGCGTGAGTGGCTAGCTTTAGGTTCATTCAATTCTAAATTTCGTATATTTACGGTTGATTGCAATCAAATCGTATTCAGTAATAAGGCCATTGGATTCGGATTTTACGCAGCAAATTACTTCGGAAATGACACCCAGCTGGTACAACATTATTCCATTTTTTGTTGACCAGTGTAATGGATCAGCAGCCTTATTGCAGTTATTGATTGAAGTACTTACAATTTAGCATCATCTGATACGAAATCAATCACACACAAACTCCAATTTTATGTAAATTCTCCATGGCTTTTCTAATTTCGTTTCTATAAGAGACTGCTACAGGAATTAATCAGCCAATTTTTTCCTTTGAATCTTAACTCTGGAACGCTAACTATGAGTAAAATTTACTCACTTGCTACTTTTTCTGTCCATGTTTTTCAGGACATATGACCAGAGCTTCTCTAGTTCGTCTTGTGCGTGCTTGTTAGATCTTGATATGCTCGACGAAGTGTAAACTTTGCAGCTTGAAATTGTGTGCGATGTATTTAAACACCTGTGAGTTAAAACGGGTCAGTATTGCAGGGTTAACCATACAACTGTGGCAGCGTGAAGTAATAAAACCCCTTGAATAATCAAAAAGTAGTTATGTCGCTGCCACTGTTTCATATTATAACAGAATAAAACGCTAATCCACTTTAACTTCTCCATCCTTTCCCAAAAAATCTCATCAAAATAAATTTAATGGAATGAAACGAAAACATAACTTCAAATCGATATTTTAAGGGCAAAGCATAAATAAATAATTGTAATATTTTGAATTGAAAACCTTTTTCATCCTAATTCCCTAAATTGTTATTAAATTTATTTTTATATATATTGCAGGGGAAAATTGAATTTTTACGATTATTTAATCCCCTACTTCAGCTAATATGCTTTGAACTAAATTTTTCTTTTTCTATTTGTATTTATAAAATGGAATAATAGTAAGGAAATATGTTACTGAAGTGAATTTTGTTTTATTTTTAAGCCTTCTTTTATTTCGAAAAGCCAAAAAGTTATCCTTTTAAACTCCACGTACCGAAGTAAATTGTCAAGATTCATTCCGGAGATTGTTAAGACAAGTACAAAGTGCACGAAATCTTGAGTTTTACTATTATATTTTTTAAAAGTAGATCTTCCATCGAATCGAGTAGTTTTCAATGATGTTCATAAATATTCGATTAGATCGACAATCACGATAGGTGTCAGTGGATATAATGAAGAAATCAGCACGCTTTAGTTTTTATGCAACAGTTTGTTTAATAAATAATCGGCGCCACTGCAAAAATTGTGCAGCGAAGTATCAAAAATTTCATCGCACTGACATCTCCCAAAGCAGCCCATGCAGCAATTAAAAACCCGATTCTTTAAAGTAGCCCGTGAAACGATTTATAATGGACAAAGATTTGTAAGTAATTTTTTAATTACATAAGTCCACAACTGCCATGACGGCTGGAATAGTCGTAATAATTATTTTTAGTGCACTTCCAAATTCAGCCAAAATCCGTTTTAAAATTAATTTCTTTTTCTTTTTTCGTTCTGACTCGCTGAAAATATCATATAAGGTAGACGCGCTTGCGCTATTGCTTTCCGCAAGAAATTTAAGGATAAGGTTATTAAAATATCCCCTTTTATGTATATAAGAATACCTACTCTGCAGTGTGTACGTTGTTTTTTTGCTACCTTAGCAGCGACGAGTCCAAATTTGCAGTGAAAATTTTAAAGCAGTGCGTTGCATGGAGCTTTGATGCGCAGCGCGCTGAATATTCTTTATTACACCCATTGACGACTATCCACTAATCGGTGACACCTATGTGGATGGAATATGCTTGACTCTATTCATAAACGCAGATTTGCGCAATTACTTCCCAATTCAGCCGAACCGAATGATTTGCTGAATGATGCAATTGCAGCGCAAACCTGCGTTTATGAGCAGACCCCTTATTATAATCGATTCAAACATTGTGGATGTTATTTTCCAATAAAATTCATTTTCATATCATATTTTTTGAAAACGTTTGATACGGGAAGCAATTTTGTTTTTGCAAGATGACTATCGGATTTTGTTGTTGATGTAATTCGTGAAAGTAAAGTGTCAGTGTCAAAGGGCTCGGAGGGTTGGGGACAACAAAACGGCCTCGATAAATAAGGATTCGCAAGAAAAGAGGTTGAGTTCTGCTCGCAAAGTTTGAGTTTCGTCCCTGAACGCTTTTTTTAAGGTTTTGTTGCGGCTTTTCAGGTTTAGGATCACAAAATGAATCTCTGGCTCATATTCTGCCACCCCATGTGCATGGTCCTCCGCGCAAGATTTAATCTCGCCAGTTGTACATTTTTCTCTAATCCTATATACATCCCTGTATGCACCCTAGGTGTAGACGAGGCACTTAGAATACTTAAAATACATCTTTAGGCCAGCCAGAGCACCGCGGCTTAGAGAGTACCTACGCACTATACAGATACACTCTCGGGGACTCCAAGGACGCCTTAAGCAGCAACCCTTCTGGGATAGGATAGGTAGGCTTGTAACCCGCTTATCTGAAAAAACAAGAATGCACAAGAAACGTCTAGTACGCCTCGGATACCTCGGACTGATTTGGTGATGACGATCTTTGGCTATAAACACCGAACTACGATCGGGCTATGGAACGTGAGAACTCTGTGGAACGAGGATACCCAAATATCATGGAGGTGGGGCGGGAAATGGTCCATTATAAAATAAATATTTTGGTATTATGCGAAACTAGGTGGAAAGGAAGTGGAGAGTTTACACCACCCACATCCGAAACCGTGCTGCTATACTCTGATCAAAAAGAATTAGATACGCCCCGCATGTCAGGTGTAGGCTTATTGCTAACCAAGCCACCGACCACTTAATAAGCTCTGCCAACTGCCAATAAACATAACCAACATTGAAGAGCTCTAGGCCACTCCAATTAAAACCATGACAATGGCGATTAAAATAAGAAAGAATTACTTACAGCCAGAACAAGAACAATCTTCTACGCCACAACACTTCGAAGAAATAGGAGACAAGGCTTCCAAGAGAATCATCATGTAGTAGTAGACCCATGGTCAATAAGACTGTTTAGTGTACAATCACACTAATGGTATATTGGCTAACGATGGCCTTTGTTGAGGACTATCACAGATTTAACAGACAACCTTCGGGTAAAAATATTATTTTTAATAGGCGAAGCTCTAGAAGACCAAAAGCTTGTCAACAGTACAATGAAGCAAAGACAGGATATGTGCAAACAGACTGAAAAACTAACACACATACTCTTTAGGCATATGTCACTAAAGAGAGACGAGCTGTTAATGAGCATTGATGAAATATTGCAGATGATTCAACATAAGAACAGAAGTAAAAGAGTTGTCTTAGTTAAGATCCTTACCAGCATATTTGGAGTCAACGTTGAAATCTACAGAGACTTAGAAGATATAGAGCGTAACCAACAAAGTCTTCTACAAATATCAAACCAGCAGGCATTACTACTCAACACAAAAATAAATAAATCCAACAGTATTATTTGGGACAAACTCATACAATTTGATTCTCGGTTATTAAAAGTAATCTCATCTATCAATGAAATGGAAACGAGGATCTCCCAAGCGAATCACAATCGAATTAGTATTGAAGTCATATCTACATACATACAGTGAACTTCAGGAGAAATATAATAAATGGTTGAACGCTATTCATCACCATGGACCCTTATATTTAGTCCACGTATCATCAGCGACACCGTGACAAACGCCACTAAAGCAATTGGGTCAACTTAACTCGTGATGAGAACACCTTAACCTAATTTAAACATAGACGCAGAGCAGAGAACAATACATTAAAACTGCTTGGGTATTTAAATTACCAACAACTCATTCATGGTTATGAACTTGAAGGTCTCAACCTATGCTATCGAATACAATCAAGAGGCATACTTCTCGCCGAAAGAACAGGAGATGAAATCATGTTCGGCATCCGGCAAAAACCTGCATCTTTGTACCCCTACCATCGTATACAACATAGAGGACAGCCCATCTTGCATTATCGACGGCATTTACAATCGACATAGCAAAACGGAATGTGAAATGAAACAGTTTCATTTGACAACAGAACAGAAGGTGGTTACAATAGTCTGCAGAGGTACAATTTCTCAATAGTACTGGAATTATACGACTTAATAATGATTGCTTCCTAAAAACAAGAGAGGTTAGTATTTAAAGTCATATCGTTGAGACATGACTTTAAATACTACTGGTTCTACTACTGGTTCCTTAGTACGACACAATGAGCAGCTGTTAGATCACATCATAAGTTCCGAGATACCTCATCTGGAAATCTTTAGAAGAACAATTAGTCTACATAGTCACATCGACAATCGTACTCACAATGAGTGTCGTATTATTAGCATACTAGACTACCATTAAACAATGCCTCCACAACGCAAGGAGAATCGGCAACACAGGTTCATCAAGGAAAGGAAGAAAACATCAAATCTCAGAAGAGTACGATTGAGTTTTGGCATCCGTCGCCCCCCAGAATGTCGGCAAGCTAATTTGCTGACCGACACTTTTTCACCGACCGATATTGTGGGGGGGGGGGATTATTAGAATAAGCATTTTTGTGTAAAAAAGCAAGAGTCTCACAATCGATTCGAAATTCTAATTTGAAAATGGCATGAAGTAAGTAGCAAATCCGTTAACGAATTCAGCAAATAACAAAAGAGGAAAAGTTATTGAAATTTGTGACAATTTTTAATGCCTAATAACTCTAATCTACCTGGAAGGGGATGGCCCACTCTGGTTGTCAACGCCTCAATTGTGCTTGACAATAAACGCATTTAATAAGTCACAGAAAACTAAAATTTCTTATATTGGCCAATTGGGGAAGCTTGGTTGAGTCAAAACAACCGTAATCGCTTTAAAATCCCTGATCTTACACCTAGCAGAAAGGGCAACAACCGAATCCGTTGCAGAATACGAAGATAAAGCAATCTACAACTCTATCGGCACATCACTCACTTCTGCTTTTTATTCCGATATCGATAAGATTTTGGAAATATCCCCCTCTACTGAAAGCGTTCTCGCTGGCGATTTCAACGTCCACAACACACAGTCGCTCAGGCATTCTTCTACCACAAGCCCGTCTGGAAGACACGTCGAGTTATTTAGTGAGTCCTTTCATTTACAACAACTGGTTGAGTGTCCGACTCGTGTTCCTGATACTTTGGGGCACAACGCGCATTTTTTGGATATATTTCTAACATTACATCCAGATAAGCACTCGGTTTCGGTAACTGCTCCCTTGGGCAATTCGTACCATAGTCTTATCTTCGCTCAATTTTCCACCTCCTCTCTCACAACCACTAACCTAAATTCCACCAAAAGATTAGTGTGGCATTATAAAAATGCTAACTAGGCGGGACTTAATAAATATCTCAGAGAGCTGGATTGGTCTGATTGCTTTTCTATGGGACGCGTTAACAAAATCACTGATTATATCTTGAACATCCTCATAGGTTCAAAAACATCAAACCAATTAACGCCAATTGGTTCAATAATGACTGTTTAGCAGCCATTGAAAACAAGGAAACAGCCTTCCAGGCATATAAATTGTGCCCTTCAGAGGAATTGAGACGTATCTATAGAGATGCGCGGAATATTTGCAATTCAGTAATTGGTCGGGCAAAGTTCAATTTCGACCAGAGCGTTAACACGAAAGGTATTTTATACTCTTAAGGGTAGTAAGGGCTTCTGGTCTCTAGTAATAACCGTACAGAAAAATTTTACCTGTTCGTCAACAACACCACTCCTTTATAATGGGAATGATTTTACTGACTCATTGGACAAGGCCAATCTGTTTGCTGCTAATTCGTACATAGCCACCTTCATCGCAGCCACTTCCATCTCCATCACAGTGCACTAGTAGGCAAAAGCCGCTAGACTTTCGCACTCGGGAAGTTTTTATAGTACTTTTGAAACTCGACGTGTCAAAAGCTACTGGACCTGATGGTTTATCGCCCCTGGTTTTAAAATGCTGCGCCTCTGCTTTGGCTAAACTTTTTCACCTGTCATATTCAACAGGAATGTTTCCAAGTGCATGGAAACTGCACCCTACCCTCGTTAAATGGATAGAGAGTTTTTTGTCAGGCCGTTCAATTCGTGAAGTAATTGACAGAGTTACATCTGATTCCTACGAAATAAATGCCGGTGTACCTCATAGATCAGTTCTTTCACCAACCTTATTTCTTCTTTTTATTAATGATCTTTTACCCCTTACTCTCCATCCTATTCATAGTTTCGCCGACGACAGCACCCTTGATTTCGCGTACTCATTTGATTCTGTAATGAATTCACGTGGAAATGCCACAGAAGTCAATCGAGAACGCATGTTTAGATCATTAAACAACAACATGTCTATGATCCTCGTTTGGGGCAGAACAAATCGGGTTTCGTTTAATGCATCCAAAACTCAATGCTTTTTAATGTCCCTTAAAAAACACTTAGTTCACCCTCAACCTTTTTCAGTCGACGGAGTGAATATACCCAATTCGCCCTCTCTAAATATTTTGGGGATTGAGATGTCCAGCAATTTTAGCTGGACTGATCATATATTTGCAATCGCCAAAAGTGCGATGAAATGCTTGGGTTTTCTAAAGAGATGTAAGAAATATTTCACCCCACCTGACTTAACACTGATCTACAAGTCCCACATTAGGCCTAGACTTGAATATAATTCTCACATTTGGGCAGGGGCCGGACACTGCATTGTCCGCGTTAGACAAACTCCAGCGTAAGGCTATTAAACTTATTGGCGATTCCTAAATCTCTGAGGGCCTTGACTCTCTAGAGCATCGACGGAATGTCGGTTGTCTCTCACTCTTCTATCGTTATTTCCATGGCCGTTGTTCTAACGAAATTGCTAGCCTGATTCCTTGTAGACACATGGCAACGCGTGATACAAGATCTACAAATCGCTCCCACCCCTATACTCTCCAGGTCAAATTTGGACTTACCGTCAAATTTCGGGAATTTTTTCTAAGCAGAACAACACGAATGTGGAACAGTTTACCATCTTCTGTTTTTCCCTCGTCTTATCAGCCTGAAACTTTCAAACACCTCCTTCACCCAACCTCTTAACCCATTTCCCTCATCCTTAATTCCTTTCCTGCCAAGGCTGTGCTTTAGCATCATAGGGCATCCCCTGAGTTTTGGCAACATCATATATAAAAAAAATCAACATATCTTCCAGATTATAGCAGAGGCTTTCTAAAATCAGACAATTGACGAATTAAACATCAATTCACGGTTCCTCTTCTCAGGAAAATGGGAGTAATTCTGTGAAATTGCCTTAATTAAATTTAAGAACGTTCTCAGGAAACAGCAAAGATTAGACGCCATTTTGAAAATCCATCGCTGACAAATTTAACTACTTACATTCGTCTCTAGCGGGGAAAGCTGCTGACACAATATCAGGATTTACACCCACAGCTTCCTGCTATGATGGTGCTATCGCTCTTTTGTTCGGAGAGTACGGGAACGTTGAAAAGCTAAGAGACAAGCATTTAAACGAACTAATTTCAACTGCTCCAGTACACTCTCGAAGTGACTTTGAAGAGATGAGAAAACTCTACAATACCATAATGAGTTTTATAAGATCATTAACAGCGTTAAGAGTGTCGTCGGGTCAATACGATATTATGCTTAAATCAATTGCGTTAAAGTGTTTGCCCAAAGAATTTTAAATCGATTTCTACAGATTTTAATATGATCGGTGTGGCAATAATGCGAATGAAGAAAGTGACGATGATAGTGCCTCCGCGTACATCTGTGCAAGCGATTTGTTAAAGTTATTTCATTATTTGCATTTTACGGGTGTTTAATTTCCGGTCTAAAGCAAGATTTTCCAAACCACCTAATTAGGTAGATCTGACTTTTGAGTGGTTAATTTTTCTTATCTTGCTAGTTGGGAGCAAGCGGTCTTGAAAATATAAAAATTACAAGAAAATAAAACTAATCATATTTTACAGAGTTGTCTTTGTTACTATTTAGCTTAGGTAAAAATATTAAACAAAATCTCATCACATCATAAAACAAAGATTGAAATTAAAATACAACTACTAGCCATCAATCGTGCTTCTGCTCCTAAATTCAAATCATAAAAATATAACATCACTTATATATCTCGAAATTTGAAAACAAAAAATATATATTCTTCCCTACAAGAAGTCTATCTTTACTGCTTATGATTGCTTAAATAAATTTTAAAACGGGAATCACCATTGCCTTTCCCAGCCCTATGCTTCGAGAGCAGTTGAATAAATATAGCCCTGCTCCCTCAGAATATTTAATCTCTTCTCGACGGCATCACGATCTGAAAAAACAACAATAAAAATTAATTATTTTATACATAAAAAAAGAAACAAAGTAAAAACGTTTTACATTTTGAAAGAAGCATCCTATCTTGAGGATGCGTGCATTTTTGCGCGAGCGAGTGTAGCAAAATGTGAGCCGTATTGTATCTTTCAAAGCAATTAGTTTTTGTGGCGGAAAATAATTCATCCAACGCAGCACATTGGCACTAAAATGAAAATTAATTTGTAGTAAACGGAGAATGATAGCAGAAAAACAACAACAAACAAATTACCATGTAAATAGCGTAATCGTAAAGAATTCTGTCCGCAGTTATATTAAAGGCGTTTGCCTTCTGTAATAAGCCAGTGCCATTGAGCCTCTTCGATTCATACAAAATGTTTTTGTATTTCTCGTTCATTGTTTGAAGGGCTGCAAACAATTTATTAAATTAGATAATTACATAAAGTTCTATGGCCTAAAAGAGAGATCAGCTTATTATTGAAAGCGTAACATGGGGAAATTAAAAACCTCGAACGAGATCACCAGTGAATAAACCTTCATGTTTTGTTTCGCATTGTATATTGCTAAGACCCAATACTAAAATATTTAATAATACGAATTAACCGATCGTTGTCTACAGGGTGGTCACTTTTTTTCAAGACCACATTTCCCTGACTTTTCCCGGTTTTCCAGATAATAATAGTTTTTTTCCTGACTTTACGTTGTATCGTGACAATATACAGTGTTTCAGATCTGACGTGCCAAAATGAGTGGGGTGATAGACCTCAACTAGACAAAAAAAATTTTATGGCAGGGGGCGGGCAATCTCAACCGTTTGGAAATAACCCTGTAACTCAAAATAATAAACATCATAATGACGCTGATGACCTAGTAATCTTTACCACATCTAACAAGCTCCTAATATGTCAAACTGAAACATCAAAAATCCGTCGCTATGCTGTTCACAAGACAAAGGAAGAATGTCTTCGAGCCCGAACTCCTCCTGAACAACAACCCTATTTCCTATGTAAGGCGACACAAATTTCTCGGCATGGTATTTGACTCAAAACTTAAATGGACGAAAGAAATAAAGACAAAAAGTACAAGAAATCTGAATTTACTAAAGATACTAGCCCACTCAACATATGGATCTGACACAAAACTCCTGCTAAGGTTCTCCCAATAATCGACTATGGTAGTTCTGTGTACTCGTCTGGCCCAGAAAACCAAATTAACACACTAGATAGCATACAGACAACTGGTATACGAATAGCAACCGGAGCCTTTCGCACTAGCCCTACCAAAAGCCTCCTGGCAGTATCCAACCAAACTCCAATGAAATATAAAAGATGTATGCTCTTAAAGTTCTCTCATTTGAAGATCACCACCTTTCACAGAAAATCAACAACACCACTCTTATCGAGAAATTAAAACAAAGAAAACGGACATCCCAACGAATATATGTCCGACTTAAAACTACCTTAGACAATCTCGAAATCCCATACAATATCCTCCTACAAAGACAAAAATCAACCAGATCACCCCCCTGGCTTACTGACAATATAAATAATGACTTAAACCTATCCCTTTATAAAAAGAAAAATACGCCACCGGCATTATATTCTAAACTTTTCCTTGAACGAATCACCAATAATTACATAAATCATACCAAAATATTTACGGATGGATCTCTAAAAGACAACGAAGCTGGATACGCCTTTACATGTGATGAGACAGAAAAACAATTCCACCTTCCCAACCACACAACTTTATGCAATTGAAAAATCACTCGAATTTTGCAGCAGAGAAAATTCAATTAAAAAAATTGTTGTATGCACAGATTCCCGCAGCTCCATAGAAATAATAGGTGATATCTATACAAATCACCCAACTGCCCAAGATATTCGCGATACATTATTCGCAAACCCAAATAAAACTGTCACCTTTCTCTGGGTGCCTAGCCACGCATAAATCGAAAAGAATAAACGTGTAGATAACTTAGCCAAACTAGCAAACCAACTACCCCAAGACGAGCATATCCCCTTTTGGTATGTTGATTTTAAAAACTTGTTAGGGCACAAATAAATAGAACATGGTTAGAAGAATGGCAATCAACCCCAACACAGAATAAATTGCGAGCAATCAAAGATAACTTAAGACACAGCCTACAGATAGAACAACTAACCAGAAAAGAATCTATTATACTAACAAGGTTACAGATCGGACATACTTCCCTCACACACAGGCACATCCTGAGCAAGGAATCCTCCCCTCATGTTTCAAATGTACCCATACGTTAACCATTGCTCACATCTTTGGCGAGTGTGCACATCTCAGAAATGTCAGACAAAGATTCAAAATTTCGAATATAAATGATGTAATGTCAGAAAAAACCTTAAAAAATGTTTCTGAAATCACTAGACATCTATAATAAAATTTGAAGAGCCTTCTTCCTTTTTATTGAATTAAAAAAAAAATTACAATTAATCTTAGTAAATTACAAAAGCTCTTCAAAATGTCCACCGCCACTTTGGATGCATGCCAATAATCTCCTTCTAAGTCCCTGTTTAAGGCGTATTGCAGCCAGCCCCTCCCGTATTTTCATCGCTGTATTCCCAATTCTGCTAACTAAATCCTCCCTAGTGTTAACAGAGCTTGAATTAACTTCATCCTTCTTTATCCCCATAAGAAAAAGTCCAATGGGGTAAGGTCTGGAGATCTAGCAGGCCAAGGAATCGGTGCACCTCCTCCAATCCAGCGGTTAGGAAATTTTTTACTTATAGCGTTTTGGATGGGACTTTTTCAACACGGTTTCCGTGGCGCACTGTTTCTGACATTTTCTTGTAGTGGCCCACTGATCAATGAAACATTTCTTTCCGACTTTGTCAATGTGTGCGCACCAATAAAACAAATTTCAATAAAACGACAGCGAAAATCTATTATAAAACATTTTAAAATATTGTTAATGAAATTATATCGCTTGGAGAACGTTTTAGGCAGAGCTGGTCAACCAACCAATTTGTAAACCACTAAAAAACCGTCTGACAATTCGAACTGTCAACACATTTTACCTTTGTAGTTGTAAAAATGGCTCCACTGAAAGCAAACCGCAGTGCCAGGAAGGGGAAATCAGTGGACCACTGAGTCTAGCAGTTTTGCTGTCAAAAATGCCATAGAACATGTTTTGACAGCGACACTGCTAGAAAAAATCGAAACTCGTTTCGCACTGAAGTCCCATCGAAAACGCTATTAGTATTTCCTTCACAATGTTAGCCATGCGCTGGTACTCCATCGTGTTGGTGCAACATTCCCCTAAGATTATCCATAGGGTTCTTTTCTATTAGATCTAGCAGTGTATTGTCCAAAACGACCGCATAAATTTCACTATTAAGTACTTGCGGTTAAATCAATGGCCCTACCAAATGGTTGCCGATGATACCAGCCCAAACATTGACACTGAATCTCTGCTGGAATGAGGTCACCTTTGTCATGTGTAGGTTTATTTCCGACCAGGTATAGAGGTTGTGGGAAGTTTTCGATACCATCCCTGATGAATTGAGATTCATTCGCCCACAGAATTCGGTCCAGAAACACCTTGTCGTCAATGTCGCGTTCCGGAAACGGAAGTGCTAAATTCCAGTCTTCTTTCGGAATCTCCTTCCAGTAATCCTTGGACTGGGTGATGGTGATATGGAAGTAATCTCTATCGATGAATAACCATCCAAACCTTAGATGAAGACACTCCTAATCGTCTCGCGACTCGTCTCATGCTCGTCTCAGGGTCTTGCCTCACGATGGTGATTATTTGCTGCTCGACGTCGGCAGAAGTTCCCGAAATTTCGGGTCGTGTCTCCCTATCGTGTGAAGTTACACTTCTTGTTTCTCCTAACCTTCGGAAAGTCCGTGTAAATATCCCTCTTTTGGGTGCTCGCCGATTAGGGAATCTCCTTTGATATTCCAGTACAGCCGCTATCTCGTTTCCGTCTACAACACCATAAATGTAATTAATATCCGCGTATTTTTCAAAAGTTAAGTTAAGTTAAACTCGAGCCACCGTGTTTCGCCGGTTTTTCGAATTCAATCGTGGTCGCATTTGGCTACACGACAAATTTCGTGTAGGTGAGATTGAAATTCGGGCATACTTTGGCATTAGTTCCACTCGCATACATTCAATATTGCCGTCACAAAGATTTGTTCACGTTGGATACCCCATAATTTCACAATCGTTCAAAAAAAAAAGGCTCGTGTCGATTCTTGCAAAGAAATGTTGAAAAAATTCAATCGCGGGGCTTCAAAAGACATCTATAAGATCGTGACAGGCGACGAATCATGGATCTATGCATATGAACCCGAAACTAAGCAACAATCGACTCGACTGTATGGGTCTTTCAAGATGAGTAAAATCCAACCAAAGTTGTTCGCGCACGAAGCACATGGTCGCCTGTTTTTGTGGAATAATTGGACATGTCGCCACCGTGCCATTAGAGCAACGTAAAACAGTCAATTCTAAATGGTACACCACCATTTGTTTGCCAGAAGTGTTTGGACAAATAAGGGAAACCAATCGCAGAAGACGATCATTCTCCACCACCTCTTGGGCGGGGTGAATAAAGCTAAATGCATCCTGTTTTGAGAAAGAAAGGAGTCCAATATATTCACTTTACAACAGAGAAGAGGAAGAGAACCTGAAGCATTTTCTTGCAGTATGCCCAGTTCTGACGGAGATAAGGGGCCGTATTTAAAAGAGACAAAGGCGAAATGATAGAGATCTTAGATGTTCAAGATTGGGAAGGCTGACATCAGTACCTAAAATTGGCCTTATGCTACAGAAAAATATTAATAAGAGAGTACAGCACATGTAAGTACATATAATTTTCCAGAACCAGACAGACGGCTACCAGCAGTCAATGTCTTAGTTTATTACCAATAATATATTTTAAAGATAGCTTAGGGAAATTATTTTTTATACACAATAGATTTAAGGAAACTGTACCGAAATGTAAGAGGCTACGAATGGAGACAATAAACGTTATTATTATTATTTAGTATTGGCGTAATGGAAAAAAATTTTTTTTGTTAATTTCACAAGTTCGATTTTTCAAGTTAAGTTGCTCATAATTTTAAAAGTTTGTATTTCCTCTCTATATGCTATACTCACAGCAAACTATCACCCAACAAAAAGGTACCGCTCTCCCCTCCACTACCCTTTTTTGAGCTGCTAGTCCATTTTTGTTTACCTGACCCCTCAAATATGCTTTGCATCAAAAATAATTTTAATGTTAGAATTGAAGCATCAAATTTACAGTTCAAAAATATATACACAGTGTGTCCCACAAGTTTTAAGACTGTGGCTATAAAATCGGTATTACTAGCACTATTTTCGTGAAGTTTTGGTGACTAGTTACTGCAACCTTTCTCTCCCCCTTTACGGAGTTTTATGTGCTTCGGATCATCATACAGCTGTTCAGTGGTAGTATCAAAGTGGTCGCGGTCATAATTTCACGATGAATAAAAGTAACGAACAACGTATTGCGATTAAATTTTGTTTTAAAGCCGGTAAAAGTGCAACGGAAACGTTCGAAATGTTAAAATTGGCTTATGGTCGATCTTTTGTATCTCGTGTTACTGTTTTTCGGTGGTATAACCTTTTTGCGAAGGGTAGAGATTCGGTTGAAGACGACGAAAGGAGCGGACGGTCATGCGTCACGAAGAGTAATGAAAACATTGATAAAGTCGCAGCTATGTTAAGGGGGGAACTACCTTTAGAGGCCGAAAAAGAAGTACTTTTTTGCAATTTATTTTTGGGAAAATGAAGATAGAACACATCAAATTGGTATAATATATATTATTATATGTTTAAAGATGAAAAAAAACATTTTTTACAATATGAAAAATTGAAAATTAATAAAGTTTTAGTGGATATTGTAACTCGTCTAGCCGCTGACATCGAAATTGGCGAAAGTGATCCTGGTCGCAATTCTCATCTGACATCATAAAACCAAACATTTTTGTACTCGAGAGGGTTTTTTTTATGGTAGATAGACTACGATATTTGCGAAATTCGAACATTAACCATAAAAATCGGGCTTTAAAAAAAAATTGGTTTTTTATGAAAAAATTTTCGATTATTTTGCGTCAAAAATGGTCTACAAATGATTTGTTTTCTATGTCCGTAGTCTATCTAGAGTAGTTTTTTCTGCCCTTTAAAATGAATGCTGGATGAAGAAAATCGGTTCACTAGTTTTTTCGTAATCAATTTCGCCATTTTGAAAAACATGGTTTCGAGAAAACGCCGTCTAAAGTTTGATCGTTGACGCTCGGTGCACTCGGCCGGCTCGGTACCAGCCACTTTCAAGCTGCACATCTTCCACAATTTCGACAATGGGCTTTTGAAACTTTGGAATAATATTCTAAAAGCATATACCTATCGATTAAAATAATAAAAAAAATCGATTTTTTG
Organism: Leptarthrus brevirostris; assembly: GCA_964036015.1. Classification (NCBI taxonomy): domain Eukaryota; kingdom Metazoa; phylum Arthropoda; class Insecta; order Diptera; family Asilidae; genus Leptarthrus; species Leptarthrus brevirostris. The sequence continues at coordinate 14,442,363 of OZ038373.1, forward strand.
AAACGTCTAAAGGTAGTTCCCCCCTTAAAGGACCACCGTAATGCGAGTTGTAGGTTGATAGAAGAACTAACTGGAATACCAAAAACCATCGTACAACGCTTTATTAGGAACGACTTGAAGAAAAGGAAGCTGTGCGCGCGTTTCGTTCCACACGCGCCGAACAGCGACAGCAACGAGTTTCTCACGTACATGACTTGCTGGAAATGATTGAAACACAGCCGAATTTTCTTGAATCCATTATTACGACGAAAGTTGGTGTTTCGCATACAATCTTGAAACGAAACGCCAAAGTGCTGAGTGGGTCTCCGAAAATATGCCGCGACCAAAAAAATTGCGTTTTGAAAAATCAAAAATTAAGACAATGTTGGTATTTGTTTTTTGACTCCAAAGGCATCGTCCACAAAGAATTTGTTCCAAAAGCTACTACTGTGAATGCTTCATTCTACCAACAAGTGCTGGATCATAGTTGCAAAAGAATTGTGCGTGTTAGACCCGAGTTGTGAAGAGATCGTTCTTTTTTCCTCTTGCACGATAACGTACCCGCGCATATCGCGGCGATTAACACTCAATTTTTGGTCAAAAAATAGATCCTGTGCTCAACCATCTACCGCCCCCCTGACTACTTCCTGTTCCCCAAATTAAAGACCAGAGCACGGAAAAACCAACTAGCCCACCATTTTTTGACATGCTCTTTCGGATGGCATCAAAATCTTTGCAAAAAAAATTTCACTCAAAATCGACAAAAATCACTGGCCATAAGCCCATGATTTGTTTGGTGAACAAAATGTTTTGTTACGAAATCGAATGAAAGGGGTCTCATTCGAAAGAGGACGCCAAAAGCAAATAGTTTGGAAGGTTTCGCTTTTTGTATCTCTTGACTTGACAGCGAACCAATTTGCGTCGGTAGACGAGAGTCAAGAAGCCGTGACAATGAAGTTAAACAGTATTTCAAAAGAGGAGTTTTCGAAATGTGTATTACTTCTAATGGAGACTATTTTGAATAAAAATTTGTTGTAATTTTTCTGCGTCTTTTAAAGCCACAGTCTTGTTTTATAGCCACACACTGTGTAGATGTATATACAAAAACTGAAAAAGTAAATATTAAAATATCAAAAAATTGAAAAGCGAAAAAAAGATCAACAAATAAACATTTTTGTAAGTAGTGTCGAAAACATAATTTAAAAGTTACAATAACAATTAACTGGTGATCTCGTTCGGGGGATAAATCTAACGAATCTCCAGTAAAGGAGCAATTTAATTTGACAACCAAGTGACGCTTTTAAACACTACAAAAACTTGTTAAGACATTACCAGATTTGACATTTGCTGAGGGTTTTAATATCCCATTCCTTAATTGTTGTGATGCCAAATTTAAACCTGACGACAACAATTGTAACGCTCTGAAAAAGAAATTAATATGAAAACAAAGACAATAAAATAAATTACTGAGTAAATTGTAAAAATAATTTTAATCACTTAAATTAAGTAAATAAACACTTACCGTACTAATAAAACTAACCGCTCAGCACGTTTACAGTTCTCTGGAGCATGCGGTGGTATGGGCTGCACATCGGCTACCATCATGGCCGAAAGAGGAGCACACCGAGAATCAGCCACTTCTTGGATGCAATCAGTCAAAGCATTTACGAAATTTAGTTTCGATAAAGTTTCATTATGTTCATTTCCCATTATTGTTTCCTCGCACAGTTCAGGCAATTCCCGCCCACAAGCATTATTTGTATCAAGAAGAGTATGTAATCCACCGGTTGCTCCCATTTCCGGCAACGTGATTGCTCTTGGGCCAAGCATGTGTGTATGATTATTATTTTCGCCTAATAGAATTGTGGGACTTCCCAACGTTGGAAGATTCTTAAGTGCTGGAAGGACGGGTGAACTATTTCCGGATCGTCGTAATGGTGATTGTGTTGAGGCAGGACTCATTTGCCAACTACATGGCGGTGTTTCGGACAATGAACCACCCGATGTTGATCGACGTCGAGGAGGTGTACCAATAGCAAATTGCACTGCTGGCGGTGAAATGGAATTTATATCGTTATTACTACTGCGGTGGTGATCTGACCGTTTCACACTAATCGGTTGAGATCTAGGAATTGGATTTGTTACGTTCTTCGGAGGCGATGCAGGAATAACCTGCTGATCGTGTTTCTTTTGCTTATCATTTGGCACTGATGATAAACGTCGAACAGGCGTTGGAACGGGTTTTGGTTCTGAAATTGGCAGAGTACTTGGTCTAGGTGGACTTGGCTGAGGATTCGGTTGCTGCATTCTGTTACCGTATCTAAAAAAAAAAAAGTTTTGGAATTACCAGAATGCAAAAACAAATAAATCTCGGTATTACCTTTTTTCATACTCTATGATTTGTTGGTCCTCTGGAAGATTACTTGGAACCAGTACAAAATCATCCGAATCCTCAGGACTGCTGGTTTCGCTATTTTGTCCGCTCACGCAAAGAACCCCGACATTGGTAAGGGTTTGTGCAATCGCATTGTCAATTGGTTCTAAAAAAACGAACGAAATAAATATTTAGTAGCCGAACATGGATGCAAAATTAAAATAGAAATTTGACGTAGTAAAACTGAAATTATTTGGGATCTGAAGAGATCGTAAATATTTAAGAGTAGTCACTCCTCGAATAAGCTCTTTTCAATTTTCTTAAAATAGCAACTTATAATTTATGATATTAACGTGAAAACTCACCAAAAGCATGTTGTTCCTGCTGCTGTTGTTGATCGAACATTTTTTGCTGAATTGGGCTCGGAGTCTTTGGTGGTGTAGCTCCCATCATTGGAGGAGTAATATCGCCTGAATTAATAAGAATATCTTACACGACTGTTGTTTTTGTTTTAATCAGACACTTACCTGGCGATTGTGGTGTTTTTGGTCTCAGCAGAAATTTATGGTTAAAAAAGCATTCAAATGAAATTCTGTCTTTGGCATTTCGCCTGAGTAATCCTATTAGCAAATCACTAAGTTCTGGTGATATTCCAACTGGTACCCTAAGAATAGAAATTAAATAATTATTTGAAATCAACACTTTTTATGAAATTCTCACTTAGGACTTAAGTTGGAATTTTGTTCGTAATAAAATTTCAGTTCATTTGGGGTTTGAGCATGAAAAGGTGCTTTTCCAGTTAGACACTGATACACAATCGTGCCCAGCGACCAGAGATCAGCCTTTGCGTCGTATTGAAGAGACATTATTACTTCAGGCGCCTGCAAGAAAGTGAAATTTTTCAATTATGTATTGTGGAGGAAAATTACTTTATTACCATATACATAGGGGAGCCACACAATGTTGCTGCCATGTTTCCATCATGTAGAAATCTAGCGAATCCAAAATCGGCTGGAGATGGATTACATTACTGAGAAACCTATTTTTTTTTATATAATTTTTACCTATTTTTAGTGTAATTTTTGCTGGAGGCGGTGGGGTCTTCGGAAAATTATATGACAAGAGAATATTTTGCGGTTTAAGATCTCTATGAACAATACCCTTTGTGTATAAAGCCTTCATTGCACCCGCTGTAATAAAAAGGATAGACAATTAATAAAGAATTTATAACAAGAATTTTTCATTCACTTACCCAGCTGTATTAAAAATAGCCGAACGGTGTCCTCACTCAAAGTCCCTTGACCAGCCAAGTAATCTGCTAGGTCACCGCCATTGCAGTACTGGAAGAGAAAAAAACAATTATTTTAATGTAATTTGTCAATTTGAATAAGCATCAATTCGTTCTGAAAATGTAATGGCGGGAAAACTTTTACAGACCAATTAGTCTCTCATCCTTCATGCTTAAAGTGCTACAGAGGCTACTGGACGTACACAAAAGAGAGGTAAGGCAATCAATGTGCCAATACTAAAGGTAAATGGGTAGAAACAGCGCTGCATGCAGCGATGTTGGTGATTAAAGGATCTCTGGAGTTCAAGGAGTACATCCTGGGTGCCTTTCCGGACGTTGAACGAGCCTCCAATAATATAAAGACGGAAGTCATCTATAACCTTCTGAGGAGCATGGGTATTAATAATGATCTATGTGACTTGCTCGATTATGTGCTTCTCAATAGAAATATAAGCTTTTGCGACTCAAGGGTGAGGAAAGCAGTATCCACTTAGTGGTTATGAATGAAATTGTGGATATACTAGAGAAGGAAGGTTTCACAGTTTCTGCTTATGCGGATCGGGTATACGTTTGAAAAGCCGAAAGACTGAGCCTCGAACAGTAGGTGGAGTGTTAACCCTTAAAGGCTGCCAAAAATAAAGTGAGGTAGTACAAGCATTTTAACAAGTTTTGCTTTTATATTGGCCGATAATAAGTTGGCAGAAATTCTTAATTTTCTAAAGCTACTATAGATTTTACTAAGCACATTCGAAATATGACTGCAACATGTGAATGTGGAGTTCAGCTCCATCCCCTTGGCTTTTGGCCGACTTAGTGTATGGAACTACAACGTCGCTAATGAAGATGGGTGATAAATCAGCAAAGTCAATTGCCCTACTGTATATGGGAATACAGGTTGACTTAATAGGATTAAGTGTTACGTAGTTACTTTGGGACCACTCCCATATTCTACCTAAATCTTCATTTAGTCGAGCAATGCAATCTTCAATTAATCCTATCGGTCTATCCAAGTAAATTTGAACGTCGTCCGCGTAAAGATGAACTGAAGCATCAGACAGGGTTGTAGGTAGATCATTTATATATAAACAAAACAAAAGGGGCCCCAATACAGAACCTTTAGGTACACCACGGCCCACAGCCAACGATGATGAGTATCCTCTATGTTTCTTAACTAACTGACTTCGGCCCATTAAAAAGTTTTTAATAAGTATATTAGCAGTTGAAGATAATTTGAAATCCCTACGAAGCTTAAGTAGTAATCTAGTATGGTCGATCGAATCGAAAGCCTTACTGAAATCAAGAAGTACCAATATTGCAATGTGGTCTTCATCAAGGGCTTTATATAAGTCAGTAGTTACTTTAAGTAAAGCTGTCTCGCAACTGTGGCTTGACCTAAAACCCGACTGCCAACATGATAAGAGATTATGTTGATGTAGGTGACCAGTTAGCTGAGTAAACATTAGTTTTTCAAGAACTTTACCAAGGAAACATAACAAGCTAATTGGGTGATAGTCAGAAGGTGCAGAGCATTTACCAGATTTAGGAATCGGTACTACAATAGCCTTCTTCCACAGCACAGGATACTGTGAATTAGTAAGACAGGTATTAAAAAGATGCACCAAGATGTGCAGAATATGAGGCAAAATAATTTTTATGGCCGTGACTGCTGCAACTACTTCATCCGCATCAACACACCTGAATGAAAAACCATCAGGATCAACAAATTCATCTTCAGCTGGCGACCGTATTGAAGAGCAGTCAGTATTATATTGAGCAGAAACGAAGAAACTGTTAAGCTCATCTGGATCTATATCACATGGAGATCTATCCTTACTAAATACTCCTAGTTTATCCAGGTTTCTCCATAACTGATTTGAAGGGAAGCCGGGTTCGAGGCCAGTTTACGGCAGATTTTCGAAAAATCCTTTTTTTTATTCTCTTTCAATTCTGACCCAGAATGGTCCAGAGTCGCTTCAAGAATTTGACTTCAAGCAGTCTTCTTGACGAATTAAAGAGGTCCGGTTCAGTGAGGTCATCGCCTAGAAGATTCGATCTCTCTCCCCACGCCCACCCGACGAGCTAGAGCCTGCAACCAGGAGGTGCACAGGGAGATCGGATCAAGGTAATTGTGCAGATATCCTTTCGTTTTAATGGCACAAAGCGAATGTTACGAAAATTGCCTGGCGCAATTTTTTTGGTACTTCGCCATCAGAAGAGAATTCGCAACATATAAATGCAGAAAACAAAAGTGCTAAAGTGAATAAAAAGCAAATAAAAAGTAAAAAGCACAACAAAGTGAAAAGTAAAAACCAAATAGTAACCTCCACAAAGCTGACTCCTCACATGATTACGCGATAGATGAAAATCAATGCAATTAAAAGCGGAATTAAAAAATCGCGACATCGACGTTATAGGTTCATGTAATCCATAATTAGTACGATGAAAAGGTAACCGAAGAAAGTCGTGATTCCTTAGAGAGCGAGCTGGAACCGATATGCCAAAACGAGCCAAGAGAACAGAAGAATCAATGGACCCCCGAATGCAGTCGAAAGCAAAAAGGATCCCGGCGTTACGGCACCTCTTTTCAAGTGTGTTCAAGTGCAGAAGTTTAAGTCTATCAACATAAGGAGGTAATATAAGAGAGTTATTCCAAGGAAGGCCTCGAAGGGCAAACCTAACGAACCTCCGTTGAACAGCTTCAATGCGATTGATATGTGACATAAAGAGCGGTGACCAGACTGGAGAGGCATATTCCAGAATAGGCTGGACAAAAGTGCAATATAAGAGCTTTGTAATGTAAGGGTCATTAAATTCCTTTGACCACCTCTTCACGAAATCAAGAGTCATATTAGCCTTGTTGACTATGGCATCAAAATGATCCTGGAAAGAAAATTGAGAATTGAACCAAACGCCCAGGTACTTAGTCTTAGTAACTCTTGTTAAAGGACAACCCTCTATGGTAAAGTTATATTGAAATGGAGTCCTTTTTCGTGAGAAAGACATAGATGTACACTTGCTAATATTTAGGGGAAGGTAGTTAATGGAACACCAATTCTGAAAGGCGTTCAAGTCAGAATTTATGAGTAGGCAATCGACATTGTCAGACACAGTGCGAAATATCTTATCGTCGTCGGCATAACAAAGAATATTTGAGTGAGACAGTATCGCAGATACATCATTGATATAAATTATAAATAATAATGGGCCAAGGTGGGAGCCCTGCGGTACACCGGAAGTGTTGAAAATTGCATCAGATAGAGCTCCACGAAAACAAACCCTCTGAGTGCGTTCAGACAAGTACGAATGAATCCAATTTACAAAAACTCGCGGAAACCCAAGAAGGGAGAGTTTAAGAATAAGAATTCTATGATTTATTCTATCGAAAGCTTTGCTGAAATCAGAAAAAGTACAGTCTACTTGCTTACCATCTTCAATTGCAGAAATACAGAAGTTTGAAAATTCCAATAAATTGGTGAAGCCATGTTGAAACGGCTGCAAAAATGGCTTGCAGTGGAAGTATAGAACATTGCAAATAAGTGCTTCAAAAATCTTGGATATACAACAAAGATTAGCAATTGGTCTATAGTTCGAGATTTCACATTTATCACCTTTTTTGTGAAGGGGAATAATTAATGAGGTTTTCCAAGCTTTCGGAAAAACACCGCAACGAGTTGAGAGATTAAATAAATAACACAAAATAGGAGCAAGAACGGAACCACATCTTTTCACGCGTGAGGCAGGGATACCGTCAGGACCAATTGAAAAACTATGAGTCAAGGTAGAGATTTTCTTCAAAATCGTAACTTCAAGTTCAGTTTTTTTTTCTTTGTCCAAGGGGCCTGGCGCCTTGGAGTATCTGTACTATTAAATCAACACCTCCGAAGATTATGAACATGGTGTATGCAAGTCCATCTTAACACCAGATTACAAATCATAAATTTGTTTTGGAAGGGATTGATAGAAATAAAAGAATCATATTTTACACATGAATGCACACGAATGATTGCAAAAAAAAAATCAATGATATACCACGTGTTTATGCGGCAATTTATACTTAAAACACTTAACAAAAATGAGTATACACAATCGATAAGAACTTCTGCTTATTTGATAACATAAATGGACTTTGCACGTTGAATTTCGTAATTGCAAAATCGATTAAACTTACGTCAGGTTGCAAAGTTAATCAATCACTTTGTGTTTAAGGTAAACGTAAAAGAAATTATGACTTGCCGGAGAATGCGTCATTAGGTTAAAAGCCTGAATGTTAATTTGAAAGACCGGTCTTGGGCCTGCATATGAATGGGAAGCAAATAATAAGTTTCACAGTACCGAACAAATAAAATAAATTAGAGTTAGTAATAACATAAAAATACTGCTAATCTAAAGTAACCTAGAAACCTAAATTCCCATAATATATTCTTCCTTATTATATTATTCTTAATATAACATTTTGCATATCTCTAGGTCAGATCTATTTTTGCAAATTATGATTTACATCAACTTTGTACGTACGCATTAAGTGTACATCATCCGGTAGCCTTTGTAGGGTGATACCCACAGACTTCCAGGAAGATTATAAGATTTGTTATTAAGATTCTTTATTGGTCATAACATAGATCCAAAATTGCAGTTTTGCATAATTATATCTAGATGAAAGGCGCTGCACTAAACATACTACTAAGTGACAAAAACAATGAACATTTGCAGCACGAGGCAACAAATTACTATAACGAGGACAATGTTCACTATAAATTGCACTTTATGATGTAATGAGAACCACTTAATCTAAAGAGTGCGATTTTAAAGCGAGGTTAACGTGCCTCTGGAATTATATTCAAGGTTCAAGAAAATTACTTTTTTTTTTAAATTAATTATAAAGAAAGCTTGCATCATATCTAAATCAAATAAAACCTTTCCCCTTATGACATACAAGACTGTAATCTGATAGTGAGCAGCATTTAGCTGAATGAAGCATAAACAAACACTGCAGTTGCTCGTGGAAAAATAAAATTCTTTTTACCTTTGCGGTCTCTTCGATTTACAAGAGACAAATACAGATATAGCTATAGCCAGTTAGGCATGTACGAACAGCTGAGGTGATTGATCATTGACTTCTAGCGAAGTAGTCAGGTAAAAGTATACAAGGAGACATGAGTTTTACATAAAAAAAAGTCAAAGGGATCGGAATACACGGAATAACCTAGAAATGCACTTAATCGCAAATGGAGTTAGTTCAAGAGCAATTAAGAATAAGTAACCGGAAAGCAATCCTAGGAACAGTTCGCCATATTCGATTCTGTTTATTAAAATTCGCTTTTTTAAATGGAATTTGAACAAAACTGAGATAAAAATTAAATTCTTAAAGCATGATATTTGCACATTTAAGGCTATGACATGCAGGTAGACTTTCATAGCTAACCATAAATAGTATCAGGTTCGTTTGTTTGGCAAAACTTTTTCTACACATGTTTCTGCATTGTTAATTTGATGTGTTGTGTGCGATGCACAATAAAAGAAGTGGTCAAATAAGTCGGATTGCGTGATTAAAAGTTCCTGGGGTCAATTATACAGGGTGTAAAGTTTCTAGAGGTCAATACAAATACAAATGATAGCTCTCACCTAGCCAAACAAAAAATTGTATGGCAGGGCAATCTCAACCGTTTGCGGGTGATTCATAAATTTCAGTTTTCCATGGCATGCACGTTACTCTTTTATTTTTATCTTTTGATCTACACAACATAGCGACATCAAACAATAACGCTAGACAACTTCTATCCCAATTATCTTTCCAAAAATGTCAACAATGTTGATCTCACTACTGCCACTGCAGGTACAGTCACGGCCAAAATTGAAAAAAATGTTTAGAAATTACCAAAATTTCAGCATTGCAAAAGGTGCAATTTGTTCACGTAGGGAAAGTATTTAGAAATTTATATGTAGAAATTCTATCGGAGAAATAAACGTTGGCAAACTTTTCTTCTATCCTAGATCGAGTCTGACTATTCTTCCTACCTTCCTTCTTTTTCTGAACGTTGTGATCCCCTTTGCTATGAGTACCTCCAACGGATGGAAACTAGTCTCATATCCGACCCCAATCGTTTTTATAACTTTATTAATTCCAAGAAGAAATCCAATGGTTACACCTCTACCCTAAAACTTGAGAATACCTCTTCGTCTGATCCTAAGGTTATCGCCAACCTCTTTGCAAACTTCTTCAGTAAATCTTTCAGCGACAATTCCCGACAACTTGACCTTAACTACTTCTCATTCTTGGACAAATGCACTCAAACGTCGTTTACGTCTTTCGACCCTGATCCCGAACTTATCGCCGCCAGTATCAACGGGCTTGAGGACGACTTCAACCCAGGTCCTGACGGCATTCCGGCCATCGTTCTAAAAAAGTGTGCCACGCATCTAATTCAACCCCTTACCTTGCTATTCCGCCTCTCGGTCACTCAAGGGGTTTTCCCTCAATTATGGAAAAACTCGTATATTATTCCCATCTTCAAAAAAGGTTGCAAAAACGATGTGTCCAACTACAGACCCATCGCTAAATTATCATCCATACCTAAACTATTCGAAAAATTGGTCTATGATTCCATGTTCTTCCACTGTAAATCTATCTCACTCTCCCAGCATGGTTTCATCAAAGGTAGATCTACAACCACCAACCTTACTGACTTCGTCTCTAAAACACTATGTGCCCTGGAAAACGGTAAAGATGTTGATGTTATCGCCACCGACTTTAGTAAAGCCTTCGACAAGATCTCCCATAATGTTATCTTATTCAAACTTGATCGCCTAGGCTTCCCCCCCAGATTCATCTCCTGGATTCGATCATACCTCAACAACCGTCAGTACAATGTTCTTTTCAGCTCATCCATTTCTAACAATATTGTCGCTCATTCCGGCGTCCCGCAGGGCAGCCACCACGGCCCATTGATTTTTATCCTTACAATAAATGATGTTGAATGTATCATCAAACACTCAGAGCTGTCCATTTATGCTGACGACATGAAAATAATCAAACATATCTCCTCCACAACCGACTCTCTTCTCCTGCAAAAAGACCTCGATTCGTTCACCACATGGTGCATGAAAAACTTTCTTGAGCTCAATGTCTCCAAATGCCAGTCCATCTCTTATTCCCGCAAGCGTCTTACCACCACCTCGAGAGTCTATATGTTAACCGACGTACCAGTCTCTATCGTTACCTCTCTGTGTGAAATAGGAATAATCTGTGATGGCGAACTCAATTTCCGTTTTTACATTGACAGCATAATGAACAGAGCTAATTCAGCGTTAGGGTTTGTGAAGCGTTGCTCTAGAGAGTTCTCCAATCCTTATGTTTCCAAATCTCTCTACATCTCCTTCGTTAGACCTCTCCTTGAATATGCCAGCCAGGTATGGTCACCTACACAAACAACTCACAATAATAGGATTGAATCTGTCCAGCGTAGGTTCATTCGCTTCGCTCCACGTGATCTTCCGTGGGTAGACAGATTCAACCTTCCACCTTATGAAAACCGTCTGAAACTGATCGACATACAACCTTTAAGTAAACGTCGTGATGTTTCCGACATTCTCTTCATTTATCAGTTATTAACTAGTGCCATATACTGCCCTTCAATGCTGCAATCTTTACCCATCTATACCAATCCCCGTGGCGAAGAAGGAGCTTCGGCAGGCAATATAACCGAAGTAAAGCCCGATGCTGACGAGACTTGGTAGATGACGTCAAGAGGGACCCATGGGGGCTCGGGTACAAACTAATGACCAAGAAACTCGGAACCCTAAAACCCACGTGTGTAATGGAGGCCGCCACCATGGAAAACATCGTGGACGCACTCTTTCACGAACATCCGGTGAGAGCAGACGCTGACTTCGGTTCAGTTGGGGTCTTCCCGATGTGCACAGCGGAGGAGTTGGAGAGAGCCGTACTTACCATGAAAAACAAGAAGGCACCAGGCCCAGACGGTCTACCAAGTGAAGTCTTGAAGATGGTGTACTGGCAAAACCCGGAGCTGCTGCTGCGCATGTACATCACATGCTTGGAATCGGGGGTCTTTTGCTCACGCTGGAAGATAGCGCGCTTAGTTTTAATAAGCCGGATCTCTGGAACGCCACCTACGACAGCCTGCTACGAATTGAACTGCCCGAAGAGACGTCCCTGGTCGGGTATGCGGACGATGTTGCAGCACTGATATCAGCACGCGACGTGCAACAGGCGCAGCTAAAGCTGAACCAGGTGATGCGAGCCGTAAACAGCTGGATGACGGCGCACGGACTGTTGCTGGCCCTTAGTAAGACGGAGGTCGTTGTCCTGACCAAAAATAGAATCCTGACCATCCTTCCAGTGCGAGTCGGAGAAGAGACTATACGAACGAGACCATCGGTGAGGTACCTCGGCGTTACAATTGACACCAAGATGAGTTTCTTCCAGCAGATAAAGGAAACTGCAGATAAAGCAGCAAGAGGCGTCACATTACTGAGCAGGCTGATAGCCAACGTGGAAGGTCCAAGCTCGAGCAAACGCCGCCTCCTGATGACAGCAGTACAGTCAACCCTACTGTATAGTGCGGAGGTATGGGCGGAAGCCCTAAGTAAGGAGCAATATCGGAAGAGACTTGGCCAGGTACAAAGGCGCGCAGCCCTGAGAATGGCCTCAGTGAACCGCACTGTCTCCGAACCGGCTGTCCTGGTGATTGCAGGAGTGGTTCCCATCGACCTGCTCGCCAGGGAACGAAGGGCGATTTATCTCAGGAAGGCAGAAATGGACAAGGCAACGGTGCGCAGAGAAGAACGGTCCTACACCATCGAAGAAGATGGAGAGAGAAGAACAGGGGACGATGGACAGCGAGGCTCATCAGCGATCTGTGCCCCTGGATCGACAGAGGGCGGAGAGGTAGGTTTTTACATAACCCAACTCCTGAGTGGCCACGGGTACTTTCGTTCGTATCTTTACTGAATGGGAAAGGTAGTATCACCCGAGTGCCTCTATTGCCCAGGCCAAAGAGAAACCGCAGAACACACTTTCTTTGAGTGTCAGAGATGGGCTCCCGTGAGGGGAGCGCTAAGAGTCCACCTAGGAGGGGCGATCGCCCCGGAAACTATAGTCCAAGGTATGATCACCGACAAAGAAACCTGGAATCGCACAGTCAGGTACGCGGAAGATGTCCTGCGCAGGAAAAAGAAAGACCTAGACGAGCAGGTCGAATGACGGGCTAAAGGAAAGGACCTAGCTTGAAGTAATGTGGAAAACGGTTCCAGGCTAGTGTCCGGAGAGCGATTGAGGTGTTTTAGTCGGTAAACTGCGCCACAGGAGTCCGACACTGCTGGGAAGGGGTGCCCCAGCGTGCATAAAGCATTTCACCTCCCTCATAAAAAAAAACCAATCTCCGTAACCTTAGGTCCACTCCCCTTTTTCGACTCGACCGCCATCGCACAAACTACGGTCAAAGCGAGCCAATTACCAGGATGCTACGAAAAGTCAACGAACTTTTCTCCTTTGACTTCCATCTGAGTAAATCATCCCTTCACAAAGCCTTGATCCCGCCCATCCTGATCTTGATCGCCTTCCTTAATTCTTCTTCCTTCCACCTTCTGTCTGTATCTACTATATTTATAGCTCATATTGTAGCTTATACCATTTATTTATTTATTATTACTTATCATTTATTATAGTTTGTAGTCTTAGTATTATGTTTTAGCTTGTATTTTTTATGTTATAGCTTGTATTAAGCTTAAATAAATAAATAAATAAATAAAATTCGTTATCGAATGGCTGTTTATACCAATAACAGTTTGTTTAAGAAAATCGATGGAGTATTTCGGTTCAAAAGGCCAGCTCCTAAAATAAATCTACAAATATTAAATTAACCTTTAGCGTAACAAATTTGAAAAAAACATGCTCATAAAATTTTTGTAGAAAATATAAATGCCCCTGGTGTAAAAAATATTCCTCCACTGTACTATCCTATACCAGTATGAAATGAGATAATTTTCCCCTCTCTAAAATATATGCTTCCAAGAGAGCTCTCATATGTCATAAAACTTAACGCTCCGTGCAGACTACACTGCACACAACACTATACCATTCAGAGCAGCTCAGGGGTGAAATCAAGAGTCGGCATATGAATGCATAAATTTAAGAGAATGCTGAACTTACAAAATGGAAAGGCAAAAACGTCTATAGGCTAAACTATAGTATGCTAAAACAGGAAATAGAACCGAAAAAACCGTCGTCATCGTCATCGGTTGCCAAGTAAATCTGAACAAACAAAAATTCGAATAAAATGAACAAAACTTGTAAGACGTGGAGCACACAATGACTATAGGAAATAAGCAGTAATAGATAAAGCGTATCTCTGGAGCTAGAAAATATCACTATAACGTAAGGTTACTCTGACAATATTGTGATAATAATATAAAAGAAATGTGACTTGTGTTCGTTGTCGGCACTCGATTATTATGTTCTTTATTCAAGCTACGCGCTTCAATTTGTATCAGTCAGGCAAAAAGTCTCTCAATCATCTTAAACAAGTCAGTCCGGCAGACAAGTCAGGCGAGGACGTTAGGTAGTCGTGGCGGAATCATTTTGTAGTGAAATGGAATTACTTGACGAGAAAATAAGGCAAAATTTGCGTGAAAAATACGTTTAGATCGAGTTAACAGAGTTTTTACAGAAGTGCTTGTTCCCAAAAAAAAACATGTGAAACTCGTGTTACAAAAGCAGCTAATTGTTAGCAGAAAATAAATTCAGTTTACAACAGAAAGTTTCAAGTGTTTTTTATAGTTTCAAGTAATAAAAGGGGTTAAAGATTACAACTGATTAAGTACTGCACATAAATTGGGTTTAACGTGATTAAATAAAAAGAAACATCTCCAGTGAACATAAACAAGGTCTAAAGGTTACTAATGGATTACAACAACTAAATCTTGCGCCATTCATATATGACGTGATATCGATTTTCCTTGAGTATCGTGTATTCGATATTTGAGCGAAGGTACACAACAGTACTCGTGCAGTAAAACAATACTTCTGGTTAAAAAAAAAAACAGTGAAGAAAAAATGCTTTTGCAGCATTGATAGACTGATGAAAGTGAAATTATTTATCTCGCAATCGCTCGGGAATCAAATTACAAATATATAATTTTAGTGATATGACAGATAATGAAGTTCGCACAAATCTTTCAATTATGGATAATACTCGGTGGTCCCCAATTGTCGGGTGATAATAGAAGAGAAATGTGAAAATGATAAGATAACTGATACACTCTACTACAAGTTGTGAACTACAAATGAGTTTCAGTAGTATTTTAATCGGGTAACAAAACGTTAAAAACGGTTTTTTTTTTGTTAATAAAATTAATTAGTAATAATCAATAAATTCGGATTTCATACAAAGTGATATTATTGTGTTCATAATTCTTGTTTAGTTTTTTTTTTCTTCTTCAAAATAATCTTTCAAACCGAGCACAAAAAATGCATGTTCACAACAAAATTGGATTGTTTTTTATAATTATGCTATGTACAAGGTAAACGCAATACTTCCAGTCATTCTTTAAATTTTATTACATAAAATAAAGAAGAATGTGAATTTTCAGGTTTTGTTAATATGTAACACATGGGCTGAAAAGTCCCGGGCCTAACAAAGAAAACGCGGTTTTTTTTTTGTTCAAAATTGGCTTTATTCATCAACGTAATCTCCATCAAGAGCCACACAATCATTCCAGCGCCGCTCTAACATTTCAATACTACTTTTGTAGAACGATTTATCTTTTGCCTCAAAATAGGCCTCAGTTTCAGCGATAACCGCTTCATTCGAGCGAAATTTCTTACCGGTGAGCATTTTTTTTTAGGGCTGCGAACAGCCAGTAGTCGCTGGGAGCCAAATCTGGCGAATACGGTGAATGTGGGAGCAATTCAAAGTTCAATTCATGTAGTTTTGCCATTGTTTTGATTGACTTGTGACACGGTGCGTTTTCTTGATGAAACAAAATTTTTTTCTTTGCCATATGCGGTCGTTTCTTTGCAATTTTGGCCTTCAAATGCTCCAATAATGCTATATAATATTCACTGTTGATGCTATTTCCCTTCTCAAGATAGTCGATGAATATTACACCACGCACATCCCAAAATACCGAGGCCATAACGTTTCCAGCCGATTGTTGTGCTTTCGGGCGCTTTGGACGAGGTTCATCAGTTGCTCTCCACTCAGATGACGATCGTTTTGATTCCGGAGTGAAGTGATGGATTCATGTTTCATCCATTGTTACATATCGACGCAAAAATTCCGGTTTGTTACGTTTAAACATGGCCAAACACTGCTCAGAATCATCAACACGTTCTTGTTTTTGGTCAACAGTGAGCAAACGCGGCACCCACTTTGAACAGAGCTTTCTCATAGTCAAATGCTCATGCAATATAAAGCCAACACGTTCTTTTGATATCTTTACGATGTCAGCTAACTCACGCAACTTCACTTTTCGATCATTCAAACGATTTTGTGGATTTTTTGATGTTTTCTGGTGTTACCGCCTCATTTGGACGTCCACTGCGTTCTTCATCATCGGTGTCTCTACGACCACGTTTGAAGTCAGCAAACCAACGTTTTATTATTGTTTCCGATGGAGCGAAGTCCTTATAACACTTTTGAAGCCATTGCTCCGCTTGAACGGTATTTTTTCCCATCAAGAAGCAGTGTAAAATTAAAACACGAAATTGTTTTTGATCCATTGTTCCGAAAATAACAAAAGTAGTGTTACTCTTAGCACAATAACTCACAAACTTATAAGTAGAATATCATGAAATTTTAACAGCTTTCTTTTGAAGGTTAGTACTAACTGAAAAAGCGGTGAATGCAATAAGACTAGCGCCATCTATGTGTTAGGCCCGGGACTTTTCAGCCCATGTGTTAAATCGACTAAAAAAATTTTAAATATTGGATATTACCGAAGGTAAATAGGCAGAGGAACTACAGTGCTGTGCAAAACATTTGCAACTAAAACCACAATTTCTTACAGGTTATTGTAAAAAATTGGAGTTTAGTATTCTTTATTAAGTCTAGTTTAAGATTATAAAAAAATTGAAAGTTAATAATTCATAAAAAAGAACAACATTCATTTGTTTATACTAGATAATAATTTTGCCTGTGCAAAAGATTTGCAAATTTTAACGATCTACAAAGTTTTTGTTTAAAAAAATAAAAATTATCTAATACTTGGTTGAGTGACCCTTATTTTCAGTTACTGCTGCACATCTTCTCGGCATAGATTTTATTAGGGATTCAATATGTGAAGCAGATATTTGATTCCATGCCTTTTTAATTCCAGTGAAAAATTGATCACGGGTGTTGTAAGAGTGTCCTCTCATATTCCTCTTAACCATTTGCCATAGATTTTCTATGGCGTTGAGGTCGGGAGATTGCGCAGGCCATTTCAGAACTTCAACGTTTTGCCGAGAAAACCAAGCCTGAACAAGTCTGGAGGTGTGTTTAGCATCATTGTCTTGCTGGAACCGCCAGCGCAAGGGCATTTCCTCCTCTGCATAAAGTAACATAACACATTCCATAATACTTTTTGTAATCCTCTGCTTTCATGATACCTTCTATTTGATGAAGAGCTCCCACGCCTTGAGCTGAGAAAACATCCCCAGACTATTACATTACCTGGTCCATGTTTCACATTCTTGACAGTATATCGCGGGTTTAATCATTTTTTCTTTGGTCTTCTTACTCCTTGTTCTCCATCTGCTCCATTAAGATTAAACTTACATTCATCCGAGAAAAGAACAGTTCTCCATCTTTCTATGGTCCAATCTGAGTAATTTCGAGCAAAAGCAAGACGAGCCCTGCGATTTTTTTCGGAGAGTAGTGGCTTTTTCGCTGCCCTGTAGCATCTAAGATCGCTTTCTTTGGCTCGTCTTCTTATTGTGGAAGTACTCACATCCGCATTTATTTCAAGTTTTACTTCGCGTGAACTGAGAAAAGGCTGTGATTTTATTAAAATTTTGATTCTCCTATCTTCTACCTTTGTTGTTTTTCTAGGTCTACCACCTGTATGAAAACTTTTAACAGTTCCAGTCTCTTTAAAACGTTTAATAATTCGTGATACGGTCTATTTGTCCATTTTATATTTTTCACTAATGTCTTTTTGTTTTAAACCATTACTATAATCAAAAATAATTAGTAATAATTAGTTATCACAAAACACTTTCTGCGTACCTAACTCACCGATAGAATGAGGAAATGAGTGATCAAATGCCTACGAGATGTGGTGTAGCAATTAAAAATAATAGTAAATCAACAAAGCGCTAGTAAATTTATAGTTGTTTGAGTAAAAACTTTATCGATCTCTAGAAGTTGCAAATGTTTTGCACAGGCAAAATTGTTATCTAGTATAAAGAAATGAATGTTGTTCTGTGTCAGTTACTTAAATTCTTTCGGTATTCTCACACAAGACTTAACAAAGAATACAAAACAGCATCAGGTTTTTTATTTTCAGTAGTTTCACACTTTTTGCAATAAGTCGTAGGACGATGTGATTTTAGTTGTATACAACTGTGTACAAGTTCTTCATGATTACACTTTTACTCAGGCCCCGAAAAAACAACTTATTGCTCCCGTGGATTTAAAATTTCTTTATTTTTTTTTTTAATCAGAGGAATAATTGTAACAAAATCAATCAAACATTAGGCCGAATTGTAAACAAAATAGTCAAACAAGTATTCGCTGATTATAGCGAGTATTCCTCTTTAACTTTGGGAAATACTAAATTTAAAAAGGCCAAATAATAGTTTTGATTACCCGGGCTTTAGACCACCGAGTAATCAGCGTTTTTGAGGTTCTGTACCTCGAAATTAAAAACACGGAACCCTTAAGGTGGAATTACAATGAGCGCAGCGCATGCATGCAGTGCTTTTGACAAGCAGCGCGTTATAGGCATCATTATGAATGGAGTTACAATTATTGCGACGCGTTGTTTTGACATTTCATTCATTTGTCTTTTCCTTTGATATATTTTCCCATGTTTTAGTTTTTAAATTATTATTTTTATACTCCATATTTTTCTTATTATATAAATAATTGCATTTCTGTACAGCGTTAATTAATTTCCCTTTGAAAGAATCCATTTTATTTCTTCGTGCACCGCACTTATCAATTTACTTGTCAAATTATGCTTCTGTCGCAGAGAAAAGTTGAACATTGCTCAACTCTAGCATCACAAGCATCGCAACAGTTGACGGGCTGAGAGTAAAAGCGACCTATTTATAAAGTTCGGGCAAAAATGTTCCGCGCAAAAACGAATTGCGTGAGATTCCAGGCAAAAACGGATCGTAGAAAATTTCCGGCCAGTAACGACTTAACTACTTAACTGCATTAACTATGCATTACTTTTTGTAGTTAAATCGTTTTTGCCCGGAAATTTTCTACGATCCGTTTTTGCCCGGAATCTCACGCGATTCGTTTTTGCGCGGAACATTTTCTAAGCCACTTTTGCCCGAACCTTATAAATAGGTCACTTTTACATACAAGAAAATTGTCAAGACTCATTCTGAAGTGGCTAAAAAATGCATTTTCAGAAAATTTCTTAATTTGTTGTATATTCCTTATTTTTTGGAACTGTGCGCCCCTTTTTAACCTCTTTCGTTCCCAATATTTTAATTAAGTGGTTAATGACGAAAACCTTAATTTCGGTTTTGAATGAAGGTAATCAGGGATGTTATTTGTTTTGAGTTGAATTACTATTTTCTGTAATGACACTTGAAAGTTGCTCTAAACTGATCTGACGAGTGTTCAATGAGGCTTTTTTTTTGCAAGAGCAAGTTTGAGGGGAAAACTGTCAAAGTGACGATATTCACAACCTACTCTAGATACAAGCCCGGAAAACATGACAGTTCGGCCATTTCACCACCAAGCGTTTCGTCATTAGTTCATTTTTGTTGTACCACAGATTATCCAATCCTTGCACAAAAATAAAACTGCACACTCTCGTAACCAAAACCAAAGAAAAACGCAATACTTTAACAAAACGAGCACAAGAGAGTTTTCCCTTTAAAACACAGGAAAAGTGTATAAGAGAGACACTTTTTATCGTGTTCACATGTTCAGAGCATTTGTAGGTTAACCTCAAGTAAAATCCAATTTAAGACTTTAAATATATTGTGAGAAATACTATGAGAAAGTGCAATTCCCAAAACTTTTCCTTATGACTACTGTGGCAAGTTTTGGTTTGTTTACACCACCAATTCTCAGCTGTTAATGTCAGCTTCCGGGTATGTATCTAGAGTTGAATGTGCGATATTTGGACGTGGAAGTCAATTTGAGAGGGGAAGGTATTTTTGTAATATTTTTGCAAATATCGCAATTGTAGGTTTCGTCTTCAGACTCAAAAAAATATTCCATAGGAATGACAATTCATTTGACATTTACAGTTTAGAAAGTATCAAAAGAGAGTGGCACATGCTCTTTTCTGCTCGGTCTTGCTTTAAGGTAAAATTTAAAGCTGCTCTGCTCGGCTCTAGATTCAGGCTCATTAAACAGACCTAATGCAAGCAGATGTAGTTCCGCAGATAACTACTCCAACGAAATTCAATAGAAGTTATAGTGATCTTTTATTGTTACAAATTTTTAAGTTATTGATAAAAAGTAATTATATCTATCTAAAAATTCAGTAATAAAATGGAAGCCAGTTTCTATAGTTCAAATGAGTATTTTCTCAATCCCAGTGACATAAAAGTAACTGAAATTATTGTTGCCCATAACAACAACGGTTTTACTTCACTAGATGCTTTCGCTCGACATAAGACAAGTGAGATATCTGAGAATTCGCATTTGTCTCAATTGAAAGGGGCTTTCGCGAAGTTTCAGTTCATGTTGAGCCACAGAAAAATTGCATACACATATTGAGCAACTGAGAAGTGAGACTAGTTTTGACATGTCTCAGATGTCTCAGTTAAAGAATTTTCAGAAGTACTGGCGAATTTTTTAAAAATGTTTGTATTTATTTATAATTTTGGTAGTTGCCTTTTCTCACTTTCAGTAGGTGCTTTCGGGCAACATGTCTCAATGAACCAACTGAGACGACATTTTGAGCAACCGTCTCAGTTATGTCAGTTTAGGCAATGCCAATTTTTACAGCTGTTAATGTAACGAACTTTTCCAATTTGAAATTTGAATTCCTTGACGCAAATAGCAACTACCAAAATTATAAATAAATACAAACATTTTTAAAAAATTCTCCGGTACTTGTTAAAATTCTTTAACCTTGGACTCAACCTAGTCTCACTTCTCAGTTGCTCAATATCTGTATGAATTTTTTTGTGACTAAAAATGAGCTAAAACGGCTTCACGAAAGCACATTTCAACTGATACAACTGCAAATTCTCAGTTATCTCACTTGTCTCATGTCGCACGAAAGCACCTAAAGTAACTAGTTACTCATTCTAGCTGCTGCAGGCAAAATCGAAAAAAACTATTATTTAGAACAGCGTAAGTAGGAACCCTTGACTGATTTTTTGATACCTAAAAGTGTTGTATCCAAAGAATGAGCGTAAAGTTAACTCAGAACAACTCAAAGTAATCAAAATCGTCATAAATTAGAAGAGCTTCTTCCGAGCCTCAGTTCCTTAGAGCTTAAAAAGACAACTATTTGTGTGATAAATCCTGCAGTTAAGCTAAGGCAGTGTTTCTGTTTTTTTTTATATAGACGAAAGGTATACTTCCCACTTACACCGCCGTATATATATAAAATATTGGGCGCATTAAGCTGATAAGTTCAGAGGTGAATTTAGTTAGGCTTATACCTCGCAGATCTGCTTAGGTTAGCTAAACAAGAAAGTTTTTACTCTATTAAAGCCAAACAATGTTTCGAGTTTTATTTTTGATTTGTCATAACAGCTTACTGCTTTAATTCAAGCAAAGCATACATGGACACAGATTTCTTTTTAATCCAACTTCTTTTACTGTCTTACAGCCAAAAAAGGTTATTAATTTTATCGTTTTTCTATTAATAAAGAACAAAAAGGGGAATAGTATATAAAAGAAACCCTCTTATGGGGTATGGGGACATAATATATAAAAGAAACCCTCTTATGCGGTATAGGGTGGAAAAGAATTTCATGTACTTTGATAATAAAGATGGAAATTGAACCAACAATTTAACAAAAATATCCAACCACAAAATATTAGGTCTGTTCCCGTACTTCTGCAGCCCCAGTTTACTTATTTATTTGGTGGGGGGTGAATTCACTTCAGTACGGGAACGACTAACTGCAACTTTCTGAAAAAGCAGAAGAAGATTTGTTTTGAGTGACAGCTGAGAAAAAAATCTTTTATAAGCTACTTCACTTCCTTAATTCGACGCTCAACTTTTAGGATATAAAACTTTATAAAAGTTGGATTCACAAATTTCAATTTCACTCAATTGACATTTGGGCCGTTGTTACTTTAAAAGAAAGAAGATTTAAGCATATTGCAGCTGGTCAAAGTGGCTGCAAAATTCTTAAATTGTCTGCAGGAGGGGAAGTTGTGACGTAGGCAAAATCTTCCTGTAGAAGTAAATACGGGAACACTTTTTTGCGGTGTTCTGCAGATTTCTTCGAAGCGCTTATATTATCTGCAGGTACGGGAACAGACTTATTATTTTGCAAACCTCAATTACCTTTCAGGGTGATTTGTTATTAACAGACATGGAATGTCGCTGGCAGTATTTGAACTTTCGAACTTAATCTTTTTTATGATGATGCGTAAGCTAAGGATACACCCTATGATTAAGAGATACAAGGTCTGTTTGTTTCGCTCCACTTTTTCTGCACTGCCTGAACTGAGTGCAAAATTGACGTCAAACAGCGTTTGTTTCGCTCTCGGTGTAAATTTAGTGCAACTGCACAACGTTTGTTTCGCTGCAAAAAAGTGGAAATTTCTGCACTTTCTTTGGATGAAGTGCAGTGAGTGCAGGCAGATATTTGACATTTGTCAGGCAATTGTCAAACAAAGCCGGTCTTAATCGAAGTGATTTTAATTAATTATCAGACGAGTGACACATAATTTCTTGTATTAAAGTCGGTAATATATTATTTTCCGTTTTATTTGTGATATTAAAAAATTGTACTAACCAAAACACGTTCCGTTAAATATTATTGACAGAGAATTACACTTAAAATATTTGTTTCGCTGACGTTAGTGAAGGGCAAATTCCTACACTTCTGACGTCACATCGATTACACTCTACACTACTTCTGCAATTTTCATGCAGCGAAACAAACAGACCTACAGTCTTACAGCGATTTCGATTGAAGGGCTTTCAGCACGTTTCCGTGGCGCACTGTTTCTGACGTTTTCTTGCAGTGGCCCACTGATAAATGGAACATTTCTTTTTGACTTTAAGATACTGTTATATGAAATTATATTACTTGGATAACGTTTGAGGCTTGGCTAGTCAACTTTGTAAACCACTAGAAAAAATCGTCTGACAAATCGAACCGTCAAAAAACTTAAACCAAACCGCAGTGCCAGAAATGGAAAATCAGTGGTCCCCCGATTCTAGCAATATCGCTGTCAAAAGTCCCATTGAACATGTTTTGACAGCGAGACTATTAACAGAATGGGATCAACTGGTTTAGTGAAAGATATGCACGTTTCGCTTGAAACTGGAACTTATAAATTGGAAGAAAAACAGCGGATGGAAGGCTGTTTCGCATTTGAAATATTCAATAAATTTTACTTGTAGGCTTAGACGATGCGAAGGGGGTAGCTAAAGAAGTGATAAAGTTAGTGGGTAGAACAACAGTAATGAAAGCGACGATAAAAATGGTAGACATCTGTGCTCTAGATAATCAATATTGGAAAAATTGATGCATCAACCGTCAATAAGCTAAGTGTGTTTTTTTTATTTAACCTAAGCAACGCAGCACCTTCGTCCCCATCTCAAACAAATATAAAAGTTATACTCAAGCCGAGGCTGATACGAGATTTTGCAGATTAACGCTGTTTCATAGCATGAAACATTTCTTGCATAGTTGAAAGAAATCTAAACATTTTATCGTATTGAAAAGCTATGGTCAATTCAGCTAAATGATGAAGAAGCCAACGTTATACTTTACATCAAAGACGACATATATCTTGTGAGTTTTTTTTTTTGCTAAATTGGAAAAAATCAAAAATAGAAGCCACAAGTGATCAAATCGTACACAGTTAACATTTTTTTTGTACACCACCAACGGAGATCTGTTTGCCAATCAATAGGACAAAGAAACAGAGATCGCAAAAGTAAAATATAATTGATTTGCATACTTTATTATGTATGCAATTTTTTTTCAATCATTTTAAAACTTCTTCCAATCAATTAAAGCTTAATAAATTCTAATTGAGCAGGAATTCAAGCAAACATACTAATTTACAAATGTACTTTGTCTTCTCATAAATTTAATACAAAATTCCGAATGAACTAAGATCCACGGTCAATTATATCGCGAAAGCTTATCAATATTCGTATTGCCAATGAATTGTTATCAACCTTGATAAGAAATTTTTATCTGGGAAAGGGAATGTGTTGGTCAATGACAAGAGACATATTTGTAACCTGACTAATTCCTCAACATTTCGGGCTATTTTTCACGGTAAAATAGTCAAAACGCACTATAATCGTAGAGGCACACAATTGAATGTGTAAAGATGCTGGATTTTCATCTTATAAATTTATTTATATTACCACAGCATCAAATTATTAAGCTGTGTGTAAATGACACTGATAAGACTTTGTTAACTCACTTGGAAACAAAATTACAAGGTCGTTAGTTGGTTATACATTTTTTTGGCAGATATACTTTTAGTGCGTGAATTGATTTATGTTACATGTGACCAAAAATACTTTTTTTAGTAAATCTACTAAAAATAGATTTAATATTTGACGATTAACGGAGATAAAAACAAATTATGCTTACAATATGTTTCGTTTAAAAATTATTTCTGTGGTGAAAGGAAATTTCTTTTTAAAGTATTTTCTTAATTTAAGCAAATTGAAAAGTTTAAAGTACCAATTATTACCGTGCCAAGTAGGTCACAAGGTCCATCAACTGGACAAATGAATTTCTATTAAAGGGAAAAATCCCACAGTCAATTGTTATCAGTTGACTTCAACATATAGTATATTTATAGACATTTACATGAATTCAATCTTCGATGTTATTTTATATGATTATTAAACTGAGTAAGGTTACATATTTCTTGGCCTATTATCAAAATATTTTGTTTTCTTTGTATACAGGAGATTATTTTTAGACTTCTTTTACTTTATTCTCTAAACTCTACTATGTAGAAAACATAAAAGAGCGAATATAAAATTTAGCATATTTTTGTTGTTTGTTTCCCTCAAATTTGCAATGATTCGAGTGTAATATGTGAACCAATGCAGTAGGTTTGTTTGTTTCGCTCCACTTTTTCTACACCACCTGTACTGAGTACAAAATTTACGTCAAACGACGTTTGTTTTGCTCTCAGTGTAAATTTAGTACAAATGTACAGCGTTTGTTTCGCTGCAAAAAAGTGACAATTTCTACACTTGCATTTGATAAAGTGCAATGAGTGCAAACAGATATTTGACATTTGTCAGGCAATTGTCAAACAAAGTCAGTCTAATTGAAGTGATTTTAATTAATTATCAGAAGAGTCACACGTAATTTCTTGCACTAAAGTCGGCAATATAGTATTTTCCAATTTATTAGTGATATTAAAAAATTGTATTAACCAAAACACGTGCTATTAAATATAACTTACAGAAAATTACACTTAAAATGTCTATTTCGCTGACGTTAGTGTAGGGCAAATTTCTACACTTTTGACATCACATCGATTACACTATTTCTACACTTTCCATGCAGCGAAACAAACAAACCTAGTGACTCACAATACAGAACTGAGTCATTTTTACATTTTGACTTTTCTATTTGTTCTTTCTTTCACAATAATTATTCATGAAATTACAACGTGAAATTAATACTTTGCAATGGGATTCTTTTTTATCGACTAAACTGAAATATGTAATTTAAAAAAAAGTTCATTGTTCTGAAACATTTGAGTTCAGATTAAGTTTTGAAATACCATCAAGTGAAATTTTGGCTTGAATGAACATTTTTCTTTCCATTAATAAAGTGAAGGATTTTTACTAATGAAAACAAACGAAGAGTTAACAAATTCAATGTGTCAATGTGGGGTATTAAAAAAAAAACGTTAACGCTGGGAGATTTTACTTTAAAGTCGTCTGTTTCAAACTAGTTAAACAGAAATTACATACACTCATGTTTTCCTGGCATTTTTAAACGACCTATTCAACATTTTTTCAATCACTTCGTTATTCCAATACAATTCCTGAAGAGCAACCCCATTTACCCATAAACATATCTTTCCGTAACTCACAATTATTGCATACAAACAATCTGAATTGTGCTGCTGAATTGCTGAATTTTAATGAGGAGATAGAGCTGTCAAATAATAATACCAGCAAAGCTTAGAGTATATACATATGCAGGTATGTTTAATGAGGCCAAAATTAGAGTAGAGTATCTCAGCTTAGAGCAGCTTTCAATTTTAAGTTAAGGGGAGATTACCGTTCATGACGTTCAAAAAATCGATTTTTTTTTACATAATTTTGAAAAATCTGATATAGTTTAGAAGTTACAGCGCATTGAGCAAACCGCGCGCCGGCTGGAAAAACAGACAACCTTTTTCCGCTACCTTATCAATCCACCTAATCAATCTGCAGATTATGCAAAACGAATACTTTGGGGAAGTTGAAGGCTGCCTCTATGGTACTGGGATATCTGACTAGATGTAAGTTATCAAAAACAAACATTAAAAACGAGTTTTTACAACGTCATTTTTCAGCGCTCGGGGCGCCTTACAGCTTCAACGGATGAACCGATTGACTTGCAATTTGGCAATTTGTTCAACCGTAAAGGAAATTTAATTTCGGGGGCCTTAAGAGTAGATTTTTTTTGCGTACATAGAAGCTAAAAAAAAACAGTGAAAATATGACGTCTTTTTTCAAACGGCCACCATTTTGATATCCGGGGGTTTTCAGAAAATTTAAAAACGATAAGGCCCCCCAAATTTCTTGTAGATTAATAATTGTTTGCCCGTTTTTGTTTGGGATTAACTGACAAGGAGGTGGAACGCCCCGCGCAGACCAATGCACTCGGTGCATGGCTTCAGTTTATAGGACATACAGCCGCCATTTTGGATATTTTTTAATGAAAAAATTTGAAAGTATTCTTTATTTATGGGAAAATAAATTATATTAACTGCTGTTTCAATGAATATTTATTATATGCACGAAAAAAAATCCCAAATTTGACGCATTTTTCATGCCTATGAACGGTCACCTACCTTTAAAGTAAAACTAAACAGAAAAAAACAGTCAGCTAATGAATACCATTTCGAACCTTTCTGGACTACGAAGTATAAAATAGATTGTCGAATATTTGTGTGAACAGGAAACACGTGTGAACACGAAACATGCAAATGTGCAATTTGGGAGAAAATTACAAATATCGCAACTGTCACTTGTGTCAATTTGACAGTTTAATTTTCTGCGCAAACTTAATCTACCTAAAAAGGCAGGGCAAAAAAGCTGCTCTAAACACTTGTCAGAACAGTTTAGAGCAACTTTCAGGTGTCATTAGAAGCCATTTCTCCCGTTCTGCTCTATGTTGAGCTAGAACAAGTCATTAAAAGAGACCTTATAGGTTTGTCTGTCTGTTTACTTTTGTGTGTAAAATGTGGGTACAAATCAAGTAAAAATTGTTCTTCTGGTGGAGGGGATGAACATGCGAAAGTTAACAGACGCTTTTTGTGTAAATTTAGGGCAACTGAAGAACTGTCAAAAGAAACAAGAAAGAAAATGTAAAAATAAATAAAAATGATTAAGAATTTGCTGGAAAAGTCAATCGTTCCCCGTGTTATTTAAATTTTTATTTCTAAGCTGTAACTTGCCAAACATCAATCAACTGTTAGTTGTCAACCATAAAAGAAGAAGAAGAATTCTGCCGAAATTTTGTCCACACTCATCAGCGTGTGTAAAATTTGGGCAAAAAGTCCAAAAGTAAACAGACGCAGTGTGGACGTAAACTTTCGGTTTTGTGTAAAAACTGTCGAGTAAACAGACAGACCTAATATATAATAGGAGAGACCATACTGATTGAAATCTTTAGCTTTTAAAAATATACTGAATCAAAATAATTCGTTTGCGTGCGCCTCCTCTTTTTTTTTGTAAAATTAATTGTGGGCTACGCTTGACCCGACAATTTGGCTAGAAACTGCACTTGTTCCCGAATTTTTATATTTGTGGCATTAATCAATAATTTCTTTTTACGCGTTATATTGGATTGATATAATGTTTTTCTTAACATATTTACTTGCCTGAGAACTAATTATTTACCAGGATTTCGGCGATTGTTTCTGCAGCACGTACATTTCGGGTATTTAGGGTATTTTATTATTTCACAAAACAATTGGTTAAGCGGCACGACCACCATGCCATGGTCCCCGGGTTTGAGACCAGTTCTCCCCGTGGGATTTTTAAATTAAAATAAAAAATCCACTCCGTCTCTGGGCTATTGTCTAGCTCGCAGCAATAGAAATACAAGACATTCAAGCTTCCTCATTCCCTTTACCATAAAATTAAAGGGTTGTCCCTAGGCTTTGGCCACATCGTATAAAAATAAAACACTATGTAAAGTACTAAAAACCTTATTTTAATATTTAAACACAGACAAATATTGAGAATCGTTCCTAAACTCTGATTTGTTTACATTTGCAAACATCAAGTAAAATGCGCAAACGTCAAATAAGACGTAGCCACAGCCTACTCTGGACACAAGCCCGGAAGCAAGTACATACAGCTGTTCATTAGAGGTGTAAACAAACCGAAACTGCCCATAATAAAACATTGGAAAAGGTTGGCAAATTCTACTTTCTTGTCATATTTTTCTAGATATTATTTAAGTTTTAATCTGAGATTTGTTTGAGGTGAACTTACAAATGCTCTAATATAGTTTCTTCTTTAGAATTCAAAGCAGGGGAAAAAGGTTCATCTCCACTTACGATAAAACTTGTCTCAAAATTAAATAGCAAACATTGTGTCCATAGTTCGCCGTCAGTCAGTACGTTTACATGAATACTTAAAGTAAAATTCAAGTAACCAAAATATCATACAAATGCGTATTGCCTTCAAATTACTCAAGTAAATCACAATTTGATCTTAAAAGACATTATGTATACGTGACTTGAGTACTTGAAATAATGGTTCTGTTCCTACAATTTTCGTGCAAAAATTGTCCGTGTTAAAACTTACTTGACTTAAAGGGAAGAACTTGTTGAAAACCGAAAAAGCGAGGGAACGAATTTCATGCAAGTTTATTAAAACAAAAATAAGATGCTAAAAATGACATTTCATTAAACAGCGGTAACCCGTGCAAGAACCTGCACCTGCTTAATTACTTGGGTAAATTTGTGCCGCGGGGGAAGATGTGACGTCAACCTTTTCTCCACCATTTTGCTTGCTATGAAAAGCAAAGGAACGCAAAATGGGTAAGTTAGTGCAAATTCGGGATCGAAATTTCTGAACAGGCTTTTAATAGACTTTTAACGTAAAGCTGCAGATTTAGAATACAAAACATAGAGAAGAAGATAGTAAATTAAAGTTATGATCGATAAAACTTGGTTTTACGTTTTTGCGATTTATAGGTTTACTTAAGTTAAGATGGCCCAAGGACAACACAATTCCACAACAGAAAACGTCAAATCATAAATGTCATTTCAGAAAGATTTGAAGCCAAGTTACTGAAATAAATTCCTACTTGAGTTTTGAGTAAAATTCACATAAAATACGCATGCAAATGTATTGAGTGGCTCTAATTGAGAAACTCTCTTTGTTTGCCGCTTGCCGCAGGTTCAGCTCAATTAAAAGGGTCACAAGTACAAATTTTGATCATGCTTATTTAGCAGATTTTGCGTCGTAATAAACTGTCGGCACAAAACAATATAATTATAGTGTGAACAAAATACCGGCGGTAGAGTAAATATTAACGTGTCAGACTTCCATTCCGGAGGTTCCAGATGCGAAACCCACTGGCGGCAATCTATAGTTGCTTAATCCTGACAATAGATTACGATAAAAAGGCTGTAAAAAGGTTGTAAAATCGGTGGTTCAGAATGCATCTTAAACTGCACGTTCACTTGCAAACCTTGTCTCGAATCTGATGAAGTTTTTCTCCTGCCCCATGCACCACCAACGATTACGAGAACTAGGGAGAGAGAGGACAAGTTACAAATAAAAAATCTAGGTTGCAACTAGTAATTAAAAGCTTATGAATATTGCTACAAAGACAACCACTTTTAAGAGTGCTGAAACACCTTATTCTTCACACTCGACATGCGTAAAATATTAACTCTGAGTTACATCCATTTACCTTAGAGCCAAAGACCACGAAACCGCAAAAAATGAACTTTGTCACTTATCTCAATTAATTAGAAGCATCGCTAATAAGGTTTCAATTAGGTAAATTGCTGTCATTCTTGAATGAAAAGAAACTAAAAGCTTAACAATTTGTTACTACATAATACTTGAAATAGCACTATTCCGAGGTTATTTTCAGTTTTCTCTCTGTTATTGAGGTTGTGTAAATGCTAAGAAATTGCTTAAGAGGCCTAGAAGTTTTAATTGTTTGGAAACGTGAAGCAAATGTATATATATATATGTATATATTGTAGGAAATATCCCCAGACTAGGGTTAATAAATGTAAAAGGCCAGAATAAATGCTATTTTAGCGATACTGAAATAAAAATATAAATTCGCTAAAAAAACTAAACTTGCAATAAGTTAGAATCACTCCAACTAATATTCCGAACTAAAGAACCCATTGGAACTTTATCATTTTAAAGCCAATCGGCTATGTTCCTTCGATAATTTCCATATCGCACAACAGAAATTTGCCATTAATTAATAAAACTTGGACTTTGTGACTGCGTCTGTATGACTCAATGGGGGCCGACTCAACACTAAGTGACGTATTTATTCCAGTTGTGTATAAATAGCTTCACTTAAAAAACAAAGTCCAATGGAAGTGATAAAATTAATCCAAAAGATTTATTTCGTTCACAGCAAAACTGTTAATTAAACGTTATTGAAGAAAGTAGTTTACTTCAATTAGCTCAGGACTAATTTAATTGTTAAGGAAAGTGAATGTTATTTTAGATAAATGGTTTTAGCTCATTCTTTTTCGATAAATAATAACGACAGGGATCAATAATAATCCCTGATTATATAGAATTATAAATTGAATTTTTCACTTCTATTAGTTTATCGATAGTAATACAATAGTAACAGAAATGTAAGTAGCTTCGCTGGTTGATCAAAGGGTTTATTAAGAATTCCTTGGAGAAACAATCGGCCCTTTTCATACAGCTAATTCAACGTTCTAATGTTGTTAATTTATTGGCAGCTTACATAAAATATTACCACCTCCAAAACGGCTATAACATGTCGCTCAGCACTAAATGACATATCTGAGCATCTGAAAGTGCGAATCATCTGGGTGTCTGGACATAGTGATATTCCGGGCAACTGCAGAGCCGACGAACTAGCGAGAATCGGTACCACTCGTCCTGATTCGGACAATTACCACCAGCTGGGTAAACCGCTGGCCACATGCAAACTGGAACTCTTACAGGAGTCTTTCAGGATTGCAAACACTAATTGGCAGGAGGAACACACCTGCCTGATTACCCGACAGATATGGCCAAAGCCCCTAAACGGTCAAGGAAGCTAATCTTACTCGGACACAAAATAATTAGCAGTACCGTGGCCGTTATCACGGGTCACTGCCTCATAGGCAGACACGCCGATAAACTGGGCGCGCACTCAAACGACTTCTGTAGGAGTTGCCATGACGAAGAGGAAACCATACTCCACCTCCTCGGCAACTGTCCGGCACTAGCCAACCGTAGGAACCAGTTTCTGGGCTCCTCCTTCTTTGCAGAGTTAGCCGAGCTAAGCTCCACTGATGTCAGGGACCTGGCTCGAGTTATCAGAAGTTGAAAATGGATCCCGACGAAGAGTTAGGGCCGTACACCCTTCCCAACCTAGGCAAATCTATTTTGGTTTCCCTAGAGCTGGTTATACTCGAAACAGGGCGCTGGCTCGGTGCACAGGGGGGAACATGTCCACCCTCCTATTACTAAGGTTATTTTTATGGGGGTTGCTAAAGTTTTTGTAGCCTCAACGTGGTATCACAATGGGCCTCCTTGGCCTAAGTGTGCCTTTCTCAGGCAGCCACTTTAACCTAACCTAACCTACATAAAATATTTAAATTGGGATTTTGAATCTAGCAAAAATTTCGAAAAATTTCGCGGATAGTACATAAATTGGCAAGTATTGTTATATTGGGAGATTTTGATGTAAGAATAAGAATAGGGCAACAGTAATGGGGTCTCGGTAGATATTGTGGCAGTTTCGTACAATGGATATTTACCGGTATTGCATTTAGATGTAGAACAGGTCTATTCAGATCATCTGCCTTTATCGTTATTGAAAAGATCGGTGGATTTGAAGTTGAAGGCTTAGACGATATTATTAAATGCACGTATTCCTTGAGATATTAATGTTTTCGAGCGTGAACTCGCTCCTTTAGGTGGTTAAGGCTATTCCGTAAAAACCGTTCGAAGGAAGCTCGGAAAAGGTATCTAGTGACTAATAGAAATTTTTGTAAGTTTAAAAAAAAGCATCACCGTAATGATATTATTAAAAGACTGAGTATAGTAAGAGGTGGAGCTTGGGTAGGGAAGTAAGTGGCCCTTTAAGAACATTTTAATTCTTTGTTAAATCCATCAATCAACTTTCGAATAAATAACAAGGATCCATTGACAGGGCGCCATACGAATTTGATAAATATGCGATTGAGGACTTTTTATCCCACCTACTTAATTCCAGCAACAGTTTTTTTTCAATGCAAAAGTACAAAAAGATTTTACAACATCTATTACATTTCCTGTTCACAAAAGAGTTCCGTCAAGAAGATTTTTTTCGTGGACGCTGCTTTTAAAATCTTTTCTGCAATGATCTAAAATAGAAGTTGCATTATGGAAGGAGAGAAATAAAATTTTATCGGAATGCCAAGCTGGATTTGGTTGTGGCTATTCTACAATTTAAATAAATTCTCCCTCCTATACATCATCAAACTTAGCCATTCCAGTAAAACTAAGAAATTTGATGCTTTGTTTCTTGATTTTAAGGCGGCATATTATTCTATAAATCGCAAGTCTTTTCTAAAAGTATATCAACTGGGGATGTCAACGTAATTTACCCGTGTTTTACAAAGCCTTTATAAGAAGGACACGGAATCCCATATATGGAATGGGGTTGAATTTTCAGAAAGCTTTTCCACTGATACCAGAGCAAAACAAGGATGATTTCTGAGTCCCTTTCTGTTTTTACAATATTTATAACTGATTTTGAGGGTTATTTGAAAACTGGACTCGAAGTTGAAGAGGTTCAAGTAAAGTTGCTTTTGTATGAGGATGAAATAGTGATTATCTAAATTACAAAATATGATTCATGGGCTTGACAAATACTGTCAACAGTGGGTAAATCAAAAATCATGATTTTTCAGCGAGGTGGTTGAGCTTGCAAACAAAACGAGAATTGGAGCCTTCAAAATCACGCGATAGAAGTAATTAAGGAGTATTCATATCTTGGAATAGTACGTACACCTAAAATTTCATTAACAGTGAACTTGATGAAAAGATTAGAATCAGCAAAAGTTGGCATTAATGCGAGGTGGTAGAACTTTTTCTTTCATCTCGGAAAACGTTCTTCCACCTTGCATTACTGTCAAATTTGCAGATTCTAATCGTTTCTTAAAGTTCACTGTCAATTAAACGAAACCTTATGATAAGCTCAAGCTTTTTAACGCAATCTCGAGAGCTATTATCTTAGGCCTGGGGATTTCAGCCACTGGTAAAAAATGTCCAAGTTTGAATATACTCTTAATTACTATAGCAACTGCCCTGCCAGGTAGTATATATCTTTCCACACTAAAGTGTGTCATTTTGAATATGTAATACGTATACTTTATAAATACAGTTCCCGCACATTCCTGTGCGCAAAGGTATCGATATAAATATATAATGGTATAACACGTGGCCAGAATTATTTGAGAAACATCATATTGATTTAGATGTAATGAAACCTGCTTAACTCTCATGTTAACAATGCAGGAGCATGACATTACTACAACTTAATGTGGACATTATTTTGCAAATGACTTTTTTTATCGTAATATGTTGTCACCAGAAAACCTTTAACCTCCGGGGTGGAAGACCAAGTACATGTCACCTAGGTTTTGTACTTAACTCTAAAACTTTTAATATTTTTTTCGAAAGATCATTTTTCGAACTGGAAGAATAAATATATTAAAAATCAATCGATCAAGTTAAATGAATCTATAGTTTCTTGAGTTTGTCTTATTTGTTACAATAAAAAGTCTTCTGAATCCTCATCAGATAAGGGCGTTTTTGATTCCTTGAAGGATGCTTTAGTATGACTTTCAGAGATGTGGCAAATCTTAAAAATTATTTTAGTTAACCTGTTTACTAAATATTCTACGGGATCGACTAAAACTAAATAGCCCTTCACAGTTTCTAAATAAGAACTGTACTGTCTTTGGTTATTGGAAGAACTGAAAAGATGGCTAGTTACACCCAGTTTAGATAGCAGAGTCGAAGAAAAAAATAATGTACTTTTTGAGAAAAGCAAGAACTTAAAATAATTTCGGTATGTGATATAAAATTTCCGGAAATACATGAATACAGCAGCACGCTGCATGTTAGACAAAGAGTTCCCGATGTGGGAGCCAATTAGGGATAATTTCTCCGATGGACATATAAGCTATGGGAGCGCTGGAAAATCAGATTAACATACCTCGAAACATAAGATGTAGATGAACGCCGCGCACCTTTTTAGAAAAGCAAGCCAACCAGTCCAACACTTTGATAAATTTGTTAAAACTTACCCACTGTTTGAAATGTCTCATTAATCTTGTGATTGAAGGCTGATTAAAAGGTGTCAAAGAGGAGATGGAGTATTGGGCAGATAACAGTCAAATTGTATTAATTATCTGAAGGTGCCAAGAAGAATACTGAATACAGCACAGGATAAGATATAAGAGCAGAGCTAACAGGTTTCCACTGTAATCCAAAATATCAGGTACCCACGACAGGCAATTCAGCAAGTGTTACAGATTAAAAGACTCCTATCGGAATACTGAAAAATGAATTTCTGAGCCACCGATATTATATAAATTTATATCGCCTGCAACAGCAATTTCAGTACAGGGATACACTTTTAAAATATAAAGTTTGCCGATGGACACACCGTGTATGCATCAGACATGTAGGGTGCTATATAAAACAACAGAAATATGTGAAGTATGTTCCCAAAAAACTCTTACCCAATTTTAATATAATATCAAAAAAATACGGGAAATTTACACGCATCAGTTCAATTCAAAACTCCTCTTGTTAAATTAGTAAAGACAAATAAAGCAGGCAACGTGAATGCACCAACAAACTGGAAAGTTTAATTGTTGCATAACCTGAGACGAGTGACGAGACAAAACGTGCAATAACCTGAGGAAAGGTAAACAGATGTAAGCAAACCACTTCACCAGTGTTATGCCTACTTTGCAGTATTTTGATTCCAGGTGTAATTATATTCAGGTGAATATGAGATGGAAAATATAGAAAAAGACTAACCTGTGCCATGCTAATTTACTAGAAAAGTTAATAAATCAATTCCCTTTGGCACAACACTCGCGTGAATAAGAAAAACAAGAGCCAACTTTGCTCTACAGACGATGCAAAGAAAAGGATTTGTCCCTAGGTTCAGATAAATATCTGTACTACTCTTTATAAAGCGAAAAAATCTCGAAGGCATGAAGACTTCAATAACGAATTAAAATTAGTGATTACTGTGAAGTACTTAGGTATCAGCCAGTACGCTAAGCTGGAAGGTGCTCTTGGATAAAAATTAACAAAGCCATTACGATTTTCTGGCAGTGCAGGCGGACCTTTGGGATAACATGAGGACTAAGTTTCGGACTTATTCATTGGATATACACCGCCATAATCAAACCT
The DNA here is from genome assembly GCA_964036015.1 of Leptarthrus brevirostris. Taxonomy (NCBI): domain Eukaryota; kingdom Metazoa; phylum Arthropoda; class Insecta; order Diptera; family Asilidae; genus Leptarthrus; species Leptarthrus brevirostris. The sequence goes on from OZ038373.1 coordinate 14,478,197, forward strand.
AAAATAATCAAAGCTCATACTCAACATTTTATGCGAAAAAGTGATATGGAGTCAAAGCATAAGGGCCCTAGTCTCTGGTATGGTGCAATTGTCAGGTGGAAAAGAACTCTACTAAGTACAGCCCAAAATAGTCTCTATAAAATTCAAATCTTGGCGTGCTTAGGAAACATAGGGGCCTTAAGAACCACTTCAACTGCAGCAATGGAAGCGGCCCTTTTCTTTCCCTCTTTGCATTTATACATTCAGGAAGAAGCTCGACAGTCTGCATACAGGCTTGTTACACATTCAAACTTTGGGAACTTTGTAATCTTGAAAAATCTGGTAGATTCAGATTATTTGTGATAGAATGATTTCTGAAGTAATTCTCACAAAACATTTTAGAGTTATGTTCCCCATTACAGAAGAATGGAAAAAAACTCTATTGGTATACGACAGCTCATAACAAAACCATAACGTCGGCGCTGGTGTATATGGTGGAGCGGAAGAAACCAATGTATCCGAGATTCTGGGAGCTTTTTGCACCTCTCTGTCTCTGTTTTTCAAGCAGAGATATATGCCATTATAAAATGTGCGCACCTAATTTAAGAAAATGGCACTGTCGGAATGAACGCTATTATTCTCTCAGACAGTAAGGCAGCACTAATGGCTCTCTTATCTGACATAGTCAGTTCCAAGCTAGTGAAGTAATGTAAGGAAATACAAAACGCAGTCTCCACCGAGACTGGGAGATCGTAATGGGAGAGCAGATAATTTCGCAAAAGAAACCCTTGATGGGTCCTGAACCAAGCCTTGATGTAGGTGTGGAGATGTAATGAGAGATAAGACTGTAAACAGTCGAAGCTACTCTTACTTAAAATAGAGGTAACCAAAAGCAAAAGGTTGATTAAAAATAATAAAAATAACATAAATCAAGTAATAGGCATGGTTGGTTGGTTGAAGTGGAGACCGAGGCTCCTTGCTGAGCGACCAATTAGAAGTAATGGTTTAGGAGATCGATAATTGTGAGTAGCTGATGCTAAGGTTTAGGAAAGTGATGATCTCCTCCCCCTAAACGTTAATACTCAGATGATTATTTTTACTAAAAATGTCAAGAAAGAAGCAATGGAAATTAAACGAAATTGCAGTCCACTTTGGCCCTAATGTGTGTGCGTGAAATTCGTAAGCTCATGGCTCGTAGTTTAGGTGGTTTTGCTTGACCGCAACGGTCGAATCTTAGGGCCCAAACTATGGACTCGTGGTGCACGGCTTATTGTGGTTATTTGCCATATATGTTTATACTTCTGTATACTCAGTGATGCGACTCTTTTCGTATGTAAAAAAAATATCTGTAGTGTAGATATACCATATAAACTGAGTCACGAGTTAAGAGTTAGGACTTTTAATTTTAACAAAAACAATGTTACGTAACGCGTTGATTGACGCCCCCCCCCCCTTATTACGCACCGTAACGTTTCATAAGACCCCCTCCCCACCTAACTGCGTTACGTAATACGTGAACGGCCCCTTAGCCTTGAGACTTCCTTAAGGGCATTAAAAAAGAAGCTGCCTAGTGCACGATGCTTGGCTGAAGTGAGAGCCGCACATTTGTAAAGGAAGTGTACAAGGTTTTTTTCCTCGCTCTCATCCTTGCAGCTGCGGCAGTGTGCGTTAAGCAATCTAAACGCATGAGTTCCCACCGACCAGTGCCCCGTTATTGTCGATACCGCCTTCACGGCGACACAGCTTCTACTCTTGTTCAAGGACGGCCAAATCGCTCTCGATATGGCACACATAGATAGGTTGCTCCACCTGGAGTTAGTCATGAATAAGTGGTACGATAGAAAGGCACCCCTTGCAGCTCCCGTGGAAATTTGAACAGTTTCCACAGGGGAGCCTTGTACACTACACAGCCAGCGCATCGGTCCTCTCATTTCTCTCTACGGCCCTGTGACCCAGAGGAAGGTTACTTCAAGATACTCCCAGAGAAGGCAAAGTTCATCCGGACATTATACCGGCTTTGAAGATATGATAGCCGAGTCGAGAACATTGATAGCAGCCTGGCTGTCGGAGAAGATGCCGACCCGTCTACCGGGGATTAGTGTTTGTTTCACAATATGACAAGCCTTCAGGATGGCGAGTAATTCAGACTGGAAGACTGTCGCATGATCCGAAAGGTGGCAAGACTCTGATATGCAGAGTGTTTCCGAGAAAGTACCCGCACCCATATCGCAGTTTGTCTTAGAGCCGCCGGTGATTATCATTTTGTCGAAGGCCAATCACTACACCGTTCTTCCACTCCGCTCTATTGGGAAAACACAATGGGCATAATGATTGGCGATTGCGAGCTGAACAAGCACATCTATACTACAAGGAAATGCAGCACATCCATTTACTCGCGCGACCTAGAGAACGAGATAATAACCCATTTCGTCGGTATCCTCGTTATGTTAACGAAAAATTCAATACTTTCAAATTCTAGCCCGGACGAAGTTGCAAATTAAAACGGGACGAGATTAAAATAGATGGTTGATTTTCTGTGGCAAGTACAATGGGCCCTTAAGGGCTATGTGTAAATGAAACTAGTACTCAGTCTCCTTAAAATCTACATCTACAAGGAATAACGTGTTGCCTTTTTATACGAGAGTCACATGAGATTTAAAAGTAATACCGGCGGTTCAAAATTTATCTTAAATTGTAGTCCATCTGCAATTTTTATGATCAAATCAGAATGATTGATTTAAATGAAGTGACAATATGATGATAATCATTAGTAGTTATGCCCTTCGGAAGGACTCTACTGGCGCGTCTTAAAACATCTGTGGTAAGGATTTATTTTACTACTATAGACGAATCATGGACAGATAATATATTAAAATAATGCTTCCCTTCACGACTTTAAAAGTGCGCCTGACTGTCTACTTATTTGTTATTAATTTAAAAATATATATATAATATAAGTATTGAATAATAAATTTGTTTTGATGAGCTATTCTACCTCGAGTTACCTTAATATTTTCTGTATCTATTAAAATCCTTTATAATTATTAAATGTTTGTAAATGTTTTTTCTTGTCTTTACTTGAGCATGCGTTGCCCAATATTAAATAAAATATTAGTAGTTTTAATTCTATTATTTTCACCCTAAAAAAGTTACGAATTAAAATAAATATCAGCAGTAAATTATTCGAATTTGAAAAATCTTACCCATCCTCAATATGACTTATTCCTTTCAATTCAGTTAATTTAAATTTGCCAGATTTAGTTCTTCTTTTATAAGACAGAGAATACAAGGTTTCTATTATGCAGACTATCATCAATGTAATCATATTTTAGTATCAAAATTAGTTGTTAACTTCCTCTACTTCAATACCAATCAAGGTTCTTCAATGTATTCATATTCTCACTTTTTTTAACAATAAGACAAATAATTAACTACATAAACAGACAACAACAAAAACTGAAAAAGAAAAAATGCGGTTAGAGAAATTTTACCAAAATAATAAAATTATGCTCAATGCTACAAAACATGTAATCATATCGTACTTTTTCCCCAGTTACAGCATATCACAGAATGTATCAGAAGAAAAAAAATTATTCGACGAAGAGGATTACGAGGAAGAATACTATGACGATGAAGACGATGGCATATATCGAGGTTTGTCTGATGATAACAATATCAGAACAACAGAAATTACAACAGTAAAACCAACAAACAATACACAAGCTACACATAGGCAAAGTGATATTTTTCTAGGTAAATTTAATTAAATAAATATAAACAAAACTTCTAAACAAAATTTTCGCAGATTTACCAAAGGTTGATTTAAAGTGCCCAGAAAACTGTGATTGCTCCGATGAGAATCAATTTGTAAATTGCTCCGGTAAGCATTTGGAGCAGGTGCCAAAAAATATTCCAGAAACTGCTCTACGAATAGATTTAAGCCGTAATTCAATAAGTGAATTGAGTGAGGATGATTTTGTAAATAATACTAATTTGAGGGAATTATTTTTAAATGAAAATCAAATAAGCAGTATAAGTAAAGAGGTAAGTTTTATTGTCACATAGCGGAGACTTATGTATTTTATTATCTTTACAATTTTAATTCTTTTAGGTATTTTCAAATCTTAAAAGACTGGACCGCATCGATTTAAGTAAAAATATGCTAACCGAAATCGATCCGGAGACGTTTATGAAGACTGTAGCATTGTCCTCGCTAAATCTTAGTAATAATGCAATTACACTCGCCGCAGATAGTTCCTTTTTGAATCTACCAAAACTGAAGGAACTCTTTTTAGTGAATTCCAGTATAACAGAATTATACGACGACACGTTTCGCAATCTAACCGCCTTGACATCACTTGCCATTAATGGAAATAATTTTGATGAGGTAAGTCTATATGTTCTTTGATTTATTCTGATATTCAATAATTTAAAGAAATAATTTCATAAAGACTACGAAAAACCAAAACAATTTCTCAGTAAGCAAAAGTTCTATAGCAAATCTTAGCTTTTAAATCTGAACATGTCATGTTTTCCTCCTTAACTGATTTAGTTTTATAATAATAATAATAATGGTTTATAGAATTAAGAGAAGGGAAGGTACTCAGATCAACAAATCGTGGCCACAGAACCGTACCAGGCCCTATGCCCCACAAGGGGTTAAAGGACCAGAGAGAGAGGAGAGAGAGATAGTATTAAACCCTGAATTAAAAATTACTTACTACTAGATAACCGGCTCCCTAAATTACCTAGCTAATTTGAAAAAGTAGCACAGCTTTTAAGATCATAAGAATGTAAATGCAAATAAAGAGTACAGGTAGTGTGCAGTCATTTACTCCTGTCAAAATTATTTCAGAGAATCACTTACTCCTGTCAAAATTCTGTTCTCATCCGGAGAGAATCACATACTCCTGTCAAAAAAGTACCGCCGAATCTTGTCGAAGAGAAAAATATACCAAAAATTACCACCAATAAAAAGAATGCATGTGAATCACATGACTGATGATTTTCAGTTGCGGTTAAAAACCAAGTAGATATAAAATTTTCGGTTTATGTTACAACTGAAACGTTAGGGTTAGAGTTAAATTGCTGTCGTTGGGATTTCCATATAATATAATGAAGTCATCCGACTCCCCTCTACTTCCTACCACCCTCCCATCATCTAGACATTTACCCTCCTCACCCTCCCCTCCCCTTCCCACCACCATCCTTCCCCAAGCCTCCATCCACCCTCCTACAACTCCAAACTACAATATCGCAAGACCTGACATATAACTTCTTCCGCGGTCGGTACCGATTTAAATCAGTCTTTGAATTTTGGTCTTTGAATTTCGGTCTGGCGGTTACGGTCACATATTTTTAACGCCTATTTATTTCGGGACCATTTAATCTCGGTCACTCTATTTCGGTACACTTTAAATTTCGGTTTTAATTTCTGGACCGAAATCAAGACCGGTTAAAACAACCTAAATATGACAGGTTTCGGTCCCGTTTCGACTCCCTGAAAAGTATACTTGTCTCCTTCCCACAAACTCTCCTGGAAAACAAATTTTTAGTTCTGACTGCAGAGTTGCCCGATGCGGAAAATATATAAAAGCAACCAAAAAATGTTCACTACTTTGTTCGAAGCCAGTAAGCAAAGTAATCTTTGCCTGAATACTACAAGTAAAAAAAAGGAGACTATTAACAACAATATTGGTACCTAATCCAAGCATCTTTGGACTGAACTAATAGGTCTGTTCCCTTATTTTTTAAATGACAGTTTCCCGCGCTGTTTCATGCTGTCATTACTGCTATGGTGGGAGTAAATATGCAAAGAAGTTGAGGAATAAAATCGTGTAACTGTACAAAATTCAAGAAAAAGACATTTGCTTTGACAGTTTTGAAGCTTTCACAAGCGAATCTATTTCAAAAAAATCACATTAGGTCTGTTCACGTACTTTGTGATCTGAAATATTCTGAGTAAAAATGTTAAATAGGAAAAATTACCAAATACCACGAGTACGTGAACAAGTTTGAGTAGCTTTGGACAAAAACTAAAGCAATAACTGTCAAAGTGACAATTAGTGGCTTTATAACAATACTTAACAAAAGTGCTCAACTTATTTCTTCGGGTAAATGTGGAATAACATTTTTAAGCAGGGGAAATGTTACGTCAGCAAATTTTCCCTCATTTCATGAGTACGTGAACACGTTTGGGTAAAAATATCATAATGCATTTACCCAAGATTGAGTACGTGAACAGACCTATTAAATGACGAAAAGTCTCCATTTATTTATTCTCAAATGATGATAGACAACCATGAATTAAGATTCAAATTGGTTAATTTAATAAACTCTGCAAAAAAACAAATGACACTTGTTTTCAGGTGCATCAACACATAGTTATTGGCAATCTCATCAGCTACCAATAACCTTCACGTGAGATGCTGCAAGGCATTTCGGAAATAAATGTTCTTTTCCTTTAAAATTAAATTAAATCAGGGTAGCCTATCTTCAAAACGAAACAGACCTGTCTCGAAAACGAGAGTATATATAAATGGATGTCTGTAAAAAATATTTTACGAAAGAAACGCTGCAATCTTTCAACGTATTCATGCTGCATAAATCCCAGTCCTACTCGCCGCATTAAACATTTCTAATTTCTCTGAATGCTTTATATTTTTGTTTTTGACCAAAATGTCGCCAATTGGGATTAATACCGTCCTTCGCGGTTTGTAGCCTTTGTTTTAAGTGCTCGTTAAGCTTAGGCGTTAAAATAATACCCAAGCATGTATATTTACTGACTACTTCAAATAGAATCATTAGAGAATGAACACCGCCTCTTTGATAAAAATTATTATATTTGGTTTATTCAAATTGACTTTGAGACTTCACAGCTTGGTGTAATCTTCGAGTTTAGTCAGACTATCAGATAAAAGGACAATGTCATCTATGTAAAGGACTTTGATTTATAAATTCTTCATCAGATAGTCCTCGAGCTCATTAAGAAATAAGACCAAAAAGCAAAGGATTTAAAATATATCCCTGTTTTACCCTACCAAAGGTCGCAAAGCTACCGCATAAATTCGTGCTGCAAAGAGCAGTATGTATTTTTATAAAACTTATGCAGAACTTTTTCAATTTTACTTAACACGCCACAGTTGAAAAATCGAAAAAAAACGCATACATCTTGTTTATATTTAAGGAATGACCCAGTTTAATTTTATTTGTAGGATTGAGTATGTTGTCCACCATTTAGTACCCTGCACGAAAGCGCGCTTCACGCTCAAAAAGAATTTTATACTATTTTAAGAAAGCCACAACAATTTTAGTAATTGTATCAACAAAAAAAAACATGCTATGAAGTTTTCTAATAGAAGTGGCAAAACTCGCAGAAAAGTTAAAGTTTTCAAATTCAAAAGGTACCCTGTCAGCATTGTCCTTTAGACTAAGACTAGGACCTTTGTAAGTTCATACCTAATATATTGGTTCATTTATTTATGAGGAATTTGGAATCCACAGCTGCATACATAAGTTTTAAGACTTGGAGACGGAATTGGATCTATTCGTTGAGCGGCACGACCGCCAGACGATGGGTCCCGGGTTCGAGACCAGGGTACCCCGTGAGCTTTTATTAAGAAATTAAAATAATCCACTCCGTCTCTGGGCTTATGTCTAGCTCGCGGCAGTTCAAAAACAAAAATTTCAAGTTTCCTCACTTCCCTTACCCTAATTCCCTTTCGGCCAAAATCATGCTAACGCATCAAAGGGTTGTCCCCTAGGCTTTGGCCACATCGTATATAAAAAAACTGTGGCCATAAAATCGGTACTACTAGCACTAACTTCATGACGTTTTTGGAATTTACTACAAACTTCCTCTCCCGCCATACTAAGTTTCAAGTCCATCGGATCACATGCAGCTGTTCAGTAGCAGTTCGCGTGGTAGTGTCAAAGTGGTCGCGGTAAAATTTCACGATGAATAAAAATAACGAACAACGTGTTGCGAATAAATTTTGCTTAAAAGCCGGTAAAAGTACGACGAAAACGTTCAAGTGTCTTATGGTGGATCTGTATCGTGCTACTATTTTTCGGTGCTATAACCTTTTTGGGGAGAGTAGAGAGTCGGTTGCAGACGACGAAAGGATCTAACGGCCATGCGTCACGAAGAGTAATGAAAAAATCGCTAAAGTCGCAGCTCTGTTAAAGGACCACCGTAATGCGAGCTTTAGGTTGATAGAAGAACTAACTGGAATACCAAAAACCATCGTACACGGCATTACTAGAAACGATTTGAAGAAAAGGAAGCTGTGCACGAGTTTCTCACGCATATGACTTGCTGGAAATGATTGAAACTGTGCCGAATTTTCTTGAATCCATTATTACGGGTGACAAAAGTTGGTGTTTCGCATACGATCTTGAAACGAAAGAACAGTGCTGAGTAGGTCTCCGAAAATTTGCCGCGATAAATAAAATTGCGTTTTCAAAAATCAAAAATTAAGACAATATTGGTAATTTTTTTTTGACTCCAAAGGGATCGTCTACAAAGAATTTGTTTCTCAAGGTACTACTGTGAACGCTTCATTCTACCAACAAGTGCTGGATCGCCTTTACAAAAGAATTGCGCGCGTTAGACCCGAGTTCTGGAGATATCGTTCTTTTTTCCTATTGCACGATAACGCACCAGCGCATACTGCGACGATTAAGACTAAATTTTTGGACAAAAAAATGGTTCCTGTGGTACCCACCGTACTCGCCTGATTTGAATTCCCCTGACAACTTTCTGTTCCCCAAATTAAAGACGAACTTGAAAGAGAACCAGTTTGCGTCGATAGACGAGATACAAGAAGCCATGACAATGAAGTTAAAAAGTATTTCAATAGAGGAGTTTTCGAAAGGCATGAAAAGGCTGAAAGATCGTGCCATCATGTGTATTACTTCTAATGGAGACTATTATTATTTTTTGCGTCTTTTATAGGCTCTCTCCGTAATATTCATAATAACAATATGTTTTGAAGGGTATTTATATTAATAGTTGTGCCAATTACATATTTTTCCCATACAATTTCTCCTAATAAGACTTTGTTTTACTTTTGCAGAGATTTTTAAACACTCGCTTGCAATTCAAGTACGTAGTTCGGGCAAGTTGACACTCAGTTCTTCGAAAGATTCGTAACCAATTAAAAGAAACCCTACGAAATCGAAGACATTCACCGTCGAACCACTTTTGCCATCGCCTCGCCTCTTCGGTTTGGAAATTGTTTTTAACTAAGTAAGATATGAATTTGATGATCTGTATTTTATGAACATAGATAACTCGTGGGATCTTTGACTATAAATTTCTAGTTTCTAGTCTAGTTTATAATATATATAGTTTGAAAAAATATCAATAGTCTAAACTGTGTCAAAACGAAACATCTTTCAGAAAGCATTTCCCGAATATTCCTTAAAATAATTATAGACGTATTTATTATTAGACGCACTAATTGCACAAGCTCTGAAAATCGCCTTTTGCCTCAAACATACTGAAATTGCATTAATCCAAAATATCTAGAAAACAACTTTGTGCAACTAAAATCTCAATTTAAAGTAATATGTAGGACACAGACGTAACCAAAATATAATTGCATATCCCTTTTTGCTATGGGACATCCATTAGCAGTATAAGAGCCGTGCGTAGCCAAACTAAAATAATTGTATACACCTTTTCGCCATGTGACTTCTACAGCTATCATCATCAAACGACAGTGATACTTTAAGTAGCAAGCTCTCTGTTTGAAATACATTTCCGTAATATCCTTGGCATAGTTGTCCTTCTTCTCTTTTCGATTTATGCACTCTCTCTTTATGTTTCCTTTTTTGCAGAAAATCAATACAAAAGCTTTCGAACCGTTGAAAAATTTAGCAAAATTAAGCCTTCCAGATATTGCACAGGACAACATTAAAGAGCTATGCAACGTTCTTCCGTCAATAGATGTTATCACTTTAAAAGATTTTGATGTTAGTTGCTTTGAGCTGGTTGCTGGAACGTCCTTTGACGAAAGCATAATTACGAGTGAAGGAGATAGTAAGTTATATATGTGAACAGCAACATTGATTTTGAGCAATGTAACTACTTGTTGCAGGTCCGAGAAAGTCACAACCAGGAATAGAAACAGTCGTCAATAGGAAAAGTGCCACTGGGTTGCAGAGAAAAGGAATTATAACTACCATGAGTCCGCCAAATAGTCTTACAATGCTACCGATAAATGATGAAAGTGGAAAAATGGGTCACAATAATAGCAGCGCAGCTGCGACAACTGAGGATGAAGAGCAAACCTACCAAGTAGTTGTATCGTCTCAGACCATCCATCAAATTCTTATAGGTAAGAACGCCTTCATATTCTCATCAAAAGATTTAACCAAAAACTTTTCATTATTTCAGGAATTATAATAATAGCCGTGATTGGATTAGTTATTGGAATTGTTTGTCGTAGAGATTTGTGTGGTATTAAAACAAAATTGTGCCGTACACGGCGACCACCACCTACAGATCAAGTGCGACCGGCAGAGGAAATACCACTGAACAAGGTTTAGGCAAATAAGTGAAGTGCGGGAGATATGAAGATGTTTAAAAGTCTCTTCTAGGGAAAATATTTTTCTATAAGATTTTATACTTTTAAAAAGTATTTATAGTAGGAATAGGATTGATTGTTATTATTTAAGACTGTAAATTAATCCGGAAAGGAAGTTGCGGTAATCACGTGTACACATATTAGCGTTTCAGAGCACATTTTGTAATTTAAAAAAGGAAAAAAAAAGAAAGAAAAAAAGAAAACAAAAACAAAGCTACATTTCAGATAAAACTAAATTTAAGGTGCTAAATTATATCACATTGTTTTTTATAATAAAAAATTAAAACCTTAAGCTGACTTTGTAAGTCAATTTATTTGTTCAATTTAAATATCAAAATTGTGTTCCAAGGATAAAGAATTTTCTAGTTTAAATTAAATCGAGCAATTAAATTAAGAATATGAAAAGAAACCCCAGATGTTAAGGTTGTTTAAGGTAATAGTCGGTAATAAGTTTTTGTAGCGTGCTTTTAGGATACTTCTAAAAGAATTTGTTAATTATTATGTTTCTGTTTGAATGAAAACGTTTGAATAAAAGGAAAGAAAAATTGATGAGTGATTTCTTTTGCCTACAATGAAATAATTCTGCAATAATCACAAATTGAAACTTCTAGCAACTCTATCTCGTTTCTCTACTCTTTCGCTCTGTCTTGTCAATTATTCGCATATATAGTGAATTACTCTCTCTGCCATATATTATACTCCAGAGCGATGGTCTTACATAGAATTAACCCTTCTAACTCAGAAGGCACACTCCACAGGCAGAGGCCTGGAATCAATCGACCTATTCACCAGAATATAACAAATATTGAGATGAATGAGGCTCCCACAACCCATGCAATAAAATATTAGTAAATAAAAAAAACAAAAAAACAATCCCAAACACTACAATCAGGGGTACAAAGACAACAGAGATCGTTTAAGCAAATCTTTAGTAAGAGCCAGGTCAAAAATAGGACACAAATTCACGGCTCTACACATGCGGTTAATAGGCTCATGCATACCATAGTGAGAGCGAGAATGGATAACATGTAGTAAAGGCAATCTCCTTAAGCTATACGGGGTTTGCCTAAAAGTAACCAAACTTGCAAGAGTAAGAGAATCTATATTCAAGTTCAAAAGCTGATGAAGAAATACTAGGTCAGCAATTCTACGACGTTCCTCTAACGAGTGCATATTAAGCAATCGGAGGCGATCCTCATTAGGAGGAAGCCTTAATGGATCATTCCACGGGAGGTCCCTTAGTGCGAACCTAACAAAGTTCCGCTGCACCGATTCAATGCGTCTAGAATGAACAGCATAGCAAGGAGACCAAACCTGAGATGCGTACTCAAGAATTGGTCTAACTAAAGAAAAAAATAAGTGTATAAGGGTCTGTCGATCAGAAAACTCCCTTGAGCTCCGCTTAACAAAACCAAGGACTGAATTACTCCGAGATACTATATGGTTTATGTGCAGAGTGAAATCGAGTTTTTTTTTCTATGATTACACCGAGGTCAGTAACGGACTCCACACGACGGATATTAGTTTCCGCAAAGGTATAATCAAAGACGAGCTGATTGATGTTCCTAGAAAATGACATAACTTCACATTTATCCAGGTTAAGTTGCAGTCCGTTTGTGGCACACTAACCCCTGAAGGTATTCAAATCATCCTGAATGCAGGAAGAATCATAACTGTTTCTAACGCATGAGAAAATCTTCATATCGTCTGCGTAGATTAAAACTTTGGAGTGCTTAATCAGAGGGACAATGTCTTCAATGGCAAGAATAAACAGCAGCGGCCCCAGATGGCTACCTTGCGGTACACCAGATGAAGCCCTAACGACTCTAGATAAATTATTACGGAAAGAGACACGGTAAGTCCTATCTTTTAAGTAAGAGCAGATCTAGTCGCGCAATAAAGGCGGAAAACCCAACCTTTCAAGCTTAAGCATAATCACGGGGTGAGGGAGCTTATCAAATGCCTTGCTAAAGTCGGTGTAGACACAGTCAGTCTGGAGTCCCTGTTGGAAGGCAGAGATAATGTGTGATGTAAATTCAAGAATGTTGGTTGTTGTCGATCTACCAGGCAGAAAGCCATGTTGATTAGATGAGATTAACCCCTTGCACTGCCCAACAAGCTGTGAGTATATAACAGATTCAAACAACTTGGGTATGCAGGAAAGCTTTGCGATTGGCCTTTAATTGTTATTGAGTTTTTATGCCACTTTTTATAAACAGGAATTATAAAGGAGTTCTTCCATAAGGTAGGAAATCTGCCGGCCTGAAGAGATTTGTTGAAGATGAGTTCCAATGGAGTGAGTAAAGCATCAGAACAGGATCTCAAGAATACAGGTGGAACACCATCAGGACCAAAAGAAAAGTCCAGTTTAAGTTCCTTGATGCCATTCATGATAATATCCCGAGATATAATGGGCAAAGAAATGGAGGTAGCGGGACGATTTTGGATATGACCAAACTCTTCCAGGGAAGGCACAAAGTTGCCTGATAAAAAGGCACCCTCAAAAAACAATGCAAAGTTATCAGCTATATCAGGCGCGCTACAACTAGAGGATCCATTATACCACATTGTAGATGGATAATTATCAGTTTTCTTTTTCAGATTTACAAATTTAAAAAAGGTTCGAGGATCATTGTGCAAGCTACTGCGAACATTATCAAGGTATTCCTTGTATAAGGATGACGATAACGCTAAGAAGCATTCATGACAATAAACGAATTCAGAATAAGCTGACGCACTTCTACAGCGTAAGTAGGTTTTCCATGACCGATTTTTTTATTCTTAAGACTCCGTAGTTCCCTAGTATGCCACGGGGGAGAATGACAGGATGATCTCAACCGTTTAAGTGGTACACACGAATTAAACAGATCATAAATACTATCATAAAACACGGAAACGCAATCGATATGGTTACTTCGTTTTGGAATGCATTTTCTCCTGTTCTGCAAGACTTCACTTTGCTTTCTTGAATCGTTTGAATTTCTGGGCATTTTAAACGTTTAGAAATCGTTATTATTACTTTTTGAAAATGTTAATCTCGAATCACTTTTAATTAGTCGATCTCGACGCGCTCAATAGTAGATTGATACCTTAAACGTTTACATAAATTTATGAGCATGAATGGCCCCCGGAATTCAGTTTTCAAAGCCTGTTTGCTCCAACTTTCTCTCCGGCCTTTTTTTATACAATATTTTTAAAGTTGACCACAGCTGTACAAGTGCCCTTATTGGTCTCACTGACGATATAAGGGTTGGAATAGACCAATACATGGCTTCTATTTTGGTGCTACTCGATTTTACGAAGGCTTTTGACTCAGTACCTCATATTACATTGTGCCGAAAGCTTGAATTTAACTTTAGCTTTTCCCATCTGGCTATCAAACTCATATCTAACTTTCTCAGTAACCGGTCTCAAGTGGTGAAGGTAAGGGAAACTTTTTCCCACACACGTCGCGTCTTATGTTGCGTCCCTCAGGGGTCCATACTCTCGCCGTCTTTGTTCTCCATGTTTATCAATGATCTGTCAAGTTGCCTAAAGTTTTCAAAGATCATTATGTATGCGGATGACGTACAGATATATATTTCTCGAGTAATAGAACTCCTTGAGGATGGAGTGTCCAGAATTAATGATGACCTGCAAGCCATTTAGGCGGGGGCGGAATCAAATGAATTAATACTTAATGAAAGGAAATCTCAGACTATGATCATATATAAAAGAGCACTACATACGCAAGAACTGTCACCCATTCTGCTTAATAACTCTAATCTCATGAATAAAACACTGTCCTGGAAGCACCATGTTGACTCAATTATTGGTAAAATTTCTGGTGGACTACGTAGTCTTTGGTTTTCTGCATCATTTACTCCACATTTAATCAACTTTATTATTAAGTCTCTGCTAATTTCACTGATAATGTTTGGGGTAAGGATTTATGGTTGATTGGATGCTGAGTCTTCCCGCAAACTTAATGTAGCATTCAATTCCTGTGTACGATACATATATAAACTACGTCGTTACGATCACGTGTCCTCTTTTTCTAGTACGCTTTTGGGTTGTAGTTTAAACCAATTCTTAAATATCGTATAGTGGTTTTCCTTCGTAATTTGATGACGTCTGGGCGGCCGGAGTATCTCTTTAGCAAGCTTTCTTTTGCAACCTCGTCAAGGACAAGATCACTAATTCTACCTAGATTCACGGTCTTGCAGTCGGAAAGATCATTCTTTGTTCATGCGATTAGACTTTGGAACTCTCTGCCCTCGAATTTGAGACGCACAGCTGCAATGACTACTTTCAAAAGTAAAACATAAGAGCACTTCCAAACCAACTAAATTTTTCTGAACTAAAATACTCCTTTGTTTTCCGCGGTTTTCAATTTATTTATTTTTTATTTTTTTATTTCCTTAATTTTTGTTTTCTCTCTTCTCTTTGTCGATGGCAGTTTTGAAGGAGAAATTTAAGTTATTTCAACAGAACAGTTCCTTAGTTAGCATCTCCGTCCAAATTTTACTGATTTTTCCCCGTTTTCCAGACAATATTTGAGTTTTAACCTGACTTTAGGTTGTATCATGAAATTATGTAAAAAATTAACAAAGGGACTGGTCAGGTGCAAGTTGGACTCGAGGACGCGAGGGTTTCGTAACCCCTAGCAGTCGCCTTGCCACCTCCATTTGAGTAAAATTTTTGTCGCGGACTCAATCTATAGGGCTATAAACTCTTTTACGTACAGGAAGAAGGTAAACCCAGGTTTTGTATTCTTATAGAAAAATACCGGCCAAGTGCAAGTTGGACTTGCGCACTATATTGATTGCTTTTGAAATAAAGAATGGAATTAAACGAGCGAGCGAAGAGACGTTGTCACGCTTCAATTTCTGGTAATAAGTGTGGGGGCAGCAAACTGGGATAAGTACAAAACTGCCCTAATAAAGAGTTTATCTAAAATGAGGATCCACCTTGTATCGATTCTAGTCTAGAAACTCGGAAATTACTGGTTGATACTCACTTCCCTGGCTTTTCTACTTCAAGAATAGCTGATTCTACAGCAGCTTCGGACAGTAATAGCCTAATCCGCAAAATCTTCAGTAGAAGTCAACTAAAATGGGCTATATACAGTTTCACGCCTTTCAAATCACCGGTATTGGACTGTATAATCCCAGCTGAACTTCAAGCAGCCGTCGAGGTTTTAATCCCCATAATGAAGCCTGACTAAATCTCACATACTTTCCAGATTCGTGGACAGAGGTAAGGTGGTCTTTATTTCCAAAGTAGGAAGTGTCTTCTCCTTTCTTCTTCAAGCCCTGAAGAGACTTATTGATGTCTGCATCAAAGATAACACAGTGTCTCATAGAAAAGGTAACTGATTTTGTATTGGCGATACTGCTCGTGCCATATGTGAGTGAATGCCTGGGATATGTAGTGTCACAATTCGACTTCTTGCCACGTAAGTTTCAAAGTTCTGTCATACCGAGTTTGTACAGAATAACGCAACACGCGACAGTACTGTGGAAGCGTCGGTCGAGATAGAGGCAATAAAACAATGTATAACCGTGAAATTCTGTTTCAAATCAGGTAAAAGAGCCACAGAAACTTTTCAAATGATACAAAGTGTTTGTGGGAGTGATGCAATGAATTCTAAAAATGTTTTCAAGTGATATGCTCGATTTCGTAGCTGTAGGGAGATCGTTGATCGATAATCCGCGGCCAGGTTCTGCTTCAACAGTTCCAACTGAAGGTAACGTGATAAAAGTGGCTGATTTTCTGCAAAATGATCATCGAGCGTCCACCAGACTGATGTTCTGCAAAATGATCATCTAGAGTCCACCAGGCTCATCGAAGATCTCACTGGCATTCCTAAAACCACTGTCCACCGCATTTTAGCAGAAAATTTGGACAACGGAAGGAAGACCAAAAACATTGCAGAGTGGAACACTACAGAGACTTGCAGAAAACGGCCGATAGTAACCCAGGCTTCATGTCGAGTATTGTAACAAGCGACGAAACGTGGTGCTTTAAATATGAACCACTCACAAAGCGACAGAGTTCGGAATGGAAAGGTCCAGAGTCTCCGAAACCGAAAAAGATTGGCATGCAGAAGAGCAAAGTTAAGACTCTTCTCACGATTTTCTTTGATTCCAAGGAATTCATACCACAAGATCAAACTGTTACTGCAGACTACTACTTGTTTGTCTTGTATCGTTTATGGGGCAGGATTCGACGAATTCGACCCGAATAGCAGGAGCAAGGGACATGGACGCTACTACACGACAATGCACCGACTCACAAGAGTAAGACTGTCCGCGACTTCTTGGCTGGAAAAAGGTAGATGGTGCTAGATCACCATCCATATTCGCCTGATTTAGCACCGAGCGACCTCTGGCTAATTCCAAAGCTGAAACTGGCAATTAAAGGAAAGAGTTTCGATACGATTTTGGATATCCAGAGGGCTTCGACCTCTATTTTGGAGGGCATTCACAACAATGAGTATTCGAAGTGCTTCAAAACATTCTGCAAGAGATTGCAGCGCTGTATTTACTCAAAAGATAGATTAGAATTGACTCAAAAGATTAGATAAGTGCTATTTATGTGCTTTAAAATAGCCGGGACCGATTTTCGAAAAAAAATCATCCCTTGCATAAAAAGCAACCCCTATAAGAAATTGATCATTCTGTGTCCGCGGGGAAGTGAGCTTTTAAGCTTTTATTAATTCGTAAACACTTAAAGCTTAAAAGCTCACTTCCCCGCGGACATAGAATGATCAATTTCTTATAGGGGTTGTTTTTTTTGCAAGGGATGCTTTTTTCGAAAATCGGTCCCGGCTATTTTAAAGCACATAAATAGCACTTAATTTTAACGCTGTCATTTTTTATCCAAGGCCAAGTATAACCCTGCCAGGGAGAGGCAGTGCTAGCTTGCGATCGCTGGCACTGGAAATTACAACTGTAATTTGCCGCGTTTATTATCGAGCACAAAATTTTTTATTTGGGCACAAAATGAGCCCATAAAGAGCACATTATTTTGCCGTGTCGCTTTTTTAATTTTTAGTATATGACAGTGCCAGCTTGACCCACCCAATTCAAGACGGCAATACTTAACAATAACTAACAGTTATTTACTTACCTCCATCACTAAATGAACATTGTCCTGGGACTCTTTACAGTCAAGCAGCGCTACAACATTCTCGTGGTGAAGTTCAGTCAGTTCTTTCAAAATTTTTATTTCTTTTCCGAGAAGATTTTGTGATTTTATTAAGCCTTTTTTGGTGATACATTTTATTGCAACTGGAAAATTCGATTTCTGAAAATAAATAAACGTATAAGTAAAATCGTTCTAAAACGTGCTTGTGAGAATTTCAAATTTAGGTATCTAAAGCAACACCGTCCTAAGCAGTTCAAAGTTTTTAGAATATTAGATGTCTTTATCTGAATTTTTCACCGTATGGCGCCTCACATTTTTAACCGACTTCCCAAAAACAAAGGTTCTAAGTTCGACATGTATTTTTTTTAATTCTAATATTTTTTTATTTTTTTTATGTATGACCATAATTTATTTCTTAATGCCTGGACCGATTTTGATGATTCTTTTTTTTGTAGGATAGAGCAGAGATGGGCATTTTTTATTCGAATAAAGATAAAAAAATCGAATAAAAATTTATTTGATTACAAAAATTATTTGTTATTTGGAGGATTATTCGCAAATAATTAGTTGTTATTTGGTGCTTTTTATTCGAATTTCAAATAATTATTTGTTATTTGATCGTGCGTTATTCGATAATCAAATAATTATTCGATAGTTGATGTCTCTTTATGGAATACTTATTTGTTTTATGGTATCATTTACTAAAATCTTTACTGTAAACATCGAAACATAACAAGGCAGTTTTAATTTCCTAAGTACGAGACACCTTGTGATATGAAATGCGTTTACCAAGAAATAATTTTTTGAAATTGAACTAATGGACACCAACAACAAATAATTATTTCATAAAGAGACATGAACTATCGAATAATTATTTTATAATCGAATAACAAATAATTATTTGAAATTCGAATAAAAAGCACCAAATAACAGATAATTATTTGGGAATAAATCATCAAATAACGAATAATTATTTGATTATCGGATAACGAACGATCGAATAACAAATAATTATCTGAAATTGGCTTACCAAATAACAAATAATCATTTGCGAATAACTTAAAATAAATTGAAAATCGAATAAAAATTTATTCGAATAATTTTTATTCGTTTTTTAAAAAAAAATCGTTTTTTGATTGAAAATTTTTTCGAATAATGCCCATCATTGGGATAGAGTATGTTCCCCGATTGGTACCATGTCAAAGAATTGTTTGATGGGTGTGGGTAGGTGGGGGTGAACCATAATTTCTTAATGCGTGCACCGATTAAGATAATTCTCTTTTTGTTGTATAGAGTATGATCTCACATTGTTAATAATAAAAAACTTGTTCCTAGTGTGGGGTAGGGGGTGTGGGTAGGCTAACTTCGTAACATGTTGGCCGATTTGGATGATTATTCTTTCGATGTGTAGAATATGTTGCCTCACTGGTACCACGACAAAAATTTATAGGGTGGTGTGGGTTGTGCAGGGAGCGTTGCTCAATTTCTTAATGTACATTCCTATTTGGAAGATTCTTTTTTGGTGTATACAGTATGATCCCCCATATCTACTATATGGAAAAACGTTGACTTATGTTTGGGGTGGGAGGAGGGGTAACCTAACTTTGTAACGCGTGGACTAATCTACATGATTCTGAATGCATCGAGTATCTATTTGTATACTGACAAAAATTGTGGCTTGTGGCGAGAGTTGAAGGATGGGTGGCGTCTAGCTTCATAAGGCATAGACCGCCTTTGATGATTTTGATTATGTTCTGCAGAGTACGTTTCCTGATTGATAAATGATAATAATTTTGTACCTAGGGTGACTACGATAATTCTTTCATGCTGTATAGAGTAGGAGTTGAAACCCGTTTTACCCATTATTCCTAAGATGCCTATATTAGATATTAGATATGCTATTATGACGACCGGGTATAATTTATTTCGTAACGCATGGACCGATTTTGATTTTGTAATGATTTCCTTGTCCGGGCAAATTCTCAAGGTGTGAAAAAACAAAATCATGTCGGGTTAAAATCTTCTAGGGGTATATTCATAAAGGGTAAAACGTTTTTAACCCCTTTAGATCAACACCTTCTATTTGACTCACTTTGTGAAGTTAGGTCGGATTTTGTAAGTATATCAGTTTTTTGCGCGTCTTTGAGGGTTGTCAAATTTACCGAAGGCGTTGTAAAATGTTTTTCCGCTTAAGCCTATTGTACTTCCACACTGTCAACCCTTAAAAGCTTTCCTTTGTCATATTACAACGAATTATGGTATTTTTGGAGAAAAAAAATTTTTTATTAAATAACTTTATTTTGGGAGGGAGTAAAACGAAATGAATTATAAGAAAAATACGGACTAACGAAGGCCTTATCCTTAGGCAGTAGATCGAACGATCAAAAGGCATCAGGCTGGATTCAGAAGAGGCCGCTCCTGTATAGATCACATTAAAACCTTGAGGATCATTGTGGAGCAATCTAACTAAAATGAACGATCCCCACTCTACCTTGCCTTCGTAGACTATGAAAAGGCTTTGACTCGATAAATAGGGATTTTATCTGGTCGGCTTTGCGGCAACGCGCTTACCAGAGAAAATAATGGAATAAATAAAGGCGCTATTCAGCAATTCCAAATGCAGAGTTCTCCACAACGGAAAGCTGTCCGAAAGCTTTGAAGTGAGCTGCGGTGTTCGACAAGGATGTTTACTGTCGCCACCACTTTTCCTCATAGTAATAAACGACATCTTTGTCAGCGCTCATGATAGATGAGCACACCTCGCCTCAAAGACATCGACGACGCAGATGATATATGTTTGCTGGCCTTTCGATACCAGGACCTAAACAACATGATACAAAATTTAGCAACAGAAAGTAGTTCGATAGGCTTTAGGCTAAATCCGATAAAAACTAAAGAAATGCGGGTAAATGCGAGCACCACTTCACGCACGGCGCTAGATAGCCAAGACGTGGAGTTGGTCGATAAATTCTGTTACCTCGGTAGTGTCATTACCGAAGATGGTGGAGCAGAAGAAGATGTCAGTTCCCGAATATATAAGGCGAGAGGCGCGTACTCACAACTGTTCCGAATATGGAAATTAACAAAGATCTTAGTTAAAACTAAATTACGGCTGTTCAACTCCAATGTAAAGGCAGTACTTTTGTACGGTTGCGAAACGTTGAAGGTCACCTAGTCCATCACAAGGCGCCTTCATATTTTCACCAATAGGTGCCTACGCCACATTCTAAAAATACGCTGGCAGGATAGAAGTATGGCGCCGTTCCGGCCAAGAAAGGATAGACAACGAAATTCGGCAAAGGAAGTGGAATTGGATTGGCCATACACTACAACGCAACAATAACATAGCCACGCGGGCCCTCGATTGGAACCCACAAGGAATCTGTCGGGTAGGTAGACCAAAAGGAACTTGGTGGAGAACCCTGAGAGAATTATAGACCGATTAACTTGATGTTGACTGAAGAAAAAAGTGTTACAGAAGTGAGTTTATCTCCAACTTGAAAAATACCTGGAGAAGAATAGTATTATAATAAATAATTAATAATGCTTCCGCAAAAATCATTAGGGTGAAAGAGCAATCAAAATGACGCTATATATTTGGAAAGATCAGATAGCAAGTAAACAAAAAGTTATAGTTGTTTTTTTTTGGATCTCAAGAGAACAATTGAAACTGTTGACAGATCAATTCTAATAAGGAAAATGTGTAAATATGGTGTGAGAGGTACGGAATTAAAATGGTTTGAAGATTACTTAATGAATAGACGGCAGTGAACCAAATTTAAGGACCAAATGTCAGAGCCGATTGAATTAAATTTGGGTGCCCCATAAAGATCAACTTTGGGAACTTGATTATTCGTGATATACATATAAATGATTTACAAAGTGCGCAAAGGCATTGTAAGCTATCTCTGTTTGCTGACAATACTGACTGTTTGTTATGGCTAGCGATATGGAAAGAGATACACAAGCTATTCAAGAAGATTTAGATCGCGTAAATACATGGTTGAAATAAAACCGGTTAAAACTAAACGTGGAAAAAACTAAATTCATGTGCTTTAATGGAGATAGAGCGTTTGTATTAGAGATAGGCAATTCGGTGCTGGAGAGAGTTCAGAAAATAAACTATTTAGGAGTAATCATCGATAATACATAAGTTGAAATTTGATGCTCATGTTGTGTACATATGTATGTAAAAAGATAGTCAAGAACGTGGGTTTTATGAGGTGGATAAGAAATAGATTATCGCTTGCTTGCGCAGGTTATCTATATAATACCATCGTTAAACCACATTTTGAATATTGTGCAACTGTTCTTTTTTTGTGTAACCAACAACAAATAATGCAGATGCAGATGCTTCAAAATAGATTCATGAGAGTAGAAAACGATAATTTTACAGATGCTTCTACAAATAAGAAGAACGACACAGTTATTGAAAACATATTGGTATCATTTTGTAGTGAAGATATTTCGATGGATGAACTTAATAACGCACCAGACTCGCATCGTACTTTAATAGACATTCCTTCAGAGGATAACGCTGTTACAGTAACTGCAAAAAATATTGAATTGTGCAATACTTCATTGGAAAACACCAAAATTCCTATTATACCCGTACCGGCCAGTGAATTACCGAATTATTCCATCCAAGAAGATGACGTTCGTGGAAATCGCTGGCATTACTGAGTTGCCAATAGGTAAGGTTATGTAGCCTCAACGTGGTATCACAATGGGCCTCCTTGGCCTAAGTGTGCCTTTTTAGGCAGCCACTTCAGCCTAAAAATGCACACTTAGGCCAAGGAGGCCCATTGTGATACCACGTTGAGGCTACATAAATTTTACAAACCCCATAAAAATACCTAAGAAATAGGAGGGTGAACCTGTTACCCCCTGTGCACTAAGCCAGTTCCTTGTCTCCAGTGGAAACAGTTCACGGGAAGTCAAAATAAATTTGAGGGCTGGGGAGGGTGTTCAGCCTTAATTCGTCGTCGGGCAACATTTTGAACTCCTGATAAATCGAGCTAGGTCTCTGACATCAATGGAGCCCCCCGTGGTACAATGCTGAACTCCGCAGTGTTAGGAACAGGAAGAACAAACTCTAGAAGAATTACTTGCGTGTAATAGCGCAATAGCGTATTCTGACTTTGTGACCTGTTATGAAGGCTTTAAGGTACTATCCTCTTCGCTCTATAAGGAATACCTTGTTAGTGTTCGTGATAATTTGCATAATAACCCAATATGAAAAAGAAATCGAGTAACTATCTATCTACAATGTGGTATAAGGGGTCTTCTAGTAATAACGTTTCCGACATAGCTAACAATTTTGCTTCATTTTTCGAGAGTACCTTTTCTTCGGATAACTTTAAGCCTTGTGAAAATAATTTTGATCATATTATCGTCATTGGTCGTCCCGCTTCATCCGATTTTTTGCCGTTTATATCTCGGGATCTTATTATGGAGAAAATCAATGAACTCAAATCGGACTTTTCCTCTGGTCCGGACGGTATCCCTCCAGTCTTCATTAAGTCCTGTTCTAATGCCCTTCTTACTCCATTAGCGATTCTCTTCAACAAGTCCCTTATAGCGGGTAAATTTCCTGCATTGTGGAAGAGCTCTTTTATAGTCCCTGTTCATAAGAAGGGCCGTTATAACTAATTATAGACCAATCTTCCATACCTAAACTATTTGAATCAATTGTGTATTCACAGCTTATAGAGCGTTGTATTGGCTTGACCTCTCCCAATCAGCACGGGTTCTTGCCCGATCGATCAACGACTACTAACTTACTGCAATTTACCTCCCACGTTATTTCTGACATGCAAACTAACTGTATATACACGGATTTCAGTAAAACCTTTGATAAACTCCCTCACTCCGTAATTATATTTAAGCTCGGGAGGTTGGGTAACCCCCCTGTTCGTGTACCACAAGGCAGTCATCTTGGCCCTCTACTATTCGTTCTTGCCATTGACGACATTGTCCATTTGATCTCCCACTCTAATGTTCTAATCTACGCTGATGACATGAAGATCTTCTCTTATGTTAAGAATGGTGGGGACGCCGCCCTTATTCAAAAGGACTTAGATACGTTTCTTGAGTGGTGGGAGCATAATGGCTTAGACCTCAATTTTGATAAATGTGAGGCTATGACCTTTTCTCGGAGCCCTAATCTACAAGCTTGGGAGTACAACTTCGCGGGGAATGGTCTTCGTCGCGTACTGTCCGTAACCGACCTTGGGGTGAAACTTGACTTTACTCTGCATATCAACTATATCGTGTCTAGAGGTAGTTTAGTCCTGGGCTTTGTTAAGCGTTGGTCTAGAGAGTTCTCGGATATACCAACATTGATTCATTTGTACTGCTCCTTAGTTAGACCTATTCTTGAGTATGCATCTCAGGTCTCGTCCCCCTACTACGTTGTTCATTCCAAGCGTATCGAATTGATGCAGCGTAATTTTCTTAGATTTGCGCTAAGAGGGCTCCCATGGGACGATCCGTTTAGACTCTCGCCTTATACCGATCGCCTCCGGTTTCTCGGTTTGCCCTCGCTTGAGAAAAGGCGCAAAGTCGCTGACTTGGTCTTTATTCACCAGCTCTTGAACTCTAATATAGACTCACGTTCGCTTGTTAGTAGGGTTTCCTTCAGACAGTCTCAACATAACCTTCGAAGACTTCCTTTATTGCATGTTAAACCATCTAGATAAAATTATGGCATGCATAACCAATTAATCGTTTATGTAGGGCTGTTAATGCATGTCCTAATTTTGATTTAACTCTCAGCAAGGTGTCGTTTAAGAATTATCTATTGTGTGCTCACGTGAATTTCTGTTTTGCATGTTGTGTGCTGGGTTCCCTAACTTGTTTTTTTCCTGCTCCTTTCTTTTACTTGTTATTTTTTCCTTTACATGTTGGTGTGGGAGCCTCATTTCATCTTTTTGATGGAATTGGTGAATTAATTCTGGGCTTCTGCCTAAGAAATGTGCCTTCTGTGTTAGAAAGGTTAATTCTATTATTAAATTTGTAGATGATGTAAATAGCAAATTAACGCTAAATAAATAAATGAACTATTATTATATATTTTCTTTTATTATGTTTGTTTTCTTCTTTCCTGTGATAATTTTTGAAGCATAAATAATTTATATATTTGCGCTAATTTTATAACAAATGATCGGTAACAGTGCCTCCTTCAATTGTCGTTTACGGTTTATTGGAAAAGAGTAAAAGTTCGAACAATGTGGAATACTACGTTTTTTTTTTCAATTCAAATTCAACTGAATAAATTAATTAAAACAGGTAATCTATATAAATCCACCATTCAAGGAACTGATTTATAATGCTTCTTTCACATTTGCCGCAAATCGGAAACAACCCTTTGTTGTTTTTCTGCCCACTTTGCGCGAACGATGACATCGACTACATAGCCAGATGCATGCCATATCGATTTAAAATGTAATCACCGTTTAAAGTCTGTAAAAGCTCTGTTAGATACAGGTTAATGCACATAGAGTGCTGACGCATTCTCTCAAGGACTGGAACTTCCCAGCTTACATACATCATGCACAGTTTTACCGTCTTAAAAGTGTGTTTTTGCTGACACTTGTGAGAGGCCTCTTGGTGTTACGTGACTTTTAAAAATTTACTATGAATTGCTCTGATCTCTATATATAATGAAAGCTCTTTGTAAATCCCAACGAACGATATTGTACTGCTGGGAATTTTCACATAACATTTTTATGGTGCCAATACAAGAACCTGAAAACAGCGCTTGTTAAACAACTGAGAGGTGTTTTTAAGTGGAAGTGTTTGCTGAGGTACTGTTTTAGTCAATGCTTTTTTTTTCTTTAAAAAAAAGAGCTTAAGTACTACATAAAAATAACATAAGAAATAGCAAAAGGACCCCTAACAAAGCCGATTCTTCAGTTGAGGTCTCGACAAGGGAAAATCAATAAACTCGAAATGATTATTAAAGAGACGATACATAGATGAAATAGGCTCGGGCATACCATAATTTGTGCGGTGGTGGGGAATATGCAGAAAGGATGGGTTCCTCAAGAGGCGAGCAGGAATCGATAAATACAGAGCCCCCAGCAGTTCGGGGGAATTAACCGCGCCCTATAAGCCTTGTAATCGGTCAGCGTAAAGAGGCAGCCGAAGAGGATCGGTCCAAGGAAATTCACGAAGGGCAAATGTTATGAATGAAGGGGGGGGGGGGGGGGGGGGGGGGGGGTTAATTCGCTACAAGGATATTTTTTTTTTACCATACGGTAAATTGAATTAATTTATTAGTTTATCATTTCAAGAATATCCAGTAAAATTTTTAGCGTAAAATATTCAAAAACAATCTTCTGAGAATCTTCGCGCACTCCTAAAAAAAATTCATTACGGTGGACATCATAACTCATCACTGGATCATCCGAAATCAAAAAATCGAAAGTATTTGGTTAGTTTATGAGTTTCTCGAGGTAATGACGTCGAGATTTGTTTTTTTACGATTTTTCAGTTTTTGGCATCACTTAGAAGTCAAAACAACGAATTTTTCTTAAAAAAAGAGACAAAAATCAGTATATTTGTCAAAAAAATCCGACGTCATTACCTCATATTTTATGTATTAAAAAAGTGTGTCAAATTTGAAGAGGATCGGTCAAGTAGATTTTGAGTTACAGTGTCCACCAACTTTACAAATGCTATATTCGAGAAAAACGCATTTAAAGTTTTAGCACTGTTCTTTTGTATATGGAATGAATCGAATGGAGGGAGACCCGAGGCAGTTTCCTGCAGTTTTTCTCCAATCTACCTCAAATTTTAACTGGATAACTACTCTTAAAGAGTTATACTATCAAATAACAAAAAATATAAAAAAAAAACATTTCAATACCCTAACTGCCCCGGCAATTTTCATCATAGCACAATGATTTTTTGACAAAAATGTTCAGAACAACCTGCAAAATAAAAAACAAAACAAAAATTAGCGCGGTTTTTTTAACCGACTTCCCAAAAACAAAGAGGTTCTAAGTTCGACGCGTATTTTTTATTTTTTTTTATTTTTTATTTTTTTTTTTATGTCTGACCGGGCATAACTTCGAAACGCGTCAACCGATTTTGATGATTCTTTTTTTGTTGAGTAGAGTATGTTCACCGATTGGTACCATGTCAAAAAAATTTTTGGTAGGGTGGTGGTGGGGGGTGGGGGTGAAACCTAACTTTGTAACGCGTGGTCCGATTTGGGTGATTCTTTTTTTGTTGTACAGAGTATGATCCCCCATTGCTAATAGGAGAAAAAAAATTTGGCCTAGGATGGGGGGAGGGGGGAGGGATAGACTAACTTTGTAACGCGTGGACCGATTTGAATAATTCTTTTTCTATTGGCTAGAATATGATCCTTGGTTGATACTACGAGAAAACAAACGTTGCTGGGGTGGAGGTGGGAGAAGGGGGGTGGAACCTAACTTTGTAACGCGTGGTTCGATTTAGATGGTTCTTTTGCTGTTGTATAGAGTGTGATCCCCCCTTGCTAATAGGAGAATAATTTGGTCCAATGGTGGTGGTGGGGGAGGGGGGGAGGTAGTACCTTCGTAACGCGTGGACCGATTTCGATGATTCCTTTTATGTTCGGTAGAGTATGTTCCTTGATTGATACCATGAGAAAAAAAGTTTAGTGGAATGGGGGTGAGGTAGGGGGTTAATATTAACTTTTAACGCGTGGACCGATTTGGATGGTTCTTTCTTCGTTGTATAGAGTAGAAGACACTAAAAAGTGAAAAATAAAATAGTTTTTAAAAAAAAAGTTGAACCGACTTCACAAAAAACGCTAAAAAGCATAAAATAATTTTTAATTTTATATCTATTACGACATTTTGAAGTCGGTGCAAATTAAACAAATAAAACAACTACAAAACCACAATTGAAAATAATACATAATACTACCTGAACGTTTCAGCTTACGTGATCATAAGAAATGACGATTAAATATTTTTGTTGTAGTTGTTTGATTTGCACCGACTTCAAAATGTCGTAATAGATATAAAATTAAAAATTATTTTATGCTTTTTAGCGTTTTTTGTGAAGTCGGTTCAACTTTTTTTTTAAAAACTATTTTTTATATTTTAGCGTAGACAAAAATTATTCAACGGTAATGGTGGCACTAGGGCTGGTTTCTGATGCATTATGTATGATGGTAGGACTTATTTAAAAAAAATAGTTCTCTAATCAATAAATATTTAAACAAACAAAATTAGCGGAGTTATTCTATATTTTATTGTAGAAACAAATTAATTAACGTTAAGATATGCAAGGGGTGGTTCTGACAGCACTGGCAGTCAAATTACCACAAATTTAATTCCAGAACCTATGAACTACTGAACTGTTAGAATTATTTAAAAAAATTGTTTTGAGTACTGTAGCGCCATTTAGTTTAAATATCATTTTAAAATTTTATATTTTTTCTTCGAAATATTTATGAAAATCAGGTTTGAGCTGATAATGACTGCACCATTTAATAGATATGTTGCCAAATACATTTTTCTCTTATGCTGCACGTTATTCTGAACATTTTCGTCAAGTCATTGTGATATGATGAAAATTGCCAAAGTTATAAAAGTTTAACTTAAACTGTGTCAATATCGCTACAGTTCTCGGTAATGCAAAAACACCTTCTTTCGTAAATTCTTGGAAATTAAAATCTTAAAAAGTATTCAAGGTATCACATAAAATTTTATATGGTTAATAAGGATGGCAAATGGAACATATAAAAAAAATCATAAAAATCTAAGACCATGGATTTCATTTTCCTCTTTGGCCGGATGATTCGAAACGGAATGACCTACGAATGTAAAATAAAAGAGATTAGTTACATATGGGTCATCAAACTTCTTAGACCATCGCTTAACAAAGCCCAGAGCAGAATTAGCTTCGTTTACGATAGTATTGATATGGTCGTCAAATGAAAAGGTTGTATTTAGCTAGGTCTTGTTAAGTCTGTTCAGGGAGCCACCGTCTAAGCTGCAGTTAAAGTGCACTGGATTTCTTGATCGAGAGAACGACATAGTAGTGCACTTACTAATATTTATTTGAAGGGAGTTTGTAGAACACCAATTATGAAAGGCGTCTAAGTGCATATAGTGCACAGTCATTTACACTTGAAATAACACAGAAAATTTTGACGTCGTCAGCGTAACATAGAATTCTCGAATTAGGGAGAATTAAGGATACATCATTGAAGTAAATGATAAAAAAGTAATGGTCCTAGATGGCTGCGTTGAGGAACACCAGAGGTGTTACAAATATCATTAGAAAGTGCACCTCGAAATAGAACACGTTGCGTACGATCAGACAGATAGGAACGAATTCAATTACCAAAAATTTATGGAAACCCTAGAAAAAATAACTTACTAGCAAGAACACTGTGGTTAATTCTGTCAAAAGCCTTGCTAAAATCCGTGAAAATGCAATCGACTTGCTCAGCCTCATTGGCAGAAATACAGAAATTAGAGAATTCCAGCAAGTTAGTCATAGTAGATCTACCTTCTATGAAGTCTAAAAGGAACTCAGAAAAATGTTGCAGTGAAAGTTAAGAACATTGCACACCACAGCTTCAAAAATTTCACGAATACAATATAAATTGGGCGATAGTTTTATATGTCACATTTGCTTCCGTTCTTATTTAGGGGACAGATAGTTTCCAAGGTTTCGGAAAAACACCACAACAAATAGAGAAGTTAAATAAATCTCAAAATATAGAAACTAGGGACATGCGACAGTTTTTTTACAAAGTACGCAGAAATATGCTTTAGGCCAGCATCCTCGTCAAACACTAGCTTTTTTTCTTCAAGAGTAGTTGGCGCAAGCCTCGTCATATGAGTAAAATCCTTATCTCTAGTATCACAGTCTGTAGTCAAAAAAGTCGCCAAATAGGTGGTCAGTCGTCAGAGGATCGTTACTCTCAGCGTCATTAAAACGGGGGTAGCCGTCCCAATTATGCTTAGAGTCTACGAACCACCAGAACTGTTTAGGCTCAACACGCAAAGTCGATTTAATTCTCTCCAAATAGTCACAATATCAAATGCAGAGCAAAATTGGTTGCGCAACATGGAGTAAACGAAGTAGTCAGCATCAGCATAGATTGCTACTTGTTCAACAACAACATAGTAATTAATTTTATTTAGATTCGATAAGGAAATTCAGTTTTTACAAATTCAACAATTTTTCTTTTAAATTGATATAAATTAGTTTCCAATTTAATATTATTTGGTAATCTATTAAATAATTGAAAGCCTTTAAAAATTAAACTATTCTGAGCATTATTGCTTAAAAAGTGTGGAAGTCTGAAATCCATCAGCATTTCGTAATCTATACGGTTATACATCTCTAACATATGTAATAAACCTCGTTAAATACTTTGCCATTATTCCATACTTAATTTTAAATATAAATATTAATACATTTATATCTACTACTTCGAAATTGATCATGTCCGCGGGCAAGTGAGCTTAAGCTTTTTAATTAAAGCTCAAAAGCTCCCTTGCACACATACATAGCTTTGGCCATCGCTGGTTTAGAATGATCAATTTCTTATAGGGGTTGTTTTTTATGCAAGGGATGATTTTTTCGAAAATCGGTTCCGGCTATCTTAAAGCACATAAATAGCACTTAATTTAACGCTGTCAGTTTTTATCCAAGGCCAAGTATAACCCTGCCAGGGAGAGGCAGTGCTAGCTTGCCGATTAGCTGGCACTGGATATTACAACTGTAATTTGCCGAGTTAATTATCGAGCACAAAATTTTTTATTTGGGCACAAAATTAGCCCATAAATAGCACATTATTTTGCCGTGTCGCTTTTTTAATTTTTAGTATGTGACAGTGCCAGCTTGACCCACCCAGGTTAATCTAGTGTTTCCGATGCACGGGGGAACTATCTTTCTTAATTTATGTCTTTTAGTGAATCAGCAGAGCTCCGTTTTACTTGGGTTTATCTTCAGTCCGCAATCCTGCGTCCAAGAGGTTGCCGTGTCGACCGCTTCTTGAAGTATGTATCCCAAGCTTTCTTCAAACTAACCTCTAACTACTATCGCTAGGTCGACCGCATGACAAGTTATGAAGAGACCTTTACCTGATAGGGCTTCAAGTAATGCATCGATCACTATCAGCCATAAGAAAGGTGAAAGAATCCCTCCTTGTGGAGTTCCTCTATTTACCCTCGCCGTCAGTTGTTCTTTACCGAAACTTGTAATTAGTTCCTCCCTTTGGTTTTTTATTAGCTTTATTGAATAGCTTTCTGGTTCTTTTTCTCATTTCCATGAGAGAAGAATTCATCCATCTGTTTCCATACTGTTTTCAGTCGTTTCTTTGGACACGCTTCCTCGAATGCGAGTCTGATAACGTCTTCAATGTTAGCAGTCTCATCATCGATTCCCTGTGTTGATTCCAAAGGAGCATTTCTCGTACACAATTTTGTGTTTAAAACCTCCCTATACTTATCCCAGTTTGTTATTCTAGGGTTTCTAAAAGTCAGAGGGGGAATAGGACAGTTCTCTAGGTGATATTTTGGAAGAAAGTTCCGCACTGTCAATCTTTCCCTGCAGAAGCTGATGTAGAAAACTTATATCGGCAACCCAGCGACGCTTCTCGAGAGTAGCAAGTTGTAGCAGTCCCAACCGATCACCATATGGAGGTAGAATAAAAGGGTCACTCCACGGGCCGATCTCACAAATCTACGCTGTACAGATTCAATACGTTTAGTGTGAGATCCATAAAACGAAGACCAAACCGGACTAGCATACTCCAGCAATGGTCTAACAAGGGATGTATAAAGATGGAGTCTTATGTGAGGGCTAGAAAATTCGCTGGACCAACGGAGGATAAGACCCAGCATAGAGCTGGCACTGGCAACGATATTATTAATGTGGGGGATGAAGTTAAGTTGTCTATCAAGATACACACCCAAATCCTTCACTCCTTCCACCCGTTGAATACAAGTATCTTCAAACTTGTACTGAAAAGTACAGTAAATGCGGGACCTCGAGAAGGTCATAACCTGACATTTACCGATGTTTAATTTAAGATTATTATTGACACACCGGCTATAAAATATGTGCAGGTCCAACTGCAAGATCTCGCAATCCGCAAAAGATTTGATTGGGAGAAGAATCTTGATATCGTCCTCATAAATAAGAATTTTATTTCTTTGAAGCAAATAAGTAATGTCATCAATAGATAAGATGAACAACAGAGGCCCAAGATGACTACCCTGAGGAACGCCGGAAGGAGCCACAAAAGCATCAGAGAGCACGGCACGAAAACGCACTCTATAAATCCTATTGTATAAATAATCCATGCAATAAGTGGGCCGGAAAACCCAACCTGGCCAATTTGAAAACGATAATAGAGTGAGACCGCTTATCAAAGGCTTTACTAAAGTCGGTATAAATGCAGTCAGTCTGGCAACCTTCCAGAAATCCATCTACACTGCCAGACACAAACTCTAACAAGTTGGAAACCGTTGACCTACCCTGAATGAATCCATGCTGCCTGCTAAAGATTAAACCCCTACACCCAATAGACAATTGGGACTGGATCATCAGTTCGAAGAGTTTTGGAATGCAAAATAGTTTAGCAATAGATCTATAGTTAGCAATCTCTTTCCTATTGCCACTCTTAAAAATGAGGATTAAAAATGAAGCCTTCCAAATGTAGGGAAGCGACCAACCAAGAAGGGTCGCCGGAAGAGTAAAAGTAAAGGACATAATAACACCGAAGAACACTTCTTTAAGACAACAGCAGGAACCCCGTCAGGGCCATAAGAAAAGTCTTCCGGAAGATCCAAAATATGCTTGTATAGGCTCTCCTCCGTGATAGATGGAATAGGTACGGGGGATATATTACTATTATTAATGTGTGAAAAGTTGCTACTATCTCGATAAAAATCGGATGATTCAAATGCGCCCCTGAAGTATTCAGGAAATAAATTAAAAAAACCTTAGAATCGTTATTGGAACTTAACCCGAATTCCATAGTCGATGGATAGTTATGAACCCTTCTCTTCATATTGACGTAATCAAAAAATACAGGGGGGTCAGAGAATAAGTTGCCTCTAAGGTTCAGTAGGTATTCTTCATATAGAGAACGAGAAAGACCTATGAAATGTTCGTGACAAAGAATAAATTCACGCTTAGAGTCTACACTTCCCACTCGCAGATACCTTTTCCAGAGTCTATTTTTCCTATTTCTGAGAGTTTTTAATTCTCTGTTAAACCAGGGGGGGGGGGGGCGGATTCTGTACTTCTAACCCGGACATAGGGGACAAACCTAGCGAAAGCTTCGTATGAAATTTCATAGAAACCTGATACGTTTCTGTCAATATCGTCACTAGACAGACAGGTATGGAAGTCTAAATCACCAAGATATTCATTCATAGTCTCAAAATCGGCCATTCTAAAGTTACAACTAAATTCACATTCGAGATTATCGACACACACGTCCGAGAGACAATGAAAAGTGACAAGCAATGCAGGGTGAAACATGTCGAGACTCGTCAAGGGAAAGAGGCTAGGTTCCACAAAAGTGAGCTTGGAGTTCGTAGAGAACACTAAATCAAGCCATATTGTTACTCACATTGCTCATTTGGCAAAGTCCTACGCTAGCCAAGGTGTCAAGGAACACTGATTGTCCCTCAGTCAAGTTATGGGGAAGATAGCTATCGTCATCATCATT
This sequence comes from Leptarthrus brevirostris, assembly GCA_964036015.1. Classification (NCBI taxonomy): domain Eukaryota; kingdom Metazoa; phylum Arthropoda; class Insecta; order Diptera; family Asilidae; genus Leptarthrus; species Leptarthrus brevirostris. The sequence continues at coordinate 14,511,602 of OZ038373.1, forward strand.
CACTACCCATCTCACGTTGGGTAAGTTGAAGTCCCCTACTAGGACAATTTCGTTCTTAGAACCCATCTGGTCATGAATAAAGTCGATATGCTGAATAAGAATGTCATATCGACTCAACCCATTATTATCGACGACATTGCCCATATCTGGAGGTATGTAACAACAAATTAAAAAGAGGTTGCCCGAATCGAATGAAACCTTTACTGAGACTTGTTCCAGATCAAATTGATCAGAAAAAGACGGAGGGTCCACAAAAGTAGCACTTAGAAAATTTCTACATGCAATGAGAACCCACCTCCCCGTACAGACGAATCCGCAAACCTGTCCCTGCGGAAAACCTGAAAGGAGTCATTAAACAGCTCGGCATCTGAGATACCCTGGTGTAACCACGTCTCAGATAAAGCTATCAAATCAAAATCAGAGTTAACATATGAGAAATTAAAATTATTTGTTTTAGTCCTTAACCCTCTCACGTTTTAATAGTAGAGAGAGAGCTTATCCCGTTTTTTAAATTGGGTGATTGAGCGACTTGAGAATGGGGTACGAAGATCTTATAAAAGACATCCACGGGCCAGAAATTATCCCCAAGAAGAGCATCGGCAACCGGAGTAGGAGTAGACAACAAGAAAGATGAATAGGGCCTTGAAGTACCGCTTATCCTCCTACAGGACACCTCTGATGTGTCAACACCCTTAGATCCAAGGAAACGTAAAATAACTTTACAAGAGGTATCAGGTGTAAGTCGAGAGACAAAAATCTGTTTCGGGCGAGGAACGGCAGATAGCTCGACAATGTCACCACCAGGTTCACCAGCAGACTGACCTTCCAGCATGGGGAACAAAACAGCATCCGATGGACATTGAGAGAGAGATGGAGAAGGAGAAACATCCAGCCTCGGAATAGCAGGTTCATGGGAGGCAAGAGCCTGACCACTGACCAAAGCGTCAGAAGGCAACGCGGACACACGATTCCGATGACGGCGTGCACGACCACGGCGCACGGATTTGCGAGGGGCAGGCTCGGAAACAGTACGAGCCCCATAAGAAAGGGGTATGGAAGGAAAATTTGGCCCAGTCACAGGAGCAGGACCCGCCGGGTGCCCAAAGTAGCATTAGCCTTGCCAATAATATCATCAATGTGATCGTCAAAAGAGAAACGCGCATTAAGCAAGACCCCCAAGTTTTTGGATTTGTTAAGTCTATTCAAAGAGTGTCCATCCATGGAGTAGCTAAGCAGCAGAGGATTCCTTTTACGCGAAAAGGACATGACAGTGCATTTGGACACCTTGAAAGGGAGGCAGTTGATGGAACACCAATTGCAGAAGGCGTGCAACTCAGAATTCAGCTGGCGGCAATCACGATCGTTCGAAACAGAGCGAAACAGCTTAGCATCATCGACATAACACAAAGTTCTCGAGTGTGATGGAATTAGGGATAAATCATTGATGTAAATAATGAACAGTAAGGAACCAAGTTGACTACCCTGTGACACACCAGAAGTGATACGGATCGGAATCGAAAGAATTCCACGAAACAAAACACGTTGGGAGCGCTCAGACAAGTACAAGCGTAGCCAATGAACAAAACCAGCAGGAAAACCATGAATGACCAACTTTTGAAGGAGAATTTCATGATTGATACGATCAAAAGCTTTACTGAAGTCGGTTGGTTAGCACTTTTAATAGATGATATGCAGTAATTTGAGAATTCCAGTAAGTTGGTTATTGTAGATTTTCCCTTAATATACCCATGTTGGAAAGAAGATAAGAAGAGTTTACAATGAAAGTATAGGACTTCACATACAAGGGTCTCAAAGAGCTTTGCTAGACAATAAAGGTTTGCGATGGTCCTATAATTAGAAATATCAGACTTATTGTCATTTTTATGAATTGGAATAATAACACAGAATTTCCAAGACTGAGGGAAAACGCCACTACGGATAGATAAGCAGCATAGCATCCTCAAAAATAAGATCCTTGGATTGAAGAGAAGTCGGCGGAAGCCTCGTCGTATAAGTAAAATCACTAAAGCTAATATCACAAGAGTTATCCAAGAAAGCAGCCTTAAAGAAGTCACTAAAAAGATTAGCGATTAGATTGCCAATGGGACCTACTAAGCCATGGCAGTAAAATACAGGAACCTTTAGACCTGGAAATAGGGGCGCATTGAGCGAAACATGAGGCAAGGATATTGTAAAATGAGCTCAAGGCGATATCAATGCCAGATTCATTGCAGACACTATTCCAGTCGCAAGTCGAAAACGAATCATTTAGTAATGATGTGTCAGCCTTTTTTAAGTTATAATAACACTCGTCTATCAAATCAAAATCCGAGTTAACAGATGAGAAATAAAAGTTATTAGTCTTAAATACGATTGAGCTGCAATTGCGTTTTATAGCAATACAAATTGAGCGAGCAAATATTAGTTTAGCAAGAAAATTTTGAAAGTAGCAAAATGGATTGCTATGGCATAGTTTAGTACAGTATTTGTCTCTTCTTTTATGTTCCATCAATATTCCAATCGACAGTTAATGTTTACAAATTAATGTAAATAATTTGAGAGCGAAAAAACAATATTTAAATAAACTTGCCTTTCTATGTCGTCCCCTGTAAACAACAGCAAAGGCCCCATGGCCGAGCATATCTTTGGTGCAATACTCATAATCTCCGACAATATTCATATTGCATTAGCCAGTTTAGCCTTGATTGATGATAAATTTCGTTCCTACACAAATCGTCCTCCCGAATACCCGGAGAAAATTCTCTTAATCGCTAAAAACTTCTATGAAAAATTGACCAAAAACGATAAAAAAAAATACTCAAGGAAGCAATTTGCAAATTTGACGTTTCTACAAAAATTTCAATCGGCCTACCACTAACGCACTTTTTACACACTTTTAAACATCATTTACACACTCTTTGCGCATTTCACTTTATTAACACAAACACATCCCGAAGATCGATAATTACTTGTATTGCGTTCAACTTTTCTACGTTTTCTGGCAGTTTTGCACATTTATTTTTCGCAGCGCACAATATTTTCGGCAGGATGAGTATATTCAATTATTAAAAAACTTAAGAATCCGATATTTATCTAATAACTTTTTCAGCTAAATGCAATCCTTCCGCTTGACAGTAGAAGACAAAGCCAAATGTCACAGTGGTCTCACGTTTAAAAATTGTGGGTGAAAATTATTTCTTGTATATAATATTTAACTTCAATGAAAATGTAATTAAAATGTTAATTTCGTTGTGTATTTCTTTATGAAAGCACATTTTAAAACAAAAATTAAATGCAAAATTTTTTCAATATTTTTATAAATTAACCAATTTTTTGTTGTTGAATATTGTTGTTGTTACTCGAAAATATAGGTGTCAGCATATACTTCCTCCCTTGTTCAACCCTGACCAGACTAAACTTCATACGGAACGTCAACGTGAGTTTTCTTTTCGCAATTCGTCGTGAAAGTGTGAAGACGTACGGAAAATGTCGTAAGTGTTTTAAATCTATGATTTTCTCATTAATCTTAAGTTTTCTGAAATTTCTTGCAACTGGAAATAAAACCATCAATGTGCCTTATTGTGAATATATATAATTTTTCAAGTTTGCTTTATTAAATCGTCCGTTTTGCGTGACTTTTTACATGATTCGCAATCTTAAACCAACTGCTCGTATTTACCAGTTTCGTGTTTAGTTTGGAAAAGATTGCTATAAAAAACTAAAGAGAATACCTCATTATTTTGCAGTATTTTTATAAAGTGATTGCAAGATCGTTAACATGTCTCACACATTTTTACTTATTTAATAGAAAATTACTACGACAGAGTTTTACTGTACGTTTCTAAAGACATCCTTCTTTATTTTCAGGTCAAAAGTATCAAGAGATACGCTCGTTGAGGCAGTGAGTAGCCTCCTTGAAGCATCAAAAGCTAAGAAAAGGCGCTTCTTGGAAACTGTAGAACTCCAAATTGGATTGAAGAACTACGACCCTCAGAAGGATAAGCGTTTCTCCGGAACTGTAAAGTACGTTTATACCTGAAAGTCTTGAAAACAATTTTTATGCCAAGCTTTGAAAATATCTGAAACGAAAATAAAATTGTTTTCTGGATGAGAACCAGGAAGCCAAGATTGCAGTGTCTTGGCGGACCTGCACTCAGGGTCTTAAAATCAAATTGAGTAGGCAACAGGCGAGATTAAATCTCGTTTTGTTTCCGTTAGTTTTAAGTACAATTGCCACTTAATCTGATGGAGTGGTAAGTTTTAATTTGCGCAATTAATGTCTCTCCCCATTTGTTTTTATGATGTTCCAATTTGCATGTATTATCTGTAAAAATCAGTGAAGACGAATTTGTCTCTGAACTCTCAGATCAATTTAAAAAACAATTGCAGCTTTATATTGGAATTAACCAAGTTCTTTTTCATTGCAGACTAAAGAACATTCCTAGGCCAAAGATGAAGGTATGCATTCTGGGAGATCAACAACATTGTGACGAGGCAAAGGTTAACAATGTGCCATGTATGGATGCCGAAGCTCTTAAGAAGCTAAACAAAAACAAAAAATTGGTCAAGAAGCTAGCTAAATCGTATGATGCTTTCCTTGCTTCAGAATCGCTTATTAAACAGATTCCAAGATTGTTGGGTCCAGGTTTGAACAAAGCAGGCAAGTTTCCTGGTCTCTTATCGCACACTGAATCTATGATAGCCAAAATTGATGAGGTAAAGGCCACTATCAAGTTCCAGATGAAGAAAGTTTTGTGCTTATCCGTTGCTGTTGGTCATGTTGGAATGACACCCGACGAATTAGCTCAGAATATTCATTTGTCCATCAACTTTTTGGTTTCGCTGCTCAAGAAGCATTGGCAAAACGTGAGGTCGCTTCATATTAAATCGACCATGGGTCCACCACAGCGACTTTATTAATTTTTGCTTTTATATGTGGGACAAGCTGAATAAAGTTATTTTTTATTTAGTCGAAGTTTTGTTTTTCAATTGTTTAACCTATTGCAGATATCGTTGGCATTTCAGCTCAAATTGTAATTTCCAGAAAATAGAATGGGGACGCGTTGGCTGTCCGCCATGACATTCCTTGTATGGTCGTTAATGTTGCGGGATCTGTTCCCCTAGAATTCATTTGTGTGGTTCTCAAGTTTCCACACAAAAATGTTTACATTGCCACGGTCTATATTCCCCACCTGGATCGCTCTCTGATTACTATGAGTCGATGTCTACTTGTGTTGAAGGACTGGCTGATTTGCTGCTTCCGTCGGATGACCTTATGCTCCTTGGAGATTTTAATATGCCTTGGATAATTATTGCCTACTACCATCTTTTTCGGCTGCCCCACGGTATGTTCCGGCCTTCATGGATTCCATTGCCTCTTGCGGTTTATCACAGGCCTGTGACGTGATGAATGACTCGGGCAGGTTCCTGGATTTGGTGTTTTCATCTGACTGCTCGAGTACTGTCGTGAAGCACTGTCTGTCTCCCCTGGCTCCTGAATCTCGTCATCATCCAGCACTGCATATCATTTTTGGTTTTGATCCTGTACTGACTACATCTTCTGACTCAATTAATTTTTGTTATAACTTTAGCAAAGCTGATTATTCTAAACTTAATAATTGCCTCTTTGCCTGTGATGGGACGAATGTTCTGAATGAGCGTGACATCGGTAATTCTGTAAAATTACTTTACGATTCTCTTTCTGTTTGTTTTGCTACTTGTGCTCCTGTTTCAAGGTCTCGTGCTTCGCGTTCACATTAGCCTTGGCTCAATAGTTCCGCGAAGAACTTAAAGAATCTGAAGAATAAAGTTTAGAAGCGGTTTTGTTCCTCAAGGAGTAATGCTGACTACTTCACTTACTCCATGTTACGCAACCAATTGTAAGCGCAATTGTGATTGTGTTAAGTTTTGGTGATGTCGAGAGCGACGACTGCCAACCTATTTGGCGAATTTTTTGGCACCGCATTTTTGACTACAGACTGTGATACTAGTGATAAAGATTTTACTCAAATGACGAGATTTGCTCCGACTACTCTCGAAACCTAAGACCTTGTGTTTGACGAGGATGCTGTGCTAAAGCATATTTCTGGTTTGGCTGATAGTTTCTCGTGCGGTCCTGATGGTATTCCTGCTTGCTTTGTAAAAAACTGTCACTTGTCCCTGGTTTCTATACTTTGTCACTTATTTAACTTATCTTTTTGTTGTGGTGTTTTTCCGAAATCTTAGAAAGCATCTGTCATCATTCCCCTACATAAGAAAGGAAATAAAAATCACATATCAAACTACCGCCCCATTGCCAATTTATGTTGTATCGGTAAAATGTTTGAGGCTCTCGTGTGCAATGCTCTTAACTTCCACTGCAAACCTTTCCTAGGTTCCTTTCAGTATGGCTTCATGAAGGGTAGATCTACTGCGACTAACTTGCTGGAATTCTCTAACTGCTGTATTTCTGCCATTGAAGCTGGCAAGCAGGTCGACTGCATTTTTACTGATTTTAGCAGGGCTTTTGACAGAATTAACCACAGTGTTCTTGTTCGTAAGTTATCTTTTCTAGGGTTTCCATCAATTTTTGTTAATTGGATTCGTTCCTATCTGTCTGATCGCAGGCAACGTGTGCTATTTCGAGGTTCACTTTCTAACGATATGTATGCCACCTCCGGTGTTCCTCAGGGCAGCCATCTAGGACCATTGCTTTTTATCATTTACATCAATGATGTATCCTTAACTCTCCCTAATTCCAGAATTCTATGTTACGCTGATGATGCCAAAATTGTCCGCGTTATTTCAAGTGCGTATGACTGTGCACTGTTAAACTCGGACTTAGACGCCTTTCATAATTGGTGTTCTATAAACTTCCTTCCCCTTAATCTTAGCAAGTGTACTACTATTTCATTCTCTCGATCAAGGAATCCAGTGCACTTTAACTACACCTTAGACGGAGGGTCTCTGAACAGACTTGACAAGACCAAAGATTTAGGGGTAGTGCTAAATACGACCTTTACATTTGACGACCATATCAACAATATTGTAAACAAAGCTAATTCTGCTCTGGGCTCCGTCAAGCGATGGTCTAAGGAGTTTGATGATCCTTATAACTAAACTCATTTATTTTACGTTCGTGAGACCTGTTTTGGAGTATGCTAGTCCTGTGTGGTCTCCTTTTTATGCGACTCATATTAATCGTATTGAGGCTGTGCAGCGTAGATTCGTTAGATTTGCCCTTCGCGGCCTTCCTTGGACCGATCCTCTTCAGCTGCCTCCCTACGCTAACCGATTAAAGCTTATCTCATTGGAGTTCCTTGAAAGCAGACGCGACAACTCCAGAGTTGTCTTTGCCTTTGATTGTTTCCGGGGCGTAGTTGATTCCCTGGGGATGCCCTATGATGCTTAACACAGCCTTGGCAGGAAAGGAATTAAGGATTTCCCTCATCCTTAGGAGGTTGAGTGAAGAAGGTGTCGATGTACGCCCCGTTTGAAACTTTCAGGCTGATAAGACGAGGGAAAAACAGAAGATGGTAAACTGTTCCACATTCGTGTTGTTCTGCTTAGAAAAGATTCCCGAAATTTGACGGTACGTCCAAATTTGACCTGGAAAGTATAGGGGTGGGAGCGACTTGTTGATCTTGTATCGCGCGTTGTCATGAGTCTACAAGGAATCAGGCTAGCAATTTCGTTAGAACAACGGCCATGGAAATAACGATAGAAGAGTGAGAGACAACCGACATTCCGTCGATGCTCCAGAGAGTCAAGACCCTCAGAGATTGAGGGATCGCCAATAAGCTTAACAGCTTTACGCTGAACTTTGTCTAACGCGGACAGTGCGGTGTGTCCGGCCCCTGCCCAAATATGGGAATTATATTCAAGTCTAGGCCTAATGTGGGACTTGTAGATCAGCGCTAAGTCAGGTGGGGTGAAATATTTCTTACATCTCTGTAGAAAACCCAAACATCTCATCGCACTTTTAGCGATTGCAAATATATGATCAGTCCAGCTGAGATTGCTGGATATCTCGATACCCAAGATATTTAGGGAGGGTGAATTTGGTATATTCACTCCGTCGACTGAAATGGGTTGGGGGTGAACCGGGCGTTTTTTAAGGGACATTAAACAGCATTGAGTTTTGGATGCATTAAACGTAACACGATTTGCTCTGACCCAAGCAAGGACCATTGAAATGTCGTTGTTTAATGATCTCAACATGCGTTCCCGATTGACTTCTGTAGCATTTCCACGTGAATTCATTACAGAATCAAATGAGTACGCGAAATCAAGGGTGCTGTCGTCGTCGAAACTATGAATAGGATTGAGAGTAAGGGATAAGAGATCATTAATAAAAAGAAGAAATAAGGTTGTTGAAAGAACTGAACCCTGAGGTACACCGACATTTATTTCGTAGGAATCAGATGTAACTCCGTCAATTACTACACGGATTAAGCGGTCTGAGAAAAAACTCTCTATCCATTTAACGAGGGTAGGGTGTAGACCAAATGTTTGAAGTTTGGCTAAAAGGGCAGCATGTCAGACTCTATCAAATGCCTTTGAAGTATCAAGAGCGACGATTTCAGACTTACCAAAATTATGAACACAATGATTCCAACGGTCCGTTAGAGCCGTTAGTAAGTCTCCGGTTGAGCGGCCAGTGCGGAAACCGTACTGGCAATCGTTGATAAGATGGTTATTTTCTGGATATTTCAACAACTGAGAGTTGATGAGTGATTCAAAAACTTTAGATATGATCGAGGTTAGTGCAATTGGTCTGTAGTTAGAGGGGTCGCATGCCTCTCCTTTTTTAAGTATCGGCTGGACATGAGCAAGTTTCCATACACTTGGAAACATTCCTGTTGAATATGACAGGTGAAAAAGTTTGCGCAGAGGTTAAGCCAAAGCAGAGGCGCAGCATTTTAAAACAAGGGGCGAGAAACCATCATTCCCAGTAGCTTTGGACACGTCGAGTTTTGAATGTACTCGAAAAACTTCCCGAGTGCGAAAGTGTAGCGGCTTTTGCCTACTAGTGCACTGTGATGAAGATGGAAGTGGCTGCGATGAAGGTAGCAAGTACGAGTTAGCAGCAAAATTAGCAGCAAACAGGTTGACCTTGTCAAATAAGTCAGTAAAAAAGTTCCCATTATAAATTAGTGGTGGTGTTGACAAATAGGTGAAATTGTTCTTTACGGTTTTTACTAGAGACCAGAAGCCCTTACTACCCTTTTGGGTAGAAAATACCTTCCGTTTGATGTTCTAGTCGAAATTGAACTTTGCCCGACTAATTGCTGAATTGCATTCGGTATAAGCGAAATGGATAATTCCAACACTTACCCAACATTCTAATCAAATGCACCAACACGCCAATAGAAACAGTCACGTGACCAGAAAAGTTGAACGTAAGTCCAGTCAGATACCGAGTCCGTTGATACCGAAGAACTACATAGCCCCATGGCGGCGCAATTCGTGATGACCATGCCTCATAGTCTAAATACATGATAAATATGCAGTGAAGCATGAAGTGTTATCATTAAAAATATAAGGAGGGAAGAGCTGAGAGAGAATAGTAAGGAGGAAGGGATTACCTCGAGATGCAATTGCCTGAAAGGTCGTTAATTGTCATTATAGTCATTGACTGTGAAACATTTCAAGACAGCTAGCTTTAAAAGAGTTCGGCGACCCAAAGTACCTATACGCTACGGGTAATAGATTCCACAGACGGACAGCTCTAACATGGAAGGATGGCAATAGCAGCAACCTGGATCTCTCAGACCTTGAGGAGCTGAATCTGTGCAACAGGTAATTGGCTTTGAGCTTAAAATCCGGTAAAGTAGCTGAAGCGTCCGCAGAGAGAGAAAATCCAGGGATAAGCACCCAAGGAATGCATGTGTAGGGTCCGAGACATGATCTCTCCTATCCAGCGAGAAGACATACCTAACGCCTGAGTTTAAACATACCCTGAGTCTGTTAAGTTGGCCAGCATCACACCCTGAAAAAGCCTAACATCCAAAACAGATGATCGGCAAGAGTAGTGACCTTATCAACAGAGCCCTAAGCCACTGTGGAGTGAAGGACCTGGCCGAGTACAACTTTCGAAGTGTAAAGAACACTCTTTTTATCACTTGGCTTATGTGAGGAGCCCAGGTAAGGCACTCATCCAGGATGAAGCCCAAACTAGTGGCCGTCAGGCTGAGAGGAATAAGGGCGTTGCCCAACCAAATAGCCCCAATACGATCCCGAATCGGAAAGCGGTAAAAAGTAATAGCCTGCGTCTTAGATGCATTGAGGCTTAGTTTGTTACAGATCGCCCAATCACAAATCGCCTCAAGATCCCCATTAATTAAGCGTACACAAGCGTGCAGCTGCCCCAGCTCAGAGAAGGTAATTTGCACATCGTCAGCATAAAGGTGGACTACCCCGGTACCGACACACTCTGGAAGATTGTTAATGAATACGCTGAAGAGAAGGGGGCCAAGCACTGATCCCTGGCGAACGCCCCTGGAGATTGGAAGGAATCCTGAAGTGACCTCTTCTACACGGACACATTAGGTCTTGCTAGTAAGATAAGAAAAGATCAAATTACAAACCGACGAGGAAAACCCAAACCTCGATTTCAGTTTGGCACATAACAGGGCATGATCGATAGCATCAAAGGCCTTACTGAAATCAAGGAGGAGCAAAATTGTGGCCTTGTGGTTGTTCATGCTCACTCGTATTTCCTCACATATATCCACAAGCGCAGTGGTGATGCTGTGCGATCTTCGGAACTCAGACTGGCGATTGTAGAGACGACCCGACGATTCAAGATCTCCCAGGCTTTAGAAAGTGATGGCAACTAACTGATTGGTCTGTAGTCAGAAGCATTCGATGCAAGACATTTCTTTGGGATTGGACAAACCACGGCATGTTTCCAGGCACTTGGGAAAGCTGAAGTGGTGAAAATACTATTGAAGAGGTGCAGTAAGTGGTGTGATATAGCTGGAAGAATCAATTTGACAAACCCGATAGGGATCTCATCAAGGCCCACCGCGTTGGACCTGACACTGTAGAAAGACCTATAAATATCTATAAAAAGTGACTAGAGAAAAGTATAATAAAAATCAAGACTATTTAGTAGATTGATTTGTTTTTAAAAACTTTGAGACAGATTTTTAAAATGAAGTGTGCAGTTCTTTGTTGCAAAAATAATCGACGACGGACTCGTGGAATATATTTTTTCAGGGAAGCAGCTAGCATAAATATGTTTATTGACGTCTCATTCGAAAGAGGACGCCAAAAGCAATTAGTTTGGAAGGTTTCACTGGAAGGTATCTCAATTTGACGAAACTGGAACGATTTTTGTATCTCCTGGAAGCGTTTCGTTGATGAGTCATTTTTCATTCAATGCGCAATTTCCAGCCTGGAAAATTATCCTAATCCACAGTTTAGAATATATACTTTCAAATTGCCTTGGAAATTTTACTGGAATTCATCGAATTAATTAATTTTGAGCATTCTAAAAATTGACTGGAAATGAGGCCATTGCAACGGTTTTTCGTCAATTATTCCACGTTTCCAGGCTCCAGGGAACGGGAAAACCAACTAGACCACCATTTTTTGGCATGCTCTTTCGAATGGCATCAAAATTTTTACAAAAAAAATTTCACTCAAAATCGCCAAAAATCACTGGTTTTTTTGTTGAAAAAAATTGTTTGTTACGAAATCAATCTTCAAAACAAACTTTTTTGTTTGCAGTAGATAGGTGGGTGGAACCAATTTTGAGCATTCATGTAGAAGTGGAAATACATATTCTGATTGCGTTATTCGGTGTTAAATTGTACATTCAATAAAGATCTCATCTTTTCTTCTGATTCGAGTAACACTATAGCCGAACCGACTTCTCGTAATTTATCCGCTATCGACAGTTTACATCCGGCCATTTTTATCTCTTTTTGTTACGATGGTTCTAATATTGTTGACCCCAACGTAGATCAGTATGTTCTTGATTTTAAAAGGGCGGATATTTCTCTGATATTTCGAACAGGATTCTCTCAATTGATTTCCCATCTATTTTTCATGATAACGATATCGACGATTGCGTTTCCGTGTTTTATGATAGGATTTATGATCTGTTTAATTCGTGTGTACCACTTAAACGGGTGAGATCATCCTGTCATTCTCCCGCGTGGTATACTAGGGAACTACGGAGTCTTAAGAATAAAAAAAATCGGTTATGGAAAACCTACTTAAGCAGTAGAAGTGCGTCAGCTTATTCTGAATTCGTTTATTGTCATGAATGCTTCTTAGCGTTATCGTCATCTTTATACAGGGAATACCTTGATAATGTTCGCAGTAGCTTGCACAATGATCCTCGTACCTTTTTTAAATTTGTAAATCTGAAAAAGAAAACTGATAATTATCCATCTTCAATGTGGTATAATGGATCCTCTAGTTGTAGCGCTTCTGATATAGCTGATAACTTTGCATTGTTTTTTGAGGGTGCCTTTTTATCAGGCAACTTTGTGCCTTCCCTGGAAGAGTTTGGTCATATCCAAAATCGTCCTGCTACCTCCATTTCTTTGCCCATTATATCTCGTGATATTATCATGAATGCTATCAAGGAACTCAAACTGGACTTTTCTTTTGGTCCTGATGGTGTTCCACCTGTATTTTTGAGATCCTGTTCTGATGCTTTACTCACTCCATTGGAACTCATCTTCAACAAATCTCTTCAGGCCGGCAGATTTCCTACCTTATGGAAGAACTCCTTTATAATTCCTGTTTATAAAAAGGGGCATAAAAACTCCATAACAAATTATAGGCCAATCGCGAAGCTTTCCTGCATACCCAAGTTGTTTGAATCTGTTATATACTCACAGCTTGTTGGGCAGTGTAAGGGGTTAATCTCATCTAATCAACATGGCTTTCTGCCTGGTAGATCGACAACAACCAACCTTCTGGAATTTACATCACACATTATCTCTGCCTTCCAACAGGGACTCCAGACTGACTGTGTCTACACCGACTTTAGCAAGGCATTTGATAAGCTCCCTCACCCCGTGATTATGCTTAAGCTTGAAAGGTTGGGTTTTCCGCCTTTATTGCGCGACTAGATCTGCTCTTACTTAAAAGATAGGACTTACCGTGTCTCTTTCCGTAATAATTTATCTAGAGTCGTTAGGGCTTCATCTGGTGTACCGCAAGGTAGCCATCTGGGGCCGCTGCTGTTTATTCTTGCCATTGAAGACATTGTCCCTCTGATTAAGCACTCCAAAGTTTTAATCTACGCAGACGATATGAAGATTTTCTCATGCGTTAGAAACAGTTGATTCTTCCTGCATTCAGGACGATTTGAATACCTTCAGGGGTTGGTGTGCCACAAATGGACTGCAACTTAACCTGGATAAATGTGAAGTTATGTCATTTTCTAGGAACATCAATCAGCTCGTCTTTGATTATACCTTTGCGGAAACTAATATCCGTCGTGTGGAGTCCGTTACTAACCTCGGTGTAAAGCTAGACAAGAAACTCGATTTCACTCTGCACATAAACCATATAGTATCTCGAAGTAATTCAGTCCTTGGCTTTGTTAAGCGGTGGTCAAGGGAGTTTTGTGATCGACAGACCCTTATTCACTTATTTTTTTCTTTAGTTAGACCAATTCTTGAGTACGCATCTCAGGTTTGGTCTCCTTGCTATGCTGTTCATTCTAGACGCATTGAATCGGTGCAGCGGAACTTTGTTAGGTTCGCTCTAAGGGACCTCCCGTGGAATGACCCATTAAGGCTTCCTCCTTATGAGGATCGCCTCCGATTGCTTAATATGCACTCGTTAGAGGAACGTCGTAGAATTGCTGACCTAGTATTTATTCATCAGCTTTTGAACTTGAATATAGATTCTCTTACTCTTGCAAGTTTGGTTACTTTTAGGCAAACCCCGTATAGCTTAAGGAGATTGCCTTTACTACATGTTATCAATTCTCGCTCTAACTATGGTATGCATGAGCCTATTAACCGCATGTGTAGAGCCGTGAATTTGTGTCCTATTTTTGTCCTGGCTCTTACTAAAGATTTGCTTAAACGATCTCTGTTGTCTTTGTACCCCTGATTGTAGTGTTTGGGATTGTTCTAGATTTTGTTTTTTGTTTACTAATATTTTATTGCATGGGTTGTGGGAGCCTCATTCATCTCAATATTTGTTATATTCTGGTGAATAGGTCAATTGATTTCAGGCCTCTGCCTGTGAAGTGCGCCTTCTGAGTTAGAAGGGTTAATTCTATTAAAATAAAATAAATACGTTTAATACATATGTAATATAATAGCAAGTTGCTCTTGATTAATGCATAAATAAATTCTGTTGTTTAGATACGATGTTAGAAGAATTTATTCTTATTGAAAACTTCGACATTTATTGATTTAACAGCCATTTTGGTTTTATTATCAAATTTAAAATATCGATTTGGAAAAAACAGCAATATTGAAAAATGTAGTTAAAGAATATTATAACATAAAATATAATAATAGAACTGGACGGAACGAAAAAATAAATTCAAGATATTATGTATTTAAAAAATAAAAAAAAACTCGAGAATCAGAACAGAAATTTACAACAAAAGTAATGAGTTTAAAATTATTCAAATAAAAAATTCCTAACTCTGCAATACGAATTAGATCAAATTAAGAGAATTCAAGACGATTAAGATGTGCACGACTTTTCGTTTAACAGAAGTTTAGCCTATTCATAAACGCAGATTTGTGCAGTAACTCCACAATTCAGCTGAACCGAATGAGTTGTTGAATTAGCCAGCGCAAACCTGCGTTTATGAACAGGCCCATACTTTCAACAACCTTAATTGAGCTTATAAAGTACAAAAAGTTACATAACTTTAAAACCAAGTTTAAAAATAATAGGAACGATAAAAGCCAGATAACAAGATATTTCTTTTATAACAACTAATGTTTGTTAAAAATTTGGTTTTTTCAGCCCCTCTAAGACAATCTCCTTATTGATTACTGATTAATATAAGGATATTGTCTTCGAGGGGCAGAATTCACTTGAGGTAAGCTAGACACGCCATCCAAATTAATAGGCCGAACAATTGTATTATTTCCAGATTGCTGAAGAAGAATTACGACATTTTGATTGTTGGTATTCTGAATAAGAGCATCTCTGGCCATTCGAGTCTCTGCCAATAATCCTTGCAATTGCCCCAGAAAATCGTTATATCTTTGTAGAAGCATATTCGTTGAATACTCTGAACCTAAAGGGCGTAGCATATTAATATTCGGCTGCACAAAAGAGTTTGTCGGCTGAGATAACATTATGTCGCTTCTTGGAATAAGCTGACTATAGCTTTGGTGAAAACCTTGAAATTGTATTGCTGATCTTTGATCTCCATAGGCTTGAAGAAATAGAAATTTTAAGAATATACAAATTTGCCTTGTGTGAGATTTATACCAAATTGCTCCGGTGGTATGTAAGAAGTTAATCGATCTTGGCTGAAGTTTTGAAACATGTAATTTGTTTGTTGTTGCTGTTGTTCTTCCATATTAGAGCTTGATATGTTTGTGTCATTTTCAGTTAGATTTGAGTACACCGGTCCACGTTGATCAATCCTTTGAAAAGAGTTCGATGGTACAGGATTTGGATGAGTATCAGTTGCTGCAAAATAGCCAATCAATTACATTTTCAGTTTTTTTTTCTAAGAACAAATTAAAACAGACTTGCACAAAATTAAACAATAATGTAACTACTAATTGTGATTTACGAACTTAAACTGGCATCATAGTTTTGAATCAATCAATCAAACCAAGAAAATTAATTTTGGGCAACACTGTTTGCTAAGGAATTATAATTTACTGTGCATGGCGCGCCAAGGCTGCAATCCGCCATAGTCATTTTGAGGTATATTTTGACGCTGGGACACAAACAAGTTATTTGCAGAATAATTAGTTGCCCGAACTGGAACTGGCATAAATGGTTTTGAGGCTTCTGGTCTCATATTAGCTTCAGGTGTACTCATCATATGATTGTTTACTGAATCGAAGTCACATTCAGATGGTTGATTATTTACAACATTTTGTCTTACTAAAAATAAGTTTTGTGAATTTCAAAAAATTACATCTTAGTTCCGCGCAAATATACCTGCAAATTTGTCATAACCATGTAAAGAGGGGCCAGCAACTGAAGCTGAAGGGCAATTTAATGATAATTCTCTCGTGGGCTCTGGCACAGGAGCATTGGATGTACTCAACTGCTCGGAATTATTTTCTTTGCTCACCAAATACGGGTTAATAAATAGATTTGATGGTGAGTTCAACGTTTGATTTAACTCCACATAGAAGTTATCGTTTGCAGGTCTTTCATCATAAGTTTCTCGTTTTGGTTCTTGAAGTCCTATTTTGCTGTTTTGTGTAATTTCTTCTTCATTGAGGTAATTAGTTTCGGAGTCACTATCACTACAAACAATTATTATTTCATGGTTTCTTGGACATGAATTAACCGCCTTATCATTATCAGAATTTTTATTTTGTTGTTTACTTTGAGGCAATTCCAATTTCTTTCTTTTCGATCTTTCTGGCGAAGTTGATGGATCTGAAATCAGTTCCTTAAGATTAGTTTTATACAAGTCATTACTTTTAAATTTAAAAGACGAAGAGCGATTTAGTAGCAAAAATATTTCGTTGAACTTAGACAACAGTTGACTGGAATTTATAGGCTCTTTCATAGATATAAAATTAAAAATTCTCGTGGTATCAATCAGGGAACATACTCTACCCGACAGAAAAGAATAATCGAAATCGGTCCACGCGTTACGAAGTTAGACTAGACTACTCCTCCTCTACCCCCCCCCCCCCCCCACCTTAGTACCAAATTATTCTCCTATTAGCAATGGAGGATCAAAGTTAGGTGCCACCCCCACTCCATCAAAATTTTATTTTTCGTGGTATCAGCCAGGAACATACTCTACCCAACAGAAAAAGAATTATACAAATCCGTCCATGCGTTACGAAATTAGACTACCCCTCCCCCACCCAATTTTTTTCTCCTATTAGCAATGGGGGATCATACTCTGTACAACAAAAAAAGAACAATTCAAATGGGTCCGCGCGTTACAAAGTTAGGTTTCACCACCACCCCGCCCCCTCAAAAAGTTTTTTGACATGGTACCAATCGGTGAACATATTCTACCCAACAAAAACATCAAAATCGGTCAACGCGTTACGTTACGGTTA
Source organism: Leptarthrus brevirostris (assembly GCA_964036015.1). Classification (NCBI taxonomy): domain Eukaryota; kingdom Metazoa; phylum Arthropoda; class Insecta; order Diptera; family Asilidae; genus Leptarthrus; species Leptarthrus brevirostris. Next base: position 14,528,797 of record OZ038373.1, read on the forward strand.
AAAATGAGAGACAACCAACGATCTGTCGATCCTCTATATGTCAATGTCCTCAGAGATTGTAAGATCGTAAATAACTTTAATAGCCTTTCTTTATACTTTGTCTAATGCCGACAGTGTTGTATGGCCGTCATTGCCAAAATATAGGCATTATATTTGAGTCTTGACCTGATGTGGGACATGTAAATCAACGCCAAGTCAGACGGAGTAAAGTATTTGTTACGTCTCTGTAGAAAACCCGAGCATATCATCGCATTTTTAGCGACTGAAAAGATCTGGTCGGTCCAGATATGGTTACTGAATATCTCCATATCAAAGATGTTTAGAGAGGACAAATTGGGTATATTCACGCCCTCGACAAATATGGGTTGAGGACGAGCTGGGTATTTTTAAAAGGACACGACACAGCACTGAGGTTTGGATGCATAAAATATAATACGATTTGCTCTGCTCCAAGCGAGCATTGTAGAAATGTCGTTATTTTATGATCCAAACATGTGAATGTTGATTTCTGTAAAGTTCGCCCGAAAATTCGTTACTCAATCAAAAGAATATGTAAAACCAAGTGTGCTGTGTTCGGTGAAAATATAAATAGGATTGAAAATTAACGATATAATATCATTAATAAAAAGAAGAAGTAAGGTTGGTGAGGAAACTGATCCCTGTGGTACATCGGCATTTATTACGTAAGGATCAGATGTAATTCCGTCTATTATTACACGGAGCAGCATACCAGACTCTGTAAAAACATTTTCAAATATCAAGAGACGATTTTTTTATTGAGACAATGATTCCAACGCACCGTTAAAGTAGCTAGTAAGTCTATGGGCGGAAACCGTATTGGCACATTACTCGTTTACCGTACTGGAATAATACTTGTTATGAAGTGCAATTCTACTGTAGTTGGAGAGGCCGTAAATCTCTCGTTTTTTACGTATCGGCTGAACGGGAGCAAGGGACCGTGCAGACGGAAACACTCCTCCAACACACTCCAGGTGCGAGAAAACAGAATTTGTGCACACGTTGAGTTTAAAGAATACCTTAAAAATTTCTCGAATGCGAAATGGTAGCAGTGCTGCTAGTGCACTACGATGATGATGGCAGAGGATGCGATGAAGGCGCCAAGTACGAATTCGCAACAAATAAGTTGGCTTTGTCGAAAGAGGCAGTATAAGCATTCCCATTATACTATCATTATGAAGGCCACACGTAAAATTTAACCTACCTCATTATAATATTTTATTAAAATCTAATTTCCATTTAGTAATAAAAGTCATTGGATATATTGGACCTATATATACAGGGTGTTTTAGATCTACTATGCCAAAATAAGTGGGGTGATAGATCTCACTTAGCCAATCAGAAATATGAATGGCAGGGGGGGGGGGCAATCCCAACCGTTTGGGAGTTACAGGGCGATTCATAAATTTACAACTTTCATGGTATGCACATCTCTATTTTATTTTTATCTTTTGATCTACTCAACGTAGCGCGATCAAATAAACGCCAAAGTATGAACTACTAAATGAATTTTCCAAAATTATTTTCAACAATATTGATCTAACTCCTACCGCTGCAGGTACAGTCGGTCACTTGTGAAAGTGAAAAATATGTTTCACAATTACCTAAAATTCAGCATTTTGCAGAATTTTCCCCGAAATTTATGTTAATAATGCACCTGTTTTTAATTTTAATTAAATTGCCTATCTTATTTACCTTTTCAAAAAAATGAAATAATGAGGTTGTCAGCGATTTCTGAGGATGCGATTTTCTAGTCCTTTCTCCATCATGTTATGTTTTACCTTTTGGAAAGGCAATAAGATGGGCAATTTAATAAAATTAAAAAACAGATTACATACATTTCGGAGAAAATGTGGGAAAATGCTGAATTTTAGGTAATCGAAAAACAGTTTTCTTCACATTTAAAGTGACTGCACTTGCAATGGTAGAAGTTAGATGATCGACATTGCTGACAAGGTCATTGAGGTGGTACTACCCAAACGCAAAAAGGTTCGTTAACCCAAGATTTTAGTCCGAAAATGAAAGTGATTTTTTTAATAATTCAGTAAAGTAATACTTTTTGGCTAGACTGCAGTTTGTTGTAACTTTTTAAGTTAAAATGACACGCGGAAAAGCGATACCATCTCATCTGAGAAAGTTAGTAATTGAAGATTATAAAAAAAAGAAATCTTCTTATGAAATTGCAAAAAAAATTTAAACTTTCAAGATCTACAGTGCAGTGTATAATTATTTTGTTCGAGACTACTGGAAGTATTGAGAAAAAACAAATACCAGTATGAGCAAGATTGACTATAAGTCAAATTTTAAGTTAAACAAACAAAATCGTGCTGCAACAGAGTCGGGAATTTGTACAATAGGTGTGAGAGTATAGGAAAAAGTGTATTTGTGGATACCTGTAGAAGGATGAGGGAAAAGGGTTATAAATCTTATAAGTTAAATTTTCTGATATTCTGTTATGGAATCCCACAATAATCTCTAAATTTTAAGGCTAAGGAGAAACAATTTTTAACCGGTATGCAAAAAAAGAAACGCCTCGCTTTTGCTAAAGCCCACGAAAATTGGACACTTAATCAGTAGCGATCAGTTATATGGAGTGATGAGGCACGTTTTGAGTTGAACATGAAATTCTATAAAAAAACCCGTCATTCGAAAAAAAAAACTGATAATCCGTGCTTCACTAATACTACAATAAATAGGACTTCACTTCATTATAACTACAATAAATAGCACTGCGTACCAGACTATTCTGCAAAATTATCTTCTTCCATAAATAGCTGCTTTGGAAATACCAGGGGGCGAATATATTTTCCAGCAGGAATGTAGCCAGTTGTCATACGGCGAAATCACAAAGCAATGGGTTCAAGAACATGAAGTTCCATAAATGCAATGGCTATTAAATAGCCCGGACCTTTCTCCCATTGAGAACATATATTGAAAAATGAAAAAGACATTGAGGTCTTCTCCCGCTGCCACAATGGATGTTCTTCGTAGGAAAGTACAAAAGCATCTGGGATTCCATAATACCAGCTGAGTGTGAAGAACTAGTAATCACTATGCCTAGACGTATGCAGGATGTTATCCAACGAAATGGTAACGTTACTAAATGGTAGAGAAAAGTTTACGCAATTCCTGTAAGTTAATTTAATGTTTAGCAGGCTTATTTCTCTTTGAAATAGAATGCGGATTTCTTTTTTTTTAGTGAATTATGTTGAAACATTTGATGGATTTTTATATAGTATTCATATTAATAAATTTTCAGGTTACATAATTCTTCGTTTTCATATTTTGCAACTTAAATTTATTACATTTGGTAATATTTTATTTTTGAAAATTTGAACGTTCCTCTTCTGTGCGCAACTGCCTAACGCACAACAAAATGCACAAAACAAAATATACTCACAATAGGATTTCAAAACATTCAAACTGTTACTCGATCGTTCGTAGTTTCAATAAAAAAAATTTTGATTCAAAATTGTAATTTGTACAAGGTAGACGATCCTTTTTGCCGCAAGAGGGGGCGGGGGCTCCCGTTAGGGGGCCCGGTTGGCTCGCGGGCCTCGTAGGAGGCTGTCCTATAGGACTCCACCGCGAGGTAATGTCTGCTAGACGGTTCCGTGGTGGTCCTCCTGGAGGGGGGAGGGGGGTTTTAGCCGGTAGGACTGGTCGTTGGCCAGGTGAGTCCGGCACACGGGTGGCTTTAGCCACTTAGGTGCGTAAACGCATTTCCCCGCTCCCAAAAAAAAAAAAAATAACTTTGCCAATAGACTTTATTATTAAAAATTCATTTTTATTTTGGAACTAAAATCGTGGATAGACGAATCTTTTTGTTGACTAAATCAAAAGATAAAAATAAAATAATGATTTGCATACAAATCAAATTGCAAATTTATGAAACACTCTGTACCTCCCAAACGGTTGAGATTGCCGCCCCCACACCCCTCAAATACAATTGTTTGTTTGCCTAGGTGAGATCACTGTATATAATAACGCACACAGCCGGCAAACCTATATTTCCGTAAGTTATCTATAAAAAATGATATACTTCTTATATTTACATGATTTGCATGCTAAAAGGTTAAAGGTTAACTAAAAAAAATAGTGTACATTATCATTAGAATCTGTTTTCCCATAACAGAAAATAACTTGTATGCAAAAGCTAAATTCAATTAGATAATTTGGAGTTTATATTTAATTTATTAGTAAAAATTTAATTGTTAAAACTGATATTTTTTAAAGAGCATCATAAATACTAATCTCCCACTTACTTTTATATTTAATTCCCCTTTTTTCATTATTTAAATCATCATCAGAAAATCCAAAAAAATCAGATGATGATATGTCACTTATACGATCCTCATACGAAGGACTCCTGCATGACGAAATTTTCTCGTCTGAAGTTTGAAAATCCATATCTAGCAAAAGTAAAGAGTGAGTGTTTGATGTTTTAAAAACTAAGAGGAGATTCAGTTTCAGGGTAATCAATTGGAATAAACTTTAACCTTCTAGCACTTTATCGTAAATATAGGAAATACATAATTGAATAGAATTAAAAGACAATGAATTGCCAGACCACGCATTACTGACTTTGATCCTATTTAAATTCTCGGTTTTGGATATATATTATCAATAATTACTTACTTTTCCGTTCCAGATGTTTTAAATGTTCAACGCTTGCATCACTTTCGGGGTGAGCTACTTCCAGACCATGCCTAATCTGGGGTACAAGTGGACTTACACGTGGTGACTGAGCAAAATCAGTGTCTTCAACAATTTCTTCTGAAGAAGATTCACCGCATGTATTAGCAATTTCCTTCCTTTGTACATTACTCTGTTTAATTCCAGATGTGCTTGGCATGGGAAATGACCATTCGCATATTTCTGATTGTTTTACATTCGTCGCAGATGATGTTTCTCCAATTTGATCTTGATGACTTGTAGCATCTGATAAAACATTTGGAGATTTGGATACGGACAAGTTGTCTATAAACAAAATTTTCCCTTTTTAATAATTTCCGCAGTTTTGAAGTTATATAAAATGTAAAAAATAAGTTAGAATTTGATAAAAAAATAAACTGGTAAATGTCATCGGGACCATACAATTTGACATAATGCCACTGAATTAATCTAAACTTTTATTCTGCGATTTATTCAAACGTAGGATTCAAACAAATTTATTTTTGCATAGGAGGAATATACAACATTTCAAATATATAAGCGGTTTCTAAAAGAGAAAAAGGATTAAATTGTAATATTTAATTAAGTTGGTTAGTCATTGAGACATTAAATGTTAGTCACTGGGACAAGTACGAATTGGGTTTCTCAAAATAGCGCTATAAATTCGAACTTCTGGATCCTCCTTTCTTTTCAAATAGCACTTCTTAAAACGGTCAGTACTCATTATGACCCTATATGAAAGTCAATCAACTACTGAATTAATAAAATAAACATAATTTAATGAAAACATACCCAACTTAGATAAACTTTAAAAAAATACCGACTTAATATCTTATGTTATCATTTTAACAAGTGTACTTCACAAATAAGAAAACCAACAGCTAAAAAAGTAAAAAAAAACTGATAAAAATGTTTTTTGCAAGAGTATAGGCTAGTGAACTGTGTTCGTTAACTGCCCTTAAAGAACATATGTACACTCGCGTACAAAATATTAAGACACTATCTCATTTGTTATTATTAATTTGGAAATTAGAGGTATTGGTTTCACTTTGCATAGAATGGCCGATATACATTATTCAATTTAAACTTAGTTTTTTTGCATTTTATTTATACTTATTAGAGTAATTAAAAGAAAGAAACGTGTGTTAGTAACTAATTGTAAAAATTCTTGAAACTTAATAAGTAAATTTGACCATAAAAAAGTTATTGATTAAAACGCAATGTTGTTAAGCTTATTAATGAAAAATTAAAGACATAAAAACTTACCATATCCACTGTCTTTGCTTAATCGGTCTTTTCGTAACTGAAGCAACGGCTGAAGTGTACATGTTTCTTCAATATTCTCTTTGGCTATTTCGAAAAGTTCAAAATATTTCTTAACATTCCTGTTTCGAATTTTAATTGAAAAAGCTTCAGCACATTTTAAATTCAAATCTTCATTCTGATGGACCATAAAAATTTTTCGTCCCTCTATATCTTGTGATGAGACTAATCCTCGCTTATTTCTAAAGGTTTCAAAGTCCTTTGTCGAAAATGAAGCTAAATATTTCTGTGCAAGTATTTTTCGCCCAAAATTCGTAATGTACTCCGAAAATGATATTCTCGGTAAAAACATTCGTCCGGTGTACTGTTCTATGTCTTCCAATTTACCAGTTTTATAAAAACCTTCCAACGGTGCACTTATTGCATATTTTTCCATTTTCGATAAAATTCCAATTTTCAGCTTTGAGAATTTCAACAAGACTAGATAAAAGTTAACCTTTCCTTCATTCATCAATGTAAGCTGATCAGATAGAGATTTTTCAGAACTTTCTAATTGTGATTTATTCCATAAATAAACGGAATCCGATGGAGTTCCTCGACCAACGTGAACAGTTTGAATGCCTTCACCTTGATTTACATTAAAAACTATATTCACAGGTTGTCTACTATTCGTTATAGCATGATTCATTAAAGAATATGCAGAATTTGATACACTTGAGTTTGCGGAATCAGAAAATATCTTGTCTAGTTGTAACATTGCTAATTTTTCTTTGTATTCATTAGACTCTTCAGGTCTAAGAGATTTAAACGATTCAAATAATTTATGTGCTGTTTCTTCTTGCGGTTGTGATTCGAGTTCTCCATCACTTGATAATGTTTCAACAGATTTATTTGGTTCGTCACACGAAAGTTCCACATCTCCTTCCTTCCTGATAAATTTACTTTCTTGTAGCCCCTTTTGTACAGCATTTGTCACATAATCTAAATCTATAAGTGCTTTCTTAAATTCAGGAAGCGAAAAGAGATATCCCAAGAGTAACGTAGGTTTCTGTAATTCTGGCAAGACGTAAGTTATGTAAAACTTCTTTCTACAGTTCTCAATAGGTTGAACCCGGAGGTTTTGAGCGCGATGCTTTTGCGCTCGTGGAAGTGGAATACGAATCTTAAGTTTGTTCTGTGTTTGTGCTGATGATGATTGTTCTTGAACAGCTTCACCAAATTCATCTTTAAGCTTTTCCAAAAAAGACGGTTCAATTATTATGAATCGTTCAATTCTTGGACTAGCGAAGTATTTAATAGTCAAAAAGTGCAAGTTTTCTATTACAATAGTGTACGTCTTGACAGGGGTTTCATTGCTTTCATTTCGAAGCAAAAATTTCCAATGATTTGGAAATTTCTTGCTGCAATTTTCTTCATTTAAAAAATCAAAACTGAACTCTTTCGTATTTGAACTGATTAGTGGCTCAAAAAATGCTCCATAGAATGTATTGAGTATTTGTTCTGGTGTGATTTGAACATTTTCCTGAATCTTTCGGGAACGGAGGTTGTATCGGGTTGATGATCGATTCGCCTAGTGGTTTAAAAGAGAATTATATTGAATGAGTTTGAAGAACATTCTGTTCAACCGTCGTCACCGCCCTCAAATTAAATTATAGACACTACCGTTAAAAAAGAGCGGTTCTACGCAAATTCTTGGATAATTCTTTCCACCACTTCCAAGTAAGCGGTATAATTCAGTTTCGTATCTGTTCAAATCATGACACTAAAAGCTGGATGGTTTTATAGACAAATAATTCATTAGTTAAGTTTTTAAAAATTCAGATACCATTCGAACAGATTATAAATTTAGAAATCGGAAGTGATCTGCACTAGTTTCCGACACTTAATTCTTTATATGACTTTGTTGTTCATTGAATTGATTACTATTAAGTAACACTGAGCCCTGTTACACAGTAAACCAGGAGTCGAAATATTTTTTTTAATAGTCGTATATCTCTGAGTGCAGAGTTCTCGCAGAGTACAGACGTGTGTGCGATCATTGCGGCTAAACAAACAGAGTAATTTTTTGTACCAACGTAGTAGTTTTTTGTTTATTTCTTAAAATGAAATCGCGAAACGAAAGATTTTTAATTTCGAATTGCGAGTTGGAGTCTCTGAGTTTATTTGACATTTGGAAAAAAAGAAGAGTAAGTATTTCCGAACTAGATTTAAATTTTGTTGGGTGACTCGGGTGACAGTGAAACATTTAATCATGGGTAACACTGAATCATGTCAGTAGGTCTGCCTGTTTACTGGAAAGTTTTTACACAAAACCGACTTGAAGAAATTTGACAGTCGAGTAATTTCCCCTTTTGCCCAAATTTTACACACGCTGATGAGTGTGGACAACATTTCGGCAGAATTCTTCCTCTTCTTTTATGGTTGACAACTTACAGCTGATTGATATTTGGCAAGTTACAGCTTATAAATTAACTTTTCCAGTAAATTTTTATTCATTTTTATTTATTTTTACGATTTCTTGTAAACGATCTGTTGTTTGTATTGAAATTTACTTTGACAGTCCTTTAGTTGCCATCAATTTAGCCAAAAAGCGTCTGTTAACTTTCGCATTTTCATCCCTTCCACCAGAAAAATAACTTTTACTTGATTTTTACCCACGTTTTACACACAAAAGTAAATAGACAGACCTAGTGTAACCCATATGCATTTGGGTTACACTGAAACCTGCCACGTAATGTAATTACTTCTTTTTATTGCCACGTAATCGAGTACGAAAAACTATAATCGGTATACGTACATAAGACCAAATGAGAACTGCCTTTGATGGAAATGGTAAATAACGAAAATAAGAGTATAAGAAGTGTAGCTGTACTAAAAGGTATTTCATACCGCACATTCTGACCGTATTGAAAAAAAACAAGAGAGGCAGTAGAAAATGTGAGACTTACTCCCAACTAGCCGTAATAGAATATTTAACGATGAACAAGAAAAGCTATTGACTGATTACATTATAACATGTAGCCAAATGTTTTACGGTCTACCATTATTATAATGCCGGAAAGTAGGTTATGAAATGGCAGTAACAATTGCAATTAAAGTTCCACAAAAGTGGAATGAAGAAAAACTGGCTGGTATAGAATGTCTATACAATTTTAGAAAGTGATACCTAACTTGAGCTTGAGAACACCTGACGGTTGTATTTTAGATAGGGCAACAGCATTCAATCGTCATAATGTAAACATTTTCTCCGACAAACTACACGAGGTCATGCAGCGAAATACAGTTTTTGCAGATGGAAGATGGATCTACAACCTTGACAAAACAAGTACAGTAGACTCTCGATAATTTTCGGTCCTCGGGACCAGAGATGCCGCCATTTAATAAAATTTAAAAAAATGAATGAATGAATGAAAGAACAATAAAATACTCAAAAAATATGTTGAACGAGATGACCGAGGAGAGGCCGCCAATAATCGACCGGCAAATTATCGAGAGTCTACTGTACTGTGAGAGTCCAAAAACTACACAAGATACTTGCAACCAAAGGAATAAAACAAGTTAGTAAAGCAACCAGTGGGGAGAAAGGAACTCTGGTAACCACCTGTTGGATAATAAATGCAACTGGATACTCCCATCCACCGGTACTGATTTTCCCGCGTTCACTTTAAGCTACACATGTTAAATGGTGCACCTACTGCTTCATTGCGACTAGCATCAACAACAGCAGCATCCGGTTGGATGAACTCAGACTTATTTATAGAAGTTAAAGCACTTTATTAAACATTCTAGCAGCAATAAAGATAGCACAGGCACACAAAAATAAAGTTCTGATACAGAAAGGTGAAGTACCTTCTGGAACGTTTTTCGGTGTGCTAAGAACGAATCTGAGGTCATAATTTACCCATCACCCTTAGATTTCGCCCCAGCACCCCCAAAGAGTCAAAATAAATAACTCATTCTACTTTTTTGGAGTACTGAAACCGAATATGACAAATATTTTAAAATTATTAAATTACATTGAAAAACGTAGAATGAGATACTTATTTTGAATTTTTATATGATGTGAAAATTTGACCATTTGGGGGGTGCTGGGGCGAAATCTAAGGATGATGGGTCAGTTCTGACCTCAGATTCGTTTTTAGCACACCGAAAAACGTACCAGAAGGTAATTCACATTTCTGTATGAGAACCTTTGTCACGCTTTCAAGAAAACCGGAGTATTTCAACATGACAGAAACGTGTTCACCGATCTAGATTTTCTTCCAAGCGAAGTTACAGACAGGCCACTGACGGTAGAAGATCTAATAAGCAAACAAATAGAACGTGCGCAAAATAATTTAAAGACTTCTGCTGTGCTTGAAGAACCGATTAGAAGAAAAACACCCGATCCCGGAACATCTCACCAATTTATAAGTCCACAGGAATTTCGAGGATTGCCAAAGCCAGTACCTAAACGATGGCGTGAGATTAAAAATCAGATGAAAAGGCCAAAACCGAAAAAGAGGAAACTTTTACAAGAATCCGAAAAACTCTACAGCAGATGAAGAAGACGGATTCAGTGTTCATGCAGAATACGAATTAATATCATTTGAGGAAACCGAAGGTAAAGAGCACAATGTCATAACTCCAACATATTTTAAAGCGTTAGGAAGATCACGGGAAGAAGGAGATTGTGCATTGGTGAAATTCGACCTGAACAGTACGAAAATCTTTTACATAGCTAAAGTCTTAGAAGCAAATAAAAGCAGAATCCCAATTGCAAGTAAGTTTTCTAAAAAAATATTTTTTGACCAACTGCTGTTCATTTCATTTCATTTCATTTGCCAGATGTCCCAGATCTTTCTATTGTTCCAAGGGCTGATATAAAGATGATTCTACCTTCTCTGTTCCTAATGACATAGACTTGAAGAAACGAATTATTCAACATAAGAAATTATAAGAATTAGTCAGCATAAGAACCTCGTATCTTTCCACGCGATCTAAGTACTTCAATAAATTAATTATTTACGGAAAAACTGAATTTTCTTCAAGTATCCCTATTAATGTGGGACACCCACACCCTACACCCATGGAAGTAGGCTCGCCAAATTTAAGTAAAATTCATTAATTCAACTCCTTAAACGACTCAAAAAATTTGGTGCAGTTCGATGCGCTATATGTACGTATGTTTGTGCAATATATTTGTCATGCGAACTTATTTTTGTTTCAAATCTGGATTTATATTCGTTTGTAGTTTTTGTTCCAATAAATTCAAATAGTTTTTATTATTTATTTATTATTCATCATCTCTAAAATATGAACAAGGCCGTACAATAATTAGTTCATCTTTTCGAGAGTCGACTGTATTTAGTATTTGGAGATTATCGGACAGAAATATATTTTGATTTGAACATATAAAACTAAGGAAGCCTTTTCAAAATAATTTGCATTTACCGAAAGAAAGAATTGTTTACATAATTTAAGGCACTTTTCACAAAAATAAAAAACAAAATACATTCTATGAATTACAGAGAACTTAAAACTAAACAAAATAATAAAGATATTTCAACAACTTTGTCCGGATATCGAAGCTGGTATTTTAGTAGCCTGATAGAAGAAATTTCATTTATTAAAACGCGTCCGCATAGTTAAAATATACCAAAAAAAACTGTTCAACTGTTACCGTCTTATGGAGAATATGATAATGATAATCGCATTAGAGAGTAAAGAGGAACACATTTCTTTTGATATACATATACAGTCTCAGTTTTATTTAAACTTTCTAAAACTATTGACTATTTGGAGAGAATGAAATGAACTTTGCGTGCTGAGCCTAAACAGTTCTGTAGGTTCGGAAATTCTAAGCGTAATTCTGATGGCTATCCTTTTGTGTTGAGTTTTGGTGACGTCGGCATATTTCTCGTTTGGTCCTGATGATATCCCTGGTTGCTTTGTAAAGACCTGTCGCATGTACCTAGTTTCTATACTACTTATCACTTATTTACTATAATAAACTATTGCTTGCTAAATTACGGAAGAACTATCAATTTTCGTCCCCTGCAGCCAAATAACAGATTTTTTAACAGACCGGTTTCAGCAGGTAAGAGTTGGAAATGAAATATCCAAATGTGAACACATATATAATGGTGTGCCACAAGGGTCGGTTCTCGGAGCGCTATTGTTCTGCCTATTTATTAATGATCTCCCTGACTTGCTTCATGATGTCAACATACACCTTTACGCCGATGATGTGCAGGTTTACTTATCGAGGCAAATTCGATTAATTGAAAATTATATAGACAGTCTAGATTCCGATTTAACTAACTAGGCAGAAAGAAACAAACTCTCGTTGAATCCATCTAAGTTCACGTGCATTTCCTGTTATAGGAATGATTTGCATCTTTCCGACCTTCCTCCCATATACCTAAATGGAGTACTTCTTCAGTATACGAATGAAGCAAGAAGCCTCGGAGTGCGTTTAAATAACAAGTTGAGTTGATGTGATCATGTAAAACAATCTCTTATGCAAATCTACAGCGGTCTGAGACAACTTTGGTTGTCGGCTAGATTGGTTTCGGTTAATTAAAGATAAAGCTTGTTAAATCAGCTGTGCTGCAGCATTTTACATATTGTAGTACTATTTACTGTTTTAGATGCTAAATGTCATCGCACACTTAAGGGGGAAGGCCACTGTGATGGGTCAAAAAAAATATTTTTTTTTGTCTTAAATTAAAGTTTATATATTCAAAAATATGTGTACAAAATTTCAGGTCAAAATTTCAAAAATTTACTGAGTTACAGCCAGTTTAGTGAGAGTAGGTAGACCGACTGTTTTTCGCTTGACGTTCCAATGAGAATGGCACGCCCCTAAGTCCCTTGCTCAAACGTATTTATCAATAGATGATTTATTGGGGTTCTTTTCTTCGAATTTCTTTTGTTATTGCTATATAAATATATTGTTCTATTGCTATATAAATCTGGTTTGTACTGGCTTTACAATATAATAGCTCTATCTATCGATTTAGGTACCTAGAAGTTGTGATTTGATAGCGAGAAAAATGGACTGCACGTTTTTCTCGAAACGACTTTTTTCAAACTGATCGCATCGATAACTCGGTCAATTATTAACCGATTTTCAATTATTTGTTTTTGTTTTGTTCGTATTTGCAGTGGCTAAGGTTAAGCGTAGCCGATTTAAAAAATTTTAATTTTTACTATTTTTAAGGCTGTTTTAAAACAAAAAAAACGGTCGAAAAAATGAAAAAATTTTCAATTGGTTGCCATTTTGTGAAAAATCAAAATAAAAAAAATCGGTTATGCACAACGATAACTACATTCATATAGATTATAAAAAACTTTAATTTTTTTTTCAAATAAGCCGTTCTTGAAAAATCGATGCGACCATGGAGAAGGAATTTTTTGTTGGACTCTACGGCAACGCTCATATCTTTAAGACTATTTAATATTTTTTAATAACAATTTATGTAAATATTGTTGAATGTACACTTAATAAAATAAAAAAAAACATCCTGATACTCCTTTATTTTCCCGGTCAAAAAAATTCCCGAAAATCACTCATTTTTTCGGTCGTCACAGTGGCCTTCCCCCTTAATGTCGCTTTCAATGATTGTGTAAGATTTGGTTATGGATTAAAACGGTTTGAACATGTATCTGAAGAGAGGCTTATGGTCTTTGGATGCACATTGAGTACCTACCTTAATATAAAAGCATTCCTGTTTTTACATAAGCTTATTAGTACGAAATCTCCCACATATTTGTTTGAACACGTGCAGTTGTTATCATCAAATAGACATAGAAGCCTTCTTATTCCTCGAACGTTACACCTTGTTGGGCGGCGCTCTTTTTTTGTTCATATTGTACGATTATGGAATTCTCTTCCCAGTCATGTCGGGAGGCTTGGTATGTCGGAGCCGTTTAAAGAGGCATTGGGGCAGCAATTTACTGCGACGAATTGATGATTCAAGGATGAACATAGTCTTCTGTCAGCACAGTTTATACTGGTTTTCTTGCACATTTCTTTATTAATGTTTAATTTTTAATTCATTATGACTTCTCTTGTTTTCCAAGTAAATGTTTACAAACATTTTTCAAGTATACCTTTGTAAAAGATGTCAATCTTTGTATACAGGCCAAATAAATTATTATTACTTCCTAACGATATTAATACCACCTCCGGTGGTAACTTCTTTATTTTACGTTCGTAAGACCTATTTTGGAGTATGCTAGTCCAGTGTGGTCTCCATTTTATGCGACTCATATTAATTGTATTGAGGCGGTATAGCGTAGATTCGTAAAATTTGCCCTTCGCGGCCTTCCTTGGATCGATCCTCTTTGGCTGCCTAATTACGCTGACCTATTAAAGTTCATTTCATTGGAGTTCTTTGAAATTAGACCGAGACAAAACTCCAAGGCGCGGCTAATTTCCCCGAACTGCTGAGGACTCTGTATTTATCGATTCCTGCTCGCCCCTTAAGGAACCATTGCTTTTTGCATATTTCCCACCACCGCACTAATTGTGGTATGCATGAACCTATTGCATCTATGTCTCGTCTATAATAATAATTTAAAGTTTACTGATTTTCACTTGTCGAGACCTCAACTGAGCAGTCAGCTTTGTTATTGTTACTTTTCTATTTCTTATGTAATTATATTGTTATTTTGATGTAGTAGTCAGTAATTGATGAATCTTAATATATAAATAAAAGCGATGTCCGAAAACTAAAAAACTGATTTTTTTGTTTCACTTTCCGGACACGCAATAATTTAATGAGTTAAATAAAATTAAGATTAAATATTATATAAAATATTGATAGAATAGAAGTTAGAATGAAACTGTGACAAGAGTACTTCAGAGGCTCCAACTGGAAATGGTTACGTAAAAATTAATTTCCTCTAAAGGAACAGACTTAATCGATAATTTATTAAATAACAATGGTTGTCTGTAAAGAAGGTAAATTGATTAGAAACATGAGCCATTCAAAATTCTTTGCAGATAGAATTAATGTGGACAAACCTCTTTGGGATGTTAACACTTTTGTGGGTCGATTTAAGTACTTTGCTTGGATGACTGATCCCCGAACTTGCGTTACGCCAACAGAAGAGCTTTATAAGGCTAAATGTCTTGTTGAAAGATATCGAAAACAACAAGAACCGGCCGGAACTACTCAGGAGCAAGTAATTCACGCAATGAAATTATATGCGTCCGCTTTTCACCCTGATACAGGTGAATTGCAAACATTTCTTGGCAGAATGAGTTTTCAGGTACTATTACTCTTCAATATTAATGAAAATAATTGCTTAATAGCTTCTCTTGTAGGTACCCGGTGGTCTTCTAATTACAGGAGCAATGTTAACTTGGTACAAAACAAACACGGGGGTTATATTTTGGCAATGGGTTAATCAATCTTTTAATGCTTTCGTCAATTATACAAACAGAAATGCTAACACGCCAACATCAGTAAATCAATTAGGTGCAGCATATGCGTCTGCCACTTTAAGTGCTATGATCACTGCCATCGGCTGTAAAAGTTTTTGGCAAAAACGAGCGTCACCATTAATGCAGGTATACCACCTATGGAAATTATTTTTTTTAATACTCACACTGTATTATTACAGAGGTATGTACCATTTGCTGCAGTCGCAGCCGCTAATTTTGTAAATATACCCATGATGAGACAAAATGAAATCACCAAAGGAAAGAGGTAAAGGATGAAAATGGTAATATCGTTGGAAAAAGCCGATTAGCAGCTGTAAAGGGTATAACTCAAGTGGTTATCTCAAGAATTGTTATGTGTGCTCCTGGAATGCTGTTGCTTCCAATCATAATGGAAAAACTCGAAAATCGATATCCGAAATTTAAGCAAATGACTTATTTGCATGGTCCCTTCCAAACCGTTTCAGTTGGATTCTTGTGAGTAGAAGAGTATTAAGGTATTAACTCTAATTTCATTACTCTTGTAGCCTTTTGGTCATAGTACCCGCTGCTTGTGCATTGTTTAATCAAACATGGTAAGTATCTGTCTACTCTATACAAAATACGTTAACATTTGTTTAACTTTTAGTTCACTAAAAACGAGCACAATGAAGTCCTTTGAGTCGGAACTCTATGACGAAATGATCCAGCGAACTAAGGGAAATGTCCCAGAAAAAGTTTATTTTAATAAAGGGTTGTAAGCCAAAGATGACTTTATTTTAATTTTCTTTGCACTCTGCTATTTCGTTTCAACTGTCGAAATTTTCCACACGAAGTACATCAACTGAATGATGTGTCCTTGCTCAAAAAGAGCATGTGTATCCCTTAAATTTTGCATATGGATGTTTGATATCCAAGCTATGAATATGCCGACCGAGTTTAAACAGTTCCGTGGGCCCTTTCCTTATTATTTACAAATAAAGTGGAGAGCGTCCGAATACTAGAGCATGTCCGGAAACTAGTGCAGTTACCCTACCATTCGAATAGAATATAATATTTGAAATTGGAAGTGATCTGGGCATTGACCCTTTGCTGCTATTTCCCAATAAATCCTTTCTTCTCTAAACAAAAGGTAATAACATTATCGACTTGTAATTGGATTTGTTGACTAATTTTCATGAAATTGGAGGCATCAAGTTCACCAGCATTAATATTCCTTGACCTTAAAGTTTATATTTACGTGAATACTAACGCAGGTTCGGATTTTCATAAATTGTGTAGGACTTACCATTTTACTTCAAACTTCTGAAACAATCGAAAATATTTATTTTAAATAAATAAACTACTATAACCGTGGTGCAACTTATAAATACTCAAGCGTCTGACGACTGCATAAAAGCTTTACAGACAAGAACAACACAATTCCGTGAAGTTAATGAATTTTGGACGATAAATTCACTCCAAGTTCATTCTCGCCAACCTCTGCAATCACTGCAAACAGCCTGCGCCGCTGACTACTATCGACTATTCATCAGAATTCACAAAGTCACTTTTAAAATTGCAAGTATTTCTTCAAAACAAAATATTTTATGAAAATTCCATTATGGTGCTAAATATTACTCTACTACAATTTTCTTTATTGTGTCGTTTATTATCTGTCAAAGAATGTTAAACAATACATTCAATATAGGGCGTTTTAACTTTTGATTATTTTTTTAAATTTTGTTGTTTTGTAGAAGATCTTAAGTCCCGCCAAGCTTTTTTTTTTATTATTTTCGGAACAAGCTACCCGGACAAGAATGCTCCAAAGATACAAAGATATTCGATCGCTTTCAAGTTTTTTTATATATATGATGATGCCAAAGCTCAGGGGATGCCCTATGATGCTTAAGCACAGCCTTGGCAGGAAAGGAATTAAGGATGAGGGAAATGGGTTAGGTGGTTGGGTGAAGGAGGTGTCGATGTACGCCCCGTTTGAAAGTTTCAGGCTCATAAGAAGAGGGAAAAACAGAAGATGGTAAACTGTTCCACAATCGTGTTGTTCTGCTTAGAAAAGATTCCCGAAATTTGACGGTATATGGAGAGTATATGGGTCGGAGCGATTTGTAGATCTTGTATCACGCGTTGCCATGTGTCTACAAGGAATCAGGCTAGCAATTTCGTTAGAACAACGTCCATGGAAATAACGATAGAAGAGTGACAGACAAAGTGGAATAATGGACAGGCTTCAGAAGCTTCAAAATATGGGAATGAGAGCGATTCTTCAATGTAACAGGTATGTGTCTGTTAAGTGTATGCTGGAGTCGTTGATGTGGATGAGTGTGCGAGAAAGAATTGTGCTAAATGTGTTACTGTTGATTTTTAAAATGAAAAATGGGTTACTGCCTGAATATTTGAGTGATTATTTAGTTTATACAAGTGAGGTGCAGCCATATAACTTGAGACGAGTGAATGAATTTAGGTTAGTGAAAAGTTACCTCGAACATTGAGGTCGAAAATAAAAAAATAAATATCATGTTTAATTTAAATAGAAATAGTTTTTATCAACTCAAAAACTAGCATAGAAGTTTTTAGGAACATTTCCATAAAGAAGTTATAGGTTGGAGGCCCAGGATCTAGGACTTCGCTCCAATTAACCGGTATATCACAGAAGACTGACGGATACATCGATATACAGATATATTTGTATATCACGTCTCCACAACAGCTTTACAGAGCATTCTAATTTCGTACATTTGATAAAAAATGTAGTTTTAATACATAATAAACAGTCCCTTGTCACGAATTTAAAAAAAAATCTAAAATTTTCTAATTGTAGTCAAGGAATTGTTCGATTTTTCAAAGGTTTTACCCCCCACACACAGTCTAATACCACGGGCACGAGGAAAAGTCTCCCCAGTCTATTTAGAAACTACTACAAAAAAAATGGAATAAGTATATAGGCATTAGAAAATTGTTTAGTAGAAGCCCCATATGGGCTTAACACACAAGTGTGCATGGTTAAATCTTATTTTTGCTATTAACCTGTTAACTGGGTATGACGATATATTTCGTCATACACAAAGTACTACTGCATTGGGTATGACGACATTTCTCGTCATGGAAATTTGCCGTAATGTTTAATTTTTATTTAATTCTTATCTAATAAATCGTAGCGTGGTTATATGCGAGCATATCGACGGTCCCGATCCAAACTGCAATATCTTTTCGACACGCCAACAAACTGTAGTAACTCGATTTTGATGTTTTTGAGAAAACGACGTTCACAGATTTAAAGAGATCGGAAAACATTCTAAAATTTGAATCGCGCATTAAAAACTTTCAATTATTTAAATAAAAATACAGCACCATATACTTTGAAAATTGCTCAAAATGTAGTTTAAATCATGCTTCTCAAAATGAGTCGAAAATCACGAATTTCAAAACAATCGAGTTACTGCAGTTTGTTTGCAAGTCGAAAAGATACTGCAGTTTGGATCAGCACCGTCGATATTGTTTACGTTTTCGCAATCTGTCCCGTATTTTACGCATTAGTAATAACTTGCTTACTTGATGTTTGTTAATTTTTTCAAAATATGGCTAAAAATTATTTTGAGGAAAAAAGTATTTTTGAATTCCTCGAGAGTGACGATGAAATATTCCCGCGTGGACAGGTAAACGACGTCGAATTACAAGCAGTGATAGCAGTTCAGAAGAAAGCGATAACGAGTTTTTTACGGATAGACTGGATGATTTGGAATCGGAAGATGATGATATTATAGACGAAAGTATTCAATCGGCATCAGCTGAGTGGAAAAGTGAGGAAATAATACGATCGCCTTTTCCGTTTTTGTCTCAATCTGGACTTACATTTGAAGGACCCGAACAAAAAGATTGCCTTTTTTATTTTGAGAAATTTATAGATGACAAATTTGTAAGACTTATTGTGGAAGAAATAAACAAGTACGCCGAACAATTTTTTGAAAAAAAAATCCTCCCTTGATACCACGTTCAAGATGTCTTGCGTGGGTTGACACCGATAACCAAGAAATAAGAGTGTTTATTTCCTTACTAATTTTGCAAGGAATAATAGGAAAGCCTTCATATGAGCTGTATTTCACAAAGCGAGAAAATCTGGAGACTCCATTTTTTTATAAAACTATGTCAGAGAAAAGATTCCAACTGTTAGTGAAATTTTTACACTTTTCTAATAACAATGCATTCGATCCAACAATGTGCAACAAAAAAACGTGCAAAATCGATCCAATTTTGAACTATTTGAGAAATAAATTCAAGGCTTTATACGTGCCAGATAAGGACATATCAGTAGATGAGTCTCTTTTGTTATGGAAAGGAAGGCTATCTTGGAAACAATACATTCCATCGAAAAGAAGTCGATTTGGTGTTAAATTGTATATGCTATGTGAAAGTAAAACCGGATACATAAGTGATTTGCTTATATATACAAGTCAAAATACGCAGTATGGTTCGAACTATCCAGAAGAAAAAGGAGCAAATCGTATTGTTTTTGAATTGTGCCACGATTTGTTGGATAAGGGATATACGGTATATCTCGATAATTGGTATACTAGTATTGATCTAGCTGAGAAGATGTGCAAGAGAAAAACCGATGTTGTAGGAACAATGCGGAAAAATAGAAAGGGAATACCATCTGATATAAAATCTCGTATTTTGAAAAAAGGTGAATCTATTGCTAGGCACAGAGACAAAATAATGATTATGAAGTGGAAAGACAAAAGGGATGTAATTATGTTGAGTACTATCCACGACAATAAATTTGTGGAAATAGACAAGCGAGGGAAAATGATATCAAAACCGGAAGCTATCGTTGACTACAACAAAAAAATGGGAGGAGTAGATCTTGCTGACGGACAAATGAAAGCTTATGAAATTGCTAGAAACCAAGTAAAAAAATATTATTATAAGATTTTCTTACATTCACTAGACATGGTGTGTTTGAATGCATATCTCCTATATAAGAAAGATGGCGCTCACTTTGACAAGCTTCATTTTTTCATTGAAATTGTCGAAAAGGGTGTCGAAAAATGTGTAGGTGGACAGCAGTCGTCATCTACTAGTGCAGGACGTCCTTCTTTGACACCAAAACCATCTTCGAGGGCAAACGTAACCAGGAGATGCAAATTGTGCTATTCAAAAGGCTTTAGGAAAGAATCGAGATTCTGGTGTCCCGACTGTGAAGTTACTTTGTGTATGCCGCATTGCTTCAAGGAATATCATACTACGAAATAATTAGTTAAATTCGTTCAATTAATTTTTTCTGCATTGAAGTTGTTTGCTTTATATATTATATGTTACAAAATATTTTGTCGAAATAAATAAAATCAATAAGTTAAAGACTATTTCCTTTTATTACTTGAGGTGTGATGATATTACTTATAATTATGAAGAAAAAATTGCCCATTGTGAAACGAGTTGAACAAAAGTTTATTCCCCGGTTAACAGGTTAATTAGTATATAATCACAATGGGCCTATTGAGGTCTAAGTGTCCTTCAGGACGGCCACACGAACCTAGTATAAATAAATTTATAATTTAATTGAGTATAAGAATTCATTATTACCGCTCTGTTTTTTCTCTAACCGGATATCTTCGCCAATAACTTTTTTAATGTTTCCAAATCTTAAAATAGCAATCTTATCAAAATCATATGAGATATATGTGGCACAAAATTAATTAAAAATTAAACTGAAACAAATGAAAACTTAATTCGTACGCGGTAACATTTCGATTATTTCGAAACAAAAACATCACATAATGTGGAATCGCAGGATTGAGGTCTGCAGTTATGTTTGTTTATAAAAAGAAAGTTAATCTAATTTTCCTTAAATAAATGTTTATTGTAAATTTAATATAACGTCAAACAGCTGAACTTCGGATCAAATATTTAAATGAAGTTATTATTTTACAAACAGCGAACAAGTTTTCCTTCGCTTTGCTCTTCGTGTTAACAGTTGACTCACTGATTCTGATAAAATATGTATATAAGAGAATGATTAGTTCATTATAGAAAATTCTTTTTAGCCACTCCTATCCTAAAAAAGCTGATCTCTTTGGAAGGGATATTAACACATAAATATGTTTATCTCGTTTATATAAACCTAAGTTCTTCCTTCCACTGACTAGTAGAATCTTTCTTTAACCGGCCTACCCTCCGTTTCAGTAAACAACAATATGATTAGTGATTATATATATATATTAATATATGTGTACAGAAGATTATAAATCTTATCTTAGTAGTGGTAGATTCAGTGTTAATATTAAAGTAGACTAAATTAAGAAAAAATAAAATAAAAAAATGTGAAAAAAACTCAAAGAGGTAAAGATAAAAAGAAAGAAAATAAACATGAATTCAAAACAATACTGTTAATAATTATAGAAGTAAGCAAATAAGAATAAAAAACAAAAAGCAGTGTGTCACTCCTATTCCAAGCTTCCTATAAATTGCCAAGTAATTGCAAAAAGAGTCGTTTGGAGCCCGCCCTCTGAATATAATTAGGAAGAGAATTCCACTTACGTACAGCCTGGACAAAGCGAGACAAACATCTAGGAGTAAGAATGCGAATTCCCCTAGCGGAACTTAAGAAACGCAACTTCTCATATAAGTAGCCAGGACGCCTATTATGTAGCAAATCATTCAAGAAGCTGTCGCCGTTGAAGATATTCATCGATAGAGATTCCGAGTATAGGTGGAAGGTGCGACACATGAGCATAACGTGGAAGTCCATACACATATCGGATAACATCATTAAAAGCGACTGTCAGCTTCCTATGACAAACAGAATCCAATTTTGTAAAAGCATTACTACAATAATTAAAGAACGGTAAGATTAGTGCTTTAGCCAATTTTATGCGCATTCCGAAAGATAAACAACGAGATGTTATCCACAGCTGTCGCAGTCCACCATATATTTTACCCAGCATATGAGATACCTGACTGCAGCAGCTGAAACTTGAGTTTAGAAATATACCTAGATTCCTAACAACATCGACAAACTCGAGAACAGAATTATTTAGTAAGATGGGTGGCAGTTCCGATTTATCTATAGGGTGTCTACAAACTACCAAACAACTTGATTTGTTTGGATTAACTGATAGTTTATTCCTTTTATACCACTCATAAATATTATTGAGATCCTCGTTGATTCTGCAAACGCCATCTTCAATCAGACCAATAGCTCTGCTCAGGTAGATTTGAACATCGTCAGCATATAAATGTATAGCAGAGTTTTTCACAGCTTGTGGTAAATCATTTAAGTATAAACTGAATAGGAGTGGACCAAGGATCGAGCCTTGAGAAACTCCCGAGCGGAGTAGTTCTACACGTGAAACTGAATCCCGAATCCTCACAAACTGGCACCGATCAGCTAAGAAGCTTTCAACCAACCTAACGCCCGATGATGAGAATTGGAATTCATTGCTTCACTTAGAGAGTAGTTCGGAATGATTAATGGAGTCAAATGCCTTACTAAAGTCGAGCAGCACTAGAAATGCTAAATGGTCGTAATCAAGAGACTCATGGATATCAGTCGTTACCTTCAAGAGCGCAGTTTCACAACTATGCCCCGATCTAAAGCCCGATTGTGAGACCGTTAACATCGCACCGTCGGCCAAATACTGCATTATTTGTTTGAACATGAGTCTCTCAAGTACCTTCGAAAAGAAATTCAATAAGCTGATCGGTCTGAAATCGCAGGGATCAGTCGGAGACGTCTTTTTTGGTACGGGAACAACTACAGCTTTTTTCCCATTCCTTGGGGTACTGTGACGTAGTTATAGCAAAGTTGAGGATATGAGTAATTGGAATAATTACATATATGCTGTGTTAATAATTTAATAAAACTTGGAGGTAGATCATCAGAACCCGGCCCCGTAGACTTAATAGATTGAATGGTAAGCAAAATCTCTTCGCCGTCAACACATCTAAAAGAAAATCCGTCAAGAGTGCCAGTAATAGCAGGGTCTCTTGGGGGACCAGACTGAGTTATCTCGATCTGGTCGAAAGAATTGATCAGTGGTTTCGTATTCGTCAAGTTAGAAGGAGTTCGTGAAGTTTAAAGAGTTGATTCTCATAAATTTTGTACTATTTTAACTAAATAATATAAATAACTTGTTTTAAAATAAATTATGGCTACCATAAATAATGACACCTATATATCTTTTGAAAAATTTAAACTTCAGATTCAAAATTTATCGGAGCGCCTAACCTACTTACTAAATGATTTGAAAGATTTAAAGAAATCACTTGAACAGCCATTAAAAATTTGTTCTACATGTGAAGACTCAACTTTTGTAGGATTGGAGATAAATCGAAAAAAGAGTGAAATGAAGATAATTATTCAGGCTAAGAAGCAGATTTCAAGGACTCTTCGCAGTTTATTCACTTCATCAGAGTCATCTTTTCCAACTGTAGAAGCCTTGCTCAAACTATTCGCCCTTATGGACAAGATCAACAATCGTGTTCAAAAATTACTTCTATTTGCATACATAATTTATATTGTTTACTTAATTTTCAATCATTTTTCTTAGATGTTAATTAAAAATTATTATATAAAATATTTAAAATAAATAAAATGTAAGCTTGGGTTCGTCTCGGCGGTTAGATTTATGCTAATTTAATCACATTTCGATATTGCATATTAGCAACTGTTGTCTTAAGCCTCAAAATAAATAAATAACAGCAATTAAACAGAAATTGTACATCAAATCTTTCTCTGTTTCTGAAATACTTTAAAAATTGAGGGAAAGCAATAAGTAACCTTAACATTTTACATCTTACTCTATTATTTCTGTAAACATATTTTTTTTTGCAAGTTGCGAAACCCCATTCGTTCGACTGTATTCAATGAACTATTACAACCCCATTAGATACCTGCTGCATAATTATTGAAAGTGCTTCTCGGTCAACAAAAAGGACATACGTGGTACTCACAATCGTTTACAGATACGTGTACTTATTAAAACGTTCTACTGACGTGGCAGTCCAAGTTAGGGGGCTAAAGGTTAAAAGCGCATCTGTGTGAGAAGGTTTTCGATATCTTTTGGAAAGCTCTGCCTGTTGATTTGTGGACATTCAGGAAAAATCATATTATTTTTGATAGCAGAGTTAGTCTATAAAGGACATTGACATGCTATTTACCTAATATAGTTCGAAGGGACGATTTGTGCAGTAGTGGGAGTGGAAGCTCCAATGATAGAGTCCTGTAATTGCGATAAGAATTTTACTTCGTGAAAGGTAACAAATCAGTTCAGATTAATTCTTTAGAAGTAGTAAAAAGTAATGTTCTGTTGATCTTAGTATGATTTTTATTTCGACTTCTTTGTATAATAGTATATTCAAGTAAAATTGTTCAAACAGTTAAGAGGCAAGTAATATTTGCGTTAAGTTTAAAGGATTAACTAAATTTCGAGCTTTTAATATAAGTCTAATTAGAGTTGGTCGTTTCTGTTTCCAACCCCAGTGTCAGTTTACACACAAGTTCTTGTTCAGTGATTTAATATAAACATTAACAATGGATAAATAATTGATTTTTTTTAAATAAATGAATTAAATCTACGCCGGTCAAGAATAAGCATTCTAAAACCTCTTTTAGTATCACAATAGTACACTTATCCCAGTAGTAATCTATCTCTAAATATAGCTTTGCAGTGAATACAATTAGCAATTACAATCAAACGACGTAAAAACATAACTAGTCGGTATAAATAAAATATAAATATATTATGAATTAAAGTTTAATTACGATACAATCGATACGACCTTTCCCTTAAGACTTGAAGTACTTATTATTTACTTAAAATTTAAAAAATAAAAAGGTTCTCATACTCTATTTTTGTTTTCTTATACAAATTTTCTATTTTGAGAAGGACGGGGTGAAGTTAAAGTTACTCTGTAAACTGGATTTAACTGCTCTTATTTCTTACAATAATAATAACAATAAGTTTATTTAACAATTCATTGTAGTACATAAATTCTATCAAAGGAAATTGAAGCACAAACAAAAAGGTACTATTAGCGAGTGAAGTTAAAAAAGACCGTTTTAAAATGTTTTTTCTTTAAGTGAAAAATTTATTTTTAGAGCTTAATTTTTTTATATATGATAATTTTATAATTATAATTTTTTTTCAAATCTGCGGAAATGATAGTCTCTCCAGTACACCTGAAGAAAAAAAATCAAATGGCATTTTAATATAGACATATTTAGTTGTTCATCCCCCATCAATACCGGAAGTAAAGCGTTTTCTCGAAAAATGGCGCGTATTTGAAAAAAAGGTTTAAAAACAGCCCCATTTTCCCGCGCTTTTAAGTCTCTAACGGGAAAAAAGATAGAAAGTCACCAGGGTCCGTGGGGGGATGCACAATAGACATAATAATAAACAAAATGAGCCAAGTTTTATTAAAATCGGAGAAAGAGTTTCTGAGCTAGAATTTGGGCAAATTCCAAAAATGTCATTTCGAGAAAAACGCGTTTAAAGTTACGACGAATTTGCGCAGCGATGTCAAAACATGACTATTTTTTTTTGTATATATGATGATGCCAAAGCTCAGGGGATGCCCTATGATGCTAAAGCACAGCCTTGGCAGGAAAGGAATTAAGGTTGAGGGAAATGGGTTAGGAGGTTGAGTGAAGGAGGTGTCGATGTACGCCCCATTTGAAATTTTCAGGCTCATAAGACGAGGGAAAAACAGAAGATGGTAAACTGTTCCACATTCGTGTTGTTCTGCTAAGAAAAGATTCCCGAAATTTGACGGTAAGTCCAAATTTGACCCGGAGAGTATAGGGGTGGGAGCGATTTGTAGATCTTGTATCGCGCGTTGTAATGAGTCTACAAGGAATCAGGCTAGCAATTTCGTTAGAACAATGGCCATGGAAATAGCGATAAGAAAGTGAGAGACAACCGACATTCCGTCGATGCTCCAGAGAGTCAAGGCCCTCAGAGATTGAGGAATCGCCAATAAGTTTAACAGGCTTACGATGGACTTTGTCTAACGCGGACAATAAGGTGTGTCCTGCCCCTGCCCAAATATGGGAATTATATTCAAGTCTAGGCCTAATGTGGGACTTGTAGATCAACGCTAAGTCGGGTGGGATGAAATATTTCTTACATCTCTGTAGAAAACCCAAACATTTCATTGCACTTTTAGCGATTGCAAATATATGATCAGTCCAGCTAAGGTTGCTGGATATCTCGATACCTAAGATATTTAGGGAGGGGGAATTTGGTATATTCACTCCGTCGACTGAAATGGGTTGGGGGTGAACTGGGCGTTTTTAAGGGCCATTAAACAGCATTGAGTTTTGGATGCATTAAATGTAACACGATTTGCTCTGCTCCAAGCGAGGACCATAGAAATGTCGTTGTTTAATGATCTAAACATGCGTTCCCGATTGACTTCTGTAGCATTTCCACGTGAATTCATTACAGAATCAAATGAGTACGCGAAATCAAGGGTGCTGTCGTCGTCGAAACTATGAATAGGATTGAGAGTAAGGGATAAGAGATCATTAATAAAAAGAAGAAATAAGGTTGTTGAAAGAACTGAACCCTGAGGTACACCGACATTTATTTCGTAGGAATCAGATGTAACTCCGTCAATTACTACACGAATTGAACGGCCTGACAAAAAACTCTATCCATTTAACGAGGGTAGGGTGTAGACCAAATGTTTGAAGGTTGTCTAAAAGGGCAGCATGCCAGACTCTATCAAAAGCCTTTGAAATATCAAGAGCGACGATTTTGGACTCCCTGAAATTATGGAGACAATGATTCCAACGCTCCGTTAGAGCCGTTAGTAAGTCTCCGGTTGAGCGGCCAGCGCGGAAACCGTACTGGCAATCGTTGATAAGATGGTTATTTACTAGATATTTCAACAACTGAGAGTTGATAAGTGATTCAAAAACTTTAGATATGATCGAGGTTAGTGCAATTGGTTTGTAGTTAGAGGGGTCGTATGCCTCTCCTTTTTTAAGTATCGGCTGGACATAAGCAAGTTTCCATACACTTGGAAACATTCCTGTTGAATATGACAGGTGAAATAGTTTGCGCAGAGGCTTAGCCAAAGCAGAGGCGCAGTATTTTAAAACAAGGGGCGAGAAACCATCAGGTCCAGTAGCTTTGGACACGTCGAGTTTCGAAAGTACTCTAAAAACTTCCTGAGTACGAAAATGTAGCGGCTTTTGCCTACTAGTGCACTGTGATGAAGATGGAAGTGGCTGCGATGAAGGTGGCAAGTACGAGTTAGCAGAAAAATTAGCAGCAAACAGGTTGGCCTTGTCCAATGAGTCAGTAAAAACATTCCCATTATAAATGAGCGGTGGTGTTGACGAACAGGTGAAATTGTTCTTTACGGCTTTTACTAGAGACCAGAACCCTTACTACCCTTTTGAGTAGAAAATACCTTCCGTCTAGTGCTCTGGTCGAAATTGAACTTAGCCCGGCTTATTGCTGAATTGCAAATATTCCACGCATCTCTCAATTCCTCTGAAGGGCACAATTTATATGCCTGGAAGGCTGCTTCCTTCTTTTTAATGGCTGCGAGACAGTCATTATTGAACCAATTGGTGTTAGTTGGTTTGATGTTCTTGAAGCTATGAGGAATAAAGCGATGCATTCCAAACCAAAGGATCCAAGCTCTCTGAGATATTTATTAAGTCCCGCCCAATCAGCATTTTTATAATGTCACACTAATCTTTTGGTGGAGTTTAGGTTACTGGTTGTCAGAGAGGAGATGGAAAATTGGGCGGAGATAAGACAATGGTCCGAATTACCCAAGGGTGCAGTTACCGAAACCGAGTACTTTTCTGGATGCGATGTTAGAAATAGATCTAAAAGATGCGCGTTGTGCCCCAAGGTATCAGGAACACGAGTCGGACACTCAACCAGTTGCTGTAAATTAAAAGACTCACTAAATAACTCGACGTGTCTTCCAGACGGGCTTGTGGTAGAAGAATGCCTGAGCCACTGTTTGTTCTGAACGTTGAAATCGCCAGCAAGAACGATTTCAGAAGAGGGGGATATTTCCAAAATCTTATCAATATCGGAGGACAACTTATCAAAGGAACACACAGTGTCAGTGTCAGACATATTTGAGCTGCGGTATAAAAAGCAGAAAGGAATAATGTGCCGATAGAGTTTAAATCTAATCCAGACATAGTTAAATTCTGGATTAGTAGAAGAGAATTGAGGGAGATGGGAGAATGGCACATCATTTCTAATATAAACCGCGATTCCCCTCTGAGGAGAGAAGAGCGGCACTAAATGCTAACCAGGAATGTGATACTGATTAATATCAGAATCGGAAACAACCTTGGTTTCGCTTAGTGCAAAAACTGCCGGATTTTCCGCGATCAAGTGGCAGTAAACCAAAAAATGGTTACTTTTCAAGCCACGAATGTTGAAAAAATTAAATAAAAATTTTTGCATAGCCCCTGTTTTAATTTGCAAAAAACAAAACAAAACGAAAACGTACACAAACACAAGGACTGTCGAAGGGGATCCATAGATGCAAAGCAAAGCCGCCTCTGTGAAAACAAAGCCAGCAGCAGTGTTATGCCTGCTGTCCTGAACTTTGATCTCAACGAAGGCAGCCAAATGCTCAGCAGTGGAGACCCGTTAAATGCATTCAATGAAGCGATTGTACTACATTAAATGTTGGATGGAAGAAAATAGAAATAAATAGGAACGGACTTACCAGACTGTGCTTTCAAATAGAGCATAAAAGCCCTTCCCTTCGGCAAGATGGCACTAGCACTTTGAAATTTTTTAATATAATTGGCTTTCGCAACCGCATTAAAAATTTGTTGGGGAGCAAGACACGGCGGCACGTCCGTCCCCGTCAGTAGTTCAACTAAAACTCTATAAACGACTATACAAAAATCTGTATAACTTTTTTTCTATTTTGAATGTTGACTTGACTTTTTAAATACATATTCTTGACACATTTATAGACCCTTTTATGAAACGAAAAAAAATCTAAATGTTTTTTTAACTCGCTAATAGTACCTTAAAAAAACTTAAAAAAAAAAACTGGCAGTCGTAATGTATTAATGCTTAACAATTAAACTCATCAATCAGAATTTGTCAGTATTTGCAGGCTAGTTTGGGTACTTATAAAGAGCTTCATAAGCTATTTCCATTCAAAGCTGATATAACTTCAGCTTCCGTGATGAGGGCTTTACCAAAATGTATGACTCTAAATTCCTTGAGGGTTGGGCAGATTGCTAGTTGGTGCAACAAGTCTTCCTCCTCGTCAAGGTTGCAAAGTGAACACACTGATCCAACCTCTGATCGCCATGGACTGGCGTTTAACTGCAACATTCCGCACCTATGCATCAGGATTATTCGGATCTTCTTAATAGGATAATCATCTCTGAAGTAGCTTATATCTGCGATGCTATAGTTTAATCTGTCGAACAGTCCGTTCCGTATGGTTTGTCTTGCTCTGTCCTCCGCTTTCCCCCGTTGACAACTTTCCTTCTATTCTAAAATTGCCGTCACAATCAGTGACAGGTTTTGGGTGCTCTACCCCATGTTTTTCAGCAAGATCTAATTAATTTTCGTACGAATATAATTTCTTCTCCATGGCTTTCTTTGCTAAGAAATGTGTTAATCTACTTTCGTTGTAAGTATTTTTAAGTAGGTATTTGAAGTGGCATTTGAGAGTATAAATATATGAGTACGGCAGGCCCGTTTCTAGCATTATTGCGTAATTGGGTGTTTTTCTAAGTAACAAAAAAATTTTTTTAATAATAAAATAGTTTAAAAAAAAAATTTTAACCGACTTCACAAAAGCGCTCAAAAGCATAAAATAATTTTTAATTTTATATCTATTACGACATTTTGAAGTCGGTGCAAAGTAAACAAACTAAACAACTACAACAAAAGTATTTAATCGTCCTTCCTTATGATTCCGTGAGCTGACACGTTCAGGTAGTTTTATATATTATCTACAATTGTGGTTGGGTAGTTGTTTTATTGGTTTAATTTGCACCGACTTCAAAATGTCGTAATAGATATAAAATTACAAATTATTGTATGCTTTTTAGCGCTTTTTTTGAAGTCGGTTCAACTTTTTTTTTTAACTATAATATTTAATTTTTCACTTTTTTGCGTCTTCATATATACGACTCGCAGAATACTGCTTGTACGCACAAAGCAATTTCAAAAGTTGCAGAGGTAGTGGCCTAACAAAATTATCCAAATCCGGCAACTTATTACGAAATTAGTCACGGTCACCCTTTAGTACCCTCACCTTAGAAAATTCTTAACATCACCCTAGTTTGCCACTTTCCTCTATACAGCAAGAGAGAATTATCGTAGTCAGAGAAGAAGAGTTTATCAATCAGGAAACGTATTCTGCACAACCGCATCAAGGTCTATGCCCTATAAAGCAAGCCGCCGCCCATCCTCCAACTCTCACCATAAGCCACAATTTTTGTCAGAATACAAATAGATACTCTATGCATTCAGAATAATCTAAATCAGTTCACGCGTTACAAAGTAAGGTTTGCCCTCCCCCCACCCCTATCCTAGGTGAATATTTTTCCATAGAGTAGCAATGGGGGATCATATAATGCACAAGAAAAGGAATCCAAATAGGTGTGTGAATTAAGCAATTGTGTAACGCCCCCACCGTACACGGTTTTGTCGTCGTATCAGTGAGGCAACATATTCTACACATCACAAGAAGAATCCTCGAAATCGGTCTACGTGTTACGAAATTAGACTACCCCTACCCCATCCCCCACCTTATGACCAAATAATTCTCCTATTAGCAATGGGGGATCTCTATACAAACCCACCCCCCCCCCCCCCCCCCCCCCCCCACCTCACCAACATTTTTTTTCTCGTGGTATCAACCAGGGAACATGCTCTACCCAACAAAAAAAGAATCATCAAAATCGGTCAACGCGTTACGAAGTTATGCCCTGTCTGCCATAAAAAAAATATACACGTCGAACTTAGAACTACTTTGTTTTTGGAAAGTCGATTAAAAATTGCTGCAGTTTTTCTACCTCTTCATGTCTGTTAAAGCCCCGTACTTGTGCTCCGTGCGTCCATTTTTCTCCGACCGCACTTCTGCCTCCCCTCTGGAATATCTAAGTAACTGGTTCCACCTTTGACATTATTCTTCTAATTTGTCTATCATATTCTGCAATTGTGCCTGTTTATCTGCCAGTAATACCAGATCGTCTGCGTATAAAAGATTCCTAATTTGATGCCCACTCAACCACCCATGTTGTCATCGACATCGTTGATGAATAATGTGAACAGCAAGGGGCTCAACAAACATCCCTGGTTAAGGCTCGTTTCGGTACAAAATTGATAACATGTTGCCATTCCATACTTGAGCGTACTTTTGTCCTTGAAGAACCTAATCAATTTCGTGGAAACTCCGAGGTGGTACAGCTTGTAGAAAACAGCCGATCTGTCAATCATGTCAAAGACTGCTTTCAAATTAAACAAATAATAAATAAATGTTTCCTGTTTTTTTGCCAATTTGATTTACCATTGTTAAAAAGGTTAAAAATGTTATCAATGGTTGAGTACCCTGGCCTAAACCCAGCTTCTGACTCTTACTATGCCGTGGTTTTGTTCCCATTAAATTAGTCGCTTGTTTGCGATACCAGTTAGAAGCTTTGCAACTTTATTTATAAATGATAGTCCTCTGTAATTTTCAGGGAGATTTGGGTCTCAATTTTTATAAATTGGGAAGACAATGGAATCTAAAAAGTTTTCCGGTATGTTTCCACTATTGAATATAGCATTGAAAGCTCTTATAATCTTATTTAAGAATTCTACCGGAGCGTATTCGAAAAACTCGTATGGGACGCTATCAGGTCCTGGTTTTTAGAACCGTCAGGAGCTCACACAGCAGAAGTTCGTTATCCAAAACAGGGTCGCTAAATATGGAGCCGCATATAAAATCGCGTTTGCTCTGATCGGGTGGTTTAGATGATTTTTAAAGTCAATGATGGTGATGTCGTTTCCTGTTGTGAATCTGCAGCCTCGAATCTCTTTTACCAGAGTCCTAAACTGTGCGCTGTGTTGAACTCTGTTTCGTCCATACACCTTATTCCCTTAATAGTTAAATTTGCGATTCTCTTCAATAGGTCCCTTCAAGTTGGTAAATTTCCCTGTCCCTGTTCATAAACAGGTCCATAAGAATATTATAACTAATTAAAGACCTATCGCGAAGTTATCTTACATACCTAAATTATTTGAATCAATAGTGTATTCGCAGCTTGTAGAACGTTGTATTGGCTTAATCTAGCATGGGTTCTTGACCGTTAGATCAACGACTACTAACTGACTTGAATTTACCTCCCACGTTATTCCTGGCTTCCAGCGAGGCATGCAAACTGACTGCATATACACGGATTTCAGTAAAGCCTTTGATAAACCCCCTCACTCCGTAATTATATTTAAACTCGGGAGGCTGGGTTTCCCCCCTGTTCTTCTCGACTGGATTTCTTCCTATCTAAGAGGCAGGTCTTATAGTGTATCGGTAGCTCTACCTCTAGAATTCACTTCAAAGCTTCATCTGGTGTACCACAAGGCAGTCATCAGTCATGGTGGTGACGCCGCCCTTATTCAAAAGGACTTATAGATACGTTTCTGTCGTGGTGCGAACATAATGGCTTACACCTCAATTTTGAGAAATATGAAGCTATAACTTTGTCCAGGAGCCCTAATCCACAAGTTTCTGATTACAACTTTGCGAGGAATGGTCTCCATCGCGTGCTGTCCGTAACTGACCTTGGGGTAAAACTTGACTTTACTCTGCATATCAACTATATCGTGTCTAGAGGCAGTTTAATCTTGGGCTTTGTTAAGCGTTGGTCTAGAGAATTCTCGAATATACCAACATTGCTGCATTTTTACTGCTTCTTAGTTAGACCTATTCTAGAGAATGCATCTCAGGTCTGCTCGCCCTACTACGCTGTTCATTCCAAGCGTATCGAATCGGTGCAGCGTAATTTTCCTAGATTTGCCTCCGGTTGCTCGGTTTGCCCTCGCTTGAGAAAAGGCGCAAAGTTGCTGACTTGGTCTTTATTCACCAGCTCTTGAACTCTAATATAGACTCAGGTTCGCTTGTTAGCAGGGTTTCTATCAGACAGTCCCAACATAACCTTCGAAGACTGCTTTTATTGCATGTTGAACCATCCAGATCAGATTATGGCATGAATGAACCAATTAATCGTTTATGTAGGGCTGTTATTGCATGTCCTAATTTTGATTTAACTCTTAGTAAGGTGTTGTTTGAGAACTATCTATTTTCTGTGGTCCCGTGACTCTCTGTTTGCATGGTGTGTGTCTGGGTTTCCTTACTTGTTTTCTTAATGTTACTTTGTTTTTTTTCCTCTGCATGCTGGTGTGAGAGCCTCATTTCATCGTTTTGATGGAATAGGTGAAGTGATTCTTGGCTTCTTGCCAAAGAAGTGTATCTTTCTGCGTTAGAAGGGTTAATTCTACATTTAAAAAAATTATTTCTTTGCAGTCGTTGCTCTAGTTGATCTATCCGGTTAAGAGGCTTTTTTTCCTTATATATTTGTCAGACAAAATATAATGTATGATCTTGGATAAGTGCTGCATTGAACAAGATACATTTTAAGAGCATAATGAAATGAGAAACAATAACAATTTGAATTAATTACTATTACACTATTATTTAATACTTTGTTGAAAAGGCACCAAAATCCTATTGCACATCAATAACACCACTTTTTAAGCAAATTGGGTACCAATTGAGCAACGTAGTACTTGATGTGGAAATAAAAATGGTTTATAACAAATTCATTAAAACAAAACTTTTTGCAGATATGGACACTTTCGATTATTCAGCAAAACAAACCAAATCTTCTATAGACCACCAAGGTGGTATGGACAACACTTCTTCCCACCAAAAACAAAGTTCATCTAATACCAACACCAATGAACTAACCTCAACAAAAAAAGAGAGTTTACCTCTACAAAAAAAGTATTCAATAACACAGTAAGAAAATTTTCCAAACAAACATTAATTACATAAAAAGACTTTAATTTTTAAAGGGAAACATCAAAAGAGCTTGCAGCCAAATATGGAAAGATTTTCATTCCATCTGCCGCTAAAAGACAAATAAAAACGAAAGAACCAGAAAACAAACTCAGCACAGCAATTGTTAACCCTGAAAAAGTTATTCTGACAAAACCAGGTTATATATCACCTAAAGAGGTCAAGGCGGCTAAAGATATGTTTGTAGAAAATATGAGAGATTTGATTCAATGTAGAAAAAATACATTTCAAAAAGCAACCGACGAAACAAATCAAACCGAAACGCTATACAGTGCCAAAGAGTGTCGTAGTGACTTGAGCAGTGAAAAATTTATAGTTGAAACCATCGATCCTTTTACATATAATATTAAACTACCAACCGACAATCAAACAACAAACATTTTGGACTTAAGCGTGAGAAAGGAAACTGAAAATCAAGACGTAATAAATGTGGATTTTTTAAATAATATAAATGATACTTCAGAGAGAAAAATTCAAAATAAAAGAAAAAGGAAAGCTAGAGGAAGCGCCAAAATTAATAAGAACAAATATTATCAAACAGAAAGGGGAAATGAACGCCTGAATTGCGATACAAATTTTCCATACAAATATCCTGCCACTCATATGCAACCGCCAACTGTGTATCCTTCGGAACCACCAATTTTTCCACACAATAACAATTTATATCACAGTGCAGAATATTATCCAGGTTATCCAAAGAGACATCCTTTTCAAAGTCCTAGCTATTTTACACATCCCAACTTCAATGGTCCTCCCCCTGTTTATTTTGAATATCCAAGAGTAAATTCATTCCAAGCTAAACCGCCCACCTTTGAAAGAGTAATAAATCCGTTAAACTATGGTTTTAATCCATATTATGGAGGAAATTTATTCCACCCAAGATATCCAATGTGGCCACATTCATGTGGGTATCAAAGTGCGGATTTTAGAAGACCAGTTTATTCTCAAGATCACGGTACATTTCCACCACCATTACCCTGGGGTGGTATTCCACCGTATCCGATTGAAAGACATCCACATTACCCACAGATTCCTGGACGAACATATTACGAGCTGTGAAATTTTGAAATGTATTCTTTTAAGTTTTTGTATTCAGTAAATATGATATTAAGCTATTAAGTGCATTTATTTAAATTAAATAATCAAAGTTTCAGAGGTAGTGCACTAACAAAATTATCCAAATCCGGCAACAGTACCCTCACCTTAGAAAATTCTTAACATGACCAGGCATGTAGAGACAACATTCGGGCCCGGGGGGGTACCACATACGGGCCTCCGCGAAAGGAACTTCGGGCCCGGGACTAAGCGTTTACGAGCCCATATACAATCGAATGAATGACTTTCAATTTAAAATATGTCACTTTTTCGATCGTGAAACATTTTTTTTTATGATAACTTAGATGACGGGCCCCTTTTGAAAGCCCGGGCCCAGGGGGTTTACCCCCTTCGCCCCCTCTCTGTCGGCGGCCCTGAACATGACCCCAGTGCGCCACTTTTCTCTATACAGTAAGAGAAAATTATAGTAGTCAGAGAATCATCGTAATCACTCTAGGTACATAATTGTTATCATTTATCAATCAGGAAATGTATTCTGGACAACCGAATAAAAATCGGTCTATGCATTATAAAGCTAGGCGCCGCACATCTTCCAAATCTCACCATAAGCCACAATTTTTGTCAGAATACAAATAGATACGCTATGCATTCAGAATAATCAGTCCACGCGTTACAAAGTTAGGTTTCCCCTCCCCCCCCACCCAAAACCTAGGTCAACATTTTGCCATAGAGTAGCAATGGGGGATCATATAATACACAACAAAAAGGAATCTTCCATATAGGTGTGTGAATTAAGAAATTATGTAACGCCCCCTCCACACCCGTGGCCAAAATTTTTCTCCTATTAGCAATGGAGGATCAGACTCTGTACAACAAAAAAAGAACCATCCAAATCGGTCCACGCGTTACAAAGTTAGGAAACCCCGCGAAATGAAATTAAAAAAGAAGGAAGCTCTGTATTCAATTCAGATTCATCAAAATACTATAAACACTAAGAACAAGAAACTTCCTGTCACTTTAAGTTTTACTTTGAATAAGAATTGAATAAACGACGATGAATGATGTAACATACGATAATACTAGGAACCTTAACTATCCTCTTAGATCTGTTGTTCAGCATAAATTCGATAAATGACGAGAAATGCTATACTAATAAAAGAAACTTTCATTGTCCTTTTTGGTTTGTTTTCAATATATAATTTATTATACGTGTTACATCATTAAGGTATGTAACCTTCTTTTTCCTCAGAGTGTGAATACTTAATTGAAAACCGATAAAAGAATTGCGTAGTATGCAAATAAAATAAGAGACTGTCGCCAGACGTTCATAAACAAAAGTAGTTCCTAACTCCGAAACTGCAAAATAAATTTTGAGACCTAATTTTGTTTTTTTATATATGATGTTGCCAAAGCTCAGGGGATGCCCTATGATGCTAAAGCACAGCCTTGTCAGGAAAGGAATTAAGGATGAGGGAAATGGGTTATAAGGTTGAGTGAAGGAGGTTTCGATGAACGCCCCGTTTGAAAGTTTCAGGCTCATATGTCGAGGGAAAAACAGAAGATCGTAAACTGTTCCACATTCTTGTTGTTCTGCTTAAAAAAATTCCCCAAATTTAACGGTATGGCCAAATGTGACCTGGAGAGTATTAGGAGTGGGAGCGACTTGAAAGTCTTGTAGTGCGCGTTGTGATGTGTCTGCAAGGTATCAAGCTAGCGATTTCGTCAGAACAATGACCGTTGAAATCGATAGAAGAGTAAGAGACAGCAGATAATCGGTCAAGGATTTAAGGGGAAATAGATTTT
The DNA here is from genome assembly GCA_964036015.1 of Leptarthrus brevirostris. Taxonomy (NCBI): domain Eukaryota; kingdom Metazoa; phylum Arthropoda; class Insecta; order Diptera; family Asilidae; genus Leptarthrus; species Leptarthrus brevirostris. Next base: position 14,566,097 of record OZ038373.1, read on the forward strand.
GAAATCCTACAATAAATGGTAAAGATTCAAGAACATTTCGTTCAAATCCAATTTTATGACATATTTGGTAATAATCGTATACCTGAATAGATTCTGGAGGTTTAAAACCAAAATCATAGTGGGACTTGTTCTTTGGAAATCGTGAAAGCAAGTTGAATTTGAAATCGGGGAAATCAAAAATTTGAAAGCTTTTTCTAATTCGAAATTAGTTAATTTTGAAATCGTGTATTTTCTTTGAAATTTAAGTGAAATCATTTTCTGAGTATTTATTCGTTTTAAGGACAGTCTACTTTTTTGGTGCTAAATTGAATTAAATTCAAGTGTGAACCTAATGTGAAATTAGAAAATTTTGTGAAATATGAATACGTGAACTTGAAATTTCTTTTATTAATTTCTTCCTACGTTTTTTTCGAAAAAACATTTGGTGCAGTGGTTAAGTGTTTGGCTCACGGCGAAGTTTTGACTTGGTTTCAATTCTGGGGGCTTATTATGGAACACGAAAACGAAACGAATTTCCAGTCTAGACACTTTTTTAAATGAGAAAGTGCGTGTAAAAATTTGCCTCGACTAGAAATTCGTTTCGTTTTCGTGTTCCATAATTAGCCCTCTGATCACGGGAAAGTTTTTTTTTTGGACAAACATTTTTTTGATAATTTTATTTTGAAATCAATTGAAATATATTCATACAGTCCTTGGAATTCGTACAGTATCAAGCAGTTCAGTATTTCCATTAAGGCAGTATTCTACTTTGAAACTTTGTTTATTCAATAAACATAATTAAATATATTCAAGAATATTCTCTCCAAATTTTAAAAAGATTCAAGCAGTCTAAGTATACTTTTCCGCTCCTGAAACGTAACTAGCTCAGCTCGCTAATTCGACGCGGTGACCCGTTCGCTGAGTTTGAACGCGTTTATCTTAAAACTACTTTATTACACCGCTTGTTGCAAAGATTTCCAAAACTACTGAACCGATTGTTATAAAATTTTAAACACATACTCTGCACCACCTATAACAACCGGCTGAATTGAAATTGAAAAATTTTGATTTTTACTATTATTTTATTGCAAATGCAATTACTTTCCAGTGAAACCTTCCAAAGTAATTGCTTTTGGCGTCCTCTTCCGAATGAGACTCCTTTTATTTGATTTCGTAACAAAAAAATTGTTTCACAAAAAAAAAATCATGGACTATAAATAGGCCAGTGATTTTTGTCGATTTTAAGTGAAATTTTTTTTGCAAAAATGTTGATGCCATTCGAAAGAGCATGTCAAAAAATGGTGGTCTAGTTGGTTTTCCCGTTCCCTGGAGCCTGGAAACATGGAAAAAAATGACGAAAAACCGTTACAATGGCCTCATTTCCAGTCAATTTTCAGAATGCTCAAAATTAATTAATCCGATGGATTCCAGTAAAATTTCCAGGGCCATTTGAAAGTAGATATTCTAAACTGTGGATTGGGATAATTTTCCAGGCTGGAAATTGCGCATTGAATGAAAAATGACGCAATTTTTCATCTTCCATCTTTTTTTCGCCGCCATTTTGTTATTTTTACATGTACATCAAAAATCCTAGTTCAGTCGGTTGCTAGTAATATATTGAAAATAAAAATTTAAAATTTTTCTGGTTTAGATGGCCTATTTTTAAAATTTCTACACCAGCGCAGACCCACCTACTAATCAAAGCGTTGTATTCAAATGGTGTTTTTGTGCGTTAAAAGTGCATAAAATATATAATATTAATTTTTTTAATATATTTCAAGAGTGTATTTATTAAGCATCATTACCCTAGCTCAACATCTTCATTCATAATCTCATACAAATAGCCTTTTTTTCGAGCGCCCAAAGTAGAATACTGCCTTAAATATTGTACAGATTTTTATTTCCAATTTTTCTTACAAAACAGTAAATAATAAAAAACATTATTTTTCTTTACAGCTCAATTATTACTTTAAAAAAAGAATTTCCTTAAATGGATATACCCGAGTCCGGTTATAACGAACCCCTTCGTACAGTACGTTTCTAACGGGTTCATTGTAACTGGACTATGTGGTATTTTAATAACTGACTCTCTATATTATAAATCTTGATTTCCTACTTTAGATTTTGAAGACTCATTATCGCATAATTCGTTTTTCCTCACATTGTCTTTACACCCTTCCCATTGAACGCTCTGATATGCTAAATCTCCACTATCATCTAAATAAGCAAACATGCAGATTTTATTTACAATTACAGACAATCTACATTTAGCAATTAAATCCAACGGGGCAATGTTCGGTTCATCTAGCACAATAACAATATGAGATGCATGAAATATTAAAGGATCTCCAGGATATGTTATAAAGTCAGCACCGAAAGCTTCGCCAGAAGTAACATATTTATTCTTCTCCCATAAATTTTTAAAAACGTTATATTTTAGCGAGTTATCTACGGGAAGCTGGACGATTTGGGCATCTGAAAGATAGATAGATAACAATATAAAATTGGCTAACGCAATTTTCGTTTTTACCATGATGAAATGGATGTGCACATGGAATATCCAGAAGAGCGTTATTTTTATCAAACATAAATTTGCATTCTATTTCTTTTAGAGTATCCTCTTCATTAAGATTGATATCTTTTTAATATAAATAAACAAATATCAAATATTTTAATTATTTAAAATAAAAAACCTTTTTCTTCTACACCCGCACGCAACAGTTTCTTCTTCTTGCCAGAAAGAATTTTGTCGATAAATTTCTGCGATTCCTTTAGTTTCTCAACTTTACATATTTCAGCAAGTTCTGAAAATCGTTTTTCCAGCAATTCTTTATATTTTTGAATAACTTCTGTAGTCGGACTAGCTTTCAAGCTTAAACTTTTTCTTATAAGTAGAGCTAAACCTTTTTCAACTAGTAATTGAGTTTCAAATCTTGTTAGTTCTGCTGGAAGACCTTTAATGTTTTATTGAATTAAATAAATGCTTCTTAGAGTTGTATATTCATTATTATACCTCAACTCACCATTATTATTTGGATTCCATCCTTTAATGTTACAGGTTCCTACCAAATTACCAACAATTCTATGTTTAGTTCTTAGTGTCATAAAATCTGCAAAAAGAAGCTCTTTTTATGGATTTACTATAGCTAAACATATTTTACCGTCTACATTAAAAATGTATCCCGTGCCATTTAAATAAGTTAAGAATACCTTTTGTGGACAAATTTCTTGTGTTGATGACATTTTGTTTACCAATCCGTCAATTGAAAACTGTCAAGTGTCAAACCAGACATTCAACATTCGTTCAAAATGGACTGCAAAGGTCTCAACGATTTCATTTCGCCTTCATTTGCCAAAATCGTGTCATTCTCTTTGCAGACCACATATATGTATCTGAAACTAAGAAGCTTTTCGGTTATATTCAAATCTGATGAATAGTAGTCAGCGACGCATTCATTGAAGAGCTTCGCGCGAATGAACTTTGAGACAATTTCCCGACCAAAATTCATTCACTTCACGGAATTGTGTTGGTTTGCTCTTTTTCTGTAAAGCTTTTATGCAGCTTAGAATTTTACAACAATATTTATTTAAGTTTGACGTAAAAATGGCAAGTCATTTATTTTATTTACTTGGATATGTAGTCATTAGATTTTCAATAAAAATTATTTTGTATGAAAGTTTACTATATTTATACTACTCCCCTTCAAGTTTATTATGACAGCATCGGTAACTAAAATTGAAGAGCCTTTATTATTCATTCTGCAAAGCAGGGATGATTTCGCGATCTACAATTGATTCAACCGTTTACGTTTACTAGTGAGCTGGCGAAGGAGTTGTTTTGTTTTATTGTGAGTGCTTACAGTATATTAAAGAGTAGTGATCGTATTAAAATTATTTAAAAAAGCAAAGAAACTGCGAAATTCCCAGGTTGTTTATTCAAAGTAAAAGTTTGGCGTAAGTATTTTAATTAATTAATTAATCTATAGGTGAAATTAAATTTATCACCAGAGCCTAGGTTGAATATTTTGAGTGAAAAAGAGTCCTCCATGTGGATTTATGATGGTTTTCGGCCTTTAAATATAAATTAAAACGTTCTAAAAATATAATTAATATGTAGTCTCAAATGTGATTAATTTATTAAGATTCATGAAATACTGATTAATACATCAAAATTAACAATATAATTACTTAAGAAAAAGAAAAGTACCCCTAATAAAGCTGATTCTTCAGTTGAGATCTCGACAAGTGAAAATCAATAAACTCAAAATGATTATTAGAGACGAGACATAAATGTAATAGGCCCATGCATACCATAATTAGTGCGGTGGGGGAAATATGTAAAAGGGATTGGTTCTTCAAGGGGAATCGATAAATACAGAGTTCTCAGCAGTTCGGGGAAATTAGCCACGCCTTGTAAGAGTTGTCGTATCTACTTTCAAGGGACTCCAATCTCCAATGAAATAAGCCTTAATCGGTCAGCGAAGGGCGGCAGCCGAAGGGCAAATATTACGAATCTACAGCCTCATGTGATTAATATGAGTCGGCCACACAGGACTAGTATATTCCAAAACAGGTTTTACGAACGTAAAATAAAGGAGTTTAGTTATATATGGGTCATCAAACTCCTTAGACCATCGTTTGACCAAGCCCAAAGCAGAATTAGCTTCGTTTACGATAGTGTTGATATGGTCGTCAAATGAAAAGGCCCCCTAAATCTTTGGTCTTGTCAAGTCTGTTCAGAGAGCCACCGTCTAAGGTGTAGTTAAAGTGCACTGGTGTCCTTGATCGAGAGAACGACATACTAGTACACTTGCTAACATTTAGAGGAAGGAAGTTTGTAGAACACCAATTATGAAAGGCGTCTAAGTCAGAGTTTAAAACTGCACAGTCGTTCATACTTGAAATAACGCGGAAAATTTTGGCGTCATCAGCGTAACATAGAATTCTCGAATTAGTGAGAATTAAGGATACATCATTGATGTAAATGATAAAAAGCAATGGTCCTAGATGGCTGCCCTGAGGAACACCGGAGGTGGCATACATATCGTTAGAAAGTGTATAAATGATCGTAACTCGTCACAGTACCAACTGTTATCTACCCCATTATTGACGATCTTTTCTTTATAGAAATTTGTTATGAGTTCCTTTAATTTATAAAAATTCCTCGGCATTGTATCGAATTCAAGTTACTTTCTCTAATCGCATTTCTAAACCTTTTACTTTTATAATATAAGCACTTAACTTTCCTTTTCTCTTTACGTTTTATGTTATACTTAATTTTATGAATCGTGTCATGATCACTGATTTTCAGATCACAACGTGTACAAGCTGTGTTCACTACTACGTAGTCAATCAATTTTTTTGACCTATCCGTAATTCTCGTCGGTTCCTGAACTATTTAAAATGCAAATTTTCTCTTATAATTTGTTCTATTTTTTTTTATAAACCTCATCTTGCAACCAATTGATATTAAAATCTCCAGCTATTATGAAGTCAGAATTGCTCGCATTGATCCCTTCTACATATAGCTCACAGAATTCTCTCATATACCACGTATACATGCATGGTTAAAAGATTGAGTCGAGATTATGTTGAGTTTTCGACCCGCGTATATGGCAACGCAGGGTTGAAAGATCGAGTTGAGTTCTAGTTGAAATATAGTTGAAGTGACAGACGAAAGTAACCTTCAAAACTTTGAGTTTAAAAAATATTTTAACCCAAAAACACAGCAAACAAAATTCCGTTCCAAACTCGACTACTCAACCCGCGTCCATACGGCAATCACAGCTGTCATTTGAACTCGACCCAGCCTGCTAAGCGGAGTTGAGTTGAGTCAACCCTACTTCGACTCGATCCGCGTATACATGAAGTTGAACTCAGGTTCAACCTAGGTTCAACCCTGCATGTATACGGGGTAATACTACCACTAGGGGACCTATACAGTGCACCAATCAAAACTGGATATTCCTTAAAAGTGACCTTAACTGCCATAGATTTCCTACCACCTCCTTTATGTCCACTATTTCACAATTTAAATCTTTCTTGAAATAAATTGCAACTCCGCCCGTTCTTTTGTTGTCATTATCGCATCAATGAATTTTATATCCTTCCAAACTTATTTCCGTGTTATCAATATCCTGGATCAAATGGGTTTACGAAAGTACAATTAATTCAAATTTTTTATTTAAAACTACTCCACTTAATTCATCGTAATTGTTCAATAATCCTTGCACATATATTAAAGTAAGCTATTTTAATATCCACTAATTGCTAATACTGAACGTCATGACCACAATTTAAATCAATTTTTAACATGTTTCTCGCATTCACACAATTCACACATGTTTTTGACTCACTCTTACATTCTTTTATATCGGGGTTTTCACCACATTTCGGATAAGATATATATTTTTTACAATCCTTACCTTTGTGCTTGTAGCCATTGCATTTAAAACATCTCAAAACATCAAATTCTTCATAAATCACACATCTACCTCAGTCAATACTTACTTTACCCGCTTACGTGCGATTAGACAGATAGGAACGAATCCAATTAACGAAAATCGGTGGAAACCCTAAAAAAGATAACTTACGAACAAGAGCAATGTGTTGGCTGAACATGGTATAACCAAAATTAACATAAACATTGCAAAGGAGAATTAATTGATTCACAACAATTCGGCACTGGAACATATTTCATTTGTGTTCATAATAGGAAGTTATAATTACTTTGATTACACGGTTTTCATGCCAATTTTTTTTCAAAGAGCTATTACTTCAAAAATCTTTTAAGGTACAGTCCTCTACTAAATCAAGTACCAAAATTCCTATATACGTTATGACTTTTAAAATTACTTCAATAACTTAATAATTATTACTTAACGTAACAGTCGCATCTACGACTAGTATACTGGCATTTATGCTGCTGTTTGGGTTTCATAAATGGTATTATTTACAAAAATAAAATTATAGGATCCAAATATTAACTTATTACTAACAATTGAAATCAATTCAGACCCGACGAGAAATTTCGGCTGTGATATGTATGTGCAGGTGAAGTTATAAAGTTTACACAATTCCTGTCCTCAACGCTGTAAAGTATTGCTATTTTTATGATATTCTTTCTTCCTTCGCATCGCGCCAATTACATCTCTCCTCTATCTTGCCACTCAACCAATTGAACCAACTCCGACTCCATTGTTGAAAGTTTGATGCAGTGAAAGTAGTGCTTCTGTTTGAAATTTGTTAGACGTGAGTTCGAACCCAGACAGCGTGAGGGTTTTTTTAAATGAAAATTAATGTTACGTTGCTGAGTTGGAAAGAGAGACGTACCTGCTACCAATATTCAACGGAACACATTCGTAACAAATGTTGCGTAACCTTAAAGTTCCGGCAACGTAACAGTGTTTTGCGGGTCTTGTAAGTACACTACGAAAAATTTTAATACATTTCATCAAAGAGAAAATTTTTATTGCATCTTCTAACATTGACTATTAATTTAACGAAAGAGGAAAATGTTATAGCTCCAACAAATGTTGATCTAGTATTTTCGATAAAAAAACGCAATTCAAGGTATCGGAAATATCAAAGATATTGACCTCTTCCTCAACGATTTCCGTTATTGTCTTATTCAGTTTTACAATTTATTATGTTGATCATCTCCACTGGTATATCCATTAACAAAAGGAATTTCTTATTTCGATCCTTATATTGAAAAAAAACGAATTAAAGCCTTACAAAGAATAAGATTTATAAAATAAATCTGAAGAATTAGTAATTATTTGTTTCCGTCAACCAGTTTCAAATAACTATTGATAAAGTTACCATTAATAGGTGAAAACTCTGTCGGAATGCCCTGCAGAGCGTGAAGCCCCGCAGAAGCAGCAAGAAATGTCCGCAATATATACCATGTCAAAGGGAAAAGAATGATGGCAATATAGAAAAGAAAACATTTACTACTAAATGCAGACTTATCAAATTCGTAAAAGACCCTCGCCTTTATAAACAAATACAAATGCAGACGAATATTAAAAATAATGTAGTTACACTGCGAAAAAAGGACATGGAAAAAATAATTACCAGGTTATTTAACAACGAAAGCTGTTAAGAAATCGTGGAATTTCGAGATAAATTCGATTGCGAATATCTAAACTTCGCAACTGTTGAAGAAAATTGGTGAAAGTTTGTGGGATTTCTGCAGAGACTGCAGAAATATTTTACAAACGAAGGAATTAAGTAATTCCGAGTAGTACCAATTGCTTCAAATGGCAGAAGACATATTCTGTACACACGCGATGCGCTGTATGAACTGCTGGACACAGATGGAGAAAATATCGGCGAATTATACCGTGCAGCATTTTTCGTCGAACTTTTTCGCGCGTCTGTGGGGCCCTCATGATTATTTGAAGGAATCTGTTAATATAATTGTTATTAAAATTTGAAGGATTGTTATTAAAATATTTGTGTTTGGAGGCGTATTAAACTGATTCAAAGTGCTTTTGTCGACTACTTTTATTATGAACAAGAAGACCTAGTAGATTTCGGCGAGTAATTTGAAGGAATATATTAATATTATTCTTATAATTTTCTCAGATTTGTGAACTAATAAAATTTGATAAACAGCAAGAGAAGTCCCTTGGGAGATCACCTTTAACATTTCGGTCAATTTTAGACTGTCAATATAAACAGCTGTTTTGATTGAAATTTGTAAAAGAGGTTATGTTTTCATTCGTTTACGTTTACTTACGATTTGATTTCCGTGTTAAAAAATAAACTTGGTGAACTAAGATAGAACTGAATAATTAATAATGTCTCTTGCCGATGAGCTCTTAGCAGATTTGGAAGAAAATGATAATGAAGATATTGAAGAAATGCTTAATGAGGATTCAGCCCTCGACGAGGAGGCTGCCATAGCAAATGATAAAATAAAATCTGCGACTGATGGCTTAGTGGAAGTTGATGTAAAGGTGAATTCAATTCGTGAACTATGCAAATTACGAGATTCTGGTAGACTTCGGAAAATATTACGACAAATAGAGTGGTACTCAGCTAAACAAAGAGTATCCTCTGATATGATTGGGAATGTTGAGTCTGACCCGGAGTATCAACTTATTGTAGAAGCCAATGGAATTGCTGTAGAAGTTGACAATGAAATTTGTATGTTATCATATATAAATCAACTTTTACTCATTAAACATTAATTTTAGCCGTAATTCATAAATTTACGAAACATAAATATCAGAAGAGATTTCCAGAACTTGATTCTCTTATTGTGGGTGAAATGGAGTACCTGCATGCCGTTAAAGAGCTGGGAAATGATCTTGAACAAGTAAAAAATAATGAAAAACTTCAACAAATTTTAACTCAAGCAACTATTATGATTGTTTCAGTTACTGCGTCTACTACGCAAGGGTACGGCTGTTTTAAAATTGGCCGTGTATTTGCGCCACCGTGTCCGTATCGGTTGGGACGACACGAAGTTCGGTGTCTATTTGAATCGCCCGTGTCCGTGTTAAAGAAACTACACGAATCCGTGTACTCACTGTAAGTAACACGTTCCGTCAAATTTTTATTAAACTTTCTGGGAGGAAGAGGTGTATTAATCAGGCTTTTAGTTGCTTTACTAACTGGGGGGCTGCCGCCCCACGGACACGACGGAATACATGATGACACGGACTAAACAAAGGTTGATCGAACTCCGTGTCGTACGTGTAAATCCTACAACGGACACAGCGGCGCAAATACACTTCCTTTAAAATTAATAATATTTTTTTCAACCTATTTATTAATAAATTACTGTATATCAATTATTTCCTAAAATTCATCAGCTCCTTACTGACTGAAGAAGAAAAAAAGCAAATTGACGAAGCTTGTGATATGGCCATTGAATTAAATAATTTCAAGATAAGAATTTTCGAATACGTTGAAAGCAGAATGACTTTTATTGCTCCGAATTTATCAATGATTATTGGTAAGTTTTTATAAAATTATTATAATGTCAAGCTGCTAACTATTATATTTAAGGCGCATCTACAGCTGCTAAAATTTTGGGTATAGCTGGAGGACTAACGAAACTTTCTAAAATGCCTGCATGTAATGTTTTAGTACTGGGCTCCCAAAGGAAAATTCTTTCAGGGTAAGGTCTACATTTTAAGACCATAACGTCATTTATTTATTTTACATTTTCTAGTTTTTCTAAAGTCCAAATGTTACCACACACTGGCTTTATTTATTACGCACAAATTGTTCAAGATACTGCCCCCGTAAGTATATGTGACTAAATAACTATTCAATTTTATTTATTCACATCGATTAAGGTTTTGCCTGATTTAACAATTATAGTAGGAAGAACAATATTTGATTGATTTATTGACTTTTCAATCACAGTAGGTAGAAAAATTATTAGGTATAGTACTCGGATTTTTTTTTTTTTGGTTGGTTGATGGTCGCCGCCTAGGCTCAGGATCTTATTAGCACTAAGGTGTGCCGTTTTGTTACCACATCTAGAGAGAAGGTAGTGTGTATGTCAGTGTGCGTTGGGTTAGGAGATTGGTGATTGGGTTTAGCGTCAGCTATACCTGGTGAGGCTTATGAAATGAATTATCTCTCCAAGTCTTAGCCTTGAAACCTCGTTAGGTCATTAAAAAAAAGCTACCTAGTGCACGATGTCTGACTGAAACGAGACCCGGACATTTGCAAAGGAAATGAACAACAAGGGTTTCTTTCTCGCTGTCATCCTTGCAGGGCGGCAGTGTGCGTTAAAATTAATTAGCAGTCTACCTGCATGAATTCCCATCGGCCAGTGTCTCGGTATTGCCGAGACCGTCCTAGTAATTTCTCTGCGGGATCTGTGAGTGAGTTCGCGGGTTCTACTCTTGTTGAAGGACGGCTATATTGCGCTGGATAGGTTCCTCCACCTGGAGGTAGCTATGAATAAGTGGTAAGATAGAAAGGCACAACCTTGCAGCTTCAATGGAAATATGAACAGTTTCCACAGGGGAGCCTTGTATGGCAGTGCCCTGCATCGTCAGCGCATCGGCCTTCCCATTTCAGTCTATGCCCCTTTGACCGCGCACCCAGAGTAATGTGGTTTCGAGATACCCATAGAGAAGGGAAAGTTAATCCGACAACAATCTACCAACTTAGAAGATATGATAACCGAGTCGAGAGCATTGATGGTGGCGTGGCTATCGGAGAAGATGCCGACCCATCTACCGGGGATTAGTGTTTGTTTCGCAATCAGACAAATTTTAAAATAGCGGGTACTTCAGCCTGAAAGACTGTCGCATGATCTGGAAGGCGGTAAGACTCTGATATACAGTGTCTCCGAAAAAATACCCGCACCTACACCGCAGTATATCTTAGAGCCGTCGATGCATATCCTTGTGTCGAAGACCTCCCTCCGCCGTTCTTCCACTCCACTGGTGGGAATCTTTACCGCGAAGTTTTTCCCGGAGCTCAGATTTGGGGCGATGTAGTCAGTGAAAGGTGCGGCCACTTCTCTTGGCAGCAGATCTAGGATACTTTTGTGGCCATAAGGTTTGACCTTCCAGCATGCTGATTCTCTCAGTCTGACTACCCCACTCGACACAATATTTTTAATGTGTCGATTTAGAGGTAATAGGTACAAAAGCACGTCTAAAGCTAAAGGTGAACAGGATCTCCGGCATCGGTGATGCCTATTTCCGCAGAACTCTGAATCCTACTCAGCTTCTTTGTGTTATATTCTTTACTTACTGCGGGCCACCACACCAGCGACCTGTAGGTGAGGACCGGACGTCCTACCAAATGTTCTCTTAAAAGCATAGAATGCAATGCAGAATTTCTTAACTCGTGGAAGATTAAGTTTCCAGCTAAGTATGGGATCAAGAATAACCCCCAAGTACTTGGCGCTGGACGATAGCGAAAGTGTCTGTCCGTTTAGTTTTGAGAGATTAAAGACTGGTATCTTGGTTTTTGTGGCAAAAAGCATCAGTTAAGTTTTTCCTGGATTAACGCTAAGTCCACAGCTGGTATCCCAAGCGTTTACTTTACCCAAAACACCTTCCATGATTTCGCTTATCACGGATGGTTATGCGTGCTGAGATTTAGATAGCGGCGATACCTCAAAGGAGGTGAAACGAATTGCAAATTATTTTCCATTGCATTCACACACTCTTCAACATCTCCCACAATATACAATAATGCATCATCAGCAAATAATACAATATTTGCACCGTCCAATCCACTCTCTATGTCATTAATATAAACAAGAAATAATAGGGTACACAGCACAGAACCTTATGGCACTCTTTTTACTTTATATTTTTGCAATTTTCTCATTAAAATATTTCGGTCTACAGTTTCGAAAGCTCGCTTAAGGTCTAAAGGTCGGATCAGCTGAGTTGAGCATACGCAAATCTGCGTTTATGAACAGACTCGAACACCTAAAATTTATACGTTACACTTTAATGTTTGCTTAGTGTTACTTTTTGGTTTTATTTATGTATCATCCACCTTTATAATTTACTTATAATAAAATATTTTAGGATCTACGTCGCAAAGCAGCTCGCTTAGTTGCATCAAAATGTACTTTAGCAGCCAGAGTAGATGCCTGTCATGAAAGTGTACACGGTGAAATAGGTTTAAAATTCAAAGAGGAAATCGAAAAGAAATTGGATAAATTGCAGGTAAAGCAAAAGAAAAGTATAAAAATTTATTGAAAATAAAAAATCACGAATATTTATAAGTAGGAACCACCTCCGGTTAAATTTATAAAACCTTTGCCCAAGCCGATCGAAGGTAGCAAAAAGAAGCGTGGAGGAAAGCGTGTACGTAAAATGAAGGAACGTTATGCGCTCACAGAATTTAGAAAACAGGCCAATCGAATGAATTTTGGTGATGTATGTTATCCGTAATAAATAATATAAAAAATGATATAAATTTATGTCTTGTAGATTGAAGAAGATGCATATCAGGAAGATTTAGGCTACAGTCGTGGTACAATTGGTAAAACAGGAACTGGACGCATTCGGCTGCCACAAGTTGATGAGAAAACCAAAGTTAGGATAAGTAAGACACTTCAAAAGAATTTGCAGAAACAACAAGTTTATGGAGGAAGCACAACTGTTCGAAAGCAAATTTCTGGTACTGCATCCAGCGTTGCATTTACCCCATTGCAAGGATTAGAGATTGTAAATCCACAAGCAGCCGAAAAATCTTCAGACTTAAATGCAAAATATTTTTCAAATACTTCAGGATTTTTATCGGTAGGAAAACGGACCACTTAGGAATAGGATTAGTAAGTAGGTCTATGAAAATAAGTTACTCCATTTTAAAACCATTGTACAAGTTTTATTTAATAAAGTTCTTAAATAGATGGTTTTTTCCTTAAAATTAAATAAAATTTTGGAAGGCTTTAAAAAACTCTGGAGATTTAAATGCAAAACTAAGACGGATCAACCAACAATAAGTTTAAGAGATTCAGACTATACGTTTTACAAGATTACGGTGTTAACTCAATTTGCCTAGTTCAAGCTTTTTCTGAAGAACTTCTAAGGAATTGTGTAAAAATGATGCTATAATTCCTGCAACTGTAAACACTCCGCCAACAATAGAGCACACGTTTGTTGCAAAATGCCCAAAAGATCTAAATAATAGGAATAGTGCATACGTTTATAAATTATATAAACTTGACAAACAAATTTAAAATAAAATTACCTTTCTTTCTCTGTGTATTTCACCATTAATGGAGAAAGCTCGTAGCTAAAGAATAGTCCTGGCATTCCTCGTTCTCCTCGGCCAGTTAATTCTTTCTTGTAGCGAGTTACTGAGAATTGATTTGTGTGTATCGCCGAGCCATCTTTCTTTACGTACATGGTTGGGACGATTTTCAAATAGTAGTTAAATACATGGCTTTTGTTTGCTAAAAATAGATTTCGTTTTATTAATACTATTACAATTGAAACTATTTTAAAGTCTCACAAATAAACTGTTATATATTCAAATGAATTAAGAATCACCCTGCACTAATAATCTGTAATCTATCTAACTATGTATTAGTATAAAATCTTCCATTCTAGTACCGCTTACTATTGCTGGTACTTGCTATAGTCTGTCTGAATTTGTAGCTCGCCTAATAAAGTACTATTCTAAAAGTAGGGTGTTTTACTCAAAACACAACATAAACCTGCAAAGCTAATGGCATAATTTTAGATAATTAAAGTGAGATTCATCGGGAATTAAATTCACGGCGATCTAAGTAAGGTAAAATAATGATGTCAACGGGCAATTTCACCATCAATTGTGCAGGATTCACAAGTAGTATTTCTTCTCGAGATTTTATCGAGAAAAGAGTATAATTCAAATTTCTCATTTCTCGAGAAATTTGGTTTTTAATTTCGAGAAAATGGTAATGAAGTTCATTTACAAAAATTCTCCGAAATTAATTATCAATTTGAAAAAAAATATACTACATTACATCGCATAAACTATTATTTTTGGGGCTAAAATATTTTAAACAAAACTTCATTCATTTGTTCGAAATCATTACATAGCAACAAGAAAGAAGGGCTCCTAAAGGGAATCAGTTGATATAGGTACACTCTTAGAATATATTTCCATTTTTGCTGTATTTCAGGAGTCGTTCGAAATTAACTTTGTATTTGTTCGTGGCCTTGAAAACTATCAAACAAATCAAATGAAGGCACAGTGCCTCTCAAAATTTTGCGTTTGGATGTGCATAGTCATAGTCGGTGTTCGGTGTCCAACTTATATCCTAAGGTAACTTATTTATTTATTATCCTTATAATTTTTCTAATAGTTACATATAATATTTTAAGATTATCAACATGAATAAGTCGTACAAAGACTGTTGGGATTATTTTTGTAAAAGCCAAAACAAGGACTATGCAACTTGCAATGTTTGTGCTAAGCAACTTTCGTGCAAAGGGTCAGCGACTATAGGACTTCGTAGACATCTTGAAGGTTTTCACGGTTTTAGAAGAATAGAAAGCCGGGATGAGCCAAGTACCAGCGAACAAGGATTGAAGCGATTTCGATGTTCATATGGAAATCAAGCAATTGATAAATATATAATACTCTTCCGGAAATAGTGTCGAAGTTAACGGCTGTAGATGGAATCTCGTTTAACCGAATAACTGAAAGTGAATTTATAAGAACCAGCATAACCTCTAGATTCTTTTAGTCTTTCATTGACGCAAGACGTAGTAGCTGTTATGAGTGAAGGAGCTTCTGTTATGCAAAAATTTGGGCGACTATCTGCGGCTGTGTTATAATCGTGAACTGCATTTAGCCGTTTTAAAAGTACTTTATGTAAAAAATAATAATCATGCTGGTGATTCACAATCGCAAAGTGATGACAGTGATAATAATACTGACATTGAATTATCACAAAATGAAAACAGCAGCCCCGATTGTGATGTGGAAACTGTAGAGATCATAGATGTTCAATTGCATCCAGATAATAAAGAAACAATTGTAGCCATACGAACAATTGTAAAGATATTTAAAAAGTCGCCCATAACGAATAATATTTTACAAAAAAAATGTAAAAAAGCAAGAAAAACAGGAAGTAAAATTGACCAGATCGAATACAATGGAAGCCATGATGAAGCGATTTATGAGAATAATAGATCAAATTAAAACAGCACTGATTGAACTTAATTTGAATAATGTGTGGAAGGATGAGTACATCATCGCTGAAATATTATAAGCAACACTAGAGCCTATAAGAGTTACAATAGAAAATCTCAGCAGAGAAGATTCAACATTATTAACGGACGAAGGAGTTCTAAAACTTTTATTTAAAAATTTGGAAAAAATAAATAATCAATTAAATAATGGATTTCTTCTTCCTATCAAAAAGGAAATCGTTAAAAGAATTGTATCTCTTATGAAATTTCTTCAAAATCCTAAGTCTCTCGAAAAAGATTGAAAAGATACTTTTTTCATCTCACATCTAAAACAGAAATGTATAGAACGGCAAAAGAAATTAGGTCTGTTCCCGTACCTGCAAGGATTATAAGCGCTTCGCAGAATACTGCAGAAAAGTGTTCCCGTATTCACTTCTCCAAGAAGATTTTGACTACGTCACAACCTCCCCTGCTGCAGAAAATTTAAGAATTCTGCTGCAATATGCTTAAAAAATCTTCTTTCTGTGAATGTGACAACTGCCCAAACGTCAATTGAGTGAATTTGAAATTTGTGAATCCTTTTATAGAGTTTTATATCCTAAAAGTTAGGCGTCGGATTAAGGAAGTGAAGTAGCCTATAAGGAAAAACTGTTCTTCTGCTTTTCCAGAAAATTGGTTCCCGTATTGAAGTGAATTCACCCCTACCACATAAATAAGTAAATCACAGCCAGCTGCAACTGCAGAAGTACGGGAACGGACCTATTCTTAGTAGAATTTTTGGTGATGATTCTGGGTGCGTTCAAGAAGTCAGTTAAATGCGCATTCTCTGCATGCAGTCGCTCAACGATCGATCAATTTGACAGTAGATGCAAATTAGTTGCGCATTTCTTGCATTTGGAAATTTTTAGCTGCTGAAAAATTTATTTGTCGTGTAATTTTAATAACTACCTAAAATAGATTTGGACTACGAGTAAAAATTGTAAATTTATATCTTTGAGTTTATGTTGCAACTAATTCTGTACTCTACAGTGAACTATCTGCTTTAAATGATGAAGTATTCGAAAGCCATACAGAATTGGGTTGAAGATCAGAAAATGTTTCTAGTTCGTAGTCTTTGTCTTTTAAAAAAGATATTATTTCTCAAATTGCTGTTAAGAGAATCACTATAGGGTTATAACACTAAGTTCAATATTTCTAGAAACATTTTTAGACTATAGGCATTTTTGCATTTAGTCGTTCATCCCAGGTAGTCAGTTTTGAATGCATTTTGTATGCATTCGCATGTTTATAATGGCTGCTTTTGCATGAGGGTTGAAACTAAATGCGCATTTGACTGACTTCTTGAACGTACCCTCTCTACAAAATGTTGTAAAATGAATAACTAACTTTAACAGAACAATTGAGGACCGTTTTTTCAATGTAATACAACTGAAATTTTTTTCAATATGTTTTTTTCTTCAATTCCGACAGTTTTGTAAGACGATACAAAAGCCTTCGTTTATTGTACTGTTATATGGGCCAATTTTCACAAAGTGATACAACTACCATCAGGCAGGTTTCTCAAAGCGATACATAAAACTAGGCGCGGCGAGCGATTCTTTTTATCTGAATATCTCTCTTTTTACAATAGGTTGTCTTTTGCAAATATCCCTTTAGTTTCACCTAAGCACTAGCCGAGAAAGCACGTGTTAGCTCTCTAGTCGTGAATAGCCATGGATAACGAAGAATATAACTCTTCCGTGATTGAAGTCGATAAAGGAAGGAAATCTAGAAGAAGACGCGAAAGCCCACGATTACAGAAGTTGAAAAGTCCAAAATTGATCAATACAAATACATGTCACTAAATAATCGTAAAATAAGTATTGATTACTTTGTGCCAAAAGAAAACGGGGAAGAAGTTAAAGTTTGCTCAAAAACATTTCAGAAAATAACAGGCACTCAACGATTACGTCTTATCCGTGTAGGTACAGCATTTTTAGCCACGGGAGCGCCGCTGAGGTAGATGCAAAAAACAATCGAAGATTTTGCAGTAGTGACAAATTGATTTGATTAAAGCTGATATATCACAGTATAAATGCAGAGAGAGTCACTATTCTAGAAGGAAATGTTCGAGGTCTTACTTGCCTCCTGAGTTAAGTATAAAAACCATGTACAAAACATTCATAGCTAAACAAAAGTCTGTTGGTGGAAAAACCTGTTCATAGTCAAAATATAAATCTGTATTTTATAAACATTTGAATCTTGGATTTGGAAATCCTCATGAGGATTCTTGTTCAGCTTGCAAGGAGTTTTTAATTAAAATAAAAATGAAAACGATTTGGAGCAAAAAAATTATTACCGCACTGAACACCGCCTACACAAGTTAAGAGCAAAAAAATTGTTTAGTTTACTTAATGAAACTGTTGATGAAGAAGTAATCTTTAAAGTTTGCTTTGATAGCCAACAAAACCAGCCACTTCCAAAGTTAGGTGTTGGAGAGGATTAAAGAAGAAAACCTTCAACAATTTAGCGCTCAGCCAGAAGAGGATAAGTTTCGAACATTGACAAAAGAATTTAAAATTTTTGAGTCAACTGGAAAAAGGACTGCAACAACTTAAGCTCTGTGTACAATCAAGCCAACATCAACTCAAAATGAACGAAATTTCTCTGCTGCCAATGATCTTGTCACCAAAAAATGAGAAGTTGACTAGCCGACACCACGCTAGAGGCATTGTGCTTTTTAAAAAACTATTTTAAACTGTTTTTGTTTGTTTCTGTTTTCTGAAATTGTTTTATGCTTTGAGACCCAAATAAATGTTTAATTATAATTTAAGGTTTTTTTCTGTTAAATATTATTATCAGTCATTTAAGAAAATTTAGTCTTGCAATATTTTTCAATTTATTCAGATTTCTCGATAAATTAAATCTAATTTCTCGAGAAATGAGAAAAACTATTCACAAATTTCTTAAAAAATGACAAAAAAATCGGGCTCAACCGGGATTTGAACCCGGGACCTCTCGCACCCAAAGCGAGAATCATACCCCTAGACCATTGAGCCACCTGAGTACAATTCTATCTACTGAAAATATAAATATCGTGAACCATTTTTATTACACTCAACTACATCTAGATAGCTCTGAAATCGTTGAAAAGCACACATATTTCGCTCAATTACGAACTGTCAAAATTATGCGTGGCATCCATCGAGCAGGCGATAAATTCCACAAAAAGTATTGAATTGGGCGAATTTCTTTGGTTTTAATATTGATATTTAGACGAAGGTAATATCTTTTTAATATAATATGCAATAATGTATTTATATTGTTTTCATTTACTAGGATAAAATTACAAAAATATGCCTCTTCCAAGCGGAGCCTTCAGCCAGCAAGGACCCAGTTGTTTTGATAAAATGAAAATGGGATTTGGAATTGGTTTCTGTGTGGGAATGGCTAGTGGCGCACTTTTCGGTGGTTTTTCAGCTCTTAGGTGAGATATAATACACCAATTTGCTATTTGTAGTGGGTAACATTTTTAGGTTATGTTTTATACCGAAAATGTCTGCTCTTTTTGTTTGCATTACATAATTATGCTGAAATAGTTAACTAAATGAAGGTTTTTAGATACGGTTTAAGAGGTCGCGAATTGGTGAACAATGTGGGCAAAGTAATGCTTCAGGGAGGCGGAACATTTGGAACTTTTATGGCTATCGGAACTGGAATTCGTTGCTAACATGAACATACAATCTTGTGCAAAATTTTAAGATTGTATTATCGGAAGTTAAGAAATCGGTTACATTATGAAATAAAATGAATTTAGAATTTTAAGCGAATGGTGTAGTTTAATTAGAGAGTTCATATTTTTCAATATATATTGTACTTTGTTGCCAGAA
This sequence comes from Leptarthrus brevirostris, assembly GCA_964036015.1. NCBI lineage: Eukaryota > Metazoa > Arthropoda > Insecta > Diptera > Asilidae > Leptarthrus > Leptarthrus brevirostris. The sequence goes on from OZ038373.1 coordinate 14,585,577, forward strand.
TTAATTTTCTGCAAGCATTGAACGAAGCACTCAGCGCAATATGCAGATAGCGTGGGCAAATATGCCAGAATAACTCAATTGAAAGACATACAGGTAAAAAAAAATAACATACACGAATTTTATCATGTTTTCTCTTAGAAATAATAAAAATAGAGAATAAATTGACTTTCTTTTTTCGATGTGTATAGTAAACTCACCTGCATTTGCCTCAACATGTAGCCCATCCAGAGGATTTGTGTTAGCAAAGCCAATTTTTTCACCAAACGACAAATGATTAATTGTGTGAGTTAATTTAAAATGAGCGAATGCGAAGTCATGTATATGAAAATGATTTAGAGAGAAGCTATTTCCAGGGGCGATATGAAAGCTGCCGGCCATCTGTAAATAATAAGTGATTAAAATTTCAAATGAGAAACTGATTGGTGTTATCTCACCCGATTCACTTCTATGCTTCCATATATACGACAGCCTTCCTTAAAAGCATCTTCATCCGACCTTTTATACTTACTTGCATTACCCTTACATTGGTCTATTTTATCAACTGAAATACCCCATTTCCTTACTCTGTAGGCCTCTAAGACATCTTCGCATGTATTACAGCAACTGCAAATGAACATTAAAGCAAACTATTATTTAATATTGCATTTGCCTACTGTGTGCTATTGTGTTCAGCACCATAGCAGCTACCGCAAGTTATATTTGTTTTAACAGTCGATGCAGAGATTATTTCTTTTATTGGCTCATCCATTAGCTCATTGCCTTCTAGGTCCAAACGCATTTTATATACACTGCTTTCTATCTGCAGGTGCTGATCTCCTGATAAATCCATGGCATCAAGCGACAAGTCTTATAGATAGCAAAATAAATTATGTTAATATAAAAAGACACGTATAAATTGGACATTCTCTTACAATTGCATGCCAAATTAGCTATGACAAAATCTAAATTAATTTTTAATTTGTGACTTCGACTTGTATCGACAAAAAGCTCCTCCGAAATATTTGGCGTTAAGTAGGCATAAATTTCAAATACTATCAAAATTGCTATCATTGATGTACTTATTAGCGTAACTGAAAAAAAGAAGTTTTAATAATTTCGGTCCTTAAGTTTAATTCATATATTCACCTGCAGCCCCGCTTACTGTTTTTACACTGAAATCTTCAGATAATCTTGGATAGGCGTCTAGTCGGCGCAATATTTGTGAAAACTTCATTTTGTGCGAGATTGCCGAGTAAACAAAAATACTAAACACTTGCCGGAAAAACCACGCAATCACTACATGAAACAAGGCATGTCAACAGTTTCTATTTTGGCATTTGTCAGCTGTTTTTTTTAGTTAACACCAGATGGTGTTGTTGGAGTTATGGATAGTCTTTGTATTTCAGCTCTTGGTTGTTAGGAAACCTGTGATAAGAAGAAGAAATATTAATATATAAGCAAAGATTACTATTACTAGGTAAAAGTAAGTAATCTTTGATATAAGGCTGGGACTATTTGCACTTACATGTACTCTTGTATTCGGGAAAGTTAAAGCTGTTTTTTTAATGATCTATATAGATCTCCGCCATACAAACTGCTGAACCAGTTCATGATCTAGTTCACTATCCCGCTCAAGGGAATTTAAGAAATTCCCTTGAAAATACAACGCTGCCAACTTCAATTTTAATACAAATGTAATTTTTGTAAATGTGCGAAAGAAATTAAAATGTTAGTTTAATCCACAAACACAATTTTTTTCAATGCGTTTTAAATATATTTATTATTTTATATCTTCTTGTTTACGATTAGGCTTTATCTTTGGCGTAAAATAGAAACTTAAAACGCCTAAAACTGACAAATATGTAACTTGTGAAGTCAGCTGCAGTTTTATTTAAAAAATTTCCCTAATCGTTCTTTTAATGATCTGATGAACCAGTTCATTAAAAAAACACCGATAATAAAGCAGCTGAAAGGATAATTACACCTCTTTCTCCCAGAAAGACTAATAAATTGTTGACCGAAGCCGAATACAAACGTACACGTAAGTGGCAATAGTCACAGCCATATAATAATTATTCTATTTTATTTATATATATATTTGTTTTTGTATTGCAATAGCATATCGTTGGTTGGGTGCTCAAAAGTTGTGTCTCCAAGAATCTTGCTTTTTAGTTAAAAGGTTTGAAAAGGAAATCATAAGTTCAAATCCCATGAAACTTCCTATAAAGGCCCCCACTCCCTCTGTTTCCTTACTCTAGGCGCGAATTTATTCTCTGCCACGAACATTTCATAAGTCTCCCTCGTTTCCTATATGAAGAATACCTTCAGAACCTAAGAGGCAGCTTATTCTCTGATTATTTCAATATGAAGAGAAGGATGAATAAGTACCCATCGACTATTTAATTCGGGTTAAGTTCCAGTAACGATTCTAAGATTATTTGTAATTTATTTGCTGAATATTTTAGGGGCGCATTTGAATTATCCGATTTTTATCCAGATAGTAGCAACTTTTCGCACATTACTAATAGAAATACAGCCCCCGTATCTATTCTATTTATCACGGAGATCTTGTCCAAGCATATTGTAGGTCTTCCTGATGACTTTTCTTGTGGCCCTGGCGGGGTTCCTGCTGTTTTCTTAAAGAAGTGTTCTTCAGCGTTATCATGTCACTCACTTTTACTCTTCCGGCGGGCCGCTTCCCTGCACTCTGGAAGATATCATTTATAGTCCCTGTTTTTAAAAGTGGCAATGGGAGAGAGATTTCTAACGACAAACCTACTGCTAAATTATCTTGCATTCCTTTCGAACTGATGATCCAATCCCATTTGTCCATGGGGTGTAGGGGTTTAATCTCTAGCCGGCAGCATGGGTTCCTTCAGGGTAGGTTCACGGTTTCCAACTTTTTGGAGTTTGTTTCTGGCAATGTGGGTGGATTTTTGGATGGCTGCCAAACTGACTGCATTTATACCGATTTTAGTAATGCCTTTGATAAGCTGTCTTACTCTATTATTGTTTTTAAATTGGCCAAGTTGGGTTTCCCGCCGCCCCATTGCATGGACTAAGTTGTATTTATCCAATAGACTTACAGAGTGCGTTTTCGTGGCGTGCTCTCTGATGCTTTTGTGGCTCCTTCTGGCGTTCCCCAGGGTAGTCATCTTGGTCCTTTGTTATTCATCTTATCTATTGATGATATTACTTATTTACTTCAAAGAAGTAAAATTATTATTTATGCGGACGATATCAAGATTTTTCTCCCAATCAAATCTTTTTTGGATTGTGTGATCTTGCAGTCATACCTGCACATATTTTATAGCGGGTGTGGCAATAATAATCTTAAATTAAATATTGGGAAATGTCAGGTTATGACCAGTTCGAAGGTACTTGTATTCAACGGGTAGAAGGAGTGAAGGACTTGGTTGTGTATCTTGATAGACAACTTAACTTCATCCTCCACATTAATAATATCGCTGCCAGGGCCAACTCTTTGCTAGGATTTATCCTCCGATGGTCGAGGGAATTTCCCAGCCCTCACATAAGACTTCATCTTTATACATCCCTTGTTAGACCACTGCTGGAGTATGCCAGTCCGGTTTGGTCTCCGTTTTACGGATCTCACATTAAACATATTGAATCCGTACAGCGTAGATTTGTGAGATCGGCCATTCGTGCTCTGCCCTGGAGTGACCCTCTCATTCTGCCTCCATATGATGAGCGGACTGCTACAACTTGCTACTCTAGAGAAGCGTCGCTGGGTTGCTGATATAATTTTTCTACACCAGCTTCTGCAGGTAAAGATTGACAGTGCGTAACTTTCTTCCAAAATATTACCTAGAGAACTGCCCTATTCCCTTTGAAACCATTCAAGCTTACAGATAGCTTTCTCGCGCACTAGTTACGGTATATTCGAGCCAGTTAACCGCATGTGTAGGTTTACTTATGATGTTGCTGATGTTTTCAGCACTAACGTGGACAAGGTAACATTAAGCAGGAGCCTCTACAACCTATAACCATTCTGTTGTACTCACTCGTGTTTTTAGGGTTTTTGTATGTTGGTTCATGTATCTTTTGTATTAGCTTGGCTTAAGCGTTCTCTGTTGCCTGTGCACCCCTGATTGTGTTTTGGCTTTTGGGTTACTAATGTTTTTTTGCATGTTGGTGTGGGAGCTTCAGTCTCCTCAATATTTTGTTATAATCTGATGGGTAGGTCAATTGATTCCTGTTTTCTGCCTGTGAAGTGCGCCTTCTGAGTTAGAAGGGTTAATCCTAAATAAAATTCCTTTCTTTAACCCCTTGTGGGGCATCTATTACAACGACTTTCCACCTGGTTCGGTTCTGTGGAAACGCTTTCAACTGTGGCCACGATTTGTTGATCTGGGTACCTTCCCTATCGACGGATCTTCACCATGTGTTGCGCGTTCGTCCAATTCCGCGTTTTCCTTGGATTCCGTGGGGATTTCAATATAGAGCTTGTGTTTCTGTGGGCACGGAAGGTACAAGATATTATTGACACAAACTTTAGCGCGGTATTTTTCGCTGAACTTTTTCGTATGTCTGTAGGGGCCTACAGTCTTTGAATTAAGAAGGTGACGATTAATCAGACACAGAATGTATTACTTCTTGTGCGTTGAAGATTTGACAAAACAAATACAGCATTTTAATAAAAAATGGAGATAAAACGTTTAGTTGTAAAGTACCCATTACTCCAGAGGATCTCCGTCCAATCTCGTTGCTGCCCTGTATCTCAAGGGTATTGGAAAAGATACTGGGAGCAAGGCTGGGCCATCTGCTGGAGGAGCTGTCCAAGGGTCAGCACGGATTCAGGGGGGGGGGGAGGTACAACCTCACCTCTTCTAGAACTAGAAGCTGACGCAACACAGACAGCTCCATGTCTTGTCCCTGGACCTAGAAAAAGCCTATGACAGAGTATGCAACCATAAAATCATACAACTAATTACCTGGGGAGTTGACAGAAAATTCCACAATTCCTTACCACAAAGGTCGCCACTATCGACAGTAATCTATAATACATACCAACACGGACTAACATACTGGACCATTAAGGCTGGAACACAATGTGGCGCTGGCGCTCGTAGCTGGCGCGGTAGCTAACTCGAAAATGTCAAATTTGGCGCGCGCCAAAAGTTAAAAAAAAGTCTGGCTACCGCGCCAGCTACGAGCGCCAGCACCACATTGTGTTCCGCACTTTAAATATTACACTGACGACGACAAATGAACAGCCAAACACTCTTCAAAATAAATGAAAGGTGCAACACCGGAGCACTGCTCCCCCTGAACAAAGGAGAGGCCATAACAATGTTAGGCCTATAAATCTGCTAGACATAGAAATAGAAAGGTAGGTAAACTTAAATTGTTAGGGTTGACATTAGACAGAAAAAGGACTTGGAAATCCCATATAGAAGCAGTATGCAATAAACTTAAAAGTATTAATGGACTGGCAAAAGCCATAGTAGCCAAAAATAAAGGAGCGGTATGGGCTGCTTCTATATAGAGGAGCCAAAACGCAGCTAAAACGAATAAACTAAAATGAACAAAATCATACGGACAGCTACAGCACTTACAAGGACGACACCGGTACCAGCGTTGGCTATAGAGTCAGACATAACACAATTAGCCGAAAGAATAATAATTAACGCAAGAACTAACCACCACCAGGTTGCCAAACATGTCAACAACAACTGACAATCCGACACCTACTGTACTACTATAGATGAATAAAAATAAATAATGAAGCACTTCCCTTGCCCTAATTCCCTTCCGGCCAAAGCCATGCTAACGCATCAAAAGGGTTGTCCCCTATGATTTGGCCACATCGTACAAAAAGAAAAAATTACAAAACATAAATAAGAAACATATTAACATGTACAGAGAGCGCTATATGGTCACGCACCCGAATGCGCGTAGATTAAGTTAGTACTGTAAATATATTTAAAGTAATAAATAGTAACTTAACTTGTCAAGTACCTACCTGAAACACACAAGTCGCTTAAAGATGTTTTACAAGAAAACCAACAGTTTACTAAAACGTGGATACATTTATGCACTTAGCCATCAATATGTTAGCAATTCGGAACGTTTTCCACGCTGATGGGTTCAGTGATAATCCTCATTTTAAGAAACAAAAGTTCTTTCTGTGCACATTATTGCTGAGTACAAACTTGGCTCTCCTTGAGGCACTTCTCTGCATCTAATATACACGTTTTACAAATAAATGAACAACATTTTATTACTTAAAATTATTTTATAATGTCCTTAAAAACGTATCATAAGTTTTCATATCTGCCTTTGCTACATTTACCACAAAATCTTGATCAGTGCCTTCTACCAAAGATTTTAAAGAAACATACAAATCCTTGGTAGGATCATATTGAGCTCTACCTAAAAGTTTCAAAAATTCGTGTCTCTGTTTAATACGGTAATCCCGTGACGTTAAAATTTCAGGAGACTGAATAATCCAATCATGAGGGATTTTCATTACTCGGTGAACGTAATCGAAGCGTTCAACAAGCATGTTTGCATCTGAAAAACAATTGGTAAGTTTTTTTATATATGTATATATTGCATCGTTATACCCATCATCCACAACCTTGGTTTGCTCAATAATAAGCATTTAATTTCATCTTCATCAAATCCCATTTCTTCTTTTATGCTAAAAGTGCTCTCTCTGATATTTTCCAGGCGGTAAGTGATTAAACGTGGTTGCTTTGACGCAAGAAATCTGACATCATTTCCAGATAATTTAAAATTCTGTTGGAAATACCCCAATCGTTTATCAATTCTTTGTGTCGAAAACATAAGCCAAAAAGGATTTTTTGTTACAATCCTTTTAATATTCACAGATTTAAATTTCTTCGCTTCAAGGTAATTCACTCGAGTTTGCAAATCGTCAAGATTTTCCTTAAATATCAAAGGATTCTTTGTTATAAATGAACCTAATTCTTCAGGTGGAACACCAACATCATTTAGTAATGTTATGTGCGGTTTAATGTCCTTTTCAAAATCCAATTTCAAAACAAATCCAGGTAAACCTTTACGTTTTTCGATGCTACTTAAATCAACACCAAGTTTAACCAGTTGTTGTAGCGACTCGGACTTGTTAATATAAGCTGCGAAATTAAATGTTGGGACAAAATTTAATCCTATATCTGGAGGATCATTGGGATCAACAGGAGCTAGCGGTGAAACTGTTCGACAGGCCACTTCCTTTGATTCCACCGAAAGTAAGAGTTCAGTATCTTTCCCATTGTGTTCCTGACGATGCTCTTGTAAAGTTTCTTCTGTTTTTGCTGCTCTACGTAATTCACGGTATACGGCAAAATTACAATTAAAGGATTTTACAGCCCGGCGAAAAGCAAACATTTTTATGGCTGTCAAAATTTTGACATTTACCAAGAGAAGAGGTGAAAATGGTCATGGTGAAATTTGATTCCTCAAATTGGAGGTATACAGCATAAAACCAAATTATAGTTCATACATGCAACAAATAAAAAAAACAAGAAGGATCTAATGTAGGGAAGCATAACAGTGCATCATCGCTCAGAAAGCTAACGAATTTTCATCAATAGCAAGAGGTTCCTCAGGTTTTTGACTGTTGCAGAACTTTAAGTGAGCGATAATTGCTGTGCTTTTACCATATTGGGAGAAGAAGAAGAATCAGCATCATGTGGATGACCATCATAGGTACGGATGTTTTTTCGCGGGATTATTTAGTATTTCAGTGTGTTTAACAGTTTTTCACTTTAGTTTTACCACTTAGTAATTGAATTTTGTGACTATAACAATTTATAAACACTTTTATATCACAAACATATTGCCTGCGGACATAAGGACGGCCACAAAATGAAAAAGCGTCCAATTTGTAAAGTACCGGCTGAAAACTCGCATTTGATTGCCGATAGTTTTGCAATAATGAACGAAAGGCCTGTGGACGATATATCAGTTGAATTTTTCTATAAACCACACACAATAACACTTTTAGCAGTTTCAATTATTTCCGTGATGTACTTCGCATTTGTCAGGTAAGTGAAATCTCTGCGCATTCTATTATGCAAGGGGTTGTCAGAACGAAATGTCATTCAAAGTAAGATTTTCCACTGCTGAAAATCACAATTTGGCTACTTTTCTGAATGTAAATTTATTCGACAGAAGTCAAGTAATATTCTCGAAATAACATATTATTTTCTTCAATAAAAATTTCGTGAGAACGCAGCTTGTTATGAAAATTATTCGCGCAGAATGGACGAGTAAGAGAATTACGTTATGGGGTCATGTTTGTTTCTACTTAATTTTTTTCTAATTATGTAAAAGACTTCTGTTTGAAATTATTTTTGCTTTTGCGAATATCTGTCAAGTTTCACTTTTACGCGCTAGTTGTTCTGTGACACGTAAGAATCGACAGAATTTATGGTCAAATTATCATCTACAATCTAAAAGTGATTTAAGGCAACATTTTTTTTATAACGATCGGTTTTGACCTAATTTTTATAGGGTTAAAGTGTCGCGTGTTGTCATAAAATGAACCAGAATTTCCATTGCTTATAAATAAAAAATTATCACTTTTTGTTATCTCTTTAAATGTTTGGTGGCCATAGGAAAGTGTCTTTCTAAGTGTATCATAAGAACAAAAGCTAAATTTTAATACAATTAAGTAATGAAGTAATGCTAATCGTAGTCTACTTTATTTAATTATTTAAAGTTTGAGTTAATTCATAAACTATCGAAATATTTTCAAATTTCAGCAGTCATTTATTGCCGCCTTTTAGGCAATTTCAATGAGTTGCCATATTGAAATCAGCAGCAAAAAACAAAAAAACAAATTAGATCTACACCGGCACTCAGAACGATAGCTATTAGCTCTGAAATAAGTTTATTTTGACAATTTTCTAACAGGTCCAGGCTCCATTTTTTTATTTCATTCATTCTCTACAATAATTTGCTATAGGAAATGTAGCCTTTTCGGGGTGCAATGCAGACTAGTTAAATGAACTGAAAACTTGTTTTAACCCAGGCGTCAGGTACATCTTCTCGTTGGACGGGAGAGATCACGTTTCAGGCCTAACGCACACATTCCTTGGGTGCTCCTTCATGGATCTCCTCACCCTGCGGGCACTTCAGCTGTTTCACCGGGTGCTAAATATAAAGTTCCCCAATTACTTGTTCTGTATGTTCATCTTCTCCAGGTCGGTGAGATCCAGGTTGCTGCTATTGCCGCATTTTTGGTCTCGCACAGAGTTTGTTTCGACTGACAAATGTATGCCTTTTCATCGAAACTCATTTGCTTTAATTATCCGCAGTGATAAACTTTGTGGTTTTTGCTACAAATTATACACGAAGAGTTCGCAGTATGGGGATGAGATTTGTGTTGGTTTGAGCTCTTGATGTAATCTAGAACTTGATAACGTCTTTCTAAAAATGTTAATAATCGCTAGGGCTCTGCTTAAACAACCTTAGGCTCTCATGGTCCATTTTTCTCATCGCTATGCAAATTATCATGGTTTCCCATTCGTCAGTTTTGTAATTTAATGTTTTCAGCGCTTCCAAGCATTCTCTTATGAGGTCATACAGTTTTATCATGCCCTCTTTTGATCTGTGCTCTCTCTTTTTGGCATCTATTATCGTGTTAACGTAGGTGGTATTATTTTTCTGTTGTTGTTGAATCGACCTTGAATTAGCCTTAGGGCAGTGCTATAGTTAGAGTCCGATAATTGTACAGGACTAATGACTCTTTTGGCATATCCATCTAGGTGATAAAGGAGGTACTGAATTTTTTCGACACTGCTAAGGTAGGGATTGCTATGGATAACATTAAGAAAAATGTCGTTAAATGACTTCCATTCTTTATAGTCTCCGTTGAATCTCGGGATTTTTACTGGTGGTAGTTTTAGGAGGTTGTTGAATCGATTTTGATCTGCATGTAGACAATTTCCTGTGTTGGCCATTGTGGGCTGCAAGTATGAGCCGGCAACTGGGAAATCACGATCGTGTAGTAGAGGTAATGATGCATGATGATTACCGGTTCTTACGGCTGGCACGGGAATGAAACCTGCTGCAGCTGAGGTTGTCGTTGTAGACGTCATAGGAAGGTTTATTGTCGAAGTTGCAGGCGATTTCAAGAGTGGAGGGTCAGATCGTATCTTTTCCACCTGATACTGTGAAATAAGCTTAACAGCAGACGTGTAAACTTCGAAAGTTTTATCATGAAGTTTTTCTGAACAGTATGGATGCTTTTCTGTTATAGCCTTCTCGATCTCTACGTAAAGGCTGTTGAAATCTGTCCATAAAGAATCTAACTCTCTCAGCCTTATCTAGATGTATTCTGGAGTTTTTCTTTCAACACCGTCTTTTTTAAAATTTTTTAATATTCTGGCTATTTCTTCTGCCAGAAGTTTTTGTTTGGCAATGATTTATTCTACCATGATAATCACCTCTTGGACCTATCGGTAGGGCTCTGGCAAAATGAGGTAGGTGTTGATTAAATCCAATGAAATGCTTGGAAAAATCAAATACTGTTTAAAAATTCGTTTCAAATTCGCTTTCTCCTCGTAGTGATTTGTGCGAAGAAAGCTAGATTTAACGATGTGTTAAATCTGGGTAGCTTACACTTCTTCCAATAGTTGATTGAAGTGTTGCTGGATTTAACTACGTTATAAATCTGTGTGGACGATGTATCACGATGACTGCTTTTGTAGGCGATATACTCTGTTTGTAGATAGCGTCTAGATTTAACAGTGTGTTAAATCTATCGTGACTTTTGAGGAATGTAGTTGACTGTTTCCGTCGGCTGGTTGCGTCAAGAAATTGTTAAATTTCTTAACAATTCTTTTACGCTCGAAGGACCATATACGAGACTCTACAGTGTGTGGAGTCATGTATATATTAGGTTAATGGATTCTAAAAACCTTTGTTCCCTTACCTATGGTTGGGGGTGAATCAAGAAGTGGCTTTTGTTAATTAAAACAGTTCAAATCTTGGATAGAATCTGAAAACTTGATTCCGAAGCTCTTGATTTTGTTACAAAAGAATGCTTATTCTAAGGAGTGCATTGCCCCACAATATCGATCGGTGAAAAAGTGTCAGCAAATTCAGCAAGTTCACTTACCTTGTGACGCAATGAAATTGCTGGCTAAGTGATCTAGAAAATATTATTTTGTATTTGTGGACAATGGATTTATCTTTCCAAGTTAGGGCGGTTCGTTTGTGGAATCGACTACCTTTGGCTCACAGATACCTGGGGCCGGCGGGTTTCTTTCATGCTAGGTGTCTTGATTTGTTTCAGGGTTTATGACAAAAACTGACTCCTTATACCTATCTGAGCCACCCTTATTTTTCCGCTACTACTACCCTACTCATCTTGGCATTTTCTTCTTTTACCTCTCCTCCTTCGCCGCTGTGGGGCTTTGCAGCCTTTTATAATTTTCAAGTAGTGTATCTCCAATTTACTGAGCTGGGTCGGCATGGGAATGATAGTCGACGTGCGAACGTTCTTACGTTACTTATGGCTTAGCTTAGCGTTATTCTAGGATTAGTAATACTATGTGCTTAACATTGTTTTTGTACTCGGTTACCTCCCTTCTATTTAATTTTTATACTGCTTCTCTTTAGTTCCAATCTATTGTGCATACTTCTACAATCTTTGTAAACGGCCTTTCAACCTTTTGATTTTAATGTTTTAAATCGAATAAAGAATAACTTTTTTAGACAGACACTATTTGCACCCAACGTTTCCGTGTACAGCTTCGAGTCTTTTACACGGAGTACACGCAGTAGGGATGTGCATATTCGTTACTTTAGAGTAACTAGAAATACTCGTTACTTTTAAAACAGGTACTCGTTACTAAATACTCGTTACTGAATACTTTACAGAAGAATAAAGACAGCCGCGAAGTCCACTACATATTCTACTCCTTTATATAACATATTTCCTATTCTATTAAAACTAACTGGCTCATATTCGCATGGTTACAGTTTATCATCAACAACAACTATTTTAAATTGTGACTGTATTTACTTGCCTAAAAATATATGCATCCATCCTCTAATATGAATCTGATTTCGGAGAGCAAGAAAAATCGGCACCCACATTGGCTGCGTTCTCTGCATCCATCAACCACTGCTCAAAAGTAGAGATCAGACACTAATTAGTTTGCTTTTCATGCATAGCTTCAAATTCTCATTTTCAAGTAAAGTGAGCAAAATGCAGCTGGATTTGTAAATTTTACAAAGATTCGCTACAAAAACGTAGCTACGACTCAATAGTACTTGAATGCTAGGCAGATATCCGAAGAATTTGCAACTTATGAGTAGCCGGTACAGAAGTGCCAGTTTTATTCTGTACCAAGTGGGTAAAGTAACGAGTACTTCTGAAAACTGGGTATCGTTACTTCGGATTTCACGCAGTAACGAGTATCGAAGTAACGAGTAGGTACTTTTCGCACATGCCTAACACGCAGTATCCGCCGATGTGTACACTTAAACATACATGGATGATACGGGAATATAATCGATTAATTCAGGAAGCGCCTATTTGCACTTATTTTGGTATACCTGTATCTCCGTGTCACACATAATCGGTTCGGTTTTACGTGTACATATCACTGAGATACACGGAGAGCCAATTGTTGGTGCGGACTCTCAGCAAGCGAAGACCGCGATAACGCAGAGTGGCTAGCCACCCACTTGAATGCCTCCAACGACGAAGCAGCCGAAAAAGTCAAGAGCATAATGACTGACAAAGATTTGACAGAAAAAGGGGCTTTAAAGAATGTTTTTGCAAAAATTCCCTAGTATTTGTGCAGATTCCATACCTTTAATGCATTTAAATCTCACATAAGCAACTTGAAAATTGCATCGAATGCGAAAAAACAAGCTAGAGCTGCTCCAAAAATTAATATACATCAAATCAGAAACAGAATACAGTATTTGTTATCGAGAGTTGAACAGCACCTACATCAGTTTTAGAATATTTCAATACAAATTGAGACACAATAAAGACGAATGGACGCAGTACAACGTGATTGAAGGAAATCTACAAAACTACATCAACAACCGACTGGAGAGCTTCAATCAGAAAATCAAAATAGTTGTTTCACATCGATGCTCCTTATTGGAATTTGCAAAAGCGTTCCCAGTATTTATTGTTGACCATAAAAATACCAGCACATTCAAAAATGTAAGAGTAGTCATGAAAACTTCAATTTCAAAATTCGCCTCAGGCAGCCCTGAAAACGAATGTATGAGATTTTTAACTGAAATCGCGTGGGAACAAGTAGAGGAAATTGTCTGCTGTATTCTTATTTGTTGTAGTTGAAAAAAGAAAGGTGATAGGGTTCAGCTGTCAGTGCGTTTGTTATTTATAAATTGAATTGCTATGCAGGCATGTTTAGCTTTCAGAAAGTTTAAAAAAAATTATGTGCACCACGCTGGACAAAAATTTATAGGCTAAAACAAAGCGAGCAATCTACTCCCCAGATATCCGCAGCACCAACTATCGCAGAAAAAAAACCAACGATAAAAAATAGATAATCAGGAACAGTCTGTATACGACAGAGAAAAGCAATTTACAAGTTACAGTACAAGTGAAATATAAGGTCTGTTTGTTTCGCTGCATGAAAATTGCAGAAGTAGTGTAGAGTGTAATCGATGTGACGTCAAGAGTGTAGGAATTTGCCCTACACTAACGTCAGCGAAACAAAAATTTTAAATGTAATTTACTGTCAATTATATTTAACGGAACGTGTTTTCGTTAATACAATATTTTAATATCACAAATAAAATGGAAATATTGCCGACCTTAATACAAGAACTTATGTGTGACTCGTCTGATAATTAATTAAAATCACTTCAATTAAGACCAACTTTCTTTGACAATTGCCTGATAAATGTCAATTATCTGCCTGCACGCACTCATTGCACTTCATCCAAAGCAAGTGCAGAAATTTCCACTTCATCCAAAGCAAGCTAAGATTTTTTGCAGCGAAACAAACGTTGTGCAGTTGCACTAAGTTTACACCGAGAGCGAAACAAACGCCGTTTGGCGTCAATTTTGCACAAAGTGCAGGCAGTGCAGAAAAAGTGGAGCGAAACAAACAGACCTAGTAGCAAGCTATGCGAGAGGTGAAGAATTTCGAAAATAGAAAAAATTTATTAACTACATGATGTATGAAGAATGGAAAAATAATAGAGAAATTTCGGGATCAATCATGAAGAGGAACTTGCAAAATGTCTATGAAAAAGTGGACGAAATCGAGGAAACCGACCAACTAGTAGAAGTGATTGAGGTAGTCAGTCCACCAGAAGCACCAATAATAAGTGGCTATCTGAAAGAATTATTGAAAGCGGCGGCTATTTTGAAAAAAAAGTGAACGAAAGGAATTTAATTTTGTTAATACGAGTGGTAAAGGTGCCAATAAAACAAACACTCGCTGTACTTTTTCTATATATGAAATATATATTCCATTTGATAACAAATTCGCTGGACATTCACTTACATAAATCACTATTCACTTAAATTTAATTAATCGATTATAATCCCGTATCGTCCATGTATGTTTACGTGTATACATCGGTACGGATAGGAGCCGAAGATTGCCGATCGGCGCGTGTACCCCGTGTATTTCATGTATAAGTTACGGACACGGAGCTGTACGCGGAAACGTTAGGTGCAAGTGGCTACTGATTTTTTTTTTAATTCAAACAACTTTTGGTATTTTAGAGACGAAGCAAATATCGAAGACAACATTTGGGCTGGAATCCTATGCGTAGTATTTTTCTTCCTAATAATATCCGTACTAGCATTTCCAAATGGACCGTTTACCCGTCCTCATCCAGCGGTTTGGCGAATACTTTTCGGATGCTCCGTACTATATTTGCTTGCTCTGCAGTTTCTCATGTTCCAAAGCTATAAAACAATTATGAATATATTTTATTGGCTTGATCCTAAGCTAAGAGATTTTCATATAAATATGGATAAGGTAAATATAATTTTTTTAATTTTATACATTTACTGAAAAATAAACTGTATTTCAAGGAATATGGTGTAAATTGTTCTGATATAACATTAGAACGTATTTGGTCTCACGTGGATGTATTCGCATGGGGCCACTTTCTTGGATGGATGTTCAAGGGCATACTGATACGCCATATGGGAATACTTTGGGCAATATCAATTATGTGGGAAATAACTGAAGTAGCATTTGCTCATCTATTACCAAATTTCGTCGAATGCTGGTGGGATGCATTAATTTTAGATGTTTTAATTTGCAATGGATTTGGAATTTGGTGTGGATTAAAAATTTGTAGAATACTTGAAATGAGAGAATATAAATGGGCGAGTATAAGGTAATTGAACGTTTATTTAATATGTTCTTTCTTTTTAAAAGAAAACTGGTTCGACTTAACTAAATTATAATAAAAAATTTTAATGAATTTCAGAGATATCTCATCAACAACCGGAAAGATAAAGCGTGCAGTTTTACAGTTCACTCCTGAAAGTTGGACACATGTGCGATGGCTAGATCCTAAGTCGACATATATGCGATTTGCAGCTGTATGCCAACTAGTTATTTTCTGGCAGGCAAGAATAATTAATTTTCTTAACGTTTAAAAATTAATTAACTATTTTATAAATTTTGCAGGTCACAGAACTTAATACATTTTTCCTAAAGCATATTTTTGAAATGCCTCCATCTCATCCTATAGTCATAGTTCGATTAATATTTATTGGACTTTTTGTAGCTCCTTCAGTAAGGTATGTATGGGTATTATTTATATATTAAGTTAATTAGAATGACTATTGTGATCAAACCTAATAATCATGCAGCAACAAATTGGCATACATTAAACAAATCTTAACTGTGATAATAATAATATATTTAGTTGCTTAGCTATTACATTACATTATTTTTCTAATTTTATCTTCACTTAATCAACATTTTCCCTTACAAACTTAAACATATTTCTTCTAAATTATTCTTATTATTCTTTATTAGAATGATTTGCCATTTTAAACAATATTATACAATATTCACAGGTTTTTTTTGATTTTTCAAGGTATATTTATACACTACTGTCCAAAAAAAACTGACCACCTACAACTTTTTGCATTTTTATGGGTTTATAACCCTTTCATAATTATAAACCTGCAAAATTATGTAGAAAAGGTTTTGTAATTAAAAGACAAAATGGTTATTGGTTCAATTAATTAGTTATATTTCGTTATCTACTAATTGCGTTGTAACTACATCTCAATATCTTGTGTGACCGCCTTTATTTTTTATTACCGCTTCTAGACGAGTTGGCACAGACGCAATGAGAGAGGCAATTAACGTACGTGGAATTTCCCGCCAAACGCGTTCGATTTCCTGGTAAAGATGCCCTATGGTGTTCTCTGTTGATTTTGCGGTCGATGTAGCCCCATACATTTTCGATGGGGCTTAGATCGACTTGGAGCAGGCCAATTTTGCAGCACTAAAATATTATTTCCCTCAAACCAGACCGATACCAATCTCGCTGTGTAACAAGAGTCGTTGTTCTGCTGGAACATACAAATTCTTGGTGTTTGTAGTCTTCTGAAGGTAGGAAAAAGTGAAATTTCCAAAATGTTTATGTAGGCCGTGGCATTTATTCGGACTCCGGCTTCGATTCGATGACGCTGACCAACACTTTCAGATGTGAAGCAGCCCCAAACCATTACACCAAGTCGGCCCTTGACAGTTTGTGTGACACAGTCTATTCGTCTTTTAATGCATGTTTCAGGTCTGTCTCCAATCGGTATTTTGATTATCTCTTGCCCACTGCAGTCTTCTCGCCCTGTGGTGAGATGTAAGCACAGATTCTAATAATTTAAAATCAATATCCCCGCCTTAGTGCACTTTCATTCATCCAACTTTATGAAAGCTACACACATATTTGTATATACAAATTTGCAATTTTAAGTTTCAAATAATTTATTTCCCACAAGCGATTAACAACACGACCGATTCCGACAATTTCTCAAAACTTAAGGAACTAAAGTCTTATATACATTTTATATGCTGTGGTAGATTACTAAATAAGTTAAAGCTCTTATAAATTAATGACTTGTTCTTTTTTTTGCCTAAAATTCGGTAATCTGAACCTCTTCATTTTTATGTTGTAGGGCTAACAATCCGAAACATACCTAATACATAGAGTGGATACTAAATAGAACAACTCGCTAAAATTCCCTGGTCAAAAGTGAACGAAACAGTCTGGCAATTTTGTATGGAAAACTAAATGCCAACTGTAAATACTATCTGTCAAAAATCAGTGAGCGAGAATTAATTTTGTAAAGGCCGAAACACAATGACGGCATCGGCAATCAGCACATATGCTAATGCCGATGCTTGTCAAAATAAAACTCTAGCATGGCAATACTGATTAACCCAATGATGGCATGGCGTATTATGCTGATGCTTATGTTGATGCTTTGATCAATTGATGTTTGATATTTGGTGCGGCATCATCTCGGCAGTTAAAGTTGTTAAGTTAAAAACGAATTTTGAAGAAAAATTGATAGAGCTTGTGCGGGAAAATATTTAAAAGTTACCCTAATTATAAAAATAATTTAAAAAAGGAAAAATTATGGAAAAAATCAGTGAGGAATCAAAAATCAAAAATCAAAAAAACCTAACTCTCTCCTTTGTAAGAAAATTTCCGTCATCCAAAAACGTCGTTTGCGCATTTTTTTAATGCGTTGCAATAAAACAAATCCGTAACCACCGAATACTAACACAAATGGAAAACTACATTGGCGTAGTCAAAAAAAAATGTTACAGCAGAGGTTCTTTTTAATTAATTTAATAATTTTGGGGCGCACCTTAAATTAAATAACGCAAAATTAATCTTTGAACACTAATTTTTTAAAACACTTGCTTTTAAATATCCACATTTGATTTTAATAAAATAAGTCAATTATACAAATTTCTTGAGCCGAGTTATGAGGGCATTTGAAATGTTTAAAATTGACTTATTTTATTAAAATCAAATGTACAAATTTAAAAACAAGTGTTTCGAAAAAAATAGTGTTCAAAAAAATTATTTTAATTTACGACGTCCCTCCTCTTCTTGCAACCGGGCGGCTTCGGCAGAGTTGCGGCTTTGGTTGCTTGAAATAACTACTAAATACTACACTAAATTTGTGGCTAGGATAATACTTATATTGCACAGGCAATTTCGTCATTAAACAATTTTAAATAGAACTTTCAACAAATAAATACTCTATTCAAATTTATATTAAAAATTGACCATAGCACTGAACCTTAAAAGAAAACAAACGAATGGCTACCAAGAAAAATTACAAGTGACTCAACTTCGCTTTGTTTTCGTGCTAAAACTAATTGATCTGCCTGTAATTAAGTCATTCAATGTACCATTGCTATTTAACTACTATTTGTTCTATATTTACCTATGAAACGAGACTCCAAGAGGATGATTTCGCACTTTGTTCTCACACAAATTTATAATGCACTTCATTTTATGAATTACTTAATGTTTTCGGAGTAAACTTCACTTATAATGTCTTTATAATAAATTGTCTTTAATGTTTATTTAGCACTGCACTACACAAATTTTTTAAATTCTAAGCAAATTTCACACAATTTAAAATTTGCTTCCAGAAGACACTTGCCGGCATAAAAACTTTCACAAATGTAATGTCAAATTTTGACAATGAGTTTCCAATTTGACAGGTAGCCTGGAGAAAATTTTGCTGCGCTTTTTGTTCTCGTATATATACGTATCGGCCTTTCCTTTTGTTCTTTATTCGTAGCTCGTAACTAACTAACGTAACTAAATAGCTATGGCACAAAAGACCTCCCAGGTCGCTATGCCCACAAAAAAATCATAAAAAAGTAATGTTTGCTAAAGAGTTTGACCATCAATATTTGGAGAATGAATTTTTTTTTGTTTACAATGAAGTATGAGTATAAATTCGCCGTATGTCGCTTTAAAGCATTGAGAATATCTAATTTGCTAAAAGTGGTTTCTTCTTCTTTTAGCACCTCTTCAAAAACAAAAGTTTCTGGATTTGTTCCTTCATTTTCCATAGCTTCATGTAATATTACAAGCAGGGCACATTTATTTTCATTATTGTTTGGATCTAATAATGACAGATCGTATATTCGACAATTCCATCCAAATGCAAATGTAGATGGCGGCGGCGGCGGCACAGCAATCGTTTGGGAGAGTATGACTATAAATTGAACTGGTCCTATTTTCAAGATACCCAATGAGGTAGACCAATTCGTTTTCGTTAATAATTTGAAAACCTCACTATTATCTTTCACTCAAAATAGCATGCCAGATGATTGAATGTACTCAGCCGCCAACAATTTGAGGCACACATCCCGTTGAGCTAAGGAATTTTTAGAGGCAAGAGAGATATAAAAACAAAAACCTCGGAATGCATAGGAACTTTGGAGAGTTATTCAAACATCCTATAGAAATAATTCTATAGAATGATATGTTAGACTAATTCAATCCATACCCAGATGGAACCGTGCTGCTATACTTTGGCCAGGTAAAACAGAAGCACCTCGGCTGGCAGGGGTCGGTCGGGATTTTGCTAACTAAGCTCTCCTACCGATTACTACCAGACTGATCAGCAATATCCAATCGAACTGTCATCTGTCTGGTTGTGATGCTTTAGAATTATTTTGTCAGAGATATAAAAACCGCGGAATGTACAGGAACTTTGGCGAATTATTCAATCATGCTAGAGAAATAATTCTATAGAATGATTTGCCAGATTAACGCGCTTCTGTACTCTGGCCAGTATGAATCAGTAGCACCTCACATGGCAGACCTCGGTTTGGTGTTTCCTAACTATATTCGCCCTCCAATTAATACTAAGTGATCAAAATACAACTGAATTATCGTTACAAAATTTCGGACCAACAAATGTAAAATCTCAATAATTCAGTGCTAGGCGCCGACTGGGAAGCGGATAGTAATAGTAACTAAATAGCTGCACAATAATGCTGTCATTGTGTGAAATGTGGCATTAATGCCGCCATCGATCCTGATGCCGATTACAATGTCAATTTCTATGCTGTTGCCTATGCCGTCATTGTGTTTCGGCCTTAACTCTCAGAAGAGAAATTTCCGTTTTCTTCGGTTAATTCGTATAAGCGGACATATGTGTTGTTTAAGTAATTAACAGATCTAAAAATTCGTTACTTTCGTATGAAGTTAGAGACTACGAAATCTCTTAGTTTATATCGGAATTTATTTAGGTTCACTGTGACACTTGTCACTTGGTCTTAATAATTGAATAAAAACATTTACCTGCAAATTGGATGCATAACCAAACTTTTTACTCAGGCGAAATGACATTTACAACTACATACAAGATGACTGAGAGATTTCCCATTTGGGTAATTTCCTCTCAGCGACATTACCATTTAAATGAAAAGTTGAATTAAGTGTCGGGAAATTTTTGCAGTTTTGTTCGAAGCTGGTCTACTATTTGTATTTATACTATGCCTAATATATGTATTTAAACAATTAGGAACCTGACCACAGTTCACCTTTAATACAAAGCCCAATCTATTCAACGTGATTTTTTGCCTAATATTTAACCTAAGACCGACTGCGCTCCCAAGTCAGATTTTCACAGGGTGGCCACTCTCTGGAATACAGGGAAAAGTCAGGGAATTTAAGTAGTGAGGGAAATGTTAAGGAATTTGGAAACTTTCACTGAAGTCCGGGAATTTTTTCATCCATAAATTCAAATTATGTTCTGGTTAAAATCCTATTCTGGCACGGTGTAAATGGAGCGATCACTCAAAATCTATTTCTGAGAAATTTAAAGGGAATTCCTTGAAATTAATTCATTTCGGTTATTATTTCTGGCATATAATAAATTCTTAGACTAACCACATGAAAGTGGAGTTGCCGAGTTTTTAGGAAAGTCACGATAAGAATAGAATTTTATTCATTCCATTAATGAAAAATGATGTCATACTTTCTCGTGATTGACATTTGAGAAGCCCGGTTATTATACTTTTCAATTATTTTGTTTTAAAACTGATGTGAAATAAATACTGAAATGTATTTTGCGTAATTGTATAACAAATTCCTGGTGTAATTATGCACAACCTTTCTTTTATTATATTTATTTTACTGTTATTACGCGTGAAGTATGTCAATTTGTTGCTGCATGATTAATAGATAAGATCGCATTACTTACTTTAATTACCTTAAATAAAAGTTGATAAAAAATCATATATTTTTTTTTACTAAAATTCTTTCTATTGTTTGCACAACACTGTATATGTTTGTACTTTAAGAACACATATATTAATTTGTTTTACTTGCAGACAATATTACATATATGTAACAGATACAAGATGCAAACGTGTTGGAACCCAGTGTTGGGTGTACGGAGCTATAATGGTATCTGAAGCAATCTTATGCATTAAAAACGGGAAGGAGTTATTTGAAAGAACCCAAGCAACAAACATAATTCTCTGGCTTACAATACAAGTGGTCTTATCTATTTTATTTGTTTACGGATGCGTATTATGGCATAAATATATCCAGGTAAATGCAGCTTGGAAATAATTTGTGCATAGTTGTTAT
The DNA here is from genome assembly GCA_964036015.1 of Leptarthrus brevirostris. NCBI lineage: Eukaryota > Metazoa > Arthropoda > Insecta > Diptera > Asilidae > Leptarthrus > Leptarthrus brevirostris. The sequence continues at coordinate 14,607,171 of OZ038373.1, forward strand.
TGTGTTTATGTATTTATAGAAATCTTCAGAAGACTCTGACTACCCTTCACCTGTAAAGCAAACTCTACATGATATTAGAGATTCAGCAATATTACGTGGTGATTCAAAAGGTCAGAAAATTTCAATTTCTTTTTTTGGTGTTTTGCACTGTGCTCTCTTATTGTTTACTTTGCTCACTTTGACTTTCTATAATAATTCATTGTGAAACTGATGCCCTTTACGTTTTATTTATCTCTCTGTCTCCTTTAACTCACTTTGGGGCGAAAATGTTAAAATTCCAATTTTTAAATTATCGCATCCGTAACAAAAAATTTGTTTTTGTCAAAAGAATTTGAACTTGTGTAGATTTTACTTGCAATTTTATTTTAATTCTGTAATAGTAAACACGTAAAAAGTACCAGTTTCCAAAAAATCACACGTTTTGAGTTATAAACTGCTACTAATTGCATCTTCTTGATCGTTAACCATCTTTCCTTATTGTTTCCGTTTACTTTAAGGTCCCACTTATTATGTACATCCAAAAATAATAGCACATGCACATGGAAAATTAAGACCACGTGATTTAGTTGAAACGTCGTATGATATAAAAATAAAAATCGTTTAATATTTGTTTGCGTATACATTAATAGTCACGCGTTTAGATAGCTACTAAAAAATTATATAGAATAATTCCTGACGCAGTTTTGTACGGTGTCCTTGTTAGTCGTGTTTTGAGTTTTCATTGCTCGATGTTTTTCCGTAAGGAATATTAAGTGAGTAGTAATTTCTTTCCGAACTATATAGAATAACGTAAATATATTCTTGCATTATAATTAATATGTAGAAAAAGTACTTACTTTTTTATTTAATAAATTATTATCAATTTTTAAAACCTTTTAAAAGTAAATTTTGTAATATTTTCCTTTTGCATGTGTTTTATAAGTACTTAAGCTCATTAATTTCCAAGCGAAATATATATTACCTAAGTTTAGTTTAAATGTTGGCCTTCGAGTTCCTTTGTTGTCCTTTGTGAGCCTTTTTAATGCATTATGCGCTTTTGAGAACTTCTATTTATATTTTTATAAAAATTAAAACCTCAATTTATCTAGAAATAACTTTTAAGAAGCTATTGTTGGATGCTATCTGCATTTAATTATGCTCAGCAATGTGTATAGATGTATTTGATACCTATTATTGTTCTATTGGAAAACTAAGATTTACAGATATTTATTTAACATCTACGAACTCAATTTATTTGTAAATTTCTAAGGGATTTTTTTTTTGCGTGAGGGATGAAAATCTTCCAAAGAAACCGGGAGACCCGATTGTCTCTGCTAGTGTGAGATTTTTACTGACTAAAAACACCCCTCTAGGGATTTGTCGAAACAGACCACTTTATCCGGGTCTCTTTTCGTCCCTACCCCTTGCTATCTCATCGAGAGAAACCCGGACTAATCCAGTTTTCTTCCATCACCTCAATTCCTCGGGTCAGCGCACGTATTTGCTTATAAGACACCTCTTCTTCCTTCTTCTTCTGCTGCTAGTGCAGGACACTGACACACTATGTCCACCGCCGTCTCTTGCTTCTCCAGGCATCGCCTGCAGGTATAATTCCCGAGAATGTTCATCTTCTTTAGGTGAAACCTGAAGTTATCATGTCCTGTTAGTAGCCATTTCAGAGCCCTACGATCCATATCCATGACTTCTCCTGTTCAACACTTCTGGTCTCTACAATCGCCATCTTAGCTTAGGAGTCTACGACGTTCCACTATTCATACTGTTTTTTCGTGACCCACGCGTCTAACATGCCCACTGCCGTGCCCCTGCCTAGGGAAGTGAAAGGCTCCGAACCTTGGAAACTCGAAGCAGCCCCTAGTTTAGTCAGTACATTTGCTCTCTCGTTTCCTGCGTGTTCTCGGACCCACGCCAGTGGCATCTTATTTGATGACGCACACGCGTTGAGTTTACGGACACACTCCAAGGACAGCGCTGTATTGAATTCTCTGTACTGTCCATACACCTGATCATCGCCTGATTGTAGAGTGCCCCCACAATCTTCTTGCCCCTTACCCTCCAGCACAGTGCACAGACCAGAGCCAGCATCTCCGCCTGAAAGACTGAGGTGTATACCCCAGATTTAGATGGATCAACTTGATTATCTTAACACATCACTCAATAAGTTTCCGATCTAACTAAGAAAAACAATTTTTTTTCGAGAAATTTGGCTTTATTCTCATCAACATAGTTTCCTTCCAGATTGATGCACTCATTCCAGAATACGGTGGGTGGTGAAGCAGTTCGAAGCGTAATTCATTCAATTTGACTATCATTTTCATCGACTTGTGACACGGTGCATTGTCTTGGTGAAACATCACGTTTTGCTCTTGCATTTGAGGCCGTTTTTTTCTTTATTTCTGCACACTTCGATCCAATGATGCCAAGTAATATTCGGTGTTGCTGGTTGTACCTTTATAAAGATAGTCGATGAGCAAAATACCATGCGCGTCCCAAAATACAGATGCCATAAACTTGCCACTTACTTATGAGTTTTTGGTCGCTTTGGACGGCTTTCACCGGCTGCAGTCCACTCAGCTGACGGTATTTTTGATTCAGGTGTGTAGTAGCGGATCCATGTTTCATCCATTATCACATACCGATGTAAGAAATCCTTTTTGTCTCAATTGAACAGTTCCAAACAGCGCTCTAACAACAACTTACGCATGCCCAAATATTCGTGTAAAATTGTGTACACACTATCTTCTGATATCCTTAAGGTGTCAGCTATGTCACGCAACTTCAATTTACGATCCACCAAAATTATTTTGTGAACTTTTTTTATGTTTTCCGGAACAACTGTGGATATTGGGCGACCGGAGCATTCAGCATCATCGGTGTTTGTACGACCGCGTTTAAATTCAGCATACCAGTCAAAGTAAGTTGGTGCAGAGTCCCCATAAGGCGTATTAAGTTACTGTTTGGCTTCAACAGTTTTTTTTTCATCAAAAAACAATCTTTAATCAACAAACGAAATTTTTTTTATCCATTCTTTTGAAAATAATAAAAGTTGCTTCACTAAAACCACTGTAATTTTTGAACTAAATGTCAGATTGTCATGAAATTTTGACACGTATCATTTGAAAGTTGGTACTATCAAGAATTCGTATGGGTTTCCCAACATGTCAGACAGGCAACTTATTGAGTTATGTGTTATATGGTTCAGATGCATTTAGGGTTGATCACAACGTTTTAGCTGTTTCGGATCACTCCTAATTTTTTTACGCCTCCCCGTTGCCCACTCCCGGATTTTCTTTTTGATTTCTTGAATAAGGATGCTCAGGTTGAGCATTATTGTAGTTTCCTCATTTGCGACCTTCTGTGCTTTTTCATTTCCTGAGATTCCACAGTACCGTGGAACGTATATTAAGGTGACCTTGTTTTGGCGCCCTAATTTCGTAAGGTCCTGTATCCCCCTACCATTTTAGATTTCGCCAAAGCGATTGTTATTAGTTTGATTGACGTCTGGCTATCCGTATTTATATTTCTATTTTAGATGGTCTCACTCCCCGTACCGTTAAGTTCCTTGCTCGTGTCTTTATTACTGCGATTTCACATTTCAAATTTCGCTCCTGCTCCCACCCTTTTTCCCACTTTTAAACCATCCGTGAAGATCGATATACCTAGCATTGTCAGTGTATAGTCAGTGCTCTCCTGCAGATGAACCCCCGAGTAGGCCCTAAGTATGCTGCTGTGTCCGAAGTTTTCCAACTGACGAAATTAACCACTAAATTCTTATTGAAAAGCTTTACTCTCTTGAATTCCCTACTGTTTTCGTGAATGGGGCCTTCATATTTGACTGATCACCCGCGTTCAGTGTTTCATGGCGCCTTTTCTGATGAATTTTGTAACTCGTCTGGGGTTCCTCAGAGGAGCCATTTGGGAACGCTGCCCTTTATTATTTACATCAAAGATGCATACACTATTTTGACAGGTTCGAAAATTCTTTGTTATGTTTGCGACGCGAAAATATTTCGTACTATCTTTGGTGATGACGATTGCGCCGTGGACACCTTTGATAAAGTTCTAACAATCGCGTTTTCTTGACAAGTGCATTGCTATATAGTTTTCGGTATTGTATTTAATTCTTACTGTACATTTTCTGACCTTTATATATCTATCCTGAATAATACCATGCTACTTTGGATTTTCTGAGAGAGATGGTTCAAGAAATTCAACAGTCGGTGCGTCACACAATTGTTCTATTGTATATTTGCCCGGTCTGGTCGCCTTACTAATCCACGTAGATTTCTTCGTTTTGCCCTGCGTGACCTTTTGTGGAGGTATTCTTTTCGCCTGCCTTATTATAGTGATAGGCTTAAAGGTTTATCACTGATGGAGACTCTTAAAGTGAGACGTGACAATTTTAGAATTGTGTTTGCTTTTGACTGCTTTATGGGAACAGTTACGAATCTTATCAGTATTAATGAGCCTAATTTTTACATTATTGACTTTGATCTTTCAAATCTTTCAAGAAGTCAGTTTTAGCTTCAATTTTTATTTTTGTATTAAGAAATCAGCTATATTAACTGTTCTGTATTAGTCAGATTTTGACGAACTTGAATAAATAAAAAAGCAAAGCATTTTTTTGTGTTTGATGGAATATCCGTGGTATGGTTCATCTAAAACTGCTTAATGTTCATTGTAATCAAATTGACCGATTGAAAGTGGCCATTACAGAAAAACATCCTGCTTTGATTAATAGAAAAAGTGTTATCCTCCAACTTGATAACGCAGGATAACATATTGCGATTTGGGATTTGAATTATTTCCGCATCCTCTATATTCACCAGAACTTACCCTTTCTGATTATCATCTTCTCAGATCGTTGCAACACTTTCTAGGTGGAAAAAAAGGAAGAAAAAAAAACTGAATTTATACTTCAACAGAAAAACAACGACATTTGGGTACCCGGGTAATACTATTTAAAAGCAAGATTAAATTTTCCTAAGGGAGGCCAAACATCTAATGATTGTCTGCTGAGATACTCTTAAACATTTATTATGTTTGCTGCTTTTTGCATAAAACACTAATAACTTCATATTTTAATTAACATGTTGCTTGCTGCTATTCTTTTTCGTTTTGAAATAGATTTTTTTTTGCATGCGTAATTAGGCAATGAATGCAATCATCTGCTTCTGAAATTGTTGCTCACTAATGTTATACGAAGGACATTTTTTACAAAATTTTTGGCTTTAAACTAAATCAAAAATATGTTTTATAAACAAAAATATTTTTTATATTAGCAGAGCCACCAAAGAATTCACCAAAGGAGACAAAGCATGATTAGGCAAAACTAAACCGTGATATGGTCAATAAAAGACAAAAAAAAATTAATAGCGTTCTCGCGCCATTCTTTTTCTACACATTCTAGCTTAAGGCTAAAAAATTACTGAAGAGAATTAGCTATCATAATAAATTTTTGTTGATTTTTTTTATTTTTTAGGAAAATGTACAAAAAAACTGTTTCAATAGAATTAAGAATTTTAGATATTAACAAAAATATATTAAAAAAATTGGAATTAGTTTAGTTTATTCTTGTTTTTAGTAAGGACGATTTTTGTGTTTTAATCTAAGACTACACCCAGCGACAAAAAAAAACCCTCGCATTTGTGATTTTCGAATATTTACGGGCTTTTTTCGAACTTACATGTTTTAAAATTTAAAAACATTAAGATAATCTGGTTTATTCATGACGCACTGATTATTTCATAGCTAATTCAGCAATTTTTATCTAAGATACCTTTCCAGTTATAACAAAAAGATGGAGAAACTATAAAAAAGCCACAAACAGCGAAAACACGATCTCAGAGAATTACTTAAATAATGGCTGGTAACGTTCAAATAGTACAAGTTTTATAATGGATTTTAGAAGAAAAGCAATAAAGCATTAGAAAATTCATTAGTTTTGACTTTCTGTTATTGAAATTTTCTTGAAATGTTATAATACAACAGTTTCAATATCTGGTTGAACCTCCTTTGGCTTGTATTACTGCTTATACTCTATCTGGCATAGATAAATATAACTTATTTAAAAATTCTAAATTTATTTCGTTGCCGCACACATCAGATATGATTTTTTCAAGGCTTTTTAAGCTCAGTGTTTTTTTTTCTTTGATTTTTTTCCCATGATGGCCCAAAGATTTTCGATCGGGTTCAGGTCCGGACTGTTTCCTGGCCACAAAAGCGATATTATGTCAAGTTTCTCCTTGTAATTTTGAATCTGCAGAAAAAGAAACAGTTTATATTATTCGGTAAAATATTATTTATAAACTTGTAGAGTAATAATACTTACAGAGCGAGCCCGATGGCAGGGTGCGGAGTCGTCCTGAAATATTGGTTCTGGAACTTCTGCCATAAGCTCTTCAATGGTCGGTAAAACACCTTCATCAATTATTTCCCGATATTTTTCGGCATTGATGTGTAGCGTAATAATATGACGCTGTAATTGCTCCCCAGACCATAATATAGGCCGAATGTTTCACTGTGGGTTGGATGCAATCTGGGTTATACCGTTCTCCTTTTCCCCGTCTTACTTTCAAGATACCATCCGGTCCAAACAATTTGAACTGCGATTCATCGGAAAAGACTACCTCCTTCCAGTCATCCAAAGTACAATTTTCGCGTTCTTTACACCATTCAAGCCTTTTCTTTTTCATTTGTTTTGTAAGTAAAGGCTTTTTCGCGGGCCGTTGAGCAGGTAGACCCATTTCTTTTAGCTTTCTCTGCACTGTTCTAACACTACACGGTCTTCTATTCTTTTGCATTTGAATTTCTGCTAGTTGCTTTTGAGTAATTGTCGCAGGAAGAAATCTGCTTTTTAAGCAGCTCAGCTTCAAATGATGTTATTCCAAATTTGTAGTGACCCGAGGTCTCCCGCTCCCAGTTATTCTCCTCAAACTACCTGTTCTCTGTTATTGATTTATTTATCAATTGTGATGTTTTTTGGGGTTCCGCACCTCAAAACGAAAAAAGGAACCCTTATAGAATCACTTTGTTGTTCGTCTGTCTGTCTGCCCAGACAGACACCTGCAAATAAATCAAAACCTAAGGGTATTTCCCATTGACCTAGAATCAGGAGATGTGGCAAGAAGCAAGCTTTCATAGCACAAGTAAAGGAAAAAGTCCGAAAATCATTCGTTAATTTGTAGTTATATCACAAGAAAAAATATTATGGAACCCTCGGGGCGCGAGTCAAACTCGCACTTGTCCGGTTTTTTATTCTAAACCCTATAAACTTTCGTTGATTATATTCCTACATCCTTAAGTAATGGCAGTGATATGTTAGCGATATTTCGGAGATTCCATCGTCTTCCCTTCAGTAGGGACGCCGTTCGCTTTTTATTCAAATCTTGCCACATCCTTCTTGACATGTCGCAGGTTGATAGACCGATCTACCAGTTTCTTCATATTTTTTTAAAATCTTTCTAACAGTCCACTCACTACACCCAATACGACGAGCAATTTCCCGTTTCTTGTACATTTCTTCAGCCAAAGTAGACACACGCGATTTTACTTCAATACTTAACTGTTATACTTTTTCATAGTTTTTTTCACTTTGAATACTTTCTTGTCAACACTTCAATACCTAGATAAGTACTGAGGATTGGTACATGAATACTTTTCTGTAATTGCTTGAATAAAACCAAATACCATGCTAGTTCACGATATCAGCTTCAGTTAAACGGGAAAATTAACGAATTTGGAGACGGAGTTGGATCAATGCGTTGAGCGGCAAGACCAACATGCCATGGGTCCCGGGTTCGAGACCAGATGACCGTGAGCTTTTATTAAGAAATTAAAAATAATCCACTCCGTCTCTGGGCTGTTGTCTAGCTCGCAGCAATGCAAACAGGACTCATGTTTCCTCACTTCCCTTACCCTAATTCCCTTCCGGCCAAAACCATGCTAACGCATCAAAGGGTTGTCCCCTAGGATTTTTCCACATGGTATAAAAAAAAACCATGCTAGTTCACGATTTCAGCTCCAGTTAAACCGGAAAATTAACGACTTTTTATGCGACGGTTTTTTTTTGTCGCTGGGTGTATTTATTTTAAATGAGTCAAGAATAAGTCTTCTATATGTTTGTGAAAACACCAAGTGCTTAGAGAGATAAGATTAAAATCTAAATTTTCTCATTGTTTGGGCATCTAGTCTTAAGAAGTAAAAACTTCGCTCTTCTTGCTTCAAGCATATTTAGATTTTTATAGTCTATACAATTTCGAATATAATAAGCGTAAGTTTTAGTTTCCTTGAATGAAAGAACGAACCTCTATTTTCGAACTGTATTTATTTGACCGAAATTGGGGATAGTAATTTAACTTGTTTTTAATCTGACCACTAAATGAATATTCGAATATTATTCATAACAAAAGGCTATTCCACTTCAGCATACTTTTCAGTTGGTCATCGTAATGCTTTGTCAACATTTATTTTAACAAGATTCTTGCGAAATCTTATACAAATTTGTTTATTTAAAAGAAGAGTAGTAATTCAAACAACTTGTCCTACAGTTGCATTAAAATGAATTAATATTCAAAAGAATACGATGGCTATCGTTTTTATATAATTGACATGGAAATCTTCCTCGGTCTTAAGAAATACTTATTCTTTCCTTTGAGCGAAGCTTATAATAAATACACGAAGATACATCGGTAAAGTGCATTCATAGAGAAGAGGTGATATTTCTATTAAAAGCCTCGCAAGTATATGCGATATATTTTACATTATTCATTAATTTTATTTAAAATATCATTAATTAGTTCAGAAACATCTGCTCATTTTGTCTTCAATAACTATTAGATAGCACTTAACTCAGTTTTAAACAAAAAAGGAATCTATGAAGAATATTTTACATACTCTCACATACACACAGTGACTATAAAATATTACTCATTTACCAAAGACAACTTAATTTAAATAGATTTAGACTAAATTAATCAATTTTAGATGTTTTATAAAATAATGTGATTTGAATTGTTGCTTCTATTTTATAAAAAAAAAATTTGTTGACTTATGAATATGCCGAAATATTTTTTATTAAAATCATTTTAAATCAACAAAAATTGTTTGTCCTCGGATATTTCAGTTATTTTCACAGCACCGTGAAAAATTAAAATAATTTACAGAGCTCAAAGTTCTATTATGCTTATTCCACTTCGATTTCCTTTGCCAAAGCTGCCACTCGTTCCTGTAATATTTCTTGCATTCCTGGTTCCAAACTTAGTATCTTTACAGCTTCCTGTAATTGTTTCATAGACTCCAACAGTTTTTCCTAAAAATATTATAATTGAGATAAACGTGAGTTAGTGTGTAAGAACATAATTTGATTAGAAAAAAATCGATGTGTTATTTGAAGCAATACGGTATCATTGTGGAAAATCGGTCAACAGCAACTGCGTTAATCTCATGTGACCAAGCGCGGATCTAGGTGTCCGGGGGGGGGGGGGCTTTGTTGATTTTGTAATAATAATAATGGTTTATTTGTTTATTTTAAACAATATTAAATTACAAGCTTGATTTCTTTGCTGTAATGAATTCAAACAGAATGTATAAAAATTCCGAATTAAACCGTTCAAACTCGAGCAAAGTAAGAAATTTTAAAATATTTCTTAACACATTCGCCGACAAGCTTGATGGAAAGCATAAGGATAATACGGCGAACGTGTTAACACGATTGGCGTTCCGAATAAAAAAAGCTAAATTCCTTTGGCTCTTCTTCAACAGCAGCATACTTTAGTTTTGGGGGGGCGGGGGTTCAAAGTTGCTCATACAACATTTTCAAATTTCGGCAAGCCAGGTTTTTGGTATTTCGCCATACTATGCGTTGGTAGCAGTGCCGGATTTACATTTTTGAGGCCTATAGGCTGAAAATTAGTGGAGGTCCCTTTAAGGAAACGAAAATTTCTCTTCCTCCGGGGAAAATTAATTCTTTAACCTGCTTGCGTTTTGAATGAAAATTTGTTTTGCGACTAGAATTTCACGTTTAATCAAAGATTTCTTGTTATTTCTGTTAATAAAGTGTACATATTTTTACTTTGTTGGAAAGATAATTTAGTCTGCTTTAAGTTAATATGTCATTTTTTTTCATAAGACCCAACAGTTTTGTCGGTAGGGCAAATTGAACGAAATGTCAGCCAACTTTGGCCTTTTATGTGTGCATAAAATTCGTCAATTATACGTCAATCATGGCTACGAGAAAGTAACTAAAGGAGAAGACCTATATGTCGTGTGGATGCGCATTGCCAGTTTTTGTTCTGCGATTGGGTCTGTGCTGTCAAATTTTTTCACTTTTTACTACGAGGAAGTAGGCTTTTTATCTAGGCCCTGGGTGCTGTCACAGGTTTCAGCTGTTTTTTTACATTCTGCACTGGCGTGACGTAAAAAGTTACCCAAAGAGGGTTTTGTAAAAATTCGATTAACAAACCTTAAATTATAATTTTAAAGTATAATAATATGTAAATCACAATTTTAATTAAATTTGTGATTACGACTAATGTCCATATACTTTACACTGTCGGAGATAATAGGTCTGTTCCCGTACTTCTGCAGCTGCAGCTGGCTGCAGTTTACTTATTTATGTGGTGGGGGGTAAATTACTTCAGTACGGGAACAACCAGCTGCAATTTTCTGAAAAAGCAGATTTGTTTTGGAAAAAAAATCTTTTGCTATATATGGAAACTAATTAATCACAGTTCTCCCTTATAGGCTACTTCACTTCCTTAATCCTTCACTTTCTTTAATTAATTAGGATATTAAACTCTATAAAAGGATTCACGAATTTCAAATTCACTCAATTGACGTTTGGGCAGTTGTCACTTTAACAGGAAGAAGATCTTTTAACCATATTGCAGCTGGTCAAAGTTGCTGCAAATTCTTAAATTTTTTGCAGCAGGGGAAGTTGTGACGTAGGCAAAATCTTCTTGGAGAAGTAATCTCTGCAGGTACGGGAACAGACCTAATAATTAGCCGAGTAGAACTTTACCAAAATTAAAATTATATACACATATAATTATTAATTAAAATTTTTATTACATAGGAATTATTATATTAAATTTCGTGGTCACAATTCATTACTTATACTTAATATTTTAAAATACGCTTCAAAACCCCCGAATATAAAATATTTTTCTAATCGCCTGCCTTGCGCTTATGAGATTGTATGCATGGGAACCTCAAATCTGGTAACTTGAGTTGAAATATGTTGATATGGAATCGTCTTTCAAAACAACCCTGATGCGCTTCCTCAATTTCAGGATAAATTATGCTTCTACCAATAGGCTTTTGACAGCAAGTTCTTTAAAGTGCTTAAGCAAAGTGCGAATAATATTTTATTGTATTCGGTAAGTCGAGAATTTTATTTAAGGATTTTATATTGAGGGAAGGTTGTGGAATGTGTTGAATTGGGTGAGGGGGCGGAGGGGGGGTGGGGTAAAGGGTATTTGGTGTTTCTAGGTTACTGTTTTCACATATTGGCTCATAAATGTTTCATTGTGCACCCGAAGCCAAAAGTTAAAATACCAAATAATTTCAGACAACACCTCCTTTATATTAAATATCAATATCACTCCTTTCCCCTGCCTTCTCCCTACCACCACTTATTAAGAAGAGTGGCACGGTTTAACAATTTTTCTGCCAAATTGCAGTATTTACACTTTTTCTCCATGGTTTGTTAACTCAAGGAAAGGACATTTCATTTGATATACCCACATGGATTGCATTTAACCGGTTTTGCAATAGACGTCAATATATTTATGGCTTGTTTCTTGAACGAAAACATTTTGTGTAACACCTTATATCCTTTATTACTTCAAATTTGAACAGACCCTGTCTTTTTTGTTACTCATTCACATTACTGTTTAGTATTTTATTTATGGTTTCGTTATTTGATTTATTTCCAAAACTTATAACTTCGGTGACAAAATTGAGAGAATACTTCCAAAAAATATGATGCAACAAACCAATTTTTTTATAAAATGTAAGTAACTATATTTCTTAACTTTTATACACTTTTTAAACTTAAGAAATATACAAATTTTTACTCTCAATTTAGAAAAAAGATGAATTTGTTTTGTTGAATCAAAGTGTCCGCATAATTTTGTCACTGATTGTATGAAAAAATTAAATAAGAAAGAACTTAAAACACTAAAGTTCCTTTCCAAAAAAAAAATGTAGGTGTAGTCCAAAATCGGTTGGATGCAGTCTTGCATTTTTGGACAGGAAAATTTGTATGAACAGAAAGTGCTAATCAGTTTGAGAACGTTTTCATAGAAAAGGAACTAAAATCTGGTTTTAAATCATGAATAATTCATTTTTAATTACTTTTCGTTCCTTTGCCAATCTCGGTGGAATATATGAGGAATTCCAATTACATACATCATTACTTGGAATATTAATTCCATTGGTTTATTCCATTCCTAATTAAAAAATAATGGAATTACAAAATGTTAATTTCAAAGGATGGAATTGGAATGGGCAATGAAGTTTACAAGTGTGCTACACAGTTATGTTTTTAAGCAGTCGTAAGCCGACCTTATTGATGCGATTGAAGGTTTAGTTTAATATTTATTTGATATATACACTCTAATTTCACTAGATTTTTATTGTTTTTACAAATGTTGTCGTTTTAGTGTCGAATTCGCTATACCACTGGAAAATGTGCGCATTCTTTCCAGTTACTGAATAATACGAAGATAGTAGGTTTATGCCAGCTAAATACCGAGTCAATTTTTTCCCGAAGTAGTTTTGATTTGTTGCAGAGATTTACTGTCTCGAACGAAAATACATACCTGTACTCCTCGCACTGCCATATATGACAATATACATGAACCGTTTGACAGATTAGCCATTTACTTTACGATTAACGAATTTTCTTCTTATGGGCATAAAGTAACAATTTTGCTTCCACTATGCAGTAAAACAAAGATGCCACTTTCTCATCCAATTATTAAATAAAGAGAAGTAGTAATTAATCGGGTAACAAAAAAGTTTTTAATTTATAAATTAATTAAAATTTTTTGTTAGAGTACTTAAATAAATAAATTTCTTTTATTCACTGTGGTGGAGGCCTATAGGCTGCAGCCTACACCAGCCTATTGGTAAATCTGTCACTGGTCGGTGGCAAAATTCTGCTTTCTTTCCCGTATTTTGACCTGTCACTAATTCTCGTATGTTGTGTAATAAGTTGTCTCGCCCTCTATCAATTTCAGAACACAGCAACTGATCTATTTGGGGACCTCTATAGTGCCGCCTCGTCGGTGGAGTGAGTGAGTGACAACGTCTCGGCATACCAATCCGGAGGTCGTAAGTTCGAATCCCACAGACGGTAACCCATGGTTGTTTTCTGCTGACAACAGTTTACGATAAAAAAAGGACCATTAAGGGGACACAGAAAGTGGTTCGGAATCCGCTTTAAATTGAGGCTCACTTGCAATCGTTGTCTTGAGTTGGGTGAAGCTGTTCCCCGCCCCATATCCCACAAGGAGTTACGGCAACTAGATAGAGAGAGAGAGATAATGCCGAGACCCAATATTCAGCTTTACAACCAACCACCATACATTCGTCTCTACTACTGTTTTGTGTATAACTTCATATTTATATTCTCTAAATAAACACCCTTCCAACTCTTCGTCACATCTTATAATATAATAATTTTCGAAGTCTTAAATGTGACTAGTTAAATATGTTTACTAGTAATCATGAGCTATATTTATAATTAGTAGAGATAGTATACAGGGTGTTTCATATAAGTAGGGTGATAGATCTCACCTGGAAAAAAATACTCAATCGTTTTGGAGTTTACTATTTTATTTTTAACTTTCGATCTACTCAACCCAGCGACATTAAACCCCCGCCATTAAACTACTATCCCAATGTCCTACCATTGCATGTACAGTCGCTTCCAAAAGTGAAAAAAATCGTTTGCGATTACCTAAAATTCAGCATTTTCCCAAATTTTCTTCGAAATTCATGTAATTAATAAACCTGGTTTTTATTGTTATTAAACTGTTCAACCCTATTACCTTTACAAAACAGCACAACATGTTCACACGTGAAACACCCTGTAGAGTATATTACATATACTCACCTGTGCTGCTTCTTTTGTTATTAATGCTGCATTAAATTCTCTTTTAGTTTGTACAGCCATAATTTCCTGCAAATCTAATAGTAATGTTCCACGAAAATGACCCCAACCAGGTTCAAAGAGATCACCAATTTCTAAAAGTTCCCAACATAGTTCAGCTTTTCTCCTCACAGCTGCGTCTGTTAGCTCTATACGAATGAAGTAACCAAATAAACAAGTATTTACTTGAAAATCACAATATTACCTGGTATTAAAAATCCTTTAACATTTCCGTACAATTGTGTCAATGCATATTTCACTTGAAGAACATGAGTGTTTTTTTCATGCAATGTGTCCCGATATCTAACTATAAATTCTTCAAACTCTCTCGGGCTCCCTTTGTCTAAAGATTCAATTTCTTTCTGCAAAGCTGAATTTCCCCAAGCAATCTGTTTGGCAGGTATCTCATGTGGACACAACTGGCACTTCCACAATGCTGTATTATTTAAAGGATCTGTTGATATCACCTTCAATAACATAATTCTCATATAATTTTTAACATAAAACAAACAATTTAATTACCTTTCCAATTTTGCACTTCGAACAGCATATTGCTCCAATAAACGTTTTCAATTCGGTAGGATCGCTACATCTTCTACATAAACACTCAAAACACTTGCTTAGCTTTAGATGTTCTCGCCTCATGAGAGTGCTCTTAAGGGGTTGAGTGTAAGTGACTGTGATAGTTGCACCTTTTGGTATATCCGTAGTTGCTACTACTAACATCTGAAGATTATCATCGAATAAATGTCGAGTATTTGGGATGCATTCATGCGAGATCATTGCTGCGGTTAAGTACAAACCCCTTAACTTCGCAGAGCTATTACGAATTTCAAATGCATTTGTGTCCAGTATTGCTGCAATCCTAAGTATATCTCTCTCCTCGAAATCGGTTATTTTTAAAATAGTATGCAGAAAAGTTATTAGATTCGCCTTGAGGACGTTGTAAATAGGTGTTTCGATTCTTTGATCTAAGTGGTCTTCAAGTTCCATAAGCTTTGCAAAAACGTCGGGTTTCCTTGATTTCAACAGCATGCATCTCAGTGGTACGATTACGCAATAGGCAGCTTCTTTTTTTCGTTCATTGCTGTATTTGATGGGACTTATAAATTTCTTGTTAAACATAATTTCACATTCGTCTTTGTGATAGCTTGTGTTTTCACACTGTTGTCCGCATAGTGGCCATGAGCATTTCGAACATCTGTAAAATTCTTTTTCATTCGCCTCAATTTTCAGCTCTGTGTGACAGCCTAAACATATTGGATATGACGCTGTCTTAGGGCCCAAGATTGCAGGATGCTCTCGCAGGATTATTTCGCCCTTTTTGATATCCCTTGTAGCAAGCATGTAACGTCCAAGTTGGTCATTTTTAGCAACCTAAAAAATAGTTCTTTTGCAAGTTAATGTGTTATATTAGTGTAAAAAAAAATTTGAGGAAAATCGCAAATTGCAGCTTTAAAAAACTAAACTAAACGTAAACTTTAATTCAGTTGGCAATGATGCAATTGGCACAAGGAATACAATAAAATCAATGCGACAGTTATTGTATGATCTCAGAGAGTATTCCTGGCGTAACTCCATTCAGCTGATGATAGAAAGCATGTTTTATACATCATTGACGAAAAAGCAACATGTAGTCGACGGCTTACATAATGGATGTGAACATTACGATTGTACGTACAAGCAGAAATTAATCACACACTTCTCGGATTTACTGAACGTAATTAATTTTCACCGAACTCAAATACAATTGGGAGTATCTACACCTGCTGATCTTGACATTGTAAAAATAGAAAGGAAAAACATCACAGAACGTTCACCTTTTGTTGCAGTTCTTGTTTTGGGGTAATAGGCGTTTGATAGTCTGTCCATTTTTACTGACCTCAAAACACTTGCACTGGTTTTTGTGTCCTTTCCTCCAATGTTCTTTTTGATGCTCTTTTCCACAATAAACAACATTTTTACATCCGCCACATTTTAGAGTGGACTTGGTGCCACAAATTGGACATTGAAGTTGTGTTGTCATAGTAAAATGTGGTTTTTGTTGGATATATCTTCGATTTTCGATTAATTTTTTTCTCGGCACACTGAAAATTTTCCCGAACCGAGACAGATCTTTACTGCTGGCGAATTGAAGGAGGCATCAGACGGAAATCATCTAAGTGTTTCAACCACCTCACTAAATTTAGATCAATGTTCAAAATAGAATAGTTCCTCTCGCACTTTTCGGGTTTACAATGATTCGTCGCGGTAGAGAATTTTATGAAAAATCTGTTTCGACAATTTAATTTAATTTTGAAATATTATGTGGCCCCTTAACCGTTTTTGTTTCAACGTTTTAGTGTGTACAAAGTTTTGGTACGTTTGAAAAATGTGCAACTGAAGTCATTGATATAATTTTTTTGTAAAGGGAGTAAACTAAGTTCTATTCCAGAAATAGGCTCTATAATATAACCAATGTATGTATATACAGAAACTGGCCAATTTTAAATGGCAACCTTAAGCATTTCGTCACAATTTCTTTTATATTTGCGTTGTTATCCGATACTTTACTTATGTGTTCCTTTATGTATTGTATTTTAGGATTTTGTTAGTGAGTATACAATATGTTTTAACATAGTGCAGACATTTTCTATTGTGTTAAGATCCGGGGAAATACTCAGTGATGGGACCGGTCAAGTATAACGTAACGTAGTTAGGGGGGGGGGTGTCTTGTGAAACGTTACGGTGCGTTATAGGGGGGGAGATCAAGCAACGCGTTACGTAACATTAAGTTTTTTTTTAGCGGGAGAGGTTGTAAAACACACCGGACAGCCCGTGCCCTCCGGTAGTGTGAGATTCTTACTCACTAAAAACACCTCTCTGGTGAAAGAGACCACATAGAATCGGGCCCCTTTTCGTTCCCTCCCAGTCTCCCTTACCTGACCCCACTGTCGCCACTAACCTCGTTTTTTTAGGTCACTACTGCAATCCTAGCCTATCTGCAGGAATCCATGCTGTCCCACCGTCTTCAGTGTTCCTCCTTGGTCCATGCGTTTATTACAACCTTTACCACCTTCTTTGTCCAAGACATTGAAGAATTCCAGGCCATAAAGACTTAGTCCAGAGGCAGGACGAGTAACCTCCTCCGGATTACCTGCAGCTAACCCTTCGGAAGGCAGGTCTGCATCTTCACTGGTGCGTGTACTGCTGTCCACTATCGGTGCACCGCCGCACCTGAGGAAGTGCTAGTTATTATCCTCCTAATGGCACCTACTTCCAGGACTGCTATAGCACAGTCAAACGGGGCAAACCAACCTCCATAGCCGCCGCAGAACCTTCAAAAGGTAATTTTGCCCCAATTAACCCTAGGTCCTGCAGACAGGGAGACATCACTGCAGACTATCTTTGCATGGCCTACTACAACCTTGGAGTTAGGGGGATTTTTCAAGAGGTTATCTCCTCCCGCATTAGTTACTTGGCTACGTTCTAGGATGCATTGCCCGGTTGCTACCGCTTGAAGGTGTAACTAACACTTGAGAATGTCCAGATGAGGATCGCCGTATCCTAAAAGGCTTCAACTCATCCGTTCATCCTCCAGCAACCGTCATTCTCTTAACTCCTACTCTCTAACTTTAACTCGTGACTCACGGCTCAAGAGTCGCGTCACTGACTAGTAGTATATATATATATATATATATATATATATATATATATATATATATATGGAAAATAAGCCGTGTACCACGAGTCCATACTTTGGAAACTAAGAGTCCGACCATTGCGGTCAAGCAAAACCACTTAAACTACAAGCCATGAACTTACGAATTCCACGCACACGCATAGTTTTACGTAACGTTTAAGGGGGGGGGGGGGGGGGGGAGTTACGCGAAACGTTACGGCGCGCTACAAGGGGGAGAAGTTAGAAATCTTCAAAAACTGCGTTACACTTGAACGACCCCTATGGTAGAATCCTCATATTTTGCAGCCTCAGGTACTTTTCACTGATAGCGTCCGATATTACGGTGCTATATCAAGAGTAAGCGCCTTGATTGGGATTGATTGTGTTAAGAAAAGGTAGCAAATTATCAGAACCTTTTGACGTTATGCATTAACAAATCATACCTGTTGATGACCCTTTAATCGTGCTGATTACAAAGGATTCCAATGTACGGCTTTCAGTAACAGTGACATTCATTATTGAAAATTATCTACAGGTAAATAAAAGAAAGCACTTCGTATGCGATTTATTTATTTAAAAGTTCATCAATCAACAAAAGATAAAAGAAAGTCAAAAGTAGTCAGCAAAATACAAAGCAAAGATGAAACAGAAGTGAAAATTATTCAAAAACTTGTACTTATACTACAAATAGCCAAAAACGGCTGACATTGCACGAATAGTACAAGAGTAAGGTGAAATAGAAAAAAAGAAAAAACAATACAAAATCTTAACTAAGCCGACCCCTAATAGGGCTCCTAGTTAGGTAAAAGACGCTACTATCGGAATGATGATTAAAAAAGCAAGATATGGAAAAAGTTTTGACTCCTCAAAGATCATGCCGGAACCGAAACATTAAAAGTTACTGAGAAGCTCAGGAATAGCTATAAAGCCTTGTACGCAGTCGAATGAAGATACAATGAGTTTAAGTCTATCCGCGTGCGGAGGCAGGAGAAGAGAGTCGTTCCATGGAAGGACTCGAAGAGCAAATCTGACAAATCTTCGCTGCACTGCCTTAATTCTGATAAAACTACAATAAAGTAGCCTTGTGATATACGGATTGTCGAATTCCTTAGATAACCTTTTAATAAAACTAAGGTCACTTTTTTAAAACTTCTTTTCTGGACATAGACTGTGATATTAATCAAAATAATTTTTTCTTTTCAACTGAAGGATTTAAATTTGACGAGACTGCCATCTTAAAGCACATCTCGAATTTGGCCAACAGCTTCTCGAGCGACTCTGATAGTACCCCAGCCTCCTTTCTAAAAGCATTGAGCTCGTCCCTTGTTTCTATTCTTTGTTATTTATTTAACTTATCTATTCGTTGCGGCATCTTTCCGAGACCCTTAAAGAATTCTGTGATTATTCCCCTTCACTAAAAGGCCAATAAGAGTCAACCTATTGCTAATTTATGTTGCACTTCAAAGGTTTTTGAATCCTTAGTTTGCGCTGTGTTTCAGTTTCACTGTAAAGCCTTCTTGGACTCGTTTCAATACTGTTTTATGAAGGGTAAATCTACCACAACCAACTTATTGGAATTCTCCAAGTACTGCGTTTCTGCCATTGAAATTGTATTTGATTTTAGTAAAGCTTTCGATAGAATTTACCACATAATTCTTATTCATAAGTTACATGCTCCAGGTTTTCCTTCGGTTTTTGTAAATTGGGTATTTTCGTATCTGTCTAATCGTACATTGCGCGTTTTGTTTCGTGATATGCTTTCTAATGAAATAACTAACAGCTCAGTGGTGCCACAGGGTAGCCATCTTAAACCATTGCTTTTTATCATTTACATCAATGATGCATCAACCATAATCTACAACTCGAGTATTCTCCGCTATGCTGATGACGCTAAAATTTTTCGTACTATTGCTAATGAACAGAATACTTTTAAATTTTGACTAAACGCCTTTCATAATTGGTATTTTATTAACTATCTCCCCCTAAACATCCTCAAGTGTACTGCTATGTCTTTTCTACGCAAAAGGCCTCCACTTAGGTTTCATACTTGACACTCACTTTTCCTTTGATGACTGCATAGATTCTCTTGTAAATAAAGCTAACGCGTCATTAGGTTTTATTAAACGCTGTTCAAAAAAGTTCGACGAGCCTTATATAACCAAACCGTAGTCTCGTCGAAGAGTAAATCCTTGAACTCAAGGGATGTCCGTGGGAACCTCGACCAAACCGTAGTCTCGTCGAAGAGTAAATCCTTGAACTCAAGGGATGTCAGTGGGAACCTCGACAGATCAGTAAAATCCTTAAAACTAATATAACAGTTGTCTTCCAAGAACGCAGTTTTAAAGAAGCAGTCAAAGAGGCTAGAAATTGTGAGAAGATTGCTACTACACCTATCACCAAGACTTAGTTAAGAAGGGCAATCATCAGTTTTACGGTTATAGTTTAAATTGCCAGACCCACCTAGGGTTCTTTCGCAAAGTAAAATTTAATTTAGCAATGTATGTATGAGGACGCCGAAGCCGAAACAAATTGCTGACTCAAGCAAGAATAATTTAGGCAATTTGAGGCATTCTTTGAGGAGCAAAACCTTCTCTAAGCTTTGGTTGGTTGGTTAGTCGAAATGTTTGCTGATAAGGGCAGCAATTTCACTCGGAGGTCAATAAGCCCCATTGTGAATGTCCTTTGCGTAAAGACCAATATGGTTGGACTTAAAACCATCCAGATCTCTGTATAAATCTACTGAGATCCGCTGGTGCTGTCTTCGCTAAGTGGTCCGAGTTATCAAATAACCGTGCTTCCAGACACGCAAGCCGCCGTTCTTTTAGAGCTGGACATTCGCAGAGCAGTGGCGCTATGGATTCAATTTCTTCATCTCTACAGCTTCTACAGAATTCATTCGATGGCACGCCAAGTCTAGTGGCCTTGATATAAATGAGGCAAACCGATGAGGACACTGACGTTTGTTCGAATGTGTCTACTGTCGTCGGTTAGAAGGTTTGAAATCCTATATAATTTATTTTCAGCCATAGACTACGTGTTGTGAGACAATAAGTAATATTTTCCCACCGTTCCGAAGTCGTATTGGAATAATATCTTTCAATTTGACTTTTTCTCTTTTTAAGGGGTGGGTGAACCCATTCCGCGGCTGTGTCTATGTGTTTGAAACCATTTTGATAAGTTCGGCAGCTTTTTCATTTCCCTCTATATCGACATGTCCTGGTACCCGATAGAGCTGAACCGTCAGGTGTGAAATGGTTTCTAGTACCCTGGAGATCAACGCTTTTAGTGCTGTTTGACTGTCCACGCAAGTGGTGATTTCAGTTTCTGACATCTGTTGTGCTTGAACAATTAGTGCAGCTTTTATTATATCGTATATTTCTGCTTGGAAAATGCTGCATTCATTTGTGAGTCTATAAGACTTTTCCATTTGCTGCACTTCCGAGAAGACTCCAACTCCGATACCCTTTTCTATTTTTGACCCGACTGTGAACATGGATGTTCCCCTAATAATTTTTCAGCGTGCTTACAGTCGTCTCTGCTAGGAATGATAACAGAAAAGGGTTTCCCGAAATCGTACTGTTGTGGGATACAACCCACTTTGATTGAAAAGGTCCAATATGACTGCGTGTCTAATGTTCTGTGGCGACCATTGGCTATTCTCTCGTAGTCTGAGAGCTGCTAAGACTGCCATTTTTTTGTTATGCAGGTCGATGGGTTGTACGGTCTGGGATAGCTTCCAGACCTTGCACCTTTCTCAGAAAGGTGATTCTCCAGGCCCTACTTTTTAAATTCTTTACACTTCTCTAAAGAAATGGCAGTACACCGTCCTCAACGCTAGCCAGAACCACCAGGCAGATTGAAGCGCCCAAGAAAACGAAAGTTTATAAGATGGCGGTAAGTCGTCGACAAAATCACCAATACTGCAAGGGGTTCTTTCGTAGATTTAAGGAGGTGAATATAGAGGAATATAAGCAAACATGAGATTGTCACGATAAACAGAACAGAGAACACCACCCCCGAGAGGCGCATCCAGATAAGAAGAATATCGGGCTTGACGGAAAAACAGGTACTCGGAACTGAAAATTTTGGCGTCCTCAATTTTCCCACACAACGAGGTCTCAGTCAAAACCAGAACCAGCAGAGTTGGTGAAGAGGGTAGACGTTTTAGAGTAAAGTGCACTCACGTTCGTGTAGTAAAATGAGACTTCGTTTACAAGTTTTTTGGAGCAATTGGAGTTTTCTTCTTCTTGATTTTTACGAGTTAGCATGAAACATGTTCCCTCGGTTTTTTGGTTTGTGGACACTTTTTTTCAACCCACTTAAGTATGTATTTACACGGAAAGTTTGTGCACGAAAATCGGTGGAACAGACCTATTAGATATTCAAATATATAAAGAAAAGTGTTGAGGTTTTTTGACTTTTGACCCTCTCTTTTTAGTTCTGTACTCTAAAATCTTAATTCACTGAGTAGGGATTGTAGATAAATTTGGGGTAGAATAAAACACAATTGATATTTAATAGGAAATCAGTCTTTTTACTTTTATTTATATTATTTCCTTTGTCATTTAACTGTTTTTATTACAACTTTTAGTGTGAGAAAACTTTTATAAAACGAGAAATACATGAGCATTTTTACCGAAACCACAATATACCTTTCATTTTTTTTTACTTTACTTTAATTTATCTTCTCTTTCAATAATTTACAAACAATTTCTGAAGAGATTCTTCAAACTTTTATTCAATGTTGCCATTTTAAATGTTTTTATTTTTAAATTGAGATAACTTTAAACGACATTATAGTAGTTTTCCTGTTTTATATTTTCTTTTCTTATACCTAAGAGAATTTTTACAAACAGCTGATAAGTGAATTTTTTGCATTAGAAGAATCGTATACTAAACTGTACGAAAAAAATGAAAGAAAAAAGGTTTAATAAAAATACTGTGAAGTCCTAACTTCATCTCAATTTAATTATTAATTGTATACGATCGAATTATAGTATCCAATCGCACAAATTCAAGAGGAATTTAGAATATAACGTTTAAGAAATGCTAAAATGTTTTAAGTTTGTTTTAATTTTTAACCAAAAGTTCACGGTTCTTTCAGAGTTTTGTTTTTGTTTTGTATTGTCCCAAATATAATAGAGCAATGGTTTCAAATAAAGACGTAACATAATTGGTATGTAGTTACCAGTGCCATAAATTCATGTGGTTCTCGTTTTGATGTGCCATTGTTCATCGTTCGTTAACGATAATTAATTTGTTATGCCTGACCTATCCAATTATTTTGTTGAGAATAAATGATTAAGAACTCCGAAAGCAAAAAATGCTCTTAATTGAAGCGGGTGGCATCAATAAGTTTAAAGGTAGTTATGAGTATATGTATCTTATGACACTCTTTACAATTATAGGAGGTCAACTGTACTGAATAATTCGGACAAGTTTGTAATTCTCAAATTCTTTAAGATCTTCAAGATACAAGCACTGGATTATGTATCTGGATATTTACTTGTGTTGTGACTATTCAAAATTTAGTACCTGGCACTTTGTTTATATTCCTAGAAATAAATTTAGGGTTTTTATGCTATTTCAGTGCTAGGAGTTAATGGTTGAAAAGCTGTGATTCAGTATTAGATCCTTTTCTAGCACACTTTTAAAAATCCAACTGTCATTTAAGCAGAAAACTTGCCAAATGTCATCAGTTGTTAACACGTTGACTACCATGAGAAGCACAACATGATGCACGGAGAATTTTCCACAATAGCCGCGAGTATCATCAATTGATTCTCAGACACTGCGAGTTGTTTTGATAAAAATCGGCGTTTGCCATTAATGCAAACTTAGAGCTATGTGGGCGGCGTGAATCTTATCATGCTTCTCAGCTCAAAACTGTAAAAAATACGGTTTTTGGGAAAAATACATATATTGACACTTAAAGAAACATATCGCTGCACTATTGAGGGATAAAACAGTTCCGGCGAGAAGGGACCAGATATTTATAGTTATTGCGGCAGTGAACGTGTTAAGTTCAGGCTTCAGTTCTGAAAATTACACCTCGCCTTTTATTTGATAAAAGAAAAACGAGAATAGAATTGACTAAAATTTGAGGTGAAATTCTAAATTTATGTAGGAGAGAGGGTCCCAAGGTGAACAGGGCCCTAAGGTAGACACTATAGGAAAATTTCTGTCCATTAATGTTAGTACTGAATGGTTCATGTCGTTTTCGTAGTTCGCAAAGATAAAGTTTTTAGTTATGCGTTTCAGTTCATATTCGCACGGGTTTATTCACAGCACGCATGTCATGAAATTTCGTCTCTCAAAGTGTTGAAAACTTTTTTCATTAAGAGGGTAAAGTCATAAGCTGCGTGCCATTGGGCCATGCAGAGTACTCTGGCGTACTTTCCTAATAGAATGCTTTTTTATTTACGTGACTAGTTCAAACCGCTATCAAATTTGGCATTTAATAGATTGTACTTGCGGATTTTCAATGTAATTTTGGAAAAAAATTTAACGTCTTTGTTATATACGGGAAGCACATGCTTTCCTTTTAAATACCTTTAATATTTGTGAAAAATGAAAACAGCAAAAATACACCCATTTGAGAAGTTTTAAAGCACAAAAAGCCTAGCTGAAAAACTCGGCGTAACTAAACCTATCTATCATCAAGTGTAGCTGAGCGTACTTGGGTGTGCGCCAGAGTACTTTGCATGGCCCAATGGAATGCAGCTATATACCCAAGTTACACGACAAACTGAAAGTAAACCGAACTCAGTTTGAACTGAGATCGCAATTTTGGTCTCTTGTTACATGACACCTTCAAAAATGAACTTTAAATGTCATATGAGTGTATGAGATGCCAGTTCGGTGTTTGAATTTACTACCTGGGGGGCTAGTTACATGGACGTCAAACCGAAAAGTGTACTCAGCCAAGAAAGATCTTTAAACCGAACTCGGTTTACTTGCAGTGCACTTTTCGGCTTAGTTTCTGATTACAGTTGCAACTGAGTTTGTCATGTAACTTGGGTTATAGTATAAATACTGACTGCAAGACTGCAAAAATTTCCCGACACTTAGTTCCATTTTCAAAATGGTAATGTCGCTGAGAGGAATTTACCCAAATGGGAAATCTCTCATTCATGTTGTATGTACAGTCATGCGTATAACTTTAAGACCACCTGTGTTTTTCATGAAAGTTTTATCTTTTGATCCTCATAATTTTTACAAACCAAAAAACTTTTTGGCATAATTAATTATGCAATGGGATTTATTGTTTTCCTATAAATTAGTTTACTTTGAGTAGCCTACATAGAGCTCATATTCGCTAAAGTATTCCGTCTTGAGCATTTAAATTCGATTTGTTGGTTAATAACAGAATTTTGAAAAATGGGAAGGAAATCAGTTGACGAAATGAAGTTGTGGCAGGTACACTGTACTCTGGTAAAGATTTCAATCAAGCATCCTTCTAATTTACAGGTGATCACACTTTACAATATCGGTTTGTCGCAACGTGCGATTGCTAACCAGTTGCAAAAAAGCAAAACCTGTGTCCATCAAACAATTAAAAGACACACATCAAACGAATAATAAAGGCAAAGGGGGACCAAAGGGAAAAGTTAGTGCACAAGTAAAACTTGTTAAAGAAGACCGTCGTGCAAGTAACGCTGTGCTGGTCATATTCGAAGAATTCTTTTCGAGATCAATTTAATATCCCGCAGTGCCGTTAAAAAACCATTCCTGTCCCAAAGACATGCTACAGCAAGGCTGCCTTGGTGTTTAAGCCGCAGTAACTGCGGTGTTCAGAAATGGCGCCTAAATGGACTAAAGCTGCTTTCAATTGTACCCTAATCGCCATGTTAAATTCCGTAGATATCCATGGGAGCAATTTTCTACGTCCTGCGTACACACACAGCATCAAAGCGGAGGAGGCAAAGTAATGATCGAGGGTGAGGGGGGGGGGGGGCGATTTCTGGTTATGGTCGCACAAATTTAGAGATCATTAACGGATCACATCATGGTAAACACAGAAAAATACGTCGCCATCTTAAGGACGAACATGTTGCCGTTTCTTGAAGACGAAATTTTTTAAAGAGGATCAGTGTTTAACAACAAGACGATGCTTGTCCATATGTGACAAAGAGCACCTCAACATTTTTGAGGGACAATAACGTCAACATCATGCCCTGCCCCGCCTGTAGTCCCGACCTTAATATAATGGAGAATATTTGGAAGATGCTGGGCGACCAAATTTCGAAAAGAAGAGTGGAAAAACATTCCTATGGAAGCTATTCAACATTTGGTGGCATCTATGCTAAAGAGAGTTGAGGTTTATATACAAGCAAAAGGTTTTTATTGTAAAGGCTGAGCGAAAGGGCACGGGAAAACCAACTAGCCCACCATTTTTTGACATGCTCTTTCGAATGGCATCAAAATTTTTGCAAAAAATATTTTACTCAAAATGCATCATCTTTCAAGCAGAGATACATGCCATCGAACTCTGGGCACGTGAAATTACTAATAGAGGTATACGTGGTGCTAAAGCATATATTATGTCCGACAGTCAGGCGGCACTCACGGCTCTGGGGCCCTACACCTTTGAGTCTAGAATCGTTTGGGACTGTTTCGCTGCTCTCAAATAATTGGTTCAGAGCAACAGCATTACGCTGGCATGGGTACCAAAGAGAAGGCGGATCACCTGGCAAAAAAAGCAGTTTATTGGACCCGAGCCATTATGTGGCTACTCGAAAAGCCGTCTAGCAATACGTATCAGTTCATGGGAGGACGAACGCAAGTACTCACACTGGACAAATATTCCAGGCTTAAGACAGGCAAAGAGGTTTATAACCTACTCAAAACAGAATTGCTGCTCTCACTCAGCAGCAGGATTTCTAACTGGTCTCTGCCCCCTTGGGCTACCACCAGAAAAAGTCAGGGCTAGCTGAAGATGACACCTGTCGCTTCTGTTTGGAAGAGGAGGAGACAGCGGAACACATCCTCTGTCACTTTGAGGCCCTCGGCCGTATCAGGCTCAGACATATTGATGGGGCTTTCCCATCACCATCAGATATAGCTAAGGCAGCCCCCAAACAGATTTTAGGTCTAATTAAGGAACTGGAACCTGGATAAAGTCACAAAAGATCATCTTGGTCGAAGTGACTTAAGGATGTTGTGAATCCTTGATCCACTCCTAATAATAATAATAATACAAAACGGAATATAATACCGTTTAGACTCTACATAAAAAGGTCTCAACCACTTTTCTGATACTAAGAAAGGGCAATAACGAAAAGAACGTACTTTTGGATGGCACGGCTATTTTGGTTCAACAGTAATATGAGTAATACTCCCTGATGACCGGACCTTTGCTTTTCTTTCTAGATGATAATAAAATCTTAAAAATTAGCTACGAATTATAAGAAATTTACAAAAACATTTTAGCACTTATGATTTACAAATAGAAGTTGTACCCAAAAGAACGAGTACGAGAAAATAAGGCAATTAACAACTACTTAAAAAAACTAAACAAGTTCAATAAATTATTTCCTTTAAATAAAAAATAAAATATTTACCCTAAAATGGAGCTAAGAATTAATTTAACAAGAAATCGAACACCAAGAAGAGCACATATCTATGTACCTAAAGAAATGATCTGAAAACCAGTCGGGAATCTGATACTGAAACTACAAGGATAAAACAATACAAGTTTTTCTCGTGTAGTTTCAGTTTTGTTTATTTTCGAAGTGATGATAATGATGATGGATATGTTCGTGTACATATCTATGGACCATTGAGGAAGAATTGGAATTATTTCCATTATTACTGTTTCCAGGTCCGCTGTCGTCTGCACCTTCGGTGCCGCCACCATTTGCACTTCCACTGGGCGTAGACGGCAGAGTATCCTCATCAGAAGTGGGATGAATCAGATTTTCGCATTCAATCGGATCGACCACATCAACGGGAATTACTGTGACAAATTTATCGCTGGTATCGATCTTGTCCAGTTCAACAGGTGTTGCAGAGTTCAGGCTGTGTACTATGTTTCGTTTCTGCAAAATCTGGTAGTGCTGATTGTGTTGCAGGCGCCTTATATTCTCCTTGTTATTATTAATGACGTTATTTTCCTGTACAGACTTCCTGGGCGTATCGAGTTTCGAATGCAGCAAATTGTCGTAATTTTTCACATCCTTCTTGCATTTGCTCTCATCACTTGTATATTTCAAATTCTTCAAGTCATTTGCTTTAATAACGCTCTGGTCACGTTCGCTCAGCCATTTTTCAACGTGGTCAATGGTCCGATGGAGCTTTTCTTCGGCACTTAAATGTGGACTTAGGGCATTTAACATAGAAGTATTCAGTTTGGTGTGACCGTGACTGGAACTCAATCTCTGGTATCCATGAAATTGTGGCGAATTTTGTTGACTGTGGTAGCCATTCTTCAATAATTTGCTACTCTTTGCAATATTACTAGTATTTACATAAATTTTTGGTGAATTTACAAGGGATTGTTGGTGTTGTTGATTAGGAACTGCATTTTGTGTTGTATTGTTCATCGCTGAACATATTGTTGCGTGAAGGAATGAATCATAGCCGCAGAGATTTGTTTTTTGATGGCCAATTCTATTATTCTGGGCAAGTATTGCTGGATTAATTGCCATCTGCTGGTGATAGATTGGTATGTGATGCGATGTTTGTGGTGAATAATTTTCGTCGACTACCTTCGGTGCTACTGTGGTATTTGAACGCTGTCGATGACGTACCGGACTGACATTTGGTTGGGGTTTTCTGAAAAGAAAAATTTTTGTTTATCAATTGATTTTCAGTTTGATTTTGATTGAACTAGTTATTTGGAAGTATCTATGGGGACAGGTTAAAGTCATGCGATTTTAATATTTTTGTATTTTTGTGAAAGCAATAAGTAAAGGAAACTGTAACAATTCATAAGAGGGCGTAAATGTCTTCTTCTGACTCATTACGAAAGGAGACTAAATGGGTTGTAACTTAATTTCAGTTTATATTTACTAAATTTTATTAATTTCCTTGAAAATATGATTACAAATTGTCACTTTAGACATTAAAAATAGTAAAAGGCGTAAAAAAGAAGAGCGTAAGAACTTTTTGAAGAAGATTCTGGGTGATTTGACGGGCTGAGAGTAAAAGGTTCGGGCAAAATTGGCTTAGAAAATGTTCCGCGCAAAAACGAATCGCGTGAGATTCCGGGCAAAAACGAATCGTAGAAAATTTCCGGGCAAAAATGACTTAACTACTTAACTGCATTAACTTTGCATTACTTTTTGTAGTTAAATCGTTTTTGCCCGGAAATTTTTTACGATTCGTTTTTGCGCGGAACATTTTCTAAGCCACTTTTGCTCGAACCTTATAAATAGGTCACTTTTACCCTCAGCCCGTCATTTATAGCTTTAAGTTGGTTTCAATGAGTTTATTTTAAGAAAATGGCGAACACCCATGTAATTTAGTTAAGAAGCATTTATTAAACATAAATAATAGATTGATTAGTGTATTGTCATATAATATATCGTCGTCGTTCTGTGAAAACTAACTAAGGGACCGTTCAAATATTACGTAACGCAGTTTTTGAAGACATGTGTAGTGTAGATATACCATATAACCTGAGCCGTAAGTCACCCCCCCCCCTCCCCCCACTTATAACGCACCGTAACGTTTCACAACACCCCCACCCCCTAACTGCGTTGCGTAATACTTGAACGGGCCCCTAAGCCCATTATTTTTTAAATGAGTTGAGTACTGCAAAAAGTTCTGAAGCTTTAAATGTTTGGCTACGAAAACTTTCGAATTCCTTTTACTTTCGGTTTAAGAATTATAGAGTATATAGAAGTACCCTAGTACATTACCAGTTTCACTTAGTTTTTCGGCCATGATAAATCACTAAGGGGACTTTTTTCTATACGATGTGGCCAAATCCTAGGGGACAAACCTTTGATGCGTTAACATGGTTTTGGCCGGAAGGGAATTAGGGTAAGGGAAGTGAGGAAGCTTGAGTCTTGTTTTTTGCATTGCTGCGAGCTAGACAACAGCCCAGAGACGGAGTGGATTATTTTAATTTGTTAATAAAAGCTCACGGGGAGACCTGGTCTCGAACCCGGGACCCATGGCATGGTGCTTGTGTGTTTATTAAAGTCAATAACTCAAAAGTAACATTTTGGACGTCTGGAAACAACCATCGGTAGCGAAGGGTACGTTACAAAATATTGAACTGTTAAAATAAAAATTTGAAAAGTAATAATAAAATGAATTAGGAAGTTTTTAGTAAGGTCCACGTACTAAGTCTTGTTTACAACTTTTAAAAGGGCAGTTGAGGCCGTAGTTGGGTTTTAGTTATTTAACTTCATTTTTTTCTTCTGGGCAATGTGGCAAGGGGTTAAATTGGACAGATTGGCTTGCTCAATTTGTGTTTATGTCGTCTCCATAATATTGAGCTATTTGCGGGTATAAGAAAAGTGTTTTTAAATAGTAAAATTTATAAAATTAGTAAAATAGGGTGGGGGAAAAGTTATATTATGTTAAAAATTTTATTAGGATATATTTTTAAAATACCATATTTAAAATATAATCAAAATGAGTTAGTCCCTCAACCAAAATTTTAGTACTTTCATGTTTGAAAAGCACACATCACTTGGGCTCAACCACATAAACTCGCGATCATAAAAATCGCACCACACAGGTAAGCCAGTCATTAAGGAATATTTTGGTATTAGCCATTAAAGAGCACTTGTCGTATTCAGTAGGTAATTTTCCAAGATAACTGACTCTGCACGTTGTCATTGAGCAAAATCGGGATAAGTAAACTGTGAAAAATGGACTTCCGAAAGTCTCCTAATATTTCGATAAATTTGAAGTGATCAGCGGCGGATTAAGGTAGGGGCTTCCTAAGAACACCAATAGCCAAAAATATATGGAGGTGTTAAGGGAGAAACTGATAGCGTGGACGCCAAGAGTACCCAAAAGCACACTGCATGTAGAGAGGCAGCTGTACACTCTACAAAAGGCTGTAATGGAGGCGTATCGCAAATCCAGCACTCCAACCGAAGTAGTGGATCAGGACCCAACCCCTTGGTGGGACAGGGAACTGGAAGCACGGAAGAAGGTGTGCAGGAAGGCTTTCAACCGAGCCATACGGACTCAGGATGGGGAAGCCTGGGGCAGATACAAATCCTTAAAGAAAGAGTTGAAGAAAGCTCTACGTAGAAAGAAGAGAGAATCATGGAGAGACTTCTGCTCGAACACGAGAAATATATCTGAGGTTTGCCGACTTCAGAAAATGGTCTCAACTCAACAAAAAGACGTCTTTTCAATTGAAGGCAATGGAAAGGACTGTGGCTTACCATATCGAAGTGACTTCGCTCGCTAGTTATCCACTGAGTAGGAACCAGCACGCCTATTGTCCTGGTAGATCTACCGAAACGGCACTCCATCAGGTGGTACGACTGGCAGAAGAAGAGCTTAATGGCAAGGGCATAGCGATGGCCGCAATAATGGACATTAAAGGAGCATTTGACAATATAGACTCCGGAAGGCTGGAGGATGCTCTTGCTGAACGTGGAACTAATCCTACCGTTAGGAGATGGATTGGCAATATGTTAAAGACAAGAGCAGTAAACATCCAGAGAGGTGAATCGAGACTGCGAGGGAGGGTAGACAGAGGTTGTCCACAGTGATATCCCCATCTTGTTGAACATTACTGTTGACTAATTACTTCGTAGACTTGAGGAAGAAGCCATACATAACGTGGAGTATGCCGACGACATAGCAATTATGGCAAGGGGCAAGTTCATACTCGCTGTAGAAGACACCATAAGGAGAGGTGTGAGGGTGGTGGAGCAATGGTGTGTGGAACAGTAGCTCTTCATAAATGCAAAGAAGTCTGATGTAATCGTTTTTACGAGGAAACGGAAGAATCTAGACTTCAGACCAATAGAACTTTTTGGGGAAGAACTTACGGTCTAGGGCTCGGTCAAGTATCTGGGGGTATTCCTAGATTCAAGACTTACCTGGCAAAGACATGTTGAGGAGAAGATCCAAAGAGCGAACAGGGCTCTACATCGATGTGCTAGGGTGTGTGGGCGGAGGTGGTGCATCTCGCCAAAGGTCGCCTACTGGATCTACACTATGATGGTGAGACCGATTATATCATATGCCTCTGTGGTCTGGTGGCCAAGCGCTTCAAAGTCCACCGTAAAAAGGCAAATTCAGTTAGGTTTAGAGGCTAGCGTGTGTGGCGATAACAGGGGCTTTTCGAACCACGCCGACAATGGCGTTAGAGACGATACTGGGCTTGCTGCCTTTAGACAACCAAGGGCATAGAAAAATACTGGAACTTGTTAAAGATGAGATACTGGAATTAGAAATGCCTAGTAAGGGTAATTGATAGACACCACGAAACGCTTATAAGGGATGGGTCCCTCCTTGAAAACCGTCTAACCGAGGTTACAATATTTACGGATGGATCCAGAATTGATGGGAGAGCAGGCGCAGGTATCTTCAGTGATGACCTGAATTTGAACACCCATCTTTGCCGGGGGGCATACACCTCAGTATTTCAGGCAAAGATGCTGGCTCTGATCTATGCACTGGATTACATGCTAGAGAGTCGAGTGAGGGGCAAGAAGATAGTGGTGGCACTCGATAATCAGGTATATGAATGGTACAGAGTTCAACACAGCGCTGGCCTTGGAGTGTGTCCATAAACTAAGCGCGTGTGCCTCATCAAATAAGATGACACTGGCGTGGGTCCGAGGACATGCGGGGAACGAAGGAAATGAGAAAGCAGACGTACTGGCAAAACTAGGAGCTGCTTCGAGTTTCCAAGGTCTGGAGCCGTTCACTGTACTAGGCAGGGGCACGGCAGAGGGCCTGTTAGGAACGTGGGCCACGATTGAGCACTGGGAACGCTGGAACGTCGTGGACTCGTTCAGAGAGGCTAAGATGGCAATTGTAGCGACTAGAAGTGCTGAACAGAGAGAGGTCATGGATATGGATTGTAGGACCTTGAGATGGCTGACGCCACTACTAACAGGGCATGGTAACTTCAGGTGTTATCTAAAGAAGATGAACATTCTCGAGGATGATACCTGCAGGCTGTGCCTGGAGGAGCAAGAGACACATAGTGTGCCAGTGTCCTGCACTAACAGGCAGAAGAAGAAAGCTGATGGGACACCACTGGTGAGGGAAGAAAACTGGATTAGTCCGGGTCTTTGTCGCTGAGATCACAAGGGGTAGGGACGAAAAGGGGCCCGAATAAAGTGGTCTGATTCGGCAAATCCCTCCTGGTGGTCTCCTGGTGTCTTTGAAAGATTTTCACCCCTCACGCAAAAAAAAACCATGTTACAAGGGAAGATTAAATTTCTGTAATAAAAAACCATGTTACAAGGGAAAATTAAATTTCTGTAAACAAAAATAAAGCGATCAACGCACGTTTGTATAAACTGAAATTGCATCGTTCGCTAAAAATAAATTTTATATAACAGAATACCTAGTTAATGTAATGCAGATTGTATTTTGAAACAATTTTTGATCTTTGCAAGTTATAGACGTCCTTTGTCACTTGATGGTTTTATTTATACGAATTCCAATCACTGCGTTTTTACAACTACTAACAACACTTAATGCGTTGATAAAGTCGATCCACTATAACTCTGTCTATAGGAGTAAAGGTTTCCATAAATTCTTTTCCTACAAAGGAATGCAACATGAAAGTGAACTTTTATATCTCAAGATGACGAGCGTTGCTTTATGCAAAAATATTACTCTTCGGACGGGGAATCTCCTACGTAGTGTTCTTTTACAAAGAAATTCACTTGAAAAACTTTATTTACTATTTTTTTTTACTTTAACGTGAACATGCCCATTATTCTTGTCTCTTGGTAGCTATGGCATTTATTGTCTTCACAATCCACACCGAAAAGGAATCGTCATTTTCATGTAGATGAGTGCAAGTGCATATCCTTCTAATGCAACATACTTTAAAGAATTACAAACTGAAGATTGTTTCACTCCACACTTGTCTTGTCAGTGTGCGAACAATACATTTTTTGGGTTAATTTTCTTAAGTGAAAATCTCTTGAAGAATAAATGGCGCGGAGGTGCGGCACAAATCGATGAAAACTATTTGAGGGAAGAGTGCCTCTCCGTATCCAGAGCCTTTAAATAAATTCCTGAAATCTACCGACAAACATTTTTGGAAGAAGACTGTCTAACTACTATTTAATCTACGTTTGGGTTAGGAAAATTAAGTGTCCCACAACCACTTAAGATCTACTTAATGATAGCATCTCTTCCCTCTTACCCGTTCGACTGAAAACACAATCGGTTCTTCTCCATGCTCTCGCGTATGATATCGATAAGGTCATTTCGCTTGAGAGCATTATTCCAGCACTCGGCTGTGGGTACTGCACGTCCATCGACTTCGTCTTGGGCAGTTCTACCAGATCTAATTTTCCAGCAGCTCTCATTGCCAACCGACAGGCTTCGCTGACGAGATTCATAACATTGTTCTTGATACTAAATAAGGATAGAATGGTTCGCATAATTAGATCGTGTGGAAAGCGATTGACGCCGTGAATACTCACCTTTTGTTTACGAGCTTTTCGTAGAATTTTGGCCCGAATTGAGGCCTGTTTCAAGTACTGTTGGTGTTGCTGTTGCAGGGAGCTCTGAGCGCATTCTTTGCATCCCTCGAGTAGTTCATCCTTCCGCGATTCCTTTGGACAACACTTTATATTCGCCACACTCTCGTAAATATTCTCCGCTCCCGTTGGATACTTGCAATTAATCAGTTGTTGTTGTTGTTGTTGTCCCGTCTTACTGCAATTCTGTGAGCTGTCAATTAACTTTGACTGAGGCACAGGGGATGCATCCTGATTTATTCTCCCCTCCGAACAGCAGGGCTGATTTTGATTATTGACAGCTTCTGCGTTTAATTTATTAAATTTACTTGACGACGTTGGACCCTTCTTGTCGTTTGTCGGAGCCTCCCTGTCACTGGCGCTGTCACCTTCGTCGTCCTCGTCGTCTGATTTAATTAGCTTCTTTGGACGATAGCGATGCTGTCTTCTTGAGTGTTGCTGTTGCCCTGCCGTTGACATGTGCATTTTTTTATGTTTTCCTGTAGATTTTGACTTCCCCTCGGGAGATACTGTCAGGCGGACATTTATTGTTTTGCTGCCGCAGTGAGGTACCACCACGTTCTTTCCTATCGATTCGTAGATCGTGTAGACAATCCCCACAATGTCGTCTTTTGTTATTTTCCCGTGATGTCCATCGAGATCGTAAAATGTGAAAGAAAACTGAAGCGGTTGGGATGATTTGCCGCCCTCTACAGACACGTCACATGTGAATTCCTGCAATGGAAAGAAAATTTTTACATGAGTTTTAAGACAATTTGACAATGTGCAGGAGTGAATTGAATTCATGGAAATGGGTCGTCATGTCTGGCAATTTCTTCCACGTCACTTTTTTTCGAACAAAATTGGTTGGAGGAACGTGCAACACTCATCGATTATTGAAATCCCCTAACAAATCCATAAAGCAATCAAGATATCAAGGGTAAATACAGCGGTCGGAGCAGTCTCATTTAAACAAACAATTATTGTTCCCGGAGGTAATGCAAACACTTTGCTGCTCTTCATCCCGAAAAAGAAAGGTACAATATGCCTAAGACACGGAAGAGCTGGGAAAAGAAAGTCGACGAAGAAAAATATTTTCTTAAGATGCCGCAGTGCACGTTGAGTTATTGGACCCCCGCCCGACTATTAGATACAAAGAAAACGCAGCAGTTGATTTCCGTTGCGAGTAAAACTCAAGTTTTCTCACTTGCCGTTCAAGAAAAATAAATTTTTTCGTCTCACACCTGCGAGAAAAATTTATGGGGCTCCCCTCAATTTCACGGGAGAAGTAAATTAAGCACTCCATTAAATATTGAAAGTCGCTTCCAGTGGGATGGTGGGGCAAGTTTGCGTGGGTTAATAAAATTATCCATTATTCTGCGGAGAGTGTAAGATTAAAAAACAGTTTTCAAGTGACCATGGAATTTGCACCAACCTTCGGGCTTAGATAATTAAGTTGCCAGCGCCCATCGTACGCCCGCGGAAAACTGTGCGGCATTCGTTTTATGGTTATGCAATAAATCAGGCCTAAATGTATCCGCGGATGATCATCTGCGATAGGCAAAAGGCAATCTGGGCAGGTCCATTAAATCGCAACTTTTATGATTTCGTAATGGTGAGATCATAAAATGAGCAATTAATTTTCGGTATATTTTTCGCGGAGTTTTTTGTTCGTTAGGTTGTCCAATAAACCTATAAGAAGCAGATTTTGATTTTTTACAAATTTCTTAATCATCAGGAAGCGCGCCCGGTTATGAAAATGTTGTCCTCTAGTTTTTGACTTGATTAAGTTTTATTTAATTTGCAGGGGCACGATTTTGAATGTAACTTCTTCCTATGGCAGCCTTCTCACTATGGATATTTTGCATACACTTGAAGCTCCAAGAGCACTGTCACTACATCCAAACAAAACTTGTACAAGAACTTTGCTCTATTAAGCTGCTTTTATCCTTAATATAAGCAGAGCTGATTCTACCTGGCATATAAAATTGGATTTTTAAAAGCGCTTTAGTGTCTTTCTTTTAGTTCTTTATTTAAACTCGGAGTCATAGCCTTTGAAGAAAAGTGCTCTAATTTTTAATCGAGTCATTTTAGAAAGGACTAAATAATACCGGGTTCTGACGTTTCTTAAAAGAAGGGAGACGATTTCTGTTATAGTCTTGTTAGTCGCGGCTTTATTGCAAGTTTTACGCTTTCTTGCAAGTAATACTTGTTTCTATCTAGTTAAACGTGTTGTCAACTATTTTTTAGACGTAAATTAATTCTGCAACACAATCAGCTTTAATTACTTCCATTGTAAACACAAGAATTGTGGTTAAACTCGTTCGGCTTCGTCTAAAAAAGAGACACAAATTCTTAGCCGCGGCTTAGTTTATCGTGCTGTTAACAAGTTGGTGCTGATTGGTAAAATTTTTTATAAGAACGCGGCTTAAAAGACTCTAGTGAAAATTAAGCTTTAGAATTTGCTGGGGCGTAGACGAGATCTTCCCTGCAAGAGCGCCACTGCGCTCACTCTCAGCAAACTTTTCAGAGCCTCTATCGAACTAGCTTATGTACTGAATGCATGAAGATCTGTTAAAATAGCCTTTATTCCAAAACAAGGCCGTGCAGACAATACGCTCACGAAGCCGTACTTCGTTTATTTTAAACATTGTTCAAAGTTATTGATCGGGCTATAGGGACGGATATATTCACCAATTTCCCCTTACTTTTGTAAGCATGCTTGCAACTCTACGACAAGAGTATTTCTCGATCCTCACGTATTCAATAAAGAAATATTTGTAGCACCTTTCCTTTACATTGAGGAAGCGTTTGATAAACATCTTATGAGGGGATAATACAAGCCCTGCAGATTAGGAATCTAAACGCGACCTTCTGCCGATGGATACATACGACTTTAAGATCATGCAAACTCATAGCTGGCCTTCTAGCATTGAGAATTTGGGTCACGCCGTCAGAGGTTGCCCTCAGGGTATAAGTTGATATAAACTCCTGTTGTGTCTTGCGATCGATGAGCTCCAAGTGCGACTCAACGAAAAGAAAAGATGGTGACAATTGGAGACGCGAATAAAAAACCTTTGCAAGAAGCACTTGATATCTCTTGATGTCTAAGTGTCACTGGAGCAAGGCGTATCTCACTGGCTGCAGCGCTTAAGACGCCGCTGAACCTCTAACCTCTTCTCACTGAATTGAGAATAGGACCATATGCTTATAAGTTAAAAGGGGTAGGTCTCCTAGGTGCGAATTTTAGAAAGGACTACTCGACTATAGGAGAAATCTCGGGTAGGATGCCTGAGCTGACCATGGATATCGATGCCATGCCAGCTAGGCTTTCAACATTCCAACCAATAGATCCAACCTGCATCTTTTCCTTATTCGTCAGGGGGGAGTAACATATCTTGTACACATACGGTTCGAAAACCAATGCGGAGATCTGGAGTGAGTCACTTAAATTTAATGCACTTTAATAAACTTTCCACTATCTCACAGGCCGAAGTTTATGCCATATTGGCAAGTGCATACGAGAACCTACAGAGGACATAGTTGAATAGGAAGGCGGCGATCAAAACAGTCGGCTCTCCCATAAAATAAGTAAAATGTTTTTGGGAATACCAAGAACGTCTGCCGGGAGAAACTAATCGACTTACCTTGATTTGGATATCAGAAAATTGGGTTTGAACTGGCCAAACGGGGTTTTGTCTTGTCACTTATGGCGAGCCAGCGTACAGGATTTTGATCTGCATTGCAAAAAGGGCTGTACACTACTGGATATCTGAGAAAAACAAATGCTTCTAGCGATCCGGCGTGGCCTAATATCACTCTGAAAGCGTGTGAGTAGAGCTCCTATGATTTGGCAAACCGGATGTGAGATTGATCGCCAGTTTGATCACCGATCTTTCTCAATTAAGAAAGCAGTTAGCAAGAATACGCACAGCAACTGGCCTAACCTATAGACTGTGTTTGGAGGAGGACGAAACTTCTTTTAACATCATTTGAGAGCGCCTTTGCCAAGCTCTTTTTGGAGAGTTGGACAGCAGTCTGTTTTACGAGCTCTTGTGCTCAAGTAAGCCCGATAAATCTCGCCAATAACGTTAACGCAAGCTTTCATCACTTTCAATCTCGCATGATATTCAAATTCTTCCCATCATTTAAAATATTACCGGCTATAAAGCCGGACGAGTTGTGTGATCGATTGATAACTACTTTCGTCTTCACAAATACTAATCTATCCGTAGCCTACTCTAGATACAAGCCCGGAAATACTAACAGTGACAGGCATTTTATTACTAAGCGTGTCGTTACTATTTTTTTTTGTACTGCTATAGATCTAACATACATATTGCATCAGAACAACAATTGCACACTTTCATAACCAAAAACAAAGAGAATTACTTATGTCATTGTCGCATTACAAGCTCGCACATGACCTTTCCGGTCGATGTTTGTTTGCATTATTGGAAAAAAATTTGTCTGAAAAAGTTCGCTGTTCTGACTGTTGCTTGCTCTCTGACGTATAATAATGGATCTAGATTTCATTAACAGTGACGGTTTGACATAAACACTCCTGCGAATTTCGCTTAGAGCTGCAAGCATCACAAGCTCACTTCTTCAACAAAACGAACAAAAAGCGATTCTTCACTTTAATACATCGCACCTTGAATGAAATTTTTACAAAAGGAAGGTTTTTATGATTACATGTTCAGATGATTTTCAGGTTTACCACAACATAAATTACCATGAGTTTTTAAAATGAAAATTAAAATATCCACACCGTCTCTGGGCTGTTATCTAGTCGCAGCAATAAAAAAACGACATTCACGTTGCCTCATTTCCCTTCCGATCAAAGCCATGCTAACATCATCATAGGTTTGTCCCCTGGGCTTTGGCAACATCATAAAAAAACAAACATTGTTAACTTTGCATTCCAAACCCGTCACCGAATGGGTTGGAAAAGATTAATTTATTTTAAGATGTATTGTCTTGCGTCAAAGTTGGCTGTAACATACTAAGTGCACAGGGAGAAGACAATCAATCTAATCGCCCTTGCCCCGGACATAAGGCACCCTTCGGCATAAATATTGCGATTAAAAGCACGTGATTTAAATGCATTCATGTGTAAAACTCACACAGAAGAATTAACCCTTCTAACTTAGAAGGCGCACTTCTCAGGCAGGAGCATAGAATCAGTTCACCTATTCAGCAGAATATAACAATATATTGAGGTGAATGAGGCTCCCACACCAACATGCAAAAAACATAAAGAATCAAAACTAGACTACGCACAACATAACAATCAGGAGTGCAGCGAATCTTTAGTAAGGGTTAGGTCGAAAACAGGGCACATATTCACGGCTCTACACATGCGATTTATCGGTTCATGCATACCATAGTTAGACCGAGAGTGAACGACATGTAGTAAAGGCAGCCTTCTAAAGCTATACAATCTATAAAAAATCTTACCTGCCAGGGCACGAGAATCTTTGTTCGAGTTCAAAAGCTCGTGAATAAAGACCAGGTCAGCAGTTCTGCATCGTACCTCTAAAGATTGCATATTAAGCAATCGGAGGTGATCCTCATAAGGAGGAAGCCTTAGTTTATCCTTCCACGGGAGGTCTCTTAGTACGAACCTAACAAAGTTCCACTGTACCGACTCAATGCGTCCAGAAAGAACAGCATAGCAAGGTGACCAAACCTGAGATCATACTCGAGGATTGGCCTAACCAAAGAAAAAAATAAGTGAATTAAGGTCTGACGATCAGAAAACTCTCTTGACCACCGCTTGACATAAGCCAGAACTGAATTACTCCTAGACACATCCCAGTTTATGTGAAGAGTGAAATCGAGCTTTTGTCGTCTAGCTTCACACCAAGATCAGTAACGGACTGCACGCGATGGATAGTACTATCCACAAAAGTATAATCAAAGACGAGTTGACTGAGGCTCCTAGAGAATGACATAACTTCACATTTATCCAGGTTAAGTTTCAGGCCATTTGATCCACACGAAACCTTGAAGGTGTTTAAATCATGCTGAATGCAAGAAGAATCATAACTGTTTCTAACGCAAGAGAAAATCTTCATATCGTCCGCATAAATTAAGACTTTGGAGTGTTAAATCAGGGAGACAATGTCGTCAATGGCAAGAATAAATAGCAGCGGACCAAGATGGCTACCCTGTGGTATACCAGAAGAAGCCCTAACGGCTCTAGATAAAGTATTACGAAAAGATACTCGAAATGTCCTATCTGTTAAGTACGAGGAGATCCAGTCGAGCATCAAAGGCTTGAAACCCAAAGTTTGAGCATAATCACAGAGTGAGGGAGTTTATCAAATGCCGAAGTCGGTGTAGACGCAGTCGGTCTGACGTCCCTGTTGAAAGGCAGCGATTATGTGCGAGGTAAGTTGTCGTCGATAGGCAGACCATGTTGATTAGACGAGATTAGCCCCTTACACGGCCCCACAAGCTGTAAATATATGACAGACTCAAACTACTAGGGTATGCAGGAAAGCTTCGCGATTAATTAATTAATTTTTAATCAAGTTTTTGTGACCCTTTTTATAAATATCGTTATTTCAAAAAAGCACTCTGCGCATACGACCTTTCTTCCGTTCAAAGTGCTAAAAATTCTAAGAAACTTTTATTCAACGCATCGATGGTTCAAAGTTAAAATTAGTGGGTGTACGACATGCACGTCGCTTTGGACTTAGTTAATAAGGCGTCGCCTTGAGGCAAGAGGCACCCACCGGACTATGTCGGCGACTGTACTTTACATTTTCGTTCAGACTCATACATACTATTTCTAGTGATTGGAGTTGATGGTGCAGCGCCTTCTTACAGGATGTGAGAACAACAATATGTATTCGGACTGCATTCTCATCGATTAAATTGCACCCACCCCCCCCCCCCCCCCCCACAATCCGTAATCCTACGCACGAACAGCCGGCCAAGTGCGGTGTAAAGAAACTGCACTTAAATCTCATTTGCATAGAAAACCATAGGAATGGATTAAGAAATTCTACTTTCCTGTAAAATTTCCACAGTCTCAACTTGGAATTTACTTTAAATGAACCTACAAAAGTTTCGAATACGTGGGTGGTCGCTTTGAAAAGTTTCTTTTTTACAATTTTCATCAAAGGTTCTCTTTGTGTTGGTTTTTATCAAAGAGCGAGTTTGTCACACGTTAATGACGCCAGTTATTCTCATTATCTTTGGTTATGTGCAGTTGGTATTGTGTTGTAATAAAGTTACAATCTATGTCACAAAAACAAAAATGCAAAACAACTAAAATAGTGACGAAATATAAGTTTTAAGTGTTTCCAGGCTTGTATCTAGAGTGCCTAAGGAGCAAAAATTACGTAACTCCTTTTTTTGCAAACTTTTTATTTACAGTTGCAAAGTGCGAGCTTTTATTTGATTCTAATAACACGCCAATGTACCGAACAAAATCAATTGTGGAAGACACGATGTTCTGTCGGCGTAAAAATTATGTGAAAATGTTAATATAAATCGAAAGCCGTCTCAGCATCCAATAATGAATGCACGCATTTTTCCTTGTAAGATCTCAACGATAGATAGAAATGAATGAGACTGCAATATTTTTTTGCCACAAAATCGATTTGTCTAACCTTTAAACACACGACTTTAATCAATGAAAACAAAAATCAAAAGTTTTTTCGTTCGTGTTTTATGCAAAACTGCCCCGGCGACCGTCAACATCTAGATTTTGAGTGAAATTCCAGAAATTCCTCAGACAGCGAGTGTACATGAAAATTTAAATAATTATTGGCGCAAATATTTCTTAGTTTTCATTCAAATTTTAATAAATTAATTGGATGTAATAAAGTCAATAAATAATAAAAAAAATAGAAACTTATTAACTCACCTCCAAATGCATTCGTTCGTCATCGTTTTTTTGGTGTGGTCCCTCAATTCCGTGATTTGTTGGGGTTTCAGAATGTTTATGTTGTGACGATTGTTTTGCATTCGATTGGGGCTCCTTTTGTGGATGCTGTTGTTGTTGTTGATGTAAATTCTGCTGTTGCTGACTATGACTATGATGTGAATTATGTGCATTATGTTGCTGTTTTGATTTTGTCGCTGATATTATGTTTACAGGTGATTTCCGTTGAACGTTTTCTCGGTCACTAACTAAAAGCAAATCTGGTGGTGCACTACACGATGATGGCGCTCTTATGGGATACATAAGTTCTTCGGAGTCTGTTGTACATTCTTGAAGAACTGAAAAAAAAAACGACAAATAGTTAGTTAAATTGATATATTAATAAAGTTGTACATAATATGTATTAATAAAGTAAATGAAGGCTGAATATCAGTTCCAATGCAGAGATAAAAAAAATTCCCTTCCCCCCACCCTTATGGGTTTTTGCTATTTTTAATTCCAACAGTATCTGTTCCACTCACTTACGTGTGGAAAAATATGTCAAGCGTTAACTCTTTACGAGTTAATAACACATTCCCCTGCAATCTTAAAGTCATCAAAGGAAAAATAAATCACTAAAAGAAAATCTACTTTGCCGCCCACGCAGTTTGCTGTTTGCGTAAATTGCTCTTGTTAAGTTGCCAACTGTGATCGAACGCCAACAGGTGGTTTTCGTGGCTTTTTGAAGTGTCGCAGACGAAGGAAGAGTTGAAAGGGTACAAAAACTGTGCGGTGCTTTGAATTGAATTTTAAAAGGATCCCCCCCCACCAACCTGACAAGATTAATTTGCTCTCTTCTCGGTCTAGACTGTGTACACATGCAAAATATCAATAAAATCAGTTGTTCGTTTACTTTGACAGAAGTTATTAATTTTCGGGCATGTTGCCATTTTGGAACACACTTGTCAAGTTTTCGAGGATAAAAAGTATAAACAATATTTTATGTTAAGATTGTATTCATTTCAATTTAGGTGGTATTAATATTGGTTTAAATGGACAGAGATGACAATTTTGGTTTTAGGATGGTAATAAGGAAGGTGGAAAGTGCTTTGGGTAAAGTAAGTAATTGGGCTACTGACTAGCTGACTGAGGTTCCTAGAGAGGTGTTTAAATCATCCTGAATGCAAGAAGAATCATAACTGTTTATAACGCAAGAGAAAATCTTCATAGAAAATCTTCATATTGTCCGCATAGATTAAGACTTTGAAGTATTTAATCAGGCGGATAATATGACAAAAATAAACAGCAGCGGACCTAGATGGCTACCCTGAGGTACACCAGAAGAACTCTAGATAAATCATTACGAAAAAAAACTCGATATGTCCCATCTCTTAAGTACGAGGAAATCCAGTCGAGCATTAAAGGCGGGAAACACAACTTTTTAAGTTTTTAGTATAATCACAGAGTGAGGGAGTTTATCAAATGCTGAAGTCGGTGTAGACGCAGTTGGTCTGGAGACCTAGCTCTGGACTTAACGTTAATCCAGGCATTTTTACCACCAAAACCAAGATACAAGTCTTTAATCTCGACTAAACTAAACGGACAGACACTCTCGCTATCCTCCAGCGCCAAGTACCTGGCGGTTATGGTTGATCCCAAGCTTAGCTGGAAACTTAACGTGGAAGAGCGAGTTGAGAAAGCTTACATTGCTTTTTATACTTGTAAGAAAACTTT
The DNA here is from genome assembly GCA_964036015.1 of Leptarthrus brevirostris. Classification (NCBI taxonomy): domain Eukaryota; kingdom Metazoa; phylum Arthropoda; class Insecta; order Diptera; family Asilidae; genus Leptarthrus; species Leptarthrus brevirostris. Next base: position 14,651,234 of record OZ038373.1, read on the forward strand.
AGGTAGGACTTGTGGGGTTTCAAACTAAAGATAACTTTATGGATGTACATGGCTGTGGTACGTCCGATCCTTACCTACTGGTCGCTGGTGTGGTGATTCGCAATAATTAAAGAATATAGCATAAAGAAGCTGAGTAGGATTCAGAAATCTGTGGAAATAGGCATCACCGGTGTTATTAGATCCTGTCCAATGGCTGCTTTAGACTTGCTTTTGTACCTGCTACCTATAGATCTACACATTAAAAATATTGTGTCGGATGGGGCACGTTACCAAGAGAACTGGCCACACCTCTCACTGATTACATCACCATAAAAGTGAACTTCGGGAAAAACTTCGCGGTAAACATTCCCACCAGAGCGGAGTGGAATAACGGCGGAGTGATGAAGGCCTTCGACACAAGGATACTCACTGACGGCTCTAAGACAAAACGGTAGTATAGGTGCGGGTATATTTTCTGAGACACTCTGCATATCAGAGTCTTACCGCCTTCCGGATCATGCGAGGTGGTATGGTAGACTCTAACAGGTTGGCTATACCCACGGTATCCACAACAGAAAATTACCTTTTGAAGGTTTTGTGGCGGTTTTGGAGGCTGGTATGCGCCGGCTGACAGTGCTGTAGCAGTCCTGGAAGAAGGTGTCATTGGCAAAATAATAACTAGCACTTCTTTAGTTGCAGAGATGGTAGACTCTAACGAGTTGGCTATCTCCGCGGTACACGCACCAGTAGAAGATGCAGACCTGCCTTCCGAAGGGTTAGCTGCGGTTAGTCCGGAGGAGGTTACTGGTCCTGCTTCTGGACTAAAGCTGTATGGTCTGAAATCCTTCAATGTCGTGGACAAAGAAGGTTGTAATTAACGCATGGACCAATAAGGAACACTGGAGACGGCGGGACAGCATGGATTCCTGCAGATAGACTAGGATTCTAGCAGAGACCCAGGAAACCGAGCTTAGTGGCAACAGTGGGATAACTGGATACTCGGTTGCCCGCACTAAGGGAGACTGGGAAGGGAACGAAAAGGGACCCGATTCTATGTGGTCTGTTTCGGCTAATCCCCAAAGAGGTGTTTTTAGTGAGTAAGAATCTCACACTACCGGAGGGCACGGGCTGTCCGATGTCTTTTGGAAGATTTTAACCTCTCCCGCTAAAAAAAATGGAGGCTGCAAGGGGTGCCTTTCTATCGTACCACTTATCCATGGCTAATTCCAGGTGTAGCAACCTATTTACGTATGCCATTCACAGATTCCGCAGAGACATTGCTGACCGGTGGGAACTCATGCAGCTAGGCTCCTTATTCCCTTTAACACACACTGCTGCAGCTGCAAGGATGAGAGCGAGAACGAAACCCATTTTCAATTTCTTTATAAATGTCCGGCTCTCGCTTCAGTCAGGCATCGTGCACTAGGCAGCTTCTTTTTTAATGACCTTAAGGAGGTCTCAAGGCTAAGAGTTGGAGAGATCATTCATTTCCTAAACCTTACCGGCTGGGTCTAGCTTCAGCCGTCACCGATCTCCTAACCCATCACAGACATACATACACTTACTACCTGGTCACGAGATGTAGTAACAAAACGGCACAACTTAGTGCTAATTGGACTCTGGGCGCGGAGCCTGAGTCGCCACTTCAACAAACCAACCACTGGTTTAATTGAAAGGACCGATAGTAAATCCGATTTGGATATCATTGACTTTTTTGAAGCATTTGGATTCTGTAACTTCGAGAGCCAATTCTCGTTTACGATTTACAAAAAGAGTTTCTAATGACTTTTCGGATTCTTTGGAACTATCTTTGGAGACGGAGTTGGATCAATTCGTTGAGCCGCACGACCACCATGCCATGGGTCCCGGGTTCGAGACCAGATCTCCCCATGAGCTTTTATTAAGAGGTAGTGCGTAATACCCCAGCAGCATCGATACAAGCGGTTCTTTGCACCTTATTTAATTTGGCCTTGTTATTACCCTTCCCTATAACTGGCCACCAAACTATAGAGCTATAGGATGGGACGTACAACTGCTGTGAATAAACACAGGGTTATTTAGGCCGCCAATTCTCCTTTTACTAAAAGTGTCATTACAGGCATAAAGAGCCAGATTCGCCTTTTTGGCTCTTTTTTCTATGTTTCGCTTCCAGTTCAACTTGGGGTCTAAAAGACTCCAAAGTACTGGACTCTATATAATGAGAGTCGATGGCCTTTTATTTTGGGTAAGGCAAAGTTGCTTTTGGTTTTAGTTGTAAAGAGCATTAGCTTGGCCTTTCCCGAGTACACAGACAATCCGCACTTTTTACACCATCTGCTGACCTTGTTCAGCGCATTCTCCACAATGTCGTTTATTACGGATAGGAATTTCCCCATAGCAGGATTACCAAATTTTTTCCTGGTCGAGTTTCAACAATATTTTGTTCATTACTAGTTATCCGGCTAGTACGCAGTTAGGACTGTACTACCCTTGATCATATATCGTCAAAATCTAACGGCCAAGGCTTTGGTTTAGAGGGAACCTTATTGAAGGCTCCTTAAAAATCGCAAGAGTATATTTTTTATAATAATGAGTGTTCAATCGTACGTACATCTTTATGAAAAGCTATCTCTGCAGATCTAGCCTTGCAAAAGGCATGCTGAGATCCAGACGTACGGTTGCCGTCTAGAGTCTGCCGGGCGGCCTTGGCATTTCTCACCAAAAACACATGTTCCGCCAAGTATTTCATAGATGGTAAAGGGTCTCCATAGCCAATATCTTACTTCGCGTGCACGTTTTTCCATCCAAAAATAATAAAAACAATTTACGGACCGCTATTCCTTTCTCTCCATTTTATCGAAAAATACCAAACACGTTTAATCCTAATGTTGACAGGTTTTAAAATTGTTTGGTGTTTTTCAATAAAATGGAGAAAATGAATCAGTCTGCAATTTTCTTTGGCGTCGTTTGAAAGATAGGTAGAGCAAACTTCTCTCTTCAAACACGGATACTCATTGATTCACTCCCGCACGAATAGTCTAATAATAATTTAGGGCAGTACGTGATCGTTGTCTATTCATTGAATCTTGTATAAATTTCGTTGGTCGCTAAGCAGAACTTTGCTACTTAAGTGTTCCTCAAGGCTCAATCTTAGGTCCCATAACATTTCCTTATTTTTGAATACTTTCAGTGACATCTTTACGAAAATGATGTTAAGTCTCTCAATTATGTGTGGATCATATCTAATTTAAGAAAGACGCACGGAAAAGCCTAGTTGACCTCTTCCATTCACAGTTTCGCAGTTTCACAAAGAAATAATGAATGAACGGGCGTTTTCTCTAAATGTCATCAATCTAAATTGCTCAAAGCCATTTCACGACACTTTAAATTGAATTTTAAAAAGTTCAACAAAAAAAGACGCTCCAATACCTCAATTCAGCGCTCATCCAAAACAGCCATCGCTTTGGGGTTCACCTTATATTTCAGTTTATCTCCGGATTCTGCATTTTATTGCTTACTTTAAAGATATTTTTTTTTCTGGTCGCTCTTAACGATCGACAGTCGGCGCCTTTTAAACCGTTCTGGAGATTTTTTTGTGCCGACTTCCATGGTTTTTTTCGCGCGCGTGTTTTACACACTTTGGATAGAGCAAAAGATGCCGCCGACAACAAACAACGAATACAAAAAGCACTGAAGCGGGCAAAGTTCGTCGCATAAAAAACCTAAGCAAGTTAACGTTAAAATCTCAAATCTTGGTTAGTTCTCCAGTTCGGTTCTAAGATCAGTCGTTGAGCCGTTCGTTGCGCTGCGAGAGTTTAATGTCCTTTTACACGCCATTTTCCAGAAAGATAAGTCTTATTTATGTCCAACAGGTGGATTTAAGTACTTTAGGGAGATAAAAAGGCACTAATTCCACAACAGATTCCGTGTTCTATGTAATTCCGGAGCAGCACAATTTCAAAAATACTTTTTCCGCCCCAACTGATCTAGTCAAGATCCATTACTTAATTCGGACTAGAACAGAACCGTATCGGAGGAGTGAACAAGAGATCTCGCTTACAATATCCAATGGGGCCCAACTGAAAGCGCAGTCACACAATATTAAATGCGCGCGATATGACGCTCTTTGCGGTGGCGTCGGCGGCTTCCTTTCAACTCTCAGAACGAACAGGTTGGAAAAATTAATTACCTCCGGCTCAAGTAGAACTTAATACGGCGAGTTACGATTATGATTTCAAATTTCCCTTGCCGGCAATAAAATCTGAGATTTTTCGCTAGGTTTACTCGCACAGCGAAGCCTTAAGTTTCTATGATGTTATCAAGGCCTCACTTGGTCAGTCCGCGATTGGATTTAATTGTCGCTTTTGATGTTTTTTAATAGACAAGGGGAACGCTATAGGTGCGCGATATCGTCACAGTCAATCTTTTTAGTTTGGAAGGTGCCTCGCGTCTACTCTGTGCGCAAATAGTCGGAGCTTTTGAAGAGTTGAAATTCAGATTTAGAATTGACTCTGATTGCGACTAATTAGTAATTTGTGGGTTTTGAGGATTATTTTTCGACGTTAATGATCAATAAAATTGACCGGAATTTTTCGAACATAGATATGCTCATGTAGATTGTTCAATTATGTTAATTGATGAAGTAATTGAAACCGTTCTGCGCTGATTACTAATCAAATGATACCGACAAAGCTTGAAAAATTTTATTAATTTCAGATAATCTGTTTCGACATACTTTTCATTCTCGGTAGCGATAAGCGGAATTGAAAAATTCTTTAACGTAAAGAGGAAAATTGGCTGTAATGTCAGAAATTGGTATTATACGGAATATAACTTAATACATCGATTTTGGAATACATTTTAGGAGCTTAAGACCAGTGCATACACTAATAAAACTTCTCATTTTCTAGCAAGATAATGCGTCTGCGCACACGGCGCTGAATTTTGAGTAGAAACAAACGGAGCGAATCCTCAAATGTTTATATTACTGAAAACGTGGAAGGATACCTCTTTTAAAGCAATTTAAAAGACCGACTGGTGAAACAAGTCAAGGATAAACTTTCATACAGTATGAAACATTTCCTACCGAACACTTGTTTTCTTTGGAAAAGCCAGTAGAAATTCCGAACTTTTAATAGCCGCACAATCCCGAATAACAATAGGCCCCACCACAAAATCCCGTACCATGAATTCCCGAATAACAAAATCCCGAATTAAAGCTCCTTCTCTAAAATCCCGAATCACATTCCCGCTTAATTCCGCAGTACCTACATTTTTGCAATTAAAAACTTGAAATTAAATTGAATTCTTTTGCAAAAGTATTCGTCACACTTATAATATAAATCCGAAATTGAGTTCGTCTGTCTGTTTGTTGCGTCTCTCTGTCTTTTCACATGGGCGTCATAGTAAGTGCTTTTCACATGGGCGTCCTAGTAAGTCAAACACACAAAACCTCTACGGTTTAGCAAAAGAAGAACAAATAAAACACATCGTGTATAGAACTGCGCAAACTTTACCTATGGCAGCACAGTATCGTCTCAACTGCTTCACTTTTAATATGCAGTTAGTAGGCCGTCACTGTCAGGTACATGTATACAACATCAAACACATTGGTGTACGTGCCGTAACTGTGCACACTTATGGTAGTACGACTACAACCATCTCGTGGTGACGGCTGAATATAGACTCCTGACACGGTCATGACCCTGTCAGGAGTACTGACTTATTGTAGTCGAGCGGAGAGAAGGATACTCGTTTATACAAAATACCTCAATCCAAGGTGAAACAACATACGTCGAGGGATGTGTGGTTAAAATGGAGATTGTCGTTCGTATTAGTGCTCTTCATCTTCGCCTACTTCGAATTTTCGAAGATTTTGAAGCTTCGAAGGTAACTTTGGAACTTCGAAGATTTCTAAGCCGAAGCTTCGAAGGTCACTCTTCGAAGGCCACTCTTCGAAGGATATATACTTCGAAAATTGCAATCTTCGAATCTTCGGAGGTTGCGCAGTGTATAAAATGTAAATGCATAATACATAAAAATCATTGTGGCCGCTAATGTTTTTGTTGCTATGATTGTCCGTCTGTTTTCGTTGTTCCTTAAAAAGTGATGGTCTCTTGTGGTTTGAATAACTGGACGAACCATTGACAAAGATACACCGAATAGCACAGTTTCTGTGACTTCGAGTGGTTTTAAGAAGGGTATGCTATTTTCAAGTACGCTCCATTCATTTTTATTCATTTCTAAAGATCTGGCTTGGTTAGAAAGTGTTACGGACCTATCACAAACGTAGTAAAAAGTAGTTTTGCTCGAACTAAATTATTTCGTAGCGTTAAAAATGTTAATACCCTACAGACTTCATCTAGGGTATAAAAATTAAACACTTCGAATCTTCGAAGTTTTTAAACGAAGCTTCGTACCTTCTCGGCCTGGAAATTCGAAATTTGTTTGACATTCGAAGGTTTGCTACGAAGCTTCAAAACTTCGAAATTCAAAACCTTCGAAGCCAGAGTACGAAACCCTAGTTAGTATGCGACCGCCGGATATCTATCAGGCGACGTCCGGTTTCAATTTAGCCTTATTAGTATCACAATAAGGGTAAATTGAAACCGGACGTCGCCTGATAGATATCTCTGTCACAGTGAACAGACTAAGTAAACAATACCCCTTCTAAAAATGCCAACTCCATAGGCTGAATGAAAGCCTCAAGTTGCTCAAGCCCTTCTCATAGAACAGGATATTTCTATAAGTCCTGCTAAGCTGTCTGATCTATCACTCATGTCCGATAAAGTCATTACGAAATCGGTAGACAAACCCGCTTAGGAGAAGGAGAACGGATCCGTATCCCTCCGGATAAATTTACTGAGGTCATTGCTATTAGAAAGAAACCCTTACTATGTTCCAAAATTTTTCTTTAATATTAACAATATGTACAGATGTAAAAATACGTACAAAAATGTTCACATTCTTAATATCAAAGAAAACTGTTGGATCCTAATAAGCGATTCTTTCTGATAACAATGTCGTTAATGTTCCAACAAGTGCCGTCAAAAACATCTCTAGATTATTGAGTTCGCACCTTTTACGACTGAGTAAGCTCGTACTCGTGTAGAGGGCGATCCTCAAAAAAAAAACTGCGATAATAAGACCACATCGAAGTGGCTAAAACAAACTGTAGTTGAACGTGACCCATGGGAGAGAGGCAAACTAAGGGTAATTGACGTCATGAGCTCTGCTTTGACAGACATATCAAGATGGGCAGAGGACAACGGTCTTACGATAAACCCCCGTAAGACAGAATTGGTCCTGTTCACAAGGAAATACAAACCACCTATTTGGAAACCACCAGAACTTAAAGGTAGTGCCCTCAAACTCTTCTCGGGAGCCAAGTTTCTGGGCGTCATATTCGATTCCAAATTGAATTGTAGACGGAATATGGAAGAGAAGAGATGAAGAAAGGACTCAATGCATTCTATGCTTGCAAGAAAACCTTTGGTAAGAAATGGAGCATGAAACCGCATATTGTACACTGGATGTACACAGCGATCGTCAGGCCTATTCTTACCCATGGGTCAATTGTTTGGTGGGATGCAGTTAATAAGCAATCTCACCTTTACTTTTTAGCAAAGGTGCAAAGGCTCGCTTGCTTGGGAAAAAACATGTGCAATAAAATCCACACCACAAGCTGGTTTGGAAGCCATTTTACATCTTCAACCCATAGAACTGCACACGAAAAGAATGGCAATCTTGGCAGCTCTCAGACTCAGAGAAAACAGCCAATGGACACCACAGAATTTTGGACATGCAGTCATACTGAACTTCTTTAATCAAAATAGGTTGCACAATATGACTTTAGAAAATCCTTTCCGTTATCATACCTAACAGAGAAGATTGGAAGCACCCTGAATACATAATTAAAGGAACTGCCATCTTCACAGATGGATCGAAAACAGTAAGGGGGATTGGAGCTGGAGTTTTCTCGGAAGCGCTGCAAATAAGTAAGTCGTATATACTCACCAACGAACGCAGCATCTTCCAAGCGGAAATATACGCTATAATGAAAGCTGCACTTACTGTCCAAGAAAAACAGATGTCAGTACCTGAGATCACTATTTGAGTGGACAGTCAAGCAGCACTCAAGGCGCTGAACTCCAACGTGATAAAGTCAGAATGAGTGAAACATTGTATCAGAGCCCTAAGAAATATTTCACAACATACGCTTAGGCTCTGCTGGCTTCCAGGACATATCGGTATAGGGGGTAACGAAAAAGCCGACGAACTGGCTAAAATTGGTTCAAGTACAGACATAGACATGCCGGTGGAAAGGGTACACCCTCCCCTTAACACAGCAAAAAATCAAATTGATACACATTACTCCAACATGGCTTCGGAACGGTGGAAAAATATCAGTTACTGCTTCACAACACGAAGTATCTGGGCGGAGCTGAATCATAGCAGAACTTCAAATCTCTTATCTTTCGATAGAAAGCGCATTCGAACACTCGTCGGCGTCATCACCGGACACTGCCCCGTAAGAGCTATGGCACCATCAAATGAGTTCTGTAGAAGCTGCAGAGATGAAGAAGAAACTAAGTCCACCTGCTCTGCGAATTTCCGGCTCTAAAAGAACGACGACTCGCCTGTTTGGGAGCAAGGTTCTTTGAAAATTTTGACGACCTAGCTGAGATAGCACTGGTGAACCTAAATAGATTCATACTGAGATCTGGGTGGTTTTAAGTTCTGACCATGCTTATTCTTTTTAAGGGCATTCATAATGGGCCTTCATGGCCTCCAAGTGAACTTGAACAGCCCGACTAACCAACCAACCAAGGGTAATTTAGGAAAATGAACTTCCTCGTTTCAAAGTCCTAGTTGGCAACTTCCCAAAAAATCATGAGACAAAGGTCGCAGCTTGGAAGAAACTAAAAAGGGAAACATAGAGCGCTGCTTCTGTAATAGGTCATAAATTGACTGGCAGCTCCACAAGCAGCGTTTAAAAACTGCTTAGTTAATGCAGCCCGTGAAACGGTGAAAATTTGTTAGTAATTTCTTAATTTTAGTCCACAACTGGAATAGTCGGAATACTTCTTTTTAGTGCACTTACAAATTCAGCCAGAAGTCGCCTTAAAATATTTTTTTTTCCTTTTTTCGTTCTGTTCGTTCCTGTTATGATTAATGTTATCCCCCTTTTATGTATACAAGAATATCTTTATTCGTACTCTGCAGTGATGTTTAATTTTCTTCTGTGGCTTGCTAACTTAACAGCGACGCGTCCAAATTTGCAGTGACATTTTTGCATGGAGGATGATTTGGTACAGCTTTTATGCGCAGCGCGCTAAATTCTTGAACACACCCATAGTCTTGTCGGTAGAAATCTTCTCGGTTGAGGTACTCAAGAAAAACTTGTTCAAGGTAAATTACATGTACGGCCCAGCATCTGACCCAATCACTTCTTATGCAGAACCCCTTGCGGGCCAGACCGCTCCAGTTCCCTCTATCCCGAGAGGTTCAACCCTTGGACAAACAGCATCCATAACTAGCATATGGTTGCAGAAGAACGGCTCCCTCAACATCGTAGGAACACTTCCGGTACATCTGGTTTTAGCCCCAAAGTGGTATCGGAATGAATTGCTAAGTGTCCCTCCCCTTAGGAGGCTGTCACTCCAACCTAAGTTCAAATAATAACAAAAACTATTTTAATCCACTTCAGTCTAATATAAAAACTTTTAAGGATTGTAGATGGCAGTGGTACCTGAACCATTAAGAGCTTTTTAATAAGAAGTCCATAAACGATGATGTACCTCAAGGGTAAGTCATATCCCTATCTTTTTTTCTTCTAATTTTTATTAGTAATTTGTAATACCTTTGAGTTTGCTTATTCATTGCGCTTTATTCATAGCATGGCACCATCCCTAAAATTCAGCTTTTGGAGGAGACTGAATTCAGACTGGTCTAATATTATTTTTTTAAAGCAAACTTGTAACTAATACAAGATTATGCGTGACGAATTCAACGTTGTCAGAATTAAACGTTTAAATGACAAGGAATTCTATACCATCCTTAGAATAATACATGTTAGTGGTAAACCAGCTTACATAGTTCCTAAAATCGCAAATAGTTTGCAATAAAGTGAATGCTTTAAAGCCTCCATTCCTTAACTCAAATACTCAAATACTCAAAATATATTGAAGACATCTTCGAAACTTTCAACAATAATCAAAATGAGTAGCAGCAGATCCCCTCGAGCAGTTAAATGGGAGCAAATTAATCGCCGGAAAATAGACTTTAACGACCACGACTAGTTTTGATAGCTGAAATAATTCAATTATTTTCGTTGAAATAAAACTTGTGGCAGTCCTATTTCTAGAGAATCATGAAGCTGAATGGTTGGTTTACCATCTCCAAAACGAAAAAAAAAACATTTTTTCTTCCGTTTCTTCCTTGGTAGGTCTTTTGCCGAAAGGCGCACGGTGGTGGTATTTATGTCGAGAGCAATTACAACGAAACGACTTTGGTACAACCATTAAAAGTGCACATTACGTGGATTTTATTTACGCCATAAAAACAGGGTGGGTCTGATATATATATATAAAAAAAACAAAGTGGATTTGTCGAGATCAAATTTCCTGGTGAAGGAGAAGGCACAGCACTCGTTCTTTTTTTTTTTTATTCTAGATAATACCAGGAAAGATGAATTTAATCGTTTTAGCCTCGATTTTTTATAGTCGTGTTTCCTGCCTATAAAAAAAACAGAAGACCTAACTCTTGGTCGATAATGCCTTGTGCAACTTTTATTGATCACCTTGTCTGTCTGAAGAGGCGGTTTATAGGTGGTAATGGTTGGAATCAAACAATTTGCTGCAAAACGGTTGGAACTCGTTTCCATGATTTTTTCCTCTCATGTTCATAGGCTTTTCAGAAGTGGCAGAGTTTCCTGCACCCTTGCCGAGTTTTCAATGAGCTTGAAAATTTTATTAATTAGCGATTTTTCTCCCTCGTAAAAGTTGCATACAACGGAATAGAATAGCTTTAGAATTTATTTGCAAAAGAACGGAAAACTATTGATTATTTCAGTGATTCTGGGCTGTTTCCAGGTCATAGGTTATTTTTTAAAAGGATTTTTATTTAATTGAAAGTTGGCGGGATAACACGAGTATTTTTTGGAAAGTTTTGGTTGAGCACTTTGGGGGCACTGTGCAAATTGAAAAGCTCCAGGCATTTAGGTTTATTTAAACTAAAGGTTTTTCGTGAAAAATTTAAGGATTAATTTAATAGGTGTTTCTGGGTTTATGTTATAATGCAAACAAAATAAAAGTTTTCGTTTCGATAAAAAAAAATGCAGCAACACAACGCCGATGCAAGAATTTGTTGTTTGTTTAGCTCCTCCGAATCCCTACATCCGAACCCAGTCTTTTAGCATGGTTGCCTATGGTCCAGTGACCCGTTATAACCCTTCTACTAGATTCCTGGCGTCGGGTCTACTATAACGAACGAGTATCCTAGTTCTTATCTTACTGTACTCAGTGCAGTTGTCTGCTAATACAACATGTGAGTCCACTGATTATTAGCCTTACTGTAGTCGTTATTATGGCAATATCTGCTTTAAGGCTACTGATCGGTATTTATGTGATCTCCCCAGATCTATCCATTTCAACATCCTCCTTTGCCAATTCATCCGCTCTCTCATTGCCTGGGACATCCCCTCGTCCAGGCATCCGGCATAGGATCACCCTGTGACATCTGGAAACCCCATCTAGGCTATTCTTGCACAGTTGCACTAACTTTGATTGCACCACCAGTTTCCAGTGCCTTAACGGCCGCCTGACTTTTACGTGCGGATATACATATTGGACTCTGTACGCCTAGATACTAACAAATCCGCCGCCTGGTAAATCGCTGTAATTTCCGCCTGAAAAACACTGCATTTGTCCGACAGTCTCGACGATTCGTGCCAGTGTCATTTGCTAGAGTATACTGCCGCTCATATACCCACACTAGTTTGAGAACCATCCGTGTAGCTTTCAGAGTGATTGCACTTATCATCATTTTGCAGTATAGTATATCCAGTAACAACAGGTCTAGCATGCCATCTAAAGCCGTTGTAGGCGTGCTACTCAGAAATCCAGTTATTCCCAGACCAGCCGCTCTCTGTACTCTCGATAGTGTCTCTAGATTGCACCTCTTATCCGCAGCTGTCCACCGGCTTTACTTCTGCTGACAGCAGATTACGATAAAAAGGCCATGGGGATTGCAGAAAAAATTTCAGTGTTCCGGAAAAAAGGCAACCTCAGGAGTTGTAGCAATTAGCGCGGCATCTGTCTTTTAACTGCAGTCCCCAAATTAATGGCTAAAAACATCTTTATGAGAATCAAGAGTGTAATCGAGCGCACTCAGCGATGAACCGTCAGGGTTTCGTGAAGGTTTCTACTGCAGTGATCACATCAACACCCTCCAAATTATCATCGATGAATCCACCGAATGAAAGTGCCCTTTGTATCTAATATTCGTCGATTTTGAGAAGGCGTTTGACAGCGTTGATCGCGAATATATATGGGCAGCTTTACGTACGAGAGGCATCACAGCAAAAATTATCACCATCATAAAGGAGTTCTACTCAGGAGTCCAAAGTCACGTCCTTCACAAGGGAAAATTGTCGGAGCCCTTTCAACTGCTGATTGGAGTGAGACAAGGATGCATACTGTCACCTTTGATTTTTCTGATCGTTCCTGTGCAGCGCCCTAGACGACCAGCCATCGCGAGAGATTAGATTGAAGCTCTTTAACTACCTTAGACACCTGGACTACGCCGACGATGTATGCCTCCTATCCAGCAAACAAAGCCATGTAGCCCAAGTGTCCGAAGCCCTGAGTAGAGAAGGTCGCAAAGCGGGGCTTAAGATCAAATGCTAAAATCAAATTTATAAATTTGGACACCAGGAGACAACATGAAATTTATCTGGAAGAGCAAACAGAGCAAGTGGATAAATTTTGCTATCTCGGAAGCATAGTTACAGCAGACAGCGGAGCTCAAGCTCATGTACAGGCTCGCATCAATAAGGCTCGAGTTGCATTTAATACTCTTGATGAGATCTGGCGCAATAACAACATCTCCAGACGCACAAAACTCTGGATCTTCGAGTCGAACGGAAAATCTGTTCTGTTGTACGGCTGTTTAACATGTAAAGTGACCTGTCAAATAACATCTAAGCTACAAGCCTTTGTCAACCGGTTTCTCTGGCGCACCCTTAACATCCATTGTCCGGAGGTCATTGCCAACGAAGACTAACACAGACTTACAGGTCAAAACCAGTATTCGCAGCCGAAGGTTGCAATGGATCGGCCACGCACTAAGAAAAGAGCCGAACAGCTCACAGCAGGCTCTAGATCGGAATCCAAGGAAGACGCCGAATTGCACGACCTGCAATGGAGAAGATACGTCGAGAGAGAAGGTACCCAGATCAACAAGTCGAGGCTACAGTTGAAGGCGTTGGCACAGAATTTTACCAGGTGGAGAGTTGGTGTAATAGACGCCCTATGCCCCACAAGGGGTTAAATGAACCAGAGAGACAAGAGCTTAAAAGGACACATTAAAATCATTAAAGTGGCCAACACCATATCCACAATTTGGGAACGTAACAAGTCTCCAGAATTTATTTTACATAAAAGCAGCCAACATCCGTCCGGGGTAAATGTAAATGTAAAAAGCTTGGAATAATAACTCATAAACTTGAATAAATTCGAAACGTTAAATATTAAATTTTTTGTGTCGATTAATATTTGCTCGCTTAAAATTCAACACAAAAAAGCACTTTGCGCTTTCAAACTCGATACAAACCAGACGCATCAATCAAAAATGCTCCATTGATGTGTGAAAATCCAATTTGAATTATCTTTGAATTGTTTGAGATGCATTTATTTAAATCCTCCCATCTCTGTGCCAGCATCATGGTCCCTATACAATTGAGGTTATGTGCATGCATAATGTACCACCATCCAGTATAGAACACACAAATTTCGTGATGCATCACCAAGTACGCTTGAATAGTTTAAGAGAGCTCCACACCAATCCTTTTGTGACGGTTTCAGACACACCCGAACACATGCTTTATATTATGGGAAATGTTAACCAAAACTCATCGAACAGCAGAAATTCCATTTTCCATCACTTCATGGGAGGCTTACGTGTGAGAGCCTCCTTCAATTTAATGGGAACAAAAAAATCGTTTTCCTTTCTCTGTATTTTTCCACTTGAAGGAAAATAATTTTCGGCTCATTTCTATTGATGCCAAAAGTGATATCCATTTGGGGATGTATTTGACATGTTCGTTCTTTATCTTGTCAAGTAGCTGTTGTATCGATAGCTCGACCGAATCCCTATTTGATTTCAATATAATCTCGCCCAGTGAAGCAATTCGGATGTAGTCGACAGGATAATGGATATCATATCAATAGTGCTCGATATATGGCTCAAAGCGAAATTATATTGAATAGCAAAATATGCTTGGTCAGGATAACTTCCATTTGATTTGATGAATGGCAACATAAGAAGATTGAGATGGGCTTAGAATGTGTGTCTATTCGATATTTCGAAGATATTGTGCAATTACCAGAAGTAAATCATTTTTGAATTGAAACTCATTTCATCCCAGTTCGACCAATAGTCTTACACAAACCATATACTCGTAAGCTGGGATACTGTTGCCAGACGTTATAGAAACTTTGACGACGCACACATGAACAAATTTAAAATTTGGCCTTTTTTGATTTAAATGTCTTTAATTTGGTACTCAGTTTTTAATAAAAAAAAATATCATAACAGAAAATCAACGTAACAGAAAATAAAGTTGAACCATTTGGATTTCACCGCAGTAGGTGTAATTTGTATTTCTAATAAGATTTGTATAAAGCAGGCCATACACGATCAATTCTACCGTCAAGTCTGCAGCGGACTTGACGCGTGACATATAGACCACTCACGATCAAGTTTACCGTTGAGTTTGCATGATGCCGCACCAGTCGAAGCCATGGCGTGATGCCTCTCGTACGAGGACGCGTTAGCCATCCCGAGATTGAAGGGTTATTGCCGTCCTATTCTGGTGCTCCTCAGCATGTGCTGTCCTTCCTAAACACCTGTGCTTCCGCTGGCCTCTCCCAGTGCAATGCCATCGTTAATGATTCTGGCAGGCTGCTCGACTTAGTTTTCCTCACCGACCCGGACGGCTCATTGGTGCAGCGGTGCCGAACCAATCTGGTCCCAGAGTCTTGTCACCATCCTGCTCTTCAGGTCCTCTTCTGTTTCGATGCTGTCGAGAACTTCTCCTCCACTTTGCACGGCTGCTGCTTCAACTTCAGATCTGCCGATTTCTCTATCATCAATGATTGGCTTTCGGACTACGACTGGGCTGCTGTCCTAATTGACCAGGCCGTCCATTCTTTTTACAACGCTCTTTATACCTGCTTCACGCAGTGTGTTCCGATCTCGTTCTCCTTCCTCCTCCAGTTCATCGCAACTCTGGATCGATGGCCATTTGAGACACCTTAAAAATCTAAAGTGTAAAGCCTGGAAAAAGTTTTGCTCCTCTAGGCGCGATGAGGACTACCTGGTTTTTTATACCCTACACCTGCGATTCTCCTCTGATCTACAGGCGTCATACAGTAGATTTCTGTCTAACTCGAGATCCAATTTGCTCAATAATTCCAGACAGTTTTGGAAGTTCATCAATTCTAAGCGACGCAGCGATGGATACCCTTCCTCCCTGAGGCTGGGTAACCGCGAGAGTCATGACCCTCTTGTGGTGGCAAACGCTTTCGCTGACTTCTTTAGTGTCGCTTTCTGTGACCCTTACTGTGATGTTTTTTCCAATGACTTCTCCCACTTGACAAGGCTCCCGCTTACTTCGCTTGAATCCCGTGACCTTGTTCTCAACGACTCGGCTGTCTCCGCTTATCTGTCGAATCTGCCCAACATGTTTTCGTGTGGTCCGGACGGTGTCCCGGCCGCGTTTTTGAAAAGATGCTGCTCATCCGCCACTCCTGTCCTCTGTCGTCTGTTTAACCTGTCACTGCGCTGTGGTCGTTTCCCGAAGCTCTGGAAAGATTCCGTGATATTCCCTCTTCACAAGAAGGGAGACAAGGCAGATATTTCGAATTACAGACCCATCAACAACTTGTCACACATTGCTAAGGCCTTCGAAACCCTGATTAGTGATGTGCTCCGCTTTCATTGCAAACCCTTTCTGGGTTCTTTTCAGCACGGCTTCATGAAGGGTAAGTCAACCACCACCAATCTGCTCGAATTCGTGCATTACTGTTTGCCCCTGATCGAATCGGGTATGCAGGTCGACTGCATATTCACTGACTTTAGCAAGGCCTTTGATAGGATTAACCATGACATTCTCGTTCATAAGCTCAGCCTGCTCGGTTTTCCGCCGCTCTTCGTGGAGTGGCTGTCATCTTACCTGTCCGGCCGTTGCCAACGCGTCCTGTTTCGTGGCGCCCTATCCACCGAAATCTCAGTCACCTCTGGTGTGCCCCAGGGTAGCATCCTTGGCCCTCTCCTCTTCATTATTTACATCAATGACGTCTCGTTACTTCTGCCCAGGTCCAGAATACTGTGTTATGCTGATAATGCTAAAATTTTCCGCGCGGTCTCCTGCGACGATGACTGTGCACTGCTGAGCTCCCATATGCGCATTTTCGAGACTTGGTGCTCCAATAATCGTCTTCCACTGAATGCCAGCAAATGCACCGTTATGTCTTTTTCACGTTGGATTCGTTCTATTTCCTTCAACTACTCCATGGGTGGTTGCACCTTGAGCAGGATAGACTTGATCAAGGACCTGGGGGTGTTTCTTAACTCCCGTCTCTCCTTCGAGACCCACGTGGATTTCGTGGTTGGCAGAGCTAATTCCACGGTTGGCTTTGTAAAAAGATGGTCTAGGGAGCTTGACGATCCCTATTTGACAAGGCTTCTCTACTGCACTTTCGTCAGACCTATCCTGGAGTACGCCAGTCCGGTCTGGGATCCTTACTTCGCAGTGCACATTAACCGAATCGAGTCAGTTCAACGTAGATTCCTTAGGTTCGCCCTTCGCGGCCTCCCCTGGCGCAACCCTACCTACCTCCCTCCTTATCCTGCCAGACTTAGTCTGATCTCCCTTGACACACTTGAAAAGAGACGCAAGGTCTCCAAAATTGTTTTTTTATTTGATCTGTTGCAGGGGTCGATCGATTCTGGCGAATTACTCAACGACGTGAGCATTTCCGTTCCGGCCCGGACCTTGCGGAATCGTGACTTCCTCCATGTGCCTCGCCACCGAACCTTATATGGTATGCACGAGCCCATAGCCTCTATGTCCAGGCTATTCAACGAGTTTGCGGCCCACATCGAGTTCGGTTGCAGCTCAAAGCCCAACATAAGCAAATCGTTGAACTTTGATTATTATTTTTATCTTAGGTATAAGTTGTTATATGTATGTATCCCATTTGTAGAAGCCAGCTTTGGCAAATCTTCTTTTTATAATTAATTAATAATTAATTCGATGCGACACATGTGCATGTATGTTAGGCCACCCATCAATTGATAAGCACACTGTTTTGTTGAATATATCATCGAGCAGCATGTCAGCTAAATCCAATCGACTGGGTGGTATGTAACCAGGACGCAACATACTTATCAGTTTTCTGAGCTCTTCGTGTTCGGTCTGCATAAATGGAATATTAGTTGCATAAAAATACCTCGCAACTTGCAAATCCAAAAGATGTTTTTGTGTGGCATTAGTTTTGTTACGTACTCATCTAGTTTTCTTTTTTGGCCTAAAGGTGCGCTTTGCTTTCCTTCAAACGAGGTACTAGTAGAAGCATTTTCATTTAGTCATAGAACAAATTAAAACAATTAAGCCTGCATAACAGCAGGGAGGTACCTATTGTTCTTGTAAATACTCGCAAATGTTCTGATAAGTTTCCAACAGGAATAAAAGGTTCTGACGTCTGCCTCGTCATCCCGATTGCGATCCATTCTTGTCGTAAATGTTTGTAAATGTTTTTTTGTTCTCCCTACTATACCCATAAGTTCTTTATTACAACACTGCTTTAGTAAAATTGCCGTGAACGAACTTCATTTCCTTAAAATGAACCCATACAGCATCTATTTTTCTTCCGGACATTTTATTGCGATGACACTTTTACCAATCAATCACGAATGAATGAACGAAATGTCGAAAACTCGCAAGTTTGAATTTTGGGGGAAATCCCCGAACCCCTACTAAGGTCAGGGGAAGTCCCTTGGCTAGTTTAGTGATATAAATCACGTTCATTGGTGAAAATTTAAGCGTAATAATATTTCATTTTAATCACAAAAACATTGGCAAGACAACGCCTTAAGAACATCCACTCCACTTACAGTGAAATTAAAAATTATTTAAAACGACACGAAAATAACAGGCCGTAATTAAATCGAACAAATTTATGTCATTAATCAAAATCTTAAAGGAAGAAAGGTGGCGGAAAACGATCTGTCAACAATTGGGTAACATGCTGGGGACCCATTAAAGCTTGAGAAAATTTAAATTGGAGGCGAAAATTTTGATTATTTATGATTTTTTTTTTGAGAAGTAATCAAAACAAGAATTTGAAACCAAAGAAGGCGACAACAGCGAAAAAAGAAAATCGTACACCAATACATGAATGAAACACGGTAGCCGTGTCATCAGTTTCAATTTTAACGATTATCGTTGTGGCAGATTGCGATCTTTCAAACTTCAAACGGGTCCACCATTTGTCATTTGCCTTGTAGATCACGTCAGCGTTCTTAGCACACGTCTTTGATGTGAACCGCAATAAAATTGAAACACAAGAATTTTTCTCTTTTTCTGTCTCTCACATTTCTTTTTTTTTTTTGCTGCTTAATTTCTTTCTGTTTTTTTTCAAAAATTCCTTCTTGCCCCCTCTAATAAAAAAGTATAAATAAAGTAAAATAATAATTTATTCTGGCCCAGTGGTGCCGGTGCGTTCGCGTTATGATTTCTTGACAGAAGAAAAACACAGAAAAATTCCTTTCAAAACTTAAATCAGTTCGGGCTCGGTGTCTTGTTGCTGTTTTTTTTTATTGTGCGATCGCTTTCTTTTGATTTTAAGAGCTAGCACGGCCCCACTTAGTAAATTATTGTGGAATCCTTTGATGCACGCATCAAAGCGGCGAAAAGATTAAACGAAAACGAAAATTGTTGATTGAATCAATTTAGATGGAATGCGGGTGTCATTTTAGCGTTTCAGTGGCAGAGATTGCGTTGTAATAGAAAAAAATTGCACAGCTTTCAAATCTAATTTACTAAATTTTGTTTTTAAGAGCTAGGGATCCATATCTGACATTTTTTTCAGTGCTTATCCGATGCTCGGCTTTAGTTTCTCGATAATAGTTAGCGAGTAGTAGATATCCTAGTCGCCATCTGCCGGTTATTAGTAAAACTCTATCGTTTTCGTCGAGGAATAGTAATATAATAATAATAATAAACCGCAACGGGACTAGCCTTGAAGTCACGGGCTTGACGACCCCGTGGACCCTAGTTAGACCGCAAGGGGATATCCTTGAAGACCCATAGGGGGACTTCCTTGAAGTCACAGGGTTTATTAACCCCGCGGACCCTAATTAAACCCGCAGGGGGACTTCCTTGAAAACCCGTAGGGGAAATTCCTTTAAGTCACGGGCTTGACGACCCCGCGGACCTCAGTTAAATCCAGGAAGCGTCTCTTCCCAAATTGGTCGGCTTCCTGGTCTGCGTCTGATCACCATGTTGGGGGCGGCCATTCCAACCCTGCTCAAAATGTTTCGCATGCAACAAATTCAAACTTAAACTTGAAGGTAAAACGAAAACCTATAAAAAATAAAATAAACAAATTTCAAAATGCCTCCAAGTGAGTGCCAGCTCTAAGAAAAGTTAGTTAACAAAATTTTGAAAAAACAATATTGAAACTAGACCTACAGCTAAACCTAAACGAATGAACAAAATGAACCGGAACCGAAAAATCAAAATAGAACATGATTGTGTTAGTGTTCCCAGAGGATAGATGCAGCACCGGGCGAAGTTCCAACTTCGGAAACCGCTGCTCCCAATGCCCGATGCCCTCTCCATAAATCCGATGGCCAGTTTTCTAGTCCTCCGGGAATACTCGTCCAAAAATGTTCTAAACGAACGCAGAAAAATTTCGAACCGATTAGAGTCCCGCGGGACCAGTCTGCAGAGTCATTGACGTCTGCAAACTACTCCCATCATCCTCCCAGTTCTACGATTCCAACGTGCAGGAATACTAAAGTGAAAAGAAGCTTCGTGGACTAGCTGTTGAAAATCTGCAGCCTGTTATTCCAAGTAAAAGACGAGGCTTCCGTTCCGCACCGACGATAAAGGTTGCCAGTTGCAGTTGAATGTGTCGGCCGCCGTTTCCAGGCACTCGAGACGTAATCGCCTCCTCAATCTGTGGATCTTAAGTGCACGTGGGTGAACCGGTTTGTTAGTAGGATGTTGTTAATTCATATCGTAACATTAGCTGCTAGTATCTAGGTAAACTATAAACTACGGCAGTGGCTATGATAAAGTCTCTCGGGGTTGGCAACTTAAAGCTATCAAATAAACAACTAACAAACAGTAAATTAGCTAAATTGCTAATATTAAAACAATCCAACTCCAGGAACAAACAGTTTGAACAAAAACAACTCAACTTAATATAAAGAAAAACAATAGTTTAACAGAAAATCACGGATCTAGAGAGAATTCTCACCACACAGGCAGATTAACCGATTGACTAAATCTGTCCCAAGTTTTAGCTTACATAGACACTTGGCGTGCAGTCTAGTTCTAATAAGGACCAACCACGGACGTTGTGCAGATAGAGAGCCCTGCCTTCCCGTGCCTGCACACATAGTAATTGATTATCCTGGTGTTGTTTGCCCCACCTTAGGTACGTAAGATTTGTTCCTTAATACGATTATTTAATATGGAAAGTTACCTATGTGCCATCTGACCTACACAGACTTACCGATCAAGACGGGAATAACATCGCTGGTCTAAGGTGAAAATGGCTATATTCATAGAACAGAGTGCGCACAACATCGCTCAATTGGCGTATCTAGATACCTGCGTATGACCCAAACGCTGGTTGCTGGAGAATGGATGGACGAGTTGAAGCCTTCTAGGATACGGTGATCCTCATCTGGATATTCTCAAGTGTTAGTTACACTTCCAAGTGGTATCAACCGGACAATGCATCCTAGAATGTAGCCAAGTAACTAATGCGGGAGGAGATAACCTCTTGAAAAATCCCCCTAACTCCAAGGGAGTCAGCAGTGTCGTCATCACCTCTGCAGGAGCCAGGGGTAATTGGGTCGCGAATGGCGTTTTCCTTGGGCGCTTCTGTGGGAGTGGAAGTTGATTGTATGGGAGACCCCAACAGGTTGGCTATACCAACGGTACCCACAACACAACAGTAGCAGCTTTGAGAGAATTACCTTTCGAAGGAACTGTGGCGGCTATGGAGGCTGGCTCGCCCCCGCCGGCTGAAACTGCTATAGCAGTCCTGGAAGAGGGTGCCATTGGCATAATAATAACTAGCACTTCCTCAGGTGCGGCGGTGCAGAGACGGGAGACTCTAACGAGTTCGCTATCTCCGCGATACGCACACCAGTAGAAGATGCAGATCTGCTTTCCGAAGGGTTAGCTGCGGTTAATCCGGAGGGGGTTC
The DNA here is from genome assembly GCA_964036015.1 of Leptarthrus brevirostris. Classification (NCBI taxonomy): domain Eukaryota; kingdom Metazoa; phylum Arthropoda; class Insecta; order Diptera; family Asilidae; genus Leptarthrus; species Leptarthrus brevirostris. Next base: position 14,672,923 of record OZ038373.1, read on the forward strand.
CTTGTCCTGGCTCAGGACTAAAGCGTTACGATAGATTGTAATTAACGCATGGACCAAGAAGGAACACTGGAAATGGTGGGAAAACATGGATTTATGCAGGTAGGCTAGGATTCTTAAAGTGACCCAGGAAACCGAGGACAGTGGGATAACTGGATACTCAGTCGCGCCCACTAAGGGAGACTGGGAGGGGACGGACCCGGTTATGTGGTCTGTTTCTGCTCATCCCCAGAGAGGTGTTTTTAGTGAGTAAGAATCTCACACTACCGGAGGGCACGGGCTGTCTGGCGTCTTTTGGAAGATTTTCACCTCTCCAGCAAAACAAAAAAAAAAAAATGACCCAAACGCTGGGTTGTACGGACATTTGCCATAATGGGAATTACCAAGTCATCTGCGTAGCCTTGGCATACGTCGCAGACATCAGTCAGTCTTTACCAGAGATCATCAATAATGAGTATCCACAGCAGAGAGAAAAATACTCCTCCTGGGGGCATCCTCTGCTGTGACCCTAACTGTTACCGATTTATTCCTAATTGTGATGTTCCGGTTACTAAGAATTGCTTCAATCCATCGCAGCGGCGCGTTAGTTCGATTTCTCTATTGATGTCTGCTCCTTTAGTGGGTATGAACGACGCATTGTCGAAAGCACCCTCAATATCAACAAAAGTGCAAAGAGCAATATTTTTGCTCTTAACAGCATCTTCTAATTTTCCAACTATGTTATGGTTGATACGCGTGCTCGTCTACGCAGTGTTTCTTTAAGACACCATACCCAAAAACTTGATCAATGACTTTCTCCATTCATTTGAAGAAGGAATAGAGAAAGTCTAATTGGATGATACACCTCTAGTTGGGCAGGTGACCCGTTCTCCGTCCTTAGTTATAAAAGTCACCCTGATCTCTCTCTATTGTTTGGGGATTAATCTTAGCTGATAGCTGACTAATATCCTAGACGCACAATAGGCAGGAACGATCATTGAATCAATGAAGCCATTCGACCCATGATCATTCGTTCTTTGAAGTTAGGTACACATACATTAAATTATAGTTTATTTCATAGCCTAATCTAGATACAAGCCCGGAAAACATGACTGTTCGGCCATTTTACCACCAAGCGTGTCGTCATTATTTCCTTTGTTTTTGTATCACAGATTAACACCAATTCTTGCACATAAATAAAATTGCACACTTAACCAAAACTAAAGAGAAATACTGATGTCATTGACACGCATTCTAACCTCAGTACTTTAACAAAACAAGAGAGGGTCTTCCCATGAGAAATTTGTTATCGTAACCAAAATGTTCAAAACATTTGTAGGTTTCACGTCAAGTAAAGTCAAGTCCCCAACCTTTTCCTATTCTTTACTGTAGCAAATTTCGGTTTGTTTACACCATCAATGATCAGCTGTTCGTGTAAGATTCCGGGCTTAAGTCTACAGGAGAAAAAAACCTTAAATGATGCTTTAAACGAGCAATCGCTGGATCTCGTGCAGGATTTCATTTCGTGTAGGAGATAGGCTTTCGAAAGGAGTGCGTGGTTTTTTAATTAACACATGGGACGTAAGGATAACATTGAATTAGATGATGTCGGAATACATGGAAAGGAAAGGCGGTAGTTCGAAATAGGACCAGATAGAAATCGGTGCTCTTTACCCAATAAGGGGTTAAAGAAACAAGAAAGACATGACTGACTGACGACTATGACACCACCAAGCCAAATCAAATTTGCAGTACTTTCCAAACAGCCTACGCCTTACCGAATTGCTATACAATCGTCCATAATATTTCGACATCAATTAATAAACGAATCATATCTCATCGAGGAAAAAAAACAGCAAAAGCGATCAAAACTCGACCGATATTATCTCTGTGGGAAAAATATTCAAATGGAATCAAATCTGTGCTTGGGCAGTATAATGAATAGCATCGAAAAACGATTGATTAAGCCAACTTCAACCCACTACTGTATTGTTGCGTGCCAATCGAAAGTGTTGCTTTTGATCGGTTCGATTTTGCTACTGGAATTTTTCATTGCCGAACGTATGTGGATCGCGAGATATTAATCGATTCAGGCCGATTGGTAACAAAGGTGCAGCACACCTGCGGCCCGAGGCAGACAGGTGTATATAAGAAATTGGCGATTCCAAAGTGTCGCATCATTGAAACTAAATAATTTAAATTAATTCAACTCCAAATTGCTGAAAAATTGTTGTTTTTTTTTCTGATCGTTTTCAAGATCCAAAAACGGCTGAAACGAGTGCCGCTGATGAAACGGTTCCAATTTCAAAATGTCTAGACAAAAAAGTTTTTGTTTTTAGGTTCGTCTGCCCTGTTTTTCAGCGCCAGTTTCACAAAGCCAATGCGGCCAGTCGTTATCAATTTTCAAATGATGTTGGAGTTTGAAGAAGAAAGAAAATAATGCTTTTAGGCGAGCCGGCTAGAAGCACTTAGACTTGCTGATAACAAACTACAAAAGTCCCGCGAGTTTTACATGACATGCAAATGAGATTCACGATTCTTTCTGAATTTTCGATATGACCCGACAGACGAGTCAAGCTTGTCATTGCCGGCAACAGGAGAGATATGTTAATGTAGGACCGCGCAAAAATATGATAACAATTTTATAGCCAGACAGGTAGATACGGTGCCGCGATAGACAGTGCCAGAGGAATGTGGATTAAGTTTGTCAGAATGAACTTGAAAAGTGCTTGTTGTACCTGGAAATGATGGGAAAATGTTGTAATGACTCAGAATTTGTTTTCAATTCACACCCTTTCCCCCCACTTTTGATTGAAGCAATCTAGGCAAGAGAAGTGGACTCATTTTCACTTTGATTCTTTTGGATTTTATGCAAAGTTCAAATATTGAACAAGCTTAGCCTCAGCTGTAATAACTGAGGCAAGCAAATTAAAACTGTGCTCTTGGTGTGTGTGTTTAGTTCTATGACCATCTTGTGGACATATCAATTATTCATGTCATTTGCACTGGACATGAAAGGGTCGGTCTACTTTGAGCAAGGATTGAGTGAATTCTACTATTCGGGCATTAGGCAGTACATTGAAGAGCGAGTATACATATTTTATGAGTGATGCGTTCTATAAATATTGAGATAAGGATTAGGAAGAAAATTGCTAGTTAGTCTGGTTTTTTAAAATATATTAAAATGGGCAATACAAGAGCTTCAAGTCGTTTTTACCCCCACCATATTTTAGACATCAAATTTGGATATATAATTTTCTTTAATCTTTAATACTCGCGCTTAAAATTTTATCATCAACACTTGTGTGTATAATCATGATTCTACATATAACACGTGAAACATATATAATCATAGGTTAGGTTAGGTTAAAGTGGCTGCCTAAGAAGGCACACTTAGGCCTAAGAGGCCCTTTGTGCTACCACATTGAGGCTTGAAATTAACAACCCCATAAAATTACCTAAGGAATAGGAGGGTCAACATTCTGTCCCCTGTGCACCGAACCAGTTTCTTGCATCCAGTGGAACTAGTTCACGGGAATTCAAAATTATTTTGATTGGGTTGTGAAGGATGTTCATCCTTAATTCGTCGTCGGGAACCATTTTGAACTCCCGATAAATCGAGTCAGGTTTCTGACATCTGTGGAGCCCAGCTCGGTTAGCTCTTTGAAGTAGGGAGAGTCCAAAAACCGGTTCCTACGGTCGGCTAGGGCCGGGCAGCTACCGAGGAGGTGAAGTATGGTTTCCTCTTCCTCCTCGTCGTGGCAACTCCTACAGAAGTCGTTTAAGGGCACGCCCAGCCTATCGACGTGTCTACCTATGAGGCAGTGACCCGTGATTACGGCTACTGTAGTGCTAATTATTTTGCGTCCGAGTATTATGAGCCCTCTTGACCGCTTAGGGTCAAGCTTTGGCGATATCTGTCGGGTAATCAGGCAGGTGTGTTCTTCTTGCCAGTTATTATTAGCAATCTTGAGAGCCTCCTGTGAGAGCTTCATTTTGCATGTAGCTAGCGGTTTACCTGGCTGGTGGTTAATGTCCGAATCAGGACGTGTGGTACCGATTCTCGCTAGTTCGTCGGCTCTGCAATTGCTCGGAATATTACTATGTCCAGGCACCCAGATGAGCCGTACTTTCATATGCTCAGCTATGTCATTTAGTGTTGAGCGACATATTATGACCGTTTTGGAGGTTGTGTATACTCCCGAAAGGGATTTAATAGCTGCCTGACTATATGTGAAAATACATACATTGTCTGTAGGTAGCGTTAGTTGATTCAGGCGGTCCGCAGCTACTTTTATAGCCATGATTTCTGCTTGAAACACGCTGCAGTAGTCAGGTAAGCGAAATGAGACATCGAGGTCCAAGTGTTCCGAGAATATTCCTCCACCCACTTTGCCATCCAATTTGGAGCCGTCAGTGTAGAGATGCACTGAGTTCTCCCATTGGGGAGGACCTTTCTCTCACTCCGATCTGGTGGGAAAGAAGGAATCGAATTTTGCTCCAAAGAAAGGCATGGGCGAGGTGTAGTCGATATTGCTGGCAGTTCTACTGTGCAATATTTTGGATTGACCGAAATCAGTTCGCTTCCAGGTCTGGATTGAGTTAAGCCTAATGGCCGTTGATGATGCGGTTTGCTTACCAAAGAGATCCAACGGTAGAAGGTGGAGAATAGTGTTCAGGGCTTTAGAAGGTGTGGTTCTCAGGGCACCTGTTATCAGCAGTGCTGCCATCCTCTGAACTTTGTCCATTGCTTTGAGATGGGTTGCTATATTTAGTGTCGACCACCAGACAATCACCCCATACATGAGTATAGGCCGTATGACATTTGTATAGAGCCAATTCACAATGCGTGGTTCCATACCCCATCTTTTCCCTATAGCCTTCTTACACGAGTACAGCGCTACTGTAGCTTTCCGTACTCTTTCTTGGATGTTAGGCTTCCAGGTAAGTTTTCTATTTAGGACTAAACCTAGATACTTAACCTGGTTACACAGTTCCAGCCTAACCCTGTCTAGTGTAGGGCAATTAATAGGAGGTGTTTTATGCCTCCGAGAGAAGAGTATTAACTCTTTTTTGTTAGGGTTTATACCTAGACCACACCCATCACTCCATGATGAAGTCTTGGAGAGGGCCTGTTGTAACACCTCAGCCAGTGTATTGGGGTGCTTACCTGAACATATCAGGACAATATCATCGGCATAGGCAATAACCTTGTGACCGGACAACTCCAGGTCTATGAGTAACTCATTCAGAGTTAAGTTCCATAAGAGTGGTGAAAGGATTCCTCCCTGAGGGGTACCTCTAGTTACCACTCTTTGGATATTAGATCCTCCTAAGCTGGAGATAATGACCCTGCTGTTTAGCTGAGGTCAATAAGTTTGATGAGAGGGTCGTCGATTTCAAGCCTCCTCAAGGATGCCATTATCGCCTCTGATCTAATTTAATTTATAATCATAATCAATGCGGTTATAAAACCGATTAAAAAACGTGAAACTGACGTCAATGGCTCATTCAACCATAGTTAGTGCGGTGAAGAGGAGCTTGGAGAAAGACCCTATGCCTAACGGAACGAATAGGAACAGGAACATTCAGTGATGACAACAGTTCCGTTGAGTCAACAAAACCCTGTAAAACATCAAAGACAAAACAAGTCCGAGGTCGTTTGCGCTTATTCTAGCGTGTCCAAAGAGAGCAGCCCAAGCTTGTCTTTATAGGCGGACTATTCTATGGAATGCCACGAAATGCAAGTCTGACAAAACTGCTCTGAACAGCCGCAACACGATTAATGTGTACCGCATAGGAAGATAGCCAGACAGGATAAGCGTGCTCCAACACGGGCCGAACGTGAGAAGGTACAAAAAAGAAGTTTTAGTGATAAAGGGACTGTTAAACTCCTTAGCCTTGTTAACTATGTAACTATGTATGTAAAGACAAATATTGATCCAAAACAACACTAACTCTGTCAAGTCTGGTTTGAAAATTACAACTAACAGAATAATCATAGATCAGCGGATCCTTTCTTCTAGAAAGCGAGGCAAACGTACACTTATCAATGTTCAGAGGTATATTGTTCGTAATACACTAACAATTAAAAGACTGAAAATCAGAGTTCAGTTAATACAATTTTCGGGTTCACCGGGATGGAACCCATGTCATTGATAAAAGTAATAAAAAGAAGCGGACCCAAATGACTGCCCTGAGGTACACCAGAATTGTTTAATATTTCATTAGAGAGACAACCCCGAAACAGAACAGCTGTGTTCGTTCAGAGAAGTAGGAAAATATCCATTGAAGGAAAGAAGAAGAAAACCCCAACGGGGTAAGTTTAAAAACAAACAACTTGTGATTTATTTATGTGATCAAAGGCCTAACTGAAATCAGTACATACACAATCAACCTGTTTACCAACCTTGATGAAAAAAATACAATAATTTCAGAATTACACAAGATTGCTAGTGGTTAATTTGCTTTTAATTATATAATGCTGGAAGGACTGCAAGAACGGTTCACAGTGAAAACTAGGGACATCATATACCATTACTTCCAAGCGCTTTGCAATTGCAGACAGTTTCGAAATGGGTCTATAATTTGAGTTATCATTTTGGGAAGAGTAAAAATGATAGACAACTTCCACAATTTAGGAAAAAAAAAACAGCAGGACATGGAAATAAATAAGCAAGGATAGTAATTAGAAAATGATCAAAATTCTTTAAGACAGAGACAGGAATACCATCAGGACCGAACGTAAAACTATTAGAAAATTTCATAATGTCGATCATAATCGAAGCATCGACAAAAAACAAATCCTTAATCGATAAGGAATTCGGTGGATAGTTCGTCAAAATATTAAAATAACCTGAACTAATATCACTGCTATTTATTGAGAAGGCAGCTCCGAAGAAAGTGGTAAAGAACTTAGCAGCATTGAAGGGATCGTTGGTACGCCGATTGCCGAAGCGCATTATACTATATAGAAGAGGCGTAGCCATCAGTCCTACGCTTATGGTTAATGAAACTCAAGAACTTTCTGGCATTAACATATATGGACCGCCCAATCTCAGCAAGATAGTTATGATGGACAAGCTCGGACTCAGAGGTGTAACAGCCACGCAGATCTTAAGAAATACGATAATCCAAGGATGCAAACCTGGCTAGCCAAGGATGAAAACAATTAGGGTCCCTAGATCTAGGCTGTCACTATCACGCTTACAACAAAGGCAGTCCCAGGGGAAATCTGCCAGAATTTTATTCATTAGTGAATCGTACAATAGTTCCGCATGGTATTTCCAACAACACAAGTTTTCCCGAGACTGGACGAAGAATTAGACTCCCGAAAAGCACCGTAATGCTGGAGGGTACCCGAGACAGGTGTTAGTAAGTAATCATCGCCCAGGGTTGCTGGAGGATGGTTGGAAGAGTTGAAAGACTTCTAGGATACAGCGATTGTCATGTGAACAATCTGTTAGTTACACATCCAAATGGTAGAATTCGGGTAATGCCTCCTAGAACGTAACTAATATGGGAGGAGATAACCTCTTGAAAAATTCCCCTAACTCCAAGGTTGTAGTAGGTCATGTCGAGGGAATCTGCAGTGGTTTCATTCTATGCAGAACCCAGGGGTAATTGGTTCGCAATTGGTGTCTCCTTAGGAACAGTTCTATCTCCCGTTGTATTCTCGTTACGTAGGGTGAGTATAGAGAGATATCTGCCCACCTAGTCCTTTCATATTTCCCCCAATCCGTGCGAACATTTAAAAATAATAAAATAAACCCAGGAAATCCTGGCACTTTTGTAGGAGTGGATGTGGAGGGGATGATAAACACTACGCACAACGGAAGCGGATCTGGAAAAATTACCTTCCGAACGTTCTGTGACAGCTGTGGAAGCTGGACTTGTGTCGGTTGAAAGTGCATCGAAGAAAGTACCATTGGGAAAATTATAACTAAAACTTCCTCAGATGCTGCGGTGGCAGAGACGGTAGGCTCTAACGAGTTGGCTATCTCCGCGGTATACGCACCAGTATAAGATGCAGACTTCCCCTCCGAAGGATCAGCTAATCCGGAAGAAGGTACTTGTCCTGGTCGAGGAAATTAAAAAAAAGTCGTGTAAGCCTTTTAATTCGCAGAGGAGTTTACGAAAAATATGATTTTGTTTTACTGCTTTAAAACGTTGCAAAACACAAGGGATAAAAGCTCAAAGTCTCTTATAAAACCTTTAAACGAAAACCACTCCTTTTTCCTTAAATTGCTATATTCACGCCTCCGTGAACGTTTTACATAATATCCACCGTTGCGTGACATGAAATCGTTAGAACAACAATTCAAGGATTTTCATTTGTTTACGCAAGGATAAGAGTCCTGTTGGGGGGACGAAAAACCCTTTTCTCTAATAAATGTTTCGGTCTCTAAATCAAAAGTTTTCAAAGGCGAGGAGCTCGAGTTTTCTTTATATTTAAAAAAAAAAAACGACCCTTCAGGGAGTAATTCTGTACGACTCACAACAGGCAGGACTGCAGGACTATCATATTAAGTTGGCACATGTATTCATCGTGTGTACGTTCGAAATGTGAGGACCTCTATGTTATTGCAAAGCTCTGTGAAGAGATCAAAGGGAATTACATCAATAAAGGATGAAAAAAAAACAAAACAAAAGCAACTCATCAAAAAAAAGGTCACGAGCGACGAAATTGAAGTGAAAGAGCAAAATTTGTTCTGATGCTGCAAACACTTCTGTTCTCTATTTAAGATTTTGAGTATCCTCAATAGAAACTCTACGAAATTAAGTGCATTTACCTTGTACTCTGTTCTCCAAATCGAATCGCGATTAATATAAAACGACATCAGACAAACACGAATTCTTTTATCACGTGCACATCAAACAAACTTTTTAATTCCAAAGAGAAATTTCCTTCCTTTTCCCGCGCACCGATCGTTTTTCATCTTTTCCCGAACGACTTTTCATGTTCCACTTCCTTCCATAGGGAGAAAACAAAAATAATTCGCCTGAGGGGGCAAGTACACTCGACAAACTTTCAATGAATAAAATATTCGTAGATCTCTCTCCAAGGCGGGAGCGCCGAGGATGAGGAGGAGGAAAGTGAGAAAAACAGTACCGGAAAATAGTGGTTTGGAAAAAGTTATCCGCTTGCTGTCTATCCAAAAGTCTGACTTTTCTGGCAATTGGTGGACATTTTTCACTGAGCACTTTTTTAAACTAAGGGGAGTTCCTTAACTTGTCTATCTGTCAGAGTTTGTGACAAGTGTCATCACTCTTTTCCGCTTCGTTTTAGTTGAGTTTCAAGAGTTTGTCGCAGAGTCGAGACTTAGATGAATGGATGACGATTCTATGGTAGCGCTGCCCCAATTGCTTTAATAATTTTAATCATTGTTCGAGGTCTATGTCAGATGCTAGTGTGAATCAAAGCTTTCCGTCGTTCTGACCTCAATTATAGAAAGACTTGTTGACGTTCACACATTGAAATTGAATCACGCTTCTTGCTTTTATTTTAAGTTCATTGCTTTTCTTGGAAGCCAAGTGCTTTAATAATAACTCTATGTGAATATTAACTGATGCGGAGACAGGTGAAGGACGGCAAGTCTGTAAATTGTTTGACAAGTTTCAATTGCTTTAATATCGTTTACTCAGTGCGGACTCCAAAGCAACTTGCGCCTATTCAAACAGGCGATCGAAAACATCAGGAGGTCTACCAGTTATGGAAAGTCAGGCATACTCTCTATAGTACCGCCAGAAAAGGATGAAACGGCAAAGGTTCTACGGTCTGCCTAGGGTTACATCGACGAATAACCTATGAATTAGTGAAGGTATCTCCTTCCTAAGGATAGGAGCAATTCTTATTAAATGCCTAGATAATATCAAAAATGCTCCGGCGACCAGTAGCTTTTATGCGTCACCTTAAGCTTCTCTCAGAGAAGCTTGTACGTTTCCACTATCTACATTCCTCCTGGCTCAACCTTCCTTGACACCTGCGCCGCCCCTGTGCGTCTTATGCATTGCAGCAACATCTGAACAACTCGGAAAGGTTGCTGGACCTTATTTTCTTGAACAATCCGTGTGCCTCGTTTATAAGAAAATGCCCGACTCCCTTGATCCCGGAGTCCAACAACCATACTGCAACCGAGGTTCTCTTGTGTTTTAAGCCCCGACAGTTTTGTTTACCTCCCTTGGAGGCTGCTCCTTTAACTTAAAAGCGACTGACTTCTCTACCCTCAACAATTGACTCCTGTGCTATGACTGGGAGAACGTATTTCACGAGCCCGACATCGTTTGCACTTTCTATAACTTCTCCGCCGGACTCCATTTCTGGCTCCCCTAGTTTATCTCAGCCCTGGATGAATAGTTCCTTGAGACACCTTGAAAACTTAAAGGGAATGCCTGGAAAAGGTTCCACTCCTCTAGTTGCGACGAGGACTGTCATGCTTACTACGACCTCTACCTTCGGTTCCCCCTGGATTTGCAGACGCTTTACAACAGATTTCTAAACAACACGAGATACACCCCAGACAATTTTGGAGGTTTACAAACTCTAAACGACATAGCGATGGCAACCAGCCCTCTTTTAGGTTTGGTGATCGCGAGAGCAACGACACCAATGTGGTCACCAATTTCTTCGCTGGCTTCTTTCTTACTTCGTTCTGTCATTCTGACTGTGATACTATATTTACCAATTTAACTCCCTTGAACCCAAAAACTTAGTTTTTAACGATGTTATCGTCACTGAATACTTTGTCGGGAGACAAATCTGACATCTCCAATTTGTGCCATTTTGCGAAGGCGTTCGAAGCCTTAATCAGTGACGTGCTCCGTTCTCATTGCAGACCCTTTCTTGGCTCTTTAAAGCATCACTCCATCACATCACTGCTTGCCTCTGATTAAGTCAGGCATGCAGGTTGACTGCATATTCACTGATCTTAGTAAGACCTTCGACACAATTGACCACGGGATTCTCATTTATAAGCTTCATCGTGCTTTTTGTTAATTGGCTGTTATCCTACCTGTCCGGTCGCACTCAGCATGTCTTGTTCCACGGTGCCCTATCCAATGAAATCTGTTTATTCTGGGGTGCCACAGGGCAGTATTCTCGGCCCACTCATCTTTATAATTTTTATTTAATATGTCTCGTTGCTTCTGACTAACTCCAGAATCTTGTGTTATGTCGACGATGCCAAAATATGTCGCGTCGTCTCCGGTGACGACAACTGGGCAAAACTGATTTTCCACTAACCTCCTCTTCTGTACATTATTTAGACACATTCTGGAGACTCGCGTATGCGCTAGAAGCGAGTGCTTCTATTGAAAACGAGTGGGCGCGACTTAGCTCGAGTACACTAGCCCATCAGCATACGCTGGGTAAGATTTGGAATTGGTGGTCTATTGCGGAATCTGTCCCCTATTTGAAACTGAGACTAAACGCTCACCGCTCGAGGATACACACGTTTTAAGATAGAGTAGAAAATAGTATGTGAAGAGTTGACTGAAGCTTATTAGAAACAAAAGGTCTGTCATAAAAAGTACGGTGGGAGAACTATAAGTTACGACAGGGTTGTCGACACATTTCCACCGAAATTACCGAATTTCTGGTACACTGTTCGCAAAGAAGCGTAATTCTGTACTGTGTTTGGTCTCAGTAAACCAGATTTGATTTGGTGATCATGTACTGTATTAAACGCACTGATCGTATCAGAAAGAAAACTTGACTCAGCTGAACCATTACACAATTACGAAATATATAAGTAGTTCTTCTTCTACCACCCTTGTCGGTGCGTCACTGATTACACGACTGTGAATTACGCAACAATAACCATATCATGGAATGGGGTTTGTGTCCTAAGGTTTTGGAAAATGTGCTTTTATTTTTTTAGTCAGGTCTGACTACAGAAGTCCTCAGTTTAGGTTTCCTTAAACATTACAGCTCAAGTTCGAATATAGGAAGTCGTAGAACGCAAAAAACTCAGAAGATACTGGTCTAACCACAGAAATCTCAAGTCTAGACTTGTTTTAATCTTTCTTCCCGAAAACTAAGTTCTGGACCTCCTGCTGTGGAAGTCTTCTTTTCTAATCCCCCTGCATAAGAAAGGCTCTTAATCCGACGTCTCTAACTATCGGCCGATCGCCAACCTGTGCTATGTTGCGAAGGTTTTTAAGTCCCTCGTTAGTGACATATTTCGATTTCATTGTAAGCCTTTTTTGGGATCTTTCCAACATGGCTTCCATAAGGGAAAAATCGACGACTACTAACCTTCTTGAATTCATTAATTATTCTTTACCGACCATTGAGGCTTGGTTTATAAGCTGTCCCTTCTCGGTTTATCTTCTTGTTTATTTGATTGGTTGTTCTCTTATGTGACAGGTTGTACACAGCGTGTACTGTTTCGTGGAGCCCTTTCCGACCAAATCCTTGTCACCTCGGGGGTGCCTCAAAGTAGTATCTTTGGACCGCTCCTGTTTTTCGTATTTATTAACGATGTTTCGCTTCTTTTGTCCAGTAGTAGAATTCTCTGTTATGCTGATGAGGCCAAGATTTTCCGAACTGTTTCTCATGAATCAGACATTAACCTCCTGATTTGGCGGTGTTCACCGACTGGTATTAACGTAACCGCCTTTCTTTAAATGCGGACAAGTGCACCGTTATGACCTTCTCCCGTAGAAGACATCCTGTCCTCTTCGACTACTCAACAGCGTTGTCTTGGGTAGGGTTGACAGGGTGAGAGACCTAGGAGTGGTCCTCAACTCTCGTCTCGAGGACCATATTGACTCTATTGTTGGTAGGGCTAACTCTATATTGGGTTTCGTTAAAAGATGGTCTAAGTAACTTGATGATCCTGACCAAGCTTCTATACTGTATCTTCGATAGACCTATTTTGGAATACGCTAGCCCGGTATGGTCTTCTTACTTCGCCGTTCACATCGACAGCATCGAGGCGGTGCAGCGCAGATTCCTTAGGTTTGCCCTACGCGGGCTTCCCTGGAATGATCGTTTAGTGCTCCTCATTGGGAAATTGCAGGGAACTATTCAATTCACCGGAATTACTGGAGGCTGCTAATTGTTCTATCACTTAACACAGCTTGAGGAATCACGACTTCCTGTTCGTCCCAGGACACCGTACTCTTTACGGCATGCACGAACTCATCACGTCGATGTCCCGCCTTTTCAATCAACACTTCGGCAGCTTCGAATTGGATATCTCTAGGCGGTGTTTGAAGTGTCTGTTCAGTGACAGTGCCTTGGATGATGTGGTGACCGCAGACTGTTTGTTCCGACGATTATCTTTTGCCGTAGTTTTCTATTCTTAATTTTTTGATTTGATATATTGTAGTAATCTATGTATTTGATGAATCTGTAATAAATAAATAAAGCATAGGGAACAACCCTTTGATACGTAAGCATGGCTTCGGCCGGAAGGGAATTAGGGTAAGGGCAGTGCGGAAACTTGAATGTCTTGTTTTTGCATTGCTGCGAGCTAGACAACAGCCCAGAGACGGGGTGGATTATTTTAATTTCTTAATAAAGACTCACGGGGAGACCTGGTCTCAAATCCGGGAATTATGGCATGGTGGTCGATCCGCTCAATCAATTCATCCAACACCGTCTCTTATGACTTAGACAGATTGAATTCTGAGTTCAATCGATTCCAAGTATTTTTGTATACTACAATTCAGGATTTCGACGTACCTTGCCCATGTAGACCTCGGACCGTCCTTTAAATTAAGTGATTCTTCCACCTTTTGAACTATCAAAATTAAATTCTATCTATTTCCATAACTTCTATTTTTTGAGTTTCGACACATTATAGAGGTAAAACCCATCAGCTCTATTGAGCTATTAAGGTACAACAAGTTCAATGGATTGTGAACAATTTAGACTCTTCTCTATTAGGTTGGTTCCTCCACCATTTGAACTACGACGGCATCGTTGAAATGTGATTGATTTTTGCACGAAGCAAAGGTATTGAAATGTAACATCCACTCAGGGTTATCTTATATGACGGGCTGAGAGTAAAAGTGACCTATTTATAAGGTTCGGGCAAAAGTGGCTTAGAAAATGTTCCGCGCAAAAACGAATCGCGTGAGTTCGTAGAAAATTTCCGAGCAAAAACGATTTAACTACAAAAAGTAATGCAAAGTTAATGCAGTTAAGTAGTTAAGTCATTTTTGCTCGGAAATTTTCTACGATCCGTTTTTGCCCGGAATCTTACGCGATTCGTTTTTGCGCGGAACATTTTCTAAGCCACTTTTGCCCGAACCTTATAAATAGGTCACTTTTACTCTCAGCCTGTCATACGATTTTCATCTAAAATTCGAAGACAAGAGGAAAGCATTGGCGCCACGTTCACCTTAAAAAAGAAACCAACAATTAACTACTCAATCAACTACCTACACACAATATCCCCCTTCGAGCTGACCTAAAACTTACCAATAAAACGACAACAAACTATTATCGTGCGAGCCCGGCGGTTGATTACCTTTCACAATCTCAGTGTGAAACCTCCATCAAGAAGTAATTTTTTTCTTAAGTGCATCCATCAGAAAATTGTTAAAAGAGTACCGCGGGCAGTGTGCGGGCAAAATAGCACCAGTTGATTTGCCTCAGTACCAACTATACTACCGTCGAGAGTTACAACAAACGTCGGCCGACAACGACCGCGACTCCATTGGCGGTGGCGGCGGCCTGTTTGTGACATTAAAGCCCAATTCACAATTGTGCCGTAATGTAATTAGGAAAGGCATGCAATTCTGTTTAGCCTCTGATCGTTTATTGCTTCTCTTGTTTCGTCACCGGCCGTCGACTATATCTTTCCTAGTGTCGTTCCCGTTGCCGTCGTGGCCGTCTTTCTAGATTTTCTTTATTTAAACGAAGCATCACTATAGGAGTTGGATAGATTTCATTGAATGTGGTGTGCTGGTGAGAAAAGCCTGAAAGGCCAGCGTCATGGCCTAAGTGGATGCCAACCGAACTGAACAACGATGGGAAGTTGAAAACTCATAAATTCTGTCTTTCTCGACAATTTTTCACATTTTTATTGCAGTCAATTTTGTGTTTTGATACTTTGCTGGAACGCTAAATGAACTTTCTCGGAAACGTCACCGCCGCACTTCTCTGATATAAATCGTGGTCGTGGGCAGCCAAACAGCATCCAGGCAGAGCATCCGCATATGCAAATGGTTGGTTTTCTTGGGAATTCTTGGATCTGGGCATCTTCTTTTATTGAGTACTTTCCCATTATGCCTTATGTTCGAAAATAACGGAACGAGGAAAATTTAATTGGTCATACAAGAACGCATATGGTTGCATGCATGCTTAGAGCTCGTTTAATGAAATCATGGCTCACAATGGATCATAGCGGAGTCGTTGTTTATTTTATTTGGCACACTTGTTTGGCCAATCAAGAATTTTTTTGTTTGTTTTGTTTTTCTGTTGTTGGTACATTCTCTATCCGTTCTGTTGACATCTGGTGTGTGGGCACGGTATCGAATACAAGGTCTGTGCAATAAGAAATGTCAAATATTTTAACGTCAGTTTGGTCAAAATACATAGGAGAAGTTCACTGAAAGTGTTGTCTAAGTGGAATTTAAAATCGATTAACTACTAGGCGTAGTGAAATTCCAAACTCTTTAACTCTTTCTGTCAAAAGTTGTTTCAAATAATAATTGTGTTTTCCTTCGGTAACCGGGCAAATTTCCAAGAAGACGGAAAAGTGTCCAAGAAGTTGGATCCATTCCATGCGTTCCGGGTTCGGGACTAGGTCTCTCCGTGGGTTTTTATTAAGCAATTAAAACAATCCATTCCGGCTCTGGGAACGTTGTCTAAAATTCAAGTTTCCCCACTTCCTTTACCCTAATTCCCTTCCTGCCAAAACCATGCTAACGCATCAAAGGATGTTCCCCTAGGCTTTGGCCGCATCAAAAAAAAAAAAAAACTAAAAAGAAGTCGGAAAATTTTGAAGTTCAGTTTTTAATTCAAAGTATTTATATTAACTCCTCGCTTGTCAAATGATTGGTCAATAATGACAGTACCGTCGTGCAACATGGCGTCCATTCGGAACTGTTGCACTAACCTTGCATTCTCTAGACTTTGATGTGTGGGAACATTGTAACGAAGCTAATTTTCGGCTGGAAATTATAAAGCCTAAAAGCGCACTAAAACTCCCTTCCCACCTAAAAACCCCAAAGTGGGTGATATAATTGCGAACCAAATTACAGGAAAATAAAAAGCGAGGATTTGTTAGGGATCGAACACGGGACCCCAGTATTAAAACAACGAAACCAAACTGAGAGTATAAAGCGAAAATATTATTTTTCTTCATATAATTCGCACGAGAAATTGAAACTTTTACTATAAGTACCAGACTCCGAACTGGCAAGCACCTACCTTCCACCTTCCATCTTCCTTATATACACCGTCAAATACGACCGTCATACCTTCTTATTTCCTTCGATTTATTCCAGTTTCCACTCGTCAAGTGAAAGCTAGGCCATATGCGCCGGCCACGAGACGAGATCCCGCCTTACCGAACCTAATTCCTGTAGCTAGAATTACAGCAGGTTAAGGGCAGTACGCTGCTCGAGCCAAGTACGGGTGTAAGCTTAGGAACGGCTCAGGGTAATAGCATAAACCGTAGTTAAGCTAATTAGATATAAGCAGTGTAAGGGCAATTAATTGCTCGGGCCTAGTAAGCGCGTTGAGCGGAACGGTCTAAGGGACGTAGCTACCTAGATATAAGCAGGTTAAGAGCAATCTAATTGCTCGGACCTAGTACGCGTGTTGAGCGGAACGGTCTAAGGGACGTAGCTACTTAGATATAAGCAGGTTAAGGGCAATCTAATAGCTCGGGCCTAATACGCGTGTTGAGCGGAACGGTCTAAGGGACGTAGCTACCTAGATATAAGCAGGTTAAGAGCAATCTAATTGCACGGGCCTAGTACGCTTGTTGAGCGAAACGGTCTAAGGGACGTTGCTACCTAGATATAAGCAGGTTAAGAGCAATCTAATTGCACGGGCCTAGTACGCTTGTTGAGCGGAACGGTCTAAGGGACGTAGCTACCTAGCGATAAGCAGGCCTAGTATGCGTGTTGAGCGGAACGGTCTAGGGGACTTAGTTACTTAGAAATAAGAACCGCAAGATCCTAGTAGTTTTGTTAGAGAGTAAGAACAATAAATTAAGTGTTACTAAGTACCGGGCTTTCTAATTAATAACCCTTTAACTCCCAAGCCAAATTCTCTCTCTCACTGTAGTACAGGAAATAAAAGAATTACACTTCGAAAAATTACCTACAGGAATTTGACTTGATAAATCGTTAGGGGGGCATAAAGAAAGCTTAACTCTAGATTTCCGAATTCCCCCCCCCCCCCTGTTTTTGAGAAAATCCAAAAAAATTTTGAAATGCGTTTTTCATAATAATGTAAATGGGAAAGTTGTTCGTCACAAAAATACCTACATTTTTTATTTAAACAATTTTTTTGTAAAACTTACCGTTCTCGAGCTGGAGCTTGCCAAAGTGTGAAAATTGTACTTTATGGCCGCGCTGAGTCGCGTATTCCATATGGAATAAAGTACAATTTTCACACTTTGGCAAGCTCCAGCTCGAGAACGGTAAGTTTTACAAAAAAATTGTTTAAATAAAAAATGTAGGTATTTTTGTGACGAACAACTTTCCCATTTACATTATTATGAAAAACGCATTTCAAAATTTTTTTGGATTTTCTCAAAAACAGGGGGGGGGGGAAAATTCGGAAATCTAGAGTTAAGCTTTCTTTATGCCCCCCTAACGATTTATCAAGTCAAATTCCTGTAGGTAATTTTTCGAAGGAACCCTATTTTTTCGTGCTTCGTTTCCTGTACTACTGCATTGATAAACCCTGGCCTTTCTCCACTACAACTACCCAGGCAATTTATTTTGTGACTTTCCCGCTACCGTACCGACAGAAAAATCGCACTGTGTTGGCGCCCGAGTAACCGCACCGGGGAAGTACGTCACAACATTGTTAATGGAAATCGACATTTATGTAAGACTGACAAGAAAAAATTTGACCAAAATAAGAAATTTATCTGACAAAAGTGTCGCCAAAAATAAATTCTGAAAACCCAAGAAATATATCACTTTGAACCCGAACACCGGGATGGATACAAGACCGAATAAATACTTAAAAGTAATCAAATGAGATGAAAGGAAACCACTTTGCCGACCATATTTGAGGTTCAATTATGGTTCTCCTCTTATTCTTTGATATTTTCCTCGTGTCTGCCACTCTCTGCCAAGACCAGACCACACTAATGCCATCTTATGCCGTCGTTGCTATCAAACAACCGTCTTCCTCTTTATCGTTCGGTAAAAAAATCTTTTCTAGTTATCTTAGTTGCTTTTAAGAGTTTGTTTTTTTTTCTTTTCCGTAATGCTTTTATTCTAATCAATGGTTTGCGGTCAAAAAGTTTTATTTTTCCTCAGATTGAATCTTTGGTTTTTCTCGATTTTTTTTACCTCCACACTATTACCACGGCCAAGAGCCGCACTGAGTTGTTTTCTTGATCTGTTCCGCTCCACATGGAACAGAGGTTCATCGCCAGATTCAACCTTGTTGTCGGCATCGTCGTCTTAAAGGAGATACAAAAAATATTTCCTTTTACATCTTTTTCTCTTAGGATTGCGGCAGCAATGGAGAAAACAATAACAGAAACAAACTACAAAAGTGGCAACAGCCAGCTTCGTGATTTTCGTAAAAAGTGCTTTTGGCTAAGTCGAAATCAAATCGACTTGAAGTTGGCTATAAGAGCTACCAACGTTGTTGCATGTGTTTGCGTCAGTAGCTACTGCCTTTTGAATATCTTTTAAAAGAATTGACTGAGCATGCAACTCCCTACTGGTCTTCGCCGTAATGCGCCAATTGCGAATTGTGATCACCCGTCCTTGCTGCAGGCCTCTTATGAACAACGATGACGACGTCAACTATATAGATGACTTTTTGCCGTACTGGTTTCAGGTTGAGGGATTCTTTTGATCTTGTATCGATCTCGGCTTACGGTTCATTTAAAAAAGTTCAAAAGCAATTTAACTTCATTCCGCGAAGTTTTACGTTACTTTTGTTTTGCTTAAGATTCGGAGATTGCGCACAAAGGTGCGTCACGGACAATGCCGCTTAATATGGGATAAATACAGATTCTCAATTATTTTAGCAATTTCGTAGCGCTCTACGTTTATCGTACTCTTATCGACATTGTTCCAATGCCTTTGAAAGTGAGGCTTAACCTAGTAGCGAAAGAATGTGAAAAATTACAATCGAAAAGTATCATTTGGCATGAGCGGATTTCTGAGGTTTTTTTTCCAGTTTTGAGAAATCAATTAAGGTTTTGTTTGTGTTTCTTATAGGTTACACAGTATTCTGCTTTTCCATTTACTCTCAGCATCATCTCAGTTCAGCCCTTCCAACGGAGGGCTCAACGTTCCTGCAACACTTACAGCATACCCAAATCTAATGCTTTCCAACGTCGCTATTTTCCAAGGAACTTAGAACTCAAGCTGTACTCACACCGGAACACTCGTTGGAATGCTCTGACCTGAATGCATCGAGGTTTAACGACTGTTTCCGCCCTCCGATACTGGTCGGCAGAGCGTGCTTTTAGCGACCTCGCTCCCACAAATATGTCAACGACTTTTGCCGGCAAAAGTTTAACGATGCCTTCCTCGAAGCACTCCCACTTAAGCAGATGAACGATGGACGAAGTAATTAACTAATTGACAACGTCCACACAACCCTTCAGCGAAAGGGTTACAATCTGGTCCGCCACAAATTCACTGCTCCGGAGAGTTTCTCCAGAGTCATGCGGCTATTACGTGTTTTACTTTCGAGCCCCATATAAACTTCCATACCATAGGCAGAGATTACTTACTACTAGATAACCGGCTCCCTAAATTACTCAGCTAATTAGAAAAAGTGACCCTGGCACCACAGTAAAACGAAATATATCCAGCTTTTAAGGTCATAAGAATATACATGTAAATAAAGAGTACTGGTAGTGTGCAGTCATTTACTCCTGTCAAAATTATTTGAGAGAATCAGTTACTGTCAAAATTATTTGAGAGAATCACTTACTCCTGTCAAAATGCTATTCTCATTCGGAGAGAATCACAGAGGCTTCTCTCAAAAAAGTACTGCCAAATCTTGTCGAAGAGAAGAATGTACCAAAAAGTACCACCAATAAAACGAATTCCTGTGAATCACATAACTGAGATAGTTACTTGTGTTCGTAAGAAACTTTCAAACTGTCAATGTATTCTGATCTTTTAATGAGTGAAGTACATTTGACATTTGTAAATGCACATAAGAAAAGTATACTTGTCTCCTACTCACAAACTCTCCCGGAAAACAAAATTTTTAGTTCTGACTGTAGAGTTGCCCGATGCGAGAAATATATAAAATCAACCAAAAAAATGTTCACTACTTTGTTCGAAGCCGTTTATCTAGTAATAGTTATCTTTGCCATAGGCCTCCTCTTTCGTGACGAAAATAGACAGGTCGTCAACATAGGCTAGAATAACTGACCTTACAGTAGTGTATGGTAGGTGAACTGAATATTGCCTCAACGATTGACGAATGTTTACCAACAGGGACTCTAGTGAAAAGTCATAAAGCATACCTGACAATAGGCATCCCTGCCTGATGCTTTATCAGAATCCATGAATCTCAATATAGACCGCTGACGATTTCGATCCACCTGGATGGAAGCTCGTATACATAGAGAACTCTCAGCAAATACTCGTGCGAGACGTCTTTAAACGTCTAACGAGATAATGGTCATCTGCCAGTCTTTTCATGGTAGGCAAAAAGCTGCGTTGCTACAGCGATGTTGCCGTAAAGAGTACGACCTGGAAGGTAGAAGAACTGTTCCGGATGTATTACCGAAGAAAGCACTGAGCTTAGTATCGTTCCGAGTGCTTTGAAAACTGTTTTGTAGTCTACATTGCACAGCGTAACTGGTCTTCAGTTGACCAAGCTCTAAAGATTCCCATTCTTTGGTATTAGAAGGATAACTGATCTTCGCAAACTTGAGGGAAATTTGTTATGCCCAACCAACAGCATAATTGAAGACATCCACGAGGTCTGGAATCAAAAGATTTCTGAAACGTAGAAAAAATTCTGGCGTGAGACCAACATAACCAGGAGATGTGACAGTGAAGATCCTTCGTAGCGATGAGAATATTATCGAGCGCTAACGATCCGTCCAGGAATTCTTTACTTTCATCAGAGAGAGCAGAAACATTCTTGAAATATTCTTCAGTGGACGTGGATATTGGCAACGTCGGTGCAGCCGTGTGAAGTAATTGCGGATATAATCCGCAAGCTCGTCTCCGTGTACTCGTACTCTCCGTGCTCGTACTCTCAGTCGTGTTTTTTTAGTCTCTCGAATTGCGAGAACAACCCTGATTGCGCGGGCAGAATCACACCTATCCGGGTGATATCAGTCGCCAAACTCAATGCCAGATATCTGCTTTGATTGTATCTCGTCTCAATAAATGAGCAAATGTGAAGCTTTCCAACATTCCGCGAATGATTAAGGTTCGAATAGTCATAGTACCTTTCTCGCCATCGATGAACTGCTATGAATTCAACAGGTAATCACTTAATGAGTATACTTCATCAGTGACACTAACGAAGAAGCTAAGAAGGCTAGGCGAGACGTAAAGGCTGTCTATCCTCGAGCCCGAAAGCCTGCCATGAACATTTCGAGAATTCGTTATGTATGAACTAGTCGTTGGATTGAGCTGTCTGACTAGGTACCGCAATCGTACTGCACTCACTGAGCTTAATTCAACTCCGGAATGGCGGTAAAGTACAGAATCCAGGGTACAGCTGAAGTCATCCCCAAGAATAACTTCACCACCGAAATTCACAAGATGCGACAGGACAGAGTCCATTACTTTCCTATCTTGCATTATCGTGGTCATGCGACAGGTACACGTTTATTACCCTTAGGGTTTTGTACCGAAGATATCTGTGAATACGGGAGACGTTCGTGTGAAGCCATTGGACACATCAATTGCCACATCCGATACTCTATGCGGAGCTGCTGTGGCAAAAACTATGTAACCTTTCTGTAAAATACTTCTTCAGTTTTTGCCAGTTTTTGTTCTATTGTATATAATTGCATAAAATTCGGTCTTAACTGAATCCCATCTACCAAAAATTAGCGCAACCTTATAATATGAGCAATCTCAATTCCTCGAGTTATAGCGTAAAACAACACTCCTAAGAGCACATCAACTTGACTTACACTTCACCCTCATTTCCCTTTTATTTTACAGGAGAACCGAAGTAAGCGCAATCGTCCCCATGCGATTCCTGTTTTATGTTTTCATTACGAAACAATGAACTACTTGCACATTGCCAACGATAATGAATAGTGCATTAGCTCCTCTACTCTACTGGCATTTTGCAGTTCTTATCCTGTTGAGTCCGCACGAGAATAAAATGCACTTCAGTGGTGTACAACAAAGAAAACAATTGCGTACGAGCTGAGATGATTAAAAATAAAAAAAAAGTCCTGCGATATGTTGCTAACAGCTCAACTCTACTTGGGCGGCTAAAACAGGGGTAAGAGAGAAAGAGAGAGAGAGAGAAAGCGAGATGAGGGGAAAAGACGTGAAATCCAAACCATAACAATCGAGTGCAACAGCTACACTACTTGTGAAGTGTTAAGACTATATGCACTTTTATTCTGCTGCACACATTATTCGGTCCCAGTTGCCAGCCATTTTTACATGAACAACAAAAGGGATTGGGATCGTTTCAAGTCAAGAAGGGTTTTTACAGGAGCATAACAAAACAGTAAAATGCCCTTTTAAACACACCATCAGGTGACATAATGGATTCATTCTTTTTGTACTTTTTTCTGTATATGAAAATGATTTTACGGGTTTATTATTGAATAAACAGGAAGAGAATGCGTAATCGGTAGATTTAGCGTGTTTGTTGACGTAAGAGGTTGCGGTGCTACCTAAACGTATTTCAAAGTGCAGGGAAAGGTTTATCGAACCACAAACTCCATCTAACGCAAAAAGGTAGATATCTAGACACAAATTTCAATTTTGTCTCAGAAAATAGAATTCTCTCTCTTTTTTCCAGAGAATTTTACCTTATCTTACCAGTCTTCTTTAAGCCATCGTAGGTCATACGGGGAAGGAGTTGTTAATTGTCCTCCTCCGTTTTGCGCAACAGCTTTCAATACCATTCAAAATCTTCCAATTCCCGCGACCTCTGCTGGCATGGTTTCACATTATCTTAGTTTGGATCTGCCAGGTACGTGAAGTTGGCCCGGATTTTTTCCGGGCTGGGGGGTAAAACGTCTCAATCGATAGTCTATCGTTAGACCACATTTTACCCCCAATTAGTTTCGTTTTACCCCCTCTCAATTTTTTTTTATTCGAAAAACAAAATTTCCGGGCTAACTTCACCAGCCCGGAAAATTTGCCGGGCTGGGGGGTAAAACGTCCCAATCGATAGTCTATCGTTAGACCACATTTTACCCCCAATTAGTTTCGTTTTACCCCCTCTCAATTTTTTTTTATTCGAAAAACAAAATTTCCGGGTTAATTTTACAAACCCGGAAAATATGCCGGGCTGGGGGGTAAAACGTCCCAATCGATAGTCTATCGTTAGACCACGTTTTACCCGCAATTGGTTTCGTTTTACCCCCTCTCAATTTTTTTTTATTCGAAAAACAAAATTTCCGGGTTAACTTTACAAACCCGGAAAACATGCCGGGCTGGGGGGTAAAACGTCCCAATCGATAGTCTATCGTTAGACCACATTTTACCCGCAATTGGTTTCGTTTTATCCCCTCTAAATTTTTTTTATTCGAAAAACAAAATTTCCGGGTTAACTTTACAAAACCCGGAAAATATGCCGGGCTGGGGGGTAAAACGTCTCAATCGATAGTCTATCGTTAGACCATATTTTACCCCCAATTAGTTTCGTTTTACCCCCTCTAAATTTTTTTTTAGTCGAAAAACAAAATTTCCGGGTTAACTTTACAAACCCGGAAAATTTGCCGGGCTGGGGGGTAAAACGTCTCAATCGATAGTCTATCGTTAGACCACATTTTACCCCCAATTAGATTCGTTTTACCCCCTCTCAATTTTTTTTTATTCGAAAAACAAAATTTCCGGGCTAACTTCACCAGCCCGGAAAATTTGCCGGGCTGGGGGGTAAAACATCTCAATCGATAGTCTATCGTAAGACCACATTTTACCCCCAATTAGTTTCGTTTTACCCCCTCTCAATTTTTTTTTATTAGAAAAACAAAATTTCCGGGTTAACTTTACAAAACCCGGAAAATATGCCGGGCTGGGGGGTAAAACGTCTCAATCGATAGTCTATCGTTAGACCACATTTTACCCCCAATTAGATTCGTTTTACCCCCTCTCAATTTTTTTTTATTCGAAAAACAAAATTTCCGGGCTAACTTCACCAGCCCGGAAAATTTGCCGGGCTGGGGGGTAAAACATCTCAATCGATAGTCTATCGTAAGACCACATTTTACCCCCAATTAGTTTCGTTTTACCCCCTCTCAATTTTTTTTTATTAGAAAAACAAAATTTCCGGGTTAACTTTACAAAACCCGGAAAATATGCCGGGCTGGGGGGTAAAACGTCTCAATCGATAGTCTATCGTTAGACCATATTTTACCCCCAATTAGTTTCGTTTTACCCCCTCTAAATTTTTTTTTAGTCGAAAAACAAAATTTCCGGGTTAACTTTACAAACCCGGAAAATTTGCCGGGCTGGGGGGTAAAACGTCTCAATCGATAGTCTATCGTTAGACCACATTTTACCCCCAATTAGATTCGTTTTACCCCCTCTCAATTTTTTTTTATTCGAAAAACAAAATTTCCGGGCTAACTTCACCAGCCCGGAAAATTTGCCGGGCTGGGGGGTAAAACATCTCAATCGATAGTCTATCGTAAGACCACATTTTACCCCCAATTAGTTTCGTTTTACCCCCTCTCAATTTTTTTTTATTAGAAAAACAAAATTTCCGGGTTAACTTTACAAAACCCGGAAAATATGCCGGGCTGGGGGGTAAAACGTCTCAATCGATAGTCTATCGTTAGACCACATTTTACCCCCAATTAGATTCGTTTTACCCCCTCTCAATTTTTTTTTATTCGAAAAACAAAATTTCCGGGCTAACTTCACCAGCCCGGAAAATTTGCCGGGCTGGGGGGTAAAACATCTCAATCGATAGTCTATCGTAAGACCACATTTTACCCCCAATTAGTTTCGTTTTACCCCCTCTCAATTTTTTTTTATTAGAAAAACAAAATTTCCGGGTTAACTTTACAAAACCCGGAAAATATGCCGGGCTGGGGGGTAAAACGTCTCAATCGATAGTCTATCGTTAGACCACATTTTACCCCCAATTAGATTCGTTTTACCCCCTCTCAATTTTTTTTTATTCGAAAAACAAAATTTCCGGGCTAACTTCACCAGCCCGGAAAATTTGCCGGGCTGGGGGGTAAAACATCTCAATCGATAGTCTATCGTAAGACCACATTTTACCCCCAATTAGTTTCGTTTTACCCCCTCTCAATTTTTTTTTATTAGAAAAACAAAATTTCCGGGTTAACTTTACAAAACCCGGAAAATATGCCGGGCTGGGGGGTAAAACGTCTCAATCGATAGTCTATCGTAAGACCACATTTTACCCCCAATTAGTTTCGTTTTACCCCCTCTCAATTTTTTTTTATTCGAAAAACAAAATTTCCGGGTTAATTTTACAAACCCGGAAAATATGCCGGGCTGGGGGGTAAAACGTCCCAATCGATAGTCTATCGTTAGACCACGTTTTACCCGCAATTGGTTTCGTTTTACCCCCTCTCAATTTTTTTTTATTCGAAAAACAAAATTTCCGGGTTAACTTTACAAACCCGGAAAACATGCCGGGCTGGGGGGTAAAACGTCCCAATCGATAGTCTATCGTTAGACCACATTTTACCCGCAATTGGTTTCGTTTTATCCCCTCTAAATTTTTTTTATTCGAAAAACAAAATTTCCGGGTTAACTTTACAAAACCCGGAAAATATGCCGGGCTGGGGGGTAAAACGTCTCAATCGATAGTCTATCGTTAGACCATATTTTACCCCCAATTAGTTTCGTTTTACCCCCTCTAAATTTTTTTTTAGTCGAAAAACAAAATTTCCGGGTTAACTTTACAAACCCGGAAAATTTGCCGGGCTGGGGGGTAAAACGTCTCAATCGATAGTCTATCGTTAGACCACATTTTACCCCCAATTAGATTCGTTTTACCCCCTCTCAATTTTTTTTTATTCGAAAAACAAAATTTCCGGGCTAACTTCACCAGCCCGGAAAATTTGCCGGGCTGGGGGGTAAAACATCTCAATCGATAGTCTATCGTAAGACCACATTTTACCCCCAATTAGTTTCGTTTTACCCCCTCTCAATTTTTTTTTATTAGAAAAACAAAATTTCCGGGTTAACTTTACAAAACCCGGAAAATATGCCGGGCTGGGGGGTAAAACGTCTCAATCGATAGTCTATCGTTAGACCACATTTTACCCCCAATTAGATTCGTTTTACCCCCTCTCAATTTTTTTTTATTCGAAAAACAAAATTTCCGGGCTAACTTCACCAGCCCGGAAAATTTGCCGGGCTGGGGGGTAAAACATCTCAATCGATAGTCTATCGTAAGACCACATTTTACCCCCAATTAGTTTCGTTTTACCCCCTCTCAATTTTTTTTTATTAGAAAAACAAAATTTCCGGGTTAACTTTACAAAACCCGGAAAATATGCCGGGCTGGGGGGTAAAACGTCTCAATCGATAGTCTATCGTTAGACCACATTTTACCCCCAATTAGATTCGTTTTACCCCCTCTCAATTTTTTTTTATTCGAAAAACAAAATTTCCGGGCTAACTTCACCAGCCCGGAAAATTTGCCGGGCTGGGGGGTAAAACATCTCAATCGATAGTCTATCGTAAGACCACATTTTACCCCCAATTAGTTTCGTTTTACCCCCTCTCAATTTTTTTTTATTAGAAAAACAAAATTTCCGGGTTAACTTTACAAAACCCGGAAAATATGCCGGGCTGGGGGGTAAAACGTCTCAATCGATAGTCTATCGTAAGACCACATTTTACCCCCAATTAGTTTCGTTTTACCCCCACTCAATTTATTTTTATTGGAAAAACAAAATTTCCGGGCTAACTTCACCAGCCCGGAAAATTTGCCGGGCTGGGGGGTAAAACGTCCCAATCGATAGTCTATCGTTAGACCACATTTTACCCCCAATTAGTTTCGTTTTACCCCCTCTCAATTTTTTTTTATTCGAAAAACAAAATTTCCGGGTTAATTTTACAAACCCGGAAAATATGCCGGGCTGGGGGGTAAAACGTCCCAATCGATAGTCTATCGTTAGACCACGTTTTACCCGCAATTGGTTTCGTTTTACCCCCTCTCAATTTTTTTTTATTCGAAAAACAAAATTTCCGGGTTAACTTTACAAACCCGGAAAACATGCCGGGCTGGGGGGTAAAACGTCCCAATCGATAGTCTATCGTTAGACCACATTTTACCCGCAATTGGTTTCGTTTTATCCCCTCTAAATTTTTTTTATTCGAAAAACAAAATTTCCGGGTTAACTTTACAAAACCCGGAAAATATGCCGGGCTGGGGGGTAAAACGTCTCAATCGATAGTCTATCGTTAGACCATATTTTACCCCCAATTAGTTTCGTTTTACCCCCTCTAAATTTTTTTTTAGTCGAAAAACAAAATTTCCGGGTTAACTTTACAAACCCGGAAAATTTGCCGGGCTGGGGGGTAAAACGTCTCAATCGATAGTCTATCGTTAGACCACATTTTACCCCCAATTAGATTCGTTTTACCCCCTCTCAATTTTTTTTTATTCGAAAAACAAAATTTCCGGGCTAACTTCACCAGCCCGGAAAATTTGCCGGGCTGGGGGGTAAAACATCTCAATCGATAGTCTATCGTAAGACCACATTTTACCCCCAATTAGTTTCGTTTTACCCCCTCTCAATTTTTTTTTATTAGAAAAACAAAATTTCCGGGTTAACTTTACAAAACCCGGAAAATATGCCGGGCTGGGGGGTAAAACGTCTCAATCGATAGTCTATCGTTAGACCACATTTTACCCCCAATTAGATTCGTTTTACCCCCTCTCAATTTTTTTTTATTCGAAAAACAAAATTTCCGGGCTAACTTCACCAGCCCGGAAAATTTGCCGGGCTGGGGGGTAAAACATCTCAATCGATAGTCTATCGTAAGACCACATTTTACCCCCAATTAGTTTCGTTTTACCCCCTCTCAATTTTTTTTTATTAGAAAAACAAAATTTCCGGGTTAACTTTACAAAACCCGGAAAATATGCCGGGCTGGGGGGTAAAACGTCTCAATCGATAGTCTATCGTTAGACCATATTTTACCCCCAATTAGTTTCGTTTTACCCCCTCTAAATTTTTTTTTAGTCGAAAAACAAAATTTCCGGGTTAACTTTAAAAACCCGGAAAATTTGCCGGGCTGGGGGGTAAAACGTCTCAATCGATAGTCTATCGTTAGACCACATTTTACCCCCAATTAGATTCGTTTTACCCCCTCTCAATTTTTTTTTATTCGAAAAACAAAATTTCCGGGCTAACTTCACCAGCCCGGAAAATTTGCCGGGCTGGGGGGTAAAACATCTCAATCGATAGTCTATCGTAAGACCACATTTTACCCCCAATTAGTTTCGTTTTACCCCCTCTCAATTTTTTTTTATTAGAAAAACAAAATTTCCGGGTTAACTTTACAAACCCGGAAAATATGCCGGGCTGGGGGTAAAACGTCCCAATCGATAGTCTATCGTTAGACCACATTTTACCCGCAATTGGTTTCGTTTTACCCCCTCTCAATTTTTTTTTATTCGAAAAACAAAATTTCCGGGTTAATTTTACAAACCCGGAAAATATGCCGGGCTGGGGGGTAAAACGTTCCAATCGATAGTCTATCGTTAGACCACGTTTTACCCGCAATTGGTTTCGTTTTACCCCCTCTCAATTTTTTTTATTCGAAAAACAAAATTTCCGGGTTAACTTTACAAACCCGGAAAATATGCCGGGCTGGGGGGTAAAACGTCCCAATCGATAGTCTATCGTTAGACCACATTTTACCCGCAATTGGTTTCGTTTTACCCCCTCTCAATTTTTTTTTATTCGAAAAACAAAATTCCCGGGTTAACTTTACAAACCCGGAAAATATGCCGGGCTGGGGGGTAAAACGTCTCAATCGATAGTCTATCGTTAGACCACATTTTACCCGCAGTTGGTTTCGTTTTATCCCCTCTCAATTTTTTTTATTCGAAAAACAAAATTTCCGGGCTAACTTCACCAGCCTGGAAAATTTGCCGGGCTGGGGGGTAAAACGTCTCAATCGATAGTCTATCGTTAGACCACATTTTACCCCCAATTAGATTCGTGTTACTACCTCTCAATTTTTTTTTATTGGAAAAACATAATTTCCGGGTTAACTTTACAAAACCCGGAAAATATGCCGGGCTGGGGGGTAAAACGTCCCAATCGATAGTCTATCGTTAGACCACATTTTACCCGCAATTGGTTTCGTTTTATCCCCTCTCAATTTTTTTTACTCGAAAAACAAAATTTCCGGGTTAACTTTACAAAACCCGGAAAATATGCCGGGCTGGGGGGTAAAACGTCTCAATCGATAGTCTATCGTTAGACCACATTTTACCCCCAATTAGTTTCGTTTTACCCCCTCCCAATTTTTTTTTTATTCGAAAAACAAAATTTCCGGGTTAACTTTACAAACCCGGAAATATGCCGGGCTGGGGGGTAAAACGTCCCAATCGATAGTCTATCGTTAGACCACATTTTACCCGCAATTGGTTTCGTTTTACCCCCTCTCAATTTTTTTTTATTCGAAAAACAAAATTTCCGGGTTAACTTTACAAAACCCGGAAAATATGCCGGGCTGGGGGGTAAAACGTCTCAATCGATAGTCTATCGTTAGACCACATTTTACCTCCAATTAGTTTCGTTTTACCCCCTCTCAATTTTTTTTATTCGAAAAACAAAATTTCCGGGTTAATTTTACAAACCCGGAAAATATGCCGGGCTGGGGGGTAAAACGTCTCAATCGATAGTCTATCGTTAGACCACATTTTACCCCCAATTAGTTTCGTTTTACCCCCTCTCAATTTTTTTTTATTCAAAAACAAAATTTCCGGGTTAATTTTACAAACCCGGAAAATATGCCGGGCTGGGCGGTAAAACGTCTCAATCGATAGTCTATCGTTAGTCCACGTTTTTCCCACTATTCATTTCTTTTTACCCCCTCCCAAAAAAAAAGTTATTTAAGAACATTTTTTCAAAAATACCTTAATTCGCTGTAATATGACGAAGCAAAGCTTTTAAGGTTTGATACTATAGACTTAACCGAAAAAATATTTTACAACTCCTTCGGTAAATTTTTCAACCCGGTCGGTAAATTTCACGACCCGCAAAGACAACACAAAAAATATCAAAATCCAGGCTAACTTCACAAAGTGAGTAAAATCAAAGCTATTAATCCTTAGGGTTTGAAAACATTTTACCCATTATAAATGCATCCCTACAAGATTTTACCCCTCGTGATTTCATTTTTCCTCCCCTGGAAAATTAGCCCGGACGAGTAAATCATTTGGGGGTAAAACGAATGAACATGTTAGACCCAACAATTAGTTTTGTTAAGCCACTTTTTGAAAACCTGATATTCAAAAAGCACAAATTAAACTTCACGCTTTTTGCAAATTTTATCAAATTCGAAAAATCGATAGCTATATCGATTGATTATCGTTTGACCAC
Source organism: Leptarthrus brevirostris (assembly GCA_964036015.1). NCBI lineage: Eukaryota > Metazoa > Arthropoda > Insecta > Diptera > Asilidae > Leptarthrus > Leptarthrus brevirostris. The sequence continues at coordinate 14,703,789 of OZ038373.1, forward strand.
GTAGACCCACCCCCTAAAATTGTTCACCCACGTGTTGGAATTAAGTTATAAAAAAAAATTTTTACATGAATTTTTTTTCAATAATCTTTATTAGCTGTTCATTGACTTCTCATTTTGGTACCCCACCCTCAATAGTTGTTTTTAACACTTTTGCATATTTTTAAAAATCAAAATTAAAAGCTTTTTCTGACTTCTAGAGGGGTAAAACAAAACAGTGACGGCGTAAAATCTCTTTTCGGTCGAAGCAAAATTTGTAATATCTTTTAACTGTGATTTTTTTCACTTTGTGAAGTTCGCCCGAATTTTGAAAAATGATTTATTCGTCCGTGCTCAAAGGGTGGAAAAACGAAATCATGTGGGGGTAAAATCTTGTAGGGATGGCTTTATAATGGGTAAAATGTTTTCAACCCCTAAGGATCAACACCTTTGATTTTACTCACTCTGTGAAGTTAGCCCGGATTTTGAAAACTTGTCAGTTTCTTGCGTTGTCTTTAAGGGTCGTAAAATTTACCGAAGGGGTTGCAAAATTTACCAAAGGAGTTGTAAAATGTTTCTTCGATTAAGTCTATAGTACTTCAATATTATCAACCCTTAAAAGCTTTCCTTCGTCATATTACAGCGAAATATGTTATTTTGAGAGGTGGTAAAACGAAAGGAATTGTGGGAAAAATGTGGACTGGCGAAGGCCTTTCGTTTTGGGACGTTTTACCCCCCAGCCCGGCAAATTTTTCGGGTTTGTGAAGTTAACCCGGAAAATTTGTTTTTCGAATTAAAGAAATTGAGAGGGGGTAAAACGAAACCAATTGCGGGTAAAACGTGGTCTAACGATAGACTATCGATTGGGACGTTTTACCCCCCAGCCCGGCATATTTTCCGGGTGTGTAAAGTTAACCCGGAAATTTTGTTTTTCGAATAAAAAAAAATTGAGAGGGGGTAAAACGAAACCAACTGCGGGTAAAATGTGGTCTAACGATAGACTATCGATTGAGACGTTTTACCCCCCAGCCCGGCATATTTTCCGGGTTTGTAAAGTTAACCCGGGAATTTTGTTTTTCGAATAAAAAAAAATTGAGAGGGGGTAAAACGAAACCAATTGCGGGTAAAATGTGGTCTAACGATAGACTATCGATTGGGACGTTTTACCCCCCAGCCCGGCATATTTTCCGGGTTTGTAAAGTTAACCCGGAAATTTTGTTTTTCGAATAAAAAAAAATTGAGAGGGGGTAAAACGAAACTAATTGGGGGTAAAATGTGGTCTAACGATAGACTATCGATTGGGACCTTTTACCCCCCAGCCCGGCATATTTTCCGGGTGTGTAAAGTTAACCCGGAAATTTTGTTTTTCGAATAAAAAAAAATTGAGACGGGGTAAAACGAAACTAATTGGGGGTAAAATGTGGTCTAACGATAGACTATCGATTGGGACGTTTTACCCCCCAGCCCGGCATATTTTCCGGGTGTGTAAAGTTAACCCGGAAATTTTGTTTTTCGAATAAAAAAAAATTGAGAGGGGGTAAAACGAAACTAATTGGGGGTAAAATGTGGTCTAACGATAGACTATCGATTGGGACGTTTTACCCCCCAGCCCGGCATATTTTCCGGGTGTGTAAAGTTAACCCGGAAATTTTGTTTTTCGAATAAAAAAAAATTGAGAGGGGGTAAAACGAAACTAATTGGGGGTAAAATGTGGTCTAACGATAGACTATCGATTGAGACGTTTCACTCCCCAGCCCGGCAAATTTTCCGGGTTTGTAAAATTAACCCGGAAATTCTGTTTTTCGAATAAAAAAAATTGAGAGGGGGTAAAACGAAATTAATTGGAGGTAAAATGTGGTCTAACGATAGATTATCAATTGGGACGTTTTACCCCCCAGCCCGGCATATTTTCCGGGAGTGTAAAGTTAACCCGGAAATTTTGTTTTTCGAATAAAAAAAATTGAGAGGGGGTAAAACGAAACCAATTGCGGTTAAAATGTGGTCTAACGATAGACTATCGATTGGGACGTTTTACCCCCCAGCCCGGCATATTTTCCGGGTTTGTAAAGTTAACCCGGAAATTTTGTTTTTCGAATAAAAAAAAATGGAGAGGGGGTAAAACGAAACCAATTGCGGGTAAAATGTGGTCTTACGATAGACTATCGATTGGGACGTTTTACCCCCCAGCCCGGCAAATTTTTCGGGTTTGTGAAGTTAACCCGGAAAATTTGTTTTTCGAATTAAAGAAATTGAGAGGGGGTAAAACGAAACCAATTTCGGGTAAAATGTGGTCTAACGATAGACTATCGATTGGGACGTTTTACCCCCCAGCCCGGCATATTTTCCGGGTGTGTAAAGTTAACCCGGAAATTTTGTTTTTCGAATAAAAAAAAATTGAGACGGGGTAAAACGAAACTAATTGGGGGTAAAATGTGGTCTAACGATAGACTATCGATTGGGACGTTTTACCCCCCAGCCCGGCATATTTTCCGGGTTTGTAAAGTTAACCCGGAAATTTTGTTTTTCGACTAAAAAAAAATTGAGAGGGGGTAAAACGAAACTAATTGGGGGTAAAATATGGTCTAACGATAGACTATCGATTGAGACGTTTTACCCCCCAGCCCGGCATATTTTCCGGGTTTTGTAAAGTTAACCCGGAAATTTTGTTTTTCGAATAAAAAAAATTTAGAGGGGATAAAACGAAACCAATTGCGGGTAAAATGTGGTCTAACGATAGACTATCGATTGGGACGTTTTACCCCCCAGCCCGGCATGTTTTCCGGGTTTGTAAAGTTAACCCGGAAATTTTGTTTTTCGAATAAAAAAAAATTGAGAGGGGGTAAAACGAAACCAATTGCGGGTAAAACGTGGTCTAACGATAGACTATCGATTGGGACGTTTTACCCCCCAGCCCGGCATATTTTCCGGGTTTGTAAAATTAACCCGGAAATTTTGTTTTTCGAATAAAAAAAAATTGAGAGGGGGTAAAACGAAACCAATTGCGGGTAAAATGTGGTCTAACGATAGACTATCGATTGGGACGTTTTACCCCCCAGCGCGGCATATTTTCCGGGTTTGTAAAGTTAACCCGGAAATTTTGTTTTTCTAATAAAAAAAAATTGAGAGGGGGTAAAACGAAACTAATTAGGGGAAAAATGTGGTCTAACGATAGACTATCGATTGAGATGTTTTACCCCCCAGCCCGGCAAATTTTCCGGGCTGGTGAAGTTAGCCCGGAAATTTTGTTTTTCGAATAAAAAAAAATTGAGAGGGGGTAAAACGAATCTAATTGGGGGTAAAATGTGGTCTAACGATAGACTATCGATTGAGACGTTTTACCCCCCAGCCCAGCAAATTTTCCGGGCTGGTGAAGTTAGCCCGGAAATTTTGTTTTTCGAATAAAAAAAAATTGAGAGGGGGTAAAACGAAACTAATTGGGGGTAAAATGTGGTCTAACGATAGACTATCGATTGGGACGTTTTACCCCCCAGCCCGGCATATTTTCCGGGTTTGTAAAGTTAACCCGGAAATTTTGTTTTTCGAATAAAAAAAAATTGAGAGGGGGTAAAACAAAACTAATTGGGGGTAAAATGTGGTCTAACGATAGACTATCGATTGAGACGTTTTACCCCCCAGCCCGGCATATTTTCCGGGTTTTGTAAAGTTAACCCGGAAATTTTGTTTTTCGAATAAAAAAAATTGAGAGGGGATAAAACGAAACCAATTGCGGGTAAAATGTGGTCTAACGATAGACTATCGATTGGGACGTTTTACCCCCCAGCCCGGCATATTTTCCGGGTTTGTAAAGTTAACCCGGAAATTTTGTTTTTCGAATAAAAAAAAAATTGAGAGGGGGTAAAACGAAACTAATTGGGGGTAAAATGTGGTCTAACGATAGACTATCGATTGGGACGTTTTACCCCCCAGCCCGGCAAATTTTCCGGGCTGGTGAAGTTAGCCCGGAAATTTTGTTTTTCCAATAAAAATAAATTGAGTGGGGGTAAAACGAAACTAATTGGGGGTAAAATGTGGTCTAACGATAGACTATCGATTGAGACGTTTTACCCCCCAGCCCGGCAAATTTTCCGGGCTGGTGAAGTTAGCCCGGAAATTTTGTTTTTCGAATAAAAAAAAATTGAGAGGGGGTAAAACGAAACTAATTGGGGGTAAAATGTGGTCTAACGATAGACTATCGATTGAGACGTTTTACCCCCCAGCCCGGAAAAAATCCGGGCCAACTTCACGTACCTGGATCTGCCTACTCGAGGGATCTCTTTTCTATCTTTGATTTGAATTGAGGGCTAATTAGTTGCCTCTTTGGCGAGCATAGTGCTACAATTTTTCATTGTCTTCATTTTTTCCCAGAGACTGAAAGAAATGAATTATCATTGTAGTCCCAGAAACTCCGAAAAAGAGATGGAGAATGACGATGAGATGGATGGAACGACGAGTACAATAAAGTTATCCGACAAATAAGAATCAGAAACATACAATAAATTTTACAACTTCGACAAAGAGTTCCACCTTCTAATTTCAACTAGAATTAACCGCCATTACAATTTTTTCATGCCTGTTACCTTTGCACCAGCTAGGCTAGCACTCCAATTAGCACTTTAAACTTCGTTCTGATACGACGACCTGTACGACCAGGTTGTCGGTCCCGGCCAGTACTAGGTAACGAGGTAGTAATACTAAACCGCTGTTGAGGCGTGAGAACTGTGCTAAAGCCAACCTGGGGAATCAAGGAAATGGGCTAACTTTCTAATTTTTACTCCTCAGATTGGTGAAGGTTTTCCAGAAATATCCCAGTGTATTTTTTCTGATGCCCTCCAAAGCCTGGCAGAGAGTGAGAGTGTGTATTGTTAGGAGCGCTCAACCTGGACGCATGTTCACCTATTCGACAGTGCAGACCGCAACTATTTTTGTAACGAAATCACGAAACCTGCTATGCAGCTTCTTGTTAAATCCTGCCCAGGTCGCTCTAGAGATGGCAAAGGTTGCGGAAGTTGAGGTTAGGCTTCGCTTAGAAGTGCTGAAAAAGTTTCCTTATAAGGGAACAACTGTGAACAATTTCTGATCTGGAACAGTAGAGGGGATAGCCATTCCTCTGTAATCTCTTTTCCTGCTATTTTCCTATGACCTGGAACATAGAAAAGGCTAATTAAATCTACCTCTTACCCAGGTGAGTTATCCTCTACAGTCTCTGACCGACGTCGAGATAATTGATACTGAGTTAAGCATCTGGTTGTCCTTAGAAATGTCAACGTTCAACATAGGTAATTCACTGAGTTCCAGTAGAGAACATATCTTCAGAATTGCAAGCACCTCCGCTTGGGAGGGAGGGGGAAAGAAGATGCAGCAGAACATTGAGAGTATCGGTTGGGGTGGTACAGAGCTCCGCAGTAGCACCGATGGAAGCAGTTCTCTGCAACTTATTCAATTTGGCCTTGTTATCTCCTTTCCCATTATATAAGATAGGATGCACCACTGCTGCAGGCACCACCTTTACCAACAGTGCGACTACAGACATAAACAGCCAAACTCGCCTTTTTGACTCGCTCTTCAATGCTTTGCCTTCACTTCAACTTTGGGTCTAAAATCAACCCTAAAACTAGACTCTGGAGGATAATGAGAATTGATTAATTTGGGTATGGCAAAGTTCAGTACTTTTGTTTTAGTGGTAAAGAGCATCAGCTCGGTCTTTCCCGAGTTCACAAACAGTCCACGGTCGTTCCACCATCTGCTTACCTTGTTTAGCACATTCACCACAATGTCACTAGTTATATAAAGGAATTTCCCCGACACCAGGATTACCAAGTCATCGGAATGTGCGACAGCCCTAATTCCGTCTTAGTCGAGTCTCAGTGATAAAGTAGAGGAGAACGAACCCTACCCTGAGGCGTACCTCAAAAGATGTGTGGTACAACCCAGCTCAGGCTTGATCTTAGCATTGTTAGAAAGCCCCACGCCTAGTTCGATGAGAGCTTCAAGGGTAGATTCAGGACGGACATATGGAAGACCCCTCTTATGTCTAGGAGAGCCGCCAAAGTATATTCTTTGTATTTTATTGAGTATTCAATAGTTCGCACAACTTCAGGGAGAGCCGTCTCTGTGGGTCTTCAGTTGCAGTAACTGTGCTGAGATCTTGACATTCAGTTGCCATCTAGAGTTTGTATGAGGTGAATGTCAAGCAAGCTATCAAGGCGCTGGACTCAAACTTAGTCAGGTCACAGCTGGTCGGCAGGTGTCTGGTGGGTCTCCGGACGTTAGGGGCGAGACACAAAGTAACTCTCTGCTGGGTCCCTGGTCACAGTGGTGTTCAAGGGATTGAGGCAGCTGATGAGCTGGCAAAGGAGGGATCACAACTGGATGATTCCTCTATTGACAGATCGATCGGCTGGCCGCTAGAATCAGTAAAGAGAGAAATTGACCTTAAGGCTACTCAGCTCGCTAAACAGAGATGGAGTTCCACATGCAGACTATCAAGGCAGATGTGGCCTGAATAGGATTTGAGAAAAACTGCGTTCCTGCTAAACGGAAGCCGGATAAACCTCCGAAACATTGTGACAGTTATTACTGGCCACTGTCTTTTTGGTAGACACGCAGAACGGCTGCGAGTTCCCACGAGTGACTTCTGCCGAAGCTGTATGGACGAGGAAGAGGTGGAGAGCATTCAGCACTTGCTCTGCGAATGCCCGGGCCTAGCAAAAAGAAGGTACAATGCAATGGGCGTGTACTTCTTAGGTGGCATGGGCGATATAGCCGGCATCTGGCCTAAGCAGCTCCTAAGGTTTATTAACAGCTGCGGCTGGTTTAAGTTAAACCCAGCAATCAGGCACGGTTCCACGGATGTGGTAACACAACGGACCATTTATAGGTCTATGTGAGGCTGATCGGCTGTAGGGCTGATGGCCGCCACCCTAACCTAACCTAACCTGTTTAAAAAGGAGGTCAGACTGATTGGTCTAAAGTCCTTTAAAAGTTCGTGATTCCATTTACCAGCCTTAGAGATAAGCACTGCTTTGACATTTATCCAGGTCTTGGGAACATAATTGAGAGTAATACAACTCTGTATCGATGAACTTTGCTGCATTCTCAGCGTTCCGGATTGTCTATCAGTCCTCCCCTAAGCTCCCTTGTAACTCATTTGTCGCAACACATTTGGCTGTGGCGGTGGTCATTTATCTCGGCGACACACAGACATAATTGTTGGGACTAAGCCCCCAGGCGTCGTCGGTGGAGTCAGTGATAACGTATCGGCTTAGCAATCCGGAGGTCCCATTGTCGAATCCCACCGACGGCGACCCGTGATTGTTTTCTGCTGACAACAGATTACGTTTACAAGGCCATGGAGATTGCAGAGAAAATGTCAAGTGGTTCGGAATCCATTTGAAATTGTAGGTTCAGTTCATCTGTCTTATCTATTCTGAGAGCTTTTGAGCTCACTTCTAAGAACCTGATATGTTTCTTGAGTTGTAAAGCAAATTTAACACCTAAGGCTTTGCGAATACATTTCTGCGCCTAGATTATCTTCTGATTTGGAGCCGCCATTGGCGCACCTCTTAATACTCATGTTGTATTAGAAATTCCTGCCCATCTCATTTGACCCTTGTTGGAACAGTGTAGAAGTTTGCCTCTGTCATTTAATCCATAAGGTTTCCTTGGATGCACAAGGTACGATCGAATGTTCTATCGGAATGTCATTGTTCGGTAGATGAAGTCTGGTAGAAACGGCTGACTGTCTCATTCTGAACAATGGTATGCACAGGTGGTATGTTGGGAAGTTTAGAGAGAGTGTGAGCCAGTCAATCTAAGTCAAACAACAAAACCATAATTTAAAGAAGGTCAAATGATAGTATATACGTAAGTTTAAGTCGTCGGTAAAGTAAGGGATAACTTTTCAGCCTTCCATAATGAGGGTCCTAGATTCAAACCCCGCCGGCTGTTGACAACAGATTACGCTAAAAGGCCATTGGGGAATACAGAGTAAAGTCGGCGATTCTGAATCCATCTTAACTTGTAGGTCCACTTGCAATCTGTGTTGTCGAATCGGATGAAGTTCTCATCCCGTCCCATGCAGGGTAATGGGAATTAGAGATTTAATCAGGTCACTGATTTTTACATACAGCTTTTCGACAGAATTTTTGTTGAGAATGGGTTTCTGTGGAGGTCTTTATAAGTTTCTATCAGTAATTGTCAAGGATGATTCAAAAAGAAAATTCTTGAGGTTTTAGCAGGTCACTTTCAGCGGCGGGAAAAAGACGTCACCCGATTCGAGACAACGGTTGCAAGTGGACCTGTGAATTGTAACCTGTTGTCAGCAGAAAACAACCATGTGTCGCCGCCACCGGTGGGATTCGAAACTGTGACCTCCGATTTGGAAGGCCGACACGATATAACTTACTCCACCGAAGACTTAGTCATGATAGAACTAAAGTCATAGATCTTTAAATGCTAATTATCACGACTTAAGCTCTCACTAACTGCACTTGATTATGTGCAGCATAAATTTACACATAAAAACTCGTCTATAACGTGCAATAGCCTCCATAATCGTGAGGTTTCTATAATTTCAAAACACATTCAGTACCCAAGAACTTGTGTGTTATTACAGCAGCAAAACATGCGATATTGTTGCCATTCACCCTCGTATTTCATCGAGAAACTCGTCCGAACGTTAGTCGTCACGCCAAAACTAGCTGACCACTAAATCATCATGTCTAGCTCTCCAGGGGCATTGTTGTAAGCTGTAAATTAAGTTTTGGCTTTCATTTTTCAACGAAACGCGGCCTTTCCGACATCCAACGTCCTCCTAATGGTCAACAATGTTCACGATTTTCTCATTATCCAACAGCTGTGGTTATGAAAAGTAGGCTTCCTACAAATAGCGTCCATTAACGGTCGCTCAAGTACAGCAGACACTTATTACGGCTGAATGCCTTTCATCTTTTCCAGTCAGTCACTGAACTTCATAACAAGTGAACTAGTGTTCGCCCCAAATTTGCATATCGCGTCGCATAGACTTGTTTTTGTTTTCATCTTTATGCGGCCAACAATTGCAGTTTTATGGAGATGCGACAGTTTTTCTGCACGAATGGAGTGCACGCAGACTTATGAAGGGGATAGTCAGACGAGATGATTTACATCTAAGTAAATTACTTTGGCTACTTATCTTGGTTCCTAGAATATCCACAACAACCTAAAAGAAACTTCTCTCTCCTCCCGCTGGCAAATGAGATCTTCAAATTTACTTTGGAGACAGCGGAAATATTTTCGAAACATCGACAAACTCCCCATCCATTAGCATCAATGTCCACATTAGAGGAAAGCCGTGGGCATCTCCGACGTTTTAATCTTTGGCCTGGGGACTCTAAATGCATAAGCAAAGACGAACTGCACTGCGTTATCGCTCGTTTACTTTGAACTTTTATTGAGTAGATCTACCGCATTCCAGCTGTCGTAGTAAATCACTCTATCTATTGAGGTTGTTACCTTATTCCTTTGACCGTTATCTCTGCTCTGCTCGAATGTGCACCATACGATAGACATAGAGCGTGTCCGTATATGGTAGTTCGATATAAGGTGAAATTGCATTGAATCGACGTGACTACTTGGTTGGCTCTTCAAAGAGATCAAGAGTCATCCATCAAGCCATGTTACCACTGCTCGATGGATGGATGGATGGATGGATGGATGACTACCTTCAGAGGTTCCCCTAAGAGTGTCATTTAAATTTGATGGGATTCTAGTTTCAGCGAAAGGAAATTCACGATTGGGCATTGCGGCACAACGGCTTTGCATGAATTCTCTTGATGGGATGAGATTGACGTTTGGCAGGCTGCAACTGCTTGGGAAATTCTTTTGTTCATCCTCTGAATCTCTTGTTGATTTTGCAGCAGTTGAAATTTGTTTGGTTTCTTTAGATGCTGGAGATGCGTATCTGGATACTTATGGAAAAGAGTTGGAATCGATTTCTGATTGGACAACAGTACGTGCCAACCAGATGGATATTCAAATTTAATTGTGTGTTATGTGAATTCTCCAAATAAACACTATTTCGACCAATACTAAATGACGGGCTGAGAGTAAAAGTGACCTATTTATAAGGTTCGAGCAAAAGTGGCTTAGAAAATGTTCCCCGCAAAACCAAATCGCGTGAGATTCCGGGCAAAAACGGATCGTAGAAAATTTCCGGGCTAAAACGACTTAACTACTTAACTGCATTAACTTTGCATTACTTTTTGTAGTTAAATCGTTTTTGCCCGGAAATTTTCTACGATTCGTTTTTGCCCGGAATCTCACGCGATTTGTTTTTGCGGGGAACATTTTCTAAGCCACTTTTGCTCGAACCTTATAAATAGGTCACTTTTACTCTCAGAACGTCATATCATGCTTGATCTTAACTGGGGGATAAGGGCGGGTGTAAAAAAGGTAGGAAGTACTAGAAGAGAGGAAGGAATATAGGCGTGAGGAAAAGCTTAGGACCAAATCGTAGCGAAGGTGCGGACCAACGGAGGTACAACTAAACTGAGTTTGTTCAATTCAAATGTAGATGTGGAATACTTGTAGGGTTGTGCACAGTTCATTACAAGGTACCTTTTAGTTCTTATCAATAGATGCCTACGTCGTATTCAAGTCAAAGCAAAGTAAGAAAGGAAAAATTGTAGCCGTACCATGATTTGCAACGCAACAATGGCAACCTAGTACAACGAGCTGCTACAGTAAGGTGTCCTACATCATAAAGGTTTCGTGTAGCAATCTTCGAGAAGTATATTTGTCACAAGCTTCTTTTAGATATTTCCAATAGTAGTTTTCTTGCAGTTTGTTTTAAGCTCTTGCAATCGCAAGACAACTATACAAAACTTGCTGTACAATTTACTTTGTATCGTGCTTCACAGACCTAATTTATATACATTCCCATAATACAGGGAATGTTGTAAACTCTTACCACTGTTCTGCACTGAGTCATTTCTTGTACAGCAGAGCCCGCCGACTTACGCTTTTTTTATATGCATGTTGTGCTGACGAATGAGTCCGCAAAACACAAGGATCTCGACGAATAGGTAGAAGAGTAGCGCAGACAGTAATGCTACTAGCAGAGTTTGCAGCTTGGCCCTGTCTTCCAAGTGGACGCCTATGACATAGTGGCATGTGCATAGAAGAACCAAATCAAAATTGGTTGGGGAATGGAGACGGAGTTGGATCAATGCGTTGAGCCGCACGACCACCATGCCATGTTCCCCGGGTTCGAGACCAGATGACCCCGTGAGCTTTTATTAAGAAATCAAAAAAAAAAAATAATCCACTCCGTTTCTGGACTGTTGTCTAGCTCGCAGCAATGCAAAAACAATACTCAAGTTTCCTCACTTCCCTTACGCTAATTCCCTTCCGACCAAAACCATGCTAACGCATCAAAGGGTTGTCCCCTAGGATTTGGCCAACTTTTTTGGGATAGCGGTGCATTGGGGCTTCCTTGGTAACGAAAGAACAGCTGAAATGGCAAGACAGGGCTCTGCTGTGACATTTGTGGGTCCTAAGCTAGCATGCGGGATTTTATCCTGCATTGTGAGGGTAATACATTATTGAACATACGAGAAGCACAAATGCTATTGGAAATCCTGTATAGGACAAGCTCGCTCTAAAAACTTGATGTCAGCCCGACCACTAAGTAGAGCTAAGGAGCTCCGTAGGTTTGGCAGACCAGATGTGAGACTGATCACTAGTTTGGTAGCCATTGTCAAAAACAGAGTAACAAAAATCATCAGAGCTGCTGACCCCACCCTGTAGATTGCGTTTGGAGGACGAAACATCTCTTCACATCATATAGTGCCCGACATTGCAGGCGCGGAATATTGATTCTTGGAAAACCGTTGTTGGATCACAGGAAGTTAGAGAGCTACTGTACCAGCTTGACTTAAGGAGGAAGGAAGGAAGGAAGGCTGCGGCGCTTCAGAATCTCAGTTCTACGTTCTTCATAAAAGAGGTTCCTGTAATTAGGAGATTCTGGACAAAATTGAAAGCTGTACTACAAAGTACAGTTTTTTGTACAAAATACAACTTGTCAACTTTTATCTATTTCTCCTTATCAACGTTTATCTTCTGGTTGCTTTCTGCGTCAAAAATGGAATTGCATTCTAAAAAGGTCTTGCTTGTGTGCAAGTCAAATAAGATCGAAGCCTTTGTCAGCTCTCTCTCTCTCTCTGGTTGCTTTAACACCTTGTGGGGCATAGGGCGTCTATTACATCGACTCTCCCCCTGCTCTGGTTCTGCACCAGTGCCTTCATTTGTGGCCACGATTTGTAAATCTACCTTCCCTCTCGATGGATCTTCTCCATGTGTTGCGCGGTTGTCCAATTTGGTGTCTTCCTTGGATTCCGTGGGGATTCCGATCTAGAGCCTGCTGTGCGATGGTGTTCTTCTTAGTATGTGGCCTATCCATTGCCACTTTCGCCTGCGAATACTGGTGTCTATCCCGTCTTGACCTGTAAGTCTATCTAGATCTTCCGGGCCATAGACGTAAAGAATGTGCCAGAGGCATCGGTTGACAAAGGCTTCTAGCTTAGATGTTATTTGACAGGTAACTTTCCATGTTAAACAGCCGTACAACAGAACAGATTTTACTTTCGCCTCGTAGATGCGGCGTTTTGTGCGTCTGGAGATCAACACGAGAATAAGGTCCGTGGAGAAAACAGGTGACCAAATTAAAAAATCGTGACAGCAGTTTAAGGCATTAGCGCAGAATTTAACCAGGTAGAGTGTCGGGGCAACAGACGCACGACGAGGGGGTAAAGCACCCAGAAAGAGTTGAATTGTGAAATATTTCTCCATACACAAGATTTGCCCGATATTGCACCTTCTGATTTTTTAAGATTTCAACGACGTCAGAGAGACTCTATCAATCTTTACTTATCAAAATCGAAAAATGGGTTATTCACGTAATTCGTTGGCCGGGGGACAACCCCTGCGTTAGCATGGTTTTGGCCGGAAGGGAATTAGGGTAAGGGAAGTGAGGAAACTTGAGTCTTGTTTTTTTGCATTGCTGCGAGCTAGACAACAGCCCAGAGACGGAGTGGATTATTTTAATTTCTTAATAAAAGCTCCCGGTCATCTGGTCTCGAACCCGGGACCCATGGCATGTTGGTCTTGCCGCTCAACGCATTGATCCAACTCCGTCTCCGCCTTAAAGCAGATGTACATAGTCTCACTAAGATAGTTAAATAATCCAGTGGAGTGTCTACATAAACCAAGCTTGACATGAAATTCTATTGATGGAACTCGTTATTGACATCGAAGAAAATGGCAAGATAATCCCATTTCCAGTCATTTCACCTTTCACAAGCCAATATTCTTTTCGTTTACATCAATACAGCCTTAATGGATTCCGGAATGATCCAGGCTTTTCAGCAAGCACTTTAAAGGTAATAGTTTTTTCAACAACTTTATAAGGTAAGTGGTCACACATTAACGTGCTTTCCATTCTTCTTTTTTCTCCATCGATCCGAAATAATTTAAGTCGAATGCAAAATTTAATTAAATTACTTCCCGACAATACCCAAGCAGTTAGTTCCCCACCAGCTTTCACATAATCACCACCTTCAGTTGCCACTTGTTACCCCAAAATACGTTCCAATATCACTTCAGGTCTCGTTAAATTTGAAGTAGAGCAGCCAACAAAGCTCATCTGGGGTCTTCACTCTATTTCGGATGAAGGGTGGCTTAAATGAATCTACTTCGGTCTCCTTTGCTCTGGCTTCGTGTCATGCACAAAAAAAAAAAACATTTTCATGTTGCCATTTTCATTTTCAGTCTATACCTACCATGAAAATGTGGAGCACCCCCTGGTTCTAGGGTGTGTCATATCGAGATTGAGTGATTATCTTCGCATTCAAGTTGCATTTGATGTTGGAATGGTTCGGCCATAAACAGTCTTGATTACTTTTGCAAGGAACCCTCTGCTTGTTATATGTTAAGTGCACTTCGGGAATGCGTTAAACGAGTGATTGACGCTCATCCGCACTAATTCCAGCCGAACCGAGAACAGGGTGTGTAGTTTCCTTTCGAGCAAGGGGGATGGTAAAAATCACACTGTAAATTACACAAGTGGATTTACGACGATCCTCAATTACTTGGAGAGAAATTTTTGTGGTATTCGCGCGAGCCTTGCCTTTCCAGGATGGCGTGGTAAGTGCTTTCTGAAATTTTCTTTTTAATTAAGACAAGGGTTTGGGAATTTAATGAAGAAAAGTTAATTCTACTCCCCGAGCTTGGTGTTATAGAGCTTCACTACATCGGGTGTTCATGAAGCTTTTCAATTTTTATTTTTTGTGCAACTCCAAGGAGCTCCCATCAAAATCCATTTATTTTTTAATTTTCTAAGCAAGAGCTCAAAGGACTTGACAACTTTTCCCTCCTTATCGTCGTTTTTTTCCTTTTCCTCTTCTCTCCTTCCGTCTTGAAGCAAACATTCACATCCTCTTATCTTGACCTAGTTGGGAAGACGCTAATAGAAAGCATGTTCTTCTCCTGTGATCCCGTCCCCCGCAACTAACACCAGCCGAGAAAAAGATTCCATTCCTGTGTGATGTGACCGTGGAACTCTCTCCTTTCCTGCATTTTTGGCCCATTTAAATGTTTTTTTTTTTTTGTAACAATCTCATTCTATTCACCTTCACTGTAAAGAAGGAAGCCGGCAAAGCTGACGAGAATTGGTTAAACGTTAAAATCTTCCCATGGGAAGAGGCTGCAGGCGTTCTGTGCTCTTTGTTTGCAATGGATAGAACTGAGTTAGTGCTATCTTATCCCACCGGAAAGGTGGTCCAAAGGAAGATGAGCTTTCGTCGTGCTGATGCTCCGCATTATTCGAGCAATGAAAAAATTTTCTAGTTCGAGCAGCAAAATCTGAGCAGTTTTTTAGCACGTTGAAGAGTGAAGTATCTAAAGTAAATGGCTTTTGAAAGAGTTTTCTGCGAAGTCGCTATAGATGGCGTATAAATGGAACTTAATCATTGCGCTATTTTTGGATGTGACTTTTGTTCCTATTTTTTTTTTTTTTTGGTTGTTCAATGAGAACATTCAGAAGAAAAACGCTTTGAATTACAACAAGAAATTCATTTAGTGATTCAGTTTTGTGAGGTTTTAATTAACTTTTGTTTGAGAGGGCGAAAGCGGGCCAAAAGTAATCATTATGTCTAAACCTTACCACTATGCTTTTCGAAAGTGCTCTAGCTAAGGTTACACTAGCACATTCATTTGTTAGTTTTGCTTTGAAGGAACACGGTCATGTGTAAACTTGGTTAACTCTATACTTTTAAAATATGAAAGGCGAAAGTAGATGTTTAACCAAAGAAGATGGAATGGGGAAATGTTGAGTAAAAAATGATTTTATATTTCGACATAACTTTCTTCTAGGTCCATACATGCCAGCGAAATATCTTTCTTATTTCATTTTTAAAGGCTAACGACCAAGATAACCCATAACCACATTGTTTACTATTAGAAGAGGGATATCATGAGCAGTGCCTCAAAGTTTAGCAATAAAGTTGTTGTGAACTTACAAATAGCTTCAGGTAAATCATCAAGGAAACTCATAGCCAGGCTTTTTTTTCAAGCAAAGAGGAACCATCTTGGCCTCTTTTCCACACCTTATTTATTGATAGATAATCCCTTTCTAAACAGGTGGCTCCTGAAAAGGGAGTGACCCATAGTAGTTGTGACCAGTGTCTTTAGCAAAAAAACTTATTTAATTTCAAAAGGTTTTTGGTGGCGGCTGAGTTCGACTTGATTCCTTAGCCCACTGTTGCCTAATAAGTAGCCGGATAGTAACCTGCGGTCCGATTTAATCAAGGTGGCAGTGAAAGCATAGGGTCTAACAAGCGCCTTCGCCTGAATAACTCCGGGGACATTTCCAGTATAGCAGATGTTGACTCCTAGTACTGACCCTGGTACTGAGAGAACGAACCCTTCCTGGCTGAGTAGTTTATCAACGATCTGGTTACCCTCGATACCATGGTATTCAACAGAGCGTGACACTGTTACGGGTGGCCAGTTGATGGAGGATGTCGAAGCACTCCTTAGTAAGCCTGGAGGAAAAATCCCACGAAAAAAAAATAGTGTCTTGAATGCCACTTGGCTATCAGAGCCGTTGATAAGGACACATATTTCGATGGCATGTATTTCGGTTTACCAATGCAATCGAACCCCTAGTGTTAGGTCGTCGTAAAAAAGTCACTACAGAGGTTTGCAATGGCCAGAGGATCTCTACTACTACTACTTTCATAGTCCCCTAATTTGAGCGACGTTATCTGCCAGTTCTACGCTTAGGATTTACAAACTTCCAAAACTGTTTAGTCTCGCTACGTAAAATAACCTTCATTCTCCCAAAATAGTTATTGTAAGGCGATGTATACTGGTCACATAAATAAGAATAAATATGAAAATCGATCTCTCTCTCTAGTTCCCGTAAACCCTTGTGAGGCATGGGGTGGGAGAAGAATTTCACCCTATTCGAGACAAGGATTGCAAGTGAACCTACAACTTAAAGTGGATTCCGAACCACTGACATATTTTCTGCAACCCTTTTCAGTCGTGATCTTTTGTCAGGAAAAAAAAAACCATGGGTTGCCGCCGGTGAGATTCGAATCTGTGACCTTCATATTGGTAGGCCGACACGTTATCACTTACTCCATCACCGACAATCTCGCTCCTTGATACAAAGAGTCGCTTCCAAGCTTAACTTTTTAAATTTTGTCGATGATTTAATGAGTAATCGACCCAAAGGAAGACTAGCATTACTTGATCTAGAAATAGGAACACATTGCGAAATTTAAAAAAACAAATTATCACAAAAAATATTCACTGCCACATCAATATCCCTGCTAGCTGCAGTCACGGGAACAAAGAACAGAGCGATCTGAAGAGCAGAATTATAAGACGTCTCAGAGAGCAAAGGAGCACTATCCCGCCTGAGCTAGGTATCACTGGGGTCAGTACTAAATCAGTCCTTAAATCTGCCGGAGTCGTTGGCTGTATCGGAGCACTTTCAAACCAGCCGAACAAGCTATCGATGACAAACGAAGAATACAGCGCTGTAGAGTCTACACTGTAGACGAGTAAGAAGGAGTCTATCGGTCATCATCAAAAGACACCCACTTAAAAGTCGGCAGGTTAAGATCCCCAAAGAGTACCAATTCCTCAAACTGTCGCAAGGCATTATCAATGCGGGAAGTAAGCCGTATCCTTATGAAGTTTCTCCTCGAGGATTACTAAGGAGTGCTCCGACTCCCTCCAGCTACTGGCCACCCACAACAGGGTCACGCTCTGTTGGATACCAGGTCACGCTGGTATCGAGGGCAATGAGATCGCTGATGAACTGGCCAGGAAAGGCTCACCTCTCGCTGCCAACGTCCCGAACCCTACTGCAGCCTCAGTTGGGCTTCGACGAGAGCTGTTGTACAAAATTGGAGTAGGAGTCAACCGCTGCTATACTGGCGGAACGTCCCTGGGCTTCGCCAGGCCAAGGCACTTGTCAGACCCTACGCTTATAACGATATCACCGCCCTAAGCAAGGCGGATCTCAAACTGCTATCAGGCTACCTATCTGGCCACTATCATCTACACCGAATAGGTCTGCCTAGCGTGACGGAATGTCGGCTTTGTTTGGAAGACGACGAAACCAAATTGGTCATTTTGTGCTCTTGTCCTGCATTAGCATGTCTTAGAAGGAGGATCTTCAGTCGTGAATTTCTGAATCCGGCTGACGTTAGATCCTCCCCTGTTAAAGACCTCCTCGCTTACCTCAGGGTGGCTGAGCGTCTTTCGCAGTAAAGGGGCTCCGGCACAAAAGACCTCCTTGTTCGAAGTGCCCACCATATGGGTAACCCCTCCTTATTATAATAATAATAAGAGCCATTCATAAGTATCCGCAGTCGTCACTGGTAAAATGTACGAAGTGATTACAAAGACGCATTTATGAATTAAGTTAAATATAAAGCTCAGAAATTCTAAGTCATCCGAGTACGAAAGCTGCTGAATGTTATGCCGAACAGAACACAAAACTCCAACACCAACAGGAGCGCTCAGCGTACAAAAATGACGATCACGTCGAAAAACTATGTATTCAGGTTGAAAAAGTTCAGCACCACCAATGTTCCACATGGCCAAGTTTCTGTCATCATACAGATCACGTAGAAACCCGAATTAGCAAAATTGATGTAGATGCTAGTCGTCTTGAATATTCCTTTGCTCAGCTGCCTACTCCACTCCAATGTGCTTCATGCTCGGAGACAGGTCAAGGCGATCTTTATCCCTAAGGCAGGCAAGAGCGGACATCTAGCCGCTGGAAACTTCAGACCTATTAGTTTTTCCTCGTTTCTTTTAAAAACTCTGAAGAAGTCGCAGGTGTAAGCGGTATCTGGTACGTGTATACAAAAAGGAAGGCGGTCGAAACCACGCTAAAGTGGGCACTGTAGGGCAACTGTAGCAATACGGAGCGATCTGAAATCTCGCGGTACCGATAACCTTGTTTGCCACTGGATTGACGCAATTCTAAGAAGTAATCAGATCCACACAAAATTAGGCAATTATAAGGTTGTCAGAGTCGCATATAGAGGAAACCCGCAAGGATGTGTGTTGTCACCATTGTTTTGGCGCTAAGTAGTTAAGTCCCCTCGAAGGCGAAGGTTTGATGTTTGATAGCCTTCTTGGTCTCAAGTAAGTTTCTAAGGAATATCAGCGAGCTAATGGAAAGTTCTCTCAGTAAAATCTACAGATAGGCTTGTCGGTCAATTCTCGGAAGACGGGAACAGTCCTTTTCACAAGGAGGATTGAATACTTCCAACCAACCAACCCAAATTGGACGGGAATACTGTGACACAAATCAACTACGTAAAGTATTTATGCAGGTGTCATACTCGACCCCAAACTAAACTGGGGCAAGAACATATCGAAAGGCGTGACAAATGCATAGGTATAGTGTTTAAAGTCTGCAAGAAATGGGGCTCACGCTCGGGCATTGTACATTGGATGTACGTTTCTTATTATGGAATAATAATCTGGTGAATGCTCTAGAGTAGGTGAGCAAACTTAAGAAGAGAGCTGTCTGTCTGGGCATCTCCAGAACAATTAGCGCAACGCCAACTGCGGCGTTGGACATCAGGTAGCTCGATCAGTCTATAGAATCAGTAAAAAGAGAAGTTGACTTCAAGGCTATTTAGTTTGTTAAAGAAAGATGGAGAAATCTGACAACATGCTGTGGCCTGATTTTTTTTTGTTATACGATGTGGCCAAATTCTAGGGGACAACCCTTTGATGCGTTAGCATGGTTTCGGCCGGAAGGGAATTAGGGTAAGGGAAGTGAGAAAGCTTGAGCTGCGAGCTAGACAAATTTCTTATTAAAAGCCCACGGGGAGACCTGGTCTCGCACCCGGAACCCATAGCATTGTGGTCGTGCCGCTCAACGAACGGTGATCCAACTCCGTCTCTCTCTCTCTGATTCGGACATTAAGGACCTAAGGAGAACCCGCATGGTTCTTCGGCATATTATGGCAGTTATTACATTGCCTTTTCAACAGACACGCAGAGCGGTTATGCCAAAGACTTTTTCAGAAATTGTCTGGAAGAGGAAAAAGTAGTAAACATTTAGCATACACTCTGCGATTGCCCGATTGGACTGGCCAGGGAAAGGTGCAAAGCTTTAGGCTCGCACTTCTTCGGGGGGGACTAGACGACGTTGCTAACATAGGGCTGAAGCAACTTCTCAGGTTTACTAACAGTTGTGGTTGGTTTTGAATAAACCTTATATTTTTCAGGTGTGTTCTCAGGGATGTGGTATAATAACGCACCATTCTTAGGTCTATGTCTAAGCTAAGCTTTGGAATGATGCCTAGTTACATTTGCGCAGCAGACAGAGACCTCGAAAATAGGCAGTCTTAGACCCGGAACGATGCCTTGGAATGAAGCCTAGTTACATTTGCGCAGCAGACAGAGACCTCGAAAATAGGCAGTCTTAGACCCGGAACGATGCCTTGGAATAAACTCCAACAAAATGGTTCCACTAGGACAGATTTCAGCAGAAATGATAGCGTGGAACAAAACATCAACAACGAAAATTTTGAAAGATGCGCAGTAGGATTCAGCGCCATTGCGTGATTTGTTTATGCGCTTGCAACTTATGCTGTCATGTGAAACCCTGAGGCGAGTTGCGATATAATGCACGACCTCTAATACTATACTTTGAGTGAACACCAATAAACTCTGAGTTATATTTTTGCTCCAACTTAGTTGAACGCTTCGATCGATCTGACACCATTTAAAAATAGAGAGCTTTCAAAACAACATCTACATGCACGCACATGCTGTATCAAATAGTAATCTAATTTTAAAGATTTCACTTTGAGTGAAATCCAAAATATTCTTTGTGTCTCATTTTCCATCGAAATCGTACCTATCGCTTACAGGAAAAATTTCTTACGATTCAATTTCGTAAATAAAATCTATCAAGACCATTTCTGCGGTCCTGTGTCAACCTTGGTATCCACACTCCATGGGATACACCATGGCTTAGCGAAACGACTTACAACTTTGATAAAAAAGTGTCTACACGCAGTCTACTCATCACGCGATTAAGGCTCAGTCCTTACCTTGGAACCCGGAAAGCTAGCCTCTAAGAAATAATGGAATTTCTCACGTATCAATTATCACCACATAAATTACATAATTTCTACACTCTCCTTGTGAGCCCTTCACCTCTTCCTCTGTTGCATAAACACTCTTGTTCTCCTGCTGCTGCTGCTGTTGTTGTTGTTGTTGTTGAGGTTGTTGTTTTAGTTCAAGCAAAAAACCGCAAGAGTGAGCCAAAGAAAAGTACATTCACATCTTATCTCGAGGGGGGCACTTAAAACGGCGACTTGCGACTTATTACATTTCGTTGCGTTTCGGTTGTTTTGTAATAAATTTCGCGACAGTGCATCCGACCAAAACATCACAGGAACTAGAGCAAAGCGAACGCAGAACGCGCAAGTTATGAGGGTAAGGAGAAGACAGAGGAATGGGAAGCGGAATCACAACATGACACATATGCCAAAAGGTGAATCTTGGAACTTGCAATCGAGATCACGACAAGACAGCAAAATTGCTGTAGCCGACCGTTTTGTTCTTGTAATTAATTTCGAGCGGTTATTTTTGTTATTTCTCTGGTCTGCCCACCTTACTCCCTAACGAATACCTGCTGCCAGGTATGTACTTCTTGTTGGGATTTCACTTGTGGCATTTTTCTTTTCATAATAATCTTAGAGGCTGTATTGTGTTTATACTTCGACGACCTCTTGCGATATGGCACGCAGAGCCCCCCCCCCCCCGGGTATGATGCGACGCAACTCTCGAGTGAAATTCCATTAAGTCCTAAACTACATAATATCGCACTTGAGCTCGAAATGCAACAAAAGAGTGCAAAACTACGCTTGAACCCGATTGCCACCGTGTTATTATGATGAGTTCGCGCCGCGGTTTAAGCTGTTTTCTACTCCTCCTCCACCACCTCAATCCAGTCTATACCCACAGGTTTTTTTTTTTTTGGTTTCATATCCTGCCGTCATTTCGATGCATGGATGCACTGTGATTGCATTCGGGCTTAATTGGACGCACAGATAAAGTTGTTTCAGCACATTTCAGGTGATTAATGCCAAGATTACGACCGTTGATGCAATTTCTGATTGCCCACATGTTACGTGCTATAATTATATGGAGGCTCGCCCGATTAGCATTCGAACAAACCGCTACCCGACGTTATTCAATTTCTTATTAATTAGCGTAGGATTTGCAAACGAATGCCCGAACATTAGTCAAGGTATAAGCAACAATTAAAGATCATTTCTAGATCAGACCGGGAGTCGTGTGAGTCGCTGGTTTTTCTAGGATTGCAAAATTCCAGCTGACCCACATTATATCGTGTAATTGCTTTTAATTTCGCGATATTTAATTGAGAATACGTGTAGGGAAATTATTAATGGCAACCAATCAATTTGTTTGGAGCAAATAACATAGACGTGAATGTTAATCACGCCGTGCGATTCTTGTCGCCACTTCGCCTATTTAGTCTGGCGGGCTGGCGGGCTGTGACATTTCGAGGTTGTTGTTTTAGATTGGTTTTGGGTTGCAAGATAATATTTTTCTACTCTCTTCACTTACCTTAAATGTCTAAGTCCTCTGCTTCCCTTTAGTTTCCTTAAACCACTTTTAAGTGTATGTGCAAGAGAAGAACTTCACCCCCAAAGGGCTCATATAGAATAGAATTAACCCTTCTAACACAGAAGGAACACTTCTTCGGCAGGAGGCCCGAATCAATTCACCTATTCCATCAAAACGTGAAATGAAGCTCCCAGAAAAAAATTACAAGCAAAATCGGATCGTCCCAAATCTAGGAAAATTATGCTGCACCGATTCGCTTGGAATGACAGCGTAGTAGGGAGACCAGACCTGAGATGCATACTCTATAATAGGTCTAACTAAGGGGCAGTACAAATGAATCAATGTTGGTATATCCGAGAACTTTCTAGACCAACGCTTAACAAAGCCCAAGACTAAACTACCTCTAGACACGATATAGTTGATCCCAAGGTCGGTTACGGACAGTACGCGACGGAGATCATTCCCCGCAAAGTTGTAGTCCCACTCTTGTGGATTAGGGCTCCTGGACAAGGTCATAGCCTCACATTTCTCAAAATTGAGGTGTAAGCCATTATGCTCGCACCACTCCAGAAACGTATCCTTTTGAATAAGGGCAACATAAGAGAAGATCTTCATGCCATCAGCGTAGATTAGAACATTAGAGTGCGAGATCAGATGGACAATGTGGTAAATGGCAAGAACGAATAGTAGAGGGCCGAGATGACTGCCTTGTGGTACACCAGATGAAGCTCTGAAGATTCTAGAGGTAGAGCCACGGAGCGACACACGATATGTCCTGTCACTTAGATAGGAAGCAATCCAGTCGAGAAGAACAGGGGGAAAGCCCAGCCTCCCGAGTTTAAATATAATTACGGAGTGAGGGAGTTTATCAAAGCCTTTACTGAAATCCGTGTAAAAACAGTCAGTTTTCATGCCTCGCTGAAGGTCAGAAATAACGTGGGAGGTCAATTCTAGTAAGTTAGTAGTCGTTGATCTACCGGGCAAGAACCCGTGCTGATTGGGAGAGATTAAGGCAATACAACGCTCTATGAGCTGTGAATACACTTGATTCAAATAATTTTGGTATGCAAGATAACTTCGTGATTGGTCTATAATTTGTTATAATATTCTTATGGCCCTTTTTATGAACAGGGACTATAAAAGAGCACTTCCAATGAAGGAAATTTACCCGCTATAGGGACTTGTTGAAGAGAATCGCTAATGGAGTAAGAAGGGCATCGGAACAGGACTTAACGAAGACAGGAGGGATACCGTCAGGACCAGAGGAAAAGTCCGATTTAAGTTCATTGATTTTCTCCATAATAAGATCCCGAGATATGAACGACAAAAAATCGGATGAAGCGGGACGATCAAGAATATAATCAAAATTATTTACACAAGGCTCAAAGTTATCCGAAGAAAAGGCACTCTCAAAAAATGAAGCAAAGTTGTTTGCTATGACGGACACGTTATTACTAGAAGACCCCTCATACCACATAGTAGATGGATAGTTGCTCGATTTCTTTTTCATATTGACGAATTTAAAGAAATTGCGAGGGTTATTATGCATATTATCACGAACACTAACAAGGTATTCCTTATTGAGCGAAGAGGATAGTTCCTTACAGCCTTCATAACAGATCACAAAGTCAGAATACGCTATTGCTCTATTAGAACGCAAGCAGTTTATCCAGAGTCTGTTCTTCCTGTTCCTAAGACTGCGGAGTTGTTCAGCATTGTACCACGGCGGAGATGAGTATGTAGACCTAATCTAATCTGTGAGGAAGGAATGGTGTCAAGAAATTTAGAAACCATAGATGAGGGAAGGAAGTCATCGTCATCACAGTTAGGTACCCATAGAACATTGGGTAAATTAAAGTCACCAAGAAGAAGAATTTCACCTTCAGGGTTCGTCATATTATGGATGAAGTCTAAACTAAGGTTGAGAATATCATAAAGGCTGCGCCCTTCAGTATCAACGAAGTTTGTCAGGTTAGGCGGAATATAGCAAAAAGATATTGAGCTTAGGTAGCGATAGCTTAAGAACCAAGAGTTCAATAGTAAGTGAACTAGAGAAGGCAGGAACATCAACTAAGTTGCAGTTAAAGTTTGATCTGCAAGCAACCAGTACTCCACCACCCCGACACAGAGATTCAGAGTGTCTGTCCCTACCAAAAATCTGATAAGAGTCATGAAGAATCTCTGCATCACTAAAACCATGATGAAGCCAAGTCTCAGTCAACATGAGAACATCGTAGCAGCAGGATGCCTGAAATAGATGGTTTGTTTAACTTATGAGTCCCCTTACATTCTGATAGTAAAGGGACAGCGTACTTAGTTTTTTGGAGCATTCGTTATTACTCAGTCATGGGTACCGTTAGTAAACCTGCCTCGAGGCACAAATTCGTGTGCGATTGTATTCTTAGGCCAGAAGTCCGAAGAAGAAATAATCTCAAAAAGAGCCGGGGAAGTTGTCAACTTGAAAGACGATACATATCCCTGAGACAGGCGAGAATTAAGACGCTGACAACGTAGAAGTACAGAGTCGTCAATCTTGGACCGCATACATATAAACTTTTACAACCTCAACCACTACAGGAAGATCATTTATAAAAATGCTAAATAGGAGAGGACCCATTATGGAGCCTTGAGGAACTCCACACGCAAGCGGGAGAAGTTTAAATTAACACCTACTTATCAGACAAACAACTCCGAAGAAGGACAGTTTGAAAAGCAAGATATTGTGGTTAATACTATCAAACGCCTTCGAAAAGTCAAACGATTGACTGAATATCATCCGGCCTAATGGTATCAGATCGAGAGTATAGCCCTTAACAACTCGTCGACCTCCGCACAGCGAAAAGAAAAGTTGCATCCATACAAATTTGCTGTCTGTTTAAACGCATCAATTGAAACTTCCAGGATCCCGGGTGGGGGGGGGTTTAAAGGTACATTCAACTTAGGAGGCGCATTTAGGACAAAGTTACAAATTGTGTTACCATATTGGGGCTAGATTCTCAACTCTATCATATATCTAAAAAGACCATTACAAACTCCTGATGAACTGAGCTACAAGGTCCCTTATATCAGTAGAACCTAATTCGGCTAACTCGTTAAAAAAGGGGAAGCCCAAATACCAGCTTCTGCAGTTGGCTAGAGCCGGGCAGTTACAGAGGAAATGAGGGATGGTTTCTTCTTCTTCCTTATCTTGGCAATTCCAACAGAAAGTCATTTGAGAGCGCCGAGTCTATCAGCAAGTCTGTCTAAAAATTAATGGCAACGACAACGCTGATAATATTACGCTTTAACGAGACTAGCTCTCTTTACCACTTTAGATCAAGATTCGGCCAGATCTGCAGGCTAAGTAGGTGTGTTCCCTTTGACGTTTATCATTAACTATCTTAAAGAATGCTTGTTTAATTTCCAGCTTGCATAGTGGTTAGCGACGCACAATGCTGGTGGATTATGTCCGAGTCTAGTACGAGTTGTCCGGAATGTCACTATGTCTAAGTATCCGTATAAGGCGTACGTTGAAGCGCTCAGCCATGTCATTCAGGTTGTGTATACTACTGTGAGAAATTTAAAGGCATAATAGCAACCTGCGTGTCTATGCAGATACCGATATCACCTGAGGACAATGTTCGGTTCTTCAGACAATCTATTGTGAACTTTATAGCTATGATTTCTGCTTGAAAAACACTAAAGTAATCTTGCAAACGAAACGAAATGATTAGGTCCAGGTGTTACAAGTATATAACTCCACCCCCTTTACTTTCCAACATGGAACCGTCAGTGTAAAAATGCACTGATTCTATCCATTTCTTCCTGGTGGAAATAGCGGAGTTAAATCTGGCGTTTTAAGAAGGATTGGGTGAGGTATCTCTCTACTTCTCGTACCCTTTTTGGTCCATACGGCGGAAGAAGAACTTCACCCAATTGAAGACAACGATTTCAAGGGGACCTACAATTTAAAGTGGATTCCAAACCACTGCCATTTTCTCTGTAACCCCCATTGCCTTTTTTATCGAACTTTGTTGTCAGTAGAACACAACGATGGGTCGCTGCGGATGGGTTTCGAACCTGGGACCTTTGGATTAGATGGCCGACATGTTAGAATTTACTCCACCGACGACATCAGTATTATCAATATTATTTGTTGTTCTACTGTCCCGAATTTTGGAGTGTCCGTACAAGTCTGGATTGAATTGAAGATAATAGCAGTCGAGGACGCGTTTTGCTTTCCGAAGAGTTCTACCGGCAGATGGTGGAGAATGGTTTTAAGGGCTTTAGATGATGTAGTTCCGAGGGCACCTGTAATCAGTAGTGCTGTCATCCTCTGAACCCTTTCCAGTGCTTTCTGGTGGATCACCTTTTCCAGTGCAGGCAACCCGACGATGACGCTGTATGGAAGAATACACCTTATAACGCTGACACATCCTTACACAAGTACAGTGGTACCGCAGCTTTACGTACTTTTTCTTGATTGTTAGGCTTTCGGCTAAGTTTCCTATCCAAAACAAGTCCTAGAGATTTAATTTTGTCAACTAGTTTCAATCTGACCGCATTAAGTGCTGGGCCGTTGATAGGAGGAACTATATGGAACTATTATTATAATGTCCAAATGAAGCAATCTTAAGTTGGCAGGGATACAGAGGTCGAACATAAGATATGAAAAGAATGATCATGATCGCGAAAGTTTGTTGACGAGATCTGCTTCTGAAAGCACTTCCAATCCGGTCTTTATGTAATTGTCTGATTTGAGTTCTTCTCCATATGTGCTTTCCTGAAATAAATTATTTTACGCTTTCCTATTCAGATAAGTGCCCGATGAATTAATTCTGTACGAATCATAAAAGGTACTTAGTACTTCTGATAGGAAGGCTTCTCTTTCTGGGCGTGTATGTCTAGTCTACCCCGTTTCACTAAAATGGTCTGAACTTGTAAATTGCCAGTTAGGTAATCCTCATCATAAAAAAAAGACATGATTACAAGAGCAATTAAGCTGAACAACGTTTAATGACGCGAAAGGTATCAACTGCATATACCCATCTTGGACTTAATAGTCGGGCAGCTCTATATTTCTCGGTTTCCGTCATACCTTTTTTCTAAAAAATTACGCTATTTTTTTGCAATTCACGTCGTCATTTTAACTTCCGTCATTAGTGAAAAGCAGCCCGAAGGCATAGACATCAGGCAGCAACGGCACTGTTAAAACAGGCAAAAAGGCGACTTACAGATGAGAATCCGTCGACTAGGGATTGAAGAGGAACTGCTGGTTATAAGACGACCGCAAAGAAACAGGTTGTCAGAGGAAGTAATTATGTTGAAATTCATGTAATTCATGTGCAAATAATATCTGCCCGCAATCAGAGAATTTTAGTTTCCTTTAGGCCTTTGCGAGCACCCTTCTTCTCCTCTCCGAGGCGAAAAGTGTATTTTAGAGAAAATCTGGGTTTCATTAAAACGTAAAAGTTTACGGAGCAAGAAATATTCAAATGAAGCTTCCTTGGAGGAAACTGTCACCCCCTAGAAATTTTGAACTAATTTAATTATGTAAATGTGTCAGGGGCGTGGTTGTGTAAATTTTGAATTAATTGAAGTCAGACTATTAATGGACGGACATTTCACACAAATCCAAAGGACTCATTCAATTTTCTCCGAGTCTATACGCTTCCTAAAATTCTTGTTAAGTTTCATAAAATCAATTTTGTCCCGTAATGTTCATACTATAGGCGTTTCCCGAAATTACACAAAAAAAAAAACATTTTTTTTACTCCAAACCCAGCATGTATTGGCTACGAACCCGGTCTTAATCTGTTTTTCTCGGAAAATAAATGAAAGGAAACTGGTTGCTCTCTGTACATATGTATGTCCTATAGAGGCCTATCGATCGTCTAGGCAATTGCAATTTTCAGTTCTTGCTAGTGCGACGTTGTCATCGTCATTGGAATATGATGACTTAAGAAAGGCAACCAATTTACGAAGAAGACCACCCATGGATTTATAACAGGTTGACCGGAAAAAAAATGGTCGAGGGAATTTCAGGCTCAGCTTAAAGCGAATGTAAATTATCCGCATTAGAAAATCTTTGAGAACTTTATTGCGTATTTTATGAGCCAACATGCAATCTGCGGTGGATGGACGTACCTGTTCGACTCTGGCTAATGTGGAATTCGTATGTGGGCGGAGATACAGTAGCTCGTGTGGGATGTTAGGAAGAAGATTTTTAATTGGGGCTTGATGTGAAGAAGTCACAAAATGATTGTCACATTATTTATCGGAGGAAACCATTAAGATTGTATTGATTGGCAAATGGATGACATCATCTGTTCCACTCCTACAATGTTTACAGTTGTACAGTTCATTTTGGTGTACGCCGTACACGAGCAGACCAGCCAAATCAATATAGTCAATAAATCATAACACCCAGAAAAAAACCCCGTCTCTCCACATGTTTCCTAATCTTTGCAATGAACAAAAAAAAAATTGTTTGTGGTTCCATTTCGATCTGTTTTTCACATTTTTCATCATCGTTTATCCTTTAAAAAGGCATCAAAAACAAGCTTCCTGGAAAACGGGACAAAAAAATCGAACAAAATCCTCAAAAGGGCCACGTTATTATCTCCTTGCACGCATCAGTACTCCTCCAGATCTGAACACAAGGGCCGACAATGCAATGTGCCGCACTATAATCAACACTACAAGAACCGTCCGGAATACCATATGCTGTGCACTTCTATAGTCATACCAAACCCGAAACCGAACCCAATCCCTTTTGGCTGTACAATCACGACGCTACCAATCTTACGATGCCTCAGGCTCAAGATTCTCAATCTGCTGAGAAGAAGATTCATGCAAAGGAACAAAATCGACCATAACATGATTGCCCTGTGCCACTCCTCCGCCGTCTGCTGTACCTCATCCGTTGTCTACCAGCAAAGAGCTCTCAGCTTGGGGTTAGGTTAAGTGCTAGAGCTAGAAAATTCTTGGATGTTTTGATGCGCTACCTAGAACAACTGCTAGATCAAATCCAAACGACGTAGTTTTCGTGGTATAGAAAATCTAAAGGGCAAGGAACGATTCCGTCCAAAAAACATGACGAAAAATGGCGGCACTGATGGGAAATCAATCCCAAAGATCATTCCAGTACCTTCACGACTTCAGCTGCCAGTTTTTATTTGTGGGTCATTGTGATGTCTTGAAATGGTATTCTCGTTTCACTCTCAATACCTAGATCTGGACGAATCTCTCCAGAAGGAAAACAGGCATTTACTCGATCGTTGGCAACGACAAAAAAACGTCCAAAATTGGTCAAACGGGAAGAAGAAAGGTGCGGAGCTAAAGTGCGGCAGAATGGTTCGACGAAGCAAATTATCCAAAGACCAAAGCAACTCACTCTGTCACAATAGAAGCAAAGGAGCAAAGTGAAGGTCCCAAAATGATTTTCTTAGAAAAGCCGAATGACTGACTCTTGTCCACTCGGTTCGGTTTCTTTATTTTTCTTGCTTCGACCCCGTGTACTCCTCTTCGTTTTTCATCCTTCCAAAATCAAAGGTAACTCAACCAATTTTTGGTTTTTTTGTTACCTACACCCGTTTGTACCTGGAGGTCTGGATTTACAACAACAATGTCTAACAATCAACTCCGTTGCAGCTGAGCGAGGTACAAGCAAAATTCAAAGAGGCTTCGCTACGTGTGTAGGTAGATAGGTAGGTTGGTAGGTAGGTAGGTAGGCAGTCAACGTGAAAATGAAAAGAAAACGATCAAGAAAAAAACCAAAGACAAACGCCGAACGACTGAACGTAAAGATTGATCCGATCCGCACTTCACGGCATTTTACAAAAGATCACTATTACGTCGGAGAGGGACGGCGCGGCTAAAGAGCCCCGGATGAAGAATGAGATGGAGACCTTTAAGACCCAACAAGAACAAGATTTTGATTATTTGCGGTGCTGCTTTGAAATTGTCACGGCTTGTAGCTGGCGGCGACGGTTTAGAAGAAAAAGGTAAGCGGCAACGTCGGATGGGATCGGATCGGGGCTTGTTCTTGTTTTTGTTATTCCTCTGCTTGGATTTGCTTTGCCCTCACGATTCCCCCGCGACCACCTTACATTTTTGTGCCATGCTTCGCGTTCGCAAAGATGAAATGAAAAAAGTTGAGAACTTTAGGAAGGAAACATGAAATTCTCAGGGGAACTGAAGTAGTGTGGAGGAGGAAGGACAGGCGGCACGGCAAGGCCTCCTTTTATATTTCTTCGAAAGTAAAAAGATTTGTGTGTGCAGCTCGAGTTGGACCCCGTCCGTACCGCTGCTGTGACTGACCGTGCCGACCAACCGGCCCCAATCTCTTTTGTTTTGTGCCTATTTTGATCGTGTTCCAGCCTCAAAAGCCTTAGGTCGTAAAGCTGCGCATGAGTGAAGGTGTACGAGAATTATTATTGGTAGCAGGTATATCACGCACGATAAGTGATTGGAACTTGCCGGAGATTTCGATGAAAGTTTTTTGTATTGAAGATCAGCAGTTTGGTTTCAATGAAGTTGCGAGACTGTGAGATGTTTTTAAGATGATTAGATCTAAGATACGTTTCTGGAAAAGAAGTATTTCTGCATTTTAGGTCAACTAATTGGTGAAACATCGGCTTGTACCTCTACATCTGGACAGCTATAACAGGAGTAAGTCGATTACTTTTGAACATAGCGGCTGATGTTTTGTTGTCTAGATACTGAATAAGATGTATAAGGGTTGCAAATCAGCCCATCGTGTTAAATGATGACGTTTGAAGATCCATAAAAGGTGGCTGGAGGGCCACTTTCACATCTATGCTAAGCTATGATCTCTTAAACAGCATAGTTTACTTTCTACAGGAGAATAGCGTGTGCTACTAGTACAAAACCATAATAGACGAAACAGAACGATTCATTCGAGAGTTTCTTCTGATATTATGCTTGTGTGAAGTTCACTGAAGTAATAGAAAAGGATTAAATGGGTTAAGGGTGCCAAAAATGCAGTCGACTAAATTCTGCATAAGGAGGATAAGAGGATTGAAGCAATCGATCATCTAGATCCGAGCGAAATCTAACTGTCCTTGTCCTAAATAATTGACGAGCAGTAGAAAGAATCTATGCGCCATGCAATTGCACTGTCGTTGAGGCCCAGACTAAATATCAACTCCTTCCAATGAGATATATTCGTTAGGTTTGTTTCCGGCTTATTTCCTTAAATACAAATACGCCTAAATGCTTCGATTGATGAGGATGAGCTTTTGACCTCCGATATAGATTACTTCAATGACACAGCGGTGGAGGTTCTGATGATGCGGTTGATCCAAGTTAATCTTCACCACTTCAAAGCAATATCTGCTTTTCTTCTTCTCAGCTGAACTAAAAGTGGAGAAGACAATGTCTTATTCAAGGAGCTATGGGTCGTAAGAGGACAGATTTGCAGACTATCAACACCAGGATATACGACGTTAGGCCAACATCCTCCATTCCAACTCCAGTGACGAAGACACTGTAGCAATTAAATTTTAGATTGACTCAAGATGCTACTGTTCGGTTATCTGGCTCATCAATTCGTAGGTACTCCACCGTCATAAACTGTGCGCAAACTGATCACCTGGGCAGGAAGTCGCAAAGTGGGTCTCATTTTAATAACAAGCGAGGTGAGTTACTTTTTGATTTCTTTTTAAATACTAACTTGCTTCTCTGTAATTATGGTACTGAACTTACCTTTCTAATTGGAAACATATAAAAGGTTTTTGAACTAACCCTTGAGTCGAACAATATCAGACCTTTTATTAAAAATTGAATGTGAATCCAAAGTGCACTCCTTCTGCAATCGCAGGTATATTCAATTCGATCTTGGTGATCGTCCCTCAAAACCATCAGTCTTTAGGAGTTACCGGAAGACTAATTTGGAAAAATATAGGGCTGTTGCTGAGGCGTCACTGCCCTCGGACCCACCTAATCCACCTAACAAGAAACAGGATTTAAACGCGTTGTCAGAAAAACTCTTCAAATCTCTTAACAGACTCAGAGGAAAGGAGAAACCACCATGGTGGAATACGCAACTTGGGAATCATTCGGCAAAGGCCAATGGGGACCACGCAATCGATTAATAGACTAATAGTCTATAAAAAAAAAGAAACTCAGAAGGGCGCCGAAGAGATCGTGGATAATATACTGCGATCGAATTTCGGAAACCTCTGAGACCTCCAGCTCGGAGAGATTTTATCGACGAACCCAAGTATACCCAGCTACCTACTAAAGGCAGATACTACATGGACTTCACTGAATGCCGAGGATCTTGAGATTCTCTTTGAAACCCATTTTCCAGGAGGTACTTGAGAGGAAGAAGTACACCACCGAACTAACGCCTGCCAATTTCCCACAATTTTCGGAGTTTGCTGAATTGGTTACGGAGACCAAACTCAGTTGGGCTATAGGTAGTCTTAAACGATTCAAGTCACCTGGGCTTGATGATATAATTCCTACCGAGCTTGAATGTAACCCCGAACTACTACCACATTGGTTTTGATGGCATTGTAGAAGGGCTTGGTTCACATCCCTAGACTGTGGAGACGTGTTAGAGTAACGCTTATTCCCAAGGCGGCCAAATGCTCGCATGCCACCACTAAAGACCTCAGACTTATGAGTTTATCATAATTTCTCCACAAGACGTTAGCGAGATTAGTTGACATACAACTACGCTGTAGTATCCCACAGCAACTACTATCGGCGTCTCAACACGCGTACTGTAAAGGGAATTCTGTAGAACCTCCTCTGTGGTACGTATTATAGAAAAATCTATAGAATGCAAGGAATATATACTTCATTGGTATTGAGAGAGCTTTTAGCAACGTCAAACCGAGTGCTATCATGACACTCGTTTCTCTTGGGGTGGGAGCTAATCGTTTATCGCTGATTAGTCAGATGTTTCATGGTCGGACTATCAGTACAAGGATCATGCTACTACGACTGCGAGTACAGGCACAACGTAAAATGGTGACCTTTTTCCGCTCCTTTGGAATCTGGTGGTCAATGAACTGTTTCTACTCCTAAAAGGAGAAGCCTGTGGGATGATTGTATCCGGAAAGAAGTTGTCGATGCTCAGGGATGGGCGATGAAGTTCGGGCTGGAGGTAAACCCTAAGTAGACCAAGCTAGTCCTTTTCACTAGATAATATGGGGTTCCTCATGTAGACCCTCCGTCTTTAAACGGCACCCGCCTAGCGTTTACAGCTGAAGCGAAATATCCAGGCATTATCCTGGATAAGAAATTAAGCTGGAAACCAGGAGAGGATTAAGAAAACAATGGCAGCTCTGTACTGTGTAAGAGGGCTATTGATGGAAAATGGGGTTTCCACCCTAAAATAACTCAGTTGCTTTATATGGCGATCATTAGGCCAATCCTGTTCTATGGTGAGATCGACTGGTGGCTACCCCTGAACAAGGCCACGAACCTTAGCATCATAAGAAGATTTCAGAGATCACTCTGCATCTGTATCTCTTAGGCAAGGAGATGGCGACGAGTGCTGCTATTAGACTTACAGCCACCTCTCAGTGGCCCAATGTTCTTATTGCATATACTAAAATTTTGAACTCTTTATCGTTCTGTTTAGGAAACCTCGATTATACTCTACCTACACAGCTATTTCTTCGTCGAACGGTGTAGATCGACGATCTTAACCCGGCAAGACTGGGAAAGCGACATTCTGCCTGATGGGTAATCCGTCTAGACGTATACGGACACTTCCAAACTGCAGGGCAGGGTGCGGCGGGGTTTCCTTTAAAAAACTGAATATTGATCGATCCTTCCGGACCACTGTGTGCAGTGTGTTCTCAGCAGAAGTAATAGCAATTCAGGAGGTCCTGTGTTGACTGAGAAGTACGGACGGGGACAGTCAAGCCGCGGTGCTATCTCTACAATTTCTCATCGACATCAAAAAATGTAAATGTCGCTCGTATCTAAACGAGGTGTCAGAGTAGTACCATATCCATCCGAACTGGGTTCCTGAACACAGTAACATTCCAGAAAACTGTGTGGCGGATGAGCTTGCTAGATAGGGACCAACCGGATAAAACGTCTGTAAGTGAGCATCTAGCCAGCTGTAAGCTGCTGCTCCGCAAGGTGGTTACTGATCAAACAAACCATACAGATTTGGTATAGTTTCGGTGGATTCAAGCAACCTAGGTGTAGTCATAGGAGGGAGCAGTGATAACTGTCTCACTGGCACATACACGTACAGACTGAGACTTTTCTGAAATGCCTTCTGCAGAAGCTGCAGAGACGAAGACAAGACTATACCTCACCTCCTCTGTTCGTTCTCGGTCTTGGCACGTATGCAGAAGGCCTTTCTGGGTATATCTCCGGCCTACATCGACAACTCCAGATGGTTTCAGTGAGGAGTTGTGTGGTATTGATTGGACGGCCTACCTACCTACGCCTCGCATACTATGTACAATACACCGGAATATGGAACGTGAAAACTCTGTGGGACAAGTTTGATTACGCTAAGATCATTAAGGTACAACAAGAAAAGATTTTGAATTGGTAAATATTGGCAGGAGTCGAGGGATCGGTGCAGTAAAAGCCCTCTATCCTACAAAAGATTTAAACAAACTGAAGTTAAATGAAGTAGACTTGGAAAATTCAACCCTCTAACACGTGGATAAACTGTGAACTGGACAAGATTGGATTGGACAATATTGTTGAACAAGGTTGACGCTGCTTTTGGGGCTATCATAACGCATATCAATACTAACCAAGCAAAATCGAGAATTGTATCAAGGGGTAGTTCAAGTATTACGTAACGCAGCTTTTGAAGATTTATGACTCCTTCCTCCTTGTAACGCGCCGTAACGTTTCGCGTTAACCCCCCCCCCCCACACCTTACCTAACACTTTTAACCACGTTTTAACCTAAAAATTTCAATTATGTTGCGCAAAAAATACCGAAATAAGAAGCAATGGAAATTAAACGAAACCCCACTTTAGCCCTAATGTGTGTGGGTGAAATTCGTAAGTTCATGGCTTGTAGTTTAGGTGGTTTTGCTTGACTGCAACGGTCGAATCTTAGAGTCCAAACGATGGACTCGTGGTACACGGTTTATTGTGCTTATTAGCTAAGTATATCTATACTTCTGTACACTCAAGAACAACAAAAAACTTAATGTTACGTAACGCGTTCCTTGACCCCCCCCCCCTATAACGCACCGTTACGTTTCACAAGACCCCCTCCCCCCTAGGTTAGGTTCGTGTGGCTGCCTTAAAGGGGCGCAGTTAGACCTCAAAAGGCCCATTGTGATGCTACGGGAATCCAAGAATTCCCTCCACCTCCTCATTGGAACCATCCTGAGCTGCCGATGAAGCGCCAAAGATCTGCAACGGCAATCGCCGCTAGATCGCAGAGACTATCAAAGAAATAGTTTCCGAAGAAGGACTTTCGCCTGCGTGCCAGTGCAGGACACCGGCAGAGGTAGTGGAAAATAGTTTCCTCCTCTTCCTCGTCCATGCAGCTCGTTTGAAAGGATACCCAGTCTCTTCGCGTGTAAGCCAATAGGGCAATGGCCTGTGATTACCCCAGTAGCTATTCTAAGGTCAGATCTGCCCCTCGAAAGCAGACACTTGAAGCGCCTAAGATCCAGCTGGATCTGTCTGGACGTATGGCACGTAGTGCCGTTTGCCCATCTGTGGTTCGCTAAGTTAATTGCTCTCTTGCTAAGCAACATCTTACAGGTTGCCAGGGGCCAACCAAGAGTAGTTCTGTCCGGTTGGATCTCCAGGGTGGTACCACGTCCAGCACGCAGTTTCCTGGAATATCCCTGTGCCCCGGGACCCAGCACAGGTGAATTTGATACCCCCCTAACTGCGTTACGTAATACTTGTCCCCAGGACGAATATTTCCGAACAAGGAAACTTAATGACTCATAAAAACTCACTCTCGGTGACTATCTTATTTGAGACTTGACACACCGAAACGTCTCCTGTGTTTGGATAATTACAACAATTTTGGCCTAAAACTAATTCAAGCACAAACTACAAATGCTCCTACCCCTCACATTTCATGAGTAGAAATGTATGAAAGTGGGTCAAAAGGTAACAAAAAAAAATTGACAAAACAGTTGGTTAGCTAGCTCGGCTGTTTACGTGCACAAAACTATTGATTATCCTGAAAGCTGAAAAGCACGATCCTCCAAAATGTCTCAAAGGATAGAAAAAAACTTCTACCCAACCCCCCAAAAAAAGAAAACGTTTGACAAAATGCAACAAAGAAAAACAACCAAAGTTTCCTTTTGACATCCTTTTACAAGGAGTCCTTGCATAAATACCAATTAACTCGACATACAGGCCAACACACAGCAATTGCAAATTTATGTAATGCACTCCCTTAAAGGACGAAGCCAACAGCAATTGGAAAACAACCGAAAAAAATCTTCAAAGTACCCATCACCCATCCTTGTCACTTTTCGAGTAATTTAAATTTTCTTTGATCTTAGAGAGCGTGTCAAATCACAAACTGTCTTCTAAGAGGGTGATGTTGAAGAGACTTGTCATTAAAGAGATAATAAGGAAAACTTTTCTTTCTTTTTTTTTGTAACTTACCTGAAAATTGCTTATATCCGCCAAGAATTTTATGTTTCCACCACTTAACAATGTTTCCAGCCATTTTCGTCACAGAAATAAAAAACGATTTTTTTGCAGTAAATTTTTAGAAATCCAAAGGGAAACTAACGCGACAGAATCTCTTCTGCACTTCCCTTTTCGTCCTTTTGCCTAAAAATTCACTGTCGTAAGAGAGTAGTTTTCATACTTGTTGTGGTTCACAAGAAAAACAAAAAGAGCGAGAGAATCAAATATTTACGGGAAGAGAATATTTATTCTCATTCGAATTTATTTGTAAACAATTAAGAAAATTTTCTTTTGTTTCAACAATTTTTTTCTCCCGCGCTTTCCGGCAAATTGTTTTTCCGCTCAACACGCACTTGTACCGCTGCGGAAAATCGAAATTTCCTTCAACATTAGATTTTTCACAACGAATTTTCGTTTTACAGCACTTTATTAGGCACACTTTTCAAGAAAACCTCTTGAAAAAATTCTTTTAAAAAATTTGTAAACTGACAATCACTGCGTGGAAAAACGTAAACACAAAAAATGCTTGGTCCACCTACACACCAGCACGGAACATGTCAAACTCTGCACCCGTACAGTTTCGTCTTTTTGGGTGTTTGCGGAGGTGAAATCCGTTCTTTTGTCGCGCCGAGTAACGACCTAAATACAGTTTTTACGCGAAATTTATTGATTTTAACGGCATTCCATCAAGACACTTATGTTCCGAGTGATTAATTACGAGGAAATTGCGGAATTTTATTTTTAGAAACACAATACCATGGCTGAAAGCGCGCTTATTACTTGAACTTAATTTCACGCGAGACTTCTCTCAACCGCGGACAGACACCGACTGAAATTCTTTCGACATTTCTCCGGGTTTTTTACCTAAGAAAATTGTTTCAAATAAATAGTGAGAGTTGAGAGAGCATAAGAGAAGCATAGCACTTTTAAATGTACGTTTAATGAGCAAGAAAGCAAGCACTGTTGCTCTTATGATCTCTTACCAACCAGCTGCAAACAGTGTTACCGTTTAATGTTTTACAGGGGAAATTATAAAATGAAAATTTGGTTTTCCACTCCGGGCTTGGACCAACTTTTTTTGAATTTTTTTCTTGAAATATTTTTATTTACAAAGCGAATTTGAGCAAATTGTAAAATTCTTTTAAATTTGTAAATCAATAAATCTGTCCTGATGAAAATAATGAGTTTTGTTTAATGAATTAAATATAAATTTCGGGAAAAAATAGAGAACTAAAAATGCTCTGACAGAGCAGCGAGTTTTTAAAAAGGAAGGAATAATAAATTAATTCTTTTACACTTCGAACTGAGCACCAATTAATTACCAAAAAATAAATAATCATGGAAAATCACTTCAAGAGAAGAAGAAATTTTAAAAGAGAAATATTTAAGAGATTACTTATATAGAAAGATACAAATTCAAATAAGAGAAATAATGTCATCGAGTTGCCATTTTAATTATTTTTATAATCAGAAATCAGAAATTATATTCGTTATATGTACAAAGTTAGAAATAATAATTTTTATTATGTAATTTTTTTGGCACAATCGTTATAAACCGTAAAAATTCTACAAAAACTAGCCACCCTAAAAATCACATAAACATTAAAAAGACACAGTAATAAGGACAAAAAGAACATAACAAAAATGACTCAATAGACTACGTTACTGTAAATAGTTTAAATAAAAAGGACTCTAAAACTTGAAGACAAAACCCTTAAACTGGAACATGATTATCTGAGTGTTCCCAGATGGTAGAGCTCGCGCAGCCTACGTGAAGTGAGTGTACTGAATGTCGTGTACGGCGGTCGATTAATTACGAAAGCGTTTATCACCTCAGTGCTAGGTTCCCTAGTAGCGAGACGACTAAAACGCTCTCGTGCTGTATCCACCAATTCGTTTAATTGTGTTTTGTGGGGGTGTATAAGTGTGTTCCCAGAAGCATCAATGATGTCTCGAAGAACTGTGAGTTTTCCTGTATCGGCGGTTACACCTCGAGCATTACTGAACACCGAATCTACTAACTCAGGGTTCAACCTGATCGGAATTGCTAAGAAATCCCCGTACCCAAGTTCAGTCCATCGCAAATGAAATGTTGTTCTTATTCTGCCCCAGGTTGTAATCGTGGAGATCATATCCTGGGACCAGTCATGCGGATATAGTGGGCGAACCGAGAGCAGATAGTAGTGCTACCCCCCATAGAACTTACCCACAGCTGCGAAATTAAGTTATCTCTTTGACAGAACACTCGTTGGAATGCCCGTACCTGAAGACAACGAAATTTCACGACCATGTCTGTAAGACCCAAACCACCCTCCGCTACTGGTCGGCAGAACGTGCTTTCAGCGACCAATCGTCTTCCCCCCCCTGAAGGCGTCAACGACCTTCGCCTGTAAAAGTTTCACGAAGGCTTCTTCGAAGCACTCCGATTTTAACAGGTGCACGATGGACGAGGTAATCAAATAATTGACAACGACTGCACGTCCTTTCAGCGAAAGTGGGTGCAGTCTAGTCCGCCACGAATTCACAGCTCCAGAGAGTTTCTTCAGAGCCATGCGGCTATTAGATGTTTTACCGTCGAGCCCCACATATACACCTAAATATTTCAGGCAAGTATTCGTCCATTGTATGCCGAGGGGAGAATCTGAACGATTCCGCCACGTCCCACACCATAAGCCTTAGCTTTTGCTTAGGTTAACCCTAGCGCCCGCTAATCACTCATATTGTTCGAAAACCCTATGAGCGACTGGAAATGCATCATCTTTCGTTACAAATATAGACAGGTCGTCCGCATACGCTAGAATAAGTGGCCTTATAGTAGTGTATGGTAGGTGAATTGAATATTGTCTCAACGATTGACGAAGATTTACTAACACGAAGACTGAGTCTTAGAATTAATAATAATAATACTAATGTTTATTCTTAAATTCATGAAAAATAAAATACAATTAGGGTTATTCATTCGCTGTTAATTTGTCTACATACTAAATTTCATTATTTCATTTACCTTGTACCTAATTTAAGAAGTAAGTCTAATAAACTACGACAATAGCTTAGAGCCGTCTGCCGAGATTAACAACAATATCCAATATCATATAATACAATATATTATGTAAGATAATATAATACAAAGTATATATATTTGTATCTAGAACTCGCATAGGGCGATACTACAATTTCATTGAGCGACTGCATATTACATTAATAATGAAATTATTTTGAATCACGCAAGAAAAAACGGAAGCTGAAGTGCAATAAAAGTAAATCAATTATTTATTTATTTATTCATTTACAATATTTCATCAATGTGTGCTGATTACTACAAAAGAACTAAGCAATAAACTAAATAAAATCAATATAACAAATCATATAAAAAACAAAGAACAAGAAGAGAATTCGCAAAATATAAATTCAGAAAACCAAAGTGCCAAAGTCAGTAAAAAGCTAATAAAAAGTAAAAACCATAACAAAAACCAAAAAGTAACCTCAACAAAGCTTACTCCTCACATGATTACGCGATAGATGAAAATCAATGCAATTAAAAGCGGAATTAAAAAATCGCGACATCGACGTTATAGATTCATTTAATCCATAATTAGTACGATGAAAAAGTAACCGAAGAAATTCATGATTCCTCAGGGAGCGAGCTGGAACCGATATGCCAAAGCTACCCAAGAGAACAGAAGAATCAATGGACCCACGAATGCAGTCGAAAGCAAAAAGGATCCGGGCGTTACGGCGCCTCTTTTCAAGTGTGTCCAAGTGCGGAAGTTTAAGTCTATCAGCATATGGAGGTAACATAAGGGAGTTATTCCAAGGAAGGCCTCGAAGGGCAAACCTAACGAACCTCTGTTGAACAGCTTCAATGCGATTGATATGTGACACATAGAGCGGTGACCAGACTGGAGAGGCATATTCTAGAATAGGCCGGACAAAAGTGCAATATAAAAGCTTTGTAATGTAAGGGTCATCAAATTCCCTTGACCACCTCTTCACGAAACCAAGAGTCATATTAGCCTTGTTGACTATGGCATCAAAATGATCCTGGAAAGAAAATTGAGAATTGAGCCAAACACCCAGGTCCTTTGTCTTAATAACTCTTGTTAAAGGACAACCCTCTATAGTAAAGTTATATTGAGTTGGAGACCTTTTTCGTGAGAAAGACATGGATGTACACTTGCTAATATTTAGGGGAAGGTCGTTAATGGAACACCAATTCTGAAAGGCGTCCAAGTCGGAATTTAAGAGTAAGCAATCGGCATTGTCAGACACAGTGCGAAATATCTTAGCGTCATCGGCATATCAAAGAATATTTGAGTTAGACAGTATCGGAGATATTATTGATATAAATTATAAATAACAATGGGCCAAGGTGGGAGCCCTGCGGTACACCGGAAGTGTTGAAAATTGCATCAGATAGAGCTCCACGAAAAGAAACCCTCTGAGTGCGTTCAGACAAGTACGAATGAATTCAATTTACAAAAACTCGCGGAAACCCAAGGAGAGAGAGTTTGAGAATAAGAATTCTATGATTTATTCTATCGAAAGCCTTGCTGAAATCAGTAAAAATACAGTCAACTTGCTTACCACCTTCAATTGCAGAAATACAGAAGTTAGAAAATTCCAATAAATTGGTGGTAGTTGACTTACCCTTAATGAAGCCATGTTGAAACGGCTGCAAAAACGGCTTGCAGTGGAAGTATAGAACATCGCAAATAAGTGCCTCAAAAATCTTGGATATACAACAAAGATTAGCAATTGGTCTATAGTTCAAGATTTCACATTTATCACCTTTTTTGTGAAGGGGAATAATTAATGAGGTTTTCCAAGCTTTCGGAAAAACACCGCAACGAGTTGAGAGATTAAATAAATAACACAAAATAGGAGCAAGAACGGAACCACATCTTTTCACGAGGGAGGCAGGGATACCGTCAGGACCAATTGAAAAACTATCAGTCAAGGTAGAGATTTTCTTCAAAATCGTAACTTCGTCAAGTAAAAGGTCTTTGGGTTCAAGAGAAGTCTGTGTAAACCTCGTCAAATGGGTAAAAATCCTTAATGCTAATATCACAGATATCATCCAAAAACGCAATTTTAAAAAAATCGGCAAACAGGTTTGCTATCGTCAAGGGCTCATTGCTTTCGCTGCCTCCGAAAGACAAAGAAGATGGATAGCCATCTGAATTGCTATTATATATATTATATATTCAGATACGAGGAATTCCCTAAATTTCCAGGCTGTGATAGCAAACTGATACAGGTCCGAGTACATGTTCTTACCATTCAAAATCTCAATAACTTTAGTTTCAGATAATTTCTTTTTCCCAAAGGATTTTGATCGGAATTCTTATAGGATAGGACATACACCAAGGAAGTGAAACAAATCCTCATCCTCCAAAAGATTGCAGAGAGAACAAAGACTACTACCGTCCCTTCTCCATGGACTAGCATTTAAATTTAAAAGACCGCATCATCATCATACTGCTTGTAGCCCCATACCTGTGAAGCAGAGTATGGACTTGCTGACCGCGTTAAATAGTTTGACTTTTTGAGAGTGTGCTATGTTAGATTTCTTAATGAAATTTTGCCACGTTGAGTAAAGACTAACTTTAGCCAGAGACAAGCGATGTTTTAGGTGTTCAGTCATAGACAACTTTGTAGAAACAGTGACCCCAAGGTACGTATATCTCTTGACCACTTCAATCCTTTTAACATTAAAAACCCAATTTTCAGATGTTTTTCTTGGACAAGCCCCTCTTTGAAAGATCATTATTTTGGATATTACTAAATTAACTCTAAGGCTCCAGAGCTGACAATATTCTTGCAATTTGTTTATTTTTCTCTGTAGGTTGGCTGGATCATCTGATAATACAACGATGTAATCCGCATATAGCAAAAGCTTAACCTCCATATTACCTATTAGAAAGCCTGGTCCTAAGTAATCTTCTAAATCGTTGACATAAAGCACAAACAATAATGGGCTAAGTGAACATCCCTGCTTAACCCCGCAGTTCGTTGAGAAGCTTTCGGATAGTCCCACGCCATCCCCACATGCGCCGTAGTGTTTTTATAAAGCTCTTGCAAAATACGAATAATTTTAGAAGAAATACTGCAGTTATACAACTTATAAAATAAAGAGGTACGTACAATTGTGTCAAAGGCTGACCTAAAGTCAATGAAAAATGCATACACTTTTTTTATATTATAACAATGAGCCAGCTTTACCAGGCTAATAAGGTTATACACATTGTCAATTGCTGAGTAACCAGTGCGGAATCCAGCCTGGTTCTCTGGGAGGATCTTATTCGCTCTTTCTCAATTACTTAGTCGCTGGTAAATTATTCCTGCAAAAATTTTTACTGCACTGTCCATAAAGGAAAGGCCCCGATAATTCACAACATTATTAGGATCGCCCTTTTTGAATATTGGGAAAATTACCATTCTGGTAATGAGGAACGACCTCCTTCTCTAAAATAGAGTTATATGCATGAAATAAATTGTTATGAAAAATTTCTGGCGCATTTTTATAAAACTCATATGATATACGGTCCATTCCGGGAGCTCTTCCATCTTTCAAATTACCCAATACTGCAATAGTGATCTGTCTATTTAACGTTTCATCTTGTATACTAGGTGCAGCATATATAATAGGATTATAGCTCTGCGTTGACTTAAATAAGGTCTGGAAGTGACACCCACTATACACCTTTTGCCAGATAATTCACAAGCTAGTTTCCACCAAGATTTTGAATCGCTGATCGCCCCCAGTTCTTTTGCCAGAGATTCAAAATAAGCCACAATGTTAAGCCACTTGAAGCATAAGCTTCTAAATCGTAAACACTCACTGTCAAACCATTTCTGTTTGTATACAACTTTTCTTTTACTTGTTTTCCGCGCAGCTTTAATTATGATATTATTCAGATTTTAAATAGAGTCCAGCAGAGGATCTGATGAGAGTGTTGCTATCATATTACTAATCCTATACCTATATTCAGAAACATTTTGAGCACTCCAATTTAACTTTGGTAACGTTCTCTCATTCAAAACCAAGTTTATATTCAGGACAAAACTGATTGGAAAGTGATCAGAATAAATTTCGTCCTGAACATTAAGGCTTACAACTTCATATGCCATGCAAAAGGATACGGCTACGATATCATTCCAGGTTCCATTACCACCAACAAAAGTCAACTTGACCTCAAGATCTCCATCAGTTCGGCCATTAAGTATAAGTAGACCATGTTCCTCACAGAAGTCTAAAAAATTTTTTCCCTTATTGTTTACCAGTACATCACATGATTTTCTATAATTTCTAATATGTGGGCCAAAATCTAATTCTTCAGGAACCAGCTGTTCTTGTCCTACTCCTATATTAAGATCCCCAAGTATGATCAGGTTATCGGAATTTATTTTGGAAATGAAGTCAACCATATCATCGAAATCACGATCCCAATTGTTACAGTTTATGTAGGTTGGTACTATGTAAATGTCACGAATATCATATCTTA
This sequence comes from Leptarthrus brevirostris, assembly GCA_964036015.1. NCBI lineage: Eukaryota > Metazoa > Arthropoda > Insecta > Diptera > Asilidae > Leptarthrus > Leptarthrus brevirostris. The sequence continues at coordinate 14,748,061 of OZ038373.1, forward strand.
ATTTAATATAAGATCGATTGTCCATCCAAATAAAGCTACATGCAAGGTTCGAAGTTAATTCTTTTTTAATGCCAAGCAGCCATCCGCCACTTGCCCTTCCACGTTGCGCGTTTCTAGTTGCTCTGACCCAGGACAAGTCATATCCCCCAAAATATTTACAAAACATATCGCACCTATCTCCTGGAATAATCAGTTTGCTACGCAGACCTGCAATGTTATACGATAATATCTTAATAAAATTTCTGCTTTGACCGGTCTTTGTATCTTAAAGCCTTGCCATTATTAGTACGCTCAAATTTATCATATACAACCACAAAATCCTGATTTCGCTATTAATGATGCCCTGGCAAGGTTGGTTGTATCAGTGCCTTACCCCGGTATGTCAGTTCTGCTGCGGTGAACCCACCCCTCTCAGGCACACTCGTTGAACCAAATATGAGTCAATCTAATAAAAATAAAGCAAAGAAACTCATTTCGATCTCCCCTTCGTCGAAGAATGAGCTATTGACCTCTCGTCAGGTGACCATTACAGAAGCTAGTGGATCGACGAGTACTCCCATGAAATCTAAGCCAACTATTCAATCAAATCCCACTAACTATCCCAGAGATAATTCCAAACGACCTTCTCCCATACCTAAATTTAGTATTCAGCGTAATCGTAAGAACCTTAGTATTAACATAATCTTTCATCACTCTTCCGCACCTCTTACCTTTAGCCCTAAAGCTAGTGATCCAAACTCCAATTGGGAGCATTTCCAAACTTTAATCTAAGTACCCCTGTCAAGTATCCTAACTTTATATATTCTCATATCCTTAACCCCTCTGTTCCACTTACACCGAAACCCGCGAACACGTTCTTTCCAGCCGAAAACCCTACCACCACTGTTTTGAGTTCTGTATATCCAGCAGCAACATTCAACGCATCCGCTAACAAGGACCAGCTAAAACTGCAACCAACTATGCATGTACGAAAAGTTCAATAATTACTAAGGAAATAATCAAAAAAAATTCAGAAAAATCCAAAAAATTACACATATAGCTCGAATTGTGATTTTTGACATTTAAGCAGCAATAATACTTCTCCATGTAACTAAATCCTAGGTTCGAGTCATCCTTGACTTTCTACGTTTGATATTTCCTTACCTTGATATCCGGCTACTCTATACATCAGTAAAGTAATCATCCAAATCGATCCACGGGTTACGAGTTAGACTACCCTCGTAAGGCTTTCGATAGCATCGACCATGGTATCCTGGTCTATAAATTAATTCTTCTTGGGTTTACTTCCTGCTCCATCAACTGGTTGTCCTCTTATCTGTCTTTTCGTACCCAGTGCCTCCTGTTCGGGGAGCTCTTTCTTTCTCTTCGGGGGTGCCACAGGGCAGTATACTTGGCACACTCCTCTTCATCCTATATGTTAACGATGTTTCGCTTCACCTGACTCGCAGAAATATTCTGTATTATGCGGACGATGCTAAGACTTTTCGCACTGCTTCCCACTGGTGCGTGCGCAATCGCCTTCCTTTAAATGTCATAAAAGACGTCCTTTCTTCTTTGACTTCACCGTCGATGGCGTTACCTTAGGCAGGATTGATAAGATGAAGGACCTGGGTATTGTCCTCAATTCTCGACTTTCATTCGACGATCATGTGGACTCGTTGGTAGGACTAACTCGATGTTAGGTTTCGGTAAAAGATAGTCTAAGGAACTCGATGATCCCTACATAACTAAGCTTCTTTTCTATACCTTCGTCAGACCGCTTTTTTAATACGCTAGCCCGGTGTGGGTTCCCTATTTCGCCGTTCACGTCAACTACATCGAGGCAGTACAGCACAGATTCCTTAGGTTTGCTCTCCGTGGACTTACCTGGATTGATCCCTGGTTACAGCCTTTTTATACTGACATTTCGCCAATTTCGATCTTAATCTCTCCAGGCTGCAGTTGAAGGGCACGCTTAGGCAGTGTCTTTATTGACGCGGGGTTGTGGATGGTGTCAGCCGCCGTTCTTCGATCGTTTTTTACTGATTTATTTTTTTCGGCTTTTAGTTTAGTTTATAAGTATTTTATTGTACGCTGAAGTAATCTCTGTGATGAATCTGTTAATAAATAAATAAATAAAAAGAATCATCTAAATCGGTCCACGCATTACGAAGTTAGGTTTAACCCCTACCCCCACACCACCATAATTTTTTTGACATGGTACCAATCGGGGAACATACTCTACCAGACAAAAAAAGAATCATCAAAATCGGTCCACGCGTTACGAAATTATGCCCGGTCATACATAAATAAAAAGTAAAAAAAAAATATATAAAAAAATACATGTCGAACCTCTCGTTATTTGGCAAGTCGGTTAAAGAAGGACAGCAGAACAGTGCCTCTACAAATAGTCAATCCTACTTTGATCTAAGTATTACTGAAGAATACGAGTTCAAGTTAAAAATATTGGATTTCCGTCGCTTATCACATTCTCTTGTCAGAATTCAACTATACTTTCGCATTGAAACCATCGTAAAACTCTTGTCCACTAAGTTGCTATCAAAATCGCGGCCCCTTTGCCCTGAACAAATGACGCGTGCGCACTTTAAATCTCAGTAAAAATTACAAAAATTTCTTCAAGTGGAATTGGCAAAGTATCAGATATGTCTGCACTGCACATGTTCCGATATCACCGGTTGCACTCGTCGAACATGATTTTGCTTTTATCTCTGTGCAGATTTCTCGTGTTTGTTTTGTCCCCGATACCGACGAGGAGGTTATGATGTATGTAAACCGTGGGGTCTCACAAAATTCCGCAAAGGTGTAGTTTAATGAGTAATGGGCTATTATCGCTAAGGTAGGTAGGTAATGAGTAGTGAATCTTTCTTTGAGTTACCAGCTCCAAGCCAGAATCACCTTTCATAGCCACGTTGTGCGGAAATTCATTAAACTCAGCATACACGGCGAATATACACAACAGGCCAGAAGTGCCACACTTGCAGCTTGAGCTGAGCCCATCCCAGATGCGTTTTCAAGTCTGTTTAATGATAATTTTGCTGTCCTTTGAGCGGGCGATTAAATACCCCAAAAAGATAAAAGGCACCTCGCCGACAAAGAGATAAGAACGCTGAATAGCGAGCGCAAAATAAATGAAAAAAAAAACAGTCAGGAGTGAAGGATGAGCAAGTTCGTCTCAAAGTTCACACAAAAATCACCCGCGGACCGCTACCATCCCGTTCGCCAAGCCGCTGCTGTCGTTGGCACTTTTATGGGATTTGCCACAAAGGGAATTTCAGAGCTTAAAAGCAAAAGCAAATTTTTTGAGACAAAACAGCCCGATGAGAACGGGCTTTGGTGATGTTCTGTCGTGGATAGTTGGAACTTTACCGCTGGATCTGCTGCGAAACGTAATGGATCTTGATTAAAATCACGAAATAATGGACACGAGAGTTGTTTGTGTATTTGAACACCCGAGGCCATGGTCGCTCGCTTGAAGAAGTTACATCACAAGATGAACGATTAACGAAAAGATTCTTTAGATCTTTAACCGCGGTGCTTTGAACTCTTGTACGACACTTAAGAATACCAGTGACCGTTGACCCTTTTCAATCTACCCGTGAGCTTAAGGTGTCTATATAGTGCCATAATTCAGTGCTACGTCGTAAATAGAACGCATTTGTTGACCCTTTGGACGGAAATGTTGGAAAATAGTGACGAGTTTCGTAAGTGCTACAATAGTGATAGCTTATAAGCTAGAAAAGATTACCAGTCTGCTGTCGGGATGTCAAGTAAAAACGTTAAACTACGTTAGGTTACGCTGGTCGCTATCGAAAAGCGGATCAGACTCACATAGCCCTAATCAACATCCGCGGAGCCACACACATTAGTTTAGGGTTTATTTAGAACCACCCACAACTGTTAATAAACTTGAGAAGCTGCTTGAGCCCTATGTTAGCATAATCGTTCAACCCTCCGAAGAAACAGAGTTGATACTTTTCTTTCGAAAACATATTGTTTCTACTATAAACTATCCTATGCTAAATGGTGTCAGGCTGAAACTAGGTGACCAGGTTAAATATCTGTCCTGTATAGAAAACTCAGCTGGAAACTTAACATCCAAAAAAAAGTACGTATAAAGCTACAATAACGTTGTACTCGGTTAAAAGGACTATAGGTAAAATATGGGGTATACAGCCAAGCAATGTGTACTGGCTCTACACTAGTGTAATACGGCCCACACTTACTTATGGGGCGGTCGTATGGTGTCCAGCACTGGATAAAGTGATGATAACAGGTGTCCTCGGAAATACATCCTCTACAGCCCTCAACACAATTCTCCACCCATACCTTCTTCTTTTTGGTAAGTAAACCACATCCTCGTGCGACATTAGGCTCAACTCAGTTCAGATTTAGAAGCGTACCGACTACGAACACTCCAAAAACCTGGACGGCAGAGCTGTAACAAATACGGATTATACCACACCCAACCCTTCCAGGTCGGAATGGGAGTTAGGTCCCATTCCATGGGTAGAGTCACTGCATCTTTACACGTGCAGAGTGGGGGTGATATATTTTCGGAACACATGGACTAAGGCATTTTATTTCGTTTACCTGACTACTGCACTATTTTTCAGGCTAAAATTATTTCTATTGAGGTAGCCGTAGACCGTCTTAAGAACTTAACGCGATGAAATCTGCTATTAAATTCCTCACGGGAGTGTATACGACTTCTAAAACGGTCATAGCATGCCGTTCAACTCTAAATAACATCGCTAAGCGCTTGAACGTCCGCCTCATATGGGTACTGTGGTATAGTGATATTCCGGGTAGCTGTAAAGCTGATGAGTTGGCGAGATTTGAAACAACTATTCTTGACTAGTATATAAATCAACAGGTTGGCGAATCGCTAGCCAAATGCAAGCTGGAGATTGCACAAGCACCCATCAGGATTGCGAATGTTAGATTGCAGAGGAGACCGTCATTTTATGCCATTGCCTCACTTCCACTCCACTTCTTCATTTACTCTGTATCTGCCCGGCCCTAGCAAACCACAAAAAACCGGTCTCTGGGCTACACCCTTTTTCAAAGAGTTAGCTGAATTAGGTTCTACTGATGTCAGGAACCTAGTTTATCTAGGTTTATCAGGAGTTGTAAATGGTTCCCGTTTACGTGACAGGGCTGCAACCTTCTGAATAATAGTTACTGCCTACCCGAGAACTAGTCTACTAGCAACAGAGATCTAGCTCGGACTTTAAGAGCTCCAGGTCGGCTCTCCTCTTACTTTAGGGGTTATATATGGTTGAGTGCATCGCCTCAACTGTGGTTTCACAATGAGGCGTCTTGGCCTAACTGTGCCTTTTCAGGCAGCCACTTAAACCTAACCTACTTCGTGACGATCGACGGCGACTTTCTCATATATTTAGACGCTGCTACATGGGCCATTTTTGCCCCTTTATGCATAAAAAACCGGCGCTCATTGTATTTAACGTGCTACAATTCGAGAAACAACTGATTATTTTCACAAAGCATCCTCAAAAAATTGTACGAAGCACTGCTGATTGAGAGTAATCGCGGTCCGACTGACATATGCTTTCTTTTATGTTTTATGTTTTAATCTGGATAGCTTGCTTCCACACCATCGGCAGAGCTGTCTAATTTCAGTGGTAGAATAAACGTATATTTATACATCAAACCGTACCGAAGAATGAAAGGCTGGAGTCCAGTCACTAACGAGCTCCTTCCGATGAGCTAGTAAGGTAAGTTACATTAGTGCCTTAATCCGGTACGTCGGCTCTGCCGAGGTGGGCCCCACCATTTCGGACACACTCGTGGGACCAAAAATGGAACAATTAAATAAAAATAAAGAAAAACATTTTTCTCCTCGGAGATCACTTCTTCGTCAGAAGACAAGACAGGAGACCATTACAGAGCCTTATGGATCGGCGAGTACCAGCCATAGTACTCCCGTAAAACTTAACCAAGCCAATCCTAAACCGGCCAAGGCAGGCTCAAGACATAGTGACAAGCCGAAACCAGCAAAGAAGAGATCTGCCGAAAATTCAGACAGGTAACCAAATTGAAACTTTCTAATACTTAATTTTGGCATTGAGACTATTCAAGAGCTGGAATAATGGGTAGGGACATTTGAGAAAGCCATGAGTACGACAACGTACTTTAAAGTATAGTAAAATATACCTTCCACCCTGGTGGAAAGAAGAGTACTCGAGACATCTTTAAAATTTTCTACGGGTATTGGTACTATGAACCTCATAAGGATTGTGTTAAGGTTTACAAAGAAGCCATTAGAGAAGCCAAAAAAAAAGTCTTGGATGGAGTACAACTCCATCTTTTAGGAGAAGATCGGATGGAGCGTGGATTCAAACCTCGGCTGAAACCATAAAGCTTCTAGTGAATGCTTACTACCCACGTTGCACAGTGGAAAGCCTTTGCTCAGCAGCTACCAAAGGCTCGGTAACAAGTTAAATTTCCGAGAACTAAGTCACCAGAGAGAGAACTATGTGGCCTATAAACAGCTTCGCCCAGAATCAGGAACTTGCAAAAGGATTCAGACTAATCAGTCTGAATAAAAGACTCTGAAGCGTGTGCTAGACGGTTACTTTAGACAAACTCTAGATGAAAACCGTATGTCAAGATTTTAGAACACTGACTGTAAGGGTAGATTCACAGAGACAGCTCTTCGTGAGGTTGCGCGTATGAAATACTCATTAAAATACAAAGAGTGCACTCTTGCGGCGTTCATATATGTTGATGGGGCCTTCAATAGCATTTGTTCTGAATATATCCTTGCGGCTCTTGTTGAAATGAGCTAAGATTAAGGTTAATACAGTGCGAGCCGGATATGAGCCGTATTGTACAGCACATTAGTAGTTGTACGCCTCAAGGTGGAGTTCTGTCTACTTTGGCGGGTTGTAATGAACAAAATGCCGTTAAAATACGTACAGGGCCAAATTAAGGCTTTCGTCAAAGCCTATGATTTCGCAATGCTGCAATCGAGGAAAATCCTTCTCGTAATTAGTGATATTATGGAGAATGCGCTGAACAAGGTCAGCAGATTGTACAAGGATTGTGGACGGTTTGGAACTTCGCAAAGACCAAGCTAATGCTCTTCAGATCTACATAAAACCAAAGTACCCGACTTTGCCATGCCAAAGCTAAACGGGCATCAACCCTCATTATCTTCCAGATCGGATGTGCCCGATCTGGACTTAAACTGGAAGCGAAACAGAAGAACGAGTCAAAAAGGCGAATTTGGATCTCTATGCCTGCAACATTACTTTTGGTAAGAGGTGGGGACTGCGGCCAAGAATGAACCGGTAAATGTACACAGCAATGATCTTATCCTCACTTATGAGTTTGATGGCCGATGTGGAAAGGCCAAATTATATAAGGTGCAACGAAGTGCTTGCATTGGTGCTACTGTGGAACTGATGCTCTAGCTCCTGATCTCCACTTCAACTATCGGGTGTCATGCAACGTAATCAGAGTGAAAGAATCTGAGTGCTGGGTTGCCAAACCTGACCGCAGTAATATCCTCAACTTAACACTGAGAGAACTATCTGCTGCGGATTACACAATACGCAACCTAAACTTTACGTGGAACTTCACGGTCAGAATTCCAACCAGAACTAAATGGAGGAACACTGAACTGCTTAATTGCTACGACATCATCCTATTCACTATCGATTCCAAGATGAATTGTGGTGTCGACGCGGGAGTTTTATAGGTGCTTACGATCCTGAATCTCCGATGATGGTTGGTTGGTTGGTTAGTCGGGCTGTTTGTTGCTAAGTAGCACCGAGTTCACTCGGAGGCCATGAAGGCCCATTGTGAATGCCCTTAAAAAGAAAAAGCATGGTCAGAACTTAAAATCACCCAGAACTCTGAATCTATTTACGTCCACCAGTGCTATCTCAGCTAGGTCGTCCAAATTGTTCCCAAACAGACGAGTCGTCGTTCTTTTAGAGCCGGACATTCGCAGAGCAGGTGCACTATGGACTCAATTTTTTCTTCATCTCTGCAGCTTCTACAGAACTCATTCGATGGTATGCCGAGTCTAATGGCCATAGCTTTTATGGGACAGTGTCCGGTGATGACGCCGACGAGTGTTCGTACTCTTTCCACCGGCATGTCTATATCTATACTTGAACCATTTTTAGCCAGTTCGTCGGATTTTTCGTTACGCTCTATACCGACATGTCCTGAATCCCAGCAGAGCCTAAGCGTATGTTGTGAAATATTTCTTAGCGCTCTGATACAGTCTTTCACACATTCTGACTTTATCACGTTGGAGTTCAGCGCCTTGATCTCAGTTGCTGACATCTGTTTTTCTTGGACAGTAAGTGCAGCTTTCATTATAGCGTATATTTCCGCTTGGAAGATGCTGCATTCGTTGGTGAGTCTATACGACTTACTTATTTGCAGCGCTTCCGAGAAAACTCCAGCTCCAATCCCCTTTTCTCTTGAAGATGCCAGTTCCTTTAATTATGTATTCAGGGTGCTTATAATCTTCTCTGTTAGGTATGATAACGGAAAAGGGTTTTCTAAAGTCATATTGTGGCTTCATATAATCCGTTGAGGGGTGCAACCCATTTTGATTAAAGAAGTTCAGTATGACTGCATGTCAAAAATTCTGGGGTGTCCATTGGCTGTTTTCTCTGAGTCTTAGAACTACCAAGGTTGCCATTCTTTTCGTGTGGAGTTCTATGGGTTGAAGGTGTAAAATGGCTTCCAAACTAGCTTGTGGTGTGGGTTTTATTACACCTGTTGTTCCCAAGCAAGCGAGCCTTTGCACCTTTGCTAAAGAGTAAAGGTGAGATTTCTTATTAACTGCATTCCACCAAACAATTGACCCATGGGTAAGAATAGGTCTGACGATCGCTGTGTACATCCAGTGTAAAATATGCGGTTTCATGCCCCATTTCTTACCAAAGCATGGAATGGATTGAGTCGTTTCTTCATCCTCTCTTCCATATTCCGTCTCCAATTCAATTTGGAATCGAATATGACGCCCAGAAACTTGGCTTCCGAGGAGAGTTTGAGGGCACTACCTTTAAGTTTTGGTGGTTTCCACATAGGTAGTTTGTATTTCCTTGTGAACAGGACCAATTCTGTCTTACGGGGGTTTATCGTAAGACCGTTGTCCTCTGCCCATCTTGATATGTCTGTCAAAGCAGACCTCATGACGTCACTGACCGTTTGTAGGAACTTTCCTTTTGTCAGCAAGACTATGTCGTCTGCGTACGCTACCGTTTTAATACCTTTGTTGACGAGAGATTTGAGGATTTTGTTTAGATAGATGTTCCAAAGCAGAGGTGATAATACTCGCCCCTGTGGTGTACCTCTGTGAACTGTTCTCTTAATGGAAAAATCCCTTAAACTGGATTGTATGTATCCAGTTTGTCAGAAATATCTCATTTCCAGATTCCCCTAAAGATGAAGTGATGGATCCTGTTTTTAGGTTGTTGAAGGCTCCTTCAATATCATGGAAGGCAGCCAAGGTATAATCTTTGTCATGGAGAGATTTCTCAATCGTTCTCGTAACCTCTCCGATGATAGACGTTGAAATTTTTACGGACAGCCAGACTGCCATCAAGGTGCTTGACTCAGTAACCACATCCTCAAAGCTATTGCAGAATTGTAGATAAAACTCATCTCTCTAGGTGGTAGATTCAATATTACCCTACTCTGGTTTTCGGGTCATAGAAACAAACCAGGGAATGAGAGTGCTGATGAACCCGGGAGAACCGGCTTCACTAGCTGTTCACATGCCGCTGAATTCTCTTTAAAGGGAAATTTTCCAGCAATTTGTAGCGAAGACTAACCTTAAATGGAATGCTTTCTCAACCTGTGCCATATTTAGAGCTACCTGGCCGAGATTTAACAACAATAGATCATCGGAGCTGCTTAACAGGTCAAGTACTCTAGTTATGAAGGCAGTCGTGGTATGCACTAGTCAATGTCTAATAGGCGAGCATGCGGTCAGGAGGCTGGTCGTTCCATACAATACACCCTAGCTGCGGTAATACCAGACAAAAAGAAAACATATTTTACCGTTTGTGCAAGTACCCAGCTCGGGTGTGCACCAAGAGAATGTTACTGGGAGATTACTTCCTGGAGAACCTTCAAGCAATCTCAGGAGTTGACTTAAACATCCACATATCGAAATCAAGATCAAGTCACTCGAGAAGGCCCAATTAACCTCGCTATGAATATCATATCTAGCACTTTATGCTCCTAACCTAAGGGCCTAACGGCAAGATAGGTGTGGTTTATTACACACTCTTTGATGCAACCATCAATTTAAGTGTGACCAAGCTATTCGAGAAAATTTGTTACACGATTAACTACGGTACGTGCAGGCTTTTAATTAATCCCGCCGAAGACTAGTATAATCGGACAGATGTTCTGATCTGATCTTGCTTCCATCTACTGCCAATGCCAGTCCACACTTAAACTGTGTATGGTAATTATCAATTCCACGAAAATAAAATCGCCAAGTCCATTAAAGTGCCAGCCAACTTGCCTGCCTTTACCTATCTACCTGCCTGCCTATCTACCTACCTACCTACCAACCAAGCAAGCAACCATCCCATCAAAATTGCAACAACATCAGCACTAACAACTTCAGCTCTCCAGCCTGTGAAGGTGTACGTGATACTGCGTACAGGCTGATGCTGACGAAAACAACCAAAATCGGACCGAGGGGATGATGTGCCATGGAGCGGAGCCATATAAGAAACCGCCAATCCATATGATGCACCGACAGAGCATCATATAGAGATAGAAACCGCCAGGCCTGTAATTACTGATGCCCCGCAGCTATTCACTGCAGCACGTTTATGCGCACGCAGCTTTTTCTTTAAGATTTCGTCCAGCCGCCCGTAGATATAAATCCCCTGCGATGCTGACGTTCAGAACACGAGCCCAATCTGGAGTTGTACAATGAACGTATGTTAGGCCGTCGTCACTATAGTTTCTGTTGTTTTGCGCCCCAAAATGGTGTTGTGCAGATTTGTTTTGAACCCACATCGCATCTCTTTGATATCCCATGTTAGGATAAAGAACTAACTGCAGATGAAGACCAATGCGGCTCAGAGGAGTGGTACGGGAAACAAATGTGCCTGTTTCCATTGCTGTCGTATGCAGCCATTTACGAAATTTGATTCCAAGAACTGGCACGTAAATCGGGACTGATGTTGATCCATCGCCACTGGATAAAAAGATTTCAAGACGTCCCCCCCCCACCATCCAGATCAACAATAAAAAGATTCTTTGATTGTCAAAGATCGAAAAAGATGTTGCAGGAACGCAAAAGAGGGAACAGAAGGCCTGGTTTGGTCGAACTCTACCAGACACGATGACCTTTAAGTACTTTTTGGTGAATGAAAATCAGATTTAGATGATAATCTCGGGAGAAAAAATTATTCAAATTTCCGCTCGATCTTGCTATGCAGGCGTAATTCAGGATTCCAGAGATTGAAGTCGAACAACGGACCAACATAAAGCCGACAACTTGCATTCGACGCGGCCATAAAAGATAATTTATGAAGCGCTAGCGCGCCGCCAACCGTAATCCCATTGCATGCACACGAAAAAAAGAATTTTTAAAGGTGTGTATTGGACACCGTGCACAGTCAGGGTTAATTTCAGGCTTAGTTTCGGGGAAACTTTGTATTAGGCAAGAATTTCGGCTTGCTGGGAAGTGGGATTATGATAATTAAGTTGGAGCCGAGTTTTTCGACTTTTCATTGAGATTTAAATTTAAGATTAGATGAACGATTTTTGTCCTAGCGCTAGGTGTTCTCTCCATCTTTTAAGCTGAGATTCGTGTGGAAGGCATTTTCTCATATTTAAGTGCTATAAGGGGCTACTTAGCCCATAATGAAGTTGCGGCGGAAGTCAGAGTGCGCAAAAACTTGTTTATTGGGTTTCCGTAAGATTTTATGTAAGGGTATAAGATAGAAACAAAGATTAATATGAAGCGCAAGATAAGAACCCTCCAGCGAAGGTACTTTTTTATTTATATATGATGTTGGCAAAGCTCAGGGGATGCCCTATGATGCTAAAGCACAGCCTTGGCAGGAAATTAGTTAAGGGTGAGGGAAATGGGTTAAGAGGTTGATTAAAGGATGTATCGATGTTTGGTCCGTTTGAAAGTATCGGGCTCATAAGATGAGAGAAAAGCAGAAGATGGTAAACTGTTCCACATTCGTGTTGTTCTGCTTAGAAAATATTCCCGAAATTTGACAGAACGTCCAAATTTGACCTGGAGAGTGTAGGGGTGGGAGCGACTTGCAGCTCTTGTATTGCGCGTTGTCATATGTCTTCAAGGAATTAGGCTAGAAATTTCGTTAGAACAATGCCCGTGGAAATAGCGATAGAAGAGTGAAAGACAAAAGACATACAGTCGATGCTCCAGAGAGTCAATGCTCTCAGAGATAGAAGGATCGCCAATAAGTTTAATAGTCCTAATCTATACTTTGTCTAAAACGATCATTGGGATGTGTCCGATCCCTGCCCAAATATGGGAATTAGTCTTGTTCTGATGTGGGACTTGTAGAGCAGCGCTTACATATGATCAGTTCAACTAAGATTGCTGGATATTTCAATACCCAGAGAAGGCGAATTGGGTATATTCACTCCGTCGACTGAAATAGGTTGAGGGTGAACTGACCGTTTTTTAAGGGACATTAAACAGCATTGCGTTTTGGATGCGTTAAACGAAACAAGATTTGCTATAATTTTCCAGGCTGGATATTGCGCATTGAATGAAAAATGACTCATCAACGACACGCTTCCAGGAGATACAAAAATCGTTCCAGTTCCGTCAAATTGAGATACTTTCCAGTGAAACCTTCCAAACTAATTGCTTTTGGAGTCCTCTTTCGAATGAGACCCATTTTATTTGATTTAGGAACAAAAAAGTTTTTTCACCAAAAAAATCATGGGCTATAGGCCAGTGATTTTTGGCGATTTTGAATGAAATTTTTTTTGCAAAAATTTTGATGCCATTCGAAAGAGCATGTCAAAAAATGGTGTTCTAGTTGGTTTTCCCGTTCCCTGGAGCCTGGAAACATGGAAGAAATGACGAAAAACCGTTGCAATGGCCTCATTTCCAGTCAATTTTCAGAATGCTCAAAATTAATTAATTCGATGAATTTCAGTAAAATTTCCAGGGCCATTTGAAAGTAGATATTCTAAACTGTGGATTTTGATAATTTTCCAGGCTGGAAATTGCGCATTGAATGAAATATGACTCATCGACGAAACGCTTCCAGGAGATACAAAAATCGTTCCAATTCCGTCAAATTGAGATACTTTCCAGTGAAACCTTCCAAACTAATTGCTTTTGGCGTCCTCTTTCGAATGAGACCCCTTTCATTTGATTTCGGAAGAACAAATTTTTTTCACCAAAAGAATCATGGTGATTTTTGGCGATTTTGAGTGAAATTTTTTTTGCAAAAATTTTGATGCCATTCGAAAGAGCATGTCAAAAAATGGTGTTCTAGTTGGTTTTCCCGTTCCCTGGCGCCTGGAAACATGGAAAAAATGACGAAAAACCGTTGCAATGGCCTCATTTCCAGTCAATTTTCAGAATGCTCAAAATTAATTAATTCGATGAATTTCAGTAAAATTTCCAGGGCCATTTGAAAGTAGATATTCTAAACTGTGGATTTTGATAATTTTCCAGGCTGGAAATTGCGCATTGAATGAAATATGACTCATCAACGAAACGCTTCCAGGAGATACAAAAATCGTTCCAGTTCCGTCAAATTGAGATAATTTCCAGTGAAACCTTCCAAACTAATTGCTTTTGGCGTCCTCTTTCGAATGAGACCCCTTTTATTTGATTTCCGAACAAAAAATTTTTTTCACCAAAAAAATCATGGGCTATAGGCCAGTGATTTTTGGCGATTTTGAGTGAAATTTTTTTTGCAAAAATTTTGATGCCATTCGAAAGAGCATGTCAAAAAATGGTGTTCTAGTTGGTTTTCCCGTTCCCTGGAGCCTGGAAACATGGAAAAAATGACGAAAAACCGTTGCAATGGCCTCATTTCCAGTCAATTTTCAGAATGCTCAAAATTAATTAATTCGATGAATTTCAGTAAAATTTCCAGGGCCATTTGAAAGTAGATATTCTAAACTGTGGATTTTGATAATTTTCCAGGCTGGAAATTGCGCATTGAATGAAATATGACTCATCGACGAAACGCTTCCAGGAGATACAAAAATCGTTCCAGTTCCGTCAAATTGAGATACTTTCCAGTGAAATCTTCCAAACTAATTGCTTTTGGCGTCCTCTTTCGAATGAGACCCCTTTTATTTGATTTCCGAACAAAAAATTTTTTTCACCAAAAAAATCATGGGCTATAGGCCAGTGATTTTTGGCGATTTTGAGTGAAATTTTTTTTGCAAAAATTTTGATGCCATTCGAAAGAGCATGTCAAAAAATGGTGTTCTAGTTGGTTTTCCCGTTCCCTGGAGCCTGGAAACATGGAAAAAATGACGAAAAACCGTCGCAATGGCCTCATTTCCAGTCAATTTTCAGAATGCTCAAAATTAATTAATTCGATGAATTTCAGTAAAATTTCCAGGGCCATTTGAAAGTAGATATTCTAAACTGTGGATTTTGATAATTTTCCAGGCTGGAAATTGCGCATTGAATGAAAAATGACTCATCGACGAAACGCTTCCAGGAGATACAAAAATCGTTCCAGTTCCGTCAAATTGAGATACTTTCCAGTGAAACCTTCCAAACTAATTGCTTTTGGCGTCCTCTTTCGAATGAGACCCCTTTTATTTGATTTCGGAACAGAAAATTTTTTTCACCAAAAAAATCATGGGCTATAGGCCAGTGATTTTTGGCGATTTTGAGTGAAATTTTTTTTGCAAAAATTTTGATGCCATTCGAAAGAGCATGTCAAAAAATGGTGTTCTAGTTGGTTTTCCCGTTCCCTGGAGCCTGGAAACATGGAAAAAATGACGAAAAACCGTTGCAATGGCCTCATTTCCAGTCAATTTTCAGAATGCTCAAAACTAATTAATTCGATGAATTTCAGTAAAATTTCCAGGGCCATTTGAAAGTAGATATTCTAAACTGTGAATTTTGATAATTTTCCAGGCTGGAAATTGCGCATTGAATGAAATATGACTCATCGACGAAACGCTTCCAGGAGATACAAAAATCGTTCCAGTTCCGTCAAATTGAGATACTTTCCAGTGAAATCTTCCAAACTAATTGCTTTTGGCGTCCTCTTTCGAATGAGACCCCTTTTATTTGATTTCCGAACAAAAAATTTTTTTCACCAAAAAAATCATGGGCTATAGGCCAGTGATTTTTGGCGATTTTGAGTGAAATTTTTTTTGCAAAAATTTTGATGCCATTCGAAAGAGCATGTCAAAAAATGGTGTTCTAGTTGGTTTTCCCGTTCTCTGGAGCCTGGAAACATGGAAAAAATGACGAAAAACCGTTGCAATGGCCTCATTTCCAGTCAATTTTCAGAATGCTCAAAATTAATTAATTCGATGAATTTCAGTAAAATTTCCAGGGCCATTTGAAAGTAGATATTCTAAACTGTGAATTTTGATAATTTTCCAGGCTGGAAATTGCGCATTGAATGAAATATGACTCATCGACGAAACGCTTCCAGGAGATACAAAAATCGTTCCAGTTCCGTCAAATTGAGATACTTTCCAGTGAAATCTTCCAAACTAATTGCTTTTGGCGTCCTCTTTCGAATGAGACCCCTTTTATTTGATTTCCGAACAAAAAATTTTTTTCACCAAAAAAATCATGGGCTATAGGCCAGTGATTTTTGGCGATTTTGAGTGAAATTTTTTTTGCAAAAATTTTGATGCCATTCGAAAGAGCATGTCAAAAAATGGTGTTCTAGTTGGTTTTCCCGTTCCCTGGAGCCTGGAAACATGGAAAAAATGACGAAAAACCGTCGCAATGGCCTCATTTCCAGTCAATTTTCAGAATGCTCAAAATTAATTAATTCGATGAATTTCAGTAAAATTTCCAGGGCCATTTGAAAGTAGATATTCTAAACTGTGGATTTTGATAATTTTCCAGGCTGGAAATTGCGCATTGAATGAAATATGACTCATCGACGAAACGCTTCCAGGAGATACAAAAATCGTTCCAGTTCCGTCAAATTGAGATACTTTCCAGTGAAATCTTCCAAACTAATTGCTTTTGGCGTCCTCTTTCGAATGAGACCCCTTTTATTTGATTTCCGAACAAAAAATTTTTTTCACCAAAAAAATCATGGGCTATAGGCCAGTGATTTTTGGCGATTTTGAGTGAAATTTTTTTTGCAAAAATTTTGATGCCATTCGAAAGAGCATGTCAAAAAATGGTGTTCTAGTTGGTTTTCCCGTTCCCTGGAGCCTGGAAACATGGAAAAAATGACGAAAAACCGTTGCAATGGCCTCATTTCCAGTCAATTTTCAGAATGCTCAAAACTAATTAATTCGATGAATTTCAGTAAAATTTCCAGGGCCATTTGAAAGTAGATATTCTAAACTGTGAATTTTGATAATTTTCCAGGCTGGAAATTGCGCATTGAATGAAATATGACTCATCGACGAAACGCTTCCAGGAGATACAAAAATCGTTCCAGTTCCGTCAAATTGAGATACTTTCCAGTGAAATCTTCCAAACTAATTGCTTTTGGCGTCCTCTTTCGAATGAGACCCCTTTTATTTGATTTCCGAACAAAAAATTTTTTTCACCAAAAAAATCATGGGCTATAGGCCAGTGATTTTTGGCGATTTTGAGTGAAATTTTTTTTGCAAAAATTTTGATGCCATTCGAAAGAGCATGTCAAAAAATGGTGTTCTAGTTGGTTTTCCCGTTCCCTGGAGCCTGGAAACATGGAAAAAATGACGAAGAACCGTTGCAATGGCCTCATTTCCAGTCAATTTTCAGAATGCTCAAAATTAATTAATTCGATGAATTTCAGTAAAATTTCCAGGGCCATTTGAAAGTAGATATTCTAAACTGTGAATTTTGATAATTTTCCAGGCTGGAAATTGCGCATTGAATGAAATATGACTCATCGACGAAACGCTTCCAGGAGATACAAAAATCGTTCCAGTTCCGTCAAATTGAGATACTTTCCAGTGAAATCTTCCAAACTAATTGCTTTTGGCGTCCTCTTTCGAATGAGACCCCTTTTATTTGATTTCCGAACAAAAAATTTTTTTCACCAAAAAAATCATGGGCTATAGGCCAGTGATTTTTGGCGATTTTGAGTGAAATTTTTTTTGCAAAAATTTTGATGCCATTCGAAAGAGCATGTCAAAAAATGGTGTTCTAGTTGGTTTTCCCGTTCCCTGGAGCCTGGAAACATGGAAAAAATGACGAAAAACCGTCGCAATGGCCTCATTTCCAGTCAATTTTCAGAATGCTCAAAATTAATTAATTCGATGAATTTCAGTAAAATTTCCAGGGCCATTTGAAAGTAGATATTCTAAACTGTGGATTTTGATAATTTTCCAGGCTGGAAATTGCGCATTGAATGAAATATGACTCATCGACGAAACGCTTCCAGGAGATACAAAAATCGTTCCAGTTCCGTCAAATTGAGATACTTTCCAGTGAAATCTTCCAAACTAATTGCTTTTGGCGTCCTCTTTCGAATGAGACCCCTTTTATTTGATTTCCGAACAAAAAATTTTTTTCACCAAAAAAATCATGGGCTATAGGCCAGTGATTTTTGGCGATTTTGAGTGAAATTTTTTTTGCAAAAATTTTGATGCCATTCGAAAGAGCATGTCAAAAAATGGTGTTCTAGTTGGTTTTCCCGTTCCCTGGAGCCTGGAAACATGGAAAAAATGACGAAAAACCGTTGCAATGGCCTCATTTCCAGTCAATTTTCAGAATGCTCAAAACTAATTAATTCGATGAATTTCAGTAAAATTTCCAGGGCCATTTGAAAGTAGATATTCTAAACTGTGAATTTTGATAATTTTCCAGGCTGGAAATTGCGCATTGAATGAAATATGACTCATCGACGAAACGCTTCCAGGAGATACAAAAATCGTTCCAGTTCCGTCAAATTGAGATACTTTCCAGTGAAATCTTCCAAACTAATTGCTTTTGGCGTCCTCTTTCGAATGAGACCCCTTTTATTTGATTTCCGAACAAAAAATTTTTTTCACCAAAAAAATCATGGGCTATAGGCCAGTGATTTTTGGCGATTTTGAGTGAAATTTTTTTTGCAAAAATTTTGATGCCATTCGAAAGAGCATGTCAAAAAATGGTGTTCTAGTTGGTTTTCCCGTTCCCTGGAGCCTGGAAACATGGAAAAAATGACGAAAAACCGTTGCAATGGCCTCATTTCCAGTCAATTTTCAGAATGCTCAAAACTAATTAATTCGATGAATTTCAGTAAAATTTCCAGGGCCATTTGAAAGTAGATATTCTAAACTGTGAATTTTGATAATTTTCCAGGCTGGAAATTGCGCATTGAATGAAATATGACTCATCGACGAAACGCTTCCAGGAGATACAAAAATCGTTCCAGTTCCGTCAAATTGAGATACTTTCCAGTGAAATCTTCCAAACTAATTGCTTTTGGCGTCCTCTTTCGAATGAGACCCCTTTTATTTGATTTCCGAACAAAAAATTTTTTTCACCAAAAAAATCATGGGCTATAGGCCAGTGATTTTTGGCGATTTTGAGTGAAATTTTTTTTGCAAAAATTTTGATGCCATTCGAAAGAGCATGTCAAAAAATGGTGGTCTCGTTGGTTTTCCCGTTCCCTGGAGCCTGGAAACATGGAAAAAATGACGAAAAACCGTTGCAATGGCCTCATTTCCAGTCAATTTTCAGAATGCTCAAAATTAATTAATTCGATGAATTCCTGTAAAATTTCCAGGGCCATTTGAAAGTAGATATTCTAAACTGTGAATTTTGATAATTTTCCAGGCTGGAAATTGCGCATTGAATGAAATATGACTCATCGACGAAACGCTTCCAGGAGATACAAAAATCGTTCCAGTTCCGTCAAATTGAGATACTTTCCAGTGAAATCTTCCAAACTAATTGCTTTTGGCGTCCTCTTTCGAATGAGACCCCTTTTATTTGATTTCCGAACAAAAAATTTTTTTCACCAAAAAAATCATGGGCTATAGGCCAGTGATTTTTGGCGATTTTGAGTGAAATTTTTTTTGCAAAAATTTTGATGCCATTCGAAAGAGCATGTCAAAAAATGGTGTTCTAGTTGGTTTTCCCGTTCCCTGGAGCCTGGAAACATGGAAAAAATGACGAAAAACCGTCGCAATGGCCTCATTTCCAGTCAATTTTCAGAATGCTCAAAATTAATTAATTCGATGAATTTCAGTAAAATTTCCAGGGCCATTTGAAAGTAGATATTCTAAACTGTGGATTTTGATAATTTTCCAGGCTGGAAATTGCGCATTGAATGAAATATGACTCATCGACGAAACGCTTCCAGGAGATACAAAAATCGTTCCAGTTCCGTCAAATTGAGATACTTTCCAGTGAAATCTTCCAAACTAATTGCTTTTGGCGTCCTCTTTCGAATGAGACCCCTTTTATTTGATTTCCGAACAAAAAATTTTTTTCACCAAAAAAATCATGGGCTATAGGCCAGTGATTTTTGGCGATTTTGAGTGAAATTTTTTTTGCAAAAATTTTGATGCCATTCGAAAGAGCATGTCAAAAAATGGTGTTCTAGTTGGTTTTCCCGTTCCCTGGAGCCTGGAAACATGGAAAAAATGACGAAAAACCGTTGCAATGGCCTCATTTCCAGTCAATTTTCAGAATGCTCAAAATTAATTAATTCGATGAATTTCAGTAAAATTTCCAGGGCCATTTGAAAGTAGATATTCTAAACTGTGGATTTTGATAATTTTCCAGGCTGGAAATTGCGCATTGAATGAAATATGACTCATCGACGAAACGCTTCCAGGAGATACAAAAATCGTTCCAGTTCCGTCAAATTGAGATACTTTCCAGTGAAATCTTCCAAACTAATTGCTTTTGGCGTCCTCTTTCGAATGAGACCCCTTTTATTTGATTTCCGAACAAAAAATTTTTTTCACCAAAAAAATCATGGGCTATAGGCCAGTGATTTTTGGCGATTTTGAGTGAAATTTTTTTTGCAAAAATTTTGATGCCATTCGAAAGAGCATGTCAAAAAATGGTGTTCTAGTTGGTTTTCCCGTTCCCTGGAGCCTGGAAACATGGAAAAAATGACGAAAAACCGTCGCAATGGCCTCATTTCCAGTCAATTTTCAGAATGCTCAAAATTAATTAATTCGATGAATTTCAGTAAAATTTCCAGGGCCATTTGAAAGTAGATATTCTAAACTGTGGATTTTGATAATTTTCCAGGCTGGAAATTGCGCATTGAATGAAATATGACTCATCGACGAAACGCTTCCAGGAGATACAAAAATCGTTCCAGTTCCATCAAATTAAGATACTTTCCAGTGAAATCTTCCAAACTAATTGCTTTTGGCGTCCTCTTTCGAATGAGACCCCTTTTATTTGATTTCCGAACAAAAAATTTTTTTCACCAAAAAAATCATGGGCTATAGGCTAGTGATTTTTGGCGATTTTGAGTGAAATTTTTTTTGCAAAAATTTTGATGCCATTCGAAGGAGCATGTCAAAAGATGGTGTTCTAGTTGGTTTTCCCGTTCCCTGGAGCCTGGAAACATGGAAAAAAAGACGAAAAACCGTTGCAATGGCCTCATTTCCAGTCAATTTTTAGAATGCTCAAAACTAATTAATTCGATGAATTTCAGTAAAATTTCCAGGGCCATTTGAAAGTAGATATTCTAAACTGTGAATTTTGATAATTTTCCAGGCTGGAAATTGCGCATTGAATGAAATATGACTCATCGACGAAACGCTTCCAGGAGATACAAAAATCGTTCCAGTTCCGTCAAATTGAGATACTTTCCAGTGAAATCTTCCAAACTAATTGCTTTTGGCGTCCTCTTTCGAATGAGACCCCTTTTATTTGATTTCCGAACAAAAAATTTTTTTCACCAAAAAAATCATGGGCTATAGGCCAGTGATTTTTGGCGATTTTGAGTGAAATTTTTTTTGCAAAAATTTTGATGCCATTCGAAAGAGCATGTCAAAAAATGGTGGTCTCGTTGGTTTTCCCGTTCCCTGGAGCCTGGAAACATGGAAAAAATGACGAAAAACCGTTGCAATGGCCTCATTTCCAGTCAATTTTCAGAATGCTCAAAATTAATTAATTCGATGAATTTCAGTAAAATTTCCAGGGCCATTTGAAAGTAGATATTCTAAACTGTGGATTTTGATAATTTTCCAGGCTGGAAATTGCGCATTGAATGAAATATGACTCATCGACGAAACGCTTCCAGGAGATACAAAAATCGTTCCAGTTCCGTCAAATTGAGATACTTTCCAGTGAAATCTTCCAAACTAATTGCTTTTGGCGTCCTCTTTCGAATGAGACCCCTTTTATTTGATTTCCGAACAAAAAATTTTTTTCACCAAAAAAATCATGGGCTATAGGCCAGTGATTTTTGGCGATTTTGAGTGAAATTTTTTTTGCAAAAATTTTGATGCCATTCGAAAGAGCATGTCAAAAAATGGTGTTCTAGTTGGTTTTCCCGTTCCCTGGAGCCTGGAAACATGGAAAAAATGACGAAAAACCGTTGCAATGGCCTCATTTCCAGTCAATTTTCAGAATGCTCAAAACTAATTAATTCGATGAATTTCAGTAAAATTTCCAGGGCCATTTGAAAGTAGATATTCTAAACTGTGGATTTTGATAATTTTCCAGGCTGGAAATTGCGCATTGAATGAAATATGACTCATCGACGAAACGCTTCCAGGAGATACAAAAATCGTTCCAGTTCCGTCAAATTGAGATACTTTCCAGTGAAATCTTCCAAACTAATTGCTTTTGGCGTCCTCTTTCGAATGAGACCCCTTTTATTTGATTTCCGAACAAAAAATTTTTTTCACCAAAAAAATCATGGGCTATAGGCTAGTGATTTTTGGCGATTTTGAGTGAAATTTTTTTTGCAAAAATTTTGATGCCATTCGAAGGAGCATGTCAAAAGATGGTGTTCTAGTTGGTTTTCCCGTTCCCTGGAGCCTGGAAACATGGAAAAAATGACGAAAAACCGTTGCAATGGCCTCATTTCCAGTCAATTTTCAGAATGCTCAAAACTAATTAATTCGATGAATTTCAGTAAAATTTCCAGAGCCATTTGAAAGTAGATATTCTAAACTGTGGATTTTGATAATTTTCCAGGCTGGAAATTGCGCATTGAATGAAATATGACTCATCGACGAAACGCTTCCAGGAGATACAAAAATCGTTCCAGTTCCGTCAAATTGAGATACTTTCCAGTGAAATCTTCCAAACTAATTGCTTTTGGCGTCCTCTTTCGAATGAGACCCCTTTTATTTGATTTCCGAACAAAAAATTTTTTTCACCAAAAAAATCATGGGCTATAGGCTAGTGATTTTTGGCGATTTTGAGTGAAATTTTTTTTGCAAAAATTTTGATGCCATTCGAAGGAGCATGTCAAAAGATGGTGTTCTAGTTGGTTTTCCCGTTCCCTGGAGCCTGGAAACATGGAAAAAATGACGAAAAACCGTTGCAATGGCCTCATTTCCAGTCAATTTTCAGAATGCTCAAAATTAATTAATTCGATGAATTTCAGTAAAATTTCCAGGGCCATTTGAAAGTAGATATTCTAAACTGTGGATTTTGATAATTTTCCAGGCTGGAAATTGCGCATTGAATGAAATATGACTCATCAACGAAACGCTTCCAGGAGATACAAAAATCGTTCCAGTTCCATCAAATTAAGATACTTTCCAGTGAAATCTTCCAAACTAATTGCTTTTGGCGTCCTCTTTCGAATGAGACCCCTTTTATTTGATTTCCGAACAAAAAATTTTTTTCACCAAAAAAATCATGGGCTATAGGCTAGTGATTTTTGGCGATTTTGAGTGAAATTTTTTTTGCAAAAATTTTGATGCCATTCGAAGGAGCATGTCAAAAGATGGTGTTCTAGTTGGTTTTCCCGTTCCCTGGAGCCTGGAAACATGGAAAAAATGACGAAAAACCGTTGCAATGGCCTCATTTCCAGTCAATTTTCAGAATGCTCAAAACTAATTAATTCGATGAATTTCAGTAAAATTTCCAGAGCCATTTGAAAGTAGATATTCTAAACTGTGGATTTTGATAATTTTCCAGGCTGGAAATTGCGCATTGAATGAAATATGACTCATCGACGAAACGCTTCCAGGAGATACAAAAATCGTTCCAGTTCCGTCAAATTGAGATACTTTCCAGTGAAATCTTCCAAACTAATTGCTTTTGGCGTCCTCTTTCGAATGAGACCCCTTTTATTTGATTTCCGAACAAAAAATTTTTTTCACCAAAAAAATCATGGGCTATAGGCTAGTGATTTTTGGCGATTTTGAGTGAAATTTTTTTTGCAAAAATTTTGATGCCATTCGAAGGAGCATGTCAAAAGATGGTGTTCTAGTTGGTTTTCCCGTTCCCTGGAGCCTGGAAACATGGAAAAAATGACGAAAAACCGTTGCAATGGCCTCATTTCCAGTCAATTTTCAGAATGCTCAAAACTAATTAATTCGATGAATTTCAGTAAAATTTCCAGAGCCATTTGAAAGTAGATATTCTAAACTGTGGATTTTGATAATTTTCCAGGCTGGAAATTGCGCATTGAATGAAATATGACTCATCGACGAAACGCTTCCAGGAGATACAAAAATCGTTCCAGTTCCGTCAAATTGAGATACTTTCCAGTGAAATCTTCCAAACTAATTGCTTTTGGCGTCCTCTTTCGAATGAGACCCCTTTTATTTGATTTCCGAACAAAAAATTTTTTTCACCAAAAAAATCATGGGCTATAGGCTAGTGATTTTTGGCGATTTTGAGTGAAATTTTTTTTGCAAAAATTTTGATGCCATTCGAAGGAGCATGTCAAAAGATGGTGTTCTAGTTGGTTTTCCCGTTCCCTGGAGCCTGGAAACATGGAAAAAATGACGAAAAACCGTTGCAATGGCCTCATTTCCAGTCAATTTTCAGAATGCTCAAAACTAATTAATTCGATGAATTTCAGTAAAATTTCCAGGGCCATTTGAAAGTAGATATTCTAAACTGTGAATTTTGATAATTTTCCAGGCTGGAAATTGCGCATTGAATAAAATATGACTCATCGACGAAACGCTTCCAGGCGATACAAAAATCGTTCCAGTTCCGTCAAATTGAGATACTTTCCAGTGAAATCTTCCAAACTAATTGCTTTTGGCGTCCTCTTTCGAATGAGACCCCTTTTATTTGATTTCCGAACAAAAAATTTTTTTCACCAAAAAAATCATGGGCTAGTGATTTTTGGCGATTTTGAGTGAAATTTTTTTTGCAAAAATTTTGATGCCATTCCAAGGAGCATGTCAAAAAACGGTGTTCTAGTTGGTTTTCCCGTTCCCTGGAGCCTGGAAACATGGAAAAAATGACGAAAAACCGTTGCAATGGCCTCATTTCCAGTCAATTTTCAGAATGCTCAAAACTAATTAATTCGATGAATTTCAGTAAAATTTCCAGGGCCATTTGAAAGTAGATATTCTAAACTGTGAATTTTGATAATTTTCCAGGCTGGAAATTGCGCATTGAATGAAATATGACTCATCGACGAAACGCTTCCAGGAGATACAAAAATCGTTCCAGTTCCGTCAAATTGAGATACTTTCCAGTGAAATCTTCCAAACTAATTGCTTTTGGCGTCCTCTTTCGAATGAGACCCCTTTTATTTGATTTCCGAACAAAAAATTTTTTTCACCAAAAAAGTCATGGGCTATAGGCCAGTGATTTTTGGCGATTTTGAGTGAAATTTTTTTTGCAAAAATTTTGATGCCATTCGAAAGAGCATGTCAAAAAATGGTGTTCTAGTTGGTTTTCCCGTTCCCTGGAGCCTGGAAACATGGAAAAAATGACGAAAAACCGTTGCAATGGCCTCATTTCCAGTCAATTTTCAGAATGCTCAAAACTAATTAATTCGATGAATTTCAGTAAAATTTCCAGGGCCATTTGAAAGTAGATATTCTAAACTGTGAATTTTGATAATTTTCCAGGCTGGAAATTGCGCAATGAATGAAATATGACTCATCGACGAAACGCTTCCAGGAGATACAAAAATCGTTCCAGTTCCGTCAAATTGAGATACTTTCCAGTGAAATCTTCCAAACTAATTGCTTTTGGCGTCCTCTTTCGAATGAGACCCCTTTTATTTGATTTCCGAACAAAAAATTTTTTTCACCAAAAAAATCATGGGCTATAGGCCAGTGATTTTTGGCGATTTTGAGTGAAATTTTTTTTGCAAAAATTTTGATGCCATTCGAAAGAGCATGTCAAAAAATGGTGTTCTAGTTGGTTTTCCCGTTCCCTGGAGCCTGGAAACATGGAAAAAATGACGAAAAACCGTTGCAATGGCCTCATTTCCAGTCAATTTTCAGAATGCTCAAAACTAATTAATTCGATGAATTTCAGTAAAATTTCCAGGGCCATTTGAAAGTAGATATTCTAAACTGTGAATTTTGATAATTTTCCAGGCTGGAAATTGCGCATTGAATGAAATATGACTCATCGACGAAACGCTTCCAGGAGATACAAAAATCGTTCCAGTTCCGTCAAATTGAGATACTTTCCAGTGAAATCTTCCAAACTAATTGCTTTTGGCGTCCTCTTTCGAATGAGACCCCTTTTATTTGATTTCCGAACAAAAAATTTTTTTCACCAAAAAAATCATGGGCTATAGGCCAGTGATTTTTGGCGATTTTGAGTGAAATTTTTTTTGCAAAAATTTTGATGCCATTCGAAAGAGCATGTCAAAAAATGGTGTTCTAGTTGGTTTTCCCGTTCCCTGGAGCCTGGAAACATGGAAAAAATGACGAAAAACCGTCGCAATGGCGTCATTTCCAGTCAATTTTCAGAATGCTCAAAATTAATTAATTCGATGAATTTCAGTAAAATTTCCAGGGCCATTTGAAAGTAGATATTCTAAACTGTGGATTTTGATAATTTTCCAGGCTGGAAATTGCGCATTGAATGAAATATGACTCATCGACGAAACGCTTCCAGGAGATACAAAAATCGTTCCAGTTCCGTCAAATTGAGATACTTTCCAGTGAAATCTTCCAAACTAATTGCTTTTGGCGTCCTCTTTCGAATGAGACCCCTTTTATTTGATTTCCGAACAAAAAATTTTTTTCACCAAAAAAATCATGGGCTATAGGCTAGTGATTTTTGGCGATTTTGAGTGAAATTTTTTTTGCAAAAATTTTGATGCCATTCGAAGGAGCATGTCAAAAGATGGTGTTCTAGTTGGTTTTCCCGTTCCCTGGAGCCTGGAAACATGGAAAAAATGACGAAAAACCGTTGCAATGGCCTCATTTCCAGTCAATTTTCAGAATGCTCAAAACTAATTAATTCGATGAATTTCAGTAAAATTTCCAGAGCCATTTGAAAGTAGATATTCTAAACTGTGGATTTTGATAATTTTCCAGGCTGGAAATTGCGCATTGAATGAAATATGACTCATCGACGAAACGCTTCCAGGAGATACAAAAATCGTTCCAGTTCCGTCAAATTGAGATACTTTCCAGTGAAATCTTCCAAACTAATTGCTTTTGGCGTCCTCTTTCGAATGAGACCCCTTTTATTTGATTTCCGAACAAAAAATTTTTTTCACCAAAAAAATCATGGGCTATAGGCTAGTGATTTTTGGCGATTTTGAGTGAAATTTTTTTTGCAAAAATTTTGATGCCATTCGAAGGAGCATGTCAAAAGATGGTGTTCTAGTTGGTTTTCCCGTTCCCTGGAGCCTGGAAACATGGAAAAAATGACGAAAAACCGTTGCAATGGCCTCATTTCCAGTCAATTTTCAGAATGCTCAAAATTAATTAATTCGATGAATTTCAGTAAAATTTCCAGGGCCATTTGAAAGTAGATATTCTAAACTGTGGATTTTGATAATTTTCCAGGCTGGAAATTGCGCATTGAATGAAATATGACTCATCAACGAAACGCTTCCAGGAGATACAAAAATCGTTCCAGTTCCATCAAATTAAGATACTTTCCAGTGAAATCTTCCAAACTAATTGCTTTTGGCGTCCTCTTTCGAATGAGACCCCTTTTATTTGATTTCCGAACAAAAAATTTTTTTCACCAAAAAAATCATGGGCTATAGGCTAGTGATTTTTGGCGATTTTGAGTGAAATTTTTTTTGCAAAAATTTTGATGCCATTCGAAGGAGCATGTCAAAAGATGGTGTTCTAGTTGGTTTTCCCGTTCCCTGGAGCCTGGAAACATGGAAAAAATGACGAAAAACCGTTGCAATGGCCTCATTTCCAGTCAATTTTCAGAATGCTCAAAACTAATTAATTCGATGAATTTCAGTAAAATTTCCAGAGCCATTTGAAAGTAGATATTCTAAACTGTGGATTTTGATAATTTTCCAGGCTGGAAATTGAGCATTGAATGAAATATGACTCATCGACGAAACGCTTCCAGGAGATACAAAAATCGTTCCAGTTCCGTCAAATTGAGATACTTTCCAGTGAAATCTTCCAAACTAATTGCTTTTGGCGTCCTCTTTCGAATGAGACCCCTTTTATTTGATTTCCGAACAAAAAATTTTTTTCACCAAAAAAATCATGGGCTATAGGCTAGTGATTTTTGGCGATTTTGAGTGAAATTTTTTTTGCAAAAATTTTGATGCCATTCGAAGGAGCATGTCAAAAGATGGTGTTCTAGTTGGTTTTCCCGTTCCCTGGAGCCTGGAAACATGGAAAAAATGACGAAAAACCGTTGCAATGGCCTCATTTCCAGTCAATTTTCAGAATGCTCAAAATTAATTAATTCGATGAATTTCAGTAAAATTTCCAGGGCCATTTGAAAGTAGATATTCTAAACTGTGGATTTTGATAATTTTCCAGGCTGGAAATTGCGCATTGAATGAAATATGACTCATCAACGAAACGCTTCCAGGAGATACAAAAATCGTTCCAGTTCCATCAAATTAAGATACTTTCCAGTGAAATCTTCCAAACTAATTGCTTTTGGCGTCCTCTTTCGAATGAGACCCCTTTTATTTGATTTCCGAACAAAAAATTTTTTTCACCAAAAAAATCATGGGCTATAGGCTAGTGATTTTTGGCGATTTTGAGTGAAATTTTTTTTGCAAAAATTTTGATGCCATTCGAAGGAGCATGTCAAAAGATGGTGTTCTAGTTGGTTTTCCCGTTCCCTGGAGCCTGGAAACATGGAAAAAATGACGAAAAACCGTTGCAATGGCCTCATTTCCAGTCAATTTTCAGAATGCTCAAAACTAATTAATTCGATGAATTTCAGTAAAATTTCCAGAGCCATTTGAAAGTAGATATTCTAAACTGTGGATTTTGATAATTTTCCAGGCTGGAAATTGCGCATTGAATGAAATATGACTCATCGACGAAACGCTTCCAGGAGATACAAAAATCGTTCCAGTTCCGTC
Organism: Leptarthrus brevirostris; assembly: GCA_964036015.1. NCBI lineage: Eukaryota > Metazoa > Arthropoda > Insecta > Diptera > Asilidae > Leptarthrus > Leptarthrus brevirostris. The sequence goes on from OZ038373.1 coordinate 14,776,611, forward strand.
AAATTGAGATACTTTCCAGTGAAATCTTCCAAACTAATTGCTTTTGGCGTCCTCTTTCGAATGAGACCCCTTTTATTTGATTTCCGAACAAAAAATTTTTTTCACCAAAAAAATCATGGGCTATAGGCTAGTGATTTTTGGCGATTTTGAGTGAAATTTTTTTTGCAAAAATTTTGATGCCATTCGAAGGAGCATGTCAAAAAATGGTGTTCTAGTTGGTTTTCCCGTTCCCTGGAGCCTGGAAACATGGAAAAAATGACGAAAAACCGTTGCAATGGCTTCATTTCCAGTCAATTTTCAGAATGCTCAAAACTAATTAATTCGATGAATTTCAGTAAAATTTCCAGGGCCATTTGAAAGTAGATATTCTAAACTGTGGATTTTGATAATTTTCCAGGCTGGAAATTGCGCATTGAATGAAATATGACTCATCGACGAAACGCTTCCAGGAGATACAAAAATCGTTCCAGTTCCGTCAAATTGAGATACTTTCCAGTGAAATCTTCCAAACTAATTGCTTTTGGCGTCCTCTTTCGAATGAGACCCCTTTTATTTGATTTCCGAACAAAAAATTTTTTTCACCAAAAAAATCATGGGCTATAGGCTAGTGATTTTTGGCGATTTTGAGTGAAATTTTTTTTGCAAAAATTTTGATGCCATTCGAAGGAGCATGTCAAAAGATGGTGTTCTAGTTGGTTTTCCCGTTCCCTGGAGCCCGGAAACATGGAAAAAATGACGAAAAACCGTTGCAATGGCCTCATTTCCAGTCAATTTTCAGAATGCTCAAAACTAATTAATTCGATGAATTTCAGTAAAATTTCCAGAGCCATTTGAAAGTAGATATTCTAAACTGTGGATTTTGATAATTTTCCAGGCTGGAAATTGCGCATTGAATGAAATATGACTCATCGACGAAACGCTTCCAGGAGATACAAAAATCGTTCCAGTTCCGTCAAATTGAGATACTTTCCAGTGAAATCTTCCAAACTAATTGCTTTTGGCGTCCTCTTTCGAATGAGACCCCTTTTATTTGATTTCCGAACAAAAAATTTTTTTCACCAAAAAAATCATTGGCTATAGGCTAGTGATTTTTGGCGATGTTGAGTGAAATTTTTTTTGCAAAAATTTTGATGCCATTCGAAGGAGCATGTCAAAAAATGGTGTTCTAGTTGGTTTTCCCGTTCCCTGGAGCCTGGAAACATGGAAAAAATGACGAAAAACCGTTGCAATGGCCTCATTTCCAGTCAATTTTCAGAATGCTCAAAATTAATTAATTCGATGAATTTCAGTAAAATTTCCAGGGCCATTTGAAAGTAGATATTCTAAACTGTGGATTTTGATAATTTTCCAGGCTGGAAATTGCGCATTGAATGAAATATGACTCATCGACGGAACGCTTCCAGGAGATACAAAAATCGTTCCAGTTCCGTCAAATTGAGATACTTTCCAGTGAAACCTTCCAAACTAATTGCTTTTGGCGTCCTATTTCGAATGAGACCCCTTTCATTTGATTTCGGAACAAAAAATTTTTTTCACCAAAAAAATCATGGGCTATAGGCCAGTGATTTTTGGCGATTTTGAGTGAAATTTTTTTTGCAAAAATTTTGATGCCATTCGAAAGAGCATGTCAAAAAATGGTGTTCTAGTTGGTTTTCCCGTTCCCTGGAGCCTGGAAACATGGAAAAAATGACGAAAAACCGTTGCAATGGCCTCATTTCCAGTCAATTTTCAGAATGCTCAAAATTAATTAATTCGATGAATTTCAGTAAAATTTCCAGGGCCATTTGAAAGTAGATATTCTAAACTGTGGATTTTGATAATTTTCCAGGCTGGAAATTGCGCATTGAATGAAAAATGACTCATCGACGAAACGCTTCCAGGAGATACAAAAATCGTTCCAGGTCCGTCAAATTGTGATACTTTCCAGTGAAACCTTCCAAACTAATTGCTTTTGGCGTCCTCTTTCGAATGAGACCCCTTTCATTTGATTTCGGAACAAAAAATTTTTTTCACCAAAAAAATCATGGGCTATAGGCTAGTGATTTTTGGCGATTTTGAGTGAAATTTTTTTTGCAAAAATTTTGATGCCATTCCAAGGAGCATGTCAAAAAACGGTGTTCTAGTTGGTTTTCCCGTTCCCTGGAGCCTGGAAACATGGAAAAAATGACGAAAAACCGTTGCAATGGCCTCATTTCCAGTCAATTTTCAGAATGCTCAAAACTAATTAATTCGATGAATTTCAGTAAAATTTCCAGGGCCATTTGAAAGTAGATATTCTAAACTGTGAATTTTGATAATTTTCCAGGCTGGAAATTGCGCATTGAATAAAATATGACTCATCGACGAAACGCTTCCAGGCGATACAAAAATCGTTCCAGTTCCGTCAAATTGAGATACTTTCCAGTGAAATCTTCCAAACTAATTGCTTTTGGCGTCCTCTTTCGAATGAGACCCCTTTTATTTGATTTCCGAACAAAAAATTTTTTTCACCAAAAAAATCATGGGCTAGTGATTTTTGGCGATTTTGAGTGAAATTTTTTTTGCAAAAATTTTGATGCCATTCCAAGGAGCATGTCAAAAAACGGTGTTCTAGTTGGTTTTCCCGTTCCCTGGAGCCTGGAAACATGGAAAAAATGACGAAAAACCGTTGCAATGGCCTCATTTCCAGTCAATTTTCAGAATGCTCAAAACTAATTAATTCGATGAATTTCAGTAAAATTTCCAGGGCCATTTGAAAGTAGATATTCTAAACTGTGAATTTTGATAATTTTCCAGGCTGGAAATTGCGCATTGAATGAAATATGACTCATCAACGAAACGCTTCCAGGAGATACAAAAATCGTTCCAGTTCCGTCAAATTGTGATAATTTCCAGTGAAACCTTCCAAACTAATTGCTTTTGGCGTCCTCTTTCGAATGAGACCCCTTTCATTTGATTTCGGAACAAAAAATTTTTTTCACCAAAAAAATCATGGGCTATAGGCCAGTGATTTTTGGCGATTTTGAGTGAAATTTTTTTTGCAAAAATTTTGATGCCATTCGAAAGAGCATGTCAAAAAATGGTGTTCTAGTTGGTTTTCCCGTTCCCTGGAGCCTGGAAACATGGAAAAAATGACGAAAAACCGTTGCAATGGCCTCATTTCCAGTCAATTTTCAGAATGCTCAAAACTAATTAATTCGATGAATTTCAGTAAAATTTCCAGGGCCATTTGAAAGTAGATATTCTTAACTGTGAATTTTGATAATTTTCCAGGCTGGAAATTGCGCATTGAATGAAATATGACTCATCGACGAAACGCTTCCAGGAGATACAAAAATCGTTCCAGTTCCGTAAAATTGAGATACTTTCCAGTGAAATCTTCCAAACTAATTGCTTTTGGCGTCCTCTTTCGAATGAGACCCCTTTTATTTGATTTCCGAACAAAAAATTTTTTTCACCAAAAAAATCATGGGCTATAGGCCAGTGATTTTTGGCGATTTTGAGTGAAATTTTTTTTGCAAAAATTTTGATGCCATTCGAAAGAGCATGTCAAAAAATGGTGTTCTAGTTGGTTTTCCCGTTCCCTGGAGCCTGGAAACATGGAAAAAATGACGAAAAACCGTTGCAATGGCCTCATTTCCAGTCAATTTTCAGAATGCTCAAAATTAATTAATTCGATGAATTTCAGTAAAATTTCCAGGGCCATTTGAAAGTAGATATTCTAAACTGTGGATTTTGATAATTTTCCAGGCTGGAAATTGCGCATTGAATGAAATATGACTCATCGACGAAACGCTTCCAGGAGATACAAAAATCGTTCCAGTTCCGTCAAATTGAGATACTTTCCAGTGAAATCTTCCAAACTAATTGCTTTTGGCGTCCTCTTTCGAATGAGACCCCTTTTATTTGATTTCCGAACAAAATATTTTTTTCACCAAAAAAATCATGGGCTATAGGCCAGTGATTTTTGGCGATTTTGAGTGAAATTTTTTTTGCAAAAATTTTGATGCCATTCGAAAGAGCATGTCAAAAAATGGTGTTCTAGTTGGTTTTCCCGTTCCCTGGAGCCTGGAAACATGGAAAAAATGACGAAAAACCGTTGCAATGGCCTCATTTCCAGTCAATTTTCAGAATGCTCAAAATTAATTAATTCGATGAATTTCAGTAAAATTTCCAGGGCCATTTGAAAGTAGATATTCTAAACTGTGGATTTTGATAATTTTCCAGGCTGGAAATTGCGCATTGAATGAAATATGACTCATCGACGAAACGCTTCCAGGAGATACAAAAATCGTTCCAGTTCCGTCAAATTGAGATACTTTCCAGTGAAATCTTCCAAACTAATTGCTTTTGGCGTCCTCTTTCGAATGAGACCCCTTTTATTTGATTTCCGAACAAAATATTTTTTTCACCAAAAAAATCATGGGCTATAGGCCAGTGATTTTTGGCGATTTTGAGTGAAATTTTTTTTGCAAAAATTTTGATGCCATTCGAAAGAGCATGTCAAAAAATGGTGTTCTAGTTGGTTTTCCCGTTCCCTGGAGCCTGGAAACATGGAAAAAATGACGAAAAACCGTTGCAATGGCCTCATTTCCAGTCAATTCTCAGAATGCTCAAAATTAATTAATTCGATGAATTTCAGTAAAATTTCCAGGGCCATTTGAAAGTAGATATTCTAAACTGTGGATTTTGATAATTTTCCAGGCTGGAAATTGCGCATTGAATGAAATATGACTCATCGACGAAACGCTTCCAGGCGATACAAAAATCGTTCCAGTTCCGTAAAATTGAGATACTTTCCAGTGAAATCTTCCAAACTAATTGCTTTTGGCGTCCTCTTTCGAATGAGACCCCTTTTATTTGATTTCCGAACAAAAAATTTTTTTCACCAAAAAAATCATGGGCTATAGGCTAGTGATTTTTGGCGATTTTGAGTGAAATTTTTTTTGCAAAAATTTTGATGCCATTCGAAAGAGCATGTCAAAAAATGGTGTTCTAGTTGGTTTTCCCGTTCCCTGGAGCCTGGAAACATGGAAAAAATGACGAAAAACCGTTGCAATGGCCTCATTTCCAGTCAATTTTCAGAATGCTCAAAACTAATTAATTCGATGAATTTCAGTAAAATTTCCAGGGCCATTTGAAAGTAGATATTCTAAACTGTGAATTTTGATAATTTTCCAGGCTGGAAATTGCGCATTGAATGAAATATGACTCATCGACGAAACGCTTCCAGGAGATACAAAAATCGTTCCAGTTCCGTCAAATTGAGATACTTTCCAGTAAAATCTTCCAAACTAATTGCTTTTGGCGTCCTCTTTCGAATGAGACCCCTTTCATTTGATTTCGGAACAAAAAATTTTTTTCACCAAAAAAATCATGGGCTATAGGCCAGTGATTTTTGGCGATTTTGAGTGAAATTTTTTTTGCAAAAATTTTGATGCTATTCGAAAGAGCATGTCAAAAAATGCTGGTCTAGTTGGTTTTCCCGTTCCCTCGAGCCTGAAAAGATGGAAAAATGACGACAGTAAAGGGAACGGGAAAACCAACTAGAACACCATTTTTTGACATGCTCTTTCGAATAGCATCAAAATTTTTGCAAAAAAAATTTCACTCAAAATCGCCAAAAATCACTGGCCTATAGCCCATGATTTTTTTGGTGAAAAAAATTTTTTGTTCCGAAATCAAATGAAAGGGGTCTCATTCGAAAGAGGACGCCAAAAGCAATTAGTTTGGAAGATTTTACTGGAAAGTATCTCAATTTGACGGAACTGGAACGATTTTTGTATCTCCTGGAAGCGTTTCGTCGATGAGTCATTTTTCATTCAATGCGCAATTTCCAGCCTGGAAAATTATTAAAATCCACAGTTTAGAATATCTACTTTCAAATGGCCCTGGAAATTTTACTGAAATTCATCGAATTACTTAATTTTGAGCATTCTGAAAATTGACTGGAAATGAGGCCATTGCAACGGTTTTTCGTCATTTTTTCCATGTTTCCAGGCTCCAGGGAACGGGAAAACCAACTAGAACACCATTTTTTGACATGCTCTTTCGAATGGCATCAAAATTTTTGCAAAAAAAATTTCACTCAAAATCGCCAAAAATCACTGGCCTATAGCCCATGATTTTTTTGGTGAAAAAAATTTTTTGTTCCGAAATCAAATGAAAGGGGTCTCATTCGAAAGAGGACGCCAAAAGCAATTAGTTTGGAAGGTTTCACTGGAAAGTATCTCAATTTGACGGAACTGGAACGATTCTTGTATCTCCTGGAAGCGTTTCGCCGATGAGTTATGACTCACCTGACCTGGAAAATAATCAAAATCCACAGTTTAGAATATCTACTTTCAAATGGCCCTGGAAATTTTACTGAAATTCATCGAATTAATTAATTTTGAGCATTCTGAAAATTGACTGGAAATGAGGCCATTGCAACGGTTTTTCGTCATTTTTTCCATGTTTCCAGGCTCCAGGGAACGGGAAAACCAACTAGAACACCATTTTTTGACATGCTCTTTCGAATGGCATCAACATTTTTGCAAAAAAAATTTCATCCAGTGATTTTTGGCGATTTTGAGTGAAATTTTTTTTGCAAAAATTTTGATGCCATTCGAAAGAGCATGTCAAAAAATGGTGGTCTAGTTGGTTTTTCCGTTCCCGTTCTCCCCAACCTAATCTAACGTAGAAACCTGGGAACCTAGGACTGGACTGGCATAAGCCGCATAGTGTACAACAGTCTTATTAAGCAGGGACAAAGTAACATGGCCAGTTTCCTCTTTTCAACCATTGAATGCCCCCGGGGTGACCACAGCTTTTAGAATTGCCTGGAGGGAACCCCATTTGGAAACACGTAACACTTGTATGTGTTGGTACTGTTCATTCGAAAACAGTTTATAGTCCTCTCGAGCTGTCTAAATCTTATCGACCACTTAGCTGTTGAAAACAATAGAAAGGTTTCTAGACCTTCATATAAGGTATAAACTGTGGCGATCTATATCGCTACGCCGAACTCAGTTTGCCTACAGAAAGGGTAAACCAACATAGGCTGCTTTACTACAGTAAGTATGAATCATCATCAGTAAGTATGATCATCTAGAGCTGTTGTGCAGAGAGATAGGTACCTAAACTCTTTGGTGGACGCTATGCTAAGAGATCGTGTCATCTCATCTACGCTGTTTCACACCTCCGTATATATCAAGTTAGCGGATGACCACAAGGCGGCGTTCTGCTGCCGTTATTTTTGTCATTGATAGTACGTAGATGATATTTTATTCAGGCTATGCGAGCTTGGCTACGAGGCTATCGGATATACAGACCGTCATACATTACATTACATTACATGACGGTATCGCTTAGGCGTTCATCCGATCTCTATGCAAGGTGATGTCATTGGGTATTCTGACGAAGTTAAATATCTGAATTTCACGCTCAACAACCGCCTAAATTGGATTACCCATTTAAACAACGACCTACGTAAGGCCAAGGAGCCTTTTTTAGAATCTTAATCCAAAGCTGATCCTCTGGTTATATAAAACAACCAGTGGTTGCTGTGCTATCCTATATAGTGGGCCAACGTTTAACATCAGATGCTAATTGCCAAATGCTACAAGCTGCCACGGCTTGCTTGCCTCTCCATAATATAAGCTATGCAGATTTGTCCAACATTTGCCGTGGAGGTATATTAGAACTTACTCACATGCACACCCTTATTTTGAATTCTACTACAATTGAGAGCTCTGAGAGTACAACTTACATCTAATATGCCCGTTGTTAACAATGGTAAGCATCCTACACTGTATCCCTGACATAAGAGTCTGCTTTATAATAGACTACATAATCATGATCATGTACAGGAAGTTCAGTATTCTCATTCATGTACGCACAGACTGGGATGACGATGTCCTTAGACTGGATCCTAGCGGCCTTAATTGGTTTACAGATCGCTCCAAAAACAGAACATGGCGGTTATGATGGTATCTGTGTACCTAATACTAAAGTCCCGATCGCAATGGGCAAATAGCCCAGTGTATTTTAGGCAAAAATCCATGTCATTGAAGCCTGCGCACTTCTTAATCTCAAAAGGTGCTGTTATTACTATCCAATAAAGTGACTCTCACGGTACTCTCGTCATGGCGTTTTTCATTAAAACTCGTTAAAGAGTGCTACTGCATCGAATCCACTCTAACAAAGCCTGACCGGGACACTCCGATATTGAAGGAAACGAGGTGACTGATGAACTAGCTAGGGAGGGTTCATCATCTCGATATCAGGGTCCTGAACCCCACTACTAGTATTGGCTGGTCATTGACCCTGACAAAATAATGGGAATGAGAGTCAACAGTCTCGTACTGAGAACTCCTACGGTCCCACTACTGGCAGACCCTTTCCCTACACTGAAATCACCCCCTTAAGCAAAGCGGACCTCAGGTTGCTAATCAACTACCTATCTGAACGCTACGGGTTGGGGCATTACTCACATAACTTAGGCCTGTCTAATCAAACAGAGTGTCGTCTGAGTCTAGAGGGCGATGAAACTGCAACACACATTTTGTGCAATTTTCCTACCTTAACATTGGCTAGAAGAAGAGTTTTCAACCAGGAGTTTCTGAGCTCTATTAATGTTCATTCGACTTCTATTAAAGACATTCTTGCGTTCCTTATCGTAGCCGAACGTCTTTTACATTAACGCAGTGCCCACCATATGGGTAACCACGGACGCTTTCAAATACTATTAAAGTATATTAGTTTATTTGCATCGTGATAATCCTTAAAGAAGTAAAGGGATCTAAGGAGGAAAGTTTACAGGAGGTCTGATAAAGTGGTGGTTCAATTGATGCTGACAAAGAATACTCTACCCTAACTTATAAATCAGAAAGAGTCGTCTTAATCCGCAAGGGGATTCACTATGAACAATAAAAAGAATTAAAAATCCGAATCCTTCCTCAAATACTAACTTAAGTCCTACTTAAATATACGCCACATTTCCTCCAAATCAAACACTTATTCATCACACTCGAAAAGAATTACACAATACTTCGCTCCTTCGTGGTCGTTTACATCTTGTGGACTACTACAAGCCCCAAGCTGTTGAGCTTTCCTCTTTCTTTTATAATTTGCCCTATATGTGGGTGCATCCTTCGTTATGCTTGAATTACATCCTTTGACAGGACGATAGGCAAAAGGGGGGTTGTATATCAGCCAACAATGATGTGGTAATTAACAATTCTCATGCTCTCAAAAGCGCCGGATGTATGCCCGCAGCAGCTTATGTCACTTTTCCCTTTATGGATACGCTTGGCTTGCTACATTGTAACGAGTGCATCCTTTCCTGCTGTTGCTCTAACTAAAGCTCTATTATACCTGCTAAGGCATTCAACACGCTTGACTTGGCTGATTCTTGATGAGGCCCCAGGTTGTTTCTCATTCTGTGAAACGTTTTCTTTGAGCTTCTTTCGGTGACTCGGTGCATCCCTTTGATGTTGAAGTACCTCACGAACGTTTTCTACAATTGCCATTATCTTTCAAAGTGTATGCACGTTTTTTATGGGATTTCGGCGGAGGGGAGTGGGACTGTTTCATTATTGTGAGAGTTTTTTTTTTTAATCAAAATTAGCTCTTCGAGGGAGTTTCCAACCAGTCTTTGGTTTTCCTGTTAATTACCACCGAGTAGCTCGTTATGATTGTCAAACAGGATGCTGCTGAAGGTATGGAGAGATGGAGAGGAAGTTTTTATCTTAATATACTTCATTCAGTTAGAGATTCACTCGAGATAGCCTTAATTATCTTCCTCTCTAATGACATCAGTATTGTTCAGTCTTGTCGTCACGGACAGCTATGAACGGGCTTCAGGCTTTGAAGTATGTTACGTTTATTTGCAACAGGTTGTAAAGGAGTCAGTCAAATAGTCTAGAAAGTAGGAGGAACATAGGGAGAACTTAAGAAGGAAAAAATTTTTTTAGGTTACCAAGTAATTACTCTTTTCCAAGAATATAAGTTGGGTTGGCTGCACTCAACAAAGCACAGAATAAGGATGAATTATGTTGTGGTGGTTGGTGTAGTTTGGAAATATAAATACAAGCAAATAGTGTGTGTAAGAATGTATTTAAAAAGAAGTATCAGAAGAATTCTTTTCCATGCTTGAGGGAACAAAAACAGCTGAGCACCGTAGACTCCAGAAACGGCATTGTCTATGTACTTATTGATCCCATTGATAAAGCGTAGCTCATTTTATACATAAGTCCACTTGGACAACTTACAGCGGCCATAGGCGAAACTTAGTTAAGGCATTATCCTTACTCATCGTTATTTTTATTTTTGAATTTTTCATTAACTATATGGTTTTATTCATCAGGTATATAAACTTACAATTAATATTAAACATCCTTTTCTCGAATTCCTTATTACGGTATTTATGGTAATTTCTTGGTAAAATGTAGAAACTCCTTCAACTGTTTGATTAATTTGATATTAATCTTAACCGAACTGGACCATTACAGGGAAGGGGAAAGCTAGTGCGTCATCTGCTATGGCAAGGACGTCATCCACCTCGATGACTAAACTCACTCCCACCGGGGCGGTCCGCGCTCATCCTTCTGCCAACAAAATATAAAAAGGGGTAGCTCGGACGAGAAGGCGACGCACTGACACCTTCATCAAAGCGACCAGGAAGAGGGGGGGGGGGGTGAAGTTATTGAAAGAAAGGCAGGTCTGGCTCGCATGGAAAGAGGACTATTTCGAGCAACTTGTGTGAATCGCTTCACGAAAAATTTCTTTAAGCAGACATCTTCTCGAAGTTGGGAAACTTTGGGATGATTGCAACCTACAAATAATATGGTTAGACGATATCTCAATGCTCTTCAAGTTCTCAAGTTATCGTGATAGGAAAGCAGAGGCCGACGGAGGGAATTGTAAATTCCCTCAAAAAGCAGAATGAAGTTGGACAGCCTTTTCCTTGTCTTTGGCATGATCATGATTCCTTCAGATGGCTGAATGCCAATGAGCGTCTGGCCACATTTAGGCTATCAAGCCTTAAATTCAGTCCGGGCTGTAAGGCAGCAAGGTTGCTGGCGTGTGGACGAACGAATTGAAAGCCTTCTAGCATACGGTGATTCTCATCTGGACACTCTTAAGTATTAGTTATACCTCCAAATGGTTGCAATCGGGCAATGCATCCTAGAATAAAGCCAAGTAACTAATACGGGAGAAGGTAAACTCTTGCAAAATCCAAGGTAGTACTAGGATATGCCGACAGAGTCTGCAGGAATTTCATTCTCACCCAAATCATTCCCACCCAAATCATAGGAATCACATTTAAACAATATAAAAATATTTTTAAAAAGACAAAACGAAGCATTTCTGTAGGAGTAGAGGTGGAGGGGATTGTAGACCCTAATAGATTGGCTGTCTCCATGGTACTTACAACAGAAGCAGCTCTCTTATCTTTTGAACGATCTGCGTAGGTTGCGGAAGCTGGCCTTGTGTCAGCTGAAAATGCTGTAGCAATCCTGGAAGAAGATGCCATTGGCAAAATAATAACTAGCATTTCCTCAGGTGCGGCAGTGGCAGAGGTGCTAGACTCTAATGAGTTGGCTATTTTTAATGTACACGCACTGGAAGATGCGACCTGCCCTGCGAGGCTCTGGGCTTAAGACTATAGCTCTCAAGCGTAAGAGAAGATAGGATAGTAGCAAATGACAAATAGCCGCTAAGACGGACGTGAAGATTCAGGAGGTCGGGAGATTCAACAAATCCCGCTCAACTGACGCGTCACCTGAAGATCCGGTCTGGCAATACGATGTCAAGGTCTGAAACCGGGAACGTCAAAGTATGGTGAAAGTCCAAAAGTGGATCAAGGTGACAGGGCGATTAAGATGGAGGCCTTATCGCACAGCGTGGAGAAGCAGGAGTTGAGCCAAGCAAGAGCGGTCATCAAAAAGTATATCACCTGCTCACAAGAGAACAAATTCCGGAGTGTTTACAGTAGGACGAAAGACAAATGTTTTCCAGGAACGGGCGGCAGCCAACATCAGCGGTAGGCCGACCGTCTCCGTGGCGGCGAGGAATGTCCTGGGGGTCATGGACGCCATTTGGGATAGCAAGAGAAATTCGGTTCAACTAGGCACTTTTAAGGGGCCCCTATTGAAGGCTGACCAACCTTTGGAAAGAAGCTGTGGACCGTAGGGATGTTATTAAAAACATCACAAGAATTATGATCTCTTTCTCGCGAACTTCGAAAAAGGTTGTCGTACTAAACAAGTTGATAAACCAAAAGCAGTGTATTAAAGACAAACCAAGTGGAGAGTGTCTCGAATGCAGAGATGTGGGGACAAAACCTCAGGTGGAGCCAGTCTGATGATCTGGTGTACGACGGAGGATACGAAGCCCGTTAACGAAGCAAGAAATAAATTGAACTGAGATCTTGTAATGGCCTTCGTTAAGATCCTGTCAATAACTTGGGATAATCTAAAGAAACTTTCCGGTAGAGTGACTGGTAGTCAAGCTCAGTAATGAGGAAGACGTCAGGGTTTGGCCAGAACAGAAGAGGGGTGAAGATTATGATAAACGCATGGACTAAGAGGAACAGTGTAGACGGAGGAAGAACTTGAATTCCTGCAGACAGGCTAAGATGCTTGCGTCGACCCAGGGAATCGAGGTTAGGGGCGACAGCAGAATAAATCAGCCGGCTCCCGCTAAGGGAGACTGGGAGGAAATGAAAAGGAACCCCCTTATATGGGAATCTGATGACTGCCATGTTAATTACTATATACGAAGCTTGTCTTAAGCTTGGCTACACCCCGGATTCTTGACAGGCGATGAAAGTGACCTTTATACCCTAGACTCGTCGAGCAAATCAGTCAACAGTGAAGGATTATAGGCCTATGAGCCTGACCTGCCGCCTACTCAAAACGTTGAAAAAGATCTGTGAATGGGAATTGACACTCATACCAAGGAACAACAAGGCACACTTGGCATGACATCACTCCGCGAAGTAAAGAAAAAGGCTTTCTGTACAGGTTAACTAGACAACTAGACTTCTAGACCTGATTGTCGATACAATAACGACGCATAGAGTGAGCCAAGCCATAAAGCATTGGATTTCCGACATGCTACAAAACAAGAAAATCATTGCAGAGCTAGGCGACCAAAGCAGGGAAGGAAGAGCGTTCCGACACACTTTGTATTTGGCATATTGTAGGTGTTGATGATGGAGAACCTCCTACTTTCGATCACCCGTAATCGCTACGGGGTAGTCTAATAAACTAATGATATGGTAATCCTCACAACGGGCATTTGACTGTTGGGTATAAGGAAGGAAGGTTAGGTTAGAGTGGCTGCCTAAGAAGGCACACTTAGGCCAAGGAGGCCCATTGTGAAACCACAAATTAAGGCTGCAAAGATTTTTAAAACCCCATAAAAATACCTAGAGAAGCAGAGGGTGAACCTGTTACCGTCATCGGGAACCATTTGGAGCTCCTGATAAATCAAGCTAGGTCTCTGACGTCAGTGGAGCCTAATTCGGTTAGCTCTTCAAAGAAGGGGGAGCCCAAAAACAGGTTCCTACAGTTGACTAGGGTCGGCCAGTTGCAGAGGAGGAGGAGTATGGTTTCTTCTTCATTATGGAAACTCCTACAGAAGTCGTTTGATTGTTTGAAGGAGCGTCTAGTCTTTTGGCGTGTCTACCTATGAGGCAGTGGCTCGTAATAACGGCTTCGGTACTGCTAATTACTTTGCGTCCGAGTAGGATGAGCTCTTTTGACCGTTTAGGGTCAAGTTTTGGCCATATCTGTCGGGTAATCAGGCAGATGTGTTCCTCCTGCCAATTAATATTTGCAATCATGAGAGATTACTGTGAGAGTTCCAGTTTGCAAGTGGCCAGCGTTTTATCCAGTTGGTGGTTTATGTCCGAATCAGGACGAGTGGTTCCGATTCTCTTCAGTTACCCGGAACATTACTATGTCCATGCACCCAGATGAGCCGTACTTTGATGTGCTCAGCTATGTCATTCAGAGCTAAGCGACATGTTACAACCGTTTTGGAGGTAGTATATACTCCCGTGAGGGATTTAATTGCGGCCTGACTATCTGTGAAAAACATATGTTGTCTCTAGGTAGCGTTAAATGATTCAGGCGGTCCGCGGCTAGTTTTATAGCCATGATTTCCACCTGCAACATGTTGCAGTAGTCACGTAAGCGGAAAGAGAAATCGAGGTCCAAATGCTACGAGAAGACACCTACTTTGCCTTCTAGTTTGGAGCCGTCATGCACTGACTCCCCCCATTGGGGTGGACCTTCCTTCCATTACGATCTGGTGGGAAAGGAGGAGTCGAATTTAGTTCCAAAGAAAGCCTGACCGAAGTCGGTTCTTTGCCAGGTCTGGATTGAGTTAAGCCTAATGGCAGTTGAGGATGCGGTTTGCTTACCAAAGAGATCTAACGGTAGAAGGTGAAGGATAGTGTTCAGGGCTTTAGGTGGTGTAATTCTAAGGACTACTGTTATCAGCAGTGTTGCCATCCTCTGAAATCTCTCAATAATGGGCTGTTAGATCTTTCGAAAAGAAGATGGAAGACCACCATGTGTCGTATCGCGAAGACCATGTGGAAAACCTATGATCAAAAGAAGACTTATTGCCTATTTAACTTAACTCGGATGCAATGTAGAATTATGGTTGGGTTCTACACCGGGCAATGGATTACGGGGGTGCATGCGCTAAGAAGTGGTGTTTCCGATACTGATTTGTGCAAACATTGTCAGGAACCCAATACAAAAGAAACTTTATAGCACCTATTATAATTGTCCTGCGCTTTCCAGCACAAGAAAGGAAGTACTAGGCAACCAGTTAATTGAAGCATTAAAAGAAGCCTCAAAAATCAACAAGAAAATCATTCTGAAGTTCGCGACTGAAACGGGTGCCTTTGATACTAATAGAGTAGTTAACTGACGATCGCAAAAGGACACCTCCAGGACGTGGGACATATGACCTTGATAGCGCTATAGACCAGATGCGGTATATACGAAGCTTTTTTTGCTACCACAAGTATGTTGTGTGAAGTATAACACTATAAACACTTCCCAGTTACAGTCATCACCGCTTTTTGTATTATTTAAATTGGCGGAGTTGCCAAGAATACTCAAATTCAAATTAAATATTTTTTCAAAAATTCGCTAATAAAATTTTCTTAGAGTACAAAAACACAAATTTCTGGTGGATGTGCACTTCAAAGAAATTGAATCCTCAGCAATATGAAAAATATCAGCCGCTTGCACCAGTGAAACAGTTCCCAGCGAACGAGTAACTCTTAACCTCTAGAAAAATGAGAACCTTTCAAGAAACCACAGGTATTCCCGCCATTAACCTCAGCAATAAATAAAAGAAACGTCGTCAACTCTTTTGTCGGTAGTCGTCTTACTTGCCAATTTTCTTTAAACTTTTCTCGAATTGCTCGTTAAAAGTCCTTGAGAATGAACGCAAAATGCTTCTATATCTTGTAGTTTCAGACAGGTTTCGAATAATATATTCACTTGGGTATCCTACAAAGAAATTTGGATTTCGAAATCAAATAACGAATATGTCATGCATCTATGACAACCCCTAGCTCTGAATATGACCATACTCAAAACAGGCAGACACAAAGCAATTTATTTCAACATCGTCGAAGAGTCTTGTAAGATACCCACCGACTGTTCCTACTATAAGATACACAAAAACTGAGAAAAGACGACGAGGTGCTGCGACCAGAAGAGCAGGAAGATAAAGCGATCCAAACTTAACTTTCAAAGTGTATCATTAAACATCAAAGTAATGACAGAATTTGTGAGGATTCTTTGAAATTCGCTGGCAAAGTGGATCGCACTTGAACCATTCGACGAAGGAAGGGAAAAAAAAGCACAAACGGCAACAGCTGAACCATTAAAATTTGTCAGAACGTATCTGGCCTCAGACGCATCTCAGATAGGAGGTAAGTGGATCACAAGGAGCCAATATCAACTTTAAAGGTATCGCGTTTCGCAAAGTGTTTGATCCGCCCGAAGAATCTATAGCGAAATAATTTTAATGAGTCTCTGGAAGGGATCAGATGTTTCACGGGGCATATGCACGGCTTATATTTGTGTGCCGTAGTAGCGAAAATGGTTAAATCTGTCCAGAATGGTTTCTTATTTTCGGTCTACTAGGCTTGAGCTGTAATTCTGGTTTGCCCCGTCTAGCTGCATTTTACGCTATCGACAAGATTAAGGGTATCAAGAACGCCGCCACAGCTGGACACATATCGGAATGGACATTTCAAACCGCGAGCAAATTTACTTTTTTGCTGCCTGCTCGATCTGATGTACGTGTGCAGTACGTCTATAGTGCAAAATGCAGGCGGCATCCTTTGAACATTTTCCGCATGTTTATCTTATCCAAAACGAGAAAATTAAAACTCATCCACTAACCATTTTTTTTTTCAGGTTCATCTCATCCCCTTGTGATGGTCGATTGTATATGGAGAGGGGTCGAGTTTCGAGTGTCCCTTCGACGGCAGCATAACCAGCTGCTGAGGACTGAAAAAGAGACCGACTCTTGTCGGCATCGACTGTATCTTTTTGCCGATGACTGAACTAACGTTTCCATTATCATCAGAGGAATCATATCAATCATCTCCGCTTAACTTGGCTTGATGTGACGAAATGGATTTTGCTTTTATCTCATTGATACGACTGTAGACGGAACCGTAGAGCGGTGTTCTACCATGAATGGACCCCTCCGATTATACGAGAGATACCGAAACTCAAAGAGTTGTGGCATATGATTGAATGGATGCTGGAAACTAAGTATAGACTGCATTTATTAGATGAATATTCGTCTTTTGTGCTCTGTTAATCAATAATCGGTCTGACATGTGGGGAGGTAGTTCGTGTTGAAAAATTTATCGTCATCGTTCAAGGGTATGGGAGGGTGAGTTTTATTTATTACTCATTTTCTATGAAAAAATTTAACATAAGATGCAGAAGCACGAGGAACAATTTCATTAGTCAAAATATATCGCGAAACCATTACTACATCAAATAGTGGTTCTATTCATTTTCTGCACATTAGACATACAGCTGGCAGTACCTGATCTAATTGTAATTTTTAAAATTGTTCTGATTATGCTTCCGGTCCACCAGGCACCTATGT
This sequence comes from Leptarthrus brevirostris, assembly GCA_964036015.1. NCBI lineage: Eukaryota > Metazoa > Arthropoda > Insecta > Diptera > Asilidae > Leptarthrus > Leptarthrus brevirostris. The sequence goes on from OZ038373.1 coordinate 14,793,741, forward strand.
ATCTCCCTATTGCTGAACAGCGACAATTGTAATAAGATCAAATGCAAATATTAAGATAAAAGTGCGAAAAACAAAGATTTGAGAATGAAAGTACGTGGAATGCTGCCATCATCCATTCTTTCAGTTGCTAACGAAAAATTTTTCTACATTCTAACTAACTTGTAGCAGCATTTATTAGGTTACGGTGGCGGCTATCAGCCCTACAGCCGATCAGCCTCACATAGACCTATCAGTAGTCCGTTGTGTTACGACATCCGTGGAATCGTGCCCGATTGCCGGGTTTATCTAAAACCGTCCACAGCTATTAATAAACCTTAGGAGCTGCTTCAGCCCGATGCCGGCTATATTACCCATGCCACCTAAGAAGTACACGCCCATTGCATTGTACCTTCTTTTTGCTAGGCCCGGGCATTCGCAGAGCAAGTGCTGAATGCTCTCCACCTCTTCCTCGTCCATACAGCTTCGGCAGAAGTCACTCGTGGGAACTCGCAGCCGTTCTGCGTGTCTACCAAAAAGACAGTGGCCAGTAATAACTGCCACAATGTTTCGGAGGTTTATCCGGCTTCCGTTTAGCAGGAACGCGGTTTTTCTCAAATCCCATTCAGGCCACAGCTGCCTTGATAGGCTGCATGTGGTTAAGTTACTCCATCTCTGCTTTGCGAGCTGAATAGCCTTAAGGTCAATTTCTCTCTTTACTGATTCTAGCGGCCATCCGATCTGTCAATAGAGGAATCATCCAATTGTGTTCCCTCCTTTGCCAGCTTATCAGCTGCCTCATTCCCTTGAACACCACTGTGACCAGGGACCCAGCAGAGAGTTACCTAACGTCCGGAGACCAGCCAGACATCTGCCGACCAGCCGTGACCTGACTAAGTTTGAGTCCAGCGCCTTGATAGCTGCTTCGCTGTCGATGTACATTGGTTGGTTTGGGCGCTCGTGTATTAGTGCTACCGCCCTTTCTATGGCCAAGATCTCCGCTTGGAATACACTGCAATGATCCGGTAGCCGGTACCTACTGCGTATGCTTAGGCAGTCCGAGAAGACCCCCGCTCCCACTCCATCCTCCGGCTTAGACGCATCCATGAAGACCGATATTTCTGCACCGGTGGCATCCCCCCACTCTTCCCACTCTTCTCTAGTTGGGATTATTGTGGGAGAAGGCCTTCCCAAAACTAAGTAGTGGGGTGGTGTAGTCGGTGTTCACCTGCAGATAGCCTCCCTATGGCCGTTATCAGAGCTCTTCCAGCAATTGGACTCTTTCAGTTTTACGGCACTGCGTGCAGCTATACTTTTGCCATCGACGTCGAGCGGTAGGAGATGGAGCATAGTCTCCATTGCAGCCGTTGGCGTTGTGGTTATAGCTCCGGAGATGCCCAAGCAGGCAGCAGTTTGAATCTTGTTTGTTTTCTTTAGATTGCTCTCCTTCCCTAGAGCAGTCCACCAGACTATTATGCCATAGGTTTGAATAGGTCTTACTATGGAGGTATACATCCAGTGGACAATACGTGGGCTTATGCCACATTTCTTGCCAAACATCCTCTTGCAGGCGTAGAACGCTATTGACGCCTTCTTCACGCGTTCATCTATGTTCATGCCCCAGCTTAGTTTGGAGTCGAGTATGACCCCTAGATACCTAGTGTGAGTCTTTAGTGCTAGGGTATTGCCCGCTAGTTTAGGTAGTTCGAAGGCTTTGATCACTCTCCTCTTTGTGATAGGATTGCCTCCGTCTTCTGAGGATTGACCGATAAGCCACAGTTCTTCGCCCACCTGTGAACTTTACCTAGTGCTCTTTCCATCAACTCGCTCATGGTGCTCAGGAACTTTCCTGATACCAGTAAGGCCAGGTCATGGTTTCTGGACGGACGAGTTCAAGCCTTCTAGGATACGGTGATCCTCATCTGGATATTCTCAAGTGTTAGTTACACCTCCAAGTGGTAGCAACCGGGCAATGCATCCTAGAATGTAGCCAAGTAACTAATGCGGGAGGAGATAACCTCTTCAAAAATCCCCCTAACTCCAAGGGAGTCTGCAGTGTTGTCGTCCCCTCTGCAGGACCCAGGGGTAATTGGGTCGGGCGCTTCTGTGGGAGTGGAGGTGGATTGTATGGTAGACCCCAACATTTTGACTATACCCACGGCACCCACAACACAACAGTAGTAGCTTTGGGAAAATTACCTTTCGAAGGAACTGTGGCGGCTATGGAGGCTGGCTCGCACCTTCCAGCTGAAATTGCTGCAGCAGTCCTGGAAGAGGGTGCCATTGGCAAAATAATAACTAGCACTTCCTCACTTTAAACTCCAACTCCGAACGAATGGCATGTTTTCTGCAATCCCCATGACCATTTTTAACCGACTTCCCAAAAACAAAGAGGTTCTAAGTTCGACGCGTATGTTTTATTTTTATTTTTTTTTATGTCTGACCGGGCATAACTTCGTAACGCGTCGACCAATTTTGATGATTCCTTTTTTTGTTCGGTAGAGTATGTTCCCCGATTGGTACCATGTCAAAAAAATTGTTGGTAGGGTGCGGGTGGTTGTGAAACCTAACTTTCTAACGCGTGGTCCGATTTGGATGGTTCTTTTTTTGTTGTACAGAGTATGATCCTCCATTGCTAATAGGAGAAAATGTGGCCTAGGGTGAAAGGGGGGGGGGGGGTGGGGGAGGGGTAGTCTAACTTTGTAACACGTGGACCGATTTCGATAATTCTTTTTCTGTTGGGTAGAGTATGTTCCGTGGTTGATACCAGAAGAAAAAAAATGGGGGGGTGGGGGTGGAACTTAACTTTGTAACGCGTGGTCCGATTTCTATGGTCCTTCTTCTGTTGTATAGAGTATGATCCTCCATTGCTAATAGGAGAATAATTTGGTCCTATGGTGGAGGTGGAGGAGGGGGAGGGGTAGTAACTTCGAAACGCGTGGACCGATTTCGATGATTCCTTTTCTATTCGGTAGAGAATGTTCCTTGATTGATACCATGAGAAAAAAAGTTTAGTGGAATGGAGGTGGGGTAGGAGGTTAAAACTAACTTTTAACGCGTGGACCGATTTGGATGGTTCTTTCTTCGTTGTATAGAGTCGGAGACACTAAAAAGTGAAAAATTAAATAGTTTTTAAAAAAAAAGTTTAACCGACTTCACAAAAAGCGCTAAAAAGCATAAAATAATTTTTAATTTTATATCTATTACGACATTTTGAAGTCGGTGCAAATTAAACAAATAAAACAACTACAGAACCACAATTGAAAATAATACATAATACTACCTGAACGTTTCAGCTTACGGAATCGTAAGAAATGACGATTAAATATTTTGGTTGTAGTTGTTTGGTTTGTTTGATTTGCACCGACTTCAAAATGCCGTAATAGATATAAAATTAAAAATTATTTTATGCGTTTTAGCGCTTTTTGTGAAGTCGGTTCAACTTTTTTTTAAAAAACTATTTTATATTGTAATCTGTTGTCAGCATAAGACGACCATGGATCGACTTCGTTGGATTCAATTCTCAGAAAATCTAATCAAAACGAAGATGGGCAAAAATCCTCTATCTATACTTCCTCGTGGGTGCCCGCTTTTAATGACTCAACAGATGCTCCCCTATAGATGCGAATCAACTGAGTTAGGAAATCTTCCGCTTTCATTTGGCTGCTTTATATCCTGTGAGCGCAAAGGCTTCCTTTCCATAGGTAGAGGTACTTAATCTGGTAGTGTAAGCGTACTTTTTGAAGTAAAACTTCACGCTTGACTTGGGGAGTAAGCTGGTGAATGCGTTACGAAAAGTGTGATCGGGCGAGGCGAACGGAAGTTGAGAGGGAGATATACGGTGACTTTTAAATTATTTCGTAATTTCATTTCGTTTATCTATGAAAACCGATAATAAACTTAAATATTTGTAGAAAATTAATATATGTATATACGATGTATATATTATACATATACACACTCGTTTTTGTTGTTGTTACGAAATCAAATAAAAGGGGTCTCATTCGAAAGAGGACGCCAAAAGCAATTAGTTTGGAAGGTTTCACTGGAAAGTATCTCAATTTGAAGAAACTGGAACAATTTTTGTATCTCCTGGAAGCGTTTGGTTGATGAGTCAATTGCTCCGGTAACTCGGCAGAAGGCCATGTTGAGTTACCAGATTGGCAGGCGCTCCCAAATCTCCAGTGTGTCAGTTCTATTGTCACTCGCAACAGGGTTAAATGGGCCATACAAGTCACAAGTCATATGGGAACCACACAAGTCATCAAGAATAGATGGAATCTTACCCGTTATGCTCCAGAAAGTTCAGGGGTCCATTATTCCTTAGTTCATGGTGATATATAGAGGCTGCCTACTCCACTATTATGTCCCTTTGGCTTGGAGACGGGTCAACGTGATCTTTATCAAGGCAGGCAAAAATTGGCACATAACCGCTGGGGACTTCACACCTATTAGCCTTTCATCGTTTCTCTTAAAACGCTGGATAGACTCCTCGACCTCGACTCGTCCAGCACGCGTATACAAAAGGGAAGTTGCTCGAAACCGCACTATACGAAATAGTGAGCACTATCGAGAAATTGCTTAATTACAAAGAATTTAACCAAGGTATATTCCTTGACATTGAACGGGCCTTCAATAATGTCAAGACTGTAGCCATGCACGATGCTCTGAAATTCCACGGCACCGATAGACTCGTTTGCCACTGTATTGACGCAGTGCTGGAAAGTCGTCAGATCCACACAAAATTAGGCAACTACGAGGCTGTTAGAGCCGTATGCAGAGGTACTCCGAAAGGTGTGTCGTCACCATTACTCTGGACGTGGTGGTGTCACCACGGCAGGTATAGCGATCTTTATTAATTGATCGAACGGGGCGGGGCTGGGGATTGCCTAAATATACGTAGGGAGTACCAATTGCCGGAATACGGCAGTGTGTTTCATGCAGATATTTTGGCCATAGAGAGAACGGCAAGGATGTTATTATCACGCCCAAATCTACCTAATGGTAGGGACATAGGAATTTATATAGACAGTCAAGCGGCAATAAAGGCTCAAAAAGCGGTAATAAAGGCAAAAAGGACTCAAACGTAATAAGGTCACAGCTGACACGTAGATATCACAATAGTCTCCAGAACTTAGGATCAAGGCACAAGGTAACTCTCTGTTCGATACCGTGTCATATTGGGATACAGGGCAATGAGGCGGCTGACAGGTTTGCAAAGGAAGGTTCTCGACTGAATGCTTCCTGTATGGCCAGGTCGATCGGCCGGGCTCTAAAGTCAGTAAAAAGAGAAGCTGACCTTAAGGCTATTCAGCTTGCTAAGGAAAGATGGAGCAATTTTACAACATGCGGTATGTCAAAGCAGCTGTGGCCAGTTTGAGACATTAATAAATTGGCTTTCCTGCTAAAGAGTTGCAGCTTCTCTTTAACAGGAAATAGTGTGAGTGTTATTACTGGCCACAGCCTCTTCAGAAGACACGCAGAGCTCTTATCAGCATTTACTCTGCGATTTACCGGACCTAGCCAGGAGAAGGTACAAAGCGTTAGGCGCGTACTTCCTTAGTGGACTGGACTAGGTTGCTGACATAGGGCTAAATAAAGCCGCTTCTCCGGTTTGTTAACCGCTCTGATTGGTTCTAAATAAACCTTATACTGACATTCAGGTGCGGTCGCGCGGATGTGGTAACACGACGGACTTTTCTTAGGTTTATGTTAGGCTGATCGACTTTCCGATAGCCACCACCCTAACCTACACCCATTGCTGAAATGTTGTTTGATTTAAAATGGTTTTAAAAATTTGCTTCTATATCGAACAAGCTGGTAGAGATTTTAAGAACACGTCAGGTGTTTTAGATACAATAAGTCGCATTCTGTCGATAAGTAGGATCTTAAGATTTTGCGTGTTAAAAAACAAGTGAAAAGTTAAATTTTTTAGAGTTATTTGAGAAGCAAAGTATTTGTTGATACTCAAGTTACGAATTATTAATTGTGTTCAACAGAAATTATTTGGTCACTCTGTAAATATAATTTAATCTAAATTGACAGCAAACAGCAACTTTGGGCTACAGTGCTAAAGGAAAACAAAATATTAAAAGTATACTTCAAAACCGGTCGGATTAAAGTCCTTAAGGAAAATTAAACCATTTGATGCGTTGTATTCTAACCAAAAAATATCACATTTTATTAAATCCCTCTTTAGGTTTATGTTAAACAAATTACAACCACAATAGAAACTAGATAACAAAACGAATGACTTTAAACTTTCCGTGGCCAACAAAATACAAAAAATTGTCGAATAAAACAATATAAAATAACAAAAAGTAAGTACGTAAACGTACGGTGTCCACAGCTACTATAACTGCTTCTTCTTGTCCTCCTTGCTGTATATCCACTCTGGTTTGTAGTTGTTTGCTTTTTTAAGAATTACGCAAATAATTATTGAAGGCACTGCAAGAATGGTAAGAATGCCAACAGATATAATCAATAGAACATCGATAAGTTCTGTTTGCAAGAATCCCATTTTAGTAGCAGAAGACCGTAAGTACGTGGCACCACCGGTTTTAAGGACTAGATTTACATAATAAAGGGCTTTATCTAAAGGATTATTTAAATTTTCTTGAAAAATCTTCGATGCTGTTTCAATATTGTCTTGATAACTGTGATTTGTTAAAATTTCTTGTATTCCCCCGAGAAGACTATCTGTTGTGAAGTTGTCGTAGCTTAATTGCATACCACATCCAAGCCGTACCATGCGGATCATGTTTGCTTCCTGTTCGAGAAAGATAGGAATACCAAGCATTGGAGTTTTCCACCTGGTGGCTTCCATCGTACTCAAAACTCCTCCAGTTGTTATAAACACTTTTACATTAGGATGTGCTAGAAAAATTGTAAATTTACAACAAAAGTATTGTTAAAAATAAATTCTTTAGCTACCTAAAATATCCTGTTGGGGCCACCAAGCTCTAGTAAGAGTATTAGTTGGTAGACTCTCCATTTTATTTACCTCCCACTTAAGAATTATCCGCATCGAATCTTTTAAAGAATTTAAGGCACCAAAAAGGGCATCCAGTTTCTCTTTTGGTAGGTCAGCTGTCCTTAAATTAGCACCAAAACTAATGTACACAGCGCCTGCTGGGGCATCTTCTATGAACTGAAGAATATCCTGAAATAAAAAATTTATTAATAATATTGCACAAATTTTACAATTTCCAATTTGAATTTAAGTATAAAGGACACTACAGAAAACCCACTGTGCTTTGCACAATTTAGTAATTGTTTTGAATAACGTCAATTTGACATAGCGCCGCAAAATACTGTTTTATGGGGCTAAGAGAATCAGGCTGCAGTACAGCTCAACAATGATACAGGACAACATACAGTTCTTGGAGAGATCATTGATTCTTCTTGAAACACACTCATCCACCCCACATCACACAATTTGTGGATAAAGCATGAGAGCGGTGTTTCAGTCATCTCATTACCAGAGCATCTAGTACTGAGATAATAAACGCTTTTGTACTGGGCCTCCCACACACGAAATTCAACACACTTAATTTGACGTCGATTGCGCGCACACCTTGTAGTAGATTTGGGAGTAATGGGAATGAAAACCTAATCTACTAGATTTACAGACATCCAATTAAAGAAACTCGTTGTAGTTTTCAAACTGCTCCAACACAGTCTTGTGCATCCAAACCCTCTCTCTCTCTGGTTACTTTAACTCCTTGTGGGTCATAGGGTGTCTAATATATCGTCACAAGCCCGGTTGAAAAAGGGGGAGGAAACCCATGTGCTAGTCAGAACACCTCGGCTCAGAGAGAATCTATACGCTATACAAATACACTCTAGGTCATTCCCAGGACGCCACAAGGAGCAGACCTCTTTCTGGGGTAGGCCTGTAACCTGCTTATTTGAAAACCCAACCAAAATACGCAAAACGTCTAGTACGCATCTAAACCAGTTGTCACATATCGATCGAAGAATTCAAAGATACTTCGCATGTCCGACCTTGTGTAGTTCGTTGTTTATAGCCATAGGTCGTCATCACAATATCAGTCCGAGGTATCCAAGGCATACTAGACGTTTCTTGTTCGCGATATTTGGCATAACTTGAACGTCGTTTTTGCTGTAGCCAAGAACATGAAATCAGGTCAATTGTTTAATTGGTTTGCTAAGACAACAATTCATCTGTATTATATGCGGATCGAGCCTGGGCATAATAACAACTGCACCTGACAACCTTTATCGTTGATGCGAAATGGAAGCCTCATTTTTTTTTAAGTGCTGCGGGAAGTACAAGTCTAACGTAGAACTGGTAAGATGATGGGAACAGTTTACAGACGTCTGTAAACTGCTCCCGTATAACTTTAAGCGTTTAGAACACTTTTAAATTAGTCCGCGCCAGCCAGAACACCTCGGCTTAGAGAGAATCGATGCGCTATACAAATACACTCTCGGTGATTGATAGGACGCCTGAAGGAGCAGCCCTCCTTCTAGAAAAGCATAGGTAGGCTTATAACCCTCTTACCCTAAAAAATAAAATAAACACGAAACGTCTAGTATGCCTTGGATACCTCGGACTGATATTGTGATGACGACCTTTGGCTATAAACAACGGACTACGATCGGGATATGGAAGGTGATAACTCTGTGGGACGAGTGTGGATACGCAAAGATCATGGAGATGGAGCGGGAAATGGCCCATTATAAAATAAATATCTTGGTATTAAGCGAAACTAGATGGAGACGAAATTAAGATTTACATCAACATCTGAAGCCGTGCTGCTATACTCTGGCCAGGAAGAATTAGATACACCACAAATGGCAGGTGTAGGCTTGTTGCTAACCAAGCTTGCCCGCCAATCACTACTGGACTGGTTACCAATATCCGATCGAATTATCAACGCCAGATTCCAGAACAGGGTACGTAATATCTTAATAATTTAATGCTATATGCCGACCGAGCCAGCACACGTAACAACTAAGGAGGTCTTCTACCAGCTCCTTGGCGACACCTTTGATAAGGCTCTTAAAGGTGTTATCATCGTTATGTTATAATATCGGCTTGGAACATGTAATGGGGAAGTTTGAACTCAGACACAGGAACCCAAATGGTAATTTGTTTGTTGAATTTTGAAACTCGGGGCAACTTGTCATCAGTGGATCCCTATTTAAACACAAAAAATCCTACTGAATATCCTGTGTTTCCTCAGACGGCAGAACTCAGATTAACCATATTACTGTTTCAAAAAGTTGGAGAAAGTGTCTTCTCGATGTAAGGTTTAAGCCCGGCGCTGATATTGGCAGCGATCACCATCTTGTAACAGCTAAGTTTCGCTTATGCACAACAGCAGTACGACCACGTAACACAACATCCAATATGCCACGGGTCAATGTGCAGAAGCTTAAAACGCCTAATATTCGCAGCGCACATATAATCAAAAATACAAGGATGGAAACAGAATGCACTTTTACTTTCTGACGTTATCGATCCTGCCGTCTGCAAAAGTTTGACGTCTTACTTCATGCGGAAATATGACGTTCATGGCAGAAAGTGCAAGGATGCGTTCAGAATTGTGTGCAAGAGTGCCTCTTGCACTATCAGCTCACATATGGCGCCAAGTATTATAAAAAATGGGTCACATCACATAATACAGGGTGCTTCAGATCTGACGTGTCAAAATAAGTGGGGTGATAAATCTCACCTAGCCAAACAAAAAATTGTATTGGGGGGGGGGGGGGGGGTTTGGGAGTTACAGGGTGATTCATAAATTTAATTTTTTCATGGTATGCACATTACTCTTTTATTTTTATCTTTTGATATACCCAAAATAGAGACATCAAACAAACGCTAAAAAACAACTATCCTAATTACCTTTCCAAAAATGTCAGCAATTTTGATCTCACTACTACCACTGCAGGTACAGTCACGGCCGAAATTGAAAAAAATGTTTTGAAATTACCAAAATTTCAGCATTTTCCGAAATTTTCTCGGAAATTTAGGTAATTAGTATACGTCTTTTTTATTTTTATTAAATTGCCCGTCTTATTACCTTTCCAAGAAGGTGCAAAGAATTAGAAAAACCGCATTTTTAGAAATCTCTGACTACCTAATTATTTTATTGCACTTTAGGTAGCAAATTCTTTAAGTAAACAAAATTTTTATGATAAAGGGTCGAAAATGTTGGTTTTGGGATAGCAGGTAATTAGTTTTAATTATTGCTGCAAAAAAGTTATAAAAATGTTAGTGTAATTTTGTTTTATTGCCGATATTAGCACGTGTAAGCCAGAATTCACATCCTGTATTCTGGCGTTTTGATACTCGTACCTGATGGAAATTTTATTCTATAAAAAAGGGTCAGTAAACAAGCATACCTATCATAATTGCAAAACAAATCAATAAGTGCGACTGTTTTTACATTTATGGTGTAGAAGACGGAAAAGATAGAGCGGCTGTACTGGAATATCAAAGGAGATTCCCTAATCGGCGAGCACCCCAAAGAGGGGTAATTACACGAACTTTCCAAAGGTAAAGAGAAAAAGGAAGTGTAACTTCACACGACATGGAGACACGACCCGAAACTTTGGGAACTTCTGCCGACGTCGAGCATCAAATAATCACCAACGTGAGGCAGGACCCTGAGACGAGCACGAAACGAATCGCAGGGCGATTAGGAGTGTAGTCAACTAAGGTTTGAAGGGTTATTCATCGAGGGGTATTACGTTCACATCATCATCACCCAGCCTAAGGACTACTGGAAGGAGATTCTGAAAGAAAACTGAAATTTAACACTTGGCTTCTGGAATGCGACATTGACGACAGGTCAATTCTGGACCACATTCTGTGGATAAATGAATGTCAATTCACCAGGTACGATATCACGAACTTCCATAACCTACATACCTGGTCGAACACTAACTCACACAGGCCAAAGGTAACCTCATTCCAGCAGAGATTCAGTGTCAATGTTTAATACTGAAATTTATGCGGATTTTTTAGACAATACACTCTCAGATCTAATAGAGGAGAACCCTATGGATAATCTTAGGGGAATGTTTCACTAACACGATGGAGTACCAGCGCATATGGCTAACATTGTGAAGGCAATACATGTGAAAAATTTCCTAACCGCTGGATTGGACGAGGTGCACCGATTCCTTGGCCTGCTAGATCTCCAGACCTTACCCCATTGGACTTTTTCTTATGGGGAACAATGAAGGATGAAGTTTATTCAAGCCCTGTTAACACTCGGGGGGATTTAGTTGGCCGAAGTTTTGAATGCAGCGATGAAAATACGGGAGAGGCTGGCTGCAATACGCCTTAGACAGGGACTTAGAAGGAGGTTGTTGAAATGCATCGAAAGTTGCGTTGGACATTTTGAACGGCTTTTGTTACTTATCAAGATTAATTGTAATTATTTTTAAATTCAATAAAAAGAATTTTTGAGTTAATGTTAGTTAAAGTTTTTTAATTTGTTGATTTTTATAATAATCTCCGATAGGATTTCTACGTATAAATTGCTAAATACTTTCCCTACGTGGACATGTTGCACCTTTTCGGAATGGCAATAAGACGGGCAATAAAAATATAAAAGAGGTATACTAATTACATAAATTTCGGAGAAAATTTGGGAAAATGCTGAAATTTTGGTAATTTCAAAACATTTTTTTGAAATTTTGGCCGTGACTGTACCTGCAGTGGTAGTAGTGAGATCAACATTGTTGACATTTTTGGAAAGGTAATTAGGATAGTTGTTTTTTAGCGTTTGTTTGATGTCTCTATTTTGGGTATATCAAAAGATAAAAATAAAAGAGTAATGAATCACCCTGTAACTCCCACATGGTTGAGAGCCCCCCCCCCCCCCCCCCCCCCCCCCGCCGTAGAACTTTTTGTGAGATCTATCACCCCACTCATTTTGGCACGTCAGATCTGAAACACCCTGTATAACTCTTTACAACAGACCAGACATTTTAAATAGGGTTAAACATTGGACTATAGGGTCCAAGTCTGAGTATCCTGTTTTCACAAAATTCCTGCTCCTACAAAACTTCTTCAATTTTGCTGTAACAAGGTGCATTGTCAATTACCATAACAACTTGTTCATTATGTCTAACCATTGCTTGACGAAGGCAGGTTGACATCCACGCTTTTACATTTTCTTTATTGAACGAACCTCTTCTTATTTCATAATGAATACATCCGATCCTGCTTATACAGCCCATTATATGAACACTAGCACCTTTTCAAGCAGCTTCTAAAGTGGTGCATCTTGTTTCCTTCAATGATCTGCCCTGTGCTCTTGAAATATAAATGTTAAAATAGGTTTATTTTGGACCTGAAATTCCAAAAGACATTCAACAAGCTCCTTTCGCTTTTGTTTGTTCTCAGGGGAGTTTCCCTTTTCAGGTGCATAACTTACGTATTTCAGCGAGTAAGAGAGAGAATCTAGGTGTTTTGATATTGTTGTTTTTGAAATAGAAAATTTAAGTTTTTCTTCAAATGCAGCACCGAGTTCCGTTAATGTAATTCGGCATTTTCTTCCAATTTTTTCAACGAAATAATCTAAATGAATTTCTGTAATTTTTTAAAATCTTTTTCCTCCTCGTTTGTCTAAAGTGTCTTCCTCTGATATCCAACGATATGCTGTTGATTGTGGAACGTTAAGTGTGCGTGCAAGTTCTCTTAAGTCTCCATTCATGCAAAATGACATGACACGTATTTGCGTTTTTTAGATTATTTTTAATTGTATATACAGTCAGTTTGCATGCCTCGCTGGAGGACAGAAATAACGTGGGATGTAAATTCAAGTAAGTTAGTAGTCGTTGATCTACCGGGCAAGAATCCGTGCTGATTGGGAGAGATCAAGCCAATAAAACGCTCCATTAGCTGCGAATACACAATTGATTCAAATAGTTTAGGTATGCAAGATAACTTCGCGATTGGTCTATAATTAGTTATAACATTCTTATGGCCCTTCTTATGAACAGGGACTATTTGATTTGAGTTGATTGATTTTCTCCATAATAAGATCCCGAGATATGAACGGCAAAAAATCGGATGAAGCGGGACGATCAAGAATATGATCAAAATTATTTTCACAAGGCTCAAAGTTATCCGAAGAAAAGGCACTCTCGAAAAATGAAGCAAAATTGTTAGCTATGTCGGATACGTTATTACTAGAAGACCCCTCATACCACATCGTAGATGGATAGTTATTCGATTTCTTTTTCATATTAACGAAATTAAAGAAATTGCGAGGGTTATTATGCTAATCATCACGAACACTAACAAGGTATTCCTTATAGAGCGAAGAAGATAGTGCCTTAAAGCCTTCATAACAGGTCACAAAGTCAGAATACGCTATTGCGCTATTACAACGCAAGTAGTTTATCCAGAGTCTGTTCTTCCTGTTCCTAAGACTGCGGAGTTCAACATTGTACCACGGGGGAGATGAGTATGTAGACCTAATCCGTTTTAATGGAACAAAGGAATTAAACAAATCATATATCTTATTATAAAACAGGGAGGCGCAGACATCAATAGCATGAAAACATGGAGGGCACCTGGCTTATTATGGATAATGCCAAAATTCATAAAAAGCAAGAAGTAAGAGATCTAGTATCTTCTTCATCATTTACGTTGCAATTTCTACCTCCGCATTCTCAAATGATAACAAATTTTTACAAATTTCAGATAAAAGCTTCTGTAAGGAGCGATTTAGGTAGATCAACAGAGCAGTTGGCGCTATTACTTTAACGGATTGCAGCAACTACGTAATGCATATGTCGTCCAATATGACGAAAGCAGCGGCTATTTTGAAATGAAAATGTCGTTCAGAGTTTAATTTTCAGCAAAACCCAGTGAGCTTCTTTCCCCTTCTTGTTTCCCTCATCCACAATGCGTTGATTTTGGGAGTAACAGGTGTCACCAGACCTCTTGATCTCCTTTCTCTCTCCCTTGTTTTTATCCTTTGTGGCAGACCTGAAAGAGGGATTCCACAACCTTCATTCGAAACAGGCACGCGATTTTAAGTTATGTCGTGTGTGAATCGGATGCCCAAGGACTTAAAACCCACGTTCTGCGAGCTAGGCGTGCCACCTGGACATCCCGCGCCAACTTCAAGTTGCACACACCGTGGATACTGTACAACTTAGCACCTGTTTGTTTTAGTCCGTAGTGGCAGACAGCATAACCAAGTTTCGAACAGTATTGTCATTTCGCAACTCATCCAGTACGGACAACAAAGTGGCTGACCTAGTACTACTTCCCAGTACACACACCGCAGGCAAAAGTAGTGGCGGGCTATGGGCGCATGTGTATATTTCTATATGGGCACCTAAAAGTACAAATTATACCGAATAAAATATTGAAGTTGATGCCACGTAAGGGGCACTTTGCTACATCAACTAGCAAACAACGATCTTCTTTCTACTACAGTGCTTTTCACGAAATTGTAGACTTCAAGGTCAAGGGAATTTCATGTTCAAAGCTCCGAACCGTTAAATTAAATGAAAGTAAAATATAATATTTCTACCAGCATCGTTTTTAAGCTTGTATCTCCTTTATATTTCTAGATATAAATTTCCCTTTTTGAGATTGAAGTACACAATTTCGTAAAAAACACTGTTGGGTTAATAAGCTAACATCCACATTTTTATAAAAGTAATCACTATCTGATAATCCCCTGATTAATGTCTTTAGATCAGAACAGTTCAGAATGATTTGTTAAGCTGATTAAGTTTATGGCATAAAACGGGCCTCTAATAGCCTAAGTGAAAGGAAGATACATATCTTCCCCTTCTTGCAAATCATTGTTAAAATTATATTTTTTAAGGTTAAAACCTTCCACTTTATGAAGATCATCTGAAACTGATCGACTTACAACCCCTAAGTAAACGTCGTGCTGTTTCCGACGTTCTCTTCATTTATCAGCTATTAGCTGGTGCCATAGACTGCCCTTCAATACTGCAGTCTTTACCCATCTATACCAACCCTCGCAACCTTAGGTCCACTCTCCTTTTCCGACTCGCCGCCATCGCACGAACTACGGTCAACGCGAACCAATTACCAGGATGCTACGAAAAGTCAGCGAGTAAATCATTCCTTCACAAAGCCTTATATCTTTATCCCGCCCATCTTGATCGCCTTTCCTAATTCTTCTTCCTCCCAGTTTATATTTATCATAATCATAGCTCACATTGTAGCTTACATTATCTGTTATGAATTATTGCTTATTTTAGTTTGTAGTATTTATTTTGTTATTTTGTAGTATTATGTAACAGCTTGCATTAAGCTTAAATAAATAAATAAAAAATAAACTTTAAGGTTAGAAAATTCTAAATTAGCGATAAGTAAACCAAATCATGGGTTTTTTTCTCTTCATTTTTCCCATACAACCAGTAGTATAGAATATGTTAAATCTGAATTTTTACTTCAAAAATATTATGTTTCAATAAAATAATAATAAATAAAAATAAAGCCTGTTCGTCATTTTCAATTGATGTTACAAGAACATTTGAATTGAAAACAGGAACCTCAAAGGGGACATTTTCTATGGAGTTGTGTGTATTTTTGGTTAAATAGCATAATGGTATAAAACAGATATATTTCAAAATATGTTTATAAAAATTTCTTACATTACGATTCATTTATTATAAAATTTACAATTTATGGATGTCTGACCCGTTTAAATGTGGGAATCCATATAATTTATCAAAAACCTCTTCGGGTTTACAACAGAAGACATAACCAAAAACAGGATTTTTCCTTGTTGATTGAAGAGGTTTCAGCCACTCGATAGTGTCACAAATGTCCTGGCAGAAAACAATTTCCTTATAATTCTCGAGAAATGGTGAATTTACTCCAATTAAAACAAATTCATTATTTTCGTCACTAGCCTTTGGTATTATGTAATTCCAAATATACAAAGGTATATGCCGCTCCCCTCCATTGAATTCAAATGTTATTTCTAGATCTGAATCGCACATAAATTCTTTTGGATACAAAGCCGTATGAGATTTCCCAGCATAGATTTCGAAATTTGTCTTAGTTGATTCTCTGCTTAGAATATTTTGGAAAATTTCCCAATTCCCGTTTTTTAAAGGATACCACCAAGGAACCGCATTGTTAAAAATTGTACCATGAGCAAATTTCTTCAAAAAACTAGAGTATGCACTGTTGGACACGAGTTCATCGTATGCAAATTTTATGAGTTTTGTTGCATTTCTTATATAAGGTAGAAACGTTTTCCATTTGTTCTCCAAAATTATTTCAGGATAATCTGTTTGTGGTAAAGAAATCTTCATATGTTGAGATAATTCGTGTTCACTCAGTTTACTGGGATTGTAATGAATTTGTTGTTTTAGTAAATGTGAACGTTTAGAAGCCAAATAGTGAACGAAAACGAAATCCGACTTGTCAAAGTTATAACAAAATTCAGCTAAAACAATTGGTACTCCTTTCACTTCGAGACCATAATGGAGTCCAGAGAAAGCACAATTGTTTATTTTACTGGTATAATAAGGAACCGTGAAAGCACCGCAATAAAAATCATAGCCAATGTCGTTTTCCTCGTACTCGTTACTATTTTCCTCATACTCATTACCAAAGTCCTCGTAACCGTAACTATATTGTTGCCTTTGACGAATTTTCGTTTTGGCTAAAAGTTGATCATTCTGGCACCGTAAGTTCAACAATAATCTATCAGATACATCACGCTTTAAATCTCTAAATCCCGTCTCACAATATAAACTAATATTACCATTATCTGGTACACGAAGAACACTTGACTCAGTAGACAAGACAAAATCGTCAGTAATTGGTTGTAGGACCAAACTATTTTTCAGGTGTGTTTGCCTAAAATTACAGTCACAATATATTTCTGTAAATTTCGCGAACATTAAAAACACTAAAAACCAAATCATTTTTGTAATCGAATAAATTCGCGAAGCCACCGCTAACAGAAACTCGCTTACGCAAAGGATCTAACTTCTTCAGGTCTCAAAATTTTATAAATCAAATCGACGCTCAAGTCCCAAATTGTAATCGCCTGCCTTCTCAGATAAACTTATACTTGAACTTTCTAGATTGATAAGAACTTGAGTTTATTATTATTTATTATTAGTGTCAGCACAACATCATTTCTTTCATCAGAGAAATTTTCTAAATAAAATAATTAATTTTTTTCAATGGAAACTTTTTTCACCTCGTTTTTTCGTTCGGTCACGTATGTCCATTCGTTTATAAAACTTTGTAACGCCTGGACCGATTTGGATTATCGTTCTTTTGTTGTATAGGGTATGCTACTTCATTGGTACCAGGCCAAACAATTTTCGGGTTGAGTGGGGTTCGTAATGCGTGGACCGCGTAATGCGTGGACCCTTTGACTTTATGAGAAAAATGTTGGAGCTAAGAAGAGGGGGCCGCTTACCTTCGTAACGATTAGGGCTTCACGGCACCGAGACAAGACCGAGACTTTGGCAGATCTCGGTCTTGGTCTCGTCAAGGTGAAGACGATCTCGCTCTCAATCTCGATCTCGGCGAGATAAAGGCCAGTCTCGGTGCGATCTCGCTCTCGGCAAGATAAAAAAAGGATATTTCGGTGGAATAACGGGGAGCGAGGATAAGTGATATATCTATGTATATATGCATTTTCTTCATATTTCCATCGTCAAAATAAGGTAGCAAAGGCTCTTGTTTGCTATTGGGGATAAAGCGCAAATATCTGAAGAAGGAAATAATGTAGAAAGAAGCGATTGGGGAGAGCAGTGTATACTTATATGCCCCATAAATCACACAATTGGAATTTTTCGGAGCGACATAAAAGCTGAAACAACTAAAAAAAATTTTCCACAATAAAATGATAAAAACTAATATCTCGTCCACTCTCGTCACCTCAATCTCGCTCTCGGTATCGTACTGTTACCAATGATATTGGTCTCGCTGCCGGTCTCGGTATCGTGTCGAGACCGATACCGGCAGCGAGATTTATCTCGAGTATCGTGAAGCCCTAGTAACGATGGGTTATGGTAAAAAGTTTCACTTGCACCATGATTTCTTACAAGGTATTGTATATCTTCTGTTATATTACTGACACAAATATGGTAGCGATACCATTGTATCCCTCATACTATAGTATGCGACTACCCCTGCGACACATGATTCGTGGTATGTAGTCGTCATTCACTTGCAGATGCCATTATTGGCAAATTTGTTGTTTTCCATTTCTAATAAAATTTCCTCCAACACGTTTACAATCACAAGTTTTAAAATATTTTTCATAGTTTTTGTGTGAAAAATTAAAATCTTCTACTTTGAAATGTAGGGCAAGGTATACGCATTCTTTGTAGATTTTAAATCAGCGTTCGACACAATCAACAGAGCGGCGCTTTTTTATAAACTCGATCAACAGGGAATATCAACCAAATTTATAAGGTTTCTTCAGAGCATTTATAAAAATACTAGTGCCCAGGTTTGGAATGGAGACAAACTATCCGAACGATTTGAGTTCAAGTGCGGACTATTTATTAACTTCCCACATATAGGAAGTTATTGTAATTGGCCCGATTTTCAAAATTTTTAGTTTTATTTTTTTTTACATTTCAAAGTCACCATAGTGTTTTACGCATGTTTTTGAACACATGTATGTGTGTGTGTGTGTGTGTGTGTGTGTGTGTGTGTGTGTGTGTGTGTGTGTGTACGTACGTACGTACGTACGTTCGGACCCACTTTTTTCGACAACGAAATCTCGCGAACAAAAAATGATAACGACTTCGCTATGGTGCCATTCGAAGCGTATTATTGTCAATAAGAGCTGAAAGAAATTTAATCAATTTCGGTTCAGCCGTTTTTTTGTTTAAAAAAAAAAACTGAAAAAAGTTGATTTCAGACTTTGTTGAAAAGGATTTCTTCGATGTAATTTGTTCTGATGACGATCGGGACATCAAAAAGTCGGATAATGACAATTTATTATGAACAGAAATTGTTCATAATGATGAAAAATTATTTATAACAATAAATGATTGTTTATAACAATAATAAATTTATAATTATAAAAAATGGTTTTACCTGGTTGAAAATTGATCATGAAAATTGGAAATTGAATACAAAATTGCAGATTGTTCATAGCAATTGAAAATTCTTATAAACAATTGAAATTTTTGTTACCACAAAAAATTTTTTTTGTGAATAAACTTTGTTTATATCAATTAAAAATGGTCTATAACAATTAAGAATTGTTTATATCAATTATAAATTGTTTATAACCATTCAAAATTATTAATAACAAATGAATTCCAAACAGAGTGCATTTATTTGGTTTTCATTAAAAAATAGTGCTATAACGGAATAATTTTTTAAAAAAATTTTTGCATCTAATTACAACGAAATTATCATGATAAATTAAATTCATTAATTTATTTATTTATAAATTTAAAATATTAATTTTTTAAGTATTTTTAAATTAGATAAAAGTGGGCGAGTTTTTTTTTAAAAAGATTCATCTGATCTAATTGGTTCTGATACAACTCGATACTTAAAAAAAATCCAGAACTTTTATAGTTTTTTGTAACATTAAAAAAATGTTTCAAAAAAACCATAAATAGTCGATATTAATGATAAATAAAACGATAAATCGAATAGTATGAATTTTATTGAGTTTTCACTTACTCGTAATATAATTGAATATTGTTAATAACAAATGAAAATTGTTATTAACTGGGAAGTTGTTCGTGTGGACCTCAAGGGTCGCACCAATGATGCGACACCCAGAATCTGGACCTACCCCACTAGTTTATTTAAGATTCATCAAAGGGCTGATTACTTAAAATGTAAATATAAATAGTTATAAAATAAAATATAAAATTACAATAATTAATAAAAATAACTAGAAATAATAACAGAGTAGTTAGGAAAGTTTGGCCTTCACAGAATTTTTCGACAGATTAAAATCAATGTTGTTAAAATGCGAATTAAAAAACCGAGACATTGACGTGACGGGCTCGTGAAAACCGTAATTTGTACGATGCTGTGGAATTTTACGAAAATCTCGATTTCTCAAGGAGCGACTGGGAATCGATATATTAAAAGATGATAACAAGACTGAAGAGTCAACATTACCTTGAAGACATTCAAAAGCGAAACAGTTTTAGAGATGTTACGTCTGAATTCAAGAGATTCCAGTTTTATGAACTTAAGCCTATCTGGTCTGAGTACGGCGGCAGACTAAGATGGTCGCTCCAAGGAAGCCCACGAAGTGCAAAGCGAACAAAACGGCGCTGAACTGCCTCTACCCGGTCAATTGAGTCACGATAAAATGATGACCAAACACAACTAGCAGAATAGGCCTAACAAAGGTGCAGTAGAGAAGCCTGATGATATAAGGGTCGTTAAATTCCTTTGCCCATCTTTTTATAAAACCCAATGTAGAATTAGCCTTAATAACTATCTCATCAATGTGATCGTCAAACGTAAAACGACTGTTCAACCAGACACCCAAGTCCTTGGTCCTATTAATTATTTCCAGAACACAGCCATGCATGGTGTAGTTGAAGTCGAGAGAATTCTTTCTACGAGTAAATGACATAGACGTACACTTACTAATATTGAGGGGAAGATAGTTATCAGAACACCAGTTGTAGAAAGCGTCTAAGTCAGAATTTAAAAGTTCACAGTCTCGAATAGAGGACACAACACGGGAAAATTTTGGCATCGTCAGCATAACAAGGAATTTTTGAATATTTCAAGAATAAAGATACATCATTGATGTAGATTATAAATAAAATCGTGCCCAGATGACATCCCTGAGGTACGCCAGAGGAATTAAAAATAAACTTGGATAGTGATCCACGGAAGGACACACGCTGGGCCCGATTTAATAGGTAAGAACGAACCCAGTCTACAAACAATGAAGGAAACCCGAGGGCCGTCAACTTGTGAATCAAAATTTGGTGGCTTATTCTGTCGAATGCCTTGCTAAAATCTGTAAAGATACAATCCACTTGCTTTCCAGCCTCAATTTCGGATAAGCAGAAATTTGAGAATTCCAGTAGGTTATTCGCAGTAGACCTACCTTTCATAAAGCCATGCTGGAAAGCTCCAAGAAAAGGTTTGCAATGAAAGTATAGTGTATCGCTAAATAATGCCTCAAAAATCTTACCAATACAACACAAGTTTGCAATGGGTCTGTAATTGGAAATACCACACCTCTTGCCTTTCTTGTGAAGAGGGATAATAAGAGATGATTTCCAAGATTTTGGAAAGACTCCACAAGAAATAGACAAATTAAATAAATAACAAAGAACAGAAACCAAGGAAGAAGAACAGTTCTTATAAAGGGAAATAGGAATACCATCAGGACCGAACGAAAAACTATCTGCCAAATTATTGATGTGTTTTGCGACTGTATCGTCATCAAATGTAAGATCTTTCTTTCCAGTGAAGAAGGAGGAAATAATGTCAAGTAGCTAATATCCTTAGAGCTAGTGTCGCAGTTGTCAGAAAGAAAAGCTGTCTTAAGAAAGTCGCCGAAAAGGTTCGCAATCGTCAAGGGATCACTACTTTCAGTGTCACCTAGTTTTAGTAAAGCAGGGTAGCCGTCGGTGCTACGCTTAGAGTTAACAAAAATCTCCAAAACTGCTTAGGATCACCGCGTATAATGGACCTCATTCTGTTAACGTAATTATAATATGAGGCATGAATTTCGGAAATGAACTCATCGCCTTTTTAAAATTAAAAGAGAAGTGGTCGTGAATCAGAAATGCAGCAGGCAATGGATCGAAAACCAAAGCAATCTGAAGCGCAGGATGATGAGACGTCTCAGGAACCAAAGGAACCGGGGCAAAGCCTGACCAAGGTGCTGCATGGGTCAGTGCTGAACACCAAATCCAAAAATCTACCAGAATCATTAGCAATGCTGGAACACTGTACAAGCCCCGGAAGAGGTAATGCTGTCTATGAAACATAGAGATCTCTGCAATGCAGGTGATTGGGAAGGAATCAGCCCGTCAATATCTGATGACACCCAGCTAATACTTGGCAGGTTGAAATCTTCGAGGAGCAACAACTTATCTTGAGGACGCAAGACAGGGATGCACACTAAGTCCTTTGCTTTTCTCCTTTTTCATTAACGATATAGAAGTGGGCATGGAGGGAGGAGTAAATATAGATGGCTTGGTCATCAAGACCCTTATGTATGCAGATGATCTAGTTTTACTATCGGAAAACCCAAATGAACTACAAAACATGATATTTAAACTCGAAGTGTACTGCCAGTATTGGAAGTTGATAGTAAACCTGGACAAATCAAAAATAATGATATTCCAAAGGGGAGGTGGCAGAAGAGCTCAGAATGAAAATTGGAAGTACGGAGAGCACGACGTTGAAGTTGTAAAGGAATTCAAATACCTTGGAATTACTTTGACGACACCCAAGCCCTCAATGAAAACCCATCTAAAGGAGCGTTTAAGTGCAGCAAAAGGCGTAATCATCAGTACCTGGAGCAACTTTATTAAGAGCAATAATAAAAACCATTCATCGAAAGTTAAAATCTACTCGGCAACTTCAAAGTCAGTATTGTGTTACGGAGTTCAAGTGTGGGCCTTCGCTGAATATGAAGAAGTCGAAAAACTGCAGCGCTGCTTTATTAAAAAAAAACTATTACAGCTACCAGAAAAAACTCCCAATTATGTACTTACTCTGGAAGTGGTACTGCAAAGTTTGTACATGTTTACTTTAAAATGCCACTTCGACTACATGCTCTACAGTTCTCTGCTTATATGCTGAGGACAGATTACCACCTATTCTAGCTACTAAGGCAATCGAACATGGGGCATATTGGTACGATGAATGGCTAGATCTTTCAATCAAACACAACGAAGAAATTGAATTAGCACTGCAAAATAATATCCAGAACCCATTTTCAGTTTTAACGACAATCCTGGAAAAGGAGGAGCGATGACAATGGTCAAAAGCGGAGGAAAAATTAAGACAAACATATAATAACATATAATAAACTTAATTTTGATCTAGGGGAGCTTAATTATTTCAAAGATAGCAACAGTGTCGAAAGAATAAGATCAATTATTTTATACAGAAGTGGCATGTTGCAATTAAATGCAAGCCCGTGGCGAAACGAAGACAGATCGCATAACTTGCATGAGGACGAAGATTTTATGCACTACATAGCTATATGCCCAATTCTTAAAGAAATGAGGATTTCAGCTTTTGGGAAAACCTATCTTACAGAAGATGAAACAATATCTATTCTAAACGGTGAAGATTTCGACGGTCTCGTAAGGTACGCAAGAACGGCGTGGAAGTACAGACAAATGCTAGTAAATGAATATAACAACTAACTATCCAATAATATTTTTTGCAAGCATATTTATGATTTTAAAAGTATAAGATATATATAAGCTTTCTTAAATTTATTGAACTATTGTATATTAATTAATGGAATTGTATTTAAATTGATAGGAATTAGGTTAATATTTTAGAATTTGCCAGCCACGACAGACGGACAGACGACCTCGGAGCCATTGTCTTTGTTTATTAATTTTGATTGTGAAAACCTAAACTTGTCATTTGGAACTTGGAGAATAAACATTTATTATTATTATAACTTTGAAATGTTATCGACGCGCCAGTAGGTAGAAAATATATACAAAACATAAGAGGAAAGATGGCGCTTAAGTCATTAGATTCGTGATGTACCAGGTTAATCCCCCCTCCTAACTATAGGGGTTTTGAAATTTTTTTACGATGCAAAAAACCAATCTTGCATTGTAACGTGTATCTTCTAAAGTTTTAGTGCTAGAGACATTATTAATATCTCAGTTGATAACACATAGGTAACACAATGGTGCTAAAGACGTTTTAAAACAAATTTTCGAAAAAAATCAATTTTTTCATTTCAAATATATATTTCAAATATTTTGAAAAATTGCCCTATTTTTTTAATTTTTGGGTTTAAAATAGTGGCTAATGTGTTCTCTTTCGATGGAAACTTGAAGTGCCTAAGGTTCAATCCATATCAAATCGACCAATTTAATTAGTAAGGTTCGCTCAAAAAATTTATTTATTTTTTTACTTAAAGTTCTACTATACTTAGAGAGTTGAAAAAAGGTATTCATTAATTTTTTAGATGTTTAGTTTTTTTTTTTTGTGAGCCGACGTTGTTACCTCGTAATTTATGTATAAAAGATGTGTGCAAAATTTGAGAAGGATCGGATGAGTAGTTTTTGAGTTACAGTGATCACCGACTTTGAAAAACTAAATCTGAGAAAAACGCGTTTAAAGTTTTAACACTGCTCTTTTGTATATGGGATGTAACAAATGGAGGGAGACCCGAGACACTGTATCTCCGTCAGTTTTGCTCCAATCGACCTCAAATATTAACTAGATACTCTTAAAGAGTTGTGCTATCAAATAAAAAAATAATAATACCCCCCTCTCCTTAAAGAGATAATTTAATTGCGTAGCTGTGGATAAGTTCTATAAAGGATAGGGGGATGGGATAGCGGCACAGGGGAGCACTAGTATCTGCTCTCGGTCGGTCAATCAAATCCGCATGACTGGTTCCAGGATCTGATCTCCACGATTACGAACTGGGGCAGGGTAAGGCCAACATTCTATTTGCGATGGAATGAACTTGGGTATGGGGAATTCTCATCAATTTCGATCAGGTTGAATCCTGAGTGAACAGCTTCGGTGTTCAGTAATGCTCGAGGCATGGTATAGATATAAATAGTAGACAAGCTTCGAACAAATCTGCAAAAATTTCCTGTAACTTAATTCCATTTAAATGGTAATGTCCCTGAGAAGAAATTACCCAAATGGGAAATCTCTCATTCAACTTGTATGTAGTAGTTGTAAATGTCATTTTGTTTGAGTAAAAGGTTTGGTTATGCATCCAATTTGCAAGGAAATGTTTTTATTCAATTATTAAGACCAATTGGCAAGGATCACAGCAGTCACACAAATATTCTCTGTTCTAAAAAATGTCAAATGACATTTTATCTGATAATTAATTTTTATAACGTATGTTTACAACTTTGAGACGTTTGAAAGATTGGGAGAGAAATGCAACTGGGGAAGATCGGCTCAATAGTCTTGCACTTTTTAACCGACTTCCCAAAACCCAAGAGGTTCTAAGGTGGACGGTTTTGTTTTTGTATGTCTATGGCATAACTTCGTAACGCGTTGACCGATTTTAATGATTCTCTTTTTGTTTGCTGATAGGAGAAAAAAAAAATACCTAGGGTGAGGAGATGGGAGGGGTAGTCTAACTTCGTAACGCGTAGACCGATTTAGATTAATTCTTTTTCTGTTGGGTAGAGTATGTTCCCTGGTTCATACCAGGTGCTGCGGGGGGGGGGGGGGGGGGGGGGGGGGGGGGGGGGGGGTGGGGGGGGGGGGGGGGTGGAACTTAACTTTGTAACGCGTGGACCGATTTGGATGGTTCTTTTTTTGTTGTACAGTTGTACAGAGTAGACGACACTAAAAAGTGAAAAATAAAATAGCTTTTAAAAAAAGTTGAACCGACTTCACAAAAAGCATAACATAATTTTTAACTGTACATATATCTATTACGACAAACCAACCAAACAACTACAACAAAAGCATTTAATCGCCCCCCCCCCCCCCCCCCCAACAAAAACTTTCTTGCTACGCCTCTGGCTCACAGTGAACCTGTCCCATTCAGATATCAACTAAGCGTGTCGTGAAAGAAAACAACGAAGGGTTTATGGTAATGCTTTTTGCCTACATTCATCTGGGACCGAGGTTTGCTATTTAAAATTATAAATAACTTTTACATTTACAACTAAATTATTAGAGATCCGAATGATGCCAGAAGCAACACCACAACAACTTAAAACTTTCGATGATGTTTGTGCTATTTGTTACCAGGTAAAGTATTTCAGAATAATAGGGATTTTAGTATGAATTTATGTATTTCGCCTTTAGGAAATGGCCATAGCAAAAATAACCAGAGGGAAACACTTCTTCTACGGCTTTTGTCTCAGGAAATGGCTTTACGTGCAAGATCACGAAAATTATGATATATCAAGAAAATCCTAAAGATAAGGACTCTAAGTCTAATTCATCAGACAATACCGATAGCCGCGACCAACAGCATCAATAGGCTAATGTAAATTATAGAATTAACATTACAGAAAATTTAGTCTCTCTCTTTTGCAGGACTCAGACCTACTTCCTCCCTTAACGTCAGAACATTCGACAGCTGCAAATAGCCGAAAATGTTAAAATCCTTTTTTATATTATTCGAAAGAAAGTCTACATGATTATAAAAATTTCAAGTATTCGCAAATTGTTATGCTAATTAGTGGTTGTCTTTTTTGAGATGAACAAGAAGACAAATTAAAAGCTGATGATAAAATCTTAAAAATTAAATAATTTAAATAAGAGACATTTTGTTTATTTAAGCTTTTTATATTACTTTTCCAGATAATTTCAACTAATAAAAACGTGTAATAAAAAATAGCCATGAGCAGATTTCCGGTACCAAAGATTACTTATTACTAAATAAGCGGCTTCGAATAAAGTAGTGAATAATTTTTGGTTGCTTACAAATAAACAACAGATAGCTGGGGAAACATTAGTGTCGTTTTAATTAGGACAAAGTCATATAAATTTTTTTATTTTTCCATTAGCGATTTAGATTAAATTTAAAAAATTATCATGTCAAATATTTAATTCTTACATAATTTTTAATTTTCTTAAAGTAATTTCTAAATGGGTGAAATATCAGTAGTCAAATGCTAACACATAGTGCGCAACAACTCAAAATGATAAGCAATGGTGGAGGTAGTTATATGGGAATATTATGTAGTATGTAATGTTATTCAACCATTTAATAATAACGATAATCATAAGCACAATAATAATATTTATTAATACTTTGGCAAACTTACAAATTGTCGATTGAGAAAAGGCAGCACTGCACTCGCCACAGCTGTCGCGTGATGTTGATGACTTGAGAATCAGCTGACTATCTCCCAACGAGGAATCAGTGCCTGTTTTCGATGGGGGCGCTTAGGCAAACTACTCGCGTCCACGTCACTCTGGTAGTTAGGCAGGGAATCTGAAACCCCCACAGGTACTCTCCCTCCAGGTTCCTGAGCCGTAGGTGAAGAAAACGATACTCTTTTTTTTTGTAAGTATAAGTTCGAATTGTCTGGACTCAAATTGAGCACCCTGGTCCGTGGTTATGGTGAGAGGAGTGCCAAACTGCGCGACCCAATGATTACAGAAAGCAGTGGCAATGGTGTCTGCTTCGATGTTGGCTAAAGGAACTGCAACTGGCCAGCGCGAAAAACGATCAATCATTGTTAGACAATAACGAAGACCGTCGACCACTGGAAGCTCAATGATGTATATGTGTACATGATCAAAACGATTATCTGGAACGTCTATGTGCTGTGAGCCTATACGGTTGTGCCTCTACACTTTAGAACGTTGGCAAGAGATTCTTTCTCTCGCCCAAAGCAGATCATCTTTTTTAATGTGAGGTCAGATAAACTTTTTTTAATTGACGAGCTGTGGAGCGACCACTAGAATGAGCAGGGCTATGAATAATGTCAAAGGCTTGCTTGCAAAGAGGTTCTGGAAGATAAGGCTGAATCCAACCAGTAGAGGTATCACAGTAGACCTGATGTCCTTGATGATTAAGAAGATTAAAAGATTGATAACCTCTCACTAAATCTTGAAATTCTAGGTCACTTTGTTGAGCATCTTGAATCGTTTGGAAGTCTAAAGCAGTAGGCATATTGATGACGTTGACTCTAGATAGAGTATCAGCAACAACATTTTGTTCACCCTTAACATAAACGATTTCAGTGGTGAACTGAGATATAAAACTAAGTTGGTTAAGCTGTCGAGGAGAAGCTTTTTCCGACTTTTGAGCAAAAGCATTAAATAATGGACGATGATCAGTCTTGACGATGAATGGTCGATCTTCCAGGATATGACGAAAGAAGACAAGAAGTTCTCTGTCGTAAGTACTGTAGCGAGTCTCAGTAGAGCTTAATTTCCTAGAGAAAAATCCAAGTGGTTTCCAGATACCATCTTCGAACTGGTCTAATGCAGCACCAATAGCATGGTCAGAAGCGTTTATAGATAGAGCAATGGATGTTGATGGTGATAAAAATGCAGTGACAACAGCTGATGAGATACTGAGCTTGCACTGCTCCAAGGCAGCTTTAATTTCGGGTGTCCAATTAATTTTAATTTTGTCACGCTTTTTGGCGTTTTTCAGAAGCTCGTTTAGAGGTGCTTGAATAGTAGAAGCTCTTGGAATGCAACGACGATAATAATTAAGCATACCAAGAAAACGTCGAAGATCAGAAATTGTTTCAGGAGTTGGAAAATTAAAAACTGCTTCTACTTTCGTGTGAGACTCTGGTGGTTAGGCAGGGAATTTGAAACCCCCACAGCTACGATGGTGAACGCAGTGATGGTGGCGTAGGCGGATATTTAGGTGGCTTTCGTGGTGGTCGAGGTTTCGGTAGTGGAGGCTTTCGTGGTGGAAGAGGTGGAGGAAGAAATTTTGATACATGACCTCCGGAACGTATAATACAGATGGGTAGTTTTTCATACCCATGTCAAAAAGACCCATGTCAAATATACCTTAATATTTACCTTGAAAACATAGAACAGATTAACAAAATTGACGAAATAATTGGTAATTTACGAGACTATTCCGTGTCGATAAAGTTTAAAGCGTCGTGTTTTACACGTTTTATTGATTGATCCCGCAAAATTGTTGCCTTTACTTAGATTTTTGCCACAGAATCCTCAAGCGAAAGGTGCTGAGAAAAAAGGTCCTTGTGGTGGTGTTGGTGGCGGACGGTAACGTTGGATGCCGTGGATTTGGCGGTGTACGTGGAGGTGATTAAATGATAGAAAAGGTAGAGGCGGTGGTGGTGGTGAAGGTGGAGAACTAGGCGGTGGTGGCTATGGAGAAAGAAGAGGTTGGGTTGTTCGAGGTCGAGGTGGCGGAGGAGGTCGCGGCCGATGGTAGTTATATAAATATTACGTTCTTTGTATTTTTCCTAAAGCTTTTAGTTTTTGATACTATATTTATTATTTGATATTTATATTAACAACTAAAATTTTGAAAATAAAAGCAATTCCTAGTAGAAATAGTTCTGTAGCCACTGGTCAACTAGTGATAAATCCAAATTTTAATTTTTCATTACAGTCTTTTAAAATAATATAAAATAACAGATATAACGTTAAAACACTGAAGATATTATCTACTAGCGAATCATTGTTTTAATGTTTAATTTTATTATAATACCACTCACTCAATAAGTCCCGGGCTTAACTAATAAAACAAGAACTTTCAGACAAAATTCACCTCTATTCATCAAGATACTTTCCTTCAAGATTGATACATTGAGTCCAGCGCTCTTCTAATTTTTTAATACCTTTCTCGTAGAATGATTTGTCCTTGCTTGCAAAATAGGCTTCAAGTTCAGTAATCACTTCTTCATTTGAGCCAAACTTCTTTCCCTGAAGCATTCTTTTGAGGTCTGCAAACAGCCAGTAATCGCTGGGGGCCAGATCTGGACTAGACGGTGGGTGGCAACGCAATTCGAGGTGCAGTTCGTTCAATTTGACCATCATTTTGATCGATTTGTGACACGGCGCATTATCCTGGTGAAACAACACTTTTTTCTTTTGGATATGAGGACGATTTTCTTTATTTCTTCACTCATTCGATCCAATAAAGCTATATAATATTCGCTGTCGATGGTTTTGCCTTTCTCAAGGTAGTCAATGAACCAGTTTCCATGCGCATCCCAAAATACGGAGGCCTTGCCAGCTTACGTTTGCGTTTTTGGTCGCTTTGGACGGCTTTTACCGGCTGCTGTCCACTCAGCTGATGATCTCTTTGATTCTGGCGTCTAGTAATGGATCCACGTTTCGTCAGTTGTCACATATCGACGCAAAAAATCCGTTGGATTTCGCTTAAACAGCTCCAAACAGTGCGCTGAATCGTCAACGCGTTGCTGTTTTTGATCAACTGTGAGCAAACGCGGCACCCATTTTGAACTCAGATTTCTCATTGACAAATGTTCATGCAAAATAGTGAATACACTTCCTTCTGATATCTTTAACTCCTCTGCTATCTCGCGCAACTTTGATTTACGATCGGCCAAAACGATTTTACGGACTTTTTTTATGTTTTCTGGGACAACTGCTGAATTGTGGCGACCTAAGCGTTCACCTTCATTTGTGTCAGCGCGACAAATAGTTTCTCTAGTGATCCTAATGGAGTTCTTGCGTATTTTAGGAAGATATGCAGAATGTCTTCGGCTCCGGTTTTGCGTCATCTTTTTAACTTGTCTGATAATTGTCTCCCGTCATAAGAAAGGCAACAAATGTGATATCTTTAATTATCAACTTCTTTGCCAATTTATGTTTTATTCGCATTCGTTTTTGGGGCCATATGAGCCTTTCTTAGGCTCTTTCCAGCATGGTTTTACAACTTCTGTATAGCTGTCATCAAAGCCAGCGAGCAGATTGATTGTATTGTAACGGATTTCAGTAAAGCTTTTGAGAGAATTAATTACAAGTTTCTCGCCTATAAGCTATGGTTCATATTTGTCTGGCCGTACGAAATGTGTTTTATTTCGTGGTGCACTCTCTGACGAAAATAATAATTCCTCAGGCGTGCCGCAAGGCAACCGTCTAGGACCTTTGTTATGCTGACGATGTCAAAATTGTCCATGCTGTTTCAAACGATAGTGGATGTGCCCTTTTGAAATTGACTTCGATACCTTCCGTAAAGGGTGCTCTATTAATTTTCTTCCTCTGAATATTGACAATTGCACTGTTATGTCCTTCTCTCGTAACAAGAATCCTCTGCACTTCTATTTTACCATTGGCAGTAGCCCATTGAGCAGATTTAACAAAACCAGGGACTTGGGTGTCGTGCTTAACACTAAATCTTCTTTCGAGGATCATGTTGACGCTACTATCAGTAGGGCTAATGCGACACTGGGCTTCGTTAAAAGATGGACAAAGGAGTTTAATGACCCGTACATAACAAGCTCCTTTATTGCACTTTTGTTAGACCAAAACTATTGATTAATACACTTAAAAGCACAAAAAAAACAAAAAAATTATGTTATAAAGATGAAAAGAATAGTAATATTCCTGATGCTAGAATAAATCGAATGATAGATAAGCTTTTCAGTAGAATTTCAGCACAGACATTATTCAAAAGGAGTTTTAAAGATTGTCCTGAGTAGTATTGAAAAAAAATTAATAATGGTATCTGTTTTATATTTATATTTCAAAATATGTTTATAAAAATTTCTTACTTTACGATTCATTTATTATAAAATTTAGAATGTATGGATGTCTGACCCGTTTAAATGTGGGAATCCATATAATTTATCAACAACCTCTTCGGGTTTACAACAGAAGACATAACCAAAAACAGGATTTTTCCTTGTTGATTGAAGAGGTTTCAGCCACTCGATAGTGTCACAAATGTCCTATATATATGCCGCTTCTCTCCATCGAATTCAAATGTTATTTCTAGATCGGAATCGCACATAAATTCTTTTGGATATAAAGCCGTATGAGATTTCCCACCATAGATTTCGAAATTTGTCTTAGTTGATTCTCTGCTTAGAATATTTTGGAAAATTTCCCAATTCCCGTTTTTTAAAGGATAGCACCAAGGAACCGCATTGTTAAAAATTGTACCATGTGCAAATTTCTTCAAAAAACTAGAGTATGCACTGTTAGGCACGAGCTCACCGTATGCAAATTCTATGATTTTTGTCACGTTTCTTTTATAAGGTGAAAACGTTTTCCATTCGTTCTCTAAAATTATTTCAGGATAATCTGTTTGTGGTAAAGAAATCTTCATATGTTGAGATAATTCGTGTTCACTCAGTTTACTGGGATTGTAATGAATTTGTTGTTTTAGTAAATGTGAACGTTTAGAAGCCAAATAGTGAACGAACGGAATCCGACTTGTCAAAGTTATAACAAAATTCAGCTAAAACAATTGGTACTCCTTTCACTTCGAGACCATAATGGAGTCCAGAGAAAGCACAATTGTTTATTTTACTGGTATAATAAGGAACCGTGAAACCAATGCATTGAAAATCATAGCCAATGTCGCTTTCCTCGTACTCGTTACTATTTTCCTCATACTCATTACCATTTTCCTCGTAACCGTAACTATATTGTTGTCTTTGACGAATTTTTGTTTTGGTAAAAAGTCGATCATTCTGGCACCGTAAGTTCAACAATAATCTATCAGATACATAACGCTTTAAACCTCTAAATCCCGTCTCACAAAATAAACTAATATTACCATTATCTGGTACACGAAGAACACT
Organism: Leptarthrus brevirostris; assembly: GCA_964036015.1. Classification (NCBI taxonomy): domain Eukaryota; kingdom Metazoa; phylum Arthropoda; class Insecta; order Diptera; family Asilidae; genus Leptarthrus; species Leptarthrus brevirostris. The sequence goes on from OZ038373.1 coordinate 14,826,102, forward strand.
TGAATCAGTAGACAGAACAAAATCGTCAGTAATTGGTTGTAGGATCAAACCATACGACGAGTGTCTTTGCCTAAAATTACAGTCACAATATATTTCCGCGAACATTAAAAACACTAAAAACCAAATCATTTTTGTAATCGACTTAATTCGCGAAATCACCGTTAACAGAAACTCGCTTACGCAAATGATCTAACTGCTTCACGTCTCAACATTTTATAGATCAGCTCGGCGTTCAAGTCCCTTAAATGCTAGCTTGCACTCCTGAATAAGCAAATTGTTATCGCCTTTTCTCAGATAAATTTGTACAATAATAATCAGAATATTTTCTAGACTGATAAGAACTTGAGCTTATTAAGTTACGAAGTGTAAGCACAATATCATCTCCTTCATCAGAGTAAATTGGTAGAAGTGAAAAAATTTTCTAAATAAAATGATTAATTTTTAAACAATTTATTTTCCAATGAAAACTTTTTTCACTTCGTTCTTTCGTTCGGTTACGTATGTCCATTCGTTAATGAAACTTTGTAACGCCTGGACCGATTTGGATTATCGTTCTTTTGTTGTATAGGGTATGCTACTTCATTGGTACCGGGCCAAACAATTTTCGGGTTGAGTGGGGGTGGAGGAGTGGACGAAACCTAATTTCGTAATGCGTGGACCGCTTTGTATGATCTTTTTTTTATTGTTCCAGAGAGTATGTTCCCCTTTGACAATATGAGAAAAAAATCAAATCTTCTTCTTTAAAATGTTATCGACGCGCCAGTAAGTAGAAAACTTAGAATAAAGAACTAGAGGAAAAGCTGAAACTCGATTTTAGAAAAGCAAATTTCTTTTTCAGTAGAATTTGGGGCTATGTAGTGGTAGCAACAATCACAAGTCAGATTTAAAGTGGGGCCAAATGTAAATTTAAAATTTTGATAATTTGTTTAAAAATAATTTGATTTTAACTTCTCTGAATAAGCGGCTTATTAATTTTGACGTTATATTATAGGTCAAGCGAAACATCAGTTTTGGTTTTAATTGATTAAAACTTATTTCAAATTTTCTTTGGATGCCCCCTAAAAATTTTGTTTGATGCCTCCACTAGTACAAATGACCCGGAACATTAAAATCAGTTTTCACGTTAACCTCACAAATATTCTTACGAAACTTTTGCTTTTTTCCATAAATTGAGGTTTTAATTGAACTTCACATGTTTATAGAATGAATTTAGAATTAATTCGAGTAATGTATTTACAGGAAAAACTACTTCCCATCATCTCATTTCTAATTATTTGCCCACGAAAAAACCGAATACTCCATGTTGTTTTATTTCAACAAATTCTGGGTCTGGCAAAGTCGGTTCACAAAAAATCACAAAATAGTCTAATAATTTTATTGGAATGATAACATAAAAGGTCTGTCTAGGTCTGTTCACGTACCTGCAGGAATTACAATTCCTGCGCAGGAAAATGCAGAAGTCGTTTTCGTACTGTTTGACAGCAGATTTTTGCTGACGTCATCGCTTCCCCACCTGCAGGAAAATTCAGGAACTTGCAGTAGCTTTAAACTGCCTTACTTTTCCTTACTGTCACCGGCTGATGTCAAATACCTGGCTACCTTATATACAGAGGGTGATCAACGAATTAGAAACGCATGAACAAATTTACTTTTTAGCTTTTTATTGGTAGTTTTTAGAAAAAAATCAGAACAAAAATTAAAATTCTTATATACACATATATTTTCGTAACAGATAGATTCGAAATTAATATAAACTTAATTAATATCTTGTGATTCCTCCTCGACTTTTTATTACCTCCTGAATTCGGTTGGTCATACTTTCTACACAATTAATAATTATTTCTCGCATTTGGTCGTCATTTGTCCAAACATTCTTAATATTTTGCTTCAGTTCTGCAATATTTCTGTTCTGCAGACTGTAAACTTTCGCTTTTGGTAAGGCCCAGCAATTTTCAATTGGATTCAGATCCGGAGAATTGCCGAGCCATGGAAGTACCTCAATTTTCTCCTTCATTAAAAAGTGCTTGACCGATTTCGCTGTATGGCAAGGAGCTTTCTCCTGCATGAAGGTGTAGCAAAAAGGGTGATAATTGAGTGAATACCTATGTGGAATAAAAACATCCTGGATGACTTTCTTATACTGATCCTGTCTCATTGTTCCGTCAACAAAGTATACAGGGCCAGGACCTTCTCCAGAAATACAGCTCCATACCATTATTGACGGTGGATGTTTAACCGTTCTTTGTATACAATCTTCTTTGTATCTCTCTCCTCGCCGCCTCCTTACAAAGCAAAACAATTCCGTCATCGTTTGCAGCTGAGACTCGTCGCTAAAGATGACCTAAAGTTTAAAAAAATCATTAGTTTTAATACTTTTTATACTATGACCAGAAATTTAATAAAAGTAAGCAACCTGATCAGCTTACTTTTTTCCAGTCATTAATCGTAAGGTGTTCATGTTGTCTAGCCCACTCAAGCCGGGATTTTTTCATTTTTTGGGTCAACCTTGGCTTTTGAGCTGCTTGCCTCCCTTTCAAATCGCTTTCATATAACCGCCTGCGTAAGGTAACTTGAGATATTTGAATTCCTTCCTCATCCAAACTCCGTTTAAGAACCTTAGTAGGAGCTCTACGTTGTTTTACCGCCATAAGGATTATTCTTCGGTCTGTCCTAGGCGTAGTTTTCCTGATTTCTTGGCACTTAAGTCTCCTATTGTATGTTGCAGGTTGATAATTTTTTAACAATTTTAAGATTCTACACACTGTCGCACACGAAACATTCACTTGACTCGCAATCTCACGATTTGTTAGCTTTTTTGATTTCAATAGTTCACCCATAGCATAGTTTTTTTCATTTATTATATCCTTTTTACGACCCATGTTCTCAATGTAGTCTTGAATATCAAATTTCATACTAAATCTTTAATTTACACAAAAATATCACTCAAACGTTTATAATATCACTCAGAAATCTTGCAACTGCATCCTTCAAATAAACCTTTAAGACTGAATTGAAAACTAATTCTAGTTTTTTGCCGAAAACAGAATGTTTGTAATTACCTAAAGTCGGTCATAAATTCTTAATTGAATGAAAAAAAGGACATGTCATAAAATAAACATTAACAGATACATCTTTGATCTCAGGTATTCGGTTTACCAAAAGATCTTGTTTTAGTGTAAAAAAAGTTGATGAGCAATATAAAATTCAATAAATTTTAGACGTTTCTAATTCGTTGATCACCCTCTGTATACCTTATTTTTGAGGTTATATTGGCATTCTTCTAATTTTTCAGGAACTTTCTGAAAAATGTTTTTGTACTTTTGACAACTGTACCCCCACCACATAAAGAAGGAAAATGCAGGAATTTTCAGCTGCAGAAGTACGTGAACAGACCTTCTGTTCACTCGAAAGTTTTTACACAAAACCGAAAGTTTTCTTCCACACTGCGTCTGTTTACTTTTGGACTTGAAGAAATTTGACAGACGAGTAATTTCCCCTTCTGTCCAAAATTTACACACGCTGATGAGTGTGGACAAAATTTCAACAGATTTCTTCTTCTTCTTTTATGGTTGACAACTAACAGCTGATTGATGTTTGGCAAGTTACAGCTTAGAACTAAAAATTGAAATAAACACGGGGAACTATTAACTTTTGCAGTAAATTGTTATTCATTTTTATTTATTTTTACGATTTCTTGTAAACGCACTGATTTTTGCACTGAAATTTACTTTTGACAATTCTTCAGTTACCATAAATTTACCTAGAAAACGTCTGTTAACTTTCGCATTTTCATCCCCCTAAACCAGAAACACGATTTTTACTTGATTTTTACCCACGTTTTACACACAAAAGTAAACAGACAGACCTAATTAAAAAAAAATCCATTTTAACAAATTTAACTTAATTCACTCGAGAAAACTTTTTCACGCACAAAAGTAAACAACCATTGACAGTACGGAATCTTAGTATATATAACAACAGGAAAGGCTCTCATCTGTGAAACCGTGTGAGGACGGAGAGCTCTTCTCCTTAAATCCATTTAAGTCAATCAAAACATAAAACATAAATTCAATTTATTTCGAAATAACTACTTATTATTTTTAAGTTATAAATTCGTTATAATTAATGGTTTGTAGGAATAAGAGGCAGTGTATATATTACAAAAATTTTTGGAAATTATATTTCGTAAAACATACAAAAAGAATATTTTTTATGGTTAATAGAAAGGACTAGTAATATCGTACGTACAAAAGAATAAGTAAATATAAATTTAACAGAACAAATTAACCGTGAGTGGCATGATCCAGTTCCAAACAGTCGCATTCTTGTTCCTCTTCCTCTTCTGGATGAATGATTTGACTTAAAAAACGTAACAGGTCCTTGTTCCAGAACAAGATTAGATCCTCCATCCATTCTAAACCAAATTCCTATCTCTTAAAGAATAGCAATTTCGATAACATGCGTCCTTTCTTTCCGTACCGTACTGGCAATTAGATGTATTGCAATTTGTATGAAAACTGCATAACGTCTATGTAACTTACGCCGGATTTGTTACGTTTTGAATGATCGCTCGTCAATGGTTTTTTTTATTTTATTTTTTATTTTTATTTTATTTTTAATTTTTTTTTTATATATATATATGTGATGTTGCCAAAGCTCAACGGATGCCTTGGCAGGAAAGGAATTAAGGTTGAGGGAAATGGGTTATGAGGTTGAGTGAAGGTGGTGTCGATGTACGGCCCGTTTGAAAGTTTCAGGCATATAAGACGAGGGAAAAACAGAAGATGGTAAACTGTTCCACATTCCTGTTGTTCTGCTAAGAAAAGATTCCCGAAATTTGACGGTACGTCCAAATTTGACTCCGGAGAGTATAGGGGTGGGAGCGACTTATAGATCTTGTATCGCGCGTTGTAATGAGTCTACAAGGAATCACGCTAGCAATTTCGCTAGAACAATGGCCATGGAAATAGCGATAAAATAGTGAGAGACAACCGACATTCCGTCGAAGCTCCAGAGAGTCAAGGCCCTCAGAGATTGAGGAATCGCCAATAAGTTTAACAGCCTTACGCTGGACTTTGTCTAACGCGGACAATGCGGTGTGTCCTGCCCCTGCCCAAATATGGGCAGGTAAGTAAAACACAAAGTTTTAGTAAACATATACAAATATTACGAAAATAGTAAATAACTCTAATGTTGATCATAAAATCTAAAAAACTAATCGAGGTAAACATAAAATTAAATTAAGACTAATGGACGCATTTAAAGAAACGTACTGAAAATCTTAAGCATTAGGCATATTAGGACGAATCTTGTTTTTCGGGCGACTAGTTCTCTCATATCAGCCCCTAGCTCGGTTATCTCAAAAATCTAACAAACAAAGCTTGGAGAAAGTTTTTCTCTTCAATAAGTGATGCCGACTACCAAACTTACTGTAACTTACATGATATGTTCGTTTTATCCCTCGAATCTTCTTATAGTAATTACCGGGAAAGAATGAAAAAGATATCACACGCGATGATCCTCTTATTATCGCCAATCTTTTTAATGACTTCTTCAAAAGTTATTTGACGAGGCTCGAGCCTGCTACTCTTACAACTCTACTTCCACGATTGTAAGACTAACATCTAACCTGTCCGTTAACTTATGGCCTCTCAGTATTCCTACTGCCTTTCCAAAAATATGTGGTTCATATATTGTGTTGGGTCTCTGCTACCTGTTTAATTTAAAACTCTCCATCCTTCCGCTGCAGAAAAGCGATAGTAAGACCGAGCTGTATAACTATAGGCCCATTGCGAATCTTTGTTGTATCGCAAAAATTTTTGAAGCGTGAATTCGTGACACCCTCTACTTCCATTGTAAACATTTTGGGTTCCTTTCCGCATATCAGCGTTTGAAGCTGGTAATCGGGTTGACGGCATTTTAAATGATTTTAACAAAACCTTTCACCAGATTGACCACATTATCCTTTTTCATAAACTTATGCTTCTTGATTTTTCTTCTAACTTTATCAATTGGGTGAAATCCTACTTGTGCCATCGTACTCAGCCACTTCGCTTTCGTAATTCACACTCGGTTGTTACCGAGATTACATCTGGTGTACCGCAGGGCAGTCATCTCGGACCGTTACTTTTTATAATTTTCATCAATAACGAATCCTTGATCTCACGCTACTCACGAATACTCTGTTATAAAGATGACGATTTTTCGAAGCATTTTAACTGAACTCGGTTGACTGAACACTGTGCACCTCAATGTCCTTTTCACGTAAAAACTGTCCCCTGTCTTTAAATTTCACTATTAACGGTCACACATTGAGTAGATTGAACAAGAGTAAGGATTTGGGCATCTGGATCAACTCACGTTTTTCGTTTTACGACTATATTGACGATATTTTCGATACGGCGAATTCCTCATTAGGCTTTTTTACAAAGATAGTGTAAAGAATTTAACGATCCATACATTACGAAGAGCTTATACTGCACATTTGTTAGGTTAATTCTGAAATATGTTGTTCTGTTTGGCCATCTTTTGACGCGGTGCACATCAGTGTCATCGAGACAGTCGAACGTAGATTTTTAAGATTCGTCCTCCGCGCTTTTCTCAACCCCTTTTGTTTTGCCTCCGTATCTTGACAGACTTAATCTTTTCTCTCTGGATTCTTCTGTTGTCTTCTATTGTTAGAACTGTCTTCGCTTGGCCCCGTCACGCTCCTTGAACGGGAATGACCTTCTCCTCTTCATCAAACTGGCTATTGTTTTCATAAGCCAGTCTTGTCGATGTCTCGTTTGTTTAATCTGTGCGCTGATCTTATCCATTTTCACATGCCTTGGAACGAATTGCAAATTAAGCTTTGGTTTAGTTTCAAGTTTTAAATTGTAAAATCTTAATTGTAATCAGTTATTTATCCTCAATAAATAAATAGCTAAGAAAAAAGTGAAACGGTACTATCATTCGTACTATTTATCTTGTAGCTGTTATAAATAATGAAAACAAGCTTTCAAAAATTATATACTTCCTTTAGAACAGGTAAATTGTTATCTCTTTTAAAGGTATATAAGAACCATTTCCAAGCTCAGGGATATGTTTCGTCTTTCAAGCTGACGACTTCCCCGGCTCTGTATTATTTCATCTCCGGACTTCTGGCCTAAGAATTGCATCGCACACGAATTTGTGCCCGAGGTAGGTTTTCGAACGGTACTCATGACAGAGCAATAGCTAATGCTTCAAAAAACTAAGTACGCTGTCCCTTTACTATCAGAACAAACCATTTATTTCAAGCATCCCTTGCATGCTGCTACAATATTATCATGTTGACTGAGACTTGGCTTCATCATGGTTTTTGCGATGCGGAGATTCTTCATGACTCCTATCAGATTTTTCGTAGGGATAGACATTCAGAATCTCTGTGTCGGGGTGGTGGAGTTCTGGTTGCCTGCAGGTCGGACTTTAACTGCAGCTTAGTTGAAGTTCCTTCCTTCTCTGTTTCACTCTCTATTGAACAATTGGTTCTCAAGCTAGCGCTACCTAAGCTCAATGTCTTTTTGCTCTGCTGCTATATTCCCCCTAACCTGACAAACTTCGTTGATAATGAAGGGCGCACTCTTTACGATATTCTAACCCTTAATTTAGACTTCATCCATAATATGACGAACCCTGAAGATGAAATTCTTCTTCTTGGTGACTTTAATTTACCCAATATTTCATGGGTACCAAACTGTGAGGACGATGACTTTCTTCCCTCTTGTTATCCCACACCTATGGTTTCTAAATTTCTTTACACCATTTCTTCCTCTGGTTTGCACCAAATGAGTGATGTTAAGAACTCTATGGGAAGGCAGTTGGATCTTGTGTTTTCTTCTGATTCGACTAACACTAAAGTCGAATTAGCTTCTGATTAATTATCTCCTATTGATAATTTTCATCCGCCCATCTTTGTCTCTTTCTGTTACGATGGTACTAGTATTGTGGATCCGAATTTTGAACATCATGCTTATGACTATAGGAGATCGAACTTCTCTGAGCTAACGTCTAATCTCCTTTCAGTCGATTTTTCGGCATTACTTGACAATAATGATATTGATGTGTGCACCTCCCTATTCTATAATATCTAAAGATAAATGATTTGTTTAACTCCTTTGCTCCATTAAAAAGGATTAGGTCTACATACTCCTCTCCCCCGTGGTACAACGCCGAACTCCGCAGTCTTAGGAACAGGAAAAACAAACTCTGGAAGAATTACTTGCGCTGTAATAGCGCAATAGCGTATTCTGACTTTGTGACCTGTTATGAAGGCTTTAAGGCACTATCCTCTTCGTTCTATAGGGAATAACTTGTTAGTATTCGCGATCATATGCATAATAACCCTCGCAATTTCTTTAAATTCGTCAATATTAAAAAGAAATCGAGCAACTACCCATTTACTATGTGGTATAAGGGGTCTTCTAGTAATAACGTATCCGACATAGCTAACAATTTTGCTTCATTTTTTTCTTCGGATAACTTTGAGCCTTGTGTATATAATTTTAATCATATTCTTGATCGTCCCGCTTCATCCGATTTTTTGTCGTTCATATCTCGGGATCTTATTATGGAGAAAATCAATGAACTTAAATCGGACTTTTCCTCTGGTCCTGACGGTATCCCTCCAGTCTTCGTTAAGTCCTGTTCCGATGCCCTTCTTACTCCATTAGCGAATCTCTTCAACAAGTCCTTTATAGCGGGTAAATTTCCTTCATTGTGGAAGTGCTCTTTTATAGTCCCTGTTCATAAAAAGGGCCATAAGAATATTATAACTAATTATAGACCAAGCGTTGTATTGGCTTAATCTCTCCCAATCAGCACGGGTTCTTGCCCGGTAGATCAACGACTACTAACTTACTAGAATTTACCTTCCACGTTATTTCTGACCTTCAGCGAGGCATGCAAACTGACTGTTTTTACACGGATTTCACTAAAGGTTTTGATAAACTCCCTCACTCCGTAATTATATTTAAACTCGGGAGGCTAAGCTCACCCCCTGTTCTTCTCGACTGGATTGCTTCCTATCTAAGTGACAGGACATATCGTGTGTCGCTCCGTGGCTCTACCTCTAGAATCTTCAGAGCTTCATCTGGTGTACCACAAGGCGGTCATCTCGGCCCTCTACTATTCGTTCTTGCAATTGACGACATTGTCCATCTGATCTTGCACTCTAATGTTCTAATCTACGCTGATGACATGAAGATCTTCTCTTATGTTAAGGATGGTGGTGACCCCGCCCTTATTCAAAAGGACTTAGATACAATTTAGCGGGGAATGGTCTTCGTCGTGTGCTATCCGTAACTGACCTTGGGGTAAAACTCGATAGGAGACTTGACTTTACTCTGCATATTAACTATGTCGTGTTCAGAGGCAGTTTAATCTTGGGCTTTGTTAAGCGTTGGTCTAGAGAGTTCTCGGATATACCAACCTTGATTCATTTATACTGCTCCTTAGTTAGACCTATTCTTGAGTATGCATCTCAGGTCTGGTCGCCCTACTACGCTGTTCATTCCAAGCGTATCGAATCGGTGCAGCGTAATTTTCTTAGATTTGCGTTAAGAGAGCTCCCATGGTACGATCCGCTTAGACTCCCGCCCTACACCGACCGCCTCCGGTTGATTGGTTTGCACTCGCTTGATAAAAGGCGCAGGGTTGCTGACTTGGTCTTTATTCACCAGTTCTTGAACTCCAATATTGACTCAGGTTTGCTTGTTAGAAAGGTTTCCTTCAGACAATCCCAACATAACCTTCGAAGACTGTCTTTACTGCATGTTGAACCATGGAGATCTAATTATGGCATGCATGAACCTATTAACCGTTTATGTAGGGCTGTTAATGCATGTTCTAATTTTGATTTAACTCTTACTAAGGTGTTGTTTAAGAACTATCTATTTTCTGTGTTCCCGTGACTCTCTGTTTGCATGGTGCATGCGGGGTTTCCTTGCTTGTTTTCTTCCTGTTCCTTTCTTTTTTGTTTGTTATTTCTTCCTCTGCATGCTGGTATGCGAGCCTCATTTCATCAATTTGATGGAATAGGTGAATTCATTCTGGGCTCCTGCCAAAGAAGTGCGCCTTCTGTGTTAGAAGGGTTAATTCCTTTAAAAAGCCTTGCCAGTCAAGGCTGAAAGATTACGAAGTACAAAGCGGAACACATTGAACAAACCAATAAATCAATTTTTTTAAATTAAAGAATAAACCTCTAAATTAATAGTATAGCTGACAGAATTAAAGCCCAGAATAATCTCAGAAGTTAGATAATAATATTAATCATACTTTGGCGTGTTCTTCGATTGTCAATACAACGTAAAATTAGCATCCTGTTGATCGTATCAGAAATGTCTTTCGTATTTGTTGACAACCACTGCGGTACAGATTGTTTCCTAGTAGTAAGTGTGGAAATATTAAATAGAAAAAGAAAACATAATAAATAGTGATTAAAAAAGTAGTAGCCAAATTTAAAGATAAAGCCGACGAATCTGAAAGTGATTCACACCAATTCAAGCATTTATATAAACATAATAATCTCTGACTAAAACAATCTAAGATTAAGCAACTAAATTTGATTTGAATTCAACCTTAAAAGGTAAAACATTAATTTCTTTTATGCTGACAATTCTATTCGATATCCAACAAATAATAAATAAATATGCTTCAAGACAAACATCGATAACTGTTTACATGTAATGGCTCCATTGCTGATTATTCCATAGTTGCTAGCACCAGTGGGTCAATAAGTGATAAAGCTGACTTCACAAAATATGTAAAAATTGATATTCTTAGAGATATGCTCAATAAGAATGTATAAAAGGTAGAACATTTGAAGTTCCAAGTCAGTTTTCGATACTGCTTTAAAAATTAATTCACGGGAAGCTAAGAAAATGTTATTGTTCTTTGTGGTTTTATTTTTTATGAGAATCGTTCATATTATCTCTGAGTGTGAACTCGATGAAAAACACTACTCCGGCCTCGGTTTGGTGATCCAACAAATTCGTGAGGATTATTTGCTTTCTACCGATGTTCGAAACGTTAAAATTCCCAACGATGCTTCCTTGCAAATCTTTTGTGAGTCTGGATTCAACCAGTACGACATACAAGAGATTTCATATTATCCGTATTATTCGGTTAAAACATCAAGCTCAAGCATTTATGGAAACTTCCTTACATTACAATGTAAAAGTGATGTGATTCATTTTAATGTTAAATGGGAGAATCAGATGGTGGAAGGTCGAATCGACCAATATCAATTTAGTTGCTCCAACTTGAAAATACCATTTTATTCCACTGAACTTGAGAACTGTCCCTACTCTGGATTTCAATATGGAATAGAAGTAAAAGGGGTACCAATAGTGTTAGCAGAATTTTGTTACAACTTCGATAGTTCGGAAATTGTTTTTGTTCATTACTTAAATTCTAAAAGATCTGTTCTTTTAAGTCAGCAAGTTGAATACAACCCCAGTAATTTAAGTACTAGTGAATTGGGCAGAAAAACTAAAGTGTCTTTACCAGCTCAGCAATATTCTTCAGTAAACCTTGACAATAAATTTAAAGTGTTTTCTCCTTTTGCAAAATCCATGATAAATTCCTTACAGTTCGAGCTATCTGATCTCGTCCCCGCCAAGTCATATGGAAGTTTCTTAATGGATTTAGCAACTAATACAACACTTAGCAACGCCATACCATGGTGGATGCCCCTAAAGAGTGGAAATTGGGAAGTTTTCCAAAAAATTCTAGAGAAAGAATCTTTTCAACGAACTTTAGATGTCTATGCCGGACGATCGCATAAAGCTTCATATCCTTCAGAATTGGTTTGCCACTCGGGTCAGGAAATAACATATGAATATAAAAGAGAAGAAAAATACATTCCCTTGTATATTTGGAATTTTATTATACCGAAGAAAATCAATACTTGGGAAAAAAGCTTCGTTTTGATTGCAGTTAATTCACCATTCCTTCAAAATGAAGCAAGAAATGAAACGATAGTATTCTGTGAAGATATTTGTGATGAAATCGAATGGCTGAATCTTTTGAAACCAACACGGAAAAGTCCTGCCCTTGGGTATATATTTTGCTGTAGACCAGAGGATGTTTCGCAAATTTTGTACGGGTTTCCCAAAATCAAATTTGGATAACTGATATGAATATTTAACTAAAGTAATGGTTATGTGCTTGCTTTATGTATTTTATACCTCCAATAAATAAATATACGATATGTGTAGCTTTTTTGCCTAAGCAAAATATTTTTAAATACAAAATTTGGATCTTGTTTAAGATTTTAGGTGGGATGTTCGAAAATGTGAAGCTCCAGCTACATTCATATTTGGCATATCTAAAGTACAAGTGAATGTGAATTCACCAGGACAATTTATATTGGTCAAAATGTTTAAAAGAGGGAAGACGTGCCTGTATAAATATTTTTTATCGCGCTTGAACATTATGAGGTATCGTAAAACGCGCGCTCTGTTTCAAAGATTTTTGCTAATCTAACAATATCTGCGCACAAAACAATGAGTCTAGGTGCTGTCTGATTTTAAGGATTTGATAGCTGGGATCGAGTTAGGCAAAACGTTACATGAGGCGTCATTTCGGAGGTAGTAGGAGTTTTCTGATTATGGGTTCTCGTTTGCTTATCGTTATATTAATTTTGTAATTATGAATCTGATTTAAACAGTTGAGGTGGCAAATAATTGCTAATGCAGCACAATAAATGCACGACCAACATCCTCATACATGTAATATTTTGCTTATCTCAGCTATCGAATCGTTATTTACGAATTTTCGCACACACTGTATATCTATCAAATAACAGGGAGGTCAACTACAAGCCCGACTGCTAGTAATAAATAAATCAGCATTCCTTAATTAATAATAACAATATATAAAAATATAACAACCAAAGGAACTCCCTGATAAGGCTCCTAACGATGATATAAACATATTTCTGTGCGATCTCAACACCAAGATTGCCTCAAACACCATGTAATGGGGGAAGTTTGGACACGGAAACAGGAACGCAAATGAGGAGTTGCTTGTTAAATTTTGTAACTCGCAGCAACTTGTCATCGGTCCTTGTTTACTAGACGGATCCCTGTTTAAACACAGAAAAGGTCATCTAACATCTTGGGACGGCAGAATTGAGAATCACCTTATTACTGAATACGATTCGATTGCAATCGATCGTAAATATAGCAACTTTCGAATTGAATGGACCTAAAGCTAACAATTAATGCAAATACAATATCTCTTTTTAATCCAATTCAATTCTAAATCGCCTATATTTACGATCGATTGCCTTCGAATCGTATTTGGTAATATGACTACTGAGCTGCATACTGTTCTCTACAGAAACGCATCCAAAGAAGTGTAAGTCGTGACAAGCAGGGCCGGCTTTAGATGCAATGACGCCCGGGGCGTAAATGGAACGATATTTCTTCATAAATAAGACAGCCAAAGCGTTTAATCTTTCTTGGGACATAGTAGCTTCAATTTTGAAAATCGATGACATTTTTCTTGACGATAAATTGCAGAAGGTTCAGAAGGTCTGTCTGTTTACTCGAAAGTTTTTACTCAAAACTGAAAGTTTCCATCTGCACTGCGTCTGTTTACTTTTGGACTTGAAGAAATTTGACAGTCGAGTAATTTCCCCTTTTACCCAAATGGTGGACAAAATTTCGGCAGAATTCTTTTCCTTTTATGGTTGATAACTCACAGCTGATTGATGTTAGGCAAGTTACAGCTTATAAATAAAAATTGAAATAAACATGGGGAACTATCAACTTTTTTAGTAAATTGTTATTCATGTTTATCCATTTTTACGATTTCGTGTAAATACACTGATCTTTGCACTGAAATTTACTTTTGACAATTCTTCAGCTGTAATCAATTTTTACCCAAAAAGCGTCTGATCACTTTCGCATTTTCATCCCCTCCACCAGAAGAACATTTTTACTTGGTTTTCATCACGATTTTTTACTCAAAAGTAAACAGACAGACCTAATGATAAAAAGTGCTTGAGGGGAAGTTGATTTAACAATTCAAATAGCGAGCACTGAAAGTTGGGAAATGCTTTCAGTGTCATTTAGTGAGCAGGAGTTATCAGTAGTGCTCGTTAGAGAACAGTCGTATAATTTTATATTGCCATTTATTTCTTAAATAAATAACCACACCAATAGTTCGCTTCGATTCACTATCACATTTTACTAAGTTATAATTGTCCATACTTACTTCAAAATCATTTATTTCGCTAGTTAAATGTGTTTCTGGTAAGATAATTATTTCATTAAACTTCATTAAACTCAAAACTATTCAGTAAACCTTATATGTTTAAATAAAACATTTCTAAGTTCTTAAATGGCTAATATTCAACTTTTGTTCGCTCCAATTTCAAATAACGAAAATATACTGGACATTCCCAGCTCTTACTGTCATGTATTCAATCAAAGTCCAACTCAAGTTTTGCTTTTGCTTTCACACAATTCACACATTTTGCTATGTTACTTGCACATTCATTAGTCATATGACCACCCGAATATTTTCCGCAAACTTGCTCATTTTTACATTCATTCCGCCGTATGGCTGAGTCTTTTAAAACCAACACGGAAAAGTCTTGGGAAAGCAACCTCCAAAGGAAAGTTAGGATAAATTGACGGGCTGAGAGTAAAAGTGACCTATTTATAAGGTTCGGGCAAAAATGGCTTAGAAAATGTTCCGCGCAAAAACGAATCGCGTGAGATTCCGGGCAAAAACGAATCGTAGAAAATTTCCGGGCAAAAACGAGTTAACTACAAAAAGTAATGCAAAGTTAATGCAGTTAAGTAGTTAAGTCGTTTTTGCCGGTAAATTTTCTACGATCCGTTTTTGCCCGCAATCTCAAGCGATTCGTTTTTGCGCGGAATATTTTCTAAGCCACTTTTGCCCGAACCTTATAAATAGGTCACTTTTACTCTCAGCCCGTCAATTGTAGTTAACGTATCTAAAATATTCCAAATTACAGAAAATGTGATATATTCAAAGGACCTATTTGCTGTTTAGTGTTGAATATTTATTTTAATACTTTTTTGTCACCAACATCCGCAAATCGGGTGTTAAGTGTGTAAACTTCAATTTAACCGCAATTACAGTTAAAGTACATTTTTTATAGTTTCAATAAATAAATATAAGATCTAGCGTTCTTACCTGAGGTAGGTTTGAGTGAGATTTCCGAAAATGTGCCCCTCCGACTTCAATTATATTTGGCACATATGCTCTTGGATAGTGTGTAAGTGGATGCGAATTTACCAGAACAACACTTATATTTCGGACGAGATTTCTAAGGGGAGGCAAGTCTCCAATTTGAAATAAATTATTAAAATGCCTCCGATAAACTGATTCCTGAATAATCATGTGAAAAAAGCTAAAAGAGATTTAGTTAATTGATTTATCTTGGTTATAGTGTAAACTTACTTATAAGTTAGCTTTTCAAAAATAGTCATTAAAGTATTAGCAATCCTTTGCAACAGATTCATTTCCTCCACAAATGGTAGAAGACTGTTCGGATCTAAAGCAGAATTATGGGGGTTTCCAGTCATTTCATTTATCCATTTATTAACGCCCGTTGCACTTATAGCTACAGTTGGTATTTTGAAATAGTAAGAAAGTCTGTAAATATATAAAATAATCTGTAGATTTGTATATTATGTAAAGAAGTGTGTTTTTGAAAGTTTGAGAAAAAATTTGAAGTTTGATTTGGCGAATTTTTGAAAAAAATAGTGTTTGATCTGTTATCAGTTGAAATGTAACCTAAACTTCGTAACGCATGGACCGTGTTAGATAATTCTTTTTTTTTGTATAGAGTATCATCCCCAATTGCTAATAATGAAAAAGTTTGGCCCCAGGGTGGGGTCGGGAAGCCATGAACCGATTTTAATTTTTTTTTTTTAATAGAGTACGATCGGTACCATGTAGATTTGGTGAAGCTGGGAAAGCGAGGTGTAGTCTAACTTTGTAATGCGTGGACTGATTTTGATAGTTTCTTTTTGGCTTTTTGGATGTATAGAGTATGATACCTCATTGCTAATTATTAATAAAAATTGGTTTTAGGGTGGGGTGGTGGAGGGAGGGGTAGTTTAACTGCGTAACGTGTGGACCGACTTGGATGATTCTTCTTTTGATGTGTAGAATATGTTGCCCCACTGATACGTCGAAAAAATGTATGCGGGATGTGGGTGTGCGGAGGGGGCGTTCCCCGATTTCTTAATTTGCACACCTGTGCGGAAGATTCTTTTTTTTTTGTGTACAGTATGATCCACCATTGCTACTGTATGGAAAAATATTGACCTACGGTTGGGGTGGGGGGAGGGCTAACCTAACTTTGTAATAAAGTCCAACTGTCCACTGTCGAGTCAACTGATCCCCGTAACGAATTGGATAATTCGATTATAACCTGATTTCTTAACTTTTGCTAAATCTTCGCAGTAGTATGTTCTTAAGATTCTAGATCTTTCTTGCGTAAGGGCTGGGCATTGGCCGAGAACGTGTAATACGGTCTCGTCTTCCCCACATCCCCTGCATAGACTAGTAATCGCCCTTCCCATTTTTATGGCGTGCGCCCTTAGTCTTGCATGTCCTGTCACAAGGCCAACAAGAAGTTTCAGTTCGGCTTTGTTAAGCTTAATGATCCTTTCAGATTCATGTGCATTGAGAGTTCCCCAAAACGCCTTTGTGTTTCTGGCGATATCGGATCAATCCCATATTTCCTTGTGCCTCCTCGTTACCCATTCCATGGTTTCTTTTTTAATTTCATGGATGGGTATGCTCAGGTTGAGCATTATTGAAGTGTTCTCATTTGCGCCTCTCTGCACCAGCTCATTTGCTTTTTCATTTTCTGGGATGCCACATTGCCCCGGTACGTATATTAGGATGACATCGTTTTGTCTCCCTAGCTCCGTAAAGGTCTGTTTACATCCCTCAAACGTTTTGGATTTTACCTCGGCGTTAGTTAGAGATTTGATGGACGCCTGGCTATCTGTGCATATTGAAATTCTAGAGGATGTTATGCCCCGTTCTATTAGCTGTTTAGCTCCTATCTATATCGTTTACCCCTCCCCATAATCCCAGGTTAAGTTCCTCGCACGATATTCCAAAACCACAGCTACGCTCGCATTTTTAGCCGTCTGTGTAAATCTAAAATGTTTTCTTGCATCAACCCCTTGTTGATCCATTCACTTTTAGTCGGGAACTGCGTTTTAAAGATTACTTCTAAATTTGGGTTATCAGTTTTGAAGTCCCAGCAATATTCTTCCTCAAACAATCTCTTGATCGTATTACCATTACATACTCGGTCGATCTTTTTATGTTGGGTTTGCAATCCCCTTAGCTTCCACAGTTTATTTATACGTAAACGTATAGCAGAGTTGAGTGCCACTTGCTTAACGTAGAATTCTAGTGGAGTAATATTTAGAATGACCTCCAAGGCCCTTGTCGGTGTTGACATGGTAGCCTCCGTTATGCCTAGACAGCATATACGTTGGCCTTGGTCCATAATCTTCTGGTTTCTACCCACCTCTATCGTTTTCCACCAGACTATCGCTTCATGCGTTTACATGGGCTTGGTTACACATGTGTATATACAGTTTATAATATAGGGTCATAGTCCTCAGACTTTACCTATAGCATTTCTACACGTCCAGAAAGCTCTTACCGCTTTGTTTTTCTTCTCGTGTAGGTGATTCGCCCAATTTAGTTTCCCGTCCATCAGCACACCCAGAAGAAGACTTTTACTGTCGGTGTGTTCAGCCAAAAATCGGTCGGTGGCGACAATTTCAGGGCGAGATGCAACAGAAGCAATACACAGAATTTTTTGAAGTAAAAGTGTTTTAAGTTTTTTAATGAATATTGCTAGTAGTCAATTAGAATTCGTTTTATTTGTCTTAAATTGTTTGTAAAAGAAATTGTAAGAACTAATAAATACTTAGATATTAAGCTTACCCTAAAAGTGCGTCACCAAGAAACAAGTCAGCAAAAAGCAAATCAAATTGTTGCCCGGACCGGAAGATATATTCAAGTTCCTTACTGCCAAGAATTAAATCGGCGTTCGCTGTTCCAACATTTATCATTTTTGTCAACCTTTCAAGAACTGATATTGATCTGATTTCGTCATATCCAAAACTTAATCCCATTTCAATCCAATTTTGTTCGATACCTTGAATTTCAATTTCCGTTAAATTCTCTTGAGGTAGTTCACTACGGTAGGCACTTATAATAGTAATGTTGTGGCCTTCAATTGCTAATTCTGAGAGTATAGCACGACCAAATATATAGTTTGATTTCCACACATTTGGAAAAACAGCTAAGATATTAGCGCCGTCACCAAGGACGAATAAGATTCCATAAATAATGAAATTTTTTAGATATGTCGTTGGACACATTATGAGTGAATAAATTTTATCTTAAAATATAATTTGGGCGCTGATGACCCAATGCACAATAACTAAAGGTGTATTTCGAAATCAAATACATCACAAAATTAATCGAATTACACCCGACACCTTGTCAACAATTAATCTTGAATCAATTTTAAACTTTTCTCAGCGGAACCATTTTAGATTTGTTTCTGTACGTTCTAGTTGTTTTTAGAGAACTTAATTTGGAAAATATAGATAGAATTAAATGTTTTGGATTAAATTAAATTTGAAACGGAAAAGAAATTTAAAACTTCTTTCAAAAACTGAAAACTTTTCTGACAACTGACAAGTCAGGATGACACTCCGTTCTAGTATTCACAATTATGTTATAAATTCACAGCAACAAGTGATTCGCTTTTTATGGCAGTTGTAACGGAAACTAAAGGCTTTTTCATAGGAAAAACATTTTTAATTAAATTATGTCTCGCTACAATTTACCGACGATAAATGTAAACCGTGATCTTACTGAAGAAGTTGAAATAAATCATTGTCGTCGTATAAGCTACGATACGATTGAAATAAACGATTCGGATTAGAAGGATAATGGTCATGAATCAGATGCATCGGAATTCAATGAACCAGGCGATGGTAATAGTGCACTTCATGATATACGTTTTGTTGAATTACAACGAGAAATCGAATTGGACAGTGAATTGCAGCCTGAAGATGAAGAAATGCATTCAGAAGAAGTGTTGGTTAGTGCTGCGGAACCGAATCGAGGCCAAAAATACATGAGTCAAGGTAATGGAGACAAAACAGCCTGGTGGTCGATGCCATGTCCACGTGCAAAGGGACGCACCGAAAATATGAAACGTGCGCGTGTCGATGTATTTGCCCGATGCATACAAACTTTCGATGCAAAAAAGATGCAATTATGCGAATTTTCCCGCCAGACATTATAGAGTTGATTGTCATTGAAACAAATAGAAAAGCCAAGCGAGCATATGATGAAAACAGACTCGAAGCTGACCCGAAACAAATGCGGCCGTGGGTAAATACAGATGCCACAGAACTGTATGCTTACATCGGTATTTTCTTGTATAGCGGCGCGGAAAAATCTTACTTTGTTCACGCAAAGGATCTATTTCACAAATCCAATATGCCATTCTATCGTGCAGTAATGTCAATGGTGCGATTCGAGTAATTATCTCGTTTTATGCGATTCGATGATTCGAGAACAAGGCTGGAGCGCATTCGAGCTGATAAATTGGCACCCATTCGTTATATTTGGAACCAGTTTCTTGGCAATTTGACATTCAGTCCTTCAGGCCTTAGCTTGAACTCTGTATCGGCGAACAATTATTGACGACAAGAAACAGATGCAGTTTTCGCCAATACATACCATAAAAGCCAGGAAAATATGGCATAAAAATCTTTTGGTTGGTGGATGCCAAAACCAATTACCCGATTCCCGGCCAGGGTTATTTATGCACACAGCCGAATGATGATCGATCAAAAGGAGTAGCTCATGATCTGGTATTGCGCCTCTCGAAAAATTATTTGTACATTGGAGCGAACATCACTATGGACAATTTCTTTACTGGATATGCTTTGGCAAAAAAGGATTTGGCCGAAAAAGACACTACCATCGTCGGTACCATCAGACTGAACAAGCGCGAACTTCCAAAAGCATATACATCAGGGGATGAGGCCAAAAAGCGAGGTGCAAACAAATCTGTTTTCTGTTTTTCGGGTCCATGTGAGCTTGTTAGCTACACGACTAACATGTGGCGACGGTCGTATACACCTGCACAGTTAGAGAAACAACTTAACGAAGTTGGCTACAGTTCACAGTCGCATATACACTTTACACACTCCACAAACTTTTTAAAACTTAGTTACCTTATACTTTTCTTTTAGGAAGAAAAACTTTGTATATAACCAGTTCTTTTCATAATTGTCCAGAGTTAAGACGTTTTAAGTTATTAAATAAAAATTACCAAAACTTAATCCAGTTTATATAAAAGTGGTAAGACTATCAAAAAAGACGACCCAATGTCTCATCCCTTACCTGCAGCAGTGTCAGGCGTACTAACAAGAAGACGACCCACTGTCTTAGCACTCACAGTAGCTGTACTATCAAGAAGACGACCCACTGTCTTAGCACTCACAGCAGCTGTACTATCAAGAAGACGACCCACTGTCTTAGCACTCACAGTAGCTGTACTATCAAGAAGACGACCCACTGTCTTAGCACTCACAGTAGCTGTACTATCAAGAAGACGACCCACTGTCTTAGCACTCACAGTAGCTGTACTATCAAGAAGACGACCCACTGTATCATAACTTGCCTGCAGAAGTACTAGCTAGAAGACAACACACCGTCGTTTGCCCAATATACGACTACATAAACTCAGTGACCTTTACCTCGTTAACACAAGGACGTCACTTAGTATACTCATACCCACACTCTGTACCTTCTTGCACAACATTTATAGAAAGAAGCCCGACAACAACAAAACGGCTACACAGCAACACTCCAAACTCCCACGTCTGTATTTTTAGGTAGTATAAGTTGACTTGCTACCTTAACGGCAAATCGCTGCCTCACCAAGAAGACGATACACCGTCCATCATCCGTCAACACTTAGTGCACCTCTACATTGGCGACTCCGACGGCACACCAAGGTCTCTGCCTCAAACGGATGCCCCACCTGCCAAAAGACGCCGCATTCAAACAGATAAGTCTCAGCAAAAGAAACATCTAGGCGTCCATACCGTACAGGACGTCACTATAAAGAAGGGACGCCGCACCAGACGTTGCCGCTACCCAATGAAGCGGAGAATAGAACTACGGAGATTAACACGGGTCCTCCAAATTATAATAGCAAGACGCAGTAACTATTACCTCCTGCGGAGGGACGTTACTACGCAACAATAACAAATATTAACTAAATACAATTCAAAGGAGGTTAACACTCGCCCTCCACATTTTTTGCGTCTCGTGTTATTTTAGTAATTACACATTATTCAACGTTCTACAGGACCATTCACACAACCTGCAGAAAAATGTCTAACAGCCATTATCTCATATCGGCTGTACACCACTAAAGAACAGTACTAGTGGCCTTACATCGCCACATCGAAGGACGTCACTGGGACTATGATGAGGAATACTTATCATAGACACATAAGGTCTGTTCACGTACTGTGTTTTGAGTAAATGCATTATGATATTTTTACCCAACCGCGTACACGTACTCATGAATTGGAGGTAAATTTGCTGACGTCACATTTCCCCTATTTTAACATTTTAGTCCAAATTTACCTGAAGAAATAAGTTGAGTACTTTTGTTAAGCTTTGTTATAAAGCCACTAATTAGGTCTGTTCACGTACTTTTTGATCAGAAATATTCTGAGTAAAAATGTTAAATAGGAGAAGTTACCAAATACGAAGAGTACGTGAACGAGTTTGAGTAGTTTTGGACAAAAACTAAAGCAATAACTGTCAAAGTGACAATTAGTGGCTTTATAACAAAGCTTAACAAAAGTACTCAACTTATTTCTTCGGGTAAATTTGGACTAAAATGTTAAAATAGGGGAAATGTGACGTCAGCAAATTTACCCCCATTTCATGAGTACGTGAACGCGGTTGGGTAAAAATATCATAATGCATTTACTCAAAACACAGTACGTGCTTTAGTTTTTGTCCAAAACTACTCAAACTCGTTCACGTACTCTTCGTATTTGGTAACTTCTCCTATTTAACATTTTTACTCAGAATATTTCTGATCAAAAAGTACGTGAACAGACCTATAATTATGATGTCATCTCAACATTTTAAATTTCGTTAAACCTATGGTTTAACTGGCAGGGAAGTATGGTCAACAATAATATTTAAATTCAAAGGAGGTTAACACGCGCCCTCCTAATTTCGTAGAGGTAGTAACAGTCACTTGCTACCACTACAAGCACAAAGAAAAATGTGCTACTGCTTTCCACGGCACACGCAACAGAACAAGTGAATAGAGAAACAGGACAGCCTCTGATAATTCACGATTATAATGGTCATAAAGGCGGCGTTGATACGCTTGATAAGATGTTACGTGGGTATACATGTAAGCGCAAACCCAATCGGTGGCCCATGGCGATTTTTTTCAACATGGTTGATATTGCGGCCTTTTCGGCGTACCGTCTGTTTGAATTGTCACACCCAGCATGGAATGCGAACAAGCAGGACAAACGGAAGCTGTTCCTCAAAAAATTAGCTATGAATCTGGCGAATGATCAATTGATAAACCGTGCTAAACTACAAGCATCTGTTAAGACTGCCATGAATTTGATCGGCGTGAAGACACCAGGCATTCCCGGGCCGAATTCTATGCCAGAAATTGTGGTCAAAAAATACAAATTTCAATTTGAAATTATTTTTTACACGTATTTTTGGTTGTTTCATCATCATTTTCAGGTAAACAATGTGAGACACAGATGCACATCATGTAGAGGTGGTCCATCAAAAGACAACAAAACTATTGGCGTGTGTGATCATTGTTTGATGCCGAAGTGCCCTTTACATTATGTTCGATCATGTAAATCCTGCTATTTACGAAGCTACAAGAAACCCAGTACAATCTCTGATTCGGAAGACGAAGATCAAAGTGGTAGTGTCGATCCTACAGAGCCCAGTACATTGCGTGCACATCCATCGAAGCGTCGTCGTGAATCGATAATCAATCTCTGATTTCATTTTTTCATATATTTTTATAATATAAACACGTTCAAATACATTCACACAACTTTTTTCCTTCCATTGACAACCGAAACCATACAAATAAAATTGGATTATCATGATATTATTGCGTTTTTTCGATTATTTTTTATGCAAAATAGCTTATTTCCATTTAAAATACACAGTGGGTCGATCATCTGACCCATACAAACGGGAATAAGTTGTACAGTATACAAACGGGTCTAAGGTCAAGAGAAATACGGTGGAGAATGTTAGAGGAAGATTTTAAGTATAAGAATTTGACTTTGTAAAATTTGTAAATTATTTTTTTGTTAAATAAACTTACTTGCTTGAATTTGCAATAGATTAAAAATCCACTCCATATCTGAGCTGTTGTCTCTCTCGCAGTAAAGCAAAAACAAGATGTTCATTCCCCTAGGCTTCGGCTAAATCATAAAAAATACATTATTTTGACTTTTTCTCGTTAAGCTAATCTATTAAGATTCCAATGATGATTTCACCTAATTTCCTTTCCTGTACTCTCCTCTTCTCTTGTTAAAAATAAAAGAAATACAAACTATGAAAAACTTGCAATTACATTAAATTTATTACAGCAGTGAACAAACGGTTATAAATTCTCTTATGCTTTTCTGGCTTTCGTGATGAAAAATAATACTTGAATGCAATGACTTAAAAACCGATACTTATAGTAAATGCAATACTACTAGGTTGATATTGTCTTTTTAGGAAACACGATTATATCAAAAAATAATAATTTAAATAAATATCGAACACAGACATAAAAATCAAATTGGAGAAACGTTCGCTTGTTATTTCAATACAATAGCTTTTAAGTAAAAATTTAAACATTCCGTATACATGTACAAAGTAAAATTGAAATGCTTTAAAATTAAGTCATCTTTGGCTTACAACCCCTTGTTAAAATAAACTTTTTCTGGGACATTTCCCTTAGTTCGCTGGATCATTTCGTCATAGAGTTCCGACTCAAAGGACTTCATTGTGCTCGTTTTTAGTGAACTAAAATTTAAACAAATTTTGTTAACGAATTTTGTATAGAGTAGACAGATACCTACCATGTTTGATTAAACAATGCACAAGCAGCCGGTACCATAACCAAAAGGCTACAAAAGTAATGAAATTAGAGTTAAAACCTTAATACTCTTCTACTCACAAGAATCCAACTGAAACGGTTTGGAAGGGACCATGCAAATAAGTCATTTGCTTAAATTTCGGATATCGATTTTCGAGTTTTTCCATTATGATTGGAAGCAATAGCATTCCAGGAGCACACATAACAATTCTTGAGATAACCACTTGAGTTATACCCTTTACAGCTGCTAATCGGCTTTTTCCAACGATATTACCATTTTCATCCTTTACCTCAATTCCTTTGGTGATTTCATTTTGTCTCATCATTGGTATATTTACACAATTAGCGGCTGCGACTGCAGCAAATGGTACATACCTCTGTAATACCATAGTGTGATTATTAAAAAGAACAATTCCCATGGATGGTATACCTGCATTAATGGTGACGCTCGTTTTTGCCAAAAACTTTTACAACCGATGGCAGTGATCATAGCACTTAAAGTGGCAGACGCATATGCTGCACCTAATTGATTTACTGATGTTGGCGAGTTAGCATTTCGGTTTGTATAATTGACGAAAGCATTAAAAGATTGATTAACCCATTGCCAAAATATAACCCCGGTGTTTGTTTTGTACCAAGTTAACATTGCCCCCGTAATTAGAAGACCACCGGGTACCTACAAGAGAAGCTATTAAGCAATTACTTTCATTAATATGGAAGAGTAATAGTACCTGAAAACTCATTCTGCCAAGAAATGTTTGCAGTTCTCCTGTATCAGGGTGAAAAGCGGACGCATATAACTTCATTGCGTGAATTACTTGTTCCTGAGTAGTTCCGGCCGGTTCTTGTTGTTTTCGATATCTTTCAACAAGACATTTAGCCTTATAAAGCTCTTCTGTTGGCGTAACGCAAGTTCGGGGATCAGTCATCCAAGCAAAGTACTTAAATCGACCCACAAAAGTGTTAACATCCCAAAGAGGTTTGTCCACATTAATTCTATCTGCAAAGGATTTTGAATGACTCTGTGAACTAAAATATGTTTCTAATCAATTTACCTTCTTTACAGAAAACCATTGTTATTTAATAAATACAAGTTATCGATTAAGTCTGTTCCTTTATAGGATCACTCAAACCATTAATGATTGTGTAACAACAAGCCCCAAATTAATTTTTACGTAAGGAATTTTTTTGTTACCATTTAAAAACAGAAACACTTTCTCTCAAACCTATAATTTGCTATTATGTGGCTAGCATGCAATTGTTTAAGTTTTACTTTGTAATTTTATTTGGCAGAAGGCCAAAATCCGAAAAGAATTTTAAGTCTCAGACAACAAGCACCTTACTACCGCTGGGTCACAAAAAAGATTTGTTTTTTCGGCATTTAGAACTGTCAACTGTCGGAGAAAAAACGAACACACCGAATTGTTGCTGAAATTGTGAATTATTTACAATGGAGACAGTATCGTGGGTTTGAAATGTCGAACTTCTGAGTGGCAGCGATCCTGATGATTTGTTGGTATTTTAAAACCTAAAAGGATTTAAGAAAATCCGGTTCCTTATCTTCATTGTCGAAAATATTTGGATTTTTATTAATTGTGTTATTAATATAAATCATTGCTTCTTTCGTTAAATTCGATAGACACTCAACATCTGCCTGTATTTGTTTATTCAGGCGAGGGTCTTTTACGAATTTGTTAAGTCCACATTTAGTAGTAAATGTTTCCTTTTCTATATTGCCATCATTCTTTTCCCTTTGGCATGGTATATATTGCGGAAATTTTTTGCTGCTTCTTCTGGTGTGGTCGTCCCAACCACACGCTTTGCAAGACATGACCCGTTTTCACCTATTAATGGTAACTTTATTAATAGTTATTTAAAACTGGTTGATGGAAACAAATAATTACTGATTCTTCAGATTTATTTCATAAATCAAAAAGTACCTAAGGCTTTACTTTGTAAGGCTTTAAGTATTTTTGTCCCAATACAAGGATCGAAATAAGAAATTCCTTTTGTTAATGGATATACCAATGGAGATGATTATACATAGACATAGTGAATTGAAAAACTGAACAGTTACGGCAACCGTTGCGGAACCGTCAGAGGGCAATATCTTTGATAATTCCGATGCCGTGAATTAGGTTTTTTTTTATCGAAAATCCTAGATCAGCATTTGTTGCACCTATAACATTGTCGTTTAATTAATAGTCAGATGCAATAAAAATGTTCTCTTTGATGAAACGTATTAACATTTTTCGTAGTGTACTTACAAGACCCGCAAAACACTGTTACGTTGCCGGAATATAAAGGTTACGCAACGATGTTACGACTGTTATGTTGCTGTTCCGTTGAATGGTGGTAGCAGGTACGGCTCTATTTCCAACTCAGCAACGTAACAGAGGGTAACGCAATATTAATTTTCATTTTAAAAAACCTCACTCTGTCTAGGTTCGAACTCACGAACTTCACTTCCAACCAAATTACTATTTCCACTGCACCAAACTTCCAACAATGGAGTCGGAGTTGGTTCAATTTGTTCAGTGACAAGATAGAGGTAATTGGCGCGATGCGATGCGAAGGAAGAAAATAGTAATGCATTAAGGGGGTATTCCCGTTTTTCACGCGATAATCGTTCATTATTTCAATATAAATTTTAATACATAAAAATAATTTACTTAACGGATATGGTTTTACCTTGCGTTTATTGCAGGTTCTAAACTTTACAAAAGTCTTGGATTTTTAAAAAAAAGTTGAAAATTGTTATTGCTATGAGAGCTTGAAGTTGACCTTTCGCGAATCACACCTCATTCTTGGCAGGATTGCGTCCGTTTGAGTCATCTGAAATTAGAAAATGCGGTGTCATTTTACTCAGGAGAAAATCCGTTACAAGATGAACTACGCTTATCAATATCCAATTATTCGTTAAAAAATGGCAGCTTATAAAATTGTTTTTTCTAGTTTTTCCTTTTTTTCTAATTTTTTTACTAAAAATAATAGTTAGTTGTTTTGTATCATCACGATAGTAGTTCATCTTTTTCCTTAAATCATGGCGAATAATTTAATATATCACTCATTAAATTCTGTAAAACCGTTTTCGAGATATCTTGCCAAGAAGTTGAGAAAAGTTGGTTCTGAAAATCGCGTTTAAAGTTTTATCTCAGTTTTTACTACTGAGGATTTCTCGGGGAAGATAGTGGTGGAAATGCGTATCCCTTCAAAACTAAAACAGATACCGCGATAAAATTTAAAACCAACTTCATCCGCACAATAATTTTTAAATTTATTTTTTATATATAAATTCACTAAAAAAAAAACAAAAAACACCAATTTAGGAAGCCTGCAACGCAAACATGATGTGGCAAGGGCCAAAATTATTTCAGTGTCCTCAAAGAGCCTCTGGAAAAAAAAAGAAGAAAGCCTATTCAAATCTTGATATTGAATACCCGCTACTACCGACAGTCACAGATTCTGAAAATGAATCACCTAAATACATTTGCATTCAAACCACTGAAGAAGGCAAAAAATTACAAGAATACAATGCATTCATATTAAAAAAAAACAGTTTCGACAAAATATTCGAAATCGAATTTTTTAAGAGATGGTAGTTTGCTTTTATTATGCGATACAGCTAAAATCGCAGAACGTTTCATAAAAGCGAACAAATTGGGAAATATTACAATAAAAGCACAACTGAACTCACTCTTAATTAAATGAATCAAAAGGTACAATATTTTGTAGAAATTTAAATAATTTAAAAAGTGAAGAAATTGTTGAAGGGTTAGCGTCTCAAGAAGTGACCGAAATTTTTAAGATTACTCGTATGGTAGAGGGAAATTCCACATCGACAGGCTTAATAATTCTGACATTTGACAGATATGCTACACCTAAATTTGTACAAGTAGGCTTCGAATGGCTAGAATATATCCTTAACCCGATGAAATGTAAAAAATGCCAAATTTTAGGACACACAAAAAAAATTGCAAATCAGAAATAGAAGTATGCGAAACATACGCAGAGGCAAAGCCACACTCGCCACCCTGTGCTAAAAAATATTGCGTCAACTGCAGAAATAACGAGCATGCATCAAATGATAGGGATTGCCCTAAATTTATATTACAGCGCGATATCTTAAAAATTTAAGTAAAAAACAACTGTACACATTGCGAAGCTAGAAAAATTTATTACAAACAGAACACAATCAATGAAAGGCAAACATATGTACAAACAACTAAAACAAATTTTGGGATAAACACAAAAAATAATTTACCAACTTGATAGAAGACTTTCTTGAAAACCTCACATAGAGGGAGTAAATAATAAATTAGCCAAAATTAACGGACTAGCTAAAGCCCTAGCGGCCAAAAAAAGAGGCACCCCAATACCGACCACACTTAAAATTATAAAAACGCTTTTACACTAACTACGGACTTTTACTATACGGGACTGCCAAACAAACGTTACTAAAAAAAAATACAAATACAGATGAACAAAATTATACGAACGGCTACAGGACTTGGACGCGCAACGCCAATCCGGGCCATACAAATGGAGACGGGAGTTAAAGGATTAGAACAACGAATTATCAAAATGCAAATTAATTTTATATCAAAAAATATTTACAACAAAAATGGACCACATTGGAACAATATCCAAAATTTAAAGTTATTCCAAGACTATGGAAGACCGATAAATTCAGGATTAGAAAAATCATGGAAAACAAATAAAAATTTAAGTATACCAACTATAAACACCCCTGACACACCCAACGCCTCCTTGATACGACATATATATATATATATAAACATACATAGGAACGAACTGCAACATCCATACAAAAATTATAAGTGAACATAAAGATTTCTTTCGATATTACACCGACGATTCAAAATTATTTAGTCAAGTAACAGCAGCAGTTATCAAATTTAATATAAATCAAGAAATTGAAAGTGAACAGTTTAGATTCGTCCTACAACAAAATTCTTCAGATTTTGAAGCTGAACTTGAAGCAATAATTCCAGCACTAAAAATGATTAGAACAAACAAAGAGCGTGCAATCATATTCAGTGACTCAAAAAGAACCCATAGTTGCCTGGGCAAGAAATTATATTATTATGGAACAAGGAAATATTAAACTAACGTGGGTATCTTAGGTAATGAACTGGCTGATCGGACAGTGAAAGAATTAGTTAATGAATTCGAGGAAATTCACGTTCCCCAAATCAAGGCCCTTGTTAACAAAACAGCAGTTGAAAAGCTAGAAGAACGGAGTAGGAACTCAACATTTTTAGCATCACATTGGCCAAATATCTTTCCTCCAAGTTATCCAAATTATCTATCAAGAGCAGAACAATCCAAAATTATGTGATCAAGAACTGGACATACTTTTTTCGCAAAAAATCAGGTGTTCACAAGAACACCAGCTCCTGGATGCATTACGTGCCAGAAGACATTGACTGTACAACACATACTGACGGAATGCGTCGTTTCAAGGAGCAGCCTGCAGAACATCTATCATATCATTTAAAACACACACAACAACACAAACATCAAAAACATCTAAATTTAAGTTAAATAAAACTGTTAGATTGTAAGGATTTATAATTAGTAACACAAAATTGAAAACATAAATTTTATAAAAGCGCACTATATGGGTACGTTCCCGAATGTGCTTAAATATTAATTATTGAATGTAAATTGTTTTGTTATATTCAATAAAATTTTATTCTATTCTATTCTATTTTATGCTTTTTAGCGCTTTTTGTGAAGTCGGTTCAACTTTTTTGAGTTTCAACATTTGAGAGGCCATACAGGATCATAATCATAACTGTGTTATTTTGCTTATATTAACACACATATTCGCTAAACATATCATTTTTTAAAAATATATTTTTTTTAGGAATATTTAAGAAAATCAAGATACTCACAATTTTTCCAAACTTTTTGAAACCTTTTGTATTTAAATATCCTATCCTCACCCTTAAGGCCATTCTACATCCAAAAGTTCGGCTTGGTCGTGGGCTTTGACTACGTGTTAAATGAATTGTTCTTCTACATCCCGGCTTGGTCGTGGGCGTCGGCGTGGTCGTCAGTTCCAGCTTTGAGAAATTTCAAAGCTGACGCTGAAAAAACAGGCGAGCCAACTTATTGACCCAAATCAATGTTACCAATTCCTTCACTTGAAAATTGTTTTGACAAGTATTTCATGTAAAAAAAAGTAAAAATTGAGAATTATGTCTATATTTTCCATATTATAACTATACTTTTACAAAAAAACGAATTTCAAACACAAAATGAAGTGACTTTAAATGAAGTTCCAATCATATGTTTCCTGTCAAAATAACGCTGAACTTTTCCGATGTAGAAATATGAGCGTTGAATTGAGCTGTGAAGCCCACGACCACGCCGACGATCAAGCTGAACTTTTGGATGTAGAATGGCCTTTAATTATCAATCCAAACACTGTATTTAACGATCATTGAGTGGAAAGAGGCTTGGGTTCCACAAAAAAACCAAACAAAAGAAGGTTATGTTCACAAATTCTCCGCTGTAATTATATCCCAGCGAACTTATAAATATATAGCTCTGTAAATTATGCTCTGCAAATAAATATCATTTTATATAATAATCATTTACGTTGTGATATATAAAAAATCATTTACATTTTAAATATATCAGGTTTTTTCAATTGAAATTGAATTGTAGCCAACTCATCGGTCCACCTATGCAGCGTTACATTCACATTGCATAATATAAAATTACAAATGTAAATGATTATTATATAAAATGATATTTATTTGCATAATAACAATAAAAATAAATAAAAATGTCAGAAAAAACGAACATACACCGAATTGTTGCTGAAATTGTGAATTATTTAACAATTGTAAATTATTTAACACCCCCGCCGACACAAGGGAGACAGTATCTTCGGTTTGAAATGTGGAACTTCTGAGTGGCAGCGATCCTGATGATTTGTTGGTATTTTAACTACCCAAATATTAGTTGTAGGGTAGGGTAGTTAAAACCATTATAGAAGGATTTATGGGTTAAAATTTATCTGCGGATTTTATTTTTATTCAGGAAAAGTCGTCGGCGAATTTATTTGGTTCAGGTAAGCTAAACAATCATTTTATTTACACATATGTACAGATGTAATATTAAATATTTTCAAAACTGTCTTTTCCGCGGCTCGTTGGTTGGTTTGCAAGAGGGGTAGATGTGTATCGTCCTTGCACTGAGGCCTTTAGTGGCCCGTTGTATACCCCCTGCTCGGCCGCGTACTCTAAGATTGTAAACCTTCTTTGCGTTAGGAATGTGCATTGACCGAGAATATGTAAGACGGTCTCATCTTCCCAGCATCCCCTGCACTGTAGTTCCCCACTCCCATTTTTATGGTATTACCACTTAGTCTTGCATGTGCTATCACGAGGCCAACAAGAAGTTTCAGCTTGGCCTTGCTAAGCTTAATGATCTTTTCAGATTCATGTGCATTGAGAGTTCCCCAAAAATCATTTGTATGCCTAGCGATGTCGGATCCCTCCCACTTTTCTCTGCGCTTCCTCGTTACCCATTCCGTGATTTATTGGATGGGTATGCTCAGGTTGAGTATTATTGAAGTGTCATCATTTGCGCCAACTCATTTGCCTTTTCGTTTTCTGGGATACCGCAGACCCCCGGCACATATATTAGGCTGACATCGTTTTGTCTCCCTAACTCCGTGAGGGCCTGTTTACATTTTCCTATAGTTTTAGACTTTACATTTGTTCGAGATTTAATAGACCCCTGGCTATCTACATATTGCAATCCTAGAGGATCTTAATCTCCGTTCCATTAGATGCTTAGCTCCTGTCACTATCACTGTGATTTCACATTGAAAAAACCGAGGAGTTGTTTACCCCGCCCATAACTCTCGGTTTTGTTCCTTGCACGATACTCTAAAGCCGCAGCTACGCTCGCATTTTGAGCCGTCTGTGTAAAGCGTTGTTTTCTTGAATCAACCTATTGTTGATCCATTCACTTTTTGTCGGAAAATGAGTCTTGAAAATTGCCTTCGTATTGGGATAACCAATTTTGAAGTCCCAGCAATCGTCTTCCTCAAACAGCTTCATGATAGTATATCCGTTACATATTTGGACGATATTTTCGTGTGGGGTTTTGTACTTCTTTCCTTCCACGGGCGCATTAAGTGCCTCCTGTTTAACATGGAATTCTAGTAAATTAATGTTTAAAATGACCTCCAGCCGGTGTTGACCTAGTAGCCCCAGTTATTCTTAAACATTCTGATCTTATGGTTTCTGCCCACCTCCATATCTTTGCACCAGACTATCGCTCCATGTGTTATCATGGGTCTGATTACACATGTGTATATCCATTTTATAATATAGAGTGATGGTCCTCATACTTTCCTAACGCATTCCTACATATGCAGAAAGCTGTTACAGCTTTTTGTTTTTCTTTCGTGTAGGTGTATAGCCAAATTTAGTTTCCCGTCCATCAACATACCGATATTTGGCCTTGTTTGTTATGGGTAATCTATCACGGTGGACTGTTTTCCTAAATTTTTGTTTTTGGTGAAGCAGCAAAGCTCTGAGCTATGTTTGTCTTCAGTCCACAATCCTGCACCCAAGTGGTTGCCGTGTCGATTGTCGAAGTAAGTATCCCAAGTTTTGTTCAGACTTATACTACTATCGATAGGTCATCCGCATAACAAATTACGTAGAGACGTTTATCTGACAGGGCTTCAAATAGTTCATCAATCACTATCAGCCATAAGAATGGTGAAAGCAGCCCTCCTTATGGAGTTCCTCTATTTACCCGCGCCGTCAATTGTTCATTTCCGAAACTTGTATTCATGATTCGGTCTTCCAGAATGGACTTGATATCCAATTGATTATACTGTGATCTGCTCACTTCTCCCTCAACTTATTGAGAATCTTATTGTAACTGTTTCCTTACTTCCCATGCTATGGGTCTTTCTAGACTTTTCAGGTAAGGCTAACGCATTAGATGTTCTATTGTCCGTCTTGTTGGTGTAGTTGAACTTTAGACACGCTCTAAAAGTTGGCCGAGTTTGTTCCATAGTCTCTTAACTCCCTTCTGTAGCATGATAAATCCCAACTATGCCCGGTGATTTATATGGGCGGAAAGATTTGATTGCCTTTCCCTACCGATTCCCCATCCACTATAGTGCTTCTCGGGAAGCTGTTTATAATCAATACTCTCTAGAGATTCCCTCATATTGGATGAGTGATAAGTTCGGTTTGCTTTTCGACGTAAGTCCTGTTCAGACGAGTCGACGAATTGAACTTTCATCTCGAAATTCCAGGGTGCGGGGCAAGTTCGGGCAGGGAGGAAGTGCGTCTCGGACTCACGTTCAACTTTTCTGGTCACATGACTGTTTGGCGGGTTGGTGCATTTGATTGTAATGTTGGGTAAGTGTTGGAATTATCCACTTCGTTTATACCGATTGCCATGGCAACCTTTCGACTCAAAGCGACACGTGTGAATAAATTTTCATTTTGAGGAGCGACAAAAGGTAAAGACAGATTGAACAGTCTAAGCAGGCACTTAGATAACATTTCTTTAAGTCTACCTGCCTCCCCTAAGTTTTCAATTGTCTAGTAAAAACTATATTTTTCCATGATTTTTTTGGGCTTTTCGGCACTTAGGCTTGAATTGCCTGAGTCCCACTAATATGAGTGTTATTCCTCTGTCTATCTAATCTAGGTATACAATCCTTGATTGTTGTGTTAGATTTTAGGGTTCAATCTCAAGTTTGTAACAGGGATCAACGATTAAAAACACTTTTGAATTTATATTACTAAATAACTACAAGTTAATTTTATTGACAAGATAATTATATAAAAAAGAAGTAACGCTTTTGGAGCGCACGGACATAGTAGTAATTAATAAATCGGAAATCTGAAGAAATCTGTCTTCGCGAGGTGAAACCAAGTGTTAGCTGTGCCTCATTTTTAAAGGTAAAAGCGCAAGCTAAAGAAATCAATGTGATTTGATAAAAGGAGAAATAGAAATGGAATAGATATTGAAAGCGTTGTGTATGGTAAAATATGTCATGTCAGGAATTTTGGGTGGTCGGCGACAATAGGAAAAGGAAATGGATGTCAGCCACAAAATATGCAATTATACTTGTGGCAGAAGGAGACGCTCGGCGTTCTTCTAGATTTAATGAAATTGATACGTCCGTTCTCCCCGTATTATGGGTTTTACAGTATTTGCTTACAACTTTATATATAATATAAGAACATACTGACTCTCCAAATGGTCTAGATATGCGCCAACGCCTTTAACTGTTGTCGCGATTTGTTGATTTCGCTGCTTTCTCTACGGATCTTCTCCATGTGTTGCACGGTCGTCTAATTCGGCGTCTTCCTTGGGTCACGTGCGAGTTCCAATCTAGGGCTTGTTGAGCGATGTTTTTCGGTCGTTTTCTTAGCGTGTCGCCTATTCATTGCCACTTTTGTCTGCGAATACTGTGCCTATCCGATTTTGAGAAGAAATTTAACGTTGCATTACTGCTGTATTCGTTTTTTAAGTTTTAAATAATGGAGATTGTATGATTTCAACTAGTTTTCAAAATACCGAATTAATTATCATAACAGGTTCAAAAAATCCCTTTTAAAATGTATCCTGTTTTTACAAGTGTGGAAACAAACATTAAACTGATAAAAAACGAAAATGACGTCAATTTTGCACAATCGCAAGTTCAAAGAAGTTGCAGGAATATTAGTGTAATTAACAAAATTGGATTGGATGAATCGTAAGGCTCATTTAAACGTTGTACCAGAATTCTTCTGACGCGCTGCTAAAAAAAACCGTTGCGACAAATGTTGTTTTGATATGCGACTTCTTGGTTCTGTCGCCACTAGTCCTGATTTTGAAAAAAGCCTCTCAGAAGGAATAGACGTTGTAATTAGCGAAATATACTTTATAGCAATTATGTACACATGCGGGTATTCTGATTTCAATATCTGCTATTGCTGAAATGGGTTCTCGTATCTTGGCACAACCAATTGACGGAGTTCGGTGGGAGTCCCACAGCCTCTGCTTCCTCACGATG
Source organism: Leptarthrus brevirostris (assembly GCA_964036015.1). Lineage (NCBI taxonomy): Eukaryota > Metazoa > Arthropoda > Insecta > Diptera > Asilidae > Leptarthrus > Leptarthrus brevirostris. Next base: position 14,861,417 of record OZ038373.1, read on the forward strand.
ACAAGCCTACATATGTGAATTTTTGGTAAACGCGGCATAAGAGTTAACTTAAAGTTGCTGGGAACCTTTACCAGTTACATTCACCCTACAATCACCAATCTCCCTAGGTTTACGTTCACCTATATTCTCTTTTGGGTGCGAATAGCCACATCCTTATATTTCTACGCGAGCGTGCTGTAAAGAAGATAACGTTCACGTATATGCTCTCTTTCCCGAAATATGTATGTGTGCGTATGTTATTAAAAATCTCTGTGGGCAACGCATTTCACACTGTGAAGTTTAAAAAATACACGAAATACACAGGTTCAACGTGTTTAGAAAGCGGTGTAAAATAGGTCGGTATCATAAACCTTTTTTAGAGTGTAAAAGTCTTTTCATTCTTTAAAATAAAAAGTTTTTAAAAATCGGGGACAAAAAGATCGATTCACGATGTATCGCTTATGTAAGAAATCGATTCAAAAATCGGAAGATTGAATAGACAAAGATTGATCTACCAAGATTGAATCGCAGATTGTCCATCCCTATTTGTGACTCACTGTGCACAGCATATGCTTCTAGTTGTTGAAAGTATGAAAGGATCATTACCGATTTCTTCGAGTCCTGTAGACGGTATGTTTAAAGAATTTTTTTTTCTTTTAAACAAGAATTTTTGGCAGAATCAAAACTTAATAGGCTCCTCGACTTTTGTGATGTTGACTATGCTAACTTGTTTCCTTCCATTTATGTGGCTCGTAAGAACTTGCCCTAGCACTCTCAATCACGATCTCATGTTTTTAGCTTATGACCTTGCTGTGAATTCTAGTCCACCCCCTATTAACTTTACGTATCGCGATTTTAACAAAATCGACTGCCTTCCATGTTTGACGAATGTTTGCTTCTGCAATGGGAACCATACCCTGTTTTACCTCAGTTGACAACCAGGTTTTACGTCATTAGCGTCGTATTTATTTGACAAGTATGTCCCCCTAAGATCGAAATGTGTTGCTGCAACTCGATGCCCATGGTTTTCGGCTATGATCAAGTCCCTTATCACCGAGCGGGAATATGTATAACAACGCTGGAGAACTGATGAGGCAAGATCGTTATACAAATTCGCACGCAACAGGACTAATACGGCGATAAGACGTGCCAAACAACAATACTTTAGCACCAGACTGAGCACGGATCTTGTCTCTAGTACGTTATGGGGAAATCTACGGCCGGCCGGAGTATACGGCAAGGATCGAATTCCATGCACCTTTAAACCTGACGATCTTAATACTTTTTTCACTTCCGTAAATTATGTCCCTTCAGTAGCTCCAAGTCAAGCCGCCGTTTTTGATAACCCATCAAGTCCTCCTATGATTGGTAATTCTACCAACTTGTTTTCTTTTCGTGCGGTCGATCTTGACAAGCTCGTAACAGCTATTGGCTCAATCAAATCAGGCGCAACAGGACCAGACAACCTTTCACGAAGCTTTATCAAACTGTTATTCCCTATAATCGGTAGATATATTCACCATATAATAAAATCCTGTCTCACCAGATCTACGTTTCCCATTATCTGGAAGTTTGCTATAGTTCTTCCCATATCTAAGAAGTCCTGTCCAGTATCACCATCGGACCTGCGCCCTGTTAGCCTACTAAGCTTTTTGTCTAAAGTTTTGGAGAAGCTTATGTATAGGCAAATACTGGAATATTTGGATAAATATAACTTGTTAACATGTTGGCAGTCTGGCTTCCGAGCCTATCACTTCTGTGAAACTGCCATTCTTAAAGTTTCTTCAGACATAAGAAGCGCTCTAGGTAGGAATGAATCAACTATCTTAATTCTTCTTGATTTTTCTAAGGCTTTTGATTTTGTTGATCGCTGTATTCTCATCTGCAAACTTTCCTCTTATTTTGATACTTTGGTAGTTCAAATGATTATTAATTTCCTCTCGGGCCGTTCCCAACAGGTTAAGGTTGACAACACATTCTCCTTACGACTATATCTGAAGAAAGGCAAGCCTCAAGGATCAATTTTGGGTCCCTTACTGTTCAGTTTATTTATTAATGATCTGCCGTCGGTGATCCGCGACTCAACTATTCATCTCTATGCGCTCAACGTACATAGATAGATTATGTGAGGACCTTACAGCAATATTAGGTTAGGCTGAGAGAAACAAACTTGTACTAAATGCGTCGAAATCTAATGCTATTGCTATTTACAAGCGAAACTTTGATAGTTCTTGCTTACCTCCCATAGTTATCGATAATATGATCATCCCTTACATGAAAGTTGTTAAAGATCTGGGAATTCTCATCAATAGTGAGTTATCTTGGAATAGTCACATTGACAGTCTTGTTGCTAAAATTTATGGGACCCTACGCAAACTGTCTTTATCGGCTTATTTTATACCTCGCGAAACACGTCTATATCTTGTAAAGACACTTATTGCACCCATTCTAACTTATGGAAGTGAGATTTTTAGCAAGACGGATTCCGTATCCTTTAGGAAGTTACAAGTCGCTCACAATTCCTCTGTACGATATATATTTGGACTTCGGAGACATGATCACATTTCTCAGCATGCCAACTCTATTTTCGGTTGCTCTCTTAAGACTTATTTTCAATATCGCTCGATATGTTTTTTAAATAATCTTCTTATTACCCGATTTCCCGGTTACCTCAGTGACAGGGTTGTTTCTCTGCGATCATCTAGAAATCTTTCGATAATGACTCCACATTTTAATTGTATTACTACCGAGAGACAATTTTTTGTTCAGGCGATCAGAATGTGGAATGCGCTACCGCTAAATATTAAAAGGTCATACAACAGCAGCAGGTTCAAAAACATTTTGTTTTCTTATCTCTTAAATGAAGTTGAATAGATAAATAAGCTCTTTTTATTTTTTTATTTTCTTCTCAATGCATTCTACAACTTTCTTGTTTAATTGAATTATTTTATATCTTTGTTATTTACATTCTTTCTTACTTCTTGTTAATTTTTATTTTTATACTAATGTTACTCTTATTTGCCTACACTTCGAAAAGACTTGTATCTTAATTGTGTAAGGTCTGAAATATAATATAATAAATGAAAAAAAATCAACAAATTAAATGCTGCGACAATACAAATAGGAAGCTTGTCGTGATTTATGGTGGCCTTCGTAGGCTGTGGCTCTCGGCGAGCATTTTACCCGTTAGTACACGCTTAAAATTAGTTACGGATGAAATTGTTTTAATATAGTATTATTATGACGAAGAATTTTATATTTATTAAGCCTATCTAGTACATATCCAAGTTTACAGAGTTCCCGTTTTTCTATTGTTTTTTCAGTCTGTTTAAAGCAAACACTAACTTTGCACAAACGTTTTACGTTTTGTTTTGGGCAAATTAAGACCGGGACTATGCACAAATTTTTAATTAATTTTTGCAACATTCGTGGCTTAAAAAGTAAACATTTTTTAGTTTACTGCCACTTGATCACGGAAAATCCGGCAGTTTTTGCACTAAGTGAAATCAAGATTGTTTCCGATTCTGATATTAATCAGTACCACATCCCTGGTTATCACTTAGTGCCGCTCTTCTCTCCTCAGAGGGGAATCGCGGTTTATATTAGAAATGATGTGCCATTCTCCCATCTCCCTCAATTGTCTTCTACTAATCCAGAATTTAATTATGTTTATCGGCATATCATTCACTTCTGCTTTTTCTTCTGCCCTAATATGTCTGATACTGACACTGTGTGCTCCTTCGATAACCTCTCTTCCATATCGATAAGATTTTGGAAATATCCCCCACTTCTGAAATCGTTCTTGCTGGCGATTTCAACGTCCATAACACACATTCGCTCAGGCATTCTTCTACCACAAACCCGTCAGGAAGACACGTAAAGTTATTTAGTGAGTCCTTTAATTTACAACAACTTAATAAGTGTCCAACTCTTGTTCCTGATACTTTGGGCACAACGCGCATATTTTGGATCTATTTCTAACATCGCATCCAGACAAGTACTCGGTTTCGGTAACTGCTCCCTTGGGCAATTCGGATCATTGTCTTATCTTCGCTCAATTCCCCACCTCCTCTCTGACAACCACTAACCTAAATTCCACCAAAAGATTAGTGTGGCATTATAAAAATGCTGATTGGGCAGGACTTAATAAATATCTCAGAAAGCTGTATTGGTCTGATTGCTGACGTTAACAAAAGCACCGATTATATCTTAAAAATCCTATGGTTTGAAATGCATCGCTTTATTCCTCATAGCTTCAAAAACATCAAACCAACTAACTCCAATTGGTTCAATGATGACTGTTTCGCAGCCATTAAAAACAAGGAAGCAGCCTTCCAGGCATATAAATTATGCCCTTCAAAAAATTGAGACGTATCTATAGGGATGCGCGAAATATTTGCAATTCAATAATTAGTCGGGCAAAGTTCAATTTCGACCGGAGCGTTAGACGGAAGGTATTTTCTACTCAAAAAGGTAGTAAGGGCTTCTAGTCTTCTAGTAATAACCGTAAAGAACAATTTCACCTGTTTGTCAACACCACCACTCATTTATAATGGGAATGTTTTGACTGATTTATTGGACAAGGCCAACCTGTTTGCTGCTAATTCGTACTTACTTGCCACCTTTATCGTAGCCACTTCCATCTCCATCACAGTGCACTAGTAGGCAAAACCCGCTACACTTTCGCACTCGGGAAGTTTTTAGGGTACTTTCGAAACTCGACGTGATGGTTTCCCGCCCCTGGTTTTAAAATGCAGCGCCTTTGCTTTGGCTAAACCTCTGCGCAAACTTTTTCATCTGTCATATTGAACAGGAATGTTTCCAAGTGCATGGAAACTTGCTCATATCCAGCCGATACTTAAAAAAGGAGTGGCATGCGACCCCTTTAACTACAGACTAATTACACTAACATCAACTCTCAGTTGATGAAATATCTAGAAAATAACCATCTTATCAACGATTACAAGTACGATTTCCGAGCTGACCACTCAACCGGAGACTTACTAACGGCTCTAACGGAGCGTTGGAATCATTATCTCCATAATTTTGGTGAGTCCGAAGTCGTCGCTCTTGATATTTCAAAGGCTTTTGATAGAGTCTGGCATGCTGCCCTTTTAGCAAAACTTCAAACATTTGGTCTGCACCCTACCCTCGTTAAATGGATAGAGAATTTCTTGTCAGACCGTTCAATCCGTGTAGTAGTTGACGGTGTTACATCTGATTCCTATAAAATAAATGCCGGTGTACCTCAAGGTTCAGTTCTTTCACCAACCTTATTTCTTCTTTTTATTTATGATCTTTTATCCCTTACTCTCAATCCATTGTTTCGCCGACGACAGCATCCTTGATTTCGCGTACTCATTTGATTCTGCAATGAATTCACGTGAAAATTCTACAGAAGTCAATCGAGAAGGCATGTTTAGATCATTAAACAACGACATTTCTATGGTACTCACTTGGGGCAGAGCAATGTTTCGTTTAACGCATCAAAAACTCAATGCTGTTTAATGTCCCTTAAAAAACGCCCACTTCACCCCCAACCCATTTCAGTCGGTGGAGTGAATATACCCAATTCACCATCCCTTAACATCTTGGGTATTCAGATATTCAGCAATCTTAGCTCAATCATATATTTACAATCGCCAAAAGTGCGATGGTTTTCTACAGAGATGTAAGAAATATTTCACCTTACCTGACTTAGCGCTGATCTACAAGTCACACATTAGGCCTAGACTTGAATATACACTCCTTGAAAGAATATAAACTCAAACATAAATTTTCGATTTTTTTAGAATGATAAAGAAACTTTAATGGTTGGGTTGCACCCCGAAATGGTGCCCGCCCACACCAACTCAGGTACACTTCTTTAGTGGCTTAATTCCTTTTTAAAGGAAAAAGGGATCAAAATTTCTGAAAAAAGGAAAATTTTACCTGTGAAAAAGTGAAAAGTCCAGCGTAAGGCTATTAAACTTATTGGCGATTCCTCAATCTCTGAGGGCCTTGACTCTCTGGAGCATCGACGGAATGTCGGTTGTCTCTCACTCTTCTAGCGCTATTTCCATGGCCATTGTTCTAACGAAAATGAATTATTTTCAAGGAATTCCCTTTAAATTTTTCAGAAATAGACTGCGAGTGAGTCCCGTGCTAGCATAGGACCTTCATTAGAAAACCATTTGAATCTATTAATGAAAAAATTCCCTGACTTCAGTGAACATTTTTAAAATTCCCTGAGTACTTAAATTCCCTGACTTTTCCCGGTTTTCCCGTTTTTTTTTTAGGAGATTTTCGTAATTTATGAGTTATGTATCACAAAGGGTTAAAGAAAAACAAACCATAAAATTTGACAATTTTTATTTCTTTTATCCTTTACAATCTTTATCATTCCGCAGCGCACACAATAAAACGTGGCATTTGTGGCATTCACTTAAAGTTTGGACATGTTATCCTTGTATCCGTTTCTTTGACACAATAACGCAGAATATAATTTAAAACTTACTTAACGATTAAATAGAATAATAATAACTTTTTTTTAATATATAGTTAATAAGTAATTCTTTGTGAATCTCTTACAATACTTCGTTTTTTTATGCGAAAATTTTTTGTTGTTTTAGAAACATTCTTTTTTAATATTAAATATTAGTTAACAGTTTAAATTTAGCTGCTTCAGTTTCATTCAATCTTTGTATTGTTTCAAAATATGTTTGTTTCGTTTTTCTATTAACACATAAAATCATTTTTGAATATAAATCGATAAGTTGTTTCAGATAGCAAAGTGATTTAACTACGACGATATACCAAAAATATTGAAAAAGTTTTTTGTGCTTATTCATCTTCAAAATATAGGTAGCAAAATTAGGTAGAATTAGTTAATATGTTATCTGGATGGAATCTCATAAGGTGATCGGTAGCTGTGGTCACTAAAAATGGTGTAGTTTTTTTTATTTAAACTATGATAATTGCAAATGTTTAAGAGATATAAAAATTACAAGCATGTGACACTGTCAGGGCACCTTACATGATCCCAATCTTTTGGGTTTTTTTGTTGTTTGGTATTTGCATCCATAATAAACCCACATTCTATCCACTAAATGGAATAATATTGTTTGTAACGTTCAAAAGCGTATAATTAATGTTATATTATGTATGTGTGTACAGTTTTTTGTATATATAAAATACTTCGCTTTTTAAATTCAGCGATTCACATTCGAAAAAACACTCATGTAAATATTTTTTGTATATTATATTTAGTTTTGTTTTACTCTTGTTTAAAATTTTTTTTATATTTAATAATTTGTTTTCAGAAATTTATATAAATCTGCGTTTTAAATTTCTCTTTGTGTTGTGTAAAAAATTCAAAATTTTCTACAATTTTATGTGTGTATAATTTTCTGTCACATTTGTTTGTAGCTTTAGTAAAATTTTTTTGTTTTTTAAACATTTTAATTTCTTCTTTAGTTTTTTTGTTTCTAAAATTTCTCTGTGAACTAATCTATTCGCATTTTTTGTTAACAACATTTCGTTACTCTAGCCCTGATCGCGTTCTAATAAAGTTCACTTATTTTCTGATATTTTAAATTTTTAAAACTAACAACCATTTGTTATGTTTTTTTTTCTAAGATTTATTGTTTTTACTAAATTCTTTTGTTGTGTGGCTTCGTTTGTTTTTTAATGCAAGGTTTCTGTGACTTTCAATTCATTTATGTATCATTAACAAGAATTTTATTTCTTAAAAGTTTTTATTCTACTTTTTATGTTAGCAAATATTTAAATTTAAAAAAAATCCAGATATTCGTTTTTCAAATTGGCATAATTACTTCTATAAAGTTTGAGTTTATTATAATCAATTAAGTTTTGGTTTTACAATTAAATATGCTGAAGGAGGCATATTTCTTCAATTTCCGTTTGTTTCTTATTTTAATAGTTTTTTAATTATTTTTTTATTTTCTAAATAAAATAAGAATAAATTTTTTTTACAATGTCAATATAAAATTGACATCATAACAAACGCATTGTTATTTGACAGGCTGAGAGTTAGAATGACCTATCAACAAGATCCGAGCAAAAGTGACTTAAAAATGCTCCGCAAAAGTGACTTAAAAAATGCTCCGCAAAAACGAACCGCTTGAAATTCCGGGAGAAAACGATTTAACTGCATTACTTTTTGTAGTTAAGTCGTTTTTGCCTGGAATCCAACGCGGTTCGTTTTTCCGCGATACATTATCTAAACCATTTCTGCTCGGACCTTGTAGATAGGTCATTTTTACTCTCAGCCTGTCATTACCCCAAAACACTTTAGTTTAAAATAAATTATGGAAATTGATAAAAACGATAGAACGATTAAACGATCCATTACATATCCGTAGGCAGATAGAGTTATTTGCCCGACAATTTTTATGAAATAAAGAGCTTTGTTCATTGGAAACTACAAAAAAAGTACATTTTTTGCGGAGTGATCCATTTGTTTATTTTTTTTCTGAAATTTTACGTAATAAATCAGCAAATCTTTTGTGGAATGGTCTAACAAGCAGTGATTTGTCTTTATTTGCGCTTACCTTTTGAATGTACATACGTTTTTGTTCGTGAAAAAAAATTGTTTTTCTAGAAATTTAAACTACTGTCTCCTAAGCTGAAAATACAATATAGTCGGAAAAATCAACAAGATCGTACAAATGATATTGTCGAATGAAAATATTTTCGACGTAATTTTAAGTCTCTATCTCACTTTTAAGTCGAACGAATGCGACGGTACCGTTCAATCAATAAACTTTTATTTTGGAAATCGCAATATTTTATTTACACAAATTTTTAATAGATTAGTTATTTATTAAAACTTACAGCATACGCTACACTTTTAAAAAATACGCTGGATTTAGCCAGGTACTGTTCTAAGAGAGAAGTTGAGTCAGTTTTTTTTTTGGGATCATATTAATAACACTCGTCATGTCTTTATAAAAGAGAGAAACAAAGATAATAATAGCTAGTAGAAGAAAAATAATAATATCTAATAATAAAATAATAAAAGCAAAAATATTGTGTGTAAATAATTAAGCCGTTGGGCCCGGAATTACATTTTGAAAAAAATACATAAGCGCTTGAAAATTCTCTTTTCTTTATTCTATTCCACACAAAAGTCAGCCTAGTTACCTGCGGGCTTGAAGTTGAGCAATTTTAGGTGCTAGGGATGGTAATTGTAAGCAAAAACCTCGATTTTTGGTATTGCGATGTATCAGAACGTTGCGACGACTGAGTGGCGATAAATTGAAAAAAAAAACTATCAATACTTGAAAGTTTGAATGATTAAATTAATATTGCGTGCCATTCCACACTTGCCAAGCTTCTTGTTGAAGTCCGCATAACAGCCCTCCCCACACCTGTCGGTTCATATTTTGTATAATACAAGAAAAGTAGTGTGTAGTGGTCATATTAAAACATGTTCCGAACCGTAGCAAGCCATGAAGTGAGAAATGTGTGTAACGAAGGCAATCGGGAGTCGGTGACAGCCAAAGAACTAATAACTAAGGAATGGCTACAGCATGATTTTCCGTGAAGCATCTCACATACACCGATTAAACTACACTTCTGCAAAGAAAATGATCAATGTAGGCGTAAACATTTGTAAAAAAAATTAGGCCTCTCATGTGATTGTTCACGTAACACCAAATTTTAATTTAAAATTAATTAAGTTCTTTGGGAATCTATAATAAATACACTTTTTCAAATCATATTGAATTTAGTTGTTTATTTAATTCCTCTCCAAAAAATTTTCATAATTTCACATTGACCCCATCGCTATTTAGGATTTCTCTTCAATTAACTACTTCACTGGATGGGTGGGTTAAACGTCAAAACAGAAATGTAAACAAAACTCTTTCATCGTAATTATTTAATTTAAATAACTTAAAGTTGCCTTTCATGTGATTGCTTTTAAATATACGAGTGATTAGAAATATGACTTAGTTACCTATGGAAAGAAATCCCTGAAACTCGCCGGTCAAAATATGTCTTCTTCGCAATGAGGTTAAATTTGTCCTTCGTATTTCCCCTTCGAAGTGCTTCACTCACACATATTACACGCACACGTTATTGCCATTCCTATAGTTATTAGTTCTTTGGTGACAGCTTCTTCGTGAGATTGTGAAATGGGAACCGGGTAGTTTACTTCCATTTAATACAATTTCTGTTTTTAGGATATCATCAGAAATTCGATTGATTAGTGGCTGGATGCATTTGAATGGTTACAATACGAATCGTGAATCTGTCATTTGGATTGCGAAAAAGTGACGTCGGCCTTCGATGCCTCTACTCTTATCTAGTGTCTACTCGGCCCTTGTGTGGCATGGAGCGGGAGAACAACTTCAACCGATTCGAGACAAAGATTGTAAGTAGACCTACAATTTAAAGTGTATTCCGAACCACTGAAATTTTTTCTGACTTTATCGTAATATGTTATCAGCAGAAAACAACCATGGGTCACTGTCGGTGGAATTCGAACCTGGGACCTCCGGATTGGTAAGCCGGCACACGTTATTACTTACTCCACCGACGACCTTGGTTGCTGATGCTGATCACTTATCTGAACTCGCTCGCCACTTGCCATTCGAAATACATAAATTGTGAATTCCCGAGAAAAACAATCTAAACCAACTAACCGAACCAACCAACACGCGTCTTGGCACTTGTTTTATGTTTTTTAGAATGTGGCCAAAGCCTAAGGTACACCCCTTTAATGCAATTGCATAGCTTTGTCCGGAAGGGAATTAGGATAAGGAGAGAGAGGAAATTGAATGTCTTATTTTTGCATTGCTACGAACTAAACAACAGCCCATAGACGGAGTGGATTTTTTAATTCTATTTTAAAAGCCCACGCGAGACTTAGTCCCGAACCCGGGGACGATGGTGTGGTGGTCGTGCCGCTCAACCAATTGATCCAACTCCGCCTCATTGAAAACAAATGCGTGAATCCTAAGCTTTTACTGCTTCTAGTACAATTTCTTCATAAAAAAGCAACGTTAAACCGTCATAAATTTCTTTCGATACTATGACGAATATCGGTATAAAATTTATCGATGCTTGAGACCATCGAGTAAGTGGACTATCGAGGCTCTAACCTCATTCGATAACTCGATAAAGTATATTAGTATCGCCCATTCTTAATAGGTGCCTCTACACTATCGCATACGCAGTTACCCCTATTTGTCAAGTGCAAAAATTAAAAACCGAAGGCACCAAAAGATAAGCGCCTGTTCAAAAACGTCAAGTTTTGATGGTATGAAGGCAGAAAAGCAGTGGCAGCACTGCAGTCGATACCAAAAATCCAAAGCAGATGTTTACTATCAGCTGCATTTATGCTTGGCGTATGCACAGAAACCTCGATTTACTACATTTTTGCTTTCATGCAAAGTATTATAAATGCGCTTTTGAATGGGCCCTAAGTTCATTGGACCACCGCAATTCCTCCTTGTTCTCGCGTAGTACATCCCCAAGACAAACCGACCGCAAAACCAAATTAGTAGTAAACATCGGCGCTGAGGTTAGTATAACAAAAAAAATGACTACATCCCAATCACCTCGAGTTAATAAACATAAGTTTTAAAAATAAGACAAAAAAAATGTGTTGCGCCTTTCGGGTGGCGTACTATACGGAATGGTTTCTTTTGTTAAGAAATTTTACAAATAACTGCGATTTTCTCACACGGAAATGATGGTGGTAAAAGCAAATGCAAAATAAGTGCTTTGACCAATTCCATATTAGGCTGTCGAAAGCATGTGGCAGCAGATAATCTTAAAAAAAAACTTGTGAATATCTCTGCAGTCAGAAATATTCTCTCTATTTCAAGAGATAGGCGATGTGTGACCTGCATTCTACTTCTTGATACTGAAGCAGGGTTAATTAGGGTCATCAACAGTCTTAGAACTCTAGTAGCTAATAGCCAGTCTAGACTTAAAATGGGTACCTACAAATCTCTTTTCCATAGTCTCATTAGGCCGATCGATTATCGATTACAGAATCTATCAGGGTTTTATTACTGAATACTATTCGATTGATATCGATCGTAAATAAAGAATTGAATGAGATTTAAAAGAGACATTGTACTTGCGTTAGTTACTAGCTCCAGGTCCATTCAATTCTTAATTTCTTATATTTATGATCGATTGTAATCGAATCGTATTCAATAATAAGGCCCCTGGCCTACCGGCGAATTAAAATCGAAATTGAAAATTTCATTAAAACATTTTCAATCGGAAATATCATCTGTACGGCGTCGTTAAATTCGCCTGTATTTATATTTTGTACAGAAATTCAAAGCTCCCAACAATCTATGCAATTTTCCCAGGTCCTGTAAACAAAGAAAATCAAAAATATTCCCAAAATTTGTTGAGTTCTGTTTTCAAGAGCAATTTATAAAAGGCGTTTTCACTTAAAAGAGCATGACAATTAACGGGCTGAGAGTAAAAGTGACTTATTTATAAGGTTCGGGCAAAAGTGGCTTAGAGAATGTTCCGCGCAAAAACGAATCGCGTGAGATTCCGGGCAAAAGCGAATCGTAGAAAATTTCCGGGCCAAAACGACTTAACTTTGCATTACTTTTTGTAGTTAAATCGTTTTTGCCCGGAAATTTTCTACGATTCGTTTTTGCCCGGAATCTCACGCGATTCGTTTTTGCGCGGAACATTTTCTAAGCCACTTTTGCCAGTATGAGTTTCAAACTATCAGTAAAAAAAAGTGTTAAAATCTCTTTTAGGGTGCTATTCATCTAATACTGCGTCTTGACTATTTAAATCAAAAGAAAATCTCCATCCACAACAGAAGGAACAATTATAAATTTAAAGATGTAAAGAAATAATCAAAAGAAGTGGTAAAATCTGATGGCAAAAAGTTTTTAGGAGTTCAAGACTTCATTTTCTTTAATTATCCTACAAAATGCTTCTCCATTTTAATGTTACCTATTAAAACAAAGATTAACTAAAAGAAAGACCTTTAAAAGATTTACTGGGATTTTGTAAAAACGATTTCTCGAAAATGCAAAAAAATCTAAGCATAAGAATTGGCACAGATGGTAATAAACGTTCACCTTTAAGTAAAATCACAAAACAGTCGTCTTTAGGTAAAATGATAAATAAAAACGAAATACTTAAAAAAATGAGCAACATATATTTGTTTTAAGTTTATTCTTCGAATTAATAATAGTTGTTTTGTTCAACAATAAAAAAAATGTTTGAGTAAATAAAAAAAAAATAAACTAAAAACAAAGTCAGTCCATTAAGAGTTTTTTGTTGTAATAAAATTACGCCTAAATTTTAAAAATATACTTTTTTGTGTGTTTATATAGCTTAGCTCTACTAACATTTATCTTTCACTTTAATGTATACATATGCAGTTGTAATACAAATTTACCATAAAATTACAATATTAATAGTTTTCTTAATTTGTGTTATAAAAATATTGAGTTTGTAGCTTATGACTCTGTTCAGAAAAAAATCTAAAAATTCACCAATATTTCAAATATTTTGGCTTAAAACGGTACGAGGCCTTCTTTCAGAAGACTGTTTTTCCGTTTACACTGAAGGGAATTAAACAATTTTTTTTTTGAATTTTCATAGACACAACTACGAAAACAGTGCATTTTGCAAAATTATATATTGTACACTGTAAAAGACTTGTCGACTTGTTCGCGTAGAAAAAAGTTTTGCTTACTGCTCTCCTTGTCTGTTATTGACCTCATGAGCTGCAGCAGCCTCAGTTTGACAGAATTCTGTTGTAGCTAAAGAGGTATCACCAAATTGTGTCATGTCACAAGTAGGCGGTAAAACAAAACTCTTTCCTACAAGTTGATCTCATTTAAGACCTCCATCCGACGGTGTCCATCGATCGAATTCAATTCCCGAATCTGGCGATACTCCTGTTGGCCTTACATTTGGTAAATATTCTGCTTGCATACATTTACATTCTGACTCGACACATTCGCATGGAAATTTTGCTGAACGCGGACATTGTTCACACTCCTTTTCCGATGCTGATGAAATTGATGATAACGTTCGATTCGGACTTATCCGTATTTGACGTTCGAATGAATGTAGTTGCTCCATGAAGTGAAAATTTGGTGAAACATCTGGTTTACGATCTCGGACTAATGAAAAAGCATCATTTAGGCAGAGGCATTTTGTATGCATTAGATAGGCTAGTGTTACAGTAACAGATCGTGACACACCAGCCAGGCAGTGAACTAGCACAGCGCCACCCTTTGATCGTGCTTCATCTAAAATGAGAAAAATTTAAATTTGAGAATTAGTAAAGTCGCTATTCTGTTTTCAGTATTATATAGTAAAAGATTTCACTGGGATGTACTTCAATGTATTCGGACAAGGAAATGTAAAGACTGACTATAACTTAGACTAAGTGGTTGACAATCATACAAGAGAACTTTTAACCAGGGAGTCGAAATGGGACCACAACCGAAATTATAAATCGGTTACGGTCAACCGAAACCAAATTAGGTTTTTTAAACCGCAATTGCAACAACCTTAACCGTAATTTATTTTCTTCAATTCGGTTTCGGTTATAACCGAAACGTAAAATTTCATTTTCGGTTTCGGTTAAAAACCACGTAAATATACAATTTTCGGTTTTGGTTACAACTGAAACGTTAGGGTTAGAGTTAAATTGCTGTCGTTGGGATTTCCATATAATATAATGAAGTCATCCGACTCCCCTCTACTCCCTCCCTTCATCTAGACACTTACCCTTCCCCTTCCCATCCCCACCCCTCCCCTCCAGCCACTATCCACCCTGCTCCAACCGACGGTCCCTTCATCTAGACATTTACCGAATATGCTATGTAATGAAGGTAGTGAAAAAATTTGAAAATATCGCAAGACCGGACATATAACTTCTTCCGGTCTTTGAATTTCGGTCTGGCGGTTACGGTCACATATTTTTAAGGTCTATTTATTTCGGGACCATTTAATTTCGGTCGCTCTATTTCGGTACACTTTAAATTTCGGTTTTAATTTCGGGACCGAAATCAAGACCAGTTAAAACAACCTAAGTATGACAAGTTTCAGTCCCGTTTCGACTCCCTGCTTTTAATCCTTAATCTTAAGAAATAATGTTGTATATCAACAAAAGTTATATATTCTGTTTTTTAATTTTTAGCTTGAGATAAACAATCTTCCTTGACACCAACACAAAGCAGTAGTCTATGGATTAGTCTTGAGGGGAACAGATTTTTATTTGGTAATAATTGTACAATATGAACCGAAGGTTGAAGTATAACTATTCCTTTTTTTTCAGGAAATTGCCTTGAATTATAATTTTCGGAAATTTAAGTCTTTCGTCAAGGTACGTACACATAGGCACATAATCTATAAGACCTTAGAATTTCTTTTGTTATATTTTATTTTATATTAGATGTGTAGAATGAATTCTATTCTTTTGTTGAGTTATTCGTTCAGTACGAGAAAGTACCATATGTTCGACTAATGTATTTTTTTAGTTATATAGATTAAGGAGCCTTTAGAGTTACTTAAATCCTCTAACATAGATTTTAAGGCTAAACCCACACGGAATAAGTCATTCAAGCGATACAACTCTGCCATTCCATACCATTCACATGATACAACCATGCAACCCACAGCCCCACACCAAATCATTCAAAAGCGTTGCCTTGCTTTATTGATCCTTACGAGTACGACTTCATACACAAAACAATTATAGCTAACCCATACCGAAGAAGGCAAATTCAAATCAAAGGCATTTAGTCATGCCTCAAAAGCATTTAGTCATACCTCAAAGGCATTTAGTCATGCCTCAAAGGCATTTAGTCATGCCTCAAAGGCATTTAGTCATGCCTCAAAGGCATTTAGTCATGCCTCAAAGGCATTTAGTCATGCCTCAAAGGCATTTAGTCATGCCTCAAAGGCATTTAGTCATGCCTCAAAAGCATTTAGTCATGCCTCAAAGGCATTTAGTCATTCCTCAAAGGCATATAGTCATGCCTCAAAGGCAAGGGTATTGAAATAACGTTGAACAGCCCACACTGCGTAATTCACTTAAAATCAAAGCAGTTAGAGCAAGGAAACGTGACTGACGCAGTTCGATTGTCTCTGTTGTTTTAGAAGTCATTCTTCTGCTATAAGAAAAGACGAGCAATAATTGAATGAGTTAAATTCAACATCATGATGTTTCTTTCAGATGAATTTATGATATTGTGTCTCCTCTTTTCCGGAAGTCAGTGGTCAACACACTACTTCTAATCATTAAGGTGGAAGGCTGCGAGGTGATTGCTTATGCGAACGAAATCGCCATAGCTGTCTCCGGAAAGTAGTTATTTGTACTCAGGAACCTTATAGAAAATGCTCCCACTCGGCTCTCTAAATGGACAGTTAGGGAAATTACCGAGCTAGTCATTATCACAAGGAAATATAGGATTCCTCATGTTTTAAACGGCACCCGGCTGGCGTTTACAGTTGAAGCATATACCTCTGCATTATCCATACTGGATAGGAAATTTAACTTTCAGGAGAGGGTTAAGAAAGCAGCGGTAACTCTGTACTCTTGTAAGAGGGTTATTGATGGAAATTGCGGTTTCCACTGTTTCTAGAGTGGCAGTTATCAGGTAATCCTGTGGTATGGCGTGATCGTCTGATGACCGATCTACACAGTTGGTTCTAAATTGCAGAGCGGGGTGGGCGGTTTCTGAATTTTTTTTATATTAATCTATCCCTATAATCTGCCTTATCGCCTTCAAAAACTGTAAACAGCTGTAAGCTGCTGCTTAGCTTAAAAATAAAAATCTTTGGCGTAATTTAAAACGCGCCAGTGTATACGGGTCTGATGTTGCTTCCTGTGGCTTGAACCCAGGCCAGCTCAATTCTCACTTTTTGTCCGGAGGTATTCCGTCAAGGCGTGACAATTCAGATCCATTTACAGACCCGATTGTACAAAACAGCGCTATGAACCTATTGTACTTTCGGGGCATCTGTCTTGAGGAACTGGTACTTGCTATAATGTCTGTAAATTCCGAGGCTATTGGCCCCGACTCTTTGCCGCCTCGCTTTATCAAACTATTATTTCCTCTAATCGACAGGTACATCCTGCATATCATTAACACTTGTTTGACCGTATCCACTTTCCCTAATACTTGGAAAACAGCTACCGTCTTGCCAATCCCCAAGAAAGGCAAAGCAACTGTTCCTAGCGACTTTCGCCTAATAAGTATTTTGTCATTCTTATCTAAGGTTCTCGAGAAGCTCTTGTATAGGCAGATTTTGGATTGGGTGGAATCAAATGACTTGCTGACACCCTGGCAGTCCAGCTTTCGTCCTTCCTGCAGCTGTGAGACAGCAATATTGAAAGTCTCCACTGACGTTAGGTCTGCATTGAATGACGACAACTTTTGTACGCTAGTACTGCTTGATTTCTCGAAGGATTTCGACTCTATTGACCATAATATCCTTCTCCACAAACTTGCTAATAATCACAAATTCAGTTTTTCCGCTGATCGAAGCTTTTATTTCTGGTCGTCAACAGTAATTTAAAGTAGGTGAAAATCTTTCGAGTAAAATGCCAGTTCTCTCCGGTGTTCCTCAGGATTCCGTGCTTGGTCCCTTATTGTTCAGCCTCTTTATAAATGACCTTCCTCAAGTTGTTAAGAATTCACGTATTCACATGTATGCTGATGACGTGCAGATATATTTAGACAGACCTATTAGGCTACTTGAGGATTGTATCGCATGCATTATTGACGACTTTAACAAAATGTTTGACTGGTCTGTGGATAACCGTTTATTGCTTAATATTGCGAAATCACAGTGCATTTCCTTTTATAATGGCACATTGGCAGGTATTGAATTTCCTCCTGTTTCTCTGAATGCCTTTATTCTTAAAAAGGTTACTAGTCTGGGAATCGTGTTAAACTCCAATTGAAGTGCTGTGATAATGTCACCTTAATGCTTTGTAAGGTGTACGCTGGGTTAAGAAGGTTGTGGCTGTCGGCGAGTATTCTGAGTATTCGAATTAGGTTGAGGTTGGTAAAGGCGTTGGTAATGCCCTTTTTCAATTTTGGGTTGTCTATTTACCCCAGATTCGATAGTTCCTGTGCTCGTACGGTGCAGGTGGCCTTCAACGACTGCACACGTTTCTTTTTGGGCCTTCGCCGATTTGACTATGTTTCCCAATACAGTTCGGTGTTGCTAGGCTGTTCTCTGGACACATACATAAAGCGCAGATTAATGATTTTTCTTTTTGGGATACTGAGTAGTAATAAGCCGGCGTATCTTAGAGAATTTTTCACGTTTACGACATCGCAACGCAACCGTAATATCTTGATTCCTCGATTCAACAGGTCAATTATGGAGGGTTCTTTCACTGTTCAGGCTGCCCGACTATGGAATAGTCTTCCTACTAACATTCAGAGTGCTTGTACGGTCAATGCATTCAAGACCCTTATTGGTGATCATATATTTTAAGGTTAAACTTCTTTTTTATGACGCTCATCATATTTGCAGTACATGCTAATATAGCTTAGTTTTTAGATATTAATTAATTTTCTATCTATTTTGTTTATCTATGATTGTTATCTTGTTTCTCTTTTGATGCCTGAAATTGTATGACCTTTTCATTGATGCGATATTATCTTTAGCTCCAACATTTGTATGATAGTACTTATAAAAGATTTGTAAATCTTGTGTACTTTTTCCTTGAATAAAGTTTTGTATTGTATTAGAGAAAGTATTGTATTAATTTATCTTTTTAGTACTATTAATTCCACGTACGTTAATCTAAAGCTAACACGCAATTATAAAAAATTAATTGCACTTAATTTCTTACACTTAAAACTTTTCAAAGAAAGCATACTATACATGATACACAAATCACAATGGGCTTTGAGCGTGCAAATTTGACAACAGCTGTCTTAATAAGTGTAATATCTAGGAAATCACCAATTAAATACGTATTATGACTAATCGAAAAGAAAGTGCCGATTGGGCTTAGCAACTTCATATATTTTCTTTACAAAATCTTACTTACCAATAAACTGAATCGCTCTAGGAAAATGAACAGCCAAATCTTGTGAGTAGTGGTCTGTGATTGGAATTTGCAAATACTGAATTCCGCCGGAACCTTCGAAAACGTTAGGAAGATCTGGAGTCACGTTGAGAACATACTGAAATAAAGGAAACAGCAAGTGTAACACATATTAGATGTCTTCGTATGCAATTTCTCGGCGGAACGGAATTAACAAATAAATATAAAAAATGCAAAAAAAGAAAGACGAATCACACATTTACTGCTTACCTTTATATTGTATTTCTGCAAAGCCCGCGAATCTCCACTATGCGAGGCATTTCCAAGAAATAGTCCAGGCACAATTTCCACGGGGGCTTCATTGAAATTGTGATGTGTTGTACTTTCGCAATCAGATGACTCCGCAGAACTACTACAAGCTGAATCTGAATGAGGAGTTGATATCCGCAATGACCTATGGAATTCATACATCGTAACGTGAGATGAAAATTTTGAAATTAAAATCAACACGAAATTTGATAAGGGGGCATCTATCTTGTCCATAAAAGCAATCCGATCCGGATGCGGCACATACCTTAAGCCCATCAGTTGATCCGTTTGCACTGTTCCCCGACTAGATTCCACTTCTTGGCTCTGGTTGTCTTCTTCGCACCACTCAGGAAATGCATCCCGGAAACTCAAGAATCCATCTGGAAATTGAAAAGAGAATTTTTAATGAGCTCTAATGTTTGCAGGAAGTTGAGTCTTAAGATTATTCATAGTGTTCGAAAGAGGAGTTTACTTCGGATGTGTCTTCTTCCTTGTTTCCTTTTGGGAAATGATTCTAGGCGAGCAACTATGTCATTACATGCGATAGACGAGACGAGAGCAATGAGGGGAAACAAGAACGCAATTTCAATTGATATGAATTGAATGAAGTTTTTGTATTTTTTTTTCATTCACGCGCTATTTGCGGACGCGATAATTGAACGGAAGTTTAAATAAAAACGCTAAAGAGACGGATTAAGTTTAGAAAAGTTTCGTGTCAGTCATTGATAAACCATTTAAGGTACTTTACTGCTCTTACGGAAATGAATATGAACGAATTCGTTTAGTGCCACTTAAGATAGTGATGCAATTTTGGTTTTTTCCTTGGTCGTTTTTCTTTTCCGCAAGTCAATTGAAAGTCTTTTTTTTGCGCACTTGAGATTATTTTAAATGCAATTACATCGGCACCGTTTTTGGAAACACTTGAAAAAATGTGAGATCATTCAAAAACGTTTCATGATTGTTTTCTGAATTGAAGTGGAAGCAAGGTGAAACGTGCGATAATTTTGTGTGACGTACACTATTTTCGTTTGATATTTTTTTTATCAATTTTGTAGAATTTATAGAAGAGGATTTAATGAAGTAATGCGAATATGCCACGTGCAGTGCAACTGATTACAGCTCAAAAGGCACGTCCGGTTTAAAGGTCGACGACTGCAATTTGGATTATAATAAAACGAGTGAATTGAAATGAATTTTTGAATTTTTGCGATTGTAAGCAAATTTCCAGCTTTGCTTACTATGATAATAATAAGTGACTCAGTCCTCGATGATATCCTGAGCTAAGTCCAGCTAGCAAGGTGAATCTAAATAGATTAAATTGACGGGCTGAGAGTAAAAGTGACCTATTTATAAGGTTCGGGCAAAAGTGGCTTAGAAAATGTTCCGCGCAAAAACGAATCGCGTGAGATTCCGGGCAAAAACGGATCGTAGAAAATTTCCGGGCAAAAACGACTTAACTACTTAACTGCATTAACTATGCATTACTTTTTGTAGTAAATCGTTTTTACCTGGAAATTTTCTACGATTCGTTTTTGCCCGGAATCTCACGCGATTCGCTTTTGCGTGGAACATTTTCTAAGCCACTTTTGTCCGAACCTTATTAATAGGTCACTTTTACTCTCAGCCCGTCAATTATAAGTACCTGCTGTTTGAAAGGAGTAATACAACAGTACCTATAAAAATTTATCAAAAAAATACAGTTTAATTGTCTTCACTTCTTGAGGTCCAGGCAGTTTGATATTTGCTTATAGTACGTGATAACTTTTTACACGACACCGGCAAAGCTAAGAGAAGGGGTTTGTGTTTGGTATTCTATGTAACTAAGTAAATATATTCTTGTACTTGTTTTTCTTGATGCCTGTTGTTTGTTGGCATCTTGTGAATTATTTTGATCTGACAAGCGCTTATTTAAGAATTCAATCGGCTGTATCAAACGGAACAGTCGAACATCTGCATATTCAGTTGGCATGACAATTAAACATAATCAGCTGTCAGAACATTCAGTTAGCTTCGTGGACTACTGAGTGAATTTTATACATTTACAGACGATTTAACTATTTTAATCTTTCCAATGATTTACGTCATCTCGTACATTGCATCATAGTTACAAACGTGTGTTTTAAAGTTCAAGCAGATGTGACCGTAGATCGCTTGCATTCAATCACAGCCTACAAGCACGGAAGTTGACATTAACAGCTGAGCATTGGTGGTGTAAACAAACCGAAACTTGCCACAGTAAATATAAGGAAAAGTTTGGGGAATTACACTTTCTCGTAGTGTTTCTTGCATTATTTTTAAAGTCTCAAATTGGATTTTACTTGAGCTTAACCTACAAATGTTCTGAACATGTGAACACGATAGAAAGTGTCTCTCTTTACAATTTTTATGTGATTTAAAGGGAAATCTCGCTTACGCTCGTTTTGTTGAAGTATTTAGCTTAAAATGCGTCAATGACATCAGCGTTTCTCTTTGGTTTTGGTTACGAGAGTGTGTAGTTTTATTTGTGTGGAAGGATTGGTTAAACTGTCGTACAACAAAAATGAAATAATGACGAAACGCTTCGTGGTGAAATGTCCGAATTGTCATGTTTTCCGGGCTTGTATTTAGACTAGAGTAGGCTGTTATTCAATTAAACATGGCTTCTTCGTTTGCTGCAGAATGTAAAAAAATTGCTAAACTTTTAAATAACGAAAACTTGAGCTGCTTATTTAGAGGTTAAGTGAGTTGCGTTCTAAGTTCAGATGCTTATTGTAGGTTTGTCAACTTGACGACTGTTTTGTTGAATGCTGGAGTTTGAACCCAGAACTCTGGCTATTCAATGTGTACTTTTCGTCTGTTTCAAAGTCGCGGTGCATTCGGTTTTTGTATTATCGCCCTGCTATCTTTGAATTTTTAGTCTGTGTTGTTTTAAACTTAAAATGGACAACTTTTTTTGGACTCTTTCCAGGATGGTTCAATAAAACGTAAATCCACTTTTCTTTATTAAATCAATAATTCTTCCGGGGCCCCTTAGGATAGTCATCTTGGACCAATGCTGCTATAAATGACGGGCTGAGAGTAAAAGTGACCTATTTATAAGGTTCGGGTAAAAGTGGCTTAGAAAATGTTCCGCGCAAAAACGAATCGCGTGAGATTTCGGGCAAAAACGAATCGTAGAAAATTTCCGGGCAAAAACGATTTAACTACAAAAAGTAATGCAAAGTTAATGCAGTTAAGTTGTGGGCTGTATTTCCCTGAGCATCGTCAAAATCCAGCGGCCGAGGCCCTGCTCCACGCCCACCTTGGCGAGAGTCTCAAGAATAGATTCAGAGCCAGATATATCAATCTTCACGGATGGCTTAAAAGTAAAGAAGTAGGGGTTTTTTTCGAACGTGGTAACATATAGAATTCGTACCGATTGCCGGATCAATGCAGTGTGTTTCCAGCAAAGATTCTGACCGTTGAAGGGAGTGACAAGAGTACTGTTTTCGCACAAGGATTTATAAAGACGTACCGAAATATGTTTGTATAGTGATTGTCAAGCGGCCATCAAGGCACTCGACTCAAACACGATTAAGTCACAGGTGGTGCATAGTGATGTATCGAGTAATGAGGCGGCCGATGTTTTGATGAAACAAGTTTCGCAGTTGGACGCTTCACAGATATACAAATCGATCGGCCGGACTCTAATATCAGTAAAAAGAGGAATCGACCTGAGAGCTGTTTATCTCGCCGAGTACAGATAAAGCGACATGAGAACCCGCGACCTATCAAGAAGAATGTGGCCTAATTCGAATAAGAAGATAACGACGTATATATTAGATGAAAACCGCAGGAATCTCCGTAATATCACTGCACCTATAAGAGTTCACTATCTTTTTGGCAATCATTCTTGTATTCCTGCCAAGGTCTTTTGTCGGAGTTGTTTGGATGAGGAGAAAGTTGAAAGTATTCAACATTTGCTCTGCGAATGCCCGGGTTTGGTCAGGAGTAGATTTCAGACCTTTGGCCAACACTTCTTTAATGGACTTGAAGAGGTCGCCAACGTCGAGCTAAAAGACCTAACCAGGTTCCTCAACAGCTGCGGCTGGTTTAGTTAAACACTGCATAGCGATGCTAAATCGATTAAGTTGAGGTTCCTGCGATGTGGTACCATAACGAATCATATTAAGGTCTAACTAATCTAACATAATCTATAGATTCAGAGCGAACGTTTTTGAAGGCTAGTTCTATGCCTAAGAGCACCGCAAGAGTGTTTTTAGTGCATTCAATCGTACGCACAACGTCATGAAGAGCCGCTTCTGTGGATCTTCCCTTGCAGTGCAGCATGCTGAGACCTTGACATACAGCTTTAATCTAGAACTTGTCTAAGGTGAACGTCGAGCACACATGCGTAAGCCAGAGCGTTATCATGTTGATAGTTGATAAGTAAGAAATACTTTTATTGTTCGATAGAAATGTTTATTACAACAGACAGCTGTATTTGATTTAATTTTAAACGAAATTCCAATTTTATAATATAAATTTCTGGTTTTTCCCCAGGCGTCGCGGAGTTATTTCTGCTTAATAATTTTGCTATTTTTAAAGTAATTAGATAAAAATATACTACTCCAAGTTACATAACGATTAAGTACCTATGTAAACCAAAAAGACAATACCATTTTCACGCAAGCGAAACACAATCTACACGGCTTAGTCAGAGTCAGTTCATACTGCATGAGTAATTTCTAAGGTGGTGGGACGTCATTGCAGAGATTCCTTATGCTTTGTTTTGTTACAATTTTAACGTTAATTAGCAACAAAAGAAAAAGTCTGCATTTAAAAATAAAATCCCACGTAAGCGGCACGGCGACGAACGGATGGTATATAGTTGCAAAAAAAAAGTAACTCATTTCGTTGGCCATAAACAAACGGCTTGGCGAATTCTCATCGAAAAACATCCGCCAGCGGAAAGTGTGGCAATCTCGCATTTCGAAGAAAACGAAAAATTAAAAAAACACCGCTTACTCTGGTGAATTATTCGCGAATTCTTTTCATATGTTTACCTGAGAAACGCTACGTGTTTACAAAGAAATGCGCGCCAGCTCGAATTATTTGATCAATGGAGGTGTTTTTTCCGCTAGCTTACAGGCTATACTGCGACTGTGAATGAATGAAACCCAATAGAACGACGGTTCTAATCAAATTTTGCTCTCTAATAATGTAATTATTGGTAAGTGGTTTGCTTCCGCCTTTGCTTTTTAAATCAACGGAAATGAGTTTGTCGGTCAGGGGGACGTGTAGAAATTCCCATCAAGGCCAGGTGTCTTTAAAAGCAAAGAGCTCCAATGGTGCTGCTGTGAATGAAATCCATAGTCACTCTACTGTGTGTTCTGCTGAATTGGATGGCACTGAATCTTGCTGGTGAACGGTTTGGTTCTGCAGCGCATGACCGTGAGTCCTTATGCTATCGTGAGGAGCTGCCATGAATTGACTATTTATCGACTTGGGGAAGACGTTTTGCCTGTGGAGTGTTGCATTTACAATAGAGGCTAAATCAATTTACAATCGATTTGTGCAGACAGTGCTCCTCCAGTGCCTATGAACATGATAATATGGTGATTCCAAGCGGTTCGCACAAACATTTAACGTTCAGTTATTGGGGCTTTGATTCAAGGAGCGCCCGCCCGCTAAGCATTTAGAGTAGAGCACCGATAGAAGCTACATCTAGCTTGTCACCAATTTATGGATTCTAACGTGAAAGCTATTCTTGAATGCTTGTCGAGTTTTCAAATCCTTTTAAAGGTTTCCCGACTGTTTCATTCATTTTCCTTCTAATGCAAGGGCACATGTGAGTTTAACCGAAGGCAGTTGGGGACAAAACTCCACAATGAAATGAATCACAATATTCAGTCAAGTTTTCGATACGTGTATGGTAATGCGAAGTGGCTGAGTCACGTGTGTGAGCTGCTTAGAGAAATTCTATCATTGTCAGGCCATGAATGAATTTTATTATACTCTGGGGCAAGCTTGTGGAATAATCAGTCTATGGCTTTATGGCTGTAGTTATTCTATTCAAGTTTCCATTCATATTGCATAATACTCATTAAGGAAAAAATTCCATCTTTGAAAATGGGTGCTTATTTAATTCTATGTCTCTTTTGTACAGAAATGTACATAGGCATTTATAGATTGTAAATTTTCTGGTGTAGGAAAACGGCAAGTGAACATATATAAGTTGTTTTGATGTTTTTTTTTACATGAAATATTTAAATTGAGGGTTTATTTCGACATGGGTTTTATGGGTATTTTGTGACCTATTTCTTTTATTTGTTCGATAAAGTTTGGGGTTCGTCGAATGTTTGATTATTGGTTTTTGGCCAATATTCAAATTCTTGCCTAATTGAATGAAACAATTGACGGGCTAAGAGTAAAAGTGACCTATTTATAAGGTTCGGGCAAAAGTGTCTTAGAAAATTTTCCGCGCAAAAACGAATCGCGTGAGATTCCGGGCAACTAACTACTTAACTGCATTGCATTTGCATTACTTTTTGTAGTTAAATCGTTTTTGCCCGGAAATTTTCTACGATTCGTTTTTGCCCGGAATCTCACGCGATTCGTTTTTGCGCGGAGCATTTTCTAAGCCACTTTTGCCCGAACCTTATAGATAGCTCACTTTTACTCTCAGCCCGTCAATTAAAGACCGACTTTTAATTTACATGCACATTTCAAGGTTATTTAACTTGTGTAAGTGCGAAATCGTTGCTTTTACTATTTTAATAGCCTTTGATAATCTTATCTGCCCAATTGAATATTTTCAGTACTATAACCATAACAAATTAAAATTCTTGTTTTACTAAATATTAATTTATTTTCCGACGCTGGTTGACTAGGTCTAATCCATGTTAAATCTGAAATGGATCTCGACGACGGTTCATTAGCCGGACCGACTCCACTTGCTCCTGAACGAGCGCATACGTTGGGACCTCTCGACAAACCACTTTGCACACTCGGATCAATATCCATAGGCAAAACCGCTTCATTTGCCTCCGATGTACGATCAACTCCCTCAGAAATAGTACCAGTATCAAAATTACCAAAAATACCTTCAAGTATTGCAGCTGTTTCAGGTGTAAGAGGAATATCTTGTATGCCTGAGTCTGAATTTGAACCAGTTTTTTCAAGTCTAGATAATTTGGAAGAATCGGTGCTGGGACTGGGTCCGGAATCGGGAGGTCAGTAGTAGGGATATGGGGTTTCTGGCTCAAATGTGAACATTAAAAATGGTCAAATTGTGAGGGAAACGCGGTCTGACGTCACATTTTTGCACATTTCTCATTTGAGCCAGAAACCCCATAACAATTTTTGGAGAGATAAGGAAATGGCTGGAGATAAGGGAATGGTTATATATTCATAGCTTGTTGTGCAGTGTAAGGGGATAATCTCATCTAATCAACATTCTGCCGGGTAGGTCGACGACAACTAACCTGCTTGAATTTACATCCCACATTATCTCTGCCTTCCAACAAGGTTTCCAGACTGACTGCGTCTACACCGACTTTAGTAAGGCATTTGATAAGCTACCTCATTCTGTGATTATGCTCAAACTTGAAAAGTTAGGGTTTCCGACTTTATTGCTCCACTGGATCTGCTCTTACTTAAAAGATAGGACATACCGAGTATCTTTCCGTAATACTTTATCGTTAGGGCTTCATCTGGCATACCGCAGGGTAGCCATCTGGGGCCGTTGCTGTTTATTCTTGCCATTGACGACATTTCCCCTTTGATTAAGAATTCCAAAGTTTTAATCTATGCAAATGATATGAAGATTTTCTCAGTTAGAAACAGTTATGATTCTTCTTGCATTTAGGATGATTTAAATACATTCAAGAACTGGTGGCGATCTAATGGCCTGCAGCTTAACTTGGATAAATGTGAGGCTGTGTCATTCTCTAGGAACCAAAATCAGCTCGTCTTTGATTATATCTTTGCGGAAACTAATATTTGTCGCGTGCAGTCCGTTACTGACCTTAGTCTGAGAGTAAAAGTGACCTATTTAGAAGGTTCGGGCAAAAGTGGCTTAGAAAATGTTCCGCGCAAAAACGAATCGCGTGAGATTCCGGGCAAAAACGAATTGTAGAAAATGTCCGGGCAAAAACGATTTAACTACAAAAAGTAATGCAAAGTTTATGCAGTTAAGTAGTTAAGTCGTTTTTGCCCGGAAATTTTCTACGATCCGTTTTTGCCCGGAATCTCACGCGATTCGTTTTTGCGCGGAACATTTTCTAAGCCACTTTTGCCCGAACCTTATAAATAGGTCCCTTTTACTATCAGCCCGTCAACTACATTGTTTCTAAGAGTAATTCAGTTCTTGGTTACGTAAAGCGGTGATCAAAGGAGCTTTTCGATCGGCAGACCTTAATTCAGTTATTATTTTCTAGACCAATTCTCGAGTAGGTATGCTTCTCAGGTTTGGTCTCCTTGGAACTTTGTTAGGTTCGCGCTAAGAGACCTTTCGTGGAATGATCCACTCAGGCTTCCTCCTTATGTAGATCGCCTCCGGTTGCTTAATATGCATTCGTTGGAAAAACGACGTAGAGTTGCTGACCTAGCCTTTATTCACCAGCTTTTGAACTTAAACATAGATTCTTGCACTCTCGAAAGTATGGTTTCTTATAGACATACCTCGTATAGCTTAAGGAGATTGCGTTTACTGCATGTTGTTCATTCTCGGTCTAACTATGGTATGCATGAGCCTATAAATCGCATTGTAGAGCCGTGTCATGCTTTTTATCTGACTCTTACGAAGGATTTGCTGAAGCGTTCTCTGTTGTCCGTGCACCCCTGATTGTTGTGTGTGGGCGTGTTTTAGTTTTTGTTTACTAATGGTTTTTTGGACTTGAAGTATCGTTGAGAAAAAATTAAAATTTAATCTTTTCTAAAATACAGTCCTTTCTATTATGCAATAAAAACGGCCATTTCATATGTGGTGACCTGAGACAATGTGCAAGTCATTCTTAAATTCGAAAAGGTTGACTCGGAAGATATGGTTCGCTGTGGAAAATTAAATTAAAATTACGGAGTTGGATCAATTGCCGGGTTCGAGACCAGGTCTCCCCGTGGGTTTTTAAAATTGAATTAAAAATTCTACTCCATCTCTGGGCTATTGTATAGCTCGCAGCAATGCAAAAACAACACATTCAAGTCCCCCCCCCCCCCCCTCCATCCGAGTTCCCCTCCGGTCAAAGCCATGGTAACGCATCAAAGAGTTGTCCCCTAGGCGTTGGCCACATCGTAAAAAAAGAACGTTACTAAACCAAGTCATGCACATTAGGAAAGGGATATTTTCTACTAGTAAACGAGTCGTTAAAATTATTTTATAAAAAAAATTCTTAAGCCGGGAGGTAAGTAATTTTTCTACAAGATAACAACATATATCCGACGGCAGAAATTTGTATGGATATTTCATGTAAGTAGGATGACAAGGTTGTTCTTATCACTGTTTCGGATGGAAGTTCTCTAAAAAGCAATTTAAGCTTGCTTGCTAACCCCCAACTTGATATAGAAGAAGTGATTAGTACAGTTTTGTAGTCGGTTTTTTCTTCCTGTTTCATAGGTTGCTTGTCGAAATCATCCTTAAAAAGTACTGACAATTGAAGACATTTTCAGGACACGTGCTCCGTGTCCTATTTTATTTGCAAATATTATCAAAGAAATTTTCTGAAATTGTTACCTTTCTTAAAAATAATTTAGTCCAGTCCAGTAAAGCACGTGTATCCGGGTTGGGTATCTGATTTTGTTAAATCAGAGAGAACGAAAAAAGCCAGCCAAAGAAAATCTTAGGGTTCGGTTTTCCCTTGAGATTGAGCTATTCCCATACCCTTCGCCTACAGTACAAGTCAAGCTTTTAACTTTGTTTTAAAAAATCGCTCAAACAAATCAAAAACGGACGTCTTGAGAGACGACCTTTCGAGAAGGTCGACTTATTTTAAACATTTCTTGCTTCTCGATTTGATTAATTAAAAAAAAAATTAGAGAAAAAAACAAACAATTCATAAAATTTTGTGAATAAAAATTTCAAAAGACCACACCCACCCCCGCGCGCTCACGGTCATGGTAAAAGTACTTAAATCCAAAATGAAATACGTTTACTCCGTCGCCTCGAACGCGTTTTATATTTCAGCGTTTTGCGTGGAAGTTGGAATGTGTTTTGAACTTTTATGGAAATTAAGGCGGAAAAATGTTCCATGGGAACCCACGCAGATCACAAATTCAAAAAAATTTTTTTTTCTGATGGTTGGAACAGGCGGCTTCTCCCTGTTAGTTTACCGCACGTTATCATGTTTATTACGTTTTTGTGCTAAATTATTGGGAAAGACCCACTTGTAATGCGGCCCCGCTTACGAATTAATGTTTCGCAATTCCGGTTGACGTCAGTTACGCCCTCGTTTATCATTCCAGTTTGGCTGTAGTATTATAGTCGGCGGCTCCATTACTAGCTCCAGGTCCACAACAATCTTCGCAGCATCAACCAACACCTTAGCAACTGAATGCGTGGCATGGAGTTAGCTGCTGATTTTTAGTCGGTTTTTATGGTGGCCGGCCGTATTTCTTTAGCCGTTAACTTCGTCACCACCTCCCATAGCCCCATTTTCGATTCTAACGTCGATTTCATTCATTAATTCAGCTCCAGCCAACGCTATCGTTTCGCGGTGTAAATTAGATTGATGACATCTCACAGTTTCCGATAAAAAAAACGTTCGCGGGCGAAGGACGGTCGTCGGTTGAGTGAGCTCAGAATCGCTTTGCTAGAATTCCAGTCCGAAATTTATTTCATTGATTTAGTAGTTCCCTGCCTCCTATGCCCCCCAGGGTAACAATAACCCAGTCATCGGCATCATAACAGAATTATCGATCTGTTGAGGTGGGGTCTATGCCCACCGGATGAAAGGTACTACATTTCTGGAAATGGACACGATGATCGGATGATGGTTCAACATATGATCGTTGTCGTGTCGTGCCATGATGAAACGTTAGCATGAACGAACGAACGTTAGCATGAACGAACGAAACGTTAGCATGAATTCTGGGATTTAGCATAGATGCTGCATGTCAGTCTCCCCAGGTCTTGTCGTTATTAGGACGTTACCTGCGCTTTATCGACAATAAAAGTACACCCACAACGGGCGAAGGCAGATTCAATAAAGAATGAAAGAAAGCTTGAGCTCTTTCTTGAAGTAGTAGCTATAAGGTTTCGGCGGCATGTGAATGTTCATCCAAGACGACATTATCCTCCCCAATTTTTTATTCAGATAAAAAATTGTGAAAATTTCTTAATGACAGGGAAGTCGCAATATTGATTTAACTGATGAGAGATTTTCTTGGTCTTCTTACACTTTTGAAATGAACACTTTAAGGAGGGGAGAGAAAAAGGGATTCTTTTAATGAGACCTGCTGTTTTTATTTCTAGGTCGTTTGAAGGTGAAATCTGATAATCGAGGGGAGAAAGTGTTTTTAATCAAAGTCACTACTTTAAAAAAAGTGTGTGCCGGGTATTCTTCTGATGAATCAAAAGATTTTACATGCAATGAGGGATGAGTGGAGGCTTTTAAAATTGCCTACAAGGCGTTAGCCTGAAAGAAATACGAAGAAATATTTATTACGTGCTCTCCATAAACCATCCGAGCGTTCGAGTACGGAAGCAGTTGGCTGTTGGTCATGAACAAGGTCTTGTTGAAACTCGAACAGGGTGGATCACAGACGATGTGCTAATCCTGGTGTCCGTTTTTAGCGAGATTATGGAGGGTGCCTTGAAGAAGGTGAGCAGTTGGTCCAAGGACTGTGAAGTGGCTGTGAAACCAGGTAAAACTGAGCTTATGCACTTCACCACAAAACCCAAAGTATCGTACCTTAAATGAGCAGCATCTCTCACTATCCTCGCGTGCCAGGTATTCCGGTTTAATGAGGGATCCTAAACTGAACTGGAAACTAAACATAGAGAAGCGGGTAAAAAAGGCATGAATAGCTCTCTAACGTGTTTCTACATCTGCTGCCGCCTGATCCTTAGATCAAATTCCAGACGATATGTAGTGCAATTAGACTCAGGAAATCGGGGTGCTTGTACGTTAAGCCCTATATGGTTATAGCAACATTCTGACATAAAGCTGAAGCCTTGACTGACTATCTTGACCGTTCTAAATTACAAAAAAAAAGGATCCAGTCTCAAAATTTCATCCAGTAGAGAATGACTTAACCGACCAACAACTTTGATATCGTACTGCTCAGTGATGGTTCGAAGATGGAACAAGTGGTTGTTCTGAGGCACCGAACATATCAAAGTTTTATCGGTTACCGGACACATCTAACGTCTCACGACTAAGGGCACTTGACTCAGTCACCATACCTTCAATATTGGTTTAGAACTGTCCAGAAGTACTTACACAGCTCGCTGGGAACCCTGCATTGGGTTCCTGGTTGTTTTTTACGATGTGACTAGGGCACAACCCTGTGAGGCGTTAGTCCTGAATTACACGAGAGGGATTTTACCCCATGGCGAAAACATGTTTTTTTCATGTTGAGAGAAGTGAGGTAGCAAGAGGGTCATCTGTGAGTGTCAATCACGAATCGTAGGGGTTTTGCTCTTGAGTTTTTCCTGATTTGCTTTTGTCCATTTTCGTAACTTCCTCATTAGGGTTCGAAAAATTTTTGGTGTCAGCTTGATTTAGTATTGCTTGAGCCGGTGAATACAAATTTTCAACCCTGCAAAACACTTATGAACCGGTTTTTTAACCTAAGTCAACAACGTCGTAGCAACACTCCGAGGGATTTTCTACTTTTGCACAGAAGAGAATTGCCGTGAGTTATGGGGTAAAATCCCTCTCGTGTAATTCAGGACTTAGCATGGCTTTGTCCGGAATAGAATTAGGGTAAGAGGAGTGACGGAGTGGATTTTTTTAATTCTATTTTAAAAACCCATGGGGAGAACAGGTCTCGAACCCGGGAACTATGGCATGGTGGTCGTGCAATCAATTGATCCAACTCCAGTTATAGGAAAACATAGCTGGAAACGAGTTGGTCTAAAAATTTGCCAGGGAAGGCGCTGTATTACACCATTGTCATGTTGAATATATTGATACCCCGTTGGGCTTCCTTTCTGCATTCCCTAGCGTTATCCTATCTGCTTAACAGACTGAGAGCTGTTTTTGCAAAAATCATTGAGGTCTGTCGGGGCCACTGTTTTATAGGAGAACAAGCAGCTAGGCTCGGCGCTCCTTATAATATGCACTGTTGCAGCTGCGATAACGTGAGCGAAAAAGAGATACCATCCTCACTTTCATTTCAAGTGTCCATCTTTTGCCAGGGCCAGAAATAGGGCTCTTGGGGAATACTTTTTTTGAAAACCACTTGGATGTACAAGTAAGGGAACTAGTTAGATTCCTTAATTCCTCAGGTTGGCTTTAGCCTTATCCCTAATAAAACTGCAGTGGGACTGAGTCCGAGTGTTACTAGCTGTGTTGTCAAAACGGCGCTAACTGGAATGTTATCATTAAGGTGACGCTCGCCACTTCGAAAAAATCGGAAAAATAAAGAACAGGATAATAAAATTGAGTTATCTATTTAAAAGTGCACCAAATATGAGCTTAGTGTTCAGGAGGGTTGATAGATAAACGACTTGGCAGAAATACGCTGAAGTTTTGTCTTACGGTCTAGCTCATGAAGCAGCAAAATATGCTTCTAGAAGTATTCACATGGAAAAAGAAACCGCAGTAGAAGCTACGAAGAGGAAAAGAAGAATTTGGAATGATGAGAGGAACTGACAGGAATATTGAAGCTACATACAGTGCTACAACGTCGATATAAATTCTAATCCTCCAGTGACGAGGGTCGTCTACAGCGCGCATTTTAAAATCTTAGCGCCATAATAGAATTGAAGGTGGTCAAAGTAAAAGCGATGTTTTAGAAGGAGATCGTTCGACTTCAATGGCGGTCGTTCCATCAATAAAGACAAGACCAGAAGAATGGTAAAAAGGAAATGATGAAAGATTTAATAAAAAACCAAAATGAGTCAAGCTGCTGTAGGAAATGCAGAAAAGGGGAAACAACTTGGACAAGTGGACAAAACAAGAAAAACTCTCACAAATATTACGGTTCTCAATTGTACCTTAATTTTACCGAGCAGCACCGTAAAATTTCCTGAACCATGAGCACCGAATATCAGGGAAAAACACTGTGAAAATTATGGTGGAAAACCGTAAGCCCGGTGTGTAGTAGGCGAAATGTGTTGTGTTACTTGCACACGATTACGGCCAGTTGAACCGCAATTATTCCCGGAATTTAACCCCCGTGTGCTAAGGCTGACATTGCCGCCAAGATAAGCAGAGACTGCAGTCGGCGGATTAAGAGTTTAAAGATGCCGAGGGGATGAGACATCAGGGAAGAGAAACTTCAAATACCGTAAGAAGTCCAGTATGATTAGATCCTTTGGTTATTTAGTAAATGTAATAAAAAGTAACGGAAGTGCCTAGAACTGAATAGATCGCTTATGAATAGTCGAAGGAAAACAGACAGAATAATCTAAAGAAAACGGTCTTTTAACAATAACATCTAGTACAATAAATCCTTTCCAAAAGCAATTGGTAGAGCTATTAATGGAATTTACTAATGATTAACTAAAGGGATGTTTACAGCTGAAACGCAGTTTTGGAAAAGGTATAATTTGATATGTGGCGGTCCGGTGCTAGACAGTGGGACTTGTACATCCATTATGTCCTGTACAACGCCATCTACATTAGATAGGTTTTAACTTAATGACGCGTCCTAACTTTCTACAATCGCTAGTTACGAAAACCAAGGAGAAGGGGGTAGGAAGAACTTTTATAAGAGCATAAAGGATACATGAGACTCAACAAAACCCTCATAAAAAAGGCCTTCAGGTGATTTGGTCGCGCTCAGGAAGCCAAATGGATCCTTCACCCGTACTCTAGAAGAGGCGCTAGAAGTGCTGCTGCAGACACATTTCCCTGGCGCTGTAATCGAGGAGAGTACAGAGACGGTCGTGGCCGGACCTGGTTGCCCCTCAATTGGAAGGGCTACCAAAGACAATCGGCGCATAGCCCCTCGACCTTATAGGACAATTAAAGATGTCATCTTTTTCCCTACGAATCTCCGAACACATCTATCACGTAGACCTACGGTGTGTTGGCCCTCTGTACTCTGCAAGCTTTTAAATAACGTCGGGCAGACTACGCCCTCGCTAAGTTTTATAGGCCAATAAGCCTAGTTTGTTTTAAAAACTATGGAAAATTTATCTATCGGGCTATAAGGGGTAATTGACGCGTTGAGAGTAAAAGTGACCTATTTATAAGATTCGGGCAAAAGTGGCTTAGAAAATGTTCCGCGCAAAAAGGAATCGCGTGAGATTCCGGGCAAAAACGAATCGTAGAAAATGTCCGGGCAAAAACGATTTAACTACAAAAAGTAATGCAAAGTTAATGCAGTTAAGTAGTTAAGTCGTTTTTGCCCGGAATCTCACGCGATTCGTTTTTGCGCGGAACATTTTCTAAGCCACTTTTGCCCGCACCTTATAAATAGGTCACTTTTACCCTCAGCCCGTCAATTATCTTTACCACTTTCTCCGTCACTCTCGTTAGCATGTCTACCAATCAGCGGGACCTATGCTGACAGCGCTTCAGTACTCGGTATATAGGTTAGAAAGAGGAATAGCTATAGCCACTTTCCTTAAAATTTAGTGAGTAGACACATTTTCTAAGTTAACGACACTGGCTTGAGGTTTAGGAATCTTAGCGTGACCTTTTGTCAATGGATAGACATGATACTGAAATCATGCAAACTCACAGCGGTTATTCTTGGAGGGATATTCGGGGTCATCGCCGCTGACAACATTGTGATCATGACAATTTGAGACGCGGGTAATAGTGTTACTAAACCTCTACAAAAAGCACTTAACACGATTGTAGAATCAAACTACTCATTCCTTTCAGGAAAAGGATTTTGGAGGGGTTAGTTGAACCTGAAATATTTTAATTTATATACTGTGTTCCAAACTATGCCGAAACCTATACCTAGAAACCAAAGCCATGAAATCCTGGGATTATCACAGAGCTTGTAGTGCTGGGGTTTGGAGCCCAAGATTATGCTCGGAATTTACATGATTAGACCCATGATCTCCTATGGCGGCGATTATGTGGTGGCACAGAGCTAGAGTCCAATTGAGCAGCATGCAGCGTATCACTGGAGTACCTCACCGACAGTTTTTCAGAGCTAATAGAACCTCTAATCATTGCAGGGTGTATCAGTTTACTAGCGGAAGTTCTCCTAGGAGAAAGCCATTGTAAGAGAAAACTTAAATAGGGTGCCTGAGCTGACCATGGTTTCTAATGCAATCCTGAGCACCAGGTTTTTAACATTTCAACCATCAAGAGTGAAGAAAAGTAACGCCTGGGTCCCCTTATCCCCAAGCAGGACTTTTAAACAGACGTTTCGAAGACCGATGCTAGGGTGGACGCGGATATCCGATTTGAGACACCTTAATTTAACGCACGGTTGCCATTAGGTAAATCTTGCAGTGTTGTCAGGTCAAGGTTATTGTAATACATAGCCTAACGATGACCGACTTGAAATGCCAAAAAGCTCTGGATAAACTGGGATGAATAATTCGAGTCAACATGGTTTGAGATATCAGGGAATAGGAGTTTCGTTGGTATCGGATGAACTTTGCCATGGCACTTGTGGGTGAGATATAGAACTGTATTGCCATAAGCGCTGTACAAAATTGGGTATCCGAAAAGCACAAATGCTGCTGGCAATTCTGCGTGCGCCAAGCTCACTCTAAAAGCTTGATGTGAGCTCCGTTAGTAAGTAGATCTAAGTAACTTTTCAGGGTTATTGATTATCACCAGTTTGGTCACCGGTAACTGGAAACTAAGAAAGCACTTAGTTAAAATCTGTAGAACAACTCACCCCACCTGTAAATTATGCCTAGAGGAGAACATCATATGGCAACGTCCGGCCACTGCCAGACGCAGAATATCTAATTTAGGTTTAGCTTACTCTACAAGTTGTTGTGCTTCTTCAAAGGAACCAGCTTGACATAAGGTGTAGTGAGGGTTAGCACAATAAGCCATACTGGCGCATCAGCACTTCATACTAACCTAAACCAAGATAACGCTTCTACTTACACCTCTTCAGTTGCTCGATTGCTTGATATCCACTTACAATATCGTCTAATTTTGCAAAAAAAAAATCTTGCTCAGGCAAGACAAAGGCCATTCCCTTAGGATGGACATCGTTCAGACAAATTTTGTAACTTAATATCCAATTTTCATAAATCGACACATCATATTTAATGCGTTTTTAATGTGGTAAAAATACTTCCAAAAATGGCAAATTTATTTTTATTTAATCTCTTCCCTACTCGAAACTGCTTCGACTGCCTTATCTCGAATATTCTCAATAACAAACAGACCAACTATCGCACAAAATTCACTTATTCAGCCAAAAGCAAGCTATCAATCAAAATCAAAATAAATCCCAATACTTGACTTGGGGGCTCCGGGTCGGGTATATTCTTGTTCGTTCGAAATTTCGGTGAACAGCACAAGGCAAGTAGTCCAAAAGGTTAACGATCTGCCAATAAACTCCAACAATGGGCCCCAAAAATGTTTCGCCGCGATATCTATGCGGCATAAATCAAAAATTTAAGAACGACATTAATCTGCATACTTTCGCGGCCTTGCAATTTGCATGAGAATGGCGCGCCACTGAAAAACTTTCTTATCAATAGGATCAAGTAGCAGAGGAAAGATCAACAGAAACCAAAAAAAAGAAGAAGAACCAATCGCGAAAAATGGGGCTGAACGGTATCAGTGTGACGGACGAGCCAGCAAGAAGCAAATAAACTTGAAAAGGGAGATATGGGGGAGGGCGACGGTTCAAATTGATGAAATATTTTGCCGGAAACAAGAATTTTTTGTTTTTCTTAGATAATGCAAATGAAAATTGATGAGATAAGGCAGGCTGCGTCGTGGGTAGCAAAAAGGTGAACAATTTGGATACTTATCGGACGTCGCCAGATAAGATTGCAAACGATGGATGACACCGAATTTTTGCTTATACTAGAACCTTGCTTGGTTTAGGCTGTTTTGTTTACATCCGGCACGCTTTAGGTAAACTATTAGCACAAATAGAGTGGCAGAGCCTACCGAATGGCACTTAACGACATTAAAGAACACGGTGATGCAAGTAGTTATTCTGGGAGCGCTCCATTCATCCTAAATGACGTTACCTCATTTAATGTTTGTGTCTTTATTGACCCTCGACCTAGCTATTGAAACGATGACGAATCCGCATTTTCTGACAATCATCAGCGCTAGCATCATCAGTCAGCCAACATCGGCAGCACTAGCTCTGGCGACGTTAAAAGGAAATATATGCCGCCGACCGCCACTGTTGGTGCAGCCACCAACGCCGCCAGCGACGATAAAATATGCTTCCCCAACCACAGTCGATTCCGCGGAATTTACCGTCTGGGTAAGCACACTGGTCGGTTGTTGACTCTTCCATCCAAGATGGTATGTGTCCATCGCGTATAATAACCGTCCGCTCGATTATTGCTGAAGGCGAGGAGGTGCAGTCTACAAGCAAAATGAAAAAAAAACGATGGAGGGAAGGGCGTTCTCAGTTCTCGGAGCTGCAAGTCAGAACATGTCTAATGCGTGAATCAACCAACGTGCGCTTAATAAACGTTACTCCAGCTTCCATCCGACCCAGCGTTATATTTCTTTGGTATGTGGCTCCCAATGCCTTAAACTGAGGGACCAAAGATCCAAGTAAAATATGCAGCAGGCAAAGACAGCTTAGTTTCATTATTAAATTTCATCCTCCTCGGCGCTCCCCGTACTTACTTATTGAATCCATCATCAAAACGAATCACCCTTTAACACTGGTGCTAGTAGCAGCCAACAGCTATGATATGATATAGGGCAGGAAGGGTTAATAGCGCCGATAGCTGGCATCCGGTGAATCCAATTAAGTATGCAGCTTCATCAATGGCCAACGCCAGCGCATTCATTTTTATCCACATCTACAGATTATACAAAAGGGAAAACAATTTTTTTTGCAGCTTTCTTAATTCGATGCTATGCGGAGAATTTCGCAACAATGAAAAAAACTGTTGCGTTAATTAAACCAATTTTGATGGTGTAACTCAGGCATATTTGCTTATCATCTCGCGTGTGCTTATACGCATATAATTGGTTTAAAGGAAAATAATGAACTTTTCCTTTAAAATTGAATACATAATATCGACATTCCTCATACAACTTTCCTAACTTCACTGCAAATAGAAGTTGCGATAGTTGTCTTCAGAACCGCTGATATGTGACGGGCTGAGAGTAAAAGTGATCTATTTATAAGGTTTGGGCAAAAGTGGCTTAGAAAATGTTCCGCGCAAAAACGAATCGCGTGAGATTCCGGTCAAAAACAGATCGTAGAAAACTTCCGGGCAAAAACGACTTAACTACTTAACTGCATTGACTTTGCATTACTTTTTGTAGTTAAATCGTTTTTGCCCGGAAATTTTCTACGATTCGTTTTTGCCCGGAATCTCACGCGATTCGTTTTTGCGCGGAACATTTTCTTAGCCACTTTT
The DNA here is from genome assembly GCA_964036015.1 of Leptarthrus brevirostris. Lineage (NCBI taxonomy): Eukaryota > Metazoa > Arthropoda > Insecta > Diptera > Asilidae > Leptarthrus > Leptarthrus brevirostris. The sequence goes on from OZ038373.1 coordinate 14,900,359, forward strand.
GCCCGAACCTTATAAATAGGTCACTTTTACTCTCAGCCCGTCATATATATTTACTAGTGGTTTGTGGGAGACCTATGAATTCTCAAATGTTTAGGGAAAACTAATTAATTGAAATGATAGCGCGAACGTTTTCAGCAATAACCAGTTGTTAATTTTTCTATTTAGGCCAATAATCGGCGTAAAGCAAGCAATTGACACACTGAGAGCGAAAGTGAATTAAGAAAACATTGCGAGCAAAAACAGGATATACACAAACAAAAACGGAATAACTCATCAATCTCAGAGCAAAAACGGAAAAGAATTTTAGTTCAAAGCATAAGTGGTATAGAAAAAAAATGCGAACAAAAACGAGTTAAGTATTTAACTCTTTTTTGGCCACGGTGGAAAATTAACTCGTTTTTGCTTGAAGCAAATTTCTAAAGATCGATAGTATTTAAAATGCAGCTCTTCGCTTGCGGGAGTTCTAACAGATATTTTCAATACATCTTTAAGTTCCGGTAATTTTATTGAGGCTTGGAACTTTTCTTATATATTTCCCTTGCATAAGGCTGGTTCAAGACATGTGATTAATAATTATAGGGGTATTGCTAAGTCGTTACCGATTCCGAAGTGCTTTAAAAGTCTTGTAAAAGAGAAACTGTATTTCTACCTTAAAGAGGTTATTGTCCCACAACAACATGTCTTTGTTATTGGAAGGTCGACTTCAACCAATTTGGTAATTTTTAAGAACTTTGTGATCAATGGAATTGAGGATGGTTACCAGGTTGATACAGTATGTACTGATTTTGTTAAGATATTTGATCGAGTATAGTTTTCTATACTTAAAAGGAAATTGATTGCTTTTGGGTTTCATTCTTCTTTATTAAAATGGATTCTTTCCCACTTAATGGGTCGCCGTCAGTTTGTGAAGATTGGTTCTGTCGAATCCAGAGTATTTGCAGCTTTATCTCTTGTTCCTCAGGGAAGTCATCTTGGTCCCCTTCTTTTTATTATTTTTATTAATGATGTAATCAAGATGTACTCCTTTGCCTCAGTTCTGCTTTATGCTGATAACCTTAAGCTGTATTATCTCATCAACGAGTTATCATATTTTTATAGGCTTCAGGAGGATATTGATAGGCTTGTTGAATGGTGTATAAACAATCGCCTTGAACTTAATCCTGATAAATGTAAGGCATTTTCATTCCATCGCATGCATTCACCTAATTGATTTGCTTACATGATCAATAACATTGTCATAAGTCGACCGTTTAATATTTGCGATCTTGGTGTGTATTTTGATAGCAAATTTACTTCCAATGTTCACATTGACTATATTTCATGTAAAGCTTCTAAAATGCTTTGCTTTATTAAGCGCAATTCTACTGATTTCTCTGACCCTCACACTTTGAAATCACTGTATATATCGTTGGTTCGTTCAGTATTAGAATATGCTTCTGTAGTTTGGAACCCCTACATTACATCACATTCTGACCGTCTTGAGTCAATTCAGCGAGCATTTACCCGGTATGCTCTTCGTAAGTTAAATTGGACGAATGAACTTCCGCCCTATGCCGACAGGTGTCAACTGCTTGGTTTACAGTTTCTATCTAGTAGACGTACGATTGCTTCAATATTGTTTGTTCGGGATTGCTTATGCTATAGAATTTGTTGTCCTGACCTTGTTGCTCTCTTTACCATCTATGCTCCAAGTATTTCTCTACGGTTTAGAAATTTACTTTATGTGCATAGTCATAGGACTACCTATGGACAGCATGAACCCATAGCCAGTTGTTCAAGAAATTTTAATGATGCCTGTAGTTTTATTGATTTGTCGGATGATCGTGGTAAATTTAGATTGGATCTATTTAATTTATTTGGTCATTACGCATAATTATCTTTGCTCTATCAGTTTTCTAATTAAAACTGTTTCTGTATTTTTATTTATTTTATAGGCTTAACCTATTTGATTTTGATTTCTTTGGTTTGTAATTTTGGTATATTTTTATATAAGTTAATTTTAGGATGGTTGTTTAATTCATTGAAATTTATATTGCTTAGTCTGTAGGATTTTGTTAAAAAAAACTAATTAAAAAAAAATTTAGTAAAAAAATAATGTTTTTTTAGCTAATAAAGACAAAAATTAGAGACTCATTTTCAAAGCTATCAATCCTTTTCATGCTCTCATTTTCCTTATTTATAATTTCTTATATTAACCAAAAGTTGATACCCCCAAGGTGAATCGGCTCCTCCTTCTACGAACATTTCGATTTGTCAAAAAAATTTTTTTTTTAATTTTCGATTTTTTTTTAATTTACCAAGTTGCATCGTCACTAATTGTGAGAAAAGTCGAAAAAAAATGATTTTTCCATTTTTATGAAGATTACACGATGTTTGAGATCACAATTCTTGTTCCTTTAATTTTTTCCAAAACTTTGGTCAATCGGAGCGAAGGAACCGTCCAATGGATCGATCTGCGGATTTACAGGGCTATTGGGCGTACATTGCGGTGTACAAATTCCTACAAACCTTAGCATTTCCATCAGTATTTGTAAATATGCGGTCAATTTACCAAAACAAGGAAAAAAGTCACTTTTTTTGACTTTTTAAAAATTTAAATTACGGATAAAAAAAAATTTTTTTATGTCTTGACGGATTCTTTTAAGATTCTCAGTTTCCGAAACTGCCCTTAAATTTTCTGTACGATCATTGGTTGCTGAGATATCGATGGTTGAATACAAAAGTGTCCTTTTTCGTTTAATATCGGATATCATTCGCGACAAATCGACGTATCAAGGATTTGAAAAAAGATAATTAAAGCTGAATTAACAGGCACCGTGGTCTTTAAAATTTTTTGGCTGAAAGTTTCAAAAAGTAGAGTTTTGGAGCTTTAAGACGTTTTCTTCAGATCCTCGGTACGATTATTTCTCGCTTAGATACAGCCCGTCAAAAATCACTAAAAAATTTAGATATTTTTTTTGTTCCCTTAATTTTTTTGAGTAGTGTATCGCTGTGGGGTTTCTTTAGCATTCTTTTTGACAATAGAATGGTCTTGCTTAAACTTCAAACGTCATAATGTGAGAATAACCAGTAGCGCCTCTAGTGACGGATAAGTGAGTGGAATGATAGCGACAGCGGGGCAAGTTTCAAATTTTTGAATTTGGCTTACGGAGGCGATATGCATTTAAGCCGAGCAAGTCTTAGCAGAATGATAAGAATATGTTAATTTCATATTTTCAAACTTGAAAATTTTATGCAATAAGACACCACCCCAGAATTTGGCGACCAGGGCAACCGCCCCGCCCTAAAGCCGGCCCTGCTCCTAACCCATCGCGCGCAAACATACACTTACTACCTGGCCACGAGATGTGGTAACAAAACGGCACACCTTAGTTCTAATTGCAACCTGGGCGAGGAGCCTTGGTCGCCACTTCAACGAATCAACCAACCAACCAAGCTACTTATTTATCGTACCTACCCCTAAAGTTGCGGGCACAGCTATATCGAAACTATTACGTATTTAAGAGCTTATAAAAGACTGCTTTTCATTTAACTCTATTCTGTTTTATGTATATTTCTTTCCTTTGGATTTTTTAAATTTGTTTTTATTGTTGTATTACCATCTTATTCTATACTATATTTTTTGTTTTGTAAGCCTGCCTTTCAAAATAACACAATTAAATGTGCAGATACAAACTGTCAAAAGTAATTTTGAACTACTCGTGGCGACATCTATTGGTCGTAGCAGAAACATTATTGTTTGTGACATCTATTGGTGGTTAATAGAAACATGAAGGTTTTATTTTATTCCATTGATCTATTCCGGAGTTTCTTGACTACCCTGCGGGAACTTTATTTTTGCCGGTTAAAAAGTATTGTAGATATATGTTGACCCATGGATATAAGCTACCAGCATGCCACGTTTCAATCCCAATGGCTTTCGCGTGATGCGTGCACAGGCAGGCAAATACACAAATTGTAAAAATGTCTGTTTTATTCTCCATATCGATAATAATACCCACCGCGACTAGAATATCAGTTTAGACCGATAATGTGGTACATTATCGATAAAAACTGGTTAGTTAGTTATTAATTTGTTTAGAATTCTTTGGAAAAAATTCAATTTGTTTTAAAGAGGCAAAAGGTAACCTTTAACAAAGCCAAAAACGCTGATACGTTTTAAATTAAAAAATTGATGTTTTGAATCGTCTCCCTACCTCTATTACTTTTTATATGTACTTATTATAGGCTATGAAATTTTTTTCCCCTAATAAATGCGCACTGTATTTACAAAAAAACCATTTTTCCTCCATTTCGCTCATTAATTTCGATAGAATGCACATGATAATGGTTGCCTGCACTCCATATGTTTTCCAGCGTCCAATTTCAGCGTTTTAATCATCTATAATTTTCCATCAACGCTAGAGCTAACAGAAAATAGGCTTACACCAAGCAGCTTTACCAAGAATGAGTTTTCATCCTACACGTAATTTTGCATCTCCGCTTCTAAATCAAATGTTGAGTTAATACTTTTTTCACAGAATTTGAAAATCATTTCATTCGGGCGTTTACGATAATTTACACTGAAAATGCAAAATATATGTGTAGGCGGCCCCTAGTCAGCAAAGAGTTTGGGTAATGTTTCATGGTCTGTTTCTCTATATTTTCCTCCTACTTCACCTTTATTTACGTCTATAAGTAAAGTTTTGTTTAATTTTCGTGGGAATTTCATTCATTAAATCAAAATTGTTTATATTTCGTGAAATGATAGTTGTTCTTGAAGTTTATCCATAACGTTTTTGGGTCGGATGCCAAAAACACAATTAGGGAAGGCTAGTAAAGTGCACGTTTCAATATTCTCCAAATGAGGAGTTGGTTTAAATGTGATGAATTGGTACCTCAGTTTGTGAATATTAAAATATGGCCAAAGTTTAGTCAATCTTGCAAAAAAAAAACATTTTAATGCAATAAAATCGACTGGATGTATAAGTACAGATTCTAAGCATAGCGCTGAGCACCTTAACGAATAACTCGAAACAGATTTCATGTCTCGACCGAAAACCAAGAGGTTAGCCAAGACTTTCGGATTTTCTGTAAGGAACGCCTCAGAAACTTTAAAAAACTTGTCAGGAAAGCTTAACTGAAAACCGTGGAACCTAGAAACTCTGGAGGCACTGGGTCTCAATAACGAGAATAATTGACGGGCTGAGAGTGAAAGTGACCTATTTATAAGGTTCGGGCAAAAGTGACTTAGAAAATGTTCCGCGCAAAAACGAATTGCGTGAGATTTCGGGCAAAAACGAATCGCTGCAAACCAGAGGCGGGATCTAGGGAGCTATATATCTTATGCATAAAAGCAGGATCGCAAGTCCTAGTTTGAGATGATCTACCATACGTAGTAGATACTCAAAAAGAGGCAAGCTATCCCCCTTCTCTCGTCGCTTTTATGAAATCGGGTCCTCTGGATATAGAACACTTTGGCCATAAATTTATCGTTTACGCTGATGACTTTGTCTTCTTAACCTGGCGCAAAACACCCAAATATGCGAGCAGAAGTGGTGAAATATGTTCTCTCGAAACAACTGTAGTAAAAAGTGTGTTCTGAGCATACGCCTGGATAAAACAGAGCTGATCCTCTTCTAACGGAAGCGCAATGTTTCTTCCATTAAAACATGAATGGGATCAAACTAGAACTGACTGATCAAGTTAAATATCTTCAACAACAACATCCACATCCGAGAAAGAGCACGCAAAGTGACGAATGCCTTGTACTCGTGCAAAAAGGAAATAAGCAAAGGATGGGGCTGCTCACGTATTGTGAAGTAAGTGGCAATTATTAGCGTTATTAGGCCTTACTTACATAATCGGAGCACTACTGATCACAGGTGTCCTCGGAACTATACCCTTGAAAGCCCTTGATATCACCTATCGCCGGTGAAGCTTTTTGAGAAGCAAAGAGCATTGCATCCATTATGCTGGATTCGGTCCAGACATGGATAGGTACTGAATACGGACATTCCAAAATTCTGGACGGAAGCATAGTTGAAAAAAAAAATGTTGACTGCAACCATCTCAATCCTTTCAGCGATAAGTTTCACTTCACCATTCCCACTAGGCAGGAATAGGAGGAATGCCCCCAGGGGGTGTTGGTGGGGGGGACACTCGGAACATCTGAACCTAACAATTTTTTCCCTCAGCCAGACTGCTGCATTGTTTTCCAAGTAGATATCATGACTATACAGGTATCATTAAAATTTCTAAAGGACAAAACAAAACTGTCAACAAATTTCGCTCAGTTTTGAATAATATAGCTGAGCGCCTTAACGTACACCTTATATGGTTAACTGTGAATGCTCGGAACGAACTTGATATGATTATTTAGGTATGTTCTCTTATTTTCAGTGCCAAATACAAGTATGAAATGTGCCAACTGACAATTCAATTCAATTGACAATTCAAAAACACGTGGCACTTAAGAGTACTGACAAAATGTTGAGGGGAAATTGGTTTGACATAAAGTTTCTCCGCTTTCAGTGTCATTTAATGAGCACTATTTATCAATAGACCTTGTTAGGGAACAGACCTTTTATTCGTTTGGAATATTTTATTCCCAATGTTCCGTGTTTTAATATTAGCACCGATGTATACGGAACGCTTTCTCCTTGTACTATGGTGATTAATGCAATAAAACGGAGCCGGAGTTTTATCGATGGATGAGTGGCACGATCATCAACTCCATGGTTGCGGGGTTTGAACCGTGAGTTTTTAAAATATATATTAAAAAATCCACTCCGTCTCTAGGCTGTTGTCTAGCTCGCAGCAATGCAAAAAAAAAGACATTCATGTTCCCTCAATCCCCTACCCTAATTCCCGTCCAGTCAAAGCCATGCTAACGCATCATAGGGTTGTCACCTGGAATACATTAAGATTCGACGTATAATTGCTTCGTAAATCTGCGTCGAAAGTAAATTGAATTTTGTATACCGATGCCCTAGGCGTTATGCATATTAGTTTACGGGGAATTGCCACATCAACTCCAAGTGGAACTTGTGTACATTTTCCATCGTCTTTCCACGTTCTCTTATGCAAATCTACATCGGTCTGAGACAACTTTTGTTGTCAGCTAGATTGCTTTCGGTTAATTTAAAGATAAAGCTTGTTAAATCACTGATACTGCCGCATTTTACATATTGTAGTACTATTTATCCTGTTTTAGATGCTAACTGTCATCGCAAACTTAATGTCGCTTTTAATGATTGTGTAAGATTTGTTTATGGGTTAAAACGCTTCGACCATGCAGAAAGGCTTATGGTCTTTGGATGCACATTGATTACCTACCTTAATATAAGAGCATTGATGTTTTTACATAAGCTAATAAGTACGGAATCTTCCACATATTTGTTTGAACACATGCAGTTTTTATCATCAAATAGACATAGAAGTCTCCTTATTCCTCGAACGTAACATCTTGTTTTGTTTTTATTGAAGAAATCCTATTAATTTCGGGACAGAAGATATAGGGATTTTTAAAACCTATGTATCGCCCATTATCAATATGAGACGTGTACTTGAGTTGAACGACTTCTATTTACACGGTACTTTTAATAAGCTGACGGGCTGAGAGTAAAAGTGACCTATTTATAAGGTTCGGGCAAAAGTGGCTTAGAAAATGTTCCGCGCAAAAACGAATCGCGTGAGATTCCGGTCAAAAACGGATCGTAGAAAATTTCCGGGCAAAAACGACTTAACTACTTAACTGCATTAACTTTGCATTACTTTTTGTAGTTAAATCGTTTTTGCCCGGAAATTTTCTACGATCCGTTTTTGACCGGAATCTCACGCGATTCGTTTTTGCGCGGAACATTTTCTAAGCCACTTTTGCCCGAACCTTATAAATAGGTCACTTTTACTCTCAGCCCGTCATGTGTACTTGAGTTGAACGACTTCTATTTACACGGTACTTTTGATAAACTAATCTATGGTGTAAATCAAGGGTTATGTGTAAGTAAAAAGGCTTAAGGTTTAAAAAGTAGGTGTATAGTATAACGGATATAGGGTGCAAATTTCTATTAGATATGAAACGGTTGATAACTCTTTGATTCACTAGCACTTCACTGACGTCCAATTCCCTCTTTATATCCGGTTCAGTTGCTTAAACTCTTATAAATAGTTTCTAGGCCCTTGAAAAGTCAAATTTTCGCATAATTAACATTTCCTCGACGGAAGACAATCAAAAAATCTTTGAAAATTCTTTTTTGCACTTTTTGATTTCTTTAAAAAATGTCTCAATATTTAAAGTCTTCCAACTCTTGACATTTTATTGATCATAAATTTTCGGAATTATTTTGCATATAGAAGGCGAGAACTACAATATTAAAATGAGGCTGCCCATATGAATGGCTTCAGGCGAGTTAATTTTTTTTTTTTAAACAAATTTTTTACGCATCAAACGCTTTGAAAGCCAAACACTATTCATCGTTATCGTGTTAAACATGCTCTGAAAAAATAAACAAAAAAATGTAAAAACATCGAAAATTCTTCGTATTATTCGCATCCGTTAAGACGTTAATTAATCAAGAGACCGCCATTGACACCTAATAAACAAAACATGCACGAAACGGTTGAGTTAATGTAAACTTATACGCCAACGCATATTTTCGTAATTTATGGCCGCTAAAAAATCCAAAAATAAACATAATTATAAACATTGATAGGAAAACTTATCGCCAAGGAGACTGTAGAGGCTGCGGGAGCACAAGATTAAATTGAAAGACTGTCGTGACGCCTATAGTTTTGTATGGATGTTGCGGCGGAGGTAAGAGCAAGAAAATTTCCATGTAATCGAGGAGGTGCTCAATGCTCCTTCAGAGTAGAATTTATGAATTAAAACAAGTTGGACCACTTTTGGTGTTGTCTTGATTTTGAATCTCGAACCAATTTCCTGTATCCAAGACGTTTCCAAGTGGAAACACTCAATTGAATTTGACTGTCTCGACACGTAACCCGAAGTGGTTTGTCAATTTCATTCACAACTTCAAGTGTAGTCCAAGTTGGTGTGACCGGTCTACAGTCTACCGGAAATGACATATTTTGTCGATTGTCTTATTTTCAGAGTCGGTCCATGGTAATATTTAAAGACTTTGCCCAAGACACGAATCGGTTTCCTCTCGCATGTGTTTGGCTGTTTTTTTTTTCATTTTCTTAAGTACCCAGACAATTTTTAAAGTGCTGTATTGGCATCATCATGTGAGAAATTTTAAGATCGAACCGAGTGACCTTTTGAGCACTCCTAGAGTGGGCTCTTTTTATGCAAATTATAGTCATCAGTGAAATTGACTTTTTAAATATTTAAATTGTCATTTTCGTCGAGACGTTTTTATTGGTAAGTGCTTACGCATGTCTAGCAAGGTCATTTGATTCTTGTATATTTCTGAGGTAAGGTAAAAGTACTAATTAACGGCCAACTAACTCGATTTCAGAAATTCAACCCTCACAAATTCTTGACGAATAGCTTGATTTCGCACATTTTAATCACACTAACGTAAAGAGAGTCACAGTTCATTTGTTAAGAAAAAAAGAAAAGAAAAAAAAACTTCATATAGGTCATTTCAAATTACTTGTCATAGCAAATTTTTCATTCTGCGCTTAGTTCTGCGCACCTTGTTGTCAGTTTTACATGAAATTTTATAAATTACTAGTAAAATTTTTATTGAGAAAACATCAATTTATAATGTTTAATACTTCATTTGGTTGGTTGGTTGGTTTTCGAGTGGGGAAAGATGCATGTCTTCCTTGCACTGAGGCCTTTAGTGGCCCGTTGTACGCCCCCTGCTCGTCCGCGTACCTTAAAGTCCACTGTCGAGCCAACTTATCCCCGTAACGAATTGGATAATTCGATTATACCCTGATTTCTTAACTTCTGCTAAATCTACGCAGTAGTATGTTCCTAAGATTCTAGATCTTTTTTGCCTTAGGGCTGGGCATTGGCCGAGAACGTATAATACGGTCTCGTCTTCTTCCCCACATCCCCTGCATAGACTGGTGTTTGCCCTTCCTATTTTTATGGCATGAGCTCTTAGTCTTGCATCTCCTGTCACAAGGCCAACAAGAAGTTTTAGTTTGGCTTTGTTAAGCTTAATGATCTTTTCAGATTCATGTGCATTGAGAGTTCCCAAAAACGCCTTTGTATGTCTGGCAATGTCGGATCCCTCCCATTTTTCTTTGTGCCTCCTCGTTACCCATTCCATGATTTCCTTTCTGATTTCATGGATGGGTATGCTCAGGTTGAGCATTATTGGAGTGTCCTTATTTGCGCCCCACCACGCCAGCTCATTTGCTTTTTCATTTCCTGGGATGCCCCAGTGCCCCGGCACGTATATTAGGGTGACATCGTCTTGTCTCCTTAGTTCCGTGAGGGTCTGTTTACATCCCTCTATCGTTTTGGATTTAACCTCGGCGTTAGTTAACGATTTGATGGATGCCTGTCTATCCGTGCATATTGCGATCCTGGAGGATGTTATTCCTCGTTCTATTAGCTGTTTAGCTCCTTTCTCTATCGCTGCGATTTCACATTGAAGAACCGAGGAGGAGTCGTTTACCCCTCCCCATAACTCCAGGTTAAGTTCCTCGCACGATATTCCAAAACCACAGCCACGCTCGCATTTTGAGCCGTCTGTGTAAATCGCTAAAGTGTTTTCTTGGATCACCCCATTGTTGATCCATTCACTTTTTTTCGGGAACTGAGTTTTGAAGATGGCCTCCAAATTTGGATTACCAGTTTTGAAGTCCCAGCAATCTTCTTCCTCAAAGAATCTCTTGATCGTATTTCCATTACATACTTGGATGATCTTCTCATGTTGGATTTGTACTCCGCTTACCTTCCACAGTTTATTCATTCGCAAACGTATAGCCGAGTTTAGTGCTACTTGTGTAACGCAGAATTCCAGTGGAGTTATATTTAGAATGACCTCTAAGGCCCTTTTCGGTGTTGACTTAGTAGCTCCTGTTATGCCTAAGCAGCACATACGCTGGGCCTGGTCCAAAATCTGCTGGTGCATGGTGTCCTTAATGAGTTGTGACTACATTTAATAACATTCTTGCTTTATGTTTTAATCAATGTGTCCTGATTACTAGTCAAATGGCTCCTGTACTTTAAAATCATTCTTAGTATTTGTTTAAAACATCTGAAGAATGTAAAAACAAGGCTTAGAGGAAGTTCTGTTCCTCATGGAGCGACTCTAACTATCTGTCCTACTCTGATTTCCGTAACAAATGTATTTCAGAGGCTAATTCATCGAACAATCACAAGATTGGTAGGATCAAGCAAACTTTACATGACGTTCCAGGACGGATCGTGGAGTGGTAACGGCCCTCTGACCATTGTTAATCTTTTTAGTGATTTTTTAAGGCTGTTCTCTTGAATAACCCTTATGATATTAGCTTTAGTGATTTTACTTATAAGACGAAGCTTCCACTGACTTCTCTTTAATTCAAGGATCTTATTTGTGATGACACTATGATTGCTAAATATATTTAGAATCTAGCTGATAGTTTCTCGAGCGGCCCTACTGCAATAGTGAAAAGTGTGGTATGTCCTTCACATTTAACTTATCTATCCGTAGTGGCGTTTTTCCCAAATCTTGGAAAATTTTTGTTATTATTTCAACTATAAAGAAATACAAAAAGAGTGATATCTCTAATTAAAGACCCATTTCAAACCTTTCTAACCTAACCAAACTCTTTGAGACCCTGGTATGTGAATTTCTTTATTTCCACTGCAAGCTCCTCTTTCCAGCAAGGGTTTATAAAGGGAAAATCAATTTATTGGGATTCTCGAATAACTGCATATCTTCTATGGAAACTTCTAAACAAGTTCATTATATAATATACACCGATTTCAGTAAGGCTTTAAGGTTGTTGATTCTTGGGTTTTCTCCGCTTTTGTTCACCAGCTTTAGTCGTATCTATCCGAGCGTTGTCAACGTGATTTGTTTCGTAGAGTTTTTTCGGATCCGATAAGCAACACTTCTGGGGCGCCGCAGAGTAGTCACTTTGGCCCTTTAATATTCATTATTTACATCAATGATGTATCCTTAATTCCATCACACTCAAAAATTTCATGTTGCGGTGATAATGCCAAGACATTATATTAAATTTCTAATGATCTTGATTGCCACCTTTTCTACTCTGATTTGGACGCCTGCTGCAACTATTATTATATTAACTGGCTTCCTTAAACGTGACCAAATGCAATATCATGTCCTTTTCTCGGAAATGAAATCCCCTGCTGGTTCCCTACTCCATATATGGACACTCTATAAATAGACTGTACAGATCTAAAGACTTGAGTGCCACTGGGCTTCATAAAGAGGTGGTCTGAAGAGTTTAATGATCCCTATATCACTAGGATCCTTAACTGTACATTTTTTTAGACCAGAACGGTAGAGTACCCTTCCTACGGGTTCCATGTTAATCACATTGAGTCCGGTTAATGAGGGTTTTCAAGATTTGCCCTTCTTAGCCTTCCATGGAAGGTAACAGATTTAAATTAATACACTTCGAAACCAGACGAAACTCCCTGTTTCATATTTTCAATTGAGTCTATGATCATATGAACTTTCACTGGTCGAGGGGCTAAATGAAGTGCCAGCACGTCCAGAAAGCTCTTACCGCTTTGTTTTTCTTCTCGTGTAGGTGCCTAGACCAATTTAGTTTCCCGTCCATCAGCACACCCAGAAATTTGGCCTCTTCATACCGCTTTGATTTCAACTTTTGAGGTAAAAGATTCTCATTTAAGAGCGATAGACGTTAATTAATTTTTCTTAAGAAATACACCAGTTACCGTCCAGTAAATTACAATTACTTTTTGTAAGAAAATCCGAAAATCTAAATCAATTATTTTAAAAATTAAATAGAAAAAGCCAATATATACATTAAAACACATATTTTGTATTATTTACAGATGTGTCCGGTAACTGGAACTGGCCGGTGTAGGTGCACCTACACTACCTAGATAAGTAAGTAGATAGGTTTTTTTTAGCGCAAAATTAATTAAAATCGTTAATATATTTACATACTTCACTAAGGCGATTTTAATTAGTCGAATTGTACTTCAAAAGTAGGATATTAATGAGACGTAAACGTGTGCAATGAGACGTATTTACACGTTGTCTGAGATTTCCCTTCTATGGAAATGTATTAAGTTTCAGGACTGCCCTTCAATTATCCATCATTTAAAATTATAGTTCCAAAAAAGTTAGTTTCACGCCACAAGATTACAACAAACATTTAAAAAGAAATTCCATACATACAGGTAATAAAAAAGAATCCAAAATTTATTAAGTACTTCAAAAATTCCCATTAATTTCTATTTCCACGGTAAAATAAGTAATCAAAATAAAAGTGCAACAAAAGAAAGGTAAAAAGGCGATGGACGGCCTTCAATAATGGCCTAATAAATTTTGTTGATTGCTGAAAGCAAAAATTATTCGCTGTTGCCAAATTTCTTAGGTTGCAAATCAATTTCAAGAAGACTGTCCCGTCCGCTTTAACACTGTTTTTTTTTCTTATTTTATTTATGCTGAGAGAAAATGAGCATAAATCACCAGCAAAACCTCGGACATCGGGAGATGTGCTCTTTTCAATATTAAAACAGGAAGTCGAAAGATAAAAGCATACACGCGACGAGAGTCAACAAATTTGTTTTTTTCCTGCCTGTTCTTAGTTTATGTGTGCAATTACAATCATTCCAAATATAGTCAAAATATGTTTCTGTGTAGGTTTGTTTCTTTTACTCAGCTTTACAGAGTACTAAACATTGCTACTCGAAAATTTCTACTTTTGTTTTGTACCTTCGCCCATATAAAGCCATACTAAACTGATGCTCTGGCTCTGAGAACACACCTCTACACGAAGATTTTCTATAGATCAACTTTTATAGGTGATTATTTTGATAGCAATGAGACCAGTGATGACGATTTTGTTGGATTTGTGGTTTTTCGAGGAAATTTTATATTTCGAAGAATTTGAAAGCTTTTTTTATTCTTTGTTGTTCAGAAGAAGGGATAAAGTAAATAATACATTTTCCCGAAATATATGGAAATTTAAAGTTCATAAAAAAATTCTGAAAATTTTCTTTGGATTTGTAATACCTGTCGGCCGAGACGTTTTGATCTCTCGCTATAATACAAGTGTATCCAAGACAACCTGTAAAGCATATTTCTTGGTCTTGAAAAAAAATCCTTATTTTAAGGGCTTATATTGCAAACCGATTGAATTGTGTCGAGAATAGAGTCTTTGACGAAATCTAGTCTTCTACTAAATGAAAACGAAAGTACAATACGTCCCGTGTTCAAAGTTCAAATATCGTCTGCCAGACAGCAGATTTATTTTAGAAAATTATATCGAAATGCTCAGTTTTCATTCAATTCAGATTAAGCACAATTTGTAAAAGGAGTCTATATAAGTCAGCATTAATTCATTGGTTATTAATATAAACATTGGACTGCGATCAGGCTGTGGAACTAGTTCGGGTATGCTAAGATCGTAGAGCTTGAGCAGGATATGGTCCAATACAAAATTAATATTGCAGGGTTAAGTAAAGCCAGACTACATCTGAAGCTGTACCCCCCCCCCCCAAAGCTGTCTTGACTCTAACTATATTGTTGTCTGTAAACAAAATTTGGGATGATAAACATGATGCTGCTATTGACAACGATCACCATCTATTCTATTCCAAAAAAATTGGCAGTACACGTATTATTACATTACGTATTATCTTATGTAGTATTCCTATCTCCTTTCTTTTCCCATCATTTTCCTGTGCATCCATCCCTCTTCCTCAGCACGCTGTTGCCACGATTTCAACTCAGAATATTTTCTGATTTTTCCTCGTAGACTCGGGTTGCCATATCAAAAGCATAACAAGTTTCTTGATGAATCCAAAACCATTCATTAGGGCCTTTTTTTATTAACAGATTTTTTTTTTATACGATGTGGCCAAATCCTAGGGGACAACCCTTTGATGCGTTAGCATGGTTTTGGCCGGAAGGGAATAAGGGCAAGGGAAGTGAGGAAACTTTAAAATCTTGTTTTTGCATTGCTGTGAGCTAGACAACAGCCCAGAGACGGAGTGGGTTATTTTAATTTCTTAATAAAAACTCACGGGGAGACCTGGTCTCGAACCCGGGACCCATGGCATGGTGGTCGTGCGGCTTAACGTATTGATCCAACTCCGGCTCCATGTGCAAGATTGAACCAAAAATATATACATATTTCAAAATAATTAATTCAAAACAATTTATAATAAGTAAAAATCCAATTTCTATTTCATTCAAGCATTTCTACAAACCTTTTCCTAAAAGATATCATCACTCGAATTCGTATTACATCGGAGAACTTCGCATGCAAAAACCCCCACCACTGAGTGCTGATCATTGTCGGTCGTCCAAAAGCATCTAGCTGCTGATTGTTCTTATCACAATCAGTATTCAGTGCCTCTTGGTTTGTCGACCAAGATACATGGAAAGGATGGTTGTACATGGTTTTTGGCGAGCTTGAGAAATTTGTCATCATAACTTGCCATTTACCATGTACTGCCAATCTTTTTGGAACAAGGTATAATGACAACTGACGTAAAGCGTCTTATGTGCCACCGTTTAATGTGCAGATGCTTAAAACATCTACTCCACATATTTCTAATACATTCAGCAGAAATATTCCTCAGAACCTTCTCTAAAAATTTGAATTTGATACGCCGACCCTAAGTGCCTTAACCGTCGCGCGGCAAGGTATAAATGACGGGCTGAGAGTAAAAGTGACCTATTTATAAGGTTCGGGCAAAAGTGGCTTAGAAAATGTTCCGAGCAAAAACGAATCGCGTGAGATTCCGGTCAAAAACGGATCGTAGAAAATTTCCGGGCAAAAACGACTTAACTACTTAACTGCATTAACTTTGCATTACTTTTTGTAGTTAAATCGTTCTTGCCCGGAAATTTTCTACGATTCGTTTTTGCCCGGAATCTCACGCGATTCGTTTTTGCGCGAAACATTTTCTAAGCCACTTTTGCCCGAACCTTATAAATAGGTCACTTTTACTCTCAGCCCGTCAAATATAAAGGGAGTTGAACTTTAAACCACTTTATCTCGAAACACCTTTTTTTTTACTTGGCGTTCTCAATTGCAAGAGAACGGATTGACCGAATCCACTTTTTGTTTTCGTTCTTTTTATTTAACCAAATTCTAGGCATTTAAGCCTGCGCCATTTTTCAACGGGTGTACATTTTTTAATTTTCTCTGGTCAATGACTGATTGCAGGTCTTACAAATATAAATCAATTTGATTTTTTCAATTCAGATACTCGGGAGCGTCGCTATCAGTCCCGCCGCAAAAGGTGATAAAAATTTGATCTTTGTCGCCACGCCATCTATAGGTCCCTCCGCCAGTGTAATGTCTAGCCGAAACATGTAGGAATCGAATAAAAAAAAATTTTATCGATATGTTCAGTTGTTCATTATTGACAGTTTCCAGAATAAACTCTTTCCCCTTTCTCATCACCATAACCCCTTAAGCTAAGTCATAAAGCCTATGGTTCCATCGACTAAAAGTGGTAAAAGACGAAATAATGATTTACGAGTTGTGATAAAGAATACGCACGTGGAACGATTCCATAGCGGAAGATGAACATGGATCAGTGACGTGACATGGTCCTAAATACAAGCTGGTTAAAAGCACATTTCTTCAGCTACCGATGTTGCAGTCAATCAAAATCTCAGAACTGTATACTGTTCTATACAAAAAGGTATCCAAGCCAATTATAAGTCTTCGGTGGAGTAAGTATAACGTGTCGGCCTACCAATCCGGAGGTCCCAGCTTCGATTGCCACAGTTGTTTTCTGCTGATAACAGATTACGATAAAAAGACCAAGGGGGTTGCAGAGAAAATATCAGTGGTTCGAAATCTACTTGCAACTGTTATCTCGAATAGGGTGAAGTTTTTCTCTAGCACCATCCGAACAACGGGTAACGGGAACTAGAGAGAGATGAAAAGCGAATTATATCAAGGCGCTAGCAGAGAATAGATAGGATCTTTCTAAGATTACCAAGAAATCGGCAGGAAAGATCATACAACTAAACATCCTGTGAGGGACCTCGATGGATCTCTACTTGTGACGAATAAATATTGATGAGAAGAAGAGAATATTTTGTTGACGACTGAAACAACAACTTTGGATTGTCAGACACTTTTCTTACAATACCCTAAAGAACTACCGTCTTGGACTATTATTAACTTAAGGTTACAAGGTTGGATGTTGCGGATGCAATAAAGTCGACACAACTTAACAAAGTAAGATCTATACGGACTCAGTAGTCAAGACCTTTAAACAATATTGCTCATTGCTTCGCTGCGCCACACGCAATCGACAAGAGGAAAGGATTTAAGTAAATCGTGAGAAAAGATTGAAACGCTAGCACAGGATTGGACCAGGTGATGAATCAGTGTGAGATTATGGCGTTTGCTGCACCCATTCTTCATCTAGTCTAGTAAAACGAAACAGAGAGATTAAGCACTGATCAAGAGATTATGTACTCTCAATTATTGACCAACTGTAGGATTCATATGACTGTTTATGGTATGTGTAAGCCTATTTTGATTCTCACATTAGGAGATCTGCACCTCTTAATCCAAATACTTTAAGGCCATTCTACATCCAAAAGTTCGACTTGGTCGTCGGCGTGGTTGTCGGCTTCACAGTTCAATTCAACGCTCATATTTGACGGGCTGAGAGTAAAAGTGACCTATTTATAAAAAAAACGAATCGCGTGAGAGTCCGGGCAAAAACGAATCGTAGAAAATTTCCGGGCAAAAACGACTGAACTACTTAACTGCATTAACTTTGCATTATTTTTTGTAGTTAAATCGTTTTTGCTGGGACATTTTCTACGATTCCTTTTTGCCCGGAATCTCAAGCGATTCGTTTTTGGGCGGAACATTTTCTAAGCCACTTTGGCCCGAACCTTAAAAATAGGTCAATTTTACTCTCAGCTCGTCATTTCTTTACATTGGAAAAGTTGAGCGTGATTTTTGACAGGAAACATATGATTGAAACGTCATTTGAAGTCACTTCATTTTGTGTTTGAAATTCGTTTATTTGTGAAAGTATAGTAATAATATGGAAAATATAGACATAATCTTCAATTTTTACTTTTTTTTTACATGAAACACTTGTCAAAACAATTTTCAAGTGAAGGAATTGGTAACATTGATTTGGGTCATTAAGGGGGTCCTCTACTCTCGAGGCCTGAAATTGAGCGGTTTTTTGGGGAATTATTTGCGAAGGATCTACAGAATACATTTAAAAATTTATTTTTTTATTTCGGAGATACATGTTTTGACTTTTCAATTTTACTTTTGATGATGAAAAAAAAGTAACTCTCGCGACCTTGAAACGTCATTGATGACATTCATGTTGAAACTGCATGGGTCCAGCTAAAGCAAAGTTGTGGCCAATTGGGTAATCTTAATTTAAAAATTGATATTCTTTATAGTTACGTTGGCTATGTTTTCCCGAGACAGATTTTTTTTATTTTGCAATTTGTAAAAGTTATGCAACAATTTGTAAAAATTTCCTATTTTTACGTAATTTTTTGACTTATTAGAGGCTATAAAAATGGAACAAAATAAAATTTTGCAAATCGTACTCGGAAACAATAGCGGTATGTTTTCTGAACAATTGAAAAAAAAAATTATTGAAATCGGGCCAATACTTTTAAGAGAAGTCTTACTCGGCAGCTAAAAAAACACTACTTTCGGGAAAACGCGTTTAATGATAAATTACCGTGTATAACATGATTGTAGTAACTTACGAGTTAATCTGCTATACCGGGGCCGTAGAGTTTTCCTTCTAGATCACGTTGATGTTCTTGGTTGTCCACATTCTTCTCAAGAACGGACCGGTAAATTCTTTAGACAATGATTTTTAACTGGACAAGCGCCGTCGTTGCGCACCGCGCTTAGTTTCTCGGAAACGGCCGGAGACGGGTACCTTTCTGTTCCCAGAAACATGCAATGGAATCTGATTTTCACAAAATCCTTTCTGTGGCGTATTTTTAGATACATATAGATTGAAATTTAAAAAAACAATAGATTTTTTGAAACCGCGAAAGTAGAGGACCCCTTTTTCAGCGTCGGCTTTGAAATTTCTCAAAGCTGGAACCTTAGAATAAAGAACTAGAGGAAAGGACATCACTCGGAAAAATTTAAGCATTTTGCTATGTGTAGTAGAACCCAAGCGATGTGTTCGTTTCGAACATGAGAGTAGTAAAATTATGCTTGTATACAGGAGGGGCCAACTCATTTTGATAATATTTTAAATTAGGTGTTTTTAAAATATATTCTTATAACACTTTTAATATAATATAACTTTGCCCGACCATATTTTATTAATTTACTTAATTTTACTATTTAAAAACACTTTGCTTATGCCCCCAAATATTTCAGTACTACGGAGACGACTTTGATTTCAAGGCGACATTCGGTCCAATTTGACATTTCAGGCGACATTCCCCCTTAACCCACTCGCCACTTGGCTCAGAAGAAAAATGCTTATCACACCTACAGGGTTTTTACTTAAGATAGCCTTTCCTCTCGTTCTTTATTCTAAGGCTGGAACTGAACTGACGACCACGCCGAGGCCCACGACCAAGCCGGGATGTAGAAGAACAATTCATTTAACACGTAGTCAAAGCCGACGATCAAGTCGAACTTTTGGATGTAGAATGGCCTTTATGAACTTTGCAGGTGTCTCTTACTTTCAGCGCTTCCTTTTGTGAAAATCTTATCCTTAAGAAATATTTGAAAAAAAAAACAGGAGAGTTTTAAAGTGGAGAACTTATTATTTTAAACTAAAACGTCAGTTCTAATCACTTTTTTGAGTTTTCTTAAAGAATCTACTGAATTTAATGGCATTTTTTCGTCAATTCGTTATTGTTATTTAAAAGTAATACTAGCTTTATTTTCACAGTTCTTAGTTCCATTCCCAATCGGTTACATACTACCTGAAAATGGAATCAGTCAATTTTGGAGTGAGAGGGTTTCACATATGACCGGCGGACACAATTTCGATACAGATTACATGGAAATGATTTCTAAACAAAATATTAAATTAGTTAAGTTTTTTTATTCCTATTTTATAAAATAGGGATTCTCATGTAATCTCTAAATTGCAAAATTTGGCCCTTACGTTCACCGCAGATCATTCGGTTAGGTCAAACGAAGTGTCAATTTTTTTTTTAAATTGTGATCCGGCCTATCTTAATTGTCTTTTAATAAAAAAAAAGCTGTCAGTTACTTTCTTGGCACTATTTGAATTTTAACTTAAACATTATTGCGGCAAAAGTTTTAAGCAAGTTAAGTGTTTTTTTTACATATTCATATGTGAATGCAAATGTGACCGTAAAAAAAATAGACGTAAACTCCCAACAGTGCAAATATTAAATTAAAAATTCTTAAAGAAGTTTTGAACTGTTTAACTAGCAAACAATTAAAAAAAATTATCACTTCATTTTCAATTCATTTCATTTCATTGATTCCAAAAATTTGTTCGTCACTGGATTTTCTCTCTCTGACTCGGTTAGTTAGTTGTCAACACCGGCGCTCATCGAGTGTAATTTGTGAACCGTGAATCGAATTTTTGTGAAATTTGTTGGAAGCATTAACTTAATTAAATTGTAATTTAATTTAAATACTTATTAAGCCGTCACTTAGTTGGTAAGTGTTATAAATTGAATTAAATGACATGGAAAATATCTAGAATTTTAGTTATATTTACCTTGAAGACAAACGACTCGACAGCCATCTTGTTTAAGTCGACGATGCAACACGTTGAGTGTGTTTGTGTTTGTTGCCTCACTACTATTAATAAAATTTGTTATTGTTGCTAGATTTGTTGTTTTTTGCTGTTGCTGATGTTCAATTGTTGTTAAATCACTGATATTATAGCCAACGTCATTAGTACAACCGCTGCTGCCACTTTTGTTTATTAAATTTATATCACACATGGTGATATTACCTCCTCCTCCATCAGAGATGGGACTTCCGCTTCCACAGACAAAATTGCTGTCATTGTACAAAACGAATAAACTAATTTTGTAGTTTGACTGAATGCGTTCCTTTAGGTCACGAGATTTAATTGTCGATAATAAGTCAATTTTGCCAGCCGCCAATCGTCTTAGCATAATGCTGGGAATTGAGAAATTTACAGCTGATCTTATGTGACCTTCGGTAAACTCATTCGAGCTTCGACAGTCCAAAATGATTAAATCTTTTACAGCAGAACGTAGCTCTGACTGCAGCCACTCCTTCGTCACAAAATTAATTTCTGTTTCTGGCATTTTTATTTCACACTAAGTTAAACACTTTTTATTTTTTTTATTACCACTTAAAGGGTGAAAAAATTTCGTTGTTTTGATTGTCCAGTCCTCGAATTTACGTTCCCAAACACTTTATTACAATTTAAACACTAAACCTTTGCGAACTCATATAAAATGCACTTACTAACTCTGTTAAATAAAGGAACGTTTCAATTTAAGTTGAGATGAAAACACATCACAAAAGAAGATGGACCAAGCCCTCTTCAAATTGTCAAATACCATCAAGAGAAGTTCACTGAAAATCTTAACAAAAACTTGTACTTTTCACGTTTTTCACACAAACTTAAGTTTTATCAAATGTTTTCCAGGTTATTAGCACTGATAACGATTCGGATATGAATTTAAAAAGCAAAAATTACGAAACATAATCACAACCGAATAAGAACCCAACAGCATCCGCAGTGCTCAACTCCTTAATGAAAGGCCAGAGAAGTAAAATCAGCTCGACACCTCACCGTCAGAGAATTGAAGTCGAACAGAGGCTGACAATTGTATGAACTTTTGCTGAAGGTGTGTAAAGAAAACAGAACACCAACCCCAGAGTGAGAATGTGTTGTATATAAAACGTGTGTAAAATGGAA
Source organism: Leptarthrus brevirostris (assembly GCA_964036015.1). NCBI lineage: Eukaryota > Metazoa > Arthropoda > Insecta > Diptera > Asilidae > Leptarthrus > Leptarthrus brevirostris. The sequence goes on from OZ038373.1 coordinate 14,922,347, forward strand.
AGATTTTGAAAATGATTCTTCCCTTTCGGTTTTGTGAATTACTCACCCACACGAACTTGCGTTGAAAATTCCTTTCGATTTTCACATGTTGCATTGCACACAAGTAACGCGAAGCATATTTTTGAATTAAATATTGTGTACATGCGCAATTAATGCTGTGTTCGTTCAATTGTCTCTTTTCCTTCCCTTGCTTAAATATACAAAGCTAAGCTCATTTTATACTAGACAGTAAAATCTCTAGAGAGCGATGTAAAATAACCTGGGAGGAGAAAATCTACATAAAGTTATATATGGTGGTAAAGTAAGTTTTTTTTTTTAAATTTCTATCAATACTAACTATGTTTCTATTTTAGTGTGTTGGTGCAACATAACTGCATCAGAAAATGATTTTGCTCACAGTTAAGTGTGGATTTCTGATTTAGTAAAGTGTTTCCAGAAAAAAATTCTTTAAAATAAGTGTACGGTATTGCCATATTTTATGTAAAATCTTTTCTTACGATTTGCGCTTCTAAATTTACGAACTATTTGAAAAACCACCTAGGTATGAAATTTAAACTTATTTAGTTCTTCATTATTTATCTTATTTCAGATATATAATCCTTCAAGACTTAATTTCTTCATATTTGTAATTTAATGTCACTCAACAAGGTTTTGTTTGCTATCGATCTCATGGTTATATTAAAGAAGTAATGCAAAGTAAACTACTCTAAGCAAATATCTTCTAGTAATCATTAACGTCAATGCTTGTCTCGCCAATTTATTAATCGTGCTGGATTATAACTGACGGGCTGAGAGTAAAAGTGACCTATTTATAAGTTTTGGGCAAAAGTGGCTTAGAAAATGTTCCGCGCAAAAACGAATCGCGTGAGATTCCGGGCAAAAACGGATTGTAGAAAATTTCCGGACCAAAACTACTTAACTGCATTAACTTTGCATTAGTTTTTGTAGTTAAATCGTTTTTGCCCGGAAATTGTCTACGATTCGTTTTTGCCCGGAATCTCACGCAATTCGTTTTTGCGCGGAACATTTTCTAAGCCACTTTTGTCCGAACCTTATAAATAGGACACTTTCACTCTCAGCCCGTCAACTATTCCACTCTCTCGCATCTTATATGATTTAACATAAAGAAAAAGGAGCAAAACTTCATTTCTTTTTGCTCATTAGTACTCTTAGAAAAGTCTTGGTTGTTTTTTCTCTCTCTCATTAATGTTCTGAAGTTTCTGTAGTAAAAAAATAATGTTGCTATTGGCCATATACCTACAGTATGTAACGGAATCGAGTAAATGATTTAAAAACAATAGTTTGTAAACATATTCGTAAAACAATGTTTTAGTTAAGCTGAAAGTATTAAAACTAAAAATAAAAAATAACATAAAAATTAAATTATGGGGGAAAAGAAAAGATACTTGCTCAGTTATGATACAAGTAAGTTTAACGTTACATTATGTTCAATATAGCAGCAATTACTACTTTAAGGCTCTGTGGCATACTACTTTTTTTTATACGATGTTGTTAAATCCTAGGGGACAACCCTTTGATGCGTTAGCATGGTTTTGGCCGGAAGGGAATTAGGGTAAGGGAAGTGAGGAAACTTCAAAGTCTTGTTTTTGCATTGCTGCGAGTTAGAATACACCCCAGAGACGGAGTGGATTATTTTAATAAAATTTTACGGGGAGATCTGGTCAGAGATGCCAGACGGTTTGGAGCAAAAGTCGCCGAGCCGTGGCATGAAGTCGCCCAAAGTCGCCGCACCATTATTTGAAATCGCCTTTTGATTTTATAATCAATCAAGTCTTTTAAATTGTTGTTTGTCCAACTTTAATGTAATATTTATTACATTAATCACAGCAACAGTACTTGTATCTTGTAACTTTAAAATTGTGGTAGAGGCGTCGTGAAAAAAATACCCTTAATTAAGTATTTAGTAATGGAAGTGACTATTTGCACTTACGTGTACTTTTTTGTATTCGGGAAAGTTCCGCTTTTACGTACTACTTTACAAATATATGCCCTGGCGTGGGGAGGATGGGGGCGGTAACCCCCTATTTAATAAAGCAATTAAAAGCGTGATTAATACACCTCATCCTCCCAGAAAGTCTAATAAATTTTTGACGTACATAAATACACGTAAGTGCAAATAGTCACAACCTTTAATAATTCACCCAGTCGCTTCCAACTATTTATTACGCAGATTTTAATCTTTTAGGAATTAATATATATATACAAAGAATAGCGAAAGCAACCGCAGGGACGACAGAAAAACAATTTTGAATTCGGCTGTATCAGAATCAGATATCTACTACTTTGCATACTTTTATGTTTGAGCGAAAAAATTCCATTGCGATAAACGTCAGTTTGGACTCGTTCGGAGTTCAGTAAAAAGTTATTCGCGCAGAATTAGAATTTGAGATGACTCGACAGCAAAAATTTTTCTGCTGTCACGTCGGGTTATGTGATTATGATGAGCCAATATGAACTATAGCTGTAGGCTGCCGTGCATTCTGATTCAGCCTATACCCCAAAAGCGCCCAGTAAAAAATCGCCCAAAAAGTGCCTAGTCGCAGAGAGGAAAACTTTCTCGCCCAACTGATGGCTCAAGTAGCCCAATTGGCGAGAAATCGTCTGACTTGGCAACTCTGGATCTGGTCTCGAACCCGGGCCCATGGCATGGTGGTCCTGCGGCTCAACGAATTGATCCAACTCCGTCTCCAAATGACAAGGTCTTCACACATTTTACATGTAATCGTGTTCCAAACTTCTACACACCTTGTAAATAACTCTTCCTTATTGGGTGGTGGATTTGGGATCATTGTCTTGCATCATGATAGTTTCGCAGACTTTAAGCGAGAGTTTCTTCAAAGATGGGAAATATTCTTAATATTTTCATTATTCGTTTTATAGGTATCATTTCATATTTCATTTCCAACACCTTTTTTGGTAAAACACCCCCAAAAAACGATTTTTCCAAACATAACGTATTCCATCGGCTCCGTGTAAGTTTTTCTTACTCTCATTGGTCTAAACTACGCAATTCCAATGCTGTGGTGTCCATTATTCATATGTTTTAGCGAATTGAAGCCTCCGCTCCATATGGCACTTTGTAAGAAAGAGTTTCTTAATTTTACGCCTAGCTTTATAGCACATTCCCTTCAGCTCACGGTTGACTGTCATTCTTGAAACAACTTTCCCATATGTGTTTTGTAGTTCCTTATGTACATCAGTGGCTGATCCTGAATTTATCAACCGAACGATAACCCTTCTATCACTGTCCGTAAGAATGTGTCGCTGACCAGCATGATTCTTAGGCACTATGTTGTTGGCATTTGCAATGTTTTTCACAGAGCCGTAGGAAACTCCAACAAATTCTGCAATTTGCCGGTCCGGTAAACCCTCGTCTAGCTTTTCCAACACAAGATTTTGTACGGAGCACTTTTTCATGTTTCCGAAAATGTTTGTTAACTGAATCAACGTAATAATCAGGGGACTAAATATTATGTCCCTTACCTTTTATTATCACAAACAATATTATTTACAAGTTTAAAAGGCACTGCAGAGTTTAAAATACTATTGAACCGCACACTTAAAGCTTGTAACAAAATTGAGCAAATGGTCTCACGTGTCTAATGGCAACTAAGAAGAAAGTAACTGTAAAAAAAGTATCGTTTTGAGTGAGAAACGGAAACTACAACATCCATACTCAAGAATGTGAATGAATATTTAGCTCCTCTTTAGACGCCTTTTAAAAAGAAAATTCAAAATTGTGAAGAAATTGATTTTACAATTTTGTTACTGTATTTAGGTTAGGTTAAGGATTACTGCTGAGCGAGCTTCATTTAGACTTCTATATGAGTTCGCTATGTTTCATAGATTCATGGTAAACCAATCTTCTTATTAACCCTGCTCTCATAACAGTCCTGCTTCCCTAAGGAATTTCAGCACGGCCTTGAACACTATGCTCTGCAGCCCGAAAGAAGTAACTACCCAGTAGCCTACCTATTCTTGGTGCCAGGGCAGGCTACTCGCAGAATACATGTCGAACTGATTCGATTTCCTCTGAATCTCTGCAGCTTCGACAGAAATTGTTTTCATTTCAACCTAATCTTCCTGCATGGTTGCCTATGGTCCAGTCATTCGTTCTGCTACCACTTAGAAACACTCTAGGTCTCCTTTTACTGTACTCAGGCCGCAGTTGTCTGGTAATACAACATGCGCCCCGGTTATTCCACCGATGATTTTCCTTACTGTAGTAGTTGCTTGCAATATCTGCTTAAGAATACAGATCGGAATTTTTACATATCTGATCGCTTAGCACTCTTTTTCACCTATTCATCGGTTTTTTTTTTTGTATTCCTATGTCCAGGCACCCCAGAGCCACCGTGTGACATCTGGAAATCTAACCTACGCTGTTCTTGTACGGTTACACTAGCTTTTACTGTAGCACCACAGCTTCCAGCGTCTGACTATCACTATATAGTATATATGCATATTTGACTATACGTGTGGATAATAGAATAGCCACTTGGTAAATCGCTTTTATTTCCACCTGCATTTGTCTGACAATCTGTACGGTCCATACCAGCGTCAGTTGCTGGTATGGACATACAGGGTGTGTTTCACAGCTCGTTTGTAACACTGACGGATCTGGTAGATCTAGGTGAAAAACGAAAAAAATTGTATAGGTGAGGGGGGGGGGGGGGGGGCTCTACCTCCCCTCGCAGTTATAGGGGTTTAACATTTTTTTCGATGAAAAGAAAACCATCCCTACATTTAAACATATATCTTCTAAACTTTAAGTGCTAGAGTCGTTATTAATATATAAATCAACGCACTTTAGACTCTAGTTCCAATACGGTTGGCATGGGGCGGGAGAAATCCTTCTCTGAGGCAACGATTGCAAGTGTACCATTAAAAGTGGATTAAGGTGGATTCCAAATCACCCACATTTCCCTGCAACCTCGCATGGCATTGTTATCGTAATATGTTGTCAGCAGAACCTGGAACCTCCGGGAAGGAATGCCGACACGTTATCACTTACTCCACCGAATATGACGCACTTTTGCTAAAAGATAATTCGTAAAGTTATATTCTTTTAATATTAAGCCTGTATTTTTTTAAATCAAGCCTCTCTTTGTCTGCTTTTACGTGACCCTTTACGGATCAATGAGTTCTCGCAGTAATATTTAAACCAGTCGGTGCAACAGATTGATGGCTTTTTTGCTTTTTAAATATGTATTTTAAAATTAAGAACATTTTTTTTTGTTAAATTTAATAGCAACCACAGATTTACTAACTTTGATGAACAAAACTCATTACCAAAATGTGCATTTACTGCACAAACAAAAGTTCAGATTAGAAATGCTGCAAATCTAAGCTTAAGTCTTTGATTTGTGTTTGCCTCAAATTTATCAATATCAGTTTTCAGATATACTAACCTTTTTGAACAGCTTGCTTTAACGAAGTTTGGAGACGGAGTTAGATTAATTGGTTGAGCGGCACGACCATTATGCCATGGTTCCCGAGTTCGAGACCAGGTCTTCCCGTAGGTTTTTAAAAATTGAAATAATAAATTCACTCCGTCTCTGGGGTCTAGCTTGCAGCAATGCAAAAACAAGACATTCAAGTTCCCTCACTCCCCTTACCCTAATTCTCTTCCGGCCAAAACCATGCTAACGCATCAAAGGGTTGTCCCCTAGGCTTTGGCCATGCCGTATAAAATTATCCGTTAAATTGCTGCTTCGTTGAACAGTTTTTTCTTCTAAAGATAGTTAATCCATTTTCAGCATTGTCACGTGGCAATGTCAAGAACCGCTCTTATGAATGCACCACTTCACTGGCAAACTGGCACAAGAGGATCATTTAATCGGATATCATTGTCCCGATTTTTCCTACTTGAAATTCTTCGAATAATGATAGTTTCCTTTATGCTGGCAGTACTTCTTAGGTCTCTCTCTCTCCGCAAATCTAAAGAGTCAGTCAATATGTGGGTGTTTTATACAGTGCTCTGTGAAATTCATATTCATAATTTCTTCAGTTTGTGTTGATAAAATTAAATCTTTAATACAAAATCTCTATGTGATTCTGTTTGTAATATAGCAGTCATAGATAATCCTAAGGAAATACTCCAAAAGAAGATGCCTAGATGCGGTATGTGTATGATTTCTCTTGAAATAACTAATTGGAATTATTTTCCCAGACTTCCCTTCTCCTGCTCTGTTCAGTAAGCGTCCTTCAATCTCCGCACTAATACTACATCAAAATGTAAGAATTAATAGAATGCGAGTTATTTTACTCTACTTTGCAACGCGTGCAGCATGAATCGAAACCAAAATTAACGTTAACGCCCACATTCGATTCGTTAGATTCGCCAAGATTGCCTGTTTTTCTTAATAGATGAATTGCGCAGAAGTGTGAGTGAAATGTTTATGTAAATAGATTTTGCACACATTGCTAATGCTTGAATAGAAATGCTTGGCTGATAAGTGGGCAACGTCATAGTTCATTCATATTTTAAGAAAGTGGTGGTGCGCGCCAAAATGTGAATTATGTTGTTTTGCCGCGCCCGGTTTATGTCAAGTGCGGACTGGGGGGGGGATCCTTTTGAGAAGTAATTTTTTCGTACCATGTGTGGGACTGAAAAGAATTTGCGTGGGTGTGTAGTCCGAAGCATAGTAAGAGCAGAAGAAGACATTTACTGATACACACGGAAGACCTTGGATGTTCGGCAGGGAGAACGCCAACGCGCAGACGTTTTCGGAAGGGCGAGATAAAACACAAAGGTTTTGAATTGAAGTAAAGAAGAATGGCTTAGGGTTTCCCTAATTCGGAATAGTGTGCTCCAGCTCTAATGATATTGTAGTGCTTTCTTCTACCTATTATTTTGGGCGTCCTGACAACGGCTGAGATTACGTTTGTGTGGTTTGATTTTTTACACTTTTAATGAATGAATTGAAAGCGGTCCCCCATGGTAACCAGGGTGGCTGAAACGAGGTTGTTGGGCTTAATACCATGCCATTTACATTATTTCAATTTTGTTCTCGAATTTTATATGGCTACCAATTGTAGGTAGTTTGACGGTTGTTTGCTGAATGGCGAGCAAGCTTCCGATGAAATTGCTGAGTCAAATGCAAACAGCAACCCACAATTCGTTATGACTTTTTAGGCAAAACGTGGGATTTCCATTGAATGGCAGTCAATTTAACAATGATTTTGTGGGACTCCACTTTTAAGAGACCAAGTAATGCTCCCACTGATTTTTAAGTCCCCAATATATTTTTTTGTATCTTAGAAAGTATCCACGACCACAAGATGTAACCTGTCCACTTGTGCCGCAGAACGTGTCAATTAGGAGCACTGAACCAGAGTAATTACCGATGGGGGTGTGGGCGGTAGAATAACCACTTTTTTCTGCTCGGTCTCCCTTAATGGAGGCGAGTTCATTTATCGCTGATTGAATTTTATCGAATGTGGGTCGATACGGTGCGGAACTGGGGGCGGCTCTACTCCAATTTGATTAGTAGTTTTAGCTCAATGAATGAATGAATAGGACGCGATACGAAAGCCAAGCTAATGCCATCGTATTATTACCCAGGCCAGTTGAGGTTAAGTGCACCTACTTGAGTGAGCACTGCAAGGCGTCTCTAGTTCGTTTTGGGTCAGAGGTTGCATTTTTCTTTTCATTGCGGCAGTTATTAACTCGTCAATTTACGCTGGGGATTGATACATTTCATGGAAATCGCTGATAATTCCATTAAGAAATATGTTCTATGATTGACTCGTCGCCAAAGTGCTGTGCGAGGGGTATACCATCAATTGTAACTGGACATTTCTTATGAATTGACGCTTTTGTAATTCATGCAGCATGCTCAGCAGTGAATGTCAATTATTATCGTTTAACTTGTTGTCTATGAATGGAAAAACTGACCATATGAAGTGTTTGCTTGAAAACCCTTTTAATAGAAAAATGCTAGTTTAGTTTTAGTTTAGTTTTTAATGGGTCACAATAGACGGGCTGAGAGTAAAAGTGACCTATTTATAAGGTTCGGGCAAAAGTGGCTTGGAAAATGTTCTGCGCAAAAACGAATCGCGTGAGATTCCGGGCAAAAACGAATTGCAAAAAATTTCCGGGCAAAAACGACTGAACTACTTAACAGCATTAACTTTGCATTACTTTTTGTAGTTAAATCGTTTTTGCCCGGAAATTTTATACGGTTCGTTTTTGCCCGGAATCTCACGCGATTCGTTTTTGCTCAGAACATTTTCCAAGCCACTTTTGCCCGAACCTTATAAATAAGTCACTTTTACTCTCAGCCCGTCGATATATCCTGTAGGATAACACTATGTGCATAATTATTGGACTTTTACTAGATCTTCCTTCCAATGACTAGATTACACTATGATTCTAGATTAAGGCTATGATTCTGAAATTATTCTGGAAGTGAATTTGGTTTTCGAAAATTATTTCTGAAAATGATTTTTTGAACGAGAATTCGTGACGCTTGCTCGAGAGATCTCTCGAACTGTTCTCCATCCTCGGTTGCCTGTCTGACTGCATTGATCCATGGATTCCTTTGGCGTTTCATCTGTCTCTCCCAGCGCCAATGTTTTCTCAGCGCTGCCTGTAATGGAGGACGTCAGGCGCAATGTTAGGCCGGTAAGCGTGAGCTGCGTACATGGTCCGCTGCTATATCTGTCAATTCCGAACTCAACAACACCATTGTTTCGCACGTTCAAGACTTTAACGTAGCTTAATATGCAATGTTGTGCTTCATCTAACACTGTTTCTTCAGATGACGTTCTTTTTCTGCTTCTTTTAAAGCTCTTGTTTCGGACATCATTTTTCAAGCCGAAATCAGCTGTGATATTTGGCCGAACAACCCTATTATCTGTGAGTTTCTTACGAGAATGTGCTTGAGCTCGACTACTGCCTCAAAAAATGTGTCACCGAAATTTCCCTCGACTACTCCAACGTAACTGAACTACGCCCTAAAAGGACTCGCATTTTCTTGGATTCTACCGAATCTTGCTTTGACTTTGTTGTTGTTGGACTGAGACTTAGCTTTGTCGTAGGAAAGGAAGGCCCCGACTTCTTGGTTTTCTGCTGTGACCGTCATCTGTCCAATCCCTCATAACAACATATTTGTCGCCACAGCTTTTATTTCACCTGACCCCCCCCCCCACCACACATTTGTGAGCAGTTGGCTACTTGTGTCGACCATGTTAATCTTCTGCTTCCATCAGATGATTTGCTGCTTTTGGGTGACTTCAATATGCCTACTGTAAGTTGTGAATGCTCCGCGGATAACGATTGTTTGCGGCTACCGTTAGCGGCTTCTCCATTACATATACTTGCCTTCATCGACAGTATTGCCTCCTCTGGGCAAGCTTAGCGGCGTTCTGAACGACTCTGGCAGGTTTTTGGACTTGGTGTTGTCTTCTGACGCCTGTAGCATTCTCGTAGCATTTGAAAAACTTTAAAACAAGGCTGCAATTAGTCCCCTTCATAGAAAACGCAACAAATGCGATATCACTAATTATCGACCCATTACCAATTTATGTTGCATTAGCCATAGTCTGCGACGTGCTTTACTTTCATTGCAAACCTTTTTTGAGCTCTTTTCACCATTGTCTTATGAAAGGTAAATCTACGACAACAAACTTGTTAGAGTTCTCCAACTTCAGTATATCAGCCAGTGGCCGCAATCAGTTTGATTGAAATACCTCAATTCTAAAGCCCTGATCGAAATTGAACTTACCTCGACTAATCACTCATTTGCATATATTCTGCACATTTCTGTAGATATTTCGTAATTCATCTGATGAACACAATTTGTACACCTGAAGGCTGCTTCCTTGTTTTTAATGGCCGTAGCACAGTCAGGAATTTAAATCTAATCCATGCATGAATATATCACCGTCTGTAGATAGAAGAGCGGTAGTAAGTGATAACCTAGAATACGATACTGATTAGTATTAGGATTAAAAACAACATTGACTTCACTTAGTGCAAAACCAGCCGATTTTCCCAAAATCAAGTGACAATAAAATTTTTTTTCTCCTATTACCAATGGGAGATCTGTACAACAAAAAAAGAACCATCCAAATTGGTCCACGCGTTACAAAGTTAGGTTTCACCCCCGCCCTACCAAAAATTTTTTGGACATGGGACCACCTCTGAAGTATGACCTACCAAACAAAAAAAGAATCATCAAAATCAATTCATAATTGGCGGAATGAACGCGTAACAAACATATAAAAAACAAGAAAAACATACAGTCGAATTGAGAACCTCCTCTTGTTTTGAAATCCGTTAAAAAGTAAAATGCTAACTCTTCAAGACGCAAATGTCACAAAATGTCCCCTTTGTACTCAATTTGTCCAAAACAAATGCACACGACGACTGATGAACGGAATCCACATTTGCGCCTCGATAAGATTAAAGCCTCGATAAGATTAAAGCCTCGATTAAAGCCGTCCTGAATTTTTATCACAACGGAAGCAGTTAATGCTCAATAGTGGAGGGCTATTAAATGTAATCAAGTTAGTATTGGTGTACTTTACTACATTAAATGCGGAATTGAAAATAAAAAGGGCCATACTCACCAGACTGTGATTTTTAATACCACATAAAAAGCCCTCCCCCTTGTCCTGATGACACTGTAATTTCGAATAAATTTGGGTAGCAAGACCCGCGGTACGTCTGCCCCCATCAGCAATCAAATTTTGCAACTTTACTTACACAGAATGAAATGGGACAACAATTGTTACTCATGAATTGCGTATAATCTATAGTCTTATCTTTTGCTCTCTTCCCTGTTTTCTCTTCCTTGTTTTCGGTTTCAAAAAACTCAAACTTTACATAAAATCCAGAAAGTGGTGATCATTGTGATTTTCGAAGAGACCAATTCCCGTAATTGCCCAAAAAATTTTCAACATATCAAAGTTGTTTAAGAAATCATTTGAAAACCATCAAATTAATAAAATGCTCGATTTATGGTATTACCTGGTGGACACAAATTCGGGATTCTTCAAAAAATCTTGCTCCAGTGTGATGTTATTACGGACTTTCTAGACGTTGTTTTAATGACAATATTCTGCTAGACGGATTTAATTATACTGGGTGTCCCAAAAGTCTGGAAACGGTTCCATATTTTAAAAAATACGCACCAAATCAAAAAACGAAGCAACACGTGTTCCATTTTTTTAAAAAGTCTATTTAACACCTTGAAAACCACCCGCCGCACCCCAATTGGTGGGGTGGGGGTAAGTTTGAAATTTAAAATGGAACCCCATTTTTTATTACGGACTTCGATTTTCCGTAAAAAATACGAAACTTTTATTTGAAATTTTTTTTTTCTATTTTCGCTAGATGGCGCCGCAAGCGCTATTTTTTAATTTTATAATTGACTACACAATATTTCAGAGGATATCCACTTCATCGATAAACCCAACAGCACGTATCTTATTTTTCTTCTTAAGCTATTTATCCCCACCAAAAACAACCCCCCTCCGCCAACCTTATCGGTGGGTGGGGGGTTAGTTTGAAATTTTAAATGGAAGTCCCCTGTTTTACAGATTTAGATTTTTTTCGATTTTCGCGATAATTTAACTTTCAATATCATCTGCAGCGTTACCCGATGTGTACTACGATTAGGTTGAGAAGGGATGATTGGATAAAAAATAACTTTCCATTGAGTTTATATTGTCTTTTATTAACGTGTGACTTTATTTATTAAGGTGTTCAAATTGATGACCCTCTGCGGCCTGACAATGTCCAAATCTCAAAAAGATTGTTTCTGAGACATTTGTTAAAATTTGGTTGAGATGCATCAAAGATTATTGGCTAATGGTTTGGGATACATCAAAGATTCTTTGCTTGAGCTCCTCAATATTGGCTGGCTTCGTAGCATAAACTTTAGATTTTAAGTAGCTCCGATAAAAAAAGTCCGGGGGTGTGAGGTCAGGGGATCTGGGTGGCCATTCAATTGAACCTCTTTTTCCAATCTTCCAAAATGAGGTGGAGCTCCATCCTCTTGAAACCAAACGTTCTCAAAAGCGTCGCCTACAATCTCGCGGATAGCAGGGATGATTTTTGTCCTTAAGAAATGGAGATATCTTTCCGCTCTCATATTCTCATCCATAAAAAAAGGTCCAATTATTCAAAATATCCCCCCCCCCCCCCCCCCCCATATATTGACTCTCGCATTGTACTGCGTATGTGCATCTCTCATCCAAAAAGGATTTGAGTGAGCCCAACACCGCATGTTATGCCTGTTAATTATTTAATTCAGACATTGCGGAGGTTCTACTAATCCCTGTAGCCTGAGAAAGTTTTCTAGTTGATGTTTCAGGATTTTCTGTAACAGCTAATAATGTATTTAGGCCTGCCTCATCGTTAGTAACTGATTTTTGACGTCCACTTCGTTGCCTATCTTCCACGGATCCACTTTAACTGTAGATTTTACGATGGGTACATAGTGGTCAGGATAAGTGTCATTAAAAAGATTAGTTGTTTCTTCATAAGAGCGTTTTTTATCTCCATATCCTCTCATCGTAAAAAGAGTAATCCTCTCACAAATTGTCAAAGATATGTTTATGAGGAAGAAGGTACAAATGTACACTGATAGAAAAGGCTTTGGGATCCTACACCTTTGAGTCTAAAATTGTCTGGGACTGTCTCACTGCTCTTAAAGAACTGGCCCAGAGCAACAATGTTACGCTGGCATGAGTACCAGGGCACGAGGGCATTGAAGGCAATGAGAAGGCGGATCACCTAGCAAAAAAAGGTGCGGATTCTCAGTTTATTGGACCGGAGAACTTCTGTGGCTACTCAAAAAGCCGACTTGCAATGCGTATCCGGTCATGAGAGGACAAACGCAAGCACTCACACTGGACAAATATCCCAGGGTTAAGACAAGTAAAGAGGTTTATAACCTACGCAAAACAGAAAACGAAAGAGCTGATCTCACTCAGCAGACCAGATTTAAGGCTGATAACAGGACTTCTAACTGGTCACTGCTCCTTGGGCTACCACCTAAAAAAGTTGGGGCTGGCTGATGATGACACCTGTCGCTTCTGTTTGGAAGAGGAGGAGACAGCTTAACACATCCTCTGTCCTCTGAAGTTAATAGTAATATTTCGAAATATCAATTGCGGGTAGGCCTCAGGAAGTACCGTGCGGACCGATTCTCAGAGACTCGCTATAAATGTACATATATCGCAGCGAAAATCTAAAAAAATGTTTAAAACAAAAGTTACGTATTTTTTTAAGGAGAATCGAAATCTGTAATAAAAATGGGGGTTTCCATTTAAAATTTCAAACTTACCCGCACCCCACCGATAAGGGTTGGGGATGGGAAGTTGTTTTTGGTGGGGTTGAATAGCTTAAGTAGAAAAATTAAATACGTGTTCTTGGGTTCATCAATGAAGTGGTTATCCTCTGAAATATTGTATCGTCAATTAAAAAAATAAAAAATAGCGTTTCCGGCGCCATCTAGCGAAAATCGAAAAAAAATGTTTCAAATAAAACGGGGGGGGGGGGGGGGTTCATGGGGTTAAGTATACTTTTTAAAAAATGGCTTTTTTGATTTGGTGCGTAATTTTTAAAATATTGAACCGTTTCCAGATTTTTGGGCCAGTGGATAATTTGAAGTGCACAGTCGCAATTTGAATTCTGTAGTAGTAGAAACTAGGAACCATTAAAATTTTGGTCTGTCCGTCAGTATGTACTAGGACTGTAATGATAATAGTGAGCCTGGGAGACAATGTGTTGCGAAGGGTAGTAATATTGCATAACCATCGTGTAGCCCATTCTTTTAATCATATATATAACGGTCAGTTTCAAGTCAATCGATGCATTGAATGGACGTATGTGACGATTCGCGTAACGTGTGTTAGATTAACCATGCCTACCATGTCTAGCAGAAGATAAAAATTTGTAACAACGTTGTAACGTGAAATAGTAAAACTCGGGAAGAACCGAAAAGAGGCATATTAATTATTAACTGCGATGTATGGTGAAGATGTTATGAACCAGGTGACCTTCTGCAAGTGCTATAAAGTGTTCGAGGGGCTAGAGAGAGCATCGCCGATGGCCGCATAGGTTTTAATCACGATGTTCCATCATTTAAAAGAAAATCTTAACGCTCGCGGCATCGGCAGCAAAGAAGTTCGAGAAAGATGGTCTTGCGTTCGTATTTGAAAAGTTTCAGGAACGGTAGGAGAAGTGTATTAGAAGTGTGGGGGGGGGGGGGGTGGTTTGAAAAAGAACATGTAGATTTGAAAGACTGAATAAGTATTTTGTTCTGTAGAGCGTTTTTATCCCTTTTAAATAGCCCTTCATTTCTTTAGCAATTAAAATGAAATTTTGCATTATAACTCAAAAACAGACATGATGAGATTTTCGGAAAAATATTTTTATTTTTTTACAAAATAGTTTGTAAAACATTGGGACGTCAGCTTCGCTCAGTGATTGTCTCAGTATTGCACCCATCACAGTCGTGCTGCGTTCCAGGTCGTAGTATCTACGAAAACATCGCCATAGCAAAGCTTTTTTCGCCTACCATAAAAAACTGGTTCGCAAATGGCCACGATCTCTTTAGATCAACAAAAGGGGATAGCGCCTCGCACGAGTACCTGCTGGGCGCTCTCAATGTGTTTGGGCTTCCGTTCAAATGGATTGAGATCATCAGTGGTCTGTACAGAGATTCAGTGATTCTCATAAAGCATCATGGGCATATATTGTCTCCTATTCCGTTTCGTCGAGGTATCAGGAAAGGATGACCTTTGTCAGGTATGCTTTATGACTTTTCACTGGAGCCGTTGTTAATAAATCTTCGTCGATCGTTGAGGGAATATTCAGTTCACTTGCCATACACTAATTCCAGGCCAGAGTATGCTGACGACCTGTCTATTTTCGTTAAGAAAGAAGATACATTTCCAGTTTCTTGTAAAGTTTGGAGCGACTGGCGGGCGCTATAGTCGACCTTAGCAAAAGCCAAGGCCTATGGTGCGGGAGGTGGCGGAATTGAACAGATTCTCCCCTCGGCATACAATGGACGAATACTTGCCTGAAATATTTAGGCGCATGTGACGGGCTGAGAGTAAAAGTGACCTATTTTTAAGGTTCGGGCAAAAGTGGCTTAGAAAATGTTCCGCGCAAAAACGAATCGCGTGAGATTCCGGGAAAAAAGGAATCGTAGAAAATTTCCCGGCAAAAACGATTTAACTACAAAAAGTAATGCAAAGTTAATGCAGTTAAGTAGTTCAGTCGTTTTCTACGATTCGTTTTTGCCCGGAATCTCACGTGATTCGTTTTTGCGCAGAACATTTTCTAAGCCATTTTCTAAGGGCAAAAGCCCGAACCTTAAAAATAGGTCAATTTTACTCTGAGCCCGTCATATGTGAGGTTCGATGCTAAAACATATAATAGCCGCATGTCTCTGAAGAAACTCTTTGAAGGAGTGAATTCGTGGCAGTCTAAATTGCACCCCCTTTTGCTGGAAGGACGTGCAGTCGTTGTAAATTATTTAATTACCTCGTACATCATGCACCTGTAAAAATCGAACTGCTTCAAAGGCTTCGTGAAACTTTTAAAGGGGGGGGGGGACTTTTACACAGTGAAAGCGGTATGAGCTTGTGAGTCTTGGCAACCTATTTTACATTAAATGTTTTTAGTGGGATATCTTTTTCAACATCTACCGCTCCCTGGCACAAATTATAGCCTTAGTTTTTACGAACAACTAGTTTAAAATCGATGTGAAACGGTGTTACAAAAAGTTTTTTAAATACAAATTATTAAATTTTACATACATCAAACAGCTTGCTCTATAAAACTGTCAAACAAAATTTAAGTTAAATTTTTTAAGTGTAGGTGGAAAGATTGAGATTTGGTCCTCTGCTTCGAACAAAGCTTTCATCATGAGCACCGAAGGCTGGAATATAACGTCATTATCTTTCCCGTCAGCCTGGCAAAATATAGATCGATTTGTTCAGCTGTAATCAACGCCCACCTAAAAACGTTCCCTTCACCGATTGAAGTCCTTGAAAGGCACCTTCAAAACTGAACCTAATTCAAGGAAAGAGGATTACGTTATGATTTCTTTAAGGTAGTGACACCACAGTCGAATCTATTTTGGTATATTTTGCAAATAATGACGTCGTCATGAGCCAATAGAATCGGTTTCCTTGGCAAATCAATTTTTCATCGTCATACCTACCTTTGCTTTGTGGGATGATCAAATCAATTAGCCCCATACAGCAATCCTCAAGTGAAACTAACAAAGCAGTCACCGTTTGACGTCACTGATAATATAAAAAAAAATCAAAGCGGAATATAGGCGCCCCTAGAAAACCTAAGAAAAACAGGGGTGTATACCGAAAATGTCTATTCTATAAGAAAATCAAAGCTCACAGAAAAGAAGTTTCTAAGGATGAAAAATAGTTGTAGTTATGGGAATCCTGTTGTAGATAACCTCCTTAACCAACACACATGCAATGCGATAGCCGAAAGTCAGAGCCCGCTGTGTCAGTTTTTATGTGCTTAATAAATTGACAGCACCCACGCAAATAATCCATCCCCGTAGCGATAGCACTCGTCTCCGGGATGAATGAAAACTTCCCATTCACAAAAGTCTTTCTCTTTCGTTATATTCCCTTTTTTTGCCTGTTATTGGGGCGATAAAAATCCTGATGGGTCGGAGACAGGAGTTAAGCTACGTAGGATTTAGCAACTCAATAATGCTGGTAGTTTCCCCTGTAGTCTGTGTCTAGAAAAATCGTCGGCCGCTATAAGAAATCGCCCACGCATTTACTTAAAGTCGCCGATTTGAAAGTAGAAGAAGGGGCCAACATTTACGGTCGAGATGTTATCATCGCAGCAGGAGGCTTTAATGGAAGTACCCTAACCCTCGTTGCTTTTGTGTAATGCGGCGAAAAGATCCTCAGGCCGGAGCTCTATGAATGAAAACTTTATAACTACCAGAAACGCACTTGATATTTTGTTGACAGTTTTGTGCCTTAGCATATATACGTAGGTGGTTTATTTTAGCCTTTTGAATGGTAGACTTTCCTTAAACGCCCCCTCTCCCCCTTTGCACCGCCCAAACATGAACCAAAATGGGAGCGCCGATCAATAATTTCTAAACGATAACGCTCTACGGGGGCGGCGGATACATAAGAACTATTTGTACACGTGAATGGAAATTTAATAAAATTTTAAGAACTGCAAATCAATCGGCCATCATCACCGGAGCCCTGGCACGGTGGCCTCATCCCAATTCATAGGTTTTCGTTGTCGATTACGTGATGGAATTTTACGGACGTTTGGAACTGTACAATTTGTGGTCAACGACAGGAAATGTCATGCTTGTACGTCACACTGGTGACCATACATGAGATAAACAAGACTTCCTCCCGAAAGTCATGCGAACTATGCTAATTGTGCTAAGAAGCTCGTAGAACTATACAATGCTCATGGAAGATTCAACAGAAATTCCTGGTAAATGTGAATTTATGTGGATTTCCGCCCTTTCATTGAGATTTCATAGCACGAACTCTGAATGGGTAATGGGGAGGACGTTGGTAATTAGCGTGCTTCTTCAATTTGCGGTATGTCTTTTTTGGAAATTAAAGACATTACTGAAAGAAGTTGATCTAGGGCTGCTTTAAAAACAAGAATACAAAGGTATATCATAGTAGAAACTAAAAATGGAATAATTTCGGACTGTGTTAGTTCACCTAGGTCAAGCTGTCACTAACAATGAGTTCACTTGAACAGTCCCACATAAGATTGTAGGCAAATATTTAGAAAGTCATTGAAGGAATGCCCGTAGGTAGTACATTTTTGCTGGTTTGTTAGGGCTGCTATAAGTGGAAATGTAAAATTAGAAACTTTGCAACAACGGAGCATTTTCGTTGGGCGTATTCGGGGGCGACTTGATTGAGGTTGTTATATCATCATAACATGGCGAATTATGTATATGGCAGATTTAATTTGGTTTATTTCTGATTTGGCTTTAGGATCTTCTGATTGTTTTCTTCTCTGATTAAATGTAATTTTAAAATTAAATTTACTGTTTTATGCTCTTTCTACATTATTACCGTGAAGTTAGTTCTATAGTTAGTTAAATTTTTAAAGAACACTCTTTAAACTCCCCCAGTTGCTCGTTGACTGCGTTAACAATGTCAGTCTCTCGTCTAAAGTACTTTTCCTCATAGTTAAATCACTAAGGGCCGTTTTCACAGTTGGAGCTTAAGCTCAGGATAATTTGTCACTTATATTTATTTAAGCTTAATACAAGCTATTACATAACAATACAAAAAAATACAAGCTATAACTTAATACTTATTCTACAAACTATAATAAATAACGGGATGAGAGTAAAAGTGACCTATTTATAAGTTTCGGGCAAAAGTGGCTTAGAAAATGTTCCGCGCGAAAACGAATCGCGTGAGATTCCGGGCAAAAACGAATCGTAGAAAATTTCCGGGCAAAAACGATTTAACTACAAAAAGTAATGCAAAGTTAATGCAGTTAAGTACTTAAGTCGTTTTTGCCCGGAAATTTTCTACGATCCGTTTTTGCCCGGAATCTCATGCGATTCGTTTTTGCGCGGAATATTTTCTAAGCCACTTTTGCCCGAACCTTATAAATAGGACACTTTTACTCTCAGCCCGTCAAATGATAAGTAATAATAAATAAATAAAAAGTATAAGCAACAATATGAGCTATAAATACAGTAGATACTGGCAGATGGCGTAAGGAAGAAGAATTAAGGTAGGCGATCAGGATCAAGATGGGCGGGGTCAAGATATAAGGCTTTGTGAAGGGATGATTTACTCAGATGGAAGTCAAAAGAGGAAGGGTCGTTGACTTTTCATAGCATCCTGATAATTGGCTCGCTTTGACCGTAGTTTGTGCGATGACGGTCGAGTCGGAAAAGAGGAGTGGACCTAAGGTTACGGGGATTGGTATATATGGGTAAAGATTGCAGGATTGAAGGGCAGTCTATGGCACCAGTTAATAATTGATAAATGAAGAGAAGGTTGTAAGTCGATCAGTTTCAGACAGTTTTCATAGGGTGGAAGGTTGAATCTGTCAACCCACAGAAGATCACGTAGAGCGAAGCGAATAAACCTACGCTGGAAAGATTCAATCCTTTTAATGTGAGTTGTTTGTGTAGGTGACCATACCTGGCTGGCATATTCAAGGGAGGCGTAGAGAGATTTGGAAACATAAGGATTGGAGAACTCTCTCGACCAGCGCTTCACAAACCCTAGCGCGGAGTTAGCTCTGTTAATTATGCTGTCAATGTGGGAACGGAAATTGAGTTCGCTATCGCAGATTTTTCCTAAGTCACACAAAGATGTAACGATAGGGACTGGTACGTCGGTTAACATATAGACTCTCGGGGTTGTGGTAAGACGCTTGCGGGAATAAGAGATGGGCTGGCATTTGGAGACATTGAGCTCTAGAAAGTTTTTCATGCACCATGTGGTGAATGAATCGAGGTCTTTTTACAGGAGAAGAGAGTCGGTTGTGGAGAAGTTATGGTTGATTATTTTCATGTCATTAGCATAAACGGACAGCTCTGAGTGTTTGATGACACATTCAACATCAGTTATTGTAAGGATAAAAATCAATGGGCCGAGGTGGCTGCCCTGAGGGACGCCGGAACGAGCGACAATAGAGTTAGAAATGGATGAGCTGAAAAGCATATTGTACTGACGGTTGCTGAGGTAGGATCGAATCCAGGAGATGAATCTGGGGGGAAAGCTAGGCGATCAAGTTTGAACAAGATAACGTTATGGGATATTTTGTCGAACGCTTTACTAAAATCGGTGGCGATAACATCAACATCTTTACCGTTCTCTAGGGCAAATAGTGTTTTCGAGACGAAGTCAGTAAGGTTGGTGGTTGTAGATCTACCTTTGAGAAAGCCATGTTGGGAGAGTGAGAAGATAGACTTACAGTGGAAGAACATGGAATCATTTACCAATTTTTCGAATAGTTTAGATATGGATGATAATTTAGCAATGGGTCTGTAGTTGGACACATTAATACTGGCTGCGATTAAATCAGGATCAGGGTCAAAAGATGTAAACGACGTTTGAGTGCATTTGTCCATGAATGCAAAATAGTTTAGGTCGGGTTGTAGAGAATTGTCGCTGAAAGATTTACTGAAGAAGTGTGCAAAGAGGTTAGCGATAATCTTAGGTTCAGACGAAGAGGTATTCTCGAGATTTAGGGTGGAAGGGTAACCATTGGATTTCTTCTTGGAATTAATAAAGTTATAAAAACGCTTGGGGTCGGATATGAGGCTAGTCTCCATCCGTTGGAGGTACTCATGGTAGAGGGTATTATAACGTTCAGAAAAAGAGGTATAAGCAGATAGGTAGGAAGAATAGTCAGACTCAGTCTGGGTTAGAAGAAAAATTTGCCAACGTTTATTTCTCCTGTTGCGAAGAGAGCGTAATTCTTTGTCGTACCATACGGGGGATGAGGAGTAGTTTTTACGAGGACGAAGAGGGATAGATTTTGTAAGACAAGCGTGTATTTCCGAATAGAACGCCTCTAAAGCAACGTCAATTGCGAGATGTTGAGAGATATCGCCAATATTAGAATTGAGGAGCAAGTGATTTAATTTGTCAAAGTCGCCTAGTAGTTTAAGGAGTCGTTACGACTTTTTTCAAGATGGGAAATACGACGAGAACTGACGTACGCAGCATAGGTGGATAGATCTTCTGAAACCTTATGGGAAGGTATATTGAATGATTCATGGAATTTAGTGAAAAGTTGGAGTAAGACTGATGGGTCTGTGGGCAGGCCTTCTTGTTGTATACTTAACATGACGTTGGTGCTGGTTTTACCGTCAACACAGACGGAGTTCGGTTTGTCGTGCAGATAGGCTAGAAATAGACGTACGTTGTCATAAATGCGACGGTCCCGTAAACGGGAGAAGAGGTATCGTCCATCGCTGGAATCAGCAGAGCGCAAAGTCAATTTAACTGTAGGTGGGACAAGGAGATCGATAATTGAATGATGTTCGCATAAAGGAGTTTTGGCTAGCGGAATGGCGGGTTAACGGAGGCAGAAGTTGTTTGAGACGGGGCGACAGTGTAGGAGGATGACGGCATGCAATTAGGTGGGCATGCGGAGGAAGTAGCGGGTGCAAGATTTGGTGTATACCGAGGAGGGGTGGGACAGACGGAAATCGGAGCAGAGGTGGTGGAGTGGTCGGAAGAAGTTGGCTTGTGGTTAGGTGGGCACACGGAAGAAGTTCGGAGTGCATGGTAAGGTGGGTGCGCTGGATATACGGATCTCAAAACAGTAGTGGTTGGGTTGTCGGCTGGAATGGACGTGTTCGAGGGCTTCGGTGTAAATGGAACAGGGGGGTTAAGGGTGTGAGAATATATACCTAAAGTTAGGATACTTTACTGGAGTACTTAGATTAAAGTTTTGAAATACTCCCATTTTGAGCTGCCAATTGGAGTTTGGATCACTAACTTTAGGGTTGAAGGTGAGAGGTGCGGAAGAGTGAGGAGTGATTATGTTGTGGCCCATTGTGGTACCACTGTTGAGGCTGTGTTTTCAGACCCCATTTAACCCCTAGGAAAAGAGGAGGGCATACCTAATTACCCTCTGTGAACCGAGCTAGTTGCCTGTCACCAGTGGAATCTAGTTCTCGGGGGGCCAATATGCAGTATTGGCTAAGGAGGAAAGAGTTTAGTCTTATCATGTATCCGGGAACCATTCAGAGCTTCTGATGAACCGAATTATGTCGCTGACGTCAGTGGAGCCTATTTCGATTAACTCTTCAAAAAAGTGGGAGTCCAAAAACAGGTTCCTACGGTTGGCTGGGGTCGGGCAGTTGCAGAGGAGGTGGAGTATGGTTTCCTCTTCGTCTTGGCAATTCCTACAGAAGTCGTTTGAAGGCGCACCGAGTCTATCGGCGTGTCTGCCTATGAGACAGTGGCCCAAAATAACGGCCACGATGACGCTAATTAATTAACGTCCGAGTGAGATAAGCTCTCGTTTAGGGTCAAGCTTTGGCCATATCTGTAGGGTGATCAGGAAGGTGTGTTCCTCCTGCCATCTGGCGTTTGCAATCTTGATGGATTTCTGTTAAATTTCCAGTTTGCAAGTGGTCAGCGGCTTTCCAAGCCAATTGTTAATGTCCCAGACGGGACGAGTAGTACCAATCCTCGCTAGTTCGTCAACCCTGCGGTTACCCGGAATTTCACTGTGTCCAGGTACCCAGATGAGCCGTACTTTCAGATCTCAGCCATGTCATTTAAAGCCGAGCGACATGCTTTAACCGTTTTGGAGGTTGTATTTACTCCCGTGAGTAATAGTAACCTGACTATCTGAAAAGATACAGATGCTATCAGTAGACAGCGTTTAATGTTTCAGACGGTCTGCGGCTACCTTTATAGCTATGATTTCCGTCTGAAACACGCTGCAGTAGTCAGGTAAGCGAAATGAAATATCGAGGCCAAGGTGATCCGAAAAGATACCTCCACCATCTCTGTGTTCCAGTTTGGAGCCGTCAGTGTATAGATGTACTGACTCCACCCAAATGGGGGTGGACCTTCCTCCCACTTTGATTTGGTGGGAAAAGAAGATTCAAATGTTGCTCCAAAGAAAGGTTTGGGTGTGATATAGTCGATATTGGTAGTGGTTCTTCCGTCCAGAATTTTGGAGTGGCCGAAGTCAGTTCGTTTCCAGGTGTGGACTGAGTTAAGCCTAATGGCAGCCGAGGATGCAGATTGCTTACCTAAAAGATTCACTGGTAGAAGGTGGAGAATAGTATTTAGGGCTTTAGAAGGAGTGGTTCTAAGGGCACCTGTTATCAGTAGGTTATGGATAAGGATAACGATGGCAACTGGATAAAGTTCAAAGGATGGCAACTTTGAACCTGGTGTAGAGCCAATGCACAATACGTGGCTCCATACCCCATCTTTTCCTATTGCCCTTTTACACGAGCACGCCACTGTGACTTTCTGTACTCTTTCTTGGATGTTAGGCTTCCAGATAAATTTTCTAGATAGGAAAAGACCTAGATATTTAACTTGATTACTCAATTTAAGTGTAGGGTAATTCATGGGAGGAAAATTATGTTTCCGAGAGATGAGTATTAACTCACTCCATGAGTATTAACTTCGCTCCATGGTGATACCTTGGAGAGGGCGTGTTGTAACACTTCATCCAGTGTGTTTGGATGCTTACCTGAAACAAATCAGGGCAATATCATCAGCTTAGGCGATAACCTTGTGACCAGAGTGCTCTAGGTCTATGAGTAATTCATCCAGAGTTAGGTTCCACAAAAGTGGTGAAAGGATATCTCTCTGATAAGTATTTCTAGTGACGACTCTTTGTATGCTAGATCCTCCCAAACTGGAGTCGATGACCCTGCTTTTTAGTATAAGCTCGATAACTTCGATGAGAGGATCGTCAATATCTAGCCTCTTCAAGGATGCTGTTATCGCTTCTGGCCTGATGTTATTGAAATCATACTCGACGTCGAGGAAAGCTGCAAGTGAATATTCTTTATAGAGTAACGAATGCTCCATACTTGTGGTAAGTCCGTGCAAGGCAGTCTTGACGAACCTACCTTTAGTGTAAGGATGTTGCGAAAGAAATAGCTTGAATGGATTGAATGTCTCTTTAATATATATCTATGAGTCTCTGCAGGGTTTTGAGGAAGAAGGAGGAGAGACTATAATGGGCCTAAAATTATTAGGTTTGTAGTGTGAGGTCTTTCCGCCTTTAGGAATAAAGACCACCTTCACTCTCATCCATGAGGAATGAATATAGGTCAGGTTAAGGCAGGCTTCATAGAGGACAATTAGCCACGGAATAAATAT
This sequence comes from Leptarthrus brevirostris, assembly GCA_964036015.1. Classification (NCBI taxonomy): domain Eukaryota; kingdom Metazoa; phylum Arthropoda; class Insecta; order Diptera; family Asilidae; genus Leptarthrus; species Leptarthrus brevirostris. The sequence goes on from OZ038373.1 coordinate 14,946,209, forward strand.
CTCGGAAGCTAATTGAAGTTTAGCTTCCTGTAGCTGGGTGGGTGGGGGGGGGGGGGGGGGTAGAGCGATAGCCCCCTCCTAAAATTCTTTTCGTTTCTCACCTAGATCTATCAGATCCTTCATTTTTGCACACGTGCTGCGAAACACCCTGTATAGTTTGTCCGTCTGTAGATCTAACGGATAGTCCCTCTAAATTTAGAAATAATGTTTGCATTTTCCTAGTTTATCTATTCACTTTATTAATTGTCTTTGGATTTTGGTTTTGGTTTCGTCCAAACCATGCATCTTTGCAGTTATTTTTCATACAATTTAATGAAATTTGTTTAAAGCACTTATGGATTTTGCTTCCAACTAAAAAAAAATTGAAAAAAATGGCAAAAAGTTGATTAAGGGTATTCTAAAAATAAATCCTCAGTTAAAGTGGTTAAAGTAAAAATGCCCAGAGCCTTGATTTCCTTGAACTCAATACTCAGTCTACCATTTACTCGATGTTTTCTTGTAAAACCTTTATTTCGTAAAAAGCCTTCTTAGATTTAAAATTTTATTATAAATACCAAAGAAGAAAGTACACAAAATAAATTATTCAAAGATTATCTTTACGTTAAAAAGAATCATTCCTATATTTATAGTACTGCCAAAATTAATTTCGTTCCACAGAGAGTTCTAGAAATTTGCTTCACCTGTTCTTCACTTCGTTTCCCGGTGAAACTGAATACATAATATGTTTACATAAAAGGTTCGCTATCAGTCCTTGTAATTTAAAACAGTCGACTCAATTTCCCAAGCTCACATAAAATTCTTCAGGCAACTCCCCTGCCAAGAGCACTTTCTAAGGATCAAAATCCTTTTCAGAAGAGTATCCCTTTTTCTTATAACCTGAAATCAAAACGCTGTAAGATGTAGAAATCTTTTCAGATATATTTGATGCGAAATGCTATTAAAAGTCTGCTAATGAACCGCCAAATTCTCATCCCAATCAGCTTAAAATTTTTATTTTTAGTTCACTTCATCGTAATATGAGCCCCGCAAATTTCCTACCTAGGTGGAAGCTCACCTAAAAACCTTGACCTGATTTCTTTTGTCAAGATTTCCTAAGAATATATCACAAGGTCGATGAGCAACGAAAATTTTCCTTTTAATGCGGATTCTCTACCATCGTGTTGAACTCCCATCCATCTCTAACAGTCGCCCACTCACAGTCATCCAAAAGTATGGTAGGTTTATGGATGTAGACTCAAGATCCAGCCAAATTTCGAGTTCCCTTGACAACACGGCTGGCTGCTTTGCAATGGATGGACTATTTACCCAACACTCTACGAATCTACTCGTTCATTCAGTAAACATTTACAACTAAGCACACACACCGCGACAAATGGGTACCAAGGTTCGATTTCGTTGTGTTGAAGAAAATCAATATCGCCGTTAATATATAATACGGAAACAGTACGGAGGAGGAAGGATGCCTGTATAAACTTCATTTACTAAAGCCCCAAGTTCAATACAGACCGAATTTCTGAACGGAGTCTGGGGAGCGAGCACATTCCCTTGACAAAACGCGTAGGCTGACAATTTCGTGTCAGTGCCATTCGGGCTAATTTTCCATTCCCTAAAATTGTGTGGGAGACTGTTTTCCATGAAAATGTAGTAATCGACCAAAAGGTATTAGCATGCCTGATAGAACCCTTAAACTGTGCGTGGGCAGGCGGCTGCTCTTAGTTACTCTCAACCGCCAATGTTTTTGCTGTCCAGTCCAACCGCAGGGGGCAAAACCAGCAATAGAGGAAGAAACGGAAGTGACGACATAGTAAATACTGCAGTAGTCGCTTTTAGGCGCGTACAAATTTATTCAGTATTCGCCCACGTATCCGACGGAATCCATTCACTGAGTCATTCATGAATTCCGCAGTTCGAGAGAGACTGACTGACATGCGATGTGATACGTTGAAATGAGACAAGCTTCCAACACGTACACACTTCTACGATAAGAAACTGATAAGCGTTTGAAGCCCATCTTTCAGCTCTTACTTAAATCAAGGACCTACTACTAGACTTGTTTTGTAACGAATGTATAGGCGGCGATTTTATTTTTTCACAGAATCATAAGTACCTCCTACCGTGACTTGATTTTGTTTGTAGAATTAATAAAATTAATCCTTAATGTCCTTTTCAGACAGAAAAATAGTCTCCTGATTGTGCGGCGATTGTACTACCGTCGACAACCAGTGTTTGCTCGAGAGATTTACGCGATATTTTTCATCCTGTAATACTTCGCCGTTTCAGATGTCAAAAGGGACTAAGTGAAACACTTACATTAGCGATATAAATCCTTAATGACTTTTATCAGAGGGATAAGCAGTCAAGTGACACATGTCCTACCTACACCAAGTCAGTCCCGAAAATACGCATCAATTCAATGAATTATTTCAGAGTTGGAAATTGTAAATAGATTTAGTTGAATAAGTAGCTTGGCTGGAAGCGACAGGTTAATTTGTCCTTCGAATGGTCTTTCAAAGCATTTGAATAGAAAATTCAATTATGCTTTTAAAGTTTTATGCACGGTTGGCTGAAAATGTTAGTTTTCAGTTTGCAAATGTACTTGAAATGGACATACCTGAGTAGGGAAATTAAATTTTCGACAACCGAGGGCTTTTGTGTTTTGATGAGCATTCAAAAAGTTTTATGTTTTCTGATATTCGTCTTTTGTGCTCAAACTTAAACTTAGGTTTCTGTTTTCTGAGTGATCTGTATCAATTTGGTAATGTCCCCAGATGGAGAGTTGATTATCTTCCGCTCCTTGCAATGTCGTGACGAAAAGAGCTCTTGCTCTCAGTAACTTTCATAAACCCACAAAAGTGTAAAGAATGAAACTGATGATACTATGAAGGGGGGGGGGGGGGTTGACTTCCAATTTTTTGGTTTTCCGCTGGTTACAACCCTGCAGTGTACGCTATGCAATAAAAACCCCGATTCATTTAAATCCAGTTCCGCATTATAAAATTAGTCCCCGCCCCCTTTCCGTGCCCTCACCCAACACATACTTCATACAGCAAGAAAGAATCATCCAAATCTGGTCAAACATTACGGAGTAAGGTGACTGCTCCCCGACTATTCGTCCGCACTCTAGATATACATTTTTTTTTGCGAGAGAGGTGACATTTTCCAAAGACATCACGAGTCCCACATATCTCTGGTAGTGTAAGATTTTTACCCACTAAAACACCTCTATAGGGATTAAGCAAAACAGGCCACTTTATTCGAGTCCTTTTTCGTCCCTACCCATAGTTGTCTCAGCGCGTGGCGCCTGAACTGATCCAGTTATCCTTCCACACTTCGATTCTTTGGGTTAGAGGAAGCTTTTACTCTCCGAACCTTTCGGCCTCCTCTTTCTTCTGCTCCTCCTAAGGAAGATCACTGACGCACTATGTGCACCGCAGTCTTATGCTCCTACGGGCACAGCCTACAGGTATCATCTTCAAGGATCTTCATATTCTTTAGATAACACCTGAAGTCTCCGTGTGCTGTCACTAATGGCGTCAGTCATCTCAAAGTCGTGCAATCCATATCAAGGATCCTCCTCTAGTCAGCACTTCTGGGCGATGTAGTTGCCACCTTAACCCATCTGCATGAGGCCGCGGCAGTCCACTGTTTCCAGTGCTCTCAAGTCTCCAACAGTCCTGTCCCCGTGCCTCTGCTCCAGGCAGCGAACCGATCCGGAACTTGGAAACTCGAAGCAGCCAGACTTAGATGGGTGTTTAGATTCAAGTCCTTAGATTTCTGCTCCTGCCCCTTTATCAATTTTGGATCCATTCGTTTGAAATACCGTCAACAGATATTTCCAAGTCTACTCTATAAAAAAAATCATCCGGTCCACGCGTTATTAAGTAATACATTCCGCTCTCCCCCCCCCACTCTTAACATTTTTAACATGGTATAAATGTGGGAGCATATTCTATATGATAGGTAGGTCTAAGTATAGGTAGATCGCCGGATTGTAACCGGTCGGCCTCACATAATCCTTGATATGGTTCGTTGTGATACCACTTCGCGGGAACCACATCTCAATTACGTTTAGCATTGCTGTGCAGTGATTAATTGAACCAGTCACAGCTATTCATGAACCTGATCAGCTTCTTTAACTTGACAATAGCGGACGCTTCCAGTTCATTAAGGAAATGCTTGTCAAGGTCCTGATATCTTCTCCTGGCCAGTCCCGGGCATTCACAAAGTAATGCTTTCAACTTCCTTGTTGTCCAAGCAATGCCTACAGGAGTGGTTAACTGAGATGAGCTTGCGGATGGCATGACTACCAAAAAGAAAGTGACCCGTTATAATCGCAGGGATATTACGGAGATTCTGGCGGCTTCCCTCCAACGAAAACGCTGTTCTCATTCTATTCGATTAACGCCATATCTTCTTTGTTAGGTCGCAGGTTGACATGTTGCTGTGCTCGAGCTGAATAGCCTTTAAATCAATTTCTCTTTTCACTGATATCTATCTATCTGAGAAGCGTTCAGTTGCGAACCTTCTTTCGTCAAAACAACGAGCGCCTCATTACCCGATACCTCACTATGGCCGTGTACATACGAAGCAGAGAATCACATTGTATAAAGCCCCCAAGCTTTGCGGATCGCACAGTCCTTGTGACGCAGCAATACACTTGAACATCTGCTTGAAATACACTGCAGTGGTCCGGTAGCCGAGTAGCCGATTACTGTTTCGTATGTTCAAGTGGCCAGAAGAAACCCTTATACCCACCCCATTCTCACTTTTGAGCCAAATAGGAAAATCGATAGTCCAAGATCAAAAACTAGATGTTATGCTCGCTCTATTTTTGCGGTTTAGAAAAAAAATATATGCGGGGTCAGCGACCATAACATAGATAACCAGGAAGGGACGCTGGTTATTGAAGAGTCATGCACCATGGGCGCACGCTGGTGCAATAGGAATAAACAATAAAGAAATATACTAATCTTATGCAACACCAGTAGTTGGTAGTATTCTTACCACCGCCCGCGTTGGTCGCTGTGGTCCATCCGATCGCTGTTCCGAGACTGACTGCATTGCGCTGCTCGGCCCGCCTATGTACCCCGTATCGCCAAGCTCTCCAACAAAGAAAATTTACTTTTGCTATTGCTGGTCTGCTCCTCTCCTCGTTCGGTTGATTGTGGTCAACCCTCCTTATATGTATAGTCTGACGGATGTCTTTTTTTAAGTAGAATTAACCCTTCTAACTCAGAAGGAGCATTTCTAAGGCAGTTCACCTATTCACCAGAATATAACAGTATATTGAGGTGAATGAGGCTCCCACATCAATATGCAAAAAACATAACAATTAGGAGTGCACAGAGAACAGAGGTTGAATCTTTAGTAAGAGCTAGATCGAAAACAGGGCACATATTCACGTCTGTATACATGCGATTTATGGGCTTATGCATACCATACCTGCGAGGGCACGAGAATCTATGTCCGAGTTCAAAAGCTGGCGAATAAGGACCAGGTCAGCAACTCAGCGTCGTGCCTTCAAAGAGTGCATATTAAGCAATCGGAGGTGATCCTCATAAGGAGGAAGCCTTAGTGGATCATTCCATGGGAGGTCTCTTAGTGCGAACCTAACTAAGTTCCGCTGTACCGACTCAATGCGTCTAAATGAACAGCATAGCAAGGTGACCAAACCTGCGATGCATACTCGAGGATTGGTCTATCCAAAGAAAAAAAATAAGTGAATTAAGATCGTCAGATCAGAAAACTCTCTTGACCACCGCTTGGCATAACCCAGAACTGAATTACTCCTAGACACAATACAGTTTATGTGCAGAGTGAAATCGAGCTTTTTGTCTAGCTTTACACCAAGATCAGTAACGGACTGCACGCCATGGATAGTAGTATCCGCAAAGGTATAATCAAAGAGGAGCTGACTGAGGTTCTTAGAGAATGACATACTTTCACATTTATGCAGGTTAAGTTGCAGGGAATTTGATCCACACCAAACCTTGAAGGTGTTTAAATCCTCCTGAATGCAGGAAGAATCATAACTGTTTCTAACGCAAGAGAAAATCTTCATATCGTCCGCATAGATAAAGACTTTGGAGTGTTTAATCAGGGGGACAATGTCGTCAATGACAAGAATAAACAGCAGCGGACCAAGATGGCTACCCTGAGGTACATCAGAAGAAGCCATAACGACTCTAGATAAAGTATTACGAAAATATACTCGATATGTTCTATTTGTTAAATACGAGGAGATTCAGTCGAACATCAAAGGCGGGAAACCAAACTTTCTAAGTTTTAGCATAATCACAGAGTGAGGGAGGTTATCAAATGCCTTGCTGAAGTCGGTGTACACGCAGTCGATTTGGAGACCCTGTTGAAAGGCAGAGATTACGTAGGAGGTAAATTCAAGCAGGTTAGTCGTCGTCGATCTACCAGACAGGAAGCCATGTTGATTAGACGAGATTATTCCCTTACACGGCCCCACAAGCTATGAATATATGACAGACCCGAACAACTTGGGCATGCAGGAAAGCTTTGCGATTGGCCTATAATTTTTAATCAAGTTTTTGTGACCCTTTTTATAAACAGTAATTATAAAGGAACTCTTCCATAGCGTGGGAAATCTACCGGCTTGAAGAGACTTGCTGAAGAGGAGTTCCAGTGGAGTGAGTAAGGCGTCAGAGCAGGACCTCACGAACGCAGGTGGAACACCATCAGGACCAAAGGAAAAGTCTATGAGAAGAAAAGGCGCTCTCGAACAACAACGCAAAGCTATCGTCAGTATCGGGCGCGTTGCAACTGGAGGACCCGTTGTACCACATTGTAGATGGATAATTATCTGTTTTCTTTTTTATATTTACAAATTTGAAAAAGATACGAGGGTTACTATGCAAGTTATTGCGAACACTATCAAGGTATTCCATGTATAACAAGGAAGACAACGCCAGAAAGATGTCATAACAATCGACGAAATCACAGTAAGCTGACATGTCCCTACAGAGTAAGTAGGTTTTCCATAAGGGGAGAGCAGCTTAAGTGGTACATCTGAGTTAAATAGATCGTAAATCCTACTATAAAACACGGATACGCATACATCAATATCTTTATTATAAAATAGAAATGGGAAATCGATTAAGAAGAGCCTATCTGCAAGATAGACTTTGAAAGTCAAAAACAAATTGATCTAAGATGGGATCACCATAATTAGAACCATCGTAGCAGAAAGAAATGAAAATGGGCGGATATAAACTATCAATAGGGGATAAGTTACGAGAAGCCGATAAGATCTAACTGACTTCCCATAGAGTTCTTTACATCAATCATTTGGTGTAAACCAGATGAGGAGCTGGCGCCAAGAATATGGGAGTCTAGTGGCGCACTTAACCCTTGTTTTCATATTGGAGATACGATGCGGTTGGCAGGTTTTGAAATGTGGTTGTTGGCAGGTTTTGTTTCTTTTTGTAACTTCGTTACAACATACTTTATTTATAAATCGTCAAACAAAAATTTGCTTACACTCACGCGTATGTATGTTTTAAAAGATAACTTAAAAGTATCTTCAAACTACAAAATGTGGAGATCAGTCAAAAACTATTTTTTATTTTCGAGGTGTTTACAATAAATTCTCCTAAAAAGCTATAATTTGAACTGGAGAGAATTTACCTTCTGTAACGGATATTAGAGCAGATCTTGATACGGATCAAATATCTGTGCTTGCACTCCTCGATTTCTCTAAAGCTTTTGACTATGTGAACCTTCATCGGCGTTATCTTGCTACTAGGAGCCAGCAAGTCAAGATAGGAGAACGGCTTTCGGCTTCCACATACATCTATAGAGGGGTATCACAAGGGTCAGTATTAGGCCTTCTTCTCTTCACTGTTTATATTAATGATATTGTGGACGTAGACTATGACTCAAAAATTTACATCTATGCTGATGTTGTTCAGCTCTACATAAGCAGACCTAGAGGCCTCGGTGAGGATTGTGTTGCCCGACTTAATGACGACCTGCGGCGAGTGTACCTTTGGTCAAGGGAAAATTATTTGAATATTAATGGTAACAAATCTGAATGTATCATATTCTCTCGAAATGAGATTGACATGGAGGGGTTTCCTTAGGTAGTCTTGGGTTCGACAGTTTTGTAGTTTAGAGACAAGGTCAAAAGTCTTGGCGTGGTACTGAATTAGTCAATGTCATGCTGTGACCAGATTAGCTCAAATTTAAATAAGATATACGGTACTTTGCGCAGGCTTTGTCTTTTCGGAAGCTACTTGTCAACTGATACACAACTTAAACTTGTTGAGCTCTGCTTCTACCAATTTATACTTATTCTTGTGCTATTTTTTCATCACTTGATGCCAGTTGTTTTTCTAAAATGCGTGTAGCGTTTAATGACTGTGTTCGTTTTGTATATAACTTAAAAAGATATGACCATATTTCGCACTTTAGGAACTTGATCTTGGGTTTCTCAATTGATACTTACCTCAATATAAGGATTTTGTGCTTATTGCATAAGCTGGTTTATACTCGCGAACCCGGGTACTTATTGGAGCATGTGTGCTTTCTGCATTTATCCAGGACAATGAACTTATCTTTGCCTAGAGTAAGAACAGTCTTTGGGGAAAGATCTTACTTTGTCCAGGCTATTCGTTTGTGGAATACTCTTCCTTTAAATATTAAAAGCACTCGCTCGGCTGGCGGATTTAGGCGACTCTTGGAACGCCACTTTGGCATGGATTAGATATGTAGTGGTTAATTTGATGCATACTCTCTTCTCTTTCTGATGCATACTCTCTTCTCTTTATTTTGTATCTTTACTTCTTCTAGCTTTGGCAATTTAGATTTTTGGAAATTTTTTTTTATCATATTGTATTTATTTCCACAATTCTTTACGGTACACTTATAAGATTATAATCTTTTTGTACTTTGTCTGCAATAAATATTATTATATTATTATTATTATATTAAACTCGGAATTAAAGGCTTATATTTAGCCTAAAGTAATGCTGCGTTAAATTCATTACACTGTAAAGAAACTTTTGATGTTCTTAATATAAAAGCGTTTTCTCATTGTTGTTATAAAAAAAAACTATTCAAACCGTTTCTAGAACAAAATAGGAGAAGCCATGCTTTTATTTTGAAACCACGAAGATAATTTTCTTTGCCATTATTAACTGACCAGAGGGGTTTTCATTTAAAAACATTTTCGCTTTAATGAGGAGCAAGAAAAAAAGGAGAAATTAGAAGGGCTTCACAATAAATGCAGAGGGTAAGAACCGAGGAAAAAATTATGTTAAACAATACCCTGGGGCATTTCGCTCAGTGTTTAATGTTGATTCTGTACAAATGCGTCTTCTACGTCTACCTTGCTAAGGGAAAATCAGCCCAAGACATTTGGTATATGCGCAAATATCCACCCTTGGTGGAAAGGGTTTTGACTTTTTTTTACCTTTCGTGTAAATTCAAGACAGAGATAGGTTTTAAGAAACACGTGTTCTTCTATTGTTGTACTTTTAATTTTTTGTGATACACGTGTGTATGCTCAGGTATATGGAACAGCTTATTTGGGGCGAAGCCTTTGTTTTTATACAAAAGTACATCATCAGATTGATATAAGGCAATTTCTTCGCATTGTGAAACAGTCACAAAAGTCGCAAATAAATTGAATGCTTGGAAAATTAAAAGAAGTTTAAATTCCCATTATCTTGCCACAAAGTAGATTTAACGGCTTTATTTCTCATCAAAAGGTATGACGAAGAAGATTATGTGAATATTGTAATGTAGATGGGGCTCTTGGGGCTCGAGGGATTAATTAAGGCACTTATTTTCAGTTACTATTATTTATAGTCTTTATTCACTTCACTGTTCAATTTCCGTCACAATATTTCATTTATTTTTCCAGGGACCCAGCCCAGGTGAGTTTGATACCGCTCAGCGAACTCATTTAAGTGTGAGCGACAGCTATTAACAGCCCTAGACGTCAGAGTCAGGTCTAAAACCTCTTACCTATTCCTTGTGATAAAATTGGGTTCTGTCCCCACATTATTATACATAAGAGCAAGTTAGTGTTTAAAAAGAAATCATTAAGAGACCCACCTCGCTCGTTGATGTCGGAATGAGCCCAGCTCTGCGTCGTTCAGCCTCAGCAACAAGCTTCTTCACAGAGTCGGACGGCGGAAGCCAAACGGAGTCGTGTGCCAAATAGGAAGAGATCAACCAGTAGCACATTTATCCAATCTCCAGGTTGGCAGCTACCGTGTCCTCGTCACTATAGTTGGAGAGAAGAAAAACATTTAACGTCTTCTTCGCAATTATACATGATCTAGGCTTACCCACGTTCCTCTTGTAGAGGGTCGTGTAACCTGGTGTGGATAGTCCGCGAACCAGTCCTCCTACGACCCACGGCTCTTGGACTAAAACAATATCTTCTGTGTCCTTCGTCAGACGGAGAAGGGCAGCAGATGCTCCGTGTCAGACATGATTTCCTTCTCTAAAGCTCGTGCAGGCAGGTTTTGAGATTCGGGAGGGATCTTATTAGCCACCACCTTTTGGCTTCCTCTTCGTTCTTCTTGTACATCTTGAAGGTGACGAACGAGAAGCCATAGTCCATTACTCAGTTTGCCTTGGCCAGAGCTTCCAGGGACTTCTTATTAATCACAAGGATTACTGATCTCGAGTCCCCTTTAGGTTCCTCGAGCTTACCAATCTTCCAGTTGGAGGTTGGCAGCTCGGGGTTGCTGCACTTAATGATGCCTAGGATGGTGGCAGGATCGGAGGGTTCTGCTGGGATCCAAGCCCGGGCTTTCGGCCTACTTGGGATCTCGTCCCGTGGTATGGCTTCGAGCCTGGTGTCTGGCCAGACCTCCCCTACTCTGGATATCGCCAGCTTATAGAGATCCCAGGATTCGCTCAAATGATAAGTTTTATGTGGCCCTGATGCCAACCCTCATCTCGACATGAGGGGGGAGGAACTGGGCTCTCTTTCATTAGAATAAGGAAACCAAGAACAAGTTTGACCTCCACTTTCTTCCACTTGTCGGAGGTGATGGAGCCGTCTTCCCTGCTCCTGTCAACAACAGCCAACACGAGTTGCAACCACGCAACCAAAAAGAAGTGCTTAATACGGCGCTCCTGTGACAATCGCAAGCATCGCATGCATCACCTTATGCAACAGATTCTCAGAATAAAGCACGATAGGAAAGACTATCTCAAGTTAAACCCCTGTACGTGTGATAAGCATTTTGCTTCTGGGCAAAGTGGCGAGGCGGTTACGTGAAGTAACGCCTTAGATTGTCAAATTAGACAGATTCATAGCCTACAGATACAAGCCCGGAAGCTGGCACGAACAGCTGGGCATTGGTGGTGTAAACAAACTGAAACTTGCTGCAGTTAAAAATATCATAAAGTTGGGGAATACTACTTTATCGTGGTATTTCTCGCAGTATTTTTAAAATCTTAACTTGGAATTTACTTGACGTGAATCTACAAATGTTTTCAACATTGTGGTCAAAATAAAAAATTTCTCATTTATAATTTTCATGTGTTTTAATGGTAAGACTCTCTCTTGTGTTGGACACTCTTGAACCGGCGAGTTCCCCGGTTGTCTCGTTTCCCTGTGCAGTGGCGAGTTTCCCGGTGCAAGGCACTCTCACTCACTCCTATAGCGGCGAGTTCTCTGGTATAGGACACTCTTGAACCGGCGAGGTCCCCGGTTGTCTCGTTTATCCTTGCAGTGGCGTGCGTGCTTGTAGCCAGCGTATCCCTTGGCATATATGTGAGTGATCGTCCCTCTGAACTATTATTCATAGTTAGGCCTGGCTTTGTGCATTCGGAATCATCTGTCCCCGTCTTTTTCCCCACTGGGGACACCGCTGACAGAGGATTTTGCACCCGAAACAAGGCAACCAACTATCCGTGACCGTCAGAGTATGACTACCCGTAGAAGTATCCGCATAACCTAAAAGGAGTTACCAGAGAAACCGCCCGATGAACGCTTAAAGGGAGATAACATCAGAAACCAGTGCGACGAGTAATTAGTGAAAGTAAGACAGTAAAAGATAGACAATTTATACAAGGCCGTAATGTTACTGTAAATAAACTCTAGTTATAAGAGAAAGAGAAAAGAATCTTGTGAAAGAAGTCATCTAAATAAACAGACATTGTAGTGAGTTTCTTTTAGAAGCCCTTGATCCTGGAGCCAGCGAGCTTATCCCTTGGCAGAAACCAGCAACCAACCACACTACCGAGGAAACTACGTTACAGGTTGTCTCTTGAGGTTTTAAATACTTTTATTTAAAGCCACGGAAAGAGATTCGTGTATCTAAAACGTAGAATACAATTTTTTTCTTTTACGTTTTGAGCGGGCTTTTACTCAATTTACATTTAACTATTTATTGTTGACAGCGGAGCTCGAGTTGCATTTAATACTCGCAATAAGAACATATCCAGACGCATGAAACTTCGAGTCGAACGTAAAGTCTGTTCAACATGAAAAGTGACCTGTGAAATAACATCTATGCTATAAGCCTTTGTCAATCGGTGTCTCCGGCGCATACTTAACATCAATTGGCCGGAGGTCATTATCAACGAAGACCTATGCAGACTTATAGGCCAAGACGGGATAGACACCAGTATTCGCTCGCAGGCAAAAATGGCAATGGATAGGTCACACACTAAGAAAAGAACCAAACAACATCGCATAGCAGGCTCTAAATTTGAATCCTCACGGAATCCAAGGAAGACGCCGAATTAAACGACCACGTAACACGTGGAGAAGATCCGTCGAGAGTAAAGCTACCCAGATCAACAAATCGTGGCCACAGCTGAAGGCGTTGGCGCAGAACCAAACCAGGTGGTGAGTCGGAGTAATAGACGCCCTACTTTCAACAAGAAGTTAAAGGAAGCAGAGAGATTTTGTGTTTCGGCTAACATATCTGCAACCTTTTTTTTATAAAACTCATTCTTTAATTTCTTAGAATTTCAACCTCTTCTGGCACCTATCCAATTTTGCGCACGGATCTACTTTTTCCCAGACAAACAGAATCCTTCATCTTTAAAATATTCTTGCTGAAACATGTCCAACATATTCTTGCAATTTAGAAAACTGAACCATTACAATATCTACTATGAAGGTATCCGAAAAGAAAAAAAAAACAAATAGCGTCAATTAAGCTAGCAACGCGTGCACAGTACTCTAGCTACCAGTTCTGTTATCGAATCTCTTTTTCAAACTACTCTTTTATGGAAGAGATTCAATCGCACGTTAATTAGCTGCGGTTCTGTAACCTTCCTTAATCTCCTTGATTACCCATTTGCACAAAAATCTACTTACAAGTCCCATTGACAACTTGCGTAATGTTCTTAAGATATTTTAAGCCTCTTCAGACCTTTTTTATAATTCTGGAATTTATCCATCGAATACGGAAAGTAAGATGACTTCATATTTGATGATTTGAGCGAGGCCTACAGGAGTACGAGTAAGGTTTGCGGCAGAATTAACTCCAGAATTCTTGTACATAAGTTCTCCTCCTAAAATTTTCTTCTCTATCAGTTGCTGGATTGCAAAAGGAAGCATTGACAAGGTTTATACGGACAAATTTACATAATAAAAACATTTAAAAAGGCAAATTCAAATGGTAGATGAACTAATTACAGAAAGATTTATTCATAATTGACCATTAAGTTATTCAACGATTATATAATAGCTTACAGTTCAGTAACTCGAATAGCATTTTCATACAAAATTGTTTTAATTATTTCTCGGAGCAATGTGAAAATCAATAAATTCAGAAAACGAATTGAAACATAAAATACCTACAATTTGAAATTCATATCCCGGCTGGTTCTGTGCTGTGGTTTATATTACTAATAATTGCAAATTTATAAACCCAGAAGCAAAAATCTTACTTGGTAGGATGGCATGTTATCATAATAGTAGTTAATTGAAATAAATGACTCTTGTATAGACTGAATTCAATTAATGTGAATAACATAAAAAGGACACGAAATGATGCATCTGTGCGCCGATGCTGCTCGTGGCGTCGATCCCTCCCTTTCTTGTTCCCGGACCGCGACCGTGAGTGAATTGTCATCACCTGCCCTCACTAGCACCTCCCTTGATGCTTCGCCTTCTCGACGTGGGATTATTAATTTTGCATGCTAACATTACTACATTGCGCCATGCAAAATTGCCCCGCTTTATCCTACTTTCTAGGATTCATCTTGTTACTATGACGTTATCTCTCGCCCCGGATCGACATTCCGCGCACTATAATAGCATACAGAAGAATTAACTCGCAATACGTGTGGTCAGTTTTTCGTTCCAGTTATCGCTCAACGGAAAGCATCCCTCGTCGAAACTGCCTTGTCTGGGTTGTTACAGATCTGTGGAGTCCCTAGCGACCATGGCAGATTCCTCGAGGTTGTCTCTTCTACGGATCCAAATGGGGTAATAGTTAGGCGTAGCTCAGCGCAACTTTAAAAAAAGTTGACCTCTCTAAACTTATCAATTGGCCCTGGACTTGTGATTGATGTGGTGTTCTTGTGGAGTGTGACGTTGACAAAGTTATTGAATTATTGTATGATATCATTCCTATATGCTTTGCACACTGTAACTCGCGATCCAACTTACCTTGATTTGATGGTTTAACTTTTCTTTGCGAGACAACCATAGATATTTGTGGCAATTTGTAAACTGTAAACGTAAAACTGATGGTTGCCCGTCTTCATTAAGCCTCGGTGATAAGTGTGTCCAAAATTCGAACCCCACCGACGGCGACCCATGGTTCCTTCGAACAATAGATGACGATAAAAAGACTATTGGGCGAAACAGTTACAGAGTTATAGCTGTTCAGAATCAACCTTAAATTCTAAGTTCACTTGCAATCGTAGACTTAAATCGGATGAAATTCTTCTTCCGCCCGATGCCCCACTACGGGTTACGGGAACTACAGGGAAAGATAGGTTACGCGTGTCAACCTTTTTGGATGTTTTCTTAAAACGGTGTTCTTGAAATGCGACTGTGATGTTAGCATTAAGAATTTTGCTTAGTTAACGAGGTTCCCACTGACCTGATTTTCGACTAGGCTTCGGTATCGACGAAGTCCTCACTTAGCTGATAGTATATCGGTTGATCACGTTTTGCCAGTTTTAAAAAACTGTGGTTCGTCTCCTGGTCCGGTTCTGTGTCATATATGTAACCTATCCATCCATCTTTCCTAAACCCTGGAAGGTCTTTGTAATTTTTTCTCTCTCGAGTTTTCAAATTTCTGTATCCCCGTCACCGAGTCTGGCAGGCAGGTGTACTGCATTTTTACTGATTTTAGTAAGACTTTCAACAGAATTAATAACAGGATTCTCTTATACACATCTACTCAGTTTTACCTCTATTTTTGTTGACTGGCCGTGTTCCTACTGGTATTATCGTATCATCGTAAACAGCGTATTTTATTTCAGGGAACTCTAACCGACATTATCTGTAATATCTCAGGTGTTCCACAGGGCAGCCATTTGGGGCCTCTACTATTTATCGTTTATATTAATGACTTATCGACTATTTTGAATAGTTGTAGGTTTTGTTATGCTGACGAGGCTTAAACTTTGTACTGCTCTACTAATTTACTTCTACTCAATATCTACAAGTGTTTCTGTTCACGTAAAAAGAACCTATTGATTTTAGCTATAACATAGACGGGCGCTCTCTTGCTTGACTCGAGAAGACCAACAACGTAAGCGTTTGGCTAAATCCTCGTTTCTCCTTTGAAGACCGCATTGATACACCAGCTAATAGTGTTAATGTATACCTTAGGTTTTATTTAAAGGTAGTCTAAAGAATTCGACAAACTATATATCAGGTGCCTAGTTTATATTGCACTTTCGTCTGGCCGGTTTTGAAATATGCTTGTATTACTTGGTCTCCCTTTTGAGAGTCACATATTAACCGCATTGAGGCGGTCCGGTGAGGTTTAAGTTCATCGCACTGGATACTCCTGAAAACAGACACAACATTTTCTGAATTGTATTTGCGTTCGACTGCGACTATAAATTTTTTTTTATCTATCCCGGTCCAAAGAAAAATTCTCTACTCACCTTGCTTCTACTCAACCCTACTTATACTACTTTGCTCAATTCTAGACAATTCAGCAACTTAGTTCTAGAAATTTCCGTTATTGATTTTCACCACACCAAGTCACCACAGGTTCGAGTCGGACTTGACTTTATACGGCATCTGCCGTTTATCTGGGACATGAGCATTGCACAACTTGATTTCGTTTTCAGCACGTAGCCTATGCCACCCTACAGTGCACGATACAATATCGTAAAATTCATCCAATGATTTTGAATTTTACCTAGACCATTGTTAGCTAGGCAGGTATAACAAAGGTAAAGATTTGAATTGTTGGTCACTTTATAAGTATCTTTAATGCTTACCTATAAGTTGGTCAGCACGCATATCAAGTGGGCGAATCAACCAGAATAGCACAATCTAGTTGGAAAATTGCAAGATGCTGTTAATGGCAAGAATATCGTTGATATATATTAAAGGAGCGGTCATCGATAGAGGAAACTATCGACGGTCCTATGGATTGGATTACAGTAACATCATAGGCAGGCTTACTTACCTTATTCTAATTTGCGAAATCAATTTATAGTTTGTTTAGAGTCCTCATACAGTATCTACTTTGATAGAATTATGTCAACTGGAAGAATTCCGTTATTATTCCCTATATACATAATACCTCAGGGGTGCCGCAGGGTAGCCATCTTGGACCGTTGCTTTTTATCATTTACATCACTAATGAATCAACGATCCTCCATCACTCGAGAATTTTGCTTTGCGGTGCGCTATGAAAATCAACAAAAAAAGGCGCATGCGCTAACAATTTTATCTCCTGCGCTTAGCGCATACCTTTTATTGAATGAAAAAAGAGCACCGGCTGGATGAGCTTTTACAATATTAAGATTTAGTTACACACAAACACACTACCACTTTAGTAACCTCGTCATTTATTACAGATTTGGCTACTTATTCAAGAAGACTGGATACTGCAGAATAACGCCCTAATATTTGTGCCTGATCCTACTGGTACTTTAAAGAATAGGTAACTGTTTTAATTGATCTCAAAAATTAATAAAATTTTCATTGCTATTATTTTCTAGGCATACCTATAAAAAATGAGTTCACCAACACCAAAAACTGATGTGGAATTACCTACAACAAGCGGTGAAACGGATATCTCTGGGTCACCACCAAAAAAACGCAATAAAGCCTCTCCCCCAGAAAATCGAGATTTCAAAAAAATTCCCATAATTGTAGTAGAGGGCCACAACGAGGTGTTGAATTTCATGTACAATTGTTTTACATCACGTCATTTGCCTGTAAAAGGGAATACATTAGTACATTTCGATTCACATCCAGATATGGTGGTACCGAGTGATATAGACACCTCCGCTATGTATACAAAAGAATACCTTTCAGATCTAAGCATTGAAAACTGGATAATGCCTGGCTGCTTTGTTGGACACTTTAATAAAGTTATTTGGGTGAAAAACTCTTGGTGTACACAAATTAGGACTGGCACTCATGAATTCCTAGTTGGCCAAATGGAAGGCAAAATTGCTGTTACTCTTGAGGAGGACTACTTCATATCAGAAGGCAGTTGTGCAATTGAGGAATGGCTTGACGATCCAAAAGAACTAATTCTTCAAGTTATCGATGCTGATCGGGACGTGGAGAAAATCAAAGTTCAAAAATCGGACTGTGTGATCCTTGACGTTGATTTAGATTTCTTTAGTACTGCAGACCCTTTTGTAGATATATACGAAAAAGCTGACTGTTATAATAGACTTAAAGAGATATTTTACTACAATGATGACGACTATTTGCCTGAGGATGCAAGTGTTATGAGACGAAAACAACTTGACTATTTACATGAGCTCTTCGATTACTTAGAAGAACATCGGCAATTGGACGGATTCAACGACACAAAAGTTGCGGATGAGATGATCGATCAAGTCCGAGAGTTAATTGACACCCTTCATAAATTTTATAAGGATGAGGAAATCGATTATTGTCTTATTTATAATGCAGGATGCACTTGTGATCATGGAGGCCTACCCAATCATATTAGTACCGAAGAGGAGATACAAAAATATTTAAACAACTTTGAAGAATTTTTACGTAAACTACCTTGTCCTCCGAAAATTGTTACAATTGCTAGATCATCTGAAGACGGTTACTGTCCCAAGGATCAAGTTGACAGAATTCAGAAGGATGTTATAAATGTTTTAAAGAAAGTGTACTTGGATACAATAGTGGACGAACCAATTATGGCTTTGAACGGTGAAACCAATTGGGATATTATGAAGATGTGATGCATTTTTGTTGATAGCAAAGTAAAGTGAGCATATGCTCTCACATTGGTTTTTTTTTTTTAAGTTAGCCCATAGAAGTAAGTTTTTCTTTAATTTAAGAATTACAGCGAATTTAACATTTAAGTACTTTTATTTGAGTTCCTTGTGAATATTATCCTTTGTATGTCCAGTGTAAGTTTAATCTTAATCACAGGGATATTCCAGGAAACTGCGTGGCGGACGAGCTTGCTAGACGTGGTACCACCCTGGAGATCCAATCGGAAAGGACTACTCTTGGTTGGCCCCTGGCAACCTGTAAGATGTTGCTTAGCAAGAGAGCAATCAACGATTACGAACCACAGATGGGCAATTAACGAACCACAGATGGGCAAACGGCACTACGTGCGATACGTCCAGACAGATCTGGCCTAAACTGGATCTTAAGCGCTCCAATTTTCTGCTTTCGAGGGACAGATCTGACATTATAATAGCTACTGGGGTAATCACAGGCCATTGCTCTATTGGCTTACACGCGAAGAGACTGGGTATCCCCTCAAACGACTTCTGCAGAAGCTGCATGGACGAGGAAGAGGAGGAAACTATTTTACGAAAGTGCTCCTTGGCGAAAGTCCTTCTTGGGAAACTATTTCTTTGATAGTCTCTGCGGATCTTTGCGGATCTTTGGCGCTTCATCGGCAGCTCCGGATGGTTCCACTGAGGAGGTGGAGGGAATTCTTGGATTCCCGTGGCATCACAATGGGCCTTTTGAGGTCTTAGTGCGCCCTTTAAGGCAGCCATACGAACCTAACCTAACCTACTCTATTTATAGGGGGCGTTGAATTTCTTTACTAATATACTTTTAAGGGTTCCGTACATCAAAACGAAAAAAGGTACCTTACGTTCACGTTAAATAATATTATTATCATTTTCATTTTACCGCCTCAAATATTTTCTCTGGCATTATTTATACCAGTTAGTTCATGTTCTTACTAATGTGGACCGTAGCATTTTTATTTCAGCGATAAATTCATTCATAAATGCAAATTAATATCCCACTGCCTCTCCAGAACATAGCAAACTGAAAGATACGAATTTGCAATGACCTGTACGAAGTTTACGTATTGTCCAGATGCTCTATTTAGTTCGAGAACCTTATAATATTGTATAAATTCATCAAATTGGACTGTATGCTTTGGTGCAAAATGATGCGCATTAAACCCCCAACCGCGAGACTACGGTTCGTTACTAATTCTGCCATCTTACTGAGGTAATGGCAATTTTGTGCCTTTTAATTTCATGACCTATTTTCCTTGTAGACTGTGTCCTTGTAATTTCGCAGCATCATAATTTGTTTTCGCCTTGAAAAGTGCGCGTGCAAGGATTTATTAATTTTTTCGATATTTACTGGGTAAGAAGCGTACAGTTGCTGTAAATTGTCGTCAGATTGCTCCTTTTTCATTCGGGAGACGGAGTTGGATCAATTCGTTGAGCGGCACGACCAACATGCCATGGGTCCCGGGTTCGAGACCAGATGACCCCGTGAGCTTTTATTAAGAAATTAAAATAATCCACTTCGTCTCTGGGCTGTTGTCTAGCTCACAGCAATACAAAAACAAGACTCAAGTTTCCTCAGTTCCCTTACCCTAATTCCCTCCCGGCCAAAACCATGCTAACGCATCAAAGGGTTGTTCCCTAGAATTTGTCCACGTCGTATAAAAAAAAATTCGTTTTCGTTGAGCAAAAAGAATTTTTCTAGTCGAAAACGTTGATTTTGCTTTGTCTAAATAAAGTTATGCAGGTGTCCGAAACTGCTAATTTTGTAGCATAACTCTTAAATCTTTTCGAGGTTCGCATTAATCATACTCGCGGAGATACGCTTCAGCCTTTCACCTAGATACCTTAAAACGCCATAAGCTTTTCTCCCATTTACACTAATAACCAAAATATAGTTCAAAAAGACTAATAGGCCGAAAGTTGAACGAACACAATCGTTTTTTTTCTGTTTTTATTGCCAACTAAAATTCCTAAAAGCATCACTATAGTTTTGGCAAATTTTACAATTTTTGGGATGAATTTCACTATGCAAATCCATGTTGAAATCTTCATGGTGGTAATCATTTTGATGATATCCATTATATTTTTTCTCCCATCCTGAATGGCAACTGCCAAAGCTGCTTAAATATAAAATCAAATAAAAACGGAGGCCAAACAGTTTCAAATTCTATAAGCTAACCTTGAGCTTGAACAAGACCTTCGGTCATAACAACTTGATCGACTGCCTGCTCCTTCTCCTCTATTATGTTCATCCAGAATAGGACTCCTGGCTGATTTGTCTTTACACCGCCCACATACTTGATGTGTACTTGAAACTCTTGATGTGAAATCGCTAAATCTGTCAGGAACAAACGATTCTCTGCTACAATGTCGCCTTGAAGTAGGTATAATAAGATTATACAATTAACGATAAGATCAAAAGGCTTCACCAACAGTTAAGATGCTTTGGACATAAATGTAATTATGCTTAAGTAGCTTTGAACTATTTTGCTCAAGAGAAAAATTTGAGTTTATTTACCGAAAATGCTTGCTTGTATGGCAGACTGATTTTTGCCTCTTGAATTCGGGAATATTTTCGTGACTATGGCGTGGAGCAGCATATTGTGGTCCTGGGAAACACGGCACAAACGCTGTTGGTGCAGCGCTATGAAACATATTCGACGAAACTTTGCTAAGAGAGTCCCGATCTTGAATTATAGCTCGAGCTGAAAGTTCCAGTTTTGGAGCAATAATTCCCTTTAAAATTTAAATAAACCAATTAAAATATTTAAAAACATTATTCTATTTACGTACCGGAAAACTACTCGAAGGCACCATAAGCACTTGAACATTTACATTGTGGTAACAAGTTATTTTAGGAACGGGAGGCTGCATAATTTGTCCCAATTTTCCAGAGAAATATCCTAAACGTCTTCCACTCTGCCATAGTGAAATTTCAATTTGTTCGTTACCAAGAGTCCTTTCTAACTCCGTATAGGAGCGAATGGATTTGAAGTAGCCCTCCATTACAAATTGGTCATGGCAAAGTACAGGAAATTTTGGTTCTAGAGCTCCAGTTTTAAAGAAGTAACCAAGACATTTGATGGTAACCTCAAGATATCCATTTGGACACAACCACACTCCTGGACAAGTTATCTATTTTAAAACATAATTAAGCAATGAGTAGTCTTTCGGTTTTAGAAACTTCTTCTATTTTTTCACTTACTGCGTGCAACTCCAATTCAATTTTCACATAGAAACGACGCTTCATGGTTATTTTTTGTTGATTTGTAAAAAATTTAGAAAATATATAAGTGGTATGCAAGTAAGTAAGACAATTAAGCTTCAGCTGAGCAATCACATTTAGAAAAACTTCAAATTTCCTCAAGGGGTGAAAACGCTGTTTACATTTGACTTGTTGTCATGGCATGCCACCCTCAAGAATCAACAAAACGAAAAAGCTTATTGGGTTAAGTAGTTCCCCTATTTTGCTGCATATACGTAAAAGTTGCAGTGCTTTAAATTGGGACTTTATTAGTTTTATGAAGTTTTTGGAGCTTGGTGTGGTAGGAAAGTAAGACAAATTGCTTGACTGCACTTAGGGAATATGCAATTTTGAATCGAAAAATATGGTGGACAGTGGAAATGAACGAATTTTTATTGCTACAGCTTCAATTCAAATTTACTTTGTAAGGAAAAAATTAAACTATTTCGTGTTGAATAGTTAAGCAGAAAGAGGTGTAAGAATATGAATTTTGCATATTTCATTGCTATTATTTGCTTAAAAATACTTCAGCTGCACGAACGTGTCTAAATGAGCCATTCAAATTCAAAGACACACATCTCTAGAAGGAAATAAAAAAAAAAGAAAACTTTTTAAACGGACAATCTCCCTACAGTTGTATTTTTGCCGGATAGTAAAAATATCTCTTAGGTTTAATCTAATGATTCAAACAACCTAAAGGAACCAGTAAGGTTGTTTACTGCCCTTGCCCTAAACTGTTCCCTACGGTTTTGTAGAGCTTTTGACGGTTTATGTAGAATATTAATTAGTAGTGTTATTTTCTATATGATCTTGCCAAAGCTCAGATGCCCTATGATGCTAAAGTACAGCTTGGCAGGACAAGAATTAAGGGTGGGGGGAATGGGTTAAGAGATTGAGTGGAGGAAGTGTCGAAGTACGCCTCGTCTGAAAGTTTCGGGTTCATAAGATGAGGAAAAACAGAAGATGTTAAACAGTTCCACATTCGTGTTGTTCTGCTTAGAAAAGATTGTCGAAATTTGATGGTACGTGCAAATTTAACCTGGAGAGTATAGGGGTGGGAGCGACTTGCAGCTCTTGTATCGCGCGTTGTCACGTGTCTACAAGGAATCAGGCTAGAAATTTCATTAAAAAAATGGCCATGGAAATAGCGATAGAAGAGTGAGAGACAACCGATGCTCCAGAGAGTCAAGGCCCTTAGAGATTGAGGAATCGCCAATAAGTTTAATAGCCTTACGCTGGACTTTGTCTAACGCGGACAATGCGGTGTGTCCGGCCCCTGCCCAAATATGGGAATTATATTCGAGTCTAGATCTGATGTTGGACCCGCTGTGAGCGATGAGTAAGAAAGCCTTTAAGTAATTTCAGAGCAGATGAGCCAAATCCAAAGAGTTTTTCAGTTTGAGAAAGAGTTTAGCCTGTCAAAAGCCTTCGTGAAGTCTAAAAGGACTAAAAACACTACTCGATCATTATCCAAAGCAGTTCTGATATCAGTGGTGATTTTTAGAAGAGCCGTATCGCAACTATGTTTAGGACGAAATCCCGATTGCCAACGACTTACAAAGCCAGTTAGATTTAATTGCTCCTATATCTCTTTTGCCATTATCTTCTCCAAGGCCTTCGCTAAGAAACATAATAAACTTATCGGTCTAAAATCTGACGGGGCGTTGGGGCGAGAATTCTTAGCTATAGGGACTACTAAAGCCTCCTTCCAAGAAGATGGAAACACGCTGAATGTGAGGCAGCTGCTGTAAATTTTAGTGATGGCTTTAATAATGAAAGGTAAATAAGCATTACAAAGCGTGGGGAGATATCATCTGGCCCAGTTGCATTAGACTGAATAGAATTAATAGCGTTCCCAGCCTCAACCTCATTAATGCAGCGAAAGCTATACTGTGATCCAGAGTGATCTACGGAGAAATTCAGTGGAGAGGATACAGTATTGGAGTTTATGCAACTTCCAGTATTTGAAGTATTACAACCTATTAAGCTCGTTAGCATCTAGATACATGCTAATAAATCTTTTCCACTGACACCCAGTCTACGCAGGGAGTCCCAAAGTTTCTTGGGTGCAGCATAACAGTCCAGTTTTCCTGGAAAGGAGACAACTATTTCAGCATCTGAGTCTTCTATGCTGGCGAAATAAAAAGTCACGTTCAGCAATTAACTTCTTGATATCAGGCGATAACCCCGGGCAGCCATTTATTTTTACAACTCTGCATCACAACTGCAGGGGAGCGTATTTATTCATCAGGTTCAACAAGACATTACTAAAAGTCAGTACACCTGTGTCAAGAGAATGCGAAGAAGAGGTTATATTCAAATCTAAAAATAGATTCCAGTTAGTATTGCTGCACTCATCAAAAAGGAGATTAGTGTTAATACCTGCAAAATCCCTAAATTTCATAGTTCGAAAAGGATTTGATTGATTAGGTATGGCTAATTTATATTTAAGGAATAGTATGTCGTGATCATGGATTGCAGCGGGAGGGGGGGGGGCTGAGAATGACGGATTTCACTTGCGGAATCAGTGATTAGTAAAAGATCCAATTGAGAGGGATAAGCAGTGTTAAAGTATGTTGGAGAATATTCACTACGTCAACTGAAATAGGTTGAAAGTGAACTGGGCGTTTTTAAGGAACATTAAACAGCATTGAGTTTTGGATGCATTAAACGAAACACGATTTGCTCTGACCCAGGCGAAAACTATAGAAATAGTACATTTCCACGAGAATTCATTACAGAATCAAAAGTGCTGTCGTCGACGAAACTATGAATGGGATTGGGAATAAGTGATAAAAGGTCATTAATAAAAAGAAGAAATAAGGTTGGTAAAAGAACTGAACCCTGAGGTACACCAGCATATATTTCGTAGGAATCAGATGTAACTCCGTCAATTACTACACGGATTGAACGGCCTGACAAAAAACTCTTTATGTAACGAGGTGAGGGTGCAGATCCAATGCTTGAAGTTTTGCTAGAAGGTCAGCATGCCAGACTCTATCAAAACGCTCCGTTGGTGTCGAGCTGGCAATCGTTAATAAGATGGTTTTTTTTGGTTTTTTTTATTAAATCGACAAAAATCACTGGCCTATATCCCATGATTTTTTTTTGGTGAAAAACATTTTTTGTTACAAAATCAACCGAGAGAGTACGCCAAAAGCAATAAGTTTGGAAGGTTTCACTGGAAAGTATCTCAATTTGACGGAACTGGAACGATTTTTGTATCTCCTGGAAGCGTTTCGTCGATGAGTCATTTTTCATTCAATGCGCAATTTCCAGCCTGGAAAATTATCAAAATCCACAGTTTAGGATATCTACTTTCAAATGGCCCTGGAAATTTTACTGGAATTCATCGAATTAATTAATTTTGAGCATTCTGAAAATTGACTGGAAATGAGGCCATTGCAACGGTTTTTCGTCATTTTTTCCATGTTTCCAGGCTCCAGGGAACGGGAAAACCAACGAGACCACCATTTTTTGACATGCTCTTTCGAATGGCATCAAAATTTTTGCAAAAAAAATTTCACTCAAAATCGCCAAAAATCACTGGCCTATAGCCCATGATTTTTTTGGTGAAAAAAATTTTTTGTTCCGAAATCAAATAAAAGGGGTCTCATTCGAAAGAGGACGCCAAAAGCAATTAGTTTGGAAGGTTTCACTGGAAAGTATCTCAATTTGACGGAACTGGAACGATTTTTGTATCTCCTGGAAGCGTTTCGTCGATGAGTCATTTTTCATTCAATGCGCAATTTCCAGCCTGGAAAATTATCAAAATCCACAGTTTAGGATATCTACTTTCAAATGGCCCTGGAAATTTTACTGGAATTCATCGAATTAATTAATTTTGAGCATTTTGAAAATTGACTGGAAATGAGGCCATTGCAACGGTTTTTCGTCATTTTTTCCATGTTTCCAGGCTCCAGGGAACGGGAAAACCAACGAGACCACCATTTTTTGACATGCTCTTTCCAATGGCATCAAAGTTTTTGCAAAAAAAATTTCACTCAAAATCGCCAAAAATCACTGGCCTATAGCCCATGATTTTTGTGGTGAAAAAAATTTTTTGTTCCGAAATCAAATAAAAGGGGTCTCATTCGAAAGAGGACGCCAAAAGCAATTAGTTTGGAAGGTTTCACTGGAAAGTATCTCAATTTGACGGAACTGGAACGATTTTTGTATCTCCTGGAAGCGTTTCGTCGATGAGTCATTTTTCATTCAATGCGCAATTTCCAGCCTGGAAAATTATCAAAATCCACAGTTTAGGATATCTACTTTCAAATGGCCCTGGAAATTTTACTGGAATTCATCGAATTAATTAATTTTGAGCATTTTGAAAATTGACTGGAAATGAGGCCATTGCAACGGTTTTTCGTCATTTTTTCCATGTTTCCAGGCTCCAGGGAACGGGAAAACCAACGAGACCACCATTTTTTGACATGCTCTTTCGAATGGCATCAAAGTTTTTGCAAAAAAAATTTCACTCAAAATCGCCAAAAATCACTGGCCTATAGCCCATGATTTTTTTGGTGAAAAAAATTTTTTGTTCCGAAATCAAATAAAAGGGGTCTCATTCGAAAGAGGACGCCAAAAGCAATTAGTTTGGAAGGTTTCACTGGAAAGTATCTCAATTTGACGGAACTGGAACGATTTTTGTATCTCCTGGAAGCGTTTCGTCGATGAGTCATTTTTCATTCAATGCGCAATTTCCAGCCTGGAAAATTATCAAAATCCACAGTTTAGGATATCTACTTTCAAATGGCCCTGGAAATTTTACTGGAATTCATCGAATTAATTAATTTTGAGCATTCTGAAAATTGACTGGAAATGAGGCCATTGCAACGGTTTTTCGTCATTTTTTCCATGTTTCCAGGCTCCAGGGAACGGGAAAACCAACGAGACCACCATTTTTTGACATGCTCTTTCGAATGGCATCAAAATTTTTGCAAAAAAAATTTCACTCAAAATCGCCAAAAATCACTGGCCTATAGCCCATGATTTTTGTGGTGAAAAAAATTTTTTGTTCCGAAATCAAATAAAAGGGGTCTCATTCGAAAGAGGACGCCAAGAGCAATTAGTTTGGAAGGTTTCACTGGAAAGTATCTCAATTTGACGGAACTGGAACGATTTTTGTATCTCCTGGAAGCGTTTCGTCGATGAGTCATTTTTCATTCAATGCGCAATTTCCAGCCTGGAAAATTATCAAAATCCACAGTTTAGAATATCTACTTTCAAATGGCCTGGAAATTTTACTGGAATTCATCGAATTAATTAATTTTGAGCATTCTGAAAATTGACTGGAAATGAGGCCATTGCAACGGTTTTTCGTCATTTTTTCCATGTTTCCAGGCTCCAGGGAACGGGAAAACCAACGAGACCACCATTTTTTGACATGCTCTTTCGAATGGCATCAAAATTTTTGCAAAAAAAATTTCACTCAAAATCGCCAAAAATCACTGGCCTATAGCCCAGGATTTTTGTGGTGAAAAAAATTTTTTGTTCCGAAATCAAATAAAAGGGGTCTCATTCGAAAGAGGACGCCAAAAGCAATTAGTTTGGAAGGTTTCACTGGAAAGTATCTCAATTTGACGGAACTGGAACGATTTTTGTATCTCCTGGAAGCGTTTCGTCGATGAGTCATTTTTCATTCAATGCGCAATTTCCAGCCTGGAAAATTATCAAAATCCACAGTTTAGGATATCTACTTTCAAATGGCCCTGGAAATTTTACTGGAATTCATCGAATTAATTAATTTTGAGCATTCTGAAAATTGACTGGAAATGAGGCTATTGCAACGGTTTTTCGTCATTTTTTCCATGTTTCCAGGCTCCAGGGAACGGGAAAACCAACGAGACCACCATTTTTTGACATGCTCTTTCGAATGGCATCAAAATTTTTGCAAAAAAAATTTCACTCAAAATCGCCAAAAATCACTAGCCCATGATTTTTGTGGTGAAAAAAATTTTTTGTTCCGAAATCAAATAAAAGGGGTCTCATTCGAAAGAGGACGCCAAAAGCAATTAGTTTGGAAGGTTTCACTGGAAAGTATCTCAATTTGACGGAACTGGAACGATTTTTGTATCTCCTGGAAGCGTTTCGTCGATGAGTCATTTTTCATTCAATGCGCAATTTCCAGCCTGGAAAATTATCAAAATCCACAGTTTAGGATATCTACTTTCAAATGGCCCTGGAAATTTTACTGGAATTCATCGAATTAATTAATTTTGAGCATTCTGAAAATTGACTGGAAATGAGGCCATTGCAACGGTTTTTCGTCATTTTTTCCATGTTTCCAGGCTCCAGGGAACGGGAAAACCAACGAGACCACCATTTTTTGACATGCTCTTTCGAATGGCATCAAAGTTTTTGCAAAAAAAATTTCACTCAAAATCGCCAAAAATCACTGGCCTATAGCCCATGATTTTTGTGGTGAAAAAAATTTTTTGTTCCGAAATCAAATAAAAGGGGTCTCATTCGAAAGAGGACGCCAAAAGCAATTAGTTTGGAAGGTTTCACTGGAAAGTATCTCAATTTGACGGAACTGGAACGATTTTTGTATCTCCTGGAAGCGTTTCGTCGATGAGTCATTTTTCATTCAATTCGCAATTTCCAGCCTGGAAAATTATCAAAATCCACAGTTTAGGATATCTACTTTCAAATGGCCCTGGAAATTTTACTGGAATTCATCGAATTAATTAATTTTGAGCATTCTGAAAATTGACTGGAAATGAGGCCATTGCAACGGTTTTTCGTCATTTTTTCCATGTTTCCAGGCTCCAGGGAACGGGAAAACCAACGAGACCACCATTTTTTGACATGCTCTTTCGAATGGCATCAAAATTTTTGCAAAAAAAATTTCACTCAAAATCGCCAAAAATCACTGGCCTATAGCCCATGATTTTTGTGGTGAAAAAAATTTTTTGTTCCGAAATCAAATAAAAGGGGTCTCATTCGAAAGAGGACGCCAAAAGCAATTAGTTTGGAAGGTTTCACTGGAAAGTATCTCAATTTGACGGAACTGGAACGATTTTTGTATCTCCTGGAAGCGTTTCGTCGATGAGTCATTTTTCATTCAATGCGCAATTTCCAGCCTGGAAAATTATCAAAATCCACAGTTTAGGATATCTACTTTCAAATGGCCCTGGAAATTTTACTGGAATTCATCGAATTAATTAATTTTGAGCATTCTGAAAATTGACTGGAAATGAGGCCATTGCAACGGTTTTTCGTCATTTTTTCCATGTTTCCAGGCTCCAGGGAACGGGAAAACCAACGAGACCACCATTTTTTGACATGCTCTTTCGAATGGCATCAAAGTTTTTGCAAAAAAAATTTCACTCAAAATCGCCAAAAATCACTGGCCTATAGCCCATGATTTTTGTGGTGAAAAAAATTTTTTGTTCCGAAATCAAATAAAAGGGGTCTCATTCGAAAGAGGACGCCAAAAGCAATTAGTTTGGAAGGTTTCACTGGAAAGTATCTCAATTTGACGGAACTGGAACGATTTTTGTATCTCCTGGAAGCGTTTCGTCGATGAGTCATTTTTCATTCAATGCGCAATTTCCAGCCTGGAAAATTATCAAAATCCACAGTTTAGAATATCTACTTTCAAATGGCCCTGGAAATTTTACTGGAATTCATCGAATTAATTAATTTTGAGCATTCTGAAAATTGACTGGAAATGAGGCTATTGCAACGGTTTTTCGTCATTTTTTCCATGTTTCCAGGCTCCAGGGAACGGGAAAACCAACGAGACCACCATTTTTTGACATGCTCTTTCGAATGGCATCAAAATTTTTGCAAAAAAAATTTCACTCAAAATCGCCAAAAATCACTAGCCCATGATTTTTGTGGTGAAAAAAATTTTTTGTTCCGAAATCAAATAAAAGGGGTCTCATTCGAAAGAGGACGCCAAAAGCAATTAGTTTGGAAGGTTTCACTGGAAAGTATCTCAATTTGACGGAACTGGAACGATTTTTGTATCTCCTGGAAGCGTTTCGTCGATGAGTCATTTTTCATTCAATGCGCAATTTCCAGCCTGGAAAATTATCAAAATCCACAGTTTAGGATATCTACTTTCAAATGGCCCTGGAAATTTTACTGGAATTCATCGAATTAATTAATTTTGAGCATTCTGAAAATTGACTGGAAATGAGGCCATTGCAACGGTTTTTCGTCATTTTTTCCATGTTTCCAGGCTCCAGGGAACGGGAAAACCAACGAGACCACCATTTTTTGACATGCTCTTTCGAATGGCATCAAAATTTTTGCAAAAAAAATTTCACTCAAAATCGCCAAAAATCACTGGCCTATAGCCCATGATTTTTTTGGTGAAAAAAATTTTCTGTTCCGAAATCAAATAAAAGGGGTCTCATTCGAAAGAGGACGCCAAAAGCAATTAGTTTGGAAGGTTTCACTGGAAAGTATCTCAATTTGACGGAACTGGAACGATTTTTGTATCTCCTGGAAGCGTTTCGTCGATGAGTCATTTTTCATTCAATGCGCAATTTCCAGCCTGGAAAATTATCAAAATCCACAGTTTAGAATATCTACTTTCAAATGGCCCTGGAAATTTTACTGGAATTCATCGAATTAATTAATTTTAAGCATTCTGAAAATTGACTGGAAATGAGGCCATTGCAACGGTTTTTCGTCATTTTTTCCATGTTTCCAGGCTCCAGGGAACGGGAAAACCAACGAGACCACCATTTTTTGACATGCTCTTTCGAATGGCATCAAAATTTTTGCAAAAAAAATTTCACTCAAAATCGCCAAAAATCACTGGCCTATAGCCCATGATTTTTTTGGTGAAAAAAATTTTTTGTTCCGAAATCAAATAAAAGGGGTCTCATTCGAAAGAGGACGCCAAAAGCAATTAGTTTGGAAGGTTTCACTGGAAAGTATCTCAATTTGACGGAACTGGAACGATTTTTGTATCTCCTGGAAGCGTTTCGTCGATGAGTCATTTTTCATTCAATGCGCAATTTCCAGCCTGGAAAATTATCAAAATCCACAGTTTAGAATATCTACTTTCAAATGGCCCTGGAAATTTTACTGGAATTCATCGAATTAATTAATTTTGAGCATTCTGAAAATTGACTGGAAATGAGGCCATTGCAACGGTTTTTCGTCATTTTTTCCATGTTTCCAGGCTCCAGGGAACGGGAAAACCAACGAGACCACCATTTTTTGACATGCTCTTTCGAATGGCATCAAAATTTTTGCAAAAAAAATTTCACTCAAAATCGCCAAAAATCACTGGCCTATAGCCCATGATTTTTTTGGTGAAAAAAATTTTTTGTTCCGAAATCAAATAAAAGGGGTCTCATTCGAAAGAGGACGCCAAAAGCAATTAGTTTGGAAGGTTTCACTGGAAAGTATCTCAATTTGACGGAACTGGAACGATTTTTGTATCTCCTGGAAGCGTTTCGTCGATGAGTCATTTTTCATTCAATGCGCAATTTCCAGCCTGGAAAATTATCAAAATCCACAGTTTAGGATATCTACTTTCAAATGGCCCTGGAAATTTTACTGGAATTCATCGAATTAATTAATTTTGAGCATTCTGAAAATTGACTGGAAATGAGGCCATTGCAACGGTTTTTCGTCATTTTTTCCATGTTTCCAGGCTCCAGGGAACGGGAAAACCAACGAGACCACCATTTTTTGACATGCTCTTTCGAATGGCATCAAAATTTTTGCAAAAAAAATTTCACTCAAAATCGCCAAAAATCACTGGCCTATAGCCCATGATTTTTTTGGTGAAAAAAATTTTCTGTTCCGAAATCAAATAAAAGGGGTCTCATTCGAAAGAGGACGCCAAAAGCAATTAGTTTGGAAGGTTTCACTGGAAAGTATCTCAATTTGACGGAACTGGAACGATTTTTGTATCTCCTGGAAGCGTTTCGTCGATGAGTCATTTTTCATTCAATGCGCAATTTCCAGCCTGGAAAATTATCAAAATCCACAGTTTAGAATATCTACTTTCAAATGGCCCTGGAAATTTTACTGGAATTCATCGAATTAATTAATTTTAAGCATTCTGAAAATTGACTGGAAATGAGGCCATTGCAACGGTTTTTCGTCATTTTTTCCATGTTTCCAGGCTCCAGGGAACGGGAAAACCAACGAGACCACCATTTTTTGACATGCTCTTTCGAATGGCATCAAAATTTTTGCAAAAAAAATTTCACTCAAAATCGCCAAAAATCACTGGCCTATAGCCCATGATTTTTTTGGTGAAAAAAATTTTTTGTTCCGAAATCAAATAAAAGGGGTCTCATTCGAAAGAGGACGCCAAAAGCAATTAGTTTGGAAGGTTTCACTGGAAAGTATCTCAATTTGACGGAACTGGAACGATTTTTGTATCTCCTGGAAGCGTTTCGTCGATGAGTCATTTTTCATTCAATGCGCAATTTCCAGCCTGGAAAATTATCAAAATCCACAGTTTAGAATATCTACTTTCAAATGGCCCTGGAAATTTTACTGGAATTCATCGAATTAATTAATTTTGAGCATTCTGAAAATTGACTGGAAATGAGGCCATTGCAACGGTTTTTCGTCATTTTTTCCATGTTTCCAGGCTCCAGGGAACGGGAAAACCAACGAGACCACCATTTTTTGACATGCTCTTTCGAATGGCATCAAAATTTTTGCAAAAAAAATTTCACTCAAAATCGCCAAAAATCACTGGCCTATAGCCCATGATTTTTTTGGTGAAAAAAATTTTTTGTTCCGAAATCAAATAAAAGGGGTCTCATTCGAAAGAGGACGCCAAAAGCAATTAGTTTGGAAGGTTTCACTGGAAAGTATCTCAATTTGACGGAACTGGAACGATTTTTGTATCTCCTGGAAGCGTTTCGTCGATGAGTCATTTTTCATTCAATGCGCAATTTCCACCCTGGAAAATTATCAAAATCCACAGTTTAGGATATCTACTTTCAAATGGCCCTGGAAATTGTACTGGAATTCATTGAATTAATTAATTTTGAGCATTCTGAAAATTGACTGGAAATGAGGCCATTGCAACGGTTTTTCGTCATTTTTTCCATGTTTCCAGGCTCCAGGGAACGGGAAAACCAACGAGACCACCATTTTTTGACATGCTCTTTCGAATGGCATCAAAATTTTTGCAAAAAAAATTTCACTCAAAATCGCCAAAAATCACTGGCCTATAGCCCATGATTTTTTTGGTGAAAAAAATTTTTTGTTCCGAAATCAAATAAAAGGGGTCTCATTCGAAAGAGGACGCCAAAAGCAATTAGTTTGGAAGGTTTCACTGGAAAGTATCTCAATTTGACGGAACTGGAACGATTTTTGTATCTCCTGGAAGCGTTTCGTCGATGAGTCATTTTTCATTCAATGCGCAATTTCCAGCCTGGAAAATTATCAAAATCCACAGTTTAGGATATCTACTTTCAAATGGCCCTGGAAATTTTACTGGAATTCATCGAATTAATTAATTTTGAGCATTCTGAAAATTGACTGGAAATGAGGCCATTGCAACGGTTTTTCGTCATTTTTTCCATGTTTCCAGGCTCCAGGGAACGGGAAAACCA
Organism: Leptarthrus brevirostris; assembly: GCA_964036015.1. NCBI lineage: Eukaryota > Metazoa > Arthropoda > Insecta > Diptera > Asilidae > Leptarthrus > Leptarthrus brevirostris. Next base: position 14,979,404 of record OZ038373.1, read on the forward strand.
ACGAGACCACCATTTTTTGACATGCTCTTTCGAATGGCATCAAAGTTTTTGCAAAAAAAATTTCACTCAAAATCGCCAAAAATCACTGGCCTATAGCCCATGATTTTTTTGGTGAAAAAAATTTTTTGTTCCGAAATCAAATAAAAGGGGTCTCATTCGAAAGAGGACGCCAAAAGCAATTAGTTTGGAAGGTTTCACTGGAAAGTATCTCAATTTGACGGAACTGGAACGATTTTTGTATCTCCTGGAAGCGTTTCGTCGATGAGTCATTTTTCATTCAATGCGCAATTTCCAGCCTGGAAAATTATCAAAATCCACAGTTTAGGATATCTACTTTCAAATGGCCCTGGAAATTGTACTGGAATTCATTGAATTAATTAATTTTGAGCATTCTGAAAATTGACTGGAAATGAGGCCATTGCAACGGTTTTTCGTCATTTTTTCCATGTTTCCAGGCTCCAGGGAACGGGAAAACCAACGAGACCACCATTTTTTGACATGCTCTTTCGAATGGCATCAAAGTTTTTGCAAAAAAAATTTCACTCAAAATCGCCAAAAATCACTGGCCTATAGCCCATGAAATTTTTGGTGAAAAAAATTTTTTGTTCCGAAATCAAATAAAAGGGGTCTCATTCGAAAGAGGACGCCAAAAGCAATTAGTTTGGAAGGTTTCACTGGAAAGTATCTCAATTTGACGGAACTGGAACGATTTTTGTATCTCCTGGAAGCGTTTCGTCGATGAGTCATTTTTCATTCAATGCGCAATTTCCAGCCTGGAAAATTATCAAAATCCACAGTTTAGGATATCTACTTTCAAATGGCCCTGGAAATTTTACTGGAATTCATCGAATTAATTAATTTTGAGCATTCTGAAAATTGACTGGAAATGAGGCCATTGCAACGGTTTTTCGTCATTTTTTCCATGTTTCCAGGCTCCAGGGAACGGGAAAACCAACGAGACCACCATTTTTTGACATGCTCTTTCCAATGGCATCAAAGTTTTTGCAAAAAAAATTTCACTCAAAATCGCCAAAAATCACTGGCCTATAGCCCATGATTTTTGTGGTGAAAAAAATTTTTTGTTCCGAAATCAAATAAAAGGGGTCTCATTCGAAAGAGGACGCCAAAAGCAATTAGTTTGGAAGGTTTCACTGGAAAGTATCTCAATTTGACGGAACTGGAACGATTTTTGTATCTCCTGGAAGCGTTTCGTCGATGAGTCATTTTTCATTCAATTCGCAATTTCCAGCCTGGAAAATTATCAAAATCCACAGTTTAGGATATCTACTTTCAAATGGCCCTGGAAATTGTACTGGAATTCATTGAATTAATTAATTTTGAGCATTCTGAAAATTGACTGGAAATGAGGCCATTGCAACGGTTTTTCGTCATTTTTTCCATGTTTCCAGGCTCCAGGGAACGGGAAAACCAACGAGACCACCATTTTTTGACATGCTCTTTCGAATGGCATCAAAATTTTTGCAAAAAAAATTTCACTCAAAATCGCCAAAAATCACTGGCCTATAGCCCATGATTTTTTTGGTGAAAAAAATTTTTTGTTCCGAAATCAAATAAAAGGGGTCTCATTCGAAAGAGGACGCCAAAAGCAATTAGTTTGGAAGGTTTCACTGGAAAGTATCTCAATTTGACGGAACTGGAACGATTTTTGTATCTCCTGGAAGCGTTTCGTCGATGAGTCATTTTTCATTCAATGCGCAATTTCCAGCCTGGAAAATTATCAAAATCCACAGTTTAGGATATCTACTTTCAAATGGCCCTGGAAATTTTACTGGAATTCATCGAATTAATTAATTTTGAGCATTCTGAAAATTGACTGGAAATGAGGCCATTGCAACGGTTTTTCGTCATTTTTTCCATGTTTCCAGGCTCCAGGGAACGGGAAAACCAACGAGACCACCATTTTTTGACATGCTCTTTCGAATGGCATCAAAATTTTTGCAAAAAAAATTTCACTCAAAATCGCCAAAAATCACTGGCCTATAGCCCATGATTTTTGTGGTGAAAAAAATTTTTTGTTCCGAAATCAAATAAAAGGGGTCTCATTCGAAAGAGGACGCCAAAAGCAATTAGTTTGGAAGGTTTCACTGGAAAGTATCTCAATTTGACGGAACTGGAACGATTTTTGTATCTCCTGGAAGCGTTTCGTCGATGAGTCATTTTTCATTCAATGCGCAATTTCCAGCCTGGAAAATTATCAAAATCCACAGTTTAGGATATCTACTTTCAAATGGCCCTGGAAATTGTACTGGAATTCATTGAATTAATTAATTTTGAGCATTCTGAAAATTGACTGGAAATGAGGCCATTGCAACGGTTTTTCGTCATTTTTTCCATGTTTCCAGGCTCCAGGGAACGGGAAAACCAACGAGACCACCATTTTTTGACATGCTCTTTCGAATGGCATCAAAGTTTTTGCAAAAAAAATTTCACTCAAAATCGCCAAAAATCACTGGCCTATATATAGCCCATGATTTTTTTGGTGAAAAAATTTTTTTGTTCCGAAATCAAATAAAAGGGGTCTCATTCGAAAGAGGACGCCAAAAGCAATTAGTTTGGAAGGTTTCACTGGAAAGTATCTCAATTTGACGGAACTGGAACGATTTTTGTATCTCCTGGAAGCGTTTCGTCGATGAGTCATTTTTCATTCAATGCGCAATTTCCAGCCTGGAAAATTATCAAAATCCACAGTTTAGGATATCTACTTTCAAATGGCCCTGGAAATTTTACTGGAATTCATCGAATTAATTAATTTTGAGCATTCTGAAAATTGACTGGAAATGAGGCCATTGCAACGGTTTTTCGTCATTTTTTCCATGTTTCCAGGCTCCAGGGAACGGGAAAACCAACGAGACCACCATTTTTTGACATGCTCTTTCGAATGGCATCAAAGTTTTTGCAAAAAAAATTTCACTCAAAATCGCCAAAAATCACTGGCCTATAGCCCATGATTTTTGTGGTGAAAAAAATTTTTTGTTCCGAAATCAAATAAAAGGGGTCTCATTCGAAAGAGGACGCTAAAAGCAATTAGTTTGGAAGGTTTCACTGGAAAGTATCTCAATTTGACGGAACTGGAACGATTTTTGTATCTCCTGGAAGCGTTTCGTCGATGAGTCATTTTTCATTCAATGCGCAATTTCCAGCCTGGAAAATTATCAAAATCCACAGTTTAGAATATCTACTTTCAAATGGCCCTGGAAATTTTACTGGAATTCATCGAATTAATTAATTTTGAGCATTCTGAAAATTGACTGGAAATGAGGCCATTGCAACGGTTTTTCGTCATTTTTTCCATGTTTCCAGGCTCCAGGGAACGGGAAAACCAACGAGACCACCATTTTTTGACATGCTCTTTCGAATGGCATCAAAATTTTTGCAAAAAAAATTTCACTCAAAATCGCCAAAAATCACTGGCCTATAGCCCATGATTTTTGTGGTGAAAAAAATTTTTTGTTCCGAAATCAAATAAAAGGGGTCTCATTCGAAAGAGGACGCCAAAAGCAATTAGTTTGGAAGGTTTCACTGGAAAGTATCTCAATTTGACGGAACTGGAACGATTTTTGTATCTGCTGGAAGCGTTTCGTCGATGAGTCATTTTTCATTCAATGCGCAATTTCCAGCCTGGAAAATTATCAAAATCCACAGTTTAGAATATCTACTTTCAAATGGCCCTGGAAATTTTACTGGAATTCATCGAATTAATTAATTTTGAGCATTCTGAAAATTGACTGGAAATGAGGCCATTGCAACGGTTTTTCGTCATTTTTTCCATGTTTCCAGGCTCCAGGGAACGGGAAAACCAACGAGACCACCATTTTTTGACATGCTCTTTCGAATGGCATCAAAATTTTTGCAAAAAAAATTTCACTCAAAATCGCCAAAAATCACTGGCCTATAGCCCATGATTTTTGTGGTGAAAAAAATTTTTTGTTCCGAAATCAAATAAAAGGGGTCTCATTCGAAAGAGGACGCCAAAAGCAATTAGTTTGGAAGGTTTCACTGGAAAGTATCTCAATTTGACGGAACTGGAACGATTTTTGTATCTCCTGGAAGCGTTTCGTCGATGAGTCATTTTTCATTCAATGCGCAATTTCCAGCCTGGAAAATTATCAAAATCCACAGTTTAGGATATCTACTTTCAAATGGCCCTGGAAATTTTACTGGAATTCATCGAATTAATTAATTTTGACCATTCTGAAAATTGACTGGAAATGAGGCCATTGCAACGGTTTTTCGTCATTTTTTCCATGTTTCCAGGCTCCAGCGAACGGGAAAACCAACGAGACCACCATTTTTTGACATGCTCTTTCGAATGGCATCAAAATTTTTGCAAAAAAAATTTCACTCAAAATCGCCAAAAATCACTGGCCTATAGCCCATGATTTTTGTGGTGAAAAAAATTTTTTGTTCCGAAATCAAATAAAAGGGGTCTCATTCGAAAGAGGACGCCAAAAGCAATTAGTTTGGAAGGTTTCACTGGAAAGTATCTCAATTTGACGGAACTGGAACGATTTTTGTATCTGCTGGAAGCGTTTCGTCGATGAGTCATTTTTCATTCAATGCGCAATTTCCAGCCTGGAAAATTATCAAAATCCACAGTTTAGGATATCTACTTTCAAATGGCCCTGGAAATTTTACTGGAATTCATCGAATTAATTAATTTTGAGCATTCTGAAAATTGACTGGAAATGAGGCTATTGCAACGGTTTTTCGTCATTTTTTCCATGTTTCCAGGCTCCAGGGAACGGGAAAACCAACGAGACCACCATTTTTTGACATGCTCTTTCGAATGGCATCAAAATTTTTGCAAAAAAAATTTCACTCAAAATCGCCAAAAATCACTGGCCTATAGCCCATGATTTTTTTGGTGAAAAAAATTTTTTGTTCCGAAATCAAATAAAAGGGGTCTCATTCGAAAGAGGACGCCAAAAGCAATTAGTTTGGAAGGTTTCACTGGAAAGTATCTCAATTTGACGGAACTGGAACGATTTTTGTATCTGCTGGAAGCGTTTCGTCGATGAGTCATTTTTCATTCAATGCGCAATTTCCAGCCTGGAAAATTATCAAAATCCACAGTTTAGGATATCTACTTTCAAATGGCCCTGGAAATTTTACTGGAATTCATCGAATTAATTAATTTTGAGCATTCTGAAAATTGACTGGAAATGAGGCTATTGCAACGGTTTTTCGTCATTTTTTCCATGTTTCCAGGCTCCAGGGAACGGGAAAACCAACTAGACCACCATTTTTTGACATGCTCTTTCGAATGGCATCAACAGTTTTGCAAAAAAAATTTCACTCAAAATCGCCAAAAATCACTGGTGATTTTTTTGGTGAAAAAAATTTTTTCTTCCGAAATCAAATAAAAGGGGTCTCATTCGAAAGAGGACGCCAAAAGCAATTAGTTTGGAAGGTTTCACTGGAAAGTATCTCAATTTGACGGAACTGGAACGATTTTTGTATCTCCTGGAAGCGTTTCGTCGATGAGTCATTTTTCATTCAATGCGCAATTTCCAGCCTGGAAAATTATCAAAATCGACAGTTTAGGATATCTACTTTCAAATGGCCCTGGAAATTTTACTGGAATTCATCGAATTAATTAATTTTGAGCATTCTGAAAATTGACTGGAAATGAGGCCATTGCAACGGTTTTTCGTCATTTTTTCCATGTTTCCAGGCTCCAGGGAACGGGAAAACCAACGAGACCACCATTTTTTGACATGCTCTTTCGAATGGCATCAAAGTTTTTGCAAAAAAAATTTCACTCAAAATCGCCAAAAATCACTGGCCTATAGCCCATGATTTTTTTGGTGAAAAAAATTTTTTGTTCCGAAATCAAATAAAAGGGGTCTCATTCGAAAGAGGACGCCAAAAGCAATTAGTTTGGAAGGTTTCACTGGAAAGTATCTCAATTTGACGGAACTGGAACGATTTTTGTATCTCCTGGAAGCGTTTCGTCGATGAGTCATTTTTCATTCAATGCGCAATTTCCAGCCTGGAAAATTATCAAAATCCACAGTTTAGGATATCTACTTTCAAATGGCCCTGGAAATTGTACTGGAATTCATTGAATTAATTAATTTTGAGCATTCTGAAAATTGACTGGAAATGAGGCCATTGCAACGGTTTTTCGTCATTTTTTCCATGTTTCCAGGCTCCAGGGAACGGGAAAACCAACGAGACCACCATTTTTTGACATGCTCTTTCGAATGGCATCAAAATTTTTGCAAAAAAAATTTCACTCAAAATCGCCAAAAATCACTGGCCTATAGCCCATGATTTTTTTGGTGAAAAAAATTTTTTGTTCCGAAATCAAATAAAAGGGGTCTCATTCGAAAGAGGACGCCAAAAGCAATTAGTTTGGAAGGTTTCACTGGAAAGTATCTCAATTTGACGGAACTGGAACGATTTTTGTATCTCCTGGAAGCGTTTCGTCGATGAGTCATTTTTCATTCAATGCGCAATTTCCAGCCTGGAAAATTATCAAAATCCACAGTTTAGGATATCTACTTTCAAATGGCCCTGGAAATTTTACTGGAATTCATCGAATTAATTAATTTTGAGCATTCTGAAAATTGACTGGAAATGAGGCCATTGCAACGGTTTTTCGTCATTTTTTCCATGTTTCCAGGCTCCAGGGAACGGGAAAACCAACGAGACCACCATTTTTTGACATGCTCTTTCGAATGGCATCAAAGTTTTTGCAAAAAAAATTTCACTCAAAATCGCCAAAAATCACTGGCCTATAGCCCATGATTTTTTTGGTGAAAAAAATTTTTTGTTCCGAAATCAAATAAAAGGGGTCTCATTCGAAAGAGGACGCCAAAAGCAATTAGTTTGGAAGGTTTCACTGGAAAGTATCTCAATTTGACGGAACTGGAACGATTTTTGTATCTCCTGGAAGCGTTTCGTCGATGAGTCATTTTTCATTCAATGCGCAATTTCCAGCCTGGAAAATTATCAAAATCCACAGTTTAGGATATCTACTTTCAAATGGCCCTGGAAATTGTACTGGAATTCATTGAATTAATTAATTTTGAGCATTCTGAAAATTGACTGGAAATGAGGCCATTGCAACGGTTTTTCGTCATTTTTTCCATGTTTCCAGGCTCCAGGGAACGGGAAAACCAACGAGACCACCATTTTTTGACATGCTCTTTCGAATGGCATCAAAGTTTTTGCAAAAAAAATTTCACTCAAAATCGCCAAAAATCACTGGCCTATAGCCCATGATTTTTTTGGTGAAAAAAATTTTTTGTTCCGAAATCAAATAAAAGGGGTCTCATTCGAAAGAGGACGCCAAAAGCAATTAGTTTGGAAGGTTTCACTGGAAAGTATCTCAATTTGACGGAACTGGAACGATTTTTGTATCTCCTGGAAGCGTTTCGTCGATGAGTCATTTTTCATTCAATGCGCAATTTCCAGCCTGGAAAATTATCAAAATCCACAGTTTAGGATATCTACTTTCAAATGGCCCTGGAAATTTTACTGGAATTCATCGAATTAATTAATTTTGAGCATTCTGAAAATTGACTGGAAATGAGGCCATTGCAACGGTTTTTCGTCATTTTTTCCATGTTTCCAGGCTCCAGGGAACGGGAAAACCAACGAGACCACCATTTTTTGACATGCTCTTTCCAATGGCATCAAAGTTTTTGCAAAAAAAATTTCACTCAAAATCGCCAAAAATCACTGGCCTATAGCCCATGATTTTTGTGGTGAAAAAAATTTTTTGTTCCGAAATCAAATAAAAGGGGTCTCATTCGAAAGAGGACGCCAAAAGCAATTAGTTTGGAAGGTTTCACTGGAAAGTATCTCAATTTGACGGAACTGGAACGATTTTTGTATCTCCTGGAAGCGTTTCGTCGATGAGTCATTTTTCATTCAATGCGCAATTTCCACCCTGGAAAATTATCAAAATCCACAGTTTAGGATATCTACTTTCAAATGGCCCTGGAAATTGTACTGGAATTCATTGAATTAATTAATTTTGAGCATTCTGAAAATTGACTGGAAATGAGGCCATTGCAACGGTTTTTCGTCATTTTTTCCATGTTTCCAGGCTCCAGGGAACGGGAAAACCAACGAGACCACCATTTTTTGACATGCTCTTTCGAATGGCATCAAAATTTTTGCAAAAAAAATTTCACTCAAAATCGCCAAAAATCACTGGCCTATAGCCCATGATTTTTTTGGTGAAAAAAATTTTTTGTTCCGAAATCAAATAAAAGGGGTCTCATTCGAAAGAGGACGCCAAAAGCAATTAGTTTGGAAGGTTTCACTGGAAAGTATCTCAATTTGACGGAACTGGAACGATTTTTGTATCTCCTGGAAGCGTTTCGTCGATGAGTCATTTTTCATTCAATGCGCAATTTCCAGCCTGGAAAATTATCAAAATCCACAGTTTAGGATATCTACTTTCAAATGGCCCTGGAAATTTTACTGGAATTCATCGAATTAATTAATTTTGAGCATTCTGAAAATTGACTGGAAATGAGGCCATTGCAACGGTTTTTCGTCATTTTTTCCATGTTTCCAGGCTCCAGGGAACGGGAAAACCAACGAGACCACCATTTTTTGACATGCTCTTTCGAATGGCATCAAAATTTTTGCAAAAAAAATTTCACTCAAAATCGCCAAAAATCACTGGCCTATAGCCCATGATTTTTGTGGTGAAAAAAATTTTTTGTTCCGAAATCAAATAAAAGGGGTCTCATTCGAAAGAGGACGCCAAAAGCAATTAGTTTGGAAGGTTTCACTGGAAAGTATCTCAATTTGACGGAACTGGAACGATTTTTGTATCTCCTGGAAGCGTTTCGTCGATGAGTCATTTTTCATTCAATGCGCAATTTCCAGCCTGGAAAATTATCAAAATCCACAGTTTAGGATATCTACTTTCAAATGGCCCTGGAAATTGTACTGGAATTCATTGAATTAATTAATTTTGAGCATTCTGAAAATTGACTGGAAATGAGGCCATTGCAACGGTTTTTCGTCATTTTTTCCATGTTTCCAGGCTCCAGGGAACGGGAAAACCAACGAGACCACCATTTTTTGACATGCTCTTTCGAATGGCATCAAAGTTTTTGCAAAAAAAATTTCACTCAAAATCGCCAAAAATCACTGGCCTATATATAGCCCATGATTTTTTTGGTGAAAAAATTTTTTTGTTCCGAAATCAAATAAAAGGGGTCTCATTCGAAAGAGGACGCCAAAAGCAATTAGTTTGGAAGGTTTCACTGGAAAGTATCTCAATTTGACGGAACTGGAACGATTTTTGTATCTCCTGGAAGCGTTTCGTCGATGAGTCATTTTTCATTCAATGCGCAATTTCCAGCCTGGAAAATTATCAAAATCCACAGTTTAGGATATCTACTTTCAAATGGCCCTGGAAATTTTACTGGAATTCATCGAATTAATTAATTTTGAGCATTCTGAAAATTGACTGGAAATGAGGCCATTGCAACGGTTTTTCGTCATTTTTTCCATGTTTCCAGGCTCCAGGGAACGGGAAAACCAACGAGACCACCATTTTTTGACATGCTCTTTCGAATGGCATCAAAGTTTTTGCAAAAAAAATTTCACTCAAAATCGCCAAAAATCACTGGCCTATAGCCCATGATTTTTGTGGTGAAAAAAATTTTTTGTTCCGAAATCAAATAAAAGGGGTCTCATTCGAAAGAGGACGCTAAAAGCAATTAGTTTGGAAGGTTTCACTGGAAAGTATCTCAATTTGACGGAACTGGAACGATTTTTGTATCTCCTGGAAGCGTTTCGTCGATGAGTCATTTTTCATTCAATGCGCAATTTCCAGCCTGGAAAATTATCAAAATCCACAGTTTAGAATATCTACTTTCAAATGGCCCTGGAAATTTTACTGGAATTCATCGAATTAATTAATTTTGAGCATTCTGAAAATTGACTGGAAATGAGGCCATTGCAACGGTTTTTCGTCATTTTTTCCATGTTTCCAGGCTCCAGGGAACGGGAAAACCAACGAGACCACCATTTTTTGACATGCTCTTTCGAATGGCATCAAAATTTTTGCAAAAAAAATTTCACTCAAAATCGCCAAAAATCACTGGCCTATAGCCCATGATTTTTGTGGTGAAAAAAATTTTTTGTTCCGAAATCAAATAAAAGGGGTCTCATTCGAAAGAGGACGCCAAAAGCAATTAGTTTGGAAGGTTTCACTGGAAAGTATCTCAATTTGACGGAACTGGAACGATTTTTGTATCTGCTGGAAGCGTTTCGTCGATGAGTCATTTTTCATTCAATGCGCAATTTCCAGCCTGGAAAATTATCAAAATCCACAGTTTAGAATATCTACTTTCAAATGGCCCTGGAAATTTTACTGGAATTCATCGAATTAATTAATTTTGAGCATTCTGAAAATTGACTGGAAATGAGGCCATTGCAACGGTTTTTCGTCATTTTTTCCATGTTTCCAGGCTCCAGGGAACGGGAAAACCAACGAGACCACCATTTTTTGACATGCTCTTTCGAATGGCATCAAAATTTTTGCAAAAAAAATTTCACTCAAAATCGCCAAAAATCACTGGCCTATAGCCCATGATTTTTGTGGTGAAAAAAATTTTTTGTTCCGAAATCAAATAAAAGGGGTCTCATTCGAAAGAGGACGCCAAAAGCAATTAGTTTGGAAGGTTTCACTGGAAAGTATCTCAATTTGACGGAACTGGAACGATTTTTGTATCTCCTGGAAGCGTTTCGTCGATGAGTCATTTTTCATTCAATGCGCAATTTCCAGCCTGGAAAATTATCAAAATCCACAGTTTAGGATATCTACTTTCAAATGGCCCTGGAAATTTTACTGGAATTCATCGAATTAATTAATTTTGACCATTCTGAAAATTGACTGGAAATGAGGCCATTGCAACGGTTTTTCGTCATTTTTTCCATGTTTCCAGGCTCCAGCGAACGGGAAAACCAACGAGACCACCATTTTTTGACATGCTCTTTCGAATGGCATCAAAATTTTTGCAAAAAAAATTTCACTCAAAATCGCCAAAAATCACTGGCCTATAGCCCATGATTTTTGTGGTGAAAAAAATTTTTTGTTCCGAAATCAAATAAAAGGGGTCTCATTCGAAAGAGGACGCCAAAAGCAATTAGTTTGGAAGGTTTCACTGGAAAGTATCTCAATTTGACGGAACTGGAACGATTTTTGTATCTGCTGGAAGCGTTTCGTCGATGAGTCATTTTTCATTCAATGCGCAATTTCCAGCCTGGAAAATTATCAAAATCCACAGTTTAGGATATCTACTTTCAAATGGCCCTGGAAATTTTACTGGAATTCATCGAATTAATTAATTTTGAGCATTCTGAAAATTGACTGGAAATGAGGCCATTGCAACGGTTTTTCGTCATTTTTTCCATGTTTCCAGGCTCCAGGGAACGGGAAAACCAACGAGACCACCATTTTTTGACATGCTCTTTCGAATGGCATCAAAATTTTTGCAAAAAAAATTTCACTCAAAATCGCCAAAAATCACTGGCCTATAGCCCATGATTTTTGTGGTGAAAAAAATTTTTTGTTCCGAAATCAAATAAAAGGGGTCTCATTCGAAAGAGGACGCCAAAAGCAATTAGTTTGGAAGGTTTCACTGGAAAGTATCTCAATTTGACGGAACTGGAACGATTTTTGTATCTCCTGGAAGCGTTTCGTCGATGAGTCATTTTTCATTCAATGCGCAATTTCCAGCCTGGAAAATTATCAAAATCGACAGTTTAGGATATCTACTTTCAAATGGCCCTGGAAATTTTACTGGAATTCATCGAATTAATTAATTTTGAGCATTCTGAAAATTGACTGGAAATGAGGCCATTGCAACGGTTTTTCGTCATTTTTTCCATGTTTCCAGGCTCCAGGGAACGGGAAAACCAACGAGACCACCATTTTTTGACTTGCTCTTTCGAATGGCATCAAAATTTTTGCAAAAAAAATTTCACTCAAAATCGCCAAAAATCACTGGCCTATAGCCCATGATTTTTTTGGTGAAAAAAATTTTCTGTTCCGAAATCAAATAAAAGGGGTCTCATTCGAAAGAGGACGCCAAAAGCAATTAGTTTGGAAGGTTTCACTGGAAAGTATCTCAATTTGACGGAACTGGAACGATTTTTGTATCTCCTGGAAGCGTTTCGTCGATGAGTCATTTTTCATTCAATGCGCAATTTCCAGCCTGGAAAATTATCAAAATCCACAGTTTAGAATATCTACTTTCAAATGGCCCTGGAAATTTTACTGGAATTCATCGAATTAATTAATTTTGAGCATTCTGAAAATTGACTGGAAATGAGGCCATTGCAACGGTTTTTCGTCATTTTTTCCATGTTTCCAGGCTCCAGGGAACGGGAAAACCAACGAGACCACCATTTTTTGACATGCTCTTTCGAATGGCATCAAAATTTTTGCAAAAAAAATTTCACTCAAAATCGCCAAAAATCACTGGCCTATTATAGCCCATGATTTTTTTGGTGAAAAAAATTTTTTGTTCCGAAATCAAATAAAAGGGGTCTCATTCGAAAGAGGACGCCAAAAGCAATTAGTTTGGAAGGTTTCACTGGAAAGTATCTCAATTTGACGGAACTGGAACGATTTTTGTATCTCCTGGAAGCGTTTCGTCGATGAGTCATTTTTCATTCAATGCGCAATTTCCAGCCTGGAAAATTATCAAAATCCACAGTTTAGAATATCTACTTTCAAATGGCCCTGGAAATTTTACTGGAATTCATCGAATTAATTAATTTTGAGCATTCTGAAAATTGACTGGAAATGAGGCCATTGCAACGGTTTTTCGTCATTTTTTCCATGTTTCCAGGCTCCAGGGAACGGGAAAACCAACGAGACCACCATTTTTTGACTTGCTCTTTCGAATGGCATCAAAATTTTTGCAAAAAAAATTTCACTCAAAATCGCCAAAAATCACTGGCCTATAGCCCATGATTTTTTTGGTGAAAAAAATTTTCTGTTCCGAAATCAAATAAAAGGGGTCTCATTCGAAAGAGGACGCCAAAAGCAATTAGTTTGGAAGGTTTCACTGGAAAGTATCTCAATTTGACGGAACTGGAACGATTTTTGTATCTCCTGGAAGCGTTTCGTCGATGAGTCATTTTTCATTCAATGCGCAATTTCCAGCCTGGAAAATTATCAAAATCCACAGTTTAGAATATCTACTTTCAAATGGCCCTGGAAATTTTACTGGAATTCATCGAATTAATTAATTTTGAGCATTCTGAAAATTGACTGGAAATGAGGCCATTGCAACGGTTTTTCGTCATTTTTTCCATGTTTCCAGGCTCCAGGGAACGGGAAAACCAACGAGACCACCATTTTTTGACATGCTCTTTCGAATGGCATCAAAATTTTTGCAAAAAAAATTTCACTCAAAATCGCCAAAAATCACTGGCCTATTATAGCCCATGATTTTTTTGGTGAAAAAAATTTTTTGTTCCGAAATCAAATAAAAGGGGTCTCATTCGAAAGAGGACGCCAAAAGCAATTAGTTTGGAAGGTTTCACTGGAAAGTATCTCAATTTGACGGAACTGGAACGATTTTTGTATCTCCTGGAAGCGTTTCGTCGATGAGTCATTTTTCATTCAATGCGCAATTTCCAGCCTGGAAAATTATCAAAATCCACAGTTTAGAATATCTACTTTCAAATGGCCCTGGAAATTTTACTGGAATTCATCGAATTAATTAATTTTGAGCATTCTGAAAATTGACTGGAAATGAGGCCATTGCAACGGTTTTTCGTCATTTTTTCCATGTTTCCAGGCTCCAGGGAACGGGAAAACCAACGAGACCACCATTTTTTGACTTGCTCTTTCGAATGGCATCAAAATTTTTGCAAAAAAAATTTCACTCAAAATCGCCAAAAATCACTGGCCTATAGCCCATGATTTTTTTGGTGAAAAAAATTTTCTGTTCCGAAATCAAATAAAAGGGGTCTCATTCGAAAGAGGACGCCAAAAGCAATTAGTTTGGAAGGTTTCACTGGAAAGTATCTCAATTTGACGGAACTGGAACGATTTTTGTATCTCCTGGAAGCGTTTCGTCGATGAGTCATTTTTCATTCAATGCGCAATTTCCAGCCTGGAAAATTATCAAAATCCACAGTTTAGAATATCTACTTTCAAATGGCCCTGGAAATTTTACTGGAATTCATCGAATTAATTAATTTTGAGCATTCTGAAAATTGACTGGAAATGAGGCCATTGCAACGGTTTTTCGTCATTTTTTCCATGTTTCCAGGCTCCAGGGAACGGGAAAACCAACGAGACCACCATTTTTTGACTTGCTCTTTCGAATGGCATCAAAATTTTTGCAAAAAAAATTTCACTCAAAATCGCCAAAAATCACTGGCCTATAGCCCATGATTTTTTTGGTGAAAAAAATTTTCTGTTCCGAAATCAAATAAAAGGGGTCTCATTCGAAAGAGGACGCCAAAAGCAATTAGTTTGGAAGGTTTCACTGGAAAGTATCTCAATTTGACGGAACTGGAACGATTTTTGTATCTCCTGGAAGCGTTTCGTCGATGAGTCATTTTTCATTCAATGCGCAATTTCCAGCCTGGAAAATTATCAAAATCCACAGTTTAGAATATCTACTTTCAAATGGCCCTGGAAATTTTACTGGAATTCATCGAATTAATTAATTTTGAGCATTCTGAAAATTGACTGGAAATGAGGCCATTGCAACGGTTTTTCGTCATTTTTTCCATGTTTCCAGGCTCCAGGGAACGGGAAAACCAACGAGACCACCATTTTTTGACTTGCTCTTTCGAATGGCATCAAAATTTTTGCAAAAAAAATTTCACTCAAAATCGCCAAAAATCACTGGCCTATAGCCCATGATTTTTTTGGTGAAAAAAATTTTCTGTTCCGAAATCAAATAAAAGGGGTCTCATTCGAAAGAGGACGCCAAAAGCAATTAGTTTGGAAGGTTTCACTGGAAAGTATCTCAATTTGACGGAACTGGAACGATTTTTGTATCTCCTGGAAGCGTTTCGTCGATGAGTCATTTTTCATTCAATGCGCAATTTCCAGCCTGGAAAATTATCAAAATCCACAGTTTAGAATATCTACTTTCAAATGGCCCTGGAAATTTTACTGGAATTCATCGAATTAATTAATTTTGAGCATTCTGAAAATTGACTGGAAATGAGGCCATTGCAACGGTTTTTCGTCATTTTTTCCATGTTTCCAGGCTCCAGGGAACGGGAAAACCAACGAGACCACCATTTTTTGACTTGCTCTTTCGAATGGCATCAAAATTTTTGCAAAAAAAATTTCACTCAAAATCGCCAAAAATCACTGGCCTATAGCCCATGATTTTTTTGGTGAAAAAAATTTTCTGTTCCGAAATCAAATAAAAGGGGTCTCATTCGAAAGAGGACGCCAAAAGCAATTAGTTTGGAAGGTTTCACTGGAAAGTATCTCAATTTGACGGAACTGGAACGATTTTTGTATCTCCTGGAAGCGTTTCGTCGATGAGTCATTTTTCATTCAATGCGCAATTTCCAGCCTGGAAAATTATCAAAATCCACAGTTTAGAATATCTACTTTCAAATGGCCCTGGAAATTTTACTGGAATTCATCGAATTAATTAATTTTGAGCATTCTGAAAATTGACTGGAAATGAGGCCATTGCAACGGTTTTTCGTCATTTTTTCCATGTTTCCAGGCTCCAGGGAACGGGAAAACCAACGAGACCACCATTTTTTGACATGCTCTTTCGAATGGCATCAAAATTTTTGCAAAAAAAATTTCACTCAAAATCGCCAAAAATCACTGGCCTATTATAGCCCATGATTTTTTTGGTGAAAAAAATTTTTTGTTCCGAAATCAAATAAAAGGGGTCTCATTCGAAAGAGGACGCCAAAAGCAATTAGTTTGGAAGGTTTCACTGGAAAGTATCTCAATTTGACGGAACTGGAACGATTTTTGTATCTCCTGGAAGCGTTTCGTCGATGAGTCATTTTTCATTCAATGCGCAATTTCCAGCCTGGAAAATTATCAAAATCCACAGTTTAGAATATCTACTTTCAAATGGCCCTGGAAATTTTACTGGAATTCATCGAATTAATTAATTTTGAGCATTCTGAAAATTGACTGGAAATGAGGCCATTGCAACGGTTTTTCGTCATTTTTTCCATGTTTCCAGGCTCCAGGGAACGGGAAAACCAACGAGACCACCATTTTTTGACTTGCTCTTTCGAATGGCATCAACATTTTTGCAAAAAAAATTTCACTCAAAATCGCCAAAAATCACTGGCCTATAGCCCATGATTTTTTTGGTGAAAAAAATTTTCTGTTCCGAAATCAAATAAAAGGGGTCTCATTCGAAAGAGGACGCCAAAAGCAATTAGTTTGGAAGGTTTCACTGGAAAGTATCTCAATTTGACGGAACTGGAACGATTTTTGTATCTCCTGGAAGCGTTTCGTCGATGAGTCATTTTTCATTCAATGCGCAATTTCCAGCCTGGAAAATTATCAAAATCCACAGTTTAGAATATCTACTTTCAAATGGCCCTGGAAATTTTACTGGAATTCATCGAATTAATTAATTTTGAGCATTCTGAAAATTGACTGGAAATGAGGCCATTGCAACGGTTTTTCGTCATTTTTTCCATGTTTCCAGGCTCCAGGGAACGGGAAAACCAACGAGACCACCATTTTTTGACTTGCTCTTTCGAATGGCATCAAAATTTTTGCAAAAAAAATTTCACTCAAAATCGCCAAAAATCACTGGCCTATAGCCCATGATTTTTTTGGTGAAAAAAATTTTCTGTTCCGAAATCAAATAAAAGGGGTCTCATTCGAAAGAGGACGCCAAAAGCAATTAGTTTGGAAGGTTTCACTGGAAAGTATCTCAATTTGACGGAACTGGAACGATTTTTGTATCTCCTGGAAGCGTTTCGTCGATGAGTCATTTTTCATTCAATGCGCAATTTCCAGCCTGGAAAATTATCAAAATCCACAGTTTAGAATATCTACTTTCAAATGGCCCTGGAAATTTTACTGGAATTCATCGAATTAATTAATTTTGAGCATTCTGAAAATTGACTGGAAATGAGGCCATTGCAACGGTTTTTCGTCATTTTTTCCATGTTTCCAGGCTCCAGGGAACGGGAAAACCAACGAGACCACCATTTTTTGACTTGCTCTTTCGAATGGCATCAAAATTTTTGCAAAAAAAATTTCACTCAAAATCGCCAAAAATCACTGGCCTATAGCCCATGATTTTTTTGGTGAAAAAAATTTTCTGTTCCGAAATCAAATAAAAGGGGTCTCATTCGAAAGAGGACGCCAAAAGCAATTAGTTTGGAAGGTTTCACTGGAAAGTATCTCAATTTGACGGAACTGGAACGATTTTTGTATCTCCTGGAAGCGTTTCGTCGATGAGTCATTTTTCATTCAATGCGCAATTTCCAGCCTGGAAAATTATCAAAATCCACAGTTTAGAATATCTACTTTCAAATGGCCCTGGAAATTTTACTGGAATTCATCGAATTAATTAATTTTGAGCATTCTGAAAATTGACTGGAAATGAGGCCATTGCAACGGTTTTTCGTCATTTTTTCCATGTTTCCAGGCTCCAGGGAACGGGAAAACCAACGAGACCACCATTTTTTGACATGCTCTTTCGAATGGCATCAAAATTTTTGCAAAAAAAAATTTCACTCAAAATCGCCAAAAATCACTGGCCTATAGCCCATGATTTTTTTGGTGAAAAAAATTTTTTGTTCCGAAATCAAATAAAAGGGGTCTCATTCGAAAGAGGACGCCAAAAGCAATTAGTTTGGAAGGTTTCACTGGAAAGTATCTCAATTTGACGGAACTGGAACGATTTTTGTATCTCCTGGAAGCGTTTCGTCGATGAGTCATTTTTCATTCAATGCGCAATTTCCAGCCTGGAAAATTATCAAAATCCACAGTTTAGAATATCTACTTTCAAATGGCCCTGGAAATTTTACTGGAATTCATCGAATTAATTAATTTTAAGCATTCTGAAAATTGACTGGAAATGAGGCCATTGCAACGGTTTTTCGTCATTTTTTCCATGTTTCCAGGCTCCAGGGAACGGGAAAACCAACGAGACCACCATTTTTTGACATGCTCTTTCGAATGGCATCAAAATTTTTGCAAAAAAAATTTCACTCAAAATCGCCAAAAATCACTGGCCTATAGCCCATGATTTTTTTGGTGAAAAAAATTTTTTGTTCCGAAATCAAATAAAAGGGGTCTCATTCGAAAGAGGACGCCAAAAGCAATTAGTTTGGAAGGTTTCACTGGAAAGTATCTCAATTTGACGGAACTGGAACGATTTTTGTATCTCCTGGAAGCGTTTCGTCGATGAGTCATTTTTCATTCAATGCGCAATTTCCAGCCTGGAAAATTATCAAAATCCACAGTTTAGAATATCTACTTTCAAATGGCCCTGGAAATTTTACTGGAATTCATCGAATTAATTAATTTTGAGCATTCTGAAAATTGACTGGAAATGAGGCCATTGCAACGGTTTTTCGTCATTTTTTCCATGTTTCCAGGCTCCAGGGAACGGGAAAACCAACGAGACCACCATTTTTTGACATGCTCTTTCGAATGGCATCAAAATTTTTGCAAAAAAAAATTTCACTCAAAATCGCCAAAAATCACTGGCCTATAGCCCATGATTTTTTTGGTGAAAAAAATTTTTTGTTCCGAAATCAAATAAAAGGGGTCTCATTCGAAAGAGGACGCCAAAAGCAATTAGTTTGGAAGGTTTCACTGGAAAGTATCTCAATTTGACGGAACTGGAACGATTTTTGTATCTCCTGGAAGCGTTTCGTCGATGAGTCATTTTTCATTCAATGCGCAATTTTCAGCCTGGAAAATTATCAAAATCCACAGTTTAGAATATCTACTTTCAAATGGCCCTGGAAATTTTACTGGAATTCATCGAATTAATTAATTTTGAGCATTCTGAAAATTGACTGGAAATGAGGCCATTGCAACGGTTTTTCGTCATTTTTTCCATGTTTCCAGGCTCCAGGGAACGGGAAAACCAACGAGACCACCATTTTTTGACATGCTCTTTCGAATGGCATCAAAATTTTTGCAAAAAAAATTTCACTCAAAATCGCCAAAAATCACTGGCCTATAGCCCATGATTTTTTTGGTGAAAAAAATTTTTTGTTCCGAAATCAAATAAAAGGGGTCTCATTCGAAAGAGGACGCCAAAAGCAATTAGTTTGGAAGGTTTCACTGGAAAGTATCTCAATTTGACGGAACTGGAACGATTTTTGTATCTCCTGGAAGCGTTTCGTCGATGAGTCATTTTTCATTCAATGCGCAATTTTCAGCCTGGAAAATTATCAAAATCCACAGTTTAGAATATCTACTTTCAAATGGCCCTGGAAATTTTACTGGAATTCATCGAATTAATTAATTTTGAGCATTCTGAAAATTGACTGGAAATGAGGCCATTGCAACGGTTTTTCGTCATTTTTTCCATGTTTCCAGGCTCCAGGGAACGGGAAAACCAACGAGACCACCATTTTTTGACATGCTCTTTCGAATGGCATCAAAATTTTTGCAAAAAAAATTTCACTCAAAATCGCCAAAAATCACTGGCCTATAGCCCATGATTTTTTTGGTGAAAAAAATTTTCTGTTCCGAAATCAAATAAAAGGGGTCTCATTCGAAAGAGGACGCCAAAAGCAATTAGTTTGGAAGGTTTCACTGGAAAGTATCTCAATTTGACGGAACTGGAACGATTTTTGTATCTCCTGGAAGCGTTTCGTCGATGAGTCATTTTTCATTCAATGCGCAATTTCCAGCCTGGAAAATTATCAAAATCCACAGTTTAGAATATCTACTTTCAAATGGCCCTGGAAATTTTACTGGAATTCATCGAATTAATTAATTTTGAGCATTCTGAAAATTGACTGGAAATGAGGCCATTGCAACGGTTTTTCGTCATTTTTTCCATGTTTCCAGGCTCCAGGGAACGGGAAAACCAACGAGACCACCATTTTTTGACATGCTCTTTCGAATGGCATCAAAATTTTTGCAAAAAAAATTTCACTCAAAATCGCCAAAAATCACTGGCCTATAGCCCATGATTTTTTTGGTGAAAAAAATTTTTTGTTCCGAAATCAAATAAAAGGGGTCTCATTCGAAAGAGGACGCCAAAAGCAATTAGTTTGGAAGGTTTCACTGGAAAGTATCTCAATTTGACGGAACTGGAACGATTTTTGTATCTCCTGGAAGCGTTTCGTCGATGAGTCATTTTTCATTCAATGCGCAATTTTCAGCCTGGAAAATTATCAAAATCCACAGTTTAGAATATCTACTTTCAAATGGCCCTGGAAATTTTACTGGAATTCATCGAATTAATTAATTTTGAGCATTCTGAAAATTGACTGGAAATGAGGCCATTGCAACGGTTTTTCGTCATTTTTTCCATGTTTCCAGGCTCCAGGGAACGGGAAAACCAACGAGACCACCATTTTTTGACATGCTCTTTCGAATGGCATCAAAATTTTTGCAAAAAAAATTTCACTCAAAATCGCCAAAAATCACTGGCCTATAGCCCATGATTTTTTTGGTGAAAAAAATTTTCTGTTCCGAAATCAAATAAAAGGGGTCTCATTCGAAAGAGGACGCCAAAAGCAATTAGTTTGGAAGGTTTCACTGGAAAGTATCTCAATTTGACGGAACTGGAACGATTTTTGTATCTCCTGGAAGCGTTTCGTCGATGAGTCATTTTTCATTCAATGCGCAATTTCCAGCCTGGAAAATTATCAAAATCTACAGTTTAGAATATCTACTTTCAAATGGCCCTGGAAATTTTACTGGAATTCATCGAATTAATTAATTTTGAGCATTCTGAAAATTGACTGGAAATGAGGCCATTGCAACGGTTTTTCGTCATTTTTTCCATGTTTCCAGGCTCCAGGGAACGGGATTTTACCCACTTGAGCAGACTTTCTCACACATCCCTTGAACCCAAGGACTTAGTCTTCGACGTCGCCACGATCGCTGAATACTTGTCGAAATTGCCTAACGGAGTTGCGTGTGGCTCCAATGGTATCCCTTCTTCTTTCTTGAAAAAGTGCTTTGGTTTCTCATATTCTCTGTTATCTGTTTAACCTGTCTCTATACTGCGGCCGTTTCCCCTCATATTGGAAGGATTCTGCGATAATTCCCCTTCACAAGAAGGGCGACAAGTCTGACGTCTCCAATTATAGGCCCATCGCTAACTTGTTCCATGTTGCGAAGGTTTTTGAGGCCTTAGTCAGCGACATGCTTCGCTTTCACTGCAGACCCTAGCCGTACTCGGCTTCGTTAAGCGGTGGTCTAAAGAGCTCGACGACCCTTACTTAACTAGGCTCCTCTATTGCACCTTTGTCAGACTCCTCCTGGAATATGCTTGCGTGGTATGGGACCCTTACTCTGCTGTCCACTTCAACCGCATCGATGCCATCCAGTGCAGATTCCTTAAGTTCGCTCTTCGGGGCCTTTCATGGCGCGATCCTTTTTTCCTTCTCCCCCTATCATGCTAGACTCGAATTGATCTCGCTCGACTCACTCGAAATGAGGCACAGGATTTTTAAAATCACTTTTTTGTTGTATCTTTTGCAGGGAACGATCAACTCCCCCGAACTTCTCAACAATGTTGGTATTTGCGTCCCGGCCCGGTCCTTGAGGAGCGCCGACTTTTGCCATGTTCCTTTCCGTCGAACACTCTACGGAATGCACGATTGCGTCGATGTCACGCCTCCTTAATGAATGCTCAGCCTGCATCGAACTAGGTTGTTCTAGGCAGCAGTTGAAATACCCATTAAGGCTTTTTTTAAATAATGTTTAGTTCTAGTTATTTATTATTAATATTTTGTAATTTTTATTGTAGCAGCCAGCTTGGGCGAAACTGTTTAAGCTATTCATAACCCGGATGGTTCTTTCTCTTGGTGATGATGGCTTCCACCTCGCTCATCTAGTTCGATTGGTAGAAAGATCTTCCATTCTAATTACTCTACCGATAGCCTCGCCTTCCAAGGCGTCAAATTTGCTTCCTCGCAATAACGCATACCCTTAATCATCTCTGAATGATCTTAAGGTTTCTTATTCTAATGCAGGAGTCCTTTTTCAATACAATAACAAAACATCTGACCAAAAATGACTATATAACTGAGGAAATTAGGCTGTCAGGCGAGTTCTGCTCCGTTAATTTAAAAAAATTCCATCCCATTCGTTAATTTCATCCTTGTGAAAATTGCG
The DNA here is from genome assembly GCA_964036015.1 of Leptarthrus brevirostris. Classification (NCBI taxonomy): domain Eukaryota; kingdom Metazoa; phylum Arthropoda; class Insecta; order Diptera; family Asilidae; genus Leptarthrus; species Leptarthrus brevirostris. The sequence continues at coordinate 15,001,707 of OZ038373.1, forward strand.
ATCTGACGCCATATCCTAGTAGAGAAAACACCCTCGAATGGACCACAAAAAAATCCAGTCGAAAAAGTCCTTTAAACATGGAAAATAAAGCAAAAAACGATTTTCAAACGAAACATTTGCTTGCGTCCGTTTCTGGTGGTAAAACCAATTTTGTAGCTGAAAAATTCATTCTGACACCAAGCCACCATAATCGGCAGCAAGCAAATTTTCTTATTTGAAAAATTTTTTTGCTCCTATTTTCCTTGTTTTAAGGCCGTTTTTGACCGGATTTTTGTTGTGGTCCCTTCTAGGATGTTTTCTCTACCAGGAAATGAAGTCAGAGTCTGATTTAGACAAGGACTAAGTCCTTTAATTACCGAAAAAGAACCTAAATTTTGAAATGGACGGAGCGGAATTTGCTTTATGGCCTATTTTTTTAACCAAAGGTGCTTTTTTAGGTCGGATTTTCGTGTGATCCATTCTAATAGGTATTCCCTTTAAAGATATCTAGTCAGACCCTAATTTAAACAATGGAAAATCGCCATGTCTGTAATTCTGGATAAATGGGGTGTTGTAATGAAAGCAGATATGTGTATTGATTAAATCAAGCATTTAGTCAGCAGAACTAATAAAAAATTACGAACTGACTACCTCTGTTCGACACAAATCAATTTATCACTATTTAACCTTAACATTTACGTCACAAAATGCACGCTACCTAAACAAATTTGTACAAATCCAGCTGCCTAAAATACCTTGAAATCAACACTATTAACAAATTTAAAGGCACAGCTTTCTCTACATCTTCAGGATTTAAGTTGTTTCTAATATTAATACATGTTTTAGCAATTTCTCTTAATGCACTATGCGTAAACGGTTCGAGTGGTAAATGCAAGCAAGCAAGTGTTGAATAAATCCAAGAACCTAGCCAGCGTTCCAGTACAAAAGGTTCATCAATCATTTCCTGAAGCCAATCACACTCAAATTCGAGGAGTTTCTCAAGTGATCTCTGGTTTATTACAAGAATTACGGACATCAATGGAAGATTGTTTCGGCAAAAAGGTTCCCACACTTCTTGATCTTCGGTAGCAGGAAGTGTTTTGGTTTCATTGTAGCAGGCATTTGTACGATATGTGGCTATTTTGTCGCGTACAGCGGAGAAATCTTGTAATTGTGCCTCTTTCCATTCTTCAGATGGTCGAAGGCATTCTGGTGATGTATCGACTATATCGCCCTAAAACGAAGTTATGTTTACATGAATTACGATTAAAAATAAATGCTTTACCATAGTATCTATGTCAGGAACATTGTAAGCATTTGTTTGAGATGTTTTTAGTGGTTTAACGACAACTGAGGGACAGTTCAATCGCTCGTAAATAACCCGTGTTAGGAACGATTCGCCATCCTGCGGTACGGCTGTCGGATCGAAATTCTTGTCAGGCATTCGGACTTCTAATGCTTGATGTTGGAATGTATCAACTTCCATGTCATCATTTCCGAAACGAAAACTTTTCATTTAAATCTCAGTTTCCTGAATTAAGAAAAAGTAGAAGCGGCTGCGGCTAAAATTGTTGATAATGACAGTTGTCTGATTTCAAGATGCTTCTTCTTCTTTTAGTCGGTTCAGCAAGACAGTTTGGCTCATCAAGTGAAAGTCGGCAAAGAAAAATCCAAGGAACGAACCGGACACAGTTGGAAGTAGTTTAATACTCTCCACAGCGGTTGATTACAATTTAGCGGTTGATGAAATTAAATTGTTTAGGTGTTTTTATTTTTATTTTGTTTGAAGAATTTTAAGGTTGATTTGATTATTTAAGTCTGCAACAATATAATAAATTGTTCGTCTTACTGATATAAATTTTCGTAGTAGAGGATTGACATTTTGATAATTTCCTCATAGATGGCGACATTCTTTTCTTTTATTAAAAAGTCGTTTTCAAATGGAAAAACGATTTATTAAATTTTAAATTAACTTCAACCGTTAATAATAATAACAGAAAAGATAGTAACAATAACAATTACTCAAGATAATTTGCTAGCTGCAGCACGATGAGAACACGATGTCACAAGTCAACTACTCTATGCATGAATTAATAAGTTAACTACTATCGCCAACCTTCTTCTGTTGATCTGGTAAGGGAACTGAAACCCTGTAATATGTGCGCGTGTAAGGAACGTGAAGTGTCTGTAAGCACGTCCTAGCTCGTCGGTATGGGGTGACGGTCCTCGAACATCTGTGTCACACACTCATAACAGAGTTTCGCGTGCCTGTGGCGAAAGAAGGTGATGGAATCCTTCTTTCAGGTCTGCCACAAGCGATAAAAACACAAAAGAGCAATGGATAGAAAGGAGAGCAACAGTCTCGGTGACTCCTGTTACACCCAGTCGCCCTGAATTATCTTGAAAACACAAACATGAAAATTTTACCTCCTAATCGATAGTTCAAGTATCAACCCGCTCCATTCCTACACCTGGCTAGGGTGTAGGCCCAACCTATAAAAAGATATATAAATTAAAATAAAACATTGAGATAGAGGGAGAGGGGATGAGGGAAAAGAAGAAGCTACAGAAGCTCTTTTTCTGAACGTTGTGATATTCTCTACTATGAGTACCTCCAACGGATGGAAACTAGCCTCATATCCGACCCCCAAGCGTTTTTATAACTTTATTAATTCCAAGAAGAAATCCAATGGTTACCCCTCTACCCTAAAACTTGAGAATACCTCTTCGTCTGATCCTAAGGTTATCGCCAACCTCTTTGCACACTTCTTCAATCAATCTTTCAGCGACAATTTCCTACAACCTGACCTTAACTACTTTTCATTCTTGGACAAATGCACTCAAACGTCGTTTACGTCTTTCGACCCTGATCCCGAACTAATCGCCGCCAGTATCAGCGGGCTTGAGGACGACTTCAACCCAGGTCCTGACGGCATTCCGGTAATCGTTCTGAAAAAGTGTGCCATGCATCTAATTCAACCCCTTACCAAAGATTACTATTACTAGATAACCGGCTCTCTAAAATACCCAACTAGTCTTGAAAAAGTAACAATGGCACCACAGTAAAACGAAATATTTCCAGATTTTAAAGTCATAAGAATATACATGCAAATAAAGAGTACAGGTAGTGTGCAGTCATTTACTGATGTCCAAATTATTTGAGAGAATCATTTACTCCTGTCAAAATTCTGTTCTCATCCGGAGAGAATTACAGCTTTCTCTCAAAAGAGTACCGCCAAATCTTGTCGAAGAGAAAAATGTACTAAAAAGTACCACCAATAAAAAGAATTCATGTGAATCACATGACTGAGATAGTTACTTGTGTGCGTAGAAAATTTCAAACCGTCAATGTATTCTGCTCTTTTATTGAGAGAAGTACATTTGACATTTGTAAATGCACATAAGAAAAGTATACTTGTTTCCTACCCACAAACTCTCTCGGAAAACAAATTTTTAGTTCTGACTGCAGGGTTGGCCGATGCGGGAAATATATAAAAGCAACCAAAAAATCTTTGTTCGAAGCCATTTATCTAGTAGAGTAATCTTTGCCTAGCTTTTCCGCTTCTCGGTCACTCAAGGTGTTTTCCCTCATTTATGGAAAAACTCGTATATTATTCCCATCTTCAAAAAAGGTTGCAAGAAAGATGTGTCCAACTACAGACCCATTGCTAAATTATCATCCATACCTAAACTATTTGGTCTATGATTCCATGTTCTTCCACTGTAAGTCTATCTTCTCCCACTCGCAGCATGGCTTCCTCAAAGGAAGATCTACAAACACCTACCTTACTGACTTCGTCTCCAAAACACTATGTGACCTGGAAAACGGTAAAGATGTTGATGTTATTGCCACCGATTTTAGTAAAGCCTTCGAGAAGATCTCCCATAATGTTATCTTGTTCAAACTTGATCGCCTAGGCTTCCCCCCCAGGTTCATCTCCTGGATTCAATCCTACCTCAACAAGCGTCGGTACAATGTTCTTTTCAGCTCATCCATTTCTAACCCTATTGTCGCTCGTTCCGGCGTCCACAGGGCAGCCACCTCGGTCCATTAATTTTCATCCTTACAATAAATGATGTTGAATGTGTCATCAATCACTCAGAGCTGTCCATTTATGCTGATGACATGAAAATAATTAAACATATCTACTCCACAACCGACTCTCTTCTCCTGCAAAAAGACCTCGATTCATTCATCACATGGTGCATGAAAAACTTTCCAGAGCTCAATGTTTCCAAATGCCAAATGACAAATTTTTTAAAACTGATCTAGACAGCTGTATCAAATTATGATCACTTACACTGTCCCACTAACTTTGCGGTAAAAATATTTTCACAAAATGCACAAGATGTAAGATGTAGTAAGTCTAGATCGGATTTAAAAATTTTGTGTTGGAGTTTCATCTAGTTTTCGTTTTTTTCGCGAAGGCGTCCAGCAGCTGAAGAAAAGTTAACCCGTTGGTGCTGCAGTTGAGAACGAGCCAAAGGAGCTTAACTTTTCTTCATTAGAAACGCCGATCGTGTTAAGAAATTTTTATATTTCTTACGTTGCTCGAGTTTACAAGCAGTTTGTTTTGAATTTATTTTGAAAATTCACTCGGGTCATGTGAATATTTGCTGCACATTTTGTGCATTTTGTGTCGATAGGGGATAAGTTACGAGAAGCCGATTCGATTATAGTTTTACTTGAATTAGAAGAAAAGATAAGATCTAACTGTCTTCCCATAGAGTTCTTTAATCACTCATTTGGTGTAAACCAGAGAAGGAGATGGCGTCAAGAAAATGGGAGTCTTTAGCAGTAAGACAGTTTGAAGGAAGGTAGTCATCGTCATCAGCGTTGAATACCCATTGAACGTTGGGTAAGTTAAGGTCACCAAGAAGGATAATTTTGTCCTCAGGGTTTATCATATTATTAATAAAATTTAGACTAAGATTTAAAATATCGTAAAGACTTCGACTATCTGCATCATAGTTTGTCAAGTTTGGAGGGATATAAGAACATAGCAGGAAAATGTGCATCTTCCCCAAAGATATCTTAAGTGCTAAGAGTTCGATTGTGAGCGTGTCGGAAAAAGTAGGTATATCAACCAAGCCGCAATCCAAATGCGATTTGCATGCAACCAACACGCCGCCACCACGAGCCATGGAGTCAGAGTATCTATCCTTAAGAAAAATCTGATAGGAATTTCTGCATCATTAAAACCGCTATGAAGCCAGGTTTCGGTCAGAGCGATGAGCCACCACATACTCTTCTAGTCTCAGTAGGAAAATCTTTCCACATTCTAATACCTTGAACAAAAAATTGGCGCTCAGTTATTCTATAACGAAATTAGTGTATTATTAAGGAAGTAGTTCTTTGTGATTGAGTAAAGCTAATTTTTTTCAAAAAGATACCTTAGTGTCCTATTTTTAATAATATTCCACAAAAACAGAGTTGTACGAAACTCAATATATTGAGTTATTAAAAAAGCACACATGATCAAACCGTCTAATATTATACATATAACGCGCTGCAGAATTGAAAGACATATTAAGTTTATTTTGTGAGTCAGAGTCCAGCCGAAAAAAATCTCACATCCATAAATAAACAAGGGCAATAGCAGTGCTTTGACCAACATCATCCTGGTTTGAAGTGGCGTAAAAGGTGCAGATAACCAGAGCCGTCGAAGAGCGCAATATATTTTAGATACAATGCCCTTAACATGATGAGACCAAGATAGCGTTTTATTAAAGATAAGATTACCGTATCCTTGTAGGGTATTACAATGACATTTAAAAATATTTTAGGAAAATCCGTTGTATCAATGCAGTCTCGATAGATAAAAATTCAGTCGGACTTAGATGCGTTGAGAAGTAATTTGTTATCAAGAGCGCAGTCATTGATAGATGCGATATCCTCATTCAACCTATGGACGGCATCTTCCATCAAGCCAAGGGCTCTAGAAATATACAACTGAACGTCATCGGCATACATGTGTAAGCTACAATTCTTTATGCATGTTGGGAGGTTATTGATGTAAAGAGAAAATAGAGCGGACCCAAGATAGATCCCTGAGGAACACCAGTATGTATGTCAAGAAAACTCGAATACAGAAGACTTTCTGCATGCGTCCCCCAAGATAAGTCCAGATCAATTTACAGACAGAATCCGTAAAGAAAAACTGGCTAGACAACTTCTGAATCATAGTAATATGATGAACTCTGTCAAAAGCCTTAGAGAAGTCAAGCAGAACAAGAAATGATAACAAGTCACGATCAATTGTGCAGCGAATATCATCGATCACCTTAATTAATGCTATCAGGCAGCTATGTTTAGGTCTAATTCCTGATTGAAGTGGACAGAAGGGATCTTGCTTATTAATGTAGGATAGCATCTGCGTGTGTAAAAGCCTTTCAAATACTTTAGATAAAACTGGCAATATAGCTATTGAGCGATAGTCTTCAACATTAGTACCAGTTTTTTTTTTTTTTTTGGTATGGGGATTACCTTGGATATCTTCCATTTCTCAGGGAAAATTGAAGTAACAATTATTGTATTAAATATGTGCGTAAGAGATGGTAGCACAACCGGCAGGAGTATTTTAACGAAAGTAGGATGCACTTTATCAAGTCCGACTTAAGACTTGATAGAGAAAAACGCGTTATTAACATCGCGAGTGGTTACTGAAGCAAACGAGAAACCTTCGTAAGGATTGCTCAATGAAGGAAAGCCGACCTGGACAATTGCCGCTCAAAAATTGACCAGTGAACATTCGATTAAGTTCATTAGCATCTTTGGAGATGTGAGCATTCTTTGATCGACCTATACCCACATTTCTCAAATTATTCCACAATTTATTTGTAGCAAGTTTGATGTCTAGTTGGGATTTATAGAAATTTATTTTAGGGCTGAAGCGGCTTCTCAGGTTTATTAGCAATTGTGGCTGGTTCTAAATACACCCCATATTAATATTCAGGTGCAGTCCCACGGATGTGGTAACACAACGGACTATTCTTAGGTCTATGTGTGACTGATGTCCGTCCGATAGCCACCACCGTAACCTAACCTAACATAAGTCGAATTTTCGGTTTAGGTTTTAAAGTTTCTATTTGAATACATTTAAATGAAGACTCGGATCTCTTAAGTTTTCATAGTAAAGTCGAGAACGACGAAATTTTTTGGATTATATAGAAAGGGTTCCTAATTCCGTAGAGTCTTAAATTTAATATCACATTGAACTTAGTGAATGTGCTACTGGTTGCAGGGAAACTTAAATGGTAAAGCTATGAAACTCTGTAAAATTGAACCGATCCAAACATACGTAATTTGTACAATCAAATAAAATTGTTGCAAAAAAGGTACAAATTTCCTACATTCACCTTTGCTGATTAATTTCAACGAAGTAATTGTACAGCATTACAATAAAAAAAATACTTGCAGAAAAAAGAAAGAGGCAACAAACAGTAAAACGTCTGAAATTCAATAGTTGAGGTAAGATATCGGGTGTAGCCGTTATGCCCAATGCCAGTAATTCAATCTCAGTCTTTCATCATTCTTCATACATTTGCATGCGGCTCCGAGACACTTTTCTTATTTTTTTCTTCCTCTACTCTAGGATTTGTACTGATTGATGTACATACATAAGATTTAATTAATATAAAAATGTGGAGGGATCACTAGAGGAAACCTATAGGGCTTAGGGTAATGCCACCAACTTGATTGAATTGAATGAATAGTTTGAAAGCCGCATGTATATGTTTGCATGGGAATGTGCATTGCCCTTGAATAATTACATTGAATTAATTTGCAAAAGCTTTCTGTATAGCTCATGGTTACTACCTAAAGATATTGATGCCCCACTTGTATATAATAAGGAAATTTGTAGTCAGGCAGATATGTTTAATAACATTTCGGAAGATTAGACTATTGAAAATCTCCAAAGCCTATTTTCTTTGTCTTTGAGATGTCTCATTTATTTTAAGGCAATCATCATCTGCTGTTTGGATCTCGAATATGGATCTAATTCAATTTCCATAATCTTTAGATACGCTTGTATGTCAAACAACCCATTGCTAAGAGCACTATCAATAATTGGCCATCCGAGAAACACAAATACTTTTGGGAAACCTGCGTGGGCAAAGTTCATCCTAAAATCTAAGGAGCTCCTAAGATCGGACGTGGGACTGTTCATTGATCACTGTCAACGAAGACAGCGCTTAGTAAAAATCGGTGCCACCTGGACACCTAGGCGCGAACTTAGGAAAGGACCACTCGCCTATAAGTGAAATAGTCATGGCTATTCATTAAGCCTTGTTTGGTATAAGGGGAACGAAGTTTCTGTAAAAGACATATGTATCCTTACAGATAGCCTGGCTGCTTTGTTATTCCTTGATTCTATCCTATCGACGTCTAGTACCGTTAATAGCTGTCGCTTACATTTAAATCAGTTGGCCGAGCGGTACTAAATTCACCTGTGCTGGGTCCCGGGGCACAGGGATATTCCAGGAAACTGCGTGGCAGACGAGCTTGCTAGACGTGGTACCACCCTGGAGATCCAGCCGGATAAGACTACTCTTGGTAGGCCACTGGCAGCCTGCAAGCTGTTGCTTGGCACGATGACAATCAACCTAGCGAACCATAAATGGGCAAATGGCATTACGTGCCATACGTCCAGACAGATCTGGCCTAAGCTGGATCTTAGGCGCTCAAAGTGTCTGATTTCGAGGGGAAGATATGACCTTGGTATAATTACTGGGGTTATCACAGGTCATTGCACTATTGGCTTACACGCGAAGAGACTGGGCATCTTCTCGAACAACTTCTTTAGAAGCTATATGGACGAGGAAGAGGAGGAAACTATTTTCCATTTCCTTTGCCGGTGCCCTGCCCTGATACGTAGGTCTTTCCTCGATTTGGAGGCGATTGACGTTGCAGATCTCTGGCGCTTCATCGGTAGCTCCGGATGGTTCCAATGAGGAGGTGGTGGGAATTCTTGGATTCCTGTGGCATCACAATGGGCCTATTGAGGTATAAGTGACGGCTACATGAACCTAACCTAACCTAACTACCCACCGTAGGGGTAGAGAAAAAGTCCGTCCCTAAAATCTACAGGGAGGACTTGTTTGCAACTCAGACGGTTCATAAACCAACGCGAGGTGGGCAAGTATCTAGGGCAGAGCAATGGTGTGGGGAACAGGAGCCACCATAAATGGAAAGAAGTCTGATCTCTAGACTTTAAACCAGTGGAACTCTTTAGAGAAGAACTTTATTGTTTAAGGCTCAATCAAGTATCTGGGAGTATTCCGATTTTCAAGACTTACCTGGAAAAGACATGTAGAGGAAAAAATTCAAAGAGCACATTACATCAATGTGGAAGAATTTGTGATCAAAGGAATCTCGCCAAGGCCCGTATACATTAGATTAGTGAGATCCACTATCTCTTATGCCTTGGTGGTGGGAAAGGACTTCAAAGATCAAAAATGTAATTAAGTATGGTTCAGAGGCTGACTTAGGTGGGTATAACAGGTGCCTTTCGAACCTTAGAGATATTACTATGTTTGATTCCATAAGACATATATGGATGACAGCTTAAGCAGCTCTTCGAATGGACCTATGTGCAAATCGACACAGATCAAGTGCTGACTGTGGGCATAGAAATATCAACGATCTTATCAAAAGTAAGACAACGGAATTGGAAATGCCTGTCATCGGTATAAGTAAAGTACGAGTAATTGACAGATATAATGAAATGCTTATAACCGATGGATCACTCCCTGAAAACAGTTTAACTGACGTCACAATTTTCACGGATGGGTCCAATATTAATAAAAGGGCAGAAGCAAGAATCTTCAGTGAGGACTTGATCCTATTTAATCCTGGGGTCGTATACCTCAGTCTATCATGCGGAAATTCTATCTCTGGTCCTTGCGTTGGATAACCTGCTAGAGAGCCAAGTGAGGAGTAAAATAATAGTGACGGCACTCAACAATCAGGCAGTGATTACGTGTGCGGACAATACAGAGTTCAATACAGCTCTGGCCTTGGAGTGTGCCTATAAACCTAACGCGCGTGTGCATCATTGAAAGAGGTGGCATTTGCTTGGGTGAGCGGACATGTGGGAATTGGAGGAAATGAAAGAGCAAACAGTCTTAACTGTGGACTGCTTTGGATTCCAAGGTCCGGAACTGTCCACTGCCTTGGGCAGATGCACGGGCATTTGTGAACTTGGGCCAAGAGAAAGCACTGAAAACAGGCTAAGATGGCGATTATATCGCCCAGAACTGCCGAACAGGGAAATGTCCTAGGTAAGAATAGGAGATCTTTTTATACGGCTGACGGCATTAGTGACAGGATATGAAAATTTCAGGTGTTATTTAAAGAAGATGAACATACTTAAGGATGATATCTATAAGCTATGCCTGGAAGAGCATGAGTCCACGGTGCACATTACCCTGTCTTAGCGAGCAGAAGAAGGAGGCTGCTTGGACACTACTGGATGGAGGGCGAAAGACTAGAAGAGGTGTCTCATAAGTAAATGCTTGGTTTGATCAGAGAATTGAGGTGAGACGGAAAGCTGGATTAGTGCAGGTACCCGCCGCTGTAACGGTAAGACGTAAATACGAAAACGGATTTTAATAAGCTAGTCTGATTAAGCTAATCGCAGGAGAAGTGTTTTTAGTAAATGACAATCTCACAGTCTCTTCTTATACAAAAAAAATCTATTTGCCAGGCTGAAGTTCATGCCATACTGACATGTGCATACGAGAACATAAAAGAATCTATTAAAACAGGAAAGCTCATTCTAAAAGCTTGATGTCAGCTCCTTAACTTTGGCAGACCGGATATGTGAGACTGATCACCGGGCACTGTCAACTAAAAACGTACTAAGCAAACATCGCCAGGACTGGAGGACTGAAGTTTGATGTAAATTGTGGAGTTACTATTACATTTGCTATATTTGCTCCTTTTACCAAATTTGATTTTGAGAAAACACGAATAAACGATGCAAACAGGGACGTAATAATTGAAGATTTAAGAAGGTAAAATGGAGAAATGTAAGAATTGACGTGACATCTGTCTTCTATTATAATCTCCAAATTGAAGGTATAGGAGAATCATCATGCGAATCAAGTGACCAATAGATAATTTTCTTAACGCCTGTACAGGCTGCGTCTTGGAAACCCAATATTACGTCTTTTGCAAAGGCAAACTGTTGGAGTTCTTCTACGTGCTTACTGGATTGAGACAGAGATTGGCAGTATGAATCTTTCCTATTCTTGATTGTCATTAATGGCGTTATTTAAACTGCTTACGTGTATGGATTATGCTTATGAAGTATGTTTGCTGCCTAAAAACATTGTGCACCTAGCTCAAGCTCGAGAACCACGATCAAATATGTATATGTCGTAAGAAAAATTTGTCCATCGCGGAAGCACAGTAAAAGCGAATAGCAGAGCGGAAGACTTTTGTTATCCTTACTGAGATATAGCGTAATAACACATCTCCAAAAACAGCAAACCTTAAATCCTTGTTTTAAACGTAAAATCGGAATTAACCCCATACGCCCCACAAGGAAATAAAAAGGCCAGGGAAACACAAATTTTTAAAATCTTCATTTAGAGGAAGAATTTTTAAGAAGTGATCAAAATTGGAAACTGGAAAACGTGTAAGCATAAAAATTCACATTTCTTCTGCACAGAATAAGAATACTTCGATGCTCATCCTAAGCAATATTAACTTCCATTCAGAAAGAACTTTTTCGACCAAGTGGTCAGCAAAAAAATCGGTTAACATCCTGTGAAGGTATGAACTAAAGTGACCTGAATCCTTGTGAAAAAAAGAACAAGCAAACTATAAGAAACATTTTTTTAACTTCCCTATGCAACTTAATCAGACTTAATTCAAGAAAGGCGAATGCCTCATCACAGAGGTGCAGGAAAAAAAAGCCATATCTAAGGCACTTACGCATGCGCCCGACTTGTTTATTTTTCCTTCTCAAATTTCCTTTACAGCTGTTGAGTGTTAACGTATACTGGAAACCGCAAAATTTGTAAGCATTATTCACATTTCATTTATAATTTTAGATTGTGTGCAATAAACGTAGAATGATCATACACCACAAGAGGGTACATATCGATTGACTACCTATCGGATGCCTATAGGTAAATCTCCACCAGCTGTCATTGTACACGGCGCCGTCTTTAGGTTCAGTTTTAGTTTAAAATTGAATGTCTTCGCCACTTAACGGTTGTAGACATTTTTCAGTGCAGCCTTAGAAAAGTTTCAAGATTTTTCCAATTCATTTATGAATTATTGATCTTAGTTGTGCTTGAGAATTGTTCCAGTGAGGTTTTATGTGACCAAAACCAAGTCAATAACGAACTTTAATGGAGAGACGATTCAAAAGATTCATCTAGTGCAAAGTTGCATGTTTTCCATTTGTTTGTCCTTCTGTTGCAATTTGTTTCGTTCTATTCATTCATCATGGCCAGTTTTTTATATATTTTTTGTATATTTTTTTTCCAACATTTTTCTTAGACAAAAGAAGTGGTCATCGTGTAAGATGACACAGAATCGCACGGTTTCGGTCCAGCTAGTTATAATAATTCATGTACGCGTGTATGATGATGCAGTTCTATTTCTGCAATAGTTTCCTATTGCACAAAGTGGTAAAAAGAAGGTGAAGTAAAAATTTTTATATAAAAATGTGAAACCAAAAGAAAAAAAACGAAGAATTTATATGAAAAAAGGTCATCTCTGCTGTCTTTTGTATAAGATTTCTCAGCTGTAACTGGTTTTTCTCATTTAAACTCGACGCTCAAGTTACTTCCGAGCAGTGCAGTCTTATTCCGTGTTGAACTGTGGCTCAGTTGATCTCAGGACACTTTGAAGGATTGTTTTAAATTTATATTATATTGTGAGTGAATCAAAATTTATATTTCTGTGAAATCCTTATAAGAATATTAACATGTGAAAACGAGTGATTACTCTAAAGGAACATAAAAGGATTTGTGAATTTTAAATGTGAACATAAGTATTTTTCGAATATTCGAAGAGATACCAGACACTAAACGTCCTGGGAGTGGATAGGTTTTCTCCCAAGCGTTTAATTTTAATATATTCGTATTACTAATAGTACTGTTTCAAAATATAGTTCTAGTTTAGAAACATAACCGCCATAAGTTTCACGTTTACATATCTACACTGGATTAACATTTTGATTTTAAATAAAGTGAAACGAAACGGATTAATATAAATGTGAGTTAGGGTTACCCGAAAGACCGTACTTTGTAATTCGTTTTGATTGTGTCGATAATCGAGCATATGACGAAATCTATAGCTTAATAAGAAGAAAATTTCAAAATTTCTGACACCATCGAGGCTAGATATAATCTGAATTTAGTTGCAATTTATAATCACTTTCATGGGTTTTAAATTCTTCAGACCCGCTTAATCAATTGCTTAATACCTTAACACATTTATTGTATTCTTTAAAAAAGTTCTAATTTAAATCTGATTCCACTTGAGAATTAAAGTTCAATTTCGGTTCAATGCAGAATATTCGTTAAAAAAATGAGAGCAGCCTTCTTGCAAACATTAAAAAAAATTGAATTATTCGTTATAGGAGGGCCAGATCATGTTATTCAATACAATCGTATTGAGAGTAGCAGTAGCGGAATGTTTAACTGAATAAGTTAAAAATTCTAATATTAATTTCGCCATAAGCTCAAGCTAAATTATATGATTTGGCCCAGCAGCTACACAATTAAGTGAAATGGCGAGTTGTGTTTATGAACAAGACCAGGGTGCGTATTTGGTATCTCGACTCGATTGATCGAATCGAAAAAATGACTTTGTCGATTCGATAGAAATTTGGTATTTCGCAATACGATCGAGTCGACAAAAAATCCTTACCATATAACAGTTTAATTTTGAATTAACATCTATATAAAAAATGCCTGAAGATTGACGGTAGTAGAATAATTCTAAGCCATTTTTACCCGAACCTTATAAATATGTCACTTTTACTCTCAGCCCGTCAATTGCCCTGTGTACGTCTTTCTACGTAATCTAATTCGTTAAAGTTAAATATTTCAATTTATGAGAACCTTTTAAAATACTCAACCTGATTGATATTTAGGATGGAACATACTACGCTAATTTTATTAATTTAGCGCAATGAACCTCATAGCTTATAAAAACTTCAACAAAATTCCACTTTTACACTTATTTTCAGAATAATTTTTTTTTTTGAAATACTTATGTTTTTCAATAAAACCTTCCTTAAATTACCATAAATAGGGACACTTCAATTTCAACATAATATTGTATAAAAAATATGAAGGGCTGTCTTTGATAGGCGGCTATATAACCATTACCCTCCGAGTATTTATATTGTGACCAGAAATAAGTGTTAGTAAAGTAGATTGCAATAAAAACCAAATGGATGGACGGATTTGGATTTTAAAAATTATTGAGTAAGCTCAAATTGCTCCCCCTTCTCTTGATTATAAGACGTAACCGTTTAAAAAATGGTTCGCAGGCGGCACGTACGATGTCTTGTACTATTTCATCCCAAATTTGTAGCAAGCTCTTCTTGAATTGATCTATTGTTAGACTTTTCGTACTTTTAATTTTACTCAGTATGTAGACCCAGGACATAAAAGTCTAACGATTTCAGGTCCGGCGATGCCGCGGGCCATTCTTTGGCTAAGATGAAATCCGGTAAATTCGTCTAACACCACTCTTGAGTGCGTTTTGATTTATGTGATGGTGCTGAATCCTGTTGGAAACGATAATACTCGTCCCAATACAAATTTGCAGCATGGGGAAGTAAATGGTTTTCCAAAACGTGTTTGATATAGTACTCTGTGTCAATTTTTATCCCTGGATTGATGAAAAGGATGCTTCCATTTTCTTGATACAGCTCCCCAAACCATTACCTTGGACACGTTCTAATATCGTTCTACTGCTAATTTATCTTTCGGAGCGCTGGCTAGGTTTACTGAGTACACACGATCATTATGTTGATTGTGCCTGTCCTGTAGCAGGAATAACTTTTCGTCTGAAAATAAAATTTCGTCCCCCGCGGACCAGTGCAATAACTCCCGGCTTCTTTTGACTTCTCAGTAAGACCGTGGATTCGCTGTTTCTTGTACACTCTCAATCCTAAATCCTTCTTCAATATCGTCTTCATCAAACTTCTCGATATTTGCATTTGTTTTGCAATAGATCGACCAGATTGCGTCAAAATCGCTCCCTCACGCGCTTTATCACTGCCTTTGTTGGAACTGATCTTTTATGGCCTGTTTTTTGGCTAATATCAAAAGAGCCAGTTTCTTTGTAACGTTTAATAGTTCGATAAATAAACCTCTGACAGTTATTTCTATACAAATTCGACTAGATCGAAGTTAAACTATGTTCGGACTTTACACATTTACTTTTTATATTACATTCATTAACATAAAAAAATTTTCTTTCTACTTCTTAAATTCTAATTTTCTCTAACCACGCAATTTGCCTTATATATGTTACTTGCCTAAATATAATACTCCAAAATTCCTGAACAAATTTCTAGGAAGTGCATTTGTAAGATATACGAATTATTTGAGCGGTGTGAGAAAAGACATTATCATGCAATAGAATTACACTTCTTTTCTATGAACCAATACGGTTCGCTTTAAGGGGTTATACGCAGTTGCAAGGCCAAAACAAGTCATATATTTACGATTTTTTTTTGAAAAGAGATTTTAATTGACAAATGCAAGAAGTATTAATACATGTAGTGGTATATTTTAACTTTATATCGGAATTTTTCATTTTTAAAAATGAAAGATGGATGAGAGATGGTCAATCTCCTGGAGGTCCTCCAAAAAAAGGTGTCTGGCGCTGAGCACGATATCTCCGGTTTGAATTATCCAAAATAAAAAACCCAAAAAGATTCTATTAGTAGATAGATAAATCTAGGCATTAAACGAAGGAATAGTCGAAATTTTGGTTATTGACAAAATGGCGGCTCAAAAAAAATAATTCCGATTTTCGACCAAAATTTTTTCGTTAAATTATTTAAAAAAATTGAAATAATTATCGAAAATCTTATTCCTTCGATCAATCCTTGAAGAGTATATCTGAGAAGGTTGTGTTAAAATTTCAGACCGATCGATTGAGCCGTTTTTGAGAAATCGTACTCGCCGACTTTGGAAACACCGTTTTGGGAAAAACGCGTTGAAAGTTTCGCTTGTTTCACTTTTTTTTTTATACGATGTGGCCAACGTCTAGGGGACAACCCTTTGATGCGTTAGCATGGTTTTGGCCGGAAGGGAATTAGGGTAAGGGAAGTGAGGAAACGTGAAAGTCTTTTTTTTTGCATTGCTGCGAGCTGGACAACAGCCCAGAGACGGAGTGGATTATTTTAATTTCTTAATAAAAGCTCACGGGGAGACTCCGTCTCCGTTGTTGACGAAATTGACTTGTTTGGTATACATCGAACTACTTTCTAACGCTCCGAGACATCCTTACAGATATACGTGTATCCCAAAGAATATTTGCCAACTCGATTTGAAATTTTCAGAGGATATACTCAAATATATGTACATTCCGGAAATGCAATAAAAAATTCGCTTTTTTGAAATTTCTAATTGCGTATAACCCATTAAATTTTCTTCCATACTAACTAGGTGAAACATTTATCTCCGTTCAAAGAAACTATTAGAATAACAACATACAGTGAACACGATATTTTTCGTTACCACTTACATTGGGGTATCGGAGTTGGGTAGCAGACTCGTTGCGATAGAACACTACTTTCGATTACCGTATATAACTTACTTTTTCGTCGTAGATAAAGATTCAATCCTTTATAAGTTCGCTTCTTTATAAGTTTGTTCGATCACAAACGTTGATTGATTTAACAAAAATAAGATGCTGTTATTTATACAAATTTCGCAACCATTTAGAATAAACTTTTAGATGGGTTTTCTCATCAACCTTATAGTATATGTTATTCAAACTATGACGCCCATCTCTCTGGTTCCTTTAACCCCTGGGCATCTACGATACCGACTCTCCACCTGGTACAGTTCTGCGCCAACACCTTTAATTTTGTTTTTTTGTTTTTATGATGTAGCCAGATCACAGGGGAAAACCCTCTATGTAATGCGTTAGCATCGCTTTTGCCAGTAGGGAATTAGGGTAAGGGGAATGAGGAAACTTGAATGTCTCATTTTGCATTCCTGCGAGCTTGACAACAGTCCAGAGACGTAGTGAATTTTTATTTTTATTAAAAACTCACGGGGCGCGTTGATCGTGACACTCAAATAATTGATCCAATTCCGTATCCACTATTTATTGATTTGAGTACTTTCCATTTCTACGGATATTCTTCATGCGTGCGCAACAGCGGCGTCCAATTTTGCGGCTTACTTGCGTCCTGTGCGGGTTCCAATCTAGAGCCGTTTCGTGGTGCGTGTAAAATATATAGAAACAAATCAGCCGATTGCAGACAGGACGGTAACGGCACCGGCGCGGCAATATCGTCGTTTTAAATAAACAGCACAGCAGAAGTTTCATACTTCCCTCAACAAATTCATTCGGTAAACTTGACGTCCAACAACAAAAGTAGCCGCATTAAATACAGATAAATGTAATATTTTCACACGCTGACCGGTCACGGAAGACGGTTTGGTATTATACGACTTGTATGACTATTAGTTTCAAATTAGTCTTTCCGTTGATTGATTTACGTTCGGTAAAATTTGAAAAACTTGAAGTTCGAAGCGTTAGATTTAATTGAGTTTATTACGACGAAACCAGTTCTCTGAGATAAAATAACTATTTCAAAAACGAAAATTTACCGAAATGACCAAAAAGTAATTGCGGAACTTTTCTCGATTTTTTTAAATTCACTTAATATTGCCGCAAATTTTGGTCATTGGCATAAGAAAAGATGAGTCTAAAATTTCCTAGTGAGCATAATTCGACTTTTCCTTCCTTCCAAATGAACTAACAAAATGCGTCTCCTTTGCTTGCACAACATATCGTGACGTTAACAAAAGTATCACTAACAGCAAATTAATCAAAACAAAACTCTTAAATGCACAACATACTGAATTCATACCGATTCAAACCTCCGATATCGGCTAGTGTGCAAGTAGGTGACGGCAACGGGATTGAAGCGGCGCGGCACCGGTTCTGCCGTCGCGTGTGCAAACAGCCTAAGACCCATCAACACGTAGGCAAATTTCATGATTAATATTACGTTATATTTTATAAAATTTTTGAAATGTTAATATTTCTATTTTATGTTATGTTTTAACTCAAAAATATGGTTCAGTTTAAAAAATTCAATTGAAATCAATCACTAAGATTATCTGGAAGAAAAAATATAGCCGACATGCTGTCCCCTTTCTGCGTTAAACGCGTAACTGCAAAAATTGAATTCTTTTATTATGTAGCCAAAGCCCAGGGGACAGCCCTATGATACGCTTATCATGGCTTCGGCCGGAGGGAAATTAAGAGAAGGGGAATGAGGGAAATTTAATGCCTTGTTTTTGCATAGCTGCGAGCTCGACAACAGCCGGGAAACTAAGTGGATTTTTTAATTTCTTATTGCCACTCAATCAATTGATCCAACTCCGTCTCCATTTTACAGAAATCAAGAAAAGCATAATATTTTTAATTCATAAACTTTAACGGATTAATACACGTTTTATGTTAATTTTTATTATCAATATTGACAATTTTGAGATAGTTTTTTACATAAGAGAAGTACTTAGCAGTATTGTCCATTAATGATCACAATTTTGGAAAAATGTAGTTACGAGGTCAACGCAGAAAGGGGACGATTTAGAAATTCTATATCATTCTCACGTTTACAAAAACTACGGTAACACAAAACGGTCAAGTTCTTCATATAAACAAAACAAAAATGACCACCCGTATCACTCCGTTAAAAAAGGTAAACTTTAAATAAACTTATTGTAACCCAAATAGCACAACTTTATATTAATGTCCAGAATTAGGAAGAACTGGCGTACTACGAAAAAATAAACTTATTAAGTGCACTCTTCTCGAAATAGAGAATTGTGTGCTAGTAAAATCGTACAAAAAAAAACTGTTTTATAAAAATAAAAAATCTTTTGTAAGACAAATTTTGCTATTCGCTATCTAATTCTGTGATAAAAAATTTACATTTTTAGTGACCACTTTAAAAAATGTACATGCCGTTTTTCTTATGCCGCAAAATCACATGGTTTTTTTCTGTTTAAAAATGACCGAGCATTATTACTACAGCATTACTATCGAGAAAACAGGAAAGTTTTTCAATGTTTATTAATAGAGCACAGAATGTAAAAACGGACACTTGACTCCAGCCAATTGTTACATAACAAAACCGCAGTTACATATGGCTTTTTTCTGCTGGATCGGATATATGGAGTATCGAATTATAGCATAGCATAGAATCGGTTGATATAAAATGGAGATTCGTCAAATATTTAATATTTAAGGCTGTGACAGACTTTCGATCTTTTGTTCGAATTTAGTTGCGCAGTCATAAGTCGACAAGAAAGACGTAAGTAGCATAAGCCCACTAACCTATAACATTGTTTGGTTTAGTTTTAATTAGAAGCGTAAAACTTAATGTAAATTTAAATGAATAGAAATACGCTGAGAAATATGCACAGAAAAATTAAATAATACCTGAATTCGTTGAAGCCAAACAATAACACATAACACCTTGTAGAATGATTTGTAGACATACACGCTCAGTCGTGCTTTGCTGTTTTTAATTCTCTCTCTAGGTCTGTAACCACTTTCGAAGCCAAGGACGGGAGAACAACTTAACTCCAATCCCCCGCCCCCAATTTAGATTTTAATCTAATCTTATGCTAGCAAAAAACAGACAGAGCAAGATTGCCGACGGCGGAATTCGAACCCACGCTCCATTCACGTGCGAAACGCAAGCACGTTAACACTTACACAACCGATGGCTTTTAACAACGCAAGTAAATCTAAAGTTAACAATCTTTCGAAGTTTTTAAGAAGCTTGTTTCGTAGCACGGAAGAGTAGTGTGAGCGAACAACATTCAATTACCAGACTTTGGGAATCTTTCGAAATCCAGCCTTATTACTGAATACGATTCGAAATCCTCGTAAATATAGACAATTTTGAATTTAATGAGCTTAAAAAGACATAATGTACTTGCGTGAGTTGATGCACATACGAGAGCATGATTCATTATCGACTAGCGTGCCGGCCTCGAGGTTTGACGATAGAAGTAATTATTATATTATTAATTTAACAAGTAATCAAGTGTTTGGAAAAAGGATATTTTCCTTGAAAAGATGATACCATTTTTTAAATGTTTATTATGATTCGAATGTTACTTGGAGGAATGACACGCGTCTCCGTTCATTAGTCTTATGAGGACACGCTACAGGAGTACAAGAATTTGATATTTTCTTTATCGTGATTCGTCAAATATTTTGATTATTATAAACGATTTTCTACAAAAACTCACTTTTTTCGTGCTCGGTGACTATTCTCCGCCTCCGTTGTGTGCAGATCTTCTTGCCCCACCTCTCGGCTCCCTGCTATTTCGATACCGATGGAATTACCGGTGCTATACTTTCGATTTCTTAAATTTACATCTGTTGTTGAATAGTATCCCTCGTATAGAAGGGTCCTTAGTTTTGATATAATTGAGTAAAAAGGTACTTGGTCTGAAGGCTCGATTACATTGAGCGAGTTTATAATCTACTAGCTAGCGAATTTACTATCTGTTAGTAAACTCGCCCAGTGTAATCATATTCACTAGTTACTAGCAGATTGTAAACAATCTACCGAGAAAAGTTGAAAGCCCGGCTACTCGCTGGCGTGTGCGATTGTTAGCTAGTAAACTAACCGTGTGTCGTCATCATAGTTGCTAGTGAAATAGCTGCGAGTATCTTAATTTTTTCGTTAGAACACCCAGAAAAACTTTACAATTAGATTAGATTAGAATAAGAAAAATAAAACAACACGTAGTTTCAACTCGCTAGCTAGTTGGCTACTGAGCGAGTTGAAAGTTTTGTGTGTCATCATCACTATCGCACACGCCGATTCGCCCGCTTGTAAACTCGCTCAATGTCATCGAGGCTTTACCAACGATCTGAATTTATTAAGGGGGAGGCTGGTAAAAAAAGAGGAAAATTGACGCTTTTCCAAACAGTTCGTATTCAATAAATATACGAGATATTGTTCGTTTTATTTTATTTATTTGTTGTTCGTTTTTTTTATTTCCTCGGGCGTAGATGGTGATGTTGTGCGAGTCCTCGCAGAAACAGACAAAACGTTGGGCGCGATTACAGAGTTGTGTGCGCCTGAAGTGGACAAATCAAAGTTATTTTAAATCTTAATATTTGAAATTAGGGTGTGACGACGGGGAAAGATTGTGGATAATTGTTCACTTCCCAGTAAATAAGCTTTATTAAATAAAGCAAACATTGAAAAACCGCTTGATATGTTGGCACTAACAGAAGAATGCTGAAGAATAATTGAATGAACTCATGAAGTTGGCTTTTAATCATGCACACCGCGTCTGAAAATCGTGCTTTGAGAAAAATGATTTGAAAGGTATATTGAGGTGTTCCACCACCCGATAGGACTTACAGTTCGAATTTGAAAAAAAAAACAATGTCAAGCTGTTTTCTTAAGACCTGAAACTGTCCGATTATGCGATAAACAACGAATTTTGAAAAAAAAATTACCAGACTACCAGTTTAAATTGCTTTGAAATTCAAATGACCAATATATGTTCTCCTCATAAATGCAAGTTTCAATAATAGCTGAAAACGTCAGCTGAATAGAGTAATTTTTTTAATAATGCCTGCTCTTAAAATATGTTCATAAATACATTTACAGAAAGCGACAATAGAAATTCTCGTAAAGCTGCAGCGGATTTCATGGCAAATAATTTCAAGTGCAAACGTACAAAACTAGCTGACAGTAGAAAACAGCAATCAGCAGGAAAAATAAATTGCCACTAATAGGTAAGGGAAATACCATTTTATTTATAAAAACACGTCTGTTTACGTACTCTGCTTTCAATTAATATTTTTACCTTATTTTACCATATCATACTCGCACAGATAAATTAAAAATGTGGGACATTTGGCCGATGTCACTATAGGAGAAGTTTAAAGTTTTAATCAACTTAACTCATACCCGGGACTGCATTAAAGTTAAGTAAAACCAACCATACATTTCGTAAATAATGATTTGTTTTCTGGGCACTTTACGGGTATATTGTGTGTTTTACTTCTATAAAAATAAATTATTATTAATTTCCTTGGATCGAAAAACTTGTTTTAAAAATAATAAAATTCTACCCAAAGCCGTAAGCAAAGATTACTTACTACTAGATAACCGGCTCCCTAAATTACCCAGCTTATTTGAAAAAGTAACACTGGCACCACAGTAAAACAAAATATATCCAGCTTTTAAAGTCATAATAATATACATGCAAATAAAGAGTACAGGTAGTGTGCAGTCATTTACTCCTGTCAAAATTATTCGAAAGAATCACTTACTCCTGTAAAAATTCTGTTCTCATCCGGAGAGAATTACAGCCTTCTCTCAAAAAAGTACCGCCAAATCTTGTCGAAGAGAAAATGTACCAAAACGTACCACCAACAAAAAGAATTCATGTGAATCACATGACTGAGATAGTTACTTGTGTGCGTAAGAAACTTTCAATCTGTCAATGCATTCTAATCTTTTAATGAGTGAAGTACATTTGACATTTGTAAATGCATATAAAAAAGTATACTTTTCTCCTACACACAGGGTGCGTTTCTTTATTCATTCCGAATGAGCGGAACGCGCCTAATGTGTTTCTTTATTCATTCGGAATATTCTATTCCTAATTTTCCGTGTTTTTTTATTAGCACCGGCGCTTTAGAATGCGTTCTTTTTGTACCGAAGTTGTAGATGGAATAAACGGAATAAAACTGTCAAAAAACAATTTAGTATCAAACGGGAAGGAAAAGAAAGTCATAATTGTAAATAAATACACAGTTTATTGTTGGATTATGTCTTTTGCGTTCATTTTAAATAATATAAAGAACTGAAACCTCAAGAATTGTTTATTGAATAATTGCTTTAACCTGACTTCAACTTTCAATTGGAAGGAATATTCCTTTGTGTTTACATATTGCTTCTATTCCGTTTATTCTGGCGTGTATTCTGTTCCTTCTATTCCTTCCACGGAATGAATAAAGAAATACACCCACAAACTCTCCCGGAAAACAAATTTTTAGTTCTGACTGCAGGGTTGCCCGATGCGGGAAATATATAAGAGCAACCAAAAAATTTTCACTACTTTGTTCGAAGCCGTTTATCTAGTAATAGTAATTTTTGCCGTAAGTGTACTTCTCCCCATCAGGCCTCTTCTCCTCTTACCGTATATCTAATATACAAAAATCAATATTTGTTTGTTTGTTCGTATTTTATGCGCTGCCGTACCGTTCATTCCATTGCGAAAAAACTTTGTCAGCTTATTGCTCGCACTTGCGTTAAGGTTATAGGCAAAGTACAATTAACTTACAGTTGGTAGTGCGCGTGTAGTATGTGTAACATAATTTAAAAATTGACAATTTATAATGGGCAAAATACAAACAGCAAACAGCATATATCATTCGTCAAAAAATATGCCTCCCAAACGTTCGCCACTAAGCGAATTCGAGATTGTCAAATAAACGAGGAACGACAAGCGAGCAATGAAACAGATCGTTTACGAATCGCTTATTCACGTGCATCAGAATCGGAAGAGAACGTTCACGAGCCACCGAATTCCGCGCATCAGAATGAGAAGACTAACATGCAGCGAGAATTAAAAGAGAACATTCACGAGCTATTCAATCTCGAAGAATAGTACATGTTGAGTTGAATCTTGCTGCATTTCAATATGATGTTAACTACGATTACAGTTTGCATCACAGTGTAAATATCAGCAAAATGGATAAGGTGTGGGCATTGCGGTTTACTTAAGTTCAACAATGAAACACCAGGAATGTGCTGCGCGAATGGCAAAGTTAAATTGCCGGCATTGCATACACCACCTGATCACGTGTTGCCATTGCTTTCGGGCGACTCACATGGTTCCAAACACTTTTTGCAGAACATTTGCAAATATAATTCACTATTTAGCGTTTCAAAGGACATCTTTTGCAGCCGATAAAGTTTTCGAAAATCAGTACACCCCTACTTACAAAATTCAAGGACAAATATATGACGGGCTGAGAGTTAAAGTGACCTATTTATAAGGTTTGGGCAAAAGTGGCGCGCAAAAACGAATCGCATGAGATTCCGGGCAAAAACGATTTAATTACAAAAAGTGATGCAAAGTTAATGCAGTTAAGTCGTTTTTGCCCGGACATTTTCTACGATTGGTTTTGGCCCGGAATCTCACGCGATTCGTTTTCGCGCGGAACATTTTCTAATGCCACTTTTGCCCGAACCTTATAAATAGATCAATTTTACTCTCAGCCTGTCATATCATCGTATTGGTTCATTTCTACCGGTTTCCGACGCTGAACATAAATTTCTACAAATCTACTTTATAGGTGATGATGATGAACAAATTGATCAACGATGCGATGTAACTCCAGTCACCAAACGTAACATTATATATTATTTGCAAACATTTTTCTCCCAACACAATGCATTGATTAAATTATTCAATACTTCAATTGACAACTTACCGGCGGATAATTACGCAATTCAAATATAGCCGACAAAACGTCACTCGGACAGCATGCCGGACGCTGCAACGCGCACCTATCATCAATAAAGTTGCGATTGTTATAGTTGACGAAGAACGTGATATACGTAATATAATTGCGGTCTACGGCAGCAACGAGCCGGGTACCAGCTAGTTTCTCATAAAATTTTAACCCAAAAGTACGCGAACAGCCCTAATGACAAGTTTATGCGTTTCTTTACATCCGCTGACGTTTAATGTGTAAATGTTACTTTATATAAATTAATTCTCTCTTTTGACACAAAGTTTTTTATTATTATAATGCAATTACTGTAGAGGGTATCAAATTTGGATTTCATCGCTCTTTTCTTATATAAAATTGGGTCCGTGGTTTTAACTATTCGGAATAGTGAGGTTACTAGTATATAAATCCATAATTTACTTAAATTCGGAAAAATTCAATTGTAAGCCATATATACTATGAAAATTTGGATAATTACCTTGTATGCCGGGATAAGAAGATCTTTAGCATGTTTGTTAGAATAGAAACGCAATTGAAGCTTTCTAGCTCTGTAGATTATTGTAAACAACAAATTTCTTTTCTTAAGGTCCGAGGAAATTTTCTTTGGCTTTTATTACCGTAAAGTTATACAGCAACGTTATAATGAACTGTTTCTATCCAACAAACAATAATAACAGTTGCAAGGTTACTGCTAATATTAGAACTTAATTAGGTTTCTTCGAGCTAATCATCTTTATGTTTACCTGGAGGTAGTATATGTTCGCATTTCGATTTCTTAAGAAGCTTCATTTTTGGAAAATTACTTTCTTACATAAATATATCTTCTTGTGGCTATGCACTTCCAAATTAAATCACAGAACCTAATCTGATGTTGTTTTATCTTTATATTGCTGAAATTAAAAGATCTTTCATTTGATTACAGTTGCATCAAGAGGATAATTACCTGCTGCAGAACCGATTGGAAAGTCTTAAGTTTACCAAAATTGCTTCTCCTTGTCTTATGGTAAGATAGCTTTTTGGCATGTGCGAGCAAATATTGTTAAAAAAAAACGAATTTCTTTAATAGCTGGAAACCGTTTGAACTACTTCACTACTTGCTTAAATTAAGAATTGTGCATAAAATCATTTTACATTTCGAGTTGTAAAACATTATATGTGTCTTTTGTAATTCTTCTTTTTATTCATAAAAGAGAACTGAAGTCGATTGGTGATTAGATTGCATTTGAAAATTCTAGCACCATACGAAATCAGTGCTTTTAAGTGAAATGCTTCAAAGAAGAAAAGTGTATTTTTCCCAGTTGAATCTATTGTAGAAAGAATCAAGAAGTTCGTAGTACCATAATAGTAGGATAAGGGACAGGGAATATTCCTTAAAAGGATAATTCAAGGTACCTAAGAAGACTTTTATTTCATCAAGAAAAAAAGATTATTTTCATAATCACCACAGGTGAGGAAGGTGCTTAAGTTTACTAAAATTACAATCTAAATATAAAGTAAAGTGTAAATGTTGAGAAATAATAATAGAATTAACTTTATAGGAATTCATTGACCTTAAAAATAGTAAGCGAAGAGCTCGATTAAGAAATATGCACAACAGACTTCAGAGCTTAATTCATTAAATACAAGAAAAAAAAAGTAATCGCAGAACTACTTAGTTTCCCCTAAACTACTTGCTGTCACTCCTCTCGCATCTCATCTCTTTGTCTGCCTGAAGCTTTTTCCAGGTGTCACCTAGAGCTTTGGCAAAATGATCATCAACGGATGTCCCAATTGAATCATTATTTGTAACAGTCACCGTCGCCGTTCGCGGACTAATCGCAGACTTAGCTGGTTGAGGAGATGTTGAGGCTTTCTTGGCAAAAAGGGCCATATAATCGGCGCCTAATGATCGGCGGAAATGTTCATCTATCACTGGATCACACATGGAAATTGACTCTGCAAAATAAAATGCAAAAAAAATAAGGTTGCTGGCTAGAGTTATGATTACTAATTAGAAAGGCAAATTACTATTACCTGTACTGCGATTATCGTTTTCTCTATTCGAGATCATGCAGTGGTTATCACGTTTGGGTGCTTGAGTAATTACACTTGGACGGGCCAAGGCTGTTGCAAATGTCGAACCTGGTAAAGGTTCTCGATACGGAGGTGGAGGACTTCGAGGTTTAATCGTTGTTGATGTCACAGACATATCAATGGGACATTCGACAGGATTTGCACTGCTTGTATTTGTTGTTTCACTCAACGGCTTCACTGAGCTGTTATTATTGTGTCCTGTTAAAGGTGATGATGGAGGTGATGATGATGATGATGATGAAGATATTGAATGTTGGTACTCTGATGTTCGGAGGCGACGATCTCGGCGCCATTTTGCTGTCGGTAATTCTTTGGTTGTTAGACGTGACTCTGCAACAAAAACAGTTTATTAGATTGTAAGTGGCACGTCAAATATGTAATAATAAATTTTTTTTTTGATAATTTGCATGAATCAGTGTATAAATGAGGTTTCCTTACAGCGTAAGTGCAGTTTCGAAGGTTATATTTTTCAAGGCTATTATCGAGTCTTCCTTGAATTGAGAATGGCTAACATTAATAATTTCCAAGATTATTGAAAAATTCTTTAAATTAGTCATGCCAATTTCGCTGGCGGTGGCATGGAACACGCCTCGTCGATCGTATTGCTTTTTGGAGATGATAATCGATGACTAATCAAAGTAAAATCACTCCACTATTGAAAATAAATAATTGGCTTGGCCATTAATATGTCATTGGAGTGAAATAGAATAAAAAACAACTTTAAATGATTGTTAAAAAAAATAGTGCATAAACATCTTAATATTATCGAGATCTTTTGAAATTTATACACCTGCTAAATCTGAGTATGAGTTAATAAGAGTTCACGTAAGCACAGCTGATACACTGACATCAATGAGACTTAGACTTACTAAGCTTCGAAAAAGCCGAGAGGGTTATGACGACAATGTTAAACTATGAAGGGCAACTTTTTTGTTTAAAATCGCATCAAGTTAATGCACCTTGTCACAGTAGCTAAAGCTAAATAAAAACAATATATATTACTAAAAAATGCTGGAAAATTGAAGGGCACAAAAATTGTTGTTCACAAAGATTACTCTCTATCTGTAATCCAAAAGAGGAATATATTGTTTAAATTGCGGCATGAACTCAGCAACGCGGACAAAAATGTGAAAATTAACGTGCGAGATAATAAATTGGTGATAGCGGGTCGCTTTCTCACTTGGACGGACAACAAACTGATGTATGGGCATGAAGCAGCTAGAAACGTAATAACCAAATTTATTTACCAATGTGGAAGAAGCTAAACTTATTCTGGATAAATATGAATCTAGATCATATACTAGTTTAGGGCAAAAAAATCAATAGGAAATATCCGTCTGCCGTGGACATAATTTTGAAAATAGTTGTGAAATTGCTTCTGAAGTTGGTTATTGTAATCATAATTCCTCTCTGAATTCTATGAATGTTAATGTTGGCTTGTCTTGTGTTGAAGAAATTAGTAAGAAACAAAAACTTAAAATTCTTTCTTATAATATTGCTAGCTTAAAAAAATAAGTTATTATTTCCAGGCTTTTTTGGTTACGTAAAGGGATTTGACATTTTCTGTCTATACGAGACATTTGTAACAGAACAGTATTATGATGACCTTATAAAATATTTCGGTGGATATGACCCTGTGCTGGGTAAGTGCAACAAGGACTCATCTTCACGGAACGGCGAGTGGCGGATGGCTAATGGGAGTTAAAAAGATCTATATGAAGAACAAATTATGTGAGTTTTTGAGCATTGATCGTTACCCTTATATAGAACTAAAAATGTGTCCAGAAAAGTTTTTTATCATTCCTGCATATATTAATTGCTCCAATTGGGAAACAGAATTTAATATATTTGAGAAGGCAGTCAGTAATTTCAGAGGAGAAAATATTATTATTCTAGGTGACTATAAAGTCAGAATCGGCGAATCTCAAACATTCCCAAAGGAAGTAGACTTTGGAGCCTAAAATTAAAAACAATAGGCAGTCAAAAGATGTGACGATTTTGGCCTCGTTGCCCTAAACGGTGGCACAGATGGTGATTATGAAGGTAAATTCACATATCTTGACACGAATGGGGCATCGGTTAATGATATTATTACAATGTCATATTGTCTAGCTGAAACCGTTCAGGATTTCCATGTGGAGGATGAAGTATTCTCTGATCATTTCCCTTTAAGTTTAACATTGATGAGAGATGCTGCATTAGCAAAAAGCCAAAAATCGCTCGCTCTTCTACCGAAATTAAACTGGAATATACAAAATCCAGATGAATACCAAAGCAAATTAGCGGATCTCTGCGAAAATACACCATCTGCAAGAACGGCTTCAGGCTTCAACACCATTTAACAGCACGGTGAAGATTTTTAGGCAGAAGTGGTTCGATACAGAATGTTTCTGTGCGCGTCGTGTTTCATTTAAATGGCTAAATGTCCTCCGCGTAACCAACTCTGCAACTGCAAGAAACTATTATCTGAAGGCAAAAAAAACATACAAAACCATTTGTAAAGCTAAAAAAGGGACTTACTTTGACTCTCTAGCGGTAAAACTTGATTCCATCCAAGATGCTAGAGGATGGTGGAACATAGTAAGAGAACTGCGTGGTAAAACTTTTTCAATTAGTGCTTCCATTGACATAGAATCCTTTGAGGGTCATTTCCAATCATTATTAAGTCGTCCTACCGAGAACTGCCCAATCTTATATGCAGCACCTAACAGCTACTGTTCTTTATTAGATGACAAGATAGCAATGCATGAACTTATTGCTGTTCTAAGTAACGTAAAGGATAATAAAGCCCCAGGAATCGATAGAATACCTTATGAATTTTACAAAAACGCGCCGAAAGTTTTTCATACCAGGCTTTTGAACTTTTACAATTACATCTTTGATACTGAGGAATTCTCTTCTAGCTTTACCCAAAGTGTTATATTCCCTATACATAAGAAGGGCAGTATTGATGAGGTCGAAAATTACCGCGATCTTTCCTTTATAGATGCCATAGCCAAAATCTTTACTGGTATAATATATAACAGATTATCGAGTTGGGAAAAACATAACAAAATTCTGGTAGAAAGCCAGGCAGGGTTTCGATCTGGGTATTCAACAGCAGATCATATCTTTAGTCTCATCAATGTAATCAAGCCGATATACGCCTATTTCGTAGATTTTAAAGCAGCCTTTGATACCGTTTCACGTAATACACTGTATTATAAGTTATATAATAGTGGAGTATCTTCTAAAATTGTTAGGATTATACAGAAGCTTTATGAAAATACAAAAGCTCAAATATGGAATGGGGAGAATCTGTCTGATACTATCTGCACTGATAGCGGAGTCAGGCAGGGCTGTGTTTTAAGCCCTTTGCTATTTGCCTTCTTTGTTAATGATCTGGAGAGCTACCTGGAAACGGGTTTAACAATCAGGAACATTGATATTAAAGTTTTCATGTATGCGGACGACATTGTTCTTTTGTCTGATGACCCGTTAATGCTTCAACGAATGATCAATGAACTGGAAGGCTATTGCAGGCTATGGAATCTGGAAGTTAATATGAACAAATCGAAGTTTATGATTTTTCAGAGGGGCGGGGGTGTTAGGAAGCATACTAAACACTGGCTATATGCAGGAAACCCAATTGAAGTAGTTAATAGGTATTCTTATTTAGGTATACTATTGACACCTAAGCTATCCATCACTGAGCATTTAAAGGAACGGCTTAGAACTGCGAAGATTGGTCTTTGTACTACTTGGACAAATTATCTCAAAAATAATAATGTTTAACACTCGCAAAAGATTAAAATGTTCAACGCGGTCAGCAGGTCAGTTATGTGTTATGGAGCTTAAGTGTGGGGTTTCACTCGTTATGAAGAAGTGGAGAAACTGTAGCGTTTCTTTCTCAAAAACTTGTTTCTTTTACCACAGTTTACCCCTAACTATGCTCTTACTGTGGAAACTGGCCTGTCGGACCTATATATGTACTCTCTTAAATGTCATTTTCTGTATCTGCTTAAGGTATTGTTTATGTACAGTGCTGATAGACTGCCGCGTAGAGTTTCATGGCTGATAGTAGAAGAAGATATCTTTTGGCATGAAACGTGGAATGAATTAGCTGAGAAACATATTATATGTTTAAACATGAGAAGCGAAACATGGCAAAGTGCAAGGGATAAGCTTTTCTGCATACTTGACTCTGAAGATAAATGGATCAGAAGAGCGGCTGTAGATTATGCTACTCTCCGGACCTCAGATATTTTAGAGATAGTTTTACTGTTAGGGAAATAAGCACAATTTTCAAATTTAGGTGCGGATTAGTTAAACTTAATGCTAGCCCTTCGCGGACGGAAGGTAGCCCTACGTGCTCACTGTGTAATACATCAGAAGATGTGAACTTGTTGCACTTTCTCGGTAACTGCCCCATTCTCTCGGAATTTCGCGTTCAATTATCAGGGGAAAAAAAAATTTTCAATAGATGAAGTAATATCTCTGCTCAATCGTAGAAATGGCTATAAAGATTTATTGCGTTTTGTTGAGAAGGCCTGGAAATATAGGATGTATCTGGTTTCCCAGTATAACTGCTAGTCATCGAATGTTTTCTGTTTACTTCTCTAGTTGTTAAAAATGTTTGTTCGCTGTTTTTGAAGTTAACTCTGAAGTAATACTTATCATTTGTTATTTATTCGATACGATTTTGAAAGCCATATAATGTTGAATTTCTTAATTTTATCTTTTTTCAATTTTTTATTTTGTTTTATTATTTATTTTTTTATTTTGTAAGTCACGTATTTCTCTATGCCAATCCCGGCAGACGGCCTGGATGCCAATATCGTAGTTTATAGTGTAGCTTAGCTTAGCAAGAAATACTGTATGAATTTGCTAATAATTATTATTATTTATTATTTATTTATTATTATTATTAATAATAATGGGACTCGATTCCATCGGACAAACTTAGTGTTAGATTTTAAAGTGATGGACGAATCGAAATATAAGATTGATAAAGGCTAGAAGAATGTAATTTTTGCAAAACATTTAGAGCTTATCCTTTTAGGACAAATTTTTTTTTATCATTTCACCTACGTGGTTTGTTTTATGATTAATCAACTAATGCGCAACATTGATCGATGATCGCATCTGACTTTCATCCTGCTCTTCACGTTGTTTGCTGCTCTGAATTTTGTATGAATCTGCCTTCCAATTAATATACCTATCGTTACAATTCTGGCAGATTATACTTGGGACTGCCTTTTTTTCTGGCAGTGCTGTAAAGTTATTTTACGACTTTATGTTTACATGTTTTGCCCGTTGTATTCCCGCATCGTTTTAAGAACTTTAACTCTTTTCGGCTTCTTTTATGATGTAGCCAAAGCCGAGAGACAACCCTATTATGCATTTTCGCATGAGAGGGAATTAGGGTAAGGGGAATGAGGAAACTTGAATGTATGATTTTTTGCATTGCTGCGAGCTAGACAACAGCCCAGAGATGGAGTGGATTTATTTCTTTATTATTATTATTATCTTATTTATTCATATCTGCGTACTTATGAGTCCGAGCTGCCTATAGTTACTTCTTAGTCTGAGCTCGCCTATCTTTACTATTTTATTGAGGTTGGGCGGTCCATTTGTGTTAATCTCAGAAAGTTCTCGAGGTTCGGTACATTATGAAATTGTCCAATAATTTTCCGTCCGGTCCCGATGGTATTCATGTGTCTGTGACTTAAAGAACTATGACCAGTTTCTTGATCCTCTCCTTACTTATTTATTTAACTCGTCCATAACCTGCGAAGCAATGTTATGTGATGTTTCACCTGAAGCCGTTCTTGGAGTCATTTCAACATACTAGCAATCTTGTGGAATCCACAAACTGTTGTATTATGACCATCGAGGCTGGTAAGTAAGTCGATTGTGTTTATACCAATTTCAGTACGGCCTTTGATTGCGCAGATCACAAGTTGTCTTCAAACTGACCATTTTGGGATTTCCTTCTTGTCTCGTTCAATGGATATCTTCTTATCTTTCTGAACGAACACAGCGCTTTCTGTCGAATGAAATAACAAATACTACTGGTGCACCTCAGGGCAGACATTTGGTTCGCTTCCATGGGTTCGGTCTCGACGAACTCGATGCTATGCCGGCGATGTTAGGATTTTTTCGTGTAATCTCTGCCATTAAAGATTGTTCTGTACTCAACGGAGATCTTCAGTCTTTGAATTCTTGGTGTATTTGCGAACAATAAGCCTCTGAACGTTGATAAGTGTACGATTGTCTCGTATTCTAGAAGGAAGAATCCATTAATCCTTGATTATTCTGTTAGTGGCAACTTGATAACCAGACTTGACAAAGTGAAAGACCTTAGTGTTATTTTTGATCCACATTTATCTATGTAGTTCCATAGTTAATAAGGCTAATGCTTCCTTGGGCTTCGTGAAGAGATAGTCCAAGGAACTTAGCAATTTTCTTTATCACAAAACTTCTTTTTTAATAACTTCGTTCGGCCTGTGTTGGAGTATGCCTGTTCAATTTGGTCTCCATCCTATGCGTTACACATTGCTCGTATTGAGAAGGTTCAGCGCAGGTTTCTCAGATTTGCATTGTGTGGCCTTCCATGGAAAAACCCTTTGATTCTGCCTGCATATATAGTAAGGGAACGCTTGAGCTGATTTCTTTGGTCATGCTAGAGGATTGGCGCAACAGATCTCGAATTTCTTTTACCTTTGATGTCTCACAGGGATTTGTTGGCTCACCGGAACTGTTCTCGTCGCGGCATATCCGCGTTCCTATTCGTTCCGTTAGGCATAGGGACTTTCTTCAGGCCCACTTTTGAAGCACTGGTTATGGTAAGAATGAGCCGAGCCGTCAATGTCATGCCTTTTTAATCGCGTTTATGTCCTATTGATTTTAATCTTTCGAACTCTAAGGTGAGGAAACAGCTGCTTTAAAGTCGCTTTACGCCATAGTATTTGTGGTATTACTTGACGGGCTAAGAGTAAAAGTGACCTATTTATAAGGTTCGGGCAAAAGTGGCTTAGAAAATGTTCCGCGCAAAAACGAATCGCGTGAGATTCCGTGCAAAAACGAATCGTAAAAAATTTCCGGGCAAAAACGATTTAATTACAAAAAGTGATGCAAGGTTAATGCAGTTAAGTCGTTTTTCCGACATTTTCTACGATTCGTTTTTGCCCGGAATCTCACGCGATTCGTTTTTGCGCGGAACATTTTCTAAGCCATTTTTGCCTGAACCTTATAAATAGGTCACTTTTACTCCAAGCCCGTCAAATGAGGCTTCGTAACATAATTCACTAGATATCGAGAGCTCTCCCATTTTCCGAAACGACTTTTTAAACAGGAACTGTTAGGGTTCAGGAAGGTAGGGTCAATATTTTCATCAATCACCCATGAAACTGAATCCGGTCAAGATGTTTTACAGAAACAAAAATTTCAATGAAAATTTTTTTTGCATTACGAGAACGGAGAACTCCTATACTTTCGACGTGTCATCTTGAGGAAAATTAACTCGAATTGTGAATAACGTCACGCTGACAATATTTAAAGTTCAATAATATCATCAAAATCATATTCATTTGATATTCATCCAAAAATAGACACTGATTGAGACCAACTGGCCAAATGCACGGAAAACAAAATCAATTTCTTCAATCTTAAATGGTTCCGCATAGCTCTGAATCGACTGGTGGTTATGTTACCTACCGTCGATTATACTTCGTTCCGCACCCAAATTTGGAACGAATTTCCATGTTCTGAGGTAAATTTATGCCAAACTTTTGTATTCAGTTTCGATTGAGAAATTCTGTCAAGAGATGCTTGAGTAAAGCTCCTACCATTTGAGGTGGAAATATAAATTGCAAATTGGACAAAATTTGATTCTAAATAAAACACCAGACACGAGTATTTCCTGCCATTTACATATCCAATCCAATCAGAAAGTTAACGACTTTAAGTTATTGTAAAAGAAACAGCGAATCCCTACCCTCCCAAGACACAAGGTGAATAACAAATTCGAACCAGAAACGATACTATTTCAAAACTTTAATTGTCGATTCACTCGCATTTTCAGTCAATTGTCATTTTCAGCGGACACTTCCGGTTTTCGTTTGTTCTTTAGTACTGTGAGACATGAGGCCGTTATCGCTGTCTTTTCGAACAGTCTTACTTACAACAGTTGAACGGATTTTGAAAAGTGATTCATAAAATCCAAATGAAGTTATGATTATTTTGGTGGAGTCATTGATCTGGCGCATTGAAAAACAATCTGACTTCTCCTAGCCTTAGGTGCTTTCAAAAGTCAGATATGACTTGGACACGTGTCTCAACTTATTGTTATTCCAAACTTTAATTAATTGACTTTGTTATTAGGTTCGGTGATAAATGGAAGACGACGAGTTCTTTGTTATTCGGTTACGGATAGAATAGAAACATTTCGGCTTCCGTTAGGAATTATTAACGCCGCGTTATCTTAATTGCCTCTGTTTATACCGACCTACTGTAGTGCGTCCATTTTTCATGAAATTTGAAAAATTTTCGTGACCGTGGACCTTAAAAAAATATATAAAAGCGAAGAAAGAGAAATTTTTTTTGATTATTTTCACAAAATTAGTGACAATGCACCTCCGTTGGTAGGAGTGAGATAAATGTAGCCAAGAGATTAGGTCTAGGCCATTAATCATAGGCTTAACTATAAATCATTTATGCCCTAAATAGCAGTAGCGTGCTCGTAATGAATTTGGATTTAGTACCGAGCTCTTCTCCATTAGCAACTTGTTTTACTGAATTTGTGATGGGTTCAATAGCTTCCGTAAATTGTTAATTGTTTTTGAATAAAACAGGGAGCAAAAAATGTAAGCGTTGTTGAGAACTAATTGACGGGCTGAGAGTAAAAGTGACCTATTTATAAGGATCGGGCAAAAGTGGCTTAGAAAATGAAACAATGACACAAGAATAGTACTTAAGAAATTAGACAGGAATACCAGCGAGGCCACATGAAAAAACTATCTGCCAATGTGTTGAGCTGTTGCGCGACTGTATCGTCATCGAAACTTAGATCCTTAGATCTCCAAGAAAGTTGACAGAAACCTTGTCAAGTAAGTAAAACCATTAAAACTAATATCATATAACAAGCTGCTTCGTTGCGTTCAAGAAAAACATTTGTCCAATTACAATTCAATGGAAACTTATTGAGAAAACAAAACTTCAGAAACCTGCAGGAGTCGTTCGAAACACCGCAGCACTGCGTCAATTTAGAAAAAGCAATGACATCAACGAAAAATGAAGCCTGTTGAGATGTGGATGTATGGAAAAGAAGCAAATCATCGGAGTTCGAAGAAGGTACCCAATTGACACTCGGCAGATTAAAGACACCCAAAAGCACGAGTTCATCACATGGGCGTAAAGTGTGAGATAATGTATAAATCTGAGAGGCCAACAGCTTATAGATGCTTAGATCCGAACTTTGAGGGAAGTAAGCAACAGCAACCACAATAGACGGGCTGAGAGTAAAAGTGACCTATTTATAAGGTTCGGGCAAAAGTGGCTTAGAAAATGTTCCGCGCAAAAACGAATCGCGTGAGATTCCGGGCAAAAACGAATCGCGTAGAAAATTTTCGGGCAAAAACTACTTAACTGCATTAACTTTACATCACTTTTTGTAATTAAATCGTTTTTGTCCGGAAATTTTCTACGATTTGTTTTTTCCCGGAATCTCACGCGATTCGTTTTTGCGCGGAACATTTTCTAAGCCACTTTTGCCCGAACCTTATAAATAGGTCACTTTTACTCTCAGCCCGTCAATATTCTTAATTGTCAATTTTAGGGCGACGATGCAAAGAAGCTCCAAGTCATTCGAGTTAGAAAGCTCCACAAGAGTACATGGAATGACATGACGGCGCACACAAAACTCCGATTCAACAAGAACATTCCTTCCTTGAGAGAAAACACAGATCTTCAAGGCTAAAATACTTAGCATCGACTAATGAACCACAGATCCTGGTCTCCGAAAGCCACCGTAACAGAACTAAAACATCCAAAATAGAGGATAGTCGTCTTGGAGCGAAGACCGCTTACGTTTGCGCAATCGAAGGACATTTGGCTGAAAGGTTAAAAGTCATAGTACCCTTATTAGAGTCTAAACGGCACATAGGAATAAAATCACGAACAATATAATTATCACGCCAAATATCCTATTTGAATAAAGCTCTGGAATAAAGATCCTTAAAAAAGCGGATAATGAGTATAAGATTTGCCGATACGCCTTAAATTTATAATGTGCAGAGATACGCCACAATATGATGAAATACGTCAGGCGACATCCATTTTAGGGGTATCGGGGTGGGACCTCGAGACGAAAACGAAATTGCATTGCAGAAGAACAGCAGGTCTTAGTGCCATTCCACACTTGTCATGGTTCCGCTCGATGAAGTCCGCATGAGTACTCACACCTGTCGGCTTATATTTTGTATAGTACATGAAATGTAGTGTATGTAGTAATAATATTCAAACATTTTCCGAACGCAGATAAACCTTGCTTTGAATGGATATGTGCCGCTGCGACGAAAAATAGGTAAATCTCGCGTGCATTTCCCTATACGCACGCTGCACAGCCTTTTTCCTAAAAACTGCGGTGAAGCGTGGGATGGGACCTAGGGCTGATGCATCGATAAGTACGATAGAACCAGACGAAGTGATTTTTCGAATAGCATTTCCAAATAAGTCAACACCAGTGTTGACAAGAGAAAACAGCAGGAGCCTTATGAGTTCTAGGCTTCCGGCATCGCCGATGGCCAAATACATCAGAAGTTACATTTTTCAAGGAAGGAAGAAAGGAATAGCATGCACCAATAGTCATATGTTAGCCTAAATTCTCAAAGTCATGGGCCATAGAATTAAGATTTAAAGCGGCATTCAAAGACTAGGCTCCAACAGCACTCTTAACTTGCTCTAAAGGTCGATAGATATTTTTCACAAGAGGCAAGGCTGAACCACAATAATTATTAGGAGCGTCACTACACATAGCAGTGTGCAGATCATCCAACGCACTAGACACCATTGAAACATTAGAAGAAATATAACACAACTGCTTAATTCATCATCAAAAAAAGAAAATGAAAGCGGTCTACCGCAAGGTTCAGCCCTTGAATCCATACTTTTCATTGTGTACCTACTATTCGGACCTGTTGCCAAAAGTTTTTTTGTCAGTTCATCGCTATTCAGAATACCAGTAAGCAACGACCAACCAACTTAAAACGAGGAACTATATCCTACCATATTATCAGATAAACGTTTACACTATCCTGTAAGAGCAACCGGTGGACAGGTGATAACTTCTCGACCTACCAATCCGGAGGTATCATGTTCGAATTCCACCGGCGGCTCCCCATGGTTGTTTTCTGCCGACAACAGATTACGATAAAGAGGCCATGGGGGTTGCAGAGAAAATGCTGGTGGTTCGAATCGGGTGAAGTTCCTCTCATGCACCATTAAGGGAACTAGAGAAGGAAGGAGATAAGAGCAACCATTTAAGAAAATATATATGGAAAGTATTATACATCGAAAATGGTTTCTCTGGAGAAAGGATCTACTAGCTTACACATAATTTGTGCTTTGAACTGTATGGATCATTACAATGACAGTGAACTTTATCTGGCAAACAAAAAATTATAATTGGAGTCTGGAGCGTAAGGACTCTTTGAGAAATATGTAGAAAAAAACATACAGCGTATCATACAAACACCTCGAGGAATCGGACTTTTATCGACCATATGACTAAATTTCTTCAAGGCTCCTTTTTTTAGCATAGATTGTGATATCTGTGTGTGTTTTTTTTCGAACGATTCTTCCGTATATTGCCATTTCTATCTTGAGATTTGATGAATACTAATGAAAAGATTAGCCTCAACTTAATATCTCCAAAAAAGCCCACAAAATTTCCAAATTAACAATTCTTTTAATATCCAATTCCCAAAATTGTTGTGCTTGTTCAATTCATCTTTTGTTCAGTTCGACGTGTGTGCCTGCATAAGTCAATTTAACGACCCCAAATTTAAGTGTCATTTTCTTTTCATCTCTCAAAACTTATAAAAGACGATTTCGTCAGAATTTAAAATTTCTTTAGAATTTTTA
The DNA here is from genome assembly GCA_964036015.1 of Leptarthrus brevirostris. Classification (NCBI taxonomy): domain Eukaryota; kingdom Metazoa; phylum Arthropoda; class Insecta; order Diptera; family Asilidae; genus Leptarthrus; species Leptarthrus brevirostris. Next base: position 15,040,624 of record OZ038373.1, read on the forward strand.
TCATCGAATATAATCAATGGCATAGTAAATTTGCATATTGGAAAAAATATGCGTGGGCGAAAGTCTGTTGTAAAGCCATACAGAAGAGCCACAAGCCCAAAAACCTGATCGTATGACGATGCCAAAAAAAAATAACAATCAAAGAAAAACAGAAAACACGTCTGAGTTTGAACCCGATGCCAAGAAGCTTCCAAGCCTACACTAACTTCCATCTCAACCCACTTAAAATTCCACACAGTGGATAGTGACAACCAATTATCGGAATGACTTCCGTCGAAGCGGAGGTGAATCGTATTTGGAAAGGGTGAAAGAGACCAAGAAAAGACGTTGAAAAATTTCTTGATTATGTGGCCTCCGAATAAATGAGATTCCGTTTCAGATTTATATCAGATTCCAGAAATACCTGGACATAAACTGAAAATTTTCACGTTGCACATACATGTGGAGTCGAACAAATGGCTCAGGGCAATGATGGCATGCGCGACGTTGTCAGGAATCTGAATCTTCTTAATGCTCCCAATTCCTGGATGTTTCTGTTCTGGATCGGATTTGAGAGTCGAATCTGGTCTGGTATGGCGGCCTTGCATTGACCTTACCAGTTACCACTTGTTATGTTGAGAAGATATTTTTGGATACACTTCTCCTTGGAGTTTTTATGGTGGCAAAGGGGTAGAAATGATCTAATGATCCCCGGAAAAAAACAGAGACAAGAACACCGCAGCGTCTTATGTTTCCCAAGCTACAGTCTCACGCTGACTTTTCGCTTTAATTCAAACGTTTTTTCCCTCTCGATCGAATAAAAAAAAAGACAAAATTTGATTGCACATTTCCGGCCATCATCCAACATCTTTTTTAATTTTTTCAAGTTATTATATCACTCCTCCTGCATCAAATTGTTTTTTTTTTGTTTTAAATTTATTTTTTGGTTTTTGAATCACTGGCAGGCAGTCTTCACTGCGACCGAACCAATACATGAGGGGGTTGGGCTTTTATTAATGAATTGGATTTTTCAAGCTGCTCCTCCAATACAACAAGATGGACCGGTTTTTTCTCCAAGTTGGATCTCAATTTAACTCAGGAGAATTCAATTATATAAAGAAAAAAAACTTTTAAATTGGATTATATGTTTTAAGTAGACAGAAGGTAATAAAAAAGTTTTTAACACGAAGCTCAGGAAAAAATGAAACAATTAAAAACTATTGAATATTCGTCGGGAATTTTTGGCGGAAACAATTAAATTCCGCGATTTGTTTTAATATTTTCCTTTTTTTTCACGGCAAATTACCGTTAATTTTTTCAGTTTTTATGTGTGTTCCTTATCACCAAGATCAATAGGTCACAATTTCTTTACCAAGGTAAACAGAAGAAAAAGGCCGAAACGCCATTGCGGTTTAATTTGCAATTTCCTCTCGTGTGACGTTTAAATTTGGAATGTTTTTCGTAAATTATAAATTTTATTGGAAAAGATTCGATCGGCAAATAACTTGGAAGTAGTACAATTTGCATAAACCTTCTTTTTTATGTTTTAATGTTTTTAGATTCGAACATTTTGAATGCTACGCACAAGCTGCTGTGAATTTGTAGAGATACAAGCAGGAAGAAAGTACACTTCGTTACATGAAGTAAAGTAAAGAACAATATAAAATTGGAACGTCTGATCAATTCATATAAAGAACTAGCCCCGTTTCCGATGTACCCTGGCTTACTGCCGGCATACTCTCTTTAATTGACGGGCTGAGAGTAAAAGTGACCTATTTATAAGGTTCGGGAAAAAGTGGTTTAGAAAATGTTCCGCGCAAAAACGAATCGCGTGAGATTCCGGACAAAAACGAATCGTAGAAAATGTCCGGGCAAAAACGACTTAACTACTTAACTGCATTAACTTTGCATCACTTTTTGTAATTAAATAGTTTTTGCCCGGAAATTTTCTACGATTCGTTTTTGCCCGGAATCTCACGCGATTCGTTTTTGCGCGGAACATTTTCTAAGCCCGTCATTTGTACCTACTTAAGGGGGAAATCTCAATGTGTTGTATGTGGTGATTCTGTGTCCGGACTGCTTCCTGTTTCCAGTGGCGTGCCGCAGCGGTCGATACTTGGACCTTTGCTTTTTGTGTGTTTCATTAATGATTTACCTACCGTTGTTAAGAATTGTAAATATCATATTTATGCAGAAGACGTTCAAATATACCTATCCCGTCCGCTAGGGCTTATTGAAGACCTAGTAGATAGATTATGTGAGGACCTTACTGCAATATTAGGTTGGGCAGAGAGGAACAAACTCGTATTAAATGCGTCGAAATCTAATGCTATTTACAAGTCGAACTTTGATAGTTCCTTCTTACCTCCCATAGTTATTAATAATGTGGTCATCCAAGTTGTTAAAGATCTGGGAATTTTGATCAATAGTGAGTTATTTAGGAATAGTCACATTGACAGTCTTGTCGCAAAAATTTAAGGAACCCTACACAAACTGTCTTTAGCGGCTTATTTTATATCTCGCGAAACACGTCTATATCTTTTCAAGACACTTATTGCGCCCATTCTAACTTATCGAAGTGAGATTTTTAGTAAGACGGATTCCGTACCCTTTAGGAAGTTACAAGTCGCTCACAATTCCTCTGTACGATATATATTTGGCGGGCTGAGAGTAAAAGTGACCTATTTATAAGGTTCGGGCAAAAGTGGCTTAGAAAATGTTCCGCGCAAAAACGAATCGCGTGAGATTCCGGGCAAAAACGAATCGTAGAAAATGTCCGGGCAAAAACAACTTAACTGCATTAACTTTGCATCACTTTTTGTAATTCATATTCATATTCATTTATTACAGGTAAATATACACAAGATTTAAAATCTTTTATTGTACAATTAAAAGTGGTGCTAGATTAGTTATTTCAACAAAAACAAAATGCTAAAAATATTAATTGAGAAAGAAAAATGAAAAGAAGAGATAAATAGAACAGGAAATAAGAAAAAAAATATTTTAAATTAATTTACAAAGCTACTTTAGATGCTTCAGTGTAGGGAAACAAGACCCGAGTAAAAGTACCAATCAAGCAAAGTCTAAAAGACGCCTGAATGCACTGGCAGTGCCAGCCGTTTGAATATTTAGAGGAAGACTATTCCATAAGCGAATTATTTGGACAGGGTAAGAACTATTCATAACTGATTTCCTAAACCGCGGTACTAGTAAATTTCTGTTTCGTTGAGATGTTGTAAATTGGAAGTATTCACGGAGGTATGGTGGTTTGTTCCATTTAAGCAGCTTGAATAGAAACACCAACGCTCGTCGTTTGAGGTAAATCTCCAGACTGGACCCGACAAGAGTTAATTTGACCTTCGTAGTCAAACCTTCGTAGTCCGTGAATAAACCTAATACAGTCGTTAAAAGCAACATCTAATCGACGTGCACAGTGACTGTTTAAGTGAGGAAAAACCAAGCTACCGAAGGTAAAATGGGGCAGTATCAATGCCTTAACCAAATACAAACGAGTGCTTCTCGGGATAATATAGGCTGACAACCAAAGTCTTCGTTAACCAGCATATATCTTGCCAATCCTCGCACTTACATTTGCACATCAGTTCATTTCTTGTCCCAAAATAATGCCAAGATTAGTTATTTTACTTAGGACTGGCAATGGAGAACCATTTAATATTATCTGAGGAGCATTACTTAAAACAAGAGGATTAGTATAAAACATGATAGAGTGGGATTTTTCGGGGTTCAAAAGTAATCTGTTCGCGATTGACCAATCAAATATTCTACCAAGATCGGCATTTATACGCCTGATGCAGTCCTCAAGAAGCCCAATAGATCTGAACATCATCAGCGTAAAGATGGCTTTTCACATCACGCACCACACTTGGCAAATCATTGATGAAGAGGCTAAATAAAAGCGGTCCCAGTATTGACCCCTGTGATACGCCCCGTGAAAGAACCAATGGAGCAGAGATTACGCCATCGATCTGCACTCTTTGGGAACGATCTGACAAGAAACATGCTATCATAGAGGCAGTACATGAGCTAAAGTTGAAGTACGTGTGTAATTTGTGAATAAGTAAGCTGTGGTCAACGCAATCGAAGGCTTTAGAAAAATCCAGTAATGTTAAAGCTGTGAAGTGATCATTGTTCATGGCTTTTCTTATGTCAGTGGATACCCTCAAGACAGCCGTCTCACAACTATGAAAAGATCTGAAACCAGATTGCCAACAAGATACGAATACGTTCCCCTCGATATAAGCCATACATAAGACATAAGCCGACATAAGACATAATGAAATCGTTTTTGCCCGGAAATTTTCTACGATTCGTTTTTGCCCCGAATCTCACGCGATTCGTTTTTGCGCGAAACATTTTCTAAGCCACTTTTGCCCGAACCTTATAAATAGGTCACTTTTACTCTCAGCCCGTCAAATAGAGTTACTATGAAGGTTCAGAAATACAAGGCGTCGTATTACAACTCAAAACTTGACATCAGGCTTCCCGCCAAACGGCTTTGGAATAATTTGACGAGTATTGGATTTAGTAAACGTAACAAATCCAAATTTGATGAGGATCCTGATGCATTTAACGAAACATTTATAAATTTTAACACACCTTTTAATTTCTGCTGTGATCCTTACGAATCTGTAACCGGCGGTAACTTTTCTTTTTTTAATGTTAATGAAGAACAGATTGTCAGCGCTATTTTCTCCATCAAAAGCCGTTGGCCTTGACAATATCCACCAAGATTTCATTAAAGTTATCCTGCCCATCGTTTTACGTTATATTACGCATATTTTTAATACTATTATAACAACTTCCGCCTTTCCTTCTAAGTGGAAATTGGCTTAAGTAATTCCAGTTCGTAAAACCTCTCGGTTTACAACACCTGAATACAGACCGATATCTCTTCTACCATTTTTGTCAAAGGCGTTTGAGCGGATATTTTTTCTAAAAATCAACGAACACCTAAAGGCTCACTATATATTGATTGACTTTCAATCGGGTTTCCGCGCTCAGCACAGCTGTATCTCAGCCTTACTTAAAATAACCGATGAAATTCGCTGCAGTATTTCCTTGGAACTGATTACTGATTACTACTTGCATTGCTTGACTTCTCAAAAGCATTTGATAAAGTTGACCATTATCTCTTAATAGATAAACTTTGTCGTAAGTTCAGCTTTACCAGGTGTGTCGGTAGGCTTATTTGAACCTACTTAAGGGGGAGATCTCAATGTGTTGTATGTGGTGATTCTGTGTCCGGACTGCTTCCTGTTTCCAGTGGCGCGCCGCAGCGGACGATACTTGGACCTTTGCTTTTTGTGTGTTTCATTAATGATTTACCTACCGTTGTTAAGAATTGTAAATATCATATTTATGCAGAAGACGTACAAATATACCTATCCCGTCCACTAGGGCTTATTGAAGACCTAGTAGATAAATTATGTGAGGACCTTACTGCAATATTAGGTAGAGGCAGAGAGGAACAAACTCGTATAAAATGCGTCGAAATCTAATCCTTTTGCTTTTTACAAGTCGAATTTTGATAGTTCCTTCTTACCTCCCATAGTTATTAATAATGTGGTCATCCCTTACGTGAAAGTTGTTAAAGATCGGGGCATTTTGATCAATAGTGAGTTATCTTGGAATAGTCACATTGACAGTCTTGTCGCAAACATTTATGGAACCCTACACAAACTGTCTTTATCGGCTTATTGTATACCTCGCGAAACACGTCTATATCTTGTCAAGGCACTTATTGCGCCCATTCTAACTTATGGAAGTGAGATTTTTAGTGACTTAATTTCTTACCATAAGTCCTTGGGAGTGTCTAACGGCTAAGCCGTACTCTTTGAACTAGATGTAGGGTTTGCAGAGTTAGGGCTTGTAAAGTTAGGGCTTGTAGAGTTACGGACTTGACTCTACATGAGATCTAATAACGTTTTAACAGTAAAAGCGCTATGAGCTTGTGATTCTACCTACTTTACATGTTGTTTAGAAATAGCAAAACATATAATTAACCTCAATGTGACTCAATTCTCATTAGTTAGCGTCAATAATTTTTATTTTTTAACAACCACGGAGAGTAAGTCAATAACTTCTCCAGTACGTAAAAATATTTCAGGTAAAGTTTTCCATAATTTACTGACAATCTCTCGTAATTTGATTCAATTGTAAATTTTCAGTTAAAAAATTATTATTTGTAAGCTAAATTTGTAGCTTTGTAAATCTTGTGTTGGGAACCGCAGTGTATTTTTAATTAATACGTCCAGTAGTGTTCGCGCTCCACTAATTCTAAAGTTTACTTTTCAGATTTAGATGTGAATTAGTACCACGAACTATATCACTTGCGTAAACAGTTAAGGTACCAAGAACCCTAGTTGCATGTGAAACAAAAGAGTGTCACTTTAACATTTGGAGGCCTTTTCTGTAAACATAATCCCATCAAAAACATTGCCAAGACTCACAAGCTCATAACATTTTTCGCTGTTGTAAAGTTATCAGATGTCATGTAGAGCCAGGGCCCTAACTCTACTAGGCCTAACTGTACAAGCCCTAAGTCTACAAACTCTACACCTTGGTTAAAAGGTATGGCTTGGCCGTTTCGCGGCCGTCGCACAGACACTCCCATGGACTAATGGTAAGAAATTACGTCACTGGTCTTTAATGTTGTATCATGCAATAGTTCCATGAAACGGAGAAGCCATACTTTTTGACCAAGATCTAGGGTTTGTAGAGTTAGGGGCTTGGCTCTACATGAGATCTCATAACTTTTTAACAACAGTGAAAGCGTTATTAGCTTGTGAGCCTTGGCAACCTACTTTACATGAAATGTTTCTGCTGGGATTATTAAGTACACCGTGAAAAGAAAATTGCCACAGTACAAATTTTCAGGGGGAGTTATAAACATTCGAAAAGTTTTTTTTTTTGAATTAAGTAAAGTAAAATGGTTTCGAAAGAAAATAGTCTTCGAGTGCGACAGTTTTTAAGTCAAGGAGTGCCTAAAAGAACTATTTATAAAATTCTTCAGAGATATGAGAAGGGTTTACCAGCAGAAAGGTTAAAAGGATCAAGAAGAAAACCTTAAACTTTTACTTAAAAAAAGACACTTTTTGAAGGGAATGATACAGTTTGGATCCGTGGAGCAGAGAGAAAATTCAAAGTTAGCAATATTTTGGATCATAAAGTATTCCAGACTAGAACGACTATCAAGGATTGTAAAAAGAAAAGAATTCCAAGCGGATCTCTCAGGATCTCTCAGCTTTCTTTTGAGAATCGTTATTAGAACTAATTCGACGATAGGCTTTGTGAAAAGATAGTCCAGGGATCTTGAAGACCCCTGCTTGACCAAACTCCTGTACTGCTTCGCTGCACTACACCAACCTCGATCTAAACTTCTCCAAGCTTCCATTGTAGATGATACGGTCAGACAGGTAGCCTGATACTAACATGAGATCCGCTTTATTTAAGGCGATGGTATTATTATAAGCAAACGGTCTATTAAGCGCCTTGGCCTAAGTAAGCCCTATCAGTAGTTGATTCTTAGCCCAATCTTCTATCATAGTTACCGCCAACGACCAGCTGCGGCTACAATAGCGCAGAATTAACCCTTCCTGGCTAGTTCATCAGCGATCTCGTTACCATCGATACAAGTGTGAACTGGTATTCAACGGAGTGTTGTGTTGTGAATCGTCAGTTGTTGGAGGGTTTCTAATTAGTTCGTAGTAAGCCTTGAGGGAGAAGTCCATGAGGTAGAGTCTTGAGGGTCGCTTGATCACCAGAGACGATAGTTATATTAGCACCTTTGGGTACTTTATTATGGCTGAGAAGGGCGCAAATTTCGATTGCATGGATTTCGGCTTGAAAGGAACTGGTCTATCAACCCAATTCAATTGAAACCCTAGTGTTAGTTAGTTCCAAAGACACCGCACCAGCACCGTGTTCAATTTTTTTAACCATTTGTACACCATTTGAGGCCTCTACGGTCCATCGCCGTCATAGTCTTTTCGTTCATGAAAGAAGGTTCTAAACCTCCTGCGAAAGCGCAGTTCCTCGGTCATGTGGTCGGTTATGGTGTACACAACCATGCCATGGAGACGCTGAAGAATGCAAGTGATATTTGTCACCAATCGGTAATAGAACACTAATTGCAGCAGATTTCATGATATAGATGTACAGGAGAGTGAGTTCAATTACCGCGGAGCTTGTTGCATTTGGCGATTGCCAACCGTTGTTGAACTTTAGGCTACCAGACGAAGAAGACGGCGTAGTAACAATCGATTTGACAATGATATTGTATAACCAGATTAATCATCTTTGGGGTGAGACCCCAAGTATTTCCGAAGAGTATTCGACAGGTCCATAGAGCTGGCATTCAAGTGGTCGGTGAATTAAGTGATCCATCGCAGAGTTTTCAGGTTCGAACTTCACGAACGTTCGAACTCCACCAAAGGTTCGAACTCCATTATACTATCGCGATGGCATTTAAACGTCAAGAGTTGCAGCACCGAAATACATATCTTCTAATGCCCCAAAATACTAAAAGAAAGGTTTAAGTGTGTTGGATAACATAAGGACTCGAAAGTCTACAAATTGTTATAGACCATCAAGTCAAGAGAGAGGACGTCTCAAATTAAAGCACTAAGTAAAACAAAATCGACTAATAGATCTTTCGATTAGACAGTATAGTAAAATACCGCATAATTCATCAACAACCAAAAAATCGTGTTTGATTAAAATGAAGTTATAATAGAGATCCACAAGGATATCGTCTTTAACCCGTACTCGTTTTCTTAATCATTATCACAGGGTGTGACGGCAGTTCATTAAGCGTAAGCGATGAAAACTTTTATGTTTGATTAAGGAATTTATTTTGAGAATGTTTATCACCTTTTTAGTTTGTCTCTTGTTTCGTTTTTTTATGTAGTTATTAACAGTTTGTTAGAGTTTAGAGACTATTGTCTCCACCTACAGACTATTACTTGACGGGCTGAGAGTAAAAGTGACCTATTTATAAAGTTCGGGCAAAAGTGACTTAGAAAATCTTCCGCGCAAAAACGAATCGCGTGGGATTCCGGGCAAAAACGAATCGTAGAAAATGTCCGGGCAAAAACGACTTAACTACTTAACTGCATTAACTTTGCATCAAACTTTGTAATTAAATCGTTTTTGCCCGGAAATTTTCTACGATTCGCTTTTGCCCTGAATCTCACGCGATTCGTTTTTGCGCGGAACATATTCTAAGCCACTTTTGCCCGAACCTTATAAATAGGTCACTTTTACTCTCAGCCCGTCACTTGTAAAGTGGCTTTATTTTTAAGATATTGAAGCCCCAAATTTGATTGGAAATCCCTTTTTGGGTATCTTTCAATTCGCTGTTATGAAAGAAAGGTCGACTATTATAAAATTTTTAGAATTTCCCAGCTTTTTGTATTTTTTACAATTGAGTTTGAGTTGACAGAACTAAGCACAAAATTCTTCTCCAAAAACTAAACCTTCTTGTTAAGTGAATTTTCTATTTTTTACATTTACAAAAGGTCTATCTTTTGCGTAAATTATAAAATCCCAGATGTGCCACAAAGTGGCTTTGTTGGACCAGTGCTTTTAATTACATAGACTAATACGCTCAATTGTAAATTTCTTTATAAACTTGATCTCGGGCCATTTTGTTTGCTACGTCAAATTTAATATTAACAGCGTGGAAAATAGTAGCTCAAGCCGAAGTTTGCAAGCAGCCATCAATTGAAAAAAGGTGGGGCATTACCTTTTCCTTACAGATGTGCAGTACTTTGTTTCGAAGAGCTGAATAGCTGAGCAAACTTCTACGACCTTAGCAAGAATACTCAAACACCGACGGCAAATGGAATACGTTTGGATCTTAGTTAAGATAGGTATAAAATATAAGAGAAAAGCAACATTGAGGATGACGTGGTAGCATTACATAAAAAAAATTTGTAGATGACAAAATGCTTCAAGAATATACTTGTATTTTTTCAAAAATCTCTTTTTTTTTTGGGTCATCAAATTACGTCTGTATACCAAATTTCATCTCAATAGGTTTAAAAAATCAGAGAAATGGAAGTGCAGTGGTGTCTTCACCGGACAGATGCACAGACGTACTGAAGCTATAGGGGTTCATAGTTAGTTGGCTACGGAACCGTAAAAATGACTAGAAATAGATTGACTAACGTGTTAGTTTGTAAAATAATGTTGATTTTCCGTCTTTCGAGAGCAGAAACCTCTTCAAAGTGGACCCAAAAATTCTCCCGGAAGTAATGTATACACAGAACCTTTGTTAAGACAGTAGCAAGTATCCAATTGCTGAAACTGAAAACGTGTGTTTCCAGTGAAGAATAAAATTCACGTTTATTGAGCGCAAATGTATTTCGAAGTTAAAATTAATAGAATCGAATTTCGGTTCAGTTTAAATAGGAAGAGTTAGAAAGCAAAACTTAGTTAATCGATTGCAACTTGAAACTTAAGGAAGAATAAGACAAGACGATTTTAAGTTTTAAACAGCAATGCTAATTCAGCTTTAGAACATTTAAGAGCCAAACAAAATGGCATTGCCAGCTAAAATGCTATTTAATTTAAGAAGCATAATAGGCCACAATTGGAAACCGAACTATTTTCGAAATTATAACAATTTCAAGTCCCAGAAGTCAATGAAGCAACAACGACAAATATTAGAACAAAACAAAATTCTCCGTGACTTCATCGATTAATATTCACTTTGAGCCCTACCTTCTTTTCGTGAGAAATCCCTCCAAGGTTGCCATAACATGCAGCTACTGTTTGTTTTTCGAATGTCTTTCATCCTGTTCGTCTGTTCGTAAGCATTCAATATACAAAGATACTCCATAATAGCCCCCGGCAAGAGTGTAAACTAGTTTCGATTCGGATCCAAAATGTAAATTCACTATATAATTTCAGGGCACACCGAAGTTATTTGGGCTCCTACCAAATACAACACTCGAATTTCAAACAATATAGATTGTAACAAGATTACAAAAAGTCAATCAATATGCATTAAAAGCGCGCACTGCAAATGATGATTCAAACAAAAATTGCACTATACCACGATCGAGCTACTACAAAACAGTGAAACTACGTCAAGACTTGACCGCATTCAAATGCGAGCCAACTTTTTTGACTTTAACAGCGCGCGATCACCGATCACCGATCGACGACGTAAAGCAGAGTCTTTGAGGTTGAGAATGAATCTTATAAGTTTCTTAAGACAAAAGCCACAAAACACCGCGAACCGCTCAAAAGAAATGAATGTCTGCACGGCACGGCTGGCGCGGTCAACACAAATAGAGTCCCTGAGTGGGATTTGTAAGCGCGGATCGCCTTAAAGACTGGCACTGGATGAAGATCGTCCGATCTTCTTCTCGCTTAACTGGCTCTGTTGTTCGGTTCGGTTCCAATTGAACTGTAGATGGTAGGGCAAATCAAGTATGGAGTTCTCTCACAAATCACAGTCAAAAAATAAAGCTTAAGCGTGTGCTCCCCAAGATAGGAGGGTCAGGAGGTGGAGGACCCAACAGCCACCATTGTAAACTCCAAAGAAACTGTAGTAGGCAGCGGCGACTGCACATGTGCACGATTGTTTATGTACACCTGAATGGATCTTGAGTGTCAGGTAAGTTCACATATGCACCGAACTGGCTGGAGGTTCTTCTTGGTATACGAAGAACTTGAACGTTTCATTGAGGAAATGAATGAACGTCGCGTTTCGAGCCTTGTGTTGGAATCCAAGAATTGATCATCGAAATTACGGCGACACAGCGAAATTAAAAAAGTCTAGGCCGATACAGTGGGGGCCTGTTGTTTTGGAGAGCATTTGTTTTTTTTTTCTATTTTAATTTAACTCGCGTTCTGTTTCTTAACAGAAACGATTATTCAATAATTTTATCATCGAGATGCAATCACTGCCGATGGCACAGAGTTACAAATACATGCCCAAAACTCTTCTGAGTTCGACAACCTATAAATCTGGCATTTACCTATTTTCGGCTACAAACAGAGCAGGTATGTAATCTGCAGAATTTGGGTAATTTCATTCTCATTAATAAAAATAACAAAAATTCGTTAATACGAATTAAGAGGATTTGAATTGGGAGCAAGGCGAAAAAAATTCATACGATCTTGAATGATGTTCCGTGCTGGTAGCGGTATATCACTAATCACCTGGTGAATTTTGCGGGATTTTGTACAGAGACAGAAGTTACCTAATTTGCCAGGTAATTTTGAATTTTTGGTCGCTTTTTTTTAGAGAGGATTAATGTGAAAGTGGACCTTAGCCAATAAATAAACGCAATAATGATCAGCAGTGACAAAAGAAAAGGTTTGAATATTTTAGAAGTTCGCTCGGTTTGAATTTTATGAAGCCACCGAACTAAATTATCACATTTTCAGAATGGTTTCACCATATGCGGTATAACTGTAGTAGTTTTTGCTTCTTCTTTTTCGCCTATTAAGTTTGGCGTGAAGCTTCGAAGTTTTTATGTTTCTTCAAATAAATAAGTGAGCGACAGTATTTTGCAGTTTTTGTCTTAATAATGAGCTAAATTTAAAAATTTTGTCACTATCCAGGTATCAGGTGAGAAGGTTAGGTAAGGTTCGTGTGGCTGTCTTAAAGGGCGCACTTAGACCTCAAAATGCCCATTGTGATGCCACTGGAACCCAAGAATTCCCTCCACCTCCTCATTGGAACCATCCGGAGCTGCCGATGAAGCGCCAAAGATCTGCAACGTCAATCGCCGCCAGATCGCAGAGACTATCAAAGAAATAGTTTCCCAAGAAGGACTTTCGCCTGCGTGCCAGGGCACCGGAAGAGGTAGTGTAAAATAGTTTCCTCCTCTTCCTCGTCCATGCAGCTTCTGCAGAAGTCGTTTGAGGAGATACCCAGTCTCTTCGCGTGTAAGCCAATAGGGCAATGGCCTGTGATTACCCCAGTAGCTATTCGAAGGTCAGATCTGCCCCTCGAAAGCATAAAATTGGCCAGTTTAGGCCAGATCTGTCTGGACGTATGGCACGTAGTGCCATTTGCCCATCTGTGGTTGGCTAAGTTGAATGCTCTCTTGCTAAGCAACATTTTACAGGTTGCCAGGGGCCAACCAAGAGTAGTGATTTCCGATTGGATCTCCAGGGTGGTACCACGTCTAGCAAGCTCGTCCGCCACGCAGTTTCCTGAATATCCGCCGTATCTCCTGGAATATCTGCCGTTCAGCCAGCTCATTTACGTGTGAGCGACAGCTATTAATAGCCCTAGATGTCGATAGGACAGAATCAAGGGATAGCAAAGCAGCCTGACTATCTGTAAGGATACAGATGTCCTTTGGAGCTTCGTTCTCCCTCAACCAATTCAAAGCTTCCTGAATAGCCATGACCTCCGCCTAAAACACACTACAGTACCGGAAGACGGAAGGATAAGCTAATGTTCAGTGCCTCTGAGAAAACACCACCCCCACCCTACCCTGTAGCTTAGAGCCATCTGTATAAATTTGAAAGGACACCCTACAGGGATTGGTGTCCCCATCCCAGTCAAGCCTGGTTGGAATGGTCAATAAGAAACGCTTGACAAAGGAGTAGCCGGGAGTGGTGTAGTCAAGATGCCCCACTTAGAGCGAAAAGGAGTCCAGAATTGTGGAGTGCCCAACTCTAGTATTGGACCACTGAGATGTGGCTGTAAGTCTAACGGCAGCATTAGCCGCCATCATCCCATCAGATCTAAAGGAAGTAGGTGAAGAAGTATCTCCAGAGCATCAGTAGGAGTGGTCCGTAGCGCTCCGGTGATACAGATGCAGGCCGATCTCTGCACCTTCCTCAAAGCGTTGAGGTAAGTGGCCTTGTCCAGTGCTGGCCACCAGACAACCACGCCATTCAACAAGATTGGCCTAATGACTGCAACATAGAGCCAGTGAGTCAGCTTGGGTTGAAACCCCCATTTCCCACCGATGGCCCTCTTACAGGAGTATAGAGCTATAGTTGCAGGTGAGAATGCTTAGCAAATGTTGAGAGTTTGAGCTCAAAAGCTATGCTGAAAGTTGGATTTGTTAGTATCCTTTACATTCATTAAACCCTTTTATGCCCAAACTAGACTTTTTCAAATTTTTTTCTAAATCGCTGATACTCTATTTGGTGCATGATTTACTTTTTCAAAATTGCATCTATGTTTTGAAGTCGCAATGTATCTTTGGAAGTCGCCTAACCTGGCATCTTCAGTGGATCGCATGTGGGTGTCAATGTAAAGTCTGTTAGATTATGATCGTGGCAGATAACCTTCTCTAAAACGTCAGCAATTTATTTCCACGTTTACCTTCAACTTTTTTATCTGAATCTTTGGATAGTCTCGTTGGTAGTAACTGCAGTAGATTTCCAGAATATTTTGGAGACATGGAAAGACAAAAACTTAGATTAACATCCAAGTACTAATCCTGTCAATTTCCACGTCAAACAGCCGAAAAATTAATTAATTTTGATCAATTTCGAAGGTTCTTCGCAGAACTCCGTCGTAGCCGGTCTGAAGCTTGATTGAGAAAGGAGGCGAGAAACCTACGCAGCAGCCAGATCATCTCGGCTTAGAGAGAATCTATGTGCTATACAAATGCACTATACATGAATAACTGGGCGCATCAAGGTGCAGCCAATTTTGGAGAAACTGCCCTCTTGAGGTATGATCGAAGCGCGGTGGTTCTCTTGGCAGCGACCTTTATCTAGTAATAGCTAAGCTAATGCAACACCAAACGTACCAGATTTAGAGAGCAGAAGACGAATATGAATAGGTTACGCAACATGGTCGAAAAATCAATAACAGAAGCAGATTAAATAACGCATTAGTTCTGCTACCGATATTGCCCTCAAATTACATGTCAAAACTGCAAACCATTCTCTATAAAAGGGCGTCCAAAGATCTATACAAGATTGCCAAGAAACTGCTAAGACTCTTACAACTGAAAATCCTGTAAGGAGTTACCGACGGATGCCTGCTTATTATGGGGGAGAATAAACTGCGAAAATGGACAAACTATTCTGTTGAAGTCATAAAAATCACCTTTGGACTGTCGAAGACCTCTTCATCTGAAGAAGTCGTCGGCTGTGCCTAACACTAATATTAGACCTTCAACAAGATTTCAGGTGGCGAACGCAATAATGTCGACGGAGCTTGGTAAGGCCTCAGAGATTGTTGGAATACTAGGGGAATTACTTATGGCAGATATTCTTGTGAATGTTACCAAAACAGGCGACCTGAGAAGTTGTAACAATTAGCGTGGCATTTGTCTTTTAATTGCTGTTTCCGAAGATCATCATAATACGATGAACAAGCTTTGATGAGGGTTTTCCTGCAGCGATCACATCAACACCCTTCGAATGATCATCGAGCAATCCGCCGAATGGCAGTACACTTTACATCTAATGGACGTTGATTTCGAGAAGACGTTTGACAGCGTTAATCGCAAGTACATATGGGCAGCTTTACGTAGAAGAGGTATCTCCGAAAAAAGTGTCACCTTCACAAAGGAGTCCTATTCAGGAGCCCTATTTCGCGTCCTTCACAAAACAAACTGTCGGAGTCGTTCTAAGAGCTGAACAGAGTGAGACAATGATAAAAATTTGCTTTTCTTGATTATCATTACAAAAACGTATTGTGCAGCGCTTTGGATAACCAATCGTTGCGAGGGAGTAGACGACCACATTTAACGGGCTGAGAGTAAAAGTGACCTATTTATAAGGTTCGGGCAAAAGTGGCTTAGAAAATTTTCCACGCAAAAACGAATCACGTGAAATTCCGGGCAAAAACGACTTAACTACTTAACTGCATTAACTTTGCATCACTTTCGTAATTAAATCGTTTTTGCCCGGAACATTTTCTAAGCCACTTTTGCCCGAACCTTATAAATAGGTCACTTTTACTCTCAGCCCGTCGTTTTAAGAACCTTACGTACCTAGACTATGTCAACGATGTAAAAAAATCTCCAGACGCATAAATCTTGATCAAATGTTCTGTTGTACGACTGTTCGCCATGAAAATTGACCTGTCAAATAACTAATAAGTCGATGTCTTCGGCGCATCTTTAACGAAAACCTAAATAGACTCACATGCTTAGACGGGATAGACATTGGTGTACGAAAACGATAGTGGCAGTGCTTAGGCCACCTACTGAGAAAAGAGCCAAACAGCATCGCTGAACAAGCTCTAGAATTAAACCCCCAACGAAACCAAGGAAGGTGCCCAATGGAATTGACTGCGCAACACATGGAGATTTGAGGACATTTGCGCAAGTCAGGACCAGGTGCAGAATCGTTGTAGTAGACGCTATATGCCCCAGAAGGGGTTAAAGGTACCAGAAAGAGATTCGAAGATCCTGATCTAAATACGTCTTGATAACAAAAATATACAAAGTTCGATAGTTTTCAGAAAGATATTCTTTTCAAAATAATAATACAACAAAATCCGGTTGTACACTAGAGACCGCACAGATCCAACAACGATTAATAATTGAGCAGAAAAGATTGGTAGAGTCTCAAAATTAAAATCAATGGATTCCTCTCAAATTTATTTGTTCCTCATTGCTCCTACTAAGAAAACAGGAAGTGGATAACCCAATATTAAAGTTAAATCTGAAAAAGCGAATAGACACTTGCATTTCGCACCTCTGCAGAATGATTGAAATAGAAACCATTCCTGAGATGAATTCCTGCAAAGGGCAAGGCACCATATACACAACCGGGATAAGGAAGGGTTTAGGAAAGTTGACGAAAACTAGTGAGCTCTAGTCAACAGAGGCAAAGTCACTTTCAGCAAGATAACGCTATATATATCAAACCGCAAAAATAAACGGTTTCAATAACTGAGCAGATTGCATTGGGTAGTGACGTCTACTCCGCTGTTTCTTCTTCTTTTTTTTTTTGTGATGTAGCCAAAGCCCAGGGGACAGCCCTACGATGCGTTAGCCTGGCTATGGCTATAGAGTAATTTAGGGTAAGAGGAATGAACGTCTTGTTTTTGCATTGTTGCGAGTTAGACAACAGCCCAGAGACGGAGTGGATTTTTATTTATTTATTTCAATTGCAAATGAAAATCATATAGGCAGGCCTAGACTCGAACCTGCATACATGATCGTGCCACTTAACCATTATTTAAATCTAACGAAATTTTCGCAATAAATGCGGAAAGAAAGCGAAAGTTAACTTGCAATATTTATCAGCGCCGGCGCGTAAATGTCTAAACGACGTCAAGATTTTCCTTGTTGCAAGAGACGACGTGCGGTTTTTTGACAGTTTCAAAGAGGGGAAATTGACGGGCTGAGAGTAAAAGTGACCTATTTATAAAGTTCGGGCAAAAGTGGCTCAGAAAATGTTCCGCGCAAGAACGAATCGCGTGAGCTTCCGGGCAAAAACGAATCGTAGAAAATGTACGGGCAAAAACGACTTAACTGCATTAACTTTGCATCATTTTTTGTAATTAAATCGTTTTTGCCCGGAAATTTTCTACAATTCGTTTTTGCCCGGAATCTCACGCAATTCGTTTTTGCGCGGAACATTTTCTAAGCCACTTTTGCCCGAACCTTATAAATAGGTCCTTTTACTCTCAGCCCGTCAATTAAGCCAAGCAACCAACGAAATTTCAACCAATCACAAGCACGACGCGCGCGGCTAGCCGCTCATTTGAATGATGTCTAAGCATTGACGTTGACTTCTTTGGATCAAACATTTTGGTGCACAAAAAGCAGAACACGCCATATAGAAGAATTGGATCACGAAGCTACTGTTTATATAACTTTCTTAAAATGCAAAAAGTACCAAGACAACAATTTTCAATATTTCACAATTAAAATGACCAACAAGCACTTTACCAATAAACATATGCAACTGCACGTCCTCAGCAGGTTATCTAGAATTACTTTTATTTCTTCAAACGAATCCAATTGGGTTTAGCTGTAAGAGGAGAGTCTCTGAGTCTGAGAGAAATCTTGCACAACTAAACTGACCCGTCTTGGAAATACATAAAAAAAAATTGGCTTGACTGGCTCACGTCGGTTATGAAACATTTTATTTCTTGAAGTGCTGAGTGGATCGCCCGAAAAAAAAGTCCAAGATCCAATCCCATGGATTAAATTCAATTACAACATCATCATGATCATCAAAACGAAGACCTGATCGTTGCGGCAATAGCAAAAAAATTGATTTCTAAATTAAAAATTAACTCTCTTCACGATTGCGCGAAGAATTCAATACTAAACGCATGTACGCAAATTTCTAATCAGTGATTTGTGATTTCACTTTAAACGTTCGAGGAATTGGGTCGGATTAAGAATTTCTAAATCCTCGTCTGTTTTTTTATTATTATTATTATCGCAACTGCAAAACAAGGCGTTTTAATTCTGCAAAATGGAGTCGTAACAGATCAGGCAACAAGATACATTTTCTTGGAAATATGAAGAGTTCCCACACATTGAGCTTGACCACAGCTTCCTACTGCATTCGAATATCCATTAGGTTGCAGTGCACGAAATCTTGGTAATTATGACCGACAACACCCATCTGAAGCCAAAAAATTTCTTCCTTTAGCACAATTCGAAAGAGCTTCTTGATGCATTTCTGATGTTCAGAATGAGAACTGAAGAAGCCTCCAATGGATACCAATTGGGAGATTTTTTATTTTTTTTTTTAAATCTGAAATTGTATCTGGGGCCTGTCGTATCTGTAGATGGAAGTCGAAGAGGCCGATCACCGCATCCTACCATCATCATGAGAACTACGTTATCATACCTCACGCAACTCATGAATGGATCCGCGCTCGCATCCAACTTCCCGAAGATTCAATTGAGATAAAGAAATCAAGCAAAAAGGCAGTTTCATTCATGATGAGAAACAACTTCTGGCTGACGATATACACATATAGATACCCACCAAGCCCACAACTGGTCGGAATGATGGGATACCCGAGAGTATTCTAGTGCTTCGGAAGAACGTTATTAATTGGCTTCGCCCAAAAATGTTCTTCAAGGAACAGGTTTTTGATGGTTTTTTTATTCCATGACTGATTAAAGCTAGTTTTTTACCCCCCAGCTTAAAAAATCAGAAAAATTATTTCCGAAACGACCCCGGCGCTATTTGATGTTAATTTTTGAAGTTTTTTAAATATTTTTAGGTTTGAATAATATGCGAAAAAAAAACAGTAGAAATTCGCAATCGTAAAACGGATTTACATATCTTTCAAGTGTTTGCATAAATGTGGAACAGGTTTGCGCTTTTCATTGAGGGGAGGACAACAGTGTTTACCTTTTGATACCGTGGGAACGATTTGGACACAAAAGTCGATTAGTTAATGGCATGCGGTTTCCATGAATTTATTGACAATTCTTTTACCTATTAAAACTACATTTTGTTTAGGTGTTATATAATAGTAGCGCATAACAAGAATGTAGTTAGCCAAGCCCAAACTGTGTTGCTAATCAGATTGAATTAGGAATGTTTATGACAGATTGCATGATCGATATATCGAAACAAAAATATTACTTTACCATGTGTTCGTAACATCAAATTTAATTACCAAGAATGATTTTAGGTACATTCAATCCGATATATTGGTAATTCGGATGCGGTATTATCGTATTTTCGATATTAACTTAGAATATCACATGATATATCGATATTTCGATATTCATTCATTATCACTCGCAATAGAGAGTACTACTTTTCGATGCTTTTTTCTTCGTATTCATTAAATATTCACATACTTATATTAAATTAATTACGTAAGGGAACACTTCGATAACGTTTTAGCTACATTCGATATTCAAGACATTGACATTTTGCTTTGTGCAAGTATCGATTTACTATCGAATTGGCTAGCAAAGAAACAAGGATATTAAATGAAGCACAAGAGGTATCGACATGCATCTGCGATGTTTTCCAAATCACGAAATATATCGAAATCGAGATTTTAATTGCTTGTAGGGCATAGGGAATCTACTACGCCAATTCTCCACCTGGTCCAGTTTTGCGCTAAAGTCTTCAAGTAGTGCCACGATTTTTGGATTTGGATACCTTCCTTCTGCACGTCTTGTGCGGTCGTTCAATTAGGCGTCTTTCTGCGGGTTCCAGTCAGTGTTTGGCATATGCACTGCCACTTTCGTCTTCAAACAAAAATTTCTATTTCGTCTTTGTAGCTCTTCGTTGTTTGTTAAAGATGTGTCGGAGACCACGGTTGTCGAAGGATTGTAGCTTATAAGTTATTTGACAGGGAACTCCCTTTAACATGAAAATTACAGCAGAACACATCTTAGGTTCCATACGAAAATCCGAAGTTTTGTGCGTTTAGCGATGTTATTGCGTTACATTGCGACAAAAGTATTAAATGAACTCGAGTCTTGTTGATGCGAGCCTGGTGACGTACATATTCTCGAAACAGATGACCATTAAATTTACACGGGACCTCCACTAGGCAGATTGGTCGATGAAAATGCGGAGAGTTTTGATGTGATCGCTGCACGAAAGCCCTTATGAAAAAAATCTTTTCCGACGGTCAAGCGCATATTCGTAAAGGCGTCTTTCATCAAAACTTATTAAACAGTG
The DNA here is from genome assembly GCA_964036015.1 of Leptarthrus brevirostris. NCBI lineage: Eukaryota > Metazoa > Arthropoda > Insecta > Diptera > Asilidae > Leptarthrus > Leptarthrus brevirostris. The sequence goes on from OZ038373.1 coordinate 15,061,192, forward strand.
CTTTGATACACTACAAATCGTAGCTGCATCCAACAAAGGTTACGCTTTGTTGGGTATCGGTAAACTCCGGTATTGAGAGAAACGAGTTCGCTGATGTAGTAGCTAGTGAGGGTTCATCATTCGATTTCAAGGTCCGGAGTATTGACGGGTGATCGACTCGAGCCCTGATACCGGGATGGACTGGAAGACAACGGTCTATGTACAGAAAATATGTCCTGGACTTCGGCAAGCTAAAGAGCTTGTCAGATCTCTTGCCTACACAGAAACTACCGCCCTTAGCAAAGCGGACCTGAGGTTGTAGTGGGCTACCTATCTGGCCACCACGAGTTAAGGTATCACCTACATAAATTGACGGGCTGTGAGTAAAAGTGACCAATTTATAAGGTTCGGGCAAAAGTGGCTTAGAAAATGTTCCGCGCAAAAACGAATCGCGTGAGATTCCGGGCAAAAACGAATCGTAGAAAATTCCCGGGCAAAAACGACTTAACTACTTAACTGCATTAACTTTGCATCACTTCTTGTAATTAAATCGTTTTTGCCCGGAAATTTTCTACGATTCGTTTTGCCCGGAATCTCACGCGATTCGTTTTTGCGCGGAACATTTTCTAATCCACTTTTGCCCGAACCTTATAAATAGGTCACTTTTACTCTCAGCCCGTCAAATACATTCTTGCGTTCCTAGAGGTAGTCAAAGGTCTTTTACACTAACAGGATTTGGCTCAATAGACCTATTAAGTCGAAATGGCCAAAAAAACACCTTTATTATTACAACTCTGCTGAATCAATCCAATTTACACTATTGGGGAAGTCCAACGAAGAAGTTGTAGTTTTGTCCTGAAGGATATTGGATGATTTTTTTTTATACGATGTGGCCAAATCCTATGGGACAACCCTTTGATGCGTTAGCATGGTTTTGGCCGGAAAGGAATTAGGGTAAGGGAAGTGAGGAAACTTGAGTCTTGTTTTTGCATTGCTGCGAGCTAGACAATAGCCCAGAGACGGAGTGGATTATTTTAATTTCTTAATAAAAGCTCACGGGGTCATCTGGTCTCGAACCCGGGACCCATGGCATATTGGTCTTGCCGCTCAACGTATTGATCCAACTCCGTCTCCAAATTATCGAACTCATTAGACTGAATGAAAGCGCTCCTTTATATCTTCTAATAAATTGAAATCATTAAAATTACTGCATAGCAATAAAATGGATTAAATTTGCTAGTGACACACTTCAGCATAAATTTATCAATGAGTTGCAGTGCCAAAACAAACAGATTTTATCAATTGCCGAAAGAATGTTATCGTTGAATTTATTTAAGTTGTTCAAGCCTGCGTTTGCGTTCAGTTCAGTTTTGTTTATTTTTACATGCGAGCGCAAATATTCGCGCAAATTTATCAATCGAAATTCCTTCGCCTCGTTGCGCATACAAGAAATAAATTCAATTTGCTTCACCCTCCCACGTTGTTAATACAGCGCGATTCAGCGAATGTTAATTTTCGCCATTGATTAGAGGTACACGGCTACCTGCTTACCGAACGCTAGCGTGACAGGCTAGCTACTTACTAGAGTTGACCTAGAAAGCGCGTTTGCTTATAATTGAAACATTTCTGAGCGTCTTCTGGCATTCCGTGAGCGGTTAAATTCGTAGCACTGATCGCACTCATTGACCTTGCGCTAACATTATATGCAAAGCTAGTCTTACTAGTTGTCACAATTGTGCTATGCTTTGCTGTCCTGTCCAATTACATCAATCGTGATCGCGCGGTATGACGCACTTTTTGTCATTTTGAGTCGAGAAATTATTGTTGGCAGCAGCACTCTTTCGAGGCGATTTGCTTTCGCAATATCTTTTGTCAACAGTTGAAGAATTCGGAGATTGTGTAATGGACAAATTGCACATTGCAAAAGAAGAGGCATTTCTGTCTTGTCTTGTCGCTTATCGATCGATTTCAATCTTCGCCGATTTGAGGACGGCTAAGGCAGGAGGTCTTGCAAAATGATGCAATTTCATGACAACGTGAAAACAATGAAGTCGCCGCACTGACTACCACCGACATCCATTTCCGGTAAACAATTCATTTGCATTAAGCATTTCTATGGTAACATAAACCGCGGCTCTCATTAACCCATGCTTGCCTCGCTCGGGCAATTTAATTTGTCGTTGATGGGGCCCCGTCCCGCGAAGCCATTAAGCGCCGGCTCAAGACTTCGAGTAGTGACTTGTGAATGAAAAGAATGTCGAAATTTAAAAAATTGATCGCGGCGAATTTCAGATATGCTAGCGTCACATTTCAATGGAATCTTTTAAGAGCGGACGCTAAATTTAAGGTGGACCGACTAATTTTATTGTTTTTTTTTTAACAACTACGCGATCTGTATTTATTCTGCACGATCACCGATCGTAGCAAAAGGATGGCAAGATTAGCTTGTTCTTGTGTTTTGCCAATCCATCTCTCGGCCTAGCCGTACCGGGACGGGTCGACGGATGACTCTAGCAGCAAATAGCAACACATGCCTACCCTATTGAGAATGCTTAACAAGAGAATAATAAATTGTTGGCGGGAAGTCACGTTTTCTGACGTCCATTTCGACTACACGGACTTGCGTGATTTTTTAATTTAAAAAAGTGACATGTATGTACGCAAGAATTTTGCCTCCTCCGTGGCCACTACACCTTTCATTTACTTTAGTTCAACAAAGATCGAAAGTTACTCGCTCTTTTTGTCATTTCGGATTTGCAGTTTAAGTAGAAATTTCTTTTATTACGTAGAGGAATATGTATAACCACAGGGTGCGGCAGCTGGGACGCACATTCTTCGGCAAAGGAACTTTGATATATAATTGGCGATTTTGCTTTAGTGGAATTTAAATGTTTGTGACGACGACGACGCCTGTAAGGTGATAAATGTGATTGACGTCCTTCAGCAGTCAAACCATTTTCTTCACTGTTTTACATATGCTTACTGAAGGTTAAAATTAATGGATGGTCAATAAAATTGGAGACTCTTTTTCTCTGTCATAACGCATAAGTAGAATATAAAGCGTACGTTGGTTAAGTTTGGTAACTACTTACTTATGCAAAATGCTTTTGCTTTTATGCTTATTTCTATGATAGATCTTTCTATATGAGACACATATATTTCTATATGAATACATATACATACTTCCAATAGCTAGTGAAGCTTTTCATACAAAAGAAAATTGACGTATTAAAGCGACGTCTAGAAAAGCTTTGGCGAACTAAAATGGATTGAATTTAATTTGATCTTTCAATTTGTATCTGAGTGCAAAATCAACTACATATATAAAATAACCTACTTTGAGTAATTATACATCCTTTAGATTTCGTAATAAAGGAGAATTTAATCTTCATTCTCATATTAAAATGAATACGTAGCAATAAATTTTACTAAAGTTAATAAGGCCTGAATTTTAATGACAATAGTATGAGCAAATTTAAAGAAAAAAACACTCCGCGTCATTTGTAGGTATGGATGCGAATTAGTTCATTAAAGAGCATTTTATAAGCTTAAGTACAGAAAATAATAAAATCTTATAAAATACAAAGAAAGAGACTGATTTTGAGGATATTAGGGGAGTATCTTGTGCTCGGTCGTCGGCATTTCCGACTCCCGCGACCTCGAGCTTTTGTGCGTCGTCTTGAGATTCCCTACCAGAAGCATATTCATGTTGACTATTTACGTTCCCCCTTGTTCTCCTTCCGCAGTGTACGAACAGCTCGCTGCGTCTATTGATTGTTTGACCGATTCCTTACTTCCCTCGGATGACATCGTGCTCCTTGGTGACCTCAATTTTCCTGGCATCGGCTGGATACATTCCCCCGACGCTGATGGCTTTATACCTTCAGTTACTTCTGCTCCCCAAGATGCTCTGTCCTTTTTGGACTCAGTAGCTTCTTCGGGATTGGCTCAATGCTGTGATGTTCCCAATGATTCGGGTAGGTTTCTTGACCTCGTATTTTTTTCTGACCCTGATAGCATAGTTGTGAGGAGATGCCTGGTCCCTCTGGTCCCTGAATCGAGTCATCACCCTGCTCTCTTAGTCACGATGTGCTTCGATTCCAGTGTTGCATCTCCTTCCGTACTCGGTGACTTCTACTTCAATTTTAAACGTGCTGACATCTCGTGCATGTATGACTGGTTACTTTCTTGTGATTGGTCGGGCGTGTTGGGAGAGCGTGACGTCGATCTGGCTACGAGCGCTTTTTATGATGTCCTCTACGCTTGTTTTACCCGATTTGTTCCTATTAGTATTTCTAGGTCTGGATCCCCTTATCTGTTCCGCCTCTGGGTTGATGGTGCCTCACGACATCTGAGGAACCTAAGGGGTAAAGCTTGGAGGAGGTTTTGTATCTCAGGAAGCCATGATGTATACTTGGCTTACACTGACCTTTGCAACCGTTTCTCTGCTCGTCTGCAGGATTCCTATGCCGAGTACTTGTCTAATATGAGTACTACGTTGTGCAGCGACCCCAAATTATTGGAGATTTATTAACTCGAAGTGTAAATGTGATGCCTATCCGTCCTCTTTGAGGTACCGCGACTGTGAGAGTGACGATGCTCCCACAATTTCTAATTTTTTTGTGATATTTCCCCTTTTGATTTTACACACTTGACGCGGCTCCCGTCTACCTTCCTTGAGCCTAAAGATTTAGTATTTGATCCGACGGTTTACCCGCTTCTTTCCTGAAGAAATGCCAATTGTCCCTTGCCAGTGTTCTTTTTATTTGTTCAATCTGTCCCTACAATCTGGCCGCTTTCCTGAACTTTGGAAGACTTCTGTGTTGATTCCCCTCCATAAGAAAGGCAGAAGGTCGGACGTCTCCAATTACCGACCGCTCGCCAGCCTATGCCATACCGCAAAGGTTTTTGAGTCCCTCGTCAGTGACGTTCTTCGATTTCACTGTAGGCCTTTTATGGAGTCCTTTCAGCATGGCATCCTCAAGGGGAAGTCTACCACCACCAACCTTCTCGAACTCATTAATTATTCTTTACAGGCCATCGAGGCGGGCAAACAGGTGTGTATTCACCGATTTCAGTAAGGCTTTCGATAGGATTGACCATGGCATCCTGGTTTATAAATTGTTTCTTCTTGGATTTCCCTCCTGCTTCATAAAGTGGTTGTCCTCTTACCTGTCTGGTCGTACCCAGCGCGTCTTGTTTCGGGGAGCTCTTTCTGACCAAATCCTCGTCACTTCGGGGGTGCCTCAGGGTAGTCCACTTCTCTTCATTTTATACGTTAATGATGTTTCGCTTCTTCTGACCCACAGTAAAATTCTGTGTTATGCGGACGATGCTATGATTTTTCACATTGCTTCTCACGAAGCAGACTGCAGTACCTTGCACTCTGACCTAGCCGTGTTCTGCGACTGGTGTGTTCGCAATCGCCTTCCTTTAAATGCCGGCAAGCGCACCGTTATGACCTTTTCCCGTAAGAGACGTCCTTTCCTCTTTGACTACACCGTCGATTGCGTTACCTTATGCAGGGTTGATAAGATGAAGGACCTAGGTGTGGTCCTCAATTCTCGCCTTTCATTTGACGATCATGTGGATTCGATCGTTGGTAGGGCTAACTCGATGCTGGGTTTCGTTAGAAGATGGTCTAAGGAACTCGACGACCCCTACCTAACTAAGCTTCTTTACTGTACCTTCGTCAGACCGCTTTTGGAATATGAAACCCCCATGTGGTCTCCCTATTACGCCGTTCACGTCAACCGCGTCGAGGCAGTGCAACACAGATTCCTTAGGTTTATCTTCCGTGGACTTCCCTGGACTGATCCTTGGTTGCTACCTTCTTATACTGATCGTTTCGTTTCGACTTACTGGCGGCTGTGAACATCTCTATCCCGCAACGATCCTTGAGGAATCGCAACTTCCTTCACGTCTCTGGTCATCGTACTCTGTATGGGATGTACGAGCGCATTTCGCCAATCTTGACCTTAACCTCTCCAGGCTGCAATTGAAGGGCATACTCAGACAGTGTCTTGGTTGATGAGTGGTCGTAGATGGTGTGAACCGCTGTTTTTCAGTCGCTGATCAATTTGTTCTTCGGGTTCTAGTTTGTAGTTTAGTTAGTTAATAAGTATTTTTGCGCTGTAGTAATCTTTGTGGATGAATCTAATAAATAAATAAAATAAAACTAAACTATGTAGAAAGAAAGAAGGTGTAAGTGAAGAGAGATTAACAGTACTAGTTAAATTCAGAGAGACGAAACAGAAATAAAGGAAAGAAAACAGTAAAAATAGCAATAACTTCGAATGTTTAAACAAATTTTGGAAAAAAAGCTAAAGTCCCATGGTCGATCGCAAAACCCTTAGCTCATCATATAAGTATGACGGGCTTGTAATAGTCAATAATTTATTTAGAAATGTAAGCTCATGCCCTGGAAGATACGCTTCGATGGACACCCCAACTAATTAATTAGTTTATGATGATATATGGGAATAGCAAAGTATCTTGTAGTTTTCTTTGGCAGATCGCCTCCAGTTTACAATATACGAGGCTGAAATATGTAAAGTGAGATATGACTATAGCCCTCGCCAGTTTAAAGTTCAGTACCCATACCTACAAAGCTGATCCACAACTAACGGAGAGTAACATAAATCGTCCAAATATTGCACTTATCTGAATGTAAAATCTAAACTTAAGGTTATTTGAACTCCCAGTTTCTAAACATACAGATCTGTAGATCTTCCTCGACCAGACCAACAGGTCAACTATATATATATATATATATATATATATATATATATATATATATATATATATATATATATATATATATATATATATATATATTTGCCCGACGTCATCATATAGACAAAAACAATTCTTAACTATATGTATTTGGCAGATAATTTATATAGACTGACTAAAAGTGGCCTGATGATCGAAATTTACCCCTGGTACCTCTTCCATATATCACGGAGAAGATCTTGTTAAAACATATTGCTGATCTTCCAACTGACTTTTCTAGTGTTCCTGACAGGGGTCCTGCTGCAGTCTAATTACCGAAATGTTCTCTGGCGTTATTAAACCCCTTACTATTACTCTTACGGAAGTCTTTTCCGCGGGGACACGTTCCATCACTGGGGAACACATTATGTTTAATCCGTATGTTCAGGAGTGGCAATAAGAGAACGATTTACAATTACAGGCCAATTGCTAAATTGTCCTGTATTCCTAAACTCTTCGAACTTATGATTCAGTCTTAATGGTCCCAAGAGTGTAAAGACTTAATCTCTACCCGGGGGCACGGTTTCTCTCGGGGTGGATCCATAGTTTCTAACTTCCTGGACTTTGTATCTTGCGCTGTGGAAGGTTTTTTGGATGGTATACTAATTTCTTTGATAAGCTGTCTCACTTTATCATTGTTTTCAAATTGGCTAAGTTGGGTTTCCCGCCTTCGCTCATTGTTTGGATTAAGTTATATTTATCTAATAGAACTTATAGAGTTTCGTTGCACACTCTCTGATACTTTCTGGTGTTCCTCAGGGTAGCCGTCTAGGTCCTTTGTTATTCGTATTATCTGTTGATGATATTACTTATTTGCTTCAAAGAACGAAAATTCCACTTTGACATTCATCGTTAAGCGTACGTGCACTAACCATTGTGGAGGCAATAATTTACTTAATTCACTTAAGGACAATAGCTGGTATATCTGTCATCCTGGGCCTGTTCATAAATGCAGGTGTTTTTTTACAGCAGGGGTATATTTTACAAACTCAGTCCCTTTTGCTGAACTTTGTCGTCGCAGTTCAAGCGTGAATTTATGAATAGGTCAGCTTTTTTTTAGAAATATGACTTCTACTTCACTTCATAATGTACTCCTATGATATGAGCTTCTTTCAAAGTAGAAGCAAAACTTATATATTATTTTCAATTATTGCGTTCAGTGAAAATTATAACTAAAACAAGCATTTGACATCCGAACACCTTAAAGTACACATAGATAAAATACTAAGGGTAAACTCAATTTACAACATGGCCATATGTATTGTGAATGAACTTTTTGAAATAATCTCTCAGATTTTAATAGGTCGATCTCTACAGAAAAGCGTCTAAAAACGTGTAAGATGTGACAAGCGCAAATACGTCAACGCGCTAGCAGAAAAGGCAGACGAAGCGGCCTACCATAGTGACAGTGGGGATCTATACAAGATTCCAAAAAAAAAAAATTGGCAGGCAAGACTCTTATAATACAACATCCTGTAAGAGACACCAATGGAGCCCTTCTGGTCACGGAGAAACATCATATTATTTTGTTGAAGTCTTAAACAACACATTCGGACCGTCGAATACCTCTTCACAAGAGCATTAATACCCGCCAGCTGGAATATTGGAGTTGGCTGACGCAATTAATAAGTCGATGGACCGCGGTAAGACCCCAAGGATTGATGAAATACCAGTGGAACTATTTAAGGCGGATCCCATTGCTGCGGCTGGTATTTTTCTCCCCGTAATCCATAGGAAACCGAGACCTATCTCACTGAATGGAAAACAGCTGTAATTGTGAAGATTCCCCAAAAAAAGCGACCTGAGGAGTTCTAGCAATTGGCGCGTAATCTGTCTTTTAACTGCAGTCTCCACATTAATGGCTAAAATCATCTTAATGCGAATCAAGAATACAATCGAGCGTACTCTTAGCGATGAACAGGCTAGCTTTTTATGAGGGTTTCTCCTGCAGCGATCATATTAACACCCTCCGAATTATCATCGAGCGATCCGCCGAAAGGACGCCCCTTCACATATGACGGGCTGAGAGTAAAAGTGACCTATTTATAAGGTTCGGGCAAAAGTGGTTTAGAAAATGTTCCGCGCAAAAACGAATCGCGTGAGATTCTGGGCAAAAACGAATCGTAGAAAATTTCTTATTGTGCCGCGCCCTAATCGGCCACCCATCGCGAGGGATTGGATGGGAACTCTTGAACCACCTTACGCACCTGGACTATGTCGGCGATGTATGTCTCCTATCCAACAAACAAAGTCATGTAGCCCAAATGTCCGAAGCTCTAAGCAAAGAAGGTCGCAGAGGCGGGCTTACGATCAATGTTGCTAAAACCAAACTTATGAGCTTGGACTCCAGGAGACAACATGAAATTTATCTGGCAGAGCAGTAAGTGGATAAATTTTGATATTTTAGAAGCATAGTTACAGCAGACGGGGGAGCTGAAGCTGATGTATTGGCTCGCATCAATAAGGCACTCTTGTTGAGATCTGGCGCAATAAAAACATCTCCAAACATACATAACTCCGGATCTTCGAGTCGAACGTGAAATCTATTCTGTTGTACAAGCCTCTATCCATCGCTGTTTCCGGCGCATCCTTAACATCCATTGGCCGGAGGTCATTACCAACGGAGACCAACACAGGACTTACAGGTCAAGACGGGGTAAACACCAGTATTGGCAGGCGAAAGTGACAATGGATAGGCCACACACTAAGAAAAGAACCACACAACATCGCACAGCAGGCTCTAGATTCGATTCGATTATACCTAGAATAGCAGTGAACAATTTTTCTAATTCTAATGAGTTCGGATTTATTTGGGGTTCTAGTGAAATTACGGTCGGGTGTTTCATGTAAGAGCATTTTTAAGGTTTTTTCTGATTATTTACACTTTTGCTTATATAAAACAATGATTTATCCAAATCACTGTGGAAAATCTTTGCAATTCCATTAGCAATACTCAAATCCTCATAAATCCACTTAGCCATTCAACCGCCTGAATTAATCCTGTAATCCATTGTATACGTATTGCTGTTCCAGGTAATTTTCCGCGCTTTTATCCGATTAAATCCAATACCAAATGACTCAAAACATTCCGCAACGGATCAATGGGGTGACAAACGACCATTAATCTGAATGTTTCACTGATTTTGCGCTATTTTTGCGGCTCTTTTTAAAGTCAATGGCGAAAAATGTTTTCCTTTTTCTGCAGATCACAAGCATTTTTCAAATTCCTGAGGATATTAAGTAAGCAAAACCACACAAGCTCTAATGGCAGCTATTTTTGTTGTTTCTCTTGAATCTTGTTGTTTCCATTTAATTGGATTGCATTGGCCTTCCTAGTGGTGTCATTTGAATTTTTTGCATACTTTTCACCTTGTTTTGCTTTTACGATTGTAAGAAGTTTTATTTGTGTGCTTTAAGAGATGTGATTTTTTTTTAAAGTCGTTTTTGAGTAATTTTCAATATTTAATGATTCTGACAAGGAAAAGTTATGATCGTTTGGGCTTGAACAAGGAAAGTTATGTTCTTGCGGGAAAATTTGCATAGGAATGGTTGACAAAACGAATATTTCTCGAGATGATCTTGTTTATGCTAAAATAAGGAAAGACAGTTAGTCACTTTGATAACACATTTTTTAAATGAGCTCAATGCTAATGCTAATTGCCTTCTTCGTTACTGTTTGTAAAGATTTAAATATTTTCGACAACAGCTTTCATGTTTTCGAAATGCTGAACAAAGTCTCAGCATTTAAGTACTGAATGGGGTGCCCAATATGGCTTTTTTTATTAAAGATTAACTTGGATAACAAGTCTTGCTCACCACCTTTCATTTTGAAACAAATTCAACAATTCCAATTTCTGCACAGGAAAATATGAATTGCTGTTATGGTCGCCTTTGCAGGATACCGAGTGGTTCGGGATTATCTGACCACTATGTCAAATTATATTATATGGCCTTTAATTTTTTCTCTCTCTCTCCTCGCCGTCCTTTCCTCTAGGGCGGCCATCGCTACGTCGGTGGGTGGGACCCTCATGATGAGGTGAGTGGTCCTCTTTCACTGCAGGTTATCAGGGCATCCAGATGATATAAGCCCCCTGGTTGCATGGGTGGTCGGGGCACGGGCCAGGAAAGGGGAGTCATGACACCAGACTCCCCCAACGAAAGCCGGTAAGTCTGGCAACGCCTGTCACAAATCCTTCCTCCTTTTCCTTTTTGGTTTTATTTTTTTCCTTTTTGATCTAGTTTTTGTTGCTTCATTCGTTCTTTCATTTTTTTTCTCTTTTTCTTTTCTTTCTCGCTTAAAGTTTCGGTCTTTCGTCTCCTTTTATTTTCTTGATTTTTCCTTTTTCCTTCCAAATTTTCTGTGCTCGTTTCATCCCACCTTTCCCATCCTCGGCATGATTTTCTTCTTTTGTTGCGCGACCAAGAGCAGGATGGCATTCCCTTTTGAACCCCCTCTTTCTACCGCAGCCCCTAGCCTGCCAGCATGCCATTCCCCGTCCTGCTCAAGCATCTGCTGACAGATGAATGTCCAGCGGTGGCCGTGATTCTGGCTGACATCAGCTGATTTACAGTTGATGTCATCCAGAGTCATAGCTTGCCTTGGGCAGTCATCCAGCAGCAGTGTTGGTCCCGGCTCGCAACATTGGGACATTTGATTTAAAAGAAATGCGGTAACTGAAATTGTACAGAATGATTCCGACTGATCCAAGAATGTCATGTTTACTACAGAGTTTTTCAAAGAAATGATGATTAGCCTTACTAGGAATATGGACCCCTTGCAAAAGTCCCTTCCAAAGCAGATTTTTTGGAGAGAGAGAGAGAGAGATTTGTGATTTAAGTAGATGAGAGAAATAATAAAAAGTACAGGACCACAATAACTACTCTGTGGCATATCAAAAATGTTGCATCCGTGGGGCGCAAAATATCACTCACTTTCTTTGATTACACAAGTAAAAACTCAGGCAATTCATAAAAATGGAAGAACGTCCAAGCGAATCATCAACTCTGCTTATTTAAATAATCTAAAACCCGTCGGTGGAGTAAGGAATAACGTATTGACCTTCCATCATAAACGTTCCATGTTTGAACCCCACCGTATTATTGATCACTAGCTCATACAGTCTTCTTGTAATTGGACTATGTTGCTTCTGAGTTCTAGTAACAGTTACAGTCTAAATGTAAAATTATTGAAAAAAAAAACATTGATGACTTGTCCACTAAGGTTATTGACTTCTCTTCGAGAATGAATCTCGAAGCTCTCATCTTTCACTTTCATGATCATTTTTAAGGTCAGATGAGGACCTTTCCAATAGATAGAGGCAGTAATTGGACTTGTTGAGTAATTGACGTTTTGAGAGTGCAGGTCATGTTTAATATGTCGGCTAGTGGCAATAGTCACATCAGCATCCTGCGGCGCATTCCTGGCATGGATGTGTGAATCACAACGGACCACATGACCTAGGAACTGAGCTTTGACAGACGGTTCAGGACCCCCTTTCCTGAAAGAATAGAATGAGACAGTGGTAGTACAAGTCTGGACCCCAAAAGCCTCAAATGGTTCAATGAAGGCTCAAAAATGGCACACGGTGACGGTGCTCTTGTCTTTGCACTCAACACTAGGGTCTCGATTGCATTGGGCAGATGGCCCAGCGTGTTTCAAGCCGAAATCGAAACCTGCGCTCTGATCCATGTCAACAAAGGACTGAGAAAGGCTGATATTATTATCTTCTCTGATAGCCAAGCAGTCCTCAAGGCTCTATCATCGTGGAGTTTCTCCTCGCCGCTTATCAAGGTGTGTGGTCGTCAACAAGAACTGTGATAGAATATTGGGCTAGGACAGTTGCTATCCTGAAGAAATGTCTCGGAGCACACCAAGGCCAAGGTACTTGTTAGACCTCTTCTCTGCTGTCTGGAAGACGATGAAAGTACACAATGCACGTGTTTTCATACTGCCTTAGCTTGGCTTAAAAGGATGACCTCTATCTGTGCCCGGCTGCTGTTACATCTTCCCCTATTAATGAACTCCCTTGCCTATCTCAGGGTGGCTTCATTGGTCGAACATAGAGGTATATGTGTATATATATGTTGCAGAATAACTCTAGAATTCTTGATAAACAGATGAATTACAATCTAGAAATAAATACTGTGTAGCTGAGACACCCCTAATACCCTAGGACGGGGGTGGGAGGGAAGGGGATGGACATATGACGGGCTGAGAGTAAAAGTGACCTATTTATAAGGTTCGGGCAAAAGTGGCTTAGAAAATGTTCCGCGCAAAAACGAATCGCGTGAGATTCCGGGCAAAAACCAATTGTAGAAAATTTCCGGGCAAAAACGATTTAATTACAAAAAGTGATGCAAAGTTAATGCAGTTAAGTAGTTAAGTCGGTTTTGCCCGGACATTTTCTACGATTCTTTGTTGCCCGGAATCTCACGCGATTCGTTTTTGCGCGGAACATTTTCTAAGCCACTTTTGCCCGAACCTTATAAATAGGTAACTTTTACTCTCAGCCCGTCATATAAAAATAAGCCGTAACGATGTTAGTGTAGATTTCATAATTTGTGGGGTTCCTGAGACGATTAATGATACTCCCAATGCCGTTAGATACTGTTGCCGTAAGACACCCCTAGCAGCCATATGAATTTGAGGGAGGGGGTGGGAAGTCTAGAACTCTAGAACTGCGTGTGGTAAAAATAATTGAGAAAGATCAAATCCATGATATAAGATCCATGGGGATAAGAAACCCCTAGGGGTGGGTTTAGGAATGGATTGGCAAGCAAAAATAAACCGACATTAGTGTTGAATACACAGTTTTCGGGGTAGATGAGAAGAACAATCACACTGCTGATGATGATAGATACTGTTGGGCTAAGACACCGTTAGCATACCTAGGGGTGGGAGTTGGGAAGCGAGTGACATTTAAAAGTACTAAAGTCTGGCCAACGCCGTATACACCCAACTAGTGTGACCATAAAGACGCTCTTGAATATTACGATTCATCCAAACTGGCCAAGTGCATTTTTATTTCTTAGGTTTATCCTGCTGCTACCGGGGTGGACGTCGTTTCATGCAGATATTTTTCAGATGCAATTGAGGTGCGCAATATTGTCTGCAGAATAATTATTCAAACTCGAAAATAACGGATAGGAGTTGCCACCTTTTGGTTTAGATGTCTTCCGCTCCAACGACCTATCCAAAGAAAATATCAGTAAACAAACTTCTGAGCACTCAAACCTTACAGATCTGAGCTCTACAATGTCGCTCCTCCGTACTGCTCCATTGTACTCGAATTTTTATGTTATTAGCTTGACAGAACGCTGATCTGACGATGGAATATTTTATGTTGAAGTTTTTGGTCTACCAAATTTTTTTTCGCAATCGGCATCTTATAGCGTTGTGTGACTCAGTATGTTTACGTAGTTGGTTCTACCATCGGCTATGCTCGTTCCTGTTTTGGTGATTCGAAGCTCACAGTTGTCACAATTAATATTCCATCTGCCTGATTTCTATAGGTTTATAAATACCTAGCGTTCTGCAATGACCACCTTATTGATTATTCACGGCCAATGAATCATATCGTGGTATTTGCATTTTCGCTGTGGTCTGGGATTATTTAGCGGGCGTCCGTTTTCGTAAATTTCCTGATGAACATTGATGGATGATTCTTGGATCTGATGTTTTTATCGAACTCCTAGAACACCATGAGAATAATTCTGTAATAGTCGCCTCGCTTGCTTTTCAATGAGTTCCTATTTTGTTTTCAAAAACTCTGAAATTAATTCATTTAAGTACTTAAAGAATTTGGCTTACATTCTTCATATAACCAATATCACATTTTATATGAGTTCAACTGTAAGACCTAGAGAATTTTGAAGAGTTAGCTATTCCAACCACAGTTCTAATAGTTATCCCCATCCCTTCCCTATCATAACAATGAGAATTCTCTAACGATTTCTATGATTACTTTAGTTCTGCCTGACGTGATAGCTACTGTGCTTTTTGACTTCCCTCACTTGATATCTCCTTGTATTTGTGACCTGATGCTTGATATTGACATAGTTTCGCAGTATAAGCCTAAGGACTACTCTTGCGATTCTGATGGATATTGTGACAATTTGTCCCTTTGCAATCTGTTGTTAACTTTTTACGGTCCATTGAAGAAAGAGAGTTTTTTCCACAGCTATTTCATTCCATAACATCCTCAAGGAAGATAAACTTCCTAACTCTGTGATTATGTTCAAACTTTAAAAGAAGGGTTTCCCGTTTTTATCGTTTGATTGGATTTGCTCTTCCCTTAATATTTCAGTTATATTTCCATAATTTTTATATAGAGTGGTTAAGGCTTCGTCAGGTGTACCGCAGGGTAGCCATCTGGATCCGCTGCTGTTTATTCATGCCATTGACGACATTGTTCGCCTTATATGAAGATTTCCTCTTGCGTTAGAAACAGTTGTGACTCTTCCCGTATTCAGGACGATTTAGATACCTTCAAGGACTGGTGTGGTTTTAATTGTCAGCAGTTTAACTTGGAAAAATATGAAGTTATGTCATTCTCTAGGAACCTCAATCAGCTCGTCTTTGATTATTCCTTTGCAGAAACTAATATCTATCGCGTGCAGACGTGATCATAGTCTGAAGCTTGACAAAAAAAAACTCGATTTCACTCTGCACATAACCTATAATGTTTCTAAGAGTATTTCAGTTCTTGGTTACGTAAAGCGGTGGTCAAAGGAGCTTTCGATCGGCATACCTTAATTCAGTTATCATTTACTTTGGTTAGACCAATTCTCGAGTATCTCGGGTTAAATCATCTTGCTATGGCGTTCATTCTAGACGCATTTACTCGGTACAGCGGAGCTTTTTTTGTTAGGTTCACACTATGAGACCTCCTGTGGCTTTTTCCTTATGTGGATCGCCTCCCATTGCTTAATACGCATTCTTTGGAAGAACGATGTAGAATTGCTGATTGATCTTCATTCACGAACTTTTGAACTTGAACATAGATTCTCGTGCTCTCGCAGGTAAGGTTTCTCTTAGGCATAGCCCGTATAGCTTTAGGAGAATTGTAATTCATTTCACTAACTCTTGATCTAACTATAGTATACATGAGCCTATTAATCTCATGTGCAGGGCCGTGAATGTGAGCCCTATTTTTGACCTAACGTTTACTAAGGATTCGTTGAAACCACTCTATCGATTGACGCAATGTTATCAAGCCGCCAGATCCACACAAAACTGGGCAACCACGAGAGAGTCAGATCCGTAGACAGAGGAACACCCCAAGGGGGCGTATTATCGACGACCTGGCCTTACTGGTATCAGGAAAGTTCCTAAGCACCTTGACGAGTTGATGGAAAGAGCACTAGGTAAAGTCCACAGGTGGGCGAAGAACTGTGGTTTATCGGTCAATCCTCAGAAGACGGAGGCAATCCTATTCACAAAGAGGAGAGTGATCGAAGCCTTCGAACTACCTAAACTAGCGGGCAATACCCTAGCAATAAAGACCCACAATAGGTGTCTAGGGGTCATACTCGAATCCAAACTAAGCTGGGACAAGAACATAGACGAACGCGTGAAGAAAGCGTCAATAGCGTTCTACGCCTGCAAGAGGATGTTTGGCAAGAAATGGGGTACAAGCCCTCGTACTGTCCACTGGATGTATACCTCCATAGTAAGACCTGTTCTTACCTATGGCATAATAGTCTGGTGGACTGCTCTAAAGAAGGAGAGCAATCTAAAGACAACAAACAAGATTCAAAGAGCTGCCTGCTTGGGCATCTACGGAGCTATAAGCACAACGCCAACGGCTGCATCGGAGACTATGCTCAATCTCCTACCGCTCGACGTCAATGGCAAAAGTATAGCTGCACGCAGTGCCGTAAGACTGAAAGAGTCCAATTGCTGGAAGAGCTCTGAGCACCGACTACACCACCCCACTGCTTAATTTTGGAAAGGTCTTCTCCACAAGAATCCCAACTAGAAGAGTGGGGGGGATGCCACCGGTGTAGAAATATCGGTGTTCACGGATGGGTCTAAGTCGGAGGACGGGGTAGGAGCAGGGGTCTTCTCGGACTGCCGAAGCATATGCAGTAGGTACCGGCTACCGGACCATTCCAGTGTATTCCAAGCGAAGATCTTGGCCATAGAAAGGGCGGTAGCACTAATACACGGGCGCCCAAAACTACCAATGGGTAGCAAGATATGCTTGTACATCGACAGCCAAGCAGCTATCAAGGCGCTGGACTCAAACTTAGTCAGGTCACGGCTGGTCGGCAGGTGTCTGGCTGGTCTCTGGACGATAGGAGCGAGACACAAGGTAATTCTCTGCTGGGTCCCTGGTCACAGTGGGTTCAAGGGAATGAGGCAGCTAATGAGCTGGCAAAGGAGGGATCACAACTGGATGATTCCTCTATTGACAGATCTATCGGCTGGCCGCTAGAATCAGTAAAGAGAGAAATTGACCTTAAGGCAATTCAGCTCGCTAAGCAGAGATGGAGTAACTTAACCACATGCAGACTATCAAGGCAGCTGTGGCCTGAATGGGATTTGAGAAAAACCGCGTTTCTGCTAAACGGAAGCAGGATAAACCTCCGAATCATTGTGGCAGTTATTACTGGCCACTGTCTTTTCGGTAGACACGCAGAACGTCTGCGCGTTCCCACGAATGACTTCTGCCGGAGCTGTGTGGACGAGGAAGAGGTGGAAAGCATACATAACATACTCTGCGAATGCCCGGGCCTAGTAAAAAGAAAGTACAATGCAATGGGCGTGTACTTCTTAGGTGGTATGGGCGATATTTTTTTATTTATTTATTTAGTAGATTTATTACAATACAATCAAAAGGCTCAAGAGCCTTATATAAATATTGCAGAAAGATGCATAAGAAATAGGCTTATTACTAATCTACAATTGATAGAACAAATAAAGGAGTTAACTATGTTTAATCAACATGCCAACTAAGTTACATGTTACTTGATACTGGCATTATCTTAGACTAATCAATATATCATCTAACAAAGTATCTAATCCTAGAATAATACTATAGCTAAATTAAGTCAACATAAATTCAAAAGCATCTGCATATCGACCACCGACCCCTCACCAAACACATCCCAGTAAATTCGAAGATAAAATAACTTTATACCAGAGAACTACATAGCCCCATGGCGGCGCAATGTGTGATGTCCATGCTTCGTTGACTAAAAGCATGATAGGCATGATATGATGCACAGTGAAGCTTGAAGTGTCATTATTAAAATACCAATAATAATATAAAAAACATAAAAATATAAGGAGGTAGGAACTGAGAAAGAGTAACAATGAGAAAGGAATTAGCTCAAGATGCAATTTCATGAGAGGACATTAATTGTCATTATAGTCATGACTATGGAACATTTCTAGACACTTAGCTTTAAAAGAGTTCGGCGACCCTAGGTACCTGTGTGCTACTGGTAAACGATTCCACAGACGAGCAGCTCTAACCTGGAAGGATAAGTCCATAATGCGAGACCGGAAGAAGGGCAATAGCAGTGACCTAGATCTCTCGGACCTAGAGTAGGTGAATCTGCAAAATAGGTAGTTGGGGAGCTTTGAGCTTAAAACCCGATAAAGTAGCTGAAGCGTCCGCAGGGAGAGAAAGTCCAAGAATGAGCACCCAGGGAAGGCATACGAAGGACCCGAGACATGATCTCTCCTATTCAGCGAGTAAACATACCTGACCCCTGAGTTAAAACATACCCTGAGTCTGCAAAGTTGGCCAGCATCACACCCTGAGAAAGCCTCACATCCATAGCTGATGATCGGCAAGAGTAGTGACCTTACCAACAGGGCCCTAAGCCACTGTGGTGTAAAGGACCTGGCGGAGTACAACTTTCAAAGTGTAAGGAACACTCTTTTTCTAACCTGTGTCACGTGGAGAGCCCAGGTAAGGCACTCATCCAGGATCCGGTAAAAGGCAATAGCCTGCGTCTTAGATGCATTGAGGATGAGTTTATTAGAGATCGCCCACTCACAAATCGCCCGGAGATCTCCATTAATTGAGCGTACGCAATCGTCCAGCTGCCCTAATCCGGAGGAGAAAGTAATTTGCACATCATCAGCATAAAGGTGGACTACCCCGGCACCAACACACTCTGGAAGATCATTAATGAATACGCTGAAGAGAAGGGGGCCAAGCATTGATCCCTGGGGAACGTCCCTGGAGATTGGAAGGAATCCCGAAGTGACCTCTTCCACTCGGACACATTGGGTCCTGCTAGCGAAAAGATCAGGTTACAAGCCGACGAGGAAAACCCGAACTTCGATTTCAGTTTGGCACATAACAGGGCATGATCAATAGTATCGAAGACTTTACTGAAATCAAGAAGGAGCAAAATTGTGGCCTTGTGGTTGTCCATGCTCACTCGTATCTCCTCACATACATCCACAAGCGCTGTAGTGGTGCTGTGCGATCTTCGGAACCCGGACTGGCGATCGTAAAGGCAACCCGACGATTCAAGATAATACGTCATCTGTCCCTAGCAAGAGTCTTTCAGGCTTTAGAAAGTGATGGCAACAAGTCTGTAGTCACTGGCATTCGAGGCATGACGTTTCTTTGGGATTGGACGAACCACAGCTTGTTTCCAGGCACTTGGGAAAGCTGAGGTGGTGAAAATACTATTGAAGAGGTGGAGTAAGTGGTGTGATATAGCTGGAAGAATCAGTTTGACAAACCTGATAGAGATCTCATCAAGGCCAAACGCGTTAGATCTAGCACTGTAGATTGACCTATAAATGTCCTCAATAGAGACATTGCGGAAGGAGAAGACATTCTCAGCTTCAGGTAATAGTTGGTCTATTCGAGAGGTGGACGAATGCCAGCATCGAGCTGAAGCAGCTACTAAGGTTTATTAACAGCTGCGGCTGGTTTTAGATAAATCCGGCAATCAGGCCCGGTTCCACGGATGTGGTAACACAACGGACCATTTATAGGTCTAACCTAGCCAAGTCTGCAGGTTTTTATTAATAATATTCGCGAATATTTGCCGCAAATTATGTATTGGTCGTTAAGTTGTTACTAAAGCGATCAAGTAGCTTGCGCCGTGCTTAGGATTTGAACTGTTTCATGATCCTTACTTATGTTAAATTAATAATAACTAAAAATCTATGTAGGTAACTTATTCTTGTATCGGCTATTGTTCTTAAAGAACTCATAACCATGAAACGAGGACCCTGTCTTAATTTTTGCGTGCAGTGCTACGAGTTCTGTTTTCAAAGCCGCGCACTAGTAAATTCACGGGTCATAAAACTTGCGTTTTCCAGAACTTGTGGGAGCAAAAAAATTCTCCCTATATGCGCAGAAGTCTTCTTGCCGTAACTAACAACAAGAATTTTTCCATAACTTATGACGAATACTATTTTCAGATTACCTCAACGTGCATGAATACGGCGAAAAAGATTAATTTAAATGCCCAAAGCCGAGATAATCCAGCAATCAATGTAATGCCAAGAAATCCATCTCTAAAGAAAACAGCTCAACCGAAGGCCAGCCAAAAGGTTATCAGCAAAACTCTCAAATATAAAATATTTTATAAAATAAACAAATTTATCGATGATGCGAATGAATTGAAAATTTTGCAGCCAGCAGAGCACGGGGCACGATCGAGAGCAAACAATAAATTTTGGGCAATTGGACCAGTGGACCGGGGAATACTACACTACACTGGCAGCCCCCTCGGAATAATCTTGCACGGCCGAATGACTCGAAATGAGAGGCAAAGAAATGACATGGATGGAATGCGCCCGCACACAGGGTGAGCAAAAAACTATTGTTTACAGAAAATGTAGGGCCCTGTAATGGTATTTGTTGTACCGGGAGCCCCCGATTACAATTGGCAAAAATTAAAAAATTACTTGAAACTTACAAAAATTCACTCACCGTTTGCATTATCCTGGACCATTGTAGCAGCTCGGGAAAGTACTTCAAGTGGTGATTCCATTTTCACGGGGCGCAATTATGTCACTGAACGAGAAACACTTGCAGGAATATTTTTGCCCAAAATACGGACGAGTTTTTTTCTTTAATTAAACAACAAAAAATTCGTCGATAAATCCTTTTAGTCCTCGGCAAACGGCGAGTAATGTGTTGGTGGATTTGTTGTGTCCCCAAAAAATCCGTGCACACATCCAAGCACCGAAATGTGTGAAAATCAATACAAAGGTCCGGCTGGCTGGCAGAGGAGGCAGACAACCAGCAGCCGCATTCCACACAAAATTTCTCACAGCAGCGCACACAACATAAAAACGGAACGCAACTAATTATTTTACTATAAGATTACGCGAATTTCACAATTTTTATTTAATCTATTTGATGCCAGTAAACTGTACAAGATGAGAATCGTTAAATTAAATGAAAATTGTTTTAATACTTTTATCACAGAGAAATTTTTTTTACAGTTTTCAGTTTTGTCTTGCTCGTAAACGGATATTCGTTTCACTAGATCGGAACTTTAATGTGATTGAAGTTTACGGTTCCGTTGGGTTAACTTTCCACTCGCGAAAGACCATCACAACTATCGTAAAGCACAGGAAAATCTGCCCTCTAAACGCGATTTCAAATTCCTTCGCAGATTGTTTATTTGACATTTGAGTTCACACTCGAGAGTCGATGGAATGTCAGGAATGCAAAGAATGCAACTCAGTTGTAGTAAACAGAGCCATCACAGCGATCAGTTACGGAACTAGATTATGTCGTAGTAGAATATATGATAGATGGCGCTGCAATCAGAAAAAAAAAGAAAATAAATAGACTAAAATTTAAAATACGAAAATCTTTATTTATTAAATAAAAAAAAAGTTCTTTATATTGTAATACTTCCAGTATTTTTAATTAAGATGAGAAAAATTAATAAAACATTTTATAACGTGAAAAAAAACTGAGTTGTATTACGAATTCGAAACGAATAACACTTAAAAAACTTGTGTGTGAGCTAACTAGTAAATAATAAAAGACAAACCAAACAATTACAAACCGAATTTGAAAAAAAAAATAATTAAAATTAAAATTTAATTATTATACTATCCGATCGCCACCTATCACAATTTTAAATAAATCCGTGCGGCATAATTCTCCGCCACTAATGCCCTCTACACCAAAAACTGCACCACTTTTATACTTTTTTTCAATCTGTCAAAATTTTTGTACTCCTCCGGTTTGTGTGTTTTGCTTATAAATTTGCAAAGTGAAAAACTGGCTCACCCATCACATAAAATTAATTCCATATATTATGAATAAGAACTGAAATAGAACTGAAAGACTAAATTACTTGTGATAACTTTACGAAAAAACAGGAAAAATGTCTATAAGTTTTGAGAAAAATCGTGAAAAAATCATTGCTTCTTGGAAGGATGTTCTAGACGACAAAAGTACTACAGATTGGTAAGTGAAAAATAATCAAATAATACGAGAAAATCGAATAAAATTATATTATCTAATTAATTATAGGGCAATATTTGGTTATGAAGGTCAAACGAACGAATTAAAAGTGGTTGGAAGTGGTGAGGGTGGGCTGGATGAATTGTGCGAAGATTTAAACAGTGGAAAAATTATGTACGCCTTTGTTCGTATTGAAGATCCTAAAACAAGTTTAACTAAATATTTACTAATTAATTGGCAGGTAAGTAAGTTATCCATACAATGAGTGAAAAATCAATGAAAATAAAAAAAAATTGTGTGAATTGGGAAGGTACCTTGCTTTCATGTGAAATTTTTCATTGTTTATCTTATCGTTTGTACTTTTTTTTTTGAGATAATTATGTGAAAACGTACAGGTAAAGATAACAAGAATTGAATATTTAAGTAAAGGTGAACGATATTGATGAATTCAGGTCAATTAGCTGTGCAATTATGTGCGGTATACTGCTTTTCAAGTCGCAATATGTGTACACATTTCTCAGCAGCAAGTTGTTAGCTACAATAAAGCAATTTTTGCAGTGTTTCCAGTATGAACTTGTGTTAATTGTGTATCAAGCATTTAAGATATGTATAAACAAATAGGTCAAACATAATGATCTTATAATGGCAAATAGTAATTGTTTAGGTATATCTCTTTTTAAACATCGATTTTTTTCAGTTAAGTCGCAAATAGAAGTAACTCATGTAAAGTACCCTATACCTGTAAGTTTTAAAGGAAATATTTAACATTTATTCATTCAGATTCTTCACAACATACTAATACAGCGTATATATATAAAAAAAGGAATCTGCGTTGCACTGCCTCGATGCGGTTAACGTGAACGGCGAATCAGGAGATCTAACGAAGGTGCAGTAGAGAAGCTTGGTTAAGTAGGGATCATCAATATTCTATCGTCCGTGAATTCATTCCAAGAACTCGCTTGAACGCAACTACAGCCCGTAATATTTCATCAAAAAACGCATTAGTGAGTTCTCCCTTTACTATGCCAACGTAACCGGACTGCGATCGAAGACGACTCGACTCTTCATTGGCTCGACGAATAAATGTTTCGACGTGGTCTGCCTGACTGAGACTTGGCTTTGTGGAAGAATTGCAGACGCTGAGTACTTGGTTTTCCGCCATGACCGCCACCTTTCCACTCCTGATGCTCCAGTAGGAGGTGGTGTTCTCTGCGCTGTCCGCCATGACATTCCTTGTATGATCGTTGATGTTGCGGGATCTATTCCCCTAGAATTCATTTGTGTGGTTCTCAAGCTTCCACACAAAAATGTTTACATTGCCACGGTCTATATTCCACCTGGATCGCCCTCTTATTATTATGAGTCGATGTCTACTTGTGTTGAAGGACTGGCTGATTTGCTGCTTCCGTCGGATGACCTTATGCTCCTTGAAGATTTTAATATGCCTTGGATCAGTTGGGAGCGCTCCTTGTATAAGGATTGCCTACTACCATCTTTTTCGGCTGCGCCACGGTATGTTCCGGCCTTCATGGATTCCATTGCCTCTTGCGGTTTATCACAGGCCTGTGACGTGATGAATGACTCAGGCAGGTTCCTGGATTTGGTGTTCTCATCTGACTGCTCGAGTACTGTCGTGAAGCACTGTCTGTCTCCCCTGGTTCCTGAATCTCGTCATCATCTAGCACTGCATATCATTTTTGGTTTTGACCTTGTACTGCCTACGTCTTCTGACTCAAGTAATTTTTGTTATAACTTTAGCTGATTATTCTAAACTTAATAATTGGCTCTTTGCCTGTGATTGGTCGAATGTTCTGAATGAATGTGATATCGATAACGCTGTGAAATCATTTTACGATTCTCTTTCTGTTTATTCCTGTTTCAAGGTCTCGTGGTTCGCGGTCATATCAGCCTTGGCTCAATAGTTCCGTGAAGCACTTAAAGAATCTGAAGAATAAAGCTTGGAAGCGGTTTTGTTCCTCAAGGAGTGATGCCGAATACTTCACTTACTCAATGTTACGCAACCAATTTTGCTCTGCACTTGATATTTATATTTCTGACTATTTGCGTGTTGAGCCTAAACAGTTCTGGAGGTTCGTAAATTGTAAGCGCAATAGTGATGGCTACCCTTCTGTGTTAAGTTTTGATGATGTCGAGAGCGATGACCCCCTGACGACTGCCAACCTATTTGGCGAATTTTTTGGCACCGCATTTTTGACTAGAGACTGTGATACTAGTTATAAGGATTTTGCTCATATGACGAGGTTTGCTCCGACTAATCTTGAAACCAAAGACCTTGTGTTTGACGAGGATGCTGTGCTAAAGCATATTTCTGGTTTGGCTGATAGTTTCTCGTGCGGTCTTGATGGTATAACTGCTTGCTTTGTAAAAAATTTTCGCTTGTCCCTACTTTCTATACTTTGTCACTTATTTAACTTATCTATTTGTTGTGGTGTTTTTCCGAAATCTTGGAAAGCATCTGTCATTATTCCCCTACATAAGAAAGGAACCGCCCCATTGCCAATTTATGTTGTATCGGTAAAATGTTTGAGCCTCTCGTGTGCAATGCTCTTCCACTGCAAACCTTCTTTAGGTTCCTTTCAGCATGGCTTCATGAAGGGTAATTGCTGTATTTCTGCCATTGAAGCTGGCAAGAAGGTCGACTGCATTTTTACTGATTTTAGCAAGGCTTTTGACAGAATTAACCATAGTGTTCTTGTTCGTAAGTTGTCTTTTCTAGGGTTTCCATCAATTTTTGTTAATTGGATTCGTTCCTATCTGTCTGATTGCACGCAACGTGTGTTATTTCGAGGTTCACTTTCGAACGATATTTATGTTACCTCCGGTGTTACTCAAGGAAGCTATCTAGGACCATGGCTTTTTATCATTTACATCAATGATATATCCTTAATTCTCCCTAATTCCAGAATTCTATGTTACGCTGATGACGTCAAAATTTTCCGCGTTATTTCAAGTGCAAATGACTGTGCACTATTAAACTCGGACTTAGACGCCTTTCATAATTGGTGTTCTATAAACTTCCTTCCCCTAAATATTAGCAAGTGCACTACTATGTCATTCTCTCGATCAAGGAATCCAGTGCACTTTAACTACACCTTAGACGGTGGCTCTCTGAACAGACTTGACAAGACCATAGATTTAGGGGTAGTGCTAAATACGACCATTTCGTTTGACGGCCATATCAACACTATTGTAAACAAAGCTAATTCTGCTCTGGGCTTCGTCAAGCGATGGTCTAAGGAGTTTGATGACCCATATATAACTAAACTCCTTTATTTTACGTTCGTGAGACCTGCTTTGGAGTATGCTAGTCCTGTGTGGTCTCCCTTTTATGCGACTCATATTAATCGTATTGAGGCTGTGCAGCGTAGATTCGTTAGATTTGCCCTTCGCGGCCTTCCTTGGACCGATCCTCTTCGGCTGCCTCCCTACGCTAACCGGACCATCTTTTAACAAAGCCCAACATCGAGTTAGCCCTACCAACGATCGAGTCCACATGATCCTCGAAAGAAAGACGAGAGTTAAGTACCACGCCCAGGTATTTAACCTTATCAACCCTGCCCAAGACAACATCATCGACGGTGTAGTCGAAGAGGAGAGGACGTCCACCAATCACAGTCGTGGCCAGGTTAGAGTTCAAGAGACCATTGTTTGATTCGTGAGAAACGGTTCGAAAAATCATAGCATCGTCCGCATAACGCAGAATTTTATTACTGGACATGAGAATCGAAATATCATTAATATATAGTATAAAAAGGAGCGGGCCAAGGATTCTACCCGGAGGCATCCCCGAGGTGACAAGGATTTTCTCGGAAAGAGCACCGCGAAACAGGACACGCTGTGTACGACCTGACACGTTAGAGGGCATCCAAGCGTTGAAGCAATAAGGAAACCCGAGAATAGACAGTTTATAGACCAGGATTCCGTGGTCAATCCTATTGAAGGCCTTGCTGAAATCCGTAAATACATAGTCCACTTGTTTGCCTGCTTCAATGCTCGACAAAGAATAATTAACAAATTCTAGAAGATTGTTGGTCCCTTGGGAAGGTCATGTTGGAAAGACCCCATAAAAGGCCTACAGTGGAATCGGAGTACGTCGCTGCCGAGGGGCTCAAAAACCTTCAAAGCATAGCACAGACTGGCAATCGGTCGACAAATAGAACCGTCGGACTTACTGCCTATCTTACGGAGCGGAATCAACACAGAGGTCTTCCAAAGTTCAGGAAAGCGGCCGGAACGCAAGGGACAGATTGAACAAAGAACACTAGTAAGAGACAGTTGGCATTTCGTCAAAAATAAGGAAGAGAGAATATCATCGGGGTCACTCAAGAAGCCGTCCGCCAAGTTAGCTAGGTATTCAGCAACACGTGCATAGTCAAATACTAAGTCCCTAGACTCAAGGGAGGTAAACGGAAGCCGCGTCAAGTGGGTAAAATCAGAAGTGGAGATATCACAGTGGGAATCACAGAAAGAAGTTTAAAAAAATTCCACGCAAAAAATCGCCAAGAGGAAGAATAACCATCACAATTGTGGTTCGAGTTGATAAAGTGAATAGAATCGTTACGCAGTGTGGCTCTCATGTTAAATAAGTATGCAACATAGGAGTCCTGTAGCCGAGAGGAGAAACGTCGGCAAAGATCGGAGTAAACTACCGTATCGTGGCATCCTGTTTCACAAAATCTCTTCCAAGGTTTACTCTTCAAGTTTCTCAGATGTCATGAGGCACCGCCAAGCCAGGGTCGAAACAGATATAGGGATCCCAACCTAGAAATATCAATAAGAACAAATCGAGTAAAACAGGAGTAAAGAACACCGTAAAAAGCGTCCAGAGCCAGATCGACGTCACACTCTTCCAGCACACCCGACCAATCAAAAGAAAGAAGCCAGTCATCCATGAACGAGAAGTCAGCCCGTTTGAAGTTAAAGTCGAAGTCGCTTAGTAGGGAAGGAGAAGCGTCGGCGGTGTCAAAACACATGATAACGAGGAGTGCAGGGTGATGACTCGATTCAGGAACCAGAGGGGTCAGGTATCTCCTCACAGTCGCACCGTCCGAGTGAGACGAGTGAGTCAAGCCGGAAGAGGCAACAGAGTCCAAAAAGAACAAAGCATATTGGGGAGCAGATGTGAATCAGGGCATAAGATCATCAGCGTCGGCAGAATGTTCCCAGCATTGTATTATATTATAGTAAGGCCCCTGGTTTAAAGAATTTTTTAAATCAGAAATATATAGAATAAGGAGTATCGAACTTAAATGGTTTGAAGACTACTTAACAAACAGAACATAAAGAACAAAAGTTAACGACAATCAGTCCGAAGCATGTCTAGTCAAATTAGGTGTACCGCAAGGGTCTGTTTTGGGGACATTACTCTTTATCATCTATATAAACGATCTAATATACAACGGCACGCTTTCATTATTTACGGATGATGCAGTGCTGTTTGTGTCAGCAGACAATGTCAAAGAAGGAGAAAGGGCTATTCAGGAACACCTTAATAGGGTGGATATATGGATGAAAGCTAAAAAATTAAAGTTAAATGTATCTAAGACAAAATGTATGTGCTTAGATGGAGAGGAAATTTTAAAACTAGTAGTCGAGGGCAAACCAATTCAGCAAATTACGGAAATAAAATATTTTGGAGTAATTATCGACCAAAAAGTGAAATTTGAAAATCATTTGAATTATGTATGCGGAAAAGTAGCAGGTTTCCTTAAAAGAATTAGAGGACGGTGAACGCGATGAACTACGTCTAACATATACAACCGTTGGATCAATTCGTTAAGCCGCACGACCCCCATGCCATGGGTCCCGGGTTCGAGAACAGATCTCCCCGTTAAGATTTTGAAGATTCCTCACTTCCCTTACCCTAATTTCTTTCCTGCCAAAACCATGCTAACGCATCAAAGGGTTGTCCCCTAGGATTTGGCCACATTGTATTAAAAAAAACATAATGATAAAGGCACATTGTGAGTATTGGCCAGTATTTTATATTTGGCTAAACAGGTGTAGCTAGATAAACTACAAAGATTACAAAACATGGCAACGCATACAATTTTGGAAGTGGATAGATATACCAGGATTGATTACATGTTGAAGAATTAAATTGGCTTAATTTTTCTTTTTATGGAAGCGGGGAAATGCATTTACGCACCTGGGTGACCAAAGCCACCCGTGTGGCGGACTCACCTGGTCAATGACCAGTCAATCCGGGTAAAACTAAAATTTACTTTGGCAGTTCTTTTGTTGTCATCAATTTATCCATTTTGCATCTTCATCCCCTCCACCAGGAGAATATTTTTACTTGGTTTTTACACACACTTTTTTACACAAGTAAACATACAGACCTTTTATATAAGAATTTTTGATTTTCGTGATAAAGACGCGCTGAACTATCACCTAGTAAATAAACTTCGGCTTATTTCGTTCCTTATAGAAAACACCAGTGTAAATACTCCGTTTTATTTCAGAACCATCAGTAAACAGTACAGTTAAATCTTTGCTTCTCTTTGCGACGAAATATGACACTGTAGGCTTAAACTGATTTTATAACGACTACGATGGAGTAAGCAGAAGCCTATATATCCTTTCCATGCCAAACCAAAGACAATTCTGTAACGGAGACGGAGTTGGATCAATACGTTGAGCGGCTAGACTAACATACCATGGGTCCCCGTGAACTTTTATTAAGAAAAATTTAAATAATCCACTCCGTCTCTGGGCTGTTGTCTAGCTCGCAGCAATGCAAAAATAAGACTCAAGTTTCCTCACTTCCCTTACCCTAATTCTCTTCCGGCCAAAACCATGCTAACGCATCAAAGGGTTGTCCCCTATGATTTTTTTATATATAAAAAAAACAAAAAAAACAAAACAACAGGACTCAGCTTAGCATTAATGATTCGCTAAGTCTAATTGCACTACGCAATGCCTTTTTGTTTAGTAATATTAATTTAGATTCTTGCATTGACGCATTTGCATAGAAAAAAAATTGATTTTATTTTCATTTTTTTCAAACAGGGTGAAGGAGCTCCGGTTCTTCGTAAAGGGACTTGTGCCAATCATATTCATGACATCGCAAAACTTTTGACTGGGGCACATTTAACAATAAACGCACGCGTTGAAGATGACATCGATAAAGAAAGAATTTTAAAAAAATTGAGCAATGTTAGTTCGTCGTACAGTTTTAAGGAACCCCGTGCAATTCAAGATGAACCAAAAGGGCCGGTAGGAACAAATTATATACGTGTTATTCCAGCCAAAGAATTAAATCCAACAGAAATGCAAAATTTCTGGAAAAAGGAAGAAGAAGAGGAGCGACATCGAATTGAAATGGAACAAGAAAGGAAACGTTTAGAATTGTTAAAAAGAGAAGAGGTAAGTGTCTATGGGGGGATGAGATATGTACAGTAAAAGCTTTATCATTTGTATTTTAAGGAATTACGAACTAGAGAAGAGAGAGAACATCGAGAACGTGAGAAAAAAATTGGTTTAAGAGCTAACATTGCGCCCAGTCACATACCAGTGAAAACGTAAGTGAATTACAAAGTATTTTCTATTTATAAGTTATATGGTTGTATTGGGCCGTTCAAGTATTACGTAACACAGTAAGGGGGAGGGGTTATAATTACAAGTTTCGGAAATAACCAGAATTAACCCTTCTAACTCAGAAGGCGCACTTCGCAGGCAGAGGCCTGGAAACAATTGACCTATTCACCAGAATATAACATATATTGAGGTGAATGAGGCTCCCATAACCCATGCAATAAAATATTAGTAAACTAAAAAGAGAAAAAAAAAACACTCCCAAACACTACAAAAGGGGTGCAAAGACAACAGAGATCGTTTAAGCAAAACCTTAGTCAAAAGTTACCCTAGAAATCGTGCCGCCTACATACAACATTTCGCTTTCAAAGGCTTATCCAAAGCATTTCAAACAAAAAGAAAGCAGCACAAACAAAACAAGGAAACTCAGCAACACAACATACAAACAGAGAGTCACGGGAGCACAGAAAACAGATAGTTCTTAAACAACACCTTACTAAGAGTTAAATCAAAATTAGGACAAGAATTAACAGCCCTACATAAACGATTCATTGGTTCATGCATTCCGTAATTTGATCTCGATGGTTCAACATGCAATAAAGGCGGTCTTCGAAGGTTATGTTGGGACTGTCTGAAGAAAACCCTGCTAACAAGCGAAATTGAGTCTATATTAGAGTTCAAGAGCTGATGAATAAACACCAAGTCAGGGACTTTGCGCCTTTTCTCAAGCGAGGGCAAATCGAGCAACTGGAGACGGTCGGTGTAGGGCGGGAGTCTAAGTGGATCGTCCCATGGGAGCCCTCTAAGCGCAAATCTAAGAAAATTACGCTGCACCGATTCGATGAGCAACTAACGGCGCGGGTAAATAGAGGAACTCCACAAGGAGGGATTCTTTCACCATTCCTGTGGCTGATAGTGATTGACGAACTACTTGAAACCCTATCAGAGAAAGGTCTTCACATAACATGTTATGCGGACGATCTAGCGATAGTAATCAGAGGTAAGCTTGAAGAAAATTTGGGATACTTACTTCAAGAAGCAATCGACACGGCAACCTCTTGGGCGCAAGATAAACCCAAATAAAATGGAACTCTGCTGCTTCACCAGAAGACACAAATTAACACGAGATTAACCTTAAAGAAGGAGGCCAAATTTTTGGGTGTGCTGATGGACGGGAAACTAAATTGGGCTAGGCACCTACACGAGAAGAAAAACAAAGCGGTAAGAGCTTTCTGGACGTGTAGAAATGCTATAGGTAAAGTATGGGGACTATCACCCCATATTATAAAATGGATATACACATGTGTAATCAGACCCATGATAACGCATGGAGCGATAGTCTGGTGGAAGGCGATAGAGGTGGGCAGAAACCAGAAGATTATGGACCAGGCCCAACGTATGTGTTGTCTAGGCATAACGGGGGCTACCAGGTCAACACCGACAAGGGCCTTGGAGGTCATTCTAAACATTACTCCACTAGAATTCTACGTTAAGCAAGTGGCACTCAACTCTGCTATACGTTTACGTATGAATAAACTGTTGGAAGAAAAGGGGAATGTAAACCCAACATGAAAAGATCGACCTAGTATGTAATGGTAATACGATCAAGAGACTGTTTGAAGAAGAAGATTGCTGGGGCTTCAAAACGGATAACCCAAATTTAGAGGCAATCTTCAAAACGCAGTTCCCGACTAAAAGTGAATGGATCAACAATGGGGTGATCCAAGAAATCACTTTAGCGATTTACACAGACGGCTCAAAATGCGAGCGTGGCTGTGGTTTTGGTGGTTTCGATAGCGATAGAGATAGTAGCTAAACAGCTAATAGAACGGGGAGTAAGATCCTCTAGGATTGCAATATGCACTGATAGCCAGGCGTCCATCAAATCTCTAACTAACGCCGAGGTAAGATCCCAAACGATAGAGGGAAGTAAACAGACCTTAACGCAGCTAGGGAGGCAAAATGATATCACCCTAATATACGTACCGGGGCACTGTGGCATCCCAGGAAATGAAAAACAAATGATGTGGCGCGGAGAGGCGCAAATGAGGACACTCCAATAATGCTCAACCTGAGCATACCCATCCAGGAAATTAAAAAAGAAAACATGGAATGGGTAACGAGGAGGCACAAGGAAAAATGGGAGGGATCCGATATCGCCTGACACACAAAGGCGTTTTGGGGAACTCTCAATGCACATGAATCTGAAAAGATCATTAAGCTTAACAAAGGCAAACTGAAACTTCTTGTTGGCCTTGTGACAGGACATGCAAGACTAAGGGTGCATGCCATAAAAATGGGAAGGGCGAATGCTAGTCTATGCAAGGGATGTGGGGAAGAAGACGAGACCGTATTACACGTTCTCGGCCAATGCCCAGCCCTAACGCAAAAACATTTAGAATCTTAGGAACATAATACTGCAAAGATTTAGCAGAAGTTAAGAAATCAGGTTATAATCGAATTATCCAATTGGTTACGGGGATCAGTTGGCTCGACAGTGGACTTTAGGGTACGTTGCTGAGCAGGGGGCGTACAACGGGCCACTATAGGCCTCAGTGCATGGAAGACACACATCTTTCCCCCCTCGAAAACCAACCAACCAACCAAGGGGGAGGGGGGGGGGGTCTTGTGAAACGTTACGGTGCGTTACAGGGGGGGGGGGTCAAGCAACGCGTTACGTAACATTAAGTTTTTGTTAAAATTAAAATTCCTAACTTTTAACTCGTGACTCACGGGTCAGTTTATATGGTATATTTACACTACACATATTTTGTTTACATACGAAAAGAGTCGCGTCACTGAGTATACAGAAGTATATATATGGAAAATAAGCCGTGTGCCACGAGTCCATAGTTTGGACTCTAAGTGTCCGACCGTTGTGCTCAAGCAAAACCACCTAAACTACAAGCCATGATTAGGGCCAAAGCGGGCTGAAATTTCGTCTAATTTATATTGCTTCTTGTTCCGGTATTTTGCGCAACATAATTGCCATTTTGAGGTAAAAACAATCATCTGAGCGTTACGTAACGTTTGGGGGGGTTCAGAAATCTTCAAAAACTGCGTTACGTAATATTTGAACGGTTCCTATCTAGTTCAAGTAAAGATCGGGAAAAATGTCGGCAACGAACTAACGTTAAAATTATCTAATTAAACTAAGGCTTGAAACAGGAGCTTCAAGTGGTATCATTATGAAAACTAAAACTGTAACAAACTTATTACGCCGTTTAACTTGCTAATTTCATCATAAATTCAATTTGAAACATTTTAAATAATTGATATGATCAATTCTAAATAATTTACAAAAATCTTATTAGATCACCACAACCCTTAAGCCCAGTTAAAACCTTAGGAAGTCCAAATCGTGTTATGACCGAAGCAGAAAGAATGCGGCAGCTAAGAAGTCAAGAAGCAAGAGAGTTAATTGGTTCGCGAGTTGGAGAAGCCAAAGCAATATTTACTCAAAACAGCAGTGACGGACAAATGCAGTCAAAGTACAAAAAAAAACTTGATTTTTTTTATACATTTTTTGTTAACATAATTTTACCAGATCTGCACCAGCAAAACCTGTTCGTAATTCCATAGCACAGAGAATTAATGCTTTGAATAATGCTCAACAGCAGCAACCAGAAATTCATGAAGAACCTAAGACTGTTCCAGAAAAAGTCACAACAATGGTATCTGTACCACAGCCAATTCAAGAAGTAATAGAGCAACCAGTTGTTGCAGAAATTATTGCTGAAGCAACTGAGGAACATTTTAGTCAACAAAATTCCGATGATTTTGTTGAAAACGATGAACAGTATTCAACGATTAAACGATCTCCACATAGCAAGACTAATTCTTTAGCATCACCAGATGAGTCGGCAATAAGAGTAGCTGAACCTGTTCCTGCTATTAATAATGGCAAAGATGTTAAATTTGTCGAGCCCCACAATCCGAACAGTAAGTTGATTGATTCCGAGGGTTTTTGTTTATTTTAAAATAATTTTTTTTTTGAATGGTTTCAGACTTAATGACAGAAGAAGACATTCTCTACCAGGACATTTTAAACGATGGCGGACTAAAAGCAAGAGCTTTATACGACTACCAGGCAGGTATGTATTACATAATTTTTCAAATTACATATTTCTTTAATTTTATTAAACAACAACAGCTGATGAATCTGAAATCACATTTGATCCCGGAGATATTATTACACACATTGACCAAATTGACGAGGGATGGTGGCAGGGATTGGGCCCCGATGGTGCTTATGGACTCTTTCCAGCAAATTACGTTGAACTGATTAATTAAAAAACAAAAACAACAAGAAAACATGTTAAATATTTTAACGCATTTAACACAGTAATGTTTTTTTTTCAAACAGTAAACATTCCCTGAAATATTCTTCAGCTAAAAAAAAACACATTTAAGCACATGCAGACAAAAATTATCTAAGAAATTCACTCGCGGCAAATTTCATCGTTAAGGATTTGAATATTTTTATAGTGTTAACAGTTTTACTTGAACTTTTGATGTTTATCAATCTCGTTACTGGCTCTCTTATTTCTAAAGATGATGTAGTAATACCTTTTGATACGAAATTTAACACCTTTTTTACCAGTAAACAGCACTTTAAAAAAAATTATTTACAAAATGTGAATTAGACAGGGAGATAGTAAAGCAAACCAGTGTAGTTAGATCGAATGAACGAAGTTCTTTCACCTTAGTGCCAAGCATTGTAAATCGATGTAAACCTTTTTTTTCAATTTTTATTTAAGTCAGGAAGGATGCTGCTGACTGGTATTGAATTTTCTTTATATACTCGCAAATGTTGGTTAAATGAGAGTATTTATTAGATTTGTTTTTGTATTTTCGTTCCAAAGTCTGTTAAATTTAGAAGAATTTATTTTTGGTAAATTTTTGTTGTCTTATTTGAAGTCTTTAAAAGTATTTTTTATGTATGTTTTTTACGTAGACTCTAAGTTATATTAACAACAATAACCAGGAAAGTATTTCTAATTATTTATCCCATTTATATATTATAATCTGTCGTTCATATATTCAAGTATGGAAATAAAACAAATGTACGAAATAAATAGTATTTTCATCTTATTTTATCCAGTCTGTACTTTCTATAACCTTATGGTATCATCCTACTAGGAACGCTTTAATAGCTGGATAGATAATACGTTAGTTTATAAATAAGAATATATTTTATAGTAAACTTCGCTGAAGTCTATGAGTTCACATCAATATTTCAGTGTCGCAGGTTGATTAATTGAACCAACCGCAGCTATTGAAGGACTTGGGTAGGTCCTTTAGCTCCACGTTGGCAAACGCCTCTAGTCCATTAAGGAAGTGCTTGCCAAAGGCCTGAAATCTTCTCCTGGCTAGTCCAGAGCATTCGCAAAGCAAATGCGGAATGCTTTCAACCTCTTTCTTGTCCAGGCAGAAATTGGCAGGAATTCGCATGCGGACTGCATGACTACCAAAAAGCTTAGAACAGAAAACGAAAGTAAGTGCACCATGCTCAAAAAGTTTCCGAATTTTCCTTATGTGCTTGAAAGGTGTGAATGTGTTAGTTTTCACCATGGAAGTCGTAAATTTGTCACTCATTCGAAGTGGTCCTCGCAAATATTACTACCATCGGATAGTATATAATCAGTTCTACCGATGGATTTTAATTACCGTTCTCTGAAGTCTTTATCTTTTGGAAACCTAAAATACCAAAAGGTAGAAAAATATTTTAATACTTTTAAAGTTTTATTAGAGCCCCCAGGCAAAAACTTCTTTCAGCTGTCGCTGAAACCAATAAAGCGAACCAAAACTCTGATGAATCTCAAATGTAAACAAACGAGCGCCATCAAGAGAAATGGTTATTTTGTATAATTGCTTATTATATTATTTAACTTCCCTGAAAAATGATTTTCCACACCCAATGCGTCGATTATTTTTACAACAAAATACCGCACACTTCATCACGAAAAATGTTCAAATTAAGCACCTCAGATTCTTAGTAAACTAAACCAAAACAGTCTTTTAAATGTTAATTGTCTTTATTTGTAAAATTACACCACTTTTAACAACTAAACACTGAAAATTATTCAATAAACACTTGGATCCGCACTCTTCAGAAAGTCCACGTCAAATTGACATTTCGTTATGGCGAAGTTGAGGCTCCCTTCCCACACCTTTCCCACGAACAAAAAATCAGAAAACACGTATACGGTTTATACACGGTATTGCACTTCCTTTCGTTTTCTGTTCTAAGCCAAAAAGGCAATGACCTGTTATAACCGCAACGATATTTCGGAGATTCCATCGGCTTCCCTTTAGTAGAAACGGATCTTTTCTTTTTATTCCACTCTGGCCACATCATTCTTGACATGTCGCAGGTTGACAGACCGATCCTCCTATGCTCGGCGAGCTGAACAGCTTTTAGGTCGATCTCTCCTTTAACTGAGATTAGAGGCCGCCCGATTGCTCTGTCTATTTGTGAAGCATTCGGCATCTGCGCACCAGCAGTGATTTAGTCGTGTTTGAGTCGAGCGCTTTAATGGCCGCTTGACTATCCTTATGGAGGCAAATTTCGCGACGCTTTCCTAGATCCTTGTGCGACAGCAATACTTCTGTCGCCCTTTCGATGGCCAGGACCTCTGCTTGAAACACGCTGCAGTGATCCGGCCGTCGACACGAGTTCCGTGTGCCGAGGCGGTCGGAAAAAACTCCCGCTCCCACCCTGTTCCCCACTTTTGAACCAGCCGTGAAGATTGCTATACCTGGCATTGACATCCCTCCCACTTCTCCCTACTAGTTATTCTAATAGAGAAAACTCTCTCGAAGCTTATTGTAGGAACACGGTGCTCTCCTGCAGATGAACCCCCGCGTAGGCCCTAAGTATGCTAAAAAAAAATCCAAAATAAACTATTTATAAACTCGAACGACGTGAGAAATATAACAAAATTTCTCAACACGATCA
Organism: Leptarthrus brevirostris; assembly: GCA_964036015.1. Classification (NCBI taxonomy): domain Eukaryota; kingdom Metazoa; phylum Arthropoda; class Insecta; order Diptera; family Asilidae; genus Leptarthrus; species Leptarthrus brevirostris. The sequence continues at coordinate 15,097,876 of OZ038373.1, forward strand.
GCGTTTCTGATAAAAAAAAAACTACCAAAGGAGGCTCTTCCTCAACAGCAGCACTAAAGGGTTAGTTTTTCTTTTGCTGCTGGACGCTTCACGCGAAACCGAAAACTAAATCTTAAGCCAGCTAATTTAAACACCGATCTGGACAGCTGTATCATATTCTGATTCATGTATCTCCTTATTGGAGATCACTTACGGGTCTAAAGGACTTCGGCTAATTATACTCTTTCTTGTAGAAATATTACATTAGTCTTTATCCACGAAACCGGGACGTACCCTATTGCTAAGCATGCCCTAATAGTAGGGCTGAAGTAGTAGCTGGCGTTTGACCCCCTCAAGAGACACCTCAGATCGATTCCGGACAAGCGAGTTTTCAGCAGGATTTCATTTGTTTCGACCCAGGTCTCCGACGTCCTTCTCGTTCTATCTCGAACCAGTCTGAGATATTTCTCGTGCTCGAGCAGCAGTCGCTTTACGACTTTCGCAGTATCTGCTCCAGGTTTCCACATCTTGGCTTATTATGGCTCGGTTGAAAGCCTTCCTGCTCTCCTTCTGCAGTGCTTTTACCTCCGTGACACAGCCGTGACACAAGGGCTGTGTTTTGTTGCGCCACTTCAGTTGGAGTGCAAGCTTTGCGATACGCCTCGGCAGTGTACAACTGTCTCTCTACATGACTGTATTTTTGGGTATTCTAGGCGTCCATGCCGTCAGTTTTTTCCTTAACACCTACTGATACTTCTGACGATTAGTGTTCTTAGGGGACCAGATCAACCTTCGATTACACTTCTCATTTCCCATAGCGAATGCCAAAAGTTATGGCTCTATGGTCTGACATCGTCACCACATTAGAATCTCACCAATGTATTTTTTTTATATACGATGTGGCCAAATCCTAGGGGACAACCCTTTGATGCGTTAGCATGGTTTTAGCCGGAAGGGAATTTAGGGTAAGGGAAGTGAGGAAACTTAAGTCTTGTTTGCATTGCTGCGAGCTAGACAACAGCCCAGAGACGGAGTGGATTATTTTAATTTCTTAATAAAAGCTCACGGGGTCATCTGGTCTCGAACCCCGGACCCATGGATTGTTGGTTGTGCGGCTCAACGAATTGATCCAACTCCGTCTCCAATGAGTAGAAAAAGTTGTTTGGAATGTCTTTTAGCGAATAATGAGATCCGATGCCTCTATTTAAAAGCTAAAACGTTTTAATGTGAGGTTCAGCAGAGGGTTCTTAAATGTAAGAAAATTACCGAAGGCATTGGCAATATGGTGTCAATATTAGTTTTGAAATAACATAACAGCAATTAGTTCCATAAATAAGGAAAATGACGAGTTCGGGTTTCTTAATGCATTTTGAATGAAACCAAATGATAATATTACCGATACTAAACTTATTTTATAGCCACGTTTGCTTGTACACATTTTACTGCCTATTTCTACCGGTTTAGTAAATTTCATATTTCGATGCGACTATATAACCAGGTCAATGGCATTCTCATTAAAACAAACTCCTGATTTTACGAGTAAATAAGAAAACCTTTCGTCCGCATAGTAACGCGACTCACTTGAGCCTGTTTAATCGATTTACTATGTCGTCTCTTTGTAAACATATTTTGCTTCCCGTTTAACAAGTATTTAAGATAAAATGGGAAATACCGAGAGTAATGTGACTAGTGGTGTTAAAAAGCAAGCAGGAACCTCAACCCAAACGTTGTACAAATTGGTTAATTTAAAAGGTGGTGGACTTCTGGTGGACATGATGAAAAGGGCATGCCAAAGCAAACAGTTTGCTGAAATAGATCACGCGATTAAAACAAAAGTGGAACCGTATTTGTACAACAAGGGGGCAGGGAAATATATTCCGATTTCTAAAATAGTTTTATTAAGGAATAAGGAACGTCCAAGGCATAAACAACTTCCAGAAATTAGGTCAATGGACAATCCAGATGAAGACTTCAACATTGACGATCATTGCCCGGAAGTAAGCGAGGCTGAGTATATGACAAATCCGGATGCCTATAGAGAAGTTTGTTGGAATTTAAATGTGAGTTTTATCGGATATTTCTGTTGAAAGTATAAAATCATTGACAATTTTTTAGGAGCGTGGAGCTGTAGGTGAATCAATACTCCACTTGTGCCTTCTAAATGCAACCTCTTTACATGCTGACCTTGCCAAACGATTACTACGGTTTTACCCAAAATTGATTTTGGATGTTTATATGAGTGACGAGTACTACGGAGAGAGCGTGCTCCACATTGCAATTGTTAATGAAGACCCAGCCATGGTAAAGTTCCTTCTGGATGCTGGTGCCAACGTTATGGAGAGGTTAGTCCGAAGACTGTGTTCTATTTTCGAAAAATGTGAATTTAAACAATTTCAGATGTTGCGGCACATTCATGAGCCCAGAAGATCAGAAGGCCTCCCGTTATGACTCGCCTGAGCATGAGTATGTTGGTGTTAGTCCATTAAGCAACTATCAAGGGTATGTTTATTGGGGCGAATACCCATTAAGTTTTGCTGCATGTTTAGGACAGGAGGAGTGCTATAGGTTGGTGCTGGCCAAAGGAGCTGATCCAGACTTACAGGACACAAACGGGAACACAGTTCTACACATGCTTGTCATTTATGAGAAGGCTAACATGTTCGACATGGCTTATGAGGTTGGATCATCGTTGAACATCCGTAACGTCCAGAATCTTTCACCATTGACTCTTGCAGCCAAATTGGGAAGAGTTGAAATATTCTTTCACATCATGAATATTGAACGAGAGATTTACTGGCAACTTGGTATTATTGTTTTTAGATTTTATGTTGTAACGTAAAACAATTAATTTTTAGGTAGTATCACTTGCGCAGCCTATCCTTTATCCAAAATCGACACTATCGACGTTGAGACCGGAAATATTAGCAAAGACTCAGCTCTAAATTTAGTTGTTTTCGGGGTAAGTTCATCAAACTTAAGAAACACTTTCTATTATTAACTCATTTCTAGGACAAAGATGAACATCTTGAGCTTCTAGACGGAGTTTTGATTGATTTATTGAAAACCAAGTGGAATACCTTTGTGAAGTCGCGTTTTTATAGACAATTTTATTTATTTACCGCCTATTTCATGGTATCACTGGTGAGCTTTACTTTGCGACCTGGACCACCAGTCCAAGATGACGACGATGGTGATGAAAAACTCAACAATAATACGAAAAATGAAAAGGCTGAATTGGCGAGGTTGGAAAAGTCTGATTGTGGCAATTGTAAGGGAACCAGCAAGGAATTTGTTGGTGGAACGAAAAAAGGTTTAACACTTTTTGTGGGGCAGGACGATGATGGTAAGTGTTGGGTGGATTTGTTTTCTTTTATCATTTCAACACTTTTCGGGTATCGTAGAGACGTTTTGGTATAATGCAACCGAATTTATTAATCAAGCGTCAGGACCATCATGGTGGAGCACGTATGCAGAATGTCCACTTATGAATGTGGAGACATCAAAATCGCAAGTAAGTTTACAAACGAAGAAATATAAATTATATGCTTTGAGCATTAGAGAATTGATGATATCGGGCAGGATACTTAGATCCGATTTGTTACATTACACTGATAATGTATTGACGTTAATGCTATCATTAATAATGGCAGTTGTAGGCAGTTCTTCCATAGTAGGGTAGACTGGGTTCAATTGAAATATCTTTGAGAAAATATCTTACTGTGACTACATTTCAGCTCCAACCAAATCGCCAATGCGCTTCAATTACAGTAAAATTACCTGGGTATAAAGGGGCGGTATTGTTCCAGCTTTATATATAACCAATTAGATATATAGACGCATTTAAAAGAGGTATGAAATATGCTTCATTGCATCTTCACCGTTAAGGTGTTGCCTCCAAGTTTGGGTGGTTCAAAGGGTTTAATTTGTTTTCTTCCTGTGAACAGCACCATTGCAGTCTTCTGGGCCTTGGTTACTAAACAGCAGTTGCCCAGAGCTCTCTTCGTTAGGTCGCTTATTGTGCTTAAGAACTTACCAGTATGACAAGGTCGTTCGCGTAAGCCACCACTTTTATTTCGGTGCTCTTTAGCAAACTCAGAAATTTATCAACAACTAACAGCCAAAGCAAAGGGGATAGAACGCCGCCCTGTGGGGTGCCCCTACAGATTGCTTTTACAGTCTCGTGGTCTCCTAGTTTCTAATGTATCGGCTACTCAGCATTGCTTCAATCCATTGACAGATTGACAATGTGTCGCCAGTTTTGTCGCCACACATCTATGAGTCTTCCAGAGTTTGTCGCCAAGCAAGGGGGATATAGGGGTGAAGTAAGCACCTTTCGAAAATCACCAGAAGCCAAGGGATAATCGTTGTATGAGCTATCTGCAGTATACAGGATATGATCCCATCTGCTCCCGGCGATTTGAAGGGATCAAATGAGTCAATAGCCCATTTCGATAACGTAACTCCCATGGGGGTATTCGTCCGCACCCCCTGGCAGCTTCGTTCATATCCTCAATGGATTCAGAATTTCCGCCATGATGTATGTTTGGGTCTTCTAATTTCTTTTTTGAGGTGTTTTTGGCTCGATTTAAATGCAGCCCAGTCCTCAGCTAGTGTAGTGCGAAGTCCAGCAACTAAAAAAAGCTAACCCTTTCGTGCGGCTGTTGAGGAAGAGTCAAAGGAGTTAAGCTTTACTTAATCAGAAATGCGGTCGAGTGAAGACATATTAATATTTCTGTATTTTTATTTAAAATCAACAAAAATGATAGGAAGACCAAAAAGATCTCCTACAATCACTATAATCAGATCACAAGACTTTTCCTGAAACTGAAACATTTCGGAATTAGAGATTCTATGCTCAAATAAATTAAAGCCTTTCTCCTCGGTCAGTTTTTTATGAAATGTGGCTCCTCGGTTTCAGTCTTACGATGATTAACTAGTGGTGTTCCGCAAGGTACTTGCTTCGGACCTGTTCTCTTTCTTGTAAATTTTTGCATCCTTATCGAATTATTTGAAATTCTTAATCAGCAATATTCCTATCATTTGCCGTTTTTTCTTCGTAGGTATGATTCAGTTACTCGTGGTCTTTACCATTGGTAAAGGAATATTTGAACCACACAACGTCACAACTGTTTTAACTATTAAAACTTTTAAACACCGACTAGATTTAGAATTTCACAATATTCTACTATATCAGTATTCAACATAAACTATTTGTTATTTATTTATAAACTGAAAGTTCCCAAAGTAATTTTGAAATGCGAAATTAAATTAGAGCTAAATTTATCGATCGAAAAAATTGACACGATATTGAGAAATTAAAAATTGAAAGCTAGAGCAACGTTCCCAGAGTGTTCCCAGAGGATAAATGCAGCACTAGGAAAAATTTCTACTTAAAAAATACCTGCTCGTGAGCAAGACGCACTCTGCACAGAAGCCGTCCGCGACTTTTCTATCCTTCTGAGAACACTCATCCAAAAATTTCATAAACGAACACACATAAATTTCTAATCTACTTAGAGTCCCGCGGGACCAGTCTGCAGAGTCTTTGACGTCTGCAAATTGTTTCAATCATCCTCCCAGTTCTACGACAGTCCCACATTGAAACTTAACCTGCCCGCAGTACTTGCAGGAATTCCAAGGCGAATAGAAGGTCCATGGATAAGCTACTGATAATCTGCGGCTGAATACGAGCTTTTCATTCTGCACCGACGATAAGATTTCCTGGTACAGTTGTGTTGACCTCCGTTGCCAGGAACTCTAGACATAATCGTCTCTTCAATCTGGCAACGAAGTGGTTCTTAAGTGCAGGTCTGCGAATTACTGAATCAGTGAACTGTTGCTGGGCTTGATGCGCATACAATATAAATAAATTGTTGATTTAACAAGTGTTAGGACAATGTCCCTGGTCTTAGCAAAACTACGTTCTTGTTATGTAGACTGACAGGCAGCTTTAGTAAGCAAGATTAAAAATGTCGCGCAAGGTCAGACAAGTGAAGGATCTATGGAATAGAGTCCTTCCGCCATATATGGCAGTTGGTTTGGATGCAGAAGAGTCTAATGGAGCATTTTGAAAGCTACATCAGACGGATGGATAGCTAGCGTCCCCATTACTCTAAATTTACCTGTGCGCGCTATCTACTAACAGATAAAAGGATCCACAAGATTTACTCCTACGAAGAGATCACGCAGCCAACGTGATGTGGGTGTACTGAATTTCGAGTGTGACGGGCCCCTAGATTTAAGATGACTGAAATGCTATCGTGCGGTATCCATCAATTGATTTAATGGTGCGGTGTAGCAGTGTATCAATGAAGCATCAATGATGCCTTCAAGGACTGTTAGATGTTCTGTAACGGCCGTTCCACTTCGAGCATTATTGAACGTCGAATCTACTAATTAAGGGTTCGACATGACTAAAATTGCTGAAAATTTCCCGTGCCCTAATTCAATCCATCGTCCCAGGTCGTAATCGAGGAGATCAGATCCTGGGATCAGTCATGCGTATATATTGGGCGGACCGATAGCAGATAATACTGCTCTCATAGGTCACCCTCTCTCGAAGGAACTTACCCATGCCTACAAAATCAATCCATGCGACAGAATAGTCGCTAGATTGCTCGTACCTGAAGGTATCGAAACTTTACGACCATGTTTTTAAGACCCAATGCACCCACCGCTACTGGTCGGCAGCCCCCCATTCAACGACCTTCGCTTGCAGATGTTTTACGTACTCTTCCTCGAAGCACTCCGGTTTCTACAGGTGCACGATGCAGAAGGTAAATAAGTAATTGACAACGACTGCACGTCCTTTAACAAGTCACCAGTGGAGTAAGTGATAACGAGTTGACCTTTCAACCTGGAGGTTCGAGGTGCGAACCCCACCGGCGGCAACCCATGGTTGTTTTCTGTTGACAAGAAATTGCGAAAAAAGGCCATTGGATATTAGAGAGTAATGTCAGTGGTTCGGAATTCACCTTAAAATGTGGGTCCACTCGCAATCGTTCTCTCAAATTGGGTGAAGTTCTTATCCCGCCACTGAATTGAATACTCCCTCAGGGATGTACGAAGATTTACGAGTAGCAGCTCAAGTGTCATAAAGCATATCCTACAAGGGGCATCTATGCCTGATAACCCGACGAAATGGAATAGGAGCCAAGAGAACATCAAAAATCTTTTCCTTATTTCAAGAGATCATGGCCATCCGCGAACCAGTATTTTCAGGGCAGGTGAAAAAAAATTTTCGACGGCGATGTTGTCATAGATACTTCGACCTGGAACTCAATAAGACTGTGTCAGTAGGACGAGTGTTCACATTGCATAGAGTAACTGGTCTCCAGTTCCTCATCCTCTAAAGATCTCTCTTCTTGCGTGTCTGACGCATAACGGATCTTCTTGATTGAAATTCGTTATGTCCATCCACGGCAGAATAGAAGACATCCGAGAAATGAGGAATTTAAAACGTATAAAGAGTTCTGGAGTCAGACCATCATAACCAAGAGAGCTATGATATCGAAAATTTATCGTTGCGGTTAGCATACTATAGAAGATTAGCCCTCAGGAAATCAAATAAAGCAGGAGCATGATGAAAACATACATCACTGGATCGATTCAGAATAAGCCGCCTATTGTAATTCCGTATATAATATTTGGAAATATTCCCCCCTTCTGAAAACGTTCTTGCTGGCGATTTCAACGTCCACAACACACAGTGGCTCAGACATTCTTCTACCACAAACCCGTCTAGAAGACACGTCGAGTTATTTAGTGAGTCTTTTTATTTACAGCAACTGGTTGAGTTTCCGACTCGTGTTCCTGATACTTTGGGGCTCCACGTGCATCTTTTAGATCTATTTCTAACATTGCATCCAGATAAGCACTCGGTTTCGGTAACTGCTCTCTTGGGCAATTCGGATCATTGTGTTATCTCCGCCCAATTCTCCACCCCCTCTGACAACCATTAACCTAAATTCCACCAAAAGATTAGAGTGTCATTATAAAAATGCTGATTGGGCGGAACTTAATAAATATCTCAGAGAGCTGGATTGGTCCGATTGCTTTTCTGTGAGAGACGTTAACAAATGCACCGATTATATCTTAAACATCCTTAGGTTTGGAATGCATCGCTTTATTCCTCATAGCTTCAAGAACAGTAAACCAACTAACACCAATTGGTTCAATAATGACTGTTTCCCAGCCATTAACAATAAGGAAGCAGCCTTCCAGGCATATAAATAGTGCCCTTCAGAGGAATTGAGACGTATCTATAGAGATGCGCGGAATACTTGCAATTCAGCAATTAGTCGGGCAAAGTTCAATTTCGACCAGAACATCAGACGGAAGGTATTTTCTACCCAAAAGGGTAGTAAGGGCTTCTGGTCTCTAGTAAAAACCGTAAAGAACAAGAACCACTCATTTATAATGGGAATGTTTTTACTGACTCATTGGACAAGGCCAACCTGTTTGCTGCTAATTTTGCTGCTAATTCGTACTTACCACCTTCATCGCAGCCACTCCCATCTCCACAGTGTACTAGTAGGCAAAAACCGCTACACTACACCGCTACTGGGCCTGATGGTTTCTGGCCCCTAGTTTTAAAATGCTGAGCCTCTGCTTTGGCTAAACCTCTGCGCAAACTTTTTCACCTGTCATATTCAACAGGAATGTTTCCAAGTGTATGGAAACTTGCTCATGTCCAGCCGATACTTAAAAAAGGAGAGGCATGCTACCCCTCTAACTACAGACCAATTGCACTAACCTCGATCACTGAATCACTCATCAACTCTCAGTTGTTGAAATATCTAGAAAATAACCATCTTATCAACGATTGCCAGTACGGTTTCCGCACTGGCCGCTCAACCGGAGACTTACTAACGGCTCTAACGGAACGTTGGAATCATTGTCTTCACAATTTTGGTGAGTCCGAAATCGTCGCTCTTGATATTTCAAAGGCTTTTGATAGAGTCTGGTGCCCGTTCAATTCGTGTAGTAATTGACGGAGTTACATCTGATTCCTACGAAATAAATGCCGGTGTACCTCAGGGTTCAGTTCTTTCACCAACCTTATTTCTTCTTTTTATTAATGATCTCTTATCCCGTACTCTCAATCCTATTCATAGTTTCGCTGACGACAGCAAACTTGATTTCGCGTACTCATTTGATTCTGTAACGAATTCATGTGGAAATGCTAAAGAAGTCAATCCGGAACGCATGTTTAGATCATTAAACAACGACATTTCTATGGTCCTTGCTTGGGGCAGAGCAAATCGTGTTACGTTTAATGCATCTAAAACTCAATACTGTTTAATGTCCCTTAAAAAATGCCCAGCTCACCCCCCAAACCCATTTCAGTCGACGGAGTGAATATACCAAATTCACCCTCCCTAAATATCTTGGGCATTATCCAGCAATCTTAGCTGGACTGATCATATATTTGCAATCGCTAAAAGTGCCATTAAATGTTTGGGTTTTCTACAGAGATGTAAGAAATATTTCTCCCCACCTGACTTAGCGCTGATCTACAAGTCCCACATTAGGCCTAGACTTGAATATAATTCTCATATTTGGGCAGGGGCCGGACAAACCGCACTGTCCGCGTTAGACAAAGTCCAGCGTAAGGCTATTAAACTTATTGGCGATCCCTCAATCTCTGAGGGCCTTGACTCTCTGGAGCATCGACGGAATGTCGGTTGTCTCTCACTCTTCTATCGTTATTTCCATGGCCATTGTTCTAACGAAATTGCTAGCCTGATTCCTTGCAGACACATGACAACGCGTAATACAAGATCTACAAATCGCTCCCACCCCTATGCTTTCCAGGTACAATTTGGACGTACCGTCAAATTTCGGGAATCTTTTCTAAGCAGAACAACACGAATGTGGAACAGTTTACCATCTTCTGTTTTTCCCTCGTCTTATGAGCCTGCAACTTTCAAACGAGGTGTATATCGACACCTCCTTCACTCAACCTCCTAACCCATTTCCCTCATCCTTAATTCCATTCCTGCCAAAGCTGTGCTTAAGCATCATAGGGCATCCCCTGAGCTTTGGCATCATCATGTATATAAAAAAAAAGCTACTCTCCGTGCAGGATCTGACTAGATTCGGCAAAATCGAGTCTACTTTACAAGAAGCGGTACGCCGCATCGGTAGTCGAGTTTTCTGGAAAAAATACTCGGTCGGAGAATTGCTCTTTCGCAATTAGCGCCACAATACTACAATAATGATCGGTGCTGACTACTTCAAGGAATCAAGACTTTGGAGGATTATTTCTTGGATGACTTTAGGTTACTTTTGAGGAAATGGTAAAAGAACTATTCAAAAATTCCTTGACTTTGTTCTCGAGTAGATATAACTTCGGTTTCGATTCAAAAAGGGAATTTGTAGAATAGAATGGGCTCTACAACTAGGTCTTACAAGTTGTAGTATTTAGGAGGCGCTATATCCGGACTAGGTTCACCACTTAAACCCACCAATCAATTCGAAGTTAATAGGATTTTGAGAATCTCACAAAAAAAAAATACTTAAACTTGTGCAATCAGAAAACTTTATTAAATTCACATTTAAGCGAGGATACAGGCCGGACCGGTTTCAAATTTGAAAAATTATAGACAGCATTCGGAACACTTCTTAGGATTTACTGCCTTGAAATCTGAAATAATCACGATATAATGAATTGCCTTCTAAAAACTCGTCTCAAGTTAGTACCATCTTGGGATTCGCAGTTGTAGTTCTTCATGAAGCACTCATTGTTGAACAACTTGCTGCACTTCCCGTTGAAACCACATACTGGTTTGATGTCCTTGGTGCAGCGTGTCTTTTTACACTCTTGCGAAAGTACCCCCATGACAATAGCTTTAAGATAAAAGTGATATTAGGTCCACTTCAAAATGTATCTCTTTTAAAAAAATAATACAAACCGAGGATGAAAGTGAGGATCAGAAAGCCTTTCATTTTTAAATGTTGTTTCGTATTAAGACTGTGCTTCAAACTGCGATGAAATGCAATGAAAGTCGCGAGCTTTTATACATTGCAAAATTGCATTTTCGATAGGCAAGAACCAGTTCTACTATCAGCACTTTTTTATGAATATATTAAAAGAGTTTGATAAGAGCATGTGGGTGCATTCTTTTATTGAAATAATTATTAAAAACGGAAATGCTAATGCTCTGTGAAAGCTCAAGGAAGGAAATGCTTTTGATTTAATGTCAAAGTTAATTGTTGATTGCTTGAATAAATTAAATTTTAGTGGTTTTGATAAAATTCTCTTTTTGGTTTTATTAGATGAGAATGGCGGCAGAATTGGTACTCCTCGTTGGAGCCCTTTTGTATATCCTGTCTGCCTTGAGAGAATCTCGATTTCTTGGCTACAAAATGTTTGTCGAAAATTTGGTAAGGGCCTACAGGGCAGCTTGAATAAATAAAACAAAATTTACTTTGAAGATTGTTATAGATGACGGCCCCATCTCGAGTAATGTTCCTGTTTTCTTGCTGTTTGATGATGATCGTTCCTTGGTTAAGACTGTCATGCTCTACGGAAATTGAAGACCACGTCGCTGTCGTGATTATGCTAACAACGGCTCCATATTTCCTATTCTTTTGCAGGTATTTATTTAAGTTGCTAATATCTCAAGGATATTAAGTAATTTTTACTTAAATTTAGAGGATTCAAGACAGTGGGTCCGTTCGTTGTGATGATTTACAGAATGGTGATGGGAGATCTCTTGCGATTCGTTTCGATTTATCTCGTATTTGTTATGGGATTTTCTCAGGCTTACTACATTGTATTTTTGTCCTTCGATAATCCGCAGACGCCTGAGGATATTGATGATTCACAATCGAATCCAGTTCCATCACCAATGGAATCAATAGTTGCTATGTTTCTGATGTCGTTGACGAATTTCGGAGAGTATTACGGAGCAATGGGTTCGACAAATCACGAGACAGAGGCAAAAATACTTTTCGTTTTGTTTATGGTTATTGTTGGTGTATTGCTTGTTAACATGCTGATTGCTATGATGGGCAACACTTATCAGAAGATTGCCGAGACAAGGAATGAATGGCAAAGGCAGTGGGCTAGGATTGTACTTGTTGTTGAAAGAGGAGTAGCGCCAGCTGAAAGGTTAAGAAATCTTACATGTTATAGTCAACCTATGTCTGATGGAAGACGAGCACTTGTTTTGCGGCTTAATATGGCGGTAAGATTTAAATAGCGAGCAATTGTGACAAGAGTGGGAAGTTGAGATTGGCAAAAGGTGCTGAATTAATTAATTAAGAATTATATAATTGATTCCGACGATTTTTAATCTGCACGCGTAACATAAAATATACTCGGACTGTGAAGCAGATTGCTTTGGTACAGTTATGAAAGGTCGGGGAGGGGTACAAGAAGAGCAGGAGAAGTTGGGATTAATATCGAAAGACTGTTATGTCGCTATTTTGACACATTGCTAAGTCACTAAAAATCTTTGTCATTACCTGTCTATACAGGGTGATCGAAAAGTGCGATCATTAAGTAAATTTTTAATAAAATAATTATTAACTGCAGAAACAAAAAACTAACAAGGGATAATGTGGCCATCTTCAGTGAATTTCGGTCGCACTCCTGGTACAAAGATTGCTTTAGCGACTGGAAACTGTTGTGGGGCTTAGCACAGGCCCTGGACTCTAAATCCATGGGACTTTGATCCGGTGAGAACGACGGCCATTCTCCCGATGTGATGAAATTCGGAAAATCGGTTTCGCACCACTCTTGAGTCGTTTTCGCCCTGTAAGCCGGCGCGAAGTCTTGTTGAAATGTTCATTCTTCTTCGCCGAAGTGCTTCTGAGCCCAGGGAAGAACCACCGCTACAAAAACCCCTGATCTACAAAAACCGGGAGTGTCTTGCCACTGGCGCGTATTCCGCCCTCGAACACCTTCAAAATTTTAAACCGTGACCGTGACGATGGGCCAGGAGCTTCTGTGGACAATATTCTGTCGTTCTGTTGGTTGTGGGTTTGTTCTACAGTGAAGATCTTTTTATCTGTGAAGACGATTGTTTCCCAATTTTGAGTCGCGTGGCGCTGTAGGAGTTGATAGCATCCGTTCATTCGTGAGGAGCTGGCCCTTCTGCAGCTTGTAAGGCGTGAGGTTGAGCTCCTTTCTTGCAATTCGGCGGACTGCTTCGCGCTTGACGCCGGTTGCACGGGCGATTGTCGTCATCGAGGCCCCCGGATTTTGGTCGACGTGCAATTTGATAACCTGGCGGTTGCTGGATGTATTAGCGATCCACCTTCTTCTACTCCTATCATGTTCAAGCTCGTTGTACTGCTTAATGGTTCTCGACATAATTTCCGGAGCGACACCAAGCGTACGAGCAATCCATCAATTTTGTTTTCCAAGTTGATGGAACGCGATGATGGCAGAATGATTCTTTGACATAACTGAGAAACGATGAAAACATTTAGAAGGGAAAACAAAAAAAAAACGAACATGCACTAAAAAATATGGAGAATCACACAAACCCAAAAAGAGACGATAAAATATTCAGACATTCGTCACAGGACAAAACAAATATTGATGACCGGACTTTTGTGCAATTTTGTACATAGGAGCTTTATTAGTAGGATCGCAAAAGTAAAGTAAAGCTCAGCAAAACACCTAAGTCCTTGGCTATGTTAGAAGTAAAGTTGCTTATACAAAAATTGATGGTGTAGTCAAAGATAAAAACCCTTTGCTAGAAAAGGACAAACTCGTGGTCAGGGTTTATATTAAAATTCAACATAGTCCAGTCTGAGTTTATTTATAATTTTAGTTCTTGGAACGCGACAAAAATGTGAAAATGTCATTTATATTAATGATAAATAAGAGCGAGCCAGAATGGCTACCTTGTGGCACACCGGGCGATGCACGAAACTAAGCTTATTACGTGCATATCAACAGATATGGAGGAATTTCTTAGAGCAGTAAATTTGTAGACGAGTGATTTATCCTTACTAAAATTAGTAAAAATAAAGTGAAGTTATTTTCTTGCTTAAAAAACAGAAATTGAGACATTTCAAAAAACTTTAACAGTAAACTAAACTTTTACGGGACTGTGTCGTCACTGCAAAAGCAATTTTTCATTTGTAAAGTTGTTGAAAAAACGTCGCAAAAAAACGAGCAGCGCCAGTGCTTTTGGTATACGATCAAGCATCATCTGGAACAGTTTAAACGACGTGGGACTTTTAAAGAACAGAAGAGAATTATGGATCAGCGACGCCACATGGTCCAAAATATAAAAAGGAATCAGATTAAGGATCTCATTAATTCTGCTACCAATGTTGCAGTTAAGCAAGATCTCAGCAAGGCATACCGCTCTCTACAGAAAGGCGTCAAATGAAGTATAAGATGTGACAAGTGCAACTACATCAACGCAGTAGCAGAAAAGGCAGTAGAAGCGGCATACCGCACTGACAGTGGAGGTCTACTAGGGAGGAGCATCTACTGCGGAGATAGAGAGAATATTTTGTTGAAGTCCTGATCAACACCTTTGAACCGTAAAATACCTCTTGATTCGAGCCTGAAGAACCGCCGGCTGTCGCAAACATTAATATCAGACCTCCGACAAGATTGGAGATGGCCAACGCAATTAAGTCGATGGTCCTTGGTAAGGCCCTAGGAATTACTTAAGGCTTCACAATGGAAATCTGTCGGAGTTAGACAAATATACATACTATTATCAGGCTTACTCTTCCTGATTGTCATTAATGACATATTGTACAGTCCGAGGTAAACACCCATCAGTTGTCTTCCAAATATCCGAAGCGCTGATTAGAGATGGCGGAAAACCATGGCTTAATTAATGCTTCTAAAATCAAACTTATGAGCTTGGACTCCAGAAGACAAGATGAAAGTTATCTTAAAGAGCAGCAAATAGAACATGTGGATAAATTTTGTTATTTCGGAAGCGTAGTTACAGCAGAGGCCGAATATGACGGTAATGTACAGGTTCGCATCAACAAGAATCGAGTTACTTTTGATATTCCTGCTGAGATATGGTCCAATTTTTTTTTTGTGGAGGGGGGAAAATGCTTTATGCACCGTCAGGGCGGTGCCTTCTTAACATCTATTCGCCGGAGGTCATTACCAACGAAGGCCTATAAGGACTCACAGGTCAAGAGGGGATATACATCGGGGTTCGAAGATGAAATTGGCAGTGAATACCACCACACACTGAGTGAAGACCCGAACAATATCACTCACAGGCTCTAGATTGGAACCCACATGGGTCCCAAGGAAGACGCTGAGTTGTATAACCGCGCAACACTTGGAGAAGATCTGTAGAAAAGGCAGGAAGCTTATTTAGAAAGTTGTGTCAGGAGTTGAAGGCGTTGGCGCAGGACCAAACCAGGAGGATCTCGTCGATACAGCCAATAGCTCATACGTAAGAGCTCGAAGTTTTTGTGTAACATTTTAAGAACAAAACGCAGAAAAGACAAATTTTTAACTCACAGACTGCACAAGGTACCAATATCAGAAATATGGCTATCACGCTTTAAATCAGGTATTCAGGATTAAAAATCTCAGCATCACCAAACAACGACTGCGTAAGGTCTCGGAAATACAAAAGACGTCGAAGTCTGAGTTAGTAGAACCAATAATGAGGCCGGCTGAAATTTGAGCGAAATCCGGTTATGCTTACGTAATAAAAAGAAATTTCACTTAAGTGATTTTTGAAGTCAGTGCGTCAGAATAGTGCCTGCGAACGTGATTAACGGTCAATGGTGCTATTAAGCAGAATCTCTGGAGAAAGAAAACAAGGCCAAACCAGGATCAGTGATACTGATTGAAGCGAAAAAGGTACAGTGCCGCCGCGTGATTTATCAATGCTTCAACAACCGATAGCATCAACAGCAATCCCAAAAAGACCAAAAAATCGGTCTCGGAAATAATTTAAGACATCGATGGAGTAAGTGATAACGCGTCGGCCTATCAATCTGGAGGTCCCAGGTTTGAATCCCGCCGACGACGACCCATGGTTGTTTTCTCCTGACAACAAATTGCGATAAAGAGGTCTGGGGGGTTGCATAATAAATGTCAGTGGTTCGGAATCCGCTTAAAATTGTAGGTCCACTTGCAATCGTTGTCTCGAATCGAGTGAAGTTCTTCTCCCGCTGGGGTTACAGGAACTAAAGAGAATAATTTTAGAATCAGGTTTCGAACAAGCAGATCAAAGTGACAGTATGACGGTATATTGCACATGAAATTGTTTACACCAGCAATGTTAATTCTGGAGAGAAGAAACCATATCCAAGTGCAGGCTCAGAAATGAAATTTCGCAGGTCTCAGTGATATCCACTGCAAGATTCATTTTAATAAAAAGATAAACCGGAGCATTTGCAGTAGAACCCATATCACGGAATCATCGCAAAGCTCAATGCTTTGGGATATCAGGAAAAGGACATCATAAAAGTGTTTCGCTGCTATATTGGGAGACAACTTGCTACAGAATCAAGGATCAGAGTTTAAGCAAATCATCGCCGTTTTCGCCGTCGAGAAATAAAACGATTGTCAAACAATAAGTGCCACATTTCTCATTTAAACACTCATATCATCCGAAAACTAATTGGACCCAAAATTAAGGATTGGGCATAATGTCAAATCAACCCAATTTCAACGCAACTGTTCAACCTGATGAACCTATGTATACGTGGATTGACACTTCAACTCGACTCAACTTTTCAACTGTGCATGTATACGTAGTAAAAACCTTCAGAAACTGGAAAATTCTGAACCAAATTACTCCAAACAGAGGATATCGGATGCAGGATTTGCTTGAGGGGAGGGAGGGGGGGGGGGGGGTTATCTAATTTCATTAAAAAAAAATAAAGGAGCCATACAAAGAAGACTATCAACAAATGGATGTACATAAAATATGATCATTAGTATTTCAGTCAAATTTTTCATAATGAAGAAGTACATGCAATGTTAAAAACCCTCCTTAGGGGGGGGGGGGGGGGGTTGCGTGGCGCACGGCCCTGATCGGATGTAAAGAGTACGGTGACCTGGGACGAATAGGAAGTCGTGATTCCTCAAGGTGCGTTGAGGTATAGCGGTCGATGTGAACGGCAAAGTAAGGGGACCATACAGGGCTAGCGTATTCCAAAATAGGTCTAACGAAGGTACAGTATAGAAGCTTGGTCAGGTAGGGATCATCAAGTTCCTTAGACCATCTCTTGATGAAGCCCAGCATCGAGTTAGCCCTACAAACAATAGAGTCAATATGGTCCTCGAAAGAAAGACGAGAATTGAGGACCACTCCCAAGTCTCTCACCCTGTCAACCCTACCCAAGACAACGTCGCTGATGGAGTAGTCAGAGAGGACAGGATGTCTTCTACGAGAAAAGGTCATAACGGTGCACTTGTCTCGCATTTAAAGGAAGGCGGTTACGCAGACACCAGTCGCTAAACACCGCTAAATCTGAGTTCAGGAGATTAACATCTAACTCATGAGAAATCGTGCGGAAAATCTTAGCATCATCAGCATAACAGAGAATTTTACTACTGGACAAAAGAAGCGAAACATCGTTGATATATACGACAAACAGGAGTGGTCCAAGTATACTACCTTGAGGCACCCCCGAGGTGACAATTATTAGGTCAAGACACGCTGTGTACGACCTGTCACGTAAGACGACAACCAATCAACGAAACAAGAAGGAAAACCGAGAAGGGACAGCTTATATACCAAGATTGCATGATCGATCCTATCAAAGGGCTTACTGAAGTCAGTAAATACACAGGCCACCTGCTTGCCAGCCTCAATGGTCGGTAAAGAATAATTAATGAATTCAAGAAGGTTAGTAATCGTCGATTTCCCTTTAAGAAAGCCATGCTGGAAAGATCGTAAAAAAGGCCTACAGTGAAATCGAAGTATGTCACTAACGAGGAACTCAAAAACCTTCGCAACATGGCACAGGTTGGCGATCGGTCTATAGTTAGAGACGTCGGATTTACAGCCCTTCTTATGGAGTGGAATTAGAGAAGAAGACTTCCACAATGCTGGAAAACGGCCAGAATGTAAAGCAAGATTGAACAAATAACAAAGAACACGAGCAAACTATAACATTTCAAATTTATTTTCCTCAAGAGAGTTAGAAACCTATTAAGATAAAGCAAGGGAACAAGGGTAAACGACGAAGAAACATATTAGAAATTAAGTAACCTTTCGTGGACTGAATAAGAGGCAATAAAACACGGTATGGAATGTTAGAAGCAAGTCGCTTCCGTCTGATTACAGAGGCATTTTTTTGCTTTCTCATCGTCACAATTGCTCGCTCGCGCAATTATATTAAAAAAATAATTTCTATAATTTTCCATTTTTTTTGCAGGATAGCGACAAAGAAGAAATGAAAGAAGTTTTGGAAATGAAAAGAGTACACGATCGTCTATCAAAGAAACGTCAGTTTGAAAGAGAGCAACGTGCACTTTCGAAAAAGAAACATCAAGAAGCCTTCTTTGGAAGTCCCTCCCCTGAATAAACATAACCTAAAAGTAGTCAATTTTCAAGTGGACAATATTAGAATATAAAAGTCTTTAAAGTATTATTGAAATAGTTTTTTTTTTATCGCCGGAAATCACTTGTACTGAGAGAATCAAGTTCGCGCCACTTCCGAAATAAATCCGACAACACTTAGCCATCATCAAATAGTTTACATTGAAAATGAATCACCGCTGGTTGATTTTCTTGAAATCTCTGCCAAAAACTCGACGAAATCGCATACCTTTGGATTCTCCTTGCCGCTTGCTTGTCGCATAATTGTGGCAACCTTATGCCGAAAAAGACTCAATTAGCGCACCGTCGTTCTGGTTTGCGTCTTGCAAAAGTAAATAAATGGCGCACGTTGCTATTTTTAAAGTGATTTAGTAATTTTCCAAAAAAAAAAACTTGTTTGTCGCCTTTTCGACCTTTAAAAGCCTTTCAGAATTGAAACATGATGCGTCTCCAGTGCCTAAATTGGAATATTGCTGAAATCTGGAAATGCGTTGACAAGTTTTTGCCAATTTTTGGGTCAGACTTGATAGAGCCTTTTATGGTGGGAGATAATTTCTTTATTAAGTTAAAGATTTCCCTTCTTTTCTGCAATTTCTATTTCGAATAGTTTAAGACTAGTAAATTCAATTTCGTCTTACTTCATCTAGTTCAGTGCATTTACCGTCAAAACTGTGAAACGGTCTGTGCAATCATAGGTGTTTCTCTTTTAGTCCGATTAAATGAAAATCTTTCTACACATGTAAGCCTACTGCGTCTGCGCTCTACATGCGGTCAAATTTATTTTAGGATTTTTGGAAAAGTTCCAAAATCGCAGTTGTGACATTCTTAATTGTGCGGATGGTCTGCATGTGTCTGTCTTGCTCTGCTACTTGTACTCTTTATGAGCTTTGTTTACCTCCCGTCAAGATATAAATTGGATTCATCTTAAGAATTTACAATAATTTCATTAGTCATAAGCTGCTTTGTGTAATATTCCATGAGTTCTTTTTTCTGTAGAAATAAATTGAAAGGTTCTGCTGGCTATGAATAAGTGGAGGCGTAATTTGTGTGTACAAATAAATAAATGCAAGTAAAATAATTTGTAACAAGTATGTGGTCAGAAAAATTTACATACAATAGTAGAACAATCAACAGAACTGCAATCTCTCTTTGGAGGGGAATTTAATATGGGAACATTCGGCAATTCTGACAAAATTGTAGCCTTCGTTAACAATAATAAGAAGTAGAGAGACTTTTACACTGGAAATACCCTATGAAAACAAAGATGGCAGTGCAATACAAATAATCTATGATCATCCACAGGGATCCCAACTTACATCGGTTCTTTTTCCTATTAAGTCTTGATACCAGATCATTACGACAGATTGGAGTATGTGGTAGGGATATGATTGGCTGCAGCTTTAAACCGGATGAACTCAACGAATTCTTCACCTATACCAGCAATATGAATGCAGCAGGTCAATCTACCAGCCAAATCGGACCACACGGATTTCCGGGACGTAGATACTAGGCTGACAATTTATCTTTTCGGGCGGTTGACATTGATGAACTAATTACATCAATTTACTCAATTAAGTCTAATGCTATCGGTCCTGATAAGATATCCCCGCGGTTTATTAAACTCTTACTTCCTGTTATTTCTAGATACATACTTCATATAATGAATTCATGTCTGATGTCATCTTCGTTTCCCAAATGTTGGAAAAAAGCCATAGTTATTCCAATACCAAAGAAGTCATCTCAGGAAAATCTCTCTGATTTTCGCCCAATTAGTTTGCTAGGGTTTTTGTCTAAAGTCTTAGAGAAACTTATGTATAAACAGATTATATTCCATGTAGATAGTAGCAGTTTACTAACACGATGGCAGTCCGGTTTCCGCAGTTCATATTCATGTGAAACTCCTAGGTTGCTGGACTTTTCTAAGGCCTTTGACTGCGTAAATCATGATATTCTTTTGTCCAAGCTCTCGGGTCTCTTTATTTTTGACAGTTCCGCCTATCGGATGATTAACTGTTTCCTCTCGGGTCGTTGCCAACGTGTCAAGGTCGATGATTCTTTTTCCGAACCATTACCTTTACTACGTGGTGTTCCTCAAGGTTCTAAATTGGGTCCACTATTATTTAGTCTATTCGTCAACGATTTACCAACGGTGGTGTACACCTCTATGCGGACGATGTTCAGTTATACCTGAACAGGCCCATAGGTTTGATCGAGGATTGTGTACATCAAGTAAATTAAGATTTGGATTGAATATATCCCTGGTCTGTACAAAATGGTCTGCAGTTAAATCCTAATAAGTCTCAGTGTATTAGTTTCAAAAATGGTGCACTGAGTGACCTAAATATTCCACGAGTACTTTTAAATGGATTTCCGATACGGATGTCAGAAAAGGTGAACAATCTTGGAATTGTTCTAAACCAACATATGAAATGCTGTGACGATGTACACTCGAAGCTTGGTAAAATATATGGGGGACTGCGCAGACTGTGGCTCTCGGCAGATTTTTTGTGTTGTTGGGCTCGGTTAAAGTTGGTCAAGGCCTTAATTTTACCTCATTTTACTTATGATAGCTTAGTATTTCCTAAGCTTGATAGCACTTGTTCTCGTAGAATTGAGACTGCTTTTAATGACTGTGTTCGTTTTGTTATTTCACCTTTTCGGTTGGGACTACTGGGCTACTCTTTGAGTGATTATCAGAGGTACAGGTTTTTGGTCTTTCTGTATCGTTTGGTCAATTCGAATAAACTGGATTATCTTAGAGAGTTCTTTACTTTTACATCTTCGCAGCGCAACAGGGACTTGTTGGTGCCACGCTTTCATATATCAGTCGTGAAGTGTTCTTACCCTGTCCAGGTCATTCGGCTATGGAATAGTCTTCCATTAAATGTTCAAACTGCGGTCACCATTGCTGCATTCAAGTCGCTTTTAAAGAATCATATTTCTGATTGATGTTTTTTTTTCTTTTCTTCTTCCCTCCTGCATGAAGCATTACAAGTTGAGTGTCTCTAGTTATACATTGTTGAAATATTTTGAATCTATTGTATAATTATTTGTATATTATTCTCATTTATTTTTGTTTCGATTTTCTTTATTTTTAATTTTTTTTCTCAAAGTATTAATTTAGTCTACATCCGATTAGTATTTAGTGCGTATAAAAGATTATAAATCTTGGGTACTTATAACCTGAAATATATATATTATTATTATTATTATTAAATTAAATGATATCGTCGAAACATTTGTGCTAGTAAAAAAGAAAAATGACAATTAAAAGGGTTCTGTGTTGATTATCGGTGACTAAATTACTGTACAACACCTAGGAAGGCAGTTGTCTACATCTTTGTATAGATAATAAGGTAGATAATTCGGATTCAAGTTGTATTCGAAGGCAGTAATCCCGGTGGAAAGTGAGATATGTATGGCAATTCAATGTTATATCTTTTGGATATTACTATGGTCCCATATCTAGAGCTTTCATATGGAAGGGTATGGATTATCATACTGTAAAGTCGGTGGATGGTATGCTAAAGCAACGAGAAATTACATTCACCCTGGGTAATACATATGTATGCATTAGGGTAGGTAAGGGGAGCCCACAAGACGGTGTACTGTCGCTGCTGCACTGGTCTTTAGTAGTAGAATTCTTAAACAAGCAATGTGAGCTTGATTATCGGGCAGTCGGCTAATCGGATGACCTTGCAGTTATTATTACAGGAAAGTTTGACTTGATTGTTATTGATTTAACAAAATCAGCTCTGCGCATTGTTACTGGCTGGTGCGTAAAGGAAGATTTCACTATTAATCCTTCCAAGGCTATTCTTGTTAACCGTTAACCAGAAGGCACCATTTGGCTCTTCGTACAATTTCGATCCAAAGAACGGTCATTGAGTACTCAAAAACTTGAGCATTACGCTCAATATAAAACTTAATTGGAACGCTCACCTTGACTCGACCCTATATAAGGGTACACGAGCCTTACAAGGTAGCGATTCTCTAACATTGGTTGCCCAGACAGCTCAAAAAATGTGGCAACAGAAAAAATGTCATAGCAACGAATAAATGTGTCAAGTTTGTGCGCATGATCTGTAATTCTCCCATGCCGTTCCCCGAAACTTGCATCTAAATCCTCAGTCGCCTGGTTGGAAGTTGGCGTGTGATTTTTAAACTATAGCGCTTGGGCTGCCATGGGTAAGAATTTTGTAAAGCAGTTGGCCATTCCCCTTTTACCGTTTGAACACACACATGCTAAATACATCCCCTACACATTTATAAACTTTTTGATTTATTGTTTATTCTTTTGTATTTTGCTTTGAATTGCTTTGTAAATAATTAGCCATTGATGAATCACCGAACGTAGAACTAGTAATTGCTTCATAGGAAGTAATGGTTTCTTTACTTCTAAAACTAGTGTAGGCTTTCTAGTGGGGGTATTCCACCTAATTGTCTACTTGTTGTTGATGATGATTGGATTGGATTGAACTGGAGGTATGAGGACCTCAAGCGCTAACACTTGTGCTAACTCCTTATAGCAAGCCCGTCCCTCCGAAGAGGCTCAACAGCTCTCGCGGTTGGCAGTCACTTATCTCGCTCGGTTCCAGGGTTGGTTTCCCGAATAGACTAAATCTGTGTAATACGTATAATGGGGCCTCATCATCCTCCAGACAAAGTCTGCAGGTGGGATCAACTGTTCTGCCTATTTTGACTAGGTGCTTTCTCAGCTGACAGTGGCCGGTAAGCAAGCCAGCTAGAGTTCTAACATCCTTGAGTGAGCGTGCTGCTCAATGTTGTTCTTATGCTCCTCACTTGCACGGTTTGCTATCAGTCTTTCAAATGTGTAGAGAGGAATTCCATAGACCGGCTCTCACCCTATGAAAGGCGTATTGGATCCCTGCCTGGCAAATTTATCTGCTTTTCGTTCCCAGTGTAGCCCTGATGTCACGGTATGCAAATCAAGTTGACTTGATTAGTTCTACACAGTTCGTCTACACTACTTTGGCATTCCCACAACGGCTTAGATCAGCTTAGAAACAATTTCTTTAATTGCGGCTTGGCTATCCGAAAAGATAAAGATGCTTTTGTTCTTATAAGCTCTTGTTAGGTTCTCGTAAACACACGTCAGTATAGCGAAGATCTCAGCCTGGAATACCGTGGTGTACTTACCTAGGAACAGTTATGAACTGAATCGAAGGGAGTTACTCAATATGCCCGATTCAATCCTGGATCCATCCGTATACCATACTAGTCCCCCTGAACGAACAGCTGGAAACGTTCAGGTCTCTCGATTCTCCACCAATATTACGGGTGGCTCGAATGGTGAAAATTTTGTCGACATCTAATCAAGTAGCATGGCGAACTCAGGTGTGGCTTCAAGAATCTCCCTTATTGTAGTGTGGGCCTTACCTTTGTTTTCCCCCAAGGCGCCCAGCTCCCTCTAGTTTGTAGGTCGCACATAGAGCCAGGCTCTGAACCTCTATATGAAGAGGTTTAATATTTAGCATGGGTTCGAGTGCAGCCATCGGCGAGGTACGCATGGCCTTGGTGATGCATAGACAGGCCATACGTTGCAGTCTGCTGAACTTAGTCTTTACTACATTAAGTGTTGCTCTGTGCAACCTTATAATCGCTCCATGGCTATCATGGGGCTTATTACCGATGTGTAGATACATAGCACTGTCCTCGGTTTAAGTCCCCAGGAAGTCCAGCAAGCTCTACGGCATGCCTAAAAGGACTTCCGAGCTATCTCAATGGTTGCATCTAGCTGCAAGTCCCAATATAGTTTAGAACCCAAGATCACCCCCAAGTACTTCACCTGATCCTTAAAGGGCAGTACGCAGGAAGGGGGGTTCAGTCAAACCCGCCGTCTTCCTCTTCCTGGTGAAAAAAAACAACGACCGTTTTGTCAGACCTTCAGGTCAACCTCATTGCACTAGGTTGCAACTACATCTAGCGCCCCCTGGAGTTGTCTTGTAATGTTATTCCCTAAATCGTTGGATGCCACAACTACAATGTCATCTGCATAGCCCTGCGTGAAGAAGCCCTGCTCATCGAGGTGCACAAGTAGCTCATCGATTACAAGGCACCACAGAAGGGGTGACAGCAGCCCACCCTGCGGATATCCCTTTTGTAACGCAGCCCGCGTCTTCTATATCCAGGAAGGCTGTGATCGCAGTTCCCTTCCTATTAACCGCTTCCTCCAGTTTTATTACTAAGTTATAGAGTGCCGTTGTACCGGATTTTCCGGTTGGGTAGGCGTACTGCCGAGCGTGAAGGGGTGAGTAAAGAAGGTACCTCTCCCTAATTGCCGGATCAGTGACTTTTTCCATAGTTTTTCATAGGAACGATGTTATTCATTACTGTTTACTATTGTAGAATTCTCAGAGCCACTCGTAGTAGTAAAACTTACCTCTGAAATTTGGCGAACTGTGAATTCTGTACGATTGCCTCAATTATTGTGGAGTTATTACAAAAATTGTAGATTATCCAATTCTCAATTGTACGGATCATCTTCAAATCATGGACTGATGGAGGTTATAAATTAGAGTCACGGATTTAAATTCAATCAGCTGTTTCTCAGCTGACTCTAAAAGATTACGATAAAAATGCTACTGGTGACTGCAAATCTCCCTCAAGCTGTAGGTCAACTAACAATATTTGCCATCAAATTAACTGATTTGTTCACCTACTCAATTCTCTATAAGGCCTTACGAGAATCACAGAAAGGATTGTTTCATTTCTTTAAGTATTCAAAACATTCTTATAGAAGATTTCGTTAATAGTAGCAAATCTAGTAGGAAGTATATTCTATGTGGGCTTAAGGAAACTTTGTTTTTATACCAAATAAGTAGGTGAAAGAGAATCGAATTATTTAACCTTGGATAAAATCCTCTGGAAGAGTTTTTTTCAATAACAATGACACATTTACTTATTTATGTCACTCAAGTCAGTACGTATTTTGTAAACAGTTTAAAGTCAGTTTTTCGGTTTGCATAAAGTTCTAGAATTACAGCGGCATCCACAGGTAAAAGCTGTTTAATATTCAGATTAAGTGCGATTTAGTTTGAAAGTCAAGTCTTGAGCAGAATGGAATTGAATATGATCTGCGTTCCCTTAATGAAGACCTTCATCATCATTTGATAATAGCGTTCAGTGAAACCTCTTCTACATATTCTTCTAATTCATTCGATTTGTTAATACAATTAATTTTCGTAGTACTATCGCACTTGATGCACAAGGTGATCAAGACCATACCGCAAATGAAAATGAAACGTCAAGTGATTTCATTCTAAAACAGGTCTCTACTTCATCCAGCAGCGAAGATCATCTTAATCTGATCATGTCCCCAAATGCCAAAAAACCGCCAAATTTAGACGCCACAGTTGTGGTAGTGCCGCACTTTCGACAAGCCTCAACATCAACCTGTATGAATCTTGAAAGTCTCTTTAGATACGTCCCCTCCTTCGACAATCTCGCGCTTCGTCTAGATATATTTCTAGAAGGTGCTAGAAAACTTTTACCCAGAGGCGGCACTAAAATTAGGATTTTAATCATCATCGCCACTTTATATGAAATATTCTTCGGTTCAATTATGTCAATGTCAGCAAAAGTATTTTTTGTGTGTGTTTTTTTTCGGTTTTGTGTAAATCAAACTCTAAAAATAGTTTTTGATGAGATCGTTGTAAGTGGGAAAGTGTGACGGATCAGTGGGTGAATGGGATAAACAGAATATTGCAACGTTTATGCAAATTGAATGGGAAACCCCTGCGTGATTTGTTGGATTAATATCTCTTTTATCGCTTCGATCAAAAACACTTGCAAGACTTAGTGTTTCTTCTTTTCAATCATTTTGCTTGCAAGCCTTAGTTTCCGGACATTCATAAAATGTTAGTGACCTCTACCTTGGACGTTGCATGCTAATATTTTCTATGTTGTCGAGGCTGGTGGGAAGATTTGTTGCAAATTAATTAAAAATTGAGTTATTGCCTATCTTCCGGTTAATTTTCCTGAACCAGACCGGAAGTACTAGGGAGCTAATTTGAATCAGTAATAATTCGATTTCATAATTTTTGGATTGCATATTAGTATGACTAATAAAAATAAAAAAATGCCGTAAAAAATTTCTCCTGAAACAAACCATCTGGGTCTACAGAGTATTTATTTATTTATTACATCAGATTCTTCCGAAGAACAAATTGATCAGCGGCTGAAGGACAGCGGCTCACACCATCAACGACCACTCATCAACCAAGACACTGTCTGAGTATGCCCTTCAGTTGCAGCCTGGAGAGGTTAAGGTCAAGACTGGCGAAATGTTGGTTGAGGAGACGAGACATCGACGTGATGGGCTCGTACATCCCATACAGAGTACGATGACCAGAGACGTGCAGGAAGTTGCGATTCCTCAAGGATCGTTGCGGGATAGAGATGTTCATAGCCGCCAGTAAGTCGGGAGAATTTATTGTACCCTGCAATAGATTGCAATAATAGTTTGGAGATGTTACGCCTCTTTTCAAGGAAGTCAAGAGAAATCAGCCCCAAACGATCATTATAAGAAGGGAGCAACCAGGGATCAGTCCAGGGAAGTCCACGGAGGGCAAACCTAAGGAATCTGCGCTGCACTACCTCGACGCGGTTGACGTGAACGGCGAAATAGGGAGACCACACGGAACTAGCATATTCCAAAAGCGGTCTAACGAAGGTACAGTAAAGAAGCTTAGTTAGGTAGGGGTCGTCGAGTTATTTAGACCATCTTTTAACGAAACCCAGCATCGAGTTAGCCCTACCAACGATCGAATCCACATGATCCTCAAATGAAAGGCGAGGATTGAGGACCACACCTAGGTCCTTCATCTTATCAACCCTGCATAAGGTAACGCCATCGACGGTGTAGTCAAAGAGGAAAGGACGTCTCTTACGGGAAAAGGTCATAACGGTGCACTTGCCGGCATTTAAAGGAAGGCGATTGCGAACACACCAGTCGCAGAACACGGCTAGGTCAGAGTGCAAGGTACTGCACTCTGCTTCGTGAGAAGCAATGCGAAAAATCTTAGCATCCTCCGCATAACACAGAATTTTACTGTGGGTCAGGAGAAGCGAAACATCATTAACGTATAGAATGAAGAGAAGTGGACCAAGGATACTACCCTGAGGCACCCTAGAATTGACGAGGATTTGGTCAGAAAGAGCTCCCCGAAACGCTGGGTACGACCAGACAAGTAAGAGAATAACCACTTTATGAAGCAGGAGGGAAACCCAAGAAGAAACAATTTATAAACCAGGATACCATGGAAAATCCTATCGAAAGCCTTACTGAAATCGGTGAATACACAGTCGACCTGTTTGCCCACCTCAATGGCCTGTAAAGAATAATTAATGAATTCGAGGAGGTTGGTGGTGATAGACTTCTCCTTGAGAAGCCATGCTGGAAGGACCCCATAAAAGGCCTACAGTGAAATCGAAGAACGTCACTGACGAGGGACTCAAAAACCTTTGCGGTATGGCATAGGCTGGCGATCGGTTGGTAATTGGAGACGTCCGACCTACTGCCTTTCTTATGGAGGGGAATCAACACAGAAGTCTTCCAAAGTTTAGGAAAGCGGCCAGATTGTAGGGACAGATTGAACAAATAACAAAGAACACTGTCAAGAGACAATTGGCATTTCTTCAGGAAAGAAGCGGGTAAACCGTCGGGACCACCCGTAAAGCCTTCCGCCAAATTAGATAAATGTTCAGCGACGAGTGCATCGTCAAATACTAAATCTTTAGGCTCAAGGGACGGTAGGCGGGAGCCACGTCAAGTGTGTAAAATCAGAAGGGGAAATATCACAGAGGGAATCATAGAAAGAGGTTCGGAAAAAATCCGCAAAAAAATTAGAAATTGTGGGAGCATCGTCACTCTCACAGTCGCGGTACCTCAAAGAGGACGGATAGGCATCACATTTACGCTTCGAGTTAATAAATCTCCAGAATAATTTGGGGTCGCTGCGCAACGTAGTTCTCATATTAGACAGGTACTCGGCATAGGAATCCTGCAGACGAGCAGAGAAACGGTGGCAAAGGTCAGTGTACGCCAAGTAGTCATCATGGCTTCCTGAGATACAAAACCTCCTCCAAGCTTTACCCCTTAGGTTCCTCAGATGTCGTGAGGCACCATCAACCCAGAGGCGGAACAGATAAGGGGATCCAGACCTAGAAATACTAATAGGAACAAATCGGGTAAAACAAGCGTAGAGGACATCATAAAATGCGCTCGTAGCCAGATCGACGTCACGCTCTCCCAACACGCCCGACCAATCACAGAAAAGTAACCAGTCATCCATGCACGAGAAGTCAGCACGTTTAAAATTGAAGTAGAAGTCACCGAGTACGGAAGGAGATGCAACAGGAGAGTCGAAGCACATGGTGACTAACAGAGCAGGGTGATGACTCGATTCAGGGACCAGAGGGACCAGGCATCTCCTCACAACTGTGCTATCAGGGTCAGAAAAAAATACGAGGTCAAGAAACCTACTCGAATCATTGGGAACATCACAGCATTGAGCCAATCCGGAAGAAGCTACAGAGTCCAAAAAGGACAGAGCATGTTGGGGAGCAGAAGTAACTGAAGGTATAAGGCCATCAGCATGGGGGGAATGTATCTAGCCGAAGCCAGGAAAATTGAGGTCACCAAGGAGCACGCTGTCATCCGAGGGAAGTAAGGAATCGGTCAAACAGTCAATAGACGCAGCGAGCTGTTCATACACTGCGGAAGGAGAACAAGGGGGAACATAAACAGTCAACACGAATAGGCTTCTGGTAGGGAATCTCAAGACGACGCACAAAAGCTGTGAGTAGATGGTTATTGCAAGGAACTGTAAGTATGGGAGGTTTTTTTAGTGCGTACTTCCTTTGATATGATATGATTTCAAAATTAGTCCCCAAATTTTTGGCAGAATCCTATCAAATCAACACCAGATAACCAGATAAAATTTACAATCCTGCAAGTTTTTTTATAAAAAAAAACAAAGCAACAGAAGAAATTTGTGAGCAATTGACGGATATTTTTAAAGTTTTTGGTGCCTCATATATTTTACAAAACGACAATAGTCGAGATTTTATCAAAAACATATTTATATAAGATTACGCAATATGTGGTTTAATCTGAAACTTATTCACAGTAAATCTGCAAGTGTGGAATCTATCAAAAGATCTATTCAAGGTATCAAAGATGAGCAAGGATCATGGCCTGGGAATAGTACAAGAAAGAAATGGACTGAAGACTTAAAGTTTGTTCAAGATAAAGAGAATCTATTAACCCGTGCGGAAGTCAGAATTAGTCCATATTTGGATAAATTTAATTATGTTCAAAGGCATAGATTTCCCAATTCTTTCATGCCGAAAAACAAGTTACATCTCTTAGAAGCAGAAAAAAAATTAGAAGAAGTGTTTCGGTCGAAGTCTAATCGATGGAACAGAATATGTAAAAACACAAGCAAAATTGTTGAAAATATAGAAAAAGAAGAGAACAACACAATACTAGAATACCTAGTTGACGAAAGTGAAGTGCATTGTAATACTTGTGGAAAACAATCCTCAGTGGCCCACCAATGCTGCATATGTGGTTCCTATGCTCATGGACTATGTGAAACATATAGTAATCAGCAAACAATCAGAAATTTAAATAGAAATGAAAATGTCGAACCAAAACTGAAATCACTTTCAACTGAAAGACATAGGAGAAATATTTTGAACGCTTCTAATACAGGTAAAACTACATCTGTCTCGAATACTTGAGCAGTTTTTACTGAAGTTGACTTATCAAGTTCGCATCAATTAAGAACTTCAATTGGCTCGCTAGAGAGACTTAACGATAATTCTTATTTCAATCAGGCACAAGCATTTACTTCTAGCTCTACAATATTAGTTCAAACAGGTTCCACAAGTTCCACATCTCAACAAGATTTTGTACCTTGCAATTGCGGACGATATTGCATCGACAAAAAGTGTTCGTGTCGCAGTAATGGCGTTAAATGCAACAAAAAGTGCCACTTTAATAGGGCATGAGTAGTATAAATATGAGGTTTCTGGCGCAATGTGCAATGTGCAGGTCAAAGGTCAAGGTTGCTGATTGGGTTTTCGGTCTTGGAGGCTACAATTGAGAGATAAGGAAAAGAGATAAGGATTTTCGGTCTTATAGGCTACAATTGAGAGATAAGGAAGAGAGATAAGGATTGTCGGCCATCTTGGATTTCGGTCTTATTGGCTACAATTGAGAGATAAGGATTGTCGGCCATCTTGGATCTTGGGTTTTCGGTCTTATAGGCTACAATTGAGAGATAAGGAAGAGAGATAAGGATTGTCGGCCATCTTGGATTTTGGGTTTTCGGTCTTATTGGCTACAATTGAGAGATAAGGATTGTCGGCCATCTTGGATCTTGGGTTTTCGGTCTTATAGGCTACAATTGAGAGATATGGAAAAGAGATAAGGATTGTCGGCCATCTTGGATTTTCGGTTTTTGGTCTTGGAGGCTACAATTGGTCTTCTTCTTCTTTGGTTTGCATCTGGACTTAGATCTAAACCTTGGATCTGAACCTAGATTGTTTAGTAAGATAAGGCACCTGTCGGCCATCTTGGATATTGGGTATTCAGTCTTGGAGGCTACAATTGATGTTGAAGATAAGAGTTTGTTGTTTTGAGTCTTTAATTACGAAGTACAGCTTTATCAGATAAATGAAATTACACGAGGCGAATTTAATTGGATTGAAGATAAGAGTTTGTTGTTTTGAGTCTTTAATTACGAAGTACAGCTTTATCAGCTAAATGAAATAACATGATGCGAATTTAGTTGGAAAAACAGAATATTGCGTAATAAAAGATTTCACCACTTTGAGTAAATAGATGAAGATTATTTTTTAATTTCTTTTTCAAATTCTTATTTCTATGATATCATTTGTTTTCAAGCAAGTTTTAACATGTTTTTCTGGTCGAGCTGTGATTGATAAGCGAGCTGGTGACTGCGTAGAAATTAATAATTTGGCGACAATGTTAAGGTCGTTGGGTGATAAGGTTTTGTAGATGAATCTGACCTCGTGCTGAAAATAAGAGTTGTTGTTTTGAGTTTTAATTACGAAGTACTCCTTTATCAGCTAAATGAAATAACATGATGCGACTTTAATTGAAAGCAGAATATTGTAACCTCGAACTTTAAAAGATTATCATGCAATTTCTTTTCCAGATCTAAATATAGCCATTAATTCGAGGTTATATTATTAAATAATTTCGTGTTTTATGCAACTAGCAAGTAAGTCATTCCACCGATTACGTCATCTGGACCTTGACTACTAGTTAATATAACACCATTGAGGAATAGTTAAAGGAATTTCTGTAATTAGGGAAAAAAATCTGATGTTTAAAAATAACATGCATCGCTATGCATAAATCCGTTAATAAGTAATAAACGTCTAGTCAAGATAGCTAGAATGGCTTCTTTCGGTACTTTGGAGAGGTTTATCATGTGAAGAACTTGCAAGGAAAATAAATATCTTTCCATAGCCTTAAACTTCGTTTCTTTATGATTCAGCCGTGATAATCTTAATAAGGGAAACCATTGATTCGTAACTATGCTTTAAATTTATATCAAACTAGCAGCTACCAAACCCATATAACAACCTTGAACTGCAGAAGAAATGACCAAGATCATTGGCGTTGTTGTAACACTTTCTAAAAATTGCCTCAAAACTGTGAATTTAGACTAGAACAAGTAAAATCGAAGTAGCTGAAATGTCTTCTTTCAATACTTTAACGAGATTTATCATGTGAAGAACATAAGAAAATAAATTTCATATATGCTTCATGTAACAATAGACCCAAATTGTGATCTCACCGAGTTCAGTTTATTTTGAGTTTGTTATGTAATGTGGACAAATGTCAGCTTCCGGGTTTGTTGCCGTTGCAGCACTTTATAAAAATAACCTCAAAAACTTTGAATTGAGCCGATAGAACAAACAAAATCTAGGTAGCTGGAATGGCTTTTCTTTTGGTAATTTAGAGAGATTTATCATGTCAAGAACTTAAGAAAATAAAACTCTTTTCATAGCTTTAAACTTGGTTTCTTCTTTTTTCAGTCGTAATAATCTTAATAAGGAAACCATATTTTTCCTGAATCGTAATTATGGTTTAAATTTATACCAAACGGACAGCTAACAACCCTATATGACATTTAAAATTTAATTTTTGTATGCGTCATGCAACAATAGACCCAAATTGTGATCTCACCAAGTCAAACAAACGAAAAACTACTATCCCAATGATCTTTTCAAAATTTATAGAGAAATACAGCTGAACCAATGAAAGAAATTTAAAGCACATTAAACAGGGCTTTAATAATCGTATTGAAAGCTTTCTATTGAAAAATGATGATGAAGGAATATTGGATCCAAAACAATTTTTCTACAAAATAAAACCTCGAGTTATAAATCTTCTTGAAGCAAGTTTACAGAAAATCCTCTGAATTAGGCTCAAGGAAATTGATATGTTACTTAGAAGATACATTTCATTATATAATCCATTATAGAAATCTCCAAAAAGTAGTTTAAAGTATGAATTGAAGTTTTCATACATTCATAGAGCTCTTTGATTCAGACAATGGAATTGATTAAAAATTTCATTATATAATCCCTTATAGAAATCTCCAAAAAGTACTTTAAAGTATGAATTGAAGTTTTCATACATTCATAGAGCTCTTTGATTCAGACAATGGAATTGATTAAAACTCATACATTCATAGAGCTCTTTGATTCAGACAATGGAATTGATTAAAACAATATATTGATCTTAGTACTTTGCATAGATCAAAAGCTGTTAACACTTTCTGATCTTAAGCTCTTAGATGGAATTTGTATTTATCACGAGGAATGACACTAATTTTGTGATCTTAAGTATATTCAAATGTTCAACAGATGCTTACTGTTGTCAAGACTTATTCTAATATCACCATTAAATCTTTTGGTTGAAGCACAGTTCGGTTTACTAAAATTATCACAGTTTAAAAAATTATTAACTTTATTTTTGGTTTGTCTTTTACTTTGTTTGCATTTTAGATTCATATAGATTAGATTTCTCAAGTATAGAAAAATTAGCGAATAATTCATCTGATGAAAACTTAATATTAAACAGATCCTTTTATAAAAATGATGATTTATTATATAGATTCAGTATAATTTTGGGGTGCTATGCTTAAGTATTGAAAGATTGAATTACAATAATTATTAACTAACGTTAATGTGTATAACTTTATATGTTCTCGCAGGCATTCTACTGCTAATAATAAGTGTATGGAAAATGTTATCCCATCACAAAGCTCAACATATTTAATTTACTTCGACTGCAATAATTTATATGGGTGAGACATGTCTGAATTCTTATCATATGAGGAATTTCAATGGGATAGAAAATACGGATATCAATATAATGATCATTCTTCAAAGTTCAGAAATTGAATATATATATTTGAAGTAGATTTAACTTATCTAGAATCACTTCATGACTTACACAATGATCTACCATTTTGCGCAAATAATATAAAAATCCTCTGAATTAGGCTCAAGAAAATTGATATGTGACTTAGAAGATACATTTCATTACATAATCCATTATAGAAATCTCCAAAAAGTAGTTTAAAGTATGAATTGAAGTTTTCATGTATTCATAGAGCTCTTTGATTCAGACAATGGAATTGATTAAAACAATATATTGATCTTAGTACTTTGCATAGATCAAAAGCTGTTAACACTTTCTGATCTTAAGCTCTTATGATGGAATTTGTATTTATCACGATGAATGACACTAATTTTGGGTTCTTAAGTATATTCAAATGTTCAACAGATGCTTACTATTGGCAAGACTTATTCTAATATCATCATTAAATCTTTCGGTTGGAGCAAAGTTCGGTTTACTAAAATTATCACAGTTTAAAAAATTATTAACTTTATTTTTGGTTTGTCTTTTACTTTGTTTGCATTAGCAAGTATAAAGATGTATTTGAAAAAGGGTATACCCCAAACAAAATGTGATTACAAAATATCAAATTTCTTCGAAATAAAAACACTCGTAATTCACTTAATCAATTTTTATTTAAAATCGGTAGAGTTCTATTAAATCTTCCTGACATATCATTATTTTATATAATTAATTTACATATTTCTAAATCCTGGTATTTCGTCCATTTTGTTTTCGATAAATTTTAAATTGCAATCTTCATCCATCTCATACACAGTGTTGTTGATCTCCACTGTTTGAAACTCTGACTGCGGTTCCACTGATTGATGATTTTCGAAAATGAATTTTACAAAGCATATTGTCAATACAAGAACATCTTTTTGTCTCTGAAATTCCTCCATTTTCTGAATTATAGGCTGTGTTACTTTATTTAGATATTCCTGTTTAATATCACCATCCTTAAGATTTGTATTAAGTTCGATGTTTTCAAATTTGTATTCATTACATCGATTGATGTATTTGAATCGTGTTATAACCCGAACAGGTTCATATGCACCATTTTTTAGATATTTTTGAATGTGTTCTTGAAATTTGTTTAAGTAATGTTCTTCCAGTAAAAACTTCAGCGCATTTATTCCGAAAGCCAGTTGATTATGCACCGCTAATATCATTTCATCCCATACTGGGGTGAATTGTATCTTAAAAGTATATTGTTCGCGAGGAGTCTTTACGATAGATTTTCCTTCCATTTTATTTCTGTAATAACATTTTTTTATTTACTACGCATATATTAATTACTCTGCAACATACCTGATCTTCCTTCCTTTCCTGAATCTGGTCTATCTAAATATTTGCCTCAGCTTTTATAGCAAGTATTTTACCCCCCACTGGAAATTTTTAAAACTTGAACTGCTTAAAATTAAATTAAATTGAAGATTTCATTAACGTTATTCCCTTAAATAAAGTTTTATATATCAATGTCAAAGGCAATTTTTTCATCTGAGAATAAAACGATTGAATTACAATGTTTAGATTCCATTCGCTGCGAGTTTAGATGCTCTAAAAAACAAAACAAAAATCTGAATGATGAAGACTTTAGAATAATCCATAATGAATTTAATAAGAAGAAAGGGGGTTTTCATATGATTACTTAAATTCTTTTGATAAATTTAAAATGAAGCATGTGTGCCCCTCAGGATTTTTTAATAAACTTAGCAATAAGAAGAAGAATATCAGCATGTCGTTAATGTATGGAACAAATTTAATTCTACATAAATATCTACGAGTTTAACCCGAATCATTATTACACAACACCAGGATTGTCATGGGATGCTATGTTAAAACACATCCAAATTAAATTAGAATTATATAAATAATACATTTCTAATTCATTTCATTTCAAATTTCATGAAAAGCGGTATTCGGGGAGGTTTAACACAATGTTCCTTACGATATTCTCTATCTAATGAGAGATTTTGATTTTTTTAAAAGGGTTAAAATATTTGGTTTAGATTGATGTTATTAATTTATATAGATGAGTTATTTCGGAGTCACTTCCATATGCAGATTTTGTTTGGATAGATAATTGTGATATTGAAGATTAGGATTGAGAAATTTTCCAAATATCTTTAAACGTGTTCTCAATACAAGTGTCTCAAGCGGCTTGGTGATAGACTTAAAAGTTTGCTCTAGCTGAGTCTCTGTTTCCATTTTTCCCATCTTAAGAGCTTTAAACTTTTTTCTGATGGCATTTCGCACCCTCGCTATTTCCTTAGTAAGATTCTCATCCATATTGATCTTATTTAAGAATCAAGTCTAAAAGACATGAAACAGTAAACAATAAACATGAATCATAAAACAATAAACACGAAACATGAAACAAGAATCATGAATCATGAATCATGAAACATGTAACATGAAACAATAATTACCTATGTGAAGTTGAACCGTTTCCATCAAAGTATTAGTATTAGCTAATAAATCATTGTTCATCCCTCTCCTTTTATAGTACGTATCATGAATACATCAAATCCCTTTCGGTAGCACCACTTACACATTGCGTTGCTTTTATTAATCACCAAAAATCCATGTAAAATAATGATATGCATACCGTGAAAATTGGTGAAATTGAAAGGTTGAACCCTTGATCTAGGTTGATACTTTTCGATTTTTTCTGACCTTTTGTAGATCAAGTTAGATCTAAAAGGTAATTTTTGCGATTTTTCCCAAATATACGTTAAGCTTCCATAGCTCCGGAATTGGTTTAGATTGATGTTATTAATTTATATAGATGAGTTATTTCGGAGTCACTTCCATATGCAGATTTTGTTTGGATAGATAATTGTGATATTGAAGATTAGGATTGAGAAATTTTCCAAATATCTTTTAACGTGTTCTCAATAATATAAATTTAATATTTTTTTTATTTCCCCAGCATGTTTTAACATGTAAAACAGCTTACATTTAAACGGAAATTGCGGTTATAAGAATTTTGTTTGTTAGGGTCTTATCTTTGATTAAATATCAGTTCGAGTATAAAAGCCAAGTATTTTTAGTTAAATTTTTAGTTTTCAATATAAAGTCAATCAGTGAAACTGAAAATACATGAAATTCGTGTTCCTAGTGAAATTAAAATAATCTAACATGCCTCAGCTACCAATAATCAATGAAGCAGTCATCGAAGACTTTGAAGTGCTCGAAGAACTGAACTCTGCAAATTTTAAACCTACGATTGCAGTTAAAGACATGGAAGAGTTGTTAGAGTATAAAATCATAGGATGCAGCAATGTAACAACGAAGTATGGGCCCAGGATCCTTTTAGAACTAGAGAATTACCAAGTTTTTCTGCCGCCGAGATATAGCGCTAAAATTACTCACCGCACAATCGAGAAACTTAACGATGGAGGCTTCTATGTTGTTAGGAAACTAGCAAATGGGAACTATTTTAATTTAATATTTACAAAAATAACATCTAGTAATGGATATTACTTAAATTTGTAAATAAATGGAAAAAAGTTCTATTAAATATATGTTTATTTTAACTTCACCTCTCCCAATTCTCTATATGGATCCAAATGATATTTTAGAGACTCTAGTAGATGGCAACAGGAGTCTAATATTACATTTGATATCTGATGAGCCGATTTCTTCTACATTTCATTTTTTGATTTCAATTTTATACCCTGAATGT
The DNA here is from genome assembly GCA_964036015.1 of Leptarthrus brevirostris. NCBI lineage: Eukaryota > Metazoa > Arthropoda > Insecta > Diptera > Asilidae > Leptarthrus > Leptarthrus brevirostris. Next base: position 15,135,530 of record OZ038373.1, read on the forward strand.
ACTTGGTGTATGCAATTAGTGGATCCTAACTTCGCTAGGAGATAAAGTAATAGATCGATTTCTGACAATAACAGATAGCATGTAAGAAAAACAAAATCGCGACTAATCATATTATGATTCCCATGACTTTTAATTAAAACAATTTAATTAATTTTTATATCCCGTGTCTCCAGGGAGCCGGCTTTGTCTAACTGTTTTCATTTAGTTGATAAGCAACATAATTTGCAGTGTTTGCTGGAAAGACAATTATGGCTATTTAGTAATCGATAAAGATAGTTTGTTGAAGAAAGGACGTTATCGAAAAGGAATCGATACATACATTTCGCTATAAATTTAGAAGATCTAGGAAAACAAATCAGCTAAAGCTGGTAATAGATCTGTTAAAGCTGGTAATAGACCTGATATAGCTGTTCATAGACCTGCTAAAGCTGGTAATAAACCTGTTAAAGCTGATAGTAGACCTGATATAACTGTTCATAGACCTGATATAGTTGTTCATAGACCTGCTAAAGCTGATAGTAGACCTGATATAGCTGTTTATAGACCTGATATAGCTATTCATAGAGCTGATAAAAGTTGTTCTTCGACCTAATAAATGAGAATCAGGTATTTGACCATCCGCTCTTGCCGTCATGATAAATCAGTTAACTTATAATTTATGCATACTTTGAAGCTCTAGTACCTTTTATTTAACCATCAGTTCTGTATTATCTTTTAAGTCATATTTGCTGTACAAAGATTTACAGGTTGTTTCATAAAAAGCAATTAACATAGACCTATCGTTATATTATAAAATTTTTCGTTAATAAGGAAATAATCTTTCTCAATTTCAATCTTTGAATTTTGCTGTCGATTGTCGGGTTTTTTAGGCGTTGAAAAGTGAATTATATTCGACTATTCTGAGATATAAAAAGCAAACAAAAATGATGTAGCGATAGCGCAATGTGTAAGGGGTGCTACGGAAAGGGACTTGATGTCTTCATAATACTATAAAAGAAAAGGGATGAACAATGATTTAATAGCTAATACCAACACTTTGGTGGAACCGCTTATCTCTATTCATTTTTCACTTTTTTTTTCTCATCTATAAAACTTATTTGTTGATTACCCATGAACCTCTCATAAAACTTATTTTTTGATCATTCCATAAAACTTCCTTCAAATTTAATTAAACGATCCCCTGCTTATCTCTATATAATTTCGGTAGCAGCTAACTATCGATAAGCATGGGATGAATAATGATTTAATAGCTAATACCAACACTTTGGTGGAAACGCTTATCTCTATTCATTTTTCACATTTTTTTTCTCATCTATAAAACTTATTTGTTGATTACCCATGAAACTCTCATAAAACTTATTTTTTAATCATTCCATAAAACTTCCTTCAAATTTAATTAAACGATTCCCCGCTTATCTCTATATAATTTCAGTAGCAGCTAACTATCGATAAGCATTTTTCATATTTTTTGGTCACCACAATTCCTTTCAAATCATATGTAAAGAATTTAAATTTAAATTTAGAATTCTATAAAGATAAGCGGAGGTCATTTAATTAAATTTGAAGGAAGTTTTATGGAATGATTAAAAAATAAGTCTAATGAGAGTTTCATGGTTAATCAACAAATAAGTTTTATAGGCGAGCAAAAAAATATGAAAAATGAATAGAGATAAGCGGATACTATTTAAGCAATGAATCACTTATGAGTTTTAACATTCACCAAAATGGAGAGAATTATAGAAGAAGTTCTTAAGGTGTTGAATATCCCAGAGGATTACGAGGATCCTCATGAGCGGCTGCAGGAGCTGGTAAATTCTCCGCTAACCCCGATAAACCTGGTTTATAGGTTAGGATGGGAGTCTGAGTGGTGCGAAGTGGCCACTCCATATTCGGAGAATTTGACGGGGTTGCGAACGGTTAGTTTTTAAAATTATTTTACATGTTATTTTTATTATTTTCTTCTTTATAGATTAATCACTCAGTTAGCGGAAGGAGGTGTGTTATATCAGTTTTCAGCGTCGAAGCGCTGGCCCTCGAGATGAGGACCCGGCTTGATGCTGCTAATCATTTAGAGGAGGATTGGGATAGCCCGGACGATGTTAGACTTTAAACCTATAAATTCTAATTTAATTTTGATATTTAAAAAACTATAAACCCTAAATAAACTGGTTTGTTATACGTCACTTTTATTTTGTTTAATTCTACTGCAGCCATATTTATTGTAAATTGCGTAGTACTATGAAAATTGGGTTTTGCAATTAAAACACGAAGACCTAAATGGTTACCTCAACTTTCCCATTCTGTAGCTATCTTAATATCCCTTCTCCATGTTAAAGCATGCTGGGGAAATAAAAAAATATTGAATTTATATTATTGAGAACACGTTAAAAGATATTTGGAAAATTTCTCAATCCTAATCTTCAATATCACAATTATCTATCCAAACAAAATCTGCATATGGAAGTGACTCCGAAATAACTCATCTATATAAATTAATAACATCAATCTAAACCAAATATTTTAACCCTTTTAAAAAAATCAAAATCTCTCATTAGATAGAGAATATCGTAAGGAACATTGTGTTAAACCTCCCCGAATACCGCTTTTCATGAAATTTGAAATGAAATGAATTAGAAATGTATTATTTATATAATTCTAATTTAATTTGGATGTGTTTTAACATAGCATCCCATGACAATCCTGGTGTTGTGTAATAATGATTCGGGTTAAACTCGTAGATATTTATGTAGAATTAAATTTGTTCCATACATTAACGACATGCTGATATTCTTCTTCTTATTGCTAAGTTTATTAAAAAATCCTGAGGGGCACACATGCTTCATTTTAAATTTATCAAAAGAATTTAAGTAATCATATGAAAACCCCCTTTCTTCTTATTAAATTCATTATGGATTATTCTAAAGTCTTCATCATTCAGATTTTTGTTTTGTTTTTTAGAGCATCTAAACTCGCAGCGAATGGAATCTAAACATTGTAATTCAATCGTTTTATTCTCAGATGAAAAAATTGCCTTTGACATTGATATATAAAACTTTATTTAAGGGAATAACGTTAATGAAATCTTCAATTTAATTTAATTTTAAGCAGTTCAAGTTTTAAAAATTTCCAGTGGGGGGTAAAATACTTGCTATAAAAGCTGAGGCAAATATTTAGATAGACCAGATTCAGGAAAGGAAGGAAGATCAGGTATGTTGCAGAGTAATTAATATATGCGTAGTAAATAAAAAAATGTTATTACAGAAATAAAATGGAAGGAAAATCTATCGTAAAGACTCCTCGCGAACAATATACTTTTAAGATACAATTCACCCCAGTATGGGATGAAATGATATTAGCGGTGCATAATCAACTGGCTTTCGGAATAAATGCGCTGAAGTTTTTACTGGAAGAACATTACTTAAACAAATTTCAAGAACACATTCAAAAATATCTAAAAAATGGTGCATATGAACCTGTTCGGGTTATAACACGATTCAAATACATCAATCGATGTAATGAATACAAATTTGAAAACATCGAACTTAATACAAATCTTAAGGATGGTGATATTAAACAGGAATATCTAAATAAAGTAACACAGCCTATAATTCAGAAAATGGAGGAATTTCAGAGACAAAAAGATGTTCTTGTATTGACAATATGCTTTGTAAAATTCATTTTCGAAAATCATCAATCAGTGGAACCGCAGTCAGAGTTTCAAACAGTGGAGATCAACAACACTGTGTATGAGATGGATGAAGATTGCAATTTAAAATTTATCGAAAACAAAATGGACGAAATACCAGGATTTAGAAATATGTAAATTAATTATATAAAATAATGATATGTCAGGAAGATTTAATAGAACTCTACCGATTTTAAATAAAAATTGATTAAGTGAATTACGAGTGTTTTTATTTCGAAGAAATTTGATATTTTGTAATCACATTTTGTTTGGGGTATACCCTTTTTCAAATACATCTTTATACTTGCTAATGCAAACAAAGTAAAAGACAAACCAAAAATAAAGTTAATAATTTTTTAAACTGTGATAATTTTAGTAAACCGAACTTTGCTCCAACCGAAAGATTTAATGATGATATTAGAATAAGTCTTGCCAATAGTAAGCATCTGTTGAACATTTGAATATACTTAAGAACCCAAAATTAGTGTCATTCATCGTGATAAATACAAATTCCATCATAAGAGCTTAAGATCAGAAAGTGTTAACAGCTTTTGATCTATGCAAAGTACTAAGATCAATATATTGTTTTAATCAATTCCATTGTCTGAATCAAAGAGCTCTATGAATACATGAAAACTTCAATTCATACTTTAAACTACTTTTTGGAGATTTCTATAATGGATTATGTAATGAAATGTATCTTCTAAGTCACATATCAATTTTCTTGAGCCTAATTCAGAGGATTTTTATATTATTTGCGCAAAATGGTAGATCATTGTGTAAGTCATGAAGTGATTCTAGATAAGTTAAATCTACTTCAAATATATATATTCAATTTCTGAACTTTGAAGAATGATCATTATATTGATATCCGTATTTTCTATCCCATTGAAATTCCTCATATGATAAGAATTCAGACATGTCTCACCCATATAAATTATTGCAGTCGAAGTAAATTAAATATGTTGAGCTTTGTGATGGGATAACATTTTCCATACACTTATTATTAGCAGTAGAATGCCTGCGAGAACATATAAAGTTATACACATTAACGTTAGTTAATAATTATTGTAATTCAATCTTTCAATACTTAAGCATAGCACCCCAAAATTATACTGAATCTATATAATAAATCATCATTTTTATAAAAGGATCTGTTTAATATTAAGTTTTCATCAGATGAATTATTCGCTAATTTTTCTATACTTGAGAAATCTAATCTATATGAATCTAAAATGCAAACAAAGTAAAAGACAAACCAAAAATAAAGTTAATAATTTTTTAAACTGTGATAATTTTAGTAAACCGAACTGTGCTTCAACCAAAAGATTTAATGGTGATATTAGAATAAGTCTTGACAACAGTAAGCATCTGTTGAACATTTGAATATACTTAAGATCACAAAATTAGTGTCATTCCTCGTGATAAATACAAATTCCATCTAAGAGCTTAAGATCAGAAAGTGTTAACAGCTTTTGATCTATGCAAAGTACTAAGATCAATATATTGTTTTAATCAATTCCATTGTCTGAATCAAAGAGCTCTATGAATGTATGAGTTTTAATCAATTCCATTGTCTGAATCAAAGAGCTCTATGAATGTATGAAAACTTCAATTCATACTTTAAAGTACTTTTTGGAGATTTCTATAAGGGATTATATAATGAAATTTTTAATCAATTCCATTGTCTGAATCAAAGAGCTCTATGAATGTATGAAAACTTCAATTCATACTTTAAACTACTTTTTGGAGATTTCTATAATGGATTATATAATGAAATGTATCTTCTAAGTAACATATCAATTTCCTTGAGCCTAATTCAGAGGATTTTTTGTAAACTTGCTTCAAGAAGATTTATAACTCGAGGTTTTATTTTGTAGAAAAATTGTTTTGGATCCAATATTCCTTCATCATCATTTTTCAATAGAAAGCTTTCAATACGATTATTAAAGCCCTGTTTAATGTGCTTTAAATTTCTTTCATTGGTTCAGCTGTATTTCTCTATAAATTTTGAAAAGATCATTGGGATAGTAGTTTTTCGTTTGTTTGACTTGGTGAGATCACAATTTGGGTCTATTGTTGCATGACGCATACAAAAATTAAATTTTAAATGTCATATAGGGTTGTTAGCTGTCCGTTTGGTATAAATTTAAACCATAATTACGATTCAGGAAAAATATGGTTTCCTTATTAAGATTATTACGACTGAAAAAAGAAGAAACCAAGTTTAAAGCTATGAAAAGAGTTTTATTTTCTTAAGTTCTTGACATGATAAATCTCTCTAAATTACCAAAAGAAAAGCCATTCCAGCTACCTAGATTTTGTTTGTTCTATCGGCCCAATTCAAAGTTTTTGAGTCTATTTTTATAAAGTGCTGCAACGGCAACAAACCCGGAAGCTGACATTTGCCAAAATTAGATGACAAACTCAAAGTAAACTGAACTCTGTGAAATCACAATTTGAGTCTATTGTTACATGAAGCATATAAAAAATTTATTTTCTTATGTTCTTCACATGATAAATCTCGTTAAAGTATTGAAAGAAGACATTTCAGCTACTTCGATTTTGTTTGTTCTAGTCTAAATTCACAGTTTTGAGGCAACTTTTAGAAAGTGTTACAACAACGCCAATGATCCTGTTCATTTCTTCTGCAGTTCAAGGTTGTTATATGGGTTTGGTAGCTGCTAGTTTGATATAAATTTAAAGCATAGCTACGAATCAATGGTTTCCCTTATTAAGATCACGGCTGAATAATAAAGAAACGAAGTTTAAGGCTATGGAAAGATATTTATTTTCTTTGCAAGTTCTTCACATGATAAACCTCTCCAAAGTACCGAAAGAAGCCATTCTAGCTATCTTGACTAGACGTTTATTACTTATTAACGGATTTATGCAAAGCGATGCATGTTATTTTTAAACATCAGATTTTTTTCCCTAATTACAGAAATTCCTTTAACTATTCCTCAATGGTGTTATATTAACTAGTAGTCAAGGTCCAGATGACGTAATCGGTGGAATGACTTACTTGCTAGTTGCATAAAACACGAAATTATTTAATAATATAACCTCGAATTAATGGCTATATTTAGATCTGGAAAAGAAATTGCATGATAATCTTTTAAAGTTCGAGGTTACAATATTCTGCTTTCAATTAAAGTCGCATCATGTTATTTCATTTAGCTGATAAAGGAGTACTTCGTAATTAAAACTCAAAACAACAACTCTTATTTTCAGCACGAGGTCAGATTCATCTACAAAACCTTATCACCCAACGACCTTAACATTGTCGCCAAATTATTAATTTCTACGCAGTCACCAGCTCGCTTATCAATCACAGCTCGACCAGAAAAACATGTTAAAACTTGCTTGAAAACAAATGATATCATAGAAATAAGAATTTGAAAAAGAAATTAAAAAATAATCTTCATCTATTTACTCAAAGTGGTGAAATCTTTTATTACGCAATATTCTGTTTTTCCAACTAAATTCGCATCATGTTATTTCATTTAGCTGATAAAGCTGTACTTCGTAATTAAAGACTCAAAACAACAAACTCTTATCTTCAATCCAATTAAATTCGCCTCGTGTAATTTCATTTATCTGATAAAGCTGTACTTCGTAATTAAAGACTCAAAACAACAAACTCTTATCTTCAACATCAATTGTAGCCTCCAAGACTGAATACCCAATATCCAAGATGGCCGACAGGTGCCTTATCTTACTAAACAATCTAGGTTCAGATCCAAGGTTTAGATCTAAGTCCAGATGCAAACCAAAGAAGAAGAAGACCAATTGTAGCCTCCAAGACCAAAAACCGAAAATCCAAGATGGCCGACAATCCTTATCTCTTTTCCATATCTCTCAATTGTAGCCTATAAGACCGAAAACCCAAGATCCAAGATGGCCGACAATCCTTATCTCTCAATTGTAGCCTATAACACCCAAAATCCAAGATGGTCGACATCCTTATCTCTCAATTGTAGCCTATAACACCGAAAACCCAAAATCCAAGATGGCCGACAATCCTTATCTCTCAATTGTAGCCTATAAGACCGAAATCCAAGATGGCCGACAATCCTTATCTCTCAATTGTATCCAATAAGACCGAAAACCCAAAATCCAAGATGGCCGACAATCCTTATCTCTCAATTGTAGCCAATAAGACCGAAAACCCAAAATCCAAGATGGCCGACAATCCTTATCTCTCTTCCTTATCTCTCAATTGTAGCCTATAAGACCGAAAACCCAAGATCCAAGATGGCCGACAATCCTTATCTCTCAATTGTAGCCAATAAGACCGAAAACCCAAAATCCAAGATGGCCGACAATCCTTATCTCTCTTCCTTATCTCTCAATTGTATCCTATAAGACCGAAAATCCTTATCTCTAAGTCAATAAGACCGAAAACCCCAAAATCCAAGATGGCCGACAATCCTTATCTCTCTTCCTTATCTCTCAATTGTAGCCTATAAGACCGAAAATTCTTATCTCTTTTCCTTATCTCTCAATTGTAGCCTCCAAGACCGAAAACCCAATCAGCAACCTTGACCTTTGACCTGCACATTGCACATTGCGCCAGAAACCTCATATTTATACTACTGGCATGCAAGAATTTTTAGACATACCATGTTCTTTTTTTTTTTTAAAATTTTAATTACATTGGAAACTAAGCAAATATATTTTTTATTAAAAAATGTGTAGTATTACTGAAGAAATTTTATGTGAGGATATCAACATGTTTTACCACTGTTTTTTGCCAAATGCTTGGTGAACTTGTTTGGTGAGTGGCACTAAATGAATCAACCCATCACAAAGCAATGGATAAAGTACAGAGGATGGCAACTCTGCTGATAACAGGTGACCTTAGAACCACACCTTCCAAAGCCCTGAACATTATTCTCCATCTTCTACCGTTGGATCTCTATGGTAAGCAAACCTCATCCTCGGCCGCATCCTTAGGCTTAACTCAATCCAGACCTGGAAGCGAACTGACTTCGGTCACTCCAAAATATTGGACCGAAGAACTGCCAACAATATCGACTATACCTCGCCCAAGTCTTTCTTTGGAACAAAATTTGACTCCTTCTTTCCCACCAAATCGGAATGGGAAGAAGGTCCTCTCCAATGGGGGGAGTCGGTGTATCTCTACACCGACGGCTCCAAAATGGAAGGCAAAGTGGGTGGAGGCATCTTCTCGGAACATTTGGATTTCGGCTTGCCTGAAAAGGTGGAAAGCATGGCTATAAAGGTGGTTGCTGGAGAATGGACGGACGAGTTGAAGCCTTCTAGGATACGGTGATCCTCATCTGGATATTCTCAAGTGTTAGTTACACCTCCAAGTGGTAGCAACCGAGAATGTAGCCAAGTAACTAATGCGGGAGGAGATAACCTCTTGAAAAATCCCCCTAACTCCAAGGGAGTCTGCAGTGTTGTCGTCCCCTCTGCAGGACCCAGGGGTAATTGGGTCGCGAATGGCGCTTCCTCGGGCGCTTCTGTGGGAGTGGAGGTGGATTGCATGGTAGACCCCAACAGGTTGGCTATTCCCACGGTACCCACAACACAACAGTAGCAGCTTTGGGAAAATTACCTTTCGTAGGAACTGTGGCGGCTATGGAGGCTGGCTCGCACCTTCCGGCTGAAATTGCTGTAGCAGTTTTGGAAGAGGGTGCCATTGGCAAAATAATAACTAGCACTTCCTCAGGTGCGGCGGTGCAGAGACGGGAGACTCTAACGAGTTGGCTATCTCCGCGACAGGCACACCAGGTGAAGATGCAAATCTGCCTTCCGAAGGGTTAGCTGTGGTTAATCCGGAGGGGGTTCCTTGTCCTGGCTCAGGACTAAAGCGTTACGGCCTGGAACCCTTCAATGCCGTATGCATGTAATTAACGCATGGACCAAGAAGAAACACTGGAGACGGTGGGAAAACATGGATTTATGCAGATCTGCCTTCCGTAGGGTTAGCTGCGGTTAATCCGGAGGGAGTTTCTTGTCCTACCTCAGGACTAAAGCGTTACGGCGTGGAGCCCTTCAATGTCGTAGACAGTGAAGGGGTGAAGGTTGTAATTAAGGCATGGACCAAGGAGGAACACTGGAGACGGTGGGAAAACATCGATTTATGCAGATAGGCTAGGATTCTAGCAGTGACCTAGGAAACCGAGGTTAGTGGCGACAGTGGGGTAACTGGATACTCAGTTGCCCCCACTAAGGGAGACTGGGAGGGGACGAAAAGGAACCCGGTTATGCGGTCTGTTTCGGCTAATCCCCAGAGAGGTGTTTTTAGTGAGTAAGAATCTCACACTACCGGAGGGCACGGGCTGTCTGGTGTCTTTTGGAAGATTTTCGCCTCTCCCGCAAAAAAAAATGGCTATAAAGGTAGCTGCGGACCGCCTGAATCATCTAACGCTACCCACAGATAATATATGTATTTTCACAGATATTAAATCCCCCTCGGGAGTATACACCACCTCCAAAACGGTTATAACATGTCGCTCAGCACTAAATGACATATCTGAGCATCTGAAAGTGCGACTCATCTGGATGCCTGGATATAGTGATATTTTGGGCAACTGCAGAGGCGACGAACTAGCGAGAATCGGTACCACTCGTCCTGATTCGGACATTTACCACCAGCTGGGTAAACCGCTTACAGGAGTCTCTCAGGATTGCAAACACTAATTGGCAGGAGGAACATACTTGCCTGATTACCCGACAGATATGGCTAAAGCTCGAACCTTAACGGTCAAGGGACGCAAAACAATTAGCAGTACCGTGGCCGTTATCACGGATCATTGCCTCATAGGCAGACACGCCGATAGACTGGGTGCGCCCTCAAACGACTAAACGACTGTAGGAGTTGCCATGACGAAGAGGAAAAGGAATCCATACTCCACCCTAGCCTACCGTAGGAACCAGTTTCTGGGCTCCACCTTCTTTGAAGATTTAACCGAGCTAGGCTCCACATCATGATGTCAGGGACCTGGCTCGATTTATCAGAAGTTCAAAATGGTTCCTGACGACGAGTTAGGGCCGTATAGGCCCTTCCCAACCTAGGCAAATCTATTTTGGTTTCCCTAGAGCTGGTCCCACTGGAAACAGGGAGCTGGCTCGGTGCACAGGGGAGAACACGTCCACCATACTATTACTTAGGTTATTTTTTATGGAGGTTGCTAAAGTTTTTGTAGCCTCAACGTGGTATCACAATGGACCTCCTTGGCCTAAGTGTGCCTTTCTCAGGCAGCCACTTTAACTTAACCTAACCTAAAAGGAATTACAAGAATCCCAGGTGGCCACAAATAATTATACCTAAATATTGCTTGTCTAAAAGCCTTAACGACCTTGCAAATATTTAACCTGAGAAAGTACAAAAAACAGAAGTTGAGTTTAATCTCAAACGCATTCACTATGTTTTTGTGTCAAGCAGAAGATAAATTATATAATTTCTCACCTCCAGTACAACTCGTAAACAATAAGCATTACTCATCACACTTAACTGGTGTTATCAACTTCCCCATTTGAAGCGTGTGCCGTTGTACCTTGATGACGCAAAACAATAAACATTAATCATCGGCACACTTTAACTGATTAACATGTGGTAAGTGCTTCGTCTCTTCCAATCAACCAACTTTGATAGCAGCATTAATAGGTAAACAAGTTCCGAGAAGATAGTGTTCGCGCAATCACAAGATGCTATAATAGGTTGGTCGTTTTTTTTTTGTGATTCTGGGTCTTAAACGAGTCTACAGAATCTGAGATTTCTTCTGAGAACTTCCAATTCTTCCATATTTGGTTTGATGTGGAAAAGGAGCTTTTCGTAGCCGGAAGAAGTCGTAAACAAGTTATTTCGTCACTCTTAACAGACAGCAAAGACCAAACATAGAAATCTATTAACATTCTGTCGCCATACCGTGCACTAACTAACTCTTCTCGATACCTCTAGACGCGATTAGAAGATCACCGTCGATCGGCTACATTACAATTCTGGATACCCACCGGTATCTCTCCGTCACTGGTCGCGAAGTATTTCCCACGTTCAATTCTATTTATAAATCTGATGTCTGACTCCGACACGACGGTGAGTGCAAATTCATTAAGCTCTGAACGGTGGCGAATATTACTCTTTTAGATACGATACGGATCGGTGTGTTTTCTTCGATATTGTCGCGCAAGGTGAAAGTGAATAGTGAAAAAATCATAATTTAATAAAGAGATTTTCGCATTGTTGTAAATCGTGTTGGTGAAATTGCAATTTTTCGACAATTAACAAGTTCGTTATTCACCGAGACATCTGATGAAGTTTAAAAGTTACAAATTGTGCAGTTTGTGCTTTGTGCCAGAAAATTATTAACAAATCGTTTAAGTGCTGAAAAGAGGAATTTTCTTCTGCAAAAAAAAAGAAAAAAAATCGATTAGCAACAATGAAACCGACTGTGATAGCGAGTGGGAACAGTGAAAATCCCCAAAAACATCCTGCCGGAGGTAATATAAATCCTGCAGGAAACAATGTCGGTCCTACCAGCGAACAGGCAGGCAATAGTGCAAATGCCAATGCAAATGCAAGACAATTTCCACAATTTCAGGTAAGAATGTGAAACGAAAGAAAAATTTTCATCGGAAGAAAGATGGCAGTTGCGGTTACTCACCGTGTGGAAAGTGTGTTTTCCCCAAAAAGTTTGATTTTTTTTTTTTATAAATTTTATTCGCTCGTGGCTTGGTGCAGACAGACAAGATTGGCATTAAGAGAGTTTTCTTTGGTTTTTTTTTGCTGGTATTCGAGAACAGTCTTTTCCGTGCCAAAAAGGCGTTTCGGAATATCTTTCACATTAGGATCAATTCGAATTTTCATTGGATCTTTGTGTAATGGTGAAGTAGATTGCAGTGATCGTGATCGTGGGCAGAGCGCTTGCTCAATCTGCTTTTCATGTTAATTGGACTTGATTTGTCAGGTGTGTGGGTAGCGTACCCAATTACTTGCAATTTTAAGTGAAGTGCTGCAATGCAAGTGTAGGTTCTTCTGGAAGGTAGTAAATGAATAAATAATCATTTAGCGGAATTTTCAATGAATATTATTTCGAAAGAACTTGATAGTTTTGTCATTTCGCAATTAACAAAGACAAAAGGAAGTTGAAATGCCCATTGTTTGAAGTACATAGATTGACATTTTCGATTTGAATAGCACAGCTACGATCGATTTATTGGTCAGAGATAAATTGAATAATATTAAAAAAAAATAAAAGAAAAAAAATAATATTTTATGGTACAATAGGTCCAAAATTTGAGTTTCCAACGTCTATATTCAAGTTGAAAAAATTTAAAATTTCTAAATAGATGAAATCGGGTTACCGCTTCTTTCGCAGAATGTATGTTTCATTCGAAACTTGAAGATATATTGTTGAAAGTTATATTTTAATTGCAAGGGGAGTGTTTTCTCCACTCCTGCCTTACCTTCCAAATGAAACGTGACTAAGTTCATAGTAAAAATTTTGTTAGGCTCATCTCCGGAGTTTCACTTTTTTCTAGAAAGTGTTTTGCTACTACGTGCACAAAAACATTATCATGATGAAGCATTTAGTGATGCTATAAAATTGACCAATGATTTGTCCGCTCTGGTATAACGTTTTCTAAACAATGCTCGACATAACATTGAAAATGTTAAGCTCGTTAATTTTTATTCCGCATGGGTCCAACGAAGTTCACGTTGGTAGTTGTTGTTGCTATTTACATTTTATAAACATTACGATTTTTGGCAGGTTTTGAACTCTAGTCTTTAGACAAGTGATTTCCTATCCAGTTATTTATCTGATATTAGTAGTGATTAATAGGCCACTGACCTACAAGTATATACACGTTCACCTAAGGGCCATGTTGTTGGCAGATTTATGAGGGAATACACCTCGAGATTCTAAATTAAATAGAATTAATCCTTTTAATTTAGAAGGCGCACTTCTTAGGCAGAAGCCTAGAATCAATTGACCTATTCGCCAGAATATAACAATATATTGAGGCGAATGAGGTTCCCACACCAAAATGCAAGAAACATTAGTAAACAAAAACTAAAACACGCCAGCGGTGCACAGACAATAGAGATCGTTACATCAAATCCTTGGTAAGAGTCGGTCAAAAAGAGGACACATATTTACGACTCTACACATGCGATTTATAATAATAATAAGAATAGTGTTTCCATTCTAATACAGAAGGATCAAAATGCAAAACAAACAAGATTGAATTACAAATTGTAGATGCTCCTTTTAAGTGTCACTTCGTCTACCTCAGTATTAAAAACGTCTCAAATATCAAATATCATACACATGCGGTTAATAGGCTCGAACAGGCCGTAATTAGTGCGCAAAAAAGCAATCTGCGTAGGGAATAGGTCAGTTCTCTAGGCAATATTTTGGAAGCTAGTTCAGCGCTGTCTAGCTCTCCCTGCAGAAGCTGATTCAAAAATATCAAATCAGCAACACAACGTCGCTTCGAGAGTGTAACAAGTTGCAGAGAGTCCTTCCAAGGCAAAGAACGTAGGGCCGATCGCACAAATCTGCGCTGGGTGGACTCGATACGTTTATTTGCTTTATTTATTTAAGTTTAATGCAAGCTGTTACATAAAAAATACAAAATAACAAAATAAATACTACTTGGGATCCTTAAAACGGAGACCAAACCTGACTAGCAGGGGTCTAACCAGGGACGTATAAAGATGGAGTCTTATATGAGGGCTTGGAAATTCCTTGGACCGTCGAAGAATAAATCCCAACTAGTAGTAACGACGTTATTAATATGGGAGATGAAGTTCAATTGAACATCAAGATACACTCCCAAGTCCCTCACCTCTTCCACTCGTTTTATACCAGTACCCTCAAACATGTACTGAAAAGTACGGAAGCTGCGAGACCTCGAGAAGGACATAACTTGACATTTCTCAATGTTCAGCTTAAGATTGTTGTTACAGCACCACTCATAGAAAATGTGCAACTCGGATTGCAAAATCTCACAATCAGCATTAAATTTGATTGGCAGAAAAATCTTAATATCGTCAGCATATATAAGAATTTTACATCTTTGAAGCAAATACGAAATATCATCAATAGATAAGATGAATAACAATGGACCCAGATAACTGCCCTGGGGAACGCCAGAATGAGCCACAAAATCATCAGAGAGTGCGCCACGAAAACATACTCTATAAGTCCTATTTGATAAATATGATTTAATCCAAACAATAAGCGAGGGCGGGAAACCCAACTTAGCCTATTTAAAAACAATGTTAGAGTCAGACAGCTTATCAAAGGCCTTACTAAAATTAGTGCAAATACAGTCAGTTTGGCAACCATCCATGAATCCGATCACATTGCAAGAAACAAACTCAACCAAGTTTGAAACCGTGGACCTACCTTGAAGAAACCCATGCTGCCGAGTGGAGATTAAGCCTTTACACACTTCGGATAATTGGGATTGAATTAATAGTTCGAAGAGCTTAGGAATACAGGACAATTTAGCAGGAATTGGATCAATTCGTTGAGCCGTATGACAACCATGCCATGGGTCTTGGGTTCGAGACCAGTTCTCCCCGTGGTGGCCACAAATAATTATACCTAAATAATTAAAATAATCCACTCCGTCTCTGGGCTGGTGTCTAGCTCGTAGCAATGCAAAAAAACAAGACATTCAGGTTTAATCATTTCCCTTGCCATAACTCGCTTCCGGCCAAAGTTATACTAACGCATCAAAGGGTTGTCCCCTAAGATTTGGCTACATCTTATAAAAAATAAATTTGTTTCCTGTAATTGGAAATGTCGCTTCTGTTGCCACTCTTGAAAATAGGAATTTAAAAGGATGTCTTCCAGAGTACTGGGAAATGGCCCCGCGAAAGAGACTTCCTGAATAGTAATAGCAAAGGCCATAACCGAAGAACATTTCTTTATGACTGCAGCAGGAACCCCGTCAGGACCATTAGAAAAGTGGAAGTGCAGTAATATGCTTCAACAAGATCTCCTCAGTGATAGATGGAACTGGTACCATGGGTAAAATTCGGTTATTTATGTGCGAAAAGTTCCTACTATACGGATAGAAATCAGATGATTCAGCAAATAAGTTACAAAAATTTTAAATTATCTATTCCACTAATTTACCTTACTAGGTTACCCCGGTTTCGCCTTCAGATAGAGTGGGAAAAGAATTAAGGAAATTAAGTATCAATCCAACACACTATTATAATCAAAATCTCAGCAAGCTTTAAAAAGCAACCTGCAGCAAATAGTATCTACAAAATAAAATGTTACAAGTGTCCAGCCGCCTATGCAGGGCAAACAGGAAGATCCTTTGCCAGCCGTATAAAAGAACACCACACCAGACCCACATCAAACTTCTTAAAGCATATTATTGAAAGAAATCACAGTCAAAATAAAGAAAACTGGGAAGTCTTATATTTAATCAATAAGGGGTATAAAATGGATGCACTTGAGACCCTGGAAATTAATAGGCTATTCAGGGACCATAGTTTGGAGACATTAAATGACCATCCTGTGTTAAATTCACCACTCCTTCAACCATGGGTGTGATGGCTCTTAGATGTAGTTGGTCTGAAGATGCGGGAGTGAGGCGAAACCGTGGTAACCTAGTAAGGTAAATTAGTGGAATAGACAGTTTAAAATTTTCGGTTTTGTGTTAAGATTAAAGCAAAAAGTGTTTTTCATCATGACAATGCAATCGCTCTCTGATCTTAAATTCTCCCCCTTTTCTTCTTTAACCACTTGTAAACTGAGGAAAGCCAATCGGTTTTTCTCATTCGACATATATTTAAAGAGATTTGACCACTGAAACTGACGCTTACTTTGAGGGTTTAGGTATTATACAGACGGTATAAAAATAAGTGTGTTGAAAAAAAATAAACCTTTCATAATTCGCGTGTTCTTTTATGATAAAATGCTTTTTGAATTGCATCCTTATGGTAGTAAACGATTTATTTAAAACTGTCTTTCTGCCGAAATGCCTAAATCGCTTTGAATTTACAAAAACAGTATCGATTATGACTCATGACTACGTATGACTCCTCAAAAATGATTTCTTCAACAATTGTTCAAATCAAAACAAATTCGGATAACATAAAATGTAGTTAATTGCTGTTGTCTAGAATTAGGAACAATGTATGATTTCATGTACCACAGTAACTGAATCACTCGAACTTCAACACACGTCCCAAAATGTGAACAGTAAATATCTCGTAAAACTACACGAAATTTTATGTTCAAAGTGTATTAGTGCAAAAAAATATTGTTTATACAGAATTTGCCAAATGATTTGGTTTTTTGTAAAGAATTTCCTTGAATCAGTGCCAAGTGATTTAGTTTTGGAGATACTCCTCAGTAGATTAAGCCTTTATGAAATACTTCTGAACTGAATATTTCGGACGTGAGTTAACTTTGTGTTGCTCGAAATGTTTCATTTTTGTCTGTGAACAAGTCACTTGGTAGGTGTTGATAGAGTATATTCGGTAATCTAGACATTTTGAATTATAATTGGAATTTATAAAAATATATAATAAATTGTCGCCACTGCGAAATGTCTCTTTTATTGTCTGTTGATTTAAGAAAACTGTATTACTATATACACTAATTTCGTATTTTTTTTTTAAAGAATTTTAAAAAGCCAAACTCAGTGGACTGTTCAAGTGACCCAAACTAGAGGAATGATGTAAAGAAATTCGGTTAAAAGAATTAGGAACACTTTTTTAAACATTTTGAAAAGTTTTGCTCATTTTATAAAAGAAAAGTAATTTTTCAACAAGAACACATCCCTTATCCCTATGCAAAAAATGCAATTAACTAAATTCCATATTGTTACTATTTATAAATCCACATTTGTCATGTTGTTTTGGGTAAGATTGGTTTAGATTTTGATTATATAAATCAGCTGTCAGTTTGTGAAATATCTCGAAATTAACCCTCTCTTGGGGTAGAGTAAATCGTGTTATGTTTAGGGCATTCCGTTAAAAAACACCCAACTCACCCTCAACTTATTTTAGATAACGGAGTGAATATATCCAAGTCGCTATTTCCGAAGTAATTTTCTGCGTAGAATCCGAACCCGGGGTCAGAATTGGCCCATCACGTCAGGATTTTGAGATATTTGAGGTTATGTATCCGAAAAATTATTTGTAGGCACATTATAACGCGCGATACAAGAACTTCAAGTTAATGCTACCCCTATTTCATAGAAAAAAATACTAAATAGAATAATAGCTCCCTCAATTCGATCGCGAAGGATGTAACAAATTGGTATTGAAAAATACTTTCCAGATGTCAAATAATACTTTCTTCCTGTCAAAATTCATTAAGTGAGAATCCATTTCGTAGTTCCCTGACAAACAATTTCCCTTCAATTCGTTTGACATGGACAAAATGACATTGACATTTACAACTCCATACAACTTTACTGAGAGATTTCCCATTTCGGAAATTTCGGGGCCATTCATAAACGCAGGTTTGCGCATCAACTGCACAATTCAGCTGAACAAAGTGTATTGCTGAATTATGCAGCGGCAGTGAAAAACCTGCGTTTATGAATAGGTCCTTCCTCTCAAGCGATATTACCATTTAAATGATGAAGGAAATTAAGTACCAGGAAATTTTGTTAATTTTGTTCAAAGCTTGCCTACTATTTATATCTATACTACGCATAAACTTTCCAGGTCAAGTTTGGTCGTGCCGTCAAATTCCAGGAAACTTTCCTAAGTAGAACAACACGAATGTGGAACAGTTTACCATCTTTTGTTTTCCCTCGTCTTATGACCCCTAAACTTTCAAACAAGGCGTACATCATTACCTCGTTCACTCAACCTCTTAACCCATTTGCCTTACCCCGAATTAATTTCCTGCCAAGACTGTCCTTTAGCATCATAGGACACTCCCTTACCTTTGGCAGTATCATAAAAAACACTTAGGTCTCTTAGATCTCATACAAGTTGCCTGCGAAAAATCGAATAATAATACTTTAATATATGTTGTAATGCCATGTCGCGTTAGATTAACGCGTCTTAGGGCATCTTTTGCCATAGTTATCATATAATCATACAAATAAAGCCAATCCTGCTAAATCTTATGAGAATAGCAAATATATGTCCATCGGCTCTTTCGCTTAATTGCTGCTCAATTACACAGTGAACATCGTCTATCGGTGAGCTTTCTTGGGAAGGATTTCTCCATAACTTTAACAATAACTGGTTGGGAAAAATTGGGTAGCTTACAGTTGGTCGACCAAATTATGAGCGATACTCGTAGTTCCTTCTTTAGTTGCCCATCGCTCTTTTTGGACTAGTCTTGAGATTAACGCCCAAGATTAAGTTAGTCGTCGTCGGTCATGTAAATGAGTTATAAGTGTATCTGCAGCATGAAACAAATTCCTCCGAATCGACACCAGCAATCCAAATCCAAACGCTCTTGCCCGAAGCACGAGTATCTGTATACTTTATTTTGTCAGTTGATAATGTGCTTTAAAGCAGTGATGGCCAAACTCACACTACTTAACTTGAGGAATACTTAAAAGCTTCAGAAGCAGTTCGTACTGTTTGTTTAATTTAGAACGTTAAAATGTTTGCAAAAGGTTGTATATCTTAAGAAATTGCATAATTGCTTACAAAACTACTTGAATATGACAATTTCTTTTAACTTTTGTATGCTTTACCAATTAAAAACGCAAAAACAGGAAACCGAATACATCCAAACAAGTGCATATACGAATGTAAAAGCTCAAAAGCTCACTTGCTCGCGGGCATAGGTTTGCACATCACTGCTTTAAAGCAGTGATGGCCAAACTCACACTACTTAATATGAGGAATGCTTAAAAGCTTTAGAAGCATTTCGGACTGTCTGTTTAATTTAGAACCTTAAAATGATAGCAAAAGGTTATATATTTTAAGATATTGTACAATTGCTTAACAATTACAATTGCTTTTTTAACTTTTGTATGTTTTAATCATTAAAAAACGCTAAAACAGAAACCGAATACAGTCAAACAAGTGCATATACGAATTTAAAAGCTTAAAAGCTCACTTGCCCGCGGGCATAGGTTTGGACACCGCTGCTTTAAAGTTGCTAAAATCTCATGATGTAAAGATTTTAAGATGATGATCAAATTTCTATGTCATAGTCTTGCGCACTCGACGATGGTTCTCTATTTAACACATTCCTAATTGTCCCATCTTCCACAGCCTCATGGAACTTGTTTGCCGAATGTATTGGTTGATCACTTCGTCATTCGACACAAACAATTATCGTTGCTAATAAGGCCAACGTTCTTTGCCGAGTTGATTTGCCATTTTCTTTGTTTTATATTTAACTAAACATATTTACAACAGACCAGGGTAATAATCAATAGCAGCATTATCTCCTCATTGAAGTGCATTCAAGAGGCATCTCGTCGCCAGTGTGCCGAAACGCATTGCATCTCGAAGGCCTGGTAATAAGTCCAAGCGCTTTTATTACCACATTGCTTGTGAGTAACGCGACGCTCATCATCGGTCCACAAAGCTGAATATAAGCTATATAGCGTTGTCGTGATCGTCCGACGAAGCCCTGGAGAATAAAACAGAATAGAGTGAACCCATTTAGTATCCGAAAATTTCCTTTCCATTTTGCTATCTCCTCCAAAAAATATAAAACAGTGAGAAAAATCATTGACGTCATATAGCGTCCAAAATAACAATTTTTATCTACTTATTTTCGAATTGTTGAAATGATTTCGTCACATCGTGCAACAACGATGGAGTCTTTCTCACTTGTTCTATTTATAGGAGGCGCAATGAACCGCTCTACGGGACAAAAATATATTTTTTTCTCTATCGAATTTAAGACTTTGCCTGCCTATTCTATTAAAAAATCAATGACGTCATTGGTGAAACATTTTTCTTAACGAGCGCATTAGTTATATAAAAACTTGTTTAGAGGTTGCTTTGCGTTTTTTATAAGCGTAGGCGGATGTAATAATTTATGAGCACGTGCATAAAACTAGAAGTTACATGAAAAAGAACAAATTAGACGATTTCGCAATTTATAGTGGCGGTTAATAAAAAAAAGGGACAACTATATAGATATAACTACAAATTAACCATTTTCGAATTTTTTCCTTTACTTGTGTTGGGAGACCTTGCTTCTTACTAAATTTCATGATTCTAGATCAACGGGAAGTACTCTATAGGTTTTGATCTATTTGCGAGTGTCTGTCTTGACGGACAACAAAGTGATCCTATAAGGTACCTTTTTTCGGTTTGACGTACGGAACCCTGAAAATGCTTGCACGTAAGTAGAAAGTAATGCTTTTAGTAGCAGATGACAGTAATTAGTTCCAATCTTCTCAAAAGCTGCATTTGAACGAACAGTTTGTTTGTTTTACTTAAAGTTATGTTAATCAGATTTATACAACTCGTGTATTATGGCTGAATTATTGGAGGTAGTAATATAAAACGTTTGTTTTGCAATCTGAATTAGAATGTAGGATGTATTTTGGCGATTCAGCACAGTCCTTTAAAGTATTTTGCTTAAATATTAGAAGCATAAGGAAAAATTTTAATGAATTTCTGATACTTTTCAACAGTTTAAGAATTGATTTTGATTTGATTGTCTTCACAGAAACTTGGATGAATGAAGTTGATGGCTTTAATCTTGATGAATATCGTCTATTTACAAAACCCTGTAAATTAAATAAGTGTAATGGAATTGTTTCATATGTAAACAAAAAGTATTCGGCTAAAGTGGTGCAAATTGAAATTTTGTGAAGCAAATGCCTTGCATCTTTCCATAATCTCACGTAGTTTTAATCTGAACGTTACTGTTGTGTACAAATCTCCAAGTTGCAATCCCATAAGATTTATTAATTCACTGGAAAATTTTCTGGAAACTAATTCAAATTTTAGTAATCATCTCATTTTGGGAGATATCAACATAAATATTAACGCTAAACAACTTTCTAAAGACGCGCATGAGTATTTAGATACATTAACAAAATTTGGTTTTGTTGAATACCTGATTGGTACCACTCGGCAGTATAAAGGTAGTTCCTCATGTATAGATCATATGTTTTTCAAAAATTCAAACTGTCAGAACTTTTCTCCGGCAGTTTTTGAAACTCATATAACAGATCATTACTCTACTGTGGCTAAAATTGTACCTGGGGATTGTCAATCAATTGGTAAGACGACAGAAAATGTACTTAAGAATGTTGAATTTATTAAAATGGACCAATTTATAGATAATGTACGTAGGTATAATTGGGCTAATTTTTATAATATTCTAGATCCAAATGAAGGTATAAATATTTTCACTGACGTCATGAAAACTTTCATAGAATCTTCGAGAAAAACGAAAACCATAAAAGTAAAATCCAACATGCGAATCATAAAGAAGTGGGTGACTTGGGGTATTTTAACATTTATTCGAACAAGGGACAAATTAGCCAAAAAAAAGTCAAAAAAAGACCTTTTAATGTTACGTTACTCTCTCACTATAAATCATATCGAAACAAGCTGAATGCTTTAATAAAAACAGCCAAAACTGATTACTACAGGAATGAAATTAGCCAAGTTCGTGACGACCCGAAAAAGTTATGGGAAAAAATTAATGAGATATCTTTTAATTCTAGCAAACATAATAGACTAAATAGACTAAATTCAAAAAGAGGGGAAATTCTGCAGGAAGAATCCGAAATAGCTAATGAACTCAATGATCACTTTATTAATGTTGGTGCAGAAATTTCGAACTTTGCTACTTGTCCTAATAATGAGGTTAATGCACCCTTAAATAGAGCATTGCCAAATTTCAATATAACCCCTATAACTTCTGAGGAGGTAGGATTGCATATAGCTAACCTTAGGATGAATAAATCTCCTAGAATAGATGGTCTTACTGCGAAATTACTTAAGCCGATATCGGATTATATATCCATACCACTCACATTTTCAATCTCATAATACAGACTAGCATGATACCGGGTAAACTGAAATGTGCTGTTGTCATACCAGTCTTCAAAAGTGGCGATGACTGTGATCCCTATAATTACAGGCCGATTTCACTACTTTCAATTGTTGCTAAGATTTTCGAAAAATGCATAAAGCAAAGATTAATAACTTATTTAGAGGATAATGTTATTTTAGCAAAGAACCAATATGGTTTTAAAAGTAATGTAAGTACAAATGATGCTTTGTATAATGCCAGTTCCTGTGTATATTCAACTATTGATAACAATGAGAAAGTTTTAGCAGTATTTTTAGACCTGCAAAAAGCTTTCGATACTGTCAATCATGACATGTTAATCAGGAAACTCTCAAACTTAGGGATAAGTAATAAGGAGCTTTCACTTTTTAAGTCGTATCTATCCGAGAGAACTCAAAGTGTAAGGTTAGGTGATAAGTTAAGTAAACCTAAAATGGTGAGGTGTGGTATACCACAAGGCACAGTTCTGGGACCTCTGCTTTTTCTTCTATATATAAATGATTTGTGTTTGCTAGAAAACACGATTTTTAAAGGTCATATTGTAGCTTTTGCTGATGATACCGTATTACTATTTAAGGGAAAGAGTTGGGACTCTGTGAAGGAGGAAGCTTGTACAGGATAGATATTGTTTATAGATGGCTAAGTATGCACAAGTTGGCCCTAAATTTAAATAAAACACATTTTGTAAATTTTGGGCATACTAATAATCTACAAACTACCATGACGATAAAA
Source organism: Leptarthrus brevirostris (assembly GCA_964036015.1). Lineage (NCBI taxonomy): Eukaryota > Metazoa > Arthropoda > Insecta > Diptera > Asilidae > Leptarthrus > Leptarthrus brevirostris. Next base: position 15,158,927 of record OZ038373.1, read on the forward strand.
ATCAAAGACACAGAACTTAAATGCGTGAACGAATCAAAGTATCTGGGCGTCATTATTGACAACAAGTTGAAGTGGGACAGACATGTTCAATATGTATGTAAGAGATTAAGAAAAGCCATTTTTTAAATTCTAACTCTGCGACATATATTAGACCTGAATCTCATGAGATCAGTGTATTTTGCACTGATACAATCAATACTGCAATATGGCATTGTATTTTGGGGCTCGACATACACAACTTCCATCAATCCTCTAGTGTACTTGCAGAGTAAAATCATCAAATATTGTCTCAATAAGACTAAATTCTCTTCTACGACACAAGCGTTCACAATTTTCAATGTACTCACTATAAGACAACTCCATGCTTTGACTTTACTCAAATTCACATATATGAGACTTCATTCATTCCAAGTTCACACCATAAGATACAACACAAGGAGACAATTAACTCGCCCACTAGCAATTTCAACATGCAACAGATGCTTATTTCAAAGGCACCCGAGCATTGTGGGACCCAAAATATATAATGAGCTTGATTTCCATTTAAAGAATAGACTTAATATAGGAAATTACAAATTTCTTCTGAAGGACTATGTTTTTGCCAATTATAATGAAATAGCTAAAAATCTTATGTACTGAAATCACTTAGTTAATCTTATTTGGATTAAGTAGTTTTAAGAGTAATTTTAGATTTGCCTTTTACGTATTGATCATCTCGAATTCGTATGTACTTGTAAATTAACGCATTTAGCAATATTATAAAAGTAGTTTAGATGAACACTCAAACACTCACACACAGGCTTGCTTACGTGAGTGTAGCTTTGCTTTTTTCTATACATATATATTCGAATTTGTACTATGATGAATAAAGCTTGCTTGATTGATTTGAGTTTAGAATGCCGATCCATCAGGAAGTTTTGTGCAACGTCACAACTGTTCTAGTTATTAGTCTGATGCCAGTAAATAGCTGCATCTCTTAAGCGTAGAGACCAGCACTTAAAGCACACCATCGAATGAAATACTACGGGGAAAACCGCAACTGATAATTCCATTTTAATTCAAAACAATTGCAATTCTTATTAAAATGAAGCGACACAAATAATTAAAAACATTTTCTTTCTCTTTTCAGACAGGATTTGGCTTTGATCCGGACGATGACGACATATTTTCAGATGCTGGTTTACGATCCCGATTGAGTCGTTTCCGTGAACCATTTGGCTTCGCACGTAAACGGTGTGGAAAAAACGAAACCAACGCAGATCCCTATAGTCGATATTTTGACGATGAAACAGATTTCTTTCCAAATTTTAGTTCATTTCCTGGGCGCAGACGTGCAGGCTCACAAGGTGGAAATACTTCTAATGCTACACCATTTTTTGATCATCTACCATCGGAATTCAGACAGTACATTCCTGATGGATTTGGATTTTCACAACCTAGAACAGCTGCTCAGCCATCACATGGTGTACCACAGCAGCAACACGTTCCGCCACAGAAACACCCCCAGTCACAGCAACACCCTCAGCCACAGCAATATGCTCAGCCACAGCAACAGCCTCATCCTCAGCAATACTACGAGGCTTATGTTCAACCCTCGAGTCCAACCACTCAGCCACCTCAACAAAAACCGAAATTATGTGATGCCGCCATTCAAACAGAAGACTTGACTGAACAGAGTGAACAAAAAGATGGAAAGAATCTAAAACAGTATGGAATGAGAAACACTGTGGACTTAGGACAAAAGTCTCCACAAGAAAATTGTCGTGGACCACGATCTCAATCAGCACCGCCAGCTGATGGTCCTGAGCAAATATTTTCAAGTCAGTCGCATGCATTCAATGCTGCTCCTCAAGGCGCTTATGCAACTGCTTCTGCTTATGCAGATACCTCAGCTCCTAATCCACAGACAGAAGAACCTCAACAACCGTTTCATCAGCAAAGATCACAAGGAACACAACCAATGACTCCACCCCATCCACCACCAAGGCAACATAATCCACATCCACAATATCAACCACGGCATGAGCAGCAGCAACAGCAACAGCCGCAACAACAGCAACCACAACAACAAGCTAATCCTGAATCCGGAGGTGGATTTGTACGTACAGTTCCTATTTATGTAGAAGGCCGGTCGGAGCCAGTAATAAGTAAAAAAGCAGTTCCACCTCAGCAACAACAACAACAGCACCAGCAGCAGCAACCACGGCAAAAGCCAGGTCATCCAACTCCTTTGGATACTCAACAACCTACTCCACCTAGCAATCAAGCACCACCACAAACTCCTCATACAACAGAATGCATAAACAAAATCCAAGATATCCAGCGAGACGTCCTGGATCTTATGAGCAAAGTGGAGAAATTCAAAGGTTTCCGTAATGACAAGGAGTACATGTACTTGGATGAAATGCTTACTAGGAACCTACTTAAATTGGATACAATTGACACAAATGGTAAAGATAGCATTCGTTTAGCACGTAGGGAAGCAATTAAGTGCATTCAAGCGTCTATTAATGTCCTCGAAGCAAAATCTGAGGAAAATGCAAGGAATGCACAACAACAGACTGTGATGAATAAGGAAGAGCAAAAGGCTGAGGTTAGTAGAGTAGATAATGGAAATGCGATTAATGAGGAAGAGGAAGCTGTAAGTTTACCTCCTGTACATGAACCAATACCATTACCTCCGCCACCAGAGAAGACGATGGTGGAAGTAAAACCGATTGAAGAAGATGTTAAGAACGAACAGAATGTAGTTTTAGAACAGGTACCAGAAATAGTCCAACAAACAGAAAAGGGTCAAGAAAATGTTCCAGATAATTCTCAAACAAGCAAACCTGAAAATATAGCTAACGATTCAACACTAGAAACTGCCGCCGGTGATAAAGAAAACCCAAACACGGACTCAGTTAGCCCCAAAAATCCCGAAGTTATTAACGATGCTGAGGAGCTGAAGCCAAGTGGAGGGGCAGTTAAAAAGAAAATAATTAAAAAGAAAAAAATAGTTTCCGACAAAAAGGATAAAAGTAAGTCTGATTCGGCCTCCCCAGCTGAAATTCAAGCAGACGACAATGCCGAGAAAGTGGGAAATCCTGAACAGGATCCAAGTCATCCGTAAAGAATATGTTTCACTTTAAAATTACGAATACTTTTTTTTTATTTTTGCTAGTCTTAAAAGTTGTAGGAATTTTTACTTTTACAAATTCGTTTTGTAAATTTAAAATTTATTTATTTCATCCTTTTTCGAGATTTTCTTTGCTTAGTTTTGTACAAAAGGAATGATCGAAAATATTAATGTTGAAATGTGTTAAGTTTACGAATTATAATTGATTTAATTATAATTGTTGGGAGAAATTACAAAATCATATTGAAATTTATAAAAATAAATTAATTGTCATGTAAAGTTGCTTTTTTTACTACTGGAATTTTGTGTGTGTACAGGTTAAGGAAGATATCATGTAAGCTGGAGGGACTGCATAATATTATTAACTCTAAACCAAATATTTTATCATTTTATTTGTCCAGGCTTGTTGATTTTCGGATAGTCCATCTACACGCCCGACCGGATCAAACTACTACCTACTTCGTGCTCCGCAAAATTTTCACTGATAATATTACTCAACACTCCCTTTAAGGGTACGTTTGGAATATATAAGATAAATAAAAGTATCCTTTAAATCAATTTGATCATGCAAAGTCTTATAATTAGATTCTGACGAAATCATTGCACTTTAGGAACAAGGGGGTGCAAGACGGCAACAATAATTTATATCATTTCACATAAAAATAAAGTTATTTATTATTATAAAAGGCATCAATTACTTACTATATGTCATCTTCTGTTAAAATTCAATTGCACTTGACCACAATAATATTTTTATATCGAAAAACACATTTTTAATGATCCACTATTGTATTCTTCTCGGATACCGTTAAATTTTAGACAACTGTCAAACGTACAGAATCCTTTCATTTTCACTATATCTACAAGTTTCCCTCTGTTAGATTTATTAAAAACTACAGCCGTAACCATAGCAACCGTCAAAAGAAATGTCAATTGCATTTGTCATCAACAGCTGTTTACCACCTGCCTTTTGGGGTACAGGGCAATTTTCATATATTTTTGGATCGCCTTCGCCCCACTACCAAATATTTATCCTTCGATTTTAGTTTTTTCTTACTTTTAACAAATTAAATTTTATTAATAAAAGAAAAATGTTTCGCAGAACATTTAAAGTTGTGTACCGACCAATGAAAAATAACTTTGTTCTGCTGCCTGATAATTACTATAAATTGGTGTCAACATACGTAAGAATTAAAAAAGATAATCTTCGACCTAATTAACACTTCTTTTATATAGGACAGTGGTTGTTTGAGTATGACATTCAGTAATTATTGTCACTACACTACGTGGGTTCCTTATGCTGGGAATATAAAAGACACTGAAATTGGAATAAATGCAAGAGTGGCCAAGGAAATTGGTAGTTACTATCACAGTATTCTTCAGGATATTTTTTAACATATCGTTCTAGGTTTAAAGGAAGATGATTTAGTAAAATGTGCTCTCGTAACTGATATACTTCATTTAAAATCGGTTTATGTGACACCTGTTTCACCTAGAGATTGGGAGATTATTGTAATGATTGTGATCATGAGTAGAAGTGGTTCTGATTCATAAATTTTTATTGTTTTAGGAACTAAGTAGTGAGCATATACAATCAACACTTCTGGATCAGACTCGTATAATAAATTCCACACAAATGTTAGTAATTTGGGTGAACAAATCTATGCAAGTTACGGTAACAGTTGGTAAGAAATTTTATTGTAAATTGAGTGTTTGTTGTTATTATTGGTAGCGTTAAAGATAAAAGTCACTTATCACTTTAGTTGAAAACTGATTTAAACATACTTTAGATTTAAACATTTTTAGTTATATTAAATTCTTTTTGATTGAGTTCACTCTCTGCATCCTTTAACACTTTGTGGAGCATAGGGCGTCTATTACACCGAGTCTCCACCTAGTCCAGTTCTGCGCCAACGTCTTCAACTGTGGCCATGAAGTTTTGATCTGGGTACCTTCCCTCTCGATGGTTCTTCTCCATGTGTTGTGCGGTTGTCCAATTCTTCGTTTTCTTTGCATTCCGTGGGGATTCCAATCTAGAGCCTGTTGCGTGATGTTGTTTGGCTCTTTTCTTAGTGTGTTCTTGGCCTGTAAGTCTATGTAGGTCTTCGTTGGTAATTACCTCCAGTCAATGGATGTTAAGGATGCGTTGGAGACTCCTGTTGACAAAGACTTGTATCTTAGATGTTATTTTAAAGGTCACTTTCCACGTTGAACAGCCACATTTTACCTTTTGACTCGAAGATCCGGAGTTTTCTACGTCTGCAAATGTTTTTATTGCGCCAGATCTCAACTGGAGTATTAAATGCAACTCGAGCCTTATTCATGCGAGTCTGTACATCAGCTTCAGCTCCACCGTCTGCTTTAACTATGCTTCCGCGATTAAGGCGGATGGTACTTGTACCTCATCAAGCGAAGAGTCTCTAGAGATTCTCTTTGAAACTCATTTTCCAGGAAGCTCCGGGGGGCTGAGATGCTCCCCCTATGTAACCTTCCTAATTCTCTCGAGCTGGCGGATGTGATTACGGAGTCCAAACTCCGGTGGACTATAACAGCTTCATGCCGTTCAAGTCTCCGGGTCCTGGTGGTATTGTTCCTGCCGAGCTCCAACGCAGCCCCGGTCTTATACTGAATTGTCTGATGGTATTGTATAAGGGATGCCTTGTCTTGACCTACATCCCGGCACTGTGGAAACGAGTCAAGGTGGTGTTTATTCCCAAGCTCGCATGTAACTGCTAAGGACTTTAGACCTATAAGTCTAAGTGAACTGTAAAGGGAACTCTGCAGAGTCTGCATTCTCTCGTGCGTACTATAGAGAAATCTCTTGAGTTCACTCTAGTGGCCTTTATTGACTTTGAGGGAGCTTTTAACAATGTTAGTCCGGGGGCAATCATGGATTCACTCGCTTCTCTGTGAATGCCAATCTTATGTCGCTAATCGGTCAGATGCTTTATGACAGGACTATCAGCTTAAGGCTAAGAGAGGCTCATGCTACCAGGACTTTAAGTACGGGCACACCGCAAGGTGGGGTCCTGTGTCCTCTTCTTTGGAATCTGGTGGTGAATAAACTGCTTCTAATTCTAGAAGGGGAGGGCTGTAGAGTGTTTGCGTATGCGGACGACAGCGCTATATCTATCTCGGGCAAATTCCTGTCTGTTTTAAGGGATCTTATGCATAATACCCCACCAATTGGGCGGTGGGGTGTGGGCTTTGCGTTAACCCTAATAAGACCAAGTTGGTCATCTTTACTAAAAAATATAAAATTCCTCATGTTGACCCTCTGTATCTGAATGACACCCGCCTGGCTTACCGAGGAAGCTAAATATCTGTGTGTCATCGTGGATAGGAAGCTGAGCTGGAAGCCTAATATTCATGAGTGGGTCAAGAAAGCAACTGTAGCTCTATAATCCTGTAATAGGGCCATCGGTGGGAAATGGGGTTTTCAGCCCAAGTTAACTCACTGGCTCTATGTTGCAGTCATTAGGCCAACCCTGTTGTATGGTGTGGTTGTCCGGTGGCCATCACTGGAAAAGGCCACTTACCTGAACGTTTTGAGGCAGGTGCAGAGGTCGGCCTGCATCTGTATTACCGGAGCACTACGGACCACTCCTACTGAAGCTCTGGAGATACCTCTTCATTTACTTTCATTAGATCTGGTGGGTAAACAGATGGCTGGTAATGCTGCCGTTCGACTTACAGCCGCATCTCTCGTTCGAGTATTGTAACCATGTGGCGTCATTGATCCATGGTCGTCTTCCGCTCTCTAATCGTCCCACGTGTTCTGTACCACAGCTCACAAAACATTCCTTCGCCCTTTCCCATTTTTGGTCGATGGAGTCGTCGCTGTTATGACGCAGTGTATCAGCTTTTTGGCGCAATACGATGGTATATGTACTGCGGATTTTCGGTGTTTTAAGCCTCTGCTCATTGAGCCGTGGCATGTTACATGGGCGTACTGCTGCCGTACATAAGCTGTTACAAGCGCTTCGCTTAGACCTTACATTTAGGAGAAACTTCCTCCAACTTTTCGAAACAGCAATATGGTCCATCGGATTTTCAGTTCTGCAATCTAAGGATGTTAAGTGGCATTTTTTGTGTTTAAATAAGTATGCACCGATGACAAGTTGTTGCTAACATCGCTTGAATCCAAGGACCTTGTTCTCAACTACTCCGATTATCTGTCGAGTCTGCCCGAGATGTTTTTTGAAATGGTGCTGATCAAAGGTCACCCCTGTCTGTTTAACCTGTCCCTGCGCTGTGGTCGTTTCCCAAAGCTTTGGAAAGATTCTGTGATAATCCCTCTTCACAAGAAAGGAGACAAGGTAGACATATCCAACTACAGACCCATCGCCAATTTGTCACACGTTGCGAAGGCCTTTCAAACACTGATATGTGATGTTCTCCGCTTTCATTGTAAACCTTTCTTGGGTTCTTTTCAGCACGGCTTCATGAACCACCACCAATCTACTCGATCTACTGCGTCATATGCAGGTCGACTGCATATTCACCGAGTTTAGCAATGCTTTTGATAGGATTGACAATGGCATTCTCGCTCAAAAACTCAGCCTGCTCGGTTTTCCGCGGCTCTTTGTGCAGTGGTTGTCATCTTACCTGTCCGGCCGTTACCAGCGCGTCATGCTCCATGGCGCGCTATCCTCGAATCTCGGTTACCTCTGGTGTGCCCCAGGGTAGCATCCTTGGCCCGCTACTCTTCATAATTTATATCAATGACGTCTCGTTTCTTCTGCCCAGGTCCAGAATACTGTGTTATGCTGATGATGCTAAAATTGTCCGCGCGGTCTCCTGCGACGATGACTGTGCTCTGTCGAGCTCCAATATGCGCGCTTTTGAGATTTGGTGCTCCAATAATCGTCTTCCACTGAATGCCAGCAAATGCACCATAATGTCTTTTTCACGTAGGTTTCGTTCTGCTTCCTTCAACTACTTAATGGGCGATTGTACCTTGAGCAGGATTGACTTGATCAAGGACCTGGGGGTGTTTCTTAACTCCCGTCTCTCCTTCGAGGCCCATGTGGATTTCTTGGTTGGCAGAGTCAATTCCACGCTTGGCTTTGTAAAAAGATGGTCTAGGGAGCTTGACGAGGCTTCGCTACTGCACTTTCGTCAGACCTATCATGGAGTACGCCAGTCCGGTCTGGGATCCTTACTTCGCATTGCACATTAACCTAATCGAGTCAAGCCAGCGTAGATTCCTCAGGTTAACCCTTCGCGGCCTCCCCTGGCGCGACCCTATCTACCTTGCTCCATATCCTGCCAGACTTAGTATGCTTTCCCTCGACACGCTTGGAAAGAGACGCAAGGTCTCCAAAATTGTTTTTTTTATATGAACTGTTGCAAGGGTCGATCAACTCTGGCGAATTACTCAACGACGTGAGCATCTCCGTCCCGGCCCGAACCTTGAAGAATCATGACTTCCTCCATGTGTCTCACCACCGAACCTTGTATGGAATGCACGAGTCCATAGCCTCTATGTGCCGGCTATTCAATGAGTTTGCGACCCACATCGAGTTTGGACGTTCCAGGTTGCAGCTCAAAGCCCAACTTCAGCAAATCGTCGAACTTTGATTATTTTTATCTTAGGTATAAGTTGTATATATGTATCACATTTGTAGTAGGCAGCCTTAGCAAATCTTTTATAAATAAATAAATAAATAAATAAATTGGGGAGTCCCATTGCTGTCTCTCTCTTTTTGGCAAAGGATCCCCCTCACGAAAGAGGCATCCTCCTCACGAAAGAGGCATCCTCCGCCAGAGGTACTCCCTCTGCAGCATGACCCCGACTTATTGACCAACAGCTCAGATCTACCCGCTCTCTAACGAACACATTCGAAGAATGCGTGGAGAGCGGACTCAGAGGAGGAGTCGCAATACACATAGCACGGGTTCGCCACCTTCCCTCTACGGTGGCGGAAGGTCCGGAAATGTAAGGTAGTAGTAGTCCATCTCGCCATGCTGACGGTTCAGGCAAGTGTCCAGCTGTGGAATCACCCGGACTGTCCACCGGCCCTGCCAGTTCCCATCTCATCTTTCCTGCCAGGTCATCATGGTCCAGAATCGGGCCACTCTAGCGGCCTCTTCTCCGAGACCGTGCCTTAGGAGCTCACTTTACTTTTTCCATTGCATCGCGTCAGCTAAGACTTCTGCCCCGTAAAGCATGATGGCCTCGGCGGTGCTGACCGCACTCAACAATAACTGCAACTGACTTAATTTCATTTTTTGTCGCATCAGCACTTCGCTTTACTTCAGGTCTCACTACAGCTGCTGTAGACTCCTTCCGCGTGGTGGTCTATAACAGGTTGCAAATAATACGCCTTTCTTTTTTATATTTCCAGATCGTATAAAACCAAACGTATCGTACGGCAGAATAGACAACGAAACAGATCTCATTATTGCTCCAAATCTTCAAATAAATGGCGCAATTGAATCATCATCAGAGGGATTAAATTCTGTTATTCGTAGCAAAACAACCTCTGATATGTTAGCATTTGGTAATCCACTATCTCGATCAGTCACGACAAATATAAGAGCGCTTAAGGATAAACCATTACTAAATAAAGTAAATCGAGCAGAGAAAATGGATCGAATAATAAAGGACCTTCGCAAGGAGAACAGCCGAGTATTCGAATTTCGGGTAATTTCTGGAAAATGGGAAGGTGCACAGATCTCTGATATATTCGTAACGAAGAACAATTTACCCGAATTTATGGATTTGGAACAAAATTATTTACTTAAGACTGCCAACGACAAAGAGTATTATGTTAACGTAAAAGTACTCGCCGAAAATGAGACTTTTCCAAACAACATTCATCCAACTGTTGAAATCAATGAGAATTTGATGAAATTCATGAATATTAAAGAACTGGAAAAGGTTACCTTACGGCCCAAGCAAACGATTCTCAACTTTGTGGAAAAGATTGAATTATTCGCTCACCGAAAAACAAACTACAAAATAGTTGAACACTCTTTCAAAGGTTACATTTTAGAAAATACTAAACTATTCCCGCTTTTGCTTAATCAAGACCAAGTTGTGAGGCTTGAAGACGATCTATACGTGACTGTTAAACTTACTCCGGAGCACTTTCGGTACTGTCTGATAAATTCTCAAATACTTAAGGAGTGTAAGGTTTATGCGGCCGATGAAATTCGAAGAGTAAACGATATTTTGGAAATCGAGGATAATCAGGAGAGTGTTTTGAGTGTCGAGGACTTGATTAAGATTAAGAAATTCGATGATATTGTCGAAGACTTAATTGAAAAAATCAAAATGAATTTGTGCTTGGATCAAAGAAACTCGGTATTGAGACAGGGAAATGTTTTAATAGCAGGTAAAATATCCTGGTGATGCCTGAATGAAGTTTCGCTTATTATTGGCTCATTTTAGGACAATCAAATTCTGGAAAGACGGTTCTTGTTGAAAGAATCCTTGATGCATTGGGAAAGAAACCGTTTTGCTGCTTTTATGATATATTTTACTGCACTAGGAGTAAGGGAAGAAAGGTAATTAAAAATGTTGAATGATATTACCGAGCAGTACACTCTAATCAATTACAGGCCGAATCAATACAAAAAGATTTGCGTCAAATTTTTAGTTCAAGTCTGAATAATGCTCCATCAATTGTAGTTCTGGAGAATTTAGATATATTGGCGCATTCGACTGGTGACCAACAAACCCAAGATGGAGAATATTTTAATAGAATTTCAGACACTGTACAGAATTTGATAGTCGAATTCACTTCATCAAATCCAATTGCTGTTATAGCGACAGTGTCCAGTATTCAAGGATTAAATAAGAGACTATATTCTCCTCGAGGTCGTCATCTATTTCACACAATTGCCAAAATTCCTGATCTCGAACGTGATGATCGTGAAATAGTTCTACACGAACTCTGTATTCATGCGCCTTCCTCTAAACTGGATCTTCAAAAATTTGCCAATTTAACCGAAGGATATACAATTGGCGATTTGGTGTCGTTCGTCGAAAGGGCTATTTTTTACGCCTATAGAATAAGTATGCTATAATTTAGGGTAGCTTCGAAACTAAATAAAAATTTTACTCGTTTAGATTCAATAGCTCCACTGATTACTGATGAAATCTTATCAACGTCATTGGAAAATACAAATTCGTATTGTTTGCAGGGAATTAAAACTCATAGAAGTGGTGAACAGTCTGATGACTCTACTTTGGCAGTTGAAAAAATTCCAGGATTAGAGACTGTTGTCTCCGTACTGGAAGAAGTTCTTATGTGGCCTTCGAAAGTAAGGGAAACTTGGATTCGTTTTTTCTGTGGTAAATAATTGCGTTAATTTTAGTATCCATCAATTTTTGACGAATCTCCTCTAAGAAATCAAGCTGGAGTTCTATTGTTTGGGCCACCAGGGACAGGAAAGACGTTTTTGGGTATGATTTACTCGAAAATATAAAAAAAGCTATATTATATTAAATTTTGTATCTTGCAGTGTCACAAATTTCGCATTCATGGAATTTAAGAACGATTTCTGTTAAGGGACCAGAACTTCTTGCCAAATACATCGGGCAAAGCGAAGAGAACGTTCGGATTTTGTTTAATAAGTAGCACTTCATTGTTCCTTTAAAATCACTACGTCTTTAATTCAATCATATTATTCACAGAGCACGTAATGCTAAGCCTTGTGTACTATTTTTTGATGAATTTGATAGTTTAGCACCAAGACGAGGACATGATTCGACAGGAGTTACAGATCGTGTAGTGAATCAATTACTAACTGAACTGGATGGAGTTGAGGGACTGCAAGGTGTTACTGTAATAGCTGCAACATCCCGACCGGAACTATTGGATCCTGCCTTGTTGCGTTCTGGACGATTAGATAGACTGGTTGAGTGTTCACTGCCAAATCGCGATGCAAGGCTGAGAATATTTGAGGCTCTCTCTAGATCACTTCACTTAGACAAATCGGTTAATTTCAATTGTTTCGCTGATAAGACTGAGAACTATACTGGCGCTGATATTCAGAGCATTCTTACTTCTGCTAATATGGCTGCAGTGAAGGAAGTTCTGGCTCAATACAAGGAACGGGTAAGCTGGTTATTATGTTTTAATAGTGTTCTGTGTAATTGGAGTCGTTTCGCTTTCATAAATCAGTTAAAAAAGCGAAAAATCCTTTTTTTTATGAAGGTTTTTACAAACTTTAGGAAATGTGTAACTTTCGATGTGTTGCATTTTAAAAATTTAATAAAAATCAATGAAAAGTGCAAAAGATCTGAGCCTGATACGGCTGAGGGCCTCACAGTGACATAGGATATGCTCCGCTGTCTCCTCCTCTTCCAAACAGAAGCGACAGGTGTCTTCTTAAGTCCTTAAGCCCCATCCTTTTGAGGATGGGCTCAATTAGTGTTACCTTAGGTTTCCATATCCTTATAGTTATACAGTATTAACGAAATGGCTAGTAACTAAAAAAGTCACTTTGCATCTGTGTACCAAATTTGAGGCAAATCACTAGGTTAGGTTAGAGTGGCAGCCTCCTAACCGGAAAGCACACTTAGGTAGTAATGACCCATTGTGATAACATGTTGCGGGTCGATTCCCGTCCCTATAAAATCTAAAACCAATCGTGGTCGGTGGAGTACGTGATAACGTGCCGGGTCTACCAATCCGGAAGTCCCAGGTTCGAATCCCACCGACGGCGACACATGGTTGTTTTCTGCTGACAACAAGTTATGATAAAAAGGCCGTGGGGAGGGGGGGGGGGTTTAATAGAGCGAGAGAGAGCCATTTGGAGCTCTTGATGAACCGTACAAGGTCCCTGATATCAGCAGATCCTAGTTCGGCTAACTCCTTAAAAAAGGCGAAATGAGGAATCGTTTCATCTCCTTCCTCATCTTGGCAACTACAAACTTCATTTAAAGGCGCGCTAAATCTGTTATTATGTTTTCCTATAAGGCAATGGTCTGAGATGATAGTCACGATAACGCTAATGATATTTCGCCTAAGCGAGATGAGTTCTTTTGAATTAGGTTAGTTCACGGTGGCGGTGAAAAAGCCTCGCGAAGACCACATTGGGTCCATAGCGCTACATCGAATTAGATGCCCTAAGTCCTAAAGTTTTCGTTTTAATATCGTCGGAGAGTTACCCTATTAGCATCAAAGATACCCGTCTCCGTTGTGAACTTCAGAATTCTTTTCATAATAATTTTCGAGACTTCCTTTAAGCCCTCAATAAAGTGATTGCCCACTACCTCTTGTCTTTTCCTAGCAAGCACAGGATAAAAGACATAGGAGGTGCTCTACATTTTCTTTTGTATTGTGTTCCTGACAGTACTTGCATACATCAGAGTCGGAAACACCAATTCTTAGCGCATGTACCCCCGTAAGACAGTGGCCGGTGTAGATCCCACCCAAAATTCTACATTTGAGCGAGATAGTTTTAGTAGGCTTCTTTTGATCATAGGTTCTCCACATGGTCTTCGCGATTCGACACGTTGTGGTCTCTTGCCGTATTTTTTTCGAAAGATCTAACAGCCAATAATTGAGAGATTTGGCAACATCGTGTATTGGAGGAAGTATTTGTTCCGCTTCTTCAGCTTCCATGGCAGCTCCTTTCTTAGTGAGCCGCTGTGCCCGGTTACCCAGCAGGGTTGAACCCTTCTATTCGTGCTTACAGTTTGTAAAGCTCTGTAGCAATCGAAGAGGGATTTCGATTTAAACTCGTTAGACCTAAGAGATTTTAGCGCCACTTGGCTGTCCACATAGTTACTAATTGAACTCCCTGTTGCCAGCTGACTGTGAGCCAATTCTGTTGCTTTGCGTACAGCCACAACCAGCGGTACAGCAGGATTGGTCGCACTATTGCTGTGTATACCAATTGCGTGATACTCAGTTTCAGGCCTCACTGTGCACCGAAGAGCCTCTTACATGTATAGAAAGCTTTGTTTGCCTTAGAAATCTTTTCTTCTACATTCAGTTTCCAGGTCAGTTTGCTGTGAAGAGCCTGTGATCTCAGTTCCAGCAGCATACCGTTTAACCGTGGCACCCTGAAGGTTGGTACCTTGTACTTCCTAGTGAAGAGTACCATTTCGGTCTTCCTTAGGTTGATGCCAAGCCCATGAGCTTAGCTTCTTTAGAGCTTCTTCCGTGGTTTCGCTAATCATATTCAGGCCTTTGCCTGACACTAATATAACTACATCATCGGCGTAAGCAACCACTTTTACACCCATACTCTCAAGTGTTACTAGGATGTTGGTCATGAAAAGTAACAACAGGAGAGGTGATAAGACTGCCGCCTGTGGTGTACACTGGTCAACTACTTTGCTGAGAGTGTATCCGCCCCACTCAGAGGTTATCACTCTGCCTTTTTAGCAGCGTGGCTATCCATCTACTGTCCACCTTTGCTGCTTCCGGAGCGTCTGTGTGTGTCTGTGTATTTTTCATCGATCTCACACACCACCCGCTGTAGAGCAGTGTCAACCGACTTGCCCTTCGTGTATGCATATTGAGTCCTGGACTGTAGGCTCTGGTCGAGGTTTTCCCTAATATACAGATCCAGAAACGAGAGCCATTTCAGCCGCCTTATGTACAGCTACGGCTTCGGCTTGCAATATGCTACACTCGCTGGGAAGTCTGTAGGATGAATTAATATTTAGCTCTTGGCAGTACTTCGCTGCCCGTGCCCCCGATGCGGTTTTAGAGCCCTCCGTATAGATATTAACGACATTTACAGGACCGTATGTTCTAGATTCCCAGAACAACCTGTCTGGTATTACTACTCTGAACTTCTAATCAGCGGTATGTAGTCCCTGTCCTCAGTGAGACTTTCTCCCAGGCTGATGTGATCGTAACTCCAAATCTTGAGGAACTTTGATTCTTTAAGACGCAGCATTGCCCTCTTCGCGGTGTTCTTAGCATACAGGTCCACAGGAGGGAGGTGTAAAATATCATCTTGGGCACGGGAGGGCGTGGATTTGTGTGCCCTGTGATGCCAATTCCTACCATTCTTTGTGTGTGTTCCAGTCTGGAGAGACAGGTTTGTTTGTCTTCATACAGCTGGCCACCAAATCATAAGTCCATAGAGCAGAATCGGTCGCACAATCGCCGTATAAACCCAATGCGTTATGTGGGGCCTTAATCCCCATTTTTTGCCCAAGAGTCTTTTGTATTTGTAGAAAGCTTTGTTCGCTTTAGCAGTCCTTTCTTCTACATTTAGGTTCCAGGACAGTTTACAGACTAGAATGAGTTCCAGGTATTTGACATGGGACCTGAGTTCCAACCGCATTCCGTCCATGATTGGTTTAAATGTGAAATGTACCAATTCCGTTTTACGCTAGTTAATGTTGAGTTCTTTGCTTCCTGCCCAGGAGTTTAGCGTTCTTGTGGCTCTTTTCGTGAGCTCGCTAATCGTGCTCAGGCATTTACTTGACACTAACATAACTTTTTTGCAACATGACCGACATTATCTCATTTGGCTCTGGCGACTTTCCTGGATCAAAGGAGTTTATTTCCCAACTGACCTTGTCCTCAGAGATCATTCCTGCGGTATTGTATCTCCTTTTTGTACTGCCATTGCTTGTGGACGGTATTGGGTCTATACAACTAGGGAAATGAGTGTCTAATAGACTCTTTAGTGTTTCCCTGCTGTCCTTGGTCCAGATACCACTTGCGCCTCACAGCAATGTAGGTTGGGTAGGACCCTTAGAAATAGCCTTCCTCAAACTCGTTGATTCCGAGGTTTTTTGGATTTGCTCACAGAAGGAGATCCAGCTCTTCCTCTTAGCTGTTCTGATCTTCTTCCTAAAGACTTTTAGAATCGCCCTATAGTTCTACTCTATTCGTTCATTGGTCGTTCTCGCCAGTCTGAATAAAATACGAACTCTCCGGAGTGTTCCCGTTAGGTCGCTGTTCCAACAGTGTGGTTGAGATTTATTACGGGGCTTACTTGTGGGAGAGGTTTGTTCAAAAGTTTTGTTTGGGTACCTCTTCCTTAAATTATTCCTCACTATTCTGCACAATTTTTCCCCAGTCCGTTTTTGCCACGTTCCTGAATTCGCTGGTGCCTTTTTCAGTCACCCCAATCTTTAAGTTAAACATAATGTAGCTGTGATCAGAGAGTGAGAGTACTCGATAGACTCTCACTCTCTGATCACAGCTACATTATATTTAACTTAAAGACTCGCCAATCCTCTAGGTTACAACTTTTCGTCTCGGTATATGTATGTACGCAATGTTACCAATGAGGATTCCCGAAATCTTTCCCATCCTAGAGGTTTTAATTTTCTCATGTTTTCTTGGACTTATTGCTATGCATAAATGCTCATATTTTAACTATTAGTTAATGGTAATTTTCCCCTCAATAACAAAGATTTAACCCAACAAAGTATTTCCTCCAATGGCCATTTATCCCCCCCTAAACGCTATATACAACCTTTTTCCCCCATTCGTTGAATGTAATTACCTAGAGAACACCTTTTCATCACCATAAGGTAATAGTTGTTAGATAGGCAGAGATAATGGTACCGACTTTGCTTTCCTTGTTCATTTCCTGGTTAACAACCCAGGCATCATGCAGACAAATTTTCTGAGATTATAGTGATAGTACGGCACCGAGACAGGAGTAATGAAGAGTTAATTGAATAAAGACCAGACACCGATTTGCCACCTGCCTATGGCAATTTTCTTAGTAGTTAGTGCTATACGCTCTAAAAGCATTCTAAGGACGTATTCATCACTACAGTTCTAATCCTCTTGTACGTTAATGAAGTTACTGAACTATTACCACCAACGGAATCATGGGGAGGTGCACCTCGAAATAGATTCACAGATTAGTCTTGAGGGGAGGGGAGACATTGTGGGTAATGATTGGCGGTTGGCCAAAGTTGAATTTTGATTATAAATTTAATCGAGTTGTGAAGATTTTCAATTAAACTCAAGTTTTACAGGAATTGCCGGATAAAATCTTTGTCACTCAGAGTCATCTATTAGAGGCACTAAATAATACAAGGCCATCGTTGAGTTCTTTTGATATTGCAAGATATCAGAAAGCGTGAGTTTATTTAAAACTTGATACGAAATGAGTTTTATGTTATTAACTGGATTTGTTTTTACAGATATGCACGTTTCACAAACAAGGAGAAAGTGTCTTCCAAGGATTTTGTAGCTAAAAGAGCAACATTGGCGTAGGAGATCTACTGGTTGTGGATTTATATTAATACTTTTTCGAGTTTTTTTGATGAGTGGTTTGTTATCTAGTTTTAAGCTTCATGTATATATTGGTGCAGTAGTACATGTATTGGAAGACATTTTAATAAAATTGAATATATATATTTTATGATAATTCAGGTTGTGTCAGTTCTTCATCTGTCTTTCCTTTCATCTAAAAGAGATCTGTTGTGATACTTGGTTCACAGAAATTTCATGTTGTACTGCTCGAGAAATGAATGCTTTACAGCTCTGGATATTGCCTGAAGCACAACCGTAAAATGGTGATGCTTACGCTACAGCTATCCAAACTTTTTAGCTTAGGGGCCACATTGAGTCCTCCAGTAAGTTCCAAGAGCCAACACTTAGCTAGCTCATTGAATTACGCGCAAATTTTCGTACTGGGACAAGCAAATCAGATATCTAGATCGTAATTGTGCTGCTCAATTGCTTGTCTGGAAGATTCAAGTACTTTCGAGAGTTTTCGAATATGTTCTACGCACCCAGGAGTTAGACACTTCCAAAGTATTGAATTGAGAGCGATAAGTTCGACCTGTAAAACGGAATACAGTGCGACTAGTCTTATTTGTGAAATTTTTTTTGCGTGAAGTGTGAAAATCTTCCAGAGACACCAGGAGACCCTAGTAGTGTGAAATTTTTACACACTAAAAACACCCCTCTAGGGATTTGCCGAATCAGACCACTTTATCCGGGTCTCTTTTCATCTCAACCTCTTGCGATCTCAGCGAGAGAGACACGGACTAATCCAGTTTTCTTCCCTGACCTCGATTCCTCGGGTCAGCGCAAGCATTTGCTTATAAGACATCTCTGCCACTCTTCTTTCTTCCATCCAGTGGTGTCCCATCAGCGTTCTTCTTCTGCTTGCTAGTGCAAGCCGCCTCTTGCTCCTCCAGGCATAGCCTGTAGGTATCATCCTCAAGAATATTTATCTTAGTTAGTAGTGCTGTTAGCCAGCTCAAGGTCCTACGATCCATATCTAGGACCTTCCTCTGTTCAACACTTCTGGTCGCTACAATCGCCATTTTAGCCTGTCTGCACGACTCCACGACGTTCCACTGTTCCCAGTGTTCCCTCGTTGCCCACGTTCTTAACAGGCCCTCTGCCGTGCCCCTGCCTAGCACATTGAAACTCGAAGCAGCTCCTAGTTTTGCTAGTACGTCCGCTTTTCCCATTTCCTTCGACCTCTGCGTATCCTCGGACCCACGGCAGTGTCATCTCATTTGATGAGCTACATACGTTTAGTTTACGGACACACTCCAAGGCCAGCGCTGTGTTGAACTCTGTACCGTCCATACACCTGATCACCGCCTGATTGTCGAGTGCCACCGCTATCTTCTTGCCACTCACCCAACTCTCCAGCATGTAATCCAGTGCGTAGACCAGACCCAGCATCTCTGCCTGAAATACTGAGGTGTATGCCCCCAGGCAAAGATGGGTGTTCAAATTCAGGGCCCCACTGATTATTCGTGCGCCTGCTCTCCCATCAATTCTGAATCCATCCGTGAAAACTGTAACCTCGGTTATACGTCCTTGTTCCAGTATTTCCTATGCCCTTGGTTATCACGAGATCTGTACCAGTTTGTGCCTCGATCCACGTGAAGAGCTGCTGATGCAGCAGTTCTCTTCATTGAGTTGCCAAACTTTCAGGTTGTTCCCACCCACCTCCCTCGGTACGGGCTCACCTCTCTCCCTCAATACGGGTCCACCTCTCTCCCTACTGGCGTCTCCCTAAATTATTTAGTTTGACTTCCAGTCGCCCTACCCACTAACGGCTTTTCCGCCTGACCTCTGTTGGCTGACTGAAATTTCACGACGGCCGACTCTAGTCCACAGTTGAGTTTTCCCCCCGCTTTCCTCTTCAACTCTTCATCTTCAGCCGGTCACCATACCGTCATTGCGGTTCCGCCTTTGGTCTCGTCGCCATACCTCTCTATTCGGAACACCTTCCACTTGGAGGTATCTCCGATGCAGGAGTTCTGCCTCCACAGCCTCTTTATGATGGCGTCCTTACCCTCAGGTTGTCCCGGGACAAAGATCATCACCCTCTTGATGTTTTTCATGACATCCACACGTTCCACCTTCACGTTCATTCCATCTCAAAGGTTGGACATTCCCCTGACGGTTTCACACAGCCAGGCCTTGGATTTCTGGTTCACGCACACACACCTTAGTGTGATTAACCCGTCCTCCAAGGCCACTTTGTTCACCCCGATGTCACCTGCTTGCCAGGAATGGAGCCAATGGCCTGCAAAAGGGCTGCCTTGAAAACTTACAAGTGCTTGAGACGGAGATCATTTGCCAGAGCCCCGGAGTAGGTTTTTACGCTCCCTCCCACTTTAGCTCTATCCCAGTCCTGGTGAACTCTCTTCCTCTTGCCTTGGTCCACAGCTCCCTCCTTTGCTCGGGTCGGCTCGCGCCTTCCCTTGCTGGGATACGAATTCGTACCTGGCTTAGAGGTAAGTGTCTGAAGGATATTATCCATCTTCTTGTGGGCCCGCGTTTTCGCCTTTGCTCGGTTCCACTTCTGCTTCTCCTTGCTGGGCTCTTGTGAAATCCCCGCTTCTGAGGCTGCCGAAAATTCACCACCATCAGTGGAGTTACCTGGCCTCACTGCACCTTGGTCTTCACCTCGGATTCGTTTAGCCGGACCCCCTTTTCTGGTGTCCAATCTGTTAGGGCAGATGTTTCCAGTCTGTGAGCTACCTGTTAGACCTCTTGGTCCACACCTGCCTTCTAAGCAGCCTTAGCTGACGCTAGCTGCTGCTTTTTCCGCTCCCTCTTTCTCTTTCGCTTCAGGTTTTTGAGCATCTCCGCCTCAGAGTATGAGATAGCGTTGTCTTCCGCCGGATTTGTTTCCACGTTGGTGGTAAGCCAAATCAATTTTTTTTACTTGAATCCTCTGGCATCATTTTGATTTGAAGTAACGTCTCTTGTATAAATATGAAAAAGAAACGAACGATAGTTAGTGAGTGCAACACATGCAAGTAGAGTCGACGCCAAAAAAGATGATATTTTTAAATTTTGATGGTTATCGCCATAATATGGCAATCAAACACAGTCAGCGTATACCAAAATTGGCCTAACGAAGCTACAATAAAGGAGTGATATAACGATATTCGAATTCTTTCGCCCATCTTTTTATAAATCCCAGAGTTGAATTAGCTTTTATAAAAATCGCATCAATGTGGTCGTCGAAAGTAACACGGCGGTTGAGGTAGATTCCCAAGTCCTTGGTCTTATTAAGCCTTTCCAGTACACAAGCCTGCATGGTGTAACTAAAGTCAAGAGGATACTTTCTACGAGTATGTTCACGTACACTTACTAATATTAAGTGGAAGACAACTATAGATAGGACACCAACTTAAAAAGGCGTCTAAGTCAAAATTCAAAATTTCACAGTCACATTTGACATCGTGAGTATGACAGAGAATTTCAGAATGTCTCAAGAACACAGATACATCATTGATGTAGATAATAAATAAAATCGGGCCGAGATGGCCTCCTTGAGGTACACCAAAGGTATATATACCTGAATAGGGAACACCGAAACGACACACGCTGACGTAATAGCGCCATGGTAAGAATTTTTATCAACATTAGGGTGTGAAACGGTAGCTGGGATTAACTGTGTAACGTATTGTCGGATTTGGATGACTTTTTTCCTTTCTATAGAGCGGAGTAGGTATTCTATTGCAGGAGAAATTGGAAAGGGAATGCCCAGCTGCGGACTAGAGCATCCATACCTTGAATCTACAGTGGGCCACGCTAATGAATGTTTAAACGAAGCTTTCGAACAAGCCTGTCCTGTGAGCAGGCCGCGGAAAGGATCTCAGCCCTATTGGTGGAACAAGAGCCTAACGAAATCTGCCGAAGAATACACGTCCTATTCACGCCGGCAAAAATGTTAAGTGAACAGGCAGACAAGCAGCTAAGAGGAAGAGATGGGTCTCCTTCTATGAAGAAATACAAAAGACCTAAAACGGCTAGGTTGACGAAGGTAATATCTGAAAGTACTTCACAATCTATGCTACGTTGCAATGTTAACAGTGTCCGGACAAAGAACAGGGAGGAAACGCTTTAGGTCGTGCTGGACACTCATAACCCTGCCTCTAAAAATCCAGTGACTAAAAACTGGAGATACAGTTCTACGATTATCTGCCAGGACAGGGTTGGATGCGCAATCAACTCCTTTAATCCGAAAAAGTTATCGGCATGAGACGGAATAATGCCAATGATGTTACAGAAGGTATTTGATCCGGTAACCCCCTTGTTGACGGTGATTTCCAGGGGCTGTTTGAGGTTGAACCATGTACCCGAAAGTGGGCATTGACTACATACCGATCAGTTTAACTTCGTCCCTATTAAAATCCCTTAAAAGAGTTCTGAATGTGTATATTAGGAAAAATCTCGACCCCAACCTAGTATCCAGGACCCAAATATGCATACACGAAGGGCAAGTGGATTGACACTGCCCTGCATGACGTGGTGTTTGAAATCGAAAAGTCTCTGTACTCCAAAGAATATACCTTGGGGGCCTTTACAGATATAGAAGGGGCCTTCAACAACATAACCACCGAGGCGATCGCAGACGCTCTGGAAGCAGGGAAGGGGGACAAAATCATCAGTACATGAATAACCACACTTTTAGCGGAGGTAATTACCTCGGAGTAGGGCAAAATGCAGGTTGCTGGAGAATGGACGGACGAGTTGAAGCCTTCTAGGATACGGTGATCCTCATCTGGATATTCTCAAGTGTTAGTTACACCTCCAAGTGGTAGCAACCGGGCAATGCATCCTAGAATGTAGCCAAGTAACTAATGCGGGAGGAGATACCTCTTGAAAAATCCCCCTAACTCCAAGGGAGTCTGCAGTGTCGTCGTCGTCCCCTCTGCAGGACCCAGGGGTAATTGGGTCGCGAATGGCGTTTTCCTCGGGTGCTTCTGTGGTAGTGGAAGTGGATTGTATGGGAGACCCCAACAGGTTGGCTATACCCAGGGTACCCACAACACAACAGTAGTAGCTTTGGGAGAATTACCTTTCGAAGGAACTGTGGCGGCTATGGAGGCTGGCTCGCTCTCACCGGCTGAAACTGCTGTAGCAGTCCTGGAAGAGGGTGTAATTGGCATTATAATAACTAGCACTTCCTGAGGTGCGGCGGTGCAGAGACGGGAGACTCTAACGAGTTGGCTATCTCCGCGATACGCACACCAGTAGAAGATGCAAATCTGCCTTCCAAAGGGTTAGCAGCGGTTAATCCGGAGGGGGTTCCTTGTCCTGGCTCAGGACTAAAGCGTTACGGCCTGAGTGATGTAACTAACTCATGGACCAAGAAGGAATACTGGAGACGGTAGGAAAACATGGATTTATGCAGATAGGCTAGGATTCTAGCAGTGACCCATTAAACCGAGGTTAGTGGCGACAGTGGGATAACTGGCCCCCACTAAGGGAGACTGGGAGGGGAAAAAAGGGACCCGGGACTAGAGTTCATGGGCGAAAACCAGCGGCCTTGGCATCAACCCACGCCAGACCGATATGGTACTCTTCACTAGGAAGTATAAGGTACCAACCTTTAGGGCACCACGATTAGACGGTATGCTGTGAATCTCAAACGACTCATTCTAGACAGCAAACTGACCTGGAAACTAAATGTAGAAGAAAGGATTTCTAAGGCAAACACAGCTTTCTATACCTGCAAAAACTTTTTGGTGCAAAGTGGGGGCTGAAACACAGCATCACAGTAATAGTGCGACCAATCTTGCTGTACGACGTCATGGCTTGGTGGCCAACTGTGGACTAAAACACAGTGTTGACAAATCTCTTAATTTTGGATTATTAAATCTTTCGAAAGATGGTGGGAAAAGACTATACCAGATTATTTTTAAAAATTAATTGTGTAGACGTGTAAGCGTTGCAAGAAAGCTTCTAAACAGTACACAATCCGATTTATCAACACCAAACTCGAGAAATTTTTAGTGCCTTCAAAGTACTTTCAATCAAAAAAATGTTGTTACAAAACTCGACTATAATACAACAAATTGGATAGGGATCAATTCGATTGCCTCATCTTCTTAAATCCTGCATATCCTTCGACAAGCCGAATAAAGTAAAAACGAAGGAACTTCAAAAAGCCGATGAGTTTCCTTATTCGCTTTACAAAGCCGCCTTTTATGTGAATTGATAAGGGAAGCTCATAGCTCGTTCGCTTAAATAACAAACTCATAAATCTCGACGACAATCGTATGCAAAGTAATCTGATATTGAGGGCCGAATCAAATGCTTTGAGAAGATTTTGTTTATATTTGCACAAGGAAGTGACTTGACGATATTCCTTTCCTCGTTAGTTAGTTTTAAAATCAAAATTTTTTATCAATTTTGCTGCAATTTCGATGCAATCTCAGTGCATAATCTTATTTTTATCCAAAGCCCATCTTAAGACCATTTAGGTCTGCTCATCGCAGGTAAGCCACCTGACTGCATTTTATCAATTTTTACCTTCGTGATGAGAGTTCAATTACTTTGTCGGAAATTTTCTCTAAATTGAAAGCAATGAGCCTTGAACGCGTTAGATGGTTTCCAATTCGGATATGGTCGGAAATATGTTTTAAAAAAAATTTGCGTTTAAAATAAGCCCTAAAGGCTTAATTGTTTTTCCCAGCAGTGTTCGAAGGACAGGGATCCATTTAACCCCTTTTTGAGTTGTCTGAATAAGGGAAAATCGCTCCCCTTGTTCCCATGTTGGCGGTTATTATTTTCGTTCCCTTGAGGGTGTCAGTTAAAATCTGGTTACGATTTGGGTTTAAAATGTTTGTCAACTTGATTTAAAAGTCGATGGCATGTATCTCAAGGGGTTAAGCGGGGACGTATATGCGTGCGACAAATGAGATTGTTTTGAAAAGGCAGACAGTGCTTTTAATACTTTTATCCAAGCCTATGCGGTTAATACAGTTAAAGTTCATTTGGCGAAACAATCCCGACTAATTTAACGATTTTTTACAAACTGGTTCTTGCAATGCAGTGCAAGAATACTAATTTTATAAAGACGGCTTGGGCTTGTAAAGTATTTTTTTTATTACATTCAGAGCCTTTTTAAAATCGACCCTTTCCGTCTTTGGATTTGATCTTTGAACAGAATGATGTCGACTAATTTAAAAATTTTAAGAGCTCTTCTCTTAACGTCTTTTGTGATGTCCATAAACTTCCCTCTTACAATTTTTTTTTGCGTGCGGGGTGAAAATCTTCCAAAGACACCAGGAGACCCGATTGTCTCTGGTAGTGTAAGATTTTTCCTCACTAAAAACACTCCTCTAGGGATTTGCCGAATCAGACCACTTTAACCGGGTCCCTTTTCGTCCCTACCCCTTGCGATCTCAGCGAGAGAGATCCGGACTAATTTGTTTCTTCACTTCGATTCCTCCTAGTGCTCCCTCGTGGCCCACGTTCCTAACAGGCCCTCTGTCGCGCCCCTGCCTAGTGCAGTAAACGGCTACGGACCTTGGAAACTCGAAGCAGCTTTCTCATTTCCTTCTACTAAGGTGTATGCCCCCAGGCAAAGATGGGTGTTCAAATTCAGGTCATCACTGAAGATTCCTGGGCCTGCTCTCCCATCAATTCTGGATCCATCACTAAATATTGCAACGTCGGTTAGACGGTTTTCAGGGAGGGACCAATCCCTTAAAAGCGTTTCGTGGTGTCTATCAATTACCCTTATTTTGCGTATACCATCAACAGGCATTTTTAATTCCGGTATCTCATCCTTGACAAGTTCCAGTATTTTCCTATGCCCTTGGTTATCAAGAGATCTGTACCAGCTTGCGCCATGCGAAGAGCTGCTGATGCAGCAGTTCTCTTCACATACTAATGTCTAAAGGCAGCAAGCCCAGTATCGTCTCTAACGCCATTGTCGGCATGGTTCGAAAAGCATCTGTTATCGCCACACACGCTAGCCTCTGGACCTTACTCAATTGCCTTTTTACGGTGGACTGTGAAGCGCTTGGCCACCGGCCCACCGAGGCATTTGATATAATCGATCTCCCCATCATAGTGTAGATTCAGTATGTGGCTTTTGGCGAGATGGCCAACCTCCGCCCACACACCCTCCCACATTGATGTAGAGCCCTGCTCGCTCTTTGGATTTTCTCCTCAACATGTCTTTGCCAGGTAAGTCGATTCGATTCACCTCTCTGGATGTTTACTGCTCTTGTCTTTAACATATTTCCAATTCATCTCCTTACGGTAGGATTAGTTCCACGTTCAGCAAGAGCATCCTCCAGCCTTACCAAGTCTATATTGTCAAAGGCTCCTTCAATATCCAGTATTGCGGCCATCGCTATGCCTTTGCTATTAAGCTCTTCTTCTGCCACTCGCACCACCTGATGGAGTGCCATTTCGGTAGATCTCCCAGAGCAATAGGCGTGCTAATTCCTATTTAGTGGATAACTAGAGAGCGTGGTCCCTTCGATGTGGTAAGCCACAGTCCTTTCCATCGCCTTCAACAGAAAAGACGTCAGGCTCACGGGTCTAAAGGACTTCGCCTCAGTATTGTCTTTTTTCCCAGTTTTGGTAGAAATATGACCTTAGCCTCTCTCCACGAAACCGGGACATATCCTATTGCAAGGCATTCTGTGTATATTCCCCTAAGTATTGGTGCTACAATCTCACTGACTCACTGAAGTAGGGCTGGAAATATACCATCTAAACGGCATTGTTTCTTCCCAGGTCTCTGACATCTTTCTCATTCTGTCCCGAACCAGTCCGAGTCAGGAGACCGGGTCACTTGAGACCATATTCTGAAGTCGACAGACTTCAGATATATATCTCGTGTTCGAGCAGAAGTCTCTCCACGATTCTCTCTTCTTTCTACGTAGAGCATTCTTCAACTCTTTCTTTAAGGCCTTGTATCTGCCCCAGGCTTCCACATCCTGCGTCCGTATGGCTCGATTGAAAGCCTTCCTGCACTCCTTCTTCCGTGCTTCCAGTTCCCTATCCCACCAAGGGGTTGAGTCCTGGTCCACTTTTTCAGTTGGAGTGCAGGATTTGCGATACGCCTCCATTACAGCTTTTTGTAGAGTGTGCAATTTCCTCTCTGCACGCAGTGTGTTTTTGGGTACTTGGGGAGCCCTTGCCATCAGTTTCTCCCTTAACATCTCCATATCTTTGTGGCAGTTGTTGTTTGCACAGAATTCTTTCAACAATTTCCTCTACTTTCTTCGCAGAGTTTTCTTGATTGTCCTTTTTTTGAGTCTCTCTTGGCATGGTTGAAAGCTTTTTTTACCTGCTTTTTAAGAGATTCCAGCTCTCTTCCCCACCATGGGGTCGGATTCTGCTCCTCAATAGCAGTTGGGGTATAAGACCTGTAAAAGGCTGCCTCCCCAGCCTCATATAATACATTCAGCTGCTTCTCTGCTTGTAAAATATTTGTGGGTATTCTTATTGCAAGTGTTTCTAGCTTTTCTTATGAGCCCTCCTGGTATTTCACCCCATCAGTGTTTTTTTAGGAATCCTGATTATTTTACACTAACGATTATTGCGTGACCAATATCCGATGTCTCATGTATTGGCTCTGTGATTTAATATCGTCATGACGTCGGGCACTTTACAGTGGACATCCCTTTCTACCAAACCTTCACTACACTGAGTAACATCTATAACATCTCTCCGTCTCACATCGACGAAGGTCGGTTCTGTTTCCCTGTTTAGGAAGGCAGAGATATACCTTGCTGCAAATTCCAGTAGTACTACTCCTCTAGTAATAACTGGTGGTTCCCCATTCTGTGTTATAGGAGTTAGCGTAACAACCGATAATCCTTGTCTTTGCAGTATGTGACTAGAGCTTCCACTGCTCTGCCTGTAGGCGGCTCCACCGAATCATAAGGTAGATATCCCGATACTAGAATAAATCCCCAGCACCTGTTCCCACCCTTGTGACCACAAGGTCTGCCGTGCAGAGTTGTGGCAGTAAGTCTTCATATACCCAATGGTATACCAGAATGCACGATCTGGGTCATAGTACAGACTAGCAACGAGCTCCGAAAGGCCCCGTATCCTCTTACGAAAAATTCGTATCAGAGCTATGTATAGCTTATCCTCCGCAAAATAGCGTTATGATATGCCGATCTGAGAAGGAAACACCAGTTCCCTTCCATTGCAGATGACCGGCTCCCATTTCAGCCAGGCATCGTGTACTAACTGAAGGAGGTCTCAAGGCTAAGAATTTGAGAAATAATCGACTTCCTGAACTCTGCCGACTAGATCTAGCGTCGCTAAGCCCAACCACTCCTGCATCTCCTCAAAGCAGGCAACCTGACTGTTCACAGGAAAATCCTTGAAGAATTTAAGGATGGCCTTGTAATTAACTCAATCTCAGAGATCATGCCAAAAAGGCGGAATTTTGATACTCCATTCAAGTTGATCCTTAAAAGCAGAAAATACTAGCTTAATAATCGCCACAGGGATCTCTGTTTTGGTACACGGATGGTTCCCAGATGGATGACAGAACGGGCATCGGAGTCTACGGACCCAGCCTAAGGCTGTCGTTCGGATCTGCACCAACCATCCTTCAAGCAGAGACATACGCCACTGATCTCTGCGCACGTGCGTTTACTCAAAGAGGAGTACGCGTTGCCAAAATATATATAATGTCAGACAGTCAAGCCGCACTTAGAGCTCTGGGGTCTAATACCTTTTAGTCTAGAATTGTAGGTTTATAACCTACTAAAAACATAAAACGGAGAGCTGCTATCACTCAGCAGATCGGATTTAAGGCTTAAAACAGGACTTTGCCCTCTTGGCTACCACCTAGAAAAGTTGGGGCTAGCTGAAGAAGACGCCTGCCGCTTCTGTTTGGAAGAGGAGGAGTGAGCGGAACACGTTCTCTGTCACTGTGCGGTCCCTTGCCGAATTAGGCTCAGACAATTCGGTGAGATTTTCCCACCACCGTTAGGTAAAGCTAAGACAGCCCCCAAGAAAATTTTAGGTCGAGTTAAAGATCTGAAGTTTGATTGGGTGGCTAAAGATTATTATAGGATCTGGTCGCAAATGATCAATTTGGTCGAAGTGACAGACAGGTAGTATATGTCCTTATTAACATCTAATAATCATAATATGACCCAAACACTGATCTCCTACGTGCACGGACATACACTGACTGCTTGGTCACAAGATGTGGTCACAAAACGGCATATTGGACCCTGGACGGGAAGCCTGGGTCACTACTGCAATCAACCAATGGCAGCGATTCTCAGAAAGTTTGGTTCCCTCGAGAAAACCAACCCGATTCAATAAATTGAGATCTTTCTTTTGAAAGCTTTCATAGAAACGAGCTGACGGAGCGATTATGACACTTCAGGAGCTGACGGGTGATTTTGACACTTCATAGCGCTTGGACTGCCATTAGTACATATTATGTAAAAGTAAAACCATTGGCCATTCCACTTTAACAGTTTGAACACATACCTTCTAAACACAAACCCTCCAAAATTTATACATTTTTGCGTACTTACAAGGCAACCCAATTGTCTGAAAATAACCAGTTTTGCGAGAATTCCTTCCCAGGTTAACATCATTCATGAAAAATTAATCAGACTAGTCCAGCTCTATAAGAAATTTAGTTCAGCCCAATTTGAATTTTTAAATTTTGGTGGAATTTTGATTAATGGTTATCTGAGAGGAAATGACAAATTGGGCAAAGATCAGGCAATGATCTGAATTGTCCAAGGGAGACCGAAATCAATGTTATGTTAAAAAAGATCCAAAATCAACATCTTCGGTCTCCGATCTTCTTGAGCACTTTTACACAATTATTTAAGGCAATACTTAGTTTGACTACTTTAGCGCAATTTAACAATTTATTGGTCTTTCAAGGGTAGAGGTACTCAACACCACACCACACAACAGAAAAATTATAAATTAGTAGAATAGCACAGGATGCAAGATAGATCCCTGCGGAACATCGCCAAAGACCTAGTGCACATTAAACTATGCATTGACAAGACTGTTTTCATACGTTTGGTTATATTGCAGTATGTGGATATATATTTTCTCCTTAATAAGCTCCTGTATAAGCTATAATAGAGTGGTTACCTATAGTCACACATCCTCAAATCCCTTGAAATCACCCGTAAATCGCAAAATTTGCTTCAACAAAGTTCATCTTTCATAGCAGAAAAGGCGTCCTTTATTAGCATAATCAGCGAAGAGGAGAAATATTCCAAACAGGGTGATATAAGAGAAAAAAAGGAGAATTTAATTCTAATGGTGGCCCTTCTTTTTATGCAAATTGTAAAGCAGCAGCTCCTTGAATCAGTGACAATTATCCGAGCAGAAAAAGCCACCCAATCTCCTAATGAACCTAAAGAAATCCTAAGCGTTCCTCACAATCTTCTAATTAGGCATTTCAACAACTTTGCTCCAAGTCCAAAACTCGGGGGGAGACGTCCTTCGTTTTATTGTGACTAATCTGCTCCTCTTCCGCTCTATTCAGTCCTTCTGAAAGGATACCATTCGAAGACAATTTCCCAAGACAACAACGACGACATAAGATTTTCCACAAGTGTTTTCCCTTTTAAGCGGAAGACAATGAGCCGTTATGGTTGCTCATCTTTTGGCAGGAAGCGGCCTGGTTTTCTCTTATCATGCCTGGAACACACATCATTTCTTGGGCTTTACGATGCCGTAGAAAAGTTTAAGAAAAACTTAATTTTACAACAGCTGGTGGAAGGGGATAAGACAGCATCCGAAACACAAGTGGAGCTGGGGTTGGTATAATCAGCCTGGAAAGGATTCTGTTTGTTTCTCTGAATGTGGAGTATTATCGTTTTGAAGGTACTTAACATCTATTGCAGAACTTCATAGTTTCTTGCTAAAATTGACTCATAGCAATTTCACAGTGTACGCCTCGTGTTGACAACAATCGTTATTTTTGAATAAATTTGCCTGAAAGGCCACAACCTTACATTCAGCTAAGCATGAAAATCCAGTTCCGCCTACACCTATCCATGCTTAGGTGTATCTTTTTATTTGTGTCAATAAACGAAATCATTTGAAAAATAGCCGAAGTATAAAAGTCCCATTCGTTGCACAAAACACTTTTGCCCACCCTTTCGAATAGAATCGTACACACCCAGGGTGGGGGGTGCATGAAAGGCATATTCTCGATTTGGATACAAAAAAAGTACCTTTATTTTCTCACCAACTGAAATCTCTGATCAATTCTATTTCTATTCTATCGAGCTAAAGGAGGGAGTTCTTTCAATTTCTTACAAAAATCCTTTTCTTGTGATTTGATTCCCATCAAAGGAGAGGATGTCGAGTTTTGTGAATTCAGTGCACACCATCCAATTCGTCGTTATATATAGATGCCAGATGAAAACACTACGCCAAAGGTACCAGTTTGTACGGGCCTTCGGGACAAATGCATTCATACCGTGAAAATGGAAAAAAGGAGAGCTTTGTTGTATAGAAAACAACCTGGAATAGGTGGATTATGTACAGAAGATAATTTTGCATGAGTTGATAGGAAATTTTGCACAAAGATAAATCTCACATTTCTAAGGAAGATGGTTTTGTTCTTGCTTAGATGAGAAATTGTACTTCAAAACGGATAATCTTCAACTTAAATTCACGAGGAATTTGCATAATTAGAACGTATAGAGGCACTTCATCGAAGCGAAAATAACTAGAAACTCTTCAAACCAATTGAAGGTTCACGTTTAAAATTGAGTCATAAATGTGAGCCACTGTTTTCATGCGACTAGTAGACTAGTGGAGTATAATCTACATAGGAGTCAGTGAAGTATAAGAGATTGATGTGAATATGGTTGGGTTCTCAAGGGCTCAATTAAGCGGATGTATTGCCTGCAGGTGCTGAAACGCCGCAACTCGCAACTCGTAGACCGAACTTTTCTCTAACTCCCTCGGATCCAGCAAGGGCTTTTCTAAGATAAAAATGATGTACAAAGCAGATTCGTCTTCCTCGATAGGTGTGGTCAGTTGCTCTACTTGTCAAGTGCTTTTTTAGTTGACAGTGACCGGTGATTAAACCGGCGTTCTACTCACTGATGGAGCTGAAATCAAGTTTTTAGGATGAGCTTGGTCCATGATGGATACTTATAATCATTTGACGGGCTGAGAGTAAAAGTGACCTATTTATAAGGTTCGGGCAAAACTGGCTTAGAAATTGTTCCGCGCAAAAACGAATCGCGTGAAGCTCCGGTCAAAAACGAATCGTAGAAAATTTCCGGGCAAAAACGATTTAACTACAAAAAGTAATGCAGTTAAGTTAAGTCGTTTTTGCCCGGAATCTCACGCGATTCGTTTTTGCGCGGAACATTTTCTAAGCCACTTTTGCCCGAACCTTATAAATAGGTAACTTTTACTCTCAGCCTTACTTGGTATGTTTTTTGTAGTAACTCCCAACGCGTTATGTAAGTTGTTTGTAAGTCAAGTAAGATACCTTCGGGAGGTGATAGCAATGCGTCACCAACCAAAAAATGTCCAGGGGTTAGCGCAGTACTATCGTTGGGGTCGTCGTAAGAGGGGCACAGGGGGCGGCTATTAAGGCAAGCCTCGATTTGCACGAGAACTGTAGATAATTTCTCGAATGTGAGCTTTACATCTTTGACTACTCTTCTGAGATGGTGTTTCATGGATCTCACTCCTGCTTCCCATCAACCTCCGAAATGTGGACAGGCAGGCGGTATGAAGTGCCAATTGACCTTTTGACAAGCCAGTGCCTCCCTGATGTCTGGATTGACTGATCTTAAAAAGGTTTGGTATTCTTCAGACAATTTTCTATTTGCGCCTACAAAGTTAGTACCACAGTCACTATATAGTTCCTGACACAATCCTCTCCTTCCAGTGAATCTCTTGAAAGAGGCAAGGAAGGCATTGGTTGATAAATCAGAGACTGCTTCGAGATGTATAGCCCTGGTGGATAGACATATAAAGAGTGAGATTTACCCCTTTGTCGTTTGTATTCTACCTCGACCGGTGCGTGCCTTGATTTCAATTGGACCGGCATAGTCTACGCCCGTGTTTGCAAATGGTCTGCTTGGCTTTACTCATGGTGGAGGTAAATTTCCCATAAGTTGGATCCTTGTTTTCGAGGTGAATCGAAAACACGTTATACAGTTGTGAATGACGTTCTTAGTTAAATTTCTCGCGTTGAGTACCCAGTAAGTTTTTCTTAGTATGTTTAACATTAATTGTGTTCCACCATGTAGTGTTATCTTATGTAGGTCTTCAATCAATAGTTTTGAAAAATGTTTATCGCCGGGTAAGATGATAGGGTGCATGACTGTAAGATTTGAATTTTGTAATCTTCCCCCAACTCGCATTACGCCCTTGTCATCTAGAAAGGGATTCAGATTCAAAATTTTACTTTTGCCCTTTAATGCTATTTTCTTTTCTAGATGATTGATTTCTTTATGAAAGCTTTCCTTCTGAATCACTTTGATCAAACACATCTCAGCTTCTTGTAACTCCTTGACTTTAAGATAATCCTTTTTGTGATTGGCTCGATCGAGCCTGAGATTGTTATAGAAGCGCCTCAAATATGCGGTGATACGAACTAGTTTGGGGTATGATGAATAATGCT
This sequence comes from Leptarthrus brevirostris, assembly GCA_964036015.1. Taxonomy (NCBI): domain Eukaryota; kingdom Metazoa; phylum Arthropoda; class Insecta; order Diptera; family Asilidae; genus Leptarthrus; species Leptarthrus brevirostris. The sequence continues at coordinate 15,191,841 of OZ038373.1, forward strand.
GAAGAAGAGTGAACTCACTAACAAAGACGCTGGCAGCAACGTGAATCGTTTCTCTCTTATACTCGTTATTAGTAGAGCTTAGATCTTCATAACCCATGCTCCTTAAGTTGCAGCGGCAAGAGACCGCGAGAGAAGCAGTCGGCAGGATTCTCCTTACTTGCGATGTAATTCCAGCGAGTGTTATGAAGAATATTCTGGATTTCTGCGACCCTCTTTGCTACGAATTGTTTCAATTGCCTCGGATGACTCTTAACCCATGCTAGCACTATTTGTGAGTCAGTCCAACAATGTATGATGGTATTTGGAATGTCAAGTGCCTTTTCGGCGCCCTTAATTTTGATCCCAACAAAGCCCCACATAATTCTAATCTTGGTAGAGTCACAGGCTTTATCGAAGCAACCTTTGTTTTCGCTGTTAATAGACTTGTATGTATCTCACCCTCTTCAGTTATGACTCTGGCATATACACAGGCACGAAATGCTTGCAGCAACGCGTCGCTAAAAACATGGAGCTCAACCATCATAAGGAATTCACGCTAGAAACCAACACAATGATAGCCCTACACTCTGATGTCAGCTTAGATTCGTTATTAAGACGCTTCGGGGAAATCGAGGAAGGCCCAGAACAATAACATTTCTGCATTTCTGACCATGTGCACAAGGTGTCTCTAAACCTATGAAAAATTCGTCACCTAATCATTCCTAGCACTCACATTTTGTTGGTCCTTCGAGCCGTAAGTAATTCCTAAATTTATAACTTTTATTGTGTGAAAAAGTGCAATTATAAAAGCCATATCAAATTCTAAAAGGGCAAACTATTACAAATCCTAAAAGGGCAAACTTACTTACTTTACGTAATAAATTTGGATTTAAACAAGAGATTTCAACTCGAAGATGGTAAAATTAACATCATGAAAGGTAATTAGAATTCTTTAATAATCAAATCGAGCAAAAGAACATTACCGCTCCAAGTAGCGTCTCTTTACTGTACTTGATTTTAATGAGCTGAACGGAACACCACGACAAATACACAGTTAACATTTAAACACCACATAGTGATATACTTATAGAAAATAAAACTTATTACAAATATTTAAGTATCATATCTCGTTTCATTTAATATTAATTTAAATCGAATTGATGCAAACAAGGGTTCACTTGAATTCCAATGGTAAAATTTAATATTGAAGCCTGAAAGATAAGCCTAAGTCAAGGTGCAAATTACGACGAAATTGTTTAAGATTAAATTGAAAGGTGTTTAATATCAAATGCATACTATTAAGATGAAAAGAATCAAAACATATTTAAAAAAATCCACGTTACACTATTTGGCCAGAATATTCAAGGGCTAAAAAAATATTTCAAATAATTTGGGTTCGCTCTATTCTATTCAGCATTTCGATTCGATCAATACTTCACATAGTTATACAAAACGATGGATCAATTGATTAAAGAGCAAGGTAATAGAGAAGCGGAAATAGACAGCCGTAGAAAAAATTATAAAAAGGCAAATAAATCGCAAAAGGCTAATCCTGGTTACTTAAAAAAGCGCGTTGAACTTTTGGAAGTTGAATGAGAATTGTATCAGAGCAGAGCCAATGTGCTTACCTACCACTCACTCATCGGTTCTTCGCCTACGGTAGAAAAAGCACGAGTTAATCGAATTTAGTTTTTGGCTATTGAACTTCCCTAAAACAATTCAACATAAAGCAACCCGCCACATGTTTCAACTTAGCTAATCGTTCAGTCAAAGCAGCGCACTGAGCTTCATTTTACTCGGCCACAGGGTGCGATACTGAACGAGCGCAAGCGCACCACCCTCGCCCAATTCCTTCAGCTTCAGTCGAGCACAGCAGTCCACTGAAATTCACTTCACTTCAACCGTTGACTGGTGGTTTCGCTTGATTCAATGAGAAAACTAATGTGTTTCACTTCGACCGCTCTGCTTGAAAGGAAATCGCTTTGTTCCCGTCAAGCTGTTGTGTCGTCAGTCGTGCACAGTAAGGAGCTGGCAAGCTTCAGTCTGTGGGGTGGTTGGGTGGTGCGCTTTCGTATGAATTTTTCTGGGCCACACTTTTCTCAAATTGCAGTCGCCTGAATTGAACCTCTTCACATTGCGACGATTCAATGCTGATGTTGGTCGGCAATATTGAGTGAGCGAGGCGCTGGGCGTCAATCTTCAATGCTGAAAACTCCACTGGCTTGGACGGTTGGCATGCGCTTGGTGTAAAATCTGCAGTGGCCGGCGTGAAGGGCCTCAAGGAAACTCAGGAACATTTCCGTTCAATCAACTTTGGAACGGAGTAAACTGCAATGACTGAGTGCAGCCGTTGTTGGCAAGTTAAGAATGCCACTCGCTTAGTCGCTTCACGTGTTCAACCTCAGTGCGGAAATAAATCGAATTGAATTGGGAAATTAACTTGTGCGTGTAATCTCTGTCTGACTGCAGGTGACATTTCTGGATATTGTTTGGTTCGGTGGTTGCCGATGATATTGTCCTGATATGTTCAGGAAAGCACCCCAATACACTGGCTGAGGTGTTACAACACGCCCTCTCCAAGACTTCCTCATGGAATGATGGGTGTGGTCTAGGTATAAACCCTAACAAAACAGAGTTAATACTCTTCTCTCGGAGGCATAAAACACCTCCTATTAATTGCCCTACACTAGACGGGGTTAGGCTGGAACTGTGTAACCAGGTTAAGTATCTAGGTTTAGTCCTAGATAGAAAACTTACCTGGAAGCCTAACATCCAAGAAAGAGTACGGAAAGCTACAGTAGCGCTGTATATAAACTACATCGTTACGATCACGTGTCCTCTTTTTCTAGTACACTTTTGGGTTGTAGTTTAAACCAATTCATTAAATATCGTACAGTGGTTTTCCTTCGTAATTTGATGACGTCTGGGCGGCCGGAGTATCTCTTTAGCAAGATTTCTTTTGCAAACCTCGTCAAGGACAAGATCGCTAATTCTACCTAGATTCACGGTCTTGCAGTCAAAAAGATCATTCTTTGTTCATGCGATCAAACTTTGGAACTCTCTGCCCCCGGATTTGAGACTCACAGCTGCAATGACTACTTTCAAAAGTAAAGCCTTAGAGTACTTCAAAACCAGCTAAATTTTTCTGAACTAAAATTCTCCTTTGTTTTCCGCGGTTTTCAAATTCTTTTTCGTTTCTTTCTTTTTTTTTCTTTCTTTAATTTTTTTTCCCTCTTCTCGTTATGAAGGAGAAATTTAAGTCAACAGAACAGTTCTTTAGTTTGCATTTTTGTAACAAATTTATTTTTCAGTTTTTCTTTTTTATTACATCTTTTGTAAAGTTAATGGATTTGTGAATTTGATTCTTTGTGCATATTAATATAAGTTTTGTCAACTTAAATGTACTGGAATAAAATAGTATTGAATTGAATTGAATTGAACTCTGGTAGGAGTCTACACTGGCCGCTTCTCATAGGAGTGCATAAGCACTGGTCTCCAGCACCGACCTGTGTAGACACTGTCAGGAATCCGACAAAAAGCAATAAGCAGCTACATCTTCAAGGATATAGAAGAAGCTTCTAGGTACAACATTGGGAGTATTCTGAAGTTCGCTACAGAGACGGGTATCTTTACTTTAAACAAAGGCAGCGATTCGACGACTGCAGTACAACGTCTGTAGGGTATAGACACCCAAATGTGGTAACTATCTGTGGTCAGAGCGCAATATATACGAGGTCACTATAAGCTAACCTAACGTAGCATATCAGTTGATTAGATTTATTGTAAATTCAACGTCTTTGGGAGATCAAATCGTGTCTATGATGTTTTTAAATCCATTTCGCAGTACTTCTCTAAAGATAACCTAGTCAGTATTTTTAGGCTTCATGTACTTTTTAGTTCCTTTGATAGATAGGCAAATATAAAGCTTGTTGTATATGGTCCAATGGTTCGTACGAGACTGGCCAGCCTCAAGTTTAGTGTCTCCTTTCGTTGCTCATTATCAAAGAAAGAGTCATATCAAGTAGTGATTGTAGGTTGTAGTTCAGAAATAATAAAAAAAGGTATTAACCCCAACCAATTGGTTTGGAAGAGTCATACCTCAATAGGATTCTCAGAATAATTAGAAATCGTCACCTCGGATGTGCTTCCAAGTTATTTTTCCCCAACGTTATTTTAGGCTTCCAACGAGGCATGTAGACGGACTGTATTTACACTGACTTCAGTAAGGCCTTTGATAAAATTCCTTACTCCGCAATTTAGTTTAAAAGTGAAAGGCTGGGTTTCCGCCCTCTGTTGCTCGGTTGGATTTCCTTCTACTTAAGAGTGAGGACATATTTAGTGTCGTTCCGTGGCTCCATCTCAAGAATTTTCAGGGTTTCATCTGTTGTGCCGGAAGGTAGCCATCTCGGCCCACTTCTGTTCGTTCTTACCATTGATGACATTGACCCTCTAATCTAGCACTGTAATGTTCTGATATAGGCAGACGACATAAAGCTATCCTCCTATGTTAAGGATATTTGTGACTTTGCCATTATTCAAGAGGACTTAGGCAATATCTTACAGCTCAATTTTGAGTAATGTGAGGTTATGTTCTTTCTCAGAATCATCAATCGACAAGTATTACAGCTTTGCGGGGAAAGACGTCCGTTACGTGCTGATCATCAGGCCCGTAGAGACAAATTTCGGGCCCGGGGGGTACCACATACGGGCCCCCGCGAAAGGAATTTCGGGCACGGGACTAAGCGTTTATGGGCCCTTATACAATCGAATGAGGGACTTTCAATTTAAAATCTGCCTAGTATATTACACTTTTTCGATCGTGAAACATTTTTTTATATATATAATTAAAATGGAAAAAAATTTCTGTTGATGACTTAGATGACCGGGCCCCTTTTGAAAGCCCGGGCCCGGGGGGTTTACCCCCCCCCCCCACTCGGCGGCCCTGCTGATCATAACTGATCTTGAGGTAAAAGTCGATAGGAAACTAGATTTACTTTGCTTATTAATTATATTGCATCTAGAAGTAGCTTAATCTTTGGCTTTGCAAAGCGTTGGTCTATAGAGCTCTTTAGTTAGGTCTATTCTAGAATATGCATCTCAGTTTGCTGTGTATTACGAGCTTATCGAATCAGCGCAGCGTAATTTTGTTAGATTTTCATTAAAAGAGCTCCCATGGTATGATCCGTTTAGACTTCCACACTATACCGATCCTCTCCATTTCCTTGGAGACAAAGTTGGATTAATTTGTTGAGTGGCAAGATCACCTCGCCATGGTTCCAGTGTTCGAGGCTATGTGAGTTTTGGATAAGAAATTACAAAAGTCGACCCAGTCTCTTGGCTGTTTTTAGGCTCCCAGCAACGCAAAAAAAAACAAGACATCAAATTTCACTCATTCCCCTTACTCTAATTCCCTTCGGGGCAAAGCCATGCTAACGCATAATAGGGTTGTTCTCTGGACTTTGGCTACATCATAAAATAAAAGTATAAAAATAAAGTTCTTTAGGCAGATCCAACATGGATCCCGAAGGCTGCCTTTGTAGCACGTTGACCCCTCTAGATGAAATTATGGCAGGCATAGACCAACCGATTATGCAGGGCTGTTAATGCATGTCCCAATTTCAATCTAACCCTTAACAAGGAATCACTGAAGAACTATCTATTCTCTGTGCTCCCCTGACTCTCTCTGTTGCCTGTTGTGTCTCCTTTAATGTTTTATTTTTTTACTATCGATCCTCGGAAAGCCAATGTTAGATCTGACTAAGTTAGAAAGCAGATCGGTCTACGAGCTGGTGATGCTTTACAATGTGATCAGCTTTACTTAAGTAGTAGGGAGGATTATCACAATAGGCCTTACTGCCCGCGGCGCTTCAGTATACCTCACTTTTCCGTTTTAGACATAAGATAACGTAACATAACAGCTGCTCCTGGATACTTAATGCCATGAACGGCAAAATAGATAAGCTTTTCACTGTAATTGAAACGTAAGCGTTTGGAACACTTTCCTTGAAAGGACATACATTTCTTCAAGAATACTTAGTATGCCTGTTGCACTTGATGATATATATGATATATAGGTGACGCTTGCGAATCTTGATTTGGCTTTTCTCGCCTCTGGTTTTAGATAAGTAAATTATTATATTTTCGGAGCTCATTAGTAAAATCACTTCAAATATCACTTCTTCTATAAATTACAATCATACGCTACTTATGCGGTTCCACTTCTCCTCTGCTTCTTTACTTCCGTACTCCTTCTTTGCATTCTTGTCGTAAAAACAGGCGCCGGCGGCGGGCGGGTGATTTTTATTGAGAAGAAAAAGCTAAGTCTTACCATCACCTAGATTCTTGCTGCTCTGGGTAAATCAGTTGTAATGGGGGATGTTCTCCTGTTGTTGTAGGTAACTTTGACTCACCTATGGAAATCGGCGATTTTCACTATTATCAAATAAACTTTTATTGAAACCTAAAATTATGTCCACTTGTATGCTGTCGCTTTGTGGACTATTTCCCCTTTTCGTAGTATCCAACGAACCAACAACAACGGAAACACGTTTAACCGAACGCCCACCTCCAAGTATCTAGTAAATACCTTTTAAAGACCGCTGTGCATTGGAATCAATGGATAATAAATAACTCCTCAAACAAGAACCAGCATTCTCTAACAGCCACTGATATCAAAAATCATTTCCTTTCCACTCCAGCCATCACGTAAACCCATTTCTGCGATGTAACCAAGACAAAAAGCAGAAGGACCAAAAAACGTTTCCCAAGAAAAGCTCTGAAGAAGGTTATCGGTATCCCAAATCATATTATGTGGCCAGGGCAACAACAAAAACTACAAGGACTTTTCCCCTAAAAAACAAAGTCTGCCCCCTTAATAGCTACAAAAAGAAAGTGCCAAGAGAATTTCCTCACGTCAGCGGGAAGTCACTGAAGAACATAAGGAGTGGGCACCAGGCGGGTGGTCGTCTCTTTTAAAACGTTTCCCAAAGACACAATGGCAAAAAGAAAGGAAAAGATCATAACACGATCTGGGAATTTGGTTGCGAGAGTGGAGGGTGGTAGCCAAAACAACACTGTTGGAGGGAGAAAAGACAATCGCCCATAAAAATCGTCACCAGCTACTACCCAAACGAAAAGTGGGGATTGACGATAAGAACGTTTTCAGTGGAGGAAGCTCTATAATGTCCTTGAGAACCCGCGCTTGGCTAACTGACTGGAGGACTTGGTTGGCTCGTTTGTTTCATGGTGTCCCCAACAATGGCATTCGAGCTCCAGTTTATGAGGAATAAAATGAAAGACGACTAAGGGGAGTTTTGTTTTACTCCTTTCGTTTCTTTCTGGAGGACTATAAGGGCAAAGATATCTCTGTTTACAGTTTCGTTCAAATACACACTCGCAAAAGGTGCAGAACTGTCATTGTTGAGACAAGAAGGTGGCAATAGAATTCCCTTTCTTTGATATCTTGTGTGACATTATCCTCTTGCCATATTCATGATGTCCTTTTGCCTTTTTATTTATTTTGTTCATTATACTCTTGGTCGTAGCTATTTCTTGACCGGATATAGAAGATTCATATCGCGACCATGAAGATGTCAGAACAAGGACCGTATGGGTGTTTTATGGCTACGGAAATACTTTTTTATGAATCCTCCTTTTCTTACATCTGTCTAACCTAATACGAAAAGAAACGTTCGCCAAAGGATATTATGGGCAATGAATCACCGTTATGGAATTTCATTACGATGGGGTTTTGTTAGATTCCATAAATGGAGGGGGTGGCTTAAGAATCAAAATTCGAAAGACAGTAAATTTAAAGTAGATGTGAATATATTTGTTTTAGATAAACCTATTTCTTGGAGCCTTCATACTCCAAGTCAGGGTTTGCTCAGAGATTTGGTTATAGTCTATAGCAAGTATACCTTATTAGCGTTAACAAAGTACTCTGTATAGTTTTATCCTTTTCTTGATAGAGTCTGCAAGAATATGTAGTTAGCGACTCGTCTACATTTATATCTAAAAAAAACGCGTTGGATTGCCTTTATATCGAAGTGACTCTTGATTAATCCGTCGTCCTGTCATATCAAGGGACTTATGATTCTGTTTTCGTAAAATTTAATCGAGTTTGTGGGTTTACAGCCACAAGTGAATCTGGACGCTTCAGTATATATTGGCTTTATTTTTTTTATTTAACGTTTCACACAACATCTACAAAGGCTTAAGTTTTAAATGGTTCAATATTGTTAGGGGGTTTATATTTGGTAACTCTTTATAATTTTTGTAATCGGAGATTATTCAAACCTTCCTTTAACGCTTGCAAATATCTGTAAATCTGTCTCCATGCCGTATCACAAAAACCTGGTAGAAGGGCTGTAGAGTAAATTACGTACGTAGAACAAATACTAAAGAAACTGAGACTCCCCATTAAATGTGCTACTCTAAAATAATCTAAACTAAACAGGTCCTTGAATGGAATCCTGTGCTAATTCATTTACTTTTGGAATAAGAACTCAATTCATTATCTTGCGATGAACAAAATTTGTAGATGTATTAGAAATAAGTAGGTACACATATATCATTTTATATATAAAAGTCATTATGAGTATGTTTGTTCCACATCTGCTCCTAAGCCTTCTACTACTTTACCCCGTCTGACATGGTGCTGATCTACAAGTCCAATATCAGGCCTAGACTCGAATATAATTCCCATATTTGGGCAGGGGGCGGACTCACCGCATTGTCCGCGTTTGAAAAAGTGCTACGTAAGGCTATTAAGGTTATTGGCGATCCCTCAATCTCTGAGAGCATTGACTCTCTGGAGCATCGACGGAATGTCGGCTGTCTCTCACTCTTCTATCTCTATTTCAACGACCCCAACTAAATTGCTTGCCTGGTGCCTTGTGGACACATCGCAATACAAGAGTTTTAAGTCGCTCTTCCACCACTCCACTCTTCAGGTAAAATTTGACGGTATCGTAAAATTTCGGGAATCTTTTTTAAGCAGAACAACACGAATGTGGAAAAGTTTACCATCTTCTGTTTTTCCCTCATATTATGAGACCGACAATTTCAAGCGAGGTGTATATAGACATCTCCTTCACCCAACTTCTTAACCCATTTCCCTTAGCTTTAATTCCTTTCCTGGCTAGACTGTGCTTTACCATCATAGGACATCCCCTGAGCTTTAGCATTATCATAAAAAAATCCACTGAATCGATTTCAATCAAACATGGCGCCCCCGAGAGAAGGGTAGGGATGTGATAGTACCTTATAAGTGAAGAAGAAATAACAATTCGTTCCACATTCCTTCATTTTGTATCATTCTACTATGTTTTAGCCTTTAATACATCAGCAGAAGATGGGACATAACTATTTAAAGAGGAGGTAAGTTACTAAAAAGCATTCCACAGACGCTTCCCATTATGTTTTGGCCACAAGGGGTTACAGGAAGTAGAGAGCACATAGGTGCTTAACGACACCCCCGCGAAGCTGCTGTTAGGTATTACCTCGCGGGGCTCTCCAGCTATCATGCTGTCAACGTGTTGTATTATACTGCAGTCTTCTTAATTCCTTTTGGACGTTCATCCTTCATCGCTTTGGAGCATATATTCAATTATTTCCAATAGCCTCGGTATGTTTACAAGCCAAGCCTAGACGCGCGGGCAGTCAAATACTACATGTTCATCGTCTTCCTCCTGATCTAATATATATATATAATCTATAATCTCGTCCACACAGGATTATGGAGCTGGCCAGAAGCAGCGAGACATCGTTAATATAAATTATAAAAAAGAGCGGCCCAAGGATGCTAACCTGAGGCACCCCAGAGGTGACTGAGTCTTCACTGTACCGCTCAAGTAGGATGACAGCCACTCAACAAAGAGCGACGGAAAACCGAGTAGGTAGAGCTTATGAATGAGAATACCATGATTTATCCTATCAAAAGCCTTGCTGAAGTTTGTGAATGTGCAGTCGTAAATTAGTGATGGTTAATTTATCCTTAATGAAGCCGTGCTGGAAAGAGCCCATGTAATCTCTACAATGCAAGCGGAGCACGTCACTAATTAGAGTCTCTAAAGCCGTCGCAATGTGGGATAAATTAGCGATGGGTCTATAATTAGATATGACTGCTTTTTCTCCCTTGTTGTGGCGGGGGACTATCACAGAATCCTTCCAGAGCCCCGGAAAACGGCCGCAGCGCAAAGACAGATTAAATAAATGACAGAGGACAGGGGTAACCGTAGGGTATCACCTTCTTAAAAACGCGGCGGTGACACCGTCGGGACCGCATAAAAACATATCAGGCAGATTCAACAGGTAACACTATTCAACAAAATATGGGGTCATGATTTTCCCTGGGCAGCTCGGGGTCATTTTCGTAGTAGAATCCGTAATAGAATCCGAATCAGAGGTCAGAATTCGGCCACCACATCAGGATTTTTAGATATTTAAGGTTATGTATTCGAAAAATGGGTTTTTGGATACTTTTGAGGTTATGTACAAGGTGGAAGAAATTTTTTGGTCTTTTCCTTCTAGTTTCATAATTTAGTACTATTCTTACCCTTCAAAATAAGCTATGGAGCGGTCACCTACGATCTTTTCTTGCAAAGTTACGACCATTTTAAGTTACGAAGTTCATATATCATATAAATAGCCCTCCATAGCTTATTTTGAAGGGTAACAATAGTACTAAATTATGAAAGTAGAAAAAACGACCAAAAATTTTTTGCATCCTGTACATAACCACAAAAGTAGCAAAAAAAAACTATTTTTCGAGTGCATAACATCAAATATCTAAAAATCTTGACGTGATGGCTGAATTCTGACTTCGGATTCGAATTCAACGCAGCAAATTACTACGGAAGTAACCCCCAGCTGCCCGGGGACAGAATCTTGTTGTCCAGTGAATCTAAGATGGCTGCGTCGTCGAAAACCAAGTCTTTTGCGTCGAGGAATGTGAGTGGAAGCCTTGTCAAGTGGGTGAAGTCTGAAAAAGTGATATCACATAAAGCGGCACTAAAAAAGTCAGCGAACGCTTTGGCCACCTCAAGAGGGTCCTTGCTCTCGCGGTCACTCAGCCTCAGCGAGGAGGGGTATCCGTCGGTGTATCGCTTAGAGTTAATGAACTTCCAAAGCTGTCTAGGATTGGTGTGTAAAGTGGATTTTGAGTCAGACAGAAATTTGCTAAATGACGCTTGAATATCAGAAGAAAACCGAAGGTTAAGGTCTTAGTAAGCCAGGTAGTCCTCGTCGTGCCTGGAGGAGCAGAAGCTTTTCCAAGCCATTCTCTTCAGATTTTTAAGATATCTCACATGGTCGTCCATTCAAGGCTGAGATGAAAATAAGGAGCCAGAAAAGAAGATTGGCACATACTGCTTGAAACAGGTATAAAGGACGTTATAAAAAGAGTGGATGGCTCAATAGCTGTAACTGGAAAAAATCGGCAGACCTGAAGTTGACAAGACGGGGAGGAGAAGCTCTCAGAAGCATCAAATCACAAAAGAACCGGCAGTAACAGAATGGTGACTGGACTCTGACACCAACGGGGTTTGGCTAGCTCGCATGAACGAGCTAAAAGAAAACTAGGTCGAGATATCTGACCGAGTCGTTAGAGACGTCATTGCAATGAGTTAAACAAGCGGAGGTACAGGTGTCCAGGAAGGACACCACATGCTAAGGAACACAAGACTTGATAGAACGTTGATAGTCTCTCAGTCTCGGAAGACTGGACCTAGCCGACGGTTAATCGAGAAAACTAGGTCGAGAAATCTGCCCGAGTCGTTAGAGACGTCACTAATACAAGCGAAGGTACAGGTGTCCAGGAAGGACAGTACATGCTGAGAATAAGACGGTGTTAGCCCCTCAGTCTTGGAAGACTGGAAGCAACCGACAGCCGGAATGTTGAAATCGGCGAGAACAATAGTCTCATCGGGAACGTAGGTGGTGAAAACGTAAAGAGTTCTATGAAGGAACTTCATGGCGATGCAAAGTAGCTTCAGGATTTCGGAGTGAGTAACCTGTACGATATGACATGGGATTATATTACTGATAACGTTGAACATGATTTTAACACAAATTTTTTCTGAACTAAACAATTCCTTAAGTGCAGCTGTTCAGATTCTCTACTATCATTCCTGAATGCTTTGCAAACATGCCACTTTTGACGCAGAGTAGCGGTGCTGCTCTGATGCACTTGCTTTCCAACGTTTTCAAAGAGGTCCATACTCTACACAAAACAAAAGATTCATCCAAATCGGGCTACGTGTCACAAAGTTATGCGCGGTCATTCATAAAATACACTTCAAAAATGTGATACTGTGGCTACGTGGATTACAGTTTATCTGCTATAAGATGGTGTTCATTGCCAAATTTTGCACCTTTCTTCAGATCCGGTATAAAGGCAGCACTCTTGGAAAGATAAAAGTCCAGATGTTTCTCATCTGGTCGTGATTAGGTGACTTGTTCAATAGGGAACAGGGCGTGTTTTTCTAATTCTTCCTGATGAGAGTAAGATACATAATACTTTTTCGATTTTTGATTTTATATTCCTATATACTATAATACAATGGGCCATTCTTAAGGTCTATGTGAGGGATTATTTACTGACCAAACACCACCACTCTGCACGAATGCAGGTTCAAAGCTACCTTTATACGTAACCATCACAAAATACACCATCAGAACCGAAAATAATAGGCGCAAATTACTCCACAATAGTATGCTGAAATTTTAATAAAAACCACTTAAACAAACCACCATGAAACCACCGCGATTTGAATGCATCGCGAATAAATTGAACAAAAATGTAATCAGTGAAAAGAGTCACTCAATTTAGCAAAATAATTGCTGACCTAGCGTTAGTCCAACAATTAGCAAACAATCAGCCATCGAATGGACAAAAACTGTTCACAAAATGCATTTTGGGTGTCCTTTTTTACTCGAAACCGTAGAACAGTTCCCACTAAACCCGAAAAAGGCGAATTTTTCTCTATGGACAAACAATGCAGTCCTCGACTGCAATTGAATCAAATTGAAGGGGCTTGTTCGAAAACCGAAGGGATAACTATGCCCAGCTGCAATGGCAAAACGTTACCGATTGTGGCGAAAGACAATCAACAATCAACCCTACGTGAAAAGGTGCTAAATGGCTTGTATAACATAAATAAAATCTTGATCCTGATGACGGGTAATATACTAAAATTAGCATAAATGTGAACAATTTCTAAATAATCCCGAAAATCATCCTCTTGATTTTACAAAATAGAAATGAAGGCGGTAGTCGACACTGCCACATATCCCCGGAATTTTGACCCAATAAAAGGCTCCAATTTAAGACACATCACGAACGCACCCACCTTCGTTAATCTGAACAAAGAGAAATTCTCCGTATCCGATATCATGTCCACAATACAACATTTTGTCCTTTTTAAATCGAATAAAAAATAAATAAACTCAGAGAAAGTTGATTTTTCGCATTCAAATTTGGTCCTGTTTTTGGAGTCGGAAAAATTCTCAAAGTAAATTTACCGCCCAATTTTTGTTCGTCGTCGTTTCGTTTTTTTTTTCATTCAATTTATTTTTAGGATAAATTCCTGTTGTATCCCTTTTTTGTCCTGACACCCACTTCCTCCTTCATTACGGCCCGGCATTCTATTGTACTCTGAAAAGATAAAACGTGACATGGTTGGCAAATTATTATTTACGAGTTGAATGCAGATTTTGGTTGGACTCCTCTGTTTTTGAGTATTCACCAACCACCGGGAGCTCTCTGAATTCATCGACAATTGGCTTTTGTTGAAAATTTTCAGCCATAAAATAACTTCTAAATGGGATATACGCCTGACTGTATACATCTCCTCCGTGTGTTCGTGGATTAGGCGTACCATTTTATTGTTATTAATTTAATCGAGTTTTGTACAACTTTTTGGTGTTGTTTAATTTGACACTCGACCGGGCCGCGATGTGTTTATAAAATAAATAAATTCAAGCTTGAATGAACTTTAAAGTCGAGGAATTCATCGTAAGGAGTTTGATAAAAAATAGTGTCCCAAAGCGGATGCCATTTTTCTTTGTCACCAAGTTGTCCAAATTTATTACCTTTAGACTAGCAACACAGTTGATTAAAGTTTAGCTAACACTAAATGGGGAATACATACTACCTGGAGACTGCAAAATAAAACGGGCTGTGGAGTATGGTGCGATTAGATAGAAAGTCGGACGGCCTAATAGAAGCGGAAGGGATAATGGAGCGAATACCGATCTTTTAAGGAAGACTTGTCAAAGATGCAGCCCGTGGGTCGCATGCGTCCTTCAACACATATTTCTGCGGCCCCGCTTTCTTTTGGAAAACAAGTGGAAAGCGGCCCGCAAATTAATCTGTTGGTCTTTCTGTCGCCACCAGTCCACGTTCGACCAACCCTCTTTGTGCCTGGCGCCCACGCCGCACATCTTTCGCTCCCATCGCTCTCTTGCAACGAACAATACATTTTTTCATAATGTTCTTTAGAAAATAAAGCTTTCTATGAAGATTGAAGTTTTTGTTCTTATGCGGCCCACACAAACAACATAATCCTTGTTTATTAAGCCCATCTTAGCCCTTGAGTTTGACATGCTTGTTCTAAGGTTTCGCAGGAATAGAAATACAGACACAATGATCGCTATCTGGCCATCCTGAACTACTATCATGAGGGTTCCATCCTGGGGCCCGTCGTTGTGATCATGGCCTACGTCAGGGTGTAGGTTAGATTAGGGTAGTGGCTATCGCCAAGTCGATCAGCCTCACATAGACCTAAGAAAAGTTCGTTGTTACCACATGCGCGGGACTAGAGATGGGTAACTCAAATCTGAACCGGCTCAAAGATCCGGCTCTTTAAAGTGAGTCAAGTGAACCAGATCTCAGTTTAGTCCCGTGACGGATCCCGAAGAGTCATTTTTCAACATTTGCATCAGTTTGATTTGATTCTTCTTGTTGACTAATGAGATTGAGCGCTCATAAGAAAAGAATGAAAGAAAGAGAAATACACTAAAAAACAGAAGAACCTGGAACTAAAATTTCTGCAAGAACTACAACTGAAGCAAACGCAACACTTACAGTCTTCGTTCTAGAGACAAAATGTGTGAAGTTGACAATTTTCAGTGACTCTTTCGTACCGTCTCTTGGAGCCGTACTCATAGGGAAAGAATGATATAAAGAGGAATACACTAAAAAACAGAAGAACCTGGAACTTAAAGTTCTGCAAGAACTACAACTGAAGCAAACGCAACACTACGGTCTTCACTTTAAAGAGAGCCTCAAGCTGAAAATTTTCAGTGACTCTTTCGTACCGTCTCTTGGAGCCGGATCTTTTAAAAGAAGCAGATCCGAAGAGTCGGTTCGCTCAAAAGATCCGTTTTCCCTTCTCCAGCGGGACGGTATCTGAATATCAGTATAGGGTTTATTTAGAACCATCCACAGCTGTTAATAAATCGAAGAAGGTGCTTTAGTCCTATATTAGTAACCTCGTCCAGTCCATTGGGGAAGTACGTTTGTAACGCTTTGTACCTTCTCCTGGCCAGGCCTGGCCTGGCCTGGTCTTTTCTTAGCAAGCTGAATAACCTTAAGGTCAACTTCTCTTTTCAGTGACTCTAGAGACCGGCTGATCGACCTGTCTATACAGGAAGCGTTCTTTTTTTGCAAGCACGTCAACCGCCTCATTGCCCTGTATCCCACTATGACCCGGGATCCAGCAGAAAGTTACCTTGTGCCTTGCTCTTGAGTTCTGGAGACTATTGTGATACCTACGTACCAGCTGTTACCTTATAACGTTTGAGTCCAGCGCCTTTATTGCCTCTTGACTGCCTATATAAATTCTAATGTCACTACCATTAGGTAGATTTGGGCGTGATAATAACATCCTTGCCGCTCATTTTATGGTCAAAGTTTCTGCTTGAAACACACTGCAGTAGTCCGGCAATCGAAACTACGTATGTTTAGGCAATCCAGCTTCTACCACGTCCGACATTTTCGATCCATCAGTGAAGAACGCTTTATCTGTCATGGTGACATGACCATCATCCCCTAACTAAACTAAGTGTAAGGATATTGTAGTCGGTGTTCACCAGCAGTAAGTTTTTAGGATAGACCCCTAGTATACTGCTATGTCCGTGATTAGATCTTTTCCAACATTTAGAGTCTTTTAGTCTGCAAGCAGCTATACTTTTACAGTAGACGTCAAGTGATGGAAGGTGGAGCATGGTCTCCAATTGCCAAGCTTTCAAGCTCGGTCTCAGTTTCCTTATATGAATGATCTTACGGACTAGGCCGTGACTATCGGAGGCTACTGTAGACTGAATAATTCTCGCCGTTAACCTGCTCGGAAACTGATTATCTAACAGTAGCTCCAGGGTTTCTAGGCTCAATAAAGTTCAGTTTCCGCCTTTCTATGCTACGTAACGTACCTGGTGTTATTGAGAGAATCTTAAGCAAACGATCCGACTTGGCGTTGCTTTTGTTTTGTGTTTTTTTTTCTATAATAGTTTGTCTATGCTTTCACCAACTTACTATTTTAGCCCAACGATATATGACTTTAATATATTAAATATGTTGGTATAAAATACTGAGGTTTCAAACCATTTTTGTTTACAACTGAGTTACATGTCAGCTACTTCTTCAGCATTCAGAAACGCTAAGGATTCTGCTTTCACTCTGGAGAGTACGGACTTCGATCTTGTTCTATATTAACCAGCATATTCCGTAACTCTTGCATGGTACAGGAGAAACATTTTTCCCGATTATCTGTAAGACGACTTTGAAATTTAAGACGGGTTCCAAGTGACGGATACTACTCTGCGACACGATACTACTCTGCCAACGGGTATAAAACCTTTGACTATCGTGTAGAAAGCCAACACGTTATCCGTAACAGTACTAACGACTATGCATGTCTGCTATAAAAAAAAACAAATAGTTTCATTTTTTTAGGTAAACTCAATCAGTCTTAATCTTATTTCCAAACCATCAAAGACCAACATATACACAAACTCAGTCTGGCTTATGAATACTATCAACGTCAACCACCATCAAATACCTTTCAACGACAAAACATTTATATGCTTAAAATATCACCGTAATTATTACGAAACTCAATTATTACATTCAAAACTGCAAAATTCATTTCACTACTCAGCGAGGAGTAATAACTCAATAAACTTACCTCACAGGTGTGCCATAACAAAAATAGCAGGTGACAGTGGAGCCTGCAATGGAAAAAAGTAAAAAAAAATAATAAAAATCCAATAGATCTCTGTCCAGGCTATTTTATTTAGCCTGCAGTGAAATCGTTAAGCGAAAAAAGTCCTAACAAGATGTACTTTTTCACGTCTACTCACAAAGCTTGAATAGCGACATAAACAACACAACGACAACGTGGCAGTGCCATAGATGGCGTCCGATTTCGAGTTGGGGAATAAAAATTGCAAGCAAAGAAAAATAAAAGACATGAAAAAGGACTTGTGATTGCAGGGATAAAAACTGAGAAGGAAAAATATATTTCAGGCATTGCGAAAATTTTAAAAAAGTGGTATAAATGGGAATAATGGAGTTTTAAATAAATTACCCGGGCAACACTACGGAGCTACAAAGTAAATGAGGCAACTTTTCGCTTCGATTGACAAGAAAATTTATTTTTTCCCTGAGGCGCGCCTTTCTGCATTACCAGACAAGGAAATTATTTTAAATATAATTTTTAGAAAAGGAGTGCAATAATGGTACCACACCACACCATGCAACTATACCTTTGCGCGTTGGAGGAGGGTGGGGGGGGGGGCTGCGTGCATATATAAATCTACCAGCAGTTCAGAGAATGGCAACTCTCCTGATAACAGGTGCCCTTAGAACCACACCTTCTAAAGCCCTGAACACTATTCTCCATCTTCTACCGTTGGATCTCTATGGTAAGCAAACCGCATCCTCGGCCGCCATTAGGCTTAACTCAATCCAGCCCTGGAAGCGAACTGACTTCGGTCACTCCAAAATATTAAACAGAAGAACTACCAACAATATCGACTATACCTCGCCCAAGCGTTTCTTTGGAACAAAATTTGACTCCTTCTTTCCCACCAGATCGGAATGGGAAAAAGGTCCTCCCCAATGGGGGGAGTCGGTGCATCTCTACATCGACGGCTCCAAAATGGAAGGCAAAGTGGGTGGAGGCATCTTCTCGGAACATTTGGACCGCGATGTCTCATTCCGCTTGCCTGACTACTACAGCGTGTTTCAGGCGGAAATCATGGCTATAAAGGTAGCTGCGGGCCGCCTGAATCATCTAACGCTACCCACAGATAATATATGTATTTTCACAGATAGTCAGGCCGCTATTAAATCCCTCTCGGGAGTATACACCACCTCCAAAACGGTTATAACATGTCGCTCAGCACTAAATGACATATCTGAGCATCTGAAAGTGCGACTCATCTGGGTGTCTGGACATAGTGATATTCCGGGCAACTGCAGAGCCGACGAACTAGCGAGAATCGGCATTACTCGTCCTGATTCGGACATTTATCATCAGCTGGGTAAACCGCTGGCCACATGCAAACTGGAACTCTTACAGGAGTCTCACAGGATTGCAAACATTAATTGGCAGGAGGAACACATCTACCTAATTACCCGACAGATATGGCCAAAGCTCGACCCTAAACGGTCAAGGGAGCTCATCTTACTCGGACGCAAAACAATTAGCAGTACCGTGGCCGTTATCACGGGTCACTGCCTCATAGGCAAACACACCGATAGACTGGGCGCGCCCTCAAACGACTTCTGTAGGAGTTTCCATGACGAAGAGGAAGAGGAAACCATACTCTACCTCCT
Organism: Leptarthrus brevirostris; assembly: GCA_964036015.1. Lineage (NCBI taxonomy): Eukaryota > Metazoa > Arthropoda > Insecta > Diptera > Asilidae > Leptarthrus > Leptarthrus brevirostris. Next base: position 15,210,664 of record OZ038373.1, read on the forward strand.
CGGCAACTGTCCGGCCCTAGCCAACCGTAGGAACCAGTTTCTGGGCTCCTCCTTCTTTGAAGAGTTAACAGAGCTAGGCTCTACTGATGTCATGGACCTGGCTCGATTTATCAGAAGTTCAAAATGGTTCCCGACGACGAGTTAGGGCCGAACACCCTTCCCAACCTAGTCAAATCTATTTTGGTTTCCCTAGAGCTGGTCCCACTGGAAACAGGAAGCTGGTTCGGTGCACAGGGGGGAACATGTCCACCCTCCTATTACTTAGGTTATTTTTTACGGGGGTTGCTAAAGTTTTTGTAGCCTCAACGTGGTATCACAATGGGCCTCCTTGGCCTAGGTTAGGTTAGGTTAAAGTGGCTGCCTGAGAAAGGCACACTTAGGCCAAGGAGACCCATTGTGATACCATCGGTTTTTTTCGAGGCTGGGTGTCCTTGGCCTAATTGTGCCTTTCTCAGGCAGCCACTTTAACCTAACCTAACCTAAGCAGGGACACTCATACGGAACAGATCAATCCGGAGATGCCAGACGAAGTAGTTGCACCCCATGGCAATATGGAAGGACGGATCCATAAATGAAAACTAGGGGTAGGGATATCTGCCCGGATGTCGGAGGAGGTGGCTGCGAACTCGAGAAAACTTGGTGGGGAATGCAAGTCTCCTCGGCAACTATTACGTCAACGACCACGGCAATTACGACTAGGACGTCAACAACAATGACGGTGAAGACAACAGCAACAACGATGATGACGCATCTTATACGTCAAGATGCAACTCTTCATTCGGAAGACGAGTCGACGTCAACGGGTCCCTTGATGGATCGCTCTATCCTGGAAGAGAGCATGTACCAATTAAGTTTCAATTACCGTGGGAAAGGCTCCGGATTCTGAATTGATGCCGCGGAGAAAATTGTACAGACTGGGGACTACAATTCGCATTTCTAATTATTTATTTACAATATTTCATCAAAGTGCTGATTACTACAAAAAAAAACTAAATAAGAACAATGTAGTAAACTGTATAAAATCAAAGATAATGAGAGAATATATATACTGAAAATAAAAGTGCTAAAGTGTACTAAAGGTATATAAAAAGCAGAAAGTATATAAATTGTAAAGTAAAAAGTAACCTCAACAAAGCTGACTCTTCACTTGATTTCGCAATAGATGAAAACCTATGCAATCAAAAGAGAAATTAAAAAATCGCGACATCGATGTGATAGGCTCATTTAATCCATAATTAGTGCTATGAAAAGGTTACTGCAGAAAGTCGTCATTCCTCAAGGAGCGAGCCGGAACCAACATGCCAAAACAAGCTAAGAGAACAGAAGAGTCTATGGACCCCCGAATGCAGTTGAAAGCAAAAAGGATCCTTGCGTTATGTCGTCTCTTTTCAAGTGTATCCAAGTGCAGGAGTTCAAGTCTATCAACATAAGGAGGCAATAAATGGGAGTTATAATAAGGTAGGTCTCGAAGAGCGAACCTAACGAAGCTACATTAAACAGCTTCAATGCGGTTGATATGTGTCACATAGAGAATTAGCCTGACAAAAGTGCAATATAAAAGCTTTGTAATGTAAGGTTCATCAATAATAATATTCACAAAACCAAGAGTCATATTAGCCTTTTTGACTATGGCATCAAAATGATCCTCGAAAGAAAATTGGGAATTGAGCCAGACACCTAGGTCCTTAGTCTTCGTAACTCTTGTTAAAGGACAACCCTCTATGGTAAAGTTAAATTGAAAGAGAAATCTTTTTATAAAATAATATTTTAGCAGGCTGTTTTAGGTCCAGTTTGCTAGAATAATAACTTTCCTTGGCCTCACGAATAATAGAACTAACTTTATTTCTTAAGTCACGGTAAATATTCCAATACGTTCTAATTTGATATCGCTTCCATAATTAATAGGCACGGTCTCGCAAACTAATATGTCTGCGGATAGTTTCCGAAAACCACGGATAAGCTATGTTGATAACAACCCTTGCTTTTAAGGGAACATACTTTTTATGGAGATAAGTAATATAATCATTTATTACCTTTCCATTTATTATTACTTTTCCATTTGAAGTTAGGTAAGTTTTTACTCTCAGCCTATCATATATGCCTTCACTCCAGAGAAGCTGCAACTCTTATCTAATTTAATTTAAATTAATTTTCGACGGAAATAAAAGTAACTGAAGGATAATGAAAATATACCTGTATGATCAAATTAAGACCACTCGTCATTATTGAGGAATATTTTGAAATTTTAAAAACTGGTAATAAGAGTATTTATTTTTTGTTTGTTTTTTTTGTAGGGAGGTTAAATGCTTTATGCACGCTGGGGCACCCCGTCCCAGCAGTGTCGGACGCCTGTGGCGCAGTTTACCGACTAAACACCTCCCTTGCCCTCCGGACGCTAGCCTGGAACCGTTTTCCACATTACTTCAAGCTAGGTCCTTTCCTTTAGCCCGTCATTCTACCATCTCGTCTGCGGCGGCCTGCTCGTCTAGGTCTTTCTTTTTTTCCGCGTACCTGACTGTGCGATTCCACGTTTCTTCGTCGGCGATCATGCCTTGAACTATATTTTCCGGGGAGATCGCCCCTTCTAGGTGGACTCTTAGCGCTCCCCTCACGGGAGCCCATCTCTGACACTCAAAGAAAGTGTGTTCTGCGGTGTCCGTTTGGCCTGGGCAATAGAGGCACTCCAGTGACGCTACCTTTCCCATTCGGTGAAGATACGAACGAAAGTACCCGTGGCCACTCAGGAGTTGGTTTATGTAAAAACATACCTCTCCATGCCCTCTATCGATCCAGGGGCCCAGATCACTGATGAGCCTCGCTGCCCATCGTCCCCTGTACTCCTCTCTCCATCTTTGTTTCCACCTTTCCATGATGTATGACCTTTCCTCTCTGCGCACCGTTGCCTTGTCCATTTCTGCCTTCCTGAGATAAATCGCCCTTCGTCCCCTGGCGAGCAGGTCGATGGAAACCACCCCTGCAATCACCAGGACAGCCGGTTCGGAGACAGTGTGGTACGCTGAGGCCACTCTCAGGGCTGCACGCCTTTGTACCTGGCCAAGTCTCTTCCGATATTGCTCCTTACTTAGGGCTTCCGCCCATACCTCCGCACCATACAGTAGGGTTGACTGTACTGCTGTCATCAGGAGGCGGCGTTTGCTCGAGCTTGCACCTCCCACGTTGGCCATCAGCCTGCTCAGTAATGTGTAGCAGGCTGTCATAGGTGGCGTTCCAGTGATCCGGTCCTAGTATCGATCCCTGTGCTGCCCCCTTCGTGATTTTCCTTATTCGCTGTCCTTCTTTAGTCTCGTACAACAAGCATCGGCCTTTCAGATAGTCGTACAGTATCCGCAAGAGGTAGCTCGGCACTTGGAACGAGCCCTCTAGCGCTTCAAGCATGTCGACCCATCGCGCGGAGTTGAAGGCGTTCTTGACGTCTAGTGTTACCAAAGGCACCACTCTACGCGAGTAGCGGCTATGGTCTTCAGCTTTGCTGACCGCCTCGGTGACCTCCAGAATTGCCTCCACCGTAGATAGCCCCGCCCTGAAGCCATACTGTCTCGGCAAGAGATCGCCGGCGTTTTGGATCGCTGATGTAAGTCTCGCCCTGATGAGCTTTTCGAAGATCTTTCCAGCAGTGTCCAACATGCACAAGGGGCGGTAGGCAGACGGCTAATACGGCAACTAGGAAGGTTGATAATCGGTCGGTTGAAAATCGGTCGGTTGAAAATCGGTCGGTTGAAAATCGGTCTTTATATGCCGATATAAGAGAAAAGTACAATTTCAATCCAATTCCCTTAAGTTTTTAATCTTCCAAAGGAATACCAAAAATTTGTTCAACTACGGCATAGCTTTACTTAATTAATTCCACTCAAACTCTTCACTATTTTCTATGCGCAAGAGTTGAAAATTTTTCAAGTATAAGAAAATCGTTTGACTCCTTCCCAATCCTGTTTAACACTGAAAGTCTCTAAAATGAATAACTGCGAATTACTTCCGGCACAAGAACGTTGCAAATAATCATCTCAATTCCTTGGAAACTGCAAAACTTTGACTAGATACATGGATACAGTGAACTGTAAATGCGCGAGGATATAGAATTTCCGCGAAAAACTTATCCTTTTACAGCCGACAACATCCTTTTCGATAAGAATCTTAACAGGAAAATATTTGTTGGAGTATCCTTGACAAAAGTTTTACCATGAAATTAGTTAAGAAAATGAACTTTTTGAAATTTATGTTCAGCCATTTTAAGAGGAAGTTAATTTTAAGTTTTCTGTTTTCGAGGAGTTGAAAAGGACGAGTGACTTTGTAAATTTCTTTATAGGACAAGATGTGAAAAGTTAAGAAGAGTCAAGAGTTTATTTTTTGGTAGCGGATTATAAGTGTAATTAGTTTAATTCGAACAGATTAGGTTCCATTAAGGCGGTTTTGGAGGAATGTAAAAAAATGTATTTCTTTAACGACTTACAGAATGTTGGGTTTGGGGATCGAAAATCCGGAGAGTACGTTTTATCGCTAGTATGAGGAAAATGTTTTCATTTATTTGTATACTGAGCTGGTACGATAAAATATCAAATAGCATATCAATATGCATGGAAGAGGGTTATTTTATCAATATTGAAATGCCAACGTTGAACTTAATCACAAAATATCGAATACAATTATTAAAAAAAGGCCAGAAGTTATTTGCCCAAAAATTTCGGTAGGGTATTGAAATTTTGAAGTCAAAATTCAATCAACTAACTTAAGTAATAAATAGAGTTAAAAGTAAAAATGAAAAGAGCGATTGTAAGGCTAATCAGTACACAAAGAATCAAATAATATATTTAGGAAGTCGCGTCCACCTATACTATACTACACTATGTATACTACTATAGAATTTATCCATAGTGTAGTTAAAAACCAATGGGCTTGTCTTACGTGAAAAGGAAATAGTAGTGCACTTGTCGATATTAAGGGGTAGAAAATTGATGGAGCACTACTAATGGAAATTAGGTTGGAATTCAAGAGGCTACAATCTGGTATGTCAGAAACCTTACGAACACTTTTAGCGTCGTCAGCATCACAAAGAAGTCTGGAGCTATCCAAGATAGTCGATATGTCGTTAATATAAATAATGAAGATTACAGGTACCAAATGACTTCCTTGTGGGACACAAGATATAGATATTGTCAGAGAGAGCACCCCGAAATAAAACGCCCTTTATACAATAAAACAAGTAGGAGCACAACCAGTCAACAACAAAAAGAGAGGGAAGCCGAATGAGATGAAACTGAAATCATTAAAAATTCAGTTCACCGGCCCCCCAGGCTCGACAGACAGATACAGAAAATTGAGAACTCAAGTAAGTTCGTTGTAGTTGACTTGCCCTTTACAAAACTGTGTTGAAAAGAGCCCAGAAACGGTTTGCAGTGAAAATAAAGAACATCAACAATAAAGGATTCGAGTAACTTAGAAATGCAGCACAGGTTGGCAATAGGCCTATAATTGGCAATGTCACACTTGCTAACCTGTTTATGCAGTGGAATAATTGTAGAGATCTTCCAGCGTTTAGGAAAAACGCCACGACGGATGGACAAATTAAATAAATGATAAAGAACAGGAACGAGAGACGAACTGCAGTTCTTCAGGTTCGAGACAGGGATGCCGTAAGGACCAGCCGAGAAACTGTCAGCTAGGTGGGAGATCTTATCCAACACGGTGGCCTCGTCGAAAATCAGGTTCTTGGGCTCAAGGGATGTCGGTGGGAACCTCCAGTAAAATCCTTAAGACTAGTATCACAATTATCAACCAAGAACGTAGTTTTGAAGAAGCAGCCAAAGAGGTTGGCAATCGTAAGAGGATCGCTACTACTCCTATCACCAAGGCTTAATGAAGAAAGATAATGATCCGTTTTATATTTGCAGTTTAGAAATTAACAGAACCCCCTAGGGCTATCACGCAGTGTCAAAATTATCAGAGCAATGTAAGCGAAGCCGAAACAAATTTGAGACGCAAGTTAAAATAATTCAAATAATTTGCGTCATAGAGAGATCGGCTTTTTTAAAGTTATAACGAAGATCGTTATAAGTGGATATTGGTAAAACAACAGGATCAAGAAATAGCACTATGTAAAGTGCAGGGTGAAGGCCAGTCTGGAGAACCAAAGGCGCCGAGCAACGCGTAACAACAACACCACTAGAATCTGTGGAAAACAAAAGTGCGATAAATCTGCCATGGTCTTTAGCAACTCCATAGGTCTGTGACAACCCAGACGACACGATAATGTCAACGAATGCCGATTCACGATGAGCAGCAGATAAAAGAAATGACAGCAGATGGGGCAAGTAATCGACAAAATCCCATGTAGCAAACGGTTCGTTCGTACTCTTGAGGAGTGAATGTGGAGGAATGTAGACGATGATCACGCAATAATCTGTTAACTTCAAACCACGAAAACAATTGCTTTAGGACCGCATTCATCCTATGTATGGAATCTTCTAGTAAAGCCAAAGGCTTAGATAAATATAGTTGCGCAATATCCACGTATATGTGGTAGCAATAATTTCGAAGCACAGACGGGAGGTCGTTGATGAAAATAGAGAAGAGTAGCGATCCAAGGATAGATGCCTAGGGAGCACCAATACTGACATGGAAAAATTCAGAGAAATTATTACCAGAGAAGACTTTTTGTATTCGGCCTGACAGAGGAATTATAGGTAGAAGAACTAAAGCAAATTTTTGATGGGTTTCATCAAGCCCGTTGGCACCAGATTTAAAAGTTTAAAAAGCAGTAGAAACATCCAATGCATTCACATATTCAAAGGAAATCCCCTACATGATTCCATCGAGTTTAGCATTTCATTTACGATAACATACGAATCTATAGCACCAGTCGATTCTAAATAGGCGATAGAGTTTGTTAGGGTCAGCTAGGCAGCTCATATTCGAAGACTTACCTTCTAGATCTTAGAGTGAACTATAATTTTTTCGTCGGAGCATTAATGCAAGACGAGGGATTCAGAAGTACGAAAACCGCTTCCATCAATGGTATGCAGAATTACGCTTTGATATTAACCGTTTAGTATAAGGTGAAAGCCAAGGGAATGTACGGTTTAATATTCCATCTTTTCCTGTTTTCTTGACGGCCTCCACATCCTCCAGATCATCAGACTGGTTCCACCTGAGGTTTCGTTCCCATATCTCTTCATCCGAGACACTCTCAACTAGAATGTGCCTCTAATAGATTGACTTTAGTTTCTCAACCTCTTTAGTATTAAAGCTTTTCCCGCTGGTTCCCCGGGGCAAAAATCATCGCCCTTCTAATGTCCTCAAGAACATACATGCGGTCAACCCTCAAGTTAGCGCTTTCTCAAAGATTGGTCATCTTTCTGACGGAATCGAATATCCAGACCTTGTTGATTTACACATCTAAGTGTTATCAGAACAGCCTGCAAGGCCACCAAGTTCAACCCTATATTCCTGGCGATTTTAGGAAGAGATTCTATAGCCTTGAACATTGCTTCTTTTAAGATCACTAGTTGTGTCGGCTCTAACCCCCCTACTCGTATCGATGACCCACAGGCAGAGGTGATTCGCCGCTAACTGAGAGAAGGTCGGCTGCCGTTCCTTCCTGGGAAACTTTTGTTTTCTGTACTGCCGTAGACATCCTACCCTTATCCTGGACCGGCCTGGTCGCTTTTAGCTTAGAGTTTTAAATTCCTTTTTGCAAAGAAAAAGCAATTTTGTGGGCCGGTGCTAGACTTTTTGATAACTGCTTTGCCGTTATTGAATGGTTTAGCCTCCGATTCTCCACGCCATACGATGAGGCATCGTCCTAACAACTCGACCCATATTTTGACCTTGACCATCCGTTGAGGTTCTCGGTTTCGCAGTTCCCAGGTCTCCGCCTCGGAACACCTTCGCCAAGCCGACATCTTTAGATGACGCCTCATTTCAGACGGATTTACTGAATCTCTCGGCCGTTTGGCTCACCTTCTGAATCTTCACATCCGTTTTTCGTTTTTTCTTCGGCCCTTTGTTGCTTTCCCTATTCCTCACTTATCTTACGCTTGAGAGCTTTGGTCTCAAGTCCGATAATCCTTCGGAGAGCAAGTTTGAATCTCATACTGATACGTGTACCACGGAGATAGTCAAATTGTTAGTGTCTGTATTTCTGCCACCGCCGCACTTGACGAAGTGCTAGTTATAATTTTGCCAATGCCAACTTCTTCCAGGAATACTATAGCACTTTCAGCCGACAGAAGTCCACCTTCCATAGGTTGCACAGATAAGCCTGGATTTCTGGTTTTATTTTCTTCTTTTTAAATTTATCCATTTTTGCTCCCACTATTTGGGGGAGAAATAAAACGGCCAGGTGGGCAGAGATCCGCCATACCCATCCATACAGCAGGGAGTGCTCTTCAGGAGACACCATTCGCGATCTAATTACTCTTGGGTCCTGAATGAATGCAACCACTGCAGACTACCTCGGCATGTACTACTACAATATTGGAGGTGTGTGATTTTCAAAAGGTTATTTCCTCCCGTATTAGTTACTTGGCTACGATCTAGGATGCATTGCCCAGTTGCAACAGCTTATAGGTGTAACTAACACTTAAGAATGTCCAGATGACAATTGCCGCATCCTAGAAGGCTTTCAACTCTTCTGTCCAGCCTGTAGAACCAGAAAATTGTCTTACTACTGTAAAAAGACTACATTGAAGCAAAAGAGGCTATGTGTTTCCATTTTAAATTCTGTAACTTCTAAACTATCACCTGCTTGTCATTCCTCTGGATACGCAATTACTGGAAAAAGTACATATGCGGTCAGGTAGAATTGATGTGTTGTTAAGCTGCTCTTTTAACAATACAGATCGGACTAAAGTTGGATTATTAAACGTAAAGATTGTAGGGCAAATGTTTAAACGCAAAGCTAATACAAACAAAACTAGATGAAAAAGAGGTAGGGAGTTGAAACTTTTTTTATTATTTGTTAAGTTTTTCGGTGGAGACGCAGTCCCAGACTTGACTTTAAGCATCCTTTCAACTGTCGCTAGAGATATCATACTGAATTTATAGTACGCCATTGCTTACAGAAAATTCCAATACCATACAACAGCTTAATATTGTTTCAACACTGATTTACCTGCAACACTTTGGAGTACAAACCAATAAAATCCCCCCAGCTGTTTTGTAGGGTAACCTGATGGGTGGGATTATGCTTTCATTTCAAATTGTTCATGGCCAATTAACCACATAGCACCTCATACAACCGAATCCAACAACAAAACAGCTGGAAACTATTATCACCACCGTGATTTTCAAGGGAGCAACCAAATCGAATTACGTGCCCATTTCGATACTTGACTGAAGCGCTGATTACTATCCAGACAGGACAAAATTTTCGATTTGTTTTACGTTCGATATTGAAAATTAATGTTAAGTCATGTGTCACTCATTCAGTTTACAAGGTGTCACAAAGAACTGTTCTCGTAGGCTATTGAACTATTGTTATTACATCGCAAAAACAAAATTGCGTCATTTAAAACCACTTTCTCCCCTTCACAATTGAGCCAAATCTTCAACCACTAAATATTTTCAAATAACTCAATTAGTTCCATTTGATTTGACAAAAGTTGGCTGATATTTTCATTCCAGAAAAGAGATAGCATCCCATCCCCATTAGTATTCAGCACTTTCGACACGACCCTGCAATCATGATAGAGGTCCGACAATAGTCGCCTTTATTTGCTCATCATCACTCCCATTCAATTTTCCACCCCATTAAAAATCATTTGATAAAAGACGAAGCGTGTCCATTCAGAAGAGAGAAAAAAATAAATAAGCATCCGAGAGCTAACTTTATTGCCATAGACCACCCCACCTTGCTCCATTTCTATCAAAAGTTATCTGTTCCTTCAGAAGAAATGAAGTATCTGACGTTGAAGAAACAAGAAAGGTCGCTAGTGCGACTATGAGTGGGGGATTCACCGAATAAGAAATTTGTTGCAATATTAAACGAAAACAATGTCACTGCTGGAGAGCCCCCTTTCTTTCCTTTTGGTGTAAGTCTTTCATGGACCAGGCGATAAGAAAAGAAAATACGACACCCCCGGAAAGTGAAAGTCTGATATTCCTATGGGGTGGTACGGTTGTTTTTGGAGGTTTTTTTTTTAAAGCAATACATGTCCTCTGCGTAACATTGTGTTTTCGTACTGGGCTTATCAGTTTGACAAAAGGTTACCGGGCGCAGGGGTGTGAATGGGAAAAATCATAAAACTGAACACCAAGAAAAAGGGGGAAGAACCAAAAGATAATATGAAGTCATTATGAAAACCGCCTCATGTTCTAGAATTTATACTCCTCAGAAAGATACTCTTACCCCCTCTGCTCCTAGTCGTATACTTAAGTTTTACGGCGCCGTCACTGAGCTGGTTATGCCAAGAATGAAAGGTGTACGTGTTCTGTTTAACACGAGGGTGTCTTATTATCTAGCAACAAAACCCTCGGATTTAATGTTCTTCTCAATCTGATTTCCGCTCTTGTGTTCCTCCTTATCCTGCAACATCCGTCAGATGTCACATCGTGAAAATATCCCGCAAGAACATTAGAGTTGGAATGATGGTTCGTCCTTGTAAATAATGGAGAGCGATTAGGTTTATCAAGCGAAAAGGTTTTACAAGGATTATTGATATGTTTAAGTGCCTTCTCGCTCAGTACCTCATCAGACTTCTAAATAAGTTCCGATGCGGTTCCCATTCGATTGCGCAGATTTTAGCTTAGAATTTGAAATCGTATGGCGATAAGACAGATATTTGTGTAGTGCCATTTGTGGAGTTAAAGTGCAGAATCTTTTCCAGGATTAGAAGGTATTAAATTTGTCGCCATATCTATAGGTTTACTTGGGATCAAAACCTTTGCTGAAATTTCAACCAAAGCTTAATAACCATACACATGAATTTCTGTACTTTCGCTGCTGGAAAATGGTAGGTGTACAGATTAAACAAAAACTGGACCCAGGACTGAGTCCTGTATTAAACCTGCCCCAGCTCAGTGAATTTCTTACAGGCCACACAGAGCATCTCTTCAAGATAATTTATAAAATCTTCGGTGTATCACAAAGCAACAATCTCAGACCATTGCTTTTTATTACTTACATATGTCCTCCGATATGACTAGTTTCAGGATAACAAAGCGTGATATCAAAATCCTTCGATTTTAATGAACTTGTTTGTGGCTTCCTGAAGTGTTAAAGGCCAGTTAATTACTCTCTCTCTCTCTCTCTCCTAGTTTCCATAATCTGTTGTGGAGCATGGGGAGGGAGGAAAACTGCACACGATTCGGTCACAACGATTGCAAGTGGACCTCCAATTTAGGATGGATTTCGAATCACCGAATTTACTTTGCATTTTTTGTTCTTGGCTAGTGGGGATCGAATCTGGGACCCCCGGTATGGAAGGTCAACACGTTACCACTTTTTAGTTTAATTGGGTTTGTGTGGAGGAGCATGGTTGCTGAGGCATCATATCAAGTAAGGCTTATTATGATAATCATCCCTTCTCCTTAAGTCAAGCTAATTTCTTTGAAAAACCATGCTAACTCATCAAAGGGTTGTCCCCTAAGATTTGGCCACATCGTATAAAAAAAAAAGAACTAGTTGAGCGAACTGCTTTCCAACTATCTGGGATTCAGCACTCGCACATGCTTTGGGCTCAGTTGATTTGTCGATTTTTGTTAAGTGCTTTCATAGTTGACAGTGTCTTATGATTATACAATTGATCAGTCTTACATCCGTTTTGTCAAATCTAAGAAGCTCCTGAGCTGTACTCAGTGATGAAGCTTACATTAAGCTTTTAAAATGAGCTTGCGCAACGTTATTTCAATTCCAGAGTTCATCAGTAGGATCCTGCCAGCTGCTCCAATAGAGGTGCCCACAACTATCGAAATACAAGCGGTAATAATTGTCTTGTCTTACTTCCCTAGAGACGCAAGAACATCGCCTCCGGAGGAGTTGAAGCAGCTGCTAAATTTCACCTTTTCAAACGTTTCACGTGAACAGATACTAGACCTCACAATAGCCAGTCCTAACCTAGGAAGCAAAATCCTGAACTGGCATGTATCAAAGGAGATCCTTTTATCGAATCATAAACATATCAGATTCGATATTGAGGCAACCTGCATACAGCAAACAGGTGTAAGAGTTCCAAGACACACTGACTAGGACACATCACGAGAACATTAAGAGAGGGCTTAAGCTACTTCATAACCCATCCCTAGAAACCCCGGAGGACCTGGAGTTGGCACAACCTAATTACGCACTCATACAAGAGTAGCTGTCCTATAAAATATTGAGATATCAATAGAATTGTGCCTTGATGGTACAAAACGCTAGACAAACTCAGGAATCCGAAAAGAGACAATACAATTACTCTTGGGAACTCACTCCCAACATTCCACAGGAAGGGAAGGTATAGAAAGGCGGATTGTCTCCACTGCCAGCTTTTATCCGGTTTGAAAGATAAAAGTATCTCTGGGCCTATCTTCACAATGGGTAGAGTAAGATGGGCAATAAATTTATTTAAATCATACAAATCTACGGGCGGTGACGGTATTATCGCAGCTCTACTTCAGCAGGTCCTGAATCGGTTTCTGCTAACACTAATAAACATTTTCAGAGCTAAGCTACATGTATTTGCGGTGCATTCATACCTAAGGGTCAGGAGCGATCACCTGCCTAACCTAAAGCGTACCGCATCATTAGCCTTACCTTCTTCTTACTTAAAACAATCGTAAAGGTAATTGACCATATCATTGACTGCTTGGTATGCAGGCTAATGTTCATGCAAAGGTTTCGTTTTCAGGATCCCATATCTGATGATTCTGAAAACGAAAACTTTTCATGAACATTAGCATGCATACCAAGCGGGCAAGTCTACAGGCACAGCCCTACACCATCTGGTCGGAAGATTAGCAATAGCGCTTGTGGGAAAAAATAGCTCTTTGTGCTTTCATGCCCGTCGAAGGCGCCTTTCATAACATCACCTTTGAAGGCAGCTAACCTAGGAAAAGAGTCAGTTACTGTTAAGGCCACGAATAGGTACGCCCAAAGAAGTGTCCTTTCCCTCCTCCACTTAAGATTAATGAGCTCCTAACCATACCAACAAATGCCGACGTTGAAAACCAAGGATATGCAGATGACTTGGTTTTCATGACCATCGGTAGACATGATCGGACAATCTGTGAACGAATGTAAAAGACCCTAGATATAGTTAAAGACTGGTGCTAGCAGGAAGGCCTTTGGGCCAACCCCGGAAAAGTAGGTATCATTCCATTCATGAGAAAGAGGAAGCTGAATGTGATAGCACCTAAACATGAGGAATAAACCTAGAATTCTTCAGAGAGGTTAAATACCTAGGGACAACCCTAGACAAAATATCCACCTTTAACCTTCAGCTGGAAGCTGTCCTAAGGAAAGACAGAGCAGCCTTATGTACATACCGGCGGGTATTTGGAAAGACTTGTGGACTCAAGCCTAAAAAGGTCATATGGGACAATCAGATAATTATGAATCCTATTTACGCGGCGCTGGTATGGTAGCCAAAAACGGAAAAAAGCTCAGTGCACACAAAACTACCAAGTTTGCAGAGACTTGCATGTCTAGGAGTAACCGGTGCTTTGCGCACCTGTCTAACCTCAGCGCTTCTAGACCTCCTACCCCTACACTTACATGTAGGAAAAAAGGCAGCTCTTAGTGCTATTAGGGTACATAGGACAGGTCTTCTTAAATCTAATAACATAAAAGAATCCTCGAGGAGTTCTTAGATTACCCAGCTCGATATCGGACGCAATGTTGAAAAGTATGACTTGGAAATACCAGAGTAAAAAATACCAGAGAAAGTAATAATCACCCACTTGAAAGCCCTTAATATGGTACACAGGCGGTTCGAGAATGGACGGAAAGGCTGGCGTTGGAGTATTCGGACCTAAATTTGAACTTCAAAAGGCACTATGTACCGTGCCAATCGCTTATCCAGTAGAGATACATTCTATCGGACTCTGCGAATGCGAGATACTCCGGCAGAGTATCCGTGGTGCTAAGACATATATAATGTCCACTGGTCAGGTGACTCTTAAATCATCGATGACACATAACCTTGAATCTAGGCTGACCTGGGATTGCCTGAATGTACTCAAAGAACTCGCAAAAATCAACAGGATAACCTTCGCCTGGATGCACGGTTATGAAGGCATTCAAGAAAATGAGATTACGGACCGCTTTGCTAAAGAAGGCACCAAATGTTCATTTGTTCGCCCTGAGTCGTTCTATTGCTACTCAAAAAGCCAAGTCGTGAGGCAGATCAAGTCCTGTGAAAACAAGAGAAAACAAACATACTGTGAAAATCCCCCAGGACTAAGACAAGCGGACGAGACAGCAGACCATATCCTTTTTCACTGCATAAAGTTCAAGCAAATAGGAAAGACGTTTCTATACCCAGAGGGTGCTATTAAGGCGGCTCTCAGAATAATCATAGGAGTAATTAAGAACATCAGGTCACAAAAGTTCTCACTGGTCGAAATGACAAGGTTGGTGGCCTTTAAGAATCCATACAAAATAATAATAATAATCACCAGATGCGTTTGTGCATGTCGTATGTCCAGTAATGAAATGTGGGAGGTCCAAGCTCGAGCAAACGCCGCCTCCTGATGACAGTAGTACAGTTAACCCTACTGTATGGTGCGGAGGTATGGGCGGAAGCCCTAAGTAAGGAGCAATATCGGAAGAGACTTGGCCAGGTACAAAGGCGCGCAGCCCTGAGAGTGGCCTCAGCGTACCGCACTGTCTCCGAACCGGCTGTCCTGGTGATTGCAGGGGTGGTTCCCATCGACCTGCTCGCCAGGGAACGAAGGCAGAAATGGACAAGGCAACGGTTCGCAGAGAGGAAAGGTCCTACACCATGGAAAGATGGAAACAAAGATGGAGAGAGGAGAACAGGGGACGATGGACAGCGAGGCTCATAAGTGGTCTGGGCCCCTGGATCGACAGAAGGCATGGACAGGTAGGTTTTTACATAACCCAACTCCTGAGTGGCCACGGGTACTTTCGTTCGTATCTTCACCGAATGGGAAAGGTAGTGTCACCGGAGTGCCTCTATTGCCCAAGCCAAACGGACACCGCAGAACACACTTTCTTTGAGTGTCAGAGATGGGCTCCCGTGAGGGGAGCGCTAAGAGTCCACCTAGGAGGGGCGATCGCCCCGGAAACTGTAGTCCAAGGCATGATCGCCGACGAAGAAACCTGGAATCGCACAGTCAGGTACGCGGAAGATGTCCTGCGCAGGAAAAAGGAAGATCTAGACGAGCAGGCTGCCGCAGAGGAGATGGTGGAATGACGGGCTAAAGGAAAGGACCTAGCTTGAAGTAATGCAAGGAAGGTGTTTTAGTCGGTAAAATGCGTCACAGGAGTCCGACACTGCTGGGAAGGAGTGCCCCAGCATGCATAAAGCATTTCACCTCCCTCACAAAACAAAAAAACAAAAAACAAAAAAAAAACAAAATTCCAGTAATGAAGTTCGAAACCGCATAAGTGCTCGGAGCCCTCAATTGTAATGGTTAAAAACTGTCGGACGCAATGCCTCGGTATCCCAACCAATTTGTATGGATTTATTCTTCCCAGGTCATCTTGAACTTCCTAATATTCTTAGACCAATTTTGATTTGGTTATGACGACTCCGATTGCTTTGATCGCCGCATGACTGTCGGAGATCTTTAGGTTCTCGTATGCACTTGCCACTATTGCATAAACTTCAGCCAGAAAGAAACAGTGGCAAGTTTAGCGAGTGTCAATTATTCGTTCAATTGAAGAGACTCACCCCAGATACAAGGCACCCAACATCCGTTTTGGAACCGTGTGTGTGCCAGAGATGTCTTCCCTGCGGAATGGTGGAGATGTCCGGGCTTTTCCTCTATGGTAAGTGGTTGGAGTGTTGAATGGCTGGCCGGCATGGAGTCGGAGTTCATAGTCCCTATCTAGGAATTTTCCTATAGACAATTGGACCTAATGTCGCACCAAGGAGTCCTGCCACTCTAATTAATAGGCGGTACTGATCGCCACAACATTAACTTCAATGTGAAGAGGGTCACAAAGAAAGTGAGGTGAGGAGTGTATAACTACATGCAGGCCATCAGTTGTATGCTGCTCAATTTGTTGCTAACCATTTTGAGTTCAGCTCTATGCCACCAACTGTAATCATTAGGCATTCATCTGATCGTCTTTTGCTTTAAACTCCAGAAGGGTACCATAAGCTCTGCGGCAAGCCCAGAAAGATTCTCTCCCTTTCTTGTTTATGTTATCTAGATGTAGAATCCATTATAGTCCAGTGTTAGCCCTAGAGAGTGTTAGTGTAGTCCCAAGAAAGTTAGGTCTAGCTGATCCCTTCAAAATTCTCTTCCTGGAATGAGTGCGGTTATATCGGAGTTGATTTTGAGGTCAACCAAGCGGCACCACTCTTATACCATATCTTGTGCTTTTTGTAGATGTTCGGTAACTCCGCACTGATATCTCAAATTGTCACGATCACAATGTCATCCGCGCAGGCTTGCGCGAAGGATTTTCTTTCACTGAGACGCATCGGAAGCTCATCAATCACAAGGGATCATAGTAGAAGAGATAAAATCCCACCGTGGCCCTTTTGGAAGAGTGCAGGATAAACTCCTCTGTGCCCGGGCATTAATCTGATAGTTAGAAAAGTATGGTTTAAACTTGTATTTCACAGTACCTAAGGGCCAAGTCCCAGAAAAGTAAGCGCTAATCACGTTAATTATATTAAATTCTAAATTTCGTAGAGTGAATCTTACATATGACAAGCTAACAGTCTAAAAAAACCTTTATTACCCAAAAATACACATATAAAAGCGTATCCATTGATCCTACCAACTCCCTGTAACCCAAAATATAATCCACTTCTCATCAGTTGAGCCATAAACTTTATGAGAAGTTTATCACTCCTCTTCACACCTTCCCCTAACAATTTATGGAAGGGTAGTCGCGTCTATAAATGCAAGATAAAGAAAAATCACTAATCACATCACAAAAGATACACGCGCTCATTTATATCAGTGAACATATAAGAGACGTTAGCATCCCCCTTTAAATCACGGCCCAAAGTGGTGATTTGTATACTTGAGGAAGAATTGTTGAATGCTTCTTGAGCGCAAACAAAATTTCATAGTAATCAGTGGCCGTAGATGAAAGTCCACCCCACGAATTATACCATACATTTATGCACCCTATGATAATAAAATTCTATTTTGTACCAAAATCAGATAAATTACGCTTCAATTGTTTTCAATCTTGAATTTTATGATATTTAAGGGTTGAAGGGAGATAGTTTTGTAAAGGATGGCTGGTGAGACAGAGGTAATTGCATGGATGGATATGCTGCAGAATATTAAACATTTTTTAAAATATAATCAATAATTTGAAAGAAGTTCGTCAAATATTCACCTTGGCGACAATAAAGCGAACACAACGAGAATAAGATGCTATTATATCTAAAAAAGAATAGGAAATAAAAAATAAGGAATAAAAAATAGTAGAAAAAGTGTGTTTTGTAATATGATTGTTTTACAACTGAAATTCAAATTAAAGGTGACCTGGGATTAATTGCGTTTTAGGAAGTACAGGAATGTTGGCTATAATAGAAACTGGTATTATTTTTAGTTTTATTAAAAACTCTTTTACAGAACATATTTTAACAAAAATAAACAAAACATAATTTTTTTATTGCAATTTATTGCACTTAAAACTACACTGAACCTATTTAGGAGAGTACGTATCTGACCTATCTGTTTTGGAATCATTTTAAATATTTATTTTATTTTGTTCGCATTGTCATGATATGATTTATGTTTATCACAAGTTTTTACATAATATTTTTTTTTATTTATCTTTTTAAAAAGAAGAAACATATAATTCTGTTGCACTGCAACAAATATTTCGCTAAATAAGACTTTCGTGATGATTTCGCGATAAAAAAACGAATAAAAATTATTCGAGAGGATTACATATAAAAGTATAATGAATTTTAATACAAATTAAAATTTTTAACTTATTTTATATACATCTATACATCATTGAACAAAAAAAAAGAAATATAGACCTAAAACAAAACAAGAACATCTGATTTCATATTTCACATTTACACAGCACGTTCGGCGCCGTAGCGCAACGGGGTAGGTCATATAATATTGGGTGGTGGTTGAGCCTGAACTGTTGGTGAAGTTTTTGGTGGTTTAACACAAACATATGATAACGATTGTGGTGCTGGTGGGGATGGTGATGTTTCTGCATTGAGTACTGGTGAACATCCGAAATATCGCCACGGATGATATAGACCACCGGCATACATAGCTTGTAGCCTTGCCTGAAGATCTAAAGCAATAGTTGGATCTAGTGGAGGATAGTGGGGAAGGTGGAAACTATGGGGTCGTTGTGGTAGTCCTAATGTCAATTCAAGAGGATTACCAAAGTGATATTTTTGTGCAAAGGATTGCTCTTTTGGAGGATTTTGGGGTATGGGAGATTTGGCTAGTGTTTTAGGCTTTCGACGAGGCCTGTATTTGTAGTCTGGATGTTCTTTCATGTGAAGAGCTCTGAAAATATATAGAAGAACTTGAGATTTATGCTTTGAAGTGATTTCATGATCGGAGTTTAAAGCTGTGGATATTGAAGGGAATGACATGTTTTTGTGGAAAGGATTTATGTTTAGTGAAACTGTTGGTGAAATTTTATGATTTTGGAACTGTGTTTACGAGGTAAAAGTACTGGTTATAAACTTTGAAAAAAAAAATGAAATTCATTCTCATTAGTACAACACAGTCCGCTGAAAATTTACATAAAACATTTTCATAACTTTACCTTTAAAATCAAACAATATTACATGTCGTCCTGGTTACAAAATCATAATTGGCAAATCACTTGACCCGAGTGAAATGCCGAAATATTTTAATATTTCTTACTCCCCTAGAATTTCAAACAGTTTGTTTTGGATTTTGTCATTTTTTCACCGGCTTCGTTATAATTTGAAAATCCTGAAGTACTCGAGGGCTGACCATAAGAATTTGGCATAAATATAACTCCTTTTAAAATGGAGTTTACTGCGACGAGTGACTAGAAATGGATTACCTACTACAATGAATGAAGACTTAGGGTTTGTTGAATTATATAGTTTTATTGTGCGCACTAAACGATTACAGCTAAAAATTAATGTGGAGCTGAATTCTGGAACAAGCAGAAATCATTTTTCAACATGATAATCCTCCTTTTCATATATGAGAAATGGAACTAGTTTCAATATGGAATTCTATACTGGTGAGACATAATAATATAAAATTTAAGGATCGTGGGCAACCTTTTAGTCGGTACTTATCAAAAGTAGAGAATTGCTGTAGAAGCAATAGAATAATGTTTTTCCAATGAAGGAACTTGAGTATTGTCAGAAATGTGACAAATGGTCTTATCAAATTTTTGCGGTTCTTCAATAACAACACTCATTAAAAATGGGCGGGTGGAACTCTGGCTAATTGCACACAGCTTATTTCTACTTGCTACTTTCATTGCAACCACTTTCATTAATGTACTCTCGACATGTCCAAAGCTAAGGGCCCTAATGATATCTTGCCGGTTTTTTAAACCTTTGCGCGAGTTATTATTTTCAACAGTAGTGTTTCCGTATTTGATACTTGCTCCCTTTTAACTTCAGACCAATTGTAATTACCTCGGTCCTATCGAAAGTTTTTGAATCACTCGTCAACTCTCAGTTGAAAAAATAACAAGAAAATAACCATCTAATCCGCGCTGGCTGGTCCACTAGAGCCTTACTAATAGCTTTGACGGAGCGCTGAATCATTGTCTCCATTATTTTGGAAAGACCGAATTCGTCGCTCTTGATATTTCAAAAGCTTTTGATAGAGTCTGGTATGCTGCCCTTCTAGCTAAAGTTTAAGCATTTGCTCTACACCCTCACCTCTTAAAATGAATAGTTTTTTGTCAGACCGTTCAATCCCTGTAATAAGAGAGAAAATTTCTTCGAAAAAAATGCCCGTGTACCTCAGGGTTCAATTCTTTCGCCAATCCTATTTCTATTTTTATTGCCGACTTTTTATCTCTTACTTTAAATCCATTATTCATAGTTTTGGTGACCACAGGATCCTTGATTTTGCATAATTTTCAGATCCTGCCATGAGT
Organism: Leptarthrus brevirostris; assembly: GCA_964036015.1. NCBI lineage: Eukaryota > Metazoa > Arthropoda > Insecta > Diptera > Asilidae > Leptarthrus > Leptarthrus brevirostris. The sequence goes on from OZ038373.1 coordinate 15,230,891, forward strand.
TATCATAGGAACTCTACAGAAATCACTCGAAAACACATATTTGGATCATTAAACAACGATAGTTTTATGGAGACAGAACAAATCAGTGCTGTTTAATGTCACTTAGCGGTTGATATACGGCAGAGTTGGAAGCCTTCTAGGATACGGCGATTCTCATATGAACATTCTCAAGTGATGGTTAGTCCTCAAAGTGGAAGCAACCGAGCAATGAATCCTAGAACGTACTTAAGTAACTAATGCGGGAGGAAATAACCTCTTGAAAAATTCCCCTAACGCCGAGGTTTTAATAGGTCATGCCGACGGAGTTTGCAGTGATTCGATTCCCTGCAGGACTCAGGGGTAATTGGGTCACGAACGGTGTCTCCTCAGGAGCAGCTAAATCTCATGTTGTATTCTAGTTGGGCAGGGTGGGTATGGGGGATCTTTGCCCACCTGGTTTTTTTATTTCTCTGCCAAATCGTTTAAACATAAATGGGAAAATTCAAGAAAGATATAAAACCAGGAACTCCAGATACTTCGGTTGACTATCTCCACAGTATGATTGCTTGAGAATGAACGGAAGAGTTGGATACGGCGAAGCTCATCTGGACATTCTCAAGTGTTAGTTTCACTTCCAAGTGGTAGCAACCGGTGCATCCTAGAACGTAGCCAAGTAACTAATGCGGGATAATGCACTAGTAGCTGTAGTTAATAATATAGGGAGGCCAACCAAATAGCCGAGAGGTTTAACAAATCCGTCTCAATGGACGCGTTACCTGAAGATACGGATCCGGAAAAATGGTTCCGAGATGCAAACTTAGGGACTGCAAAGCTGGGAACTTCATGAGATGATAAAGGTCCATCCCACTGCTTGGAGTAGAGGGAGCTGAGCCAAACAAGAGGGATAGAGCGGCCACCACAGTTATATAATACGTACATTGCTAGAATGAAGTTAATTTCGTAGGACGACGCTATGCGTTTCTGGGAGTTCATTAACTCAAAACGCAAAACCGACGGTTACCCCTCCTTGCTGAGCTTTGGAAACAAAACTAGTCGCGATCCGCTCACTATTGCCAAACTCTTTGATTCCTTTTTAACCGACTTCCCAAAAACAAAGAGGTTCTAAGTTCGACGCGTATTTTTTTTTTTAATTTGAAACCCAACTTTGTAACGCGTAGTCCGATTTGGATGGTTCTCTTTCTGTTCGATAGAGTATGTTCCGTAGTTGATACCAAGAGAAAAAAATTTTGGGGCGGAGTGGGGTGGGGATGGGGGTGGAACCTAACTTTGTAACGCGTGGTCCGATTTCGATGGTTCTTTTTCTGTTGTATAGAGTATGATCCCCCATTGCTAATAGGAAAATAATTTGGTCCTATGGTGAAAGGTGTGGTTGGGGGGAGGGGTAGTCTAACTTCGTAACGCGTGGACCGATTTCGATGATTCCTTTTCTGTTCGGTAGAGTATGTTCCTTGATTGATACCATGAGAAAAAAAGTTTAGTGGAATGGGGGTGGGGTAGGGGGTTAAAACTAACTTTTAACGCTTGGTCCGATTTGGATAGTTCTTTCTTCGTTGTAGATAGTCGAAGACACTAAAAAGTGAAAAATAAAATAGTTTTTAAAAAAAATACTACCTGAACGTTTCATGTACTATAATACTACTGAACGTTTCAGCTTACGGGATCATAAGAAATGACGATTAAATATTTTTGTTGTAGTTGTTTGATTTGCACCGACTTCAAAATGTCGTAATAGATATAAAATTAAAAATTATTTTATGCTTTTTAGCGCCTTTTGTGAAGTCGGTTCAACTTTTTTTTAAAAACTATTTTATTTAATACTACGTTTTTCGATGACAACTGTGATATCAGTTTTAAGGATTTTACCCACTTGACGAAACTCTCGCCGACTTCTCTTAAATCCAAGTGTCTTATTTTTGACGACGCTATGGTTTTGAAGCAGATCTCCAGTTTGGTCGATAGTTTCTTGACTGGTCCCGATTGCATTCCTGCTTTATTTTTTACGAACTTGTAGTTCGTCTCTGGTTCCTGTTTTGTGTTACTTATTTAATTTATCCATCAGTTGTGGCAAATTTTCTAGAAGCCTGGAAATTTTCTGTAATCATTCCTCCGAATAAAAACGGAAGCAAGCATGCGCTGCGTGGCCTACCCTGGGAAAATCCTCTTGCGCTGCCTCCATATCTGAGCAAATTCAAACTTTTCTCTCTGGAAACTCCCGAAGGGAGGCATGACTTTCTCCAGATTCCTTACAAACTATTTTTAATAGCAATTCAGGGGATTTCTCTATCAGGAAAATAGTATCCTTAAATACCTCGTCATTAAGAGTATCAAACCGATAGCGTACGCATATGATATTGTTCTACTGACTAAAGGAAAACTCATAGAAACGGTCAGTGATGTTATGCACTCTGAATTAAAAGACATCTCAAAATGGGTAGTAACCAATGCCCTTACGGTTAATACGAGCACGCATAAAACGGGAATGGTACTGCTCATGACAAAATACAAACTACCTTTTTTATGATGTGGTCAAAATCTAGGGAACAAACCTGTGACAACTTAGCATGGCTTTGGCCGGAAGGGAATTAGGGTAGGTGAGATTTTTGCATTGCTGCGAATTAGACCGAATCCTGGAATCATGGCGTGGTGATTTTGCCTAACAGCCATTGATCCAACCCCGTCTCCTATTTGGAAATCACCACTCTAACAGGATTGCTATTTTCGTAGCTTTGGAAGATCAGGTCTTGTAGCCGGTTTGAGGCCCTTTCTAGATCCTTCTGGGAATCAAGCGGGGCGTCATCGAGTTCTTGTATGTTCGTCCTGGTGTGCTCCCGATAATTTTCCCAGTTAGTTAGCTTGGGAACCCTGACCGCTTCCAGCTGCATGTGATGGGCCTCCATGTCAAATCTTATGTGATTATGATCTGATAGAGAGGGCTCATGCGACATGTGCCAGTTAGTAATGTTGTTGTCCAAGTTTGGACTGGCTATCGTAAAATCCAGAACTTCGTGGCGAACAATGTTAGTAAGGGAATTATTTATTTATTTAACTACAATAAATGATAAGTAATAATAAATAACAGGTGCGCCCTTGAGAAGGAATGGAGTATGGTCGCTTGACAAAGATGCATGTTTGCTGTCTAGTCTTTTCAGTCTCTGCTCCCATTCCGATACTGTCCAGGTGGTGCCAAATTTGTTAATCGTAAATGTGGTGGAAGTGGGTTGGGATGACACTGGCGAAGAGACATTGATGGCAACATCAGCAACCTTCTCTATAACGAGCTCGACCAAACCAACAGGAGCATCAACATCTGAAGCAGGCTGCACCAAGGAGGAATGCGGGGTTTTAGGAATCACTTTCACGGTAGATCGAGGCGGATCTGCAGAAGTTGCATCCCGGAGAATGGAGCAGTTCCCTTTAGAAAATGTAGGTCCAGAAGAAGAAGAATTCAAACCGGAAGCAGCTGTGGTGTCGGACAGAGGAAAAGAGGGGCCGAGATAGCTTTTTGTGGTTAAACTCCTGATATCAGAGCCGACTGAGCCAATTAATTCAAAGTTCTTCTCAATGGCTGTGGAGCACGAATCTAGATCCCGCTTGACATGCCGGACACCGCGCCGAATGTCATCTAAGATTGGAATGATAGACTCCATAGGTTGGGCGATGGAAGGCGATGGTGAACCAGCGCGATGGTCATCTAAGGAAGCGACCAGGCCGCTTAACTTTAAGGAAAGCTCGTAAATCCTGCTGGAAAGAAGCGACCAGTCGTTGGTCAAAACCTCAGCAATATTAAGCAGCTTGTCCAGTTTTGAGTTTAGACTGGCGCAGTCATCGGACAAAATTTGAAGTCCAGCAAAGTTTGTGGAGATCTCGTTGACCTTATCAGCGATGTAAGATTGATCTGTGGAGAACGTCGCAACGACTCCCTTCATGAGCCGTAAAACGCGACAGGGCCTAATATTGGAGCACTCTTTACATGTAGAAAGACCATGTGAGAGACAAGTGCCATGAAATGTGGCTTTATTGCCTTTGTTTTGTATTTCAATATAGTTCGAGACATTGTTTTATTTTTCTTGTAATATCTACATAAACCCTTATCAATTCGAATTATTTCAGATTTTTGGCTTGCAAGTTTCGTAGATCAGAAGGGGGTCTGTTTTTAGACATTTTTCGTCACACGTGGAAAACTATGTGGTATAAAAGCAAATGAAAATATATTTTATAATTTGTAAATGAAGCCCTTTTATATGATACCCCGCTTGACCTAGTAACCCAGTTTTAACGTTCTGACCCCCCCCACCACCCCCTCCTCCTCTTAACCTTAAACCTTTTGTAATAAAAATATATTTTTTAAATTTTCCCATATGATATAAAGTTGAGCAAGCATTATTTAAAACTATTCCCAAATGTCAAGTCAATAGCATTAGTAGGTGCTGAAATCAGCAGCTCTGACAGACGGGTGAAGTCAGCACCATATAGGTCCCATAAAGTTATACGTAGTTGAGGCATATTCCCGGCCACAGAATTGGACTATTACTAATGGAAGGGAATGAAAAGGCAATTTTTAAAACATTTTGGAATTTCAGAACTAACGAAAAATTTTTAATTCAGTACGAAATAACTTTTCATATCAATTAGTTAGTTGTTTACACGATGTACAACGACGCCAGCATATTAAAGTTGAAGCTACACATCATCGAGTGTTCCTTCATAGTCTCCTGAAATTATTCCTTGAAAGTAGGAGGCAAATAAATCCGTTTTCAAATACAAAACACTCTGTACAGAATCATTGTTCTTGCACCACTTAACAGGCATGTTTGCACACCGATTGTTTCTGAAGTTTTCTTTTCAATCTTTCCATTCACAGAGCGCTGTTCTTACAAATCTCCTTATCAAATAATCGTCCTTCCCCTAACGTCTTTCTACAGAACCTTCCTTGACAGGTTATCAAAAAGTACACAGTGCCATAAAATCTGTTATCAAATGCTTGGCTTATTTTTTGTGTTCGAAAGAAATGTTTGTATACTCAAAGAAGCGCAAGCAAGGAAATAGTCACCTTTCTGATCCGCTGGTCGGGGCATAATAGGGCCATTGTCGAAGAATAGAGTCAAGGTGTGATGCGTGTCAACGCAAAGAAGTTTGCATACCTCTGATTACCTGGAGTTCCTTGCTTGTGTCATAATTAAAGGAATTGTTTATTCAGACCGGAAAAGTATCTGTACAAATTGTTTGAAAGGCTCAGTATTTCCATGACTGATGGGAGAGACGAGTTATCAAAACGTGTTTCGATTATTTGAATCGAATTTATCTATTCTTTCGATTGTGGTTGATCACGGGCAACGATAAAGCGCTGCTATTTGTGGGGCTAAGAAAGCCTTCGTTTTATGAATTTGTCTTAAGTCAATATTGGCTTTGATCGATTTATTCGTTGCAATGACTAATCAATCGAAAGAAGATAAACGCTTTTCGAGCATAATGTGATAAAATTGAATCACAATGACTGAAAAAGTGCCCGGCAATAATGTTTTATTGTGAAAATAAGGATTGCTTATCAGCGCCTTTGTTTGCTTAGTGGGGAGTGGGACCATTGACAGTTTTTTGGATAGTCCATAGGAATTCAGGAAATATCAATTTATGAGAGGTGTTCACATATCAATTTCATAAATCAACTTAAGTCGTTATAAATTTTAGGAGAGAGGGGTGAGTGTAGTAAGGGAAATCTGCTACCGCAATTCAATAACAAAATAAAAGTCTTAGGAAGGTACTCACCTTAACCTCTTTGCTTCGTCTATAAACGGTCGTTTTTGGCTTTCGGTCAGTAGTTTCCATTCAGCTCCTAATCGCTTGGATATCTCGGAGTTGTGCATTTTTGGGTTGTCTTGCGCCATTTTTCTACGTTGTCCTCTAGACCAGACCATAAAAGCATTCATCGGTCGTTTTATGTGATCTGTCGTATGAGTTTGCTTGCCTGCCATTACAGTTGTTCCAGTCAATGTTGTAGGGCTGCCCGAAATAGTTGTCATATCCTTGACGCTCAAAAAAACGTTTATACAATTTTACACTTTTATTTTGTACCAATAATAATTTTGGGTTTGTTCACTTTGACTTTTAGAAGTTTTTAAAGTAACCCTTTGGATCAAAGGTTTGGATTGAGTGTCTGAGCTTGTAGGAGCTACATGTTTTGCGATGGAGGCGTTTATGCTATCCTGAAAAGATGAAAAGAGTTTGTTTATTAATAAGGCTTTATTATGCTCATATTATCGACAAGCTTAAAACTGTTTTAGCAGAAAAAGCGCGACTCAATCTTTACCAAATGTAGCACACGGTCGCTAGGCAGTTTAGACCAATTATATATGATAATTGGTCTAAACTGGTAAATAAGTGTTTACAAATTAAATACAAAATTCTACGTCAAGTAACATTTAGAAAAAAAGGTTGCTGGATGGTGGACTAAAGAGTCCTTCTAGGGTACGGTAATTCTCATCTGGACATTCTCAAATGTTAGTTACACCTTCAAGTGGTAGCCGGCGGGCAATGAATCATAGAACCTAGCCAAATAACTAATGTGTGAAGAGACAACCTCTTGAAAAATCCCCTTAACTCCAAGGTGTAGTAGGCCATGCCGGCGGAGTCTGTAGGAGTTTTATTCTCTGAAAGGTTCAGGGCTAATTTTTGTCAGGAATATTACAGAATGGAGATGGAGGGAATGGTAGACGATAACATTTTGGCTATCTCCACGGTACCCACAACAGAAGCAATTCTGCCATAATTAACTTCCGAAAGTTCTGCGGAATGTACTTGTCCTGGATCTGGATTTGAGACTAAAACTCACCAGTAGAAGATGAAGGCGGAATGTACTAATGCACTAAAGCTCTCAAGTGTAAGAGAAGACAGGTTAAGGTACGCGAATAGTCAGGAGGGCATTCAAGTGGGCGAGAGATTCAACAAATCCCTCTCAATCGACGCGTCACCTGCAGATGCAGATCCGACCAAAAGGTTCCGAGATGTAAATTTGGGGACTATAAAACCGGAAACTTCAGCGAATGGTAAAGATCTGAAGGAGGATGAAGGTTGTTGGATGATTAAGATGAATCGTCATCACACAACGTGGAGAAGAGGAAGCTGAGTCAAGGTAGAGGTCCAGAAACCCAGCAGATATCCAGCACCCAGGCCAAATACCCAGCACCCAGGCACAAGCGGTTCGCCGGACTTCTCCCTGGCGGCGGTGAATGTGCTTCGACTGGGGTCATGGACACTAGTAGGGATATGGAAAGAGAGCAGGTATTACTGAGGACTTTTAAGGAAGCCCTATTGAAGGCTATATACTAACTTCCTGAAAGCGCCACGGATATAGTACTGAAATGTGCTAACCTGTAATCGAAGGTCTGGGTATGCGAAACCGTCAAAAATCTGGCCAATCTTTGCGAAAGCGCTCACTTGAAGGTGGACCGTAGGCAAAAACCGCTACACTTTCGCACTCCGGAAGTTTCTAAGGTACCCTCTTAACTCGACGTGTCCACAGATACTGGGCCTAATACATGCGACCCCTCTAACTACAGACCAGTTCTTATCACTTTAAATATCCAGAAACAATCTTCTTATTAACGATTCTCAGTATGGTTTCCGTCCTGGCCGGTCAACGGCTAAACTAAACTTAAAGCATTTGATCTGCACCATCACCTCTTAAAATGGATAGAGAGTTTTCTGTCACGCCGTTCTATCCGTGGCGTAATCGACGGAGTTACACCTGATCTCTGCGAAATCAATGCCAGTGTACCTCAGGGTTACGTTCTCTTAAGAAACTTATTTCTTCTTTTTAGCATCTCTCATAAATATATCCAATTCGCACTTCTTAAACATCTTGGGTATTGAGATGTCCAGTAACTTTAGCTGGAGAAATATTTGGGTTTTCTATAGAGATGAAAGAAATACTCCACCCCGTCTGACTTGGTGCTAATCTACAATTCGCTTATCAGGCCTAGATTCGAATATATTTCCCATTTTTGGAAATTTTTTTGTTAGCTTTATTCCTTGTAGACACATTACAATGCACGATAAAAGAGCTTGAAGTCGGTCGCAACCTTATACTCTTCAGATCAAAATTGGACGTACCTAAATCCTAAATTTCTTTCCTGTCAAGGAATTGCTTTAGCATCATAGGGCATCCCCTGAGCTTTGGCATTATCATATATATAAAATAATCTCGTAAATTGGGGAGAAAGTGGTCCGCTGTTCGGTTAAAAATCGTGTCCAAGGTTTACTTTTTATATTTTTAAACCATTTTAAGGGGTTATCGAGGGAAGGCGAAAATTGACGCATAAAGTATTCACATCCCCTTCGAAGTCCCGCTCGTGAAAAGAAGTGGACTAATTACAATTAAATAACAAATTATTGAGCTTAAAAATATTCGCTTTCTCGAAAATAATACTATAACAATTGTTGAAGATGAAGAGTAGTTTGATGAGACGGTTCATCAGTGACCAAAGTACCACTTGGATTGATTCCATATTTAGTGCCAATACAAAATAGGGAATTCAGAAACATGCCTGAGTTTTTTGGAATACTGGAATGCTGCTTCTGTCTGGTGCTTCAATAAAATACGAAGGTATGATGTGAGGCAGACCACCATCAAAAGAACTAAAATTGAGGAAAAAAAGGAGACTCCTACAAAAGCCAAAAATACACAACATATCATATATCACATTTCTACATTTGATTGGACAAATGTCCTTGAGGAACGCGACATCTATGATATGATAATTTGTCAGTTTGTTTTGCTCAACCTGTTTCCGTTTCGAAATAATAAGGTCAGCATACTTTTCAACAATAGTTGCCGGTGGAGTAAGTGATAACGCGTCGGTCTATCCGTCCGCAAGTCCTAAGTTCGAATGCTACCGGCTAGGACCCATGGTTGCTTTCTGCTGACAGCAGATCACGATAAAAAGGCCATGAGGGTTGTAGGGAAAATGTTGTGGTTCGGAATCCACTTTAGATTTTCATAAATTTACTTGCAATAGTTGTCTCGAATCGGCTGAAGTTGTTCTTCCGCTCCATATCCGGCAAGAGGTCACGGAAACTAGAGAGAGAGACACTTTTCAACCCTGCTTAAGTAGCTCTTTTCAACCTATTAAGAATTTAAAAAATAAGACTTGGAAGAGAATTGCGCAATCAATTTATATTTTGCGTAGAGTCCTCAAACAAGGATTATTTGGATAGAATGAAGTCAACTTTGCGCAGTAGGACGAAACAGTTCTGGAGATTTGTTAACTGGAAGCTGGATATCCATCATAATCCATTAACGCTGAGGCTGATGGAAAGTGAGAGTGGCGACCCTCTGGTTATTTTCAATCCCTTCGGTCGCCTTTTCAAGACTGCTTCTGTTGACATATTAGCGATACGAATTTTACTCACTTAACGAAGCTTTCGCCGACTTCTTCTCAACTGAAGAATCTTGTATTTGACGAGACTATTATCTTAAAGCACATTTTCAAAATGGCCAACAGTTTTTCGAGTGGCTCAGATGGTATCTCTGCCTGCTTTCTGAAAGCATGTACCTCGTCTTTTGTTTCTGTTCTGTGTTATTTATCTATTCCCTGTGGTGTGATGCTTTTCAGTGACATTGCAAAAATTTCCTTCTGTTTTTGGAAACACCGCTGCACAGTTGCGTTTTATCATTTACATCAAGAATGTTTCAACGATTCTCAGTAACTCGAGAATTCTTTGTTATGGTGATGATGCTACCAATTGTTGCTAGTGAACTAGATTGCTTACTTTTGTTCTATTAACTTCCGCCCTTTGATCATCCTCAAATGCACCACCATGTCCTTTTCACGCAAAAGGAAATCTCTTAACTTCAATTTTCTTACAAGACAAGACCAGGTATTTGAAGGTCATGGTTAATACTCAGCCTTCCTTTCAGGACCATATACCCGAGTAAAAATAATTGAGTTGGTGTATTCACGTCCAAAGCACGTACAGACGTTAGAATTTTTAAAAGTATATGCCCCCCCCCCCGCTGAGAGCATGCATAGCACACAATTGCGCCCGGTAGTATTATGCACGCTCCCTCTACAGGTCCAAAAATTGAAAAGTACGCCCGCCATACGAGTATTCACGCTCCCGCTATAGGCACAAAAATCTAAAAATACGCCCGCCATAAATGCACGCTTCTGTTACTGCGTTCTGTCTTTAACACATTAGAGACTGATGAATCATGATGGTGGGTTATGTAAAATTTCACCTGTGTAGACGCATCTTCGGCCACCCGATATTAAAATTTTTCCTAATTGCCGATGACTCACAAGGTGGGTCATGACAATAATAGTGACAACAATTGCCTGAAATTTGTTATTTCCAGTTTCAGCTAACAATCTTTATTAACCCGAGTAAAAATAAGACTCAACTGCACAAGTGTTGCCGACAACTGCGAAGATAGTTTTGTTATTTCAGACGTCGGTCTCGAATGAGTTAATCTCCGAAAATAATTTTATTGTTTTTATTTAAAATTTTATTTTAGAAAAACTGTTAGCACACCGTGCTTCTTTTGGACCACTGCGTCTTTTATTGATTCGTGCCAGCAGCGGGCTGGTAGTTGGAAAAGTATAATTTTTACTCAAGGGTACCGTGACGCTGTGCGTGCCTGTATCAGGTTAGGAATGGGCGAGTGTTATTTTTATTCGGGTAGATTCTGTTTAAATAAAGCCAACTTTTATGATGTAGCCAAAGGCCAGGGGACAACCCTATGATACGCTTAGCATGGCTTTGGCCGGAAGGAAATTAGTTTAAGGGGAATGAGGGATATTAAATGAGGGAATTAAATGTAGAGATTGACGAATTTTGAAATAGACCCGTTAATTCGGAGCTAAAGATCAGCGCTCCATGTTTGTTAATTTTATAGCAAACAAGGCATAAATTTTTCATCAACAACAATATTTGAATTTCGCGCCAGAGAGACGCATTTCCATTGTTGTTTTTTTAAAGGAAAGTAGTAGTGAGAGCTCTGTTGACCACCCCACTCCAGACGTTTTTACTCTACAAAACGCACAATTTTCAGAATCCGAAAAACACTATACTCGTCCAAATTAATTAGGTAAAAGGGTATCTTCCAAAGGCCTAAGTGGAACTCCTAATGACTTCAAATATATTAATAATACTTTAATGCTGCGCGAATTACGCCGAAGGGTGTCCGGGACTCTCATTCCCTCTTAAAAACTCATGTCCATAAAAAAGCATACTCTTATCAATGCAGATTTTTCCTACAGACAGGTAAGCATCAAAATAAAAAGCTACAACAATATTAGAAACAGATAGAATCGGTGTCAGATAGCATTTAAGTTCTGGTGAGTTTCTTCTCGGTGTGCATTCTTGACCATTAAATTTGTTGAACAAATGATATGTTCACTTGATAGTTACACAGCACAGTCCCTCTTGATCACCTTAGTATTTAAACAGGGCCACCAAGTCCTTTTACAAGAATTTATAAGCCTTCGAGCACTGCCGACATTGAATCAGTTCATAATATGATATAAGCAAGAGTGACCGGATGGAATGCATGGTTTCTAAATTTGTTTTGCCACTAACTAAAGGGCTCATTACACTCTACAATTGTAGCTAGAAGTAAAGGATTATCAAACCGCAAAAGGTTCAAACAGCCCTTGTGACAAGGTATGCTCGATTAAGGGCTCATGCTAAAAACATAGGTGTAACGAACTATAGCCTGAGCAGGGGTTGCGGGAAGCGAACGTGACCGTGCTATATATATGTTCTCGGCCAATAAAGCAAAGAAGATTCAGAATATTGGGAACGCACTTATGTTAAGATCTAGTAGCAGTAAAAAAATCGGAATATAAATCTATTATCCAATTAGGTATGAGGATCAGTTGGCTAGGCAGTGGGCTTTAGGGTATGCTGCCGGGTAGGAGGCGTACGGAGAGCCCCAAAGGAGCTTAGTACAAGGAAGAAGTTGTATTTTCCCCCTTGCAAACCAAACAACAAAATTTAGTAGAATGTAATGTCTTTTGGGGACAAAAATAAGTTATATACGTAGAAAAACCTTGAGAGCTTAGAGATAAAGAAGACTCTAGTTACTGGGTCATCTAGGCATCACCAGTGACGAAAAAACAGGTAAGCATGGTAAGCGAGGTTCCAATCTTTCTACCTTATATTGTTACTGCAGAAAAGTAGTGATTTAGAAACCGCAGATGGGTTACAAATGCTTTACAGAATTTACATGTGTTAAAACCAGAACGCAATGAGAGAAGCGCGCATATTTTTAGAATCTTGTGCCTGTAGCGGGAGCTTGCATACCCGTATGGGAAGCGTATTTTTCAATTTTTAGGCCTGTAGTGGGAGCGTTCTTGGTACGTCCAGGCACAATTGTTCGCTAAGCATTCTCGCAACGGGCTCGTATATACTTTTAAAAATACCAGTAGTTGTAGTTGCTTTGGGCGTTAATATACCAACTCAATTATTTTTACTCGGGTAAATGGTCCTAAAAGGCAGGCTAAGTGTTAATCATGACCCCCAAATGCCTGGTCTTGTCAAGTCTGGTGAATAAACTACCATCACTACGTTTGTGTGAAAAGGACGTGTTGGTGCACTTGAAGATGATCAGAGGGAGGAAGTTAATAGAACAAAAGTAAGTAACAAAGAATTCTCGAGTTAATGAGAATCGTTAAAACATCGCTGATGTAAATGATAAAACGCAACGGTCCAAGATGTCTGCCTTGTGGCACTTCTAAGGTGTTAATTATTTTATTAGAAAGCTCGGCGCGAATTAAAATAGGCTGTGTACGATCTAACAGATAAAAGCACAACCAGATTACAAAAACAAAAGGAAATCCTAAAACATTAAACTTATGAATGAAAATTCTGTGACTGATTCTGTCAAAAGGTTTGCTAAAGTCAGTAAAAACGCATTCACGCAGTACTACCCTTCATAAAACCGTGAAAGTTTTCACAATGTAACTGAAATGAATCACATCACAGATAAATTAAAGAAATAACACAGAACAGAAACATAGACACGAGTTACATGGGGACAAAAATAAGTTATATACGTAGAAAAACCTTGAGAGCTTAGAGATAAAGGAGACTCTAGTTACTGGGTCATCTAGGCATCATCAGTGACGAAAAAACAGGTAAGCGTGATAAGTGAGGTTCCAATCTTTCTACCTTATATTGTTACTGCAGAAAAGCTGTGTTTTAGAAACCGCAGATGGGTTACAAATGCTTTACAACCGGCACGCAAATTTCTTTTTCCAGGGGAACCAGCTTACTTTAAAAAGGAGGTTATTTAACTTCGGGTTAGTATAATAGGTCAGGTTCCAGACCTTAAGTACGTTCCAAGTCTGTTTCATCTTGCCTATTATTGTCAAACTCCGAGAAATCTTGAACAATTTATTGCGAGTGATTACTGGCCATTAATTTGCCGTGAATTATATATCTTAGCGAGTGGAGTTAATTTTTCACTACATCCTTAATTTTGATTTTGGAAAATGTTCTTATTTCAACATTTTATTCAATTTTTTGGCATATGATTGAAGTGAAGCAAAGACCGTTCAAATTACTTTTAAGCGATAAATTGTCCCCAACATATTGTTTACTTTTATACAGAAAAGAGTGCCTGGTTGATATGATTTACGTATAAATATAACACTCCCAGAATTGATTTGTTACGTAGTTTGAATTGAGAATATCCAACAACGCATTAAACATCAAGAAAATAGTTCAACTCACACTGCAAGTACAAGTACGTAAAACTTTAGAAGGCCACTTTTGCTAGATTTGAGATGACAAATAGTTTGTAAAAAATATGAACACAATACAGTTAAGTCTTTGATTAGATTGGTATCACTAGAAGGGTTACTGGTAAAAAAAGCTAAGTCCGTTCCATGGGTTACAACGATTTTAATGTATGTTAGAGTTGACACTCGTTTTGTTAATTACAAAAATACTGAACCTATTACACAATAGTTGCAAAATATTACTTACAATTTTTGTCAATTCTCTGAGTCGTGGTAGTTGAAAAAACTTAAACCTTAGAACTCACAATTCTTCAATAATCAACCACACTTGAGGACAAACTCAATCACTAGATTCACTGATTTCCGTCAAAATATTAAATGATAGTCTTTTTATATTCAAAACCTTATTGACACTCTTGCGATCACTTAACATCAATCATCACACTGCAAACATAGAAGCTTTTTTTCAAAATTCAGATATATGAAAACACCGCGCTGATTCGAACCGATGTTCTCTGTCAGACGTCCAAAAACACAGTGTTCGACGTATTGTAGCATTTGTTCGGCTCGAACTTGTCATAGACCAAGACCGGGGCTTTCGGTAAAGAGAAGTGTCAACAGCGATATTCACCGTTTCGGATGTATGCGACCCAAGTGACTATTCGCGAGCATAATGCTCGTGCCCGCAGACTTATTCTGTGCTCTACATTAGTATCAGGAAGGAATATCTTATCAGCAAACGAATACACACACAGAAACTGTCGCGCGTGATTATCCTTTTTATTGAGATGTCCGTTGGGTTTGGTTAAGGTTTGTTTACTTCTTACACGAGTTGCGTTACACTCTTCTTATCGCTGAGCCCGCGAGTAAATACCACGTACAATGGACTATAGCAAGAAAGCTTAGGCTAAAATGCAATGGAGTTTCCCGCCAAAACGAAAAGCGTCTGATTTTGTGAGAAAAGCTTTCGTTGCACGAGCGGTCACCATCTTGTTTGTTCTCACTAGAATTCGTAAGGATATGCATTTCTACCCACCGCCCGAGAAATCCTGTGGGTAGCTCACGAACTTTTGTACTCTCAGCCATGCTTTCACTTCGGAGAAAGTGACTCCTTTCGACGTTCATGCGCGCTACATTCAAAATTGGCCAATAGATAACCGAGCAGGAGTGGTTTTTCTACGGCTCAGTAAATATGTGGGGGTGACAATTGCTTGTGTTTAGGGTGAATCAGCTGAGGGGGCTATAGATGTGTTACGACGGGTGTCCCCCCCTCAATAGTGATGGCTCCAAATACTTCAGGCTCACGAGGCAACAGGTGGCAATTTTCGAGGCGTGCGAGGTCCTTTTCAATTGCGGAATGTATGAGTGCCTCGTTTTATGTGCTTTTCTCTATTTTTCCTCTTGAAAGGCGAGAAAGGATAATCGACGATCCTTTTGTGTTTGTTTGTTGGATTTTCGGTTTGAAAAGGACTTTTCCTATTGGGAGAGATTTTTCCTTTTGAGAACAATGTGAACGTAGATGAAGACGTGGAAATTATTTTGTGTCTGTAAATTTGTGCTGGGGGTTGGTGCATTAAACTTTTCAGGCAATTGTTAAGTGTGTGTTTGTGTATATGGTTTTGTTGGGGAGGCATTTCTCGTGATGGTATTTCTTTTTTCGTATACGTTTGTTTGCCCATAATTGGTGGTTTTTTAAATTATGGACTATTCTTGCGAGGGTTAAAAATATGCTAAGTGGTGCAATAGAAGGACGTAGCTTGTGTGGAATATCTGATTGTCTTCAGCTCCATTAAAACGTTTTTTTTTTCATTTTGGAAGAAAATATTAAGCAGAAAGATTGCTATTTTAGCTTGCTGAGCTTGGTAAGTGGAATTGTATAGGCTTTCGGGGCGGAGTAGGAATATCTCGAAATTTGTATACTTTTAAAGGAAATGTTAGTTTTTTCCATGAATCCAATTTTAAATTTTCTTAGAGTGTGGAAGAAGATAATTTAAGACTTTTCAACTTGTCTACTTTTTAAAATGAACTTAAATTTTCAAGGTTTAAAAGTCTTTTGATCAGCTATTCTATAGCAGTTCTCCGATACCTTGTGGTTCCTGCTGTTGTCTTAAAGAAGTGTTCTTCGGTGTTATTATGTCCTTTACTTTTGCTCTTCCGGCGATCTATCTTGGTTGGTCGCTTCCCAACATTCCGGAAGGCTTCATTTTTAATCCCCATATTTAAGAGTGGGAATAGGAGAGAGATTGTTAACTATAGACCTATTGCTTAACTATCTTGCATTCCAAAACTCTTCGAACTGATGATCCAGTCCCAATTGTCTATTGGGTGTAGAAGATTAATCTCTAGCAGGCAGCATGGATTCATTCAGGGTAGGTCAACGATTTCCAACTTATTAGAGTTTGTGTCTGGCAGTGTGGGTGGATTTCTGGAAGGTTGCCAGACTGACTGCATTTATACCGACTTTAGTAAGGCCTTTGATAAGCTGTCTCACTCTATTATCGTTTTCAAATTGGCCAGGTTGGGTTTCCCGGCCCAACTCATTGCATGGATTAAGTCGTATTTATACAATAGGACTTATAGAGTGCGTTTTCGTGGCGTGCTCTCTGATGCTTTTGTGGCACCTTCCGGCGTTCCTCAGAGTAGTCATCTTGGTCCTCTGTTGTTCATCTTATCTATTGATGGCATTACTTATTTGCTTCAAAGAAGTAAAATTCTTATTTATGCGGACGATATCAAGATTTTTCTCCCAATCAAATCTTTTGCGGATTGCGAGATATTGCAGTCAGAACTGCAAATATTTTATAGCTGGTGTGTCAATAATAATCTTAAATTAAACATCGGTAAATGTCAGGTTATGACCTTCTCGAGGTCCATCAACTGCTGTACTTTTCAGTACAAGTTTGAATATACTTGTATTCAACGGGTGGAAGGAGTGAAGGATTTGGGTGTGTATCGTGATAGGCAACTTAACTTCATCCCCCACATTTATAATATCGTTGCCAGGGCCAGCTCTATGCTGGGTTTTATCCTCCGTTGGTCCAGGGAATTTCCTAGCCCTCACATAAGACTCCATCTTTATACATCCCTTGTTAGACTAGACCACTGCTGGAGTATGCTAGTCCGGTTTGGTCTCGGTTTTATGGATCTCACACTAAACGTATTGAATCTGTACAGCGTAGATTTGTGAGATCGGCCCTTCGTGCTTTGCCGTGGAGAGACCCTTTTATTCTACCTCCATATGGTAATCGGTTGTGACTGCTACAACTTGCTACTCTCGAGAAGCGTCGCTGGGTTGCCGATATAATTTTTCTACACCAGCATGTACAGGGAAAGATTGACAGTGCGGAACTTTCTTCCAAAATATCACCTAGAGAACTGTCCTATTCCCTTCGAAACCGTTCGAGCTTTCAGATAGCTTTCTCGCGCACTAGTTACGGTATGTTCGAGCCTGTCAATCGCATGTGTAGGTTTGCTAATGGTGTTGGTGATGTTTTCAGCACTAACGTAGACAAGTTAACATTAAAGAGGAACCTTTATAACTTGTAACCATCCTGTTGGATTCACTTGTCTTTGTTCTTTTTGATTTTGTTTTTTTTTGTATGGCGTAAAGTTTCCTTCCTTGTATGTTTTGTATTGACTTGGCTTAAGCTGCCTGTGCATCCCTGATTGTTGTGTTTGGGTGTATTTTGGCTTTTGTTTACTAATGATCTTATCTTTGTTTACTAATGATCGATCAATAACTGCGGATAACTTATTATTATTAACCGCATGTGTAGGGCCGTGAATATGTTTCCTATTTTTGACCTGGCTCTTACTAAGGATGTGCTTAAACGTTCTCTGTTATCTCTGCACCCCTGATTGTAGTGTTTGGGAGTGTTTTGGATTTTTACTAATATTTTATTGCATGGGTTATGGGAGCCTCATTCGCCTCAATATATGTTATATTCTGGTCAATAGGTCAATTGATTCCAGGCTTTTGCTTGCGAAGTGCGCCTTCTGAGTTAGAAGGGTTAATTCTATTAAAAAAAAGATACGACTTGAATGGGAGATATAAACAAACATTAAATTCTGCGTAAGTATTTAAGACTTTTGTAAGCCTTTTCGGTAAAAGGTGAAAGCTGAATTGTCTAGTCTTAAATCGTAAATATATAGAAACACTGAAATCTCAAAATTGTTCTGACTATATGAGTTTTGAAGATGTTAATTCTTCCTTCGCAACTTATTTTTTAGCGAATTATACAGGTAAAAGATGTGTACAGGTATGTGAGTAAAAATTCAGGCATTCTATTCAAATTAAGCTCCAGCAATGTGGTTCCAGGTTCGAATCGCACCGGTGGCGACTAATGGTTCTTTTCTGCTGACTACAGATTACTATAAAAAGACCAAGGTTCGGAATGCACTTTAAATTATAGGTCTTCTTGCAATCGTTGTCTCAACTCGGGTGAAGTTTTTCATATCCGAAAAGTAAATTTGGTGGTGATATACGTGATCGGTCACATAATGAAGAATATAATTTTTAATAAATTAGAAAAAAATATGGACGGGCACGTTGTTGAAAAAATTCAATCATTTTTACAAAATGCGATCTCAAAGAAAAATTAAAAACGGTAGATCTCCCTACGAGTGGTATAGAAGCTGTTTTAAGATTGCGCTTGTAGAATAAGACTGTGAGATGACCGCGGATGAAATCGACCATTCGTTCACCATTACAAGAAAACGTGGCTAGCAACGACCCAAGAAAATGATTCAAGTTCCAATACGGCGATTCATAATGATGTGGAGGAGGATTTGGATCTGCAATAAGAAAATCTGAGACGTAGTTTTGCTAAAAATAAAAAAAAATTAATTGCAGAATTTAGAAACAAAATTGCTAATACAAATAAAGCAAATTTTGGCTATGGTTTTAGAGGCATTGAGGCCTCATTGCCATCGTTTATTGGAGATGATAACTTCCCGCTTCAGAAATGGTTGGAAGCGTTTGAAGAATCTATGAACATTCTACTGTGGGACTCTAAAATAGCTTTCATTTATGCAAGGAGATTGATGACAGGTAAAGCAAAATTATTTTTGAGTAGTAGTAGTACAGAGTAGAAAAAAAAGAACTAATAAAACACTGCAGCAATACTTCCTGACCATGTAAGAAATCGCAGCTTTTTCAAATATTGATAAACAAGATATTTGCACTACATAAGTTAAGGAATTCTTCATGCAACATCAAATAAATTAATACTGTTCGGAGCTTGAGATCTTGGCGAATTAAAACAAGCCACAAGTATGTACAAGAAAAAAGGTTGCTGGAGAATGGACGGGCGAGTTGAAGCCTTCTATGACACTGCTGTAGCAGTCCTGGAAGAGGGTGCCATTGGCATAATAACAACTAGCACTTCCTCAGGTGCGGCGGTGCAGAGACGGGAGACTCTAACGAGCTGGCTATCTCCGCGATACGCACACCAGTAGATGATGCAGATCTGCCTTCCGAAGGGTTAGCTGCGGTTAATCCGGAGGGGGTTCCTTGTCCTGGCTCAGGACTAAAGCGTTACGGCCAGGTTGTAACTGACGCATGAAACAAGAAGGAACACATTAGACGGTGGGAAAACATGGATTTATGCAGATCTGCCTTCCGTAGGGTTAGCTGCGGTTAATCCGGAGGGGGTTCCTTGTCCTGGCTGAGGACTAAAACGTTACGGCCTGGAAGGTTGTAACTTACGCATGGACCAAGAAGGAACACTGGAGACGGTTAGGCTAGAATTGGCTAGGATTCTAGCAGTGACCCAGGAAACCGAGGTTAGTGGCGACAGTGGGATAACTGGATACTCAGTTGCCCCCACTTAGGGAGACTGGAAGGGGACGAAAAGGGACCCGGTTATGTGGTCTGTTTCGGCTAATCCCCAGAGAGGGGTTTTTAGTGAGTAAGAATCTCACACTACCGGAGGGCACGGGCAGGCTGGTGTCTTTTGGAAGATTTTCACCTCTCCCGCAAAAAAAAAGTACGAGAAAATGAAGTCTGTAAGCAACATGGAGGAACACCGATTTCGGCCGCAACACTCGAAATCACGAATAACATCATCTCAACAGAAAGTCAAGTGTTTCATATGTAACGATTACGGACATGTATCTAGCAAGTCTCCAAAGCAGCATCGAGAAAAGAGCAGTTGTTTCAATTGCGGACAAAGGGGACATTTCTCTAACAGGCGTCCATTGACGTCACAGGGGACTTCTCCAATTATGATAGTTCAACAAGAGCAGAAGAATCAACAGTAGAAGCAGGCACGAACTACAGTTGGATAGTGGTGTTTTTTTAGAGCAAAGAGGTCTGTTTACTTGTCAGAATAATTTTAATGATTTTGAGGACTTTTTAAGGTTTGAATTTTATAACTATCCGCACAAGCAGAATGCTGCCACAATGAACTTGTCAACCATTATTGACACCGAGCTTCGTCCAACAGAGATTTGTAACATCTTATTAGGTTTTTACCCATCTTTGCCTGGGGACATACACCTCAGTATTTCATTCAGAGATGCTGGCTCTGATCTATGCACTTGATTACATACTAGAGAGTCGAGTGAGGGGCAAGAAGATAGTGGTGGCACTCGATAATCAGGCGGTGAACAGGTGTATGGATGGTACAGAGTTCAACACAGCGCTGTGATTGGAGTGTGTCCGTAAACTAAACGCGTGTGCTTCATCAAATGAGATGACACTGGCGTGGGTCGGAGGACACGCGAGGGTCGAAGGAAATAAGAAAGCAGACGTACTGGCAAAACTAGGGGCTGCTTCGAGTTTCGAAGGTCCAGAGCCATTTACTGCGCCAGGCAGGGGCACGGCAAAGGGTCTGTTAGGAAAGTGGGCCACGAGGAAGCACTGGGAACGGTGGAACGTCGTGGACTCGTTCAGACAGGCTAAAATGGCAATTGTAGTGATCAGAAGTGCTGAACAGAGGGAGGTCCTAGATATGGATCGTAGGACCTTGAGATGGCTGATTGCACTACTAACAGGATATGGTAACTTCAGGTGTCATCTAAAGAAGATGAACATTCTTGAGGATGACACCTGCAGGCTGTGCCTGGACTAGCAGGAGACGGTGCACACATAGTGTGCCAGTGCCCTGGCAGGCCAGTGCATTGGCAGGCAGAAGAAGATAGCTGATGGGACACCACTGGATGGAAGAAGGAAGAATGGCCGAGGTGTCTTATAGGCAAATGCTTGCGCTGACCCGAGGAATCGAGGTGATGGAAGAAAACTGGATTAGTCCGGATCTCTCTTGCTGAGATCACAATGGGTAGGGACGAAAAGGGACCCGGATAAAGTGGTCTGTTTCGGCAAATCCATAGAGGGGTGTTTTTAGTGAGTAAAAAGCTCACACTACCAGAGACAATCTGGTCTCCTGGTGTCTTTGGAAGATTTTCCCCCCTCACGCAAGAAAAACAAAACACGCCCATAGGTTAGTTTGAATATGTGCGCATGCCCTTCGTCCTTGAGAATGCGCCAGAGATATTTCAACGCTATATAAATATTTAATTTCAAGATCTAATTAAGAAAGGTAAATTGTTAGCTTACTTCGATGCACAGCCTACTCCAGGTACAAGCCCGCAAGCTGACATTAACAGCTGAGCATTGGTGGTGTAAACAAATCAAAACTTGCCACAGTAGTCATAAGGAAAAGTTTAGGAAATTGTTCTGTATCGTAGTATTTCCAGCAATATATTTAAAGACTTAAATTTGATTTTACTTGAGGTTAACCTACCAATGTTCTGAATATGTGAACAAAATAAAAATTGTTTTATACAATTTTCATGTGTTTTAAATGAAAAACTCTCTTGTGCTCGCTTTGTTGAAGTATTGAGCTTAAAATGCGCGTTTCTCTTTGGCTTTGGTTGCGAGAGTGTGCAGTTTTAAATAATAAAATAAATTAAATAATGACGAAACGCTTGGTGGTGACATGGCTGAACTGTCATGTTTTCCGGGCTTGTATCTAGAATAGACTGTGTTCGACGAGGTTATGATGGCGTCAAAAACTATTGAGTAGCACATAACATCTTAAGTGGGGTCATGGTAATAGTTATGAGATAGATAGATATGACAACTGCAAGTTTCTTTCTTAGGAGGTAACTTATTTGGTGTACAAAGTTAACTTAAATGGGATACGGCTCAATAAAAATGGTTTACGAGCCATTGTTGATTTCCCTATTCCAAAAAACATTCGAGAAGTTCAATCATTTATATGACTGTGTGCATATTTCCGAAAGTTATTACCAGATTTTTCATTAACAGCCATACGGCTTTGTGATCTATTGAGGAAGGGCAAGGTTTTTAAGTGTGGTTCGGAGGAATTGTCTGCATTTGAAAAGATGAAAGCGGAACTTCAGAAGTCTCCAGTTTTAAGTATTTATAGTCCGCATGCTAAAACAGAATTGCATTGCGACGAAAGTACTGTTGACTTTGGTGCAGTTCTACTTCAGAGTCAAATTGATTTCCCATCATCATCCTTTCTTCTTCTTTACCAAACGAACGACGTCACCTGAGTCAAAGTACCATTGTTACGAATTGGAAACATGTGCAATTATTTATGCACTTCAGCGTTTTCAAATATACTTAATGGGAGTATATTTCGTTTCAGATTGTCAGTCCCTGCTTAACTCTAAAGAAAAAATATATTAATTTAATATATAAAACGAATATCGCGTTGGGCCTTGGAATTGTAGGAATTTAATTATAAGGTGGAAGATCGGGTAGGTTCTAGCATGGTGTATGTTGATGTACTTAGAATTAATGGTTGATGACGATAATTTTGGAAATACATTAACTGGTAAAAGCGACGATATAATAATAATGTTTATTTCAAATAACAGATAATTTTACAGTGTAATAATATAATAATTTTCCCTAGGTATTCTAATAATTCCAATTCAATCCAGTAAGAAAATACATTGAATATTAGTTAAATTACCTAATCCAAGCTAACAAAAAGGAACTTAAGTAATGTTTCAAGCTATTATTATATTTACGTTAACAATTACACTTATCATATATATATATAAGCAAATAAACAACGACAATGGCTACCGATATTAGCAACAATATTTGATTTTCAAAATAAAGCAGTCTTCAAAAATATATATATTATGTATCATATATTCATTCAAAATACAACAGTCTTTGATCTCTCTGTTGGTTTTGAAAAAAATCAAGAGCGAAATTATTCGAAACACATTAATAATTAAATTCCTTTATTAGAAAATCTCGATATTTCCAGGCCTTTCCAGCAAAAATAATCAAATCTTTAAAATTATTTTTTTCCGTTCAACACATCTACTACTTCCTCCTCAGTCAAAGTCTTTTCCCAAATGCCACTAAATGGAACTCTGATAGAATGGGACATATCCCTACAAAGTGCACTATATTTTCATCCTCGTCCAGGTTACAGAACGAACATACAGATCGGCCTACATGACTAAATGGATTGGCATTTAAACTTAAAAGTCCTCCTCTATACTTACAGATAAGTATTTTCCCCTAGATACTCAAGCCTAGAGCATGAGTCATGTCTAAGTGATCCTCTGACCCTCTCCACAGCTATCTGCCTGAGCCACACACTCTCCTTTTCAACTAGGTCTGACAGAATTTCTTCTACGTCAGCACACGACTGTTGAGTCAAATTCAATAGAAGACTGTGTGACTCAGCCATTTCATGCCAGGCGTCGTACGAATACGCAACCTTAGCTTTCCCGGCTAACTGATAAGGGAGTCTGTGTGTAGGATACTTATACATCACTTCTAACATGAATTTAAAATGGCATTTCAAAGTAAAACTATAAATATGAGTTTAATTGAACTCTAGGTCCAACATATAGTTAGGTGCATTCTGTGGTAGGTGAAATAACCTTTTGATGAAAAATCGCAACAACTTTTGAACTAACTCATGTTGCTCAAACCCCCATACCCATGAGTGTTTAATTTCCTCCTTCTGAATAAAGTTTTTCCAAGTTACACACAGCATATTCCCAGGTAAGTGTACTCTATAACGATCTCAATTTGTTATATAACCAGTTTTCGTTGCCTCTTCTTGGACCACCCCCTCCCTGGAAAAATCGTTATTTTAGACTTTTCAACACTTTAACCACCAAACCCCATAAGCGGCAATATTCCTGAAGGCTATCAATCATTCTCTGCATTCTTTCAGATTCATCAGAGAGAACAATGATAGCGTCAGCGTATTTCAGGACATTCAGTTCGACGTCTTCGATTGTAATACCAACTTTCATGTAGTCCTCTAATTCATTGATATATAACGAGAACAGCAACGGACTTAAATTACAACTCTGCGTGAGCCCCGATTCCGTCTGAAAACTACCGAACTACTCCTTTCATAAAGTTTCTGCAAAACTTGTACCAGTTTACTGGATATTCCCAAATTATACAACTTGTAGAAAAGTGCACCCCGTTGAATAGTATCAAACGTAGCTTTGAAATCAACGAAAAAGGCATATACTTTTTTTAATTTTATTTGATTGACTAAGTTTTATTGCATTTAACAAGCTGAAAATGTTTTCCATCGTAGAGTAACCGCCGCGGAAACCTTTTAAGATAAAGTAACCCATTTCCCAAAAGGCTACTCTATTATACAGTATTCCGGCAAAAAGCTTGGCTATGGTGTCAATAAAGAAAAGTCCACGATAATTATCCGCTCTGTGTATGTCTCCTTTTTGACCTCATGAACGAATCCGGTACCGCCGAATTATCATAGACATAATTAAAATATTCGACTATCTTCGTTAGGAAGCATTCTTATAAAATTCATAAGGAATCCTATATACTATATACACATACCAAGGGAGCAACATATAGAATAGAATTATATTCCGATCTTGGATTCAATAAAAGTCCAAAATGTTCCCTCAACTTACCGATATCTATACAAGAACTAATCATATGTGTTTTTCCTGATAGTTCTTTTGCCAGATTCCACCAAGACTTAGAATCCGTTATCAAGTTAAATTTTGTAGATAGGGCTCTGTAATATTCTGTTTTTTTCTCCTTACACAATGTTTTAAAGCTCCTATTAGCATATAAGTAATACTGTATTGCAGCCGGTATATGTTAAGCCATTTGAAGGATAGCAATCTTTATCAAACCACTTTGCAACTAACTGTGGTTTATTTATGGGACTAGCAACAGAAGCATTAATTACAGCTCCTGTCAAACCGTTTATTGTGTTCAGAACAATACTTCTATTCATGTCTTCACAAAGACTTACCATTTTATTTTTATATTTTTCCACATTCTGAATCCTCCAGTTTAATTTGGGGAGCAGAACTAATGGTTTAGTGCCTGGTTGATGCAAATCCGGTAAGAGCATCCCCAGTGCAACAGTTAGGTGATCTGAGAACACTTCAGGCAGAACTTGAAGCTTACGAACAAACACACACAAGTCATAAGTCAGACCGGCAATATCATTTACAGAAATACCAACTCCTCCCACAAATTTGAATTCGCCATCGTAATCCAGTTCAGTGCGTCCATTTAGTATTATCAGTCCAAAATCGTCATAGAAATCAATAAACTTCCTACCTTTAGCATTTACGGTCAAATCCATGGATTTTCTTAGGTGATTTACACATTGCCCAACAAGTATTTCTTCAGACACTTCCTGCATTTGTCCAATTCTCACATTGAAATCACTAAGAAATACCATACTCGAATCACTACAAGGCCTAACAATATCTACAAACTTATCGAAATCTAGGTCCCATGAACTACAGTTTATATAAGCGGGAATTAGGCTCCAAGTCTTAAGTTGTTGCTTTATTTTTGGTATAGGCCAGCCCTCTACCCATGCAATTTCAACAACCTTACCAAATATTCTGCTATGGATCCCTACTAGCCAACCATCACTAG
This sequence comes from Leptarthrus brevirostris, assembly GCA_964036015.1. Lineage (NCBI taxonomy): Eukaryota > Metazoa > Arthropoda > Insecta > Diptera > Asilidae > Leptarthrus > Leptarthrus brevirostris. Next base: position 15,256,526 of record OZ038373.1, read on the forward strand.
CTCTACCGTAAATAAAAGTTTTCGTGCCACCTACCCAAATAACCTCATAACCGCCAAAAAATTTACTGTACTTGTTAAAATTATTTTCTACAAGATGCGCTTCAAGCAGGATAAACACATCATAATTCTTAATAAACTCGAAAAAGCCTGGAAAGGGGGTCATATTTCTCAAACCCGCTATATTGTACGACAGTATTTTAATTAAAGAAGTTCCGTTTTCAGTTATAAATTTTAACTTTTCGCTCTCCTTGGAATCAACACTAGAATCTGTTATGCTATGACAATAACTTATTATACTTATAGATAGATAGATAATATCAAAAATAAAAGTACCGATACTTCACCAAGCGTATTATTGTTTGGTGTTGAACAAAAGGGTGAAGTTAATGACAGAATTCAGGAACATTTACACAATTATAAATCAATTTTAGTTCAAGATAGACACCTTATTGCAGTTAGGGAGAAGGCAAACAGGAAGATTGAGGCAAGCGAGTAATATAATAAATGCTCCTATGATAAACGCCAAGCAACCTCACGTGTACAAAAAAGGAGATTTGGTTTTGGTTAAAAATGTTGTTACGATTCCGGGTGTGAATCGAAAACTAGTTCAAAAGTACAAAGCTCCTTATGAAATTGAAGAAGTCTTTTCAAATGATAGGTATGTAATAAAAGATTTAGATAATATGCAAATTTCACGCAAAGCTTATAGAGGAATATGTTCACCAGACAATATGAAACCATATTTCGAGTACTTTGCGAATTAACTGAGAAATTAATTAGCAGGTATGTGTGTATTTTTTCTTAAACTTAGTTTTACGGGTTCACAAGGTCACAGATTTTAGTTTTATTTTTAAAATTAATTTTGTAAGCATTCATATTCGAATTATTGTATTGTTATTTCGATTAATGGATGCCTATATGTAAAAGTAGCTATATTTTTACATATCATAAGATGTTATCGTGTTAACTTGTTCACTTTCAAGATTTGTGGCTCTGAGTTTAGTAATTGGGAATTCCTTTCGCAAAGTTTATTAATTATTGAAACATAAATAACATAGTTTTATGCAAATTATTACAAGGTATTTGCTGATTTATTCTCAAAAGTTTTATAAGTAGGAACAAAGCGTACATACGCACTTACCGCAAAAAAATCGTTTAAACATCATTTATTACACTTCGTTCAATAACAAATTCATTTTTACTATTGCACTGAGTTGTTACAATACTAAACATTCGATTATAACAATAAATTTAACGAGTTTAAGACAAAATTATTATTAGACATGAAAACATGTTACAAATGCGAAAACTAACACTTCAGAACTGTCAAGAAAACTTTACCGGCGATGTTTTACATTAAACATGCAAGATGTCAGGTCGATTGCTTGAGTAAAGCAGGAAGCCACTTAGCGATAATAATTGCTCTTACAGAGAAAACTGGAAAGTTTTATTAATTTACAGTGTAGGTGACAGGCGTAAGTCATTAGAATTCAGCAAATGGAGTTGTTCGGTTTTTGCAAACATAAAATTATTAAATTACAGGCAAAACACGGTCAAAATTTTGCATTTGTGCTTGGAATTGTATTAAATAAATGTGTAGTGATGTAAAGCAGTGCAAATTACAGCCGAAATGATGAAGTTTTGTAGTAAATTGAGGAAAAAATATTTTGCGGTAAGTGCTTTGATATTTCTTCATTAATAAAAGGTTAAATTTAAGAATTATCAAATTTTAGCTGTAAATATCATAAAATAAGTCTTTAATATGTACATACCCATAATATTGTGTTCTTTTTTATGATTTATAAAACAAAAGAGGAAAAATTTAAGTTTTGATACGAAATTTCGACATCAAGGAAGTTGGTCATGTCAGCGAGAAAAGATTGAAAAGATCAGGGACGGAGTTGGGAGGGTTTTAGCAGATTATACGTTTGAGATATTTTGCAAAGCTTTGAAATTTTAATTTACAATTTGAAATATATAGGACGATATAATTTACATAACGTAAAAACGATTAAGAAATTAATTCATAAGTTCCTCATTAAATATTAGGAAGTTTGCCAACAATTAAACAGACTTGCACCAGAAGCTCTTCTGTAAAATAATTTAAATTTATTGTTTCTTTATTTATCGTAACTATATCAAAATTATTTCATTAATTTAACTATGTATATCACTCAAAATTCGTTTATAAAAAAGTCTTAGCAAAATTTTGCAAAATTTATAAAATAGCACAAAGGATAATGGACATTTTTGTACAGCCTTTGGGCGTATGGCCAACAGAGAGAAAATCAGAAGCAATGTATGGTACTGCATGTCTATCTAGCCTATCTATACATGTATATTAAATCGTTACAGTCGCTGGGGTTTATTTTTAGTAATATAATTATTAATATAATAACATTTTAATATCACACTGTTGTAACGTTGCTTGTAGTAAGATTGATTTAGGGACCATTCGTCGATAGTAAAATCTAACAAATGCTGAGCTGGAGCAGTTAATTGCTCATATTTTCCCAAAACTGCGGGATTATTATTTAAATTTATAATATCCGCTGCTAGGCTATAGTTCTGATTGACCTGGTCTGGTGTCAACAAATCATTTTCCACTTTTTTGCCGATTCGGGTAGAGTTTGAGACACTCTTTCACATGGTGAAAACCAGAAAGACATAATTTGTTGAAAAGTTTACTAAAAATGAAGAGAAAGAAGAGTACAAATACGAAAAAAAATGTTTTTTTTTTGGAAATCTGGAATAAGGAGAGGGAGAGAGATATTAAATCTTTATTCCGAATCAGTCCTTATGACTATACACGAGATTTTAGGGGAAAGTCCTTAAATTTTGGAAGTCGTCCCGGCAATAGAAGAGCCAATACATCGGCTGTATACTCGATGAATTTGACAGCTTTTTGGATGTAAGCCGGTTTAAACGCATTCGGATTTTTAGATGGTTTATTCGCTAGTCCATGTACACGTACTGTTGCACCATGTACGTGAAAATGATGTACTAAGTGTTCGTAACGCTTCTTCCCACATGCGTGTACAAAAAGGAAAAACGAACGACAAACAGGTACGTTGTAGAAGGTAAAATCGATCTTATGCCTCGTAACTTCTCTGTCCTTTCTCTGTCCATATTTTTTCCGTCCGGCAAGCTTCGAATAAACACTCTCTAAGTCTTTTACATTAACGTGATAAGGAAAAATACGGCCGGTGCGATAACAATGATAACATTTGTAAACTCACTTCTTCAGTGTTACTCGTTTTGAAATCCGAAACTAGCAACTTAATGCGATTAAACGAGAAACTGACGAAACGAGTTGTTTACCTTTAACAGCTGTTTTCTCGATAACTTGTTTTCGCACGTAAGCCCCATGTTCATAGACCAGGTCACTGTTGAGATTTAATGGGTATGGTTACGAATTTTCTGATTTTTAAAGCAGATGTATATTCTTGAATTTTCATAATACAATGCGTTAATATGAGTTGAATTTAATTTTAATTCAGGAGGCTTCTTCTTCGTCTAGCTTCCCCATCCCTTCTGCCTTCATCCCGATGTTCTGATTTTGGTTTCTTTTCGTTGTAGCATTTCTAGGTTGGGTCTGCGTCATAGTCAGGAGCAGAGAAGGCGGGCGTGGGTTAGTGATCTAAACCATCACTTAATGGGTAAATTTTCTTTTCATATTCCTTGATGAGTGGCCGGGAGAGTCAGGAGTCACTAAGCCAGTTTCTCTATCTTTTATCTCTCTTTCTTGTTTTTTTTTCTATTGTGGCAGACCTGAAGGAGGGATTCCATAACTCTCCTTCGCCACAGGCACGCGATTTCAAAAGTTGTTTAATGGCTTAGATGTCGAAAGACCTACACCTCAAACTGACAAGATAGGACTTGCTGCCAGCTAGGCGTGCCACCTGGACAGCCTGCGGCAACTTCACGGTGCAAACACACCCACGCATTAGAGCAGCCACAAAAATACGCCTTAAACAGGAAATTAGAAGGAGGTTATTAGTATGCATCGAAAGTGGCGAAGAAAATTTTCAACAGCTTTTGTAACATACTAAGATTAATTGTGATAAGTTTTATATTAAACTTAAATTAATTAAAAGGCTAAAAAATTGATGTTTTAATTACAATACATAAATTTCGGAGAAAATTTGGGAAAATGCTGAATTTTAGGTAATCGCAAACCATTTTTTCACTTTTGGAAGTGACTGTACCTGCAATGGTAGGAGTAAGATCAACATTGTTGACAATTTTGGAAAGGCCATTAAGACATTAGTTTTTTAGCGTTTGTTTGATGTCGCTATGTTGGGTAGATCAAAAGATAAAAATAAAAGTGTAATGTGCATACCATGAAAAACTTAAATTTATGAATCACCCTGTAACTCCCAAACGGTTGAGATTACCCCCCTGCCATACAATTTTTTGTTTGTCTAGGTGATAGCTATCATTTAAACTCGTATTGACGTCTAGAGACGTTACACCCTGTATATTACCAATCCCATTGCTGCAAAACTATAAAAGAGATTTTATCATGTTTCTTGGAAAACTGTTTTTTTGTAGATTGCCTCTGATATTATTTTCACCTTCTTGTGGAACCTTTTATCACTGAGTTGAACGATTTTCAATGCGAAAGTTTTTGCTGTGTTTATAATTTGTTCTTTTGGATAAGGGGATCTGTAATTCAGAAGCCTTCCCGATGCCATAGGTTTCTTGTTCCGGTGTGTTATTATTGTAATGACCAGAAATGGTAATGAATCCTCCACTTCAAAATGGGATGAAAAACGTTTAATAATCCTGTACTAATTTTAAAATCGGCCAATGTATGTGGAAGGGTTCTGTTAAAATATGTTTGTCGAATCAACCTGTAACATTGTTTAATTTTGTCATTCATGGTTTCTACCACCCAGAGGCAAACGGTTACCAGCCGAGACTTGTTGGCTTGTTCAATTGTTAGTTGCCTCTGCGCCTATCTTTTTTGGGCGGTATATATACTTTACAGCCATACAGAGTCCAATATGGATATCTGCGTATATACTCACAATCAGGCAGCCATTAAGGCGCTGGAAGCTATCCTGATGCAACCAAAGTTAGTGAAACTGTGCAAGAACAGCCTAGGCAAGATTTCCAGATGTCTCAAGGTGACCTTATGTTGGGTGCCTAGACACAAGAATGTTCTATGCAATGAGAGAGCGAACGAATTGCTGAAGAAGGGTACTGAAATTGACAGATCTGGAGAGATCACAATATGAAAATCCTGTTATCGCAGATATCGCGAGAGTAACACCTACAGTAAAGCTAATCATCGGGTGACTCATCGGGATACATGTTGCATTACCAAACAACTGTGGCCTGAATACAGTATGAGGTGAATGAGGGAACTTCTTAGCGGTAGTAGAACCGACGCCAGGAATCTGGTAGGAGTTGTAATGGGTACCATGGACCATATGCAACTATGACAGAAGACTTTGTCGGGATGCAAACGATTTCTGTCTTAGTCTGATCGATTGCCCTGCCCTGGCTACAAAAATAGGTAGGTTACTAAGTAGTAACTTCTTTTCGGGGCTTTTATAGTTGCAGAACATAGAGCTCGAAGCCGTACTGAGATTCCTGAGGGAAGCAGAATATCTACATATGTGAGCAAGGAAAATAGGTTGAATTTCCATGAATCTACTGGGCACAAAGGACCCATCGTGTGGTCTAAGTGGAGCGGGCTGATGGTAAATAAACAGCACCTCTCTAACCTAACCTAACTTTGTGAGTCCGCAGGGTGCGAGCCAGAACAGAGATATTCAGAGATCCCAGCAGCAGAATACCTCTAAAAATAAATCTCAACAATTTACGCTGGACGGCCCCGGTTAATACGAACTGCATTAAAGGGGGAACAAACAGTTCTATCGTATTCTAGAATAAGCCTAACGAAGGCACAACAGAAAAGTTTTGTGATTTTAGGGGTCGTCGAACTCTTTTGACCAGCGTTTAATAAAACCAAGTGACGCGTTAGCTTTATTTATAAGAGAATCTATGTGGCCCTCAAAGGAAAAGTGGATATCCAGTATGACCCATAAATCCCTGGTCTTGTCAAGTCGTGTTATTAAGTTACCATCAATAACAAAGTTGAAGTGCAGAAGACTCTTTTTGCTCGAAAAGGAAAAGGTGGTACATTTGAGGGTGTTCAGAGGGAGGTAATTAATAGCACACCATTTATGAAAGGCGCCTAAGTCAGAATTTAAAGAACAATCCTGTTCATTAGCAACAGTACGACCAATTTTGGCATCGTCAGTGTAGCAAAGAATTCTTGAGTGATGGAGAATCGTTGATACATCATTAATGTAAATGATAAAAAGCAATGGTCCAAGATTGCAACCCTGTGGTACCCCTGAGCTATTACATATTTCATTGGAAAGCACACCACGAAACAAAACGCACTGTGTACGATCAGTCAGAACATCCAATCTACAAATACCGAAGGAAAACCTAAAACATACAATTTATGGATGAGAATTCTATGATTGATTCTGTCGAAAGCTTTACTGAAATCAGTAAAGATGCAATCGACTTGCTTAACAGACTCAATGGCGGATACGCAGTACTTGAAGAATTCTAATAAGTTGGTTGTAGTGGATTTGCCCTTCATAAAACCATATTGAAACGAGCCCGGAAAGGGTTTACAGAGAAATTGAAACACGGCGCAAACCAGAGATTAAAATTAGCGATGGGTCGATAATTCTTACATGACACTTATTACCCTTTTTATGTGGGGGAATAATAACATAATTTTCTCAAGGTCTCGGAAAGATACCACAACGAATAAATAAGTTAAATAACTAACAGAAACAAGAAACAAGCCAGCAAAACGTCGGCAATCTGGTCGATTCGTGCGGCGGTCAGATCATATGCAGAGACAACAAACACGCCCTTGTGAGGAATCCTCAAATCTACGCACAAGAATTTCAGTACGTCCGAGTCAACAACATCATAAATCGAGCACAGAAGGTCACGTCGAACATCACACAAGACTCCACCTTCCATAGGAGCACTCAAAGCGGAAAGATGTCGATCACGACGGCAAACCAGAAACTCCGAGCTAAAGAGTTCCGCGGCAAATGTTCTACCACAAAGCCAAGTTTCAGTCAGGCAGAACTCGTCGAAGCAAGAATCTGTCGAACCTATAAATAGGTGAGTCAACTTTGAGCGAAGTCCTGTTACGTTGGCGTAGTAGAGCGATAGTTCGTTGACGATGTGAAAAACACAATACTACTTTAACACTATTACGGCCTAAGCGGGCCTAAAGCTATCTACAAATCATTAGGAGAACCTGATCACAGACAACAGACACAGTTATTTCGAAATCTGCCTATGTAATTCAGGCTACGAGAACCAGAGTAGCCTATTTGGCCTACTATACATAGGCTACTGTGCTACTTGACAAAACTCGAAACATCATTTTACTGCCATCTGTGTTTATGGTAATGGAACCAATTTTGGGCCACTCTGATTTCAGAATTTGTTATTTTCGGAATCTCATACTGCAACAAAATCAATTTTGAATTTGTGCTAGTTAGGCCATTCTGGTTTTCGCGGCCTCAATTCAAAGTTAAGGTAGCAGCGACCTGTAAATTGTTGAGTATTCAAAACTGTCAATTGAAACAGAGTTCGATAAAGGCCTTAAGTTCTTCGAAAAATTTATATGATAAGGTTATACTGTGCCGAGCTGATACAACTCAAAATCTCAAACAGCAATTCAAAAATAGATAGAAACAATAGACCTTGATTGTGACCATGTTATGTACCCCCGTTAGTATGGTTTCAGAAAATGTTTATCAAAATATCTAATAACTGCATTTTCGGCATAATGCAGAATATTTTCTATTTATAAATGTTTTTTCTGTACTTGATCCTCACTTAAGGACTCAATGGCTTTACCAAAATCTTTGACAAGGATAATTGAGGAGAATACAATTCCCTTAAAAGACCAACAACGAAAAAATTATTTACCCCTTAGGTCAGGATGCTGAGGATTATACCCGTTTGTCTCCCTTGCTATTCTCTTGCTGCTATTACACAATTTCCCGCGACAATAACTCCAGGACTCTCCTGAATGGAATTACCATTCTTTTTGTCAAATAACCCCATTATTCCCAAAATTATATCCTTCTGGAGCACCTCATTGCTCCTATTTGTGCCAGAATCGCAGTGCTATCGTAACCAAAGCTTTACCATACAACCAGCACGAGTAGTACGAGATTCAGAAGTTTTGGAATGCCTGCTTTTGCCGTTCGGCGAACACCATAGCCCCCTATAGTGTGTGAGGGCTTCCAGAATAGCATTTCAAGTTCTAGCTCTCTCCAGTCACACAGAATTTTCTATTCTAATACAAATCGCACACACCAACATTGTCTGTTCTGGGCATAGAACCGCCGTGCCGTGCTGTTATCAGAATAACACACGATAGTCGTTTGTTTTCGAATAATGGACATTATGCGCCATTATTTTCACCCCCACCCCATTCGGGTCCTATTATTTGCTCCTTCAAAGTGCAACATTAAATTTTCAACTTGTGGAGAAAGAAAATTTTATGATGACATCGCGGGTATTTTTGCTGAGAACAAAGTGATAGAAGGTTGGGGAAGAGCCAGGGGACCAACCGAACGTGGATGGTAATGCGATCTGCAATTATTTTATGACTGGGATTTGTGAGAAATGGGGTTCAGAATGGCTTTAGGAAAGGTCGTTTTTTTCACATTAATGGACTTAACCTTCGAGGAATTGTGGAGAAAAGAGCAATGTGCCTCGGGAGTTTAGATAAGTTTTCTTGTTTTGCCAACCAGACCAAGATGTAAGACTACATACACCCACTGGGCTTTATTATTTTGCAAAAATACCTACCATTCCATTCAGTTCATCCTAAATAAGTTTCATCTCCTGACCTCGAGACTTTCATAATCCTCGAACTTAAGGAGTAGCACAAAACTTCCAGAAATAAATCGACACAAGGAGGGTGGTATCAATTGAAACCAAATGGTCAAGTGCTGGTTATTTACACAGCCCTTTGTATTTCCTATCTTCGCACTCTTGAAGGACTCAATTTCATTGTCCTTGGTACCAATGACAATATTTTGTTTGTTCCTTTAGTTTGCTACTATTGTCTCGAGGGTTGAATGCATTGTTCGCTGTCAATGAATTTCTACTCTTCCACAGTGGATAATCGGGAGCAGAAAAATAGTAATAAAAGCGTATCCTGCAGGCAAATCCGATAAAGTGGCAATCTAAGTGGGTGGTGATGGGGTGATGATTTCGTAAGGTTTTGCGGTTTTGTTCAGGACGAAACGAAGGCTCATATTAAGGGAAACTAGTTTAGGATTTTCTTTTTATTAAATGGTTAAGTTTGATAGAAAATTTTACCGAGCTCAGGATTAAGGTGTTCGCGTTTTTATTTCGATTTTCAATTTGTAGTCAAACTAGAAATACTACTTGCAGAGGACGAGGAGGGGGTGTCCGTACCACTATGGTTTTGCAACAATTGGGTAGAAAACCATTTATTTCTCTTCCTTTGAAAGATAAACTAAAACAGAGAAATAGGTTAAATTTAATATCTAGAGATACCTACACTCGATTCTATCATTTCGTTGCAAGCAAGCAGTCCCTGCAGTACAGCATTATACATAATTGCCTTTGGTTTGCTTGTAACTTATGATTTTCTCCGAAAATACCCATTTAAGCTTTTTTAGCATTCGACTAATTTGGATCAGACTGTTTTGGAAGACATATAAGACTTTCACGTAATTATGAACCTCCAGGTTAGCCAACTTAAAAATGAACTCATGAAACAGCAATGAACTTAAAAGAAGCCTAGATTCTCAGGATTGTTTGTCTGAAAGGATGGTATACGAGTATGACTAAAGTAGTGCTATAGACAAAGCTTGGATTCCCGAATAGGTACACTCGAATTTTCTACATTAAGCTCTATGTCGTACAATAATCTTAGCCCTAGTTCCTGTACATGTGAGAATAGGAGGGAGAAGAATTTCTTACGATGATATGTCAGTCAGTTATTCTATTGTACGACGACCAACGAGAATATCTTTGTTTTCTTTCACTTTGAAAAATATTTTCTTCAGTCAAAAGATTGTAGCGTACAATGTCTTCCATCATGAGATCAAATGTTCGAACGCCACCGGCGGCGACCTATGGATGCTTTCTTTCGACAACAGATCTCGCTGCAAAGTAATATGGTTAAAAATGCACCTTACACTTAGGTTACCTTAGGTTAGGTTAAAATGAAAGGCTTTCAGTTTAACCTAACCTAAGGTAACCTAAGTGTAAGGTGCATTGATTAAGGTCTCGAACGCCTTCGCAACTTGACACAAGTTGAGGATGGGTTTATAATTGGAGATGTCAGACTTGTCAACCTTCTTGTGAAGAGGAATTATCACAGAATCCTTCCAGAGCACAGGGAAACGGCCACAGGAGAGAAATAGGTTGATAAAATGATAAAAAATACAACAAATGAACAGCAATTTTTCAAGAAAGGGACACCATTTGGACCACACGAAAATCAGTGGAACAAATTCGACAAATATTCAGTGAGGGTAACGTCGTCAAAAACTAAGTTGTTCGGTTCAAATGAAGTATGGCGATCGGGATCTGTGCGCGCCAGTTGGCGGTGGGGTGTCGTGCGCCGTCAGATCTGTCGTCCCATTGCGGTGGGGTGTTCACCGCCTGGAGTATATGACCAGCTGTCCACTTCCATAGATAGCTTAAGTAGCGCCCTCTCCCCCTCTGACGCGACTGTCGTTCTTGGCGACTTCAACCTTCCGGCGGTCGGTTGGATCCGGTCTCCTCAGACTGAGGAGCTATTGCCATACTATTCCAGGATTCCTCAGCATGTTCTGTCCTTCCTGGACACCTGTGCCTCCGCTGGCCTCTAACAGTGCAATGGCAGGCTTCTCGACTTACTCTGACAGGGTTCTCGACTTAATTTTCTCGTCCAACCCAGCTGGTTCGTTCGTGCTTAGGTTCCGAGCCCCGCTTCTCCCAGAGTCTTGCCACCATCCCACACTGCAAGTTATTTTATGCTTCGATGCTGTCGAGAGCTTCTCCCCCCACTTCTCTGGCTGTTCCTTTAATTCGGATCTGCCAATTTCTCCACTGTCAATGATTGGCTTTCGGGCTATGACTGGGCTGCTCTTCTGACTGAACCAGATATTGACCGGGCTGTCCACTCCTTTTAGAATGTCCCTTAATCCTGTCGACTGCATCTTCACCGACTTCAGCAAGGCCTTTATAAGGATTAAACATAGCATTCTCACGCATAAACTCCGCCTGCTCGGTTTTCCGGTGCTCTTTGTTTAGTGGCTATCATCCTACCTGTCCGACCGTTGCCAGCGTGTCTTGTTTCGTGGCTCTCTATCCAGAGAAATCTGGGTCACATCTGGTGTGCTTCTCTTCATAATTCATATTAATGACATCTCGTTGCTCTTGCATAGGTCCGGAATCCTGTGTTATGCTGATGATGCTAAAATCTTCCGAGCGGTCTCCTGTGACGACGATTGTGGTCTGTTGAGCTCCGATTTTGCGCATTTTTCATCTACTCCATGGGCCGTCTCGCCTTGGCCAATCTCGACTTGGTCAAGGACCTGGGCGTGACTCTTAACTCCCGTCTCTCCTTCGAGGACGACGTGGACTTCCTGATTAGCAGAGCCAATTCCACACTTGGCTTTGTAAAGAGGTGGTCTAGGGAGTTTGATGATCCATACTTAACGAGGCTTCTTTTTTGCACTTTCATCAGACAGATCCTGGAGTATACCAGTCCGGTTTGGAACCCTTACTTCGCCGTCAGTATTAACCGAATTGAATCAGCCCAGCGCAGATTCTTTAGGTTCGCTCTTCGCGGCTTCCCCTAGCGTGACCCTATTCACCTTCCCCCTTATTCTGCTAATCTTAGGCTGATTTCCCTCGAAACTCTTGAAAAGAGACGCAAAGTCTCTAAAAGTGTTTTTTTGTTTGATTTGTTGCAGAGGTCGATTAACTCTACCGAACTACTCAACGAGATGAGCATACTCGGCCCGGACCGGATCACGACTTCCTCTATATGTCTCACCACCGAACCGTGTATGGAATGCACGAGCCCATCGCCCCTATGTCTCCATTGTTCAATGAGTTTGCCACCGACATCGAGTTCGAGCGTTACAGGCAGCAGCTGAAGACCCAACTTCAACTAATCATTGAACAATGAATAAAATATATATCTTAAGTTTAAGTTTCAACCATATTTCTTTGCTGTAGTAGCCAGTCTTGGCGAATTGTTCATGAATAAATAAATAAATAGACGTCGAATCCGTGTCAATTTCCATTGCGCCATTTTGAACTGATAAATATATAACTTTCTTGGCTACTTTATTGAAACAATTATGGAAAGAAATATTTGCTTCCATAAAATATTGCCAACTCACAGTATCTGCACTAGACAAAATTAGAGTTTTTCTGTGTAATTTTGTTTTAACGAAATATGATATCAATTTCAACTAAATAAATACAAGAGTTATAATATAACCTTACAATAAAAGAGAAATCGTCCTTTTGAAAACTGTTTTAAAACCGTTTTTATTAAAAGCTTTACGAAAGCTTTTTCGGATACAAATTCGAATTTCTTATTTTATGGAACCAATTGCTATGCACGTCATCTATGTGGTGATAGATTAAACATAACACAATTTTACCATAGCAGTCATTTCAGCAGCGTATCACAAGATGTCACATAATTCGCCATGGGGGAAAAAGCTTCCATTTCTAGCTGGAATTAGAACATTTGTTTCCGCCGGTTTTTTAGAAAGCTCCTTGAAAGCTCAAATAAACATTAGAATTTTTTTTTGGAAATTTTAAATTTAATAATTTATTTTGAGTAATTCATTAGTTTGGCCTAAAAGTATTCTAAAAAACTTATTTTATAGAATAAAATCTATCTCTTGACTTTCTTTCACTGCCCAGATATGTCCTTCCGGAATATTCACACCAATTGACTCTGTCTTCCGATTGAGAAATCTTCAGCGATTTTCCCGAGTGGAAAATTAATTAACTGCAATGTGAAAAGTCCTTGCCACAGCTGCTGGTAATTGGCACTAATCACTTCTTTTGGATGCACTTTCGTTGGTCGACAGCATCCGATTTCTTCGCCTTAATTATACGATGAATTTCTTGATTAATGCAAAATGTGTGGCTAAAGGATGCGATCTTCTCGAGCTTGAGTTATCGTAATTTTCCATTTTCCCTAATTAAATTCAACTTTGGAATTAGTGTCCTTTGGCGCAGATTAATTTAATGACTAGCCACCGAAGGCACTTTGGTAAGGAAATGACGTGCTAGAGTGGAAATGGGGACCTTCCAGACTCAAATTGGGAGCGAAGTTGTTGCATTTGGAAGGAAAAATATTTCCTTTTTAGGGTTTATATATGTGTTTTGGATTTTGTAACTTTTTAATTGGGTTTAATTTACTTCAAATTAGGAAAATGAGGCTCTGCTGAAGGGTGAGCGTTTCTCTTGTGATTGAATGTTTACGGTCAGTCAGGCATTCGGGTAGAGCGAGGATGTAGGGTGAAGAGATTTTATTAAAATTTCTTTAATTCTACGTGAGTGGTCCAGAAGAGGATGATTACCGATTGTTGACTTTTATTGCTTTTGTATTTTTGGTTAAAATGTAACTTGCTTTACTGGCAGCATCGTTGAACAGAAGTACGAGGATACCTGGATGTTTGGAAATATGACCAAATAAAAAATAACCTAATTCATGTCTTAAATACACCTACTTCCCCTAGAGTTTGAAAATACTTTGATTGGTTACACATGACATAGTGAGTTTATGAAAGAATTGAGGCTAAGCCATTAGGTGGATGTTTTACCAACGTTTTTCTGAATGTGTAGTGTCGAAAATACGTCTATCATTTTGTAATTGACCGAATGTATATAATGTTATTTAGTGCAAATTGGTATAAGACATGAGATGCTGTTTGTGGTAATCCTCTGCTTTGCAGAAAGAATTTTTAATAATTTTTTTTTATGTATAATGGCGCTTTATTTCATTCATCGTTATAAAAACGTAAATATCCTACAAAACGTTATAAGACACAGTAACAAAGATCAAAAAGAACATAACAAAATTGACTCAATATACTACGTTACTGTAAAGAGGTTTAATAAAAAGGACTCTAAAACTTGAAGGCAAAAACCTGTAAAAAAGCAAATACAAAGAAATTTTGAAATGCCTCCAAGCGAGTGCCAGTTCTAAGAAAAGTTCCGAAAAATTTTGAAAAAAAATCTGAAACAAAACCTAGAGCTAAACCTAAAACGAACGAACAAAATGAACCGAAACCGAAAAATCGAACTAGAACATGATTGTCTGAGTGTTCCCAGAGGGTAGATGCAGCACCGGGCGAAGTTCCTACTTCGGGAACCACTGCTCCCCAGCAAATGGCCTCTGCGTAGAGCCGTTCGCCACTTTTCTAGTTCTCCGGGAGCACTCATCCAAACATGTTCTAAAGGAACGTACAAAAATTTCGAACCGATTAGAGTCCCGCGGGACCAGTCTGCAGAGTCATTGACGTCCGCAAACTGCTCCCATCATCCTCCCAGTTCTACGATTCCAACGTGAGACTTGTCCTTCCCGCAGCACTTGCAGCAATACCAAAGCGAAGAGAAGCTTCGTGGACAAGCTGTTGCAAGTCTGCGGCTTGTTATTCCCAGTGAAAGACAAAACTTCCGTTCCGCACCGACGATAAAGGTTGCCAGGTGCAGTTGAATGTGTCGGCCTTCGTTGCCATGAACTCTAGACGTAATCGCCTCTTCAATCTGGCAATGAAGTGGTTCTTTAGTGCATGTGTGTGAAACTGTGGGTTAGTGGGATGTTGCCCAGGCTCGATCGTACAGATGAATTGTCGATTTAGCAAGTGTTAAGATAAAGCTTATCAAGCAATTCACCTGGCCCTTATAAAAACGACGTTGTTGTAATACTGAATGTCGGGCAGATATGCTGCCACATATGGCGAACAAGATTATTAATGTCGCACAAGGTCGGGCATGTAAAGTATCTGTGGAACAGGGTTCCTTCACCACCACAAACCGTGCAGGCTCTTTGAGTTCGTCGATCGATATGCGACAGCTGGTTTGGATGCACGAGGCTGTGATGGAGCAGTTTGAATGCCACATCAGAGTCTCTGTAATTGGACGGATAACTATAGATGACTCTGCTAGTTATAGTCCCCATTACTCCCAAGTCTACCCCAAGATGTGCGCGCCATCTATTAGCCACTAAGGTATCCGTAGGATTTACTCCTACGAAGAGCTCGCTCAGCCTACGTGAAGTGAGTGTACTGAATGTCGTGTGCGGCGGTCGATTAATTACGAAAGCGTTTATCAGCTCAGTGCTAGGTTCCCTAGTAGAGAGACGACTAAAACGCTCTCGTGCCGTATCCACCAATTCGTTTAATTGTGTTGTGTGGGGGTGTATAAGTGTGTTCCCAGAAGCATCAATGATGTCTTCAAGAACTGTGAGTTGTCCTGCATCGGCCGTTACACCTCGAGCATTACTGAACACCGAATCTACTAACTCAGGGTTCAACCTGATCGGAATTGCTGAGAAATCCCCGTACCCAAGTTCATTCCATCGCAAATGAAATGTTGGTCTTATTCTGCCCCAGGTTGTAATCGTGGAGATCATATTTGGATCTGGTGGACGGACCGAGAGCAGATAGTAGTGCTCCCCTGCGCCGCTACCCCCCATAGAACTTACCCACAGTTGCGAAATTAATTTATCTCTTTGACAGAACACTCGTTGGAATGCCCGTACCTGAAGACAACGAAATTTCACGACCATGTCTGTAAGACCCAAACCACCCTCCACTACTGGCCGGCAGAGCGTGCTTTCAGCGAGCCATCGTCTTCCCCCCTTGTGATAGGTGTGGTCTGGGCATTAACCCGGATAAGACCAAGTTAATAGTTTTGTCTCGGAAACATAATGTTCGTCCTATGAATTTCCCTACACTTAACAGGGTTAGGTTGAAATTGAGTAACCAAGCTAAATATCTAGGTCTTGTCCTAGATACAAAACTTACCTTGAAGCCTAACATCCAAGAAAGAGTTCGGAAAGCTACAGTGGCGCTGTACTCGTGTAAAAGGTCAAAGGAAAGAAGATGGGGTATGGAGCCACGTATTGTTTATTCTTCCCGTGGACCTTTTCGGTAAGCAATCCGCATCCTCGGCTGCCATTAGACTTAACGCAGCCCACACTTGCAAACGAACTGACTTCGGTCACTCTATAATCCTGGATAGAAGAACCGCTATTAATACCGACTATACCACACCCAAGGCTTTCTTTGGAGCGAAATTTGATTCTTCTTTTCCCACCAGATCAAAGTGGGAAGAAGGTACACCTCAATGGGGGAGTCAATACATCTCTACACTGACGGCTCGAAAACTCAAACTCATCCGTACCATACACACCCGACTTTTGCAGGTTGGCCTACAATTTCTTTGCTGAAAGTGAAAACTTATCAGCAGAATATCGCATTTTGGCAGAACGGATGTGGGAGTTATCCTTATTTCGTATAAGCTTTTAATGATAACGACTCAGCCGCATAAATATACTGGGCTGTCGCCGAAAGCAAACATCTCCTCTCCTCCCTCGATCGTCACCATCCTCCCCTGTTCCTAGTTTCTCCTACGAACACCCTCACGTCCTTTCAAGCTCCGAGTCTTTTCTTTCCTTCAAATTTTCGTAAAGGCGACTTTGAAAAATTAAATCACTTGCTCCTCAACTCCAACATTGGCAATATCCCTCAACATCTTCCAATAGACGTTGCTGTAGAGGCGTTTTATTCGGAAATACACGCTTTTTTTTATACGATGTGGCCAAATCCTAGGGGACAACCCTTTGATGCGTTAGCATAGTTTTTGTCGGAAGGGAATTAGGGTAAGTAAAGTGAGGAAACTTGAGTCTTGTTTTTGCATTGCTGCGAGCTAGACAACAGCCCAGAGACGGAGTGGATTATTTTAATTTCTTAATAAAAGCTCACGGGGTCATCTGGTCTCGAACCCGGGACCTATGGCATGTTGGTCTTGCCGCTCAAGGTATTGATCCAACTTCGTCTTACACAATCTATCCCTCTTCTTCCTCGTAAAAACTGCTCCTCCTCCCCCGTTTGGTACGACAAAGAATTACGCTCTCTCCGCAACAGGAGAAATAAACGTTGGCAGACTTTTCTTCTGACCCAGACTGAGTCTGACTATTCTTCCTACTTGTCTCCTTACACCTCTTTTTCTGAACGTTGTGATACCCTCTACCATGAGTACCTCCAACGCATGGAATTAAGCCTCATATCCCACCCCAAGCGTTTTTATAGCTTTATTAATTCTAAGAAAAAATCCAATCCACCCTAAAGCTCGAGAATACCTCTTCATCTGATCCTCAGGTTATCGCTAACCTCTTTGCACACTTCTTCAGTAAATATTTCAGCGATAATTCAATACAACCTGACCTTAACTACTTTTCATTCTTGGACAAATGCACTCAAACGTCGTTTACATCTTTCGACCTTGACCCCGAACAAATCGTCGCCAGTATTAACGGGCTTGAGGATGACTTTCACCCCGGTCCTGACGGCATTCCGGCCATCGTTCTCAAAAAGTGTGCCATGCATCTAGTTCAACCCCTTACTTTGATTTTTCGTCTCTCGGTCACTCAAGGGGTTTTCCCTCAATTATGGAAAAATCTTATATTATTCCCATATTCAACAGAGGCTGCAAGAACGATGTATCCAACTACAGACCTATTGCTAAATTATCATCCATGCCTAAATTATTCGAAAAACTGGTCTATGATTCCATGTTCTTGCACTGTAAGTCTATTTTCTCCCTGTCCCAGCATGGCTTCCTGAAAGGAAGATCTACAACCACCAACCTTACCGAATTCGTCTCCAAAACACTATGTGCCCTGGAAAACGGTAAGATGTTGATGTTATCGCCACCGAATTTAGTTAAGCCTTCGACAAGATCTCCCATAGCGTAAACTTGATCGCCTAGGCTTCCCCCCCCCCCCCAGATTCATCTCCTGGATTCAATCCTACCTCAACAACCGTCGGTACAATGTTCTTTTCAGCTCATCCATTTCTAACCCTATTGTCGCTCGTTCCGGCGTCCCCCAGGGCAGCCACCTCGGTCCATTAATTCTCATTCTTACAATTAATGATGTTGAATGTGTCATCAATCACTCAGAGCTGTCCATTTATGCTGATGACATGAAAATAACTAAACATATCTCCTCCACAACCGACTCTCTTCTTCTCCAAAATGAGCTCGATTCGTTCACCACATGGTGCATGAAAAACTTTCAAGTCTCCAAATGCCAGTCCATCTCTTATTCCCGCAAGCGTCTTACCACCACCCCGAGAACCTTCCACCTTATGAAGACCGTCTGAAACTGATCGACTTACAACTCCTAAGTAAACGTCGTGATGTTTCCGACGTTCTCTTCATTTATGGGATGTTAAGAAAAGTCAACGACCTTCTCTCCTTTGACTTACATCTAAGTAAATCATCCCTTCTTGATCCCTCCCACCTTAATCGCCTTTCCCAATTCTCCTTCCTCCCAGTTTATATTTATCATAATCATAGCTCATATTGTAGCTTACATTATCTGTTATAAATTATTATTTATTTTAGTTTGTAGTATTTATTTTGTTATTTTGTATTTTTTAGGTAACAGCTTGCATTAAGCTTAAATAAATAAATATAAATAATTTTACATGTGCGAATAGGGACATATCTGTCATGCTAATTATTTAGAATATTATACAGCGATCGCAGCGTAGGGTCCACCGAAAGAAATAGAAGGATTTGATCCCAATTAACGGAATCACACTCGATGCTAAGTGAGATTAAACCATTGATTGATTGTGATATAATACCTAAACATTGTTTGTGATGCCGATCTAGTCACTAATATGTTTTTTACCTTAAATAAAATTTGTCACGGCACAATTAGTAACAATATTCTTAAATTTTTGAAAATATAAAAAATGATATTTCACAACTAAAACATAAAATTATTTCTGATTTATTTTTGAAATTTTATTTTAATTTTAGCTTGGTTGGTTGGTTGGTTGGTTTTCGAGGGGAGAAAGATATGTGTCTTCCATGCACTGAGGCCTATAGTGGCCCGTTGTACGCCCCCTGCTCGGTAACATACCCTAAAGTCCACTGTCGAGCCAACTGATCCCCGTAACGAATTGGATAATTCGATTATAACCTGATTTCTTAACTTCTGGTAAATCTTCGCAGTAGTATGTTCCTAAGATTCTAAATCTTCTTTAGGGCTGGGCATTGGTCGAGAACGTGTAATACGGTCACGTCTTCTTCCCCACATCCCCTGCATAGACTAGTATTCGCCCTGCCCTTTTTTATGGAATGCGCCCTTAGTCTTGCATGTCCTGTCACAAGGTCAACAAGAAGTTTCAGTTTGGCTTTGTTAAGCTTAATGATCTTTTCAGATTCATGTGCATTAAGAGTTCCCCAAAACGCCTTTGTGTGTCTGGCGATATCGGATCCCTCCCATTTTTCCTTGTGCCTCCTCGTTACCCATTCCATGGTTCCTTTTTTAATTTCCCGAATGGGTGTGCTCAGGTTTAGCATTATTGGAGTGTCCTCATTCGCGCCTCTCCGCGCCAGATCATTTGCTTTTTTATTTCCTGGGATGCCACAGTGCTCCGGTACGTATATTAGGGTGACATCATTTTGTCTCCCTAGCTGCGTTAAGGTCTGTTTACATCCCTATATCGTTTTGGATCTTACCTCGGTGTTAGTTA
This sequence comes from Leptarthrus brevirostris, assembly GCA_964036015.1. Lineage (NCBI taxonomy): Eukaryota > Metazoa > Arthropoda > Insecta > Diptera > Asilidae > Leptarthrus > Leptarthrus brevirostris. Next base: position 15,276,370 of record OZ038373.1, read on the forward strand.
GATATTTGATGGACGCCTGGCTATCCGTGCATATTGCAATTCTAGAGGATCTTACTGCCCGTTCTATTAGCTGTTTAGCTCCTATCTCTATCGCCGCGATTTCACATTGAAGAACCGAGGAGGAGTCGTTAACCCCTCCCCATAACTCCAGGTTAAGTTCCTCGCACGATATTCCAAAATCACAGCCACAATCGCATTTTCAGCCGTCTGTGTAAATCGCTAAAGTGTTTTCTTAGATCATCCCATTGTTGATCTATTCACTTTTAGTCGGGAACTGCGTTTTGAAGATTGCCTCTAAATTTGGGTTATTCGTTTTGAAGTCCCAGCAATCTTCTTCCTCAAACAGTGTCTTGATCGTATTACCATTACATACTCGGTCGATCTTTTCATGTTGGTTTTGCATTCCCCTTTTCTTCCACAGTTTATTAGTACGTTAACGTATAGCAGAGTTGAGTGCCACTTGCTTAACGTACAAATTTTAGCTTAGTTTAAAAAGAAAGTGCTCACACATACTTACTACGTAAACTCCTTTAAAAATCCATAATTGCACATCTTTAGATTCACTAATTCACTCTATATAATTGAACTTTTTGTTAACACTACCAAATCTTTGCTAAATAACAATAAAATCACCAAAAATAATATAAAATTCACACAGTAAACTCGAGAATATGTCACAAACGCGAAAATCTGCATTTCAGAAATGTCAGATAACGTTGCAGCAGGTGCAACTTTAGATACCACATGTAAGAGGGCAGGTCGATTGCAGTGTTGCAAAAGAGAAATAATGCCACTTGTCGTTAAATCATCTTTCGGGTGGAACTGAAAGTATTTAATTACTTGACAGCTTTTGTCAGGCGTGAACCATCAGAATTGATCAAATGCAAAAATTGCAAAAATAAAATTATTAAATTACTGCACATATCGGGCAAATTTGTTGAATTCGTTGGCTAAATTGTGTTAAGTAAATGTTTAGTGAAGTAAAGCAATGCAAATTGGTAACAGAGAGACGAAGTTTTGTGATAAATTCAGGAAACAATATTTTGGGGTAAGTGCTTTGTCTTTTCTTCGTGACTGAAGGATTATATTGGAAAATTATCAAATTTGAGCTTTAAATATGATAAAATTATTACATAAAATAAGAATTTCGTTAATTATGAGTTATTTGTTATAGTTTATAAGAAAAAATCAGGAAAATTTAGCCTTTTATTAGAATTTCTGTCGACGATCAAGAAGTTGTTGTGCATGACAGCTAGGAAAGATTGAAAATATCAGTGACGGCGCAGCGTTGGGACATTTTGTTTAGCAAACCCTGAGGACGAAATTATCCTTCTTGGTGGCCTTAACTTACCCAACGTTCAATGGGTATTCAACGTTGATGACGATGACTACCTTCCTTCAAACTGTCTTACTGCTAAAGACTCCCATTTTCTTGACGCCATCTCCTCCTCTGGTTTACACCAAATGAGTGATGTAAAGAACTCTATGGGAAGGCAGTTAGATCTTATCTTTTCTTCTGATTCGAGTAATACTATAATCGAGCCAACCTCTCGCAAATTATCCGCTATCGACAGTTTACACCGGCCCATTTCCATCTATTTTTGCTACGATGGTTCTAATATTGTTGACCCCAACGTAGATCAGTACGTTCTTGATTTTAAAAGGGCGGACTTCTCTGATCTTTCAAACAGGATCCTCTCAATCGATTTCCCAGGAGTCCCAGGAGTCTTAAGAATAAAAAATAATAAATTATGGAAAACCTACTTACGCTGTAGTAGCACGTCAGCTTATTCTGAATTCGTATATTGTCATGACTACTTTTTAGCGTTATCTTCATCCTTATACAGGGAATACCTTGATGATATTCGCAGTAACTTGCATAATGATCCTCGTACCTTTTTTAAATTTGTAAATTTGAAGAAGAAAACTGATAATTATCCATCTACAATGTGGTATAATGGATCCTTTAGTTGTAGCGCGTTCGATATTGCCGATAAATATTGTTTTTTGAGGGCGCCTTTTCACCAGGCAACTTTGTGCCTTCCGTGATTTTGGCCATATCCAAAACCGTCCCGCTATCTCCATTGCTTTGCCAGTGACGGCGCAGCGTTGGGACATTTTGTTTAGCAAACATGGACGTTTTAAATAGTTTGCAATGCTTCCAGTTTTTCGTTTTTAAATCTAAATATTTACTAAGATGAACAAAATTTACATAAATTAAAAACGATTTCTAAAAAAAAATATCAGTTCGCAGGAAATAAAACCAACTTATGCCTTATAAGAAGTCTCGTCCGTTTTTATTAAATTTCTGTAAGTTTTTTTTTTCACTGAATCATTTACTTCTTCTAAATAATTTAAATTCTTCGTTTCACATTTTAACTATGCTTTTTCTTTATTTATCGTACGTTTACTATAATAATTTTGTTATTTTACTGTGTATCTCACTTCTATCTCTTTTATAATAAAGTTTTGTGCATAAAATTCAAAAATTTCTACAATAGCTCAACTATTTTCATTATGAACAAATTCAATACAGCTATTTTACATTAAATAACAAAATAATATTAAAATTGTCCAACGCAACACTTGGGTCAAGTATTACTAATGCGCTCTCCCATGCAAATTATATTATTCGTATTTTAAAACTAAAAATTGAAATTCCAAAAGAAAAAATTTAATAAAAAAAATTATCACTTTCTACATGAAAATTCATTTAAAAAATTTGTCAAGAGAAATCTAACAACAATTGCACGTTTTGTTGAATACAAAACGATCCAAAAATTCTTTTTGGTGTTTTGTTTCTATACAAACGAATTATATATATATATAAAAAAAATTAACATATACAAGAGGTTATTTTACTTTTAATTTTTCCCTGGTCAAAAAATAACAGTCAACGGTCGTCGAAAATCCCCACCGCCTTGCGCATACTGAGAGTATCCGCCATAGTCAAGTTGACTGTCACTTGAAGAATTGAGTTGAGATTTATCAGACGAATCTAACTGTGGAGTTGGTTCCCTGTCATCGAGAGGATTGCTGCTATTTCCGCTTCCTCCTAGGCCAGATATTCCGTTTAAAAGATGTTGATGTTGTTGCTGCTGATGCGCCTGTTGTTGCTGTTGTGCTCCGTAAATTTTTGAAATATCAAATGCATAATTTGCTGCTCGATCTTGGTACATTTTTGAATCAAAATAAGCCTTCGTCAGGACGGTGGGATCCAAATAGGCACTGTAGGCACTCGCTTGTGCTTTTGAAGTGTCATATAAGCTACCTGCAGCTGAGCTCAGGTATGAACTTCTGTCCAAAGCAAATTTCGAAACATCCATTTGACTTGTGATTGATGTCTGAAATGAAATTGAAAATATTTTAAAATTTGCAACATTCCAATGGGGGGATGTGGATTGGAAGAGGGGAAGGTGTGGAGACATAACGTTGTGATTATTTCTTAGTTCGTTTCGTTGTTTGTTTATCCTCGCTTTTCCTCAGTAATCGTTTCCTCATCGAGCCGCTGCTTATTAAAATCAATCAACAATCAGCGGCTCGTTTTTCCTTACATTCTTCTTCTAAAAAACAAAAGACCATTTATGGTCTTCATTTTGCCAACAAAGCATCTCTTTCAACGTCCTATTACCCCCACCAGTTTTTACAAATCAAGAAAGTCAAATCGAAAACAAAAATTAAGTGATCACCATTTGTCTCCTAGCAAGTGGTAGACTACATGAATGGACTTTGAATGATGGTAATACACACCTCATACAAAACGATTCTTTCGCCAGAACTGCCCAAAATTTATTTGCATCTCACGTCGTTTTCATAAACGAAATGCCAAATACCCCCGACAACGTCTCACATTTTTTTTTCATTTTGGCCACTATGTTTGCTCAGATCCATTCATCTTTCTTTCCGGCAGTCTTTCAAAGTACTTTTTCAAGAAAGAAAAATCTTTTGTTGCTTTTGTTTGTGTGTTTTCTTCAAACTCTTCATGTTTCCAGCACCGCGGAACCAAAGGTGAGAACAATGTCGGAGATGATAAGTAGGCACCATAGCGAATAACTCATGTCTCCTACTTTCTTGCCATCACTTTGGGATACAAGGAACATGTTGAAAAATTTGAAAGGTTTTCATTTCAACTCCTTTTTATACCAAACCAAAAAAATATGTGCCAACTCGTTAGGGTTCATTGTTTGAAGTGCTTTAATCCGCGGCTTTTTAAATCTATCATGCCGGCAACAACTGCCTCTCACCTGGAATGTCTTGAATGGTCATACCTTGACTGCAACTACACTCTCTTGCTTCGGGCTCTACAGAGGCGGTGCAATTCTGCTGGTCAGGAATTGTTTGACCATGGCAACCGATTGAAGCCCTCAACAACTTATTGAACCGTGCAATTAAGTTATCGGGATAAGTTCGGGGCTCTTCAATCAATTTCGCGTCAATTTGTTAAGGTTGAAACCATGAAACACTGTAATTAAGGACGTGCCCTCATCAAACGCTTAACTACCTTTAAGAACTTTGCATTTTAGGATTACGTCTCTGGACTTACAGGTGGTAATTATGGTTTTTGAATGTGTCTCGTTTGTATTAAGACTAATTATTGAGGATGACAGTGTCGATAAAGAATTGAAATTAAATTTTTTTTTAAGTTTTTTGCGGTATTTGAATATTTAATTGAGATTGTGCTGTCCCGTTTTTATATTACGTTGTTTTATGACTTTTGCTTAAGAAATTGATGTTTTGGCTTGATTACCAATAAGCGATAGGTCCGACTAATAAGCACATAAAAGTTTAGGGGTAAACATTTAGGTGTTTCTGCGTGGACAGGAATGACCATACTACGAGCGATTGCGGTGCATTGATGATTTTACAAAAAAATACCTATTCTGAGTGATCCTAAAGAAGATTTGTCAGATTAGTCTATAGAAAAAATGTTTTTTTTATTGTTTCTTATGCTGTTTTGATGGTTAAGTAGGATGTTAAAAGGACTCAATTCAGCAAAGGTTGCGATTGTGTTCATGTCTCCATGTAATAAAACAGCGATCTACAAAAATTCTATTATTAACTAATAAGCAGAAAAAGAGGTACTGCAGGTCGTCTTCCATCTACTAGCTAAAACAGAGTTTAAAGCAGTGATGGGCATTATTCGAATAAATTTTCAATTAAATAACGATTTTTTTAAAAAATCGATTAAAAAATTATTCGAATAAATTTTTATTCGATTTTCAATTTATTTTAAGTTATTCGTAAATAATTATTTGTTATTTGGAGCTTTTTAATCCAATTTCAAATAATTATTTGTTATTCGATCGTGCGTTATTCGATAATCAAATAATTATTCGTTATTTGAAGACTTATTCGCAAATAATTATCTGTTATTTGGTGCTTTTTAATCGAATTTCAAATAATTATTTGTTATTTGATTATTAAATAATTATTCGATAGTTCATGTCTCTTTATGAAATAATTATTTGTTGTTGGTGTCCATTAGTTCAATTTCAAAAAATTATTTCTTGGTACACGCATTTCATATCACAAGGTGTCTCGTACTTATTAAATTAAAACTGCCTTGTTTTATGTTTCGATGTTTACAGTAAAGATTTTAGTAAATAATACCATAAAACAAATAAATATTCCATAAAGAGACATCAACTATCGAATAATTACTTGATAATCGAATAACAAATAATTATTTGAAATTCGAATAAAAAGCACCAAATAACAAATAATTATTTGCGAATAATCCTCCAAATAACAAATAATTTTTGTAATCAAATAAATTTTTATTTAATTTTTCAATTTATTTGAGCTTTTAGCTTTTATCTTTATTCGAATAAAAAATGCCCATCTCTGCTTTAAAGCATAGCGGATAGCAGAGTATCTTTATTATAAAACCAATTGATCCAACAGGAAATTTGGTTGGAGACAAAAATAAAAACAGTGGCAGTTCCTTTTGTGAATGCATAAAAAAGCTTTCGTTTCGCATCTTTCACATCTTTGTTGGTGTAAATATGACTCGTACTTCAATGATATAATCATCAAACAAGTATGATATGTTTGCTTACTAATGGTTTTCTTAGCCTAGAATTCCTAGTCTTGCCATGGTCCCTTGTTTCGCTTTGACAATAAGTTCTTCAGAACGCGTATAAAGTAGTTGGACTATTAATAATCGACCCTCTCTCGTACAATAACCAATACTTAGTTGTCTCTGTTTTTGGGATTTCGACTTACAAGGCTTTTATTAGGAATGTTTCTGCAATGGTTCTTATCGGCGAGTTCGGAAAGATTCGGACAGGTTTCTGAATCTGGTGGAATGAGTAGCCAAATTCTCATGATACCATGAAATGATGTTTGCTTCTCTTTATACGTTATATATGGTGCTGAAATCCCAAAAACTGACAGTTTTCGCTATTTTCGAGAAACATACAGTAGTTTCAAACTTGGCCGATGATTCCTCGGGTGGTTTCGAACATGCACGACGATTCTCCGATTGGTTTTAAAGGTATCCTACGATTCCCTGAGTGATCTCGGAGGTAGTCTGTGAGATCAAAGATGGTTTTTAAAGAATACGATGATATCCGGGCATACTCGAAGTGTATATTTTTGATCATTTTCGGAGTATTTTTTTCGTAATATTCGTAATAGGCAGCGTGTGAAGGTTTCTTCACTTAGCTTAAAGAAACTATATTACTTTATTTTAATTTTCTTAGTGTAAAAAGTTATTCGTTTCTTTCGAACGCTTTAAGCAGATCGGATGTTTTTGTTTAGCACTCTTCGTAGTAACAGTTGACATAGGTATTGTCTTTGTCCGAAAATGAAAGAATAGCGATCCTCATACTGCGAGGGTATGCCGATAAAAATGAGATCATACGGAAAAGTTGCTCCCTTATTAAATGATACTTATCCAGATCGCAAAATCCACTCTTTCTAAAACACTGAACCGAGATCTGGAAGGCCCCAAAAGTGCCACGAACGAAGACAATAGTCTGGAAATTGGTGCAAAAGTTATTGAAAATGTCCATACATCTGTTCGAAAGATCGCCCAACATACTGGCATAGGCAAATCAACTGTACATAAAATTTTGATTTCAAATAAATTCCATTCATAAAACATAAAACTAACGCAAAAGCTTCTAGGGGATGATTTTGATCGAAAATTACAATAATGCGAGGGAATGATGGGACGGTATGATGGAAATGAACACTTTTTAGACATGTTTCTGTGGCGAACCTACATTTTAATTGAATGAAGAGGTTAATAGGCACAACATGCAATATAGGTCCGATGATAATCCCCATTGGACGAGAGATTCAAATACGCAATGTCAACAGTCAGTCGCAATATTGAGCGATCGTGAAAAGTGCGTTGATTTTTTTAAACAACCGGTTAAGTTCAGAAATCCATAACATTGTTGGAATAGCGGTGGACAATGTCTGGTTTCAGCAGGATGAGGTTCCATGTCAATTAGCATTGATTGTATGCGATGCATTACAGACAACTTTCCTGGGCGCTGGATTCCTAGGCGGAGTGCGATTGAGTAGCAATCAAGGTCACCTGATCTAATACCTCTAGATTATTTCTATTAGAGCTACTTGAAAAACAAAGTGTACGAAACTAAACCTGCAAACATCGCTGAATTAAGGGAAATAATAATACAATGTTCGATGTTGGATGTAAGCAATTTAAACACTTAATTAAGTAGACTAGTCACCTAAATCCAGCACCCCGATGGTGAGAGGTGAGAGGGCTTATCTAAATCCAGCACCCCGATGATGAGAGGCCAGTGGATTCACCTAAATCCAGCAGGCCAATTGTGAGGGGCAATGGGACTCACCTAAATCCAGCACACACACGGTGAGAGGGAAGGCGACTCACATAAATCTAGCACTCGGAACGGACCAGAAAACTGCGTGTATGCCGTTGTTCCTGGGTGACGCTAAATTTAGTTTAATTGAAATGTCATTTGGCCAAAATGATCCGGGTGTGCCCGGATATCTTTGGATTCTGCGACATTTTCTTCTATATTGTTTTTGAAAAATAAGCTTCTTCTTTACTTCTGCAATTCAATGGGAGACGGAGTTGGATCAAAACGTTGAGCGGCAAGACCAACATGCCATGGGTCCCGGGTTCGAGACCAGATGACCCCGTGAGCTTTTATTAAGAAATTAAAATAATCCACTCCGTCGCTGGGCTGTTGTCTAGCTCGCAGCAATGCAAAAACAAGACTCAAGTTTCCTCACTTCCCTTACCATAATTCCCTTCCAGCCAAAATCATGCTAACGCATCAAAGGGTTGTCCCCTAGGATTTGGCCTTATCGTATATAAAAAAAAATCAGAAATGTGGAAAATTTTCCAATTTTACACGAGTTAGCAGACATACGTGTATTCTCTCTACGAAATTATTTGAAACAGCCAATGACATCAAGGTGGACAAGAATTGTATCATTTCCTTACGGTCTTGCGTATAATATTACTAGTGTTAGTGCCGTCAGAACTTCTTGAACGTACTTTACTGCTAGTCATTCATCAACTATAGGCGGGGGGTATATATGGGGTGTTCAAAAAGTATCGGACCCTGCCAATAACTAAACAGTCTGAATAGATTCTCGATGTTTTATGGGTGGCGCTTAGTAGTTAATTTACAAATAACACATAAACGATAACGAAAAAAGACCATTGCAGAGTAATGTCGGTGGTGCCGAATTCACTTTAAATTGTAGGCCCATTTGCAATCTTTGCCATGAATTTTCCACCCGCGTGTACCCCACTAGAGAGAGATGCTTAATTTAGCCTATTGTAACCAACCTGGTGTTAATGTAGAATTTAAAAAAATTCTAAGGGACGTTAAATGATCGGGACAAAGTAAAATGTGATTGATATTTGACTGCTTGCATCAGAGGTAGAAACTATACTAATGAAACAAAATCGGTCTTAGTATAGAACCTTGAGGTACCCATAAGTAAATTACAGCTAGACAGTCTCCTTTGGAAAAATAAATTTACTTACCTACTGTTCTAAAAGTCGGGTCTCTTACTCAAAACAGTATATTTTGGCGATGAGTAAATGGAAATTTTGTTACACGCGGCATCGGTAGTATTATTGGAAGCGCTCAAACAAAAAATGGCATTAACTGGTAATATAGAACCACTCGACGAGTCAAAGAATGATTTGGGTAGGTATTGCGAAAGATTGGAATAGCTGCGGATGACCGGAAAACATTTCTAATGCTAATAAGACTTATTGGTGGTAAGACGTATCAGATCTTGAAGAATTTGTGCGTGTCGCACTCGCCGCTATCAAAAACATACGAGTCGTGCAAAAAACTATTAAAAGATCAGTTCAGTCCTAAGCGTATGGTAATGTTAGAACGGTTCAAATTTAACAAACGGGACCAAACACCTAACGAATTCCTTGCTGATTAGGTACTAAATTTTGTTTAATAATGTAGTCAAAGTCTAGGGGACAACCCTATAATGCGGCTTTGACCGAACGGGAATTAACAGAATGAAGGAAATTTAATGTCTTGTTTTTCATTGCTACGAGCTAGACAACAGAGTAAATCGGGCGGAGCGAGACTCGAACCCTGAAACCATGGCACGGTGATCGTACAACTCTACCAATTGATCCAATTCTGTCTGCAATCAAAAGAATTATCCCGATTTTGTGAATATGATACATTTTTATCAGAAGGATTGCGCGACGATTTATACAAAAAAGGCATCCAAAGACAACTGGTGTCCGAGAGCGATATCGGATTTCAAGTAGCATACATATACGAAAGCATTGAGTACGGAAGAGCAGGCCCGTGCGCACGGGTGTGGGGGGGGGGGTCTTTATTTTTTTTTCATGTTTTCATTTAAGTTGATATGGAGCATTAGCTTTTGAAGAGAGTAAAAGGTTACTCTGTGAAAACCCTTTATTGTGCTATCACAACACCAAGATACAATTGACCTTGTCGTGCGATGCCAGCAGTGTAGGAGTGGGAGCGATATTTAGTTGAGAATAAAGAAAGCCAATAGCTTTTCCGACCGGTACCTTAACCAAATCGGAAAGAGATTACTCCCAAATCGAACGCGAATCCCTAACCATCAGGTGGGGATGGAAATTCATATTATAAGCTTTTGAAGAAAATTGTTAATGCTCGTGAAGGTGCTACATCCACCGCAGTAAGTCACCTGTAACACTGGTCTATTATATTACAATATATTATCTGGGTATGATTACGAGGTCCGCTACAAGAAAGGTAAATAGTTATTGGGATCTGATAGATTGTACGTTTACTCTTGTCCAGCGTCCCGAGCATTGGCGGATCTACTAAGGGGGGGGGGGGGGGGGGGGGGGGGGGGGGGGGGGGGGGGGGGGGCGTTAACCTCCTTTTTCTTTTTCTTTATGAATTTTCAGAAATGATGTCATTGGTGAAAGTATTTTGCTCGTTGTTTATGTTACTGTATAGGAGAGTAATAGTAGGAGTTCGTTAACCGCACTTATTCGGGTATTTAAAAAAAATTTTCAGAACACTTTCGCTGTTCAAATTGTTTCTCTAAAAATCTTGCCCCCCATGGCAAAATCCTAGATCCGCCACTGATCCAGACAAAGGAAATGTTTGAATGCCTTGTTAATGCAGCGAGGCGATACCCTGCCATTGTTACTGAGAATATTGCTGTGTATACCAAGAAGGAGGACGTTTTGTGTAAAGTCGTCGAGTTAGTAAAGATCGGTTGACCAAACTACTTAAAGGATGGGGCTTTAGGTCCGTATTTTTGTTCGAAGAAGCTCGGTATCAATCGAAGGAGGTTATATACAAGTCATTATTTTGTCAAATTTGCAACGTCAGATATCGGCGCTATGATGAACATCTAGGCATTGTGAGAATAAAATCTATTGCACTATCAACTTGGTCGTTGCCTAATATAGACGCTGACACAATGAATGGCTCTGAGGAGTGTATCTAGTATCAAAGCTACAGAAATACCAACAAAGAGCCGACAAAATGGGCTGAATGGCCTAAATCTGAAAAGGTGTGGAGTCGGTAGCACATTGATTTTCTCATTTTATGGAATGAGCAATTATCTTCGCAATAGATGCTACATTCAAATGGTTGGAGATTCAAAGCATGAATTCAACGAACGCGGAAGCTATTATCGAAATTATTAAAGATATTTCTTCTGTGTTTGGTGTGCCCAATCAAGTTGTGTCAGATAAAGGCCCGCAATGGTATCGAAGATCTGAAAATTTCACCGTACTTTCCTCAAGCGAATGGTAAAGCTGAAAGACTTGCTCAGTCAATAAAAAGAAATTTTAGAAAATATCTTACTCTAAGCAAAAGCTTTAGTCAAAAATAGTTAGAGAATCGAATTATAAATAGCTTTTTACTTGCCTAGAACAATCTTAAAGCAACACCAACCGCCTTTGGGTCAAAGTACCACTATTAGTCGAGCTAAGGCTACTCCATTCATCAAAAGGAACCCAACGTTTTCTGGTGAAGAAGTCTGGCTTCGGGTACATAACCAATAACTTCTAAGACTTTTCAATTGATCAGTAGAATTAGATATCTTGTATGCGTCAACCGGAACATCAGCATAGCGCATATTCACCAGATACGGCTACGTTTATCGAAAAGAAGTGAGGTAAAATGTGAAGCAACTCCTGTATAGGTGAATCCAGCTCCCAAAGCAGCATCAATACAGACGCGGAACAAAACATGTCGGACATTGGTAACAAAACAACGGTGAAAAACAGCACCACACAATCTCGCACAAATAAATTTCTACCAATCACTATCATCCACAATCTTCTAAATTCAATTTCAATTCCCTGGTAACTTAAAATTATCGAGTAATTCAGACAATCAAACGATCAATGTCATAATGGCATAATTTCTTTGATTAGATCCATAAGCCCTAGCTCCAAATTGCCCACAAATTCCAGTAGTCAAACACCTGAAATCCCTCGTTAATTCTCCTTACCTTAACCACATAATAACCACCGTCGCCGTAACATCTCTAATTGACGCTCGCGACGGACGTTGAAATTTTCCCGTCAAGATCCAACAAATTAATTTCAAAATTGGAAAAATTGAGAACACGAAGAAAAAATTTAATTTAATTGACACCTTCTCGAGCGCAGTCGTTAATTTATTAAAAGTTTAAGGGGCGTTCCAAGGGAAATTGATTGATAAACATCAGAACCACCGTTAAACGATCTCCGCGGTTTAGGTTGGTATTTGGTACCCCTTCAATTCTATACCCATCCTTTCTCTGGTCATTCAGGTGATTGAGGCACCCGTGCAGGTGCTTTTAATTCGTAATTGACGGTTTCTGGGTTAGGCATTTGCTTGTGGGATGCTCTGCTGTGTAAACATTATCTTAACTGATTTGAGGTATTTCACTGAGGAGAGCAAGGTGCTTTTCCAACTTGTTAGGGAAAAAAGTTAAACAATTTTGTTAGTTTTGACAGGAAATTGGGTAATTACCTGTGATGTTGGTGGACTTGCCTGTGATAAGTGACTGCCTAAGTGATACGCTGGTCCCGGTGCAAAGTATCCAGGTGTTATTCCTGTGGGAAAAAATACTTATAAAACATTTATTAGATTGAAAATAATTTTTGTTTGTTTTAATTGAATTATGTTAGATTTTCGTCCGTCGTACATAATTCAACCACGAATAACTTAATTATGTCATAAAAGTTGAAAATGTTTTTGACTGCACCCATATACCATTCCTGTCAGAGTACAACAACCATCAATTAACTAACTCCAAACATTTCCTTTACAAGTCATAAAGAGTTTTCACCCAGAAGCTTTGTAACGACTGTTTACATAATCCTAAACATCGTTGAATGCTAATTAGAGAACATAAAACCGCAACTTCTTGATTACCATAACGATCCCCTCACATGATTAATGGAATATTTGTAAGTTTGTGGGGGTACTTTCCGCAATTTCCGTGACATGCTTGAAGGCCCCTTTTTGTAGTTCCTTCATCTCCTGTACGTTGGCCCACCTTTCCCCAGAAAAAATGCGGAACTCAGTTATTTGTAGGAGACAAATTACATTTGAGCACGACATAATCCATTGTTGGGAAACCACCCATACCAGCAACTATGGAATCCCCAAAAGTCGAGACCCTCCCGTTCCACCTTGTCAGGCTCTTGTTTTAGACGAGGGATTAAAATTGCCATTCTTCATCCACACATCCATATAGAGGCGTACAAGACTCTGTTTTTTTTTGGTAATTTGAATAGTGGTGACAAGAACATATACGTACCCGCCCTCAATGCCTCCACTGGTACTGAAGGATATGGCATCGGATATGGATATCCGTCACGTCTTAGTGCTTTAGGTTTCCTCCGGGGACGATACTTGTAGTCGGGATGTTCCTTCATGTGCATTGCCCTAGAAGTTATGGTTTGGATTAATTTGGGGTGGGAACAATTGCAAATAGTTTAGGAGCTTGCTTCAGCTACCAACAGCAATAGTATTGTTTTTGCAAAAATTCTATACTTACCTAAGACGTTTGGCTTCGTCGATAAATGGACGTTTCTCATCTTCTGTTAATAGTTTCCATTCAGCTCCTGGAAGGATCAAAAAGGTTTAAGTCGAGTTAAATCTAGAAATAAATATTTTAGTCAACTAGATTAGTTTACCAATTGAGGTCTGTTTAAAATATCCGAACAAATCCCATTTGAATTGCTTATTTTCATAAATTCAAATTAAATCCAAACCTTGATGAAAGCCCTCAAGCTTAGGATAGGCTAACACTTGCAAAGAATACAGAAATTCTGCAAAAAAGGCAAATTTTATTCAGAAGAAAGGGGAAAAAGGTTAAGAACTTTCTTCTGAGTTTGCACTTTTCTCTGCCCTCGTTTGCATGGTTCCTTTTGTCTCCTTTTTCAGCCGTCTATTGTCCTGTTGTTTGTTATTTTCAAAATGGATGATAAATGGGGCTGACAAGGAAGTTAAAAGAGGGAACTTTTCAAATTTCTATAGAGGAATGTCTTGGTATCCATTTAAAAGAGAAAAAAAAGTTTTTCTTTCAGTTTTGTATGGTTGGGGTCACGATTTGTTAACGTTGCACTTTAATTGTGGGAAGAATTGTTGGAAACATGCATCTATTGAATAAATATCGCGTTCATGAGTGCCCAAATTATTAAGAAAATTTAGTACATTAATCGAAGACAACTTTCATGGCTTGCCGATTTGATAAGATTTTTCATTTGTAGAGTGATATGTGATCACTCTTTTGACTACGCTTAGAGTTCTGTCCATCAAGAATAGACGCTTGAAGCGCTGAAGATCTAATTGAGGACAGATCTGTTTGGTCGTATGGCACTTAGCACCATTTGTCCACCTATGGCTCGCTTGGTTGGTTCCCCCGGTTAGATATTTAGTGCAATGTCGTGTATAGCGAGCTCATCTTCCACTCAGTTCCCTGGAATGTCACTCTGCCCTGAATCTCGTACTGCGCTTCCACCTCATTTAGGTAGCAGGGGAAGGTATTTAAAGTTTTAGATGTCTATTGGACAGATTCTAGGGAGAGGACCGCGGCATGTTGTCTCCCTTCCAAATTAGGGCTTCCTGAATTGCCATTTGCTACACACACTGCAATAGTCCGGAAAGCGGAGTTTCTCAGTTTTTCTGAGAAAATCCACACCGTGCCCTAGCCTGCATTTTTTCCTGGACGAATTCATCAAATGGCAGCGTGTCGCTGTCACAGTCTTGCATTTTTGGAATCACCGATCTAAACCACTTGATAAGGGAATACCTGGGTATGGTATGATCTCTGAACCTTCACTAGGACATTAAGGTTCGTGGCCTTATCCAGCTTTTACCTTAATTTCTTATCCAGGATAACACGCAGGTATTTTGCTTCATCAGCAAAAGCTAGACGGGTGCCATTTAGAAATAGTGGGTCCACATGAGGAACCATATATTTCCTAGTAAAAATGATCAATATCAGAGCGAAGAGAAGCTCAAGCTGCTGTAAGTCCCTCTAGATTTAGTCGCCTCCTCAATCTGGCAACGAAGTAGATCTTAAATGCACGTGTGTGTATTTGTGGGTTGTTGCCCAGGATGAATTGTTGACTTAGCAAGGAAAAAGCTTCTTGAACAATTCACCAGCAAAAACGGATTTCTTATTATGCGGAAGGTTGGGCAGACAAGGTGGTACATATCGCGAACAAGAATATTAATGTCGGACAAGGTCGGGCATGTGAGGTATCTGTGGAGCAGGGTTCCTTGACCACCACAAACCGTGTAGGCTCGTTGAATTCGTCGATCGATATGTGACAGCTGGTTTTGATTAGTGAGACTATGATGGTGCAGCTTGCGAGCTACATCAGAGTCTCTGTAATTGGACGGATACTTGTATTACATACATACATTTTTCCCAAATGTACCCCAAGATGTGCGCGCCATCTATTAATACCTAAGTGACCCGTAAGATTTACTCCAACGAAGAGATCGTGCAGACGACATGAAGTGAGTATACTGAATGTCGTATGCGGCGGTCGGTTCAGTACGAAAGCGTTTATCACCTCAGTGTTAGGTTCTTCGGTAGAGAGACGGAAACGCTCTTGTGCTGTATCCACCAATTCGTTTAGTTGTGTGGTGTGGAAGTGTGTCAATATGTTCCTAGAAGCATCAAATGATATCCCCAAGAACTCTACTAATTCAGCGTTCAACCAGATCGTAATTGCTGAGAATTCCCCGTAGCCAAGTTTATTCCAAGACCAAGCTTACTATCTAATACATGCTTACAGTCGTTAGTTGCTTTACCTTTACACAAACTGATTTGTCTAATTATTAGTTACCTTATTCAGGGAGGGGGGAATAAGAAGAAAATGCATATATACACACTTGTCCTTGCTCTCCGTTTTCCCACCGGAATATCCTTGTTAGAGTTCCGTACCTCAAAACGAAAAAAGGAACCCTTCTAGGATCACTTTGTTGTCCGCCTGTCTGTGAAGAAAGACATTTGCAAGTAAATCAAAACCTATAGGGTACCTCCCGTTGACCTAGAATCATGAAATTTGCAGGAAGCAAGGTCTCACAGCACAAGTAAAGGAGAAAATCTGAAAATCATTAATTTGTAGTTACATCTAGGTTACATGTAGGTTGTTCAATCGTTGTAATAATAAATGCCGGTGTACCTCAGGGTTCACTCCTTTCACCAACCTTATTTCTTCTATTTATTAATGACATTTCATTACCTAATCTAGTCCTATTAAAGTTTAGCCGACGACACACCCTTGATTTCGCAAATTCTCGCGATTCTGTACTGAATTTTCATGGATACTCTGCAGAAATTAACTGAGAACGCATGCTTGGATCATTACAAATCGAAATTACTACGATCATCGCTTGGTGCAGGTCAAATTCTGTTTTGTTTAACGCATTCAAAACTCAATATTGTTTAATGTTCTCGGGCACGCGATTCCACAATCTCTGACAATCTCTATGATCATTTTTCTATCGAAATTGTTCGAGACGGAGTTGGATCAATTTTTGAGCCGAAAAAGAAATTAAAAGAATACACTCCATCTCTGGGCTGTTGTCTAGCTCGCAGCAATGCAAAAATAAGATATTCAAGTTTCCTCACGTTCCTTACCCTAACGCATCAAAGGGTTGTCCCCTAGGATTTGGCCACATCGTATAAAAAAAAAGCATGATTCCTTGTAGGCGCATCTCTATGATATACGGTCAAATTTCGACGTATCGTAAAATTTCGGGAATCCTTTGTAAGCAGAACAACTTCAACTTCTATCTGCTCTACGTAACCTTTAACTCCCATTTGTAGAAATTGTTCTTTTACCTCATCTCTTCTAAGGCCTATTTTTTTACATGCCTACAACAGGTAACATGAAAGTTCGTAAACTTTTATTTAAAACTCACGTTAACCTTGATTTTGAATACAGCAGTCTCAAATTTATTTAAACCATTATCAGATAAGTTTAGCCAATTGACAAAATTAATTAATCCACTTGAAATTATATTTAAGGCGTTAACAAATGACTTTAAACGTTAAGCAAATATATTTAAAGCTAAGAAAGATTTTAAGCCCTTAAAAATATATTTAAACCTTTAAAAATTTAATTTAAACCATCAGCAAAAAAACCTTTTGCAAATAATTTTAAACCTTTAAAAAATACATATTTTTAAACTCTTAACAAATTTATTTAAGACATTTTATTTCAAATTAATTAATAATTTCACTTGGGTTACATATACCGGGTGTCCTAAAATTTAACGCCGTCCCAGTGAGTGCTGATAGGCCACGTATAACTAAATTTAAGCAAATTCATTCGTGGAAATGTCAAAAATATTTAGTTCAAAAGTTTAAATATATTTCTCAATAGGTGAAACTGATTTTTTCTTGAGTTAGTTAAAGTGCGAATACTATACGCACTTTAATTAGCCCAAGAACCTTGGGTCGATACCGGGGAGATTCGAACCTGGCACCTAACGATTGGTAGACCGACACGTTATCATTTAATCCACGGACGACTTAAACTTAAATTTAACCTACTCACTAGCAAATATAAATTTTAAAAATAAACATTAAAATCGTTTTTATGTTTTGTTCAACTAATAACCGTAAGAACATCGTAGAAATAAAGAAGTTAGTTAGAAGTTCCTATATCATTTTTGTTAAAGGATTAAATACTCGTATATGCTTAGGGGTTGAAATTATTTGCAAAAGGTGTAAGTCGTTTTGCTAAAGGTTTAAGTTCGCTTTTAAACATTTACTTTAAGTTTAATCACATTTGTCCATGGGTTAAATGTAATTGCGATATTTGTCATTTGGTGTTAAACTAATCTGATAATGGTTTAAATAAATCTGAGAATGCTATATTGCGGCAGATAGAATGTATCAACCGGAGTAATCTTAATAATTCTTCCTACATATATTACCCGGACCAACCCCAATTGTTCTTTTGTCACTTCCCGAAATCAGCATTCAATCAGAAATCCTTTGGACACTGTGTTATTATAAAATAAGTTTAATTTGGTCATTGCATTAATCTATATAATCATCTAAGAAAGCCCCAACATTGTATAAATACTAAATTAGTCTCCAACAAATGTTCACGAAAACATGAGTATCGCAGAAACCTTAACAAGAAGAATGAATCCGAACTGTCCGCTCTCTTCAACATTGCAATGAGATATCCAGTTAATCTCGCTGCAACAATATCCCCAAAAAAGCCAATCGGTTAATTCATCAAATGAAACTCTTTCGGGAATAATCCGGTTCAATGTAATCAATAATTCAGTGAAAAGTCATTAAAATGGAAACAATGGTCCATTCCATAGGAGACAATGTATCTTTTTCCATTATTCCGAAATGTTTTGTCTGTAAAAGTTCTCCTGCATGCAGTACACTTCCTTTTAATTCACTGTTCGTTTTACGTTTTCATCTTTTATTGTAATTTCTTTGGAGTTGTAATTTTCATTATTATCTCGAACAACCGGCATCCCCCTTCGCCATTTGTTTGACGGATTCGTGTACATGACTCGTTTCGCTGTACTGATGTACTCTCGAATTGTCGTAAAATAATGGCTGAACATCATATTACAATGTTCCAAAGCTTTTCATTTACGCCACTTCCATGTCATCCTCTATCCAAGTCCGCTACCCGGCCGCCACTTCAGTTCGGGCCCTCTACTCCCCATTGGCCCATTTTTACAACAATTTGAATCTGTAAGCTTACATTTTTTTCCCTGGCTGATCTCGATGGATATATTTTTGCTCCCGTTTTCTCCTCTGTTGTGTCATTCTATGTTTTCTATGTTTTTGTTCTCGATACAACAAAACACTCCAGAGGCTGTCTATCAACATGGGCCCCCATTGACAATGACAACAACAAGGACTACAACACAAGGCAGCAACAATGAATACACAAAAGACAAAATGCATACAATAGATGGCGCTTTCAATTGACAGAATTTGGCCTTACCTACTCCTCCTCTATCCTGCCCCCCCCCCATTTCAAACTAAGAGGAAATTTTTTTTTGTTTCTTTTGTACTTTCTCTGTAGCTGTATAGTTCCCTTTTTAATGTCGTTGCATCTGTAGTTGTTGGTATTGTTGTTGTCTTCCCATTTTATGTAGAAACAAGATTGGAAGAAAAACTAAATGCGATGACATCCTCTGCCCTTGCCCTACCTCTTTAAAACTTAGTCACTCTCTGTTGTACTCAATGTTTTACAATCACTCACACTATGTGAACATGGTAAAGGGGTATATATTGGGAACAAAAGCATTGTCATGTTGCCATGACAACATCCCTTTCGAGCGAAATAATTCAAAATACTGGGAGTAGTCAAATGAGGAGGACGTTAAGGATTTAGTTTAGTTGCGCAAAGCACACTGAAACTGGAAGTTGAAAATCCTTTAAAAAGGTTGCAATTGAATTGAAAACGTCAATATTTTCAGAAAGTTTAGTCAACCGATTTTACCATATTAAGGAAGTTATTAATAATTTCTGAATTTTGACGGAACAATTAATTAACGATGTCTGGTTTATTACTGGCAGCAGGAAAGGATACAATAAGGGCGAGGGATGATAGATATTAGTACCGTGATGAAAAACATTCCAAAAAGTTTTGGAATGTTTTACTCTTTTTAAAGCGGAAATCGTGAAAGCATGCCTATCTTTTTTAAACAGTAAAAATCTGTTTAAAGGACATCGTTTGAAAGTATCCTTAATAATTGTGGATGAAATGACTTTTATTTATTTGTTTTTTATTTATTCAAAGTTCGTCAAAGTCTGACTATAACAAATCGATTACAGCAGTTGAATTCTTAATAAAATAATACAAAATAAAAAGTATTATAAAAATATTGTAAGAAAGAATTTAATTTAAGCGGACTCTTCAACTGATCCGTCGAAAGATTAAAGTCAATAATAACATAATTATTATAAAATAAACGAGACATTGAGAAAACAGGATCAGTAAAACTATAGTTAGGACGGTGGTAAGGTACGTGGAGGAAATCACGATTCCTGCAGGAGCGAGCCGGAATAGATACTTGAAGGCGAACAAAAGCTCCGAAGAATTGACAGTTGCGATCAGACAGTCAAAGTAACTATAATTCGGGAGTTGTCACGTATTCCTTCAAGAGTCTCTCTCTAGAGTCTAAGTCTAGGAATATAAGGAGGCAGGTGAAGAGAATTAGTCCAAGAAAGGTCACGCAGATCGAAACGGACGGATCTTCTTTGGACAACCTCAATGCAGTTAATGTGAGTAGAATAGTAACGTGACTAGACCGGGACAGTCAAGGATGGGTCTTAAAGCCCAAACTGGCATTATCGTTATTCACGATAGAATCGATATGATCAGAAAAAGAAATGTGAGAATTAAGGACAACACCTAAGACCTTGGTTTTGTCAGGCCATCAATAGTATAACTAAATTTGAACGACGATTTCTTGCGCGAAAACGCCGTAGTACTACATTTGTCAATGTTCAGGAAAGGACGATTGTTAGAACACCATTTCTGGAAGGCGTCCATTGAAAAGATTGCAATCATCAAAACCAGATATAGTACCAAAAATATTAGCCTTGTCAGCATAACAAAGAATTTTTCAATTTTTCAAGACAGTGTATGTATATAATAAAGAGCAGCGGCCCAAATGGTTCTCCTGAGGAACACATATCACATTACACATTTTATTCGAAAGAGCGCCACGAAATATTACACGTTGCGTGTGATCAGTTAAATAAGTAGATACCCACTTCACAAAAACATGTGGGAAACTAAGTGAGTAAATCCTTTTAATAACTACTTTGTGGTTGATTCTGTCGAATGCCTTGTTAAAATCAGTGAGAATGCAGTCAAACTGCCGACCAGTTTCGATAATTGGAATACAATAATTAGAAGATTTCAACAAGTTAGTTCGTAGACCATGCTGAAAAATTAGCAGTGGGGCTGAAGTTAGGGATTACGCATTTATCACCTTTCCTGGGAAGAGATATAATCAACGAAAAGTCCTGAAACTCAAGAGTAGTCGATGGAATCTTCATCAAGTTAATAAAATCCTTAATGCTAGTGTTACAGTTATCGATTAAAAAAGCAGTCTTAAAGAAATCACCAAAAGCGGTGAGCAATAGTTAAGGATGTCATCTAGCTGTAAGGAAGATGGATACCCATTAGATTTACGCCTTGAATTTGCAAAACGGCAAAACAGTTTGCGGTCATTTCGTAATGCAACCTTCATTCTTACAAGGTAACTTTTATAAGCCACTTCTAAGCCAGAGATGAACTGATTACGTAAATTAGACAAAAGTAAATAGTCCACATAACTCCTCGAGAAAGCAAACCTTCTCCTGGCCTTACCCTTCAAGTTTTTCAAATGCCTTAAGTTAGAATCCATCTATGGTTGACAAATCCTAGAGACTTTAGATGACGAGAGCGGCCATAGTGAGAAAAGCATAGATAAATAGCATCATAGAAAGATGAAACAGCTTTATCAATATCTCGCTCGTTCAAAACAACAGGCGAGTCATAATTCGGAAGCCAATAATTCAAGTACAAGTACAAAACAGTTGTACAGGAAGAATTGAAAAATATTAGAAATTTGCCTGAGCTTGTCCAAGATTATTATTTATTAAGATAACGCAACAGTTTACACGATTACTTCTGTGTGGTAACAATTTGATAAATGCCACACGGTACATTTGCAATTATATCGGTTTTATTAAACGCAGCTCATACAAAGCCGTGGAAGTTGGTGCGTTTTCTTGAAGCAATATCTTGTAGGAACTGCAAATCCTTTTGTGTTATGTTATGGTATTGAATTAAGTGTCACTTTTCCTGTCCTATTTGGTAGGGTTTTGTAGATGCTGCAGCCTTGTAAACTTACTAGCTCCTGCAAAGCTTTTTCCCTTTTAAAATTCAAATTCAATTCACCTCAGTCCCTATTGAAATTCTATCACAGAAACGTTTTCTGCTAGAATAAGCACGACTGCTAGAATGCTATTTGGCACCACAATGATAAGCGGATCCTGGGATACATATAGACGAATCCAAAATGCAAGCAGTCGAGCAAGCTACGGGAAGGAAGCAGGGAGGGGTGGAGGAATTTGTGTTAGTGCGTAGAGCAAGCATATCGAATTCGACGGCTAAGATGGGCTTAATAAACAAGAATTAAGAAAAGCAAAAGAACAAACACTACAATCTTCATGGAAAGGTTTATTTTGTAAAGAACATTATGAAAAAATGTATTGTTCGATGCATAAGAGAAGGATGGGAGCGAAAGATGTGCACATCGTTTGATGTTACTACACCAGTCCTTCAGGGTAAAAATCTTAGTTCGACCTTCTGTCGATGGATGAACACGATGCTTAAATCAAAGCGAGTCTTCTCGGGTGAAACGTCTAAGCCACCGCCAGCAGGAGCTCTCAGGGTGGAATTTTATCTCCAATACTGTGGTCACTTGTGATTAATAAGCTCCTGGTGTGGTTTAATGAAAGGTATTTCTTCGTGCAAAGCTACGCTGACGACATTGTGATCGTCATAATGAGAGATGCCGACTACAGTAATTGCAAAACTCTGTAAGGAAGTACTTGACGCGGTTCAATGATGAAACTGAAATCACCTTGAAATCAAACCTAATAAAACCGTATTAATACTTCAGGATAAGGATCTTGAAGGAGTTACTTGAACCTAGCTTCTTTTTTTACGAGGCGACCAAAGCCTAGGGGACAACCATTTGATGCCTTAGACAAGTTTTTTTTAAACCCACAGGGAGACTGAGGAACCATGGCCTGTTGGTTGTGTCGCTCATCCAATTGATAACTCCTTAGTTGATTTACGTCGGTAAACTGAAGATATATCTACGGTTAACTCTGGATTCCAAGCTATAGCTACTCCTGCCGTGAAAACAAGACCTTGCGATGTTACCTAGGGTTTGATTAGCAAGACTATAAACTGGATTTACACAACGGTGATCAGATCGCATGGTGCCGCACAGAGCTAAGTTCAACGTAGCCAGAGCAATATTGCACAGAATTCAACGGATGACCTGCCCATACTTAATCACTAGAGGAATGCGTATCTCATCGACTGCAAAGTCCTGAGACGTGGCTGAATCTCTCACATCTTCACATTTTGGTAGAGAGCTGCTTACAGACTGGAGGGGCCAGTCTCCTCGGCATTAAGCCAGGTTCACTCGATTATAAGAGAAATTCTGAACAGGGCAGTTGAGCTGTCCATGGCCTTCGACACCATGCCGGTCAGGTTTTTAAAATTCCAATCATCCAACATAAGGGCGAAGTAAAGTCTTGAAAAGCCATGTGGGAGTTGGCGTAGATATCTAGGTTGGGTCACCTAAATTTAATACATTATTTCCACTAGGTAAACCGCTGTTTTCCAGACTTAAGTTTATGCCGTATTCGCATGCTTGTGCGAGAAGGTTAAATTGTTCTAAATCGAAATTGGTCTGGGAATGCCAAAAAGATAGTTGTGAACTATAAAAATCGGGCATCTGGGTTTCTCTGGTAATGAAAAGGTAGTTAAACTGTCCGGAGGACACCTGACACTGATCTGACCTGCATGCGGGATTTCGAGCTTTATTGTCAAAAGGGTTGTACATAATTGGATATCCGAGCAGCATTAAGGCTTTTGGGGATCCTGCGATCATTTCGCTTTACGAGTTTTGCATCTCTTCAAAGGGACTAGCGTGACTGAATGAATTGGAAAGAGTTAGCCAAATAGGCTCTACTGGCCGCGGCGTTTCAGCACCTTACTCTTCCAAAAAGAGCTTAATTGAACCTAATCTAACTCTATCGAATTAATCCTTACCAGTCTCAAGATATTCAATCGAACCAAATTTTTTGGAGTTACGAAGAATTTTAAAAATCTTCTTAATACAGCGTTGACTAGTTTTAACAGCTTCGCCCAACTCTTCGTTTTCTGAAGCGACACCATACTTCTTCGTTTGATGCTTCGGTCTGTAGTGGAGTTTTATATGCTACCCATCATGACGTACCATATCGACTTGCTGGCGCTAGTGTGTTTTCAGGTTCAGGTGTGTGTAAGGCCTAAGCTATTGCCATCTGACGATTTACTGGCTTTTGGTGGCTTAAATATGAACGGTGCTGTTTGGGAGAAGTTTGATGCCGGAGATAGTTTGCGTTTTCCGTTCTCAGTTTTTGCTCAGCATGCGTCGTTTTTGATCGCGTTGTGTATTTGGTTTGATTAGGCGATGCTTGACTCACTAGACACTAGTTTTAGATGACACTTCAAATTCTACTGGATTTTTTTTTATTGAATCTGGCAGGCAAATCGACTGTATTTTCATTAATTTTCAAATTTTCATCCACTTCTTTTAAAAAGTCTACTTAACCTTCCTTTCAGTGGAGAGATAGCCCCACTTAACATAAAACACCTCAGGTGTACCGTAGGGGAGTCATTTCGGACCATTGCCTTTCAATAGTTTTTAACGATATATCCTCTTGTTTCTTTGTGGATTGCGTTGCTGCAATAATTTACAAGGCTAAATCTCTCTGGTTCCTTCAACCCCTTGTATAGCAAAGGGTGCCAAGAAGGTGGTCTAAAGAATTTGGCGATCTTAATATTACAAAGCTACTTTACTGCTGTCTCTTTTAAAGTACCCATGCATCGCTTGGTCTCCATTTTAAGCGGTACATAATAACCTTACCGATGATTTCCAGCGAAAATGTATTAGCTTTCCATATGTGCACAGACTTAAGTACATTTATCTAGATACTCTTAAAAGTAGACATAATTATTTTTGAATAGTTTTCCGATCTGATTGCCTTTCGGACTCTATAAGTAGGGAAACGACTGTTTGTAGAAACTACGGCAAACACAGCCACTAAGTCTTACCTTATTGTTCGCGAAATTTATTTGAGCAAATAGGTGTGGTGTGTCGCAGGAAAGCGGTTTCGGTCCTTTATTTATACTCGATATCATTAGCCAACGTTGCCAATAGTGACTGAGAAACGTTCTTACTTTTTATTATGATTCATTGCAAATTTAATAACTATCTATATCAGCTACTTTCTTCTCCTACTTCCATGCCCCACAACACTAAAGATTTTTTTTATTTTATTAAATACTATAAACTTGCATTACACTTTAAATGCAAGCATTGCAAAACATAAGGGAAGACCTTTCGGTGAAAACTTTTAACTGAAATAGAATTTTAATCAAAATTCATTCAATGTAGGAGAAGTGGTTGAACCACTCTTAGATGAAAATTCAATTTCCTAAATCGTTATCATGTTAAAACCACAAAACATCCAAAAGATTGTTGCCATCAAAACACTCAAGCGACACCCTCTAATAAAATTACATTTGACAATTTAAAGAGGGCTGACAAAGTTCCTCTTCACAGCTTCAGTCACCCTCTAAATTCTTTCGCGTCAGGAAATACACCTCAAAATCTGATTTTCAAATTGAAATTGTATTTACGATTGTACCTACATGCGCTAGGAATACTTTGTCTCGACATGATGAGGCCACACAATATCAGACTGGTAACAGCAACAACATCCATCAAATGGATGAGGAGGACCAACCCTTCTTTTGGTTTATTCTTTGTGTCAACATTTTTGTTCCTGCTACTGTTGCAGAGCGACATCGCGCTATCAGAGAAATGACAAAACAAACATGACAAGTCGACTGCAACTTATAAAGTCTTTTGAGTGGGCTGTTGTGCCGTGCTGTGTCCAAACAGCCTACGACACCGCTTCTGATGTAATTCCAGATAAGGATTAGCTGTCAATTCAGGAATTGCTTACAATAAAGACGCAGGGACCACGACCATATCGGTAAAAGGAATCTTGGACGGGTGAGCGATTCTGGCTTTGTTGTCTCTTATTGGTCTACTTACGTATCTGTGAGAAATATATAAGACAGGGCCACCAACAAATATAACAGTGGAGCCCGGGAGACCACAATAACTCGTTCGCTGGAACAGCACACCCATTCGAATCGAAAATGTCACCTACCACCGACCTTTTCATAATTGAGTGGCTGTCCTATGCATTGAACTTTCTTTTTACCTGACAAGAAAATCGATTGTTGAGGAGTAATTAAGACGACCAAGTTGGAGGGAGAATCAGGTGATTTAGATTGAAAATTTCGAATACTTACCCTCAGGATAGTACTTAAAAACCAAAATCAACCCCTACAAGATAATGAAAAACTCGAATTAAATCGACCCAAAACAATAAATTGTTTTGACTGAAAGAATACGAGAATCAGAACAAAAGACGAATCCATTCATCTCGTCAACCCTCGGCCCTAATTTCAGGATGGGAAACAAGAAAATACCCCCGAAAAGCGGAAGCAACAGCAACCTGTCCCAGGAATGCAAAATGTACTCAAGCGAACTGTAATGAATCTTTTGTTTGGTATCCTCCTCTTGTTGTCGTGTATCGATGGCTCAATAACAGGAAAATTGATGAATGAAAGCCGCCCGAGAAAATCAGGAAAATCGAAAAGAAGTACAACAACACGCCAAAACAAAGGGAGTCGCTTTTTTTCCTTGCTGGAAATTTCCTTTTCACAACAGGAACGACGAAGGAGATGAGTTTTCGTCCCGGAATCAATGGAGTTTCCTCGTAAGATAAAAAAAATAGGAATGAAGGTTCTATGGGAGGAAAAAAGGAGATTCATCAGTGATTGGAACTCCGCCTATTGTTTATCATGGTCTCAAGGGATAAAAGGGTATTGCGAGACTACAATGTCCTGAAAAGAATTGAGCTGTATTGATTATGACCAAATGATTGGATACCGTGCACTTGACAGGTGTTTGTTTGTCCTTCTTTTGACAGAGTTCAGTTTATGATCAATATCAAGATTTTTTTTGCGTCTTCGCGAATTGACGACGACAAATTAGATAGTGAAATTTAATTTCAGAGGAAGAGAAAAATAATTTCGAATATTTGATTTCATGCGAGTCTGGTACTACTGCAGTCCAAGGTCCACGTTCTGTAAACCGCTGGCCACTTGCAAACTGGTACTCTTACAGGAATCTCTCACGATTGCAAATATTAAGTGGCAGGAGCAACTCGCATGCTTCATTACCCGACAGATATGGCCAAAACTTGACCCTAAACGGTCAAGAGAGCTCATCCTCCACGCAAAGCAATTAGCATTACCGTAGCCGTTATTACGGGCCATTGTCTCATAGGTAGACACACCGATAGACTGGGCGCACCTTTAAACGACTTCTGTAGGAATTGCCATGACGAAGAGGAAGAGGAAACCATACTCCATCTCATCGGTAACTGCCCGTCCCTAGCCAACCGTAGGAACCAGTTTTTAGGCTCCCCCTTCTTTGAAGAGCTAACCGAATTAGGCTCCACTCACTTTATCAGGAGTTCCAAATGGTTCCCGACGACGGGCTAAGGCTGAACATCCTTCCCATCCCAGCCAAATTTATATTGACTCCGCGTGAACTGGTTGCACTGGAGACAGGGAATTGGCTCGGTGCACAGAGGGTAACAGGTTGACCCTTTTTTTCTCCAGGTATTTTTATGGGGTTTTAAAATTTTTGCAGCCTCAGCTTGTGGTATCACAGTGGCCTCCTTGGCCTAATATACTAATACACTGTTGTATTCAGTTGGTAGTCATAGGAAATAATTACCAGATTAGTATTAGGTGATCAACCCTACAAAGTAACATACATCGCATCGAGTTAAGCAAACTACTGCAAATAAAACAATTGGCAATCCATGCCTTTTGTACTTTTTGTCTCAAGTTTCATCCGATTCAAGACAACGATTGCAAGTGGCGGTTTAATTTAAGATGGATTCTGAACCACCAACATTATTCTTTAACTCTCAATGGCTTTTATAGCGCCAGTGGGGTTTAAACCTGGGACCTCCGGGATGGAAGACCGATACGTTATCACTTGCTCCAACGGCAAAACTAATCCTAAGATCAAAATCAATTTCAAATTATAAGAAAAGCATGCTTTAGTATGAAGTCACCGCATCCTTTTTCAAAGATGTTCTTAGCTACCTGCTGAGATCTCGTATGTATTATTTCTTTAATTAATCTTTCTTCGTGGTGTGTTTGTTTTCGGATGCTAGAAAACTTCCCCTAAATATTCAAATGGATAAAATAGACGATAAACGGCATATTTTGATTGATACCTTTGCAAAGACACTCGATAGAATAAGGCATAGATTTTTTTCTCAAGATAATGTGCTGGTTTTTGTGGCTGGCTTGTGTTCGTATTTGTATACAGTGCGTTTCGTTTTGTGGAGTTTTGTCGGCAATTTCTTATGCCTCTAGTGTTCTATATGGTAGCAGTCTTGGATCGGTAGTTTTTATTATTTACATCAATAATGTTTGTATGATTCTTCCTCAGTCAAAATATGTTGCTACTTTTAAATATCCGTAAGTGTATATCCATTTCTTTTTCTTGAGAGAAAATCCCCCCCAAGTTTAACGAAATATTGGTGGATGTCCTCTAATGCCCCTTTAAAACTAAGAATCTATGCGTTTGGACAAATCCCCTCCATTCTCGCGAGGATCATTACTTTGCCGTAATTTACAGGGTAAATGTTATTCAGGAATTCCTTAAAGGATAGCCAAAAGAATTTGATGAATTTGCAAAACTTCTTTACTGTATTTGTGTCAGGTCTATTAAAAGATATAGTGCACCAGTCCTTTTTTTACACATGTTATACAGCAGGAACATTTTTGCAGAGTTGGGCGACTAAGGCAAGCTTTACACCTCTAGAAATACACTACATTATTTTAGGTTAAGATCAAAATCATTTTGGAATTCGGACAGTCAGGCCGCGCTCAACAGATTGAGTAAACCGCCTGTTACTTTTAAAATAGTTATGGACTTCAAAGGTCATCCTAAAGCTTCTTTTTCAAGCAAATGAGTTTTCTCTTGTATTGGAACTGCCAGACCACCGTAGCATTGAAAAGCAAACCAACTTGTCCGCTAGTAGATAGTAGATACATAACCCCAAGCATCATATCATGGGCTGGTTGCCAACGTAGCCAACTGTGGTGCGAGCAACGACAATAAAAACTGATGTTCGTTATTACTGGGCACTCAACTATGAGAGACCATGTAAACAAGGTACTTCGTAATCTTTTCCAGAATAAGACAAGCCCTTCACTAGGTTGGACTCACATACTCATCTGTGTCCTTTTCCCGCTCGACACTCTATATGGTTGTCAAAAGATACGACTTAAAGCCCAGAATGGCGGTGACACTGGCTGACTCTTCCATTAGGAGTGTATACCGGCTACAATCAAACGTGGAGCACAAACATAATCTTTCATTTGGTGATTGTGATTCAGAGTTTAAATGTTTATATGTTACTCATCAAGCAGAATAATGGAGTATTTGTATCAACAAGACCATTGCAAAGATATGATTTGCTCTCTCTGGTTGGAACACCTGTGAGTGATTATAAAACCTTCAGAGTCTTTCGCCTTGGAAACGCGACTCTTCGGCTCTAGGAGTCTATGAGCGGAGGATCCTAGGTTGTATTTTTATTGGAGTTCGGAATAAATATATCGAAATAAGAGCAGCATTTAAATCAGTTTAAAAAATTAGATAGGTCAAGATATCATAGGTATGTGTCGCGAACAAATCCTAAGTTCTAAAAATACCTAAAAAATATGATGAAAAGTAACGAGTTATATAATGAGTGAAACAATGCTTAGTAACCAAAATATCACAGCCAGGCTGGAAGTTAAATCGACAACAGTTAGGGCTACTAGAGGGGTCCTTTCCCCTATACTGTGGAGACTTGCTGTTGACAATCTCCTGCAAAGACTGACTGTTGCCGAATTAATTAATTATATCTGGAAAATTGCAATTAGTACAGTCTTGGTGTCTTACGGAAGGCCTTCAAGTCAACACTGGTAAAACAATCATTGCTCCCTTCACAAGGAAAAAGAAACTGGGACTGGAAGTTTACATCTTCTTAGAAAACACAGATATTATTCTCATATGAAGTCAAATATATATGTGCTTCTCCATAAAAGACTCTCATTTGAAAAGTGTTACAGATAACACCATTATTGCACTATAGAGGAAACTGAGGAAACTTGGGGCATACAGCTTAAAATGTCCCTATGGGCATATCAAGCAATTATAATACCCTTAGAAACCTACGCAGTACTTGTTTGGTGGCTAAAAAAGGAAAAAAGACAGCACAATCTGCATTACAGAAACCACTAGTTTTTCATTAAAAGTTGAGAGTACTACCTTAATAATAATCACACCTTTAAAGAGGAACATCTGGAGTGATGGCTACAGGATCGGTGCAGAATTGTCGCCGGAGCATATGGATCAGGTCTCCGGCTGTATAAGGCGCTCGAATCTACAGCAAATATCTTTCAAAAGGATAACATGGTGTAAAAATATATGTAATGTAAGTAATAGTCAGGGCCCTACGGTCCAAAACTGACTAAGAGAAACAGAATCACGCCGGTCTGGATTCCAGGATAGGAGATAACGGATCGCAGGCCCGTAGAGACAAAATTCGGGCCCGGGGGGTACCACATACGGCCCTCCCGCGAAACGAATTTCTGGCCCGGCACTTAACGTTTACGGGCCCATATACAATCGAATGATTGACTTTCAGTTTAAAATCTGTCTAGTATAGTACACTTTTTCGATCGTGAAGCATTTTTTTTATATAAATAATTAAAATGGAAAAAATTTTCTGTTGATGACTTAGATGACGGGGCCCCTTTCAAAGCCCGGGCCCGGGGAGTTTACCCCCTTCGCCCCCCCTGTCGGCGGCCCTGACGGATCGCAAAAGGAGTAGTAACTCTGGAGCCATCGGACTTGAGCCGTTGTGGAGCTACTCGAAAAACCAGCTGGAAGGCAGACTAGATTTAAGGCTTATAACAGGACTTTTACCTAGCTATTGCCCTATAGGCTACAACCTGAAAAAGATGGAGACAGCTGAGAAGGACACCAACCGCTTCTGTTTGGAAAAGGAAAAGCCAGCGGCACACATTCAGTGCGAGGCTGTCAGTAGAATCGAGTGCATACATCTCGGTAAAGCTTTTCCATCACCGTTCGACATAGCTAAAGTAATGTAATAATAGTAATAAAATATATGATAAATTATAAGTTTACCATAGTGACGCTTTTCTCCAGTTCTGGTTTTGAGATCAATACAATAAGTGGGTAGTTCTCGATTGGCCCATTGCAAATTCTTTAATTTTAACCTTCTTTGGTTGAAGCAAACTAGCCAAAGTAGCATTAGTAGAAGTCTAAGTTTCAGACATCCAAATGCCGTTAAAATTACAGTCCGTGCCATTTCTACCACTTACCAAATTATCCCACTTCAGTCATATTAACAATAAAATACTTTTTAATTACTTTAAAACGTTGGCACACTTCTATAAATCCGATCACGCCAAGTCCTTTAATAACCCTTCATCCACCTTCGAATTCTCATATCCCGAACAATAGGACAAGACACACGTCCAACACTCAATTTCAATCACATTTTAAGCCACGTGCGATACATCAAATTCATCCGTCCCTCAACTTATCCCATAAACCAAATTCTGGAAGACGAACGAACGTTCGAATATTTTTTAGGATGAACCTATCTTGTTGATGCATTCAATGCCGGCAGGAGATTAAGTTTCATCCCCACGTTCGTCAACACTCACCATTGTTGGCCCACCTTCTTGAATACCTAAGTAGCCACCACCCTTTATGTTTGCCAGTCTCTTAAAGGAAATCTTATGCCCCCGAAATTCGGCGCATATAAATTAGTTCGGCGGCGCCGAGATTACTCCATTCTTTGGATTGACATCCCAATTCAACTTCGTTCAATTGTTTGTTGTTATTCAATTAAGGGATGTTTTCTCTCAATCATATCTGAGGAATAATGGACAGATTATTGGCTGGTAGAGGGTGGTAGTATATGTCTTTTCCTTTTTCAACAGAAAAAAAAACTCTAAATTTCGTTCAGAATAGTATATAGGCTGCTTGAACAGAGAAGAGCTTTTAAAAATTAGTCTTTAACCAAATCGTGAGCACTCGCAAGAATCCTTTACACTCAACCCACGTCACTCATGACATCATCCGAAGGCAGACGCTTTTAATGGAATTTAATTACTCCTTAGGTGTGTTGTAGGTGTTTTATTTACTTAGGGGATGCCATCTTGGCTTTTGCCTTTCCACGAGTGGCAGCAGTCTGAAACTGTTGGAGCAAGATAAGATTAATTATGAGGCGCTACAGAAATTCACTTCTCTTTCGACGCCTTATGTGGGGCAAGACAAACATCCTGAGGGCTGCAAAGAACTCTAAGTGGCTAAATCGTAGGACTTCAAGAAAATGTTACTTATGACGCTCCAACAGCAGGAAGGGTGGCTAATCTCTTGTTTGCTTTCAAGTTATGGAACCATTGACAATGGCTTCAAGGACTATGCTATGATTGCTCACATCTTTGCAGCTAACTCCAATGGCATGTAGAGGATTTTGTGTTTGAAGATGATGCTCTTTGTGGCTTGTTGGACTTGTTGTGCATTTGAAGGACACAAATACTGCTCGAGTGGATTTTCGATTTCCATAGTTTGAAGAAGGCACTTAATATACATTGTAAATGCATTCCATTAAGGAAAATGCAGGACTAAGTGAGAAGTGATGGATGCAGCTTTGGCAAGTGAATATGTTTTTGGTATTTGCTAGTTTCACTTTTAGATGTTTTGTAAACCTAAGGACCACTTTTAGGATAATGTTTCCAAGTGGTAACTCTTGCAGCATCTCTTTGAGCTTTTCTAGAGTTGACAGCTATATCCCAAGTCTCTTGTCAATTCGACAGAATAACATTATTAATTGATTGTACGTACTTTGATAGATATATATGTTTGCCTAATACAAGCAAGCTATTGAAAGTTCTGTTTTCAAGTTGTTATGTTGTTTTCCAAATTGGATATTACCCAGATTTGGCATGGATCAGACAGGAGTCAGAGTTTTCTTGTTGTTGTTCTTGTTGTTTTCTTGTTCTTCTTACATTTATTAGGATTAATCAAATCCTGATTTCATAAAGCTACATATACAAATATACTTAAAGCTAATGAAGCTGAGCTATTAATTGGCACTTTATTGAGCCCCTCGACCAGTGAAAGTTCATATGATCATAGACTCAATTGAAAATACGAAACAGGGAGTTTCGTCTAGTTTCGAAGTGTATCAATTTAATTCTGTTAGCG
This sequence comes from Leptarthrus brevirostris, assembly GCA_964036015.1. NCBI lineage: Eukaryota > Metazoa > Arthropoda > Insecta > Diptera > Asilidae > Leptarthrus > Leptarthrus brevirostris. Next base: position 15,309,561 of record OZ038373.1, read on the forward strand.
TAAGGAGGTAAAAGACGGTCATTATTCCATGGAAGGCTAAGAAGGGCAAATCTTAAAAACCTTCATTGACCGGACTCAGTGTGATTAACATTGACCCCGTAGGAAGGGGACTCTACCGGGCTGGCCTAAAAAATGTACAGTAAAGGATCCTAGTGATATAGTGATCATTAAACTCTTCAGATCACCTCTTTATGAAGCCCAGTTGGAGTCAAGTCTTTAGATCTGTACAGTCTATTTATAGAGTGAAAAGGACATGCCATTGCATTTGGTCGCGTTTAAGGCAGACAATTAATATAATACCAGTTGCAGCAGACGTCCAAATCAGAGTAGAAAAGGTGGCAACCACGATCATTAGAAATTTAATGTAATGTCTTGGCATCATCACCGCAACATTAAATTCTTGAGTGTGATGGAATTACGGATACATCATTGATGTAAATAATGAATATTAAAGGGCCAAAGTGACTGCTCTGCGGCGCCCCAGAAGTGTTGCTTATCGGATCCGAAAAAACTCTACGAAACAAATCACGTTGAGAACGCTCGGATAGATACGACCAAAGCTGGTGAACAAAAGCGGAGGAAAACCAAGAATCAAGAACCTTAAAGCCTTACTGAAGTCGGTGAATATATAATCAACTTGTTTAGAAGTTTCGATAGAAGATATGCAGTAATTCGAGAATTCCAATAAATTGATTTTCCCTTTATAAACCCTTGCTGGAAAGAGGAGCTTGCAGTGGATATAAAGAAATTCACATATCAGGGTCTCAAAGAATTTGGTTAGGTTAGAAAGGTTTGAAATGGGTCTTTAATTAGAGATATCACTCTTTTTGTATTTTTTTATAGTTGAAATAACAACAAAAAGTTTCCAAGATTTGGGAAAAACGCCACTACGGATAGATAAGTTAAATGTGAAGGACATGTCACACTTTTCACAATTGCAGTAGGGCCACTCGAGAAACTATCAGCCAGATTCTAAATATATTTAGCAACCATAGTGTTATTACAAATAAGATCCTTGAATTAAAGAAAAGTCAGTGAAAGCTTCGTCTTATAAGTAAAATCACTAAAGCTAATATCATAAGGGTTATTCAAGAGAACAGCAATGGTCAGAGGGCCGTTACCACTCCTCGATCCGTCCTGGAACGTCATGTAAAGTTTGCTTGATCCCACCAATCTTGTGATTGTTCGATGCATTAGCCTTTGAAATATATTTGTTACGGAAATCAGAGTAGGGCAGATAGTTAGAGTCGCTCCTTGAGGAGCAGAACTTCCTCCAAGCCTTGTTTTTATATTCTTTAGATGTTTTAAACACATACATACTAAGAATGATTGTAAAGTACAGGAGCCATTTGACTAGAAATCGGGACATATTGAGTAAAACATAAAGCAAGAATGTTACTAAATGTAGTCACAGCTCATTAAGGACACCATGCCAGTCGCAAGTGGAAAACCAATCATTTAGTAATGATTTCTCAGCCTTTTTAAAGTTGTAACAATACTCGCCCACCAAACCAGAAGAAGAAATGTCGTCCAGAAATAATGCAGCAAACCCCGGTGCGGAAGACCATGATGGCGGCAATCCCGCGTGGTCTGCGCTCACTTGATCCACAAAAGGCAAGTTAAAGTCATCAAATAGCAGAAACTCAACAGAAATCAGATGCAAGTCATCGAAAGAGACCACTTAAATGACATCAGAAAGAATATCATGCCGAAAGCACACACGACTTCACCACCAACCGGGGTACAAAGTATAGAGTGACGGTCGCGACGAAAGATCATAAAACCAGGACCAAAAATTTCAGCATCCGCTATACTACTACAGAGCCAGGTTTCTGTCTTAAACAGATCACGTTAAAACAACAGATGGCCGTGGCCGTAAAGAGAAGAGTCATCTTGGATCTTAAACCCGCTACATTGGCGTAGTAAATGAATATATCTTTTAGAGGTTTTTTGACGAGCCGGACCCAATAGTGGCAGCTTTAGGAATGAACTCACGTACAATGGTGACAGCTGACCAGATCGCAGGAGAAAAAATAGAAGCAAAAATCTTGAAGGATGCAGTAAAGGTACATCCGTCGCTACTTCCAGGTGGATTGAGTCTTCTGCAAATTATTGCATCACGTGACTCCAACGTTTGATGAAATATTAGTAATGATATCATCCGCAGAGGTGTTCGGATGAATCCTAGAAACAAAAGTACTACGCGGACGCTTTTTAGACCGCAAAATACTGGTGCCAGGCGTCTAATATACTCTACAATTAGAAATGTAGATACAACACCCAGGTGAGAGGGAGAACTTCCATCACAGGAAAGTGATCGAAAGTCTTCAAAAGCGTCGGAGAAGTGTATGACCCCAATGTGGAGCTCGTGGGACCTTTCCAGTAAGCTTTCAGAGTTCGAATAAAGTGCATAAGGCCATCCATTTTATTGTTCAGGCTATTGAGGTCATCAGAAACAGCTTGAAGGTTCGCCCAATTAAATTAATTAAATCTTCTTCTTTATCAATGAAGGAGATCAGACAAAAATGCAGGTTATGGCAGCTTACAACCAATCAATTGGAATGCTCGAATTATCGTATATTTTCATTGTCTTCTGTAAAGCGAATTAATCACAAAGATCCCATTAATACAATGTTTGTTCTTGGTTTTTCTGTTCTTATTCGCTAAACTCTTTGTTAGCCGATGAGCAAATCCTCTGGAGTGCCACAGGGCAGCCACCATGGTCCTTTGTTATTTATTATTTACATAAAAGATGTATTTTTAATTCTATCGGACTTTGACGCCTTTTCCTTAAATGCGAGCAAATACACTGTCATGTTCTCTATTCTAAAAGAAATCTCTTACGCTTTTATGTACTTCATGGATGGATGCTTTAAATAGATTTGACACATCCCAAGACTTGGTGGATCTTGCTAAATACTGTTTTTTTTAGGGTCATACAGATGATATTATCGGTAAGGCTAATGGGACGTTGGGCTTTTTAAAAAGGTGGTACAATCAGGTTAATGACCCCCATGTGACTAGGCCCCTATAGTCTACATTTATAAGATAAATTCTTGAGTTCATTACTCCATTATGATCTACTTTCTACGGGGTGCATGTTAATGGCATTGAGTCTGTCCAACGAAGGTTTTTAAGGCTTACCATTGATGGGTCAGTTTAATTAAGGTTGCTTTTTCGTTGTCTATAATTTTAGGTAAACAGCACTTGATAATGTAAATAAAAAATAAAACAAATTATGTAACAAAATTTTGAAGATGTATGGTTTCATCAGAGAACAAAGGAACCTTCTTTGAATCTCTGACTACGAAGTTGTTTTTGCACGACTAAAGGATTGTAAAGATTGCGTTTTCATTTCGAAACCTTATCTTGTAATGCAAAACTTTCACGTTATTTGAAAACAAGAAATAATTGGTGTTCGAAGTTTGTTGGAGGGGGCAAGGAATTTAACTTACTTATCATTTACGTCTACTAAAAACCTTCGCGAAATCTTCGGTCCATTCCCGAGGTCTCAGGTTCAAACGTTGATGAAAATAAATAACGATAAAGAGACCATTGAGAGAGACCACTTAAAATTGTATGTCAACTTGCAATCGTTGTCTCGAATCAGGCAAAGTTCTTCATCCGCTCCGTGCTCCACAAGGTGTTATGGGAACTAGAAAGAAAAAGCTGCCGCACGTTAGTTTAACGAATTGTAGATGAAGCTTAACCAAAGGTTACTCCATTGCTAAGTCTGCTCGGAAAGAACTCTATTATCATAAAGAAATCCAAGTTGTCTTGCCCTTTTTAATTTTCAGCCGATGATTATAGACAAGTCTTAGAGAGATCTGCAACGTCAGGGTTACTGCAAGTTGGGAGCTCCCAAAGGCACTACATATCCTAGTTTTTGACTTAGGTGGGAAATAGAGCATAATAAGCATGAAACATGTGAATTGGAAAATAAGGTTACTATACTCTCTGGTTGTTAAGAGACTACCAGTTAAAGCAGCACTCAGGTACAATGCACGAACATTTGTGTAGACATTTCGCGCACTTTTTTTTATTAATTTCTTTTAAATCTTATACGTAGGTGCGATGCTAGTTGCTTGAATAGTACTACTACTACTACTAGTACTACTGCCTATTATATTTAGGGCAACATTTCCAAGTTTAAGGGATTCGGATAATATCTGTTTTGTAAAGTTGTAAAAAGTTGCAAAATTCGTTAGAAGTAATATAGGAACTTTTCGTGCTCTTACTAATTTTCCTTAAGTGATGTGGGGGGGGGTCCAGTTGGTACGAGTTTTGCGAGTGCCATTTAGGTTACCATAAGGACATTAAAAGTAATCTATTTTGCAAAGTTAGAAGCGCAGGGATTTTTCGTGCTCCTTACCTGTTTTCCTTAAATTTGATTAACAAATAGAAGTTACAAATGCTCGTACCACCTTGACCCATTCCATAAAGTTTTACATTCTCGGCGAAAAAGGTTATCCGAAATTATTGGTTTCGAGACGTTGTTAATGGGTTGCAAATTTGATAAAAATTGGGGTTGAAATTTCGCGCAGTTTTAAGTGATACACGGAACTTCAAAATTGCTCTAAGCAACATATTGGAAACATTCCGAAAATGGTGTGTGTATGTTTCGCGCTTTTTATTGACCTGAAAGAGTGGTCTAATTGCTACTGATATAGTTTTATCCGTTTCACGCTAAACGATCATAATTATACAAGTATGATGTTTGTGGTTCAGTTTCAACTCGTTTTACCCTGTTTACTTAGTTTTAGAATCCAGAGTTAATAAAACAATATAAAAATAGCCTTTTGAAGGAAACTGTCTTAACAGAGCCTCAAGAAATGTTTTAGTGCGTTAATTAATTGATCCTACTAATGCGTGCCTAACATTATTATTACTGGCCTAATCAAAAAAAATCTGGAAGTCAACGCTTTGTCGAGATTGAAGTTCTAATTCATCACGAAACTGCGTTTTGGTTGACAAAACACGTTCAGATTTATCACAATCTTGAATTAATTGATTAATCGGCATAATCACCCTGTAAACATATCACACAAATAATCATTTAAACGGTTCTTGAGCAAACAAAATCAAATCCCAACCGAACGGGAAAGTTTTCACCAACCCTTCATAAAAATTCATATCCGTCAAAGGGGGATGAAATGATTATCCATCCACCCATCCAATTCTCCAGGGTTAAATGCCTTCAGCGCGCTCCCTTAACCTAACAAACAATTCGCAAATACTTTCTATAATTAAGAGCTATTACAACGCCATCTGCATCCTCTCGACATTCACAATCTTTCCTATAGCTATAGTACCTTTCACATTGAAGTGGGATCTCATTGTTATTCCATAAAACAAAAGGGTTGAAATATTCATAAAATAATAGCCTCTACCACCCGCCTTTCGTCCTCCTATTCATCATTCGTCTCCCATTCCAATTTGGTCCTTCTATTTCTACCCTTATTATCCGTAAAGGTATTCATTCATTCTTCCATTGTTCGGCCAATATCTGTCCGGGTAATGAAAAGTTAATGAAACCAGTGCACATGGCAACACTATTGCAGACTCTTTTTCACATGCAATAGTGTCAGGTGAGCAAGGGTCAAGTGGAATTTAAGGTGTTAAGATACGATGCTTTCTGGATAATTGGTGTCTTTTAATTACAGACGCTTCCTTAACCTTCAACCGAGTCTTGCTTTGAAGCCGAGGTGGAATGCTGGTTGCCAAATATTTGATGCATTTTCTCCCTTCTTTTATTTGAATTGAAAGGGATGATCCCTACTTTCAGCTCGGCTCTTGCACTTTCTATAATTTCGCTGTTCTCATAGGTTTTGTTTGTACGCTGATAGGGGTATAATTGAACATATGGTGGTGTAACTTGACTGTTTACACCATTAATAGAAATATTTTGATAGACTTTAAGCCTTTCAGGGTGGTTAAGCGTTCAATGAGAAGGACAAATATTTTTAAAGTCGGCAGCATTTATACTTGTCCATTCGATAGTAGTGTTTAATAATAAAGGCTTACAAAAAATACTGCGGAACATTAAAAAGATTATAAATCTTGCGGCTAAAACAAATAATTAACATTTCTGTCTTGACATTAAACGCGCGCCTCCCCTAAATTTTTTTAGTTCGAATTTTCCTTCAATAATCAGTGGCGTGCTTAGGAATTGTTTGATGATGGGGCACCACATTTAAAATTGGTGTAGTAAAGTGCAGCAGCCGTGCCGCTATACATTTTTGGTTGTATTTTTTGCTTTGCTTTATGTAAATAGGTTTGATTCTCCCATCCATTCGTAAAATCTTCCGGCTTTCGTGAGGGTTTCTCCTGCAGTGATCACATCAACAGATCTCTTTTACACCTAATGTTCGCCGATTTTGAGAAGGAGTTTGACAGCGTTGACCGCCAGTACGTATATGCAGCATTTCGTAAAAATTATTAGAATTATAAAGAAGTTCTACTCAGGAGCCTAACGTCACGTCCTACAAAAGGGAAAACTATCGGATCACTTCCGAGTACACTATGAAGTGAGGCAAGGATGTATACTGTTATCTTTTTTCCCCACCCATCGCGAGGGATTAGATGGAAACTTTTTAACCATCTTGTACATCTGGACTATGCTAATGATGTATGTCTCCTATCCAACAAACCGAGTCATGTAGTCCTAATGTTCAAAGCCCTGAGTAAAGAAGGTCGCAGAGCAGGGCTTAAGATCAATGCTGTCAAAACTAAACTTATAAGTTTAGACTCCAGAAAACAATATTAAATTTATCTTGAGGAGCATCAAATAGACCGTGTGAATAAATTTTTGGGGGCATATTTATTTGGGGCTGTCGGACCACTGCATTTGCGCTTGAAAAGCTGCAAGACTTAACCTCGTGCATTGAGCGAAAGACAGGGCTTGTGGTTTTCACTATAAAAAAGTTAATACCAGATTTTGGCCCCCCCAATGCTGGGAGGAAAAAGTCTAACTCTTTGGGGCATCCAAGTGCCTATTAGACTCTTCAACTGAAAGATAAATATAGAAGAACGCATAGTGAAAGCAAGTGCGGTCTTTTATGCTTATAAGAGGACCTTTAGGGTCAAATGGGGATTAGTTGTAGACCGCAATAGTCAGAACGATTCCTTGCAACTTATTAGTCGTTTGAAGAGCGCTGTATAAGGGATGCTAGATTAGAATTTTAATGGAAAGTACAGAGAGTGGCCGGCGTGAGTATAATTGAGTGTTGGTGTATCACACCCTCAGTGGCTTTGGAGGTCATGCACGACCTGGTGCCAATAAGAATATACTGCAGAAGCTTGACAGTGATAAGCACAGTTAGACTGTAGGCTATGGGGGATTTAAAGGAGAGGGTGTTCGAACATTTTAACATCCTTCGGAAGATAGAGTGCATAGACAAGAAAAAGGACATGGGCTACCGCGTCCCTGGTATAAATGTCAATAGGAGCTTTAGTACTAAGCTGCCTGTTAAAGAAGAATGGAACAGAAATGAAGTTGTGGAAACACAGAGATCTCCATATACACAGGTGGATCTAAAACGAGTGCAGGTGCAGAAGCAGGGTATACTGCAACAAATGCGCAGATCTTCTAACAGTCCGGCGATCAATAAGGCGCTGGAAGCTGTGGTGGTAAAGCTGAGGTTAGTGCAATTATGTAGGAGCAACCTAGACGCGATTTCCAGATGTCACAATGTAACCTTATGCTAGGTTTCTGGGGTTTCGAAAATTGAAATTCAACAATTTCAACAAGATCCTTTCATGAAGCCATAATTAAGCTTAAAAGCTTTTGTTGAACTAGTGAAATGTTAGTTATTTTATTCAGTGGACTAATGTAAAGATAGAAGAGAATTCTATAATAGTTTTTTGTTCGAGAAGTATAGGCCTATAATCCAAATTATTATTCCTTCAACATCGACATTAAAGGAATCTGGGAAAAAGAACGATCTTGGAATTTCCATTTTCCCCGGTGTCAAAAGTCGATAAACGCCCAATATATTGATTCACTGGCACAGCTCGAAGACCTTAGGCAAATTTAACATTATAAGCAAGCGTTCCAGTTGACAGGACATCACGACTGAGCTAGAATGATTCTGGAAATCTTTTATATATCCTAAAATTTAAACTCCTATGTAAGGTAGAATAGTAATTTTCGTGATGATTTATCTAGACGAGGCAACAATGTTATTAATCAATCCCACAGTTATATCAATGATAACGAGCTGGGTTTCCATCATGATGGTCCCAGATTCAAACCCCAGCGACGGCGACCATGGTTATGTTCTGCTATCAGCACATGGATCCTTAGTGTCCCATTCGGGTTTAGTACTGTCGGTGGTTCGGAATCCACCATCATCGTTTTCGTCGAATAGGGGTAGGTTCTTCTCCTGCCTTATGCCCCACGATTGAATAAAGGAGTCAATTTGAATTTATGGAACCAAAAATAAGCTATCGCCATATCAATTCAATTCAAATTCAAAATTGCAATTTTGGCGGGTCTTAGACGTTTTGATCATATTTTTTGCTTTACGCAAACAGTACATTAATGTCACACCTTGATTTGGTAAAACTACTTTTTCATTGCAGTCGAATTTTACCCAAGCATCTTTATCCTTATCAAAGCGAGTAATAAAATTTTAACCATTTGTAGATATTACGCTCAACGAAGTGGCCTAATGGCCTTTTCTGCCTTAAGGGCCTCGAGTAACTCAGAATTTGGACGGTGTTCACTTTCTGACCTAGGGGTCTGAGCCAACCGTTTCGTTTTCGAGTCAGTTAGGTCTTCTGGTACTGCGGCAACCGGTACCCTTATTGACTACCTTAAGACCTAGCCATCTCAACCCGTCAGACAGGAGCTCCTCGAGCAAGTCAGCGGCAGGCCGGTGGACAGCTTTCTGTCTCGGAGATCTTCTGCCTGACATCTATATGGTTTTCATACTATTTAAAAATTTTTTTAATTTGATTTTTATTAACGCTGTTATTTTTGGTTATTTTCTAAAATCGTTTTTCTTTTGTTGAACTTTCTCCTTCTCCGTTTTGTATTCCTTTTACTTCAGGAGACGCGACTGCTTTGTTTGGTGGATCAAAGGCATCAAGTCTTCTGAGAAAGTCAGTGGCTGGCTTCCCTAGCCAACCAGCTGACTCGCAGGCATGATGTCCTCGAACAACTGAATGAAGACAGGGGTCCTCATCCTTGATCTCCGGTAGGTTTTATTTACTTGCCGGGGAGAGAGGACCACTCAGTTTGGGTGGCCGTCCTATGTACGAGAGAGAACGATATCGAGAGAAAGAGAGCGAGCAGATTATAAAATTTTTTCGTTTTCATTTGAGCTTAGTTAGGAAAGTTAGCAGGAAAATTCAGACTTGACTTCCAATTCTTTCGAATTTAATGTAACAAATTTCTCTCAAATCTTAACTTGGATTTCCTTTAGGCTTTAACTTGAACTTTTTTCCAGATCTTAAATTGAACTTTTTTTAGATCTCAACTTGAATATTAGTCGGAAGTCAATTTGATCTTCGAAATTTATCCTTTAAACATTTAAACTCAAATCCGTTTCAGCATTTAATCGGAAACATTTTTGGAATTATACACCTAAAACCTCGCATACTTCATGGTAACTTCAGATCTTTTAAAAATACGACAACCGACAAATAACTTCCTATCTAGCGAACAGCATATGGGTAGTCAGGTCATCGCCTGGACCTGCAGAAATAGCGACCAACCTTTGTTCGATCTGCATGTAAGACATCTCATCAGCTGAAGTCAATCTGACGCTGATCATGAACTTTTCACGAGAAGTGTCAAGTCATGCAAGTCAAATCGTAACCGTTCTAATTGCAGACAAGAGTTAATGGATCAAAAGCGTGCTACGGGAGCAATTTCGCAAAGATAAAATACGAGAGCGACAGCAAGCATACTGCCATAGTTACATCGAAACCCGCAGAGAGGACGGAACCCCAAGATCGGCATTCGATATCACACTCATCACTATAAGAATAGGAGGGGAGGTAGGTTGCCCGCCACAACCAGAGTCGAAAGCAGAATCCACCATTTTTTATTTTTTATACAATGTGGCCAAATCCTAGGGGACAACCCTTTGATGCGTTAGCATGGTTTTGGCCGGAAGGGAATTAGGGTAAGGGAAGTGAGGAAACTTTGAGTTTTGTTTTTGAATTGCTGTGAGCTAGACAACAGCGCAGAGACGGATTGGATTATTTTAATTTCTTAATAAAAGCTCACGGGGTCATCTGGTCTCGAACCCGGAACCCATGGCATGTTGGTAGTGCCGCTCAAGGAATTGATCCAACTCTGTCTTCGTCTCCTGTTGGAGAAGTATCTTCAGAGGATAATCAGTATGACAGATCGGCCATCACACAGGTCTTACGAGCAGCCCTCAGCCTTCAAATACAGGATGTTGTTCGACAAGAATTGGCCAGAGGCCTTGATCGACTGCCAGGATAACCCATTCACCCACCCATCGCCAAAGATCGAGAGGGTAACCCATTTGTCACATTCGGGACGAACCAGCTCGTCCCAACTATAGGGGACACTAAAATGAACGACGAAGTTACGCACTCACAAGACGCTCAGCTAGTCTTATGCGCAGATGGTACCTTATCTGCGATGGAGACAATTCTAAACTAGACGTCGACGAGTTCATCTTTAGGATGGAGATATTAACTATGACAACTCTGGATGGCAACTTCAGGGGAGGGAGAGTCAGCAATTGAACACTATTGCGACAGAACCCGTTGCAAATGTTCAACTTTGGAACGTCGTTGGAACGCCGCTGAAACGTCGTTGGAACGCCGCTGAAACGTCGTTGGAACGTCGTTCGTATGGTTCACTAACTGGCGTAGGCAAACATCAACTCTCGAGATTTCGATTTGTTGGTATCGCAGATGCTGTGGTGTAAATTGATGTTGTTTGATTGGATATATTGCATTAAACGCCTTACTAAAGGGAATTTATATCAAAGATATTTCAACATAGGGGCGAAAAAATTATCAGACTAGTTATAGTTGTATTTAACGGATTAGGAGATGGCTTAAGTTGGGCCTCGATTGGGACCACAAAGATACCCGTTCAGTAGTTAGACGTAAAACAACGTGAAGAAGAAAAAGTTTGGATCATTGACTGGTCAAGGTTTTGTTTGGCCGATGAATGTTTTTTTTATGTAAGCCTCGGTACAACTGAGTTAACAACGCTGAGCTCTGTATACAAACACCTTAGTAATAATATTCAAGCCTAATAGACATTATAATCTAATACTGCAATCTACACATATCCTTTGAGCCCAGCTTTACATTGAAGCTTTTCTGTAGATACACAAACGTTTTCAAGGCTACTCGCTTACTCGACATGAAGAGGTTAACATATTTACAGTAAGAGATACAGCAAGTTATATCGGCTACGGAAGACTGAATCTTGAGAGTTAGAACATGATATGTGGAATGCATTATATAAACTAAATTCAGCAAGTCTAGTTGCTGATGGTCTAAAAGTTGCAGTCTAAGCCCCAACGGAGGGTTAATTTTGCTGCACAAGCGAAGCTGAATTACTTGAATTTTGCTGAATACAATCACTTGTACCAACTTAGTGATACATACTTAAAAATCATTAAAAAGCGAACTCACCCAATCTTTTTGATATTTCCGAATTGTGCATTTTTGGATTATCTTGAGCAATTTTTCGTCTTTGCAGTCTTGACCAAACCATAAATGCGTTCATGGGCCTTTTGATGTGTTCCTCATTTTGACGTTTCGTTGTATTTTGCAGCATCAAACTAAAAAATACATCACTAGAAAAAACTTTGAATCACAAATTTATTTATTTTTAATAAAAATCTTTACAACTAGCAATAACTATTGTGACACAATTTCTGTCCTTCCACCGAAAATTAGCTTTCTATTTGACAAACTACAATTTACCTGGCAGTATTTCCGCCATTCATTAGGCTTCCCATGTTTTGATGTAAATTACTCATTGGTGCAATTTGAGAATTGTGATGATTACTCTGGAGGGAGTGATGATGATGGGAATGATGTAAAAGTGACGATGTACTTGATCCCGAAATTCCTGACGATGATGATGTTGGTCCTGTAGTGGATGAAGCCGAAGACGATGCTGATGTCGAATTTAAATTCTGTTGAGTATGTAAACTTAGGGGTAGGTGACTATTTGAATGATGGTGGGCATTTAATTGTCCCGAATTCGATGCTGATGATGTTAAATGATTTTGAAGATTTTGACTTGATATTGACAACGGATGTGACAAAGATAAGCCCGGTAGAGAGAGTGATGGTATTCTGTCCATCATTGTGATCTGAAAATGAGTAAAAATTTAATTGTTAGTTTTTAGGTAGTTTATGTAATGCATATATATATGTCATTAATTTATCGAATAATTTAATCGGGCGGGTTGAATAATGAAACAACATACGCTTCTAATCATCTCACAGTCAGTCATCCCTATTAAACGGCCATACATTTCAGGATAATTTGAATTAAGACAGCTAATTAAAATACAACTCCTTACATAGAAAGCACACGCCAGAATTACAGATATGGATGGACTCAAAGGGTTTATGGTATATAATAGTAAATCTATAGTATGCAACACCCGATAATTGTATGTACATTAGGTTCACGCTCTGCATTCTCCCTTTAACTTGCAGCAGGTTTAATGAAACCTGACAAATTTAGTAACTAAGTAAGCTAATGTCTTTAGAGTTTATTTTCCAAATTTCTTTATGTAGACTCAAAGTTTGCTAGCGGAGTAAGTGATAAAATACCGGCCTTCCATTCCGGAGGTCCTACGTTCCAACCCCACCGCCGGCAAACCCATGCTTGTATTCTGCTGATAACAGATTGCGATAGAAAAATGCCATTGGCGGTTGCAGAGTGATGCCGGGGTGGTTCGGAATACATCTTAAATTATATGTCCACTTGTAATCGTTGTCTTTAATCGGATGAAATCCCACCCCATTTTCCACAAGGACAGAGAAAACAGGTTATACTTCAGTTCACGCTTGGTATAAACTGGAGAGAGATAAGGAAGAAGAACTAACACCGTTTCTATGTACATTGAAGCTTCTGATCTGGCAAATATTAAACCTATCAGTCAGTGATCCGAACATATTATAAAAAGGTCTCAATCTCTATTGGTCCGTTCACCTTGTACTTTCTTAGCTAGTCGCTTAAGCCATAGTAATGTTTTTAGGTCTGTATATTTTTTAAGGGAGTCAGCAGAGTATGATTTAATGCATTTGCATGTTTGTGTTCTTCCCGAACACTCCCTTAAGGAAGTGACAGCTGAATGAAGTGCTCTGATCGGCAGGAAATCTCGCAAACGCTCTTTTAGCTCTTTTAGCAAGGCCATCATCAATCACCTTGCACTTCCTTCGGGGTGCTATTACAGTAGTAGTAGTAGGGTAGGGGCTATCGTAAAGCTGGTCAGACCCATATAGACCTAAGAAAGGTCCGTTGTGTTACCACATCCGCGAGACCGCAGCAGAATGTCAGAGAACCAGCCACAGCTGTTAATAATCCGAAGAACCGCAACTACTACAAAAGTCGTTGGCGGGGATGCGTAAGCGTTCAGCATGTCTACCGAAAAGACGGTGGCCAGAAATGACTTTCTTTCTGTTTTCTTAATATCCCATTTTTCCTTAGTAAGCTGAATAGCCATAAGGCGAACTTCTCTTTTTACTGATTCTAGAGGCCGACCGATCGACCTGTCTATACAGTTAAGAACCTTTCTTTCCAAGCGTGTGAGCCGCCTCATTGTCCTGTATCCCACTATGATCAGAGATCTAGCTAAGAGTTACCTTGTGCCTCACTCCTAAGTTCTGAAAACTATTTTGACACCTACGTAACAGCTGTGATCTTATTACATTTGAGTTTAGCGCCTTTATTGCCGCTTGACTGTCAATATGAATTCCTGTATCGCTATTATTACGTAGATTTGGGCGTAATAGTAACATCCCTGCTTGAAACACGCTGTATTAGTCCGGCAATCGATACGGACTACGTATATTTAGGCAAATCGAGTACAACCCAACTTTCATCATGTCCTCCACTTTAACTCCATCAGTGACCGCAATATCTGCCATAGTGACACCACCTCCTCCCTAGACTCCATTCTGTCAAGGATTCTGTTGGAGAAGACTTCCTCAAAGCTGAGTGTAGGGATATTGTACGCTGTGTTTTCCTACAGACAGCCTTCAGGATAGAACCTTAATATATTGCTATGGCCGTGGTCAGAATTTTCCAACATTTATATTCTTTCAGTCTTTTGGTGCTGTGAGCAACTATACTGTTCCAGTAGACGTCAAGTGCTGGAAAGTACAGCTTGGTCTTCAACGCCGCAGTTGGCATTGTACTAATTGCTATGGAGATGCCCAGACAGGCAGCTCTTTGATTTTTAGTTATTTTCTTAAGGTTGTTCTGCTTGTATAGCAGTCCACAAGACTACTATTCCATAAGGATTGGTCGCACATCTATTTGTACCTCTAATGTACAATGCGAGGGCTTAAGTCTTATTTTTTATCAAACATTTTCTTGCAGGCATAGAATGGTACGGTCGCGTTTTTTACACACTTGTCTATGTTCTTGCACAAGTTTAGTTTGGAGTTGAGTATGACACATAAGTACCTGGCCTGATTGGTTAGTGCCAGTATACTTATTGGGAGGTTGGAAGTATTCAATCAGTCTCTTCCTGGTGAAGAGAACTGCTTCTATCTTCTGAGGTTTTACCGATAAGCTGCAGTTGACTGCCACCTCTGGATTTTACTCAGAGTTTTTTCGATTAGTTCACTTATGGAGCTTAGGAACTTTTCTGAGACCAATAATGCCAGGTTGTCTGCATAAGCCACCACCTTTAACCCCTCATCTGCAAGTGAGACCAGGATTTTAACTAACAACTAAGAACCAGAGTAATGGTGACAACAAAACTTCTTGCGGAGTTTTTCTGCATATGGCTCTGACAGCTAAAAGTTGGTAACCATGTCGGCTGAGATGAGGCTATGACCTCACGAATCTCTAATGCAATCAGCTACGGTGACATTATTTACCGATCAAGGACTCACATGAAAAGTCAAATTCTTTTACAGGTGGCTGGTAAAGCTTTGAAAGGTGACTTCAGCATCCTAATGAATACAGTAAATTTAGTTTCTGTACCATACGGGCTAAGAGTGTTTTGAGAGATATTAAACGGAATGGAGCTTTTGATGTGTTTAACATAACACGGTTTGCTCTGTCCCAAGCGAGGATCGTAGAAATATCGTTGATTTGGCATGCGTTATCCGTTGATTTCTGCACAGTTTCCACGAGAAGTTATGACAGAATCAGAAGAGTACGTGATATCCCCAATGCTGTCGCCAGCATAACTATCAATAGCGTTGAAAGTAAAAGAAAAAAGGTCATTAATAAAAAAAAACAAGGTTACTGAAAGAACTGAACCCTGAGGTACACCGGCACTCATTTCGTATGGATCAGATGTAACTTCGCCTATTATTATTTGGTTTAAATGGTCTATCGAATAACGACTATATATTTTAAAAGGTCAGGTTGTAAACCAAATACTAGAAGTCATGAAATATAAAGAGCTATTAGTAAGTCTCTGGTTGAGTGGCAACCCCGGAAACTGCCCCAATCTTTAATAAGATGGTTACTTTCTAGATATTTCATCAATTGAGAGTTGTTGGGGGATACAAAAAGCTTACATGTGTAGTACTACGTGCAATTGTGCTGTAGTTGGAAGCATCGCACACCTATCCTTTTTTAGGTATCGACGAACATGGGCAAGTTTACATGCAGCCGGAAACACTCCTGTGAAGTATAAGAGGTAAAAAATTTGCGAAGAAGTTTAGCCAAAGTGGTCGCGCAGCATACTAAAACTAGGGCCGAGAAACAAGCTTTGGTCATGTTGAGTTTAGAGTGAACCTTAAACATTTCTGGCATGTGAAAATAGAGTGTGTTTTGCCTGCTAGTACACTGAGATGGAGGGACTGCGGTGGAGTTGGCAAGTAAAAGTTAGCAGTTAATAGGTTGGCTTTGTATAATGAGACATTGGTGATATTGATGAACTGATAAAATTGTTTTTGACGGTTTTGTTTTGATAAGTTACCAGAAGCCCTGACCATCCTTCTGGGCAGCAATTACCATCACCAATTAACCAAAACGTTTTAAAAATACAAATCCTTTGGGCTGTGTTCCTTAGACTCGAATATAATTTTACTTTCAAACAGTTTCTGTTTGGCGGCATCAAAGTAAGCTGCGATCGTAAGCTGTTTCGAAAACTGCTGATGGTGCGATTTTACTAGGCCCCGATTGTTGAGTGATCCAATCAACTATCGTGGTGAATTTCTACATATAACTTCGAAGATTCTTTTGTTCACGCGACCTCTTTTGGGCATGGGGAGAACAAGAACTTCACCCGATTCGGGACAACAATTGTAAGTGGACCTATAATTTATGGTGGATTCCTCTCCGCCATCCCCAATGGGCTTTGTATGGTATTCTGTTGTCAACAGAAAACAACCATGGGTCACTGCGGGTGGGATCTAAACCCAGGATCTTCATAATTGAAGGCCGACCTGTTATCAGTTACTTCACTGACGTCTACTTTTCGAACATTGAAGCAAATTAAAGCGTAAAAAATATGATTCATATATGTATATGGTATATCCCGCGCTAGGCTGACCGAGGTTAACGAACGGAAAGTCAAATACGACTTACAGCTTCTTTTAAAAATTCTGACTTGATACAGATTAAATCAATTACGTGGGGTTTGATCAATGTTACTGTGAAGATCATCAATACTTTTGCCTGATTGGCATTATTCTCTCTCTTTAGTTCCCGTAACCCCTTGTGGGGCATGTTGCGGGAGAAGAACTTCAGCCGATTCGAAACAAGAATTGCAAGTGGACCTACAATTTAAAGTGAATTCCGAACCAGTGACATTTACTCCTTTTATCGTTATCTGTTGTCAGTAGAAAACAATGACGTGTCGCCGCCCGCCGGTGGGATTCGAACGTGGGGCTTCCGGATTGTTAGGCCGCCACGTTATCAACTACTCCACCGACGACTCAATAAAATTATTAATTCAAATCAATTCAACTAAAATCAATTAAAGTCTAATTGCGTTATTTTTAGATGATCAAACGTTTATTCCATTCCATTTATTAATTATATAAATTTTAATTGAATGTAAATCTCAGCTATAATTAGTCCCGATAAAAAGGGACCCTATGTAATGATTATTGCCATTATTGTGTCAAACCTTTGAGCCGGCATCACATCAAGTGTTCATAGTACAGTACCTTCGACAATTAGTGGAAAAAATAATTAACCCTCGACAGCAGGAAAAAGCTCTTCTTTGTTACCCTCTCTGCCCCTATTACGCCATTACGAGCCAACCATCCATTATACCCTAGTATATGTGCTAACAACTTGGTAACTTTTATTGAGCTTTGTGCTCTTTTTCGCTGCCACATTATTACTTTATTACCATTTATGGGCTGATTCTGCTATTATTATTGGTCTGCTGCAGTTTGTATATGTTAATTTGAATTGATTAAACCAACAAATGGGGAAAATGTATCTGGATCGGTCATATTGAGTACTCCTCTAGAGAGGCACTCAACAACAAGTTACAAACGAAATTTTATTATCGATGATTATTTACGCAACCAATTATTAACCACTCGAGAGTTTCGATTATTTCAATTGTAATGGCTTCGATTATTGTGGTTATAATGCGCCTTGGGGCTGCCCCAGCAGATTTTTAAATTTGAGCCTTTTCGTCCTTCGATTTTTAATAGAATTTCGATGTGATGTAGAATTGATATAAGAGTCCCACAACGTCTGAAGGAACGAGGGAAAAACTTACGAAAAAAAATCAAATTTCATTCCGAGAAATAAATTTAATTTTGGTTGCTACCGATAAATTTTCTTAATCCCTTCGGAGGCAATTTTATAAATTCCCCAAGTTCAAAAGCCCATAGCAGTGTTTCTCATTCATGAGGAATCATAAAAATAGTCACCAGCACGAAATATATCTTTTCAGCTCAGGTATTGGGACAAATTCACTTCACAATCCCAAGGGTGCAAATGGATGACAAAACAACAAATTCACGCGACCGATGTAAACGCAGCGGGAAATTGGTCTTCATAAAAACGGATTTACAAAAAGACGTCTAAA
Organism: Leptarthrus brevirostris; assembly: GCA_964036015.1. NCBI lineage: Eukaryota > Metazoa > Arthropoda > Insecta > Diptera > Asilidae > Leptarthrus > Leptarthrus brevirostris. The sequence continues at coordinate 15,327,764 of OZ038373.1, forward strand.
AATCCGTCTACAGCCGCGTAGCTGGTGACTGAATGGGCAGTGAACATTCATTGGGAGTAAAAAAAAATTGGTCCAGAGCACACAGCAGCCTCCTGTAGTGGTCAGTTGTCGCACACGCTTCAGACGTTTACCTGCAGATTTTTGAATTTCATCGCAGAGGTGCAAAAGATAACCAGCCGCGAGATATGGAGCGCGCCGTATCACATTTTTAATGTTTGACTTGTTCAACTGGTCGGTCCCCCAGATAGATCCGCGACGGCTTCCTGCCAGGGTGCTTATTCGTTTCAAATTTCTTGCTGGCTCCTTTTTTAATTAAATTTCATGATTGTTGCGAGTGTGAAAATTCTTAATTATATTTGATCAGGCGATACCATTGGAGTCTGGCAGTTCTTGTTTCTTCGAATGTTGAGGAATATTTTGTTCAGGTTGGTTACTACAAGCCTACGGTCTCACTGTGTGCAAATTGCTTACTGTATCTGACAGCAATTTCTTACAAATTTAAACATTTTCTGTTAGGAAATGCCCCCGTAGATCATCAGGGATTCAAAACCAGAACTGAGAATTCTTTAGAAATGTCAATAAAATCTTTCATTATAATGAGACCTTCATCGTTTTGTCCCAATTTACAACCACAGACAGTCCAGTCCGGTGCTCCCTTATCAAAATTACCTTCAACCTTCCTAAACATATGTTTCTGGGGCACCCTCTTCCATCCTGAATAGTCTGTCGAATGAAAGGAAGCGGACACTATACCTTTAATCGACTTTAAATAAACTTGCCCCTCCAACCTAAAACCTACATTCACTACGCCTCTGGTCTTCAACACCATCATCACGACCACATTTAAGTAATTTCAAGTGCTTTCCGGATAATGAATTTTCCGGTTTAATGGCATTAAGGAGAAGGAGACAGAAAAGCTCTTTCAGGAGGGATTAAAAAGGGTTAAAAAAAGGATTTTAAGTGGATTTGTTTGTTTATACAAGAAACTTGAAGATGCCTCGACACGAGTCTGTTTTGTGATGGTCGGGAACCTCCTTCTTTCAATCAATTAGTTAATTGGCAGTAAAAGAGTTTCTTAGGGCAGGACTTGATTAAATCTTCATGGGTTTTGGCGATTTATAGTTGGTTTTAAAGATTATAAGGGACTTAAGGGGTGACAGGATAATCAAATGCATTTGTATTTCAGTAATTGATGATTTATATTTAATTATTAGGTAGTTGAGGTGGTGCTCAATTGAGTTTATGACGTGCTTAGGATAAAGAAATATTCGATTATATAGTATAACTGATGTGGAGACAGAAACTAAGTATATCAATCAGTTGTTTAGCTGCTGAATACTATACCTGTTTCGTGCTTATAATTTCTGGATATCCAGTCTGGTTCAGTAGTGACTATATCGTGTTCATAGTGTTAGCAGAAACTGATGTCCTTCATCGTTTTTCGTGGCTTCGTGTAGCAATCGTTGAAGATTTACGTTTGTTTAATTGACAAATATCAATGTTCGCACAGTATCCTAGCACGAAATCTGAATGTATATATTAGCAATCGCTAAAAATGCAATAAACTGCTTGGGTTTTCTACAGAGATATAAGAAATATTTCTCTCCAGCTGACTTGGCGCTGATCTACAAGCCCCGCATCAGGCCTAGACTCGGTATTGTATTCGTATTGTCCGAGTTAGACAAAGTTTAAAGAAAGGCTATTAGACTTATGACAATCCCACAATCTCTGATTTGATTCTCTGGAGCAACGATGGTACAGTCGGTTATCTATCGCTCATCCATGTATATTTCCACTGCAATTTTTTAAACAAAATTGCTAGTCTAATTCGTTGTAGACACAATATAACATGCGATACTAGAGTTTCATGTCGCCCTCACCCCATTAACCTCCAGGTAAAATTTAGGCGTACCGTCAAATTTCTTAAATCTTTTCTAAACAGAATAACTCGAATGTGGAACAGCTTGCGATCTTCTGTTTTTACCTCATCTTATAAGCCCGAAACATTCAAACGAGATATACATCGACATTTCCTTCTCTCTTAACCCATTTCTCTTACTCTTTATTCCTTTCCTGCCAAGGCTGTGCTTTACCATCATAGGGCATCCCCTGAGTTTTGGCAATATCATAAAAAAATAGACAGTGCATTTAAACTTCTTTAATTTCGTGGTGAACTGAACTTAGAGTGCTTTCAGTATTGTGGTGAATGAGTGCGGGGTAGGAATGACTGGTATGCTGAATGGGAGGGTGGGCGGTGAGTGGGTGAATCAAAGGAAGAAGTCTGGTAATTATAAGAAAGTGCACCTCACCTGCAACCTGTGCAAGATGTCATGTACTTTTTGTGAGCTAATGAGAGCGTTTAAGGTGTATTCACCACGTAGGTGATCATTACCCACCACATGTCGGAGAGAGTGGGCGAGACAAATGTAAACTCACTTTTCGGGAAGCCTCAAGTCCGATATTTTTTGGATATTTAGGAAACAAGGGGATTAATAATATCATTTGCAGCCATCAAGTCAGGGGGGCCAGGTAGCAAATTTCTGGCCCTCCTACAATGGTGCTATGTAGTATTGGCACCGGCTATAGTCCAGTTTTATGGAGGGATATGAAAGAAATTTTTCTACCAAAACGTGAAAAAATGATTATACAGAAATGAAGTCAGTCAGACCGATAAGCTTGACATCTTTTATACTAAAAATAGATTATTGTTTATTACGGAAAAGGTGCCACGTGGTGTAGGTGGCAGAAGAGGAGCTTACATATTTAGGAGTCGCAATGGCCTAAATAATGGACAAAATAAGCTCTACAAGTCTGAAAGCTGCACTAGTACCACAACGAATTTATTCACTTATAACGATATGGACTAACAATATGTTAAAACAAACGGCAGAAAAGGTTCAGAGAGGTGACTCAAAAACGAGGGGCATAGTTCTTCTTTGTTGAATCTCGTAGTGGACTTCCTCCTAAGCCGGTTAGATGAGATCAGCATTCACAACGTTGGTTATTCTCATGACAAAGCAATTAGAGCAAAAGCAAAGTTCACGATTTACTCAGCGGATATCATGGGGAGTTCCCTCCGAATGGTAGAGTAGAGGTGTGTTGAATGCAAATCAAATGTAAATGCAATCAAGTCAGATCTAATCTTTACAAAGAAAAGAAAAGATGTTGATGTCGTTGGCGCAGAGCTCAAGAAATTTAGGACAGTAAAGTACCTGGATGTATTCCTACATTGAAAACTGACCTGAAATAAATATTGTTGAGGAAAACATTCAAAAAGCTATCAGGCGCTACATCAGTGTGGTAGAGTATGTTGGAAAAAGTGAAGTATCTCATCAAAGTCAGTAGACTGGATCAACTTATAACGAGGAGGCCTATCATCGTAAATACCTCGGTGGTTTGGTGGTCAAAAGTCACGCAAACGACTGCTAAAAGGTCGCTTATCTAACGCTTATCTTCGAAGGCTCACTTACCGTGAACTTGTAGGCTTACGCCATCATATACAAGGATGGATCCAGAATTCATGACATAACACAGGTATGTACTCAGAGTTACTGAACCTATTGCATCATCAGGCGCTCGGAAGGTGTACCAGCATACCAAGCAGAGATGTTGGCCTTGGTACATATACTGGACTTCCTAATAGTAAGCCGTGTGATAGGAAAGACCATTATCATAGCGCGCGACCATTAGGTTGCTATAAGGTGTATGTCACGAACGGAGTTTAATACAAATCTCGCATTATTAGAGTGCATGTTTAAATTCAACGTAAGTGCCTCTTAGAATAAGTCTGGGTGAGAGTACACACAATAATCAATGGAAACTAAAAGGCAGATGATCGGGAAAAACAGGATTCGACCTCAAATTTCCATGGCCCGGAACCCGGAACACTGGAGGCAGTTGAGCTGCCTGCACTCCTGCAGACATTCCAAGATGGCCGTAAAATGGCCAAAGATATTACCAAAAGTGATATCCTTCTTTTGTCACTTCGAAGAGGTTCAACAGATCCCGCAGTTGGCAGTCACTCAGCTTACTCGGTACCAGGGTTGGTTTCCCAAATAGCCTAAATCTGCGCCTGCCCAGTGGAGGGCATTCACATAAAACGTCCTTCCGACAAAGTCTTTAGGTGGGGTCAATGGCAATCCTCCAGTGGAATCAACGACTTATGGCACTCAGCCATTTTCGGAGACGTTGGCATAATGAATATCTTCGACTCATTAATCATGCAACTTTTTAACAGTTATCAAAACAGGTGATGTAGTTTTAAAGCAAGATTCCTCATTGCTGCTTCTTTCTGGAAAATGAATGTGATCCTAGAGGAAGAAGAATATACTAACCCGTTCAACGTCTTTCGTCTATTGAACTGAATAGATCTTCGCCGCCCCGGAGTAACGTTATTACTTTAATTATTCTGGTAATATTTTATTGTTAATGGTTCAAACTCAATTCTCTCACGTAACGTTGGAATCACTGCCTTCATACATTTGGTGAGTTGAAAATCGTTGCCTTGGATACCTACTGTAAAGGCTGCTCTTTCAGCCAAGCATTAAATATTTAATCTTGATAATATTGTTATTAATTCGATTTGAAAATTTTTATCCTTTAAATCATTTTTGGTAATATTGGACAAATTAACACCTTTCCCTATTAAATTAATGCTGGTGTACCGCAAGATTCCATCCTTTCACCTACGCTTTTTCTTCAATTTATTGCTGATCTTCCATCTCTGACTTTATTCTCTATATATTTAAGCTTAGGCTTAAAGTCACCTAAAGAAACTGATGTTTTAGTGATCGGAGATTTGAAAATTATTACTCATTGGACCAAGGTACATGCATTGGTATGTTGCTCTAGTTTTAAATACTACTAAAGGCTCTAATAAAGATTCTAGGACTGACTTATGGTTAATATCTTCGCTTTTCAATACTGCATATTGGGAATTTACATTCCAGTTCTTTTCGCTTAAGTAAGTACAGGAAGACAACATTTTGTTGCAAGAGGTCTTACTAGTTACAGGGAAAGGGTGAGCGGTCAACGGTACTTGAGCCGCCGATAACTTAATAATTATTATTATATTGCGCGAAGGTATGTTGCCAGTTTCTTTTACCACCAGGGGAAGTTCTGTCAGAGTAGGACAAACTGATATTTTTCTGAGCTCTACTAATTTTGTCCTAGCAATTAGAAGATCCTTACTGAAAATGGACTCAAACTTACGGATGCATGATAATTTAAAAAATTTGTATTCCGGTGAGTTTCTGTCTGTTTTTCTCGTTGTCTTAAATATTTCAAGTAGAAAGAGAGTTTGAAGCACAAAATCTCAAGCCCTCTTCTATACTAGTCACACCTTTAATATGTAGGAAAATCTCACCTGCGACTTTGGACGATAAGCAAGCTAAATAAAATAAACAGAAAAATAAATGTAATGAGTAACAACCAAAGCCTCCGCAGAAAACCATAAAACCTATTAGTGAAGCCAACGAAATAGTCACAGTACACTGTACACAGGAGTTAATTTCTAGTAAGACAGTTGTAAGATTTGATAAAGGGCAACTTTATCCTAGAACACACTATAAATTCATAAACGTAAAAAACAGAAACTGTACAGCATACATATAGTCAAAAAGCAGTCTTAATTGTCAAAAATATTGTTTGAAGAAGTCGAGGCTCGAACCCTAGTCACTACAATTTTTGATGGAGTTGTATCTAACAGAAAAATATCCTTACTTTTTTCTTTACTTCATAAAATATACCCTTTACCTACTTCATGATCTACTAAAAATTAAGTGGTAAATTGTAAGATACGAATAATTTTAACAAGTTAATTTTCCATAATTCAACACGAAAACACGCCCAACCATCAAATAATTTATTTCTTTTCTAATTTGTTGAGATATAATTAAACCAAAACTAAATGTCCAATAAATTATTGCTAACAATAGAAGTGTTGGTTTACCTTGACAAAATGTGATTTGACCGTATTTATTGGGAAGGTTGTGAAACTTTAAATTTTTTAAATCTATTTTGATTGCTTTTTGGAAACAGTCAAACAATGAACATAATTAAAAGTGGTTTTTGTCAAAACAAGGCAAAGCTAATTATGTTATAATTTGGTTATATTCGGGTTTGGCTACCAATCGTCGAATTAAAAATTTATTTTCGACATCAAGCAATTGTTTCACACAGAACTGGTAGCTGCAGTCATGTGAATTATGTGTAGAAAATTTAAAATTTGAGAAAATGTGTCGTTATAATTGGTTTGTGTATTGTATAAGCTAAAATTGTAATACAGCTCGCAATACAAAACGGATTCTTTTGGCCCACTTCGGATATAAATTTTAAGTCACGCTTAATCACCAGTCAAAGAGCTTCTCAGAGTGGAGGCAGATAAGCTTTTTAGTTAAATTTTGTATGGATCCTTGAATAATTCATTCCCAATCCTATTTCCTTTTGGACAATTTCTAAATCCATTTGAGGATAATTTCAATATTTAAGAAATTTCTAGCATAATTACTACTCCATAGACCGTTTTGAACCTTTACCTCTTTATTTACTACGAACCTTATAAGGATTGCCTTAAGGTATACAAAAAAGCCATCAGAAAAGCCTAGAAAGAGGCTGGAGTACTGTAATTCTATTGAGAGCTCTAGGGAATCAGTTAGACTCAGCAGGATACTGCCCAAACGGCATACTAACTCCTCGTTTTTAGACGAAAGGGATGGAGCATGAATTAATGCTCGGTTGTAACCTTGGGGCTTTTAATGGGTGCTCACTTTCTGACCGGCATCCCGCAACTCGGTAGCAAATTACAATTCGAAAAGTAAACTTGAAGCTATCGTCACCAGAAAAGAACTATCTGGGCTATAAGTACCCCCTAAAAATCCCCTGGGTCAGATGGAATTGCTCATGCTATAGAAGCTACAAGACTTTGTAGTGAAGTAACTGGTGGCTATCTTCAGGAGTTGTATAGCTCTTAACGGCATTCCTCAGATCTAGATAAATGTCATGGCGGTGCTGATTCCTAAAGTTGGTAAACGGGGTCCCGAAATCACACAGGATTTCAGACCAATCAGTCTGACCTACTTGTTCCCAAAGAATCTATGGCGTGTGCTCTATGTTCACCTTAGATAAATTCGAGATGGAAGTCGTATGTCAAGATCTCAGAACGCCTACTGAAAGGAAAGATCTTCAGAGACGGCTCTTCATGAGGTTACGATTGAATACTCATTAAAATACAAAGAATATACTCTTGCGTTCCTAGTCATAGAAAAGGCCTATAATAGCGTTCGCACTGAATCTATCCTTGAGTCTTTCGCCGAGCTAGGAGTGGAGCAAGGTCTCGGCCGTTGGAATTTGACGGTGCTAAGACCAAGGCTGTGAAAGACACACCTGTAGGGGTACACCTTAGGGCAGAATTTTCTCTCCTCTATTCTGCGGGACCCCAATGAACAAAATATTTTCGGAACTTGACTGAGACAAAATTAAGGCTGTCGCCTATGCGGATGATTTGAAAATCTTGGTAAACCGGGAAAATTACACCCTGTTATTAGGGAAATTGTGGAGAATGTGCTGAAAAAGATCAGCTGGTACAAGGATGTGGATGGTGCAAGGATGTGGACTGTCTAGAAACTGTTATTCTTAACCACTAAAAGCAAAGTAGCCAAACCCAAGCTAAGCTTAAACTAAACGGGCGTTAACTCTCATTGTCTTTCAGAGGTAAGTACTTGGGAGTGCTTTTAGACCCGAAGTTGAACTAGAATCATAAGAAAAAGGAGTCAAAAAGGTGAATGTTGCCTCCTTTGACTGCAACCGCACTTTTTTTTCAAAAGGTGGGGACTGTGGCCTAGAATGACATTGTTGGATGTACATACATAGCATTGGTAATAAGGTGCAAAGAACTGTGTGCATTGATGCTACTGGATTACCACGCACTACTCCAACCGATGCTCTTAATGTTATACTATATCTTCCACCTCCTGACCTTCAAATCAACTATCACAGTCTGAAAGAATCTGTATGCACTATCCTGTTCACTGACGGCTTTAAGATGGACTGTGGCGTCGGTGCGAGAGTATTCTCTGAATTACTAGATGTATCGGAGTCCTATAGATTACAACACAATCGCATTCCAAGAGGTGGTGCTTGCGAATGCGATGCCATGCTCTCTGCTGGGACTCGATAAATCACAGATGATGAACTTTACGGAGAGCGAGGCTACCATTAAGGTGTTTGACTCAGTAAACAATTCATCGAAGCAAGTGAAGTTTTGTAGAGAAAAAAGCAAATATCTCCATTCTGTGGGTTCCGGGCCATAGGAAGATACCAGGGAATCAGAATGCTTAAAAACTCACGAGGAACGGCTCTATCCTCCAATCTGTTCCGGACTGAAAGCTGTTCACACACCGCTAAATTCCCTTAAAAGGGAACTCCTTCAGAACTTTCTAGCGAAGGCTAATATCAGATGAAATACTTCCCCAACCAGTACCATCTTTAGAGCAATATGGCCAAGCTTTAACAAAAATACAACATCGGAGCAGCCTCGTGCGCTAACAAAAGCAGCGGCGAAGATAGTCGCGGTCAGCACTGGCACTATCACAGTGAAAAAAAAACTATACTTAACCTTCTGTATAAGTGCCCATATTTAGCGGGTACTAAATAGAAGTCACTGCGAGATTACTTCCTGGAGAACTTTCAAGCTATCTCAAGAGTAAAGATTAGTGAGTTAGCCCAATTTCTCAATTCATCAGATTGTTTCTGACACATATGTCACACCTCTTTTCATCTCAGTATTACTAGTTCGTTCTCTATGATAGGTCGAGACTAACAATCGACGCATACTGCTATTATTCCTATATTTAACACTGCACGCCTTGCAGCCACGTATTTTTGGTGGGGGCAGATTCAGCGTCCTGCAGCGTACTCATGTTAGGGTTTAAAAGAAACGTTTCCTAGTACCTTCCATCTTAAATAAAAAGACGCAAAATGTCTCTTAATTGTATTTACCTTACTTATCCCAAAAAAAATTCGCGAGATTAGGTATCAAGAATATGCTTCTACACTAGAAAGCCTCCTTACGCTCTTTGATCCTAAGGATGGTAACCTTTTCAAACGGTTTACTTCGCGGCCATAAATTTGTTTACAGGCGCAGACGCAATTTTATTAAGCCAGTCTCATTCTTCATTTTCAGGCACCTCACTTTACTTAGCTTTTTCTTCAGTTTTGACTTCAAGCTATTGACCTAAACTTGACTTTGCGGAAGAATTTAAGATTTGATATTTTTCCTGAATTTCTCACGGAACGTAAGGATCACTACCTTCCTGCCTTTAGTGAGTCGAGTTGACTAAGATATTTCAAAAAACTTTGAAAGAGTTCGTGATTTGTACATTTTTATCTTGAACTATCTCAAAAAGATCATATATAAATAAACTAAACAAGAGCGGGCCCAAAATAGAACCCTGAGGTACTTCACCCTTTAGAAATAAAGGAAGAAATAGTTTGTTATCGACATTAAAATTCTAACTACGGTAGAACGATAATTATTTATCATTTGAGTAGAATCAGAGCCAATATTACAATAAGTAGACAGTTTATGTATAAGAATACCATGCTTAAATCCAAAGAACGTTTCCATATCGCGCGATCATATGAATAACCACTGCAAAATCCGGACTGCCAGTATGTAGTGAATTTATAGTTTTCAATATAAGAGGTGAACTGTCTGTAAACTAGCTGTCCAAAACTTTTGAAAGAAAACACAGCACACTAATAGACCGAAAGTCGCGAGGACATTCAGGTAAAGGCTTCTTTGGTACATGTATTACAGTACCCACCTTGCAACAATTGGGAGAAACAAACCTAGTTAGGCAGTAATTTATATTGTGGAATAAGTCCTTCGAAATCTGAGGTATTAGAAACTTAATAAACTTGAAATGTTGTCAGGACCAGGGCCGCCGAGAGGGTGGGGGCGAAGGGGGTAAACCCCCCGGGCCGGGCTTTTAAAAGGGGCCCCGTCATCTAAGTCATCAACAGAACATTTTTCCATTTAAATTATATATATAAAAAGAATTTTCACGATCGAAAAAGTTTAATATACTAGACAGATTTTAAATTGAAAGTCACTCATTCGATTGTATATAAGCCCGTAAACGCTTACTCCCGGGTCCGAAATTTCTTTCGCGGGGGCCCGTATGTGGTACTCTCCGGGCCCGAATTTTGTCTCTACGGGCCTAGTCAGGACCAATGGCTTTCAATTTAGTTGCGGTAATTGCCTGGAAAAGTTCGTAAAGATCAACCCCGTGAAAGGAAAACCATGTAATTCAAGGTAGTGAGCCCCGAGATGCCAGAGAAAATATATTATGGAATATAGGACATCAATCTGAGCCAACAAGAAGTTAGTTAAAGCAGGCCAAAATTTTAATCAAATGCACGAACATTGAATACTGCAATGATATGAAATCCTTGGGTACTATGCTCGATAAAAGACTTAATTGTAACACTAATCTTGAGTTTACCCTAAACAAGGATACACGAGCCCTATAGGTCTGTTGAAATCTCTTCGAAAGGACTTCGAGTCTCACTCCGAAGATGATTTACTGGACCTTCAATATAATGGTAAAACCGATTGTTGCCTACACATGCTTGGTTTGGTGGCCTAAATTCCAACAACAGACGGCAATCGCCAAATGTAACAAGTTTCAGCGGCTTGCTCGCCTCTCCATACCAGGAGCAATGAGGACTTCATCAACGGCTGCAATAGAGGCGGTAATTGAACTTACTTCTCTGTACCTCTATATTATGAAATTGACTAACATTAGCGCCAATTGAAGATAACTAAATAGTTCGCTGATAGCTCAAAAATAGAATATGGTGATGGTGCTGGTGTCTTTGGACCCAACAATAGAGTTTGATGGCATTGGCTATCTGTCGAAATTTGTGCCCTTTTGGACGTCAAAAAAGGACTGAAAGAGGCTCATATAATTGTCTTCTCTTCTACTCAAGCAGATCTTAAGGCTCTATCCGCATTTTGTTTCGAAGGAGTGCCTCGACACGCTCCAACAACTGGCCACCAATAACAAGGGCACGCTCTGTTCGATACATGGTCACTAGGGTTCCGGCGAAACCGAAACCGCCGATGAGCTGGTCAGAAATAACTCTTTCTCACGATGCCAAGGTCCCGAACCCTGTTGCAACCTCAGCTGGTCATCGGAAAGAGTTCAGATTGATGATTAGGCTTCGTAGATAATGTGATTCTATCCTGCCTGGACATGACGTGGAAGAAGATCTTCAGTCGGGAGTACTTGCCTATCTAAGTATGGTTGAGCGTATTTTGCAGTAGTATGGATTCTGGCACAAACTACCTCATTGGTTGCAGTGCCCACCATATGGGTAACCCAAAATAATGACAATAATAATTCTGAAAACTAAGGACAATTTCAACGTTCTTGGTACGTTTTTATGAAGACATATTTATCATATAGGTAGATGTTGTATTGGTAAATTCGTGCTTCAACGGAAGTACAATGAAATATGTAATCCCAAGGCAAGGAGGAGAACTCCTCAAAAGTTGAGTCAACATCGATGTTTTTATAATCGCGGTATGAAAAATTTCTAGGAGGTAAGTTACAGGAGACTGGAAAGTCATACGCTACGAACAGAATATCACAATCCACTATACTAAAAGGACTAAGTTGTGTAAAATAACTTTGTCTTGATCCGCTACGATAATTTAATCCAGAATAGTGGGTAATTGTATTAAGATGAAGCGCTTGGATAAAATGACTGAAATTATTAGTCAGAGAGTCGTGTCTGCAAAATCATCTCCAATAATCACAAATTTGTGAGCATTGTCACTACTAAAACAATGTCGATGACAATAAACAGATGGTTTCTTTATGATGTAGCCAAAGCGCAGGGGACAACCCTATGATGCGTTAGTATTGCTATGGACGGAAGGAAATTAAGGTAAGGGAAAATGGGGGAAATAGAATATTTGCGTTGCTGCGAGCTAGACAACAACCCAGAGGCGGAGTGGATAACGAGCTATCGAAACAAAAGACGTAACCCATCATTGAGCCATGTCTCACAGTCCACTATTATCTGTAAATTTATGTTTGCAAAAATGTATCGGAACTTGTCTATGTTATTTCGAATACTACGTACATTTAGTGAGCAAACATTTAGCACAAGAGAGCGTTGGCAAAAAATGTTAAACAAAATTCTTACCCCATCCAATCCCAAAGTATTATTTAAAAACTCGACGACATCAGCCACGTCCTATTCCAACAAAATGTTTAGTCTGATCCCTGCTATGTCTCTTCCTGCGCTCAATACAGGAGATTTAAGTTGTTTCCATTCATAGTGCAAATTTCATTAATTCTATATTTTTAAATCCATTTTTCGTTCCTATCAAGGCTATGGCTCAGTATAGTACGATTTTCCCTAAGCTTTTGGGGCAATACAAAAATAGTATACAGTGTAGGTTCCAACCGCAACCACTTGTCATCCCAACCAAAAAGATCTTTTGTGACTTTCGATTTAACGTGTCCTAATTAGTGTTATATATAGTGGTTTATAGCATATTAGCTATAACGTTCAAACCTAGTAACGCCTTTTCGAATTTTTTAATAATTAAGAGCAAAATCGAATTATTTTCAATTTAAAGAAATCAAGAGAAAGCCAACAGCACCACAGCGACTTTTTAAATATTTGTTTTACTTTAATTTATTTTTTCAATTAATTTTATTCCTAATAGAGTTTAACCACGAAATGACGGAGGCAACTGACGCCTTGACTTTATTCCATTTTTTCCAACTCTTTGCAGCTAAACTTATGTAAAAAATAGAATAACACAAATCTTCCAACTTAATACCCTGAAATAATCCTTTTAACGATGTTTGTCTTCTCACGATTCGCGCCATAACAATTTCTGGAATCTATGGGCAACGCAGGTGTCATTCCTTCTCTATTGTCCCCAGCCAATTCCACCCCGACTTACATTTTCTACCCTCAACAAAAAAAAACCTATCTTATGGTAAAGGTATGACAAAAATTAGGGCAGAAAACAGGTTCCCTTTTCTTTTTATTTCTACCGCGCATTTTCGTTTCCCTATATACTCGTCCTGGCAGTCCCGGTTTGTCATTAATTATGTATTAACCCACCCCGGCCGCAAATATATAGTTCTTCAGACCAAAGGACACTTTTCTCTTAAGCAAATTGTGGGCAGGATGAAGCTAGACGTGGTGGCACACTAGTACATATCCTTAGCCGCAAACTTCAATTTTAATGGCTTCGTAATTTTTGACCGCGTGCTTCTAAACCACTCGAGGGCCATATTCTAGGTTGGGTTTTTTTTCGATTTGCACGTGTTTTAGTCCCTGCGACCTTTCCATTTTTGCTCTCTCAAGTATTAGTGGGCGACTAATTTGCTGTACTTTTACCATCAAGGACCTTCTTATGGTGGTTCATAGGCGCCTTTATGCTCTTGAGAAAAGGAGGAAAATGTTAATTAGAAAAGCGCGTGTGATCTGAAAGGTGATCCAAGGGCTTTTGTGGATTCTATTAACCCTAGAGCTGGCAGGTTGTGATAGCCTTTTAGCCTTCGCATGAATTTTAAGCGTTTTCTAGCGTCATACAAAGGAGAGGTTATGCATTTTTGCCTTCGTAATTGGTTTAACTTGAAAATTTTTTTATTTTAACGAGCAATTAGTGGTTGACAAAGTAGACGGAAAATGTTAAGAGATTTACAGTTATCGCGGTTTTAAAGTTATTATGAGCTTTACTTTTGAGTAAAACTGAAACGTAAGGTTTGACGGTGAAAATACACCTTGACTCAAATATTTTTTCTTTACTGTATTTACAAAGGACGAATTTATTCTGATAAAGACACAACTTGGATATCGGTTTTCTATCATCTTCATGTCTTTGATTAGGTCATCATTCCCCTGGGTCATATGATTCAAATGTACACAGAACCCAATTATAAGAATATTTTCAATGAGAATTGTGCTTCAATCCTGATAGATATTATGGCCAAACAGATAAGTTACGGAATTAAAGGAGAGTCGGTGTATCTGCCGAAAGTTTAAGTGAAACCTAATAGAAACCAGTAATGCAATTACAATTTCTGGGAATTTTAGGAGTCAACAACCAATTCCACGATGAAACCGATATTAGAAAGAGTTCACTTCAGACATTTCTAAGTGATACAAAGTGTCAATTGATCCCTTTTCTGCAAAGCCTAACTTGGAATTGATGTCAAAAGCTCCTGTACTTTCCAGCCTCAATATATAACATATAGGTAAAAAAAAAACTATCAATTCGGTTGGGCTTGAAGGACCTTCCGGTGGCGCTTCTTCCATGCCCATGACTATCTCTGATTGCTCTAATTCTCTTGATTCGGCTCGGGTTAGGTGCGCTTAGCCATCCTCGCCTCATTTGATTGGTTACCACGACCCGTCTGGCTCTCACAGTACTGGCTCGATGCGGCGTTCCCCCGCTGCCCGACGGTGGGTCCACCGTCGACGTACTCTTTAAGGTTCATTCGTGCCTGTTGTGCATTCAGGTATGGATTTTCTTCTCTGCGGAGCGCACCTGAAATGCGTCATTGGTCGTACCCAGCAATTCCCCCCCCCCCCTCACCACATCACCGGTGTGTTTTAAAACCCTGATACCTCAGAAGCTGCCATTTTTGATCTCATCATCTCAAAGGCTGGCGTTCCTCGTAATATGGTCTCGTGCAGGAGGATTGTCCCTGGACATGGCCGCGATGGTCGTACATTTACTGTTTCCTTTAAGATCTTCATTCTCAAGAATACTTTTGCTGCTGTTGTTTCTCCTGATATTTGGCCCTGCGGATCTATTGTCTGGAGGTTTATACCAAAAGCCAAATATGCTCCCACTTCAAAATTTACCTATCACCTTTCCTTTTCTTAAGTCAACGTAACCAGGTTGCGATCGAATACCAGGCTTTTTGTTTTTCCTATGTGTCCAACTATGATATTATTTGCTTGACTGAGACCTAGGTGCGTCATGGAATTTCGGACTCTCAACTCTTCGGTACGGAAATTCAGGTCTTTCGTCGATGAAAGCTTTATTAAATAGTTCGTCAAAGCGAATAAATAGTTAGGTAGTTGACAGTTGGAGACGGAGTTGGATCAATTCGTTGAGCGGTACGACCATCATGCCATGGGTCCCGGGTTCGATACCAGGTCTCCCCGTGGGTTTTTATTAAGAAAATTAAAATAATCCACTCCGTCTTTGGGCTGTTGTCTAGCTCGCAGCAGTGCAAAAACAAGACAGTAAAGTTTCCTTACTTCCCTTACCCTCATTCTCTTCCGGCCAAAACCATGCTAACGCATCAAAGGGTTGTCCCCTAGGCTTTGGCCACATCGTATAAAAAAAGTATAGTTTGAATTATAGCATAAGGTACAGAAAATTGATAATCAGGTTTGTGATTGAAATTTGCTAAATAAGGCTGCATGATGTCAAATCGGATTACCGCACACTTCTTGCCAAGGTTTTTTTTCAGGAAGAACAATATTGGACATAAAGCAACGTGCAGGAGGTGGGGAAGATAATGCAAAAAGGATAGTAAGGCCTTTGTTTGTTCATTGCATTATTAGGAAACGTATGTTCGAGTAATGGAAAACTATTATAGTGTAGTTCGAGACGGAGTTTGATTAACGCCAACGGGTTCATAAAATCCTTGCACGAAATCTTCAGGGTCGCATTTAATATAGTAAATTTTGCTAAATTTTGTTGGCTTCAGTAGTTTTGAATTGAGCACTTTTAAGGTTCGTGTGTATTGACCAACAAAAATTTGCGGGTAGTAGGACCGGTGTTCGTAAGCTTACTTTGGACAGGAAAGCTAATTTGGTAAGTTGTATCAAGTTAGCAATTATTTTAATGAACTAATGAACAATTGCTTCATAATAATAATAACCAAATATTGAACAAACTGTAGTATTGTATATGAAGACAATTTGTCCAATGTCTATCAGGAATATAATGTCAAAAATTCACAAAGTCCGAACATCTATTATAAGTCAGTCACTCGATGTGGTGTTTCGACGTCAATAAAGGCAGCGGAGCGCACCTCACATGCGTCATTGGTGAAACCCAGCAATTCCACCCCCCCCCCCCCCCATCCATATCCCGTGTGTCCTTAAACCGGCACACAGAGGCCCAAATGTATGGTCGTACATATACTGTTTTCTTTAAGATCTTCATTCTCAAGAATACTTTTACTGCTGTTGTTTCTCCTGATATTTAGCCCTGCGGATGTATTGTCCGGCGGTTTATTCCAAAGACCAAATATGGGCCCACTTCTCGACCAAAAAACTTGCCTGTCGCGTTTCCTTTTCTTACATCAACGTAACCAGGTTGCAATCGAATACCATACTTTTTCTTCTTCTTATGTGTTGTGACTGAGACCTAGGTGTATCCTGAAATTTCGGACTCTCAACCCTTCGGTCCTAGGTTTGAGGTCATTCGTCGATGAAAGCTTTATTAAATAGTTCGTCAAAGCGAATAAATAGTTAGGTAGTTGGCAGTTGGAGACGGAGTTAGATCAATTCGTGGGTTTTTATTAAGAAAAACTTTAGGATACGCGCTAGGATTTCACAATAATACATTGCGCCCATGATAATGAACACCTGGTAAACACCGTTTTGACAGATATTCAAAATAACGACGACGAGATCAAATTTTACCACGGGTAAAGATCAGTCAAATAAAATTGTTTTGTTTTGCTCTATGTAAGAGATATCAATTCAATCCTTTTACAAGCGAAGAAAAGGAAAAACACCTTGAAACTCTGTCATGAAAACTATTTTTTACCTCTGAAAAATGTTTTTGACGGCAGTCATTTACGGCAGCCTTTATGAGGAGTTGAATAAGTTAAACATAAAGCAATATTGCTACCCGTTTGCAACGCAGAAACATGATCATAGTTAACCCATTAGAACAACATTGGATTCACTTCGAGAAGATTGAATTTTTAGTTTGTAAGCTAAATTTGAATTGAATTTTGTCTTGTTCACAAGAGTTCAGAAATATGGAACTCGCTATTTCCGTGGCCATTGTAACGAAATTGCTAGCCTAATCCCTTGTAGACGTATGACAACGCTCGATACAAGAGCTACAAGTCGCTTCCACCTCAGGTCAAATTTGGACGTACCGTAAAATTTCGGGAATCTTTTCTAAGCCGACCAACACGAATGTGAAACAGTTTACCATCTTCTGTTTTTCCCTCGCCATATGAGTCCGAAACTTTCAAACGCGGCGTACACCTCCTTCACTCAACCTCCTAACCCATTTCCCTCACCCTTAATTCCTTTCCTGCCAAGGCTGTGCTTTAGCATCATAGGGCATCCCCTGAGCTTTGGCAACATCATGTATTAAAAAACATAGAACTTACGAGTCAGTATCTTCTTCGTTATCGTAATGGCTAGTAAAAACATTCGATAGAATTGTCTTCCAAAGATCCCGGATAGAGAAAGTCTTATACAAGAGACATTAAGCTTTCTACCAAGTCCTTTGGGACAGTTTTCATGATCCATTTCATAACTATGAGTGGTCTTAACACTTAGATTATGACAAAGATCTGCATGAAATACACCATTGGCAAGTTTGGAATCGATTTTGGAGTCTTATAGCTTAGGCCAACTTATCACTGGAGGATCCTTGTTAAGCACACAAATGTCACTAATTATCTTAGGTTTCTCCAGATCGATCACATTACAGTATCCACAAGTTGATCGCTTATGTCACAGTGCAATATTTTGTCAATAAATTGGAAGAAAAAACTGTTTAGCTGGTCATTCTAACTTCTACGGAAAATTTCAACTATGGAGATTAAAAGAAAATTTGGTAATAGTCCTAAACAACGTTAAATACATTTTCTTCAGAAATTGAAGAACCACCGGCTTTAGCCACAAATAATATATTGTGTAAAAAGAGAATATTGGGAAGGTCGTATCTAATATAAGCATGGTGTGTTTTTGAGAATCCTTAAAAAGGTGACCTCCGTATCATCGGCCTGCTAATCGTGGACCCCAAGGCTATGGTAATACGTAATCTTAATGCAAATTAAGTAAACAACTTAGGGTGCTATCAATGATGAACATGTTGGAATTTGTGCGGGTTTTCCTTCTATGGCATACATCGATGTATCATGGAGTAATCTTCTAAATAAAGGCTCTGTTACATCTTATGTTTATTACAGTGGGTCACTTTTTGTATAAGTGCGCCTTCCTTCCCGGGATGGCAGCCACTTTAACCTACCTCTTATGTTCATCGATATTTAAAATGCGTTTGACAGGACATCTCAGAGAAAATCATTACTAACATTAAGAAGTTCTCCTCCAGACTTTTATAGGAAAACTGTTGAATCTCTCCCAAGAGCCTTACAGGGTTATATAAAGGTGCATACTGTCACCTACCCATTACGAGCGATTAGATGGAGTTTGTTTGCCACCGTACTCGTATGTCAGCATAGTGGTTTATGTAGTATGCCCAATACATCGAGTCATGTAGTTGAAATTTCGAGATCGTCATTTCAAGATATTCTAAAGCTGCTAAAATTGAACCAATTATCTTGGCTTCTAGGATAAAGGATGATATTTACTTCGCGGAGAAGCAAATGGATAGTTTAACAGCAGATGGTAGGCCTGAACCGAATGTACAGGTTTTCTTACCAATCCTTGGGTTGTGTGTAATTCTCTCACTAACATATAATTTAATAATGACATCTTTAGATGCAGCAAGTGTAGAATCTTCGAATCGTTTCTTTCAAAATTCAGCATACGTCCGCATGCACATTCCTGCGAAAGACTTCTGTCAGAGTTGCTATGACGAGGAGGAAGTTAAAATCATTCATCATTTACTTTGCGAACGTCCAGGATTTTCCAAGAAAAGTTTCTGAAGCACTTGGCAAAGACTCCTTTAATGAATTGGAAGAGTTTGCAAGCGTCGAGCTAATGGATCTAACCAAGTTTCCAACTCAATTCAAGTGAGGTTTCTGCAAACTGGTATCACAATGGATTATACTAAAGTCTATGTGAGGACGACTGTGTACTATTCGATGGCCACCAACCTAACCTAACCTTGGTCCTTCAATATAAAAAGTGACCTATAAAGTGCATGCTTTTGTAAACTAGTGTCTCCGGCGCATCCTGAACATCCGTTGGACGGTTGTTATTACCAATGCAAATCCTTAGCAGATATCAGTGATCAAACAGCAAAGTCACAGATACGTTATACCTTTAAAACATTAAGTAAATAGCGTATTAGGGATGCAGAAGATACTATTCCGTATTGTTACTTCTAAATCTGTCATAAACTTCTTCATACTGTTACTAACTAAAGGTTACATTCAGAAATTTTTTTAACATATTTTGTTAGTTTAGAATTAAGAGTTGGGGGCCGCTTTGATAATGACTTTTAAAGAAAATATATCGTGATAAAAGGTTTAAAACTGAAAAGTCCTAAAACATTTATTGTTGCATTTCAGGAGACCTATTTAAAGACACCTACTCAATACGGTAAGTGAAAAAAACAATTTCAGAGAAAATTCCAGTAAAATTTACCATCCTACTCATTGTAATGGTGTTGCAAGTGACACAATCTGTCACAATTTAATCGGTCGCACTAAAAAATTGACGATTCTTCTAGTAAGTTATAATGCGTTAAACGTTATAGACCGTGCGATTTAGGAAAAATTGACCTCCTAATACACAATTTTTCAGAGAATAACCGGCAAATTTTAAGGTTTTTCACTGCAATTTTTTCGGTATTCTTTGCTGATACGCGGTGCTAATCGTTCAGGAAATTTTACGGTGCTGTTCCGTAGAAGTTAAGGTAGCTTATGGTTTCAAAACGATTAGAGTTGAGAACCGTAATATTTACCGGAATTATCGTATAAAATTTTAGAATTTTTCTCTCCGTGTACATTTTCATTTTAAAACAATTGTTTTACCAAAAATCTCATCATTTCAACTTTGGGTAATTAATCTAAGACCGAATACCAAACTTTGTTTTTTTGGTATTCCGTATGCATACGGAAGGTGTTCAATAAAGTCTGATACTACTGTCGTTGTAAGAGAATAAGTACCACTAACGCCACCTTGTGGCGCGCAAGTATAAGAAGCCAAGTTTGGCAACGCACTGTGTTAAATTTCTCCTCTAAAACTTGTCTTGCCGATGGCTACGTTACGCGAACAACGCTATGCGATAAATTATTGTGTTTTGCGTGGGTTAAAAGCTACCAACATTTATGAAGAATTGCGTACGGCAATTAAGGATGCTACGATAAATAAAAGAAGGTGTTTTCGATGGCATAAATCGTTCGAAAGCGGCAGAGAATTGTGTTAATTGGAAGGAGGTCCCGGGAAACATGTCACCTCTTTTACCGAAAAAACGATTAACATGGGGCTGTGATAATACGCACTGACCCGCGCTTAATGGTAAGACAGCTAACTGTTTTACTTGATATTTTGATAGGTAGCGCACACACACTTTTACATGATCATTTACACATATCTCGTGTGTGTGCACGCTGAATTCCACGCCTCTTAAGGCTGCTTCAAAAAGAGAATCGACGTGTGTCAAGTCTGGCTGCAGTGCGTTCGGGACGAAGGCGATATATGGTGAAAAAAAAACATTATTACTGCCGATGAAAGTTGAATTTATTGTTAGGACTCCGAGGCAAAACAGCAAAGTACACAGTGGGTTGGGACAGTTGGAGCGCCTGAGTGCAGAAATCTGCAGCGAAAGGACTGGTGATCACTTTCTTTGATTATCGCGGGATGGTGTACACTCATACTGTCCCACAAGGGTAGATGGTCACTATGGCTTATTACATTACCGTATTGATGCAGCTGTTGAAGGATAACATTCCGAAAAAACGACCAGATCTCGTTAATTGCTGCAAATTACACCACGATAATGCGCGGCCGCATGTGGCACACATTGTCCATGAGTTTCTACCCAAAAAAAAAACATTTCTGTTATAGGATGCGGGTATGCCTTATAGTCCAGATCTAGGACCAAATGACTTTTTTTATACCCTCAGGCTAAATAACCCCCTTAAGGGCCGCCGTTTTTACAGTGCAAGTGTAGCTGTAAAGACTTTAGAGGCGGTTTTGAATCTGCTTTCCAAGGATGGCTTTTAACTCGTCTTTAAGGACTGGCAGAGACGGTGGAACAGTGCGTTGCGTTGCATTAAACGTGATTAAACTGTTACGTGCTAAGCTTGTAAATAAAGAGTTTGATTGCAGTAGTGCCAGTCTTTATTGAACACCCCTCGTATATGGGAGGGTTTTGACAAGTAGACAAACATACGGATGGCCAGGCGGATAAACTGAAACTATTATGGCTCTTAGTTGCTACGAAACCAAAAAAGGAGACAGTCTATATGTTTTTGATTGGAAAGGA
This sequence comes from Leptarthrus brevirostris, assembly GCA_964036015.1. NCBI lineage: Eukaryota > Metazoa > Arthropoda > Insecta > Diptera > Asilidae > Leptarthrus > Leptarthrus brevirostris. Next base: position 15,349,191 of record OZ038373.1, read on the forward strand.
TACGGATACTAAAGAAGACGCAGGGTTGAGGTTGAAGACTTGAGAAGCAGGCGTCCTATTACCGCGAAGGGTTAACAGAAACTGGAATAGATTAGCAGAAGGTCTGGTATGGCTGTCAATAGCTGTAGGATAGACATATGGAAATTTTTGTATAGTACTTGATTGGTTTCCTTTTGATATTTTCATAGCTTCTAACTTTCAAAACTGCTGTAAATCATAAACGTGAATTTATTTAATGAGGTATTTGAATCAAATTTATGGCTAAGTCTAGCCTGTAGCCGTAATCATTTGTGCAAATAATATATGTTGTGTTAGAATTACTTACACATTTTTATATCAGTGCAGACAATGATATAAATATTTCTTAAAATACATAATAATAAAACATATGTAGGTATGTTAGAAATGCTTTATTGACAAAAGCTCAAAAAGCCGTCGGTGTTTCTTGCCGTACCGTACAACTTCAGACAGTCAATTAATCATAATCAAACAGAAAATTTACATCATACCTTGAATTAATCGCCATTAAAATTTTAAAAGATTTTCCATTTTGTTTAACAATATGAAGATAAAAACGATCGTACAACACTCAGACACTCCGTTTATTGCACTTTATTAGAATAAGCCAGGTCGGAATATGGATATAATTTTAACACAAAATTTGTCACCATAAATCACAACCAACTTCACACAACATTAATAATTTGTCAAAATTGGCTTATTTGTTATTTAAATTAATCTATGCAAATAATTTTTTTTATTCTTCCAATTTTTTATCGAGATAACACACACAAGCACATTCAACGGCACGAAAACGTCTAATAATTTGAAACGAGAGCAATGAACATTAGCACGAATTGCAAATAACTTAATTAGAACTGTTGAATTAATTTTAATTAATTGTTTATATTATTTGTGGCCCTTAATTTTTATTACTATTTGCCATTATAATCGAGTAATAAAAACATTTTCACATCTAAGCTTGCAAAAACCTTCAACCTAACTGACATTTCTATTTGTCGTTCAATTTACATTTCAGATAGAGAGAGAATGTTTTAACAACAAAAATACAAGAGTTTTTCATTTGGATACAATATATTAACACAGATACATGCGCCGATTACCGCGTCGTTGTTATATACACCACGACGGGTAGTAGTATTTATTTTAAAAATAAACTGCGGTAATAAGAGTAAGAAAAGCAAAGAAAATTGAAAAAAAAATAGATGTACAAATAATAAAAAAAAAACACCAGACTAACACATAGTTATAATCCCGCCGCCATCATCATATCGTTAAAGTTGTTGCTAGTTTACAAACTTTCTTAAATCATACATAATCACCGTAATTCAAAACACACCTATACGGAGAGTTTTATAGCAGTTCTTTACAGCAGTTATAGCAGATTTTAGCAAAACTGTTTGTTTTTTGCAGAACTTTCAACGGCGGGAAAAAACTACTATTTTTGAACACTCTTTCTTCGATTTAAATTTAAAACTTAAACTCGGTTTTTTGCGATTTTTACGATTGTTTTTCTTATAAATATTTTTATGCCCTTTTTGATTATACGACATAAACCAAAAATACGTTGTAAGTCAACGAGGTTAAAGACTCTAAAACAACGGCTTCATGACAAAATTTCATTTCGGAGAAAAATGCATTCTGTCCCTCTCAGTCCCCACAATTTCTGATTGGCTCTTAGATTCGATTGGATATTGTTATCGCTCCTACTGTTTCAGAAATAACTATTCTCTCCAATTTCACATGAGCAACATCTTCACGTGTACCTTTTTCGGGCTCGATATGCGCGGGTACTAGTTTGTATACTGCACAGAAATTTCTCAAGAAAATCCAGCAAAACCATTGATTTTGCTCCATGGCTGGTTGGATGGTGTCGCGGCGGTATCCAGTTCTTCTATATAAAGATCGACAACACCTTGGCTTGTGATAGTAAGCACATGCTCAGTTCAATTTTAACCGGTTTTCCCCTCAAAATCTTATCACATCTGTGGCATCTTCTCAGCAGGTTGCTTATGTAGGCGGTGCCTATCTTTCGAAACCAGCGCGGACCATAAACCATGTCAATTTTGGGAAAGAAAATATGAAAATTTAGAAGGGGAGTTCCCTTGTCGAAACTGGTTCCAAACGGGGAATATCTTGTACCAAAAAGCGGGGAACAATTTTAATATCCACACTAGAGCATCAAAGGGGTGGAAATATACCGACAGGTTGCATTATAATCGCGCATGACACCTCTCCGAACCCATTAAGTACATAAAGTGGGCAGGTAGGGCATTATGCAGTGGAATTCTAATTGGATAAAAAGGAAATGGCTACAAAAATAACAACACTATCGAACAATGGGAACTTCCATCTCAGTATCCATAGGTGTGAGAAGTGCTTTAAGTCACTGCAAGAAAATCTTTTGTCGGCCAGATACACTGACTCTTTCTTGAAACGTCTTTTGACCAATTGTTAAACTGCGCCGAGTCTCTTCTTACGTTTCATACCGTTTTTATTTCCATCAGCTCTCAGCTTAGTTATAATGTAAATGAGGCAATAGAAAATACAAAACAAATTGGAAACGAAAATGAACTCAGATAAATAAAAGAAAGTTAACGATATTATTTACCAGCTACTGTTAGCTCTTGTTCGTGTTTATCTAGAGATTCATTAACGAAAGTGGTTTCAAGCTTTTGTCGATTAGAAGAAAATTAAGCGACTTATTGGGAAACTGTTTCTGGTGTTTTGGTGTTTGAATTCCATTTTGGATTTTCTTCGAGCGAATATATAGGTTTGGAGACAATTCTAATAGCTGTTTACTTGGAAGAAGGTGGTTTCTCATGATTTTGATAATTTAATTGCAAGCAGTTGCATGGTGCAATTAATTCTCCTTCTTTAGAAAAGCAGCTGTTTGAAAAATATTTAGTCAGAATTAGGGTTTTGTCGACGAAGAAGTTAAACCCATTCTAAGAGTGATATCAGCAGCTCATCAATCCTTACTTTTGAGTTTAAAGACGGAGACTTGCAGATTTCCTGCATACCAAAAGCCTGATTCTACCAAGTTCTATAACTGACTATAACTATAAGATCTTATTCTTAAAGCACTGAAAACACTGGTTTTCTGAATGCCTTGAGAGAAAATAAAAGAACAAATCCAATCAGTTTCGAATAACTCATCAAAATCACTCTACGTATACTGTTTTCAAAAAACATTAAGGCTTTGGAATTTTGGGTACCCATTGGAATATAGAATGCCAGAATCATTTATTTATAATTTTTTTATGAATTCCTTAATTATTCTTTGCGAACCATTGAATCAAGCACATAGGTGGACCGCATATTTACAAACTTCAGCAAGGCTTTCGATAGGATTGACCATGGAATCCTGGACTATAAGCTATCTCTTCTTGGGCTTACTTTTTGCTTTGTAGATTGCTTGTCCTTTTTGACTTTTCAGGTCGATACAGCGTGTCCTGTTCCAGGGAACTGTTTAAGATCAATTCCTTGGCACCTCTGAGCCTCAGCGTAGTATCCTTGACCCAGTTCTTTTTATCCAATATGTCATTGATGTTTCACTTTTCTTGCCCAATAGTAAAATTTTGTGTTACGCGGATGATGCCAAGATTTTTCGCACTATTTCCATTAATTTAGATTTTAGTCTCTTAAACTCTGATTTGGCTACTATCTGCGATTAGCGTTTACGCAATTGCCATCCTGTAAATACCGCCGGGGGAACCGATATGACTTTCTGATGTAGAAGACATCCTTTCATCTTCAACTACATCCTCCATGGTATTGTAATGAGCAGGGTTGACAGATTGAAAGATTTGGGCGTGGTCCTATATTTTCATCTTTCTTTCGAGATTGATTTTGCCAATGGCACCTTCTTCCAGGACTGTCAGCCGGCGCAAGCCAGCCTCCATAGCTGCCGCAGAACTTTCGAAAGGTAATTTTTCCAAAAGCTGCTTCTTTTATGTTATGGGTATGGAATAGCCAACCTGTTAGGGTCTACCATACTCTCCACTTCCACTCCTACAGAAGTGCCTGAGGAAACGCCATTCTACTAGCACTACTACAACCTTGGCGTTACGGTGATTTTTCAAGAGGTTATCTCCTCCCGCATATTTGGCTACGTTCTAGGATGCAATGCCCGGTTACTACCGCTTGGAGGTGTAACTAACACTTGAGAATGTCCAAATGAGGATCGCCGTACCCTTGGTTGTTTGGTTTGCAAGAGGGGGAAGATGTGTATCTTTCTTGCACTGAGGCCTTTAGTGGCCTGTTGTACGCCCCCTGTTTGGCAGCGTACCCTAAAGGACACTGAGCCAACTGATCCCCGTAACGATTTGGATAATTCGATTATATCTGATCTTCGCAGAAGTATGTTGCCAAGATTCTAACCTTCTTTGCATTAGTATTGGGCATTGACCGAGACCGTGCAAGACAGTCTCGTCTTCTACTCCGCATTCCCTGCATAGACTGGAGTTCGCCACTTCCATTTTGATAGCATGATCCCATAGTCTTGCATGTCCTGTCATGAGTTCAAAAAGAAGTTTCAGCCTGTCCTTGTTAAGCTTGATAATCTTTTCAGATTCATATGCATTGCGAATTTTTCTCTAAACGCTTTTGTCTCCGATCGCTCCCACTTTTCTTTGTGCCTCCTCGTTACCCATTCCATTTCCCCATTTCCTTTTTGATTCCCTGGTTAAGTATGCTAAGGTTGAGTATTATTTAAGTTTCTTCATTTGCGGCCCTCTGCGCCAGCTCATTTACCTTTTCATTTCTTGGGATACCGCAGTGCCCCGGCACGTATGTTAGGGCGATATCGTTTCGTCTCCCTTACTCCGTGAGGGCCTATTTAGATCCCTCTATCGTTTTAGATTTTACCGCGACGTTTGTTAAAGATTACATGGTCGCTTGGATATCTGTACATACTGCAATCCCAGAGGATCTTAATCTCCGTTCCATTAGCTGCTTAGCTCCCATCTCATTCATTTCACATTGAAGAACGGAGGAGCAGTTGTTTACTTCGCACCATAACTTCAGGTTTTGTTCCTTGAACGATTCTCCAACGACACATCCACGCTCGCATTTTGAGCCGTCTGCGTCTGTGTAAAGCGGTATGGTGTTTTATTGAATCACCTTGTTGTTGATCCATTCACTGTTTTCGGGAAATGAGTCTTTAGGATTGCCTCCATATTGGGATTACCAGTTTTGAAGTCCCAGCAATTTTCTTCCTCGAGCAGTCTCTTGATCGTATATCCGTTACATATTTGAACGATCTTTTCATGTTGGGTTTGTATTCCCTTTTCCTTTCACAGTTTATTCATTCGTAAACGTACGAGTTAAGTGCCACCTATTTTACGTCGAATATTAGTGGAGTAATTTTTAGATTGACCTCCAGGGCCCTTGTAGGTGTTGACCTAGTAGCCCCTGTTATGCCTAAACAGCACATACTTTGGGCCTGATCGTGATTTTTAAACAAGGGAAACTATTAACTCTTTTAGTAAATTGTTATTAATTTGTATTTATTTTTAGGATTTCTTCGAAACGCACTGATCTTTGCACTAAAATTAACTGTTGACAGATCTTTAGTTGTCATAAATTTACCGACAGACAGACCTTTTATCACTCAAAATTGTCTCAATGCTATTGAAATTGTCAGTAGACATTTCTCATTCTTGACACTGAAAAGTACTCTCAGTTCCTCAACTTAGTGCAATGTTAGCCCCACCAAATAACACTTTCATCACTTTTTGTCACTGAAAAGTCAGGAAACATACCTAATGTATAACTAAATTGTGAAATTAACCAAAAATGAAGAGCACATGAACTCTCCCTTTGCCTCGGGCCTCTGCTCGTCAAATTTAAGGACGAAGAGCAAAAACATTAAATTTGTATCAACACTTCCACCACTTCTTGTGAAGTGATCACTTGACGAAGTTGCCCCTACGTTCATTCTACGTACTACGGAATTTTTGGTAAATTTAGTAATGACTCTCACCAAAACGTGTACAAACAAAAAAGAGGTGTGATAATTGATTAAGTAATGAATTCAGATGCATTAAAATTTGCAAAAAAAACACCTAAGTGCGGGCAAAGCGTGGGCAAAGCGTGAGTGCAGCGCGGTTAAGCGCAGGCAAGCACGGGTAAGACGCGGGTAAAGCGTGGGTAAGACTCGGGTAAAGCTTGGGTAAAACGCGGGTAAAGCGCGGGTAAAGCGGAGTCCTGCACCTCAAAAGATTGACTACGGCTTGATAAAAAGCTACCTATCAGCTTAAAATCAATTTATTTGTAATACGTTTTATTTTTAGATAGAAAGAAGTGTTCATTTCGTACTTGGAAGCCTTCATATTTCGATTATTTTTCTATTAACAAAGGAAATATACTAATGTAAAATCCAGCCAGCACTTGGTAGAGCTTTTGGTTAGTTAAACCTACAAATAGATTTCTATCTTTAGAAACTTCGAAATTCGTTTCTTTTAATAAAATCGTCTTTTAATTTCATAGCAAATTAGTATGACTGACCGAATTGAATGCTTTGCTAAAATCAAGCAAATCAGCATTGTGTCAGATTTCCATGTAGTTCGAAAATTATTCGCGGCAATAAATTGAATATTTGCCTATGCATTAGCTTCTGTAAGCCCTTAGAAAGAAAGTTCAGCAAATTGATTGGCTTAATATCAAAAGGCCGCGAGGGGGACGTACATCTGGCGATAGGGATTACCAATGCCTTTTTCTAGCGTGTTGGAATTTGCGAAGTGGTTAGGCAGAAATTAACCACGTGTGGTGTTAATTGGGTTGACATATGGAGATAAGAGTTTAATAAATTAGGACGGAAGCCTATTGGGACCGGTGGCGTTAGATTTGATAGAGGAAATAGTTTGAAGGACCTCGATATCATCAACGCATCGAAATGCAAATCCATCCCTTGGCACTACGAGCAAACCCCGGACAAAGCGCGGCTAAGGCGTGGTTAAAGCGTGGGTAAAATTCGGGTATGCGCTAGTTCTCCTTATTCATAAATGGAGAGTGCACTTTACTCATGAGTAGAGTGTACTCTTTACTCATGAGTAAAGTGTACTTCCTACTCCCGAAAAGAGAGTAGTCCCTACTCATGAGTAGAGTGTACTCCTTCTTCCAAGTAGAGAGTAAACTTTACTCCCGAGTAGAGTGTACTCTCTACTGAAGAGGAGAGTGAGGAGTACACTCTACTCATGAGTAAAGAGTACTGCCTACGGGATGAATTGCCTGGTTGCTACCACTTGGAGGTGTAACTAACAATTGCAAGCGTCCAATTAAAAATCGCCGTACCCTAGAAGGCTTTCGACTTTTCCGACCACCCTAAAGCAACCACTTACTTCATAATCGACCACTTTCTGGACTAGGAAATGCTCATGATCAGATGATGTTTTAGGGAATGGTAATGGTAGTTCTCCTTCGCATGGAAAGTCCAGATTACTCCCTGAGGTGGGCAAACCATCCGATGGGTACAGGCAGGCCCGTAGAGACAAAATTCGGGCCCGGGGTTACCACATACGGGCCCCGCGAAAGGAATTTCGGGCCCGGGTTTAAGCGTTTACGGGCCCATATACAATCGAATGAGTGACTTTCAATTTAAAATCTGTCTCGTTTATTACACTTTTTCGATCGTGAAACATTTTTTTTATATATATAATTAAAATAAAAAAAAATTCTGTTGATGACTTAGATGGCGGGCCCCTTTTGAAAGCCCGGGCCCGGGGGGTTTACCCCCTTCGCCCCCTCCCTCTCGGCGGCCCTGGGTACAGGATCTCAAAACACCCTATTGGCCAGCACCCCTAAAGGTCGGAATTTCAGGAGCTTATTACCAGACTTCCCACGTGGAGGGTGAAGCTGGACTTCCAGCAGAACTCACAGTTATGACATGCACACTAGGTGTTGCCATGTTAACCCAAGTACGTCTAAAGGCGTTACGGCCATTGCATCAGTTACTTGCGGTCTTTTTATTGAAGAACTACATTTTATATTAACTTCATAAAGTCTTCTTCACACTGTAACGACGGATAAATCAATATATCCATCTTTTGATGAACGTTAACTTCTGATGGGTGCGTTGTGATATCGTTTATCGATGGTGTAAGTGGTAATGTGTCATTTTGGGATAAAAAGGACATTAGGGGTTGCAGAATAAGGTCAGTGGTACGGAACACACTTTAAATTGTAGATTCACTTGCCATCGTTGTCTCCAATCAGGTGAAGTTCTTCTCCCGTCCCATAACCCATAAGGAGTTACGGGAATTACAGTGAAAGAAGTAATCTCTCTATCCCAGGCTTAGTTGGTAGGTAGACAATTGTTGACGGCTATGTCAATAAATCGTGAGCGTTGTAGGTCTAGGAAAAAGTAATGGTTTCCGAAGACTACCTACTACGCTTATCTTCTGTCTATTATAATTAATTTTTTAAGTGTTCTATTATAATAAACAGTACCGACTTTAGTCTGAAATTAGTCATAAATTTCATTTACCTTCCCCAAAAATTGAATACTTATGATACCCTTAACCATTAAATAGGATATACTTACAGTATTGATTTTAATTGCTATCAAAAGCCATAAGAGTGCTATAAAAGGCATCATACACAATAACTTGTCGGTTCATAAAAGAAACTATTATATCTATGCTTACGCATTGAACCTACCTGAGGCACCCCACTGTTTCATTGAAATCTCGTTACTTGCCGTTCTTCTGTCCTGATAGAAAATGGGTCCATTCACAAGCGCAACAAATACAACAGGACTATTAAAAGATGAATGGAGAAATCCTACGTGTCCTTTGGTAAACTGAGTAAATACACCTTGTAAGGATTCAAGCATCTTTCTGGACATTCAACAATACTCGAAACTAATTCCGATACAAAAACGAATCTTTAGTTGACACACAAAAAAAAGACACTTTTGGGTCTTCCCATTATTTTTTATTGAGGATATTTGTACAGCAGTTGATTGTTAGAGACCTAGAGGGGAAATAACGATTTAAGATGTGATTTTCTTGAATTGCACAAGTGTGAGATAAATCTGTTTAATGATTTAAAATTTATTTAATTTAAAAGTAGTGAAAAAAATATTTTTTAGAATGAGCTGTCATTGCCTGAACATTCGTACTGAATGCCGAATATAAACTTGAACCTAGAATCTAATTACATTGCTTTTATAATTACTGCTCAGGTGGATGAACCGTGGGAGTCATAATGTCTGTTCGATATGGCGTGAAAATTTGTTAAGTTCCGATGTAATAATTTTTGTTGCGTTCCCTCCTTAAGTATGAATGCCCTCATTCAGAAAAAATCTCAATTGTACCTGTGTATGTTTTCACATTTGCATTTCGGAATCAATTTTGGAAGTATTCTTGCTACTAGGAAGATGATGATGATGATGGATGTTACTCCAAAGTTGGTTAGACAACTGCAGGTAGTGGTTTGGTACTTGAGACTTTCTTAGAGATGATATTGAATGATGAATGTGCATGTAAGGTCCATAATTTTCTTATCAATCAGACTGTGCCCCATTATATTGGTAGAGTAACAATGTTTCTGGAGAAATTTCCTCAAATGTTAGAATGTTAGAAAATTTCAGCTTTCTAGTACCTTTGGAAGTATCTACCAATAAGAAATTTTATATACAGACCTGCACTCGCCATTATGAGGGGGGTGGAGGGTAAAAGTTACAGATTTTTTAATATTTTCGTTGCTTGTGTGCAAATCCTTGCCGGCATACCAAATTTCAGCTTTCTAAGACTTCGGGAAGTACCCTAGAAGTTTTGATCACACAGGTTTTGATGACGGAGGTTTTGATGACGGAGGTTTTGATGACGGCGGATTTGATGATTGAGTATCTAAATCGATGTCTTTCAGGTAGTTATAAAATCTAAAGTATAAAATCTGGAAAAATGAAACTTAGTGTGTTTCATTACTCTGGTAACTACATCTTATTTTAAGAATTGGTATTATCCAGACCGAAGCTATGAGGGTTCGAAAATACGACGAAACGCTTCGAGAAAAGGTTGGTAGTGCCCAGTCTTGGCGGGGACACTGCCGTGCCCTTAGATTGTCATGGTCCGGACTTCCGGTTAACCATTTTCAATCACTTCCAATAAAGTCTAATGATCTTTATGCTTTTGGCTTAGGCTTTAATCGGTTGAGAAAAGCTATGCTTTTTGTAATTTCGTGCGAAAGGAATGGATGCATTGGATGATTTACATCTACAACATTCCTGATCTTAAAATCGAGTTCTCGTAAGATTCCGTCAGTAAAATGAATTAATTTTAATGTGCCAGTCTGTAGTTTTGCTGTTCCGGTAGACAGTATTATTTCTGCATAGCACAAGCCTATGAGTAATCTGTATTAACTCTTAACATTGCTTTTGTGGACGATCTTGCTTTAGGTTATTAATATGGTTTTCAAATTGTTTTCTTTAATCGATTACTTTTGTATCTGGAAGCTAATTTGAAGACCATTCGTTTATTTTGTTACACGCAGATAATTTGACCGGGGGTGTAGCCTTCAATTCTTCGAGGTTATTTAGATCGGCTTTTTGCTTTTTTTAAAATTTATTTATGCTTATTGTCTTGCCTAGGTTTTTTGTAGCCTCTTCGAGCGATCTTTTACCTGTATTTGAGTATATGGAAAAATTATATTCGTAAATGGCCCTGTCTAAGAGTTCGGGGAACGTCCGTTGCGGACCATCTGCTTTTAAGAATCTTATTATTTCTGTGAGAGCAGAGTGAAACCTTTCTACTTGCCCATTGACTGAACTTGTGTCTTAAAAATTTGGATTCCTAGCTGATCTTCAACAATGAAACTGATTAAGGAAGAGGTTAATGATTTTATGTTAATAATAACAATTAATTTAGGAACACCGAAGGCAAAGAGAAGTTCGCGCAGTGGAGCTTTTACATTCTCTATCGCTTTCGATTTTAATCTTTAAACCTGTGCATATTTGGAAAAAAATTTATCTGTGTATGGCCATTCAAGTATTACGTAACGCAGATTTTTAAGATTTCTGACCCTTTGCCCCCTTGTTACGCACCGTTACCTTTCGAGTAACCCCCCCCCCCCCCCCTGTTACGTAACACTCAGATGATTATTTTGACCTAAAACTGTCAATTATGTTGCGCAAAATACCGGAATAAGAATCAATGTAAATTGAACGAAATTTCAGCCCACTTTGGCCCTTATGTGTGTGCATGAAGTTCGTAAGTTCATGGCTTGTAGTTTAGGTCGTCACCGCAACGGTCGCACTCTTAGACTCCAAACTATGCACTCTAAGAGTGTGTAAGGTTATTTACCTTATATATACTTCTGTATACTCAGGGACGGGAATCTTTTCGTATGAAAAAAAATATGTGTAGTGTAGATATACCATATAAACTGAGCCGTGAGTCATAAGGTAAGAGTTAGGAGTTTTAATTTGAACAAAAACTTAATGTTACGTAACGCGTTGCTTGACTCCCCTCCCCTCCTATAATGCACCGTAAAATTTCCCAAGTTGTCTGTGATAAGTGGGAAAAGGGATTTTAAACTGATAGTTAATTTCATTACCTGTTTTTAATATTAGTTGTTTTTAAAAATTTTAATGGGTACCACTGTATGTAGCTGGAAGAAGATCATGAGTGGAAAATTCACTGTTATGTTGTGTAGAATGCACATATCAATCGCATTGAAGGTGTTCAGCGAAGGTTCCTTAGGTCCACTCTTCGAGGCCTTCCTTGGAATAACTCCCTTATATTACCACCTTATGTTGATAGACTTGAATACATTTGAACAGAGACGCTGTAAGAGATAGATGAGAATAAACAGAATGAGAAAATTCTGGAAAATTCTAGGTTTCCTTGGATGAGGGAAGTCATCTGGTATCTTAGAATGAAAAGATCTCGTTTGTTTGCATAATGCATAGTTAGACATCGAACAATATATTTTCAGTCCAAAGCAGTTGTTAGGATTCTAATACTAATTCGGCCTGTCCAATGATTGTATTTCGAATCACACTCAGGATAAAATATTTAGGAGTTCGTAAATTCGCTTTTCTTCCGGGAATTAAATTCTCCTGATTGACCAGTAAAATCTTTTAAACGCCGTACGACGTCAGCAATTTTATCAAGCTCACTTATATTGCCTAAAAATTTTGGGTAAATAGGTTGAGATCAATGGCAACAAATTGGTCTGAATTGGGATTAATTGTGGATTGCACAATTTGTCGTCCTTCATTTTTAAGGACATAAGTTATTATACCTGTTATAAGAGCTTCGTTTGCGATAACGCTACCGGATGTGGAGGGTTGCAGCGCTTGGCCCTGAGGTCGAGGTGGAATATTAGGATTTAGTTTTGGTGCCTTTAGCACTTGTGGTCGATTTAAATTATTCGAATTGACCATTTTTCGGTATTTCTTTGTTTTCACTTTGTTTTCTATTCATTTAAAACTTTTTTTAAAAACTAAAACCTAATACTATACTTTTCACTTCCTTGTTGTCTCACTAAAGTCACTTCTGCTCAGTGTTAGTATTTGATAAAGATAATATTAATTTAAACAAATATGTAATTGTATATGGATTGCACTTTTATTTATTTTTATTTTTATTTTTTAAAACATTCCATCTACTACTTCTTCAACTTCTATTACTTTAAAGGGCCTTATATTTTCCTCTCGGTTTGCTCTGGACACAGATGCGGTGCTTCTTGAGGACGTTTGTTGTGTTTTTCGGGAACTACTTTAGGACCTTTACATTTGTGTTCTACTTGGTTATGCAAAAATAGTTTGCAAGTGTTAAGTGTTCATCAGTTAGTTTGCAAGTGTCCAGTGTTCGTCAGTGATGACATACGAATTTCCTGTGACAATGATGATTTTACAGCATTGGTTCTACTTGACTTCTCGAAGGCCTTCCACAAAGTTAATCACAGGTTTTTGTACTGGAAACTTGGTTCGTTATTTAACTTTTGTAATGCTGCATGCAATTTGATATTTTCATATTTGAGGGGACGCAAGCAATGATAAGTCATTTGATTATCTTCCTATCTTAAGCGTGGTACCTCAGGGATCTATCCTCGGTCCTCTTTTATTCTCAATATTTATTAATGATCTTCCAACTGTTATACAATACTGCAACAATCATCTTTATGCGGATGATGTACAGCTGTATATTTCTAGACCGCTGGGCTTGGTGGAGGCCGCTATTTGTCGTTTGAAATGATGATCTGAGGAATGTATTTATATGGGCTGGTACAAATTGTTTAAATCTTAATGCCTCAAAATCGAACGCTATTATAACATACAAGCCTAATTTAGATATTTCTTCTTTTCCAAGGGTTATTCTTGATAATGTAGTAATTCCCTATAGTGATTCAGTTAAAAATCTTGGAATTAGATTTAATAGGTCTCTAAGCTGGTCAGATCACGTTAGCAGTGTCGTGGATAAGGTATATGGGTCCCTCCGTAAGCTGTCCTTATGCGCCTCAAGTAACTCGTCTTCTGCTTGTGATATCCTTGTTGATTCCGTTGTTTTGATTTGGTTGTGAAGTTTTTATTAAATTGGATTCGGTGTCAGATCGTAAGCTGAATTTAGCTTTCAATTCCGACTGCGACGATTTGATCATGTATCTTCTTTCTCTAATGCTGTATTGGGTTGTTCCCTTGATTTGTACCTGAATTTTCGTGCAATAATGTTTCTACGTAATTTAATTCTAACTAAAGAGCCATCCTACTTGTATAGCAAACTAGAATTCTCTCAGTCTAGAAGAACTTTTTCACTAAATATACCGCGTTTTACCTCTCAACCTAGCGAACGCAAGTTTTTCGTTCAGTCCATTAGGCTGTGCAACCTTCTTCCTATTGAACTGAAAAGGAGCAGCAACGGACGTAATTTTCAAGAAGATCTTTTTGAATATTTAAAATCTACATTGACCTGGCTTTTGAAATATTTTATTTAAGTTTTGATTATTATTAAGTATTCCATTTGTATTTAACCGCAGTTTTTAACTTGAACCCTGTTGTTAAGTTATTTAATTTTATGTTCTCTTCATAATTACTTCCTACACTTAGCTTTAAGATGTATTATCTTGTTAGTGTAGTGTTTTTATAAATTATTTTTGAATTTTGAATTTTTTGAAGTGTTTCTTTACTGTTTCACTAATTTCTCTTCGAAATTTTACACATTACTTAGTCGTATGAAAGTTATTTAGGGATTATTTCACTGATTTTACTTTCTTTATATTGAAATGGACTAATGACGGTTAAAATTTATTTAATTTAAAAGTAGTAAAAAAATATTTTTTAGAATGAGCAGTCATTGACCGAACATTCGTACTTTGGTCCATTCTTCCTTTTCTATTGTTTTATCAGCCAAACCTTCCTTTCCCAGCTCAAAACAATTATCAAATTTATGGTAGAAAGGGAATTTCAAATCTCAGAAATCAGTCAGCATTTCAAAGAACTTTCCCCATCTTAAATAAAAGGAGTTTATATGCTGCAATTTATTTATAAAAAGAACGAAGTTTAGTTAGAAATTTTTTACATTTCATCCCCTTTGACTTCCTTGAACGTATTCCCTCCAAAATACGTATTCAACTTTTCTTAGGTGACACTATTCGAGGGTTCGTTTGTTGTTCCCAAGATATCGTAAGGCATAAACCTTTTCACACTTTTTTTTGACTTTTTACGTAAAGCAGAGATTTATAAGAAGAAATCCTCTACCTTTTGACAAGCCTACAGCAAGAAGGAACAACTTTCAAAGCAAAGGAATTGCTCATCAAGAGGACCAAACTAGTTTTAATGTTCTTTCACCCAATTCAATTAGCTTTAACCGTTATGCGCGGAATCGTTTATAAAGAGGGTCGGGCTAGACGCAGTAGCTGAAAAAGTCTCAACCATATGTGTATCGAATCTATAAAAAAAAATGAAAATCCCAAAATTAGATCTGTTCTCAATCAAAAACACAAAATCCAACCCTCGCATTTCAATTTGAAATTCAACAATAGGACAAAAGTCTAATTTCTGTAGAAATTATGGCATGCAACCCACTCATAGATTATTTTCTCACCTTTTGATGCCTTCTCGAAGGTGTGAATGGAACCCATCCAATCGGAGGGGGATACATTTTTCATTTCTCGTGGCTTTTTTTTAAATGTTTTTGTTCACAACTCTATTGAAGACGAAACAAACAGATACAAAACTCAATTGAAACAGATGATTTAGCACTTTTTATTCGAAAATATTTCTGCTATTTCTGTAAGGCACAGGCCGTAGTACGAAACGGAAAAAGGTTTATTGTTGTCAGTGATGATTTTTAATGCTCCTCTTAATTAGAAGTGGGGGACACAAAAAAAAAGGAGCGCCGCAACTGTGCTGTTAAAGGCAATTTTTGTTATCGCTTGCAGAGGTCAAATGACAAAAGGGTAATAAATGTAGGAAATGTCGATGATGGTGCACTTATAGGCAATTATTTGAATTATTAATTTTGAAATTTCCGGTCATTGATGTACATGAAGTTGTTATAAGTCTTACGCAGTCGAGTATTGTATTCAAAGGAAAGTATGGCGCAAATTACATAAAGAGAACACACACACACACTCTATGTGCTCGATTTAGGCAAGGACTCGTTATGTACATTTAAGTATTTGAATTATATAGTGAACTATAAGTAGTATTTGAGGGAACTTATTCACATTTAATTTATTCTGAAACTAGTTTTAGAATAAAATTTCAACTCAGAAAGGTCATTTATAGACATATAAAACAAGGATGTCCTATAGTAGATCCCTGTGGAACACCGATTGAAATCAGGTAAGAATATCATACGAAATTTCGTTTTCCGCATGAAGCAAGTTGTTATTGATCAGTAAAGCTATTGAGAGGCGTCTACCTTAGACATAGCCCTAGGCCTTTATTTACGCTTTTTAAACAAATCTTAGGTATCACTCACCTAAGCACGTAAAAATTATCAAGATGGCATTTTCCGTCTCTCTGGATGATAGTTCGGCGACAACTAAGGCAATTAAATTGAATATCGTTTCATATAATGCGGCTGACGTATCGAACAAGGTATCAAGGAGACTTTTTTAGTAGACAGTGAAGTACAGAAATGCATATAAAAGATATTTTGATGGTTTCGATATCTATTGCATCCCTACGAATAAAAACTCTAAATTTGGTAGAGCTGTGGGTGGAGGTTTATACGGTATTAGTTCAGCTAGTGCGAATTTTCATTATATTAATGGTAGAAGTATAGTATTTATCTTTATACCTGACAACATCTGGTTGCGTTAAGTTTTGTAATTTTTTTTTGATTTTCTAGTCATTTAATTGCCCGTTCTTTAGTTGGGAATTGACCTGTGATTTGGTCTTTTGTTTATTTTTGTTTTTAATACCTGACTACATCTTTTATTATTATTATTTATTTTATTTATCTTTATACCTGACTACATCTGGTTGTGTCTGTGTTTTGGTTCATTTTTGTCTGTCCGAGTGGTGGTACTCTGCTTCAGGTTTTTGCTTTCCGCTCTGAGACAATGTCCAAGTGTAAAATTTGTGCATTGGAGGTCACAAATGAGGACGTACTGCGTGATGGCGTTTGCGGCGGCTCCTTCCATGCCCTATGCCTGAAGCGTGCGTCGAGGTCTTCCCCAGCCAGGGTCACTACCTGTACGGAGTGCTCTGACATTAAACCTTGCCATGTCCTTCGTCTTGTCAGGGAGTTGTTTCACTCCTTCTCTGCTGACCATTCTATTATTGCTGACAAAGTGATGAATATTTCTTCGAATTGGGGTAGCCTTCAAGTTGTTCCAGATGACCTTCACTGTCTGAATGAAAAAATGGATAAGCTTCTTCAGAGGTGCGATGTACTATATTCGAACTCTGAGGGCTTATTCGAAAGGTCCCATGTCCTCCGCGTTAGGATCAGACGCCTGTCCGATGCTTTTGAGGACTTTCGGTCGCTTTCTTGTGACGGCGCTGCCACCTCTTACTCAAGTGCTGATCCTTCCTTTCCTTTGATGGAGGACATTAGGCGTGGCGTTGAGACGGTCCGTAGTGATTTGGTTAAATGGACTGCTGCGATTTCTGCAGATTCTGCACTTATCAACGCTATCGCCTCTGAGGTTAAAACTCTATCACGGCCTAATACGTCTCAGGAGCATACTGCCTTGTTTTAATCGCCCCGGGTTTGAACCCTACATCTGTCTCCGAGGCCTGTTCTCCTCCCTCCTCTCCTGTAGAGGACCTTGTCGATGTTCCTCTTGGTGTAACCTTTGTTGATCGGTCCAATCCTGAGCCTGATATTGGAGTACCTATTACATCAGGCGCAGTTGCGCGCCCTGCTACTATTGCCCCCGGTACTTCTGAGCTGAGCAGAGACTTCACTCTGAAGACTGCCCCAAGCCCTAAGTTATATTTTGTTTCTCGGCTCGATCCGTCTACCTCTGTTGATGACGTTCTGAATTATGTGAGAATGAGGTCCAAGATTGACGACTCTGTACTTCTACGTTGTCAGTGTCTTAATTCTCGCCTGTCTCAGGGGTATGTATCGTCTTTCAAGTTGACGACTTCCCCGGCTCTTTTCGAGATTATCTCTTCCCCGGACTTCTGGTCTAGGAATTCCATCGCACACAAATTTGTGCCTCGGGGGCAGGTTTACTAACGGTACCCATGACAGAGCAATAACTAATGCTCCAAAAAACTAAGTCCCTTTACTATCAGAATGTGAGGGGACTGAGAACTAAGACAAATCATCTATTTCAAGCATCCCTTGCATGCTGCTACGATATTATCATGTTGACTGAGACTTGGCTTCATCATGGTTTTTGTGATGCAGAGATTCTTCATGACTCCTATCAGATTTTTCGTAGGGACAGACATTCTGAATCTCTGTGGCGGGGTGGTGAAGTACTGGTTGCTTGCAAATCAGACTTTGATTGCAGCTTAATTGATGTTCCCGCTTTCTATGACTCACTTACTATTGAACTCTTGATTCTTAAGCCTTCGCTGCCAAAGCTCAATATATATTTGCTCTGTTGCTATATTCCCTGATAAACGTCGTTGATGCTGAAGGGTGCAGTCTTTACGATATTGTAACGTAAATGGGGCTCTTCGGGCTCGACGGATTAATTAAGACACTTATTTTCAATCACAAATGTTCACAAATTTATTCACTTCACTTAATTAGTTCGTTTAACAATTTCCTCGACAATATTACTTCACAATATTACGTTTCACTTTTCTAATTAAATCTTATCACTTCACTGGTTAAAATACAACTCACTATTCGCAATATCACATGTAAACACTTCGCAGTCTAAATCACGACTAAAACTACCTAGGCTACTGCTCAGCCCTATTTATACTACTTAGCTTAATTCTAGAAAGTTCATTCACTTAGTTCTAGATATTTCCGTTAGACATTTTCACCTCACATATTCACCATGGGTTCGAGTCGTCCTTGATTTTCCCCGTTTGACATTTCCTTTTCTTGATTTCTGGCCACCTGGGACATGCGCATTACACGGTTGACTATTTCCCTTTTCGTGGCCTACCTCGTGCACTTTACAATATACTAACCCTTAGTTTAGGCTTCATCCATAATATGACGAACCCTAGAGATGAAATTCTTCTTCTTGGTGACTTAAATTTCCCCAATGTTCTATGGGTACCTAACTGTGGTGACGACGACTTCCTTCCCTCATGTTATCCCACATCTGTGATCTCTAAATTTCTTGACACCATCGCTTCCTCTGGTTTGCACCAAATGAGTGATGTAAAGAACTCTATGGGAAGGCAGTTGGATCTTGTGTTTTCTTCTGATTCAACTAACACTATAGTTGAATTAGCTTCTGATCAGTTATCTGCTATTGATAGTTTTCATCCGCCCATCTTTGTCTCCTTCTGTTACGATGGTACTAGTATTGCGGATCCCAATCTCGAACACCATGCTTATGACTTTAGGAGATCGAACTTCTCTGAGATAACATCTAATCCGTACCGTTCAACGAATTGATCAACTCCGTCTCCAAGTTTGAAGTACTATTATGACTGCTCACACAAGTGTTAGGTTTGCCTCATGACAAACTCATAAGGCATACCTCACTTCAGTATCATTGATTTTTTTTGTAGGGGCCTCATGAGGAATATACGGGGAAATCCCTTTACCGGCATGCCCCTCATTTGCCACATGAGGCCCACAAGCTACATGAGGCATTCCCCCTTTAAATTCTAGTCGTTGATGTCAGACGCAACAGGTCTGATATCATCTTTTCTTTCGTCTGCCTGCGGGGTGTGATTAATTCCCCCGAATTGTTGGGTGTATCGGTTCGGATTCGCTCCTTGAGGACTCGTAGCGTTTTATTTGTGACTATTTTTATATTTCTGCATTAATTAGTTGTATGCTTTTTGCATCGTATTATTATTGATTTATATAGGTGAATGCGCTTACTGACAGCTTTTCTTGTTTGTTACATTTAAATCGTTCATTTAACTCTTATCTAAAGCTAATCAATTTGACTTAACCTGCAAGTAGTCAGCTATATATTTGTTGAAATATGTAAATAAATAAACAAGATGTACTAAGAGCTGGAAAATAATTATATATAGATCACAAGTGCGGGGCTTACCGAGATACTGGTAAAAAATCGTGTAGGACCAAGAGCAGTGACGTCCTCCAGTTTCGGAGGCCAAGATCCACTTTGGGTCGACACATCGATGGAATTAATAAGTATGAGGTAATCAGGTATTTGGAGATATCCTCACGATGTATTTTTCACTGCCCAATCAAGTGATAATCAAACTCTTATTCGCATTTTAACTCAAAAAGTAAGAGGCGACGGCCAGGACAGCCTCCAGGTTTAATTTAAGTCTGCTCAAACCCCCTACTTACTTACTTTATTCGCTGATACATCGACCCAAAGTGGATCTTGGCCTCCGCCAGTAGCCGACGTCACTACTCTTGGTCCTACTCGATTTCTTACCAATAGAGAGTACCTACATCTCGGTAAGTTCTGCATTATTTTCCAGCTTTTAGTACATCTTCTAATATTTCAGTGTACCTACCTTGGAAGTGTATACTTTTCGAAAATTAAAAAAATCGATTATTTTTAAATTTTCACACCAGGCTGACCCCTTAATAAATTTCTCCACTTCTAAGTAAGATTAAGCGCCTGCGCACACAGCACACATGATCTCTCTGGCTCATTTAACCCCTTGTGGGACATAGGTACTAACTATTTAAATTTAGAAAAGCCTTCTAGCTTTGAAACGTTGCTTTTTCTGCGAATCAAACTTAAGTACTTTATAGTAGAAACAAATCGGTGGAAAAAACTCTGTTAAAGAAAATTTTGAAGATCGTTTCCCTCTTCCTTTGTAAAAAATGTGCAGCTTCCGTAAGACAACAAACTGTATGCGTTCCTCAATACCAATATGTAAATTATCTTGCTCATCCTTCTAACGTAATTTATGCACAATTTTAGAAAATCAATCACGCCAACATGAAAATATTTCTGAATAGGTACTTGAAGTGTGACCAAAGTGATCATAGTTGTGAACTTAGCACACTTACGGCAACAACTCTGAGCATGCGCATTTGAATACCAACAGATGTATGCAAATTAAGACATCAAAATCCATTTGATTGCAGATTAATAACAATCGTAAATATTCCAACAGGATACGAAGGGGACTCATAATTGTTATGGAAATTTAAGAGAATTGTTATGATATTATCACGTGATATTCGTGTACCTTGAGATTGGCTAACGATTTGCGTGAAATCTGAATTTATTTTGTTATAAAACTTTAATTTGGCGACTTTTGGAAAAAACAAAAAAACCTATTTGACGGGCTGAGAGTTAAAGTGACCTATTTATAAGGTTCGGGCAAAAGTGGCTTAGAAAATGTTCCGCGCAAAAACGAATCGCGTGAGATTCCGGGCAAAATCGAATCGTAGAAAATTTCCGGGCAAAAACGACTTAACTGCATTAACTTTACATTACTTTTTGTAGTTAAATCGTTTTTGCCCGGAAATTTTCTACGATTCCTTTTTGCCCGGAATCTCACGCGATTCGTTTTTGCGCGGAACATTTTCTAAGCCACTTTTGCCCGAACCTTATAAAAAGGTCACTTTTACTCTCAGCCCGTCATGTAATCCTTCTAGTTTCTGTGACTCATTGTGTAGCATGTGGACATACCTCGATCCGATCACAAGTATTGTACTTACAAGTCAGAAGTGATTTCGAACCAACTGATGTTATCCTGCAAAAACTAAAAAAAAAATAAAATTGGATGGTTGTCGGTAGGAACTGAACCTGCAGCTTATGATGTAAAAGCATCAATATCTATTTTTGTAATATCGCTTATCGATATTAACTTCCCGATATATCGAAAATTGATATTTTCACTACGATGGTTCAAATGTGATTAAAAAACATCTTCAAAATTTGTTCTAATCACACCAAAAAATATTTTAGGATTCTTACGTTAATCAAAAGTTTAAAACCAAATATTTTATAACAGGGTCATATACATACAGTCAGTCACTTAAGCGCAGCCATTTCATATAATAGTCCAACCTCATGTAAAACCTGTAGCCATTGTCTTAATCCCCATTTTCTAAGGAAATCCTAACAAAACCACCTGGAGCACATTTAGTACCGCCTCCAGTATTTTCTTTGCCATTCATTTCACTTACTTTAGACAGGTGAGATCAAAGCATCTAACACGTTCAGGTGACGGGAACTCATGCTGGGTCTTTCACTTGCTCACTCAAGAATGCAATTGATCGTCAAGGGATCTTCATTCCGATTCAACCAAGGTGTGGGCTGAAGAAGTCAGGTATCATTTTCTTAAGATTCTTTCACGCTCTTTTGGTGACACATGAATGGGTTTTGTATTCAGTTTCCTTTTCTTCTATTTTATCTTATTTGCGTTAAACTCTTTCATTCATCACGACAACTTTTCTGTGACACTTTTCTGAATGAAGATGATGTGGTACGTAGGGATTTGTCTTTTTTTTTCTAAGAAATTGCATGTCGTTTTAGTAGTGTTCACTATTGACTGCGCTATGATACTATTGCCAATATTAACACTTTAACAATATTCCCTTTCATTCCAATATTTATGTATGCATTTTCTCGTTAAATTCTTATTAAATATTAACGTCAGATTCTGGGTGAAAATGGTATTTATTCTTTAACAAGACACCAGTAATCATGCTTTCCACCTTTAAATTCTTAAAAGATTTCTTAGAAAAGTTTCCTTGACAACATCGCCCTTTGGAAGTGTGCTTCTTAAGGGAGAATGCTTCATGCTTTCTTGTATCGTTATCGGATAGGGATTAGGGGTGTTTTTGTGAGCAGCTACGCAATAAATGCGCATTCAAGGTTACAAATTTTACGCCTCTATTCATATGAATTGTCTGCAGCTTAATTTCTTCAATTCAGGCTTTTGATCATTCCGACTTATTTCGGGAATGCTCGAATGTGAAATAAGGATGAGTATAAATATAGAAAAGAGTATAAATATTGGAAATAAGAAAAGGAAATAAAGGCATCTGGGATAAAAACCGAATTAAATGCTTCGTGGGACGTTTTTAGTGGATTCATATGGTATGCTTTTGAGGAAATTGCCATTTTTATTCACAGAGTGATGGTTTCGGGACCAATAATCGCACTAAATATGTAACAATAATAATAATAATATATTTTATTCATTACAAGTACAAAGGGAGACGGAGTTGGATCAATGCGTTGAGCGGCAAGACCAACATGCCGTGGGTCCCGGGTTCGAGCCCAGATGACCGTGAGCTTTTATTAAGAAATTAAAATAATCCACTCCGTCTCTGGGCTGTTGTCTAGCTGGCAGCAATGCAAACAAGACTCAAGTTTCCTCACTTCCTTTACCCTAATTCCCTTCCGGCCAAAACCATGCTAACGCATCAAAGGGTTGTCCCCTAGGATTTGGCCACATCGTATACAAAAAAAAAAAAAATTACCTTAAAGTGCACGAAGTTATCTGGTATTAATTTATTTTGGGGACATAAAAGTATTAACTAAAATCTTACACTAAGCTAATACTAGAATTCAAAACAGATAGCTATAATATAAAAGAAGAAAAAGTAAATAAAAAATAGACTTAAACAAATTACCAACGAAAAGGAGAAAAAAAAGAGAAAAAAAGAAAAAAAAGGAACATACAAAAAAAAAACTAAATATAATTATGTACTTAATGAGAGAAGATAGCGCCCAAACTGCTGCAGTGAGACTTAGAATATAGTCAATGTCTTTATGGATTTATAGAAAACTCTGTTGGACCCTGTACGCTGAATCCTATGTGGCAAAAGACTCCACTTACGAATACTTTGGACAAAGTAAGAACGGTTGCCATACTGAGATCTATACCGTGGGATTAATAGGTTGGTGTGTCTGGTCGATTGCAAGAAGTCCAACTTGTGGAACAAATATGCAGGTTGTTGGCTGTATATAAGTTTGTGAATATGCGTCAGATAGGTTTCTAAAGGATGACCAAGCAAAGATGTTGTATAGGGAGAAATTTGACTATTCCAGGGAAACTTGTAGACAAAACGTGTCACGTCATTAAACGCCACCCAAAGTTTCCTACCGCAGACTGAGTTAAGAACTGAGAAGATTATACAACCGTAGGTAAAATGAGGTATAATAAGAGCTTTCACGATTTTTTTTTTCTTACGTGCAGCGTTAATAATGCAACCAAAGCTGTCGTAATCAACCGTATATCTTTCCTATTGTAGCATTAATGTAATTGCAACAAGTGAAATTAGAGTTAAGCTTAACTCCAAGACTTTTAACTGAACTTACAACAGCTAGTCTAGAATTGTTCAAGAGTATCGTCGGTAAATCATTTGAATCGAAATCACGCCTGCAGATCGCTAAGCAATTATACTTGCTAGAATTCAATGCCAGATTATTTTGTGCAGACCGGTTATATATTCGTGCCAGATCATCATTTATTCTGCACCCGCAATCTTCCATTGACCCGATTGGTCTACTTAGATTGATTTGTACATCATCAGCATATAAATGGATAGTTGCATCTTTCATAACAATTGGAAAATTGTTAATGTAAAAGCTAAAGAGTAGAGGACCAATTATAGATTCCTGTGGTACCCCGCAGTTCAGAAACACGTTGCTTGAGACAACATTTTGTACTTTCACAAATTGACTGCGACTTTATAGAACGTATCGCGGACGAAGAAAACGAAAATTTACTACTCAGCTTTGCAACTAGTTTAAAGTGATCTATTGAATCGAATGCTTTGCTTAAATCAAGCAATACAAGGATTGTGAGATAATCATCATCTAAGGCCGAATGAATGTCTGATGTTACTTTTAACATGTAGCTGTGTCGCAACCATGAAATGAATGGAATCCAGATTGCCAAATAGATAGAAGATTGTTTTTATTAATATAGTCCACAGTCTGCATGTAGACAATCTTTTTTAGTGCCTTGGCTAAGTAACATAGAAGGCTAATTGGGCGATATTCATTTGGGGATGATTCAGTCGATTTTTTGGGACAGGAACCACTAATGCTCCTTTCCACTGGTTGGGGAATTTTGATGTAACAAGGCAGTGGTTGAAAATATGGGTTAAGACCTTTAATCTAATATAATTTTAATAAATCTCGGTGATAGACCATCTGGTCCTCTTGCATCTGATTTAATGGAATGTAGTGCTAGTAAAACCTCATGCTCATCAACGTAATGGAAAGCAAAGCCATCAACAGTAGAAGCTTGATATTCACCTGAAGCGCTTGTTGCAAAAAAAAGTATTTAGGAGATTTGTATCTTGGAGCCCACAAAACGAGCCCGTGTCTGGATGCAACTCGCACATAAATAGTGGACGCCTTGTTTCCGACCCAACCAGAAAGAACACAAGCACAGAACCCCACTACGATGGAAGAAGTTCCGCCTTTCAACGTGGAAGAGCTCAAGGAGGCAGCGTGATCATTACAGAACAACCCCCCCCCCCCCTCCCCAGGCCCAGATGGAGTACAAACAGAAGTTCTGAAAGTCGTAGCCCAGTCATGCCTACAGGTACTGTTGAAAGTGTACAACGGCTGTCTAAAAGAGCGAACCTTCCCAAGCGGTGGAAAGCACATAGGCTTGGACTTATCAGCAAGTGGAAGGGAGATTCAGGAACTCCGGCGGTATACAAACCCCTGTGCATGCTGGATATGGCCGGAAAACTATTGGAAAAATAGCTCAAACCGCGCCTAGCATCAGCCATACAGAACTCAGAAGGCCTTTCAGACAAACAGTATGGTTTCCGGAAAGGACGATCATCCATTGGAGCGGTAGAAAAAGCGTTTAAAGGATTCCACGCTGCGCAACAAGGGAAACACTACTCAAGAAAAATAGTCCAGCTGCTGGCACTGCATGTCAAAAACGCCTTTAACTCCGTCAGATGGTGTGACATGCTGATTGCTCTGGAGCACATCGTTAGAATACCGGAGTTTCTCCTCCGAATGGTATAGAGCTACCTACATGACAAGGTTCTCATATATGATACCACGGAAGGACCAGGCAGGAATAAAATCACAGTAGGAGCCGCGCAAGGGTCTATTATAGCCCCAGAGCTGTGGAATATAGCGTTTAATGGTATACTGCGCATTGACATGCCAGAAGACACCTTTTTGGTGGGTTACGCGGATGAAATCATCGCATTAATCGCGGGAGGAGACGTCGACGGCGCGCAGCTAAGAATTAACCTAGCCAACCAGAAAACCGAGATTGTTCAGCTCACTAGAAAGCGGATGTCGACGATTAGGGAAATGCAAGTGGGGAATGAGGACATTCCGACGAGACAGGCAGCTAAATACCTGGGAATAAGGCTGGACTCCAAACTAACCTTTTGGGTACACATTAGGCATGCAGCATACAGGGCAGCAGAGACCACAACCCAGTTGAGCAGGCTCATGGCCAATGTGGGAAGCCCATTAGCGAGTAAGACGCGGCTGCTTTTGTCGTTCAAGCACTCGATCCTACTGTACTGATATGAGATCTGGGCTGATGCGCTGAAGGTCAAGAAGTGCAGGAAACGGATGACGGCAGTACAGTGGAGAGGAGCCCTTGGAGTTGCCTCCGGCTACAAATCGGTGTCGGAGCCAGCGGTTCTGGTTGTGGCAGCCGTGACCCTCATAGATCCATTGGCGCAAGAGCGAAAACAGCGTCATGATAGGCAGGCCGAAATCGGAAAAGAGGCACCAAAAAATCGAAGCTATCCAATACGCCCTTACGAGATGGCAAGACCGCTGGGATAGAGAGACCAGAGGGAGATGGACGGCTAGACTAATACCAGATCTGAGAAAATGGCTTAAACGAGAATACGGAGAGGTAAACTACTACCTGACGCAGTGCTTGACCGGACACGGGTACTTTAACGCTTACCTCCAAAAAATGGGAAAAACAGAAAGCCCAGCCTACCAGTACATCGACTCACAGAAGGACGACGCCCAATACACCTTCTTCGAATGCAAAAGGTGGACCGCAGAGAGATAGGAGCTAGAAGAAGAGCTCGTCTTGCTATTACTCGTTCTTTCTAACGTTCTTCCGGAAGTTGCCAGGAATATTCAACTTATAGTGCTTTTCGTCTGTAAGTACGACTCTTCACTTTCACATAGTTCGTTCTGAAGAGCAATGGAGCTTTAACGTTAGTATTACTGAAGACAAGGCTATCCCTTTAGCTACACCCGCTTATTTCTCTGAGAAGGGGTATAGATTGGTTGGTTGCTAAAAGTTTTAACTTGGGCTGCTGAAGTGTTATGTGTGAATATTCAAATGTGTTTTAATACCGAATACATTTTATGTGGAGAAGGATTCTATCACATACGCCAGTAAACTATATACAGCATTGTGCATGTTTTTTAATTTTGTTTTCAGAGCAACAGGGAAGCTCTATTCGAATGCAAGGGTCTCTTTCCTAGTTTGCTTAAACCCTAGTGGGGCATGGGGCTGGAGAAGAACTTCACTCTAACAAAATAATTTCATAAAACTTATATTAAATTCTACTGCACTACAATCCATCTACGATTAGAGTTCAGTTTCCTAGCAAACACATATTTCATGATCACCCGTTGGTGTCGCTCTTGCTGCAAGGAGAGAAACGTCAAAGAATTAGATGAAAGTTAAAAGTATGGTTAAAGTGCGTGCGCCAAGTGAAATAAAAAAATTATTTTAATATTAATTGCGGTGAGTTAGTAATTGTTCAAATTGTAAAATGTTTCTTCGAGTCTATTCTTAATATTTTAAATTAAAGTTTTTGTTCGGAGCTTGAATTATATGGTGTTTTGTGTGTTTTTAATTTTTATGTAAAATCAAGTCAATGAAAATTGGTAAGTAATGGAAAATGTTCGCCCGATGCGTGAATTTATTAAATTTAGAGGTCTTAATAAGAAGTTAATGGTTATTTATTTCAATAATTTCTGATTAGTTTAATTATTGGATATGGTTTGATATGAGTTTGCTGTTTTTCGATTTATTTTCAACTCTTACAATAAATGGCGGCGTTGTTTTTCTTGTACTATTTTTGGTAAAGAACGCCCGCTATGCCCACGTCTATAATGCAGAATTTATCATTTGATGGTGAAATTATTATAATTCTATTTATTACAATGTTATATTGCTACTAATCTGGTTGGTTTTTGCGCTAGCGCCTCTAATTTCTGCCACAATTTTGGATCTCTTTGGATTTCTCTGCGGATCGTCACTTGTTGCGCGACTTAGGATTTTATTCGGTTAGCGGTTTAAAAAAAATCAAATTTACTTTAATTAAGTTTATTTAGCTCTTTACAAAATCGTCTGACTATTACCAAGAATGAATAACAACTGCCTTAGCTTTACAAGTTTTTAGTTCTGGCCAAAAAATGCTTATTTGTACAAACGTGACTTACTTCTACATTTTACTTAGAATTTGAAATAAGATGCGTCCGGTGTCTGGGAACTTGTGCCTGGGAACTAAGTGTGGTTTGGGACTGTAACTCCTCCCCCCTTTGAATGAAGCGACGGCCAAAAAAGCTGAATCCTTAAGGTTTCCGGAGTGAATGATGAGGTAGGTTCCTTGGAAAAAATGACACTTGGTTGAATTTCAGGATTAGGTTTGATGGGCTTCCTTAATTTTCCAATAATGAAGATTATTATGCCGATACCAATGAAGACTATGATTCCGTATGTTAAATTGTCATTTTGCGAGGAATTTTCTTGCAGGAGTTTGATGGCTTCTTGATTCTTGAGGTGGTAAGTTCCGAGTTTTTCGAGATTGAGATCCTCGATGATTTTTGAGGAATTTATTTGGTGGAGCATTGATGGATATATGGATATATCGTCCCAGTAGACATTGCTTTTACTGCTGTAACTTATCCCATTGATTTCGATACTGCAATTTTCAATATGGATGAGCATGGTCCCTTCAAGTTGGATTTGCGGGATGTTGCAGGTGGATTTTAGTACTATGTTTGGAATGTTGATGGTGAGGATGTAGTTAGGTTCCGGCTGATAGATTGTTGGGATTTGCTTCCTTCTCGTAAGTTGCAAGTTGCTGGTTCGTTTTTGATGATGTTTAGTATACAGGTGGATTCATTAACTTCTGGTATGTTAATGGCTTCTCTGCAGTAAAATGTTCCTTCTATGAAAGGGCATGCTTCGTCGAATTGTTGTATGTCGAGTTCGGCAAGGATAACATTAGTTTGGTAATGACGGTAAGTGTTTTATTAATTGGAAGCGGGATCAAATGAAATATGGAATATGTTTTATTGGTTAACATAGGGATTTGGGCGTTGAATATTATGTTTGAATTATTATAGTATGCTTTTAAGTTAAGGAATTCGTAAATTTGTTGGTCTGATTCGATATTGATATTTTGATCTTGAAATGTTTTGTGAATTTCACTTAGTTCGATTGGACTCAGGATTTGCTTAGATATAATGTTTAGTCTTGCTAACACAATTGCTTCTGCAATGTTTGCTAGGTGATTGTGGAGTAGGTCAATATTGAAATTTATTCGGTTAATATATTGCAAGTATTTTAATGATTCTTCTTCTGTTCGGATTTTATTACCTATTTGTTTTTGGTAAAGGTTTAGGTATGATTCTATTATCTCTTGTTGGCTGTTAATGTGGAGTGTTATATTATTGAATCTTTCTGACATTTGATTGTTCATCTGAACTAATTGGTTAACCTTATCTGTGATACTATGTTGGTTAAATTTAATAGATTCTATTTCTTTATTGATTTGTAAGGCATCTTCTGCGTCCATGTTTACCGTGATTGCTTTTATAAATGTACCTGCGGCGTTAAGTATACCTCTTTTTGTTCTGTAGTTTGGGAGGAGATTATGTATTTTCTGTTCTAATTCCTTAAATTTAATTTTTGTAATTTCTATCATATCTTCGTATTCGTCTTTGTTATCTTAAACATCTATTGATTTTTTTATTTTCTCTATGCTGTCTTGGTACTTTTCTAGTTCAATTATATGAATTAAGCTCTTATAGGCTTGAATAACCCTAGCTGGTCCCAGTTTAATAGGTAACAGTCCGTAACTATTGTTCAAGTCCTGGATTTCTAGTCTCTGTCCGTTCACGTTCGTCATTAGTAACCTGTAAATGTCGTTTGTTTTTTATTCTGGATTTATGTAATTTTTTATTCTTTGTTGTAATAACTGTAATCTTTCTATTTTCCCTAACTTTCTGTACTTTAAATCTAGGTGTAAGTTTATTTCTTCTATTTTCTTTTCTGTATATTGTTTCATTATTTGCATATTCTCCTGGGGGTTTCCTGTCCTTATTCAACTTATCTATATTTCTACTTACAATTTCTTCTATTTTATCTTTTATTAAGGGGTATAGTTCTGCTTGGAATTGGTTTAATTTTTGTAGATACTCGTGTTCATTGTTAAATGTGACATTATTTAGGAATTTGTAAGTTTTACCGTAGAAGAGTTCGTAGGGGGTATATTTAGTTGAGGAGTGTATAGCGTTGTTGTATGTTATCAGTGTTTCGTTTAAAATGTCATCGTGGTCCCTTACTTGACTCTTATCGTAGATTATTCTATATATTTCAGTTAAAGTGGAATGTAAACGTTCCACGGGTGAATTGCTACTGGTTTGTTGAAAGGATGTTGAATGAAAATCTATATTGTACTGATTACAGAAATCTTTAAAAATATTTGCGGTGAATTCGGATCCTTGGTCCGAAACTAATTTCCTGGGGGTGCCGTGCAGGCTAAAGAAATGTCTCATAGATTTAATTACGTCTAGACTACTGCGAGTGGTTAAGGTATAGGCAGCAGGGAATTTTGAAAATTTATCGATGATAGTGAGTATCTGTTTACCATTTATCGCGTAGACATCTACGTGAAGGATATCTAAAGGTTTGGTAGGGGTTTCGTTTTTTTCATATTCCAATTAAGGCGGGTTTCTATCGTATTTTAAAGTTTGACATTGTCTACAGTTGTTTATAGTTTGGGTTATTTTGGTTTTAATATAGGGGAAACAGTATTTTCGTTTCAGATGTAGGAGGGTCTGATTGATTCCGCGGTGGTTGTTTTTAGTATGGTAATCATTGATTAGTTTATCTTGCTCGTCATTGTTTGTAATGTCTTCTAGAATTTTCATGCACCGAATTAATTTGAAGGTTTTACTTTTGGAGAAGTACTTTGAATAGACTGCTTGGATTAACCTGAAAGTATCATCTTCAGCAAATATAGCGGAAAGTCTATTTGGTGGGAAGTGTTCTTTAAAGATTTTTATAATGGTTTGCTCCGAGTATTCGGGCAAGCGAATGGTTTTTCTTTGTTTGTTTTTAAAGATTGTTTTAGTGGATATTATGGGTGATTTATTAGAATTTTCAAACAGAAACTGTATGCTGAATTCATTCAAGGGACGTTCCGAAATGGGGATATGATCGTTTAAATTCTCTACGGCAGAATGTATTGTAGAGGCGGCTGAATTATCATGGGTATTATTCAATTGATTATGAACTGTCTCGTTAGCATTTAATTCTGTATTTACAGGGTTAAGTTTGTTTGGAGGGCATCTGCATTTGAATTTTGTGTTCCTTTTTTGTAGACTATTTCATAGTCAAATTCTTCCAATTTAAGACGCCAACGTATTAATTTTGAGTTAGGGTCTTTTAGATTCATTAACCATAATAGGGGTTTATCATCTGTTACTATTTTAAATCTGTGCCCGAAGAGATATGGACGGAAATATTTGGTGGACCAGACTATGGCGAGCAATTCCTTCTCTATAGTTGAATAATTCCTTTCAGAATCTGTTAATGTCCTGCTAGCGTAACAAACTGGTTTGTCGTTACCTACTGGCCCTTGTGACAATACGGCGCCTATGGAGTAATTACTTGCGTCCGTTGTTAGAACAAAAGGTTTGGTAAAATCAGGATATTGGAGGATTGGATCGTTCATCAAAAGGTCTTTACACAACTCGAAAGTTTTCACGTATTTCTCGCTAAGGTGATTTTTGCAAAGTCCTTGATGAACTTGCGGTAATACCCTAAGAGTCCTAAAAAGGCTTTAATTTCCTTCTTGGATTGAGGTATCGGGAAATCTTTGATCGCTTTTATTTTGTCCGCATTGGGCTTAACTCCTTGGTTAGTTATAATATGCCCTAGAAATGCGATTTCTTTATGGAGGAACTCACATTTGTCCAGTTCGACTTTAAAGTTTGCTTCCTGTAATTTCTCAAACACCTTTTTGAGATTTTCCATGTGTTCTGAAAGCGACGTTTAGAAGACGATAATGTCATCGAGATAGACTAAGCAGATTTTTCCTTGGAGGTCTTTGAGGACGCAATCCATAACCCTTTGGAAAGTACTGGGGGCGTTTTTCAGCCCAAAAGGCATTCTCACATATTCGAAATGGCCTCCTTCTACTGTGAAGGCTGTTTTTTCTCTGTCTCGTGGATCCATCTCGATCTGGTGGAAACCGCTTGCCAGATCTAATGTGGAAAAGTACATACATTTTCCGAGCTTGTCTAGAATTTCGCTTATGTTGGGTATAGGGTACTTGTCAGAGATGGTCTTCTCGTTTAATTTTCTGTAGTCTATAACCAGGCGCCACTTCTTTTTACCACTGGCGTCTGCTTTTTTTGGGACGATCCAGATTTGGGAACTCCACGGGGGATAGCTGGGTCTGATTATTCCCTGATTCAGCATCTGACTTATTTGTGTCTGGACCTCTTTCTTGTGGATAAAAGGATATCTATATGATTTGCTATAAATGGGAACATCGTCAGTAGTTCTTATACTGTGTTTGATTCGATTTGTGAATGTGAGATTTTGATTCTCCATGAAGAATATGCCTTCATATTGTTTGCAAATCTTCGAGATAGCTTTTCTCTCTTCTGTATTGAGGTTGGAGATTCGTAGTGATTCGGATATTTCGACCGAATTGGTGGACTGAGGATTATTATATCGTATGTTGAAGTTGTTTACTTCAGAAAAGTTTTTGCTTGAAAATGGTAATACTTTAAGGGGTTGTTCTTGTGCCTGGGAACTAAGTGTGGTTTAGGACTGTAACTCGCGCTAGTACAACTGGATATCTTTGTTTGCTCCCGTGTTAGTTCCAATCTGGAGCCTGTTAAGCGATTTTGTTTGGTTCTTTTCTAAGTGTGTTGCTTATCCATTGCCAATTTGGTCTTTGAAAACCGATGTCTATACCTCTCTTGCCTGTGAGTTCTACATTGGTTATTACCTCCAGTCAATGGATCTTAAGACTTGTAGCTTAGCTGCTATTTGACAGATCACTTTATACAATAGTACACATTTTACGGTCGATTTAAATATCTGGGGTTTTGTGCACCTGAAGATGTTTCAGAACTGCATATGCCAGCTCGAGCCTTGTTGATGCGAGCCTGTTCAACAGCTTCTTCCGCTATCTGCTGTTACAGTGCAACCTCCCTATAGCGGACACTGTTCGTTCCTAAAAAAAAAATATCCGCTATTAAGAGATGTCCGCTTTTCAGAGGTGGAAATTTCAGACGAATCGATGCTTGGTACTGGAAAAATGGTCCGGTTTTAAGAGGTGTCCGTAAAGGGAGGTTTTACAGTACTATGTTCCCGAGATAACAACATTTATTCACGTGTTCGATCCTCAAAATAAATTTCATCTTGTCTACTAAAGCCCAAGCCCAAGCTCAAAAGTTTGGTATTAGCAGAATTTACCAAAAGTCCTGCTGTGCGAACTTCTGCACTTCGGACATTTAGGCTACATGATTTAACTGTTTTTTTCAAAAGACATGCATTTTCGACATAATCCATGTTCGTTAAGTTTTAAGAAAGTTTTCATTTAATCCCCCGTGATGGATGGTCGTATGGAACGCTGCATAATAAGTTATTAATGTCGATCAAGAAAAGCAAAGGTACTACTATGCATCCTTGTCCTCATTCTCACTTGAGGGAATTCGATACTTTTTCCTTGTGAAAGACGTAACATTGAGCTCCTGAGTAGGACGTGCCAAAGCTCGTATGGCGGTAACCTTTCTTGGATACTTTTCATATGTTAAGGTACAAATAGGTACTCGCGGTCAACACACGCCTTATCGAAATCGATGAAAAATAGAATTAAATGTGAACTCCATTTTATCGATTGCACGATAATAATTTGGAAGCTGTTGATATGATAGCTGGAAAAAAGATGATCAAGTTTGCTTGACTAATTAGTCGGCCTATTTGCTGGTGAAAGCAGCAAGTTCACTCAGAGGCCAATGAGGTCCATTGTGAATGCTTTTACATAACAACCAATCTATTGAGATCCGCTAGTGCTAACTCCAATAAGTCGTACAAATTATCGAAAAATCTTGCTCCTAGACGGGCAAGTCGTCGTTCTTGTAGGCTGGGTATTCGCAGAGAGCAGGGCCGTTATTGATTCAATTTCTTCTTCATATCTACAGCTTCTACAGAATTCGTTCGATGGCACGCTGAGTCTAGCGGTCTCGGTTTTGTAGCTTATCGAATTTTACTTGTCGAACCCTTTCATTTGATATCCATGTTAAGGGGGTTGTAAAAAAACCATCTTGGGGAATCCGCGATATTGGGTTTATAATGACGTCACCTAGCTCATGGTACTCAACTCGCCGAAGACTTTCATTTGATACTAATGTCAAGGTAGTTGTAATGAAAGTAAGTAATTCGCCATCTTGGTCTGCCTATTATTACACGGATTGAACTAGCCGAAAAAAAACTTTCTATCCATTTTAAGAAGTAAGGATGCAAACCAAATGCATCAAGTTTGGGCAGCATGTCATCAAAGCTTTTGAAATATCAAGAGCGACAATTTCGGAAAATTATTGAGAGCATAGTGTTGTAAGACTGCAGTATATTGTTAATGAATGGGGTTCCGCAGGGGTCAGTATAAGGTCCGATTAATTTAGAAAAGATATTACCAATTTCATTCTTTCAAGGACATTATTTTTATCGAATCCTTAGAACTACAAACAAATCTTATGTAACAAAAACGTTAACTGAAAAATTTCAATTTCAATAACGTTATTTTATTATATAGCAAAACCACGACAGACGATTGACATTAATGGAAACCATTCAAAACTATTTTGCCGTCAAGAACAAACAAAAGCCAACAACCGCGCGAGCTTAGTTTAATTGCTTCCTGGAAAGCGGAAGCACCTGTAAAGTGTGCTGAAAAGGAAAATCAATTAACACACAGAAAACCAAATTTGTTTGCTGTCAAGAAGGGGTTTTATATTTGAGTGAAGCCCCAAAAACACACCTTGATTGAATCGAGTAAGAATTAACGAACGTAGTTATTGCTTAATAGAAATAGAAATTGCAAATGCTGGCATCTACCTCGTTTCCATTCAGCATACGTCAGAAATTAGGATAGCAATCTGAATGCCTATGCGCTTCTCCCCCACTTTCCAGGACCAGAACCCCATTGCCGTTCGTTTAGGTTTATTTAGCCATGTGTGCGGCGCTATTTAGCATCGTTGCCTGCAAACAAATCCTTGAATCGAGTGTGACAAAAGAAGGCGCCAAACTGCATCACAAGAGAGAAATGGGGACGCCTTGGAAATAGGCTGTTTTGTACCACCTGAAATTGCATTCTATGCGCCACAGAATAGATCTGGATGGGGGATTTAAATGCTTTTCGAATTGAAATCACGGGAAACGGAAGGAGAACGGTGAAAATGGGAAAAATGGCGCCATTCTGTGATTTGTTTATTTTTTTTTTATTTTCTGTGCACTATGCATGCACTTAAGTGCCGCTTTCTTCGCCTTTGCGTTTCATATTTTGTGCAGAGGAGAATAATGTTTTCTTCACCCTTTCTTCCTTTCACATGGAAATTTGAAGCAACACTTTGTGGCTTTCACCGGCAGGTTTCCTTTTTGTGAGCTCAAGGAACGCTCTTTGAATGGTGATGCGTGAAAATTATTTTCTGAAAGGGATTTGATGGAAAGAAAGCAAAAACAAAGGCTATAAAGTTTTCTGCTGGCTTCTTAAAAGAAACTTTTTTGCAAACAAAGTTGCTTTTAGTGAGTGAAGTGTCTTCTGATGTTGAATGGCTCGGGAAGATATTCGCTCACAATCACTGATTTCATGTCCCAGATAAAATTTTGCAAGGCCTACCTCAAGTTATGTCCCCTGGTTTCTGTGGATGTCCCTTCAACAAACCCAACAAGGAGCTTATCTCAAGTTACAATAAAAAAACCCGACAGCAAAATACTCGGGCATAAAAGGCATTCGCATGAATCCGACAGGAGAATTAGCAATCTCCTGGCATCAATGGCTAAACCAATTGATACTTGAGATCAACTCGGATTTTTGTCGACCACGAAGGACTCTCCCAGGACAATTCTAGATGAGATAAAATTAATTCCACGTCTTAGTCTCCGGATCGCTATCTCGTGAAACATCTTTTAGCTTCAATGGAGTAGCATTCTGTGGTGCCATTGTCAGAGTATACATTCATTTCGATTTCGACATTTTTTATCGTCTCCCTGTGTGCGATTTAAGTTTTTTTTTGTCGATTGTCGATGAAAGTCGATTAAGACTAGACAAGAGGAACAATTTCATTTGCGATTATAAGATGAAAGGAAATTTGCAAGTAAAGTACTGATTATGGAAGGGATAGCATTCATATCAAATTACAGCTTCCGATCTCAAGGTAAGAAAGTTCAAAACCAAATGATTTCTCGGCACAATAAAAATACAAAAAATTATGGACAATCGTTCGTTCTCCATAAGAACGCAGCAGGACACTATTGAACCGAAAATGCCTTCGGTAGCAATTTGAAGCCAAAGTGATCTATTGGGTGCCCCATTCCTTTATAAATTCGAAAGCTATTAAAGTAGACACCATGACGCCCGGGCATGAAAATTGAAAGTCATTCCCAATCTTGCAGCAAATAGGAAAATGCTACCATGAGTATGGAGCTGGAGGTTATGTAAAATTTGTAGCCCAAAACGAATCAGTGCTGGACTACAGTAGATTCCGCCATGGGCAATGGTATTATCATCAACGGTTGCCTTACTTAAACGGGTGAGATGGATTTCAGCTTACTTTGCAGAATGATTTGCAGAATGTTTTCAAATCAACACATCTGTGAAATTGTGAATTGTTCACAATGACGTGGTTACGGACCCGGACCGAATGGCGGAATCTTTGACCGCAGTATTCGTGGGCGAATTTTCTCATTTGTCAAATTGAAGCTAAAAAGAAAATTTGCTATTTTTTTGTAGTGACAAGACAAACCATGGAGTATTATGCTTTATTGCAGAGTTTCTTTTTGTTATATTTTTTTGATTCAAAGAAAAAGCTAGTTAAAATCGGTTAATTTGGGCAATAAATCGTGGAGACTGTTACTTTTAATTAGCATTTTTCTTAGCTGCATAAGAGACTTTTGATGAGTGCTTGCCTAGATGTATTAAAATAGTATTAAATATAAAATGGTGAGTTAGAGTAAAAGGACACACTTTGTTTTGTAGGAACACTAGAAGAACGGATAGAGTTTCGATAACTCATAGTTTTGTTGGTAAAGATATGCTCCTACGTGAGAGTTTGACATTTAGATTGATCCAAAACTACACTATGATAAATAGTAATAAAAATAAAATTTAATTTAAGCTTAGACTATTTTTCTATAATTTTTATAATAAGATTAAAAAAAATTTACTAAAAAAAAGAAAGAACAAAGTCTAAATAAGAATAGAAGAAGAAATTTTTGCACTAAACTAAAGTTATTAATTAGAATAATTTAGAAGTATAAAGAAAGATCGTCGGTGGAGAAAGGGATAACTTGATGGCCTTCCATTCTAATAGTCCCAGGTTCGAACTCCACCGGTGGCGAGCAGTGTTTGTTTTCTGCTCCCGTTGTCATCAAATCGGCTAGCGAAATAAGATGAACAGAAAAACAGACATGTGTATAGGTTGGCATAAAACTAAAATTGAAATTATAACTCTTAATCAAAAAGGCTGTGTATCCTATATGCAAACTTTCATTGCAAGTCTTCTATTTAGCCTCTACAACAATGCCATAGCATATTTAAGGTTGCTGTATAGTATATGCCGTGCCGTGTGTAGTACTTTGCGCGCTTTTTCAAGCTTCTGCTTTTTTTTCTGACCGATATTAATGGGGATTCACCTCAACGGTATTAGAAAGTTTACTCCATATTCCATGCCAGAGTATATGCATTGTTCTCTAAGTTTTTTACTTCAAGCCCCAAATATCAAAGTTCCTAATTTTCTTAGTACTTCTTGAACCGCTTTGAATGACCAAAACTTTAGATTTAGACAAGTGGAGTTCTATGCCTCTCGTATTGCAGAAAGTTTTAGTTATTTCTTTAAAAAATAGATTCGCCAAAACTGGCTACTACAAATAAAAATACGGAGCTAAAGCTAAAGGCAGCGAAATCGTTGCAAAGGCGTGATATAGAAGTAATCGGATAGTGCATTCCATAAAGCGTTCGATGGTGTGGAATAATTCGGTGCTCTTCAATGACTAGGTTGGTATGGAAACGCCTACGTCGTTCAGTAGTTCGGAGGAGTTGATCATCCCCTGCAGTAATT
Source organism: Leptarthrus brevirostris (assembly GCA_964036015.1). Lineage (NCBI taxonomy): Eukaryota > Metazoa > Arthropoda > Insecta > Diptera > Asilidae > Leptarthrus > Leptarthrus brevirostris. The sequence goes on from OZ038373.1 coordinate 15,387,270, forward strand.
CATACAAAAAAAAAAACAATCTTGCAAATATTGCGTCTCTTTTCAAGAGAGTCGAGAAAGATTAGAGCAAGTCTAGCAGTATAGAATGGAAGAAGAAAGGGTTCCATCAGGGATGCCCGCGGAAAGCGAACGTAAGGAATCTGCGCTGAACAGCCTCGACCCCGTTGGTGTGGACGGCAAAATTGGGATCCCATACCATAGAAGAGGTCTAACGAAGAGGAGCCTAGTTAAGTAGCGATTGTCAAGCTTCTTCTTCACAAAGTCAAGCATGAAATTAGCCCGACCCACAACAAAGTTCATGTGGTCCTCGAAAGATAGACGGTCAAGCCTTAGCGTACTTCCATCTAAAGAGTAGTCAGAGTGGATGGGACTCCTTTTGCGAGGAAACGTCATTATTGTGCATTTGTCAGCATTAGGGGGGAAGACGGTGACGGTGAATGTGTGATGTTGGAGTTTAACAAGAGACGAAGCGGAAGATTTTGTCATCATCGGCATAACACAGGATGCTGGAGTTAGTCAGGAGAGTCACGTGGAAATGCTACAAAAGTCAATCGAGAACGCAAGTTTAAATAATTAAACAACGACATTTCTACGGTCGTCGCTTGGGGCAGAGCAAATCGTGTTTCGTTTAATTCATCAAAAACTCAATGCTATTTAATGTCCCTTAAAAAACGCCCCAGAAATCTTAGCTTGACTGATCATTTATTTGCAATTGCCAAAAGTGCGATGAAATGCTTGAGTTTTCTTCAGAGATGTAAGAAATATTTCACCCCACCTGACTTAGCGCTGATCTACAAGTCCCACATTAGGCCTAGACTTGAATATAATTCCTATATTTGGGCAGGGGCCGAACATACCGCATTGTCCGCGTTAGACAAAGTTCAGCGTAAGGCTATTAAAATTATTGGCGATTCCTCAATCTCTGAGGGGCTTGAATCTCTAGGGCATGGACGAAATGTCGGTTGTCTCTCACTCTTCTATCGCTATTTCCATGGCCATTGTTCTTACAAAATTGCTAGCCTGATTCCTTGTAGACACATGACAATACGTGATACAAGAGCTACAAATCGCTCCCAGCCTTATATAATCTCCAGATAAAATTTGAACCAACCGTCAAATTTCGGGAATCTTTTCTAAGCCGTACAACACGAAGTTTACCATGTTCTGTTTTTCCCTCGTCATATGAACCCAAAACTTTCAAACGGGGCGTACATCCACACTTCTTCATTAACCCATTCCCTCACCCTTAATTCCTTTCCTGCCAAAGCTGTGCTTTAGCATCATAGGGCATCCCCTGAGCTTTGGCAACATCATATATAAAAAAAAATAAAAAAAGGAGCAACGAAACGTCATTAGTAAATATAATAAAAAGGAGAGGGCCGAGAATACTACCCTGTGGTACGCCAGAAGGAACAGAGATAATGTTGGATAAGGTACCGTGGAATAAGACGTGCTGAGTGCGCCCGGACAGGTAGGAGAACAGCTAGTCAACAAGAAGAAGCGGAAACCCAAGCTTGTGTATGAGAATCCCGTTAGCCTCAATCGGGGGCAGGCAGTGATACATATACTGAAGTAGATTGGTGGTAGTGGATTTACCCTTAATGAAGCCATGCTGAAAAGGCAGTGAAAACAGAGCTCTTCACTGATTAGGGGACCTCGACCGCCTTCACAGCGCGACGCAGGTTGGCAATGGGTATATAATTGGAGATGTCAGTTTTGTCACCTTTCTTGTGAATTATAACAGAATTCTTCCAGAGCCTAGGGAAACGGCCGCAGTAAAAGATAAGTTGAATAGAAAATACAGCGCAGAGGCAACCGACAATCAAAACCTTTTCAAAAACAAAGAAGGAACGCCATCAGAACCACGGGAAAATCCGTCGGAAAAGTTCGAAATTCAAATTGCGGAAAGTACACTGAAATACCCGAAAAGTATACGGAAATACACGGAAAGTACACGGAAAGTACACGGAAGTACACGGAAAGAACACGGAAGTACGCGGAAAGTACAAGTATAAATTTCACGGACTACGCGGAACTACACGTAAGTACACGATAAGTGCCAATAGTCACTTTCATATTCATATTTCTGGTAATAGTTTATCACAGCCTGTTCTAGATTTAACGCTGGTAACTAAATGCTTGATCAATACACCCAGGAAGTGTAATAAAAATTTGACGGAACGTGTACGCAACAGTATTTCTGAGAGGAAGAGGTACACAACACGATCCGTCAAATTTTTATTAGACTTGTACTTTTTATTAGACGTGTACTTTTCGTGTATTTCCGTGTACTTTCCGTGTACACGGAAATTACACGGTAATTTGAAGGTGGTAAATAGACACAAATAATCGAAACGACCAATATTAGTGTCGAACCCATATGAAGAAATACACTCCCGATGCCGTTAAATAATTTGGTGATAATTTGCTGATTTTTAGTCTAAGCAATAATGAGCTTTGAATTCCGATGTACCACAAGGTTCGGTATTGAACCACCATTTATATCTGTCATATATATTTTAGCCGCGGGATGAACCCCTCGTTTTATCCCTTAATTTACCACCATTTAATGCTTTAAGCCGGGAGAACAGCTTCATTTTAGCAAAATATTGATAAAAATGGTAAACGTGTTTATTTCGGAGTTCTGGTAAACAAGGGTTTACAATATTAGGTAAAACTCTCTTGACTCAAATGTGTAAAAGGATAAAAATTTTAATTCTTGAGTTTTGTTCTATTGCTTCAATCTAGTCTAGAAATAAGAATTTTATAAATAGGTACTATGTGATCCTTTTTGTTTCGTTTTGTTCTCTATTCTTATGCTTCAATACAACTCGACATATGTAATCTGGTACAATACGTTTTTTAGAGTAGTATACTTCGAGGCCGTCGATACATTTCTAAACTCATAAACTCTGTAGTACTAGGAAGTTAATTTAAAGCAAACCATTGGCTTTTAGCCGAATCTTTTTTGTGAGGGCTATGGCAAATGTATTTTCGCAAACCAGGTTTCAAGCCTTTATGACGATCGATTAATGCTGAATGTATATCAACGATTTTATGCAGGTTGTAAGTTATAGTAATTTATCGTATTGCGATTTAAATTGAAAAATTATTTTTTAGTGAGGGCGTGGGAGGGAAAAGATATAATTTGCGGATGCCTATATTTTAAGAAAGCGAAAACAATGTAAATGCCTAATTTATATTCTATTTGAGAAATGAACCATAAGTGTATAATGGGCACTAAAATTCTGACAATGTCTGTTACTATGTTCCTTTCAAGCCATTCATCTGAGTAAGGTAACGTAAACACCTACATCTAAAGAAGGAGGCTGCTTCAAGCGTAATAAGGCTGATTTGCACCAATCTTCTATCAGTAGGTCATGGTCATGGGAAAATTCTTGAAGAATTCCTGGATGATCCGGTGCTCAAATCAATCTCAGATGCCATGCCGAAGAAGCACAACTTTGATATACCATTCAAGTTGTTCCTTGAGAGCAGAGATTATTGGCTTAACAGTAGACATATCTTGGAAAAGGGATCTCTGGTTTGGTATGCGTATGGATCCAAGATAGAAGACAGAGCGGGCATCGGGGTCTACGGACCAATATTAAGGCTACACAAATCGCTCGGTTTCGCACTAACCATCTTTCAAGCAGAGATACATGCCATCGAACTCTGCGCACTTGAAATTCCTAACAGAGGTATACGCGGTGCTAAAGTATATATTATGTCCGACAGTCAGGCGGCACTCAAGGCTTTGGGGTCCTACACCTTTGAGTCTAAAATAGTCTGGGACTGTCTCATTGCTCTTAAAGAACTGGCCCAGAGCAACAGCATTACGCTGGCATGGGTACCAGCGAACGAGGGCATTGAAGGCAATGAGAAGGCAGATCATCTGGCAAAAATAGGTGCAGATTCTCAGTTTATTGAACCCGAGCCATTCTGTGGCTACGCGATAAGCCGACTATCAATACGTATCAGGTCATGGGAGGACGAACGTAAGCACTCACACTGGACAAATATTTCAGGGTTAAGACAGGCAAAGAGAAAAACAGAAAACGGAAGAGCTGCTCTCACTCAGTAGACCGGATTTAACTGGTCACTGCCCTCTGGGCTACCACCTAAAAAAGTTAGGCCTGGCTGAAGATGTTACTTGTCGCACACATGACACATCCTCTGTCACTGTGAGTGACATCTTGGTGGGGCTTTCCAATAACCATCAGATATAGCTAAGGCAGCCCCCAAAGAGATTCTAGGCCTAATTAAAGAACTAAACCTTAGCTGGGTAGCTTAATACTGAACCTGAATCAGGTCACAAAAGATCAACTTGATCGAAGTGACTAAAGGATGGTGATAGTCCTTGATCCACTCTCTAATAATAATAAATAATAATAAGGTAACGTAAAGTAATCTGAAGCTTGTATATAATTCAAAACGTTCTTTTTTCCTTACTAACCAAAATCCTATGGTGCCCAGATATACAAATTCTTTATTATCTTCAATCTAAACTTTTCCTCAGATCGACTAACTGAATAAAATGAAAATGAAATCATAAATTTTAAATTGACTTGCCTATTTCCTCCCAATGTTTGATTTATGTAACGGAAATAGATTGCAAAAAATATCAATTACACTTCGAAGTCACTTCTAGGTCGCAATTGTAAGCAATTTTTTCGAAATTTTATTGTTCCTTCGATTCATTTTTGCATCTTCATTTACCCTACTTTAACCCCTTAAGATATGAATTATCTTTAACATCTGTGCCGAGGATGATACCGAAAGGATCAAAGGATCAAAACCTTTACCAATGAACTCCTTTTTTTCGAAACACTGACAACGCTGAATGGAGCAGATTTGCATTTCAGTGGAATCGAACTGATTCGCTTATTTATGATTTTTCGATGAATGGATGAATTGAAAAGATGCAAAAATTTTGACCGTTACGGATCTTTGTTAATTCGGTTGTAACTCAATCTGATTTCTTGTCTGTACGTCTTACTTTCACTACATTAAGGGGAGTGATAGGAGAAAGGTTTCTTTTCTTAAAAAAGTCTTTTTTCTGTTCCTTCTTGTTTTCTTTTGTATATTTTATGTATATAGTTGTCGTTTTTTGTATAAGAAGTTGATTATTTTAACTATTCTGACGTCTGTTCGAAAAACACACAAATTTAAAAAGTGCTTACCGATAGTGTTGGAAATGCAATTTTTTCAAAAAACTTGTCATTAGTGCAAGTTTACTCAATTTCTAACATATGGCTCCGCAACGTTTGATACATTTTCACGCCAATAAAATATTCATACGCAATTTATACCAAAATTTATCGTCAATTTATGCTAATTCGTTCCTGTTCGAATAAAGAAATCAGATCATGAACATTTGCAAGAAATTTGTGCTATCGATTCCCATCAATTGCCTCAATCCCTTTTTCGCAGTAATAAAAAGGACCATAGACGCCGGCCGTTGTGAATTTTTTCAATGCATTCTCTAAAAGTCTGTTAAAAATTTTAAAATTTGGGCGTTACACCTTATGCACCCCTTTTCTGCATTCGATTCCATTTTAAAATCACTTTGATATAGAGTCATAAAAATTGGCAAATTGATGTTTCAGTTTTTGTCCTTCGAAAATATAAATGATAACACCACCGAATCCGCCCCTTTAGGACCCCAAAAAGGGATAAGCATGGCAAGCAAAATTGAAATTCAATAACTTCATTAACTTCTGATTTATCAGCTGATGCAAGGGTTGGGTCTCCTTACTTTATTCACTCAACCCTATCAGGGTTAAAAAAAAACCCCGTCAACAATCAAAAGGCCATGCAGTGTTTTTCCGTCTAGATGAAATAAAGAACTAGTAAAGTTATGGTGTAAAGGACGAAAACGGAGTGCTAAATGATGTCATCGCGTCATTTACTTGGGATTTTGCAGTATCGTTTCTTGTCGAATAGAAGACGTGAGAAAAGGAGGTGGATCCAACAAATGGTACAAAAATTTATTATTATTTTTTGCCGGGATTTATTGAGGTTGGAAAAATTCAAAATTTTATTATTGAAACGCTTTAGATATTTGACGTCTGGAAAAATACGTGCAAATCGATTTTACATGGTTGTTCTTCGTTTTTATGATGGTGCGATTTAAAAGGGGTGAACATTTCATTCTCGAAGCTTATAGAAGTGTGTAGGATACGTTAAACTAATTGCTCAGTAGTTTATTTTAATGAACTAAGTCTTTACACCAATTTTGACTTCAAATTAACGACTTAAAATTAAGGGCTCCACATGAGATTTCTTTCCAAACAAATTAAACGCCCAGCCCGGTGTAAGTCGCTTAATCGAAATATTCTTTGATAGATTCAAGTCATGAATAAATAATTGGGAAAAATTAAATTGTATCCAATGATATATTAGGACCCGTGACTGTCCCATAACCTGTATAGACTAGGTACATATGTACATTCGAAGCCCTTTATCAAATGTTACTGAAAGTAATTTCATATAAAAAAAAGGAGGCCAAAAGGAAAATAAGGTCGAGATGGGGAAGGAATATATTAAAAAATGTAAAGATGAGACAACGAAGAGGACGGCAAAGGAAATAAGAACTGAAACAAGCAGAAGAAGTAAAGAATATGACAAACGGAGGAAGGCAACAACAAAAAAGGAAATAGATATTGTCAAACCAGATTGTGTAGTGATAGTATAGTAGAATTAATCTTTCTAACTATCTTTCTAACTCAGACGGCGCACTTCTTAGGCAGAAGCCTAGAACCATTTGACCTATTCGCCAAATTTAAAATATATTGAGGCGAATGAGGTTCCCACACCAACATGCAAAAAAAAACATTAGCAGTTAACACACTAAAATACGCCTACCCACAACAGTCAGAGGTGCATAGACAACAGAGATCGTTACAGGTAATCCATGGTAAGAGTCAAGTCAAAAAGAGGACACATATTCACCACTCTATACATGCGTTCTATAATAATAATAAGAGTGTTTCCATTCAAATACAGAAGGATCCAAATGCAAAACAAACAAAAACGAGAAATTAAAAAAAAACTAGTGCGAGCGAAAGAATGAATTACAAATTGTAGATACTCCTCTTAAGTGTCACCTTGTCCACACAAGTATCAAAAATCTCTCCGATATCATTAGCAGACCTACACATGCGGTTAATAGGCTCGAACATGCCGTAATTAAAGCGCGAAAAAGCAATCTGTAAAGGTGATCGATTGCATAGGGAATAGGACAATATGGGAGATGAAGTTCAATTTAACATCAAGATACACTCCCAAGTCCCTCACCCCCTCCACCCATTTTATACCAGTACCCTCAAACATGTACTGAAAAGTACGGAAGCTGCGAGACCTCGAGAACGACATAACTTGACATTTCTCAATGTTCAGTTTAAGATTGTTGTTACAGCACCACTCATAGAAAATGTGCAACCCTGATTGCAAAATCTCACAATCAGCATTAGATTTAATTGGGACAAAAATCTTAATATCGTCAGCATATATAAGAATTTTATATCTATGAAGCAAATACGAAATATCATCAATAGATAAGACGAATAGCAATGGACCCAGATGACTGCCCTGGGGAACGCCAGAATGAGCCACAAAATCATCAGAGAGTGCGCCACGAAAACGTACCTTATAAGTCCTATTAGATAAATACCACTTAATCCAACCAATAAGCGAGGGCGGGAAACCCAACTTACTTAACAGTTCGAAGAGCTTAGGAATACAGGACAATTTAGCAATCGGCCTGTAATTGGAAATTAAAAATAGGAATAAAAAAGGACATCAACCAGAGTGCTGAGAAATGGCCCCGCGAGAGAGACTTCCTGAATAGAAAAAGCAAGGGCCATAATAAAACCGAAGAGCATTTCTTTATGACTTCAGCAGGAACCCCGTCAGGACCACTAGAAAAGTCAGTTGGAAGTGCAGTAATATGCTTTAAGAGGATCTCTTCCGTGATAGATGGAACTGATACCATGGGTAAAATTCGGCTATTTACGTGCGAAAAGTTTCTACCACCCGGAATGAAATCAGATGATTCAAATGCACCCTTAAACGATTCAGCAAATAAGTTACTGATAATATTAGAATTATTGCTGGAAATCCCCCCGAAATCTATAGTCGATGGATAGTTATCGAGCTTTTTCTTCAAGTTGACATATTCGAAAAAATGCACGGGGGTCAGAGAATAATCTGTTCTTTAAACTTTGAAGGTATTCTTCATAGAGAGAGCGAGAACGGCTTATAAAATATTCATGGCAAATACTAAATTCTTGCCAGGAGTCAACACTGCCAACACGAAGGTACTTTTTCCAAAGTCTGTTCTTCCTATTCCTAAGAGTTTTCAATTGTCTGTCAAACCAGGGTGGAGCGGAGTCTTTACCTCTAAGCCGAACTAAGGGAACAAACCTCCGAAAAGCCTCATACAAAACATCGTAGAGACTTGATACGATCCTGTCGATATCGTCACCAGACAAGCAAGTTTGGAAGTCCATCTCGTCAAGATAATCATTCAAAGCCTCAAAATCGGCCGCTCTAAAGTTAAAATGATTTTGGCTATCGAGGTCATAGACAAGCACGTCCGACAGACAATGAGAAGCAACAAGTAGTGCGGGGTGAAACACGTCAAGCTTTGTCAAGGCAAGAAGGCTGGGTTCAACAAATGTGAGCGTGGAGTTCGTGGAGAACACCAAATCAAGCTGTCTTCCCATATTGTTATTCACATCGCTCATTTGGCAAAGCCCCAAGCTAGCCAAGGTGTCGAGGAATAACGATTGTCCTTCTGTCAAGTCATGGGGAAGAAAGCTATCGTCATCATCATCCGCTACCCATCGTAGATTGGGTGAATTGAAGTCCCCCACTAGAATAATTTCATCCTTAGAACCCAATCGATCATAGATGTAGTTAATATGCTTAATGAGAATATCATACTGACTACGACCATTACTAAATTACATATTCGACCCTACATGGAGCTCGAAATGAGCGCATAAAGAAAGTTGGAAAAAAGTTCAAGGACGACGTTGAGAAAAAGATTGGCGAAGCATACGAATACAAAGATATAACAGATCAAGAAGAACAATCCTAAGAAAGTGCGGACGAGGAGTATAGCGAGAAGAACGAAACTGGGAAAAAGGCGGCCATTGGTACGATGAAAAACAATTAAAAACGAAGATCAAGCTAGTAGTTTACAGAGAAGTAAGGGGAAAAGAAAAAAATGTGTGTAAAGAAAGGCAAGAAAGAGGAGGTCAGTAAGGAAAAGTAGGAAGTGGATGCTGAGAGGAGGCTAAGAAAGACAGAAATTAGAAAGAGATTGGAAATAATGTGGAGGGAAACAGTGACATTGTATGACGAGTATATAGATGAGGATAAGATTGAAAAGGAATTGAAAGGGTTCTAATCAATCTCCTCCTCATCTATTAACTACCATAAGAAGGTACAAGAAGAAAAAGTCGAAAAGAACATCTAGGGATAAGCACAATAAAAGCGGATAAAAAGAAGTTCTAGTTGAAGGTTTAAGAGCGAAGAAAGTCAATGAGAAGCAGGGTAAGGAATAGAAGAATAGGGTTGTAGGAGGTCGGGAATATTGTCGAGATAAATGTCAAAGATTTGAACACGTATAAAGCTCAGCAGAAGACCGAAAAGAACATTCAAGGAAAGAGGTGGCGAGTACAACCAGAAGAACGAGAATTGATATTGATAGTCCCAAACTAAACTAAAGTATCTTTTCGGTGCGCGAACAAATTGTAATAATAACAAAAAAAGGTGCAGTAACTTGATTTTTTGAGAACGCGACGTATAAAATGAAATTAAATGTGGCAACAAATTAAATCAGCTAGATTTTTTAGATCTCTTCAAAACTTCTTAAACCTCGCATTCTCGAAAACATCAAAACCATTTTGTTTTCTGCCGAAAGATACTACAGTTTCTACGCGCGCCGAAATATACTACAGTTTGGTTTGGGACTGTCGATATACAACGAAAAGAAGTAGAATATGGAGGTCGTAAGCAAGGATAAGCAAGCAAACAAAAAGAAAGTCAACGAGATGTATTGCAAGGAAAAGGAGGACATAGTGTATAAGAACGAGGGGAATGTAATGTTTGCTTACGAAAATTGCACGTGTTTTTGTATTCAATAAACCAACCATCTATAATTTTTCCAATTAGTGCGCTGGACTTATCACTTTCATAATTCTATTTTGTGAAGTCCGTACTAAAGTCCGTGGGCGACGTCAAAGATAAAAAGATGTTTAATGAAAATGGGCATGAAGAAAGCTGGGAAGTAGATCGAAGATTATTTTGATGAGAATGGTAATGTTATGTGATGAGTAATATGAGATGGTGCAGATCAAAAATAATGCCGCTTACGGAAGGTTAAACCTATGACTCACACGAGAAGAAGGAACAAGAGAAAGAATGAAGGACGACGAGTGATAGAAGAAAGCAAAAACAGAAAAGGTAAAGGTAGAGAACAATAAGAATTCGGTTGTAGAGAAACGGAAGAAAGCGGGGAACGATGAGGAGGAACAGGAAATTAGGAAAAGGGAAACGAAGATATCTTCGAAGGGAATTTCAATGATGTGCAGGAGGAAGCCGAGAAGTATCACGAGACACACGAAGAGCAAGGAAAAAGGACGAGAAGATCAAAGGGTAGATCGAGGAGAAGAACAAGCAAAATGATAATAAAGAAGTTAGAGGATAAGAAAAAAGAAGAGAAGACATTAGTCGTCAGAAGAAAGAAGTGTGTAAAGCACGAAACCAAAATGACAAGGAATAGTCCAAAAACCGAACGAGTATAATTTCGACGATATATGATAAAGATGAGAAGTTCTTAAAAAACGACGTCAAGAAAAGAACTGGTAAGAAGGACAGAGAATTGGAAAAGAAGAAAGACGGAAGATGACACGAGGAAGATAAGAACATCGAAGTGGTGATTGGTGGTAATTTTTTTTATTGTCTCTTCAACCGAAGGGTATCAAATTTATTTAGTTAACATACACTTTAACAGATAATTTGTAAAGCTTCTGAAGTTCTCGCACTCTTTTCATATTTTTGAAAAAAAAATGTTATACAAGATTTTCACATAGTTAGTCTTTTCGATGCAATGGCAATTGTTCGCCTTGTTATAATAATACTAAATCACTTCGAATCATTTAAACTACCTCTCTCATATATTTATGTTTGACTTGGCAACTGCTTTGATTGGTTGGTTGATTGGTTTTCCATAGGGAAAGATACACGACTCCCAAATACTAAAGAGCCGGTTGTACGCCCCCTGTCGCTCGACAGCGATTTTGGTAATGGATTTTAACCCTATCCTATTAACTTCCGCTAGATCTTCATAGAAGTTAATTCCGGGCATTGGACAAGAAGGTGTAGAACGGTTTCATTTTCTTCCCCGCAACTTCTGCATATGACTGGAGTCAGCTACTCTACTGGCATGATCCATTCATCGTACATGCCCTGTCACTGTACATAAGTTTTCAGTTGACTATTTTTTCTGATACAGATGCATTGAGAGTTCCTCAGAACGCTTTAGTATGTGGTAACGTGTTTTCCGTTAGTGGGGGTGGTCACTGGTTCTTTCCAAGGAATAAGCTCGCCGCATCCAGGGTCAAGAGCTTCTGGCGGTTTTCTTAGATGGTTGATGTATGGATTGTCCCTTTTTCGTGAGCGTATTATGACAGACGGGCGGTCGCCTTGCTTCCGAGCGAAATCTTTATGCGGCGATGACGGCTATTCTTCCTGTGGGGAAAGAGACGGGGACAGATGATTTCAAACTACAATACAAGGCCTAAATTATCTTAAAGCTCTGAGGGACAATCACTCAAATAAACGAGCCAGGAATCACGCTGGCGAAAAATACGTCAATGCTAAAATGATAGGGACTTGCCGATTAAGAGTGTCAGTCACCAAGGAGGCACGCAAGTGAGATAACTAGATAGCCGGGGAGGCACGCCAGCTATGTCAGTGTCTTGCACCAGGGAGGCCCGCTAGTACAAGAGAGATAAAACGAGTGTCTGTCACCAGGGAGACACGCTAGTGAGAAAAACTAGATAATCTTACTAATCTTACCCACCACCAGTGAATCCAAATCTGGCCCAATACAACTTACGTAGTTAACGGGGTACGTTAACTACACAAACTTTACTATACCTGTTTATATCTTACCACCTAATAAGGAGATTCCGTGCTGGCAGTGGTGTCCGTCCGATCGCTGGTCTTTGACTGCCGGCAATCCGGTATGGGGCCCACCTATATAGCCCAAGTGCTAGGATTTCCTAAAAAGAAACTTTACCTTGCTGCTCCTCGGTGATCTTCGCTGCGTTGGTCGCTGATGACTGACTTTTTCACGGTACTCAGCCCTACTTATATTCTGGTCGGTCTACACCTTTCTTACCTTACTTTGGTTATTCCCAGTTGATGTTGCCTGAGTCACGTTGTGAGCCCTCCTTATATAGTGCCAGGGGGCTCTGGCGGCACTCGGCATTCGGAATTTCCCACGGAATTTTTGGCGAAATTGGGTATTTTACCACTGCGGGGAGTGGTAAATTCGGTGCAGTTTAAGTATATCCATTTCCGGGAGGGGGCTTGGGGAGGGGTTTGGTGGCGCTTAAAAACCCTTATCTCCTGCAGTGCTGTTGACAGGTTTTGGCCCCTGTTGTTAACAGGTTCTAACTACATTAGTATCCGGAGTGGTGGGGGGGGGGGGTGTCTGACGGTGCTCAAAAACCCTTTTCTCCTCCGGTGCTGTTGACAGGTTTTGTAATTTCGTTACAATGTTAAGCTGTTTCGGATCCCTTCCAACTGTCTTTATGCTTCGTAGTAACCCATTCCGGGATTTCTTTCTTGATTTGCTCAATAGGGATGAACAAGTTGATCATTGTTAAAGTTTCACCGTTTGCGCCTTTCATTGTCAGATCATTTGCTTTTTCATTACCTGGGATTCCAGAGCGGCTCTGCACGTATACTAACACGATATCATGCTGGCGCTCTTCTTCTGCTAGGACCTGTTTGAATGCCTCTAACGGTTTGGATTTCACCACGGCATTTGTCAATGATTTAATTGAGGCCTGCTATTTTGGAGTATCCTACACTCCAGTTTAATTAACCTCCTCGCTCCTATCTCTATCGCTGCGATTTCATACTGATGGTCCATTTATCCAGTTCGCGATTTAAACTAGCGATTTTCCCGAGTTTATATCTAATATCTCCAGTAATCTTAAAAAGCATTAAACGATTCACTAAATTTCAAGTCGGATTTAATTTTTTCTGTGCAAACGCAAAGGCGATTAATAATATTTTGTCACGTAGAAAATTAATAACATCGCGACACCAGCATTGACAAAAAAAATACATTGAACAGCATATCCATGATTTATGAACAGCAACTGGAGAGCAAAGCTAATCTAAGTGTGGGACCACTTCCACATAAATTAAATATCGCACTTCTACTGGTGCACGGTAAAAAAGGAAAATCAGTCATCACACATGCACGAGTCTACCAAACCACTCATTCACCTGACCATGGGTCCAGTGCTAGTCTACTTGTTTGGGTGAATTGTCTTCCCTTTCCGGCGGAGATATACTATACACGACACGCAGCCCAGAAATGACATAGCAATGGAGTGTCTACCAGTTGCGAATTGTAATCTCCTGTGCGGAATTCCATTCACCTCTTCAATTATCTTTGCCAGGAATGCGTGTAGGTTGGGAAAATGTGGAGAATATCGCGATGTCCAGCGAGCGTAAAACAGCTCTCAGATTAACCGTGTAATTCGCGCAGTTAATGTCTACAGTGATTTACACCTTGTTCTTTTGATATTGTGTTCTTAATTTCGTTACTCAAAAATAGAGTTGTTCATAAATTTGCAAGCCCTTTGTCCAGGTTCGTCTTTAAGCATCGTAACTACTAGATTTCTTAAGAGGTCCATTAACTGGTGGTTATTGCTAATTATAGTCCCTTTTTTACGTTGAGTTCCAATTATGTCACAAAGCCCAGAATTCGATTGACTGCAAGAAACTTTTCAATGGGACAAATCCAGCGAATTTTTCCGAAAATTGGATATCAAAGTTGTATGGAGTCCCCATAATCGGATTATGAGGTGACCATTTCACGCATCAAAAAACTCCCTTTCTCTGGCACAAAGCGCTGCTAGAGTGGCTCGCTCAAGGAGGGCGCTTGAAGAAAGAAGAAATCCCAAAGTCTATGAAGAATGAAAAAAAAACGACAATAAGGAGCAGCTTTTATCTTTTTTTTTTGGAGCTTTGTCCTCGATGAATGGAGGGTCAAAGCTTAACTTGCTAATGCGAGAATAATATATGTTAAAGACGGGGAGGATGTAGAGACGATTTTTTGGACATAAGATTTGACCGTATTGTAGGCACTTTTTGTGCGACATCGAAATTCGTCAGTAAATCGATGGATTAGAGACCTTTTTGTGTGGCGCCAGTGAAATTCGTGTGGAAGATATTAATTTTTTTGATTTATTTATGAATAGTTTGTAGTATCGAAGCATTTATGGACTGTATCGTCTATTGTTAGAAGGAATCATGTTGGAGTGTTTTGCTTACATAACAGATTTGCTAAACTAGAAGACCCTTTACCTCAACTACTCTACTCAAGTTAGGCACAAAGAATATTTAAAAGTTTTATATCGTGCATCAATCCTATGGCAAAAATCGATCTTTGAAACATATCATATTTGTGCCGCAAGTTTCTCAAAATGACGTTCAGGCAGGGAAACGTTTTTGTAAGCATATAAAGTTAGGTTAGTTGGCGGCTACCGGTAGCGAACTTGCTGACCTCACATAGACCTTGATATGGTCCGTTGTGTTACCACTGCAAAAGGAAACTCACACTCTAGAACTGCCATGCAGTGCTTAGTTGTACCAGCCGCAGTTATAAGCTGGCGAACTCCTCTAGTCCATTATGAAAGTGCTTGTCAAAGGCCTGAATCCTTCTCCTGGCTAGTCCATAACAATCGCAAAGCAAATGCTAAATGCTTTCAACCTCTTTCTCGTCCAGGCAACTCCGGCAGAAATCATTGGCAGGAATACGCATGCGGACTGCATGACTACCAAAAAGACAGTGACCTGTTATAACCGCAACGATATTTCAGAGGTTTCGACGGCTTCCCTTCAGTAGAAACCCCGATTTATTTTTACTCAACTCTGGTCACATCCTTCTTGACATGTCGCGGCGGGCTGAACAGCTCTCTTTTTAAACTGAGATTATAGGCCGTCCGATTGATCTGTCTATTTGAGCATCGATTGCCTCATTACTAGTCACATTAGTTTGACTGGAAACCCAGCAGAAAAAAATCCTGTGCAGAGCCCCCAAGGTTTCGAAACCGATCCGTAATCCGCGCATAAGCAGTGATTTAATCGCTTTAATGGCCCCTTTACTATCGCTACGCTTTTGTAAATCCTTGTGCGACAACAGTTCTTCTGTCACCCTTTCGATGGTCACGACCTCTGCTTGAAACACACTGCAGTGGTCCAGCAGTCGATACAAGTTCCGTATGCTGAGGTGGTCGGAGAAAGATCCCGCTTCCACCTTGTTATCCACTTTTGAACCATCCGTGAAGATCAGTATATCTGACATTAGCAGCCTCTAACATCCCTCCCACTCCTCTCTACTAGGTATTCTAGTAGAGAAAACTCTCTCGCAGCTAATTGTAGGAACGTATAGTCAGTGCTCTCTTGCCGATGAACCACCGATTTGGTCCTAAGTATGCTGCTGTATCCATAGTCCGATAATTTCCAACTGTTGGATTTCTTCAGTCTAATGGCATGACGAGCAGCTTTACAAACTACCGTGGACGTCCAGTGGTGGGAGATGGAGTATTGTCTCCAACGCGGCAGTTGTCGTTGTCTTACCGCTCCTGAGGTGCCCAAGCAAGTGGATTTTTGAATTTTGGTGGGCTTCTTAACGTTATACTTGCTTTCAAGAGCACCACACTAAACTAAGATACCGTAGTCAGGATTGATGTCATTATCGATGTATACATCCAGTGAACTGTACGGGAACTAATTTCCCATTTCTTCCCTAGGGTTTTCTTGTAGACATAAAACGCTATCGAAGCCGTTTTCATCTGATCTTCAATGTTGATGCCCCAGTTTAGTTTGGAATCAAATACTTCACTTGGGTCTTTACCAATAATAGATAGGTCTTGGAATGATGTCGAACAGTCTCTGGTGGTATTGTTTTTTAGATCAAAGAAATATTTTCCGCGTTCGTCATCAGTGACAGTATTCAAGTGAATTGCAGTCGACCTACTTTTTAAGTGTTTGGGATGTTATCGGTCAGCTTGGCCTCTGCTGGTACCAAAACAGTTTCATTTATTTAGTTTTTACGAAAACTTGGAAATTACATGAATCCCGGATAATTATAAATTCGTTAACTTATCCTTCGCACTTGTACACTATTTACAATTCTAGTATACTAATGGTTTTATATATATGTAGTTTGCAGTCCCTGTGATGTATGGCAATTTTTAAATGTAAAGATCCGTGTACGACGTGGATCATAATTTTTTTTTACATTTACCTCTCTTTTCAGGCGATGGTCTCCTTACCTTGCGTGGTCCCACCAGTAACTACGCTGAAGCTCGTCCAAAAACAGAATCCGTCGATACCCACGGCGGATTGGAAGGTGTTGAAGGTGGACAAGCCGGTCGCTGCGGACGGAGGACAGATATATATCCTCTAGATTAATAGGCAGGCAGAGAATTTTCTATACCCAAAATTTGGGAATATAGCGTGGGGCGTGTCTTGCGTATAGCTTTTTCGCGCAGTGTGAAGGTAAGAAATGTTCGGCTATATTAACAAGAAAGGAATTTAATGCTAACTTTTGTTCTAATTTCAGCTCCAAAATGATGATAAAAAAGCGCCGCCGAAAAAGTTTAAACCACTAGTGGAAGTATCGAATCAGAAAAAGCGCAACTTAGTTATTGGTGGTGATGTCAACATACACAATGTAATATTAGAAAGCGGGGATGTCAACGAAAGAGGTAAGTCACTGCTTTACTATGTACTAACCACTAACCTAGTCATTCGAAACCTGGGCTGCGTACCAACGTATAGTGGCCCAACCAGTGCAAATGATGGAACTTTCTATACCGAGACGGAAAGCTGTGGTCTAGAGGATTGGAGGGTCCTCGATAGACCCCCACTCTCTGATCACAGCTACATAAGGTTTAATTTAAAAACAAGGGTGACAAAGACACCAGAGAACGTAAGAAAAATTCGGCACAATAGTGAGGGATAATTTATACCTAGAATCTGCCGTCATATTACCGAGTCACTGAACAACGCCTTTGAACAAGCCTGTCCCATTAGCGGGCCCCGTGACAAATCTCAACCACACTGGTAGAACAGTGACTTAACAAAGGCACGCCGGAAAGTTCGTACTTTATTCAGATTGGCGAGAACGACCAATGAACGAATAGAGTAAGAGAACTATAGCGGGATTCTAAAGGTCTTTAAGAAGAAGATCAGAACAGCTAAAAGGAAGAGCCGGATCTCCTTCAGTGGGCAATCAGAGACAGCGAGGTTAAGGAAGGTTGTGTAGCGCAAGTGGTATTTAGACCAAAGACAGCAGGGAAGCACTAGAGCTTTTATTAGACACTCTGTTCTCTAGTTGTATAGACCCAATACCCTCCACAAGTAATGGCAGTACAAAAAGGAGATACAGTGCCGCAGTAATCATCTCTGAGGACAAGGTCAGATGGGCAATGAACTCCTTTGATCCAGGGAAGTTGCCGGGACCAGATGAGATAATGTCGGTCATGTTTCAAAAAGTACTTGATTTGGTGGTTCCTGGTTGGCGCCAATTTTCAAAGGTCGATCAGCTTGACGTCGTTTCTACTGAAAGCTTTGGAAAGGATTTTAGATTCGTATTTTAGAGAGAATCTTAATCCTCGCCTACTATTCTCAACTCAACATGCCTACACAAAGAGAAAATCGGTGGACACAGCTCTGCATGAGATAGTGTTCTTGATCGAAAAGTCCCTTCTCTATAAAGAGTTCACTCTGGGAACTTTTATTGCTATAGAAGGTGCCTTCAACAGCGTAACCACTGAAGCTATCGTTAATGCTCATAAAATGGCTAAGGTGGGCAGAACTATTTGCAGTTGGATAGCCACGTTGTTAAACAATAGAGCGGTAACCTCCGAATGGGAAGGCATTTCACTCAATAAAATGATGCCTTTAATAACTTGTGGGGCATAGGGTTCTTCTCCATGTGTTGCGCGGTTGTCCACTTCAGCGGGTTACTCGGGTCCCGTGCGTATTCCAATCTAGAGCCTGTTGTGTGATGTTGTTGGGTCTTTTGTTAGTGTGTGGTCTATTCATGCACATTGAAAGTTTCCATCTAATCCTTCGCGTTCATTTAGGGCGCTGCACAATACGTCATTAATGACGATCAAGAAAAGTAAAGCTGACAGTACTCGTCCCTGTCTCACTCCGTTCAGCACTTGGAAGGGCTCTAACAGTTTTTATACTAAAACATTCTTATGCTTGGAAATGTTGAGGCAGTATTATTATTTTGATTTTGGTCCTGTCAGGTCGCGATAAACTTTTAATTTTTTGTATTATCTCACTACTTTAGACATACTTTAGACATAGACATATATTGCACTTGTTGCACCGTGTTCGCCTACAGTTGACTAATTTGACATACAAGGGGCCAAAGTCCCGCGTCGGTTTTTTTTACCAGAACGGCCCTGATACGACTTATGTTCTTGATCCTATAAAACAACAAGCCTTTTGAGTCTTCTTTTCTAAAAATTCAGACCATTGTTTGATCTCCATCCATTTTTTGCCCTTTGAAAACACTAAACAAAGTCGCATCAAAAGATTAGTGTGCGGTGATAAAATTGCTGATTGCGCTTTACTTAATAAATAATAAGAGATGTAGTCATGGAGAACGTTGAATATAGCTCCGCACATATTTTGAACATCTTATGGTTTGAAATAAGCAGAATTGCCACCTTCATCGCAGCCACTTCCATCACCATCACAGTGCACAAGTAAATAGGCAAAAGCCGGTACACTTTGGCATTCGGGAAGTTTTCAGGATACTTTCGAAACTCGACGTGTCCAAAGCTACTGGTCCTGATGGTTTCTCGCCCCTGGTTTTAAAATGCTGCTCTCTACCTCTGCTTTGGCTAAACCTCTGCGCAAACTTTTTCACCTGGCATATTCAACAGGACTAACTACAGACCAATTGCACTAACCTCGATCATATCTAAAGTTTTTGAATCACTCATCAACTCTCAGTGGTCGAAATATCTAGAAAATACCCATATTATCAACGATTGCGAGTACGCTTTCCGCGCTGGCCGCTCAACCGGAGACTTACTAACAGCTCTAACGGAGCGTTGGAATCATTGTTTCCGTAACATTTGTGAGTCCGAAATCGTAGCTCTTGACATTTCAAAGGCTTTTGATAGAGTCTTTCATGCTGCCCTTTTAGCCAAACTTCAAACATTTGGTCTGCACCCAACCCTCGTTGAATGGATAGAGAGTTTTTTGTCAGACCGTTCAATTCGTGTAGTAATCGACGGAGTTTGATCTGATTCCTACGAAATAAATGCCGGTGTACCTCAGGGCTCAGTTCTTTCATCAGCCTTATTTCTTCTTTTTATTAATGATCCTTTATGCCTCACTCTCAATCCTGTCCATAATTTTTCATGTCCTGTGCAAGCGTTGAGCATATGGTCTGCACCTACATCTTATAAGATGAGTGGAAAGTGTTTTTTCCAGTCCATTCAATTAGTGTAATAATAATGGTAATTAGCGCTTATACCTCTGAAATAAATACCGGTATACCTCAGGATTCAGTTATTTCACTAACCCTCAATCATCCTCATAGTTTCGCCGATGACGGCACCCTTGATTTTGCGTACCCCTTAGATTCTGTCATGAATTCTCGTGTGGAACGTATGTTTCGATCATTAAGCAATGACATTTCTACGGCAATACACAATTGGACGTACGAGAAAAGAGTAGAGCTAAGTAGCTCCTAGGTTTGGCTGACCGGATATGAGACGAATCACTAGGCTAATAATCAGGCTTTGTCAACTAAGGAAGCACTAAGTAAAAATTGATAGAGTAGCTGACACAACCTGACAGAACCTTATAGACGAGCTCGGTCATTATCGGGCTTAGAATATCTATCCCTGGGAAGCCATTGTTGTATCTCAGAGAGTAAGAGAACAGTTTGCTTTCATGAATAACACTTTTAAAAGGGGCTAGCCTAGTTTAAGGAGTAAGGGGGTTATAATAATAGGCCTGACTTTCCACGGCGCTTCAGCACCTGACTTCTCCAATTTAAACATAAACATAACGTAATCAGGGCCGGATTAACCCAGAGGCAACGAGGCACTGCGACCACAACAGTCTGTGTTTAACATTTTTCGAAAACAATCCGCCACCCTTCGCCCACTTCCAACGATTTATCTGCCATTTTATAGAGCTAATATTTCATGTTGAAAGAAAGTACGTGAGGGCACTACGCCGCAAACGAACTGGGGTTTATATCAGCAGTTCACGCGAGCATTTTGTGCGATTTGAAATACCTCAAACTGTCGTTAAAATACCACCACATGTATGCGTCATGCAAAAAAGATGACTAGAATTGTACGAAGTCCGGTGAAACTAGACCGAACTGCGTCAAAAACTGGAAGAAAATCCTTTTCACTGACGAGAGCATATTCTAACTTTACTTAAACAGGTAAGTTAAAGATCGCCGTCTGCCTGAGGAATTCAGAAACAATATGATGGAGGATAGTTTACGGTTCGGGGTTATATTTCTGGGAAGAATTTAATAAATTTAAAATCATCACAGAATCTGTCAATGCTGGTAGTATTTTTGCAACAGGGCAATGATCCCCCTCACACTACAAAAGCTACCATAAATTGGCTTCTTGCTAACAATATTAATGTTTTACAGAAGCTGGTGTGTAGCCCAGTCCTCCTAAACGAAAAGGTTTCGAAGAGATTGATGCAAAATGTTAATCAATTGAAGACATTCTTGGAGGATGAGTTAAAGAATTTCACATGAAAACTCTCACAGTATCTTGTCTGCTCACTTCCTCGCCGAATTCAACAATGTATAAAGTTTAAGCTAAGTCTATAAAAAAGACAAGGGCCTAGACAAAAAACCAAATTTGTAGCGATATAAAATGTGAAGTGATTTGAAAGTTTTGATTATCATATATATAATCGAGCTAATTCAACAAAGTTTTGTTACTTTATACGAGCCATTTGTAAAAATAATTTACCTTTTGATTCCCTAATGGAAATCACCCTAAGTTCTGATGGTTTGGGATTTCATTGATCAATGAAAGCTGCGTGCATATTCTCAGCGGAATTCAAAAGATCACTTAAAACTGCCCGAGATCTATTGACAAAAAATTTAAAGATAAACACTACAAAATAATGAAGTCCAAAGGAAACTAATAAAAAACCCCCGAAACGACATCTATGACATGAGAAAATATTGTTAAGAACCAGACCTAGTAGCTGTGTCTTCTTCAAGATCATTCTATGATCCATCAAAACTGACCCTAACTTTCCCTACTTTCACTTACCAATCAAGGATCTGTCAAAAAC
Organism: Leptarthrus brevirostris; assembly: GCA_964036015.1. Classification (NCBI taxonomy): domain Eukaryota; kingdom Metazoa; phylum Arthropoda; class Insecta; order Diptera; family Asilidae; genus Leptarthrus; species Leptarthrus brevirostris. Next base: position 15,408,909 of record OZ038373.1, read on the forward strand.
AATCAAAGGACGACACATCAAAGTCTCACATCCGTCAAGCGAAGAGGAACACTGTATTTAAGATAATTTTTTTTTATATATATCATCGTGCTGTACAATATGATGCAATTACACTGACCCCTTTCTGCGATGTCAGATACAATTCTCATCATTCTGGAGATACATTCAATCCAAAAAGAATATCATCTCCGGTTATAAGACTAAAGATCTCAACTTCCCTGAGGAGTAATGCCAAAAGAAAAAAAAACAGAAATCAAAGCAACAGATAAGTTTTGTCCCATTCGAGAATATCCTTAAGTTTTGTGAACCGGAACGCAGTTTTAATCCCATTCTATGGACATCAAGGCTATCAGGACGCAATTCATGAACCCATAACAAATACTCACATAATTCATGGGACCGTTAAGGATCCCTAAAGTAGACCATAACTGCATGATTGTATCTTTCGGTATTCAACTCCTTTTGTTGTCCTTGTTTTAAGGGATTCTGAAGGACATGCTGGCGAATATTTTCGAAGGAATCACCTCTGTGAATTAGGGAAGGGGTGACGCTCCAGTAAACTACTTCTGATTAGACATGAACAAACTACCCCAGCAATTTTCTGGATTTTCTTGTCCTTCCGCCTCTGTGAATTATCTCCTTCAGGACCTTGCTTAGGGTTCGTGTTGCCGTTTTTATACCTATTAAAAAGGGTCAAATCCGGATTTCGGGTGTCGGTTTGTGTTGTTTTATGATTTTTATTAGCCTTGTATTACAACGGTGATATCTTCAGTCAGGGATTTCACCATGATTTACAGCGTCACAGAATCATTACATCCGTTACGACTATCTGTAAAGGATAATTTCTGTGTGATTTACTGTGCGAAAAATGAATTTAACAATTGCAATCAGTTGATAAACCATAGATGGTTTGAAAAAGCAACTGGTCGGAATTGAAAGGCAAGACACCAGAAGTGCATACTTAGCTGGAAGTATCATTTATATGGTGCTAGATTTAGAACAATTTAACTCTTGTATCTACCTACTTAGCATTCCCAGAAGAAACCGCCAAAACAATAAAACATCCGCCTTCATTCTGACTCGAGACAAATAACCAAAAATTCCTCTCACACCTGAAAGTCATCTTTGTGTATACAGCGCGAGTTTGATCTTATAGCGGCAAGAACAATATCGTATCATGAAAAGGAAACCAGCGACTGAGTGGTTTAAAGTACCCACTTGTCCATACAGCTCGGAGCAGAAAAATCACACACTCGACAAGCTCTCAGTGTCAGACCATCCGAAAAAGTGAAATATTCACACCAACGGCAACAGCTCCGCGGCCAGAAGAACGGAATATAATAATAAAGTGATTTATCACTTTGGTAATTCATAAAACGCGGGGAACAATAGTCCATAATGTACTTTGACAACATACCACAAAAGATGAAGAAACAAACTCCACGCCAATGGAATGCGTGGACTCAACACAAGATCGTTTCACTTTCTTGCTAGCCAATAAGTCGCACGAAAATGAGCAGGACAGACTTATTCATCGCGTAAATAAAAGAAACAAACAAACAAACGAGGGAATTGATATTATTTAATTTTTTATTTATTATTCATGCGGAGTATTGAAGCAAACAAAACCGAAACGAAAAAGTCCGAGGAAAAGTGCAAAAGATGAACGAGGTATAGAAAATGTACAGAAGATGAAAACGACAACAGGTCTAACGACGGAACCCAATGGCACAGCTCACTACAGTGGGTTACGAATTACGCGCATCATTTGTTCAGCATATACACAAGTCAGATATCACAAATGAGTTCCCAGCAGGTGATATCTGAAGTCACATCGGTTTTTTTTTCGTCCGCTTATTGTGCCTCTTTTATTCTTTAACTGTCCTACCTTTACGGCCACCTTAAGATTTTAAGCTCGAGTCTCATAACGCTTCCATGAGCCATAAAACGCCGACAAAACCGTCATTTCTTTAACCTGCGTTCCGCGTCGGGGAAGTGCACGGCACAATCAACGAAGAAAAAAAAATTGTTTTTTTTTCAAGAAAATTCAACTCTTGATTAACCGAAGGCATAAATCGTTAGTCAAATCATCTTCGCAGAGGGATCAGAAAAAATCACGAGGACCGTGCGATCGGGTGTGGATCATTCGCTTCATTACAGAGTTTTTCTGTTTTATCTTTTCCAAGTTTTTAATTCACCTCCGATCAGAATTGATGGGCATGCGCTGTTGGATTTCATATGATTCTCTACCACAGACAGTCATGTGTTTTCGTCATGAAGGGCATTTTCGGTCGCCATTAGGTCTCGGAAATTCCAGACATAGTGGAACCATGCCGGGAACGTTTATAGTCCATAGTCGGAATGGTAAACGATGATCAATGAGATTTTGATTTTTAGCCATTGTATGTTATGTCACTGAGCGTGGAATGTAGTTAACTCGAACGAAAAGTTGACTGTGATTAAAATACTTTTTATTTTTACACTTTAATGTAAACAGATTTTAAGGCAATTGTTTTTCTGGATCGTTGGGCTTTGTTGGAAAAGTTTCAGGAATTGTGGTGCTAATTGTACAGAGAAAATGAGTAATTTTTAGTTTTGGAAAGGATTAATTGATTGAGAAGATATCACTAAATAAGGGCGAAGAAAATATGTTTTGATTCTGCACTGCTTCGAGATAATTGAGATGCTGAAGCTCCGCGGTTAGTAAGACCTACATATTGTCCCAACCCCCCTCTCCCCTACTCCTTAGGTGAAAGTAGGCTCTTTAAAGAGATGTAACATCGCGTGGAGTGAACTGCTCTCTAATTCATTGGGATCCCACAATGTCTCCCGAAGGATGGATATTAAGAGCCTGGCAATTGGCCATAGGAAGTGGAGTTTATGTCCCGTCCTCCGCCCGATACAATCCACATGTGTGGTCAACTCCCCTATTGAGTTTTGCTAAGTGCTTTCTTAGTGGGCAATGACCGATGATTAGACTGGAGACCAGTTTCATATCCTGTTAGGCAAACCGAATGAGCTATTCGGCTCTACTCAGTGATGAATCTGAAAGTAAGCTTTTAGAATGAGCTTTTCCAATACAGTAGTATTTGTGCTTCTCGTATTTTCTTTTAGCAATGCGTATTACTTTTTAGCAATGCAGGTCGAAATCCCCTACCCATGCTCAGGGTACACATGTTTCATATAGGAGGTGACTACAAGTAAAAGTCGTATTACTAATATTATATATGGACCTGATGTCGTCGGTAGAGCAAGTAATAACGTGTTGACCTTCCATCCGAGGTCTAAAGTTTGATTCAGGTTCAGGTTCAGGTAAAAAGATTACGATATTCAAGAATAAGTCAGTGTTTCGCGATCCACCCTAAATTGTTGGTACATGCCCCACAAGGGGTTACAGGAACTAGAGAGAGATGTGGATCTGAGAATGTATGTCACTTCTGTATCACTTCGACCATAGGGATCAGAGACCGACAACGTCTTTGACTGCTGCCTTAGCTATGTCGCACGATGATAGGAAAGCCTCACCGAAATGTCTGAGCTTTATTCGACCAAGGGCTTTACAGTGACGGGTAAATTGTTCCGCTGCAGTTTCCTTTTCCTAACCTAGGTGGCAAATTAAAATTTTTAATAGCTACGGAAATATCGTTAGTAAAGATGGATAACAATAATGGCCTCAATATAGAGCCTTGCGAGACACCAGTACAATTATGGAACCTGCAGTGCACTCTATTTTAGTAAACCTACTTTACACGGCCCTGGAAAAATAAGCTAGGTAATTTACAGACACAATTTGTGAAATGGAATTGCGTTAATAGGTTATGAATAAGTCGATTATGGTCCACCCTATCAAAAACCTTAGAGAAGTCCAATAAAATAAGAATGGTCTATAGCGTAACGAATGTCATCTGAAACCTTGATTAAAGCTCTTATGATAAATAGGGCAGAATAGCGATGGGTCGGTATTTTTCTACAGGGGCCGTTCAAGTATTACGTAACGCAGTTTTTGAAGATTTCTGACCACCCTCCCCCCCCCCCTTATAACGCACCGTAACGTTTCGACCCCCCCCCCCCCCCCCCTAAACGTAACGTAACACTCACATGATAATTTTTAGCTTTAAATGTCAATTATGTTGCGCAAAATACCGGAATTTCAGCCCACTTTGTGTGTTCGTGAAATTCGTAAGTTCATGGCTTGTAGTTTAGGTGGATTTGCTTGACTGCAACGATCGGACTCTTAGAGTCCAAACTAAGGACTCGTGGTACACGGATTATTGTGGTTATTTGCCATATATAGTAATTTTAACAAAAACTTAATGTTACGCAACGCGTTGCTTGGTCACCCCCCCCCCCCCATCCTATAACGTACCGTAACGTTTCACAGGACCCCCCTCATCCCTAACTGCGTTACGTATTACTGGAACGGCCCCACAGCAGATCTTGATACTTTTGGAATAGGAATAATCTAGTTTGTGTTTAAGATACCTTGGATGGACATTATCTAGGCCGCAAGTATTTGATTTTGTACCAAAGAATACTTTGTCTATATCATAAGGTCGAACTAAAAGATCCATTATAATGGCTTGCTCTATCCGCGGTACTACATATAGAAGACAGAATAAGCTTATGCATGTTTGTAGAAATGTGATTAAATTTCAAGTTACTTATGCCAATGTTCCTCCTTAACTTGCCTGCTAAAAGCATAACATCAAATTTTATGTTATAGAAACAAACCTTTGAGCGTTGTATTTCCTTTTTAACTACATTTCTCACACTGCGAAACTTTTTCCGAGTATCAGTGGCGCGAAAAAGCTTCCATTTGGGATAGGCATGGGATAATAATATCCTAATAGTTTTCGTAAGCAGGGGCAGCTGTGTCGTAAATTCGGCGTGTTTATATGAAACTAGATTATGGAATAATAAGTTAAATAAATGTTGTAATTGAGAAGATTTAAAATAAATCTATTCTCAGTTAAGCGTGCCAGCCTGAGCCAGGTCCACCACGTTAAAATCATAAAATGTAAAATTCTAATTGTCACTTGTGGTAGGTACCGCCTTTAATAGTATTTTAAGACTCTCCCCGCGTCATTTACTCATCATTTCTGATGTCCAAATACACTCACTCAAAACAGGATTCAGATTCTGTAAGCAAAATTTAAATTTCTGGCATTCTCCTGTCTAATTTGCAACGACTATTTCAAAAATTTTTCCTTTAAAAACAAAAGACTTAAGCGACGAACCTGATTCGACGATGTGACTCGAGAATTATCGCCTAAAGGCACTCAAGTTCAAGTGCACTTCTAAATACGAATTCCATGTCATCCGTCTGACCTAACCCACTAAATTACATAAATTATAATTAATTCAACAATAAATTACGAGTGAAATAAATGATTTATACAATGTCGAAGCAAACAAAAGTATTCTTCTCGCCAATGCTCAGGAAATTTGTTCTCCCCTTGTCTTTTTTGTAGAGCAACAAACATTCAACTTCAATGTGAAAAGCCATTGATTGTGAGGCACTTTATTCCCCGAACAGAAAGAACAGCGAACAACGAACGAATAGCTTCAGCTCCACCAATCTTCCATCCGACACTTATATGTTCCGTAGGTACTCCTTACCTTCGCCTTCAGTTGTTATTTTGATTGTATATGATCACCGGTCTGTTTGGTTATAAGAAATGTCTCATATACAATGCGCTAATGCTAATTTATTACTGATTCATGATACTTCCACTCATCCATGGGTCATATAATATTCGAGTGGAGACACTTCTTTAGCACTCCGAGATGGGACCTAACTCTTATTTTTATTATTTTCATTGTTTAATCCGGTTTTAAAGTGTCGGATTAAGCAAACGAAAGAAAATAGAGAGGGGAATCGGGAGGTAGTATGCAGGAACTATCAAATCTTTTCGGTACATAAAATGGGAGAAAAGACGAGTCCCCGATCGTCGTTGCCAGGAAAAAATAAAATCATTAATGAGCCCCGGCTAGATTGAGTGAGTTCTATGCTAGCGGTGCTGCAGCAATTCGGAAAGCTGAGAAAGAGTTCTATTTTCCAATATGTTTTGAATAGCCACCGGGACTGTTCTAGGTGTTCCAGAAATTGGATTCAAAACAGATTTCTCAAGTGATTGATAGCCGAGAGTATCGAAACTCTAATAAGGTCGTTTCTCTAAAGTATCCTCACACATAATAATGACCCGTCAATCTGTGAAGATGATCCAAAACAAAAATTAATTGCCTGAATGTGCGTATTCAAATTTTTGTTCACAACATCGGGGCCATAAATAATACACGAAGTGAGCCAACAATGCCAATCTCGCTGAATCGACACACTTCATTCACGGCTTTATTCAAGATAACCAGATTAAAATTTATGGGCACTGTCTGATTTATTGGAATTAATTTGCTCGCGAGATAAATCGCTTTTCCCGGTTGAATAGAAAATGGTTACCTCGCTCATTTACACTTTAATTAGCTGTGTAGGCTGACGGCTTCCAACGACTTCATCTGTTTGGTAGAAGTTCCACGAATCCGGACTGCAAACAGAACAGATAGAGAGTAAACGTGTACACCTCTTGTTCAGCAAGCAGAAATTGCCGACTCTAAGATTGTCTGCCAGCCATCATCTTGGCGTAATCTTGTCATATTCTTCGGGTCTGTGCTTTTCTCATTCAAATTTGGCGTGAGGTACAGAACATTTCGTTGACATCCAATTACTATGCAGATTGTTGTGTAACATCTTGTCTGGTTGCGATAGGGATCATGCTGGAAGATACTTTACTTCTTCAACTTCGGATGGCACTTACAAAGTGGGTAAGCACCTTGACGGATATTATTTAACCGGCCGTGAAAAGTGCAATGATCTGCTTATGATGTATTTAGGACGAGACTCCACGGGAGTTCTTGTCGATCAGGTATGGCGGTTTTGTGAATTGCCAAAATTAAAGGCTAATCCTTTCAGCAATGTGTCGTATGATTTTGAAAACAATAAACGACGAAAAAGTCAATGAACCTTACTTTATCAATATGGGTTATTCACAACTTTACGAAAGAGAAAGAAAAGGAGAGGATTTCTAACAACTTAAATCTTCTCAAATAAAACGCAAAACGCATGAAAATGTTTGCTGTTTTAAAAAAGGAACTTTTATCTAACATGTCATAAATAGTTGGTACAATATTAATAAATGTATTGCTACAGGCATCACGCGCAAATCACTGTATTGTCCTTTTAGTCCTTACATATAGAATTTCTAAGATTACTGTGTTGGTTTCTGAAGCTTAGTTGAATATATGAGTAGCCCCTAACCACCTGACTCCTTGAATTCTCAGAATCATTTCAGCTTAGAATTCTTCGTGTTCTACCCGAAATTTTAAATTATTCATTACAGGGTCCATTTGCGCAACGCAACTGTACAATTAGTTTCTGGTGATCTTCGTCCTATTAGACTTATTGGCTATAGTCTTCTACACGCAAATCGTACGCTAGATCAACACTCTGCCTCCTCTGGGTCCCACTTGTGGGGCTAACTCCTTTAACCACAATTTTTTGAATCTGAGTTAATTCATTCTCAACGAATCTTCCAGGGCCGCGGACATTTGGGCTGTATGACTCTGTTTGTTGTATATAAGACATACATAGTCGGCAAAGTCCAGGTGCGTAGGGTATTTAAAAATTTTCCATCTTATCTCTCTCGATAGGTGGTTATCTAGGGCGCTGCAAAATATATCATCAATGATAATCAAAAAATAAGCAAAGGTGACGTTATGCTTCCTTCTTTCACTACATTCATTACTTAGAAGGGCCCCGAAAGGTTTCCTTTTGTGAAAGGATGTGGCATCTAGGGCTCCTGTGTAGGCCTTCTTTATGATGCTATAGTATATATACTACATTTCAGTATTCTAACTAACACACAATTTCAAAATAGTACTACTAAATGTAACGACTGATATTCATATAGCTTTTGATATTAACTATCTGACTGACCGCCTGGACTTTATCAAAGCAGTTAAGTGAATTCAATTCCCTTGAAGGACTGGTTTCAATTGGTCAACGTACAAAAGAACTTTATGTGTCGATCTTTAGATCTTTAGCAACCCAGTATCTGACGGTACTATTCACGAACCCTTTATCTTCATTCCATTAAAATAAATAAAAGACTCAAAAATGCTAAGAATAGTGCACGAAAGTACTTTATAAACAATTCTAATTCCTTTAATGAATTGAATTATAAACGGCTAATTAGGGAATATCAGTTTCTCCACAAATACCTCTTCAAATAATACTTTTGCTCAGGTGAAAATAACATTAAAGCGGATAGTGGAGTTTTTTGGTCGTTTATTAATTCTAAACGGTCTTCAACAGGTTTTCCTGTGGAAATGCTATACAATAACAATTCATCTTGTAATCTACAGGAAAGCTGTAATTTATTTGCTGACTTTTTTGAGTCTAATTATGCTGTAAATTGTTCACAGTCTAATTATATGTGAGAAACAAGTAACTTGTAGTCACTTGTTGATTTAGGGTTTCTTTCTCTCAGTTTTTATGATGTTGAAAATACTTTAAAATCTCCTGATGATAAGACATTTTATGGCCCTAATTTGATTTCGAATGTTCTTTTGATAAACTGCAGCTCTTCGTTTGCGGAAGTTCTAACAGATATTTTCAATACATCTTTAAGTTCCGGTAATTTTATTGAGGCTTGGAAATTTTCTTATATAATTCCGTTGCATCAGGCTGGTTCAAGACATATGATTAATAATTATAGGGGTATTGCTAAGTTGTTACCGATTCCGAAGTGCTTTGAAAGTCTTGCAAAAGAGAAACTGTATTTCTACCTTAAAGAGGTTATTGTCTCACAACAACATGGCTTTGTTAGTGGAAGGTCGACTATAACCAATTTGGTAATTTTTAAGAACTTTGTGATCAGTGGAATTGAGGATGGTTACCAGGTTGATACAATATATACTGATTTTGTTAAGCCATTTGATCGAGCAGAGTTTTCTATACTTAAAATGAAATTGATTGCTTTTAGTTTTCATTCTTTTTTATTAAAATGGATTCTTTCCTACTTAAGATTGGTTCTTTCGAATCCAGAGTATTTGCAGCTTTATCTGGTGTTCCTCAGGGAAGTCATCTTGGTCCCCTCCTTTTTATTATTTTTATTAATGATATAATCAAGATTTTCTCTTTTGCCTCAGTTCTGCTTTATGCTGATGACCTTAAGATGTATTATTTCATCAAGGAGTTATCAGATTGTTATAGCCTTCAGGAGGATATTGATAGGTTTGTTGAATGGTGTATAAACAATTTTTACCTACACGGCACCAGTTAAAGGTTAAATATAGGGTTATCTCTCGTATTTGGTTACATCATAAAAAAATGGGAGACATGTATCACCTGACCTTTTGTGCATCTTCTGGCTCTAGTAATTGCTTCGCTTAGCCATATGGGAGTTATGTATTTAGCTTACAAAACTAATGTTGTCTTCAGTTTTCAACAATACAATGAACGTGACTAATTATCTATCAAATAATGCACCAAGTCGTCGGTGGAGTAAGTGGTAACGTGCCGACGAATTCGGAGGTCTCAGGTTCGAATCCCACTGGCGGTGACCCATGGTTGTTTTCTGCTGACAATAGATTACGGTTTGCATAGAAACTGTCAGTGGTTCGGAATCCACATTGTAGATCCACTTGCAATCGTTGTTCCGAATCGGGTGAAGTTCTTCTCCCGACCCGTGCCCCAGAAGGGTTTACGAGAGCTAGAGAAAAATAATGCACCAGCATGTAATGATTAAGCGAAATATAACAATTCAACGCAACTATAAATTCACCTACCGAAAGTATAACTCTGCTGTAATACGAATCAGTTACGATTGCATTAAGGGGCTTTCTATTGTGTTGGCTTGAAAAAATAATTTTTTTTTTAATTTTTCGATATTCTGAAGCCTCTAGAATAATCCCATCTAAATCTTTTTATCATATCTGCCCCAGAAAATGAGTTACGCAATTTTATGGTGGCCGGTAGGTCACACCAAAGCAATATCAAAACTTTAAACGCGTTTTTCTCGAAACGATATGTTTTTCGAGCTGATGTTCAATACTTCGGTATCTAAAAATTATTTAGTTCCAAGATATCGGGGCTTAAAATATTCGGTAGACATGTGATTCTCGTCCTGACCATATTCAGATTTTTCGCGATATTAAGGGCAATGTTACGGATCCTTAAAGACGAAAGTAACATGGAAAATATGAAAATCCATTTTGAATTTCGCTCAATTTCTCCAGCTTTTTAAACTCCGACTTAAATCTGGTAAGAACGTAAACCACAAGTCTCTATTTTAAGAATCTAAAAACTTTTTTGATTTCAGATCACTAGTAGGGCTGGAACTGTGAGAGGTGGGGGGGGGGGATGGGAAGTTCGGAGTGGCAAAATTTAAAATGTAGCGCCCTGTAACGCTCCATGTTTTGGTATTTTTCACCAAAAACATTGTCTTTCTGCACTTTATGTTCCAATAAAGTTTCATAATTGTACCCATCTTACTTTTCCCCAAAAGAAAATTACGCGTATAGTTATAGATCGAATTCTAGCCAGAAATTGCTTTAGGTTTGAATGGCTTGTTATGTCTCTCATAACCTCTCAATTTACCTGCTGCAGTTTGATAGTTCCTAATCTTTGACAAGTGTCTCGTATAAATGGAATCGTGGTATCTTCTATGAAACTATGTACCTAAGACAGTTAAATAATTGGAGATTACAAATTGTTCAGCCTATCGAAATTCAGATAAGCTTAGCAGAGATTTTAATGATGAGTTAAAAAATGCGCAAAAAGTTAAGTGATGAAAGGGACAAGTTTTAAGGGCTAAATGAAATGTGTTATAACTGATCTGTAAGACCTCATAAGCATATTTGTGGTAGAAACCGTGAAGAAACTGAAACAATAAATTCACTAAAATAATATCCAAAACGAGTCTTCCTAAAATTTTATTTCTTATCCTAAATCCATCCCTGTATGTCCAATTTTTCTGTTTCACCAGACAGCTTGTCGCCTACAAAAATGTCGTGCCGTCACGCTGTCTTGTTAAATTTATCTAACAAAAATGTATTAAGCAGGTAAAAAGAATGAACAATAAAAACGAAAATATTAAGGACTTCGCTTAAATAGATAAGGTGGCAAAAGAAAGGAAAAAAGGAATTATTTTTGTTCCTTTGAAATTCATACAGAAAAGGTCTTCAGCCGGCCACTTTAAATCAACAACTGCGACATACCGAACAATGAAGCACTGAATGCGTTTCGGGAACAATAACACCATAGGGATGCGGGTGAGAGAATTTCAAAGGGTTGGACATTATCAAATGTAGTGGAATTTTACAATCGAAGAAAAGGATCCAATAATGTCGTTACATCATTTGTTAACGTGATTCAGTTTGAGATGAAATTTGTTTAAAAAGGATTTGGATTTGAGGACAATTCAAAAAATTAATTACATGTGAATTGTGTTGAAGCTACAATTTTATCTCGAACAATTATGAAAATAAAACCAATAAAAGTCATCAAAACGAAAAACTGTTTGGTACGGCAAATAAGATTCTTAAGGTCATCTCTAAATAAATCCCAAAGTTACATCAACCTTGTTAACGATGAGACACAGCCTATTCTAGATACAAGCCCGGAAAACATTACAGTTCTGCCATTTTACCACCAAGCGTGTCGTCATTATTTCATTTATTTTTGCACCGCAGATGAACCAATCCTTGCACACATATAAAACTGCACACTGTCTTAACCAAAACTAAAGAGAAATGCTGATGTCATTGACGCACTCTAACCTCAATAGTTCAACAAAACGAACACAAGTGAGAGTCTTCAAATTTAAAACACATGTGATCACGTTTGTAGGTTCACGTAAAGTAAATTCCAAGTTGATACTTTAAAAATACTGCGAGAAGTACTAAGAAAAAGTAGAATTCGCCAAGCTTTTCCCATTTTTTACTGTAGCAAGTTTTGGTTTGTTTACACCACCAATGCTCAGCTGTTCGCGTCAGCTTTCGGGAAAAAGAAAAATGTTAGAAACTCGAGCAGATAAAAAAATATGAAATTTTTTTTTATGATCGGCAGCTGAACTCTTCTTCTTTAGCTGCTGCCTGAAATTTTTTCGTAGAAATTTTTTTTAAAATCGTCAAATAAATTTGAATTCAAATGAGGGTAAGAGGGCAAGAGGGTACAATATTTAAAGGGATTTATCAGAAAATTCAGCGAAAAGCCCAGTTTAAATATATATCATTACTTTTTGAGCCATCAAAGATAGATTAGGTTAAGTTGAGTAAGAGGAGTCCTGATAAAACTTCTTTTGGCCAGTACTACCAAGATCATTATCTGTGATGTATCGAAAGATTCCGTTGCTCTTTAATTAGCTTCAATTTTTCACTGTCCTGCCTCCCAGTACTGCTGAACTTCGCATATACGTTGTCTGCTTAACTGACAATGTCTATGCAAATATCCACAGTGGACTCAGTAGACATCTAGATACTATGGTAAATCGCTGCTAAACAATGCATTTGTCTGGTAGTTTAAACCATTTGCTTGAACCAATCTTCCTTTAACCACTTGAGGGGCACAGGGAATCTTCTACACCGACCCTCCACTTGGCCAGATTCTGTGGTAACGCCTTTAACTCTTACCATAATTTTTTTTTAACTTAGTACCTCCCTTCTCTACAGATCTTTTCCACGTGTTGCACAGTCGTCGTTGCGGCGTTTTTCTTGGACTCCAATCTATTTACGCGTTCTACTTGTTACTCTTTAAGATAAATCTAATCTTGTCTCCTAGAGGCCAAGCTCATAAGCTTGGTTTTTGCAGTATTGATTTGAAGCCCTGCTCTGCTACATTCTATACTCAGGGGTTCAGGCATTTAAACTACATAATAGGATAATACGTCAGTAATGACAATTAGGAAATGTAAAGGTGTCAGTATTTAACCTTGTTTAACACCGTTTAGCATTTTGAAGGGTAACCGCAGCTTTCCTTTGCGAACGACGTGATATTGCCCTACGGAGTAGGAATCCTTAATGATGGTGAACCTTTCGTTTTATAAGGACTCTCCTACATAAAGGTGCCTTCTCGAAATCGGCGATTTTTAAATGTAAAGGAGACCTCCATTCGGCGGCATGTTCGATGATAATTCGAAGAGTGCTGATAAAATCGATGCCTGTTCAACATTACGGATGCGCTCGATTGTTTTCTTAATTCGAATTAAGATGATTTCTGTCATCTTTTTGGAGACTGCATTTAAAACAGTGCCAATTGCTACAACTCCTCAGGTCGCCTTTTTGGGAATCTTCACAATTATGCAGAAAGCTCTCGGTTCATGAAATTTGCTGTTCATGTTGATTACAACCGGTGGTTTCCGAAGCTCGGATGAAAAGGCATCCTATGGGCCTAAGGTGTTCTTCAGGATTTCAACAAAATATTCTCCCCACCAACGTCTTACACTTCTTTAGACGTCTTTCTGTAGAGAACGGTATGCAGGTTTTATATGTTGTTTAACTGCAACAGAATTAAGGCGACCTTTAGCCTGCTTCGGATCTAGTATTTTGGAATAAGTTCCATCACTGATTCATCTTCGTTTTATGCTCTCTAACCGACTAATGTGTGCTGTAGCAAAGCTCATAAAATTCTCCTCTACCCTTTCCCATTTTTGGTAGATGGAGTCGCAGGTTTTATAACTTAACGCATCAGCTGGTTTTCGCAATGTGGTGGAATATGCGCTGGAGATATTTGGTATCTTAAACCCCGGCTCATTGAGCCATGGTTTATTTAATATATTTAAACCACTCCTTTTTGAGCCATGGTACATTTTATGCTGCATTACCTGGGCTTATTGATGTTGTGCATAAGCAAAACCGAGCTGTAAATACCAGCGCCACGTTTAAACCTAATATCCATAAGACAATTTCTCCAAGTTTTTGGAGCAGCAACCCAGAATGTTCGTTTAGTGTTAAATCAATGTTAAATCATCGATGACAAGTTGCGCGGAAATGTCAAGGAAGAATCAAGGAAGCATGAGGTCTTTAATGATCCAAAGTGGTCTTAATGCACGGTTTTAGATGTTTAAATGTGAACTATTCACTTCCTCTCCAACTAGTCATAATCTTAGCATATGCACACTCGTTCTACAGAGTTCTCACGTTGTATAGCCATATCGTAGTTCGATATTTATAGCTACAGGTCGTCATCAGAAAATCAATCCGAGATGTCTCAGGCGTAGTAGACGTTCCGTGTGAAGGGGTTAGTTTTAAGATAAACGGGTCATAAGTCTACCTGTCCAATTTTATGTAGAAGGCTGCTCCTTGAGGCGTCACTGAAATAACATATGTTTTGGCTGGAACATATGTTATGGAACTTTTAGGTTAGGTTAGCTGGCGGCCACCGGTAGTAAACCAGTCGACCTCACATGGAACTTGCCACTACAAAATGAACCTCAACCTGGATCATTTTAGCACTGCCATGCACGGATTATTTGTACCAGCCGCAGCTATTGAGGAACTTGGTTAGGTCCTTCAGCTACACGCTGGTGAACTCCTCTAGTCCATTAAGAAAGTGCTTGCCAAATGCCAGAAATCTTCGCCTGGCTAGTCTAGCGCATTCGCAAAGCAAATGCTGAATTCTTTCAACCTCTTCCTCGTCCAGGCAACTCCGGCAGAAATCATTGGCAGGAATACGCATCGATATTTTAGAGATTCCGTCGGTTTCCCTTCAGTAAAAACGCCGTTATATTTTTATTTCACTCTTGCCACATTCTTCTTAACATGTCGCAGGTTGACAGGCCGATCCACCTACACTCGGCGAGCTGAACGGCTTTTAGGTCGATCTCTCTTTTGACTGTGATTAGAGGCCGTCCGATTGATCTGTCTACTTGTGAAGTAGTCATCTGCGAACTTACCCGTCAGATAACTACGACCGGGAATCCAGCAGAGAATCACCCTGTGCAGAGTCCATAAGCTTTCGAGACCGGTACGGCATCTGTGAACCAGCAAAGATTTGATCGTGTTTGAGTCGAGCGCTTTAATGGCCGCTTGATTATCGGTATTCAGGCGAATTTCGCTACGCATAGGTAAAGTTAGTTAAAAAGTTTCTTCCCTTCTCCAACAGTTGGAACTAATTATTTCAAATTTCGCTTCTAAAGACCCGTGAAACTTCCTTCTGGAGAACCCTTTTGCAATGTCCATAATGCGATAACCAACCCTTGTATCTAATCTCGTCTTCTTGATCGTTGCTTTGTTTGAACACGTTAAAAAACTTATCCGAGATCTTTGTAAATTTACTATAATTCGTATTCCACCATGGTGTTGTCGATTTTCTGTTAGCTGTGCTTATATGCTAGAATTTCAAGAATACATACTTTACTTAGTAAATTGGTAACAGTTGCTCATTTAAATGGCTTATCAGTAAGCATTATTTGTAGGTACATTGGAAAACCCACAAAAGTTGCTATCAAAGGTTACGAGTAAGCATATCAACTAAAATTGTGGAATGGAAATTAAAGCCTCCATTGGACGAGTCAAGTTTGGGGATTAAACTTTCATATTCCATAACCTTGCTTGGCATGTATGAGCAATTCAGCAAGAAAAGCTTGCCATTCCAGTTTTTCAGAAGTTGGATACCATTCAACTTTTTGAAACTTGAACGCAGTTATGAACTGGAATAGCCAAACTTGACCCATTTACATGGGTCCCATTTGGGATTGGAAAACCTTCCACGTTCATTGCTCTTTCAAAAGTCCTCGTTAACTAAGACGAAAGACGTGAGCTATAAAAGAGAAGACGTATTAATAAACAGAACAAAAATAACCAATTAAGTCGCCCTCAGCTCCAAAAGACTTCCAACTAATATGTGACCAGTTTCTGTCATCGGAAGGTAACATTAACGGCAGTAGGATTATCAGATCAAGAGGTA
The DNA here is from genome assembly GCA_964036015.1 of Leptarthrus brevirostris. Classification (NCBI taxonomy): domain Eukaryota; kingdom Metazoa; phylum Arthropoda; class Insecta; order Diptera; family Asilidae; genus Leptarthrus; species Leptarthrus brevirostris. The sequence goes on from OZ038373.1 coordinate 15,424,870, forward strand.
CATCCCCACTATGCAAAAAGAGTCTAATCAAGAGAGAGAACAAACAATGCTGACTAAATGGTATTTAGTAAAGAGTTTGAAAAATTTGCAATGAAAGTTTTTTTGACGGGGAAACTTTGACTTTGAAATTTTTACAAATGAAAACCCAATTTCCCACGATACCATCCATAAATTTCCAAAAAACTCTTACTTTCCCACAATCGAAATTGCATGACACAGTTTCCAAATCCGCAATGAAACGAAAATTCAACAATTGACTTTAATCAAAGAAGCAATCACGCCGTCAAAAAAATAAAAGCGCAACCCTTTCCTTCCAAAGCCTAGCTGGTTGCAAAATAATCAAATTTAATGAGAAAATTCACACAACCATAAAAATTCCATTTCTCAAGAATAATCGATCGCAATCAAGACGAAAAGTGATGTCAACCCTTCGACATCGGCAACCTTCATTTAACCCCTAAGACGTAAGAAAAGAAAATTTATCTAGATCACGACCCGGTGCAATCTGGTTAAACAATGTGACAATGTTAGGCCAGATCAGCGAGTGCATCCAATCAACCCTTTTTGAAAGCAAATTTTTTCCTACCGCCGCTTGTCTATACTCCGTGACATTTTCGATCGAATGTAAATTTGCAAGGCCAAATCAAAGGTGAAAAGGGTTTGCCTGATGGAACAAAACACTGATTACCTGTTTCGAACTGTTCAATAAACGTAATAAAAAAGGGTTCGAATCTTCCATTACTGCCATGTTCCGAATATTTTTGCGCAAAAGAATTTTGCCATTCAAACACAATCAGAGGTTGATGCGATCATCCCAGGGACGATTGTCAACAAAAACAGGAACAGAAGCTGCCAACAAAAAGGGTTACGCTAAATTAAATATTAAAGGTCGCACACGTGAGATAAATTTATTCATCCCCTTTGGAAAGGGATTCTGAATTTCGGGTGTAAAGGACCGCCAACTGGGACTCAAGGGTGCACCAATATCTCTTCCAGTGCAGAACACTCCTTTTGAGTTAAAAGACGATCTTAAGAGGAGCGGATAACACGAAGATTTTTAATTGAATTTTCATGAGCCCATGGATTTACAAAGTGTCAAGGATGTGTCAGAGTATTAAGACGCACACCACAAGATCAATAGTTGAAGGATGTGTGTACCCTCCACCCTTGCTGTATTGGATAATGTTGAGATGAATTGTGTGGATGAGAAATTTTGCGAATCGAACTGTGCGATTGTGTCCTTTTGTTATTCAAAATTGGAATCGAAATATCTGCCAATTCTCAGAGCATTTGAAATGAGTCGCAACCTTTATGACCATTGTTGGCGAGTTTTGTGAATAAACAATTGTAAAATGAATCTCAAGCTGATCCTGATCCTGTGAGAAGGTTTGTTGCTTGTCAAACTTTTGTTGAAAATTTACATCTTTCACTGGTCTGTTAGATAGTAACCTATTCAAGAAGAATTCTGGTCTAGTATACTTACTAGATTTTTACGTGCATATGACAGAATATATTATCTTAAGCGTTGAATTAATTTTTATTAGTGCAAAATTGCGTGTGTTCTTTAGCTATTCTTCCTTAATTGTAAAAACGACTCCCAAGAACCACTAAAGCATCAAACATTTTCCTCTACGCATACCTCGCAAAATCGTACAACTTTCAAGACGTATGACAGTTTTTTAGAAATGACATTGTTCACGGGGGTGAGGTAGCTGCATATGTTAAGTGTAGTATTCGTTGCAAGGAAATTTTGAATTCTGATTTTCGATCCTGGAGTGTAGAATATCTATTTTTGGAATTATGTCGTGGAAATTCAAAAATTCTAATCGGTTGTGTATATGACGGGCTGAGAGTAAAAGTGACCTATTTAGAAGATTCGGGCAAAAGTGGCTTAGAAAATGTTACGCGCAAAAACGAATCGCGTGAGATTCCGGGCAAAAACGAGTCGTAGAAAATCTCCGGGCAGAAACGATTTAACTACAAAAAGTAATGCAAAGTTAATGCAGTTAAGTCGTTTTTGCCCGGAAATTTTCTACGATTCGTTTTTGCCCGGAATCTCACGCAATTCGTTTTTGCGCGGAACATTTTCTAAGCCACTTTTGCCCGAAGCTTATAAATAGGTCACTTTTACTCTCAGCCCGTCATATAAGCCTCCTAGAGTTTATTGTTTGGAACCTTTGCATGACTCATTGATGCAATTGTGTTGTTTATCCTATAAATATCATATGTGGTGATTTTAACATCTTAATAATATGGGAATGGAAATAGTTAATAATGAGCCTACTCGATTTCACGATAAAGGAAAATCACTTTTGGATTACATAATAACCGATCGTATGGATTTGGTTACCGGTACGACTCAATTGTCACTTTCAGGAATAAGTGACCACCAAGCTATTCTTGCAGCATTTTCAATTCCTACTTGCGAGCAAAACAGGCATTCCAATAAGATATCTTTCCGATATCTTAAAACTTTAAAAATAACTGAACTCCTTGAAGAAACAAAATTACTCTCTTGGAATCATATTACTTATGTGATGTTAATGAACAAGTTACCTACTTTAATTGGATGATTTCATATTTGTACGATAAATATGTTCCTTTGAAAACTGTTAGACCGCTATTTAAATCACCTTGGATGACCTCATATATAGAATCACTAATGGTCGAACGAAATTATGCTTATTATCGTTGGAAAAAATAACAAATATGCGGAATTTAAAAATAATTTCAAATATTTGCGTAATAAGGTAACATGTGAAATCCGGAACGCCAAAAAAGAATTTTGTAAACATAAATTAGATGCTAAACTTCCGTCGACCAAACTCTGGAAAAATATTAAGAATCTGAATTTTTTCGATCAAGCTGAAAGGAGCTGGCACATTTCAGCAGATGAATTAAATGACTACTTGTTTAAAATAACTTTACCTAAATCTTCAAGTAGTGTCCTCCCCAATTCCTTGATTGATGACTACGACGGAAATTTCTCATTCTCTAATGTTAGTATCCCTGAAATTGTCATGGCACTCAAATCCTTGAAATCGAACGCTATCGGGATGGATAATATTGATTTGAAATTCATAAAAATAATTCTCCCTGAAATTATTTCCCCGCTTAGTTTCATTATTAACACCTCAATTACTAAGAGCGTGTTTCCTCCTGGGTGGAAAATAGCCAAAGTGATACCAGTCAAAAAAAATACCCAAAGCTTCTAATCCTTGTTATTATAGACCGATCAGTGTACTCCCTGTTCTGTCCAAGGTCATTGAAAGGCTGCTATTAAACCGATTAAATGACTATATTAGCACTGAAAACCTTCTGGCTGATGAGCAATCCGGGTTTCGTTGAGGACATAATAATAATAAAATAATATAATAATAAGTTTATTTAAACATTTCATCCTTCTTATAAATATTAACTATTCAGTAACTAAATAAACGTCAACAATGACCCTGAGGTCGTCTGTCGAGTTGGCAATACACAAATTAACTATTCATTTAATATTTTTAATCTAAACTAAGTACAAGAGTAAGCAAGAGTAAACTAAGTACTACGTACAAGAGTGAAGGGAAAATTAAAAACACGAGTAAGAAAAACAAACAAATAAAAAAATACAGGAAAACTGACTAAATAATTAAAATTAAAAGTTAAAAGGAAAAGGCAATTCATAATTCATAAGAATATATCATATTAATTACTAAATAAAGTATATAAGAACTAAAATTTTTATACAGCGGATTCAGAAATATCAAGTGTGTATGTACTTAAAAATTAAACTCCTGAATCAAGATTTGCCGATATTTCCAGGCTAGCTTAGCATATTGAAAAAGAGTTTCGAATTTTTTTCCATTCAGAGTTACGATGACTTCGCTTTCGATTAGATAGGTCTTTCCAAATGCTAAAACTCTAAACTCTTTAAGGATTTGCCAGGTAGTGCAGCAAGTTTTCGTCTTCATGCAAATTACAGAGCGAGCCTTCTGTTCGCCAAGGGCTAGCATTTAGATGCAGCATTCCACATCTGTACATGAAAATAGTCCGTATCTTCAAAACTGAAAAATCATCTCTAAAATAGGTCATGTCTCCCAAACTATAATTCAATTTATCATAAAGTTCATGACGAACTGTCTGCCTTGCTCTATCCTGCGCCTTTAGCCATAACCATTTACTTTCCTTATCTAGAATTTCCATTAATAGAGGTGTTAAGATTTCAGTGTTCTGCCAAGATAAACCAATCTCCACTCCATGCTTTTCAGCCAAATTTAAGCTCTCCCCGTACCAGTAAGATTTGTTCTCTATAGCTTTCTTAGCTAAAATATAAGGCAGTCTTCTTTCATGATAAGAACTTAGTACTTTGATTAAATTGGTAAAATGGCATTTCAGAGTATATACAGATTTGACAAACCTGTTTCTAGTGTTAGCGCGTAGTTGGGTGTTTTTCGAGGTAGTATGAAAAGTTTTTTAATGAAAAATCTCTGTAACTTCTCTACTTCTTCGTGTTCATTAAAGCCCCAGACTTGTGCTCCATAGCAAATTTTTTTTATTTATTTTTTTGTAGGGAGGTGAAATACTTAATGCACGCTGGGGCACCCCGTTCCAGCAGTGTCGGACTCCTGTGGCGCAGTTAACCAACTAAAACACTTCCCTTGCTCTCCGGACACTAGCCTGGAACCGTTTTCCACATTACTTCAAGCTAGGTCCTTTCCTTTAGCCCGTCATTCGACCATCTCGTCTGCGGCATCCTGCTCGTCTAGGTCTTTCTTTTTCCTGTGCAGGACATCTTCCGCGTACCTGACTTTGCGATTCCACGTTTGTTCGTCGGCGATCATGCCTTGGACTATATTTTCCGGGGAGATAGCCCCTCCTAGGTGGACTCTTATCGCTCCCCTCACGGGAGCCCATCTCTGACACTCAAAGAAAGTGTGTTCTGCGGTGTTCGTTTGACCTGGGCAATAGAGACACTCCGGTGACGCTACTTTTCCCATTCGGTGAAGATACGTACGAAAGTACCCGTGGCCACTCAGGAGTTGGGTTATGTAAAAACCTACCTCTGTCGATCCAGGGGCCCAGATCACTGATGAGCCTCGCTGTCCATCGTTCCCTGTACTCTTCTCTCCATCTTTGTTTCCACCTTTCCATGGTGTATGACCTTTCCTCTCTGCGTGTATGACCTTTCCTCTCTTCCACCCCTGCAATCACCAGGACAGCCGGTTCGGAGATAGTGCGGTACACTGAGGCCACTCTCAGGGCTGCGCGCCTTTGTACCTGGCCAAGTCTCTTCCGATATTGCTCCTTACTTAATGCTTCCGCCCATACCTCCGCACCATACAGTAGGGTTGACTGTACTGTTGTCATCAGGAGGCGGCGATTGCTCGAGCTTGGACCTCCCACGTTGGCCATCAGCCTGCTCAGTAATGTGACGCCTCTTGCTGCTTTAGCTGCAGTTTCCTTTATCTGCTGGAAGAAACTCATCTTGGTGTCAAGTGATCTTTCATGGACAGTTTTGAGTTTAAAGTCATTCCTAGATACTTATATTTACTAACAACCTCAATATTTGTTCCTTGATATGTCCATTTTTCTGATCTTGCTCTTCGGCCACCTCCTTTTGGAATATCACGATCTGAGACTTATTTAAATTGAGGAACAAATTCCAATTTCGACAATATTCTTCTAAGTTATTAACCATTCCCTGTAGTTCCGCTGGTTCCTCTGCCAAGAAAACCAGATTGTCTGCGTATAGTAGACTCTTTATGACTAATCCGTCCACATTAATTCCTCCGTCCATATTATCATCTATGTCATTAATAAATAATGCAAATAAGAGTTGACTTAGCAAACATCCCTGTCTAAGACCAGAATTCGTAAAGAATTTTTCCGATAGAACACTCCCATTCCACACTTGTGAACTTGTATTCCTGTATAATTTTTGAAGGAAATTTATGAATTTCGTAGTTATTCCGAGGTTATTACGCTTATAAAAAAGTGCAGCTCTATTTGACGGGCTGAGAGTAAAAGTGACCTATTTATAAGGTTCGGGCAAAAGTGGCTTAGAAAATGTTCCGCGCAAAAACGAATCGCGTGAGATTCCTACTTAACTGCATTAACTTTGCATCACTTTTTGTAATTAAATCGTTTTTGCCCGGAAATTTTCTACTATTCGTTTTTGCCCGGAATCTGAGGTTACAAATATTATCTATGGGTGAGTACCCTTTTCTGAATCCGGCTTGAGATTCTTTAAGAACAGTATGGGTTTCTTCCCATGTTACTTGTCGATTATTTACAATACCAGTCAAAAGCTTTGCAACTGCGTTCATCAATGAGAGTCCTCTATAATTTTCAGGTAAGTTCGGATCTCCTTTTTTATAAATGGGGAATATAATTGAGGTGGTGAAACTTTGCGGCATTTCTTCACTGTCGATTATGTTGTTGAAAGCTTTTACAAGTTTATTCAAAAATTCCTGTGGTGCATGTTTGAAAAATACATATGGTACTTGATCAGGACCTGCTGCCTTGTTCCCTTTTACTTTACTGAGGACAGTTAGCAGTTCACTTATTGAAATTTCGCTGTCCAATATTGCATCAATAGTGTATGGTGCAGTATATGAAATTGCATTGGCATAAAAAGGGCGGTTCGGCAGTTCTTCAAAATGGCTTTTAAAGTAGGCTATGGTGATATCGTTTCCTGTCGTGAATCTGTAGTTACGTAGTTCTTTTACCAATGACCAAAATTCCTTACTATCTTGTGAGTTGGCGAGCTTGCATGCTAGTTCCTTGAAGTAAGTAATTTTTTTCGCACATATTTTTGAAAGAGGCATTTTCCCTTAGATACATACGTTTTTCGAAATCCGTTTAGCCACCTAAAGGATTTTTTCAGACTCCCAGTTATTGCAATTAAGGTATGTTGGAAGAAGAATAATATTCACTCTATTAGCTGTAATAGATAACACCATGCCTGCCATAAGACGCCGATCTTACCGCACCTACCCAACAAAGCTCATAATCCATAAAGTACTTCTTATAATTAATGAAATCATCTTCAACTACGTGTGTTTCATATAAAAAGAAGACATCATACCTATGAATAAACTTAAGGAAACCTGGAAATATTAACTTACTCTTTAATCCTATTACATTGTAAGATAAAACATATAAATCCGAATCTTTATATCGCAAATCATTGTAATTTAATTCCTGATAATCGCTTAATTCTAAAACTCGACAGACTTCGCTTCTCTAATCTAAAGTATTTATATTTTCGATTCCGTTCCTCCTAAAATCGTTCAGGACATAGTACTGCTATTTCCCTCTTGCATTTGGTCGAAGTAATTAGGAAAAATATAGAAGTTAGAAAACCAACGCTGCTTTGCCTCCTTGATTTCACTAAGGCATTCGATAGCGTAGACTTTATAATATTATGTGATAAGCTGAAGCACCAATTTAACTTTAGCAGCTCAACTGTTAAGTATATATATTCATACCTTACTGATCGTAATCGGGGGGTAAAAGTGGGTGAGGAATTGTCTGTCAGTTTTTCTGGAGTACCCCAAGGCTCGATCTTAGGCCCTCTACTATTCAGCGTATATATATAAATGATTTAGTCAATATCCCTGAGTATTGTTCCGTTCAGCTTTATGCTGATAACGTTCAAATGCTTCTGCCAATGCCATTGGACAACTTTGCTTCTGCGGTCACCAAGTTCAATTCTGATTTGTCTTTGGGCCATTAAGAACAAATTACTGCTAAATCCTTAAAAAAACGCAAGCAATAAGTTTATATAAAAATAATATTGATTATTAACAAGTACCCTTACTGATCTTGAATGGATTACCTATTATTATTATTGCCTATTCGGAGACTGCTCGAATCCTAGGTGTTCTTTTTGACACAAAGCTTAGTTGCAATAAATATATTGATTCCGTGGTGAATAAGGTCTACGGTGGGTTGAGGAATCTATGGATATATTCTGCTTATACACCTCGCGATATTCGAATGCAGCTCGTAAAATCCTTACTACTACCTTTTATTACATATGCTGATGTGATATTTTGCAATCTTAATACTAATTGTCGTGCAAAACTAAATGTAGCATACAATTCTTGTGCTAGGTATGTGTATGGCCTGAGACGTTTTGACCATGTTTCGGAATTCACTGCAACTATCTTGTTGTTCTGTCCATTTCCGATTAGATGATGGTTTGTTAATTTTTAGAGGATAAAATCCTTATAGGAATGTTCCTTGTTGTCACAATATGGCTTAAATTCCTCTGCTGGTTAAATTCAGGTAGTTTTCAAGCCAGAGAATATATTGGGTTATAAAGTCGCGAATTATTTAGTGCCTCCACGATTAAAAGAAGACCATAACCAAACAATTTTTATAGTTTATAATTAGCAGCAACAAAGTATTCTTAGGAAACGTTTTCCTTTTGAAATGTAATAAAATTTAGAACATTTGCCACCTCGATATCATCACCGTAAAACAGGAAATGCATCCTTCGCATAAGAAACGCATCAAAGTGGTTGTTGGCGTTGATCATAAAAGCCTTCCTAAAAGGTCATATAAATGCTTTATTAGTTTGAAACGGCATGACTTATAAAAGACCAGTCAGAAAGTTAACAAAAAAAAAAAGAATTGAAAGAATAAAATTAAGAAAAAAAGACGTTCCGAAAAAATTCCTTAAGATAACAACAGCAACAGGAAGAACAAGACAACAAAGACCGATCACAAAGGTTTTATCTCATTTGTTGGTGTGTCACAAAAATAATATCCAGGTGAGTTTAAGGGCAAGAAGCAGAAAGGAACAAAATGAAAAAATAAAAAGAGCATAACACGTTCAGGTAACTAACTTTTGAGACCATAATGGAGGAACACCTTTAATACAACAATAACAAAATTGAAATTTAGGTGCCAGAATGTCTGGTGTGGTCAAACGTTGGTATTTATGTGATATGATGTACGGCAACGGGTATCCAGCGGCGGAGTTTCCCCTAAATCCCTTAAGTCTTTAAGATAAGTACAAGACTACAAAACGATCGATCCGCTTACCTTAAACGCTGCCACTGATCTTTAGGAATGTCTATGTGTCGTTTAGTGTGGGTTCCACTTCATAGAATTTGTCTTTTATTCGATCCGACAATCAAGATCTTCCTGTAAGATGTTTTAGGTACGATTACACTTTGAAAGATATTGAAAAAAAAACGCACGACATCTTGTTACACGTCATGTTAAAGATGTTAAAGAAGCGACTTTTGGTGTTTCAATGACCGATTACAGGGAAGACATAAGTTTTTAGTGTTAATCGAATTTGTGAGCCCGGAATTGTATAAATTTCAATAAATTAATAATTCCGGCCGGCAATAAATTTAATTATCATGAATTAGGAGGAATGGTTAATTGGTGGTTTTTTGGTCTAAATTTTTGAAAAACACATTATGTGAACCTGAAATGTTAAGAAAGATTTCAAACCACTAAATTCACTTTAAAACGATTTTAATGAGTAGCTTGCTCTTACCAAGCACTAATCAAACAGGAGCTAACGTCCCTGGCTAAGGCTTTACACTGTGCAACAAATTGATAAATTAATAAGAACATTGCAGATTTAGCGTGACTCACTACAATAATTTTAAACACGTGTAAAGAAACCTTATCCTGAGTACAAAGTATTTTCATTTCATTTCCGTGATACCTTTCTCCATCCAAAATTGAACGAACGATATAAATCATTTGATCGTTTAAATTTCGACATAATTATCCTAACAGAGATGATGCAATACAGAGGAGTTTTTATTCCTTTTTCATGATGTATCCAAATCCCAGGGGTCAACCCTATAATGCGTTAGCATGGCTTTTGCCGCAAGTAATTAGGTTAAGGGGAATGACGGAACTCAAAAGTCTTCCTTAAAGAGATATGTAAACCTGATGATGGTGGCTTGAATATTTTTATTAAAAACACATGGGGAGATCGAGAGTCGAACCATCCCACCATGGCGTTTCGATCGTGCCATTTAACCAATTAAACCACCTGCGTTCTTAAGCTTTTCTTAAGCTTCTTACTGTTAGCTCTTATTAAGCTTCTAACTGTAAGCGATATCCTTCGAAGAATATTTTTAGAAATTCATATTGATTCTAATTATGATCCATCTCGTCTTCAAAAGTAAAGTGATATTTCGTGTGTATCTGCATCTTTCCCGTCAAAATTTTCAATTGGAGTGTATTTATTTTTCGATTTGTTCCTGCTCCTTAAAAAGTTGTATAAGTGCAAGAATAAAGGCGATTTTTTTACTGGTTCCAAATGAAGTGCTGTGCTTAAAATGCGAAGCATAGTTGAGAGAATGCCAAAAGCGATTTCTATAACTCTGCGAGCTCTACTCAAGCGATAATTTTTTTTCTATATGATGTTGTCAAAGCTCAAAGCCTGCTTCCCTAAAGAATCTCAGTAAGGCTAAACAGTAACCTGGTTATTCTTGACGTCACTGCAGGGTACTCGGGTAGAATATGTCTAACTGATGCGATTTCCTCCGGATCTCTACAGCTCTGACAAAAATCATTTGCCAATCGACCCAACCTTCTGGCACATTAACCTTTGGCCCAGTGTCCCGTTAAACCCCCTACCAGATTGCTGGTGTCGGCTCTGCTACTATTAAGAAGTACTTCAGTATTAAGGCCACAGTTGTCTGGCGATGCAACAAGTGTCTCGGTTTGTGCACCGATGACTAGTCTTCGTCACTAGCAGGCAGCCTAGTATTAAAGCTCCTTTTGAAGGTTATACCAGGAATTCAGTAGTCCGTCTCTATTCTGTGTTCGATGCAGTCAAACTTCGGAAGGATGCTAGAATGCCCGTTTAATCTCTCCTTCCCACAACATATAGCCTTCAGTCTGGCTGTGCTAATCGCTGCAATACTTTGACAATATATATCCACTGGCAATAGGTCGAGCATGACCTCCGAACCTGCTGTGGGCGTAGTTCACAAGCACCCAGTTATATCCAGACCGGCAGCTCTTTGTACTTTCGATAGCGTTACCAAGCTACATTGCTTATACAGTTCTGTCCACCAGACTAGTGAGTCGTAGCAAAGAACCTGCCTGACTATTGCACTACCAATGTACCACTTTGAGTTTTAATTCCCATTTGAACCCCAATGTTCTTTTATATGCATAGAAGGCCACACTTACTGCTATGTACTCTTCTGTATTCCTCTTCAAGTTATGTTTCGAGTATAGTATTAACCCCTCAAACCACTGTTCGAGGCCCGTTTTTCCAGTTTTCCGAGCGCATACTCGAGCCTCCTCTTCATACTGCTCTCCTCGTAATTGATTCGTCCATGGATGAGCTAATTGTTCAGCTGAGAATCGGCCCAGCCACATAGGCCCTTATTAATACCAATCTTCCTCAGCCGGTTTTAGATCACTTCCGTCGTAATCTTACTGAACGCTTCCTCGGACGTCCAGGAAAGCACTCAGGGTGTATTCCTTAAACTCCAGAGAACCTTCAATCACCGGCATCACTTCGTGCAGCGCCTCTCTACCGGTTTCCCTTTAGTATAGACATACTGGTTTTTTTTAAATCTGACAGCTCTGCCTTACCTCTCTTATGTGCATATCCAGTAGCCTCTTTAGCATTTTGAGCATGTAGGATGAGAGACTTATTGGTCTATAATTTTTAGCTACCACATGGCTCGCTTTTCCCGTTTTGGTAACGAAGATAACCCTCAATTCTCGCCAAGCTATTGGTATGTACTCTAGCCAGAAACAGCTTCTGTATAATGACACCAGCCGTTATATGACTTAGTGCCTTCTGGAGCATAATTGGCCTTAACCCATCAACTCCAGGGAATTTTAGTATGGTATGTTATGGTACTCACGCTGACTATGGATTTTATAAAGTCCCAAATCCCGTCAACTTTGGAGCCCACCGAAAGCATTCGGTTATTTTGGGCAACGTCCCCAATCCCCGTAAAGTGAGTATCGAAGAGTGTATTCATCAGCAACTCGTTTGTACTGGTCCAGACTCCATTTTCCCTTCTTATTGAAAACGGAATAGGCGGGTCCTTAAACAAGACTCTTCGAAGTTTGGATACCTCGGCATTTGCTTCAATAGATTCAAACTACCTCCATGAGGACCTTTTTGCTTATCTTGTCGCCGTTTTAAAGGATCTTAGACTATTCTTATATCTGCACCAGTCTATTTGCACCCTACTACGGTTAGCTTCATTTAAGAGTCTACGCGATTGTGTCCTATGCTTAACCAAATCCGCATTCCACCATGGTAGTCTGGACAGTTTTAAAGGAATGCTTCATTTAACACCTCGGTAACAGTATTGACCACTGCCTGTTCCGTTGTTGTACGTGAAACATATCTTCGTAATGCATTGACCGATTTAGATAATTTTTTGTTGTGTAAAGTATGATCCTAATTGCTAATAATGGACAACATTTGGTACCAGGTTATTGGGCGGGAAGGGGGGGGGGGTAGTCCAACTTCGTAACGCGTTGACCGATTTGGATGATTTTTGTTTTGATGTGTAGAACATGTTGCTGTACGGGGGGGGGGGGGGGGTGGATGATTCTTTTTTGTTCTATACAATATGATCCTCCATTGCTACTATGAGGAAAAATGTTAACTTAGGGTTGGGGTTATTCTAAAAGCATAGAGTACCTCTCTATTTATATTCTGACAAAAATTGTGAATTGTGAGGGTTGGCGCCTAGCTTCATAAGACATAGGACGATTTTGATAATTTTAATTCTGTGGAACAGAAAACGTTACCTGAACGGTAAATAATGAAAATTTTGTATATAGAGTGACTACGATTATTCTCTGACTACGATGATTCTCTCTTGATGTACAGAGTACGGTGGCGCGCTAGGCCCATGGTAAGAATTTTCTATCTAAGATGAGGATATGAAAGAGTGAACGTGACTAATTTCGTAATATGTTGTATATATGAAGACACTAAAAAGTGAAAAGTAAAATAGCTTTTAAAAAACAAGTTGAACTGACTTCACAAAAGCACTATAAAGCATAAAATAATTTTAAATTATATATCTATTACGACATTTTGAAGTCGGTGCAAGTTTAGCAAACAAAACAACTACCCAACCACAATCGAAAACACTATATAAAACTACCTGAACGTTTCAGCTCACAGGATCATAAGGAAGGATGATTAAATAATTTTGTTGTAGTTGTTTTGTTCGTTTTGTTGAAAAATTGAGGTGAGAATGCGTCAATGACATCAGCATTTGTCTTTAGTTCTGGTTAAGACAGTGTACAGTTTTTTGTGTGTGCAAGGATTGGTTAATCTATGATACAAAAATAAATGAAATAATAACGAAACGCTTGGTGCTAAAGTGGCCGAACTTGTCATATTGGGCTTGTATTTAGAGTAGGCTGTGGCTTTATCTATTTTGACACGCCTGAGGAACTGAATTGTGATAACGCCTCCCCCATTTTTCGCTGTATGTTTTTGTCGACGATGTGGCCAAAGACTAGGGGACAACTATTTTATGCGTTAGCATAGGAAGTGAGGCAACTTGAATGTCTTGTTTTTTCTCTAGCTCTCGTAGACAACTCGCGGGGAGACCTGGTCTCGAACCCGAAAACCATGGAATTGTGGTAAAATCGCTCAACGAATTGATCCAACTCCGTCTCCAAATTCTATTGTATTTGCAGATAATGCAAATCGGCGTCTTATTTTATTCGTTTATTAGATCTAACACATTATTTGACTTTGTACCTGAAAAACGAAATTTGAAGTTTGAAATTTTTATAAACTTTCTCGTTATGGTAATATTCTCCATTGTTATTATGATTGTTGTATAGAACATCTTGCTTCATTTCTATCAGGAAAAAATGCTGACTTTAGAGTGGGAGTTGGCTGCATCTGAATTCGATTCTGTTTAAGATTAGTTATTGGTACTATGATAAAAATTTTGAACCTAGAGTGGGGATGGGGATAAGGAGCGGAGTTGTCCAGTACTCTGTACTCGGGGACCGATTTAAATGATTCTCTTTTGCTGTATGCTACACTGCCGAACTAGCCCCATGGAAAAAAATTTGTATCTCGAGTTAGGTTATAGCGAATAATTTCGTAAAGTGCGGCCGGATTTGGATAACTCCATGTCCTTTTTATACGTTTATACGATGTGGCCAAATCCCCAAATCCTAGGGGACAACCCTTTGATGCGTTAGCATGGCTTTGGCCGGAAGGGAATTAGGGTAAGGAAGTGAGGAAACTTGAGTCTTGTTTTTGCATTGCTGCGAGCTAGACAACTGCCGAGAGACGGAGTGGATTATTTTAATTTCTTAATAAAAGCTCAAGGGGTCATATGGTCTCGAACCCGGGACCCATGGCGTTGGTCGTGCCGCTCAACGGATTGATCCAACTCCAATAGAACATCTTGCTCCATTTGTATTACGGCTTCACGGCACCGAAAAATTGGCATATCTGATATGCAAGGTGAAGATGATCTTGTTCTCGTCGCAATCTCGGCGCGAAAAAGGCCAATTTTGGTCCGGTAAGAAAGGGGAATTTCGGTGGGAAAACAAGGAGCGGACAAGGTAACAAGGGCTATTGGGAATAAAACGCAAATATCTGCTGTAGGAAATAATGCAGCAAGAAGCGAATGAAGAAAGCAGTGTATACTTATATGCCCCAAAAATCATACAATTGACACTTTTCGGAGCGACATAAATCTCGTCTACTCGCGTCTCCTCAATCTCGCTCTTTTTAAGGGGTTGTTCTACTGAGTCTTACGTACAAATAAATCGAAATTAAGATATCTAGAAATTTTTTATATTTCATTTGTAAGTTAAGGCCAGTACAGTAAACCTTCGTAAAATGGAGTTAATAAATTATTTCATGTACTAGATGATGACTGGTCCGACTATCACCGAAATCTTTATTTTTAAAACATTTTTTCAGACATAGTTGATACTTCTCTTGAAAAGGACATCTTCGAAAGGTCTCCATGTACATCATATTCGTCGTGGCCAAGCATCATCGAAACAATCATCTGATTCATTAGTAGGAGAATCATCAATAGACATCTTTCCATTGTGCCCAGAAGAATAGAAAACTTTTGTTATTATTTCATTTGCATTCGTTCCTCTCAAGGACCGTTAATATTGCAAGCATTCACCGGGGTAGAAAAAAAAGCACTCGTTAAAAGTATCCTCATCAAATAGCAAGAAATGACATCAGCAAGCCATTAATCCCCCAGTTCCAAACACCTCTTCAAATCAAAATCTGTCAGACGTTCAGATCGCGGTATTATTTAGGCGATCGATAAGCGACAGGAACAAAGGTAAATCATCCAGGGATTACCTTAAAGTGTTGCCTCTTTATGTCTTATTTCGTTTTGTTGTTGGTTATTTAGAGCCGCATCTATCGATTTCTTGATCATTGATTCCAAGGTGTTTTTAATTTATGCGCTGAACATTCCTTGCCCAGCATGATGTCCATGTCTACGTCCACCTTCTTACATCGGTGACTCTCTCATTCTTTGAAATGCATTCCACTGTGAAGTGGATCGGATTTTGTCTATAGTATTCAGAAGTTTTCTCTTTTATTAAAAAAAAATGATGCAAAGGTGTTATATCTGTCGACTTATTATCTTTGGTTCGTTTTAGAAGTTATTCCGGTGATGAAAGAATCGAAAGTTTTGCAATTTTTAATATTAATGGATTTTTATACGGCCCCGATTTATTTTCTTACCGATTAAAGCCTGACTCAGACTATACCCTAAGCAGGACCCATCTGGCAGAAATGCACTTTAGAACATATTTAATTTTCAAAGAAAAAAAAAACTACCGAGAACAGCTCACCTCATTACATATTTCCAAATATTTAGTGGCTGTTATATCCCAAACGAGAAAGATTATGCAAATCCTTTCTTATTATCCGTTGAACAAATCTTTTCAATCCAAATCTTATATTGTCTAATAACAAAGAATTCTTGGGAAGAACACCAATGGAAAACAATAGACGAACTCATTACACGTGCAAACGTAATGGCATTTTCACACAATTGATAGTATTTTCACAGCACATAGTAACTATTCAACTAGTATTATAGACCAAGGTTAGGAAAATCCCTGCAGTCCTTACCAGACTGCATGTCTCTGCCACAGAATCTCAATGTTCAGTGTCTTCATTGTCTGCATTTCGGCACCTTTCAAGACAATGACGGGTATAAAATGAAATCTCCTTTAAAACGAACAAGAATCTTTTCTTTTTACCTGAGGATAACTTCTTAAGCTGGCATTATCCTCCAAGTATCCTGTTTTATTTCATTATTACCGTGAAATTACTGACGGTAACTGCTATTTGGAATTCGTGATGTTTCCGCGTTTTCAATGGGAATGCAAGAATTTCGAAAAGTTTAGCAGGCAAAGTGTGAATTTTGCATTTTCAGAAAATTAGCTAAGGCTGGCTACTACAATACATATCAGTACAATAAGGATTAACCTTAAATTTAGAATTAGAAGAATAATTCTTCGATAATTGGCTGAAGTTGGGTTTCAGCTACTCCCTGGAATGGCCGAACTCGATGTAGGCAGCATATCCATCAAATAGGCTGGATATAGAGGCGATAGGCTCATGCATTCCAAACAGCGTTCGGTGATGGAGCACATTGAGAAAGTCATGACTCTGTCAGGTCCAAACTGGGTCGGAGATGCTCACGTTGTTTAGTAGTCCGGCGGAGTTGATTGATACCTGAAACTAATCATACAAAAAAAAAATTACTTTAGAGACCTTGCTCCTAGAGACCTCTGTTCAGGAGAGTCGAGGCAAATCAGACAGACACCTAGCAGGAAAGGGAGAAATATAGGTAGAATCGCGCCAGGGGAGACCGCAAAGAGCGAACCTGAGGAATTTGTGTTGGACTGATCCAATCCGGTTAATGTCGACGGTTAAGTAATCATCCTAAATTGGGTTGGCGTACTCCAGAATAGGTATAACGAAAGTACAGAAACGAAACCTCATTAAGTAGGGATTGTCAAGCACCCCAGACCACCTTTTAACGAAGCCGAGCATAGAATTGGCTCTGCTAACTAATAAGTCAACGTTGTCTTCGAAGGAGAGACGAGAATTGAAAACCCTGTCGGTCCTGCGAAAAGCGTAACCGCGCATAGATAGGTGAAGAAAATGAGACGATTTCTACGCGAAAAGGTCATCACTATGCATTTGCTCAAATTAAATGGAAGACAGTTGTTGAAGAACAAGTCGTGAAAAATACGCTTATTGGAGCTCAGTAGAGTTCTGTCGTCGTAGACGGAGACCGCACGGGAGATGTTAGCAGCGTCAGTATAACACAGGGTTCTGGAGCTGGGGAGAAGCAACAAGACATCATTAACATAAATTTTGAATAGCAGCGGATCGAGGATGTTACCCAGAGGCACCCCAGAGGTGGCTGAGATTTTGCAGATTACGGCGCCCCGAAACAATTATTTTGTATTGATGTGGGTACGAGATGTTCCGGCAGCAACCGGACAGGTAAAATGATAGCCGGTGTTAAATCGAGCAGGTAAAGCTTATGATTGCGGTTCCATGGTCAATGCTATCAAAAACCTTACTAAAGCCAGTGAATGTGCAGTCGACCCGCATGGCCGATTCAATCAAGGGCAAACAATGATGCGTGCATTCGAGTAAGTTGGAGGCGGTTGATTTATCCTTAATGCAACCGTGCCGGAAATACCCCTTGAACAATCTACAGTGAAAGCGTAGTACGCTGCTTATTAGCCTCGAAAACCTTTGCAACATGGCACAAGTTGGCGTTAGGGCTATAATTAGATATGTCGGCCTTGTCGCCCTTCCTATGATGGGAGATTATCACAGAATCCTTCCAGAGTCCGAGAAAGCAGTCACTGCGTAAAGAAAGACTGTACAAATAATAGATGACAGTAGTTACCATGAAGTATCACCTTCTTAACAACCACGCAGAAGCAACATCGGGAATATATAAAAACACATCAGGAAGTTGCCACAAAGAGCTGCGTCATCAAAAACAAAATCTTTAGATTCAAGTGATGTGAGCGGAAGCTTTGTCAAGTGAGTGTATTCAGAAAAAGCGATATCACAATAAGAATCACAGAAAACAGCATTAAAGAAGTCAGCGAATAAATTGGTCACCTCAAGGGTCATATTTCTCAAAATCACCTAGTCTAAGGGAGGAAGGATAGGCGTCACTACGTCGATTTAAGTTAATAAACCTCCAAAACTGCCTAGGAATGTTGTGTAATGTGGATCTAGTTTTAGATAGTAATCTGATTAGGGCTTCACGGCACCGAGACAAGACCGAGACTTTGGCAGATCTCGGTCTTGGTCTCGTCAAGGTGAAGACGATCTCGCTCTCGATCTCGATCTCGGCGAGATAAAGGCCAGTCTCGGTGCGATCTCGCTCTCGGTAAGATACAAAAAGGGTATTTCGGTGGAATAACGGGGAGCGAGGACAAGTGATATATCTATGTATATATGCATTTTCTTCATATTTCCATCGTCAAAATAAGGTATCAAAGGCTCTTGTTTGCTATTGGGGATAAAGCGCAAATATCTGAAGAAGGAAATAATGTAGAAAGAAGCGATTGGGGAGAGCAGTGTATACTTATATGCCCCATAAATCACACAATTGGAATTTTTCGGAGCGACATAAAAGCTGAAACAACTAAAAAAAAATTTCCACAATAAAATGATAAAAACTAATATCTCGTCCACTCTCGTCACCTCAATCTCGCTCTCGGTATCGTACTGTTACCAATGATATTGGTCTCGCTGCCGGTCTCGGTATCGTGTCGAGACCGATACCGGCAGCGAGATTTATCTCGAGTATCGTGAAGCCCTAAATCTGATGTATGACACCTGTAAATCGGAAGGGAACCGAAGGTGGAGATCGTAGGGAAGATAGGTAGTCCTCATTGTACATGGAAGGGCAGAATCTGTTCCGGGCCTTGTTCTTAAGATTTTTACGTTGTCTCAAAAGGCCATATATCTAGGGCTGCGACGAACTTGGTAAGCCAGAAAAGGAAATCGGCACACACTGCGTGAAACAGGTATACAGGACGTTGTAAAAAGAGTCAACATCTTGCTTATGTAGTACCAAGCCCATCATAGCCCAATATCCAATCATTTATGGTGTAGAAAACAGTTGACCTGAAATAGAAGGAGCAATCGTTTCAGGAAAGGAGAAGCTATAAGCAGCATCAAGGCATAAAAGAATCTGAAGTGTTGGATGGTGAAGGGCTTCGGGACCAGGGGTCCGGCACCCACTTACGAACGTGCCACCTGGAAGTGTGAAATGGTTCTTTAAAAGCGTTTGAATCAGATTATTTTTCCGAACAAAATGTTAAAAAAAATAACTCTGTTATCAGCTGAATGACTCGATTTTCGAAAAAATAATTGAGTTGTTCATTAAAAGTTTTGAGGGGCTCACTTCACCTGGGCTCCCCACTGGCTAGTGCCCTGTCCCAGTATGATGAATATTGAATAATATGAAATTTTTTTTTGGAGGAAGGGAAATCTATTTACGGACAGAGTGCCGGACTCCCATCCGAGATCGGGTGGACTACCGGCTAAAACCCCTCCTGCCAGTTCCAAGCACACTAGCCCGGGACCGTTTTCCACTTTATTACTTCCATTTTAAATCGGGCTGGGCTTTTTCGCTTAGCCCACGATTCTTCTAGCGCGGCAGGACCTAAGTCGCAGCCTCCCGGTTCTTGGTGCGGAGCCTATTTTACAAGAACGACGCTACCAAGCGCCAATTCTTCTCTCCTTCTAGCATGTGCCCCACTGTTGTCCGGCGAGTTTCGAAATCGATCATCATCCTTGGGCATGTAGCGGCAGACTTCGTCTCCACACGCTCTTCCTCGACAATTAAAAGCAGAATGTTATTGATCTAGCCCGTGGCTAGCCATCTACACCATCACCATGTTAAATTTCAGCTGCGCCAACTCGACGGTGCGGGCTGCTATCATACTGCGACGTTGTCTGCGTGACTAATCAACCTCACCTACTTCGGCATCTCCAGTCGCAGCAGTCCATCGTAAGCCACGTTCCAGAGGTTAGGGCCTCTAGGTCACGCGTTGACCATCCTCAGTCGCATAAACCAGGGATCGGTCTTGCAGGTAGTCACGAATAACTCGCATGTGATATTCGAGATCTAAGTGCGTCCGCCTACCTTGCCAAGTTGAACGCGTTTTTCACATCGAGGGTGACGAGAAGGACGAACCGGCGAGAGTGGTGGTTTCCCTCTTAAGCCCCTCTCACGGTGTTCACCACCTCCTCTATGGCTTCTATATTGGAGCGTCCCCGCCGAAAGCTATCCTGTCGCTCGAGCAGATCACCAGCATTCCTAATCGCTGAGAGTAGGCGCGGCTGCATCAGCTTCTTTAGGATCTTTCCCACCGTATCCAGCATGCACAAGGGACGATATGACGCCGGAGCCGTCACATCGCTCTTGAATTTGCTGAGGAGCACAAGGCTTCCACCGTTGGCATAAGGTCCTGTCGTAAGGCACGAATTATGCATCCTGAGCAGAGGCTCGGAAAGTGCGCGATTGCCGGATTTCAAGGCCTCTATAAGAATTTCGTGCTGGGGCTTTACGGTTGCGAAGGGAGGACACCGCAACCTCAGTTATTCCTCGGTGAAGGAAGGGATGTTTACAATCTCCATTTTAGGGGGCTCTACATATGAGCGTCAGAGGGGAAGAGTGCATCGACGATCCGGATGGTCATCTCCTCGCTCATACGGCTCGGGTCGTTCCCAGCTTCTTGATCACGGATCGGCATCTACCTCCTCCTCCAATTTCCTACGTTGGCTGACCTTGCTCCGGTTGATGGTGTACCTACCGGAGCATCTTCAAAATTTTTTTCATAGCGATGAGCGAAAATAAGCAAAAAACCGATTCAAATCGGTCCTCTTCACTGTTAATTCTTTTATAATGAGATAAATGCAAGAAGCTCTTGTTTGGTTCCTATTCTGTCTGACTGATTTGTTCGGATATGACGCAAGCATTTGTTTCTGAATGTCTGTGAGCTCCTTAATGTTGGATTCGAATAGCTCAATTTCAGCTTTACTGAGATTTCAATGGATATTCATGTTCATAGTAGCTCAAATAATGCATCTCTTGATTTTCGTAGATGGAAGTTCTGAAGAACCTCCAGATTTTGTAAGAACAGTGCTGTTGGGGAATTATGGCATTCTCTTATTTGACGTATTAAGTCCCCAATCCATACTGAGGATGTAAGTGCGATTTTAATCTTTCAGCTCCACAATTGTTTCACAATTATTAACTAATCCGTGGAAAAAGAGATGAAATTTGGTCCGGTTACTGTTCAGTTGATTGTTCAGTTCAGTTTGTTCACAAAAACACTTTGTTTCCTTAATAAACGAATACAAGACATTTTCGGCAAGGCAAACTTTTTACTAAATCTGCTCGAGCTTCATTCACACTTGAGTGAAAAATATAAGAAAATCATGAATGAATTTTGTTACGCACTAGGCGAAAACCTCAAACAACTGATTTGTCTACCACACAGAAATAAATTACCTTTCAGCGATGAACAAAATTATGCTTTTATATCCTTTCAGTAATTTTTAAGGGAAGAATACACCGTCGAAGATGACGGGCCATTGTGAGGCCTCCTAATTTTTTTCTTTTCTTGACAAAAGCAAAGAAAAACGAACAAGGATATTTGGGAAATGGAAAATTCATAAAAGCCTATTGTCGCTCATTCTTCTCCTTGGCATTGTCGGATCGAAGAATCAGTAGAAGTTGAGATGGCACAAAGACAAGGATTTTGTTTTGTGACTTAACAACGTTCTGGATGTGCACGAAGAGAGTAAATCGTATTGTCCAGGAGAATCGTTTTAATTGTTACCTCAACAATTTAAGATTCGATGCAAGGAGATGACCATTCTTAATATAACTAAACACAGAGAGGAATTAGGTGCAACACATACAAATTGTTTAGGGGTTGGGTACATAATTTAATAATTTTTTGAATATTTTCACACAGCAACAATAGGATATATTAAGAATATTTGCATGAAAGGGTTAATGTCGCATTTGGTGTAAACCATAAGCAAACAAGCCGTCAACAACGAGATTTTAATCAATTCAAAAGAATCAAAACTGAGCTCTGACCTCTGTCCCCGAATCGTCTTATTTAATTTAAATCAAATTCAAGCAACTGGTCAAGGCCAACGAAAGGCGCTCGAAATTGGACCAGCCCAATTGTCCGAATCCCTTGCAATAGGCATACAAAACTCCGGCAGATGCACATTAGATCCTGAGCCAAGAACAAGAGTGATCCCAACAACAATGTCCTTCAACAAAGGATCCCTAATCTTGACACAATATGATACAAGTTTACGCTCCATACAGAGTCTATCTATCGTGAAATTTGGTCCATGACAGACAGCGCGCAAAAATTCGAAGGATTTAAGAGAGCTCAAACCCGAGTCTCATTGAATAGCTTCGCGCGTATTTAATCTCAATGTTTCAAAATCAGCGAAATCTATTCATTTTTTTTGTGTGGCGTGTATGTGCTAGAGTGTGCAGAGAATATCCACATTTGAACTATTTATCTGACGATGCGAGACGATATTTGGAAAAATTATCCTTGAGATCTGCTTGTCTGATCAAACTACGCTAATCTGCTATGAATTTAAATCAGAGATATGCGAAGGGATCACATTATATGTGTTCTACCTTTATCGTCCCTCATGGTGTCCCTTTTGTTGTTCAAGGATCAGATTTGTTTTTGCTGATGTGCCCTCATCCCCTTTTTGCCAGAAAGTACCCTTAATTCCCTTTTATTGTTTGTTGTTGCCAATGCATTCATCTCATCCAGGGTCTGCATGTGAAATTTTATTATCCTGCGTCTCATGCCGTTGTTTTCCGACGTCCTTAAGCTCATTGTGTTGAAGTTATTTAGCGGAAAGTGTGTTAACGCTGCTTTCAAATAAAATTTTTTTTTTAATTCTAACATGCAGTCGATTAAATTTAAGCCCTAAGGACTCATATTTACACCTTTTGATAATAAATTTTGAAATCTGAGATGTTTTATTGACAGCCTGTCCAAGGGACACATTGTTGGAAGTGTGAAAGAATTTTCAGAGAAGTGTTGTGTTGGAGTTATGTTTTTTAGGTTAAAATAAATTTTTGGGTATTTTCACTATACTTTAGGGAGTTTGGGCTTCCAATGCTAATGTCGTTTCTTCCTCCTCGATCATGTGTACATCGTAATAGCATACGCTAAAGAAAAATATTTTTTTTGGCTTGATCTTGTGGGTTGTGATTCATTTATTTATTACAAATTCATCAAATACAGAGATTACTACAATAAATATCAAATAAAAAAATAATAATAATAATAAATAGAATACCAAGGCCAACGATAATCGTCGGAACAAACAGTCATCCAAAATGAGTACGGTTGGCTTGGGCGAACAGGAAGTCGTGCTTCCTCAAGGTGCGTTGAGGCATAGAAAAATTGACAGCCTCCAGTAATTCCGGTGAATTAAAAGTTCCCTGCAAAAGATCGAACATAAATACTATTTTTGAAATATCGGCATAATAGGGTAGAACCTAATGATCATTCCAGGGAAGCCCGCGTTTGACAAACCCAAGGAATCCGCCCTGCACCGCCTCGATGCGGTCGATGTGAACGGCGAAGTAAGGAGACCATACAGGGCTAGCGTATTCCAAAAATAGGTCTAACGAAGGTACAGTATAGAAGCTTGGTCAGGTCGGGATCATCAAGTTTTTTAGACTATCTTTTAACGAAGCCCAACATCGAGTTAGCCCTACCAACAAGAGAGTAAATATGGTCCTTGAAAGAAAGACGAGAATTGAAGACCACTCCCAAGTCTCTCACTCTGTCAAACCTACCCAAGAAAACGCCGTTGATGGAGTAGTTGGAGAGGACAGGATGTCTTCTACGGGAAAAGGTCATAACGGTGAACTTGCCCGCATTTAATGGAAGGCAGTTACTTAAACACCAGTCGCTGAATACTGCTAAATGTAAGTTCAGGAGGTTAATGTCTAATTCATGAGAAACAGTGCGGAAAATCTTCGCGTCATCAGCATAACAGAGAATTATACTACTGGACAAAAGAAGCGAAACATCTTCAATATATATGACAAACAGGAGCGGTCCAAGGATACTACCTTTAGGCACCCCCGAGGTGACAAGTATTTGGTCGGAAAGGGTTTCACGAAACAGGAAACGCTGTGTACGACGAACAGGATAACCAATTAACGAAACAAGAAAGAAAACCGCGGTTGGGACAGCTTATAGACCAAGATTCCATGATCGATCCTATCAGAGGCCTTACTGAAATCCACCTGTTTGCCAGCCTCAATGGTCGGTAAAGAATAATAATGAATTCAAGAAGGTAAGTATGAATTCAACATGGCGCAGGTTGGCGATCGGTGATAATTAAAATTAGCATCCATTTTGTGTGGGAATACTTGATTTTTGTCAATAAAATACGAATTGAAACCTAGAACGTAAGAAATCTTAATGTTTGATTGGATAAGTTCACACTTGTGATCATATTTGTAAAGTTGAAAATAACTTGAATAAAAACCAACATATGTGCATAGAGAAAAAAAAGAGGTCATTAAAAAAACGCTTAAAAGTGGTCCGAACTCCAATTCTGCATGACTAGTTACTTTAGGCCATACCCAAAAAAGACAGCATAGTTTTGATGGCTGTCAGGAGCGTTTCGATATACTTAAAAAACACTTTTCTTGGATTAAATCAAGTCGATAACAGCAAGTAAAACTCCATTTTGACTTGTGCAGCTATAAACAAGTAATCTTTGTGGCAATTGCTTTTTGTCACAAAATAAGTGTAAGTCTTGGGGTTTTACTAACGAATTCCTTATCAAGGTTGACGGTCTAGGTAGAAAAAGAAAAACAGGTTCTGTTGCTTGCGTTGCCACCTATGGTACATACATTTCCTTCGATGTACCTACTTAGGAATTA
This sequence comes from Leptarthrus brevirostris, assembly GCA_964036015.1. Taxonomy (NCBI): domain Eukaryota; kingdom Metazoa; phylum Arthropoda; class Insecta; order Diptera; family Asilidae; genus Leptarthrus; species Leptarthrus brevirostris. Next base: position 15,449,856 of record OZ038373.1, read on the forward strand.
GGTTTGACACCTGGTCCAAGTTAGGTCGGATTCTGGTGTGCGAAGCGTAAACTTCTGCCTGGCCTACGCCTTAACCACGGGTTAAAAATCATACTCCGGTTTGTTAGTCTCTGGTCAAACTTTGGCGAAGCTTCTGCTTAGGCGTGACTGCCGCTCCTGCGTTTTCTAGTCTACGCCAAAACCTAAAATTCAAAGGCTTGATTTTTCAGTCTACGTCCAAGCTCTAGCTAAGACTTAATTGTCAATCTTTTAACCAGTCTTGGGTCAGGTTTTAATATCGAGGGCCATTGGACTTAGTTTTAATACTATCCTTTGGTTAAGTTTTTGAGCCAAGCCTGGATCAAGTACAGGCCTTGGGCCACTCTTGAATGCCAGGGCTCGCACGAAATTATTATCTTAATATTTACTCTTCTTTGGACCATTCTTTAGTGCCAAGATTGGGCCAGAGTTTAGAAGGATTGACTATGATGGATTATGATGGCTTTGCCTCCTTCTTGAAGCAGGGTAACTTTTAAAATAGTGACACTTACTTATTCGCGACCTTATTGGATTTTGTCTCGTTTTTCGACTGGTCGTACGTATCGTGGGTCTTTTCGAGAAGATCTTTCCTCTTAATTTCTGTTTTTCCCGATTTGTCTCAGGCCAACATTTTCGGCACTCGTTCGCTGCTTTTTCACAATTTCAAAATCCTCTTTATCCCAATGATGCGAAAATATTTAAAATTGTTTCTCGAGATTATGTTTTTAATGTTTTAAACGCAAACCTGTCTTCATTTCATTATTGGTATTCTACCAAACATCTTGCCTTAACTGGTGTTGATGTACCACATTGAGTAGATTTAACACGATTTTCACCTCTCACCTTCTTATTGGCGCGATTAAATTTTCTTTGTGGAAAGATGGTCTCAGAGAACTAGACGATCATCCCTATTTAATAAAACTTCTCTGTTTCGCCTATGTCAAGCAGAAATTTTAAAGTATGCTATTCCTTACATTTTTTAGAATCAATTAATTTATTTGTTTCGTTCTTTTTTCCGGAGCTTTAGTTCAACCGATCCGCACATGGACGAGAGGGAAGTCGGCGAGAGAAATCAATTTATATCAAAATCTTTCAAGAGTATCCAAGAAATCAAAACAAGTATTTAGGCACTACGTTTGTTGGGAACTTAGTAAAAAACTACACGAAAAGTAGGTCCGTCGAGATTGCCTTACACGAATTTGCCACAAGTACATATAGCATTCGTTACTGCATAAAGAATACTCATTTGCAGCCTTATGCTAAAAATCAGTGTCATCGACCCCAGTTTGGGAGGATCTAACATGCAAAGAGTCGTCACTAGAGGTACTCCTCAGAGCGGTATCCTTTCACCACTGTTGTGGAACCTAACTCTGGTTGAGTTACTAATAGACTTAGAGCACCCTAGTCACAACGTTATCGCTAACGTTGATGATGTTCCCTGATTTGTTCAGGTGAGCACCCAAACATACTGACTGAAGTGTTACAACACGTCCTCACCAAGGTATCATCATGGAGTCATGGGTGTGTCTGGGCATAAACCCGGATAAGATGGAGTTAATACTCTTCTCTCGGAAATATAATGTTCCTCCTATGAATTGCCCTATACTGAACGGGGTTAGGTTGAAATTGAGTAATCAGGTTAAATATCTAGGTCTTGTCCCAGATACAAAACTTACCTTTAAGCATATCATCCAAGAAATAGTACGGAAAACCCACAGTGGCGCTGTACTCGTGTAAAAGGGCAATAGGAAAAATATGGGGTATGGAGCCACGTATTGTACATTGGCTCTCCACCAGTGTCATACGACCCATACTCACGTATGTGATGGTTGTATGGTGGGCGGCACTGGATATAGCGACCCATTACTGAAAACAGGTGCCCTTAGAACTATTCCTTCTAAAGTCCTAAATAATATTCTCCACCTGGGAGTAAGGTCCACCTCTATAGGGTGAGTTAGTACATCACTACACTGACTGCTCCAAACTGGAAGGCATATAAGGTGGAGGTATCTTTTTGGAACACCTTGACCTCGATATTTCATTTCGGTTACCTGACTTCTGCAGCGCGTTTCAGATGGAAATCATGCCTGCGGATAGCATCTGTATCTTCTCAGATAGTCAGGCTGCTATTAAACCCACAACCTCCAAAACAGTTATAGCATGTCAGTTTTAAATAACATGGCTGATCAGCTGAAAGTACGGCTCATCTTGGTACCTGGACACAGTGGTAACTTCAGAGTCGATGAACTCTCTTGGAACTACTAGTCCCTACTCGGAATGAACCAGTGCCTTGGAAAGCCGCTGGCCACTTGAGAATTTACAGGCAGCCCTCAGGATTGCAAATGCTAGATGGCAGGAGTAACACACCTGCCTGATAAATCGACAGACATGTCCAAAGCTTGACCCTAAACGGTCAAGAGAGGGTTAATTAATTAGCGTTATCGTGGCCTATTATGTCTCATAGGCAGACACACCCATTGACTCGGTGCCCCTTCAAACGAATACTGTAGGAGTTTCCAAGATGAAGAGGAAACCATACTCCACTTTCTCTGCAACTGCCCGTCCCTAGCTAACCGTTGGAACCGGTTTTTTTTTACCCCCTTTCTTGCAGAGTTAACCAAAATAGACTCCACTGACGTCAGGGATCTAGATCGGTTTATCAGGAGCTACATATGGTTCCCGGATACATGATAAGGCTAAACCCTTTCCACCCCAGCCAATATTGCATATTGACTCTCCGAAAACTACATTACACTGGTGACAAGCGAGCTGGCTCGGTTAACAGAGAGTAATAAGGTAGGCTCTCCTTTTTTCCTAGGGGTTAAGCGGGTTCTGAAAATACAGCCTCAACTGTGGTTTCGCAATGAGCCACTTTGGCCTGAGTGTGTCTTTTTAGGCAGCCATTCTAACCTTACCTAATCTAGTAAAACAAGTAAACCAACAACAACAAGTAAATCTCTTAATTTTTTAAAGAAATTTAAAATTAAAATTGTTATTTATCATCCAAAAACTTACATCCATACAAGCGGATTTATCGGTATTGTAGACACTTAGAGCTAAATTTAAGGGCTTAACAATTAATTAAGCTGTGCATTTTATGGAATCTAAATTTTGTAGTGCCTCCTTTGTAGTGCTAGAATTTGTGGAACCTAATTATATGGAATACCTCAGGGCTAAGTCTTGGGACCTCTATTTTTTATTTTGATTACCCATTTAAGCCATTTTGTGCTTGTTTTGAAACCGCTTTGAGTTCTTAAACATCAACATATTTAGTAAACATTAAATGCTACTAAATTGAACTATTTTAGGAGAAAAATAGCGCCATAAAGCTGGAACTTTTCGTAATCCAACCAGAATTTCTGGTCCTCTTTTTGAAGCCTCATTAACAATTATGAATTGAACTAATAAACAACATCATCTTCAAGGTTTATATCTGTCGAACTGCTCCGCATTAACTAATAATTAGCACCAATTCGATTTTTTACTAATTTCCGTCTGAATATCCATAAGTGGGAACAAAATTTCAATATTCACATGCCAGTGAAATACCGTCATGCTCAACACTTTGCACAATCAATTATTCGACAATTTTCTAAATGGCAGACCATGCGCATAACAGAGGCTCTAAGTGGCACTCTAAACACATAATTCTGTTACAGAACTAAACCCAAGCGACTGTTAAGTAAAGCATTCAAGTTAGTGAGTAGTTAGCGACAACAACAACAAAAGTAACAACACCAAAATGCCAACAATGGCGACAACAACGGCGTCGACTCAAGTAATAAAATCAACAGTAAAATATGAGGAACTTCTTGGATAAATACTGAACAATGTCCACAAAATGTGGACTTGATCACTTCGGCAAATAGACTTGCTCTTGTTACTGGCATAGTGAACCACTTGTCTTACTCAATCGTGAGTCACTTTAGATCGGATGAATCTCTGAATCTCTGGACGATGGATAGGTCTAATTGGTTATGTAAAGCCCTCGGTTGGATGGATTCGTTATTGTTGCAGAAAGGGCATGAAGGTAAATTTTGTGATTGGGATCATTATCATGCACGACGCAGCCACCGTAGTAAGTTAATTAAATAGTTCGCGGGTGTAAATGGTAGCACGCGATTTAGATAGAATGAATTGTTCCGGAATTGATTACTGCATGCAATATAATTGTTCAAAATTGTTGTACTCTTTAATAACTAAAGATTTTATCGGAATTTATTGACACTAAAACTGTATCTTGCTTTTTACACTCTAGTTGAACTATCTGCGACACGATTGCTCTAATTAATTGTTCAGCGTTTCCGGCAAATATGAGTGTCTTTTATGTACCTATTGTTGCCAATTGAAGTAACAGAGAAGTAAGTAATGGCAATATATAATTGCAGGTAATAATATGTGTTTTATAACGATTGTTGAGCAGAAGAGGTTTAAGGTGAAGGGATTTTGGAATTTTCAACTAAATGATACCACCTGCTTGCTATAGTCATATCTATTCTATGCCAAGGACATGGTTAGAATAACGTGTACACTTACACCAGCCGTGTCATTATATGACTTAAAGCCTTCAAGAGCATAATTGACCTTGACGCCTCAACTCCCGCGGATTTTAGTGGATCGAATGAATTTACTGCCCATGCTTTGGTTCTTTCGTTGACTTTTTAAGTTCCCAATCTTCGTCAAGTTGAAAAACTATTGAGACAAGTCTTTCATTCTGCGCAGTGTTCCCAGGAAGTGGGTATCGAGGAGTGTATTTAACAGCTCCTCGTTTGTAGTAGTCCAGACTCCGTTTTCTCCTGTGAATGAAGATGGAATAGGTGGATCTTTAGGCAAGACTCTTCAAAGTCTAGCTAATGCGGAGGAGCTTCGATAGACACGCAAAACTTTCTCCATGAGGACCTTTTTGGTGATCTTACCGCCGTTTTAAAGGATCTTACACTATCTTTATATCTGTACCAGTCCATTTGATCTCTACTTTGCTTAGCCACATTGAACAGTCTACTCATTTGCTTTACCAAATCCGAATTCCACCATGGCGGCCTGGATTTACTATGTGTTCTTCTATTATTGCAGGATTCCAGAAATGCTTGATTTATCACCTTGATAACAGTATTGACCATAGTATCCACTGTTTGTTCCGGTAGCAATCTCTCAGGTGAAGCTTTCTCCAACCTTCTTTAAAAACTGTCCCAATTTGTCTTATCAATACTTCTAAAAAGTCGAGCATGACTCCGCAGTAAGCGCTACATGACAAAGTATCTGGGAGTGATCAGATAGGGATGCTTCCTCTAAAACCCTCGAATTGTATACCACAAAGCCATCCGTGCTTGTTATAATGGTTAAGTCCAACACTTCCATACTATTCATTGTTCTGAAAGTGGGCTTATTGCCCCTATTGCATAAACATAGATTATTCCCTAAAATGTAATTAAAAAGATACTCACCTCTTGAGTTCATATTCGTGCTTGCCCAAATAACATGATGTGCGCTAGTATCGCAACCCAGAATTAAACTTGTACGGTGCTCCTTTCCTACGTGGCAATAACTCAGACGTTCAAGGATGCTCGGAACTGAAATTAGAAAGCATTAAGACCTGTATGTGTTTCTAACGAGTTCTTACCTTACTAGTTGCTTGACTATAACATAGTCCGAATTGTTGCGACTCTAACCTTTGAACCCTGGTTTTATAAACCAATGGTTCTTGGATAAGGATCATGCTCTAATGAGGAGTGGTAGACGGTTTTCTATTGCAGCTTCACTATGGTGGCTTATTTGCACACCCTATATTTGAGTTCCCCTCCCCCTCCACGTCTTACTGCAGACTGGTTTCTCTTTAAAAATCTGAGAAACACTTTTACTTCCTTATTATTGGGATTGATAGTTCATCCATAAAGATCACGAATCCTCTACTCTCGTCCTTCGACTCCTCAGCAGTAAAAACCTGCCACTCATTCATAGCAACGTCCGGGTTTTATGCTTGTAGCACCTGCAGGAAGTTGGTCTTATAGATCTCTCTACCTCTGAGATGACCACCCTACCCCGTTTCGTCTGGTTGAGATTTCGTGTAATGCTCTAATTTAGCTTCACGCCATGGTACCTTTATCCCCGAGATCGCTTCGATACCGAAGTATTGTGCATCCTGATATTGTGCAGGCATTTTTGAGGTTTTTGAGGTTTTTGAGGCAGGCATTTTTGAGGTTTTTGAGGACTCGCCTAATAACCGCATTCGGCAGAAGCTTGTGCATCATTTTGCATGGCTCCTGTGAATAGCGCCCGTATTAATTGTTTTTGTTATCTATTGCCACCTTATCGAAAGGCCTCTTGACCTATTCCAACTGGCAACTTCTGGTAGCAGGGCCAAGCTTCTTCTTATCCCTCAAGCCTTATTTACTGGGGTCTGGTTTGTTGTCCAGCGGATTACTTGGGCCTGGCTTCAATCTCTTACGGGGCTGCCGTTCATCTTCATCCACTACTTTACTTTCCTAGTCGAAAACCCGCACGCTCCACAAGCGGAGTTCTCGGACGTCCTTAGTGGAGGGGTTCGCACTACCTGTTATTGAAGGCTGATTACCCTTACCCTCCTTAGCGAAATCGCTACCGAGTCGAGTTAATGAGTCCTTGGCTACGATTTCCCTTGACAATACAAAACTATTATGTTCCTTCAAAGACCATTTAGGCTCCAGAAGTTCTAAAAAAAACTCATCGGCGAGATTTCGTTCAACTACGCTAATGTAACCGACCTTCAATCTGACATGACTAGCCTCTATATTGGCTCTGCGGAATGATCGCCGATGCTGAGCTCTTCGGCCCGGAATACTTCGTCTTTAGGCGCAATCGACATCTGTCTACAATAAACGGCCCTGTTGGAAGAGGAGTACTTTGTGCTGTTCGTCGCGACAGCCCGTGCTCTGTTGTTCAGCTGTCGAATTCGGATAATTTGGAACTTGGATGTGTTGTTCTAAAATTGTCGGATGAGAATGTGTGTATTGTAACTTCTTACACTTTATGAATTAGTTGCTGACACTCTATCCTCTGCCTTGCGTCCGCACGATGATCTGTTGCACCTTGGAGACTTTAACTTGCCAACTATCCTACTTATTGACATCGCAGATTCTTTAATGTTTCATCGGCAACCTTGATTCTTCCGGGTTGGCACAGTATTCCAGTATGGCTAATGACTCTGATAATGACTAATGATTCTTGGATTTGGTGTTCAGCAGTGCCTTCTCTTTTGTAGCACCCACGGTACCCTACTTTATTCAGGCTAGGTGGTACCGAAAGTAGCGATCCCTCAAAGATTGCGAATTTTTTGGCGACTTTTTGAAGACGGCTTTCCCTGATAAGAACTTGTGATATTAGCTTTATGGATTTAATTTACATAAAGATGATCCCTCTTTCTTCATTGAAAATAAAAAATCTTATGTGGTGATGAAGACTCAGTCGCGAAACACATCAATAATTTGGCAGATAGCTCCTCGTGTGGTCCTGATGGCATATCTGTTTCCCTTCTAAAAAACTGTTCTTCTTCTTTGATATCTGTTCAGCACGGTTTTATGAAGGGTGGGTCAACCATGACTAGCCTTCTGGAATTCCCTAATTTCCGTTTATCTGAATTTTAAGCTAGTAAGTAAATTGACTGTATCTTTATAGATTTTAGCAAGACATTTGACAGAATATACCATCAAATTTTGATACTCAAGCGCTCTCTTTCTGTGGATCTCTATCCAAGATTATTTACAATGCCTCTGGTGTGCCTCAAGGAAGCCATCTTGGCCCAATTTTATTTATATTATTTACATCAATGATGTGTCTAAGTTTTTTTTTGTATTTCTAAATTCTCTGTTATGCTGACGATGCCCAAATTTGTAAATCTTGTAATAGTTAAGTTCTGCTTATGCACGTCAGCAGTATGCCCTCGTAACAACATCTAATATGCCGTGGCTCTATGTTTAGAGGATTAAAACGCCGAACATCCGCAGCGCATGTACCACCGCATTGCACCAAAAATCTGATGCATTGCGTCATAACACCGACGACTGCATCGACTAAAAATCGAAGCAGATTAAAGATCGCATCAATTGTTGACGTGTAGTTAAACAACATCTCCGAACTACATACCGATCTGCGGAGAAAGGCGTTCAAAGAAGTGTAAGGCGTGGCAAGCGCAACTTATCAACGTGGAAAGGAGCAGAGTGGAGATCTTTACAAGATTGCTGCAACTGGCAGAAAAGACTCCTTACAACACAACATCCTGTAAGAGATACTAGTGGATCCCTTGTTGTCACTGAGGAACATTAACTGCCGAGGTGGAGAGAATATTTTATTAAATTCCGAAACAATACCTTCGGATCGTCGAATACCTGGTCACACAAGCCTGAATACCCGCCGGTTGCTGCCAATATTGACATCAGAATTTTGACAAAATTGAAATTGGCTGACGCAATTAACTCAATGGACCTCGGTAAGGCCCAGGGATGGATACCATTACTGCGGTTGATATTCTTCTCCCCGTAATCGAGGTATGTTGGGGAATCGAGACCTATTCCAGTGAAAGGAAAACAGGCATAAATGTGAAGATTCCTAAAAAAACGAACAAATTTATGGCTAAAATCAACTTAACGCGAATCAAGAATACAATCGAGCGCACTCGTAACGATGAACAGGCAGGCTTTTGTGACGATTCCTTCTGCAGCGATCACATCAACATCCTTCGAATTATAATCGGACAATCCCCGAATGGAGGTCCCCTTTCCATCTAATGTTTGTCAATTTTGAGAAGGCGTTTGACAGCGTTGATCGCGAATGTATATGGGTAGCTTTATTTAGAAAAAATTATCACCATCATAAGGGAGTCCAACTCAGGAGCACAATGACACGTCTTAAATAAGGAAAAAGTGCTGCATAGAGTGAGGCAAGAATGCATACTGTCACCTTTGCTTTTCCTGATGGTCATTAATGACGTACTATGCAGCGCCCTAGACGACCATTAATCGCTAGGTATTAGATGGAAACTCTTTAACCACCTTACTCATGTGTGCCGAAATTCGGTAAGAATTTATTTAAATATTCATTATATTCTTTAAAGCAAACATATGGTTGTACTTAATAAGCAAGGTGCTGGTCTTCTAAGCCACAGACGTTGCTTTTACCAGATACCTATAAACCATTGATAATCGTTGTAATTTAAATTTATTAGTTGACAAAAACTATAGAAATTTGCCTTCATACGTGGGCTTATGTTGATGAAGTTTAGACATTACGGATCCGTAGCAACAAGGAATCTTTCTAGTTTTTGTATGTCCGTCCGCTTGTCTGTCTACATCTCACAGCCCTCCCATCCTTTTATTGATAACCCTATTAAGATGAAATTTGGTATATGGATGTTACCAAACATTGGTAAGATTTTTGGAAATATAAGACTGAATTGGCAAACAGTTCAAATGTTGCTATTGATGAAAAATTTAAACGTTCAATAATTTGAATAAAATCAAGGTGATCTTTCCCGAACATTTATTAAGAAAGGTATTGCCACAACCCCCCCCCCCCCCCCCCCCCCCAATAGATCCGCCACAGTATTGCATTGTCAAGTCTGTAAGGAGCGGAAATAGTTATAAATTTAAAAAACGAACTCCTTTTGCATAAATTTTTTTTGATATCTACAATTCTGCAGTTCATCTTTAAGGTGTTATAACAGTGAGAATTAACTTTCTATCGTCAACCAATTACCTCAAATATAAGGATTTTTTCTCGTTAAAGAAAATCAATTTTTGACAGTGATCCCTAGTTACCTGCCAGTAAAATATTGTAACCATGAAGAAGCCTTTTCACAATAACCCCTACACTCGTCCCATACATCATTCAGGACACACATTGTCGAATTCTGACTAGAAGTAACAAAATCGAGGAAGTATTTATCAATAAAATTGAAAATCCGCAAACGTAATACCTTGTTAATCCATTGATACGTTCAATACCGTGATTGTGTCCTTGAGAACATTTTCTTCTCAAGAGTGCGCACACAAATTGTATAGATGGAATGTTCCTGGAAAATAGGAACAGGAAAAAGGACTTTAATACGAGTTTCCATTTCTCTAGAACTAAAAAGAAAGTAGCAACACGACTCGAGGACAAAAGCAAACAGGAAGATGAAGTGGGCTCAACTCGGGTACCGGATCTTACTAAAATCATATCCGTATATACAAATATACTGTGAGGTAGATTTAACAGTATATATGTGTATCCATCTCAGCATATGTACATCTGAGTAGAAGGAGCAAGGAATTGGGGCCTTAAGGAAAAATACCAAATTTTTGTTCCCTTTTTTGTGGGTTTCCTATTCAGAGATTTAATCTGAAAGTCCTATAACAACGTGAACTTCTTTTTGTTGTACAATGGCACTCATTGCTGTATGTGCCTCTGGAGGAACATAAAATAAGGTTGCAATACCGTTCTTGTTCTATTTTAGTTATGTTTCCTTTTATTTAGTGTTTTTCTTGTTGTTTAATCCTTTGAATTTAATTTCTATGGAATGTTAAAGAATTTCTTTGTGAATTGTATTTTTTCGAAATCTTTGTGCTGAAAGCTTAATGGCGAAGCAGTGAGTCGTTACATTATTTTGTTTTCTGTATTTTGGATAGAAGCAGAAGAAAATTTGAATATTATGAGCTTTGAAAACATTCCTTAATTGATCTCAAAAAAAAGTTCCTTTAGAGATGCATTATGAAATCGTTGGTAAAACTAAAATTGCACACTCTAGCTAGTAATAAGAAAACATTTTTTCTTCTAACCAGACCAAAAAATTAATTAAACGGACAGTAAAATTATTACGATTACAAAAAAGGTTTTTATTATCGATTACAGTAGACTTAGTATTTATATTACTCGAAGTATTGCTAGTCAAGCACTTTCCGAAGAATTCGGCAACTCCCCCCTCTCACATGGTTATTATAAGAAGTTATAGGCGATTCTGATCGACAAATATTTGAGATATTGAAAATACAGCACAGGTGCAATTAGAGGCTAAAAACAGTTGCAGAGCATGAGAAAAGACAGCTTTTTTTTTGTAATAATTAAACTATTTCACAAATTAGGAAAATCAAGATATTTTGATTCCGATAGTTAACTTATCTATAGAAAGAAGAATCAACAAAATCGGTTAAGAATTGCGACCTGTAGGGTGTCCTCGTATGTACAGACCAACGGACGGATAATATATATTAAAATGAAAATTAAAAATTGTATTCTTTTAAAGGATCCTTTTCCAAAAAGCGATATTAAAAGTGAAATATTTGTTATAATTGAGTTATATTTTGTACTTCTCCGCAAATTAGGGACGTTCTCGCCGAACGCTCCCCTCGATGCGGAGATTGTTGTGGACGCCCTTTTCCCCACCCATCCGCTGGAGCCTAACCCGACGTTCCTCTTTTAACAATAGAGGAACTTACGAGGATGTCGCAAAGCCTCCAGAACAAGAAGGCGCCAGTGCCCCACGGGCTCCCGGCAGAGGTGCTGAAGGCGTTGTTGGCGAGCCACCCAGAGCTCTTGCTAGAAATGCACAATGCCTGAAGGCGGGAGTTTTTCCCTACCGCTGGAAAGCCGCTAAGCTGATGCTTGTCAGCAAGGGCAAGGGGCCAGTAGGGTCCCCCGGGTAGTTCAGACAGCTGTGTATGCTCGACACAGCGGGCAAGCTCCTGGAGAAATTCCTGAAGCCTCGCCTCCGAGCGTCCGTTGAGGCTGCTGGAAACCTTTCCGAGAGGCAGTATGGCTTTCGGAAAGGGAGGTCGACGTTTCATGCTATCCAGTAGGTAGTCGACGAGGCCCGGGCCATCGAATGCAGAAATTATTATTCTCGCCCGGTGTGCCTGCTGGTCACCTTGAATGTACGCAATACCTTCAACTCGGTTAGGTGGGGGGATGCGGTCAGGGCGGTAGAGCGTGACTTCAGGGTCCCTTGGTATCTACTACAGATAATGAGGGACTACCTGAAGTCATTTCTTACCTTTGAGATGGAGGATGGACTTGAAACGAATGATTTTTCGGCAGTGGTGGCCCAGGGCTTCATACTGGGTCCCGACAAATGGAATTGTACGTAGGACGGGATCCTTCATATGGATATGCCTGAAGGGTCTATCCTGGTTGGATACGCTGACGACATCGCTGCGATAAGTTCCGCTTAAGATATTGCGGAGGCGCAACACTTGCCAAGCCCGAGATCGTCCTTCTTACGAGGAAGCGGAATGCAGGCAGGAGATATGCCTGTTCAGACGTTGCCCGCGATCAAATACCTGTGGGTGAGGCTCTCCTTCTGGGATGAGATCAAGGCGGCTGCGGTGACGGCGCCACTGAGCAGGGTCATGGTCAACATTGGAGGACCTAGACCCTGCAAGAGGCGCATGTGCATGTGCGTAAAGTACGTACTCGTTACTGCGTGAAGTTCGAAGTAACGATACCCAGTTTCTACACATTCTTCGAATGTATCCGTTGGAGGGCGGAGAGGGCAGAACTAGAGGCGGAGACGAGTAGCATAACCCCGGTCAATATTGTCGGGGTCATTCTGCAGGAGGACAACTGGCGAAGGATTTCCTTTTTCGTGCGGGTGATCTTTCGCCAAATGGAAGGAGACAGCAATGGGGCTCCCTAACGGTAGCGCCTGCTTACTTGATTGGGGGGGGGGGGGGGTGCGCGTGAAAGCAAGGGCTCTTAGGGAAGCACCTGTTGGATTGTGTGCCTTGTTAGAGACTAATTCATAGGACTCCAGCACAAAGTAATGTCTTCCTGCCGGTTCCGTGGTGGTCCTCCTGGAGGCGGGTTCATGACTAGCTATTGGCCAGGTGAGTCCGGCATACGGGGGGCTGCGGTCCTGTAGGTGCGTAAATGCATTTCCCCGCTTCCATAAAAAAAACGAAAAATATTTTGTACTTCTATCGTCAAAACTCGAGACTGTCGGGCTAGCTGATAATTGAGCACATACTGGAGAGGTATGTGCACTAAAGCAGGGGTAACCACCAATCAATCTAAATACATTTGGATCCCCGTAAAAATTCTTACACTTATTTACTATATTTTTTCCTACCATGAAAAGATCAATCAAACAAAACATACATAGTTTTGATTTCGTGCTTTTTAGGGTTCCGTACCAAAATGGTGAGAAAGGGACCCTTATGGTGCGACTTTGTCTGTTTGTTACACCTGCTCATTTCAGCAACTACAAATGCTATCGACTTGAAATTTAGAATAATTATAAATAATGCTTGACCACCTTTTTATTTCGCATGGTTATCGACCCCCAGCTTATCTCGGAAGTTTCCACAGCGAAAAATCTTAAATAATGAGAGCTGATAGAGGTTTATGTAAATATTACAGAAAAAAAATGAAACGATGTCTTTTACTAGCACAGTTTTTAAGAAATCAGCAGCCTTTCAATGTACGGAACCCTCGGTCCGCAAGTCTGACTCGCACTTGGCCGGAATTTTTTTTATGATGTAGGCAAAGCCTAGCTGACAACATATAGCATGGATTTAACGGGAATTAGGGTATGGGAAATGAGGGAACTTGAATGTTCTGTTTTTGGACTTCTGCGTGCTACTCAGCAGCCCAGAGACTGAGTGGATTTTTTAATTTAATGTACAATGTGAGAGATAAAGTCAGATATTGAAAAAAGATTGGAACAGGTGGAAGTTTCTGGACAATTAAAATGAGGAAAAATTGGAAGAAGTTAGAGAGTGTCCAGAAACGGCATTCATTGACTTTATCTACTGTGACTGTAAACAAAAAACTTCATCCTCCAACTTTTGATGGTCAAACTCCCTGGCAAACATACAGACTACAGTTCGAGACAGCAGCAGGAGTAAACTTCAGGACTTACGAAGAAAAAGCTACAGCATTAATTTTGGAACTTAGAGGGGCAGCGCAGTGTTGTTGCAGACTATATCAGCAGAGCAATGGTACGATTATTCATCTCTAATACAATCCTTACAGTTAGGATGATGCAACCAGCACATGCAAGAGGTCTACAGCTACGGAGTCGAACGCAGAAGCATGGAGAGACTTTACAGTAGTTATGTGCGGACATAGAAAGGCTGATACATTTGGCTTATCCTACTCTTAGCCAAGATTATGTCAACGAGGTCGCAAGAGAAGTATTGAGAAGTAATTCACTTGCAGATACAGACCTGCAGCAAGCAGTTCGACTGGCTGGAAAGATCACTATCGCTGGGATTTTGGCTTACACTCTGGCATATCACGTAGCAAAACATGCCACCAGAAGACCTATTTACCAAGGAGAAGAAACCGAAATAAAATATATTTGCGGCCAGCAGGGTCATCTCCGACAAGATTGCTGTAAGCAACGGAGATTAACCCATCCAGGACATGAGACGAGGAAGACTGGTTGAGCAACCTACAGTGAGGGAACAAGAAGAATTTGGATAGAAGAGAGGTACCGACCGGTACAACGAAGCTAAAGTGCAGAAGGAAGACCCTCGACCACTTGGCAGAGAAGTACGATCCAACAGAAGGTGCCCGAATCGATGGAGATGTTTTGTGAGAATGTCGATGGTGAAGGACTAATGAAGAGCAACGAATGAAGAAAGAAATGTTGCAAAACGAAAACGAGTCAAGAACGTGCTGGAAATGCTGGATACAAGAACAATTAGGACGTGTGAATAATGGGAACGCGTCACCAGACGAGAAGACTGAACCTGTCTGACTGTCTGGCAGATATCGAGCCAAGGAAAGCGAAAACTGTAGACTGTGGATCAAGAATTGCCAGATTTCAAGAAGGCAGTGGAAACTTCACAGGAAGAAGACAGAGGATGACAAGATGGTGCAACTACGACAGAAATTGGAGAAGGCAGAAAAACGCAATCAAAGTCTACGTTCTTAACAGGAGTGGCTTTCGTGGTGTTACAGGGATCTTCAACTAAGCTACCTTAAAGAATGTGCAAAAGGGTAAACTAAGCGTGAAGAGAGGACTAACAATAAGGAATTCGAGATAAGTGCCGTGATTCGTTTGTTGGAAGAATAGAAATCCTATGGATGATTTTAGAAACAGTTTCGATCCGAGGAGCAATTGCCAGAAGGTACAAAGGCCAATGTAAGATTGCTAAAACAGAAGAACTCCACAAAGGCCGTACAGGATGAATGATGTTCGGGACAAACAGTTCTAAGGGGGGGAGGGGGCAGTGTAACGAGAACAAGGTAGGTCATAAGAAATCAAGGCTAAGAAATGTCAAATGTATAAAGGACGACTCGAACCTATGTTCAATATGTGAGGTAAAAATCTGTAACGGAAACATCTAGAACTAAGTGACTGAAGTTATACCACAGTATAGCAGCACGGTTTGAGTGATATAAACTCTTCATCGAGTTTCGCTTATAATCCTAAATTATTTATATTATACTGGGCCATTTCACTCTCCACCTACACCTCTTAGCATATCGGCATTCGTTCCATTTCCCGGACGTTTGCAGTCATACTATACGTTTCTTGTGTAGTATTACTATCCTGTAATAGAAGGAGGCTTAACACTTTGCTTACTGGGTGGTATTGGTATGGTTGAGTATGTGCGAACGTTCCAGTCCAGCCAAGGGTACCAGACGGAAACCCGTGGTAGCTAATTGATGACAAAAGATTACGATAAAAGGCCATTGGGGATTAGTCGAAGCAGACCATATAGGTGCGGGTATTTTTTCGTCCCACCTAGTATCTCTTAGCATGGACAACTGAGTAATCCAGTTACTGTACTGTTACCACTACCCTCGACACCTTGGGTCAATGCTAGAATCCTACCCAATCTAAAGAAATCCATGTTCTTCCACCATCTGCAGTGTTCCTTCCTGTTCCATGCATTAAGCATACCCTTTCTCCGCCCATGGCAGTTAAGAGATCCGAGCAATGACGCTTTAGTTCAGATCCAATACAAGTAATACAAGGTCTGCATCTTATACTGGTGCATGTACCGCGGATATAGCCGACTCGTTAGAATCTACCATGTCTGCCACCAGCGCACCTAAGGAAGTGCTACTGATTATTTTGCAAATGGTACTTTCTTCCAGGAATGCACTTTCAGCCAGCGCAAGTACCATATCCACCGCAGAAGCTTCGGAAGGTAATTCTATGTTTTTTTTTCTGTTGTGGATACCGTAGATATATTCAACCTGTTCACATATAGGTTGAGGGCCTGGCTCTTTGTGCAGCCTACAAACTTGAGGGAGCGGATCTCCTTGGGAGAAACATAGGTAATTGCCACACGATAATAAGGGAGATTCTTCAAGCAACAACTAATTTGGCCAAAGTAACCGATCAGATGCCGGCAAAATTCTCACCATTCGAATCATCCCCAATACGAGTAGTAGTAGAGTAGTATGGTATACAGATGGAACCAAGGGCGTTGGGGCAGGGGTATGTGGTAACTCCCCTTTATTGACTTCATCATTGGCCCTGGAAAAGTACACCACGGTATTCTATGATGAGATCTTATAAGAAGGTTATAAGAACAAGAGCATCTTCATCTTCTCGGATAGCCAAGTCGCAATTAAATCATTTGCTTCATCTATCACCCGATCTAAGCTGGTGTGGGAATGCCAAAGGAGCCTAGATGAAGTGTGTAGAACTAATCAAGTCAACTTAGTTTGTATACCGGCACATCATGGCTACAGTGGAAACGAAAACGCAGATGAACTTGCCAGGCAGGGCTCCAATACACTTTTCATAGGGCCAGAGCAGGTATGTGGAATTCTCCTTTGCACGGCTTAAAGGCTGATAGCAAACCGTGCAAGTGAGGACCATAGGTTGTATTGGAACAACATTGAGGGGCATGGAACCTTATGCCCTCACCTTCGCCCGGCAGAACCAGGGAGCTTCTCAAGCTGAGCAGGTTGGATGTCAGAACTCTGGCCACTGTCAGCTGAGGAAGCCCCTGGTAAAAATAGGTGGAGCCATTGATCGCGCCTGCAGACTTTGTCTGGAGGATTATATGAATGCCCTGCAGTGGTCAGGCGCAGATTTAGCCTATTCGGGGAACCAAACCTATACCGAGTGAGCTGAGTGACTGCCAACTGCGGGCGCTGTTGAATCTATTTGGAGGAACAGGCTTGTTGTAAGGCGTTGAGAGGGTACTCACAATAGGCCGCAGCGCTTGAGAACCTCACACCTCCAATTCAAACCCAACACGTCCAGATGAGGATCGCCGTATCCTAAAAGGCTTCAATGCTTCCGTCCATCCTCCGACAACCCTTTTAACTCCTTAATGTTTTCTTGACTGTTAGCATTCATAAGATCAAGTCTTGGCGCAACCCAAATTTGTCCATCCTAAAACAAATTGGTAATTGTTGGTTAATTTAAAACAGCAGTTGAGTTACTATGCAGAGATTTTCTCAGGTTTGCTCGGTTATGTTAACGATCATCGGCAATGCGTTATAATCTCTTGTGTTCCGAACCTTTTCGGATGTAAAGACATCTAAATTTTGGTACCAGGATTGTGACTTTTTTCTTCAATCTTGTAAGGCTTTGCTGACAAAGGTATGTACGGCAAGTATTTCCAGAATATATCCTTTGAAACGAAGATTGAACAACAAGAAGAGGTGTGACGAGACGAACTTATCTAACTAGCTATATCTTACGGATGCTTGGAAAGAATAACTTCTAGATAAATAAAAGTTCAATAAGGCTAATTTCTTTCAATACATACTAAGAGCAAACTAAAGTGGGTTATGAAATTACTTCACATTTATTTTGGCTCGTTTTATGGCCTCGTTTGCATCATTAATATGTGCACAAATTTTACTACCACTTTAGATAAAGCATATACCAAACAAACGCTTCAGTGTTACTCGTATCTTTTGTAGCTCATCCGCAAAATGACTCCCTTCAGCATTTTATGGCTAACACTAGAGACCTGTAATATACCTTTCTTTGAAACTTAAGAAATTCAATTTTATGGCATTACAGAACCAATAAAGTTCCGTTCAAATTTGCAACAATTCCGGGAAGTCAGCCACAGTACAGGGAAGAAAAAGGAATTTTATGGCAGAAATTGCCGAGTATTGTTGCCGGGGGTCCTAAACAAAGGCACCTTTATGACTCTCAGTGTAACGTGCCTAACATAAAAGATACACCGTCGAACTGGTTGGCTAGTGTTGAACGTTTTCTTTTCTCGTTCTTACTAAAACTATTGTGTTACCTTTTCTGGCTTTTGTAGGGCTTGGATAATTTAAGATGTGGTGGAATTGTCACAGAACAGACCCAACAATAGCCGAAATGGCCCGTTTTTGTTATTGACCCGACTACGGACAATTGCGTGTTTAAGTTCATTTTGCATTCAAATTTTTGTCACGGAATAGAGTTATTTTGGGAGGTCTTTTGTGACACGAATAAGACGTGATTAGTGAAATGAAAAGAATAGAGTTGGACATCTGCCCAGACGAAAGATGCTGGAGTTTTGAGTTTTCTTAAATTGTTTGGAAAACTTATTCAATTTTTCGTTTGTTGGGCAATGGACTTTTGTTATGCGGTTGGCACGATAGAAACTACTATTGTTTGATGGATGAGGAATATTGATGTTGATCTTCATGAAAATAAGATTGAAGTTACAAACAACGTTTGTGGATTTAACTTTTTTTTAACCGATTATTTCCAGGTGTTGTTCGATTTATGTCAACAGACATTTCGGAATGTCTCCTTTAATACGTTTAAGAAATACGATCCTTTCAGAAATGATTGTGAATTTTATTTGCAAAATATTTGTGACATAATTGGGATTTACTAATAGGATAAATGAACTTTCGCATTCCCAATAAGTTAATAAATCCATTCGACTCTCAAGGCCGTCTAAGGTATAAAAACTACTACCTCGCCTATATTTCCAAAATGATAAAGTTATCTTTTAAACATGCTCGAAAATTCTTCGCGCCTTGGCATATACAAAAATTCGTAAGTCACTGTTACTTGGGCATACCAAAATCACAGAATCATAAATCACGCAAAGATCATTAGTGGAGCGATTCATCTTCCAAAATTGATTAACGACAAAAGTGCAAACATTTTTTTTTTCGTTTTCGATTTAGTATTAAACTGGAATATCTGCAGATCGGTCTGGAGTGGTTCCGAAATCAATGAATTCTTTTTTCCCGCTTGGTCGCCGGTACATCTTACGGCAGCGGAACAACAAGATTTGATTTTTTCAGCGGAAATCACAATCCACCGGATCGGAATCGGATAATCGCACCTTTTGTTCGCCGATCGTAAAACTGACAATTTAAGCAGCGAGATACAAAGGGGCCGCAACAAATGTTGCGCAAAACTTGATGCGTACACGCACTCGAGAACAACGCAACAATAACAAATGAAGCAATTACCGACTGTTTGTTTTCAGAGTTGTTTGTTTCGGACTGAGAATCATGCTGTGCTGGGAAGGGGGACAGAGAATGATAGTTAGTTTTTTTTGCTACCTAGATACCGTGAATAAAGGTAAACGATAGTTGTCATTTCGCATTACGTGCAACAATGCATTAGAATTGTGTACTAACGCGGATGTGCACATCTCCGTTTGTCAGATAGAGGCGGATTTGTTTCAACATGTCCAATGGTCCGGAAATAATTTCGTTATATTTGCAATATTAAAGGGGAAAGGGGAATATTGAAATGGTTTGCTTTTTCAGTAACTCTCTTTAATATTGTAATTTTATTTTTGAGGTTCATATCCTTCAAATTAGGTATCCCGGAGCATATAATGCCAAAGTTGTTTGTCTCTGACTTTTGGTTTGATTTTCGAATAATTCCAAACTCATTGGGGGATCACACTCTTTACAACAGCAAAAGAACAATCCAAACCATCCTCCCCCCCCCCCAATTTTTTTTCTCGTGGTATCAACCAGGGAGCATACTCTACCCAATAGAGAAAGAACCAGCGAAATCGGACAACGCGTTACAAAGTTAGGTTCCACCCCCACCCCACCAAAATTTTTTTTCTCGTGGTATCAACCAGGGAACATACTCTACCCAACAGAAAAATAATTATCCAAATTGGTCCACGCGTTACGAAGTTAGACTACCCTACCCCCTTCCCCCACCATAGGTCAAATTTCTTTTTCTCCTACCAATTAGCAATGGGGGATCATACCCTGTACAACAAAATAAGAACCATCCAAATCGGTCCGCGCGTTGCAAAGTTAGGTTTCACCCCCACCCCCGCCTTACCAAAAATTTTTTTTAAATGGTACCAATCGGTGAACATACTCTTCCAAACAAACAAAATATTATCAAAAACGGTCGACGCGTTACGAAGTTGTGTCCGGTCACACATACAAAAAAGAAAGAAAAAAATACACGTCGAACTTAGAACCTCTTTGTTTTTAAGAAGTCGGTTAATAAAATGGCGACCGTTTGAAGATAAAATCCGATCTTTTTTCCCTTTTTTTGTTGTTCATAGTGGTTAAAAAAAAAAGTAAATATTAATATTTTTTGTTGAAAATGGTCCATGGCCCCCTAAATTCAATAATTTTTATTTAGTAGAAAAAAGAACTCTGCACGTCGTGTCTAAAAACATGGTTTTGAGAAAAACGCGTTTAAAGTTTGACAAAGAAAACATGTGGGAAAAATATTATTTTTGTTTATTACAGCTAATCAGCTGTTCCTTGACCATAGAGCAATCCTTTCTCTTCCTTGTAAAACTGATTTTGACTACTATATTCAAGGAACATTATTTTGTCCAAACAGAACATATAAAAGAATTTTTTTTATACCTGTTAAGCAAACAATACGGCGCGCGTGTATCTGCATTTGGCTCGAACATAGGCATGATTTTCGGCCGGTACGCGTTCGCACTAAATCGGCTGTAACTTTTACATTTTTCCAAACTTCGTCAAATCATTTTAGAGGCTTATTCTAGACACTATAAGGATTTAAAATATGCAAAAAAATAAAAATTAATGTTTTTGGAATTGCTCGACTACAACCTCAGGAGGATTATGCAACATAATATTGACCGAAACTTTGCTAACTCCTAGGATCTTGTCGTCGGAGTTTTTTGGTGAGAAAAGGTACTTTGTATTTCGGAAGGATCGTTGTCAAGTATCCTCTGGCTTATCTAGAGACTAGAGAAGGTGGTGTTCTTATAGCCGTTAAGTCAATATTAAGCTCTAAAGTTCTAATGCTGCAAGCTGATGATGGAAATGTGGAACAGCTATTTGTCAAGGTACATCTGCATGAACAAGATAATATTATTCTTGGTGTCAGTTATATTCCTCCTGCGAGCATGTTAGCAACATTAATGATGTTTTTTTGAACCTTCTTCCTCGGGAATGCTTATGTTGTTATGGTGATTTTAATGTAATTTAATTCAGATTAATTCTTGTTGTAATGCGCTTGGCAGATATTTAGATTTAGTATTCTTAAGCTCTGATGTTAAAGGTAGTATAAGTGAGGCGTTTCAACCACTTGCAAAGCCCGATGTTCATTATATTCCGATTGTTACTTGCATTGATCTATACAGGGTGTTTCGTTTCTAGCGGTCAATGCGAGTTTAAATGATAGATCTTACCTAGCCAAACAAAAAATTGAATGGCAGGGGGTTGGGTGGGGGGGGGGGGGGGCAATCTCAACCGCTTGAGGGTTACAGGGTCATTCATAAATTTCAGTTTTTCATGGTATGCACATTACTCTTTTATTTTTATCTTTTGATATACCCAACACAGCGACCTCAAACAAACGCTAGAAAACTACTATCTCAATGGCCTATCCAAAATTGTCAACACGTACAGGTACAGTCACTTCCAAAAGTGAAAAAAAAAATGGTTTGCACTTAAAATTAAGCATTTTCCCAAATTTTCTCCGAAATTCATGTAATTAGTATACCTATTTTTTATTTTTATTGGATTGTCCATCTTATTACCTTTCCGAAAAGGTACAACATTCCCAGGTAGAGAAAAGGTGTGGAAATTTATAAGTAGAAAACTGAACGGGAAACATTTGAAAATCTGCAACTCATTTTAACTCTAAAATCTTTTATATTGAATTCAAAACATATTTTAATACAAAATTACAAAAGCTGTTTAAAATGTCTACCGCCACTAACTCCCTGTTTGAGTCGTATTGCAGCCAGCCTCTCCCCCTTGTTTTTGTCGCTGCATTTCCAATTCTGCTTACTAAATCCTCCCTAGTGTTAACAGGGCTTGAATAAACTTCATCCCTCATTGTTCCCCATAAGAAAAAGTCCGACGGGGTAAGGTCCAGAGTTCTAGCAGGCCAAGGAATCGGTGCACGTTGTCCAATCCAGCGGTTAGGAAGTTTTTCACTTAGTATTGCCTTCATAACTTTAGCAGTTTGCGCTGGTGCTCCATCGTGTTGGTAAAACATGTCCGGTCGATTATGGACAGGGATCTCGTCTATTAGATCTGGCAGAGTATTGTCCGAAAAGTCTGTAAAAATTTCACTATTCAGCACTTGCAGCAAAATAAATGGTCCTACCGATTATACCAGCCCAAACATTGACAATGAATCTCTGCTGGAATGAGGTCACCTTTGTCCTGTGCGGGTTAGTTTCTGACCACGTATGGAGCTTATGGAAGTTTGTGATACCATCCCTGGTGAATTGAGATTCATCCGTCCCCAGAATTCGGTCCAGGAATGCCCTATCGTTAATGTCGCGTTCCCAAAGCCAAGTGCTAAATTCCAGTCTTCTCTCAGAAACTCCTTCCAGTAGACCTTGGACTGGGCTATGGTGATATGGACGTAATCCCTCTCGATGAATAATCCTCCAAAACTTAGATGAAGACACTCCTAATCGTCTCTCCGGGTCTTGCCTCACGATCGTGATTATTTGCTGCTCGACGTCGGCAGCAAATAATCCCGATGTTCCGGGTCATGTCTCCCTGTCGTGTAAAGTTACACCTCCTGTTTCTCTTAACCTTCGGAATGTCCGTGTTAATAACCCTCTTTGTGGTGCTCGCCGATTAGGGAATCTCCTTTGATATTTCAGTACAGCCGCTCTCTCTTTTCCATCTACTACACCATAAATTCAAATAATATCCGCATATTCATCAAAAGTAAATTCTGCCATTTTTTAATAATTTTTGCTTAAAAACAACAATAATTATTGATATGTTTTTCAGCTATGTACCTTTCTTGCTGACTGGCCCTTTTTTATATCAAAATTTCGGGTAACAGAACGCCAGGATACTAGCATGTGAATTCTGGCTAACACTAGCTAATATGGGCAAAAAAAAAGAATGTCACTAACATTTTTATAACTTTTTTGCAGCACTAATTAAAATTAATTACCTGTTAACACAATACAAACATTTTCGACCCTTTATCTTACAACTTTGTTTATTTAAAGAATTTCCTACCTATAGTGCAACAAAACCGTTTTGTAAAGATAATAAGATGGGCAATCCAATAAAAATAAAAAACGGGTGTACTAATTACATGAATTTCGGAGAAAATGTGAGAAAATGCTGAATTTTAGATAATCGTAAACCATTTTCTTCACTTTTGCAAGTGACTGTACCTGTAATGCTAGGAGTTTGATCAGCATTGTTGACAACTGTCGAGGGTCCATTGAGATAGTAGTTTTTTAGAGTTTGTTTGATGTGACTGTGTTGGGTAGATCAAATCATAAAAGTAAAAGAGTAATGTGCATACCATGAAAAACTGAAATTTATGAATCACCCTGTAACTCCCAAACGGTTTAGATTGCCCCCTTTAGGTTGCAAGGTTCCTGTATTTCCAACCAGGGCTTAAAAGGTCTTTAAGACATCTAAAAAATGTAAAAAACAAAGTTTGGAATGACTCTGATTGCACAGGCCTGCCAAATTTTGAAAATTTGTTTCCCCCTGGACAATACCCTAGCAATAAAGACCCACACTAGGTATCTAGGGGTCATACTCGATTCCAAACTAAGCTGGGGCATGAACATAGATGAACGCGTGAAGAAAGCGTCAATATCGTTCTACGCCTGCAAGAGGATGTTTAGCAAGAAATGGGGTATAAGCCCTCGTATTGTCTACTGGATGTATACCTCCATAGTAAGACCTATTTTTACCTATGGCATGTATGGTGGACTGCTCTAGAGAAGGAGAGCAATCTAAAGAAAACAAACAAGATTCAAAGAGCTGCCTGCTTGGGCATCTCCGGAGCTATAAGCACAACGCCAACGGCTGCAATGGAGACTAATTCAAATTCAAATTTATTACGAGAATTGTACACAAGATGTATCAATCTTATATCGTACATTTACATATGGAACTAGTGAATACAAAAGTAATGCGTATAGAGTAATTAATTCATATTTTAAAAGTAACAATTTTTAGAAAATGAAATATATGTGACCAAGAAACATTAATTCAATCTTAAAGATTATGTAACAAAGTATAGCAAGAACTAAAAATAAAAAAAATAAAAAAAATAAAATAATCAACATGTAAGTAAAGCACTCTTATTAGAAATCATATATATTAGAACCTGAAAGAAAATAATTTTAACTACTTAAGCCTATTATTCGTGTTATAGGAGCTCAGCCGGAAAATCCACAACCAAAAGCTATACTTCAGTATTAGACATTACAAAAGTATTTAAATATTACAAAGCTGAGAAATGCGTCAACAATAGTATCCTGAACCTGTCGAGAGAACCTGCATTCCGAATATAGTTCGGTAAGTTATTCCAAGCGCAAGCAGCCTGAATAAAGAAAGAGTGCTCCAATACTGTTCTATGAAATCGTGGGATTAAAAGACTATGGTGTCTAGAGGAACTTAGAAACACGAGGTGTTCATAGAGGTATTTAGGTGCTTTGTTGCGAATTAAATTAAACATAAAAATTAGCAATTTTATTGTACGATGGTTATCCAATGAGTGTCCCAAGAATTGTGGAATAAAAGAAGAAACGCTATCAAAGCGCCGAAGCCCATATATAAAACGGAGACAGTCATTAAAAGCGACGTTAAGTCTATGACTACACGAACTATCAAGCCTGGGGAATACTAAGCTACCAAACATAAAGTGAGGAAGAAGCAAGGCTTTGACAAGTTTTGCTCGCAGGTTTCTAGATAGAATATTGACCGACAGCCAAAGTCGGCGTAGTCCACCGTAAATTTTTCCAAGAGTGTGATTGATGTGATCACAGCATTTCATCGAAGAACCAATAACCACTCCCAAATTCCTCGCAATTTCCACGCGCGGCAGCTGCGAACCGTTAAGCCAAACATCGGATAATCCAATACGATCAGAGTTAGAATTGTTTTGTAGTAATACGAACTGTGACTTTTGAGGATTCAGGCTGAGATTGTTACTGATTGACCAGTTATATATTATGTTGAGGTCACCATTAATACGTTCGATATTCCAGTTCAGTCGATCAACAGGACTGCTACTGTAAATCTCCACATCATCCGCATTTATATGAACCTTCACATCCTTAATCACTCCCGGAAGATCATTGATGAAAATACTAAATAGAAGAGGACCCAGGATAGAGCCTTGAGGAACTCCACATGTAAGCGGGAGAGGTCCTGACAATTTATCTCCCAATTTAACCTGCTGCCACCTATCAGACAAAAAGCTCCGTAACATACAGATAGCCGATGAGGAGAAACCGAAAAGGGACGTCAATTTATGGAGCAAAATACTGTGATTAACACTATCAAACGCCTTCGAAAAGTCAAGCAATACCAGAATACAAGTATGCTTCATATCAAGAGCAATGCGAAGATCGTGTGTTACTTTGAGCAAAGCCGTTTCACAGCTGTGTTGGGACCGGAAGCCAGACTGCCATGAACACAGAAGTTCATTTGTGTCTAGATATTCTGTTATCTGCGAACACATCAACCTTTCTAGAACCTTAGAAAGAAAAGACACGAAAGTCATTTATATTATGTTCCATCTCCTACCGCTCGACGTCCACGGTAAAAGTATAGCTGCACGCAGTGCCGTAAAACTGAAAGAGTCCAATTGGAGACACAAGGTAACTCTTTGCTGGGTCCCTGGTCACAGTGGTGTTCAAGGTAGTGAGGCTGCTGATGAGCTGGCAAAGGAGGGATCACAACTGGATGATTCCTCTATTGATAGATCGATCGGCTGGCCGCTAGAATCAGTAAAGAGAGAAATTGACCTTAAGGCTACTCAGCTCGCTAAGCAGAGATGGAGTAACTTAACCACATGCAGACTATCAAGGCAGCTGTGGCCTGAATGGGATTTGAGAAAAACCGCGTTCCTGCTAAACGGAAGATGGATAAACCTCCGAAACATTGTGGCAATTATTACTGGCCACTGTCTTTTCGGTAGACACGCAGAACGGCTGCGCGTTCCCACGAATGACTTCTGCCGGAGCTGTATGGACGAGGAAGAGGTGGAAAGCATTCAGCACTTACTTTGCGAATGCCCGGGCCTAGCAAAAAGAAGGTACAATGCAATGGGCGTATATTTCTTAGGTGGCATGGGCGATATAGCCGGCATCGGGCTGAAGCAGCTCCTAAGGTTTATTAACAGCTGCGGCTGGTTTTAGTTAAACCCGGCAATCAGGCACGGTTCCACGGATGTGGTAACACAATTAGAATATCTCAAAAACCTTATGCAGTAAGGATAATTTGGAAAAAATTTCGCAAATTCAGTCGACGTATTTTCTGAGATATCTCACTCAGAGGCTTAAATAGTCTATTTTTTAGCAAGAAAGCTGAACTCTTAGAATATTCTGAATGAGATCTCTTAAAAACTGGACGATGCCTGCCCTAAGTTTTGATAGAAATTATATCCTTATGCAGTAAGGATAATTTGAAGAAAATTATTTTTCCG
Organism: Leptarthrus brevirostris; assembly: GCA_964036015.1. Classification (NCBI taxonomy): domain Eukaryota; kingdom Metazoa; phylum Arthropoda; class Insecta; order Diptera; family Asilidae; genus Leptarthrus; species Leptarthrus brevirostris. Next base: position 15,476,659 of record OZ038373.1, read on the forward strand.
CATATTGGTCCTTCCTTAGTCTAATAATTAGGCTTGGCTAAAAGTTGATTTAAACTAGAAGTCAAACCTAATGTAAACATAACTACATTTGTGTGGCACACTTAAGTTACGATAGCATTTTTCGAAAGCTGACATCACCGCTGAAAAGACGACAATCAGAATTTGAAGTTATGCTAATAGTAACAACTGTTAATGAAAATTACATACTTTAACTAACAACATATTGAGAAAACGTGTCACAACTTCAACCACTCGGTGAAATATTTAAACAGTTTTTACATTCTATATACTTCTAAATGTTATGTAGAACCAAAGAATAATTTTTTTTTCGCAAAGCCATGACTGTATAAAAGACAGGTAAATTCCATAATTTTTTAGTTACCTTAACGCTTTTAATCATGTACCGAGTTTTCGTATTGCTTTGTTGGCTAAATGCTGTGATCATTTCATCACAAGTACTATTTGGAGAAAAAGCAGTGAGGGACGAGTTTCCATATATTGTCTTTATAAAGTGTGTAATGACTTATGTAAAACTCAACATCAATATAAACAGGAATTGTGCAGGAATTATTCTTGAGCAAGACACAATCCTTACTGCTGCTCACTGTATTGAAAATCCTGGTTACCGGATAGTTAGTATGGAGGTTATGGCTGGATCTAAAAATGTCGTTAATCAAACAATCGATGCTCAGAGTAAAAATGTCACAGATTTTAAAGTTCATAAAGATTTTGCTTATCTTTATGTACCCTTGATTTTTGGAAAGATACAACGAAATCCAAACGATATTGCTATTCTTTGGTTGGAAGAGAAACTGGAACTAACCGAAATAGTTCAAAAGGCTCCACTTTCACCGAAATACGTTGACGTGACAAATAAACAGGGCATAGTTGCTGGTTGGGGTGGAACTGAATTCGGAGAATCTTCGGAATATTTGCGGAAAACTACCTTGGGAGGCATTTCAAATTCTGAATGTAAAAAGCACTTTAATCATACGGATATTAGCAATAAAATGTTTTGCGCATTGTCAATTAATAGCAACAATATGGTATCTGTTGGTGATTCAGGTGGGCCTTTCATTTATGATGGCAAAGTGCTTGGAATTCTTTCGTTTGGTGCAGGAGCTTTAGTGAAAAATATGGTAGGAGCAATCCAAACCACAAGTGATCAATTAAAACCAGCAGTTTACACGAACATTAACAGCTTTACACAGTGGATTAAAGACTCTATTAAAAAAGGACCACCGAAGAAGTCTGCTAAATTATTTGCTACATGTATGTGGAGATAGCAATGTAAATTAATATTAATAAAATTTACAAAGTTCACTTTTTTTAATTCTCTCTCTGATTTTTTGATCACTTAGGGCCGAGCTATACTAGAATCCTATTCACAGTTCGTTCTCGGTCCGATCTCGGTCTGGTAAAGTCTAATCTAAGGATTCGAGGGAACTTGACTGTTACGGATAGTATGGATGCACACATTCATTTGTTACTTGAAAATATTTTACCAGACCGAGATCGGACCGAGAACGAACTGTGAACGGCATTATAGTGTGGATCGGCCCTTACTTGATCCGGATATTGATATTTCTCGTATGTCGTAGTCGTATGTTTCGGAACTCTCATTTCCGCAATCTTTAGTAGGGCATAAATGGGAAGATCAACTTCATCCATTTTAAATGCTAGGAATCTTACGTAGTATTTAGGTGGGATCCGAACCACTAGATAAGAGTAATCTTCCTAAAAATACCCTTCAATCCTGCGGATATTGCGAAATTGATGATTGCCTTGAATTTTTCAATCTCAAGTAAATGCAGATTGGTTTTCCTGTTTGAAGAATACAGGGTGAAAAAAACGTGCGATCATCAAGTAATTTTTTAATAAAATATTTATAAACATCAAAAACGAAAAACTAACATTGCATAACCATGACATAGACCTTTGGTAATAACATATACAGCAGATTTTGAAGTGACCACCGTTTACGCGGTTACAGAGCCTCAATTGGCGGCTTAAAATTTTCGGCAAATGGCAACCAACTCCACCAGTGACACTCGGTTATTCCGCAAATGTGAATAAATGCGCCATTTATCAGTTTTTTTCGCCTTGTGGGCGGGCGGCGAGTCTTGTTGGAATGTCCATTCTCTTTCGCTGAAGTTCTTCTTGGACCAGGGTAGAACCACAACCTCAAGGATATCGCGCAGAAACACTTCTTGATTTATTTCTATATCCTAAACCTAACCAGGGTTGTCTTGCCGCTAGCAAAAATTTCACCCCAAATTATTACCGTTTTCGGATTTTGGCGATGTTGAACGACGGACGATGGGACGGGAACTTCTGTTGACCATATCCTATCGTTTTGGGCAGTGTGGGCTTATTCCACAGTAAAGTCCTGTGGCGCTGCAGGAGTTAACGCTTGTTTTCATCCGTGAGGTTCTGACCATTATGGATTATAGGGCGTGAATTTAAGCTTCTTTTTTGCAATTCGACGGAGTGATTCGCAGTTGATGCCGATCTCATAGGGGATTTTCTTAATCGAGGCCCTGCGATTTCGATCAACTTGCACTTTGATGACCAGGCGGTTACTGGATGTATGACAGTCTGCCTTCTACCACTCCTAGGATTTAGGATTAGTTCAGCTCTTTTTATAACTTAAAAAAGGTGAATTCTTAGATTGTCGGAAAACATCTTTTCTAAGCTACATTTATAATTCTCGACAGTGGAATTTTATATCGATTATAGGCGAATTATTAAATAAGATTCTATTCGAAAGTTCCCCGATAATATAGTAAAAAATAAGATATAATTGCATGCAGACGAGGTTGAATCAATTGGTTGAGCGGCACGACCACTATGCTACGGTTCTCGGGTTTGAGACCAGGTCCCCCTGTGGGTTTTTAGGAATTGAATTTAAAAAAATTCACTCCGTCTCTGGGCTGTTGTCTGGCTCGCAGTAATTTAAACTCAAGACATTCAATTTCCCCACTCGCTTTACCCTAATACTCTTCCGGCCAAAACCATGCTATCGCATCAAAGGGTTGTTACCTAGGCTTTGGCCACATAAAAAAACAAGTGATCCTACTTTTACAACATGGTCTCAAGCGTGGAACGTCCAACACAACTTATCAGGTGTTATTTGTGTATTCTATTTCTGAGACTGTAGAGCAAAGTGTTCAAGTAGATAATATAAGATCTGATATTGTCAAATCTTTTTATAGGGTGCCACATTATCTTGTGATTTTTCTTTATTAAATTGGTTTTATTAATTTTTAGACAATAAAAAACAATACGACAAAATCGATGGTGTTATCTCATAAGCAATTACTGAAATTAGGCGTACCACAAGGAAGTGATTTGGATCCGTTGCTTTTAATACTTTTCACAAATGAAGTTCTCGATTGCTTCAAATTTGCGCGTTGCTTATTGTATGCAGAGGATCTTCAATTTACTACGATAAGATTTTTGCACATGATCAAATAAGTCCACCCAGAACACTTGATCACGGTTTCATCTTTCTCACCTATGACCTCGTACATCTTCTTGCAGTTTCACGTAACCTGGAACCTGTTTAAAACGTGCTTCCAAGTCACATACAGCGATATTCTCGACTTACGCTCATTGCGCGGATATTAAGTCATACCATGTTTTGCGGCTCGTTAAGGGTATCACTGCTTCACTTTCATCGGACTTGTCTTTGATTGATGACAGAATCGGCATTATTTCTTCAAATTGGGCCGGATTACAATTGTTCACTGACGATTTAAACAGTTTAAATATAAAGATTGATAAACTTTTCGAAACTACTAAGATTCTAAATAGCGGCTCATGTACATACACTACTTGAGAAGTCTAATGAGTTTGCCTCTAAATTTGCAGGCACGTCTGCCTTTCTTGACGACCTCTGTACGATGCCCATTGACTGTAACTTATCGTCACCTTCCTCCAGCGCCACCGCAGCACCTGTTTTTCCAATCATTCATTGACGCAATATTAAGCTTTTCAAGGGTGAGCTAGTATCCTGGTCAGCGGCTGTCGACAGAAACACTGAGCTTATCAACACTATCGGCGCTGATATAAAGAGTTTGGCGTCACGCCGTGCTGATTGTGCTATCTTACTTCCTTCTTCTGACACTATGGATGGCTCGGTGTTTCCTGTGATTCCTGTATTCCTTCGTACCCGACGCAGTGCACCAACTCAGAGTCTAGCCCAACTTCTGATGCCTAGCGTGTGGATTCCACACATCTACATATCCTCGCGGGCTTTACATGAGCTTCTCTGACTCGAAGTAGTGCTGTTACCGTGAGACCAGCTAAACTTCCTCGAAGCGTTTTTATTTCGCGAGAAGTTATGGAGGCTATCGAGGATGTCATTGCTGCCCACATATCATCTCACACGAGGTCTCCACGTGGCTCTATAGCCTGTAGGCTAGGCAGAAGGATAACCTCTTCATGAAGACGCGGCGGCCGTTCCTTTTCAGCATCGTTTAAGATTCTTTTACCCAAGGACTTGTTTGCCGCAGTTTTTTCACCTAATATCTGGCCGATCGACTGTACTGCTCGGAAATTTGTTCCATGTGCTCGATCCGACACTATTGCCACTTCAAAAAACTCGTCAGCGAATTATCGCTCTAATGTGCCAATGTAACAGACCTTGGTTTAAAATTGACTCGCCTATTGTTCTGTTATTCTCTACTGATTCCTATGGTACTGGTGTGAGAAGATGCTGGTCCCCATGGTCCCTGAAACTGGTCATCATCCTGCCCTTCTTGTTACTTTCTGTATTGATCCTGTAATTGTTAATTCTTAGCACTGTAACACTTAGCTGTTTGTTATGCTCAATGTGTTCCCATTTCAAAATCTAAAGGTCAGCAAGGCAGTTGTGAAGATTTTTGAATTCGAAGTGGAATGGACGGATATCCCTCTACGTTGAAACTGGAGCATTGTGAGAGAGCCGACCCCCTGGTTGTTTCCAATCTCTTCGGTCGCTTTTTCGAAACTGATTTTCTTTAAAATGACTGTGATATAAGCGATAAGAATTTTACTCACTTGACGAAGCCTCGACCTCGACTTCCCTTCAACTGAAGGATCTTGTATTTGATGAGTCTGCATTTAGCTCATGCTTTGTTTCCGTTTATTTGATTTATCTATTCGTTGTGGCATTTTTCTGAAACCGTGAAAGTATTCTGTGATTATTCCTCTACATAAAAAGAGCAATAAGTGCGACATTATAAATTATTTCAAATTAAATTCTTAAGACCTCAGAGGTGCCACAGAGCAGCCATCTTGGACCATTGCTTTTTATCATATACATCAATAATTCATGATCCTTCATAACTTGAGAATTCTTTGCTATGCTTATGATGCTAAAATGTTTCGTACTGTTGCTAATTAACATTAATGTTCACTTTAAACTCTAACTTGACTTTCATAAATGGTGTTCTATTAACTATCTCCCTCTGAACATCCTCAAGTGCACCACTATGTCACGCAAAAGGACTCTTCTGCCATTTAACTTTCTTATTTATAATAGCTTATTAACTAGACTTGACAAGAACAGGGATTTAGGGGTCATACTTGACACTCACTTTTACTTTGATGACAACATATATTCTCTTGGAAATAAGGCTAATGCGACCTTAGATTTTTTTTAAACGATGGTGGATGAATTTTGGGTATCTTTATATATCAAAACTTCTGTATTGTACTTTTGTTAGGCCTATTCTGAAATATACAAGTCCTCATTGGTCACCCTATTATGTGAGCTTATTATTCGCATCGATGCAGTCCAGCGTAGATTTTTTAGATTTGCCTTTAGGGGCCTTTCCTGGATAGACACAAATTATTCTCGTTGGATACTCTTGAGAGGAGACGTAACAACTCTAAAATTATTTTTGCTTTAGATTTGTGGCAGGGCACGAATTCTGCGGAGCTGCTAGAGTCTCTGAATATCTCCGTTCAGTTCGCTCCCTGCTGACTCACGGCTTTTTCGAAGTTCTTTATCATCGCACTAAGTACCTTATGAGTGAGCCATTGGCATCGTCTCTTTAATGACACGTTTAATTACATTGATGTTCATCTCTCGAGAAAACGGATAAAACATCAGCTTAGTTCAAATTTATTTATCTGGGTTTACTGACTGTTTCTTATATTGTTCTTATAATTTGAGTAATCAGGCATTTGATGAATCTTTGTATATAAATAAATAAATCTGGACTGAAATTTGGACTTTCCATTCGTGTCAAACCGCAATCCTATCAGAAGCGCTATGGATCAGGATAGATTAACTACTTTGGTACTTCTGAATTCTTATTTTTCTAAGGCTTTCGATTATTATGACCACCGTATTCTGCTACCTTAAAGCTTTCCGCATATTTGAAGTTTGATACATCGGTCATACATATGATTACCAATTTCTTGTCTGTTTCCACGCCGCTGTCTTTATTGCGAGGGGTGCCCCAAAGATCCATTATAGGTCCACTTGTCTTCAGTTTGTTCATAACCGATTTGCTAATGGTGGCCCGCGATGTGAGCATCCACCTTTATGCATATGGCGTTCAATTATATCTAAGTCGGCTAATCGGGCTTCTTGAGGACTGTATAGCACTCATCAATTCTGACCTGGATAGAATTTACACTTGGTCCAAATATAATCGTCTACTGCTAAACCATAGAAAGTCTCAGTATATCTGTTTTTACAGTAACGAAATCTGTAAGTCTGATGCTTCGCCAATTATCTTGAACGGTTCACCGCCACTATTGTCAATTAAGGTAACTAAACTTTGGATCGTTTTGAATCAATATATGAAAGGCTTGGTAGAATATACGGTGGTAAGCGGAGGCTGTGGCTTTCAGCGAACATTTCATATTGTAATTCTCGCTAGTTAAAGCGCTAATTATGCCTCTTTTCTTTTCTTCCGAAGCCTAGTCTTTTCTAAGCTAGATAGCATCTTTATCTAGCTTAAGAAAGACTAGGCTTCCGCGGAAAAAGTGAGGCATAATTAGCGCTTTCGCCTGTTTTGAGCGAGTATTACAAGATACAATTTTTGCTAAAAGTCACAGCCTGCACAGTCCACCATATATTCTACCAAGCCTACACTTTATGTCATAGCAGCATTTCATATGTTAGTTAAAAACCATCCCAAGATTAGTTACCTTACTTGACAATGGTGGCGGAAAGTCATTCATGGTTATTCTACCATGCTTTGCCTTTCCGCTCTGTTTTCTCTTCCCATTAAAACACATGAAAAATGTTATTGAGAAATTTTTTATCATGACCACATGCTCAGAATATTTGTTGGCTCACCTCAAATAAATTCCAAGTTAACAAGAATAAAATAAAAATACTGCGAGAAAAACTATGAAACAGTAGAATTCCTGTTCTTTACTGTAGGAAGGTTCGGTTTGTTTACACCACCAATGCTCAGCTGTTCATGTCAGCTTACGGGCTTGCATCTAAAAAATGCTGTGATAAGATGTGGTAGCCCAGCAAATGTGTTCAAAATAGTCAAAAACAGCGAGAAACGTGGAATATTTGTCACCGCGGTGGAGGTTAAAAATCACCAAGTTGTAGACGTGTCGGAGAAAAAGCAATTCTGTCACTAGGGAGATGTTCGAAAATACCAGATTTGGTAACAGAGTTACTGATTTGGTATCACTGAACTGTCGTATATTACTTACTTATTGAAAAAGCAGCAAACAGTTGTACTGTGACGCAGTATTGATTTTGTTTCCATTCGTGTTATTGTGCTTCCTGCTGTTATTAACACAAAAATCCTTTTCTATATGTAAAAACTAAAAACAAAAGGAAAATGAAAGAATATGTCGCCATCACAAGAACTTTTCAAGAGTTAACAGTTAATTTCAAGGAACGGCTACCTCAATTAAAATCGCGGTCTACTGCACTCAAGGACCCATTCACCGAACTCATAATTGAGGCCACTCAAAGTGTAATGTACACCTCATTTATTTGCATAAGCCTCTTCCGGCCAAAGACTGTATTTTTTTCCCCAATCGACGCCCATTAAAATTGTACACAAAATCAGTTTTCTCTCCTTCCACTATACTTGACGTTTCGTAATTGTTTTCAAGTATCCAAAAGGTTTTTCACTACCGCTACTGCTACTGGAACTGGTGATGGTTACTGGTGCTGCAACTCAGTCCCCCTTGAGATCCCTTTTTTTCGATTTTAGAGTCCTCATCAACTGCAAAATGCTTCCATTCAGCCCGGTACACTGCACGAATAGCATTCTTGAGAGCGGCCATACCTTCAACTCAACTCCTTTTTTGTCGCACAAAAGTTACAAACACAGTGGAATATCACGTACAAAGTACAGAAATGGAAACTTTTCGCAGCATCAATAGGATAAATACATACAAAAGCGGGCAGGACTCGTTCAGAAACAAACACAGGACGAACATTGGAGAAAAAGGAATCGCATATAACTTCACTTTGACTCAATGGTAAATATAAGCGGGCGCACTGAACAAAGTTTTTGAATAGATGAAGAGGGCTGTCTCTATGGGGCTGAATGGCGCAAAGGGGGCAAAAGAGGTCTCGCCATAATGGGGTTTCTAAAGGCACATTACCAGAAGGGTTTCATTTTACAAAATAAAAGTAAAAAAAAAAAAAACGGTAAAATATACTTAAGCGAAATAATTCATTATTATTTATTAATTTTTTGCTCGTTTTGCATTCAGCCCTTTTTCCTCCATTTAATGCTGAACGAGCACTGCTGGAATTGTTGAAGAACTTTCTCGAGAGGTCGACTCTCTTTCTTCTCGTAATGAAACGTCAAGATGAAGTAATCATTTTGTGACAGAAAAAATACACGAATTGTGTGTGTATGTGCTTTTATGTGGCTGATGTGTTGCAGAAAATGGGGGAATGAAAAGGAACAAGCTCACACTTGACATTTAACTTCTTAACGTGAAAAACAAATATATTAAACAGTCTCCTAAGGAACTAACACTGCTGCAAAGGTCTACAGATTTGTTTGAAATAATAATTGTTGAAATAAATACATCGATTAATCGATACTTTTGTCATAAATAAATAAAAATATCGTGATTATGACAAAAATATCGCTTATTCGATAGTATCGTGATCGATTATGATTTCTGCTTATCTAATACGAATTTCGATCTTTGATGTATTTGATTTTAAGACTACAAACCATAACCAGGTTCGTTTTACGTAATTTATCGCCAACTTGTACCACAGCTGGTTTGAAAACACTCGAAAAACAGTTGAAATCTTTTATAATTGATAAAAATTTACTAAACAAAATTATCATAATCCACATACACAAAGTTTGAATGCATACGCTCTCAGTCAAGCAAAACGAAAGCTAGACCTCATTGGACCTAGAAATACTAGTTAGTACTCATTGCCAGGTCGCGAAACAGCGAGAATAATTTGATCTACAGTAGCTTCTCATAGTCTTAACCTATTCCGTAATGTAGAAATACGCTATCAACATTTTCAAGCCTTTCAAACCAGCGGGATTGAACGGTATAATCTCTAGTGTACTTCAGACAGCTTTATTACTTTTAATCTCATGTCTAGACCCCATTTATAAAACCTTTCTGAGTCTCACATACATTCCAGATTTTTGGACTGAGGTAAAGGTGGGCTTTATTCCCAAACCTGGAAGGACCTCGCACAATAAATGTTAGAACTTAAGGTCAGTAAGTCTCTTCTCCTTGTCCATATTAAAGAAATATTTGAACCATTGACCAGAGGTATCAATTACCTACAAGGAATTCACCTAGGTGCTTTCAATAACGTAAAACAAAAGGCGATAAACTTATTTCTAAGATGGGTGAATCTATAAAGATCACTCATCGTAGTTATAGATCTTATGCATGCTTAGACGCGGGACCGAAAGCTTTAGTTTAGGGAAATCTACCATACGAAGATACGCTACCAGACGCACTCTCCAAAGAATGATCCTCTCAATGTTTCTATGAAATCTAGTCCTCAATGATCTACTCCTGGATCTAGAAACTCCGGCCGTAAGCATATCGCCCACGCCGATGAACTTGCCTTGTGAACCTCGGCAAACACACATATCCCAGTTGAGGTGTTGACTCGAATGACATCGTGCTCTTTGCGGGCAGCGGTTCGGCACATTCTCTCGATGCTGATGGTCTTACACCTTCACTTACATCTGCTCCCCCAATATGCATTGTCCTCTTTGGACTCTGTAGCCTCTTCCGGCCTGGCTAAATGTCATGATGTTCCTAATGATTCGAGTAGGTTGCTTGGCCTGGTGTTTTCGTCTGACCCTGATGGCACGATTGTGAGGAGATGCCTGGTCTCTCTGCTTCCTGAATCGCGTCATCACCCTGCTCTCCTGATTGTCATGTGCTGCGACATCGCCGCTGCATCTCCTTCCCTACTCGTTGACTCGGTGTTTTACGCGATATGTTCCTATTAGTATTTCTTATCCCGGATCCCCTCATCTTTTTCGTCCCTAGCGTCTGCAGGACTCCTAAGCCGAGTACCTGTATAATATTAGTACTACGTTGCGTAGCGACCCCAAATTGTTCTGGAGATTTATTAACTCGAAGCGTTAATGCGACGCCTTATCTTCCTCTTTGGCATATCGCGACTGCGAGAGCGACGATGCTCCCATAATTTCTAATTTTTTCGCGGATTATTTCCGAACTTCTTTCTGTGATTCCCTCTGTGATATTTCCACTTTTGATTTTACCCACTTGACGCGGCTCCACGGGTGGTCCCGACAGTTTCCCCGCTTTCTTTCTGAAGAAATTCCAATTATCTCTTGCCAGTGTTCTTTGTTACTTGTTCAATCTTTCCCTGCAATCTGGTCACTTTCCTGAACTTTGGAAGACTTTTGTGTTGATTCCTCTCCATAAGAAAGGCAGTAGGTCAGACGTCTCCAACTACCGACCGATTGCCAGCCTGTGCCATGCCGCGAAGGTTTTAAGTTTATCGTCAGTGACGTTCTTTGATTTCACTGCAGGTCTTTCATGTGGTCCTTCCAGCATGGGTTCCTCAGGTGAAAGTCTACGACCACCAACTTCAATTCATTAATTATCCCTTACCAGCCGTTGAGGAGGGTAAACAGGTGGACTGTGTATTCACAGATTTCAGAGAGGCTTTCGATAGGATTGACCATGGTATCCTGGTCTATAAATTGATTCTTTTTGGGTTTCCTTCCTGCTTCATCAACTGGTCTGGTCGAACCCAGCGCGTCCTGTTTTGGGGGAGCTCTTTCTGACCAAATCCGTGTCACCTTGGGGGTGCCACACTCCTCTTCGTCCTTTATATATCCGATGTTTCGCTTCTCCTGACCCACAGTAAAATTCTGTGTTATGCGGACGGTGCTAAAATGTTTGGCACTGCTTCCCACGAAGCAGACTGCAGCACCTGACCTGTCTGTGTTCTGTAGTTGGTGAATGCACAATCGCTTTCCTTTAAATGCCTGCAAGTACACCGTTATGACCTTTTCCCGTAACAAACGTCCTTTCCTCTTTGACTACAACGTCGATGGCGTTACCTTAGGCAGGGTTGGTAAGATTAACGACTTGGGCGTTGTCCTCAATTCTCGCCTTTCATTCGAGGATCATGTAAACTAGATCGTTAGTAGCGCTAACTCGATGTTGGGTTTCGTTAAAAGATGTTCTACCTATCTAAGCTTCTTTATTGTACCTTCGTCAGACCGCTTTTGGAATACGCCAGCTCTGTGTGGGTTCACTATTCCACCGTTCACGTCAACCGCGTCGAGTCAGTGCAGCACAGATTCCTTAGGTTTGCTTTCCGTGGACTTGCCTGGGTTGACCCTTGGTTACTTCCTTCTTATACTCATCTTTTGGGGCTGATTTCTCTTTAAAAGAGGCGTAACATCTCCAAACTATTATTCTTGTTCGATTTATTGCAGGGAACAATAAATTCACCCGATTTACTGGCGGCCGTGAACATCTCTATCTCGCAACGCTCCTTGAGAAATCGCAACTTCCTGCACGTCTCTAGTCATCGAACTCGGTATGGGATGCACGGGCCCATCACGTTGATGTCTCACCTCTTTAACCAACATTTTTCTTAATCTCTCCAGACTGCAGTTGAAGGGCATGCTTAGACAATGTCTTGATTGACGCGGGGTTGTGGATGGTGTCAACCGGCGTCCTTCGATCGTTTTTTAATGATTTATTTTTTTGGCTTTTGTATGTCCACTAGCAATCGATATTTCCAATAGGATGAAGTTCTTATTCCACCCCATGCCCCAAAGGGGTAGAGAGAATACACACCTACCTACCTATATATATAAAAATAAGCGAAAACGACTGATATTAGTATAAAATACACAGTTTTCGGATTACTGAAATAGATAGTGACATTCCCAATGCTGTTAAATACCGTAAGGGTTAGACACCCTTAGCACTCCAGCGGATAGGGGTTAGAAGGCCATGACCTATACAAATAGTCATAAAACGAGGCGCACTTACCAAAAGTCAGGACTGTGTCCGCCACTTGCAATTAGTATAGAATATATTTCCCCGTTGCCATGTCAAAAATTTTGGATCGTGAGTGATTGTAAGGAAGGTTGTGCAGAACTTCATAACTAGTGTGCCGATTTATATGTCACTTTTTTAGTTTTTCAAGATATCTTTGATTTCCTAACTTTGCAGTAAGTGTACCGATTTGGATGATTCTTTTTTTTGTATCTTGTCAACAATTCAATTGTTCTCGCAATTGTTCTATACCTTTAAAGTGGAGAATGCAGACTGGTTAAATGGCTCCTTGAAGGCTATATCAGAGTCACTAGCAGCTCTAGTGAGTATTTTTATTTGATACATTGGCTGCACTCTCAAGTGCAGCGCAACTTTCAAGTGATATAAGCAATCCTGACCACTGACGTTTACTATGCAACTCCCATGGCATTTTTATCGTAATCTGTTGTTGGCAAAAAGTAACCAGGGTCTGCCGTTGGCGGATTGGTAGGCCGACAAATTATCACTTAGTCCACCGACGACTGTTCGATGGATAGTTACAATGCTCAAATTACGTAAACTCGATGCATATTTTCCAGGACGGTCGATTCTGGCTACCGCTGCCAAGATTTGGTCTCATGGTGGGGTTTTATCTCCACTCTTGTGGTGCCTTGAAATTAACAATATTTTGGTGCGGCTAAGTGAAAGACGCCTGTAGCAGTGTTACTAGACACAACTAAAGACACAACTAATATCAGCATCAATCCCGATTAAACCATACATCCATTGCTTTTACTAAGAAGAGGATTTTAGAATGGTTAATTGAGCCATACTTGTTAGGAACCACACTAACTTTTATTGAACAGGTTGAATATTTAGCAATAAGATTAGACTCCAAACTATACTGGAACTTACACTTTGATACATTACCAACAAAGCGAGCAAATCCTTTTGGTGTTGTCGCAGAGCTTGTGGTTCTACCTGGGGTTTAAAGCCAAGACAATGTGATGGATTTACACAACGGTGAATAGGCCGATGATTAGCTATGGGGCGAGCACATGGTCGGCTCCTCAGTAACAAAGTCGAAAATGTTCTGGGAATGTCAGGTAGCATAGGATGAACTGGTAAAAACAAACTGAGTCAATTTGGTTTGGATATCGATTTAAAAACAACATAAATTCCCAATTTAAATTTATTGAGTTAAATCGAAGTGTAGCCCCACCTTGGGCGCCAATGTCAAATTTTACACTAGTGTGCTAGGTAAAGGTACTACGCCTGTCCCAAAGACAAACTCTTGTATTTTTTACCAGCCTGGGCATATCTTTATCCAACAATTATTACCTTATAGTAATTTACTCTAATATAATTACTTTGCTTGACTAGGACACCAAGTCTTGAATATACATCCGCGAAAAACTAACTTTTTGGTTGACGAGTAACCAGAGCTCCAAGTTGAACCTTACTTTTTATACATTACTGCGAAATTTTACATTACATTTAGCTTGAAAACTAAGCAAAACTATTACAGTAGTCCTGTAGTACTCCAGTAGTTCCGATCGCAATATATTCACTTCAAAATTGAACTTATTTTAACAAACGTCGTTAATAGGGATGAAAATTCTGAAATTTCACACTCGCGTTAAAGTGAAACAATTAGAAAAATGAACTCCTCACCAAATTATTGCATTCCAAATAATAAAAACAATTTTGTTTTGTGGAAATATAAAACTTTCTTCCATTCAATTGAGCTCCAACAAATTGAGGACACTACTCGACAACAAAAACGCACAGCTCCACAATTAAAACAAAAGATTGAATGGAAAAATTTTGTTTTTCGCTTTTCATAAAAGTTTGTGGAGAATGAATTTTTATTAATTGGTGAAAAATTCCTTTCGACCAGAAAATCTCGAGAGTCTTTAATTGATCATGATCCAGACTGTGGCCTTCCCAAAAAAAAAAAACAATAAAAAAAACAGAAAACAAAATCTCAAAAGGGTGCATATGAGGCCCAGTATGCACTTACAATGCTTTTCCAAACAATAGATATGGGCTGCATGTGAGTGAGTACTTAATTCGTCGACAAAGTTTTTTGGGAAATTTTTAAGGCATGTAGGCGGTGTAAATGCATTTTGAGATTAATTTCTGAAGTAAAATTGAGAGCAAATCAGGTGCATTACAAAGGAAAACGCAATTAGTGAAGTGAACAAAGAGCAAGCTTAGACACACAAAAATAGCGAGCACCCTAATTAGGTTTTTAAAAAGGTGCTTTAAGGTAAAAGCTCTTGTGCAAGTCTTAAGTGTTGCTCTCATCCACTAGTTTTCGCTGTGGAATTAGCTGGTGCTCTCCTGAATTTTGTAGTTGCCACTGTGAATCCACTTTTGAAGCAAAATCAAGCACAGCAATACAATTCCTGAGTTGGGGGCTCGGAAACGGTACTCATGTTGCAAGATATAACACCCGGTAATTGGCGCCATTGGATCCCGAAATAGTATGCCACAGTGCACATAGGCGGCAGATTTATATCACACACAACTCAAAGAAGGACTCTGTGACAAGAGCTACATTATGGAAGGCGTTTTGCAGTGTATGCTTACAGAAATCATACAAGTATATACTAGCAAAGCGATGTTGGGACCCAATGTGTACCACTAATTGGCATTAAAAAAGGCGACAAGCACTCTGAACGCTATCAAGCAAAGAATGCTATCACACAAGTTTGCTTTCAGACGTCTTTCTAAACTTGACGGTTGCCGCTTTTTTATCCTGCGACACCTGAAGTTGACGCTACCACCAATGGTTTGATGTCGCACAAAAAATCAAACGAATTCACCCTTTCGGTGATGCACTTTGACACACTCATTCCTTTGAAAAATTCTAAGTCGACGAGTGCCATAGATGAGTTTTAGGTAGGTGTGGGTAGATTAAGGGAATACAGACTCAAACACTTTGCTCTTTTTGAGGTGTTAAATATCAAAGGTGTGCAAGTACGCATATATAAGAAGCTAGTTTCAGGGCAATATATCTACTGCGCTTCGTACTGCCACAGTGCTAAACATTAGCAGGAAAAAAAAATCCTTTTGAATTCTGTGCAAAATTTACAGTCCTGGAAATGCATTAGGGTTTAAATATTTTTAAAGGCGCTCAACCAACTTTGATGTAAAAGAAATCTGCATAAGAAGTGTAATTTAAGGACAGCTGATTAACTGATCCGAGAAAAAGTAATTTCTGCTTTTTCTGTTTATAGAAGGTGAAGTAAAGTCAGTTGCTTATTTGAATAGAACCTTATCAGTATACGCTTCGTTGATTTCTCGCAGATAACCGAAGCTCAAGCTGCTAAGAGGTTCACTCTAAAGGCCTAGGTACGGCGTCAATCCAAGTTAAGGATTTATCTTGATTTCAAGTTTATTTTCATTCACTTTGTTCACTGGCCTGAGTTAATAAGTTTCTATACACGAAAATTCTTTTGATGAATCTCCGTCTTAATCTAAGTTTATTTATTTATTTACAAAGATTCAGGAATGGCTCTTCTGGCTAAAGCTGGTACGTCTACTGCTGTGGGTGAGTGCGAGTCACCTTGGGGGACTGTTCGTAAGGCGGACGAGACCCGTGTTTCTGTGACTCCTCAGGCAGTTGGCTACATTTCATCTGGTGCCTCAGTGCTGTCCGCTCTTCTAGACAGGGTCGTGCGCAGAATACTCGGAGCGTAATTTCTAGTGCTTTGCCATCGCCTGTGTCTTGTAACGTCGTCACTGGCTTATACCTCAAACAACACCTAAGATTCCCAAGTATATTTTTATATCTAGAATCCATCCTGAGACTACTAAGGACTCGGATGATGGCTTGGTTCCTTCTTTTCGGTCTGTCAATTCATTTTGATTCTTCAGACTTAACACAGACTTGCAGCATATCTAACGATCATTAAAGCATCCTCGACCTTTTTCTACTTTTCTACTGATCCTGCTAGTACACTGGTCAGACGATGCTGGGTACCCCTTGTTCCTGAATCGGGTCATATTGCTTTTTACCTTGATCCAGTTATAATGGCTTCTTGTGTGTTAGATGACGTTTGTTATAACTTCAGTAAGTCTCCGTGATTAACAACTGGCTCTCAGCTTGTGATTGGAGTTGCGTCCTCAACGAAAGGGAGAGGCCTTAAAGCGTTTGAAGAATGTTAAATGTAAGGCCTGGAAGGGGAGCGACGCTGTCTATTTAGCATATTTCAATTTACGAAGTCAATTTTTATCTGACTTAGTATTTTCTTGAAAGCATCCTTGCGCGTCGATCCTAAGCGATTTTGGATGTTCGTGAACTTGAAGCGCAATTCTGATGGCTATCCATCTTCTTTGTCTTTCGGAGACAGCGAAAGCAATGAGCCCTTGGCGATAGCAAATCTTTTTGCCGATTTTTTTAAGACTGCGTTTTTGGACGATACCTTTGATATTAGCTTTAAGGATTTTACCCATTTGACGAGGTTTCCATCGCATTCTCCCGAATCCAAAGATCTTTTACTTCACGAAGCTACGATTTTAAAGAAAATTTCTACCTTGGCTGACAGTTTTTCAATTGGTCCTGGCGGTATCCCCACCTTACTTTGGCATTTGACGAGGTTTCCATCGCATTCTCCCGAATCCAAAGATCTTTTACTTCACGAAGCTACGATTTTGACGAAAATATATACCTTGTCTGACAGTTTTTCAATTGGTCCTGGCGGTATCCCCACCTAACTCTAAAATGATGTGGTTCCGTTCTTGCTTCTATTCTGTGTTATAAATTTAATCTCTCAACTCTTTGCGGTATTTGTCCGAAACCTTATAAAACCTCATTAATTATTCCTCTTCACAAAAAAGGTGATAAATGCGAAATTTCGAAGTATAGACCAATTGCTCCCTTATATTATCATATTTGCTGTATATCCAAGATTTTCGAGGTACTTATTTGTGATGTTCTATACTTCCACTGCAAGCCGTTTCAACATGGCTTCATAAGGGGCTTCATACCACCAATTTATTGAAATTTTCATTGTATCTCTGCAGAATTCTTATTCTTCAATTCTCCCTTCTCGGGTTTCCGCGGGTTTTTGTAAATTGGATTCATTCGTACTTATCTGAACGCACTCAGCGGGTTTCTTTTTGCGGAGCTCTAGCTGATATTATTTTCAATACTTCCGATGTACCGCAGGACTCCCACCTTGGGCCATTATTATTTATAATTTATATCAATGATGTATGTACGATTCTGTCTCACTCAAATATTCTTTGTTATGCCGACGAATCTAAGATATTTCGCACTGTGTCAGACAATGTCAATTGCCTCCTTTTGAATTCTGACTTGGACGCCTTTCAGAGTTGGTGTTCCATAAGCGACCTTCCCCTAAATATTGGCAAGTGTATATCTAGGTCTTTCTCACGAAAAAGATCTCCCCCTTCAATTTAACTTTATCATAGAGGGTTGTCCTTTAACAAGAGTTACAAAGACTAAGTACCTAGGAATCCAGGAGGATCATTTCGATTCCATAGTCGCCACGGCTAATATTACTCTGAGTTTCGTGAAGAGGTGGTCAAAGGAATTTTATGACCCCTACAATACAAAACTTTTATCTGGTCTATTCTGGAATATGCCTCTCCAGTCTGCTCACCGCTCTATGCGACACACATCAATTGCATTGAAGCTGTTCAACGGAGGTTCGTTAGGTTCGCTCTTCGAGGCCTTCCTTGGAATAACTCCCTTATATTACCACCTTATGTTGATAGACTTGGACTGCTACACTGGGATACACTTGAAAAGAGATGCTGCAACTCCAGGATCCTTTTTGATTTCGACTCCATTCGGCGGACTATAGACTCTTCTGTTCTCTTGTCATGATTTAGCATATCGTTTCGGCTCGCTCTCTGTGGAATCATGACTTCCTTCAGTTTTCTTTTTTCATCGCACTAATTATGGGGTAAATGAGCCGATCACGTCGATGTCGCTATTTTTCATCTATCGAGAAATCATGTGAGGAGTCATCTTTTTTGAAATTACTTTTTACTTTTCAGTTTTTATGTGCTTTATACTTTTTATACGCATTTCCATTTTTATATTTAGAATTTATATTTTGTGAATTCTCTCCTTACTCTTTGATTTTATATAGTATTATACTGTTTTTTTTAGTGTAGTAGCCATATTAAGATATTAAAAGAGGACAGCAGAACAGGTGAATTAATAGTACATTACGCTACATCATTCCGAAAGTAAAATTTCGATGCGCTTTTGATTGCCGGTATAACAAATATCTGGTGCCCTTAAAAACAACGAAGTTAACCTTAAGAAAAAAACGATTTCAAGGTCATTTAAAATTCACCATCACATGTCTCCCTCCGAACCCTACAACTTTTATCCCGAATATTTTTCTCAGATATTTGGGCGAATCGATTAAAATTGAAATGTTGAATGTATATTTTTAGTGTTGCTTCCTTTTTTGATGATTTTTACGTAATAGAAGTCTCTACTAAATTTTAGCTGAATATTTGCACATCACACCTAAAATACACAAATTGAATGTTAGAATTTCATGGAATCTTTGAAGTAGATATTGCATGGCATGTTTTGCACTAGAGAAAATATGATCAGTCCAGCTAGCTTACCAGAATATTGATTGACGCAGATTAGATGATTTTCAATACACCGGAGGTATCTTTTGTCGATCATCTCGAGATCGTAGGGACTATCCAAGACATAGTCACCCAGAAAGGCCTTCCGCGTTCGTGCCAGCCATAACACGAACAGTGAAAGTAAAAAATAGTCTCTCTTCCTCTACGAAGCTTGCATAATATGTAGAAAGCATGTATAAATGTATATTGGATCGTGCAAACAAATAAGGCAGTGATCAGTGATCACCTCTATGGCGTACGCCTAGTTTTGTTCTGTTCATTGAAACTAGACGCTTGGAGCGCTTCGGCCAGAAATTTCAGATCTCGTGGCACGCAGTACCATTTACCCATCTACTGTTTGCTTGATTAATTACCATAACTTCCGTCTGGAACACACCGCAGTGGTCCAGACGGTCAAAGGATAGAGCAATAGTCAATTTTTCTTGGCAAACAGGGCGGATTTACCAGAAGGTAGTTGCGTAGAGTGTCCCTCACTAAGACTGGACCAATGAGACGTGGCTGTGATTCTAATGGTAGCACTGGCAGTCAGTCATCTTTTTCCCTATCAAATTTAAGGGAGGTAGATGAAGAAGTATTTCCAGAGCAGCAGTGGGTGTCGTCCGCAATGATCCTCTAATACAGATACATGCTGATCTCTGAACCTTTCCTAGGATATTAAGGTTCGTGGTTTTTTTCTGGGATGGCCACCAAATTACGCCATGCAGCAGGATTGGCCCACCAATTAGCCTCATACAAGAGTAAAGAGCAACATTGCTATTAACTCTCTAGTGAATGCGCGGTTTCCAGCTTAGTTACCTATCCAGTATAATGCCAAGATACTTTGCTTCAGCTGTAAACGCTAGAAAGGTGCCCTTTTAAAGCATAGGGTCTACAGGAGGAATTATAATTTCCTGACCAGCTCAGCCTTTTTAGAGTTAATCTCTACCCTTCATCCGACCGCTGAGCCAGAAAGCCTTCACTCCTATCATTAGAAGTAGTTCCTTGACCAACAGATTCCAAAGACTTTGCATAGGAAAATGTCGGCGGACCTTTATTATTTATTTTTAGGCGAAGAGGAGAGAGTATACTACAGCGTATAAGGACCAACTTAAATTTTGATGTTTTTTTAGTAAAATTACTCGTTTTCTTTACCGGCAACAAGCAACTATGTAGGGTGTCAACTGAAACTTTATTTAAATACGAATTCAACAATATTTTGTCTGTATTTCTTTACATATTTTTCGGGAAATACGCAACACGATAGTCTTGAGAGAAACTCTTTTTCTTCCACTTCCCAATTTACCTTATTCCCCCCCCCCTTTTCTCCTACCGACAAACTCAAAATTTAACTTTGTATACTTGACGTCTATAATTGGACTATCACAATCTATGTCTGTGCTAAATTTCAAATCTACGTCGTATGGTATCGATTGTGACAGATTCACGAGTCGGTGTTTTCAAATATAATATGAAACAATAAAAAGGAGCAGGAAGGTGGAACATCAGTACGTCTAAAAAACATCACAAATTAGGTTGGCCCCTATTTTAATACCATTCAGGTCTTTTGGAAAAAAAAAATAAACCTGTGCCTAAAGATAATTCCAAATTTATTCAATGGGATATAATATAATGTATGTCCATTTGTAGTTATGCTCAGGCCCGTAGAGACGAAATTCGGGCCCGGGGGTTCCACATACGTGCCTCCGCAAAAGGGTTTTCGGGCCCGGGACTAAGCGGGCCCATATACAATCGAACGAGTGACTTTTAATTTAAAATCTGTCTAGTATATTACACTTATTCGATCCTGAAACATTTTTTTTTTTGTATATATAATTGAAATGGAAAAATTTTTCTGTTGATGACTTGATGACGGGGCCCCTTTTGAAAGCCCGGGCCCTTCGCCCCCCCCCCCCCTCTCGACGACACTGGTTATTCTATCTCGAGTAAAAATAATTCAGTTGGTGTATTCACACCCAAATCAAGTACAGACGTTAATATTTTAAAAAGTTTATACGCGCCCGTTGCCATAGTTTTGCTGTTTCAGACGAATGAAAATAATTTTGTTGTTTTTTCAAGTAAAAATAAGACTCAACTGCGCAAACGTTGCCGGCTACTGCAGAGAGAGCTTTGTAGCTTTGTTATTTCAGACGTTGGTTTCGAATCAGTTAGTCGAAAATAATGTTATTGTTTTCATTTGAAATTCTAGTCTAGAAAAAGTGTGAGCGTACCGTGCATCATTTGGACTATTTCGTGCGTCTCTTATTGATACGTGCATGCAGCGGGCTGGCGTTTGAAATTTTTACTTAAGTATACCATGCCTCATTTGATTGCTATTCAGGCGTTTTTTTACTCGGGTATCTAGATGGTGCTGGGTAACAACTAGTATATGTACTATACGGCGGATACGGTCGAAAGCCGGTGTTATGATGATGCTGACGTTCTGTCTGCTTATGATAACAATAGGATTTCGTCTCCGGTCTTGCATGGCTAACTTTAGAGTTAGCATTGTATCCACCCGTAACATTGCTTTATTCAATTTAAGGGATGATTACCCATATAGTGGGCACTACGACCGAGAAGGTCCTTTATACCAAAACTCCATTACAGCAAAAGACGTTCTGCCACCTCGAGGACTTTAGCGGAGAAATATATAATGTCAATCGGCTAGCCAGAAAAGTGACATTGGCAATTGGCAAGTACAAGTCATTTTTTGACAGAAAAGCATGGCAGGTATGATCCTTATAATATAGGCTGCCATTTCTTTTACTCTTCACTTTGTTCAAAGTGTGGGAAACTTTTTGGATTGGTTGTAATATTCGCTTGGTTCCTTTAAGCACTTGTAGGGCATAGGAAGCCTACTACACCGACTCTCCACCTGGTCCTGTTCTGCGGCAACGCCTTCACCTGTGGCCACGATTTGCTGATCTAGGTATCTTCCCTATCGACGGAGTTTTGTGCATCTGGATATGTTGTTATTGCGAAACATTGTTATTAAATGCAACTCGAGCCTTATTAATGCGAGCCTGTACATTAGTTTCAGCTCCGTCGTCTGCAGTAGCTATGCTTCCGAGATAGCACTTGCTTTATTTTCTGCTCTTACATATAAATTTCATATTTTCTCCCGGAGTACAAACTCATAAGTTTGGGTTTAGTAGCATTGATCTTAAGCCCTGCTCAGACGAATGAAAAAAATGCGATCTTCTCTGCTCAGGGCTTCGGATATTTGGGCTATATGACTCTGTTTGTTGGGCAGGACACATACATTGTCGGCATAGTCCAGGTGCGTAAGGTGGTTAAGAAGTTTCCATCTAATCCCTCGCGAAGGGTTGTCGGTAAGGGTGCTGCACAATACGGCAATATGATCAGGAAAAGCAAAGGTAACAGTATGCATCCTTGTTTCACTCCGGTCAGCACTTGGACGATCTCCGACAGTTTTCTCTTGTGTAGGGCTCCTGAATAGAACTCCTTTATGATTTTTTCTGGGATGCCTCTCCTGCGTAAAGCTGTCCATATATACTCGCGATCAACGCTGTCAAATGCCTTTTCAAAATCGGTGAACTATAGATGTAAAGGAGACCTCCATACGACGGATTGCTTGATGATAATTCGGAGGTTTTTGATGTAATCGCTCCAGGAGAAATCCTCGCCCTAGTTGTGATATAATGTCGCTTTTATGTACTATTTCTGTAGTGATTTGCACCTAACAGCTGAATTGATTGCAACAACTAGGTCATACAGGCTAAGGAATGTAAACTAGGATATGGTAGTAGTAGTGGTGCGAGAGATCTAGCTTATCACTTATAATTTATTTAATCACATACTAATTTTCATTTCTTTACCAATCTGGCACAGCTTCATATACATTGGGTCCATTGTCGCAACTTGCACATGACCTGATTCTAACTCGAATCACATTCAGGTAAAGATGGTGGTAATTTTTTCAAATGAAGCGGTTGACCAACTTAAACTGCGGTTATTCAAGCTAAAAATTTCGATAAACAAATTTACCATGTAAATTACGCCGAACTTCTAAAGAAGAACCAAAATAGAAAACTAAACTCCAGATCTGACTAGGTATATGCCGCAAACGACACCTTGAATAAAACGTCGAAATACAAAACATTTGAACAAATTCAATTCACTTACTTCAGACCTTTTGTTTGTCAACGAAGACATGACATAGTTTACAATGAATTAATTTCGTGTACTATTATTCCTGCTGCTTGACGATCTGACATGCACCTCCTTAAATTAGGCAACACTTGAATAAATCGTAATTATATCACTCTATTGACCTATAATCTGCCTAAATTCAATACAATTTGAATGCGTTTGAACTCCACCGCCCTGTCAATACAATTTCCATAAATACTTTACCTTTTCTGTTTGACTATGGAAGAGTGGAATTCTAAGCAACAAATGGAACCGTTACAGCATCAGTTAGTGTACCACCTTTGCTATTAAGCATTATATCAACAGCAATAGCAACAACAACGACAATAATAATGAAAAAAGAACACCAATTGTCTCCGGATCGAATAAGCTCTCAAAAGTTCACTCTACGCTTGAATTGTCAATCCAATCATTGTACCATAGTTAGGCTGACATTGCATAATGCTGATCACTATGCGACGTGATCGAATTAGCACAATAGCAACACTAAATTGAAATATCATACAAAGGCAGGTTCATTCACCATCGACAAGTATCACAAAGAGCAGCGCGGGGCTGATCTGATATCCATGTACATTACTTTGCTCGCGATCGAGATCGCGATCCTCTTGAATAGATCGCGATGCGTCATGTTATCTGGTCGCGTTTTTTCTTATTCTTTTAATTTCCTGTATCTTTAGCAATTAAACAATGAAATTCGAAAGTCTTTCAATGATTGGCCAATCTTCGGGCACAGAATTGAAAATTATATTATAGATTGAGACGAGATCGATTGGCTGACTGGCGGTTTAGTTTCGATATAGGTATTGTGGGAAAATCTTGGTTCGAAGTGTTATTGAGCTGGTTGACTGTAAATTAGACTAATTATTTCGTAAGATATTTTCGGATTCATTGTTTGGGCCAGAATTGGCCTGATTGAGTTGCTTCTTTTTGAAGAAAGCGCACTCCGACGTGCTTTGTGGGCACACACTTGAACAATCATTTGGCAATTGATCGTATTCAGAGCAGGAAGAGTAGAATAGAGATCATTTAACAATTCTCTGTTTACCTTGAGCTAGGTATAGGCTTTTATCTGATGGAGAAATTTTTGAAATTCATTCAATTGCATGCACAGTCTGTGATTTTCAGTGGCGTTGTTAGGGTAAAGGATCCATAGCATGAATTTGTACTATAGAGTTTTGAGTTTTTTTTTATACGATATGGCCAAATCCTAGGGGACAACCCTTTGATGCGTTATCATGGTTTTGGTCGGAAGGGAATTAGGGTAAGGGAAGTGAGGAAACGTGAAAGTCTTGTTTTTGCATTGCTGCGAGCTAGAAAACAGCCCAGAGACAGAGTGGATTATTTTAATTTCTTAATAAAAGCTGACGAAGAGACCTGGTCTCGAACCCGGGACCCATGGAATGGTGGTCGTGCGGCTCAACAAATTGATCCAACTCCGTCTGCAAAGTATCGGTACTTCCCAGTTAACGTAAGAGAGCAAATTATTTGTTACGTCCTATAAAATGGATCACCTATTTTCTGAATTTTTTCAAGTTAACAGTGACAGGAGGCAGGGCTGTATCTTGTCACCTGTATTGTTTCTTCTTATTTAAAACTACTGCACATACTAAGCCGATATCAGAACAATATAGTAGATATAATGATAGACAGACTTACAGGCCAAGACGGGAGTGGTAAAGGATAGGTCACACACTTAAAAAAGAGCCGAACAATATCGCACAGCAGGCTCTAGCTTGGAATCCGTACGGAATCCATGGAAGACGCCGAATTGCATGACTACAGAAGACATGGAGAAGAACCGTCGAGAGGAAAGATACCCAGAACAACAAAAAGTGGCCATAGTTGAAGGCGTTGGCGCAGAACCAGACCTGGTGGAGAGTCGGCGTAATAGACGCCCTGCCCTATGCCTCACAAGGGGTTAAAGTAACCTGAGAGAGAGAATGATATTGGTGATATCGCTAAGTTGATTCATAATTTAGGTCAGGTTATGTTACGTTAGGGTGGCAACCTCCCCCCAATCAGTCCATTTAACTCATGATAGCCCATTGTGATACCGCGTTGGGTCTAAATTCTCGTCCCTATAGCTATGTATACCGTAAAACTACTAAAGGATGCTAATACACTGAACCTAGATCTGCTGCGATTTTTGGGATACCGGACAGTTGCAGAAAAGATGAGTAATGGTTTCCTCTTTTTCTCCATCCGAGAAACTACAAAAGTCATTTAGGGCGCGCCGAGTCTCTTAGCGTGCCTACTTATGGGCTGTAGTAAAAACTACGGTGCGCTTAACTGATATTTCTTTTTTGCGAAATAAGCTTTTTTGATCGCGTTAGGTCGAATGTCGGCCAGATCTGGATGACTGGAAGGGAAGGTGTGTTCCCGTTGGCATTCTTGATGAAAGCTCTTTCAATGTCCATCTTGTATGTTGCTACCAGCTGGTATCCGAGTCCGATAGAGTATTGCCTAGTCTCTCTAGCTCGTCTGCTTTCCAGTTTTCCGGAATATCGCTATGTCCCGGTACTCATATATAAACGCGCCCAACTATAGCCGTGATTTCAGCTTGAAAAACACTGCGGTTTTTTGGCAAATGAATTGATTTGTAACTCGAGGTGTTCCAAATAGATACCTTCTCCCTAATTATCTTCCAATTTAGAGCCTTCTTCACATTCCTGCCTGATAGGAGTCGAACTTGGCGTTGAAAGTAGGCTTGAGTGTTTCGTTATCAGTGGATCAGTGTACATCCAGAATCCTGGAGTCTCCGTAGTTGATACGTATCCATGTTTATACTGAATTGAGCCTAAAGGTGATTAAGAATGCAGTTTGCTTGCCGAAAAGTTTCACCAGTGTTTGGTAAAGAATACTATTTATTTGTTGTTATCATGCACTTGTGACCAGTAGTGCTGCGATCATCCGCACTTTCTCTAGCGACTTCTAATGGGTAATTTTTTTTAAGTGTAACATACAGCCAGTGCACAATTCGCGGCTCCATGCCCTATCTTTTGTCTATTGCCTTTGTCGTCGGTAGAGTAAGTGATAACGTGTCAGCCTACCAATTCGGAGGTTCCACGTTCGAATCCCACCTACAGCGATCCATGATAACAACACAATTACGATTAAAAGGCCATGATGAGTTGCAGAGAAAATGTCAGTTGTTCGGAATCCACTTTAAATTGCAACCGTCGCATCGTATCAGTTGAAGTTGTCCTCCCCCCCCCCCCCCCATGCCCGACAACGGGTTACGGGAACTTAAGAGGGAGAGACAGGACCTTCATGTACTTTTGTGTACTCGGTGAGTACTCTTTAGTATATGTCGAATTTCCTATCCAGAACGAGACCTAGGTCTTTTACTTAGTCCGTTAGTGACGAATTGTATATTTCTAGTTTATATAAAAGTAGTAGTAGCAGCTTTGTCTTGTCCAGATTTATACCCATCACCACTGATAGGAAGATCGGGTGCTTACCTGAGGTTAATAGGGCAACAAGCGCAGGAGATAACCTTATGTCCGGAGTATTCTAGATCTAGAAGCAGTCCGTTAGGGACCAGGTCCAGATTTCATAAAAGTGGCGAGAGGATCCCTCCTTGGAGTGCCTCTTGCGACATATCTTTGAACAAGAACTTCTGGCCCTGTTTCTCTATGCGTCAGATCTATAAATTCGATGAGTGGCTCTTCTAAATCCAGCCTCTTTAAGAACTCTGGTACCGGCTCTGGCTAAACGTTGTTAAAACCACTCGCTATATCGAGGAAAGGTTTTATGGTTGTCTGCAGATAATATTCTCTCTATTCTGTCGATCAGTTCATATAGGGCTGTTTCGACGGACTTAGTTTTATTGTTGATAGAGAGACAGCATAAATGGTTCAACTAGGGCTTCACGATACTCGAGATAATTCTCGCTGTATGGCCAGTTCAGCCGCCCCTTTATTACCAGTAAAAAACCGATGGCTCGGTAACCAAACTAAGTTTACTCGATTTGTTTTTCCCAGTTTATCTAGAGCTGCTTGACAATTCCAAACCAATTTTGATTTGATTACGGAGGAGCTGATTACTTTGATCGCCACCTGACTACCGGAGAAGGTAAATATTGAAACGTAATTGGGGCTCTCTGAGCTCGGTGGATTAATTAAGACTTTCAGTATTTATTCACTTCACTGCCCAATTCGGTTCAGCATTTCCTTTACAATTTTTCTTGACAATATACGGTTTAACTTTACTAATCGAACTTATCGCTTCACTGATTAAATCAAAACTGCTCCACTAGGCTAAATTCCAGAAACTTCAACCACTTTGTTCTAGATATTTTTTTTATTCAGTTTCACCACACCAAGTCACCACAGGTTCGAGTCGGCCTTAACTTTACACGGCTTCTGATATTTTTTCTGATTTCCGAAATCTGGGATATACGCATTGTGCACCTTGATTTCGTTTTCATCACGTAGTCTATGCTCCGTTCAAAGCTTATTAAAATATGTTTCCATTTGAGTAGACCCTCTTTAGGTTCTCCCCTGCGCATGCCAGTGTGATACCACTCGTAGCAATAATGTATTAAATTTTAGAAGACTTACCGCAGATACCCGCCCTTACCACCGCATTGATTTTAGACCCGTCCGTATATCCGAAAAGTCCACCCTGGGGGATTAGAGGAAGTTCCAAGCTTCACTTCTGTCCATCTTTATGGTGCGCTCGGCACCCTATCTGAGGTTTCCCTAATTGTCGATTAACCTTTTCCTCAGTTCGCACCTAAGAGTCCTGCCCCCCTAAACTTGTAGGTTGTATTGACTGCCACACCCTTCACCACAATGTGAGAGGTAGGAAGTGTAGCAGGGTCTCAAGTGCTGCATTTAGTGAGGTACCTATGGCCTCAGTGATACTAAGGCAGGCCATCCGTTGTAAGCTGTTGTTGGCTTTATCTCCATTGCATTCTATGCCACCATGTAATCGCCCCTTAGGTAGTCACCCTCTTTGACATCTCCCTTAGCGGGGGCAACTGAGTTATCCAGTTCTCCCACTGTCGCCGCTACCGTCGGTCGGTTCCCTGGGTCAATGCTAGAACCATTGCCTATCTGCAGGAATTCACGTTGTTTATCATAACCTTCACCTTTTCTCCGGCTGCTGCAGTGAAAGGCCATGAAGCCCAGAGCCAAGACAAAGAATCTTCTCCGGATTAACCGCAGCTAATCCTTCGGAAGGTAGGTCTGTATCTTCTACTAGAGCGTGTATCGCGGAGGTAGACAGCTCAGTAAGGGCTACCATCTCTGCCACCGCCGAACCTGAGGAAGTGTTAGTCATTACTTTGCAAATAGCATTTTCTTCCAGGAATGCTACATTACTTTCAGCCGCTGCAGAAATTTCGGAAGGTGATTTTTCCGCAGCTACTTTCGTTCTGAGTACCGTGGGTATAGCCAACCTGTTAAGTTCTACCATAGACTCCACCATCACTCACACAAAAGCGCCTCAGGAGGCACAATTCGGAACCCAACTACCACTGGGTTCCGCAGGAGAAGGATTAAACCACTGCAGACACTCTCGTGAATTTTAGGGATGTTTTAATAATTAGTTACTTCACTATGTTCTAGGATGCATTGCTCGGTTGCTACAGCTTGCAGGTGCAACTAATACTTGAGAATGTCCAAATGCGGACCGCCGTATCCTAGAAGACTTCAACTCTTCCGTCATCCTCCTGCAACTTAATGCTGAACAGAATGTGTCGGTGATCCGATTGCGATGGTTCGTACGAGACTCTCCATCTATTAACAGTATCCACAATAAACAGGCAGTGTTAAGTCGAGTACTTCTTTTAGTGGCCTGTTGTTGAACGTAGGTGCAGTGCCACGATTATCTGCAACCAGATTAGTTGGTAATTAATAATCAAGAAACATAACCCTATCTTTGCTATCGCGCAGTCGAGTAAAACCCCTGCTCTTGATATTGGTGCTACCGCAAATGGTGTAGTGTGCATTGGCATATCTGCGATTCCCCATTCGCATCTCCATTTTGGCAGCTGTTATGTACCTCATTCATAACACTGTTAAAGATAAAACATTAATATTTCTATTAAATATTAAACTAGTTCTAGGCCGGCTATCTTTGGTATCATAAATTACTTCAAAACCAGCCTCGCTTAAACCAGAGACCCAAACCAAACTTACGCAAGGATCCTAGACAAGGGATATATCGACATCTTGAGTGGCCATCACCTTACAGAGGGCAGCCAAAGCCGCCCCACTGAGTTGTAGGTTTGTTTCAACAACTCTCATTTGTGTTCGAGCAGCCTGGAGCGACTGCTGCCTCCTCCTCAACACCACTACCGGCTACTTTGAAGTATACAGTCTCAGAGTCTGTCGCTCCTAAAGAAGCTGTAGGGACTCATAATCAATCGACAGTGCAACGTGTACACATTGTACACATTATCAACGACTCTCCTACTCAATAAGCTAAGCTCCAAGAAGAGGCTTCCTAATTGCTCCAGTATCGTGGTGATAGTTTTAGCTATTAGTAGTTTCCTCGTTTGATAGAACTTTAGCATCATACGTGATAGTAATGGCTTTCCAGCCTTTTCACCCGCATAATCCACATATTTTTTGAAATTTAGGCTATCGGGATGTCACACCGAGCAAATTATACAATTGTCACGGTCTATGGGAACGTAACCCACAGCATATCATCAATAATTATATTCCAGATGAGTGGGCCTAGCGATCATCCCTGAGGCACTCCGTTGGTTGTAAATATAGTATTAGTATGCCTTCTCTTGAACAATAGCAGAGTTTCCGGCCTGTTCATATGTGTAGGTACGTCATTGGTACGTCATTCAAGCGCCGAAATAAAAAAAATTCCGGCCAAGTGCGAATCAGTTGCGCGCATCGAGGGCTTCGTAAAATATTAAAAAAAAAGATTTACAGAGCCGGAGCCCGAGTTTTTTTCATTTCGGCGCTTGAATGATGTAACAATGACGTACCTACACATATGAACAGGCCGGAAACTGTGCTATTATTCAACAGGATGCAAATAAATACCATATTTGTAACCAACGGAGTGCGTAACACAACTTCACCCGATTCGACACAACGATTGCAAGTGGACCTACACTTTAAAGTGGATTCCGAACCAATGGTCTGCAACTCCCATGGACTTTTAATTGTAATCTGTTGTCAGCAGAACTCAACCATAGGTTGCCGTCGGTGGGTTTCGAAACTGGAATCTCTGGATTGGTACGCCGACACGTTATCACTTACTCCTCCGAGACTTACTTAGTGTGTCAATATTGACAAATATATATTTTAAAGTAAAGGACCCTCTTTACCTGACGTTACATAACGATTTTCCGTCCTTAAAGGAATAGCTAGTAGGACTTTAATTTCTGTTGGAAGATATTAAAATCATTTGACAATTCGTAAAATTATACATATTAAGACTTCAACTAAGCCAATCTACATAAACCTGACCAACATCCAGTACACGTTAAAGTAGAGCATTAGTGCCGGAGCAAAGGTAGGTGCGAAAAATTCGCATTTATAATTCAGCTCGAAAACTGTTACGAAAACATTTGCCTCGAACGACTTGAAAAGCAAAGAAAAGCTTCTCGAAAAGACGCTAATAGGCCTTCATAAATAATTCAAGATAATCATCTCAACAAAGGCAAGACTAATGACACGTTTTTAGCTCGTTCTTTTGTAAAGTAGTCACTTAACAGCTCCAGAGACAATCACGTCATGTGTAAGTTTACATTAGAAATTCACACAGCGAACAATCTTGCTCACATTGCAGTAAATATTTTTTGGCGTGTGAATATTTCCTAGCCATTTTTACCTATCCTCAGATGATTCGTTTGGGATTACAGGTGATATGTTTATACAGGACTTGCATATTTCAAGGAATTGGAGTCCTGGACAAGCAAAGAAATATTTAGAAAATCTGGAAATCAAATATTTACCAGTTGAACGAAGGTAGCCATCAGCTATTATATTCAGGGGATCAGTAGCTTTGTTTATCTTCCAGCGAAATTCGTAGCCACGAGTTGTATCGTCTTTTGTCAGTGAGATCGTTACTTGAATAATGTTGAATGTGTTAGTGTTTACCCAGCGTCGCGTCTAATATATTTCAAATAGAGTTTGAAATCTGTCCAAGACACTGGCTCTCTTCTTCAATTCTCAAACATAGTTTTGTTTTCACATTGATTAGCATCTTTTGTGGAGGAACACACAATGCCGACCATGATTTCGATGGAATCTCTTCGACAACCTATTTCATCTATTTTCGAATGAAAAACGACATCTTCTTAATCCCTCAGTGGACCAAATTCATGGTAAATCTACCTTGAAAAGTACACAAAAGGTAATTGGAGTAGTCTGTTCATAATTTTACTCGCAATTTCGCGATAAACAGGATACAGGATGCAAGGACAGTTTACGAACAATACCTTTGTCCCTTGTAGTTTTCCCCATTATACGGACGATTTGCTTTTGTTAGTTGCCATCCTGACAGCATTTTGACAATGGCCAGGACAATGGAAGAAAAATAAAACTTTTATTGTTCGACTTTCAAGTGAGAAAATATAAATCTGAGACTTTCTAGGACAAAGAACCATATCACCTCAAAGAGTAGTCAGGTCAGGGAATTTAAAATGATGGAACGCGCATTGGAATTTTCGTATCACATTAGATACAGGGTGTATATGCAAAAAAAAAAACATACTTTGAAATATTTTCAACTCGCTTCATATTCGAAATTAATCCGAAAATTGCCCAAACACACCTTAACAAATTTGATTTTCTTCGTTTTTTTCCCAAAACAAAAATCAATTTTAAACGAAAAAAACTCATTATTTCCCAATTACCATTGAAACTGGGTGCGCTTTCAGAGCACTAAACAACAATAGCCAGTTTCAGCAGCAGCAGCAGCAGCAACATTAGCAGAGACTGCTATAATGGAAACAAAACCGTCGATGGTGGCTCAAGTTGACTTTACTACGTTTTTAGTTGCTTAAAAAATTTTGATTCAACCTTTTGTGGCTGGTTCATTGTTTTCGTCACAAAATTAAAATTGAACAAAGTTTCAAATGGAATTGACCCCTTGCTTGGTTAATTTAACACAATTCTAAAGCAATTTTAGCAAGTTTCTGTTAAAAGTTTAGCACTTTAGAACTTTTCAGTCACCCTTTAGAAGTAGCATTGTTTTTGTCAAAAAAGTCATTACTCAGCATTCATTGTTGAAGTGATACAATTTTTGTTTTTATTGCATTACGTTTGGCTAATTTGTTTATTTGTTTTGCTAGCGGTACAGGGTGCCTATAAAATCGATATTCCTTAAACTTTCCATATCCATATTTTTGATCACATTTGTCACTCCACTGTTATGTTGAAAGTAACTTTTAACGATTAATCACTAAGTCACTAATTCGAAGGTAGTGTAACGTTTCAGCCTATCAATCCGGGGGACCCAGGTTCGAATTCCATCGGCGACGACCCATGGTTATTTTCTGCTGACAACAGATTACGATAAAGCGACCATGGGGGTTGCAGAGAAAACGCCAGTAGTTCGGAATACACTTTAAAATGTTGGTCCATTTGCAATCATAGTCTCGAATTGGGTGAAGTGTTGTACCGCCCAACTCCCAACAAGGGGTTACGAGGGGTTACGCCGGTCTTGCTCCTCAAATAAATTTAAACTCGGACAACTCGGACTTGAGAACAAATTAATAATTGCATATTATTAGAAAATGTGCTAGTGCCATCTTCGTCAAGGGGAAGGGCTTTTATACTCCATTAAAATCACAGTCCGGTGAGTCCGTAAATTTTTATTTTGTTTTCCATTCAATGTAGTGCGCTAATGATTGGTTGAATGCGTTTAACGGATATCCACTGCTGAGCATTTGGCTGCCTTCCTTGAATTCAAAGTCAAGTTAGCAGGCATAACACTGCCTAACCTAAGTCTCACAGAGGCGATTTTTTTATACGATGTGGCCAAAGCCTAGGGGACAATCTTTTGATGCGCTAGCATGGCTTTGTCCGAAAGGGAACTAGGGTAAGGGACGGAGTGATTTTTTTTAAATTCAATTTTAAAATCCCACGGGGATACTTGGTCTCGAACCCGGGATCCATGGCATGGTGGTCATTCCGTTCAACCAATTGTAGATCCCGTTCGTCAGTCCTTATGTTGGACAAATTACGGGAGTATGCAAAAATGTTGTGTTGATTTTTGCAACATTCGTATTTTGAAAAGTCATCGTCATCAGGAACCACAAGTTAAATGGAAGTAGAGCCGTGTCATATCTTAAGGTTCATGAAGAGCTCAGATGGTGTCTCTTGCGACCAAGCTTTTTTTATTAGTAAAACTAATAGTTTTTCATCTAATCTCACCAATTTACAAGTTATCTATGGTGACGTGCATTGACTAAGCTGCAAGATTGATAATGTCGTTGCTTTGCTAAGACGCTAAATTCCATCTCTACTGCTTTGCTTCAGAAATCACATGATACCTTCTCTCGGGTCACACTGATATCCGGAACGTAGGAATATATTTCTGCTGCGGTGACAAATATGGAAGCGAATATTTGCTTCAGTGTGTGCTGTGACCTGCTTTATTTCCATTTTTTAGGTTATTTCCATTATTCTCTATTATTCTGTGAGATGATTGTGATGACAGAGATCTGGAATTGCTTTCGCTTTTGACTGCCTGCGTCTTGTACCTATGCGTAAGTCTACAGTAACTAAGTTGTTGGAATTTTCTAATTATTGTATTCCAATTATCGAATCTGGTTGACAGGTTGACTGTATTTTCACAGATTTTAGCAAAGGCTTTCGCCAGAATCAACAACAAATCCTTATTGAAAAACTTTGCTCTTTTGGTTTCCCGCTTGTAATATTTCGTGGCGCCCTTTCGAATGAAATTTATAGCTCGTCTGCGGTTCCTCAGGGGAGCCATTTGGGACCGTTGCTCTTTTTTTCCAATGATGTATATATTGTCTTAACAAATTCAAAAACTCTTTGTTATACTGACAACGCTAAAATTGTTTGTACTATCTCTGATATTGACGATTGAACTCTTTTAAATGCATACGTACTACGCCATAGCCGGTCCCAAGCCAGATTGAGAAAGGAAGAGGGAACCCCCTCGGCAGCCAGAACACTTCGCTTTAAAGGGTACCTACACGCTATATAAACACATTCTCGGTGACTCCTAGGATGTCTTAAGGAGCAGCCCACCTTCTGGGATATGATAGGTAGGCTTGTAACCCGCTTATCTGAAAAACTATACATACACACGAAACGTCTTGTACGCCTCGGATACCTTGGACGGATTTTGTGCTGACGACCTTTCGCTAGGGAACGTGAGAACTCTGTGGTGCGAGCGTTGCGTATTCAACGGTGATGTAGGTGAATAGATAAATGGTCCATTATAAACTAGATGGAGAGGAAGTGAAGAGTTTTCATCACCGACATCTAAAAAAGTGCTGCTATACTCTGGCCAGGAAGAATTAGATACACCACGCATGACAGGTGTAGGCTTCACCGCCAACTAGTACTGGACTGGTCACCAATTTCCGACCGAATTATTACCGCCAGGTTCCCGACCAGGGTACGTAACATCTCAATAATTCAATTGGAAACAGGAACGCAAATGAAGAGTTGTTTTTTGAATTTTGTAACTCACGTCAACTTGTGGATCTTAATCACAGAAAATGCCACCATCCTGGGTTTTCCCAGATGGCAGACCTGAGAATCAGACTGACCAAATTGCTGTTTCGCAAAGTTGGAGAAAATGCCTTCTTGATGTAAGGTCAAAGCGTGTCGCTAATACTCGTATTGGCAGCGATCACCATCTTGTAACAACTAACATTCGCTTATGCACGGCAGCAGTATGCCCACGTAGCACAAACTCTAATATACCACGGCTCAATGTGCAGAGGTTTAAAACACCGAACATTCGCAGTGTATATACAATAAATTCTGCTACTGACGTTGCAGTTTAACAACATTTCAGAACTGCATACTGATCTCTACAGAAAGGCGTCCAAAGAAGTGTCAGACGTGCCAAGCGCAACTACATTAGCGCGCCGAAAGAAGAAGCGACCTACGGCAGCGACATAGTGGAGGTCTTTACAAGATTGTCAAAAAATTGTCAGGAAACACCCTTTCAACGCAACATCCTGTAAGAGATACTAATGGATCCCTTCTTGTCACTAAGGAACGTCAACCGCAGAGGTGAAAATAATATTAAGTCCTAAAAGACACCTTCGGATCGTGGAATACCTTTTAACAA
Source organism: Leptarthrus brevirostris (assembly GCA_964036015.1). Taxonomy (NCBI): domain Eukaryota; kingdom Metazoa; phylum Arthropoda; class Insecta; order Diptera; family Asilidae; genus Leptarthrus; species Leptarthrus brevirostris. The sequence continues at coordinate 15,512,176 of OZ038373.1, forward strand.
TAGCCTGAACACCGGCCAACATTAACACCAGAACTCCGACAAAATCGGAGTTGCCTGACGCAACTAAGTCGATGGACCTCAGAAGGGTCCCAGGAATTGATGGAATACTAGTGGAAATACTTAAGGCGGATCACATTTCTGCGGCTGATATTCTTCTTTTCGTAATACAGGAATGTTGTGAAATCAAGACCTGTCCTAGTGAATGGAACACAGTCATACTGCGACCTGAAGAGTTATAGCAATTGGCGCGGTAGTTTCCAAATTTATTGCTCAAATCATCTTAATGCGAATCAAGAGTACAATCGAGTGCACTCTTAGCGATGAACAGGCAGGCTTTTGTGAGGGTTTCTCATGCAGCTATCACATCAACACCCTCCGAATAATCATCGAGCAATCCGCCGAATGGAGGTACCCTTTACATCTAATGTTCGTAGATTTTGAGAAAATGTTTGACAGCGTTGATCGTGAATATATATGGGCAGCTTTACGTAGGAGAGGCATTCTAGAAAAAATTATCACCATCATAAAGGAGTCCTACTGAGGAGCCCAATGTCACGTCCTACACAAAGGAAAATTGTCGGAGCCCTTTCTAGTGCTGAATGGAGTGAGACAAGGATGCATACTGTTACCTTTGCTTTTCCTGATCGTCATTAATGATACATTCAGCAGCACCCTAGACACCACTCATCGCGAGGGATTAGAAAGAAACTCTTTAACCACCTTACTCACCTGGACTATGCCGACGGTATAGGTCTCCTATCCAACAAACAAAGTAATGTAGCCCAAATGTCTGAAACCCTGAGCAAAGAAGGTCACAGAGAAGGGCTTAAGATCAATACTGCTAAAAGCAAACTTATGATCCTGGAGACCAGGAGACAATATGAAATTTATCTGGAAGAGCAGCAAATATCTGGAAAGCATAATTACAGCACACGGCGGAACTGAAGCTGATGTACATGCTCGCATTAATAAGGCTCGAGTTGCATTTAATACGCTTGTTAAGATCTGGCGCAATAACAACATCTTTTTCTTCGGATCTTCTAGTCGAACGTAACATTTGTTCTATTGTACAATTGTTCAACATGGAAGTGACCTGTCAAATAAAATGTAAGCTACAAACCTTTGTCAACCAGTGTATTTGGCGCATCCTTAACATCCATTGGCCGGAGGTCATTACCACCGAAGACCTACACAGCCTTACATGCCAAGATGGGAAAGTGGCGAAAGGGGCAATGCATAGACCCCACACTAAGAAAAGAGTAAAACAACATCGGACAGCAAGCTCTAGGTTGAAATCGCTGCGGAATCCATTAAAGAAGTCGAATTGGACGACCGCGAAACACGTGGAGATGACCCGTCGAAAGGGAAGGTGCCCAAATGAACAAATCGTGGCCAAAGCTGAAGGCATTGGCGCAGAACCGGGCCAGGTGGAGAGTCGGTGTAATAGACGTCCTATGCCCCACACGTGGTTAAAGGAACCAGAGAGATCTTCGGTTTTATATGAGATTGTTAATTGAATTTGAGATTAACAGTAGGGATTTTCATATAGTTATTAAGCAATTCTTTGAAATGATACATATAATGAAACTAATTGTAATTCGCTAATGTGGGTTGCAGCAATAGATAGGCAGGAACCTGTCAAATCAATTATATCAGTGCGTTAAGTATATACATAAGTAAGCTTTCCCCTCCTTTCTTCCTTCATCCTCAATGTTCTTATTATGATTTTTTTTAATTTTTGTTTCGGCATTCCTCTTTATGTTTGGCCTGCATTCTAGCCAAGTGCAGGGATGGTATGGGTTAGTTACTGGACCATCCCATAGGAGGTAATTTTCTTTCGCGTTTTGGTGATTCATGATGTTTTGGGGGCCGCGAGAGTCAGGAGTCACTAAGCCAGTCTCTCTCTTCTATCTCTCTCTATCTTTTCTATCTCTCTCTCTTCTGTCTCTCTCTTGTTTTTTTTTTTTTGTTATGTTAGACCTGAAGGAGCGATTCCACAACCCTCTTTCACCACAGGCAGGCAAATTTTTTATTATGTGTTGTGTATCGGACGTCCAAGGACCCAAACACCAGACCGACGATCTAGAACGTGCTGCCCGCTAGGTGTGTCATCTGGACATCCCAATACAATACAATCCCAATTTTGAGAAGAGATTTTGATATTTTGAGAGATAATAGAAAAAGAATTATTAGCCATACATTGGGCGATCAAACACTTCAGACCGTATCTTTATGGTCAATAATTCAGAGTAATAGCAGACCATTGACCCCTTGTAAGTCTACTTGAGCATAAAAATCCTTCTTCAAAAATGACCAGATTACGACTCGACCTGTCTGATTATGGCTTTAAGATTGAGTTCATAGAAGGAATGCCAAATACAAATGCAGAGGCACTCTCCATAAGACAATTATTATAGTTTGATTAAAAAATTCTTTTAGGAAAATATTTTAAGCCAGCGAGGAGTTCAACAATATAGTACAATTTTGGAATGATCCTAAAGACCTGTATTCCAGTGTCTTAAGAAGTTGTCCACGAGAAATTCGGCTCCGACCTACTCCTATTTTTATTTTGGAATGATTCATGGTAATTTTATTGTACGCCCTCTACGAAATTGGGGCTTAATAGGGTAAGATTGTCACGAAGTGCAAAGGAATCACATCTGTAAGTGTTCATGTGATCTGCGTTTTCTGTAGAGAAGAGAATCCGCTGGGTACATAAGTTTATTTCAGGTTGTGTAGCAGCATTATACTTTTCGAGTGGAGTTTTGAATTCTGTTCCAAATGACATAATGATGAAAGGAAATTGAAAGAATCCCAAATTGGTTTTCTTTAAAAAAAAACAATAAAGTGAATAAAATTGGGAACTACTCGATTTTTTGCTATCTCCTTTTCAAATTTTGCCAAATCATTCCCCAAGTAGCAAAGCAGTCTCAGACATTTACTGGCCTTACACATTTTGCTGATCTAACTACATACTATCTGGACATGGAACTCCACACCAAACCTCTATGAGGTAAACTATCTTAACATCGACAGTAGAATGCATTTCATTGGATTGGACCTCTCACGGTTCAGATTTAATTCCAGCCGGCATTGATATTTCTATCGAGCCACGACTCCGACCAAAGTAAGGTAAAACAACTCGTGCCTGGGGACTCCTCGAGGGTTTGGTTGTTGTTGTTAAATAAATTCATTTTCGGTAGCAATTTAAATCGCTACATGTGGTCTTTGGCTAGTGCGATGTTTTTTTTTCCTTCCTTGTTTTTTTTGTTGTTGTTGCTTTTCCCCTGACTATCCCCCTGACCTAGAACGAAAGGTAAAAAGTGTGATTCTCCTGCGTGATATGGTTACCTTACGCCACAGATGCCCAGTCAAGTTGTTTTCGAAATAGCCGGAACGGCAAAAACATATTACTCGATACATGGGAGCAAGAAATTGATAGCCATGATATATTCGACGTGAATGACACTGTATTGGCTACAATAGTGCTCGAGGAGTGGTGCTAGATTCGAAGGTAGCATACTGTGAAGGAACTTTTTGTCTTGACTGATACCGAAACTGATTACTGTTGCAAGTTAACCGCCCACTGTAGGTGATATAATTGGATACAGTTTGGCCCCAGATGGGATGAGCGTTTTCATGGTTAAAGGTGAGATCAATTGCCGGAAAAGTGCTGAATTTGGAAGCTGCTGCTGGTAGTGTTTTCGATTCTATGCTTTATTCAGTTCGCTTTTGTTGATTTCAGTTCACGTAGAAAGTTATTAGTTGCATTAATTGAAGTGGCAGAAGATCTCTTTTCGACGTCATTACAAAGCGTTTAATAGTTAAATGGTATTTGAAAGGCATACAGCTAAAGAATTCGATTTTGGACAATCATGTAATGAAAAATTTCGAATTGACTTTTTTTAATATCAAAATTTCACAATCACCATTTAACTCGAAATCGAATGAGATCAAATTTCAAATCGTGTTTATTTTTAATCAGGACAACTTTACAGGAAGAAGGAAGAGCAGCAAATAGAGTTAGTGGATAAATTTTGTTATCTCGGAAGCATAGTTACCGCAGACGGCGGAGCTGAAGCTCATGTACAGGTTCGCATAAATACGGCTCGAGTTGCAATTACTACTCTTGCTGAGATCTGGCTCAATAACAACATCTCCAAACGCACAAACTCCGGGTCTTCGAGTCACACGTAAAATCTATTCTGTTGTATGGCTGTCCAACATGGAAAGTGACCCGTCAAATAACATTTAAACTACAAGCCTTTATCAACCGGTGTCTTCGGCGCATCCTTAAAATCCATTGGCCGGAGGTCATTGCTAATAAATATCTACACAAACTTACAGGCCGACACGAAACAGACACCAGTACTTGCAGGTGAAAGTGGCAATGGATAGGCCACACCCTAAGAAAAGAGCCAAACAACATCGCACAGCAGGCTCTAGATTGGAATCCCCTCGGAATCCAAGGATGACGCCGAATTGGACGACCGCGCAACATAGATCGACGCGCAAAGATCCGTCGATAGGGAATGTACGTGGATTCACAGATTGTGGACACAGTTGAAGACGTTGGGGCAGAACCGGACCAGGTGAAGAGTCGATGTAATAGACGCCCTATGCCTTACAACGGGTTAAAGAAACCAGAGAGAAGGATGTTATTCCTTAAACTGAGTCTGGTAAAAATTTAGGTGTAGGGTTGGCTAAGGCCGGGCAGTTGCAGAGGAGTTGGAATATAGTTTCCACTTTCTCTTCATCATGGCAATTGCTACAGAAGTCTTTGAAGGTGCACCTAGTCTATCGGCGTGTCTACCTATGAGGCAGTGACCCGCAGGCCTGTGTGCAAAGGGGTTTTTGTAGTTCAACCCCCCCCCCCCCCCCCATCAAGGAGGGTTTTTAAAATTTTCTGAACCTCTTGATTAGGAAAAATTTGACTGAAATACTAAAAAAATAACCTTAAATGTATATGAAATTAGATAACTCCCCCCCCCCCCCCCCCCACCACTTCCAGGAGCAAATCCTGCGCACGTTCCTAGGGGCCCGTAATAATGGCTGCGGTACTGCTAATTACTATGCGTCCGAGTAGGGTGAGCTCTTTTGACCGTTTAGGATCAAATTTTGGCCATATCTGTCGGGTAATCAGGCAGGTGTGTTCCTTCTGCCAATTAATATTTGCTATCCTGAGAAATTCCTGTGAGAGTTCCAGTTTGCAAGTGGCCAGCGGTTTACCCAGCTGGTGGTTAATGTCCGAATCAGGACGAGTAGTTCCGATTCTCGATTCGTCGGCTCTAGAGTCATCTGGAATATTATCCTAACCAGGCACCCAGATGAACCGTACTTTCAGGTGCTCAGCTATGTCATTCAGAGCTGAGCGACATGCTATAAATCTTTTGGAGGTAGTATATACTCCCGTGAGGGATTTAATAGACGTCTGACTATCTGTGAAAATACATATGTTATCTCTAGGTAGCATTAAATGTTTCAGGCGGTGCGCAGCTACCTTTATAGCCTTGATTTCTGTCTGAAACACGCTGCAGTAGTCAGGTAAGCGAGGTGAGATATCGAGGTGCAAATGTACCGAGAAGATACCTCCACCTACTCTGCCTTCTAGTTTGGAGCCGTCAGTGTAGAGATGCACTGAATCCCCCCCATCGTGGTGGACCTTCCTCCTAATCCAAGTCTGGTGGGAAAGGACGAGTCGAATTTAATTCCAAAGAAAGGCTTGGGCGAAGTATAGTCGATGTTGCTGGCAGTTCTTCCGTCCAGTATTTTGCAGTGACTGAAGTCAGTTCGTTTCCAAATCTGGATTGAGTTAAGCCTAATTGCAGCTGAGGATGCGGTTTGCTTACCAAAGAGATTTAAGGATAGATGCTTTGTGATGGGTTGATATATTTAGTGCCGGCCACCAGACAATCACCAGTAGGTATAAGCGTAAGTATAGATCGAATGACACTTGTGCAGAGCCAATGCACAATGCGTGGCTCCATACCCCATCTTTTCCCTGTTGACTTCTTACACGAATACAGCGCCACTGTAGCCTTCCGTACTCTTTCCTGGATGTTAGGCTTTCACGTAAGTTTTCTATCTAGGACTAGACCTAGATATTAAGTAACTAACAAGCATCAGCAATTTCAAGAGTGCGGCTTTAAATTACTTTTCTCATCCCCAATAGAATTATCTTTTGTTCAGAAGAAGAGCGCTTACACGATTTCTTTATTTTTTATTTTATTAATTTCGACGTTGTTGTGGTCCGCTTACCTAGTTATCGAGGAGTAACATCTTTCAACAACCAGAATATAGCTGCACCAGCCAATTCGCGGGCAGTATGCTCTCAAATATCTGAGGGTCCATATAACTTTCATAAACGGCTGAATTGAACTATAACACCACTCACTAGTCCTGGTACAGACGGTATGTATGCTTAAGAGTGAGTTTTGGTAAACCATGTGAGAGAACAATACTCTATAACATGGTTCTGCACCAACCATCTTTCAAGCAGAGATATATGCCATCGAACTCTGCTAAAATATACATAATGTCCGACATTCAGACGGCACTCGAGGCTCTGGGGTCCTACACCTCTGAGTTTAGAATCACCTGGGACTGTCTCATTACTCTCATAGAACTGGCTCAGGGCAACAGAATCACGCTGGCTTGGGTACCAGGGCACGAGGGCATTGAAGGCAATGAGAAGGCAGATCACCTGTCAAAAAAAGGTGCAGACTCTCAGTTTATCGGACCCGAGCCATTCTGTGGCTTCTTGAAAAGCGGACTATCAATGCGTATCAGGTTATGGGAGGACAAACGCGAAGCGCTGCTCTCACTCAGCAGACCAGATTTAATGCTTATAACAGGACTTCTAACTGGTCACTGCCACTTGGGCTTATCTTAGTTACTTACCAGTAATCTTTAATGCCTCATGGGACATAGGGCGGAAACAGTTGCCCTCCAACGGACTCTATTTTGTGCGACAGCTTTCAGTTCCGTCTAGGATGTCCCAGTTGCTGCGGCCTCTGCTAGCAGGATTCTCCTCCAAGTTTCCGGGGGTTCCTTGTGGGTTCCAGTCGTCGGCCTGTTTGGCTATGTTGTTATTGTCGCGTCGTAGTGTATGGCCAATCCAATTACACTTCCTTCGCCGAATTTGAAGGCGCCTTGTCATGGACTGGGTGAGCTCCCACGTTTCGCAACCGTACAAAAGTAATGCCTTTACGTTGTAGTTGAACAGCCGTAATTAAGTTTTAACTGAGATCTCCGTGGATTTTCATATTCGGAATAGTTATGAGTACGCGCCTCTCGCCTACCACTACCGAGGTAACAGAATTTATCGACCAACTCTACGTCTTGCCTATCTAGCGCCGTGCGTGAAGTGGCGCTCGCATTTATCCGCATTTCTTATCTTTTTGTCGGTATTTCTGTTAAATGTTGTATCATGTTGTTTAGGTTCTGGTGTCGATTGGCTAGCAAACAGATATCATCTGCGTAGTCGAGGTCTTTGATGCGATCTCGCAGTCCCCATTGCATGCCACCTGCTCGTCTACCGAGAGCGCTGATAAGGATGTTGTTTATTATTATAAAGAATAGTAGTGGCGAAAGTAAACATCCTTTTCGAACACCGGAGCTCACTTCAAAGCTGTCGGACAGCTTTCCGTTGTGGAGAACTCTGCATTTGGAATTGCTGTATAGGACCTTCATTAATTCTATTATTTTTTCTGGTAAACCGCGTTAGCGCAAAGCCTGCCAGATAAAATGCCTATTTATCGAATCGAACGCCTTTCTGTAGTCTACGAAGGCAAGGTAGTGGGGGGGATCGTAGTTCAGTAGAGTTCTCGCCAATGATCCTCAAGGTGTTAATATGATCTAAACAGGAGCGAATTTTCTGAATCCAGCCTTCTACCTTCTGATCGTTTGATCTACTGCCTCCTTTATCCCTGGGACAGGAATTTTTCCACAGTAGATAATAAGCAGATGCCTCTCCAGTTATCGCATATTGTTAGGTCCCCCTTTATTGGTGGTCCAATCCTCCGGAAAGGTACAGGTGTTCCATGCTATCTCCAGGATTTAGTGTAGTGCGTCTGCTGTGAGGCTTGAATCGGCTTTCAACAATTCTGGCGGGATGCCATCTTTTCTATCTGTTTCGCCACTGACCATTGCATGAATTAGCCCCTTGGCCTACCACCTCAAAAAGTTGGGGCTAGCTGAAGGAGATACCTGGCGCTTCTGTTTGAAAGAGGAGCAGTCAGCGGAACATATCCTCTGTCACTGTGAGGCTCTCAGCCGTATCACGCTCGGACATCTCGGTGGGGCTATCCCATCACCACTGGATATAGCTAAGGAACTAAAGTTTGCTTGGTTGGCTTGAGTCTGAACTAGGATCAAGTCACAATAGATCATCTTGGTCGAAGTGCCTTAATATTCATACAAAAAGCCGAGGACAGTTTGGGGTGACAACTTCGCTCTATTGATTATGTAGTAGTCGGAGAATTTCACAATATCTTGGCAAATCATAGTAAATTCAAGCCATGAAAAAGAATTAAAGAATCATGTACTTCGAAGCAAGTTATTTTTAACTAGCTGCGTGTGCCCCACTTTGCTCGAACTTTAAGTGTCCTTCATGGCACAGGGTGAAAAAAGATATTTCTAAACTGCCACAAATTACTAATAACGATTTTGCTTAATTATCATCGCGTGTAATTAACGAAAATGAAACAACCCCAAATCGAATTCGGATCCCCTGGCATTTAGATCTCTGTCAATAATCAGATAACAGGTTATTCGGATTTGACACTACTCAGTCAAGTGCAGAACTCGGCAGAAAACAAAATTCCAATTAAATCTATCCCCGAGTCGACAGGTGAGTAATTAACATAGAAAACCCCTTTAATATCAATTAGAGGAATTACAATACCCAGAGCAGTATGTACTGAATGAAATCGGCGCTTTCAACTGAATCTCTAGTATTCAAAGAAGACTATTCTAGCGGTGTGGGGCGTTGGTGCACAGTGGGGCACAATATTCAACTTTGGTGGCTCCATTATATGTAAGTTCACGTACGAGTTTCCTCTGACACAAGGAAGGCTTGCAAGACAAGGATGGGAATGGGAATGGGAATCGAGAACAGTAGAAACTCCCTTTTTGCCTGATAATTACTGGTACAGCAAGGCTTCTAGTATACAACTCTCGAAACAGTGGGATAAAATTTCAGGATTTCCAGCTAGAGAATGATTTCAGCTGGAAAAATTTTTTACGCACGACTGATTCATTCTTGGATTCTTTGCTTAAAATGCAAAAAGAAATTAAAAAAAAAAAAACCCACACACACGAGAGTTCCAGGCCAACTCCTCTGGAGCGATGCATTCTGATCATCTCTGGTGTATGCCGCTGATAATGCAGGTAATCCGCATAATCCACTTGATAATCACTCAACAGCCGAGAGTTGTTCGAGTGCGCTTAATCGCTCGTTCAAACTCCAACGATTGTTGCTCTTCAAAGTTATTAAATCTCTGGTGATGCTGATGGGTTTGCGAAAAAATTAACTGTAAGCCTGATTAGTCGGTAGCCAGGTGTAAGGTAGAAGTGCGGCAAGGTAAAACAAAAACAAAATTGATCTGTTCGACTGTCACTGAAGGTGAAATAGTGAGCATATAACTGCCGGTCACAAAGCGATTTTTTTGGCATAATGGGCTCCTCCTATAAGCATAAATAGGTGATAAAATTTTACGAGGAAATTGACGTGTCTTGCCGCACTCCAACTTCGATCCGTTAAGAGTTAAGGCTTGGAACTGCCATTCTGTGGGACACGCCTGATATGCAAATCAGACAATTTAACTCAAGCACGCATTATTCCAATACAAAAAGCGTAACCAAATGGGATATCAGTTCGGTTCTGTCATCTTAACGCTTTGTGTGACAGGTCCAGTAATTAAAATCACAAGAAACCTTAAAGAGATTTGAATTGTGTCTCGAGACGTTCGGTAGCCGGTTACGGGGTACCAGTGTAATCGCCCACGGTGATATTAAACCTTTTTCTTTTTTTTTGGGGGACGCCTCGCTCGAAAATACCTTTCCGAACATTAGCAATAAATTGAGATCAGACCGATTAACGTGATGGCTTTAGTGGCAAAAAATGACTGTGGTTTGTTTTAAATTGCTCTTTTGATGTAAATCTGAGTGATATGGGGACCTTTTTTATCACCCTGCTATTGTAAAGAGTTTAAAAATTTTAAATGGCAGTTAAAGAGGAGACCCTGACGCCGTCTGAATTATTCCGAGGTTTAGGCGTATGGTAAGCAAATGAAGCGCATTAACGAAAAATCGATTTGATTTTTTATAGTCATAAGTAATCGGGAATTGACGATAGACGACAGTTGTAGTACTATAAAAGTCATTTGTTTTTGTACAATACACTAAAAATAGATAGGAAAGGCTTTACAAATTGTACAAGCCTGCAAACGGATTAGAAATTACTTAATTATGTTTTTAATGTTAACAATTGGAATCCCCGTGTACGTGATTTATTGCATTGCAAATTCATTAAAAAAACAATACGGAATTAATCCTTCTAACTCAGAAGGCGCACTTCTAAGGCAGAAGCCTAGAAACAATTGACCTATTCGCCAGAATATAACAAAATATAGAGGGGAATGAGACCAACCTGCAAAAAACACCAAAACACTGCCAACAATCAGGGATGCACGGCCAACAGAGAACGCTTCAGCAAATCATTAGTAAAAGTTAGGTCAAAAACAGGACACATATTTACGGCTCTAGACATGCGATTTATACTCTCATGCATACCATAGTTAGACCAAAGGCTATACGGGGTATGCCTATAAGAAACCGTACATGCAAGAGTGTAAGAATCTATGTTTGAGTTCGAAAGCTGGCTTATAAAGACTAGGCCAGCAACTTTACGTCGTTCTTCCAACGAGTGCATATTAAGCAACCGGAAGCGATCCTCATAAGGAGGAAGCCTGAGTGAATCATTCCATGGAAAGTCTCTTAGTGCGAACCTAACAAAGTTCCGCTGCACCGATTCAATGCGTCTAGAATGAACAGCATAAAAGGGTATACAAACCAGAGATGCATACTCGAGAATTGGTCTAACCAAAGAAAAAACTAATTGAATTAGGATCTGCCGATCAGAAAACTCCTTTGACCACCGTTTAACAAAACCCAGAACTGAATTTTTTTCGAGACACGATATAGTTTATGTGCAGACTGAAATCGACTTTTTTGTCTAGCTTCACACCAAGGTCAGTAACGGACTACACACGACGGATAGTAGTTTCCGCAAAGGTATAATTAAATACGAGCTGATTAAGGTTCATAGAGAATGACATAACTTCACATATATCCAGGTTAAGTTTCAGGCCATTTGAGGCACACCAAACCTTGAAATTAAATCATCCTGAATGCAGGAAGAATCATAATTGCTTCTAACGCATGAGAAAATCTTCATATCGTCTGCGCAGATTAAGACTTTGGAGTGCCTACTCAGAGGGCCAATGTCTTCAATGACAAGAATGAACAGTAGGAGCCCCAGATGGCTACCCTGCGGTACACCAGATGAAGCGCTAACAAGTCTAGATAAAGTGTTACGGAAAGATACACGGTATGACCTATCTTTTAAATAAGAGCGGATCCAGTCGAGCAATAGAGGCGGAAAACCCATCTTTTCAAGTATAAGCATAATCACAGAGTGAGGGAGTTTATCAAATGCCTTACTAAAGTCGGTGTAGACGCAGTCGGTCTAGAGACCTCACTGGAAGGCAGAGATTATGTGGTATGTAAATTCAAGCGGGTTATCTATTGATTTTTTTTATGATGTGTACAAACCTAGGGGACAACCCTTTGATGCGTTAGCATTGACTTTGGGTTTTTTAATTCAATTTAATGTCATCTTTTGCGAACTTTCATTAAGGAAAAGGAAAATTACGGTGTTAAACCCGTTTGAACCCGAGCTTCCCAGATTAAATAAGTGACAAGGAAGTCAACGAGAAAAGATTTGTATCTTTTCAAGAAGGAAGCAGGAATGCCATTAGGACCGACGAGAAGCCATCTAAAAGACCAAAAAGTGTTCAATGACGATAACATCGTCGAATATTAAGTCCTTTGGCTTAAATGAAGACGCCGAAAACCTTGACAAATATGTAAAAGATATCATAGTAGAAATAAAGAAATATCATTGTAGGAATCACACAACGGAGCACGATAGAATTCAGCGAATAAATTAGAGTGTGAATAGAGGTAGCAGCTTTCGTAGTCACTCAAGGAGTGGAGAGGGGGGGGGGGGTTAGACATGGCAGTTGCGTTTAAAGTAGACCTCATGCTGGAAGACAATTGATGACAGAGAACGGAGTAGAGTCTTTAAGTGTTTCGAAGGGTAAGTATTAACGTGTTGGCCGACCAATCCGAAGGTCTCAAGTTCGAATCCCACCTACTGCGACCCATGGTTGTTTTCTGCTGACAACAGATTACGATAAAAGAGCCATGAGGTAGTAGAGAAAATGTCAGTAGTTTGGAATCCTCTTTAAATTGTAGTTCCACCTGCAATCATTGTTTCGAATCGGGTGAAGTTGTTCTCCTGTAATTGTGTGGATTCCCAAAAGCCGACCGGACGAGTTGTAGCGGTATCTGCCTTAAAACTGCAGTCTCCAAATTAATTGCAAAATCATTTAACACCCTCCGAATTATCATTCAGCAATCTAGCAAATCGAAGTCGCCTTTACATCTAATGTTCGTCGATTTTAAGAAGGCGTTTGGCAACGTTGAGCGTGAGTATATATGGGCAGCTTTACTTAAGAGAGGTATCCAAGAAAAAATTATCACCATAATAAAGAAATCCTACTCAGGAGCCCAATATCACGCCCTGAACGAAGTGAGATCAGAATGCATACTGTCACCTTTGCATCCCCTTGATCATCATTATTGACCTATTGTGCAGTGCTCTAGACGGTGACCTATCGCGAGGGATTATATGGAAACTTCTTAATCACCTTAGGCACCTGCGCTATGCCGACGATTTATGTCTGCTATCCATCATACAGAGTCTTATGGCCCTAATGCTCTATGCCCCACAAGGGGTTAACGGAACCACAGAGAGAGAGAGAGACATCCAATCTATGGGTACAGACAGAAAAGAAAGAGTATAATTTAGAAAAAACACTATGGAACCTGAACAACATCTCTTTCAATTTGTCAGGGCGGTTTTCATTTAGAGTGCTATTAGAGAAGATCCCACTTTGATCACGGCTTTGATTTTTTCATTGGGGCGGCAATTTTATCTTTAACTTGTTCGACTAGAAGAGAAATAAACTCATTCTGAATTCTATATATATATATATAGGAATATAGGAAGGTATATAGGAAGACACTTCTTCGATTCACCAGCGGATTCTGCAAGTTTGAAACAGTGTTGCTTCAATATTGGGCCGATGGTCCGTAATGAAGGCCGTTTTCATTGGAAGTTTATAGGACTGAACCGTTAAATTTCTTTGATTACCGCATTTTTTATTTAGTTTTTAATTTTTTTTTGAATTGATATGCTGGTATGGCCTGGGAGGACCGCCTCTGTCGCCCCTCCTTAGGCCACCACTGATTACATTTGGCTTAAATCATGAACGTCAAAGCATTACTCATCTGCTTTCTGCTTACAAAGGATTACGATAACAGGCCATTGGGGGTTGCGGAGTAAAGACGACAGTGTTAGAGAGAGAGAGAGAGATATAAAGAGAGAGAGAGAGCTCAACCACATTATTTAGATAGCAAGCTACTTAACCTCAGAAAGGGAAAGTTATATTCAATGATCGACTAGAAACAGAAACTATAATCATCAAAATTGAGTACCGTATGTCTAAAGATTGTTGTAACTCTTGTACAAGGATATGATATTCAACCCTAGCAGTTGTATTCATTTACTAAAAATTGTCTATAATTATAGGCTGATTTAATGTATTTGTACAAACTTAACCAATTTTTGCCGTTCATAAGTGCAATGAATTCATTTACCTCCAACATACTTGAACCAAGATAACACATTCTAAATTCCCTAAGAACTGGACACACTGACACGAAGTGAAACGTATTTTCTACCTCATCCCTATTACACAATGAGCACAAACCACAAGTATTCTTTTTCCACGCCCTAGCATTCAGGTCAAGCAAACCACCACGCGTTTCAAATAACGTTGTAGTTGTCAATATTTTCGAAAGACAGGGTACCATAAACGTCATGGTATTGCGAAGCCCTAGCGCTCGCTATTGCCTGCTCTTCAAAAGTGGTCTTCACAAGTTCCAAAATTTTTGTTTTTAGATGTACCCAGTCTGTTGCATTACAACTATCGAAATTCACCGTACACCCTACTCGCTGGCTAAGCGCAATAAGCTCATGCATCCAAGACATTTTGCGCTGAATACCCATAATAGCTAATTTCTTCGGTAACCGTCTATCGTCTAACTCTAAAACTTTAATTATGTAATTAAGATGTAGTTTTAAGGTATACAAGAATATTTTCTTAAGTCCGGTTTCCAGATATATCATATAATTTGGGGTATTGTCAGGTAAACGTAACGACTTTTTGACAAAGTATCTCAATAACTTTTCAACTACCTCGTACTCCTTGTAGCCCCACACTTGAGCACCATAGCACATAACAGATCGCATTACAGCTTCAAAAACCTTGAGCTTATCAGATAATGGAACGTCAGCCCTTGCCACGAGTTTATTCCATGTAACGTTGATACTTCTTTTCGCTAAACTAAGTCTTTCAGTGAGGTGTTTCTGAAATGAAAGGCTAGGTACTAGAATAATCCCTAAATATTTGTAGCTGTTTACCACTTCAATTACTTCCCCTTTGTAGTACCACTTTTCATAAGCTGCTAACCTTCCGCCTTTTCTAAAAACCATAATTTTCGATTTATCTAGATTTACAGTTAAATTCCACCTATCACAGTACTCTTCCAACCTGGAAATTTGTCTTTGCAATTTGGCAGAATCATCTGCCAAAATGACTATATCATCTGCGTACATCAATAGGCTTACAGTATCCACCCCCACCAAGACGCCCTCTTCTAATATGTCCTCTAGGTCGTTCAAATACAAAGCAAACAGAGTTGGACTAGGCAAATCGCCCTGTCTTACCCCCATTTCCGTTTTAAAACACTGTGACAGATGTTTCCGTCCCATACAGTCGCTCTTGTGTCTTTGTATAATGCCCTTATAATATTCACGTATTTGCTTGAAACTCCAATATTTAAGAGTTTGTAGAATAACGCAGACCTATCGATTGAATCAAAAGCCGCCCTGAAATCCACAAAAAAACCATATATCTTTTTCTTTCCCAACTCAAATTGTAAATTTAAAATGTTACATAGGTTAAATATATTATCTACAGTTGAGTAATTTTTGCGAAATCCTGCTTGACATTCTTTGATTATGTACCTTTGCTCTGCCCACTTGCTAAGCCTATGTAGAAGTATTCCAGTAAAAAGTTTACAGTCTGAGTCTTCAAACGATAGACCCCTGTAGTTGGACGGATCATTAACATCACCTTTCTTATATAAAGGATATATTATGGCTTTTTTAAATGACTCCGGCACACAAGCATGTTGGAAAATAAAGTTAAATTTTTGCGCAAGCATACATTTAAACTCCGGAGTAGAATTTTTATAAAATTCTACAGGAATTCGATCCACACCTGGGGCTTTCCCATCCTTTGCATTACCCAGTACTGAGTGCAGATCTTCTACCGTAATATCCCGGTCTAAGAGGTCATCCTGTATGAAAGGGTCTGCATAATGAGTGGGCCCTACTTTTAAATTCGGGTTGAGCAGTATTTCAAAATAACTCACAAACTCGTTCAGCGATATACCATTTCCACAAACAAATTTACAATTTTTTAATTCTCTAACAACTGCCCACCATTCCTTGATATGTCTAATTTGAGCAAGTCTTCCCCCAAGCGAGTTGTAGTAAACCTTACGTGCTTCACAGCACACTCTCTTATTGTGCTTATTGGCTTCCAAATAAAGACTCCGTGCTGTTTCCGTACTATTTTTTCGATATAATTTTAACAACTTGAAGGATATTTTCCTTGCTTTCATGCACTCCGAGTTGTACCATTTATCTTTATATATCCTTTTAGTATGCATATGCCTCGGGTTATAGTTCGCAGCACTATATATAACCTCTTTAAAATCTTGCAAAAGTTGTCCCTCTATACTCAAATATTTTGGCTCATTCATTATTCCCTGCATTTTTATTTTATATCGCTCTGCTTTAGATCGATCCCAGACCAATTTTGGGAGTAGTTGCACTTCATGTATTCCTTCCTGATTTATTTGTAAATTCAGTGTTAAGACTATTGGTAGGTGATCAGAGTACACTTCCGATTTAACTTCAAATCTTTCTACATAGTTTAGAACATCAAAGTGTGCGACACACATATCGTTAACTGACGTGCCCATAGCTCCAATAAAAGTCTTTTCCCCATCAAAATCACCAATTGTTCTACCGTTGAGTACTACCCCACCATTTTCATCTAAAAACTCTAACAACTTTGCACCGCGTACATCGACTTTTTCATCTTTAGATTTTCTATACTGTCTTACTTTTGTACTAACAGGCATAAGGTTTTCATCTATCATCTGTTCATTCCCTATTCGTGCATTCATGTCTCCTATTATTAAAAACTTTTCCGGTACTACCATCATTAACATTTCTTTTAATTCTTTGAAATCTTGGTCCCATTTATTGCAGTTAAGATACACCGGCACAATGTACATTATATCTCGATTCATTGCAACTTTTATGATCGGCATATCCCTAGTATTCATAAATTCACAATAATTAAAATATTTTTTATAAGCTACCAAAAAACCACCACTTGCTCTACCATACTTCTTATGTTTTACAGCGGGAATCCACTTAACTCTAAATTCGCCAAAAAATTTACTAAATCTATTAAATTGTTCCTCAGCAATGAATGTCTCTATTAGTATCACTATATCAAATTCATTTATAAAAGTAAACAAACTTGGATACATTACTTTGTTGCCTAATCCATTAACGTTATATGACAAAATTCGCAATTTTTTATTAACTTTTTGTTCCCTATTCGTAACTTTTGCAAACTGACAGACGACATTTCCCTAGCTTCTCTGAGTACTAGTCCCTAACCCAATCTCATCTAGTACACTGCTGCAACCATCACCGTATATTTCTTTCATGACCTGTACTCCATCATTGCGACCTTGCAACAGTTTGTTTTCCTCTGTTATTTTGAAGTACTTGCCTTCCACACTTAATTGCTCCCCTTTTAAATATATTTTTTTCGTACTATCAATATTAATGAGCTCTTTGCGCAGGCGTAGTAGTTTGCTTCTTTTTCGTCTTGCTTCTGGGTTTAGGTCTTTATTTATGCTTATCGATGTTCCCTTAAGTTTTTTAGAATTTCTGAGCAGCTCGATTACAGTCTCGGTGTCTTTCATCTCTGCTATAACCAATTGACGTGACTCCACTACACGAACACTATTTACCTGAACATTTGTAACCCCAAGAATGTCATTGCTGATATCAGTAATCACTTTTTTTGCTTTTTCTGCAGTTAGATGATCTGTACCCGTTTTGGGCACGATTCCCCTAAACACAAGATTATTTCTGCGAATGTATTTTTGTGTTTCTTCCCATTCAGTTTTAAATATGTTCTTTTGCATGGTTATCTGTTCAATTTTGTCATTTAGCACGACATTTTGGGCTTTCAGTTCTGCTACCTCTGCTTTAACAGCTTCCAGTTCAACCTTAGTGGCAAGATGTTTCATTTTTGCATCCAACAGACTGCTAAATCCTTCCATCATCACGTCCATAAGTTGTCCTACCGTCATTTTTCCAACCTCTTTTTCCATTTTAGTACCGCTCCGATTCTTTGCTTGAAATCTTTTATTTCCTGACGGTGGTGTATCAGGTGACTCGGCGTCCATATGTCTCGCACGTTTGGCAGACTCAGTGGTACCTTGCGGAGCACTCATATCATTCTTGTCGTATATTTACACTTTCCGGCGTTTCATCCAATTCTCACAATATTTTTATTGTTTGAGTTTATTTTACGTTTTAAAATTATTGCTTTTAATATATTTTTCACGGAGCTCAAAAGAACAGTTCACATCCACGAGACAGTATTGCCAACTCCGAATATGTCTGTATATGTCTGTATGTCCTGCCTTAAATTCTCCGGATTAAGGCCATTTAGCTTGAGGGCATTTCTAATAAATATTTTTTAGCTTACTGTTTTACTTTATTTCACTAATTTTACTCATGACATGCTTGTCAACAACCTGAATTTAAGACGGCATCAATTTACTAAACTTTTTTCACGCCTCTCAACCTATTTAAACTGAAAGAATCTAATTTCTATACAACGCAAATGCGAGACATAAGACTTTTTCAGAAACATACTGGTCTTCGAGATTTACTGTTTCTTTTCTTCTTCTTTTTTTTAGCGGCAGAGGTGAAAATATTTCAAAAGACACCAGACAGCCCGTGTTTGGTAGTGTGAGATTCTTACTCACTAAAAACATCTCTCTGGGGATTAGCCGCAACAAACCACATAGAATCAGGTCATTTTTCGTCCCCTCCCAGTCTTAGTGGGGGCAACTGAGTATCCTGTTATGCAGGAATACATGCTGTCCCACCGTCTCCAGTATTCCTTCTTGGTCCATGCATGAATTACAACCTTCACCAATTCTTTGTCCACGGCATTGAAGGATTCCAGGCTATAAAGCTTTAGTCCAGAGCCAGGACGAGTAACCTCCTCCGGATTAACCGCACCAACGGAAGTGCTAGTTACCTTTAGAACCTTGAAGAGGTAATTTTCCCAAAGCTAATTCTGTTGTGTTGTCGGTACCGTGGGCAAAGCCAACTTGTTAGGGTCTACCATACCCTCCACCTCCACTCCTACAGAAGTGCCTGAAGAGACGCCATTCGCGATCCAATTACCCCTGGGTCCGGCAGATAGGGGGACATCACTGCAGACTCTCTTGGCATGGCCTACTACAACAAGTTAGGGGGGATCAAGAGGTTATCTCCTCCCGCATTAGTTACTTGGCTACATTCTAGGATGCATTTCCCGATTGCTACCGCTTGGAGGTGTAACTAATACTTGAGAATGTCCAGATAAGGATCGCCGTATCCTAGAAGGCTTCAACTCATCCGTCCATCCTCCAGCAACCGCTGCGTATATTTAGTTTCAATATGTAAAAAATTTTTGAAGATCGGCAACTTTATTTGTGTTTGTGTTGGACATAAAATTAAAATCTTGCTAATAAGTCCCATGATTCGCTTATTTGCTAAATTTAACAAGCAAAGTGTTTAGAAAAGCGATACGCTTCTAAAATTTCCTAAATCATAAAATACTATTCAACACAACAATGAACAATGAAAAACTTCGTAGTACAGAACGAGTAAAAATAGTTCCTCCATTAAACGGGACGTCTCCCATCAGAAAATCATTGGCACTAAATTGCAGTCACTACATTCAAGGACTACATCATTTACCTGGACTCGCAGAACATTTTGGCATCGTACTGAAATTGAAAATATATCAAATAAAAGACAAATTGCTGACAACCTCAAGTTAAGTTAATTAGATAAGCTCAGATATCGTTAACTAACGTCGATTAGCCCTTAAATCATCCAAAACTAAGTCAAACTGCTACAAATCTACATATCCTTGAACGAATCATACCACACATGAATAGTCCTTTGTCGTAGAACATCGAAGCGTGTGGTTTCTATTCACCAATCCTTTCATCAGAATACTAAATTTGCATTCGTAACCAAAACCATGATTAGATCATTATTCACGAAACATCCAAGTCATGACGTTTGGCATAAATCAGAGGGTAACGAGTTAGAGTGCTTAGTCTGTGTTGCTGGCAATTCCCAAATTCAAGTGCTGTCGTCCGATCCAATAGAAAATTTGTCATCAACGAGAACTGAATTAATCCATCCTTGAAGCATTCATTGTGATTGATGGTGTCTTTGGTTGGTAGAACCGCAATAGTGAATCCTTGCTGAACGCTTGTCATGTTCCACTTTTATTGTGACGTTAACCTGCTGCAACTCGCTCTGCCTTAGTCGTTGCTAACTGAAACAAATAAGTCGGACAATAAATCTTTCTCATCTTTATTTGGTGTATCCCCCTGATAAGTATGCACCACTTAAAAAGGATTAACCCCCCGGGTTGCGGCTTTAAATTTTCAGATCCTTTCACACGTGTGAGCTCAGTGATTCAGGAGCTATACATCGCCCTCACCTTAGCGAAATTAACGCTGGTGTTTTTAATAAGCGAAATATTTTCTATAATCGACATGTCCTTGCTGCTTGTCTTCTGGTCCTCAGAGCAGTCAGTCAGTCATGGGGTGGAATGCGTATCCTCCTGCATCCTGTTCCTCTTCTGATGATTAATGATGTCGCCGTTTACATGGTGATCTTGGTAAAATCATCTTAACAATATGTTTCTGGTGATTTGTATGAGTAGGCCATTGCCGGAGGGAGATATTAGGCCCTGCTTATGAGCGAAGGATATGAATTAATAATAATGGTAGACTGTCGAGGTCCTCGTACGAAGGATAAATTTTCCACATCGCTGTGTACTCATGCAACCATTCCATTTGTACGATGGCTTTTCGTCGTTTTTTTTTTTTAGTTCTCTGTTCGCTTTACGGAAGGAGGATGGTTTTAATTCATGATGAGCACCCTTCCTTTTGTCCCCATTATGGGAAGTCCTTTGTCAACGCTTACTGTAATTTTATTTATTGCTTTACTGTCGCGTTAGGATGCTGAGCGGTAATTATTTTTGCTTAAAAATGGCACAATACGGGTATTGTCCGCCTGCGGTCGTTATCAACTCCGCCTAATGTTTGCATAAATTTGTCATAATTGCGATGAGTTTTAGGACGTTGTACTTTGCTTTTCCATTATAAATAGGTTTTATAGGGGGATTCTTGTATAAATTTGGTAAATGGCTGTTATATAGAAAGTTCTAGGTATTTTTTTAAAATACTACAACATTCGATTGTGTGCCAAATTGGGCGCAATCTACGCTTGAAGTTGCTTTAAATATAATTTCGAAAACGAACCAAAGACTAACTAGGATTCAGCGTGATACCTTACTTGGATAGATGCAGTGTAAAATGATCCTCCGTTTTAAAGTTATTCGTCAAATAGAAGTCGCAATTCCAAGTGCATACAGTGAATTTAAAAAGTTCCGGGCCTAAAATTGTATTTGAATCTGAAAACTAATCTATCGGGTTCGAGACCGGGTCTCCACGTGAGCTTTCATTAAGAAATTAAAATAATCCACTCCGTCTCTGGGCTGTTGTCTAGCTCGCAGCAATGCAAAAACAAGAAATTCAAGATTCTTCACTTTCCTTTCTCTTATTCCCATCCGGCCATCTGGTTTGTCCCCATCATATAAAAAAAATATGTGACGCACAAAAGGGAGCATTATCTCTATTATTTATTATGCCGAAGTGATATTTAAAGGAGAAACAACTCCCAAGTCGTTGGTTTTCGTGAGTCCATCTAGCAGGTACGTCTATAGGCTTCGTCTATGGGTTCTTCTTAAGTTAATGGAAGTAGTGGGGCACTTGTCAATATTGAGTAGTAGGAGGTTAGTAGAGCACCACATGTGGAAAATGTCCAGGAAGGCAGGAAAATAATCGGTAGGACATTAATATAAATGGCGAAGAGTAGTGGTCCCAAATGGCTGCCTTGTGGAACACCTGAAGTATTATATGTCGAAGAGAGCGCCCCGATATATAAATGGCTGTGTACGATGAGAAAAGCAGAAATACAGCCAATCAATCAAAATAGGGGAATACCCAATGAGGTGAAGCTTGTGTGTAGAAATCCTGCAAATAATTACTTATGTTAAACGCCTGACTGAAATCAATAAAAATGAAGTCTACTTATCAGCAAAGCAAAGAAAAGCAATCACAATTAAACCTGCAATCAACTGGAAAATAAAGCATTGTTTCGCTATAGGCCTGTAGTTGGTGATGGAGGGAAGTAATTACTGCGATTTTTCAGGGTTTAGTAAAGACGCCACGATTATGGATAAGTTAAATACATTTATAATAGGGAGAAGAGATGAACTACAGTTTTTCAAAACTGAGGTAGGGATGCCGCTGGTATCGGTTGAGGAACTATTAAATGTTTCCTTAAAGCATATTTCCGGCTAAAAAAAGCTGTTTGATTTAAAATTTTCAGTACAACGCTTTTGTTAACAAACATTAGATCGTCAATCCAAAAAGTTTCCCCTATTTAGATCACGCCTCTTTCCTCGTACGTCAAAACAGAGGACTTTTTTTTAGCGGTAAAGGAGAAAATCTTTCAAAAGACACCGGACAGCCCGTGCCCTCTCTGGGGATTAGCCGAAACAGACCAAATAGCAGTGGGTTCCTTTTCGTCCCCTCCCAGTCTCCCTTAGCGAGGAAAACTGAGTTATCCAGTTATCTCACTGTCGCCGCTACCCTCGGTTCCCTGGGTACATGCTAGAATCCTAGCCTATCTGCAGAAACCCTTTTTCTTCCACCATCTTCAGTGTTCCTTCTTGGTCTCTGCGTTAATCGTAAACCAGAGCCAGGACAAGTAACCTCCTTCGGATTAACCGCAGCTGAGCCTTCGGAAGGCTACTGGTGCGAGTACCGTGGAGATAGACATCATTTTGCAAAAGGCACCTTATTCCAAGAATGCTAAAGCACCTTCAGCCAGAGCAAGTCCAGCCTCCATAGCCGCCGCAGAACCTTCGGAAGGTAATTTTTCCGCAGCTGCTTCTGTTGTATTGTGGGTACCATGGATATAGTTAACCTGTGAAAGTCTACCATGTACTCCACCTCTACTCCTACAAAAGCGCCTCAGGAGATACCATTCGCGAAACCAATTACCTCTGGATTCCGCAGTGCGAAGAAGGAAACTACTGCAGAGTCCCTCGGAGATTTGGGGAATTTTTAAGAGGTTTTCTCTTCTCACATTAGTTACTTGGCTGTGTTTTAAGATGCATTGCTCGGTTGCTACCACTTGGAGGCGGAACTAACACTTGAGAATATCGAAGTGAGGATCGCTGTATTGTAGAAGGCTTCAAATGTTCCATTTAGAAGGCCGGTGACGTACGGCTCCAAAGTATGAAGACTGAGTGCATTTGAGCGAAAGAACCTTTCTTTTTATGGTGGAGTCCGAGGTGAATACTGTGACTATTGTTGAAGAATGAAATACGAATAGTATTAGATCTTTCGATATCCCAACATTATTAATTTCATAAAATAAATCATCTTAGATGGACATGCTTCACGAATAAACATCTACAAGATTCCCAAAGCGATTCTGGACGGGAATTCACGAGGTGCCAGCAAACTGGAAGTTCGGAAGAGCGTATGTTTGGACGACGTGGAGGAAGACCTTCGGATGTTGAGTTTCGCGGATTGTAGGGGACGTGCTCAGGATCGTGCCGTGTTGATGAGCACTGTAGTGGTGACGGCTAGGACCATGGTCGATTTAGGCCAGGAAAGATGATGATGTCTTTTTTTTGGTTTTTTTCTGGTATCTATCTACCGTGTATATGTATCTACCGTGTAAAAACAGAGTTAGGTGTATATAAAAACAATTTCAATAATAACTCCAAGCATAAATATTTTACTCAGTATTTATGTGGTCACTCGTCTACTGAAGGTTTGTTTTGACTTCTGTTTGGGTAGATTGAAGTAATTGAAACCAACATCTTATAAACTAAGCGGAAATCTGTCGATAAGTTTGGTTTCTCTCTCTGATTTATTTAACTCCGTGTGGGGCATAGGGCATGTATTACACCAACTCTCTACCTGGTTCGGTTCTGCGTCAATGCCTTCAACTGTGGCCACGATTTGTTAATCTGGATACCTTATGAGTGTCTTCCTTGGATTCCGTGGGCATTCCAATCTAGAGCCTGTTGTGCGAGGTTGTTTGGCTCTTTTATTAGTGTATGGCCTATCCATTGCCACTTTCGCTTCGAATACTGATATCTATCCCGTCTTGGCCTGTAAGGCTATGTAGGTCTTTATTGGTAAAGACCTCCGACCAATAGATGATAAGAATGCGCCGGAGTCACCGGTTGACAAAGGCTTGTAGCTTAGATGTGATTTGATAGGTCAATTTCCATGTTGCGGTAGCCTGATTTTGATTTTATCGAAAAATCTATAGCCATTACACTTCTCCATCGCATAGATTTTAATCTGCCGAGGAGAGCGATCTTCTTCTGTTGCTTTGATACCCTACCGAAAACAGAGACGATCTGTGTGAGGATCTTGAATGATCATTTCCACTTTTCTTTTACCTTTGCTGGAAATTATAAGCCCAACGAGATTGGTAACCCTTAAAATCCACTTCAGTTCGCTCTAATATCTTATCACATTCATCATTCTATCGCCATGTGTCTTAAGATTATGTTTTGCTTTCGAAGCATAGTCACATACTTTGGCTTATTTATCCTGTCGTTTAGGTAAGTTTGGTTAGTTTAGATTTACTAATTTCTGTGGATTGGGATAATTTTCAGGCTGAAAATTGCGCAAAAATGACTTATCAACGAAACGCTTCCAGGAGATACAAAAATCGTTCCATTTTTTGACATGCTCTTTCGAATGGCATCAAAATTTTTGCAAAAAAAATTTCACTCAAAATCGCCAAAAATCACTGGTGAAAAAATTTTTTTGTTCCGAAATCAAATAAAAGGGGTCTCATTCGAAAGAGGACGCCAAAAGCAATTAGTTTGGAAGGTTTCACTGGAAAGTATCTCAATTTGACGGAACTGGAACGATTTTTGTATCTCCTGGAAGCGTTTCGTCGATGAGTCATTTTTTATTCAATGCGCAATTTCCAGCCTGGAAAATTATCAAAATCCACAGTTTAGAATATCTACTTTCAAATGGCCCTGGAAATTTTACTGGAATTCATCGAATTAATTAATTTTGAGCATTCTGAAAATTGACTGGAAATGAGGCCATTGCAACGGTTTTTCGTCATTTTGTCCATGTTTCCAGCCTCCAGGAAACGGCAAAACCAACTAGACCATCATTTTTTGACATGCTCTTTCGAATGGCATCAACATTTTTGCAAAAAAAATTTCACTCAAAATCTACAAAAATGTGCATGTAGATATCGAATCATAAGGTTCAGACTTATTTTCATATGTGATGATTGTATTAGTTTAGCTAGTTGGTTCCCCAGAACCATTGTATGGACTGTTGTCTGAATCAAGTGTTTCAGTAATACTTGTAAAAAATATTCTCCAGGTACGACTATGATCGATTTTATAGAAATATAGAGATGATCTTATATAGTCAAATTATATATGAGAAAATTTCTCATTTCAAAAAACGTTTCTCTTT
Organism: Leptarthrus brevirostris; assembly: GCA_964036015.1. Lineage (NCBI taxonomy): Eukaryota > Metazoa > Arthropoda > Insecta > Diptera > Asilidae > Leptarthrus > Leptarthrus brevirostris. The sequence goes on from OZ038373.1 coordinate 15,537,592, forward strand.
GATTTGCGAAAACTTTACTATAAGAAAGCCACAAGGGGCTAAGTAAACCCTTCTAAAAAAAATTTTTTTCACCAAAAAAATCATGGGTGAAATTGAATTGAATAAAGTACACTGGAAAATATAATTGAATTTCATATGAATTTATCACGGTCTCTTTCTCTTCTACTGTTATTTGATATTATTTTTCTAGTTGAATTACATTTCTTGCTCACTTTTGCGATTGGGAATTAAGTAAGAAAGTTTGATTTGATTTCTCGGCGTTGCCCTGCTGCACTGCTGAACTCCCATCTTTAGTCACTTCGAATACCCTTGCAGTTCCAGTAGCAGTAGCAGTTTATTCAGAACTTAAGGTTAAATGTAGTTGACATCGCTGAGGCTTTACAAGTGAGCCTGTTTCCGAGCCTGTTCTCTACTAAACGATCTTCGGAGCGGTTTACTGAAAGAAGACCTGCGCAATCAACCTGCGGCGTCGTAACATATTTGTCGTTCTGACAGCGCATAGACCATACATCTGTCCATCTCTTTCTCTCATCAGTTGATACAGTTTATTTGGAAGAACGAAAGCACAGTCCCCCACTTCCCGCCCAGCTTTGCTCCTTGACTGGCTCGCAAATTAGTTCTGTCGCCATCTTACATGCAAAAACTACATTTCGGGTTTTGGTATTTTGGACGCTTCATCAACGTCCATAATTTTGCTTCCTGATTAGCGATTATTATAATTTTGACTTAACCTTACATGAAGTTGTAATGGAGAAATAAACCAAAAAAATTCATAACCTCAAAGTTGGGGGGATGGGGATTTGATCAGACATTAGATGACCTTGACAGGCATAAAGTCGCTTTCAGAATTACCAAACTTTCTCAGTTAGTGCTAACAAAATTTCTGTAATTTCTCCCAAACATCTGACCATTGCCTAAAATTAAATTTTCCTTCTCTTTTAGGCTATCGAACATGTCGCAATGGGGCCTATGTGGAATATTGTACCGAAACTGGACTGGATACCACCGGGACATTACGGCACTGGACGAAATCGGGGGAAACAGCTTCTACAAGAACATATGGTACGTTGGTTTAATAACGAGATATATTTTTAGAGATTTTCAAAAATTGTCTAATCTTGTGAGTCTAAAATTTAACAACTTTTTCCTTCTTTTTTTTAGATGATTTCATTTCTTTGGGAGGATGACATCCAAACTATGTGCTCAAGGAGAGTCAGGACTAAATAAAGATTGCTGGTCCCGTGGAAGATGGCAAGAAGTTGCAGCTTCACAGAAGATTGGGTTATTTTCCTGCGGAACATGCTTGCAGTATCGTCGAATTTATCACGGATGGAGTGAAACTACATAACATCAGATAGTGCCCCGGCTTTAGTTGTGATTGATTTCATAGTTTTTAGCATAAGATTTTGTATGGAAATATTTTTGTTTTAGTGCTATATTTTCATAATAATCCTTAAGTAGTGTCCTTAAACTAAGAAGGAAAAAGCGTTCATTGTTAAACTTTTTCTTTGATTAAAAAAAACTTTTGAGAAATATGATTTTTCAATTATTTGGCTACCTTCCTTTGTATACAAAATTTCAATATTTTCAGGCTTTGTAGGTTATCTCATTTTTCGTTAATTTAAGGACGTTATCCTTGTCCAAATCAGGATCTGATTTAATATCCTGGTAGAGAAAACATCGTAGAATATCCAAGGGGAAAATAAGACTTAAAACGATCAACTATTTGAAATTTCTTCCCTTTTCGTTTATTCCAGGACCGTATCCATGTCCAATTTTGGATCTTACTTCAGTTCCTGGTAGAGGAAACATCCTAGAATACACCACAAAAAAAACGGGGCGAAAAAGTCCTTAAAACAAGGAAAATAAGACCAAAAACGATTTCTCGAACGGAAAAATTTGCCTGCTACCGTTTCTGGTGGCCTGGTGCACAGATTTCATTTTGGCTCAAAAACTAAAAACCTGTATTTACACCAACCAGCCTTATTTTCTAAAAAACTGGTGTAAATCCAGGTTTTCCAGTATTTGGGCTAAAAATGAGCTCTACACACCAGGCCACCAGAAACGGTAGCAGGCAAATTTTTCCGTTCGAGAAATCGTTTTTGGTCTTATTTTCCTTGTTTTAAGGACTTTTTCGACAGGATTTTTTTGGAGCATATTCTAGGATGCTTTCTTTACCGAAATATGAAGTCAAATCCTAATTTCAACAAGGATAACGTCCTGAAATTAACGAAAAAGGGCGGAAAATTTAAAAATTACTGAAACAAAAATCGGCCTTTGTCTTATTTTTCTCAATTAAGGTTCTTTTTGTATCCGAATTTGTCGTCAGCTGGCTTGAGCAAGGACTTCTGTGGCAGGATAAAAAAACTGCTCCGTACGTGTGTCGTTTGTCGAATGATCTTTAGGTACACCTATCGTGGGATCTTAACATGGACGCAAAAGGTAAATATGTTCACGTCCTTTGTTATTAAACTTCTTCGAAGATGTCCTTGCTCAATACCGCGACAAAAAATCTGACTGAAGAAGGATGTTAATTGATAAAACGCATATTCTTCTCTGCCCACGTTCAAGTTTTCGTCTAATTCGATTTTTTTCGTTTTTATCAATTTTGAGTGATACTTTCCAGTGAAACCTTCCAAACTTATTGCTTATTGTCCTCTTTCGAATGAGACCCCTTTTATTTGATTTCGTAACAAAAAATTTTTTTCTCCAAAAAATCATGGGCTATAGGCCAGTGATTTTTGTCGATTTTGAGTGAAATTTTTTTTGCAAAAATCTTGTTGCCATTCGAAAGAGCAAGTCAAAAAATGGTGGTCTAGTTGGTTTTGCCGTTTCCTGGAGCCTGGAAACATGGAAAAAATGACGAAAAACCGTTGCAATGGCCTCATTTCCAGTCAATTTTCAGAATGCTCAAAATTAATTAATTCGATGAATTCCAGTAAAATTTACAGGGCCATTTGAATGTAGATATTCTAAACTGTGGATTGAGATAATTTTCCAGGCTGGAAATTGCGGATTGAATGAAAAATGACTCATCAACGAAACGCTTCCAGGAGATACAAAAATCGTTCCAGTTTCGTCAAATTGAGATACTTTCCAGTGAAACCTTCCAAACTAATTGCTTTTGGCGTCCTCTGTCGAATGAGACCCCTTTTATTTGATTTCGTAACAAAAAATTTTTTTCACCAAAAAATCATGGGCTATAGGCCAGTGATTTTTGTCGATTTTGAGTGAAATTTTTTTTGCAAAAATCTTGTTGCCATTCGAAAGAGCAAGTCAGTAGTATGAATATGGGGGTTCTGGGACAGAAGAAAATCGAGCCCAAAATGTGCTATGGGGGTTCTGGGACAGAAGAAAATCAAGCCCAAAATGTGCAATGGGGATTCTGGGACATAAGAAAATCTAGCCGAAAATGTGCTTTGCCGATTCTGACGCAATCTTGGATTTAGGGTATTCGGTCTTGTAGGCTACAATTGAGAGATAAGGAAAAGAGATTTCGGTCTTGTAGGCTACAATTGAGAGATAAGGAAAAGTGATAAGGATTGTCGGTCATCTTGGATTTTCGGTATTCGGTCTTGGAGACTACAATTGGTCTTCTTCTTCTTTGGGGATAAGGGAATGGGGTTTCGAAGGTCAAAGGTCAAGGTAGGTGATTGTTTAGTAAGATAAGGCACCTGTCGGCCATCTTGGATTTTGGGTTTTCGGTCTTGGAGGCTACAATTGATCTTCTTCTTCTTTGATTTACACCTGGACTTGGATCTGGACCTGGACTTCGGGTATTCGGTCTTGTAGGCTACAATTGAGAGATAAGGAAAAGAGATAAGGATTGTCGAACATCTTGGATTTTTGGTTTTCGGTCTTGTAGGCTACAATTGGTCTTCTTCTTCTTCTTCTTCTTTGGTTTGCATCTAGACTTAGATCTAAACCTTGGATCTGAACCTAGATTGTTTAGTAAGATAAGGCACCTGTCGGCCATCTTGGATATTGGGTATTCAGTCTTGGAGGCTACAATTGATGTTGAAGATAAGAGTTTGTTGTTTTGAGTCTTTAATTTCGAAGTACCGCTTTATCAGCTAAATGAAATAACATGAGGCGAATTTAATTGGATTGAAGATAAGAGTTTGTTGTTTTGAGTCTTTAATTACGAAGTACAGCTTTATCAGCTAAATGAAATAACATGTTGCGAATTTAATTGGAAAAACAGAATATTGCGTAATAAAGATTTCACCACTTTGAGTAAATAGATGAAGATTATTTTTTATTTCGTTTGCAAATTCTTATTTCTATGATATCATTTGTTTTCAAGCAAGTTTTAACATGTTTTTCTGGTCGAGCTGTGATTGATAAGCGAGCTGGTGACTGCGTTGAAATTAATAATTTGGCGGCAATGTTAAGGTCGTTGGGTGATAAGGTTTTGTAGATGAACCTGACCTCGTGCTGAAAATAAGAGTTTGTTGTTTTGAGTTTTTAATTACGCAGTACAGCTTTATCAGCTAAATGTAATAACATGATGCGAATTTAATTGGAAAACAGAATATTTCGGTTTCCTAAATTTGATGTGCTATCAGAATTTAAATTGAATGCGATAAATTCGCCTTATAAAAGACGGGTAAGTTAGCAAAAGTTATTTCAGTTTAGTTCGGAATTTTATCGCCCGAGGTTCTTAAGATGAATAGATTTATGTGTGAATCATGTGAAAAGGCTTTCGCTAAGTTGACGAGCTTAAAAAGACATAATAGAGTTACGCATGGCGACGGCTTTCTCTGTCATATATGTGGAGAATTGGTTAAAAGTTTTTCTGATCTTCGGAAGCATTTGGATAGTTCTCACAATCAAGATGAAAAACAAAAAGTGAATTTGTTAAATCAGAGTGAAAGTCAAGTTGAAAAACAAAATTCAAACGCAGCGACGGGTATCTCTTATCAAGATTTATTGGATGCTGGTAGCTCTAGAGTTGATGAAGTTCCATTTAAATACTGTGAAACGTGCAAAACAGAAATTCATCCAGAAGAATGGAAATATCACATTCGCACAAATAAGCATAAGAAGAATGCCGCAGTGCCTATAAATTCTGCTTGTAAAACTGTAAAAAGCTCCTTTAATGAAAGGATTGAAACGTTTTTATTTGAAAATGAAGATGAAATGCTATTAGATACCAGACAATTTTTTCAGTTCAAGAAAAACCCAATTCTAGAAGCTTTGCTGTATTTATTAAGCAAACATAACGCATATAAATTTAATTTCGAGTTGTTTGCAGAGTACATTAAAATGACTGAGAAAGATGACGAGAAAGATGAATATGATATTGTGTCGTCAATTAAATCTTTCCAATCTAAAATGGAAGTAATTCGCAGTAGGGAACTATTGCCAGAAATCTATGAAAACATGGTTGAGAAAATAATTTCCAAAATGGAGGAATTTCAAGAGAGAGATAGCGGTTGGTCTCTAATAAGGATTGTTCATGTTGAGGTTAATGTGAATCAGTATAACCCGATAAAAGGAGGACATTACTTGCCATTACCAACTTATATTGAACGCAAACACGCTTGTATTAATGTTAAAAACTCAGATGAGTACTGCTTTAAATGGGCTATTATCTCGGCCCTGATTCCAGGGAATTTTCGCAAGGACCGTCCTTCATCGTACGGAATTAGTAATATCGCTGCTGACACCTTAACCCTAAGAAATGGAGTTACTCTTCATTTTGGCCAGCTAGAGTTTCCTTTTCGACTTCCGAACTTAGTGCGTTTTGAAGAATTGAATCCCTCAATAAGTGTAAATGTGTTTGGATACGAACAAAATTACATACATTCGTATAATATTGTGGGACCATATTATTGCACGAAGGAAGAGAAGGCTACGCACATCAACTTACTGCTAATTCAAGATGAGACACGAAGTCACTACGTTTGGATAAAAAATATTTCAAGGTATGATATTTTTTTAGAGAAAACATTTACTAATATATTTATATTTGAATCTAATTTTTTTTTTACTTTCTAGATTGATTAGACATCAAGTGACGTTATCGGAGAATCAGATTTACCTCTGCAACACCTGCCTTCAATATTTTTATGCGGAAAGAGCCCTGGATATTCACCGAAATGAGTGCAGTAAAATTGTCTCCATTTTCCCGTCTCCGGAGAAAGCTGAATTGAAGTTCGAGGGTCATCATAAAAAACTCCAGGTTCCTTTTGTTGTTTATGCCGATTTTGAGTGCATCTTACAAGATGTAGCCACTTGTGTTCCTGATCCGCTTTCTTCATCAACAACTATAATCCAGGAACATGTTCCGTGCTCGTTTGCATATAATATAAAATGTTCGTTTGACAGTAAGTTAGATAAATTTAAAATTTATAAGGGTAAAGATGCTGCAGTCCAATTTGTGGAATATTTAGTTTATGATATAAAAAATCTTTATTCTGAATATATAAGCAACCCCAAGCCAATGCTATCTTTAACAAGGGAAGAGATACGCATACAAAAAGAAAATGAAACATGTCACATTTGCAATTCTGAAGTAGGTTCTGATCGAGTAGCGGATCATTGCCATTTAACTGGACAATATAGAGGCCCTGCCCACAACGAGTGTAATTTAAAATATCGTGTACCTAAATTTTTCCCCATTTTTTTTCATAATTTTTCGGGATATGATTGTCATTTATTTGTTAAAGCACTTTCTCAATTTGAGGGCGAAATAAGTATTATTCCGCTAAACAAAGAATTATATATTTCGCTTTCCAAACGAATATATATCAATGAAACTGATACAGTAGAATTACGCTTTCTTGATTCAACCCGATTTATGCAATCGAGCTTGGAAATGCTAGCAAGTTATTTAAGTCCTCAAGATCTAAAAGCCGTTAGAAATATGTATAAGGATGAAGAGGCCTTCAGTTTAATTAGACGAAAGGGGGTTTTTCCTTATGAATACATAAACTCTTGGCAGCGTTTGGATGAAACCATTCTTCCACCCAAAAACAAATTTGATAATAAGCTAACAAATAGCACATGTTCTGATAGTGATTATGAGCATGCTCAAAAAGTATGGGGAACATTTAAATGCAAAAACTTGTGGGATTATTTGGAGATTTACTTAACAACCGACGTATTACTTTTAACGGATATATTTGAAAACTTTAGAAAACTTTGTATAAATATCTATTCTTTGGATCCCTGCCAGTATTATACAACGCCAGGCTTGTCCTGGGATGCAATGTTGAAGACAACCCAAATCAATCTCGAACTTTTCACTGATATTAATATGTACAATTTCATTAAAAAGGGGATCAGAGGTGGCATTACACAATGTTCACAAAGACACACAAAAGCCAACAATAAATATTTGCCAGATTTTGATAAAACCAAACAATCTTCCTATATAACTTACCTAGATGCTAATAATTTATACGGTTGGGCTATGTCCCAATTCCTTCCTCACTCAGGTTTTAAATGGGTTGAATCCGAAAATATCGATATTTTAAACATTGCGAAAGATTCTAATATTGGCTACATATTTGAAGTAGATTTAGAGTATCCTAGATCAATACATGATGATCACAACGACTTACCTTATTGTGTTGAAAACAAGACACCTCCAAAATCGAAGTTTCCTAAACTAATAGCAGATTTAAATAATAAATCACGCTATGTAATTCATTACTTAAACCTTCAGCAGTGCCTTAAAAATGGCTTGAAACTTCAAAAGATTCATAGAGTATTGCAATTTAATCAATCAGACTGGCTTAAAAATTATATATCAAAAAATACTTATTATAGAACTCAGGCTCAGAATGCCTTTGAAAAAAATTTTTTTAAATTATTAAATAATGCCGTATATGGAAAAACCATGGAAAATGTCGACAAAAGAAAGGATGTTCGACTTGTAACGAAATGGGAAAGCAGGGGTAGATCACTGGGAGCACGAGCTCTTATTGCGAAGCCTAATTTTCATAGCTCTACTCATTTTACTGAGGATTTAGTCGCAATACAACTTAATAGAATCAAATCATATTACAACAAACCCCTTTACTTAGGATTTTGCGTTTTAGAATTATCCAAACTGAAAATGTATGATTTTCATTATGGATATGTGAAACCTAAATACAGACAAAATGTAATGCTAAATTACATGGATACTGATTCCTTCATATATACTATTTTTACTGATGACTTTTATAACGATATTTTAAATGATATTAACCAACATTTTGATACTTCAGAATATGCACTCGATAACCCTTACCAAATACCTTTAAGAAACAAAAAAATTGTAGGGTATATGAAAGACAAAGTAAATGGCAAAATTATAAAAGAATTTATAGGACTAAGAGCTAAAATGTATTCATTAGACGTTGACAAATGCGATTTAATAAAAAAAGCCAAAGGGGTAAAGAAAACTGCGTTAGATAATATTGATTTAAATAATTATAGAGACTGTTTGTATAAGAAGAAAATAATATATGGAAATATGTATATCTTTAAATCTATTGTTCATAATATATACACGCAAATTATAAATAAGGTAGCCTTAAGTTATTTAGACGATAAAAGATTTATTCGGGATGATGGCATTTCCACATATGCCTGGAATCATTATAAAATTAATGAAATGGATGTTGAGGAATAAAATTAATAAAAAAATAATATTTAATTTTAATAAGTCTTTTTATTAATATGAATCCTATATATTTCTTTCTTATTTCTTGCTATTATCTAAAAATTTTTTAAACAGGTATACATTTTTTTGAGCACATTGTCCCTGATGACATAAACAGCAGGGGGTGTTACTATAGAAAGATTTTAAACATTCTATATTAGGACACTGCAATTCTTCTTCCATATTATATACTATTACACCTTCACCAAATGTATTTTTGATCCAGCAAGCCTTTTCACAACCTTTCACATACAGTATTTTGTTTCTTATTAAAGGCATCACTATAGCACGTAATTGATGATAGGGAATATATCCATCGGTCCATCTGAATCCATGATAATTATCATGCAGCCATTTCGCTTCTCTTCTCTTTGCAGGTGTTAAATCCTTAAATCTGAATGGAGGTTGAAAAATAAAGTGCTGTATTTGGTTTCCGTTTGTCAAAATTGCCAATTCTTTCACAATAAACTTGTTATGATCGTCTTTAAATCCTTGAATATCCACAATTGCAGCCATTTGTTGCCTTAAATTATTTTTCTAACTTCACTCGTCAATGAACTATATTCGACTATTCTGTCATGCAAAAGCAAACAAAAAGCTGTTGTGTTTGCGGGAATATTACTAAGTGTTTTAAACTGTATACGAATATCGACTGGTCCTGATTTGATCACCTCGTTTTGATGTGAGCAATCGATAACAACAATTGGAGCGCTTTCCTTGAACTTCTCTCGGGTAAGCAGCGGTTGATGCATCCGCCCATAATACGATTGTTGGAATTTCGTATACATATCATACAATAAAGCATATCTCTCACGATCAAATTTAATGTTTAAGTCTTCATATGGAAATGTTTCAGAATTTAAGTGAAGCTTCACATCTGAAAGTTCGCAATGATCAAACTTGCTTGCATCTTTACTCTTCTCGTTTTTTCGATCCGTTTGAAGTGCTAAAATTACATATCGAGGTTTTTCTAACTGAGTAGATGTTTTAATTGTCCAATTATGATCAACAGTTGTAGGTAATATAGGATATTCGTATATATCCCAGCTACGAAAGCTCATTTGTATTGGTCGTCCAGTATCGATTAACTTAAGCAGCGATAGTTTTTCTTCATCAGCTACACTTATGTGGGGTACTCGCCATTGTAGTTTGAAAATATCTATTTTAACTTCATCGTTTGGTGATATAAAAGCATTTTCATCGCCTCTACTTCGAATCAATATAAGTTCATGTTTAGCATTTATAACAATTTTCTTATAGTCTTCAGCAAAGCCGAGCAACAACTTTAAAGGAATGCAAAAATTGAAAAATCCTCTTGTAGGTAATATTGAATTATCTGGAGACCAGGAAGCATTTAGCAACACATTGCTTTCATTTTGATTTAAAGATATATAATTTTTTATTGTTGCAGCAAATCCCAGATTTCTCGTGCGATCAATTTCTACGCCATTTAATTCATAGCGAATTTCGTCAAATAGAAAAGCTATGGCGTTATTAGTTAATTTTGCCGTTGTTGAGGCCAACCCATCTGATTTTGTTATCGCACCTTCTATATATAAGGAGCTTTCACTTGGTAAAATATACAAATCCTGATGTTGTAATGATATTCGAACTTCATCGCTATTCTTATATGATGCTAAAAACGGAGAGTAGCTGTGATACTCAACTTTTGTAATACTATTATCATAGGTAGCACCTTGAGTAATATCGAGTATTTCACTCATTTTTTAACTTAAGACCAAGAGTTTTTAAGAATTGCTTGTTAGCGACTGTTAGCTTTATTCCTGACTGTTGCGTGGCTTTAGGCTGACTAGAAGAGTTAACACTTTTGTGTTTGTATTTATTATCAATGGTATTATTGTATATTAACATGCTGCGGCTTCAAATGCAATCTCACTGTAATCGTTTCTCCTCTAAAATTAATTAGATCACCGTCTTGATCCACGAACTTCAGCGTAAGAGAACTTATCCGTTTGATGTTCAGTGGCAAATAAATGACATTCTTGGGAACTTCAATTATTTTATATCCCGGACCTACCGTAGGAGAGAACTCGTGTAATGTATGCACTTGTTGATTATTTATAAAAGAGCCTGATACTATATTACATTCAACTCGAATCACATTAACTTTTATTATATTTACTGGTAAATCAGATTGATATGAAATATTAGGTTCTAGAACGCGTTTACTAAATCCTAATAATGATCCAATAGAGTTATTTTTATTCAAAAATACTCGGGTAGAACTTTTGATTTCTGTTTTCAAGGTGTTATTATTAGCTGTTATTTGTACTATAGGTTTAGTTTTCGTCTTAGTTAGCTCCTTTTTGATAAATCCTGCAATATCATCAATTTCATAGGAGCCTTCTGGAATTTTAATTTCATCATCATCATCCAGATGAAGTAAGTTATTTCTATTGTCCACATTAGGAATTGAATTATATGTCTGTAAATCAATAAGTCCGCAAACGTATTCTGAACTTAAGTCCAACGGAGGAAAGTATTCAACTGTAAGCACAGATGAATCCCCAGTCAAAGTCAGTGTTAATGACATAGTAGCTCAAAGTGAAATGCAGATGTTATTTTATGTAAAGTTTATTTATAGTTGTTATCTTACAATGTATAATTATACTATTAAATTTATAGTTACTTATTATTATTGTAATGATTATATAAAAATTCTAAACATAAATGACCGCAATTTATCATATTATAATTTTGGTAAGACTTATAATTGTAAACAATGTTTTTTCCTAAATAGCTTAATATTTCCTTTGGTGGTTGCAAGTTTCCAAAGCTGTCAAAGTATTCTTTTTTGGATTCACTTTTGTAATATGCTACCCAATGACTACCAGGACCTGATATAGAGTCCAAATTTACTATTCCACACTCATATTTTTTAGGCTTTTTGGGGAGAGCATCAAGCATAAAAACACCTCTAAAATGTGGTAAATTATTCGCATATTTATATAAATCGATTTCATTTAATGCTCGATTAGGTAGCAGTTTTAGACGTTTTTTGAAGGTGGATTTAAGAATAGACCAAGTCCTTTTCTGTATGGCTTCAAATATAAGCCGCTTCCCTTTTTTCCTAATGCAATAGCTTCCATCGTATTATTATGTCGATTGCTCTCCTTTAGCTGTTCTTTAGCATTTGTTGCAGCATTAACAGCCTTTGCGACACCTGATACTCCTCCCACTAAAGCACCTAGTGCTGAAAGACCAGCAAAAATAGGAATTAGAGGTAGCACTCCTCCAGCCTTTGGAATCGGAATAATTCGAGGGGGTCTTACATCCTTCTTCTTTCGCTTAAATACACTTTTAGTAGCAGCAAGTGCAAGACCTATAGCTTCTTTTAAGGAATCAGGCTTTTTTAACTTTAAAATATTTCTTGCTTCATGAACTCCTTTTTGTAGAGTTAATTTTCTTTTTGGCTTCCGAGAGTGAATTTTAGGTTTTTTTCTTAACCCCATTCCAAATTTTACTTTCGCCTTCATAGCGTTTGTTACAAGCCAGGCGTTGCTACGTTCACCAAGGGATGCGTTTGAAGATGTCACTCGTTCCCAAGCTTTACCGGATAATATACGATCAGCAATATGACGATCTTCGATATTTTTATGTTGAGAATATGCGATATCGTGATCTCTACAAGCTGCGTCAAGAGGATTAATTCCAGGGTCACCCCTTGCTAATCTTTTTTGTAGTTTAGTACCAGGACCGCAATATTGATATCCAGGCAAATGAAATTCAAATGGTAAATTGCTAATTGCTGTATTTAACAAACCGCCTCCTCTTCGACATTTACGTTGGCGAGAACGATTTTGATTCTTTGAATGATCAATCATTCAACTGATAAGATAAACCTTTTAGACGTCCTCACAACAGCACATTGAGTTGATGACTGATATAAAAGTTCAGTGTTGTGTAATAAATATTTCAGTTCTAATAATGAAGTTCGTGAAGCAGAAGGACTCTTTATCAATAAAAAATCTTGATATTAAATCTACAAATGAATTCAAAAGACATAGCTCGCTTATACCTAATAATATAAGAGGTATTCTTGTGGGACCTTCAAACTGCGGTAAAACCAATCTTATGATTGGTCTTATAGAACATCCAAATGGACTCAAGTTCGAGAATATTTACATCTACTCAAAATCACTACATCAACCCAAATATCAGTATCTAGAACAGTTGATAAGTCCTATTGTTGGTCTGGGCTACTACACGTTTTCTGATAATTGCGAAGTTATATCTCCTGAGGAAGCTAAACAGAATTCAATTTTTATTTTCGATGATGTAGCATGTGGGAAACAAAATAACATACGTGATTATTTTTGCATGGGTAGACATAATAATATTGATAGTTTCTATCTCTGTCAGACTTATACCCATATACCGAAGCACTTAATACGTGACAACGCTAACTTTCTTATTTTATTTAAACAAGATGATATGAATCTTAGGCATATATATAATGATCATGTTAACACAGACATGACCTTCGAAAAATTTCGTAGTATTTGCGGTATTTGTTGGAGAGACAATTATGGCTTTTTAGTAATCGATAAAGATAGTTTGTTGAACAAAGGACGTTATCGAAAAGGAATCGATACATACATTTCGCTATAATTTTAGAAGATCTAGTAAAGAAAATCAGTTAAAGCTGTTCATAGACCTGCTAAAGCTGGTAATAGATCTGTTAAAGCTGGTAGAAGACCTGATATAGCTGTTCATACACCTGGTAAAGCTGTTCATACACCTGATAAAGCTGTTCATAGACCTGGTAAAGCTGTTCATAAACCCGTTTGAGCTGTTTTATAGAGCTGGTACGGAGCTGTCAAAAGCTGTTCACAGACCTGATAAGAGCCATCCATAGATCCATTTAGATCAGTATAACCCAGTTCACAGCCCAGTTCAAATCTTATTACAAAGATGGTTAAAAAGAGAGACGAACTATTAAAAAATCTTATCAAAACTAGAAATGCTATTAAGAAGAAATTTCGCGCTGTGAAAACTGGACGAGTTGAAACTGAAACTCGTCTTGAGGAGACATTTAAGCCCATAACAAAACCACTTCATGAGTTCATAACAAAAGCAAAGCATGAGACTAAAATTAAAAAAGAATATGGAGATGATGATGATGATGATGATTATGGTAATATAAAGCTTACTCCTAAAATGAAACTTCCGAAAATGGAGCCGACCAGTACACCTATAAAACGTTCAGATTATTCCTTAATGTCGGAAGATGATAACTTTGCAACACCTACACATTCTAGAACTTTGATGGAAAAGAGAGATTCTCCTCTTAATTTATCAAGCGGTATAGTTGATAAATATTTAGATCTATACCTTAAAAAAAGCTTGATAATTGACAACACTTATGGAGTTTATTTAGATGATGATAACGAATGGAAAATTGGAAATTCAAAGATTGTAATTGAGAAAGATTTTTTCCTTATTAACGGAAAATCGTATAAAATAACGCTAGGTCTATGTGAATTGCTTTTTATGAAACAACCTGCAAAAACTTTGTATAGTAAGGATGACTTGGAAAATTATCAAGCTATCTTAAAAGAAACTAACGCCTATAAAAGAGATCATAAAGCGGCTGGTCAAATAAAAGGAAGTAGAGCTTTAAAGTACTTAGAAATTATAAGTAAACTGGTTTCTCATGAAGGCAAGGGTTTGATGCATATACCCAAGAATAATATTGATTATGTTTATTGGAATGATCCTAATGAACTTGTGGATAGACTTCGTCTCTTAATAGCATCACAAAGTGCTGGGCATACTAATCACAACAATGAAATTATATCAATTATTGAAGAGTTAAAAGAAGGCGGCATTATAGTATAAATAACATCTTTAATCATATTCAGTTTTAATGTAATAATGAGTGTCGACAAGTTTGGGAGATATTCTAAAAAGGTAAAGTTAGGATCTACTGGCAAGCGTGGTCCTAGAGGCTTACCAGGCGAACCTGGTCCTCAAGGAGAACAAGGAATACAAGGTCTAAGTGGCGTGGGCTTTAAGCTCACTGAAAGTGGAGATTTCAATCTAAGTTTTAAAAATTTGAAATACCTTAAGAGCCCCATAGAAAGGGATGATGCAACCAATAAAACATATGTTGACGATGTAGCTGACAAGATCATACATTTAAGTAATTCCTACGTTAATGAAAAAATCCAGTTAGTCAGCAACAATCTAACTGAGCAAATACATAAGGAAAGTACTGTACTACAAAGAGAATTAAAGGAGTTATACAACATAATCAATATAACAAGTGAAAAAGATAAAAACACTAGTCAATTGTATACGAATGAAACAATTACGAATCTGCAAGAGCGATTGAAGAGAGCAGCCGAATTATATGCAAATGAAGCAATTGTTGACGTTAATGAGAAGTTGATGAAATATATAGATCTAAATATACAAGAAATGAAAGACACTTTAAAGGGGTTAATTAATGTAGAATCTCTGACAATTTCAAAATGAATAAAACACAAGTAGTTAATGAGCTTCATAAACCAGCCAGAAAAAATTTCATAAGAAGACGTGTTATAATTAAGGGAATAGATGATCTATGGCAAGCCGACTTAGTTGAAATGGGTGCTTATACTTCAAACAATAATGGACATAATTTTTTATTAACTGTAATAGATGGGTTTTCTAAATATGCATGGGCAATTCCTATTAAAAGAAAGACTGGTGTCGAAGTTACTCAAGCTATGAAATCCATACTAAAAGAAGGTCGGAGTCCCACAAATTTACAAACTGATGATGGAAAAGAGTTTTTCAATAGCTCATTTCAAAACTTAATGAAAAACTCCTGCATTAATCATTTTTCTACATACAGCCCTTTAAAAGCATCTATAGTTGAACGATTTAATCGAACATTAAAAAGCATGATGTGGAAAGAGTTTAGTATGCAGGGCTCATACCGATGGATATATATGGTTAAGAAATTACTCGTAAAATATAACTCAAGTAATCATCGAACAATAAAAATGAGACCACGTGATGTAACAAAGCAGAATGAGAAGAAATTGCTGTCAACAGTTTACAACCATTTAAAGACGTTTCATTTGCCAAAATTTAAGATGGGAGACTTTGTTCGCATTAGTAAATATAAACATGTATTTGAAAAGGGGTATACACCAAACTGGACTACAGAGATCTTCAAGATCGCAAAAATTCAGATAACGAATCCTGTAACATATCTCTTGGAAGATCATGAAGGAACCGCAATAAAGGGTAGTTTTTATGAAATGGAGCTCCAAAAGACGAAGAATCCTGATGTTTACCTCGTAGAAAAAATATTGAAGAGAACCGCAGATAAAGTTTATGTTAAATGGCTCGGATTTTCATCAAAACACAACTCTTGGATTAAGAAAGATAATGTATTATAATATTGTTATACAAATATATATTTTATATTAAAAGTACTTGAGTTCTTATTTTATTACTTTATTTAAAATTTTTAAATCTTAACCTATAAATTTTATTTCTATGCGAGATGAATAAAATGGGATCCAAAATATCCTTCATATTTCGAATTCGCTCTTGAAATCGAAATCTGTTCAACGCAAATGTTTGCCAGGGACCCTTGCGATCGTATATTGGAACGAAATGTATCTTTGGGATGATATTGAATTGAACTAATTTTTCTCCAACTACTTTGGCCTTCTCTTCTTCTTTTTGTAGCAAAAGCAAAACATCTTGAAGGTCCAAACTCCTACAAATATCCTTGAATTCTTTATATGCTGCTGAATCAGATTTAGAAATCTTAAGAAAGAACCTCCCATGCTTTTGATAATCGTCAAACAAAAGTTCGTTCTATCAAAAAAAAATAATTATAATATATATAAATAAATGAAAAATGATGTTGGCTTTACATTTATAACCTCTTTGATAGCAGGAGTCAATAAATCTCGCTTTTTATATTCAGCAATAAGTTTATTATAATCTGTTAATTCGATTAATTTGCAAATATTATCCCAAATTATTTTTGTATGAATGTGCTCCATTTTGAACTGTCTTAAAAATTAATTACACTTCCTTTTATAGCTGCTTATTTTGAAATATTCATTTGATATGTTTGTTTCATTCCTCTCAAATTCACTAATTCCACATCGCTTTTATAATTAGCATCAACTTGTTTCACCATCTCTACTTCACCACTACTTAGAATTCTTTCAGTTTCAAACTCGCGATATTCATAGCATGATATCTTCAATGAGCGAGTTACGTAATTACTGTCATATGTACAACGAATGGTTAGCATAGTTTCGTCATCGAATTCAAGTTTAAAGTGCCTATAAAAGATATCTTTGCTCTCAATAATTCCTGCAATATCCAATTCTTTCTTTAATAGTTCTTGCCTGAAACCTTCGATGGCCTCGTCAATAGACACAAATTTCTTTTTAGGATTATCATTCGTAGTGATCCTTGATGTGGTAGTAGGAATTTGCTCGTCATTACTTTCTTTTGAAGTAGAAACTACATCTTCTTTGGGATTGCTAGCGTTACTGTAAGTCATCAATTTAAAAGATAAGCCAATTTGTATAGTATCGTTATTGGGTAGAGTTAGTGCAAAATCTAAATTGCTACTACTTTGATCCATTAGGTTTACACTTAACGGGATCTGTAAGCTATTGATGTGTAAGATGCATAGTGATAAAAGCAAAAGACTTGTTGAACGTCTAGCCATTTTTAATGTTAATATGTTGACTTGAACTCAAGAACTAAATGAATTTTATGATGTTGATATATTTATAGCATCTCCCTCAATTTTTTTATTTTCCATTTTAATTTTCATAGGATGATTCCAATTCCAATCATCCTCATCACCAAAGGGACAGTTCCTGGGGAAATGATTTGTAGCTTTATATCTAACTGTGCGATCTTGTGATTCACCAACCAATACAATGTCACCTCCTAAAATCAATATAAGGAGAGATATTTGCTTGATTCTATATCAATTCAATTACCGTAGACTTCTAACTTTACATGCTGCCAGGGCGTAAAATTAAAATCAAAATGAAATGTGGAAGTAATTGGCTCGCCAGATCTCAAGCGTAATATTAGACTCCTGGTTCCATCTTCTGGAGTCATGTATACTTCTAAAACATCATTAGGATCCACACTTACATTAACAATTCTAAAATTGTTCCACCCTCCTTCGCAGACGCAAAATTTACTGTCTGCCTTTACTGTTTCAGACCAAAACATCTTTTCTAGACTGACGTTTTTTTTATGAAGATACAGGTATTTATAGCATCCATTCAAAATCTCTTAAGAATTGTGACTTTTAAAAGTACTCCACTGACCCCGCGGTTCAGCAGCTAGATTAGGAAATTATTAGACCGCTGGCGACTTGTTAAAGTATTTTTTTTTTTTGCAGATTCAAATCTCAATCAAGCAAAATTGTTGGACTTTTTTAATTTTAGCTAGAGAATTGGAGGAGGTAAAATGAAACAAAAACATATATTTAATAAAAGTACTTTTATTTATTTATTTATAAATTTAAATAATAGCCAGTGCTAGGTGCTATCTTAGAAAACATTAAATTAAAATAGCTGCCACCTGCTGCTTTTCTTTCAACAAAGAAGCCTCCATCGTTCATTTTCTCAATTGTATGATCAGAAATTTTGGCGTCGAACCTAGGCGGCAAAAAACATGGTACTTCTCCAGTTCTAAAAGGATCCTGGGTCCATATTTTGTTGTTGTTCTTCTGCAGCTTATGATTTTGAAATTCTGAGACTCTTCCATATCTTTAACAGCGAGTGCAGGCTTAAAATTTGCAGAATTTAACTCCTCCAATACTCCGAAGTCTTCGATGACTGCTTCGTTGATCGGTTGCTGATACATTTTAAATTTTTTTATTATTTCAATCTGCCTTAGAACCTGAATTTTAAGTATAAGAATTTCACTGGTTGACTTCACTATGAATACTAAAAGACTACCTAAGAACGCTTGATATTTATACAAGAACTCAATATTCTGTTTTCCAATTAAATTCGCATCATGTTATTTCATTTAGCTGATAAAGCTGTACTGCGTAATTAAAAACTCAAAACAACAAACTCTTATTTTCAGCACGAGGTCAGGTTCATCTACAAAACCTTATCACCCAACGACCTTAACATTGCCGCCAAATTATTAATTTCAACGCAGTCACCAGCTCGCTTATCAATCACAGCTCGACCAGAAAAACATGTTAAAACTTGCTTGAAAACAAATGATATCATAGAAATAAGAATTTGCAAACGAAATAAAAAATAATCTTCATCTATTTACTCAAAGTGGTGAAATCTTTATTACGCAATATTCTGTTTTTCCAATTAAATTCGCAACATGTTATTTCATTTAGCTGATAAAGCTGTACTTCGTAATTAAAGACTGAAAACAACAAACTCTTATCTTCAATCCAATTAAATTCGCCTCATGTTATTTCATTTAGCTGATAAAGCGGTACTTCGAAATTAAAGACTCAAAACAACAAACTCTTATCTTCAACATCAATTGTAGCCTCCAAGACTGAATACCCAATATCCAAGATGGCCGACAGGTGCCTTATCTTACTAAACAATCTAGGTTCAGATCCAAGGTTTAGATCTAAGTCTAGATGCAAACCAAAGAAGAAGAAGAAGAAGAAGACCAATTGTAGCCTACAAGACCGAAAACCAAAAATCCAAGATGTTCGACAATCCTTATCTCTTTTCCTTATCTCTCAATTGTAGCCTACAAGACCGAATACCCGAAGTCCAGGTCCAGATCCAAGTCCAGGTGTAAATCAAAGAAGAAGAAGATCAATTGTAGCCTCCAAGACCGAAAACCCAAAATCCAAGATGGCCGACAGGTGCCTTATCTTACTAAACAATCACCTACCTTGACCTTTGACCTTCGAAACCCCATTCCCTTATCCCCAAAGAAGAAGAAGACCAATTGTAGTCTCCAAGACCGAATACCGAAAATCCAAGATGACCGACAATCCTTATCACTTTTCCTTATCTCTCAATTGTAGCCTACAAGACCGAAATCTCTTTTCCTTATCTCTCAATTGTAGCCTACAAGACCGAATACCCTAAATCCAAGATTGCGTCAGAATCGGCAAAGCACATTTTCGGCTAGATTTTCTTATGTCCCAGAATCCCCATTGCACATTTTGGGCTTGATTTTCTTCTGTCCCAGAACCCCCATAGCACATTTTGGGCTCGATTTTCTTCTGTCCCAGAACCCCCATATTCATACTACTCAAGTCAAAAAATGATGGTCTAGTTGGTTTTGCCGTTTCCTGGAGCCTGGAAACATGGAAAAAATGACGAAAAACCGTTGCAATGGCCTCATTTCCAGTCAATTTTCAGAATGCTCAAAATTAATTAATTCGATGAATTCCAGTAAAATTTCGAGGGCCATTTGAAAGTAGATATTCTAAGCTGTGGATTGAGATAATTTTCCAGGCTGGAAATTGCGGATTGAATGAAAAATGACTCATCAACGAAACGCTTCCAGGAGATACAAAAATCGTTCCAGTTTCGTCAAATTGAGATACTTTCCAGTGAAACCTTCCAAACTAATTGCTTTTGGCGTCCTCTGTCGAATGAGACCCCTTTTATTTGATTTCGTAACAAAAAATTTTTTTCACCAAAAAATCATGGGCTATAGGCCAGTGATTTTTGTCGATTTTGAGTGAAATTTTTTTTGCAAAAATCTTGTTGCCATTCGAAAGAGCAAGTCAAAAAATGATGGTCTAGTTGGTTTTGCCGTTTCCTGGAGCCTGGAAACATGGAAAAAATGACGAAAAACCGTTGCAATGGCCTCATTTCCAGTCAAGTTTCAGAATGCTCAAAATTAATTAATTCGATGAATTCCAGTAAAATTTCGAGGGCCATTTGAAAGTAGATATTCTAAGCTGTGGATTGAGATAATTTTCCAGGCTGGAAATTGCGGATTGAATGAAAAATGACTCATCAACGAAACGCTTCCAGGAGATACAAAAATCGTTCCAGTTTCGTCAAATTGAGATACTTTCCAGTGAAACCTTCCAAACTTATTGCTTTTGGCGTCCTCTGTCGAATGAGACCCCTTTTATTTGATTTCGTAACAAAAAATTTTTTTCACCAAAAAATCATGGGCTATAGGCCAGTGATTTTTGTCGATTTTGAGTGAAATTTTTTTTGCAAAAATCTTGTTGCCATTCGAAAGAGCAAGTCAAAAAATGATGGTCTAGTTGGTTTTGCCGTTTCCTGGAGCCTGGAAACATGGAAAAAATGACGAAAAACCGTTGCAATGGCCTCATTTCCAGTCAAGTTTCAGAATGCTCAAAATTAATTAATTCGATGAATTCCAGTAAAATTTCGAGGGCCATTTGAAAGTAGATATTCTAAGCTGTGGATTGAGATAATTTTCCAGGCTGGAAATTGCGGATTGAATGAAAAATGACTCATCAACGAAACGCTTCCAGGAGATACAAAAATCGTTCCAGTTTCGTCAAATTGAGATACTTTCCAGTGAAACCTTCCAAACTTATTGCTTTTGGCGTCCTCTGTCGAATGAGACCCCTTTTATTTGATTTCGTAACAAAAAATTTTTTTCACCAAAAAATCATGGGCTATAGGCCAGTGATTTTTGTCGATTTTGAGTGAAATTTTTTTTGCAAAAATCTTGTTGCCATTCGAAAGAGCAAGTCAAAAAATGATGGTCTAGTTGGTTTTGCCGTTTCCTGGAGCCTGGAAACATGGAAAAAATGACGAAAAACCGTTGCAATGGCCTCATTTCCAGTCAATTTTCAGAATGCTCAAAATTAATTAATTCGATGAATTCCAGTAAAATTTCCAGGGCCATTTGAAAGTAGATATTCTAAGCTGTGGATTGAGATAATTTTCCAGGCTGGAAATTGCGGATTGAATGAAAAATGACTCATCAACGAAACGCTTCCAGGAGATACAAAAATCGTTCCAGTTTCGTCAAATTGAGATACTTTCCAGTGAAACCTTCCAAACTTATTGCTTTTGGCGTCCTCTTTCGAATGAGACCCCTTTTATTTGATTTCGTAACAAAAAATTTTTTTCACCAAAAAAATCATGGGCTATAGGCCAGTAATTTTTGGCGATTTTGAGTGAAATTTTTTTTGCAAAAATTTTGTTTCCATTCGAAAGAGCATGTCAAAAAATGGTGGTCTAGTTGGTTTTGCCGTTTCCTGGAGCCTGGAAACATGGAAAAAATGACGAAAAACCGTTGCAATGGCCTCATTTCCAGTCAATTTTCAGAATGCTCAAAATTAATTAATTCGATGAATTCCAGTAAAATTTCCAGGGCCATTTGAAAGTAGATATTCTAAACTGTGGAATGAGATAATTTTCCAGGCTGGAAATTGCGGATTGAATGAAAAATGACTCATCAACGAAACGCTTCCAGGAGATACAAAAATCGTTCCAGTTTCGTCAAATTGAGATACTTTCCAGTGAAACCTTCCAAACTTATTGCTTTTGGCGTCCTCTTTCGAATGAGACCCCTTTTATTTGATTTCGTAACAAACAATTTTTTTCACCAAAAAAATCATGGGCTATAGGCCAGTGATTTTTGTCGATTTTGAGTGAAATTTTTTTTGCAAAAATTTTGTTGCCATTCGAAAGAGCATGTCAAAAAATGGTGGTCTAGTTGGTTTTGCCGTTTCCTGGAGCCTGGAAACATGGAAAAAATGACGAAAAACCGTTGCAATGGCCTCATTTCCAGTCAATTTTCAGAATGCTCAAAATTAATTAATTCGATGAATTCCAGTAAAATTTCCAGGGCCATTTGAAAGTAGATATTCTAAGCTGTGGATTGAGATAATTTTCCAGGCTGGAAATTGCGGATTGAATGAAAAATGACTCATCAACGAAACGCTTCCAGGAGATACAAAAATCGTTCCAGTTAAGTCAAATTGAGATACTTTCCAGTGAAACCTTCCAAACTAATTGCTTTTGGCGTCCTCTGTCGAATGAGACCCCTTTTATTTGATTTCGTAACAAAAATTTTTTTTCACCAAAAAAATCATGGGCTATAGGCCAGTGATTTTTGTCGATTTTGAGTGAAATATTTTTTGCCAAAATTTTGTTGCCATTCGAAAGAGCATGTCAAAAAATGATGGTCTAGTTGGTTTTGCCGTTTCCTGGAGCCTGGAAACATGGAAAAAATGACGAAAAACCGTTGCAATGGCCTCATTTCCAGTCAATTTTCAGAATGCTCAAAATTAATTAATTCGATGAATTCCAGTAAAATTTCCAGGGCCATTTTAAAGTAGATATTCTAAGCTGTGGATTGAGATAATTTTCCAGGCTGGAAATTGCGGATTGAATGAAAAATGACTCATCAACGAAACGCTTCCAGGAGATACAAAAATCGTTCCAGTTTCGTCAAATTGAGATACTTTCCAGTGAAACCTTCCAAACTTATTGCTTTTGGCGTCCTCTTTCGAATGAGACCCTTTTTATTTGATTTCGTAACAAAAAATTTTTTTCACCAAAAAAATCATGGGCTATAGGCCAGTAATTTTTGGCGATTTTGAGTGAAATTTTTTTTGCAAAAATTTTGTTGCCATTCGAAAGAGCATGTCAAAAAATGGTGGTCTAGTTGGTTTTGCCGTTTCCTGGAGCCTGGAAACATGGAAAAAATGACGAAAAACCGTTGCAATGGCCTCATTTCCAGTCAATTTTCAGAATGCTCAAAATTAATTAATTCGATGAATTCCAGTAAAATTTCCAGGGCCATTTGAAAGTAGATATTCTAAGCTGTGGATTGAGATAATTTTCCAGGCTGGAAATTGCGGATTGAATGAAAAATGACTCATCAACGAAACGCTTCCAGGAGATACAAAAATCGTTCCAGTTTCGTCAAATTGAGATACTTTCCAGTGAAACCTTCCAAACTAATTGCTTTTGTCGTCCTCTGTCGAATGAGACCCCTTTTATTTGATTTCGTAACAAAAATTTTTTTTCACCAAAAAAATCATGGGCTATAGGCCAGTGATTTTTGTCGATTTTGAGTGAAATATTTTTTGCCAAAATTTTGTTGCCATTCGAAAGAGCATGTCAAAAAATGATGGTCTAGTTGGTTTTGCCGTTTCCTGGAGCCTGGAAACATGGAAAAAATGACGAAAAACCGTTGCAATGGCCTCATTTCCAGTCAATTTTCAGAATGCTCAAAATTAATTAATTCGATGAATTCCAGTAAAATTTCCAGGGCCATTTGAAAGTAGATATTCTAAGCTGTGGATTGAGATAATTTTCCAGGCTGGAAATTGCGGATTGAATGAAAAATGACTCATCAACGAAACGCTTCCAGGAGATACAAAAATCGTTCCAGTTTCGTCAAATTGAGATACTTTCCAGTGAAACCTTCCAAACTTATTGCTTTTGGCGTCCTCTTTCGAATGAGACCCCTTTTATTTGATTTCGTAACAAAAAATTTTTTTCACCAAAAAAATCATGGGCTATAGGCCAGTAATTTTTGGCGATTTTGAGTGAAATTTTTTTTGCAAAAATTTTGTTTCCATTCGAAAGAGCATGTCAAAAAATGGTGGTCTAGTTGGTTTTGCCGTTTCCTGGAGCCTGGAAACATGGAAAAAATGACGAAAAACCGTTGCAATGGCCTCATTTCCAGTCAATTTTCAGAATGCTCAAAATTAATTAATTCGATGAATTCCAGTAAAATTTCCAGGGCCATTTGAAAGTAGATATTCTAAGCTGTGGATTGAGATAATTTTCCAGGCTGGAAATTGCGGATTGAATGAAAAATGACTCATCAACGAAACGCTTCCAGGAGATACAAAAATCGTTCCAGTTAAGTCAAATTGAGATACTTTCCAGTGAAACCTTCCAAACTAATTGCTTTTGGCGTCCTCTGTCGAATGAGACCCCTTTTATTTGATTTCGTAACAAAAATTTTTTTTCACCAAAAAAATCATGGGCTATAGGCCAGTGATTTTTGTCGATTTTGAGTGAAATATTTTTTGCCAAATTTTGTTGCCATTCGAAAGAGCATGTCAAAAAATGATGGTCTAGTTGGTTTTGCCGTTTCCTGGAGCCTGGAAACATGGAAAAAATGACGAAAAACCGTTGCAATGGCCTCATTTCCAGTCAATTTTCAGAATGCTCAAAATTAATTAATTCGATGAATTCCAGTAAAATTTCCAGGGCCATTTTAAAGTAGATATTCTAAGCTGTGGATTGAGATAATTTTCCAGGCTGGAAATTGCGGATTGAATGAAAAATGACTCATCAACGAAACGCTTCCAGGAGATACAAAAATCGTTCCAGTTTCGTCAAATTGAGATACTTTCCAGTGAAACCTTCCAAACTTATTGCTTTTGGCGTCCTCTTTCGAATGAGACCCTTTTTATTTGATTTCGTAACAAAAAATTTTTTTCACCAAAAAAATCATGGGCTATAGGCCAGTAATTTTTGGCGATTTTGAGTGAAATTTTTTTTGCAAAAATTTTGTTGCCATTCGAAAGAGCATGTCAAAAAATGGTGGTCTAGTTGGTTTTGCCGTTTCCTGGAGCCTGGAAACATGGAAAAAATGACGAAAAACCGTTGCAATGGCCTCATTTCCAGTCAATTTTCAGAATGCTCAAAATTAATTAATTCGATGAATTCCAGTAAAATTTACAGGGCCATTTGAAAGTAGATATTCTAAGCTGTGGATTGAGATAATTTTCCAGGCTGGAAATTGCGGATTGAATGAAAAATGACTCATCAACGAAACGCTTCCAGGAGATACAAAAATCGTTCCAGTTAAGTCAAATTGAGATACTTTCCAGTGAAACCTTCCAAACTAATTGCTTTTGGCGTCCTCTGTCGAATGAGACCCCTTTTATTTGATTTCGTAACAAAAATTTTTTTTCACCAAAAAAATCATGGGCTATAGGCCAGTAATTTTTGGCGATTTTGAGTGAAATTTTTTTTGCAAAAATTTTGTTGCCATTCGAAAGAGCATGTCAAAAAATGGTGGTCTAGTTGGTTTTGCCGTTTCCTGGAGCCTGGAAACATGGAAAAAATGACGAAAAACCGTTGCAATGGCCTCATTTCCAGTCAATTTTCAGAATGCTCAAAATTAATTAATTCGATGAATTCCAGTAAAATTTACAGGGCCATTTGAATGTAGATATTCTAAACTGTGGATTGAGATAATTTTCCAGGCTGGAAATTGCGGATTGAATGAAAAATGACTCATCAACGAAACGCTTCCAGGAGATACAAAAATCGTTCCAGTTACGTCAAATTGAGATACTTTCCAGTGAAACCTTCCAAACTAATTGCTTTTGGCATCCTCTGTCGAATGAGACCCCTTTTATTTGATTTCGTAACAAAAATTTTTTTTCACCAAAAAAATCATGATTTTTGTCGATTTTGAGTGAAATTTTTTTTGCAAAAATTTTGTTGCCATTCGAAAGAGCATGTCAAAAAATGATGGTCTAGTTGGTTTTGCCGTTTCCTGGAGCCTGGAAACATGGAAAAAATGACGAAAGACCGTTGCAATGGCCTCATTTCCAGTCAATTTTCAGAATGCTCAAAATTAATTAATTCGATGAATTCCAGTAAAATTTACAGGGCCATTTGAATGTAGATATTCTAAACTGTGGATTGAGATAATTTTCCAGGCTGGAAATTGCGGATTGAATGAAAAATGACTCATCAACGAAACGCTTCCAGGAGATAAAAAAATCGTTCCAGTTTCGTCAAATTGAGATACTTTCCAGTGAAACCTTCCAAACTTATTTCTTTTGGCATCCTCTGTCGAATGAGACCCCTTTTATTTGATTTCGTAACAAAAAATTTTTTTCACTAAAAAAATCATGGGCTATAGGCCAGTGATTTTTGTCGATTTTGAGTGAAATTTTTTTTGCAAAAATTTTGTTGCCATTCGAAAGAGCATGTCAAAAAATGATGGTCTAGTTGGTTTTGCCGTTTCCTGGAGCCTGGAAACATGGAAAAAATGACGAAAGACCGTTGCAATGGCCTCATTTCCAGTCAATTTTCAGAATGCTCAAAATTAATTAATTCGATGAATTCCAGTAAAATTTACAGGGCCATTTGAATGTAGATATTCTAAACTGTGGATTGAGATAATTTTCCAGGCTGGAAATTGCGGATTGAATGAAAAATGACTCATCAACGAAACGCTTCCAGGAGATACAAAAATCGTTCCAGTTACGTCAAATTGAGATACTTTCCAGTGAAACCTTCCAAACTAATTGCTTTTGGCGTCCTCTGTCGAATGAGACCCCTTTTATTTGATTTCGTAACAAAAATTTTTTTCACCAAAAAAATCATGGGCTATAGGCCAGTGATTTTTGTCGATTTTGAGTGAAATATTTTTTGCCAAAATTTTGTTGCCATTCGAAAGAGCATGTCAAAAAATGATGGTCTAGTTGGTTTTGCCGTTTCCTGGAGCCTGGAAACATGGAAAAAATGACGAAAAACCGTTGCAATGGCCTCATTTCCAGTCAATTTTCAGAATGCTCAAAATTAATTAATTCGATGAATTCCAGTAAAATTTACAGGGCCATTTGAATGTAGATATTCTAAACTGTGGATTGAGATAATTTTCCAGGCTGGAAATTGCGGATTGAATGAAAAATGACTCATCAACGAAACGCTTCCAGGAGATAAAAAAATCGTTCCAGTTTCGTCAAATTGAGATACTTTCCAGTGAAACCTTCCAAACTTATTGCTTTTGGCGTCCTCGTTCGAATGAGACCCCTTTTATTTGATTTCGTAACAAAAAATTTTTTTCACTAAAAAAATCATGGGCTATAGGCCAGTGATTTTTGTCGATTTTGAGTGAAATTTTTTTTGCAAAAATTTTGTTGCCATTCGAAAGAGCATGTCAAAAAATGATGGTCTAGTTGGTTTTGCCGTTTCCTGGAGCCTGGAAACATGGAAAAAATGACGAAAAACCGTTGCAATGGCCTCATTTCCAGTCAATTTTCAGAATGCTCAAAATTAATTAATTCGATGAATTCCAGTAAAATTTCCAGGGCCATTTGAAAGTAGATATTCTAAGCTGTGGATTGAGATAATTTTCCAGGCTGGAAATTGCGGATTGAATGAAAAATGACTCATCAACGAAACGCTTCCAGGAGATAAAAAAATCGTTCCAGTTTCGTCAAATTGAGATACTTTCCAGTGAAACCTTCCAAACTTATTTCTTTTGGCATCCTCTGTCGAATGAGACCCCTTTTATTTGATTTCGTAACAAAAAATTTTTTCACCAAAAAAATCATGGGCTATAGGCCAGTGATTTTTGTCGATTTTGAGTGAAATTTTTTTTGCAAAAATTTTGTTGCCATTCGAAAGAGCATGTCAAAAAATGATGGTCTAGTTGGTTTTGCCGTTTCCTGGAGCCTGGAAACATGGAAAAAATGACGAAAAACCGTTGCAATGGCCTCATTTCCAGTCAATTTTCAGAATGCTCAAAATTAATTAATTCGATGAATTCCAGTAAAATTTACAGGGCCATTTGAATGTAGATATTCTAAACTGTGGATTGAGATAATTTTCCAGGCTGGAAATTGCGGATTGAATGAAAAATGACTCATCAACGAAACGCTTCCAGGAGATACAAAAATCGTTCCAGTTACGTCAAATTGAGATACTTTCCAGTGAAACCTTCCAAACTAATTGCTTTTGGCGTCCTCTGTCGAATGAGACCCCTTTTATTTGATTTCGTAACAAAAATTTTTTTTCACCAAAAAAATCATGGGCTATAGGCCAGTGATTTTTGTCGATTTTGAGTGAAATTTTTTTTGCCAAAATTTTGTTGCCATTCGAAAGAGCATGTCAAAAAATGATGGTCTAGTTGGTTTTGCCGTTTCCTGGAGCCTGGAAACATGGAAAAAATGACTAAAAACCGTTGCAATGGCCTCATTTCCAGTCAATTTTCAGAATGCTCAAAATTAATTAATTCGATGAATTCCAGTAAAATTTACAGGGCCATTTGAATGTAGATATTCTAAACTGTGGATTTTGATAATTTTCCAGGCTGGAAATTGCGGATTGAATGAAAAATGACTCATCAACACGAAACGCTTCCAGGAGATACAAAAATCGTTCCAGTTTCGTCAAATTGAGATACTTTCCAGCGAAACCTTCCAAACTTATTGCTTTTGGCGTCCTCGTTCGAATGAGACCCCTTTTATTTGATTTCGTAACAAAAAAATTTTTTCACCAAAAAAATCATGGGCTATAGGCCAGTAATTTTTGGCGATTTTGAGTGAAATTTTTTTGCAAAAATTTTGTTGCCATTCGAAAGAGCATGTCAAAAAATTATGGTCTAGTTGAATTTGCCGTTTCCTGGAGCCTGGAAACATGGAAAAAATGACGAAAAACCGTTGCAATGGCCTCATTTCCAGTCAATTTTCAGAATGCTCAAAATTAATTAATTCGATGAATTCCAGTAAAATTTCCAGGGCCATTTGAAAGTAGATATTCTAAACTGTGGATTTTGATAATTTTCCAGGCTGGAAATTGCGCATTGAATGAAAAATGACTCATCAACGAAACGCTTCCAGGAGATACAAAAATCGTTCCAGTTTCGTCAAATTGAGATACTTTCCAGTGAAACCTTCCAAACTAATTGCTTTTGGCGTCCTCTGTCGAATGAGACCCCTTTTATTTGATTTCGTAACAAAAATTTTTTTCACCAAAAAAATCATGGGCTATAGGCCAGTGATTTTTGTCGATTTTGAGTGAAATTTTTTTTGCAAAAATTTTGTTTCCATTCGAAAAAGCATGTCAAAAAATGGTGGTCTAGTTGGTTTTGCCGTTTCCTGGAGCCTGGAAACATGGAAAAAATGACGAAAAACCGTTGCAATGGCCTCATTTCCAGTCAATTTTCAGAATGCTCAAAATTAATTAATTCGATGAATTCCAGTAAAATTTCGAGGGCCATTTGAAAGTAGATATTCTAAACTGTGGATTGAGATAATTTTCCAGGCTGGAAATTGCGGATTGAATGAAAAATGACTCATCAACGAAACGCTTCCAGGAGATACAAAAATCGTTCCAGTTTCGTCAAATTGAGATACTTTCCAGTGAAACCTTCCAAACTAATTGCTTTTGTCGTCCTCTGTCGAATGAGACCCCTTTTATTTGATTTCGTAACAAAAATTTTTTTTCACCAAAAAAATCATGGGCTATAGGCCAGTAATTTTTGGCGATTTTGAGTGAAATTTTTTTTGCAAAAATTTTGTTGCCATTCGAAAGAGCATGTCAAAAAATGATGGTCTAGTTGGTTTTGCCGTTTCCTGGAGCCTGGAAACATGGAAAAAATGACGAAAAACCGTTGCAATGGCCTCATTTCCAGTCAATTTTCAGAATGCTCAAAATTAATTAATTCGATGAATTCCAGTAAAATTTACAGGGCCATTTGAAAGTAGATATTCTAAACTGTGGATTGAGATAATTTTCCAGGCTGGAAATTGCGGATTGAATGAAAAATGACTCATCAACGAAACGCTTCCAGGAGATACAAAAATCGTTCCAGTTAAGTCAAATTGAGATACTTTCCAGTGAAACCTTCCAAACTAATTGCTTTTGGCGTCCTCTGTCGAATGAGACCCCTTTTATTTGATTTCGTAACAAAAATTTTTTTTCACCAAAAAAATCATGGGCTATAGGCCAGTAATTTTTGGCGATTTTGAGTGAAATTTTTTTTGCAAAAATTTTGTTGCCATTCGAAAGAGCATGTCAAAAAATGGTGGTCTAGTTGGTTTTGCCGTTTCCTGGAGCCTGGAAACATGGAAAAAATGACGAAAAACCGTTGCAATGGCCTCATTTCCAGTCAATTTTCAGAATGCTCAAAATTAATTAATTCGATGAATTCCAGTAAAATTTACAGGGCCATTTGAATGTAGATATTCTAAACTGTGGATTGAGATAATTTTCCAGGCTGGAAATTGCGGATTGAATGAAAAATGACTCATCAACGAAACGCTTCCAGGAGATACAAAAATCGTTCCAGTTACGTCAAATTGAGATACTTTCCAGTGAAACCTTCCAAACTAATTGCTTTTGGCGTCCTCTGTCGAATGAGACCCCTTTTATTTGATTTCGTAACAAAAATTTTTTTTCACCAAAAAAATCATGGGCTATAGGCCAGTGATTTTTGTCGATTTTGAGTGAAATTTTTTTTGCAAAAATTTTGTTGCCATTCGAAAGAGCATGTCAAAAAATGATGGTCTAGTTGGTTTTGCCGTTTCCTGGAGCCTGGAAACATGGAAAAAATGACGAAAGACCGTTGCAATGGCCTCATTTCCAGTCAATTTTCAGAATGCTCAAAATTAATTAATTCGATGAATTCCAGTAAAATTTACAGGGCCATTTGAATGTAGATATTCTAAACTGTGGATTGAGATAATTTTCCAGGCTGGAAATTGCGGATTGAATGAAAAATGACTCATCAACGAAACGCTTCAAGGAGATACAAAAATCGTTCCAGTTACGTCAAATTGAGATACTTTCCAGTGAAACCTTCCAAACTAATTGCTTTTGGCGTCCTCTGTCGAATGAGACCCCTTTTATTTGATTTCGTAACAAAAATTTTTTTTCACCAAAAAAATCATGGGCTATAGGCCAGTGATTTTTGTCGATTTTGAGTGAAATATTTTTTGCCAAAATTTTGTTGCCATTCGAAAGAGCATGTCAAAAAATGATGGTCTAGTTGGTTTTGCCGTTTCCTGGAGCCTGGAAACATGGAAAAAATGACGAAAAACCGTTGCAATGGCCTCATTTCCAGTCAATTTTCAGAATGCTCAAAATTAATTAATTCGATGAATTCCAGTAAAATTTACAGGGCCATTTGAATGTAGATATTCTAAACTGTGGATTGAGATAATTTTCCAGGCTGGAAATTGCGGATTGAATGAAAAATGACTCATCAACGAAACGCTTCCAGGAGATACAAAAATCGTTCCAGTTACGTCAAATTGAGATACTTTCCAGTGAAACCTTCCAAACTAATTGCTTTTGGCGTCCTCTGTCGAATGAGACCCCTTTTATTTGATTTCGTAACAAAAATTTTTTTTCACCAAAAAAATCATGGGCTATAGGCCAGTGATTTTTGTCGATTTTGAGTGAAATTTTTTTTGCAAAAATTTTGTTGCCATTCGAAAGAGCATGTCAAAAAATGGTGGTCTAGTTGGTTTTGCCGTTTCCTGGAGCCTGGAAACATGGAAAAAATGACGAAAAACCGTTGCAATGGCCTCATTTCCAGTCAATTTTCAGAATGCTCAAAATTAATTAATTCGATGAATTCCAGTAAAATTTCCAGGGCCATTTGAAAGTAGATATTCTAAGCTGTGGATTGAGATAATTTTCCAGGCTGGAAATTGCGGATTGAATGAAAAATGACTCATCAACGAAACGCTTCCAGGAGATACAAAAATCGTTCCAGTTTCGTCAAATTGAGATACTTTCCAGTGAAACCTTCCAAACTTATTGCTTTTGGCGTCCTCTTTCGAATGAGACCCCTTTTATTTGATTTCGTAACAAAAAATTTTTTTCACCAAAAAAATCATGGGCTATAGGCCAGTAATTTTTGGCGATTTTGAGTGAAATTTTTTTTGCAAAAATTTTGTTGCCATTCGAAAGAGCATGTCAAAAAATGGTGGTCTAGTTGGTTTTGCCGTTTCCTGGAGCCTGGAAACATGGAAAAAATGACGAAAAACCGTTGCAATGGCCTCATTTCCAGTCAATTTTCAGAATGCTCAAAATTAATTAATTCGATGAATTCCTGTAAAATTTCCAGGGCCATTTGAAAGTAGATATTCTAAACTGTGGAATGAGATAATTTTCCAGGCTGGAAATTGCGGATTGAATGAAAAATGACTCATCAACGAAACGCTTCCAGGAGATACAAAAATCGTTCCAGTTTCGTCAAATTGAGATACTTTCCAGTGAAACCTTCCAAACTTATTGCTTTTGGCGTCCTCTTTCGAATGAGACCCCTTTTATTTGATTTCGTAACAAACAATTTTTTTCACCAAAAAAATCATGGGCTATAGGCCAGTGATTTTTGTCGATTTTGAGTGAAATTTTTTTTGCAAAAATTTTGTTGCCATTCGAAAGAGCATGTCAAAAAATGGTGGTCTAGTTGGTTTTGCCGTTTCCTGGAGCCTGGAAACATGGAAAAAATGACGAAAAACCGTTGCAATGGCCTCATTTCCAGTCAATTTTCAGAATGCTCAAAATTAATTAATTCGATGAATTCCAGTAAAATTTACAGGGCCATTTGAATGTAGATATTCTAAACTGTGGATTGAGATAATTTTCCAGGCTGGAAATTGCGGATTGAATGAAAAATGACTCATCAACGAAACGCTTCCAGGAGATACAAAAATCGTTCCAGTTTCGTCAAATTGAGATACTTTCCAGTGAAACCTTCCAAACTTATTTCTTTTGGCATCCTCTGTCGAATGAGACCCCTTTTATTTGATTTCGTAACAAAAAAATTTTTCACTAAAAAAATCATGGGCTATAGGCCAGTGATTTTTGTCGATTTTGAGTGAAATTTTTTTTGCAAAAATTTTGTTGCCATTCGAAAGAGCATGTCAAAAAATGATGGTCTAGTTGGTTTTGCCGTTTCCTGGAGCCTGGAAACATGGAAAATATGACGAAAGACCGTTGCAATGGCCTCATTTCCAGTCAATTTTCAGAATGCTCAAAATTAATTAATTCGATGAATTCCAGTAAAATTTACAGGGCCATTTGAATGTAGATATTCTAAACTGTGGATTGAGATAATTTTCCAGGCTGGAAATTGCGGATTGAATGAAAAATGACTCATCAACGAAACGCTTCCAGGAGATACAAAAATCGTTCCAGTTACGTCAAATTGAGATACTTTCCAGTGAAACCTTCCAAACTAATTGCTTTTGGCGTCCTCTGTCGAATGAGACCCCTTTTATTTGATTTCGTAACAAAAATTTTTTTTCACCAAAAAAATCATGGGCTATAGGCCAGTGATTTTTGTCGATTTTGAGTGAAATTTTTTTTGCAAAAATTTTGTTGCCATTCGAAAGAGCATGTCAAAAAATGATGGTCTAGTTGGTTTTGCCGTTTCCTGGAGCCTGGAAACATGGAAAAAATGACGAAAGACCGTTGCAATGGCCTCATTTCCAGTCAATTTTCAGAATGCTCAAAATTAATTAATTCGATGAATTCCAGTAAAATTTACAGGGCCATTTGAATGTAGATATTCTAAACTGTGGATTGAGATAATTTTCCAGGCTGGAAATTGCGGATTGAATGAAAAATGACTCATCAACGAAACGCTTCAAGGAGATACAAAAATCGTTCCAGTTACGTCAAATTGAGATACTTTCCAGTGAAACCTTCCAAACTAATTGCTTTTGGCGTCCTCTGTCGAATGAGACCCCTTTTATTTGATTTCGTAACAAAAATTTTTTTTCACCAAAAAAATCATGGGCTATAGGCCAGTGATTTTTGTCGATTTTGAGTGAAATATTTTTTGCCAAAATTTTGTTGCCATTCGAAAGAGCATGTCAAAAAATGATGGTCTAGTTGGTTTTGCCGTTTCCTGGAGCCTGGAAACATGGAAAAAATGACGAAAAACCGTTGCAATGGCCTCATTTCCAGTCAATTTTCAGAATGCTCAAAATTAATTAATTCGATGAATTCCAGTAAAATTTACAGGGCCATTTGAATGTAGATATTCTAAACTGTGGATTGAGATAATTTTCCAGGCTGGAAATTGCGGATTGAATGAAAAATGACTCATCAACGAAACGCTTCCAGGAGATACAAAAATCGTTCCAGTTACGTCAAATTGAGATACTTTCCAGTGAAACCTTCCAAACTAATTGCTTTTGGCGTCCTCTGTCGAATGAGACCCCTTTTATTTGATTTCGTAACAAAAATTTTTTTTCACCAAAAAAATCATGGGCAGGCCAGTGATTTTTGTCGATTTTGAGTGAAATTTTTTTTGCAAAAATTTTGTTGCCATTCGAAAGAGCATGTCAAAAAATGATGGTCTAGTTGGTTTTGCCGTTTCCTGGAGCCTGGAAACATGGAAAAAATGACGAAAGACCGTTGCAATGGCCTCATTTCCAGTCAATTTTCAGAATGCTCAAAATTAATTAATTCGATGAATTCCAGTAAAATTTACAGGGCCATTTGAATGTAGATATTCTAAACTGTGGACTCATCAACGAAACGCTTCCAGGAGATACAAAAATCGTTCCAGTTACGTCAAATTGAGATACTTTCCAGTGAAACCTTCCAAACTAATTGCTTTTGGCGTCCTCTGTCGAATGAGACCCCTTTTATTTGATTTCGTAACAAAAATTTTTTTTCACCAAAAAAATCATGGGCTATAAGGCCAGTGATTTTTGTCGATTTTGAGTGAAATATTTTTTGCCAAAATTTTGTTGCCATTCGAAAGAGCATGTCAAAAAATGATGGTCTAGTTGGTTTTGCCGTTTCCTGGAGCCTGGAAACATGGAAAAAATGACGAAAAACCGTTGCAATGGCCTCATTTCCAGTCAATTTTCAGAATGCTCAAAATTAATTAATTCGATGAATTCCAGTAAAATTTACAGGGCCATTTGAATGTAGATATTCTAAACTGTGGATTGAGATAATTTTCCAGGCTGGAAATTGCGGATTGAATGAAAAATGACTCATCAACGAAACGCTTCCAGGAGATAAAAAAATCGTTCCAGTTTCGTCAAATTGAGATACTTTCCAGTGAAACCTTCCAAACTTATTTCTTTTGGCATCCTCTGTCGAATGAGACCCCTTTTATTTGATTTAGTAACAAAAAATTTTTTTCACTAAAAAAATCATGGGCTATAGGCCAGTGATTTTTGTCAATTTTGAGTGAAATTTTTTTTGCAAAAATTTTGTTGCCATTCGAAAGAGCATGTCAAAAAATGATGGTCTAGTTGGTTTTGCCGTTTCCTGGAGCCTGGAAACATGGAAAAAATGACGAAAGACCGTTGCAATGGCCTCATTTCCAGTCAATTTTCAGAATGCTCAAAATTAATTAATTCGATGAATTCCAGTAAAATTTACAGGGCCATTTGAATGTAGATATTCTAAACTGTGGATTGAGATAATTTTCCAGGCTGGAAATTGCGGATTGAATGAAAAATGACTCATCAACGAAACGCTTCCAGGAGATACAAAAATCGTTCCAGTTACGTCAAATTGAGATACTTTCCAGCGAAACCTTCCAAACTAATTGCTTTTGGCGTCCTCTGTCGAATGAGACCCCTTTTATTTGATTTCGTAACAAAAATTTTTTTTCACCAAAAAAATCATGGCCTATAGGCCAGTGATTTTTGTCGATTTTGAGTGAAATTTTTTTTGCAAAAATTTTGTTGCCATTCGAAAGAGCATGTCAAAAAATGATGGTCTAGTTGGTTTTGCCGTTTCCTGGAGCCTGGAAACATGGAAAAAATGACTAAAAACCGTTGCAATGGCCTCATTTCCAGTCAATTTTCAGAATGCTCAAAATTAATTAATTCGATGAATTCCAGTAAAATTTACAGGGCCATTTGAATGTAGATATTCTAAACTGTGGATTTTGATAATTTTCCAGGCTGGAAATTGCGGATTGAATGAAAAATGACTCATCAACACGAAACGCTTCCAGGAGATACAAAAATCGTTCCAGTTTCGTCAAATTGAGATACTTTCCAGCGAAACCTTCCAAACTTATTGCTTTTGGCGTCCTCGTTCGAATGAGACCCCTTTTATTTGATTTCGTAAAAAAAAAATTTTTTCACCAAAAAAATCATGGGCTATAGGCCAGTAATTTTTGGCGATTTTGAGTGAAATTTTTTTTGCAAAAATTTTGTTGCCATTCGAAAGAGCATGTCAAAAAATGATGGTCTAGTTGAATTTGCCGTTTCCTGGAGCCTGGAAACATGGAAAAAATGACGAAAAACCGTTGCAATGGCCTCATTTCCAGTCAATTTTCAGAATGCTCAAAATTAATTAATTCGATGAATTCCAGTAAAATTTCCAGGGCCATTTGAAAGTAGATATTCTAAACTGTGGATTTTGATAATTTTCCAGGCTGGAAATTGCGCATTGAATGAAAAATGACTCATCAACGAAACGCTTCCAGGAGATACAAAAATCGTTCCAGTTTCGTCAAATTGAGATACTTTCCAGTGAAACCTTCCAAACTAATTGCTTTTGGCGTCCTCTGTCGAATGAGACCCCTTTTATTTGATTTCGTAACAAAAATTTTTTTCACCAAAAAAATCATGGGCTATAGGCCAGTGATTTTTGTCGATTTTGAGTGAAATTTTTTTTGCAAAAATGTTGTTGCCATTCGAAAGAGCATGTCAAAAAATGATGGTCTAGTTGGTTTTGCCGTTTCCTGGAGCCTGGAAACATGGAAAAAATGACGAAAAACCGTTGCAATGGCCTCATTTCCAGTCAATTTTCAGAATGCTCAAAATTAATTAATTCGATGAATTCCAGTAAAATTTACAGGGCCATTTGAATGTAGATATTCTAAACTGTGGATTGAGATAATTTTCCAGGCTGGAAATTGCGGATTGAATGAAAAATGACTCATCAACGAAACGCTTCCAGGAGATACAAAAATCGTTTCAGTTACGTCAAATTGAGATACTTTCCAGTGAAACCTTCCAAACTAATTGCTTTTGGCGTCCTCTGTCGAATGAGACCCCTTTTATTTGATTTCGTAACAAAAATTTTTTTTCACCAAAAAAATCATGGGCTATAGGCCAGTGATTTTTGTCGATTTTGAGTGAAATTTTTTTTGCAAAAATTTTGTTGCCATTCGAAAGAGCATGTCAAAAAATGATGGTCTAGTTGGTTTTGCCGTTTCCTGGAGCCTGGAAACATGGAAAAAATGACGAAAAACCGTTGCAATGGCCTCATTTCCAGTCAATTTTCAGAATGCTCAAAATTAATTAATTCGATGAATTCCAGTAAAATTTCCAGGGCTATTTGAATGTAGATATTCTAAACTGTGGATTGAGATAATTTTCCAGGCTGGAAATTGCGGATTGAATGAAAAATGACTCATCAACGAAACGCTTCCAGGAGATACAAAAATCGTTCCAGTTTCGTCAAATTGAGATACTTTCCAGTGAAACCTTCCAAACTTATTGCTTTTGGCGTCCTCTGTCGAATGAGACCCCTTTTATTTGATTTCGTAACAAAAATTTTTTTTCACCAAAAAAATCATGGGCTATAGGCCAGTGATTTTTGTCGATTTTGAGTGAAATTTTTTTTGCAAAAATTTTGTTGCCATTCGAAAGAGCATGTCAAAAAATGATGGTCTAGTTGGTTTTGCCGTTTCCTGGAGCCTGAAAACATGGAAAAAATGACGAAAAACCGTTGCAATGGCCTCATTTCCAGTCAATTTTCAGAATGCTCAAAATTAATTAATTCGATGAATTCCAGTAAAATTTCCAGGGCCATTTGAAAGTAGATATTCTAAACTGTGGATTGAGATAATTTTCCAGGCTGGAAATTGCGGATTGAATGAAAAATGACTCATCAACCAAACGCTTCCAGGAGATACAAAAATCGTTCCAGTTTCGTCAAATTGAGATACTTTCCAGTGAAACCTTCCAAACTAATTGCTTTTGTCGTCCTCTGTCGAATGAGACCCCTTTTATTTGATTTCGTAACAAAAAATTTTTTTCACCAAAAAAATCATGGGCTATAGGCCAGTGATTTTTGTCGATTTTGAGTGAAATTTTTTTTGCAAAAATTTTGTTTCCATTCGAAAGAGCATGTCAAAAAATGGTGGTCTAGTTGGTTTTGCCGTTTCCTGGAGCCTGGAAACATGGAAAAAATGACGAAAAACCGTTGCAATGGCCTCATTTCCAGTCAATTTTCAGAATGCTCAAAATTAATTAATTCGATGAACTCCAATAAAATTTCCAGGGCCATTTGAAAGTAGATATTCTAAACTGTGGATTGAGATAATTTTCCAGGCTGGAAATTGCGGATTGAATGAAAAATGACTCATCAACGAAACGCTTCCAGGAGATACAAAAATCGTTCCAGTTTCGTCAAATTGAGATACTTTCCAGTGAAACCTTCCAAACTTATTGCTTTTGGCGTCCTCTTTCGAATGAGACCCCTTTTATTTGATTTCGTAACAAAAAATTTTTTTCACCAAAAAAATCATGGGCTATAGGCCAGTAATTTTTGGCGATTTTGAGTGAAATTTTTTTTGCAAAAATTTTGTTGCCATTCGAAAGAGCATATCAAAAAATGGTGGTCTAGTTGGTTTTGCCGTTTCCAGGAGCCATGACGAAAAACCGTTGCAATGGCCTCATTTCCAGTCAATTTTCAGAATGCTCAAAATTAATTAATTCGATGAATTCCAGTAAAATTTCCAGGGCCATTTGAAAGTAGATATTCTAAGCTGTGGATTGAGATAATTTTCCAGGCTGGAAATTGCGGATTGAATGAAAAATGACTCATCAACGAAACGCTTCCAGGAGATACAAAAATCGTTCCAGTTTCGTCAAATTGAGATGCTTTCCAGTGAAACCTTCCAAACTTATTTCTTTTGGCGTCCTCTTTCGAATGAGACCCCTTTTATTTGATTTCGTAACAAACAATTTTTTTCACCAAAAAAATCATGGGCTATAGGCCAGTGATTTTTGTCGATTTTGAGTGAAATTTTTTTTTTGCAAAAATTTTGTTGCCATTCGAAAGAGCATGTAAAAAAATGGTGGTCTAGTTGGTTTTGCCGTTTCCTGGAGCCTGGAAACATGGAAAAAATGACGAAAAACCGTTGCAATGGCCTCATTTCCAGTCAATTTTCAGAATGCTCAAAATTAATTAATTCGATGAATTCCAGTAAAATTTCCAGGGCCATTTGAAAGTAGATATTCTAAGCTGTGGATTGAGATAATTTTCCAGGCTGGAAATTGCGGATTGAATGAAAAATGACTGATCAACACGAAACGCTTCCAGGAGATACAAAAATCGTTCCAGTTTCGTCAAATTGAGATACTTTCCAGTGAAACCTTCCAAACTTATTTCTTTTGGCGTCCTCTGTCGAATGAGACCCCTTTTATTTGATTTCGTAACAAAAAATTTTTTTCACCAAAAAAATCATGGGCTATATATAGGCCAGTGATTTTTGTCGATTTTGAGTGAAATTTTTTTTGCCAAAATGTTGTTGCCATTCGAAAGAGCATGTCAAAAAATGGTGGTCTAGTTGGTTTTGCCGTTTCCTGGAGCCTGGAAACATGGAAAAAGTGACGAAAAACCGTTGCAATGGCCTCATTTCCAGTCAATTTTCAGAATGCTCAAAATTAATTAATTCGATGAATTCCAGTAAAATTTCCAGGGCCATTTGAAAGTAGATATTCTAAGCTGTGGATTGAGATAATTTTCCAGGCTGGAAATTGCGGATTGAATGAAAAATGACTCATCAACACGAAACGCTTCCAGGAGATACAAAAATCGTTCCAGTTTCGTCAAATTGAGATACTTTCCAGTGAAACCTTCCAAACTAATTGCTTTTGGCGTCCTCTGTCGAATGAGACCCCTTTTATTTGATTTCGTAACAAAAATTTTTTTTCACCAAAAAAATCATAGGCTATAGGCCAGTAATTTTTGGCGATTTTGAGTGAAATTTTTTTTGCAAAAATTTTGTTGCCATTCGAAAGAGCATGTCAAAAAATGGTGGTCTAGTTGGTTTTGCCGTTTCCTGGAGCCTGGAAACATGGAAAAAATGACGAAAAACCGTTGCAATGGCCTCATTTCCAGTCAATTTTCAGAATGCTAAAAATTAATTAATTCGATGAATTCCAGTAAAATTTCCAGGGGCATTTGAAAGTAGATATTCTAAACTGTGGATTGAGATAATTTTCCAGGCTGGAAATTGCGGATTGAATGAAAAATGACTCATCAACACGAAACGCTTCCAGGAGATACAAAAATCGTTCCAGTTTCGTCAAATTGAGATACTTTCCAGTGAAACCTTCCAAACTTATTCCTTTTGGCGTCCTCTTTCGAATGAGACCCCTTTAATTTGATTTCGTAACAAAAAATTTTTTTCACCAAAAAATCATGGGCTATAGGCCAGTGATTTTTGTCGATTTTGAGTGAAATTTTTTTTGCAAAAATGTTGTTGCCATTCGAAAGAGCATGTCAAAAAGTGATGGTCTAGTTGGTTTTCCCATTTCCTGGAGCCAGGAAACATGGAAAAAATGACGAAAGACCGTTGCAATGGCCTCATTTCCAGTCAATTTACAGAATGCTCAAAATTAATTAATTCGATGAATTCCAGTAAAATTTCCAGGGCCATTTGAAAGTAGATATTCTAAGCTGTGGATTGAGATAATTTTCCAGGCTGGAAATTGCGGATTGAATGAAAAATGACTCATCAACGAAACGCTTCCAGGAGAGACAAAAATCGTTCCAGTTTCGTCAAATTGAGATACTTTCCAGTGAAACCTTCCAAACTTATTGCTTTTGGCGTCCTCTTTCGAATGAGACCCCTTTTATTTGATTTCGTAACAAAAAAATTTTTTCACCAAAAAAATCATGGGCTATAGGCCAGTGATTTTTGTCGATTTTGAGTGAAATGTTTTTTGCAAAAATTTTGTTGCCATTCGAAAGAGCATGTCAAAAAATGGTGGTCTAGTTGGTTTTCCCATTTCCTGGAGAAAGGAAACATGGAAAAAATGACGAAAGACCGTTGCAATGGCCTCATTTCCAGTAAATTTACAGAATGCTCAAAATTAATTAATTCGATGAATTCCAGTAAAATTTCCAGGGCCATTTGAAAGTAGATATTCTAAACTGTGGATTGAGATAATTTTCCAGGCTGGAAATTGCGGATTGAATGAAAAATGACTCATCAACACGAAACGCTTCCAGGAGATACAAAAATCGTTCCAGTTTCGTCAAATTGAGATACTTTCCAGTGAAACCTTCCAAACTTATTGCTTTTGGCGTCCTCTTTCGAATGAGACCCCTTTTATTTGATTTCGTAACAAAAAAATTTTTTCACCAAAAAAATCATGGGCTATAGGCCAGTGATTTTTGTCGATTTTGAGTGAAATTTTTTTTGCAAAAATGTTGTTGCCATTCGAAAGAGCATGTCAAAAAGTGATGGTCTAGTTGGTTTTCCCATTTCCTGGAGCCAGGAAACATGGAAAAAATGACGAAAGACCGTTGCAATGGCCTCATTTCCAGTCAATTTACAGAATGCTCAAAATTAATTAATTCGATGAATTCCAGTAAAATTTCCAGGGCCATTTGAAAGTAGATATTCTAAGCTGTGGATTGAGATAATTTTCCAGGCTGGAAATTGCGGATTGAATGAAAAATGACTCATCAACGAAACGCTTCCAGGAGAGACAAAAATCGTTCCAGTTTCGTCAAATTGAGATACTTTCCAGTGAAACCTTCCAAACTTATTGCTTTTGGCGTCCTCTTTCGAATGAGACCCCTTTTATTTGATTTCGTAACAAAAAAATTTTTTCACCAAAAAAATCATGGGCTATAGGCCAGTGATTTTTGTCGATTTTGAGTGAAATGTTTTTTGCAAAAATTTTGTTGCCATTCGAAAGAGGATGTTAAAAAATGGTGGTCTAGTTGGTTTTGCCGTTTCCTGGAGCCTGGAAACATGGCAAAAATGACGAAAAACCGTTGCAATGGCCTCATTTCCAGTCAATTTTCAGAATGCTCAAAATTAATTAATTCGATGAATTCCAGTAAAATTTCCAGGGGCATTTGAAAGTAGATATTCTAAACTGTGGATTGAGATAATTTTCCAGGCTGGAAATTGCGGACTGAATGAAAAATGACTCATCAACACGAAACGCTTCCAGGAGATACAAAAATCGTTCCAGTTTCGTCAAATTGAGATACTTTCCAGCGAAACCTTCCAAACTTATTGCTTTTGGCGTCCTCTTTCGAATGAGACCCCTTTTATTTGATTTCGTAACAAAAAAATTTTTTCACCAAAAAAATCATGGGCTATAGGCCAGTGATTTTTGTCGATTTTGAGTGAAATGTTTTTTGCAAAAATTTTGTTGCCATTCGAAAGAGCATGTCAAAAAATGGTGGTCTAGTTGGTTTTGCCGTTTCCTGGAGCCTGGAAACATGGCAAAAATGACGAAAAACCGTTGCAATGGCCTCATTTCCAGTCAATTTTCAGAATGCTCAAAATTAATTAATTCGATGAATTCCAGTAAAATTTCCAGGGCCATTTGAAAGTAGATATTCTAAACTGTGGATTGAGATAATTTTCCAGGCTGGAAATTGCGGATTGAATGAAAAATGACTCATCAACACGAAACGCTTCCAGGAGATACAAAAATCGTTCCAGTTTCGTCAAATTGAGATACTTTCCAGTGAAACCTTCCAAACTTATTCCTTTTGGCGTCCTCTTTCGAATGAGACCCCTTTAATTTGATTTCGTAACAAAAAATTTTTTTCACCAAAAAATCATGGGCTATAGGCCAGTGATTTTTGTCGATTTTGAGTGAAATTTTTTTTGCAAAAATGTTGTTGCCATTCGAAAGAGCATGTCAAAAAGTGATGGTCTAGTTGGTTTTCCCATTTCCTGGAGCCAGGAAACATGGAAAAAATGACGAAAGACCGTTGCAATGGCCTCATTTCCAGTCAATTTTCAGAATGCTCAAAATTAATTAATTCGATGAATTCCAGTAAAATTTCCAGGGGCATTTGAAAGTAGATATTCTAAACTGTGGATTGAGATAATTTTCCAGGCTGGAAATTGCGGATTGAATGAAAAATGACTCATCAACGAAACGCTTCCAGGAGATACAAAAATCGTTCCAGTTTCGTCAAATTGAGATACTTTCCAGCGAAACCTTCCAAACTTATTGCTTTTGGCGTCCTCTTTTGAATGAGACCCCTTTTATTTGATTTCGTAACAAAAAAATTTTTTCACCAAAAAAATCATGGGCTATAGGCCAGTGATTTTTGTCGATTTTGAGTGAAATGTTTTTTGCAAAAATTTTGTTGCCATTCGAAAGAGCATGTTAAAAAATGGTGGTCTAGTTGGTTTTGCCGTTTCCT
The DNA here is from genome assembly GCA_964036015.1 of Leptarthrus brevirostris. NCBI lineage: Eukaryota > Metazoa > Arthropoda > Insecta > Diptera > Asilidae > Leptarthrus > Leptarthrus brevirostris. Next base: position 15,581,335 of record OZ038373.1, read on the forward strand.
GGAGCCTGGAAACATGGCAAAAATGACGAAAAACCGTTGCAATGGCCTCATTTCCAGTCAATTTTCAGAATGCTCAAAATTAATTAATTCGATGAATTCCAGTAAAATTTCCAGGGGCATTTGAAAGTAGATATTCTAAACTGTGGATTGAGATACTTTTCCAGGCTGGAAATTGCGGACTGAATGAAAAATGACTCATCAACACGAAACGCTTCCAGGAGATACAAAAATCGTTCCAGTTTCGTCAAATTGAGATACTTTCCAGCGAAACCTTCCAAACTTATTGCTTTTGGCGTCCTCTTTCGAATGAGACCCCTTTTATTTGATTTCGTAACAAAAAAATTTTTTCACCAAAAAAATCATGGGCTATAGGCCAGTGATTTTTGTCGATTTTGAGTGAAATGTTTTTTGCAAAAATTTTGTTGCCATTCGAAAGAGCATGTCAAAAAATGGTGGTCTAGTTGGTTTTGCCGTTTCCTGGAGCCTGGAAACATGGCAAAAATGACGAAAAACCGTTGCAATGGCCTCATTTCCAGTCAATTTTCAGAATGCTCAAAATTAATTAATTCGATGAATTCCAGTAAAATTTCCAGGGCCATTTGAAAGTAGATATTCTAAGCTGTGGATTGAGATAATTTTCCAGGCTGGAAATTGCGGATTGAATGAAAAATGACTCATCAACGAAACGCTTCCAGGAGATACAAAAATCGTTCCAGTTTCGTCAAATTGAGATACTTTCCAGCGAAACCTTCCAAACTTATTTCTTTTGGCATCCTCTTTCGAATGAGACCCCTTTTATTTGATTTCGTATCAAAAAAATCATGGGCTATATATAGGCCAGTGATTTTTGTCGATTTTGAGTGAAATTTTTTTTGCAAAAATGTTGTTGCCATTCGAAAGAGCATGTCAAAAAGTGATGGTCTAGTTGGTTTTCCCATTTCCTGGAGCCAGGAAACATGGAAAAAATGACGAAAGACCGTTGCAATGGCCTCATTTCCAGTCAATTTTCAGAATGCTCAAAATTAATTAATTCGATGAATTCCAGTAAAATTTCCAGGGGCATTTGAAAGTAGATATTCTAAACTGTGGATTGAGATAATTTTCCAGGCTGGAAATTGCGGATTGAATGAAAAATGACTCATCAACACGAAACGCTTCCAGGAGATACAAAAATCGTTCCAGTTTCGTCAAATTGAGATACTTTCCAGCGAAACCTTCCAAACTTATTGCTTTTGGCGTCCTCGTTCGAATGAGACCCCTTTTATTTGATTTCGTAACAAAAAAATTTTTTCACCAAAAAAATCATGGGCTATAGGCCAGTGATTTTTGTCGATTTTGAGTGAAATTTTTTTGCAAAAATTTTGTTGCCATTCGAAAGAGCATGTCAAAAAATGGTGGTCTAGTTGGTTTTGCCGTTTCCTGGAGCCTGGAAACATGGAAAAAATGACGAAAAACCGTTGCAATGGCCTCATTTCCAGTCAATTTTCAGAATGCTCAAAATTAATTAATTCGATGAATTCCAGTAAAATTTCCAGGGCCATTTGAAAGTAGATATTCTAAACTGTGGATTGAGATAATTTTCCAGGCTGGAAATTGCGGATTGAATGAAAAATGACTCATCAACGAAACGCTTCCAGGAGATACAAAAATCGTTCCAGTTTCGTCAAATTGAGATACTTTCCAGCGAAACCTTCCAAACTTATTGCTTTTGGCGTCCTCGTTCGAATGAGACCCCTTTTATTTGATTTCGTAACAAAAAAATTTTTTCACCAAAAAAATCATGGGCTATAGGCCAGTGATTTTTGTCGATTTTGAGTGAAATTTTTTTTGCCAAAATTTTGTTGCCATTCGAAAGAGCATGTCAAAAAATGATGGTCTAGTTGGTTTTGCCGTTTCCTGGAGCCTGGAAACATGGAAAAAATGACGAAAAACCGTTGCAATGGCCTCATTTCCAGTCAATTTTCAGAATGCTCAAAATTAATTAATTCGATGAATTCCAGTAAAATTTCCAGGGCCATTTGAAAGTAGATATTCTAAACTGTGGATTGAGATAATTTTCCAGGCTGGAAATTGCGGATTGAATGAAAAATGACTCATCAACACGAAACGCTTCCAGGAGATACAAAAATCGTTCCAGTTTCGTCAAATTGAGATACTTTCCAGTGAAACCTTCCAAACTTATTCCTTTTGGCGTCCTCTTTCGAATGAGACCCCTTTAATTTGATTTCGTAACAAAAAATTTTTTTCACCAAAAAATCATGGGCTATAGGCCAGTGATTTTTGTCGATTTTGAGTGAAATTTTTTTTGCAAAAATGTTGTTGCCATTCGAAAGAGCATGTCAAAAAGTGATGGTCTAGTTGGTTTTCCCATTTCCTGGAGCCAGGAAACATGGAAAAAATGACGAAAGACCGTTGCAATGGCCTCATTTCCAGTCAATTTACAGAATGCTCAAAATTAATTAATTCGATGAATTCCAGTAAAATTTCCAGGGCCATTTGAAAGTAGATATTCTAAGCTGTGGATTGAGATAATTTTCCAGGCTGGAAATTGCGGATTGAATGAAAAATGACTCATCAACGAAACGCTTCCAGGAGATACAAAAATCGTTCCAGTTTCGTCAAATTGAGATACTTTCCAGTGAAACCTTCCAAACTTATTGCTTTTGGCGTCCTCTTTCGAATGAGACCCCTTTTATTTGATTTCGTAACAAAAAAATTTTTTCACCAAAAAAATCATGGGCTATAGGCCAGTGATTTTTGTCGATTTTGAGTGAAATGTTTTTTGCAAAAATTTTGTTGCCATTCGAAAGAGCATGTCCAAAAATGGTGGTCTAGTTGGTTTTGCCGTTTCCTGGAGCCTGGAAACATGGAAAAAATGACGAAAAACCGTTGCAATGGCCTCATTTCCAGTCAATTTTCAGAATGCTCAAAATTAATTAATTCGATGAATTCCAGTAAAATTTCCAGGGGCATTTGAAAGTAGATATTCTAAGCTGTGGATTGAGATAATTTTCCAGGCTGGAAATTGCGGATTGAATGAAAAATGACTCATCAACACGAAACGCTTCCAGGAGATACAAAAATCGTTCCAGTTTCGTCAAATTGAGATACTTTCCAGCGAAACCTTCCAAACTTATTGCTTTTGGCGTCCTCGTTCGAATGAGACCCCTTTTATTTGATTTCGTAACAAAAAAATTTTTTCACCAAAAAAATCATGGGCTATAGGCCAGTGATTTTTGTCGATTTTGAGTGAAATTTTTTTGCAAAAATTTTGTTGCCATTCGAAAGAGCATGTCAAAAAATGGTGGTCTAGTTGGTTTTGCCGTTTCCTGGAGCCTGGAAACATGGAAAAAATGACGAAAAACCGTTGCAATGGCCTCATTTCCAGTCAATTTTCAGAATGCTCAAAATTAATTAATTCGATGAATTCCAGTAAAATTTCCAGGGCCATTTGAAAGTAGATATTCTAAACTGTGTTTTGAGATAATTTTCCAGGCTGGAAATTGCGGATTGAATGAAAAATGACTGATCAACACGAAACGCTTCCAGGAGATACAAAAATCGTTCCAGTTTCGTCAAATTGAGATACTTTCCAGTGAAACCTTCCAAACTTATTGCTTTTGGCGTCCTCTTTCGAATGAGACCCCTTTTATTTGATTTCGTAACAAAAAAATTTTTTCACCAAAAAAATCATAGGCTATAGGCCAGTGATTTTTGTCGATTTTGAGTGAAATTTTTTTTGCAAAAATTTTGTTGCCATTCGAAAGAGCATGTCAAAAAATGGTGGTCTAGTTGGTTTTGCCGTTTCCTGGGGCCTGGAAACATGGAAAAAATGACGAAAAACCGTTGCAATGGCCTCATTTCCAGTCAATTTTCAGAATGCTCAAAATTAATTAATTCGATGAATTCCAGTAAAATTTCCAGGGCCATTTGAAAGTAGATATTCTATACTGTGGATTTTGATAATTTTCCAGGCTGGAAATTGCGGATTGAATGAAAAATGACTCATCAACGAAACGCTTCCAGGAGATACAAAAATCGTTCCATTTCCGTCAAATTCAGATACTTTCCAGTGAAACCTTCCAAACTAATTGCTTTTGGCGTCCTCAAATGGCAATTAAACATTGAATTGTTGTATTGCTGAACTGGTGGGGATCTCTTGTCGTAAATATTCTGATTGTACTTGCAATAAACGACTTCGCACAATTGGTGAAAAGGTGGGGGTACCATCGAAATTACCTTCCGGCTTTGCGTTTACCAGTGTTTCCAATTTTAATTTGAGGAAGGGGGGGATTATTTCGTATGTAACTATGCTCGATTTTTCCAAAAGTAACATTGTAGCTGCATTACTTTCTCGTACTGTTAGGTAAATATCGTTTAAGATCTATATGTCATCGTAAGTAAACCTACAGTTAAAGTTGTTGAGACTGTTGTAAGTGCGTCTTTGAAAGACTGCCAATCCGTTTAGTTCATGTCTACTCCTTCGACTCTTCACCTAAAGGCACTATCGCCTTCACACCATGCCATAATATTTTAATTTGTGTATACTCTTTCTTTCTCCACATCCTGCACGGTCGTCCAATTCGACGTACACATTGCCACCCATTCGGGTTTCCAATCTGCAGTCTGTTTAGCGGTGTACTTTCGCCCTTTCCTACAGACAAAGAAAGGCATCTTGAGCTGTTGTTATGTCTTAACAAGGGTATTAAATTTAACTTGAGCCTAGCAGGTGCGAGCCTATACATCAGTTGCAGTTCCGACAAATGTATGCACTTGTCTTACTCGCCGCTCTTCAAGATACATTTTTTCTTGTCTCCTGCAGTTGAAGGTAATTTTTTGGCGACATTGATCTCAAGCCCTGCAGTTCGAACTTCTGTACTCAGAGTCTGGATAGAAGATATATTTACACCGCCAATATGCATTCTTGTCTAATTCCCTTCAGCTCTTAGACGGCTTCTGACGTTCTACTTTGAAGGATATTTGTGATACCATTCTTACGTAAAGCTGCCAGTAGAGACCAACGTTCTTAAACGCCGTTTCGAAATCGGCAAATATTAGATGCAAATATACCTCTATTCGGCTGTTTGCTCAATGATCTTTCGAAAGGTGTTGATATTGTCACTGTTAAGAGTGTGTTTGAAAATTCCGCCTTATTCTCTCATCAGTGGAATAGATCTCGATTTTCCAACATTCCTGAATAACTGGAAGGAGAATAACAGCCGCTGCAGTCCCGTCATAAGCAATTTGTCTGATCCTGATACTGGGATTTACCGAGGTAGATGGGCTTTATTGCGCCGTCACCTCCAATTTTATTGGAGGTCTGGAAAGGCTCTTGCAATTGAAAAGTCTGTAAGAGATGCCAATAAATTCCTACTTGTTATGCGGTCTTTATTCTGCTTCGGTTCTTGTATTTTGGACCAATGCACGGTACTGAGATGTGGTAGTTCTTCGTTCTCTAACCGACCCACGCTTTCTGTACCGCAGCTTAAGCCGTGGCCCATTTGATGTTCCATTGCGTAGCCGTACGTAAGCGAAACTTACGGCCTCTTTAGTCGTTGGATCTGCTTGCGCGGTCAGCACATAGTGATGAATCTTATAACTTTAACGCATCCATGTACGAATCCTGGCATCAGTATTTCGTTCGGATATTGCTGATCAGTCCAGTAGTGACCGATGAGCGTTAATTAGCTCAGCGATCACTACTGCATTAAATCTATACCTGCCATGCGAACTATTTTTAATTACCCCTGGATAGACTATAGCAGAACGGTTTTAGATGTATGTGATGTAAACTCTCCACTTCATTTAGTTTATTTTAAACCTGAAATGTTAATTTTATATTGGGCCTCTTCCCGTCCATGATCGTAGCATATCCAGAGTTCTCACGTGCGTTAGCGCGATGTTGTAGGGGTTGCTTTTTAGATAAGCGATTTACAAGTCGGTCTATCCGACTCTTGGACCAAAAAGTAGGACCAAAAAATCATCACTGCTGAGTTTCCTTGGCTATCGCTTTTTACCTTTTTTATTTTTATTTTTAGCGCTTTCCTGGTTTAATCTTTGTTTTCGTATTTTCCTCTCCGCGAACCTCGATGCTTTTCTCATTTCTACTAGTTTCTTTGATTCCTGATAAGAATTTTAAGCACTCCACAGATTAAGTGGATCGTACTTATTTGAACCTGATATCTCTCTAGTTCCCGTAACCCCTCGTGGGGCATGGGGTGGAAGAAGAACTTCACCCGATGCGAGACAACAATTGTAAATAGACCTACAATTTAAAGTGGATTCCAAACCATTCACATTTACTCTGCAACTTCCATGGCCTTTTTATAGTAATCTGCTATCAGCAGAAAACAGCCATGGGTCGCTGTCGGCGGGATTCGAACCTGGGACCTCCAAATTGGTAGGCCGACATGTTATCACTTACCTACTCCACAGACGATCCTGTATAATGCATAGAATCCATAAATTTTAATTGTTTGGTGTCTATAAATAAAAAGTTTTACATATACCTATAATATCTGTCAATACTGAAAATATTGGCAATACCTAAATAACTTTCAATTTTTTACGCCAAACAATAATGTTCTAGTCCATGCTATCCAAAGAAAATTCTCATCACACGACAAGCATATACCTTTAACCTCTCCATTTCTCATACCAACAATTAGAACAGCTTTGTGTTTAAGCTATTTTAGGCCAGAGAATCCATAATAACATGCTCTACCGACCACATACACCGATTGAGGTTATGAGTTTGAGGCTAATTACTCATCAGAGCCATTAAAATCAACCAAATGAAATTTATTCATCAAAATAATTAGGAGGCGACCGTAATGGGCAACATTAATCCGCGACACAATTTGAATAGTGGCAAACACCTTCACCCATGTCCTGATCCATTCTCGTCCTGTTGTGCACACATAGGATACCGCAATCGTCCCAAGTCAGTAGTTGTCATTTTAATGGATTCATTCCCCGGAGCACCCCGAGTAAGCCGTCAACTCTTGTACATAGCCCCTACTGATTGTGATTGTCGCTGACGTCAAACACACATTCTGTGGCTATGGAAATGAAATTATGTAACACACTGTGGAAATTGTCGAGTGCGAGTTTCTTTCTTACTTTGTATGCGGCAAACAATATGCTAATGAATTTCAATACGTTTTTATGCTATTGTATCTCACCCCCCATAGACGGGGTCGGGAGCGATGTACCCCTTGTGCGAGGGATCGCTTATAGCAACGTAATTTATGTACAAACCTAGAGTGGCTATGGGACGCAAATGAAAATGGGATTAAGTTCTGGTTTAGGGTGTTCGTCCTAAAATGTTCAATTTGTGTAGACAAAAGGTCGCGTGGAATCACATGATTTCATGTTTTAACCCTTTGCGGCCAACTAACGTGCACGTCCTTCGTAATTTTTTGGACACCAGAAAAAAGTTTCTTAACCCTCTCATAAGATTTATTCCGATTTCTATCGAGCGGACAAAATTAACAAAATCCTCAGGATAACCTCTCCATTACACATTGCAACTAATTCGATCTGATTTTTATTGCAACGCTCTGCACATGTTATCCTGCAGCATCCCCTTTTTGTTGAATTCTTTAAAAGTTAACTCATCCGAACTACCTTCCTTTATCTTTTACCTTTCATGCCGCGTAAACAGGCAATACATCCTTCCATTTCCCTATCCTCGAGCTAGTGCCAGTGCTCGATTCACAAATAGCAACAATAACCGATCGGTGACTGACTACAAAAAGCCTCCCGGGGATAGTTTAAATCTAATTCTGATCTCATCCCATTGTTCGAGGGGAGGATTTTTTTATCCCTGCGTATTGTTTGCAACACAACTGTGCGCACAATGAGGCGCAAATCGCGCAATTTAACAATTGCGCGCACACACTGTTGTGTTTGTAATATGAGGTCCTTCAAGAGGTCCTTCAGCAATTATCCGTTCCTGTGTCTGTTTATTTATGCGAACAATGGGGCAGAGATAAAAATTTGCTACAACTTCATGCGATAGTTACGGTAACCCTTAATAGGTTTGGCTGATGGTCTGCGATAGGACAGAGATACTCTACCGCGACTGAATTCAAAGAAATCGAGCTCAACGGCTTCCGATTTTTTTTTAGTGATTCCAGAAGGTTTTTGTACTAAAGGACTCTTGAACTTTACGTTGAATAAGTGGAGCATGCTATCGAGATGGTATTGTTACAACGCGTCCTTTCTATTACAGATCTGAAGCGCAGCATGTGTTTCTGTTTATTTTATTCATAGACCCAATCTGGGTTCAGTTTTTTTGGGATTTTATTAAAAGTACAAAGTGGGCCAATCAGGGATTTATTGAGCGCGAATCTCTATTTTTTGTTTGGGTCTGTCGAGTACACTTGGTGGGAAGATTCAATTCGAAACATATATAATGCGCCGATGGTGCGACGGTCTCTTTTCACTTTGAATTCAATGGGGGAAATGAAGTGAAGCAAAGGAAATAGAAGTCCTGCCATCGCACAATGGCAAATTATGATTTATGAGAAAAACATAGGTGAAAAACTGTCATAATCGTACTCGCAAATGGCATGTTTATTAGTTTCCGCTTCTTGCACTGAATGAACGATGCGAAAATTTCATCTTTTATGGTTCAGTGCGTTCATAAAAGTAAGAAAAGAAAATTTAAGATGTCTTGACTGAAAGTTTTTAAGTTCAAAGGGATCAAAATTAAGTTATTTAGAAAAATATATATTTAGTGATATACTGCAGTCTTGTTTAACGTACTTCTTATAAAATTTTTCTTCAAAGAAAATGTACAACTAAACAATTATGTTGTCTTCAATTGGCAATTGTTATAAAAGTACAAAAAGCCATAATATTTTCGAATATAACAAAAAATTAGGCCAGTCATAATCTAAGTGACCAAAAGTTCTACAGTGGACGGCAATCGCCAAATGTAACAAGCTCCAGCGGCTTGCTTGCTTTTCCATAGCAGGAGCATCGAGGACTAGTCGAACGGCTGAAATGTAGGCTGTAATTGGACTCACTCTTTTGCATGCAACTTACATCAAACAGGGAGGGGTCACCTTCAGCATCCTTCAACGCATTCCTGGCATATGTAGATGTGAGCGCCGTTTTTGACCACATTACCAAGAACCTTTGGCAGAAAATTCAGAACTCTCTTTCCTGAACAGAAGACTGGTTTCACTGATGGCTCAAAAATGGAATATGGTACTGATGCTAATGTCCGCAGAGGCCGCAGCAACTGGGAGATCCTAGACGGAACTGAAAGCTGTCGCACAAAATAGAGTTCGTTGGAGGGCAATGGTTTCCGCCCTATGTCCCACGAGGGATTAAAGGTGACTGGTAAGGTAAGGTAATTCTGGTTTCTTTGCCTTATCAACGTCAATAAGGGACTGAAAGGGATTAACTTCTCTAATAGGCAAGCAACCTAAAAGGCTTCATCCTCGTGGTGTTTTTCCTCGAGATTTATGAAGGTGTGCTCTGACACCCCCCAACAACCCCATAATACGGTCATGCTTTGTTGAATATCTGGTCGCACGGGTTTCGAGGGAACCGAGGCCGCCGATAAAATGCAAAGGAATGGCTCTACCTCTCCGTGACAAGGTTTCGAGCCCTTCTGGTCATAGGCAAGAGCTATGATTGAAGACTGGGTCAGCAGCTGTTATACTGGATAAATGTCCCCAAGCTTACCCAGGCTAAGGGTCTTGTCAGGCCCTTTGGTTATACCGATACCATTGCCTTAACAAACGCAGATCTAAGGTTGCTCTTAGGATACCTATCTGTCCAATGGGAACTGAGATATCATCTACAACGGATAGATCTGTCCAGGGAGGCGTAATGATCGCTCTGTCTGGAGGACGATGAAACCACCACGCATATATTATGCGTCCTTGACATAGCTGCGAAGGCGGATCTTCAGCCGGGAATTCCTAAGCCCGGATTATGTTAGATCCTCCACTGTTAAAGGCCTCATAGCATATCTGATTGTGGCTGAGCGTCTTTAGCAGTAGTAGGTGTTATGGTTAAAAAGACATCCTAGGTCGCAGTGCCCATCATATGGATAACCCAATATAATAATAATCTGGGGACGTTAAAAGTGGTACGGTGAATGTCAGCTTTAGTCACTTTTCAGCGAAAATATGTATGAGTCATAATGTTATCATCATTTAGAATTTGTAAGTTGTTTTTCACAAATCTACCCTTTTTTGCTTGTTATAAACGACTTATTACTCGCATGTACACAATGTACGAATAAACACATGACCCGAGCAAATTTTCAAAAATTTTTAATAACTTGGAATTGCAAATTCCGAACTAAACGGTTCAAACTCGAGCGAAGTAAGAAATATTAAAATGTTTCTTAAGGTAACCAGGTCGCGAATGGGGTCAAAAAAATCGATTTTTTAAAAACAGTTCTATTTGAAAGCCCGCGCTTTCGCCTTTCAGAAAATGTATGACATGTCATACCAACGCGACTATTTAACCCCAAAAATTGATATTTTAAAAGATGGTTACGCGTCGTCTGCACAGTTGTCACGAGAGATTTTCGTCTCAACCCGTAAGTTCCTTTTATTGACCTTTAGGTACCATTTGCAAAAAAACTATTCAACCTATTCTGATGAAATTTTGCACAGTGCTTATCCTTTATGTCCTTCATCTTTTATACCTAAATTCATCTTTGTGTTCCATTTTTAACTTTATTTTAAGTCAAAATGCATTTTTTTTAAAAGAGTGATTTTTGACCTTTTTTTAAAAAAAATGGTACAAAAATTGCAATTTAGGCAAAAGGTTGAAAATTTTAGGTATACAACGTTGCTTTACGCTTGTTTCAGGTTCACCATCAATTTGGAGCATATAGCACCAGTGGTTAAGGAGAAAACTGTACCTAAATAAGTTAATTTTATCATGTTTTATTTTGTTCCTGTCATTTTGTAATTTTAATAACTTTTACACCAATATAGTCACAGGGTTAGTTTAGCACTCATTTTAATCCGTAATTCGTCCTCTGAAGCATGTTTAAAACCACGAGCTTATATCTTAAATAGCAACTGAACAGGAGCAAAATATCCAAACGCGTGAAAAAGCCCATTTTAACCATCATTCGTGACCTGGTTACCTTAACGCGATCGGCGTTCCTAATAAAGAAAAGCTAAATTCCTTTGGCTCGTCTTCAACACCAGCACCAAAGGTTTAGCTTTTCTTTAGCTGGTGGGCGCCTTCGAAAGAAACCGAAAACTAGATGGTGATCCACACAAAATAAAAACAATAACCGACCTAGACAGCTGTATCAGATTATGATCACTACACTGTCACACCGATATTTCGGTAAACTATTTATCGCATGTGACTTATTACGCCGTATCACTGGGGCAACCTATTCTAATGGGGGATCATACTCTATACAACAGCAAAGGAACCATCCAAATCGGTCCACGCATTATAAAGCTAGGTTCCCTCCACCCCACACCCCCCAAAATTTCTTGTGGTATCAACCAGGTAACATACTCTACGCAGCAGAAAAAGAATTATCAAAATCGGTCTACGCGTTACGAAGTTAGACTACCCCTCCCCTACCCCACCCTAGGCCAATGGAAGATCATACTCTGTACAATAACCAAAAAGAACCATCAAAGTTAGGTTCCACCCCCACCCCCCACCACCACAACAACATTTTTTTCTCGTGGTGTCAACCAGGGAACGTACTCTAACCAACAGAAAAAGGATAATTCTTTTCGGTCCACGCGTTTCGCAGTTAGGCTCCCCCCCCCCCGTCCCCCCCGTCAAACTCTGCGTCAAATTTTTTTCTGCTATAAGGAATGGGGATCATGCTCTGTACAACAAAAAAAAACCATCCAAATCGGTCCAAGGGTTACAAAGTTATGTTTTACCCCCACCTCACCAAAAGATAAGATACCAATCGGTGAATGCCCAACTCTACCCAACAAAAAAAGAATCATCAAAATCGGTCAACGCGTTACGAAGTTATGCCCGGTCAGACATAAAAAAAAAGAAATATACACGTCAAACTTAGAACCTCTTTGGTTTTGGAAGGTCGGTTAAAAAAAATTTATTTAAATTGTTGTTACCCAGAAGCTAGGGAGGCAGCACCTGCCCCATTGCCCCATTGGGTTCGCTCATTCGGCTGCCTTCCAGAAGAAAAACACATAAAGGCCATGATGGCCTATTGTGTTAAAATTATTTCTAATTCAAAAACACTTTATTATTTTAAAGTTGCTTTATTTTGAAATAACAAATAAAAAACTTACTTAAAGCTACTGAATTGGCTATTTACAATATTTTAAAATAAAATTACATTTTTAAATAAAATATCTACAATGGTAACAACAGTACAACTGCTGATAACATTTTGAAAATAGAAAAAAACAATAAATACGTTCTGAATTCAATTTTAAAATTATTATTAACAGAATTTTTATTGCTCAAATTGTTAAAGAAGCTTCTATTTGACAAAAGTAATGTCTACCTTCTATTTGTTTTTTTTAACTTGTTGTCAAGACTTCTTTTATGCTTCTAAAGGGATTAAAAATATATTAAATTTGATAAATAAATTTAAAAACATTTAGAACATTTTTGCGTTAGTCTGCCTTTGCTTTAAAATATCAATAGACCTGACTGATGAATTGTATTGTATTGTATTTATAAAATTATTGGCAAATATGCTGTATTTTCAATATATTTAAACTTAACAAAATGTTTTTTCTATAATACATGCAGGTCGGGTTTAACATTTTTGTCAAACTCAGTTTCCTTATAGTAAACAACAAGTCAAAGTTTGTACAAGGTTTTGAAAGATGAACAAATTCCATAATTTTGTATTAGTTTTTATTGTTTAAAGTAAAATTTCGATTTTTGTTCCAATATTGTGAATCTAATCATTTTGAAATTTTATTTTTCAGCCAATATAAGGTGAATGTTATTTTAGTACAATAAATTATTGCCAAAAATTTGTTTAGCATTAAATTGTTAATTAAGCGCCTAATTAAGGTTCTATCGGTCAAATTCTTGTTGTTTTTGAAAACATTTTCAAGAAACTTTATTACCTCTGAAATTATTACTGCTTATCTGCGTTTGAGAAGTAAAGGTAATATAATTTTTTCAATTCAATATTGTATACCCAAGATTTGCATATTTTTAAAAGTATACTTACTCTATAGTAAAAGGAAATTAATGTATTAACATTAAAACTAAAAATCTAAAAAAACAAAGCGTGATTGGACTGTACACCCCCCCCTCCCCTGTGCACCGAGCCAGCTCCCTGTTTCCAGTGGGACCAGCTCTAGGGAAACCAAACTAGATTTGCCTAGGTTGGGAAGGGTGTACGGTCCTAACTCGTCGTCGGGAACCATTTTGAACTTCTGATAAATCGAGCCAGGTCCTTGACATCAGTGAAACCTAGCTCGGTTAAATCTTCCCAGAAGGCGGAGCCCAAAAACCGATTCCTGCAGTTGGCTAGGGCCGGACAGTTACCGTGGAGGTGGAGTATGGTTTCCTCTTCCTCTTCGTCATGGCAATTCCTACAGAAGTCGTTTGAAGATGCGCCAGTCTATCGCCGTGTCTACCTATGAGGCAATGGTCCGTAAGAACGGCTACGGTACTGCTTATTGCTTTGCGTCCGAGTAGGATGAGCTCTCTTGACCGTTTAGGGTCACGTTTTGGCCACACCTGTCGGGTAATCAGGCAGGTGTGTTCTCCTGCCAATTAATATTTGCTATCCTGAGAGATTCCTGTGCGAGTTCCAGTTTGTAAGTGGCCAGCGGTTTACCCAGCTGGTGGTTAATGTCCGAATCAGGACGAGTGGTACTGATTCTCGCTAGTTCGTCGGCTCTGCAGTTGCCCGGAATATCACTATGTCCAGGCACTCAAATGAGTCGCACTTTCAGATGCTCAGATATGGCATTTAGTGCTGAGCGACATGTTATAACTGTTTTGGAGGTGGTGTATACTCCCGAGAGGGATTTAATAGCGGCCTGGCTATCTGTGAAAATACATATATTATCTGTGGGTAGCGTTGGATGATTCAGGCGGTGCGCATCATCTATTTTCTTAAATAACTTTGAAACTATTTATTTTAAAATTATAAAAAAAATATATTTGAGACCCTCACAATAAACCCTTTTTTATTTGATATGTCACACGGTACAGTTGGCAAAACTTTTTATAATTTTCTGTCATGCCCCCCCCCCCCCCCCCCTAAAGGTTACCACCACGTTCAAAATTCATTCATTTACGTTACACGTCCGTGTTCCGTGTTTGGGTCACAGAAATTCATATGTGTACCAAATTTCAACTTAGTCGGTCCAATAGATTCATAGCAAATTGGCTGTGATAGACGGACAGACAGATAGGCAGACTAGTGATCCTATAAGGATCGTTTTCTTTTCATTCGGAGCTAAGGAACCCCAAAAATATATACAAGAGTGTGAAGAATAACTGCCAAGAGCACTTTAAAAAATGTCGGGGAGATTCTATCTGAACCCACTGCATTGGACTTAATAGATCTGACTACACGAACAAATTCGTCAGGATAGATGCATCTAAAACTGACGTCGCCATTAACTTGGCAACGCTCAACATGGAATGACAAATTTTCCAACAAAATATCTTTAGCATCTGGGTGACATTCTGGACGGTCTTTACCAAATACACCATTGCTCCTAAGATTAGACTACACTTTTTAGATTGGAGAGATGGATCAAGTATTTTGCTGAAGTAGCTCTTCCTAGTCTTCCTGATTTGAGCGTATAACTAACTTATACTGTGCGAGTACACTCTCCAACTTAGAGGACTTGTATCTACGGAACAGATATTCTCTTTCAGCAATCAGATAGTGAATCTTATGAGAAAAATAGAGAATAATACCAGGTTTAATCACTTTCGTGACAAAAGGAGCGTGTTTGTCAATTAGATAATGTATATGCTCATAAGGCCCAAGAAAGAGCTGAAACATCTTTTAAAATGTTAGGAATATTAATCTCTTAGTAAGCTCGAAATCTGATATTTTTCCGCCAAGGTGAAAATCATATATTGTAAGATATAAAAATAAAATCATGGTCAAAAATGTTAGAATACCCGATTTGATTGTGAGAAAGGATACTGTTGGTGTCAGACGTGAAAAAATAATCAAGAAGAGACGGTACTGAAATATGTCGGAATTCCATTATACATTTAAATGGCATGATTGCAAAATGTATCAAATGTTATCTGCAACTCCACCGTTGCATAATAAATTAACATTAAAATCGCTTAGCTCCAAAATATTTGAATATTTATACTCAAATTGTGAAAGGGTGTCTACCAACTCCTTGGCATTATCAAAATTAAATCTATCAGGTGGGTAGTAAACGCTGATCAGTACCAACTTCTGTTCCGAGCATTTTACTTTGACAATTTTGGTAACAAATCTCTTACATACAATGCAACGCCCCCGCCGAATCGACCTTCACCATCATGTCTAAAAATATTGAATCCTGGAATTCCTACAGACGCAGACAACACACTCGTGCTCAGCTAGGTTTGCGACACAGCTAATGTTATCTCACTAAACTTAATTTTAGATTTGAGACTACATGCGTTAAGATGGCAGAATTTAAAACCATTGGTTTTCGTTACAAATACGTTAAGTAGCGTTCTCAGAGCTATTAGGTTGGCAATAGTGTCAAATGAACTATACCAGAGAGGAGAGAGGCATTACGAGTTCTGAAAAAAATAAAAATTTTGAAAGCAATATTCGAAAATCAAACATAAACCACCTTAACCTCAACCTAGCATATTATTACTAAGGACTAACGAGTTACAATTCAAAGTTTTTGTCATATTACGGCCGGAGTATCATGTTGTTGCTCCTATGTTCAATTAAGTTGACCAGGGTCAGCGGTACCTGAAAATCACTCTTCCTTACGTAAACAAACCCATTTTTTGTGTGCACTGATAACAGTAAGTCAAGGTTTACGCATGACTAGAGCACGTTGAAACATTATATTATTGCTTGGAGTTAGGCTTTCGAAACAATATACACCACTTTCACCAGAAAAACAAACGTCCATGCGTTTATATGACCTCTAAAATAATTTAAACTAAAATAGTGAACAAAACAGGTGCTAGAGCAGAGCCCAATGGGACTCCATAAACGAGAACTAAGGATCCGATTAATCAAAACTTAACCTTGAAATAATTTTGCTGCTATAAGGGATAACAATTGTGTTAGTACTGTACTGTACCTGGGGATAAAAAAAACCTTCCACAGACTATATCAAGTTGAGGAAATACAAGTGAAATAAATTATTTCGACGTTTTCCTACTAGACCACCATTAAATGAACAACTTAGGAGGCTTCCTAAATATAGAATCATTTACAGAAAATTCGTTAAAAAACATTGAAGACAACATTTAATCACAACGAGCTAGAAATACTTGTCAAATAATACCTAAATAAACGTAGTGAGTGAACGCGTCATATTTGTTGTGATCTTGTTCATTTTTTGGCTATTATTTTCGCTTAACGACTAATAAGAGAGCAAAAACACTAGTAGCACCAGCTGTTCAAATAACATTAAACTTTTTGAAAAAGAGAACGTGAAAAGCAACGAAATCGGACAATGTCTTAAATTGACTTAAATTTTATGCAAATGAAAAAATTTCAATTCATGTCTAACAATGGTGTACCGAATGATCATTCTTTAAGTTAAAAATGTTTACTTATCTTCGAAATGTGTCGCATATTTGTTATTATCGTGTGTGGTATGTTAGAAGCCTTTCAGTGCCAACTCGTGGATTTTATTTTTGGTATTGTGATCAGCTTTTCAATGATTTTTAACTTTAGGCTGATTGAAAACATATTCAGTTCTTCTTCTAGTTATAGACACGTTTTTTGAATAGAAATAAAACCTTTCTAAATTTATGGAATAGTTCTTTAGTAAATAGTACTGGACCAAAGATCGATTCTTGAGGAACTCCGTTTAATACATAGTAGAAGCGATTATTTTACAGATATCTTCTTACATTGAATTGTATGAACTTTTTTTAGTTATTTCTGATAAACTATCGCGATCGAAAAATGCCATGTTGAAATCAAGAATTGTTTAAAAACTCAAATTTGAAGGGAATATTATCGGAATTCGTCTAAAAAGTTGTTCAATTTAGCTTAAAACTAAATAGTTTACCCAATAGTAGAGATATGGTTTTATAAGGATTTTGTTCCTATTACATTGCTTATGCGGTTAAGTGTTAGGAATTTATTCTACTTTCATAATTGTGTCCATAGTTTGATCCTTTCAATAAAATTAACTTTTGTCTTTATTGCTTTCTTAAAGGGCCTAGATTATATTGCCAACATTTTTATTGCAAACATTTAAAAAAATATTAAATAAAAGGAAAGTGAAGCCTGTTTTTCGCTAGTCCTCCTGCCAAAACTAGTCGTCCGAAATCAAAGAAAATTATTTTTTTTTAAGTTTCTAATAAATATAATTCACTGACGATCACACTTTATAAAAATTATTCCTACAAAGACAAATTGGCAACAGGCAAACTTTATGTACGCTAATTCTGTGAATTCGTAATTTTTTTAAACATTTTTAACTGAAGAAAAGTGAAATCGTCACTGAATTAACAGAGGTTTCCTACTTGACTGTACAAAATTTTAGGAGCATCTATCGATCCGTTCTCCAGATATGAGGGGCACTGTATTGAAAAATACTGTTCTGAGAAAACGCGTTTTAAGTCTGAGATAAAATGCTACTGCAATGCAAACTGAGCTGCAGCTACATAGTGATAAAAATCTTTGTAACTCCGAGAAACGAAACTGTAAGAAAAAAAAATTTATTTGTTCGAGGTATCATGTAGCCCCTGGATTCAGAAATGACACTAGCTTTCGATTACGAACGATCAGACTATCCAAGACTTTCGCGTAGATTTCAATCCTGGAATTGGCTATTTTGATTCTACTAAGCCTGGAAGAAATTAAACAAGCTGGATTGTATTTCAGCATTTTCAAAACCAACAGTTTGGTATAAACAGCAGTCCAGTTAACAAATACAATTCGATTGCAATCGATCATGAATATAGGACATTTAGAATTGAACGAGATTAAAAAGAGATTTTGTACTGGCGTAAGTTGCTTGTTATTGTTTTTTATATATGATGTTGCCAAAGCTCAGGGGATGTCCTATGATGTAAAAGCACAGCCTTGGCAGAAAAAAAATTAAGGATGAGCGAAATGGATTAGGAGGTGTCTATGTACGCCCCGTTTGAAAGTTTCGGGATCATATAACGAGGGAAAAACAGAAGATGGTAAACTATTCCATATTCGTGTTGTTCTGCTTAGAAAAGATTGCCGAAATTTGACGGTACGTCCAAGTTTCACCTGGAGAGTATAGGGGTGGGAGCGACTTGTAGCTCTTGTATCGGGCGTTTTCATGTATATATCGTATATATCGGGCGTTTTCATGTATATATCAGGCTAGAAATTTCGTTAGAACAATGGTCATGGAAATAGCGATAGAAGAGTGAGAGACAACCAACATTCCGTCGATGTTTAATATCCTTACGCTGGACTATGTCTAACGCGGACAAAGCTGTGTGTCCGGCTTTTGCCCAAATATAGGAATTATACTCAAGACTAGGCCTAATGTGGGATTTGTAGATCAGCGCTAAGTCAGGTGGGGTGAAATATTTCTTACATCTCTGTAGAAAACCCAAGCATTTCATCGCACTTTTTTCGATTGCAAATATATGATCAGTCCAGCTAAGATTTTTGGATATCTCAATACCCAAGATGGTTTAGGGAGGGTGAATTGGGTATATTCACGGATTGGGGGTAAACTGGGCATATTTTAGGGACATTAAACAGCATTGAGTTTTTGATGCATTAAACGAAACACGATTTGCTCTGCCCCAAGCGAGTACCATAGAAATTTCGTTGTTTAATAATCCAAACATGCGTTCTCAATTGACTTCTGTAGAATTTCCACGTGAATTCATTACAGAATCAAATGAGTACGCGAAATCAAGGGTGCTGTCGTCGGCGAAACTATGAACAGGATTGAGAGTAAGGGATAAGAGATCATTAATAAAAAGAAGAAATAAGGTGAAAGAACTGAACCCTGAGGTACACCGGCATTTATTTCGTAGGAATCAGATGTAACTCCGTCAATTACTACACGAATCGAACGGCCTGACAAAAAACTCTCTATCCATTTAACGAGGGTAGGGTGCAGACCAAATGTTTGAAGTTTAACTAAAAAGGCAGCATGCCAGACTCTATCAAAAGCCTTTGAAATATCAAGAGTGATGATTTCGGGCTCACCAAAATTATAAACATTCATTCTAAAGCTCGAACTTTTGGTAAGTGATAGTCGTTTTTGATTATATTTACATTGCAATTCCTTTCCACAATCAATGGGAGTATAATTTTTCATCTCAGCGATACCGAAAACTATGGATTCTCACACTAATATTGATCGGTTTGGATTTTTTGAACATTTGACTCTCTATCCACCCCCATTCCTAGGATTGCCTTATCCCCAAATCATTTAAAGGCATTGGTAATGTTATTATCCTATCTTACTGACCCCGAAAAGTAGGAATTCGACACTAATATCGGTATTTTCGATTATTTGTGCATTTTAATTCTCCCCCTCCCATCCTACACCACCACAACCCCCCGTTCGTAGTATCCCAAATTATGATGCAGAAAATTCTGAACCGGGTCAGTTTTGAAGTTTTGTAGATGTCACTCTCTTCCCACCCCCATCCATAGGGAGTATCATTATTCACTTTACTGTCCCCGAAAAATATGGATTTGACACCAACATCGACCGTTTTCCATTATTTTTACATGTGATTCCTCCTACAACCCCGCCCCTCCCTCCCTCTCACGCACTCACTCCGCACACCCACCCCACTCCTTCCCATACATTTCCTAAACTATGCCTATATGGCAATACTGAACCTCCTTCCAAGATTAGCCCGGACAAACAGACAGACAGACAAATTGCAAACTTTGAAGAGTCAATCAATGCTAGACTACTTGTTTCACAACTGTGTTTGAAACAAAACTCCAATTGCCAGGAACAGAGAGGTCTATTCGTCTTTACATATTTTGTCATCTGTGCACGCGTTCTATTGTTTCTTGCATTTTATTGGAGTCATGCTGCTATGCTACGTGAATTATTAAGGTTTGACCTTCTTCGCGGCATTTTACTTAAAAACAAAATAAAACTAGACTCACACGTTGTTATGTTCGTATATCCGTGGAACAATGCAGAAAAATTGTAGCATCAGGGAAACGTTTAAATCAGCACAGAATATGAATCAATGTTTAAGTGTGGTATTTTCTCTAACTTGAATTATAACCCTTTTTCCTATACAAAATCCTTGAAACCCCATTAAAAAATATTGAAGGGTGGGGGTTTAAAAAAAAAATTTTCCAACAAATTAAAAAAAGGTTTTTAGATCTCGACAACAACGCCACCTATCGAGTCCAAAACTGCCCTATCTTTCAAGCTGAAACCAACCATACAGGTATTGTATTAACTTTTCCTTTAAATCACAAAACTGGAAGTTGAATGTGTTTAATCTAAAAGTACCTACTCCTAAAAACTCACTTTTACCGGAGATCTTCATGAAAAATATTACAGAGCCAGTGACCAATTTTGTAAACCCAACTTTTATGTTGTAAATTGTATTATTTGACAAGACTCCTATATTTTCGTGAAGCTATTATGATTATTTAATTTTTAATTTTGGATGAATTTGAAGACATGAACAGGTGAGACTTTATTCAGAAAAGGTTGCACATACTGCTGCAGTGATCAAAATCATAGATATGCAGAAAAGTATCCAGAGTATTTATTAAGAAAATAAAACAAAAGACAACTCGTCCTTGTAGAACTAATACCAGGTCAGTAATTGATATCAAAACAAATCTTTTATATTTATTTAATTTCGCTAACGTACTAGCTACAATACTTTACAAGCAGAAATCAAATTGTCAAACACAATACGGAGAGAAGTAGACAAGAAAAAAATCCTTTCAACAAGGTAGAACTACTACTACTAGAAGATAAGTTTGGGATCAAATAACACACCCAATTCAAGCATTTTGTTGGGCTTAGTAGGAATAATATGATTCCTAATATAGTCACGAGGGACCAGTTTAGGAGAAAATATAGATATCCTACATTTATTGACATTTAAAAACGGAGTTTTTCGAGCGCCATTCGATAAATCTATTCGAATCCCCCTGTAACTCCACACAATCTCCATTAGATTTAACGACCCTGTATAGCTTCAAATCATCCAAATAAATCAGCAGATCCGAGTCAACAACGATATAGAAAACATAATTGATGAATAGAAGGGGCCCTAAGTGATTTTCCTGCGGTACACCAGAATTAGCCGTGAATTCGTTAGATTGGGCAGATAGATAACGTACCAATAGCTTCCGGTCACTTAGGTTTGAAGCTAGCCAGTCAAGCAATCACGCAGGAAATCCAAGGGCTCTTACCTTAAAAACCAATTGTTTGTGGGAAAGCTTGTCAAACGCTTTTCCAAAGTCAGTATAAATTCAGTGAGTCCCACCCCCCAACTCGAAAGAAAGTTGTTGTTGATCTCCTCTTAGTAAAGCCATGCTGATTATGAGCAATAATTTTTACACAATGAAAATACAAGAACTCATACACAATGGCCTCAAATAAGTTTTGCAATGATTCGATAACACAGGCCTGCGAGGTTTTTCCCCCTTGACAATGAATATCCGAATCCGGGCTCAGAATTGTTTTATCACGCCAGGTTTTTGAGATATTCTATCCTAAAAGTGCAAAAACACTGTTTTTTGTCATATTTGAAGTTATGCAGCACCGCAATGTTTTTTTTTTCAAAACTATGTATGGGATCTTATAGTACAAGTCTTCCTCTTTCAAATGCCGTTGCCTACATAACCTCAAATATGACAAAAAACAGTGTTTTTGCACTTTTAGGATAGAATATCCCAAAAACCTGACGTGATAGAGCAATTCTGAGCCCAGATTCGGTTTCAGTGGGAAAAATAACTATTCTTTGTCCAGGGGGAAGAATTATTAAAATTTCGCAGGCCTGTGTAATTGGTAACATGCTCCAGACTTAAACGTAGGAGTAATAAGCGATCTCTTCCACAAGTCAGGGAATTTCCCCTGCCGGAGTAACATATTGAACAATAGCGTCAACAGGACAGAAAGAAAACCGCAAACTATAGGAGGAATCCCATCAGGGCCAGCCCAACAGCTAGGCTCAAGTGCAGACATAGCTGCCTCAATTGTTCTTTCAACTATTACTAAATTTGGAATTTCAACTTAAGGAAGCGTCGTTAAATAATTAAAATAGGAAGCGTCAATTTGAATATTATTGTATGTAAGAGCTTTACCAAAAAAGTCAGCAAATAAATTTGCTATCACAGATGAATCCTGACTAGAAGAGTTATTATAGGTCAAGGAAGGTGGAAAGCCATTGGACCTTATTTAAGTGTTGATGATCCGCCAGAACTGTTTAGGATCAACTTTGATGGCACCTCTCATCTCCTCCAGGTATACCTCATGGGCAAGCAAAAGGACTGAGTAAGATGAAACCTCCTCCATGTCTTATTACTTAAGTTGCGCAAACGCTTAAGATCAGTCTCTTATTCTTTAAAATTAGCAGTTTTAATAAACATTTTAGTCGATGTTAAGCAAATATTATTAGTGGATTAAAGTAGACCAACGAAACCACCATAAATTTCTTAGGCTGTATGGCAGAATATGTCTAGATCAGTAAGAATATTCGCTAAACTCATTTTACGAAGAAGTACCTACTAGGGACGGTAACGCTGACGAAGACAATATAAGTCTGAAATTGCGTGTAAAATGGTATCTTTCATCAATATTTCCTGTTCATTCTGTTGCACTCAAAACTCGAATATTTTATATATAGATACCTCGTTCAGATAAAATTAATAATCCTCAACTAGACATTTTCTAGTCTGCAGAATTGCTGTGTTTAAAAATTCTCCAATTTTTTTTTATATATACGATGTGACCAAAGCCTAGGGGACAACCCTTTGATGCGTGGATGAAGTGAATTATTTCAATTTCTTAATAAAAGCTCACGGGGAGACCTAATCTCGAACCCAGGGGCCATGGCATGCAGCTCAACAAATTCATCCAACTGCATCTCCATTAAATTCATTCAACTCCATCTCCATTAAAGTAATATTGAACTATTTTAGACGAGCTTCCATCCATTAATGGTCTAAAAAATTAAATTTCATAAAAAAACGCTTCGGTTTCATTTAGTCAAGGATCCTTAGCAATAGGGGCCCAACTAATGAACCTTGTGCAGTTCGTCTAGGTTTAAAATGCAAAAAGCTGAAGATTTTGGAAATGTTCTCGTTATTCGACGTATATAAAGAAAATTGTTTGACGTATTTTAGAAGAATATACCAAAGTCTCAGGGATAACTTTGTATCTCTAGCCTGTAGTTTCCGTTTCTGGGACCTGATCCTGGAGAAAAACTTCACCCGATTCAAGACATCGATTGGAAGTGGACCAACAAATTAAAGTGCATTCCAACCCCCTGACATGTTCTCTGCAATCTCCATGGTATTTTTATCGTAATCTGTTGTTAGCAGAAAACAACCATATGTCCCCGTCGGTGGGATTCAAACCTGGTACCTCCGGGTTGGTAGGTCTACACGTTAACAGCTACTCCATCGACGATGGATGCAAAGGTTTTTCCTTTAACATAAATTAAAAGTTTTTATACATAGACAGGTGGAACTGTAGGACATTTGTTTTCGGGTCCGACCGCGGGACATGTTTGTTAACGAAAATATAATATGATTCCGAGTCAAAATATTTGGTGTAAAACTAAGTCTACAGCATTGAACTGTTGACAGTATTTCTTTCTATAGACCAGTTCGAAATTTGTAGCCAACCCTTCTATTAACTGTAAGTTGGTTTAAGTTAGCCATTTTTATCTAAATGTGATTGCCGCTTTGTTAAATATTGAAATTATTTTCTATTGATACCAATCATGTATAAATCATTTAATATTTACCTTGCCAATATTTAGTACTGTAACTTCTTTCTCTGTTATAAAAAAGCAAAAACCTTTAAACAACGTTAGAAATGTTATACAACATGAAACTGCATTGTCTTATCGCCTGGCCTAATTTCGATTCTTTCGTTTGAGCTGGACCTCCTTATTTCTCAATGCAAGTGATGAAGTTCTACCTGAAAACCACCAAGAGAGCACAATAGGGGGTTCCACGCAGAAATAAAAAAATCCAATTTTAAATTGCCACTGAAATCTATATTAAAGCTGTTTTACAGAATTTGTTCTAAATTCTGTCCCAGGGCGACATATACATACACAAATAAATAACAAACAAAAAGAAAACTGTTTTCTTCAGTGTTTAAACGCTACCCTAAAATTCTCCTATGAATATTTCTTACAAAAACAAAAAAAAAATACTTGAAAATTACAAATTACAGAGCTACTGAACTAATACAGTACCGGTACAGGTCGTCGTAAAGTACTGTCCAGCGAATCTGCACCACTAGACGTTGTTATACCTGGACTAGAACCTGGTGACGTCGATGATATAGATGACGCAGTATAAATACCATTCGTATGTGCTGCATATAGTGATGGGGTGGACATTCCACCATAAATTCCAGAATAGAATGAACTAAGGGTGGTTGGTGGAAGTTGTGCCTTTTGAGCTTCTAAAGCGTTTGTAGGTTGATTGTTAGCCGCCGCCGCCGCTGCAGCAGCCTGTGTCTGATGTAGTTTTGACAGTGCAAGTGGATCGAATCCTCCAAAATATGGAACAGGATATGGTTGCTCTAGATGATGTGATGGAGCAAAGTATGGTGGTAATTGATGGAACGGACTATACGCAGCGGCAGGATTTAAACCTTTACATTGTTGCATTCCAAGAGGTAAAGACTGTGGACCACCTTGTAATGGATTTTTTGGTTTTCTTCTCGGTCGATACTTGTAGTCTGGATGTTCCTTCATATGCTGTGCTCGCAATCTTTTTGCTTCGTCAATGAACGGACGTTTTTCAGCTTCGGACAAAAGTTTCCATTCGGCTCCTAACCTCTTCGAGATCTCGGAATTGTGCATTTTCGGATTATCCTTGGCGATTTGTCTTCTCTGAAGTCTGGACCATACCATAAAAGCGTTCATCGGGCGTTTTATATGACCATCCTGTCCTGGCGACGTGGAATGATGCGATTGTTGCTGACTGCTATGATGGTGGCCTCCCATGCTCGCTGTACCCATCAAAGAAGCATTCGCGCCGTGTCCACTTCCAATTGCCGCCGCAAATTGCATGGCTCGCTTTGTACTAGCCTCTGACGGACTCATGGTCGGCTGCGGCGGATAGTCTGCAGGTGTCGGAATCTCTAGTCCGCCGGTTAACTGGAACCCATAGTGAGGATGAGAAATTGTATGCATTTCTCAACTAGTTACTGTCGCTGTTAAAAACAAATTATCGCAATATTTCACGAGACTGTTGCAAAAATGAACGGTTCTTGAAATTTTCTGTTTTCACAACTACCGGCAGATTTAATCTGTCCACTATTACAGTTGTCTTTTACACTGTTCGCTTTCAACTCAATTCAATCTAATTGAATGCAACAAGTTAATGTAATTCACAATTGATATAAAATTTTATTTATTTTTTCACAAAATATCATGAACTGGAGCACATTTTAAAAATGTTTGAATTTCGACTCAAGTCGATTGATTTATTAATTGTTTAAAAAAGAACACAATCTGCTTTTCTACTGTAACCACAAATTCACTGTTCGCAATCACAAAAGCCGAAAAACGTGTCAAAACAGATATTGAACGCAAAAACTGATCGACCACTCTCGGCAAATGTAACTCTGTGACTGACTTGACTAGAATAATTGGTTATGACACGACTATACCTTGTCTGAATTGTGTGGAACAAAAAGCCCATAGCCCGGGCATCTGGAATCTTTTTATTTTGGTCTAAAACATAAAGGCCATAAAAATCAGGTAGCGCGCTACACACTTCCCTCTTCGGTACAGGTTGGCTGAGTGTATGCGTGCGTTTAAAAAAGTGTTGTGTAAAGTGACTTGAAACAGAGAGCGAACCAAATGCCTTAACTCAACTTGCACATATACATATAAACAAAAAAAGAGTCCACGGAGGTGGAAATGAAGACGGAAATTAACACTTTTCGCATATGAGTGGGGTCTTCCACCACCACCACGTCGAGGTAAGAGTCTACCTCTTGTCACTGTACCATCGTTCATATCGAGGGGTGCAAGCACCATCTTTGTCGAACTATATTTACCGGGCGAAACGCCCTCTTTAGGATTTTGTCCAATCACAATCGGTGGTGGCCTACCTATTTTATGCTACTCAGCTACATGAAAGGAAGGGGAAATGTGGATCGAAGAGGGGTGACTGGTACATAAGAGGTCGAACCCAGCAGTACAGTAAACTGAAATCCGAAGATTATTCCATATGTGACTGGTAGTCGTGTAGTACCATCACGCCAGGTGATTCAGGTACACAATCTGGCGAGTTTTCTTTTTATGTTCTTTCTTTCTTTTCTTGTTCCACACAATTGGGGAGTGATTGGTAGCCGATTCAGTCTGTTCACATTAGATAAGGTTACTTTAGCACACTTTACCTTTGATTTGTACTGTTATGCAACTTCCAGAATTGACTTCTTTTCAGGTTTATTCTCCGATGGAATGGACTTGGCTTAGGTTCTGTCTCCTTTTCTCGGATAATTGCAGTGGGATATAAAAATCTCAATCAGCTCTGTGTGTGTGTGTGGAACGTTTGATGGAAACCACATGAAAGTGCTAATAATTATTCTTCCTTTTTTTTGAGGTTAGGTAGATATTTTGACTTTAAAGTGATTAACATCACTTCTATGAACTTTTTGCAAATGCTAATTTGTGTTTTATGATAATGGCAATGGAAATGTGACCAGGACGGTAGTACCTATACAGGATATAATTTTCAAAAAAGTGCTTCTGTTATCTGCAGAAACTATGAACAGCTTTGGAGTTGTAATCATGTGTTTCCACTCCAATTGGGCGTATCAAAATTCTTCATATTTAGTATTGCTATAATCTGAGCCAAGACTGGGCACTACCTACCTTTTCTCGAAGCGTTTGGTCGTATTTTCGAACCCTCATAGCTTCGGTCTGAATAATACCAGAGGACCCAAATTCTTAGAATAAGATGTATTCACCAGACTAATGAAACACACTAAGTTTAATTTGTCCGGTTTTTATACTTAAATACGTCGATTTCGCCACTCATGATTATCAAAACATCTAGAGTACTTACTGAAGTCATAGAAAGCTGAAATTTGGTATGCTAGCTAGGATCAGAGATGGGCATTTTTTATTCGATTAAAGATAAAAGCAAAAAAGCTTAAATAAATTGAAAAATCGAATAAAAATTCATTTGATTACAAAAATTAATTGTTATTTGGAGGATTATTCGGAAATAATAATTTGTTATTTGGTGCTTTTTATTCGAATTTTAAATAATTATTTGTTATTCGATTATCAAGTGATTATTCGATAGTTAATGTCCCTTTATGGAATACTTATTTGTTTTATGACCGGGAGCATTTATTAAGAAATTAAAAATAATCCACTCCGTCTCTGGGCTGTTGTCTAGCTCGTAGCAATGCAAACAAGACTCAAGTTTCCTCACTTCCCTTACCCTAATTCCCTTCCGGCCAAAACCATGCTAACGCATCAAAGGGTTGTCCCCTAGGATTTGGCCACATCGTATAAAAAAAAGGCAGTTTTAATTTCCTAAGTACGAGACACCTAGTGATATGAAATGCGTGTACCAAGAAATCATTTTTTGAAATTGAACTAATGAAAACCAACAACAAATAATTATTTCATAAAGAGACATGAACTATCGAATAATTATTTAATAAATTAATAATTAATTGAAATTCGAATAACAAGCACCAAATAACAGATAATTATTTGCGAATAAGTCATCAAATAGCGAATAATTATTTGAGTATCGAATAACGAACGATCGAATAACAAATAATTATTTGAAATTGGATTAAGGAGCACCAAATAACAAATAATTATTTGCGAATAACTTAAAATAAATTGAAAAGCGAATAAAAATTTATTCGAATAATTTTTTATTCGATTTTAAAAAAAAATCGTTATTTGATTGAAAATTTATTCGAATAATGCCCATCACTGGCTAGGATTACCATGAAAAACAACGAAAATATTCAGAAATCTGTAGTTTTCATCCCCCAACCCCGCGAAAAGGGGGGTCTGGTTCTGTGTTATATAACAATTTCTCTTAAGATAATTTCCAAACTGCCTAGCCATAATTTTGCCCAAGATATAGGGTTTCTAGAGTTAGGCTTTGTAGAGTTAGGGGCTTGGAGCTACATGATATCTGATAACTTTTTAACAGTGAAAGCGATATGAGCTTGTGAGTCTTGGCAACCTTCTTGACATGAAATGTTTTTGGTGGAATATCGTTTTCTGTAAGAATTTCTTTACCAAATGCTATAGCTCGTAATACCTTGAGAAAAGGGCATGCTGCCAGATAATGTAGCAGGTCCTCATCTTCTTGCAAGTTCCAGAGTGAGCATAGGCTAACGTTTAGCATTACCTTTCCACATATGTATATGAAAACTGCTCTGATCACGAATGATGCTGAAATAATCTCCGAAATAGTTTAGCACATTTGGTCATATAGGCCATGGCGTCTAGTTTGCCTTGCTTTATCTTAAGTTTTTTGCCATAACCACTTTTAATACCTATCTGAATTCTTCGTCAGAATCTCAAAAAGATCTTCAGTATTTCGTCCTGATATTTTGATTTGTAGATCATGGTTTTGAGCTAGGCCAAGCTATTTTTGACACCAGTATATGTACAGGGTGTTTTTGATTTGTTGTGCCAAAATGAATGGGGTGCTATCACCCCTACCTTACCTAGCCAAACAAAAAATTTTATGGCAGGGGTGGAATCTCAATAGTTTTGGATTTGCAGGGTGATTCATAAATTTCATGGTATTTATCTTTTGATTTTGTATTTATCTTTTGATATACTTAAAGGTACGTTCTAGTCGAGCAGCCTGCGAAATGGCTGAAGTTTATGAATTTTTTTCTCACAGAAGAAGGTAAATAATGTATAATTCGACTTTTTCAGCTATTGGTACATTTACTTAAGTCCACAAAAAAAATATTTTTTAATTCTTTAAATTGTAAAATTTGCGAGATATCCACACACTTCTGGAGCCGTGTAACGCGTGCAACGCGCTGCGCTGTGCAGGATTCCGCCTTCCTCTTATATCTAAACCACAAAAATCAAACTTATTTGCAATGTAGAATAAATTTGCGGGGCCATGGACCATTTTTAGAAATCAGTGATTTTTGATAAAATAGCGACCGTTTGAAGAAAAAAGCCTATCTTCTTGCCCTTTTTTTGTTGTTCATATTGGTTAAAAAATAGTAAATATTAATATTTGTTGGTCCGTGGCCCCCGAAATTCAATAATCTTTATTTAGTAGAAAAAAGAATTTAATCGGTTGAACGGTTCGATTGCAACTCTACACGGCGTGTCTAAAGACGTGGTTTTGAGAAAAACGCGTTTAAAATTTGACAGAGAGAAAACGTGGGAAAAAATATAATTTTTGTTTCTTACAGCTAGTCAGCTGTTACTAGACCAGAGAGCAGTGAAAACTGATTTTGACGACTATATTCAAGGAACATTATTTTGTCCAAAAGAACATATAAAAGACATTTTATACCTGTTGAGTAAACAATACGGCTCACGTGCATCTGCATTTGGTCCGAACATAGGCATGGTTTTCGGCAGGTACACGTTCGCACTAAATCGGGTGTAACTTTTACATTTTTCCGAACTTCGTCAAATCGTTTTAGAGACTTCTTCTAGACACTATAAGGATTTTAAATATGCAAAAAAGGAAAAATTAATTTTTTTAAATTGCTCGAATAGAACCTACCATTAACGCAGCGACATCGAACAAATCCAAAAACTACTACCCCAATGAGCTTTTCAAAATTGTCAACAGCGCTGAACTAACTCCTCCCATTGCAGGTACAAAAGTGAAAAAAATGTTTTACGAATACCCAAAATGCAGCATTGCCCCAAATTTTCTCCCAAATTCACGTAATTAGTACAACGCCTTTTTTATTTTTTTAGATTGCACATCTTACTACCTTTTTAAAAGACATGACATGTTGTATTGTCAAGGTAGATAAAGGATTAGAAAAACGCATCCTTAGAAATCCCTGACTGCATAATTATTTTATTGCACTATATACTAGAAATTCTTTAAATAAACAAAATTTTTAAAGCGAAGGGTTGAAAATGTCTGTTTAGGGTACACAGGTAAGTGGCCGTTCAAGTATTACGTAACGCAGTTAGGGGTGGACGGGGGGTCTTGTCAAACGTTACGGTGCGTTATAAGGGAGGGGGAGTGAGGGTTAAGCAACGCGTTACGTAACATTAAGTTTTTGTTAAAATTAAAAGTTCTAATCTTAACTCGTGACTCACGGCTCAGGTTATATGGTATATCTACACTACACATATTTTTTTACACACGAAAAGCGTCGCGTCACTGAGTATACAGAAGTATATATATGGCCACAATAAGTCGTGTACCACAACTCCATAATTTCGACTCGAAGAATGTAACCGTTGAGGTCAAGCAAAACCACTTAAACTACAAGCCATGAACTAACGAATTTTACGCACACACATTAGAGCCAAAGTGAGTTGAAATTTCGTTTAATTTACATTGCTTCTTATTACGGTATTTTGCGCAACATAATTGAAGTTTTTAGGTAAAATAATCATCTGACTGTTACGTAACGTTTAGGGAGGGGAGGGGGGCCGGGTCACGCGATACATTACGTCGTGTTACACAGGCCCGTGCGCAGGATTTGATCCACGGGCCTTGTGTTACTGGTGGTGGAGGGGGTCATACATCTTTAAAAACTGCGTTACGTAATACTTGAACGGCCCCTAATTAGTCTTAATTAGTTGGAGATGGAGTTGGATCAATTGCTTGAGCGGCTCGATGCAATGTTTCTCGGGTTTGGGACCAGGTCTCCTCGGGGGCTTAAAAAAACTTGAATTAAAAAATCCAATCCGTCTCTGGGCTGTTGCCTAGCTCGCAGATCTAAAGATAGAAATTCAAGTTTCCTCACTCCCCTTACTCTAATTCCCTTCCAGCAAAGCTTTGCTAACTCATCAAACGGTTGTCCCCTATCCATCCATCGTAAAAAACATTATTGATGCAAAAATGTTATAAAAATGCAAGTGTGGTTTTGTTTTATTGCCGATATTAGCTTGTGTTAGCCAGAGTTCACACCCTATAGTATCCTGACGTTCTGTTATTAATATCCAATGGAAATTTTGCTATCAAATAGGGTCAGTAAGCAAGAATATCGATCATAGTTAAAAAAAACAAATTCATAACTATGGGTGTTCTTAAGCTAGAAATATTAAAAGGCAAAATTTACTTTTGAGGAATTCGAGGGTATAATTTACATTTATTGTGTAGTAGACTGAAACGAAAAAGCGGCTGTGTGAAAGGAGATACCCTAATCGACGTGCACCCCAAAGATTGGTATCTTTGTGGACTTTCCGAAGATTAAGAGAAACCGGAAGTGTAACTTCAAATAGCTTGAAATTGCGACCTGAAATATCAGAAAATTCAGCCGAAGTCGAGCAGCAAATAATCACCGTCGTCAGGCAAGACCGTAAAACGAACCCCAGACGACAAGACAAATTTTTGCGGACTTTTTGGGAAATACATTACTAAATCTATTAGAGGACATCCTTCTAGGTAATCTTAGGGCAATGTTTTACCAAAACCAATATTGTAAGGCAATAATAAATAAAAAATTTCCTGACCGCTGGATTGGACGAGTTAACCAATTCCTTGGCGTACTAAAGCTCCAGAACTTGGTTGGTTGGTTAGTTAGTCGGGCTGTTTGTTGCTAAGAAGCACCAAGTTCACTCGGAGGCCATGAAGGCCCATTGTGAATGCCCTTAAAAGGAAGAAGAATGGCCAGAACTTAAAACCACCCAGATGTCTGTATGAATCTATTTAGGTCCACCAGTTCTATCTCAGCTAGGTTGTCCAGATTATCAAAGAACCTTGCCCCCAAACAGGCGAGTCGTCGTTCTTTTAGAGCCAAACATTCGCAGAGCAGCTGCACTGTGGACTCAGTTTCTTCTTCATCTCTGCAGCTTCTACAGAACTAATTCGATGGTACGCTGATTATAATGGCCATAGCTCCTATGGGGCAGTGCCCAGTGATGTCGCCGACGAGTGTTCGAATGCGCTTTCTATCGAAGGATAAGAGATTTGAAGTTCTGCTATGATTCAGCTCCGGCTAGATACTTCGTGTTGTGAAGCAGTAATTGATATTTTTCCACCGTTCCGAAGTCATGTTGGAGTAATGTCTATCAATTTGACTTTTTGCTGTGTTCAGGGGAGGGTGTACCCTTTCCACCGGCATGTCTATACCTGTACTTGAAACATTTTTGGCCAGTTCGTCGGCTTTTTTCGATACCCTCTATGCCGACATGTACTGGAACCCAGCAGAGCCTAACCGTATGGTATGAAATATTTCTTAGGGCTCTGATACAGTCTTTCACACATTCTGACTTTATCACGTTGGAGTTCAGCGCTTTGAGTGCTGCTTGACTGTCCACACAAATAGTGATCTCAGTTGCTGACATCTGTTTTTCTTGCAGCTTTCATTATAGTGTATATTTCCGCTTGGAAGATGCTGCATTCGTTGGTGAGCTTATACGACTTTCTTATTTGCAGCGTTTCCGAGAAAACTTCAGCTCCAATCCCCTTTTCTGTTTTCGATACATCTGTGAAGATGGCAGTTCCTTTAATTATGTTTTCAGGATGCTTCCAATCTTCTCTGTTAGGTATGATAAGGGAAAAGGGTTTTCTAAAGTCATATTGTGGCTTCATTTAATCCGTTGAGGGGTGCAACCCATTTTGATTAAAGAAGTTCAGTATGACTGCATGTCCAAACCTCTGTGGTGTCCATTGGCTGTTTTCTCTAAGACTGAGAGCTGCCAAGGTTGCCATTCTTTTCGTCTGGAGTTCTAAGGGTTGAAGGTGTAAAATGGCATCCAAACCAGCTTGTGGTGTGGATTTTATTGCACCTGTTGTTCCCAAGCAAGCGAGCCTTTGCACCTTTATTAAAGAGAGAGAGTTGTTAACTGCATTCCACCAAACAATTGACCCATGGGTAAGAATAGGCCTGACGATCGCTGTGTACATCCAGTTTTCAATATGTGGTTTCATGTCCCATTTTTTACCAAAAGTTTTCTTGCATGCATAGAATGCATGAAGTCCTTTCTTCATCCTCTCTTTCATATTCCGTCTCCAATTCAATTTGGAATCGATTATAACGCCCAGAATCTTGGCTTCCGAGGAGAGTTTGAGGACACTACCTTTAAGTTTTGGTGGTTCTCATATAGGACGAGCTCTAGAACTTACTCTATTAAACTTTTTTTATATAAAACAATGGGAGGTGAAGTTTATTTCAGGTCTGTTAATAATAGAGACGAATTAGTTAGCAGAATTGGAACTACTACAGCGACGAAAATACGGGAGCGGCTGGCTACAATACACCTTAAACAGGGAATGAGAAGGAGGTAATTGGTTATATTGCATTAAAAGTAGTAGAAGTAATTTAGAGCAGCTTTTGTAACATAACAGCATTAATTATAATAAGTTTTGAATTCAATAAAAAACATTTTAGGATTAATTTCAGTTTAGTTTCCTTAAATTGCCGATTTTTTTTATATTTCCCAAATTTTTTGTTACATACCTCCAGATATGTGTAATGTCGTTGATAATAATGGTCTGAGTCGGTATGATATTCTTATTCAACATATACACTATATCCATGATCAGTTGGGCTCTCAAGACAAAATTATCCTTGTGGGGGACTTCAACTTGCTCAACGTACAATGGGTAGTGGATGATGATGACGATAGCTATCTTCCCCATAACTTGACTGAAGGACAATCACTGTTCCTCGACACCTTATCTAGCTTAGGACTTTGCCAAATGAGCAATGTGACTAACGAATCTACGAACTACACTCTCATTTTTTTTGAACCCAGTCTCCTTCCCTTGACGAACCTGGACATGTTTCAGCCTGCATTGTTTGTCACTTTTCACTGTCTCGAACGTGAATATAGTTTTAAATTTAGAATGGCCGATTTTGAGGCTCTAAATGAATATCTTGGTAATTTAGATTTCCATATCTGTCTGTCTAGTGACGAGATATCGGCAGGAACCTATCCGGTTTCTACGAAGCTTTCGGGAGGCTAGAAGTAAAGAATCCGCTCCCCGCTGGTTTAATATAGAATTAAAAACTCTCAGGAATAGGAGAAATAGACTTTGGAAAAGGTACCTACGTGTGGGCAGTGTTGACTCTAGGCGTGAATTTATTCTCTGCCACAAACATTTCCTAAGTCTTTCTCGTTCCTTATATGAAGAATACCTTCAGAACCTGAGAGGCAGCTTATTCTCTGACCCCCGTGAATTTTTTCATTTTGTCAATATGTAGAGAAGGGTGGATAATTACCCATCGACTATGGAACTCGGGTTAAGTTCCAGTAACGATTCTAAGATTATTTGCAATTTATTTGCTGAATATTTTAGGGGCGCATTTTAATCATCCGATTTTTGTCCAGATAGTAGCAACTTTTCGCACATTAATAATAGAAATACACCCCCCGTACCTATTCCATATATCAGGGAGGAGATCTTGGCCAAGCATATTGTAGATTTTCCGAATGACTTTTCTTGTGGCCCTGACGGGGTTCCTGCTGTTGTCTTAAAGAAGTGTTCTTCGGCGTTATTACGTCCCTTACTTTTACTCTTACGGCGGTCTTTCTCGGTGGGATATTTCCCTGCACTCTGGAAGACATCATTTTTAATCCCCATTTTTAAGAGTGGCAATAGAAGAAGATTGCTAATTACAGACCAATTGATTTTAGTAAGAGCTTTGAAAAGCTTTCTCACTCTATTATCGTTTTTAAATTGACCAGGTTGGGTTTCCTGCCCCCGACGTATTTAATAGGACTTACATATAGAGGACGTTTTCGAGGTGTGCTCTCTGATGCTTTTGTGTTTCCTTCTGGCGTTCCCAAGGGTAGTCATCTTGGTCCTTTGTTATTCATCTTATCTATTGATGAGATTACTTATTTGCTTCAAATGCGTAAAATTCTTATTTATGCGGGCGATATCAAGATTTTTCTCCCAATCAAATATTTTGTGTATTGTGAGATCTTGCAGTCGGACCTACACATATTTTATAGCTGGTGTGGCAATAATAATCTTAAATTAAACATTGGAAAATGTCAGGTTATGACCTTCTCGAGGTCCCGCAACTACTGTATTTTTCAGTACAAGTTTGAAGGTACTTGTATTCAACGGGTGGAAGGAGTGAATGACTTGGGTGTATAACTTGATAGACCACTTAACTTCATCCCCCACATTAATAATGTCGCGTATGATTAGTTATATTCCATAGGTTAGGATTATGGTGCCTAAGAAAATGAATTCTTCCACGTCTTTAAGTGTGGCACTACCTAGTGTTATTGGGTTTTGATCCGCGTCATTGGTCCTCATGATCTTTATTTTGCTGATGTTTATTTCTAGGCCCACTGTAAGTACTGTGGTATGAAGGTTATCGATGCTCCTCTGCATAGCACTGTGGCTGCTGGCTATTATTGCGATGTTATCGGCGTAGTATAGGTTTTTCAAGCTGCTCCCCCCCCATATTATTCCTTCTGAGTTTCTGGAAGCCAGTGTTAGTACATCGTCAACTACTATGTTAAATAGTGTGGATGACATTATTCCGCCTTGTTTGACTCCTGGATTGATTATAAGGGTTTCGCTGTATTTAAATTTTCTGAACTTTCGTATAGTGATTTTATGATTTCTATATAGTTTGCGTGTATGTGTCTACTCCAAAGGACAGTCCATGTAGCTAGCTTCCCTATTGATGGTGTCGAATGCTCTGCGGAAGTCCACAAATCCCACGAGTAGCGGCGTTTGTCATTCTATGGATTGTTTCGTGATTATTCTCAGGGTATCCGTTTGGTCAGTACATCCCCTGTTAGGTTCGAAGCCAGTTTGGTTGTCACGTAGGTTAAGTATACTCAATTATGTCTGAGATTCTCTTCATTATTATGCTGGCTAGTAGCTTGTTTATCGTGTTGAGCAGAATGATGCCTTGGGAGTTGCTGCATTCTTGTAGGTTTTCTTTTTTGGGTAATTTTATTACTATGCCATTTTTGCATTCCTTTGATATGTTGTTATTTGATCGGACCTCTCTGAGTAGAGCTGTGAGCTCTGCATTTTGTGTTGGGTTGATTTTTAGGAGTTCAGCTTGTAATCTGCCAGATACCGTGCTATAATCATCGGTAGCTCTTAAAGCACAAAGTCTGTTAACTGTTGAGGGTTTTCTTCTTGACTGTTGCGCCACTAATGTTTGTGTCCAGATTGGGGAACCGCAGAGCTCACTACTCTCAACAGCAGGGCTCTTCTATCTGATTTCCAACCACCAATATTTGCCAGCATCCTGGAAAGAGCCGCTTGTATCTTCGAAGTTTTTTTCTTACATATTCCAGATGAAATTTAAAATTTAGTCCGTTATCCAGAATTACCCTGATTTTATTTGATTGCCTCGAGCTTAATGTTTTCTATCATTTTTCAGCTTGTAATTAGTGTCGCCTCTTTAACGAGTACTACGCCAACCTGAATCTGAAGATCTGCAGGTGTCGAATGAAGAGCCAACTTATGCTAGTCTTTCAGTAATTCCTCATCTTAAGTTTGACTACGTTAGCTGACGCATAGTTTAACATGCATTTTATTTTTATGTCAATTATCTTTTGAATAAATAAATTGAAGATACACGAATTGAGTTATAAATTTGTCCAACATCCTCCATATCCCACGGTTTTGTCTGTCTGTCTGATAAATTTTCACTCCTTCGTGACCTAAACAAATTTCTCAGAAATCGACAGCCCTGCCGGGAGTTCCTTACTCCAAAAACACAAAGGCCTCGGGAAGGGATTAATTACTAAAAACTTGATTGACAACGAACAATAAATTTTAATGGAAATTACTTCATTGAATATATATAAGCTCCTTCTTCTACCTCTAGTATTACACGCTTTAAATTGGCCAGTTTATATTTAACGATTTGAGACATTATTGAGGACCCCCCACTAGACGAAAGAAAAATACCCGACTAGATGATAAGCAGGTGGTCTTACAATTTCAGGTGGATTCCGAATCACCGATATTGATCTGCTACACCCAATGGTCTCTTTTGTATAACCTTTGGTTGTAAACAGAAATCGAATATAGGTCGATGCTTATAGGATTCAAACCTGTAACTCTTGTGTTAAGAGCAAGCACGTCATTACTTACTACAACTATAACTATTATTTGTATTATAGTTTCCATATATTAGGATAATTAATTTAAGACGAACATAATAAGCATTTAAAAGGCATGTCATCGATGATGTCAACAAGAAACAGCTCGTAACAGCGTTAAGATAGTTATTACTCGCACACTTATCTTTGCATTCAATTAAATTGCGCTACAATAGTTGAAATGTAATGAAGGAAAATGATAACCTAATTAAAATACATAGAAGATGTCATCGATGATTGCAAAGGATTTGTATTCAAAATAATTTTTTTAACAATTAAACAATTCCAAAATTATGTTCAACTATTGCTGAATTACCAATTGGAATATCGCTATGGCATAACCTATCACAAAACAATAAACCTTGTGCTTCAGTAAATGAAATGAAATGTTCTCTTTAAGAGTATTTGGGATCATTATCTTTTCACTTTTTGAATTTAAAATCAAAATATGTTAAAAGTCATTTTACACGACAGCAATATCGGCAAGCGGCTTTCCTTTCATGTAATTCTCATAACAACTCAATATTTGTTCTTCTCAGAAAGGCATCCCTGCTAATTGCAGGACAATAAAACAAAACAACCATTTCTTCCAAATAATACTCAACAAACTAGGATTGATTTGGACCAGGTCTAGGTCGAATAGCATCACTTAAGCGATACACCCAGCTATAAACAAGGGATAATTGCATTGTTTTATTACGGTTACAGTGATTTAAGGAAATTTTAGTGTCCGCCAAAACATAGATTTCTTCGAAGACTGTCGTTAAGTAAATATTGAAGGTAAAATTGTTGTCATTCGAACAGGTAATTTACTTTCGTTTAAAAGAAAGCAATTAGACAATAAGACAAAGTTTTTGGAATTGTCCCCCTTGTTAGGGTGAGACACAGTTAATGCGGAGAATTTTAAATGTTATTTGGGGATATTGTAGGGATTAGTGATATAAGTGTAAAATGAAGGATTTATTCCAAAAATACTTAACCTAACAAATGCACTCGAAAATGCGCTACATCATGATTTCCTTTACAATTTACACCACTTAACTGACCTCCCATTAGGAAAAATACTTTATGGGAAAAAGTCCTTCTGGTCTGTATTTTCCTTCCTGCAAAACACCCACCAGCAGATAATAGGCAACAGAGAGAAAACAGACATATAATAATAACAGCGCAACTATGCAACTCAACTCTAGTATGACTGAATGGATTTCCTCTTTTTACTCTACCCTCCAGTCTATATTGTGTCCTTTATTTTCTCGATGGACTTAACCTAAAAACTGCCTTCATCACCCGCACATTTCCCATTTTTAAGGATACAAAAAAGTCTCGTATCCGTTTTTGAATGTTCGCCCAATGAATGGGATTTTGTGCTTTGTTACCATTCTGGCGAGATTTATTCCTTTCGATTATCCTGGAATGACATTTACGTGATGATTTGAATATGGGTTGAGATTTTCAGAGATGATACGAAAACTCAATGGTGACGTGAATGAATTTAACTGAGCCTGGTCGGTCGGCCGGTGATGAATGGACAGTGTCATGGGAATTGAGAATGAATCTTTGGTTTGTTGCGGGTACACGCTCCCCCATAGGTGAAAATTTCAATTTTATTTGTTTCGGAGATGAATTTGGTTTAGGTTTTCTAAGGTAAATTGGGTTAGAATTAATTTCTTGGCAGAATAACAGTGAACATCATTTTGCCAAAGCTCAGCGGAGTCCCTTTGATGCCCTTGGCAGGAAGGCAAAACAAGTAAGAACGGTAGAAGATAGGGAGATTGAACGAACCGTCGCTGGATGGCTTTAATACGGGCGTCATGAAAATAAGACCAAACACAATTTGTTTGCTAAAGCCTTTGTACCACAAGCGTTGTAACGACAGGATCGGCAAACCATTAGTTTATCATTCGGATATTACCTTTGATGGGCTAATAAATGTAAATTGTCAATCTAACCAGTCAACGAAATCCCTACTCTTGAGAGGCATCAATCGACTAATATCAGAAGTATACCATCAAACAACATTTGGTAAGTTAAGATCACCGAAGACCAATAAAACTAATTTCAAAAACGCCAACCTCTTTGCACACTTCTTCAGTAAATCCTTCTTTCGACCCTGATCCCGAACTAATCGCAGCCAGTATCAACGGGCTTGAGGACGACTTCAACCCAGGTCCTGACGGCATTCTGGCTATCGTTCTGAAAAAGTGTGCCATGCATCGAATTAAACCCCTTACCTTGCTTTTCCGCCTCTCGGTCACTCAACGGGGTTTCCCTCATTTATGGAAAAACTCGTATATTATTCCCATCTTTAAAAAAGGTTGCAAGAACGATGTGTCCAACTACAGACCCATCGCTTAATTATCATCCATACCTAAACTATTTGAACCACTATGATTCCATGTTCTTCCACTGTAAGTCTATCTTCTCCCTCTCCCAGCATGGCTTCCTCAAAGGAAGATCTACAACCACCAACCTTACTGACTTCATCACCAAAACACTATGTGCCATGGAAAACGGTAAAGATGTTGATGTTATCGCCACCGATTTTAGTAAAGCCTTCGACAAGATCTCCCATAACATTATCTTGTTCAAACTTGATCGCCTAGGCTTCCCCTCCCGATTCATCTCCTGGATTCGATCCTACCTCAACAACAGTCAGTACAATGTTCTTTTCAGCTCATCCATTTCTAACCCTATTGTCGCTCGTTCCGGCGTCCCCCAGGGCAGCCATCTCGGTCCATTAATTTTCATCCTTACAATAAATGATGTTGAATGTGTCATCAATCACTCAGAGCTGTCCATTTATGCTGATGACATGAAAATAATTGAACATATCTCCTCCACAACCGACTCTCTTTTCCTGCAAAAAGATCTCGATTCCTTCACCACATGGTGCATGAAAAATTTTCTTGAACTCAATGTCTCCAAATGCCAGTCCATCTCTTATTCCCGCAAGCATCTTACCACCACCCCGAGGGTCTACATGCTTACCGACGTACCAGTCCATATCGTTACCTCTTTGTGTGACCTAGGAATAATCTGTGATAGTGAACTCAATTTCCGTTCCCATATTCATAGCATAATTAACAGAGCTAACTCCGCGCTAGGGTTTGTGAAGCGCTGGTCTAGAGAGTTCTCCAATCCTTATGTTTCTAAATCTCTCTACATTTCCTTCGTTAGACCTCTCCTTGAATATGCCAGCCAGGTATGGTCACCTACACAAACAACTCACATTAATAGGATTGAATCTGTCCAGCGTAGGTTCATTCGCTTCGCTCTACGTAATCTTCCGTGGGTAGACAGATTCAACTGTTAGACTTACAACCTTTAAGTAAACGTCGTGATGTTTCCGACATTCTCTTCATTCATCAGCTATTAACTGGTGCCATAGACTGCCCTTCAAACCTGCAATCTTTACCCATCTATACCAATCCCCGCAACCTTAGGTCCACTCCCCATTTCCGACTCGACCGCCATCGCACAAACTACGGTCAACGTGAGCCAATTACTAGGATGCTTTGAAAAGTCAACGACCTTTCCTCCTTTGACTTCCATCTGAGTAAATCATCCCTTCACAAAGCTTTATATCTTGATAACGCCCATCTTGATAGGCTTTTTTAATTCTTCTTCCTTCCAGCCCGTATCTACTTTAATTAGAGCTCATATTGTAGCTTTTACTATTTATTTATTATGTCATCATTTATTATAGCTTGTAGTATTAGTATTATGTTATAGCTTGTAATTGTAGTATTGTTATGTAATAGCTTGTTTTAAGCTGAAATAAATAGTAATTCGTTCGATATTTGAGGCAAAAAGTTTAAGCAAGTTTGTTTAGGATAAGGTGGTGGCCATCAGCAAGCCGACCAGCCTCCATAAACATAAGAAAGGTCCGTTGTTTTACCACATCCGCTAGAACATACCTGAATATTAGTTTAGGGTTTATTTAGAACCAGCCACAACTATTAATAAACCTGAGAAGCTTTTTCAACTCTTTATTAGTAACATCGTAGTCCTCAGAGGAACTATAAGCCTAAAGCTTTGCTCCTTCTCCTGACAAGGCCCGGGCAATCATATAGTAAATTGTAAATATTTTCCACTTCTTTCTCGTTCAGACAACTTTTACCCAAGTCGTTGGTGGGGATGCGTTAAAGTTTTGCGAGTCTTCCAAAGAGACAATAGCCAGTAATGACTGCCACAATATTTCGGAGATCGGTGCAGTTTCTACTTTAGCAGGAAAGCCGTTCTCTTAATATCCCAACCAGGTCATAGCTGCCTTAACATACCGCATGTTGTCCATCTGTTCTTTGAATAGCCTTGACGTCAACTTCTCTTTTCACTGACTCTAGAGGCCCGTGGATCGACCTATCTATACAAGAAGTGTTCAGTTGAGAACTTTTCTTTGCAAATGTATCAGCCGCGTAAATGTATCAGCCGCGTAAATGTATCAGCCGCTTCATTCCCCTGTACCTCACTATGACCAAGGCCCAGCATAGAGTTACCCTGTGTATGGCTTCTAAATTCAGGAGACTATTCTGACACCTGCGTACCAGCTGTGACCTTATTACGTTTGAGTCCAGCGCCTTTATTGCCGCTTAATTGTCGATATAATTTCATTTGTCGCTACCATTAGGTAGGTAAGATCTCTGCTTGACACACTGCAGTAGTCCGGCAATCTATATTGACTACGTATGTTTAGGCAACTTCAATATACCCCAGCTTCCACCCTGTCCACCACTTAAGCTCTATCAGTGAAGACCACTATATCCGGCATGGTGACACCACCATCCTCCTCCCACTTCTTCCTGCCTGGACTTATAGTAAAGAAGGTTTTCCCAAACTTTACTGTAAGGGCAGTTTAGTCGGTGCTCTCTAGCAGGCGGCCTCCAGGATAGATCTAAAGTATAGTGCTATAGCCATGGTTAGAATTTATCCAACATTTAGACTCTTTCAATCTTAAGTCGCCGGTGGAGTAAGTGATAGCGGGTCGGCACATCAATCCGGAGGTCCCAGGTTCAAATCCCACCGACGGCGACCCATGGTTGTTTTCAGCTAACAACAGATTACGATAAAAAGGCCCCCATGGGTTGCAGAGTAAATGTGAGTGGTTCGTAATCCAGTTTAAATTTGTTATCGTTGTCTCGAATTGACTGAAATTTGTCTCCCGCCCCATGCTGCACGAGGAGTTAGGGCAACTAGACCGAGAGAGAGAGGATGCTATGGCGCCACGTGCAATTATATTTTTATAATGGACGTCAAGTGGTATAAGGTGGAGCATAGTCTCCAAAGACACGGTTGGCGTTGTGCTAATTGCTCCTGAGATGCTAAGACAGGCAGCTATTTGAATTTTGATTTACTTCTTAATATTGTTCAGCTTCTCTATAGCAGTACACCAAACTACTATTCCATATTAACACAAACCGAAAATTTTTAAAAAGTCTATTCCACTAATATTTGCCTTATTAGGCTACCGCGGTTTCGCGTCACTCCCGTAGGCATCTTCAGACCGACTGCCTACGGGAGTGAGGCGAAACCGCGGTAGCCTAATAAGGTAAATATTAGTGGAATATACTTTTTAAAAATTTTCGGTTTGTGTTAATTTTGAAAATGGAATTCCACCAAGAAATATCGGTTACGTCAATTAACATTCTATTCCAAAAATAAGAATTGTTCTCCACACATCTTCTTGCAAGGATGGAACGCTACCGACGTTTTTTTACGCGCTCCTCTATTTTATTACCTCAGTTTAGTTTGGAGTCGAGTATAACACCTAAGTACCCGGCCTGACTGGTTAGTACTGGGTACTTCCGTCCAATTTGGTAAGCTAGAAGGATTCAATCATTCTCTTGCTTGTGCAGAGGACTACTTCCGTCTGCTGTGGGTTAACCGATACGCCGCAGATGACTGACCTGCGGGTTTTACTCAGAGCTCTTTCCGCTAATTCGCTAATTGTGCTTAGAAACTTTCCTGATACCAATCAGGACAGGTCGTCTGCTTAAGCCACCACCTCTAACCCATCATCTGCGAGTGAAACCAAGATTTTATTAACTGCTAAGAGCGTGAGTAATGGTGACAACACACCCTTCTTCTACATACGGCTCTGTCAGCCCCTTGTTTGTCCAATTTTGTGTGGATCGTTTTAAAGCATGACGGATAAGATTCCATCTATTTCTACCGACTTTGTATAGGAACTATCGCTACAGCTTAAGAAGGAGAGCACATTGCGGCTACTTGTAAGAATCTTTTTCGATCTAGCGGCCTCATTTGCACACTCAATGTATTCGCAGTATTTCTGCCATGACGGAGACGGTGTTGATTGAGCGGCACGACCCCCACACCATGTTCCGGATTCGAGACTTGGTCACCCCGAATTTAAAAAAAGTCCTCTTCATCTCTGGGCTATTTTTAAGCTCACTGAAATGCAAAACAAGGCATTCAAGCTTCCTCACTTCCCTTACCCTAATTCCTTTCCCACCAAGGCCATGCCAAAATATCAAAGGGTTTTAACCTAGCTGTTACAAAGATCAAGAAATAGCTCCTCATTTGCGTTCCTGTTTCCGAGCCCAAACTTCCCCATTATTTGTTCCAGGCCGATATTGTTTTTTTTTATTTTTTATGATAATACCAAAGTTCAGGGGATGCCCGACGATGCTAAAGCATCGAATAGAATTAAGAACGAGGGAAATGGGTAATTAAACAGAACTGAGTTTTGGACGTGTTAAACATCATAATTTGCTCTGCAACAGGCGAGGATCATAGAAATATCGTTATTTAGTGATCCAAAGCAAATATGCGTTCTCGGTTGATTTTTGTAGAGTTTCCAGAAAAACTCATTGCCAAAATAAGCAGAATACGCAAAATAAAGTGTTCTGTCATCCGCGAAAGTAGGAGATAAAAGGTCATTAATAAACAGGAGAAAAATTCTCCACCGCCTACCGATGGATCTTTTTGGAAAGCAAACCACATCCACGTCTGGCATTAGGCTCAACCCAGTCCAGACTTGGAAGAGTAGCGACTATGGACACCCCAAAATTCTGGACGATAGAGCTCTAACATACATTGACTACACCACACCCAAGTCTTTCTTTAATTCTAAATTTGCCGGAAGGGGAGGAAAGTCCTCCTCAATGGGGAGAGTCAGTGCATCTTTACACTGACGGTTCCATGTTGGCAGGTAGAGAGGTTGGAGGTAACTCTTCGGAGCATCTAGACCTAGCATTTCAGTCCACCTTGGCTGTTAAGGTAGCCGTAGACCGTCTGAAGAACTTAACGCTGCCTATAGGTGATATCTATATCTTCTCAGTTAGTCAGGCTGCGATTAAATCCCTAACGGGATTGTATACGACTTCCAAAATGGTCATAGCATGCCGCTCAACTCTGAACGACATGTCCGA
Organism: Leptarthrus brevirostris; assembly: GCA_964036015.1. Classification (NCBI taxonomy): domain Eukaryota; kingdom Metazoa; phylum Arthropoda; class Insecta; order Diptera; family Asilidae; genus Leptarthrus; species Leptarthrus brevirostris. The sequence goes on from OZ038373.1 coordinate 15,626,286, forward strand.
GCGTCTGAACGTAGGCCTTATATATCGTTACCGGGGCATAGTGACATTCCGGGTACATGTAGGTCTGCTCAGCTAGCGAGAATCGGTACCACTCTTTTCGACTCGGATGTAAATCACCAGATTGGCAAGCCGCTAATTATATGCAAGTTGGAGATTACACAAGCATCCCTCAGGATTGCAAATGTTAGATGTTAGAGGGAACACACCTGCTGTCCCCTTCTTGACCTAAAGCAGACAAGAGAACTCATCTTGCTCGGACGAAATATTGTAAGCGTTTTCGTGGCCCACATTTTTGGCCATTGTCTCATAGGTAGACACGCCAACAGATTTGGAGTGCTTTCAAATCACTTCTGTAGGAGTTGCCAAGATGAGGAGGAAGTGGAAACTAGACTCCACTTCCTCTGCAACTGCCCGGCTCTAGCCAACCGCAGGAACAAATTTTAAGGCTTTTTCGAAGAGTTAACCGAATTTGGTTCTACTGATATCAGGGACCTAGTTCGGTTTGTCAGGAATTCTAAATGGTACCCGGCTACGTGACTGGACTGCAACATTTTGCACTAGACAACAAGACTTGTTGGCTCCGTGAAAACTTGTTTCTTCTGGGGAAATTTATAGGGTTGAGTGCATGTCCTCAGCTGTGGTATCACAATAGGCCGTTTTGGCCACTCTAACCTAACCTGAAAGAAACAAATAAGATAGATAATAGAACAGAACCCTTAGGTACAGAGAGGTTTGAAATAATCTTGTGATACCTTTGCGAGCCTTGTCGAAGCTCTCGCCAGGGAGTTATTAAATCCGCATACTCGGTCAGCGCACAGCATTGAATTATTGAGATATTACGCACCCTGGGCCGGAACTTGGTAACAAGAATTCGTTCTGATTTAGCTAACCAGCTAACCAGTGGTATTGACACGAATCTTACAGACTGCCAAACAAAAGCAGTGTCTAAGCGTAGTACAATGTGGACATCCGCATATATATTGACAGCCGGGTCACAGGGACAGGCGGTCATTAAGGCGCTAGAAGATGTGGCGGTACAATCGAAGTTAGTGTAATTATGCAAGAACAGTCTAGGCGATATTTTCAGATATCAAAAGGAGACCCTATGCTGGGTGCCTGGACATAGGAGTATGCTAGGCGATGAGAGAGCGGATGAATTGGTGAAGGAGGGTGCTAAGATGGATAGTTCTGAAGTGATTACATGTGTGAAAATTCCACTCAATATCTTTTAGACAGATATTACGAGTGACGCCTACATTAAGGCTAATCATCCTTTTTAGGCCGTCAAAGGAGAACTAGGGTACGTTTTAGTGGCAACAAAATCGACGCTAAGAACCTAGTAGGGGTTAAACTGGGACACTGGCAAACATAAAGGAGTCTAAACTGCCGATGGAGTTATCCCGTGCTCCATAATACTACCAGTCTGTCTCTGATATTAAATCTGTCAAAAACTTTATGCAAAATATTTTATAAAATTTACTCCAGTAGGTTATTAGTTTTTGAATGTAATCCATTAGAAGCATTTTTCTAATTACAGAAATATCACCGGTTTATTCGACATTTTTGGATTTATTTACAAAACATGGAATGACTTAAAACTCACGCAATTACAACAAAGGATATTTCAATTACTAACTTCTCCATATTTGCATTATTTCGCTCTTTATTTCAATTATAAAAGCAAAACCGTCCACAATGGCCTTATTGTTTCCAAATAAAAATAGGAAAAAAAAACAAACAAAACATTCGCACTGAAAGTAAAGTCGGGAGCTTCTGGATACCTGCCGCCTACTTCTTACACCAATGGCGTTATTATCTACCTTTCATCCTTTCACATGGAATTATTGAAAGGACCCACAATGACGAGTGGAATACATTTTTCCATTTTGCCATATATCAAAGCGACGAGCCAAGAGTCTGCATCAAAACGAAAATTGTTCTCGAAGTTGATGAAAGCTTCTTTAGTCCTTTCACAACTTTATTATCCTTGCCTCGCCCATATTCTCTTCACCTATCCTTCCCTTCTTTTTCCGTTCATATCATCAATCTACCCCTTCATATCCTTGCCGCTGTGTCCTTTATTATACTCAAAGCATTCGAGGGATTTGTTCAATTCACGAAACTTTAAATTTTCTCTGTTTCGGATTTCATTCAACTTTCACAAAGTGAATTTTCAATGTGAGCTTCCAGTGAGTCCTGGAAGCTTTGTGCACTGAATTCGTATTGTTTTTCCACTGTATGAGAGGCACAATTATTAGAGAAAGCTTTTTACTGCAATTGTTCGATGCTCTCAGTGCTTCATAAACGAAGCATTTTAGATGAAAATAGTTCTAGGATTTGTTGGAGTACAGTAGAAATAGAATAGCAACTCCTGGGCTCCGTTAAAACAGAATTCTACAGACAATAGAAAAGGACTGCTTTCTACTTTCTTTGAAATCTCAGGCTATGAATGGCCGACATACCTTCTCTGCGATTCGGAGTGGGGATGGAGGTAAATAACGCTGCAAGATGATAAAATCTCATTCAAATCATTTTTGTTTTCTGATGATTTTGAATTATGTCTTTACGTGTGCAATCTCGGTCATGAGACATCTTTATGCAATTCTCAATTTCTATCTAAATTTTAGAACGAAAAAGTTCTAATTTAATATTATTCCAATCAAATTATGTTCTGAATATAAATTAATTATGAAAGTTGAACCGGATGTCGTCCCAAGTGTTCTAATGTCATCACCAGATGGCAGCACTTACCAACGAGTCGATTTGGAATCTAATGTTTTTAAAAACCTAACAAACTTAAGTAAGTTTACATAATTATGAGTGTTGTTGTATATATTCCTTTTCACATTTAAAAATATAAAGAGTGACCCTTTTTAACTGACGTCCCAAAAACAAAGAGGTTCTAAGTTCGATGCGTTTATTTTTTTTAGTCTGTTTTTCTATGTCGGGCATAATTATGAAACGCGTTGACCGATTTGGATGATTTTTTTTTGTTAGGTCGAGTATGTTCCCCGATTAATACCATATCAAAAAATTGTTTGGGGAAGTGGGCATATGGGTTGAACCTAACTTTACAAAGCATGTACCGATTTGGAACATACGCGTCGAACTAAGAACCTCTTTATTTTTGAGAACTCGGTTAAAAAATTATATTATTAGGTGGGCAACTAAGTTCTCGCTGTTTTTTGCTGAACTTTCAACTTTATTGTAAGAAAACGGTTACAAATGAATCATTCAAAGTATTACCCATCGCTAGTTACAACTTTTTCCTATCTTTCAGGCAGACCTCGAATACCGTTACGGTAAAAGTATTCATCGTTTTAGGTTACCCACGAATCAAGCCATTTTTTGATGTCTTCATATAAGTGGAACTGCTGATCAGCCAGACCATGTGCCATCGAACGAAACAAGTAATAATCGGACGGCGCAATATCTGGGGAATATATCGGGTGGGGCAGGACTTCCCATTTCAGCGTGTCCAGGTAGGTTTTAACGGATTTGGCAACGTGAGGCCGAGCGTTGTCATGCTGCAGAATTACTTTTTCGTGCCTCTGATCATATTATAGCCGTTTTGAAGTCGATACCGTTCTCCGGTGATTGAATGCTCGACTCAATCGCATCAATTGAAGTCGATACCGTTCTCCAGTGATGATTTCGTTCAGTTTCAACAGCTCATAATAAATAACACCGACCTGGTTCCACCAAATACACAGCATAACCTTGACTTTCCCTTCTGTGTGTTTCTGTAATGAATCCATTTTTCATCACCCGTCACGATGCGATGAAGAAAACCCTTCCTTTTTTGCCGCTGAAGCAGTGAAAAAACGACGCTCAACGTCCCTTGGCTTCAAATCTTAAGGAACCTAAGTTTCTTGCTTGTGAATCATTCCCAACGCATGCAATCGCTTGGAGATGGCTTGCCGCGTAACTCCTAATGCTAAAGCAAGCTCTTCTTGCGTTTGGCACGGATCCTCATCGAGCAATGCCTCCAATTCAGTGTCTTCGAAGGTTTTCGGCCTTCCTTCACGCGGGCGATCTTCAACATCGAAATCACCGTCTTTGAAGAGACGGAACCAATCACGGCACGTTGTTTCACTTAGAGCAGTATCATCGTAAGCTTTTTGGAGCTCTCGATGTGCTTCAGCCGCCGTTTTTTTTGAATGAAAAAAGAAAATCAACACATACCGCAAATGACGATTATTTTGCCCAAAATCAGACATTTTCACTCAACTAAAAGTATATCACACAAAAAAAAAAATCACTAATGTGTCAAAGCGGTTTGTTTACCATATGCCTATGCTTGTTTAATGACGTTTTGGATATGTCAAAATCGACCAGCACTTACTGCTGAAGCAATCTATTGACAAACAGCGAGAACTTAGTTGCACACCTAATATAATTATAATTTAACACTAAAAGTGTAAAAAATATGCGTTAAAATGTAAGACTGGTTAAATTCATCGTAAAAAAATCTCAAACCCCTACAGTTTCTAGAGGGATGGCCATAGACCCCCCGTCTACCAGTTCCTTCATTTTTGTACATGACGCACCTTTATATTCTAAAAACTGGTAAGAGAAAATATCTACAAACTGAAAAAAGAACATGTAAGTCAAATCAGTGGTTCTCGAGTTATAAGTAGGTATACTAATCGAAACGGACAGACAGACAAAGAAACTTTGATTTTATAATGAGTGGAGAAGAGAAGAAAAGAGTTCAAAATGAGAGTCAGTATACGAAGGTAGATAAGAACGAAGATGATGAGATTTCGGAAAATAATTGTTTTGTAATTAATCAAATCCAAATAAGCAAAGCAATAAAACTAGCAAGGGAAAGCAGCGCGAGAAAATTTGAATGAACTAAATTTTAAACAAAATAAAAAATTCAAAAAGCAATATGGTACTTACCTTTTGATTTAACTTGTCGCTTCAAAATTATTTGTCTCCTCCTCGCCGATCCAGATCCTTCCCGTCCTAAACCTCTTTTCTTTTTGCTCCGCAATCCGCTTCGCTGCCAAAAACTTTCACTTTGCCTTGAGTTGCACAACACTGAGCCTGAGCGCGTTAAGACGGGAGGCGCGAAGGCTTTTCAATAGGGCTAAGTCAACAAAAACAGCTGAGGATTGGACCGCCTACAAAAGGGGTCTAAAAGAGTATAAAAACTCCATTAAAAAGTGGCCCCCTTTGTCTGAATGTGTCTCGCTGTACTCGACTATCTGCGCTATTTCCGCAATCATTACACCTAGGTCGCGTGATTCCTGGAGCACCACACCCATAGCACCTTACATTGCACCCTTGGTTCCGACAAAAACGAGCGAAATGACCGAGACGTCCGCATCGAAAGTATTTGGGATTGCTTCTTCGTTCAGAGATTGGTTGACGTATGCTAGGTCTGGCTCAAGGAACTGAGCGTTTCGTCTCGATGGTGGATGTACATAAGCTTCAACCGAGGTTCGGATAGATTCTAATCGACGTCCTAGCTCAACTAACTCTGTTACGGTTTTGACTTCAACTAACCCTAATTGAGTCTGGTAAAATGGGTTGATGTTGCGCTTTAATATTCGGAGCTGCTGAGCTTCAGTTAAAGGATCAGATAACCGTGAAAACATGCTAGTCATAACCGCTACATACATCCCGATCGACTCATCCCTGCCCTGTGTTCGTCTTTCTATTTCTTCGATTAATCGGTCATCGTAGTCGTATGGGAAGAATTCCTTTTTCAGATCTCTGACTAAGTCACGCCAGGTTTGAGATTTGGGCTTGTTCTCCCTATACCAAATTAAGGCTCGGCCTGTGAATAAGTCTAGCGCAGACTGAAACAACTGTCACTTATACCTCGAACTTCAGACAACTCGTTCACGCGTTCCAAAAACGAGTTTAGTGACTGATTATGCTCACCCGAAAACTTCGCCTTCCACTTTCTGTAAGGGAACTCGCGAAGGGAACTCATCGAGAGCTCGTATGAAATTTCCTCTTTATTTAACCTATTAACCTCCATACCGCCGATTTTCAGAGTCTCTTGAAAAGGGTTTAAAAAAAATCCAAGACAAGCGTATTTAAAAAAAATTCCCTAAACAATTCAAAATTGAATCTAAAGTATTATCCACAAAATTATATTTAGATCAACCAATATTTAATAAGGATCACCACGAAATAATCAAAAAATCTAACTTTTCGTCAGTATTTTAGTATCGATAATGTAAGTCTATATGCATTGGAAATATATTTGTATAACGCCATCCAATCTATTCCATTCATCTTATCATAGAAATCCGCCTCTTCCAAAAAAAGATATTCCGACCTATATTCAGCCAAAATAGGACATACCGCAACAAAATTAAATATATTCTCAGGCTCGTCCATGTTACATAGGGAACATAATCCTGTTGTATTCTTCTTCCAGCTCCTAGAATTAAGATCCAATAGTCCTCCTCTAGACAAGAACAGCATTCTGGTAGCAAACCACGGCATCTCATCCGTAAAATATATTGGAACCTCATAGTCAAAATTATAATATTGATCATGAAACGCGGACTGCCTAGCACGAGCCATTAGCTGGTCAATATTATATTTTGCCAACCCAGTTAGAATTTCCTCTTTCTATTCCAGCCAGGTGTCCACATCCATCACACTCACATCGATCGTAACACCAACTCTGTAAGCTAATTTCGGGATGCTGGGCACCCAAAACCTATTAAGTTGGAGGCATTGAAGTGCTAATTTCTTTGGATGGTGGCTCTGACTCATATTTAGTATCTTTGCGATATAGTTTAGATGTAAGTTAAGTGTGTAGAGAAACATCTTGCTTAGTCCAGTCTCCAAGTTAATCATGTAGTTAGGTGTATTTTCAGGGAGTCGATATAGTCGCCTCAAAAGCTTCTCCACCTCTTCAAACTGTTCGAACCATATCAGATAGCGTAACATCTTTCCTATTTAAAAATTTACTCCAAGTGTTATGTATGCTATATTTCGCCATCCGTAATCTTTCTGATAGGTGTTCATGGAAACCCAAGTTGCCTTTAAGGGTGACTGCTAAGTATTTATAACTATAATTTCTCGCACGCTTTCCTTGAACATTAGAAATCATAATTTTCGACTTTGTCAGATTGACACTTAAGTTCCATCTGCTACTGTATCCTTCAAGCCGTGTAATCGATTCTCGACTTCCTCTAAGTCATTCAGAAACAGGTTGAATAGTAGAGGGCTCGGTAAATCCCCCTGCCTTATCCAAATGGAAACATCAAAGTAGTCAGATAGTTCGCTTCCACTCCACACTTCTGCCCTCGTTCCAGTACATTGACAAATTTATTCGAGACTCCAAGGTTTAGAAGTTTAAAAAATAGCGCAGACCGATCTATTGAATCAAAAGCAGCTCTCAGGTAGACAAAGAAGGCATAAACTTTTTTATTTTTCTTCATTTGGTACATCTTAATTACACTGCATAAACTGAAAATGTTATTTACAGTTGAGTGCTATTTTCTAAAGCCGGCATTCGCTTAAAACACTATGTGTTTCCACCCACAGAGATAGCCTCTGAAGAAGGATTCCTGTGAAAATCCTACAGACACTGTCTATTAAACATAGACCACGGTAATTAGCAGGGTCGTCAACAGCGCCCTTCTTATGTAGCGGATATATTATCGAGTTCTTGAATGAATCTGGAATAAATGAAATATTCAAAAAACTTGCAGTTGTTAGTGAATCCAGTATTCCATAATAGAACTGAACCTTTAGAACGTAAGTCAATATACGCCGGACGGTATTGGTGGCGTGTGCAAAAGAACGGCGGACCGTTTTATCAGTTACGGCCAGGACATAACAGATGTCTCATCACTGGCGAAAATCGTCGAAACTAATTGCTCTGGAATTGGAGTTCATGTGATATCAAAATACGAAATAGACAAAATCGTAGAAAGCTTGCCAAAAACAGTTCAGCTATTTAAAGGGACATTGAGTGTTCACCAGGTGGTATCAGGTGAACATTTTTCAACTTTGCACATGCGGACAGGAAATTGAGAATGATATTGACATCTTTTTCAACAACTCGGAGAAGTTTCAAGTTTCTGAAGTTTATTCGAGATCGTTATCTGAATCTGAATCACAATATCACGGTCCAATCAGAAAAGGCTCATTCGTGATGGTGAATTTTCCTGGTACAAAAGGAAAAACATACAGGTATAAAAGAAACCTCAATTATTTGTCCTGAAATTATAATATTCGTATTTAATAACACCGAACAACTTATATTTTAAATACGTTAGCCTATGTCAAGAAGATCCGGATGTGGACAGCGGAGAAACGGAAGTCAAAGACTGTCACTGTCACTGAAGAGCACGAACAGAGGAAAAACGACTTTCAAATTGGTAGAAGATGACGTTTCCTATGTAAAGGAGTCGCAAATCAATAAAGTGTTGAAACCGCCAACACTCTCTCATCTGGAGGGACAACAAGTTTACATTTTTGACAAAAAAATTGACGTTTACGAACTTTAGAGTTTAGACTTTCGTTTATGCATTCCTTGGGTGTTTTCTTATTTTTTTTCTTCTAAATTTTAGTTTTTTTACATATTAAATATAATGTTTTTCTTTTATTTTCTTTGAACCAAAAAGACTGAAATGTGGTTTCTAAAGTTTTTTTATGAGTTTTTATTGCGGTAATTAATTTTTATAAATAGTCTTAAGAAAGAATAATGAATTGGTAAAACTTTTTGTGAATACATTTTGAATACTGAATTCCAATAAAAAATGAGCTCATTTTTATGTATATTGTCGTTTGCGTGGAGAGGGTGTCAGTAACGTGTTCACGAAATACAGAAAATTCGCTAGAAAACGCTTGATAGTCGGTATATAGCGTGTTCCAGTAAAAAACTGTACATTATTTCACACGACAATCCGAATTAAACTGTTATTTGTAAAAAAACAAGTAAGTCAATGGTCAATTTTCCAAAAGTTTTTCGACAGTTTCCGTAGAATGACCCATATATAAGTAACAAGACGTATTTATTGCTACGATTGATCTACCTTGGCGTATAGATCCATAAAAATATAGACACTTCCAAATAAATCAATAAAATTCGTATAAACAATTCCACTTTATTTCATGCAAATGAAAGCCAAATACTCAGAAATACTCAAAAAATATATACAACGTCAACAAAAAATGTAAACAACCAAGGAATTAGCTAAGAGAAGAGCTGAGGTTATCCGGCGTGAACGTAAACAAAAACAGCTGTGCCTTGTAACTGACTTGCACAAAATAATTCTCCATCAACATTAGCGCTATCAACAAATTACGTTCGTTGCAATAAATGTGAGAATTCATCCAGAAGAAACTAGGTCAGACTGTGAGGTGGGTCAGTTATTGAATTGGATTGCTGAGAATTCATCATCATTCGCTATACCCCTCTTAAATGAATTCATTTATCGGTTTATCAGCTTCCAATTTTAACAAGATGAACAATAGTAAGTGAAACAACGCTGTGCAAACGTGGTCGCGAAAGTAAGTTTTTCTTTAGTGCCAATTTTTAAATATAATCGCGCGGGAATCATAATTTGAATAGCTAAGTGTTGAGGTGTAAAGTGAAAGTTATAAAACCAGTGAAAAATTAAAATTATTAAAAGTGATAAAGGTGGTATGGTGCGTGAAAATTTAAAACAAAACCGAGAAAAAGTGTGCAAAAGTTTAATTTAAAGAAAGAAAGTTGTGGTATTTAAGTGTTGCCTGAAAACAAGAGGAATTATATTCATGAGAAATCATACTTACTGGTGAGTTTTAAACGTTTACTGACTCTTTGGTATTAGTATTTATTTAGAATTTATAGAAATTTATAAAATGTAAACAAAGTGTGAATAACAAACGCTGCTTTGCCAGGTACGTAACATTCGACTGTCGTCACGATGTTGTGATACAAAGTTGCGTCAACATCCAAAGCATAATTCTGCTGTTGACATTTCAAAATTGAAATTTTAAAATTGTATTCAAATTTTGTGATATAATAATAATGTTTTAATTAATTCATCCATCTAACATTAAACTTATTAAATACTTGAACATGCATTCTATGAGATTAGACTAGTAATAAAAGAGATCTGTACAAATCTTTCCTTGAATTCATCAAATTTGAGAAAGAAAAAGAAAAAATAAGAAAAGAAAAATTAAGACTATAAAACTTTTGACAAACTTTGGTAAACTAAGAGTATGCTTATATAATATGAATAGATGGTGATTATATTACATTATTAATAACGGGAAAAGTAAAATTAAAAAATTAAAATTCGTGAAGGTAAATAACTTAACGAAACAAAAGAATATGAAAACAGGACATCTCTATGGGCTTAATCTTCTAAGGCTTGCCATCAATCTTGGCTTACAAGTTGTATTCAGCGATAAGTAAATTCCGGTACTGCATTGCTTGATGCACGTAGAGAAATAGCGCATCCCAGTTTTCACCATTTAGATACCTAATAACTTCTTCTTTAGTTAATGTCGTCTTATCAAATGCCTGGAGACGAAACTCAGCTAAGATAGGGCACACAGCCATAAAGTGTAAGACATCTTCATTCTCATCCGTGTCACACATTGAGCATTTTGAGCTTCCGCTAGTATTCCAAGGACTTGCATTAAGCAACATGAGACCCCCTCTGCACTTAAGAATTCATCTCACCTTCCGCAGAGAATATGCATCGAGTAGATATGTGTTTTTCACTTGATAATTTAATTCCTTATAAAGCCCATGTCGAATGCTTTGTCGTGCTCGTTCTGTGCTGTAGTTTTGCATAAAGGTAATTTCCCTTTCCAGTATAGTAAATAGTGATTGAGACGGGTCGTTATAGTGACATCGCGTTTTTGTTCTTATTCTGACCAATCTTCACGCCACCATACATTCTTCTCCATTATTTTCCTTGCTAAGCGCTTAGGGAGTCTTTCTTCGCCCATGTTTAGTAGTATTTTTCTAATATATTGAAAATGACAACTGAGGGTGTGAATATATAGATCCGGGAGACCTGTTTCTAGCCTAATCATGTAATTTGGAGTAGAGGAGGGAAGACCCAATAATTTCTTAATGAAATATCTCTGCAGTTTTTCAACATCCTCATATTGCTGGTAACCCCACAGCCATAGCACATAATCGCTACAGATACCGCCTTGTACACTTGGACCTTGGAGGAGGTAGGCACGGAGTATTGTTTAAGGCGTTTAGGCCCCACGTTGGGGTCACTGAACCCGAATCCAGTGTTCGCTAACCCTTAAAAGACATCTAGAGGTCATTTCAAGGTCATTTTGAGGTTAATTTGAAAAAAATCAGAGAAGCTGTCAAAAGATCTGAAAAATCGGGGAGATTTTAGTTTCCGTGGCACACCGATTTGACGATGAATTTTGATAAAGCACCCCAAAATAAAACGAAAATAATAAATACATTTTTTTGATAACTGGCTTAGTTTTGGAGATATTCGATCTTAAAATTTTAAAAACACATCACTTCACGACTTGTCAAAAGAGGTGCAGTTATTAATTAGGCTTTTAGGTGTTTTATTAACTAACCAATGAAATATATGCCTCTGCCGCCCCTCCCCCCGCAAGTTAATAAAAGAACTAAAAGACTTATTTATACGCCTTTTCCTCCCAGAAAGTTTAATAAAAAAGTTCGCGCTATCTTTAAGTTCGGCCATTTTGACGTTCTTAAAATTTCAAGATCGAATATCTCCAAAACTAAGTCAGATATCAAAAAAATTTATTTTTTATTTTCGTTTTATTTTGCGGTGTTTTATCGAAATTCATCGTCAAATCCGAGTGCCACGGAAACTAAAACCGTGCCGAAAAATTCGTACATAGGTTTTTTAGGTCGCTGAGTTCGAATCCGGTGTAGGTTTACCTCTGTTCACCCCATGTTCAAGGCCATTTGAAGGTTGAAGTAAGAATAGGAGGTGAAAATATTGGAAAAAATTTATACGAATGCTCACCTGCCTACTTATTGTCTGTTTATCTGCCTGCATTTTTACCTGCACACCTATTTGCTTGTTATTATTATTATAGATTGTATCAAGGACTAATCGCATCCTTTAGTCACTTCAACCAATTTGATCTTTTGTGACCTGATCCAGGTTCAGTATTAGGCTGCCCCGTCAATCTTTAGTTCCCTTATCAGACCTAAAATGTTTCTGGGGGCTGCCTTGGCTATATCTGATGTTGATGGGAAAGCCCCACCAAGGTGTTCAAGCCTGATACGGCCGAGGTCCTCACAGTGACAGAGGATATGTTCCGCTGTCTCTTCCTCTTCTAAACAGAATCGACAGGTGTCATCATCAGCCAGCCCTAATTTTTTTAGGTGGTAGCCCAGGTGACAGTCAGGGCCGTCGACAGAGGGGAGGCGAAGGGGATAAACCCCCCGGGCCCGGGCTTTCACAAGGGCCCCGTCATCTTAGTCATCAACAGAAATTTTTTTCCATTTTAATTATTTATTTAAAAAAACTGTTTCACGATCGAAAAAGTGTAATATACTAGACAGATTTTAAATTGAAAGTCAATCATTCGATTGTATATGGGCACGTAAACGCTTAGTGCCGCGCCAGAAATTCCTTTCGCGGGGGCCCGTATGTGGTACCCCCCGGGCCCGAATTTTGTCTCTACGGGCCTGGTGACAGTGACTAGTTAGAAGTCATGTTATCAGCCGTAAATCTGGTCTGCTGAGTGAGAGCAGCTCCTTCGTTTTTTGTTTTGAGTAGGTTATAAACCTCTTTGCTTGTCTTGACCGTGGGATATTTGTCCAGTGTGGGTGCTTACATTCGTCCTCCCATGACCGGATACGCATTGCTATTCGGCTTTTTGAGTAGCCACAGAATGGCTCCGGTCCAATAAACTGAGAATCCGCACCTTTTTTTGCTAGGTAATCCGCTTTCTCGTTGCTTTCAATGCCCTCGTGCCCTGGTACCCATGGTAGCGTGATGCTGTTGCTCTGGGCCAGTTCTTTAAGAGCAGTGAGACAGTCCCAGACGATTTTAGACTCAAAGGTGTAGGATCCCAGAGCCTTAAGTTCCGCCTGACTGTCGGACATGATATATATTTTAGCACCGCGTATTCCTCTGTTGGAAATTTCACGTGCGCAGATTTCGATGGCATGTATCTCTGCTTGAAAGATGGTTGGTGTAGAACCGAGCGATTTGTACAGTCTTAATCTTGGTCCATAGACCCCGATGCCCGTCCTGTCTTCCATCTTGGATCCGTCCGTGTACCAAACCAGAGATCCCCTTTCAAAGATATGGCTATTATTGAGCCAGTAATCTCTGCTCTCAAGGATCAGCTTGAACGGTATATCAAAGTTGTGCCTCTTCGGATTGATATCTGATATTGAGTTGATCAACGAATTACCCATGAATTCTTCAAGAATTTTCCTATGGCCAGACCAGTCGCCTGCTGAGAGAATATTGGTGCCAGTCAGCCTTATTGTGCTTGAGGCAGCCTCCTTCTTTAAATGTTAATGTAAAAGGGGGAGGTCTAATAGGGCCTCTATAGCTGCCGTGGGGCATGTGCGCATGGCAGCAGTAACTCCTAGACATGCTGACCTCTGCAGTTTTGGCAGTGTGGATCGCGCTGTCTTTTGTTCTACTTTTGGCCACCACACGAGAGCTGCGTAGGTGACCATGGGTCTTATGATTGTTTCATATGCTCAAAGGGCCATTTTGGGCCTTAGTCCCCAGGTCTGTCCAAAGAGTCTTCGGCAGGACCATAGGGCAGTCATAGCCTTTCCTGTAACCCTATTGAGTTGAGGATTCCATGTGAGTCTTTGATCTAGAATTGCTGCTAGATATTTGACCTCACTTGAGAATTCTATCCGTGTTCCTTCAAGAGTAGGAGCGTCTAGCCTTAGGTTGCTTTTTCTTGTGAATGGTATAATGGTTGTTTTACTAGGTTTGACTCTGAGCCGTTCCTTAGCACACCAGGACTGTACCATATTCAGAGCATTTTGCAGTCTTATTGATAGGGTTCTATCCTGCTTGCTCTTGATGGTAATGATCAGGTCATCAGCGTAGCCCTGGCAATCGTAGCCAGCATTAGTCAGTTTGATCAGGAGATCGTCGATAACAAGTGACCAATGCAGTGGGGAAAGAACTCCGCCTGAGGACAGCCTCTAGTGGCCCATACTGTTACCGAATTGTCCCCCAGCCTCGCTGTGATGTTCCGATTACTCAGCATTGCCCCAATCCATCGGACCGTCAGCAGATCAATACCTCTGTCGGTGGCCGCTCCTTCAATGGACGAGAAAGACGTATTGTCAAAGGCACTTTCAATATCAAGGAAAGCACAAACGGCAACGCCCCTACCATTGACATCATCTTCTAGTTTTCCAACCAGATTATGTAGTGCTGTTATAGTTGATTTGCTTACCTGATAAGCGTGCTGGTTAGCATGTAGCGGCGTGTCCTTCAGACAACCGTACCTAATATGTTGGTCAATTATATTCTCCATTGACTTGAGAAAGAAGGATGATAGGCTTATCGGCCGATACGCCTTGGGTTGAGCCGCTGGTCGCCCCCCCCCACTCTTGGGTATAAAAGCTACCCTTACCTCCTTCCATGGATTGGGGATGTAGCTGAGTTGATAGCTAGCCCTAAATATTTTTGTGAGTATTGGCAACAGATCATCTAAGCCCTGCTGCAGAAAAAGCTGGCAAGATGCCGTCACCACCAGGAGATTTGTAGGCTTTAAAGGAGTTAATGGCCCACTTTACTGTCCCGGCTGTGAAGATTTTACCCGAGGTGCTCCACAATGGAAGTGTGTTTCCAAGAGTAGTTTCAGTGTTTCCTCAGAGTCAGTGGTGTAAGATCCATCAGTCCGCTGGAGGAGGTCTATGCCGTTGGAGTGATCTTTTAAGAGTACTTTTTAAAGGCATGCTGTTGCAGGTAGATTGTCAATCTCCTCAGGTTTTCCTCCAGGTTTTCCTCTTGGACCTCCTTAATTCTTCTTTGTACTCAGTCAGGGCCTGCTTGTAATCGTCTCAGGCTCCTGAGCGCTTGGCTTTATTGAAGAGTTTTCTTGATTTAGCTCTTAGTTTGCTTAGTGTCCTGTTCCACCAAGGCACATCTCTAGCTGCCTCTCTGTATTTGACAGGATTACTATTTTCAAATATTTTGCTTGTTAGTCTGTATTCATCGTCCGCCTGCATTTTCTCTCTATCCATCTACCTGACATCCTACCTTTCTGTCGCTTGTTTTGTCTATCTTCCTGTCTGACTAAATGACTACATGTTTCTATCTGTCTGTTTTCCTGCCACCCTCCGTCTAAGTGTCCACTGACAGTCTGTCTCCCTGTCAGTTTGTCTTCTTACCTTTCTGCCTACCGTACTCTCACGATTTTGCCTAATTGTACAAAAACTATATTAAAGAAAATTCTTTTCAAAGGCTTCAAAAAATCAATTCGCTTCTCTCAGCAGTATTAATTGAAATTTGGGCGAGAATGCTTACGTCTCTCTTTAGATTCCAACAATAGTCCGCTAACATATTTTTTTCCCAAACAACTTGATATCCTTGTTCAAACTCATTCAGCTCCTGGTGTATTCTTTCTTCTTGTTCTTCACTAAAAGCTCCCAGATTTTCTGGGAACAAATCAAGATGAGAATGAAGGAAATGCATTTTCAGATTCATAAGAAAACCTACTGCTTTGAAATTCTGGACCATTTTTTCAACAATATTTTTATAATCGGGGTCTTTACTAATTCCAAGGAACTTTTTTGTCACTTCTTTGAAACTTTGCCAAGCTTTGTCATTCATTCTTCTCTAAAACTCATAATTTTTTAGCAGTTCTCTTATCTTTGGTCCAGTAAAGACGCCCTCTTTTATTTTTGCATCAGAAAGATGAGGTTATACTTGGCAAATATACATTAAAGCAAGACTTTCAACTCGACTCATTGCCTTGACAAATTGGTTTACTATACCCAATTTAATTTGCAAAGGTGGAATACTAACTTACACACGGAGGAATTAGATCAACCAAATCCGTGTATTTCCCGGGATGTCCCTTTACTTCCGTGTACTTCCCTTTGCTTTCCGTATACTTCATGGACTTCCGTGCACTTTCCGTGTACATCCGCGTACTTTGCGTGTACTTTCCGTGTGCTTTCCGTGTACTTCCGTTTACTTTCCGTCTACACGGAGATTACACGGCGTGGTGGTAAATAGCCACTGCCAATTTTTAAACTGTTGATGTAAAAATCTAAAAAGGATCCTGAATGTAGCACTTACAATGAAATTTATAACAAACACTGTAGAAAAAATAGTATATGACAAATTTAGATAGAACTCTACAGAACCCTATCCAGTGCGTACCCAGCAGCTGCTAACCAATTTTTGTTTTTAAAAACATAATAACATCCGCTTGCAAGGCCATTTTTATTTGCATACGCAAGTACATTTAGATATTCATATATTTATTTGTCCCAACAATTACTGATAAACTTATTAACACAACGTACTTTTGCCACACAACAGACTACGTTGTTCACCAACAAAACATTAAATCTACTAATAATTTGATTTATTCCCCATTTGTAGTAACACCCCCGAAAATAGCAAATAAGAGAGCTCTTAAAAGAACTCATAAGACCATTAATGGCTAGATCTCTAGAGGGTTGTTCAGTTGACAAGAGCCGTATGCTTACAGTTACCCTCGACGTCTTTCAGTTTTTCCGAATAACTTCCTTGCGTTTTTTCCGGCGGAAATGCAAGGGTGGATATTTCATATTTCGATATAGACTGGCAAATATGCTAAAGTCCATTCCTATGGAATCTCTAAAGGATGGGGTTGGTCACAGTTGAAAGCTATGCTGAACTGAGAACTATTCAAGACTCAAGATTTCTTTGTGGAATTTATTGTTGTCAACGGAGAATAAGTGCAGTTAACATTCTGTTTCCCCTATTTTTATGTGGAAGAAGGATAACTTGTGGTATGGACCAATTATACGACTATTATGGGTTTTATCCATTTGCTGGAAGTAAGAGGAATTAAGTGCCTGAGAAAATTATTTGATTAAAGAAATCACTGATGGAGTCGAAGAGTTATTAAGAGTTTCGTTCCATTTAAGTAGTTAATGAACTGAGAAGAAAATAAATTTTTGATCAAATTAATTTGCCTCCAACTTAAAATGAGAAGTTTAAATTTTGATAGAATTATTGAATTATAACAAAAAGTTATCGATAAAATATTACTTCAGTTTCCGTGGGTCCAATTAGGACTAAGCTTTGCCGTTTTGTTACCACATCTCATGACCAGTAAGTATATGTCTGTCCGCGAAGGGTTAGGAAATCGCTGCTAAATTCGGTAAGGTTTAGGAAATGATGATCTCTCCAACTCTTGGCCTTGAGACCTCCTTAAGCTCATTAACAAAGAAGCTGCACATCTGCAAAGAAAACTCTCGCTTTCGTTCTTGCAGCTGCGGTAGTGTGTGTTAAATGGAATAAACATTCTGGCCGCATGAGTTCCCACTGGCTAGTGACCGGCTATTGTTGAGACCGCCCCAGCAATGTCTCCGCGGGTTCTGTGAATGAGTTTACGGCTTCTACTCTTGTTGAAGGAGTGCCACATCGCAAGATATGGCACACGAGAATAGTTACTCTACCTGGAGTTAGTCATGGATAAGTAGAACGATAGAAAGGCATCCATTGCAGCTCCCATGGAAATGTTACAGTTTCCACAGAGCCTTATAGGACAGCACCTGGCACCCCCATTACATCGGCCTGCTCATCTCTCTCTCTATACCCCTGTGGCCTGTAACCCAAAGACAGCATTCTATCAGCTTGGAAGATATGATAGCTGAATCGAGAGTACTGATGACGGCCTGGCTGTCGGAGAAGATACCGAACCGTCTACCGGGGGATAGGGTTTGTTTCACGATCTGAGAAGCCTTTAGGATGACAAGTACTTTAGCCTGGAAAACAGTATGATCCGGAAAGCGGTAAGGCTCTGATATGCAAAGCGTTTCTGAAAAAATATTCGCACTGACACCGCGGTTCGTCTTAGAGCCGTCGGTGATGTCTTTGTGTTGAAGGCCACCATCACTTCGCTATTCTTCCACTCCGCTCTGGTGGGAATCTTTACCGCGAAGTCTTTCCCAAAGTTCAGCTTTGGGGTGATGTAATCAGTTAAAGCTTCTCTCCAGTTCTCTTGAGGATGTCCATAAGGTTTAGCCCTCCAGCATCCTGATTCTCTCAGTCTGACCCGACACAATGACCCGACACAATGTATATCTAGGTGATAATAGGAACAAAAGCACGTTTAAAGCATCCGGTGCTGCCTATTTCCTCAAATCTCTGAATCCTACTCAGCTTCTTTATGTTATAGCCTTTACTTACTGCGGGATACTACACTAGCGACCCGTAGATGAGAATTGAACGTACCACATCAGTGTACATCCATAAAGTCAGCTTCAGCTGGAGACCCCACATCTTACCAAAGGTTCTCTTACAAGCATTGAAAACTAAGCAGGCTTTCTTAACTCGCTCTTCCATGTTAAGTTTTCAGCTGATTTTGGTGTCAAGAATAACCCCCAAATACTTAGCGCTGAGGATAACGTGAGTGTCTGTCCGTTTAATTTAGAGATATTAAAGACTGTTATCTTAGTTTTTGTGGTAAAAGGCATCAGTTCACACCTCTAGCACCTTCCATGATTTCGCTTATCACGGATGGATCCTTCCTGAAACCAAAATTGCCAAAATCTTCCGACTGCCTTAATATAATCTCTGTCCAATGTGGCCAGGATCTTATTCATTGCAATAGGTCAAAGTAGTGGAGAAGTGACACCACCCTGGGCTGTCCCTCTGCATACAAATATGATTATTTGGGTTTTACTTAGGGTCGTCTTCTACCCTCAACTCGACGAGGGATTCTTGAGTAGCTTCAGTACAGACATTGTTAAAAGCATCTTCTATAGCAGTGATGGCCAAACTCACACTACTTAATGTGAGGAATGCTTAAAAGCTTTAGAAGCATTTCGTACTGTTTGTTTAATTTAGAACCTTAAAATGTTTGCAAAAAGTTATATATTTTAAGATATTGTATAATTGCTTACAAAACTTCTTAAATAAGACGATTTTTTTAAACTTGCTTTAATGATTAAAAAACGCTGAAAGAGGAAACCGAATACAGCCAAACAAGTGCATATACGAATTTAAAAGCTCAAAAGCTCACTTGCCCGCGGGCATAGGTTTGGACATCACTGTTCTATAGCCAGAAAGTAGGCTAGGGTGTATTTTACTCAATAGTGCGTACTACCTCGTGGGGAGCTGTGGATCTCCATTTAAGGTATGCATGTTGAGATTTACATAGCGGCAATCCCTTGTTCCTACACCCAGGAAAGTGGGTATTATCATAGGATTTCAGATATACTGAGATACTTAAATCTTCATATAGGAAATTTATAGTTTATATTAGGGTCCTTATCTTTTGATTCAGTGTAGGTTTTCCCAGGGAAAGGAAAGGAGTGTTATACTGTAATAAGGGCTTGGTCTGGTTATCGGATGTGACACTACTTCTTACAACACAGTATGGTATAGCACCAGCGATAATAGGAGAGCAGAACCTAACCTTTTGAAATAAGTGAATGAAAACGACGTTTATTAATGTATGGCGGAGGGATATACTATAGTTGACGTAATTACAGGGTGTTTCAGGTGTGGTGTGACAAAATAAGTTGGGTGAGATAAATGCCACCTTGACAAACAAACAATTGTTGTGTTGGGTGGGGGGGGGGGTGTTGTTTGATTTTTTTTGGGAGTTACAGGGATATTTATAAATTTGATTTTTATGATATTCCTCAAAAAGCTTTTTACTTTTAAATTCCTACATTCTTTCCCTGCATTGCCATGTTGTACCTTTTTGGTAAGGCAATAAAAAGAAAACAGAGAAAATTTAGGAAAATGCTGAATTTTAGGAAATCGCAAAACACTTTTAGACATGAAAATTAAATGAGGCTGCAGAGGAGGCCTTCGAGGGTTCTATCCTCCAACCGAAATGGAGGAGCAGAATCCGATCACATGATTGAGAAATAAGCTGGAATCTTCTGAGAAGGAGGTGAGCAATGCGTTTAACCATGCTGTGTGAGGTAATTCCAGGAAGCTTGGAATAAATAAGTTCTTAAAAAGAAAGGTGAAGAGAACCCTGCGAAGGAAGAAGCAGGAATCATGGAGATACTTCTCTTCTGGTATTCAAAACGGTTCTGAACTTTGTCGGCTTCAGAAAATGATCTCAAATGATAATTTTATTTAGGTATGGGTTTACCCGTGATGGTACAGGTAGAATGACGGAGACCTGGGATCAAACAAACGAGGGCCTGCTGGGTACGTACATTGGTGCCTAAAAAAACGGGGAGTGAACCTGCTAAAGCAAGAAGGATAGTGATATTGGATGGTGTAAGGTGCGCAATTGAGTAGTTCGACCTCTGGCTGCTTGTTCAGTCCAGAGGTTATACATATTACAATGGGGCTGACTATATTTTTAGTTCGGTAAGCCTGTTATATTTCCTATTGAAAACAATGAAAAAATTCATGATTTACCACATCGAGGATACAATGCTTAAGTAATATCCATTAACAGTAATAGTTAATGGGAATTAATTATCAGAACTAAGAATCAGTATGCTTACTAGGCTGATAGATATATAAGAAAAGCACTTAAGCAGGTCGTGCGTATAATAAAAGAAGAATTGTTTATCGCAGGAATCGTATTAGCCACCATAATGGACATTGAATGAGTTTTTAATAAAGAACACTGCGGTAAAATGGGAACCGCTGACAGAATGAATTGCCTAAAAAATTACGAGAAAAGTCAGACGGGACTGTCCGCAGGGTGAAGTTTTATCTCCTCTACTATGGAATATAACTGTGGACTAACTCTTATAAAAATTCGATAGGGAAGGCATCTACAATAATAATATGACGATATATGTTGCTAGCAATTATGGCAAAAGTGAAGTGGTGCCAGGAGCTGGTACTCTATGTAAATATAAGTAAGTCATATCTTCTGGTTTTCACAAGGAAAAGTAAGCAATTAGACTTTTTAGTGCTTAAATTCTTTGGAGTCGAAATCAAGGTGTCCAGATCAAGTATCTGGGAGTAATTCTAGACTAGATACTAACCTAAAAAATTCATATTGAGGAGAAGTTTTAAAAGACAAGTCTAGGAAAGCCTACTTAGTGAATCTATTCTGTGATAGTAAGGCCCATTACGTCGCAGGTATCGGTGCTTTGGTGGGACAGGGCCATACAGGGTATAGTGAGTAGAAAATTGAGAAAGGTGCAGAGATTGACATGTGTGGGTATTACAGGTGCATTCAGCACCATACGAATACATGCATCAGATATGATGTTAGGGCTACTGCTGTGAGATTTATATATTAAAAATGACAAGATATCGCTTCATATGGACCAAAAATTGGATAGGTCAGATAATAAGCATGGGCATGAGAAAATATTGGGTGCTTTAAAACGTACAATATCTGGATATCTAAATGGACGAGATAAGCAAAATAAGATTTTGCGAAAGATACCACGAAACGGTAATAAATTATGCAGATATCGCAATTTTCACAGATTGATCTGGAATCGACGGGAATGCCGGATAAGGAATCTGTAGTGCGGTACTAAATCTTGAATGTCATTTAAGCCTGGGGAAGTAAATCGTGGTTTATCAGACTCAGATCTGTAATATGCGCTGAACGACGACACTGGTTTAGGTAAATAGACATGCAGGCATTAAAATAACGTGAACACAAATAGTTTAGTTGACTCGAAGTCTTATGTCCCGAAACAATATTTTACCCTAAAAACAAGTTAGAGGTCAGGTTGAGAAATGGGCCATAGAGGAACACTGAAGAAAGTAGGATCAAGTTGAGTCGTCTACATAGGCCAAAATTACGTTACGAACGTCACACTGGGCCGCCGGGAGGAATATTCTGAATTAAGATCGGAAAACTCCTTAGAATAAAGAACGAGAGGAAAGGCTATCTTAAGTAAAAACCTTGTACGTGTGATAAGCATTTTTCTTCTGGGCCAAGTGGCGAGTGGGTTAAGGGTGAATGTCGCCTGAAATGTCAAATTGGACCGAATGTCGCCTTGAAATCAAAGTCGTCTCCGTAGTACTGAAATATTTGGGGGCATAAGCAAAGTGTTTTTAAATAGTAAAATTAAGTAAATTAATAAAATATGGTCGGACAAAGTTATATTATATTAAAAGTGTTATAAGAATATATTTTAAAAACACCTAATTTAAAATATTATCAAAATGAGTTGGCCCCTCCTGTATACAAGCATAATTTTACTACTTTCATGTTCGAAACGCACAAATCGCTTGGGTTCTACTACATATAGCAAAATGCTTACATTCTTCCGAATGATGTCCTTTCCTCTAGTTCTTTATTCTAAGGAAAACTCTTAAGCGGTTGACGGCACACTTGACAGGACATAGTAATTTCGCTTGCCATCTGATCAAAATGGGTTTGATTGTGAATGATACCTGTAAACTATTCCTAGGAGATGAGGAGACGGCGTGGAGCCCAAAGTCTTGCCAAAGTATATGCTTGCGGTAACCAAGCGAGTTGAAGTGAAGATGGAGAGCTGGAAAAATCCAGCCAATCCTTGGTAAATTGCCTAGGTAATATTGAAAAGGGATCCTATAGATGTCTGGTTCAAGGGTCATAGGGGATGTGTTTTTAGTGTGTTAAAATTCCCGATGCTCCGGGCACTTAGTGTGTTTTGAATATTTCCAAGGTAGAAATCAAGTAAAAAAATATAAATAAATGAAGATCACAGTTACGCAAGACTATTAGGACTAATAATAAACATAGCAAATAACAGGGTACAAAAACAGATCCTTGTAGCACCCCGCAGTGAACCGAAAGGAATTCGGATGAAATATAATTGCAAGAAACGTTTCGCTGTCGCCGCCTCAGATAAAAGCACCATATTTTTTATGATGTAACCAAAGCTCCGGGGACAACCCTATGATGCGTTAACATGGCTATAGATAGAAGGAGATTAGGGTAACGAGAATGTGAGATTTTGATTGTCTTTCTTTTTTGCATTAATTCCGGCTTAACATCAGTCCAGAGACGGAGTTGATTTTGGAAGTTTCTGTTGTGAGAAACATTATTTAACGTTGTCAAAGGCCTTTAGATAATTCAAAAGCACCAACATTGTAAATGTATCATATTTCAAATGAGATGCGTACGTAAGTACGTCAACATGTGCAGTATATAACTGTGTCGGAAAGTTCAGGAAGTCTTTCTCAATAGTACCAGGTAATCTTTTAGGAACAGGTAATAACTATATTTTCATGTCGCAGGAAAAGATCTCATTGTTACTTTGTTAAAAATATATGTGACAGCAGGAAGAATAAATGGAAGTAATGTTTTAATACATTTAGGTTGTAGTTGTAAATTATCAAGGCCAGCTCCATAACACTTAATTGATATTACGTACATTAATACTTCAGTTTCGGTAACTGGGGTAAAGAAAAAAGCATAATCAAGAAAAGTAACTTCATTACAAAATAGAACTTGATAAGAATTAGCAAATAGTAAAAAGCCCTATAAGATAGCAGAAGTTAGTAAATTGAGAAGGGTTGGGAATAACCCAAGAAAACTGTAAGTACTTAAAAATTCCACATACAAAATTATAGTATCATATCATGGCAACTTTTTATGAAATGAGGTCTGTCGCAAGAACAAAAGTCTCTAGACCAACACTTTATAAATCGCAAACAAATGAAACTACAAAACATTCTCTTAAATCGAAAAATGAATCATTCCCCATTCCTGATACATTTCCAAAATAAGGCAAATTTCTTAACACTAATCTTTGCAATTGTTATTTATTTATTTCACCAAAAAGTCACAAGTTAGACCTCATTAAATGTTACTTCTTTTCATCACGAATGTGAAAACGTGGAAAAAAGAAAGCCCTCATCATCTCCTTATCATCACTTTCAAGTCTTTCTCGAAGTCGATTACATTTTTTCGATTCGATTTGAAGTTCTTTAGGGCAAGCTTTTACGTACTCCGCCCAAATACAGTGCACAACTTTTAAAACTGCAGGATTGCACTTGAATTCTGACGAACTATCTTCTGAACTTTGTGATACCTGTCCTAAGCACTTGTCTACGATTTCTTCAGCCACGTCAAGTTTCCACTGATCGTCGGGCTCAGAAAATTTCGTGTTCATGTGCTCAACAAGAGCTTCCCGAATAAGATTCCCATTGTCATCCACAAGTTCAAATTTTCGACCAACACATTCACTCATGCAAACTACTTGATTTTTAAGTTCTTTCCATTTATTACAATTAAATGGATCCGTATTGATGTCAACACCTGGAAGAGGATCAAATTGATAGAGAGCTGATGAATACAATTTTTATATTAACCTTCTCCAATAATCTCTGTAAAGCACTCTTTTTTTGGCTGGCGATAACGTTCATACGATTCGGGATTAATTTTGTCGTTGCAGCACCTAACTCGAGGCAGCCTTTTTTGCATACAGTGCTCAGATTCGGAGTCCTCCACGTCCCTTCTGATACGTAAAGGATCCGGATCATCCAATTGGTTTCTCAACTCCTTAAATTCATCAAGAATAATTTCGTCTGAAATGTAAGTTTGGTGTTAAAATGCACTACACTTTCGACTCACTACTGTCCTTACTGAAAGACGAGTCTGTAAAATCGTACGCTATGCAAGACGCAACTGCTAACAGAACTAGCACCAACAATTGATTCATCTCAAGACAGCTTGAGTTGACGGAAGTGAATAATTGGATACTGGATGCTTTCCGATCTAACTAAACAATTTCCAATGACTGAATGTTATCGGATCACCTTGATCGCCTTTTATACTGTCTGTGAACGTGCTGATCACCAGTTGGAATTATCTTCATCTCCATAATGAGCTTAATGAAGTTAAATGCACAGCGACACATCTGATAACACTAAGTGCATGTGTTTTGCCAATTTCTATCCGGTAATTTTGTTGTTTTCTTTTATCAATCCAATCATCTTCTAACGCTCTAGAACCAATACGTTGTCCAGATGATCAGTGATCTCTTCTTATGGAACGATTCTTGTGTTTTTTGTCTTCTTCGTAACTTTTGCAGATCTCACTATTGACCATACTGGGAACAGGTTCCTTACTGACTCCATGGATAGACATGGCACATGCCATCGATGTAAAAAGCATTTTTATTATATTTACAACTGTTTTGTTTTTTATGATCGCATTTCTCTCTTGGTCAGTGAACTTCAC
The DNA here is from genome assembly GCA_964036015.1 of Leptarthrus brevirostris. Classification (NCBI taxonomy): domain Eukaryota; kingdom Metazoa; phylum Arthropoda; class Insecta; order Diptera; family Asilidae; genus Leptarthrus; species Leptarthrus brevirostris. Next base: position 15,651,555 of record OZ038373.1, read on the forward strand.
GTAACTGGTGCAAAGAAATTTTGATATAATTGTCATTATCTGAAAAACGGACTATGCCTCCCGATTTGATCTCAATTCGACAGAAACGTAATGAAATTGAAATTAAAATTAATTAAATAGCTACAAACACACATTTTATGATAATTAACGTCAGGCAACAAAATCAGCACGATTACATCACAAAGTTTCACATGCCAGCTGAAGCTGAAACTGAAGTTGGCCACACGATCGGTCGTGATCAGATAAAGCCGAGGTCGATTTGAGGTCATTTTTATCCCACATGTCACATTTGTATTAGGACTAATGTAGGACTAATCCAGAAACCTAGTGGCACCTAATACGGACCGAGATTTTGACTCTTTCAGTAGACCATAACTTAACAATGTTGTGTTTGAAGCTTCCGAGATGGTAAATATCCAGTAGGACCCCGTCGGTTTGATCCCAAGTCTCCGCCAGTCTAACTCCAGTCACTCTGGCTGCCATCCAGGACTGCAGACCGGATCATTCGAGACTGCGGTAATGTCCCAAGAAGTCTTTTCACGATCTCCTCCCAGAGTTTTTTTCACCGTTCTTTTTTGTATTTATTCCAAGCTTCCGACTCATTACCTCTCATAGCCCTGTTGCATGCCACCCTTACCTCTTTCTTAAGAGATTCTAGCTCCTTTTCCCACCAAGGGATTCTACTCCTTACTTATGATAGACCTTAACCATAGTCTCATTGTATAATATTTTTGGGTATTCTAAGTCGTCTAGAGTAAGTTTTTTTTTTTTTTATACGATGTGGCCAAATCGTAGGGGACAACCCTTTGATGCGTTAGCATGGTTTTGGCCGGAAAGGAATTAGGGTAAGGGAAGTGAGGAAACTGTTTTTTTGCATTGCTGCGAGCTAGACAACAGCCCAGAGACGGAGTGGATTATTTTAATTTCTTAATAAAAGCTCACGGGGTCATCTGGTCTCGAACCCGGGACCTATGGCTGTTGGTCTTGCCGCTCAACGTATTGATCCAACTCCGTCTTATAACATGTCGGCCTACTAATTCGGAGGTCCCAGGTTCAAATCCCACCGGCGGAACACATGCTTGTTTTCTCCTGAGTTGCAGAGAAATTATCAGTGGTTGGGAATCCACATTGTAGGTCCACTTGCAACTGTTGTCTGGAATCCCCATGAACTACATGGGGTTACGGGCACCAGAGAGATTCTACATGAAAGCTTTGCTTTCCAGGCTTATCTTTAACATCTCCTGGTCTTTCACGCTTTCAATGTTCGTAGGGATTTTGCTCAGCTTGCGCCGTTGCTTATGTCATGACCCATATCCAGTGTCCCAAGCAATGGTTTTGTTATCTAACATGGTGATCACATCCACACTTTCCAATTGGACACCCTCTCTACAAAACCTTTACTGTATAGAGTCACGACTGAGGTCGTTTCCATTTCCCTATTTAAAAAGGTTAAGTTTTGCATTGTGGCAAATTCGAGTAGTTCAACTAGAGCACCTGCTATCCCATTCTGTGTTTTGGGAACTAGCTTCGCAGCCGATAACAGGATCACTACCCTTATATTTGCAGCATAACATTAGATCCTCCACTACAAATTCTTCAGCACCTGCGTATGAACACAAGATCTGCAAGGTAGAGTTGTGGCAACAGAACTGCCTGAACTCCGTGTCTCAAAATAGCAACCCGGTGCGGAAGACCCCGTATCTTCTTTTACAAAATCAAGGTCTCCTGTATCAGATGTATGTCAAGCTTCTCCTCTAGAAAATAGTGGTACAATATAGCTGCTATAATGTAAATTTGTTGCAAGACTTCCAGGGTGTTCCATCCTACCTCGGTACTGGCCCACCTCGCTTCCTACTGGAGTCTCTTTCATTTACTGAGATTAACTCCCCACCGACATGATTCCGGCTGCCCCGACTGGAACTTGACGAACGACACTTTAATTCCCCATTTTAACTTAATCCCTGATATGCTGACTGACATCATCTAGACCGCCGGGAACTAAACCCTCAATATGTTTCCTCCTTATCTTCATACCTCTTTGGCCGAACTACTTTTCAGTCATGTGCATTTCTTATACAGTTGTTATTTTCAGCCTCTTTAGGAAAATTTCTTTTACGGAATTCCCAGGGACAAAGATCTACTGACGTTCTTAATCCACTCGGTCCATCTTCAGGTTGGCTTCCTCCCATATGTTGGGCATCCCCCTGCCAATTTCACACAGGCAAGTCTTGAATATCTCGTACACACACTTTCGTCCAAAGTCACTCCGATATCACCGGTGTTTCCCGACTCGCCGTCTCGCTAAGGCTAGTTTGCATATCTTACTTATTAGGGCCGTATTTTTCCTGGTCAGTTTGCCCACCTTTACTATACTCCGCTTACGCGTTCAATTGCTAAGCTCCCTTCCAAAGGTGACTCTTTGGAAGAAATTTTGACGACTGCCTGCACAACAGTCTCTAGGTCTACAATGCAGATGATTGTAGCCTATCAAAAGCCTATAAAACTAAATAAAACATTGAAAAAATCAGGTCAGTATTAACCAGTGAATTTCAGAAATTTCAGAAAGATTGACTGGGCCAAATAACGGGCTAAATTTAGCAGTTCATTGTCCTCAAATACCCATAGTCCTCCCAACAATAAAGTGGATCTGGATGAGTTGGTAGATAAATTCTACATGATCTTTAATAAAGCGATGGCCTTGTCCTGTACCCTTAAGAGAACTATAGGAAACCAGAAACCACTATGGTAGGCTGCGCAACGTGGGACTCTTAGGAAAGGGTTCAAGAAGCTATTTAATTTGCTAAGGCCAACAGGGACTGTTATAAAGAAGCACTAAAAGTCTGCAAAAAGGAACTTATAAGGGCGCAGAGGAACTCGTGGATAATGTACTGGGATAAAATGTCGGAAACCTCTGAGGCTTTCAGACACAGGAAGCCCATGTATATCCAGCTATCTGCTAAAAGCGGATTGATTGTACTTGGACTTCTTCTAGCACAGAGTATCTTGATATTCTCTAGATAAACCCATTTTCCAGGGAACTCTAGGGAGAAGAAGTGTTCCGTCAAAGTAACTTCTTCCCCTCTTCGGTAGATCTGGTAAAGAAGTCTTTATTGCGCTGGGCTGTGTGCAGTTTTAACCCTTTCAAGTACATGATCGTATTACTCCTGCCGATCTTTAACGTTATCTGGATTTACTACTTACTTCTGTGGTCAATGGCTATATATAAGGGCTGTCTTACATTGGTTCGCATCGCAAGGTTGTGGAAAGGAGGTAAAGTAACGTTCATACCTAACGCGAGAGAAAGCACATACATATCTCAAAAAAGTTGACGTTACATATCCCAAAGGACCTGCTATCGAGTTCCCAACATGCGTACTGTAAAGGTAAACTTCTTTGATACGCACTATAGAAAAATCTCTTGAATGCAAGGAATACACTTTGGTGGCCGTCATTGATATTAAGGTTGTTTTAATATCGTCACGACGGGAGCTATTACAGACGCACTCGATTCCCTTGGGGGAAAGTCGGATGACATCGCTACTGCAGTTTCCGGAAACTACTTGTCTGTGTTCAAGGACCTTACCCGGTTCTCTATGTGGCGGTCATGTCCGCAGTAGAGGTAAACCCCCAAAAGACTAAGCTAGTCACTTCTACTAGGAAATATAGAATTCCTCATGTAAATCCTCCGTTGTTAATCGGCATTCGTTTGGCCCTTCAGAATTAAATGACACTCGTTAGGTGTTGACAGCTGGTACTTGGGCATTATTCTGGATACTAAGCTAAGTTGGAAACCGAACATCCGGGAGAGGGTTAAAAAAGCAGCTGTAGCTCTTTACTCTTGTAAAAGGGAAATTGTGAGGAAATAGTGTTTCCAACCTCACTGTGATGGTCATTAGGCCAATCCTTCTGTAAGACGTGATCGTTGGATGGGCATCCCTGAACGATGACACTAACCTTAGTGTTATAGAGAATGTGCAGAGATCAGTCTGCATCTGTATTAGTGGATCATTGCAGTCGAAACCCTGCAAATACTTCTTCATCTACCTCCCTTAGATTTTATAGGCAAGGAGATGATAGTGAGCGCTGGCACTAGACTCACAGCCACCTTTCATTGGTCAAACGCTCGGGTTGGACACTCTACAATGTTAAGCTCCTTATCGCTCTCGCTAGGAAACCTTGAATATACCTTACCCAGGTCAACGATCCAAACCAGGCAAGACCTGTCGCGCTTATTTAAATAAGTTGGCAGAGCTGTACCACATAGACCTGTGCTGCGTCAGCATAATGATATTCCAGGGAGCTGCGTGGAGGACGATCTCGCTAGATATGGTACTACCCTTGAGATTCATCCGTTAAAGCTTGGAATGGAGGGGGGGGGGGGGTATTTCTCTACCGCACTACACGCTTCGGCTTAACTCTTGAGAGACCAACCTGTCGTAACTTAGATGGACAAATGCCACTACGTGCCACACGACTAGACAGATTTGGGTTAAGCTGAATATTAAGCGCTCCAAGCGTCTAGTTTCAATGGACAGAACGAACCTAGGCGTAAGGGTGATCACTGGTCACTGCCTTATTGGAAATCATGCGATGTGATTAGGACTCTACTCAAATCACTTCTGCCTATTGACATTTGGAGACTTACATTGTTAACAGAAAATGAAAATAGAAAATAAAATAAAAAGAAATAAAGACAAAAAAAATTGACTTAAACAGTTAACTTATGAAGAAAATGATCGTTAAGAAGTCTTCTGAATGCTGTAGGGTTTAACGTAAGCTAAAGTCGTGAACGAAGCGAATTCCATTGACGAATCGCATGAATCTAGGCACTAACAATTTAAGACATCCGTTCGAACGTAAGAATTTCTAATTGTGCTCGTTAAGATAGTTAGGTTTTTTATTATATATTAATTTATGTTGAAAATATAGTGCCCTATAATTAAGATATCCACCTAGTGGAACCCCTAAAATAGTATTACAACGAGCCGATATATGGTCATGATGTCGTAATCAAAAAATAAAGCACGTACAGTCATTGAATGCAAACTCAGGTATGTGAGTACAACGGGCATCCCTGGATGGGAAGACAAGACCGCCATACAAAAAGTGAGGAACTATTAGTGATTAAATCAGTTTAAGGCGCATATTCGTTGACAATAGCAAACAGACAGTAGCAAACACCGCATCAATGTGGTCGCAACAAGTTATCCTGGCTTTAATTATCACCACCAGGTACTTAGCTTTCTCAATTACATTCAGTGGTGTGTCATTAAGTATGATAGGAGATAAGCCCGAGAAGCCGGGCACTCCGCGTGAAATCAGTAACATATTTAATTTAGATTCATTTAATTTTAAACCATTTGTATTACACCACGAATGTACATACCGCAAATCTGCGTTTATTCTTTTTACACAATCTTTTACAAGACCACCAGGACAATTCACATAAGGCTGTACATCATCTACGTTCATATTTACTTTAGCGTTACCAACAAATTAAAAAGAAGTGGCCCCAAGATCGATCCCTGTGGTACACCAGATGACGCCGACATCTCGGAACAATACACATGACCTACCTTTACTTTTTGTGTGCGTCATCATTAGAGAATTAGTAAGCAAACACAGAGCGGCAGAGGAGATGTGATACTGTGACGGTAGCTTCGTTAGTAGTTGCTCATGAAGCACATTATCAAAAGGCTTTAAGAAATCAAGCAACGCCAAGGAAAACATTTCATTTCGATCAAGGGCCGCACGAATATTTGTTGTAACTTTTAGGAGTGCAGCTATAAATCTCTCTCCGAAATCCCGATTGCCATTTTCCCAACAATCTTTTATTATCCAAGTAGGATTGCATTTGACAGAACATTAGTTTCTCGAGTGCTTTTGCTAGAAAACATAAAAACTAATCGGACGATAGTCCTCAGGCGCTGAAGCTGACCGTTTTTTGGAATTGAGACAACCGTTGCACTTTTCCAAGATTTAGGGAACTGAGAGGTCATTAGGCAGAAGTTTAAAAAATTAGCAATGTAATGATAAATTTGGAGGTAGAGAAGTTTTATGAAAGGCGGCAGGATATTGTCAGGTTCTATCGCGTTCGATTTTATAGATGGAATAGCATTGATGATTTCGTCATGTTCGACGCAGCGGAATCTAAAGCCATAACACGATGTTTCTGTAATGCTGAAATTATTCGGTGCTGAATTAATTGAAGATATAAAATACTGGTTAAGTTCGTCAGGATCAAGGTAACAAATTTTACTTTTATCCTGGTTATGCAGTCCTAAGGTGCGGAGGTTGTTCCATAAATATCTAGGTGCAAGTTCAATATTCAGTTTGCGAATAAAGTAGTTATGTTTAGCTAATTTTATCTTAGTATCAACGAGATTTTGCAATCTATTGTAGCAAGCATGACTACATTCGGTCTAAGCCTGCGTTGTATTTCATACAGAAATTCTCTTTCTCTCAAATCTCCCCTCCTATGCTCGTGCTTTGCCTTTATTAATTCCTCCCTATGGGCAAACGGTCATAAAGAGTATTACGTAGGCATTAGCCAAAGTTTTCATGAGAAAAAAATCACCCAATTTGTAAAACAAACCATTCTCCGATTCTTTATCATGATAACGCACCACCTTATGATGCACTTGTATGTTCACGAGTGGCCAAATACATATAAAATACCTTTCAACAATCTCCGAACCCGCCTGATATGGCTCCATGCGATGTTTTCTGGTTCGATCAACTCAAAAAAACAGCTTCGGGGAACACGTTTTGATAGCATCAAAAGCATGCCAAGGAAATCGCAGACAGAGCTGATATCTTTACCAAAAATAGAGGTCCAGAACTGCTTTGAAAGATGGATGAAATTCTGTGATAGATGCATAGTGCCAATGGCGACAATGAGACTTATGATGAATAACATTTTCGATTTTATAAAAAACTGAGTTTGTTAACATCGTGGCAGTGGCAGTAGTGATAGTGGGAAAGAAAACTAATATATCGGTGCTTCTATGAATAACGCGAAAAGGTTCAATAGTTTTGTTTAAATATGACAACCATTTGTTTTCTGCTTCACCTCCCATGGAAGCTTAGGGCTATCACAAGGACTCCCATTTTTGTCTGTTCTTAACTGTTCTCCTGATTATTCCATGTTTTTCCTTGCTCTTTCAGCTCTTATCCTTAGCTTGACTCATCTTTCCACCCATGGTCTTCCGAAGGCCATTCATGCTTCATTTAGCATATTGTTTGTCTATGTCTCATATGTTCCTATATTTGTGGTGATGATACTTCCAAGGTACTTCGCACTTCTTCGTGTTTTTAATCCTTATGTGTTCATTGTTCGAAGTATTGAGCCGCATGCTCTTCGTCTTTTGTTTGAATGTAAAAATTATTTAGAGAGCAGTAGAAAAGTCTCTACCAAATTCTATTAAGATCGAAAAATCCACCAAAAGCAGTAACACTTGATACACAGTAAAACCTTAGGCTATCTGAATCATATAATCGGCGCAAAGTTTATTGAGGAAAGTGATATAATGACCTGCTCGTAAAATTGCCAGGTTGCTCAGAGCTAACATATCCACTTTTCCACCGATTTATTTTTACTACATCAATTGGAGTTCAGGTTAGGTAAAATTGTTCTTTTCAGTTGCAAATGTTGGGAATAGATAATTCTTTGCCCACCACGAACGGAAGAAAGGTCATTGCAATCACAAGGAATTACTGCTATATATGTTACGTGGTCGATATCACAAATCAAAAAGGACTCATACTCAAAGACCGAGCGAAAGCGTACTACCTTTTAGTCTCACAAAAACTTCTTTAGCGAAACTTGACTTTCCTTCATTTTTTACAAACAAAACAAAATTCTGGCAAAACCGACCAGGAAAGAACTGTCAAGTGCTCTTAACTAATCGCCGTCAATCATAACATAATCGCGATAAGAATTCGGGCATGAAAAAAACATGTTAAGTTGTCAAAGGCGTACCACTCTTGAGCGTCCACTTATGAAAAAGGCGAAAATCAAAAAGTCCTTCTTGCAAGATTTGATTGCGACTATTAAGCACTCGCAAGAAAATCTGCATATACCCCTGAATTGAACTGAACTGAACACAGGTTGGTATGAGTACTCCTTACAATACCTCCACGGCAGGAATCATATGCACAAGTCAAGAAAAAACCTAAGAGGCCACTTAGCCGTCGCTGCGTATTCAAGAGGATCCCACGGTTTTTGTATAGCCACAGAACAGTAGGGTTGATTTTGGTCTGGCTGCACTTATAGCATTTTTCTTATATGCAACCTTTTAACCTTCGAGGACTTTTTACCCCTTCCCTACGTTCACGGCATTACTGACGAATTAATCGGTGTAGAGTATCCGAAACCGTGAAACAACCGAAAATTAATTTCGAGTCGCGATTTTAAGGCTCAGTCAAAAGTGATGAAGTGGATGGCGAGGTTTTGTATTTTTACTTTTTTTTTTGGGGATATTATTTTCCTTTTGAAGTCGCTTTTGTTGGAATTTTTGGTCTTTTTAGTCCTTTCTGAACTAAAAATGTATTTTCACCAAAGAAGGTAAGTCACAAAGGCTGCCTTTGTAAAATTCACAATTTTAAGGACGGAAAACTCTTTGCTAATTAATTTTTCCTTTGTCCTTTTTTTTTTGGTAAATATAAAATCCACGAGGCACAAAACATGAGTTCTTTGCCACGTGATACAGACCACCGAATTTATGGAAAATCGCAGATCCATCCGCCGGAAGAGTAATTTCCCCCAAGATCACCACCATCGTCGAAGTTATAAGTCTCGCAACAAAGGATTCAATCAAAAGATACCTGCGATTTAGGAAAAGAACAAACTTTTTCACGAGAAATCAAAAAAGCTTTTGAAAGATTGAATTAAACCCCCCCGGGGAAGTGGTAAACATTTGGAATAATTTTTCTCTTATCGAATTTCCTTAAACTCCGCCAGCCATCAGGAGTATTGTGCCCCAATCCCCCAGCTGTGTGTGACTATTTCAATGGGTGTTTATGCAGAAAACAGAAATTATGCAAAAATAAATTTAACACACCACCACGCAAACCCCCCGCATCCGTCGCCGCGGCCCAACGCAAACAACAATTTATTCAAGAGACGGGTTTGGAACTCGATGAATGCAAGTTGAAACTCCCCAACAAAAAAAATATATATCTTCAGCAACTGAACAAACACGAAGAACACATACTTGCGATTGAGCGTGGGTGTCAGTGATGGAACCCCACATCTTTTCCACCCTGCAAGAGGGTGAGTGTCTAGGGATACTTTAAAAACACGACGAGGGTAAGAAATATTCTGAAAAATCATTCAAAGTTCATTTTTTGCACTGATTGTTCGGAGAATTCCCAGGCGACTTGCACTTTTCTATCTACCGTTGAACTAAGGGAGCTAAGACGCCTTTGGGTTCGCGACTGGCTGACGTAGATTGAAGTGGGATAACAACAATAGATGACCCATGGGCATGGGTAGCTCTTGGGTCAAGGCTTTCACTCAATGCCGAGGTGAAATGTTTCGAGGATATTTACCTGGGAGAAGTGAAAGTGCAATGATTCTGCGAAATGGACAATGAGGTGGTGGGGATGGCTAATGGACATGACGAAAACTATGTGAAAGGCAGCATTTCATGATGGGATCGTTTGCATAAGTATCTTTTCTATTGTTGAACATAAGTGCGATGCGAGTTTAAGCTAATGGAACACTTAAAATTGAATGTATTCTCCTCTTATCGAGCATCAGGTGTAGAAAAGCATGAGGGCATAAAGCTTCATGAATCATAGTAAAAGCATCCAAAGAATGTGATGATCTATAAGGCTGCTTTCAGAGTATCATGATATTTTTGAGCTTAACTATTTCTTTACCAAAAAGCAAGTCAATTAGCTTTTTCAAATGTCAGTAACAGAATAAGTTTAAATAGTACGAGAGTTGGTAACGAAGCAGAAAAGCGGAGGTAAAGAGGAAAAGAACGAGGGCTTAGTGGTCATCAATACTTTTTTACGCAGAAAAATCTGTACGACCTTCTTAAATAATCTTATCTTGGAGCTGTCAGTTTGACGAAGTGATAGCGTGTCGGCCTTCCATTCCGAAGATCCCAGATTGGAACTACACCACCAGTGAACCATGGTTGTTTTCTGCTGACAAAAAATTATGTTAAAAGTTCCATTGGGTACTATTGGTGGTTCGAAATTAACCATAAATTGTAGATTTACTTGCAATCGTTATCTAAAATCGGGTGAAGTTCCTGCCACATGCCGCGCAAGGGGTTACAATAACTGTATAGAGAGTATTTCAATTACATCCCTATTAAGAGGGCAGTGGATTGGATGACCCTGATGGTTTGGTGACTCACTCTACATCAGGCCCGTGCGCAGGATTTGCTCATGGGGGGGTTTATCTAATTTCATATACATTTTAGGTTATTTTTTTAGTATTTCAGTCAAATTTTTCCTAATAAAGAAGTTCATGGGGGGTTATCCACCAAGCCCCCCCCCCCTCCCATTTCCCTGTGCGAACGGGCCTGCTCTACATCACATTAAGGCAGCATCAGATATGATGTGCTGCTGTTTTGTGGAAGAGAAAGTGGACATAGCACTCCCCAGGAGGAGAATAAAAGGCGTCCACAAGTGTATCACTTATCTGTTTTATGTAAAATCGGAAAGCACAACTAAAACCTACATTCTAGCCAAGCGAGAAGTTCAGGAGTTTTACTGCCACAACTCAATACTCCAGACCTTGCAGGGGTTCGTGTGGCATCCGGGACGGGCACATGTACTCTGTCCTCGGCTTACCTACTACATGATTCACCGGTCTTGCCCCGCAAGTAGGGAGTTAGAGACTCTGGTGCAGTACTGCCAGGACAGAATTGAAGAGCTTGTATTAAGTTGTGATGCGAATGCATATAACACAATGTGTGGTAGCACTTATGAATTCGCGGTAGAAAGCAACAGAAACACCTTTCGTCGAAGGTGGAAATAAGCAAGTGGGACAAAAATCATCACAAATGTTCTTGATGACATGAACGTATTCCACCTTCAAGTTCATTCCATCCCAAAGGTTAGACAATCCCTTGACGGTTTCACACAGCCAGGTCTTGGATTTTTGGTTCGCACACTCGTCCTCCAAGGCCACTATATTCACTCGAATGGCTCCTAAAGGGGCGGTTTTGAAGACCTGAAGATGCTCGTCTCCAAGAATCTTATCCCCGCTAGCGTCCATGACACCGAGACGTAGATCATTTGCCGCAGCCTATGAGTATGTTTTTACGCCATTTCCCACCTTTGCCCAATCCTCGTCCGGGTGATTTCTTCTCCTCTTATGTATGCCTGGTACTGGGGACAGTATCTGATGGATATTAAACATCTTATTATGGGGCCGCCTTTTCGCCTTTGTACGGATTTGCTTATGCTTCTCCTCGTTGGGCTCTAACATTACCCCCGTTTCTGACGGTGCCCTGGAGGTAGAAGTAGTCTTAGCGGGCTGCTCAACCACTTTTCTTCCAGAAACGGTCGTTGATTTTCCACAATAAACCGTGGAGTTATCTGTGCTCGCTGTACCTTGGTCTTCACCGTGGATTCGCTTAGCCGGACTTTCCTCATCTGGTATTGAATTGGTTAAGGCAGATGTTTCCAGTCTGTTAACGAACTGCCTGACCTCTAGGTCCACACCCGCCTCCTTAGGAGCATTAGCTGACGGCAACTGTTGCTTTCTCCGCTCCGTCTTTCTCAATCGCTTAAGATGCTTGGGCATCCCAGCCTCCGAGTAAGAGTTCACGTTTTCTTCTGCCGGATTGTTTATCATGCTTTGCTTCAAGTTGCTCCAGCCTAGGAACACTGGCTTCAACTGACCTAATAAAGCCTACTTCCGCCTGCGCCTTCTTAACTTCGCAACTTGTCTATACTTCTTTAAAAAATTTTAAAATTGAATATACTTCCATTTTTGGATTCACAAATTGGGGGATAACCGAACAGACCGGGAAGGCAGAGACCCCGCCAATTCCATCCCCACTCAACTAAACTACAACAGGAGATTGAGCTACCCCGGAGGGGGATACCATTAGATATCCTTTAAGTCCGGATCCTGTGAAAGGCACCATACCGATTTGGGAAGTCCCATCCTCAGATGGTCCCTCAGCGTGCATCTATAACCTTGGAATTAGGGGATTTATTCAAGAGGTTCACTCCTCCCGTATTCTTAGCTTGCGTGGATATAACCCTTCAATTACCAGTGGCGCCTCGTGGAGGCCACAGATACATTTAAATTTATAACACCAGAATGGCTTGCAACCTGCAAGACAACTTACATGATTGGTCCAATTTAAGGTTTTATTATATACTAATCCGAGGCTTTTGATGGATTCCTTGAAATGAATAACGACTTTGTGAAGCAACATACATTCAAAAGAGGACGTACGTATCCGATTCAGTTCTATAGAAAATAATAGCATAGAACGTCATAAAACGTCTTCGATAAGTTGTAAAGGTATAGAGATATATAGCTGGAAATCATCGGCATGTAGATGACACTCACACTTACGCAGTACTAAAGTGAGATCATTTATAAAGATATTAAAAAGTAACAAGCCAAGAATGGACCCTTGAGGAACTCCATTGCGCACAGGAAGGAAATCAGAACAAGAATTATTATAAATAACCGTCTGCAAGTGAGAGCTCAGATACGAGCAAATGAACTCACATGCAGAACAAAGAATTCGAAAAGTATTTTATTTTAATTAATTGAAGACTTTATGAAATCTGTAATCTATAGCAAACGAGAAAAGCTATGAGAAGAAAGTATTCATATTACGGGCTTAGAATTTAAATCACAAAGTGTGTATATTATTCGGACGAGGGTAAAATTTGATAGATTCCTTAAATATTGCATACTAGGCGAATGGTGATATGATATTACCTAAGAATTCTTAACCTCTTGTTCTAATTAATTAAAATTACTTAATTGTTGAAGACTAAGGGAATTAATTAAAAAACTGTTTTTCTGTTAATCTTCAACATGTAATTAAATTTTTTAGTTAATTTTGAACTACGAATTTCTCAATTTAGCGTGATAGCAGCTTTATTTTCCAAAGTTCCACAAGGCTCTATAACTGGGCCACTACTGTTTATTTACTTTGCAAGTGTCAGACCAATAAAAATTTCAAATTGTTCGGAAATTGTAATGTTGAATGTTTTTGTTTTGAATAACAAGAAGTCATTCGGATACTTTAAAAATGTATGAATATTTCAGAAGAAATACACCCAAATTTGTCATCTTAATTACATAATTTTTCAAAATGAACAAAATTACAGGACTAGATGTTTTGTTCCTTATTAAGTGCGTAAACTTCTTTTCATTAACATGTTCGTCATTTTGCCTTCACATATTTTCTTTTTTTACTTTTTTTAAATATTAAATTCAAGTTCGAATACAGGTACACTTTTCCCCTGTTCAAATTCCTTCTAATTCCATCGCAATTCACTTATTTATTTGGGTATACAGCAGCTTTTCGTTTTAAATTAAAAAATTCGATTAAACTTGAACCTTTCTTGTTCTGACAGGAGCCGCGAAAATTAATCGAACACAACAGCATATGGCCCCGTCAAGAAATTTGCAATTCCAATCGAAAGTCATAAACGAAAACGATGAAAAAGTAGACGAATGATGATTTTGTATACAGCTCAAAGTGCAAATTAAACACATTCCAAAAATATTATTTACAGGTAAGGACTTAATTCAATTTTCAACTTGTTGAAGAAAGGACCTCATTTTCTTTGGAGTCTCTCCACCTGTCTGTCAACATCGTTAACAGGAGACGGTACCATCACTTCGACTTTTCTAGTCGCAATTTTCATACTATGCCGTGTCGTATTTGTTGTTTGGGCGTTTTAATCGAATCGAATCACAAGGTGGAAATGGTGACAAGAGTTCGGAGGAGGGTATTTTCGAAGGCGTTCACTATTCTACTATTCTCGTCAATACTGCTTTGTTGGATGAAATAAAAAGTTCGCGAAAGTAAAGAAATATCGATTGAATCGTAAACAGAAAAGAGAAAATACAACGAAATAACTTGGAAAGTTCTCGTTATATTACGTCAAAGAACGCTATGCTGCTAAGCCATAATCACTAGAAACATCGACCGAAGCTGAAGTGAATTTTAATTAATTTAAAGAAATGTCATTGCAAGAGCACCCCAACTTTTGACAGGTCTTCGGTTTTTTGCCTTTCACGTTGAAACCCCAATCGATGATCAAAGACGGTATCGATAAAGGGCTAAATCGACCGAGTTAAGCGATATCAAGGATACCCCGGATTCATTAAAACACTTTTAATATTTCCTTTGACTTGTGGTGTTATTTGTTGGTGTCAGGGAGCTCTCAAGATGATAAAGGGATAAAATCAAAATAATTAAAGTGATTGGTTTTGTCTTTCTAGTTTTAGCAAATTTTTTCAAAGAGTTTCTTTGAAATGAGAATGGAGTGAAGACCACAGCGGTTTGGACATCAATATCCTTTTCCAGGCCTTTGATTCGTAAATGTCCTACATCATACTCAAAACTAACAATTTGGTGACACTCTCAGCCTTAAAGTATACTGCGCCCTTAATACCTTTTTGGTTATATTCCTAACTGGAGCAAGTAATGTTATTTTATGATAACTCCAAAACTCAGGGGATGCCCTGTGATGGAACTGGGTTATGTATGAGCTCAAGTGAAGGAGGTGATTATGTACGACTCATTTGAAAGTTTCGGGCCTATAAGAAAAAATACCTGTTCCACAGTCGTGTTATTTGTAATGTTTCCTCGGAGAAATAGGGGTAGAAGTGACTTGAAGCTCTTTTATCATTGTTAAAACAATGACCGTAGGAAAAGCAAAAGAAAAGACAGAATCGGTTCTTTTATGCTCCAAAGAGTCAATGCTCTAAGATATTGTGGAATCGCCAATAAGTTTAAAAGCCTTTCGTTGAACTTTTTGATATAGAAATTAATTCGAGCCTGGGGCTGACTTGGAGAAAGATGGATATGGTTTTTCTGTCCAAGCGAGAATCGTAAAAATTTCGTTGTTTAATGATCCATACATGCATTCTCGGTCTTCTGTAGAGTTGCCACGAAAATTCATTCAGAATAAAAAACACACGAAATCAAGGGTGCTGTCGTCGATGAACCTACAAGTAGTATTAAAAATGAGAGATAGAAGGTCAGTAATAATAAGAAGAAATAAGGTTTGTGAAAGAACTGAGCCCTGTGGTACACCGGTATTTATTTATTTATATACAAAGATTCATCACATTCCTAGGCGATCTTCGATGCGATCTTGACGGATCGATCTTTTAGCCTTCGATCTGCCGATTTTTGAATCGATTTTTTGCGGAACCGATTCAGCTCGAATCGATATAGAGGTGTATAGAAGCATCAGAAATAGTGCTTGGAAGATCGTTTATGTATAAGCTGAACAAAAATGGGCCAAGATCGGAGCCCTGAGGGACGCCTGAGTGTAACGGCATCGGGTTAGATAGGGACCTCTGCATCTTAACAGTCTGACTACGTCCATCTAAGAAGCTGTTTACTAGCCTTGCAGCAGATGACGAAAAATTGAATTTATTTATAAGTTTGTAAATTAGCTTTTGATGATTCACGGAATCAAGCGCTTTGCTAAAGTCAAGTAAGACTAGAATTGTAACAAAATCCCGGTCAAGAGCTTCATGAATATCAGTAGTTACTTTCAATAATGCAGTTTCACAGCTGTGGCCGGATCTAAAACCAGACTGCCATGCAGTCATCATATTATTCTCATCAATAAATTTCATAACCTGTTTAAACATAATCTTTTCCAATACTTTAGCTAGAAAACCCAACAAACTGATGGGACGAAAGTCGCCAGGCTCAGATGGAGACGCCTTTTTAGCAATAGGAATAACAAGTGCCTCCTTCCATTTCGCATGAAATTGAGACGTGGTTAAGCAAAAATTAAAAATGTGTACCAATTGCGTTGATATGTAAGGGGCGATGACTTTAAGGAATTCCGGGGGTAACATGTCAGGACCTGTGGCATTTGACTTGATAGAGTAAACCGCTTCAAGAACTTCATGGCTATCAACACATCGAAACGTAAATCCATCTGTTAATATCATTGAAGAGCCACCATCGTGGAATAATTGTTGTGCACTAGGCCGATTATTATAATTATTGGTAAAAAAATTATTTAAACTATTCGGATGCATGTTAATTTTAGGGGAATCATTACTGTGTACTCCCAGGCTGCGAAGATTTTTCCATAATTTTTTCGCAGGTAAGTGCACATTCAATTTTGCAGCAAGATATTCCCTTTGGGATGATCGAATTAATTTGGTTACTCTATTTCGCATCACTTTGTGTCTGTTATGCATGTTTATATCGCGTGTTCTCTTATATTGTTTGAGCAAAAAATCACGTTCAGCCATGGCATGATGGATCTCCTTTGTAATCCATGGGCAGCGAGGACTACGTACCTTTACAAATTTTTTCGGGATATGCTTTTCAAAAAGATATGAAAGAGAAGTTCTCAAAATATCCACCTTTTCATCCACCAAGTTGCTATCAAAGAGTGAATTCCACGACATCTCGTAGCAATCCTCCATTAGAAGGTTTTTATCAATATTTTTGAAGTCACGGTACGGAAAACTCACACTATCTGGCAAAGGACCTAGGTTCATTTTATAGATTAAGAATAGAAAGTCATGGTCAAAGTTGCTAGGAGGTGTTATTTGACTATGAAATAATACATTATGTTTGTTGGTAGAAATTATGTAATCAAGCTGAGATGGTGATCCTGAGTTAAAGTAGGTAGGCAGACTATTGATTACCTTGATATCGAGGGTCTGAAATAGGTGTAGCATATTTTCAGTTACTAAGCCCTGACTGAGAGCATTGACATTACCACATATGATAAGATTCTGATATCTCAACTCAAGAGACGAGACAGTATCAGCGAATTCCAACGCTCTTTCCATACTGAATCTATTAGGAGGGCAATAGACGCTCAGAAGAACGCATTTCTCAGAGCCTATATTAATTTCAATTCCCAAGAATTGTAAGTCGTTTTCAGGTAAGGAAGAAGCCACAATAGATACCATTAGAGTATTGTGAACATATATAGCAACACCGCCACCCATCCTACCAACACGATCATTTATAAAAATGGTATAATTAGGTATTGAAACGAGTCCTGAGCTCACATTCTCGTTCAACCAAGTTTCGCATAAAATCAGAGCATGAATTTTAGCACCCAGAAACATTTCCTGCAGCTGATCAGTTTTATTTCTCAAACTTCTTACATTCATGTAAATAATATTTAATCCCGAAGCACGTGAAGCAAAAATATTACACAGCGCTCTAACTTTATCCAGGGGTGAAAAACTATCGGCCATAGTTAGAAACGAACAGGTAGCCACAGAGGTCCATCAAAATCGACAAACAGACAACAGAAATGGTGCACACTGCAAATACATAGAAAAGCATCATACTAATTTTAAGAATTACATAGGCAATAAAATTAAACAGCAAATAAGATAAGTATAAGATACAAGAAGGCATTATCAGAAATTCAAAATAATATTAAAAAGAAACATATCGACATCCAACTCCCTCCTTTTATGCTTCAGATATGTGTTGGTCCAGGGCGTCAATACTTATGATCGGTGTCAGTGCATCAGCTTCTGCATACTTGATGTGCACAATACCATTGCGTGTGAAAGCAGAGTGGATCAAAGCATTTCTCTTACAATGAATTGCCTTGCGTAGGATTTGCTGATTATTACGAGTTAGGCTTTCATTTGCAAATATTCTACTATCCGAGCGAAAGGTTGGGGAAATTTGGTTTAGTAGCACTTTGCACCGCTTAAATTTTTGCAAGAATAAACGTTGTTCACTGGTCGTGGAGAATTTAAATATTAGTGGTGATGAGCTTTTTGGATTAATCTGCCCACAACGTTTGGGTCTAGCCCGAAATGATGTTGAATAAGGAGAGAGATCAGGATTCACCACAGAAGAGATTTTTTCCATTAGTTATCGTGGGTTCTCATCGCTTGTATATGGTATACCACTGACAATTGCATCAGATAGTCTGTGAGCACGATCAATATTATCGAGTTTCTGCTGAGCTTCTAGCAGTTCGCATTTAACGCTATCCAATTCTTCTCGGAGGTTAGCAATTTCAGAATTGAAAGTTGCGACGACACCATCCAGCTTCTGTGAGAGGAGCTCTTCGAAATGCTCACATTTTTCAGAAATTACCTGTGACAGACTTTTCAGCAATTTCCGTTCAATCAGTTCGAATGTGTCTGTGGAGATCACTGAGCTGGATCGAATTTAGCTAATTACTACGGACGTAACCCCCAGCTGTCCGGGGACAGAATCTTTGATAATCGAGTAACAAATAATTATTTGAAATTCGAATAAAAAGCACCAAATAACATAATTATTTGCGAATAAGTCATCAAATAACGAATAAATAATTGATTATCGAGTAACGTATGATCAAATAACAAATAATTATTTGAAAGTGGAATAAGGAGCACCAAATAACAAAAAATTATTTGCGAATAACTTAAAATAAATTGAAAATTGATTGAAAATTTATTCGAATAATTTTTTATTCGATTTTTATAAACAAATCGTTATTTGATTGAAAATTTATTCGAATAATGCCCGTCGCTGCTTAAGAGGTATCTGAAAATATTGAACATTATCATTGTAAAAATTTAGGATAAACATATAAGTACATAATATGTACTTATATGTTTATCCTAAATTTTTAATATATTATATAGATGTTTAGCTAAACACAGATTTTGATCATACGTGATTCCAAAATCTTCCAAATGTATGAAGGCATCATTGGTTCTGAATTACACAGCCACCGTATTCCAAGATAATATCATCAGTTCACAATACACCTTTCCAACAATTAAGAACAATGAATATCCGGTAAATTGTCCAGTGAACACGATCTAAGTTGTCAATTAATGACATTTTACACATTTCTTTGAATCTTTTGCGTCCAGCGATAGTGCTTCATTTTTCCAAGTGATAAAATGCACCTTCGTGCATTACTTCCGTTGCAAAAATCCTATTCAGTTGAGCACACAGTATGAGGCCCAGAGTTGATATTGTGCCAATAGAAATAAAGACTCTTTGTTCAGGCTCAAAGAATACTATTGTTGCACTAGAAAACTGTAGTGAGATAAAAAGCACGCAACAGGCAACCGTTGCGTGCTTTTTATCTCACTACAGTTTGCGTGATTCACTAGAAATTGGCGCAATTGTTACTTGTTGTTGTAACTGATATCCAATCGCTGTGTGTTTTGTTAAGCAAAATTAATTATTAAAATTTTTATCCAGACTGTTGCGCAATTGTGGTACGAAATCGATTCAGTTCCATTAAGAAGTTTTAATATCTCTAAAACGGCTCAACTTAGTAAATTATTATGGGCAAACCCATGGTCCCAGTAAACTATAATAACTTTTTTTCAAAGGATTCGAACTCGTAGGCTTCCTAATTTTGAGTACATTTCTAGTCAAAACTTGTTTTTGTTCGCATTGTAACATTTACGTTTAGATGCATAACTACAAAAGAAAAACACAAACCCCCGGGAGCTATAAATTAGTCGTTTTTCGCAAACTCCTTAACCTCTACTTGACCTTAACCAGCAGAGCTTCATTACAGGATCATCTGTAAAAGTGCCTATTTCTTTTGCTTCAATTAAAGTTCGCACAGCAGCGAAATTCAATTTTGTATAGTCCTGTGATCTGTCAATATTTAAACTGTCGATAAAGGATCTTCTTTGCAAGCCTCAAAAGAAATGACGAGTTGAGTCCTTTTATGATGAGTGATGAATACATAATTGAGCCCAAAAGAAGCGACATCTGTCAAACGTGTTTTGATCCCATTGAATGATGTCCCTTGGAAAATTGAACACATGACACACTTCATGCAAGGATAATATTTTCACTATCCACTTTTTTTCTGCCCGGTTAAATTTTTTTTTTTTTAACAAAATTTTAAAGGAGGACCAATTACGATGACTTGCAGCAAGAGTAGCATCCCCTCAACTCTTTATTTGATATCGATCGAAGGAAGGAAGATTGCAGAAATTAATTTTCCACAGGACAATAAATTCTCAAGTGGCCATTAAGTGGTATCCTTTTTAGAATTCACTCAATTACACTTTGTGTGTTCTGTCGCTGAAGCCTAAAATCATTTAACGACAATCGAGAGAATAATTGTTCGGTAGAGTATTTGGCAAAGGTAAACAAGAAAACTCTTCAGCTCGCCAGAAAGTTTAATTTTGTTAGGCGATAGAGCTCCCGACTAAATGCTTTTGTTCACCCGGTATTTACTTTACACCCTGTCTGTATTTTCTGTACTCAGTTTAGTGTTGTTTAAGAATTTTAAATGAAACGACAAGAAATAGGCTTGAGTTTTAACAAAAGTTAGAGAGCTGTTGGTGATGAAGTCTTGTTGTTTGTTGGATTCCGTCGAGTTTCAATGGACGACGATGAGGTATTCTACAAATTTGTTGAGTTTGAGGTTCGAAAAATTAATTAAATTATGAAAACAATAAAAAGCCAAATCAGCGCCCTCCCATTGTGCCAAAACTAATAAAAATGTGAGCACTTTGGTAGTGAGGAACCACCCCATATGAAAAACGCTCCTGCAGTTACAACCCTTTCTTTTCTCGATTTAAATAGCCACAGAGCAATATTGAAAGAATTCAACTCAAACGAAGCGTATAACGCAATTTTTCGATTATCTGGGCACGTGCCATACAATTATCTTTTGTCCTTTACTTCCTTAAGATTTTTCACTATTAGTTAGAGGTAATGGATGCTTCTTTCAGGACATTGGTTGGTTGGTTGGTTAGTCGGGCTGTTTGTTGCTAAGAAGCACCAAATTCACTCGGAGGCCATGAAGGCCCATTGTGAATGCCCTTAAAAAAGAAAAAGCATGGTCAGAACTTAAAACCACCCAGATCTCTGTAAGAATCTATTTAGGTCCACCAGTGCTATCTCCGCTAAGTCGTCCAAGTTGTCAAAGAACCTTGCTTCCAAACAGGCGAGTCGTCGTTCTTTTAGAGCCGGACATTCGCAGAGTAGGTGCACTATGGACTCAATTTCTTCTTCGTCTCTGCAGCTTCTGCAGAACTCATTCGATGGTACGCCGAGTCTAATGCCCATAGCTCCTATGGGGCAGTGTCCGGTGATGACGCCGACGAGTGTTCGAATGCGCTTTCTATCGAAGGAAAAGAGATTTAAAGTTCTGCTCTGATTCAACTCCGGCCATATACTTGGTGTTGTGAGACAGTAGCTGATATTTTTCCACCGTTCCGAAGTCATGTTGGAGTAATGTCTATCAATTTGACTTTTTGCTGTATTAAGGGGAGGGTGCACCCTTTCCACCGGCATGTCTATATCTGTACTTGAACCATTTTTGGCCAGTTCGTCAGCTTTTTCGTTACCCTCTATACCGACATGTCCTGGAACCCAGCAGAGCCTAAGCGTATGTTGTGATATATTTCTTAGGGCTCTGATACAATCTTTCACACATTCTGACTTAATCACGTTGGAGTTCAGCGCCTTGAGTGCTGCAAGTGCAAGTTTTTCTTGGGCAGTAAGTGTGTATATTTCCGCTTGGAAGATGCTGCATTCGTTGGTGAGTCTATACGACTTACTCAATCCCCCTTTCCGTTTTCGATCCATCTGTGAAGATGGCAGTTCCTTTAATTATGTTTTCAGGATGCTTCCAATCTTCTCTATTAGGTATAATAACGGAAAAGGGTTTTCTAAAGTCATATTGTGGCTTCATTTAATCCGTTGAGGGGTGCAACCCATTTTGATTAAAGAAGTTCAGTATGACTGCATGTCCAAAATTCTGTCGTATAAATTGGCTGTTTTCTCTGAGTCTGAGGGCTGCCAGGGTTGCCATTCTTTTCGTGTGGAGTTCTATGGGTTGAAGGTGTCAAATGGCTTCCAAACCAGCTTGTGGTGTGGATTTTATTGCAACTGTTGTTCCCAAGCACGCGAGCCTTTGCACCTTTGCTAAAAAGTTCAGGTGAGATTTCTTATTTAATGCATCCCACCAAACAATTGACCCATGGGTAAGAATAGGCCTGACGATCGCTGTGTACATCCAGTGTACAATGTGCGGTTTCATGCCCCATTTCTTACCAAAGGTTTTCTTGCAAGCATAGAACGCATTGAGTCCTTTCTTCATCCTCTCTTCCATATTCCGTCTCCAATTCAATTTGGAATCGAATATGACGCCCAGGAACTTTGCTTCCGAGGAGAGTTTGAGGGCACTAAGTTTTGGTGGTTTCCAAATGGGTAGTTTGTATTTCTTTGTGAACAGGACCAATTCTGTCTTACGGGGGTTTATAGTAAGACCGTTGTCCTCTGCCCATCTTGATATGTCTGTCAAAGCAGAGCTCATAACATCACTGACCGTTTGTAGGAACTTTCCTTTTGTCAGCAAGACTATGTCGTCTGCGTACGCTACTGTTTTAATGCCTTTAATGACGAGAGATTTGAGGATTTTGTTTAGAGAGATGTTCCAAAGCAGGGGTGACAATACTCCCCCTGTGGTGTACCTCTGTGAACTGTTCTTCTAATGGAAGACTCCCCTAAACTGGCATTGATGACCCTGCTATATAGCATTGTTTGTATCCAGTTTGTCAGAAATATTTCATTTCCAGATTCCCCTAAAGAGGAAGTGATGGATCCCGTTTTAAGGTTGTTGAAGGCTCCTTCAATATCAAGGAAGGCAGCCAAGGTATATTCTTTATCATGGAGAGATTTCTCAATCGTTCTTATAACCTCATGTAGTGCTGTGTCTACAGACTTGCCTTTAATATACGCGTGTTGTGCATTACACAGGTACTTGGTTGACTCGAGATGTTGCCTGAGATGTAGATCCAGTACCCTCTCTAGTGTTTTTTAAATAGAAACGATGAGAGGCTGATTGATCTATAATCTTTGGCTGTTGTGTGGCTTGGTTTCCCTGCTTTGGGAATAAAGGCCACACGCACCTCTCTCCATCTTTTCGGTACGTATCCGGTAAAAAAGCATGCTTCAAAGACTGCTTTAGCCAGGGAGTGATACTCGTTACAGTATTTTGTAGCATAGCGGGGATGATTCCATCCGGTCCTGCAGATTTGTAGGGTTGGAAGGATTTCACCGCCCATACTACCTTGTCCTCACTTATGCAGTCCCCGATGGCTGCCAAGTTTTCCATTGGAAGTGGAAATTGCCGAACATCTTGTTGTTGATTTTCTAAATTTCCGTCCGAGCATCCAGGGAAATGGGTGGAGACGAGCTGTTCAAGTACTTCCTGACTGTCCTCTGTCCAGGAGCCGTCGTCTTTACAGATGTGCCTTAGGGGTGTAGGGGCTTTGGCTAGGATCCTGCGGAGTCTAGCAGCTTCTGTCGTTGACTCTATGTTCGAACAGTAGTCAATCCAGGATGTTCTTTTTGCAGTTCTCGTTTTCTTTTTAAATTCATTGAAGCTGGAGCGATATAGGTTCCAGTCTTCTTCTGCTCTAGTTTGCTTGGCCTTATTGAAGAGTTTCCTGGTCTTGGTCCTAAGTAGTCGAAGTTCCACCATGGAGCATGGCTTCTTTTAGGTGGTCGACTAATAGGACAGGATCTCTTGAAAGCGGCCGTTAGCGTATTCGTGATGAGGTTGACTGATTCCTCGACTTGTATTCTATTCGAAATGTTACCCTCTGGTGAGGACGTTAATCGACTTGCTACAAAAACAGAGAATTTATCCCAGTCAGTCTAGACAGGGTTTCGAAAGGGTTTACCTATCCGAATTTCAAAGTTGATGCTGAAGGTTATCCTAAAATGATCCGAAAAGGAGAATTTAGGTGATACTCTCCAGTCACTAACCCTAGATTTATCTGTGGTTTGAGCTAGTGTTAAATCTATTACTTCCTGTCTAGATCTGTTTTGAAAGGTAGGATGCCTTCCTCTGTTGCAGATACTTAGGTTGGAAAGTAGAATAAATTCAAAAATAGACTCACCTCTAGTGTTTGTGTCGCTGCTCCCCCATTGTGTATGATGAGCGTTGGCGTTCATGCCAATGACCAGATTTGCACCACCGCTGGAGTAGCTAACCAGGTGTTTCAGGTCACTCGATGGAGGGTTCTCTTCTTCGTATGGCAGGTACCCGGATGCGAGAATGAGTTGTGGTTCATTCTTGCGGTCGCATACTGCTACTGTAAGGTCGCAGGTACTGAAACGATAAGAAACTAAGAAATTTAGCTTTTTGCTTACCAGGATGTTTCTCAATTTACCTTCCTTATTTGTATGTAGGAGCTCATAATGTTTTGTCCTTAATCCTTGAATTGCAGCTCCGGAGAGCCACGGTTCTTGGATTAGGGCAACATATATTTTCTCCTCCGCCATGAAGAACAACAGGTCGTCGGTAGCAGCTCGGGGGGAGAGTTAGCCAACTGTATAATGCAGTCGAGAATATAACACAGTCATAAACTGAAGTTACGAATTACATTAATATAACAGATTTGAAGGATTGGATGGTATCACTCAATGTACGTATATAATAATGTCGAAATACTTTCCCAACTGAACCATTATATTTCACGATAACTACGTCCTGATTCATAGTCGTCGACTCGGCAGATTTTACTTTCCTTTTCGTATATATCGAAAACTGATGACTCCAGATAGTCGCTCTTGCTTAAATAGATCTCAACACTTGGTAAATGCTCGAATACTTGCGGACCAAAGGGGCTATAGTGTATCTAATTTTGATCTAGCTCTTCCCTTTCTTGAAATCTGTGGCGTAATTTACGGAAAATGGTTTATGTTCCTGAGATTGTCGTGACTATTACGGTTGTCAAGTCGAAAGCTGTTTGTATTAGTTGGTTGGTTTAAATGGCTGGTACTAGCCATTGAGGTTACGCGCCAATTTGATACTATGGCTAGTAAAAACCAGATTTTTGGTCAGCTGCATGCCCGAGGATATAAATTATTAACACGCCGACAAGGCCTGGGAGCACAATGTTAGAGACAACCCGAGTAGTTAAGGAATTGGGCTAGCTCCCAAATCTTTCCTCCTGATATTGCCTGAAGGCTCCCCAGAAAATACTCTTCCAGTGTCCGCCTCCAAACAAAAGCTCCTCCGCCATATCTGGGTACTTACGCAGAAGGTGACGCCGCAGCTGCGACACTGTGTATTATAAAGAGCGCTAAACCTGGCCGCATGTTTTCCTATCGGGCTGTACCGACTGCCTACTTTTAAATTCTGACTTATAGGCCTTCTTAGCTTTGGTCTTCCATTAACGACCCTCCCCTAAATATCGACAAGTAGATATCTCCTTGTCTCAAAACAGAACTCCATTTTTATTTAATTTTACCACAGATGGCTCTCCTTTAAGTAGACTTACGAAGCCTTAAGACCAAGGCGTCAGGCTTAATTCCCAATTTTATTTCGAGGATCATTTTAACACCATTTTTGCCCGATTTTTGGCTGATATTACCCTAAGTTTTGTGAAAAGATGCTCAAAGAGGTATGTTGTCCCCTATATCAAGAAGTTTCTCTATTTTATTTTTGTCAGGCTTATTCTGGAATATACCTCTCCAGCATACACAAACCTCTATGCGACACATATCGATTGCATTGAAGCTGTATAATGGAGGTTCGTTAGGTTCGCCCCTCGAGGCCTTCCTTAGGATAACTCCCTTATATTACACTATTATGTCGACAGGCTTAGGTTGCTGCATTTGGATACTCCTGAAAAGAGACTCTGTAACTCCAGGCAGTATTTTTCCTCATACAATATTTTGGCAGGCAGGATTTCGTGCCGATCCCCTGTTGAAATTATCTACGAAGCTCCTTTACGTGAAGCCTTTCTTATCTCTGTCAACATTTGAGCATAGGTATTTAGTTATATTATTTATTAATTTTATTAAGCTAAATCAATTTATTGATTACTACAAATATTTACAATAATATACATACTTGGACCTTAGAGAGACGAAAGTCCTAACAATAAAACTTGCGGTTGAAAAGGCGATACATGATTAGTAGTGTGTTGAGGAATCTGAAAAAGTCGTAGTTCCACAAGGGACAACGCGGAGAACATTTGAGATACTTAACAACCCAGGAGTCGCCGCTGAAGTAAATGATTTTGTGTCGGCCTTCCAACCTGGAGGTCCTCGGTTCGAATCCCTCCGGCCGCGACCCATGGTTGTTTTCTGCTGGCAACAGATTACGATAAAAACACCAATGAAGGTTGCAGAGTAATGTTGGTGGTTCGGAATCCACCTTAAATTGTCGGTTCACTTGCAATCGTTTGTTCGAATCGGGTGAAGTATTTCTTCCAACTCACGCCTCGCAAGGGATTACGGAAGTTATAGAGAAAGAGAGAGAGAGAGAGAGAGAGAGAGAGAGAGAGAGAGAGAAAGAAAGAGCGAAAAGCTCAGGAGAATTTCGTCATGTTGCTTCAAGTTCACTCAAGTACTTTCAAGTTGATTCAAAATATTTCAAGTTATTTTCGAGCAAGTCCAAAGGAATAAGTTTAAACCTGTCTCAATAAGGTGGTAAAGCGATATGGTTGTTCTAGTGAAATCACGGGGAGCGAACCGGACGAAACTCCGCTAAACATCCTCAATGCGTTTAATATACACCGCGTAAAAAGGAGACCAACTCCAGGGTACTCCAAGATTGGTCTTCACAAAAGTACAGTAGAGAAGGTTAGTTGTAAAAAGATCATCAAACTCATTGAACCATCTTTTTACAAAACCCAAGGTCGTGTTAACTTCAGAGACGACTGCATCAATGTTGTGTTCAAATGAAAGGCAGCAGTTAAGTATGACATCAAAGTCTTTGGCTTTATCGAGTTTAGTGAGATTCTTACTCACTAAAAACACCTCTCCAGGGATTAGCCGAAACAGACCACATAGAATCGGGTCCCTTTTCAGCCTCTCCTAGTCTCCCTTAGCGGAGGCAACTGATTATCCAGTTATCCCACTGTTGCCGCTAACCTCGGTATACTGGGTCACTGCTAAAATCCCAGCCTTACTGCAGGAATCCATGTTGTTTCACCGTCTCCAGTGTTCCTTCTTGGTCCATGCGTTAATCATAACCTTCACCCCTTCTCTGCCCACGGGATTGAGCGATTCCGGGCCATGAAGCTTCAGTCCAGAGCCAGGACAAGTATGGTGATGAGGATCGCCGTATCCTAGAAGGCTTTAACTTTTCCGTCCATCTTCCAACAACCGCAAACGTTAGATACTCAACAAAAGATGTTGGCGTCATCAGCATAGCAAAGAATTCCCGAGTTAGTGAGAATTAAAAATAAATCATTGATGTAAATAATGGTCCAAGTAAACTATCTTGGGGAACGCCAAAGGGGCTGTTTGACACCTTAGAAAGAAAACCCCCGAAATAGGACCCACTGCGTAAATGCGTAAGACCAGACAGGTTAGAAAGAAGCCAATTGATGACAAATACAAGATATACAATATTTTGTAAATTCCAGCAAATTAGTCGTAGTAGATTTACCTTTCAAAAATTCAGGTTGAAAAGATCGCAGGAAGAGTTTGCAATGCAGATATAGAACATAACTATCCAAAGAATCAAATAATTTTACAAGGCAACATAAATTTAAAACAGGCCTGCAGTTAGAATCAGTAAGCTTTTCGCCTTTCTTAAGGCGCGGCTTATCAATCGCCTAGTTGACTCTGCAGATAGGTAACTTCACAAAGTTTTGGCTGAACTCGAGCTTGATAGCAGGAAACCTTCAGAGTTTCGCAGGCTTATGCGATCCACGGTGGGCGCTCAAGCTCCTGAGAATGTGCTAAGAGTGCGCTGGTTGGTAGTACTTTTAAGCTACATCATCACTCGGTGATCTTGTTGCAGCTGCAGATACTTTAATGGAAAGTGTTAATTCACCTCAGTTCGTCATGGCTGCTGCTACTCCCTCCAGCTATCCTCCAACTCCTTCACAAGTTTCCAATTCTACTGATGACTCTATTGTAACCGAGTTTACGAAGATGACAATGTGACAAACACTAACGCTCGCCCGCGATCTGCTAACAGGGAACCATATTTTTCAAAAATTGGACATTGTTCTTATCATCATAATTATGGAATTCGTGCGCGAAACTCTAATCAACCCTGTACCTTTCAACCTGCATTAGGACAATCACCGACGTCACAGGAAAACTATCCACCTGTCATAGAATACCGCCTTTTTATTTGTGATAAATGTAGTAACCTGTTATTTTTAGTGGATTATGGTTCTATGCTTTTCATCAACCCACGCTCTTAGATTCGTCACAAGCTTAAAGCAACTGACTACAAACTTTTTGCAGCAAAAAACTCTGCCATCAACACTTATGACGGAGATGTCCCTCTACAATTTAACCTTCGTCGAGATTTCAAGTCGTCATTCGTTCTTGGTGATACTACCCATGTTATCATAGCTGCTGATTTTTGGCTCATTTTGAACTTCTCATCGATGTGCAAGATCAATGTCTCATTGACAAAACCACCATTATGTTGCAGTAGTATCACTCCATAGCATCTCAACTGTAGCTTCTTCTAAAGCTTCTTCTTTTAACTCCTTTGAGCCATAAATTCTACATAAATTCATCGACATTACTGTGCCTAAACCATTTCCAGTTACTTTCAAGTCTAGCGCAGTTCGTCGTCATAATATTGTGACTGTTGGACCTTCTACGTCGGAACGTCCTCGATATATCGCGAGAGAAAAATATTAAGCAGTCAAAGTTAACTTTGCTCCATCCATTGATTGATGACTTATTTCATCGCTGTAACGGCTGCTCAATATTCTCAACCACTAACCTCGATAAAGCCGATTTTAATGTCTTCTGGACTGCCGGAATTCCAGCTTTTCAAATAAGTATGTTGGTTCAATATCAGCTTATGTAGAAATTTTAACCTACGTTGTGTTAAGTAATCCTCCAGTGAACAACCTGGAATGGACGATGTATAGAGCTATACGTGACCAAATCTGGGCAACCTGAATACAAAGCGTATTTCTTCATTATATGCAACCAATAACCTTCTACGACACACAGAGTCCAAAGTCGAAAAATTATATCGTCTCCCCATATGAAACGAAGGAATACTCGAATTACGCCATAATTTCTGTAAGCAACCATATATTTTCTTTAATGCTACACTAACATGGAATTTCGAATATAATACAAATCCTAAGCTTGTTGATGAGGACTGGTGACAGGCTGTTGCATTCTATACCATTTCTGTAAATTGTCAAGCATCTTGACTTTTTGGGATTTAATTCCAAGTTATTTTCTTTGGACCAGTTATATACACGCTGTAAGTCATCGTTCAGTCGATATATTCAGTCTTCCATTAACCCAATTGGACTGCTAAGATAAAGCTGTACATAGTCAGCATATACATAAGTAAATTTTAGCATCCAATATCACGTCCGCAAGGTCGTTTATGTATATGCTGAATAAAAGTGGTCCTAGAATGGAGCCTTGGGGTACAACACGGATAACAAGCGTTGGCTCCAACAGCTGGTGATTCCAACCTTCACAAATTGACTTCTAGTAGACAAAAAGTTTTTAATTAGTTTAACTGCTGATGGCAAAAAGAAAAATACCTGCAACAATTTTTTTTGAAGTCTCTAATGATCAATTCAATCGAATGCCTAATGCCTCATTATCCAGTGAATGGCAATATTGCGTTTCACAACTATGGCTCCAACGAAACCCCGACTGCCAAGTACAGCTTGTTTTGTTTACTGTAATGTATGAATGTGTACTATCTTCTCAAATACCTTAGCTAGGAAGCACAAGAGACCTGGGCCAAAAGCCAAAATCACTTGTATGGGAAGGACCAGATGTTTTGAGAATGGTGAGGATCTGTGCTTTTTTCCACATGCTGAGAAATTTAATCGCACACATTGCCAGCAATACGTCAATCTCTTCAACATTCCGGAAAGTAAAGCCTTCAACCGGATAGCCTGCTACAGCTGATTTGCAACTTATTGGTGGCGATGGTGACAATGAATTTTCCGAAAAAGAATTGTTAAGCAGATTTGGATCATGTACTACTTCCAGGATATTATTTCCATTTATGCCCAAATTACGTATATTTTGCCGCAATTTCTTAGGAGACAGTTCGACATTTAGTTTGTTTGTATAGTAGATACGCTTAGAAGCTCTAATCATGAAGTTGACCTTATTTTTTAATGGTTTATATCTTTTAAATATTTCACCAGATTGGGTAACTCGGTATCGTCCAAATACAAAGTCACGCTCGGCTATAATATTATGTATTTCACGTGTCATCCAGGAGCAACCCTTACAATGGACACGTCGAGTTCGAAGATGTACGTGGTTAATAAACAGGTTATACAGGTTATAAAGGCAATAGATTAGGCACTAGGACGAGTGTAAAGACAAATCATCTGGCGTAGTCGGGGGAAGAAGGTATTTCTTGCACGCCAGAAGTTTCTTTCTTCGTAGCACACTCACTTTTTAGTTGTTTCTGTATTATACCTCTAGCTTTGATATCAAATTTTATATACAGATCTGCACCCCCTTTACGTGCAGTTGGAGGGTGAAAGTTACAGATTTCTTAATTTTCTCTGTATTGGAGTGCAGAACGTAGTCTGCATACCAAATTTCAGCTTTCTAGGGCTTTTGGAAGTTTTGGAATTATCTTATGAGAAATTGTTATATAATCCAGATCCAGACCCCCTTTTCGAGGGGTTGGAGGATGGAAGTTACAGATTTCTTAATTTTTTCGTTGTTTGTGTGCTAATCCTAGTGTGCATATTAAATTTAAGCTTTCTAGAACTTTTGGAAGTACCAACCAATAAAAAATTTTATGTACATACCCCCTTTATGGGGGTTGAGGGTAAAAATTACAGACTTCAGGAAGTACCCTAGAGGTTTTGATGACGGAGGTTTTGATGATCATGAGTGGTGAAATCTACGTATTTCACGTATATCACGTATTTCTACGGATTCAGACAAATGATCAACATGCCCAACCGGATTCTTGTCCTTCAACTGATCTTAATCGACCACTTCGCACGTATGGCAATAACAAGAAGGTATCGTTTCCTTCCTGTATGGTCCAGGACACGGGAGGGGGGAGTACCTGTGGGGTTTTTCAGTTCCCTCACCAGATCAGCAGAGTTATGATGGCGATAGTAGTTTACCTAAGCGCCGCCAACGTAAAGAAGCGCTAATTCCTATAAATCAAAGAAGGACGACTAAAAGTTTTTGTGACAGTTGAAGTGCGGTAGACTAATTAAATCTCTCGATTTCTTGAAAGTTGCGCACGCAAATGTAATTCAGAAGTGAATGTATTTAGCCAGTGAAAGTGAAGCATTAATATTTGAATACCATCTTCAGGGCCGCCGAGAGGGGGGGGGGGGGCGAAGGGGATAAAACCCCAGGGCCCGGGCTTTCAAAAGGTGCCCCGTAAAAAATTTCCCATTTTAATTTTATGTATGAAAAATGTTTCACGATCGAAAAAATGTAATATACTAGACAGAAATTAAATTGAAAGTCACTCATTCGATTGTATATGGGCCCGAAATTCCTTTCGCGGGGGGCCCGTATGTGGTACCCCCAGGCCCGAATTTTGCCTCTACGGGCCTGACCATCTTTGTAGTGTTTTCTTAAAACTGTTCATTGTATTGCATTTAAGAAGTGATTAATTTTGTCTAAAGTAGATTAGAGTGAACAGCCTCACGATGAACAAAGGTATTTTGAGTTTGTAAGTAAAACAAATGCGATTAAATGCGTTTTGCATTTTTTTAATTATGTTAATGTTTTGGCGGAAATTTGTCTAATTGTCAAGTCATTTAATGCAGAAGCTCCAAAACATCCATCTTTCGCTTCCTTAGCAAATATGCAGGTATCCAAAATGTTGTATTCTCCGCAGTTACAATTTCTTTAAAGATTACACGAAACGACATCAGTAAATCGCCCAAATAAGCGTGTAATGCATTTCAGATGATCAGTTATTTCCCTTTTTATTCAGTCTAACAAAATCAATCCTCCTCCATCAAATGACCCGTCAACCGGAGCCCGAAATTCAAAAGGGGGAAAATAAGAGCAGAACTGTTGAGAACCGAAGATAAATGAAATCTTGATCAGCCCTGAAGGATACTGCAACTTTCATCTATTGTTCGGCGGTTCACTAAAGAGAATTTTGATTAGACTCTGATTGAAGGACACGACAGTCAAAAGAACGTAAACAACAGATGAGAAAGGATTTTCGCAAGTCATTCAGCAGGATGTACGCCGTTTAGTGACGTCTGACTATTTCAATTCGTTTGCTCTGATCGATGCTATAATCGACGTGACTGAGCTGTTTCTTATATTAAATTTAAGGAAGTATAATTCAGTGCACTTAAAATCGGCGGAAGTGTTATAATTGTAATTGGGTCACATTCCCTTTCAAAATATGACTCCGTTTGTATTCTATTCCCAACTCTAGAAAACTATAAATTTTGTCAACCATTGTCGCATAATAACGGACCCATTTATTATTAAAATGCTCACCAATATTGAAAGAAAACATTAAAACTGCCATAAATCTCGCCATCGTTCTAACCCTGAGCAAAAGTTGTTGTCGTTAACAATGAGTTCCAAAACTAGCAAACAAACAACCCCCAAAAGCGACAACGGAACCAGGAAAAAAGAATTCAAACGAAACCGAGGGGAATCCCCAAAAATATGTAAGTATATCCCTTTGCTTCGCCTTTAGTTTTGAGATATTACCCTCATTTGCCAATTGTTATGTTAATTTTTACTGCGCCATTTTTTGGGCAAATCCTCCTTTTCTTTAACCGATGATACTTCGTATCGAGGTCCTTCTAACTGAAGCTGCGGGAGTGATGCCAAGAATATCGAATGCCGGAATTATTTCTTAAAAGGGTCATTCCCGCTTAATGTCTCAATTTGATTGTTTGTTTGCGGATTTGCTCAATAATAACTTCGGCAACGGTTTTATTACTCTCCGAATAGTATCGAGGTTTCCTTGTTTGTTGTCTGTTCGACGGCTGCCAGGATATGGATAAATTTTATGGATGTCGGATAAAGATGGCTAAGTGACTTTTACAGATGGAAATTAATTGGTTATCGCCCGTTTATACGGCAATAAAAGTGATATTTTTCCTGTCGTAATAATAATTCTATGAAATTGTTCGCAATATTCTTGACACTTATTTGAGGGTGGTTGGGAAGACTTATGAGGAAGGAAAGTCAAGAAGTTTTTGTAATAGTTAATTGAACGTAAGGAATCAATTAAGGAATTACCAGGCTTAACAGGCTTGGTTCAAGATTTGGCAACCGTTGTACCAAGCCTTGGGCAAGCATCGAATGCAAAGGTTTGGATTGGTTTGGTTTGAATTGGAGGTGTGAGGTCTTCAAGCGCTGCGGTCACTAGGGCCTGTTGTGCTCAACTCCTCTCAAGCTCAACAAGCTCTTGCAGTTGGTAGTCACTCAGCTCACTTGATCTAGAGAAGGAGAGCAATCTAAAGAAAACAAACAAGATTTAAAGAGCTGCCTGCTTGGGCATCTCCGGAGCTATAAGCACAACGCCAACGGCTGCAATGGAGACTATGCTCCATCTCCTACCGCTCGACGTCCACGGCAAAAGTATAGCTGCACGCAGTACCGTAAGACTGAAAGAGTCCAATTGCTGGAAGAGCTCTGATAACGGCCATAGCAGTATACTAAATATTTATCTGGGAGGCTATCTGCGGGTAAACACCGACTACACCACCCCACTACTAAGTTTTGGGAAGGCCTTCTCCACAAGAATCTCAACTACAGAAGAGTGGGAAGAGTAGGGGGAGGCCACCGGTGTAGAAATATCGGTGTTCACGGATGGTTCTAAGTTGGAGGACGGAGTGGGAGCGGGGGTATTCTCGGACTGCCTAAGCATAAGCAGTAGGTACCGGCTACCGGGCATTGCAGTGGCGGTAGCACTAATACACGGGCGCCCAAATCTACCAATGGGTAGCGAGATATGCTTGTACATCGACAGCCAAGCAGCTATTAAGGCACTGGACTCAAACTTAGTCAGGCACGGCTGGTCGGCAGGTGTCTGGCTGGTCTCCGGACGTTAGGGGCGAGACACAAGGTAACTCTCTGCTGGGTCCCTGGTCACAGTGGTGTTCAAGGGAATGAGGCAGCTGATTAGCTGGCAAATAAGGGATCACAATTGTATGATTCCTCTATTGACAGATCGATCGGCTGGCCGCTAGAATCAGTAAAGAGAGAAATTAACCTTAATAGCCTTAATAGCTCGCTAAGCAGAGATGGAGTAACTTAACCAAATGCAGACTATCAAGGGAGCTGTGGCCTGAATGGGATTTGAGAAAAACGGCGTTCCTGCTAAACGGAAGCCGGATAAACCTCCGAAACATTGTGACAGTTATAACTGGCCACTGTCTTTTCGGTAGACACGCAGAACGTCTGCGCGTTCCCACGAATGACTTCTGCCGGAGTTGTATGGACGAGGAAGAGGTGGAAAGCATTCAGCACTTACTCTGCGAATGCCCGGGCCTAGCAAAAAGAAGGTACAATGCAATGGGCGTGTACTTCTGAGGTGGCATGGGCGATATAGCCGGCATCGGGCTGAAGCAGCTCCAAAGGTTTATTAACAGCTGCGGCTGGTTTAAGATAAGCCCGGCAATCAGGCACGGTTCCAAGGATGTGGTAAACAACGGACCATTTATAGGTCTATGTGAGGCTGTAGGGGCTGATAGCCGCCACCCTAACCTAACCTAACCAAACTTCGTAACGCGTGGACCGATTTGGATAATTCTTTTTCTGTTGGGTAGAGTATGCTCCCTGGTTGGTACCCCGAGAAAAAAACGTTGGTGGAGGGGGATGGGGGGGGGGGGGGGGTGTAACCTACCTTTGTATCGCGTGGACCGATTTTGATGGTTCTTTTGCTGTTGTATAGAGTGTGATCCCCCATTGCTAATAGGAGAATAATTTGGTCCTATGGTGGAGGTGGGGGAGGAGAAGGGGTAGTAACTTCGTGACGCGTGGACCCATTTCGATGATTCCTTTTCTGTTCGGTAGAGTATGTTCCTTGATTGATATCATAAGAAAAACATTTTTGTGGAATGAAGGTGGGATAGGCGGTTAAGCCTAACTTTTAACGTGTGGACCGATTTGGATGGTTCTATTCTTCGTTGTATAGAGTAGAAGACACTAAAAAGTGAAAAAAAAAATAGTTTTGAAAAAAAAGTTGAACCGACTTCAGAAAAAGCGCTAAAAAACATAAAATAATTTTTAACTTTATATCTATATACATTTTGAAGTCGGTGCAAATTAAACAAGTGTTTAAACAAGTGTTTTTTTTTTTTTTTTTTTTTTTTTTTTTTTTGTAAATTTGACTGCGGGTCAAGTGCATTTTTTTTAATAGAATTAACCCTTTTAACACAAAAGGCGCACTTTTTGGGAGGAGCCAAAAATCAATTGATCATCAATTCCATCAGAACGGTAGAATGAGGCTCCCACACCAACATGCATCGAAAGGAATAAGAAGAAAACGAGTAAGGAAACCAAGACTACAACATGCATACTAAATAGTCATAGAGTTAAATCGAAATTAGGGCATGAGTTAACAGCCCTACATAAAGAGTTAATTGGTTCATGTATGCCATAATTTTGATCAACTTGCAAAAAAGGAAGAAAACCTTGCTAACAAGAGTACCCGGAGCCTATATTTGAGTTCAAGAGGTGGTGAATAAAGACCAAGTTAGCGAATTTGCGTCTTTTCTCAAGTGATGGCAAAACGAGCAAACGTAGGCGGTCGGGGTAGGGCGGGAGTCTAAGCGGATTGTCCCAAGGGAGCTTTCTTAGTGAAAATCTAACGAAATTACTTTGCACCGATTCGATCAACTTGGAATGAGTTGCGTAGTAGGGCGACCAGACCTGAGATGCATATCCTAAAATAGGTCTAACTAAGGAGCAGTACATATGAATCAAAGTTCGTAAATCCGAGAACTCTCTAGACCAACGCTTTACAAAGCCTAAGATTAAACTTCCTCTAGACACAATATAATTAATATGCAGAGTAAAGTCAGGTTTTAACCCAAGGTCAGTTACGGACAGCACGCGACAGAGGACATTCCCCGCAAGGTTCGGTTAGGTTAGGTTCGTGTGGCTGCCTTAAAGAGCGCACTTAGACCTCAAAAGGCCCATTGTGATGCCCCGGGAATCCAAGAA
The DNA here is from genome assembly GCA_964036015.1 of Leptarthrus brevirostris. NCBI lineage: Eukaryota > Metazoa > Arthropoda > Insecta > Diptera > Asilidae > Leptarthrus > Leptarthrus brevirostris. The sequence continues at coordinate 15,687,836 of OZ038373.1, forward strand.
TTCCCTCCACCTCCTCATTGGAACCATCCGGAGCTACCGATGAAGCGCCAAAGATCCGCAACGTCAATCGCCGCCAGATCGCAGAGACTATCAAAGAAATAGTTTCCCAAGAAGGACTTTCGCCTGCGTGCCAGTGCAGGGCACCGGCAGAGGTAGTGTAAAATAGTTTCCTCCTCTTCCTCGTCCATGCAGCTTTGAGAGGATACCCAGTCTCTTCGCGTGTAAGCCAATAGGGCAATGGCCTGTGATTACCCCAGTAGCTATTCTAAGGTCAGATCTGCCCCTCGAAATCAGACACTTGGAGCGCTTAAGATCGAGTTTAGGCCAGCTCTGTCTGGACGTATGGCACGTAGTGCCGTTTGCCCATCTGTGGTTCACTAAGTTAATTGCTCTCTTGCTAAGCAACATCTTACAATTTGCCAGGGGCCAACCAAGAGTAGTCCTTTCCGATTGGATCTCCAGTATGGTACCACGTCTAGCAAGCTCGTCCGCCACGCAGTTTCCTGGAATATCCCTGTGCCCCGGGACCCAGCACAGGTGAATTTGATACCGTTCAGCCAGCTCATTTAAGTGTGAGCGACAGCTGTTAATAGCCCCAGATGTCGATAGGACAGAATCAAGGAATAGCAAAGCAGCCTGATTATCTGTAAGGATACAGATGTCCTTTGGAGCTTCGTTGTCCCTCGACCAATTCAAGGCTACCTGAATAGCCATGAACTCCGCCTGAAACACACTACAGTAGTCTGGAAGACGGAAGGATAAGCTAATGTTCAGTGCTTCTGAGAAAACACCACCCCCCACCCTACCCTGTAACTTAGAGCCATCTGTATAAATTTGAATGGACTCCCTACAGGGATTGGTGTCCCCATCCCAGTCAAGCCTGGTTGGAATGGTCAATAAGAAACGCTTGACAAAGGAGTAGCTAGGAGTGGTGTAGTCAAGATGCCCCACTTGGAGCGAAAAGGAGTCCAGAATTGTGGAGTGCCCAACTCTAGTATTGGACCACTGAGATGTGGCTGTAAGTATAATGGCAGCATTAGCCGCCATCTGTTTACCTATCAGATCTTAAGGAAGTAGGTGAAGAAGTATCTCCAGAGCATCAGTAGGAGTGGTCCGTAGCGCTCCGGTGATACAGATGCAGGCTGATCTCTGCACCTTCCTCAAAGCGTTGAGGTAAGTGGCCTTGTCCAGTGCTGGCCACCAGACATCCACACCATACAACAGGATTGGCATAATGACTGCAACATAGAGCCAGTGAGTCAGCTTGGGTTGAAACCCCCATTTCCCACCGATGGCCCTCTTACAGGAGTATAGAGTTACAGTTCCCCGCAAAGTTGTAGTCAAAAACTTGTGAATTAAGGCTCCTGTAGAAGGACATAGCCTCACATTTAAGATATAAGCCATTGTGCTTTACTGAAATCCGTGAATATACAGTCTGTCTACAGGCCTCGTTGGAAACCTGAAATAACGTGGGAGGTGAACTCTAGTAAGTTAGTACGGGGCAAAAACCCATGCTGAGTGGGGGAGATTAAAATTGATAGCGCTCAATAAGCTACGAATACACTATAGATTGAAATAACTTGGGTATGCAGGATAACCTCGCGATTGGTCTATAATGAGTTATAATATTCTTATGGCCCTTTTTGTGAACAGGGACTATAAAGGAGCGCTTCCACAAAGAAGAAAATTTACCAGCTTGAAGGGACTTATTGAAGAGAATAGCTAATGGAGTGCCTGTCCTTCACAAAAAAAGGTTTTTATACTAAGGTTTGCATACTATAACCTTTTGCTTTTCAGTTAATTTGTTTCAAAAGCCAAATGCGATGAATTAGGCTTAAATTGTCGTAGGGTGTTTTGCAATTTCCCTACTGCCAGTAAAGGAAGTTTATACGAACAACATATACACTTATACAGCAAAGAATGAGTCATTTTGCAAACGTTTTGCAGAAATGTGTTTTGTACAAAATTTATTCAAGCCCAATCCTGCTACTCCCACCTTTTAAAAATCTTAAACAAGACCTTTAATGGAGTCGAACACACAATGCCCTGTTCACATATTCCATTTTTAAGACACCAAAATCCATTTTGTAATAACAAGCGTTTGTGAGTGTCGAACCCGAAACATGGCTGGGCTACCTTTCTGCAATTGACAGATTTTTTTTCTGATGTTTGAACAAAAACAGGAAGAAATCAACAAGGAAAAGAGTGTGTTTGGGTCGAAAATTTGATGTATTCAGACATTTTACACTTAAACGCCTCAACCGCAGAACGCCACCCTCGCACAGCACGATGTTTTTTGTGGTTTTAGTCGAGCCTCCGATATACTGTGCGACATCATAGACATCCATTCATATTAGATGTGAAGTCGAAAATGCATATGGACCTGTTGTGCCTAGAGGCTTTTGCGGTAACAAATCAGCCCTATTCCAATTCGCCCCCCACCCATCCACTTTGGCATTGAACCCTTATCAAGAAAATCCCTGGATACCCTTCAATCGTGGGACTTTCCACACTTGATCCGGTTTTGTGGTAATAATGAAAACAGGCGGCAAGTAAAAAAATGAAAATGTTGTTTGGACGCGTTTCAAATTTATTCAAATTTGCGACAAAAAAAAAACCCAAAACCTACCACTGTCGGTTAAACTGCTATTAAATTTGTAATCACATCATTTCGCTCCAAAAACAACTCATTACCTCACTCTCTGCCTGATAATTTTCTAGTCCCGAAAGTTGCGCATTTTTGCACATTACCATTCACGGGCACCTTTGTAATTTTTTTTTTGCTTGTAATTCGATCGACAAAGGTGTATTTAATACAAAAGGTGACTATTGAATGGAACAAAGGTTGTCGAATTTCACACCTTCAGAGAAGTATTTCTCAGTAGTCTAAATTAGGACACGCCATTCGACTAAAAGGAAGTGGGCGTTATTCTGAAACGATTGCTTTTGACACTTTTCGTATTCGCGCACTATTCAATTCCGCCCTTATGCTCGGAACAATAGCCAAAGAACAAGGAGCAGATTTCATTGAATCGAACCGTGTAACGTTTACTGTTATTACTCGAAGGCAATCTTGTCCTGGTTATGTTGTGATTGATCCACCCCTTGGACTTATTGTTGAGAGCTATCATTATCGCTGCTGCGGTTCAATTGTTAGACCACTGTGGGGACATCCCACCTTGTCCTTGGTTTGCTTGACAGTCCTTGTGAAAGCGAATTAAATTCAGTTCATATATGTGAAAATTAAGAGTTAACTTGGATGGGAATTTGGATGGCCGATGTAGTGTTGTTGGCTCGGTTTTGTCATTGATATTGCACCTATGAGTTTGATGAATTATGCTGTATATATGTTAGAGTAATAAAGGAACACCTGAGGAGTTACGATGAGTTTTTTTTGTCTTAGCAATATAAAATAACCAAACGATTGCACTCAAAATCCAAAAGTACAGTTTTTTTTATATATGATGATGCCAAAGCTCAGGGGATGCCCTATGATGCTTAAGCACGGCCTTGGCAGGAAAGGAATTAAGGATGAGGGAAATGGGTTAGGAGGTTGAGTGAAGGAGGTGTCGATGTACGCCCGGTTGAAAGTTTCAGGCTGATAATACGAGGGAAAAACAGAAGATGGTAAACTGTTCCACATTCGTGTTGTTCTGGTTAGAAAAGATTCCCGAAATTTGACGGTACGTCCAAATTTGACCTGGAGAGTATAGGGGTGGGAGCGATTTGTAGATCTTGTATCGCGCGTTGTAATGTGTCTTCAAGGAATCAGGCTAGCAATTTCGTTAGAACAATGGCCATGGAAATAGCGATAGAAGAGTGAGAGACAACCAACATTCCGTCGATCGCCAATAAGTTTAATAGCTTTACGCTGGACTTTGTCTAACGCGGATAGTGTGGTGTGTCCGGTTCCTGCACAAATATGGGAATTATATTCAAGTCAGCGCTAAGTCAGGTGGGGTGAAATATTTCTTACATCTCTGTAGAAAACCCAAACATTTCATCGCCCTTTTAGCGATTGCAAATAAATGCAGGATCGCAGACAGGGGGGGGGGGGGGGCGAAGGGGGTAAACCCCCCGGGCCCGGGCTTTGAAAGGGGCCCCGTCATCTAAGTCATCAACAGAAAATTTTTTCCATTTTAATTATTTTTATAAAAAAAATGCTTCACGATCGAAAAAGTGTACTATACTAGACAGATTTTAAACTGAAAGTCAATCATTCGATTGTATATGGGCCCGTAAACGCTAAATGCGGGGCCAGGAATTCGTTTCGCGGGGGGCCCGTATGTGGTACCTCCCCCCCCCCCCCGGGCCCGAATTTTGTCTCTACGGGCCTGAATATATGATCAGTCCAGCTAAGATTGCTGGATATCTCGATACCCAAGATATTTAGGGAGGGCGAATTTGGTATATTCACTACGTCGACTTTAATGGGTTGGGGTAGACCCGGGCGTTTTTTAAGGGACATTAGACAGCATTGAGTTTTGGATGCATTAAACGTAACACGATTTGCTCTGCCCCAAGCAAGGACCATAGAAATGTCGTTGTTTAATGATCTTTACATGCGTTCTCGATTGACTTCTGTAGCATTTCCACGTGAATTCAATACAGAATCAAATGAGTACTCGAAATCAAGGGTGCTGTCGTCGGCGAAGCTATGAACAGAATTGAGAGTAAGGGATAAGAGATCATTAATAAAAAAAAGAAATAAGGTTAGTGAAAGAACTGAACCCTGAGGTACAACGGCATTTATTTCGTAGGAATCAGATGTAACTCCGTCAATTACTACACGAATTGAACGGCCTGACAGAAACCTCTCTATCTATTTAACGAGGGTAGGGTGCAGACCAAATGTTTGAAGTTTGGCTAAAAGGGCAGCAAGCCAGACTCTATCAAAAGCCTTTGAAATATCAAGAGAGACGATTTCGGACTCACCAAAATTATGAAGACAATGATTACAACGTTCCGTTGGAGCCGTTAGTAAGTCTCCGGTTGAGCGGCCAGTGCGGAAACCGTACTGGCAATCGTTGATAAGATGGTTGTTGTCTAGATATTTCAACAACTGAGAGTTGATGAGTGATTCAAAAACTTTAGATATGATCGAGGTTAGTGCAATTGGTCTGTAGTTAGAGGGGTCGCATGCCTCTCCTTTTTTAAGTATCGGCTGGATATGAGCAAATTTCCATACACTTGGAAACATTCCTGTTGAATATGACAGGTGAAAAAGTTTGCGCTAAGGTTTAGCCAAAGCAGAGGTGCAACATTTTAAAACAAGGGGCGAAAAACCATCAGGCCCAGTAGCTTTGGACACGTCAAGTTTCGAAAGTACTCTAAAAACTTCCCGAGTGCGAAAGTGTAGCGTCTTTTGCCTACTAGTACATTGTGATGGAGATGGAAGTGGCTGCGATGAAGGTGGTAAGTATGAATTAGCAGCAAAATTAGCAGCAAACAGGTTGGCCTTATCCAATGAGCCAGTAAAAACATTCCCATTATAAATGAGTGGTGTTGTTGGAGCTAAGAAATCATACTGTTATATATACACTAATCTACAAGCTCCCGATTTAGTGGAAAAATTAAATTTTTGTATTTTTCGGTAAGAAAAAAGTATATAATATAAGTATATTTGAGACTAGTTTTTTTAGAATATTAACACACGACTATTTTTGTAGTCGGAGGTCCCAAGTTCGAATCCCATCGGCGGTGACCCATGGTTGTATTCTGCTGATAAGTTAGAGAAAAACGCCGTGGAAGTTGCAAAGAAAACGACGGTGGCTCAGAATCCACATTAAATTATAGGTCCACTTGCACTCCCACCCCATACCCCACAAGGGGTTACGGGTACTAGAGCGAGATTTTTCTAAAGTGTGTTATGTTAATTTATTTATATTGTAATTTAAAGTAAAAATATTTTATATTTTGGCCATTTATCGTTATTTCTTATGTGTACAAGTCATCTATGTTTTTTTGGGTAGAAAGCCTGAGCAAAGAAGAAGAGAAGAAGGTCCTCAACTCGTCGGTCAAGGGACAGGTAGATAAAAACGGCCCTAGTACTCCACAAAAGAAACCTTCCGACGGACAGAAGAGGAAAATGCGGTGCGAGAGGGCATGCCATATCCTAAGGAAGCTTGAGGACATTAACTCAGTGTCAGGTTAGGGATGAGGTGAAGCGGGCGCGAAAAATCCTGGCATCAGACCCATTCCAAGTCCCGTATACTTATAGAGGTCCAGGAGATGAGGAACCTCAAGGAAGTGTCTGCGACACGGATAAGACGTGTAAAAGTTCGCGTTCCCTAGATGAGGTGGAGAGAGTCGCAAAAAAACAAGGCTGTTCATCAGCCGCAAAGAGAGGCAAGAAACCTGCGGAGGAGGCGCCAATAACCTCAAGACAAGAGGGAGACAAGACGGTTATGACTATGGCGCAGGCCGCCCGTAGCCTTGTGAGAGTTGTAGTGATAGACACTGGCAACAAGGAATGGAGGCTAACTGCCGACTGCATGCTCCTGGTGGAGAGGAAGCCAACGGTAATTCTAATGGGTCACCTAGCGTTAAAGCCGGGGGAAACATCCCTCAATACGACATGTCTGGCTGCCTGAGGTTACTGAAACTGTTCTGCTGTAAGGCTTAGTTCTCACCGGACTTTCTGAAAGGCAGCGTGTCAAAGCTAACGGGACTATGGGAGAAAGAAAAGCTCGAAGTAATTGCACAATTTCAGAATATGCGAAAGCTAGAATCTGGTTACCGGAACCTATTTTCATTTCCGAGGAACTTCTGGCGGTTCTGGCTTCGCAGAATCCCACACTGCCCTGCGGGGACTGAAAGGTCGTCAGGATGGACACACCTAAGCCTACAGGGAGAAACATCATCTTACAATTGACGAATGAGTCCCTGCACCGCTTAGAGCAAGCCAAGTCAGTATGTACTGTGGCTTCAGCTCGGTGAAGGTGAACGTCTATCGAAGCAACAGACAAATAAGCCCCGATAATATCGAGCCGATGGAGGTAGCAGGAGCCGATGGCGGTAGCAGGAGCCGAGGGTGAATCTGGGACACCAGTAGTACAGGCAGAAGCTAGCCAAATAGACAAGGAACAAAGTGTAGGCGGACCTGTGATGGAAATTGGTCCACCGGTTCAGGAACTAGTTGCCCTGAGTGGGAGGATGTGAACATTGCGAATGCAGGTGGTCCAGATAAATTTCCCTGACAGTAAACTCGCATCGGAAAGCTTCTAAGAGAGGATAACATTGATATTGCTAATGGCGCCATACTCGGACTAAAACACAAATCGTACACCCTCTGTTACAGTAAGGGTGCAAGTAAGCCGAGGACTTGTGTCCTAGCCAGAAAAAGCATTAATTTATTTTTATTGCCAAATTACAGTACCGACGACTTAACTGTCGTTCAATGGGAAGGTAGCAATATGACTAGCTTCGACGTACATAACGCATGACTACTACATCCTACCTTCACGTGTCGAGGTCAACACACTAGTGGGTACAGTTTGAAGAAAGCGACGGACCTGCTAATTTATTGTGATACTAACGTGAAGCTCGGACATCAATGAACGGGGTCAGTCCCTTTTTAGTCTCATACTTAATACTAGTCTTAATATTTGTAATAGGGGCGACAAGCCCACAAAATTTGGGAGGAGGTTTTAGATCTAACACTCGTAACGGAGCCAAGAGGTCTAAAGGGAAGAAGAGAAAGTCCTTTTCGGACCATTGCTTCCAAAAAACCTCCAGCAATAAACTACTTAACCCAGCAGGAACCCAGTTAAAATGGACTGCAATGAATTTAACAAACGGGGCACAGCTAGTACAGTCGCACGATTACTACCTTCCTTCTAATTGTCTTACTGCTAAGGACACCCATTTTCTTGACGCCATCTCCTCCTCTGGTTTACACCAAATGAGTGATGTAAAGAATGGGAAGGCAGTTAGATCTTATCTTTTCTTCTGATTCGAGTAACACTATAGTCGAACCAACTTCTCGTAACTTATCCGCTATCGACAGTTTACATCCAACCATTTCCATCTCTCTTTGCTACGATGGTTCTAATATTGTTGACCCCAATGTAGATCGGTACGCTCTTGATTTTAAAAGGGCGGACTTCTCTGATCTTACAAACAGGATCCTCTCAATCGATTTCCTATCTCTTTTTTATGATAACAATATCGACGATAGTGTTTCTGTGTTTTACGATAGGATTTATGATCTGTTTAATTCGTGTGTACCACTCAAGCGGTCCAGATCATCCTGTCATTCTCCCCCGTAGTATACTAGGGAACTACGGAGTCTTAAGAATAAAAAAATAGGTTATGGAAAACCTTCTTACATTGTAGAAGCACGTCAGCTTATTCTGAATTCGTTTATTGTCATAAATGCTTCTTAGCGTTATCTTCAACCTTATACAGGGAATACCTTGATAATATCAGTAACATGCATAATGATCCTCGTACCTTTTTTAAATTTGTAAATCTGAAGAAGAAAACTGATAATTATCCATCTACAATGTGGTATAATGGTTCCTCTAGTTGTAGCACGCCTTATATAGCCGATAACTTTGCATTATTTTTTGAGGGTACCTTTTCATCAGGCAACTTTGTGCCTTCCCTGGAAGAGTTTGGTCATATCCGAAATCGTCCCGCCACCTCCATTGCTTTGCCCATTATATCTCGTGATATTATCATGAATGGTATCAAGGAGCTTAAACTGGACTTTTCTTCTGGTCCTGATGGTGTTCCACCTGCGTTCTTGAAATCCTGCTCTGACGCCTTACTCACTCAGCTGGTAGTCATCTTCAACAAATCTTTTCAAGCCGGCAGATTTCCTACAGTATGGAAGAACTCCTTTCTAATTCCTGTTTATAAAAAGGAGCATAAAAACTCCATAATAAATTATAGACCAGTCGCGAAGCTTTCCTGCATACCCAAGTTGTTTGAATCTGTTATATACTCACAGCTTGTTGGGCAGCGTAAGGGGTTAATGTCATTTAATCAACATGGACAGACGATCGACAACAACCAGCCTTCCTGAATTTACATCCCACATTATCTCTGCTTTCCCACAAGGACTCCAGACTGACTGTCTCTACACCGACTTTAGCAAGGCAATTGATAAGCTCCCTCACCCCGTGATTATGCTTAAGCGTGAGAGGTCCGCCCTTATTGCTCGACTGGATCTGCTCTTACTTAAAAAATAGGACTTACCGTTTCTCTTTCCATAATACTTTATCTAGAGTCGTAAGAGCTTCATCTGGTGTACCGCAAGGTAGCCATCTGGGACCGCTGCTGTTTATTCTTGCCATTGACGACATTGTCCCTCTGATTAAGCACTCCAAAGTTTTATTATATGATCTATATATTTATATATGAATATAGATTCTCACACTCTTGCAAGTTTGGTTGCTTATAGGCATACCCCGTATAGCTTAAGGAGATTGCCTTTACTGCATGTTGTTCACTCTCGGTCTAACTATGGTAGGCATGAGCCTATAAATCGCATGTGTAGAACCGTGAATATGTGTCCTCATTCACCTCAATACATGTTACATTCTGGTGGATAGGTTAATTGATTCCAGGCTTCTGCCTGTGAAGTGCGCCCTTCTGAGTTAGAAGGGTTAGAAGGTTATATAATAGATCCACTAACATCTAGTTTTCGGTTTCGTACGAAGGCGTCCAGCAGCTAATGAGAAGCTAAACTTTTGGTGCTGCTGTTGAGGCGTCGGACATTTCTTACACTGCTCGAGTTTTAAAAAGTTTTATTTTGGATTTTCGCGGAATCTGCTTATGATTTTTTTTAAGGTACGACTCTATTTTTTTGCATGTCAGCTTTTAAATTAATATAAAAACGAAGCCTTTATAAAATTACAACTTCAGGTCGGAGTCTTAGCAAAACAGGTCATTGTATACGATGATGATGCATTGTTAAACCTCCCAGATTTCAATATTAATGAAATCCCAGTTAGCAAAACACTTAATATTGAACTCTTAAAATTCCAGACCCCTTAAGCAGATATTATGCAGTTCTATTATAATTGAGAGCTATATTTTCTTCAAATATCATCTAAATCTGATGTTCAAAATAGATCCCTCCCAGAAACTCAATTTGCCTGACGACACCAACACAATTACCCTGTGTAGTACAATTCAAATCACGAAGGATTGAAAAACTACTTCAAATACTGTTTCCGACTTCCTAATTGAGTCTTTTAGTCTAAGAGAACTCTGAAAATAGAAGTGCAAGACGACTGTATACATATAACCTATTATATATGGAAATGCAAACAGGAGGTTTCCGTAAAACGTGAAGGTAGTTAGTACCTACAGCATTGGATTGAAGGAACGAAATCGGTAACCCTATAGCGGAACAAGGAAGATAAAATAATCACTTACCCGTCTACGTGATAGTAGTTATTTATCGAGAAAAAGTATCAACACCAAGGACAAGCGTGCATAGTATAAAGCCAGGTAAGCTTTATTCGCGTGGTTAAAGCCAGAGTTGCGTTGGAATTTAATTCGTCAAAGAGCAATGCGGAATTCTGGAATATGGTAAAAAAGTTAAGTCAAAGTTTATTTTAATATGGAATCAAATTTGAAGTTATGTAATAGCACGTTCAGAAAAGAGCAATTGTAGCACAAATAAAACAAAATCAACTTACGCAATGAATTACCTGATGCAGAAGAAAAAACAAGCAATTTTCATGAGAATTAAGGACGGCATGGGACGAAATTTAATAGGAGCTCTTGAAAAATGCGTCGAATCATTGACGTAATATCTTAAGTAATGAAAGTGTGGCAGATCATTTCCCAATTTAAAAAAAACCAAGACCCCGAAAACCCCTGAAACCTATCGTGGAATATTTCATCCACATCATCCAAATAGGTGTGTGAATTTAGAAATTGAGTAAACCAATTTGTTTCTGCTCTGTAAGCCTCTTATTGCGATTCTTTGGATATAGGTAGCTTTGGAGATTTGTTACTTTGAAGTGGAACTGTCGTCTTTGATGCCTCCGCGAAAACAGGCAACAATCCTTCCTTAATGACTGCTTGCATATGGGTCCAAATTTGTTGCGAGACCTACTAAAGATATAGTTAAATTTTCGGATGGGGAAGTTCGCTTTAGTCGTAGATATTGAAAAGACGTTTCTGCATATTTCTTCAAAGCAGCATGATCTTGGCTATCACCGATTTTTTTGGTTTGAAGATAAGATAAACAATACCAACATTCTATCTAAACGCGCTATGTACCAGAATGAAACGTGTTCCATTTAGATAAGTCGAAACCATACGTGCAGAAAGGTTGAAACAGCTTTCTTCACTCACAGCTATGACTTGACTCCAACCAAACGTAACGTAGTAAAGCTAGTATATATGAGCCGTTTGGAATCCTGGACCCAATAGTAGTTAAGGTTAGGTTAGGTTAAAGTGGCTGCCTGAGAAAGGCACACTTAGGCCAAGGAGGCCCATTGTGATATCACGTTGAGGCTACAAAACTTTAGCAACCCCCATAAAAAGATAATCTAAGTAATAGGAGGGTGGACATATAGCCCCTGTGCACCGAGCCAGCTCCCTGTTTCCAGTGGGGCCAGCTCTAGGGAAACCAAACTAGATTTGCCTAGGTTGGGAAGGGTGTACGGCCCTAACTCGTCGAGAACCATTTTGACATTCTGATAAATCGAGCCAGGTCCCTGACATCAGTGGAGCCTAGCTCGGTTAAATCTTCAAAGAAGAAGGAGCCCAATAACTGGTTCCTACGGTTGGCTAGGGCCGGACAGTTGCCGAGGAGGTGGAGTATGGTTTCCTCTTCCTCTTCGTCATGGCAACTCCTACAGAAGTCGTTTGAGGGCGCGCCCAGTCTATCGGCGTGTCTGCCTATTAGGCAGTAACCCGTAATAACGGTCACGGTACTGGTAATTGCTTTGCGTCCGAGTAAGATGAGCTCCATTGACCGTTCAGGGTCGAGCTTTGGCCATATCTGTCGGGTAATCAGGCAGGTGTGTTCCCTCTGCCAATTAATGTTTGCAATCTCCTGCAAGACTCCTGTAAGAGTTTCAGTTTGCATGTGGCCAGCGGTTTACACAGCTGGTGGTAAATGTCCGAATCAGGACGAGTGGTACCGATTCTCGCTAGTTCGTCGGCTCTGCAGTTGCCCGGAATATCACTATGTCCAGGCACCCAGATGAGTCGCACTTTCGGATGCTCAGATATGGTATTTAGTGCTGAGCGACATGTTATAACCGTTTTGGAGGTGGTGTATACTCCCGATAGGGATTTAGTAGCAGCCTGCCTATCTGTATTGATTCAGGCGATCCGCAGCTACCTTTATAGCCATGATTTCCGCCTGAAACACGCTGCAGTAGTCAGGCAAGTGGAATGAGACATTGAGGTCCAAATGTTCCGAGAAGATGCCTCCACCCACTTTGCCTTCCATTTTGGAGCCGACGGTGTAGAGATGCACCGACTCCCCCCATTGGGGAGGACCTTCTTCCCATTCCGATCTGGTTTGAAAGAAGGAGTAAAAGTTTGCTCCAAAGAAAGGCTTGGGCGAGGTATAGTCGATATTGTTTGCAGTTCTTCTGTCCAATATTTTGGTGTGACCGAAGTCAGTTTGCTTCCAGGTCTGGATTGAGTTAAGCCTAATGGCGGCCGAGGATGCGGTTTGCTTACCATAGAGATCCAACGGTAGAAGATGGAGAATAGTGTTCAGGGCTTTAGATGGTGTGGTTCTTAGGGCACCTGTTATCAACAGTGTTGCCATCCTCTGAACTTTAGCCATTGCTTGGTAGTTAAACTAAAAATACTTTTTCAAGAAATTTGAAGACGGAAGCTAAAATTGGATGAATCGCTTCCTGCTGAACTCCATACAACGTGGAATCAATTTATAGTACACTTACTACTTCTAGAAGATGCGACTATATCTCTTACATCTTCAATTCTCATTTAAGAAAAAGCCCATCTTATTACCTTTCCAAAAAGGTACAACATGCCCATGTAGATAAAGTATGTAAAAATTTATACGTAGATATTCTATCGGAGAATATTATAAAAATCAAAAATTTAAAGAAATTAAACTCAAATTAATTCTAAAATGCTTTTTATTGAATTTAAAAATAATTACAATTAATCTTGATAGGTTACACAAGCTGTTAAAAGTATCCACCGCCACTTTATAGACATGCCAAAAATCTCCTTCTAAGTCTCTATTTAAAGCGTATTGTAGCCAGCCTCTCCCATATTTTCGACGCTGCATTCCCAACTCGGCTAACTAAATCCTCCCTAGTGTTAACAGGGCTTGAATAAACTTCATCCTTCATTGTTCCCCATAAGAAAAAGTCCAATGGGTTAGTATTACCTTTGCAATGTTAGCCGTATGCGCTGGTACTCCATCGTGTTGGTAAAACATTCCCCTAAGATTATCAATAGGGTTCTCCTCTATTAGATCTGGCAGTATGTTGTCCAAAAAGTCAGCATAAATTTCGCTATTAAGCACTTGCGGCAAAATGAATAGTCCTACCAAATGGTTGCCGATGATACCAGCCGAAACATTGACACTGAATCTCTGCTGCAATGAGGTCACGTTTGCCCTGTGTGGGTTAATGTTCGACCAGATAAGGAGGTTATGGAAGTTCGTGATAGCATTCCTGGTGAATTGACATTCATTTGTCCACATAATTCGGTCCAGAAACGCTCTGTCGTCAATGTCGCGTTCCAGAAGCCAAGTGCTAAATTTCAGTTTTCTCTCGGAATCTCCTTCCACTAGTCCCTGGGCTGGGTGATGATGAATAACTCCCTCGATGAATAACCCTCCAAACCTTAGATGATGACACTCCTAGTCGCCTTGTGACTCGTTTCGTGCTCGTCTCAGGGTCCTGTCTTACGATGGTGATTATTTGCTACTCGACGTCGGCAGAATTTTCCCAAGTTTTAGGACGTGTCTCCATGTCGTGTGAAGTTACACTTCCTATTTCTCTTAACCTTTGGAAAGTCCGTGCCGTGCCGTGTCCGTCCCCTCTTTGGGGTGCTCGGTGCTCGCCGGTTAGGGAATCTTCTTTGATATTCCAGAACGGCCGCTCTCTCTTTAATAAACCTGAGAAGCTTTTTCAACTCTTTATTAGCAACATCGTACAGTCCTCAGAGGAACTACAAGCCTAAAGCTTTGTTCGTTCCTTCTCCTGACAATTCCCGGGCAATCATGGAGTAAATTGTAAATATTTTCCACTTCTTCCTTGTCCAGACAACTTTTACCCAAGTCGTTGGTGGAGTTGCGTTAAAGTTGTGCGAGTCTTCCAAAGAGACAATGGCCAGTAATGACTCCCACAATATTTCGGAGATCGCATGTTTCTAGATATTCCAACCATGTCATAGCTGCCTTAACATACCGAATGTTGTCAGATTGCTCCATCTGTTCTTTGAATAGCCGTGACGTTAACTTATCTTTTTACTGATTCTAGAGGCCGGTGGATCATCCTATCTAAACAATATGCGTTCAGTTGAGAACTTTTCTTTGCAAATGTATCAGCCGCGTCATTCCCCTGTATCTCACTATGACCAAGGCCCAGCATAGAGTTACCCTGTGTATGGCTCCAAAATTCTGGAGACTATTCTGACACCTGCGTACCAGCTGTGACCTTATTACGTTTGAGTACAGCGCCTTTATTGCCGCTTAACTGTCCATATAATTTCCTATGTCGCTACCATTAGGTAGGTAAGATCTCTGCTTGAAACACACTACAGTGGAACGGCAATCTATATTGACTACGTATGTTAAGGCAACTCGAATATACGCCAACTCCCACCCTGTCCTCCATTTTAGCTCTATCAGTGAAGTCAACTATATCCGCCATGGTGACACCACCATCCTCCCCCCACTTCTTCCTGCCTGGGATTCTAGTAGAGACGATTTTCCCAAACCTTAGTGTAAGGACAGTGTAGTCTGTGCTCTCCAACAGGCGGCCTCCAGATCTTCCGTATAGTGATATGGCCATGGTTAGAATTTTTCCAACATTTAGACTCTTTCAATCTTCAGTCGTCGGTGGAGAAAGCGATAGCGGGTCGGCACATCAATCCGGAGGTCCCAGGTTCAAATCCCACCGACGGCGACCCATGGTTGTTTTCAGCTAACAACAGATTACGATAAAACGGCCATGGGGGTTGCAGAGTAAATATGAGTGGTTCGTAATCCACTTTAAATTTGTTATCGTTGTCTCGAATTCACTGAAATTTGTCTCCCGCCCTATGCTGCACGATTAGTTAGGGCAACTAGAAAGAGAGAGAGAGAGAATCTTATGGTGCAGGTATATTTTTATAATGGACGTCAAGTGCTGGAAGGCGGAGCGTAAAGACGCAGTTGGCGTTGTGCTAATTGCTCCTGAGAAGCCCAGACAGGCAGCTATTTGAATTTTGATTAACTTCTTAATATTGTTCAGCTTCTCTAGAGCAGTAAACCAAACTGCTATTCCATAAATAAGAATTGTTCTCCACACAAGGATGGAAGGCTACCGACGTTTTTTTACGCGCTCCTCTATTTTATTACCTCAGTTTAGTTTGGAGTCGAGTATAACACCAAAGTACCCGGCCTGACAGATTAGTACTGGGTACTACCGTCCAATTTGGGAAGCTAGAAGGATTCAATCACTCTCTTCCTTGTGCAGAGGACTACTTCTGTCTGCTGTGGGGGGTAACCGATACGCCGCAGTTGACTGACCTGTGGATTTTACTCTGAGCTCTTTCCGCTAATTCGCTAATTGTGCTTAGAAACTTTCCTGATACCAATTAGACCAGGTCGTCTGCCTAAGCCACCACCTCTAACCCATCATCTGCGAGTGAAACCAAGATTTTATTAACTGCTAAGAACGTGAGTAATGGTGACAATATACCCTTCCTCTACATACGGCTCTGTCAGCCCCTTGTTTGTCCAATTTTGTGTAGACGACTTCCCAGTATTACGTCAACCCAGTGACAAACGAAGCTATGAATGTCGTTGACATTATTGAATGTCATATGTTCAATGCCGAGGAGACAAATTCTTTGGAACTAAGCGATTTTTCAGTAGTGCGTACCACTTCGTGTAGCGCGGTTTCGGACGATTTTTCTTTTGTATACGCGTGTCGGGTACTGCTTACCCGTGTTAACAGAGTACGCTCACGAAGGTACGCGTCGATAAGTCTACAGCGTTTTTAAAAGAAAGGCTTATAAATATGAAGTCCCTATCGGTTATATGAGATCACATTGATCTGTCACCAAGCAAGAGTGACATAAAAGTAGAGTAGACAGCGAAAGAATAATGGATCTCGGAGCATTTTGAAGCATGACGGATAAGATTCCATCTATTTCTACCGATTTTGTATAGGAACTATCGCTACACCTCAAGAAGGAGAGCACATCAGGGCTACTTGTAAGAATCTTTCTCGATCTAGCGGCCTCACTTGCACACTCAATTTATTCCCAGTATTTCTGCCATGACGGAGACGGTGTTGGATCAATTGGTTGAGCGGCACGACCTCCACACCATTTTCCGGGTTCGAGACTCGCTCTCCCCGAATTTAAAAAAAATCCTCTCCATCTCTGGGCTAATGTTTAGCTCACTGGCAATGCAAAACAAGGCATTCAAGCTTTCTCCCTTCCCTTACCCTAATTCCTTTCCCACCAAGGCCATGTTAAAGTATCAAAGGGTTTTAACCTAGCTGTTACAAAGTTCAAGAAATAGCTCCTCATTTGCGTTCCTTCCCCATTATTTGTTCCAGGCCGATATTGTTTTATTTTATTTTTTATGATAATACCAAAGTTCAGGGGATGCCCGACGATGCTAAAGCATCGAATAGAATTAAGAACGAGGGAAATGAGTAATTAAACAGAACTGAGTTTTGGACGTGTTAAACATATCATAATTTGTTCTGCAACAGGCGAGGATCATAGAAATATCGTTATTTAGTGATCCAAACCAGTTTCCAGAAAAACTCATTGCCAAAATAAGCAGAATACGCGAAATAAAGTGTTCTATCATCCGCGATAGTGGGAAAGTCTTTAGAATTAGTATTAAGTTATAGCTTATATTTTGTATTTTTTTATAGCTTGTATTAAGCTTAAATAAATAAATAAAGAATAATTTTTTTACTGAAAGAATTTCCTACCTAAAGTGCAATAAAATAATTAGGTAGTCAGAGATTTCTAAAAATGCGGTTTGAATAAAAATAAAAAAGAGTTATACTAATTACATAAATTTCGGAAAAAATTTTGGGAAATTGCTGAAATTTGGTTTTGGTTTATGCACAAAAGCGACAAAGCAGTTTAAAAAACACTTAAATCAACAAAAAACGGGTGGAACTTTTAATATTTATCGCAATCAACTACTCAGGCTTTACTCAAAATTACTTTAGCGATTTTATTTTTAAGCCATCTACGTTTGAATTTGGAAAGTATTTTATTTTGTTGTTTTGCAAATACAGCAACCATGTCGTGTGTTGCGACATCTATCTCCGAAATCATTATTTATGTATTTTAAAACACTAACGCTTATTTTAAAGAGCTTTACAACAACAACTGCCTAGTACGTGGTTCGCATTTATTTAAGGAAATACATTTGGGCGCATGTAGTCCTCCTCTTCATATATCCTGTGGTTTCCTACCAATTTAATTTTAAATGTATATTGTTGCAAAAGCATCATAAATAATTCAACGTTTAAATTGAACTGTTGCCAACTTAATCCACCTACTAGGCAGTTGTGTTGTAAGCTCTTCGAAGCTCTTTCAAAGCTCTCCAAAATCTCTTTCTCTCTCTCATTTAAATTTGTTGGTGAATGTGCTTTTTGGAGAGTGGCCTGATGAAGTTGGCTCCAGATTCGATATTTTTAAAATGATTAATGAAGGAAATTACCACCTTCGCCGCTTAAAACATTTAAAACATGGTAATTAACCACCAATTAATTCATTAATTATTACATTCTTCGTTTCTAAAACGCAATTTCATTTTAAACATAAAACTTCACAAATAATTCAAATAAACGAACGTTGCAACTGAACGGGAACTGGAGCAAACTTCGGTCTACCAACTCAAAGCTCCTGGTGAAAAACAAACAAATTTCTTCGGCGCGTTTGGTTAGTTTCAGTTTGTTTAGTTGTGCGCGGTGTAAGTCGTAATCGAAGATTGAAAAAATATTTCTGTGGTACAAAAAGTCTATGCGAAATTTACTACTTTAGGAATTGGTAAGTAATAATAATTTTTTCAACTATTACTTTCGCTACTGTATTAGCTTCTTTGTTGTCCATGGGACATGGTTCTCTCTACATATTTTGTTAATTGACATTGGCATGTCAGATAATATATCTGTAGGCCATTATTGCATTGTCTATTGTCTCATTCACCTATTGCATTTGCATTTTTTGCAATTCCAGCAGAATCTTTGTTTTATTTTGTTTATTGTTCCTTGATTCTTCTTCCCTGCCTTCTATTCGAAAATCGTTTTTTTATGCGTTTCTTTTTCCTTCCCAGTAAAAAATTCAAAATTGTCAAGCTTTGTTCCTAGAAAAACTGAAAAAATTTAAGTTAGATTCCCTGCACAAATATAAGCACTTTTCTTCCCTTGCAATTTTTCTGTTAACCTAATCATTTTTAAATTTCCAAAATTTTCTATTTGTTCCCTCGACAATCTGAAAAGGTTCGCCTTTCTGGCGTTCGTCTGAGGGAGCCCGAATCGAACTGCACCATACAAAACATAGAGATGCGCGGAATATTTGCAACTCAGCAATTGGTCGGGCAAAGTTCAATTTCGACCAGAACATCAGACGGAAGGTATTTTCTACCCAAAAGGGTAGTAAGGGCTTCTGGTCTCTAGTAAAAACCGTAAAGAACAATTTAACCTGTTCGTCAACACCACCACTCATTTATAATGGGAATGTTTTTACTGACTCATTGGACAAAGCCAACCTGTTTGCTGCTAATTCGTACTTACCAACTTCATCGTAGCCATCATCCATCACAGTGTACTAGTAGGCAAAATCCGCTACACTTTCGCACTCGGGAAGTTTTTAGAGTACTTTCACAACTCGACGTGTCCAAAGCTACTGGGCCTGATGGTTTTTCGCCCCTTGTTTTAAAATGTTGCACCTCTGCTTTGGCTAAACCTTAGCGCAAACTTTTTCACCTGTCATATTCAACAGGAATGTTTCCAAGTGTATGGAAATTTGTCATGTCCAGCCGATACTTAAAAAAGGAGAGGCATGCGACCCCTCTAACTACAGACCAATTGCACTAACCTCGATCATATCTAAAGTTTTTGAATCACTCATCAACTCTCAGTTGTTGAAATATCTAGAAAACAACCATCTTATCAACGATTGCCAGTACGGTTTCCGCACTGGCCGCACAACCGGAGACTTACTAACGGCTCCTACGGAACGTTGGAATCATTGTCTTCATAATTTTGGTGAGTCCGAAATCGTCGCTCTTGATATTTCAAAGGCTTTTGATAGAGTCTGGCATGCTGCCCTTTTAGCCAAACTTCAAACATTTGGTCTGCACCCTACCCTCGTTAAATAGATAGAGAGGTTTCTGTCAGGCCGTTCAATTCGTGTAGTAATTGACGGAGTTACATCTGATTCCTACGAAATAAATGCCGTTGTACCTCAGGTTTCAGTTCTTTCACCAACCTTATTTCTTCTTTTTATTAATGATCTCTTATCCCTTACTCTCAATCCTGTTCATAGCTTCGCCGACGACAGCACCCTTGATTTCGAGTACTCATTTGATTCTGTATTGAATTCACGTGGAAATGCTACAGAAGTCAATCGAGAACGCATGTAAAGATCATTAAACAACGACATTTCTATGGTCCTTGCTTGGGGCAGAGCAAATCGTGTTACGTTTAAGGCATCCAAAACTCAATGCTGTCTAATGTCCCTTAAAAAACGCCCGGTTCTACCCCAACCCATTAAAGTCGACGTAGTGAATATACCAAATTCGCCCTCCCTAAATATCTTGGGTATCGAGATATCCAGCAATCTTAGCTGGACTGATCATATATTTGCAATCGCTAAAAGTGCCTTGAAATGTTTGGATTTTCTACAGAGATATAAGAAATATTTCTCCCCACCTGACTTAGCGCTGATCTACAAGTCCCACATTAGGCCTAGACTTGAATATAATTCCCATATTTGGGCATGGGCCGGACACACCGCACTGTCCGCTTTAGACAAAGTCCAGCGTAAAGCTATTAAACTTATTGGCGATCCCTCAATCTCTGAGGGCCTTGACCCTCTGGAGCATCGACGGAATGTCGGTTGTCTCTCACTCTTCTATCGTTATTTCCATGGACGTTGTTCTAACGAAATTGCTAGCCTGATTTCTTGTATACACATGGCTACGCGTGATACAAGATCCACAAATCGCTCCCACTCCTATACTCTCCAGGTCAAATTTGGACGTACCGTCAAATTTCGGGAATCTTTTCTAAGCAGAACAACACGAATGTGGAACAGTTTACCATCTTCTGTTTTTCCCTCGTCTTATCAGCCTGAAACTTTCAAACGGGGCGTACATCGACACCTCCTTCACCCAACCTCCTAACCCATTTCCCTCATCCTTAATTCCTTTCCTGCCAAGGCTGTGCTTAAGCATCATAGGGCATCCCCTGAGCTTTGGCATCATCATATATAAAAAAAAAAAAACTACCATCACTGGACTGGACCCCCCTACAACTACGGAGTAAAGAAATATTTTGTCAAAATTCTATCAAACACGTCAAGTCATAGAACATTGACAGCTCCGGATGGTTCCAATGACGAGGTGGAGGGAATTCTTTGGATTCCGTGGCGTCACAACGGGACTTTTGAGGTCTAAGGCAGCCACAGCCACTTAAGTCATAGGACCACCCTGTTGTTTAGTACTGTCAGGTATCCATGGTCTTTTATATTCCGGAGGCTTAAAATATCCGTATCCCGTTGGACTTTCGCCAAAAAGAATGCCAAGAAATTACCAAAATGTTACTCCTATCCCTGCAATTACCAGAATTTCTACGAATCGATCCTTGTCCGGGAGCTACGAATTGCACTATGAACAATGTCGATATTGCACCAATTTTTAATCTAAACCAAAATTAGCTCGTCGGCGGCAATTTAATGCGATAACATAAGCTTCTGGCATTACAATAACAGATTTCTTTTCGTATCAATAGACAAATTTTGGGATCACGTCGGCAGGTCACAAACGGTTGGAAAATTTGTTTGTTTTTAATGTCATAAGCGATAGGATTTTTCTATACGCAGTGCAACTCAGATGAGGAAGGCATAACAATATATCATAAATCATTAAATACTGATTGACCAACTGTATTTTTATAGTTTTAACTTACACTCAAAAGTGCACAATATCCGTAATTTGATCCCATTTTATGTAATGTTTAGTAAACCATTGTTGCATCAGCCTATTCAATTCAATACATTGTGTGGATCTTATAAGATCCACACAATTATGTTATATACTTATAACTATGTGCGGGAATATAAAAGAAGATAATACTAATAATACCTTACATTAATAATGTCATGTTTAAAGAAAAATAGTAAAATAATTATTATATCTCTACATCTGGGATGGCCAAACTCACACGACTTTATTTGACGAATGCTTAAAAGCTTTAGAAGCATTTCGTACTGTTTTACGAATTTAAAATCTCAAAAGCTGAAACAGTATAGGTTAGGTTAGATTAGAGTGGCTGCCTAAGAAGACACACTTAGGCCAAGGAGGCCCATCGTGATACCACAAATTGAGGCTGCAAAAGAAGAAGGGGGTGAACCTGTTACCCCCTGTACATAGAGCCAGTTCCCTGTCTCCAGTGGAACCAGTTCACATGGAGTCAAAATAAATTTGTCTGGGATGGGTAGGGTGTTCAGCTTTAACCCGTCGTCGGGAACCATTTGGAACTCCTGATAAATCGAGCTAGGTCTCTTACGTCAGTGGAGCCTAATTCGAGCTTCAAAGAAGGGGAGCCAAAAAACCGGTTCCTACGGTTGGCTAAGGTCGGGCAGTTGCAGAGGAGGTGGAGTATGGTTTTCTCCTCATCCTGGCAACTCCTGCAGAAGTCGTTTGAAGGTGCGCCTAGTCTATCGGCGTGCCCACCTCAGGCCCGTGCGCATGGGGCGTTTTGGGGGTTCAAACCCCCCAGGAGGGTTTATAAAATTTTCTAAACTTCTTGATTAGGAAAAATTTGACTGAAAATAACCTAAAATGTATATGAAATTAGTTAACCCTCCCCAAGAGCAAATCCTGCGCACGGGCCTGCTCCATCTATAAGGAAGTAAGCCGTAATAACGGCTACGGTACTGCTTATTAGTTTACGTCCGAGTAGGATGAGCTATTTTGACCGTTTAGGGTCAAGTTTTGGCCATATCTGTCGGGTAATCAGGGGCAGGTGTGTTCCTCCTGCCAATTAATATTTGCAATCCTGAGAGATTCAGAGATTCCTGTGAGAGTTCCAGTTTGCAAGTGGCCAGCGATTTACCCAGCTGGTAGTTAATGTCCGAATCAGGAGGAGTGGTACCGATTCTCACTAGTTCGGCGACTATATAGTTACCCGGAATATTACTATGTCCAGGCACCCAGATGAGCCATACTTTCAGGTGCTCAGCTACATATGTCATTCAGAGCTGAGCGATATGTTGCAACCGTTTTGGAGGTAGTATATACTCCCGTGAAGGATTTAATAGCGGACTATATATCAAAATACATATGTTATATCTACGTAGCGTTAAATGATTCAGACGGCTACTTTTATAGCCATGATTTCCGCCAGAAACACTTTGATGTTACTTTTGAGTTCAAGACGAAGAGCATTCCAAAGTCTGACGGCCCGATCAAGGAACTGACCCTTAGAGACCCGAATACTAAAACTAGGGACAATCAGATTCAATGTTCTACGAGATATTTTTTTTTTATGCGATGTGGCCAAATCCCTGGTGGGCAACCCTTTGGTGCATTAGGGAAGTGAGGAGACTTGAATGTCTTGTTTTTGCATTGCTGCGAGCTAGACAAGAGCCCAGAGATGGCGTGGATTATTTTAATTTCTTAATAAAAACCCACGGGGAGATCTGTTTCGAACCCGGGACCCATGGCATGGTGGTCGTGCTGCTCAACGAATTGATCCAACTCCGTCTCCAAACTACAACTAACAAACTGCAACTTTCGAAACAAATAATTTGGTTTTCAGTGCCCGTGTCAGATTGCGTATAAAATAACTATGCGGAATTTCATGTATGTATCGAATGTGTGTAGCCAAAGATTAAGGTTACATGAGAGAATCAAATCAATCAAATCGACGAAGTCCAAAACAATAACGAATGGCTTAGTTAAATGTTACATTAAGTCTTCTCTGCAAAACCGAACCCAACGAACAGACAAGTTCACAACGATAAGTCAGTAATGGTACTATCAGCGACCGATCAGGGTAGCGTATATCCTTGAGGAAACATTTTTAACACGATCGAACCAAATTAAAGATCGATTGAAAGTAATACCAACATCCCTGAACGCATGGTTGCTGCAGGATGGACGGATGAGTTGAAGCCTTCTAGGATACGGCGATTTTCATCTGGATATTCTCAAGTGTTAGTTACACCTTCAAGCGGTAACAACTGCATCCTAGAACGCAACCAAGTAACTAATGCGGGAGGAGATAACCTCTTGGAAAAACTCCTAGCCTGTAGAAGGCCATGCCAAGAGAGTCTGCAGTGGTGTCCCCCAATATGCAGAACCCAGGGGAAATTGGATCGCGAATGGCATCTCCTTAGGCACTTCTGTAGGAGTAGAGGTGGAGGGTATGGTAGACCCTAACAGGTTGGCTATACCCACGGTACCCACAACACAACAGAAGCAGTTTGGGAAAATTATCTGCGGCGGCTATGGAGGCTGGCTAGCGCCGGCTGACAGTGCAGATTGCAGACTCTAATGAGTTGGCTATTTTCGCGGTACACGCATCAGTAGAAGATGCAGACCTGCCTTCCGAAGGTTTAGCTGCGGTTAATCC
This sequence comes from Leptarthrus brevirostris, assembly GCA_964036015.1. NCBI lineage: Eukaryota > Metazoa > Arthropoda > Insecta > Diptera > Asilidae > Leptarthrus > Leptarthrus brevirostris. The sequence continues at coordinate 15,711,847 of OZ038373.1, forward strand.
GGAGGAGGTTACTGGTCCTGGCTCTGGACTAAAGCTTTATGGCTTAGAATCCTTCAATGTTGTGAAAGAAAGGGGTGAAGGTTGTAATTAACGCATGGGCCAAGAAGGAACACTGGAGACGGTGGGACAGCATGGATTTTTGCAGATAGGCTAGGATTATAGCAGTGACCCAGGAAACCGAGGTTAGTGGCAACAGTGGGATAACTGGATACTCAGTTGCCCCCACTAAGCGAGACTGGGAGGAAACAAAGAGGGACCCGATTCTATGTGGTCTGTTTCGGCTAATCCCCAGAGAGGTGTTTTTAGTGACTAAGAATCTGACACTACCGGAGGGCACGGGCTGTCCGGTGCCTTTTGGAAGATTTTCACCTCTCCCGCTAAAAAAAATCTCTGAACGCATTGCTATATGGAATCACCTAATTGTTCATTGTGTACAGGACAAGTGATTGCGTCAGTTACATTCTTGAAAATAATTATTGTATTGGGCTTAGAAAAATTTCAGACAAGTCCGTTTCCAATAGTTCCAAAATCAGCATTCCTGCATTCAACAGCTTCACCAATTCGATCCTTATACTTAGAAAAATAACGTTGAACATTATCAGCATACAAATGGTAGTTGCAATACTAAACAGCATTTTTCAAATCATTGATGACGATAGCAAACAGTAAGGGTCCTAGGTTGGATCCCTGTGGGATGATACCGGAGACCGAAAGAAACTGAGAAACAGTCAACCTGTTGCTGCCGGCCCGAGAGATAAGACATGTTGGAATTGAGTAATTTAAATGTGTCACAAGCTTATTTAGCAAAACATCGTGATCAATTTTATCAAAAGCTTTAGAGAAATCCGAAATTAAATTATCTGCAGCGTCACTTACTTTTATTAAAGCTGAAATACAGCGGTATTTTTGTGGAAAACCAGATTGATGAGATGATAGAAGACAATTGCATTCAGGTTTATCATCTGAATGTGCATTACTTTTTCAAGTAGCTTAGAAAATAAAGGAAGTATAGAAGTAGTTCGATATTCCATCGAACCGGCCTTTTTTTAGTTGGAGAAATTTTCGCAACTTTTCAGTTAGTGGAAAAAGTGGATGAGCAAAGTTAAAAACATGAATTATCTGCGGAAGTATTACAGAAATTATAAGCTTGATAAACCTGGGGGGTTAATACCATCTATTCCAATAACGCTAGATTTTATGATCATCAGTGCTGTGTACACATCCATTTCCGTTACATTAGCAAATGAAAACCCTCTGTATAATTCGTGATGTCAGTTATATTGTCAGCATAACGCTTGTTGGAAGTGATCTTTTAAATTCCTCCAAAAATGTTTGTAGAAAGGTTCAAATTAAACTTCGATTTGTAAAAATTTACTTTTCAACAGCGGATTTCACTGTTCACGGAGTTTCAAAATATACGAAAAGCACTCCAGCATTTAGGAGTTCTAAAACGTTTCCGTCTTTTATAGGTCAAACCACGTTCGAAATGAGGCGTTCAATTCTCAAAGTGAACCACGGACAGGTTGAATTAATTATATGCGGTCTGTGGTACACATCGGTCAAAGAGGTACTTTATTAAGGATTCAATATAGTCCTCTTGATCGTTAACTGATTTCCGATTCTAATCCAATCGACCTTTTCTTTACAGAACTCCAGTGTTTGGGCTAGTTCTTAAGTAGAAATTTTTTTCAGATTTGCAAACTTCTCAAGACTCAGCAAAAACATTTTTTTAATTGTTTTTGGTAATCTCTGCTTGAGAGGGATTTCTAATCTGTTGACCTGCTTTTGATACCTAACTTGACTATTTCATAGGAGGGGTGGGTAAGATGGGTACAATTATGAAGGTTTTTGCGTCTTTTTATTTGGAACATAAAGTACAGAAAGGCAATTTGTTTTGGTAAAAACCCAAACATGGGTGTGCTGCAGGGCACTGAACTAGGCCCCTCCAAAAAAATGCGGTTCCACGGTGTACAGAGTTTCAGCCCTTACAGTTATTTAAAATCAAAAAATTTGTCAGATTCTTAATCTTATCGTTCTGACCAGATTCAAGACGAAATTTCAAAAATTGTAGAAAAGGCGCCAAATTCAACATGGTTTTCAAATTGTCTATGTTTATTTTTCATCTTTAAGGGGGGGGGGGGGAGTCGAAAATTTTTTATAGTCTTCTGTAAAGATATTGGCGTTGTTTACAGTCTGTCTGATATTATTACACTGAACGTTCTATTGAAGTCCTTAATCGGTTGTGTGTATGCAGTGACAGTAGTGAGCCTTTCTCTCAGACCTTCGCTTCTTTGGCGAACTTTGATTCCTTAAGATGCATCATCGCTCTCTTCGCAGCGTTCTTAGCGCATAAATCCATAGGACGTAGGTGTATAATCATGTCTATAGTACGAGAGGGCGTGGATTTGTGTGCCACCATGATTCCGATTCCTGCCAAACTTTGTGCGTCTACCGATCTGGAGAAGTATATGCGAAAAATATTCGTTCCATTTAGACAGATGTAGTATGTATATCTGGAAATTCTCATTTTAATTGAATTACCTTTAGACCTAGTAGAATTATACCTATCTCGTTGCAATGGATTCACGAAGAAAACTGTCACAGCTGCAACGACTTACCAAACGCGGCCAATATCGCTCGCGCGGTGAACAGCATTCACAATAGTCCAAGACAGTAATCTGCTTCTTTATTTAAACGAAAAATAACGCCAATATAGAATTGCAATCTTACTTCCATGAAACTTGGTGAGACAATGGGGTATTTAACAGGAATTAATTCGATGTCCTTTGCTTTTGTAATGAGTCCTCACTCATTACTATCACCAACTACCTTTTAAAAATTATTATTAAAATCCTCAAGCTTAAGACTAAGAGTTATTCCATGTAACGAAACTGCTTCCTGCTGAGTCTAAATAAACAATTCTCAATTTCAAATCTCATGCCTTTAGCCGTGTAATTAAAGAAAAAGTAAAATAAATTAAATGCTGAACTCGAAAGGGGGTCATCGCCGATTAAACCAAGAAAATATGCGATAGCGGGTGGCATATGTTCTAAATGTAGCCCAGTGCAATTTGATTCAAGTTGACCCATGCGATGATAACCTTCCGCTGATAATAAGTCTTCAAGCCACTAAACTAACTTAAAGTAATTTTGCTTAAGATAAATCAGTTCAGTTCGATACCCTAAAGTGATCGGATCGTCTTCGAAATGGCTACCAGCCAATTATGGATTTTGTTAGGATTCTTAACGTTGGTTACTTCTTATCAGGATTATTATGGCCAAAATCAAGGAAATGAAAAAGAGCAGGATTCTAACGAAAGGATTCGAGGCTTTAACTCGTATCCACATACATACCTTCCGCCTGTCAGGGTCGATCATAGGGAGAACCTAGATCCCTATCGTACACGATCGGATCAGCTACCTTCAACCCCCGATGTTTACAGCGGACATTTTAATGTGAATCCGACTACACCAGGCACGCATCGAAACGACTACACACGATCTGATCCATATATTCAAGCAGGAAATGAGGACAGAAATCGTCAGCCAACATATTATTATCCTCATCCGACAAAGCAACCGACGACTTATAGTGATAACCGTGAGCAATTACGACGAGAAGACATTGATCCCCACCGTTCAAATCCTAGTTCTACACCATATGACAGATACCCTCAGGATCCGTACCAAAGAAGCTATGATTCATCCACAGGAAGCCCTCAATCACACGACTACAGCACTGCTCAAACGAGAGAACCCAACTACTACGATTCATATGCTACCACACCTAGACAATACGAGGACAGCTACAATAGATATAACCAACAACACGATCCTCGAATCCAATCGCAAAGACTACCAGATCCAGTAGAGACAACTCCGGATCCGTACGGCTACAACTCGTATGGACCTGACCCACGATATACACATCCGAAAGAACGTGAAACCTATGTAAGGGTTAACTTACCCAGTCAAGGTACTGCAGCGGGCTCGATCGTACATACATCTTGGACTGGACGATCATTCTATAAATTCCTTGGAATAAAGTATGCTCAAGTCGGTAAAGGTGATAGGCGTTTTCAGGTGAGAAGATAGTGTCCGTGCATGTATGTGACGACGAAAATGCCCACTTTTCATTTTTTAGAAAGCAGATCCTGTTCAACCGTGGAGAGGTGAATTTAACGCTACTGTAGAGCCCCCTGCATGTCCGTCCTTTCCAAATTTAAATGTTATTCAGCGGACGGAACGATCACAAGATGTCGAAGATTGTTTGAGTGTTTCGATTTTCACACCAGACGTAAGTGACTATTATTTTAAAGATTTACGTAACGTTTGGCTTCGTTTAGACTCAAGGAAGGCATCCTGTAATGTTCTACATCCATGGAGAGTTCTTCTTTGATGGCAGCTCTGAGGAAGCTCAACCTGACTATATTCTCGAGAAGGATGTTGTTTTAGTGTCTGTAGATTATAGACTGGGACCATTCGGTTTTCTCTCTACGTTATCAGAAAGATTGCCTGGAAATACTGCAGTAACCGATGTTATAGCTGCTCTCGAATGGGTTCAAAAGAATATTATCTACTTTGGTGGTGATCCCGGAAAAGTTACCATTTTTGGACAAGGTGCGGGAGCGTCAATGGCTCACTTGTTATCCATCAGTCCATATGTAGGAAGGTTTGGTGCTTTTTTTGGTGAATGGAAGTGACTTAAATCATTTTGTTGCAGGTTAAAACAAATCTGTTTCATCAGGTTATCTTGCAATCGGGTACAGCTTTCAATCCTTACTTGCTTACTACCGATCCAATCAAGCATACTCGGGATATTGCTAGAAGGGCTGGTTGTGCTACTGATAATATGGATGATATTGCTGATTGTCTTTCGCAAATTAGCACAAGTGAAATTCTTCGAGCATTTTTGAAGCATTGTGTAAGTAGCACGATTGTATCTTTCTGACTGATAGTGGAATGGTTAGAAGAAAAGCTTTGAAAATTGGTAATCAATGTGATCATCCGGTCGATCTCTTGTTCCGCTCCATGCCTTACCAAGGCTTACCGTACTTGAAAGTCATGGGGATTGTTTTCACTTCATTTTCTGGTAATTTGAACTGTCGATTTACCTTCTCTAATTCAGTGCTTTTTCACAAGCTAAGTAAAGCTCTGATTTACTGAAATAAACTCTTTTCTGTTATCTTAAACTTGGAAGGTTTGTTCACTGTATTTGTTCTTCTTTATTTTATCTGGGTCTACTCTGCTCTCTTTTCGGCGACTCAATTTTCCGAATAGCCAAGTTCGCATAGTTAATTAATGAAGTCATAAAGTTGCTAAGCCTAAAAAGACGCGTCGAACGTAGAACCTCTTCGTTTTTAGGAAGTCGTTAAAAATGTATCTACCATTACAGATTGAACTGTCATCTCACTCTCTGACGTTATATTTATCCTAACACTACATACCCATCTCATATATAGTACGATTTCTTTTCAAAAACTAAACTTATCAATTAGCTGTCTCACGTGTTTTACCACCTATTCATTTAGTTTCGTCCGTATATTATATTCTCTCTTCAGTGGATAATAGCGTCCTCTTATTCTTGGGATCATCTTAATATTGTCCGGTTTCGGCAAAATATCTGATAACGAGTTGATTGTAGAGTCGTCATTCATAAATTCATTTGAAATCTGTGATTTTAGAAAATTCATCCTTCAAAATGTAATGACTTTTATATGACGGGCTGAGAGTAAAAGTGACCTATTTATAAGGTTCGGTCAAAAGTGGCTTAGAAAATCTTCCGCGCCAAAACGAATCGCGTGAGAGTCCGGTCAAAAACGAATCGTAGAAAATTTCCGGGCAAAAAAGACTTAACTAGTTAACAGCATTAATGTTGCATTACTTTTTGTAGTTAAATCGTTTTTGCCCGGAAATTTTCTACGATTCGTTTTTGATCGGAATCTCTTGCGATTCGTCTTTGCGCGGAACATTTTCTAAGCCACTTTTGCCCGAACCTTATAAATAGGTCACTTTTACTCTCAGCCCGTCATATATACCTCTCGAGATGTAAATTAAAAGCAGGTTTAGTTGAGATTCTAAGATTTCTTTTAGTCTTACAAAGTCTCCATAGACGTTCATCCAGCTGCACTCTCTCGTTTTCGGTCTTATTTTGTTTATCATATAAAAATACAAAGACGATTATGAGTATTATAGGCTTAATTGACTCTTGAAAGATTTTAGCCACCAAATTGGACCATGTAACCAGAGCTGCTATCCGTGCGGTTAGGGTAATTGAAGTGTTATACTTATATCGTTAGATTGGTTTTACTTCTTCGCTGTTTATTTTTGTTTTGTGTGAGGGGTGAAAATCTTCCAAAGACACCAGAAGACCCGATTGTCTCTGGTAGTGTTCGATTTTTACTCACTAAAACACCCATCGTGGAATTTGTCGAACCATACCACTTTATTCAGGTCTCTTTTCGTCCGTACTCCTTGCGATCTCAGCGAGAGAGACCCGGAATAATACCGTTTTCTTCCCTCACAGCGATTCCTCTGGTCAGCGCATTCATTTGCTTATAAGACACCTCTGACACTCTATTTTCTTCCCTTCAGTGGTGTACCATCAGCTTTCTTCTTCTGCTTGCTAATGCAGGACACTGGCAACTATGTGCACCACCGTCTCTTGCTCCTCCAAGCATAACCTGCAGGTATCATCATCCAGAATGTTCATCTTCTTTAGATGACACCTGAAGTTACCATGTGCTGTCAGCCATTTCAGAGCCCTTCGATCCATATCCAGGACCTTCCTCTGTTCAACGCGATGATCCACTGTTCCCAGTGTTCCCTCGTGGCCCACGTCAGTGGCATCTCATTTGATGAGGCACACTCATTGAGTTTACAGACACACTCCAAGGCCAGCACCGTATTAAATTCTGTACTATCCATGCACCTGATCACCGCCTGACTGTCGAGTATAACCACCACCTTCTTAGCCCTCACCCGACTCTCCAGCAAATAATCCAGACCAGAGCCAGCATCTCCGCCTGAAAGACTGAGGTGTATGCCCCCAGACTCAGATGTGTGTTCAAATTCAGGTCCTAACTACAAATCCCCTTTTTTTCTAGTACTATAATTAATATTGACATGCCCCAAGGTTCCATCTTGTTATCTATTATATTTTCACTTTTAATAAATCACCCCTTTTTTTCCAAATTAAAACATATTCCATTTATCTATGATCAACACTTTTACTAGGTACAAGGAGTTTTACCTGCATCGGTATAAGTAATATCATGAAATCATTGCTTCCAAATCCAACTAGTTTGCAAGGTATCCAATTAAAGTAAAAACGAGTTATCAGTTTTTTTGTCAATCATTTGTATTAACCTTCTAAGCTTTCAGCTTACTGGTTGTATACAATTTTTGTGGTTTCTATTAACATGCTAAAAATGCTACTTATAGGACCCAAAACTTCATGTTGTTAGACAACTCGATCATATCAAATCTCGGCGCAACCATTTTTGTTCTTTTGTTTTTTGCGGTTTTGGTTTAGGTGAAAATTTTCTAGGAGACACCGGATTGTAGGCCGATAACGTGAGATTCTTATTCACTGAAAACACCTCTCCACATAACGATTATGTATATATCTCACACATTAATAAGGCACCTTTTTACACATTCTACATACAATGTTATCTAATTTTCTTTGAAACTTTCTTACAAAGTAAATTAAGATGCCTCTGTTACGACACCTAACTTCACTCAAATCTCTTCCATTGATGTACCAATAGCGCATGATCTGCAAACAATATTAATCTAGAATATCTTAGTACTGACGACATGTCTTTGGTATACAAAGTAAGCATTCCTAGAATTGAACCCTGTGGCACACCAAGGCCAACATTTTTAATACTTTTTCACAGACATTATTTTCAAAAATTAAATGTCTAGACTGATTCTCGAAAATTAATTTTATTAGGCTACGCTCCCTTCTAGTGTTGTTTTGATGAATGATGATGTTTTGATGTCCTCTTTTTATTGGACGTTTTCTTGAATTGGTTCCTTTAGTCTACCTTGTTACTGACAGTCTAGTTTTTTTCGGATAATTTTGTGTAAGCTTCTAATAAATAAATCCACTCATATTTTAAAGATTTGTCAATTCGGTTTATAGACTTATGGGAAGGGCTTACTTTGGAACGCCTGAACCGAATTTGCAGGTTGTTCTCTCGTTGTATATTTCCCCACTGGTACATCAAAAATTTATTACGCTAACGCAGATTTAAATGATTCGTTTTTTCTTGTATAGAATATGTTTTTCAATTCTAACTATAAGAAAATCTTAGCACTTCTCGGTAGTAGGGCAAACTTCGCACTGCGTAGACTGGTTTGGTTGATTCGTTAATTGGGTATGTACAGTATCTTTCTCCATTTGTACCCTGACAAAAGTTACGGTCGTCATCTAGCTTCGTAACGCGGTCCAATTTTGATGAGCGCGATTCTGTTTAACACACCAGTTTATTTGAATGATTATTTTTATAATTAATATATGTTATATAGCATGTCCTGGGTACTGCGACCAATAAGATACTACGCTTAGCCGCCCTCAGATAGGCAAGAAAGTCTTCCCGACTGAAGATCCTCCCTCCAATCCATGCCAAAACTTGGCAAAATTCCCTTCCAAACGAGAGCCTACACTTCGTCTCACTAGACAGGCTTATCTGGTGTAGATAATTTCTTAGCACATTGTGGGCAGGTAAGTAACCTGATAGCAACCTGAGATCTATCTATTTTATCTAAGGTGGTGGTATTGCGGCATAGAAGCTAACAAGCGCTTACCCTGAATAAGCCCCGGACATTTCTCCAGTATAGCAGCTGCCCAATCTTGTATCACAGCACCGAGAGGATGAACCCTTTCTGGCCAGCGCATAAGTGATTTCATTGTCCTCATTTACACGAGTGGCCAGAAATATAACAGGGTGTGACTCTCTTATGGGCGGCTAGTTGTTGGAGGCTGTCAAGGCACTCCTTAGTAAGCCTCGAGGAAAACCTCCTCCTTTTAGTCTTTTGTTGACGTTGATACGGGAGCAAATTTCGATCGAATGTATTTCGACTTGAAAGAAAATGAGCCATTCACCCAATGCAATGAAAACCCTAGTGTTGGGACGAAAGGCACCAGCACCAGTACCGTGTTTCATTTTTGAGCCATCACTGAACCATTTGAGGTTAATAGGTTTCAGACTTGGGACACCGCAGCCCAGTCTGCTCGCTCAGGAAAAATAATTCTGAATCTTCTACCGAAATGCAGTTCCTTAGTTATATGGTCCATTACAATACACACCTCTGTGCCAGAAATGCACTGAAGGGTGCCCATGTGACTCTTGCCACCAACCGGTTTATTGGACCTGATCTGCTATTGGACATTAAACATTGTGCAGGGTAGACAGCCCAATTACCACCATGTCAGCTGTTAGACAGGTATAACCAAAAAATCATCTTCGAAGTGAGATCTCAAATCCTTCCGAAGAGTTTTCGACGGTTTAAGTTTTCTATCGAGCGTAGAGTCCAAGTATATCATTTCATTGGAGTATTCAAAGGCCGTAATTAGGAAAGTAGGATCGTAATGTGAAAAAGGTCCACATGGTGCCTTCTGGTGAACGGCATAAGAACAGTCTTGGCAAGGTTAATAGTAGTAGTAAATAAATCATTATTTGCGCATCATACAGTAACCGTGCGCAGAGCTAATTTCATTAAATCAATCGAGTCGAACTTCCCTGTACTAATAATTGCAAGGTCATCCGCAAAGTCGACTGCAGAATAACCAAGCTCACATAGCTTGTTTAAGAACTAATCTACTACTAGAAACCAGAACAGCGGCGGGTACTGTCTCTGCTGCTCTGGTTTCTAGTAGTAGACGACCTCTTGTGCCTTTTGGGCAACCCTTAGCTGCCCTCATGCACGCAGAGGTGTTACCCAGGGTAGATATAATTTCTCGCTATTTTACCATAGCATCCGCTCACTTTGCAGAATGATCATCCAGAACCCTCCTCTAGATATGGATGCAAACCTGGTGCTGTAGAAAGTACCTTCTATGGTATTTTAAGCTATTTCTTTATGATGAAGAATTAACTGAGTTAAGTGAAGGGCAGATGATTGGTCCAGTTTAACCTGATGTGGAGGTCTAGCAGTCTCTCCATTGTCTTAAGTAGAAAGAAGGTAATACTAATTGGTCTGTATGATTAAGGCAGCTCTAGAGACTTTTTGCCTAATTTAGGGATAAATTACCACTACTACTTTCCTCCTCTCAAAATGAACAATCGAACAAGGTCGTTACCCATGCACTTCTGGAGAAGGAATGCGGAGATATCCTCGGTCCCAGGGCTTTAAAAGGTTGAAAGGAGGCTACCGCCATCTAACCTTATCGTTGTCAAAAATGACGCCGGACAAACTTGCGGCACTACGGCTCAACGGAGACTCTTCGTCGCCGGCGATGTGGGCTTATGCTAGTGTTGGCACAGGGAAGTACATCTGTAAAAGGTATTACAATATCTCCCTTTGGTTTTCGGTGTAGATGTCATCCTGCTTCCTGAGAAGCCCTATACCATTTTAGGCGTCCTTGGTTAGTACTCTTTGAAGACCAGCTTCTCGCAGCCTCTATGCTTCACAGCACCTTCTTCAATTTGTTTGCTAGGGATAGCAGTACCATATAAGATTTCAGAATGCCCCGGAATGTCGAATCGGGTGTGCTGATGGTCCGACAACGAATCTTCATCTGAGACTCGCCAGTTCATTATGAGCTCGCAGAGGAGAAGAGCTACGCACATTGAGACCTACAACGTCTTTTCTGGCTGCAATTATAAAAGTAGGTTTGTAGATAGTGTAACAGTTCTTCACCTCTTTTATTACTATTATTGCTGCTGCCCGAAATCATGTGGTAGGCGTTTGCATCTCAACCGATGATGAACTGTCGATTCGTTCTTCGAAATTCGAAATTTCTTGGACTTTATCAGGTGGAGCGGATGGGCTGTCTCCAGGAAAGTAAGCCGATCGCAGGACAATTTCCGGCACTTGCTATGGCGATCTCAGTCAGGATTGCCATAAGGTCCCTGGAAATAAATGTTCACGGTGAAATGATTAACACTTGTGTAAATTAGGATGGTCGTCCGTGGTTTATTCTCTCCCCAGCAGTAAATCAACTCACATGAGTTGATGTTGAGTCTTCGAGCTTTGCCACTGAAAATCCAGGACTCCTGTTCGGCAGAACTCATACATACTGTGGCAGATGCTCCTTTGGCATGGTGTAGGTTTGCCTGGAGCACCCGTATTATGGTTATGTATATGCTATACATAATTCCTTGTTTGGCTTCTCAGTAATTACTAAATTTGTTTCACAAAAATCGGACCTATACTTTTTCTTAAATATTCCTAAGGTAAAATATTCTATTGAGTCTATTGGTCATTGGCTTACCACTTTAATTTGAGTTTAAGATCAGTTGGAAGTTGATGTTGATGCCCTTTCCGTGTTCTAATTACTTTATATAGAACTTCTAGTCAAATTTTATATTAAAAACCTTTTCAGCAAGAGAAGGAACCTTTAGGTGTTGGAAACTATGGTGGCTTCCAATTTGTAATTGGTGACTACTACGGTATTATACCATCGCACCCGTACAAATTAGCTAGTAAATATGCTGGAGTCAACTACCGGATTATTGGTGGTGTTACAAAAGATGTTGGTTCCTTCTTCTTTTCAAGTAAGACTCGAACAAATGATTTTTCAATCTTCGTCAGCAAATAATTCCATTATTTTAGAAATCTTCCCTTATATCCAACGCTCTCCTAGAAAAGATTTAGATAGTTTGATCGATACAGTGCTCAAGCACACATTAGGCGATGAGGATGAGTATGGCATTTGGAAAAACATGATTGCTCGAGAATTGTTTACTGAGGACCAAAGGTCAGCAGTACGATTAGAAGTACTTGCTCCAGGACTAATTGATGTAAGTGTTAACGTAGAAATAACAAACAAATTACGTTTCCTATACTTTTTCTTTCAGCTGGTCAGTGCAGTCCTATACAAAGCTCCATTGCTCGAAGCACTACAACAAAATGCTAAATTTGATTCAAACGGCACCTATTTGTACTCATTCGGCTACGAAGGAAAACATAAACGTTACAGGTTTGCACCTTATCCATTCGATTTGGGCGTGACTCTTAGCGATGATAATATCTACTTGTTCCCATATCCTGAATATGTTGCATCACTTGATGAGGAGGATCAAGAGATGGCCGAAAATATGGTCAATCTATGGACTTCATTTGCCATGAGTGGAATTCCACGATTGATGAAACTTCATGAATGGCCACAAATGCATTTAGTCACAGGACCGTACATTAATATCGGCGAGGATGGCAGCGACGATATCGAAGTGAATGATGATTTCGTTACCGAATTTTCTGCTTCACAGGTGACTAATGCTGTTGCTAAAATTTTGCAAGGACTATCCAGAATTTCGGAACATTTGCAAAAGGAGTAGTTGAATTTACATTTTTTTTGTATTAACAATAAAATTTATTCAGAAAGCGGTTCAGAGTTATTTTGTGTAGTCCATTTCACTATATTCAAAACTTCAACCCTGAGGGCTTAACTTGCAGATGAGAGCACCATTTTAAGTCTACTAGAGGCAGCTCCGATATTTTATCGAGGGTACATCTTTCCACTATACGTATTTTTTTTAGAAACTTCTCTTTACTTCCCTTATTATTTCCACTCTCTCTGTCTCTGTCTCTGCCTCATTGCTATTATTAGAAAAAATTTTGACCTAAGGTGAAACTGGGGCGAGACTGAGCCAACTTCGTAACGCGTTGCTCGATTGAGATGATAATTTCTATAGAGTAGGCTCGTGCATCTCATACCGAGTTCGGCGACAAAGAACGTGAAGGAAGTCGTGATTCCTGAAGGAGCGGGTAGTCTGTTTACAGTCCTCCATGGTACAAGTGAATTTAACGTTTCAAAGGTAAATACTATTTTGAAAATATTGCTACTCTTTTCAAGGGAGTCTAAAGTGATTTCGCTCAGACGAAAGACCACGGAGTGTGAGCTTAAGAAAGCTGCGCTCCAATACCTCAATCCGGTTGACGTGAGCCACGAAGTCGGTAGAGAAAACATTGCTCGCGTATTCCAGAATTGGTCTCAAGAAGGAGCAGTTCAGAAGTTTAGGTAAGCTCAAGCGGCCTAGACCATCTTTTTACGAATCGCTACGTCAAATTACACCTAACAACGATCAATCCCACATGATCCTCGAAAGAAAGACTAAAGTTGAGAACTACACCCAAATCCTTAGTCTTGTCACACTGCTCAAGACAATACCATCCACAGAGCAGTCAAATAGCAAAGGACGTCTTCTAGCGGAGAAGATTCAGATTAGCTTTGAAAGAGCTCCCCGAATATGCTGCGTGCGAACAGACACAGGAAACCGATTCCATGGTCAATCCTATCAAAGCTCTTGCTAAAATCTGGGAATCTACTTGTACAATCCACCTATTTGCTTGATTCAATGACCGGTATAGAGTAATTAAGGAATTCAAGGAGGTTGGTGGTAACAGAAAGGCATGCTGGAAGGAATCCATGAAAGGCCTGCAGTGAAAGCAAAGTACGTCGTTGATCACGGCCTCGGAAATCTCCGCAATGTAGCGAACTCAAGATCTGCCACTGGGATTAATAAAATCTTTAACTAATCGGGTGCAGTCGATGATGATGACCTACACTGTTCCTTTATTACAAAAGATCTGCATTACTAAGACCGGTGTTTTTTCTAGAAGTGTTAAGGTGCAGTCACGACCGAACAAAAACCCCGTTCACACGTTCACGATTTAGTGGAGACTGATTTGATTGCCCCAAAACCTCGCAATTATTTTCCGCCTCCAACTCTGCTGACTTCGATTTTATCTGTCTGACCGAAGCCTGGTTATGCGGCGGCATATCCGACGCTGAGCCCTTTGGAACCGTATTCCAGGTTTTTCGGCGTGACTGCCACTCCGATTTATGTGCTCCAGCTGGTGGTGCGGTACTTTGTGCTATCAGGACTAACATTCCTTGCTCGGTCATGCAGGTCGCCGATTTCGGCGACCTGGAGTTTTTATATTTCCACGATCTACATTCTCCCCGGTTCACCTTCCGGTGTATTTGACCAACTTTCTGTGTCCTTTGACACTTTGAGCGATGTCATGCTGCCCTCCAATGAGGCTGTTGTTTTTGTCGACTTTAATCTTCCCACCGTTGGTTGGATTCGGTCCCCGGGACTGAGGAGCTGTTGCTTTTCTATTTGTGTGCTCCCCAGGATGTTCTGTCCTTCCTCGACACATGCGCCTCTGTCCGTCTTTCTCAGTGCAGTGACGTCACAAACGATTCGGGAAGATCATTGTACCTTGTTTTCTCGACTGACCCGGGTAGATTGTCAGTAACTAGGTACATTACTCCCTTGATCTCGAAGTCCAGTCACCATCCTGCACTCCAAGTTCTCCTGCGTTTTGAGGCCCCTGACAGTTCTTCTTCCTTCATTGGGACTGCTCCTTTAATTCTAGAGCGGCTGATTTCTCTGTATTCAATAATTGGATGCTGGGTTATGATTGGGCGAATGTATTTGCCGAGCCCGACATTGACCTAGCCGTTTGCTTTTTCTACGACGTTCTATGTACCTGTTTTAATCAATCAAAAACATCAAAACTTGAAAAACCAGGCCTGGAAAAGGTTCTGCTCCTCTAGCAGTGATGCAGACTGCCAGGCATACTACGACCTCTATCTTCAGTTATCTGTCGATCTGCAGACGTCCTAAAAGAGATTGCTACCTAACTTGAGATCCACTCTGATTTCTAACCCTAGACAATTCTAGAAGTTTATAAATTCTAAACGGCGCAGCGATGATTACCCCTCCTCTCTTAGGGTTGGTGACTGCAAGAGCAATAACCCGCCGAGGTGGTTAATTTATTCGCTAACTTCTTTCTCTCTTCATTCTGTGATCCCGACGGTGATACTATTTTTACAGATTTTTGCCATTTGAGTAGGCTTTCACACACTTCCCTTGATCTTAAAGACTTAGTTTTTGACGACGTTACTGTAACTGAATATTTGTCTAGCTTGTCTGATGGATTTTTATGCGGCCCTGACGGCATCCCTACATCAGTCCTGAAGAGGTGCTGCTCGTCGGTTGCCCCTGTTCTCTACTTTTTGTTCTATCTATGTGTGTTGCGGGCGTTTTCGTAGGCTCTGGAAATACTCTGTTATTATTCCCCTTCGCAAGAAGGGTGACAAATCGGACATCTCTAATTTGCTAACTTGTGCCATGTCGCGAAAGCTTTCGAGACCCTAATTAGTAACGTCCCCCGTTTTCATTGCAGACCTTTCATAGGCTCTTTCCAGCACAGCTTTGTTAAGGGTGGTAAGTCCACCACCACCAAGCTACTGGAGTTCGTGCATCATTGCCTGCCTGCGATTGAGGCAGGCCTCCAGGTCGACTGCATATTCACGGACTTCAGTAAGGCCTTTGACAGAATTTACCATGGGATTCTCAATCACAAGCTTCATCTGCTCGGGTTTCCGCCGCTTTTTATTGTTTGGCTATTCTCCTACCTGTCTGGTTGCACTCAGCGTGTATTTTTCCGATATGTCCTATCCAATGAGATCTCGGTTCCTTTCCGCGTTTCTCAGGGCAGTATTATCGGCCCCTTTATCATTTTTATTAATGATTGCTCCTCACTGGCTCCAGAATATTGTGTTATGCCGATGACGCCAAAATATTCCGCGTCGCATCTTGTGATGATGAATGTGCTTTGTTAAACTGACCTGACATTCACATTTTTCATGACTGGTGCTCCAGTAATCGTCTCCCCATTAATTCTAACAAATGTTATGACTTTTACCCGCAGAAGAAGTCTCATTCTCTATGATTACTCTCTGGATAAAAGTATGCTGAGCAGGGTTGATCGGGTCAGGGACCTGGAGGTGATTCTCAATTCCCGTCTATCTTTTGAGGACCACGTGGACTTCGTGGTGGGTAGGGCTAATTCCATGCTCGGCTTCGTAAAAAGATGGTCCAGCGAGCTCGACAATCCCCACTTAACTAGGCTCCTCTTCTGCACTTTCGTTAGATCCATTCTGGAGTTTGCTTGCCCGGTATGGGATCCCTATTTCGCCGTTCACATCAACCGGATCGAGATTGTTCAGCGCAGATTCCTTAGGGCCACTCTCTCTGCTAGGCTCGCTCTTATCTCTCTCAACTCCCTTGAAAAAAGACTCAAGATTTATAAGATTGTTTTGTTTTGTACGATTTACTGCGTATAAATTATTTGAATTATATATTTGTTCGAATAATTATCTAGATGAAATGTTATTTGAATAATGCCCAACTCTGGTAGAGGGATGGTTCATTGCGATATGTTTCCAATCTTAGCTACTTCGCACACATATCATCCTCTCTATAAACTTCTGCTTCAGTGCAACCTGAAGTGTTTCCAAAGGCAATTCATTGGGCACTATACTACAGTATTCTCTTTAAGTGATAATTAATCCCCTCTGAAAAATACCTATCTCACCTGGAAACGCTCTTGCTAGCTTTATCCATCTGCAGGACAATAATTACTTTGTTAAGATTGACGAGAAGACACTACTGACACAAACTTCTTGCCTAGTAGGAACTGCTCTAACATAGGCCGTTTGGTAAAGTTTTTAATTCCTTTTTAGCTAAAAAAATTTGTGGAAACCCTCCATTTAGTTTATTTGCTCTGGTATTATAATTTAATTGTCAGTTTTTCTATAGAACCCTTTTGGACACTCCCAACAAATGAATGAATTTAACACAACAAACTCAAAAGGCAACTATATTTTTCTATGTATATAAACAAAAACGAAACTTCATTCAAAATATTGTTCACAAATTCAACGGCGCCAGATGATCCTTGTGCTGTGGCCGAAGTAATGATTTTCCTGCCAGCTCATCCTCTGAAGTAACAAAGAATTCATCAAAGAAATCTCTTCCAATTGAACAACTATCATTTATCTTCATGTACGGACCCTCCTTTCCTTCAAACGGAGGCCAAGCTGGAACTTCTGGACCATAGGGAACTCCGCTTGTGACAAAATTCGTCCATATGTCGACCATCATTTTAGCAATTCTGGTGTCCTCTTCATTCAGGCTCGCTGCAAAATTTGGTGTGGGGAAAAGATAAATGTTCTCATCATTGTGGCAAACTCCACCATCAAATGGAGACTCAGTTTTGTTGTCACCGTATCCAAACCTTGTAAACTCGCCCTTGTAGTTGAATGCATAAAGGAATGTCTTTCCGGCACCATCGCCTAAATTATGTTTTACCGTTTGGAGGATTGGTGCTTTCATGGCTACAATGCTGGCGATCTTAAATTTATATCGTTTAAAACCAAAAGTCAGTTAAGAACTATTTTTCTTACATCAATTAGATCTGGAATCATGTGAAATAGATCACCTTCCGACAATCGGTACTGTGAAAGCACTTTCATTCTAAACAAATTCTTAATAGCACCAGTGGAATCATCGACTCCCAGTCTCTTCAAGAATCCAGAAATGTAGTCAAACGAAATATGCTTCTTTTCAAACATGTGTGCGCCTGCAAACTTCATTTCAGCGAGTTCGTCTATGTTAAAATTTTTTTTAAAACCATTAATATTCAAAATTTAAATACCATTACCATCGACTGCAAAGACACCATCATTCCTTGTAACTCCGGCAAGCATAGGATACTTTTTTGTTCGTTCTGAACGGATAAGATCTAAAGGCTTTTCCGGGAGCAATCCGTTGATATCACCAATTGTAAGTTTGACTCCTATATTGTCCGGGATTTCGTCTTCATTAAATAACATTCCCACAGCAGCTGACGTTACTAAATCCTCAATTGGTAAGCTCATAAGACACCTATCGATAGCGTCGACTTCTGTGTAGTTGCCACATTCATTAAATGTCGTTATGAGTTTAACCATTACTTTGGGATTTTTGCGGTAGACAGTTGGTGACAGAGCTGTTCCTGATTGTAAGATCAGTTGATGGAAGAGATTTTGAGGAATCTGAAAATGAAGTAATTTTTTTGGAAGATTAAAGTGAGTATTTTAAGACAAACTATGACTCACCTTTGGACTTATACTCAGGACATGAGCAATAACTGCACCACCAGATTGTCCAACAAGAGTAACTCGTGCTGGATCACCACCAAAATAACGAATATTTTGCTGTACCCATTCCATAGCTAGAGCGGCATCGAAAATTCCAGCATTACCAGGAATAGCAGGTGTTAAAGAAGACAAAAATCCCACAACGCCTGACCGGTATTGTGGTACCACTAAGACGATATCTTTTGACATTAAGTAGTCGGGTGGTTGTCTGGATCGCTCTGAATCAAGCCACATCTCTCCATGTAAAACTACCATAACCGGACTGGATCCCTGCAACTATAGCACAAAGAAACTCTCAGTAAAACTATTGTTATATACACACAATTGAGAATTTTCCTTACATTCTTGGAGTACACAGCCAAATGAAGGCAATCTTCTACATCGTGACGACCATCTTCAGAGTTCGGAAACCATGCCGTTGGACATCCCATCCTTTCTTGAGTTGCATCAAGTACCTCCCTCCATGGTCTTTTCTTTTCCGGAGGCTTAAAACGTCTGTATCCCGTTGGACTTTCACCATAAGGAATACCAAGAAATTGCCAAAATGTTTCTCCTGTCCATACTGCTCTACCTGTACTTCCACGAATCGGTCCTTGCCCAGGAATATTTAAAACGTATTCACTCTGCTGGGTTATGGATACTTGAAATAATTGCACTAGAAAAAATGCCGATATGACACCAATCTTTAATAGCTGTACCATCTTAAAGACTTCTAAGTCACAACTACTTCATTGGCGGCAATTTGGTGCGATAACGCACGCTCTTAATATTATGAGAGCGAAAAGATTTCGTCTCGTATCAACAGAAAAATTCTGGGATCACGGAACAAGGTCATAAACGGTTAGGAAGTTTGTTTGTTACTGATAGTGTGTTTTCTTCCGTTTATAAGTTGTAGCATAACTCAGGTTGAGGAGGCATAAAACTTCGGGAATCTTAGAATTAATGAATTTAAGAAGTGGCGGTCCTCAGAACAGAAGGAAAATATTTACTTAATTTACTTCAAGTTTCATTCAGAACTTCGAAAAATCATTAGCCCCTGAGTGCACTGAATTAGATTTTATGTACGCAATTGGCTCTGATTAATTTAATAAAACACTTAGCAATGGTTTTTTTAAATGCCGGTTAGATTCTATCTTTGTGCGCTAAACTTGCTTCCAGGAAATTCTCACCTAAAACTGTAAATAAGAAACAATTTAAGCTTTTCAGGATAATAAAAAAGATGACAGAATTATTTAAGGAAGTTTCGTCCTTAAAAAATCTACACTTTCCAGCTTACGCAATCCTCACTTAGAAGTAAGGAGCCATATCCGAATCGTATACTTCAAAATTCAATCTAACGTAGTCTTATTAGATTAGAGCCATCCCGAGTAAATCTATTACCGGTTCCGCATTAAGAAATTTATCATCCGCAGCGTATGCATGGACGGAAAACGAAAGCCTTAAGGCAGGGATCAGAATGAGCGTTCCAACTCTGTCCAATTTTTCGGGAATGCTGTGAGTCGGAAAATTCAACTTATTAAGTTTTGACTTTACACTCTGATGAAAGCTGTCTTAAACTCAAGGCAGATATTGACACGTAACTGCCCTTCGCTTTAAAACGACTACCCTTCTCACTAACTCTGCTGGTCCCTGACAAAGGTTAGGTTAGGTTCGTGTGGCTGCCTTAAAGGGCGCACTTAGACCTCAAACGGCCCATTGTGATGCCACGGGAATCCAAGAATTCCCTCCACCTCCTCATTGGAACCATCCGGAGCTGCCGATGAAGCGCCAAAGATCTGCAACGTCAATCGCCGCCAGATCGCAGAGACTATCAAAGAAATAGTTTCTCAAGAATGACTTTCGCCTACGTGCAGTAAACTAGTGTAAAATAGTTTCCTCCTCTTCCTTGTCCATGCAGCTTCTGCAGAAGTCGTTTGAAAGTATACCCAGTCTCTTTGCATGTAAGCCAATAGGGCAATGGCCTGTTATTACCCCAGTAGCTATTCTAAGGTCAGATCTGCCTCTTGGAGCGCTTAAGATCCAGTTTAGGCCAGATCTGTCTGGACGTATGGCACGTAGTGCCGTTTGCCCATCTGTGGTTCGCTAAGCTAATTGCTCTCTTGCTAAGCAACATCTTACAGGTTGCCAGGGGCCAACCAAGAGTAGTCCTTTCCGATTGGATCTCCAGGGTGGTACCACGTCTAGCAAGCTCGTCCACCACGCAGTTTCCTGGAATATCCCTGTGCCCCGGGGCCCAGCACAGGTGAATTTGATACCGTGTAGCCAGCTCATTTAAGTGTGAGCGACAGCTATTAATAGCCCTAGATGTCGATAAGACAGAATCAAGGGATAGCAAAGCAGCCTGACTATCTGTAAGGATACAGATGTCTTTTGGAGCTTTGTTCCCCCTCAACCAATTCAAGGCTTCCTGAATAGCCATGACCTCCGCCTGAAACACACTACAGTAGTCTGGAAGACGGAAGGATAAGCTAATGTTCAGTGCCTCTGAGAAAACACCACCCCCACCCTACCATGTAGCTTAGAGCCATCTGTATAATTTTGAATGGACTCCCTACAGGGATTGGTGTCCCCATTTGAGTCAAGCCTGGTTGGAATGGTCAATAAGAAACGCTTGACAAAGGAGTAACTAGGAGTGGTGTAGTCAAGATGCCCCACTTGGAGCGAAAAGGAGTCCAGAATTGTGGAGTGCCCGACTCTAGTATTGGACCACTGAGATGTGGCTGTAAATCTAACGGCAGCATTAGCCGCCATCTGTTTACCCATCAGATCTAAAGGAAGTAGGTGAAGAAGTATCTCCAGAGTATCAGTAGGAGTGATCCGTAGCGCTCCGGTGATACAGATGCAGGCCGATCGCTGCACCTTCCTCAAAGCGTTGAGGTAAGTGGCCTTGTCCAGTGCTGGCCACCAGACTACCACGCCATACAACAGGATTGGCCTAATGACTGCAACATAGAGTCAGTGAGTCAACTTGGGTTGAAACCCCCCATTTCCCACCGATGGCCCTCTTGCAGGAGTATAGAGCTACAGTTGCTTTCTTGACCCTCTCCTGAATATTAGGCTTCCAGCTGAGCTTTCAAACCAGGATGATACCCAAATATTTAGCTTCCTCGGTAAAGTCCCTGACAAAACTATTGAATAATTCTATGATGCTATGGCTTTATGGTATGCTATGCTGTATTCCGGTTTCTAAGTCTTTTACCTCGCGGTTCTACTCACCTTGGTATGATGCTTCCACAAAGCATCTAAAGAATTTGAGAAGTAAGGCTTGGATCTGCTCCTAAGGCTTGGTCTGCTCCTAGAAGAGGAATGCAGATTATCTGACGTATTCTTGCTAGCGTGAGCAGTTTTCTTTCGCTTCGGTGTCCTCATAAAATGCGCACATTACTCAGTTGTATGGATGGGGTTACGAATCTGTATGGGGCTCGAAGAAGTTATTTTCTACTTTTTAGTCTTTTATGAGTAATTTAAGTTTTATTTTTGTGTCATCCTCACTTAAAAATGTAAAACCATCCGCCATCTTAAGGCGTCTGCCATATTAGATGTAGATAGATGTCACATAGGTTATAGTATTTTACTTGTTAAACCCTTTCATTTGATACCCAGGTCAAGGGGTTTATAAAGAAAAACGTAATCCGCCATTTTGGGGAGCCCACCATATTGGGTTTAAAACGACGTCACGCAGCTCATCGTATTTCAGTTTTGATACCCACGTCAAGGAGGTTGTAAAGAAAAGGGGAATCCGCCATCTTGGGGCATCCGTCATATAAGGATTAAAATGACGTCAAATAACTTATCGTATTCTACTTATCGAATACTTTTATTTGATAGCCATATCAAGATGATTGTGAAGAAAAGATTAATTCGGCATCTTTGAATTTAGAACAATATTGAATTTAGAACAATATTTATTAAAAAAGTGATGGCACTCTTCACTAAGGGTGCGGTGATATTGAAAGCGAATAGCAGCCAGGAATTATAGCGCGAATAGACGCGAGCTCGAGCTATTTAAATTCGGTTTTATTGCGCTAATTTTTGGTCAAACTGATGGCTTCAGTTTCTCGTCAATTTTCGTAAAGTTTCACAGCAAATTTTAATAAATTTAAATTTTTTATTTAATAAAGTAAACCGCAACGGCTTTATCTTTTGTCGAAGAATTACTTCTCTTCAAAACTTCAGTTTTAAAACGTAGAAGGTTATCGAAGGAAATAAAAAGAAGGAAATATTATCCACACCCTATTAACGAAGAATGTCCCCAGTATGGCGAACACCGTCATCTTCACCAAATGTTAACCAAGGATGAGCACCGTTTTTTTGAGTACTACTGAATTACTCGGGAAACCTTTGAGTTCATTTTACAATGTGCTGTATTTCTATGTTATTTAAAGCCATAATTGTTTATATTCGTTGTTTACAGAAATGGTCCGTATTTCTCTTTTCAACACGGTTTTGTAAAGAACAAACCAACTACGACGAACTGACTCGAGTTTTTGCATCTCTGCTATTGGTGACTTAGGCTTGGTGATCGCGAGAGTAACGACCCCGATGTGGTGACAAATTTCTTCGCTGACTTTTTTCTTGCTTCATTTTCTGATTCTGAGTGGGATACTGTTTTTACCGATTTTACCCAAGGGAAGTGTAGTTACCCTTGAATCCAATGACTTATTTTTTGACGATGTCACCGTCACTGCACACTTGTTGGATTTGTCTGACGGATTTTCGTGTGGTTCTGGAAGGATTATGTGATAATTCCCCTCCACAAGATGGAAGACAAGTTTGACATCTGTAATTATTGAGCCATCGCCAATTTTTAGCCATGTTAGAAAGTTGTTTTAGGCCTTAATCAGTGACATGCTCCGTTTTCATTGCACAACCTTTATTGGGTAAATTTACCACACTCCACTTACGCGAATTCGTGCATCACTACTTACCTCTGACTGAGTCGGGCTTGCAGGTTGACTGCATATTGACGGATTTTAGTAAAGGCTTCGACAGAATTGACCACGGGATTCTCATTCATAAACTTTATCTGCTCAGGTTACCGCCACGTGTTGAATGGCTGTCCCTCCTACCTTTCCAGTTATACTCAGCCTGCCTTGTTCCGCGATGCCTTAGCCAATGAAATCTCTGTTTCTTTCGAGGTGCCTCTGAGAAGCATTCTCGGCCCACTCCTCTTTATCATTTTTGTCCATGATGTTTCGTTGCTTCTGGCTAGCTCTAATATCTTGTGTTATGTCAACGATACCAAAATTTACCGCGTCGTGCCAACGACTGGGGTTTTTTTTATACGATGTGGCCAAAGCCTAGTGGACAACCCTTTGATGCGTTAGCATGGTTTTGGCCGGAAAGGAAGTGAGAAAACTTGAATGTCTTGTTTTTACACTGCTGCGAGCTAGACAACAGCCCAGAGACGAAGTGGGTTATTTTAATGTCTTAATACAAACTCGCGGGGAGACCTGGTCTCGACCCCGGGATCCATGGCATGGTAGTCGAGCCGCTCAACGAATTGATCCAATTTCGTCTCTTATGCTTTGTTGAAATCCGAACCTTCACATTTTGCACGACTGGTGATCCACTAACCGTCTCTTCCTTAATGCTAACAGGCCCGGTCTTTGAGGAACTTCAATTTTTTTCATATATCCTACCATTGTACGTTTTACGGAATGCACGATCCACTTGCTTCAATATGCTGCCTTTTTAATGTTTACGCTGCCTGCATCGAGCTGAGTTTTTTCAAGCGGGAGCTGAAGAGCCTCTGTACTCTTATTGTAGTAGCCAGCATAAACGAATCTGTTTTTCAAATAAATAAATAAATAAAATAGCAGTGATGACTACCTCTCTATAATGCAGTTCTCTAACTGGAGTACCTACGATCCTTTGAGCGCTGCTAAGTCTTTTGCCAGTTTCTTCGGAACTGCCGGATGATTTTAATATTTCGACTAAGGATTTTTTATCGATGCATATTTTGTTCGATCCTATTGGTATAAGTGTATAACTGTTTAAAGAATTGTGACCGGTACCTTGCTGGTGTCCTTGCATATATATTTAACTTGTCCGCGTCCTGCGGTATTTTTCTTAAACTTTGGTCATCTACGATTTTTCTTCCTTACAAAAATAGTAAGGACGGCAATGTCTCCAATTACTTTTAAGTTTCGTTAAGATGGCTATCGAAAGGCCGTGTGTTTCTACTCGTTTTATCGTACACAGCGAGTTTTATTTCCAAGCTCACTCACCGACATTATCTATAACACCTCAGGTGTTCTACAAGGCAGCCATTTGGGACCACTACTCTTCACTATTTATATCAATGATATATCGACTGGTTCGAATAGTTCCAGACTTCTTTTTAATACGGATAACGCGAACATTTTCTGCCGATTGTTGCCTCTTGATTTTCGATCTTGACACTTTTCACAAGTGGCGCTCTATTAACTTCTTAGAACTCAATATTGACAAGTGCACACAGCTAAACACTCATTTCACAGAGCACGCCGAAGCACCGGTTAATAGAGCCAATGTGACCCTAGGCTTTATTGAGAATTCATAGGGATCGAGGTTTCTTTATTGAACTCATGTTAGGCCGATTTTGGAGTATATTTGCATTGTTTAGTTTCTCTTTTGTGTGTAACATATTAATAGCATTGAGGTGTTCCAAGGAAGTTGCGTTAGGTTCGCTCTGCATGGTCTTCGCGGGCACCACTATTTTGACCTGCCTCCGCATGTGATTAAGCTCAGACTCTTGATACTCTTGAAGACACATGCAACGTATTCCATACTGTAATTGACTGCTTACAGGGCTTTATAAATAATCTTGAACTGCTGGATTCTTTTAATGTTCGGTTCCAGTACGCTCTTTGAGGAGGCATGACCTTTTCCACATTCTTCTCCACCTCATTAACTACGGCAGTCACGGTACCATTAATGTCCGACAGTGTTGGCTTCCAGCTATCTAGAAGCCTTATTAGGGGTCAGTTTAGTTAGGGTTTTGATTTATTCTTTTGTTTTATCTTTACTGCCACTTGCACTACCAGAGCAAATTTTGTCACTGGAATGGACGCCAACGCAAATCACACTCAATGGTGGAGCGGGAACATAACCATGAGAGGTGAGGCTATTTTTGAATTTGTTTTACTTTCCAAACTCAGAATCTGTAGCAAAGGTAGATACCCTACCTTTCAAAACAGATCTCCTAAAAAGATAATTCCAAAGTTGATGATTGGAGAGTATCACCTACATTCTACATACTTCTCTGATCATCTCTGATTGCGCCAAATCTTCTGATTTAGTAGCAATTCGTTTAAAGCCCTCACTAGAGGACGTCGTTTCTAATAAAACACAAACCGACGAGCCGTTTTCTACAGATCCTGTCCTATTTGCCGACCATGCATCATGGTGGACAGAGGAACTTCGGTTACTAAGGACCAAAACCAGGAGACCCCTTAATAAGGCGAAACAAGCCAGAACAGATGAAGATTGGGACTTATATCGTACAAGATTTAATGAATTCAAAAAAAAAACCCGAATCGCAAAAAGAACATCCTGGACGAACTACTGTTCGAAAATAGAGTCCACAACAGAAGCAGTTAGACTCCGCAAAATCCTAGCCAAAACCTTTGAAGCATGACTTATCTTCGGATACATACCGGACAGATGGAGAGAAGTGCGTGTGGCCTTTATTCACCACAGTCAAAGATTAGCCATTCATCATTTCCAGTTAAAACACCAGTGAGGATAATAGATCTATATCTAAGGCAACAGCTTGAATCAACCTATGTGATACACAACACGCGTACATTAAAGGCAAATGAGTGGACACAGCTTTACATAAGGTTATGAGAACGATCGAGTAAAATTTCTCCATGACAAAAAGTAAACTTTAGTTGTCTTCCTTGATATTGAAGAATCCTTCAACAACTTCAAAATAGGATCCATCATTTCCTCTCTAAAGGAATCTGGTAGGTACACAGACATTTCTGACGATCTGGATAAAGATAATGCTAAAGAGCAGGGTCATCCCGTTTAGGAGATTTCTCCATTAGGAAAAAAACTGATAGAGGAACACCAAAGCGAGAAGTCTTATCACTCCTGCTTTAGAATATCTCTTTAAACAAAATTTTTAAATCACTCGTCAACAAAGGCATTAAAACGATAGCGTACGCAGATGACATAGTCTTGCTGACAAAAGGAAAGTTCCTTCAACGGTCAGTGATGTCATGAGCTCTGCTCTGATAGTCATATCAAGATGGGCAGAAGATGACGGTAAACACACGTAAGACAGAAATGGTTCTGTTTACAAAGAAATATAGGAACCACCAAAACTTAAAGCACGTACATGCAAACTCTCTTCGGAAGCCAAATTTCTGGGCGTCATATTCGACTCCAAACTGAATTGGAAACGGAATTTGGCAGAGAGGATGAAGAAAGGACTCAATTTATTCTAAGCATGCAGGAAAACGTTTTGGTAAGAAATGGATCATTAAACCACATATTGAACACTGGATGTATACAGTGATCGTCATGTCTTTACCCATAGATCCATTGTTTAGTAGGATTCAGCTAACAGGCAAATTCATCTTAATTTTTTTAGTAAGGGAGCAAAGGCTCGCTTGCGTCGTACAACAAAGTCCACATCACAAGCTGGTTTGGAAACCATGTTGCACCTTTAACCCATAGAGCTTCACACAAGAAAGGTGGCTACCTTGATAGCTCGCAGACTCAGAGAAAATAGCCAATGGATGTCACAAAGTTTTGGATACACTGAACTCTCTTAATCAAAATGGGTCATACCTAATTGAGAGTGCTGAAAATAGCAATAGAAGAATTCCAATCTTCACAGACGGATCGAAAACAGAGAGGCTGGTTGGAACTGGAGTTTTCTCGGCAGCGCTGCAAATAAGTGAGTCTTATAAACTCACGAAATAATGCAGCATCTTCCAAGCGCAAATTTACGTCATTATAAAAGCTCCACAAAACATATGTCAGCAATCGAGATCACTATTTGTGTGGACAGTCAAGCAGAACGCAAGGCTTTAAACTCTTACCAAATGCGTCGAAGACTGTATCAGAGCCTTAAAAGATTTTTCAGACCGTACGGTCAGAATCTGCTGTGTTACAGCAGTTAAGAAAGGTTCAACTACATATATAAACATGATCACGGATACGGTTCACCCTCCCCTTAAGGTAGCGAAAAGTCTTGATTTGACTTCGGAACGGTGGGAAATATTACCTATTGTCTCGCAACACGAAGACTTTGGCCGAAACTGAATTACAACAGGCGTGTCCGAACACTCCTCGGTGTGAACAATGGTCTTTGACCCCTAAGAGTTATAGCCAGGAGACTAGGAGTACCATTAACTGAGTTCTGTAGAAGCTGGAGAGACGAGGAGGAAACTGACTCAATAGCGCACCTACTCTGTGAATGTCCAGCTCAAAAAGAACGACGGCTCGCCTGATTGGAAACAAGTTTCTTTGACAATCTGGAAGACTTAGCTGAGATAGCACTGGTGGATTTAAATAGATTCTTTCCGAGATCTGGTCGGTTTCAAGTTCTGACCGTGCTGTCTTTTTTTCTTTTAAGAGCATTCACAATGAGCATACATAAGCTCCGAGTGGAATTGGTGCTTCTTCACCAAACGGCCCGACTAATAAACCGACCATCTTTACTTTTGTAATATAAAAATATCTAACTATTTTCGACTACTTTGTTTAAATCAGTAAATAAATAAATAAACAGAAGCAACTTGTACAGTAAAGCAAAGAATGTTACATATGTCAGCAAAAGCAGCGAAATAAGTTCTATAAATTTTTAAAAAAGACTATCATGACGATTAATTTGGACCTTGCAGCAGAAAATTTTTCATGGATAGATCACTGAAATTCACGATGAAAATCAGCTTACAATATTTAATTAATTTGATGCTTCTGCAAACGGTCGTCCAATTTGGATCGCCAGTTTATAAGGCAATATGAAGAGCAATATCTTCTCTAGAATATCTAATGATAACAGCCAAAGCAAACGCATAACCTGCTCAACATAATACAGATTGCAGTACTAACTGATAGAGGGGCTTATAAATTCACCAATAACACAACACCGGCTGGAAAAATGTACCTAACCCAACTAATCTCAAGCGAGCCACAAACTACACTCACACATATGAAATAAAATTAATACCTATTCTGGCTTTATTCAAAGTACCAAAATACATATAGGCAGGCATTTCAAATGACATTACCAATGTTAGAAGCAAACTTAACTATGAGGCGTTACTGAAAAACTCAAATCACAAGACATGTAAGGCTGGGTAATTAGTAGAAGACTTTCTGACCTATTACTAGTACAACGAAATGGTATCCCACAGGGTACGATTCTAGATTCGAAACTGTTTCATTTACTTGAATTGCTTACCATTTTGCTGTCAAAAAATACATTTTGATTCTTTGAACAAACTCTTTAAAATATATGTCGATTTATTTTTATCTTTAAATTCAACAATTAAAATATTTTTTGATCTTAAAAATCTTCATCTTCTTCTGAATCTACGTCATCCGGTTTAATTTGCTGAAATTCGTATTCAAAATTTCTTCCCATATAAGAATATTGGCTAAGCCTTAAGTACGGATAACTGAAGTTTTCAACTGCTGGCCACTTTTCGTACAAATGATTTATTTTGACCGGAGGCTCTCCAGTGTTGGCAAATGTTGTCCAAATTTTTATTAAGGTCTTAAAAGTCCTCTCTTCTAGACTTCCTTCTTGATACGACTCCAAATTTATAAAACCAAGTTGATTACTATTTAAAGTCAAAAAATCATAGTTGAAAGCGTACAAAAACGTTGGTGAATTATATTTGGCTGCTTCTAATAAAGGTTGTTTGGAATCTAAGATCCCAATTAACTGTAAGGAAGTAAAAAAGTATTTGTTTTAACAAGATTATTAATAAGTGCTTACGTCCTGCAAAATTGTTGTATATATTGTCCGATTGGAATAATGTCCTGTCATATTAGACACTTGAAATTGAACATAGTCAATCCACTTTTCCTCCGAATTGGAGTCTGCAAATTTTCTAATCAAAATGATTGCATCATCAATGATTCTTTCGGAATGTGGAATAAAGTTTTGAAAGTCATCTTCACTGATAAGGTCTGTGTTAAATGAATGACATAATATCCACAATACTAATACAACAACTTACCATCAAATGTCTTTTTCAATACATTTCTTGATGTTCCTAAGAGCGCAGGATAATGTCTTATTGAGCTTCGGGCCAGTTGTAGGGGATGTTCAGGAAGAAGTTTGCCGCCATCATCAACACTTAATTTTATTGGACTAAAATTTGTTCTTTTTCTTTCCTTAAATGTTTTTAAGAAATTATTTTTTTTTACTTCAATGTTATTATTTGTTTCTACTTTAAATAAACACGTCCTTGACATTTTGCCCAAATTAATATTCGGATCCTTTAGGCAATCATTTAGATCCTTTACCGTGTCTAAAGGACTGCAACCGGCTGTGAGAGCAGCTTGAAATGCAAATGTCAAAGGCTCGTTCGTTACAAGTCGTGGCGTAAAAGCTGTCGTTTCTCCAACGATTATATTGTGAAAAAGTCCTTTCGGAGTCTGTTCAAATTTACCAATGTTTTAAATTTATAATTTTAAGTCATAAAATTTTCCAACTATTTACATTTGGACTAATAGCCAGACTGTGAACCAAAGCTCCTGAGTCTTCCAGACCCATTAGGGTTACCTTCTCTGGATTTCCACCGAAATAGAAAATATATTCCTTAATCCACTTCAATGCAACTATTATATCGAAAAGTGCTTCATTTCCTCGTAATTCTTCTGTGTTTGTTGATAGGAAACCATAAAGCCCCGAGCGATATCGCAAATATACAAAGACAACCTTCTTTAGCATGACTCGTGGTATGTCGACATGGTCGAATTCGCCAAGATTTTCTTGCAATAGGCCAACTATCACTGGTTTTTCGTCATTTAACTAAAATTAAAAAATTAATAGAAAATAATAATAAAAAAAATCGGCTAAGTAGAAATTGGACTTGCCCAATTAGTGTTACGTGCAGTGATTGCATTTAAAATAAAGTTTTTAATAAAGCGAGAGTGCGGGAAGACGGTACAAATTCTCGGTCATGTCAAAACAGTTCCAACCAAACCCGTGGTAAACCGATTTGATTGATTCTATTTTGTTGGGTAGAATATGTTAATTATTAGTATCATGTCAAAACTTGTGCCGGCTTAAGAAGGGGGGGGGGGGGGGGCGGGGGGTTGCATCTAACTTGATAACGCGTGGACCGAGTTGGATGATACTTTTTGCAATGACTATGTTCTCCATTGGTACCACGATAAAAATCTATGTAGGGGAGGGGGTGGGGAGGGTGCGAAGATTAACTTCTTAACGCCGGATTGGATATTTCTGTTTTTGTTGTATTGCTACTACGAGGATAAATTTGGACCTAGATGGGGAAGGGGTAGTCGAACTACATAATGCGTGGACAGATTTAAATAATTCATCTTTTGATGTATAGAGTATGTTCCCTATTGGACCATGATAACACTTTATAGGGTAGGGTTGCGGTGAGGGTAGCGGAACCCAACTTCGTAACGCGTTGACCGATTTGGATGATGCTTTTGTTGTAATATTAAGTATGATCTTTAATTGCTACTATGAGAAAAAATTTGGTCCTTGGGTGGTCATGAGGATAGTGCAGTCTAATTTTCTAATGCTTGGACCGATTTAGATGACCTTGTTTTTGTGTATAGAATATCTTCCCCGATTGGTGTCATGTTAAAAATTTTGTGGTGGGGAGAGGGGGTGGAACCAACTGTGTAACGCGTTGATCGATTTGGATGATTCTTTTTTTGTTGTATATAGCATTGCTACTATGAGAAAACATTTCAACCTTCGGTGGGGTGGTCGTAAGATAGGCTAACTTCTAAGCGTATGGATTGATGTGGATTATTCTGCTTTTGCATAGAAAATGTTCCCCAATTGGTAGCATGTCATAAATTTAATGGTGGTATGAGGATAGTGGAGGAGCGTCTGACAACACCAAAAAGTGAAAAATAAAAGTTTAAAAAAAAGTAAAAGTGAAAAGTCGACGCAAATTAAACAAACCAAACAACACATTTCAGCTCACAAAATCATAAAAAAGGAGGATCAAATACCGACCCAAGTTGGTGTTTCAGTCGTAGCCGGGAGAAATCCTATTCAAAGCCGGCGAAGTGCTCATTGAAGAGACGGGATATAGCAGTAATAGACTCGTGCATGCCGTTCGCTGGCTGGAAACGCGGAGGAAATCAAGACTCCTCAGGGAGCGTGGCAGCACAGAGATGTTGTGGTGAGGTTATCGTTCTCTGCAATAAGTCAAATATTAGTACAATTCTGGAGATATTGCGCCTCTTTTCAAGGACGTCAAGGGAAATCAGTTGCAGTCGGTCGGCGTAAGAGGATAACATCAACGGATTATTCCGCGCAATGCCAATATAAGGAATCTTTGTAAACAGCAAAGTAGTGAGACCAAACAGAGCTAGCGTACTCCAAAATAGGTCCAATGAAGGTACAGTAAAGAAGCCTGGTTAGTTAGGGTTCATCGAGTTTTATGGACTATCTTTCACAAAGCCCAACATCGAGTTAGCCATGCCGAGGATAGAGTCAATAGAGTCGACGAGAAAGACGAGAGTTGAGTACCACGCCCAGACCTCTAACTCAACTTTGCCCAAGGAAATACCATTGTTGGAGTAATCGAAAAGGAAAGGACGTTTTCTACATTGACATATAGGATGTAAATCAATGGGCCGAAGATGCTATCTTGAGGCACCCCTGAGGTAACAAAGACAAGGTCGGAAAGAGCTACCCGAAATAGGACACGCAGAGTACGACCTGAATCATAGGAGGACACCAATCAACGAAGCAGGAAGGAGAGTCGAGAAGAAGCAACTTGTAAATTAGAATTCCGTAGTCGATTCTATCGAAAGCCTTGCTGAAACCTATAAACACACAATCGACGTGTTTACCTGACTCTACCTGTCGGTAGAGAGTATTTAAGGAATCCTGCTGGTCGAAAAATTATATTTGGGAAAATCCAAGATGGGATGATTTTTTTTATTTAAAAAAAATACCTATAAGCTATAACTATCCCAATATCAGGGTTGAATATTATAATCCCCTGTGGATATTCAAAGACGACAAAAGTATTGCGAACGCAGCGAAAGACATTCCCCCTCCTCCATTTTGAAGGTTGAGGAGGACGATCACGACAATATTTCTCACTCTAACCCTCATCGACCATCCTGGTCTTTTTATTTACGCAGAAGATCCCAAGATCCCAAAGATCATTTTGCGACCAGTAGAAGCGATTTTGATGCATTCCTCCGCTCTCTATCAAGTAGCCAAGAACAGGCGGATTTTGCGATGACTGTTTGGACGTACCATCAAATTTCGGGAATCTTTTCTAAGCAGAATAACACAAATGTAGAATTTTTTGCCATCTTTTGTTTTTCCTCATCTTATGAGCCCGAAATCTTTAAACATTGACACCTCCTTCACTCAACCCCTTAACCCATTACTCTCACCATTTATTCCTTTCCCACCAAGGCTTTGCTTTAGCATTATATGGTAACCCCAGAGATTAAGCATTATCATATAAAAAAACTATTCTGTAATTCTGCTTGCCTTTGATTAGTGTATACTCAGTTAGAGTCCTTCTCTTTAACGGAGACTAATTGAACCTAAACTTACTTTAAAAACTAATTTGCGTTTTTTTATACTCTCATTAAGAGACCTTTACGTATACACACATGTTAGTGGCACTGCTACTATTCAATACAATCTTGAATCTGCTTCAAATTGCCATTATATTTTTAGTTCTTGACTGTTAAACGCGTTACAGAGTTATTGTATTCGAAATATACATCACTCTAGTTCATGTAACCCATGCGTGGAACATGCGGCGGGAGAAGAACTTCCCCCGATTCGAGACAACGATTGCAATTGAATCTACAAACTAAAGTGAATTCCGAACCCCATGGCATTTTAATCGTAATCTGTTGTCAGCCGAAAAGAACCACTGCGGCATTCTAGGCGTATAAAATCTGAATAATATTTTCTCAACAATATAAAGGGAATATCGTTCAGATAAAAATTAAACAGTAGAGTCCTGTGGTATATAGTAATAATGTGGCATAAAAATAATAGTTGCAGTACCGAATAGCAGGCGGAAGATCATTAATAAAAATTGAAAATAAAAAAGGGTCGATAATAGATCCCTGAGGTACCCCGCTTAAAATAGGAAAGTAATCAAACCAAGTTTCCAAAACAAAGTCCTGTGAACAACTTTGTTAAAGTGCTTCTAGAAGTCAAGCAGAACCAACGCTGTAAACTCATAAGTGTCGCAGCAAATGTCGTCAGTAACACAGCTGAGCTTAGTTCGGAAGCCTGATTGAAAATCAGACAAAAGGTTGTTGCTTGCTAGATAGTGAACAATCTGTGTAAGTGTTACAGAGATTTTCGTAGTCATTTGTTCTATACGGGTCACTTTTTCCGTGTCTTATCGGTTTAGTTTATAATGATTCTTGTAAACAGTAAAATATTGGCAATTCCAACCCCCCCCCCCCTGGATTCTCACCTGGCCTGGCATCCACATTTTAAAAGATTTTGAGCGTTCGCGCGGGGAGCGTGTCTGTTTATAGGAAATTACTTCCCGTATACCAACATCCTACGATCTACATTGAAAACTTCAACAGTTACCATACAAATTGGAAGTAAGCATCATCAGATGTGAATGGCCTCAAAGTAATAAACAAGTCAGAAGTACATTAATTGTTGATGCTAAGGACAAAAGCACTATTCGTTCTGTACGATGCTCTGAAGACTATAACCCGGGCCCTTCAACATATATTATCCAATTCCCTCAGCAAGTGCCGAGGCGGGTCAACTGGAAGACTTGGAGGCTGTTGCGAAAGCTGTTCCTCTTCAGCTAACCAGCCTACAATTGATACGGATATCATAGCAAATCACATTGCAGAAACATCTAAGACACAGAGCGACAATCACCACACTAGGTGGAGTTTATACCGAGTTAATGAAGCACTATGAGACTAGCGCTACGTCGTCGGTGGAGTAACATGTCGGTCTATCAATCCGGAGGTCCCAGGTTCGAATCCCATTGACAGCGACCCATCACTGCTCTCTGCTGACATCTGATTACGACAAAAAAGGGTATCGAGTTGCAGAGAAAATGTCAGTGGTTCGAAATCTACTTTAAATTGTAGGTCTTCTTGCAATCCAAAGGTGCCAAAGGTGAGCCAAGATCGAAAAAAGCTCGACAATGCAAATCGAAAATCAAGGTGTTGTTGACAGTTTTCTTTGATTTTCGTGGTGTGGTGCATTATGAATTTCTTCCGCCGGGCCAAACTGTTAACAAGCAATATTATTTGAGCGTTATGCGTCGTTTGCGTGAAGCTTTTCGCCAGAAGCGTCTAGAATTGTGGGCAGAAAACTCTTCGTTTGTGCATCACGATAATGCACCTTCTCACACTGCATTGGTCATTCGCAAATATTTGGCCAAAAATTCGACTCATATCTGATGTCTGGCTATTCCCGAAACTCAAAAAACCGCTCCGAGGACATCATTTTGACTCGAATGAAGGGATACCAGCCGAATCGGGGAAGGTTTTGAAGGCCATTCCGGAAATCGACTTCAACAACTGTTTCGAAGACTGGAAAAAACATTGGCATAAGTGTATTGTATCCGGAGGGGATTACTTTGAAGGTAATGAAATAAATTTGGAAGAATAATAAGCCGTTTGTGTTTTATTTAAAAAGTCTTAGTATTTTTTGATCACAGTAGTAGGTACTGCCTACTAATAAGAAATTGCAGAGGACCAAGAACGGTGGCGTCCTCTAGTGTTGGAGGTCCCAGCGCAATAAGTAAATAATCACAAGCTTTGATCAGACTTAAATAAAACTGGGGGCTTCCTGGCCCTTACCTCTTACTTTTTGAATTCAAATGCGAACCAGAATTTGATTATCACTTAGCCTTCGACACTAGAGGACGTCACTGCTCTTGGTGCAACGTGATTTTCTATCAGTTGACAGCACCTCTCTCTCTCTAGTTCTCTTAACCCCTTATGGGGAATGGGGCGGGAGATGAATTTCACCCGATTCGAGGCAACAAGTTAAAGTGGATTCTGAACCAATGAAATTTTCTCTGCAACCCCTATGGACTTTTTATCGTCATCTGTTGTGAGCAGAAAAGCACCATGGGTCGCCGTTGGTAGGAATTGAATCTGGGACCTCCGGATTGGTAGGCCGACGCGGTACCACTTACTCCACCGATGACTAGACAGTACCTATATCTTCGTTAATCTCGGACCTTTCACAGTTTTTTATTTTTTAGCGTTTAGTACATCATCTAATGTTAAATAAATCAGTTTAACTTAAGAGTTTTTTAGCCTATTTTATTTTATTTTCGCTTTATGATAAGTTGTGCGTTGTACACATATGTATGACTCTCACGTTTTCTCAAGCAACTGAAATAATCGGTAAAAATTCGTAGCATTTTGCGATTGTTACTATGACAAGTCAAGTATATACAAAAGAATAATAGAATCTCCATGTAATTGTGATCTCAGAAAATAGGTATTTACTACAAATAGTTGGCCTTTCAAATTTTGATAATAGGATCATTTACTAGATCTTAAATCTCCTTCGATTGCTTCATTTTCTTTTGTATAGTTTTAATAAATGATTTCAGGCGCTCTTCCATTTACATCACGTTTTATTATTCACTTAAAAATACCGTTCTGCTCACCTTTTTAGTGAAGATGTCCACTGTCAAATAGTAGTCAAAAGTATAGTTCATGAAGGGCTGAAGTGGTTTTGCTGTCTTTAAAATTAAAAAGACAATATATTTTCAAAACACCCTGTTTATATTCAAATAAAAGCTCGTACCTCAAATCTAAAAGGATACTCTGCATACGGAACATGTCGACAAGCTAACGTCCTATCACCCGTGCACTGGATTGTCTTAAAACCGGGAATGTTCACATATTTTTCGCGTGCATATATACATTGAAACGCATTCAAAAATAAAACTAAGAAAATCGTGTACAACATCTTTAGGTTTTTCTTAAAAATAAATCACTTCTAAACTGATAAGACGTTTTGCATCGTGCTCTAACCGCACGAGAAAGTAAACAGATTTTGCAAAACTTAATTTAATTCAATATTCTCGAGTCGATCTCTTCGCCGTTTGTTATCAAAGCTTTTTTAATACGGGATGTGCCAGTTCTGATAACATTTTCGCATTGAACTATAGTGTTGCGCATTTATTCAAATACTTATTATTATTTTATAAAATTATATTAAAATTGGAACAGATTTGGTAGATTTTTAAATTCTTTCGGTTGTAAGGTTAGGACTTTCGAACCACTGACCTATGTTTTTCAAAAACTGCTTTAGAAAAAAAAGGTTTTATCAGTAATCAACAAATTGTATTTACAAAATATTTTACCAAAAATTATCGTCTTCGATTTCTTGCGCAAGTTTATTTATTTATTTACAGCCTAAATAATTCAGTCATATGATTACTGATTTCAGTTTTAGATAAGCGAAAGGCAATAAAGTCGCACTGATTACTAAACAGGTGATACAATGAGGTAACAGGTGCATGCATTCAAAAGTTTGTGAAGTGATGAGGAATATCGAAAAAACGTCGAATTCTCAAGAAGCTAGACAAAACTGACAAACTCAAAACACCCAACAATTCAGGTAAATCAATTACACCCGGCAGGCAGTCTAAAGCAAAAATGATTTCAGACTCATTACGTTTGACCTCAAAATAAGTATAATTCGATCAGCATTTGGAGGTACACGGAGAGAATCAACCCAGGAAATGTTACGATTGAGTAAATCTAAGAAATCTGCGCTGGACAGCCTAGAAAACTAGACCAAACTGGACTAGCATACTCTAAAATTGGTCTTACGAAGGTGCAATAGAAGAGATTCGTCATAAAAGGGTCTTTAAACATCTTTAACCATCTTTTAACGAACCCCAGAGTTGTATTGGCCTTACTTACTGTATAATAATATTAAGATATTGCTTCAATAAAAATTTGATATTTAACACAACGTATCTGGTTATATCAAGTCTACTCTATGGGCTACCGCCAATAAAAAAATTAAAGTCCAGAGGATTTCATTTACGAGAAAATGCCTTAACAGTGCACTTGCTAAAATCCAAAGGAAGGAATTAATAGATCATCATCTAGGTAAGGCGTATAAGTAAGGCGAGTTTAAAAGGGCACATTCATTATACGGCTGATAAAAAGCAACAGTCCAAGATGACTACCCTGAGGTATACTGGAGGAATTGTTAATTTCATCAGAGAGTACACGTTGTGTACGAAAAGACAAATAATAACACAATCATTGAATAAAGACTGTGGAATACCACAGAACTGTTAGCTTATAAATGAGAACCTTGCTATTAATTCTATCAAAGGGCTTTCTAAAATTCTTTAAAATGCAATCAATCTGCTTGCCTGCTTCCATGGTAGATATACAAAAGTAAAATAATAAAATAAAATAAAATAATAATAAATTGGTAATGGGTCGATAATTAGGGCTTTCGCATTTGCTGCCTTCCTTATAATAATAATCGTAGGGTTTAGGAAACACACCAAAATAAATAGACAAAGATAATAAATGGCAGAGTCTTTGGAATGAAGAAGGTCAAATCCTTAAAACTAAAATCCGAGTTAAAATCCAAAAACACAGTCTTAACGAAATCACCGAAGAGATTAGAGATTGTCAGAGGATCATTACTTTCATGGTTGCCCAGATGCAACGTAGAGGGATATCCGTCACAGTTACGCTTGGAGTTAACAAATTTCCAGAAATGCTTAGGCTAAGTGCATCTGTTTAGTTCTATCTAAAAATTAAATATAGAAAGCTTCGAGAGCAATCTGAAACTGAACACTCAGTGTGGAATAATTTATATGCTCAAAATCGCTCCTCGAAGTACAAAATCTCTTCCAAACCTTGTTTTTTCAAGTTGTCTTATGCTTCGTACACTTGTTGAGTCAAGGCTGAAAGGTAAGCGAGTTACTAGATTTCGATTAAAAACCTATGATCGAAAGAGAACCGATTGGCTGCCAAACCTAACTAGGACTAGATGCAGAACTCTGGTTAGAGCCTACACTGGCCACTGTCTTACAGGTGTGCAGGCGCACAGAATACGGGTTTCGAACAACGACCTGTGCAGAAGACTCTGTCATGGACTCGACAGAAGAGATATAAAAGAACTTCTATGTCACTGCCCTGCGCTAGCAAAAGCAGAACAAAAATTGCTACACAGATACTTCTTCAAGGATCTAGAGGAAGCCTCTAGGTGCAACATTGGGAGTATTCTGGAATTTGCAACAGAGAAGGGTACCTTTAGTTTAAACAAAGGCAGCGACCACCGTACAACGTCTCTAGGTAAAGGACACCCATATATGGTAACGCTATAAACCCGGCACGGTATATGCGAGACTTTCGAGGCCACCCCTATAACCTAACCTAACCTACCAGATTTAGAGATGGGAGCACAATTAGTAAAACATATAAATAGAACATCATAAAAGGTCTTAACAGCTTTCTCAAGGTCACGCTCGTCTAGAACATGCAACCAATCACAGGCAGAAAGCCATTCGTAAGATTGCAGCGAGCATCTTTTTTAAAGTTATAAGAGTAAATACTAGCAACAGGAGAATATAATGTTACAAAATCAAAATAATAAATGACGTGAAGCGTCGGATGATTACTAGTCTCAGAAACCAGTGGGAATAGACATCGCCCTACGATAGTGCTAGAGGCGTTAGAAGAAAACACAGTCCAAAAACCTACCACAGTCGTTCATCATAGCCCACAGAAAATCTGTTATCGATGAAGGCATGTATATGTAATGGAAAAACCGTAATGGCATATTGAAGTCACCCAAAAAGGGCAAGTCATCTAATGGAAACAGGATATTAACAACATGGTGGACACAATCAATCAACTAGTCGTTAATTTGAGGAGGCCAGCTATGTGGAATATAAGCTGTGGCGACAAATACAGAATCTGACAAAAATAACATCCCGCAACATCAGCAACTGCACATGGCAGGTCCATGACAAACATCGCACAGAACACCTCCGCCAACAGGAGCATCCAAGAGAGATAACGATCACGGCGGTGCCAAAAAGCTTGGCATGAGCAATAAATTTTATATATTTTTTAAGTTGACCTTCAAACGGCCTTCAAAATCGGGGTCAAGGTCAAATTTTTGGTTAGCATTAAGTTCGCCTCTCAAAATTCTCCAGCTTTTGTATTAGTCATTTTTTCGCTTAGAGGGCTTTCTTTCAAGAAATCGACCAAATAATAGCGATTTTTTTAAGCTGTTTCGTAAATATCTGGAGTAATAAGCATCCTTCGAAAAAATGTTCAAACTAAATTCCTAATTAATTCGAGGAAGGCATCTAGTGGTGACCTCGAATTTAGCCGTAACTTTTAAGGTCTCCTGAAGGTCAACGTAAGAATTTTAAATCAAAGGCCCTATTTGCACAACGGATTTTGAGAGAGTGGGAATTTCGGTTAAGGAGATTTTCTGAGGTCAGACTTGGCAACCGATTTCCCAAAAACAACAAGGTTCTAAATTCGACAAGTTTTTTTTTATTTATTTTATTATATTATGTATGTGGTGGGAGTAGGGGTGAAACTTAACCTCGTAATGCGTGGACCGATTTGGATACTTAATTTTTGGTTGTATAGAGTATGACACCCCATTTTTTTTTTTTATACGATGTGGCCAAATCCTAGGGGACAACCCTTTGATACGTTAGCATGGTTTTGGCCGGAAGGGAATTAGGGTAAGGGGAGTGAGGAAGCTTGAGTCTTGTTTTTGCATTGCTGCGAGCTGGACAATAGCCCAGAGACAGAGTGGATTATTTTAATTTCTTAATAAAAGCTCACGGGGAGATCTGATCTAGAACCCGGGACCCATGGCATGGTGGTCGTGCGGCTCAACGCATTGATCCAACTCCGTCTCTGCTAATAATAATAAAAATTTGGTTCTTGGTTGTGTTGGGGAGGGGGAAGGGTAATCTAACTTCGTAACGCGTCGACTGGTTTGGATGAATCTTTCTTTGTCGGGTAGAGTATGTTCTCCGGCACGTACAAGAAAGACTCCTCATGGCAAAGACTAGTTTGCCATGAGAAGTCTTTCTTGTACGTGCCTTTTATAGGAAAGTTTTGGTGATAAAGTCACGCCTAAGTATTTATACTGATCGACAATTTCGATTTCCTGTCCTTCGAAAAAACATTGTTCCCCTTTTGGCTATAGTGCCACCTAAAAAATATTAAAATTTTAGTCTTCGCGATGTTTACAGCTTAATTTGTAATAATTTTGAAAGTTCGTTATCATGCTCTGAATTATAGCTGGACTATCTGTAATGAGAACGATATCATCCGTATACATAAACACTCGAATGTTGATACCTTATACAGTGATACCACCACCTATAGCCTCGTGTAGGTCATACAAGGAAAATAGCAAGGGGCTTAATATACAATCCTGGTGCACACTTGTTGTCGTTTCACCACCCGTTGCCTCCCTTTTCATTTCAAACGGCAGACTGTGTGTACTTATAGAGGCCTTCCAGAACATTTATAAATTTTTTCGAAATGCCTAGATTGTATAATTTAAGAAAAAAGGTACCTACGCCTATCTATGGAGTAAAATACAGCACAGAGTATATAGAGTAGGTATAATCCCCCATTGCTAATAAGAGGTTAAATTTTTCACTAGCGTGGAGGTGGGGGAGGGGTAGGTTAACTTCCTAACGTTTGCACCCATTTAGTTAATTCTTCTTTTCCTGTGCCGAATATATTACCCCATGGTGCCATGACAAAAATTTACCTATTTGGAGATGATCCCTCATTGCTACTATATGGAAAAATGTTGACCTAGGGTTGGGGTAGGGGAGAGGTGATGATGACTCCTGATAACAATTTTGTACCTACACTGACTATGACGATTCTCTGACTACGATAATTCTCTCCTGCTGTATAGAGCATGGGGGGCGAACTAGGGCCATGGTAAGACTTTTCTAAATTGAGGGTATGAACTGTGACCGTAACTAATTTCTTAATATGTTGCCGGATTTGGATAAGTTGTATATGTTGGCAAAATTCCTCAAGTGTACCAGGTGAAAAAATTCGATGTCTCCAATTTTGTTCAAACTTTACCAAATTATTGTTATTGGTATAAGTAATTATACTGCTAAAAGGTTTTAAAAAAAAATTTGCAGATGTTACAGTGTCGTAAACTTTTTCATTTTTGCACTTTTTCTCGTGATCATACCTTTTTTGAAAATTCATAACTATCGTCACCATTGCCGTAGAACTTTGATCTTTAGTGATTTGTAAAGGTCGTTACAATAAAAATCGAATGAAAATATAATTTTCCGAAAAAAAAAATTTCAAAAATATTTTTTGGTTTTTAAAAAAATACTTGATCTTGAATTTTTTTCATATTTTTTCAAAAGTTTCATCCCTTAGCTTTAAAATAATGCATCAATGGCAAAGCAATGTGCGAAGTGTAAATTTTTGATTTTTGAAAACCTTTCTTGCTTAGAACAGATGAACATAACATAAGAAACTGTAAATGGCACCTTAAAGAGTATTATAACAGTCAGTATACAGTCAGATATCCGCACAAATAGTCAAAATGCCAGACAAGTTGAAAGATATAAAGCATTGTTGCAATCCTTTGAAGAAGAAGAATCATACGTGCAAAAACAAGGGTCTGAGAAAAGTGACTTCACAAATTCGTAGACAGTTTCCCACCCTTCCTGTCAACGCAAAAGTCTGTTGATCGTGCAGAAACAAAGTGAAAGTGATTTCTGAAGAAGAAGGTGCAATTTCATCCGGAGATGATGACACAGAACGAGTGCCCGATGTACGTTTGACTTAATTTTTTATGGTACACTTGAGGAATTTTGCCTCGTAAATGAAGACACTAAAAATTAAAAAATTAAATAGTTTAAAAAAAAATTTTAACTGACTTGACAAAAAGCGCTAAAAAGCATAAAATAATTTTTCATTTTATATCTATTACGACATTTTGAAGTGCAAATTTAAGAAACAAAACAACGATCCAAACAGAAGCGAAGACACTATATAAAACTACCTGAACGTTTCAGCTCACGGGATTATAAGGAAGGACGATTAAATATTTTTGTTGTAGCTGTTTGGTTTGTTTAATTTTCACCGACTTCAAAATGTTGTAATAGATATAAAATTAAAAATTATTTAATGCCTTTGAGTGCTCTTTTGTGAAGTCGGTTCAACTTTTTTTTAGAAACTAATTTTTCCCAAAAATCTTACCAAATCTCTTTTGGTAACGTCCTAACTAATACCGAATTTCGTCTTAATTGATATATAAATGAGAGGATGGGCTGTGACAAAGTCAGACGGATGGACAGACCGAAACTATAATGGTTGCTAGTTATAACGAAATCCGAAAATCAGCCTCACCGTAAGCTTCACAAACCTTTAGCCTCCCCCCCCCCCTTCCCCCCTCCATCAACAAAAACTCTAGATGCGCGCCTGACACACACAATGTCCCATGGAAAATCCAAAACCCTCCCCATTGTGAAATCCTTGATCCGCCACTGGACTAGAGTATATAAACAAGCTAAATGCATATACGTTAATCTTGAGCAATAAGTCAATAGTCGACTACTGATATGATGTATCTTAATCCAAAAAAGTCAAAGTGTCTGATTGTTGAACGGACATCTCTGAATATGGTTGACTTTCCTGGAGTTATTTTAAGTTGGCGTCTTGAAGACTCGATAAGAAGCCTTGGAGTTATTTTTTAATAAAAAGTTTACTTAACATGACTATATTAAATATGTTTCTGGAAGGATCTATAGAGTACTTCGTTCACTAGCTATCTTGTTCCCGTTACAACGCGCTTACTTTTAGCTCGTTTGCTTCAAATTCCAATAATAACATACGAATGCGAGATTTTTTGTAAATTGAATTCTGCTAATTCTACTAAACTGTCTAGCTCGCAGCAATGCAAAAACAAGCCATTGAAGTTTCTTCAGTTCCTGTACCCTACTTCCCTTTAGACCAAAACCATGCTACCGCATCAAAGGGTTGTCCCCTAGGCTTTGGCCATATCATATAAGAAAAAAACTGTGTATTATGTTTAACTCTATATAGTAGTATGGAGATTCGACCTTATTCTTCATCGATTTTGGGTAGTTACGTATTTAAATTACCGGTCCTAAATATCTTATTATTATTCTACGACTTTACAGCTGGAATAGAACATCTAATTCAATTATATCTAGATGCAAATATTTAAATGTAAAACGCCTTTCTTCTTCCACACTGTCAAGCTCTGGAATAATTTACCTGTATCCATTCATCAGTCAGTTTAGTCAATCACACTTAGTCCGCTCAATAAAAGCATTTGTGAAAGTTTACAAGTTTAAAATTTAATATTTCACTAATTATATACCGAATCACTTAATAATTTTAACTTAGGTTTATAGTTTTACTATCTTTCCATTAATTCGAAAAACTTATTTTTATTTATTTAGTTATTACCATTTTGTTGTTGTTTTTTTCTACTATTTGTTAATCCTTGTAATTTCTTGTGCACTCGAAAGATATGTCATGACGTCTTAGTTGTGTAATTGTTTAAATAAATTAATTTGAATTTAAAAAAGAAAGTATGCTATTTCACGTAGATAGTTTCAACCATTCTTGTGGTATTTGCATGCAACCGACATGCCATTACCAGATGTATTGCTCTCAAATAAATATTTTATGTTTATGTGTAAAGGTCTGGAATTTAGAATCTCACAAGATAAAACAGTGGATATTTTTTTGAGTATAATTCCGGGCTCCACTCAATACAAAATCCTTTTATCTAGACAATTTGGTATCTCTCCTATGTACCATAAATACTTCTACCAACTTGCAGATATATAATAAACAATTCTTTCAGTTTTTAACCAAAAATAATAAAATAATGCAAAAACCACATAGTCAAGTCGGAAATTTATTAACTTTCTAGTCCCCCACACTCATAGTTAAAATATTCAGCAAATAAGAAATAATAAATCACGCCGTTCTATGGCTCAAATTATGGGTTCCAGACCTAGGTCTTCTTCACCTCTAGAAGTGTAGTCGCTGTTATAATTAGTGACAAACTGTTTTTTACCAAAACGCGATTAGCATTTAACCGGACATCAACCTTTTTATATCTCACGTGATTTGCATAATCGACCAAATTAAGATGATCGTTAACTTAAGATCGACGATAGCCAGAGCTATTCTAGCTTCACATCTAGAATTCCCTTCTGTTGATTTGCATTCTCTTCTATACCACTATGTATATTGTTGACCTCACGTAAA
The DNA here is from genome assembly GCA_964036015.1 of Leptarthrus brevirostris. Classification (NCBI taxonomy): domain Eukaryota; kingdom Metazoa; phylum Arthropoda; class Insecta; order Diptera; family Asilidae; genus Leptarthrus; species Leptarthrus brevirostris. The sequence goes on from OZ038373.1 coordinate 15,756,484, forward strand.
CCCAACGCCATAGATTTTTGACTTTTCCATAATCTTTGCAAAAATCATAGCACTCGCCAAACAGGTGATTCAATAAAACTTTTATCGGTGGATTTTGGTACAGAACCCATCAGTTGTGATCTTGATGGTGCTGTGTTAATATGAGGCTCTTAGTACTAATAAATTTGCTCGCGGTAGTTTTCAGTGCTGAAACAAATTCGAAGGATGGTCCTGTTCTAAATTTACCAGGACTTGGTAAACTAAGGGGAAAAACAATTAAGACATTGTGGACTAAAAGGGATGTTAAGCAATTTTTAGATGTTAAATATGCCGAATCACCAGGTGGTATTAATCGATTTAAGGTAAGTTTTCTTTTTAAGTACATACAATTAACAGCAGTGGTATTAATACAAAATTGCAATGAGCATAATTATATTCATCAGAGCTGTATAAGTATTTCCCCAAACAATAAGAATTTGTTTGTAATCACATCGTCTTCTAGTTCAGTGGAATTTCATTGTAAAATCTCACTCCTTTCTTCTGATTTCGAAACCATTTTCCTGTTAAAAGGACTTTTAAAATATATTTTCCTATAAGCAATCTTTTGGAAGTATTTTCCGATTTCATTCTAAATAGAAGCCGTTTCCCTCAACAACTACTATTGCTATGACTTAAAATTTCGAATAGGCATTGAAGGTGTTTGCTCTCATCTATTCCCGGTGAAAAAAGTTTCAGAAATGTATTTGTTTAATCAATTGGGGAGGGGGAGGGAGAGCAGAAATAATTTTTTTTGTTTATGTATTGTACAATTTAAAAAGGCTTACTTTAAGGATTCAAAAACTATTTTTTTGCTAATTTTTATTTGCGTTGGTTTTTGATTAATCTTCAAAAATTCACGAAATTTGCAAACCAAAAAATCTGTAATAATTCATATTAATAGATGGAGGCCGTTCAAGTATTACGTAACGCAGTAAGGGGGGGGGGGGTCTTGTGAAACGGTACGGTGCGTTATATAGGGAGAGGGGGGTTCAAGCAACGCTTTACGTAACATTAAGTTTTTGTTAAAATTAAAAGTCCTAACTCTTAACTTGTGACTCACGGCTCACATATTTTCTACATACGAAAAGAGTCGCGTCACTGAGTATACAGAAGTGTATATATGGCGAATAACCACAATAAGCCATGTACCACGAGTCCATAGTTAGGACTCTAAGAATCCGATCGTTTCTGTTAAGTCAAACCACCTAAACTACAAGCCATGAACTTACGAATTTCACGTACACACATTAGGGCTAAAGTGGGTTGAAATTTCGTTTAATTTACATTGCTTCTTAGGTAAAAATAATCAACTACGTAACGAGGAGGTGGAAGGGGGTTACAAAACGGTACGTTGCGTTACAAAGGGGGAGGGGGGTCAGAAATCTTCAAAAACTGCGTTACGTAATACGAGTACTTGAACGGTCCTTATAACTTACACCTATTTTATATATTTTCGAGCTTTTTCTATTACAAAATAAACAAAAAGCAAAAAAAATATTATTATTTATTCACTGGCATAGGTACAAAAAGATTCGTGAATCTTATAATAGTACATAAAAAAATGGAAATATTGTTACATAATTAATTAAACTAAGCATAATTCATGTATAAAGTTAACCGAGCAAGCCTATTCTCTAACATAGAAGTAAGAAAAGTGAAAAATGTACAAAAAAAAGAAAATGAAACCAATGAAGTGCGAAGAAACAAAGGTACGATATCTCCAAGTGCGTCTTAGGTGTTGTGAATTATGATCAAGAGCCCGCTGAATGCCCGAACAAAAGGAGCACGCTGCACATCCACTGGCAAATGGTTCCACTTACGAATAGCCTGCACAAAGTAGAAGCGCTCTCCAATATGAGTACGAAAACTGGGTGACAAAATATTTCTACGTCGACTAGAGCTTAGGAATTGTATATAATCATGCAAATATTTTACTAAGCTCATTCGAAATATGACTGCAACATGTGAATGTGGAGTTCAGCTCCATCCCTAGGCTTTTGGTCGACTTAGTGTATGGAACTACAACGTTGCTAATGAAGATGGGTGATAAATCAGCAAAGTCAATTGCCCTTCTATATATGGGAATACAGGTTGACTTAATGGGATTAAGTGTTAGGTAGTTACTTTGGGACCACTGCCATATTCTACCTAATTCTTCATTTAGTCGAGCAATGCAATCTTCAATTAATCCTATCGGTCTATCCAAGTAAATTTGAACGTCGTCCGTGTAAAGATGAACTGAAGCATCAGACAGGGTTGTAGGTAGATCATTTATATATAAACAAAACAAGAGGGGTCCCAATACAGAACCTTGAGGTACACCACGGCCCACAGCCAACGATGATGAGTATCCTCTATGTGTCTTAACTAACTGACTTCGGCCCATTAAAAAGTTTTTAATAAGTTTATTAGCAGTTGAAGATAATTTGAAATCCCTACGAAGCTTAAGTAGTAATCTAGTATGGTCGATCGAATCGAAAGCCTTACTGAAATCAAGAAGTACCAATATTGCAATGTGGTCTTCAGGAAGGGCTTTATATAAGTCAGTAGTTACTTTAAGAAAAGCTGTCTCGCAACTGTGGCTTGACCTAAAACCCGACTGCCAACATGATAAGAGATTATGTTGATGCAGGTGACCAGTTAGCTGAGTATACATTAGCTTTTCAAGAACTTTACCAAGGAAACATAACAAGCTAATTGGGCGATAGTCAGAGGGTGCAGAGCATTTACCAGATTTAGGAATCGGTACTACAATAGCCTTCTTCCATAGCACAGGATACTGTGCATTAGTAAGACAGGTATTAAAAAGATGCACCAAGATGTGCAGAATATGAGGCAAAATAATTTTTAAAAATTTGGGCGAGATATCGTCGAATCCCACAGCGTGCGATTTTATTGCCGTGACTGCCGTGAACTACTACATCCGCATCAACACACCTGAATGAAAAACCATCGAGATCAACAAATTCATCTTCAGCTGGCGACCGTATTGAAGAGCAGTCAGTATTATCCTGAGCAGAAACAAAGAAACTGTTAAGCTCATCTGGGTCTATATCACATGGAGATCTATCCTTACCAAATAATCCTAGTTTATGCAGGTTTCTCCATAACTGATTTGGAGGGAGATTAGTGTCTAATTTGCTCTCAAAGTAGACTCGCTTAGAGGAACGAACCTGTATCTGTATCGTCGATAAAGGAGATCTCTCTCTGCAATCATCATTCGGATTGCGTCAGTGAACCAGGGACAACTTTGGGATCGGATTATACATACTCGGTTAGGGACGTATTTGTTAAACAGGTAATTCAAATATTGAGTGAGGCAAAAGATTAATAGCAGTAATAATGAATAAGTATGGTTTAGTATCAAACCGCTGTTCTACAAGAGAATACTGAACGTACGCATTGAAATATAGGATGGATTACATGAAATAGCCATTTATATACCATCATGTCATCACTGTGCTCGGTGGAGTAAGTGATATCGTGTCGGCCTACCAATCCGGAGGTTCCGCGTTCGAATTCAACCGGCGGCTACACAATATTTACAATATTTCGTCAAAGTGCTGATTACTACAAAAAAAAACTAAATAAGAACAATGTAGTAAACTGTATAAAATCAAAGATAATGAGAGAATATATATACTGAAAATAAAAGTGCTAAAGTGTACTAAAGGTATATAAAAAGCAGAAAGTATATAAATTGTAAAGTAAAAAGTAACCTCAACAAAGCTGACTTCTCACTTGATTTCGCGATAGATAAAAATCAAGGCAATCAAAAGAGGAATTAAAAAATCGCGACATCGATGTGATAGGCTCATTTAATCCTTAATTAGTGCGATGAAAAGGTAACTGAAGAAAGTCGTGATTCCTCAAGGAGCGAGCCGGAACCGACATGCCAAAACAAGCCAAGAGAACAGAAGAATCTATGGACCCCCGAATGCAGTCGAAAGCAAAAAGGATCCTTGCATTACGTCGTCTCTTTTTAAGTGTATCCAAGGAGTTGAAGTCTATCAACATAAGGAGGCAATATACGGGAGTTATTCCAAGGAAGGCCTCGAAGAGCGAACTTAAGCAACAGCTTCAATGCGACTGATATGTGTCACATAGAGCGGTGTCCAGACTGGAAAGGCAATCGTTGCCTCGAATCAGATGAAGTACTTCTACCACCTCATGCCCCAGAAGGGGTTACGGAAACTAGAGAGATGTAATCACTGAGTTGACGATTTGGTGCTAAACCATGCTTATATATATTCACTGTATACTGTTATTATTATTATTAATCTTCTATTCCTTTTTTGTTTCTATTCGCTCCATCCAGTCTTTACCATTTAACAATTATTCTGCCTATGAAGTGCGCCTTCTGAGTTAGAAGGATTAATTCTGCGTTACTATTAAGCATTCCCTACTCAAATCCTTTAGCAAAGGACACTTCAATACTTGGACAACTGTTTGAGATCATCTATTGATCTTGTGCTGAATACCAATCGTTTCTGCGACCTATACGGCTGGTAGTTGAGCTGTAACATTTCACGTCTTGCTCTGAAGGCCATTTAAATTTAGTACCTTGAGAACTCGTCCCTGAAATAATTCTGCTCTTCGAGATTCGGACTAAGTGCGGAATAAACGAATCTGTACAAAAGTCTTCCAGTTTCAGATCAATTTGTTGCAGCCATGTGGTAAGATCTACTTTAGTTTTCTTCGAACTCCGAGTAGGTCTACTGAGACAACATGAAACAAGACCTAATCGTGAATTCTGTTTTTTTTTTCTAATAACAGCTCTGCTCTCCGGGAAGTTCAACACTTATGGTTGGTATTTGAAATGAATTTTTAGTGTATCAATGAAGAAAGGCGATATACCTGTTTCCAGAATTATCATATAAGTATTCGCCGAGAGAAAGAAGTAAGGAAGTAGGTATGAATTAGGGACTGTCCAGAAAAGCATACACTTTGACCTCGATATTAAACCATTGCCGTCGATGCAAGCCAGCGATCTCATAGGTCAGTCATTTCGATATCGCAAAGACTTTCCAAGAAATAGTCACCTATAAAGGCTCACCGCGTGCCTGCCAAGGCAGATAAGAACAGATAAGATGAGATATATTCTCCTCCTCATCCTGGTCCCTGCAGCTTCTACAGAAGTCATTTGAGCAGAGTCCCAATCTCTTCGCATGATTTTCAATTAGGCGGTGATTTTCTACGCCTTGATTGGTACTGTCCATTTAAACTAGACGCTTGGAGTGCGTAATATCCAGCCTAGGCCAGATCTGTCTGGTTGTGTGGCACCCAGTGCCATTTACCGATCTAAGGTTCGCCTGGTCGCCCAATAGTTAAGCTGTAGCTGGTAGTGCGCTAGAGGCTCCCAAACTTTATTCGGTTGGATCTCAAGTATAGTACGGTGTCTAGCGAGCTCCTCCTATACACGCTTGCCTGGAATTTCACTGTGCCCCGGAACACAACACCAGTCTACATAGTACTGTTCAGCCAAATCATTTAGATAAGAATGACAGCCGATCGCAGTTTTTGATATCGATGAGACAGATTCTGACTGCCAGTCAAAATACAGATACCCTTTTCAAGTATGCTATCGCCCTTCAACCAAATCATTACTTCCTATATTACCATTACTTCCGCGTGGAACACATTCTAATGATTCAAAAGGCGAAAGAATAGATCAATCCTCAATTTTTTTGAGAAAACAACGCCACCCACCTTACCCTGTAACTTCGAATCGTCCGTGTAAATTTGGGCGGATTCAGCAAAGAGCAGTCCAGCGCATTTCCAGTCTTGCCAGGTTGGTATGGTTGATCTGAACCGTTTGGTAAAGGAATATTAAGGTTAGGTAAAATCAAAGCATCCTTGAGAGAACGATAGCTAAAAACTTTTAGAGTGTTCTCCCCGAGCGTTGAACCACTAAGAGGTGAATGTGAGTACCATTAGACTCTCGCTTTAATCTCCTTGCCTATCAAATCTAAGCGAGGTATATGAAGAAGTATTTCCAGAGCAGCAGTGGGTGTTGTCCGTAATTCTCCTACCTTCCCTAGAATACTAAGGTTCAAGGCCACCAGACGATCACACAGTACAGCCGGTTGGCCTAATGACCGCCACATAGAGCCAACGAGTTAGCTTAGGGTGTAAGCCCCATTTCCTACCAATGCTTTCAAACCTTCTTCTGATTGTTCGGTTTCCAGCTTAGTTTAGTATCCAGGATAATGCCCAAATACCTAGCTTCAGCTGTAAATGCCAAACAAATGCCGTTTACCAATGGAGACGGAGTTGGATCAATGCGTTGAGCGGCAAGACCAACATGCCATGGGTCCCGGGTTCGAGCTCAGATGACCGTGAGCTTTTATTAAGAAATTAAAAATAATCCACTCCGTCTCTGGGCTGTTGTCTAGCTCGCAGCAATGTAAACAAGACTCAAGTTCCCTCACTTCCCTTACCCTAATTCCCTTCCGGCCAAAACCATGCTAACGCATCAAAGGGTTGTCCCCTAGGATTTGGCCACATCGTATAAAAATAAAAAAAAATAAAAAAATTGAGGGTCTATATTTCCCCCTGTGAAAGTGAGTAGCTCATTATTTTTGGAGTTTACATCTAGCACGAATCTGAACGCCCACCTAGAGAGCCGAGTGAGGGAATTTTCAGTGAGGCCACTGAGCACAACCAGTACTTCTCATACGCAAGCATCCCACAACTATCTCCTTCCAGGATTAAAAGTATTTCATTGACCACCAAATTTCAAAAAAGAGGAGACAGAACACCACCTTGAGGTGTGCCAGTACTCACAGTCCTTGTAGCATGGGCCTCTTTCTAGTATTCTGCTGATAACCCTATTCTAATACATCTGGCTAATTCAAGAGAAGCGACAGCCTCTGTGATAGTTCCCGGCGTAACGTTGCTTAAAGCTCCCTTAATGTCAATGAAGGTAACTAAAGTATATTCCATGCATATTCAGGAGATTTCAGAGAATGTAGAACTGTTTTCACAGATTCTGCAGCGTAAATGCATGTCAGTTCTGTCTAAAGTTTTGATGAGAAAATAAGATAAACTATGTAATAGGTATAAAGTCCTTAGGAGTGGAATGTGTGCTTTTTCCCGTCTTGGATGTAGAATGTTTGTTGGTTGGTTAGTCGGGCTGTTTGACGCCGAAGCACTACATCCACTGGGAGGCCATGTAAGCCAATTGCCAATACCCTTAAAAATAAGAGAGTATGATCAGAATTTAAAACCATCCAGATCTCTGTAGAGATTTATATAGATCGACCAGTGATATCTCAGCTAAGTCTTCCAGATTGTTAAAAAAAACCTTGTTCCCAAGCAGGCGAGTCGTCGTTTTTTTGGAGCTGGACATTCACAGAGTAGTTGCACTATGGATTCAGTTTCCTACAGTTTTCTACAGAACTCATTCGATGATACACCGAGTCTCATGGCTATAACTCCTATGGGGCAATATCCAGACACCGACGAGTATTCGGACGCATGTTCTATCGAAGGATAAGAGACTATAAATTATGTTATAATTCAGTTTCGGCCAAAGACATCGTGTTGTGTGACAATAGGTAAAATTGTCGCACCCTTCCGAAGTCTTGATGGAGTAGTATCTATCAATTTGACTTTTTGAGGGTGAACCTTATCCGTGATCATGTTTATATCTGTATTTCAGCCTCTTTTGGCCAGTTCCTCGGAGTATGAACGTTACTTTAACACTTTTCCACAACCTCGGAATATAGACCCAGGCAAGGTAGCCCTTATATATGTATATAGCCAATAATTACTGGAGTAGTTAACATAGATTACGCTCAAGCTCCGCAGGAATAATACCGTCAGGCCCCGGTGACTTGATAGGTTTAAAACTGCCTACAGTTCAACGCAATTTTGTCTCCATTACCTGATCTACTAAGAACAAGATAGGGGGAGGATCTTCTACGGGACGAGCTCCAATTCATGTTAGTAAAATAACTGTTACTGCTATTATTCAAAATATGAATTGGTTAATAGGATAAAATTGAATTCCTCGAAATTTTCTTAAATGATAAAATGGTATAATTATTTTTATGGAACACTTCTTCCCCCTAGAGATTCCAAGAGAATATTAAGAGACTCTGCGCTCGAAGAAGTTCAAGTAACATCCGCCTCTAGCAAATTGCTGCAAATTGCTGGGCATACATGGGATTGTCGAAAGAACCTTCCTGAGTTTAGAGGCCTCAGAGGTTTCCAAAATTCTATCACAGTGACTATTGGTGATAAAGACCTTATATATGACGGTATATGTAACCTCTTTAAACTTCAATAATACTGCTGAATGTAATAGACTTGATGCTAGAGCAAGACAGCTCTATTCTTATCATAATAGGAGATCATATGTAACTCAACGATTTCTAAAGATGTACAATTGACCCTACTCAGTCTTGATAATCGTCCAATCGTAGGATTGCCCTGAGAGCTGGCTAAATCAAAAAATCATATCTGGAAAGTGTCCGTTTTTAATACATATCATTTAAGACACCACTTCAAAAGTCCAAATGAACCTTTTTCTATTGATGGTCTATAATTGAGTATTGGTATCTTAATGTGTTCATATTGAAATGTAACACTGCAATGCAGCAAAGTCCTTCTATTGTGTATCAATACTTCTGAAAACATTGAAAAATATTTATTAAATTTTTAGTTATTTAACTGATTTTTTTGTAGGCACCATTACCTATCCAGCCATGGGAAGGAATAAGAAGTGCCAACGAAGATGGTATAGGATGCCCTACAATCCTTTCGGAGTACGTTGATGACCCCTTTGGAACATATGATTTCGAAGATTGTTTAAGTATGACAATCTCCTCAACTAATGTAAATCGTTAATAAAATCATTGTTACATAATAAAGTTTTAACAATTCATGTTATAGCTATCAGCTAAACTACCAGTTATGGTCTATCTCCACGGCGAGTATCTTTATGAAGGAAACAATCTCGAAGGTGCACCAGAATATATTCTAGAAAAAGATATAGTACTCGTCTCAATTCAATATCGTCTTGGACCATTTGGTTTTCTCTCAACTAATACAGTCGAAATACCTGGCAATTCTGCCTTTTTCGATTGTATTTTAGCTCTTCAGTGGATAAAGCATTTCATTACATACTTTGGAGGAGATCCCTCTAAAGTAACAGTTTTTGGACAAGTCGGTGGTGCTGCTATGGCTCATTTATTGACGTTCAGTCCTGTGGTAAGTAGTATAATTGGTCAATATTTTTGTGTTGGTTTTTCTAAAAATTTGATTTGTTTTAGGTTCCTAAAGGACTCTTCCATCGTGTCATTTACCATTCAGGATCAGCCTTAATGCCTGCTTTCCTCTCCAAAAATCCTGCCAAATTTGCTAAAGATATTGGAGAAAAGGCAGGTTGTTCAATAAAAAGTATGGACGAACTCAATTTCTGTTTGATTACTTTACCAGCAAGGGATTTATTAAAGGGTTTCATACAACATGCTGTAAAAAATTTAACCTGTCAATAGTTCTAAATATTCAATTATTTTGTAATTCCAGCAAGCTAATATTGCTGACGGTATTGGCAATTTTGGTGGAGTTCAATTTACTATTGGAGGTCCAAGTGGAGTTTTACCAGAGCATCCTTCCATCATGCTCTTACAAGAGAGAAATTATTCCTATCCAACAATGGGTGGAGCACCACGAAATGCAGGAACACGAATTTTAAAAGGTTTTTTTTAGTCCTTTGATAAATTTAAATTTATTCTAAAGAATATTATTTTCTAGAAATTTTTGATGCCGATTTCAGTAGCATTAATCCTGATGATATTTTCAAGGGCGCAGATTATATTCATCATCTTATGTTACAAACTATTGGACAAGATGAAAGCGGAATTTTAACAACTTTCTTGACACGAGAATTTTTCACAAGTGAAATTTTACGAAATGGAACGTTTAAAGCAATGTTGCCAGGATTGATTGATGTAAGTTTGTCAATATTTTATAAATTTGTTATAAGGGAACGAATTTGTTTTCGACATAAGAATACCAAAGAGCTTTAATACTCGCTAGGTGAGATACCAAGCCTATAGAAAATATTGATTGGTCTAAATTGATTAATTCATTGATAAGCATCGTTATGCATTATTATTGACATTATGTGTAGCTTCATTCAGTATCGAATTGTATTGGCAAGAAAATACTAATTTAGACCGGCTACATATTGCGATTGGTCTAATGTGATAATTTATTGCCAAATACTCAAAATTAAAACAAACCCTTCAGGATATTTTTATATTTAATATTTATCCAAACCACAAGTTTAAACCAATAATGTCTCGGCTGGTGAATGCTTAAATTTGACCACATTTTATATTTACTTTTATTTTTTATTTTTTATTAATTTTTTAAGCTCATTGGAACAGTAGTACACAAAATTCCTGTACTCATGGCATTAAAACGTAATGCAAAGGACTTGCCAGATAGAACATATTTATACTCATTCGATTACAAAGGACAATACAATCGTTATCCAGATTTTGATGAAAATTTTGATATTGAATCGCCATTTAAGGGCGGAGTATCGTTAACAGATGAAAATATTTATCTTTTCCCATATCCAGAGTCTGTTAAAGATCTCAATCCGGAAGATATGGAAATGGCAAAAAAAATGATCGAATTATGGACATCATTTGCTGCAACTGGTGAACCAGCTGTTAATTGGCCGCCAATGAAAGATCTCTATGGACCATATTTAAAAATTGATAAAAAATTCAGAGTTGGCAATGATTATTTCAAGGAGTTTTCAGCTACAATTCATGATGAGAAAAATAACATGACGCTTGTTAAGAATTTCGAATTGTAGTGGTATTGATAGTATTTTGTAAAAGTATTGAAATAAATTAAAGTGTATAACCATTGTGAGCCTAGTTTTCTTTCAAAAAATTTTAAATCGATAAACAAGTTATTTTTTTTATTTATTGAATGAAATATATTTTAAATTTTCTTTTGCAGAAACAACAAAATCTGGTCTACGATTGTATTTCTTGATCAATTTTTCTACAATTTTGATTATAACTATCTCAAAGCTTATTCCGTAAAAAGAAATCAATACAAATCATCTATTAAAATTTTAGACCAATTTAACACAAGTTTCATGTAACACCTAATATTTGTAATTTATTATGAAATTGTTTATATTCCTCCAGGGAACATAGGGAGCGTACACAAGTTTTCCAGTCTTGTCTGTTCTGGGCTCTCGCTGTTACTTCTTCCCATGTTAGACCGGCGCTACTAAGGTCTGCATCGACCATTCTTTTCCACGTTTGTAGGGGTCTGCCTCTTTTCCTTCTTCCGTTTGGAGAGTTGTACTCCAGAGCTTGTCTTGGAATGGCTTCTGGGTTTTTCCGTAACGTGTATCCGATCCATTTCCATCTTCGTTCTTTTATTACCTGATGAATGGTTATATTCCTGATATTGGCTGATCGGTTATATTCCATAGGTCAGCGTTACTGACTCTGTTGGGTCAGAATATTTTGCATATTATTCTCAGGCATTTGTTCACGAAAGTCTGCAGGCTTTGTATGTTCAGTCTTGTGGTTTTCCAAGTTTCACAGCCATATAGTAGGACAGATATGACGCTAGCGTTGAAGATTTTTATTTTGGTGTTGTGTGTTATCTGTGAGGATTTCCATATTTTGACCAGCCTGCCGAATGCCTGTCTTACCTTATTCAGTCTGCTTTGAATATCTTTGTCTGTGCCTCCGTTCGTTGTGATTGTGTGGTGCCTAGGTCAGTGAATTCTTCCACGTCTTCAATTGTGGTACTACCTATTGTTATTGGGTTCTGGTCCGTGTCATTGATCCTCATGATCTTTGTTTTGCTGGTGATTATTTCTAGGCCCACTGTAAGTGCTGCGGCGTGGAGGTTATCAATGCTCTTCTGCATATTGCTGTGGCTGCTGGCTATTATCGCGATGTCATCGGCGTAGTCTAGGTCTATCAGGCTGCTTTCTCCCCATATTACTCCTTCTGAGTTTCTAGTAGCCAGTGTAAGTACATCGTCAAGTACTATGTTGAATAGTGTGGGTGACATTAGGCAGCCTTGTTTGACTCGTGAGTTGATTATTAGGGGTTCGCTGTATTTGCCATTGTGAAGCACTAAGTTTTCCGCACTTTCGTATAGAGCTTTTATGATATCTATATATTTTTCTTGTATATTTCTTTAATAGAATTAATCCTTCTAACTCAGAATGCGCACTTCATAGGCAGAAGCCTAGAATCAATTGACCTATTCACCAGAATATAACGTATATTGAGATGAATGAGGCTCCCACAACCCATGCAATAAAATATTAGTAAACAACAAACAAACAACAACAAAAAAAACAAAAATCCAAAACACGCGCACACAAACAATCAGGGGTGCACAGACAACAGAGATCGTTTCAGCAAATCCTTAGTAAGAGTCAGGTCAAAAACAGGACACATATTCACGGCTCTTCACATGCGATTTGTAGGCTCATGCATACTTTAATTAATTAATTAATTAGAATTAACCCTTCTAACTCAGAAGGCGCACTTCACAAGCAAAAGCCTGGAATCAATTGACCTATTCACCAGAATATAACATATATTGAGGCGAATGAGGCTCCCATAACCCATGCAATAAAATATTAGTAAAAATCCCAAACACTACTATCAGGGGTGCAGAGATAACAGAGAACGTTTAAGCACATCCTTAGTAAGAGCCAGGTCAAACATAGGACACATATTCACGGCCCTACACATGCGGTTAATAATAATAAGTTATCCGCAGTTATTGATCGATCATTAGTAAACAAAGATAAGATCATTAGTAAACAAGCCAAATACACCCAAACACAAAATCAGGGATGCACAGGCAGCTTAAGCCAAGTCAATACAAAACATACAAGGAAGGAAACTTTACGCCATACAAAAAAAAAACAAAATCAAAAAGAACAAAGACAAGTGAATCCAACAGGATGGTTACAAGTTATAAAGGTTCCTCTTTAATGTTAACTTGTCTACGTTAGTGCCGAAAACATCACCAACACCATTAGCAAACCTACACATGCGATTAACAGGCTCGAACATACCGTAACTAGTGCGCGAGAAAGCTATCTGAAAGTTCGAACGGTTTCGAAGGGAATAGGACAGTTCTCTAGGTGATATTTTGGAAGAACGTTCCGCACTGTCAATCTTTCCCTGTAGAAGCTGGTGTAGAAAAATTATATCGGCAACCCAGCGACGCTTCTCGAGAGTAGCAAGTTGAAGCAGTCCCAACCGATCACCATATGGAGGTAGAATAAAAGGGTCACTCCACGGCAAAGCACGAAGGGCCGATCTCACAAATCTACGCTGCACAGATTCAATACGTTTAGTGTGAGATCCATAAAACGGAGACCAAACCGGACTAGCATACTCCAGCAGTGGTCTAACAAGGGATGTATAAAGATGGAGTCTTATGTGAGGGCTAGGAAATTCCCTGGACCAACGGAGGATAAAACCCAGCATAGAGCTGGCCCTGGCAACGATATTATTAATGTGGGGGATGAAGTTAAGTTGCCTATCAAGATACACACCCAAATCCTTCGCTCCTTCCACCCGTTGAATACAAATATCTTCAAACTTGTACTGAAAAGTACAGTAGTTGATGGACCTCGAGAAGGTCATAACCTGACATTTACCAATGTTTAATTTAAGATTATTATTGACACACCAGCTATAAAATATTTGCAGTTCTGACTGCAATATCTCGCAATCCTCAAAAGATTTGATTGGGAGAAAAATCTTGATATCGTCCGCATAAATAAGAATTTTACTTCTTTGAAGCAAATAAGTAATGTCATCAATAGATAAGATGAACAACAGAGGCCCAAGATGACTACCCTGAGGAACGCCGGAAGGAGCCACAAAAGCATCAGAGAGCACGCCACGAAAACGCACTCTATAAGTCCTATTGTATAAATACGACTTAATCCATGCAATGAGTTGGGCCGGGAAACCCAACCTGGCCAATTTGAAAACGATAATAGAGTGAGACAGCTTATCAAAGGCCTTACTAAAGTCGGTATAAATGCAGTCAGTCTGGCAACCCTCCAGAAATCCACCCACACTGCCAGACACAAACTCTAATAAGTTGGAAACCGTTGACCTACCCTGAATGAATCCATGCTGCTTGCTAGAGATTAATCTCCTACACCCAATAGACAATTGGGACTGGATCATCAGTTCGAAGAGTTTTGGAATGCAAGATAGTTTAGCAATAGGTCTATAGTTAACAATCTCTCTCCTATTCCCACTCTTAAATATGGGGATTAAAAATGAAGCCTTCCAAAATGTAGGGAAGCGACCAACCAAGATAGATCGCCGGAAGAGCAAAAGTAAAGGACTTAATAACACCGAAGAACACTTCTTTAAGACAACAGCAGGAACCCCGTCCGGGCCATAAGAAAAGTCTTCCGGAAGATCCAAAATATGCTTGTATAAGCTCTCCTCCGTGATAGATGGAATAGGTACGGGGGATATATTACTATTATTAATGTGCGAAAAGTTGTTACTTTCTGGATAAAAATCGGATGATTCAAATGCGCCCCTGAAGTATTCAGCAAATAAATTACAAATAACCTTAGAATCGTTACTGGAACTTAACCCGAATTCCATAGTCGATGGATAGTTATCAACCCTTCTCTTCATATTGACGTAATCAAAAAATGCACGGGGGTCAGAGAATAAGTTGCCTCTAAGGTTCAGTAGGTATTCGTCATATAGAGAACGAGAAAGACATATGAAATGTTCGTGACAAAGAATAAATTCACGCTTAGAGTCTAAACTTCCCACTCGCAGGTACTTTTTCCAGAGTCTATTTTTCCTATTTCTGAGAGTTTTTAATTCTCTGTTAAACCAGGGGGGAGCGGATTCTCTACTTCTAACCCGGACATAGGGGACAAACCTAGCGAAAGCTTCGTATAAAATTTCATAGAAACCAGATACGTTCCTGTCAATATCGTCACTAGACAGACAGGTATGGAAGTCTAAATCACCAAGATATTCATTCATAGCCTCAAAATCGGCCATTCTAAAGTTAAAACTAAATTCACCTTCGAGATTATCGACACGCACGTCCGAGAGACAATGAAAAGTGACAAGCAATGCAGGGTGAAACATGTCCAGACTCGTCAAGGGAAAGAGGCTAGGTTCCACAAAAGTGAGCGTGGAGTTCGTAGAGAACACTAAATCAAGCTGTCTACCCATATTGTTACTCACATTGCTCATTTGGCAAAGTCCTATGCAAGCCAAGGTGTCAAGGAACTGTGATTGTCCCTCAGTCAAGTTATGGGGAAGATAGCTATCGTCATCATCATTCACTACCCATCTCACGTTGGGTAAGTTGAAGTACCCTACTAGGACAATTTCGTCCTTAGAACGCATCTGGTCATGAATAAAGTCGATATGCTGAATAAGAATGTCATACCGACTCAACCCATTATTATCGACGACATTGCCCATGTCTGGAGGTATGTAACAACAAATTAAAAAGAGGTCGCCCGAATCGAATGAAACCTTTACTGAGACTTGTTCCAGATCAAATTGATCCGAAAAAGACGGAGGGTCCACAAAAGTAGCATTTAGAAAATTTCTACATGCAATGAGAACCCCACCTCCCCGTACAGACGAATCCGCAGACCTGTCCCTGCGGAAGACCTGAAAGGAGTCATTAAATAGCTCGGCATCCGAGATACCCTGGTGTAACCACGTCTCAGATAAAGCCATCAAATCAAATTCAGAGTTAACAGATGAGAAATAAAAATTATTAGTTTTAGTCCTTAACCCTCTCACGTTTTGATAGTAGAGAGAGAGCTTATCCCGTTTTTTAAATTGGGAGATTGAGCGACTATCGGCCCGGCACGGCGGTGATTACGGGGTACGAAGATCTTATAAAAGACATCCACGGGCCAGAAATTATCCCCAAGAAGAGTATCGGCCACCGGAGTAGGAGCAGATAACAGGAAAGATGAATAGGGCCTTGAAGTACCGCTTATCCTCCTACAGGACACCTCGGATGTGTCAACACCCTTAGATCCAAGGAAACGTAACATAACCTCACAAGAGGTACCAGGTGTAAGTCGAGAGACAAAAATCTGTTTCGGGCGAGGAACGGCAGATAGCTCGACAATGTCAACACCAGGTTCACCAGCAGACTGACCTTCCGGCATGGGGAACAGAACAGCATCCGATGTGCCCCGAGAGAGAGATGGGGAAGGAGAACCATACCATAGTTATACCGAGAGTGAACAACAGCTATACGGGGTATGCCTAAAAGAAACCATGCCTCCGAGAGTGCAAGAATCTATGTTCGAGTTCAAAAGCTGGTGAATAAAGAATAGGTCAGCAACTCTACGTCGTTCTTCCAACGAGTGCATATTAAGCAATCGGAGGCGATCCACATAAGGAGAAAGCCTAAGTGAATCATTCCATGGAAGGTCTCTTAGTGCGATCCTAACAAAGTTCCGCTACACCGACTCAATGCGTCTGGAATGAACAGCATAGCAAGGTGACCAAACCTGAGATGCATACTCGAGAACCGGTCTAATAAAGGAGAAAAATAAGTGAATAAGGGTCAGTCGATCAGAAAACTCCCTTGACCACAAGGGGGCAGACCATATTGCTTCCCTATTAATGGTGTCGAATGCTCTGCGGACGTCCACGAATCCCACGAATAGTGGCGTATGCCATTCCACAGATTGTTCCGTGACTATTCTCAGGGTATTCGTTTGGTCAGTACATCCCCTGTTTGGTCTGAAGCCAGCTTGGTTGTCACGTAGGTTATGTTCAATTTTGTCTGATATTCTATTCATTATAATGCTGGCTTGTAGTTTGTTTATCGTGTTGAGCAGAGTGATGCCTCACCAGTTGCTGCATTCTTGTAGATTTCCTTTCTTGGATAATTTTATTATTATGCCATTTTTCCATTCCTTTGGTATGTTGTTACTTGACCAGGTCTCTTCTGATTTCTGCACTTTGTGCTGGGTTGATTTTTAGGAGCTCAGCTTGTAGTCCATCTTCCGCAGCTGCCTTGTTAATCTTGAGGTTCCTTATTGCCTCTATTACTTCGATGATGCTTGGCTCTGGTATACTGTCTTCATTGGGTAACACATGCTCCCTTGACACTGTTATGCTAGTGTTGGTGTTGATGTTGACCTCACTGAAGTGCTCGTGTCATCTTTTTAGTTGTTCATCGTCTGTTGTTATCAAGTTCCCTTCTTTGTCCTTGATAAGTTTCTCTGTATTACCGGAGTTATCGGTTAGTTTCTTGATGTTATTGTATACGACCCATGTCATGTTTTGTGGCTGCTTTTTCGGTATATCTTGCGATGTTGGCTTAGTACTTTCGTTTGTCTTTCCTTGCCTATTTCTTGACTTTCTTGGCAACTTCCGCATAGTTCTGTCTGTTGAGTGCTTTGCCGTCTTGTAGTGTTCTGGCAAGGAGGGTTTTCCGTTGTTGTATTAGGTCCCACGTGGAGGAGGAGATCCACGGTTTCCTGTTATTTGTAACAGGGCCCAATATTTTCTTGGCTGTTTGTTTGTAGGCTTAGCATATGTCATTTCAGCTATTCATATTTCCACTTTTTCGACTAATTGCCTCTGTAAATTGGATGCATTTTTCTGGTGTTGCCGGATTAAATTTCATTCTATGACTTTGGCGCTGGTTATTTATGGGCCTGATTGGTTTGACACATATCTTGCTGATGACCAGATTGTGATCAGTGTGCATGTCTGCCCCCCTGTATGCTCTTACATCTTGGATAGATTCTCTCCATTTTTTGCTGATGCTTATATGATCGATCTGATTCTTTGTTCTGGAGTCTGGGGAGGTCCAGGTGTATTTGTGTATGGCTTTGGGCGGGAATATTGTGCCTCCGATTGTTAGTTCATTGGTATGACATAGTTCTGCTAGTCGTTCTCCATTGTTGTTCATGACGTCCAGGCCATTTTTCCCCATTATGTTTTCGTGTCCTGTTTTGTCTTGTCCGATTTTCGCGTTCAGGTTTTAATTTCCTCGTCTGTATCTTCCGTGGGTACGTAACATTGAATGATGGTTGTATTTCTGGTTTTAGCTGGTCTTGCCGTTAGAATTCTCTCAATGATTGGTTTCCATTCTAGCAGGCTGGGAGCTATGTTGCTTGACATGAGAATTCCAACTCCTTTCTCGTGAGTATTTGGGCCTGAGTATATTAGCTTATTCCCATTCTGGGTGGTGAATTCTCCGTGGTTTGTTCCTATGAGGTCGAGCTTATAGTTGTTCATTTCGTTCTCTTGTTGCGCCAGTCTTGATGGTTCTCTGAGCGTTCTTACATTCCATATTCCAAATCCTATCCTTTTTCGTAAGCCGGTTTGTTTTGCCATTGAGTCTGTCCGTTTTTCTTTCTGTGCTTGCTTTATTCGAATCATTTTTAGTTTTTCAGTTTTTAGACTATTCTACTGATGGGGCTGCCATCTAGCCGCATGTAGACTTACGGTTTGTTTTTTGGGATTGAGGGGGATAAGGGTTATTAGAAAAGTTGGATTTCTATGGGTATTTGGCAAGCATGGGACCTTGCTTCTGATGGGATTTGAATCCATCACCCCCTGGGATGACAGTTCTAGTACGCTACCTCTGGACCATCGGGCATTATGAAATTATATACCACCAAATATGTTGTGTGACTTTTCTTAAGTGATGAATGAGATCCTTACTTTATAGATATTGTCACTTTCGTAAAAGGTATAATAACATTATATTAGTATAGTTGTCACAGAACCGTCTCTTTAAAAAAAACTCTTTGTCTTTTTACATTGACAATTTCCTTTTTTATTTACGTCCTTTTATTTTGCTTTGTAGGCCGTTCTCTACTTAATAATAATAATAATACGTTTATTAAAAGCTCATCCATTACATAGAGTATTATTAATCTTATGGTTAATTTACATTAACTTCAACAATGACCCCGAGGTCGTCTGTCGAGTTGGCTAAATTCCTATTTCAATTTCGCAGTCGTAGTAGATAAAGCAAATAAAATTCTCATGCAAAAGTATTCTGCATTATACAAATACATTCTATTATATATTACAAGCATTACGTTAATATTATTATATACTAAGATTTACAGACTCTATTCTGTTAACTTGAAGGGGCTATTATTTTAAGGCATTTCTCAATTTATTGTCATGACATCCAGTAGTTTATGTGTTAGTTGTTGTACTCCTGTATAAGCATACTTCTGTAAATCCAGGCTGATATCAAGTACTGCTAAAGGTTCTCAAATTTATTACCGTTCAATATAGAAATAACTTTGCTCTCCGTTAAATAAGTCTTACCAAAGCTTATTTGTCTAAATTCCTTTAGAATTGGGCATACCGCCAAATAATGAAAGAAGTCTTCATCTGCCTGCAAATTGCATAAGGAGCACATTGGGCTTCCTTCTGTGCGCCAAATGCTTGCGTTTAGTTGCATCATGCCACTTCTGTACATTAAGATCAGTTTTATTTTTGTACTACAGAAACTGTCCTTAAAATAGTTTGACTCTCCCAGATAATAATTTAGCTTATTATGTCCATGTCCATGGCGCACAGTTTGCCTCTCTCTCTCCTGTGCTTTCAGCCTACGCCATCTTTCCTCCTTTCTTATTATAGTGTTTATGGCCACCGCATGTTGCCATGTTATCCTGAGTTCCAGATCGTGTTTCTCCGCGAGATTCGTCCATTCCTCAGTTTGTGAGGCAGCCTGCTTTCTGCATATGACGTCAAGACCCTCTTTATGAAGAACCGCTGCAGTTTCTCCACTTCCTCATACTCGCTGAATCTCCAAGCTGGAGCGCCGTAGCATAGTACTGACTTTTTGCAACGGCAGTGTAGATTCTGTACTTAGATGAGTGGTTTATTTTGGTGTTTCTTATGACCTGGTTCGACGTGCTGTTCACCTTCAATCGGTCATTCAAGTGGTCTCGCGGCGAAAGTTTCATCGATAAATTAATCCGTAGGTACTTATATGTCTTGACTACTTCGATGTTTGATCCTCTGAATGTCCAGTTTTCGCTGTTAGTTTTTCTTCCACCCCCTTTCGGAAGACCATTATTTTAGTGTCATCCAAATTGACCATCAAGTTCCAGCGTTGGCAGTATTCCTCCAAATTGAATATCATGTTTTGTAGTTCTTTCGGGTCTTCGCCTAGAAGCACAGAAGTCATCTGCGTATAAAAGCGTTTTAATTGCCAGTCCGTCAATATGCACATCACTCCCCGTGTCATCTTCAATGTCGTTAATAAATAAGGAGACGAGTAAAAGACTCAATGAGCATCCTTGTCGTAGTCCTGAGTTAACATAAAACTTTTCCGATAGCTTATCACCGCTCCATACCTGTGTGCTAGTTGTTTGATAGAAACTTAATAAATTTGTAGGATATTCTAAGGTGATAGAGTTTACAGAAGAGTGCCATTCTATTAATCGTATCAAATGCGGCCTAAAAATCAACAAACATCGCATACATTTTCCCTTTTCTTTCATCCATCTTAATTTTAACAACATTGAAAAGATTAAATATGTTGTCGATTGTTGTGTATCACGGCCGGAATCCCGCCTGGCATTCATGAAGAACGTCACTACTTTGCTCCCATATGATGAGTCTGTTGTTTAGGATACCTGTCAATATTTTCACTGCAGCGTCCATAAATGAAAGGTCCCTGTAATTCTCTGGAAGATCTGTATCTTCCTTTTTATGTATAGGGAATATTATTGCATTTGTGAAGCTATCAGGGATGTTTCCGCTTTCATATATAATATTGTAAGCTCTAACTACACACGGTCTGGTCCCGGTGTCTTGTTATCTTTCGCCTTCTTTAGAAGCGTAGTCCCAAGTTTCAGAGACATTTCCTCGTAGTAAGCATTTTTCTTCTTTTTACAGAGGTTTTTGTACATCTTATTATGCAATAAGTACATGCGCTGTTCGTAGTCTGTGTTGTGCTTTAAGTTTTATGTGGTTACAGACATAAAACTTAAAGGACCCTT
Source organism: Leptarthrus brevirostris (assembly GCA_964036015.1). NCBI lineage: Eukaryota > Metazoa > Arthropoda > Insecta > Diptera > Asilidae > Leptarthrus > Leptarthrus brevirostris. The sequence goes on from OZ038373.1 coordinate 15,777,542, forward strand.
TCCTTGCTTTTAAACAAGCTTTGTCAAACCATTTCTTCTTAAACAGTTTCTGCGTTCCCTGTTTCTTTCTTGATGACGCATTGATGGTTTTGGTAACAGTTTGATTTCAGTTCTTATATAGTCGCTATTAGTATCTTTATTTATAATTAGAGTTAACCCATTTGAAAATGGTCAGAATATGGTTCATTGATAATTTCAAATTGTTTATATATGGAACCAGGTTGTAGGTGGTTGCTACTACGATGTCATTAGTTGAGGCTCCTGTAGTACTTATAAATGTAAATTCGCCGTCTAGGTCACCTGGAGTCTGGATGATTACTTGAGGAACCGAGTGCTTCTCTACTTCACCAACGAGGGGCAGCGCAGGACACAAGTGACGGCTGGGGCTGCGCAAGGATCCATACTAGGACCCGACCTCTGGAACGCCTCCTATGATAGCCTACTCCGACTAGAGATGCCGGAGGAAACACAACTGGTTAACTGGCATTAAGCAAAACAGAGGTCGTGGTCCTGACAAAAAAACGGATCCCCACGATCCTCCCTGTGAGGGTGGGAGAGTAGACGGTAGAGTCGAAACCGGCGGCGAGATATCTTGGAGTGACGATTGACACAAAGTTGACCTTCTTTGAACACATCAAGCAGACTGCGGATAAAGCGGCTAAGGTCGTGACAGCGCTCAGCAGACCGATGGCGAACGTCGGAGGGCCCAAGTCCGGCAAGCGCCGACTGCTTATATCACGCTCAAGAAACCTTCGCCCTTGGCCATTAACAGTATTATCTTTAGATTTCCTAGATGCGGTAAGCTTGGTGATGCCATTTTCAGGCAGTATATCTTGCAGTTCCCCGATTATTACAATGTTTTCTGTTGGCAAGCTTTCTATGAATTTTGCCTCGCTCGACTGGTTGTCAGACAGAGACACCTTCTCTGTAAGTAATGGAACTCACTATACTGTCATCGCAGTGGTGAGTGAAGTGAAGACGCCGGTCAGGACTATGTTAGTTCCACGTAGTGCGAGGCGAAAACTGGTATTCGGTGGGTTTGACACTGATTAGCAGGCCAAAACCTAGTCCAACCCAAGCCAAGGTGGAACAGCATACGCCGAGGGCTGCTTGGCTAATGGAGAGTTTAGTCGTTAGTATGCGAACTCTGGATACCAGGCGACCTCCAGTTTCAACTTCTATAAGTACTCAGTTTGAAAACTAAGTACGAATTTTATGAAGAGGATTTTTAGTCTATCAATTTCATAAAATACCAATACTGGTTAAATATGGCTTTATCAGAAAGTTTCCTTTCAATAGACTCTTGGTTTTGACCTTCCGTCATGGATGTTCGTAGTAGAGTACCACGCTGATGATGACCAGCTTGCACTTTCGGGTCGAAACATCCATGAGCGTTCATATTTTTGAGCGATCACCATCCCAAAACAATTTTCTACTCCTATTATGTGGAAGTAAAACAAGTGTTTTTACTTTTTTCAAATTCTCCTTTTTAATTTGTCTTCAAGTTGGTTTATTCCGTTTATCAAAACATGTTCCCTATCCATGAGTGCTTGCACCGTGGCCTCCAGACGTGCGCATTCATTTTTAACCACAGCAAAGTCTTCTATACTGCAGCTATATTATCTTTAGTTGCCAGGCCTTCAGATTTGATAGGCTGCTTTACAACTTCGATTAAAACATTTGTGTCCATCGCCTGAGTTATTGGTTTTTCCTATTTATTAAAAGAACAACTTCATTCAAAAGCCATCAATCCAGGTAGTGTCAGAGCAAATCAAGAATACAAACGAGGTAAGTTTACAGAGTTTTAGAGTTGTGTGCCACAAGGCTTCTTACTACTATCTTTTCTTTTTTTTATTGACCTTCTCAACCGAAGTATTTATTTTATATTTTTCAGGTTCAGCGATTAAGTTTTCATCCACTGGAAAACTCGAACTCATTAATAATGAGAGTAGTGTATTAAAGAAATAACAAATGAAGCAAAACTAGGTGAGTGGAAATTATTTTAGTAGCAATTTTAAAATTTAAAGTATAATCGTCGTATATATAAAACCAATTTATAGAAACCAATATTCATTAAAATACATAGTTTTCTTTGAATGGAATACCAGAAGGTTCTATGTTATAATTTCTCCTATTTTTATTAATTTGAACACTTTGGCTCTTACTATTAAGGAATCAAGTGGAAAGTTGTTAACGTTTCTTTTTAATATTAATTAGCGGTAATGATAGATTCAGATAAAATAATATAAACCTTTATCCTAATGCCGAAAAATTGTAATAATAGATAGCAAAATTTATGAAGTAGTCGACTATCCAACCGTAACTCACCTTACAGATATGCACCTATTTGCAGAGGTAATAGTAACAGAGCATTCCTCATAATATTTTACTAGTACTCCCACATTTCCCAGCAATAACGTCGGTTGTTGGCCTTAGGAAAAGGAAAACCAAAAAATAGAAGCGGTTTAACAACACTTCTTCCTTGGAATTATATTTACGCTACTCTGTAAGTTGACCAGCATGTTGAAATTCTTACATCCTTTGTCTCTCATCTATTTGATATATGTATCCCAATTAAAACTAAACGCATTCGGACGCGGAATTACCCATGTTTTTCACCTGAGGTGCAAGCTGTAATCGCAGAACGTGAATACTTATTTCAATGCTACAAGAGGTGCGTCTGCTTTACAAAATCGCCCGTAATAAAGCTACCGCAGCAATCAAACTGGCTAAACGACACTATTTTAGTGTGAAACTTAGGACTGACCTCGGCCCGCGAGCTCTATGGCAAAACCTTAATACCGCTGGTATTCATGGCAACGATAATATTCGATGCCCTTTTGATTCAGATGAGCTTAATTCTGCCTTTACTGCAACCAATGTGAACCCTATGGATTCAACAAGTATTTTTTCTGCCAACTTACCTGATGCCTCAGTGAATGATCTTGCTGACCCGTTTTATTTTCGAAATGTAAATCTAGATGAATTACTATCTGTGGTGGGCTCAATTAAATCTACAGCAATCGAACCTGACAACTTATCGCCCCGTTTCATTAAGGTACTACTTCCTTTCATTCGCGATTACATCATCCACATTGTGAACACATGTTTAATGTCATCTTCGTTTCCTGAAAGTTGGAAGGCTGCCACTGTGTTGCCCATTGCTAAGAAATCTTCTGCGGTGTCGATATCTGACTTTCGTCCAATAAGCATTTTGTGCTTTCTCTCGAAAATACTTGAAAAGATTATGTCCAAGCAAATACTGGCTTATGTCGAGGGGAATGTATTGCTATCTTGTTGGCAATCTGGTTTCACATCTTTTCATAGTTGTGAGACGGCTGTCTTAAGGGTATCCACTGATAAAAGAAAAGCCTTAGACAATGATCACTTCACAGCTTTAACATAACTGGATTTTTCTAAAGCTTTCGATTGCGTTGACCGACCAAAGCTTACTTATTTACAAATTACACACGTATTTCAACTTTAGCTCGTGTGCTGCCTCTATGAAAGCATGTTTCTTGCCAGATCGTTCCTAAAGAGTGCAGATCGATGTCGTAATTTCTGTTCCTTTGGTTCTTTCACGTGGCGAACCACAGGGACAATACTGGGACCGCTTTTATTCAGCCTCTTCATCAATGATGATGATGTTCATGTCTATTTAGGTAGGCCTATTGGGCTCCTTGAGGACTGTATCGAACGTATAAATGGCGATCTTGGTAGAATATATGATTGGTCAATTGCGAACAGATTACTTTTACACCCCGGAAAGTCTTACTCTATCATGTTTTATACTAATCCTCTTGTTTTGAGTAATGCTCCACAGATAATCTTAAATGGTTCTCCAATGCCTTTCCTAAGTAAAGTAACTAGTCTTGGTATTATTTTGGGGCAAGAAATGAACTGCTGTGAAAAAAAAGTGCGAGGATTGACAAGATATATGCTGGATTACGCAGACCTGTGTTGTCAGTTTATATTATCCCGAGAAGTACTCGTACCCATTTTAATTTCAGGAGCTTGGTTTTTCCTCACTTAGACAGTCACTGTGCACATCGACTAGAGGTCACTTTCAACGACTGTATTAGGTTTATTTACGGACTACGAAAGTTTGACCATATCACACCTTTCAGATTAAGCCTAGTCGGATGCAGTGTGGAGTTTTACCTCAAAAGACGAGCGTTGCTGTTTCTATTCAAGCTGCTTAAATGGAACAAACAACCATACCTTCGTGAAAACTTCAACACAATAGATTCTTAAAAAACCATAGAAATAATTCAGTTGAACCCGTCCCTTAACCTTAGAATTTGCTTTAAAAAATGAAAACATTTAAAGAGGAAAAAAAACGAAAATTTTTTTTTTTTAAAGATCCACTACTTCTATATTATTCCTTTGAGCCCTAAGCCCAGAAAAATATTCCTCAGTGTAATCGAATCCAACTTTATGAATAGAATCGATAATAAAATAAGGTCCGTTCAGCCCTAGTTGCATTTGAGGCCAATCGTATAAGCTATGAGCCTCAGGTTTTCCTGTAGCAGCAAACGATGTCCACAGTTCAACCATCATTCGAGCTAAACGTGTTTCGCGCTTATTCAAATTCTTCAGTTCAGAGTCGCTCTCCTGTGGAAATAGGAAGACGTCGTCATCTGTTAGCTGGACTACATAAACGTTGTCCTGACACTGCAAACGACTTTCCTCAGGATTGTAATTGAACGCATAAAGATAAGATTTTCCACCCTTGGCAGTATTGTGTTTGAGAGCATTTAAAGTTGCGTCTTTAATTGGGATTGAATATATCTGAAAATAAATTCATAGAAAACATAGAAAACATCGACATTTTAAATACGATTGTCGAATATTTACATCGATTACGGTCGGTGCTAAGCTCTTGATAAAATTTGCTGTAAAAATCTTTTTTGGGAACAATTCGCTTATATATTCTGCCTGTTCACCATTTGCTGGCACTTCCAGAATTAGAACGTCTTTGAATATATTTGCTCCTTCAGCAATATCTTCTTCCAGGGTTGAGTTTTTATGCTTTCCTAAAAATTTAAAAAAAAACTCAGTCGTTTCTTTCAAAGTATTTCTCCAACTACCAACTTTTTTTCGTTACAAAATCTTTTTCATCTGACTCTTCACTAGAGTCTGATGTAGTTTTGGGCGTAGGATTTTTACCAAGATTTCCCAAGAAATCCAAAGCACAAATCGAGGGCTGTTCAACAACACCACCGATGGTCGGGTATACGCGGTATTTACGCTTTTTCAGCAGAGCTTTTGGTTCTTCGGGAAGAACTCCATTTGGATCGCCAACAACTATGAACGGAACTGTATGCTCTGCATCGTCGTAATTATTCTAAACAGTACACCAACAATTTCAGTACAATAGTAAGGCAATTATCTAAATGTTAGTATACCTACCACATAACTCTTATATGCCCGAAGAATTTCAACAGTGCTGGCTGTTTTTATATCCCTACTTATTTCCGGAATGTCCTCCGAATGAATTTTTAAGGACTTTGCAATTTGCTTTACCATCTCCAGTGGATCTTTGTTAATTATATTTGGTAGGAGAGCTGATCCTGATTGGTAAATCACCTTATGGAACAACGACTCTTTTTCCTGTTTTTTTTAGTAAGAATTAGAAAAAATTATTTTGTCAAAACTTCAAGTGCTATCTTACCAACAATGGAGTCATGGTCAAAATATGTATAATAGCCGCAGAGTGGTACTGGCCGAAAATTGTCACGTTATTAGGATTTCCTCCGAAATGAGAAATATACTTTTGAATCCAACGAAGAGCTTCAATAACATCAAGAATTCCAACATTTCCTGGAATTTCATTTGTCATCGATGACAAAAATCCGAATACTCCAACACGGTACTGAACGGAAACAAGCACTATATCTTCTTCCAATAAATATCCCGGATGACTTAAGTCGTTTGTATTTTCTTCCTTAATGAGATCATAGCCTCCCAAATGGACCATTACTGTCGCATTTGCACTAATCTAAAAGATGTACAATGATTAATCTATTCGTTAAAAAAAAATTTTAAAAAGTAATATTACGTTTTTTGTCGAAACTGTAAGGAATAAGCAATCTTCCTGAATTGGTGTATTTTCCAATTCATACAAATCCAGAGATTTTAGTGACGGGCAATCTCCAATATTTTTTGTCCCATCATAGACTTCATCTTCGCCAGGCAAATAAGGAGTTGGTGGCTGTAAGTTTAAAGGCATTATTCGATTTCATGAAAAATACTATTTAAAAGTTAGAAACATTGTGATAAAAATTAGTTTTAACTTAGAAAGCACTTACTAACACCATAAACTACGACTGTTTGACTTCAAAGTAAAGTAAGGCATACTTTTATGGAATCAAATAAACCATATTTCCAGAAAAATTTGATGTTTAGTGACGTAATTTATCTACTATAAATTGGACGGCTTCCGATGATGGAATTCGGTCTTCAGCGAGCTTGAAATAAGTGCTAGCATGAGCGTTCTGACAGTTTGTTGCAAATCGAAACCATAAAGGTTATACTAGGGTTTTTGCGATATAACTATAAGAAAAATTTAAAATCAAGAGACGGGGAATTTCGGAGGTTTCATCCGAAATCCCCCGTAGATCTGCTATTGAATGGTACTCCCCCCCCCAACACCATCAATTTTTGTTTTCTAAATAAATGTTCGGTAAAGATATCATTGGTGAAAGTATTATTTTCAAAATAATAAATGTATAAGTTATTCATCAACAACGCCATTTGAACTATTCGCTACAGAAACATTTTTCCATGTTTTTTTTTTTGAAAAGTAGTAAAAACCCAAGCTCCAGACGTGTTCAATCTACAACACGCAATTTTCAAAATCCAAAAAATTATACTAGTCGCTATAGTTTCTTCATAGGTTCCACCAAAATAGAAGAATTGTATTATTGTTATAGTACGATAGGAGGTCCAAAAGTCCGCGGAATGAAGAGGAAGGGGCGGGGTTAAAAATTCTCACCGTTCACCTCGCTAATTAGGGACTCAACATGAGCATATACGCGAAATTTCAAGTCTATGATATCATTCGTTTAAAAGTTATCGTCCTTCAAAGAAGTCTTTTCGGAATAAAACCGCAACTATGGAAAAAATTGAAGTTCCCGCCGTGATAAAGCTCCTAACAAAGCAAGGAAAATCTGCTCAGACTATAATGATGAGATGAAAGTCGTTTATGGTGATCAGTGCCCTGGTAAAACCATGAATCACAAGTGGCATAGTCTTTTTAAACATAGTCGAGTGTCGATTGATGATGATCCACGCCCTGGACGGCCGATCGAGGCCACCTCGTCAAACATCATCGAAAAAGACGAAAAATTAATATTAGAAGATGCTTGTCTGAAAAATAGCATTAGTTCGTGTATCAGATACCATCATTTTGAGAATTCTGCATGGTCATCTAGGCATGACTAAAGTCAGTGCAAGATGGGTGTCCAGAATGCTCACGCCGCCGCAGAAGCAACATCGAGTCGACTCGTCTAAGAATTTTTTACAACTGTGTGGCGACGAACCCACCCCGATTTCACCGGGAATGAAACCTGGGTTCATCAAAATTTTTCAACGAAAATGAAGTCAAAGAGGCTATTTCGGCCCATTTTGAAAGCAAGGACAAAAATAATTTTTTTGATAGTATTGCGAAATTAATTTCAAGATCTAAATAATGTTTTGAGCTTATGGGAAATTATATTAAAAATGATGATGATGATGATTTGATGATGGCGCACGGACTGTCGCTGGCCATTAGTAAGACGGAGGTCGTTGTCCTGACCAAAAAGAGAATCCCGACCATCCTTCCAGTGCGAGTCGGAGAGGAGACCATACGAACGAGACCATCGTTGAGGTACATCGGCGGTACATGACACGCCAATGACACCAAAATGAGTTTCTTCCAGCAGATAAAGCAAACTGCAGATAAAGCAGCAAGCGGCGTCACATCACTGAGCAGGCTGATGGCCAATGTGGGAGGTCCAAGCTCGAGCAAACGTCGCCACCTGATAACAGCAGTACAGTCAAGCCTACTGTATGGTGCGGAGGTATGGGCGGAAGACCTTAGTAAGTAGCAATATCGAAAGAGACTTGGCCAGGTACAAAGGCGCGCAGCCCTGGTGATTGCAGGGGTCGTTTCCATCAACCTGCTCGCCAGGGAACGAAGGGCGACCTATCTCAGGAAGGCAGAAATGGAAAAGGCAACGGTGCGCAGAAGGGAAAGGTGGAAACAAAGGTGGAAACAAAAATGGAGAGAGGAGAACAGGGGACGATGGATCGATAGAGAGCATGGAGAGGTAGGTTTTAACATAACCCAACTCCTGAGTGGCCATGGGTACTTTCGTTCGTATTCCCGAATGGGAAAAGTTGTGTCACCGGAGTGCCTCTATTGCCCAGGCCAAACGGACACCGCAGAACACACTTTCTTTGAGAATGGGCTCCCGAGAGGGAAGCGCTAAGAGTCCACCTAGGAGGGGCGATCTCCCCGGAAACTATAGTCCAAGGCATGATCGCCGAAGAAGAAACCTGAATCTCACAGTCAGGTACGCGGAAGATGTGCTGCGCAGGAAAAAGAAAGACCTAGACGAGCAGGCCGCCGCAGATGAGATGGTCGCCTGACGGGCTAAAGGAAAGGTCCTAGCTTGAAGTAATGTGGAAAACGGTTCCAGGCTAGTGTCCAGAGAGCAAGGGAGGTGTTTTAGTCGGTAGTCGGTGCATAAAGCATTTCACCTCCCTAAAAAAAAAAATACTGCTCCTACCATACACTTCAAGAAAGCTTTCTCTACTAGAATACCAAGTTGACAGAAGTGAACAGATTGTCAGCGGGCACCAATGGCAGGTATACCGATCTTTATAAATGGTGGAGAACGGTGTGGGGGCTGTGGTTTTCTCCGACCGCCTCAGGATACGAAACTCATATAGAACCTTTGTAGTGTATTTCAAGCAGAGGTTCTGACTATTTAAAGGGCGGCAGGAGTATTGCTGTCGCACAAGGAGCTACAAAATCTTATTGAAATATGTTTGTATAGTGATAGTCCATCCAGGCGCTCGACTAAAACCTAGTTAAATCGCTGCTGGTGTGCAAATATCTTAGGGGGACTTACACGAGGTGGTTCTCTGCTGGGTAAACGGTCATACTGATGTTTGGGGTAATGAAGCAGACTAAAGGCTTCACAAATAGATGAATGCATAGGCCGACCTCTAATATCTGTAAAAAGAGAAATCGTCAAACACAGTTTAAGGGAAGCCGCCGAAATCTCCGTAATATCACTGTGGTTATAACGAGTCATTGCCATTTTTGCGTGGCTTCGCATGCGCATTCCTGCCAATGATATCTGTCGGAGTTGCTCAGAAGAGGAGAAAGTTGAAAGAATTCTGCATTTACTTTGCGTACGTCTGAAACTAGCCTGGAAAAGATTTCAGGCCCTTGGCAAGTACTTCCTTAATGGACTTAAAAACCAGCGTGAACTTGAAGGACCTAACCAGGTTCATCAATAACTCTGGCAGGTTTAATTAAGCACTCTGTTTCCACTTTTTCCCATTATAAATATGATGATATATTAGGATCTCTTAATTTTGACATAATTTTTGATTAAAAAACGGTTTGTACAGAAACCATTAAAACCCGAAGCGGCTAGCTTTAGTGAGTAAGAATGTAGGACTGCAATGCATTTTATGATAAAATATATTTCGAAAGTGCCGCACGGCAAGGCGCATTATCATAAAGTAAAATTCGGTCCTGCGAATATGTTACCAACCGTAATCTTTTAGGAGTTTCTCAAGTCCTATCATAGTTAATCACACGTTTAACGAAGTTTGTCGTTGTTTAGGGAACCCATAAATGGGAAAAATAGGGTTTATTTTTGCACTTTATTTACTTAGTTTCTCTCACACTAACTTCTTATTGTTAAAAGTTTCGTGAAATTATGTATAAGCCCTACTTACCAAGAATCTCATTTCATCACTAAGCGGTTGGGCGTATCTAATATCATGAAAAGTTAAAAATTTCTTCTTATTCCACACTGTCTCCTGAGTAACACCTAAAATTTTCATATAATCCGGAATGTGAATATTCGGCATTGGTTTTTTCACTTTTGATGAGCACACTTGAATACTACAAAGCACAAAAAGTGCTAAAATTAAACAAATTGATTTCATCCCGACCCACTGAATTGCAAACGAACACTGAAAATCATGAAAACAGACAATTTTAAATGATCCACGCGAAAATTGCTTCAGTTATCTCAGTAAAAGCAAAAAAAAAAGTGCACACACATTAGACAAGGTCAATTTGAGTTCAAAATTTATTTTCATCACAAATAATACAGAATTCAAAAAAAATGTCATATTTTCCGTACTCAATTTCTGACCCATTACCACTATCACTGATAAGGATATCTCTAGCTCTGTGCCTTTAATAGGCGCGAATGTTAATTATTCTGGCGAGCGATTCGACGGAAGCCTTCATCTAAATTTTAGTGAAAATTTTAAATTAGTCGAAATCGCGATTGCTTACGAACAAGATGAAAATCTTTCTGTTTGCTGTAGCACTAGTGGTGCTTTTCGGACGTATTGATGTATCCTTTAGCAAGGAAATTCCGAATCCAGTAATTAACGTGACTGGTCTGGGATCGTACAGTGGCAGCTGGTCAAGGACTAAATGGACTATGCAAAAATATGCTCAATTTATTGATATTTCGTATACAGAAGAAACTAAGAGATTTCAGGTATGCATTTGTTTGATATTCTTATTTGACCCTTCTTCAATGTTATAGTGGTATCACTAATCTGATTCCAGAATCTGATACAGTGTGTTATTAAATTTTAAGCAAAACCACAACTTGCATAAATACGGATTTACTTAATTTAACCAAAATATTAAAATTTTACCAAAATCCACAGCCGAATTCGCTCATTTTATCACAATTAAGTCGAAATTTGTAAAAGTTTTAATATTTATTTTATTATTAAAGCGAAAGCATAAGAGTATGTTTTCATTTCAAGGAGAGAGGTGGAGTGAGTCATACACACAATTTTTTTGGCCAATAATATGCCTCGAGGGCTAATACAAATTTAAAAAAATAAATCAGTTTGTAACGTAGTTGGGGTTCTTCGGACTTGGCGGATTAATTAAGCCACTTTTTTTCAATAACAAGTGCTTACAGTTTTTATTCACTTAACTTAATTAGTTCGATTCACAATTTTCTGGCCAATATTTCTCTCTTCATTCGTTCTTTCGAAACACCACTGTCGTTTTGGGTACCTTCAGTTGAGCCATACTTCAATCAATCACTTTTCTTCCCCGCAGAAACAGCATATAAACTTACGACGGACAACGGTTCACTGTAGCGTCGCTGTTTCGGTCAGCACCTATCTTCAATCCAAATTCTTCTTCTTCTGTTGCAATTTTCACAATCAGTCTTCCTCGTCACATACCTTGAAAGGGTTGATCTCCTTTGCTTCCGTCAATGTCGTCGTAGATGACCTTCCTGGCTGCATGTCCAGCATCTAGGACGACCACGGTTGACCTAGGTTTTATATTCAAATGTTGAATGATGATTATTTTATTCACCTCGTCGGTAGATAAAGTCTAATCAGGCTAGCAAGTTCGTTAGAACAATGGCCATGGACATAGCGATAGAAGAGTGAGAGACAACCGACATTCCGTCGATGCTCCAGAGAGTTAAGGCCGTCATAGGTTGAGGAATCGCCAATAAGTTTAATATCCTTACGCTGGACTTTGTCTAACGCGGACAAAGCGGTGTGTCCGGCTTTTACCCAAATATAGGAATTATATTCAAGGCTAGGCCTACTGTGAGATTTGTAGATCAGCGCTAAGTCAGGTGGGGTGAAATATTTCTTACATCTCTGTAGAAAACCCAAGCATTTTATCGCACTTTTGATGATTGCAAATATATGATCAGTCCAGTTAAGATTGCTGGATATCTCAATACCCAAGATGTTTAGGTAGGGTGAATTGGGTATATTCACTCCATCAACTAAAATGAATTGAGGGCGAACTGGGCGTTTTTTCAGGGACATTAAACAGCATTGAGTTTTTGATGCATTAGTCGAAACACGATTTGCTCTGCTCCAAGCGTGTACCATAGAAATTTCGTTGTTTAATGATCCAAACATGCGTTCTCGATTGACTCCTGTAGAATTTCCACGTGAATTTATTACAGAATCAAATGAAATCAAGGGTGCTATCGTCGGCAAAACTATGGATAGGATTGAGAGCAAGGGATAAAAGATCATTAATAAAAAGAAGAAATAAGGTTGGTAAAAGAACTGAACCCTGAGGTATACCGGCATTTTTTTCGTAGGAATCAGATGTAACTCCGTCAATTACTACACGGATTGAACGGTCTGACAAGAAACTCTCTATCCATTTAACGAGGGTAGGGTGCAGACCAAATGTTACAAGTTTGGCTAAGAGGCCAGCATGCTCTACTCCAGTGATGTCCAAACCTATGCCCGCGGGCACGTGAGCTTTTGAGCTTTTAAATTCGTATACGCACTTGTTTGGCTGTATTCGATTTCTTGTTTTTGCGTTTTTTAATTAATAAAGCATACAAAAGTTAAAAAAAATCGTCATATTTAAGTAGTTTTGTAAGCGATTATACAATACCTTAAGATATACAACCTTTTGCAAATATTTTAAGGTTCTAAATTAACTAAGCAGTACGAAATGCTTCTAGAGCTTTTAAGCTTTCTTCACATTAAGTAGTGTGAGTTTGGCCATCACTGCTCTACTCTATCAAAAGCCTTTGAAATATCAAGAGCGACGATTTCGGAATCACCAAAATTATGAAGACAATGATTGCAACGTTCCATTAGAGCATTTAATAAGTCTCCGGTTGAGCGGCCAGCGCGGAAACCGTACTGGCAACCGTTGATGAGATGGTTATTTTCTAGATCGAAGTTAGTGCAATTGGTCTGTAGTTTGAGGGGTTGCAGGCCTCTCCTTTTTTAAGTATCGGCTGCACATGAGCAAGTTTCCATGCACTTGAAAACATTCCTGTTGGATATGACAGGTGAAAAAGCTTTTGCAGAGGCTGGTACCAAATGATACTTGCTACCGCGAAAGTGGACGCTCCTAAACTTGAAATTTAATACTTGGTACTTGCGTCCCTGAATGTGTTTAAACCCTAACTCTCGATATCCAGTCAGACAGCGCAAACAGATGAAGCGTATTTACAGCCTATCCACTAGATTTCTTACATAATATAGTTTCAATTTCAGAACGCACTCGCATTCTCACTGTCTCCACCAACGTTTAGAATCGCTAATTGATCCTAATTTATTTGCCAGCTTTTTTATTTTTACATAACTCCTTAAAAATTTTATTTGTTTTTAAGTAGTTAGTTCTCGCAAGGTAAGAGTTTGTTTTCCTAAACAAATTGAGCCATTTAAAAGAACGATTTCTAGCACGTAAACATTCTCCATCAAACCATTTCTGCTTATATACAATAGCTGTTTTGCCTTGTTTTCTTGCTGCCCTAATTATTACCTCATTTAAACTTTCAATGGACTGTAACAAAACATTATTAGGAGTTTCCGTACATATATTGGTGATCATTTCTTTGTATTCACTGGTATTTTGGATACTCCAATTAAGTTTTGGTAAAAGCGCTAAATTTTTTTCTTTCCTATTTAGAGCTGTGCTAATATTCAAATCAAGGCAGATAGAGAAGTGATCAGAGTAGATCTCATCTTGAATATTAAAACCTATTACTTGACTTATAATGCTAACAGACACTGCTACATAATCATTTACAGAGGACCCATTACCGCCGATATACGTCATTCTATCATCAAGATCCTCATCAGTTCGGCCATTGAGAATAATCAGGCCATATTCCTCACACAATTCCAAAAATTTATTTCCTCTATTATTAACTAATAAATCAGACGATTTTCTATTGTTTCCAACATGTGGGCCTAGATCTATTTCATCAGATAATGATTGTTCCTGCCCTACTCTTGCATTAAGATCACCAAGGATAATTAAGCTGTCGTTATTGATTTCTTCAATGCATTCGGCAAAGCCGTTAAAATCATTTTCCCAATTGTTACAATTACTGTACGATGGTATTAAAAGGAGATGATGTGCATAGTGTTTTAATTTAATATACGGTCGGCTATTGGCCCACAAATAACAGCATAAGGACATAGAAACTAGTTCATTTTTAATGCCAAGAAGCCAGCCGCCACTTGCTCTACCATAGCGTGAATTCCTCGATGCGCTGACCCAGCATAAACTGTAGCCGCCAAAATATTTAGTAAACGTATCGTAGTTGCCATCCTGTACATGAGTTCCAAACAAGCAAAATAAATCAAAAGATTTTATGTATTTAAAAAATCCGGGAATAATCAATTTGCTGCGTAAACCCGCGATATTATAAGATAAAATCCTAACAGCATTTCTCTTCTCATCCTCACTAAAATTCAAATAAGTTTGCCTTAATTCTAAACAGTTTAAACTATTACTAACACTGCTACTATCCACAAATTCAAAATCTTTCGTATAACTAACATCTTGACAGACGGACAACTCCTATTTACTTTGATTTGGCAAAACTATAGCTTCCATATGTTTATTTATTTCAGAATATTTACTAACATCCTTCTCATACTTGTAAACAATCCCTTTCGCTTCTTCGCTTTTTCTAAACAGACTATCAATTACATCAACGACGAAGTTACTTCCTATTTTTCTGCCATGTAAAGTACTGACCATTTATGGTCAACTTGTCATCTCTAACAACTATTTTAACTTCATTTTCCAAATTTAACATATCACGCCTAATTCCAAATAGGGTTCTTCTTTTTGCTCGCACCAAGTTGGTATAATCTATGTGTATAATAGGTCTGTTCCCGTACCTGCAGAGGTTATAAGCGCTTCGCAGAAAATTGCAGAATACTGCAGAAAAGTGTTTCCGTATTCACTTCTCCAAGAAGATTTTGCCTACGTCAAAACTTCTCCTTCTCCAATATGCTTAATATGCTTAAAAAATCTTCTTTCTGTCAAAGTGACAACTGCCCAAACGTCAATTGACTAAATTTGAAATTTGTGAAAACTTTTATAGAGTTTTATATCCTAAAAGTTAAGCGTCGGATTAGGGAAGTGAAGTAGTCTATAAGGAAAAACTGTGATTGTTTAATTTCCATAAATAGAAAAAGATTTGTTTCTCCAAAAAAAAAATCTTCTTCTGCTTTTTCAGAAAATTGCAGCTGGTTGTTCCCGTATTGAAGTGAATTCACCCCCACCACATAAATAAGTAAACTGCAGCCAGCTGCAGCTGCAGAAGTACGGGAACAGACCTAATGTATTCAGTTCCCTTTAACTTTTTGACGTTGCTTAAAACCTCGTAAACTTTAGATGTTGATTGGAATTTAACAAGGCATGCAGATTATTTCCCAGAGCCAGAGCCAAGTTTAGTAACCCGTGATATTCCGAGTTCACCGGTTGAACCCAAAATTTCTTTACAAAAATTGTTAATGGTGTTTAGTAGATTACTATTGTTTTCATCTGTAACTCCTCTAAATATAAGATTTTGAAATCTACTTTGTGCCTCAATGCGATCCATTCTTTCATGTAACTCTTCGTTTTGAGATAATTTGTGTCATTGCGTCCAGTAGCTCACGTTTAGTTAAATCACCTACCTTCCCTGGTTCAATCATTACACGCGACCGTTTGACGAAATTTGTTTTACTCAGTGGAGTATTATCAGGGGAAGGCTGATCTGCGCGTCTTTTGTTGGGTGTGTTTACCTGTGGTGTCTCCGTAAAATTTAAGTAATCCAAGTATGTTGATGTTGTTCTGTTTAAATTGTGCCAGATGTGATGTTCTAGTTATATGATATTCCCAGGTTTGACACAATCAGTGGTCCAGAGTGTTGTATCGCAGCGTAATCCGGAAAATGTGGATAATTAGTTTTTTACTCTCAATATTTCAATTGCTTCAACAGATGCATATAATGAGTAGTAGCAACATGTATTTTTACCTTTGCAAAATATTCAAGCCTCCAGTAAAAGGACAAGTTGCAAAATGGCGCACAGATAGTTTTGGCTGCCCAGTGAACCTTTATTGTTAGTTTTGTGAATATTAGGCAAATCCCAAAAAGATCTTCAATAGCTGGATAACAGTGAAGCCCTGTAAATATGTTGACCAACAAATTAGCTATTTTTATGTCCTAATTTACAAACTATACATATATATATAAATTGAATAAAATATTTGCTGAATTTTGTACTTATGACACTTCTTAACCGCTTAAACAAGGTTCCCAATCTCCAAAAAGAAACAATAACTCACTAATAATTTGATACAGAATGAGTCTTGGCTTTGTGTTACAGGAAAAAAATAGGGCATGCAAAATTAGATATGCCAAGAGATTCGTGCTGTCATCTGAGTCGTCAGCAAACCGTCATATTTAAGACGTGCCTGTCGGTCGAGTTGTTGTTGAAAGACGATTGCGATCGTCTTCTATTTATGTTACCTATCGAAACCAAACTAAACATTAGATCTTTCTACCTTTTGGACCACTACAGAATTTTTGGTTCATGGTAACAGATACAAGCACGATAAAAACACAAACAACTAAACGTATTCTAGTGCTCCTTTATATATTCTTCCGGAAAAGCATTTAGTTTAGTTTTAAGATGGGATTAGTAGCACTGTCGTAAAAAATCAATTCTAATACTGCTTCACTGCACCCTGTAAAAATGGTCGAACTGAACCTCTTTCCATTTAAGGTCGATTCCGAACCATGCGCGTTACTCTACAATCCTCAATGTCCTTTTATCGTGGTCTGATGTGAGTAAATAACAACTACGGCTCCCGCGAAGAAAACCAACACGTTATACCTACATCACCAACAAATAAACAATACTAACAAGACGAAGTTTTTTCCATGAAAACAAACATGGAACGAACCGAAATGTACAGGTGAATGAAGTGTAGAATCGTATAGAATATATAGCATAAGGGGGTCATAGCTTAACTATAAGATTTATTTTTAAAACCTTTTTTGATTCCCATTTGTAAAAATTTGTTTCAGCCACCAGTACCTGTAAAACCCTTTGAGGAAACCTATGAGGCTACCGATGGAAAAGGAGTGTGCTTGTCTGTTAAAGACATTATCCAGTACGGAAGCTATTATAATAATGATTGGGAAAACTGCCAATTTCTATCAATCTACACAAAGTCGGTAAGTAACATAGGTCAAATACTAAACAAAAATATTGCCCAACTCCATTGATCAGTTAAGCGCTGACAGCAAAAAGGCAGTCATGGTGTATATTGCTGGTCACGACCTGGAGGAAAGTAGTACTAGTGACGGTAGCCCTGACTATCTTCTTGAAGAAGACATAGTTCTTGTTGTAGTACAATTTCGAGTAGGACCGTTTGGTTTTTTGTCCACTTTAACTGATGATATTCGCGGTAATGTTGGAATCTTGGATGTAATGGAAGCGTTACGTTTCGTCAAAAAGTACATTAAATATTTTGGAGGCGATGAAGAAAACATTACAGTTTTTGGACAATACAAAGCTGCAGCAATCATTCACTTCATTCAAATGACTGAACCGTTTGTAAGTCTTTTTAAGTTTTTGTTTTACTTCGTCAATAATATTTCTTTTTCATTGGTTTTAAGAGATTGGAAAAACTGTTCCAAAAAATGATTTTGCATTCAGGTTCAGCACTTATGGAAGGCCTTTCAACAGACGATCCCGTCGAAATTGCTCAACAAATCGGAGAGTATCTTGAATGTAAGGAATTTAAAGAAGTTGGTCCGCTTAGTGAGTGCTTAAAGGCTGCAAGTATGTCGGATTTAGCAGAAGCGTACATTAAATATATGGTGGGCCTACAAACATTATATAAAAAAATAGAAACTAATCTTTAATTTTGATTAACAGGAAGAAAATCCAAGAATACCTTACATCACAATTGGTGGTCCTAGTGGTTTAATGGATGATCCAATTAATGAAGTTGCTGAGTATGCGGAATTCGATGGAGTAAGTGTTATGGGAGGCACTGTAAAACATCCAGCCGTAGGGGTAGGACGTAAGTATATTCGTCACACACACCAACGTAGATATATCTTTTTTATTTTCATAGCAATGAAATCGTTCATGTCATTCGATTTGATTACACAAGAATTTGCTGCAGCAATTATTTTTGAGAATAAAGCTTTGGAAGACTATAAGGAAATAATCAAGAACAAATTTCCTCTTGTCGCTTTCAAGGAAATTTTTGAAAGAGCACTCTGGCCAGCAAGCGTGGATGTAAGTACAAAACCAAAATTATTCAACTTTCTCTGACTTTCTGTATTGATTTTGATAGCTAAACAGTCTTGACATTAAAGAAGCAACTGGAAAAGCTCTCAAGTATATCTCAACGAGTAATATAACAACGTACATGTACATGTTTAACTATCACGGATCTAGTCATCGTCTTCCACTTGTCGAAAATAATGATGATTTCGGGACGGTCGCTTTAGGGGATGACAATATCTACTTATTCCCGGGATCCGAAACACTAAACAAAAATGACAAAAAGATGGCAAAAATAATGACTAAGCTATGGACGTCGTTTGCTATAACATCCCATCCGCAAGCTCCTGGCTATGTTGATTATTGGCCAGCTGTTATCAAGGATACAATGGGACCATATCTTAAAATTGACAATATTATTGAGATTGGATGGAACTTCCCTGAAGAATTCTTTACAACAGTTTTGGAATCAAAGCATCAGTTGGAAAGTGTTTAGATTTTAAGGTACAAATCTCATTTGTTATAAACGAATGCTATGCTTTTAATGTTTGTATATTTTCCTGTGGTGTTATTTCTTCCATCCTATCCTATCGCTGTATCTTGTAGTATTTTGTATGTTACTAGTTAGACAAAAATTTAAGTAGACTTAAGTTTTCATCTATAGCAACCCTTACAATTAGTAAAGGACCAAATGAGGTTCATAATAACTAGTATAAAATTACTTAGAGGCAAGGGTCTGCGTCCATTGGTGGATGGGATATATAATCAAAGTTCTCATTGATCTCTGATTTTTAAGGAATGAGCGACTATGAAAACCACCTTTTCGGGCGGTTAAATATATTTAATAGCAACTGATTTTTGCGAGTGTTCCCAGTATGCTGAAGACTTCTTTATTCGACATCTCTCTCTGGTTCCCTGATCCCCTTGTGGGGCATAGGACGGGAAGAGAACTTCAACCGATGCGAGACAACGATTGCACGTGGACTTACATTTTAAATTGAATTCCGAACCACTGACATTAATCTTTTTATCGTGATCTGTTGTCAGGAGAAAACAACCATGGGTCGCCGCCGGGTGGGTTATTGGCCATACATGTTATTAAATCATGTTCCCAACACTAAAATCTGCAATTTTTACTGTGAAGTTCTATATTATGCAACATTAGATTTCAATTTGTAGCAGTCACTAAAGGTGTTAGCTCATATCCATACGACCAAGGGAGGATAATATCTTTCTTCCACACAAATTTAAAAGAAGAAAAAACAAAGAGAGATTTACAAAACTTTTCAGATTTATTAAGCCTTTCGTTACAATTGCATACGACAATATAGACTCGGAGTTTTAAAACCACCAATTTATTCGTCCCCAATTTGTCAAAACCCAAGATTGATAATCTGATTACCTGGACTGAGGCCCTAAATTCCACCACCATGATCTCTCTTGCAGGGTTACTCTAGTATCCAGAATATTATATGATATTTCTGCTGTGGCTTCAATGATTGTAGCTCAGTTTTACCAGCTTTCGATGACACCCAACGTTTGGTAAAGGTAATCAAGAGTAATCCCATGTAGGATATAAGAAAGAGCAAGCCAAACCTAAGTTAGTGCCAATCCTTCTAAAGCCTGACCCAAGTATTTGCAATGACGCTGATAATTTCGTGCGAGCCCTGATATCCAAGATTGGCCCAATGCCTGTACTTAAGTTTGGCCCAGAAAAATAGCCTAAGATCAATATTGAAATCTGCTCCAAGGTTGGTTAAGCCCTGCTCAGAGACTTCTTCGATACAAACCAAGCTTTGCAGTGAGATACAGTGAGTAACAACATTGTTACCAAGGAACTTTGCACGAATTTTATTATTCTCAGAATATTTTTTGTGATACCAAATCTAATAATTAAGTTAATATTAACACAAACAATTTTCTCGTGATACCTAACTAACAATTTATGAATAATAAATAAGAAAAGGTTTTTATTTACTAACATGTAACATTATAAAGTTAGGTATTGAAAGAGACTAGTTTAGAGTGGGGCAAAGCCTGAAAATCCAAATGGTGGCAGTAAAATCTTGACTGGAGCTTGGGCGTAGACTAAAAACCAATCGTTGGCTTTTGGTTCTTAACTCAGGCTTGGGTATAGACTAGAAACCCGGGATCGATATTCATTGCTTAGCCGTAGCTTCGCCAAAGTTTGGCGACTAGCTAACCAGGGTATGATTTTTAAGATAAGGCTTGGGCCAGTACTACTAAAAATTCTGAGCTATTGATTGCAATAGTAAGTACCACCGACAGGACTTCGAATGATGCTGATATTATCTTTCTACCATCTCCAGCTTCATAGGACGGGGGCTCCAACAGCTGTTATTCTACTAATGGAATTTTCGAACACTATGTTGATGGTGTTAATACTGTTTCTCCTGATCCATCGGTCTGATTCCCAATGCTGGTGCCTCCATCATGTATTATCACTCTGAGACTGGTTAAGCTATGCAAATGAATTATACTTTCCAGGATACATCTGAAAACATTTAAAAATGATGTTATTGCTCACATTTTCCATCGGTAATCATCGAGATTGATGCTCCTCCTCGGCTTATCTTAAGGTTGAGGTTCCTGAGGATGTTTTTACTGCCGCGATTACTCCCGATACATGGCCGTATATAGAATTCTTTGATTCTAGCTTCGTTGAGTGCCCTCGTGATCGTGAGACTGATTTATGTCGCCATTGTTTATATTGCTCCTGGCTAGCCGCCTGATTAATATAATTCTTTCACGTCACTTGTTGAGAATCTTATGGATTAAATACTGTCGTCTGATAAATTTGTTCTTTTGGGTGACTTTAACCTACCGTCTATTAGCTGGTGATATTCCAGCGATGACGACTGGTTGCTGGCTTTGTTCATTGCTCCTCCTGTGATGTCTGCTTCCCTTGTCAACAATATTTTTACTCCTGACTTCGGAAATTTTCTTATGTACACAGGTATATAGGTGTAGCGCTGTTTGGCGCCTATGATACGTAAATTGTCTTATCAACCAGCGCTAAACGTTCTCATCACTTTTGACCACTTTTGGTGGTTGATTTTTATTCTAATATGCCTTCGGATGCTTCAATTTCAACAGAACTGATTTTTCAAAACTGCACTATTGCGTTTTGAGTTATGACTGATCTCTTATTTAGCTTAAAAGTGGCTAATAATTAATTACCTGAAGTGGAAAATTTTACGAAGCCGGAGACAGTTTTAAGCCGCAACCGGTTGACAGATTCGCCAATTGCCGTGAGACAAGATTTCTCCGAACTCAGGCACTAAGGTGCAGACCGATTCAACAGAATAAAATCCCTAGATACCACCTCTCATTAAACACAATTTAGTACTAGCGCAGCGGTGGCAGTTTTGTTCACTGACTCTTAGGAACAGAGGTTGGTGCCCTGCCAGAATTCCAAAAAATGTGCCCTATAACTCCATCTGAAGAAGCAGAAATTTGTACCTCACTAGCTTCTGTAGACCCTACTGGTCTGGTCCCAGTTTGATGCATTTAGAAGCTGAGGAGCTTATTTATTATTATTTAATGAATCCACTAGTATTCGGGAAAGAAAGTTTCACCCGCAGCAGAGCCCGTTGCCACGAGACTTCTTGATTAAAACTGGGGGGCGACAGGTATCTAGAGTTCGCATACTAAATACCAAGCTGGGCCACGCATGACTCGGCGTATGCCCTTCCACATTGGATTAGGGTATTTGATTAAAAACAGTATTCTTCTCTGCCCGATTATAATTTGTCGGCACACCTGCCAAAAACATATCCGTCGCACGTACACCAGTATATTACATGCTGTTACCTGAGTAGATGTTAGCTAATCGTGACGGCCGCTATTGTCTTTTAAGCAGACATGCTGACAGGCTCGGTAAGTCCTCAAATGACTTCTACAGATGTTGCCAAGATGAGGAAGAAGAGAAAGCCTTTTCCTCTATAACTGTCCGCCTCTAGCCAATCGCAGAGTTATCCGAACTACGTTCTACTGATGCTAGGGGCGTAATTCGGTTTATCAGGAGCTCCAAATGGTTTTTAGGTATGTGTTTGCGTATCTAGCCCCAATATGGTATCACAATGGGCCATTGGAATGACTACCACTCTAACCTAGCCTAACCTAGGCTTGATGTGGCTCAGTTTCCGTCTTGCTTAACAACGAGGCTGAGAGTGCGTCGTGTAATGATAAGATTGCTGTAAAACCGATTATTGGCTTGAAAAATAATATCTAGTGGTTCAACATTCACCTTAACAAAACCTCTAACTCACAGGGAAAATTCCCCCAAAAGAAGATAACACAATACAAACACCTCAAATAATCTTTATACGACACTTTAATTTATGAATACTGTAAAATAAATAACATGATTGCGGTGTTAATCCGTTAAAAGTCATAATCTTCATAATCTTCGTCCTCATCCCCTGAGTCCCCTCCCTGATTTAGTCTGTTAAAGAATTCCTCAAGGATCAATGAATGTCCTTTCTTTTCCTCCTTAACTGTGACTGCATATTCGTCTAGGAAACTTTTTCCGATTGTGGCGTTCAAATTTATTTTCAAGTACGGTCCTGCTCCATCTGTCATAGGTGGCCAGCTCCTTACTCCTGGTCCTTTGGGTATACCATTAGTAGCAAAACTAGTCCATAAGGCAACCATTCTTCTAGAAATTCTTGCATCTCTTCTATTTAAAGAAGAAGCATATGTTGGCCATGGAAAGAGATATAAATTCTCATCCGTTAAGGATACTCCCATATCAAATGGAATTCGAGGATCCTCATATTCATCGTCAGTTAGATATCTATTAAACTGTCCCTCGTAGTCAAACGAATACAAAAACGTGTCGTTTGGCAGTTTCTTGGCATTTGCTTGTAGAGCTAGTAAAATTGGATTCTTAAACGGTATTGTGCCACACATCTAGGAATAATATTACTGTTTTACTTTATGCGGACATTTAACACCGTAAAAACTTACGTCGATTAATCCTGAAATCATTTTTCTAAACGTTCCGTTCTTCATCTCATCCTCCGTAAAGAAATCAGTCTCTGCAAACTTTGTCCATGCCCCGGAAGGATCTCCACCGTTTGAATGCGATATTATATACTTTATGTAGCTGGAAGCGTTGAACTTATCGTCTGGTATTTTTTCGTTAAAATCATCCTCAAAAATTTCTGAAAAATTAAAAAAATTGTTTTTTGCAACTTTGTCCAGTTTTACAAGTAGTTTACCTTTCAAAAGGAATGTCCCGGCATTTTTGGCAACACCACCCATAGTTGGGTAGTAACGAATTTTTTCATCTCGAAGAAGTTTTGCAGGATGCTCTGGAAGGACACCACTTGGTCCTCCAATAACAAAGTGAAGTCCTCCATAATTTCCAATTCCTTTATTAGCATTAGCGAGTCCGTGTTGACTGAACCCATTCAGGAGTGTCGATACATTCATTTTCATTAGGCATTCATTCATGATTTCAATGTTATCGGTATCGTTGCAACCAGAATTTTTGGCAATATCCTGCGTAAATTGAACAGGATGATCTGTCACGAAAGTCGGAGTAAGAGCTGATGCAGATTGATAGATGACTCTGTGGAAAAGATTTTCGGGCACCTATAAAATAAATTAATAGAAAATGAAGCAAAGAATAATAGGTTTTCTACATACGATTGGACTTATGGTGAGCACATTGGCCATAGCAGCTCCTCCTACTTGTCCAAACAGCGTAACATTAGTCGGATCACCTCCAAATTCATGGATATTCTTCTGAATCCATTGAAGACCCAGAATTAAATCCATAACAGCGGCATTGCCAGGAATTTCATCGGTCATCGTTGACAAAAATCCAAAAGGTGCAAGACGATACCGAACTGCAACTAAGACAATATCTCGTTCCAAAAGATATTCGGGGCTTGCTTCAAGCGATGTGCCTTCATATAAAAATTCCCCGTGAATGTAGACCATTACAGGAGCTTTTCCATCAAACTGATGAATAAAGTTTTTTTTGATTTTCTTGTACATAACTGTTAATTGAAGTGTACTTACATCTTTTGTACTAACAGTGAGAGACAGACAATCCTCTACATCTCTACTTCCTTCCATTCTCTTGATATTACTCAATTCCTGTAAAGAAGGACATCCTCGTCTTGGATTTACGGCACTCCTTATACCTTCCCATGGTTTCGCTGGTCTGGGAGCCTAAAGTGGATTATTTTAGAAAAATTGTAGTATCATATTTTAATGAGACTCAACTTTAAATCTCCTCTCCCCACTTGGAGCTTCTCCATATTTGATATCATAAAATTGATAAATCGGTTCACTGGTCCATCTAGTATCAATTACTCGTCCTCTTAGCCTTCCATATCCTTCAATTTCAGCCAAAACAGATCGTCTTTGCTGTTCAGATAGTACGAAACAGCAACCTGCCAGCACTGCTAGCAGAAGAACAGTCTTCATCTTAACGTTATCACTCACTGCCTAAAACTGAGCCGATGCCCCTGCGCTGACCTACCATGAAATCTGCGAGTTAGAATATTTCAGCACCTTTACCTTTTCTTCAGATGCTAATTCTGCTCCGATTGTTGATCGGTGAAAGCTTTTGGTCATCTTAGGGGTCACCTACCTATCTGTAATCCATGAATTGGTGCAGGTGTTGGAAGGCTTTTAGTTAGAATTTTATGTTGTGCTATTTTCTAGCCGATATGGTCGCGATGTTATTGTCTTCTTAATGTTCTTAGTTTTACCCATGTCGTCACTTTGATGTTGCCAGAATTCTAGTCCGGTCAGTTAATTTTCATAATTAATTTATGCGACCGTCGGCTTCGTTTTCTGAGTAATAATAATAAACTGTGTCAACGGTGCGGTGTTTAAGGGGTTCAATTTTAATTTTATTGTCAAAATTGATTTTGGTGGCAGGTTATTGGCAGATTTAGAGCTTTATATTCGAGAGTTTTTAGATACATATGCGTGGCATATATTTACGTGACAACTTTACTATTAATTTACGTTTTATTGGAATATAATGACAAAGCAGTCATCCTTTAAGCGACTCTGTTATGCAATTTCAGCGCCTTGTAATACATTTTTTTCCTTTTTTTTTTCCTTTTGAAGTTGAATACTTTTAAGAACCGCGAAGAAGTATACACATTAGATTCATCTGCTGTATAGACCTCGTCACCATCACTTACGCTTCCCAAGATAAACTTGCCTCTGTTCAACGGATTCTACTTAGATTGGCCTTCCTTCAGAGACACTTACGTTTCCTTGATCAGTGAAAATAAGGCTATAGCAGAAATTCAAAAATTTCATTATTTGAAATAAGCTATAAGTGGAGAAGCTGCGAAGCTCCTTATGCATTTGGCTCTTACTAATTGGAATTACGATGCTGCCTAGAAGATGTTATTGGATAGATGACGGGCTGAGAGTAAAAGTGACCTATTTATAAGGTTCGGGCAAAAGTGGCTGAGAAAATGTTCCGCGCAAAAACGAATCGCGTGAGATTCCGGGCAAAAACGAATCGTAGAAAATTTCCGGGTAAAAACGACTTAACTACTTAACTGCATTAACTTTGCATTACTTTTTGTAGTTAAATCGTTTTTGCCCGGAAAATTTTACCATTCGTTTTTGCCCGGAATCTCACGCGATTCGTTTTTGCGCGGAATATTTTCTAAGCCACTTTTGCCCGAACCTTATAAATAGGTCACTTTTACTCTCAGCCCGTCAGATATGAAAATACGAGGATGTTAGTTAATTCTAACCTCCATGCTCTTGCCTCATTGCAAGGTATGTCATCCCAATCTCCTACTGAGCTCCGCAGAGCCTTAGATAATTTCACCCAATCGCTTCGTTCGTACAACAACAGCGGTTATATCCTTTATCCTTGAAAAAGTTCACGATTGGCCATATAGCGATTTTCAGATTTTTTCATATTTTTAAAGTATACAACTTGGCTGCAATCTGTGAAAATTTCAAGTTGGGATCTCTATGTGTTCTTCTATAGTTTAATGAGAAAAATCCGGAAAAAATCACTTGCTATTTGAATGGGGTAGCAAGTATTAATCATAATACCTACCTAAGGTGTGGTGTTTAAAATATGGGAAAGATATATATATGCAGCAAAGTTTTGACATTTATAGCGTATTTATCTATGGTTTAATTCAGAAGTTTTTTAAATTAAGCTATGTAGATGTGATTCCCTGGAGTAAGTAATATTTCGTTCTGCTCATTCCTTTGGTCTCTGGGGATTACTTGACATATTTTTTGATATATTCGTGGATATATTCGTAGATATATCACTTGTCCTCGCTTCTCGTTATTCCACAGGAAATTGCCTTTTTTTACCTTGCCGAGAGTGAGATCGGACCGAGACTGGCTTTTATCTTGTCGAGATTGCAGCGATAGCAAGATCGTCTTCACCTTGATGAGACCAAGACCGAGGTGTGCCAAAGTCTCGGTCTTGTCTCGGTGCCGTGAAGCCCTAGTTGTTACGGTTTGATGCTAGGCGCTTAAGGGTACCGCCTAATCCATCGGAAGGTGGTAAGACATTCTGGGGTTATGATTGAAAGTGTATATGTGACGTCCAAGTGGCACCATTGGTAATTGCAGGATTATAACCATGCAAGTTAACACAGAACACGAGAGGAGTAAACCTCTTAAATAAATCCCCTAACTCCAAGGTTGTGGAGCCACGCTGAAGGAGTCTGAGAAAAGAACCATCTGAGGATGGGACTTCCCAAATCGACTTGGTGCCTTCGCAGGATTCGGAGTCAAAGAATCGCTAGTGGTATATCTCCAGGGGCAGCTCAATCTCCTGTTGTAACTTAGTTGAGTAGGGTTGGTATTGGGGAATCTCTACCTTCCCGGTCCGTTTATTTCTCCTCTTACTCGTGGGTCCAAAAATGGATATTAAAATTAAAAAATATGTTATTGTACAAGTAACAGGTTGCGAAGCTAAGGTGGCGCAGGTGGAGGCAGACCTTTACAGGTCAGATGAAGCCAGCGTTCCTAGGCTGTAGCAACCTGTAGAGATAGAGACTTCCAAAGGATTGGAGGAAACCGAAGAAGCTGATTCCAAATCGGTTGGTAACGTAGAAAACAATCCGGCGGAAGACAACGCTAACTCAGGTGCAGGCGAGGACCAGGAAGTCAGGCAGTTGGCTGAAAAACTGGAAATATCTGCCCTAACAGATTCGACACCAGAGTTCGGATTCCAGCAAGGGAAGGCGCGAGCCGATCCGAGCAAAGGAAGGAGCTTTAAACCAATGCAAAAGAAAAAGAATTCACCAGGATGGGGATAGAGCCAAGATGGGAGTACTCAGGATATGGAAGGCTGGGACAGATGCAAGGCCTTAAAGAAGGAGTTGAAGAAAGCTATGCGCAGAAAGAAGATAGACTCGGGGAGGGACTTCTGCTCAAACACGAGAAATATATTTGAAATCTGCCGACTTCATAACATCGAGATTTTATTACCAATAAATCTTTCCTTCACTTTTTTTAATTTCTTTACATACATACATAGCTTGACGATACAACGTAAAGTCAGGGAAAAAACTGAAATATTATCTGGAAAACCGGGAAAAGTCAGCGAAATTTGGTCTTGATAAAAGTGACCACCCTGTACAGTTATACCGACGTGATATTTGAGCCATCCGACTTGTATGACCATTTGGTTGCATAGGTCTATTTGAGATATTTTGTTTGGCTATGTGAGATCTACCACCCCACTTATTTTGGCACACCTTATGTGAAACCTACGAGGAAGTACCTAAAGGAGAAGAAAAAAGGTCAGGAAATCGTGGCAATTTTAAGCTTTTATGAAATTCCCATGCATAAAATCTCATAAGCAAAAGGCAGGCGATTAGAAAAGTATTTTATGTTCGGGGGTTTTGACGCGTATTTTAAATTATTGAACTAAAAAATTAATTGTGTGCCGACACTGACATTAACTGACAGCTAAGATCCAGGGAACAGATAAAAAGCCTACTTCCTCGTAGCAAAAAGTCTACGAGTAAGAAACTAAATGGAGTGGCCCCTAGCGTATAAAATCCGTGTACATGAGTGTGCCGATTTCTACGATTTTTTTTTGCTCTCATTTTTCTTCTCCGGCTGTCACTTGTTTGACATTTTTCTTTAATCGAGTGTTGTAGGTGAAAAAGTGCTAATTTTATCGCGCTGTAATTAAATTGATTGCGAAGGTCAAAAATATTAAACTATTTGAGAAAAGTTCAAGTTTTAAACGATTCAAACCAATGAAGTGTGTAGTGCAATTTTGCAAAAATTCAAGTTATTTAAAACACCCCGGGATATTATTTCACAGATAAAGTAGAGAAAATCATTTTCTTTTGTGATAAGAATACTTCAGCCGCTGTTAAACACACTTGTAAAATACTCACTTTTTGCGTTAAGGTAGACTTTGTTTACCTTTGGTTGAGCAGCCAAATCTTCTTGAGTTACCACTTCCAAAGGCGGTGGTGTAATTAAATTTTGCAAGGAGTTAGTAGATGATAACTTTATTATTGAAGTATTTTCTGATTTTCAAATAAGTTAGTTAACAATATATTAATGTGATGAAAAGCCATGATAAAAATTACAAATTTTAGTGAATAAGCTGCTTTTAAATTGCTATTTTAAACAGATTTCTCCAAAAGTTTAAAAATTGCACCAAAGCACCCCCATATAAAGATTTTT
The DNA here is from genome assembly GCA_964036015.1 of Leptarthrus brevirostris. NCBI lineage: Eukaryota > Metazoa > Arthropoda > Insecta > Diptera > Asilidae > Leptarthrus > Leptarthrus brevirostris. Next base: position 15,806,534 of record OZ038373.1, read on the forward strand.
TCTTCAGCTTGTGCTGTGCTGTTTTTCTTGTGTACGTGTAAACTTACACATTTTAGGCACAGGCTACGGAAATCTCTGTTGTTGGGTTAGTAGATACTAACTCGTAGCAAAAAGTGAACAAATTTGACAGCAGGGGCATTTCACGCGAAGCGGACAGCGAAAAAAATTTCAGGTTCTGGATTTTGTTCAAATTTAATTGTACTTCTATATGTCCTGAATGAATGTGCATTTTTATTTTTTTTTCTATGAAGCCTAGTTGCCCTTTTCTAAGCCTTTAAAGAATTGACAAAATTTGACGAGCGGGTTTTTTGAAAAAAAAATTTGCTGTTATTCAAAGTGATAGAAAAAAAGTAAATAGTGTTATTTTAAAGACAAATAAATGTTTTTCTTGGCTGTTATTACAGAGTTGAAAAAAAATTTTTTTTTCCTATATAAAACCGGAAGTAAACATATCAAATCGAATTTTACTTAACTTCGACATTTTTAAAAATTTTTGTTTTTATCTCAAAATGTAGCTTATAGTTCATAAATAATATGTGTCAAATTTTAGAATGGGATCTGCATTCGTATCGGAGATAGAGAATTTAAACTGAAATTTTTTTATGTTTCCATACAAAACTATCGCACTGGCCAAACGCCGACTACGCGCTGCACTGTGTTCGAATGCAGATCCCATTATGAAACTGAACAGGCATTTACTATACACTTTAAGTTATTTTTTGAGCTATTTAAAAAAAAATTAAAAAGGTCGAAGTTTGTGAAAATTTAATTTTAAATTTTAATTTTGGATTTTTTACATGAAAAAAATCCAATTTCGAATTCGATACCACGACTGTGAAGAGCATGCAATTTCCTATAAGAATCACTATTTTACTTATTTTTATATAAGTTTCTTAATATGAGTAATTACCTTTGAAACAGGTCATACATAACTTTTTCAAAATTGTTGGTTGTCCGCTTCACGCGAAATGCCCCAGCACAGACCCAGCCGCCGAACAAAAACCTACGAATAAAGAACGAAAGGAAGGGCCCATACGAACATTTTCTGAAGCAAATTTTAAAATCGTATTGGTTTTTACTAACACAAATGGAAAACTACATTGGTGTAGTCAAACAAAAATTTTACTGCAGAAGTTCTTTTTAACAAATTTAATAATTTTGGCGCGCTTTTTAAATTAAATTTATCTTTGAACACTGATTTTTTAAAAAACTTGCTTTTAAATTTCCACATTTAATTTTAATAAAATAAGTCAATTATACAAATTTCTTCAGCCGACTTATGACGGCATTTGAAAAGTTTAAAATAGACTTATTTTATTAAAATCAAATGTGGAAAATTTAAAAACAAGTGTTTTAAAAAAAATAGTGTTCAAACAAATTATTTTAATTTACGGCCTCCCTCCTCTTTTTGCAACCGGGCTTGGCAGAGTTGCGGCTTTGGTTGCTTGAAATGATTCTTGCTACACTAAATTAGTGGCTAGGATAATACTTATAGTTATTAAATTCTGTACATTATCTATATACTCTAAATTTGATTAGGAAATCTAAAATAGAAATTTCAACAAATAAATTAATCGCATGTACACAAAGTACGAAATAAACACATGACCCGAGCAAATTTTAAAAATTTTGTAATAACTTGGAATTGCGAACTAAACCGTTCAAACTCGAGTGAAGTACATCTATCCCCCGATTTACATGGAAGATAGGTTCCAGAGAAAACCGTGTAAATCGAAAATAAACTTAATGTGCATAATTCAGTTATTTATTTCAAAGTAAAATAAAACTAAATACATCTTAAAAAACATAAAAATAATAAAAGTGTATATACATAATTCATTTTACGTGTAGAAACAACTATGTTTACTATGATGTCACTTTCATCACTTGATAGTATTTGGTGCAATTCACTTTCGTTGTTAGATGAATAAGAAGCAATTTCAGATCGCTGAACCTTGGTAATGAAATCTGTAATTAACAATTGTGTTTGGTTTTTGGTCAAATCCTTATAGACCTCCTCATATTGAGTTAAGCATTTATTAATATTTCGCTGAAATAGGAGAGCTCGTTCAACATTTGGGTCATTTTGTACAAAATGATTACCCAATTTTCGCCCTTATCCAAGTCCTTCACGGATAACTTTTGATGTGAACGCTACTGGGTCAGACTCCTCTTCATCAGGATCACTATCACTAGTTCTTTGTCCGCCATTAGTTTTACAACATCAGCCTCAACAAAATCTTCGAAACCTTCTCCTCCTATTGTATGCGCTATCTCCGTTATCTGAGAATATTCGTGCTCCAATGGTAATACGGAATTTCCACCTTTAATCACTTCTGGCCATAATTTTTTCCAGCAGGCATTCAGCGTTGATGGCTTAATCTCCGTATATGATATGCCAACATGTTTAACACAATCTAAGATTGTGAATTTTTTCCAAGCATCCGAAATTGAGAAAGATTCATCATTTTCCGTTTGTTCTAAAATGTACTTGAAGGTTCGCTTATTGTACAGTGCCTTAATAGTCGAAATTATCCCTTGATCTAAGGGTTGCAATAAAGAAGTCGTATTCTTGGGTAAAAATACAACTTGTATATTTTCGTGAAGTAAGTCTTGAGGGTGGCCTGGTGCGTTATCAATTAAAAGAAGAGCCTTAAAAGGCAACCCTTTTTTACTTAAATACCTTTTAACGTCTGGAACAAAAAAGTTATGAAACCATTCATTAAAAAGCGTGGCAGTAACCCAGGCCTTCTTATTCGCCATCCAATAAACGGGAAGGTTTTTAAGATCTATTCCCTTAAGTGAGCGTGGCGTTTTTGATTTATTAATAACTAATGGTTTCATAATATGATCGCCTGAAGCGTTGCTGCAGAAAAGAACTGTGATACGGTTTTTCGCTGCTTTATGGCCACTAGCGGATTTGTGAGCTTTAGCCAAATAGGTTCTTTGTGGCATTTTTTTCCAAAATAACCCAAACTCGTCAGCAAATTTTGTCGGATATTGTTGCGCTGCATCTGAATCAGCAAATGCTTGTTCTCCTTTTAATTTTAGATTATGTAAAGAATGCCTTTGTTTAAATCTTTCAAACCAACCATGGCTTGCAGAAAAAGCCTTCTTTTCAGCTGAAGAAGTAGATGGTAACTGATTTTTAATTTTTTCATTTAATATGTCTTCTAGCCATATCATTAATGCTTTTTCTATATTTTCCATTGCAGCATCTCTTACATATGAAACTGTGCTTATACTCGTAGAAGAACCAGCTGCTACACTTTTTCTAATGGAGTCTTAATTTTTTCTTATTGTCCTTATTGTGGCTTCATTCATGGAATAGCATTTAGCAATATCTGTTACTCTTTCTCCATTATCTAGACGATCTAAAATTTTAATTTTGCTTTCTAAGGATATAACTTTTCTTTTCATTTGTTGTTTTTTAATTTCTTTTTGTTGGATTTTAATAAAATTATAAAAATTCTACAAAAACTATAATTGTTTATTACATACCAGTAAATACATATAAAGTTTTTAAGAATACCTTTCTGCTGCTAATTTATTCCACTAAATCACATGAATATGTATAAAGTTTGATCATAAGAGCCCTGAAATAATGAGAGCGACGCGTTTTTTTACAGTTCCTGCTTCTACAAAATCGCGTTGCTATCATTCCACTATGTCGACTTGATGAGCGACGGACTGGGACTGGCTCTCATTGTACCGGGAAAAATAGGAATACCCTTTTTGTTCCACTGTTTAGGTTGGAATAAATGGAATTCCTAGAATTATTACTACCAATGTAAACAAATCGAACGGAATTAAAAAATGTGCGGACATTTTTTTTTAATTTCATATTTTAAAAACCGTGTAAAAGTGAAATCGTGTAAACTGAGTACCGTGTAAATCGGGGGATAGGTGTAATTAACTATTCAAATTTTTTCAACTGATAAAAAGGTCATATTTCTCTAGCTCTCCCTTATATTTAAAATTAACCATAGCACTGAACCTTAAAAGAAAACAAACGAATGACTACCAATGAAAAATTACAAGTTACTTTTAGTTCGCTTTGTTTTCGTGCTAAAACTAATTGATTTGCCTTCAATTAAGTCATTCAATGTAGCATTACTATTTAACTACTATTTGTTCTATATTTACCTATGAAACGAGACTCCAACAGGATGATTTCGCATTTTGTTCCCACACATGTTTATAATGCACTACATTTGATCAATTAATTAACGTTTTCTCACCCTTTAGTTACTTCCTCGTAGTGTGAAACACTCTGTACTTAAGGGGTTAGGGGAAAAAGTGAGCTAAGTTGGTGATTTTGTTTAGGGGTTTTATGCAAATTTTATTAGAAAAAGCGAAAGACAATTTGTTGGTAGTATCTACTATCGAAGAAAAAAAAAAACAAATTGAATTATAAAAATATATTAAAAATTGTCGGAATTATGGCCCCTCCACCAAAGCGCGTTTTTTTTTGCAGAGGCTTGCGGTGAACAATCTCCAAGGCGAACCGCTTAACTGAAATCAAAAGAGTAAAAAAATTATTGAAGAAAAATGTATTGTGGTGTACTTGAACGGTTCGGTTTCCGAAAGAAATTTTTTTTTCCAATAAAAAAACCATGTTGACAAAAAATTCGATTTTTGAGGTGTTCAAAATTCTAAACAAAAATTCATTGCAAACAATCGAAAATTTTTAGATGAAAATGGAACCGTTCAAGTACACGAGATTGTAAACAGAGATGCCAGACAGTATGGAGCAAAAGTCGCCGAGCCGTGATGCTGAAGTCGCCCAAAGTCGCCGCGCCATTATTTGAAATCGCCCAAAAATCGCCTTTTGATTTTATATTTATTAAAATTGTTATTTTTACAACTTTAATGTAATATTAATTACAAAATAACAGATACAAGTAACACAAATTTAAAATTTTGGTAGAGGCGTCGTGAAAAACAAAAAATACTCTTAATTATTTAGTAATGGAAGTGACTATTTGCACTTACGTGTACTTATGTGTACTTTTGTATTCGGGAAAGTTCCGCTTTTATGTGCTACTATAGAAATATATTCCCTGGCGGGAGGGCAGTTAATGAAGTAACTAAAAGTCACACCTCTTCCTCCCAGACAATCTAATAAATTTTTGACGCTAGTGCACGTAAATACATGTAATTACAAATAGTCACAGTCTTAAATAATTCACCCAGTCGCTTCCAACTGTTTATTACGCACATTTTAATCTTTTAGGAATTTTTATTTATGTAAAGGAAATCGAAAATTATTATTTATTGAATCGTGCATGCCGCTTTTCAAAACACAAGAACTGTCTTTTGTCAGATATAAACACGACGGCATTGAGCATACTTTGGGTGTATTTCTTTATTCATTCCGTGGAAGGAATAGAAGGAACAGAATACGCGCCAGAATAAACGGAATAGAAGCAATATGTAAACACAAAGGAATATTCCAATTGAAACTTGAAGTCAGGTTAAAGCAATTATTCAATAAAAAATTTTTGAGATTTCAGTTCTTTATATTATTTTAAATGAACGCAAAAGACATAATCCAACAATAAATTGTGTATTTATTTACAATTATGACTTTCTTTTCCTTCTCTTATGATACTAAATTGTTTTTTGACAGTTTTATTCCGTTTATTCCATCTACAACTTCGGTACAAAAAGAACGCATTCTGAACGCGCCGGTGCTAATAAAAAAACACGGAAAATTAGGAATAGAATATTCCGAACGAATAAAGATACACATTAGGCGCGTTCCGCTCATCGTCGCTTATACAACAATACCGCGCAAGTCAAATTTGCTTAGTTTTCAGGAGAGATAAAAAACTCCATTATTTATTCATTTTATACAATACATGCATGTTAAAATATTAATATAATACACTCAATCACTCAATACATAATATATTAAGATTTTAACATGCATGTATTGTATAAAATGAATAAATAATACAGTTTTTTGTCGCTCCTGAAAACTAAGCAAATTTCACTTGCGCGGTATTGTTGTATAAGCGACGTCATTCGGAATGAATAAAGAAATGCACCCTTTGAGTTTGAGCGAAAAAATGCCATTGCGATAAATATCAGTTTGGTCTTGTTCGGAGTTCAGTAAAGAGTTATTCGTACAAAACTAAAATTTGAGATGACTCCATAGTAAAACTTTTTCTACTGTGACAGCAAATGGCCCAAAAGCGCCCAGCAAGAATGAAAAATCGCCCAAAAAGTGCCTAGTCGCAGAGAGCAAAATTTTCTCGCCCAACTGATGGCTCAAGTAGCCCAATCGGCGAGAAATCGCCCGAATTGGCAACTCTGATTGTAAATATGAACAATTTAAAAAAAAAATTATGAAAATCGGTTGAAAAGTTTTTGAGATATCACGTTCACCGCAACGGTATTTTTCAAAAAACTCTATTTCGAGATCATCGCGTTTAAAGTTTTTGGACGCCGCTCGCCAAGTGCTTATGGATGGAACTAGCGCTCTGCGAACAGCTGTCATTTGAAATCTAGTGCTCCGATCTGGATGAAATTTCACACAGATATTTTCAAAAGTATGTACTTTCAGAATATGCAATCAAAAAATTTTCGATTTTTTGAGCCAATCCCTTAATAAAGCTCCATAAAATACAAGTTCTTTCGAGATTTTCTTGATACAAATCTATTCCTTTTATTAAAAAAAATTGTTAATTACAATTACATTCGAATTAAAGCCAATTATTAAGAAAAAATTATTTCCAATTTATAATTTTATCAAAACAAAGAACAAATCAAATTATTTCACAGTGTTGAATTAAGCTTTCTTAATTCCTAAGTTTTTCCATAGATAGCGGTAGTTTCCAAAGTTGAAGAGTTTTTATTTTTATTAATTTAATTTAATCTTATACTTTAATATTTCTATTTGTATCTAATTTTATTATTTTCTCTTATTTATTTATTTATTGTAATAACTTTAAAAGCGTCTTCGATATATGTAATTTAATTACTTAATAAATTGCCATATAAAGCTCTGTGAAGCTTGACGAAAGTTAAAAAAGCTTTTCTATTTTTAGAAAATTACTTTTGTTTCTTCTAATTATTTTCTGATATCAAATAATTATTTACTTATCTCTAAATACCGATAATTAAAAGAAAAATGCAAAAAATAATTAAGTCTTAATTAAAAAAAGAAATAAATTGATGTAGAAAAAAAGTAGGTCATGTCGGTTTCAACTATTGAAGTTCCAACTTTGAACATTCGACTGGGAGGTTGGCATCTCCTGTAATCTGGCTACTCGGAGGTCGGGTTTAGGAACGGTTTGAGGTCGGGAGTCCTGTGCAATGGGCCAGATCGTGTTGACGGAACGTCCGCACTAAGCTTGCCGTCAATATGGGTGCCACGGAGGAGTCCGAGGTATTCAGGTTGGCTAAGGAGGGGTGAACCGGGCCAGGGGTGAAAACCAGCAGCCAAGAGCCCCCGCGGTTAGCAGTAGTGGGATAGCGTACCGGAGCGAAATGCCATTGTCAGCCCGTCCAATAGAGTCGGACCTAAACCTTTTTTTAATTTTTTTTTTTAATTTATTTAAATTGTTATTTTTTTGACTTTAGGGAAAATTGTGAACCGAAAATATAAAAATGTGACTTGCCATTGGCACAAAGAACAATAAAAACGTGCTGAAAATGGATTCCGAATGTAAAATTAGTAGAAAAGCCATAAAAGGAGATAAAGGAGCTCCCATTGCTAGGCCGTCATTTTGGATGTAAAACTTATTATTAAAATAAAAATAATTTTGATTAAGACACGTATCTATTAATACTATTAGCTGAGATGATTTTTCATTGTCATAAATCTTTTCACGGACACGAGTATATAAAATTCTTTTTAATTTTGGCACTGGGATTGATGGAAATAAATTAGAGACATCAAAGGACACAAGTTTGGCGTTACGTGGTAAATCAATGTGCTTTCTATTATTTATAAGATCAGTGGTATTCTTAATTGAAATTTTGCTATTGCAATCTAAAATTATTGGTAGTATATGACTCAATTTCTTTCCTAATTTCTGGGAAGGAGCATTGAATGCAGACGAAACGGGTCTCAATGGTTCACCGCTTTTATGTATTTTTAACAAACCATATAATATAGGAGGGGATGGGTTATCATGCTTTAATTGGTATCTTTCTGAATCATTCAATACTAATTTGCTTTTATTAATTACTGATTTCGTAATTTTATCAAATGTTTTTGTCGGATCGTAATTGATTTCTCTAAGGTTCATTTTTGTCAACACTACCTCCATTTTGTTTACATATATTTATTTTTCTATTATACAAACAGAATTTCCTTTATCTGCTTTTGTCAAAATTAAATTGCTGTCCCTAATCTTTCTACTTAACTACGCAAAACTGCCTTGCCCTCTAAATCTTCATCTGAAAGAGTGGAATCTACATGGATAGCTAGATCTGTTAATTCCCTATTATTTACGTTAAAATGTGGAGCATAACCTAATCCTTTATCTAATAAAATTTTTTCCCTTTGTGTAAGCGTTACAGAAGTATAATTAATTACCCGCCGGTGAAAAACGGACTTATACACAAATGACTACTTAACCCACCTGTAAAGACAAAAAACAACATTTAAAGCCTTTATTCCAGGTCTTGATAATTCTTTTACAGGAAATAATCTCTGTACACTATGATGACTCTAATATTTAACATAACCTCACGTGTCGCTCTCAAACATGATACCAATTAAGTTCTGTGGATAAGGCGGCAAATTCAAAATGATTAATTAAGAAAAGCGACAACACTAGTGTAGTGATTTTCATTACATCTCTCACCCTCGGAGAGAACAATTGCAAGCGATTGTTCGATTAGGTGCCAACTATTAGTGGAGTTAGCTTTGAAATATGGTAGAAATTGGATTCTGCCTTCTTATGTCCGGCATCAACTTCATAGATTGAACTTGAAATCTTCCTTAAGATTTTGTATGGTCCAATCCTTAGTTCATCTATTTTCTTTCTATTTAGTCGATTTCCGTTTTCTACATAGACTCTGTCTTCCGTTTCGAATTTATAATCTTCTCTACGTAGATCATATATTTTCTTATTATAGTTGTGGGATTTTATTGAATTTTGAAGGGCTAGTTTTCTATCTCTTTTCAAATCTTCGATTGTGCATCTTGATTTCAATTGAAGTGGGAGAATATCCACATTCTCGCCTTCTCAAAGGTATTTTACATCTTATCCTTTTGACTAAGGTTTGATTTAGCCTTTCATTAAGCCCATTTGAAAATGGTGCGTCCACAGCTGTGAACACTATTGTTAAGTTTTTCTCTTTCAGGAATTTATGCCAGGGTATTGGTCTGTCAATACCATATCAATATTATAGCTTTGTGTCACAATTTTTATTAGCTTAATAAAATCACTCTAGCTTTGATTTCTTGATGTCAATATATAAGCATATCTTGGAAAATGATCAACCAGAAGATGCAAGTATTTTTTTGTAGACCGTGATCCTCCGAAACCTCCAATGGTATCAATTGATATAATCTCAAATGGGCGTGTTGCTGGACCTAAATGTGACATCAAGCCAAACTTCGATTTCCTTCGTGATTTGTTCTTAATACAAATGTTACATTCATCACAAATTTGCTTAATATTTGTGATGATATTCTTTGCTGTGTAGAATGGTGTTATTTTATTTATCATCTGGGTTCTTCCAATATGGCAGTAAGTTTCATGGACATCCCTAATTAGTGTTTTGCTAAATGCTTCTGACAATATAATTTTATTTCGTTTTTTATTCTTTTTGTAGTAAATTTTATTATCCAGTATAAAGTTGGATGTTTCATTTTGTAGATTTTGATTTGTGTGTTGGTCATTTTTTATATCTTCTAGGTTAATTAAATTTACAATTTTTAAAAAATCATCTGTATTGTCAGAAGGTTCTAGGACTGGATTTCTGCTTAAGCAGTCTGCTTCTTGATTTGATTGTCCCAGGTTATATTTTACTTTAAAGTTATATTGGGATAAATAATACGTCAAATCACCTAGTTCCTCGTCTGTTCTAGCCTTGATGTTCAGATTTTCTAATGGTTTATGATCTGAATATACCACAAATTCTTTTCCCATAAGCCAGTGCTGCCAATATTTTACAGCTTCTTTAATAGCCAGACATTCTAGATATATTGACTTCTTTTTCTTTTGAGTTGCTGTCAACTTTTTCGAGAAGTAAGCTACTGGTTTATTGACTCCGTTTTTATATTCTTGTTTTAACACGGCTCCCACTCCTTTAATACTAGCATCTGTGTAAATTTTATTGGTTGTTCAGGGTCAAATATTTTTAGAACTGGTTTCAAACATAGTAATTCTTTTATTTTATCAAACGATTCCTGGCATTCTGTGGTCCAAATGAATTTTACATCTTATTCTTGTTTCTGGAACTGGGAAGTTATTTACAGCTGTTAAGTAATCTTTGAGAGGTCTAACTGAGTTATTTTCTATTATGTGATCCAAGTATTTGGCATAATTACTTGCAAAAGTACATTTCGAAAATTTCAGTCTAAATCCTTCTGTTAATATTGCCTCAAGTAGTTTTGATATATTAAGTATGTGTTCTTTGAAATTTTTTGAAAAAATTAAGATGTCGTCTATAAAATTTACTGCAAAATCGAAGAGTTTGTACTTTCTTACTATGTTGCTCAATATTCTTTGAAAAATTGCAGGAGATGTCTTCACACCAAATGGGAGGCAAGTCCATTGGAAATGACCCTCTTGTGTGACAAATTCACTTTTGTATCTATCTTGAATTTTCAAAGGAATTGACCAAAATGCTGAATTTATGTCTTAAGTTGAAAAATATTCGCAGTTCACAGTTTTCAGCATTAAATCCTCAATCAAGAGGAGTGGCTGTGATTGAGGGACTACAATTTTGTTCAATTCCCTGAAATCTACAGATAGCCTCGTTTGTTTTCCATCTTCCTTTTTATATGCCAGGGTAACCGGAGCAGCAAATGCGCTATAAGACTCCTCAATAAAATTTTTCTTCAATAGATCTGATACTTGATGTTCGATTTCTTTTCTAGCATCCGCTGTGCACCTGTACGGACGTTTATAACAATATTTATCCACCATCAAATCTATATGAGCTTCATAATCTCGTACCGTGCCGACGTCATATTTATCTTTAGCAAATACTGGTTTGTCTTTCTCTATTAATTTATCAATTTCTGTTTGTTGATGTGCATCTAGATGGTTCACTGAAATTTCAAATTCTTCCAAATTTATATGTTCGTTGAAGTTTACTTCATGTCTGTTTGTATAATTAATTCCTTGTGTCAGCACCTCAGAGTATGAAGAAACATCTTTTTCATTTTTGTCACCTAGTACATCAGTAATTTTGACATTTGTTGAATTGAAAATATCAGTTTTTTATTTTTCATTTCATCTTTATTTAGGAACTTCTTCTCTTCTTCTGGATTATTACATTGCATAATTTTCAATTTTTCATCTTGCATTAATTTGAATTGTTTAATGCAATCCAAACCGATTAAGAAATCATAATGGAAATTTTCATTATCTATCACAAAAATATCCATAATTCTTTCCAAATTATAGATTTTTAGTTTTAGAGTTACTGTACCTTTTGTTTTCTGCTCACCATTAATAGTTTTCAAGTTTGCTGTTTGTGTATCGCTTGTATCTTCAGTTTCTTGTATTTTTAAGAATTTAGCATTAATTAACGACACGTTCGAACCCGAATCATAAATTCCAGAAACTTGTAAGGTGTCATTTAATAGTAATATTACTTTTATTAATGGTGGTATGTCTAGTTTTTTGGATTCTCCTTATTTAGTTCAATTTCTAATTCAGAGTTATTTACACTTTTCACAACACATTCATCACATGATTGAGTTAGTTACTTATGTGCCTAAACTGTCGATGTATTCTGATCTTTTAATGAGCGAAGTACATTTGATATTTGTAAATGCATATATGAAATATGAAAAGTATACGTGTCTCTTATCCACAAACTCTCCCGGAAAACAAATTTTTAATTCTAACTGCCGGGTTGCCCGAGACGGGAAATATACAAAATCAAACACAAATTTTTCACTACTTTGTTCGAAGCCGTTTATCTAGTAATAGTAATCTTTGCCATTGCTTTGTTAATTTGGCCGTATGACAACTGGCCCCGTCCTGCTGGAAAATATATTCGCCTCCTGGTCTTTCCAAAGCAGGTATTGATAGAAAAAGATCATTTTGCAGAATAGTCTGGTACGTAGTGCTATTTATTGTAGTATTAGTGAAGCACATATGACCAACTCCTCGAGCTGACATACATCCCAAAATCAATACAGATCTTGGGAATTTAACTTTTCGACATAGGCAGTCATTTTGGAATGCTTCAGTTTTTTTTCGAATGACGCGTTTTTTTTATAGAATTGCATGTCCAACTCAAAGCGTGCCTCATCACTCCATATAACTGATCGCCACTGATTAAGTGTCCAATTTTCGTGGGCTTTAGCAAAAGCGAGGCTTTTCCTTTTTTGGATGCTGGTCAAAAATAGTTTCTCCTTAGCCTTAAAATTTAGAGATTATTGCGGGATTCCATAACAGAATATCAGAAAATTTACCTTATAAGATTTATAACCCATTTCTCTAATCCTTCTCTTACTGGAATCCACAGAAACACTTTTTCCTATGCTCTCTGTACAAATTCCAGACTCTGTTGCAGCACGATTTTGTTTAATTGCTTTCCTTAAAATTCGACTTTCGCTTGAAGTAGTCAGTCTTGGTCGTTCTGGTATCGGTTTTTTCTCGATACTTCCAGTTGTCTCGAATAAAATAATTATACCCTGTACTGTAGATCTTGAAAGTTTAAATTTTTTTCCAATTTGCTAAGAAGATTTCTTATTTTTATAATATTCAGTTACTAACTTTCTCAGATGAGATAGTATCACTTTTACGCGTGTCGTTTTAACTCAAGAAGTTACAAAAAATAAACTCACAATTATTTACATTTCTTTGTAGTTTTTTTAAAAACAATTTACTTCGAAATTATAATTTGCTCAGGGTAGACGAACCCTTTTGCGGTAAGTTTTATGCTACGAGGAAGTAACTAAAGTAGAAGCCCTATCGTGTATATGTCGTGTGTGTGAGCGTGGCAAGTTTTTGTTCGGCGGCTGGGTCTGTGCTGTCAAATTTGTTCGCTTTTTGCTACGAGGAAGTAGGCATTTTATCTGTTCCATGGGTCTTAGCTGTCACTTAGTGTCACTGTCGGCACACAATTTATTATTTAGTTCAATATTTTAAAATACGCGTCAAAACCGCCGAACATAAAATACTTTTTTAAGCGCCTGCCTTTCGCTTATGAGAGTTTATGCATGGGAATCTCACACAAACTTAAAATTGCCACGATTTCATGAGCTTTTTTCTTCTCCTTTAATTACTTCCTCGTAGGTTTTATGATAGCTGAAGATTTTTGCAGGTTGATGCATATAAAAAAAGTTGAATTTTTTAAAAGACCTTTAGTCGTATTTTGATTGTGTAAGTTGTATTAGAATTACTTACACTCTGAAATATATTTGTCACAAATATTTCATTACATCTTTGCAAATATACTTTATTAAAAAAATTACTTTTATTTTCGAACTAAAATCTTGGGTAGACGAAACTTTTTGCGTTTGGGTAGTAAAACACATTTAGGGGTGCCGGACGATGTTTGTAGGAAAAACGTTTTATAGTAAAACAAATTGCATTGCTATTCAAGTCAGAAAATTAATTTCTGATTGCTTGGGTTGTATAACTTTTACAAAGTGACATAAATATTAAGTATGGATTTGGACGCTTATTAGTTTTAGTAGAAGAAAGGAGAGCCATATATGACTACAGCATGAAGGAACACCATAACCGTGATAGCTTGGAAAGACTTTGGGAAGAAATAGCAAATGATATGAACGCTTCAAGTAAGTTGAATTTACTCTTCTCTGCATGTAAATTTTTAATCATAATTCGTTTTCGATATGAATTCCAGTAAAATTTCCAGGGCCATTTGAAAGTAGATATTCTAAACTGTGGATTTTGATAATTTTCCAGGCTGGAAATTGCGCATTGAATAAAAAATGACTCATCAACGAAACGCTTCCAGGAGATACAAAAATCGTTCCAGTTCCGTCAAATTGAGATACTTTCCAGTGAAACCTTCCAAACTGATTGCTTTTGGTGTCCTCTTTCGAATGAGACCCCTTTTATTTGATTTCGTAACAAAAATTTTTTTTCACCAAAAAAATCATGGGCTATAGGCCAGTGATTTTTGGCGATTTTGAGTGAAATTTTTTTTGCAAAAATTTTGATGCCATTCGAAAGAGCATGTAAAAAAATGGTGGTCTAGTTGGTTTTCCCGTTCCCTGGAGCCTGGAAACATGGAAAAAATGACGAAAAACCGCTGCAATGGCCTCATTTCCAGTCAATTTTCAGAATTCTCAAAATTAATTAATTCGATAAATTCCAGTAAAATTTCCAGGGCCATTTGAAAGTAGATATTCTAAACTGTGGATTTTGATAATTTTCCAGGCTGGAAATTGCGCATTGAATAAAAAATGACTCATCAACGAAACGCTTCCAGGAGATACAAAAATCGTTCCAGTTCCGTCAAATTGAGATACTTTCCAGTGAAACCTTCCAAACTGATTGCTTTTGGTGTCCTCTTTCGAATGAGACCCCTTTTATTTGATTTCGTAACAAAAATTTTTTTTCACCAAAAAAATCATGGGCTATAGGCCAGTGATTTTTGGCGATTTTGAGTGAAATTTTTTTTGCAAAAATTTTGATGCCATTCGAAAGAGCATGTAAAAAAATGGTGGTCTAGTTGGTTTTCCCGTTCCCTGGAGCCTGGAAACATGGAAAAAATGACGAAAAACCGTTGCAATGGCCTCATTTCCAGTCAATTTTCAGAATTCTCAAAATTAATTAATTCGATAAATTCCAGTAAAATTTCCAGGGCCATTTGAAAGTAGATATTCTAAACTGTGGATTTTGATAATTTTCCAGGCTGGAAATTGCGCATTGAATAAAAAATGACTCATCAACGAAACGCTTCCAGGAGATACAAAAATCGTTCCAGTTCCGTCAAATTGAGATACTTTCCAGTGAAACCTTCCAAACTAATTGCTTTTGGTGTCCTCTTTCGAATGAGACCCCTTTTATTTGATTTCGTAACAAAAATTTTTTTTCACCAAAAAAATCATGGGCTATAGGCCAGTGATTTTTGGCGATTTTGAGTGAAATTTTTTTTGCAAAAATTTTGATGCCATTCGAAAGAGCATGTAAAAAAATGGTGGTCTAGTTGGTTTTCCCGTTCCCTGGAGCCTGGAAACATGGAAAAAATGACGAAAAACCGTTGCAATGGCCTCATTTCCAGTCAATTTTCAGAATTCTCAAAATTAATTAATTCGATAAATTCCAGTAAAATTTCCAGGGCCATTTGAAAGTAGATATTCTAAACTGTGGATTTTGATAATTTTCCAGGCTGGAAATTGCGCATTGAATAAAAAATGACTCATCAACGAAACGCTTCCAGGAGATACAAAAATCGTTCCAGTTCCGTCAAATTGAGATACTTTCCAGTGAAACCTTCCAAACTAATTGCTTTTGGTGTCCTCTTTCGAACGAGACCCCTTTTATTTGATTTCGTAACAAAAATTTTTTTTCACCAAAAAAATCATGGGCTATAGGCCAGTGATTTTTGGCGATTTTGACTGAAATTTTTTTTGCAAAAATTTTGATGCCATTCGAAAGAGCATGTAAAAAAATGGTGGTCTAGTTGGTTTTCCCGTTCCCTGGAGCCTGGAAACATGGAAAAAATGACGAAAAACCGTTGCAATGGCCTCATTTCCAGTCAATTTTCAGAATGCTCAAAATTAATTAATTCGATAAATTCCAGTAAAATTTCCAGGGCCATTTGAAAGTAGATATTCTAAACTGTGGATTTTGATAATTTTCCAGGCTGGAAATTGCGCATTGAATAAAAAATGACTCATCAACGAAACGCTTCCAGGAGATACAAAAATCGTTCCAGTTCCGTCAAATTGAGATACTTTCCAGTGAAACCTTCCAAACTAATTGCTTTTGGTGTCCTCTTTCGAATGAGACCCCTTTTATTTGATTTCGTAACAAAAATTTTTTTTCACCAAAAAAATCATGGGCTATAGGCCAGTGATTTTTGGCGATTTTGACTGAAATTTTTTTTGCAAAAATTTTGATGCCATTCGAAAGAGCATGTAAAAAAATGGTGGTCTAGTTGGTTTTCCCGTTCCCTGGAGCCTGGAAACATGGAAAAAATGACGAAAAACCGTTGCAATGGCCTCATTTCCAGTCAATTTTCAGAATGCTCAAAATTAATTAATTCGATGAATTCCAGTAAAATTTCCAGGGCCATTTGAAAGTAGATATTCTAAACTGTGGATTTTGATAATTTTCCAGGCTGGAAATTGCGCATTGAATAAAAAATGACTCATCAACGAAACGCTTCCAGGAGATACAAAAATCGTTCCAGTTCCGTCAAATTGAGATACTTTCCAGTGAAACCTTCCAAACTAATTGCTTTTGGTGTCCTCTTTCGAATGAGACCCCTTTTATTTGATTTCGTAACAAAAATTTTTTTTCACCAAAAAAATCATGGGCTATAGGCCAGTGATTTTTGGCGATTTTGACTGAAATTTTTTTTGCAAAAATTTTGATGCCATTCGAAAGAGCATGTAAAAAAATGGTGGTCTAGTTGGTTTTCCCGTTCCCTGGAGCCTGGAAACATGGAAAAAATGACGAAAAACCGTTGCAATGGCCTCATTTCCAGTCAATTTTCAGAATGCTCAAAATTAATTAATTCGATGAATTCCAGTAAAATTTCCAGGGCCATTTGAAAGTAGATATTCTAAACTGTGGATTTTGATAATTTTCCAGGCTGGAAATTGCGCATTGAATAAAAAATGACTCATCAACGAAACGCTTCCAGGAGATACAAAAATCGTTCCAGTTCCGTCAAATTGAGATACTTTCCAGTGAAACCTTCCAAACTAATTGCTTTTGGCGTCCTCTTTCGAATGAGACCCCTTTTATTTGATTTCGTAAAAAAAAATTTTTTTCACCAAAAAAATCATAGGCCAGTGAGTTTTGGCGATTTTGAGTGAAATTTTTTTTGCAAAAATTTTGATGCCATTCGAAAGAGCATGTAAAAAAATGGTGGTCTAGTTGGTTTTCCCGTTCCCTGGAGCCTGGAAACATGGAAAAAATGACGAAAAACCGTTGCAATGGCCTCATTTCCAGTCAATTTTCAGAATGCTCAAAATTAATTAATTCGATAAATTCCAGTAAAATTTCCAGGGCCATTTGAAAGTAGATATTCTAAACTGTGGATTTTGATAATTTTCCAGGCTGGAAATTGCGCATTGAATAAAAAATGACTCATCAACGAAACGCTTCCAGGAGATACAAAAATCGTTCCAGTTCCGTCAAATTGAGATACTTTCCAGTGAAACCTTCCAAACTAATTGCTTTTGGAGTCCTCTTTCGAATGAGACCCCTTTTATTTGATTTCGTAAAAAAAATGTTTTCACCAAAAAAATCATGGGCTATAGGCCAGTGATTTTTGGCGATTTTGAGTGAAATTTTTTTTGCAAAAATGTTGATGCCATTCGAAAGAGCATGTAAAACAATGGTGGTCTAGTTGGTTTTCCCGTTCCCTGGAGCCTGGAAACATGGAAAAAATGACGAAAAACCGTTGCAATGGCCTCATTTCCAGTCAATTTTCAGAATGCTCAAAATTAATTAATTCGATAAATTCCAGTAAAATTTCCAGGGCCATTTGAAAGTAGATATTCTAAACTGTGGATTTTGATAATTTTCCAGGCTGGAAACTGCGCATTGAATAAAAAATGACTTATCAACGAAACGCTTCCAGGAGATACAAAAATCGTTCCAGTTCCGTCAAATTGAGATACTTTCCAGTGAAACCTTCCAAACTAATTGCTTTTGGCGTCCTCTTTCGAATGAGACCCCTTTTATTTGATTTCGTAAAAAAAATTTTTTTTCACCAAAAAAATCATGGGCTATAGGCCAGTGATTTTTGGCGATTTTGAGTGAATTTTTTTTTGCAAAAATTTTGATGCCATTCGAAAGAGCATGTAAAAAAATGGTGGTCTAGTTGGTTTTCCCGTTCCCTGGAGCCTGGAAACATGGAAAAAATGACGAAAAACCGTTGCAATGGCCTCATTTCCAGTCAATTTTCAGAATGCTCAAAATTAATTAATTCGATAAATTCCAGTAAAATTTCCAGGGCAATTTGAAAGTAGATATTCTAAACTGTGGATTTTGATAATTTTCCAGGCTGGAAACTGCGCATTGAATAAAAAATGACTCATCAACGAAACGCTTCCAGGAGATACAAAAATCGTTCCAGTTCCGTCAAATTGAGATACTTTCCAGTGAAACCTTCCAAACTAATTGCTTTTGGTGTCCTCTTTCGAATGAGACCCCTTTTATTTGATTTCGTAACAAAAATTTTTTTTCACCAAAAAAATCATAGGTATAGGCCAGTGATTTTTGGCGATTTTGAGTGAAATTTTTTTTGCAAAAATTTTCATGCCATTCGAAAGAGCATGTAAAAAAATGGTGGTCTAGTTGGTTTTCCCGTTCCCTGGAGCCTGGAAACATGGAAAAAATGACGAAAAACCGTTGCAATGGCCTCATTTCCAGTCAATTTTCAGAATGCTCAAAATTAATTAATTCGATAAATTCCAGTAAAATTTCCAGGGCCATTTGAAAGTAGATATTCTAAACTGTGGATTTTGATAATTTTCCAGGCTGGAAATTGCGCATTGAATAAAAAATGACTCATCAACGAAACGCTTCCAGGAGATACAAAAATCGTTCCAGTTCCGTCAAATTGAGATACTTTCCAGTGAAACCTTCCAAACTAATTGCTTTTGGTGTCCTCTTTCGAATGAGACCCCTTTTATTTGATTTCGTAAAAAAAAATTTTTTTCACCAAAAAAATCATGGGCTATAGGCCAGTGATTTTTGGCGATTTTGAGTGAAATTTTTTTTGCAAAAATTTTGATGCCATTCGAAAGAGCATGTAAAACAATGGTGGTCTAGTTGGTTTTCCCGTTCCCTGGAGCCTGGAAACATGGAAAAAATGACGAAAAACCGTTGCAATGGCCTCATTTCCAGTCAATTTTCAGAATGCTCAAAATTAATTAATTCGATAAATTCCAGTAAAATTTCCAGGGCCATTTGAAAGTAGATATTCTAAACTG
Organism: Leptarthrus brevirostris; assembly: GCA_964036015.1. Lineage (NCBI taxonomy): Eukaryota > Metazoa > Arthropoda > Insecta > Diptera > Asilidae > Leptarthrus > Leptarthrus brevirostris. Next base: position 15,825,831 of record OZ038373.1, read on the forward strand.
TGGATTTTGATAATTTTCCAGGCTGGAAACTGCGCATTGAATAAAAAATGACTCATCAACGAAACGCTTCCAGGAGATACAAAAATCGTTCCAGTTCCGTCAAATTGAGATACTTTCCAGTGAAACCTTCCAAACTAATTACTTTTGGTGTCCTCTTTCGAATGAGACCCCTTTTATTTGATTTCGTAAAAAAAAATTTTTTTCACCAAAAAAATCATGGGCTATAGGCCAGTGATTTTTGGCGATTTTGAGTGAAATTTTTTTTGCAAAAATTTTGATGCCATTCGAAAGAGCATGTAAAACAATGGTGGTCTAGTTGGTTTTCCCGTTCCCTGGAGCCTGGAAACATGGAAAAAATGACGAAAAACCGTTGCAATGGCCTCATTTCCAGTCAATTTTCAGAATGCTCAAAATTAATTAATTCGATAAATTCCAGTAAAATTTCCAGGGCCATTTGAAAGTAGATATTCTAAACTGTGGATTTTGATAATTTTCCAGGCTGGAAACTGCGCATTGAATAAAAAATGACTCATCAACGAAACGCTTCCAGGAGATACAAAAATCGTTCCAGGTCCGTCAAATTGAGATACTTTCCAGTGAAACCTTCCAAACTAATTGCTTTTGGTGTCCTCTTTCAAATGAGACCCCTTTTATTTGATTTCGTAACAAAAATTTTTTTTCACCAAAAAAATCATGGGCTATAGGCCAGTGATTTTTGGCGATTTTGAGTGAAATTTTTTTTGCAAAAATTTTGATGCCATTCGAAAGAGCATGTAAAACAATGGTGGTCTAGTTGGTTTTCCCGTTCCCTGGAGCCTGGAAACATGGAAAAAATGACGAAAAACCGTTGCAATGGCCTCATTTCCAGTCAATTTTCAGAATGCTCAAAATTAATTAATTCGATAAATTCCAGTAAAATTTCCAGGGCCATTTGAAAGTAGATATTCTAAACTGTGGATTTTGATAATTTTCCAGGCTGGAAACTGCGCATTGAATAAAAAATGACTCATCAACGAAACGCTTCCAGGAGATACAAAAATCGTTCCAGGTCCGTCAAATTGAGATACTTTCCAGTGAAACCTTCCAAACTAATTGCTTTTGGTGTCCTCTTTCAAATGAGACCCCTTTTATTTGATTTCGTAACAAAAATTTTTTTTCACCAAAAAAATCATGGGCTATAGGCCAGTGATTTTTGGCGATTTTGAGTGAAATTTTTTTTGCAAAAATTTTGATGCCATTCGAAAGAGCATGTAAAACAATGGTGGTCTAGTTGGTTTTCCCGTTCCCTGGAGCCTGGAAACATGGAAAAAATGACGAAAAACCGTTGCAATGGCCTCATTTCCAGTCAATTTTCAGAATGCTCAAAATTAATTAATTCGATAAATTCCAGTAAAATTTCCAGGGCCATTTGAAAGTAGATATTCTAAACTGTGGATTTTGATAATTTTCCAGGCTGGAAACTGCGCATTGAATAAAAAATGACTCATCAACGAAACGCTTCCAGGAGATACAAAAATCGTTCCAGTTCCGTCAAATTGAGATACTTTCCAGTGAAACCTTCCAAACTAATTGCTTGTGGCGTCCTCTTTCGAATGAGACCCCTTTTATTTGATTTCGTAAAAAAAAATTTTTTCACCAAAAAAATCATGGGCTATAGGCCAGTGATTTTTGGCGATTTTGAGTGAAATTTTTCTTGCAAAACTTTTGATGCCATTCGAAAGAGCATGTAAAACAATGGTGGTCTAGTTGGTTTTCCCGTTCCCTGGAGCCTGGAAACATGGAAAAAATGACGAAAAACCGTTGCAATGGCCTCATTTCCAGTCAATTTTCAGAATGCTCAAAATTAATTAATTCGATAAATTCCAGTAAAATTTCCAGGGCCATTTGAAAGTAGATATTCTAAACTGTGGATTTTGATAATTTTCCAGGCTGGAAATTGCGCATTGAATAAAAAATGACTCATCAACGAAACGCTTCCAGGAGATACAAAAATCGTTCCAGTTCCGTCAAATTGAGATACTTTCCAGTGAAACCTTCCAAACTAATTGCTTTTGGTGTCCTCTTTCGAATGAGACCCCTTTTATTTGATTTCGTAACAAAAATTTTTTTTCACCAAAAAAATCATGGGCTATAGGCCAGTGATTTTTGGCGATTTTGAGTGAAATTTTTTTTGCAAAAATGTTGATGCCATTCGAAAGAGCATGTAAAACAATGGTGGTCTAGTTGGTTTTCCCGTTCCCTGGAGCCTGGAAACATGGAAAAAATGACGAAAAACCGTTGCAATGGCCTCATTTCCAGTCAATTTTCAGAATTCTCAAAATTAATTAATTCGATAAATTCCAGTAAAATTTCCAGGGCCATTTGAAAGTAGATATTCTAAACTGTGGATTTTGATAATTTTCCAGGCTGGAAATTGCGCATTGAATAAAAAATGACTCATCAACGAAACGCTTCCAGGAGATACAAAAATCGTTCCAGTTCCGTCAAATTGAGATACTTTCCAGTGAAACCTTCCAAACTAATTGCTTTTGGTGTCCTCTTTCGAATGAGACCCCTTTTATTTGATTTCGTAAAAAAAAATTTTTTTCACCAAAAAAATCATGGGCTATAGGCCAGTGATTTTTGGCGATTTTGAGTGAAATTTTTTTTGCAAAAATTTTGATGCCATTCGAAAGAGCATGTAAAACAATGGTGGTCTAGTTGGTTTTCCCGTTCCCTGGAGCCTGGAAACATGGAAAAAATGACGAAAAACCGTTGCAATGGCCTCATTTCCAGTCAATTTTCAGAATGCTCAAAATTAATTAATTCGATAAATTCCAGTAAAATTTCCAGGGCCATTTGAAAGTAGATATTCTAAACTGTGGATTTTGATAATTTTCCAGGCTGGAAATTGCGCATTGAATAAAAAATGACTCATCAACGAAACGCTTCCAGGAGATACAAAAATCGTTCCAGTTCCGTCAAATTGAGATACTTTCCAGTGAAACCTTCCAAACTAATTGCTTTTGGTGTCCTCTTTCGAATGAGACCCCTTTTATTTGATTTCGTAACAAAAATTTTTTTTCACCAAAAAAATCATGGGCTATAGGCCAGTGATTTTTGGCGATTTTGAGTGAAATTTTTTTTGCAAAAATGTTGATGCCATTCGAAAGAGCATGTAAAACAATGGTGGTCTAGTTGGTTTTCCCGTTCCCTGGAGCCTGGAAACATGGAAAAAATGACGAAAAACCGTTGCAATGGCCTCATTTCCAGTCAATTTTCAGAATTCTCAAAATTAATTAATTCGATAAATTCCAGTAAAATTTCCAGGGCCATTTGAAAGTAGATATTCTAAACTGTGGATTTTGATAATTTTCCAGACTGGAAATTGCGCATTGAATAAAAAATGACTCATCAACGAAACGCTTCCAGGAGATACAAAAATCGTTCCAGTTCCGTCAAATTGAGATACTTTCCAGTGAAACCTTCCAAACTAATTGCTTTTGGTGTCCTCTTTCGAATGAGACCCCTTTTATTTGATTTCGTAAAAAAAAATTTTTTTCACCAAAAAAATCATGGGCCAGTGATTTTTGGCGATTTTGAGTGAAATTTTTTTTGCAAAAATGTTGATGCCATTCGAAAGAGCATGTAAAACAATGGTGGTCTAGTTGGTTTTCCCGTTCCCTGGAGCCTGGAAACATGGAAAAAATGACGAAAAACCGTTGCAATGGCCTCATTTCCAGTCAATTTTCAGAATGCTCAAAATTAATTAATTCGATAAATTCCAGTAAAATTTCCAGGGCCATTTGAAAGTAGATATTCTAAACTGTGGATTTTGATAATTTTCCAGGCTGGAAACTGCGCATTGAATAAAAAATGACTCATCAACGAAACGCTTCCAGGAGATACAAAAATCGTTCCAGTTCCGTCAAATTGAGATACTTTCCAGTGAAACCTTCCAAACTAATTGCTTTTGGTGTCCTCTTTCAAATGAGACCCCTTTTATTTGATTTCGTAACAAACATTTTTTTTCACCAAAAAAATCATGGGCTATAGGCCAGTGATTTTTGGCGATTTTGAGTGAAATTTTTTTTGCAAAAATTTTGATGCCATTCGAAAGAGCATGTAAAACAATGGTGGTCTAGTTGGTTTTCCCGTTCCCTGGAGCCTGGAAACATGGAAAAAATGACGAAAAACCGTTGCAATGGCCTCATTTCCAGTCAATTTTCAGAATGCTCAAAATTAATTAATTCGATAAATTCCAGTAAAATTTCCAGGGCCATTTGAAAGTAGATATTCTAAACTGTGGATTTTGATAATTTTCCAGGCTGGAAACTGCGCATTGAATAAAAAATGACTCATCAACGAAACGCTTCCAGGAGATACAAAAATCGTTCCAGTTCCGTCAAATTGAGATACTTTCCAGTGAAACCTTCCAAACTAATTGCTTTTGGTGTCCTCTTTCGAATGAGACCCCTTTTATTTGATTTCGTAAAAAAAAATTTTTTTCACCAAAAAAATCATGGGCTATAGGCCAGTGATTTTTGGCGATTTTGAGTGAAATTTTTTTTGCAAAAATTTTGATGCCATTCGAAAGAGCATGTAAAACAATGGTGGTCTAGTTGGTTTTCCCGTTCCCTGGAGCCTGGAAACATGGAAAAAAATGACGAAAAACCGTTGCAATGGCCTCATTTCCAGTCAATTTTCAGAATGCTCAAAATTAATTAATTCGATAAATTCCAGTAAAATTTCCAGGGCCATTTGAAAGTAGATATTCTAAACTGTGGATTTTGATAATTTTCCAGGCTGGAAACTGCGCATTGAATAAAAAATGACTCATCAACGAAACGCTTCCAGGAGATACAAAAATCGTTCCAGTTCCGTCAAATTGAGATACTTTCCAGTGAAACCTTCCAAACTAATTGCTTTTGGCGTCCTCTTTCGAATGAGACCCCTTTTATTTGATTTCGTAAAAAAAATTTTTTTCACCAAAAAAATCATGGGCTATAGGCCAGTGAATTTTGGCGATTTTGAGTGAAATTTTTCTTGCAAAAATTTTGATGCCATTCGAAAGAGCATGTAAAACAATGGTGGTCTAGTTGGTTTTCCCGTTCCCTGGAGCCTGGAAACATGGAAAAAATGACGAAAAACCGTTGCAATGGCCTCATTTCCAGTCAATTTTCAGAATGCTCAAAATTAATTAATTCGATAAATTCCAGTAAAATTTCCAGGGCCATTTGAAAGTAGATATTCTAAACTGTGGATTTTGATAATTTTCCAGGCTGGAAACTGCGCATTGAATAAAAAATGACTCATCAACGAAACGCTTCCAGGAGATACAAAAATCGTTCCAGTTCCGTCAAATTGAGATACTTTCCAGTGAAACCTTCCAAACTAATTGCTTTTGGCGTCCTCTTTCGAATGAGACCCCTTTTATTTGATTTCGTAAAAAAAATTTTTTTCACCAAAAAAATCATGGGCTATAGGCCAGTGAATTTTGGCGATTTTGAGTGAAATTTTTCTTGCAAAAATTTTGATGCCATTCGAAAGAGCATGTAAAACAATGGTGGTCTAGTTGGTTTTCCCGTTCCCTGGAGCCTGGAAACATGGAAAAAATGACGAAAAACCGTTGCAATGGCCTCATTTCCAGTCAATTTTCAGAATGCTCAAAATTAATTAATTCGATAAATTCCAGTAAAATTTCCAGGGCCATTTGAAAGTAGATATTCTAAACTGTGGATTTTGATAATTTTCCAGGCTGGAAACTGCGCATTGAATAAAAAATGACTCATCAACGAAACGCTTCCAGGAGATACAAAAATCGTTCCAGTTCCGTCAAATTGAGATACTTTCCAGTGAAACCTTCCAAACTAATTGCTTTTGGCGTCCTCTTTCGAATGAGACCCCTTTTATTTGATTTCGTAAAAAAAATTTTTTTCACCAAAAAAATCATGGGCTATAGGCCAGTGATTTTTGGCGATTTTGAGTGAAATTTTTCTTGCAAAAATTTTGATGCCATTCGAAAGAGCATGTAAAACAATGGTGGTCTAGTTGGTTTTCCCGTTCCCTGGAGCCTGGAAACATGGAAAAAAATGACGAAAAACCGTTGCAATGGCCTCATTTCCAGTCAATTTTCAGAATGCTCAAAATTAATTAATTCGATAAATTCCAGTAAAATTTCCAGGGCCATTTGAAAGTAGATATTCTAAACTGTGGATTTTGATAATTTTCCAGGCTGGAAATTGCGCATTGAATAAAAAATGACTCATCAACGAAACGCTTCCAGGAGATACAAAAATCGTTCCAGTTCCGTCAAATTGAGATACTTTCCAGTGAAACCTTCCAAACTAATTGCTTTTGGTGTCCTCTTTCGAATGAGACCCCTTTTATTTGATTTCGTAAAAAAAAATTTTTTTCACCAAAAAAATCATGGGCTATAGGCCAGTGATTTTTGGCGATTTTGAGTGAAATTTTTTTTGCAAAAATTTTGATGCCATTCGAAAGAGCATGTAAAACAATGGTGGTCTAGTTGGTTTTCCCGTTCCCTGGAGCCTGGAAACATGGAAAAAATGACGAAAAACCGTTGCAATGGCCTCATTTCCAGTCAATTTTCAGAATGCTCAAAATTAATTAATTCGATAAATTCCAGTAAAATTTCCAGGGCCATTTGAAAGTAGATATTCTAAACTGTGGATTTTGATAATTTTCCAGGCTGGAAACTGCGCATTGAATAAAAAATGACTCATCAACGAAACGCTTCCAGGAGATACAAAAATCGTTCCAGTTCCGTCAAATTGAGATACTTTCCAGTGAAACCTTCCAAACTAATTGCTTTTGGCGTCCTCTTTCGAATGAGACCCCTTTTATTTGATTTCGTAAAAAAAATTTTTTTCACCAAAAAAATCATGGGCTATAGGCCAGTGATTTTTGGCGATTTTGAGTGAAATTTTTCTTGCAAAAATTTTGATGCCATTCGAAAGAGCATGTAAAACAATGGTGGTCTAGTTGGTTTTCCCGTTCCCTGGAGCCTGGAAACATGGAAAAAAATGACGAAAAACCGTTGCAATGGCCTCATTTCCAGTCAATTTTCAGAATGCTCAAAATTAATTAATTCGATAAATTCCAGTCAAATTTCCAGGGCCATTTGAAAGTAGATATTCTAAACTGTGGATTTTGATAATTTTCCAGGCTGGAAACTGCGCATTGAATAAAAAATGACTCATCAACGAAACGCTTCCAGGAGATACAAAAATCGTTCCAGTTCCGTCAAATTGAGATACTTTCCAGTGAAACCTTCCAAACTAATTGCTTTTGGCGTCCTCTTTCGAATGAGACCCCTTTTATTTGATTTCGTAAAAAAATTTTTTTCACCAAAAAAATCATGGGCTATAGGCCAGTGATTTTTGGCGATTTTGAGTGAAATTTTTCTTGCAAAAATTTTGATGCCATTCGAAAGAGCATGTAAAACAATGGTGGTCTAGTTGGTTTTCCCGTTCCCTGGAGCCTGGAAACATGGAAAAAATGACGAAAAACCGTTGCAATGGCCTCATTTCCAGTCAATTTTCAGAATGCTCAAAATTAATTAATTCGATAAATTCCAGTAAAATTTCCAGGGCCATTTGAAAGTAGATATTCTAAACTGTGGATTTTGATAATTTTCCAGGCTGGAAACTGCGCATTGAATAAAAAATGACTCATCAACGAAACGCTTCCAGGAGATACAAAAATCGTTCCAGTTCCGTCAAATTGAGATACTTTCCAGTGAAACCTTCCAAACTAATTGCTTTTGGCGTCCTCTTTCGAATGAGACCCCTTTTATTTGATTTCGTAAAAAAAATTTTTTTCACCAAAAAAATCATGGGCTATAGGCCAGTGAATTTTGGCGATTTTGAGTGAAATTTTTCTTGCAAAAATTTTGATGCCATTCGAAAGAGCATGTAAAACAATGGTGGTCTAGTTGGTTTTCCCGTTCCCTGGAGCCTGGAAACATGGAAAAAATGACGAAAAACCGTTGCAATGGCCTCATTTCCAGTCAATTTTCAGAATGCTCAAAATTAATTAATTCGATAAATTCCAGTAAAATTTCCAGGGCCATTTGAAAGTAGATATTCTAAACTGTGGATTTTGATAATTTTCCAGGCTGGAAACTGCGCATTGAATAAAAAATGACTCATCAACGAAACGCTTCCAGGAGATACAAAAATCGTTCCAGTTCCGTCAAATTGAGATACTTTCCAGTGAAACCTTCCAAACTAATTGCTTTTGGCGTCCTCTTTCGAATGAGACCCCTTTTATTTGATTTCGTAAAAAAAATTTTTTTCACCAAAAAAATCATGGGCTATAGGCCAGTGATTTTTGGCGATTTTGAGTGAAATTTTTCTTGCAAAAATTTTGATGCCATTCGAAAGAGCATGTAAAACAATGGTGGTCTAGTTGGTTTTCCCGTTCCCTGGAGCCTGGAAACATGGAAAAAAATGACGAAAAACCGTTGCAATGGCCTCATTTCCAGTCAATTTTCAGAATGCTCAAAATTAATTAATTCGATAAATTCCAGTAAAATTTCCAGGGCCATTTGAAAGTAGATATTCTAAACTGTGGATTTTGATAATTTTCCAGGCTGGAAATTGCGCATTGAATAAAAAATGACTCATCAACGAAACGCTTCCAGGAGATACAAAAATCGTTCCAGTTCCGTCAAATTGAGATACTTTCCAGTGAAACCTTCCAAACTAATTGCTTTTGGTGTCCTCTTTCGAATGAGACCCCTTTTATTTGATTTCGTAAAAAAAAATTTTTTTCACCAAAAAAATCATGGGCTATAGGCCAGTGATTTTTGGCGATTTTGAGTGAAATTTTTTTTGCAAAAATTTTGATGCCATTCGAAAGAGCATGTAAAACAATGGTGGTCTAGTTGGTTTTCCCGTTCCCTGGAGCCTGGAAACATGGAAAAAATGACGAAAAACCGTTGCAATGGCCTCATTTCCAGTCAATTTTCAGAATGCTCAAAATTAATTAATTCGATAAATTCCAGTAAAATTTCCAGGGCCATTTGAAAGTAGATATTCTAAACTGTGGATTTTGATAATTTTCCAGGCTGGAAACTGCGCATTGAATAAAAAATGACTCATCAACGAAACGCTTCCAGGAGATACAAAAATCGTTCCAGTTCCGTCAAATTGAGATACTTTCCAGTGAAACCTTCCAAACTAATTGCTTTTGGCGTCCTCTTTCGAATGAGACCCCTTTTATTTGATTTCGTAAAAAAAATTTTTTTCACCAAAAAAATCATGGGCTATAGGCCAGTGATTTTTGGCGATTTTGAGTGAAATTTTTCTTGCAAAAATTTTGATGCCATTCGAAAGAGCATGTAAAACAATGGTGGTCTAGTTGGTTTTCCCGTTCCCTGGAGCCTGGAAACATGGAAAAAAATGACGAAAAACCGTTGCAATGGCCTCATTTCCAGTCAATTTTCAGAATGCTCAAAATTAATTAATTCGATAAATTCCAGTCAAATTTCCAGGGCCATTTGAAAGTAGATATTCTAAACTGTGGATTTTGATAATTTTCCAGGCTGGAAACTGCGCATTGAATAAAAAATGACTCATCAACGAAACGCTTCCAGGAGATACAAAAATCGTTCCAGTTCCGTCAAATTGAGATACTTTCCAGTGAAACCTTCCAAACTAATTGCTTTTGGCGTCCTCTTTCGAATGAGACCCCTTTTATTTGATTTCGTAAAAAAATTTTTTTCACCAAAAAAATCATGGGCTATAGGCCAGTGATTTTTGGCGATTTTGAGTGAAATTTTTCTTGCAAAAATTTTGATGCCATTCGAAAGAGCATGTAAAACAATGGTGGTCTAGTTGGTTTTCCCGTTCCCTGGAGCCTGGAAACATGGAAAAAAATGACGAAAAACCGTTGCAATGGCCTCATTTCCAGTCAATTTTCAGAATGCTCAAAATTAATTAATTCGATAAATTCCAGTAAAATTTACAGGGCCATTTGAAAGTAGATATTCTAAACTGTGGATTTTGATAATTTTCCAGGCTGGAAATTGCGCATTGAATAAAAAATGACTCATCAACGAAACGCTTCCAGGAGATACAAAAATCGTTCCAGTTCCGTCAAATTGAGATACTTTCCAGTGAAACCTTCCAAACTAATTGCTTTTGGTGTCCTCTTTCGAATGAGACCCCTTTTATTTGATTTCGTAAAAAAAAATTTTTTTCACCAAAAAAATCATGGGCTATAGGCCAGTGATTTTTGGCGATTTTGAGTGAAATTTTTCTTGCAAAAATTTTGATGCCATTCGAAAGAGCATGTAAAACAATGGTGGTCTAGTTGGTTTTCCCGTTCCCTGGAGCCTGGAAACATGGAAAAAAATGACGAAAAACCGTTGCAATGGCCTCATTTCCAGTCAATTTTCAGAATGCTCAAAATTAATTAATTCGATAAATTCCAGTCAAATTTCCAGGGCCATTTGAAAGTAGATATTCTAAACTGTGGATTTTGATAATTTTCCAGGCTGGAAACTGCGCATTGAATAAAAAATGACTCATCAACGAAACGCTTCCAGGAGATACAAAAATCGTTCCAGTTCCGTCAAATTGAGATACTTTCCAGTGAAACCTTCCAAACTAATTGCTTTTGGCGTCCTCTTTCGAATGAGACCCCTTTTATTTGATTTCGTAAAAAAATTTTTTTCACCAAAAAAATCATGGGCTATAGGCCAGTGATTTTTGGCGATTTTGAGTGAAATTTTTCTTGCAAAAATTTTGATGCCATTCGAAAGAGCATGTAAAACAATGGTGGTCTAGTTGGTTTTCCCGTTCCCTGGAGCCTGGAAACATGGAAAAAAATGACGAAAAACCGTTGCAATGGCCTCATTTCCAGTCAATTTTCAGAATGCTCAAAATTAATTAATTCGATAAATTCCAGTAAAATTTACAGGGCCATTTGAAAGTAGATATTCTAAACTGTGGATTTTGATAATTTTCCAGGCTGGAAATTGCGCATTGAATAAAAAATGACTCATCAACGAAACGCTTCCAGGAGATACAAAAATCGTTCCAGTTCCGTCAAATTGAGATACTTTCCAGTGAAACCTTCCAAACTAATTGCTTTTGGTGTCCTCTTTCGAATGAGACCCCTTTTATTTGATTTCGTAAAAAAAAATTTTTTTCACCAAAAAAATCATGGGCTATAGGCCAGTGATTTTTGGCGATTTTGAGTGAAATTTTTTTTGCAAAAATTTTGATGCCATTCGAAAGAGCATGTAAAAAAATGGTGGTCTAGTTGGTTTTCCCGTTCCCTGGAGCCTGGAAACATGGAAAAAATGACGAAAAACCGTTGCAATGGCCTCATTTCCAGTCAATTTTCAGAATGCTCAAAATTAATTAATTCGATAAATTCCAGTAAAATTTCCAGGGCCATTTGAAAGTAGATATTCTAAACTGTGGATTTTGATAATTTTCCAGGCTGGAAATTGCGCATTGAATAAAAAATGACTCATCAACGAAACGCTTCCAGGAGATACAAAAATCGTTCCAGTTCCGTCAAATTGAGATACTTTCCAGTGAAACCTTCCAAACTAATTGCTTTTGGTGTCCTCTTTCGAATGAGACCCCTTTTATTTGATTTCGTAACAAAAATTTTTTTTCACCAAAAAAATCATGGGCTATAGGCCAGTGATTTTTGGCGATTTTGAGTGAAATTTTTTTTGCAAAAATTTTGATGCCATTCGAAAGAGCATGTAAAAAAATGGTGGTCTAGTTGGTTTTCCCGTTCCCTGGAGCCTGGAAACATGGAAAAAATGACGAAAAACCGTTGCAATGGCCTCATTTCCAGTCAATTTTCAGAATGCTCAAAATTAATTAATTCGATAAATTCCAGTAAAATTTCCAGGGCCATTTGAAAGTAGATATTCTAAACTGTGGATTTTGATAATTTTCCAGGCTGGAAATTGCGCATTGAATAAAAAATGACTCATCAACGAAACGCTTCCAGGAGATACAAAAATCGTTCCAGTTCCGTCAAATTGAGATACTTTCCAGTGAAACCTTCCAAACTAATTGCTTTTGGTGTCCTCTTTCGAATGAGACCCCTTTTATTTGATTTCGTAACAAAAATTTTTTTTCACCAAAAAAATCATGGGCTATAGGCCAGTGATTTTTGGCGATTTTGAGTGAAATTTTTTTTGCAAAAATTTTGATGCCATTCGAAAGAGCATGTAAAAAAATGGTGGTCTAGTTGGTTTTCCCGTTCCCTGGAGCCTGGAAACATGGAAAAAATGACGAAAAACCGTTGCAATGGCCTCATTTCCAGTCAATTTTCAGAATGCTCAAAATTAATTAATTCGATAAATTCCAGTAAAATTTCCAGGGCCATTTGAAAGTAGATATTCTAAACGGTGGATTTTGATAATTTTCCAGGCTGGAAATTGCGCATTGAATAAAAAATGACTCATCAACGAAACGCTTCCAGGAGATACAAAAATCGTTCCAGTTCCGTCAAATTGAGATACTTTCCAGTGAAACCTTCCAAACTAATTGCTTTTGGTGTCCTCTTTCGAATGAGACCCCTTTTATTTGATTTCGTAACAAAAATTTTTTTTCACCAAAAAAATCAAGTGATTTTTGGCGATTTTGAGTGAAATTTTTTTTGCAAAAATTTTGATGCCATTCGAAAGAGCATGTAAAAAAATGGTGGTCTAGTTGGTTTTCCCGTTCCCTGGAGCCTGGAAACATGGAAAAAATGACGAAAAACCGTTGCAATGGCCTCATTTCCAGTCAATTTTCAGAATGCTCAAAATTAATTAATTCGATAAATTCCAGTAAAATTTCCAGGGCCATTTGAAAGTAGATATTCTAAACGGTGGATTTTGATAATTTTCCAGGCTGGAAATTGCGCATTGAATAAAAAATGACTCATCAACGAAACGCTTCCAGGAGATACAAAAATCGTTCCAGTTCCGTCAAATTGAGATACTTTCCAGTGAAACCTTCCAAACTAATTGCTTTTGGTGTCCTCTTTCGAATGAGACCCCTTTTATTTGATTTCGTTACAAAAATTTTTTTTCACCAAAAAAATCATGGGCTATAGGCCAGTGATTTTTGGCGATTTTGAGTGAAATTTTTTTTGCAAAAATTTTGATGCCATTCGAAAGAGCATGTAAAAAAATGGTGGTCTAGTTGGTTTTCCCGTTCCCTGGAGCCTGGAAACATGGAAAAAAATGACGAAAAACCGTTGCAATGGCCTCATTTCCAGTCAATTTTCAGAATGCTCAAAATTAATTAATTCGATAAATTCCAGTAAAATTTCCAGGGCCATTTGAAAGTAGATATTCTAAACTGTGGATTTTGATAATTTTCCAGGCTGGAAATTGCGCATTGAATAAAAAATGACTCATCAACGAAACGCTTCCAGGAGATACAAAAATCGTTCCAGTTCCGTCAAATTGAGATACTTTCCAGTGAAACCTTCCAAACTAATAGCTTTTGGTGTCCTCTTTCGAATGAGACCCCTTTTATTTGATTTCGTAACAAAAATTTTTTTTCACCAAAAAAATCATGGGCTATAGGCCAGTGATTTTTGGCGATTTTGAGTGAAATTTTTTTTGCAAAAATTTTGATGCCATTCGAAAGAGCATGTAAAAAAATGGTTGTCTAGTTGGTTTTCCCGTTCCCTGGAGCCTGGAAACATGGAAAAAAATGACGAAAAACCGTTGCAATGGCCTCATTTCCAGTCAATTTTCAGAATGCTCAAAATTAATTAATTCGATAAATTCCAGTAAAATTTCCAGGGCCATTTGAAAGTAGATATTCTAAACTGTGGATTTTGATAATTTTCCAGGCTGGAAATTGCGCATTGAATAAAAAATGACTCATCAACGAAACGCTTCCAGGAGATACAAAAATCGTTACAGTTCCGTCAAATTGAGATACTTTCCAGTGAAACCTTCCAAATTAATTGCTTTTGGTGTCCTCTTTCGAATGAGACCCCTTTTATTTGATTTCGTAACAAAAATTTTTTTTCACCAAAAAAATCATGGGCTATAGGCCAGTGATTTTTGGCGATTTTGAGTGAAATTTTTTTTGCAAAAATTTTGATGCCATTCGAAAGAGCATGTAAAAAAATGGTGGTCTAGTTGGTTTTCCCGTTCCCTGGAGCCTGGAAACATGGAAAAAATGACGAAAAACCGTTGCAATGGCCTCATTTCCAGTCAATTTTCAGAATGCTCAAAATTAATTAATTCGATAAATTCCAGTAAAATTTCCAGGGCCATTTGAAAGTAGATATTCTAAACTGTGGATTTTGATAATTTTCCAGGCTGGAAATTGCGCATTGAATAAAAAATGACTCATCAACGAAACGCTTCCAGGAGATACAAAAATCGTTCCAGTTCCGTCAAATTGAGATACTTTCCAGTGAAACCTTCCAAACTAATTGCTTTTGGTGTCCTCTTTCGAATGAGACCCCTTTTATTTGATTTCGTAAAAAAAACTTTTTTCACCAAAAAAATCATGGGCAGTGATTTTTGGAGATTTTGAGTGAAATTTTTTTTGCAAAAATTTTGATGCCATTCGAAAGAGCATGTAAAAAAATGGTGGTCTAGTTGGTTTTCCCGTTCCCTGGAGCCTGGAAAAATGGAAAAAATGACGAAAAACCGTCGCAATGGCCTCATTTCCAGTCAATTTTCAGAATGCTCAAAATTAATTAATTCGATAAATTCCAGTAAAATTTCCAGGGCCATTTGAAAGTAGATATTCTAAACTGTGGATTTTGAAAATTTTCCAGGCTGGAAATTGCGCATTGAATAAAAAATGACTCATCAACGAAACGCTTCCAGGAGATACAAAAATCGTTCCAGTTCCGTCAAATTGAGATACTTTCCAGTGAAACCTTCCAAACTAATTGCTTTTGGTGTCCTCTTTCGAATGAGACCCCTTTTATTTGATTTCGTAACAAAAATTTTTTTTCACCAAAAAAATCATGGGCTATAGGCCAGTGATTTTTGGCGATTTTGAGTGAAATTTTTTTTGCAAAAATTTTGATGCCATTCGAAAGAGCATGTAAAAAAATGGTGGTCTAGTTGGTTTTCCCGTTCCCTGGAGCCTGGAAAAATGGAAAAAATGACGAAAAACCGTCGCAATGGCCTCATTTCCAGTCAATTTTCAGAATGCTCAAAATTAATTAATTCGATAAATTCCAGTAAAATTTCCAGGGCCATTTGAAAGTAGATATTCTAAACTGTGGATTTTGAAAATTTTCCAGGCTGGAAATTGCGCATTGAATAAAAAATGACTCATCAACGAAACGCTTCCAGGAGATACAAAAATCGTTCCAGTTCCGTCAAATTGAGATACTTTCCAGTGAAACCTTCCAAACTAATTGCTTTTGGTGTCCTCTTTCGAATGAGACCCCTTTTATTTGATTTCGTAACAAAAATTTTTTTTCACCAAAAAAATCATGGGCTATAGGCCAGTGATTTTTGGCGATTTTGAGTGAAATTTTTTTTTGCAACAATTTTGATGCCATTCGAAAGAGCATGTAAAAAAATGGTGGTCTAGTTGGTTTTCCCGTTCCCTGGAGCCTGGAAACATGGAAAAAATGACGAAAAACCGTTGCAATGGCCTCATTTCCTGAATTCCAGTTAAATTTCCAGGGCCATTTGAAAGTAGATATTCTAAACTGTGGATTTTGATAATTTTCCAGGCTGGAAATTGCGTATTGAATAAAAAATGACTCATCAACGAAACGCTTCCAGGAGATACAAAAAACGTTTGCAGATAAAAGTGCAATATTACAAGAAATGATAGGCAGACTAGAAAATTATTGCGTCTTATGGAATCTCAGGGTAAATTTAAATAAGTCTAAGGTCATGATATTTAATCAAGGTGGAGGTAAAAGAGGCAGACAAGAATACTTCGAGGGGGAAGAAATTGAATTGGTAAAAACTTGGAAGAAAGGTTGCAACTATCAAAAGCCAGCATAAACCTAACTTGGGCCAATTTCTTACAAAAAGAGGTCGTGCCTACCTCCTCCAAGGATCAAGTGTACAAGGCGGTATCTGTAGCGATTATGTGCTATGGCTCGCAGGTGTGGGGTTACCAGCAATATGAGGATGTTGAAAAACTGCAGAGATATTTCATTAAGAAATTATTGGGTCTACCCTCCTCTACTCCAAATTACATGATTAGGCTAGAAACAGGTCTCCCGGATTTATATATTCACACCCTCAGTTGTCATTTTCAATATATTAGAAAAATACTACTAAACATGGGCGAAGAAAGACTCCATAAGCGCTTAGCAAGGAAAATAATGGAGAAGGATGTATGGTGGCGTGTCGAGTGGTCAGAATTAGAACAAAAACACGATGTCCCTATAGACAATAACAACCCGTCTCAATCACTAGTTACTATACTGGAAAGGGAAATTACCTTTATGCAAAACTACAACACAGAACGAGCACAACAAAGCATTCGACATGGGCTTTATAAGGAATTGAATTATCAAGTGGAAAACACATATTTACTCGATGCATATTCTCTGCGGAAGGTGCGATGCATTCTTAAGTGCAGAGGTGGTCTCCTGTGGCTTAATGCAAGTCCTTGGTATACTAGCGGAAGCTCAAAATGCTCAATGTGTAACACAGATGAGGATGAAGATGTCTTACACTTTATGGCTGTCTGCCCTATCTTAGCTGAGTTTCATCTCCAGACGTTTGATAAGAGGACATTAACTAAAGAAGAACTTATTAGGTATCTAAATGGTGAAAACTGGGATGCGCTATTTCTCTACGTGCATCAAGCAATGCAGTACCGGAATTTACTTATCGCTGAGTACAACTTGTAAGCCAAGATTAATGGCAAGCCTAAGATTAAGCCCCTAGAAATGTCCTGTTTTCGTATTCTTTTGTTTCGTTATTTACCTTCACGAATTTTAATTGTACTTTTCCCATTATTAATAGTGTAATATAATCACCATCTATTCATATTATAAAACAAACTCTTAGTTTACCATATCGTTTTCTATCCGAAAAGTCATGCCAACCTAGGCAGACGACTGTTGTCAATGTCAAAGGTTTTATAGTCTTAATTTTTCTTTTTCTTTCTCAAATTTGATGAATTCAAGGAAAAATTTGTACAGATCTCTTTTATTACTAGTCTAATCTCATAGAATTCATGTTCAAGTATTAAATAAGCTTAATGTTAGATGGATGAATTAAATAAAACAATATTATTATTATTATTAGACTCAGATTCGCTTGCTAGCAGGGTTTCCTTCAAACAGTACCAACATAACCTTCGAAGACTGCCTTTATTGCATGTTGAATTATCCAGATCAAATTATAGCATGCCTGAACCAATTAATCGTTTGTGTAGGGCTGTTAATGCATGTCCTTATTTTGATTTAACTCTTAGCACGGTGTCGTTTAAGAACTATCTATTTTCTGTGCTCATGTGACTCATGTGTGCTGGGTTTCCTTACTGTTCCTTTCTTTTGCTTGTAATTTTTTCCTTTGCTTGTTGATGTGAGAGCCTCATTTCATCGTTTTGATGGAATAGGTGAATTGATTCTGGGCTCCTGCCCAAGAAGTGTTCCTTCTGTGTTACAAGGGTTAATTCTATTAGAATATATTAAATTAAACTTTTAGGAAAGTGAAGTACTGCTTATTGTCTAAAAGTATATATTTGTTTGAGTGATTGAACTGTTAGCACGTTGGTGTAGTTACGCTTGTCACGCTTTTTTGGCCACCTTTCTGTAGAGATCGATATAATGGAACTTAAATGCATTATGAGAAATAATGCATCATTTAAAACTCTGGCACAGGATTACCGGGTTATAGCAGACCAAACTTGACTATTGACTGAAAGAAATCAACATCTACAAGTTTCAAAATGAATTAAATATCATTTACACTTACTGTACACAACATATATTGAGATGACAATATAGTCCTTTAAGTCGAACCCATTTCGGACGTCCCCCTTCAAGTGTCCTGCAAACCAAGTCCAGTTTTGTTAAAGTGGTTTGATTCTTGCTCGATTCTTTGAAGGAGTCCATTATTGTGGTCAGCGTAATCTGAAAATTAATATTATCAATAAAAACTTATCCAGATTAGCAGTTTTATGAGAAATTTTATAATTTTAATAGTTGTAAGTGCAATATCTGAATATAAATTTTTAACAAGTCAATTAATATACCTTTTAATTACATTTTTTTCGTGTAAGAGCTATGTAGACAGGCTACCGCTGCCGACTTTCATTGGACAATTTATAATCTACCAAGAACAGTGGTAGACAACTCGATTTTTCCATTATACTCTCGCCGAAATATTCTTAAGATAAATTATAAAAGGCAGTAATACATTTGCGTTGAATATAACTGCGATAATCATTGCGATTATCAAGTTCTTTGCTGTTTTTACTCATAATTTCCGAAAATCTACCTGTTTAGACGATGGCTCACGTTTTGATGTTTATTGTTTACACTATTGACAGCTCAGCAGAGAATCCAACCACATTCACTTTCAAGTATGAAAAGCTTTAGAAAATTTTCAATTAATTTCTTTTCAGATGTTCGATTTTATACAGATAATAATAATTATAAAGGAAAAAATCAACTAATGATATTATTTGAATATTTTAAGACAAAGACTAGCCATAATTCCAGTAAACTTAATTTTTTTCAGTTGTAAATTATATTTAACCTTACAACAGCATTATAATAATTGAGATGAAAACTGTTGGGAAGCCGCTGTATTAGGAAAGCGACGATAATCTTAAATATTTCTAAAAGATGTCACTAGAAACAAAATGGAGTTTTACAAAGAAATTGAAGTAATTATTAAATGAATTGAAGAATGAAACCTTATAATTGCCAAAATGTAAATGTTTTTTTCTTAATTAAATTTTAATCTTGTGAATATAATATAAGTCGACATCTTACAGTATAGGGTGTTTTCGATTTTGCTTCGGTGTTAACCCTTGTGCCTTGAAGAAGCAAATGCATGTTCGAGATTGCGGTGCCATGACTCGAGTTTTGCTTCGGATTGTTCGTTTTTGCCACATTTTGCCCTTGGTGCTAGCACTAGGGATGGGGGATCGAACTGAGAAAATCGATTCCTTATGGATCGATCTGTAATTTTTTCCGATTTTGAAGATCGATTAATCGACCTTAAAAGATCGATGTACATAGATCGAACAGATCGATTCCATTTATTATTTGTGATTTTGTTTAAGAAATGTCAAAATGTAATGCCATGTATATATCAATCGTTGCGAAATATCATTCGTTGTAAAACTCAGCCTCAATCAGGACAGGAACACGTTTGGAAACACAACTATAGTTAGCTCAAACTATTGCAATAGTTGTGCCAAAGTCAGCTAAATACGTTTGCATACTATATAAAATTATAAAGTCAGCTATATACGTATCGTTTACCGGACTACCGCAGTTAGTTTTATGTTTGTCCATAGCAAGAGTATCGATGCTATTACTGGCACGCCCAAACCTACCTACTTGAATGGCATATGTATTTACATCGGCAGTCAAGCGGAAATAAAGGTATTGCACTCAAATGTAATAAGGTCACAGCTGGTCAGAACAGCCTACAAACATAGTTGCAATACAAAGAGTAACTGGCCTGATTGAGCCATTAGGTGTAGGTTCGGAAATAACTATAGTCGTAGACATAGCTCTGACTAGCTCAAGTCAGCTATATACGTTCTCGTTTCCGAACGATATATAGTTATAAAATAGTCAGAACTGTTCCTTGCAAATTGCTTGAATCAGAGCTACGATAAAATGTCAGTCATGATACCAAACAACAACAATTTAAACCATTTATCCACTTTAGAGGATTACTCTTGAGGGTTTTTTTGTATTCTCTATACCGTGGTTCATTTCCGTACTTAAATATTAAATTAGAATAGCTGACTATCCAGTCAACTATTGTGAGTTCCCCAACGGTTATAGCTATCAAAAATAGTCAGCTATTGTGATTTACGAACGGCAATAGTTAGCTATGTATATATGTCTATAGTCAGCTATAGTTGTGTTTCCGAACGAACTCCAGACTCTGGTAAATTCATTTGACTTGATATAACTATAAATTTTCTGAGCTTTACAAATTTTGTGTTGTTTTATTAAAATTTGTCATAACTCTAGCAAAAACGTGGACTTCACATGACAATGAGTTATATTTTCTTCAATACTAACATATTGTATTGTAGAAGATACATTCTAAAGGCATTAAATTAAGATTTGCATGAAGAATTAGATTTTGACGAAGAGGTAATTAAACATTAGGTCTGTTCCCGTACTTCTGGAGCTGCAGCTGGCTGCAGTTTACTTATTTATATGGTCAGTACGGGAACAACCAGCTGCAGTTTTCTGAAAAAGCAGATTTATTTTGGAGAAAAACATCTTTTTCTATACATGGAAACTAAACATGCTACTAAACATGCCTTATATGCTACTTCACTTCCTTAATCCAACGCCTAACTGTTAGGATATAAAGCTCTATAAAAGGATTCACCAATTTCAAATTCACTCAATGGACGTGTGTGTAGTTGTCACTTTGGCAGAAAGAAGATTTTTTAATTATATTGCAGCTGGTCAAAGTCGATGCAGAATTCTTAAATTTTCTGCAGCAGGGGAAGTTGTGACGTAGGCAAAATTTTCTTGGAGAAGTGAATACGGGAACACTTTTCTGCAGTATTCTTCGAAGCGCTTGTAATCTCTGCAGGTACGGGAACAGACCTATTAATACCAAGTTTGGCACCATCGAAGAGTGATTGTAGAATGGTTGAACGATGCGTCCAGAAAACGAACTTACAGAAAGTATTTTTAAATGGATTCTGATAATAATGGGCAGTAAAAACTTTCAAGTATAACCTCTTAATTTGGTTTTGCGATTTTAATATTTATCTTTGCAGTTTATGTTATAATAAATTGGCCTAAATCGATAAACTTATTTCTGAGGATATAAGAAATAATTCAGCTTGGAATCAACGATTTTTCATTCAGGGTCACTGGATTTTCATCGGAAATTATTGAATGAGAATTGCGTTATACCATGAATGGAATTGTAAAAATTAACGAAAGTACTTGAAATTTCCTGCGAGAGCTTTCATTAGTAAAATAATTTTAGAAATGACATCTGTTATGAGTAGGGATTTTTAATATATGTAAAATAATAGCCATGCTAAAAATTTTCTTGCAATGACGGAAATTTGTAAAGATAATTTAATAAAAATAACACGAAAAAATCCTGTTTTTAATAACCAAAATGTTCTGACCAGGTAAAGCATTTCTTTGCGTAATATAAGAACTCAATACACTTATGCAAATTTTGCTGCCCCACCGACTTCTGAAGTTGGGTCAATAGTTTGACAAAATATACTTTAACTTCGCACAAATTGGGCCTTAATATGTCAATAAGTGTTTCTTTCATCATAACTAATCTTACTTCATCTCTGGGCTTTCCAATGCAAATCATACAATGAATTTGGAAAATAAAATGTCCCTATTTGTTTTTTCCAAATTGTCTATTATCTAAATAAATAAGAGGCCGTCCTCTGAACTTATGTCTAAAGCGTTTGACAACTAAGAACATATTTTCATTCTTCGGTTCTGGCTCGTAGAATTAGCTGCTAGGCAGCAACCACATTCATTTTTAATGAAATTCAAACTCTGTAATGATAGAAAAAATAAGTCATTCATTAAACCGCAGTAAATCAACATAGTTTTACTGAATCTGGCCATAAAGGCTCTGAATAAAAGAGGGAACCATTCAGACGAGGTAAGCAAATCCATGTGATGATTACGACTTTTAGTCATTGCCTTTTACTTGACTCTAGTCTTAGGCTAAAGGAGCAATTTCGTAAGGTTTTTAAGTGCAAAAATAGAGATCAAGGATAATATGGTAAAAAATCCGCGATGTTTCGCAGAAACCTCTAAATAAAATGTTTGTAATTTTTCATCTATGCTGTGTGTAATGCTAAATATTTGTTATTTTTATACCAGTATACGAAGCACGTCCTTCAATTGAAATTTAGAAACTTACAGCTTTCAGTATTTCATAAAAAAGGTTAAGCTCATTTATTTGTGATACCGGTCTGTAAAGTGTTGGAGTCGCTATATTGCGTTTTTATAATGATTCTAAAGCTCAGGTAAATATGATACATTCTTCGCAGCAAGCTTATTTAGGATTAGCGAAAAGAGGTTGAATGAACAACTTTATTATTATTTATTTATATAATGTTTTAATTGGGCTTAAACTTTGACTAAAAGGACAGTATCCCCGAATCTATCAAAATAACCTTACCTATTTAATAATTCACTCAGTTGCGACCAACTATTTACCGCGCACATTTTAATATTTTAGGAATTAATAATGATCTATAGTGAAAACAAAACTATTATCTATTTAATAGTGCATGCCATTTTAAATCATAGCCAAGAATCGCCTTTGAACTTCTGGGGCAATTAAAAATGAGAAAATTGCATATGTAAACAAACTGAAAATTGTAACAAAAACTTTTTATTAATTATCACTTATTTTACAGGATTTTAATTTTTTTTATATATTAAGACAAGAAGAAAAATATTAAATTCTTTCATATGCACTGTACATTTAGTCAAAGAAAATACATAATTCATTTCTAATTTGTGCATAAATTGCTATACGTATATTCTATTAGATTAAGTTAACAACGTTAAATGCAAATACGTGTTTCAAACACTGTACCACATAACCTCTGGTATGCTATTCAAAAAGAGTAATTGTGAAAGATGAGATTTTGATAGCCTGCTCCTTTGATCTGTTGCAAGCAAGCCGGCTTTGGAAAAAAGTCTTTCCGCTGGAACTGAAGTCGAAATCAGAGGAAGATACTTCATCGCTAATGTAAACAACTGGGGATATTCACCCTGCAATACCTTCCATTGTTGAAATGGGTCTCCATTTCGTGGCAATGTCGGCCTATTCATATACTGACGGAGTTGTATAGGCACGCCACCAGCTTCATCTTCATCGCAATAAATAGTCTATAAATGATAAAAAATATTAAGCTCTTTCTATTTTTTTAAGTAAACAGAAATTTTATTAATTTTAATCTGTTGTTATTAATTTTATGTAATGTATTATGTAAAAGTATTGAAAAATAACAAATATATTACTACTATTTTCACAGTTTCTCTAAAAACGACGATACACTGCCACTAACCTGTTCGGCAGCAATTTCATCATGGAAGCTCCATATACTTGATGATTTTGAATCAGAATCCTGAAGATCAACATTTAGTACTACTTCCTGAGTGACGTTGGTTTTTGAAGACATTTTCCGTAATTCTCGGGAAAGAAAATTTATGGTTTCGGTGCGGCGGAGAGCGGAGGAAAAATGAAGCTTTTTAAAACGCGGATCCAACAGTGTTGCAGCTGAGAATGCCCTAACTCCTTCTAAATCAACGAATCGCTCATTCAACCTTTTCAAAATGAATTTTTGAAGATTAAGTGCAACTGCGTCATCTATTTTTAACGATTCAATCCCCTGCAAACAAAAAGCAAAACTGTAAATATCCAATTAAAATTGTTATTTTTTCATAAGAATTGGTCTGTCTAAATACATACGCGTTTCATTAATGTGAAAAACGGAATGATTTTGGATGCCGTTGGGGATTTTTCTGCTGAAACTTCTACTGTGACTTCGTAAAGTGGTGCTAGGACACTGCATACTGCGCGCACTGTACGCAGTTCCGAAGAAGTCAGCATGTCCGGCCCGTTGTCGCAAGCAAACAGGGCACAGCTCACAGCTTCTGAAAGTTCGGAAAATCTGCTTAGCATTAAATATGTTGAATTCCACCTAGTTGAAATGTCCTGAATTAATCGAAGTGCAGTTCCTTCTGTTTTTTCCATTTTTGAAATTTGATATGCTCGTAGCTTGTCAGCAGCGGTGACACTTCTATGAAAGTAAGTTACGATTTTCTTCACTTTTTCAATTAAAGTTACTAGTCCCGGAACATTTGGTATTTTCTCTTTTGTCTTTTTATCCTGTAAAAATTATAGAATATCATATAAGCAGATTTGTTAGTTTCAGTGCTTTTATATACAAAGTGAATTATTAATATTCACATATAAGAAAAGATAATTATCGTACCTGATAATATTTCATAGGGTCGGTGCAAACTAAATTTAATGTATGTGCAAAACATGGTTGCCATTTTTTTTCGTCTTCACAATACAAAAATATCGCCTTTTTCATATTTTCCGCATTGTCAGTCAGAAAAACTTGAATTTTTTTAATGTCGATGCTCCATTCGATACCGAATTCTCTCAGCATTTTCGCGATGTATTCACTGCAGTGGGGTTCGTTCAACGATTTTAGTCCAAAATTTACTGATGTTATTCCTTCCTGCTCTTCGTCATAATAATGCGCTGTTATGCCCAAGTAGCTCAGTGTTGTGTGCTCTTCGGTCCATATATCTGCAGATAATGAATATGTTTCAAGTTTTTCCATAGTATGCTTCAATTTCTCGGACAGCTACGTATATTTCTTTTCTGTCCATTCCGTTACAGTTTTACGAGTCGGCAAATGCCACTTGGGAATACCGACTTTGATGAAATGTTTGAAACCCTCCCTTTCGACAGTGCTTAAAGGCATATAATCTTTAGTTATCATGAACAACAGCGCTTCTTTCAAAGCTGTATCTTTGCTTCCACCATCTGTAGGAAAAAGTAACATAATTTGAACATTTGGCGTTCGAATATTGTGGAGTGGAGCCTTTTCGTAAACGCACACGTACGTTTACAAAGAGTATGCATGAATGCTAATAGATAAAAGAAATCAATAGAAAATCATCTACCTATAAAGGATTTTGCATACTGCATTGTTGCTTCTAAAGTTGGCTGAAAATTTGATTTCTTTGAAAATGAATTGGGTGGAACGCAATACGTTTCGGGAGTAGTTGACCCCTGTGAAAACATGATTATAGTATCAGTTTTCTATGATAGGTTATTTTTGGAACTTTCTGGTTAAAAGTAAAACTTACTAAATTAGTAGTAGCAGGTTGAGAATTCTCTTTATATTTTTCAGACTGCTTTATCTTGTGCCGACGACTTAAGTGGTTCCACATATTCCTGGTATTTCCCGAAGTTCCGACACTTTCTTTACACTCTTTACAGACCACCGAACGTTGTGATGTCTTTTGAAAATATTTCCATACATCGCTTCGCACTGGAGCCATAGTTTTACAATATTTATAATATATACTTCTGTAACGGATGAATTCTCTAAACATAAATATTCAATCAAATTGAGCCACGAAAAGATGTATAGGGAATTTACAGGAAGTGGGTCAACAGTAAGTCAGTATTATTAAACTATTTTGAGACTACAGTAAGTTATTATAATGTCCAAAAGTAAATTGATTTCAATACTTAAATTTTTAGATGAATTGCGAGACAATTACAGATGTTGTTGGGAATATCAATATATGTTCGGATGGAAACAAATCTTTAAAAAAGCAAATCGTTGACGAAAATGTATTTTTCTAAGCCAGTAGAGAAACTAGAAGAAACGAGAAAATTATTATAATGTCCAAAAGTAAATTGATTTCAATACTTACATTTTTCGATGAATTGCGAGACAATTACAGATGTTGTTGGGAATATCAATATATGTTCGGATGGAAACAAATCTTTAAAAAAGCAAATCGTTGACGAAAATGTATTTTTCTAAGCCAGTAGAGAAACTAGAAGAAACGAGAAAATTATTATAATGTCCAAAAGTAAATTGATTTCAATACTTACATTTTTCGATGAATTGCGAGACAATTACAGATGTTGTTGGGAATATCAATATATGATCGGATGGAAACAAATCTTTAAAAAAGCAAATCGTTGACGAAAATTTATTTTTCTAAGCCAGTAGAGAAACTAGAAGAAACGAGAAAATTATTATAATGTCCAAAAGTAAATTGATTTCAATACTTACATTTTTCGATGAATTGCGAGACAATTACAGATGTTGTTGGGAATATCAATATATGATCGGATGGAAACACATCTTTAAAAAAGCAAATCGTTGACGAAAATTTATTTTTCTAAGCCAGTAGAGAAACTAGAAGAAACGAGAAAATTATTATAATGTCCAAAAGTAAATTGATTTCAATACTTACATTTTTCGATGAATTGCGAGACAATTACAGATGTTGTTGGGAATATCAATATATGATCGGATGGAAACACATCTTTAAAAAAGCAAATCGTTGACGAAAATTTATTTTTCTAAGCCAGTAGAGAAACTAGAAGAAACGAGAAAATTATTATAATGTCCAAAAGTAAATTGATTTCAATACTTACATTTTTCGATGAATTGCGAGACAATAAAAGATGTTTTTTCAATTACATTTCGGTGTACGTACTTCTGCTCTTAGATTATGTAGCGGTATTAGTGTTAAATGAAGTTAAAGATTGTTCACAATTTTATATTCTACTATTTCATATATATTTTTATGTAATTACATATTTAATCAAACTAATTATAGTTACACTTTCCCTGCGACATTTCAAAAAGATATTGGGGATGCAAAAGACCGCCATATCTTGGGTATTATTACTTAAGTTTTGTGAACACGTTAGTTTGCTTGAGATTTTCAAGCTCTAAAGTGGTATAATTTGTTGATAAGGTTCGGATTCTATAAATCAATTGAGACTTACCTTGGTATTTCAGATGACTATTGGATCAATATTATATGAGCTTCTCCAATCTGTGCTTACTAAGAAACATAAAAGCTACGAAGAAATAGAACTCGCTGGAAAAATGCATCTGGACACGCCTGAAGCTGTTCACTTTATAACGGTAATAAAATAACTGTTAACTGCATAGGCAATGCTAGTTTTTTCCGGAAAGCCAAGATAAATATATTAATTAAATTCAAGCGTCCAATTCTCTTATCTTCGCACGTTTTCAAATTAAGTCTTATACTACCGGCCACCGGGAATAATTAGACTACAAAAATATTACTGCGCATGCATAACACTTTCAAGATGTGGCGCACCGCGCAAACGCAATTGGAGTCAAAATAATCCTCCAAATTCTTGCCAGTAATTAGTAATTACCTCTTGAATAATCACTTTAGTAAAGAAACTAACCCACATTCGAAAAAACACCGTCACAGCAAATCAATAAATAAAACTCGGTTTAAACGGTAAAAGCCCAGGACCGAAATGCACATTTCAAACAATAAACATTCAATTCAAATCAAAGTGAAAGTGAAAGCAAAGTATATCAAAAATCTGATATACGTCTTGTCCTAAATGGATGGGAATCGGAAACAAATAAATCGATTCGAGCTGAATCGGTTCCGCGAAAAATCGATTCAAAAATCGGCAGATCGAAGGTTAAAAGATCGATCCGTCGAGATCGAATCGAAGATCGCCCATCCCTAGCTAGCACCGATTGCCCCTGGTTTGGACCAGGAACAGCTGTGACACTACGTACACAAATGAAGTAGATGAGTAATGTATGTATGATTTTTTATATTTAATTAATTATTTTTACTGCCCTGTTATAATAAAAACGAGAAAAAACGAAAAATCTTTACTCTTTCCCAACCAACCAATAATTATAATAAATATAATTGCTGAAATTGCTGATTTTTTATTAATCCATAATTTTCAATTGCAATTTGACAGCGGGTGGCACTAATAAGCTCGAACACAGGGTTTCGCACTTGGAAGCAGATGACACTTTGGTGCAGGGTCACAATAACTCCAGTTGTCCCCGGTGTTATGTCTCGGTGGCAAAATCGAAAACACTCATAGAAATACAGTGCAGGGCAATGCTTTCAGCCTAGTTGTAACTTCTGACTGTTCACAAGTATCGTTATAACTAATCCATAATTAATAATAATTAATAATAATAACAATTCTTTATTAACTAGCACAATTGAGATTATAAAACTCTTTACAATGTGCTTACTCCTAAGTAATTCATTAATTGCAATCAAAACTGTATGCCAATGACCAAAATTCAAATTCAATTAAGTAAATTAATAATTAAAAAATAAGAGAAAAAGAGAAAACAAAAGAAATCAACAAAATTCAAAAGAAAGAAACAATAGATCATGCATGTCTGTATATTGGAAATAGATTGATAAGATTTATAAGTGCTTAAAGTGCTCTAAAGCTTTCATCTTAAAACCCTGACAACTTCGAATTGTACGAATGTTTAAAGGAAGATCGTTCCATACCCTGACACCATATACGAAAAACGTGCGAGAGCTCAGCAAAAAATTAAATCTTGGAAGCATTAGTAGTTGTGTTCGCCTTGAGGACAAAAACACTAAATAACCACTAAAGTAAGTAGGACATTGATTGTTAATTACTTTGTGCATCATGATGCACAGTCTGTACTTTAAGTAATTATCAAATTGACATCCATATATCTGCGTGGAGAAGGCAGATATATGATCATATCTTCTAAGTCCAAAGACATACCTTGCACAAGCATTCAACGCTACATTGAGCTTTCGACGACATGAGCTATCAATATTGCAGTAGACAGAGTCTCCATATGTTAGAATAGGCACAAGCAAAACCTTTACTAAGCGTTCACGCAGTAGCCGGATACTCCAGGATAAACTACTATCTATGGACATACCTAGACTCTTAACGTCCCGCTTATATTCTATAAAAGTGTTATTTAAACTTAAAGGGGGGGAATAAAGAGATATCGATGATGGTTAAAAATAAATGCTCTGTGTTTTGCTAGGATTTAACAGAAGTCTATTCTCAACCGACCATGCACTAATGCGATCAAGGTTACTGTTAAATTAACAAATGTTGTGGGCAGCATTGTCTATTGAGGTTGGTAGCAATAGCTGGATGTCATCAGCATACATAATAATAGAACAATACTTAGGAACAACCACGATATCATTCACATACATGATAAAGAGGAAATGTCCCAATATTGAACCTTGTGGAACACCTGAGTAGATTGGCAATTGTTTTGACAAAACATTTTTGAATATCGTCACTTGCTTTCGGTTAGTTAGGTAGGATTGAACAAAATTTTCATCCGATGGACTAAATTTAAACTGTGACATTAGTTTCTCATAAAGAATAGAGAAATCCACTGAGTCAAACGCTTTAGAGAAATCTAAGAGACATAAAATCTTAGACTGTCGAAGTTCAATGCTCTGTCTAACAGATTCAACAAGGTGCAATAACGAACAAACAGTGCTATGTTTGGGTCTAAATCCTAACTGCTGCTCCGAGATTAGATTTTGAGTATCGGTATAATTAAACCTTAAACTCTCAGTAGGATAAGTATGTCTGTCGTGTTTTGAATGTCTTCAATTATAATGAAATTAGTGACAACTTTGGAATATTTATTAATGATTTTATTAGCAGTAAAAATTTAAGCAATGTAGGTAATAATGAACGGACAACTAAAGCACTTAACACGTTAAATATTCTTTCATTTAATAAAGCAGGATTGAAATATAAAACACTATTCCCAGGCTTTTTTAAATATACATTTTTTGTATTTAGAACACGACGGCACTATTTATAAATAATTAAACCGAAAAACAACATACATAATAACGTACATAAATAAAAGATTCTTATTCGAAATTAAATAGCTTCCAACTAGAACTCTACAGTATAGTATTCATTTGAATTTAATCAAATATCTTAACTATAGTGAGTACTTAGCATGGCTTGAATTGAGTAGAGTAGTAGAGTAGATTTTCAAGTTAGACTAGAAATAACCAAGAAAAAGAAGGTACTAAAAAGGAAATTAGAAAGACTGTTAGAGAGCAACAAAAAAGAAATACCACGACCGATAAAAGAAGTTCCCGATTATGTCCAAAATTTATCTTTGGTTAATTTTTCCCCACAATAATTAGCCCTCCTAAACAAAGGTTTAAAATAAACCCCACATCCTGGGGGAGTCGATGTTAACGAATTAGTAGTGAACATAGAGTCTTCACTTAAGCGTTTGCCAGAAAATAAAAAGGACTACATGCGAAATAAAATCAAACCTATTTTAACAGGGACAAATAATATTAAAAACAATGCAGAGGAGAGATTTATACATTGAAGTCGTTGAAGAAAAAAGAAGTGTATTACCTAAAAGCGGATAAGGGAAACTCAATGGTAATACTAGATAAAATAGTATATGACGATCATAGGAAAGAGGAAAATTTCGTCGAATTAAAAAATAATCCTTTAAAAAAAATGGTGCGCGATTCAAATAAGTTAGCTACAGAAATGAGCAACACTTTTGGAATTCCAAAATGGAGACTAATCCTCCCTAATCCGAGAATTCCACTTATGTATGGTATACATAAAATACACAAGCCAGGGAATAAGATGAGGACTATTTGTAGCAACACAGAAGCACCAACATCAAAAATCGCTAAATGGATTGTAAGCGAATTTATTAATTTAAGCCCTCCTGAAGGCCTCTATGTAAAAAAAACTCACTGGAAGTGGTAGAAAAATTGGAAAATGTGCACCTGATGGAAAACGGAATTTTAGTATCGTTTGATGATACTGCACTTTCCCCAAGCATACCAATACCAGCGGTTGAAAATACAAAGCCTAGAAAACGATAAAGTAAATGTATTAATGGAGGCTTTAAACTTATGCATGGAACAGAATCAATTTGAATTCAGGGGAAAGTACTATAAACAAACATACGGAACCAGCATGGGCAACCCGATCTCATGTTTCATAGCAAACACTTTCATGGCCAAATTTGAAATGGACCTGGATAAAAGAAAGAAGCTACCGAGAATATGGCTAAGATATATAGATGACATACTGGTTATTATAAAATAATCTGAAGTGGAAAAACTTTACGAGGAATTAAATAACATATGCCCTACAATAAAATTCACTATATTATTGCAGAGATAGTTTGATTTGAGAAAATAATTAGTTTAATATTTCAACGAAAGTCTTTACTTTCATTGTTTTGGTATTTATGTTGCACTTGCCGGTGAAAATTACCACAAAAAATTAAAACCTGCATTAAATTGTTATAGTAAATTAATTAACAATTGCATCTTAGTTTACAATTCTGTAGTGCTGCCATATTAAAACTTACATTTTAAGCTCCAGTACTGAAAAACTCAATTTGGCTGAAAGTTTAAGTGACAGACTAAGCTTAACTTATCCTCGGCTCTAATAAAAGCAATATTTCAAAACAAATTAGACCTTGTGATTTATAATAGCATTTTGAGAACTTCGCTCCAACCGGCCGTGTGGCCTAATGGATAAGGCGTCGGACTTCGGATCCGAAGATTGCAGGTTCGAGTCCTGTCACGGTCGAACAAGATTTTTTTTTTATTCATTTAAATTCTTAACTTGCAATTTCCTTCCTACTCTTCTTCATTTGATTTAATTGAAATTTATTTAATAGGTGACAACGTTTTGTTTACGTAATAACTGTCTCAACGAATTTACATGCTGTAAAAGTGTGTAAACTGTGCATGGATTTAAATTTTTAAAGGAGAATGGGCAAAAAGCATCCAGCTCCGTCAACAATGTAATTAGCATAACTCGAAAGATCTAACAAAAATTAGCATTTTTTATTATGAAACCATTAAAATATATCCCAGAGGTCATAAGATATTACACGCAGGCGTAAGTATGCAAGGTGTTTCAGATCTGACGTGCCAAAATGAGTGGGGCGATAGATCTCAACTAGCAAACAAAAAATTGTATGGCAAGGGGGGGAGAGGACAATCTCAACCGTTTGGGAGTTACAGGGTGATTCATAAATTAGAGTTTCTAATGGTATGCACATAACTTTTTTATTTTTATCTTTTGATCTACCCAACATAGCGATATAAAACAAACGCTAAAAACTACTATCCTAATGATCTTTCCAAAAATTTCAACACTACTGATCTAACTCCTACCATTGCACGTACAATCACTTCCAAAAGTGCAAAAAATGGTATCCGATTACCAAAACTTCCGAATTTTTCCAAATTTTCTCCGAAATTCATGAAATTAATACACCTCTTTTTTATATTTATTAGATTGCACATCTTATTACCTTTCCAAAAAGCTGCAACATGTGCACGTAGAGAAAATATATAGAAATTTATACATAGAAATCCTATCGGAGAATATTATGAACATCAACAAATTAAAAAAATTTAACTCAAATTAATTCTAAAATGCTTTTATCGAATTTAAAAAAAAAATTCCAATTAATCTTGATAAGTAACAAAAGCCGCTAAAAATATCCACCGCCACTTTGGATGCATTTCAACAATCTCCTTCTAAGTCCTTGATTAAGGCGTATTGCAGCCCGCCTCTCCCGTATTTTCGTCGTTACATTCCAAATTCGGCTAACTAAATCCTCCCTATTGTTAACTGGGCTTGAATGAACTTCATCCTTCATTGTTTCTCAAAAGTAAGGTTTGGAGATCTAGCAGGCCAAGGAATCGGTGCACCTCGTCCAATCGAGGAATTACAACATTATTAACTTAGTATTGCCTTCACAATGTTAGCCATATGCGCTGGTACTCCATCGTTTTGGTGAAAAATCCCCTAAGAATATACATACAGTTCTCCTCTATTAGATCTACAAGTGTATTGTCCAAAAAGTCCGCATAAATTTCACAATTAAGCACTTTCGGTAAAATGAATTGTCC
Organism: Leptarthrus brevirostris; assembly: GCA_964036015.1. Lineage (NCBI taxonomy): Eukaryota > Metazoa > Arthropoda > Insecta > Diptera > Asilidae > Leptarthrus > Leptarthrus brevirostris. Next base: position 15,858,498 of record OZ038373.1, read on the forward strand.
TACCAAATAGTTGCCGAAGATACCAGCCCAAACATTTACACTAAATCTCTGCTGGAATTAGTTCACCTTTGCCCCCTGTGGGTTAGTGTTCGACCAGGTATGGAGGTTATGGAAGTTCGTGATATCATTCCTGGTGAATTGACATTGATCTATCCACAAAATTCTGTCCAGAAACGCCCTGTCTTCAATGTCGCGTTCCAGAAGCCAAGTGCTAAATTTCAGTTTTCTCTCGGAATCTTCTTCCAGTAGTCCTTGGGCTGGGTGATAAGGATATGGACGTAATCTCCCTCGATGAATAACGCTCCAAACCTTAGATGACGACACTTCTAGTCGCCTTGCGACTCGTTTCGTGCTCGTCTCAGGGTCCTGCCTCACGATGGTGATTATTTGCTGCTCGACGTCGGCAGAATTTCACGAAGTTTCGGGTCGTGTCTCCATGTCATGTGAAGTTACACTTCCTGTTTCTCTTAACATTTGGAAAGTCCGTGTAAATACCCCTCTTTGGGGTGTTCGCTGGTTAGGGAATCTCCTTCGATATTCCAGTATAGCCGCTCTATTTTCCGTCTACTACACCATAAATGTAAATAATATCCGCGTATTCCTCAAATCTAAATTTGACCATTTTTTAATAATTTTTGCTTAAAGACACCTACACTTATTGATTTGTTTTTCAACTCTGATAGGTATTCTTGCTGACTGACCCTTTTTTACAGCAAAATTTTCATCAGGTACGAGTAACAGAACCAGGACTGTAGAGACAAAATTCCGGCCAGGGGGTACGGGCCCCGCGAAAGAAATTTCGGGTCCGGGACTAAGCGTTTACGGGCCCATATACAATCGAATGAGTGACTTTCAATTTAAAATACACTTTTTCGATCGTGAAACATTTTTAATATATATAATTAAAATGGAAAAGTTTTTCTGTTGATGACTTAGATGACGGGCCCCTTTTGAAACCCCGGGCCTACCCCCTTCGCACCCCCCCCCCCCCCCCCCCCCTCTCGACGGCCATGAACAGAACGGCAGGATACATGGGTGTGAATTCTGGCTAACACAAGCTAATATCGGCAATAAAGCAAAATTACACTAAATATTGTATAACCTTTTTGCAGCAATAATTTAAACTAATTGCCTGTTAACCCAAAACCAACATTTTCGAACCTTTATCTTAAACATTTTGTTTATTTAAAGAATTTCCTACCTAAAGTGCAATAAAATAATTAGGTAGTCAGGGATTTCTAAGGATGCGGTTTTCTAATCCTGTGTCTACCTTACCAAGTTGAACCTTTTTGGAAAGGTAATAAGATGAGCAATCTAATAAAAATAAAAAAGAGTTGTACTAATTACATGAATTTCGGAGAAAATTACGAAAAATTCTGTATTTTTGGTAATCGGAAACCATTTTTTTTCACTTTTGGAAGTGACTGTACCCACAATGGTACGGGCTAAATCAGTGTTGTTGACATTTTTGAAAAGGTCATTAAGATAGTTGTTTTTAAGCGTTTGTTTAATGTCGCTATGTTCGGTAGATCAACAGATAAAAATAAAAGAGTAATGTGCATACCACGAAAAACTGAAATTTATGAGTCACCCTGTAACTCCCAAACGGTTGAGATATGAATTTGAATTAACTCAGTAGACCAACGATGTGAGGCGCCTCAAACCGGTTTGCGGTGCAGGGGCGCGGGGGTTGAGGGACTTGCAGTTGCAGGTAATCGATTCATAATACAATGCAATCCTTCGTCTTACTTCGTTGTGATTGTGCGCCCCTTGTTACTTAAATAACTTAGTACACGCTTTGGACATTGGAACACTCTTATCGGCTTTTTGAATTGGTTTTTGTTGAACTGGAATTATATTTTCTCCGCTGCTCAACATAAAGATGATGTGCCACAGCACAAGATGCTACCGGCGCACTACATCAAGGTGATGTACCCGTACAAGATGCACCCGCAGCACCACAGCAAGTTGATGTAGCAGCACAAGATCAAGTAGATGTAGCACCAGCTCTGCAGGAGGAAGCACCATTGCTAAGTGCGGATATTGGTAATACAATATTATTACCAAGTGTTTCTCGACCACCGAATTTAGCCAGAACATGTATGGTTTCGGGATGATGATCACTTCATGATGCTGGATTACAAATACTATATTCCAGAATTCGCAAGGATTGGTGACATACATCTGCAGTCGAAAGACTGAGAAGGAATGGCGAGTGCGTCGAACGTGATGCATAGCTTTAATGCTAACAAGGTGACTCGTATAATTAATATGATGAAAGAAGCTGCTCAAAATGCATCGCGGTTAGATTTTGATAATATTGAGCAATTTAGTGAAGACGAACTATACTACTTTACGGGTCGAACCCGTGAAGAATTTTACGCATTAAAGAACAGACTCCATCACTTTCTGCGACTATGAATCAATCAAATACGGCTCTGCGAATAATGCTGGTGAAACTAAGAACAGGAAAACCTAACAAGAGGTTGGGTTGCGATAATACAAGGGGAATTAACAAGGGGAACTTACAAATATCGAACGCATTTTTTGCAAATGCTGATACGGCCATTGCAGATAGAAAAGCAATTATTGCTTGTGACGGCATATAAACAAAAGTTCGAATTTTTGTTCCAAGTAGAAAGTGCCCAAAAATATAGTAATTTATTACAACCATTTATGTTTGTATGTTCAGATGACTATATAATATAAATAACGAGTGAATTTGGACCCCACATTCATCGGACGCGTCATTACGGGTGATGAGACTTGGGTCTATGAATATGATATGCAAACCAGCCAGCAATCATCGGAATGGCGCTTGCCGAAACCCAAAACCCGAGGCAAAGTCGGTTCAAAATTAAGGTTCTTCTCACTGTTTTTTTTTCGATATTCGAGGAATTATTCACTCGGAATTCCTTCTGGAGGATCAAACAGTGAATAAACAATATTACTTGGGTGTTATGAGGCGTTTGAGAAGAAGAAAAAGTCATGGATGTTGCACCATGATAACGCACCGTCTCCCAAAGCTATCATTGTGATCGAATTTTTGAACAAAAACGCCACGAATATCATCGAACAACCAGCGTATTCACCAGATTTGTCTCCGTGTGACTTTTTCCTGTTCCCGAAGCTTAAATTGCCGCTTCGAGGAACCCGTTTTAACTCGATTGAAGACATAAAGACGAATTCACTGAAGGAACTGGAAGGAAAATGGCTTCAAAAAGTGTATGAATGATTGGATTGTTCGTTGGAAGAAGTGTATCGCTTCAAATGGAGCTTATTTTGAAGGAGACTCAATAAATTTGGATGAATAATTAATATTTTGTTTTTTATTTGATCAGTCTTGAAACTTATTTGACAGAATGTATGTATGAATTTTGGGGTTCGCTGATTTCGAATTTTATGTCAGATTGACATTGATTTTCATGCAGTTTCTTATTTTTATAATTGCAAAGAAAGTTTTACATTAAATTTAAATTCTTAATTTCTGTAGCTTTATTGCTATTTTACAAGCGTAAACCTTATTAATACAATAATCAACAATCGCTGGTACATGTTTCCGTATCTTTCGTATCAACATAGTTCCTCGTATAAGGGTGTTTCTCAGCGGGTGTGCAAAAATGTAAGATCTGGTAGATCTAGGTGAGAAACGAAAAGAAATGTATGGGAGGAGGGAACAAAGAAATTTATTCACTTTAAATTGCCCTATTTTTTATGTTTGTTCTTAAAATAGTGGCTAAAGTGTTCTCTTTCGATGGCAACTTGAAGCGCACAAAAATATTTTACCATTCTTAAATTAGTAGTATTACTTACCAGGTCCCAAACAAATAGTTTTATAGGAAGTTTCCATCTGTCAGGATTTTGTGTGTGTATATGATAAATTTGAGCATACTAATAATGGCAAGGCTTTAAGATACAAAGATAATACGCATGTCAGAGCAGATATTAATACAACCGATGAAAGGAAACCCACGTCGAAGGTGATGGGTGGGATACGTTTTGTAAATATTTTGGGGGATATGACTTGTGCCGGGTAAGTGCAACTAGAAACGCGCAACGTGAAAGGGCCGATGGCTGCTTGGCATTAAAAAGGAATTAACTTCGAACCTTGCATGTCGCTTTATTTGGATGGACAATCGACCTTATATTAAATTAAGATATGATATTCGTGAGATTTAGATAGTACCAACATACATAAGCTGTAGCAATAGGGATCGTAATTTCGATGATATAGTTGACTTTATTTCCAATATAAATTCCGATAACCTGGTCGGTCGTACTTTGGGATTTAAATATAAGAGTAGGACAAGAACAGCTGGTTCCTGAAGAGTTAGATGTTGGCCCACATGTTAGAAATTATACAAAAATTATCTGATGTACTATTAAACTATAAGAAAAAAAATTTTAGACTTCTGTGATGAACACGTAAGTAGACCATACTTAATGGCCGAACTGATGGAGATCTTGAGGGCAAGTTGACGTTTGTTGGTGGTAATGGAACCTCAGTAAATGATATCATAGCCGTATCCTTTCGCACGGCATATAAAGTTGTAAGCTTTAATGTTGAGGACGAAATTTATTCTGATCACTTTCCAATCAGTCTTGTCCTGAATATAAACTTGGTTTTGAATAAGAGAGAGAGAAAAGTTTAGAACTTTTACCAAAGCTGAATTGGGGTGCTCAACATGTTTCTGAATACAAGGATAGGATTAGTAATATGCTAACAACACTCTCATCAGATCATCTGAAAATCTGAGTAATATTATAATTAAAGCTGCGCGGAAAATAAGTAAAGGAAAAATTGTATACAAACAAAAATGGTTTGACAGTGATTGTTTACGATTTAGAAGCTTATCATTCAAGTGGCTTAATAGAATTAAGGATCTCGATTTGAAGATCTTGAAATTCGTCTTATGAAAGCTGATTCTTCGGGTTTGTGTTGCCCCCTTCCTAAAAAACACGTCATACTCGTCTTTTTCACTTATTCTTTCCCTAATTTCGTCAAGGAAACCTTTAACAGCTTAATCACCTCCAGAAGATATAATATACTAGGCTTAATCATCACCAACAGCGCCATCTGTTATCCGATGACGGCACCCCATAAAACAAAAATGGTGGAAATATGAGATAAGAACCCATATAACTTAACTACATGAGGCAAGACAAAATAACACTATTATTTAAAATGATGTAAGTATGGAACGCTCGGCGCATGAACAACGGTCATACTTGACCGGCTTTTTTATGGAAATGCCAAATAGAGGAAGTCTTGTACACTATTTCGGCAAGAAAGAAATAAGAGAAACCTTTGGCCGAATGAAGGAGATCGACATTTTTGGTTTTTGCGGATGTTGAGTTGCAACAATCTACCTTCGAGAACATCGTTCGTGAATGCCATCAATTTCTATATAAGTGGGCATTACGTTAAGGCATAATTGTAAGCGCCAAGGCTTTCTGATTCTTTAAGATTGAAAGGTTTCACTTAATTAAAAAAATATACAAAAAAAACTGTATTCGAAATAGAGGAATTTCTGCCAGATTAACGCCATTAATACTTTCTTAAGCGGGAACTCAGATATCCCTACAAAAAGACTAAAGCACATTATTCCCCATTAAAAAACGTAAGATTCGTACATATACACAGTCTGTCTGCATTTATATTTCTGTGTAAACTATTATAGGTACGATAGACAAAACCATATTAAATCCGGCTCCACACAATGAACTCTTTTAATTCTGTGCAAACCAAACTATGACTTTATGAGACTTGCCAAGAAAAAAACAATTATTTCTTCTCCTAAAGCGTTAAAATCCGTCAGAATACCTTTGAAAGCGCATATAAGGCGATGTCGTCCTGCCACCCATAACTCTCCAAATGGATTAATTGTTTTCCGAGCTCTGAGTGCTGTTCTCGTCGATTATGTTAAGCATTTTCCTCTGACAAAATGTGACGTTAAATGCTTTACATTTACCCCCCCCCCCCCTCCCCACCCTCCCCCTAAAACAGAATGTGCCAAAGTGAAAGGCCCCACAATCCACAAAGAGAGAATGTTGTTTACCGGCAAAGGTGACATGGCGTCTGGACTGCTGAACCTTAGTAAAAACCATGTAAATGGAATCGGGAACGTCGTCGAAAAGTTGTTTTTCATTTCATCGCTTACTTACTTGATGTCTAGCCCATTACCTGAGTGACTTCATGCGAGTAAAGGGACAGTCATAGACAAAGTTGCTTGGGTTGACGGGTGATGAACGGTTTGTTAACGTACTCATATCGCAATTTGAAAGCACTTCCTTCCTTCCTCCTGTTTCATATGGCAAACGTGTGATATCCGGTTGTATGCGGCCGTGTCGCTGTAATTTTATATGTCTATCCGGGGCCCTCTTCCGGATAAGGAAAAACTTTTGCTTTGTAATGGGGTGCTAATTGCTGTTTAAAAGAGTGTAAATTTTTCACCGGGCATGGGTGCTTCACAAGGACTCCATTCGTGCATTTTTCACTTCATCATAAAGCGCGTTTTGACTTGAGTTTTTATTCTATCAGGCTTAATGCCTTTGTCTGGTAGTCCAAATTGCCACCAGGTTGGCTAGATATGTGCGAAAATTTGCTCTGCTACTGCTAGATTATATTGGTATAATTAGTTTAGCCGACTTCAGAGGAGCTCCTCATGCGTGGCACAGGAACAAGCACAGGCACAATATTATTCCTCCCACTAATTACCCTCATAGGGGCAATTAAGTTCACAAAGGAAACGAATTTATCTAATAAAAAAAAAACTAAAATGTAAGTAATGAAAGGATACAGGCAAGCTTCCCTTTGCAACTTTCGGATAATTTCGCATTCCCGGACTGGAGCGGGTTGTCAGAATTCTTTAAATTTCAGGAAAGATCCCTATATGAAGTTAAAAATTCATTAAAGTTTCATGAGCACTTATGTCGGTGTAATTAACACTCCAAAGAGAATTCGCACGACTAATTGCTTGAGGCTTGCGAGCAAAAGTTGTAAATAAAGCTCATTACACGGAACTGCTTCCACTGTACGTACCAGATTTTGCTACTTTTCCCCCGTTTCGCAGAGAGCAGCGATTTTTATTTCTCCTTTGATGCCAGCTCCATTTGGGAGCTTGTAAATCAAAAGTCAAAAGCCACCTCTTTAGCCTTTGAATTTTGTAAAATTACTACAATCTGCCACTGATTTTATCTTGAAAGGCATGGATCACATGGGAAACACAGAAAAGGAAACTTCGAAAATTATTTGAAGGCTTTGTTACTTTGTGTTGTGTATTAGTAAAGGAAAGGGTAAAACGAAAAAGCGCTAAAAGTGAAGGGTTTTAGTTTTAAGGGAGCACTTTACAGTAACAATGAAGTGGAATTGTTCTGATAATAATCATTTTAAAATCAACGGAGCTCACAGATGGAAAATTACATATGACAGCTGAGAATAAAAATGACTTATCTACATGGTCCAGGCAAAAGTGACTTAGAAAATGTTTCACACAAAAACGAACCACGTGAGTTTCCCAACAAAAACGAATCAGAGAAAAACGACTTATCTACAAAAAGTAATACAAAGTTAAGTAGTTAAGTCGTTTTTGTCCGAAGTTTTTCTCTGAATGGTTTTTGCCGGAGTCTTACGCGGTTCGGTTTTGCACGCAACATTTTCTAAGCCACTTTTACTCGTACCTTGCAGAAAGGTAATTTTTATTCGGAGCCTGTCATATACTGTGCATTATAAGCAAATATGAGCAATTGCTATCCTTTATTATAAAGCTGCACCATCGGTGAATTTTTTAATTTTGAGGTAATGGTACCTAAGAGATTTTCACAAATGAAAAGAACTGATCCCGAGTCGAAGCATTAGCTAAAGATTGCCGCTTGCATTGCAATAGCCTTTGCAGTCCAGAAAGCTACAGTAACTAAATCCAGCAGCTCTATGACATCTGCTAACAGATCCTATTTTTACTAACGACTTGAAAAATAGGCCCAAGGTAACTACCATCATCTTGGATCTTATTTCTGCATACGAATATCCAACCATCTGTCCTAATACATCATAGGCAGAGCGTAATTCAGACCTAGGAGCCTTCCGGTATGCCATGTTATTCTTTGAGCAAAAAATTTTTCCACATACCCTGTATGACGTGGCATGGATACATCAATTAACTCCCAGCGAGTAAACTACTGCAGGTAGTTCGATATGGGTTTTTTTTTCTATTGAAAGAGGACATTGAGAGAATTTTCAATAAATATATTTTATGATATTTTTCGTTAAACAATATGAAATGAAACAATCAATAACAAAGAGACTTGTCACTAAAGAAACGTGACATCGATGCTAATTGCTCATTCATACCATACTTACTGCCATGACAAGGAACTTGGGAGAAGCTGTGAGTCCGCAGGAAGAGAGCCGGAACGGAGATATTCAGAAACCAAAATAGTTCTGGAGAGTTCACTTTGCTCTGCAAATAATCGAAAGAAAAAAATAATTTTAAACTGTTACGTCTAACCTCAAAAGTGTCTAACGAGAAGGTGTTGAGTATATCCAGATATGGGGATTATTCCAGGGAGGACTCCTCAAGGCAAATCTCAAAAATATGTGTTGGACGGCTTCGATGCGATTTACATGAACCGCATAAAACGGGGACCAATTAAGACTAGCGTACTCCAAAACAGGCCTAACAAAAGTACAATAGAGAGGGTTTGTTATAGAAGGATCATCGAACATTTTGGCCATCGTTTAATAAAAACTAATGTCGCATTAGTCTTATTTGTGAGTGTTTTGTTTTTTGCGCGGGAGGTGAAAGTCTTCTAAAGACACCTTCTGCTGTCTCCAGCCGACTGTCACTGTTAGTGTGACGTTTTTACTCACTTAAAACATCTCTCTGGGCATTAGCGGAATCAGACCACTTTATTCGGTCCCTTGTTGTCACTACCCCTTTTGTCTCTTTCTGTTACGATGGTACTAGTATTGCGGATCCCAATTTCGAACTCCATGCTTTTGACTTTAAGAGATGGAACTTCTCTGAGATAACGTCCAATCTCATATCAGTCGATTTTTCGGCATTGCTGGTCAATAATATTGATGTCTGCGCCCCCTATTTTATAACATGATATATGATTTGGACACGGAGTTGGATCAATGCGTTGAGCGGCAAGACCAACATGCCATGGGTCCCGGGTTCGAGACCAGATGACCATGAGCTTTTATTAAGAAATAAAAATAATCCACTCCGTCTCTGGGCTGTTGTATAGCTCGCAGCAATGCAAACAAGACGCAAGTTTCCTCACTTCCCTTACCCTAAATTCCCTTCCGGCCAAAACCATGCTAACGCATCAAAGGGTTGTCCCCTAGGATTTGGCCACATCGAAAAAAAAAATTATGATTTGTTTAACTCCTTTGTTTTATCCCCCCGTGAACTCCGCAGTCTTAGGAACAGGAAGAACAGACTCTGGAAAAACTACTTGCGTTGTAACAGCGCAATAGCGTATTCTGACTTTGTGACCTGTTATGAAGGCTTTAAGGCACTATCCTCCTCGCTCTATAAGGAATACCTTGTTAGTGTTCGCGATGATATGCATAATAATCCTCGCAATTTCTTCTTTAAATTTGTCAATATGAAAAATAAATCGAGCAACTACCCATCTACGAGTGGTATAAGGGGTCTTCTAGTAATAACGTGTCCGTCATAGCAAACAATTTTGCTTCATTATTTGAGAGCGCCTTTTCTTCAGATTACTTTGAGCCTTGTGTAAATAATTTTGATCATATTTTGGATTGTCCCGCTTCATCCGATTTTTCGTCGTTCATATCTCGGGATCTTATTATGAAGAAAATCAATGAACTTAAATCGGACTTTTCCTCTGATCCTGACGGTATCCCTCCAGTCTTCGTAAAGTCATGTTCCGATGCCCTTCTTACTCCAATAGCGATTCTCTTCAACAAGTCCCTTTTAGCGAGTAAATATCCTACATTGTGGAAATGCTCTTTTCTAGTCCGTGTTCATAAAAAGGGCCATAAGAATGTTATAACAAATTATAGACCAACCGCAAAGTCATCTTGCATTCCTGAATTATTTGAATAAATAGTGTATTCGCAGCTTATAGAGCGTTGTATTGGGCTAATCTCTCCCAATCAGCACGGGTTCTTGCCCGGTAGATCAACGACTACTAACCTACTAGAATTTACCTCCCACGTTATTTCTGTCCTCCAGCGAGGCATGCAAACTGACTGTATATACACGGATTTCAGTAAAGCCTTTGATAAACTCCCTCACTCCGTAATTATATTTAAACTCGTGAGGCTTGGTTTCCCCCCTGTTCTTCTCGCCTGGATTTCTTCCTATCTAAGTGACAGAACATTTCGTGTGTCGCTCCGTGGCTCTACCTCTAGAATCTTCAGAGCTTCATCTGGTGCACCACAAGGCAGTCAACTCGGCCCTCTACTATTCGTTCTTGCCATTGACGACATTGTCCATCTGATCTCGCACTCTAATGTTCTAATCTACGCTGATGACATGAAGATCTTCTCTTATCTGAAGGATGGTGGTGACGGCACCCTTATTCAAATGGACTTAGATACGTTTCTGGAGTGGTGCGAGCATAATGGCTTACACCTCAATTTTGAGAAATGTTTAATGTGTGTGTGTGCCATTTTTACTCACTTAAAACACCTCTCTGGGCATTAGCAGAATCAGACCACTTTATTGGGATCCCTTGTTGTCACTACCCCTTGCCATCTCAGCGAGAGGGACCTGGAGTAATCCAGTTTTTTTCCCACCTCGATTCCCCGGGTCAGCGCAAGCATTTGCTTATGAGACACCTCTCCTATCCTTCCGTCCTCCAGCCAGTGGTGTCCCATCAGTTCCGATGATGATACCTATAGGCATAGCCTATAGGTATCATCCTCGTGGATGTTCATCTTCTTTAGATGACACCTGAAGTTTCCATGTCCCGTTAATAGTAGCCAGTCAATAGTCAGCCATCTAAGATATCATATCCAGGATCATCTTCCGTTTAGAACTTCTGGGCGCTACAATCAGCAGCTCCAAATTTAGCCAGTACATCTGCTCTCTCGTTGCCTTCGAATCCAACATGTCCCCTCACCCACGCTCAATGTCATATAATTCAATGAGGCACACGCACTTTTCAGTAGGTAATCCAGCGCATAGACCACAGCCAGCATCTCCACCCCATAGACTGAGGTATGTGCCCTCAGACTTAGATGCGTGTTCAGATTCAGGTTCCCACTGAAGATTCCTGCCTCTGCCCTTCCCTAAATTTTTGATCCATCCGTGAAAATCGTAACATCAGTTAGACTGTTTTTAGGGTGGGACTCATCCTTTATAAGCGTTTCATGGTATCTCTCAATTACCCTTACTTATAACGTCGATTCCGGTATCTAAATTTTAACAGGCTCCAGGATTTTCCTATGTACATGGTTATCCTTTTATGCTGTTATACCCACACAAGCCAGCCTCTGAACAAAGCGGACAAAGCGGTAACGGACTGATAGTAAAAAATCTAATAAAGTATTTATACTTTGTCTTTCCCGTTCATGGGAATTTCACATTAATATGACATACACACGTAAATCTTCACGTTTGCAAGTGGACCTATGGTAGAGCCATCGATATTACTTTGCAATTCCGAATTGCCTTTTAGCGTAATCTGCCAGTAGGAAATAATAGGTGATATTCGAAAGTCATTATGAAAGACCAGCACGGTACAACTTACACCACCGATGATATCTTAATAATGCGACTAGATTATTGTGATAGAATTACTCACCTTGTGTATTTACCACTGATGAGCCATAATCATCCAAAATGTAATGAATCTCTGTCGATCAACTAACAATTTCCAAGCGCTTGCTAATGTGCATCGAAAAACGATAGTCAAAGTCCAGTAACACTAATTCCAGTCATCCATTGAGCCCTTAATATTGCGGCCTGTAATTAATAGTAAAACAATTAATTTGATATCCTGTCATCTGCAAGGAAATTAATAGTCTTTAGATAGTAACAAAATATTGTTACCCAGGCACTGATTTGCATACTTAATATGCCTCGATAAGGGTGAAATTTATGAGCATAATTAGAATATGCATAAGCGAGACCTTTATTGAGATTCAACATCAACTGAACCGCATACCACGTAAATTGCTAATAATTTCGCCATTACATGGCACACAGAATATAACCCGAAAGGGTTGGGTTTACTCTTGAGTCCCACTTCGTCAGTATGGGATACATAATCAATCATTTAGGCACAAATTCATCATTTCACTATCGAACCAGTGATAAATTTTCGCCCAAAGAGTCCGGGCCCAACTTACCCATGCATGGACCGCAAATTGCCTTCACCTAATTACAAACCTGGAGTCCTTCCATGACATATAGGACTGTGGTGAGTGACATCTTTTTCGAAATTGTCTCCTGTAATTGAGTGAAAATAGTCAAACCGTAACGACCGCAAATTGTTGGTTGCCGTCACCACATCATTTTGCTCAGCTGAGAAAAATAGTCACCACTATAAACTCTGAACTTGCATGGTCATATTTGCGATCTGGGTCCGACAGAAGGCAAACGCTTGCAGGTTGTCATCCTGACGTGAAAGTTCATCTATTGAGATCTTCACTTAATCGCTGGCCACATAATTGATTGATAACCGGACACAATATCGGCACGTCCATGTAACCGGACACAATCAAACTCGAATGCTGCCTTCTCACTTCTATGTTGTCCTGACTAAAGTTATTTCATTTCATAGGGTGAGAAAATCTATTGTATGGTTCCTTTTGATTGCTGTGCCTTCAATACTGTGTTAACACTCACATCCACGTCAGGATTCACTTTTAAAACGACTCCGATTGAATTTGAACTGTCCGAAACCGGCAAGTAGGGTATATCGTCCGGATCTGATATTGCCTTCTTTTAGCTTTTCTCCCGGGTATGGGTATGAATATGTACGCACAAAACATTCAATGGACAGTACAAATCGTATATTACCGAAAAGTCCTTTTAATCCTTTATCCTCGCAATCAAACCTAAATGTCGGGCAATTAAAGTCTAATCACGGTGGTCGGGCAATTCATCGTCGACTCCATTCAGAGCTAAACTTTCTTTTTTTCATGTACAGGAGCTGAATACGTACTCTTGGGTAATCCCCGTTTACGTGTGGAATTCTGCATTGAACTAGGAAAAAGTGGATTAGGGTTCGACCAACTGGAATAATCTAGAGCACAACTTATGGGGGATAGGCGACCGTAAAGTTTTCAGGTATACTTTTATTCAAGTCAACGTATAAAAGTGGTTAAAATAGTACTAGAATTTAAAGGACTTTGTGAGGTTATCGTAATTAAAACATAAAAAGTTACCTTATAAATTGACCTGTTAAAAAAGTCCTTTTAGCATGTTTTTAATGGCTGAAGATTGTTATTCCTTCTTATCAACATTTTGATATTGGGTAGTTATCCACGACAATACTTGATCGTTTAACGTTGCATTACTAGGGATGTACCTTCACGGTGATTTTGAAGCACTAATTTCTTCGCTTGTACGCTACGTGTTCTTAATCAGTTGATTACCATTACTTTGGATAAAATATTTTAAAATTAGGGTGGAGGAGGTTAGCCAAACTTCATGTTGAATAATGCCGGGAGCATTTGGACAGTTCTTTTGGTGTTCCATAAAGTATGTACCCCCATTGCTAGATGAGATTGGATGATTCGTTTATTGTTGTATGAAGTATATGGCTGGTCACTCTCAAACTCAAAGAGAGGCTCAATTCGGAATTGTATTGCAGACAAATGGATGATTTGAGCAAAACACTAAAGGAAATTAGACGGGCGCTGGTCAATAGGAATCATGTCATACTACATCACGAAAACGCCAACCGCGGCGTTGGAGACAATGCTCCATCTTCTCCCACTGAACATCTACAATAGGAGTATGGTTACTCGTATTGCCATTAGACTAAAGAAATCCAAAAGTTGGAAAACTTGGGACTACGGACACAGCAGGATACTAATAGCCTACTCGGGTGACTATCTGCAGGAGAGCACTAACTATACCGTTCCTATAATAAGCTTCGAGAAAGGTTTCGCTACTAGAATACCTAGCAGGAAAGAGTGGGAAGGTTGTTAGTGGCTGCCAATGACAGGTATATCGATCTTCACAGTTGGTTCAAAAGTGGGGAACAAGGTGGAAGCGGGAGTTTTCTTCAATCATGTTTCATGCTGAGGTCCTGGCCATTAAAAGGGCGACAAGAGTACTGCTGTCGCACAAGGACCTGTAAAGGAGTAGTGAAATTTTCTTGTATAGCGATAATCAAGCGGCCATTAAGGCGCTCGATTCAAACACTATTAAATCACTGCTGGTGCGCGGATGCTGGATCGGTCTTCAACAGCGGTTTTCTCTGCTGGGGACCCGGTGATGGCGATGTGACGGATAATGTAGCAGCGGATGTTCTGCCGAAAGAAGGTTCGCAGTTGGATGCTTCACAAATAGATATATCACTCGGACGACCTCTAATTTCAGTAAAAAGAGAGCTCGACTTAGAAGCTGTTCCGCTCGCCGAGCGCAGGTGGATCGGTCTGACAACCTGCGTTATGTCAAGGAGGCCAAAGTGGAACGAAAAGAAAGCGGTATTCTTAAAGATGGAAGGAAGACGCCGCAACCTCCTCCGTAATATCACTGCGATTATAACAGGTCACTGCCTTTTTGGTAGTTAGGTCGTCCGCATGCGTGTTACTACCAACGACTACTGTCACAGTTGCGTGAACGAGGAAGAACTTGAAAGCATGCAGCATTTACTTTGCGAATGTCTCAATAATATATATGGTGGAACGTTACAGGACCAATCACTATGAGATTCTCAAACTCAAAGAAAGGCTCGATCCGCAAATGTATTGCAGACAAATGGATGATTTGAGTGGAACACTCAAGGAAAAGAAACCGGCGCTGGTCAATAAGAATCATATCATACTACATTACGACAACGCTGGGCCAAATGCTAACAAATCATATCGGTAAAAAACATTCTTTTTTTAATGATAATGCCAAAGCTCAGGGGATACTCTCTGATTGTAAAGCGCAGGCTTGGCAAGAAAGGAATTGTTATTATTATTATCTGACAAAAAACTTTCTAGCCCAACAGACTCTATCAAAAGCCTCTGAAATATAAAGAGCGTCGATATCGGTATCCCCAATATTATAGAGCTCCGTTAGAGTAGCTAGTAAGTTTCCAGTTGATGGGTCTGCGAGGAAACCGTGCTGGATAAAATGGTTACTTTGAGATATTTCATCAACATAGATTTGATGAGTGGTTCAACAACTTTAGATAGAACCGAAGTTTGTGCAATTGGTCTGCCTCTCCTTTTTCATATAGAAGGTGGTGGATCGGCAAATACAGGCAATAGCTGTCCCGTGAAAACCAGTTCAACCAAACATAAAAGAACCATGGCAGTCACAAGCCATAGGAACAAACCGAAGCTAGCAAAAAAGAAAAGGTCTGCAGGGAGCCCCCTCAGGAAGCAGCACCAGTAGGCCAAACTCATTCTTGACAAGTTTGCAAAGAATGAGGCCAACGTTGCGGATAATAAGCGGGACCAGGCAGACAAAGTAAAATACTTGGCCATAGCGGCAGAGTTCGAAACCTTGGCTACAAACAGGCGATTTGAAGTAAGTAAGCGAAACAAATCTCAAGATGATACCTTAACTGCGCACACTGCTTAAGGAAACCAATACAAGCGAACAGCTGCCTGCTTCGATTTCTCGGAGACCGTGAGAGGTTTTCGGGAAATCAAATATGAGGATCAATATTCCAAGGATTTCCTCAGCCTAAGATCAGCGATGACTGGGACGGCAGCATGGTTGGAGTAATCTCAGCTGCGGAGATACCGAGTAGACCGAGGACCGCACCTGGCTGTCCAACACGGAGTTGGACAAAGACAAACTGCTGCAGTGCCCTGCTGTTCTCATGGATGACTGGGCGGCCATAAAAGCTGAGGAACTGCAGAATAACAGCACATCCTTCCTGCTGGTAAAAAAACGAGGAGTGCCTCGAGATATTGGAGAAAGCAGACTTCAAAATTAGGTTTGGCATAAGCTAAGTTGAAGGCTTACAGGAAGTGTCCTGATTCCGCCGACCTGGTCGATGGTGCTGACGAACTGTTGGATGTGTTGAGGATCAAGGTGTCCGACCCTGTGATAGTTAAGTAATGCTAATGTTTATACATATTAATCTGCAGCACTCAATATGTGCTACAGAGAATTCCTTGTCTTCCTGGGAGCAGTGGACCGCGATTTTGCCGTCATCCAGGAATCTTAAGTCAAAGATCTGACAGTCAGGGTACTGGGGGATGCTAAATACAACCTTTTTTATAGCCGGGACGCACATCTGGGAGGTAAACCTAAAACCTGCATTCTAACTTAAAAGAACCTATACGTTTTCTCTCTTCTAATTACAGCTCAACAGACTTGTCAGTTGTCAAACTGGACAACAATTGAAGTGGAAACGTCATAGACCGATTCCGCCAGCAGAAGTGGAGTTACTCATAACCGGCATTAAGTCTAAAGGAGAAGATCTGCTGTTGGCCTGTGATGCCAATGCGAGACACACATTATGGGGCAGCTCAGAAAACAATGAACAAGGTTAGTCTCTTTTTGATTTTATAATTAAGACTAACCTCCTAGTCTGCAACAAGGGCACCTCACCAAGTTTTCGTGTATGGATAACTTTGTCGGTTGGGAAGCAGTGCGCGATGTGGCGCTGTTATTGACTAAAAATAACGCTATGGTCCAAAATTGGAAAGTGCCAGAGTTAAGATAATTTTTCGACCATAACTGGATTATATTTGCCCTTAACCTGGTAGGTGAAAGGCCCCAACCTTTCACAAAACACAGAAGGACTAACTGAAAGAAATTCAGTCAAATAATCAAATCAAAACTTTCTAACATTCCTGAGTTAGACATTGAAATAAATCAGGAGCTGGGATCAAGAATAAGATTATTTGAGAAAGGTTTAAGAAAGGCATTAGATGTCTTCTCGTCCTAAAGTACAGTAAAAAGTTTCTGCCGGTTTAGTGGAATGAGGATCTCTCCAATTTGAGGAAGATTATTCGGGACATTTCCAACATCTGTAACAGGCATAATTATTACAAGCCGTATAAGGATTGTCTTAAGATATACAAAAAAGCCAGATAGGTGAAGAAAAAAGCTTGGATATAGTATTGTCATTCTATTGAAAGTTTTAGAGAATCAACCACACCAAGCAGGGTGCTGTTAAAGGGACATACTAAACCCTCTTTTTTGAGAAGAGCGGATGGAGCTTGGACCCTGGAACTTCTCACTTATGCCACTTCCCGGGTTGCAGGAGGGAAAGCCAAAGCACAGCTACAACCTGTAACTTGGTAAACACGATATATTTCGGAGAGCTATAGTCACTAGTGTAAAAACTATCTTGGCTAACAACAGCTTCGCCCCCTACAACTCCCCTGGGCCAGATCGGATCCTTCCAATCAAGCTGCAGAATCAACCTGACTTAGTAGCGGAATGGGTGGTGGCTATTTTTAGGGGCTGTATTATTTTCAATCACGTTCCCCAGATCTGGAGATGTGTCTAGGTTATATTTATCCCTAAGGTTGATAAACAAGGTCATGAGCTTGCGAAGAATTTCAGACCAATCAGTCCGACCTCATTTTTGCTGAAAATTCTGAAATGTGTATTGAACGTTCACCTTAGAGGAGCTCTCGTTGATAGTCGAATGTAAAGATCTCAGCACTCCTACTGCAAGGGAAGATCCACTGATAAGGCTCTACACAAAGTTGTGCGGACTATTCAATACTCGCTAAAATATAAAGAATATACCATAGGGGCAATCCTAGAAGTGGCCTTTAATAACGTTCGTGTGGATGTACACAGTTGTGGTACGTTCTTTTATTCTCTATGGCTCCCTAGTTTGGTGTCCGGCGATGGGGAAGGGATATAATTATTTATTTAATTAAATAAGGTGCAGAGAACTGCTTACATTGGTGTCACTAGGGTGCTTCGCAAAACTCCTATTGCCCTTCATATAAAATAACAGGCATCACGCAGTGCAATCAGACTGAAAGAGTCTGGTTGCTGGGTTGTCAAACCCTATAGCCACAGTGGTATCCTAAACCTAACACCGACTGGACGATGTACTATGATGCCCAAGTCCTGAATTACACGAGAGGGATTTCACCCCATGAGTGACGAAAACCTGTTTTTTTCTTGGTGAGAGAAGTGAGGTAGCAAGAGGGTCATCTGTGAGTGTCAATCAGGAATCGTAGGGGTTTTGTTTGAGTTTCTCCTGACTTGCTTTTGTCCATTTTCGTAACTTCCTCATTAAGGTTCGAAAAATTTTTGGTGTCAGGTTGATTTAGTATTGCTTGAGCCGGTGAATACAAATTTTCGACCCTGCAAAACACTTATGAACCGGTTTTTTAACGTCAATCAAAGCCCCTTTCGTAGCAACACGACTAACTAAGTAATACCCGACGTTAACTTTACAAAGGGCTGCCGTGTTAAAATAATTCCTACCAAGAAAGAATAGAGGATATGAATGAATGGAGGAACCGTCCTATTCACAGACAGTTACAAGATGGACTGTGATGGTGGAGCGACCGAAACATTACATATATCAGAGTCCTACAGATTGCCGGACAACGTAAGCGTATTTCAAGCGGAGGTGCTTGCCAGCTGCTGGGGCTCAGTGAATCACGGATGATGACCGTTGGCATTTTTACGAAAAGCCATAAAGGCTCTGGACTCAGTAAATACTTCCTCGGAGCTAGTAAGAGACTGCAGGGATCGTAACGCGTACAGAGATTTAGATGATAATTTATGTTGTTGTATAGAGTATGTGCATAGTTGTATATGAAAGCGAAATAGCACTTACTCATCACCTAAAAAAAGACTATAAACTTGAAATTTTGCGGGTGGGTACCTTATACGACGTTGGCATCGTTATCATTTCGGGTTCCTAGAATCATGAAATTTGGCAAGATGCAAGGTCTCACAGCACAAGTACTGGAAAAAATCCGAAAATTTGTAATTATATCACATGAAAAAATATTACGGAACCCTTGGTGCGCTAGTCAAACTCGTACTTGAACGATATTTTTTCTCTCTAATTTGCACATTGTTCCCCGGGGCAAATTTAATTTGCTTCATATGTTCACGAATTTATGTATAGAAAAACTTATTTAATAGTGTCAGAATGTGCTCATCTAAGAGTATTATTAAAACTTTTTACAGACACCTTAATACCCTTAACAACTTCATCCCCAATATCATTCTTTTCGTGCGTAATTTTGTGAGTAATCTGGCGGAACATCCGGTGCTGGTGCCATCAAATTGTGATTCAATGCCAGCTACCGGGTTGGAGATTTCATAAAAACCAGGATAGAAATAAGCGCACGTTCTTCCACTTCCCCGAAGCCACGAGATCCTTATAAAGCACTGAAGCAGCCACCAGACTTCAATGTCCCCAATGCCAACGAAACTAAAAGTGAAAATTTATTGCAGCGCTCGAACTGTACGAATTGTTCAGCACCACATCGTACACCCCAGCGGGGCTCTAGCTCGTCCTGGGAATTTCAAATTGAAAATTTAATTTTATCCCCCTCTTCCAGAAAAGTGATAAATTTCCAGATATATGATTAAAACTTTTATCAGTTAATTAAAATGTCGATCCGTTGTAATTTATATCCGCTCCCCAATTGCCAGTGTTTGCCTAAGAAACTTGAAGCTCCTCCAGCAGGTTCATCTGTTGAGCGATTGAAAGCAACTTTCAAAATCACTTCCTTTCGATTCATGGAGGCGGCAGGAAATCACGTTTTGTTCGACCAGGAGCAATAATACAATTTCGAATAACAAATTCTTCTTGTCAAGTTATGATCCTAGAAATTAAGCCGACCAGCGCCAAATTCGAACAAATTCTTGTAAAAATAGTTTCGAAAGAGGGTTAAATCCGAAACGGACACTCCTCGGATTTCGATAGACGAATCCCCACCAAAAAACACGTGTAATTTAAACCAAACTCAAAGAGAAAATTTTCGTGACTTGCCCAGGGCTAATCGTCTGAAAATAACAACTTTGACTTGTACTTTCGATGCCCTGCAGCGGTGCCGGTAATTAATATTCGTTCACCTGCAAAATTTCAATTTCATTGCTTTGTTGTTCAAGAATAATCGCACGTGTATATGTGAAAAACTTGTCTGCATTCTATGATGCTAGAAGAATCTTCGAAGACAAATAATCATCAGTTAAGGTTGTTCCGGGTCCATGGCAAGACGGGATGATCTTGAACAATTTTAGCACTTTTTTTTCGCAGAGTCGAATCCTTGAAGAATTTTGGATATAACCTCGAGCCCCGTTTTCGCTGTTTCTTTACCCTTTGAAATGTTAAGTACACACCCGGACTCCTCCAGCTACGATCCCAACCATACAGTCGGGTTCTTCTATTATCCCGGAGGCATTAATTTTAATATATCAAAAAGTTTATACTCTCCGTCCTGATGGTTGTTATTTCTTCATTTTCCATTTTTTCCATTTTCTCCTTATCGCTTCTATTTTCCGCCCAACTCTGTTGGATTCTTTCAAAGCCACTCAAAGCGGAGGGTGGAAATTGCTGATGCTCATCTAATTCAAATACATCATCGTCCCATAGTGCTCCATTATACTTCCTGGATGGTCTCCGGTTCTTGTCTCCGGGTTCGGTTTCTTTATGGCCGCCTTCAAAGGATTCTCTAAATATTATAAACTTCCGCCTTTGAAGTTGTTTCCAATTTTTATCCCGGCAATTGTCTACGAGTTGTATGCTTTCGTATGCAATCTTTTGTCTGCTCGTTTTACGGTATTGGTACGGATGCAGTCTTCAGTACTCGTTGCATTTTCGTAGCCTTGTTCGTTTCGGATTTTTTCTGGATACACCTCTTTATATTCATCCGTATTTCTCTAGTCGTCTGCCTTGCTTATTTCCATCTTAGGGATAAATATGAATAAGGAGCCGGCTTGATGATGCAAATGATTTTCAAAAGATAGTGACGTCCAAGAACAATGCAAAGCCATTTTCAAAATGTCTTTCTCATGTCTCATGACCTGTATACAGACGGATTTTATGGGAACTGGGTTACTAGTTTTATGCAGATGAGATTTTAAAGTGAACTCAAGAAGGTAGATGACAATTTATCAAGGTTTCTCTCTGTTCTATGGCACTACCGATGAATTCTGGTCGTACAATTTAGGAGGATGTCTTAGAAATATAATACAACAATATTATATACGATTCTAGCAATTCGTATGAAGAGCTAAAGACAATGAATGATAATGGAAATCATATATGTATATTTGGCGATCTTTGCTTTAGGATAGACCCTGAGAGAGTTGGAGATATATAATAGAACTTATAGTTCGTGCTTTCTTGTTTTCCAACACTAACCCATATCTGCTTCTGTATATGTACAACGCGTGCCTGACAGCGGGGTTCTTCTATAGCAAATGGAAGGTCGCACGCCTTGTGCATATAGACAAGGGGAAAGGAGATCCTGGATTGCCTTCATCATACCGACCCCTGTGTATGCTGGACACGGCGGACAAGCTGCTCGAAGGGCTCATCAGGGGGAGGCTGAAAGCCGCCATACAGGCGGCTGGAGACTTATGTCCCACACAATATGGGTTTAGAAAAGGAAAATCGACATTGGATGCGATCCTGGAGGTCCCTGAAATGGCCAGAAAAGCGGAAGATCATAGTCGCTTCTCTCGCCGCGTGGTCCTCCTGGTCACCCTGGATGTCAAAAACGCCCTAAATTCGGCTAGATGGAGCGATATGCTTCTGGCATTGAGGGAGACCTTCCGGGTACCGCGGCATCTCCTACGGTTGCTGGATGATTACCTGAGGAACCGAGTGCTTCTCTACTTCACCAACGAGGGGCCGCGCAGGACACAAGTGATGGCTGGGGCTGCGCAAGGATCCATACTAGGACCCGACCTCTGGAAGGCCTCCTATGATAGCCTACTCAGACTAGATATGCCGGAGGAAACACAACTGGTTGGCTATGCGGATGATGTGGCGGTGCTCATCGCAGTCCGCACAGTGGAGCAGGCTCAACTAAAGCTAAATCAGGTCATGCGGAGAGTCGACCACTGGATGGCAGCTCACGGCCTTGCATTAGCATTAGGCAAAACAGATGTCGTGGTCCTGACAAAAAAAACGGATCCCCACAATCCTCCCTGTGAGGGTGGGAGAGGAGACTGCAGTGTCGAAACCGGCGGCAAGATATCTTGGAGTGACGATTGACACAAAGTTGACCTTCTTCGAACACATCAAGCAGACTGCGGATAAAGCGGCTAAGGGCGTGACAGCGCTCAGCAGACTGATGGCGAATGTCGGGGGGCCCAAGTCTAGCAAGCGCCGACTGCTTATGTCAGCAGTGCAGCAACCTTGCTATATGGCGCTGAAGTATGGGCGGAAGCCCTAATCAAGTACTCCTACAAGAAGATACTATGCCAAGTGCAAAGGCGCGCGGCGCTGAGAGTGGCCTCTGCATATCGCACTGTCTCCGAGCCAGCCGCGCTTGTGATCGTCGGAGTGATACCCGTCGAACTGCTTGCAAAAGAGAGAAGGGCGATCTACCTTAGGATGACGCAAGTAGGGAGGGAAATCGCGAGCAGAGAAGAGATGCTCCATACCCTAGAAAAGTGGGAGAAGATAAGAGGAGAGCAGGGGACGATGGACCGCTAGGCTTATAAAAAATATAGGCTTCTGGGTGGACAGAAAAAACGGTGAAGTAAACTACCACCTCACACAGCTGCTGAGCGGGCACGGGTACTTTCGATCGTATCTTTACTGGATGGGGAAGATAGCCTCGGCGGAGTGCATGTATTGCCCGGGAAAAGTTGACACCGCAGAGCACACCTTTTTCGAGTACGAGAAATGGGACGCGCAGAGAAGAGCCCCAGAGGCGCCTCACCCAGGAGGGGTGGTCTCTCCGGACACTATAGTTGAAGGCATGATTGCCGACGAGGACGTCTGGAACAACACAACAAAACGACCTGGACCAGCTGGCAACTGGTGAGGGAGTAGGTGCCTGATATATCCTTCACTCAGACTGAAGTAGTGGAACAGCACCCAACCACTTGGTGGGACAGGGAGCTGGAAGCACTGAAGAAGGAAAGCAGGAAGAGTTTCAACCAAGCCATAAGAGAGAGTCGTGGAGGGACTTCTGCTCGAATATGAGGCTTCAAAATACGGTCTCAAAAGACTCGGTCTCCTGACTTGGACTGGTTGTGATACTGGCTCGCTTTCGCGGAAGCTCAAAATCGGACATACCGTGGCCTCTGAGGAAACGGGGGCGAATATCACGAATCGCTCTGTAGCGGAAAGAACTGTATCGCTTGAAGGGGTAAGACGATCTATTTAGTCGTTTGAACCATTTACGGCAGCAGGATTAGATGGTACATTAACATCCCTACTTCAGTGGGGCAGTGATATTGTAACACTAATACTCAGGGGAATATACATAGCATGCTCAGTAATAGGGTACGTCCCGGTTTCATGGAGAGATATATCTACCAATAGAGGATTTTTTTTGTCACGCATGGAAGGAATTGCGCTCCATATCTCGCTATAAAAACCCTATATAAACTGGCTCAGGTCGAGAAAGAAAGGTTTCCGTTTGGATCTACCGTGCTTAAATGCGACACTTATGTCTTTTTCGGAGCTGATTGTCTTACTGATGCGTTAGAGTTACAAAAGCAATTAAATGCTATACTAAATGCGCTCTTACCAGAAAGAATAGCCACTGACTGTAAAGTGTTTGGACGAGAACTACCCTACATCGAAATCCTTAAGATCTGTTGATGGATCGGACATCTACCCAAACATCTGTTTCGCGAACTTCGTGGTTTCTCTGACTTATCAGAATCTGCGTACGCTGCAGCTGTCTACTTAAGAGTGGGATAACATTACCATAACAGCGGTTGGGACTGCTACAACTTGTTACTCTCGAGAAGCGTCGCTGAGTTCCTGATATAATTTTTCTACACCAGCTTCTGCAGGGAAAGATTGAGTAGTTACGATATGTTCGAGCCTGCCAACCGCATGTGTAGGTTTGCTTATGATGTTTGTGATGTTTTCAATACTAACGTGGACAAGGTAACATTGAGGAGGAGCCTCTACATCTTGTAACCATCCTGTTGTACTCACTCGTTTTTCGTGTTGTACTCACCCGTATTTGTTCTGTTTGGACGTGTTTTGGCTTTTGGATTACAAATGTTTTTTTTTTGCATGTTGGTGTGGGAGCCTCATTCACCTCACTATTTTGTTATATTATGGTGGGTAGGTCAATGGTGGCTTCTACCTTCGAAGTGCGCCTTCTGAGTTAGACGGGTTAATTCTAATCTAATATAATAATCTAATCTTTGTCTATTTTGTCACCGTCCTATAATATTTGTTTTCTAATTTACAGAAGTACTCATACAATTAATCTAAGGTAAAAACCGTATATGGATAGCTGCACCAACATGCAGTTCCGTTCCTCCCTTCCGAAAAACCTCTCTTTTGGGATTTACGCGGAAAAAACTATTACAACGTCAGAAAGTAATTAGCGGCTTTGTTTTCTTTCTTTCTCATTATTCACTTAGTTGCGACATTATATTCGTAATTAGCATCTGACAAAATCCCCAAGTAGTATCTCTCGTGTGCAAATTTAGTTTTTAGCATATTCCTTTTTTTTGGAGGGGGGAGGGGGGGGGGGGGGGTCGCTCTATATCTTGGCTGCGATTGGCCACATCTGATAAAGAACATATAATTAAACTTTCTCGTCCTTGATTGCTATGTCGAGATACATAGATTTTATCAAAATGATGGAAGTGTTCCCGATTTATAAATTAATATTATATTAGGTCTTTTCTCTACCGTCACTCCAAGTTAAAAAGAGCCATTTCCTACTCTAGTCGGTATTCTTTGAGAAAATAGTAGCAATCTTCTTGCGCTTTTTATGTTCTTTGAGAAAAGAGCAACAATCTAGATTGCTTAAAAGCCAACTTTTCTGCTCCTGCTTTAAAGAAGGTGCAGCTTTCTGGCGTTAAAGATCGAATGATTTGGAAGTGTTTGACTTTTTTGTTGATCAATTTAAAATTAAGGTATTGTGCTGCAAAATGCAGAAATTGACAATAGGAAATTGTTATGGGAAGATATTTTGTGTGACATGTTTGCCAGGTACTGGAAAGACCTGTAGACAGATTTGTTTTCTAAAAATTTGTTCGATGATTTTTTGATTGATTGATTGATTAGATTTGGAGGTGTGAGGTTCTCAAGCGCCGCGGCCACTGGGGCCTATTGTTCTAACCCTCTCAACTACTTATAGTAAGCCGGTCCCTCCGAAGAAGTTTAACAGCTCCCTCAGTTGGCAGTCATTCAGCCCGCTCTGTACCAGGGTTGGTTTCCCGAATAGGCTAAATCTGCTCCTGGCTACAGCCGGGCATTCACAAAGCACATGTAATGGGGTCTCATCATCCTCCAGACAGAGTGTGCAGGTGGGGTCGATGGCTCTGCCTATCCTCACCAGGTGCTTCCTTAGCTGACAGTGGCCGGTAAGTAGGTCTGCCAAAGTTCTAACAGCCGAACTGCTCAGTTTGAGGAGCTCCCTGAATCTACCCGGCGACGGCGAGGGCATAGGGCTTCTTGAGTGAGCGTACCCCTCAATATTGTTCCAATACAGCCTATGCCCCTCATTTGCGCGGTTTGCTATTAGCCTTTTAGCCGTGCAGAGAGGTATTCCACAGACCGGCTCCGGCCCTATAAAAGGGGTGTTAGACCCCTTCCTAGCAAGTTCGTCTGCTTTTTCATTTCCCGTGTAGCCCTGATGTCCCGGTATCCAGATCAAGCTTACTTGATTAGTTCTACACAGTGCGTCTAGGCTCCTTTGGCATTCCCACACCAGATTTGATCTGGTGGTAGATGAAGCAATTGCTTTGATTGCAGCTTGACTAACCGAGAATATTGAGATCCTTTTGTTTTTATAGGCTCTTCTTAGGTTCTCGTAGGTGCATGTCAGTATGGCGAAGATCTCAGCCTGGAATACCGTGGTATATATTCCCAGGGCCAGGGTGATAAACTGAATCGAGGAGAGTCGCTCCAGACCCCTGCCCCAACACCTGATTCAGTCTTGGATCCATCCGTATACCATACTAGCTCCCCTGGACGGACAGTTGGAAGCGTCCAGGTCTCACGCTTTTCCACCCGTATTAGGGGTGGTTAAAATGGTGAGAGTCTTGCCGGCATCTGATCAGTTAACATGGCCAACTCAGGTGTGGCTTCAAGAATCTCCCTTATTGTCGTGTGGCCCTCACCTATATTTTCCCCAAGGAGACCGGCTCCCTCTAATTTGTAGCGGAAACAAACAAAATGACAGTCAGTTGTTAAGAGTGGAGTACTGAAACCAATCTGGTTTTGTTACTCGGATTGGAGCAGAGTTCTGCGCTGCTATTTTATTTCCTGCTCTTTTTGGCTCCGAGCCGAGATCTACGCTACTCGGAGTGACGGTAAAGAACAGACCTATTATTACACTAAGTTTTTCTATTTGTAAATCGTGACTCAGTCGAGTTAGGAGTAAGGAGTTTGGACACTTTGCTCTCGTCCACGCGAGAATGTGCAGTATTTTGACATCGCGGGGGAAAGGGGAGAATGAATACATTGAAGACCTTCCGACATTTCGTACGCCCGAAGTGATAGTTTTCGTCACGGATTTGGAGGGGGGGGGGGCAGTATAATTCAATTAGGAGATAAGGACTTATATAGACACTTATTAAACCTGAACCTTTTCATTAATTTTTAAATATAATCGTCCTTTATGCTACATCATTATACCTACAAGTTCTAAAAATTCCTTTATTTAATAAATACGATATCGTCGGCATGACTCAATACGACAGAGACTTACAGCAGTAAATGGGCAGGAAATACGAAATGTGTTTAATATGTCAAAAAGTATAATGACGGGAACAATTAAATCTATGCTGTGTATCATATACAGAGTTTAATTGGATTTTTGCTTGATTCTGCAGTGAATATAATGTGGATAAACTTCATCCATATCTCGGATGCTGTCGCAGTACCCGACTCTATACAATCAGCCAGCCATCACCTCTCTTTCCGTCATTTATGACTATCTACAAATACAATGGGAGGATTAAACGTGTGCCAGGATACAAATATACGAAAGAAGAATGGATTTTAAACGACACGCTTTTGCTGTGAATTGTTTCCAACTCGACCTTATAAAGTGAATGGATGGTCCAGAAATACTCGCTTTGTACCGAATACACTGAAACAGAAACGGCAGCGTTCTGTAGCTGAAACGAATTATGATTTATACGCAATGACGCTATTTAAATTTTTAACAACATGTGATATTTCCAGATGCGGGAAAATATTAAAAGGTGCCAGAGAACTGTAGAACAACACCAATTCAAGCCATTGCAATGGAGAAACACTTTTGAACATTATCTGTGAGTGGATATTCGGAGTCTGATAGCATCACAATTTCCGTGGTTAATTTAACAGGAAACGTACTATTCGAAATATTTTATTGCTGTTGTAATTTTTATTGGATCCTTTTTTTTTTGCTCCTTTTCCGATTTATTTTGAAAAATTGAACAAACAAAATTAAATTGATATTAATGACATGGTGCATGCCTGACTTAAAATCGATATCTGCAGACCGACATTTTTCATTCACAATATAAAAGAGCAGCTAAAAAGGACAGCGGAGATATATTGATGAAAACGTTGTTGAAGGTTGTACAGACAGACTGCCCAGGGGTTTTCAATTATTTGCATTCCAATGAAACAAAAGAGAGAATTAAATACAGGGATTTTTGGGTTGAACGAACAAATACTGCAAACTTGTTTTCAAACTAAATTGTTATCACGGGGGTTTTTTAAATTTTATTGAAAAACAGGAAACTGCAATGCAAAATGACTTGTCAAAAACTATTAATTTAATGTTAAAGGCGCAATTTTATAAGAAAATGAGCAAATCCGTTGCGTATTTCTGGCAGTGCAAACGGGCCTTTGAGATAACATGGGGACTAGTCTAAGATCATAAATCGCTATAATCAGACCAGAGATATAGAGAGATTTGGAAACATAAGGATTGGAGAACCAGACCAGCGCTTCACAAACCCTAGCGCGGAGTTAGCTCTGTTAATTATACTGTCAATATGGGAACGGAAATTGAGTTCGCTATCACAGATTATTCCTAGGTCACACAAAGAGGTAACGATAGGGACTGGTACAACAGTTAAGATGTAGGTTCTCGGGGTGGTGGTAAGACGCTTGCGGGAATAAGAGATGGACTGGAACTTGGAGGCATTGAGCTCAAGAAAGTTTTTCATGCACCATTGGTGAACGAGTCGAGGTTTTTCTGTAGAAGAAGAGAGTCGTTTGTGGAGAAGATATGTTTAATTATTTTCATGTCATCAGCATAAATGGACAGCTCTGAGTGTTTGATGGCACAATCAACATCATTTATTGTAACGATGAAAGTCAATGGACCGAGTTTGGTGCCCTGAGGTACGCGGGAACGAGCGACAATTGGGTTAGAAATGGATGAGCTAAAACGCACATTGTACTGACGGTTGTTGACGTAGGATTGAATGCAGAAGATGAATGCCCCCCCCCCTCCCGGTAGGGAGGCCTAGGCGATCAAGTTTGAACAGGATAACGTTATGGGAGATCTTGTCAAAGGCTTTACTAAAATTGGTGGCGATAATATCAACATCTTTACCTCTTTCCAGGGCATATAGTGTTTTGGAGACGAAGTCGGTAAGGTTGGTGGTTGTAGATCTTCCTTTAAGGAAGCGATGCTGGGAGAGAGAGAAGATAGATTCACAGTGGAAGAACATGGAATCATTAACAGTTTTTTTATAACTCTTATATTATTATTATTATTATCTATACTTATATTAAAGTTTTCTACTGTACTAATCTTAATCCTAATAAAAGTATCTTAGTAGTAAAACATATTTTTAATTCGATTAAGTTTGCCTTTTTCGTATTAACAGTGTAATCCGATTGATTATCCTTACAGCGTTTGTGGCGTTATATGCCCTTTGTGCACCTTATAGGCCCTTTGTGCACCTTATAGGGCAGCCTCATAGGGTCCACACGAGGCAGTGTGGCTAGCCTCATAGGGACCCTGGCTGCACCCCCCCCCCCCAAATTCTAGTCGGGGAAATACAGATACAGGAGTGAGAGACACCCGACATTCCGTCGATGCTCTAGAGAGTCAAGGCCCTTAGATGTTGACGAATCACCAATAAGTTTAATAGCCTTACACTGAACTTTGTCTAACGTGGACAATGCGGTGTAACCGACCCTTGTCCAAATATGGGAATTATATTTATTCAAGTCTAAGCCTAATGTGGGACATGTAGATCAGCGCTTAGTCAGATGTGGTCTAGTATTTCTTACATCTCTGTAGAAAACCCAAGCATTTCATCGTACTTTTAGCGATTGCAAATATATGATCAGTCCAGCTAAGATTGCTGGATATCTCAATACCCAATATGTTTAGGGAGGGCGAATTGGGTATATTCACTCCGTCGACTAAAATGGGTTGGGGGTGAACTGGTCGTTTTTAAGGGACATTAAAAAGCATTGAGTTTTAGATGCATTAAACGAAACACGATTTTCTCTGCCCCAAGCGAGGACCATAGAAATGTCGTTATTTAATGATCTAAACATGCGTTCTCGATTGACTTCTGTAGCATTTCCACGTGAATTCATTACAGAATCAAATGAGTACGCGAAATCAAGGGTGCTGTCGTCGGCGAAACTATGAATAGGATTGAGATATGAGGATGATAAAAGATCATTAATAAAAAGAAGAAATAAGGTTGGTGAGAGAACTGAACCCTGAGGTACCCCGGCATTTATTTCGTAGGAATCAGATGTAACTCCGTCAATTACTACACGGAATGACAAAAAACTCTCTATCCATTTAACGAGGATAGGGTGTAGACCAAATGCTTGAAGTTTGGCTAAAAGGGCAGCATACCAGACTATATCAAAAGCCTTTAAAATATCAAGAGCAACGATTTCGGACTCACCATAATTATGGAGACAATGATTCCAGCGCTCCGTTAGAGCACTTATTTAGAAGATTGTAGTAAGGAGGGTTTTAAAATAAACTGAAGAATTAAATTGAATTTTCCCCAATTTAACCAACTCCGACGAAAATTCTATCGAACAAAAAACGATAATTAAATTAACTTTTTAAGACGAAATTTCTAAACGACCAATTTCAACATTGGAACAATATTGAGTTTTAACCCCCTGCCAGCAAAGATGTAATCCATTTTGGCAACTTTTCACTTCGGTAATTCCCCTTCACAACGAATCCTCTTAAGTATGAAATAAGCAATGAACGAAGACGAAAAGATTCTTAATAAAAAGAACGAAATTTCTTGTGCAATTTTCCTTACCTTAAGCAATTCTGATTCATTTTTCGTTTTTGTCCTTGTCTTCGTCCAGAATTGAGTGGCGTCGTCTGTCTTTCAGGCTTACATTTTCTTTCTCCTTTTTCTAGAGTTATTCTCTCTTAACTTTGGTTAAGTCAGTCTTAGTTCGCTTTTACATTGCTCAAGCCTTTTCTTACATTCCAGAGCCAGTGCTTTACAATTTCCTGGTGTGCAAATGAAAATTCTTAGTCTGAAATTAACTGCAGGTTTAAAATTGTTTTACATGTTAAATGCATGAGAAACGTTTCCTTGTTTTACTGAACTGACTAAATTGGTAGTTGAGAGCATTTTCTGGAGTCAACTGAGAATCCCAACCTCATTTCCATGGTAGTCAGACGAATTGGAGACAATTCTCAAAGCGTTACTGCAAGGATAAATGGCACAAGAATGCAATTTATCACCGAAATCTGTACGAATTTCGATTATTGCTTCAGAATTGCACCTTCTTGCATTCACCTGTATCCGGACCGGAATGAGTATCTGCAGGTATCATTACTTGC
The DNA here is from genome assembly GCA_964036015.1 of Leptarthrus brevirostris. Lineage (NCBI taxonomy): Eukaryota > Metazoa > Arthropoda > Insecta > Diptera > Asilidae > Leptarthrus > Leptarthrus brevirostris. The sequence goes on from OZ038373.1 coordinate 15,889,549, forward strand.
TCCGTGCTACAGAAAACCACAAATGCCATCACGTACATCCCGTCCAAAATTTCATTAATTCAAATATGATCATCTCTGCACATGGCCAGGGTTATCGATTACATTTAAATTCAATTAAGATATTTGGTTACATACTTCTACGGATAACCTCTTAACAGTTCGAGCCAATTACAGGTCAATTCTGGGCGAACTCGAGAATTTCGTCCAGTCCATGCAAAGGCAATTGACAAGTTCAAGTACTATTGATACACCCATGATGCAGGCTAGTTGTAATAGGATTTAATTTAAGTTAAAGTTGCAATACATTTTAACAAAGTCAGGAAATGAGGAATGCCAATGAGATTTTGCCAAAGGAATGCTCAATATTCCTGTGCGCTGTACTATTGCCTCGGTCCTGCTTGCTGATCAGAAACAGTAGTCACCGGAAAGGGAAATGGAGATAACAAGTTACGTATCATTGCTGGAAATTCAATTGAAGGGTAAGTGCAAGATACAGAGGATTGAAACTGAGAGCAAGAGTTTGATTTCCTTACTTAAAAGGTTCTTCCTGTCGTAAAGTAGATGTGTGCTATGATAGCAGGGACAGTAGCGAAATGTTCTGATTATTCAACATGTCACACATTATATTGCAATAATATAGTAATATGTTTGGAATCATAAAAATAAGTGATTCTGCAAGCTAACTTTTGAGTTGGTATCTTTATTTTTCTATCTGTAGTAGTAGTTTCTACCTTCCTACTCCTTTTTCGGTGTTAATTTAGCTATTATAGTTCCAAATGTTTCAATCTTCTCGCGAAAATTAAATGTTTAGTTTGAATCAATTCAATTTATTGAACCCTATACAAACATACATAAATGGTTCTTTTCTTCGTCATGTTGGCAACTCCTACAAAGTCATTCGTGGGCGCGCCGAGTCTGTTTTTTAATTGTAAGGCAATGACCCGAAATGACAAAGAGAGTTAATCTCGCTCAAGAGACAAGTCACTACAACGCTTGACCGCTTTAGGTTGAGCGCCGGGCAGATCTGCCGGACGATTAGGCAGTTATTTTCCCTTTGCCCACAGCCTTCTCTAGATATAAGCCCGGAAGCTGACATTAACAGCTGAGCATTGGTGGTGTAAACAATCCATAACTTACCACAATAGACATAAGGAAAAGTTTGGGGAATTGTACTTTCTCGCAGTATATCTCGCAATATATTTAAAGTCTTAGATTGGATTTTACTTGTGGGTCTCTTTTACAATTTTCATGTGCTTTTTCTCTTGTGCTCGTTTTGTGGAAAAATTGAGTTTAAAATGCGTCAATGACATCAGCGTTTCTCTTTGGTTTTGGTTATGAGAGTGTGCAGTTTTATTTGTGTGTGCAAGGATTGGTTAATCTGTTGTACAAAACAAATGAAATAATGACGAAACGCTTGCTGGTAAAATTTCCGAATTGTCATGTTTTCCGGGTTTTTTGTGTTTTGCCATTTATCGTTAACAATCTTGTATGTTTAATTTCTAGGTTGTATTTGGCTAAAGGATTACCAAGGTTGTTGGTTATATCCAAGATTAGTAGTGTCAGTCTCGCTCATCGGCTTGACAGTTGCCCGGAATGTAACTGTGGCCCGGTACATATATGAGACTTACCTTATGGCGCTCAGCCATGTCATTCAAAGTTAATCGCATATACATGCAGTATTAGAGGTCGTGTACACTACTGTAAGAGATTTAGTAGCAGCCCTGAATGTCTGTAAAAATGCAGATATCATTTGACGACATTGTTCTGTTCTTCAGGCCATCTATTGCTACCTTTATAGTAATGATTTCTGCTTAAAAACTACTGCAGTTATACGCCAAACGGAAAGAAAGGCTTAGGTCAGGTGTTCCAAGTAGATACCTCCTCTCACTTTACTTTCTAAGGGCCGTTCAAGTATTATGTAACGCAGTTAAGCCGGGGGGGGGGGGGGGGAGGGGGGTCAAGCGACGCGTTACATAACATCAAGCCTTTGTTAAAATTAAAAGTCCTAACTCTTAACTCGTGAGGCACGACTATGTTTATATGGTTTATCTACACTACACATATTTTTTTACATACTAAAAGAGTCGCGTCACTGAGTATACAGAAGTACATATATAGCAAATAACCACCATAAGCCATGTATCACGACCGTGGTTTTGCTTGACCGTTGCGTTCAAGCAAAACCGACTAAACTACAAGGCATGAACTTACGAATTTCACACACACACATTAGGTCCCAAGCGGGCTGAAATTTCGTTTAATTTACATTGCTTCTTATTCCGGTATTTTGCACAACATAATTGACATTTTTAGGTAAAAATAATCATCTGACTGTTAAGTAACGTTTAGGGAGGGGAGGGGGGGGGTGTAACGCGAAACGTTACTGCAGGATACAAGGGGGAAGGAGGGGTAAGAAATCTTCAAAAACTGCGTTATAAAGATGAACTGATTCTCCCCGTTGAGAGGGGGGCAGGCACCTCCTATTCCTGCGGGTAGGAATATATGAGTTGAATTTGTTTTTAAAAAAAGGCTTGATAATGGTGTAGTCGAATTATTTGTTATACTACAGTCCAGAATTTTGGAATTTCCGTAGTCGGTACGCGTCCAAGTTTAGTTTGAATTGAGCCTAATGGCAGTCGAAGATACGGTTTGCTTTCTGAAGAGCTTTACCGGTAGTGGGTGGAAAATGGTATTAAGGGCTTGAGAAGGTGTAGTTCTAAGAACACCTGTAATCAATAGATCTGACATTCTCTGAACTTTCTCCTGTTATCCTTATCTAATGAAGGCCACCAGCTCTACGTATCTTTTCTTGAATATTAGGTTTTCAGCTAAACTTCCTATCCAGAACAAGGCCAACATATTTAACTCGGTCAATCAGTGTTACTCTGGTCCCATTCAGTGTTACGCAGTCGATAAGAGCAATTCTATGTATCGGCGAGAAGAATATCATATCGTCGTTGGTGGAGTCAGTGATAACGTGTCGGCCTACCAATACGGAGGTCCCAGTTTCGCATCCCACCTAAGGCGATCCATGGTTGTTTTTTGGTGACAACAGATTACGATGAAAAGGCAATGGGGTTGCAGAGAAAATATCAGTGCTTCGGAATCCACTTTAAATTGTAGGTGGACTTGTAACCATTGTCTCGAATCAGGTGAAGTTGTTCTCTAGTCCTATGCCATGTGTTACGGGAACTAGACAGTGAGAAGAGTATTAACTCGGTTTCGTCTGGCTTTAGACCCAGACCAATTTCCTAGTGTGCAAATGAAAACTTACAAATGTTCTGAATATGTGAACACGATAAAAATTGACTCTCTTTTACAATTTTCATGTGTTCTAAAGGGAAAACTCTCTTGTGCTCGTTTTGTTTGACCACACCTGATGCTCCAGGAGGATAGTTTCGAGAGGGCATGTTGCGTTACCTCAGCTAGGATATTAAGGTGTTTGCCCAAGGTTAACAGAGCAACTTCAACTGCGCAGGCGATGACCATATGGCCGGACTGTTCTAGATTTAGAAGTAGATTATTGAGGATCATTCACAGGAGAGGGAAGAGGATCCCTCTGGTAGCGAACCTTTGTATGTTAGATCCCCTTAAGCTGGAATTTATGATCCTGCTTTTGAGTATAAGAGGTGGTCGTGCAGCTCAACGAATTGATCCAACGTCTTGTTATTTAAGATCATAGATTTTTTATAGGTTTTCCTGCAATCTATAAGTAAGCAACTATTCTCTGTATTTGAAAAAAAATTTTAGGCTCAGTAGTTTCGGAGTGATCAATTTTCATCTATTATTTTAAATGACTTTGAAACTATTCATTTTAAAATTATAAAAAAATATAGAGAGACCCTTACAACAAGCCCTTTTATTTGATATTTCACACGGTACACTACGCAAAATATTTTTTTTAATTTTCTAATTTCAAAATTGGTTTATTTACGTTACACTTCTGTGTGTGGGTCACAGAAATTCATACGTGTACCAAATTTCAACTTAATCGGTCCAGTAGATTCGTTGCAAATTGGCTGTGATAGACACACGAGTGATCCAATAAGGGTCCGTTTTTTCATTCGGACGTATGGAACCCAAAAAATACTGAGAAAGAACCAGCAGAAAATTTTCCAGAAAATCTACCACGGAAGATACGTTATTTATTTTTTCAGATCACCCTATAAATAGTTATAAAGGACAAGGGTCTAAACCATTTTCAAGGCTATTACCTGAAACACTTAATCTTTTAATTACTTCCGGCAAATCTGATAATAGTGTCAATAGCGAAAGTAGTTCAAGAGATGAAAATTCACAAATTTCTGATAGCGATTAATGAGTCAAATTAAATTTTTAAATTATATTTATGTAGACAAATGTTATAAATTAAATAGTAGCACTATTACACAACGATAAGTAGTAATACTTTCAGAAAAAATGTTTCTATTGTTAAAAATTTACTAACTTTCTGTTCTATACCTTTTTAGAATAGTAAACACCGAAATTTAAGGAAAAAAAAGTATTTATTTTAAAATCGCCATCCTTTATCCCCTCAGATATTCCTGGATTCCTGCAAGATGTTAGCATTGGCCTAGGGTTAGGGGCGATAGCAGGAGTTGGCTTCCGCTGAAGGATAATGGGAGATGACGAAAAGGGACCCGCTTTTAGGTGGGCTGTTTCAGCCAATTCCCACGGAGAGGTGTTTTTAGTCAGTAAGATGCTCACAATCGGAGGGCATGGGCTGTCCGGTGTCCGGATTTTCACCTCTTCCAGTAAAAAATAAATAAATAAAAATTTAATCCTCTAAAAATAAAATCAATGGAGGAACATATTCTATACATCAGAAAAAGAATCAACCAAATCAGTCCACGCGTTACGAATTTAGATTATCCCCTCCCTCAGCCCAGCAAATCTTTGGATAACTTTGTTTCCCATTATTAACAATGGGGGATAGTTAAAACAAGAACCATCAAAATCTGTCCAAGCATTACGAAGTTAAATAGCCCTCTCTCCCCCCCCCCCAACACAATATTTAACATTTCTTAACAATCGGAGAACATCCTCTACTCTACGTCCTCCCGTTACGAAGTTATTAAGGAGTCTACCCTAATCAGACGGGCAAAAAAAAAGGCTATTGTCACGAATTTTTTTGACCGGTATAAAATTTAAAATAAATAATAAAATTTTTATAGTTATTTTACTCACTTTTCGTACAGAAAAATTGGGAGAAAACAAGTCCAAAAAAAAGATGGGTGTGCGCTGTTGATAAAATATCTGGAATGGATGATCTGAAAAAAAAACAAAATGGTTTTAGATTCAGTAGGTAAATGGCTATAGCACATATCACACGGTTTTTGATTTTTTCAAAAATAACAAAAAACAAAAAAAAAACTACGGAAAAGCACGTTTTTTTCATCGTTTTTTGCAAAAAAAAAATAGTTACACTCAAAATTTCAAAATTCGTATGATATGCGCTATAGCTGTTGTCATAAAGAACATGTGGTAAAGTTTTGGTACGGATCGGTTGAATAGTTTCGGAGATTTTATCAACAAGCCGTCCAAAAACGTCATTTTGAGAAAAACGCGCTAAAAGTTTTCTCGAGGCCTGAAATGGACCGGTTTTTTGGGGAATAAATTGCGAAGCATCTACTGAATACATTTAAAAATTTTTTTTTTATTTCGAAGATACATGTTTAGACTTTTCAATTTTACTTTTGAAGATGAAAAAAAAAATAACTCTCGCGACCTTGAAACGTCATTGATGACATTGATGTTGAAACTGCATGGGTCCCACTTAAACAAAGATGTGGCCAATTGGGTAATCTGTAATCTGAAAATTGATATTTTTTATAATCATAGTTACGTTGGCTATGTGTTCCAGAGACAGATTTTATTTATTTTGCAATTTGTAAAAGTTATGCAACACTTTGTAAAAATTTCCAATTTTTACGTCATTTTTTGACCTATTAGAGGCTATAAAAAATGGAACAAAATAAAATTTTGCAAATCGTACTAGGGAAAACATAGCGGTATGTTTTCTGAACAATTGAAAAAAAAAATATTATTGAAATCGGACCAATACTTTTATGAGAAGTCTTACTCGGCAGCTAAAAAAACACTACTTTCGGGAAAACGCGTTTAATGATAAATTACGGTGTTTAACTTGATTGTAGTAACTTACGAGTTAATCTGCTATACCGGGGCCGTAGAGTTCTCCTTCTAGTACAGTCAATATAGCACGAAAAAATAGGGTTGCTCCGAAAAATGACCTACCGGAATTTGACTTGATAAATCGATAGGGGGGCATAAAAAAAGCTTAATGCTAGATTTCCGAATTGACCCCCCCCCCTGTTTTTGAGAAAATCCAAAAAAACTTTGTATGCGTTTTTCTCGGAATCTATGGAATCTATCTAAGTATCAAAAAAGTGGTTTTTTGCCATTTTCGTTAAGAATAAATAATTTTTTCATATTAATGTAAATGGGAAAGTTGTTCGTCACAAAAATATCTACATTTTTTGTTTAAACAATTTTTTTGTAAAACTTACCGTTCTCGAACTGTAGGCGAAAAGAGGCAGCGCAGCGTAGTTAACGGTTCTTTTTTACTTTCTATGAAATATACTTTTATGAAGTACACGCATCGGCGCGGCACATAAAGTACAATTTTTCGAATTTGGCAAGCTCCAGCTCGAGAACGGTAAGTTTTACAAAAAAATTGTTTGAATAAAAAATGTAGATATTTTTGTGACGAACAACTTTCCCATTTACATTAATATGAAAAAATTATTTATTCTTAACGAAAATGCCAAAAAACCACTTTTTTGATACTTTAGCGCCACCTACCTTTTGTAATTTAAGTCGTACGACTTGGCTTCAATGACAAAAAATGTAGTTAACAATGTCCTGAACATTTTTTGTTAAATAAACTTTTCTCTAAAACCCATAGATTCCGAGAAAAACGCACACTAAGTTTTTTTGGATTTTCTCAAAAACAGGGGGGGGGGGTCAATTCGGAAATCTAGCATTAAGCTTTTTTTATGCCCCCCTAACGAGTTATCAAGTCAAATTCCGGTAAGTCATTTTTCGGAGGGTATCTGCTATATTTACTGTACTATTACTCATCACGTTGATGTTCTTGGTTGTCCACATTCTTCTCAAGAACGGACCGGTAAATTCTTTAGACAGTGATTTTTAACTGGACAAGCGCCGTCGTGGGGCGCCGCACTTAGTTTCTCGGAAACGGCCGGAGACGGGTTCCTTTCCGTTCCCAGAAACATGCAAAGGAATGCGATTTTCACGAAATCCTTTCTGTGGCGTATTCTCAGATACATATAGATTGAAATTTAAAAAAAACATCGATTTTTTGAAACCGCGAGAGTAGAGGACCCCCTTAACGAAAAATCGTGAAAAAATTAGCTCAGGTAGCTAAGTAAACGTCGCTCAAAAGTACACTTAGACTGCTCGAATCTTTATAAAATTTTAGTGTGATACTTTTAAATATGTATACTTTCGAAAAATGCAATAAGAAAAAAATCGATTTTTTGAAAATTCTAATTAGGGTAGACCTCTTAAGGGAAGTCTAGAATTGTCAAAAAATTGTTTTTTATAAGCTCATTTCAAAGCTGGGAGAGGCTCATACTACCAGAACTGTGAGCACGGGCACACCGCAAGGTGGGGTCCTATCTCCTCTTCTTTGGAATCTGGTGGTGAAAAAACTGCTTCTAATCCTGGAAGAGGAGGGCTATGGAGTGGTTGCCTATGCGGACGACATCGCTATAGCTATCTCGGGCAAATTCCTGCCTGTCATAAGGGATCTTATGCAGAATGCCCTCACCAAGCTTACCAGGCGGGTGATGGGGTGTGGGCTTCGTATTAACCCTAACAAGGCCGAGATGGTCATCTTTACTAGGAAATATAAAATTCCTCCGTGGATCCTCTGTATCTGAATGGCACCCGCCTAGACTTTGCCGAGGAAGCTAAATATTTGGGTACCATCCTGGATAAGAAGCTCAGCTGGAAGCCGAATATTCAGGAGAGGGTCAAGAAAGCAACCATAGCTCTATACTCCTGTAAGAGGGCCATCGGTGGGAAATGGGGGTTTCAACCCAAACTGACTCTATGTTGCGGTCATTATGCCAATCTTGTTGTATGGCGTGGTGGTCTGGTGGCCAGCACTGGACAAGGCCACTTACCTCAACGCTTTAAGGAAGGTGCAGAGATCGGCCTGCATCTGTATCACCGGAGCGCTACGGACCACTCCTTCTGATGCTCTGGAGATACTTCTTCATCTACTTCCTTTAGATCTGATGGGTAAATAGTTGGCGGCTAATGCTGCCGTTAGACTTACAGCCACATCTCAGTGGTCCAATACTAGAGTTGGGTACTCCACAATTCTGGACTCCTTTTCGCTCCAAGTGGGGCATCCTGACTACACCACTCCCAGCTACTCGTTTGTCAAGCATTTCTTATTGACCATTCCAACCAGGCTTGACTGGGATGGGGACACCAATTCCTGTAGGGGGCCCATTCAAATTTATACAGATGGCTCTAAGTTACAGGGTAGGGTGGGGGTGGTGTTTTCTCAGAGGCACTGAACATTAGCTTATCCTTCCGCCTTCCAGACTACTGTAGTGTGTTTCAGGCGGAGGTCATGGCTATTCAGGAAGCTTTGAAGTGGCTGAGGGAGAACGAAGGATATCTGTATTCTTACAGATAGTCAGGCTGCTCTGCTATCCCTTGATTCTGTCCAATCGACATCTAGGGCTATTAATAGCTGTCGCTCGCATTTAAATGAGCTGGCTTAACGGTATCAAATTCACCTGTGCTGGGTCCCGGGGCACAGGGATATTCCAGGAAACTGTGTAGCGGACGAGCTTGCTAGACGTGGCACCACCCTGGAGATCCAACCGGAAAGGACTACTCTTGGATGGCCCCTGGCAACCTGTAAAATGCTGCTTAGCAAGAGAGCAATCAATTTAGCAAATCACAGATGGTCAATTAGCGAATCACGTTCGGACAGATCTGGTCTAAACTAGATCTAAGGCGCTCCAATTTTCTGCTTTCGAGGGGCAGATCTGACCTTAGAATAGCTACTGGGGTTATCACAGGCCATTGCCTTATTGGCTTACACGCGAAGAGACTGGGGATCCCCTCAAATGAGTTCTGCAGAAGCTGCATGGACGAGGAGGAGGAGGAAACCATTTTACATTTTACGCAGGCGAAAGTCCTTCTTGGGAAACTATTTCTTTGATAGTCTCTGCGATCTGGCGGCGATGGAAGGTGGAAGGAATCCTTGGATTCCCGTGGCATCACAATGGGCCTTTTGAGGACTAAGTGCGCCCCTTTAAGGCAGCCACACGAACCTAACCTAACCTAAGCTCATTTCAAAGAAACTCCTTGCGTTTTTGAGTAGACCAGCGGTGCAGAAAACCTTGTTTTCTCAAATCATGATTTTTTGACTTTCTGTAGGTATATGATATCTGAAAAATCATTCCATATGATGATATTTTCTGGATATGTTTATAACATCAATACCTTCCATTGTAACACAAAATTTATAACATTAAATAGAATGGACGAAAAAATATTAGCTTTTTATTTTGGAAAAAATAGCACTTCTTGAAAGCCTCACTTTCAGTTGGCCCAAAAATATGTTTTTTTCAAAGAACTAAAATAGTGTAATAAGAAAGATACGAGTATTTAGGTTTTTATAGTTTTTGGAAAACTTTTCCAGATTGTTTTCTTTTCCGTGGGGAATGTATGGAGTAGGGAGTCAGAATATGAACAGCGATTTTATTATAGTTACAGTTGATCAGAAAAATCTGGAAGTTTTTTTTTAAATAGCTTAGAGTATGATGCAAAAATTCTGTTAATTTCAATCTAATTATCTGTTTCACTAAAACGCCAGAAATTCGGTAAGAAGAGGTATTTTTAGGTTGTTTAGACTTATTATCGTCCTTAAATTTGTCCAACTAGATTTCCACTTTTGCGGCAGTTACGATGACAGTTTTTTTATTGTGCGTACATTAACGTTTTCTTGATGGCTTAAATGTTGATAGAATCATAGCAAATATTATCTGCTTATAGTTGAAGTGGTCAATTAAGATGATATATGTTACTGTAGTACCTACTTTTTTTTTTTTTTTATATGATGTTGCCAAAGCTCAGGGGATGCCCTATGATGCTAAAGCACAGCCTTGGCAGGAAAGGAATTAAGGTTGGGGAAAATGGGTTAGGAGGTTGAGTGAAGGAGGTGTCGATGTACGCCCCGTTTGAAAGTTTCAGGCTCATAAGACGAGGGAAAAACAGAAGATGGTAAACTGTTCCACATTCGTGTTGTTCTGCTAAGAAAAGATTCCCGAAATTTGACGGTACGTCCAAATTTGACCCGGAGAGTATAGGGGTGGGAGCGACTTGTAGATCTTGTATCGCGCGTTGTAATGAGTCTACAAGGAATCAGGCTAGCAATATCGTTAGAACAGTGGCCATGGAAATAGCGATAAAAAAGTGAGAGACAACCGACATTCCGTCGATGCTCCAGAGAGTCAAGGCCCTCAGAGATTGAGGAATCGCCAATAAGTTTAACAGCCTTACGCTGAACTTTGTCTAACGCGGACAATGCGGTGTGTCCTGCCCCTGCCCAAATATGGGAATTATATTCAAGTCTAGGCCTAACGTGGGACTTGTAGATCAACGCTAAGTCGGGTGGGGTGAAATATTTCTTACATCTCTGTAGAAAACCCAAACATTTCATCGCACTTTTAGCGATTGCAAATATATGATCCGTCCAGCTAAGATTGCTGGATATCTCAATACCCAAGATCTTTAGGGAGGGTGAATTGGGTATATTCACTCCGTCGACTGAAATGGGTTGGGGGTGAACTGGGCGTTTTTTAAGGGACATTAAACAGCATTGAGTTTTGGATGCATTAAACGTAACACGATTTGCTCTACCCCAAGCGAGGACCATAGAAATGTCGTTATTTAATGATCTAAACATGCGTTCTCGATTGACTTCTGTAGCATTTCCACGTGAATTCATTACAGAATCAAATGAGTACGCGAAATCAAGGGTGCTATCGTCGGCAAAACTATAAATAGGATTGAGAGTAAGGGATAAGAGATCATTAATAAAAAGAAGAAGTAAGGTTGGTGAAAGAACTAAACCCTGAGGTACACCGGCATTTATTTCGTAGGAATCAGATGTAACTCCGTCAATTACTACACGGATTGAACGGCCTGACAAAAACCTCTCTATCCATTTAACGAGGGTTGGGTGCAGACCAAATGTTTGAAGTTTGGCTAACAGAGCAGCATGCCAGACTCTATCAAAAGCCTTTGAAATATCAAGAGCGACGATTGCGGACTCACCGAAATTATGAGTGCAAAAGAGGAATTATGATACATTTTACATTTTCCGCAATTCTTTTAAATTAAAAAAATTCTTATACACAGCATTCCCTAATAAGAACAATTCCTAAGCAGCCAAAAATAACAAAACCACTGTTTTGCCATAATCCCTCCAACATCATACCACTCGGAAACCTTTCTGCTCATTTCATAAAACTGAAACTCTCTTAAGCCGCCATTAGTATTCCTCAAATTACATCTAAGACAGCTAATCCTGAATGTATGCACACTTCCTGTGAGCAGGGCACTGAAATGTTTTATCATTCAAACATGATTAACTTCTGGTAATTTGCGAGAGAATCTAAGCAGCAACACTAAAATTAATCCCGTAGTAAACTAGGGCTCAAGTTCTATGCCAAGTCAACTGATAGCAGTTTGCTTTGTCTGTCATGCGTTCATCATAAATTTGATTCTTAGACATCCTATCCTATTCTATTCTATCGCAAATGCTTGAGGAGCGCACTTAATGGCGGCGCCCACAGGCACACATCGCTGAAATTAACCACTCCAAAATCTAGCCTGTAGAGGATGAATTATGTTCTAGTGATGTCTTAGCCTCATCTTTGCGTTCCAATGTTTGTCTTAATTTTCCACCCACGCATCAGCATCAAACTAGAGGGATAAGTTCATTTGACTACGGGTCGGAGTCGTACAACGGATTTGCATGCTTTCAGTCAGTTAGAAAATTGACTTTTGGGGGAAGGATTGATCTAATCCGAGCCCTAACAATGGTAAGCCTGCCAGAGACACAAGAGTATGGGAAGTACTTGTCCCACAGTTCGTTAAGATGTTTCGTTTAATTGGAGGAAAATTCATCCCTTGTTGGGATTTTGTGATCCGCCAGGGATCCCTAGTCACGAAGGCAATTTTTCGCTCCGAAAGACAACTTGGATAAAAAGTGCGACACAAAAAGCATTCAGGTTTACTATTTATGATAAAAATAAGAAAATACAATTTCCCGTAAGGCATCACGTTTTATAAGGAACTGTCAAGAGACAAAAAGTGCAAGATTTTCACGTCCTGACAATTATTTACCTACGAGAAAAACAGTCCACTCCGACTTCGGTGTAGTCACATCCAACCGAATGGGCCTCATTGGGATCATTTATTATTTAGTCAAAAAGAGCAGAAGAGTGGAACACCTCAAAGTTGCACGGTGTTGGAGATATTTTTTTCTATTGAATATCTTGAATATTTTTTGTTCCAACACATTGTGCTTGCTCCTTTAGCTCGAAGTATGTACAAAATCTACCGGAACGAAGTGCCACAAAAAATGAACTTCTGGAAGTCTTTCCGTTCGCCGGGGAATAATTTAGTAACAGATGGTCAGTGGAACAGAAAAATCCAATTTGCTTTAGCAAACATGTCCAATGCACAAAAAATTTAGGAAATAGTCTGAAAATTTCTTCTTTTCTGCCGCCAGTTCTCGATTCTGCAACTCTTGGACAAACAAAAGGTCGGTTTCTGGCATATTCTTCGAGAAGCAAATTGGGACATGTCCATTTATAGGTCTTTGTCTTGTGGACCACTTTCTGACAGCGAACACATGTTCGTGTCCTTGCGACATAAACAAAAAAAAAAGGCTTGGAAGGAGTTAGATGGAACGCTCCACTCCATTCGAATTGATTTAATTAAATATTGGCTACCAGCAGCAAGTCAGAAGGAAAGACGCGGGCAACATACTTGCATCCACTTTTACTCCCAATAAAGCACTGAGTTAGGGAAGTCCGTAAATCGTCCCGCTTGTTCACCCCCCCCCCCCCTCCCCCTTCCCCGCCTCCCACCAACAACCGTTTTGTTTCATCGAATGAGTTTTCATTGCTTTAACTTGACTTCTCTGCTCTTATCGATTGTTACAACCGAGTGATTTTCGAGACAGGAGTCAACCCTTGTCCCTCAGTTTGCTGTTTTGATTATAAGCCAAATGGGGTTCACTTTAGACTCGGAAGGACGCAGTACGTCTCCCAATTTGAGATTTCCAATAACGTTGAATGCCATGCGGACCATATGTTCAATTCATGGAAATTTGCTTTAAATTAAACGGAGAGAAACAATTCTCTTTTTTTTTCAACTTTATAAATTAATTTCTAGAAGAGAAGCAGGTGGAGTCAGAAGTAAAACTATGAAAAAGGAGAGCTTCCACATGAAAGACCATCAAATACTCTACGAATAAAGTTTTTTCGTCAGTTTTGGGCAAATTTCTCTGATGGATTTTGTGTGTTGCTTGTTTTATTCTTTCTGAAATTGATAATGTTAGGCAATTGGTTTTTCTGAACTTCCGTTGATGTGTAAAAAAACAATATACAAAGTTGCTTCAAGCGTTAGATTTATTACAATTTGAAGAGATTCATTTCCGATTGAAACGATTTGATTGATTTTTCGAGGATTTTGGAGTTCAATTTAGAAAGCAAACGCTTATTAACAGCAACTGGAGGAAGGTTCTTATTTTTAGTATGATGTGCTGTCAACCCGGAATAGAACAACATTTTTATGTATATGTATTAACATATTAACTACTTGGTTACTGCTTTGCATTTCTCTTTAGAATGCATTTTGCTTACATGTTGCTATACTGTTAGAGCGGAATAAAAAGACAGTATTTAACCGACAGTCAGACAGACAGCTTTGATTAAAAAAGTGTGTACATCAGAAGCCTCCATCCTAGCGTGTTATTACAAAAGCACTCTGTAGCCCGTTTCTGTTATAAGCATTTTGTCACGCAAAACTCAATGAAGTTGTTGTTGTGGGCAATTACAGAAACTTACCACTGGACTAACAAAAGAGTTTCTATTAGGATCGACAAAACAACTGCTTTTACCTACAAACTATGCTTCGAGAAGGACAAGAATTTCCTACACTTTTAATATAAGTGATATCAGATCAGTTTTACGACTATTGCTTGCTTGTGCAATAGCTTCTTTTCGAAGGAAGCGGCATTATCTATGCAGCGTGTCTAATTTAATATTCAGTGGCAAAAATAATTTAAAGGTTGAGAGTAAAAATGACCTATCTACAAGGTCCGAGCAAAAGTAGCTTAGAAAATGTTAAGCGCAAAAACGAACGAACGAATCAGAGAAAACTCCGGGCAAAAACGACTTAACTACAAAAGTAATGCAAAGTTAATGCAGTTAAGTCGTTTTAGCCCGGAGTTATTCTTTGAATTGTTTTGCCTGGGGTCTCATGTGGTTCGTTTTTGCGCGGAACATTTCCTAAGTCATTTTTACTCGGATCTTGTAGATAAGTCATTTTTATTCTCAGCTTGTCAACGAAGTGATGCCTTTTCATCATAAAAGCCGCAGGTGCGATCCAATGGTTCGGCCATTGTTTCATTGGAGAGTTTTACAAAGAAAACTATCAAAACAAATGGATGTACATAAAATATGATATATTATGCAATTAAAAAATATGGTCATATACATTTTAGGTTAATTTTTTTTAGTATTTCAGTCAAATTTTTCCTAATCAAGAAGTTCAAAAAATTTTAAAATCCCTCCTGGAGGGGGGGGGGGGGGGTGAACCCCCAAGACCCTCCCCGTGCGCACGGGCCTGTAACAAGTGTTCTCATATATTATTAAGTTACGTTATCCTAGAAGCGATCCAAAAAGTGAAGATAGCAAAACTCATCAGGCTAGAAATAGTTGAGTCATAGTCCACTCCACACACTTCCATAGTCCGAGGGGACGGAGTTGGATCAATACGTCGAGCGGCAAGACCAACATGCCATGGGTCCCGGGTTCGAGACCAGATGACCCCGTGAGCTTTTATTAAGAAATTAAAATAATCCACTCCGTCTCTGGGCTGTTGTCTAGCTCGCAACAAGGCAAAAACAAGACTCAAGTTTCCTCACTTCCCTTACCATAATTCCATTCCGGCCAAAACCATGCTAACGCATCAAAGGGTTGTGCCCTAGGATTTGGCCACATCGTATAAAAAAAACACAGACTGAATTTTCTTTAGAGAAGTACTGGGCAGTACACTTAGTGATATTATGAGTACAATCAGAGCCCCCAAAGACGTCGAGCTTGCGGCAGAACTGTTACACGAATGCCCTTGATTTTATACAAGAAATATTGTACTATCACGATAACATCCCAACACAAGGAAGTTTTCTGTTGCAACGAGGGGCTTTTAGAGCCTAGGAAGAAAGCTAAAAAGCTGCTCAATGCTGCAAGGAGAGGGCGGTCGTAGGATGCGTACAAACGCGTTCGTACCACTTACAATTCAAGTTACGGAATTCAAGGAGGGTGGGTTGAAGGAACTTTTTTGAAAACGACCTCAGAAGACCTAGGATCGCTCGAAGCATTGCTCCAACCATACTTTCTCGGCAGTGTGATCAGCCGGGCCTTCGTCCTTCACTTAGCTCATAATGCGCGAGCGCAGATAAAATCTATTCTGCATTATTACAACTCGGTCCCGCCCTGTTTGCTACTGTACTCTGCAAGCTTTTCAGAGCCCACATGGTTATTTACGGACTGCGTGGAGATCTGGCAAACTATTCTGCATTTATAATAAAGGCCGGACAGACTATGCTCTTGCTATGGCATGTAGATCTATTAGCGTCACGTCGTTTCTTTTAAAAACGAAAAGAGTTATCGATGGAACGGAAAAGTTATCGATCTACGCTTATAGCACTTCACGATTTAGTATCCAGAGGATAGCGGTAGCGACCTTCTTTGAGATTGAGACAGCGTTTAATAACATATATACTACCTGAGTCATGAGAGGCAGGGCTGCGAATCAATGAGAGGAACTCCTTTGCACTAGGCTACGTGGATGAAGATAAAAGTGTTACCGAGGTTAGTTGGTCCTTATTTGTTACGGACTACCTTTTGTCGACAGATGACATATCTAGGGATTAAACTGGACTCCAAACTGTACTTAAACATACATCTAAATCAGTGATGGCCAAACTCACACCACTTAAGGTGAGGAATGCTTAAAAGCTTTAGAAGCATTTCGTACTGTTTGTTTAATTTTGAACCTTAAAATGTTTGCAAAAGGTTGTATATTTTAAGATATTGTATAATTGCATACAAAACTACTTAAGTATGACGATTTTTGTAACTTTTGTATGCTTTAACGATTAAAAACTCAAAAACAGGAAACCGAATACAACCAAACATGTGCATATACGAATTTAAAAGCTCAAAGGCTCACTTGCCCGCGGGCATAGGTTTGGACATCACTGATCTAAATGACAAAACCGAGGAAGCAAGAAAATCTTTCTGAGAATGTCGCAGAGCTTGCGGTGCTGCCAGAGTTGTTGGATTTACACAACGTGCGATTAGACCAATGATTAACTATGGTGGTCAAAACCCAATTGAGCAGCTTGAAATGGATGATCTGTCAAGTATCACTGGAGAAATGCGCGCATCCCGACTGCAGCACTGAATACATTGAGTCGGAAGGTGTGGGAATCAGTACTGCTTACAGGTTAGATGCGGCAGAACTATTTGGTGTGAACCTAGGAAAGGACCACTCGACTATTAGGAAAATAGATAAGGTGCTTGACCTAACTGTCTCCTCCAACGCTACACCGGCCAAGCATGCAACACTTCAACCACCCATCACGCATGTGTAGAGCCGTGAATATGTACCCTAACCTTACTCTTACTAAAGCTTCACTGAAACGATACCTGTTCTCTGTGCACCCCTGATTGTTTTGTGTGTTCTTATTCTGGTTTTAGCTATTGATGTTTTTTCATTGCTGGTTTGAGAGCCTCATTCACCTATGGGAGGAAGGGTAGCCCCAAAACCCCCAATACCTTCCAGGATTAGTGTACAATATGAGTCTCGTGTTAGACGGAAGGCGAAGGTCGTGGTAAGACAGGTAGTTCTCTTCGCGCCTGGAAGCGCAGAACCTTTTCCAGGCCTCTTTAGATTTTTAAGGAATCACAAATGGTCATCTTCTAGGGCTGATACGAACATGGAGATCCAGAAAAGGAGGTCGGCACACACTGTGTGAAATAGGCATAGCGGACTTTGTAGAAAAAGTGGACGGCCCGGTCAATATCTCGTTCAGCATGTCCGCCCAATCATAGCCCCATAGCTAATTAGCTAATAAGCTGAAGGAGCAATCGTATGAGGAGAAGTAGGAGTTCTCAGCAGCATAAAAGACCCTGAAGTGAAGAATGGTGACATGACTCCGACATGACGGGGTCGGGCACCCACTGCACTGTGTTAAGCCAGTAGAGGAACAAGTGTCCAATAAGGACAGCACATGCTGCGGAGCACCCGAATTGGACGGTATTAGCCCCTCAATCTCTGAAGAGTGTATCTAACCGACAGCCGGAAGATTTAAGTCGGTAAAAATGACAGCCTCTTCAGAGGGCAAGAGAATGCAGCTCAAGCCATCGATGGGCATATGCTGACAATGGGGCATGTAAGTAATGAAAACGTATACATTACTATGAGGGAACCTCAAGGCGACGCCAAGGAGCTCCAACCTGTCAAAGCGAGCAACATGTACGACAGAACAGGGGATACTGCTTCTGACATCGCACGGTACCCTACCGCCAACCGGAGCGCACAGATCAGGGTGACGAACGTGCCTGAAGACCTGGAGCTCAGCGTCGGATATGTCACCACATAACCAGATTTCGGTGAGACAGATGACGTTGGAATTGAAAGTGCTGGCAGAGGAGAATAGTTGCGAAGTTTTGAAGCGTAAGCCAATTAGGTTCGCGTATTAGAGGAAACCCTCGTTTAATTTTTTTGAAGAGATGAGCCAGTCCGATGTGCATCCTCGGGACAAACTCGCAAACGATAGAACCAGTTGGTTATAAGTTCGAGCAGAAGGTCACTGAAAATTGGAGACGAAGACCTTGAAAGTGGCCATGAAAGCACGCTCACCCGGACGATTTGCTGAACTGATTCTCCGGTAGGATATCATGCCGATAATGGAGCACGCGTGAGTGGCGATATGGTCAAATTTCAAATTCCTAGGTCTGCGAAGAATTCTTTGGGTTTTTGATGATTGGTAAGTGAGTCGACACTTTAGTAGTATATAAATGGTTTTACTTTAGGGCATTAAGTGTTCTCGATAAGAGAAATGTCGGTCCAAAAGATATCTGGGTTGTTGGGAGTGCTTGCTCAACTTAGTGAGTCAGTAATTAATCTGGTTGTCAGTTTTGCCATATGGATGAAACCAGGATGTTCAGTGTTATATCCAGTTTTATTTTCTAGGCTTTCCCTCGCAAGAATATCCAACGCTTTGGAGGTGACTTTCTCCTAAGGTAAAATATCTCTCTTCCATTCCCCTATCTATGATTTCGCTAATTATATTAACTAATAACTTAAAAATTTGTCTAGACATGCGTCTACCAATTATCTCTGATTTTTCGGCTTTAAAAGCTCCAAATTCTAACGTAACAAAATACCTTCAACTTCCTTCAAAAGATAATCAAAAAATTGTCAATTTTTCAGAGTTCACAACATAAATCATGGAAAACATAATAATCCTGTCATGTCCTTGTTATGAAAAGTGATGGTGAATTTTCCTTTTAAACATTTATTAACGAAAGTGTCAGAAGCCGGATATCACCTCCCATTGATTTGCCTTAGTTCAAATGATTAAGGACATCGCTACCCTAAGGAGGACAACGTGGCATTAATTTTGTACTCCCCATAAATAGTAAATTTGTGGGCTGTTGACAGCTAGCGGAAATTCATCGAAATACGTCAAACTTTGAATTTCCGAACGAATAAACTTACAATCTACAGTAAATGTGGCTATCGGAAGTATACTCCATCGAATTGCCAATGACGTGGCTCTTTTCGCCATGCATCAGCCTTACCTTTGTTGCTGTGTTTTGTTGTAAGGGGGTATCCGTCCAAGATATTTATTGAGAAATCATTGGATATGGACAACTGAAGGACAACTTCCTATTGACCCAAAATGTTCTTTCCCCCCATTATATTAATGGAACTTTAAAGAAACCAAAGCGGATGCCATGTCTTTTCGTATTCCTGTCATGAGTTTCAATGTATCACGAAGAAGGTATCTTCCAGAACTACTTTCAGTTTTCTCGAAGTGCTTTTAGGTGGGACGGGTATATTAGAGCTGAAAGAATGTACCCATGGAATTGGAAAATTATATCGAATTCGGAACCCTTGGTAGCGATTTTAATTCATCATTCTCTGAACATCGTAAAATGTAATAGCTTCTTTTGGAATTGAGTATTAAGAATTGAATTAGGTGTGCCTGCTCAAGGCTTTACTTTTTATCATGATAACTGCTGGCCCGGACCTACGAAGTAAATCGGATATCCTCCCTGGGGGATTTTTGAGAGAAATCCTCAAATTATTCAAATAGCCCTAACATTTTTTGCCGGGCCGATATTTATAAATTAAAATTCTCGAGATGTTCAAAATTGACGTTGTGATTGAGCATGTTTCTTTGAAATATTTCCAGTTTTCCTAATAAGACTTGCCTTGGACGGAGGAGAAAAGAGTGATGTGATTTTTTAGTTCCCAAAATTCGGTAATTGTTAATTAAAATTTGGTAATCTTTTGCCTATAATGCTATAGTTAAATAAGCTATTTATTTGAAGGTAGTAGATATGAAAATAATAACTCTGAGCGTCCTTAAACTATCCTTAGATCGAGGGGTGAATTTGGTCTTCCGCTCCTCACGATTATTTGCGATTTGACTACGATTGATGTGCTCCCATACGCGGAGACCTATTCGCCAACGTCGCGTTCCTGGTGTTTTCAAAGTGACTTTTGACCAGGGTTAGACCCGAGTTCCGTCGGTGTCGTGGTACCATTAACCTTTGACCTGCTGCTGAAATGTGTTTCTTTTATTTTCAGAACCCACCCTGACATTTTTGAGCGAGATATTGTCAACAATAAATATATCATCTTAGGTTGCCATTACCAATGAGATGGTCGCATGCGGAAGATTAATTAATTTTCACGATTTTCATCGTGACCATGACTCTTAAGTGTTTAACACGGTTTTTGGTAATGTACTACCTAATACCACTGCTTCGTCGTGCGTGTTGCCGTATCTTACTAGGCCCTTTGTTCACTCAACCGGCCTTTCGCCCTTGCAAACTTTAGGGTAGCTTCCCAGCCTTCCATACCTACTTCACGCAGTTCGTGGAAGAAGAAGGATTCCAATAGTCTTCTCTCTTTGTTTGCGAGCGCAGGCCAGAAACATTGGAAGTGCTCTACCTTCTCGGTATCGTTAGCGGAAATCCTGCTTTCCGGGTTGCCTTTCAGTCTCATTCTGAGTAAATGGCCCCTCAGGGTTTACTGCCCAGTAATAATGGAAACCAGGATTTTTATTGTCGGTTTGTTTAGGCGATCCAGAGCTCCTTCGTAATGCTTCTAGATCGTTCGGCGAGGACACGATACGATGCTCGAGGATGATACCTTCATCGACAATGGCTGCAACCCCATTTGCGCCTCTGGCAGGCAAGTTGGTCTACTTTTTCATTGCCAGTTATGTAACGGCGGTCTGGCAGCCATATAAGAGAAACTACATACCATACCCTTAAGTAAAAAACCTTTTTCGCCGAAATTTTAGCCAGAGGAAAGCATTCTCAGTCATCGTCTTTTTATGCTTTATTAATTGGCCAACTCTGTCCTTGCAGGCATTTTAAGCAGACTTGATAGGACCGAGTGGCTTTCGACCCTTATTTAAACAATATTCTTTATTGTACGGCCAGACAACAGCCAGAGTAAACTAGCTCTTATTACGAACAATTCGTTGAATCTTTGTTAGTTGATTTCGAGAAGGCATTTGACAGCGTTGAACGCGAGGAAATATGTGCAGCTTTACGTCGAACAAGCATCACAAAAATATTTTCACCATCATGAAGGAGCCCTACTTCCAATTTCACCGCCGTAGCCGGTCCCAAGCCCGGTTGAGAAAGGAGATGGGAAACTCACGCAGCAGCCAAAATACCTCGGCTTAGAGAGTACCTACGCGCTGTATAAATACACTCTCGGTGACTCCCATACCTCGGATACCTCGGACTGATTTCCTGATGACGACATTTGGCTATACACAATAGACTACGATCGGGCTATGAAACATGAGAATTCTGTCGGACGAGTGTGGATATGTAAAGACCATGGAGGTGGAGTGTAACGTGGTCTATCATAAAATGAATATCTTGGGATTAAGCGAAACTAGTTGGAGAGGAAGTGGAGAGTTTACATCACCCACATGCCACGCATGGTAGGTGTAGGCTTCTAGCTAACCAAGCTTGCCCGCCAATCACTACTGGACTGGTCACCAATATTCGAAAAAATTATCCGAACAAGCGGATATAACAACTAAGAAAACCTTCTACCAGCTCTTTGGCGACACCTTTTATAAGGCTCCTAAAGGTGATATCAAAATGTTCATGGTGATCTCAGCGCTAAGATTGACTTTAACAGCATCGGAATGGAACATATAATGAAGAAACAGGAACGCAAATGGGGAGTTGCTTGTTGAATTTTGTAACTCGCTGCAACATGTCATCGGTGGATCCTTATTTAAACACAAAAAATGTCACTTAACATCCTAGTTCCTTCATTTGGCTGAACTGAGAATCAGACTGACCATAAAGTCGGAGAAAATGTATTCTCGATGTAAGGTAATAGCTAAGTTTCGCTAATGCACGGCAGCAGTATGCCCGCGTAACACAACATCTAATATGCCACGACTCAATGTGCAGTGGCTTGAAACACCGAACATCCGCAGCGCATATACCACGGCATTCCGCGAAAAAGCTGCTGCACTGCGTCATAACACCGACGACTGCATCAGCCTAAAATGGAAGTAAGACGCCGAATTGGACGACCGCGCAATACATGGAGAAGATCCATCGAGAGAGAAGGCACCCAAATCAACAAATCGTGGCCACAGCTGAAGGCGGTGGTGCGGAACCGGTCCAGGTAATAGACGCCCTATGCCCCACAATGGGTTAAAGGAACCAAAGATAAAGTTTTCCACGTTCGGGTTCGGCTTAGCAAAGGCTCCCGTCATATGACGGTATGTCCGAATTTGTACTGGATGAACCTGGATTGACTTAGATTGACCGAGATTGACTTGGCAATCAGGCTACAATGAAGGTGGCAGGTAAAAATTAACAGCAAGGTGGTATAAACATTCCCATTATTTAATAAGTAGTGGTATTCAAGACTTGAGAAATTATTCTTCACAGTTTTGAAGAGAGACCAGAAGCCCTTATCACCCTAAGGTGATTGAAAATAACTTTCGTCTAACGGCCTGGTGGAAATCTATCTCTATAGAAGCATTTCAATTCATTCATCTCTATAGATGCACCGCATCCTTTAGATCTTCTACCCGGATGTTTCTATCATCGTAAACTTATAGTCTTATAGGCCGCGAAGAGATAGACATAAATTTTCGAAGACAAAAGCTGCAATGGATAAGCATAAAAAAAGTACATAGGAACATAAATTTTGATTTTGAAAAGTGATGTGAGCGAGTTTTATTTGTTTTTCAGTGTAGCGTGCTTTAATAAGCCAATTAGTAGTCAAAATCGATGTTTAATTATTTCATGATGAAGAAAAGTGGTAAGTTTGTTTGTGTATATTACATAATTTTTTATAGAGATTTATGTGAAAAGTGAAGTTAATTTATCCTTTCCCTTTGTACTCGGTGCAAGTTATTCAAGGTGTAAACGCTACTTATCAATCCACTTTTAAACTTACGATTGAAATCCGTTGAGCCCTGAGTAAAAGAATCGTAAATCCGTCGGAAATACATTGCTAGAAGATGTAGTTAAATCAAAAATAAATTTCGGAATAAACTAAAACGGTTTGTGGACAAATTAAACATATCCAGGCTGCGTAAGAAATGATACCAATAAATCAATTACGCTGTAATGTCGTATGTTTGTCATGGACCATTATCGTTCGAAGGGACACGACATATGCTTTGATTTATGAAAATGTTGTTCTTCTATATCCTGTGCTCGATATATGGTCATTTTACACCCTTCACATCCCTCTACTGTAGACAGATAACCTCGTCGTGTCGAATCATATGGGGATTCAGGGGGATTTGACGATTTTGGTATACAAACAAGAGCCAATAGGTTTACCATTTCCAAGCTCACTGGATGAAACCCCCTGATCATGTGAATGTCCGAAACTGAAGTCTTTCGGCAGAGATATGCACATGTCACAGACCCAGGGTGTTCTGTGCTTCTATCCGATGTAAACGATTTAATTCAATTTATGGTATTGATAGACAAATTTATTGCCATCAACCATTAATCCTTCCACTGGTGGTGTAGGGAAGAAAATATTAAGTTCGTTGCAGGTCACACACTGGCGCTCTTCGTCATAGTTTTTTTTCTGTGCTTGCCCATGTGATTTGGTCGAGAATTTAATTGTTGTGGATATTGGAGTACTTACAGGTCCTGGCAATCGATTTTTATACTATTGCTCTTTATTTTTAGTTAACATTTTAGTAGAGAAGTGAAGAGGGCATGTTATGTGTGCTTCTGATCTTATGTTCACTTTAAATCTGAAATCTTGTTTCATCAATATAAAATTCTAAACCAACCTTTTCCACCTTTTTTATACCATTCATATTAAATGCTTTTCAAATATTTCAATTTCCTGTCCGTCCTTTTAATATTCAGGAAACCTCTCACCAAAATTCAATAAGACCAAAGACAGTCATCCTTCAAGAAAATGTTCAGGGATAAGAAAATGCAAAATTAAAAAGTTTATCGCAAAGTTTCGACACGAAAAATAAATATCCAGAAAGCTTTTATAATATCGAATTTGCCTCGTAAACAGAAAAGTTGAGCGACCGCCCACCCTTTCACCCAAACACAATCTCTGAAATTTCAGGAAAATGATATCTTTTGGTTGTGAAGAGAATCTATTTGTCTCAAAATCGGCGCATTTTTTTTGCTACCGAAATCCATTGGTATTTTGGGCAAGTCATTTGGGAAAAGGGGAAGTAATTAGTCTACTTCGGAGCACGCTTTCGAATTCATAAAGTATCAAAAGGCAAGCTTGACATTGGTGTCGAAGAAAGTATCATCCATAGGATGCGATTCTATCGGCGAAGTTTTCCAATGAATTTTCATACCTTCCATTTGATATCATCGAACCTTTCAAAATTCGACTTGGAAAACTTCTGCAGTAGCAGATCCCTTTTTATTATCTATCTATCGCTTTTGTCGTTCTAAGAGTAAAGAAAGCGTTGAAGGCGGGCAAAAGCACTCAATGAACTTTGGTGCAAATTAATTTATTCAAAATGTCCTTCGGGGTGGTATTCTCTCATCCCAACGCAAGCAGGATAATAGCATCGAAAATGAAAATTCCAATTCACCCGACGAGTACCACCGTGTACCGAAGATGATGAAAGAATTATGTTTTCTGCGTCCCTCAGAAAGCGATAGTTAGTTGGCAACCGCAGGCTTCTTGGATTTGTTGCGGATTTCCCACTTTTTGGCTACTTTTTGATATTTCATTCATGAATTTCCGGAGTAAACTTCACAACTTTGTTAAGAAATTTGAATTTCTCAAAAGTTTAACTGCTGAACTTTATGATGCAATTCAAGTTACTTTCTTAAAATTTATTTGCGTACTTGAAAGCATCTTTTGCCTTTCGTTACCTTTTCGTGTTTTCATATGTTTCCCACTTACTCTTCCAGACAGTGATGGTGGCAGTGGTTTTTTTTTACTTTAGAAAAAGTTTGCTAAGTTTCCTTTTTTTTATTAAGTAGCTACACGAATGAAGTTTGTCCGGAAAAAAATTCCAAAGTGGTTTTTAGCGGAAAACTTCGTACAATGTTAACGTTTTTTTGCACTATGAGTTATCTTGCAATATGTTGGGTTAACTTTGATTGGCTGGATATACAACAACGCAACACTGTATTAAGGTAAAGTTAACATAACGTGAAAGACAGCTTTATCAAAGAATGACAAATATTGACTTGTTACATTGACTACCGGTCCGTCTTGGAGACGGAGTTGGATCAATACGTTGAGCGGCAAGACCAACATGCCATGGGTCCCGGGTTCGAGACCAGATGACCCCGTGAGCTTTTATTGAGAAATTAAAATAATCCACTCCGTCTCTGGGCTGTTGTCTAGCTCGCAGCAATGCAAAAAAAACAAGACTCAAGTTTCCTCACTTCCCTTACCCTAATTCCCTCCCGGCCAAAACCATGCTAACGCATCAAAGGGTTGTCCCCTAGGATTTGGCTACATCGTATAAAAAAAAAATAAAAAAATAAAATGATGCTCTATGCAGCGTAAGGTCGACGGCACGGTCAGCTAGTTATGCCATCATATTCAGTTTTAAAGCAGTCTTGGCGACGTGGACTGAACAAAAAAGCGAGAACTAATTGCAAGTAACCATAACTGAAGAACTGCTTTTGTTCATAACCACAAAACAAAGAACGAGTTTAAACATATCTAAGTAAGGATGCAGAATGAGAGGGTTGGTCCATGGAAGCCCACGGAGTGCAAAATGAACGAAACGGCGCTGGACTGCTTCAACCCGGTCAATATGGTCATTATCTGCCGTTCCTCGCCCCAAATTGATTTTTGTCTCTTGACTTACACCTGGTACCTCTTGTGAGGTTATGTTGCGTTTCCTTGGGTCTAAGGGTATTGACATGTCTGAAGTGTCCTGTAGGAAGATAAGCGGTACTTCAAGGCCCCATACATCTTTGCTGTTGTCTGCTCCTACTCCGGTGGCTGATACTCTTCTTGGGGATAATTTCTCGCCCTTTGATATCTTTTATAAGATCTTCATACCCCATTCTCACCGCCGTGCCAGACCGGTAGTCGCTCAGTCTGCCACTTTAAAAAACTGGATAAGCTCTCTCTCTCTCTCTCTCTACTATCAAAATGTGAGAGGGTTAAGGACTAAAACGAATAATTTTTATTTCTCATCTGTTAACTGTGATTTTGATTTGATAGCTTTATCTGAGACATGGTTACACCAGGGTATTTCGGATGCCGAGCTGTTTAATTTATCTTTCCAGGTTTTCCGCAGGGAAAACGCATTGCATGTAAAAATTTTCGAAATACTACTTTTATGGACCCTCCCTCTGATCAACTTGATCTGGAACAAGTCTCAGTAAGGGTTTCACTTGATTCGGGCAACCTCTTTTTAATTTGTTGTTACACAGAACATGGTTTGAGTCGGTATGACATTCTTATTCAGTATATTAACTTTATCCATGACCAGATGGGTTCTAAGGACGAAATTATCCTCGTGGGGGACTTCAACTTGCCCAACGTGAGATGGGTAGTGAATGATGATGACGATAGCTATCTTCCTCATAACTTGACTGAGGGACGATCACTGTTCCTTGACACCTTGGCTTGCTTAGGACTTTGCCAAATGAGCATTTTGAATATGGGTAGACAGCTTGATTTGATTCTCTACGAACTCCACGGTCACTTTTGTTGAACCTAGCCTCTTTCCCTTAACGAGTCTGGACGTTTTTCACGCTTCATCTTTCATGTTTTCATTGTCTCTCGGACGTGCGTGTCGATTATCTCGAATGCGAATATAGTTGTTATTTTAGAATGGCCGATTTTAAGACTCTGAGTGAATATCTTGGTGATTTAGACTTCTATAGGTGTCTGTCTAGTGACGATATCTATCGTTAAGAACACAACTGCTTTCTACAAATTTTATACGAAGCTTTCGGGAGGTTTGTCCCTTATGTCAGGGTTAGAAGTAGAGAAAATAGGAAAAATAGACTCTGGAAAAGGTACCTGCTTGTAGGCAGTGTGGACTCTAGGCGTGAATTTATTCTCTGTCGCGAACATTTCCTAAATCTTTCTCGTTCTGTATATGAAGAATACCTATTGAACCTGAGAGGCACCATATTCTCTAAGCCGCGTGCATTTTTTGATTATGTCAATATGAAGAGAAGGGTAGATAACTATCCATCGACAATGGAATTTGGGTTAAGTTCCAGTAACGATTCTAAGATTATTTGTAACCCATTTCCCTCATCCCTCTTGAAATTGGCCAGGTTGGGTTTCCCGGCCCCACTCATTGCATGGATTAAGTCGTATTTATCCACTGCTGGAGTATGCTAGTCCGGTTTGGTCTCCGTTTTATGGATCTCATATTAAACGTATTGAATCCGTACAGCGTAGATTTGTGAGATCGGCCCTTCGTACTTTGACATGGAGTGACCCTCTTATTCTGCCTCCATATGATGATCGGTTGGGAGTGCTACAACTTGCTACTCTCGAGAAGCGTCGCTGGGTTGTTGACATAATTTTTCTACACCAGCTTGTGCAGGGAAAGATTGACAGTGGATAACTTTCTTCCAAAATGTTACCTAGGGAACTGCCCTATTCCCTTCGAAACCGTTCGAGCTTACAGATACCTTTCTCGCGCACTAGCTATGGTATGTTCAAGTCAGTTAACCGCATGTGTAGGTTTGCTAATGACGTTGGTGATGTTTTCAGCACTAACGTGGACAAGTTAACGTTAAGGAGGAGCCTCTACAACTTGTAACCATCCTGTTATACATCAAAAGTTGTTCGCTCACGAAGCACTTCGAAGGAAATGGTTGCCTGTTTTTTCGGAATAATTGGACATGTCGCCACCGTATCATTACAGCAACGTAGAACGGTCAATTCTGAATAGTACACCATCACATCAGATGGGCGATATGTATTCGATACTTTCAATACCGAGTTAGTAGTAGTCGAAGTATCGATTCTTGTATCCGATATTTGAGAAGACCGATAAATCCCTAATCGATAGTTTTTCTGCTCGTATCTTAACAGTTTTTTCTATCGTTTTGAAAATAACAACTAAGCAACTGGTGCCCAAGGCTGCTATGGATGAAACACCTTTGTTAAAAGAAATCGTGGATAATGTCAAGAAACTTGTAACATATTTCAAGCAAAACGTTAAGGCGGCCGACAAATTTCGGGAGCTGCAGATTACTACTGGAAAAACCGAAGGAACAGTGCTCAACTTGAAACAAGATGGGACTTTACGTACTTCATGGTCGAAGGATTTCTCGAAATGTTCCCAACAGTGAATTCGGCGCTGTACGCGCTACGAGCACAATAATCTAGAGGAAACGATGGCGAAAAAATGCTTTACCACGATTGATGTTCTAAAACCATTCGAGCAATTCACCCAGGAATTGTGTTCCGAAGAGGTTACTTCGTGCAAAGTGATACCGATCCTGAAAGTTCTCGAAAATCAAAATCCTGTAACCACACGGAGTTGGATCAATGCGTTGAGCGGCAAGACCAACATGCCGTGGGTCCCGGGTTCGAGCCCAGACGACCGTGAGCTTTTATTAAGAAATTAAAAAATAATCCACTCCGTCTCTGGGCTGTTGTCTAGCTCGCAGCAATGCAAACAAGACTCAAGTTTCCTCACTTCCCTTACCCTAGTTCCCTTCCGGCCAAAACCATGCTAACGCATCAAAGGGTTGTCCCCTAGGATTTGGCCACATCGTATAACAAAAAAAAAAAAAAAAAAAAAAAAAAAAAAAAAAAAAAAAAAACCACGATAGGCATGGTAATTCACATGCAGCTAAAACAGAGCATGAAATTGCGTTTTGACAACTCAGCGGAAAAGTACCCGTTTTTGACGAAAGCAACCCTTCTCGACCCTCGCTTTAAAAAAAGTGCATTTCCCAAAGCGCTCTTTTACTGCGACACATGCAATACTATTATAGGATTCGAAATGAAGACGTCGAGAAAGAAAAGTGAGGAAGAGTCGAAAAATTCCGAAACCACAAAAGAAGAAACTTTTCTCCACGACTTATGGTTGTACCATGAGAATGAAGTGAAAAACCACTGCCTTCCTGATGAACCTGCTGGTGAAATTCCATCAGAGCTTCGAAGTTTTTTAAATCAGAAAGTCCTTTCTCGAAGGGAAAATAATTTCAAATACTGGGAAGAAGCAAAACAGTCTTTTCCTAACATTTACCCCGTTGCAGTGAAATATTTGAGTATACCTGTACTTCTGTCTCAAGCGAGCGTTTATTTTCTAAATCATCGTTTATCGACACACACAGACGCAGTCGCTTGAAACCAGATCGTTTATCACGACAGCCTTTTTTATCTGAAATCTCAGAAGAGGACTGGGGATTTTAAACGAATTGTTCGTCTTGCTGAAATAAAATTTTAATTTTTTTAAGTAGTTTTTGAAATGGAGCTGACCAATTTATCCAATAAACTAAAACAATAATCGATACTTTTGTATCGATACTTTTTCCTTTGATATTTATTTGTATCGGTGCCGAAGTTTTTTAAATAGTCGATACTTTATATCGATACATTTTTCCAGTATCGCCCATCTCTAGTACACCACCAGAAGTGTGTTTGCCAGAAGTGTTCCGAAAAATAAGGGAAACCAATTGCAGAAGACGAATCATTCTCCCCCACGACAATGCAAGCTCTCACACATCGGCCCAAACAAGTGAATTTTTGCGAATTCAAAACATCGAATTGAGGGCTCATCCGCCGCACAGTTCTGATTTGGCTCCCAATGATTTCTTCTTATTCTCGCAAATCAAAAATAAAATGCGAGGTCAACGTTTTTCGACACCTGACGAACCGGTTGATGCGTTTAAATCACATGTTTTGGAGATATTTTTCCTTGTCTATCTCGAAACTTAAGTAGCAACCCTCTTATAACCCTGTTCCAGAGATGGGCTTTTTTCATTCGAATAACGATAAAAGCTAAAAGCTCAAACAAATTTAAAAATCAAATAACAATTTATTTAATTACAGAAATTATTTGTTATTTGATGACTTATTCGCAAATAATTATTTGTTATTTGGTGCTTTTTATTCGAATTTCAAATAATTATTTGTTATAAGATTATCAAGTGATTATTCGATAGTTATTACTTATATTTACGTACATACTTATTTGTTTTATGGTATCACTTACTAAAATCTTTACTGTAAACATCGAAACATAACAAGGAAGTTTTAATTTCCTAAGATTTTACGAGACACCTTGTGATATGAAATGCTTGTACCAAGAAATAATATTTTGAAATTGAACTAATGGACACCAACAACAAATAATTATTTCATAAAGAGACATGAACTACCGAATAATTATGTAATAATCGAATAACAAATAATTATTTGAAATTCGAATAAAAAGCACCAAATAACAAATAATTATTTGCAAATAATTCATCAAATAACGAATAAATTTTTGATTATCGAATAACGAACGATCGAATAACAAATAATTATTTGAAATTGGATTAAGGAGCACAAAATAACAAATAATTATTTGCGAATAACTTAAAATAAATTGACAATCGAATAAAAATTTATTCGAATAATGCCCTTCACTGCTCTGTTCGGGTAATAGAAATAGGCTTCCTACTAGCTTTTCATAAATGAGAATTGGAGCATCTGCAAAGTTCCTTTATTGCACGAGATATTACAACAACCATATGACAAACCATGAAAAACAAAAATAAAGGAATTTGTAAAAAAACGATTGTGTAAAACTACAAAACAATCTTATGTCCTTATTCTGAAAGAAACCTTTATTATTGCTATACATCCATTGCTTAAAAACGCCTACATAAAACAATCACAAGGTTTCGTCCTTAATAAATTTAAAAAATATTTTCTCTCTACCCAGACGCTTTTGAATTCTTATCTCACTCTCGTGACTCTTTTGAAGTCCTATCTTTTCCCATTTATTTCCATGATTCGCAGAAATTCTTTAGAAATTTACGACTCTAAATTGCCGTAATCATACCATTTATGGCTGCTTTTAATTTCTCAAAACCCAAAATTTCATGAGGAATTTTGCTCCTTTATCAATTACGTTCCAAAATTATCTCCAACACTTTTTCCTGCATTATAGGTGCCTACTATAAAGGGTAGAGTCAGTATCTTGATCATGTGCAACTTAAAAGATAGATGGCGTTTACATAATTAAGAGGAGTGTGGCAATTCAATGAGAGTGCAAATCTAGACCCATCAAAATAGCTCCATCAACACCGCCATACTTAAAAATTTCAAAAAATAAAGAAATTTTTATTTGCGCAGTAAAATAGAATGGGTGAATACTGCACACACCCACCACACGGCGGTACTGAATTGAGGGTTCCAGCCCGACAACAAAAACTTCCATTAAGATGATTATGATTTTGTTTTGAATAAACACAAACGGTTTTGTTAGTAGCTTGGTTGGGAGGACTGCCGTGATAGCTCCGTCATAAAAGCTGTTAATATCCTTTTCCGTAGATAGGATGAAGCTGTATTCAATGTAGCCGGAACGGTACGTGTTTATATTTTCATATCCATAAAATATACACGAATTGAGTCTTTTACTCTATGCTGCATGGATACAAGCGGAAATTTCAACTTTGTAGGCGATTACACTGCGGTGGGGTCGTTTTTAGCCTAAGGATCTACGTCTTGTTGTTGTGTGTTAGCTAAGAAAAAGTCTTAGGAATATCTCGTTGTTGAGCTTGTGAATTATTTTTTCCAGCAAATGGACGGCTCCAGAAATTGCTTTCCTCTGGGAGTATCCTTTGGTGTCCCAATCCTCCGCCCTAAGTGTTAATGATGAGAATCGACCCAGAAAATTAGGAAAGCCTGCTTATTTATTTATCTGTCGGTTTCCATTTCGGAGCTTATTCAGTCTACAGATTTCTCCAGAAATAGATGCTCTTTTGTTTTAATAAAGAGCTCGAGGGTAACTCAATTTTTCAAATAACATGTTTTGTTTATGCATACGTGCAAATTGATTGAGTCCATAACGAGAATTCGTTATGGAGCTGTTCGTCCCTATTTTGGGAAGTGCTTATCATGATACATACAATCGAATGTTTGGTTAAATGAAATCGCGTCTGGAAAACAGAATAACTGCAGTAGAGTTTTTGTTTTGCAACAATAAATCCCAGTGAATTGTCAGCACTCAACTCATGGATATAAAAAGGACAGTAGAAAGGTATCTTTTCATAACAATGGAGCGCAACAACAATTCCGTCTTCATTTATCCAATTACACATGTGGTCTCCACTTTACTAGAAAACTGTTGAGAAAATGGCAACTACCATCATTCGTCTTTGTGCAAAAAAGAAGTTCGCCAAGAAGTTTTTCTTTCTGTTCGTTCTTGTGACTGAAGCCATATGTTACCCTTACAAGGACGACTCATGACAGAACCAGTGTTTTAGTATCTTTAAAACATATTTCGTCACAAATACAACCAATGTGCACCAGAAATCTCCCCGGTGATGTATATGAGAAGTGCGAAAAGTTTTCTGTAGAAAAGCGATAACAAATAAAAAGCTCATTTAACACGTGGTGTGCACTGTTATTCGCCTAACCCAACCAGAAGCAGCAGCAGCACCCCCAGCAACAGCCCTTCCCGGTTCTCCTATCATAAAAGGACTTTACGGCAAATATCCTGAGCGTTCTGCAAGTGCTGTACTATACTCGACTGGCTCCTGTTGTAGTCCACACAACTTTTGATACGTACTCCTTTGGGGACTCTTGGAAAGTTGATTTACGATAAAAGAAGTAAATTGCTTAGTACACGGTGCACTTGGTGGAGCACCTCTAGGAGCCACCTCTTGAGCGTAATGGAAGAAAGTTTCCAGATCCACTCAATACGATTTCAGCACTTAGTCCCCGCAACTTCTTTCGGTGACTATTCTAAAGATTTCGCCGAACAGGTTGTATTTGACGTGAAATTTCAACCCTCTTCAACTTTTTAGAGAATACGTAAACAACTTCGTATACCGATTAAGATATGTAAGAGTTGAAATTTGATATATTTCACACTTGGTAAGAACTAAGGAGTCTGCAATCCATACCCCTCCTCTAACTCTTTTCCATTCACTTCATTCGATACCATTGTAACGTTTCAATATTCGCTCAACCAACTTATAGAGAAATTGAACGAAAGCACGAACTACTTTTTAAAGATATGGGGGTGAAGGCAATGAAATTGGTTTTTTTCAGTCTCTCAAAGTCCTCCGAGTAGATTGTCGTGTAAGAAACTGTTGATAGGTTTTTATATTAAATTTATTTTGCAGAAGTGAAATTCTGTAGATGATGGGGTTAAACTTTCTCGGGTTTATCGACTGTGCAAGGAGCCCAAGAGAAAAAGTTGAATTTTCTTCAGTTTTCAGTATTTCAACATACTCAAGAGTGCCGCGTAGTATATCCAATACTTCAAAAGCATAACGAATGATATTACATTCACAACAGAATTATACAAGATGGGTTAGACCTAACTCTGATTATTTTGAAACTTCATTTTAAAAGTTGTAAGGTTGTTTCAATAATAAGCCAAGATCAAAGGTACCTTCGCTATCCTCCAGCGCGAAGTACTTGTATCGCCTTTTATACTTGTATGGACTTCAGTCAAAGATGACTTTATGGATTAACACTTCTGTGGTACGTCCAAACGTCACCTACGAGTCCCTGGTATAGTGGCCCGCATTGAGTACTTGGTACAACTTATTGTAGCTGAGTAGCATTAAAAAAAAAAAAAATAGGCATCACTAGCGCCTTACGATTCTGCCCAACAGCTGCTCAAGATGATTTCTGCATCTGCTAACCCTAGATGTGCACATTAAAAGTATTGTGTTGTATGGGGCGGTCAGGCTCCGAGAACCGGAGTGCTGGAGGACCAAACCTTATAGCCACAATAAACTCGGGGATTCCGATTCTCGCGACCTCGAGCTTTTGTGCATTGTCTTGAGATTCCCTACCAGAAGCCTATTTGTGTTGACTGTTTATATTCCCCCTTGTTCACCATCCGCAGTATACGAACTGCTCGATGCGTCTATTGACGGTTTGTCCGATTCCTTACTTCCCTCGGATGACATCGCGCTCTTTGGCGACTTCAATTTTCCCGGCATCGGTTGGGAACATTCTCTCGATGCTGATACCTTCACTTACATCTGCTCCCCAATATATGCTTTGACCTTTTTGGACTCTGTAACCTCTTTCGGCTTGGCTCAATGCTGTGATATTCCTAATGATTCGGGTAGGTTTCTTGACCTGGTGTTTTCGTCTGACCCTGATTGCACGATTGTAAGGAGATGTCTGGTCCCACTGGTTCCTGAATCGAGTCATCACCCTGCTCTTCTGGTTGTCATGTGCTTCGACTCCGCCACTGCATCTCCTTCCCTACTCCTTGACTTCTACTTCAACTTTAAACGCGCTGACTTCTCTTGCATTGATGACTGGTTACTTTCTTGCGATTGGTCGGGCGTGCTGGGAGAGCGCGACGTCGATCTGGCTGTGAGCGCTTCTTATGATGTTCTTTAGGCCTGATTTACCCGATATGTTCCTATTAGCATTTCTAGGTCCGGATCCACTCATCTGTTTCGTCCCTGGTTTGATGGTGCTTCACGACATTTGCGGAACTTGAGAGATAAAGCTTGGAAGAGGTTTTGTGCCTCAGGAAGCCATGATGACTATTTGGCATACTCTGACCTTTGCCACCGTTTTTCTGCTTGTCTGCAGGACTCCTATGCCGAATACCTGTCTAATATGAGTAGTACGTTGCGTAGCGACCCCAAATTGTTCAGGAGATTTATTAACTGGGAGCGTAAATGTGACGAATCTTTCTTCCTCTTTGAGTTACCGCGACTGCGAGTGTGACGATGCTCCCACAATAAATTTTTCGCGGATTTTTTCCGAACATCTTTCTATGATTTCCTCTGTGATATTTGCACTTTTTATTTACGGTTTACCCGCTTCCTTTCTGAAGAAATGCCAATTACCTCTTGCTAGTGTTCTTTGTTACTTGCTCATTCTGTCCCTGCAATACGGCCATTTTCCTGAACTTTGGAAGACTTCTGTGTTGATTCCTCTCCATAAGAAAGGCAGCAGGTCAGACGTCTCCAACTACCGACCGGTTGCAAGCCTGTGCCATGCCGCGGAGGTTTTGAGTTTCTCGTCAATGATGCTCTTCGATTTCACTGCAGGGCTTTCATGGGGTCCTTCCAGTATGGCCTCCTCAGGGGAAAGTCTACGGCCACCAACCTCCTTGAATTGAACATGTCGGAGAAAGCAGGAATATTAACCAAGTCACAGTTCAAATGCGATTTACATACAACTAAATCACCTAAATCTATCTATCTATCCCTACGAAAAATCTGATTGGAGACGGAGTTGGATTACTTGGTTGAGCGGCACGACTAATATGCTATGTTTCCCAGGTTCGAGACCAGGTCTCCTCGTGGGTTTTCAAAAGTGGCTTGCAGCAACTGGGAAGTTGGATTTTTAGGCTAGAAATTCTAGTGTGATTTGATTCATAGCTTAAAACCTATTTCAACTCAGCAGAGGGCCGTGACTAGGAAGTGATGCAAATCTCACAAAGTAAATTTGTAAAATATCTCCATTAGTTTCTTCCTCGTAGGTTGCCCCGCACAATTGTCAGAGGAATAATCGCTTTGACCCAATCTAGAGGAGATCCGTTAAAATAAGCAGGCATTGTTACTAGTTGTACAGTGTCTGCTGTTATTGACGCCAGGGGACCAGCCGTCACATCCGCTACATTGCATGACAATTCAGCATAATATTGCAGATGAGATCTCCCGAATTATATCCAAATTATAATGTACAGTCGATGGCCATGCGTCCGTATCCTTCTTTAACTGCTTTAGAACACTCCTAATATCCTCGCAGCTCTTCTTTAATTTTTCCTTATATAATATTATAGTATACTGTGTAAGCGTTGGATTGTTATTTTCTAACTGTGAGTGAAGTATCTATAACCATGCACAGCTGCTACTATTTGCATAGAAAGGAAATAAGGACCAAAAGACGTTCCTAAACATCTACGTCGCGACAGTCCTTTTCTCTCCCTATGCATTTCTTTTTCTCCATTCTTTAACTCCTAATCTACAAATGTTTTTGATTTTGCATTTTCCTAATTTTGTTTGCACTTTATACGAGCCTAAAAGACTATACAATTATTAATGTGTCTAAGTAAAATGACTGTGACAGATGGACGGGCAGGCAGACAACTAGGTGATAGATTGTATTTTTCAAAACTAAACACTAACTTTCAGTGCTAACAACTTTAACTAACTTTATTCACTGAACGCTCTGATAAATTTGCAAAGAAACCAACCAGCATTTCCCTATATTCGAGACTTGCAGTTTCTTGCGGCAAATATCAGTGGTAAACCACTCCTGTGAGTGCTTCCATGCCGCGAGACTCCTTTTTGACGTTTATTACCTTGAAAACGGCGCAACATTTTAAATTGAAGCTAATTAGTGTACCATCTTGAGAAAGTTCCTTTGTGCTGGTGCCAACAATACTTTTAATTTTTCGCAAATTTTCACACCAACATAACATCACACCCTTTCGTCTTTGCCAAGCTGTGAGCCATTGTTAACTGCCTCAAATAGAGAGAAGTAAGCGCTCAAGCAGACATTATTCATGCTGGAGGGAAAGGGATATATCGTTCGTTTGGGAGTCAACATTATACCCTGACTTACCTTGGCAAAGAGATTCAAGCCAAATGTTAATTTAGTACCATAGCCCGGCTGTTTTGTTCCTTGAAGGATTACAGAATATAATCAGCGATCTACTTAAGGATTAGCGCAAATACTGGTCGTACCAGCGGTAGGACGGATCCCAGTCTTATTCCAAAGGTACGAACACAGCCTCCGAACAGGATTGTTGAAGGATATCATCATGCTCCCGCCTCTTCTGTGGAAATACTCTCTCATTCCTTCCTTCCTGGAGACGTGTGCTTAAGCTTTAATTCAAGGCACTTTGAGTTTTTCGCCAAAACTCGACACAGGAATAAGCCGAAAGGTGAATTGGGGTTGGCATATACGGGGGGAAGGTAATATTCTGGTGGAGTATTCTTTTCTGTTAATTTCATGTTCGTGTTCCGTGGTTTTGTCTGCCCGTAATGGAGCATTACTTATATGAATACCCTGCTCACCTTGGCCGAATAAAAACACTTTAACACTTTGAGAAGGATTTTTCGAGAAACGATGTCTTCCCTCTAGGGAAATATTACTTAATTAACTTGCAGAAGTTGAAACTACGTTTGATGTTCCTCCGCTCCCCACTTGTGGTAGATAGACAGAGGGGATGGAAAATACACACTGCATTGGGAGTTGTGTTTCACAACTTTTCGTATATTTCTGAATTAACACTAATACTGAAATACTACGATCCTTCTTGACTAGGATTATGTGCATCCAATTAATATCAGATACATGCAGGTGTGCTCAACTTACGTACATTGCTTTAGAAATGCTTAATGCCAACTCAATTGTAATATTTAATAGTGTTAAACTAGAAGTATTACTTTGTGACATGCTTTGTAAGGATTAAAGCCGAGCGTGGAGGGACATTTCAAATGTTATCCTTTACAAGAAAATGGCTACACTTGTTCTACTATATATTTTAAGTTTTTGCAAACCACTCTTGGAACATACGGCCTAAGAAGCACTTCATCCGATTCTATGATAATCACTACAAATAGACCATAGCTAGATTGCTCAAGGAAAGGTTGTATCTCATTCCAGTACAAAAAGCTGTAGTGTTATATTCATTAATTTGCTGTAACGGAAAGGATCGTTTGCAGTTTATTGAATCTACGAAAGTAGTTCGAAGTTTCCCCTTCTGTTTTTAGTCGCGGTCGCGGACAAATCCGAGTTATAACTGACAGAAGGCCGGCGGACTTCCAATAAAACCGAGTTGTACAGTAGAGAATAGGGAGTTCACCGGCATGGCCTATCAATTCCCTTAATCACGGATGATGGGTGTAACAATTTTTTCAGTATTCAGATATCTATATCTACAGTATCGGATGTGAGGAAACAATCTGACACAACATATTGATGTGACATCTATGGAAAGTCCCTGGCCTTAAACGAAAAAGTGAAGCTACGTTGGCTTGATGTAGAAGTGAGACCTATGGCGATGTTAGGGGAACCATTAACAGTCATTTACCAGATGACGCTATGCTGAATATTAAGAATTGGTCAACAGGTTTCTGCAAAAAGTTTCAGTTTCAGATTATGCTCACGGAAACTGTCAATTGACATAATCAATCTGATTCTGAATTCCTTTGACCATCTCTTCACGAAATTCACAGTCATATTAGCCTTGATAGCTACGGCATCAAAATAATCCCCCGAAAGAAAATTGGGAATTACGCAAGACACCCAGGTCCTTAGCCTTTGTAAGTCTTGTTAAAGCCAACCATATATGGTAAAGTTAAATTGAAAGGGAGACATTTTTCAAGAGAAAGACATAGATATGCGCTTGTCGATATTTAGGGAAAGGTCGTTGATGTAACACCAATTCTAAAAAGCGTGCAAGTCAGAATTTAAAAGTAGGCAATATCTTAGCGTTATCAGCGTAACAAAGAATATTTGAGTGAGATATAATCGTAGATACATCATTAACGTAAATTATAAATAACAATGGTCCGAGATAAGAGCCCTGCGTTATCCCGGAAATGTTGAAAATAACATCAAACAGAGCTCAACCAAAAGAAACGCGCTGAGTGCGCTCAGATAAGTATGAATGAATCCAATTTACAAAAATCCGCAGAAACCCGAGAAGGAAGAGTTTTAGAAAAATAATTGGATGATTTATTCCGTCGTTTGCTTCGCTAAAGTAAGTAAAAATATAGTCAACTTGTTTACCACCTTCAACTGCAGAGATAGAGAGGCTATAAACCGATTCGCCCCCTTTAAATCCCCTTCGCCGAATGAAATTATTCCAATTAAACTACCAAACTTAACAAAGTACAGACGTGGCTATATTTAGGGGTGGTTTCGTTCAAAATATGTTTCTCAGACCTTAAGAAATTTCAAGGTGATGCTCATTCTTAAGGTTAAAAAACGGGGTCACGAACTTCCATAGGACTTCAGACCAACCAGTGTGACCTCCCTCTTCCTAAAATCTCTGCAGCATGTGCTCGACGTTTACCTTAGATAAAATCTAAATGGAAACTGTATGACAAGATCATAGCAAGCCTACTGCAAAGGAAGATCAATTACACGATTGAACACTCATTGAAATACAAATACTCTTGCGGCAGTTTTAGCCATAGAAGGGCACTTCAGTATATCCTTGAGGTTCTCATCGAGTTGGGCGTGGAGACGGATCTGCGTTCAATTTTGACGATGCTAAGATTAAG
This sequence comes from Leptarthrus brevirostris, assembly GCA_964036015.1. Lineage (NCBI taxonomy): Eukaryota > Metazoa > Arthropoda > Insecta > Diptera > Asilidae > Leptarthrus > Leptarthrus brevirostris. The sequence goes on from OZ038373.1 coordinate 15,929,052, forward strand.
AGTAATACAGTCCCAACTGGGTTACAGTTTTTGTTCTACTTTGAGGGATCGTAATGTATACTGTAACATGCACGAGGTAGAACACGAAAAGGGAAATAGGGAACTGGCCAAAAATAAAGGCAAGGAAATGTCAAACGTAGAAAGTCAAGGACGACTCAAACCTGGTGAATAAGTGTGGTGCAAATGTAAAACGGAAACATCTAGAACTAGGTGACTAAGTGCACCATTCACGTTACAATACTGTTGAAACTCGGCCAATGCAAAATTAAGCTTATGGCCTATGTGGATTTGGTTGCTGGAGAATGGACGAACCAGTTGAAGCCTTCTAGGATAGGGTGATCCTCATCTGGATATTCTCAAGTGTTAGTTACACCTCCAAGTGGTAGCAACCGGGCAATGCATCCTTGAATGTAGCCAAGTAACTAATGCAGGAGGAGATAACCTCTTGAAGAATCCCCCTAACTCCAAGGGAGTCTGCAGTGTCGTCGTCCCCTTTGCAGGACCCAGGGGTAATTGGGTCGCGAATGGCGTTTTCCTCGGGCGCTGCTGTGGGAGTGGAGGTGGATTGTATGGGAGACCCCAACAGGTTGGCTATACCCACGGTACTCACAACACAACAGTAGCAGCTTTGGGAAAATTACCTTTCGAAGGAACTGTGGTGGCTATGGAGGCTGTCTCGCCCCCGCTGGCTGAAACTGCTGTAGCAGTCCTGGAAGAGGGTGCCATTGGCATAATAATAACTAGCACTTCCTCAGGTGCGGCGGTGCAGAGACGGGAGACTCTAACGAGTTGGCTATCTCCGCGATACGCACACCAGTAGAAGATGCAGATCTGCCTTCCGAAGGGTTAGCTGCGGTTAATCCGGAGGGGGTTCCTTGTCCTGGCTCAGGACTTAATCGTTACGGCCTGGAACTCTTCAATACCGTAGCCAGAGAAGGGGTGAAGCACACAATGCACGAAATAAACACATGACCCGAGCAAATTTTCAAAAATTTTAAAAACTTGGAATTGCAAAAAAATTCCGAACTGAATCGTTCAACTCGAGCAAAGTAAGAAAATATTAAAATATTTCTTAACGCGATCGGCTGTTCTAATAAAGAAAAGCTAAATTCCTTAGGCTCTTCCTCAACAGCAGCACCAAAGGGTTAGCCTTTCTTTAGCTGCTGGACGCCTTCGAAATAACCGGTTAATCCGGAGGGGGTTCCTTGTCCTGGCTCAGGACTAAAGCGTTACGGCCTGGAACCCTTCAATGTCGTAGAAAGTGAAGGGGTGAAGGTTGTAACTAACGCATCCACCAAGAAGGAACACTGGAGACGGTAGGAAGGCATGGATTTATGCAGATAGGCTAGGATTCTAGCAGTGACCCAGGAAACCGAGGTTGGATACTCAGTTGCCCCACTAAGGGAGACTGGGAGGGGACGAAAAGGGACCCGGTTATGTGGTCTGTTTCGGCTAATCCCCAGAGAGGTGTTTTTAGTGAGTAAGAATCTCACACTACCGGACGGCACGGGCTATCTGGTGTCTTTTGGAAGATTTTCACCTCTTCCGCAAAAAAAAAAAAACACCCTCTAGGTTGTTATCCTTCTAACATTCTGTCGGCGAATGAATAGAATTCAAACCGCTGTATAGAACATCTTCTGCACAACTTTAAGATTGAAATTAAGATTTACACATTTTAATTAAAATTTCTTTAAAAATTACTTTAACTTGCGCGACAGTTTTTTCCTTGCTGAACTTGGTTGTTTCGTCCTTCACCATCTTTACAACCGTCAACCCAATTTTTCTCCCCGTTTAATAGCAACCACAATTGCTGGAAATATTTTAATCACAACTCCTCCTCCGACGAGCAAACATCGTCAAAATAATAAATGACTTAATAAAAAAATTTTTCCTCGAAAAATTCCTCCATTTTTGTCTGGGCACGTCTAACAAGTCCAATCCCCCAGACATGCAAACGGTTCGTTCACACAACGCCTCATTTTTTTTTCGTATATTTTTTTTTCTGCCACAATTTCCGTGATATAAGGAAAATATTTGTACAAAACTTTTCTTCTCTGTCCGTCAAAAACGAAGGGGACATAATTAAGCCCGTAGCTTTTTCTTTAACATGTACTATAAAAAAAAAAAAACAGGAAAAATAAATATATCCCGAAGGACATAAAGCACACTATTTTCATTCCTTAATGAGATGCATACATTTTAGGTTCCTCATTAACATTCCTGGAAGTGTAGCTAGTTCTCTGCAAGATGAAAGTGTACACAGCGGGATGCTGCAGTGCACATAAAAAGCCGCCGTCTGTGCCTTCTTCAGGGCAGTTGAGTCAAGTGTCGAGTAGAAAAACCTGGCCCTTTTGTTCCCCTTTGTGGAGGATTAAATTGTCATTTGAAAGCTCTCAAAGCGTCGAGATGAATAATAAGCGACAGAAAGAATCTCCTACGAACAACGCCCTAAAGACTTTCCCTGCTTAAGTGACGGATAATGATCTCATTTAGGAACTTATCCATTATTCACAGCTTCCTCGTCTTTAAGGGCACGACTTTTTCTCTAATTACCTGAGAAATATTGCATTTAATTATGAGCCTCGTTGCAATCAAACCGAAAAATAAGGAAATTAGGCCCCACGTCGATACTCAAGTACATTGAGATCACCAGGTCCTTTGTCTAACTAAGAAACCACAATATCTCGGTACTTCCTTCAAGAGATCCGTCGGGATACCCAAAGATGCCGCAAAGATTATCAATTCGCATATGTAAAGCTCATTTAAATTATTCAACTTACATTTGCCTGATAAGTGAGGGATTTGCTATGGAACAGAAATTGCTGCAGAAAACCAGATTACATGGGTCCGGATGCGGGGAACCCCATGCAAACAACAATTCTATCTGATGGCAAAGCCAAAACAGTGTATATCAAAGACGAAAGAAAATCCTTTAATTGATTGTTATAGTTTGTGTCGCTTAATCTCATTGTACACGACCGTAATCCTCTTAGACGTGAGGGCTGTTGCTATTTCCAGAAGTGGTTATTATTGTAAAACCCGGCGATGAAGATATTCTGGGAGGCATTATTAGTTCAACTGAGCGGTAGGTGTGATGTGATAACTTGGGTCGTTATGATTATTACATACGCCATGGGACAATTTAATTTTGTTGGAACAGTACAATTTGGGGTAATGGCAAAGTAGTATGATTTGCTATGTATTTGTTGTTTGAAAAGGGATAGAGGATTGGGTTTCATTGAAATGTCAAAAGGAACGCATTTAAATAATTCAGACGAACAAGATATGTGATGTGGTCCAGTTTATTGCTGCGACTACTGAGTTTGCGAAGCTGTACGCAAAGCTAGTGTTCATGTGGAAGTTTTTGACTGAATGCTAAGTGGCAGCAATAAAAAAATCCCGAGCAAAAATAAGACTCGTCCATTCCTAGCCTGAAACAGGCACACACAGCGTCAACACGCCTGAATGGTACTCAAATAATCCATGGTACGCTTGAGTAAAAATTATACTTTCCCAAATGCCAGCCCGCTGCAGGCACATATCAATAAAAGACGCACGGAATAGTCCAAACTAAGCACGGTACACTCATACTTTTCCTAGAATAAAATTGTAAATGAAAACAATACAATTATTTTCGTAGATTAACTCGTACGAGACCGACGTCTGAAATAACAAAACTATCTCCGCAATAATAATATCAACTATCTGTAAAAATTTTAATATTAAGTGACCGATGACTCACACGGTAATACGCGTCTATAACAATATAATAATAAGATTTTACATAACCCACGTGGTGAGTCACTAGTCTAGAAAATGTTAAAGCTAAAACACAGTAACAGAAACGTGCATTAATGCCGTGGCTATTTTTAAGATTTTTGTGTGCGTAGCGGGAGCGTGCATACCTGTGTGGAGGCCGTATTTTTCAATTTTTTTGTAGCGGGAGCGTGCATAATACCACCAGGCGAATTTGTTCGCTATGGATGCTCGCAATGGCCGCATGTATATATTGATTTGAGCCTAAATATACCAACTCAATTATTTGTACTCAGGATTACTTTGAATAGAAGAAAATATCACAAAATTTCGAGGGCGTATTAATAAGTACCCGTGTCTGAAGGCAGTTGGCGTTACTGAAGGAAGTTGACATTACCTTCGTTAACTGCCTGGTACCTCACGAAATCGTGGAATAGGTCGCTGACCGTCAGGCAAAAGTGCACGAAATAGCAGCTGCCATAAGCTTGTTTAAGTGAAACTTAAAGAAGTTTTCGTTCTGACTCATTAGATTGATAGATAAATTTATTTGAATAAAAAAAAATTCAATAAAAAAATCTTATAATTAAGTGTAGAGTATGGACCCCTGAGGGACGCCAAATAAGACCCGACGTGGGTGGGAGAAGTATCCCTTACCTTTACTACTTGAAAAGTATCCCTTACCTTTACCACTTGAGACCGGTTACTGAGAAAGTTAGATATGAGTTTGATAGCCACATGGGAAAAGTTAAAGTTATCTTCAAGCTTTCGGCACAATGTTATATGAGGTACTGAGTCAAAAGCCTTCGTAAAATCGAGTAGTACCAAAAATAGAAGGCATGTCTTGGTCTATTCCAACCCTTATATCGTCAGTGAGACCAATAAGGGCACTTGTACAGCTGTGGTAAGGACGAAAGCCTGATTGCCAAGGAATAAGAAGATTTTCAGCTGCGACATAATCCATCATCTGACGGTTGAGGAGTTTTTCAAAAATATGTGAGAGGTATGGGAGAATACTGATCGGCCGATAATGCTCTGGAAATGAACCTTGCTTATATTTAGGGATGGGAATAACAATTGCAGTTTTCCATTGAGTGGGGAAACTAGAAGAGGAAATTCAGGTATTAATGATGTGGGTAATGGCCGGAACAACATAAGGAAGAATCAGTTTAAGGAAACGCGGAGAAATTCCGTCCGTACCAATACGTACGGAAGTTAAACTCTCTGCCTTCAGCATCAGAGTCAAAAGCGTCAGTCGAAGAACCAGGGGCTGTTGAAGATAACCGAGAGCTGGGACTGACAATGACATGTGAGTTTAATTGGTTTGGGTCAAGGTCGCACTCCACGTTTCTAGGTTTTCCAACTCTTGTGCGAAAAGGGACTGATTTTTCATAAAGATAATTAACATTTGTGTTAGAAAACTGAATACCAAGGAAGACCGACTACTTCACTTATAAGTTCCTCGGCATTGACGCGGTTATAATCCCTATAACTGAATGAGGTGTTACTCTGAAGTGAGGGTTGGTGTTCGTAGGTAAGGAAAATAAGGTCATGCCCCGAAATGCCTTAATAAATACCCACGGGGAGATCTGATCTCGAACCTGGGACCCATGGCATGGTGGTCGTGCGGCTCAACGAATTGATCCAACTCCGTCTCTTGAACGAAGATGAGGTTGAAAGTATTCAGAACTTACTTTTGAATGGTTGGATTGATCAGGCGAACACTTCGGCCCCTTCGTATGCGTTTCTTTAATGGATGTGAAGAGTTCTCTAGCCTCAATCTAAAGCACCTAACCTGGTCCCTTAATAGTTGCGGTTAGTTCAATAAAGCACTCCATAGAAGTGCCAAAATCGATTCATATATGGTTCCAGCAAAGTGGTATTACAAAGGTCCACATTTTTTTGAGTACTTCCTCTGATCAGCAAATGACCATAAAAACCTAAAAGTGAGATATGGAACGTAGAAGATTCTAACGTTTGCATAGTTAATTGGGGAGACGTCTAAGCTACACATTTAGTAGTAGTTTAAACGTTTTTCTTTTAAGTGAACTAACTCTATGAAAAGTGTCGTCTGCAAGGGCAACTTTAAAACTCCATTCTATTAATGAATTATTGATTTTCTCACGTGAACATTTATTCAGATTTTGTTGGCTAATTTAAATAATTTGCTCTTCTTTTTGAATTCATTAAATGTTAACAGAGAAAACCGAGCTAGAAGATGAAATAGGTATGGTGGCAACATTCTGCGGATAATTTATCAAACATTTGTGGCTTAATAAGGAACAGAACTAAAAGTAGACAGAGTAATGGGAAAAAAGCGGATAATTTAATTTTCCTCGTAACCATCATGTCGCACCAGCAGAAGTACGAAAAGAGAATCCCGAAGAGTTCGTTCCTGTTACGAGCCCTGAAAGGCTAAAATTGAATCAGGGCTTTCATTAGTTAGAAATAGTACGTCAAGTGACAGACTTGGGGAGTTTATTCAACACTTTCTCGGCGAAGCGCTTTTTCTCAGTTTGTGTGCATTTCTGATGAAAATTTCGAAAATTAAATTTCCCCAGCCGAGCTATATATGTAGCGTTCGTTTGGTCTGCTTTTTCAAAAATTTTCACATCTGGTAAATTTTCGACGTTTCTGTGACAAGGTGTAGGCCAGATTTGGTCCATGGGATTTTATTACAGAGCATCTAGTTCTGATTTCTGCACAGATTTTTGCTTCTAATTTACATAAAGCTGCAGGATATCGGCTGTCAATGTATGCAAACAAATTTTAAGTGAAACAGAATCATGGGAATCTAGCAAAAACGTCCCCCCCACACTGAATGGATTCTTTGCTTTAGGTGTTGGAAAAGTATTTTATACTTTTTCGCAAAGGATAACCAAAATCCTGTGATTGCATGTGCATTTAGTGACAGACAGGATAGCCTGCAGGCGTGCAGACAAAATATTTTTTTTATTTCCTTTATACTCAATTAAAAACTGCTGCGATAAAAGCGTACTGAATTTCCATTTTTAATTCAATTCGTAAAACATAGCGACACTCCGCGAAAAACATCAAAGCAAAGTAGCACACAGAACGCCCGTAACGAGATTGTTGTTGTTTTTTTTTCGAGTGGCAATTATGCATCTATTCAATTAGTCGGCGCTTTTGTCGCGTTAATTTCTTCACGCTCATAATATATTTTTGGAATCATTTCCGATGTGGGCGGATAATTTGTGTGTTTTGCATCATATTATGTGGAAATTTTCAATTTCAATGGAAATAATATGAAGGATAACCCTTGCACACGTAATGGGAACACTATAATTCGTCGCCATTTTGAAAAATTAATATTCGTTTTCTGGCTTGAAGTATGTTTTTGTGAACAATATTTTGAAGAAAATTAAGGGATGGTCGTATTTATCTTGGTAAATCAAATTTGGTTTTAAACGATGCTTTGTCCTGTAAAGTTCGACATAAAAGACAAACAAATTGTTCTACTCCAATGTGGATGTTGTGATGCGATAATTCAAGTCACTTTACGAGTGGAAGGGCTGAAAGCTAATGAAATTCGAATATAGAGTTTTCTTCTGGTCTTCCTTTTGTTAACATAAAAAATTGGGAGGGTCCTTACTCCAAGTAAGCCATATTTGCTTGAAACAATTTTGCCTCTGATGATGGGTTGAGCGAAAGAGCTGACAAAGTTTCGAGCTCTTAAAACGAGGGAAACATAGAATATGGTAAACTGTTTCATATTCGTGGTTTTGTGTTTAGGAAAAAATCCTGATATTTGACGGTACGACCAAATTAGACCTAGAGAATACAGCGGTAGTTGCAATTTGAGCACGTTGTGATGTGTCCGCAAAGAATCTGGCTAGGAGTTTTGTTGGAACAATGAAGTCAATCGACATTTCGCCGATTTTCTAGGCTCTAAAGAGTCAAGGCTCTCAGAAATAAGTTTAATAACTTTTCTTCGAACTTTGCCTAACGAGGGCAATGCGGGTATGTGCGGCTATTGCCCAAATATGGGTATTATATTCGAGTCTAGGCTTGATGTGGCAATTATAGATCAGCATCAAGTCAAAAGGAGTGCAGTATTTCTTAAATGACGGGCTGAGAGTAAAAGTGAGCTAGTTATAAGGTTCGGGCAAAAGTGGCCTAGAAAATGTTCCGCGCAAAAACGAATCGCGTGAGATTCCGGGCAAAAACGATTTAACTACAAAAAGTAATGCAAACTTGATGCAGTTAAGTAGTTGAGTCGTTTTTGCCCGGAAATTTTCTACGATTCGTTTTTGCCAGGAATCTCACGCGATTCGTTTTTGCGCGGAACATTTTCTAAGCCACTTTTGCCCGAACCTTATAAATAGGTCACTTTTACTCTCAGCCCGTCAAATATCTATAGAAAACTCAATCATTTCAGCGCATTTTCATTTTATGATGGTTTGTGAAAAATTTTAAATTTTGTAGAATTAACTGCCATAAATGCAAAATCTATGGCTCCTACAACTGAAAATTTTGGTTTCTAAAAAGTGCGTCAGATAAGAATACGATGGGTAGGTTGGGTAGGATGCTATATCAAGAATGGATGGTGGTGCTCAGAAAACTTTACGAGAAAATTATAAGATGGCACAGTTTTTTTCAGTATGCTAATCACAACCAAAAAAACAGTGATACGAAATACGGATTTCACAATAAAAGATTTATTACAATTCTTTTGAGAATAGGCCTGTGGTCAAAAATGTATACTAAATAAACCGATCCTCTGCGAAATTAAATTAAAATTGCAATCAGAGAAGTTGCTTTTCAACAGCATTGCTACAAATTCGGAATTTATTGTTTGTCCCTCACCAAAATATTTCGCACTTTTGCAACCGGTAGTTAATGCCCTAAAGTCGAAAAATATGGAATTGATTTAATGTGAAAACCATATAAAAATAATAATAAGGATTTTGAAAAAACTGCATTAGAGGGGCGGTATTGAAAGCCAAAGGTTGGTAGCTGAGGCTGCGACAAGATCGTTTAAATATATCAGAACGGAACGGATTGAAATTAGGCAGAAACTTCGTGCAAATCCTCCAGCGAGTTGTGGAAGAGATCGTTAATCTGTGTATCCATAGGTTCACTAATGAAGCCTCGAGAACAACGTTTGTATCAGGACAACTTACCCGCATACTTTTTTTTTTTGTTTTAAATCGTCAAGCATTACATGAGTGTACAATGTAGGCATTACACTCATGTAATGCTTGAACATTAAAAGACAAGACAAGAAAATAGGTCGCTGGAAGATGGACGGAAAAGTTGAAGTTTTGTGGAACCCGGCGTTCCTCATCTGGACATTCTCAGGTGTTAGTTACATCACAAAGCGGTAGCAGCCGGGTAATGCATCCTAGAACGTAGCCAGGTAACTAATGCAACAAATTCTTAAAAAACAGATGCATGAAAACGATAGCGTTCGCAGATTACATAGTCTTGTTGACAAAAGAAAAGTTCCTACAAACGGTCAGTGATATTATCAGCTCTTCTCTGATAGACATATCAAGATGTGCAGAAGATAACGGTATTACGGTAAACTCACCTAAGACAGAAATAGTGCTGTTCGCAAACAAATGGAAACTACCCGTTTGGAAACCACCAAAACTTAAAGGTAGTACTCTCTTCGCAAGCCAAATTTCTGGGCGTCATATTTGACTTCAAACTGAATTGGAAACGGAATATGGAAGAGAGGATGAAGAAAGGACTTAATGAATTCTACGCATGCGGGGGAACCTTTGGTAAGAAATGCGGCAAGAAACCGCATATTGTACTCTGGGTGTCTACACAGCGATCGTCAGGCCTATCCTTACCCGTGGACACATTGTTTGGTGTGGTGCAGTTAACAGGCGATCTCACCTTAACTTTTTAGTAAAGGTGCAAAGATTTGCTTTCCTGGGAACAAAAGGTACAGCAAATTCCACACCACAAGCTGACTTGCAAGCCATTTTACACCTTCAACTCATACAGCTTCACATAAGAAAAGTGGCTACCTTGGTAGCTCTCAGACTTCTCACACAGAAAACATCCAATGGATGTCAGACATCGTCATCATACCTAATAGAGAAGACTAGAAGCACCCTGAAAATATTATTAGAGGAATTTCCATCTTCACAGACTGATCCAAGACGGAGAGGGGGGTTGGAGCTGGAGTTTTCTCGAAAGCGCTGCAAATAAGTTACAGCATCTTCCAAGCGGAAATATAGGCAATTATGAAACTGTCCAAGCAAAACACACGTCGTAACCGAGATCACAGCAAAGTGGACAGTCAAGCAGCTTTAAACTCCCATCTCATAAAATCAAAATGCGTCAAATACTGTATCAGAGCCTTAAGAGACTTTTCAGACCATACGGTCAGAATGTTTTGGGCTACAGAACATGTCGGCATAGAGGGTAACGAGAAAGCCCACAAGCTAGCCAAGAAAGGTTCAAATACAGATATAAATATGACCCCGAACCTCCCCTTAACGTAGCGAAAAGTTCAATCGAAAGATACTATTCCATAAAGCCTTCGATGGGAAAATGTTACATATTGTCTCACAACCCGAAGACTTTGCCAGAAACTGAATTACATTAGAAACCCTAATTTCTTATCCTTCGAGAGAAGGCGCGTCCGAACACTCACCGGTGTCATCACTGCGCATTGCCCCATAGCAGTTATGGTTTGGTGTACCATCGAATGAGTTCTGTAGAAGTTGCAGAGACGAGGAGAAAAGTGAATCAATAGTACACCTACTCTTTGAATATCTAAATCTACGATGCCTCGCCTGTTTGGGAACAAGGTTCTTTGACAATCTGGAAGACTTAGCTGAGATAGCACTAGTGGAGTTAAATAAATTCTTAAATAGATCTGGGTGGTTTTAAGTTCTGACCATGCTGTCATATTTTCTTTTGAGGTCATTCACAATGGCCTCCGAGTGGATTGGTACTGCTTCGGCACCAAAGGGCCCGAATAACCAACCAACGAACCAAGTGACAGAGTTCATAATACACGCACAAAAAGGAACTGAGAAGTCTGCAATGTCTTCTATCTCTATCTCTAGTTTCCGTAATGCATTAGGGGCATGGGGCGGAATAAGAACTTCAACCTGTTCGAGATAACGACTGTAAGTGGACCTACAATTTAAAGTAGATTCTGAACCATTGAAATTTTCTCTGTAACCCCCATGGGCTTTTATCGTGATATGTTGTCAGTAAAAATTAACAATGAGTCACCTCCGGTGGGATTTGAACCTGTGACCTGCTACCACCAACCACCAACGACTTTCGCCGACAATGCCTTAGCCGCGAGGATAATATGAGAATAGAAGGATAGCATGGTAGGTAACAATCTCTGCGAAGTAATACCTGACGGGCTGAGAGTAAAAGTGACCTATTTATAAGGTTCGGGCAAAAGTGGCTTAGAAAATGTTCCGCGCAAAAACGTATCGCGTGATATTCCGGGCAAAAACGAATCGTAAAAAATTTCCGGGCAAAAACGATTTAACTACAAAAAGTAATGCAAAGTTAATGGAGTTAAGTCGTTTTTACCCGGAAATTTTCTACGATTCGTTTTTGCCCGGAATCTCACGCGATTCGTTTTTGCGCGGAACATTTTCTAAGCCACTTTTGCCCGAACCTTATAAATAGGTCACTTTTACTCTCAGCCCGTCACCTAACGGCAGTACCAAGGGGAAAAGGGTAGGCGCTATACCATTGGTGAATCGGGTATTCCAGTAATAATCGGCTCCTCAAATCGTTAGTTCCACACCGCCTGATCGAACAAATCAAAAGCATACCAAACACACATATCATGACAAATATCTGTGCTCGTTAAACGTAAATTTTTCCGATCATGTCCACGGCTACCCGAATCGAAGGTATTTTTTCTACTATCTTTTCAAAATATCTTTTCCGTATTCAAATGCACTCTCTAATTGTCGAATTTTGAATTTCACTGCCAAAAAACTTGCATTCTGCATACAGCATTAACTTTTCAACCTCGTAAAATGGTTCAGTCGAACAAAAACTCAAACAAAACTAAAATTCAATGGCCCACTACGAATAGTATATATCTTTGTCCACTTGGAAACTAATGGCCCATGTGTGCCCTAAACTTTAAACTGATCTTGAGCATTTCATGTCCCATTAAAAGCGAACGGAAAATTGAAAAGGCACAGAAGACGTAAACTCAGTTCGAAACTTTCCAAACTGCAATAGCAGTTGCGTCCCCTGCAAAAACTTTTATAGTAGAACTTTTCCTTCGTAACGTGTCATATTTTTTTCACAGTTCTTGAAACTTGTCATCCACAAGAATTAGTTATTCAACTAAGCCCATAGTATTTGAGCTTATATGTAGACAAAGACAATTGTACGGTGATCCACTTTTAAGTGAAATTTACTGTGAAACTTCCTCTAATTTTTTTCTTCGAAACTTTACTCCAGAAAAAATTTACAGCCGCGAAACAATGTTCCGAGAGTTCCTGGTTTTTCTTTCAATTGTTCAAAGAAAAGTATTCGTTATGAAATATATTCCTCTTCTCCACATCGTATCGAAAAAAAATTTTGAAATATTTCCCTAATTCCACAAAATCGATATCATATGCAGTTACCCGAAATTTGGGACAGCAAAAAAGTCCACAACAAATTCACTCGGTCGTTCGAGCATACGCCAACAGCTGTGCCTGGCCTTCCAACTGGTACTTGTTGTGGAACAAAACAAATTTATTATGATGTCACATTTATCAGACCTTCCGTCCGCGTTCGACTCCATTGATTGATTGGAGTTGCCAACAAATTGGAGTAACAACGCAACAGCACACTCGATTATATTAATAAATAGCAAAAACCGCAATTTATTTTGTCTGTCTGTCTGTCAGATTGGAAATGTCGCTCATAAAATTACTGCGAGTATCTGATAGTCGTCAGGAAAAGTTTTCAACATTCCATAGCTCGATTTGTTATTTTGACTGCCATATTTCTTGGAACGGATTTCGCCATTTAAAGTGACACATTTCACCTACCGTTGAGAAATGGGTCGACATTTGAAGTTGGCTTTAAAGCGCTCTATGGGCGGGGATTTTTACCTTTTTGAGTTATGGAACGCTGATAGAAGTTAATAAGTTAGACATTTCCGCTGGTCTCGATTTTAGTGTTGTTTGCAGAAAGCATTGGGATAGAGCCAGCTGTTTATGACATGATATGACGTTTCTTCGACGCATAAGTGTTGAAATTATGAAAACTATTTGTCTAGTCTGAAAGAAAAATTTTATTCGGTTATGACGGGAAAATTGCAGTGTGTTAAATCATTCACGGATGGTTGAAAATTTCCATTTTAATCCTTTTCAGAGCATTATCCTGGGGGAGCGGCCACACAAAAATTTCCTGCAGATACTTCTCACATCTTCTCGATTGATAGACAACTAAAAATGGCAAGTATAACATTTTGCAGTAAAAATTTAGACAGGTCAAAGGGAAAAGCTTTTTGCCAGTTTCGTTGAAATTTCCATTCTGCAAATTTTTAATAAAAAAAGCAGTTTTTCAAACACAAACCATAAAACGTGCATGAAAAATGAGGATACTCAACCGCTCGCATATTTACATTACTTAATGAAGGCCTTCTTATACACCTTTCGTGAATATGCTAGATACAATAAAATGTTTTTCACCAAAAGTGCTTTTTTTTTGGTTTCGGTTTTAGTAACAGTTGTAACTTTGAAGGGTAAATGTAAAACGTGCGGATTTGGAAAAAAAAATATATGTTTTACACAAAAATGTGCAGAGAGGGATGGCAAGGAAATGTCTGGATCTTTTTTCAAAGCCTGCAAAATTTAAAGGGTGGCTAAAAAGCTTTTCGGGTCTAAATTCTTAGTTTTCTAGTATACACAAATAATTGAGTTGGTATATTAACGCCCAAAGCAAGTACAGACGTTAATATTATTAAAAGTATATACGCGCCCGTTGCGAGCACGCGTAGCAAAGAAGTGGGACCGGTAGTGTTATGTACGCACCCGCTACAGGGCCAACAATTGAAAAATATGACCGGCACACGGACTTGCATGTTCCCGCTACATGGCACAAAAATCTAAAAATACGCCAGCCATAAATGTACGATTCTGTCATTTGCGTTTTTGCTTTAACACATTCGAAACTGGTGACTCACCGCGTGGGCTACGTAAAATCTCACCCGTATAAAAGCGTGTTCACCGTGTGGGTCATCGGCCAGGTTAGGTTAAAGTGGCTGCCTAAGAAGGCACACTTAGGCCAAAGAGGCCCTTTGTGCTACCACGTTGAGGCTTGAATTCAACAAACGCCATAGAGTTACCTAACGAATAAGAGGGTTAACATGTTGCCCTCTGTGCACCGAACCAGTTTCTTGTATCCAGTGGAACCAGTTCACGGGAAGTCAACATAATTTTGACTGGGCTGTGAAGTGTGTTCAGCCCTAATTCGTCGTCGGGAACCATTTTGAACTACTGATAAATCGAGTCAGAACTCTGACATCCGTGGAGCCTAGCTCGGTTAACTCTTCAAAGAAGGGGGAGCCCAAGAACCGGTTCCTACGGTTGACTAGGGCCGGGCAGTTACCGAGGAGGTGAAGTATGGTTTCCTCTTCCTCTTCGTTGGGGCAACTCCTGCAGAAGTCGTTTGAAGGCACGCCCAGCTTATCGGTGTGTATACCTATGCGGCAGTGACCCGTGATTACGGATACTGTACTGTTAATTATTTTGCGTCTGAGTAGGATGAGCCCTCTTGACCGCTTAGGGTCAAGCTTTGGCCATATCTATCGGGTAATCAGGCAGGTGTGTTCCACCTGCTAGTTAGTGTTAGCAATCTTGAGAGTGAGAGTTCCAGTTTGCATGTAGCTAGCGGTTTACCCAGCTGATGGTTAATGTCCGAATCAGGACGTGTGGTACCGATCCTCGCTAGTTCGTCGGCCCTGCAACTGCCCGGAATATCATTATGTCCAGGCACCCAGATGAGCCGTACTTTCAGATGCTCAGCTATGTCATTTAATGTTGAGCGACATGTTATAACCGTTTTGGAGGTTGTGTATACTTTCGAAAGGGATTTAATAGCGGCCTGACTATCTGTGAAAATACATACGCTGTCTGTAGGTAGCATTAGTAGATTCAGGTGGTCCGCAGCTACCTTTATAGCCATGATTTCTGCTTGAAACACGCTACAGTAGTCAGGTAAGCGGAATGAGACATCGAGGTCCAAATGTTCCGAGAATATTCCTCCACCCACATTGCCTTCCAATTTGGAGCCGTCAGTGTAGAGATGCACTGAGTTCCCCCATTTCCCATTCCGATCTGGTGGGAAAGAAGGAATCGAATTTTGTTCCAAAGAAAAGCTTGGGCGAGGTGTAGTCGATATTGCTGGCAGTTCTACTGTCCAATATTTTGGAGTGACCGAAATCAGTTCGTTTCCAGGTCAGGTCCAGGTTAAGCCTAATGGCGGCTGATGACGCGGTTTGCTTACCAAAAAGATCCGACGGTAGAAGGTGGAGAATAGTGTTCAGGGCTTTAGAAGGTATGGTTCTCAGGGCACCTGTTATCAGCAGTGCTGCCATCGTCTGAACTTTGTCCATTGCTTTGAGATGGGTTGCTATATTTAGTCCCGGCCACCAGACAATCACCCCATACATAAGTATAGGCCGTATGACACTTGTATAGAGCCAATTCACAGTGCGTGGTTCCATAGCCCATCTTTTCCCTATAGCTTTCTTACACGAGTACAGCGCTACTGTAGCTTTCCGTACTCTTTCTTGGATGTTAGGCTTCCAGGTAAGTTTTCTATCTAGGACTAGACCTAGATACTTAACCTGATTACAAAATTCCAGCCTAACCCCGTCTAGTGTAGGGCAATTAATAGGAGGTGTTTTATACCTCCGAAGGAAGAGTATTAACTCTGTTTTGTTTGGGTTTATACCCAGACCACACCCATCACTCCATGATGAAATCTTGGAGAGGGCGTGTTGTAACACCTCAGCCAGTGTATTTTGGTGCTTACCTGAACATATCAGGACAATATCATCGGCGTAGGCAATACCCTTGTGACCGGACAACTCCAGGTCTATGAGTAACTCATTCAGAGTTAAGTTCCATAAGAGTGGTGAAAGGATTCCGCCCTGAGGGGTATCTCTAGTTACCACTCTATGGATATTGGATCCTCCTAAGCTGGAGATAATGACCCTGCTTTTTAGCATGAGGTCAATAAGTTTGATGAGAGGATCGTCGATTTCAAGTCTCCTCAAGGATGCCATTATCGCCTCTGATCTAATATTGTTAAAAGCACCCTCAATATCAAGGAAGGCTGCAAGTGAATATTCTTTCTGTAGTAGCGAATGCTCTATGATTGTAGTAAGTTCATGTAGGGATGTTTCTACGGACTTACCTTTAGTGTAAGCATGTTGCGAGAGAGACAACTTGGAATGATTGATTGTCTCTTTAATGTAGATATCTAAGAGTCTCTCCAAGGTTTTGAGCAGGAAGGAGGAGAGACTAATGGGCCTAAGATCATTGGGCTTATAATGTGAGGCTTTTACTCCTTTAGGGATAGAGACCACCTTCACCTTCGTCCATGAGGATGGAATATAGGTGAGGTTAAGGCAAGCCTCATAGATGACCATTAGCCACGTAATCAGTATCTCGGAAGCTAGTAGTAGTTCAGCTGGGATGATGTTATCTAATCCCGGTGATTTGTAGCGCTTGAAACTTCGTATCGCCCATTTCAGTTATCTCACATCAAGTATCTTGTGGACCAATTCATGGTCGCTTTCAGTATCCGGCAACTCAACACCGCTGGTTGCCGAGCATCCCGGAAAGTGCGTGTTTACAAGTAAATCCAGCGACTCAAGACTGGATGAAGTCCAACTACCATCACTTTTGGTCAAGAGACTTGGGGTGATGGGCGTTGTTGAGAGGATTTTCCGCAAACGACTCGCTTCAGAGGTGCTTCCGATTTTATTACAGAAGCCCTCCCATCAGGATCGTTTTGCTTTCCTAATCAGTTTCTTAAATTTTTTGAGGCATTCTTTATAAGAAGTCCAGTCATCGGTCACCTGATATTAAAATTCTACCCTATAGCCGATGACTCACAAGGTGATTTTCCAGTTGCAGTTACAATCTTAATAAAGAGTAAATTTTAGACTCAACTGAACAAACGTTGCTGGCTACTGTAGAGATAGTTCTGTTATTTCAAATGTCGGTCTGAAATGAGTTAATCTACGAAAATAATTTTATTGTTTCCATTTTAAATTTTAGTCTAGAAATAGTATGAGCGTACCGTGATTGGGTTGGACTATTTCGTGCGTCCTTTATTGATATGTGCATGCAGCGGGTTGGCATTGCGAAAAGTAGAAGTTTTACTCAGGCGTACCGTGCTTCATTTGAGTGATATTCAAGCGTTTTGACGCTGTACGCGCCTGTTTCAAGCTAAGAATGGGCGAGTCTTATTTTTACTCGGGGTCATCTGATTTCTTTCACTCATTAAAATCCGTCAAACAGGAGATAGAGAACGATGATACTAACAAAAAAACGGACATGAAATTCCATATATTTCTATGCCTATGCACAATTGAATATCTAGAGTACATCAAAATTAAAGTAAACAGAAAAACCAAATAATAAACTCTCCCCAAAATTCTTCTTCTGTGAACACAAGCAACAGAAAGTCTTCGTGTAAATTTTCTTAGTCAGTAGCTTTAACATAGCTTGTTTTTCTGTCAAGAAATTCGAAATTCCCTTGTCTATCCTCATCAATATCTGCTTGTAATCATTCTCCTACAATTTGTATTCTTATATTTTACGTATATTTACATATCTAATTCAAAATACCTATACCCTTGGGAGTGTCCTCAATTGTGGTACGACTGCATGTCACTTGACTTCATGTAACATTTCCAAAATCAAACCAATAAATCGATAGAATTGAAATTTGTGTTATAGGAGGTGGGGGGTTTAATCTGAGTTCAATTTTCCAACTGATCCTTTAAATGATTACTGAAGGGAATTATGATCCCTCAAGGAACGTATCGGAATAGATATACTGAAGGCACTCAAAAGCTCTGAAGAATTGGCAGTTCCCATCAAGCAGTCAAAAGCAAAAAGAATTCTAGGATTATCACGTCGCACTTCAAGAGTCAGCAGTTCTAAAAGATTCAGTCTGTTATTATGAAAACATTCAGTCCAAGCAAGATTTCGGAGAACGAACCTAAATAAGTTCAGCAGCCCCAATACGGTTAGTCATCTCATATTAACATAGTAGTAATGTGACCAGACCGAGTAGACCTACTCAATGATGGCTCTGATAAAGGAACAATAAGGCAATTTTGTAGTAACGATTATTTGATTCGTTGAACCATCCCTTCACGATGTAGTGATGACTTTATTCACGATAGAATCAATATGAATATGAATGTAAAAAGTGAGAGTTAAGAATAAATCCTAAGTCTTTGGTTTTGTTAAGTCTGGATAGTAACAGTGTAATTGAAATCGAACGACGATTTCTTTTGTGAAAACGACATAGGAGTACATATTCAAGAATAGGCGATTATTAGAACACCATTTGAAGAAGGCATACACGTCATAATTCAAAGGAGCGAACACACAGAAAAGAATTTTCGAATTTGCCAAATTAGTATATATGTATATCATTGATGTAGATAATAAATAGCAGCGGTTCCAAAGGGCTCCTCTGAGGAAGTCCCGATGAGATATTTCATCAGAAAGGGCATCAAAACATATTTTACGCTGTGTGAAATCAGTCAAAGATCAGAAGAAGATGAAGAGGTTGAAGCTTTTCAATAAGAATTTTGTGGTTAATTCGGTAAAATGCTTCAGAAAAATCAGGGCAAATGCAGTCGACCGGCCGAACAGGTTTGATAAAAGTTATACAATAATTTGAAAATTCCAACCAATTGTTGACAGTACATTTCTCTTCGGGGTTCGCGCAACCCCCAACGTGGGGCAAGTGACCCGATTTGAGGTAACAATTGCAAGTGGTCCTATATTTTAAGGTAAATTCCGAACAACCGTCATTGATCTGCAACTCCCAATGGCCTATTTTATCGTGATCTGTTGTCAGCACAGAACCACCGCCGGGTTCCACCGGACGTATTTGAAACTGGGAAATCCGGAATGGAAGGCCGACAGGGTATCACTTACTCAACCCACAACAGTAAATTAACCTTTTACAAAACCATCACAATTGGTTTTATAATATACATTATTACGTTATGAAAATTTCCGTTGCGTAACAAAGTTACATTTTTACCACCAACGCTAAATATTTTGCAACGAACTAAAGGGTTCAAATCGCTACAAGACCCCAGTCAGACTATATAAGTGCGACTAGCTCTGTACTTTGGGTCTGTCGGAGGCCAGACGTCACCGAGATCAGCAGCCTACAAAGACATAATTGGGAAATTGGACGAAATTGGAAGCTATGGAAGTGAGACCGGCTCAATACCTTTCCCAGTTGCAGTCCGGTCCATACCACAAACAACCAAGCGAGCAGAAGCCAGCCGACCAACCACTTCCACCAAATAGGTAATTTCGTTCGTTGGTGTTACGGGCTACATAAATGATTTCAATACGGCGTTCGCGTTAGTCCTTGACCAGCGATCGGATGGACTCCATTGACCAGCGCGGGAGTACTCCAGTACATAGTCCAGGTAACGTAAATTGGAGGAGCCGGCGTGCTTTCTTGGCTACGATAATGATTTGGAATCAGATCGGATCCATTGGCGGTGGGTAAGTTTATTATTTTTATTTCCGTCACCAGCGTGCCTCCCTGACGTTGGACACTCGTTCATTTCTCTTGCACCAGCGTACCTCTCTGGTACAAATCAGTCGCACAGTTTGCACAATTTGCCTCCATGGCTGTTCTTATCTCCCTGATCAGCGAGTCTACCTGGTGTTGGACACTCGATCATTTCTCTTGAACCAGCGTGCTTGTCTGGTGGAACACACTCATCTCACCAGCGTGCTTCGCTGGCTAGCTAACTACCTCCTTCACCAACGTGATTTCTGAAGTTAGACAATCGTTTACTCCCTATCTCATCAGACGAGTAACAATACTTCAGAAAACAAAAAGGTATGCCATACGGGCCACTGGTAAAACTACTAATATTGTCCTTTGTTAATAGTAAAAACTTTAACTTTCTTTAGCCGATATGCTCTCGCTTTGAAATCTATTCCATGGCTCCGCAAAGAGTCGGCAATCCCTCTGTATCTGGCCGCATCAACAGCTATTGAAGGAAGATAAGGTTTACTGGTTCTCTCTCTATTGCTCTGATTTACTTTGTTATTTGGTATACCCTGAATTAATGCTTTGATTACGGTTTCCTAACCCTACATTGTGATCTTGATTGTGAAGTATTACACCTTATTTATTTTGGCTTCGTGAATAGTACTTTTATTATTATTACAATTGTTATCAAGATTACAATCTAATAAGGCTGAATAGCCTCAATGCGATTGATGCGCGTCGCCTAGAATAGCGACCAAACATTAGAGGTATATTCCAGAATAGGTCTCACAAAAGTCTAGGGATCATCAAACTCTTTTGACCATCTAGTTTGACGAAACCAAAGGTCACAGTGGCCTCATTTATTATGGCATAAACGTGATTCACGAAAGAAAAACTGGAAGAAAGACATCCAGATCTCTGGTTTTTTTCAGGTGTCGTTAAGGGCAGCCACCGATGATGAAGTTGAACTGATGGAACACCAGATATGGCGTCGTCAGCGTAACAAAAATGTTTATAATGACGCAGAATTAAGTCACGCTGTAAGGCTATTGAGACGTAATCTTTGACATCAGATGTGGGGAAAATGAGAGGCGGTAAAGGAGGCTGATCAGGTTCCCTAAAAACACCAGATTCAGAATTATCATGCCTTTAGAGTACCCAAAAACACAGTGCATGTAGAGAGACAGTTATATACTCTACAAAAGGCTGTAGAGGAGGCGTATCGCAAAGTCTGCACTCACACTGAAGTTGTGTAACAGCACCCAACCACTTGGTAGGACAGGGAGCTGGAAGCACTGCAGCCTGGAGCAGATATAAGGGATTAAAGAATTGGATGAAGAAAGCTCTGTGTAGAAAGAAGAGAGAGTCGTGGAGGGATTTATACTCGAATATGAGCCTTTAAAATATGGTCTCAAAAGACTCGGTCTCCTGATTTGGACTGGTTGGAGATAGAACGGGAAAGATGTCAGAGACCTGGGACCAAACAAATGGAATTCTGCTGAAAACTCACTTTCCGGGAAGCTCAAAATCGGACATGCCATATCATCTGAGGAAGCAGAGGCGAATGTCAGGAATCGCTCTGCAGCGGAAAGAACTGTATCGCTAGATGGTACATTCCTAGCCCTACTTTGTGGGGCAGTGATATAGTAGTACCAATACTCAGGGGAATATACATAGCATTCTAAGCAATGGGGTACGTCCGCGTTTCGTGGAGAGATGTTTACCAATAGAGGATTTTCGGCTCGCTACAGTCAAGTATGAAATGAATTGCTCTCCATATCACGCTATAAAGATCCTACATAAACTGGCTCAGGTCGAAAAAGAAAGGTTTCCGCTCGGATCTGCTGTGCTTAAAGAACCTTTGGATAGCTGGTCTTGATTGGGATGCGCTTTTGCCAGAAAGCATAACCACTGACTGCAAGTGTTTGGACGAGAACTACCCAACATCGAAAACCTTAGGGTCTGATGATGGATCGGACATCTTCCCCAACATCTGTTTCGCGAACTTCATGGTTCCTCTTGAACATATTTCTTCGTCCTGGTATTTATTTATTTATTTGTTTGCTGCTGCTTTGCTACGTCTTCTTGAGGTGATTTACGCATGAGGTGTATTTAGGCATGAATACGTGACGACATTAGTTATAGTTGTTAGAGCTATTATAAGGAGGCTTAGGAAATATTTGTTGTTATACATTGAATTATTTAGCGCAACTATGCAACATGGGGAGTACCCCGTTTGGAGATTTTTGCTGTTTTTCCCCATTGTACTTTCTGGCTGTGATGGCTTTCTGAATTTGACTGCATAAGATTATTGGTATTCTTGCTGTTTAACTAATTGAGGTGTACATTCTTCTCAAACGTCTCCACTTTAAATTATTATCACACTATTTTTGTTGTTGCTGGAGGATGTATGGAAGTGTTGAAGCCTTTTAGAGGTACCGATCGGGCAATGTGTTATAGAACATAGCCAAGTAACTAATGCGGGCGGAGATAACGGCTTGAAAAGTCCGCCTAACTCTAAGGGTGTAGAAGCCCATGTCAAGGGAGTCTGCAGTGGTGTCCTGCTATCTGCAGGATCCAGGGGTAATTGGATCGCGAATGACAAATCCTCAGCCACTTTATTTATTTATTCAAAGATTCTTCAAAAGACTGACAACTACAAAAAAAAATACTACTTTTAAAAAATAGTATTAAATGTAAAGAACGGCAAAATTGAAGAAGTAGGAATAATGATCCACCATGTCTAGTAAAAGCTGGCTCTTCAAACGAGGCCTGGAAAAACTTAGGTGCATTTCAGTGAAGTACTCGTTGAAGAGGCGAGATATCGATGTTACAGGACCGTGCGTACCACCAGCTTTCAATGGTGAGGAACATGAAGAAAATCTTGACTCCTGAGGGGACGGGGAAAAAATGAAAAGAATGTTGGCAATATTGCGTCTCTTCTCATGGGAGTAACAAAAAATTGCCTTCCGTAGTTTCTGCAGCGGATATGGAGGCTGGACTGGCGCCGGCTTAAAGGGCTGTAGTAGTCCTGGAAGAAGGTGCAATGGCAAAATATTAGGTACCTAGCACTTCTTCAGGTACGGCGGTGGCTGAGATGATAGACTAGCGTAATGAGGTAGCTATCTCCACGTTACACGCACCACTAGAAGATGCAGACCTGTCCTCTGGAGGATAAGCCTAAGTTAATCCGGAAGAAGGTACTTGCCATGGCCCTGGACTAAACCGTCATAGCCCGGAACTATCCAGTGACGTCGGCAGAGAAGGGGTTATGTTTAACGCATATTAACGCATGGACCAAGAAGGAATACTGGAGACAGTGGAACAACATGGATTCCTGCAGATTGGCTAGGGTTCTAGCATGCACCCAGGGGACGAAAAGGGGCCCGCTTCTCTGTGGTTTGGTTCGGCTAATCCTCGGAGAGATGAGATGAGTGAGAGACGGAGACGGAGTTGGATCAATTCGTAGAGCGGGACGACCACCATGCCATGGGCCCCGTGTTCGAGACCAGGTCACCCCGAGAGGTTTTATTAAGAAATTAAAATAATCCACTCCGTCTCTGGGCTGTTGTCTAGCTCGCAGCAATGCCAAAAAAAGACATTCAAGTTGTCTCACTTCACTTACTCTGATTACCTTCCGGCCAAAACCATACTTACGAATCAAAGGGTTGTCCCCTAGGCTTTGGCCCCATCGTACTTAAATGCGTAAACAATAAATTAATAAACAAGTGTTGTAACACTTGTTGTAACACCACTTAATATTTAAGTTTCAACTTAACTTTGACTTGTTTTTAAAACTTTAACTCATTAATTAATTCACTTCTATTATTCTCTCTCCCCCCGCTGACGTTACTCTAAAACTTTCGTTTTATACCGTTTCCGAGTATTTTTCGTTAAAAGTCTGAGTTCGACGTTTTTTATTATTAATGTATCATTAACCGCTGTCAAAACATCATCTATAACTTAATAATGAAAGCCAAGTCATACGTCCATAAATTGGAATTGATTTAAAGGCATTTTCCGGAAAAGTAAGCCCTCCAACTACAGGGACAAAGGCAAATACATTACCATATTAAGTACAAAACTTTAAATCGTCCATAAATATTTACCGAACATATTTAAACAATCAACAGAGTACCGCCGGCTCTGCACTCCAGCGTATCCTTTTTCATCATGAAATATTCATCAGTATTAAAATATATCTTTCATTAGGCTTTATTGTCCCTTTTGTATGATGCAATATTGACTTTTTTTTATTGCAAAACAGTTTTTCCTGAGTTCAGTTTTCCCACACAGAGACACATATGGCTAGTTGAGAGTATACGATTTAACATTCCGTCATCTCGATTGAAATCTCCTCGACCCCACTACCTCGGTAAAACTGAAATACATTAAAAATTCATCCATTTGCACAGAGAAGTTCGTTATGAATTCTGTAAGGCAAGCAATAACAGAAATTCAACACAAGGCAAATATTTCCATACAATCAGTGATTGCCTCTCTGATTCTGTAGTACTTGGAAGCCTTACAGTTCTCATAGTACTTGCAAAATATTAAAATTTGCAAATTTAATTAACCAAACAACAAAATTAAATCAAATTGGGAACAATTAACTCAAATTTATTCAGCAGTGAGAAATATGTAAACAAAATCCCATTGGATTCTGGTAATCATCCAGACGGGCATGTTTCCAAGTTAGAAATTTTCGCAGTTCCAGACAAATTTAGTTATTTTGTTTTAATTTAATCGCGCTCATAAAAATATTAAACAGCCTGTACCGCGTACGAAATTGGAATAAAGATAGATAATAGTATACGTGACATGAATTATTTAGTAGGAATATCAGAACGGATTGAAAAGTATGCCATTAAAGCTGGCACAATTATTTGGAAAAACATTTTTTATGCTAAGAAATATGAGGAAATAAGCTGCAATTAAGAACCTGTCTCAACAACTACGTTTTACATCGCATCTTCTCTCTCTCTCTATGGTTCCTTTAACCCCTTGTAGGGCATTGGGCGTCTATTACACCTACTCTCCACCTGGTTCGGTTCTGCTCCAATGCCTTCAACTGTGTCACAACCATAACCATCTACAAAGTAGTCAAATAATACAACTTACTAATACTACAGAATACAAATTACTTATTACTAGGGTCGCATTAGCCCTATTGACTGTTGCGTCAATGTGGTCATCAAAGGAAAATCGACCATTGAGCCAGAGGCCTACGTTTTTGGTGTTCTCAAGTCTAGCGATGGGGCGTTCAGATATTGTATAGCTAAAAACCAATCGTTTCCTCTTACGTGAAAAGGAAATAGTAGTGCACGTGTCTATATTGAGTGGTAGGGAATTAGTGGAACAATACTTAATGTCCAGGTCGGAATTCAGCGGGGCACAATCGGCTACATCAGAAACCGTACGGAAAATTTTAGCGTCGTTAGCAGAACAAAAAATCCTGGAACCATCCAGAACAGTCGAAATGTCATTAATATAAATAATGAAAAGTACAGGACCCAAATGACTGCCTTGTGGGATACCTGAAGTATTATAAATAATGTCGGAGAGAGCGCCTCGAAATAAAACACGTTATGTACGATGAGACAAGTAGGATTCCTACCAGTCAACAAAAAAAAAAGGGGGAAACCAATGGAGATGGAGTTTGTAAATAAGAATACTGTAGTTAATTCTATCAAAGTCCTTACTGACATCAGTAAAAATGCAGTCCGCCTGCCCACCAGACTCGATGACAGAGATACAGCAATTCGAGAACTCAAGTAAGTTTGTTGTAGTTGACTTAATCTTTAAAAAACCGTGTTGATAAGGGCCCAGAAACGGTTTACAGTAAAAATAAAGAACATCGATAATTAACGCTTCAAATAACTTCGAAATGCAGCACAGGTTAGCAATAGGTCTATAATTCGTGATATCACACTTGTAACCCTTTTTATGCAAAGGAGTAATTATAGATATCTTGTAGGGTTTAGGAAAGAGATGTGGTGTGCACCGTAACGGACAGCATGACCAAAGAACTACGCCTTGACAGCAAATTCAGGATTCTCTTTGTGAGCAAGCAGACTGGAACGCCGGTGGCCCAGGTTTGGACCCTAGAAGCCTTAAATGGTTCATTGATGACAC
Source organism: Leptarthrus brevirostris (assembly GCA_964036015.1). Classification (NCBI taxonomy): domain Eukaryota; kingdom Metazoa; phylum Arthropoda; class Insecta; order Diptera; family Asilidae; genus Leptarthrus; species Leptarthrus brevirostris. The sequence goes on from OZ038373.1 coordinate 15,954,684, forward strand.
AAAATTAAAATAAGGTGCTAGAGGCTTTGTAACTAACACTAGAGTTCGATTGCATTGGGTAGTTGGCCCAGTGTTTTTTAAGTCGAAATGCATGTCAGCGAAATTTATGCCCTTATTATCGTCAAAAATGGATTGAAAGGAGCTGATACAACTATGCTCTACATTGTAATAACCATGTAGCTGTTTAGGCTCTATCCTCGTTGTGTTTTTCCTCGAGGCTAAGAAGTGCTTCGACAGCCTTCAACAACTGGCCATCCATAGCAGAATCCCAATTTATTGAATATCTGGTTACTTTAATTTCGGGGGTAACGAGACCGCAGATGAGCTGGCAAGAAAAGGCTCGTCCTCTTGGTAACAAGGTCCCCAGCATTTTTTGCAACCTCAGCTGTTATACTGCTATGCTTACAACGATACCATTTTAAGTAAGACAAAGACGTAAGTAAAGAAGTAAGAATGTAGACCAGTAGAACTTTTTGGAGAAGAACTTACTGTCTCGAGTTCGGTCGAGTATAGGGTGGTATTCCTAGATTAAAGACATACTTGGAAAAGAAATGTTGAGGAAAAACTCAGAAGAGCGAACAGGACTCTACATCAAGGTGTGAGGGTATGTGCTCGAATGTGGAGCATCTCACCAACGGCTGCCTACTGGATCTACACTATGGTGGTGAAATTTATTATATCAAATGCCTCAATGGTCTGGTGGCTAAGTGCTTCAAAGGCCATTGTAAAAAGGCAATTGACTAAGGCTCGGGGGATAACATGTGTAGGGATAACATGGGCCTTTCGAACCACGCTGACATTGGCGTTAGAGATGATACTGGGTTTCTATCATTAAACATATATGTGAAGAGAACTGCTGCATCAACAGCTCTTCGCATGGATCGAGGTGCAAACTAGTAAAGGTCTCGTAAGACCATGGGCATAAGAAAATGCTAGAACTTCTTAAAAATAGTATCAAAAGTAAGGGTAATTGATTGATACCACGAAACGCTTCTAAGGGATGGCTTTCTCCCTGAAAACCGTCTAAATGATGTTACAATTTTCACGGATGGATCCAAAATTTATGGCAGAGCAGGTGCAGGAATCTTTATTGAGGACCTAAATTTGAACACCCACCTAAGTCTGGGTGCATACAACTCAATCTTTCAGGCGGAGATGCTGGCTCTGGCCTATTCACTGGATTAGTTGATGGAGAGTCGGGTAAGCGGTAAGAAGATATTGGTGGCATTCGACAATCAGGCGGTGATCAGATGTTTGAAAGATACAGAGTTCAATACAGGGCTGGCCTTGTATCGTAAATTCAGCGCACGTGCCTCATTAAATGAGATGACACTGATGTAGGTCCGAGTACACGCAGGAATCGAGGGAAATGAAAGAGCATATGTACTGGATAAACTGGGAGCTGCTTCAAGTTTCTAAGATCCGGAGCCGTTCATTGCACTTGGCAGGGGCGCGGCAGTAGGTCTGTTAGTATGACGTGGGCCACGAGGGAACAGTAGGATGTCGCGGATTCGTGTAGACAGGATAAAATGGCAATAGTAGCGATCAGAAGTGCTGAACAGAGGAAGGTTCCGGATATGGATCGTAGAGCTCTGAGATGGCTGACAACACTACTAACAGCTCATGGTAACTTGAGGTGTCATCTAAAGAAGATGAACATTCTCGAGGGTGACACCTTCAGGCTATGCCTAGAGAAGCAAGAGACGGCGGAACACATAGTCTAACAGTGTCATGCACTAGAAAGCTAATGGGACATCACTGGATGGAACAAATAAGAGTGGCAGAGGTGTCTTATAAGCAAATGCTTACGCTAACCCAAGGAATCGAGGAGAGGGAAGAAAACTGGATTAGTTCGAGTCTTTCTCGCTGAGACCGCAAGGGGTAGGGGTGGAAAGGGACCCGGATAAAGTGGTCTGATTCGGATAATCCTTAGAGGGGTGTTTTTACTGAGTAAAAATCTCACACAGACAACCGGGTCTACTGGTGTCTTTGGAAGATTTTCATCTCTGACGCAGAAAAAAAGGCAGATCTAAGGTTTTGTTCAGACTACATATCTGGGCACTGTGGGCTATCCCGGACTAACATTTTTTCAAACTTTATTTTTTGTTTGGTTCTTAATACTTGCGTCTAGTTACATTGATTTATTTTTCTTCTTTTTTTCCTTTATTATTGAACTTTTCTGCCAAGTAATTAGCCAATGATTAACCTTTGTAAACAAATAAATAAAATAATAAAGGAGTATTTATGAAGTAATCAAAGAGCTCCCAGTTGACCAAATACACGAACAACCAAACCGTAAAAAATTATCTATTGAAACATTTCGATTTCCATTTCTGTATGCTAACTACAATCCGTGAAAATCAGCCATTTCCAGTATTCTATTTTTCCGCTTAAATCCGAAAACCTACCACAACACCTGCAAGTAAAATCCTCAGTTTACGAGAATAACCAATAAACGCTATCGTCGACGGCGGTCGTAACCGGTAATTAATTTTTACCTCAATTCCAATTCTGATACTTTTTACAGAAGTCCCCCCAGCGGTTTCCCATTATTACCAGAGGATAATAGCCTCGGCCTGGAGCTCCTTATAAGCCATTTACATTTTCAGGATTAACTTTGAATTGTTATTGGAAACTTCTAAACGAGCTTCATTGTCCTCCCTCTCTGTGTCTTTTTACCCACCTATGCCGCAACACAAAATTAACCTTGCCGGGAAACTATTTCAATTGCCGTCTATGAGTACCATTCACGAAAATTGTAATTACTTTAAATATCCGTTTATAGCATGAAAATTGTCTTTTTTTTAATGTCGACACTTTCTTGTGTTTTAAGTCGATTATACAGCAGGAATCTGCGGACTTTGATTATAAATTAGAAAAGTTTACTCGACAAATATGGAACAAACGAACAAAAAATGAACTTGCCTCGTCCAAGTTCAGAACTTTCATAGACTCATTCATCTTTTCAGTGTCTGTTTGTTAGCTTTTATCAGGATGAACAATCAACTTGAATCGGTTCCAACTTCAGGAGATAAACAATGCTCGCAAAAACAGCTCATTTCCTGGCCCCGGTAAAGTATGATGCAAGAATGCAGCCAAATTCAAAAATAATTGCAATTTGAATTAATGGTTTGATATTTTTCACATTTTAGACTCCAATAAATAAAGGTTTGTTGTTCCTGTTTATTTGTCCATGCTTTGTATTTGTAATACTATTCTGGATTAGAGCGAAGGGTTGCAATTGAGGGCAGAATAGTTTTTTCTATTGGTCGGATTTTAGCCAAGTAGATGATTGCAGTGTTTATGACGTTCGGTTAATTGGTTCATGTTTTTGATTATTTGGCGAGGTTATCTAAAATTTGTACTCAGTGCGTTAATTGAGTTTAAATTATCATAGAAGTGGTCTTCCGGATTAGGGGTTACGGCAGCGGTGCATACCAGTGAATCCAACATCAAAATCACTTTATGTGTATATTGTTTAAGGCAAAAATATTACATTTTGAAAATTTATTTTTGCATTATTTTTGCTAGGTATCATTTTTATTATTTATTATTATTATAACTCTGTTAATCTATGATCAATTCGTTGAGCGGCACGACCACTATGCCATGGGGCCCGGGTGCGAAACCAGGTCTCCCCGTGAGTTGTTATTAAGAAATTAAAATAAATAAATTGTGCTATTATGGAGTGAGAGGTGTTGCAATACAATGGCAGGAATCGCACTTGCTAAAACTGATACAGGATGCTCATATCTTTGAGGTCGGAAAACGAAACTACCTAACGTCAAATCCACGAAATGAAACTAAAGGAGTGCTTCAGGGTTCGATTCTTGGACCACTACTGTTTCTAATTTATATACATAAATGACATTGTGTTCTCCCTCACAACTCAGAGCTCAAGGATTTGCTTATTTGCAGATGATACCAGTATAATCGTTAAAGGAAGAACTCAGGATATGTCATCCGCATCATAAAAAATGCGACAACGGAAATAGAAAACACTTGATGTAAAACTAACAGGCTACAAATAAACTGCGAGAAAACTTAATTATTAAAATTTTATACCCACAAGCAACAAACCATACCACACATCCTAACCACCGATGAAGGGGACATAATACCAGTACCTGATGCAAAGTTCTTAGGGTTGTACAAGGTGCGCCAGCTTTTACTTTTTTTTTACCTATAAATTTGTGTGTTGCCATATGAATCAAAAGTCATGTGGTATGCACATATGAACTGTCAAAGGTATGCCATTTATAGTTATGGATTCGCTTACAACACAACAACACATTTTGGTTATCCAAACTTATGTTAACTGGATGCTTGAAAGAGGAGACGGATTTTCGGCCAAAGTGCTCTTTTCTCATGAGGCTCATTTTCACCTCAATGGGTATGTGAGTAAGCAAAATTGCAGATTCTGGGCGGCTGAAAATCCACACAAATTTCATGAACAGCCTCTCCATCCCCGAAAAGTAACTGTTTGGTGCGGATTATGGTCTGGTGGCATCGTCGAAGCATTCTTTTTTGAAGAGGGGGAGGCCATTACCGTTAACGGGGAACGTCATCGCGGCATGATCACAGAATTTTTGTGGCCACAATTGGATCGTATCGATGTCGACGACCTTTGGTTTCAGCAAGACGAAGCAACGGCTCACACATCTCGCCAAACAACCGCCTTATTACACGAAAAATTTCCGGACCGCGTAATTTCGCGCAATACAGATGTGTATTGGCCCCCCAAGATCGTGCGATTTAACGCCTCTCGACTTTTTTCTTTGGGGATTTTTGAAAGGGAAAGTGTATGCCAATGCTCTCCCCAGACTATACAAGACCTCATGTAAAAGGCTCAGCTCTGCAATCTATGCTCTAAATCAAGCATGATTTATTTTGCATATTTTCGTAGCATCTTATCCTATGAGACCGAATTTTGGAGAAATTGTAGATCTTCAAATCATATTACACCTGCAAAAAAAAGCGCTTCGAACAATTAGTAAATTAAGGAATATAGAAAGCTGTCGGCCATGGTTTGATCATTTGGAGATAATGACAGCGACGAATTTATATATATTCAAAATGAGTTTATGGGTGCACCGGAACCGAACAACATGCTATACTAATTCATCTATATACAGCTACAGTAAAGACAAGCGGAGGTACTTCGATTAGCATCGTAAAGATTTATCACAACAAGAAGGAGCTTGATATAATCATTTACCACAAGGCTTGTTAGTTCTGGAGTTAAGTAAATTTAAATTGAAGTTAAAAGAACTCTTAGTGAAATATGTATTTTACAATTTTGAAGAATACTATTCGAGCACATTAACATTGTAATGAAGGGTTTGTTTATCTTTTTTTTTTCTTCTATGGTCATACCGCCTCTGATTATGCATATATCGAACAGGTGAGTTAAAGACTACATTAAACCTCTGTTGAGAGTACGAATCAAGTTTGTAGAATATTTAACATACGTAAGTAATTACTGGTAAAATGAGAGACTTAACTAGGAGTTGCCTAGTGTTTAAAGGTCGTCATTGTGAGCAAACAGAAAGTTGGAGTAAGATACCATACATTTTAGATACTATAAAGTTGATATGAGTGGTTCATAACAGCGTCAGGTAAACGGGACGTGCCGAGCTCGCTCTTAAATATAGTTATAGCACAGACTTAGATGCATTTATGGTAAGTTTGTTGTGTACCGCCCACTCAAAGATAAAGGATAGATCCTCATTTAATTTACAGACACTGCCATCAATTAGTCCTATCCTCTGAGATATATATGTATACCTGAGCATCATCCGCATAAAGGTGATACCTACAGTGTCTAATAACATGGCACAAATCATTAATGAACAAAGCGAACAGATGAGGTCCAAGTATTGATCATTGCGGAACCCCGCAATGTTTTTAGTAGATTTGAAAATGTATCATTACAAAGAACTCTTTGTTGTCTCCCGGAAAGACAAGAGGAGATTCAGCCGGTCGAGAACTTGACGAAATTAAATTTCGTTTGCAATTTCCTAATAAGCAGACCATGACCAACCCTATCAAAAGCGTAAGAACCAACCAAATTTACAAAAGAAACCGACAAACCTAAACCTAAAATCTGTATATGTAGATACAGTCGACTTGCTTACCCATTTTGAAAAACTCTAATAAATTGGCAGTTGTAGACTTTGGAAAAGCCATGTTGGAAGACACCCACAACACAAGCAAAACAAATATAATTGGTTTAAAGACCTTGCAAACTCCAAATAGATTACCAACAGGTCGATAGTTTGTTACATCGTTCTTCTTATAGGGCGGACAAATCATAAAGTTTCCATTGAAGACGTGTTTAGATGCTCATTCGAGCTTCAGCCCGCTGACGAGTTTTCCTTTCATAAAAAAAATCCATTCCGTCCTTGAGCTGTTGTGTAGCTCGCAGCAATACAAAAACAATACGTTCAATTTATCTCATCCCCTTCAGGCCAATGCCATGCTAAACACTCGTCATAGGGTTATCCACTGGGTTTTTGCTACATCATAAAAAAACAAAATTCAAGTATATTGTCTTTTTACGCCATTGACAGCCATTCTATAAACCCCTTCTATATAACATCGATATTAAAGAACATCGATGTTTTGAGCTCGATTATTACACAGATCAATATGGTTTAGTTGTTGGAAAGCTAAGGGTCCTTTCCGAAGTAATTTGCTGCATAGAATCCGAATCCGGGGTCAGAATTGGCCCATCACGTCAGGATTTTGAGATATATGAGGTTATGTACTTATGGCTATTCGAAGTTACGAAATATATCCCTTCGACGTCATTAGCATTTGCAAATTTTTTGCATCCTGTACATAACTTCAAAAGTAGGAAAAAATGCCGTTTTTCCGGTACATTACCTCATATATCTCAAAATCCTGACGTGATGGGCCTATTCTGACTCCGGATTCGGATTCTACGCAGCAAATTACTTCGGAAAGGACTCTTAGCTTTCCAACAACTAAACCATGTTGATCTGTGTAATAATCGAGCTGAAAACATCGATGTTCTTTAATATCGATGTTATATAGAAGGGACCAATGTCGTAAAAAGACAATATACTTGAATGTTTTTTTTTATGATGTAGCCAAAACCCAGTGGATAACCCTATGACGAGTGTTTAGCATGGTTTTGGCCTGAAGGGAACTGCTTAAACTGAAAACTCTGTTTCACTCTTCTGATTTTGGTCGAAGATATAAATTGCCTTAAAAAGATAAACATTTTCAATGAGAGAATGTAAAGTTGAACGGCCTGTCTCCGGCGGAAAAAATATGAAATGGGCGTTTAATATTAAAGGATGAATCTAGAGCGACTCAAGAAAGGATAACTAGAAGGAATATGTCCATATTTCCTATATGATTCTTCTGTATTGAAAGATATATTTTCGCAATTCATCAAACAATTTTTTTTTCCAAAAGCTTACTCGACAATAAATAGAATTTGCAATTCAATTCACATATTTCGGTATAATCATGTTTCGCTAAAACCAAACAATAAATATTTCAGAGAATTTCAGAATAAAAGAAAATACAATTCCAACTCGCGTTACACCCAATTGTGTACAAGGAAGCAGAACTGTCCAAAAAAAAAAGCACGACAGAAACACGAACGAATCAAGTCAATTTGATTTACTAAAATATCCTCTGCTAGGACAAAAAAAATTGGAAACAAGCGCCATTCGGAATAAACATATGCTCCTCAAAAGTAAATACACAAATAAAAATATTGCCCCCGACATCCTAAGTACAAAAGAAGAGAGATCAGATGGGCAACGCTACAGGAGCAGGAGTAGGAGCAAGAGTAAGAACCGGTAAGCCCGGTACACAAAGCATCGCCATTTCCTTCTATAACCAAACGAGATTTTGCTGTTATTGCTACTAAATAAAGCTAAAAATTCCCGTGTACACAAAGGAAACATGACGGCTGAAGGGATGCAAAAAGCTCAAAAACAAACTTTTTACTGAGACATACAGTGCAAGACAGTTAAATATGTGAGGGATGAGAGCATGAAGAATCGCCTTTTGCAGGATTCAAACAGGATGCAGAAATATAGAGGCAAAATAAGATGGCAAGGATGAATAAAAAAAAAAACACCAACAACAAAGCAGTTGCAAGCAAGCCACTTAATATTCAGGAAGCATTCACGCTCTAGAGTCGGTCGTCTTCCTTGAAGGAGTTTGAGTTTTGAGACAAACGGCAAGAAGCGCAAGCATTAGAACTGTCTTTAAGGACACCTCTGTACTACTTGCAATTGTAAAACGGGGGGCCCGATGGGGAATAAGGTCTGCATAGAAAGCGTGCACGAGGCTCCCAGTACAATGATAAAATTTATGTCTTATCATAAAACATTTTTGTAGCTCTTTCAACTTATTTTGATGGTGGCATAAATTTGTTTATATGCGCATAACTTGTTCTCTCCGGCTCAAGTGTGCTTTGAACATGAAACTCGCTGGCTGCATCCGTTACGGGTTAAAAAGTGATTCGAAACGAAATATATGCGAAAATGTATTTGAATTTCAATGAAATTCAGGAGATTTGTAAGCTTTTAGTGTTTACTTGAATGCACATTTTTGCACGTTTTTAAAAGGTATGAATCATATTTATATGACGCTTTTGGGTACAAAATAAATTCCTGCCGAACATTTTAGGTCGGCTGTTTTTCCTAATACAAATCGATTAAATTTAGATAGTCTGCTCTTTGTGAAAAAAGTGTTGTTTAATAAAGGATACATAGTGAAAAAAACATCGAAAATATATGGTCATGCCCTACCGCGAATTGAAATTACATTTCCAAGTGCTTTAACTAGGGAACTCATACCATGCATTATAGAAGAATCTTTAGGGAATCTAAGGATAATAAAAGGGTAATGAAACGCATTCACACTTGATTTGATTAGAGGTGTGAGGTTCTCAAGCGCCGCGGCCACTGGGGCCTATTGTGCTAACCGTCTGAACTCCTTATAGTAAGCCGGTCCCTCTGAAGAGGTTCAACAGCTCCCGCCGTTGGCAGTCATTCAGCTCGCTCGGTACCAGGGCTGCTTTCCCAAATAGGCTAAATCTGCGCCTGGCCACTGCAGGGCATTCACATAGTACATGTGATGGGGTCTAATCATCCTCCAGACAGAGTCTGCAGGTGGGGTCGATGGCTCTGCCTATCCTCACCAGGTGCTTCCTCAGCTGACAGTGGCCGGTAAGTAGGACAGCCAGAGTCCTAACATCCGACCTGCTTAGTTTGAGGAGCTCCATGGATCTACCCGGCGACGGTGAGGGCATAAGGCTTCTTGAGTGAGCGTGTCCCTCACTATGCTCCCCTGACTATTCCCCTATGCTCCTCATTTGCGCGGTTTGCTATTAGCCTTTTAGGCGTGCAGAGAGGAATTCCACAGACCGGCTCCGGCCCTATAAAAGAGGTATTAGACCCCTTTCAAGCAAGTTCGTCTGCCTTTTCATTCCCCGTGTAGCCCTGATGTCCCGGCATCCAGATCAAGTTTACTTGATTAGTTCTACACAGTTCATCTAGGCTCCTTTGGCATTCCCACACCAGATTAGATCTGGTGGTAGATGAAGCAGTTGCTTTGATTGCAGCTTGACTTTCCGAGAATATTTAGATCCTTTTGTTTTTATAGGCTCTTCTTAGGTTCTCGTAGGTACATGTCAGTATGGCGAAGATCTCAGCCTAGAATACCGTGGTGTACTTTCCCAGGGCCAGGGTGATAAACTGAATCGAGGAGAGCCACCACAGACCCCTGCCCCAACACCTGATTCAGTCTTGGATCCATCCGTATACCATACTATTCCCCTGGACGGACAGCTGGAAGCGTCCAGGTCTCACGATTTTCCACCCGTATTAGGGGTGGTTGAAATGGTGAGAGTCTGATCAGTTAACATGGCCAACTCAGGTGTGGCTTCAAGAATCTCCCTTATTGTCGTGTGGCCCTTACCTTTGTTTCCCCCCAAGAAGACCTGCTCCCTCTAGTTTGTAGGCCGCACATAGAGCTAGGCTTTATACCTCTCTATGAAGAGGTATAATGTTTAGCATGGTCTCGAGTGCAGCCGTCGGCGACGTGCGCATGGCTCCAGTGATGCATAGGCAGGCCATACGTTGCAGTCTGCTAAGCTTAGTCCTAATCACATTAAGTTTTGCTCTGTGCCACCATTTAATCGCTCCATAAGTTATCATGGGCCTCATTATCGATCTATAGATCCAGAGCATTGTGCTGGGTTTAAATCCCCAGGTGGTCCCGCAAGCTCTACGGCATGTCCAAAAAGGACTTCCGAGCTTTTTCCACGGTTATATCTAGGTGCAGGTTCCAGTATAGCTTGGAATCCAGGATCACCCCCAGGTACTTCACCTGATCCTTGAAGGGTAGCGCTTTGCCCAAGAAGGTCGGTTCAGTCAGACCCATCGTGTTCCTCTTCCTAGTGAACGGAACGACGACCGTTTTGTCAGGGTTGACTTTGCCACGATCCAAAAGTGGCTTAGAATCGCGTGAGATTCCGGGCAAAAACGAATCGTAGAAAATTTTCGGGCAAAAACGACTTAACTACTTAACTGCATTAACTTTGCATTACTTTTTGTAGTTAAATCGTTTTTGCCCGGAAATGTTCTACGATTCGTTTTTGCCCGGAATCTCAAGCGATTCGTTTTTGCACGGAACATTTTCTAAGCCACTTTTGCCCGAACCTTATAAATAGGTCACTTTTACTGTAAGCCCGTCAATTAGTCTTTCATGTGGGTACTTCACATCTTTTAGCAAATAATCAAAATGCATTCTAAAAGTTTCGACAAAGAGAGGTGGAAGCCGCTGATACACTGCGTTATAACACCGACGATTCCATCGATCCGAAATGGGAAAGGGCGAATGTGTGTTTTGTGAGTTGCGGTGCAGAACACGTGCTACGATTAGAGAGCGGAAGACGACCATGGTTCACTGGCGCTACATGGTCTAAAATACAGGAACGGAAGCAGATTAAAGATAACTTCAATTCTCCAACCGACGTTGCAGTTAAACAGCATCTCAGAACTACCAATCTCTACAGAAAGGTGTTCCTAAAGAAGTGTAAGACATAACAAGCGCTAATACATCAACACACTAACAGAAAAGACAGAAGAACCGGCCTACAGCGGTGACATTGGAGATCTTTACAAGATTGCCAAAAAACTGGCAGGAAAGACTTTTACAACACAACACCCTATAAAAGATATTAATGGATGGATTTGTTGAAGTCATAAACAACACCTTTGGACCGTCGAATACCTCGCCTGATTGATGGAATACCAGTGGAATTACTTAAGGCGGATCCCACTGCTGCGGCTGATATTCTTCTCCTCGTAATCCAGGAGTGTTGGAACACCGGGCGCGGTATCTGTTTTTTAACTGCAGTCTCTAAATTTATGGCTAAAGTGATCTTACTGCGAATCAAGAACACAATCGAGTGCAGGCTTTCATGAGGGTTCCTTCTGCAGCGATCACATCAACACCCTCCGAGTTATCATCGAGCACTCCGCCAAATGGCGGTCCCCGTTACATCGTCGATTTTGAAAAGGCGTTTGATAGCGTTGATCGCGAATATATATGGGCAGCTTAGGCATCCCAGAAAAAATTATCACCATCATAAAGGAGCCCAATGGCAGTTCCTACAAAACGGAAAACTATCGGACCCTTTCCAAGTACTGAATGGAGTAAGACAAGGATGCATACTGTCACTTGATCGACAATAATGACGTATTGTGTAACCCCCTAGACGACTATCCATCGCGAGGTATTAAATGGGAAACTCCTTAACCAACTTACACACCTGAACTATATCGACGATGCATGTCTCCTATCCAACAAACAGAGTCATGTGGCCCAAATGCCCGAAGCCATGAACTGGGCTTAAGATCAAACCAAACTTATGAGCTTCGAGTCCAGGATACAACATGAAATTTATCTGGAAGAGCAACCAATAGAGCAAGTGGATAAATTTTGCTATCTCGGAAGCATAGTTACAGCGGAGTTTAAGCTGGTGTATAGCTTCGCAATAAGAAGGCTGGAGCCGCATTTAATACTCTTGCTGAGATCTGGCGCAATAACAACATCTCACAATACTCCGGATCTTCGAGTCGAACGTAAAATCTGTTTTCTTGTACGCCTGTTCAACATGGAAAAGACTTGTCAAATAACATCTAAGCTAAAAGCCTTTGTGAACCGGTGTCTCCAGCGCATCCTTGACATTACCAACGAAGACCTACACAGGCTTACACGCCAAGACGGGATAAACATCAGTATTCGCAGGCGAAAGTGGCAACACACTTGGGAGAGAGCCAAACAACATCGTACAGCAGGCTCTAGATTGGAATCCAAGTAAGGCGTTGAATTTTGCGACCACGCAACACATGGAGAGGATCTATCGAGAGGGAAGGTATTCAGACCAACAAATCGTGGCCACATTTACAGGCATCGAAACAAAATCGGACCAGGCAGAGAGTCGGTCTAATAGACGCCCTATGCCATACAAGGGGTTAAGGGAACCAGAGAGAGAAGCAGATTTTTAAGAAACTAAAAACACATTTCGGAACAAACAAAATGCAATGGTTCTAATATAGCACCTTGTGGCACAGTATTATCGCGTCTGTCATTTACATGAGGGATATGTATTTTTTAGGAATCAGGAACAAAATTTATAAAATATTTGATGTACCAAAACCTGGAAGCAATCAAATATTATGAATGTGCGATCGTATACGAACAGGTAAATTCTGTAATCTTAAAATTCTATCTATATTTATTAGGATTAAAACTTGGTTATAAGTTACTTTCAAATACATACCGCGCAGACCTCTCAACCCACTAAAGTGCTACAATTACAATTTAAAAGTGCTCCTAATCTCTTTCAATTTCAGTTACCGCAAATAAACAAAAAGTTAAAATCAAACACAAACTGACAAAAACGTTGTCTTAGCTTGGCTCAAAATCACTGTAATTCCAGTATTTACTACCTCGCCCAGGATTCCCTCTTCATGTTTTTCCAGCTTTTATATGAGAACAAAATTTATTGCATGAAAAAGAGGATTAGCCCCGCATTGCACTTCGTAGGTGTATTACCTTTCGTTTTGCACTATCGTTTCGTCTTCCTAGATTGAACAGAAAATTTTCCCTTCAGTCCACCCAAAGTACGAGGGTAAGGAGGACCGTCACAGGAAAATTGCTATAGAATGTAGCACATGGGGTTGAATCAAGTAAAACAGTGTAGCAAACGATACTTTTTTTCATTCTTGCCTTCCCCCACCCCTTTTTTTTTGGATTCGAAAAACACTCATAAAAAAGTCGCTGACCTATATCGAGCTCTAATTTCCTCTGGACTTGCACAGCACAGAAAAGGAAACTGAAATGCCAGGAAAATTGCTTTTGGTGGCATAAATTACTCCCCTTGGTCTCTCGGTTAAATACGAGGTCAGATGGGAACAGGATAATCTGATTATTGATTTCCTGCTTAAGTGGTCTCCTATTTATGTCACGCTGCTGAATATAATTTTGCAGATTTCAAAATTATAAAAAAAAAAAAAGTTTCTCATCCAGAGATATAAATTGTACCAACTGAACGGGAAAAAATGTTTCATTCTTTAGTTGTTGGAACTGGCGGAAAGTGTTTCCGCCCGTTGAGATAACATTTGCCATCCGAATTATCTTAACAAGATCTGATGGCTTTTTTCTTTCGGCTTTTATTTCCCTTTTTTTTCTGAACAGATATTTTTGCAGGAGAGAATTTAAATTTTTAATGGAATATTCATCGGTTGATGCAGTTTTATTAAAATTTGGCGTGTAAAATCACTGAATTTATTTGATTTACTCACTGAATTTTTTGCTTCGATGTTTAAATTTATTTTAAGTTAATAAAAAATGTGCAAAACTTGTTTAAGGTCTGATGGATAATTTTACTTTAGCGGGTAAAAGTCCTCAAGGGTTTAATCGTTTTTATCTCAGATTTTGTAAGAATATGGTAGAGGTGACGAATGCAACGAAATGGTTTAAGAACCTAGAAGACCTCGTAATGGCTATTTATTTATTTATTTACATAGTTTCATCATAGGCTGATTACTCAACAACTGAAGCGAAAGCAAAATTGAAAGTGGAAGCGAAAAAAGATAGAAAAAAGCAAGAATAAAAATAACAATAGCAAACGAAAACAACAATAGACTGAACATAACGATCCAAATATACTTATCAAAACACCTACAAATTAAAATATGAAGAAAAGAAAAGAAAAGTTTATAAACTAAATAAAAATATAACAAGTCCTAGATCTGTTGCGCATATCCTTTAGGGAGTCCAAAGAGAGTTGCCCAAGTCTTTCTTTATAAGCGGGGAGAATCAAGGAGTTATTCCATGGAAGGCCACTCAATGTAAATTTGAGGAACCTGCGCTAACCAGCCTCAATACGCATAGGACGGAGACCCAACGGAACAAGCATACTCTAAAACGGGCCGGACGAAGGAACAAAAGAGAAGCTTGGTGATAAAGGGATTATAAAATTCCTTAGACCATCTCTTAACGAATCCCAAGGAAATGTTGGCCCTGTTAACAATGTAATTGATGTGATCGATGAAAGACGAATGTGGATCAAAAATAACATCAAGATCGCTTACTATATCCGGTCATACATCAAGTCATACATCAATGGGTGCTTCTTGAATACGAGACAAGCGCACATTTATCAACGTTCAAGGGCAAATTGTTCGCAATACACCAAGAATTAAAAGATTGAAGATCACAGTTCAGCGTAAAACAATCGTTGAAGTCAGAGACAACACGAACAATTTTAGCATCGTCAGCATAACATAAAATTTTCGAGTTCGCTAAGATGGAGGCCATGTCGTTAATAAAAATAATAAATAGAAGCGGACCCAAATGGCTGCCCTGAGGCAGCCCGGAAGTTACCGAAATTTCACGAGAGAAGGAACCGCGAAACAGAACACGCTGTGTTCGATCGGAGAGATAGGAAGAAATTCATTGGACGAAAACAGATGGGAAAACCTAACATAGTAGGCTTCGAAAGAAGTAACTTGTGGTCAATGCGATCAAAGGCCTTACTTAAATCGGTATAAATACAATCAACCTGTGCACCAGCCTCAATGGCGGAAATTCAATAATTAGAGAACTCCACAAGGTTAGCAGTCGCTTATCTGCCTTTAATAAAACCGTGCTGGAAGAATCCAAAGAACGGTTTACAGTGAAAAGTAAGGACATCACAGATCATTGCTTCGAAAAGCTTATGGATGGCAGACAAATTAGCAATAGGCCTATAATTAGAGATATCATCCTTCTTACCCTTTTTATGAAGAGGAAAAATGGTAGACGATTTCAACAGTTTGGGAAAAATACCGCAGGACAAGGACAAGTTAAACAAATTAGAAAGTTCAGGAGTAAGATAGTGGGCACAATTCTTTAGGACAGACACGGGAACACCATCGGGACCGGGTAAAAAAACTGTTGGACAACTTCTTAATATGCATCATAACTGAAGCATCGTCAAAGAACAAATCCTTAACCGATAAGGAGGTCGGGGGATAATTCCCCAAAAAATTAAAATCTCCTAAACTAGTATCACAGTTATTTGTTGAGATGGCGGCTCCAAACAAGTTGGCTGCAGTCAAAGGGTCATCGGTGCGCCAATCAACAAGGCGCATAACAGAGGGGAAGCCACCGCTCTTACGCTTAATATTAATAAAGTTCCAGAACCTTTTTTGATTAACAAAGATGGACCGCCCGGCCTCAGTAAGATAATTCCGATATGCAAGCTCGGACTCAGAAGTAAAACGACCACGCAGATCCGAGAATATAAGATAATCTTCGTCACTACGAGAGAGGCTGAACCTCCTCCAGGCCTTGTTTTTTAAGATTTTTAAGATATTTTATAGACGAGTTAAGCCAAGGTCGAAAAGAGTTAGGGTTCCTAGAGCGAGATACGAGCTACATGGACTTGTTATTATTATTTCGAATTAATCCTTTTAACTCAGAAGGCGCACTTCTTAGGCAGAAGCCTAGAATCAATTGACCTATTCGCCAGAATATAACAATATATTGCGGCGAATGAGGTTCCCATACCAACATGCAAAAAAAACATTAGTGAACAGAAAACCAAAACACGCCCACACACAATAATCAGGGGTACACAGACAACAGAGATCGTTACAGAAAATCCTGTTGCTATCTCGGAAGCATAGTAACAGCAGGCGACGGAGCTGAAGCTAATCTACAGACTCGCATCAATAAGTCTCGAGTTACATTTAATGCTCTTGTTGACATATGGCGTAATAACATTTCCAGTTGTACAAAACTCTGGATCTTCGTAACAACATCGCATAACAGGCTCGAGATTGGAACCCGAGGAAGACACCGAATTCGCCGACCGAATACATGGAGAAGAGCCGTAGAGAAGAAAGGTACCCAGATCATCAAATCGTGGCCACAGTTGAAGGCTTTGGCGCCGAATCGGTTTAGTAGACACCCTATACCCCACACGCGGTTAAAGGAGCCAGAGAGAGAGAGAGAGAGAGATCCCTCTAAGATAAGAAAGGCAATAAATCCGACATCCCGAATTATCGACTTATTGCCAACTAATGTTTATTGGCAAAGTATTTGACACCATTGTCTGTGACCTGCTTTATATCCATTTTAAACCTCTTTCCAGATTTCATTAAGGCTTTTGACAGAATCAATCACAAGGCTCTCATTCAGAAGTTATATGCTCTGAAAAGGAGGTTTTAATCTTCGTTAATTGGTTGCGTTAATATTTGTATGGTCCTACGCAATTTGTTTTAGTTCATAGTGTACCCTCTGACGAAATTGACAGCTCCTCAGGCGTGCTTCGGGGTGCTTTTTATCATCTATGTCAATGTATCTTTGATCCTAACTGACTCGAGGAGTCTCTCTTACGCTGATGTTGGCAAAAACATCCGTGTCGTGTTAAACGATAGGGAATGTGCCCTTTTAAATTCTGACTTAGAGGACCATGCTAACGCATCAAAGGGTTGTCCCCTGGGATTTGGCCACATCGTATTAAAAATGACGAGAGTCCATTGAGCAGACTTGGTTTTCGTGCTTAACACTAAATTTTCTTTTGAGGATCAAGTTGACGCTGTTGCCAGTAGGGCTGGAAGTAATCAGCTATTTGACGAATATGCAAACAAATAAAAAATTCCGGCATTCGAAACTATGCTGTATATTTTCCTACCGGACATCCTTGATATATGTATGACTGATAGTAGTGACTTAGGACTGAAACCGACATAGGAAATTGAGCTTGGCAGCATGCTCAACATATATACTGGAGAAAATCTGGGTAATAATACAAACTATACCAGCCCAGTATTCAATTCATGAAAAGGCGTCTCCATCGATATCAGAGGAAATTAAATTTAAGGAATTAACCCTTCTAACACAGAAGCGCACTTCTTTGGTAGGAGCCCAGAATCAATTCACCTATTCCATCAAATTGATGAAATGAGGCTCCCACACCAGCATGCAGAGGAACAAATAACAAAAAAAAGGAACAGGAAGAAAACAAGCAAGGAAACCCCGCATGGACCACGCAAATAGAGAGTCACGGGAGCACAGAGAATAGATAGTTCTTAAAGAACAACTTACTAAGAGTTAAATCAAAATTAGAACATGTATTAACAGCCCTACATAAACGGTTAATAGGTTCATGCATGCCATAATTAGTTGTCGATGGTTCAACATGCAGTAAAGGCAGTCTTCGAAGGTTATGTTGGGATTGTCTGAAGGAAACCTTTCTAACAAGCAAACCCGAGTCAATATTGGAGTTCAAGAGCTGTTGAATAAAGCCCAAGTCAGCAACCCTGCGCCTTTTATCGAGCGAGTGCAAACCAATCCGGAGGCGGTCGGTGTAGGGCGGGAATCTAAGCGGATCGTTCCATGGGAGCTCTCTTAACGCAAATCTAAGAAAATTACGCTGCACCGATTCGATACGCTTGGAATGAACAGCGTAGTAAGGCGACCAGACCTGAGATGCATACTCAAGAATAGATCTAACTAAGGAGCAGTATGAATGAATCAAGGTTGGTATATCCGAGAACTCTCTAGACCAACGCTTAACAAAGCCCAAGATGAAACTGCCTCTGGACACGACATAGTTAATATGCAGAGTAAAGTCAAGCAAGAACGAATAGTAGAGGGCCGAGTTGACTGCCTTGTGGTACACCAGATGAAGCCCTGAAGATTCTAGAGGAAGCGCCACAGAGTGATACTCGATATGACCTGCCTCTTAGATAGGAGGAGATCCAGTCAAGAAGAACAGGGGGAAACCCAGCCTTCCGAGTTTAAATATAATTACGGAGTGAGGGAGTTTATCAAAGGCTTTACTGAAATCCATGAATATGCAGTCAGTTTGCATGCCTCGCTGGAAGCCAGAAATAACGTGGGAGGTAAATTCAAGAAAGTTAGTAGTCGTTGATCTACCGGGCAAAAACCCATGCGGATTGGGAGAGATAACTGGAGTAAGAATGGCAGCGGAACAGGATTTGACGAAGGCTGGAGGGATACCGTCAGGAACAGAGGAAAAGTCCGATATAAGTTCATTGGTTTTTTTCAAAAAAGGAGAGGCATGCGACCCCTCTAACTACAGACCAATTGCACTAACCTCGATCATATCCAAAGTTTTTGAATCACTCATCAACTCTCAGTTGTTGACATATCTAGAAAATAACCATCTTATCAACGATTGCCAGTACGGTTTCCGCGCTGGCCGCTCAACCGGAGACTTATTAACGGCTCTAACGGAGCGTTGGAATCATTGTCTCCATAATTTCGGTGATTCCGAAATCGTCGCTCTTGCTATTTCAAAGGCTTTTGATAGAGTCTGGCATGCTGCCCTTTTAGCCAAACTTCAAACATTTGGTCTGCATCCTACCCTCGTTAAATGGATAGAGAGCTTTTTGTCAGGCCGTTCAATCCGAGTAGTTATTGACGGCGTTACATCTGCATCCCACGAAATAAATGCCGGTGTACCTCAGGGTTCAGTTCTTTCACCAACTTTATTTCTTCTTTTCATCAATGATCTCTTATCCCTTACTCTCAATCCTATTCATAGTTTTGCCGACGACAGCTCCCTTGATTTCGCGTACTCATTTGATTCTGTAATGAATTCACGTGGAAATGCTACAGAAGTCAATCGGGAACGCATGTTTAGATCATTAAACAACGACATTTCTAAGGTCCTCGCTTGGGGCAGAGCAAATCGTGTTACGTTTAATGCATCCAAAACTCAATGCTGTTTAATGTCCCTTAAAAAACGCCCAGTTCACCCCCAACCCATTTCAGTCGACGGAGTGAATATACCCAATTCACCCTCCCTAAAGATCTTGGGTATTGAGATATCCAGCAATCTTAGCTGGACTGATCATATATTTGCAATCGCTAAAAGTGCGATGAAATGTTTGGGTTTTCTACAGAGATGTAAGAAATATTTCACCCCACCCGACTTAGCGTTGATCTACAAGTCCCACATTAGGCCTAGACTTGAATATAATTCCCATATTTGGGCAGGGGCAGGACACACCGCATTGTCCGCGTTAGACAAAGTTCAGCGTAAGGCTGTTAAACTTATTGGCG
This sequence comes from Leptarthrus brevirostris, assembly GCA_964036015.1. Classification (NCBI taxonomy): domain Eukaryota; kingdom Metazoa; phylum Arthropoda; class Insecta; order Diptera; family Asilidae; genus Leptarthrus; species Leptarthrus brevirostris. Next base: position 15,974,328 of record OZ038373.1, read on the forward strand.
ATTCCTCAATCTCTGAGGGCCTTGACTCTCTTGAGCATCGACGGAATGTCGGTTGTCTCTCACTCTTTTATCGCTATTTCCATGGCCATTGTTCTAACGAAATCGCTAGCCTGATTCCTTGTAGACTCATTACAACGCGCGATACAAGATCTACAAGTCGCTCCCACCCCTTTACTCTCCGGGTCAAATTTGGACGTACCGTCAAATTTCGGGAATCTTTTCTTAGCAGAACAACACGAATGTGGAACAGTTTACCATCTTCTGTTTTTCCCTCGTCTTATGAGCCTGAAACTTTCAAACGGGGCGTACATCGACACCTCCTTCACTCAACCTCCTAACCCATTTCCCTCATCCTTAATTCCTTTCCTGCCAAGGCTGTGCTTTAGCATCATAGGGCATCCCCTGAGCTTTGGCAACATCATATATAAAAAAAAATAAAAAAAAAAAAAAAAAAATTAATAAGATCCCGTGATATAAACGGTAAGAAATCGGATGAAGTGGGACGATCCAGAATATGATCAAAATTACTCAAAGCAATGAAGGATAACTGCATTGCAAACGCTGCAGCGTTCTTCTACATGGGTGGATCAAAATCAAATTTAGTGCAGGGACAGGGATATACTCAAAGTCGCAATATTGCAGTATGTTTCAGGCGTAAATTACAATGTAACTAATGACAGGGTAATAAAAATATATTAGAACTGACAAAAAGACGCTGAGCGCTCCAATACTATTGGGTGTCAGTACACACAGTATTACAATCAGCTTTGCTCCGAGACATAGTGAGACTCGGCAAAATGAGGACTCATTAGCCAGGGAGTTCTAGGCGAGACTGTGTACACACTGCGCTAGTCCGCTCCCTAAAGTCTTTTAAGAATGAAATTTACCTAAATGTCGTTAAATTGATATTTAACCGTCCATTTTAAAATTACAGAGAGGGTTCAGTCCTACGTAGTCGATTCAACGGTTTGTAGAGGTTTAGAGCCTTTAACAGTTACTTTTCCGACAAGTGCTTAAACAGTAAGTACACCATGGCAACACCAAGCGGTCTGTAAAATGGGTGAAAACCCACTGCAAGGTTTCTTTTTAGATAAATCTAAGCAAAAGATCTTGTTGAAATTAGTTTTTTTACGATGTGGTTAAAGACTAAGGGACAACCCTTTGATACATTAGCATTGCTTTGGCCGGAAAGGAATTAGGGTAAGAGGAATGAGAAAACATTGTTTTTGCATTGCTACAAGCTAGACAACAGCCTAGGGATAGAGTGGATTTTTTAAATTCTATTTTTAAAAACCCACGGGGAGATAGAGTCTCGAACCCGGGAACCATTGCTTGGTGGTTGTGCCTTGATTTATTCTTGACGAGAATGCTATAGATAAGAAGACTTACTGTAATAACATCGAAGAAATGAATAGCTAGGTAGGAGCTGTCACTGAAGAGCCGGAAACTATCTAAAAGCTAGTCACTCAGAAAGGCCTTCCACGTGCGTACTTAGGCAGAGTCCGAGCAGAGGCGGTAAGATGTAGTCTCCTCATCGTTGTCTCTGCAACTTCTGTAGAAGTCCTCTGAGAAGGGTCCAAATCTCTTGTTGTGTGTACCAATAAAGCAGTCACCAATAAAACAGCTATCAACGAACACCCTATGACTACGTCTATCACGTAGAAATGCATAATAAACGTTAATCTTTTCTTCCGACTCGATGCCACTCGAGTAACACTATAATCGAGCCAACTTCTCGCAATTTATCCACTATCGACAGTTCACATCCACCCATTTCGATCTATTTTTGTTACGATGGTTCTAATATCGTTGACCCCAACGTAGATCAGTACGTTCCTGATTTTAAAAGGGCGGACTTCTCTGACCTTTCAAAAAGGATCCTCTCAATCGATTTGCCATCCCTTTTTTGTGTTTTATGAAAGGATTTATGATCTCTTTAATTTATATGTACCATTCAAGCGGTCGAGATCATCCTGTCATTCTCCCCCGTGGTATACTAGGGAACTACGGAGTCTTAAGAATAAAAAAAATAAGTTATGGAAAACCTACTTGCGCTGTAGAAGCACGTCAGCTTATTCTGAATTCGCATATTATCATGACTGCTTTTTAGCGTTATCTTCATCCTTATATAGGGAATACCTTGATAATACTCGCAGTAACTTACATAATGATCCTCGTACCTTTTTTAAATTTGTAAATTTGAAGAAGAAAACTAATAATTATCCATCTACAATGTGGTATAATGGATCCTCTAGTTGTAACGCGCCCGATATTGCCGATAACTTTGCATTGTTTTTTGAAGGCGCCTTTTCACCAGACAACTTTGTCCCTTCCGCGGAAGATTTTGGCTATATCCAAAACCGTCCCGCTGCCTCCATTGCTTTACCCATTATATCTCGTGATATTATCTTGAATGGTATCAAGGAGCTTAAACTAGACTTTTCCTCTGGTCCTGATGGTGTTCCACCCGCATTCTTGAGATCATGTACTGATGCCTTACTCACTCCATTGGAACTCATCTTCAATAAATCTCTTCAGGCCGGTAGATTTCCTACGTTATGGAAGAGCTCCTTTATAATTCCTGTTTATAAAAAGGGGCACAAAAACCTTATAATAAATTATAGGCCAATCGCGAAGCTTTCCTGCATACCCAAATTGTTTGAATCTGTTATATATTCACAGCTTGTTGGGCAATGTAAGGGGTTAATCTCATCTAATCAACATGGCTTTCTGCCTGGTAGATCGACGACAACTAACCTACTAGAATTTACATCCCACATTATCTCTGCCTTTCAACTAGGTCTCCAGACTGATTGTGTCTATACCGACTTCAGCAAGGCATTTGATAAGCTCCCTCACTCCGTGATTATGCTTAAGCTTGAATGGTTGGGTTTTCCGCCTTTATTGCTCGACTGGATCTGCTCTTACTTAAAAAATAGGACTTACCGTGTCTCTTTCCGTAATACTTTATCCAGAGTCGTTAGGGCTTCATCTAGCGTGCCGCAAGGTAGCCATCTGGGGCCGTTGTTGTTTATTCTTGCCATTGACGACATAGTCACTCTGATTAAGCACTCCAAATTTTTAATCTACGCAGACGACATGAAGATTTTCTCATGCGTTAGAAACAATTATGATTCTTCCTGCATTCAGGATGATTTGAATACTTTCAGGGGTTGGTGTGCCTCAAATGGACTGCAACTTAACCTGGATAAATGTGAAGTTATGTCATTTTCTAGGAGCATCAATCAGCTCGTTTTTGATTATACCTTTGCGGAAACTACTATCCGTCGTGTGGAATCCGTTACTGACCTTGGGGTAAAGCTAGACAAAAAACTCGATTTCACTCTTCACATAAATCACATCGTATCTCGCAGTAATTCAGTCCTGGGTTTTGTTAAGCGGTGGGTGGTCAAGGGAGTTTTCTGATCGACAGAACCTAATCCATTTATTTTGTTCTTTAGTTAGACCAATTCTCGAGTATGCATCTCAGGTTTGGTCTCCTTGCTATGCTGTTCATTCTAGACGCATTGAGTCGGTGCAGCGGAACTTTGTTAGGTTCGCACTATGGGACCTCCCGTGGAATGATCCATTAAGGCTTCCTCCTTATGAGGATCGCCTCCGACTGCTTAAAATGCACTCGCTGGAGGAACGACGTAGAATTGCTGACCTAGTATTTATTCACCAGCTTTTGAACTCGAATATAGATTCTGGCACTCTCACAAGTTTGGTTACTTATAAGCATACCCCGTATAGCTTAAGGAGATTGCCTTTACTACATGTTATCCACTCTCGATCTAACTATGGTATGCTTGAGCCTATTAACCGCATGTGTAGGGCCTATTTTTGACCTGGCTCTTTCTAAGGATGTGCTTAAACGTTCTCTGTTATCTCTGCACCCCTGATTGTAGTGTTTGTTAGTGTTTTGGATTTTTACTAATATTTTATTGCATGGGTTATGGGAGCCTCATTCGCCTCAATATATGTTATATTCTGGTGAATAGGTCAATTGATTCCAGGCTTCTGCTTGTGAAGTGCGCCTTCTGAGTTAGAAGGGTTAATTCTATTTATTTATTTATTTATTTATTTAAAAAATTTGCAGTTAGAGCTCGTCAAGAATCCATCCTATTGCATGACAACGGGAGATATGATGTTGCAATTCTTCAGGAAACAGAAAAGTATTATCCCAAATATTCAAAGTTCACTATAATTGACGGGCTGAGAGTAAAAGTTACCTATTTATAAGGTTCGGGTAAAAGTGGTTTAGAAAATGTTCCACGCAAAAACGACTTAACTACTTAAATGCATTAACTTTGCATTACTTTTTGTAGTTAAATCGTTTTAACCCAGAAATTTTATACGATTCGTTTTTGCCCGGAATCTCACGCGATTCGTTTTTGCGCGGAACATTTTCTAAGCCACTTTTACCCGAACCTTATAAATAGGTCACTTTTACTCTCAGCCCGTCAATTGTGCTTATCTATACCAACTGAGCGACCAACTTGTTCCAGTTTGAAAAAAACATCACACTTTTCTTTCGCTTAAAAGTGTGATGTTTTTTTCAAACTGGAACAAGTTTTATACAAAGCTATAGAAGACTTTCGATTCAAATATTACCCATCCGAACTCAGGGTAAAGTATATTTATATTTTCTGCAATGTAGTTTTGGTATGCTATTCGACAAGCAAATCTTTGATTACGAGTAACACGAAAGCAAAAAACAAATATCACATCTTCCCCCAAAATCCCACAGTGGTCCTATAAATCAACAAAAATGATATTAGCTCAGGTATACTTTCAGCTACTACGTGCCAATTTTCCTTTGCCCTTTACCAAGTGAAAGTAAAAGAGGAAAATAAAGAAAAAAATCTGCTCATGAATTCACACGGCATATTGGCGCCCTTATTTGGTTCCCAGGTCAGCCCTCATTTACATTGGCATCAATATTCCAAGTATCGGTCCTAGTTCTGGGTTTATTTGGCAAACACTTCGTTAGTTCAAAGATATTGAGATTAGGATCGGGCGAAACATGAACACACTACCCACATAGTGGGAATGAAATCAAGCGGAAGAGAACAAATAGACCGCACTCGCCAGTATATAACGTTGCTGGAATTATAAATCTTTTGCGTATTAACACGACCATGGGAGCTCGTAATAGTGGCATTCTTAAATATTGAGGCTTTGACAAAACCAGTACATAGGAAAATTACTGCCCGAAGAAATTCCTCTGGAGATATTAGTATTCTGTTAAGGAATAGATAAATTTTCTTGCGTTGCTTCAAATTAAACTCTCCCTATTCTCGAAGGGACTGGGTTAATCATAAAACCAAATCAAAGAGCAACCGAATAAAATTAAAAAGTCCTTTTCCTCTACTGCTTAACCTTGTGGCAGGATAGTTATGTGGCTTTCCAAGTAGGAAGACCCGAAACAACGCAATCAGAATTGTAGAATGAAGAAACTGTTTAGCCGGGGACACAAACAGCAAACACCCTTGAGCACAGGGTTTAACGAAAATCTATGCAAATCCCAAGTATCCCTTACTGTCTTGGAATAGAAATTGAGTGAAGGAAACAATTTGGTGATAGCCCTTCAACTTGTCGCCCTCATACACTCGATACACTTCATTCTGGGAGGCTGCGGCTGCCAAACCCTTTTCTAAGGACTTTTAATTACTTTATTTGATTTTGCCATTCGTTTAATTTGAAAAGGATACTCTCGGCACAAGCCGAAGTAAATCTTCAAAGTATGCTTGCCAGTTTATGGACATCTAAATTGCTTTTCTGGTCGTTTCTGCAAATTTGTTGCTTAGATCATGAGGGAAGAATGGGTCCTCTGCTCGAGTATTGAATGGGAAAAGGGGCCCCACTGATAGCTTTGCATACTAAGCAGGATTTGGTTTTGAATTTGTGATGCGGTTTCCACCAGCAGTGTTGGGATATGTATCCAAATTTGAGTGTATTGATTTATACGACAACACAATTAATTTTCGACCATTTATGGAGTATTTTGTTACTCACTTAATGCCAAGCACAAAATTTATTTCGCTTTGGAATTTTTATGGCCGTGCAATTTAACCACAATAAATTTTCCTCAATTTTCAAGTGGAATTTATTAATAAATTCGCCAATTTTAAATAATAAAAGCATGAAATATACACGAATATGTGCAAGATGTGGGTTAACATATTACTATCAAGTATAGGCGAGGAAATTATTTTGATTTTATTATGAAAAGCGCGTAAATTAATGGAAATTCCATGAATTGCAAATGCGGAATTTAGGTTTACATGTGAGTGATAATTTAAATATTAATTATAACCTAAAAATAATATGTGGTAATGAGAATATTTAACAGAAATAAACTCGGAAAAAAGTATTTTCAATTAATTTAGAAAATATGGAAATAAATTTAATGTGTTCACTTGCCTGAGCTGTCCGCACTTAAGCAGCCATTTTTCACGAATTTAACCAAACTGATTGAAATAAAAGTTAATAAATTATCTCGTTCAAGAGAATTATTTTTTAAATATCGAAATTGGCACAGCACTTTGTATTTCAAAATAATTAATTAAAACAAATGCAAAACAAAAACTTAAAAATTGCTTGATCACTTCTGACAGTTGTCACTAAGTACATAAGGCGATCGACCGGTGGAGCTAATAGCGTTTAAGAGAGAATTTAGTCTCCATGAGTGGAGACATTTGCTTGAATTCGTTAAATATGCATTACAGGGTGACAATTATTTAAAATTATTCATAGACTTATTTTAGAAATAAACGCTTAAACTTTTAACGCATTTTTACACTCAAATAATTCTTTCAGTAATATTATTTTTGGTCGAAAGCTGATTGAAAGCTTTTAATGAAATTAGCAACAATATTGATTCGTAGAAAGCGTGTCGAAAGTTATGAACTTAGTAAATTCGTATAAATATTATTTTAAAACTCATTTTAAGAAGAATATACTGATAACTGTGCACTGATAGAAAGATGAGGAGATAATAAAAAATAAATAAAACGAAACTTGTTTAGAAGCAAACCCAAGACGAGTGTTTACAAAAATCTACATTTGCTTTAGTAATATTTTTTTAATACTGTTACGTAAATGGTGCTCTTCGGGCTCGACGGATTAATTAAAACATTTATTTACAGTCACAAATGTTCATAATTTTTATTCAATCTACTAATTAATTCGATGCACAATTGTCTTGACAATACTTCTTCACAATATACCGTTTAAACTTATTACTTCACTGATTAAAATACAACTAACTCTTCGCAGTATCACATGTACTCTTTGCAGTCTAAATCACGAGTAAACTTACCAGACTGCTACTCAGTCCTATTTATGCTACTTAGCTTAATTCTAGAAAGTTCTAGCAGCAATTTCGGTTATTCATTTTCACCACAGGTTCGAGTCAGCCTTGACTTTATACGGCATCTGACGTTTATCTGGTTTCCGAAATTCGGAACATGCGCATTGTACAACTTGATTTCGTTTTCATCACATAGCCTATGCCAGTCTAAAGTGCATGTTATACTGCCCCCCACTTAGAACTGTTCGTCCCGAACAGTTGTATCTCCTTGGTATGCCTTTAAGCGGTCAATGTGCACGATCTTCGTTTTGTCTTTCGGTCCCCGCTGTATCCTTTGCACTACATCGTTGATGCGCGTAAGGATCTTGTATGGTCCTTCCCACTACTGTTGAAGCTTCGGTGATTTTCCTTTTCGTCGCCGCGGGTTAAATAGCCAGACGAGGTCTCCTTCCCTGAATCCGCTAGAATTAGCTCTGATGTCGTATCGTATTTTCATTCTGTCGCTGGATGTCTTAAGGTTCTTTCTTGCCAGTTCATGGATTTCTGCGAGACGCTTCCGAAGTATGGTTATGTATTCTTCAGTGGATTCAGCATCCTTTTCAAGTGTTCCGAACGTCAAATCACTGGGCAGTCGAATCTGTCTTCCAAATACAATTTTAGATGGTGTCTGTCCTGTTGAGTTATGGACCATTCCGTCAGATTGTGGATGAAGTGGTGTTGTCCGCGTCTTTCTTATCCCAAGAATATCGCAAACCTTCTGGAATACTTAAGATTCAAAGTTTCGTCCTTGGTCGGAATGAAGCTGATTGGGGACGCTAAATCTGCATAACCAGTTTGATACTAATATACTTCTGGTCAGTTACTGAAGTAATCCATTACCACTAAAATGTACGGGTTGCCCCGATCTGATTCTGGGAATGGTCCCGCAACGTCAATCGCGATTCTCTCAAAAGGCGCTCCAGCGTTGTATTGCTGCATCGCTCCTCTTGTTTTGATGTAAGATTCTTTGCTACAGGCACTACTAGTACATTTTTGACACCAGTCCTCCACATCCTCCCGCATATGTAACCAGTAGAATCGTTCTCTTAATTTCTCCAAATTCTTATTGACACCAAGATGTCCTCCTGAAGCACCGTTATGGAATTCTTCCAGCACATCCCTTATTTTATTCCTGGGAACCAATACCTGCATCCGGCAAGATGAGTCGTCGGGTGTTTCCTATTTGCGTTTCAATATTCCATCTTCAACAAACAGCGAATTCCATTTCACCCAGTAGCTCTTCAATGTTGTACTTCTGTCGGATATACCTTTCCATTGGGACCTTTCGTCGTTATCCTTCCACGTCAAAATTGAAGAAATATTCTCGTCTTTTAGTTGTGCTGCTTGAAATTCTTCCTTGTTCCATCCTGTCAAGGGTACGACAGTTGTTTTCCTCACAATCACACGGTCGCATTTCGCTTCCAGACTGGAACAGTATTTACAATTAGGCTTACATGGTCGTCGTGAAATGAATCTGCATTTCTATGGGATCTACGCTTAATATGGATTATTTCGAAATCATAGTATTGCAGTCTTTCTAGCCATCTTGCCACTTGTGCTTCAGGGTTTTTAAATTACATCAACCACTTTAGAGCTGCATGATCAGTTCGGAGAGTGAATTTTTGTCCATAGAGCAATTTATGGAAGTGCTTCGGTGCATCAACAATAGCCAGCAGTTCTTTCCTCGTAACGCAGTAATTTCTTTCTTGTTTTGATAGAGCTCTGCTATAGTATGTCACCACCTTTTCGTGCCCGTTTACTTCTTGTGACAGCACAGCGCCAATCCCAACATTACTTGCATCAGTATCAAATATAAATGTCTCACCCGCCTTTGGATAAGTAAGTACAGGTGCATTGCAAAGCGCCCACTTCAGTGCTTTAAAGTTGTTTTCTGCTTTGCTCGTGTTTATCTTTCGGAGGGGGCCAGTTCTCCACTGCAGTTATTTTCTCAGGATCAGTGCTAACTCCTTCTGTTGATACCACATGCCCAAGGTATTTGACCTGGTCTGCAAAGAGCGTATGGTCCAAACGAATGCTTTATCCTTCTCCGTTACTTTATGCAACTTTTTTGCTATATCAGCAAAATTCTTCACAAAGCTTCTGTAATAAGTGGCTAGTCCAAGAAAGCTCCGTAGCTCGTGTTTATCTTTCAGAGGGGGGCCAGTTCTCCACTACAGTTATTTTCTAAGGATCAGTGCTAACTCCTTCTGTTGATACCACATGCCCAAGGTATTTGACCTGGTCTGCAAAGAGCGTACGCTTTTTAGGGCTTAGTTTTAGTTTGGCTGACTTCAGTTTCTGGAACACTTCCCGTAAATTTTCTAGATGTTCTTCAAAACTTCGTCCAATTACAATGATGTCATCCAAATATACCAGGCAGGTTTTCCAAGTTAAACCTCGCAGCACACATTCCATTAAACGCTCGAATGTTGCTGTATCATTGCAAAGTCCAAAGGGCATAACCTTAAATTGCCACAATACGCTTCCCACCGAGAATGCTGTATTTTCCCTGTCATTTGGATCGATCTCGAATTGCCAGTAGCCGCTTTTTAAGTCCAACGTTGAAAACCACTTGGACATCATTTAGACGGCGGTAGTCGACACAAAATCTTGTACTGCCATTCTTTACTTTACTAGCACCACTGGTGACATCTATGGACCTTTCGATTCTTCTATTAGACCTTGCTTACGCACTTGTTTCAACCATTTCGTCTGCTTCTTCTCGCTTTGCAAGTGGTACTCTTCTTGGTGGCTGCTTGATAGGGCGGGCGTCTCCGGTATCAATTTTATGTTGCACTTTACGATATCTCCCTTGACTCAGTTTATTAGACGGAAGTATCATGTTGGTTAGCTTTGAACCGTCCTTCTTTGGCTGTATAGTTTCATCTACGTCTGAATATTCCGATAACACAAGCTCTTCGGCTGGTTCGCCATGACGGAAGACTTTACCTTTCTTTAATTTGATACCTATTTCACGGGAATTTGGGACTCTTACCAAAACTTCTTTCTTTTCATCGATAGTTACTAAACATTTTCCAACGGTGACATTTCTTATTTGTTCTGTTCATTTTGGTTCTACTAGATAGAATCGATAGCTCCCGGGATCACCAAGAACTTTTGCTCGTACCAAGTTTTCTTCATAAGGAGGGTCTTCATATGCCACAATGTTCAGCTTCGAATAATAATTTGATACCAGAGCGGATTTCGCTTATAGACTTTAACAGGAAGTTCGAGGTAGCAATTCCGAACAGGAAGTTCTGGGAAACAAGAACAAAAGAACCTGCAGATACTGTAAACATTTATACAGATGGCTTTAAAATGAGCTCCGGAGTAGGAGTATCAGTGTTCTATCAAGAGCTTAATATCTACTCTTCATACAGACTCTCCAATGACTGTAGCATCTTTCAAACCGAAGTTATGAGTATACGCATGGCGGCAGGTTTGGCTCACAGCCAGCTCACTCACAGGCAACAAGGAGTTCAATTAGTATTTATGTGCACAACGAAGAGGCGATAAAAACTCTAAGTTCTAGCATCAACGGAAATGAAACAGCAGACGTTCTCGCTAAGAAAAGAGCTGCCATAGAGACTCAACAAATACTTCGCCCAATATAAGTTGCTGCCAAATCTCTTAATGATAGGCTGTTTGTTCTTTCGAAAAAAAATGGGAAGAAATCACAACGTGTCGAATCGTGAAGACCATGTGGAAAACCTATAATCAAAAGAAGACTAATTGCCTACTTAACCTATCTCGGGCTCAATGTAGAATTTTGGTCGGGATCTACATCGGCCACTGTCCTACGGGGGTACATACGCTAAGAACTCTGATGAAACTGTAGAGAACCTTCTATGCCGTTGTCCTGCGCTTTTTAGGAAAAGACAGGAGGTATTGATCAATCACTTTATTGAGGGCTAAAAGGGAATCTCGAAGATTATCATGAAAGGAAAGTTCGCAACGGAGACGGGTACTTTTGATGCTAATAGGGCTGCTCTCCGACGATCGCAAAACGAAACTTCTAGGACGTACGGCATCTAATTCGTGGTAGCGCTACGGACTCGATGTGGTCAATGCGAGGCTCTTTCGTCGCCACCGTAACCTAAGCTAACCTTTCAGCCCCCTTTGCGATAAAAATAGTTTTACATTTTTTTTTATTTGCAATATAGTTAGGCAAACCTTATTTAAAACTGTTGCAAATTTTAAGTCGATAGCATTAGTATAGTTGCTGAAATAAGCAGTTGTGATAGACATACAGACAGAGTTCCTTTTTTACCATTTTAGTACGAAACGCTAAAAAGTTTCCCTACTAAAGTTACAAAATAATTTCACTCCAATTAGGCAACATCCTTAAAGGGCGTCTGTTGTGCTTCCTCTTAATCAATGCAATTTTATCGCACTTTCTGCTGTCGAAGCTATCCATCAAAGACACCGAACCCAACAATATTTGTTACTTCTTATTCTTTATCCATGCACTGAACGTAAATAAAGAAACTTCCCTCATACACATAAATTTCCCTAAAGAGTACTTGAGTAGGAGTCGAAGCTTGGCAACGTTAAACAAATACCTTGGCATACTTAAGCAGCCCACTTCATATGCTGGTGACGTGTTCACTTTATGCCTGCGGGTACAAGCACATTGCCATCACGGGAATTTTTAATGAGTTTGCAATTAATTAAGGTACGAGTACATGAAATGATGATAACATTGTTGCGTATATTATTAGGCCAGTTGTTCTTCGGTCTGATGAGTTTCCGTGATTACTAGAGTAACTGTAATTATTTATTCAGTACAAGAAAGCTATGAGACGAATTTTAAGTTGTTTCCCCGTGATATAAAGTGGTGACGTATATTTCAAGTTGCTGTCAATATGGTTTAAGGGTCAAGATGACTGTCACTTTGTATGCATCGACCATTAGGATAATGAGGGAGTAGTGTCCACTATATTGTATCTAGAACAAAAACTAGGAAAATGGTGGTAAAAAATTGTCTATTTTAAAGTAAAAAAAAAAAAAAAGTAAAGTAAAAAAAAACAAAAAAAAGCAAGAGTTCGAAAATAGTCATAATGGTTGGGTTGCTTATATCGCAGAGGAGATTACACAATAATATCTGCTGGTTCGCAATACATATTGTGGGTGTGCCAAGATAATCTGGGGTCTTCGCATACTTGATTTATAAGGACGTAGTCCCTTGTAATTGATCCTCCTGTCTTAGCACCTGTACGTAGTACAGTGAATGCAGGTTTTGGTCTGTCGATTGAAATTTTAGTTGCTTTACCTCGATAGTTGATTTTATAATACATGTCAAGTTTATTTAAGACTTTAAAGGACCTTCATATGGATTTTGTAAAGAACATTTATTTCTATCGCGGAGGTGGCGAAAGATTACAGCCATTTCTCGCGTAGAATTGTGTTATTCGTGACCCTCGAAGTGAGAAATGCATTTAACTCGGCCAGAAGGGGAAGATATCCTGCGGGCGGTGGAGGAGGATTTCCCAGTGACCGGGTATCTAATACTGATGATAGAGGGCTACCTGCCCGACCAGGCCCTGCAGTACGAACCCACAGAGGGGCACCGGAGTATGGATGCTACCGCTGGAGCCGCGCAAGGATCCATCCTCGGACCCGATCTCCGGAACGCGGCCTACGACAGATTGCTGCGTGTCCACATGCCGGAGAAGACCGTACTTGTGGGGTATGCCGACGATGTGGCCATACTTGTCGCTGCCCAGGACGTGGAGCTAGCGCAGTTCAAGCTCAATCAGGCCATGCGCAGGATTAGCGCTTGGATGAGGAAACATGGGCTGTCTTTGGCCCTCAATAAAACTGAGATCGTAGTCTTCAAAAAAACGAGGATCAACACCATACTCCCGGTGCGAGTTGTAGAGATGACAAGATCCGCCGCGAAATATCTCGGGATAACGATAGACAGCGGTCTCAGCAGTGTGTCGGTGAGGATCGTGTATCGCATTACGTCCAGGGCGTACTCCGCGCGAAAAGAGGGGACCTCGAGTCTGCCGAAAGGTAAGAGGCTTTCAGAGCAGAAGGCGTTGGAAAAATGGTCCTAGCCCGAAGTAATGTGATAAACGGCCCCAGGCTAGGCTCTAGAAGAAGGGTGGTGTTTTAGTCCGTAGTCCGAACATCCGTCCGGGAGTCGGACACTGCAGTGCAGTGCGTGAGTAAACGCATTTCACTTCCCTTCTCAAAAAAAAATCTTATGAAAACATATTCAGTATCTTTTAAATTTCTAGGGAGAAAGATATTAGAATTTTGTTTTCTGCAATTAGTGGGTTTAAAATTATTTACGCAATATCTGATTTTACTTAAAAAATTTAGTGGATCTTGAATTGTGGTTAATGATAAATTCTCCTCGTATTGGAAGAGGTTGCCCATAAACAAGTTCTGGAAGGATTCTGTTATAATTTCCCTTCATAATAAAGGTGATAAAACATCTCCAATTGTTTGTGGCCCTAATCAGTGACGCGCTCTGTTTTCATTGCCGACCTTTCATTGGCTCTTTTCAGCATAGCTTCATTAAGGGTAACACCGCTACCACCAACCTTCTCGAGTTTGTGCTTTAGATTGAGGCTTGCTTACAGGTTGACTGCATATTCAGCGACTTTAACAAGGTTTTTGACATAATAGACCACGGGATTCTCATTCACAAGCTTCATATACTTGGGTTTTCGATTCTTCTTGTTATCTAGCTGTCCTTCCACCTGTCCGGGCACGCTCAGCGAGTCTTATTCCGCGGTGCCAGATCCAGCGTAATCTTTATTCCTTCTGGCATACCTCAGGAAAATATTCTCGGCACTATCCTTTTTTTATATTTATTGATGATGTTTCGTTGCGCCTGACTAACTCTAGCATCCTGTGTTATGTCGATGATGCCAAAAATCTTCCGCGTCGTCTCTTGCGATGACGACCATGATGAAAAAAAAAATGATATTCAAACTTAACTTTTCAGAAAATAATATCAATTTTTTCATTTCAAAGGAAAATATCTTGAAAAATTGCCCTATTTTTTCATATTTTTAGGTTTAAAATAGTGGCAAATGTAGTCTCTTTCGATGGAAACTTGAAGCACACAAAAATGTTTTGCCATTCTCAAGATGTATCACCAAACGTAAGGCTCATACCTGCCCTCCTAAGGAAAAAATTCCATCTGCCTCCTAAATTGTTGACCTTCTTACTCTTTGTGTTAAAATTTGGGAGTCCTGAAATCCTTTTCAGGTTGTTAATATTGAGGAAAAAATTGAGTAAAATTACTAATTTAACATATTTTCAAAATGTCCTCCGTCATTTCGAATACACAGAAGAGCTCTTTTTCGTATGCCTCTTTTCAAGTGAATTGTTGCTAGATTTTCTTTAATTGTATTTCCAGCTTCTAAAATTCTTGTTATGATTTCATCTCTTCTTAGAACTTTTGACCAGTATACCATTTCTTTCATGGTCCCCCATAATTAAAAATTAAGTGGAGTTAGGTCGGTAGAACGAGCTGGTCAAGGAAAAGTACCGCGCCAGCCGCCCTATCCACCTACCCCTGTAATTACAATTTAACCACTTGAGTACGCTTCTTCGGGTATATCCTCCATTCAAAGGGTATATCCTCCATTAAGTCGATTAGATCATTTTACAGGAAGTTTAAATAGTTGTCGCTGTTTATCCAATCCGGTAAAATATGTAGACAAATACGTCGATTACCTATAAATCCTGTCCACAAGTTTACGTTGAATCTGTTTTGTACGAGGTCTGTGGAGCAATTCGTCAGTTTTGTGGACTCAAAAAGTGAGTATTATGTAAGTCCACTATGTCACATTCACTTAATTGTGATTCATCCGTCCACAGAATCTAATCCAAGATAGTCCAGCCATCAAAGTCTTTTTCAAATATTCAATTACAGAATTTACATGGCTGAAGTTCCTGTACGAGAGTCTCATGGAAAGGATGAAGTCCTTGTCTTCATAGTACTCTGCATACCGTCGCTGAACTAGCACCTACGCTATAAGCTGTGCACCTTATACTTGTGGTAGAATCAGCTCTGCTTACCATTTCTGAGCGCAACATTGACCCCCGCTTGGGACTGAAGTGTATGAGCGCTTCTAGTTTCTTGAAGCCTTTGAAGCGAAAGCCTAAGAGACAACTCTTTGAGGGGATTGAGGAAGGAGGTCGCCGTCTTTCTGGCAATCGACGGCGATATTCACGATTTACTTCGAGGTAATTTCCGTTGCTAAATCCGTAACAGAAGATTATGTCTGCGTATTCTTCACTAGTAAATTCCACAAGTATTAACTACCAAAATATCAAAACGACTTCTCACTTTGAAATATTACGTGCTATTAAAAATATGACACTGTGTTTGCGTCGTATTTCATACCTGAAGATCATAGGATTTTCATTCCAAGTACAAGAAATCATTAAAATTTTGCCATGCGACTATTTACAAAACATTATTTATGACCCACAGTATGCGTTTTACTACCAGATCTACTAATCCATTCAAATTAGGGTTATTATACGTACCACAAGACAATTAAGGAGGCAGGTAGATTTTTTGCTTAGGGGGGCAGGTATGAGCTGTACGTTTGGCGATGCATCTAGAGCAGTGATGGGCAAACTCACACCACTTAATGTGAGGAATGCTTAAAAGCTTTAGAAACAGTTCCTACTGTTTGTTTAGTTTTGAACCTTAAAATGCATGCAAAAGGCTGTATATCTTAAAATATTGTATGATTGCTTACAGAACTACTTAAATATGACGATTTTTTTAACTTTTGTATGCTATCACAATTAAAAAACGCAAAAACAGTAAACCGAATAAAACCAAACATGTGTATATACGAATTGAAAAGCTCAAAAGCTCACTTGCACGCGGGCATAGGTTTGGACATCACTGATCTAGAGCAGTGATGGCCAAACTCACACTGCTTAATGTGAGGAATGCTTAAAAGCTTTAGAAAATTTCGTACTGTTTCGTTAATTAGGACCTTAAATTGCTTGCGAAAGGACATATATTTTAAGATATTGTATAATTGCTTACAAACCACTAAAATATGACGATTTTTTTTAACTTTTGCATGCCTTAACGATTAAAAAACGCAAAAACAACAAACCGAATACAGTCAAACGAGTGCATATACGAATTTAAAAGCTCAAAAGCTCACTTGCCCGCGGGCATAGGTTTGGACATCACTGATCTAGAGAATGGTAAAAAGTTTTTGTGTGCTATGAAAAAATTGGGCAATTTTTCAGATTGAAAATCAATTTTTTTTTAAACTATTAGCAGTAAAAAAAATACACAGTCTTTAGCACCATTGTGCTACCTGTCGACTGAGATATTAATAACTTTTCTAGCACTAAAAGTTGAGAAGATATACGTTAAAATGTAAGACTAGTTTTTTTTAACATTTCAAACTTCTTTAGCTGAAAGGAGGGGGCGTCTATCACTCTCTATCTCCCTCCCATCTCTTACATACTATTTTTTTCGTTTATCACCTAGATCTACCAGATGCTTGTAAAACACCCTGTACAGAGAGATTACGGGTGGTGTACATTACTCAGATCAAATGGCATATAAATATGTCCCAGGTAGGTGAATTGATGAACTGTGTATATATGTCCAACCTAAATATCTCAACTATTTGAATAAGGCTAAAATTGTCTTTATATTTTTTTCTATATATTCGCACTGCAAAATTCGTCTTGAAAGGGTTAAATACTATGAAACTCGAAACATTCTATCCGAACTATCACTCTTTATTCGTCTACATCGGCCTAGTTAGAGTGTTCCATTATATTTGGAATTAATATAAAATATGAAGCAAAATAAAACACATTCTCTAGGTTTTAATTATCTCCTATACTTTTGTCCAAGTCAGTGTGTTGTTTCAACAATTGCAAATGACAGTTTTATTCTGTGTTCTTACAAACCCGTTCCAAAGGCAAATTGGAAAAAATTTTCTATGTCATGCAGGGAAATGAAATCGATTTTTGTTCTAGCATAACATCCCCTCCCCCGTACATGCAGTAGCAATAAGATCCGAAACGAAATTATTTTTGTCAAACAATTGTGGTGCACCGCATGAAACATTTTTATTTACCACAACCACTGGATATGTTGAATTGAAATTGACACCCTCAGATTGTGTCGCGCTTCTAGATTTTGCTTTGTACAACCACATTACCGCCGTCGATGAGATCCTTCCAGGGTAGATAGGAAAAATGCTTCTTCCTGAAATACACTTTTGCCCTAATATTCTGCAATACAACAATGAGTCACGTCTTTGGGGTTGAGAAATGTGAGTGCTGTCGACATTTTCGCAAAATACAACTGATGAAAATAGACAAGGTTTGTACCAGACAGACAAACCAACCTGAAATGGTAATCAATTACAATGTTGTTACCTGAGTGGTTCTTAATTTGACTTGGATGCACCTGCCTGTACAATTTCCACGGGAATAATTCAAAATTAACAGAAGTTTTGTATTAGACTGTGCACGTGGGAATATTCCCCAATTTTAATTAACACCGAAACAAGCATTCTGAAACTAGTCCAATTGAAGCCATCAAATCTGGCCCCAAATTAATGGAAATTATCAATCCGAATCTCGGCGGCTAAGAACCCAATTCACATCAATTCAACCGATAATGTTCCGGACATGACTCTACAAACAAAACGATTACCAGTTGTCGAACATTCGTTAAACCTTCAGCAGTAATCCTACCGAAAACTATATAATGGGCTTTGGCCGGATTACAAACCGAAATCGCATTAAATTTCCAATGGGCTTTGATTTGCTTGGGATTGTCTGAAACAATGACGGGAGAGAAAATACCCTGATTTCATGCCAACCGGAATGTTCAGTAAGGATTTGAACTCATGTTGGAATCGTTTTGGTATTGATGTTGCGAGATTGAAGCTAATTCTCACTCTTGTTTTTAATTTAAATAATAACTAGATGTGTCTGTGATTACTCTTCAAAATAAGCTAGCTACATTAGAGGATTGTGTTAAAGTACAATGGTACTCGGGGATCACTGAGCCAATGAGTGCACTCCTGAAAAAAAGCTCAGCTCTAACCCTATGATATTATAGCAAAGCCTTAGCAGCAAAGGAATTAAAAGTATGCGAAAGCGGTTAAGAGGTTGTGGGAAGGAGGGAACAATGTAAGCCACGTTTGAAAGTTTCAGGCTCATCAGCCTAGGGAACAACAGAAGATGGTACACTGTTCCAAATTCTTGCCGTTCTGCTAAGGAAAAATCGGCAGTACGTCATGTGGAGTGTATAGGAGCGACTGTGATGTTTCTACCAGGACTCAACCTAGTAATTTCGTTAGAACAATGACCGTAGAAAAAGCCTGTATGAGGAGGCAACGAGATTCCTTCAATCTCCAGAGAGTCAATATCGCTAATAAGCTTAATAGTCTTTCGTTAACCTTCGTCTATCACGGACTATCCGGTATATCCCTTTACAAATAACGGAATTATATTTGAAACTAAGCCCGAAGTGAGGCTTATTAATCAGCGCATCATCAGTCAGATGCAGTGAAGTATTGCCAACATCCCCTAAACTTAACTTTGTAAAGCGTGGACCGATTTGGACAATTCTTTATTTGCTAATATGGTGCCTGAAAAACTTTCTGGAACTCAATGTCTCCAAATGCCAGTCCATCTCTTATTCCCGCAAGCGTCTTACCTACACCCCGAGAGTCTACATGCTAACCGACGTACCAGTCCCTATCGTTACCTCTATGTGTGACCTAGGATTAATCTGTGATAGTGAACACAATTTCCGTTCCCACATTGACAGCATAATTAACACAGCTAACTCCGCGCTAGGGCTTGTGAAGCGCTCTCTATATCTCTATATCTCCTTCGTTAGACCTCTCCTTGAATATGCCAGTCAGGTATGGTCACCTACACAAACAACCCACATTAACAGGATTGAATCCGTCCAGCGTAGGTTCATTCGCTTCGCTCTACGTGATCTTCCGTGGGTAGACAGATACAACCTTCCACCTTATGAAAACCGTCTGAAACTGATAGATTTACAACCTTTAAGTAAACGTCGTGATGTTTCCGACATTCTCTTCATTCATCAGCTATTAAGTGGTGCCATAGACTGTCCTTCAATCCTGCAATCTTTACCCATCTATACCAATCCCCGCAACCTTAGGTCCACTCCCCTTTTCCGACTCGACCGCCATCGCACAAACTACGGTCAAAGCGAGCCAATTATTAGGATGCTACGAAAAGTCAACGACCTTTCCTCCTTTGACTTCCATCTGAGTAAATCATCCCTTCACAAAGCCTTATATCTTGATCCCGCCCATCTTGATCGCCTTTCTTAATTCTTCTTCTTTCCAACCCGTATCTACTATAACTATAGCTCATATTGTCGCTTTTACTATTTATTTATTATGTCATCATTTATTATAGCTTGTAGTATTTGTATTATGTTATAGCTCGTAATTGTAGTATTATTATGTAATAGCTTGCATTAAGCTTAAATAAATAAAGACGCCGTGATGAGGGACCGTTACCCAATTTCTTAATGATGTAGGGTTGAAGTGGGGGAAGGGATAGTTTAAGTTTGCAAAGAGTGGATGGATTTAGATGATTCTGAATGCATAGAGTATCTTTTTAAAGGGTGTGGGCATGTCACTACAGAATTCTGGAATACCAATATGCACCAAACTTCCCGAGTAAAAATAATTTAGCTGGTTTATTCAAGCCCAAACCAAGTATAGACGTTAATATTTTTAAAAGTATATTTGCGCCCGTTCCTATTTATTTATTTAAGCTTAATACAAGCTATTACATAATAATACTACAATTACGAGCTATAACATAATACAAATACTACAAGCTATAATAAATGATGACATAATAAATAAATAGTAAAAGCGACAATATGAGCTATAGTTATAGTAGATACGGGTTGGAAAGAAGAAGAATTAAGAAAGGCGATCAAGATATAAGGCGTTGTGAAGGGATGATTTACTCAGATGGAAGTCAAAGGAGGAAAGGTCGTTGACTTTTCGTAGCATCCTAATAATTGGCTCGCTTTGACCGTAGTTTGTGCGATGGCGGTCGAGTCGGAAAAGGGGAGTGGACCTAAGGTTGCGGGGATTGGTATAGATGGGTAAAGATTGCAGGATTGAAGGACAGTCTATGGCACCACTTAATAGCTGATGAATGAAGAGAATGTCGGAAACAGGTTGAATCTGTCTACCCACGGAAGATCACGTAGAGCGAAGCGAATGAACCTACGCTGGACGGATTCAATCCTGTTAATGCGGGTTGTTTGTGTAGGTGACCATACCTGGCTGGCATATTCAAGAAGAGGTCTAACGAAGGAGATATAGAGAGATTTGGAAACATAAGGATTGGAGAACTCTCTGGACTAGCTCTTCACAAACCCTAGCGCGGAGTCAGCTCTGTTAATTATGCTGTCAATGTGGGAACAGAAATTGAGTTCACTACAAAAGATTATTCCGAGGTCACACAAAGAGGTAACGATAAGGACTGGTACGTAGGTTAGCCTGTAGACTCTCGGGGTGGGTGAAAGACGCTTGCGGGAATAAGAGATGGACTGGCATTTGGAGAAATTGAGCTCAAGAAAATTTTTCATGCACCATGTGGTGAACGAATCGAGGTCTTTTTGCAGAAGAAGAGAGTCGGTTGTGGAGGAGATGTGTTTAATTATTTTCATGTCATCAGCATAAATGGACAGCTCTGAGTGATTGATGACACATTCAACATCATTTATTGTAAGGATGAAAATTAATGGACCGAGGTGGCTGCCCTGGGGGACGCCGGAACGAGCGACAATAGGGTTAGAAATGGATGAGCTGAAAAGAACATTGTACCTAGCACACATAGCGAACAAACGCTTACGCTACAGGCACACAAATTGAAAAATACGCCCGCTACAGACAAAAAAATTTAAAAATGCTTCTGCCATAGAGGTGTGCATGGTTCTGTTACTGTTCTGGCTTTAGCACATCCGTGACCGGTTACTCACCGCATGGGTTATACAAAATCTCACCTGCATAGTTGTTCACCGTTATTCCCAATAGCCGATGTAAATTGTGGCTTGTGCTGAGAGTTGGAAAAGGGCGGCACCTAGCTTCGTAAGGCATAGACTGATTTTCACTGATTTCAGCAAAGCATCCGGCAGAATAAATCACCGAATTCTTGTCCCAAAACTCCCTCTAGCATCCGGCAGTATACGTAAATTGAACTAACTGCGTTTATTTTCGTGGAGTTCTGTCTAAAGTTATGATCAATACTTCTGGGGTTCCGCGGGGCTCCCATTTGGGGCCATTGCTAGTCAATCATATCTATGATTCCGCCAAAATAATCCGCATTGTGTCAGATAATGCCGATTGCCTCCTCTTGGGTTCTGACTTCGACTTCTTTCAAATGACATCTCCCTTTCATTTTAGTGAAGAGATGATAAAAGAAGTTTGACGACCACTGCATCACTAAGCTTCTCTATTGCACTTTTGTCAGACCTACTCTGGAATATGCCTGTACAGACTGGGTACGCAGAGGTCGCATAGATATGGGATACATATTGATCGCATTGAGGCTGTCCCACGGAGGTTCGTTAGGTTCGCACTTCAAGGCCTTACCTGGAAAGAATCATTCATATAACCACCTAATGTCGATAGACTTACACTGTTAGACTGTTCATTTCTGGTCGTCAACAGCAAGTTAAAGGACTCCAACAAGGGATGCTTAACTCGCCCATTTTATACAGTATTCATACAAGTGATTTGGAAAAAAATTTGGAAAACGGTATAGCTTACGCGGACAATTTGGTAATTTATAGATTTGGAAATAACATTGACAAAATTAGGAGACTCTGGCAAAATGATTTCGACAAAATTCAAAATTATTGCAGTGATTGGAAATTAAAAATTAATATTGAAAAATGTGAAACTATTTTGTTTAGGCCGCCTTTAAGCAAGGTCTCTCGAAATATTAAGCAAAATTGGAAAAAATTATTTTTCGTACAAAATCACACGGGTGAACGGATTGAACAAAAAACGTCGGTAAAATATTTGGGTGTAGTTTTGGATCAATATCTTTATTATAATGAACATATTAAAATTCAATTAGGAAAAGCTAAAAGTGCATTTAACAAAATTCGTCGGTTATTCTTTTCAAAACATTTAGACAAAAAGGTCAAAATTATTTCGTATAAAACGTTAATACGGTCAATTATTGTATACGGTTGTCCCATCTGGTTTAATTTAAGTTAGGGTTACATGGAAAAATTACGCGTGTTCGAGAGATATTGTTTAAGGGCGTGCCTAAGCATGTATAGAAATCTAAATTCTAGTAGTCTTCATTACATTTCGAACAAAAAACTTTACGATGCGGCCCAAATTAATAGGATAGACAATTTTATAATAAAACAAATACGAAATCATTTTGCAAGAGCCTCAGTAAATGAAAATTCGCTAATTAGGGGGCCGACCTGTCCATCACCAGAATATTTTAACAGGACAATCAATTCTGGATTTGTCCCTCCAGAGTGCTTTATTTATTTGGATACAAACGGCATGATTCAGGACACATTTGGCGTACCTATACTTTACCATATTTATACTTTGTCACTTTAATTAAGGAAGTCCAACGCAAATATATTAAGTGAAAGGAAACACTTTTTAAGGTTTCCTTGTCTTGTTACGTAGTATAAGTTTTTGGCCATTTTTTCTTGTATTTTCTAAATTGTTAAAATATATTAAATAATCAATTAAATTATAAATAGGGATAGTGATAGATATTAAGATTAAAATTATAATTCAAAATTTAGAATACTCTATGCAGAGTCAGTAAGTTTTTTTAGAATGTTTATTTAGGCTAAGTGTTTGTTGTTAACAAGTAAGAATTTTATATGTTCAATTTTGGCACAATAAACAATTCAAAAAGCAAAAAAAAAAATAACAGCAAGTTAAAGTAGGTGAAAATTGTTCGGATAAAATGCCAATTCTTTCCGGTGTTCCTCAGGGTTCCGTGCTTGGTCCCTTATTGTTCAGCCTCAAGTTGTTAAGAATTCACTTATTCACATGTATGCCGATGACGTGCAGATATATTTAAACAGATCTATTGGGCTACTCGAGGATTGTATCGCAAGCATTAATGACGACCTGAACAAAATATGTGAGTGGTCTATGGATAACTGTTTATTGCTTAATCCTGTCAAATCGCAGTGAATTTTTTTTATAATAGCACAGTGGCAGGTATTGAAATTCCTCCTGTTTCACTGAATGGCTTTATACTTCCTGTTCTTAGAGGGGTTACTAATCTGCGAATCGTGCTAAACTCCGAAATGAAGTGTTGTGATAATGTCAACTAAATGCTTGGTGGGTTAAGAAGGTTGTGGCTGTCGGCGAGTATTCTGAGTACTTGAATTAGGTTGAGGCTGGTAATGACGCTGATAATGCCCTTTTTCAATTTGGGTTGTCTACTTATTCCAGATTATATAGTACCTGTGCTCGTAAGGTGCAGGTGGCCTTCAACGACTGCACATGTTTCATTTTTGGATTTCGCCGTTTTGACAATGTTCTCTGGATACCTATATAAAGCGCAAATAATGATTTTTCTCTATTGGATACTGAGTAGTTATACGCCGGAGTATCTTAGAGAATTTTTCACGTTTATGACATCGCAACGCAACCGTAATATCTTGATTCCCCGATTCAATAGGTCAATTATGGAAGGTTCTTTCACTGTTCAGGTTGCCCGACTATGGAATAGTCTTCCTACTAACATTCAGAGTACTTGTACGGTCAATGCATTCAAGACGCTTATGCTTTTATAGCTTAATTTTTATAATTGTTAACTTGTTCTCTTTTGATGCTTGAAGTTGTATGACCTTTTCATCGATACGATATTATCTTTAGCTCCAACATTTGTATGATAGTACTTATAAAAGATTTGTAAATCTTGTGTACTTTTTCCTTGAATAAGGTTAGGTTAGGTTAAAGTGGCTGCCTGAGAAGGCACACTTAGGCCAAGGAGGCCCATTGTGATACCACGTTGAGGCTACAAAAATTTAGCAACCCCCCTAAAAATAACCTAAGTAATAGGAGGATGGACATGTACACCCCTGTGTACCGAGCAAGCTCCCTGTTTCCATTGCGGCCAGTTCTACGGAAACCAAACTAGATTTGCCTAGGTTGGGAAGGGTGTACGGCCCTAACTCGTCGGGAACCATTTTGAACTTCTGATAAATCGAGCCAGGTCCCAGACATCAGTAGAACCTAGCTCGGTTAAATCTTCAAAGAAGGAGGAGCCCAGAAACTGGTTCCTACGGTTGGCTAGGGCCGGACAGTTGCCGAGGAGGTGGAGTATGGTTTCCGCTTCCTCTTCGTCATGGCAACTCCTACAGATTTCGTTTAAATAAAGTATTGTATTGTATCGAAGGAATACGAGTATCAGAACAGAACTTCGTCAGTAGGTGGCATCATCACACTGCGATCGTATCCCCCGTATAGCAGAGCATACCAGTTTATTATCCGACACCACCAGTACCAGTTCCGGATAAAGGGAAAGTTCCGTCTGTCTACCATATTGAAATACCTTTGGAAACGGCTCCACGAAAATAGACACAGAATTAAGCACAAACAACTGAACCAATGGTGAATAAATTTCTATTCATTCAGCTGAATACTGAAAATTTTTGAATTATCATTACCATGTTAAGTAAATAGTAGTTTCATCCACCAATTGTCGCCAGAAATTGTGTTGAGCAGCAGAGTAATATATCCTCGGCATAGGCAACGACTGTGCAGCTCTACGCTACTCACCACTAGGTCACTTAGGCTAAAATATATACTCCTTCTAAAAAGAACCTTTTAACTTCTAATTTTATGAACTTCTATCAACCCTTCCAATAAAGGGAAGAGTAGTCAGTTCCTTCGACAATTCCCTTCAATCTAAACTTCTTTAATAGATTTACAAAACTTCATCCACGAGGACTTTTCTGCTAATCTTAATGCCTTCTAAACAGATCCGCATCCACGGACGTAAATGATGAGAAATTTCATAAGTTGTTGTTTTCATCTCCATGCTAGATACGTAATTAAGAGAGATTGAATAGGAGTCTTCACGATGATACTCCAAACCAATGAAAAGATTTTTTAGAATTCAAAACTTTTCAGTCTTGACTTGATAAGTTTTGATAACCCCTCCCCTTCACTTTACGTCCTGAACCCTTTTGTTCCTCCTCCTTAAACATATGCAGAAGTTAAAAAAGTTCACAAAGCCAATAATCCTGTCATTTCAAAATATGTCATCGTTCTTGGCTTTTGTTGTTTCCAATCCCCTTTTAAGTAATTGTTGCATTATGCATACACATACAGAATCTTTTCTCATAAGCGGAAAATAATCGTTTAACATGAATGCAAACGTTGCGCAACGCAAACACCCTGTTCTTCCCACTGACAGCTCAACATAAAACCTGAAATTTTGGAAACTTTGTCTCTCGAACTGTAGGAGCCCCCAACAAACGATGAAAGCTTGTGTCAACGACTATAAAACAAATTTGTTACATTTAAAATCATCAGCCGTAATTTGCGCTAATTTTCCATCCGAAGTTCTGTTAAAAGCAGAAGGCGCTCCGATCTGTTCCGCTTCCGTGCGCTTGGCAAAGGAGCGTGCCGGTAGGATTCTGATGTATTCAAAGTTGCGAACGTACGATTAACTTATCAACATCTCCAGGCATCGCCTCCCTTTAAATAGAAGCGGTGGAGCGCCCTCCTGTTTATAGCTTTTGTTGTTGAAATATTAGCAAAACTATGCTACTATAGAAATTATGCACGCGACGATAGATGCAAAGATAGAACATGTGCGCTGTTGACTGTTATAGCAGTTTTGGAAGTACGGGTGCATGTGGAAATTGTAAATCAATAGCTGGCATTTTGCGAAACAAAGCTGACTGCCATGTGGACAAAAGATTTAACTAGGCTGGATTTAATCTGAAATGATATTGGATTAAAAGGACTAAATGACGACCACTTGAAAATTGCCATTTGCTTTACGATGTAGGTTAGCCGATTAAAGCTAATTTTCCCACTCCTGAAATATTTTTTTGAGTACTCATACTTTTATTGTACAAAGGATGAGCTAGTTCTGTAGGAGATTAAGAGTTTAAAAATCAACCAAGGCATTGTTTGAGCAGAGCCTTCAAGCGCGGCCTGAAGAAATCCAGATTGATGCTTGCGAAGTATTGGTTAAAGAGTCGAAACATCGACGTGATGGACTCGTGCATGCCATATAGCGTTTGGTGACCACGAAAGTACAGGAAGTCGTGATACCTCAAGGAGCGCTGCGGGATGGAGATATTCACAGCTTCCAGCAATTAGGGGAAATTTAGCGTTCCCTGCAATAAATCAAACAAAAATACTTACTTATAAGAGAGTCAAGAGAAATCAGACTCAGGCGGTCAGCATAAGGGGCAAACACCAAAAGATCATTACAAGGATGTCCGCGGAGAGCAGACCTTAAGAATCTGCGCTGCAATGCCTCAATGCGGTTGATGTGAACGGCGAAATATGGTGACCATACAAGGCTAGTGTATTCCAAAATTGGCCTAGCGAAGGTGCAGTAAAGAAGCTTAGTTAGGTACAGCTCATCAAGTTCCTTAGACCATCATTTAATGAAGCCCAGCATCGAGTTAGCCCTACCAACGATCGAGTCAACATGATCCTTGAAAGAAATACGAGATTCTAGGTCTTTCTCAACCCTTTTCAAGACAATATCATCAACGGTGTAGTCGAATAGGAAAGAACATCTTCTACTCGATAAGGTCATAGCGGTGCACTTGCCGGCATTTAAAGGAAGGCCTTACTCAAATCTGTAAATACATATACATATACATAGTCGTGGATTTCGCCTTGAGAAAGCCATGCTGGAAAGTCCCCAAAAAAAGGCTTGCAATGAAGTCGGAGTGCGTCGCTGACGGCGGATTTGAAAAATTTCGCACCATGACACAGGCTTGTAATCGGTCGATAATTAAAAACTGCCTTGCTTATGGAGAGGAATCAACACAGAAGTCTTCCCAAATGCAGAAAAGCGGCCGAAACGCAAGGACATATTGAACAAATAACAAAGAGACAATTGCCATTTTTTGAAGAAGGAAGCAGAAATACCATCAGGACCAACCCAGAATCCGTACGCCAAATTAGATAGATGTTCAATAACGCGTGCTTCGACAAACACTAAGTCTTTAGCTCAAGGGAGATAGGCGGGAGTCGCGATCAGTGTGTGTAAATCAGAAGTGGAGATATCACAGTGGGAATCACAGAAAGAAGTTCTGAAAAATTCCGCGAAGAAAGTAGTAATTGTAAGAGAGTCGTTCCTCTCACAGTCGCAATACCTCAAAGAGACGAAACAAATGATCCCGACCTAGAAGTGCCAATAGGAACATATCGGTTAAAACAGGCTTAAAGCACGTCGTAAAAAGCGCCCACCGCTAGATCTCCAGTGTCGAAACACATGACAACCAGGAGTGCAGGGTGATGGCACGATTCGGGACAGGGTCGGTCGTAAATACAAGATCTAAAATCCTACCCGAATGGTTAGCAATATCGCAGCACTGAGCAAGGCCGAAAGAGGCTAAAGAGTCCAAAAAGTACAATGCGCATTGGGAAGCAGATATGAATGAGGAAGTAAGACCATCGGCGTCATGTGCAATGGAGCATTATTGCGGCCATTGCTATGCACTTGTTATATAGCTCCTCTTCTGCTACTCACACCACTTGGTGGAGTTCCATTTCGGTAGAACTTCCAGGACAGAAAGCGTGCTGGTTTCTACTTAGTGGGTAACTTACGAGGACAGTCCCTTCGATGTGGTAAGCCGTAGCCCTCCCCACTGTTTTCAACAGAAAGGACGTCGGGCTCACGGGCCTGAAGGGCTTGGGCTCAGTATAGTCTTTTCTTCCCGGTTTTGGTAGAAAAATTACATCTCTCCAGGATACCCGGACGTACCCTTTTGCTAAGTATGCTCTGTATATGTCCCTGAGCGGTAATGGTTAATCGGTATTAATCATATTCCTATTCATTACCGACGTCCTCTTCGACGGATGAGCGCAGAAGTCCTACGTCACTCACTCGTACAAGAATACGATGGAAGTCCCCCACCATTCAGAATGAAGGCTTCGTGTCGCTGCGTTTTTTGCAGGATTGTAGTGGGTCACTTTGATGGGACGTACTGTGAGCCCTTGAACTTTCTCCGTCAGCGGCTGCATCATGTTCACCATTAGATTTTTGCGATAGATCTTTAGGTTACCAAAATCTCATTGTCAAATGAGCACTGTCCAAAACATTGAAAAATTTAACAACTTTAAAAGAAATTATCCTCTCCAACAACCTATAAGGCAACATATTGTGTACAACATCAGAAAAATCCCTTAAATCGCACGCGTTCCGAAGTTAGGCTCCTTGAAATCGGCGACAATCTATATACAACAGAAAAAGAACCAACCCAACACTCTCACTCTAGTTCAAAAAATTTGAATATCATACCAATGAGGTAACATGAGAAACAAGAATAGAATTGTTCAAATCGGTCTACGTGCTACAAAGTTAGGTTCCACACCCTATTCCTATCCCCACCCCACATACAAAATTTTTGACATGGTACCAATAGGGGATCATACTATATACTAAATAAAACTAAACATACAAATCAGTTCACTCGTTACGAAGACTCCCTCACCGTAGGTGCAAATATTCTTTCATAGAAGCAGCGGGGAACATGCCTATGCCAAAAATAGAAATATCATTCCCCCCTCCCCCAGAGCACTGCACCAAAAAGCTTATAACACCGCCGACATCATCGATCAAAAAAAGAAAAGGGCGAAGGAACTGAAGAGAGCGAGTGGGCTGCCGAAGTGGCCTGTTGTGATAAAAGTGAAGATTTCTACTAGATTGCAAATCACTAGCAAGGAGGACTATCGTACCTGCCTATCACATATTTTAAGAGACACCGACAGATCCCTATTTGTTACGGAGAAGTATTAACTGCGGAGGCGGAGCAAATTATTTGTTAAAACCCTAAACAAAATCTCTAGACCATCGAATATCTTTTCTTCTGAGTCTGAAGAACCACCGGCTGTGGCTAACATTACTATCAGAGAGAAAGGCTGTTGGAATTGAACAATATGTGAGAAACCCCGACGAATTACTACTTGCCACGGTGGACCATCAACTGCGTAGATGAAGCGAATATTTTGTTGAAATCCCAGACAACACCCTTTGACCGTCTAATACCTCTTTCTTCTTTCGCTCCCTGAAAACCACCGGTTGTGGCCAACCCTGCAATATATCAAAACCAACCAAATGTTGACTTGTACTATTTGGCTTCTGAGTAGTACATTGTTGAGATATGGCGTAATAACAATATATCCAGATGTGTTGTACGGTTGTTCAACATGGAAAGTGACCTGGCCAATAATAATATCGTTTGGCCAGACGTCATTCCCAACGAAGACCTTCAGAGACTAACGGGCCAAGATGAGATATATGTCGATGTTCAAAGACGAAAGTGGAAATGGTTAGGTCTCGCAAACAAGATCACTTAATAGGTATAAGACTGGAACCCATAACATACTTAAGCAAAACGGCAAATTAGAAGGAACGCGAAACACATCGAGAAGACCCATCAAAAAAGTAGTTGACCAGCTCAAAAAATCATGGCAAGAGTTGAAGCCGTTGACGCAGAACTGGACAAGGTGGAGAGTCGATGTAGCAGCCATCCTATGCTCACAAGGAGTTAAACCAACCAAAGGGACTATGACGAATGTTCTAACAAAATTTAGCCTGATCCGGCGACCCCGAAGACAGAGGGAAGTTGATCTGGCAGCTGCCCGCAAATTGTTGCATTCTCTCCGACTCATTTACTCCATTATAACACCTAGTCTGTGGTTGCGCCAACACCTTCAACTGTAGCCACGATTGATCTCCCTCTCTAGGGATCTTCTCCATGTATTATGTGGTCGTTGAACTCGACGTCTTCCTTGGGTCCCTTGAGGGTTCCAATCTAGGGAATGTTGTGCGATTTTGTTCGGCTCTTTTAACAGTGTGTGACCTATTTACCGTCACCGGTTGATAAGCTTGTAACCTACATAGATATTATTTGACAGGTCACTTTCCATGTTAAAGAGCTATACAACAGAAGATGGAGATGTCGGACATTAGGGCTATCTGACTCTGTTTGTTAGATAGGAGACATAAACCATCGGCATAGCCCAGGTGTGTAAGCTGACTATAAAGTTTCCATCTAATCCCTCGCGATTAGTGGTCGTTTAGGGTACTGCACAATACGTCATTAATGACGATCAAGAAATTCAAAGAAGACAGTATACGTCATTGCCTCACTCCGTTCAACACTTGGAAGGGCTTCGACAGTTTTCCCTTCTGTAGGACGTGACACTGTGCTCCTGAGTCGGACTCCTTTAAAATGATGATCATTTTTTTTTTGGGTTGTCTCTTCTAAATTAAACTGCCTATGTTTGCCATCATGACTGCGATTAAAATATAGATTGATACAATTCTAGCAACCCCTCAGGCCGTCTATTTTGTGAATCTTTTCAATTACGGCTGCTTCCCGTTCAGTAGGATAAGTCTCGGTTTTCCAACATGGATTACTGGATTACGGATTGAAGTACATCAGACGCAGCAATGGGATCCACCTCAAGTAATTCCACTAGTATTCGATCAATCCCTGTGTCTTTACCGAGTTCCGTCGACTTACTTGTGTCTGCCAACTCCAATCTTGTCGGAGATTTCAGCAGCAGTCAAGTTCGAGCAATAATTTAATAATTGACGTGCAAATTGCCACGGGTTTTCTTTTAACAACCCAATTTTCCATTTCATATTTACTCATGCCCCAAAAAATAATTAGATTCTTCACTCAGCAAGACACATCAGACACGCCGCCAGAATCGGCGTGCCTTCAAATGACTTGTGTAGGAGCTACCAAAATGAGGAGGAAGAGGAACCCATACTCCATCTCTCCTGCAATTGGCTACCTCTAGCTAACCGCAGGAATGGGTTTTGGACTCCCATTATTTTAAAGAGTTCGGTTTATCAGGAGCTCTAAATGGTTCCCGGCTATGTGATTGGGCTAAAACGTTTTTGCTCCAGCTAATAATATATATTGACTCCGCCGAGAACTAGATTAGTCTTGCGACAGTGAGTTAGTTAGCTATAGGTAGGCTCACCTTTCTGCTTCGGGGTTTATAGGGTTAGCCCCAACTATGGTATCACAATGGTCATTTTGGAATAAGTGTGTCTTTTTGAGCATCCACCCTAACCAAAACTTCTCTTTAGTTCCTTTTCAACAAAGCTGTGGTTTAATATCATAAAGCGTACGTATAGCGTCGATATTTCAGGGATTCATTACTTGAAGTAATCCTAGCCTGGCCAATAAGTTTGAAGATTTATATTTAAACATTGCGGAATGTAAACAAAGCTGTGTCGGCTATGGAAATTATACTCAAATCAGCGCTTAGTCGGAGGGAGTACAGTAGTTCATACAACTTTGTGTAAACTTTCTATTGTAAAACTGAACCCTTGTCGTATTCATACGGGTCTCCAACAAACAAAATAACTTATTAAGTATCCGAAAAAAAATCTGTGTCACTATCTTTTGAATTAGAACTTAAAATTGATAATCTTAAAATTTCTGCACTACAGGCCACATCAATTTGATAACTTTCAGAAATAATCTCTAATTTCAAGAAATATATATTAAGTCAACTAAACGAAAAGTCTCTTCAGTTCTTCAAATTGGATTCAGAATGAAGTTCTTCTTATTCTTGGGAACGTTTATTTTTATAGCGAGCTTCGGCACAAGGGCTGAGGATGAAAGTGAAATTATAACTCATATTCCTGGCGTTGGAAAGCTTCGAGGTAGGAGTCGAACTGATTCAAACGATGAAGAGTACATTACTTACAGCGATGTTCCGTATGCTCGTATCAAGGAGAAAGGGTGGTTCCAGGTGATTCCAACATTTGTAATACAATTTTCGAGGAAATGTTTATCTAGATTTTTGTGTCTTTCTTTCTTAACAGGCTTCCGTTCCTTTACCAGAAGTTCAAGAGCTTGCAAACAAATATTATACAAACTCATGTCCTGATTGGAAGTACACATATTTTCCGGTCAATGAATGGTTGAGAGAGTGTTTGATACTGAAAATTGATACTAAGAATGTATGGATTTCCAAAATTTATATTTCTTTTTTTGATAAATTTTTTTCAAGGTAAATAAAAAATTTACAGTAATAGTATACTTGCCAGGTTTCGATCTTGCCAGTGGAAGTGCAACTATTACAAATGGAACTAAAATAATGACGAAAGATATTGTGTTGGTTACAACACAATATCGAGTTGGACCTTTTGGTTTTCTATCGACTTCAAGTAATAAAATTCCTGGAAATATTGGTGTCCTGGATATAATCGATGCACTAAGTGGATCCAGAAACATATTTCTCATTTTGGAGGTGATCCAAATCGCGTCACCCTAAATGGCGAGTATTTAGCAGCTGGTCTAATTGGTATTCTGACAGCAAGTCCACTGGCTGAGGGTCTTTTCCATCAAGTTATATATCAGTCTGGATCTAAAGAGTTGAATAATTTCGTAACTGATAAGCCACAGATTTATTCGAGAAAGATTGCCTACGAATTGGGTTGCACTGATATCATGGACACGGATAAAATTACGCAATGTCTTCTGAATGCAACCGAGAAAAATATACAAAATGCTTTTAATGCACTTATGGTAAAATTTTGTACGAAAGAAAAATTCAATATATATTAAATGCAATATCTTAGAAAGAGTCTAATGGATTGTGGCACCCAATAACTGTTGGAGGTCCTAGTGGCGTATATGAATGGAATAATCAACAACGGAAATATCCAACATTGGGAGGATTTGTAGATCATCCAACAGTTTATTTGAAAGAAGGTAAGTGTACTACATTTTGTATTGAAAGAATATATGTACAGTAGTTGTGCTTTATTAGGGTATAAAAGCGACACCGAGTCTTCTAGATTTTCTAGGGCGTACCTTGCAAAAAAATATGAACAACAATTGGAAAAATTACATACTGAGAAACAGAAGGCTCAACAATTAATAAGGGAATTGTATGGTGCTAGCATACTAGAAAAACAATTTAATATCACAGACATACTTCTTGAATCATTGGTGAAAGCATATTTACCTACAGAAATTGATGTAAGTAAAGTTTGCTATTGAATTCTCCAAATAATTGAAGAAGTTTCATCAATAATACAGGCGTCGGGAATCGAAATCAAAATGAGTGTTGTGAAAGCATTATTCAATAACATGCAACTGGGAGGAAAGTCTTACTTGTATGTCTTCAAACGAGCACCACAGAATCCGAATATATTAGGACAAGGCAGTGTATTGATGAACGTTGTTACTCTTGGAGATGACTTTTTGTACCTGTATTCGGACCGGACTTTTACAGGATCAGAAAAATATATTTCTGATTTTCTTGTGGATCTATGGACATCCTTTGCTGCAACAGGAGTACCCACTTCAAAATATGTTTTTAATTGGCCAGAAATGGTTTCCGCAAGTGGTCCATATTTGGGTATTGAAAAATTTCCCTATATTGGTTTCAATGTTACCGATGAAATAACACCTCTGCTGAGTTGTCAGAAAAGTACAGACTGCAAGTGGATTAATTTGTAAAAAGACATAGAAATAAATAACTTTTTTGAAGATTTTTTTTTAAAGTCAATATGGTTGACAAAATAGGTTCTTTTTTGACATTCCCTTTCAATAGAGTCCTGTTTCTGCATACCCTTGATACAGAAAAACTAATTTATTTATTTCTTTTGTACAAAGTGTACAATGATTGACTACTGCAAACAAAGTTAATCTTACATGGTAGTAAAAAATCGTATATGATTTCTTGAAAGAAGTTAACAAAAAGGAAAAGAAACCGAAAAGGATACAATACAAGTAGGTAAAATTAAAGTATAAACAGCTAACAAAAGTATGTAAGGTAACCTTAACTAAGACGAACTCTCAAGAGGCTCTTGGACAAGTAAAGATCAGTGAAGTCAAAAGAAAAGTTACAAGGCCGTGCCATCGATGAGATCGGCTCAAATTTACTAAAATTAGTGCGGTGATAAGGCACATGCAAGAAGTCGTGATTGCTTAAAGAACGAGCAATAATGGATATACTGAAAGAAGCCAAAAATTCAGGAGAGTCTTCCTTCGAGAGTATCCAGATGAAGCAACCCGAGACGGTCACGTTGGCCTTATTAATTGTAAGATCAAGGTGGTCATCGAATCAAAAACGGGTATTCAACTAGACACCAAGATCTCAAGTTTTTTCAAGCGGCATGGTCGGAAAGCACATTTAGTGTAGCCAGATTATATCTTTTAGCAGTAGGTTTGTAGAAATGCTTGAATTTACTTATTAAAAATTGTTTTAAATTATTTATTTTGAAATATGTATATAGTTTTGGTTCAATGTGGCACAGCTTTTAATAAAAAAAAAACGCCTAATGAATGATTACGGATTCATCAAGAAACTTGTTATATTTACATGCTTTTGATATGGCAAACCCGCGTCCACGAGCAGAAAAATCAGCAAATGTTCTGAGTTGAAATCGTGGCAACAGCTTGCTAAGGAAGAGGAATGGATGCATAGGAAAATGATGGGAAAATAAAGCAGACAGCAATATTTCATAAGAGCGCGTACTGCCAATCTTCATGGAACAGATTATAGTTGTAGTTGATAACTGCAGTAGAGCCGATCTACTGATAGTCGCGATACCGAAACTGAGCCTTACGAACCACTAGCTGTGGCAACATTTTCATGATATCCCCAAAAAGATTGGATGTGGCGGTCGTAGCTAAGTTGGTGAATTTCGGTAAGGGAACAGATCCTTGTTTTCGTAATTCATGAATGATGGAAAACTGAGACTTCTCCAACTGAATGAAAAAGGGGGTATTGTGCAGTAATTGGCGTGTTATCAGCCTTTTAACTGCAGTCTTCAAAGTTATGAGAATGCCATCTTAATGCAAATCACGAAAATGATACAGAGCCTTACGTAGAGAGTTTTTCAAGCAGCATTACGTCACCACTATCACATAATCTGACGAGCATTTAATA
This sequence comes from Leptarthrus brevirostris, assembly GCA_964036015.1. Taxonomy (NCBI): domain Eukaryota; kingdom Metazoa; phylum Arthropoda; class Insecta; order Diptera; family Asilidae; genus Leptarthrus; species Leptarthrus brevirostris. Next base: position 16,009,851 of record OZ038373.1, read on the forward strand.
TACTTTCGTTTCCAGAAGAGCTTCTTCTTGCTCACTAAGGAAAACTGTCAAAACTCTTACAGGTGCTGAACGGACAAGGATGTACACTGTCACCTTTTAATTTTCCCGAACTTCGTATATGACGAATAGTTCGGCGACCTAGACAACCACCCCTCGCAAGGGGTTATATTGAAACCTTTCAAACACTGAATTATGACGACGATGTATGTCGTATCTCGAAACAGCAGCGTCATGAGATTTTAAAAATATTGCGAGATATACTACGAGAAAGTAGAATGCCCTAACCTTTTCCTATTCTTTACTGTTGCAATGTTTCGGTTTGTTTAGACCAGTGATGGCCAAACTCACACTACTTAATTTGAGGAATGCTTAAAAGCTTGAGAAGCATTTTGTACTGTTTGTTTAATGTAGAACCTTAAAATGTTTGCAAAAGGTTGAATATCTTAAGATATTGTATAATTGCTTACAAAACTACTTAAATATGATAATTTCTTTTAACTTTTGCATGCTTTAACAATTAAAAACGCAAAAACAGGAAATCGAATACATCCAAACAAGTGCATATACGAATTTAAAAGCTCACTTGCCCGCGGGCATAGGTTTGGACATCACTGGTTAAGACCACCAATGCTAAGCTGTTCGTTTGAGCTTCCGGGTTTGTATCTAGAGTAGGTTGTGATACAAGCTAAAAAATTCTGTCAACCGATGTCTCCGGCGCATCCTTAATGTCGATAGACGCACACTTCCGAAAGTGACAGCTAACATCGCTCAACAGGTTCTAGATTGGAACCCGCATGGGGACCCAGGGAAGACGCCGAGCTGGACGACCATGCAATACGTAGAGGAGATCCGCTGAAATATATGGTACAAATTAGCGGAGATTCGAACCAGATGGAAAGTCGGAGTAGTAGACGCCCAGAGCGCGACAAGGGTCACATGATCCACAGAGGAAATAATGTATAGAGAAATTGTTATCAATAAAAATATTGCACGGTTTGAAATAGAAATTTAAAAAATGTCTTATAAAAGCATGATCTGCTCACTAGTTATAAAAGTGTCCTTGAAAAAGCTACATCATGTTTTAATCTTGTCATAAACAAACGACCGCAAGCTTACAAAATACCCACCCGAAAAATCAGTAAAACACGTCCATTTGTGCCATTATCTTTGACATTACAACCCTGACATTGATAACGCTCAAATCTCTACACAATAGACCGCACAAGTTTGATAACTTTCAGAAATAATTTTCAATCTCAAGTACCATATAAACGCCAAGTAAAAGAAGAGTCTCTTCAGTTCTCCGGTTTTGAGTAAAAATGAAGTTCTTCTTATTGTTGGCGAAGTTTATTTATATAGTTTACATAGAAAGCCTCAGAGTAGGGGCTAAGGACGTAGCTCAAATTATCACAGACGTCCCTGGTGTTGGAAAATGTATGGGTCAGCGTTGGACTAATGCAAACGATGAAGAGTACACTACCTACAGCGGCATTCCGTATGCTCGTATCCAAAAGAAGAAGTGGTTCCAGGTGATCTTAAAATTTCTAATAGAATTCTGGAAAACAGGTTTACATAGCTTTTCATTTTATTCTTCATTAACAGCCTTCCGTTCCTCCGCCGCAAACAGAACAAGTAGTAAACCCAGATTATTATATAAGCCCGTGCCCAGGCTGGAGGCAGACATACATCGAAAATGACGATGAGTACATTACGTGCTTGGTGCTGAAAATTTTCACTAAAAATGTAAGAATTTTCTACATTTGCATAAATTTTTTTTTAAATTTTTTTTTAAAGATAAACAGAAAACTCCCAGTAATAGTATACTTGCCAGGTCTAGATCTTGCTAGTGGCGATACTTATACTGCACGTGAAGATCTCATAATGACGAAAGATGTTGTTTTTGTTACAATACAATATCGACTTGGACCTTTTGGTTTTCTATCGACTTCAAGTAATGAAATTCCTGGAAATATTGGTGTGCTGGACATAATCGACGCCCTTAAGTGGATCCAGAAACATATTTCTCATTTTGGAGGTGATCCAAAACGCGTCACCCTAAATGGCGAGTATTTAGCAGCTGGTCTAATTGGTATACTGACAGCAAGTCCACTGGCTGAGGGTCTTTTCCATCAAGTTATATATCAGTCAGGATCCAAAGAGTTGAGTAATCTCGTAACTGACAAACCACAGATTTATTCGAGGAAGGTTGCCTACGAATTGGGTTGCACTGATGTTCTAGATACGGACAAAATTACACAGTGTCTTTTAAATGCAATTCCCAGGGATATACGAAAGGCTTTTAATACACTTATTGTGAGATTTTGTACAAAAGAAAAGTTTGATAATTTTTAAATGCAAGATTGTAGAAAGAATCGAATGGTATGTCGCACCCAATCACTGTTGGGGGTCCTAGTGGTGTTTATGATTGGAATAATCAACAGCGGAAATATCCAACGTTGGGGGGATTTGTAGATCATCCAACAGTTTATTTGGAAGAAGGTTGGTCTAATAAATTTCGTACCCAAAATATTTTACCTAATTGTATACTGTTAGAATACAAAAACGACGACAAAATTTCTAGATTTTCTCGTGCATCTTTGGCAGAAAAATATCACCAACAACTAGAAAACTTACAACAAGGAAAATGGGAACCTCCACAACTACTAAACGAATTGTATGGAGAGAATGTACTTGAAAAACAATTTAATATCACAGACGAACTTCTTGACACATTGATGGAAGCATATTTGCCTACAGAAATTGATGTAAGTAAACTTTTCTAAATCGTTCAAAATATTTAACAACTATCATCAATAATACAGGCGGCGGGTATCGAAATTAAAATGACTGTTGTGAAAGCATTGTTTAATAACATGCAACTGGGAGGAAAGTCTTATTTGTATGTCTACAAACGAGCACCACAGAATCCGAATATATTAGGACAAGGCAGTGTATTGATGAACGTTGTTACTCTTGGGGATGACTTGCTCTATCTATATTCGGACCGAAGTTTTACGGGATCAGAAAAATACATTTCGGAGCTTCTAGTGGATCTATGGACATCGTTTGCTATAACAGGAATACCCACTTCAAGATATGTTGATAAATGGCCGGAAATGGTTTCACTAAATGGTCCTTATTTGGGTATTAACGAGTTTGCCTATGTTGGTTTCAATGTTACCAAAGAAATAACTCCGCTGCTGAACTGCCAGCGAATTAAAGGATGTGAATGGATCAATTTGTAGGAAAATAATTAAAATGCGGAATAACGACAAAAAGTAAGGATAAAATCAAGACACTGGAAGAATATATTTTCGAAAACCAAGGTCGGAGCCCAAAAATATAAGTAAACAACTATTACTGAGGGTTTGTTTTAATAGTAAATATTAATTAACCTTTCTTTTGTGGTTAACAGACCGCATACCTACGTTATTTCTAGACATTTGAAAATTGTTCGTTTACTTATAAAGGGAACAAAAGAGATATCCATTTGCTAACTTCTCATATACCTAATTATAAATTATTACGTGGCTGTTACAAAAACTGGTATTCAGTTGTAGGAAATAGCAGTACACTGATTAATCAGGCAGGTAGAAGTGATTTGAAGTTCTTCAAACTTTCTTCAATTCCCGCAGGACAAAAGACCTTTTGGAGCATGGGGTGGAAAAAAAACTTCTGCTTCCGGACTACTGTCAACAGAAAATAATAATGAGTTGCCGCCGGTGGGGTCCGAACTTGCAACTCTCAAAGTGGAAAGTCCGCACGGTATGGGTGTAATCAAGAATTCAGCGCGTTGGAACTTATATGCAGCGGTGTGTCAAAGTATTCAGCGCCGAACGAAAATTGTCCTGACCTCTAATACACATTTAAAGTACCTACCTACCTATAGTGCGATCTAAAACACAGAACAGTAATTTTCATAAAGCCCCTGATTGGACGTCAAAAAAATAATGCTTCTTATCATACATATAATAAAAGAGAACCCATTTGTTAGCTTCTTTAATAATTAAAATTTTTGTATGTATACAGAAGACGTTTATTGGATAAAGTAACAACCTTTTTTCGACAATAATTAATCACTCAAAAACAGAGACATCTAGAAGTCATTAAGAACAGGAGGGTGCAATGGAATGGGGGATTCCCCGAACGACCATTTTTTTTTATTCTTTCAAAATAAAAGGAAAGTGGCTGGATGACATCTGCAAGGATCCAGTTTTACCAGATTAAAAGAAGACAGATAATGCATGACTGCTAAAGTGAGGACAAATGAACTTTGTTTACTTACAAAAGCTTTACAGATAGGAACCAAAAGGGACGGCACAGTATCGTACAATTGATATGACAGCTAACCGTGGTGGGGGAGGTGATGACATACAAACGAACAGCTAAAGTCTGATGTACGAGTATACGAGACAAGCAAGCTTTCATAGCTGTCAGAGATAACAGTAAATTCATTAATCAAGCACGTAACAGTGAGACTTAGTAGTCGTGAATGATGCTTTACTCTCTTTTTTTATAGCGAAAAAATAGAAAAATTATAAAAGATAACTTGGGAGAAAATATTTTTTCGTTGCATTGGCGCGCTACATAGCGGGGGCCACTCATATGCTTTTCATCTTGCTTAGTTGTGATGGGTATTAATCTGTCAAACGACTGTCAACAAGGCAGAGCGCGTAAGGAAAATGGAACATTTTTCTTCTTTAAAAAATTTATTGGCTTTACTCGAGTAATGTATCAGCCAATCGAGAGCTTTGTCTAATGGAAGTGACAAATAAATTAGCAAATGGACAGTTTTTGCATACCTTATGACTAAATCTTAACCTATTCAAAAAATCATAAGGACGATGACCTACTCTTATGAGGTTTTATAAAAGGAAAGATACTTCATTTCATGTGTATGCAAGTTAATTTAAAGTATAAACAAATGAATGAATTTATTTGAGATCAAAAGTATACACGAACCAATGGTGTTCAGCTATAAGATAAGAATTGTATTAGGCGCTTTCTGAACATTCCGGATGAGTTCAAACAATGAACATCAGGAGTTAAAGAGTATCACAAGCAAACAGCTGAAACAAAAAAGGAACGTTAATCTATTTGAGAGTAGATTGGTTAATGTGGATTGCCGTTCAACGAAGGGACAAACCTCGGATGAAGATACCTCACAACTCCTCACTGAAACCATCAGACGGTGTCGATGAAGCGCCGGAGATCTCTGTCTGATCGCGTGGCACTTAGTACGCCCCCGTGCCAATCAGCAGCTTGTAGTTGATTACAGGCCTACCTACAAAAATTTTATCCGGTATGATCTCTAAAGTAATGTCATGTCTAGCGAGATCATCAGCCATGCGGGTCCCTGGAACCCAGCTCAGACGGATATTGCAAGTGTCATTTAGATATGAGCGACGGCTGTTTAAACACCGCGAATTCACGTCAGTATAAAGGTATCCTTTTCAAGTATGTTATTTCCTTTCAGTTAAACCATGGCCTCCTCAATTGCCATGCCTTCCACTTGAAACACGCTGCAGTAGTCGCTGCCATCTGCCTTTGACACTCAAATCTATGAGATATATATGAAAAAGTATATCCAGAGCAGCAGTGGGTGTCTTGGATGTTCCACTAATACAAATGCAGGCTGAATTCTTAACCTTCCCTAGGATATTATGGTTTGTGTCCTAGTTCAAAGATGGCCAACAGACGATTACGCCATACCACTTTATTGGCCTAATGACCGCCATGATGAGTTAGTGGGTTATCTTAGGCTGGAAACACCATTACCCATCAAGAGGAAAGAACTGCACACTTACTTTCTTAGCTCTCTACCGAATGGTCGGTTTCCAGTTTAACTTCCTATGCAGAGCATCTACAGATATTTTGCTTTAGCTGTAAAGGACAGACGGGTACCGAAGGGCCTACCTGAGGAATCTTATGTTTTCTAGTGAAAATAACTAGATCAGCCTTTTAAGAGCTCACATTCAGCACGCACCCAGCCACCCATTTAGAAAGCCGAGTGAGATTATTTCGTATGAGGATCCTAAAAACATTTAAGTACTTTTCGGAGACAGCTATATCGTTACCGTACGCATAAGTACTCACCCTACAGTTTTCCGCTTGCAGCGCTAGAAATCGTTCACTGACCACCTTATTCCAAAGGTGAAAGAGGTCACTACTTAGCCTTGTGCCTGGAAGCATCTGACTAATCAGCGACACAAAACTGGATCTCGCCCCAAGGGAAGGGAGTGCCTCTGTGATAGCTACTGGTTTGACGAGGCCACTATATTGTATTCTTTACAATGAAGAGATTTTCTATGAGACTGGAAAATTATCTCGGTAGAGTACTTCTTCCCCCAATGATTTTGAGAAAGCGTTGATTGCGAGTATATATGGGCAGCTTTACGAAGGAAGGCATTCCAGAAAAAATTATCACAATCACAAAGCAGTCCTACTCAGGAGCTTAATGTCACGTCTTACACATGGGTAACTGTCGGAGACCTTCCAAGTGCTGAACGAAGTGAGACAAGGATACATACTGTCACCTTTGCTTTTCCTTCTCATCATTAATTACGTACTGTGCAGCGCCCTAGACGACCACCCATCGCTAGTACTTAGATGAAAACTTTGTAACCACTTAACGCACCTGAACTAAGCCGACGATGTATGTCTCGTATTCAACAATGAGAATTGTGTAGCCCAAATGTCCGAAGCCCTGAGCAGTGAAGATCGCAGAGCAGGGCTTAAGATCAATGCTTCTAAATCCCATCGTATGAGCTTGGACGGCAGGAGACAACATGAAATTTATCTGGAAGAACAGCTAATAAAGCAAGTGGAAGCCTAGTTACAGCAGACGGCGGAGCTGAAGCAGATGTACAGGCGCGCATCAATATGGCTCGAGATGCATTTAATGCACTTGCTAAGATTTGACGCAATAACAACATCTCCAGATGCACAAAACTCCGAATCTTCGAATAGAACGTAAAATTTGTTCTATTGTACGCCTCAACATGTAAAATGACCTGTCAAATAGCATGTAAGCTACAAGCCTTTGTAAACCGATGTCTCCGAAGACCTACACACACTTACAGACAAAGACAGGATATACGGCATTATTCATAAGTGAAAGTGGCAACGGATAGGTCCTTAGTGTGTGAACAGGACCTATCAACCTGTTGGGCTTATATCTCAGGCAACACCTTGAGTCAACCAAGCATCTATGTAGCGCACAACACGCTTACACTAAAAGTAAATCCATGGGCACAGTACTACAAGAACGATTGAGAAATCTCTCAGTGATAAAAAATATAAACATCTCCTTAATTATCCCCTCTATGGAGGAAGCTGGAACAAGAAAGTACCCAACGTACTGGATACATACTGTGTTAAAAAGAAGAGTTATTAACGTCAGTTCAGGGTATTTATCCATCAGGAAAACAGTTTAACGAAGGTAGGCCACAGGGAGGAGTTTTATCACCCCTGCTCTGGAAAGTCTCATTTTAAAAAATTCTCACATCTCTCGTCAGCAAGAGTTTCAAAACGACAGCGTACGCAGATGACATTGTACCACTGACCAGGGCCGCCGAGAGGGGGGGGGGGTAAACCCCCAAGCCCGGGCTTTCAAAAGGGGCCCGTCATCTAAGTCATCAACAGAAAAAATTTTCCATTTTAATTATATATATAAAAAAAATGTTTCACGATCAAAAAAGTGTAATGTACTAGACAGATTTGAAATTGAAAGTCACTCATTCGATTGAATAAGGGCCCTAGTCCCGGATCCGAAATTCCTTTCGTGGGGGTCCGTATGTGGTACCCCCCGGGCCCGAATTTTGTCTCTACGGGCCTGCCACTGACAAAACCAAAATTTCTACAAACGCTCAGTGATGTTATGAACTTTGCGTTACAACACCTTTCAAGATGGTCAGAAACCAATGGCCTTACATAAGATGGAAATGGAACTCTTCACACAAAAATACAAACTACCTATTTGGAAACTTTAGGGTAGTGGCGGAAAGCCAAGTTTCTGGGCGTCAAATTCGACTTCAAACTAAATTGGAAACGGAATATGGAAGAGAGGACGCAGAAAGAACTCAATGCATCCTTTGCATGCAAAACAACATTCGGTAAGAAATAGGGTATGAAGACGCACATTGTGAATTGAATGTACACAGAAGTCGCCCGACGAATTCTTAAACACGGAGCGTTAGTTTGGTGGGATGTGGTAAGCAAGCAGTCACATCTCAACTTTCTAAGGAAGATGCAAAGACTAGCTGCTTTCGGAATAACCGGTGCCATAAAATCTACAAAACATAGAACTGAATACCTAATAACAAAATAGCAGCCTCAGCAGGTCTCAGACTACGAGAGAATAGCCAATGGTCGCAACAGAACTTACAACACGCAGTCATACTGGACTTCTTCGATCAAAGTCGCTAAACCCCATGAAAGATTAGATGAAACCACAGTACGATTCTGAAAACCCTTTTCTGTTATCACTCCTAGCAGAAAATACTTGGAGCGCCCTAATAAGATTATAAGGGGAACATCAATCTTCACAGAAATTCTGTTTTCGGCCCTAGAGTCTATTCGGAAGTGCTGTAAATAGAAAAGTCTTATAGACTCAAAAAAGAATGAAGCGTCTTCCAGGCAGAAATATACGGTATAATAAAAACTGCATTCGCTTTCCAAACAAAACAGATTTCAGGGATTGAGATCATCATTTGTGTGGACAGTCAAGCAGCACTCACTAAAAGCGTCGAACTCCAATTTGTTAAATTTGAAATGTGTTAGAAACTGTCTCAAGGCACTAGGAACTATTTCAAACACATTTACAAATACAGTAAGGAAAGGGTTCACCCCCAATATAACCTACTGTCGGAGAATACTAGTTGCTGTCGTCACTGGCCATTGCACAATTGGAGCCATGACCGCTACACTCTGCGCGCCATCGAATAATTTCTGTAGAAGAAGAGGAAGAAATTGAATCCATAGAACACCTGCTATACGAATGTCCGACTCTACAAGAACGACGACTTGCCTGTCTGGGAGCAAGGTTCTTTGATAACTTGGATGACTTTTCGTAGACAGACTATCAGAACTCAATAGATTTTTACAGAGATTTGGGTGGTATTAAGTCCAACCATAGTCATCGGTGGAGTAAGTGATAACATGTCGGCCTACCAATCCGGAGGTCCAAGGTTCGAATCCCAGCGACGGCGGCACATGGTTGTTTTCTGCCAACATATTACGATAAAAAGGCAAGTGTCAGTGGTTCGGAATCCACTTTAAATTGTAAGTCCACTTGCAACCGTTGTCTCGAATCGGGTGATTCAATTTTCATACAAGAGACGTTGTTAGCCGTTTAGATGTTGCAGCAATAAACAAATTACAGGAACTATCAGTCAACTGAATAGCGAGGATTGTTGACCTTCCGGATAGCCGTTTAGTTAGATAAAAACGGGCATAAGTTTGTTTTAAAGGAAATAAGATTTGCAAATTCAACGAATATATTGTGCTTACAAAATTTTAATAAATTTTGGATTATTTAACAAAGCAACTTAAGAGCATAATAAAAACTCATTACACTTTGTTTATTGGGTAAGTCAGGAGAATTTTTTTTTCAATATTCATTGCTTCTAGTCTTGTCAGTTATTCAAACAATTCACTTAACAACCTTACTTTCGTCGCCGGTAGATCATAAAATCTCGACTGCCAATCTCTTCACCATTTTCCAGTCTCTCTCGAAGTTTTGTACACTTATCGGATTCAATTTGAAGCTGCACAGGACAAGCCCTTTCGTATTCCCTCCACATACAGTGAACCATCCTCAAAGCAGATGGATTGCACTTCATCATAGTTGTCGGTTTCATATTTGCGGGGATTTCAGTACTCCTCATCTCTTCCAAACACTTATCTATTATTTTTTCAGTAGCATCTAGTTTCCACTTATAAGCTTCACTTGTTAATTTGCTTTTCATATGCTCAACAAAAGCATCTCGAATTATGCCGCCATTATCGTCAACAATTTGCTTCTTTTTTGCAATACATTCACTTATGCAAACTGCTTGCATCTTCCTTTCTTCTATTTTTTCGCACGAGAATGGATCAAAGTGGAAATCGTCATCTTAAAATAAAAGAAAAAATTAAGATTTTGCAGATTTAACAAATCTTAGTTACGAACTATTGCCGCGAATTGTCTTAAAACATTCCCTTGACAACTCGATCATTTCCGAGTCTGGACCTGTATTTGCAGTAACGTTGCAACACTTGAGTCCACGGAAATATTTCCTCCATCTACAGCCCTCATCGAAGGACTGGTCAGAATCGGCATCTCTTCGAAGTCGTAGGGAATGAGAATCATCCAAATAATCAGTTGCATACTGCAGCGTATCAAAAATCATTTCATCTACAAAAAAAAATTCGTATTTTTACCTTAAACTTAAGTCTTCTATTTTTAAATTGGGCTTACTAAAGGTTGCGTCATTAAAGTTATAAGCAAAGCTACTCGACACCACAAACACTACGAAAAACACGATTTTGAACATTTTGCGATTTACTACGGAATTACCAGTAGAACACCAGAATTACCAACAGAATACTAAGCACGCGAAATAATGTCAAGCCACTGACTAACGTTGATTTACCTTGAAAGGCTTTTATACCTTCCCGGCTTCATTCTAAACAGTTATCTTCTTCATCTCTTTAATGAGATAATTCCTTTCGCGCTCGTGATTCGCAAAAAAAACGCAGATTATTTTTAAATCCATAACATGATTATGTTTTGCCTCTGTGGTCAGTGAACCCAAAACTGATGATTTGTCCAAGCCCAGCAATATTAGAGGAGGACACGTTGAGGCAATAATTATTGTGCAAACACCTTCAATTTACTTTACCTGTTTGTCCATCAATTTCAAGCTTATTTGTGTGATTCACGATACATTTAATAGATATCGGTCAAGTCAATATTGGATTACATGCAGATTTCTAAAGACTCACCAGATAATTTACTGATGACTAAAAAATTCATAAAACACAAATTGGATAGTAAATTGGTTTGATGCAGGGAAATCACTAAATTAATTTTTATGTATGTAGCTCATCACTTATTATCTGGAGTAGCTACCTAGTAAATACTGCAATTACGAATGTTTACAAACAATTTTAATTTAACGCTTGTTACATTCCGTTCTCATGTTTTTGTCGTCTGCTAACATGTGATATAATTAATAAAATTTAGAATCACATGTATCTTCTTCTCTAGCCTTTAATGTTTTTGAATATGTAATGGCAGTATACTAATGAGCAGTATTAACCCTGTACAAGGTAAGTGAAGAAACTATTTATACTGCAAAAGACTTTACGTTCAATTTATGAAATGAAATAGAATTAACCCTTCTAACTCAGAAGGCGCACTTCACAGGCTGAGGCCTGGAATCAATTGACCTATTCACCACAATATAACATATATTGAGGTGAATGAGGTTCCCACAACCCATGCAAAAAAATATTAGTAAACAGAAACAAAATCCAAAACACTCCAAACACTACATTCAGGGGTGCAAAGACAACAGAGATCGTTTAAGCAAATCCTAAATCCTTAGTGGGAGCCAGGTCAAAAATTGGACACATATTCACGGCTCTACACATGCGGTTAATAGGTTCATGCATACCATAGTTAGACCGAGAATGGGTAACATGTAGTAAAGCCAATCTCCTTAAGCTGTACGGGGTATGCCTATAAGTAACCAAACTTGCGAGATTACGAGAATCTATATTCGAGTTCAAAAGCTGGTAAATAAATACTAGGTCAGCAATTCTACGACGTTCACCCAGCGAGTGCATATTAAGCAAACGGAGGCGATCCTCATAAGGAGGAAGCCTTAATGGATCATTCCACGGGAGGTCCCACAGTGCGAACCTAACAAAGTTCCGCTGCACCGACTCAATGCGTCTAGAGTGAACAGCATAGCAAGAAGACCAGACCCAGGCCCGTAGAGACAAAATTCGGGCCCGGGGGGTACCACATACGGGCCCCCGCGAAACGAATTTCTGGCCCGGCACTTAGCGTTTACGGGCCCATATACAATCGAATGATTGACTTTCAGTTTAAAATCTGTCTAGTATAGTACACTTCTTCGATCGTGAAGAATTTTTTTTATATAAATAATTAAAATGGAAAACATTTTCTGTTGATGACTCAGATGACGGGGCCCCTTTCAAAGCCCGGGCCCGGGGGTTTACCCCCTTCGCCCCCCCCCCCCCCCCCCCCCCCCCCTGTCGTCGGCCCTGACCAGACCTGAGATGCGTACTCGAGAATTGGTATAACTAAAGAACAAAATAAGTGAATTAGGGTCTGTCGATCAGAAATTCCCTAGACCACCGCTTAACAAAACCCAGGACGGAATAACTCCGAGATACGATATGATTTATGTGAAGAGTGAAATCGAGTTTTCTATCTAGCCTTACACCAAGGTCAGTAACGGACTCCACACGATGGATAGTAGTATCCGCAAAGGTATAATCAAAGACAAGCTGATTGATGATCCCAGAAAAAGACATAACTTCACATTTATCCAGGCTAAGTTGCAGTCCATTTGTGGCACACCAAACCCTGAAGGTATTCAAATCATCCTGGATGCAGGAAGAATCATAACTATTTCTAACGCATGAGAAAATCTTCATATCATCAGCGTAGATTAAAACATTGCTTAATCAGAGGGACAATGTCGTCAATGGCTAGAATAAACAGCAACGGCCCCAGATGGCTACCTTGCGGCACACCAGGTGACTAACGACTCTAGATAAAGTATTACGGTAAGTCCTTGTTTGTAAGTAAGAGCAGATCCAGTCGAGCAACAAAGGCGGAAAACCTAACCTTTCAAGCTTAAGCATAATCACGGAGTGAGGGAGCTTATCAAATGCCGTGCTGAAGTCGGTGTAGACACAATCAGTCTGGAGACCTTGTTGGAAGGCAGAGATAATGTGAGATGTAAATTCTAGCAGGTTAGTTGTCGTCGATCTACCAGGCAGAAATCCATGTTGATTTGATGAGATTAACCCCTTACATTGCCCAACAAGCTGTGAATATATAACAGATTCAAACAACTTGGGTATGCAGGAAAGCTTCGCGATTGGCCTATAATTTGTTATGGAGTTTTTATGCCCCTTTTTATAAACAGGAATTATAAAGGAGCTCTTCCATAACGTAGGAAATCTACCGGCCTGAAGAGATTTATTGAAGATGAGTTCCAATAGAGTGAGTAAGGCATCAGAACAGGATCTCAAGAATGCGGGTGGAACACCATCAGGACCAGAGGAAAAGAGCTCCTTGAGAGTTTAAGCTCCTTGATACCATTCATGATAATATCACGAAATATAATGGGCAAAGCAATAGAGGTAGCGCGGCGATTTTGGATATGACCAAACTCTTCCAGGGAAGGCACAAAGTTGCCTGATGAAAAGGCACCCCCAAAAAACAATGCAAAGTTATCGGCTATATCAGGTGCGCTACAACTAGAGGATCCATTATACCACATTGTAGATGGATAATTATCAGTTTTCTTCTTCAGATTTACAAATTTAAAAATGGTACGAGGATCATTATGCAAGTTACTGCGAATATCATCAAGGTATTCTCTATAAGGATGAAGATAACGCTAAGAAGCATTCATGACAATAAACGAATTCAGAATAAGCTGACGTGCTACTACACCATAAGTAGGTTTTCCATAATTTATTTTTTTTATTCTTAAGGCTCCGTAGTTCCCTAGTATACCACGGGGGAGAATGGCAGGATGATCTCGACTGCTTGAGTGGTACACAGGAATTAAACAGATCATAAATCTTATCATAAAATACAGAAACACAATCGTCGACATCACAATCATAAAAAAAATGATGGGAAATCGATTGAGAGAATGCTGTTTGAAAGATCAGAGAAATCCGCCCTTTTAAAATCAAGAACGTACTGATCTACGTTGGGGTCAACAATATTAGAACCATCGTAGCAAAAATAGATGGAAATGGGCGGGTGTAAACTGTCGAAAGCGGATAATTTGCGAGAAGTTGGCTCAATTATAGTGTTACTCGAATCGGAAGAAAAGATAAGATCTAACTGCCTTCCCATAGAGTTCTTTACATCACTTATTTGGTGTAAACCAGAGGAGGAGATGGCGTCAAGAAAATGGGAGTTGGGTAATTTAAGGTCACCAAGAAGGATAACTTCGTCCTCAGGGTTTGTCATATTATCAATAAAATCTAAGCTAAGAATTAAAATAAAGACTTCGACCATTTGCATCAGCATAGTTTGTCAAGTTTGGAGGGATATAACAACATAGCAGGAAAATATGCATCTTCCCCAGAGATATCTTAAGAGCTAAGAGCTCGATTGAGAGTGTGTCGGAATAAGCAGGTACATATATCAACAACGCCGCAATCCAAATGTGATTTACATGCAACCAGCACACCGCCACCACGAGCCATAGAGTCGTAGTATCTATCCTTACGAAAAATCTGATAGGACTCTTCAAGAATTTCTGCATCGTTAAAACCATTATGAACCCAGGTCTCAGTCAGAGCGATGACGTCGTAACAACAAGCAAGAGAAATCTGAAATAACTGGCTTGTTCTTTTTCTTAATCCTCTTACATTTTGGTAATAAAGGGATAGCGTACTTAGTTTTTTTTGGTTGTTACAAGAGGTTATGTTTTGAGTGCTTCCCGCGACCCTACGACGGGACACAAACTTGTGTGCAATGATATTTTGGGGCCAGAAATCGGGGGCAGACATAATCTCAAAAAGCTCTGGCGACGATGTCAACTTAAAAGACGACATAAGTCCTTGAGAATGACGAGATCCTAGAAGTTGACAACGGAGGAGTACAGAGTCTTCAGCACCACTCCTCTCTCTCACGTAGCCAATAATGTCGTCAACAGAAGTAGATGGATCAAGTCGGGAAACAAAAAAGGACCGCGGCGGTTGCGCAATCGTCAGAGTGAAACCCTCATTTCGAGACACATTAATAGATCTTAATCTAACTCAATTTCAGTGCCAGCTCTAAGAAAAGTTAAAAAAAAAATATTGAAACTAAACCCAGAGCTAAACGTAAAAGAATGAACAAAAAAACATAGAAAATCGAAAAATTAAACCAGAACATGATAGTCTGAGTGTTCCCAGAGGTTAGATGCAGCACCGGTCGAAGTTCCTACTTCGGTACCCGCTGCTCCCAAGCAAATTCCTCCTCCGTAGAGCCGTTCGCCACGTTTCTAGTCCTCTGGGAGCACTCATTAAAACATATTCTAAATGAAGCCATAAAAATTTCGAACCGATTAGAGTCCCGCGGGACCAGTCTGCAGAGTCATTGACGTCTGCAAACTGCTCCAATCATACTCCTATTTCTACGATTCCAACTTTAGATTTGTCCTTCCCGCAGCACATGCAGCATTACAAAAAGTAAGAGAAGCTTCATGAACAAGCTGCTGCGAGTCCGCGGCTTATTATTCCCAAAGAAAGACTAGGCTTCCGTCGGACTCCGTTGTGAGGAACTTTAGACGTAACCTTCTCCGCAACCTGGCAACGAAATGGTTTTAAGTGCACCTGTGTTAAACTGTGGGTTAGTGTGCTGTAGCCCAGGCTCGATCCGCATGCATTAGAGATGAATTGTTGACTTAGCATGTGTACGGATAAAGCTTATCAAGCAATTCACCTGGTTACATGTCCTTGGCCACAGAGCAGATTAGGTGGCACATATCGCGAACAAAATTATTAATGTCGCACAAGGTCAGACATGTGAAGTATCTGTGGAACAGGATTCCTTTATCACCACAAACCGTACAGATTCTTAGAATTCGTCGATCGATATGTGACAGTTGGTTTGGATGCACAAGGCTATGTATGATGGAGCAGTTTGAATGCCACATCAGAATCTCTGTAATTGGACGGAGAGCTATAGATCACTCTACTAGTTATGGTCCCCAAAACTCCAAAATCTACCCCAAGATGTGCGCGCCATTTATTAACAACTAAGTGGTCCGTAGGATTTACTCCTATGAAGAGCTCGCGCAACCGACGTGAAGTGAGTGTACTGAATGTCGTGTCCGGTGGTTGATTCAGTACGCAAGCGTTTATCACCTCAGTGCTAGGTTACCTGGTAGAGAGACGACTGAAATGCTCTCGTGTTGCATTTACCAATTCATATAATTGTGTGTTGTGGGGGTGTATAAGTGTGCTCATAGAAGTATCAATGATGTCTCCAAGAACTATAAGGTGTCCTGTAATGGCCGATACACCTCGAGCATTACTGAACACCGAATCTACTAACTCAGGGTTCAACCTGATCGGAATTGCTGAGAATTCCCCGTACCCAAGTTCATTTCATTGCAAATGGAATGTGGGTGTTATCCTGCCCCAGGTCTTAATCGTGGAGATGAGATCCTGGGACCAGTCATACGAAATTTGTGGACGGACCGAGAGCAGACAGTAGTGCTCCCCCGGTACCGCTACCACCCGTAGAACTTACCCATAACTGCGAAAATAACTTATATCTTTGACAGAACACTCACTGGAATGTCCGTACCTGAAGACTACGAAATTTGACTACCATATCTGCAAGACCCAAACCCCTCTCTGCTACTGATCGTCAGAGCGTACTTTCAGCGACCCATCGTCTTTCCCCTCAGAAGGCGTCAACGACCTTCGCCTGTAAAAGTTTCATGAAGCCTCCTCTTTTAACAGGTGCACGATGAACGAGGTAATGAAATAATTGAGAACAACCCTAACTCACCCTTGGATAATTTTTTTCTATTATAAACAATAGGGATCATATTCTATACCGCAAAAGAAAAATCTTTAAATTGGTCCGCGCATCACGAGTTTAGTCCCCTCCAACCAACACAATTTTTGATATGGTATTGACGTATATTGGTTTTCCGACTGAACCACGGGATGGGACACAACACAGTCTGCTTGTTACCAATAAGAGTAATATCATCTAACACTTTCTATAAACGGCAGACTACAGATGGAGAGACCTAACCTCTTGCGTTAAATCTAGGAAGATATAGCCAAATTAGGATATAAAATGAACGAGAGTACACTTAACTAGGACCCGAACTACTTAACTAACTTACTGCCATTGTGATCGAAAAACAAAAGATAAAAAAAGCAAACGTCCGTGATTGAATAGATTCATCTTACTGGATTATTTGACGGGCTGAGAGTAAAAGTAACCTATTTATAAGGTTCGGGCAAAAGTGGCTTAGAAAATGTTCCGCGCAAAAACGAATCGCGTGAGATTCCGGGCAAAAACGACTTAACTACTTAACTGCATCAACTTTGCATTACTTTTTGTAGTTAAATCGTTTTTGCCCGGAAATTTTCTACGATTCGTTTTTGCCCGGAATCTCACGCGATTCGTTTTTGCGCGGAACATTTTCTAAGCCAATTTTGCCCGAACCTTATAAATAGGTCACGTTTACTCTCAACCCGTCATTTCTGCTTATGCCTACAATCCTTGTTAAGTGGTCTTCTACGGAAGCTAAATAAGTGGTCAAAGTCTTTGTAAAATCCAGCGCTAGGTACAAATATATACACAAATATTATTTACGGAATACAATGAAAAAGGTCTAGATATTTAAAGTAAGGCCAAGGCTGTGCTTTAGCATCATAGGGCATCCCCTGAGCTATGGCAACATCATAAATAAAAAAAAATAAAAAATAAACACAAAATGTTTGTAAAAAATATATTCTTAATAAATAAAGGTGGATCCAAACAGTTACCCTGTTGCATACCAGACGTGTTCTAAATATCATTGCAAAGAGATTCACTAAATAATGAAACCATATCAAATAAAAGATTTTCCAACTGCTAAAATTACTCTGCTATGATTTCTAGAAAAAGCAACAACCATTCACTAGATGGCTTCAGTTAAAAGCAAAAGATTCCATGGAAACCTCAAAGATCGAATGTCCAAACTTTTCAGGTAAAGAAACGGATAAAGTTTCAATAGATATTTCGGGTCTCCAAGTTCTCAAATGTTTTCAATTTTACACAGAAAAAAAAGAACATCCAACAAATTCCAAACAAAAATCTCTGAAAGTGTCTCCAAACTCTTTGCCTGTTTTGACCCTGAGGATATTTTTCATATCAGCAAATTTGTGCCTTTATCATTCTTTCATGAAAATGCTTGAATTTCTACTCAATATTCTGGTCCGGGATCGAAAAACATCCCTTTAATTTGAGACTTTCACATTCCATATCTATATTTCACAGGCATAATTCGTCCTCGACATGGTCTAAGTATCAACGTTACAGACCTAGAGGAAATCCCATAATTTATATTTAACCAGCAATTTGACATTTCTATCAATAAAAGCCAGACGACGCCAATAATTGCGTCCTATTGCGTACAGTAGACTGCTATGTTTGTTGCCCGGAAAAAAAAGGTGCTCCTGCCTTTCTCGATAGGCCAACATTGACAGAATTGTGCGTGAAAGGGCAAAGAAATGGAGAAAAAGTGCCACTCGTGGTAGACTCATATTTTCACCACGATATATGTAGCTCTAAGTAAAGAAAGAAGTTGAAGAACAAAAAAAAAAGTTCCAAAGAAGCCAATTCAAATCGATATTGATGGTAGGCAACAATCGGAATGAGGAAGGCTGCTCCAAGAACGTTGTATATGGCACCCTGAGGAATAATGCGAAAATGCCAGGGATATACTCTAGGATACAACGATGTAGCATGTGTTGGCTCTAGGCTGAAGTATATGTAGGCCCAAATAGCGGCCACCTTTTATGGCAAATGCCTATTTGGAGTCGAAAAAGATTGTGTTGTGGGCAGGGGGGGCTTCACCTAGAGCGACAGCGCTAATAATTGCTGGGGAGCTAAGTAAATGTTTATTATTGAGGCTGATGGGGTGGATGGATTAAATAAGCAAACAAAGTAACAAATTCTGACTTGGTCAGGAGTTTGAATGTTAAATGTACAAATATTTTGCGGGAATTTGAGTAAATAGATTTAGGAACGTTGTAAGTTTGTTTTTCGGAGTCGACGATTAGAAAATTTCTGTTTTAGGTAAATAGTCTAATTGGCTTTTGGGTCGTTAAGAGCTTTAACCGCAACGACCAAACATAAATTGAGAAATAATATGTGTGGCGCTATTATGCAACTATTTAGGAGAGAAAGTAGGAACCAAATATTTGGAAAATACTGTCGTGGAACTTCAACGTAATCATCCTCATCGAACTTTAAAATTTTTCCATTTTAATGAGAAATGTATAAAGAGAATTAATCGACAAAATTATTGGTACATTCTATCTTTAACAATATTTCTATCACGATTTTCTGTATAGATCAAAAAGTTGACAGTTTGAATCTTTCTTAGAAGGCCAGGTATGAAAAGAGGCAATCTAGAGTAAAAAAAAATCTAAACTAACAAAAAAAAAGATAGTCTTTAACAAAATTGGGATGCCTGTTAACTGAGATATTAAGGACGTCTGTAACGC
This sequence comes from Leptarthrus brevirostris, assembly GCA_964036015.1. NCBI lineage: Eukaryota > Metazoa > Arthropoda > Insecta > Diptera > Asilidae > Leptarthrus > Leptarthrus brevirostris. The sequence goes on from OZ038373.1 coordinate 16,029,342, forward strand.
TAAAAAAATATGAGTTCAAATGTAAGACTGGTTAATTTCATCCTAAAAAAATTTCAAACTCATATAGCTTGGAGGGTAAGGGAGATATACCCCACCTTAGTAAATTTTTTTTGTTTCTCGCCTAGATCTAGCAGTCCTTTCGTTTTTGAGCATGATCTAAGAAATACCCTGTATAGTTAATGGCTTCAAATTTTAGTTCTCCCTGTGTCTAGTTCACGTTCATGGGGCGAAAGCAAAACTTTACCCGATTCGAGATAACGGCTGCAAGTGGAACTACAATCTAAAGTATATTCCGAACGACTGCGGGCGAAAATCCTCTATTTATCCCTCCACGTGGGTTAATGATGTCTTCGAGTGAGAGGTTCAGCTAAGGTGTGGAGGCTTGCCTCCTCGTAATTGGTAGAGGTGCCAAATTCAGTGATGCTGTGAACGTAAATTTTTTACATGAAACCGTGCCGAAGAATATATATGCGTGGGAACAAAAACGGAATACAATAAAAAAACAATTAAAAAAACTCAACTTCGATCACCTCGGAGATCACCCAATCGGAATACGATGCCTTGGCAGCAAAGAGGGAACTGGCGGTGAGCAAGCGAAACAGGTCTCTACACCAGCCACCAAGAGAAGCCGTGTAGCGCAAAGTAATAGCAATCCCACACAATCACTGGCTCACATCCAGTATCCGAAGAGGGAGGGCAACTGCCCTGCTTTGATTCCTCGGAGATCGTCAGGGGTTTTCGAGTTATAAAGCGCGAGGACCTATTCTTCAAAGACTTTCTCTGCAGCTGCGTCACTAAAATTAGTGAGGAGTGGGACGGCTCCCAGTTGGGAGTTATTCCAGCTGCGGAGATACCGAGGAGGCCTAGGACCCGTATTTGGTTAACCCCCATTTAATAAAGCAATTAAAGGTCTGATTAATACACCTCTTCCTCCCAGAAAGTCTAATAAATGTTTGACGTACATATATATACGTAAGAACACGTAAATACACGTAAGTGCAAATAGTCACAACCTCTTCACCCAGTCGCTTCCAACTATTTATTTATTACGCACATTTAAATCTTTTAGGAATTAATATATATACAAAGGATAGCAAAAGCAATCGCAAGGACGACAGGGACTCGTTCGGAGTTCAGTAAAAAGCTATTCCCGCAAAGTAAGAATTTGAGATGACACGACGGCAAAAAATTTTTTAACTGTCACGTCGGGTTATGTGATTTCGATTAGCCAATATGAACTGTTGCTGTAGGCTGCCGTGCATTCTGATTCAGCCTTTAGCCCAAAAGCGCCCAGCAAGAATTAAAAATCGCCCAAAAGCGCCCAGCAACAACTAAAAAATCGCCTAAAAAGGGCCTAGTCGCAAAGAGGAACATTTTCTCGCCAAACTGACGGCTCAAGTAGCCCAATCGGCGAGAAATCGCCCGACTTGGCAACTCTGTGCCCAATATGAAGTTGGACAATAAAAACTACGGCAATGCCTTAAGTTGAAAAATCCCGCAGTTCTTATAGATGACAGGGCGGTTATCAAAGCTGAGGAACTGCAGAACAGCAACATGTCCATTCTTCTTCTGATCTGTTGGTCTTCCTAGGGAAAGAGGACCCCGATTTCGTCCTCATCCAGGAACCTAGGCTCAGACAGTCTGACAATAAATGGAGTGGGTGATACCAAATATAACCCTTCTTACAGTCTGAGCGTGGATCTGTGAGGCAAGCCTACAATCTGCATTCTGGAAAAACATTTACTTAAAGTTTTTCGCTGTCCCAATTAGAGCTCAGCTGACCTGACAGTTGTCAGGTTGGATAGAGGCGGTAACGGGGGCATCTACATTGCCTCGGTCTATATGGCTCACAACCAACACTTCCTACCCTTCCCCGACAACGCAAGGTGTGCAGATGCTGACAACCGTACTAGCAGCCAAAGAAGTCCTGCTGATATGCTGCGACGCAAATGAAAGGCATGCGTTATGGGGCAGAGCAGAGAATAACGAACGAGGTGTCTCTTTTTAATTTCATAGTCAAAACTAAACCTCTAGTCTGTAACAAGGGCTCCTACCATACCTTCAGGTTTCCGAGCACGGACAACTTCCAATATAACGGTCGGGGTTGTAAACTGAAGATTGTCTGATTTAAGGTCATTTTCCGACCATAACTGGTAACTATTCGATTTCTATCTGATAGGTGAAAAGTCTAAACTTTTCAGGAACCCAAGAAGAGCGGATTGGAAGAAATTCATTCAAATCATGAAATCTAAACTCTTAGTCATACCATATTTTACGGGCTGAGAGTAACAGTGACCTATTTAGGTTCGGGCAAAAGTGGCTTAGAAAATGTTCCGCGCAAAAACGAATCGCATGAGATTCCGGGCAAAAACGAATCGTAGAAAATTCCCGGGCAAAAACGATTTAACTACAAAAAGTAATGCAAAGTTGATGCAGTTAAGTAGTTAAGTCGTTTTTGCCCGGAAGTTTTCTAGGATTAGTTTTTGCCCGGAATCTCATGCGATTCGTTTTTGCGCGGAACATTTTCTAAGCCACTTTTGCCCGAACCTTATAAATAGGTCACTTTTACTCTCAGCCCGTCATTTAGGCATTGATATATTTCAAGAGCTTGAATCTTGAAATCCTTGCTGTCCTGATGAATGAAGTTCTCTCAAATCTTAGAAAAATTACTGGAGACATCTTCAACATCTGCTACAGGCACAATTTTTACGGATCTTACAAGGATTGCCTTAAGGTCTATAAAAAAGCTTGCGGAGGAAGTAGATGATGACTGCCACCTCTACATGATGTAGAGGTCACGTGTTATCCTCCTGGAATTATTTTAAATGGTTGGCCTGGGCTGGGAAGTGAATGATTGCTGCTTTTCACCTTCCGTAAAGTACTGTTCCTTCATAATTACATCCTTCAGATATGTTGACAGTGTAGCATTTGATTGGGCAGTGTTGGTCAACTTCGTGTAGAGGGCAACTCGATTTATATCATTTGTAGGTGTTTTCAGTATAACCCTTGATTCTGACGTTTCCTTGGTGAGAGTTGGTATCTTGGTTGCCATCTTTTGGTCGGATGCTTCTATCTTGTCCCCTTAAGGTCTGCAACTATGAAGATATTATATTTTTCTTGGCTTTAATAAATTTCAATGAAAGATCTTTTTTTTAAAGAAAACATTTTTGCGTTATTTCAAAATTTTGTTTAGGATCCTTTTTATACCCTTCAAAATGAAATAAGGGTTGCGGAGAGAAAATGTGGCTAACTTCTTATGAGTTGCCACAGAGCCGTTGAGAGCTCAAGGGAATCAGCCAGGCTTAACAAAATACAGTCCAAAGTGCACGCTAATCCCTCTTTCCTGAGAAGAACAGATAGGGCGTGAACGGAATCCTCGGCTGAAATCCTGGAGCTTCTGATTGACACATATTTCCTATTGTGTAGTGATGTAATCCAATGCACAGTAACTGAATGTAACTCGGTAATCAGACAAATCATGGAGAGCGAGGTTGAAGCTATCATTACCAAAAAAAAGCATTATCTTGAGCATAAACAGTTTCGAATCACATACATATATCCCCTAAGTAATCTGGAATTATCCCGATCATGCTACATACACTACCAGACTTGGTGGAGAAGTAATTGTTGAGTATCTTCAGGAGCTGCATTACTTTCAATTACGTTACTCAGTCCTGGAGAGAAGTCAAAGTAGTGTTTACCCCTAAGCCAGGTAAACAGGGGTCACGAACTCGCTAAGAAATTCAGACCAACCAGTTTGTCGTCTATTTTGTTAAAGACCCTGGACACGTGCTTGACGGTCACCCACGGCAGACGATAGATGGCAACCGAACCCAGAACGTCTACTGTAAGTGAAGATCTACACGAAGTTATACGTACAATCGAACACTCAATAAAATGCAAAGAATACTCTCTAGTAGCATTCCTAGACATTGAAGGAGACTGCAATAATGTTCACACTGAATCCATCCTAAAAGCCCTAGCCGAGCTAAATGTGAAGCAGGTCCTTGATAGTTGGATATTAACGATGCCAATATCAAGGGTAATACAGACCGAACTGGGAACCAATCGTGTTGTAAGATTGAGGATTTGGGTTTACAAATGAAGTATACGAGGCGAAGAACTCAGCGCAAGGCTTCTGTAGCTGACAATATCTGCGAAGACACGGCCTGATTCGCCTTCGACCTCTGTGTTTTATGCTGCCACCACCTCAATCGATAGTGATGTTGGCCTATATGTAAATGCTGCTTGAAGGATCAATTCGTCTCTTTCTACTGCAGTTTCTGATGCATCAGCCGAAAGACTTGCTGTTCTCTCGCAATACACATTCGCCTCGAAGCATTTACACCACTGAGAAGGATTTCGCCTGCCACATATAGTCGCACTGGCGTTCCTCACCTAAAGTTGATAAAAGAGCATATATCACGGAATCGAAAGATAATTAACTACGTAGAGGTTATTATCTCGTACCATTGCCTCATAGGCAGTCGCAGACTTGGCGTACCGTGAAATGACCTTTGTAGGATTTGCCAAAATAAGGAAGAAGAGGACAATACTCTTCATCTCCTGGATCGATAACTAGGCTCCCGCTTTTTTTGAGGACCTATCCGGACTGGAGTCCGCGGATATTAACGACATAGTTCGGTTCGTGAGGATCTATAAGTGGTTTTAAGTATATACTTACGATAACAATATAGCCCAAAAAGGGTTTCACAATGTCCCTTTTTGCTTTGGAAATATCACTTTTATCTAACCTATCATGTATAAAACTACAAACAAACCAACTTACTCGAATTCGTGCATCACTGCATGCCTCTGATTGAGTCAGGCTTGCAGGTTGACTGCATTCACTGACTTTAGTAAGGCCTTCGACAGACTTGACTAGGGTATTCTCATTCTTAAGCTTCATCTGTTCGGGTTTCAGTACCCGTCCGTTTGCACTAAGCGTGTCTTGCTCGGCGGTGCTCTATCAAATGAAATCTCTGTTTTATCCGAGGTGCCTCAGGGCAGCATTCTCGACCCTGTTCTTTTTATCCTTTTATTAATGATGTCTCGTTGATTCTGACAATGCCAAAATATTCCGCGTTGTCTCTCGTGACGACGACTGCGCTTTGTTGAACTCCGACATTCACATTTTTTACGACTAGTGCTCCAGTAACCGTCTCACCATTAATGCTAATAAATGCACTATAATGACATTTACCCGCAGGAAGTGTCCCGTTCTCTTTGAATAATTTTGGATGGAGGTATCTTAAGCAGTTTTTACAGGATAAGGGACCTAGGGGAGGTTCTTAATTCCCGCCTATCCTTTGAGGACCACGTAGACTTTGTGAAAATGTTGACTAGGAACCTCGGCGATCTCTACTAGGATCTTCTAATGTACATTCGTTAGCCCCATTTTAGATTAAGCTTTTCCGGTAATTTATCCCTACTTCGTTTCCAACATCAACCGGATTAAGTAGTTCGGATCCCTCAGCTCGCCCCTTCGCTATTCACGGCCTTCCATGGCGCGATTCTTAGTTCCTTCCACATTATTCTGCTAGGCTCGGTCTGATTTCCCTCTACACCCTTGAAAAGAAACGCAGGGTTTATAATATTGCTATTTTAAATTATTTATTACAGGGAGTATCAACTCCTCCGAATTGCTGACCGATGTAGGCATTCCCGCCACGGCGCGGTCCTTGAAGAACCAAATTTTTTTCCATATCCAATACTATTGTACACTTTACGGAATGCACGAGCCTATTACATCAATGCACTGCCTTTTTAACGATTTACGGTACCTGTATCCAGGCGGCTGCTGAAGATCCAACTGAGGCTACTTCTTTGAATAAGTTTAACTCTTGTCTTAGCTTTAATACTCTGTACTTTTATTGTAAAAGCCAGCATTGGCAAATCTGTTTTAAGTAAATAAATAAAATTCTTCTCCCACCCGATGCCTCTAAAAGGGTTATGGGAACTGGAGAGAATTGACTATTTTTTCACTCTCTACCGAAAACAACTATTCAACTATTAGGTTTTGAAACTTGGCTAAGGTTAGTAAGACATTATACAAATGGAGAGGTTTTTATAGCTTAATTCACACAGTTATTATATTCTTATATTTATTTCCACCAAAACTCGTATTTCAACTACCATTACCACTAAAACCTTTTCAATAGATCATAAACACTAAGGTTTTGAAGTACCACTAGTAGGCATAAATTACGGAAACGCTCATCTATATATGGGTTCTTTACATTTATGCGCACAATATAATCGTAACAGCAACTTAGGATGCCCCCATAAACCATTCATATTCAAATTATCCTTCTGATAGCGGCGGTAAAATTTTATAGGAACATTACCTCATTCTTATATCGAGTGAACCTTATTTTCATTGACCAGTAAAAATACGATGCAGTGTAGCCGGAAATCCAGGTCGACAGGGTAAAAGAATGAAGGCAATAAAAAAGGGAAGGATAAAAATCAACGAACACAAAATGACTATAAAATTTCAGCATCAAAAACACTTGAAATTCAATTCTGCGACACCTAAGAACCGGATTTAGTCTATCAAGTAACCCGCAAAAAAAAATCCCTGACAAAAGGAATGGGACAAAATGGTAAAGCGATTCAGAACTATGACCAAATAAAAAGGATTTTCCCAAGATTTTAAGCATAAAAAGTCAATTTCCTTAAATTTCCTTTATGCACGATATCCACCAACGCGAAGTGGAGCGCAGATATAGACACCAATTCCCAGACCTTTGCTTTTTGATTCGAGACAAATAGACGAAATCTTTGTTGAACCATGGACAAGTAGACCAGTGAAATGGGAATCCTTGGAAGGAGATTTCAATTGACAGTCGTATCTTTGTCCCTTTCCGTTCTTTATGTTCCTCCCTGTGTTATACCCATTGCCTTTGGAATCCTTCTTCGCTTTTCATGACCCAGTAGGGTGGAAAGCCCAAATTAGCATTTTTATGCGACGACAAACTGCTTCTCAGCTAAATCGTCTAGCAGAGGAAGCAACAGAGATCTCCGGTTGGGAATTCTTTAAATATTCAAGAAAAAAAATATGCAAAAACCGGGAATACAAAAAGCCGCCGAGAAAGAAGTTGCTTTGAAATATTTTTGAAAATATTTTTCATAAATTTCGGCAGAAAATGCAAGTCATTACGGAAACTTGTTCAAGTTAGTTCAACACGATTTGAAGCTCTTCCCCCTCCTGGTACTGGAAAATCCGACACATATAAGATGTTTGGCAACTGCTCTTCAATTAAAACTTTTCTACTTCCCGTTCCCACTATTTTCACTATTTCGGTAGCTCATTTAGGTCAGAACTTGGTAGTTTGTTCACCTTTCGTTTTGTCTTTAACGAAATCAGCACAATCTCAAAAGCAAACATTTCGTCACTTTCTTGTTTCTATTTCAGACGATATAGTATGTTTCTTGTTCTTCGAACATTATCCACTCTCCCCATCCACACAGTTATTGCCACTTCCGACTCAACTCAAAAGAATCGCAAGAAATGCATTACCTCAAAATAATCGTCAGGTATAAAAAAAAACAAACTGTATCACAATTTTATAGCTAAACACATACCAGGTATGGTGGTGCAAAGAGTCCTGAAAGCTCCGCGAATCAACAATATCAACAGCAGCGACAGTCATTCCATAAATATAAGAAAAAACAGGAAAAATAAAAGGAAAAGGACCAAGACAAGAAATCGTTGAAAGTCTTTCCATGGCTTAAATGGATTTTTAAAAAGCTCTCCTGTCCCAACCTACTCCAGGTTGCATTTCAGCTGTTGAGAGGTTTTAAGAAGTTTTTGCTTTTATTCAATTCAGTTCTTCATGCAGAGGCTCGCGGGCCTGCATTTCCAGAAAATATTCCCAGTCCTGAGTATTTACGTTAAAGGAAAAACATCAGGGCAAAACTTTTTATATATTTCCTATGCTTTCGAATTTTTTGTTTGTTTGATTTTTTTTTTTATTATATCCTGCGGTAAAAGTTTTCACTCTCCTGTCCTGACAGGTTTTGCTCCTTTTCTTTGGCAGACATTTCTTCAGCATGAACAAACTCTGATGGCTGGAAATCTGCCTTTAAACTCAACGATTGCACTGTAATTGAAGGTAAGTAATGGTGCCGTGAAAGGCACGCTTCAGGTTTTCTCTATCCCTAATAGTAAAATTTTAAATTTTTTGGAGAGTCATAATGACTGTTTACACTGCAATTAGATAAAGTACTAGCCAGATTTTAAAATTTCGTAATGTTTATGGGAGACAAATATAGACGAGTAAATATAATAAATTGTCCCAGATCTTTACTGCCATAGTTAGCTTGATTAGTGATGGGGATGTGGATAACCACAAAACAAATTAAGAACCCAAAAGAATTGAAGGACCTCTGCAAACAGTCAAACGGAAAAACTGTTTTAAAGACATCCACCTTTTTCGACAGAATGAAGGGCAGCCGGTTTTGAAATGAGGATACGAGGTGTAGACTTTCCAAAAAGTTTGCGTCGTCCTTCCCTTCCCACAATATCATATTTCCATTACCTACCGGGATCACGCCTGAAAAACCCACTAAGCCAAGGTAAAAATGTAATTGCGCCGAGGGGTAGGTGGCAGTGGGTAGTAAAAAGCACTGACCCCCATATATATCAGGTATTACTCAGTGAAGGTAAGAGGGGGTAGCACAGAGTGTTTTCATAACACATAAAGACACGAAAAAATAGATGGAGTGAGAGGGGTAGGCAGAGCTAAGACTCTACAGCACAACATCAGAAACGCGCCGCCCTGCAGAAAAATGCTCGACAGAAAGTAGAAAATCCATCGGCATCCATCGAAATAGGAACTATAAAGGTTGTATCTGTGGACCCGGCAGAGGTCGTTTAAGCGCGATCGCTCAAGTGCTGTTTTCAAGCTGCCGAAGGACAGTAAGAAAAACAGAGGGAATACGGTGGGGACACAACTACTCTATAGAGGACCATGTTGCCACGTTCCGTCAAATTTTAATTAGACTTTCTGGGCGGAAGAGGTGTATTAATCAGGCTTTTAGTTGCTTTATTAACTGGGGGGATGCCCCCCTCCCTCACTCCATTCACAAGGTTTGTATCTAGAACCAGCTGTGATAAACTATTACTAGTATTACTATTACTAGTAATGAATATGGAAGTGACTATTTGCACTTATCGTGTACTTACGTATAGTTCCGTGTAGTCCGTGAAATTTATACTTGTACTTTCTGTGTACTTTCCGTGTACTTCCGTGTACTTTCCGTGCACCTTCCGTGTACTTTCCGTGTACTATCCGTGTACTTTCCGTGTATTTCTATGTATTGAAAATACCACAGAAATTTGAGGGTGGTAAATAGACACTGCCTTTATTTAATCACTTTTGCTTTTTATAACTTTTATGTCAAAAACAGCTGTTTTGCAGCGTGCTAGCATGTGAACATCTTCAGAAGAGAAGCTGCAAAAACTGCGCCGCTCATCTGAACGATTTGTTAACCGCCGGGAAGGTACGAATAGAATATATATCGCCAATGCTGGAGAATTATCTCCTCTGCGTATTTCTCGTACGACTCGGTAGGCTCACTGCTATCTGGAGAGATGAGAGCTCTCATTAGGTAGGCGGGTATGCAGGCACAATATATTTTCTTCGGATGGAATGCTAACGTACACCAAACAGGCTGGGGGCGCACCACTCATTATTATTTATAGGTTACTAACCTGGTTGTGGTTAATCGCAGGAATGAACCAACCCTCGGCAGCGGGCGAAGCAGAAGATACTACAGTTGACGTTGGCCAGTCGCTTTACTCGGGCTACCATAAATGGCTGGAGAGTTTCGTACGAATCATCACTGTTCACTATGTGCAGTTTTATATTGACAAATACGTCAGAAATATTACAGAGTACATGAACGCTATCTGAACTTACCCGTAGAGTCATCTAAACCGCCCTGACGGTATTCAGGAACTGTTGTCCTATGGCGGTAAAGTTCCATCACAAAGACGTTTCCTGGTAGAAAAAGGGGATTTAAAAGGTCTGCAAGGAGAGGAGAGTTGTGCGATGCAGGCGACCTGCGCTCACTCAGTAAGCCAAACTCTTAGTTTATGTGTACTCGGGAAGATACACTGGAAGTGCTGCTGCAAACGCACTTACGCACATACCTTTCATATCCTAAAAAACTGTAGCCATACACGCATCGCCAAAACACCAGACAGAGTCTAAATGTTATAAGATTTCTGGCCAACGCCATAATAGTATACCTATAGGATCTATCCAGAAACACTATCCCTACGCTGAGCCTTTCGAAAATCTTCTCTACCAGAATCCCAGACGAACACAAGTAGGGGAGGATAGTGGTGTCACCATGGCAAACATAGAGGTCATCACTGAGCTAGGATGTACTCGAATTGCCTAAACATATGTAGTCAGTATCGATTGCCGGACTACTATAGTTTATTTCAGAAAGAGATCTTGGCTATAGAAAAAGCGGCCAGGATGTTACTATCAAACCCAAATCTACCTAATGGTAGCGACATGGGAATATACATATATAGACTGTCAAGTGACAATCAAGTCGCTGGACTCAAACGCAATAAGGTGACAGGTAACTAACTCCCTGGCGGCTGACAAAGGAAGCTTCTCGACTGAACGCTTCTTATATCGAGATATTGATCTGCCGGCCTCTGGAATTAGTAAAATAGAAGTTTAATTTAAGGATATTTAGATTGCTAAGGAAAGATTGAGTAATCTGACAACATACGGTATGTCAAGGCAGCAAGGCAGATATGTCCAAATTAGGACATTAAGGAAACAGGAAAGCGCTATGGAAAGACCGCATCGATCTCCGAAGTATTGCATTAGTTATCACTGGCTGCTGTCTCTTTGGTAGACACGCAGAACGCTTACGCATCCTTACTAATAACTTTTGTAGAAATTGTATTACCGCGATTGCCCGGTTCTGGCCGGTAGAAGTTACAAAGCTTTGGGCGCGTACTTCTTTAGTGAAGTGTACGATGTTGCCAACATAGGACTGAAGCAGCTTCTCAGGTTTATTAACAGTAGCGGCTGGTTCTAAATAAACCCTATGCTAACATTCAGGTGCAGACCCGAAGGTGTGGTAACACAACGGACCTTTCTTAGGTCTATGTGAGGTTGATCTACCTTCGGATAGACGTCACCCTAAGCTGACATAATGCCATCCATCTTCCTCCATTTTGAAGGACGGAGAGCAAAAAATATAGCTAATATAGTTCTCATTCCCCGCAGCCCGTAAATAGACAAAATTGCCATTTTGTAGCGTTTTTCGTCGTAATGCAATAATAATAAATAATTTTTATTTTGGAATGATTATGACAGGGTCTGTTCCAACCCTCCCAAGAGGTGTCAAAATATTTTTTATTTCTTACACTTTCAGCCAGGATATAGGAGAGACCTCGATTGAAGTCATCATTGATCAAAATTTCAGAGGGTGAACCCACCATCCTTAGGCGCTGAAAATCGATAATTTCGGAACATTCCTGTTTCCTGAGAAAGACAAAAGAATGGGATCGCATCCAACCGAGTTTAGATGTTGAAGTACTGTTGAAGACCAGTAGACATTTGCTTTATATCCTCCTTGATGTCTGAAACACTTCGAATTGTAATTGAAATTTTGTCTTATAATTCCCTATAACCTGCTGTCAGGAAAAACACAATTTTCAACCACTTGGAAGGTTAGGGTAAACCTATTTATGGGTGAAAAATCGATCAGTGATAACTTTTATTCTCCGCCTCCTTAGCCTCCTATACCTACGATACCGCGGTAAAGTGAAATAAATAAATTGATTGGGTTGCTTCAAAATCCGAAGGATTGTTACAGCTTTCCCTTATTTTCCTTTGTGATTAAACTCCCCCACTCCATTATTAATAATTACTCATTCTATGTACTCTTTTGCCAAATTTTTCGATTGTAAAAAGCGTCGAAACCTAAAGTAAATTTAAAGCACTCGCAAAATTTGACCATTAACCCCACAGTAACTTCAAACAAATTCTGCCATAATTAAATAGATCGTATAATCTTTGACCGCTTTGATCTAAATTAGCCATCCTTCATTTCGAGAGAGACAGAAAATAATTCAAGCATAAATAATGTATTGACTACTAAAGTCCTGTCTATACCCAGTATCCTGTACTCATCTCCTTTCCGAATTTGCTAACAAAAGTTGGTAAAGTGCTCATGCAGCCAACTATACGTAATCAGTTTTTTTGCATCTCACATGCAGCAGTTGGCAATATTAAAGGAGCACGTGGAGTTTTGAGGCAATCATCCTTGGAAAGGATGCATACAAACAAGCAATTCATAGGATGGTGGCGACGGAGTCAGCAATCAAGGACTGATATTCAGCCACTCTTACGCTCGTACCTTGTTAATCTAGTTTGCTCCTCTGTGTCTGATCAAGCCTATAGGCGCTTAGATTTTGTGTATCATAGTAGAGTTCATATGCACAGGAGCGCTAGGTAGGGATAGTATACATACATTCAAAAATCTTGCTTGTGGAAGGATTGGTTTTGCATTACCAACGCTATGCCTACACCCATTGCCTTTTGTAGTTTAATGGAATTTTGGCGTCATATGGCACTGGAGAAGATTTTTAACTCCACACTTGAATGATTTCTGCAGATTAGATCCTAACACTGTCATTCAGGTGAACTCTTTCGGAATGCAGATGAAACCATTTCAATCAATAGTGCTCTGTTGATTTTCTCTGGCAAGCACAATTGTAAGGAGTGTTTTTAAGGTAGGATTTATACAGTAATAATTGCCTTAAGAGAGAGATTTTTTAGTGCGAATTTCAATGATGTAACCAATCTGAAAATTTTGGAAGGACCATCAATTACATGTCTAACCATTACCCTATATTTGAGAAAGATTTCCAGATAAACAGATTAACCAAATCATTTGTCATTCATTTGCGCTTCACAAATCCTTTTCACTTCAGGCGAAAAGCAATTTATCACGAATTACTTCACTGGCAAATTTGACTCTTGGACTGTGACATACTTACGCCAATATTGATTCCATTTTGCGTCAGAAAGGCAAGAGTTTAAACTTTTGAGAAAAATTTATGCCCGAAGCTACTCTATAACGAGTCATATATCTACGTCATACCTGCACACCTCATAACTCATCGACACTATCAAATTCCGGGTGCATATATCACCTAAAGGGAATACCAAAAGATACCAAAAACAGTGTGAAACTTGTTAATTTCAAACCATCCATGTATGAAAATATTCCGACATTAGCACAAGGGAGATCCATGGGAAGAACTCTACATAGATATACAACAGACACAACTGATTCTACCTAAATACAAAGTCATAAATCCCCGGCTGTCTGCTCTGGTTGTATCCTTTTATCAAAAATTCTTTTTATCACTTTCGCGCCTCAGGTATTCAAAAGTTTCTCCAGAACAGAAACTTCGCCCCAGCTCCCCAAATCATCCGAACCAGATACTTGTTGGGTTTTTCAAAGGCTCTGAAGGGTTTTCCGGAATCTTTGGAAATGTGGCTGTGTGCAAAACTGGTAACGGTTCAAGACAGTTGGGCCCGAGCCTGCGGTATACACGGCATGCGGGATGCGGGCTTCCAGATAGCACCCTATCACTATATTGATACTGAAGAAGTTAGTTAAGATTTATAACTAAACTGCTTTAAGGAGTTTAAGTGATAAGTAATAAGTTTTCTCTTCATCTCCTCGGAGCTTTGAATACTTATAACTGAAGATACATACGAATGACTTGTAATGCGAGGGAAATGATGTATGCTCCATATCAGGACGAACGTGGTTTGCAGACTTTTAGTTCTAACAAGTGGCAGCAAGCTTTCACAGGTTCTTGAGATGGAAGACCCCCCCCCCCCCCCTCCTCCTGCTCTTTGTAACATTTGCTTTTAGCATGGCAGAAACTGCTTTTACTCGAATATTTAAACTAAAAATGAATTTTCAAACCCCTTGAGGGTACATGAGTTATCGAAATAGCTATAAGTATCTTTGTGAAATCAATTACAATGACTTCGGACTGTGCTAACGTTCTGGATGAGTTGATTAAAATTTTGGATTTTATTTCATTTTAAGCTATGCTGTATGTCTTTCACCAGTGGTATTAGTGAAGATTTAAAGACCACTTGAAAAAATGTCTTAATAATGGTATTATGATTCGATTGAGGGCGGGAGCTAATACAGATCACAAAAGTGTCGTATTGCTTTTGGAATATTCTACATATATATATACAGCTATATACAGCAAGTTGAGCAGGTGAAATGCTTAGGTGTATAAAGGTTTTTTCTATTTGGATCAGAGAGTAAACAAAAGGACTATATGAAGCCTATGTTCGAACAGCAGAGCCTCTCTTTCGATTCTACTTTCTTAACTTTCTATTACTAGAGTCTCAGGTTAGAGTTCCACGGATAATCATCAATAGATTACGATGAAAGGCCTAATGGGTAGGGAGGGGGGGGGGGGGGTAAATTATAGTTCACCATGAACTGCATGTTTGTCTACCATTATGTTACCGCTGGGTATAGTGGGGAAGTGCTATATAGTATTGCTATTGTACTTTAATCCAATTTAATATTTTTAATTGACCAAAATATATTGGGACCCGCAAATCACATTTATTTGAAGGACCTTTGCTCAGGTGCCTATTTTTTGCTGCTTCAGACTTATGCACATATGCCCTTAAGTTAAGCTGGTCTCTTTAAAAACTTACATCAAATCGTGGACCGAACTGCTCCCCAAATCTCTGGAATCCAACAAGGACTTCTCAAAGATCGATATTCTACTCCTGGCAATGACTAGGTAGAAGCACATGATGTGAAGTAGAGTTCAGTCCTCTTTTTGATACAGTTGGAGTCTTCCGATTTTTGTTAGTTTATAATGACCGATGATCAGATAGCATTTCTCTCCAGTGACGCTTTTCTAAATTCACCACTATGAGCCGTGAGCATGCTCCGTTCAGCGGCCTAAACGAATTTGCTTCAATATAGTCTTTCATCCCCTGCTTCAAAGTGAAAATGACCTCGGTCTCCCTTAATATATCCAATAATTGGTAAATAGCCAATATGAATTGCTCTAAGTAAATTCCTGGTGGCAAGAACTCGGGTCTTCATTGTAATAGGACAGGGAATATACCATTTGGTGTTGCCATCTTGAATGGGTTTTACACTGTCTGTCGTCTGCTTCTTTAGGAGTTAAGGTATGTTATTTTTGAAGCTCCTGTAAAACCTCCATTTTCAAAAGAACCCGACCATATACAAAGATTAAGAGACAATAAAATCACTCTTGGGTACACACTTCTCAGATACCATAGCAAATGAAGACATGAAAGGCCTTCCAAGGCGGAATGTCTCCCCTACCGGTCTACAAACCGGATTAAAACCAAACCAAGCCAGGACAAGAACTCTCCTACGGATTAACCGGAGCTAACTCTTCAGATCGCAGGTCTGCATCGTCTACTGGTGCGGGTACTTCGGAGATAGCCACCTCTGCGAGCGGCGCATCTGAGGAAGTGCTAGTTATTATTTTGTCAATGGCACCATCGGAAGGTAATTTTCGCAGAGCTGCTTCTGTGGTGTTGTGAATACAGCCAACCTGTTAAAGTCTACCACACCTTCGACCTTCACTCCTACACAAGTGCCTGAGGAGACACAATTCACGATTCATCACGATTCAATTACCCTGGGTCCTGCGATGAGATGGAAACCACTGCAGACGCCGTCGGCATAGCCTACTACAATCTTGGAGTTAGGAAAATTTTTCAAGAGATTATCTCCTACCGCATTAGTTACTTGGTTACGTTCTAGGACGAATTGCCCGGTGACTACTGCTTGGAGCTGTAACTAACATTTGAGAGTGCCCAAATGAAGATCGCCGTATCCTAGAAGGCTTCAACTCTTCCGTCCATCCTTCAAAGTCTCATGAAATCGAATAACGCAACTGGACATGAAAAAATCGTCGCCCAGTTCATAGATGACTTAGCAGTTAACTCGATATCGGACGCAATACGAAAAGAGTATAACTTTGAAATACCATATAGGGAAGTCACAAAGGGCAGAGAGTACTGAAATTAAAACAATAATCACTCGCGTTAAAAGGGACAACTGATATGGTACACGGACGGTTTCAAAACAGACGACAAAGCTGAAGTTGAAGGACAAGGACCTAAATCCGAACTTCAAAAGGTGCTAGGCATTGTGCTTACCGTTTTTTTTTCAAGCAGAAATACATGCTATCAAACTCTGTGCACGCGATATACCTCGGCGAGGCATATGTTTGTCTGGCGGCCTTCAAAACACATAGGGCACATTTCTTTAAATCTAAGCTTACCTGGCAATACCTAAATGTACTCAAAGAACTGGCAAATATAAGAAGGTTTACCATAGCCTGATAGCTGCGTTATCAGTCATTGAAGGAAACGATATTGCATACCACCTTACAGGTGAAGGCGACAAATCCTCCTTTGTCAGCCCCGAGCCGTTCTGTGGCTACTCAAGCAAATACAGTAGGAGAACAGAAGTAAATAAACATACTGGGCAAATCTCCTAAGACTTAACAAACAAAAAAGCTTTAATAAATACTCGCAACAGAGAACACCTTACACTCAGAAAATCAGAGCTAAGGCTTTCAACAGGCCTTTTACTGGACACTGTTCTCTGAGATATCATCTCTAAAAGATAGGCAAAGGTGATGACGAAATATATCGCTTATGCATGGACAAGGACACTATAAGGCCTTTGGTCGCGTAAGGTTAACATATCTAGGAATGGCGTTTCTATTGCCAGAGGACGCTGTTAAAGCGACTCGTAGAACAATCATAGGATTCATCACGGACATAAATTTTGACTTGGTCCGCCAGTTTAGTTTTAAGTCACAAAAGATCCCATCCGTCGAAGTGACAAGTGCGGCCACAATACCGTTATGACCCCCTAAGAAAAAAAAATAAGACCACGTTTGTTTGATCTCAGTTATCCGGCATTCCGGTTTTTAGGACATATTTATTATAAGTTTCCGGGTTATTATCGCTATATTAAATACCTTTATTACCTCCTTCTAAAGAGACTCCAGCTCGCTTCCTCACCATCAGGTCGGATTTTGATCTTCTATTTCCATTGGAGTATAGGAGACGCATACGCATTCGCATACCGAAAGGCACAACTTTCTTATTTGACATCGTACTCACGTTGCCCACTATCCACTTGAACATCCTCTCCTCAAAACCTTCACTACATAGAGTACATCCCTCAACTTACATTGACAAAGGTCGGATCCATTCCCTTTTTCTAAAAAGGATAGGCAATGCCTTACAACAAATTAGAGTAGTACGACAATTCTGCTGTTATTACAATTCTGTGGTATACTAATAAGCTTTACAGCCGATTACAAGACTAGAACCCTTATCCTTGCAATATATCACTAGAGCCCATATCCCTGAAGGAGACTATATTGAATCAACTGGTAGGTACCACAAGACAAGAACAAACGTTCTAGCACCTGCCCCTATCCTTATAACCAAAAGGTACGCCGTTATGGTAGCAAGATTGCTTGAACGCCGCACTAAGCTACATGTCCTTGCACCTAGTACAGAGTTCTAGAGTATTTGCAAGGCGACGGTTTCGGAATGCAAGGGTTTTAGATGAAGCATAAAAGGTTATTATATCCAGACGTCATTAACGAAAAGAGTGCCAACGAATCCCTCGTGTTTTCAGTTGATTATCCAGTTCAATAGATTCTTTTCTTTTTTGTTAAATTACAAGTTTTTTCTTTGGTTTGGGTGATCCAGGGCAAGCGTCCACTCTCCGTTAGGATCAGCTCTAATTTTGAGATCGGGGGAAAATTGTTGGGTCTGTCAATAAACCAAATCAAATTTATCATATCGCTATGAATCCACAATCCTTTCAAATGATATTCCTAAAATTCTTTCCCACGAAATTTCCAAGGATTCCAAGTCTATAGCGACAGTAGTTAACCAATAATAGCTTGTCAGACACAGGTACAGATTGCTCGTCAATAAATTATGTTTCTTACTTGTAAGGCACAAATACATTAATGTTAAAAATAATAATTTCTATTTCATTTATTTATTAAATCAGATATCAGTAAGAATTCTTTAACAGTTCAAATTTCACTTCCTTTTACTTCCTTTTACTTCCATTAATAAATGAGTAGTCATCCTTGACCAAGTATATAAGAACTTTTCAGTTTGTAGGAAGGTACTAATCTCTTGTTTTTAAAGACTACAATAAGCACGTGAAAACGATTTAATTACAGAATGCTTTTAATTAGAGACTCAAAAAGAGAACAGTTTAAAAAACCGAAACAGACCGTCGGAAACAGATGGGACTTCATTAAAATAATTCCCATCAACTTGTTAGTTGAAGAAAACCAGTTAAGATAGACAAAGTTGCGTGACTACATTTAATTCTCTGTTGATTCAAGTTTTCTTCAAATTGTGGGGTATTAAATTGTTTTTCAACAAAAGGAAATGTTCTTGTAAATAATTGTAAACGGTCGCTTGTTTTCTTGTCCAACCCCTATCTCTCTGACAGGAGAATAAGATAATCGTATGAGAATGACCTGTAATTGACGGAACCCATTAAATATCAACAAATCAATTATTCCTCCTCGAAAAGTTGAATAGGTTGAGAGAGTAGAGGTTGTTGTAGAAGCAGCAAAAAGGGGAGTTCCCATTCCTACTGTGTGCCGCACAATAAAAGCTTCTTAACGTAAAAATCCCATTCTATCCATTTAGCTCTTGAAGACTTTCGTGCTCTTAGATAGTGCCACATAAAGAGCTTCTGTGTACAACCTGAAAGATTTATAACTCTACCTGTGAGGATAATTTCAGCTTTTCGATGTTTTATCCTTTTTTCCTTTGACTGTTCTTCTAGCATTTCTTTAAGTCCGATTGTTATTCCTCTTTCTTTTCGAGTTTTTCCTTTTTTTACTGAATAACTTCTCAATATCCGAAGTAGTTCGTTTTTCACATTTCATCTTCTCGAATATGGGCAGAATCTACCTGGCTCTGGGGAGCTTTACATGTGAGCTTAATGGACGAAGATGTACAGTAAATCACTTAAGGACAGTCAAGGGATAAATGTAATAAAGAACGACATGAAAAGAATTTGATATCGATGATAAAAGCCGAATAGGATGAAAGGACTTCAAATAATACAAGAATCGACCAGGTTTTTTGTGTAATCCAATAAAAATCCTTTTTCCTTCTTGTTTAATTTGCAATCAAAACTAAAATTGCACCGCAAGTATTGTGTCCTTCATGCATGTAGCTTAGCCAAATTCGATAAACTACAAATGATTTCGCTCCATATTCAGACCAGAAATAATGGCATGGGAAATTTACACAAAACCTTCGAGAGTTAAATTTAGTTTTCCCAACTGCTGGAGCACAACTACCAAAACTTTTTCAAATATGCCTTGGGAATGTCCAGCCATTTCTAGAAATAATTTACACAACTTTAAGTCTGTAACGCATTTGTACGATTCTCTCCAGATTATTTGGAACATAGGACCTTACTTTCCCGCACAGAACTCTTATATAAAACAGCAAAATTTCCTTCCTTAACCCATCAACATCAAATGAAATGACGTCGATCTGTTCAAATGATTCAAAGAAGCTCTTGAGTCCCATCTTAACCCGAAATGACAATGTGAGCTCAAATCATGAATTTGTCACTGAACGCTAACAATATGTCATTGCTGCGTAGAAATGGGGCCCTAGTGAATCTTTACTTAAGAATCTCAAACATTCTGAAGGACATCTTGGAACACCCAGTCCTTCTAGAAATGAATGAAGGGATTTCCTTGCAATCATTACTGTTAGGTCGGTTCACTTTCTTTTGTATATCTTCGCATCGGCTCATGTGTTGAGATTAATTATGCCACTTTCACGAGAAATCTCTTCGGTCTTAAAGAAATTGAATGTGATTTTTCTTTAGGTCTAGAGAAGGCGCTAAAATGGGTACTGCAAAAGTATATCATAAGTAAACCGGGAAGGAGATATAAATCCCGAAAAAGGAAACAAATGTCTGATTGTACTTTAAGAAGAACATTTTTTTTTCGTAGGGTAAAATGTTAAAATAAGAATAAACAAAATTCGTAAAATCAGTAAGGTTAATTTCGTGGGTCATAAATATACCACACCAAGGTTTTGCCCTGATCGCTTAATTAAATAGAGACCCACACTGACAAGTTTGGCCTAAATTCCTTTGACTCTAAGGGTCGTAAAGGCATAGTGATACACTTCGTGTCCTAATTTTATTCCTATACATATATTAAGGAAGTAGGTACTGTATTTGACACCATTAGATAATTATGTCAAAAACGAAGGTAATGAAGGTTATAGCAGTTGGAGTTACTTAAGATATTTTATAGGCCAACAATAGCGAATACGAATTTAAGTTTTTTTAATAAACATGTCAATCAGAAAACATTCGCTGCTTTTGTCGAGTTTTAAGCATAGCGACTAGACCGAGCGTCGGACTGTTTCTTCCGCACCCGCATCTTTTTTCGCGCCCAGATTTGCAGCTGTAAGATTATGACGTTGAGTACCAGCTCCGGTGCTTATTCTTCTTTAGTTGGAATGGGTTTCAGCTGACCTGCGTGCGCCATTCATCCCCACTCTGCCTCCGGCAGGCTATTTCCGATCCAAACTGGAACCTAGAATTTGATGATTTGTTCCTTACCTGGTACTAAATTTGTCTTCATCTTCACAGCCTACAATGCAAAAAGAAAACTTTCGCCTGCAGCCACAATATCCTGGTGCGTAGCATCCGATATATTAAGTGATATCACAACCAGTTGCTACATGGAAAACCCGTATGTAGTTAAGAAGATCTCCAAGAGCCGCGATTAGCTCTTCACTACTGAAGACCCGGACTTCTGCATTCTCGCATACTATCACAGACGCCGCACCATTGTTAGCAACTTGCACAGCAGTCTTCACTGTGACAGTATCCGCGTCACCCGGGGCTTGAATGAACTTGTCTCCAGCTCTTTGTTTTTAACATTTGCAAAAAATCGCTCCTTGTGGTGATGTTGAGGGTGCGGCATCGTTGATTAAAGCCTCTGCCGATGCTCCCATGGTACTTCTTTTGGTATGTTCTCCGTCCTTGGTGCTTAGAGATTCGTAACCGTTGAAGACCGCGGTAGCATCCTGTCGAAGTGATTTTTTCTATACGCAGATTTGGCTAAAATTAGCTGAACGTGCGCACACAACCCGATCCAGGAGGAACCCGTCATCGACTGTTAACTCTGCGTTCACTCGATCGTTGTTCTTGGGCGGTGCTTTCCCTTCTTAAACGTCGATCAATCCAGACTTAGTGCCGTATCAAAGTCCCGTCAAACAGCACTGGAGGCCTTGCTGCAAATTCATTTGTCAGGTACTCCTGGGGGTCATCATTGTTACGCACAACACTCAGCAAGATCTCAGCTACCAACGACGCAAGCAAACTGTCACCATCTATCGGCAAGCGGGAGGACTACGTGACAGCCAAACGAAACACTGTGCGTGTTGAGTCGCGAGCAAACTTGGATGCCGCTGCGCGCATCGTTTATTTTAAAACGGCGGGTTTTTATAAACTGGCTTTTCTACATGTAACATATTTCAGTCACGTACACACGTAATACAAATGTAGGTCAAAATATATAGCATATTATGCTCTTTTCGACCAGTTTTTAGTTCTAAAGAGAAAAAAAGTTCCAAGAATAAACAGCAACGGTCCCAGATGGCTACCTTGCGGTACACCAGATGAAGCTCTAACGACTCTAGATAAAGTATTACGGAAAGAGACACGGTAAGTCCTATTTTTTAAGTAAAAGCAGATCCAGTCGAGCAATAAAGGCGGAAAACCCAACCTTTCAAGCTTAAGCATAATCACGGGGTGAGGGAGCTTATCAAATGCCTTGCTAAAGTCGGCGTAGACACAGTCAGTCTGGAGTCCTTGTTGGAAGGCAGAGATAATGTGGGATGTAAATTCAAGAAGGTTGGTTGTTGTCGATCTACCAGGCAGAAAGCCATGTTGATTAAATAACATTAACCCCTTACACTGCCCAACAAGCTGTGAGTATATAACAGATTCAAACAACTTGGGTATGCAGGAAAGCTTCACGATTGGCCTATAATTTGTTATGGAGTTTTTATGCCCCTTTTTATAAACAGGAATTATAATTCTTCCATAACGTAGGAAGTCTGCCGGCCTGAAGAGATTTGTTGAAGATGAGTTCCAATGGAGTGGGTAAGGCATCAGAACAGGATCTCAAGAATGCAGGTGGAACACCATCAGGACCAGAAGAAAAGTCCAGTTTAAGCTCCTTGATACCTTGATGATAATATCGCGAGATATAATGGACAAAGCAATGGAGGTAGCGGGACAATTTTGGATATGACCAAACTCTTCCAGGGAAGGCACAAAGTTGCCTGATGAAAAGGCACCCTCAAAAAACAATGCAAAGTTATCGGCTATATCAGGCGCGCTACAACTAGAGGATCCATTATACCACATTGTAGATGGATAATTATCAGTTTTCTTCTTCAGATTTACAAATTTAAAAAAAGTACGAGGATCAGTATGCAAGTTACTGCGAATATCATCAAGGTATTCTCTATAAGGATGAAGATAACGCTAAGAAGCATTCATCACAATAAACGAATTCAGAATAAGTTAACGTGCTTCTACAACGTAAGTAGGTTTTCCATAACCTATTTTTTTTATTCTTAAGACTCCGTAGTTCCCTAGTATACCACGGGGGAGAATGACAGGATGATCTGGACCGCTTGAGTGGTACACACGAATTTAACAGATCATAAATCCTATCGTAAAACACAGAAACACAATCGTCGATATCGCTATCATAAAAAAGGGATGGGAAATCGATTGATGCTACGCTTTTTCTACCATTTTTGCTAGCGCGTTAATATAGTTGCGCTTGTCACGTCTTACGCTTTTTTGAACGCGTTTCTGTAGAACCAACGGAATACCGGTAAAATCAGTTTTCCTTAGGGAAATAAATTACCGATGAACAAAGTTTAATCCCAAAGACGACCGCGTGATAGACTCACAACTTAACACATAATCAATTTATTTAAATCTTCTTTAATCACTCCAATCCGGCTCGAAGGACCTTAATATTCGATGTACCTGGTGGTATTGCATGCTAATGATTTTCTTTACTTGTTTTTTGTTCTATCAACTTAAGCGCCTACTTGATAATAAAATTAACCTCAGTTAGGTTGTCACTCTTAGTGCCTGAAGAGTACTAAACAATCTATATGGTATGTGCATCCTATTAATGGGCTGAATTCGACAAATCAGTCAAAGCAAGGCAAGAAATAACAAGAGTTGGAAATTATTATAAAAATTTCACGGCATGCATAGGTTCCCGAAGAGTAATTTAAAATGGCAGAACTACATCCGTAATCCTCTTTACACGAATTTGTCCTTCTAAATACAAAACTGTCCAAAAATTTACGCTTCGAACTGTCAATAATGAAAACCTCTGAAATACGTTTTACGGTGAGCAATTTAATATCATTAAACTTCAACCACTCTAGTAGGTGCTCTTAATATTTTAAAAGAGTTTTTATCCCGAAATTCCATTTCGTTAAAACATTTCAGATCTGAAAGCATTCAGTCTTTGGTTTGTACCCATAAAAGACTACTCTAGAGTACTTTAGCTTCCAATTTCCCCATTTATCCTGTTTCAATATGTGCAATACTTAAACCACTTGCCCGCGTTTCTACATAAAAAATCGCTATCGGGCTACAGGGTACAAGATCAAATGGCAACAGAATGTGTCTCGAAAAATACGCCACAGGAAAGCCAGAAACATTTTCGGTGAACCACAAAATTCATTACGAATATTTGAAACAAAGGGTGCTTTTGTTGTCCATCTACCTTTCCACTTCTGACGAGTTGCAATTGTTTTGGAATCGCAGTTGGAAGCTCTCTAGGTAACTGTACGGCCCCAAATTGTGCTGAAATGAGATTTTCGTTTGATGACTATCTCTACAATTGGCACAGGGGTTCGCGGATGTTGAAGCGCTGTACCCGGATGTTGGCTTGACCGACAATTTCAATAAAAACTTTTTTTTTCAGTTTTGTTTGTATATGGCTAGGGGGCATTTGAAATAGTTAAACTGTCGACTGTTTTTACCAAAATTTGGATGCACGCATCAATACTGAACGCGGCACCCGTTCAAATAGGTCGTTTTATGCGCTCGAACAGGAGTGAAGTTGGCTTCACTATGACAAAATAGAGAACAGAATTATGTATGATGACCTATAAAGCTAGAAAATGCCTGAAACGACAATTCATTCTATTGCCGTACAGTGGCAGTAGATAGTGTAGTCATAGTTCTTTAGGACGGAACATTGGCATTGCAAAGTTTATTGTTTAGAGATCTGACAAAATGTTGTTGTTGACTTTATGGGTGTCATTGTCCCTAGATGGGGAGAACTAGATAGTGGTTATCCTGCTACTTTGAATATGTCGCTATGGATGCCATTTTGCTTTTTGCCATGTGTAAAAGGGTCCGTCGGGAATATCTGCGAATGTCGACTCATACACGTTGTGTGCTTTTGTTGAGGAAGTGTACTTCTCTGAAATTTGGTTTGCAAATCATTTGGACAAAAATAGCGGTGCTGAGATATGTCGACGATACTTTCATGTGATACAACTATCTAATACGTCCTGGTTTAGTGCACCCTAAAAGGATTTATTATCGCAATAAAAGTATGAAATAAAAAATTGCATCATTTGTTCTTGAACTAGCATTGCAATGTTCCGAACTGTCACGGCGGAAGTACGACATTTTTTTTCGGTGTTCACACCACAAAATCAGGGATTTACAAATTGCATAAATTAATGTCCGTCAACATTCCATGAACTCTGAGTGTACTATTGTTGTTATAGCTGTTTTTATGCATGTTGGCATATATTAACTTTTATTTTTCGCTCGTTGATCACTCTTATGTCAGACTATATTATACAACTGGAATAGGAAGTCGTATTTTCTTCAAATTTGCTTGAAAATGTTGCTCATCATGAAAATCACAACCCTTTATTTAACTTAAATTAGAATTGTACAATAAAATTGAGTATAACTTTCAACCACAGAGTGGATTGTACACAGAGAGAAATGCTTGAAATTTTAAAGTAACCAAATATAAATCCGTCTCAAGCACTATTGTAGATGGTACTTAAACCTTTTCAGAACTTTCCCATTTAAACTGTGAACTGTAAAAGGATTTTCAAAACAAATACGAGTGAAGGCAAAATTAACAAACTAGCCAGAAAATTCTTGGATATTTCTGTGTGAGTTTGGTTCTGTTTTTGCTTTTTCTCGTAAGTTTTTAAGTGCATGGAATGAATAATCAAATACATCAGTCAGGCAAGTCATGTCTGAAAAATTGTTGTTCGAAAAAAGTGGCGGTCGATAGGCAATAGCTGCAACAATTATATTAAATTTAATTTAAAATCCCACTTACCTATCATACTAACCAAGGAAGGACAAGCTACAACCAAGAAAAATTTCTAAAGTTGTTAACGTTAACACTATTTCGACAAATATACGTAACTGGTACAATTGCTCGACAAAAACACATATTTGACGAAAACACTTGTTCGGCAAATACATATGTTCAACAAAAGCACTTATTCGACAAGTACACTACCATGTTGTAATGGGTCTTTTCCCCTGAAGCCTCAACAGAGGCGTTGCCGGAAGGTGAAGAGAGAGAATATATGGTCGACACTAGCAATGAGAAAAAGATGCGATATGGTAGGACAGTGGTGCTTA
This sequence comes from Leptarthrus brevirostris, assembly GCA_964036015.1. Lineage (NCBI taxonomy): Eukaryota > Metazoa > Arthropoda > Insecta > Diptera > Asilidae > Leptarthrus > Leptarthrus brevirostris. Next base: position 16,055,193 of record OZ038373.1, read on the forward strand.
TGTCAGTGAATATCGTGGATAATAATCGGTATTCGACTATGTTGGGTACGTCGTATTCTTAATGTATGGGGATTCGGATAGATTGACAGGCTAACACCACAACCAATCGTGTGGAAGACCAACAGGCTAACACCACAGAAGGTCGCTAAGGATGGGTAGATTGACAGGCTAACACCACAGCCAATCTTGTGGAAGCCCAACAGGCTAACACCACAGAAGGTCGATAAGGATGGATAGATTGACAGGCTTACACCACAGCCAATCTGCTAACTGATGACCAATAGGCTAACATCACAGAATGTCCATAAGGATGGGTAGATTGACAGGCCAACACCACATCCAAATCTGTTAACGGAAGACCAACAGGCTAACACCACAGAAGGATAGATAGATTGACAGGCTAACACCACATCCAATCTGTTAACGGATGTGCAACAGGCTAACACCACAGAAAGTCGATAAAGATGGGTACATTGACAGGTTAACACCACAGCCAATCTTGCGGAAGACCAACAGGTTAACACCACAGAAGGTCGGTATGAGAGGAATAGATTGCCATGTTAACACCACAGACAATCTGTTAACGGATGTGCAACAGGCTAACACCATAGAAAGTCGATAAAGATGGGTACATTGACAGGTAAACACCACAGCCAATCTTGCGGAAGACCAACAGGTTAACACCACAGAAGGTCGGTATGAGAGGAATAGATTGCCAGGTTAACACCACAGACAATCCCTGATCCGAAAACCGAGACAGGAGTTAAAGGAGTTAGTGTAGCACCAGTAATAGTAATGAATAGTAGGTTAAAGGAAACTGAGAAAAATCCGTTCCATTAACATAAATTATCACAAAGAGGGTGGAGGGAGAACTACACACATGTACCAAGTTCTTAAAAACCTGCTAGACTTTTCTTTGGACGTGCTGCTGCAGACGAACTTCACCAAAGAGGAAAGATGTTCGTTCCAGGTAGTGGTGACCGATAGTTGGAAGAGTTACTTAATAGGACTAACGAAATTTCTTTGAACCCTTCAAATCCCGGCGGCACAGATGGAATCTATTCGCACTTCTCTAAGCTTGAATGGTTTCGAAGGGAATAGGACAGTTCTTTAGGTAATATTTTGGAAGATAGTTCCGCACTGTCAATCTTTCCCTGCAGAAGCTGGTGTAAAAAATTATATCAGCAATCCAGTGATGCTTCTCGCGAGTAGCAAGTTGTAGCAGTCCCAAACGCTCATCATATGGATGCAGAATAAGAGGGTGAATCCAGGGCAGGGCACGAAGGGCCGGTCTCACAAATCTACGATGTACGGATTCAATACGTTTAATGTGAGATCCGTAAAATGGAGACCAAACCGGACTAGCATACTTCAGCAGAGGTCTAACAAGGGATGTATAAAGATGAAGTCTTATGTGAGGGCTAGCAAATTCTCTGGACCATCGGAGGATAAATCCCAGCAAAGAGTTGGCCCTGGCAGCAATATTATTAATGTGAGGGATGAAGTTAAGTTGTTTATCAATATACACACCCAAGTCCTTCACTCCTTCCACCCGTTTAATTCAAGTTGTACTGAAAAGTACGGTAGTTGCGGGACCGCGAGAAGGTCATAACCTGACATTTCCCAATATTTAGTTTAAGATTATTATTGTCACACCAGCTATAAAAAATGTGTAGGTCCGACTGCAAGATTTCACAATCCACAAGAGATTTGATTGGGAGAAAAATCTTGATATCAACCGCATAGATAAGAATTTCACTTCTTTGAAGCAAATAAGTAATATTATCAATAGATAAGATGAATAACAAAGGACCAAGATGACTACCCTGGGGAACGTCAGAAGGAGCCACAAAAGCATCAGAGAGCACGCCACGAAAGCGCACTTTATAAGTCCTATTGGATAAATACGACTTAATTCATGCAATGAGTGGGGGCGAGAAACCCAACTTGGGCAATTTGAAAACGATAGAGTGAGACAGTTTATCAAAGGCCTTACTAAAATCGGTATAAATGCAGTCAGTTTGGCAGCCATCCAAAAATCCACCCACATTGCCAGAAACAAACTCCAACAAGTTAGAAACCGTGGACCTACCCTGAAGGAACCCATGCTGCCGGCTACCCCTACACTCCATGGACAATTGGGATTGGATCATCAGTTCGAAGAGTTTTGGAATGCAAGACAATTTAACAATAGGTCTGTTGTTAGCAATCTCTCTCTTATTGCCACTGTTAAAAACGGGGATTAATAATGATGTCTTCCAGAGTGCAGGGAAACGGCCCACCGAGAAAGACCGACGGAAGAGTAAAAGTAAGACAACAGCAGGAACCCCGGGGCCACAAGAAAAGTCATCCGGAATATCTGCAATATGCTTGGACAAGATCTCCTCCGCCATACATGGAATAGGTACGGGGGATCTATTTCTATTATTAATGTGCGAAAAGTTGCTACTATCTGGAGAAAAGTTCGATTATTTGAAGTCTCGCCTCGTTATCAAGACCCTATCTCTGGACTTTCGAAAGTAAATGAAAAAGTTAGTGGAACATCCACACATCACGCTATTTTAAGTGTATGTTACACGTCAGCTTTTAAATCTTAATTACATTATCAGCTCCAAGTAAACAATAAAATTGATACACACCTTTCCAACACCCACTCGTTACATCACCATATGCAAATACTTACAGAAAATCATCGTGACACGAAACTGTTTGCAAAACCAAAACATCCGGAAAATTTTATCAACAAAATTTGGAATATTGTGCAAATAAGTAGAGAGCCCGGGCGTGTTGCTTTTGCCAAAATAGTTGTTAAATTGTGAGGAATTTCGAATCTACTTATCTGAGAACTAGGTGCATATGAAAAGGATATGTATATCTGTCGCGTAACGTTTGTAGTTGCACGTTAATTTTACCAAAACCACCCTAACATAAATATTTAATTTTCATTTAGATAAACTGCATTTGATTAAATTTTCAAAACACTATCGCGCTGGAGCAACAGAAGTGTATTCGCACGGTGTCGACGTCTATTGAAGGGCCTATTGGAAAGGACGTACTATGTTCACCTAGACTACTAGGATGCGGTAACACTATCATTTGATTTCGATTGTAAGCCGTGACGATGGTAGTAGCTTGGAACGGCAGAGAGACGGTATAAACGGCTGCTGACAGGAAAGTGTAGATGAAGTCGTTAACGTTTTCGTTAAAAGCTTTTGCGTTGGCAAACTCTGTCGGGATTAGATAAATGAACTCTGGATTTTATGGAACGAGTGCCATCTCGTTGGTTTAATTAAATTTGAACGGAATATTACAGGTATTTTGCGGATTGGCAAGTGCATTTCATTTACGAATATTCCGCCCGAAAATGTGATTATTTCATGGAGTACTTATTAAGTGTCTGTTAAGATAATAAACATTTCATTGATGGACCCGTAATTACAAATTGCACGAAAATCCACTTTAGCTATGATTTTGATTCCCACTCTGAAGGATGCAATTCGTGCTAAATGTGGTGTAACCATTTCAAGTACTTCAGGCTTTCAGTATCGTTGGTACTGATAGCGTGCTGAATATTCCTATTAATTTTTGAATAAAATCGAATGATTTCCTTTGTTGTACGACAGTAAATTGAGGGTTAAATGAAAATTTATTTGATTGATGTCGACACGTTCCGTTGGTTTCGATCACAAACCCGAGATTGCAAATAAGCTGTCAATTTTATTGATGTACGCAGTGAAATTGATCCCAGGAACTGAAATCTATACCAAACTACTGGGTGTATTTTTTTTTTGTATTCCATAATTTAGAGAGTGGAAGAGAATACCTAATCATAGGGAGGTTTGTCAATGAATTTGTCCATTTAATAGAATGAAAGAAAGGACCTAACAGAAGCGTCGCTTTAAATACCCGATAAGGCTTAAAAATGCATGTGAACAATTATTCAATTCTATTTTGATCATTTATTACTGTTTTCAATAATGATGATTTATATGATTCGACACTTTGCCGACATTACAACAAGGCGTTAACTAAAAGTACAAGAGCTAGCGGCTTGAAATACCGTCGGTGAGTGGGTCGGAGTCGTCGAAGGTGTAAGTGATATCGTGTCGGCCTCCCATTTCGGAAATCCCAGGTTCGAACCACACCTGGAAAGGGGGGGAGGGGGGATATTGTTTTTTGAAAAATTTATCCAGTCATTTTACCTAATCCGAAAACCTAACTTCAAGATCTACACGACCGAAAATTGCTTCTGTTTTTTTAACATAACTTTTTTTTAGATATGATGTTGCCAAAGCTCAGGGGATGCCCTATGATGCTAAGGGACAGCCTTGGGAGAAAAGGAATTAAGGATGAGGTCAATGGGTTATTTATACAAAAATACATCAAATACAGATTACTACATCAAAAATAACAATATAATTACATAAGAAAAAGGAAAAGTAACCCTAACAAAGCTGATTCTTCAGTTAAGATCTTGACAAGCGAATATTAATAAGCTCAAAATGATTAGTAAAGAGACGAGACATAGAAGTAATAGGCTCATGCGTATCATAATTAGTGCGGTGGTGGGGAATATAGAGAAAGGTTTCCTTCCTCAAGGGGCGACTAGGAATCTATAAATACAGAGCCTCCAGAATTTCATAAGAATCAATGGCGCCTTGCAAGCAATCGAAGGCAAAAACAATTTTGGAGTTGTCGCGTTTACTTTTCTTTCTCCAATGAAATAAGCTTTAATCGGTCAGCATAGGGAGGCAGACAAAGAGCGTCGATCCAAGGAAGGCAACGAAGGGCAAATCTTACGAATCTACGCTGTACAGTCTCAATGCGATTAATATGAGTCGCATAAAAAGGAGACCACACAGAACTAGCATACTCCAAAACAGGTCTTACGAACGTAAAATAAAGGATTTTAGATATACATGGGTCATCAAACTCCTTAGACCATCGTTTGACAAAGCCCAGAGCAGAATTAGCTTTGTTTACAATAGTGTTGATTGATGATCGTCAAATGAAAAGGTTCTATTTAGCATGACTCCTAAATCTTTAGTCTTTTCAAGTCTGTTCAGAGAACCACCGTCTAAGGTGTAGGTAAAGCGCACTGGATTCCTTGATCGAGACATCGACATAGTAGTGCACTTGCTAATATTTAGAGGAAGGAAGTTTGTAGAACATTAATTATAAAAGGCGTCTAAGTCAAAGTTTAATAGTGCACAGTCACACTTGAAACAACGCGGAAACTTTTGGAGTCATCAGCGTAACACAAAATTCTCGAATTAGGGAGAATTAAGGATACATCATTGATGTAAATGATAAAAAGCAATAGTCCTAGATGGCTGCCTTGAGGAACACCGGAGGTGATATAAAGTGGTATCGTTAGAAAGTGTACCACGAAATATAACACGTTGCATGCGATCAGACAGATAGGAACGAATCCAATTAACGAAAATTTATGGAAACCCTAAAAAAGATAGGTTACGAAGAAGAACACTATGGTTAAATCTGTCAAAGGCCTTGCTAAAATCCGTGAAAATGCATTCGACCTGCTTGCCAGAACTTTACCATCCGTTGAGGTTCCCGGTTTTACAGCTTCACCTCGGAACCGTCGGACTTCGAACTTCAGGTAACGCATCAATTGAGAGCGACTTGTTGAATCCCTCGGCCATTTGGCGGTTGATCTCCTGATTATTCACATCCCTCTTAGCGGGTCTTTGTCGCTTTCTCCTTTCCTGATTTCTCTCGAGAGGTTTAGTCTCAAGCCAAGAGCCAGGATAAGTACCTTTTTCCGCCTTAACTGTAGCTGATCCTTCGGAAGGTAAGTCTGCAAATTATACTGGTACGATTCTAACTTGTTAGGGTCTATCGTCTCTGCCACCACTGCACCTGAGGAAGTGCTAGTTATTATTTTTCAAATTCCAATTTCAGCCGATACAAGACCAGCTTCCAATTACCCCTGGATCCTGTAGAGAATAAAACTTCCAATAGGCTTTTAACTCTTCCGTCCACAGTCCAGTCTTATCTGTACTAATCATTTCGACCTTCCGTCGATAGTGAATTTGTCAAATAAAAAAGGCTTTTTATTCGGTAAATCTTTAATAAAAGTTAAAAGTTAGCAAAGTGTCTATCATGTGTCAATAATGGTGGCTATAAAAGCCACTCAAAATTAACAACACAAATTTTATTATTTCTGTTAATCCTTCTAAATGATCAATAAACAGTGACCCACTGCTATGTCGATAACCTCAGCTGTAGTGTTTCACAAATTGATTGACAAATTTCTGACTCACCCTGTTTTATGGAATAATGATTATAATTTTTAGGTTAAGTCAGCTGACCTATGCAGATGTTTGCATGATGTAATCGTTTTCTGCATTTGTTAGGAAATAATTTTCTTATCATCTTTCTGAGACCACGTGAAAAATTGATAAGGTTCGCAATGATGGAGTTGAAGAATGAACACAAAAATTCAAAAATTGTGGACCTTGTGATGCAAGGGATGACGGTTTTTTACTATATGATGAGGCCAAAGCTCAGAAGTGTTACATCAATAAATTAGAGCTGTTGAGATTATGCTTAGAACTGAAGGGAAATAATGCAATAAACAAAAGAAAACCAAAGGTACTTACAATTAGTTGTGCGGTGTTCTGACACCAGATAAAAGTAAAAGGAGAGTTGTAAGACAAAATTATATTCACTTTTATGGTTTTTCCCACCTGTAATTGGCACGTCCATAAGGCTGCTGTGCCTTTCTTTAGGACGACTTCCACCTGAGGGTTCTAGGTGAGTTTTAGGTCTAGGGTTATGACTCCAGATAACTCTAGCTCTCTTCTGTCAAGGTTCGGAGTTATCATATTCAGCTTCGTCTTTCTCGTGAATGGAATGATAACTGCTTTGCCACGGTTGGCACGAAGGCCTTCCTGCCAGCACCAGTTTTGGATTATGTCTAGGTCCTTTTGAATTCGTTCAGGGATTGTCCAACCATGCCTACCCTTGATTATGATAACCAAATCATCTGCATATCCTTGGTTTTTAAAGCCGGCAATGGTTAGCTTAGTTAGGAGCCGGTAAATCCTTGTGGGGACCAATTCGTGTCCTCAACAGTAACTGACTCCTATCCTAGGTTTACTGTGGCGTTCTGGAAACTGAGCATCGCTCTGATTAATTTTACAATCAACGGTTCTATTTCCCTCTCGACGGCTGCCTCTTCGATGGCGTCAAACGAAGGTGATGTTATCAACGATGCCTTCAAGGCCTATGAAGGAGCAAAGTGCTATTTATTTTTCCACAAGCGCCATTTCTAAACGTCCGACCAGATGGTGTGGGGCTTAGATTGTAGACCTACCCGCTTATTTAGTTCTGAATATTTTTATTAGCGTTGGCTCTGCTTTAGTAGAACAGTGATAGTACCGTCACCGCAAGGAATTTAAATGGTTTAAATGTGTTGAATGCTTATCTTACTCATAAACATGTCTCAACAGATTGGGAATATAACTTAGAGTGCAGTTATCTCTGAAATTTTTTCTTAGCGTTGGTAGTAAATCCTGCAGGATCTGGTGTAGTAGATCTGAAATTACACCGTCATTGCCAAGGGATTTATATAGTTTAAATGAGTTGATTGTCCATCTTACTCTACCCATTGCTTTTAATCCGGTTTGATTGCTACTAGTGGAGGCGAATCGCCCCGAAAGACCTTTCTATATCTTTATTTGCTTTGGAAGAACTTCTTGGAGTCGTGTCGTAATAGGTAGGTAAGTCATCAATACCTTCACAGAAGCTGCTCCAATTTCTTTTTTTGGATTTCTTAGCTGCTTGTTATATTCGGCCTCTTTATACTTAACTCAGACACCTGATCGTTTGGCCTAGTTGAAGAGCTTCCTGGCCTTAGCTCTGAATTTACCTAGCGTCCTATTCCACCAAGGCATATTTCTAGTTGCATCTCTGTGTTTTATAGCGCAGCTACTCTCGTATGAGCTGTGCAGCTGTATTCAGCCCAATTCTAGATGCTCCGGGGTTTCTACGGATATGTTATCAAGTACCTCTAGTCGTCTCCTGATGATGTGTTCCCTTTAGTGAGTTTTGGAATCCTTAGCTGTAATTGCTGCACACAGATTACCTCAATAACGAATTTGATAGGTTTGTGATAAATGCCAGTTTAGGATTATGCTTTCTAGGTTAGGACTGACTAATGTTAGGTCTAATACCTTTTCACGTAAAATGTTTGAAAAGTTGGGTTCGTCACCTTTGTTGTCTAATTAAAATGCTCCTATTTTCTCCCATGGGGCAGGCCGACGTCATTGGTATCTTGGGTCTCTTTTGATTTATGTCGGCCTGTATTCCGATCAGTAGTTTTGCTACCCTGGGGTTTTTGTGGCGATTTCTACGCCTTCTTCACCAGCTTTTGTCCACTTTTCGTAGGAGGCTTTTTGCATTCCTTTGCTGTCATTTTCTGCGGTTCTTTTCTTCCCACCGAGCTAGTCGCTGATGTTGATAGAAGCGCAGCTACCTGAACTACGGAAGCAGTCCTAATCTCTTCGGCCGCCAGCGGTCTGGAAAAACCTTTTCACTCTACAGAGTGATTTTCTGGTCTGAGCTGCACCTGCCTATAGCCAAAGTTGATCTTAAAAGAGACTGTCGACTGAGAGAACGATCAGTGAGGTTGAGCCATTTGCCGTTCTTCGTACAATATCTTTCACTCTGACTGTCAATAAAGTATAGGTTCTGGTAGGTATAGGTGGAGGGGGTGGGGGGAATCATAATTTTATTCTTCAAAACAAACAAAAGGAAAACAGATAAACTCGGTCCTCTTATCAAAAACTTTTTCAAAGTAAAGAAAATTCTAAATATGTATCTATCTCAAGGAAATTGAGCAAAACAAATACGATTTTACAAAACAATTAAAAGCGAAGTTTAGGGATACCCAGGTTGTAGGGAAAGTAGCTTCCTCCACAGCCCTCCTCCCATGGCTAATGCCCAGCCTAAAGGGCCCTTCAGTTGATCTGTTGTCAGCATATCTTCAGGAAACTCGGATGATATTATGCCCACTGTTACTGCTGCAACCTGTTTGTAGTTCAGTGTGGTCTGAGCCTCAGTCTCTGCAGACGACTCCTTCTTTCCCTCGTTCTTTTTCAGATAACTCTTCATGTTGGCCTCTGATGGCTCTGGAGGAAAATCGTCATCGTGTTTTCTCTTAGAGCCTTTCTCTGGATCCCTAATTGGCTGCAGCGCTAATATTCGAGCCTCTTCATGTTTGTGCCCTTTGGCTACCAGCCACTTGAAGCACTTTCTAGCCGCTTCACTTAGGTCTTCGGCTTTGCTGCTGGGGTCTTTGGGTAGATTTTGATTATCTGGAAGGCTATTGATTATAATCTGATCGAAAATAGGGGATTTGCCTCCGACCTGTCCCGAAGGACTGTCAAAGATGTTCTGTTGCATGATTTCGTCGGTTGGGAGAGGCGTTGGTTCGCCCTCAGGTTTTGGCGCTTTTGAAGAGGTGCCACTCGTTTTCTACTTTTCTACTTTGATTTGAACATCACAGCATGTGAAAAGTATTCATGTCAATTTAGAAGGGGACAACCAGCCTATTCACAAATCATGCGGAAAATTTTGGAATCATCAGGACATAAAGGAAGCATGGAACCATTCAAAATAGCCGAAATGTAAAAAAGTGGCTTAGAAAATGTTCCGCGCAACAGCGAACCGTGTAAGTTTCCCGGCAAAAACGAATCAGAGAAAAACTCCGGCCAAAAACGACTTAACTACAAAAAGTAATGCAAAGTTAATGCAGTTAAGTAGTTAAGTCGTTTTTGTCCGGAGTTTTTCTCTGATTCGTTTTTGCCCCGACTCTCACTAAGTACGTTTTTGCGCGGAACATTTTCTAAGCCACTTTTGCTCGGACCTTGTAGATTAGTCATTTTTATTTTCAGCCTGTCACATTAAATGATGAAGAGTAGTGTCCCCAGATGACTGCCCTGTGGAACACCTGAGTTGTTACAAATAATTTGGAAACCGAGCCCCCGAATAAAACTCGCTGTGTACGATGAGACAAATAGGAATACAGCCAGTCAACAAAAAAAAAGGAAACGCAAGAAGACAAAGTTTGTATAAGAATGCTGTTAGTAGTTCAATCAAATTAAGGAATTACGACTTCAAATAACTTGGAAGTACAGCACAGAGTGTTAATAGTTTTGCAGTTAGTCATGTCACTTTTAAGTTCACTTTAAGATTTGGACATGGGTTTGTTCGTCCACTCGCGTATAGTGTTTTTTATCAAATTTAACAAAATGTTAAAATTCTGTTAAAATTATTAGTTAAATATTTAAAATTCAAACTGACAACTACTGTCAACAAATTTTAACAAACATTCTAACAAAAACCGTCGAAATATTTTACTGGGCTGATTAAATTTGCACCAATTATCGGTTAAAACAATTTCCACTTAAACAAATATTTCTCGTGTTAATATTTCAAAGGTTTATTGAACTGCACACGATCTGATTGCGTTAACATTAAAATATGAAAAGGATTTTGGATGGGAAAATTTTCACATGTGTCATAACTAGGTCAGACTATCCATAATTTTACCTAAAAGCAATGCAACAATATTTTGATTAACGCAGCTACCAGCAGAACTATTTGGGCCCAGGATATCATTGTCACAGAGGCTTGGGCATATAAACATTAAACATACATATTTATTTGCATATGGTTGGCTGGTCAACACCCTGTCGTACCACTTGTATAGTACTATATCCAACTATGGCTATGCACAGTCATTTTCGAATAAATATATTCGATGCACTTAGCCGTAATAGTCCTATAAAATGTACATATCGTAGGTGGAATGGTATGAGGAGAGGAGAGTCAGGCTTGAACAGATTTTATAATATCGAAAAATCAACAACTTCCGATTGGCACCCCAACGGCAGGAAGAACGGATTTAGCAAGTGAAAATAATTCAAATTTCACAGTAGAGCTTCCCGCAAAATTTTTGAGGTATTGAAAGAGCACTGAATGGAAACCAGAGCTGTTTGCAGATGAAATTATTGAGATGAATTTATGCAGATAAATTTTTCTAAGTATATAAATTAATTGTTTGGACAGAAAATTTGCTTTAATTGATGTGGAATTTCAATCATCCATATTTGTACGTATCTACTTAGTTAACACAATACGCAATGGTTCAAGATTCAGTATTGACGGCCAAATACTTGAAAACATTTTTAGATGACAACAAATTTTACAAATAATATTACGATATTTAGCATCTATATTTTAAGTATTTAGTTATTTAAGTGAGTAAGCCACTCTTAAAGCAAATTCCCTTGAATAAATAAAAATAAATACTAACGCCATCAAAGAGGATGCAAGAGGGTAGGGATTTGCACTAAATATATTTAACGTATTTTTCACAAAACGTGGGAAGAGAAGTTCAAGGCTGGAAAACTCGTGTTCGTTCCAAATTATAATACATTTCTTGGACGCTTTTTTAATAAAACTAAAACTACCGAAAGTTTTATTTACGACAATATTAATTGAATGAATATTTAAAAATGAGCAGAGGCTGAGTGTAGGAGGTGACTATATCCGCTTTGCTTGAAAGTTTTGAGCTCAAAAGACGAGGGAAAAAGGGAACATTCGCGAAATTTGAAGGACTGTGTGGTACGTCGGCCTCTGCCCAAATATTGGGAATTATATTCGAGTCTATTTTTTTATTTATTTATTCAAATGATTTGTCAACACAGACTATTACACAGCAGAAAATAGAGTCGACGCCAAAAAAGATGATATTTTTTCGCGCATGAGAGGAAACGATAGTTTTTGTACAGAGAAAGCTCTTTATTTCGATTGAACTTCTACGTCAACCTATCATTTTAATCCACCGTAGCTCCCCATGGCATTGGATAACGACGAGAGCGGCAATGGTACTAAATGATATTTGATGATGCTTTCTTTCAAAAAAAACAGGAAGGAAGGAAGGCAAAATGGCTAAAACAATACAGAAAATGTAGCTTTTTCCATCATTTTAGAATATTTTGCGCCTATATTTTAACTGTGAATACTCTCTTCTCAAGTTTTTCAGATTCGCCACAGTAGAAATAGACCGCGCAAGCTAAATAAAAATAAATTTCATCTTTTTTGGCGTCGACTAATTGACTTAAAAATTAAAGTTCTGTGTCTTTTAACTATGCGCCAGCCAACTAAGTCAAACTCAGGATGAGGAATTAATGAAGGTCAAGCATAAGTTTGCTCTTCAATCGTCACCTGGACAAGTTCAGATCCAGGTTGTCGTATTACTCATTTAAGAGGCGATACACGACGTGCATGCCATACAAAGTTCAGTGACGACGAACGTGAAAGACGTCGTGACTCCTAAGGTAGCGGGCGAAATAGAGACGCTCACAATGATCAGTAATTCGGGTGAATTTATCGATCCCTGCAATAAATCAATATTTTAGCAATATTGCGTATCTTTTCAAGAGGGAGATGAGCCTTTAGACGTTCGGGATAAGAGGGGTGTGCGACAAGGTCATTAGAAGGAAGACCTAGAAATCCGCGCTGCACCACCTTAATGCGGTTGGTATGTGCAACCAAGTAGAGTCCTGACACATGACTGGCACATTCACAAAGTTGCAGTATAGAAGTTTCGTTAAGTATTGGTGCTCAAGCCCCCAAAGCACAGCATCGAGTTAGCCTTGATAATGCTCGAAGCCGAGGATCATGTCCTCGAAAGAAGGGCAAGAGGTGAGATCCGTCGTCAAATACTAGGTCCTCAGACGGGTAAAATCAATAGAGGAAATATCACAGTTTCAATCGAAGAAGGAAATGTGGAAAAAAACTGGGAATAAATTAGAAATTATAGAGTTATCATCTCTCAACTTCGCCTATTACCATTTAATTGCAAGCTGTTGTCAGCAGAAAACAACCATGATTCGTCGTCGGTGAAATTCGAACCAGGGACCTCCGGATTGGTAGGCCTACACGTTATCATTTACTCCTTCGACGCCTTCACACCCATTATCGTGATAAATAAGAAAGGAAGGATAGGTATCACAGTTACGTTTGGAGTTTAGATACTTCTAGAATTGTTAAGGGTCGGCTAACAAAATTTCGGCCAAAAATTAGGCATAGGAGACCTGCAGTAAAACCGATGACAAAAATCTGAATAAGACAGATAATATTCAATACTCCCCGAGGAACAGAGCCTACTCCAGGCTTCGCCCCTTTAGTTCAACACAAATGTTACCATTAAAGACCTTGTTGAAATATTCTCCTGCTATGTATACGCCAACCGGGCTTGTATTTAAGATTTGTGATGTGCTCCAAGTCAACTATAACAGCTGTGTTTTTTTTCATTTGGTTCACAGTCAGGAACTGCACTTTAACATGAACTTACAACTCCAATGACCTAACCCACATATTTATCGGGATCGAGATCACAGAAATGGTAATTTAATTTTATAATATTCCAATAGATTGTGTTCCTGTAGCTTTCCTGTAGTTTTCTATTTTTCCAATTAGAATTTTTAATCACATGGGTGAAATTCAGTTTCATACCTCCAGCATTGTAGCCATTTCCATCACAATCCGGGCATTCTAATTTAGCAGATACATCAACCTTTTAAAACGAAAGGATCACAAACCCACATCGTTCTTTTCAGAACGCGAACACAGCTAATATTTTCGTTTTCCCGAGATGGCGAACGATGACTTGCATGCTGATTTGATCCTACCTGCCGACGTCAAGCCCAGGATTGGAACCTCTCGGACTCGGTTTACAGGTGATTTTTTGGGTTTGCTGGATTCCACTTGAAGTGTATTTTTCCAGGATAAATTTTCTCTGTTTTCATTAATTTCTTCTACATACACGACGACATGAAATTATTTTTGAAAAACCTGGACGGTAAATGTGCCGACCTTTATTGCTTTTTCTTTTTTCCTTATCAAAGAGGTAACGATAGGGACTGGTCATGCACCATGTGGTGATCGAGGTCTTTTTGCAGAAGAAAAGAGTCGGTTGTGGAGGAGATATGTTTAATTATTTTCATGTTATCAGCATAAATGGACAGCTCTGAGTGTTTGATGACACATTCAAGATCATTTATTGTTAGTATGAAAATCAATGGACCGAGGTGGCTGCCTTGAGGGACGCCGGAACGAGCAATAATAGGATTAGAAATGGATGAGCTGAAAAGAACATTGTATTGACGGTTGTTGAGGTAGGATTGAATCCGGGAGATGAAATGGAGGGGAGGGAGTATAGCCGATCAAGTTTGAACAAGATAACGTTATGGAAGATCTTGTCAAAGGCTTTACTAAAATCGGTGACGATAACATCAACATCTTTTCCGTTTTCCAGGGCAAATAGTGTTTCGGAGACGAAGTCGGTAAGTTTGGCGGTTGTAGATCTTCCTTTGAGGAAGCCATGCTGGTAGAGGGAGAAAATAGACTAACAGTGGAAGGACATGGAATCATAGACCAATTTTTCGAATAGTTTAGATATGGATAATAATTTAGTTATGGGTCTTTAGTTGGATACATCGTTCTTGCAGCCTTTTTTGAATATGGGAACAATATACGAGTTTTTCCATAATTGAGGTAAAACCCCTTGAGTGACCGAGAGGCGGAAAAGCAAAATAAGGGGTTGAAACTTGATGCAAGGCACACTTTTTCAGAACGATGGCCGGAATGCCATCAGGACCTGGGTGAAAGTCGTCCTTACTCAAGTTAATACTGGCGGCGATTAGTTCGGGATCAGGGTCGAAAGACGTAAACGACGTTTGAGTGCATTTGTCCAGGGATGAAAAGTAGTTAAGATCAGGTTGTAGGGAAATGTCGCTGAAAGATTTACTGAAGAAGTGTGCAAAGAGGTTTGCGATAACCTGCGATAATAATTAATAAACTTAAAAAAACGCTTGGGGTCGGATATCAGGCTAGCTTCCATTCGTTGGAGGTAGTCATAGTAGAGGGTATCACAACGTTCAGAAAAAGAGGTATAAGCAGATAGATAGGAAAAATAGTCAGACTCAGTCTAGGTTAGAAGAAAAGTTTATTTCTCCTGTTGCGGAGAGAGCGTAATTTTTTGTCGTACCAAACGGGGGAGGAGCAGTTTTTACGAGGAAGAAGAGGGATAGATTGTGTAAGACAAGCGTGTATTACCGAATAAAACGTCTCTACAGCAACGTCAATTGAAAGATCTTGAGGGATAGTTCCAATGTTGGAATTGAGGAGCAAGTGATTTAATTTTTCACAGTCACCTTTACGAAAATTGAAGGAAAGAGAAGACTCGGAGCTTGAAAGGGCGTGAGGGTGTTCGTAGGAGAAAACGAAGAACAGGGGAGGATGGTGGCGATCGAGAGAGTAAAGAAGATGGTTGCTTTCCGCAACAGCCGAGTTAACTGGGTCTGAGGAAAAGATTAGGTCTAATTGTCTGTCCAGAAAGCACTTTAAAGAGACCACAAACGGAGAGCTGATCGGTAAAAAAGATTTCTTTGGCGGAAGAGGCGTTCAGGGGGACAAAGTGAGAACAGTCCTCAGACATTTACCATTGAATACACCCAGTAAAATAAATTCGTCGGAGGCGTTAGCGTTCTCAAGCAGACTGTCGATCGCTTGAATTATGGGCTCGTAGGCATCTAGAGGTTGAGAGGGATGAATATAACAACAAATAATGTACAGTTAACACTTATTCAGTGTTAAGTTGATACATACAAATTCTGATATTGTAGAGTCGGAGGTCTTAAGCACGGTGGCATCATAACGTTTGTGAGCAGCTATGAGAACCCCGCGACCTGGTAGATAATTGGTGCCTACACAACCGTCAACACGGAAAAATGGCATAGTTTGGAAGGAATAGTTCGTTTTCGAGAATTCCTGGTGTTAGATTGGTTTCAGTTAAGGCAAAGATATCGGGCGGGAATTTGTGGGAGTTGAGGAAAATTTTGGATGTTTTTGTGTGAAGTCCTCTTACGTTCTGGTAATAGATTGACAAGCTGCTCGGGATAGGTACTTGAAGGTACAATAAAGTTGTTTTTTTCTCTGCTTTTTATCTTTATGTTTGTTTTTTTCTTATTACCCTAGTTTTAAATATTTTTGTGAGTCTGGAATTTTATTGAAAGTTTTCTGAGTTAATAATGGTTCACAGACTCAAACACCACTCTTGAATTAAATAGTTTGATTTTTGACCTTCTTTATATTAGTATGATCTACACAATGTGGGCGAACCTTGAGCTAGCTATGACAAAACTGGAGATAAACTAACCAAACTGTGTTGACTGACTACAATGCAAAAACTATGATACAAAAAATTCTGTGATAGCGGTACTACTTTTAAGTTAAGTAAACAAAACTGATACATGATCTGGAACAGTGAGGTTCTGATATGTGCTAAATAAAATAAAAAATCAAACAATTATCGTCGATAGCTGAGTTAATCGAACCAATAAACAGACGAGCCATACATACAGTCAGATACATTTGCATAGAAGCTGCAAAGTTTTCTCAAGTAGAAATGTGTTTCGTTTTGGTCAACTTCCGTCAAAAGACGACATCTGGTACAAGAATTTAAAAATAAGCAGAGACCCTTTCAGAGACTTTGTTACTGATGACAGAATAATAAGAAATCGATTACACAAAAGTAAGACATATAATGTAGCAAAATCGATAAATCTACATTCTCATATCCTTAGTCATCGTCCTGTTCCGAAAAAAATTTGAATGCGAAAACTTCATTTAATAACTCTTTAAATTTATAAAGGTAGCTCTGAGGTTCGCTTAATTTCCATCATAAATAAAATCGCTTCATAATGCACTTCGACAAGAGTTTTACTCGCGGGAGTCTGCACTACCAAATATCGATCCCGCTCCTCCATTAAGACGACATCCAAAGAATTTCATGAAATACTGTATTCCCAGGAGAATTGTTCCTTTGGAGTTTGGAGTCGTAGTGCATATTAAAGATATGCTTCCAACATGAATAGATGCACGCATATCGTATTTGCAACGATTCAAATAATTTATGATGCAGTCTATGCGCACCCCGAGTACCATTCCTCTTTTACGAGAAACTTTCATATTCTGCACACGCTAACGATCTGAGCACTAAATTATTTTCACAGGATTTCTATGGAATGAGAAGATGAAAGTGCTGAAATATTGAGATACACACTCTCGTTTACTTTGGCCTTGCTGTTCAATGAACCTTAACATAAATTTTCGCCCCCGCCTTCGTCACCAAATTGATTGAATATCTAATCGTGCCGTATACTGTATTTCGTGCATAATTTATTGCCCCCCCCCCCCCCCCAAACCCTCTAACAAGTGCGGTACTTATTCACTTAAAAAACATCGTAAAAAAACAATTCTGAGGTTTAAGGTACTTACTCCTAAGTGGATGGATAGCTCTTAAATGCTACCGTCGTTTCGAAGGTGTACACTTACGGTGTTAGCGTTTATCATGTGAGTTCCACCGCAACGGTGAAAAACATTATAACATGCCGACGCCGCCACTGAATATGAATGAGTACATATTTTCAGCATTGCATATTTGAGGGAGATAATCGGGTACTGAGCGCATACATTTAGGTGTAATTCGGTGATCTGATCGAGAGCTTTTGAAAACTTCTCAAGTGGATTTTAAGGTATTTAAGGTAATTTTGTGTACCTTTTGCAAGCGAAACGATTTCACTGACATAACTTAATATTAATGTGTTACCAAACAATATGAAGAAGCGTTTGAAAATGGTTTTTGTAAAATGAATGATCTTTTCGGGTTGCCTGATTAATGTAGTATTCTGAAGGAGGACTGAATGTGGAGGAAAATCAGTAAGAAAGGAGTTTAATTACTTCTTTAATGTTTAACTAATAAATTATCATACTTAAAACTCACCGAGAAAAAACATCTTCAAAGAAAGCTTATTTCATACGCAAGTGCTCATAATGAACCGACATACAACGTATAGGTTTTACCACGGTTAATGCAACCTACGGTCTACTATAGTGCAAGCACATACAACAGATGGGCACTTGTGGTGTAGACAATTGCCACTTGCCTCTTATTCCTATAATAAACCACTGGAAATTATTGAAAAATTCTAATTATTCTTAGGTGGTCATGATGAAAATTTTCTTCTCTACAATCGATGATCAAGGTACGGTGTTTTAAAGTGAAGACCCCCTTTTGTATGTTCAAGATTAAGGGGGGGAGATACCTTTAGAACGGGTGAAATCAGTCAATTTTAATGAATTTTTTTCAAGGTGATAAAATAATTTGATCATTTAGTAATTTTGAGAGCTTTTTGATACATTATTAAAGTGTAAAAAAACATTTGATTTTTTTTTTTACAAAATGGCGGCTCTGCAGAACATTTCTTCAATCGTCTGCTGCGAGGCATCGAAAACTGCTGCAGCTGTCAAAATTTTTCTATTTATCTGTAATAAAAAAGTTTTTTTTTCGATTACTGATATATTTAAGGGAAGAATAAACCTATAAAATAATAAAAAAGTTAAAAATTAAAATTTATCTCGGCTGTTTAATCAAAGGTCCAGATTTGTGGCTATTTTTCAACAGTTTTGACCCCAAAAAAAATTATTTATTAACCCGATATCTTTAAACTTTAAGGTACATCCTTCCGATAGCACTATAAAGAGAAACCTCTGAATATTTCAGCCTCAATAGGTCAATAACTTTTTGAGTTATAGCATGAGCAGTTTTTGAAAATGCAGTTTCGAGATAATCGCGTTCAAAGTTTCGATACGGTATAACTATAGGGGGGGGGGGTTACACTTTCGAAAAATCGAATTTTTTTTGTTTTATCTTATTGTTAAACATTTCAAGAATATATTCTCAAAATTTTAAGTCGATCTGAGCAAAACTCTTGAAGTTATGGTCTATAGTTAGTCCCCTGTCTTTTAGTGCAGTTGTCGAGCAGGTATACAGCTTATTCACAGCAATCGCATTGACACGGCCGAGATCCAAGCTGAGCATCAGAGCAAAGAAGCCAGGATAAAACAAAGACTTGAGAGAAAAGAGGCTGAAGACATTGAAGCTGCTGCAGGAAGTCTACTCTATGGAGCTGGAATCGATGATTCTGTGTAAGTTGAAAAAACAAATATTTTTCTGCACTTTTTTAGCTCATAAACTTTAAACGCGTTTTTCTCAAAACTACTTTTTCAAAGTCCGTGTTCACTGCCATTTAAAAACTACTAGACCGATTCATTTGAAACTTGTTACACATTTTCTACACATAAAATACCTCCCCCCAACGTTTAGTTAAAATTTTTTTTTACATTAAAGGGGTTTCCCACCCACAAAATGGCGGAATTTTTCGTGGAAAATAGCAGTTTACACTTTAGATGGCGTTCTGGGGCAAGCTCTGTCACCGGCTTGTTTTGCAATATTTCTGCATGAAAAAATTACAGAATATTGTTAAAAGTATGCTTAATAATGTACAAAAGGTTTCAATAAATTTGCTCAATCCATTCCTTCAAAAAAATTCACAAAAAAAGTAGTTTTTTTTTACGCTGAAACCCTTACCCCCGACCCCCCACCCCACCACCACCTCCCCCTAAAGTGACTTTCCGATCAATCGGCGATTCCATATCCACACAATAAACCTTCGGCCTGTTTTCGAGCTGTACGAGCTGCTTTTGTTTCGGAAAGAATCATCCGGTTCTGTTTCACTATTCGTGCTCATCGGTATTTTCGGCGAAAACTTTACAATAGGTGCCAACAATTATACCGAGCTCGTTCGTCTTCAAAGAAGGGGGAGCCCAAAAACCGGTTCCAACGGTTGGCTAGGGCCGGGCAGTTACAGAGGAGGTGAGGTATGGTTTCCTCTTCCTCTTCGTCGCGGCAACTCCTACAAAAGTCGTTTGAAGGCACACCCAGCCTATCGGCGTGTCTACCTATGAGGCAGTGACCCGTGATTACGGCTACTGTACTGCTAATTATTTTGCGACCGAGTAGGATGAGCCCTCTTGACCGCTTAGGGTCAATCTTTGGCCATATCTGTCGGGTAATCAGGCAGGTGTGTTCCTCTTGCCAGTTAGTGTTAGCAATCTTGAGAGCCCCCTGTGAGGGTCCCAGTTTGCATGTAGCTAGCGGTTTACCCGGCTGGTGGTTAATGTCCGGAAGAGGACGTGTGGTACCGTTTCTCGCTAGTTCATCGGCCCTGCAATTGCCCGGAATATCACTATGTCCAGGCACCCAGATGAGCCGTACTTTCAGATGCTCAGCTATGTCGTTTAGTGCCGAGCGACATGTTATAACCGTTTTGGAGGTGGTGTATACTCCCGAGAGGGATTTAATAGCGGCCTGACTATCTGTGAAAATTAATATATTGTCTGTAGGTAGCGTTAGTTGATTCAGGCGGTCCGCAGTTACCTTTATAGCCATGATTTCCGCCTGAAACACGCTGCAGTAGTCAGGTAAGCGGAATGAGACATCGAGGTCCAAATGTTCCGAGAATATTCCTCCACCCACTTTGCCTTCCAATTTGGAGCCGTCAGTGTAGAGATGCACTGAGTTCCCCCATTTCCCATTCCGATCTGGTGGGAAAGAAGGAATCGAATTTTGTTCCAAAGAAAGGCTTGGGCGAGGTGTAGTCGATATTGCTGGCAATTCTATTGTGCAATATTTTGGAGTGACCGAAATCAGTTCGCTTCCAGGTCTGGATTGCTGGATTGGATTCGCTTCCAGGTCTGATTAAACCATAACATGTTGTAAGTTTTTTACAGCGTTTTCTGTCAACTTCCCTTTTCCTGAAAGTTTTGTTATCTTTTCTTACGTTTCGCAGTCTCAACGTGGCCAACACACTCACTTTTCACAACAGTCAAATCATCACAATAAGGTTTACAATCTAAAATTGCTTTGAACCATCTTTTGGTAAACCAAAGTCTCGAGCAAGATCATTTAACTCCGACTGGGAGATCAATAATGGAACGCTAGTTTTTTGTCCCTTTTGCTATCATTGTTGTAATTGCTCTCTGATTCATTTTCTTCAGAGAAATCTTTATTAATTTCCATGGCTTCAATGCCTTTATATACACAATCGGATTCACTTACACACTCTTTTCGTTCAACTAAAACTGGAGCCGTTACAGATTTAGTGTTTATATATACAATTTTGTTTTTATTCTTTGCATTGAAACCTTTAATTTGGTTTAAACGGAAAAAGCATTCTTCCTCGTGACTAGGATTACTCCAAATGGCTGGACTAGAGTATTTTATATCTTCTTTAATTTTCCATTTTTCTGCAAGAGTTGCAAATGACGTGTGGAACCCAGCTGTTGACCAGATCCATCTTTAATTCGAAAGTTTCCTCATACATTTTACGTATATTGTCATCAAATGGGCACTTCTTCCTTGAATCGAGAGCAAATGTAGCAAAAAGTGTCATGATTTACATGACACTCATGGGTTTTTGGAACCATTTTAAATTGTTTTCTTTTAGTATTAGTATCATTGAGATGGCTGCTAGACTAGCCCTAAACGTAGTAGATGCCGGTAAGGTATCAACTTTCCGAAGGTCTGGCTACTCTGGTATCGGAGACTCTGGCACCGAAAATCACCGGATGGAAGGTCAGCGAAGAGTACAACGGAAGTGACCAGCAATACATAGCCTTTGATCTTCAGAAAGAAAGAAGAGGAGAGACAGAATCCGCCGAACAAATGGGTGGAACACGGGAAAACTAAACCGCGAAGCCCATCGCAGTGATAGAGGGACGAGCGGTCGAAACGAGAAACGAGTGTGGACGCCTTGTTTCCGACCCAACTAGAAAAAACACAAACACAGCACCCACTACGATGGAAGAAGTCCCGCTTTTCAGCGTGGAAGAGCTCAATGAGGCCGCGGGATCCTTGCAGAATAACAAAGCCCCAGGCCCAGATGGCGTCCCAACAGAAGTTCTGAAAGTCATAGCCCACTCATGCCCACAGTTACTGTTGAAAATGTACAACGGCTCTCTGAAAGAGGGAACCTTCCCCAAACAGTGGAAAGCGCAGAGGCTTGTACTTATCAGCAAGGGGAAGGGAGAACCAGGAACTCCAGCGGCCTACAGACCCCTGTGCATGTGCATGCTGGATACGGCCGGAAAACTATTCGAAAAATTGTTGAAACCGCGCCTTACATCAGCCATACAAAACGCAGGAGGTCTTTAAGACAAACAGAATGGTTTCCGGAAAGGGCGATCAACCATTGGAGCGGTAGAAAAAGTGGTAAAAGCCTTTCACGCGGCGCAAGAAGGAAACCGCCACTCAAGAAAAGTAGTCCTGCTCGTGGCACTGGATGTTAAAAACGCCTTTAACTCCGCCAGATGGTGCGACATGCTGAACGCTCTAGAGTACACCTTAAGAACACCGGAGTATCTCCTCCGGATGGTAGAGAGCTACCTACATGACAGGGTTCTCCTCTATGACACTACAGAAAGACCAGGCAGGAAGAAAATCACAGCAGGAGCCGCGCAAGGGTCGATTCTAGGCCCAGAGCTGTGAATATAGCGTACGATGGTATACTGCGCATGGACATGCCAGAAGACACCTTTTTGGTGGGTTACGCGGATGACATCACTGCAGTAATCGCGGCACGAGACGCAGCTAGATTGAATCAGGTAATGCGACTGGTGACCACCTGGATGGAGGAACATGGCCTAAGTCTAGCCAACCAGAAGACCGAGATTGTCCTACTCACTACAAAGCGGAACCCTACGAAGAGAAGTGCGAGTGGGGGATGAGGACATCCTGACGAGCCAGGCAGTTAAATACCTGGAAATAAGGCTGGACTCCAAACTCACCTTTTGGGAACACATTAGGCATGCGGCAGATAGGGCAGCACAGACCACAACCCTGCTTATGTCGATTACGCACTCGATCCTACTGTACGGATGTGAGATCTGGGCTGATGCGCTGAAGGTCGAAAAGTACAGGAAACGGATGGCTGCAGTACAGAGGAGAGGAGCCCTTACAGTTGCCTCCGGCTACAGAACGGTGTCGGAGCCAGCGGTTCTGGTTTTGGCAGCCGTGACCCCTATAGATCTATTGGCGCAAGAGCGGAAACAGCGTCATGACAGGCAGGCCGAAATCGGAAAAGAGGCAGCGAAAGTCGAAGCTAGCGAATAAGCCCTTTCGAGATGGCAATACCGCTGGGATAGAGAGACAAGAGGGAGATGGACCGCTAGACTAATACCAGACCTAAGGAAATGGCTAAAGCGAGAACAAGGAGAGGTAAACTACTACCTGACGCAGTGCTTGACCGGACACGGGTACTTCAACGTTTACCTCCATAAAATGGGAAAAACAGAAAGCCCAGCCTGCCAATACGGCGACTCCCAGAAGGACGACGCCCAACACACCTTCTTCGAATGCAGATGGTGGAGCGCAGAGAGACAGGAGCTAGAAGAAGAGATCGAGGGATTCACGCCCGAAAAAATAGTGAACAGCATGCTCAGAGGTAAAGCGCAATGGGACCGAGTTGCAGTATTTATCCAGAAGATCCTGCAACAAAAGAAAAATGAAACCCCAGAAGCACTGGACGAACTGTAGTAGGATAAGACCTAGAATATAAGAAGCCAATGATGGCGTAATAGGTGCCACCCTGAAGTAATACGAAAAGTAGTCCCGGGGTGGAGACATGCCTGAAAGGAGGAGGTTTTTTAGTGGGTGCGAGTCCCACATACCAGGGTAAGGCACCGCCCTGACGGTGCATAAAGCATTTTCCCCCCTCCAAAAAAAAAAAATCGTAATAGGTACTTTATCCGTGCCTACCATGACGGCATAAAAGCTATCACCCAAGGACTCTCCCGGAAAGCGAGAAACCCCGTTGCCCACCGTCACCGCGAAGAGGTGCCCTTAGGGCAGACAAAGATAAAACAACTACCCGTGAGGTAGAGTCTGTTGAGCTGAAAAGCCTTGATTATGAAAATTTTTGAGGTTAGGGATGTACCGGATTATGAGTTTGTAGTTGAAAACATTGGCTTTTGTGTTTAAAGTTTAAGTCTTCATTCTTATTTTTTTAATTTTATTTTTGCAGGTTATGTCAAAATCGTGATGGGGTTAAACGGAACCCGGAATTCAACGACCCCGAAAACATACAGAAAACATGGTCTGATATTCTGGCCAGAACAAAGTAGCTGTGTTACTATAGCAGGAGACTTCACTCGGTTTTAGAATTCTTCAACAATAGATAATATATTCAGAAATTTCCCTCTACAATCCGATACCATACTTACTTTTTTCCAGTTACCACAGACAAATTTGGGTCAGATTTAAAAAAAACCATGGTGGATAACATATTCATCGTTCGGAACCCTCTCCACGCGAATTCAACTCGCACTTGTCCGGTTTTATTCCTAACACGGGTAGTTATTGGTCCATCGTAGTATTATGTAAATATTGAATTCACAAAGGGATTGAGTTACTTTCCTCGTGACTAGAAAAAAACTAAAAAAAAACGTTTGCGAAGTCAGGTACAAAATTATTTCAGGTTGTATATTTTAGTCCATCTAAATATTATAAGTCCACCAAAAGATTAGTGTGGCATTATAAAAATGCTGATTGGGCGGGACTTAATAAATATCTCAGAGAGCTGGATTGGTCTGATTGCTTTTCTATGAAGGACGTTAACAGAAGCACCGATTATATCTTGAACATCCTATGGTTTGGAATGCATCGCTTTATTCCTCATAGCTTCAAGAACATCAAACCAACTAACACCAATTGGTTCAATAATGACTGTTTCGCAGCCATCAAAAAGATGGAAGCAGCCTTCCAGGCATATAAATTGTGCCCTTCAGAGGAATTGAGACGTATCTATAGAGATGCGCGGAATATTTGCAATTCAGCAATTAGCCGGGCTAAGTTCAATTTCGACCAGAGCATCAGACGGAAGGTATTTTCTACTCAAAAGGGTAGTAAGGGCTTCTGGTCTCTAGTAAAAACCGTAAAGAACAATTTCACCTGTTCGTCAACACCACCACTCATTTATAATGGGAATGTTTTTACTGACTCATTGGACAAGGCCAACCTGTTTGCTGCTAATTTTGCTGCTAACTCGTACTTGCCACCTTCATCACAGCCACTTCCATCTCCATCACAGTGCACTAGTAGGCAAAAGTCGCTACACTTTCGCACTCGCGAAGTTTTTAGAGTACTTTCGAAACTCGACGTGTCCAAAGCTACTGGGCCTGATGGTTTCTCGCCCCTTGTTTTAAAATGCTGCGCCTCTGCTTTGGCTAAACCTCTGCGCAAACTTTTTCACCTGTCATATTCAACAGGAATATTTCCAAGTGTATGGAAACTTGCTCATGTCCAGCCGATACTTAAAAAAGGAGAGGCATGCGACCCCTCTAACTACAGACCAATTGCACTAACCTCGATCATATCCAAAGTTTTTGAATCACTCATCAACTCTCAGTTGTCGAAATATCTTGAAAACAACCATCTTATCAACGATTGCCAGTACGGTTTCCGCGCTGGCCGCTCAACCGGAGACTTACTAACGGCTCTAACGGAGCGTTGGAATCATTGTCTCCATAATTTCGGTGAGTCCGAAATCGTCGCTCGTGATATTTCAAAGGCTTTTGATAGAGTCTGGCATGCTGCCTTTTAGCCAAACTTCAAACATTTGGTCTGCACCCTACCCTCGTTAAATGGATAGAGAGCTTTTTGTCAGGCCGTTCAATCCGTGTAGTAATTGATGGAGTTACATCTGATTCCTACGAAATAAATGCCGGTGTATCTCAGGGTTCAGTTCTTTCACCAACCTTATTTCTTCTTTTTATTAATGATCTCTTATTCCTTACTCTCAATCCTATTCATAGTTTCGCCGACGACAGGACCCTTGATTTCGCGTACTCATTTAATTCTGTAATTAATTCACGTGGAAATGCTACAGAAGTCAATCGGGAACGCATGTTTAGATCATTAAACAAGGACATTTCTATGGTCCTTGCTTGGGGCAGAGCAAATCGTGTTACGTTTAATACATCCAAAACTCAATGCTGTTTAATGTCCCTTAAAAAACGCCCAGTTCACCCCCAACCCATTTCAGTCGACGGAGTGAATATACCAAATTCACCCTCCCTAAAGATCTTGGGTATTGAGATATCCAGCAATCTTAGCTGGACTGATCATATATTTGCAATCGCTAAAAGTGCGATGAAATGTTTGGGTTTTCTACAGAGATGTAAGAAATATTTCACCCCACCCGACTTAGCGTTGATCTACAAGTCCCACATTAGGCCTAGACTTGAATATAATTCCCATATTTGGGCAGGGGCAGGACACACCGCATTGTCCGCGTTAGACAAAGGTCAGCGTAAGGCTGTTAAACTTATTGGCGATTCCTCAATCTCTGAGGGCCTTGACTCTCTGGAGCATCGACGGAATGTCGGTTGTCTCTCACTTTTTTATCGCTATTTCCATGGCCATTGTTCTAACGAAATTGCTAGCTTGATTCCTGGTAGACTCATTACAACGCGCGATACAAGATCTACAAGTCGCTCCCACCCCTATACTCTCCAGGTCAAATTTGGACGTACCGTCAAATTTCAGGAATCTTTTCTTAGCAGAACAACACGAATGTGGAACAGTTTACCATCTTCTGTTTTTCCCTCGTCTTATGAGCCTGAAACTTTCAAACGAGGCGTACATCGACACCTCCTTCACTCAACCTCCTAACCCATTTCCCCTAACCTTAATTCCTTTCCTGCCAAGGCTGTGCTTTAGCATCATAGGGCATCCCCTGAGCTTTTGCAACATCATATATAAAAAAAAAAAAGTCGATCCAGACGAAAATAAGCAAGTACAAAACACTTAGTAAGCGACAAAACCGTGACTGACAAATGCCACGTCAGCGTAATTATTTCTGCTAAATTAAAGGGCAATTTATTCTCTATAAAATTAACAAATTTCCATTTTTTTATTCGACTGTGAAGGTCACGTACCGATAAAGTCGATATAATTTACTGCTTGGCTTTAATCAATGTCAACACTCGCTTTATAAACAATTTTTTTTATCGTAACATGATTCACACTTCAAACGAATGACTGACAGTATTTGATCAACTATTCATGTTCAAACCGCGCAAAATGTGCAAAATGTTAGTCATCTAATTACGAGTACTTAAGACATCACTTTTTTCACTTTACTAGATCATCAGACAGGTGTCGACATTTCGCGAAAATCTCGTTCATGAATCCAGCGAGTTTCTTTCAAAATCATCCGAGCATAAAAGACTTGACCGCGAATCGTCTACGCGAATAATTCTTTAATGACAGCCGCCTGCTGATTGATACCTTCAT
Organism: Leptarthrus brevirostris; assembly: GCA_964036015.1. Classification (NCBI taxonomy): domain Eukaryota; kingdom Metazoa; phylum Arthropoda; class Insecta; order Diptera; family Asilidae; genus Leptarthrus; species Leptarthrus brevirostris. The sequence continues at coordinate 16,082,485 of OZ038373.1, forward strand.
TCACAATTTCCAGGAAGGTTTTGCGGTGTTAATTCTAATTTTAAAAGAAAAAAAACTGTTCTTGGGAGTTCTTTTGGTAAAATAAAAAGACAATAGCAACACTCATTTGTTTGAGGAGAACTAAATGAATGTTTTATTTGCCTTTTATCAAACAAAATTTAAGTCCTGCTGCTAGAGAGATATTTTGGTAAACATTTGCACCTCTATTCTTTTGCATGCACCGATCCACCTGTGGTAAGTGCACATAATGTGGGCAAATTTCACCGCAGGCATGCTTAAATGGGCAGTCCTGAAAGTAGAACTTGCAAAACTTCCGTAGTGACCCAAATTTCTGGAAAATCCTGAAAACGTTCACATATTCATGTGCGTTTTAATGAGACCTCGGACGAATGGGTTCGCCTGTTGTGCATCAGAACAAGAACTCTCGAATGCGAAAGAATTTTTATCTAGGCCTTTTTATAATCCCTCCAGTCTCCCCCCACAGTACCGTGTACCGGTTTTAAGCCTTTCTCTTCATTAAGACTGCTCTAAACCGCAACCTAAAATCCTCAAATGGAAGAAAACTATGTCAAAGTGCTAAAAGAACATAAAACTTGCACCAAGTGTTGTTCACAATTTAAAAGCTCATTTCACAAATCATTAACAAAACATTGTGTGAACATCATTTACCAACTCATTAACTCCGAATGCAACTGTATTACTCGAAACGAAACCCCACCAACGCCCTCGCGACTGTATTGTGGAGCATACACTCGCCACTGAACTTACAAACATATTTCAAAAAGGGATTGCAAATACACGACTCTGGTGTTGTGGGCACAAGGAAGAAAAAAAGGGTATTCTTGCAGGACCAAAGATATGGGGAACGACAGTCTACTGTAATAGCATCGCTAGATAACGAGGGGTGGCAGACGTGAGTGTATGTAAGTGAATGGTGGGTGGTAGCCACAATTGCGGAAACAAAGATAGTGTGATGCAAAGTTGCACTTCAAGTGCAGGCAACTGCCCTCATCTGCACCTACCATAGTTATACTCTGTGTTATGGCGAACAAATTGAATGACATTTAAATTTGCATGTTAACAGTTTGCCGAGTGCAAATAAATTTATTCCCACAACAAGGGAAAATATTGAAGAAAAAAAACAGAACAGGAAATTCGTATTTCCTGACCTCTTAAGAGGGGGATTTTAAAAAACTGGTGCAAAAAATTAATTTGTTTCCAATGCATCCAAACACTATTGCAATATATCTCTAGGCATTATTGGCTATATAATTTCCATATTGTACATAACTTAGATTAGCAGATTTTTCCACAATTTCATATGCTTTGTCATGCTATCCACCTTGTAGAGAGTGAAGAATAAGAAGGCATCAGGCCCAGACGGTCTACCAAGTGAAGTCTTATAAATGGTGTACTACCGAAATCCTTCTTTTGCTCACGCTGGAAGATAGCGCGCTTAGTTTTAATAAGCAAAGGTAAGGGGGAACCCGGACAGCCGTCTGCCTACCGCCCCTTATGCATGTTGAATATTGCTGGAAAGATCTTCGAAAAGCTCATCAGGGCTAGAATTACGTCAGCGATCCGAAACACCGGCGATCTCTCGCCGAGAAAGTATGGGTTCAGGGCGGGGCTATCCACGGCGGATGCAATTTTGTAGGTTATCGAGGCGGTCAGTAAAGCTGAAGCACACAGCCGCTACTCGCGTAGAGTGGTGCTTTTGGTAACACTAGACGTCAAAAACGCCTTCAACTCCGCGCGATGGGCGGACATGCTGGAAGCGCTAGAGAGCTCGTTCCAAGTACCCAGATACCTCTTACGGATAGTGGACGACTATCTGAAAGACCGATGCTTGATGTACGAGCCTAAGGAAGGACAGCAAATAAGGAGAATTATATCGGGGGCAGCACAGGGATCGATACTAGGACCGGATCTCTGGAACGCCACCTATGAGTCTGCTACGAATCGAACTGCCCGAAGAGACGTCCCTGGTCGGGTATGCGGACGATGTTGCTGCACTGATAGCAACACGCGACGTGCAACAGGCGCAGCTAAAGTTGTACCAGGTAATGCGAGCCGTAAATAGCTGGATGACGGCGCACGGACTGTCGCTCGCCCTTAGTAAGACGGAGGTCGTTGTTCTGACCAAAAAGAGAATACCGACCATCCTTCCAGTGCAAGTCGGAGAGGAGATCATACAATCGAGACCGTCGGTGAGATACCTCGGCGTTACGATTGACACCAAGATGAGTTTCTTCCAGCAGATAAAGGAGACTGCAGACAAAGCAGCAAGGGGCGTCACGTCGCTCAGCAGGCTGATGGCCAACGTGGGAGGACCAAGCTCGATCAAACGTCGCCTCCTGATGACAGCAGTACAGTCAACCCTACTGTATGGTGCGGAGGTATAGGCGGAAGCCCTAAGTAAGGAACAATATCGGAAGAGACTTGGCCAGGTACAAAGACGCGCAGCCCTGAGGGTGGCCTCAGCATACCGCACTTTGTCCGAACCGGCCGTCCTGGTGATTTCAGGAGTCGTTCCCATCGACCTGCTCGGCAGGGAACGAAGGGCGACCTATCTCAGCAAGGCAGAAATGGACAAGGCAACTGTGCGCAGAGAGAAAAGGTCCTACACCATGGAAAGGTGGATACAAAGATGGAGAGAGGAGGACGATGGCTCATCAGTGATCTGGGCCTCTGGATCGGCAGAGGGCATGGAGAGGTAGGTTTTTACCTAACCCAACTCCTGAGTGGTCACGGGTACTTTCGTTCGTATCTTCACCGAATGGTAAAGGTAGCGTCTCCGTAGTGCCTCTATTGCTCCCGAAAGAGGAGCGCTGAGAGTCCTCCTAGGAGTGGCGGTCTCCCCGGACAATATAGTCCAAGGCATGATCGCCGACGAAGAAACCTGGAATCGAACAGTCAGATACGCGGAAGATGTTGTGCGCAGGAAAAAGAAAGACCTAGACAAGCAGGCCGCCGCAGACGAGATGGTCGCCTAACGGGCTAAGGGAAAGGACCTAGCTTAAAGTAATGTGGAAAACGGTTCCAGGCTAGTGTCCGTAGAGCAAGGAAGGTGTTTTAGTCGGTAAACTGCGCCACTGGAGTCCGACACTGCTGGGAAGGGGTACCCAGCATGCATAAAGCATTTCACCTCCCTCACTAGAAAAAAAACCTTGCAGAGTATTGTGAGAACGTCATTAACCAGTACATATTAAGTTTTTTATTCTGCCAGATAGCAAAAGCGTTCAATAAACCCGGTCTAGTAGTTTCCGAACCAACAACTCGCTTCAGGTCATTGAAAAGCAGCGCAAAAAGAGCCATTTGCGCAACTAAACGCGCCCTTAGTTTAGTATTCTCATCACGCGGAGACGATCGATAATACCCCGCCTCTACCACTGTGATCTTGCTTGCAAATCAAATACTTCATCGAGCAAATGAATTGCCGAAGTAAGTGCTGGACTATGCACAACATATCAAACAGGAGTGCACAGAGAACAGAGAATCTTTAGTAACGGTTAGGTCGAAAAAGAGGCACACATTCACGGCTCAACACATGCGATTTATTGGCTCGTGCATACCCTAGTTAGGCCGAGAGTGAACGATATGTAGTAAAGGCAATCTCCTAAAGCTATACGGGGTATGTCTTTAAGAAACCTTACCTGCGAGGGCACGAGAATCTATGTTCGAGTTCAAAAGCTGGTGAATAAAGACCTGGTCAGCAACCCTACGTCGTACCTCTAAAGAGTGCATATTAAGCACTCGGAGGCGATCGTCAGAAGGAGGAAACCTTAATGGATCATTCCACGGAAGGTCTCTTAGTGCGAACCGTACAAAGTGACGCTGCACCGACTTAATACGTCTGGAATGAACAGCATAGCAGGGAGAAGAAACGTGAGATGCATACTCGAGAATTGGCCTAACCAAAGAAAAATATAAGTGAATTAAGGTCTGCCGATCAGAAAACTGACTTGACCTTGATATAACTCAGAACTGAATTACTCCTAGACACAATATAGTTTATGTGCAGAGTGAAATCGAGCTTTTTGTCTAGCTTCACAACAAGATCAGTAACGGACTGCACGCGACGGATACTAGTATCCACAAAGGTATAATTAAAGACGAGCTGATTGAGGTTCCTAGCGAATGACATATCTTCACATTGATCTAGGTTAAGTTGCAGGCCATTTGATACACACCAAACCTTGAAGGTATTTAAATCAGGAATGCAGGAAGAATCATAACTGTTTCTAACGCAAGAGAAAATCTTCATATCGTCCGCATAGATTAAGACTTTGGAGTGTTTAATCAGAGGGACAATGTCGTTTATGGTAAGAATAAACAGCAGCGGACCAATATGGCTTCCCTGAGGTACACCAGAAGAAGCCCTAACGACTCTATATAAAGTGTTACGAAAAGATACTCGATATGTCCTATATTTTAAGTGCGAGGAGATCCAGTCGAGCATCAAAGGCGGGAAACCAAACTTTCTAAGTTTGAGCATAACTTTTCTACCATCCTCCAGAAAAGGCTTATCTCTTGAGGGTCTGAAGCTCGATGCCGGGTTTTGGTGCAGTTATCTGAGGTAAATCTTCGAAATTCAACATATCGTAAGCTTGCTACTGTCCTGATGTTGGGTCTATTACCGAGTAGGGCTAGGTAGCTCTAGAGGTTTGGCGCTGATCACCAGTCTGATCACGTCACACTGCCAACTAAGAAAACACTGACGAGATACTACTCCACATCCTTTGCACGTCCATTATCAGGTGCAGAATATCGACCTTTGGGAAGCCATTGTTGGTTCCCAAAAAGCTAGAGGCCAACTCGCTCCACGAGATGTTTTCAAAGTGACCAGCTTTACTTAAGCAGTAGGGGGAGTTAACGCAATAGGCCTTACTCACCGCGGCTCTTCAGTACCTCACTTTCTTCTGCTTTAAAAATAACATAACTTGTTCCCAGACTGAAATGAATTAAATACTGGTATGTACATACGAGACTTAAAGAAGCCGACTAAAACAGGAACATATTTACCTTCTCCAACAGCTAGGCAGCAATCAAATATATGGGATCCACGGTAACCAAAACAAAATTGGTCTGGCAATGATAAGGAGCTCTGCATGAACGGAAAGAAACAAATCTAACATTGTTGACATGGTTTGAAGATCGGGTCATCGATCGTAGAATCTTATGAAGTTCTTTTTCTGTCATATGCCCGCCAAGGGGTAATGGGAACTAGAGTTGTATTGAGACTTGGAGGCGGGGATGTTTACAGCAAAAAGGTTCTAATACACTTTATTTGTTGTAGATTGCGAAGTAATGCCAGTCGTGGATAAACAGTTCAAAAAAACTGGCTTGCTGGTTTGAATGGATATCCTGAATAAAACCTATTAATAGGATAGCAAAACTGCGAAGAGAATTTCGAAACAAAATTCTTTTACGACAACAATTGAATGCATTAATGTAAAATCGACATAATTCTAGCATAATTTGTCACATTTACCTGCCATTAGCAGATGCTCATTAACAAACATTACCGTATTGTACCGGCTTTCTGGCTTCATTAATATTTTCCCACATATTCTGCACAATTTCCACCTGCATTCAGTAATTATTCGTGAATTATTACGACTGACAGCAATAACGACAGATATACAGACAGGCAGATAAAGTTTGTAATTCATATATTTTAAAACTTATGTCGGAACACATGTACAAGTACAGTAGTATAAAATCCAAATGTCAAACATATGTTTGGTCGCAAGGATGAAATAGAAAATGTTGAGCGAAAACAAATCGCCAAGGGCGTCAAGCTAAACTGTAACAATGTGGTAAACCAGCGAAGCAACTAATTTAACAATTTTGAATTTTTAACGAAGTTCCCTCACAACAAACACAGGTGAATGCTGTTGGGTACTTTGCTAATTGCTTTTTCTAACAAATTTTTTAAATATTCAGCGAGCGAGAAAAAAAATGTTGCATAATTGCGAAATTCTAAACAAACTGCCTTACAGTAGATCCTTGTCAATTTACTGGCTCAGTCAGACAGAATAACCAATGGAATTGGAATGGCTTAAATATTTAATCACAAATTATGTTGGAGTTCAGGTAGGTGGCCCAAGGAAGCTTCTCAGTCTATAGAGCACTATAGAGCAAAAGATAAATTTTCTGGGCTCTTTTAAGTCCTCCCATCACTTTAGGCCCTAAAGATCTGCAGTAAATACCCAGCAATTTATTAAGACGGAGCGGCATACAAATCAAAATCAGATCATGGATTTAATGGTGGGGCATTAGAAGGAATCCCTCGGCAAGAGGCTCATTTTCTTCGACGCAAATTCGATGCTCTCTAGGTGTTTTATTGCCTTTTATCGCACTGAACGAGCTCCCTACTTTAGCCAAATGAATGGATATATCCTTCCTGACGTAGGCAGTAAAACACTTTCATATCCTTTTCGTATTTTTTTTTGCTGTTATTCCATCGGGACCTTAAACCAATTTTCAGCTCTACAATTTTTCCTAGAAACACCCGAGAATTTTAGTTTCCGGCTGCTGTCACCCACGTTTCCGATTTTAGTGCTTTGATGTCGGGAAAGGTCTTGAATTATTGGGGCACTTTGATTCGTTAAATATTTGCTCAGTTTTGCGTTTTCTTTATTAGGAAAGGTTCAGGTTAAAAGGATGCGCTTTTTAGATGCAGAAAAACATTTCTTTTGCACCCACATGTCAGCAATTCTATACTTGGGACCCTATCCTGAGGATGCTACTTGATCTAGTCCTCTCAAATCTGTTACATGATCTGAAACATGCAACAGCTGGATTGGATTATCACCAGCGATTTACTCGTGTGGAAATAAATTTCTTTAACATTTTTTTTTTTGCACGAAACACCTCAACGTTAATGCGCAGCAAATTAACTTTCGCGAAATAAATCCTTGTTTCGTGCAATTAGCACGACATTTAACATTCCAGAACATTGTCCAAGCGAAAACGTTACCCATTCCTCATCCAAATGGACCCAATTTCACTTTCAAATTTTGGTCTTAAATCATTTATGTGACACCTTCGAGGACAACAGTAGTAGTAAACAAGCAGGAAAGGTAAAAAGGGAAGAATCGCAAACCATCCTAAAAGCGAGGTGTGCCAACCATCTGTTCATGAAATTTCATTGCCTCGTTTTGGTTTCGTCTAGTGGTATCAGGGGATGTCGAGAAATTGATGTCACTTTTATGCAAATCTCTTTCACGCCCATTCTTGCGTAGTAGTGCTCAACCACGCGATGAGTACCAATGAAGATTTCAGCAGCAAAAAATCACCTGGGAAGGTGCTGATGAAGTCAAGTGACATAGAGTAGTGTGGGGACGATAGATGACATTAGGCACGAGTCCCCTTATTTCGTGGAAATTTAGGTAAAGTTAAAAAAAAATGCAAAAAGAAACGATACTCTCTAGGTAAATGCGTGGTTTTGTCGCTATAAAACTGTCCCTAGAGTGATACAACTACCCCCCATGAAGAGGAAGCTCACGTTTTTCAAGGAACGGAAGCCTCAAGGAAAAAATTACTTGAGGAAACCCAAATGACACTAAACGGCATCCACTTTCGCGGATAAAAAATTATTGTCCGTTAGACAAGGATAATTTATGAGATTTGAAGTAGTTGTTGTAATGGAGATTGTTGATGGGACAACTGTTCTAGGAATATGAATAACAACAACGGTCGGATGTGGAAAGTTTTTATGAAATTGTTAAAATAGGTTTACAGACAAAGTGTGAGGATAAATGATAGTTTTTCGAAAATGGAAAAGTGTAGACAGGGTGTTAATGTTATCGACAGGATCTTATTAAATGTTATCGTCCTAATAACCCGCAAGCTGTTGACAATAATTTCTGGCATTAAATTTAGAATTTAGAAAAGAATTACTATGCCGCATGCATTGCAATGTCGTAGCTATCATCACGGGTCATTGCCTCATAGGCAAGCACAAATGACTTTTGTAGGAGCTGTCAATATGAGGAAAAGAGCAAACCATTCCTTATCTCCAGCATCTAGCGCAACTATATATATTTAGACTCTCATGGGCCATAATTCGTCACATGATTAGGATAGTTGGCGGCCACCTGGTTGTAACCAGTCAGCCTCACGTAGATTTTTTTTCTAATACCCCTAACCTTAAAGGTCCAAATGCCCTAGCCTTTAGTTCCCGCCGCCTATATTTATTAACTATGTATATTTGTTGAGATTGCTTTTTTTCAACAACATCAAACTAGTTTTATGGTGATATAGGTGCGGGTTTCCCCAATTGTAAAAAAAACTCGTCCTCCATCGGCGATCAACCAACTCCAGGGCGGGGATGTTCCACCCGCCTTACATTATTAAGCCCGGTCATTTTATTCCACCTCGTCCAATTTGTAGAGCCAACCTGTACGATAGTAACAATACCACCGAAAAGTTTTCGAAGTAGACCGATGTTGAGTCAGCAGACTTGGAGGCTCATAGGCCCATATACCCCTCCAAGAGAGGGTACAGGAATGAAATTGTATGTTATTACTTTTAACTAGATGACGCCGCAAAATTGCTTTCACAACATCATCGTTTTCCCGGAAATACTCATTTCGTGGAGCAAGTAGGTCACAGGGTATATCACCACTAACGACCTGCGTGTCTATAACTACAGCAGTCCCATTCTTCACCACGATCAGATTAGGCTTCCTCAACTCAACGGCCGTTTATAAGCGCGGTTCGTCGTGGCCTTACCAACAGGCATTCCTCAGGCCAGAGGCAAGAACTCTGTATACTGCATTGTGACGCTTTATACGACCACCATGTGACGGGCTGAAAGTAAAAGTGATCTATTAATAAGGTTCGGGCAAAACTGGCTTGGATAATGTTCCGCGCAAAAACGAATCGCGTGAGATTCCGGACAAAAACGAATCGTAGAAAATTTCCGGGTAAAAACGACTTAACTACTTAACTATATTAACTTTGCATTAATTTTTGTAGTTAAATCGTTTTTGCCCGGAAATTTTCTACAATTCGTTTTTGCCTGGAATCTCACGCGATTAGTTTTTGCGCGGAACATTTTCTAAGCCACTTTTGCCCGAACCTAATAAAAAGGTCACTTTCACTCTCAGCCCGTCATGTATTCGATGACAGTCCTGGATGACATGCGCTGCTGTGTCCATCACACGACCGCCAGCTCGGCACTGATTCTACATTCTGACTCAATGAATGCCACGGGAAGTAGGAACATGCGTTAGCAAACAATTACTCCGGACGTGATGGTATTGGACATAGTTCCGTCCAGGCACACCATAACTTCCCCCATCAACCCACCCGGTGGACAAAGTTAATTCTTCAGCTTCACGAAGCTCACTTCCATCATTAGATCTATACAAATACTTAGCCCAACATTTATCTCTACCCTTGCCTTGCGAGGGCAATAGAAGAGCACTGTAGCCTCGAGGTGATCCTCTGTTGCCCTCGCAAAAGAAAGTGAGGACTGATCCAAGCCTGAAAGGCGCTCAATACGAGGCCAGGTACGGCAGTGACAAGCACTGATATTCCAAGTCCTCCAAATCTTACTGGGAAATGGAAGTAACCCAGTGCCATATCATGCGGTAGCCTAAGCCATTTCCTCACAGCCAGGCGAACTTGTTTTGCTAAGGTCATAAGAAGTCTTGGAGAATTATGCGAAAAACATGAGCTCTTCATAAATGCACAGAAGTCTGATCTCAACAGTTTCACTAGAAAAAGAAAGAATCTAGACTTTAGATCAGTGGAACTCTTTGGAGATAAACTTATTGACTCAGAGTTAGTTAAGTATCTGGAGGAATTCATAGACTCAAGACTTACCAGGAAAATACATGTGTGAGGAAAAAATTCAAAGAGCCAACAGGGTGTTAAATCATGTGGGAGGGAGTCTTGGCAAAGGTGCGGAATCTCTCCAAGGTCCGTATACTGGATCTACACTATAATGGTGAGACCAATTATCTCATGTGCCTCAGTGGCCAGGTATGCATAGGCGTCAAAGCCAAGCGTAAAAAGACAATTGAGTAAGGTTCAGAGGCTGGCTTGTGTGAGGATAACAGATGCCTTTAGAATCACGCCGGAATCAGCGTTAGAGATTCTGCTAAGTTTACCGAAATTAGAAATATATGTGAAGCAGCTCTTTGCATGGATCCCAAACTGATGGACGGGCAGGAGCTGGAATCTTCAATGAGAATCTGAAGCCCCATCGAAGTAGTGCTTAGATGTATGGACAACACAAAGTTGAATACAGCGTTGGCCTTGTCTTGTGTTCGCAAACACAAATCGTGTGCCTCACTGAGTGAGATGGCACTGTGGTTTTTTTTTTGTATGAAGTAGCCAAAGACAGGGGACAGCCCTATGATTCGCTTAGTATGGCTTTGATCGGAAGGAAAGTAGAAATTGTAGTAAGGGGAATGAGGTAAATTATATGTATTGTTATTGCATTGCTGTGAGCTAACAGCCCAAAGATGGAGTGGATTTATTCATTTCTTATTAAAAGCTCACGGGGAGACCGAGTTTTGAACCCTGGACCATGGTCTGGTGATCTTGTCACTCAACTAATTGATCCAATTCCGGCTTTCAGCGGACTTGTAGGAATCGAAGGAAATGAGACATCAGATGAGCTGTCTAATCTGGAAGCTTCTTCGAGTTACCAAAGTCCGGAAGACGTTAACTGCCTTAGGCAGAGGAACGGAAATGGACGTGTTAGAGACATCAACCACGTGGGAGCGCTGGGAATAGTGAACCTCGCTCATTTGTGCAGAGAGACTAAGACAGTGATTACATCGCCCAAAAGTGCTGAGCAAAAAGTGATTGAAGGACTTTGAGATGGCTGCGGCACTATTAATCATCTAAAGAAGATTAACATCCCGTATGATGTGCCTGGAGGAGTAAGAGACCGCGGTGCACATAGTGTGCCAGTGTCCTGCCTTAGCAAGTAGAAGAAGGAAGCTGATGGGATACCAGTGGATAGAAGAGGTGTCTGATAAGCAAATGCTTGCGTTGACCTGGGGAATCAAGGTGAGGGAAGAAAACTAAATTATTTCGGGTACCCCACGCTTTGATGACAAGGTGTATACACAAAAAGAGGCCGAATAAAGTGGTCTGATTCGGATAACTCCTAGAGAGGTGCTTTTAGTGAGTAAATATCACACATCACCAAAGACATTCCAGTCTCCTGGTAACTTTGGAAGATCTTCCACTCTCGCTACAAAGCCAAAACAAAAACACTGACTAGCTATATCACTGGCTGATTGGCTGATTGGCTGCTTAACTCGCCGGCTGAATGACCCACTGGCAGTTTGAATTGCTGTCTAGCTTTCTACCTCGCTTTCGGGAATACTTGTTGATTAAATTTCTGCTTGCTTGGCTCGCTAATTGGCTGAGTTGCCAGGTGGCTGCCTCAAGAGTAATAACTTAGGGCACCATTTTGTACACGTAGGGCTAAATTTAGTATCGTTAATTGCTGCAACAATACTTTGTTGATAAAGAAGTGTCCCGCACTCGTTAAACTAGGGTTTCGTAGCCATAAACTATAGTACTGTAGGGTAACACGGATATGTGATGAGCAAATATATTATCCGAGGAAAAGTCTTGGAAAAGCATATCACAGTTGTCTCAACTGACGGGCTGAGAGTAAAAGTGACCTATTTATAAGGTTCGGGCAAAAGTGGCTTAGAAAATATTCCGCGCAAAAACGAATCGCGTGAGATTCCGGACAAAAACGAATCGTAGAAAATTTCCGGGCAAAAACGACTTAACTACTTAACTGCATCAACTTTGCATTACTTTTTGTAGTTAAATCGTTTTTGCCCGGAAATTTTCTACGATTCGTTTTTGCCCGGAATCTCACGCGATTCGTTTTTGCGCGGAACATTTTCTAAGCCACTTTTGCCCGAACCTTATAAATAGGTCACTTTTACTCTCAGCCCGTCAACTATTCCTCACTTGAATTCTTCCATTTTACTTCTTATACCCGGATTTAACTCAATTACTTATTTTCAAACGTTTAAAGATGCCTGAAGTTAGGATAACTCTCCCGAAGATTTAACACGTGGTTATGGTTACGTGCTTATTACGATTGGATTGTAGTTCTTTACAAAAAACTGCTTAATTAAAAAAGATCTTATTAAATTCCAGATACTTTCTCCGGAACGACCGTTTTGTTTTAACAAAAAAAAATCCTCGAAATTCCAATAAATTCCTAAAGAAGAATTTTCTTTTGAGATGAGGATGAGTACCAAGTCCCTGTCGTATAAGTAAGTTCAAATGTGATATGTGAACGTCGCAATAACGATAATCTCCTTCATTGCAAAGACATCAATTGTTTCATCTCGATATAATCAAGATTTTTCGAGTGCAAATCCGCCAGCAGCATATATCTTGAAAGTTATCTCCCTTAACTGGTTCAATCTATTTTGGTGTTTCGATTGATTCTTCCTGAATAAGGTCTTAGCAAGAGTTATGGCTCAATACAACCAGCGAAATCGACAATAAACGAGCCAAGAAGTTCATACACAGACATCTTCAGATTCCGGAAAGAGTACGTACGTACGTGCAGTACTCTACAAGTACAATACAAGTTAGAACAAGTACTGCATATACTTTAGCATCAGGGCCGGGTACTTGCGGAGCACACAATTTATAAGTTCAATTTATCTTCCAATAAATATTTATTGATCGATAGATGTTTTTCGAATGGCGCCCATGGCTTCATGTCCATAGTAGCACTCAAAAAAAGCTCCCTGCTGGAAGCAATAGCACTCGACACAATAATAAACGGCAACGAAAATAACGTTCTCAGGCTGGAGGCGATTACATAGAGCCATAGAGCCATAGGTCCAAAAAGAGATCGAAGGGGAGACTACTGATGGATGCCTAATAGCACAAGAATTGGGCATAAGAAATCACGGCGTTGTGATAATTTCAATCTTGGTCTAGGTCGTGTTGCAACACAATTTGTGACTATGAATAAGTGTCAATTCCGCTCAGCTATTCACTCATTGTCTTTTCAACTCTCAGCCTCGTCTACAGAATTGCGGAGCTAAATGGCTATCACTCGAACTATGTATGATTGATTGATTTAGGCAAGATCAATCTGCTTATGACTTGCGGACCATGAAATTGGTTTAATCAGCTCAAAGAAGTTGTAGAAGATTTCCTATTGGGAGGCAAACGTAGATTGTGTCGATTATTAATTGGTTCGACATTGCCTTGACTTAGAGTCTGTAGTCACAGATTTCTGTGAGTTATTTTTTTTTCTTTTCTGGGCAGTGTAAACATTTACCTTTCCTCATCAACACCTGAAAATTAAACGGCAAAACGAAAAGAAATCTTTAATTTGGTTTAGAGAAAGAATCACAGAATTTTAAAATAAATAGCCTCGAGAACGCTAATGAGTCTTCTCTGGAATGTACAGTGCCTTCCAAAACTTGTTTACTTCCAATTAGCACCCGACCGCACTAATTTGTCTCGGGAAATTATTACATGGACCTTCGGTGAAGTCTCTATTCACGGGATCACTTTGTCAGAATCGGGAATGCGATGAACGAGTTTGCTTTGTTTATTTGTTTGTACTGTACATTTAGGATGCCCCTCAAAATTTAAATCCCTCTCTCCAATTCAATAATTGAAAACAGAATTTCGAATTCCAGCCGAAACGGATAATTTCTAATTAAAAATTTTTCAGTCGGGACCTTTTTGTGAAAACGTTCCACATGCAAACCTTTCCCCACTTTAATGTTTTACGTGCGGCGTTTCATTAACGAAATGAAAATGTTAAATTGAATCTCTTTAAATTGTGAAAGGTTTAAGTATTTCGATTTAGAGTAGATTTTTAAAGACTTTCGTTTTAAATTTGGTACCTAAGTAGATTCGCTTTAAAGAGGCATTCATTACTGTGTGAACCCTACGCTTATAAATATGTAAGTAATTCTGTAATATCCTTGACAAACAGGATATATTACGTGTCATATCGAATTTCGAATTGACGGGTTCAGAGTAAAAAAAAAAAAAGTAATGCAAAGTTTATGCAGTTAAGTAGTTAAGTCGTTTTTGCCCGAAAATTTTCTACGATTCGTTTTTGTCCGGAATCTCACGTGATTCGTTTTTGCGCGGAACATTTTCTAAGCCACTTTTGCCCGAACCCTATAAGTCAATTAGCACTATAGTTGGCTGGCTGGCACCCTGAATCACTGATCGAATTGCTCGCTAGATATCTAAAATCTTTTCTGTGACTGTCTGGATCTTTGAGTGATTGATTCTTTGACTAACTGGGTCGTTTGCTAAGTAGTTTGTTGCCTCAGAGGCTGGCTGGTATGCTTGCTAGATGGCTAGCTGATTATCTAGTAAGTATTGCCGTTAACTAGCTCTCATTGGAAATTTGACTTGCTGGAAGACTTCATGGCTGGCTGCCTTTCTATCTGCCTGTGTTAGATGGAAAGCTTGCTAACCAGTTGGCTAGCTGGGCAGCTTGCTAACCTCTTACTTAGCTGAATAGCTTCCTAACAGCTTGCTCATATAACTTTCTATCTTGTTGCCTCGCTGGTCGACTGGTTCGCTGACCCACTACTCGTCTATTTCTTTGACTAATTAAGTCGTTGGCTGTTTGGGTAGGTCCTTATCAGGCTGTCGGGATTGATTTGCTGGATCTCGTCAACTCAATTGCGGAACAGTAAAATAAGTAGTTTTATAAAAGAGAGACTGGCTGCTCACACGCTACTGGCTAGCTGATTATCTGGCTAGTTGTTGTCGTTAACTTCTCTCTCTTTCTGGTTCCTTTAACTCCTTACTATTACTCTTTTCTTAGTATGTGGCCTACCTATTGCCAATTTGGTCTACCAATACTATTTTCTATCCCGTCTTCGCCTGTAAGTGTATGCAGGTCAGGATAATGAGCTCCGGCCAATGGATGTTAACGATTCGCCAAAGATACCGGTTCACAAATGCTTGCAGCTTAGATGTTATTTGACAAGTCTGTTCCATGTTGAACAACAAAAAAGATTTTACGTTCGATCCGGAGTTTTGCGCGTCTGGAGATGTTATTGCACCAGATCTCAGCAAGAGTATTAAATGCAACTCGAGCCTTATTGATACGAGCCTGAACATCAGCTTCCGCTCCGTCTACTGTAATTATGCTTCCGAGATAACAAAATTTATCCGCTTGCTCTATTTCCAGCTCTTGCAGATAAAATGCATGTTGTCTCCTGGAGTCCAAGCTTATCAATTTGGCTTTAGCAGCATCGATCTTAAGCCCTGCCCTGTGACCTTCTCTGCTGAGGGCTTCGGACATTTAAGCTACATGACTTTGTTTTTTGGATAGGAGACGTACATCGTCGGTTGTCGTCTAGGGCGCTGCACTATACGTCATTAAAAACGATCATGAAAATCAAAGGTAACAGTATGCATCCTTGTCTCACTCCATTCAGGACTTGGAAAGGCTCCGACGGTTTTCCCTTATGTAGGACGTGACATTGTGCTCCTGAGTAGGACTCCTTTATGATGGTGATAATTTTTTCCTATGTTAAACTGCCCATATATATTCGCGATCAATTCTGTCAAACGCCTTGTCAAAATCGACAAACATTAGATGTAAAGGGGACCTGCATTATGCAGATTGCTTGATCCTAATTCGGATGGTGTTGATGTGATCGCTGCAGGAGAAACACTCACGAAAGCCTGTTCATTTCTAAGAGTGCGCTCGGTGGTTTACTGGCTTGCTGTTTGGTTGGCACGTTTGCTGATTGGCTCACTAGTTGGTTTGCCCGGACAATAGTTGGCTCGCTAAATAACTAATTATATATAGGGTTAGTTGTTGCCGATAACTACCTGCTGAGGTTTTATATGTTATTTAGAGTAAGCCAGAACGATGCTGTGACGGAAAAGTGACAGAGACAGTTTATTACCGGAATGGAAGAGCTGGTTCGCGGACTAGTTGGCAGGCGACGACTTCTCTGACTGACTCACTGGCTGGATAACACCCTACATATCTGAAAACCTCTCCTTTGGTTGACTATCTCGCTATGTAGCTGACTCCTTCACTAAGTGGCTCGGTGGCTGAACGGTTCGCTTCCCGGTAGGTTGGCTGACCTGCTTCCTAACTGGTTAGCTAATGATCTGGTTAGTTGTTGTCGTTAGCTAGATCTCATTAAAAATCTCCCTGTCTGATTGAATCGTTAGCTGTTTGGTTAGATGCTTATCTGGCTGTTTAACTATTATCCCCTTTGTTGGTAAATTTTTAGGACGGATAAGTGGCCCAATGCATTGTGGCTTAGTAAAGTACGATAAAGAACAGGCTGGATACCTGCTTGTTAATGGGTTCGCTCTCTCTCTCGCTTAATATCTAATTTCGCTTGCTAGCTGGCTGGTTGGCTTGTTGATTGCGCTGCTCTCTGTTAGGCTGATTAATTAATTTATGGTAGTTAGTGTGGCTAATAGACTAATTGGCTGACAAAGTAAATTCTTGACTGTCTGGCTAGCGTTTACCAGCTGACTCACTTGTTGGCTCACGGGATGTTCGCCTGGTAGGCTTCCTAGTTTATTTTTACCCTGGTTTGCTCTGTACCTAGCTGTCTTATAGCCTGACTGACTTGTTGGTCTTCTAGTTCCCTCAATCCCTCAATCACATGGGCTGAAAAGTCCCGGGCCTAACAAAGAAAACGCGGTTTTTTTTTGTTCAAAATTGGCTTTATTCATCAACGTAATCTCCATCAAGAGCCACACAATCATTCCAGCGCCGCTCTAACATTTCAATACCACTTTTGTAGAACGATTTATCATTTGCCTCAAAATAGGCCTCAGTTTCAGCGATAACCTCTTCATTCGAGCGAAATTTCTTACCGGTGAGAATTTTTTTGAGGTCTGCGAACAGCCAGTAGTCGCTGGGAGCCAAATCTGGCGAATACGGTGAATGTGGGAGCAATTTAAAGTTCAATTCATGTAGTTTTGCCATTGTTTTGATTGACTTGTGACACGGTGCGTTTTCTTGATGAAACAAAATTTTTTTCTTTGCCATATGCGGTCGTTTCTTTGCAATTTCGGCCTTCAAATGCTCCAATAATGCTATTTAATATTCACTGTTAATGGTATTTCCTTTCTCAAGATAGTCGATGAATATTACACCACGCACATGCCAAAATACCGAGGCCATAACGTTTCCAGCCGATTGTTGTGCTTTCGGGCGCCTTGGACGAGGTTCATCAGTTGCTCTCCAGATGACGATCGCTTTGATTCCGGAGTGAAGTGATGGATTCATGTTTCATCCATTGTTACATATCGACGCAAAAATTCCGGTTTGTTCCGTTTAAACATGGCCAAACACTGCTCAGAATCATCAACACGTTCTTGTTTTTGGTCAACAGTGAGCAAACGCGGCACCCACTTTGAACAGAGCTTTCTCATAGTCAAATGCTCATGCAATATAAAGCCAACACGTTCTTTTGATATCTTTACGATGTCAGCTAACTCACACAACTTCACTTTTCGATCATTCAAACGATTTTGTGGATTTTTTTATGTTTTCTGGTGTTACCGCCTCATTTGGACGTCCACTGCGTTCTTCATCATCGGTGTCTCTACGACCACGTTTGAAGTCAGCAAACCAACGTTTTATTATTATTTCCGATGGAACGGAGTCCTTATAACACTTTTGAAGCCATTGCTCCGCTTGAACGGTATTTTTTTCCATCAAGAAGCAGTGTAAAATTAAAACACGAAATTGTTTTTGATCCATTGTTACGAAAATAACAAAAGTAGTGTTACTCTTAGCACAATAACTCACAAACTTATAAGTAGAATATCATGAAATTTTAACAGCTATCTTTTGAAGGTTAGTACTGACTGAAAAAGCGGTGAATGCAATAAGACTAGCGCCATCTATGTGTTAGGCCCGGGACTTTTCAGCCCATGTGTTACTTCATCCGCGAACTGGCTCTCAAGGAAGTTATTTGGATGTCGATGTGGTTAGTTGAATAATTGTCTGGTTAGCACGTTGGCTAGTTGTTGGTCTAGTTAACTGGCTAGTTTACCAGTATCCTGGATGATTAATTTCGATAATTTATTGGTTCTTTGGCTTAACTTGCGAGTTGGTTAGCGAGCGCGTTGGCTTCTGGCTCGCTATATGTCTGGAATCGCTACATGTCCTGTTCGCTATATGTCTGATTGGCTATGTGTCTGGATAGCGAGCTGGTTTGCTTCCTAACTACTCGCCGATTCGGCCTTTGGTTGTCCTACCAGCTGGCTAACTCGTCTACTGTCCCATTGGTGAGTTGGCTGACTAGCTCCTATGCAGATCGCCTTACTGGATGACTCACCGATTCTCTTGTCACTTTATAGCTACTAGATGGCTTGTCAGCTTCTGCATGACCGGGTTACTACCTCATTGGTCGCTTGCTTCTGTGACTGGTTCGCTATTTGCCTGCATAGTTGACTTCATGGCTGTATATTTGACTTGATGACGGGCTGTCTTTTAAGTTATTAGAGGCAATCCTGGTGTCTGTTTGAAGCTAGGCAGTGGCTGGATGCTTTCATAGTTGATTTCCTCGCCAATTGTCGACCGGGCTGACTAGCTCGCTTACTGCCTAGTTCGTTGGGTGATTGATTCGCAGGCTGACTGACTGACTATTTCTCTATATCGAGGCTGTTTAACTCGCTAAATAATTTGCCCCTTGGTTGCTTGGCTTTCTATCTGGCTGGCCATTTCTCGCTCACTATTTGGATCTGGGCTGAACTAATCGATAGCATAGTTGGTTTGCTGACTCACCGGCTGATTAGCTAGTTTGGTAGCTCTCTGACTGCCTGCCTGGCTAGCGTTTGACTGCCTGTCTGGTTCGCTATTTGACTGGCGAGCTGATTGGATGCCTCGATGGCTGGTCTAATTGCTGGCTAATTTACATGCTATATTTTTAAAAATCCTGCACCACGGATAGACACCATAAGTTTTGTATCCTTAATACGTATTACATTCCTTGGTTAAGGAGGCCACTATTGGAAAAATTAAGAGGAGGCGATTTTCATGTGGGGCTTTAAGTTTTTGTTTTTTGACTAAGTATGACCACAGATACAATACAATATTTGGTTTAGGAACATTAATTAAGCTTTAATTTCAGTTCTATCGGCCGACGAATAAAAGACTAAAAACAATAGCCATTCGTATAGGATAACTTCGCACTTGTCTCCTACCAAAGTTAACTAATTGTACTTTAATTTAAATTATCTATTGAAAACAAAGCACTTGAAATAGTAGTTAAACTCACATTATTACAATGATGAACCCCTTTTTGCACTAAACAACAGTGCAAACAGAATTGGAAACACTGTTGACATATGAAGTCTGCGGCGGATGCCATTCTGATCTTATCTGGCCATGATTTAGGTATCCTGCGAAGGTTCATTCTCCCATCTCTTCTTGCACTGGCATTAAATGACTGCCCGACAGACAGAGGCTTCTTGTTTCACCGCCAATCGATTGATTGTTATCAGTCTGTTAGTGAAACAATAGAAGATGCAATTTACCTTGTCAGTTCAAAGTGGCTCATTCAAGAGAATTTGATTACTTCCGAAAAGCACAAGTTCACCAAGTCCTCTTTACAAATAGAGTCCCAAGACTCGACATAGATATAATTACAGCCACGTGAAAACCAAACATCTCAAATGAAATCAAATGTAAGCAGGTAAATTTTTGGTTTGGATCCGGTTATCTACAACATCTGCGACAATAGGGCTCTCTGTTGCCCCAGAAAATCAAATAAATCGCCTCAAAACAAAAATCCAAATAAAAACAAATTCTTTGGCTCAATGACAAATTTTTCGGTTTTCCGCTGCTATAAATCTTCCCATTCGTTTGGGGCGATATTTAAACTTTTATCCCATTTAAGAAAGACTAACCGAAAAGCCGATCTAATGGCGCATTATAGCTGCATCTTACACTTCTGGTCTTATAGTATACACCCATCCACCTGTAATTCTGTTGGACAACTTAATTTGCATATGGAACCAGGTATGGGGCTAATCACCAATTAGAGAAAACACGAAAAAACTTGTGCACTTGAAACCACTAGCATGTCCCCTATTCATCATTCTCGTTATTTACCTCAATTCTGGCAGCGGATGGGAACCATTTAGATTTATTTTAACATCTGAATCGCCCTAGGAAAAAAAATTCGAAAAACGTAAATTTTGTACCATTTCGAAAAATTGACCACGGATTTTGTTGGATTTATAAAAATTTACAGCCCAGTGATGCCAACCGCAAACAGAATAAAAAGACCTGGTAAAAAATTGAGTGGAGTGATTCTAAACCGGTGCCGTATGAGTCCTCCACCATGCAAGACTATAAATCATTTCATTCCCCCGCAATATGGTTGCTAGAGTGGTTTATTCGAAACTTTGGAAGTTTCTTTCAAACGGACTATATCCTCCTGAGATGTGAATTTTTTTAAGGCAATGATTTGGTGTGGCGTCTTGATCTTTTCGGTTGGAGATTTGTTTTTTCTACATTTTCCACCTCAATGAAGAGAATATTTTTGGCACTGAAAACTTGTTTGTTTTGATACATACCGTCGAAGAAAATGTGCATATTCCCATAGGACATCTCAAATATGAAAATTCAACCTTTTTTCTTGTTGATGCAGACATCTATACTGAATATTCTCCAATGTACTTGTAGGATATGGTCACAAAATAGCCTTCGGAGAGCTATGAATTATATCTGCTTTTTGAGTGCCTTGGACTTTTTTACGGAAATTAATTTTTAAGAAAAGTTTTGGGAAAATCTTTCCTTAGAGATTTTCGAATTTTCGTATTTATTTTGATGCTTGTTCAAAATACAAGATGTCACTCATCGGAATAAGATTAAAAGTCCTTTAAATTTAGTATTAAAGTGTCCCAAAACCACTTAACAATGTTAGGAAAGATTGTCAAATTTATCTCCCGGGAGATACCTTCATCACCATTTGACTCAAAAGATACTTAACATTTCTATACTTCCCTTAACTTATTATCTAGCTATTCTACACCTGGTCCGGTTAAGACAAGAGCAATTTTTGTGTTAAAAGTCTTTCCTTCGCGACAGACCTTCTATTTGATGTCTTTCTTGGGTTCTACATGGATTTCCATCTATCGATATTGTGCTGATTTGCTTCTATTGGAAACAGAAGTTGTGCCAGATTCGCTGGTTAAGGAAAGATTTAAGTTTAAATGATATCACATTCCATATTCAAAAGCAGTACAATAGAATCGATTTATCGCAGCAGATGCAAATGTTGATGATATTGGTGTGTTCACTTTGTCATCAGCATAAGCTTCGCGGTTTGCAATTACTGTTTCTTTATTTCGCGTCACATCTAAGGTCTTTCGAAACCTTTAGTGTCCTTGATGATGAGGACTTAGAACTATCTAGATATCAATTTTAATATTAACACCGTTTCCAATGCAGGGAACATACCAATTACAATAAATTCTGTACTATATAAAGTTTTGAATCTCTCAGTTGGTGAAATATCTAACAAATAACCATCTTATCAACAATTGCCAGTACGTTGGAATCTTTATCTCCATAATTTTGGTGAGTCCGAAATCGTAGCACTAGATATCTCAAAACTTTTGATATAGTCTGGCATGCTGCCGTTTAATTGACGGAGTTACATCTGATTCCTACGAAATAAATGCCGGTGTACCTCAGTGCTCAGTCCTTTCACCAACCTTATTTCTTCTTTTTATTAATGACCATTCAACTCTTATGCGCAATCCTATTCATAGTTTGGCCAACAACAGCACCCTGGATTTCACGTACTCTTTTGATTCTGTAATTAATTCTCGTGGGAACTCAACAGAAATCAACCGAGAACGCATGATTGGATCAATAAACAATGACATTTCTACTATTATCGCTTGGGGCAGAGCAAACCGTGCAATGTTTAATGCATCCTGCAAACTCAATGTTGTTTAATGTCCGTAAAAAACGCCCAGTCCACCCTCAACCTATTTTAGTCGACGGAGTGAATATTCCTAATTCGCACTCTCTAAAAATCTTGGGTATTGAGATATCTAACAATCTTAGCTGGACAGAACATATATTTGCAATCTCACTAAGCGCTGATCTACAAGTCCCACATCAGGCCTACATAGACTCGAATATAATTCCCATATTTGGACAGTGGCTCGACACACCGCATTGTCAGCATTAGACAAAGTTCAGCGTAAGGCTATCAAACTTATATGTAGACTCATGACATAAAGGTAAGTAAGTCGGACGTTTCCAACAATCGACCTATTGCCAGCCTGTGCCATGCTGCGAAGGTTTTTGAGTCCCTCGTCAGCGACGTACTCCGATTTCACTGTAGTCCTTATTTGCGGTCTTTCCAGCATGGCTTCCTTAAGGGAAAATTGACGACTACAAACCTTCTTGAATTCATTAATTATTCTCTGCCGACCATCGAAGCTGGTAAGCAGGTGGACTGTGTGTTTACGGATTTTGGTAAGGCCTTTGATGGGATTAACCATGGAATCCTAATCTATAAACTGTCTAATCTTGGGTTTCCTCATTGCTTCGTCGATTACCTGTCTGGTCGAACACAGCGAGTCCTATTTCGAGGTACTCTTTCCAACCAAATCATTGTCACCTCGGGGGTGCCTCAGGGTAGTATCCTTGGCTCGCTCCTGTTTATCATGTTTCGCTTCTGCTATCCAATAGTAAAATTCTGTGTTATGCAGACCATGCTAAGATTTTTCGTACTGTTACACGTGAATCAGACTGCGGTCTCCTGAACTCTGACTTGGCTTCGTTCTGTGATTGGTGTTCATGCAACCGCCATTTATTAAACACCGGCAAGTGCACCGTTATGACCTTTTCCCGTAGAAGATCTCATTTTCTATTCGACTACACTGTCGATGGTGTTGTCTTGGGTAGGGTCGACAGGATGAACAATTCGGGCGCGGTCCTTAACTCTCGTCTTTCTTTCGAGGATTATGTGGACTCGATCGTTGCTAGGGCTAGTTCGATGTTGGGTTTTGTTAAAAGATGGTCTAAGGAGCTTGATGATCCCTACTTCGCTCCTGCACCTTCGTTAGGCCATTTTTGGAATACGCTAGCCCTGTGTGGTCCCCCTACTTTACCGTTCACGTCAATCGCGTCGAGGAAGTGCAGTGCAGATTCCTTAGGTTTGCTCTCCGCGGATTTCCCTGGATTAATCCTTTACTTTTTCCCCCTTACGCCGATCGTTTCTGTCTGATTTCTCTCGACTCCCTCGAAATGAGGCGCAATATTGCCAAAATAGTATTTTTGTTCGAAATATTGCAGGGAACGAATTACTGGAGGCCGTCGACATCTCGATCCCGCAACGATCCCTAAGAAATCGAGACTTCCTGTACGTCCCTGGTCATCGAACTCTATATGGGATGCATGAGCCCATCACGTCGATGTCTCCCCTCTTTAATCAACATTTCGCCAACTTCGACATGGACTTCTCTAGGCTGCGGTTGAAGTGCTTACTCAGACAGTGCCTAGGTTGATGTGGGTAATATGAATTCTGTTGACTACTGCCCCATAGTTATTTTTACGACTTATTCACTTTCACTTTTAATTTTTGTGACGAATCTGTATTGAATAAATTGACAGATCGAAATTAAATGTTGGGTAGGTTTATATGAAAGATGGAATATTAAAATAGCGTCGAAGTTTTAGTTCTATTGTTGACTGCTGTTAACTGCTGCACCCTAACAGAGACTTTTCTATAAGGACCATTAATTTAAAAAATCCTTTTATCTGCTACACAAACTGAAGATATGAATATACCTGTGCAAAATTTCTTTCACATCTATCCTTCCCTCTTCCGCCCCGGGCAATAATTTATGTTCAAAATGCGTCTCAAAGTTCCTTTAGACAACTCCCTTATACCTTTCACAACAAATAACTCTGCAGATCTAAAGTGAATTGTAAATTTAGATCTTATTTAGCTTTAGTAAGGACGTTACACACTTAAATCGTTGGAATCTCTTTCCTAACAAAGCTAGAGACAAAGTCTTTTCTCTTCATTACTGTATCAATATCGTAGCAGTTCCTCTAGATCCTAGTACACAGCAGCATAGAGTATTATCCACATCACTCAATAATTTATTATGCAGAAGATTTTCAGATTAAACAAACACAAAAGTCATGCGGAGGAGCAACTACAACTAAGAAATATCGTGCAAGTTAGCAGTTCAACTGAAAGCAGGAGACAACGACGGCAGGGCGAGCTCCAAGCTAGATATAGGTGGATCATGTATTTTCCTTCTCTTGTAGACAAAACTACTTCAGTTTTGTTTTGAATTATTCTGTATGTGAACGGATTTCCTACTTTATCTTGTCGAGCGCTGTTCTGCCTTCTGATGGCAGATTTAAATTTTTTAAAGCTTTAAATGTTTGACGGAATTATTGAGGATATTTTGTGACAGCACAAGCATTTTGGACAAAATTAATTGAACTATTGCGATGAAGTGAATTAATTTCATAAATGGAAAATAAGCAATATGACTGGATTACCTGTTCCGTAATCCCACCACTCAACAAGGATCAACTTCAGTTCAGTTCGAGGAAACCATACTATATCCAGCAGGAGAGGAACCGGAATCATGAAAGTGTAATCAATCAAAACACGGTAAGGTCTGATGGTAATTATATTGCCTGCTTGGGAGGTGTCGGGCAGAAAGCACATGAATTGATCCCTTTACGCCTCGAAGGCATGCACAGGAAAATTCTGAACCTAATTGAATTGAATCAACTTAACCAGTTATGCTCGATTACTCTCGTTTATGCCAAGAATTTCCTTCATCAAACCAACGATACACATGAAAATGTTGTTTGAATACAAAGGAACTTTGATGTATTCATCGGCAACAAGAGAACTTCCATTAAGAGCAACCCATCCATAAGGTTTTAATAAATTTCATAAAATTTAGTGCAGCATCCCAAATCAACTCATTACGTCCATTCATAATAATTTCCGAATGCACAAACTTCGGGCTGAAGTAAACGTAGCCAAAGTGAACGAGTTTCACCACAAATCTGTCCTCAAACGTGATATCTTCATTATGAGAAAATCCCACATCTCATGTGGATGGTTCCTTATATATGTATATATGTGTAAGCGTCAATGCTGAAAGCTTGGGTGATACAGTATACCACAGTCACCACATTCAGCATCTGTTGACTGCATAAATTCCGACTTTTCCAAGAACTTCGAACCAGATAAAATCCCTTGGAGAAGTGGTTTCTTCTCGAAATGCAGACCTTTGCTACGTTCGATTGTCACACGTGAAATGAATGCTACACTTTCGCACAAGTTCGCAAATACCTGGGCGACACCTGTCGTTTTGCTAGTAAAATCGTCTCAAAGGTGCTAAAGTTGAATGTAGATGACAATGACTTGTGTGAAAGTACTCAAAATTAGCTAGTCACGTATTGACCGGAGATTTACACAAAACAAATTTGGATGACATTAAACCAAAGGAACAGCGACGTTCCCATTGTCACTTACTTTACAGTTTTTTATAATCAATTTTGCATGAATCTTTGACAGCTGCGTTTAATTTGAAGAACTGTGGGAGTTGTTGGGGTAGACAGTCACTCTGTTCTCCCATGGGGATTAGTTGGAAACTTTCTTTACATCAGCTGTCAAAACATTTTTGTTGTCTGTGAATATGCAATAAGATGACTCATGAATTGCATTAGATATGTATTAAACGGCTTAATTGAAAATTCTTGACTGGAAAGTTTTATCCTTCTTGTTTTCAGGGGGGAGGAATAAGTAAGGACCATGCATACAAAGTGGAGCAAATTCGAAGAAAGGTTTTTTTCTTTGCTTATGGTTGAACAGAAAAAATTTGATTAAACTTCGAACAGTTGAGAGAAAGTGTAACGAACATCTGGACGGTTGAAAAGTGTAAGTGAGGGTTGGAAAAGCGACGTAAATTCTAAATTCGCTGTGTTGTTTGATTAACATATTTTAACATCCATGACAGACTGAGAGTATTATATTACTAAGAAAGTTACAAATCAATTTGATACAGAATTAATCCTTCTAACTCAGAAGGCGCACTTCATAGGCAGAAGGCTAGAATCAATTGACCTATTCACCAGAATATAACGTATATTGAGATGAATGAGGCTCCCACAACCCATGCAATAAAATATTAGTAAACAAAAAACAAAAAAGAAAAAAACAAAAATCCAAAACACGCCCACACAAACAATCAGGGGTGCACAGACAACAGAGATCGTTTCAGCAAATCCTTAGTAAGAGTCACGTCAAAAACAGGACACATATTCACGGCTCTACACATGCGATTTATAGGCTCATGCATACCATAGTTAGACCGAGAGTGAGCAACATGCAGTAAAGGCAGTCTTCTTAAGCTATACGGGGTATGTCTATAAGAAATCATACCTGCAAGAGTCTATGTTCGAGTTCAAAAGTTGGTGAATAAAGACTAGGTCAGCAACTCTACGTCGTTCTTCCAACGAGTGCATATTAAGCAATCGGAGGCGATCCGCATAAGGAGGAAGCCTAAGTGGATCATTCCATGGACGGTCTCTTAGTGCGAACCTAACAAAGTTCCGCTGCACCGACTCAATGCGTCTGGAATGAACAGCATAGCAGGGAGACCAAACCTGAGATGCATACTCAAGAATTGGCCTGACCAAAGAAAAGAATAAGTGAATTAAGGTCTTCCGATCAGAAAACTCCCTTGACCACCGCTTTACATAGCCAAGAACTGAATTACTCCTAGAAACAATGTAGTTAATGTGAAGAGTAAAATCGAGTTTACGGTCAAGCTTCACTCCAAGGTCAGTGACGGACTGCACACGACAGATATTAGTTTCATCAAAGGTATAATCAAAGACGAGCTGATTTTGGTTCCTAGAGAATGACATAACTTCACATTTATCCAAGTTAAGCTGCAGACCATTAGATCCACACCAGTTCTTGAAGGTATTTAAATCATACTGAATGCAGGAAGAATCATAACTGTTTCTAACGCATGAGAAAATTTTCATATCGTCTGCATAGATTAAGACTTTAGAGTGCTTAATCAGATGAACAATGTCGTCAATGGCAAGAATAAACAACAACGGCCCAAGATGGCTACCCTGCGGTACGCCAGATGTAGCCCTAATGACTCTGGATAAAGTATTACGGAAAGATACTCGATATATCCTGTCTTTTAAGTAAGAGAAGATCCAATCGAGCAATAAAGGCGGAAAACCCAACTTTTCAAGCTTAAGCATAATCACAGAGTGAGGAAGTTTATCAAATGCCTTGCTAAAGTCGGTGTAGACGCAGTCAGTCTGGAGACCTTGCTGAAAGGCAGAGATTATGTGGTATGTAAATTCAAGCAAGTTAGTTGTCGTCGATCTACCGGGCAGAAAGCCATGTTGATTAGATGAGATTAACCTCTTACACTGCCCTACAAGCTGTGAGTATATAATAAATTCGAACAACTTGGGTATGCAGGAAAGCTTTGCGATTGGCCTATAATTTGTTATTATGTTTTTATGCCCCTTTTTATAAACAGGAATTATAAAGGAGCTCTTCCATAACGTAGGAAATCTACCGGCCTGAAGAGATTTGTTGAAGATGAGTTCCAGTGGAGTGAGTAAGGCGTCGGAACAGCATCTCACGAATGCCGGTGGAACACCATCGGGACCAAAAGAAAAGTCCATTCCAAGCTTCTCGATATGATCCATAATAATATCACGAGATATAATGGGCAAAGCAGTGGAGGCAGCGGGACGCTCGTGGATATGATCAAACTCTTCCGGGGAAGGCACAAAATTGCCAGATGAAAAGGCACCCTGGAAAAACAATGCAAAGTTGTCGGCTATTTCGGGCGCGCTACAACTAGAGGCGCACATTGTAGCACATTGTAGATGGATAATTATCAGTTTTCTTCTTCATATTAACAAACTTAAAAAAGGTACGAGGATCAATATGCAAGTTATCGCGAACATTATCGAGGTATTCCCTGTACAAGGATGATGATAACGCTAAAAAGCTGTCATGACAATAAACGAAATCACAATAAGTTGAACCAGAAGACTACTTATTGATTAAGTATAAGTATCCTCATGTCGCCTAAAAAAAACCAGTTCGATATAGGCAGCGTAGTCATTATAAAGGGGAGGTATAGAACCAATAGGCTCGTGCATTCCGTAGAGCGTGCGATGAAAGGGAACATGTAGAAAGTTGAAATTCCTTAGAGACCGGGCGGGAATGGAAATGCCTGTAACATTCAGCAATTCGGAGGAGTTGATCGTCCCCTGCAATAAATCATACATAAAAGTGATCTTATATATTCGACGTCTCTTTACAAGGGAATCGAGAGAAATCAGTCCGAGCCTAGCATGATAGGATCACGCCAACGAAGGCCGCGGAGAGAAAACCTAAGAAATCTACGCTGAACAGCCTCAAGCCGGTTAATGTGAACAGCGAAATAGGGATCCCAAACCGAGCAAGCGTATTCCAGAATGTGTTTAGCGAATGTGCAAAAGAGGAGCCTAGTTAGATAGGGATCGTCAAGTTCCCTGGACCACCTTTTCACAAAACCCAGCGTGGAATTAGCCCTCCTCACCACGAAGTCAATGTGGTCCTCAAAGGATAGGCGGGAATTAAGAACCATCCCTAAATCCTTGACCCTATGAAGCCTACTCAAGACACTGCCAACCAAAGAGTAGTCGAAGAGAACGGGACAGTTTCTGCGGGTAAAGGTTATTACGATACATTTGTTAATATTAAGAGGAAGACGGTTACTGGAGCACCAGTCGTGAAAAACGTGAATGTCGGAGTTCAACCGAGCGCAATCGCCGTTGCGGGAGACGACACGGAATATTTTGACGTCATCAGCATAACACAGAATCTTGAGCAGGAGCACCGAGACGTCATTAATAAAAATGATAAAAAGAAGTGGGCCAAGAATGCTGCCCTGAGGCACCACAGAAGAAACAAAGAATTCGTTGGATAGGGCACCACGAAGCAAGACACGTTGGGTGCGCCCAGAGAGGTAAGTGGACAGCCAGTTGGGTAAAAGCGGTAGGAACCCGAACAAGAATTCCATGGTCGATTCTGTCGAAGGCCTCACTACAATCGGTGAAAATGCAATCAACTTGTGAGCCAGACTCAATCAGAGGTAAGCAGTGATTCACGAATTCGAGTAAATTGGTGGTGGTAGATTTACCCTTAATGAAGCCATGCTGAAAAGAGCCTATAACGGTTTTACAATGATATCCGAGCACATCAGGTTAAGGCTTCGAACGCCTTCGCAACATGACACAAGTTTGCGATGGGTCTATAATTGGAGATGTCGGAATTGTCACCCTTTTTGTGAAGGGGAATAATCACAGAATCCTTCCAGAGACTGGGGAAATGGTCACAAGACAGAGAGAGAGAGAGGTTTAACAAATGACAAGAAATAGGGGACACAGATGAAGAGCAATTTTTAAGGAAGGACGAAGGGACACCATGTGGAACACACGAAAATCCGTTGGACAAATTCGACAAATATTCGGTGACAGCACCATCGTCAAAAACTAAGTCCTTAGTTTCAAGGGAAGTATGAGAAAGCCTGGTCAAGTGGATAAAATCGGAAGAAACAATATCACAGTCAGAATCACAGAACGAGGTGATGAAGAAGTCGGCGAAATAATTGGCAACAATGACGGGGTCGCAGCTCTCGCGATCACCAAACCTAAGAGAGGAAGGATAGCCATCACTATGTCGATTAGAGTTAATAAATCTCCAAATATGTCTCGAGTCGGACAGAAATCTGTTGTAGGACGTTTGAAGATCGATAGAGAAACGAAGGTAAAACAAGCAACATTAAAACAAATTTCAAGAATGAAAAACTGACAGCGCTGGTAAATAGATGAGCTCCACAAGGAGGGATTCTTTCACCATTCCACCACCACCACCAGTGATTGATAACTTGAAGCCTTGTCAAATATATGTCTCTGCGCCATATGTTATGCGGATGACTTATCGATAGTAGTCAGAGGTAAGTTTGAAGAAAATCTGGGATACTTCAAGAAGCAATTGACATGGCAACCTGTTGGGCGCTAGACTGCGGACTGAAGATGAACCCAGCCAAGACGGAACTCTACTGCTTTACTAACAAGAAACAAATTAAGGAGGATATTTCCCTCATGCATTGACAACGACAGATTAACAATAGAGAGTGAAGCCAAATTTCTGGTTGTGCTGATGGACGGGAAACTAACTTGGGCTAGATACCTACATGAAAAGAAAAACAAAGTGGTAAGGGCTTTCTGGATATGGGGACCATCACCCTATATCATAAAATAGATACATGTGTTGTGAGCAATAATCTGGTGGAAAGCTATGGAAACCAGAAGTTAATGGACCAAGCCCAACGTTTGTGCTGCTTAGGTATAACCAGCTACCAGGTCAACATCGATAAGGGCCTTGGATGTCATTTAAACATTACTTCACTGGAACTTCATGTTAAACAGGTGGCACTTAACTCAGTCGCAAGATTACGCAACAATAAACTTTGAAGGAAAGGGGAACACAATTTGAGACTAGTTCGGGGAAGAAAATATACACAATACACAATAGCGTTGTACTCAGACGACTCAAAATGCAAGCATGGCTGCGGTTTCGGGATATCGAGCGAGAAACAGAACCTGGAGGGGTAAACAACTCCTCCTCATTTTCAATGTGAAATCATAGAGACATGGGCTAAGCAGCTAACGGAAAGGGAAGTAAGATCCTCTAGGATAGCAATCTGTAAATATAGCCAAGCGTCCATCAAACCATTAACAAACGCCGCGGTTAAATCTAGAACGGTACAGCGATACAAAAAAGTTCTCATGGATTTAGGGAGACAAACGGTGTCAGTGCCAGAGCACTGCGGTATCACTGGTAAAGAAAAAGCAAATGAGATGGCACAGAAAGTGGCTAATAAAGAAGCCCCAATAATGCTGAACTTTAGCATCCCCATCTAGGAAATCAAAAAAAAGATCCTGAAATGGATAACTAGTAGGCACAAAGAAAATTTGGACGGATCAGACATAGTTTCACATACAAAAGCGTATTGGGGAACTCTCAATGCACAAAAAACCAGAAAAGATTACAAAGCTAAACAAGGCTCAATTGAAACTTCTTGAATCTAAGCTAAGGGCAGAAAGATATTGGGCTTAGCAAGCGATAGCTTAAGAACCAAGAGTTCAATAGTGAGTGAACTAGGGAAGGTAGGGATATCTACTAAGCAGTGGTTTAAGTGCGATCTGCAAGCAACCAGTACTCTACCATCCCGACACACGGAGGCGTATTATTTGTCCGTACGAAAAATCTGATAGGCGCCGTGAAGAATCTCTGCATCGATAAATCCAAGATGACCCTAAGTCTCAATCGACATGATAATATCGTAGCAACAGGCAAGGGATGCCTAAAATGGCTAGTTTTAGTTCTTAGCCCCCTTACATTTTGATAGTGAAGGGACAGCGTATTTAGTTTTTTTTTAGCATCAGTTCTTGCTCTGTCATAGGTACCGTTGATAGACCTACCTCGAGGCACAAATTTGTGTGCGATGGAATTCTTAGGCCAGAAGTCCGGAGAAGAACTGACCTCGAAAGGAGCTGAGGAAGTCGTCAACGCTGACAACGTAGTAGTACAACCTAGCTCTTCATTCTCACATATTTTAGCACATAATCAACAGAGGTAGAAGGATCGAGCGAAGAAACAAAGAATTGTTTAGGCATTGAGGCAGTCTTCAAAGTAAAAGTCCGCGCTCTGTGATAGGTCATAGGGCCCAACCAGAGGTGCATCCTGTGTGTGTGTTTGAGGTAACAATAGCAGGGCGCGAAACGGCGCTAGATGTACAAGGTGCATCAGGGTAAAAAAATACAATATCATCATAATCTTCAGCCAACGGGGAAGAGTTAGCAATGACACCCTTTCGGCGTTTGGTATCGCGCTTAGGACGACAGTGCGATGCAGAGAGAAAGAAGGGACAGGGATGACAGATGAGCTAGAAGAGACCCTGTTCGGATGAGTAGAATTCTTAGAAGCCAAACCCCTAACGTCTGACGCTACAGAAGAAATAAGCTCAGAGTCCCTGGAGGCAGAGGCTGACCAGTACTCAAAGTCACTCAAAGTCAGATGTTTGCCACCCCGCGGGATGTCGTCCACATCTGGTATAATTGGATAAAAATTAATACTAGAGAGGAGGATGACCGGCCAAAAGTGAGGAATGCAGTTTGGAGATCATCAAAAACCGCAGTGAGGTTAGAGAACTTCCAATTGAGCTCATTAGACTTAATCAAGAGGGTTTCAGAATTGGCGCAGAGAGACCTAACTTTCTATTAAAAAGATTAACGTCTTCGGATAACTGTTGAAAGGTGGCTAGACGCTGGGAAAACAAGCAAACCTTATCCGCCACAATAGAAAGATTACTGGACAGAGGGGGCAGAGATATCACGCATCAGGGACGTGACACGGACTAACATCAGCACATTCGCCATATGTTGTTGGGCTACCAGAAGATCGCGTACTGAGGATTCCGTACCTTGTCAAGTTGCTAATTTCTAAAAAACTGAGAGTTGGAGACATCGTTTTATTTTTCCTGTAGTAAACTTTATAAACATTAATTATTTCAGATTTTTTGCTTGGAAAACTTCGATGATAAGGAGGGGGGGTATTTTTCAAAACATTTTTCATTATGACTCGAAAACTATGCGACTTAAAAGGAAATGAAAATATATTTTCTAACGTGCAAATCAAGCCTGTTCATATGGTACCGCACTTGACCAAGTAACCCGACTTTGAAATTTTAACCCCCCCCCCCCCCCCCCCTTACATTTCGAGCACCTTGTCAATCAAAATACAAAAAAAAAACTTTAATTTTTTTATTTGCAATAAAGTTGGGCAAGGTAACGTCCAAATATTACGTAAGCAGAATTTTAATCATTCTATACCCCTCCCACCCCCTTGTCCAGATAATTAAGCAAAGCTCTATATTTGTTATTAATTACCAAAACAAGGAAAAAAGTTATTAACTGTCCACAGCACTAGGCATTTTAATCCATGAATGTAAGTTGTCGATGATGTTGACTTTCTGATTTTCGATGTTGAGTGTCTGCTGACTACTGCTTTCTCTGAATATATGGGCATCTTCCTCTTCAAGCCATTCAATATCTTCATTTCCGTCTAAAGCCTTTAATATGAAGGGAGGGGGGATGCAATCCAAAAAATTTACTTTTTTCAAATTCGAATCGTCCATTTGCCCTTTTTGGGCTTCCTTGTCACGTTATTCTCGATTTTAATGAAAATTTCGACATTTCCCTGACTTTTCCCGGTTTTGAAGACAGTGGCCACCCTGACAATTTAACGTCTGGTAAAATGGGAAGGCGCGAACATGCGCTTACGCAATACTTGAACGGAATTATTTAAGATGATTTCAAATTTCGAGTCGATAGCATTAGTAGTTCCTGAAATAAGCAGGTATGACAGACAAACAGACAGACAGACAGACGAAGTCGAACCACAAAGGTCCCCTTTTTACCATTTTGGTACGGAGCCATAAAAAAGCTCTCAACCGTTAAGGGTTAAAGTGCAACAGATGGATTTCGCCATACAGTCTCATTTGACCTACATCTTTTCTTTGTCAAAGTTTAGAACTACATTATTTCAGTATTTCGGATTTACAGTACCTATCCCCTCTCTATTTTTTGTCATTATTGCATTATTTTGATTACTAAGTGAACTCCTACATACATCAGCCAGATGCAAGCTTTCCCAGCATTTTCCCAGAAGCGAGCAAACAATCTGGAGAGGTGTCTATTACAAGACCGAGTATATTATAAACATCTTAACCTGTGCTCGATTTCAAATGCCCTGCAGGATGAGTAAAATCAACATTAAATGATTAGTTCGTGTTTTCACATAATTTAATCAAACCTGAAATTCTTCTTGTAGGTAAGAGAAAGACGTAATAAATTTCAAATGCATACGTCAGCCTTTAAAAGCATTTTATATTACAAGATCTGAAACACACGCCCATACTAATAATTTCGCCAGAACGTTTTAAGTTCCCATAAACGAACCATTGATTATCATAAAAAATCTGTAATCCCGGGCAATTCATTTAAATCCCCAAAAAATCCGACTTAAATCAATAAGTCCAAGCCAGTGGCACAAGCCGGCCAAAAAGTCTTAAATCATTACCAGCACCCTCCTCTGGTGTTTATAGTTAGTTGGAAACTTGTAAGTCACGTAGAGCTAGAGCTTGATACCGCCTGAGGCTAGATTAACACATTTGGCCATAACAAGGCGAAAGATCTGTTCCGAAAGTCAGTGACTGCCCATGAACTTCGGTATAGGCAATTAGCAAAGCCGGT
This sequence comes from Leptarthrus brevirostris, assembly GCA_964036015.1. Classification (NCBI taxonomy): domain Eukaryota; kingdom Metazoa; phylum Arthropoda; class Insecta; order Diptera; family Asilidae; genus Leptarthrus; species Leptarthrus brevirostris. Next base: position 16,116,890 of record OZ038373.1, read on the forward strand.
CGGTCTAGGATCCAATTCAAGACACTTACCGAAACCACTAGGTATTAATTTTTTTTTCCGGAAGGCGGAGGCGTTGATAGATTAATTTTTGTTTTTTTTTTTTTTGCATTTCCAGATACAAGTAAAAGTTAATTTTATTCCAATTGGAAAGTAAATTGCAAAGACGAAAAATATATTTCAAACTTTGTTTACCAACTTCATCAGAAATCGAAAAATTGTTTAGAGTGTCGCTGAAATACTGGGTCAAGAGTAGCACAATGGAACTGTGCTCCACCTGGCATAGTTCGGAATGAACTAAAGCTGAGTATAAAATCCAAGAGCAAGCACATGTCGTTTGGAAACAGTTTGGCTCTGTTGAGCCGCGAGCAAAATTTTGTGAAAACGAGACAGGTATATGTATGTAACCGGTTAATGATGTCCTTTTCTATGATACTTGAAAACACATGGATTTTGATTAAAAGTGACTTACTCTCTTCTCTGGAGTATAAAATCGAAATTTTGTATAAGAGTTTAAAGCGATCTCTTTTCGTTTATGTATAAGAGAATGGCGGTTTTGGGTGTAGTTTTGAGCGTGCGCATTTCTCAAATGGAACCCACCACTAGGTGGCATATGTGCAAGTAGAGAGAAAGTTGTTTTTTTTTCTTATTTATGTAGTGTTGTTATGATGAGAAATTCAAATCACTTTAATTAAAGAGTTGATTCGGCAAATATTTTGCTTGTTAATTTAATCAATATAGTAATCATAAGATATTTTAATAATTAAAAAATATTTGGAGCTTCTGATGGACTGAACTAGGTCCCGAATACCGGCTCCTGCAGTTGATTAGAGTGGATAATGCTATCTTTATAACCAAGATTTCTGCTTAAAAATACTGCAGTAATCTACAAACGAGATAAAATGCTTAGGTCCAGGTATTTCGAGTAGACATCTCCACCTACTTTACACTCAAGCTTCTTGCCTGGTAGGTATAGACGAGCAAATTTGGCGAATTTTGGAATGCCCTAGTCGGTACGTGTCCATGTCTAGATTGAATAGAGCCTAATGGCAGTCGAAGCAGCGGCTTGCTTCCGAAGATTCCAATCGGCATTAAATCGAGGATGATATTAAGGGCTTAAAGGGTAAAGTTCTGAAGACTCTTGTAATCAGTAGTTGTTGCCTTCCCCTGAACTTTCTACTGTATTTTCTGATGCATAATCTTATCTAGTGCAGGCTATCAGACGACCACCTCTTCCTTTCCATTCCAGAACAACGCCACTTAATTTCACTCAGAGCTCCAACACTAAAGGGGGACAGTTAACAGCAGGAACTCTATGCTTCCGTGGGAAGAGTGTTAGCTCTGTTTTATTCCCAGACCTAGGATATTTCGGTGTTTACCCGAGATTAACAGGACAATGTTCTGGCTGGAATGTTCTAGATCTAGAAGTAGATCATGGAGGGGAGGATTCCGCTTTGGGGTCTGCCTATTGTAGCGAACCTTTATATGGTAGATCACCCTTAGTTGGAGTTTGCGTTCATGCCTTTGAGCACAAGAACTATAAACTCGATGAGAGAACTGTCTACATTCAGCTTCCATAAGTATGCCTTTACACCTCTGGCTTGACGTTATTCAAAGCACCCTCAATTTTGATAAAAGCGGCGACTTAAATTATTCCTCTGTGATTGATCTTTTTATCTTATCGATCAGTTCATGCACGGCTGTCTCAAGTGGAAAGAGACAGCTTAGATAGCTTGATTGTATCTTACTCGTCGGGACATCTGTAGTTAGACTTATAAGTCCAGCCAGGTTAGGTCGAGAAAAACGCGATTCTAAGCCCAAGCATAAACTTCGTCGATTCCAGTCCCATAAGACGCACCTTCTTCGTCATCGGTCCTATGTCCCTATGGCATGAGGTGTGCTACTTGCTCCGTTATACAGATATACCCGCGCTGCCTGCCCCAAGGTAAACTACTAAAACTTCGTAATTATATCAATCTTTAACTTAGTTTTATTCGATTAAGCTTGTAAAGTTCAGGAAACAGTTTTTCTTGAGATTTCCAAAATATCAGAGGATCCTGTGAACGGCCTAAATACTCAGTCCTCAAATACTGGTCAATGGAGAGGTTGGCAGTTATACTAGGTGCATTGCTAGTCACTGTTTTGGCTTCTGCAATTTTTTGGTCTAGCACTGACCACAAAGAAACAACCTTTGTTTGACTTTCCTGTTGTACAGGAGCTATCTCTATATTCTCAATATTGGCGATGGCAGAATTTTTCTGATTTATGTATATCAAAAGCTAGTTCTTCTCTTATCCACTTTTGAGCATTATTTGCATTTAATTCAATACTAAAAGCAATCTTTTTAAATCCAAGGTCCAAAAATGTAGCTTTTGCGCATGATTTGTCCATTTCTATTTGAGGCAATGCTGAGTAACCGGAACATCACAGCGAGGCTGGGGGACAAGTCGGTAACAGTAAGGGCCACTAGAGGCTGTCCTCAGGGGGGAGTTCTCTCCCCACTGCTTTGGTCCCTTGTTATCGACGATCTCCTGGTCAAACTGACTAATGCTGGCTACGATTGCCAGGGCAACGCTGATGACCTGGTCATTACCATCAAGAGCAAGCAGGATAGAACCCTATCAGTAAGAATGCAAAATGCTCTGAATATGGTACAATCCTGATGTGCTAGGGAACGGCTCAGAGTCAACCCTAGTAAAACAACCATTATACCATTCAGAAGAAAAATGAACCTAAGGCTAGAGGCTCCTACTCTTGAAGGAACAAGGATAGAATTCTCAAGTGAGGTCAAATATCTAGGAGTAGTTCCAGATCAAAGACTCACATGGAATCCTCAACTCAATAGGGTTACAGGAAAGGCTATGACTGCCCTATGGTCCTGCCGAAGACTCTTTGGAAGAACCTGGGGACTAAGGCCCAAAATGGCCCTCTGGGCTGATCCTTGAGAGCAAAGATTATTGGCTCAATAATAGACATATCTTTGAAAGGGGATCTCTGGTTTGGTACACGGACGGATCCAAGATGGAAGACAGAACGGGCATTGGGGTCTATGGACCAAGATTAAGGCTGTACAAATCGCTCGGTTCTACACCAACCATCTTTCAAGCAGAGATACATGCTATCGAAATCTGCGCACGTGAAATTACCAAGAGAGGAATAGGCGGTGCTAAAATATATATCATGTCCGACAGTCAGGCGGCACTAAAGGCTCTGGGATCCTACACCTTTGAGTCTAAAATCGTCTGGCACTATCTCACTGCTCTTAAAGAACTGGCCCAGAGCAACAGGATCACGATAGCATGGGTACCAGGGCACGAGGGCATTGAAGGCAACGAGAAGGCAGATTTCCTAGCAAAAAAAGGCGCGGATTCTCAGTTTATTTTACCGGAGCCATTCTGTGGCTACTCAAAAAGCCGAATAGCAATGCGTATCCGGTCATGGGAGGACGAATGCAAGCACTCACACTGGGCAAATATCCCAGGGTCAAGACAAGCAAAGAGGTTTATAACCTACTCAAAACGAAGGAGCTGCTCTCACTCAGCAGACCAGATTTAACGCTAATAACTGGACTTCTAACTGGTCACTGTCACCTGGGCTACCACCTAAAAAAGTTGGGGCTGGCTGATGATGACACCTGAGACAGCGGAACATATCCTCTGTCACTGTGAGGCCCTCGGCCGTATTAGGCTTAAACACCTTGGTGGGGCTTTCCCATCAACATCAGATATAGCCAAGGCAGCCCCCAGAAAAATTTTAGGTCTGATAAGGGAACTAAAGATTGACGGGGCTTCCTAATATTGCACCTGGATCAGGTCACAAAAGATTAAATTGGTCGCAGTTACTAAAGGATGCGGTTAGTCCTTGATCCAATCCTTAATAATAATAATAATAACACATAAATTGATTGTATGTGCTACGCATGGATGGTGACATTTATTCAAAATTTCCACTGCTTTTTTAATGTTTGCGCCATTATCGCTTACAATCGTTACTACCTTTGTTGAAATGCTCCATTCGTCGAAGATCGTTAATATTGCTGCAGCTATATTGTTAGCAGTATGCCTTTCTGGTATTTCTTTTGCTGTTAAACTGCAGATCTTAATTTATTTTCAAAAATAAAATGACAAGTTAGAGCTAGGAATGCTCTATTACTGTCGGAAGTTTACATATCCGTGGTAACTGCTAAATATCTAATTTCTTAAAGCATTTCATTGAACTTCTGCCTTATTTCCTGATATTTTTCTGGTAGCAAAGTGTTCGATAATCATTTTCGATGCGGAACCTTATATAGACACTGAAACTTGTAGGAATATCCCAAAAACCCTTCATTTTCGACCCTTGAAATTGGTTGAAGATCTGTCATCATTTTGATTAGTGAGCAGTCAATACTACATATACAAGCCCAAACCAAAAAAAAACCCCTATGGCCTGGTAAAATTTATAAAAGATAAAAAAAGAGCTTTCTCATAAATTGGAATATTTTCTGTATTTTTTCCGTTTCCATGAAAATGCTTGCCTGTGCAAAAGTCAAGTCATGTTGTCATGCCAAGTCCGAATTAAGTTAATTTTGTAAGAAGTGAACAGAAATGTAAGAGTCAGTCATTATTAGTTCGTCGTAAGAAACTCACCTGAAACGAGAAATATTACTTTTGTTAGTTCTACGCTAATTTTATAATTGATTGTAAAGAAGTGATTTATGTAAATTCTGTTAAGGCCTAATAAAAGTTGTTTTCAAAGAAAGTGCTAGTATTATCAAGTGAGATCTTTTAACTGAAACCCCGATCTTGGTGATCCCAATTCAAATCCCCCTCTAACCCCTCTGTTTCATTTGCACCAAAGCCCTCGAACACGACCATTCCAACCGTCAACCTTACCACCACTGTTTTGAGTTCTGAATATCCAGCGCATCCACCTTAATATGCACTCCCAACTACTTCCGTGTGCCCACCTAATCACAATCCATCATATTAAAACAAAACCGAAATTTTTTAAAATGTCTATTCCACTAATATTTACATTATTAGGTTACCGCGGTTTCGCCTCACTCCCGTAGGTATGTTCAGACCGACTGAGCCATTACATCCATGGTTGAAAGAGCGGTGAATATCACACAGGGTGATCATTCAATGTCTATAAACAATGGTCCCTGAATAGCCCTGATTGCTCAGAGATTTGGTTGGCTCAGTCGGTCTGAAGATGCCTGCGGGAGTGAGGCGAAATCGCGGTAACCTAATAAGGTAAATATTAGTGGAATAGACATTGTAAAAATTCTCGGTTTTGTGTTAATATTAAAAATGGAATTTCACCAAGAAATATCGGTTACGTCAATTAACAAGCCATCATCTTCCGTTTGTCCCACCCCTCCTCTGTATAATCCAAACCATGAACCCGCTACTTCCTCCGCATGCCTACCTAATTGCAAGCCATCATCTTCCTTCAATGTCGCCCCATCTCAAAACACTTCTAACTCCGCTCACCCGCCCATTCCGCTAAATAAAACTCCCCACTCCGAAAATCACTCATATATCGATCCAGTAATCCGATCTACAGTTAAGTTGACTTTGCGTTCTGCTGATTCCAACGATGGACGATACCTTTTGTCCCGTTGAGGGGACCGATAAACCGAATTCCGTCTGTGTTGACGGTAAAACCAACACCAACGTTAAGTATAAATCAAGAAGGCCTGCCCACAGACCCAACCGTCTTACACCAACTTTTCACTAAGTAAATACCATGAATCATTCAATATCGATTCCCATAAGGTTTCAGAAAATCTATTTACCTATGGTGCGTACGGCAGTTCTCGCCGCATTTCCCATCTCGAAAAAAGTCTCAACGACTCCTTAAACTACTGTCTCTCCTAACCCCCCCCCCCCCCCTCCCCCCAGCCCAGTTGCCCCGCCGCCGCTTTCTCTATTTCTGACCTCCCCCTAATGCACCTGCGGTCACCGATCGAGTACCTCTCTCCAGCAACTTGTCAGTCTATTACCAGAACGTAAGAGGACTTCGCACAAAAACATCCAATATTTTCCTTAACTCCCACAAATTCCCGCACGATATCTTAGCCTTAACTGAAACCAATCTAACACCAGGAATTCTCGACAACGAACTATTCCCTCCAAACTGTACAATTTTCCATATTGACGGTTGTGAAGGCAACAATGATCCACCAGGTCGCGGGGTTCTCAAAGCTGCTCACAACCGTTACGACGCCACCCTGCTCAAGACGACTCTACAATATCAGAATTTGTATGTATTAAATTAACACTGAATATGTGTCCTTTGTACATTCTTTGTCTTTATATTCGTCCCTTTCAACCACTAGATGCCTACGAGACCATAATTGAAGCAATCGACACCCTGCCTGACAACGCTAACGCTTCCGATGAATTTATTTTACTGGGTGACTTTAACCTCCCCCGTATTCAAAGGTCATTGTCTGAGGACTGTTCCCACTTTGTCCCCCTGAACGCGTGTTCCGCGGAAAGCACCCATCTCCTCTCCTCCCTCGATCGTCACAATCGTCCCCTGTTCCTCGTTTTCTCCTATGAATACCCTCATGCACTTTCAAGCTCCGAGTCTTCTCTTTCCTTCAATTTTCGTAAAGGCGACTTTGAGAAATTAAATCACTTGCTCCTCAACTCTAACATTGGTACTATCCCTCAACATCTTGCAATTGACGTTGCTTTAGAGGCGTTCTATTCCTAAATACACGCTTGTCTCACACAATCTTTCCCCCTTCTTCCTCGTAAAAACTACTCCTCATCCACCGTATGGTACGACAAAGAATTACGCTATCTTCGCAACAGGAGAAATAAACGTTGGCAAACTTTTCTTCTAATCCGGACTGAGTCTGAATATTCTTCCTACCTATCTCCGTATACCTCTTTTTCTGAACGTTGTGATACCCTCTGCTATGAGTACCCCGAACGCATGGAAACTAGTCTCATATCCGACCCCAAACGAAGAAATCCAATGGTTACCCCTACACCCTAAAGCTCGAGAATACCTCTTCGTCTGATCCTAAGGTTATCGCAAACCTCTTTGCACACTTCTTCAGTAAATCTATCAGCGACAATTCCCTACAACCTGACCTTAACTACTTTTCATTCATGGATTAATGCACTCAAATGTTGTTTACATCTTTCGACCCTGATCCCGAACTAATCGCCGCTAGTATTAACGGACTTGAAGACGGCTTTCCCTAGGTCCCGATGGCATTCCGGCCATCGTTCTGAAAAAGTGTGCCATGCATCTAGCAAAAATTGAAGGACGCAACATGAAGGAATTTGAGATAAATGGCCTGAATTGCTTGTTCAAAGAACAGAAATCCAATGGACGACCAGAGAAGCAGTTGGGATCTGAGGAGCAGTTGCCAGAAGGTCCAAAGGCCAATGAAGGATTATTAAAACAGAAGAACTGCAGAAAGTCCATTAAAGATAAAAGCTGCTCGGGACGAACTAACTAAAGGGGGAGGGGGAGGGGGGGGGGATTATGTAACGTGAGCGAGGTAGGCCACGAAAAGAGAAATATTGAACCTTGTAAGGCGCGTGCCCCATGTGGCCAGAAATCAAGGTATGGAAATGTCAAACGTAGAAAGTCAAGGACGACTCGAACTTACGGTAAATAACTAGGGTTAACACTGAATTTCAACCTATTTCCCAAACTACACCTAAATACAATAGCAGCTAAAGCGTCGAATTCCTTCTGTGTTTAAAACCCAACGCTGAACTGGATTTACACAACACTGATTGTACCCATTACGAGGCGATTACATGATGGAATAGAGCTAAGCTTAATATTTTTCCAGAACAGGATTCAACATACGGCCTACCTAAGTATCACTGGAGCAATGCACACCTTACCGACTGCAGTAGTTGACACCTTGCCAAAACTCTAACCTTTTCACATTGAGGTGGATGATGTTACCAGCAGTACTGTTTAAAACTTAGAAGGGACAGGTTTCTTAGCAACCGACTCAGTAAAAATAAAATACTATAAAATAATCTTCATCTTAACATACCACCCTCCCACAATAATATAATCTTGTTAAAGCGCGCACCTATTTGTGTTGCGAGAATCAAGTGATCGATCGGAAACTCCCTACAGTAAAGTTTGGGTAGCTGGCGTGCCTCCCCGGCTACAACAAGTTGTATTGGACCAGATTTGGATCCGCTGGTGGTGGGTAATATTAGTATAAATATATATCTCTACCTTGCGCCCAATCTCTTGTACTAGCGTGCCTCCCTGGTACAAGACACTCATATAGCCTCCCCGGCTCTCTAGTCTTCTCTGTCACTAGCGTACCAGACACTCACTTTATCACTCATATAGCTGGTGTGCCTCCCCGGCTAAGTCGTTTTACCTCTGTCACTAGCGTGCCTCCCTGGTGACCGGACACTCGCATTCTCTCTTGCACTAGCGTGCAAGACACTTATATAGCTGGCGTGCCTCCCCGGCTATCTAGTTTTCTCTGTCACTAGCGTGCCTCTCTGGTGACAGACATTCGCTTTGTCTCTTGTACTAGGGTGCCTCCCTGGTACAAGACACTCCCATAGCTGGCGTGCCTCTCCGGCTATCTCCTTTTACCTGCGTCACTAGCGTGCCCCCCCCCCCCAACTCGCATTCTATCTTGCAGTAGCGTGCCTTCCTGGTGCAAGACACTCATATAGCTGGCGTGGCTCCCCGGCTATCTCGTTTTACGTCTGTCACTAGCGTGCCTCTCTGGTGACCGACACTCTTAACCGGAAAGTCCCCGGTTATCACTTTGGTATTGACGTATTCTTCGCCAGCGTGTTTCCTGGCTCGTTTATGTGAGTGATTGTCTCTCAGAGCTTTAGATAATTTAGGCCTTGTATTGTAGTAAGAAATCATTTGTCCCCGTCTCTTTCCCCACAGGAAGAATAGTGGTCACCGCCGCACGAAGATTTTGCCCGGAAGCAAGGCAACTGCCCGTCCGTCATACTACGCTCACGAAAAGAGGACAATCCATACGTTAACCATTCAGAATAACCACAACCCAAGGGAGACAAAAGGAGTAGTGCGACCGCCGCCCCGTGAGAACGAGCAAATGAAATGAAGACATTTTAGAGACTATGATAAAAGTGGTACATAAAAAAAATTATAAAAAGATAATAAATTTGTAGAATTTAAATTGTGAACCGAACTGAAGTAAAAGACTATAAAGAAACTGACATTTTAGTGAGGAATTGGTAAGTTTCTTGACCCTGGATCCGGCGAGCTTATCCCTTAAAAAGAGCCAGCGACCACCCCCACTACCGGAAAACACGTTACATAATTGGCGCCCGAGCAGGGACATAATAATGTGAACCGACCGAACCGGAAAACACGTTTCACGGCGAAGACCTAATTTTTGACCAAGATATAGGGTTTGTAGAGTTAGTGCTTGTAGAGTCAGTCCTTGTAGAATTATGGGCTTGGCTCTACATGAGATCTGATAACAGTTTACCAGTGAAATCGTTATGAGATACTTAGTCTTAGCAACCCACTTTACATGAAATGTTTTTGGTGGGATAGAGTTGTCCCCTGGGCTTTTGCTACATCACAAAAAAAAACTAGGATTGTTTGAAGTTTTTTTTTAATTTGGCAGTATTTGATTAAAAAAAAAATTTCAGTGGGCTATTTAAAAGAATAATGGTAGGTATTAAGAATTCAGTCCATTAAAGGACCATTTAAAGAAATATGTTGCTTTACGCAAACTGTGCATGTATAAACTCGACCCGCATTACCACTTCAATCAGTTCTCAAATTCTTTCGGGGATAATTCACATATAAAATACTATACTGATGGTGGAGTCTTAAGGAATTACATAATCCACTGTAAATACTACATATATGCTCATCAATATCTGAGAGTGAGTTCAACTTTAATATTCATTGCAATAACTATGTAATTGAACTTGCAACTTAATCAGGCTAAAACGGAATGCCTAACAAAGGTCGTCGATATCAAACTAGCAAATTGGTTTTCTCTTCGTTTACTCAGGCAAAAGTAATTAAAAAAAAATATGTTTAAAATTACAGAAGATAATTAAATTTCCAGTCTCACGTAATTTGCAAAACTCTGGATAATGTTAATTGCATTAAATTTTATTTATTTTTCTGCTGTATTCCCTCTTTAGCGTTTTATTCAATCAATGGTTCGTTGGGCATAACCTTAACCAGATAAATTCATTTCTGGGCATCGGTAATTATAGACCCCAGCGACGATATTATTACGTGCTATAATTTCCCAGTGTTCACATGGCTTCCTGTAATTAATTTCCGATTAAGTCCTTTGAACAGTTTATAGCATTACGCGATTCGTGTGATCAATCTCAATTTATTAACAGTCGCCTTGGTCTAATAGACCGCGAATTTCTATCATTACTATGATTTACGTTGGACTAATTGAAAAGTGCCTAGAAGACAGGTTAAAGTAAACGAATTGCTGTCTCTCTTTAGTCCTAAGTTTTCGCTTAATTTTCGTTTTTCAATCAACGGTGATTTAAATTCTGTGCCACTCTATACCGTGTGGAGTTGGGTGGTGTCTGAAATCACTAAATCAAATTTGTATGGTAGAAGGAGGATCCCCGCAAATAATGAAATTGTTTTCGTGTTTTACCTACCCTTCCACCAATATATTCAGCTATTTATTTAATTAATAAAGCCATTACTAAGCCTTAAGTATTGGGGTTCGCGTTCGCGAGTGCATACGAGGCAGGGCGTAATCATATCTGTTTGGTTTCCCAATATTGAAATTGTTTCAGGTTGCTGCACTTTGTTTGTCTTTGGTTGGAGAATACCCTGCAAATGGAATCCAACTCGGGGTAAGTGCATAAGAGCAAAATTAAATTTTAATGAACGTGCTGCTGTGGGTGAATGCAAGCTTTTATCAAGAATTGTTTCACTCTGGTGCATATCTAGGTAAATCCGCTCTTAACCCTCCATCCTTTCCAGGATATGAGGAAAACTTTTAAGGGGTTTATTCTTTATCCAGAATATGCAGCTAATAAAGGGGAGCTTGAAAAATTCTCCGTAGATTTAAAAATTAGACAAATCAAATTTGCGACGATAAAGGAATATGTCGAGAGTTCAGAAACTTTCAGCAGTGTGGTATTGGGTAATGTGATATATCGAAGGTACGAGATTACAAACTCAGCAAGTAATTTCTAAAGCAGGGGATTGCGGTTAAGCTGGTAGGAATTTCTGCAGAAATGCGAATGGCATGTCAAAGTTTTTCACTTTATGTTAAAAGATTATTTTAAATTGTGGTCGCTGATGCTGGAATTTTGCTAGATATGCTCCGGAATATGGGACACCAAAACGTTCCAAGTTATTAAGTTAAAGTAATTTAATTAAAAGTCATTTTTGCGGTCAAAATCTATAAAGAATTGAAAACTACTTCTTTCACCCTACCTAAACTTGGCCATATTTGGAAAAGATTTTTGAAATAAATATTCAAAATTGCCGAAGTGTTGAAGGTCATCTTTAGTATCATGCAAGTCCAATGTGGTAGAGCAATCTTGCTTAAAGCCAAATGTAATTGTCGGCTAAATGTGCCAGGCAGGTCAACAATTGTACCAATCGGACAAATGTATTTCTAGGATCCTTGTTGAAAGTGTACGCAAGATACACCAATTATCAAGTACATTTGTTGACAAAGTTTACCAGCCCATCACATTTATAGTACAATGGAATCAATTAATTGATCAATTAAGTGAAATTAATGCCAATTCAATAAATAAATTATCTGATATCACCATAAGGACCCGGACAAGTTAAGATAGAAATGAAATTGCGGCCAAATGCCAGTAAGACTCCCGCAGATTTATTTATTTTCTTCCGAAATTATAAATGTCTGGAGTTTTATTAGTACGAATTATGTTATTTAAGATTTTTCGGTTTACTAATTATGAAGACAAGAGAAAGCAATGCGGCTTAAAATTTAAAAAAAAATATTTCCGAATACTTAAAGCAAGCCCTTTCAAATGATACCAACACGGTATACAGGGTGTTTCAGATCTGCGTGCGGGAATGATTGGGATGATAGAACTTATCTAGGCAAACACAAAATTTAATGGCAAGTGGGGGGGGGGGGGGGCAATTTCAACCGTTTGGGAGTTACAGGGTGATTTATAAATTATAAATTCTGAATTTGGAATTATGAATCACTCTGTAACTCCCAAACGGTTGAGGTTGCGCCCCCCCCCCCCCCCCCCCAACTAGCCTTATAATGTTTTTTATGTACAATTTCAACCGTTTGGGAGTTACAGGGTGATTTATAAATTATAAATTCTGAATTTGGAATTATGAATCACTCTGTAACTCCCAAACGGTTGAGGTTGCGCCCCCCCCCCCCCCCCCCCCAACTAGCCTTATAATGTTTTTTATGTATAGGCGAGATCTATCACCCTACTCATTTCCACACATAAGATCTGAAATACCCTGTATAAAAATAAAGAATTTTCTAAGTCTCCCATTAATCCTAATTTTAAAAGAATGTTTCTTTACAGAGAATAGATTGGGCTTCTACAACTGTGCAATCTCTCAAATCGATGGAAATAGTAGTTACTAAGAAAACAGCCGTGGCATACACCGAGGCATCACAACAAAGGTCGTCAACGTTTTGGGTACGGAGCCCAATATCAGACCGGGGCATTTCGGAACGAAAGACTTAGAAACTAGATGTAATAACTAAATTCTTAAAACAAATATTCCTAAAAATTCGGAGTTAAATGTTAACATAGGTGTCACTGTACAAACTACAGATATGCTAATCTTGTGCTTTAAAAACGGTTTGAATTTTCACTGGTCATGAGATATTTTATTCATAATCTTTATTAGTGTACACATAGCCTAAGAAAATCTTTTTTACAAAAGTTAAATAAAAGTGTATAAAAAGTGTTATAAGGAAATGCAAGTTGTTTAATTTAGTAAATTAGTATGTTTGTCTTCTAAACAAAGTTCGCTAAGCTAGTCAGTCGGAGTTGATTGTGTTTTTTTTCAGATTTGGCAATACAAAAACGGGCAAAATCAAAATGGCCAGAAAACGGAAACGCAATATTCTTGCAGTGACGATTTTGTAAAAGAATTGTTAAGTTTTTCTGTAAGAGTGTTGAGTGGTGTATGATTTTCGGTTCGGTTATTAAAGTTTGCCTAAGGTACCGACAATACTCAAATGCAGCCCAAATATGTCTGACATCTTGATATATTGATAAGATTCCGAAAATATTTCTCTTCTTCGAAAATCGTTCTCGCTGGCGATTTCAACGGCCGTAGCATAAAATTGCGCAGACATTGTTCTATCGCAAACTCATCTGTAACCCACGTTGAGTTATTTGGAGAGTATTTTTTTTTGCATTCTCACGCCTGGGAGGTGAACATTTTCGGAGAGACCCGAATGTCCGTCTGGTTATGTGAGATTGTTAGTTATTAAAAACAGCTCTTTAGTGATTAGCCGAATCAGACCACTTATTTGCAAACCACATACCGCCTTTTTTCAGTTTTCCTCCGTCACCACGATACCTCGTGTTAGTTCTAGCATTTGCTTATGAGACCCCTCTTCCAGTCTTTCAGCCTTCAGCCAGTGGTGCCTCCTTCTGCTTTCCAAGAAAGAACACTTGTACACAGCTTGCAACGCGGTCTCCAGCAGGGCCCTTCGATCCTTATCTAGTATCAACCTATGTTTAGCACTTCTGGGCATTGTAATCGCGATTTTGTCTATCTGACGAGTATGTGTTGATCCACAGCTTCAAGTACTCTATCGTACCCGCGTGATATTGTTCAAGATAGTGAACGGTTCCTTACCCTGCAAAACTGGACCACTCCCCAGCTTAGCCACTTTGTCTGCTCTTGCGTTTCCTTAGATTCCTACAGGCCCCCTCACCCAAGCCAATATCTCTGCGTTCACCGAAGCACACTCGTATAGCTTACGGATAGACTCTAAAGCCAGAGCTGTATTAAAAGTAATTTTGTCCATGCATATGATCACCCCCTTATAATCCCCCCCCCCTCTTACATCATCAAGTCCCATATCAGGCTTAGACTGGAATATAATTTCCATATATGGGAAGAGTTCGGGTATATCACATTGTCTGCGTTAGATAAAGTTTAAAGAAAGCCTATACAATTTATTGGCTACTCCACGAGCTCTGAAAAAACTGGAAAAAATGTCGGTTGTCTTTCACTCTTCTACCTTCATTTCTACGACCGTCTTTTAAGTCCGAAACTTTCAAAGGAGGTGTACTTCGTCACCTCCTTCACAAAAAAAACCTATCACCCCATTTATCTTATCTTTGATTCCTTTCCTACCAAGACTGGGCTTTAGCATCCTAGGGCATGCACTTGAGTTTTGGTGTTATAACTACGAAATATTGTTATAGTTTTGCATTTTAGGAGACTTTACTCATTGGAGTTAGTAAAACAAATAAATGTCAGTGCAGTTTTCACTCTATGAGAGGGAGGTCCAAAAAAAATAATAATTTCACCAAACATAAACCCTTGGATAAAGTGAAATTTCATTCTTTGCCAATTAATAAATTTTAATTAAGCAAGTGAAAAGGATACACGCAATGACTTATTAATAAGTTTCGATGTAAAAGTCTAGCCCCCCCCCCCCCCCCCAATAATGCTATATTCCTAGGTCCACCACTACAACAACGATTTAAACCACCACTATGGCTATGACTACGATTGATTCTGAGGTCACTGCTGTTACTTTTTAACAAGTTTGTGATCATTTGCCAAAGTAACTGAGATCAAATAAGGATTACCTTAAGAAACTAATTTGAATCACATATTTAATAACCCTATACGCTTCCATGAGTTGTATTAAAAATAAAAGTTGGCACCTTTAGCGAGCCTTACGAAAAATCCTCACGAGAGCACATCCTCCATGAGGTAAAAATGTTAAACTAAGACCTTGTACATTATGATTCTATAAGCATCATGCTCTAAGGTGCTCCCGGCCTTGGTTTGGGATTTCTACTGTACAGTTTCACTATATAATAAATCGGTTATTAGGTTCAATGAGAGGCAACTTACATATCAGTCGTTTATGGGTTCCCGGACCAGGCTCAGGGTTCGAAATAGTAGTAGTAGTAAGTGAGTGTTTTTTACGCAATCCGCTTCAT
This sequence comes from Leptarthrus brevirostris, assembly GCA_964036015.1. Lineage (NCBI taxonomy): Eukaryota > Metazoa > Arthropoda > Insecta > Diptera > Asilidae > Leptarthrus > Leptarthrus brevirostris. Next base: position 16,132,021 of record OZ038373.1, read on the forward strand.
ATAATATAGCCAGAATAAATATTGAATGTTCCTAAAAACCTTTCGGTTTAGATCCGCCCTATAGCAGATTTGTAATTAGTATCCATGAAAACCCCTGAAGAACAATGTTTGTTCCTTTATGCGGCATCTTGAATTTTTGGACGAAATGCTTCAGAATATTTTTCCGCAAATTATTGCAAATTATCATAGTCTTTTATAATCGTCGGATTAGCCTGTGCCATGGGTAATAACGTTTTGAGAGACTTCGGATTTGTCACTTCTGAAAAATGCTTTTACGACTTCGATATAGTGTTCGTTTGGTAAATCTATGATTTTCTATAGTGGCTTCAATCAATCCGCAGCAACTAAAGCGCGACATCTATATCGGTGCCCCCCCCCCCCTCCCTCCCTAATAGCAAACTTCCAACTCCTTTCTGATCAGCACTAGTTAATTCTAGGAAGAGATTAATGCAGTATTATAGAAATGCTAATTGGGCTAGACTTAATAAATATATCTGAGTGCTGCCTGGTTTAATAGCATATGAGAGACCTACTTGTCTATAATTTTTAAATAAATGCTAAACTCTCAGTAGATGAAATATTTATAAAATTACAATTTTATCAACGATCGCGGTCTCTACGCTGGCCGATCAACCGGATACTTACAAACTATTCTGGCGGAGCGTTGCAGTTATTGTTTTCGTATCTTTGGGGATTCCGAAATTGTCGCTCTTAATATTTCAAGAGTTTTTAACAGCCCAAGTACAAGTCTTCCTCTTTCAAAGGCCGCTGTTCAAATATCTTTTTTTTTCGCCGAGATATCGAATTTTGAAATTTTCATGTTCATGAATTTGTCAGTATACGAAAACTTAAGGGGGAAGTACATAAAGAAGCCGAAAAAAAAGGACTTTTTTGGGATTTATTTTTGGGAAAATGAAAAAGGTCCACATGAAATCGATATTATATGTACTTAGGGCAATGTTTTAAGAAGAGAAAAAACATTTTTTACATTTTGAAAAATGAAAAATTAATCAACTTTTGGTGGGTTTCGTAACTCGTGTCGCGGCTGACATCGAAATCGGCGTAAATTCTCCTGGCCGCAATTTTCATCTGAAATCAAAAACCCAAACATTTTTATACTCGAGGGGGTTGTTTATTCTAGATAGACTACGATCTTTTCGAAATTCGAACATTAACTATAAAAATCGGGCATGGAAAAAAAAAGTTGGCTTTTTTGGCAAAAATGTTGATTATTTTCGCGTCAAAAATGATCTTAAAATGATTTTTTTGCTATGTCCGTAGTCTATCTAGAGTAGTTGTTTATGCCCTTTAAAATGAGTGCTGGATGAAGAAAATCGGTTCACTAGTTTTTTTGTAATCTTTTACGCCAATTTGAAAAACATGGTTTTGAGAAAACGCCGTTTAAAGTTTGTCCCGAAAAACTGACGAAAAAGATGCAGATATGGAGAAGGAAGGTAAGAGGGGAGGGGTATTCTCAGAAAAATCGGTATTTGGACTGAAAACATCGAGAACGCTCTTTAACAAAGTCGCATTCATCACTCTAAATTCCAGAGCAGAAAAAAATCCGGTAAGCGGAATCACGCGCGCAGCAGAGATCCTCGATCCCGGATCGGGCCGACCACTTTCAAGTGGCATATCTTTCACAATTTTCGAGATAGACTTTTGCAATTTTGGAATTATATTCTTAGAGCATATACTTATCGATTAAGACAATAAAAAAAAATCGATTTTTGAAAACGTCTTCATGTACTTCCCCCCTTAATGGTAACTTGAATAAGGTGATCATAAACTTTTCATATACCGAGAAATTCATGAATATGAAAATTTCCAAATGCGATATCTCGACGAAAAAAAAGATATTTAAGGAAGACTTGTACTATAAGATCCCACACATAGTTTAAAAAAATGGGTGGGGGTGGGTGGGGGGTTGGTGTATTAAGAAAAATTTGACTGAAATACTAACCTAAAATGTATATGAAATTAGACCCCCCCTCCCAAGAGGCAAATCCCGCACACAAGCCTGACGCCATCTCAACTTCAGTGTCATTACCACTGACAGTTCCGCCAACCTGCCCATGAGTAAGCAGTGCAATGAAATGAAGCGTTGTACTGTTGCTGCTTATGTGATCCTATGAGCATAGAGTGCGGCAGTACTAATCGAACACACTACGATTTCAAATTTTTCTGTTCGATTTCTGTCAAAGTTTGACCTTTGTTGATTTCCTGCTGCCGAACATTGAAAAGTAACAGAAATATCAGTTACGTATATCACCAAACAAATGAATAGCGTAAAAAAAAGCAGCGCCTTAAGAAGTTGCTGGACACTGGCTGAGAGATTTGTTCAACGGGGAAACTGACTACCTTGATAATTAAACAGATCCGAGGGACTCTGTAGAGAACACCACCGAAGTTGTTATGGATGACCAAGTTATCAAAATGAGCCAAGAACTTGTAAGTCAGATGATGCAAAACTTGGGAAACACTGAGTTCTCTGATGAGGAATTTATTAACAATATTATTCCCTTAGCTTTTAAAGATACTGTTTAGGATTGGAATCCTATTACTAAAATAGCAACCAAAGTAGGGACAACTTCAAGATTTTCCTTAAGCCTACTTGGTACTTTTGATCATGATGTTGTCGAGGAAGACAGAGTAGCTAAAGAAAGAACAAGAACACCAAATAAAGATCTGGCTGCTGAAAAAAGACCTGAAATTGTATCAAAGTTAGTACCAAAAAGTGAATTTTGTTCCTCGCAGAATTAAAAGACTTTATGAAAAATATGACAATACACCCATTCCGTTGCATAAATTAGTCATAGATTGTGCACAGCTGATAATGGTTTTCAAGTAGTGTTTCTAGCACAAGATTGATCTATTGAAGTTGAAAGAGGACGTGATGGGTTTTCGTAGAATTAGATCAATTTCTAAAGACGAAAAAAACAAGCCTTAAACTGTGCACGCCATATGTAACCTGAATGCTAATTTTTGCAACAAAGTGGTTAAGAAATACAAAATAAGTGAACCTCTCTTGATTATTAATCAAGAGGACGATGCTGAAAATACACCCCGACCAAGCTGTTCCCGAAGAAATTTGTTAGAAAAAGGCAAATGTCTTTTGAATTTTTGAAATAAAATCTTGATAAATTAAGTTTGAAAAAAAATTGTTGGCGAACAGGCATGGTCCTGGGACGCTCATTTCAAGACGGCAACGCAGCGACAGTTTTGAACTGAACGGCCACAAGAGCTTGCTTTTGAAAGCAGTATTGCCGAAGTAGTAAAAAATTCCCTGTACCCGTCAGAAGTTCAGTGCTCTTAATTTCTGAATGTGGCTCGTTAAAAGAATTTGATAAAAGTTTCACTAAATGTTCAATAGCTGCGTAATTTTCATTGACAGTTTTGATTATGGCACTTTAAAGACAAATTAAGGCAATTTTTAAAAGTTCGGAGTGATATAATAAATAGAATAAGCGGGGAGATGCTGACTAAATCACATAAATGGTATCATTGTACTTTAGGGCCAACCTAGTTTTAAACTCATTAAATTATTAGCAGTCGTTCACTATGTTAATCACACTAAAAGTCTGCATGAGCAATTTTTTTTTGTAAAATTCGGAGTGAAATAAAAAGAATCATAAGAGCGCCGACACTCTATAAAGCACAAAAATTAGTACTCCTGTCTTCGACAAAAGAGAATAGTAAAATAATATAATAAAATTAAAAATGTGGTGTACTAATTACATGAATTTCGGAGAAAATTTGAGAAAATTCTGAGTTTGAGGTAATCGGAAACCACTTTTTTCATTTTTAGAAATGACTGTATCTGCATTTTTTTTTATATATCATGTGGCTAAATCCTAGGGGACAAACCTTTAATGCGTTAGCATGGTTTTGGCCGGAAGGAAATTAGGGTAAGGGATGTGAGGAAACTTGAGTCTTGTTTTTTGCATTGCTGCGAGCTAGACAACAGCCCAGAGACGGAGTGGATTATTTTAATTTCTTAATAAAAGCTCACGGGGTCATCTAGTCTCGAACCCGGGACCCATGGATTGTTGGTGGTGCCGTGCCGCTTAACGAATTGATTTAACTCCGGAGTTAGATCAACATTGTTGACAATTTTTGAAAGGTCATTGGAATAGTAGTTTTTTAGCGTTTGTTTGATGTCGTTGTGTTGGGTAGATCAAAAGATAAAAATAAAAGAGTAATAAAACCATGAAAAACTGAGATTGCCCCCCCGCCCCCACCCCCTCTGCCAACCAATCAATTTTTTGTTTGGCTAGGTGAGATCTATCACCCCACTCATTTTGGCACGTCAGATCTGAAACATCCTTTATATCTAAACTAGCGTTCCTAAAGATTCGAAAAGTTTGTTTTCATAAAGCTTAGGTTACCATCATATTTATTTTGCAGGCTTAAAGGCTTTACAGGCTAAAAATCTTTTTGTTCATAAAGGGATTTTATGGCGGGGATATGTAAAAAAAATCTATGAGACAAAAGAAGTTGTATGTGCACATGTTACTTAGAAGGACAATCATAAATCTGCGTAGAATTTGGTTAATGTTTAAAGAAGTGAGTAATCGGAATTAGTCAAAGCTTACTCGATAGACGCTTTATCAACTACAATGACTTTTAAATGAAAATCTATACGATTACTTGGAGTCTCATGAGTAACTAAAATTGGTAATATTATCCGTTCTGATATGAATCCTTCAGCGTATACCACAGGCTTATATGGAACCCATCGTTAGGTAGTTCGTCAGGAGGAAAACTGATTCTTCTAAGCCGAAACGAAATGTTTTAGAGCTTTACTGCGCCTAATTAGTAAAAAATTTTAATTAAAGATAAACAGAAAAATTGTCTGTATCATTCATCCTCCCGCAGCTAAGCACAACAAGCACACATTGATGTCCTTTATGAAACAAACTTTGCTATAGCGAAACAATGTGAAATTTACCTTTCCACCCATAAAATTTACCATTGTGGCCTTTAATTAGCCTTAACTCCTTCTCGAGCACAGGACCGAAAGTCTGTCGTCTTTACATCAGGTTCCGCAAGTTTCTTCATTTTTCATTCATTAAGGTATGCCTACACTTCAATGTAGACAAGTAAACAAGGCGTTAATTAGTGTGCGACGTCATATGCAAAGGTTTTCTTCTCTGGCAGCCCAAGGCTAGTAGCAGATCACCTTGTGTCTGAATTTCTTCTAACTTTACTTGTTTTTGTATTATACTCTTGCAGAGATTTTACTTTTTAAAAAAACTTTAGTTCATTTCGTTGAAAATATTTTTTTATGGTAGGGAGGCACCAACAGTTCATACACGTTCGCTTCTAGCTGAGACATGTTTAAGGATTACCGTGTCAACATCGAGGCATGCCGAAGGACACTTGTAGAAATACTTAAGCTTAAGTTATCTCTTAAGTCCTATAAGAGGAAAATGTTTTTTCAAGATTACTTTTATCCTGTGAAGCACAGGCATTGTGGCAATTATTGTCTAGCGTTCGTGGAAATATGAGAAACCGCCTCGAATAGCTTTCTTTTATTGGTGTGCTCTCTGTGTTGTCATAAAATCAAGCAATTTTCTTTATTGTCGCCAGGACATAAAACAAAAACTATTTAATTTGATTCATAAAACAAAAAAAAGGACAAGGCAAAAAAATGTTCTTACATAAATCACCAATATCAATTCTCTTGTCATCGTAACCAATTAGAATCTATTTAATCCCTTGCGGCATAAAGTTGAGACAACACATTAAATAGAAAATGAACTGGACATGGGGTTAAGGTTGTAATAAACAAACAAATTTGATGCAGTCGACACTAATCATACACAAAAGTTGTAACCCTAAAACACATGTCACCACCACTGTATATCAGTTCTGAAGGCTGTAATTACCCGCACATGGTCATGTTACAGTCACTCCGTAAATTGTTGTCGACTTAAAGAAGTTATCATGAGAGGATGAAAGGATATCGCATTCAGGAAGGGTGACGGGAAGAAAAAAATATAGAAGAGAAACCAGTTTGGCTTTGAAAACGTGCGTTTCTTTTGAGTTTTTATAATTAAGAGAAAACAAAAATGATTCTTGTAAATTTTCGTAATTAGTCGAAACTGAAGTTTAATTTTTGCTTGTTTCAGATATTGTTTGTGCTATCTGATTTAAGTGGCGAGATAAGGACAGTATTTGCTATACCTACCATTATTGGATTTTACAATAGCATTTGAAAGTCTGTTGTAGAAAATTCCTGAAATAGTTTTCAAAAACTTTTTCTTATTTTAAAGAAACAAGAAACAGTTTTTTTTATACGATGTGGCCAAATCCTAGGGGAAAACTCTTTGATGCGTTAGCATGGTTTTGGCCAGAAGGGAATTAGGGTAAGGGGAGTGAGGAAGCTTGACTCTTTTTTTTGAATTACTGCGACCTAGACAACAGCCCAGAGACAGAGTGAATTACTTAAATTTTTTTAATAAAAGCGCACGGGGAGATCTGGTCTCGAACCCGAGGCCAATGGCATGGTGGTCGTGCGGCTCAACGCATTGATCCAACTTCGTTAAAGCAAAAAACAAAAACAATATTAATCATTATATATTGTACCAAGAAATAACTTCACAATATGGGTTTTCATCCTCACCAGCGCTATTGATTGAGAGTTTTTTATCAAACCGATATCACCAAGTTAAAGTAAAAGATGGTAACTCTAGTAAACTTCCAGTTACACAAGGTGTTCCTCAAGGGTCGATTTTAGTGCCTCTTTTATTTTGTTTATACATAAACGACTTGCCGCCATGCGTTAATGCTATTACAGTGCACATTTATGCAGATGACGTTTAGTTATACTTCAATTCCTCAATTGAAGCCCTGAATAATTGTATTTCAAGTCTAAATACTGCTCTTATAAGTACATACAAATGGTCATTATCAAGGGCCGATTTAACGTCTCTTTTATTTTGTTTATACATAAATGACTTGCTGGCAATGTTAATGCAAAACAGTGCACATTTTTGCAAATGACGTTCAGTTGACGTACTTTAATTACCCATTTGTTTTCATAATATTAAACTACACGGTATATTATACAAATCTTGTGTTCTCTTTTTGGTAACTTTTTAATTTTTTCATAGAAATTTAGAAGAATGGTAAGGGTAAAGTTCTTATTAGATGAGGGAAAGAAGAAGATTATTACTCGGAAAGAAGCAGGGTTACCCATCAGGCAAATAGCCTTAAAAATTAACAGATCGTCAAGAGTGATTAGGAATTTCTTGAAATTAGGCCCTCATTACAGCATTTGAGAGCCTACGAAAGGAAATACTAAAATTTTAAGAAGGCTGAAAAACCGAGTTATTTTTATTTATTTACTTATTTATATTAACTCTACACAGATAAACTTACGTTTCTAGTTATGTGTAGGATATACTAATCATACTTAATTGAGAAAAGATAAATGATAAATGCTAGTATTCCTTACATGCTATGCGTGGAAGTAAATAAAAAGAAAAATATTAAATAAAGGAAAAAATATTTCCTTTGGTTTACACCAAATGAGTGATGTAAAGAACTCTATGGGACTTCTGACTCGAGTAACACTATAGTCGAATTGGCTTCTCGTAGCTTATCCGCTATCGACAGTTTGCATCCGCCCATTTTCATCTCGTTTTGCTACGATGGCTCTTATACTGCCGACCCCAACGTGAATCAATACGTTCTTGATTTTAAAAGGGCGGATTTTTCTGTTCTCTCAAACAGGATCCTTTCGATCGCATCTCTTTTTGATGATAGCGATATCGATGAGTGCGTTTCCGTGTTTTATGATAAGATTTATGATCTGTTTAATTCGTGTATACCACTCAAACGGTCGAGACCATTCTGTCATTCTCCCCCGTGGTATACTAGTGAGCTGCGGAGCCTTAAGAATAAAAAAAATGGACTATATAAAACTTACTTACGTTGTAGAAACACGTCAGCGTATTGTGATTTTGTTGATTGCTACGACAGATTTTTGGCATTATCTTCATCATTATACAGAGAATACCTTGATAATGTTCGCGATAACTTGCATAATGATCCTCGTACTTTTTTCAAATTTGTTAATATGAAGAAGAGATCTGATAATTACCCATCTACAATGTGGTATAATGGAACCTCTGAATGCAGTGCGCCCGACATAGCCGATAACTTTGCATTATTTTTTGAGGGCGCCTTTTCATCAGAAGACTTTGTGCCTTCCCTGTGCCTTTCTTTTAGCAAGGCGTTTGATAAGCTCCCTCACTCTGTGATTATGCTTAAATTGGAAAAGCTGGGTTTTCCGCCCTTGATGCTCGACTGGATCCGCTCTTATTTAAAAGATAGGTCATACCGAGTATCTTTCCGTAACACTTTATCTAGATTTATTAGAGCTTAATCTGGTGTACCGCAGGTCAGCCATCTGGTGCCGTTGCTGTTCATTCTGGCCATTGATGACATTGTTCCTCTGATTAGGCACTCCAAAGTCTTAATCTATGCAGATGATATGAAGATCTTCTCATGTGTTAGAAACAGTTATGATTCTTCTTGCATTCAGGATGATTTGAATACCTTCAAGGTTTGGTGTGCCTCAAATGGCCTGCAGCTTAACCTGGATAAATGTGAAGTTATGTCATTCTGTAGGAACCCAAATCAGCTCGTCTTTGATTATACCTTTGCTGAAACTACTATCCGTCGTGTTGAGTCAGTTACTGACCTTGGGGTGAAGTTAGACAAAAAACTCGATTTCACTCTGCACATAAACTATATCGTGTCTCGGAGTAATTCAGTTTTGGGTTTTGTTAAACGGTGGTCAAGGGAGTTTTCTGATCGACTGACCCTTATTCACTTATTTTTCTCCTTGGTTAGACCGGTTCTCGAGTATGCATCTCAGGTTTGGTCACCTTGCTATGCTGTTCATTCCAGACGCATTGAGTCGGTGCAGCGGAACTTTGTTAGGTTCGCACTAAGAGACCTTCCATGGAATGATTCACTTAGGCTTCCTCCCTATGTGGATCGCCTCCGATTGCTTAATATGCACTCGTTGGAAGAACGACGTAGAGTTGCTGACCTAGTCTTTATTCACCAGCTTTTGAACTCGAACATAGACTCTTGCACTCTCGCAGGTATGGTTTCTTACAGGCATACCCCGTATAGCTTAAGAGGACTGCCTTTACTGCATGTTGTTCACTCTCGGTCTAACTATGGTATGCATGAGCCTATAAATCGCATGTGTAGAGCCGTGAATATGTGTCCTGTTTTTGACGTGACTCTTACTAAGGATTTGCTGAAACGATCTCTGTTGTCTGTGCACCCCTAATTGTTTGTGTGGGCGTGTTTTGGATTTTTATTTTTTGTTGTTTGTTTGTTGTTTACTAATATTTTATTGCATGGGTTGTGGGAGCCTCATTCATCTCAATATACGTTATATTCTGGTGAATAGGTCAATTGATTCTAGGCTTCTGCCTATGAAGTGCGCCTTCTGAGTTAGAAGGATTAATTCTATATATGTACCATTAAATACTAATATGTAAATTAAGAAAATCATACTAGAGTTCATCGAAAAGAAAAAAGAGAAAGAAACATTTTAAACCAATTACCTACTGCGTAAATACATAAACAATGTCTTTTTGAAATTAAAATTAACGTTAAAGTTATTGCTGTGACCATTTCTTCTGATGTGGACGGGAAGAGAGTTCCACATTCTAACAGCCTGAATAATAAATTGATGCTCGGTGCATACGAAACGGAACTGCGGTACGGATAAAGCATAAGTTCTTTGTGGTTACATAAAACGTATTTTATTAAACAGATATCGCGGATTTTCTTTCAAAATAATATTGCGGAAAAATAAAATAGTTCTAAACTCAATATAAGTCATCAAAGTGCAGCCAAGTACAAAATCAGCATATGAAAAGACATGATCATAGCATCTGAGGTTAAATATATATCGTACGGCGGAATTAAACGCAACGTTGAGTTTTCTTTACGATGCAGAATCCAACCGACAGAAGATTTCACATCCATAAGTAATTAGAGACACCAATAAAGTTTTGACAAGCAATATCTTAGTATACCTATGTGTATATGCGGCCGATAGCCAAAGCTTGTGAAGGGTTCCGTATATGCGAGATACAATACTATTTACTATTTTAAGTTAAAATCGAAGCAACCAAAAATCGATTAAGTGCATCTCAGATAATTACTAAGCTGGATTTGCCAATAACGTCGTGTTCAGCAAATTCTACAAACTTGAGAAGACATTGCTTATCGAAAACCGCTTAAAACGCCGCAGTTGAAACAGCAACACAAAGACGCTCGACTCAAATTCTCTGAAAAACATATGGAGTGGATCCATCAGTGGAAAAATGTGATTTTGTCGGATGAAAAAAATTTTAATTTGGACAGGCCGGACGGGTTTAGCAGTTATTGGCACGATCTGAGGTCGGAAAGCGCTACATGGCTTAGCAGAAATTTTGGTGGCGGCAGTCTGATGATTTGGGATGGATTTTCTTATTCTGGAAAACCCCAGCTTTGCTTTCTTCCATCAAAAATGAATTTCAGTATGTACACGGAAATGCTGGATACCGTGTTACTGTGTTTTTTGGAAAACAATATGGATGACAATGCCATATTTCAACAAGACAATGCATCGATTCCCGTCTCGATTGCGTCACGTGCTTGGTTTTCTTCCAAGGATATTCCGTTACTTGACTGGCCGAGGCCGGCTCGTAGCCCTAACTTAAACCCATTAGAAAATCTTTGGGGTATCATGGCCAGGAGAATTTACGCAAACGGACGCCAATTTCAGACCGTCTCTGAACTAAAGGCCCAAATAAAGAAGTGTTGGGATGAAATCTCAATGGATACTCTCCAAAATTTAATTATGTTGATGCCAAGACGAATATTTGAAGTTATTCGTATAAATGGTGCCAAAAGTGGGGTGAAATTCCTATAACCTAGTTTTTATTTTTTTAATTAATTTTATAATGGAAGTATTTTTTTTTAAGTTTTTTATGTTAATTCAGTATTATATTTATAAAATATTTCTTATAAAATTCATTGTTTTTATAAACGGATTAATTTAACGCTACATCGCATAAAAAACCGATGGGGTTATAGGAATTGCGCTCACTGTACTACACTTGGGTGCAATGAAATCGGACCATCTTGCACTTTTGACTTTGAAGACAATTTTTACAGGTGTTGCTGCGTGCTTAGAAATGAATTATATATCATTCGAAAGGATAATTTATTATCTTCAAAATGAGATCAAACTTTTGGCCAGGTTATCTTTTGTTTCGGATTCCAAACCCTAATATCAAAGGCGTTGCACTAATCAGGAATATAGCGAAGTGGGAGTGAACAAGAAATGAAACACAGCAGTATTGAAAAAGTTCTTATATTAATTTTTTATTTTCAATATCGGGTGTTACCCCCCTTGCTCTGATAACTTCACTCATTCGATTTGTCAACGACGTTACAAGTTGTACGATATAATCGTGTGGTATGTTATTCCACTCCACTATCAGTGCCTCTTAAGCTCCTGGATGAGAGCAACAGGGGGGAATCAATGGAGGGAACAATAGGATTCAGGACAGGGCTCCGTGCTAGCCAATCCATAGCTCGAATTCCGATGTCTGCAAATTAGTCTCGAACGATTGCCGCAGTATGTGGCCTCGCATTGTTATGCATTAACAAAAAAATGTTTGCCGATAAAACCAGCGTAAGGCATAACATATTTGGTCAGAATATTGTTGACATCCCGTTGACTCGTCAGACCTACTCTACCTGCCCCGATGCCTAGCCTATCGATAAAGACCAGGTCGGTTCGTGCTTCGAGGGAAATTCCGGCCCAGACCATGCAAGATCCGCCGCCGTAGCTGAAGCGTTCTTCAGAGCAACACTGAGCGAATCGTTCTTCAGTTGGCTGGTCCACCCGTCTCCTTCCATCGTTACAGTGAATGCATAGCCTGCTCTCATCAGAGAACATAACGGACGCTCATTGCTCCAAGGTCCATTCGTCATGCTCCCGTGCGAATTTAAGGCGTAATCAGCGATGATGAGCTGGTGTAAGTTTAAGACCAGTTGCAGCCCTGTGGGGTGTTAGATTTTTCTCTCGGAGCCTTCGCCGCACTGTCCACCTACTAACATCCACTTCTCGGACTTCACAAAGCTACTGCTACACTTCAACTGCGTTGAGATGACGATTCCGTAGTGATGTCATCTCGCTCCGATGTAAACCGGGATCGGCCTGAGCCAGGTCGCCGAACAAAGTCACAGGTCTCTTGATATCTTTGTTTGACACGTTGCACCGGTGACCGGCTCATATTGAGTTTTCGAGACACTTCGCGCTGACTATGCCCTGCTTTAATTAATGCGACGAATTGAGCGCATTTCTCCGTAGTTGTACCCATTTTTAATAATTGGCTACTTTCGTTTTAAAGACACAATTATAATCGTTGCGTGCTGATAAACAAATGATCTGGAAGTAAGGAATGTATTCCGTATTTATACCTTCAAAGGTCACCGCTTCCATACCCCTACTAATGATCAAATAAGGGATGCTTTTGTTCTCACTACCTTAACTTAAGAACAAATAAACGAGTGTCAAAGAATTTGGTCTTATTTTGAAGGTAATAAAATATCCTTTAAGCTTCCTGAACTGAATGGACAAACACTCGCGCTATCCTCCAATGTATCTGGGCGTTATACTGGATACAAAAAGGTGGGGACTTAAAACCAAAGATGGTCCTATTGAAATTGCTCTTGTATGGGTGGCTAGTTCGGTGGCCTTTAGTAAGTAGAGGATGTATTAAAACAAAACTCAGCAGAATACAGATAATAGCAGGGATGGGAACCACGGGCGCCATACGGTCTTGCCCGCGGACGCCTTGAACGTGATTCTTCACCGTCTACCTACAGACCTACATATTAAAAATATCGGATCCAGCATTGTAGTCAGGCTAAGAGAAGCTGGGTGCTGGACTGCGAAATTATACGGCCACAGTAACATCTTAAATATGTTACTAGATCAATTAAGCTCCTAAACAACAGATTTTACATTCCAAGGCTGAGTCTCATCAAAAATTTCACCGTCAGGTTTCCATCCAGAGTGGAGAGACGCTAAGGTGGGAAACTTTGATATAGAAATATTTACGGACGGCTGCAAAATGTACTGCAGAGTCACAGGAATATATTCCAAATCGCTGAAGGTCTCAAGGTCAGATAGACTTCCACACTACGCCAACGTTTTTCAGGCAGCGGTGCTGGCTATTCTGACGGCGTGCAAGACCTAATCGCAGGAAATAGCAGGTCGCAATGTCGTTATCTTATATGACAGTCAGGCTCCTATTAAGGCTCTTGACTCAGCTACTATCACCTATAAATTGCTAGAGAGATGCTACGAAAAACAAACCCGCCTGAGCGACCAGTTCACTATCACCTTGATCTGGGTGCCAGGACATCAAGGGGAATGACAGAGTTGAAAAGCAACCTAGGCGGGGCTCTGGTCTTCCTGGCTTCCTTGCGGAGATGGTATACCTTGCGGAGATGGTACACCTTGCGGAGATGGTACACCTTGCGCTTGGGACCGTTAAAAGGAATATATTCTCGCACTTCCTATAGCAACTGCAGACTCCATATGGAGAGGACTAACCTCTTGTTCCACATTTAGAAAGATATGGCCGAGTTATGTTATAAATATAACAAGAGACGGAGTTGGATCAATTCTTTGAGCCGCACGACCACCACGCCATGGGCCCCGGATTCGAGATCAGATCTCCCCATGGGCTTTCATTAAGAAATTAAAATAATCCACTCCGTCTTTGGGCTGTTGTCTAGCTCGCAGTAAGGCAAAAACAAGACTCAAGCTTCCTCACTCCCCTTACCCTAATTCCCTTTCGACAAAAACCATGCTAACGCATCAAAGGGTTGGCCCCTAGGATTTGGCTACAAAAAAGAAAAAGAAAACTGCTAACTATGACCCGAGGAAACGTAGTCAGAACAACGGAGCTGTGCATGGGTCATTGGGCAATCGAGGACCATATCGCAAGGCTAGGCATCGATTTTAATGCATATTGTCGCAGCGGCAGGGTTGAGGGCACAAAAGGAAGTCCTGTTCACTTCCTGTGCGAATGTTTGGCACTATCCAGGGCAAGATATCGGTCATTCGGCAGACTATACTTCAGCGAATTTGAAGAGACATCGGCGGGGAAAATTGGAGAAGTCATCCACTTACTGAATTCTACAGGATGGATCTGATAACCTCCTCTCGATCGCTCATATCTCGACTTATACCACACTTTATCCCCGATAATTGAGTCACGAGTTTCTGTGATAACAAAACGGCACATTCCGTTCTAATCGGACCTCCGCCGCTGTAAAGACCACCACTTTAATTAACTAACTAACCGAAATAGATCTTATTACGAAATAAGGTAATCCCTTTTTGTGGTGCCCCCTCTGTGGTGATGCCCTATACCGGTGCCTAGTGTGTGTCATCACTGCTTCTTATGGAAGAGTATTTGAAGATCGCTGTCTTTTCTAACACTGTACATTAGCACGTATTCTGACTGAAACTCTCGGAGGTTAATTTTGAAGATCACTTTCCATTTCTACTAAATTTTCTGTCATTACTTTAACAATTGAAATACATTTTCAGATGTTTCTGTCAATCCATCAGGTTTACCTCATTTCCGCTGTTCTCATCGCAACTAAACCCATTTTGAGTTAATCAAAATTTATTTTAAACAAAAAGCCGTCTCAAATTGTATACGAAAAGTATAATAAGTAACAATAAATTTACACTTTCACCCTGCTTACCTCTCATTATATAGCCATGCTTACCTACTTGTTTGCCAAAGGTTTCTTTGCAAGTTGCAACTTCCCTGGATTTATAGGCCATGCATTATCTGCCAGAGTTTTCTCTAGTGCCATTTTACCTTGTATCAGGAGGGAAAATGCGCTGCAGGCCGCAAATGTTCACGGTAATGCTCATTTTTTTATAGCATGACAGGGAAATGTGTTTTTATTATTTATAAATCCTGTCGAGTCGTATAACCTTCATCCGGGGAATTGCGAGGATGCAACTTTTCACCATTGAGACTTCTGCCTCCATCTCGGTTTGTTTTTTGCCAGAACATTCCCAAAGTCTAACAATGTCCGACTTTTGTGTTACCCTGTTATTTATTACCAGTTCTATTTTTTACAATTAAACTTTCGATTACAGAATTTTTCGAACGATTTTTATAGAGTATTGTTACAGTATGTTGTTTTAATAATTTAAATCGGGTGCCGACCACGTACGTAGGTACTTAATTCTCTTGTATACACTGCGGGGGTAAAAACTGGATGGGCATTTTTCTGGACCGTTAGACCGTGTAAAACCACCAGCATAGTATCTTTGCTGGGGTCGTGGTGTATCTTCACGTTCTGTGACTTTTTAATCTACTATCAGATGGATGGTCTTACCGATATAGGCTTGTCGTTGAGGTGAGTGCCACACCGTTCAGAAAAGTCTGCTGCAACTACGAACGCGTGACCGTACATTCATCGTAAAATTCACTGTAGATGACGTCTTATCATGGAGTGGTTAGTCAGCTGTAACGACCTCCCTTGTGGTTTACCTTTTGATGATTGAATAATGCTCTGAATGCCAGGTAACATTTTCATTCCAAAGGAAGGCTATGAACTTTATTGTAAAGGGCTTTCTTATTCAGGAAGGGTTTTTCCCACTTCCGGAAGTGGAAATGTTGCCCTGGACATGCGTCTGATTGCCGTTGCGATAAAAAGAGATTTGTGATATGAAGGTAAATTTGTTATGTTACGGATTGGAACTTATAAATCTTCACAAGTATTCAAATTGTTACGTTTTCTGACAAGTGGTCTTGTCTTGTCGCACAAAAACTAGGATTTTAAATTAACATTAAAACTCGCACTAACATTTTAACATTTCAAACAAAAATTTAATTTACAAGCTATTTTGAAGCAGAAGATAGAACGAAAATCCTGCTGTCTTTCAAAGGATTCAAAGTTTTCGTATTCCTCCCGTTGTTCTTGACTGGATATCCATGTTGATGGTGCATACTTTTGGGTAATTGTAAAAGTTCAATTTGCCATTTCAATTGATTTTGTTCAACTTGAGGAATAAATACGCTGAACGGTGAAATTCTTTTTGCACACTTCGGTTTCGATGAAAATTGAAAAAGAGGACACTTCAAGGAGCTCCTCGAGTTTTGCCTTTTTACGAGTATTACGCGAATCTTGATTTCGAATTTATTGAAAACAATTGGAACAGAAACTGATTTGAAATGTTAAGGCAAGGGTGTGCAAGTCCAAGTGTGCAATGAATTTTTCAACACGTATTTAATTTGCGAAGATTTACTTTATTGCTTCAGTGAGTGATAGACATGTTTTTTGATAGAACTTCATTAAATTAAGTTACATTGTCAGAAGATTAAATATTTGTGGCCGTAGCCGGAACCCGGTTCAGAAAGGAGGAGGGAAACCCACGCACCGCCCAGAACACCTAGCCTTAAGGAGTACCTACGCGCTATACAAATGCACTCTCGGTGACTCCCAGGACGCCTTAAGGCGCAGCCCTCCTTCTGAGATATAATAGGTAAGCTTGTAATCCGCTTACCTGAAAAACCATACATAAACACGAAACATCTAGTGCGCCTCGCGTACCTCGGACTGACCTTTCGCTATAAACAACGAACTACGATCGGCCTTTGATACGAGTGTAGATACGTAAAGATCATGGAAGTGGAGCGGGAAATGCCCCATTTTAAAATATCTTGGTTTTAGGCGAAACTAGATAGAGAGGAAAGAGAGAGTTTATATCACCCACATCCGAAACCGTCCTGCTATACTATGGCCAGGAAGAACTAGATACACCACGCATGGCAAGTGTAGGATTGTTGCTAACCAAGCTTGCCTGCAAACCACTACTGGACTGGTCACCAATATTCAATCGAATTATCACCGCCAGATTCCGGGTCAGGATACATAACATCTGAATAATTCAATGATATGGTGCAGACCGAACAACTAAGGAGGCCTTTTACCAGCTCCTTGGCGACACCTTTGATAAGCCTTAGAACTGCATACCGATCTCTACAGAAACGCGTTCAAAGAAGTGTATGACGTGACAAGTGCAACTACATTAACGCGCTAGTAGATAAGGCAGAAGAAGCGGCTTATAGCGGTAACAGTGCAGATCTTTACAAGATTTCAAAAAAAAACTGACAGGAAAGACTCTTTCAACACAACATCCTGTAAGTGATACTAATGTGGCCTTTCTTGTCACGAAGGAACATCAACGAATATTTTGTCGAAGTCCTAAACAACACTTGTGGACCGTCAAATACCTCTTACACGAACCTGAACACCAGCTGGCTGCGGCCAACATAGACATCGGAACTCCAACAAGGTTAGAGTTGGCTGACGCAATTAAGTCGATGGATTAATGGAACAACTTAAGGCGGATCCCACTGCTGCGGCCGATATTCTTCTCCTCGTAATCCAGGAATGTCGGGAAACCGAGCTCTATCCTAGCGAATGGAAGCCAGGCCTAATTGTGAATACTCCCAAAAAGGACGACCTGAGGAGTTGTATTAATTGGCGCGGTATCAGTCTTTTAACTGCAGTCTCCAAATTGATGGCTAAAGTCATCTTACTGCGAATCAAGAATACAATCGAGCACACTCTTTGCGATGAACAGGCAGGCTTTCGTGAGAGATTCTCCTGCACAACACATTCCGCCAAAGTCCCCTTTACATCTAATGTTCGTCGATTTTGAGAAGGCGTTTGACAGCGTTGAACGCAAATGTATGTATATTACTTAACGTAGAAGAGGCATCCCAGAAAAAATTATCACCATCATAAACCAGTCCTACTCAGGAGCCCAATGTCATGTACTACACAAGTGTAAACTGTCGGAGCTGCTGAATGGAGTGAGACAAGGATGCATACTGGCACTTTTGCTTTTCCTGTTCCCCATTAATGACAAATTATGCAGCGACCTTGACGACCACTAAAAGCGAGGGATTAGGGATTAACCGCCTTACGCATCTGAACTATGCCGACGATGTATGTCTCCTATCCAACAAACAAAGTCATGTAGCCCAAATGTCCGAAGCCCTGAGCAGAGGAGGACGCAGAGCAGAACTTAAGATCAATGCTGCTAAAACCAAACTTATGAGCTTGAACTGCAGGAGACAACATGAAATGTATCTGGAAGAGCAGCAAATAGAGCAAGTGTGAATAGTTACGGAAGCCGATGGAAACTTGCATCAATGTGACTCGACTTACATTTAATACTCTTGCTGAGATCTTGCAAACTAACAACATCTCCACAAAACTCCGGATCTTCGAGTCGTAAAATCTGTTCTGTTGTACGGCTGTTCAATATGGAAAGTGACCTGTCAAATAACATCTAAACTACAAGCCTTTGTCAACCGATGTCTCCGCGCATCCTTAACATCCGTTGGACGGAGGTCATTATCCAGGAAGACCTTCACAGACTTACAGGTAAAGACGGGATGAACACCAGTATTCACAGGCGAAAGTGGCAATGGATAAGCCACACATTAAGAAAAGATTCAAACAACATCGCACAGCAGGATCTAGGAATCTCCGCGGAATAAGAGAATATACCGAATTGGAGGACCGCGCAACATATGGAGAATATTCGTCGAGACGGAAGGTACCCAGATCAACAAATCGTGTTCATAGTTGAAGGCGTTGGCACAGGACCAGGTGGAGAGTCGGTGTAATAGACGCCCTATGCCCCACAAGGGGTTAAAGGAACCAGAGAGACAAGAATAATTTGGTAGGACGATCAAAAAACTAGCAGATGTCATTGTCGAGTATTAAAGTTACTTAAAGCTCTAATACAGGCCCCGAAAGACAACTCTTCAAAGTTTCTGAGTAACACCACAAGATAACTAAGCTTGCATATATTACACCACCTCGAAATACGTTTTCCTGTGCTACAGGGATAGCTGGTAGTAGGGCTAAGGCGCTGAAGCAGCGACCAAAAAGACCTAAAGCAAAAGAGTTGTCCTCAGACTCGACCTATATGATAGGGTGTGAGAGTCATGGTGGCAGGCGCTGCTAAGCAAAGAGATAAACCTCAGCAGCTCTGTTTTACGGGGTACAGCGAGGGAAACGCGCTACGCTACGAAATACTGTTGCGAGTAGCGCACACTCGCAAATTGTGTGATTTACCGGTGGGACAGATCGTCGAGAAGAAAAAGGGGAAAAAGTGGGAACACAACCACTATATGTATTATATGTACGGAAGGGGTTCATCTCAGTAAGAGGCAAAACGAAGACCAATGAAGTTGTGACTACTATACACCTCAAGCGGCTTCCGCTTCCGATAGTCACTCAGGCAGTGAATCTGGTCCTTGTCCAGGAATCTTGGATACTAGCTTTTCGGCCAATCAATACATGTGTTTTCTCTAGAAGATACGTTGGAAGTGCAGATGGACCCCATTATACACACTTAATTTAGCCTTTATTTCAAAACAAGGCCGGGAAGGCTATGCGCTCGCTAATGATTTTGGACCGACAAGCCTCACTACGTCTATTTTACAACCATTGTCACAAGCTTTAAGTGAGAGATATATGTATATTTCCCACTTTATCCTACAGTCCCATCAGAATGCTTACAGAACCGGGCGGTCTACGGTAACAGAACTTTACAGATAACGGGTTATGAAGGCGCTTTCTTCGATAAAGAAAAGTCGTGGTACCAACTGACATTAAGAGAGCGTTTGTTAACATTAGGGGTAGAAATCTAAGCTCGACTATCTGTCTGGATATACATATACTTAGCGCGTCCTTTAAGACTCGCCGTCAGGTGTTACCCTCAGTGTGGGGTTTGATCTCCATTCCTGTGGTGTCGAAAGGAACTCCTTCGCGCTAGGTTACGCTCACGATTTTGAGATCGTGATCACAGTATACTCTAAATACAAGCCTGAAAGATATGACAGTCGTAGCTATTTTACCTTCAAGCCTTTCGCCACTATTTAATTTTTTTCTACCATAGATTAACCAATCCTTGCACACAAATAAAACTGCACTCTCCTAACCAGAACAAAAGAGAAATGCTGATGTCATGGATGCACTCCAAGCTCGTATCGATTTGTTTATACCACCAATGAACAGCTGTTCGTATTTGCTTCCAGGCTTTTATCCAAAGTAGGCTGTATAGTGTAAGGTTGATCTTAAAAGTAACTTCGATAAAACCTGACTCATTTTATTCAACACTGAGAAAACCGTACTCATTTTTTTCAAGAGGAGGTAAGTTTCTCAAAGGAGGTAAGTTAAACCTAGCGTGATAGCAACAAACTCCTGGACTCGAAATTATACTGGAATTGAATATGGAATGGATAACATAAAACTGACAAAGAGGGAAAATCGACCCCTATGTTTGAAGACTATGGATTAACACATTGGCGATTAAACTCATGATTACCTTCAGGGCCGTTACATGGTGACATAGGAATAAGCAATGTACTGAGGGCCACACTGAACAGCATACCTAGGTATTACTGAAGCAATGCGCACTTCACCGGCTGCAGCACTTTAGACCTTATTGAATCTCTCATGTTTAATGTCATCTCTATACCGAAGAAGTCTTCTCCAAATTGTCTGGCTGACTTTCGCGTCCAATCAACTTATTATGTTTTTTGTCCAAGATGTTAGAAAAGGTAATGTTGTAATGACATGCTAACGCGTTGGCAGTCGGGTTACCGTGCCTTCCACAGCTGTGAAAAGGCTGTTTTAAGGGTGTCAACAGACATTAGAAGCGCCCTGGATCAGGATAAGTTTACAGCGCTGATATTTCTCCAAGGCTTTTGACTGTGTTGTAGTAGTTTTTTGTCTAGTCGATGTCAAAGAGTTAAAATAAATGATACACTATCCAGTGCTCGACCTCTATTGCATGGCGTACCGCATATAACAATACTAGGTCCATTACTGTTTAGTCTATTTATTAATGACGTACCACGCGTGGTACACGATGTGAAAATTCATCTCTATGCAAACGATGTACAAATATAATTAAGCAGACCCATTCGCCTCCTTGTTGATTGTATTGTACGTGTAAACACTGACCTGGACAGGATATATAATTGGTCAAAGTATAACCATTTGTTGTTAAACCCTGGGAAGTCCCAATATATCATGTTCTTTGATGTTAATGATATTTCTCCGATATGCCTAAATTAAATCTCTTTGCCTGTACTGAGGAAGATGTCTAATCTCGGAATTGTCTTGAGCCGTAATATGAGTTGCTGTGGTAATGTAAATATGAGGCTTAATAAGATTTATGGTGGGCTGCGAAGACTATGGATCTCGGGTAATATATATTTACCAATAGTACACGACTAGCACTGGTAAAAACTTGAATATTGCCTCATTTCACTTTCGAAAGCTTAGCTCGATTGTACAGCATGCTTTCAACGATTACATAAGGTTTATTTTTGGGCTCAGAAAATGCGACCATGTCTCAGCTTATCGGCTAATATTTCTATATAATCTACTTAACTCGAATAAGCCAGTGTACGTCAGAGTTATGTTTCAGTTTACAACATCTCAACGCAATAGAAATCTGCTTTCGCCGCGATTTAATAAATTGATCATGGAAAGATCGTACCTTGTCCAAGTGATTCACTTATGGAATGATCTTCCCTTTAATATACAAAACGCAGGCTCTGTCAAAAAAAAGCTTATCAATGCTCACTTAACATGATGTATTTTCACGGTTTTTTCTTTTCACTTTCTTTCTTGTATCTCCGCATAGGAAATACGCAGTAATCCTTTTTGCTTATTTTGTAAATTCTTACATATGGTTCATGCTTTCATTGTGATTGATTGTTTTGTTTCATCTTTGTTTGATACCGATAGTTTTTGATTTACAACTAGCGCCACTACTTTCTTGTACTATAAAAGATTGTCACTCTTGTGTATAAGAACCAGCAATAAATGATTATGATTATTATTATTATTAAGGATTGGATCAAGTTCTAACCGCATCCTTTAGACACTACGACCAATTTGATCTTTTGTGACCTGATCCAGGTTCAATATTAGGCCGCCCCGTCAATCTTTAGTTCCCTTATCAGAGCTAAAATTTTTCTGGGGGCTACCTTGGCTATATCTGATGTTAATGGGAAAGCCCCACCAAGGTGTCTAAGCCCGATACGGCCGAGGGCCTCACAGTAACAGAGGATATGTTCCGCTGTCTCTTCCTGTTCTAGACAGAATCGAAAGGTGTCATCATCAGCCAGCCCCAACTTTTTTAGGTGGTAGCACAGGTGGCAGTGACCAGTTAGAAGTCCAGTTATCAGCCTTAAATCTGGTCTGCTGAGTGAGAGCAGCTCCTTCGTTTTCTGTTTTGAGTAGGTCATAAACCTCTTTGCTTGTCTTGACCCTGGGATTTTTGCCCAATGTGAGTGCTTACATTCGTCCTCCATGACCGGATACGCATTGCTCTTCGGCTTTTTGAGTAGCCGCAGAATGGCTCCGGTCCAATGAACTGAGAATCCGCACCTTTTTTTGCTAGGTAATCCGCCTTCTCGTTGCCTTCGATGCCCTCGTGCCCTGGTACCCATGCTAGCGTGATGCTGTTGCTCTGGGCCAGTTCTTTAAGAGCAGTGAGACAGTCCCAACGATTTTAGACTCAAAGGTGTAGGATCCCAGAGCCTTAAGTGCCGCCTGACTGTCGGACATGATATATATTTTATCACCGCGTATTCTTCTGTTGGTAATTTCACGTGCGCAGATTTCGATAGCATGTATCTCTGCTTGAAAGATGGTTGGCGTAGAACCGAGCGATTTGTACAGCCTTAATCTTGGTCCATAGACCCCGATGCCCGTTCTATCTTCCATCTTCAAAGATATGTCTTTTATTGAGCCAATAATCTCTGCTCTCAAGGATCAGCTTGAATGGTATATCAAAGTTATGCCTATGGCCAGACCTGTCGCCTGCTGAGAGGAGATTGGTGCCAGTCAGCCTTATTGCGCTTGAGACAGCCTCCTTCTTTAAATGTAAATGTAAAGGGGGGAGGTCTAATAGGGTCTCCATAGCTGCCGTGGGGCATGTGCGCATGGCACCAGTAACTCCTAGACATGCTGACCTCTGCAGTTTTAGCAGTGTGGATCACGCTGTCTTCTGTTTTACTTTTGGCTACTACACGAGAGCTGCGTAGGTTACCATGGGTCTTATGATTGTTTCATATGCCCAAAGGACCATTTTGGTATAATGGTTGTTTTACTAGGGTTGACTCTGAGCCGTTCCCTAGCACACCAGGATTGTACCATATTCAGAGCATTTTGCAGTCTTACTGATAGGGTTCTATCCTGCTTGTTGTTGATGGTAATGACCAGGTCATCAGCGTAGCCCTGGCCATCGTAGCCAGCATTAGTCAGTTTGACCAGGAGATCGTCGAGAACAAGTGAACAAAGCAGTAGGGAGAGAACTCCCCCCTAAGGACAGTCTCTAGTAAATTATTATGATTATAAATTTTAAAGTTGGGCTTTAACAACTTTCTTAAGGTTTAGAATATAAAAATAAGACAAAGTAAGTCCACTGATTGGCATATTAAATTAGCAGGCTGATAAGTGTGCTTGCGGTAAAAGTAAATCAGCTAATTGGACCAAAGCCACCAGTATATCCATTAAATCTTCTAAGAGACACGATATTTATTCAGTGCGTTTTGTGAATGGTGCGCTTGTTCGCCTTACCTTCAATATTATGCACTGCTATGAAGTCTTTGCTTTTCGATTACTCCATGGAAGATATTGCTTTGAGCAGTGTTGATAAAGCTAAGGATTTGGGCGTGGTTCTAAACTCTCGGCTTTCTTTTGAAGACCATAGGTCATCGATCGTTAAAAGGAATAATTCGTTGCTGGGCTTAATGAAAAGATGGTCCAGGAAGCTCCAATGGATTGTACCTTTGTGAGTACAATCTTGGAATACGCCAGCCCTGTCTGGCCTCCCTAAGCAGAGCAGCGCAGATTTTTACGGTTGTTGTTTTTCCTGGAATAACATATCACGCTTCTCTTTTATCTTGACCGTCAGAGGCGCATCTCTCTTGAATCCCTTGAAAAGAGACGCAATATTTCTAAAATCCTATTCCTTTAATTAATTGAAGGAAACGATTAATTCGCCCGAATTATGATTTTCTTCACGATCCTCGCCACCGAACACTATATGGTATGCACGAGCCTATCACTTCGATCTCTCGCCTCTTCAACGAGCACTTAGCTAACTTGGACCTAAACTTTTCCAGGCCTCGATTGAAGAGTCAGCTTAAATTGGACATAGTGGATCGTTCTTCCTAGTTTGTGTAAGATTGCTGATATATAATTTAAGTAAACCTAATTTTAAGTTAATTGTATTTTATTTAGTAGTCAAAATTGACGAATCCTTGAATAAATAAATAAGTCAAAGTAGCTTGCCTTTCTCCTTCAGTATTATTATTTTTTTCCTACTACTTAAAAGTGTTTACAATCAAAGCCCACGCAAAGTGTTATTACGGGAAAGCACACCCAAAACCTAACCAACCTAAAAATATGTTTTGAAACCAAGCAGGTAAAATACAGTACACCGAGTTCTTTGAAATATTTTCACTTTAAAATATTTTTATTTCCCAACTACTTTTAATTAACCCAGAAAACTTTCCTGGTTTCCACTCGTTACGACCTACATCTTATACAGAAGGTATATTTGCGTCCTTGGAGTCCCTTTAGTAAATAAAATCCTTCCGACAAACAAGAAGGAATAAATTTTAAAGAATGTTTACTAAATTTGCGCACTTCTTGTAAGACATGTTCCCCCGTCTACAAGAGTTTTAGTTCAGTTGTCATTAAGGAAACTTCAAATATCAATCGGAACATTACGCTATTGTCAGCAAACTAAAAACTATCAAATAGCCAGAGTGCGCCACCGTTGGCTTCCGGTCCGTTGCCAAAGAAAAAAGCTGAAGAACAAAAGACGAACTGCTAAAGAAGGAAAATAGTCTGAGGAAATCAGAAACGATGAAAATCTACTTGAAGGGCAAACATCCGTTTAATTGTCCCAGTTTCATGTCTTGACAAACACAGAAGACTTCTCGGCAAGAAAAAATGTCATCCCGAGGACATTCATTTCAAATCTCCGAGGAACTTTGTACTGAAATGAGCCTCCAGGATAGAAATGAAGGACTAGTACAAAAAAAAATCCTTAAGGATTATGAAAGAATCGGGTCGGGTCGATTGGTGAATCTGGGGATTCCTCCTTTGATGAGATCGCAATTAATTTACTGTATCAAGTTGCAGTCGGTCGGGTCTTGTATCTACCGACGAGAGAACGATTTCTAGTAGATCAAGTACATACCTGTGCACTTTAAATAGTTTCTTTATAAAAGTAATGTGATACCTGGAAAGAGCTGTGCCCAAGGGGGTGTTTTATTGGTTTTTACGTTGAATCTTGCTCACCCGAATCGGAAGTAGGCGGATGTGTTGTGGTTTAGTTTGCTTTTTTGATGTGTGACACACAGGCCGTATTTAATCTACCCTTAGGCATAGGAGGGATGTCATGGTTGCTTTGCGGTTTCCTTTCTACCGATATTGTAGACAGGTGCCTTTCACCAGAATTTTATCTCTATCGCTTGGTATGTTTTGCTAAAGCTTGCCCAAAATGATGTTGTCTCTTTAAGTTGTTGTTTACGGCTTCCTACGTCGACTGGGGACGCAATAAAAGGTTAGGTTTAATCGATATAAAATTGAGAGATAAATTTGGTTATCAAATCACACTTTCCCGAATGTTTTGCTGCCCCAGTAGCAGCACATCATTCATGGAACAAATAGCCATAGACTCATTTTATGGCATAAATTACCGCAAGAGAATTGGGATGGGATAGTTATCCAAGCGGAAAAGTGCTACGTGATAGATATTTGCGCACTTTATACAGTAGGCCGCCTGCTGAAAATATTTCGTTTTAAAGGGTTGGGTAGTTTTACATTGGGCTCGTTTTAAACACGTGCTGCCGATCCTTAGTGGACTTAAATCCCATTAAAGAAGAGCGGCGATTGAAAACTTCTCACCAAAAAGGGTTTGTTTCACATTGTGACCTACAAAAGAAAAACTAGGACCATGCCTGTGAAATAGAGAAAAGGGTTGATGACTTGGTTATACTTTTCATAGTGTGTCAGAAAATGTGACCGCCTGCAAAATAACTTCTATGCGCATAATAACACCAGAAAGGGTCCTTTGGGATCCAGCATTTATTGTTACGGCCAGATAATGAAAATATCAGGCCACATCTGCTGCAAATTGTGATTTGATATTGTGAAAATTGTGAATTGTGTTAAAACACAGAAAGGATTGTTTAAGTGATTTTTTTCCCCTTTTTTTACGGTGGCCTTAACACTAAATAAAAAGAAACTCGATTTCCTGAAATGTGTTATTGCAGCCTCATAACATTTTGATTGCACCTGCACAATTGTATAAATCACTAAAATTTTATCCTCTTAACGTGACTTTATTTTTTTAACAAAAAAAAATCTTCCAAGGACTTGGCATATAATTTTCGGGCAGGTGGAATTTTCTAGTTAGATTGTTTCTATATAAATTTGAACATTCCCAAACAGCCTAATCTTTTTCTTATTTCGTGGAACAGGTAGATAAAATCAGGTTATTATGGTTCAGCGGGCGGAATCAATTATACTCACAAAAAATTAAGGTGACTGGTCAGGTTGATTTGGATAGTACAGGTGTAAAAGATCCTGTTCGTAGACATAATTACAAAATATGATGAATAATAATTTAGGACGTTTCAATTTGGCAGGTGTATTTTTTTCTGGTAAGAATTTTTAGGGATGATATTGCGTCAAGCGTTGTTGTATTGAAATCATTGAAATTTGTTTCGCTTGACCATTTTCATTTGGTTCCGACGTAGTATCATTAATACGACAACTAGTACAGCCCAGTTTCGTGTGTGTTTCTCAGAACAGAAATCAATATCGTATGATCGATATCATAATTTTTATTAAAAATATCGATTTATGATAGTATTTCTTCAAAAATATCGATCTATGGTAAAATGCTTGCAGTCAAAATATATTAAATATCAGAAAATCTCCTTTTTAATCCGACCCCCGTTTGTGTTTTATACTAACCAATCTGAAAGAGTCTTAATTTTGCATCGAACATATCTTTAGAACTTTCGTTTCTTGACTTAGTCCAATGTGATTCTGTTGCTTTGGTGCAGTTTCTTAAGTGCATGAAGGTAGTCCCATTTAATTCTACATTAAAGATATAAGACCGTAGAGCCTTAAGTGACGTTAAACTGTCCGACATATATGTATATATTTTGGTGCAGGTTCAAGCGCCTTATGCAACCGGAGTCTAGGTCTATAAACTCTGACGTCCGCTCTTTCGCCCATCTTGGAACAGTCAGTATCCCTCTTCAAAGGTACTCTCTGCCAATTAGTATCAACTTGAACCGTGTTTCAAAGTTGTGTATTTTCGACATAACATCTGATATTGATGGTTTACTTTGATGATATTGTTGCTGTGCAGCCTTATTGCGAAGAGCCTCCATAATTGTGGAAGTGCGCATGGCACCCGTATCCCCTAGATAGGATATTCTCTTCAATTTTTGTAATTAGGATTCCGCAGTCTTTTATTCCGTTTTAGGAATTATATAAGGGCCGCACAGGTGACTAGAGAGCCTTGTAATCGCCTGTATTAGTATTTAGGCCAAACGTTTTCTCAGAGAGCCTTCGACAACACCAGAGTGTAGCCGTAGCCTTACCTCTAATCTTATCTTAACTCTTTTCAGTTGGGAGTTCCATGTGAATTTTTGATCTAGAAGTACATTCGATTTTTGACCTTACATGAGAACATCTTGCCAGACTTGCCAGGTTATACTTTAATGCCCTCCTTATATATTGAAGTCATTTTACAGTTTTCCTGATATATCTCTATCATGCTTGCCTGTAATTGTAATTATCAAGTATCTACGTAGCAGAGGGAACAAGACTACTCCCTGGGGGTATCGTCTGAATATTTCACTTACTAAGCCGCTCCTGCTATGGATTTGAACGACGTATTGCCGAACGCACTTTTAATATCAAGAAACGCACAAAGAACTATATATTTCCCATCAACAGCAACTTCCAGTTTTCCAGATAGATTGTGTAGTGCTGTTATGGTTGATTTGCTCGTTTGATATGCATGCTGATCTACATTTGTAAGTCCTTTTTAAGAGTACTATACCTAGAAACTTGATTAATGACTTTCCATTGATTTGAGAAGGAAGAATGAAAGGCTAATTCGACTATACTCCTTCGCCCGTAAATATAAAAGCTACCATCCCTGCCCTTCATAGTTTAGGTATACTACAGCTAAGCTTAAGATTTTGATAAGGATTGACAAAAAATCGCTTATTCCTTGCTGCAGAAGAGCTGGAAAGGTACCGTCTCCATCGGGAGATTTATAGGCTTTTATTGCCCAATATGTTTGTTGAACACAATGGGAAAACCATTTGAAAGAATCATTTACAGCAGACTTCTCACGATCTTGGAAGACACGGGAGGTCTGTCAGAACATCAGTATGGCTTTTGAGTGGGTCGTTCCACCGTTGATGCAATGGACATTGTTGTCAACCTGGCTGGAAATGCAATAGAGAGACTGAGGTGAAAAGCGCCCATTGGAATACAATACGTCGTTGTGCCGCAGCGAATGGTGTTCGGCCGACGTGGTGGAGACGGTCTCACGGGGAGGGGGTGGGGGGGGGGGGCGACAATTGTGGAATTCACTGACGACATACTAGTCGCGGTTATCGCCAAATATCTATACGAAGTCAAGTGGGCAACAAACGAGTCCATCTAAACCATTAAAAGATAGTTGGAGGCCTATAGGCTAGAGCTGGCAGAGCATAAATCGGAAGCCGTGCTAATCAGTAGTCAGAAAAAGAGAAGTCCTGAGAGTCAGAGAAATAATATTAAATTATATTGAAAGAGGCCATAAAATACCTCGGACTGATGATAGATGATAGTTTAAATTTTAAAAAAACACTTGGAATATGCAGGTGAAAAAGCGGATAAGACTACTTCTAGCTATAGTGGTCACCTCAATACTGTTGTAAGCAACACCAATCTGGGCAAAAGCTATTGAGGTAGTGATTTAGGAGTCGCCAGAGCCTTTAGGACAACGGCGGATGAGGCGAAATACAATGACTGTATCGAAGCAGACCGGCTGACTATCAGATTACTGAGGAGAGACACCGAGTAGAAAGAGCCCATACCCTGATGATTCGATGGTATAACTCTCAAAAAGGAAGATGACGCATAGATTAATTCCAAGTATGGTGCCTTGTATAATGCGACGCCATGGCGATATTGACTACCACCTTAATCAGTTTTTAACTGGGCATGGTGATTATTTTAATTGCTTGCTTCGCTTCGGGCATAACAACTGCTATTTTTGACCTAAATACTTATGAAGATGCGGAGAATGTATTATTCTACTACCCACGGTTTGTTAGGATGAGGGAAAGCTTACAATCGTTTTTAAGTGACACATTAAGCGTAGAAACGTTTGTATCAGAAACGCTTCACTTCCACGTGATTTGGAATGAAGTGATATTATTAAGTGCATCCAGGGGGAGCGTAGAAGAGCGGAAAACCAGAAAAGAACAGGCAATTCAGAGAAACCGGTGTTGCTAAGAATATAAGCCTTCAGTGCTAATACCCGCCCCGCGAAGTAATATCTATTGATGGTTCCGTGGGGGAAATCGGGTGAGGAGGGGCTACATGACCCTGTTCGTTGGATAGAAGACGTACATCGTCGGTTTAATGGGTGTAAAGAGTTTGCATTTAATCACTCGCGTTGGGTAGTTGTCTAGGGTGCTTCAAAATATGTCCTTAATGGCAATCAAGGAAAGCAGAGCTGACAGATATGCATTCTTGTCTCACTCCGTTCATTACTTGGCAGGCTCCTGACATGATCTTCGGCTCCTCAGTAGCACTACTTTATGATGGTAATAAATTTTTCGGGGTACCTCTTCTACGCAAAACTTTCCATATGTACTTGCGATCAAATCTGTTAAACTCCTTCTTGAAATCAATAAACAGTAGACGTAAAGAGAATTTCCATTCGGCGGATTTCTCGATGATAGTTTCTGAAACATCATGAGGGAAGTTGGCGTGATCGTCGCAAGAAATACCTACCCTAAAGCCTGCCTACCGCACACCGATTGTTACAACTCCTCAGATCTAATTTTTTTGGGAATCTTCACATTTGCGCCTTGTTTCTATTTAAAGAGTTTCTCAGCGTTTCTGAAATACGAGAAGGCGAATATCCGCCGCAGCCGCCTTTAGTAATTCCGCTGGTATTCCATAAATCCTTGGATTCACCAAGATTCATCAATTCATTACGCTCGCGGTCTACAATCCTGTCGGAGGTCTAATATTAATGTTGGCCACAAACGTCGGTTCTTTAAGCTCAGATGAGGAGGTACGCGGTGTTCCAAATGTATTGTTTAAGACTTCAGCAAAATATTCTCTACACCTCCTCAGTTGATACTTCTGCCTAGTGGAAAACGCAGTTGGATCAATTGGTTCAGGTTGAGTGATATGATCTCCATAAACCATGGTTCCAGGGTTTCAGCCTCGGTTTCTACGTCAGTTTCTAATTAAAATTATAAAGCCACTTCGTCTTGGGATGTTGTCTAGCTCGCAGAAATGCAAAACCAAGCCATTCAAATTCCCTTATTGGCGATAACATATGTTCTTCTGTCCGAAGCCATGTTAACTCATCATAGGGTTGTCCCCTGGGCTTTGGCTGTCTCATAAAGAAACAAGTAGGTATCACTTGGTAATTCTTACAGGCTGTTCAGTTGCAAGAGTTATTCTTGCCAGGTTTTTAAAAATCTTGCACAGATTTCCACTATCGCACACTTCATTTGGGCATCTTTCTGTAGAGAACGGTATGCAGTTCTGAAATGTTGTTTGACTGCACCATCGGCAGCAAAATTAATGCTGTCTTTTATCTGCCTCTATTCTTGTATTTTGAACATCACTGCCTCATAGTCGTTTTCGTTCTCTAGTGATCCCGTATTCCTTAGCTCTTTCCCATTTCCGGTCGATGTAGTCGTCTGTGTTGACGTAGAACATTAGCTTTTTGGCACAACGCGGTGAAATATGCGCTGCGTATGTTCCGTGTTTTTAGACTTTGCACATTAGATGTTGCATTACTCTACATCTAGAAAACACTTTTTGTGCAACTTCTTATAATAGCAGTACGATCGGTCTGGTTTTCATTTCACCCGTCTGGGTAAATCCGTGATGTTAAATGAGATTTTTTGTATTTCAACAAGGATCCACTGCTAAACAAGTTGCCGCGAGTTACAAAATGCAATAAATACTTCACCATTTTCATTCCTGCTTCCGAGTTTAACCTCCTCATTACCCGTTCCGGGCCGCATGAATTTACTAGAAATAGAGATACTATGTATTCATAGTAAAACCATAAATTGCAGATTCAATCCATTAAAATTCATTCCTAACCCTCGAGAATACTATATTCTAACCTGTTTTTCCACATGAAATAGTTCATTTAATTACAAATAGCCAACTATCATCTGTCCTTGACACTTTTTCTATTCACGAAACCCAATTAGTTAGAGAAAAAGTGTCAGAAGCACAATAAACCTATTAAGGTTGATTAAAGCAACACCCAACCATACACCACCTATGATGTCAATTTCATGCAAGTCCCAATTAATTTCGATATCTGCTCTGGTGCTCTATCCCAGCATGATCTCAGGGGGTGCTATCCATTCGATTGTGTACAGAAATTTACGTAAAAACGCCTATCATCGGTCACGTCATCCGCCTTCACGGTCAATTATCCATTTTTGTTTGTGGAGATAAGTTTCCCTTTTAATTCTATCTTTTCGAGAAGCAACAACTGCCAAAGTCAAGATTTTGCAACAATTAAGAATCGAGAATAGACTGTAGAGCAGCATCCGACTATAGAGCAGACCTTGGTTTCTTCGCTTTTTTCCTGTTTTCCTTCATGCCACAGACATCGTAACTCCAGACAATTGGGGAGAACTTTGCGGAGGCGATGCTTAATTTTATGACAAATTTGAGGAATTATTCGAGTTGTTTAGGAAACGACAGCCAGGAATAATCGACTCCATTAATTTAACCTAAATGAATCCAGATTTGCTGTCATAGAACATTTAAAGTTAATTTCTCGGAAATATTTCGAAAATGATTTTAATAGGTCCAAAAATCTTCAGACGATTGTACTTCTAAAAACTAACAATAATATCGTTTTTAAGGTCCAAAGTATTCGTTACACCTCATTAATTTTGAGTGTGTCATGTCATGACCAATAGGCAGTTCTTTCAGAGATTCAACCGGCGCTGATCATTAGTTTCTATTTAAAAAGTCCTCGAATGTCCATTGTACCCAGCTGTGAACACTTTCGATGCATCAAGCTACTCTATACCTTTATACTAACAAAAGGTGTATCAATTGCACACAAATTTGCAGACGATACGACACTTCTGTTTGAAGACGTCTTTGCCTTTTTGATTAAAATTGTTAAGATTTGTTTCGGTTCTTGAGAAGCCCTTTAACTTTACATTTGTCGCTCATTTCAATGTGTTTTGCCGAAAGGGAACCTGGGCAGTTTTGGACAAAGGAACAATACCAAGAGCGACACGGTAATAAATTTAACAACGATGGACAATGCTGGTAAATTACATTTCTGGAGCAATTACCAGGTGTACGAAACCGAAAAGGCGTGTGTTACTGAGATAATTTCTTAAGAAAAACTGCGGGGGTTTGGTTTTTAGATGAACGTAAAGAATTTTTACGTTTCGTTTGGTTGTTAAGATTTTTTCGGTTTTATATAGAGGAAAAAGGAAATATTTTGCGGTTCACATGCTCTCTTACATGTCAAATTGTGAAATTTATAAAAAGTTTCTATATGAAACATAAAGGTGGGCATCTCAATAAACCTTAAACCAATTAAAATTAAAGCTGTGGCAGAAAAGATCTGTTGTGGAGAACTACCTCTTTTAGGAAACTTATTTCGACACTGAGTACCCACTTAAAATGTCGAATTGAATTAAGGTCAAACGAAATTTAGTCGAAAGAAAGGGAGGCAGGTATACATTCAGTTTGCAATCGCTAAGAATGGCCAATGGATGCGCATTAGACCAACTCAAACCTTATGACACCGTCAGCCAGGAGTACGTTCTAACTATATTAAATGCATTTCAGATCTTTCTAAGATTTATTGAGATCATAGATTATAGGCTAGGTTAGTTTGCGACCACCGGATTGTAATTGATCGACCGGACGTAAATCTTAATATGGGTCGTAGTGATACCACTTCGCAGGAACCTCAGCTGAATCGATTTTGGCACTGATGTGTAGTGATTAATTGAAGCAGCCGCAGCTATTGAGGAATCTGGTTAGGTGATCGAGCTCAACGCTGGCGAATTCTTCTCGTCCATTATAGAAGTGCTAAGGGTCTGGGTCCTGGCAAACTCCGGACATTCGCTAATTCCTTTCAACCTCCTTCTCTTCCAAGCAACTTCGACAGAAATCATTGGCAGGAATGAACATGCTGACGGCACGACTGTCAAAAACGCAGTAACCAGTTTTAACAACAGTGATATTTCGACAATTCCGGCAGCTGATTCCCAATGGAAACGCCGGACTCTTTTGATTCCATTAAGGCCACACAGTTTACACGCAGGTTGTCAGATGACTCCATCTGCGGCCAGCAATACTTTTGTCGCTTTTTCAATATCCAGGACCACTGCTTGAAACACATCGCAGTGGTCTAGCAGCTGATAAGACTTTCATATGATAAGGCGGTCGAAGAATACCACGCCCCTACCCCATTATCAACTTTTGAGCCATTCGTGAAATTCGGTATTCCTGGCATTGGCAGCAACTACGTTCCCGTTCGTCTCTACTAGATATGCTTATAGACAAAGCCTTTTCGAAGCTCATTGTAATAACAGTAGAGTGCTCACCTGCAGATAATCCTCTGTCTATCGGCATTCTGTCTATCGGCATTACGGGCAGTTATACTATTACAGTGCATGTTCAGTGGAGATATTTGGAACATTGTCTCCAACGCAGCAGATGGTGTTGTACCTATTGCCCTTCTATAGCTGCCTTCAAGCAGGCAGCTATCTGAACTTTTGTGAGATTCTTAAGATGAGATTTTCTTTCCAGAGCACACCACCAAACTAAGATTCCATAAGTTAGGATTGGATTCATTATTAACGTTAAGATCAAGTTAACCATACAGGGACTAATTCCGCATTTTTCCCTAGAGTTTTTTTTGCAGGCATAAAATGCTATCGAAGCCTACGTAACGGGCTCTTCAATGTTAATTCCACTTTAGTTTGAAATCAAAAATGGTACCCAAATAATTCACTTGGGTGCTTACCGTTAAAGTTTTGCCTCCAAGTCTGGGTGATTTAAAGAATCCGATTCGTGTTCTCCTTGAAAACAGTATTATTTCGGTCTTGCCCATCTGTGAATTATGATTAAAGCTCTTCCTCGGTTAATTCACTTATGATGTTTAAAAAATTTGTTGATACGAATAAGACCGGGTCGTCCGCATAAGTTAACACTTTTCTTCAAATTCTCTCTAACAAATTTAGAATCTTATCAGCAACTAAAAGCTAGATAATGGGAATATAACGCTGTGTGGTGGAGTTCCCCTACCGACAGCTCTAACAATGTCGCGGTTGCCAAGTTTCCGATGTATCTATCGGCTACACAGTATTGGCAGATTGGCCTCAGTTTTTACATTGTTAAATGTACCCTCATTATCCAGAAAATTACCCAATCTAACTTCCTCAAGTCTTCAGAAAGCGCAGTCTCTACCGACTTCCCGTTCGTGATGAGAATTCTTATAACCGCAAAAAGGGAAGGGGAACGCTGTCGAATTTCCGGATCATGAGCGATTCCCGTGGTCTCCTTAGCCGACTCAGTGAAAGAGCCATCATAAGGACACTAGGGTTGCTAGAGATAATTCCTGAGACTGACAGCTCCATTTGCACCGTCAATAGAATCACAAATCTCCCGCCATGATGTACGTCTAGGTCTTCTGATTGCTATTTTGAGTTCTCTTTGGCCTTGTTAAAAGTGTCGTTTCAGGTGTCTTATATTTTTATCCCAGCATACAGGATAAAACCGCTTGGACGATCTATTTATCGAACAGATTTTTCTCAAAGCATTTCCAGTCGCTTCAAATTGTTTGCCCACAACTGGGCTTCTGAAGAGTTTGGTAGGTCTTTTGTAGATGTCGATGTTGAAACGAATATCGCCAGTCCTAAGGAGACTTTATGACACTTTCATGCTTTAAGATGTGCCAATTAACTTGCTCCTGGTGAATCTATCGACTCAATTGCCTTATGTAATGAAAATTCTCGTGTAGGCGTAGCCGGGCGACCTGCTCTCCCATGCCCTGTCCAAGCTCTTCTGATCACTTCTTCACTCAAGAGACAACACAATGGCACGTGACTAAAAACTATTATACTTATATAACTTGCTTTTCAGTAAGTAAGGATCAGTGTGTAAGGTTGTTAGAGCTAGGAAAGGGGATGAACAACCCGACAATCATCGATGCTTGGCTGCTCTTATTGGAAAGTCTGCATGAAGAATAAATATTGAGCACCAAAAGACTGATGCTCCTGCTCCGCAGTTCATTCTAGAACCATCTGTATATATGTTCACGGTATCTGCAGGTTTTTTGTTCTTCTGTTCTTGTTTCTCAGAACTGGCTGCCCGGATGTAATCAGTGGCAGTGTTAAGACTGCCAACTAAACTTCTTGGCGGTACCCCCACTCACTCACTCCATGAGGCACAACGTTGCATCTGCGCGGCGTTCTTTGTGCACAGCTCTACAGATGGCAGGTATTTGATTGTGTCAAAAGCACGAGAGGAAGTGTTTTTGAATGCACTAGTGACCACATTCCCGCTATTTTATGTATGTGCCCTAATCTGGAGAGATAAATTTTCTTGTCCACAGCTATGTATACCCTTTGCGTGATGCTGAGACTCAGACATCAGTTTACACCGAAGAGTCTGCTGCAGGTATAGAAAGAGTGGTACCTTTAAGGTTAGTACCTTTTACTTCCCAGTGAAGAGAACCATTTCGGTTTTGCGTGAGTTGAGTTCTAGCCAAAGAACTTAGCTTCTTTAGAGCTCCTTTCGTGGTTTCGGCAATCGTGTTCAGGCACGCTGGCTTGACACTAATATAACTACATCATCAAAGTAAGCGACCACTTTTACTCCCCTTATCTCAAAGGTCAATAAGTCATTCTTCATATTCCTCCCTGTGGTATGCCCCTGTCGACTGCTTTGCTGAGAGTTCATCCGCCCAACTCTGAGGTTATCACTTTGCATTTTAGCTGCGTGGTTATCCATCTAGTGATGGCTTTGTTCATCTTTTCTGTTTCCAGAGAATTTGCGATCGCGGCGGTTAAGTGGCTGAAGGCCCCTTCTATATCTGTAAAGATCCCCAAGGTGTATACATTATAGATCAGGGACTTTTCGATCCTGAACACCTGAATGAACAATGTGGCCAAAACCTAGGGGACAACCTTCTGATGCGTTAGCAGACTTTGTCCGGAAGAGAATTAGGGTAAGGGGAGTTGCTAAACTTAAATGTTTTCTTTTTGCATTGCTTCCAGCTAAACAACAGCCCAGAGACGGAGTGGATTGTTTAATTAAATTTTTAAAAAGCCAACGGGGAGACCTACCTGGTCTCCAACCCAGGAACAATGGCATGATAGTCGTGTTGAACCAACTCCAAACTTGCCCTTCGTGTATGCATATTGTTTTCTAGATAGTAGGTTGGCGTCAGATTTTCCCTTATATACAGATCTAGAACCCTTTCCAGAGATTTTTGCGCTTGACGTGCCCGTTTTCGGGACGAAGACTACGCGTGAGAGATGCAAAGTCGAAACAGGATGTTACCAGCTCAAGGAACTTCTGTACTGGCATAACACCGTCTGATCTGGTGACTTTTTCGGATTAAAGCAGTTAATTGCCCATTTGTACCTTTCCTGGGAGATAATTATAGAGCGGTAGCTACAGTTTGTAACCACGTTTTCCTCGGGAGTAATGACTAGATTTTTACAGGTAGGGAAATAAGTGTCCAGTAGGACCTCAAGCGTTTACTAGCAGTTCTTTGTCCAGACACCATTATTTTTACAAAGTAGCATACTTTGTGAAATACTTTTCGATATTACTTTGTTTAACCTAGCCTAGCCGAAGAAGACCCAGCTCTTTCCTTAGCTGCTATGATCTTATTGTTAAAATAGTGTCAAGCCGCCCTATAATCTATCCATGCTGCTTGACATTTTTGCTAGCCTGAATAGGGTGCATATTTTTGCGCTTATTTCAGTTAGGCTCTTGTCCAATTAATAGAGCTGAGATCTTTTCTGAGACCTGCTTATTGAACAGGTCTATTGGAAAGCTTTGTTTTTTGGGATACTGCAGATGTAAGATATTGGGTGCTCAAGATTGCAGATGGGCATCCCCTTCCCGATGTCTCTTGCACTAGCCTACCGAATTTTACACAAACGGTATTTGCCAAATTCCTGAATTCCTTATTGTTTTTCTTTCGGTTATATCCAGGTTCTTTCAAGGACGCTCCAGTCTACCAGTCCACATCTTTCCGTCTCTGTGGAAAACGTCACGTTTTGTAGTTCTTAATGTTTAAGTCCCTGTAGTTGGTACGTTGCCCTTGTTACCAATGGTTAAGCTAGTGTTTAATATATAGTGCAACAAAGCTCACCTCTTTCGTTAACATCCTTGTTGCTCCATATGACGTGGTTTGCATTGGCACATGTAAAACCATGCTTGTGCGCAGGTAAAACCATCTTGTTAAAAAGTTACTTTACTTGTCTAGTCTTATAAAAACTAAGTTATTTTATTGGCCAACTATATCGGATGAACAACCCGCAACAGACCAATTATAATTTCATTGTCGCTCCAATTTGTCAACTGGTATGTTTTATCTATCTTCATCTATTTAGTCACCCCCGCACTATACATATTACATGCGAGAAATTCAGACATCAGTCGTCGTCAATCACCACTTTGCTGAAGATCACCTTAGTTAGTAAAGGGTCGTTCATGGTCGATTGGCAAAGTTGAGGATGAGTGTTCCCGAAAAAAGATGAAAGCCAATTTATAGTCGAAGCCGACAATTTCGACAGTTTCCGCTTTCAGCATTACTTAAAAATAAACAAGCAGTGTAAATGAAGTTTATTTGTAAATTTGGTGAAGTTGTAAGATTGTTGTTTGAAGATAAAAGAAATTCGTGCTTTTATGGATGGCAGGATTTTGAAAGAATCGATATAGTCTGAAGAGCAAACTTCTAGAATAATCACAAGCTTCTTGAATAATCACAAAAGTAGTGGAAACAAATTCAATTAGGTTTTACGGAGATCAACCCCGAGCGTTCATTTGGATCCCTAAAGAAGCGAAGTCGAATATAAAACGTGCCAGGATTTTTGATTTTAATCGAATCCTACTGTCTAGCTATGGATTTTAGAAAAATGATTAAAGTTAGTTTTGGGGTACGGGAACTCGAAAGCGAGTATCAAATATGATTACTGAGAAAAAGTGAAAAAATAAAAAAATCGGACAAAAACTTTTAAGGTAAACAGTTTTATTTCACAATAGTCGATGTACTAAAAGCTATAAAATATGTAATTATGAGTCAGAGTGTGGCTTGGCATGGTATACACCCCGTGCAACAAAAAAAGCCGCAAGTTTAAAGTTAAATAACAACAATTTATTATGTAATTTTTCTGTATTTTACATTATTCACATATAACCCAATTAAACATTATGTTTTATGCAATATTTTCGAAATCGAAATTCGAATTTTACGTTCGCTTCACTTTGTTCAAGTTTTTAATTCAATGTTATTTCATAAAAAATTAAAATTATAGTAAGCCAACAATATCTCTTTTTTTTATTAAACTTAAAAATGTATTTTCAAAACTTAAAAGTTTTAAAATTGAGTTTAAAATTGCAATTAGTACTTTGTAGTACCGCCCTTTGCCTTAATAACGTCTCGAACCCTATGTATGTATGCAACTGTGCACAGTGAATATTCGTAGCAGAAGAGTGCTGTTACACATTAACAACCGTTAAAAGCAATTTGGACACCTTGGAGACTATTTAGTACGAATTGAGCCGGGAAAATATGAAAAAGAAAACCACGTGCGGCTCTTTTTGTTGCACGGGGTGTAGGTACTGACTACTGGTAAGTAATCACGTCCTCAAGTGTCGGAGGCCCAGATCCACTTTGGATCGATGTATCAGCGAAATAAGTAAGTAATCAGGGGCATTGATCAGACTTACAAATAAAACCCGACGGGCTTAGGTTTGCAGATATCCTCACGATATTCCAAAGCATTAAATTCGAACAGTAAAGGGCGAGAGCCAGGAAGGCCCCGGTTTTATTTAAGTCTGATCAATGCCCCTGATTACTTACTTATTTCACTGATGCATTAATCCAAAGACACTGTGCTCTTGGTCCTAACGATTTCTTACCAGTAGACAGCACCTCTGTCTTGGTAAGCTCCACATTTGTTACCCAGAATTATTTTCTAGCTTTTAGTACATCATCTAATGTTAAATAAAACCGTTCAGCTTAACATACTCACCCTTAGAGCTGCTAGGTGTGTCGTAACCCCATGGAATTCAACGACATTTATAGTGAGATTTTTATCTCAGTGATCCCGAAAACTGCGAATATTAACATCAATCCATTTAGATTCGTTTTTCCTGTCCATTCCTTCCAACCTCTATGCCAAGTGTCTTACTACCTCAGTATCTAACGGGATTGGGAGTATCATTATTCATCTCAGCGATACCGAAAATTATGGATCCGACACTTATATCAGTCATTTCGATTATTTGTACATGCCCCCCCCCCCAAGTGTAGCTAAATGAAACCATTTAATAAGTCAAGGTTTTGTAAATAATCAGTGTCAGCGTTTTATATTCCCGTTTCATTATCTGGAGGCTTTTTCCATGTTAAAACTTTAAAACATAAAGTATTTTTGTATGCGACCTTTGCCGTCCACGCAGTTCATATTGAACGAAAAATACTAGGTACTTATTGGTATCACCTAAAAGTCAGTAGTTAGAAATTACAGAACAGGAAAAGGGCAACAGATAACAGAAAAATTGAGGATAACCTTTTTTAATTTTTTTCTTGCATTTTGACGTTTTCAAACCCTTATACAGTAGCAGCGAAGACTATTTTCCGCTTATCGATAATTGCTACAATAAAATACATTCTTCCTGTTCTCACAAAACTTCGATCAATTAAGCCAGTTTGAAACCCTTTTATCTGAAAGTTATTTAGTCGAATCATCTGGCAATTGTGAACTAAAGGAAATTTAAAAGTCTGAAGGCATATGATGTTCTTGCTTTCTAAGTGAAATACAAGATCTGTATCTTGAATTCCTTTCCTGCCAATACTGTGCGCTTTGGTATTATCATGGAAAAAAGTCGCATTTAGGTCCATAAAATTTATTTAAGTAGCACTATGCAGCAGGATACAATACCCGAATTGACCAAAAACGGTGTACCACAAGGCTC
Organism: Leptarthrus brevirostris; assembly: GCA_964036015.1. NCBI lineage: Eukaryota > Metazoa > Arthropoda > Insecta > Diptera > Asilidae > Leptarthrus > Leptarthrus brevirostris. Next base: position 16,172,698 of record OZ038373.1, read on the forward strand.
AATCCTAACTCCCACTTATTACAATCAAGCTTTAAGGGAGTCTTCTACATTACGACGCCGAAATATCATGTCAACCAGTTGCAAAAACGCAACTTTTGCGAAATCTTATTTAAAGATATTTATGCATGAACCTTGGACGAAAAGTTACTTACGATCAATCTGCAATGTCAGGACTGTAGAGTTCATCTTCTTGTTGGAGGAGAAACTCCCGTTGTGCTGCTTGCTGTTCTCGTGGTTCAATCCGAGCCCTTTTTGCAGTGTCGGATGTCCTTAATATGTCCTCGTTAGGCAAGTTTCCGTGTTGCGCGACGGAGCGGTTCAAAAACGGTACGCGGAACTATGTTTGAAAGTCTCTGACATCCCGAAATAATAAGAATACCATTATATCATTTCCAGCGTATGTTCCTGACACGTTCTAGATTAAAAAATTGGAAATTTTTTGAAACCAACAAGATAGAAGACCCCCTTTAATATTTAATTTTATTGAATTACAAAATATACTATTGTACACAATTGCCGCTATATATTTCGTGACTCCATTTCAGAAGACACTCGTTTATACCATATACTTCAGGGCTTTTAATCGGAATCTACTGGAAGATACTTTAAAGCAGTGATGTCCAAACCTATGCCCGCGGGCAAGTGAGCTTTTGAGCTTTTAAATTCGTATATGCACTTGTTTGGTTGTATTCGGTTTACTGTTTTTGCGTTTTTAATCACTAAAGCATGCCAAAGTTAAAAAAAGCTTCATATTTAAGTTGTTTTATAAGCAATTATACAATATCTTAATATATACAACCTTTCGCAAACATTTTAAGGTTCTAAATTAAAGATACAGTACGAAATGCTTCTAAAGCTTTTAAGCACTTCTCGCATTAACTAGTGTGAGTTTGGCCGTCACTGCTTTAAAGGCAATGTATGTGTAGAATATGTTGTGATGACAGGAATGTTTGTAATTCAGCCAACAAATAATAAGTATTTCATTTTACGGATGACCAGCAGGTAGTCACGAAGCAAATTTAATATTTGATGTTAAGAGCCATATAGCAGAAGTGGATCGAAATTTACATATTTATAACAAAACAATATATTCAACTACTTTTCCCTATATTTTAAATTAAATTTGAAGATATAGTGACAATAGCAAATAATTGCAATTAGTTGATTGCAGTTTCAATTAAGAAAATTAGTTGAAGTTCACCTTTGAAGGCAGTCATGACTTTCACTGGTACGATGACAGACCTAATCAAACCAAGTCTAGTGTTTGTTTACTATTGGTTGAAAATTCTAGGCTTAGCCCCATATAGCCTAGATAAAAAAAATATCAAGTTAATTTACTCAAAAGGAACTGCAACGTACAGTATTATTCTGGTGGTTGGCATTATTGCCTTATCACCACTAATTCGCAACCCGGTTATGTGTGAGACAACGTTAGTTAAAGATTACTCTGTCGTCAACTTGATGCATATTTGCAACTTTATGGTAATAGTATCTGCCGTGATAGTTATATATGTGATGCAATGGAAGACAAGATATGACCTACTTCAAACAATTAATGACGTGTTAGATATGTGCAAACTGTTTTCCACATCAAACAACCACAAAATTCAAGTTCTATTTTTCTCGATTACAAGGCTGGTTTGCTTTATAAGTCTTCTATTACTTGGAATTTCTTGGGAAATTGAAATAAATTCTCGTCCCAGTTATCTGTACACATTTCTGATAATATATCGGAAAATTATTATGCTACTGATTTACTTTGTGTCCTTAGAATTTTCTGTACTCATCCTGTTTATTTCAAATTTCTACAATGAGATATACAAGCAGTTAAACAAAGTTATGATTGGGTTGACGAAATTGGAGCCTACAGGAAAGATTCCTCTACATCGTAGAAGGATGCAAAAACAACACCACGACCTAACCAAAGAATTGGATTTCTTAGCAAAGTGCTACAGACGCGTTTTCGAGTTAGGAAAGCGCCTTGGTCGATTATTCCAGTTTCAAAACTTTGCCGTATTTAGCTCAAAATACTTTTCCAGCATCTCAGCAATGTTTTACAATATCCTCTTTCTTATTGGATTAGGCACTAAAAGTCATTTGTCAGTTTTTTCTATAATCATTTTTGTACGTATTCTGGACATCTTTCTTACCGTATATGTTGTAGAAATGGCAACAAATAATTCCCGAAAATCTAAAAAATTGCTGGAAAAATATTTTGTTACCAACAATGGAAATACTCGAATTCATAGACAGGTAAGTAAAAATTTATATTGGATGAAATGAAACCTCTAAATAATATAAATGCAGATTGAAGTGTTTCTGTTGCAACTCGCCACGAATCAGTTTCATATTGATTTATGGGGAACATTTTCGCTCAACCGACAACTGGTTTTTAATATACTCATATCAACAGTGGCTCAGGTAGTGATTCTTATCCAGTTTCAAAAGGACTTCGATTGAAAGGGGGGCAGGTAGATGGATGTGCTTAAGTGTCAACAAAACATTAACAAATTTGCTGTTGAATAAAGCTTTGCTAAATAATGTCTCGTTTTATGCTTTGCATATTATATTTCCAAATACCATCAATCCAATATAAACATCAAACATTTGTATTTTATAAAAAAATTTACAAAACAGCTGTTGTGTATAAACTTTTTTTTTTATACGATGCGGCCAAATCCCAGGGGACAAACCTTTGATGCGTTAGCATGGTTTTGGCCGGAAGGGAATTAGGGTAAGGGGAGTGAGGAAACTTGAGTCTTGTTTTTGCATTGCTGCGAGCTAGACAACAGCCCAGAGACAGAGTGGATTATTTTAATTTCTTAATAAAAGCTCACGGGGAGATCTGGTCTCGAACCCGGGGCCCATGGCATGGTGGTCGTGCGGCTCAACGCATTGATCCAACTCCGTCTCCAACTATATCACAGTCGAACAATTTTACTTCGCACCAATTGACATTTGATAGATTCGCCAGTGCTTCAACAAGATTAAGGAAAGCGCCGGAATCAATGAAAGACTAAAAAGCTGGAAAAAGAGAAGTCCTGATATAGCAGTATACAAATATTCTTCTTCCTTTTAAGATTACTATACCGAAGGTTTTATTTGAAGAAATTATTTCTGTAGACACTTGGCCATAGTAGAACTATAGTATGCAATATAGCAATATGTGGAGTCTTCCCAGTAAAGCAATTTGTGGAAATTTCGGAACCTCGATGCTACTACCTACCCCGCCACAGGTTTCCACCAAAAAAATTTGTTATATTGTGTTATCTACACTACTCAAAACAATTAAGAGAACAAAAGAAATATCTAAATTTTTTAGTCATTTTTGACGGGCTGTACCTACATATATAAGCGAGAAATAATCGTATCGATGATCTGAAAAAAACGTCTTAAAGCTCCAGAACTCTAGTTTTTGAAACGTTCAGCCAAAAAAAATTAAAGGCCACGGTGCTCACGCAATCCAAAGGAATAACGCAAAAAAAATTTCAAAATTTTTAGTAATTATTTTTTTTGGTTTTTTTGGGACTCGGAAAAATTTTTTTTATTTGACCACCCTATGGAACAGATAGCCTGTTAATTCAGCATTAATTATCTTTTTTCAAATCCTTGATACGTCGATTTGTCGTGGAGATATCCGATATTAAACGAAAAAGGACACTTTTGTATTCAACCATCGATATCTCAGCAGCTAATGATCGTACAGAAAATTTAAGGGCAGTTTCGGAAACTGGAATAAATTTACTAACAGAATCCGTCAAGACATAAAAAATAATAATTTTTTTTAATCCGTAATTTCAATTTTGAAAAAGTCAAAAAAGTTACTTTTGTCCTTGATTTGGTAAATTGACCGCGTCTTTGCAAATACTGATGGAAAGGCTAAGGTTTGGGGGGAATTGGTACACTTCAATGTACGTTCAATAGCCCTGTAAATCCGCAGATCGATCCATTCGACGGTTCCTTCGGCCCGATTGGTCACAGTTTTGGAAAAAATTAAAGGAACAAGAATTGTGATCTCAAACATCGTGTAATCGTCATAAAAATGGAAAAATAAATTTTTTTCGACTTTTCATACAATTATGCCTCAGCTACTTGGTAAATTTAAAAAAATAGAAAATAAAAAAAATTTTTTTTTTGAGAAATCGAAAATTAAAAAAAAAAAATTTTCACATTTTTTAGAAAATTAAATACTGAGATGTTCTTACAAAACAGTTGTTCTAGGTTTCCGCAGTCGATGATTCGAAACTGCATTTCGAATATGTGGAATACTGTGGAATTGACGAACCACGGGGTCTCATTTTTTGAAAGCACAACACACACATACGTGTAAAAATGCCCACAAACCTTAGCCTTTCCATCAGTATTTGTAAAGATGCGGTCAATTTACCAAATCAAGGACAAAAGTAACTTTTTTTGACTTTTTCAAAATTGGCATTACGGATTAAAAAAAATTATTATTTTTTATGTCTTGACGGATTCTGTTAGGAAATTTATTCCAGTTTCCGAAACTGCCCTTAAATTTTCTGTACGATCACTAGTTGCTGAGATATCGATAGTTGAATACAGAAGTGTCCTTTTTCGTTTAATATCGGATATCTCCACGACAAATCGACGTATCAACGATTTGAAGAAAGATAATTAATGCTGAATTAACAGGCTATCTGTTCGATAGGGTGGACAAATAAAAAAATATTTTCCGAGTCCCAAAAAAACCAAAACAAATAATTACTAAAAATTTTGAAATTTTTTTTGCGTTATTCCTTTGGATTGCGTGAGCACCGTGGCCTTTAATTTTTTTTGGCTGAACGTTTCAAAAACTAGAGTTCTGGAGCTTTAAGACGTTTTTTTCAGATCATCGATACGATTATTTCTCGCTTATATACAGCCCGTCAAAAATCGCTAAAAAATTTAGATATTTTTTTTGTTCCCTTAATTGTTTTGAGTAGTTTATATACTAATGAGCTTTTCTTCTTTTGAAATTGCTTGAACAATTTTTTTAATATTATCGTTTTTCTCACATTATTGCTATTAATTCTAGGAAGGAACTCACTGCGTAGCGAAGTCCTTCCCAAGCCTGCCCTTGCTAGTTACGGTACTGGCAAAATTTTAGTCTTAAGCACTAACTACAGACCCTGTCCAAAAAATTAGCACCACTATGCCATTTTCACAATTTTCAATTTTGTGTGCTAATTTTGTAAGGAAATATAAAAGCAATAACACAAATGTTGGTATAGTTGATTAATTTATTGTGTTGTACATTATAGAATACAAAAAAAATTATTAAACTTCAGTATCTTGTACTTCCCCCCTTAGCTTTGATAACAGCTTGGATTCGTCTGGGCATACTTTCTAAGCAATTTTGTACGCAATTTCGAATTTCAGGAGCATCATTTCACACTTGTTTAATATTTTCAATGAGAATGGTTTTGTTGAGGTTTGAATTCTCATATACCAGTTTTTTTAAGAGTGACCAAACATTTTCTATGTGGTTAAGGTCCGGGGAATTGAAAGTATGGGAATATTTGCGCTACTGAGAAAATTTTTAATTATTTTCGCTGTGTGGCATGGTGCTCCATCCTGCATAAAGAAGTATTGTGACGAATCAAACCGAATTTCCTTCAAATATGGCAATTAAACGTTGTTTAGGACATTTAAGTACTGATCCGACTTCATCGTGCCCTGTACGAAGTACAAAGGTCCGGGTCCTTCACCGCATATTGCACCCCATATCATCACAGAGAGCGGATGCTTTATCACTTTTATTATTTTAGAGGGATCCAGCTTTTCATGCGGGCGTCTGGACGCAACGAAAAATAAGTAAGCCTCAAAAACTATTCACTAATACTAAACTTGTAATTAATGCACGTAAGGTAAATGTGCAAAATACCTCTAGTCCTCCACGGCAAAGTGTGAATATTTCTTCGCAAATTCTAGCCTAGCTTTTTCCATTCTGGCGGTAAGACGAGGAAAATTTACTTAGAAATTATTTGTTTGTTTGTGCATGGATAGAACATTGTTTGTAGTGGTGCTAATTTTTTGGACAGGGTCAGTAAGCTCGAAATTAAACGTCTCAAAGAAACGTCATAAGTAAAAACTCCTTCTGTTATGTAAACGTAAATAAACTCGGCTCTAATACGACCATTTCCTCTTGACTCTTTCCATTTGACCTTGAAATTCTAGTTTCATCGCTGTTTATTAACTAAAACTTGGTTTTGTGACATGTTCACCCACCTCGCATTTTGATCAAGAATATTCGGTTTTATTTATAGGACACTTATTCGTCATTGTATCCTTTAGATAATCGCTTTATTTTCAAACTCATAACTGATTAATATGTGCATTTTTTGCGGTGGTATACCTTTGAAACCTTTGAACCTTCGCAACCTTTAAAAGTTGACTGCCGCTTTAACGAGCTTTAACGATTTTCTACCAATTTCTACTAATGCAATATGTTTGGTTTTTTTAGAGTAAATGTAAGTTGAGGCCTTTTTTTCGGTTGTAGGGGAGGAGGGACACCCGTCTTACTTTTCTGCTTAGTTTACTAAATAAAGGTATATTCTTAAAAGATTGTCATTAATGGGCGACACGATGTACACACAAATAGGAGGACTGAGATTTCAACCGTCGTCGTGTGTGGGCCTACACATATAATACCTTCTATCTATCTATACCATCGATGCTTTTGATATTTCAAACTAAACTAGTCGGGCTAAACTTCAAGCATTTGGTACACACCTTCACCTCTTAAAATTGATAGAAAGGGTTTTATTTAGGCCGTTCAAAGCGTATAATAATAAACGGACAACAAAATCAATGCCGGTGTACCTCAGGGTTCAGTTCTCTCGCCCACCTTTTTTTCTTCTGTTTGTTATTGATCAATTTATCCTCACCTTTCAATGCTATTCATAGTTTCGACAAGCCTTTTATAGCGCATGTCTAGATAATAAAGCAATGACATTTCTACGATCATCGCTTAGGCCAGAGTAAACTGCGTTATGTTTAATGCATCCAAAACTTAATGCTGTTTAATATCACTTAAAAACACCCAGCCCACCCTAAACCGATTTCTGTCGATGGAGTGAATACAGCCAATTCGCCCTCTTTAAACAGCTTGAGATATTCAGTAACGTAAGCTGGACCGATCATATATTTTCCCTCGGTAAAAATGCGATTAAATGCTCTCTGAGAGCATTGAATTGAGTATCGAATGTGAGTTGTTTATTTATTTATTTATTACTTTTTCTAACAACTCCCTTAACATGGGTATCAATTGAAAGGGTTCGACAAGTAGAAAACGATATGACGTCATTCTAATATCAATATGGTGGACGCCCCAAGATTTCTGAACCCCCTTAACATTGATATCAAATGAAAGGATTGAATGAGTAGAATAGGATGAGCTGCGTGAAGTCAATCTAAGCGCAATATGTCGGAATAACTTTTTTTTATATGATATTGCACAGCTTTGGCAGACAAGAAATTAATTGTGAGGGAAATGGGTTGAGTGAAAAAAGTGTCGATGCACGCCCCGTTTGAAAGCTTCGGGCACATAAGCTGAGGTGAAAACAGAAGATGGTTACCTGTTCCCCATTCGTAAATCCAAATTTTACCTGGAGAGTATAGGGGTAGCAGCGCCTTGGAGCTCTTGTATCGCGCGTTGTCATGTGTCTACAAGGAATTGGTCCGATGTAGTTAAATATTTCTTATATCTCTGTAGAAAACCCAAGCATTTCATCGCATTTTCAGCGATTGCAAATACATGTTCAGTCCAACTAAGATTTCTGGATATCTCAATACCCCAGAGGTTTAGAGAGGGTGAGTTGGGTATATTTACTCCGTCGAGTGAAAAAAGTTGAGGGTGAACTGGGCGTTTTTTAAAGTACATTACATAAATGGCACTAAATTTGAATGCATTAAACATAACTCTAACTGCTCCAAGCGAATAACATAGAAATTTCGTTGTTTAATGATCCAAACCTATGTTTTTGGATGATTTATGTATAATTCCCATGAGGATTAATTACAGCATTAAAAGAGTACAATAAATCAAGGGTGCTGTAGTCAGCGAAACGTGAAATAGGATTGCGAGTAAGAGATAAAAGGCCATTAAGAAAAATAAATAAATAAAGTTGGTGAACGAACTGAACCCTGAGGTACACCGAAATTTGTTTCGTAGGGATCAGATGTAACTCCGTCAAGTATCACTGGATTAAACGGCCTCGCCATTTAGCGAGGTGAGAGTATAGACCAAATGCTTGAAGTTTGGTTACAAATCCAGATTCTCAGACTCTGTGAAAAGCTTTTGAGATATGTATTTAGAGCAACGATTGCAGATTTATCAAAATCATGGGGACAATGATCACAACGCTCCGTTAGAGCCGTTAGTAAGTTTCGAATTGGGCGGCCAGCGCGGAAACTGCACTGACAATAGTTGATAAGATGGTTATTTTCTAGATATTTCATCAACTGATAGTGTCGGCTGAACATGAGCAAGTTCCCATGCATTTTTAAACACTCATGTTGAATATCACAGGTGAAAAAGTTTGCGCAGAGGTTTAGTCAAAGCAGACGCGCAGCAATTTAAAGCCAAGGGCGAGAAAGAATCAGGTCCAGTGGCTTTGGACACGTCAAGTTTCGAAAGTACCCTAAAAACTTCCCGAGTGCGAAAATGTAGTAGCGCACTGTGATGGAAATGGAAGTGGCTGCAATGAAGGTAGCAAATCCGAATTAGCAGCAAACAAGTTGGCCTGGCGCAATAAGTAAGTCAGTAAAAACAATCCCATTATAGATGAGTAGTGGTGTTGACGAATAGGTGAAATTTTTCTTTACAGTTTTTTCTACAGACTAGAATTCCTTATTATCCTTCTGAGTATACCCACCGTACCCACAACACAACAGAAGCAGCTTTGGGAAAATTACCTTTCGAGGTTCTGCGGCGGCTATGGAGGCTGGCTTGCGCCGGCTGAAAGTGTGGTAGCGGTCCTGAAAGAAGGCGCCATTAGTAAAATAATAACTAGCTCTTCTTTAGGTGCGGCGGTGGCAGAGATGGTAGACTCTAACGAGTTGGCTATCTCCGCGGTATACGCAACAGTATAAAATGCAGACCTGCCATCCGGTTAATCCGGAGGAGGTTAGCGGTCCTTACTCTGGACTAAAGCTTTATGGCCTGGAACTCTTCAATGTCTTCGACAGAGAAGGGGTGAAGGTTGTAATTAACGCATGAACCAAAAAGGAATACTGGAGACGGTGGGACGACATGGATTCCTGCAGATAGTCTAGGAATCTAGCAGTCACCTAGGAAAGCGAGGGTAGTGGCGACACTGGGATAACTGGATACTCAGTTGTCCCCACTAAGGGAGACTGGGAGGGGACGAAAATGGACCCGATTATATGTGGTCTGTACCGGCTAATCTCCATAGAGGTGTTTTCAGTGAGTAAGAATCTCACACTACCGGAGGGCACGGGCTGTCCGGTGTCTTTTGGAAGATTTTCGCCTATCCCGCTAAAGAAAAAAAAAGAAAAAAGCCTATACAAATCTGGTAAGAGGGATGTAGGTCACATATTACAAGACATTTATAAAAGTCACACAACAGCTTCTAAGATGAAAAGCGCTCTTTCCTTCTGCCACTCTAATTCCTTATTCACCAGAAGAGTCACTATCGCTGTATGTCAAAAAAATGTCAAGTCAAAATAATGAAAAACTCAAAATTTTGAAAAACCGTTTTTCGAGAAAAACACATTTAAAGTTTTGGAAATAGTTTCCTATGGGAAAAAATGGAAAATTTGTGGTAAAAAAATGTTTACCGTTAGTCTGCAATGCCAGGACCATAAAGGTGTCCTACGATGTTTAAAAATTCATCATCTGCTTCCTTCCTGGTTGGGCGATTGAGCGCTTGCGCCTCTTTTACCGCGTCGCTCAGAGTTGCCTCGGCCCGCTGGACCCGTTTCACGTCGGCTTCAATGCAAAAGTTGTATGACCGGGGGCCAATCTCCATCCCCATCACCTTGAATATTTGCAGAACAGTCATAAGGCCGCCATTTAAATTACAAACAGCGATATCCGTCGCGATATCTATAATCTGTTCCAAAAAGATTGGCAGTACACGCTCTTATGGAGTATTGCTGTCTGCTTTATTTTCCCATGATTTTTCTATGCCTCCATCCCGCTTCCTCAGCACGCTGTTGCCACGATTTCATCTCAGAACATTTTCTTATTTTTCCTCGTGGCCTACTGCTAAAAGATATAATCTGGCTATACTAAATGTGCCATCCGACCATTCCAGTCACTCGAATTCATATTGCATCGGAGAACTTCGCATGTAAAACCACCTACCACCCACCACTGAGTGCTGATCACTGTCGGTCGACCAACAGCATCTGGCTGCTGACTGAATCAGTGGCTGTTGGTTTCTCGACTATTAGTACAGTCAATCTGGCGAAAAAAAAATCATAACTCTGCAAATCACTCCAAAGTGATGAAACTTGGTGAGTCGTTAAAGAATGATGAAAGAAAGCTTACCTGGCGATGGCCACCTGCTACCTGTTCTAATACTCAAAAAAAAACTCAAAAAAATATTTTGAAATGCACATGTTGTACAACATAGCACCAATGACATTAATTGTAGATAACGATGCCCTCTACATTTTTTGTTCAATAAATTTTTCTGTAAAATGCATAGTTTTCGAGAAAAATGCATTTCAAAATATTTTTTTTGAGTTTTTTTTGAGTATTAGAACAGGTAGCAGGTGGCCATCGCCAGGTAAGCTTTCTTTCATCATTCTTTAACGACTCACCAAGTTTCATCACTTTGGAGTGATTTGCAGCCGTTTTTGCCAGATTGACTGTACTACAAGAAAGACCGAAAGGATGGCTGTACATGGGGTTTTTGGCGAGTTTGTGAAATTTGGCATCATAACTTCCCATTTACCGTGTACTGCCAATCTTTTTAGAACAGGGTATAACACTGTCTTTCCGTTTGAGGATTCCATATGCTTTGTTTATCCACATCGGTGCATTTCGGTCAAGCGATCACAATATTGAAGCCTAAACCACGAGGACTTCTTTCTCGAAACGAAATCTCAGATCCCCACGTTTTGCACTTTACATGCTGGGCAATGACGGTAAAAACGGCGAGGAAATTGATGATTCGATAGCCGAATTCGCTGTTGACATGGAAATCCTCGTTACAGTTCTTCAATTTCTTCGCGGAAGTGCTGATTCCCTCTGAATCGCCCGAATTCGCTGTTGACATGGAAATCCTCGTTACAGTCCTTCAATTTCTTCGCGGAAGCCCTGACTCCTTCTGAATCGCCCTCAGATTCGAATCCCGCCCATCCGATGCTGTGTTGGATACGAGGTTTTCCTAACTTTTTTACCAAGGTGTACTGGTTGGTCACTCATTTCAACGCATTACAGTAAAACCGTAAAAAACCACGAAAAACTTCGAAAAACACACAAAAATTATCGTTTGGGAAGAAGAGATGCTCTTTACTGTGTGCTTGCTGACGCTAAACTAACGAAATTTCTCTTCAGAATCCTCAAAACGACACTCGGAATGACAATAGAGACCTCTTGGAGCAATAGGGAAGCCTATTGTGCCGTACCTTCTGTCCAAGCGAGTTCGCCGTATGTAGTTGCTTCGGAAAAATTTTTATTTTTCGCACAAAACGTTTTGTTTCTTATTCTATAGGGTTTAAACTATTTTTAAGCCAATAAAAAAAATCAATTTTTTTAAAATCCTAGAGTGGCCTAACGTACGAATATGGTCTTTCTACGCTACACGCATAGATAAGATGTTTCGAGTGCATAATTACTACATATGACGTACAGGCTAGCCTAAAAAAAACTGAAAATCCCCAGTGCAGAAGATAAAATCACTTTTGAGCAAAGAAAGAAAAAGATTATCGATGACTTAAAACTAAAAATGCACCTTCTCGAAGACATACCAATGCCAGGTTTCGCAAGCACTAATGATGGTAATACCGCCAGATTTTTTTAAACAACTCTGGTCTGGCAGCTTCCATAACAGGTATCGACGAGAGATTGATAAAAAATCTCATCTTTAAAACCATAGCTTATGCATTCAAGCGACTTACTGAAGAAACATCAAAGCTGTACTTCGATTTATACCCTTGGTATAATATGCCCTCAAGCCTCCATGAAATTCTAATTTGTGGTACAGATATTATCAAATCTACTGTACTACCAATTGGAATGCTATCGGAAAAAGCAATGGAGTCGAGAAACATGGATTTCCGAAACTATAGACAATTTCTCACATGGAAACTATCTCGTGAAAAAAACGATGAATAACTTATTGAACACATTGCTGTCTTCCTCAGATCCAGTAATATCTTCAATATCACGATCTACAGTGAAGCCTTCCTTTACGGACACCTCCGAAAAGCAGACACCTCTTAAAACCGGACACTTTTTCCAGTCCCAAGCGTCAATTTGCCTCAAACCACATCTGATAAGCGGACACTATTTTAGGACAGTTTTTTAGGAACGAACAGTGTCCGCTACAGGGAGGTTTCAATGTATATCCATATAGTATACAGTATATTTTTTAGGTGTCAGATTGTAACTTCTTCCCACCGTTCGTCCGACCGCCATGAATGCCGGAGCGATAATGGCCCAAACTTTTATTCTTTCTCCTTAAAACTAAACCAATACTTTTAGTCGAGTAATTTAAGTTTGAAATTAGTTCGATGTCGCTAATTTTGGCGGATTGCCTTCCACCCCCGGCTTCGTTTTCATGTCAAAAAGGTTCGCCCTTTAACGTCCGAGATGCCAAAAACACAAAGATAAAGAATTTATATACGGGATGAGCCAAAAAGAAGAGAGAGAGAAGCATAATAAACAAATAGTTTAAAAATTATAATTATAAATTTAAGTGCTTCCTACTGTCTTATCATTGAGATAAATAAGGAGCTAGTGCCACATACATTTCGGGTGCATTCCACTTAATTAGTTTGTAAGACATACCTAAAGCACTGGTTTACAAATGTCTGTGTTTGAACAATTTATGTCTGAATTAACATAAACATTTAGGATTCGCCGCCTCCAGGCATTTTAACATAACTCTGAGTAGTACAAACACACGCCTAAGTTAAGCACCTATAATCCAACATAGCTAATTTTTAATCTCCTGAAATATTTAATGATGTTATTAAAGTTTAATTCTACAATAATTACACATATACTATGTCAGCGATATGATCTGTCAATTTGCTGATTAAAGTTTCAACTACGAACATTAATTTATTGCAGTTGGCCTTAGAAGGCAGTCATGGCTTTAACGTGTGCAACAACATATCTAGTCAAACTGGTTCTTGTGTTATCCTACTACTGTATGAAAATTTTAGGCCTTACAACATATAGTTTGGATTCAAGAAGGCTAAGGTTGTCTTACTCAAAAGAATCTACAATATACAGTGCCATCCTTGGGATTTCCGTTATAATTTTGGTTCCATTTATGTGGCATCCACTTATGTCACAGGCAGAATTCGTTAAAAATAATACAGTCGTCAACGTCGTATGCATTTTCAACTATATGTCAAAATTATTTGCAGTGATAGTAATACTTGGCTTGCAATTAAAAAATAGGAACGAATTCCTGGAAATAACAAATGACATCTTGGATTTGTGCAAATTCTTCTCCACTCTAGCAAACTACAATGAACGAATTCTACTCTTTCTAATAATAAAGCTGTTCTGCTTTGTCTTTGCGGTCTTCATTGCAATTATTTGGCCAATTCTTATCACTCCGCATACAAGTTCTGTGGATATATTGATGATAGTATACCGGTTCTATGTAACGCTGCTTATATTTTTTATATCTTTCAAATTTTGTGTACTGATGCTGTTTATTTCGATTTTCATCAATGAACTATACAAGCAATTGGACAATGTTATGGATGAGCTGACCAAGTTGGGCGATAAAAGAAATCTGTTTTTAAATCAATGGATGGCACAACATTACAAGCTAACTCGACGATTACATTTTCTGGGAAAATGCTATAGTCGAGTATTCAATTTGGCAAAGCGCATTGGTAAATTATTTCAATTTCAAAATACAGCAGTGCTAAGTGCAAAGTATTTCACCAACATTTCATCAATTTTCTACACTATTCTTATTCTAAGAGATTCAAGCAGTAGAAGTTCCCTGCCCATTTTTTCTTTAGGCATTGGTACTGTATTTTTCGATATGTTTCTTACCGCTTATACTGTAGACATGGTTACAGAGAATTTAAAAAAATCTAAAATGTTGCTTGAAAGATACTTTATTAGTTACAAAGGAAAAAAACGAACACAAAGACAAGTAAGTAAAACATCATATTTTACAGATTAAACGATTTTTGTTTTAAATGTATTCACAGATTGAAGTGCTTCTATTTCAACTTATCCAAAATGACTTTCATGTTGATGTAGGGGAAATTGTTCTGCTCAACCGGCAATTAATTTTTGGGGTCATGTCATCAACTTTGGCACATATATTGATAATACTCCAATTTCAAAACGCCTTCGATTGAAGGAATATCAAGTGTTAAACTTAACAAAACTATGATGAAATAATATGCACGAATGTTTTATTCTTAAATAAATACCTATATTGTCAAACCTTTGTATGTTCTGTTCCCGCTTTCCAAGCTCCTTTATAAACATCAAAGTTAGAATTTTATTCGAAATTTTATATTTACCAGCTATACTTTTTCGGTCATATAATATGTTTAAGCAAACTTTCCTAAACCAGGTTTTATGATATTTAACGAACGCAGAAAGAGTGTGAAGAAAAGAGAAGAGGAAACAGGAGACAAACAAAAAAAGAATAAATACAAGAGGTGAAGAGAAAAAACAAATTAGAAGGAGAAGAAAGATAAAAACAGAAAAATCCACACAAGAGAAGTTGAAAGTTAAATGAAGACATAGAAGGGGAGAAACATAGAGGGAAGGGAAGCAATGGATATGATGGAAGGGAAGCAATAGAGATGAAAGAAGCAAAGAGGGAGGAGAAAAACAAAAAGTGCAAATAGACAACAGGCCAAGAAAGATAAAGAGAACGAAAAAGTCAAATAAAGAATAAATAAAATAAAAGTAAAAAATAAAAATAGTGAGGAAGACAAAATGAGAAAGGAAGCAAAAGGAGCAAGAAAAACAAAATATATGAGGAAGACAAAAAGTGTAAGGAAGATAAGAAGAGTTAAAAAGTCAATGACAGTATAACAGGGGCGGAAAATAATTAATATATATGTATAAGGCAAGAAAGGTACAAAAGGTAAAAAAGTATATAATGCATAGAACACAAGGACGATAGAGAAAAATTTATTGTGGAAAGAAGCAGAAGGATAAAGAACGAAAGCAAAGGGAAAGCAAAGGGGTATAAAGGCAAAGAGGAAAAAAAACATTGAGGACAAAAAAGACTATGGAATAAGCAAATAGTAAAAGTAAAGCAAAGAGGAGAAGGAAGACAGACAGGAGAAGCAAAATGCAGAACAGAAGAAAGTCAGAAAGGGGGACAAGAGGAAAAGTGAGATAGGGTAGGAAGGGTAGAAAGGAGATTGACGACAAAGAGAAATAGAAGAAACAAAGGTAATAAAGAGAACAAAGGTAAGTAAAAATGCTGGCTACGAGTGCCAGGGCTACGCCGATGACCTGGTCATTACCATCAAGAGCAAGCAGGATAGAACCCTATTAGTAAGACTGCAAAATGCTCTGAATATGGTACAATCCTGGTGTGCTAGGGAACGGCTTAGAGTCAACCCTAGTAAAACAACCATTATACCATTCACAAGAAAAAGGAACCTAAGGCTAGAACCTCCTACTCTTGAAGGAACACGGATAGAATTCTCAAGTGAGGTCAAATATCTAAGATTAATTCTAGATCAAAGACTCACAAGGAATCCTCAACTCAATAGGGTTACAGGAAAGGCTATGACTGCCCTATGGTCCTGCCGAAGACTCTTTGGGCATATGAAACAATCATAAGACCCATGGTCACCTACGCAGCTCTCGTGTGGTGGCCAAAAGTAGAACAAAAGACAGCGCGATCCAAACTGCTAAAACTGCAGAGGTCAGCATGTCTAGGAGTTACTGGTGCCATGCGCACATGCCCCACAGCAGCTATGGAGGCCCCATTAGACCTCCCCCCTTTACATTTACATTTAAAAAAGGAGGATGCCTCAAGCGCAATAAGGCTGACTGGCACCAATCTCCTCTTAGCAGGCGGATGGTCTGGCCATAGGAAAATCCTTACAGAATTCATGGGTGATCCGGTGATCAACTCAATATCGGATATTATGCCGAAGAGGCATAACTTTGATATACCATTCAAGCTGATCCTTGAGAGCAGAGATTATTGGCGCAATATTAGACATATCTTTCAAAGGGGATCTCTGCTTTGGTACACGGACGGATCCAAGATGGAAGACAGAACGGGCATCGGGGTCTATGGACCAAGATTAAAGCTGTACAAATCGCTCGGTCCTACACCAACCATCTTTCAAGCAGAGATACATGCTATCGAAATCTGCGCACGTGAAATTACCAACAGAGGAATACGCGGTGATAAAATATATATCATGTCCGACAGTCAGGCGGCACTTAAGGCTCTGGGACTGTCTCACTGCTCTTAAAGAACTGGCCCAGAGCAATAGCATCACGCTAGCATGGGTACCAGGGCACGAGGGCATTGAAGGCAACGAGAAGGCGGATTACCTAGCAAAAAAAGGTGCGGATTCTCGGTTTATTGGACCGGAGCCATTCTGTGGCTACTCAAAAAGCCGAATAGCAATGCGTATCCGGTTATGGGAGGACGAATGTAAGCACTTACACTGGGCAAATATCCCAGGTTCAAGACAAGCAAAGAGGTTTATAACCTACTCAAAACAAAAAATGAAGGAGCTGCTTCTAACTTCTAACTAGTCACTGTCACCTGGGCTACCACTAAAAAAAGTTGGGGCTGGCTGATGATGACACCTGTCGATTCTGTTTAGAAGAGGAAGAGACAGCGGAACATATCCTCTGTTACTGTGAGGCCCTCGGCCTATCAGGCTTAGACACCGTGGTGGGGCTTTCCCATCAACATCAGATATAGCCCAGGCAGCCCCTAGAAAAATTTTAGGTCTGATAATAAGAGAACTAAAGATTGACGGGGCTTCCTAAAACTGAAGCTGGATCAGGTAACAAAAGATCAAATTGGTCGTAGTGACTAAAGGATAAGGTTAGTCCTTGATCGAATTCTTAATAATAAATAATAATAAGTAAAAATCTATTAAAGAATAGCACTTGCTAATTCTGCCCATCTTAAAGATTTGAATACCCGCATGTAACATTACTTATTAGCTTAAAAGCTCAACAGATGGAATTGGTTGACTTACAGGGAATAACGGAACAGTTTATAACCCGTACGCAGTGGTATTAACACGTGTGAAAAGTTGGCAGTAAAAGTAAGTACTTTTATGTTAACAAAGCTGGCTTGAATTTTTAAATTATTGGTTAAAGGTAATCTTAATGCGTTGCTTTAAATGCATGATTACAAAGTTTTGAAGGAAAGTCAATATTTATTAATTTATAAAAAGCAGCAAACAAAATTTTAGTTGCCTGTATGTAGGCAACTTTGGGCAATAAAAGTATTTATAAATAATTTGTTTTTTAGTGACTGAATACAACAGAAAAGGTTTATCGGAAGATGAGCTCGAGAGGCTAGTAAATGGTAATTGGGCCGATTCAGAAGGTGAAGATGATCCTGAACAGGATTAAGAGATTAGTGAAATTTTGGAGATTAATTTACAAGAAATACTTAATGACTTTGAAGTGAAATTGAAATGATAGCTTCTCTTCAGGCAGAACAACAACACGAAAGAGAAGCTGGTAATAACCACAATGTAACTGAGCAAACCAACAGCAAGACAATAGGTGCTTTCGCGCGACACGAAACTTTGAGCAACGGTCTCAGTTATCTCAGTTCTGAAAATGTCAATTTGTACAGCTGTTAATGTAACGAACTTTTCCAATTTGAAATTTAGAAAATAATATTGCTTTCTGTTTGTTAAGGACAGTATTTCGTCCGTTGCAGCAAATAGCAGCTACCAAAATATAAATAAATACAAACAATTTTAAAAATCCTTTAACTGAGACAACTGAGACGTGAAAACCCAAATTCAATTTATTAAATAAGTAAGTAGGTTTCTGGTTCACAATAATATTTTGTGTAAACAAAATTACTCTAATTGCGATATATGATTCAAGAGTACAACCAAGCACAGATTTGGAGAATTCTGAGACATGGTCAAAGCGTCTTAAACTATAAATATAACGAATAGCAGCATTAAAAGCCACATTAAGTTTTCTCCAAGATAAAGAGTCAAGTGCATAAAAGATCTCACATCCGTATGTGATGAGAGCAACCAAAAGTGATTTGACCAAGAACATTCGAGTCCTTTGGGGAGTATATGCTGCTGATGCTGAGAGTGCACGGAGAGTATAAAATACCCTTGCAATAACACGATTAATATGATGATTCCAGCTTAGGGTTTGATTAAAAATGATTCCCAGATTATTAATTGATTTATTGTACGGAATGATCTCATCATTTAACATTAAGGCGGGAAAGTAGGACACATCAAGCTCATCTTTAAAGATCACTAAAGAGGTAGACTTCGAAGCATTAAGTGTCAACTTGTTGAGCAATGCCCCCGATTGTATATGCATCAGATCCTCATTAGCGCGACAAACCGCATCCTCAATCAATCCAAGTGGTTTGGAAATGTAGAGCTAAAAGTCATCAGCATACATATGAAATTTACAATGCTCGACCACAATGAACATTGAAAAATGCAATGGTCCTAGGATTGACCCTTGAGGAACACCGGAAAGGACAGGGAGAACACTAGAGGCTCTACTACCAACAACAACTTGTTGAAATCTGTCTGTAAGGTATGACCTTATAAGCTTACAGGCGGGAGAAGAAAAGTCAAAGTAAGCTCCAAGCTTATTAATCAAAATTCGGTGGTCAACCCTGTCAAATACCTTGGAAAAGTTGAGTAGAATAAGTATTGTCAGCATATTCGAATCAATTGAAACACGAACGCCATAATATATTTTAATAAGAGCAGTCTTACAGCTATACTTAGCTCTAAAACCTGATTGCAGTTCCGATAAGAAGTTATTATTTTCCATGGTATGTGTTTTTTGCCTATGCAAGATTTTTTCAAAAACCTTAGAAAAGAATGGGAGGATAGAAATAGGCCGATATGCCAACGAGTCGTGTGCTGAATTCTTATAATCTTGGCAGATTTCCACTTAGTGGGGAAACATGACTTAGTTATAATAGTATTAAATATAAACGTAAGACACGGAGGCAAAACTGGCAAAATCATCTTAACAAATCTACGATGTACTCGTACTTCTATATATGGGTGTCGTCAAAATGCCCTCATAACGCATGTTCGCTACGAGAGGGTTGCCGAAGTGCTTCCTAGGAATCGATTTGAGGAATTGAAGAAATTTATCCATATCAATGACAACACATTGAGTAAGAATCCAAACGATGAAGACTTTGATAAATTGTTCAGAGTCAGACCTCTACTAGAGGAGCTCAGGGAAAATACTATCCGAATTAAGCCTTAAGAAATGCACTCTGTGGATGAACAGATTATTCCTTATAAAGGCAGATCGTCGATAAAGCAGTATATAAAGAACAAACCGCATAAGTGTGGATTCATAGTTTTTACTAGGGGTGTAGGTTCGTCAGGCAATATATACGATTTTGCTATATACGTAGGAAAAGGAACTTGTCCTGGAAAAGGTATGGGCTTTTCGACAGATACAGCATTGCACTTGGCATCTACTCTTCCCCCAAATTTAAACTTTAAGATCTTCTTTGACAACTGCTTTTCACTATAAATCTGTGTGTAGGGACAATTAGAGCTGGAAATTGCGAGCTACTATCAGAAAAAGAACTCAAAACCAAGGGTCGTGGTTCATATGACTGGCGCGTGGAAAATAATAAAAATATCGTCAAAGCCATTCAATTCATATCCTCATACAGCGCAATTGGGCCTTCAAGCACATGCAAGCGGTTCAACAAACAAGAATATAAACACGAAGACATCACCTGTCCAGATATAGTAAAAAAGTATAATCAGTTCATGGCTCCAATGAGGAGGTGGAAGGAATTCTTGGATTCCCGTGGCATCACAATGGGCCTTTTGAGGTCTAAGTGTGCCCTTTAAGGCAGCCACACGAATCTAACCTAACCAAACCATGGCTGGTGTAGACTTGTGTGATATGCTCTATCTAATAGATGTAAGATCGAATAAATGATATATGCGAATTTTTTACTGCGTGTTGAATGTCGCCGTTGTGAACAGTTGGCTCCTTTATGGAATGCATATGAAACTACTGGGACTAAGCCATAAGATGAAGTTGATTGATTTTCATATAAGCACGTGCTAGTAAAGAAAGCCCCAAAGCGCGGACGACCTTAAAATTCTGAAAAAATTTCAAGCTCAAAGAAATATAGCTTGTCGATTGAGCCGGTATCAGATGTACGGTATGATCGATTTCACCACTGGGGAATATATAATGAAATGAAGAACAAATGTCGACATTGCCATGTAAATACAACAACTATGACATTCTTCAAATGCAAAATAGGGCAGTGTATTACTCTAAAACCTTAAGGCTATTTAGCTCGCTAAGCAGAGATGGAGTAACTTAACCACAAGGCAGCTGTGGCCTGAATGGGATTTGAGAAAAACCGCGTTCCTGCTAAACGGAAGCCGGATAAACCTCTAAAACATTGTGGCAGTTATTACTGGCCACTGTCTTTTTGATAGACACGCAGAACGTTTGCGCGTTCCCCCGAATGACTTCTGCAGGTGCTGTATGGACGAGGAAGAGGTGGAAAGCATTCAGCACTTACTCTGCGAATGCCCGGGCCTAGCAAAAAGAAGGTACAATGCAATGGGCGATATAGCCGGCATCGGGCTGAAGCAGCTCCTAAGAATTATTAACAGCTGCGGCTGGTTTTAGATAAACCCGGCAATCAGGCACGGTTCCACTGATGTGGTAACACAACGGACCATTCATAGTTCCGATTTTCAAAAGACCGGACATTTCCGTAGAAGTTTTAAAAATATGTCTAATGGAAGGCGTGTTTCTGGAACAATGGAAGCCGCAACACCTGGTGCTGCTACCAAGAGGAAATAAACCTCATGGAGAACGTTCATCCTACCGCCCAATTTGTCTCCTTGACACAATGGGTAAAATATTGGAATGAATAATTTACAAGAGGTTACTCCCGATAGCTGAGGAAAAAGGTGCTTTATCAGAGTATCACTTTGGATTTCGAAAAGCGCGCTCCACTGTAGATGCAATAAAAATGGTAGTGGACATCGCCGCTTCTGCCATAGAAGGTAAAAGGTGGAGATGGGGAGCCAAGGAATACTGCGCAGTGGTTACACTAGACGTCAAGAATGCCTTTAACTCGGCCAACTCGGAATTCATAAAGAATTCCCTCGTTAGAATGGAAGCCCCGACATACATCTTGAAGATCATATCAAGTTACTTAAGAAACAGGAAACTTAGATATAATAGTGATGCAGAAACGGAATACTATAACGTCTCCGCAGGGGTACCACAAGGATCTGTCCTAGGTCCCCTTCTTTGGAACGTTATGTATGATGAAGTTCTTAGGCTACAGATACCCCAAGAGACGAAAATAATAGGCTTCGCAGATGACATTGCGATTATTATAACAGGGAAATATACCCACCAAATAGAGGCGGCAACAAATGAAGCTATCGCCAATGTTAAGAACTGGCTCGAGTCTGCAGGTCTTGAACAAGCAGAACAAAAGACGGAGGCGATCTTAATCACAAGCCGGAAAGCGTCAATGTCAAGGTGGACAATCAAACAATCAGGTCTAAACAATCACTGAAATACCTAGGAGTATTTCAAAAAAGCTTCGAACATACAAGCGGCTCTTTCCAGGATGCTTCCAAATGTTGGTGGCCCCAAACCAGATAGAAGAGCCCTGCTATTGAGAGTGGTGAGCTCTGTGCTTCTATATGCCTCCCCAATCTGGGAAAAAGCATTAGCGGTGCAAGAGTCAAGAAGAAAACTCTCAACAGTCTTCAGACTGTGTGCTTTAAGAGCTATAAGTGCCTATAGAACGGTATCTGACGAAGCGGCTTGTATCATCGCTAGTATGATCCCGATCGACATCCTCGCAGACGAGATAGGACGCATTTACACGAGAATGGCAACGAGCCAGGGAAACCTCAGAAAAAAGGAGATTAAAAAGGAAGAGAGACAGATCTCGATGTTAATATGGCAAAACCGATGGGACGATACTACGAAAGAAAGGTGGACGCACCAACTGATTCCATGCATTGAAACTTGGGTCAACCGCAAGCTTGGAAAAAATAACTACCACTTGACGCAATTCTTGACTGGTCATGGTGGATACCGCAAATACCTGCACAGATTTGGACATGACAGCTCCCCGATGTGCACGAACTGCTTAGACCAGGAGGAAGATGCTGAATACGCAGTATTTCATTGCTCACGCTTCGAAGCATGGCGTGTAAATATACTGAATCCATCGGTAGTAATTGAATATATGCTCTAAAGTGACGAAAATTGGAGCGAAATGACTGATTTTATAATAAACATCCAAAAGGAACTGAGAAGACTGGAACGTCTTCGACACCAGATTAACACATCAGGTTGATAGCATGATGGCTAACCAGCCCCGCGAAGTAATACCTAACGGCAGTCCCGCGGGGAAAGTGGTTGAAGAGAATGGGGGGTGAGGTTTAGCACGTAGGCACCGCATCGGCATGAATCGTGCATGCCACTAGCACGGGCTACTGGTACCTTTAGAAGATTCCTCACCTCCTGGTCGAACCAAAAAAAAACGAAAAGGTCTACAATAGGTGTATATTTCATTTTATAATTACGCTTTCGAAAATTTCTTTCTGCATTCAAGTCTACTTCTCGTTTTTCTTATAATTGAATAAGTTTTTCAATAACATCCATAACACATATAAAATTACATCGTACTATTATATCAATTAATTGTCCTGGGCATAAACCCCAAATCCAATTAAGTTAAGCTTATAAATAAATCGCACAACATTATGGATTCTCTTTCACAAGCTATTTACGTATTCCAAGCAAATCGAGTTCCATTTTAACGAAGGAAACAGGCATTTTGCTTAATTTTCTCACAGCGCCAGATGTACGGACGTAATTTCTTGTACACCAACAAAACGAAAGGACTTAACAAGAAAGCTATCTTTTCGTCCTTTTATTATAAATATTTTCTTATTCCAGTGGGGATATCCGACATACAATGGGTGTAGTCATTCTGGATTGAGATAAACGTGTAAAGATCTCTGCACAACTCGTAAAACCTCAAAGGATGCGAAAAATCCTTGCATAGTTGATGAAGAAACCGGTTACTTGTAAGTAATAAGGAAATCAACATTACCAGCCGCTCCGCAAATACGGGGCAACAAGGGAGACAACAAGAGAACAGTGCCGGAACGACTCGGATATTGTTAGGGAGGCTCAGGAAAGCCTCAAAGGTATGTGGCTTGCAGCAACAATATACAAGGGAAGAAGCCATATAATCTAAATAATAAAGCATTCTCTCGAGACATCCTTTCAGGACATTATAAGAAAGTCCATTTTGCTGTCTATACAATTACCGCAGCCGGTGACTCCAGCAGGACCACATGGAGCTCTGTGCACTAACCCAATTTCATTGACACCACACAAATTTGTAATCTGAGGGCGAAATTTCCTTTCTCACGTACAAATAGTCGATTATTCGCATAAACATAGACCCGAAAATTCAAAGAATCTCACGACAATATAGAGCACGGAGACCTACTCGAAAGTCCTCCCCTTTGCGTCGAGTGTACATTCATAATATGCAAAACATTAAAACTTTAATTACCTTGGGGCATAATAACTACTTAATCATAATGAAACATGGTATGCGAGTACATGCTTTTTGACGGTGCGGTTTTGGTCCTTACGACGAAGAATCCTTCACAGGCGTTGTTAGAACGAACCCCTTCCGAAAATGTACGGATGTACACACATAAGTTGAATAAGTCGAAGTCATAAACGAATTTTACACAGAATCCTTCTTGGTAACTAGATCAAGTTATGCAGAGATTTCAGCGTATTCAGTGATGGGAAAGTTGTTTTCCGCCATCTAAACTTGGCCTCCCCCCCCCCCCCCCCCCCCCCAAGCCCAGGTAGGTCGGCGCTTTACTGTATCCTTACGAGCAACTTTTCAGGAATTTCTAAATTCCTCCTCTTTGAGATGGTCAATCTTTAAACAAATATTTGTAATGCAGGAAATTGTAGATGGAATTTTTAAGAGCTTTTAAGTGAAATGGAAATAGTTTCAGGGCATGCAACTTTTGAAATTTTCTGCGGTAGAATTTCTATTGAGGAGGAAAATACCAGGAAATATGGCTTAGGCGTCCTTTTATTGCATTCTACCTTTACAGTAGGAGAATAAGATTTTATTAAATGAATAAAGTTTGTTTGATTTATATTTTCAAGAAAATTTTGTTGCGAATTGACTTTTTCATGAATTATATATGCCGGAGCCGGAGCTTGTTCTGCTGGCAATTGATATTTATAAATAACGGATATAATGGTTGAACAGACAAAATATTGATGGTACAACAGCTGCCATAAGTAGAGCGATGGTGGAGAATTTGGAGAAGGTCATGCCTCCTCAAAGAGTGCGCCGGAACCGAAGTCTTAAAGGAACTTAGAAGT
This sequence comes from Leptarthrus brevirostris, assembly GCA_964036015.1. Taxonomy (NCBI): domain Eukaryota; kingdom Metazoa; phylum Arthropoda; class Insecta; order Diptera; family Asilidae; genus Leptarthrus; species Leptarthrus brevirostris. The sequence continues at coordinate 16,197,512 of OZ038373.1, forward strand.
TCAGAACTATTTATAAAGCCCTGAAAGCAGTCAAATGCAAATACAATGGGGAAAGTGTTGCGTCTGTCCTCAAGAGTATCCAGAGCGATGAGCTGGATCCTAACCACATACGGAGGTAGGACAAGAAAGTTGCTCCATGGAAGACCACGAAGAGCAAAGCTGATGAATCTTCGCTGTACTGCAGCAATGCGGTTAATATGGCACTCACATACAGGGGAACAAATAATACAAGCCTGACGAAAGTACAATGAAGTAGCCTCGTGATATAGGATCAAATTCTTCAGACCACCTTTTAATAACCCACATTAACCACATTAACCCTATTGATTATTGCGTTGATGTGATCCTCAAAGTAAAAACTGGGCAGGTCTTTGGTCCTATCGATCCTATCAAGAGAGCCTCTGTCTATAGTATAGTTGAAAACCAGTAGGTTCCTTTTACTTAAAAAGTAAATAGTGGTGCTTTTATCAATATCTAATGGTAGGAAGTTAGTAAAACATCATATGTTATTGATATAAATGATGAAGAGTTGAAGAGTAGTGGTCTCAGATGACTGCCCTGTGGAACATCTGAGGTGTTAAAAATAGTGTCGGAGAGAGCGCCCCAAATTCACTGTGTACCATAAAACAAGAAGGAATTGAGCAAGTTAACAAAAACATAGGGACACCCCAGAAGATGAAGCTGTAAAAATCTTCTGATTGATTCTATCAAAGGCCTTAGTGAAATGCGTAAGATGACTAGCTCACTCAATGACAGAGATGCAAAAATTGGAAAACTGAAGTAAGTTCAGTGTAGTTAACTTGCCTTATATAAAACCGTGTTAAAAAGGGACTAGAAACAGTTTTCAGTGAGAATAAAGAACATCAACAATTAAGGTTTCAAATAACTTGGATATACAGCGCAGTCAATAGGTTTGTAGTTGGTAATGTCACACTTGCTTTCATTCAATGAATTGAATACTTTGCTTTTGCTTTGCTTTGATTCAATGAATTGAATACTGAGATCTTCCAGTGTTTAGGAAAGATGCCACAACAGATGGATAAGTTTATTACTTGACAAACAACAGATTTTCAAAACTGAGGTAGATATTCCGTCGGAACCGGCTGAGAAAATATCAGCTAGGTAGGAAAACGCCTTTAACACCGAGCTTCGTGTGTTCGAGTTATATCGGAAGCAATATCTCTAAGTGAGTAATATCATTATACCAAAACAGCAGTTTTAAAAAAACAGCCTAGGAGGTTGGTAATCTTACGAGGATCAGTACTACATTTGTCACAGAGTCTTACGGACGTTTTATGTTTAAAGACTACAAATTGCCAGAAACGCCATGGGTTGTCCAACAAAGTCAAGTTTGCTCATGTAATATACCCAATGTATGAGGACAATGGACCCGCAACAAACTACTAACGCAAGCAAGAATAGTTCAATCTTCAAGGAGCAGAACCTCCTCCAAGTCTTATTTTTCAAATCTTTTAGACGCTTTATGGAAGCATCAAAGCAAGACAACTACTGCGGTGTACTACAACAATTAAAAACTGGAACACAGTGACCAAATCATATAGCAATATTATTAAAGAATAATTCAACAGCTTGCCTACACTCCCCGAGAACACCGCTTATAACCAGAGGAAGCACAGGCGCCGAGCAAGGCTTAATCACGACACCACTTGGATCAGTAGAAAACATAAGATCGAGAAACCTGCCGTCGTAGTTGGCGATTCCGGAGATTTGTCGATTAATCGAAACGTCGATATTTTTCATCGATTAATCGACGTTTATTCCGATGTTTCTCGAATCCGAAAATTTACGATATTCGATGTTTTTCTGCAAAACATCGGGGAAAAAAACATCGAGAAATAATTCTCGTAGTGCCGAAAGTGACAGAAACGTAAACATTGGCAGCTGTTTAATCAATCGTATTTACGAGTATGTAATGAAAAATAGTGTCGATTCAGCAGGAGACTCACGCGGTGTGTCAGGAAGTTTAATGGCTGTTTGCTTAAAACAACCTTGTCAAACAAGAAAATTGCAAAATTGACGTGCAGTTAATCGAAGAAGGTAAAACGTCTCGCAAATTATTAACTTGTTGACCAAGAATTTCAATTGCTCCGAGTCTTTGTTGCAGAAATGTAAAATTATTCAATCGCAGGTTTCCACTGCTCTAGGGAATTGGGTGGACTTTTGGAGTGTCTACGGACAATGTTGTCATGTATGAACGAAGCAAGTGGATGATACAAAGGAATGCTCAACTTTCCGTACTTCAACTGTATTCTAATAGAGTATTTTCCAATCTGGAGCCAGCCACAATTATTGCCACCGGTTTCGTATCTCCATTGCATTTTAACTTAGACGACGCTGCTATTCAGGCCAGTGCATCACGATAACATTGCTCCGGACGATTTCGCCATGGGCACAAACGCCATAGTCGCTGTTATCTCCCACACCGTACGCAAAGAATTTTTCAGTAAATTAAGCATCTAGTCGAGATGAATTTTATCTGTTCATTCTTTTCGTTTATTCTTTAGGGCTACGATATGGAGGATAATAAAATATTTATTAATAAAATTAAGGAAAATAATCGATTTTTCGATTTGCTCCCCAATTAATCGATTATGGAACCTCGATGTTTGGAAACGTCGATTATATCATTATTGATATTTTTTTGCAACATCGGGTATCACTACCAGAAAGTAGAAAGTCGTCAAAAAATTCGCTGAGGCAAAAATCGGTCCCTTCATTGATATGATGGGATGAGTTTGGAGAAATGTAGATTGTTATGTAAACATTTTTGTTGGAACCTTAGAATAACAAATACCACAGCCTACTCTAAAATTCTAGATACTAGCCCGGAAGCTGACACGAACAGCTACATAAGTATTGGTGATATAAAATAACCGAAACTTACTACAGTAAAGATTATGAAAAGGTTTAGTCCAGGCGTTTTAATTACAAGTTCACCTATCTCGCTGAATTTTTGCATGCGATTTTAGGGCCCCCTGGAAACACTAAATTCACATTTTTCTATATTTTTTCTGTTACAGGGAGGGCGGGGGGAGATAAAAAAAGATACGATCGTAGAGGGCGTTTTATTTTTATTTATCACCGAGGAGGCGTGGGAAACATTACATTTTCGGAGCTCAAATTTTTTTTCATTTCAATTGACCTACACCCCACCCCCGCCTAGACTAGTTGGGGAATTCTTTTTTTTCGTAATATTTCTCGCAATATTCTTAAAGTCACAACTTGGAATTTACTTGACGTGAACCTACAAATGTTCTGAAATTATGTGGTCACCATAAAAAAATTTGCAATTACAATTTTCATGTGATTTAATAGGAAGACTCTTTCTTGTGTTCGTTTGGTTGAAGTATTGAGGATAGAATGCGTCAATGACATCAGCATTTCTCTTCAGTTTTGGTTAAGACAGTGTGCAGCTTTATATGTGTGCAAGGATTGTTTAATCTGTGATACAAAAATAAATGAAATAATGTCGACATCTGTCATGTTTTTCGAGCTTGTATCTATAGTAGGCTGTGCAAACACACAGCAGCTCTACATTATCGGAAACAGCAGCTTCAACAAGTATGCAGGGAATATCATGACGAACATTAAGAGGACTCCGACCCCGCCAAGGGCATATAGATCTGAAGAGTCAATCCCGACAGAGAATCAGAAACTCAGATTTTCAACTGCTATCCTATCGATGCAGAATAACTAAAAATTTTGTGAATGTAGCTTTAGTTAATTAGTTCGTACTTTCAATGAGAATTATAACGAACAGAAAGAATATGAAACATTTAGAAATAACTCTATGGAACTCTATCATGTGCGTGCCACGGCCCTTAACCATTTCGTTTTTTAATTCACGAGCGATTAAATGATACTAATGAGCAGATTATTCTCTGACCCCCGTGCATTTTTCGAATATGTCAACTCGAAGAAAAAGGTCGATAACTATCCATCGACTATGGAGTTCGGGGGGATTTCCAGCAATAATTCTAATATTATCTGTAACTTATTTGCTGAATCTTTTAAGGGTGCATTTGAATCATCTGATTTCATTCCGGATGGTAGAAACTTTTTGCACATAAATAGTCGAATTTTACCCATGGTATCAGTTCCATCTATCACGGAAGAGATCTTTTTGAAGCATATTACTGCACTTCCAACTGACTTTTCTAGTGGTCCTGACGGGGTTACTGCTGCAGTCTTAAAAAAATGCTCTTCGGTTTTATTATGGCCCTTGCTGTTTCTATTCAGGAAGTCTCTCTCGCAGGGGGCATTTCCCAGCACTCTGGAAGATGTCATTTTTAATTCCTATTTTTAAGAGTGGCCATAGAAGAGACATTTCCAATTACAGGCCGATTGCTAAATTGTCCTGTATTCCTAAGCTCTTCGAACTGTTAATTCAATCCCAATTATCCGATGTGTGTAAAGGCTTAATCTCCACTCGGCAGCATGGTTTTCTTCAGGGCAGGTACACGGTTTCAAACTTGGTCGAGTTTGTTTCTTGCACTGTGGGTGGATTCACGGATGGTTGCCAAACTGACTGTATTTACACTGATTTTAGTAAGGCCTTTGATAAGCTGTCTCACTCTGTCATTGCCTTTAAATTGACTAAGTTGGGTTTCCCGCCCTCGCTTATTGGTTGGATTAAGACCTATTTATCTAATAGGACTTATAGGGTACGGTTTCGTGGCGCACTCTCTGATGATTTTGTGGCTCATTCTGGCTTTCCCCAGGGCAGTCATCTGGGTCCATTGCTATTCATCTTATCTATTGATGATATTTCGTATTTGCTTCATAGATGTAAAATTCTTATATATGCTGACGATATTAAGATTTTTCTCCCAATCAAATCTAATGGTGCTGTAACAACAATCTTAAGCTGAACATTGAGAAATGTCAAGTTATGTCCTTCTCGAGGTCTCGCAGCTTCTGTACTTGAACTTCATCTCCTATATTAATAACGTCGTTCCTAGGGCAAACTCTATGCTGGGATATATTCTTCGGTGGTCCAAGGAATTTCCCAGCCCTCAAATAAGACTCCATCTTTTTACGTCCCTGATTAGACCCCTGCTTGAATATGCTAGTCAGGTTTGGTCTCCGTTTTACGGATGCCACATTAAACGTATCGAGTCCGTCCAGCGCAGGTTTGTGCGATCGGCCCTGCGTTTTTTGCCTTGGAATGACCCTCTTATTCTACCACCTTACGAGGAGCGCTTAGGGTTACTGCAACTTGTTACACTCGAGAAGCGTTGTTGGGTTGCAGATTTGATATTTTTGCATCAGCTTCTGCAGGGAAAGATAGACAGTGTTGAACTAGCAACCCATTTCCCTCATCCTTAATTCCTTTCCTGCCAAGGCTGTGCTTTAGCATCATAGGGCATCCCCTGAGCTTTGGCAACATCATATATAAAAAAAAAAAAAAAAAAAAAAAATGTTCGAGCCTATTAACCGCATGTGTAGGTTTGCTAATAATATCGGAGAGATTTTTGATACTTGTGTGGACAAGGTGACACTTAAAAGGAGTATCTACAATTTGTAATTCTTTCTTTTGCTCGCTTTAGTTTTTGTTTAATTTCTCGTTTTTGTTTCTTTTGCATTTGGATCCTTCTCAAATGGTTCTAGGCTTCTGCCTAAGAAGTGCGCCGTCTGAGTTAGAAGGATTAATTCTATTAAAAAAATGCAAGAATTTAGTTGCTTATTCGAGAATTTTGGAGTATTTTGTTAAATAGCCGGCATGAAGTGCCCTGCAACTATTTCCCTGCGATGTGCCAAAAGGCATAATAATTGAACCACTATTACTAAATTTCTCAATTAATTTTATTTTACCTAATTTTAAAAATTTAATTAAGCACACGAACTTACAATACTACTACCAGTTTCCTTTTTCTTAAATTAAGACAAATTTATTGTTCAACCCCCACCCGATATAATTTCTGCGGTAAAAAATGAATAACACAGAAAGCGTTGAAATTGAATTTAATACACGAAGAGAATTTTTTACTTCATTAAAACCTATTTCTGTGCAAATTAACAAACTCTTCCCGCAAAATTAAACAGAGCTATTATCCTTTAACAAAGTTCTTTGAGAGAGACTTTTTCCTTCACAATGAAAAGTCCAATGGGGGATGATCATTAAATTTTCTTTCTTGCTCATAAAGTGCTTTGAGTGAACTTATCGTGGCCTCGTTATGATCTTTCACCATGAAAAAACTTTCCTCTGGTAAATTGGACTGGGCTCCGCTGGAAAGAACTAGAGCCACAAATGACCTTTTCTTCCGACAATAAAAGACATAAGTATAACATTTCTCGAAGAGTTTTAAAATTGTCTGTGACTTAGTCTGTTTTTTCTCTAGCCGTGTCTGGCAGATAGAAAAATCATTGACTGCAAGAATGCTCATCCAAACACTATAGTGCGAGATGGTGCTGAGGTAGATAAATATAAGCAGTTTAGTACTAAGTGGCATTACCTGATCCCTTTCAACTTGCATGGTGTATGTCGTCGAAGTTGGACTACAGGGAGAAGACTCGGACGGTAAATGGTCAACACTAACTGCCCATTGTTCATGGAAAATTCTTTAACAACATCGAGATTAATTTTCGCTCAGAAGTGGCTCCCAATGTGGTGCTCTTGAACTTGTTCAGCTTGGCTTTGGATTATATGTTTCACGCTGAAGAATGACTGAATGAAGGAGCACAACTTCCACAAACCCACAAACAGATTCCCTTTAACCTGATTATCGATGTTGTAAATAGACTAGTACTCTTCGCAGCAAAGGCGTGGGATTTATGAAGTAGCTAGAGCAATGAGTCTGTGGGAAAAGGTGCAATTTTGCAAGCATTTTCGCAAATAGATGAAATATGTGAAAATGGGTAAGCGATTGTTTCTCGATTTCGGTTTTATTTTTTTGCAAATTAAAAAATGAAAAAAAAAATTTCATTCTTGAGAGGAAGAGTTCGTAACATCTGCTGGAAACTAGATTTATACCAAGAAAGATATGCAAATCTTAAGAAAAATTGCATAGGGACTTTTTGGCCCTTACTAATGGATTTGCTTAATTTTGGTGCGCGGTTAAAATGTGGTATGTGGAGTTGTATCGACTATTTTAACTTCGCATGCTAAAACAACGGAAAAGTATCGTTGTCACAATGTGGGCGAAAGGTTGCAATTTTTATTAAAAATGGCATAGGGTTTTTTGTGCTTTTGCAAACTTTCTATAAAAACCGTGCGATGCGATCGTACGATGTATGCAATGGATTTGCTACTACTTCTTCTCCGAAACTACAAGGTGATCGAAAATGCCTTTTTTGAGAATGTAGACGTTCTACAAAAATCTTTTAACATCGTTGTACAAAGTAGACATACGTGGTTCCGTAGCTACTACCTATGCCAAGTAACATTATTTTCACACCTTAAGGCTTCAAGGAAATTGAAAATAGCGCTTCTTGCTGAATTTGTGAAAATATGCGAAGCCAGGCGGAATTTTTGTGGGATTATATTCAAGTCTAGGCCTAATGCGGGACTTGTAGATCAGCGCTAAGTCAGGTGGGGTGAAATATTTCTTACATCTCTGTAGAAACCCCAAACATATTTCATTGTACTTTTAGCGATTGCAAATATATGATCAGTCCAGCTAAGATTGCTGGATATCTCAATACCCAAGATGTTTAGGGAGGGTGAATTGGGTATATTTACTCAGTCGACTGAAATGGTTTAGGGGTGAACTGAGCGTTTTTTAAGGGACATTGAACAGCATTGAGTTTTGGATGCAGCAAACGTAACACGATTTGCTCTGCCCCAAGTGAGGACCATAGAAATGTCGTTGTTTAATGATCTAAACATCCGTTCCCGATTGACTTGTGTAGCATTTCCACGTGAATTAATTGTAGAATCAAAGGAGTACGGCGAAAATATGAAGAGGATTGACAGTAAGGGATAAGAGATCATTAATAAAAATAAGAAATAAGGTTGGTGAAAGAACTGAACCCTGAGGTACACCGGCAAATATTTCGTAGGAATCAGATGTAACTCCGTCAATTACTACACGAATTGAACGGTTTGACAAAAAACTCTCTATCCATTTAACGCTTTGCTCATTATTTTTAATTTATACTACCAAGCGCGCGTTTTAAAATCAGTCCGCAAAGTAGGCGGTTCTAATTTAGCTTCGCTATCCAAGACAAAAGGGCATTTGAATTTCGCTAAGTTTGTGAAACAGCAACCTAACAAAAGTTTTCTTAATTTACTGTGTAGGTATGGTAAGTATGTTTTAGTTTTTACCACTTTTAACCACCCTATTCAATTTTGGCCCTCAAGACCTTAAAGACATCAACAATTCTGCTTTTCGCTCAGTTTTTAAAAACATCCAACTACTAAGAAAAGTGTGTATGAGAAATTTTTCGCGGATTTTGAAAGATTTTAAAACCAAACCAAACTCACGGTAGTTGAAAAAGCAATGATAACCCACCCACATCCAAAAAGAAAAACAAAACCAATAAATTTCCATCCACTTGAGCTATGTCACCACCATATGTGACCAAACCTCTGTCATTCCCAATGCGGTATATACTTCCTGGAACTAATCAAATCACATGCATGACAAATGGCCGACAAATAATATTTCATAATTCTCCAATTAGTTCACCAAAAAGTTTATCTTCTGCCATCCCATTCAGGGCAGATGTAATCAGACCGACAAACATAATTAGAATAAATCACTTTTACCCGAGATACAGTGGTGCTCAATTTCTTCATGCCCACGAAATTTTCCTTGAACGAAACCGAACCATAACCACAAAAACCAGACGACATAGTATCATAGCCTACCCAAATAAGACACGACATTCCCTACCAGTTACAGTTCTGCACGAGACAGAATATCATATTACCCTCTAAGAGTAAAAAAAAATCATCGTCCTGAAGGATAACGTATCTAATAAATCATCGCGAGGACAGCAAGTCCTAACCCCCGGTGGCAATAGGAATATGGCTGATTAGGAGAAACTATCCGAGATCCTGAATGGAATTGCAACGATACATATGGCACAGATGGGTACATAACCGCCGCCCCAAATATAAAGGAAGAATAGTTTTCCGTATTTTGAGGATACGCTACTGCTTCCCACACCAAAACCATTATCTCGTTGACCCATTTCTGAAATGCTTGCGTTAAGAGTGGCCCCCAATGAAGCTCCATTTATTGTTAATCCATACATGGTTAGCCTCGGATTAAGCTAGAAATCTTGGGTACTGGGTGGATGAACGACGCTAGTTACATTTGTCATTTTACGTAATTGGTCGGATATTTGTTTCACATTTCTCAACGTTCTTGTGATTTCATAAATCGAAGTAAATGGAAATAGCTCAAGGGGATTCGTTTGTATTCACTTTGCTTATTCGGACTGGGTTGGTCGGGTCAGTTATACAAAGAAAAGTTAGCTTAGTTGCTATTCCATGCGGGTACCATTCGAAGTCTTTTGAAGGGAAACTGTCTGTTAAGTGATATCCTGAAGTGAGGCGTAGAAATTGTTATTAATTTTATGAAGGAGTTTGTCAAAATAATATCAGAAGCTGAGAGAGATATGACGAGAAAATCGAAACGTTTTCCGGTTGTCATATTTGCAATGGTGAATTTGTTTTATTATTTAAGACAAGTTAAGCTTTGTATTGTAGGAAAACCATATGATATTGAGGGTTTTACGTCTTACTTATGTAGATTGTAAATGGTAAGGCTTCAATTCAGATGTAATGCAAAAGCTATGTTCCATAGTGCGTGGGAAAAGATCACACTTAAGATTTTTAACCCAAATCCAACAAAATGGGGATATTACCTTTACGGATTGAATTTAGACAGTTTTGGCAGTGATAAATCCATTAATTGAATAAAATAGACCAGTCGCACTATATAGTTGGTCTAAATTTCGAATATTGAAGCACAACTTATTTGTAGTTTAAAAAACTAAAAGAAAAAGCTTTTATAAATGTACTAATAAAATAGTGTTTAAAAAATTTTTTTAACCAACTTCACAAAAGGCCCTAAAAAGCATAAGATAGTTTTTAATTTTACACCTATTACGAAATTTTGAAGTCGGTGCAAATAAAACAAACCAAACAACTACAAGAAAAGTATTTAATCGTCCTTCCTTATGACTCTGTGAGCTGACACGTTCAGGGAGTTTTATATACTATCTTCAATTGTGGTTGGGTAGTTGTTTTGTTTGTTTATTTTGCACCGACTTCAAAATGTCCTAATTTCGATTAAAAATTTTGTTTAAAACTATTTTATTTCTTTGATGGGTAAAGTATGTTCCCCGATTGGTACCATGTGGTAAGGGGTGAAACTTAACTTCGTAATGCGCGAACCGATTTGGATAAATCCTTTTTTCTATTCTGTACAACAAAAAAAGAACCATCGAAATCGGTCCACGCGTTAAAAAGTTAAGTTCAACCCCCTACCCCCACCCCCATCCCACCAATATTTGTTTTCTCGTGATATGAATAAACGAATATACTCTACCTAACAGAAAAAGAATCATCGAAATCGGGCCACGGATTACGAAGTTAGACTACCCCTCCCTCACCCTCAATCTTTAGACCAAATGCACCCTCAATCTTTAGACCAAATTATTCTGGGATCACACTCTATACAACAGCAAATGAACCATCGAAATCGGTCAACAGGTTACAAAGTTAGGTTCCACCCCACCCCACCAACACCTTTTTTTTTCGTGGTATCAACCAGGGAACATACTCTACCCAACAGAAAAAGAATTATTCAAATCGGTCCACCCGTTACAAAGTTAGACTACCCCTTTCCCTTCCCCATCCAACTTTTTTCTCCTATTAGCAATTGGGGATCATTCTCTGTACAACAAAAAAAAGAACCATTCAAATCGGTCCATGCTTTACAAGGTTATGTTACACCCCCCACCCCGTACCCCCATCCCGCCAAAAAGTTTTTTGATACAGTACCAATCGGTGAACATACTCTACCCACCAAAAACAGAATCGTCAAAATCGATCAACGCGTAACGAAATTATACCTGGTCAGTTAAAAAGATAGTCTCAGTTCACTACATCAAATGGATCGTGTCAGTGTTTATAGTAGCAGGTTTAATTGGTATAAACTAATACATAAATAACCAAATTAATACCTTACTTTCATAGAACGTGCTTACAATAATTGACTGTAGAGCTTCATATATTAGACTTTAAACCAAAACTTAGACCAACCATGAACATTTATTAGTCTAACCCGGTGAATTGGCGGATATTGTAAAATGGTTTGTTTGCGAGACTTCAAAGTGGTATGGAATTTATTTTAGGTACAACAAGGTATCTCTCTGGTTTCAGTAACTCTCTGGTCTATTGTTGTTGAGTCGAATTTATCGTAAGAATGTTCTGCTGGTAGCTTTAGGCTTTGACCATATACTAGCTCTGCTGGTGAACATTTCAAGTCTTCTTTTACCGCTGCCCTAATTCCGAGGAGTACGAAAGGTAGTTCATCGGACCAGTTTATAGCATTGCCTCTTGCAATAATGGATATTTTGAGCTGTCGGTGAAACCGATCAACCATGCCATTGGCTTGTGGATGGTACGCGGTTGTCCGTATTCTATGAGACCCCAAAAATTTGAATGACTTCCTTAAAGAATTTCGATTCGAATTGTGGGCCTTGATCAGTGGTAATGACCAGTGGAACTCCGAATTTACAAACATATTCTTTAACGAAGGTTGTAGCTATGGTTTTAGCTGTTATATCTTGGATGGGGTAAGCTTCGGGCCACCTAGTGAAACGGTCAATTACAGTAAGAATGTACGAGAATCCTTTTGATGGAGGTAATGGTCCGACAATGTCCATATGTATGTGTTCGAATCGGCAAGATGGCAGATCGAAGTTCCCTATTGAGGTTCGAGTATGTCTATGTATTTTTGACTTTTGGCATGAAGTGCAAGATTTTGACCATTCGTTTATTTCCTTGTTCATACTTTGCCAAAAATAGCGCGAAGTAATCATTTTTCCTGTCGCCTTAATACCGGGGTGCGATAAATTATGAAATGAATTAAAAATTATTCGTCGTAATTGTTTTGGTATTTTAATAATTTCAAGTTTGAATTTCGTATCGGGACGACTGCTACTCTCGGTGAAAGTTTACATTTCCTCGTCGATCTTTTGAAATTTTACTAAGGTTTTTATATCGATTGTTAAATTATTAGCTTCTGATACCTCTGAAATATTAGCGCGAGAGAGACAATCTGCTACGACGTTATCTTTGCCACTTTAGTGTTGTATATCGGAAGTGAATTGCGATATAAAGTCGAGATGACGAGCCTCTCGTGGGGTTCTTTTCGATTTTGTTAGGAGAGCGGTAGTAAGAGGCTTGTGGTCGGTGTAAATTTTGAAGTTGCTTCCTTCGATGAAGTAACGAAAATGTTTTATAGCTAAATAGACTCCCAAGAGTTCGCGATCAAACGTAGGACCCTAATACGGTCAATTGAAGAATTTTTTTAAAGTAAAAGCACGAAACTTCAAGAGTCATCTAACCTCACTTGTTGCGAATATGTATGTTGAAAAATGCACCTGGTAATGTCCTAACGTTTTGGACAGACGCTGTTGATACAAAAATTGCAGAGAGATCAAGCAGTGGATACTAGAATGAATGCACAAATGTTTAAGGCACTAGATGAGGCTATGATTGCCATACAAAAGTGGTGGTGGACCAGACATTACCAGCCAACACGGAACAACTGGACTCGGAGCAACATAATGTCAGCAGATAGTGATCACTTTTACGACACAGAATATAACTTGCACACAGCCCCAAAAAATATATGAAAGATAAACGTACTTTTGGCAATTCTCGGTGAAATAGCAAAGAAGGAATACTCATGCTTCCATCCTCTACAATCGATACGTGTTCCAGTTGTGCAGTCAATGTGATGACAAATCTTTTGAATCCTGCTAGTTTAGGACTAAAAAAGAGATAGAAGTGTGCTGCTATGATCAAAACGTCACTTCTAAAGACATGCTTTGAGATAGACGTTTGATTGGAATAAATGACGTTAATCTGAAGGACAAAAGTTCGAAGGCCTTGAAACATTAACGCTCGGCAATGTTATCCAGATTTCTTATTGATGTGGCCAAATCCTATGGGACAACCCTTTGATGCGTGAGCATGGTTTTGGCCGGGAGAGAATTAGGGTAAGGGAAGTGAGGAAACTTGAGTCTTGTTTTTGCATTGCTAGACAACAGCCCAGAGACGGAGTGGATTATTTTAATTTCTTAATAAAAGCTCAAGGGGTCATCTGGTCTCGAACCCGGGACCCATGGCATGTTGGTCTTGCCGCTCAACGTATTGATCCAACTCCGTCTCCGTTAATAAAAAACAAAAGAAATTTACGAAGGAAGATGACAATGAAGAGCTCCTCAGGATCTACGAACTAAAGGACCAGATGGTGCAGCAAAGAAAGGGACAAGTTAACCTTATTCTGCAATTGAAACATTGATTAAAGGTTTCTTGTGACTTGGACATCTGTATTGCAGATTATTAGATGAAGATGCTCTTGATTTGAATTCAACTTCTGAGACCACCTGTATCAACAGGCTATTAATAATACACAAATATATATTCTAAATTAGTTATTTATTCTTGATTGCTTTGTACACGGACATTGCTTCACCCTACTTCCAGCTGTCACCCTCAGGGTCCCCTTAAATATAGATACATCAGCCGTACCAATATAACCGAAAATTTATTCTTGTTGAAATTGGAACAACCACTAATTTCAAAACCTAACGATTGCCTCAGCATAACTACCAATTTCAATTGCCATCAAATAACCCATTTAAACGATTATTAGGCCAAGAACTCCATACCAGTACACTTAGCACTTGGTAACAAATTATAATGAGCTACCTTAAGTCAGACCTAAGGCCATCATTATTCTGCCCGTTTGCAACTTAATACACGTTAAATCACGAATTTTCATAAATATTGATAGGATGCTCCAAAAGGTACTGTACTGTATGCAAATAGATAAATATAGAAACCAGACGATTATCAGTCTGCAACCATGTCTAATGTTCACAATTTCTCAGTTTCAATTATCGATCGAATCCTGGCAACAATAAAGTACCCCGAACAGGCAAGTTCTCTTACAGGTTGCGTTGTGGTAAATTGTTACCCGTTTATTTCGTAGCATTTCCAAGGAAATCCATTATTTACGGTTTAACCTCAACCCCTGAATATAATTGACTTTGTCGCCTCCTATATTTCCTAAAGCCAAAAATGTCTGCTCGCAAGAGTATAAGTTGCAAACATCTCCCTTTTCTACTTTGGAGACGTATGTATGTACGTACACATTCAGGGGATGCTTCCTGTTTTGGAGGAAGCTCTCCCAAACAGTCCCATTCTTAAGTCCAAGTTATGCATGAAAATGTGTGAAAATTCAGGAATACTCTAAAAGCATTTATGTGCTAGTGTATTGGTCTGAATAATTCGCAAGAACTGAAAGTTGATAGAGATGTTGAACGTCCCGAGAATTTACCTTCAACTTTACCCCCAAGAGTGATGGTTTCTTGAAAACGAGGGCTCCCTAGTATGCAATTTTGGATATGATCGCTAGAATTTATGATCCCCCCATGTTTGAACATTATCCCTTGTTCTGCCACATCCTACACATCCTTCCACAAAGAAGTGGTGTCGAATTGCAATTATCTTGGCCTGAAACGAGGGTGTTCCGGAGCTATACTATCAAGTGGATTGCATGCATTGCCTCCGCAGTAGGTACAGAACACATTTGATAATTGATATAAATAATAAACGGGCGGATTTCGTGATGCACGCAGTGTTCTTCATAAATATGTTTGGGTGATCAAATACTTCGGCCGAACGTTTGTTGTCCACACAATCTCCCCCGTACTCAGTCAGCTATTATTCGCAGCAATCTAATGTCAAAGCAAGGACCGTGAATGTATCTAGACAATTTTGACGTGAGTTATGAAATGCAGTCCCAACCCCCCAAAACTCATGATTTATTCAAATACCATTTCGAGGGGGCCAAATGTAGCCGGTCTACGTGGATTATTAATGTTCTAATCAATAACGTACCTAAATCACGGTACCGCGAGAAGGGTAACTTATTGCAAGTGGTACGGAAAAATAGATTTTACAAATTAATAAGGCGAAACTAATTTATTTGTCCTATTTGTTTTGTTATGAAGGACTAACTATAATATTTGTGGTAAGAAAAAGTTACAAATTTCAATAGTTAAGCATGTTAAGATTGACAAATGTTTCCATTTTTAGGGTTCTGTTCCAAAATGGTAAAAAAGTTTGCCAATTCGTCTGTCTGTCTGTCACAGTTGGTTTTTTTTAGGAACTACTAATGCCCACTTTTATTGCAAATGAAGAAATTTAAAAAATATATTTATCTTTATTGCAAAGGAGGGCCGAAAGGAAGGGGTGGGGGCAACATTTTAAAGAGTGGTTACTAGGGTATGGGGTACACATGATATGAAAGACCTTCATTTGCACATTATGAAATATATTTTCATTTCCGTTTACGCTTCATAGTTTTCGAATTATGATAAAAAAATGTCAAAAAAAAAATACCATTCCCCCACCTTATCTCCGAAGTTTATAAAGCGAAAAATCTGAAATAATTAGAGTTTAGAGAGCTGTATGTTGTTTATGAAATTATCTCTGTAAATAGAACAGTTTTTTAGAAATGAGCAACCTTCCAAAGTACGGAACCCTATGTGCGCGAGTTTGAGTCGCACTTGGCCGGAATTTTAGAACGAAACTTATTTGCACGACGCAGTTTGGTTGTTCAGCTGGATTTCAAGTTGATGAAAGAATGCAAGGTACAAAAGTGAATCATTACTTAATCACTCCGACTCGAGGGTGTACCGCAAGGCTCACTGATGGGACCTACCACTTTTTTTATATGTTAATCTTTGAAAAAATTATTTTAATGAAGGATAAGCAACATCAGGAGAAACTACCTCTTAGCTGGAAAAGTCGAAATCGTTTACAACTTTATTTGTTGCAGTGCAAAAATATTAATATTAATATAAAAATAGAAGCGGGCTCAGAAATTTGGTAGGGAATTTTTAGAAAATCTTAACCTGAAGAATAAGGAATATAAGTAAGCTTCTCGTCTGCGCTTTGATAGCTGCAGCGAAAACACCTAGTTCAAACAATTATTTCAAGTACTTTTTAACAAAAAATAAATTAAATATGTCAGTGCTTTTATCATTAAATGATGTAAAAACTAAATGTAAACTTTCGCTTTTAGTAAGGCCAAGTAATTTTCAATTGATTAAGATCCGGAGAATTGCCGGGTCATGGAACTACCTCATTTTTTTCCTTCATTAAAAAGTCCTTAACTTACTTTAGAGACGGAGTTGGATCAATGCGTTGAGCGGCAAGACCAACATGCCATGGGTCCCGGGTTCGAGACCAGATCACCGGGAGCATTTATTAAGATTTAAAAAAAAAAATAATCCACTTCGTCTCTGGGCTGTTGTCTAGCTCGCAGCAATGCAAACAAGACTCAAGTTTCCTCACTTCCCTTACCCTAATTCCCTTCCGGCCAAAACCATGCTAACGCATCAAAGGATTGTCCCCTAGGATTTGGCCACATCGTATAAAAAAAAAACCGATTTTGCAGTAAGGCAAGGAGCCTTGTCCTGCAGGAAGGTGTGCAGAAAGGGTGATAAATTCAGTGAATTCCTATATGGAATAAAAACATTCTGAAGAACTTTTTTATATTGATCCTGTCTCATTATTCCGTCAACAAAGTCAGCAGGGCCAGAACCTTCTCCAAAAATACAAAGACGGAGTTGGATGAATTCGTTGAGCGGCACCACCACTATGCCATGGGTCCCGGGTTCGAGAACAGGTCTCCCCGTGAGCTTTTATTAAGAAATTAAAATAATCCACCTCGTCTCTGGGCTATTGTCTAGCTCGCAGCAATGTAAAAACAAGACTCAAATTACCTCACTTCTCTTACTCTAATTCCTTTCCAGCCAAAACCATGCTAACGCATCAAAGGGTTGTGACGGTGGTTGTTTGACCGTTCTTTGTAAACAATATTCTTTATATCTCTCTCCTCGGCGCTACCTTACAAAGCATATAATCGCCTGCGTACGGTGGCTTCTGATATTTGAATAAGTACCTCATCTAGACTCCTTTTAAGAACCTTAGTAGGAGTTCTACGGTATTTTACCACCATAAGGATTATTCTTCGGTTTGTCCTTGGTGTAGTTTTCCTGATTCCTCGGCATTTTAGTCTCCTATTATATGTTGCAGGTTGATAATTTTTAATTTTGAGATTCTACACACTGTTGTACACGAAACATTGACTTGACTCGCAGTCTCACGATTTTTTTGCTATGTGCTTTTTACGACCCATGTTCTTAACATAGTCTTGAATATCAAATTTCATAATAAATCTTTAATTTACACAAAAATATCACTCGAACGTTTATAATATCACTCAGATATCTTGCAACTGCATCCTTCATAAACCTTTAAGCCTGAAATGAAAACTAATTCCAGTTTCTTGCCGAAAATAGAATGTTTGTAATTACGTAGAATCGGTCATAAATGTGGAAACGGTCATTGTCCTGGGTTTAGCCATTTATTAGTTGGATGAAGAAAAAAGTACTTGTCATAAAATAAACATTAACAGATATATCGGAGGTATTCGACTTACAAAAAGATATTGTTTTAGTGTAAAAAAACTTGATGAGCAATATAAAATTCAATAAATTTTAGACGTTTCCAATGTATTGATCACCCTATGTATGTTTCTGTAGAATTACTTCTTTTGTACGTTAATGCAGAGTCGAACTTTATTATTTATTATATTAACAGTTGTTTGCACCGTAAAATTTAGCAAACTCTTAACTTTTAATGACGATAACTCCTTTAAACTATTGAAGATCATTTTTGACTTGAATAGACTGTATTAATTTTAAGATTCTGCATCTTAAGAAGACTCCTCGAAATGACTATAAAATAGTTTTTGAAGCAAAACATCAGAATCTAGCTTTTTCACAATAAACATTTTTAATCTTTGTCGTAAAGTTTTGAACATTGAGGATAGGACGATACTTCATTAATATGTAAAAGCAGGGAAAAGCAAAGGCCTCAAGATCTCTGCGGTACAACTAAATACAATTAATCTTTTTATGAGCTGGCACAATTGTAAAACAGTCTGCAATATTAGAGAGTCGTCCAAACCATGTCTATGCAATTTAACATTCCTGTCGACCATTTTGTAGAATCCATTAAAGAATACAATAAAAGCAAAAAACACTACCCAGCTTTATTCCAAGTAAAGATATATGTGATGCTAAAACGCTCAAACGAAATGAAAATAACATTGTTATTTTAAAATCGGTGATAAAATTTAAAATGCCCAACACTGTATCTTTTAACTCAATTATATCGAAAAGAAAAGGCAGCATAGAATCCTTTAAACTTTGAATTATTATTAGGTGTGGATCCAAGGACTTAATCACCCTTTAGTCACTTCGACCAAGACGATCTTTTGTGAACTTTGAACTAAGAGAATACTGTTCCACAACATATATCATATCGGTGTAAGGAATTAGTTTTTAAGGAATCTAAAGTACAGCACAGCCCATTCCGTCAATATCGCAAGAGCAGGGAGTGGAGAGAGTTTTTGCAGAAATTTTTTTATAAAAATTAAACTATTTGACAAATAATTATGAACAATACGATCTTATTCTTATAATTAATTAATCGATTGAAATTAGAATAACCAAAATCGGTCAATGGACCTAATGTCATGCCATGAGATGAATGCCATTTTAGATCAGCATAAATATATTAAAGAGTCAAAAAATGGTAGCATCTTGCAGAGGCAGATCTCCTCTTTTCAAAAAGCTATACTACAAGTTGATTACAGGTCACCCTCCTATAACACGGTAGATAGGTTTCTAGGCCCTTCTACCATCTTTCAGGTACTATGAGGGAGTTAAAAAAAATTTCGGTTTTTTTTTGTTTCATAAAAGGGTCTATAAATGTGTCAAGAATATGTATTTCAAATTTTATCGAAATGACATTTTTCAAATTTCCCCAAACTCTAGCTCAAACACGTTTTGTCCGATTTTAATAAAACTTGGCTCATTTTGTTTATTATTATGTCTACCCCCCACGGATCCTGGTGACTTTTTTTCCCCGTTTAGAGACTTAAATGCGCGAGAAAATAAGGCTGTTTTTAAAACTTTTTTTTTCAAATACGCGCCATTTTTCAAAAGAACGCTTTACTTCCAGTTTTGGTAGGGGGATGCGCAACTAAATATGTCTATATTAAAATTCCATATGATTGTTTTTCTTCAGATGTACTGGAGAGGCTCTATAAAAAAAAACATTTAAGAAGGATCTTTTTTTAACTTCACTCGCTCATAGCACCTTAAAAAATCTGTCATTCAGGGTAATTTTCTGGTTTTTACAAGGTTGTTGTAGAATTCGTGATATGGAGGTAAACAGTTCTGCAGCTCCATTTTATTTTTACGGCTTCTTTCATCCGAAGAGTTTTAATTCAAGAAAAAATAATGATAATAATATGAATCACAATTCACAATCCTCATCACTGCAAAATCAGGTCAATAGTCCTCAGAATCGATTTAATTTACAACTTC
The DNA here is from genome assembly GCA_964036015.1 of Leptarthrus brevirostris. Lineage (NCBI taxonomy): Eukaryota > Metazoa > Arthropoda > Insecta > Diptera > Asilidae > Leptarthrus > Leptarthrus brevirostris. The sequence continues at coordinate 16,217,195 of OZ038373.1, forward strand.
GGATGCCGTTTCCATATCAAATCCGCGTCATCAATTTTTTCTTGCACTAATAAATCTTAAACGTCTTCAAACCTAACGTCTTCAAACCTAACGTTCTCAAACCTAATCTCTCTGCCTGGTTCCTTTAACCCCTCGTGGGCATAGGGCGTCCTTATAAAACTTCAGCTCTCATCTATTAAGCAAGTTTTAATATGCTACTAATTCATTCAAGTTCTTTTTTTAAATGAAGATAACCATATCTACTTTTAATATGTACTTAAGGTTGATAGTAGGTAGTAGAAAGTAGTGGGGGGGGGGGGGGGGGGGAGTACTCAGCTTTAATCTCTTAATCTTTTGTTACATTTGCTTTTTTATATATTAATTCCTTTTATTCGATAAAATTTAGATTACAAAATAATAAAACAACATCAATTAAAAACTAAGCGTCTTGGATCTTCTTTCTACGAATTTTCCCAAAATATCATCCATTTTGTATGTACGCTGAGCATACAGAGACCGTTCAGTATGTTCTCAGTCATTGTAGATCTCAGCTACATATTCACGCTCCGCAACGTAAAGAAAAACCTTTCGAAAGTGAAGAAAAGTTTTTGCTGTAGCCAGAAAATATGTCCCATTCTCTTTCAGTACTTCTATAACATTCAGTTTATTTAAGGCATCTTTTTCCACTTTTTTTTTATCATGCCAAACGTTATAACAACGTCGTCGGTGAAGTAATTGATAACGTCTAGGCCTAAGCTGCCTCAATAATATTCTCAACGTCTAGGCCTAAGCTTCCTCAATAATATTCTTTTCAAATTGTAATATTCAAAGAATCCTTGCAGTTTTAATTTCATTAAATGTCATTTTTAACATTGATCAGGGTGCAACAAAAATATAGGATAAGACTGTAGATTGTCATCCGAGATATTACTTCTTGCAATAGATTTCGCTATATTAAGGGGAGGTTACCGTTCATGACGTTCAACAATTTTTTTTTCTTACATAATTTGAATCCTTATAGTGTGTGGTATATGTAGTTAAAAGAATTTTCTAAAATCTGATATAATTTAGAAGTTACAGGGCATTTGGCGGAACCGCTCGCCGGCTGAAAAACAATTCGCTGAGGCGCTCTTGACGAGACGACCTTTTTTCGCTACCTTATCAATCAACCTGCAGATCTAGCAAAACGAATACTTTGGGGAAGCCGAAAGCTGTCTCTATGGTGCTGGGATAGCTGACTAGATGTAAGTTGTCAAAAACAAACATTAAAAACGATTTTTTATAACTTAAAACTGCTGAAATTTAATTTCGGGGGCCTTATCGAGGCGTTTTCTTCCTCGACTTAAACTTTTTTTTTGCGTCCATTGAAGCTAAAAAATATAGTGAAAATATGACGTCTTTTTTCAAACGGCCGCCATTTTAATATCCGGGGTTTTTCAGAAAATTTAAAAACAATAAGGACCCCTAAATTTCATGTAGATTAATAATTTTTTACCTGTTTTTGTTTCGGATTAACTGACAAGGGGGTGGAACGCCCCGCGCAGACCAATGCACGCGGTGCATGGGTTCAGTTTATAGGATTTTGGATTTTTTTTAATGAAAAAATTTGAAAGTATTGTTTATTTATGGGGAAATAAATCCAATAAATATTCATTATATACCCGAAAAGAAAATGCTAAAGTTGACGCATTTTTCATGCCCCTGAACGGTTACCTCTCCTTAAGGGGAGGGGGTTTAATTTTCAATATTTTAAACAAATAAAATAAATTTAATGTTCAGTTAAGAACATAATAGTACAACATTTCAAGAATTGAAATTGTGAATTGAGCGACTGACAGGAAATAAAAAGATACTTTGGAAAAAAAAGATACTTTGCGGTGATCATCATAACTGATTACTGGAACATATGTTGACAAAAAACCAAAAAGATTTCGATAGTTTTTGAGTTTCTCGAGGTAACAACGTCGAGATGTTGTTTATTTTATTGATTTTTCAATTTTTAAAAGTAAAAAAAGACGACTTTTTGAATTTATGAAAATTTATTGATAAAAATCGGCGAATTTGTTGTTGTAAAATTAATTATAATAATACAAAATACAAAATCTCGACGTTGTTACCTCGTAACAAGAAGCGTGCAAAATTTCAGAAGGATCGGATGAGTAGTTTTTGAGTTACAGTGATCATCGACTTTGAAAATTAAATCTGAGAAAAACGCGTTTAAAGTTTTAACATTGCTCTTTTGTATATGTGATGTATCGAATGCAGGGAGACCCGAGGCACTGTATCTCCGGCAGTTTTGCTCCAAAAATACCCTACCCCTTAAACATCTAGAAAATTAACAGACCTGACAAAGGTACTATTCTGTTACATGAAAAGCGTCAATAAAAAAAAAGATTAACTTTTCCGGAAGACATAGCTGGTAGAATTAATTTTTCCTAAACAGAGACGAGGGAATTCCAACTTATTATATTGGTTTTGCTTATTTATGTATACATAGTAGACTCGTAGGGAGGCCGCGTCATAGTTTAGTAGATATCCATATTCAAAATGTCATAGGACTCCTAAATTGAATTCGAGTCATGAAAATGTTAAATTTTTCCTGGTAGATCAGGAAAAGACTGATCAAGGTTATTAGATAAAGGTAGATAGCACAGTTGTCGTTTTCTTCTTGATTTTGGGCGATTTCTTTTTAGTAATACTGATGCAGATCTAAGATCTCTAGGTATATACTTTGCTTAGAATGGATTTTTCGCAAGTCCAATTGAGTTTTTTAGTTCGATTTCTCGTTGTTTTCGTTAATTGTATACTTTGTGCACAAATTATGCAAGGGGTATCCTAGCCAGGTGCAGGGTTGGTGTTGGTATATAGCTGGACCATCGCTAAGGAGGTAACTTTTCAAGATGGTTCAGTGGCCGGAAGTAACAAGTGTCGCCAGACCTGTTGCTCTCTCTTCAATCTCTTTCTCTCTTGTATTCTTTTTTTCTTGGGCGCAGACCTGAAAGATGGACTCCACAATCCTCTTTCGCCCCGGCCACGCCAAATTCAGTTATGTTGTGTGAGAATTGGATGTCCAAGCACCCAATCCCCAGACCGTCTAGTTTTGCATGCTGCAAGCTAGGCGTGCCACCTGGACATACCGCGGCAACTTCACGCACACATTACAATATAGTAGGACACCGTGTTATAGGATGGTTGCCTGTACTTATAAAATTACTCGGGTTATAAGTACTTATATAGGAAAAACTCGAGGCTGGCGCGCTAATCAATAATATTGTAGAACGCGTACCCAACAGTAGTGTCCAATAGTACCTATTAACAAAGGCTGATGTGGTACATTATCATTCTGCAATATTTTATTTTTTCAACATTTTACACGATTACCTAAATTGATATTTTAACCTTGTAAAATATTCTTCCCATATGCGTTATCTTTAATAAGAATCTCAGAAAACAAGCCTTCATCACATTTTATTTCAACAAGCCAAATATATTGCGAGAAATCTTACCCAGAACCACTTGTTAGATACATATCTGTTAGATTGGCAAAGGGAGCAAGAAACATTATGGGAATTGAAATTACAATTATTGGATAGCTTCCAAGCATGCTAGTCATAATACTATTAAGTTAATAACGGTTAATTTGAAGTAATATACAATTTAGACAATTTGGATTATACAATTTCCAATAGAATTCATATCAAGATAACCCCAACATACTAAATAAAATCTTATCGTTGATTATATAATGCGGATAATTTTCACTAGACTATCATGAGCTGACCCACATCACTTTGGAGCGATTTGAAAATTATTCAGAAAGACGATATTCGAAACTTTCTCAGATAGCCATCGGGGATACATATTATACATGTCTGGTATATGCTATCGATGCCTTTCGTAGATGTTCGGGTTTGTTCGGGACACGTTTCTGCAATACATATATTTTGGTTTTATTTTTGATATATGTGACCTGGACTACGGAAAGGTACCTATGGTTAGAAATCAAGTTTTCGAGAAAACAGCTGTTAAAGATAACAAGTCGTGTGCGTGCGTCGCGTTAATATTTGCACTTCTACCTCTTCTTTTTTCGTCTTACCCTTGGCTCTCCACCTCTCTTTAGACTTCCACTATACAGTGGTGCCTTTACAATAAATATTTTTGTACCTTATTCAAGTGATTTCCCCTAAATAAAAAGTTGGAATAATACGTGCTGCTTTTCTTGTCATTCTATTTTCGAGATCGTTGTTATGCAGCTAATTTAAAATTGTTTCAGTTTGTGAAAGTGCAGAATGGATTTAGAAGAAGAATTTAAAGCAGTGGAGAAACAATATTTTGCGGATTGTGATGAACATTACGAAGATCAAGGTCGAGGTGCAGGTGTTAGTGACATAGAAGATGACGTTGTACCAGATTCGTCTTTCGATATGTCTCTTCAGGATATTGACGAAAATAAAGCGGTATTAGAGTTTTTTTTAAATGCTTGTTGTACCCAGGAATGTAATAAGTTGATACCCAAAGATATGATCGTAGAATCACGAATCAATTTCATGGACTTGGAAAAAGATCAGCAGGACATCGTTATCTTGAGTAAAATTGAAAGTGGTAGAGTAAGTGAAAAGTTGAATGATGCTTACGAAGCTGTGTTGGAACAAAAAAATATGGAAAACGTAAGTTGTTGCCTGGAAATAAGGGAAATATTGTTTACACTTATCACAAGCTGTGTGGATTGAAGCGTTTTAAAAATTTATTAAATCACTATAACCTGCATGGTGTCGAAGTTCGAAGACACGGCAGTGCAAATAAACCTTCTTCCAAACCAACATCAATTCAACCAGAAGAAATCACAAAAGTAGTAGAATTTATTAAATCTGTTGCTGATCGTATCGCTCTTCCGCTTCCAGGAAGGTTACCAAAATTCATGGACTACAAAATAATGAAATTACCATCAAATGAAACCAAATCGTCAATTTATCGAATGTATATTGCAACCCTTGATTCCGATGAAAGAAAAATAAGCAATAGATCTTTCCGCAGAATTTGGAGTAAATATGTGCCTTTTATTTCTGTAATGAAGCCGGCTAACGATCTTTGTGAATTTTGTAGAGGTATTATTTCTTTTCTTTTACTTTAGCGGTGTTCATTAGAAAACATTTTAATTAATCAATTTCTTAATGATGGTTTGTTCAGGTAATACGTTGGTGATTTCTCAAATGAAAAACTGTTCCGATGAAGTGCGAGAAGAAAAGCTGAACTCATTTGTAGACCACCTGCACAAAGCCAGAAATCAAAGAGCGTTTTACCAAGAATATTCTTCAAACAAAGACGCTTCTGTGCAAGTTATATCGTTTGATTTTGCGCAAACAGTGCATTATCCAGTCAGCCCTCAACAACCAGGAAGTGCTTATTTCAAAGCTAAAAGGAAATGCTCTGTATTTGGTATAACCAACGAAAAAGAAAAAGTTCAGGTACTTCAATTCCAGTCTTTATAAATCCTATCAAAAATTTTGCATGGCAAATTTTTTACAAGAATTTTTTTTTATTTTTAGTTCAATTACTTGGCCGATGAAAGCGTTGATATTGGAAAAGGTCCGAATTGCGTCATTAGTTTTCTTCATCATTATCTTCAAACCCACAACACGGCTAATCTTGTCCTCTTTAGTGATAATTGTGTAGGCCAGAATAAGAACAACGTTATGTTAGGATATCTCATGTGGCGAATTTCCAAAAACCTGAACACAACTATTTCGCTAAACTTTCTCCTTACAGGACACACAAAGTTTTTCCCCTGACAGATTTTTTGGATTATTGAAATCAAAATACGCACTAAGCAACGTTGATAATCACGAAGATCTAATGAATTGTGTAGCCGCCTCATCCCACTCCGGTCATAATAAGGCAGTTTCTGCCGAGATGTTATTTGGTACGACTGAGGCAACTATATCAAACAATTTTATAAGCCATTGGTTGGTATTACTTCATACCATCATTTTAAAATTTCAAGAAATGGCGTTGAAGCGAAACTGTTTGCCGATTATGAAGATACTGCTGAATTTGAATTACTGCTAAGTCCAGTAGATAATCAAATGCCAACTGTTATTATTCCTGAAGGTCTCAGTCTGGAAAGGCAGTGGTATATTTACAATAATTTGAGAGATTTGGTTCACGACAAAGTTTAAAGCTGACTCAATTGCACCTCTACCAACACAGAAAATACCTCAAAAAAGGAATGCAGCATCCACATCAACAAAGAAAACATCGAAGTCAACGAAGAAAGCTGAAAAATCCACAAAACAAAAAAGAACAACTGAACAAAATGCGACATCCGCGCCCAAAAAAAATAATTATTATGAACCAAATGAAGATTTGAAAAAAAAAAATCAAAAGAAAGAGGAAAAATCGAAAAAAGCCCAAAGGAAAAAAAAGAAATGTTGAAATTATTTTTTTTTTCTTGCATTTATGTAATTTATGTTGAACTTGTGTAATTTGTTACAAAGATAATAAAAATAGGAATTTATGGTTTGTTTAATGGAATGTTTTTCAATTTCTACAAATTTTCATTAAAAAAATCGATTTTTCCGACCACAGGTGCAAAAGATCAAAAAAAGCAATTCTTGATCTATTTACAATTTTTTTTCGCGATTTGTGTAATTCATTTTGAACTTTAAGGATGATTTCCAGCAAAAGTTTCAACCTTAGGAGTACGTTCAATTTTCTATAAATTTCGATCAAAAAACAAAAATTGATTCTTCCGACCTTAGGTACCTTTCTATAGTCCAGGTCACATATGTCAAATGGCCGGCCGTCATGGTTGTTGGGATTTATTCACAGTATATATCTGGAAAGATATATTCTGGATATATATTTGATACATTGTAACTAGCAGTCGCAGCTGTGCGTTCGGTTTTTTTCCGGAAAATTGTGCTCTTTTCTAAACACAAAAGTCGGCGCAATAAAGTGTATTATAAAATTATTGTAACGTAAATGGGGCTCCTCTTCGAGCTCAACGGATTAATTAAGACACTTATTTACAGTCACAAATTCTAACAATTTTTATTATTTGTTGCACAATTTTCTTGAGAATATTTCCTCACAATATTACAATTTATTTTAATAATTAACTCTTATCACTTCACTGGTTAAAATACATCCAGCTATTCGCATTATCACATGTAAACACTTCGCAGTCTAAATCACGACTAAACTAACCAGGCTACTACTCAGCCCTATTTATACTACTTAGCTTAATTCTAGAAACTTCTGACATTTAGTTCTAGATATTTCCGTTACACATTTTCACCTCACATATTCACCATGGGTCCGAGTCGTCCTTGTCTTTCACCGTTTGACATTAGGTCTGTTTCTTTATCCGATTTTGGAATCCCTCGTGTGCAAGAATTTGCACGAAAGTACCCAATTCATATTTCTTTACTTTCGTGAAAGGTCGAAATGAGGGGAATTATCCTGACATCATCGCTTCCCCTCTTGCAAGAATTAACCCGCAGAATTTAGCTTGTGCGAATCTGCCATTTTCTTAAATTTCAAAATTAGCGAAAGTTTTTGGTGGTTCATATAGTGAAAAATTATTGGTTTAAATTTAAAAATTTCAAAATTGATATGTCTACAAACATCACAATTAATTGTGCATCATAAATCAATAAAAACATTTGATTCTTCTTCTTTTTATAATGAATTATCACGGAAATGTTTCTTTACCTTTTCTTTCTTGCTTGAAATTTCCCCCACCAGTCAAGTAAGTTTTTACACGAACATATTTTGCATGAAAAGCAAAGAAACAGAACTATTTTCTTCTTTCGTGGCCTACCTCGTTCACGGTACATTATTATATTTTGAATCATTTTTAGTTTTGAATGAGTAAAAAAGTATGTGGATTAACAAAAAGACAATTGACAAGATTGGTTGCTCAGGAAGAAAACGTGTTTTAGTCGGGCGTTCCAAAGGTTTTTTTTTATTCGATGTGGCCAAAGCCTAGGGGACAACCCTTTGATGCGTTAGCATGGTTTTGGCCGGAAAGGAATTAGGGTAAGGGAAGTGAGTCTTGTTTTTGCATTGCTGCGAGCTAGACAACCCAGAGACGGAGTGGATTATTTAATTTTTCTTAATAAAAGCTCACTGGGAAACAACCCAGGACCCATAGCATGATGGTGGTGCCGCTCAACAAATTGATCCAACTCCGTCTCCAGAGTGTAATCGCCAAAATATTGAAATCGATATCGGTGGAGACACCTTGCCCATCTCGAAACCATCAGGATTGTGTTTATGGCCTATTTTGGGTGCAATAGCGAAACATGAAAATTTTTCCTAAGTAATAATCTGAAACCACAATGTTGCGATGAATTTTTAAAAGAATTTGCCAAATAATACAGAAAACTAATTAGAACAGGTCTATTTACCCGGGGTAAGCATTATTCTTTTAGAATTCGATTATTTTGCTGTGATGTTCCAGATCGAGCATTTGTCAGTGGAACGCAGTATCATCAAAGTTTTCGGTGTTGCTCGAAATTTGATCAAGTCGGATTTTATTTAAACATTAGAGTTGTTTACCAATCGACACCTGGTCGCAAAGAACTTTTTCACCTGTCATATTCAACAGGAATATTTCCAAGTGTATGGAAACTTGCTCATGTCCAGCCGATACTTAAAAAAGAAGAGGCATGCGACCCCTCTAACTACAGACCAATTGCACTAACCTCGATCATATCCAAAGTTTTTGAATCACTCATCAACTCTCAGTTGTTGAAATATCTAGAAAATAACCATCTTATCAACGATTGCCAGTACGGTTTCCGCGCTGGCCGCTCAACCGGAGACTTACTAACTGCTCTAACGGAGCGTTGGAATCATTGTCTCCATAATTTCGGTGAGTCCGAAATCGTCGCTCTTGATATTTCAAAGGCTTTTGATAGAGTCTGGCATGCTGCCCTGTTAGCCAAACTTCAAACATTTGGTCTGCACCCAACCCTCGTTAAATGGATAGAGAGCTTTTTGTCAGGCCCTTCAATCCGTGTAGTAATTGACGGAGTTACGTCTGATTCCTACGAAATAAATGCCGGTGTACCTCAGGGTTCAGTTCTTTCACCAACCTTATTTCTTCTTTTTATTAATGATCTCTTATCCCTTACTCTCAATCCTATTCATAGTTTTGCCGACGACAGCACCCTTGATTTCGCGTACTCATTTGATTCTGTAATGAATTCACGTGGAAATGCTACAGAAGTCAATCGGGAACGCATGTTTAGATCATTAAACAAAGACATTTCTATGGTCCTCGCATGGGGCAGAGCAAATCGTGTTACGTTTAATGCATCCAAAACTCAATGCTGTTTAATGTCCCTTAAAAAACGCCCAGTTCACCCCCAACCCATTTCAGTCGACGGAGTGAATATACCCAATTCACCCTCCCTAAAGATCTTGGGTATTGAGATATCCAGCAATCTTAGCTGGACGGATCATATATTTGCAATCGCTAAAAGGCGATGAAATGTTTGGGTTTTCTACAGAGATGTAAGAAATATTTCACCCCACCCGACTTAGCGTTGATCTACAAGTCCCACATTAGGCCTAGACTTGAATATAATTCCCATATTTAAGCAGGGGCAGGACACACCGCATTGTTCGCGTTAGACAAAGTTCAGCGTAAGGCTGTTAAACTTATTGGCGATTCCTCAATCTCTGAGGGCCTTGACTCTCTGGAGCATCGACGGAATGTCGGTTGTCTCTCACTTTTTTATCGCTATTTCCATTGCCATTGTTTTAACGAAATTGCTAGCCTGATTCCTTGTAGAGTCATTACAACGCGCGATACAAGATCTACAAGTCGCCCCCACCCCTATACTCTCCGGGTCAAATTTGGACGTACCGTCAAATTTCGGGAATCTTTTCTAAGCAGAACAACACGAATGTGGAACAGTTTACCATCTTCTGTTTTTCCCTCATCTTATGAGCCTGAAACTTTCAAACGGGGCGTACATCGACACCTCCTTCACTCAACCTCCTAACCCATTTTCCCCAACCTTAATTCCTTTTCTGCCAAGGCTGTGCTTTAGCATCATAGGGCATCCCCTGAGCTTTGGCAACATCATATATATATAAAAAAAAACAAAAACTGAAAAAACCTTTATACGCAGAGAAAATCCACAACATCACGCAAACAAATGCACATTTTTGGAGGAAATAGGGATAGATATGGTTTCGGTTCCGAGACACTTACTGAATTTAGGAGTAGCAAAGAAAATTCTTTTATCTATAGAGAAAAATAAATGCATAAATTTCCGGCTAGACATGCAACAAATAAGCTTGCTGTCGGAAAGATTGGTAGGCCTTGCAAGTACTACACCTTGTGAATTAGCTCGAAAACCGAGAAGTCTAAATGAAATACAGCTTTGAAAGGCAACAGAGTTCCGGCAATTTATTTTATACACTGCAATAGTTGTTTTTCATGAAATTATACATATGTCCTGACCTGTACGATAATTTTTTACTTTTCCATAGCTCTTACAGATTTCTTGCATGCCCAAACTATTTCATCGAAAATGCCGAGTATGCTCAAGGTATGCTTGAAGAATTCTTAAAAAATTATTCAGAATTACATGGGAAAAATCAAATAAGCTTCAGTGTGCATAACTTATTAGATTTACCAGAGTGTAATAGTCAATAAAGTCCATTAAATTCATTCTCAGCATATAAGTTCGAAAATTATATGCAGAAACTTAAGAAGGTCATTAGAAAACCTTCGAAAATATTACAGCAACTCCATAAAAAGTTCATGAAATCCGTCGAAATAAGTACTTTTATTTTATGTATGATCCCGCATAATTTCGTAACGTGTGAACCTATTTTGATGATTCTTTTTTTGTTAGGTAGAGTATATGTTGCCCGATTGGTACCATGACAAAAAAAACGATATCGCTTTTTTCTTTGTTATGACAGTTGTGCCCATTTTACCTCCTTTATTTTGTACGTTTTCTGTACCAAAGATTAACCAATCCTTGTACACGATTAAAACTGGACACTCTCCTCACCAAAACCAAAGAGAAATACTGATGTTATTAACGCATTACAAGCTCAGTGCTTCAACAAAACGAAAAAAACTGTATCTTGAATAAAAATTGTAAAGAAGAAACTTCATCTCGTTATCACGTAGTTTAAGTTCATCTTAATTACCAGCTTTACCAGCTGCTTGACCGTAAATCATAAACTTATGTTAATCATAAAAAAATTGGATTAATGGATGAGTGCCACGATCACCACGCCACGAATGCAGGTTCGAGCCTGGGCTTATGAGATTTTCATTTGGAAAGATGCATTCCGCCTCTGGGCTGTTGTCTTACTGAAAGCACTGCCAAAAACAAGACATTCAATTTCACTCATTCCCACGGCCGGATTAACATGAACGGGGGCCTGTAGGCAGAGTTATATTTAGACCTATACTTAATTCTTATAATATACAAATTGAGTTCAAATAGAACAATTCAGAAACTCTGTTTAGATTTTTGCAGAAAATACTAAATTTGTCTATTATTCCAAAAACGCCACATATCTTTATTTTTTATAAGGAGTCTATATTACCCCAAATGAAAGTACCTGAAAGCCTTTTCAACAACTCCGATCGGAAAGGTTGAAAACGCCATTTTGAAAGATCGCTTTGAATCCTTTCATCAGTGGTTATCTCGATTCTTATATTAAACCGGGCACAGGTATGACATTTGTTTATTTATAAAGATTCCTAAATGGCTGATTACTTAACAGGATAGTAAAATTAGTAGTCCAACTTCGTAAAGCGTGGATCGATTTTTTCTTTGTTTGTTCCCCAATTGGAACCATGTAAAAAAAAAAAATTTGGGGGGTGGGGGGGGAGGGTGAAACCAAACTAGTCTAACTTCGTAACGCGTGGTCAGAGTCGGGTGATTCTCTTTCTGGTGTATAGAGTATGATCCCCCATTGGTACCGCGACACAATTTTGAACGGTGGGGTTTTAGTAGGGGAGGGTTTGGATGTCAACGTGTTCACGTGTGCACCGATTTGGATGTTTTTTTTTATGTTATATAGAGTATAATCCCCCATTGCTAATACGAGGATAAATTTTGCACTAGGGCGGTGGTGAGTAGAGGGGTGGGCTAACTTTGTAATGTGTGGACCGATTTGGATGATTCTTCTTTTGATATGTAGAATATGTTACCCCACTGGTGCGGTGGGGTTGTGTGCGGAGGGGGCGAAATGCAATTTCTTTATGCACACATCTATTTGGAAGATTATATTTTATTGTATACAATATTATCCCCCATTGCTACTGTAATGTTATTTATTGAATATGGAGTGAGGAAGCCTATAGCAGCGCGTCAGCTTACGGGATACGCACTAAAGTTTTGTGTCACCAAGTTGGGATACGCCTGATTTTCTAAGTGAACAGGGATTGCTAATCGCCGAAAGACATCGTTTTGAGTTTAGAATCAACTGTTGCATTCCTCTTCATTTACACGATCTTAAATACTTAAATTTTGAACATGCTTTCTTAGAAATATGACTCGTTTTCTTTCTTTTAATAATTATATGTTATGTTAACAATGCTTGCCCCAGATATGACTCATAAAAGTAAGTAAAGGAAAACATTATGGGCAAGTGTCACATGCTGAACTATTGCACAGTCGAAATCGGATTACTGCCTGCTGCGAGTAGTACTCTGTGCAATCATTCGAAGTGTGCCAGTGATGGGAATTTTATGGGACATTGTTTTGGTTCTGACTGACCTCAGCCTTGTTGTATCGCATATGTTTTTTTTACAAGCAGTGGGCTTGGTGCCGTGATCATTGCATTTGCATTGATTGCCCCAGCAAGTTAGTCGTAATAGATCTACCTTTCATGAAGCCATGCTGAAAGGAACCCAGGAAAGGTTTGCAGTGGAAGTTAAGAGCTTCAAAAATTCTACTAATACAACATAAATTGTCAATGGGGCGATAGTGTTTGACATGTCACATTTTCTTCCCTTCTTATGAAAGGATGACAGATAGTGAATGTTAACCGTTTGGGAGTTAGTTACAGGGCGATTCATAAATTTAAGTTATTCATGGCATGCACATTACTCTTTTATTTTTATCTTTTAATCTACCCAGCATAGCGACATCAAACAAACGCTAAAAACATAGCCATAAAATTTTTTTGTTTGCCTAAGTGATATCACCCGATTCGTTTTGGCACGTCAGATCTGAAACACCCTGTAGATAAGTTAAATAAGTGACAGTACAGAAACTAGGGACATGCGACAGTTTTTTACAAAGCAAACAGGGATATCATCAGGACCACACGAGAAACTATCGGCCAAACCAGAAATATGCTACACTACGTCTTTGGTTTTAAGGGTAGTCGGCGCAAGCCTTTTTCATATTAGTAAAATTCTTATCTATAGTATCACAGTCTGAAGTCAAAAATGCGATGCCAAAAAAGTCGCTAAATAGGTTGGTAGTCGTCAGGGGATCGTCACTCTCGACGTCACCAAAACTCAACACAGAAGCAAAGATTACTATTACTAGATAAACGGCTTCGAACAAAGTAGTGAAAAATTTTTGGTTGCTTTTGTATATTTCCCGTATCGGGCAACTCTGCAGTCAGAATTAAAAATTTGTTTTCCGGGAGAGTTTGTGGATAAGAGACACGTATATTTTTCATATATGCATTTACAAATATCAAATGTACTTCGCTCATTAAAAGATCAGAATACATCGACAGTTTACGCACATAAGTAACTAACTTAATCATGTGATTCACATGAATTCTTTGTATTGGTCGTACTTTTTGGTACATTTTTCTCTTTGACAAGATTTGGCGGTACTTTTTTGACAGGAGTATGTGATTCTCTCCGGATGAGAACAGAATTTTGACAGGAGTAAGCGATTCTCTCAAATAATTTTGACCGGAGTAAATGACTGCACACTACTTGTACTCTTTATTTGCATGTATATTCTTATGACTAGCTGGGTATTTTAGGGAGCCGGTTATCTAGTAGTAAGTAATCTTTGACAGAAGGGTTGCCATCACAATTACGCTTAGAAATTACGAACCTCTAGAACTGTTTAGGCTCAACACGCAAAGTCAGTTTAATTCTCTCCAAATAGTCACAATATGTTATATCAAGTGCAGAGCATAATTTATTGCGTAATATGGAGTAAGCGAACTAGTCAGCATCACTCCTTGAGAACAAAATCGCTTCCAAGATTTATTCTTTAGATTCTTTAAGGGGGGGTTAATTTTCAATATTTTAAACAACTTTTTAAATTAACAAACAAAAAATATGGTAAACATAAATTTATTTTTCAGTTAACAACATAATACAACATTTCAAGAGTCTTCTGTTAAATTTTTGGGTAAAAATATTGTGAACTGAGCGACTGACAGGAAATTTTCGCATACATAAAAAAAGATACGGTGATCATCATAACTCATTACTGGAACATATGTTGACAAAAAACCAAAAAGATTTCATTAGTTTATGAGTTTCTCGAGGTAACAACGTCGAGATTTTATTGATTTTTCAATTTTTAGACGTAAAAAAAGACGAATTTTTTGAATTTATGAAAGTTTATTGATAAAAATCGGCAAATTTGTTGTTTTAAAATTAATTACAATAATACAAAATACAAAATCTCGACGTGGTTACCTCGTAATGTATGTATAAAAGAAGTGTGCAAATTTTGAGAAGGATCAGATGAGTAGTTTTTGAGTTACAGTGATCACCGACTTTGAAAAACTAAATCTGAGAAAAATGCGTTTAAAATTGCTCCAGTTTTGCTCCAATCAAACCCAAATTTTTTAACTAGATACTCTTAAAGAGTTTTAATATCAGATAACAAAAAATGCAAAAACAAAAATGTTAATATATGTTTCATCACTTTGGCAATTTTCATCATATCACAATAATTTTTTGACGAAAATGTTCATAACAACCTGCAGAATAAGGAAAAAATACATTTCGAAACATTGGTGCAATCGTTATCAGCCCAAAACCTGACTTTTAAAAATATTTTGAAGAAAAAACATAAAATTTTCAAATTATATTTAAACTAAAAGGCACTCCAGTAACCAGCAAATTTTTTTTTAAATAATCCTTGCAGTATTAACTAATAGGTTATCGAATAATATTGGTGGTAATTTGAGTGACAGGAGGACCACCCCATGCCTCCCTTAACGTGAATTAATTTTTTTTCTACATTAAAATATAGAAAAACTCAGCAATTTTTTTTAAAATATTTATTCATTAGAGAAGTGTTTCTTAAAAATAAATCCTAGCCTCCAAGTGCATCAGAAATCAGCCTCTAGTGCCACCCTTGCGGTTGAATATTTTTTTTTCTACGTAAAATATAAAAAGACCCGCTATTTTTTTTTAAATATCTATTGGTTAAAAGGTATTATTACAAATAAACCCAACTCTCCAAGTGCTTGAGGAACCACCCCTAGCGAAACACCTAATCTTGAATAATACTAATTACATGAATTTCGGAGTAAATTTGAGAAAATTCTGAATTTTAGGTAATTGGAAACCATTTTTTTCAATTTTGGCCGTGACTGTACCTGCAGTGATAGTAGTGAGATCAACATTGTTGACAATTTTGGAAAGGCCATTGGGATTGAAGTTTTCTAGCGTTTGTTTGATGTCGTTATGTTGAGTAGATGAAGAGATAAAAATAAAAGAGTAACGTGCATACCATAGAAAACTGAAATTTATGAATCACCCTGTAACTTCCAAAGGGTTGAGATTGCCGCCCCCCCCCCCCCCCCTGCCATACAATTTTTTGTTTGCCTAGGTGAGAGCTATCATTTGTATTCTTATTGACCTCCAGAAACGTTGCACCCTGTATATTAATGTAGGAAAAAAATTAATTATCGGGGAGCAAGGGGTGGTTCTGATACACTGGCACTCAAATTACCACCAATATTATTCGAGAACATATTAGTTCATAAAAAAAAATTTTATTGGTTACTGGAGTGCCTTTTAAATTTTGTTTTTTCTTCAAAATATTTATAAAAGTCAGGTTTTGGGCTGATAACAATTGCACCAATGTTTCGAAATGTATTTTTTCCTTATTCTGCAGGTTGTTATGAACATTTTCGTCAAAAAATTATTGTGATATGATGAAAATTGCCAAAGTGATGAAAGTTTAACTTAAACTGTGTCACCACCGCTACAGTTCTCGGTAATACAAATACATCTTTCACCGTAAATTCTTGGAAATTAACATCTCAAAAAGTATTCAAGATATCACAATAAAATGTTATATGGTTAATAAGGATGGAAAATGGAACATATAAAAAAAATCATAAAAATCTGAGACCATGGATTTCATTTCCATCTTTGGCTGAATGATTTGAAATGGATTGACCCACAACCGACACGGACACGGCGGCGCAAATAGACCCTTCCTTAGAATAATCAGCCTTACTATAGCTATAACAAAAATTACTTGAATCAGAAGATTCCCTCAACACAGGATCAAAACCAAGAATGACATGCAATGCCGGATGATGACGAGACTCAGAAACCAAGGGTGATAGACAGTGCTGCAATGTTTCACAAACGTATGGGATTTTCTAAATTCATTATTACCATGGTAAGAAATATTACTTTTTAAAGTTATTCAGTTCGGTATCTTTTAACATCATCCCAATATAAAACTTTGTCTAAATAAGGGAGAAAATAAAGTGAGCGTAATAGCCGACATAGTTACGATTTCAAGCTTAGAAAACCGTCTCCTGTAAACTACCCAACAAGGGTTTACCCTTAAACATTCAGCGGACGATACAGATATGGTTTATTTTTGGCTTTCTGGGTTCCAAACTTATGTTCTAAGGTTCCAAAGGTTTTTAAGTTCTTGCTTGGACAACTACCAGCTCAATGGACAATTCGGCGGGAAGTTACCCTTCGTGAAAAAATAAAGGGCTACAAATTTAATAAGTTTAGTTATAGTCATAGTAGTCATATATGTATAATATAAATGTAAGAAATTAAGATAAATTCAATGTTTATCAATATAACTCGTCAATTATTTAAAAAAATTATGAATTAACTCACCTGCAGTCAAAACCTCCAGGAAATTCGTTAATATGAAAAGTTGAGAAAAAACGCGCAATTCGTAATGCAAGAATTCACTTAAATACACTAATTATACTGAAAACTAGTATACACAACTTTAATAAACTAAATATGATTGAAATTATAATAAATTTACGTAAAACACCCTTAATACCGGCGACGAGCACTGCACAAAATTAAATTTTTCAGTCCTTGTTCTTACCGTTATTGGTTATTGCATAACTTTGTCCCACTTAGAAAACGTTAACATTGAAAAGCGCTGGAACTAAGTAATTCTCCAACGTATTTGTAAAAAGATTTAGTTTTAATATTGTTCTGTGACCCAAATTTAATATTGTAAAATGTGTAATGCAAATTTAGTTACATATTTAACAAATCTTTGAGGTTTTGAATGCAATTTTAACTAATAGTATTTATTAAAAACGTTTTTTTCGTTCGTGATCATGCACTGTACTCTAATTTCTCTCCACAAAAGTTTGGAAAGCTCCAGTTGCTATTGCGAAATTATTGACGTGCCGGGAGTTTTCTTGTTGGTGTTTTAGTCGGACAAAATAATAAATAAATTGTAAATTTGTGCAAAAATTGAGTCTAAAATGAAGTGAAAATAAACCTTAGTGTTCGGTGATTGATATTTGAAATAAGACTGGAGATTGTGTATAAGGTATAGTTACAATTTGTTCTTGTAAATAAGTAGATTAGCTTAGCAATTTAATTTGGAGCCAATTTGTTATTTTACTTAATTTTTATGTCCCTTTATGTGAAGTGATATAATTAATTCATAAAATCGCTTTATAATTATCAGTTTACGCTTATATATTACACAACATATGCTCTTATCAAGTTCTAATTTACAGTACTTGAACATACTATCCAGAATGGATACACTTTCAAAGCTATTAAACAAATTTTCCAGAAATCCCAGCAATTCCACTTAAATCCCTTTCTCCAGCTAATATACATAATCTTTCCGTTTGCATCACAAAGTAATATCCAAAAACCACCTGCCCCATTAAGGAAAATCTCTTCTTGAAAATCATTTAACTTAGATGAAATCTTTCGACCTATAAAATTGTAATTTGGCAAAGTCTTACAAGATCACCTGAATTCACCTATTCTAAGCCAAAAACTCTGTACCTGTGGAAAAGTACTTTCTTAATCTTACCGTACCGTATACCCGTAACGTTACAGTTTCCTTGAAATTGGTGTCGTTTAAATGCATTCTGGGAACGACCCTTTAAAAGTGCATAAGCCATACCAAGCTAATGTTGAGGAAAATTGAATTTCTTGTTGATGGTCCCCCGTGCAAGTGTATCCTGAGAAAAATTTATAATAGCAACCTATATGGTGTTGGTTGAGAAAATATTTAGCAGTTTAGTAGTTTTGTGGCAATTCCCACCGTAGAATTATATGCTTTGGATTTTCAAGCAACCGCAGTTGGAATTAATAATATTGGATATTATACGGCGATAAAAATGCTCATACAATGGGTGATATCCACTAAATGACAAAAATGTTTGATAATAAAAAAGTTGCAGCGTGATAGGACACTGCATTCCATCAGGTATTGTTATTTTGAGTTTATAATTGATTCCCAATGGGATAAGCAAGCTCCCAGCGTTCTTTTTTGCATTAATAACATATTCGCTCCCCCATTTAACTTAGTGCAACTATTTAAAACTGAACACTCGACTGTATATGTTTTGTGAAATCCCTAAAGGATACAACGTAACATGATAAACTTTTGCCAACATTAAATAGTGTTAATTCTCCGTAAGTGCAACGAAATGAGTACCTAGGTGATTTGTAATTCCCAGAAAAGCAGCTTGATATGTACGACATTTACAGATGTGTTTGTTCCCCATGGCAACATTGTGCAATTACAAATGCCACAAGTTGTACTCTCATGACCCAACACCATAGAATTTGTTTCTTTAATCATTTTTCCCACAAATTTGTTCTTCTAATTAGTTAAAAGTTTATTAGAGTGGATAAAGTCATCTTAGCTTTAAAAGATGCTATAAACTTTTCGATGATCGCAGCGATAACACTCCCGAATCTACGACGTTGTAAAACCATTTTACAAGCTTACTAGGGATCTGATATGGTTGCTTTTTCCGCTACTCACTTTGAAAATAAATGCTCCATCGCTTTAATGGCTTCCCGTGTTTTGGAGTAGCTGTTTTAGCTTAGGGTTTATTTCGAACGGTGTATAAACGTAATCAGTTTAAATAGTGGAACACTTTTTAAAATGATTTTCTTGAAATACTATGAGATGTCGAACTATTTAGTGATGAAATTTTTAATATTGTTTGAATATAATCGAAGGCTATAATTAATGGGATTCTTCGGCTGTAGAGTTTTTGTCCGTAATGCAATCATTGCATTTAAATGCTGTAAATGATCAACCTACTAATTTTAATTGTTGCAATCCCTTGCTCCTCGATCTCTTATTTGTATCTGAAAAAGACAATATTCTATTTCATAATCAGCTTAGTCCAATTAGTATTTTAGATCATGATTTGCTCTTTATGACTTATAATATTCCAATTGGCGGTTGTATTCCTAGGAAGGTTTTTTCTTACCGTGATTATAATAACGTCGTTTATTTACCGAATGTAGTTCGCTCTCATGGTGTAGCATCCTTAATGATCTATCAGTGAACTCCAAGGTGGAAAAATTTAATAGTTTTATATCCTACTTGTACGATAAATATGTTCCGCTTAGAGTTAAGAGTATCAGGGTTAAACATTGTCCATGCTTTTCTCAAGAAATTAGATCCCTTATTGTGGAGCGCGAGTATTTGTACAGAGAGTGGAGACGACTCAGGACTGTCCGCAAACTCAAATTCAACAGTTTTTGAGTAGTAATGACCTTTTATGTAGATTTCAATCTGGTTTTCGATCGAAGCATAGTTGTGAATCTGCTTTATTGAAGATGTCAACGGATCTTCGAATTGCACTTGATGCAGGCGACGCGTGTCCTCATATCATTATCGGTGGTGATTTTAATATTAATCTGCTGAATGAATACGGCACAAGTTCAAATTTTCTCTCTAGCTTGAGGCAGTTTAATTTAAACGTTGTAAATCATGAGCCTACACATTTCTCTTTTAACTCGTCATCCTTGCTTGACCTTTTCCTGGTTGGTAACCAGGATCTGGTAACTGGGCATAGCCAATTATCCCTTTCTGGAATATCGGACCATGACTTGTTGTTTTTGGGCTACGGAGTGCGTTGTTCCCGGGAACGGACGGGCTCTTCTTTTCAGTTTAGGGACTATAAAAGAGTTAACGTGCCTACATTACTGAATGAAGCTTTTTCTCTTCACTGGGAACACGTCTATTCCCTACCTGAAGTTGACTGCAACGTAAATTACTTTAACACACTTGTGCACTTTGTCTTTTTGAGAGGTACGTCTCGCTTCGAACAGTCAAAGCAAAGCATACTAAAACAAAGCCAATAAACATTGGAAGAGATGTAAGTGTCTCTCTAACTGGGAACGGTTTAGATTGTTGAGAAATGGAGTAACATTGGCGGTTAGGGAGGAAAAAAGGAAGTATTATACCAGAAAATTGAGTGGTGATCTTGGCCCTAAACAGCTATGGAAATATCTGCGGGCAATCGGCATTGACAAGGAACGTGATGCTTGTCCGGATGTGGATCTGCATAGTCTTAATCAAAGCTTCATATCTTCAACCAACTCCAGCCTTATGGTTGATGACATTGAGTTAATCGGTGGGGCAGGGAGCAGTTTCGCGTTTCGTAATATAAGTCACCTGGAAGTTCTATCATCCATTAACTCAATTAAATCTGATTCCATCGGGTCTGACAATATCTCTCTAAAATTCATCAAAATCCTTCTTCCATGTCTCCTTTCGGTCGTTACGCATATCTTTAACTGGAAAAATGCGCTTGTGGTTCCTATTGCGAAGAAGCTAAATCCTGTTCATTATTCTGACTACAGACCTATACGTATACTAGCATGCCTTAGTAAGGCTCTTGAAAAGTTAATGGTAGCTAACATTATTGAGTTTATTGATAAGCGAGGACTGCTGTCTGAATGGCAGAATGGATTCAGACCGAACCACAGTTGCACCACTGCTCTTCTGAAATTAGTCGATGATGTTCGACTGGAAATTGATAGGGAGAGGCTTACTATTCTTTCTCTTCTTGATTTTTCTAAGGCCTTTGATACAGTCAATCACAAGCGTCTTCTTCGTAAGTTAGCGAATCTCTTTTGTTTTGAAACGTCTGCGGTAAAATTGATCAGCAGTTTTCTAGAAGGTCTTCTAAGTCTTCTTTCAGTGTTGGCTGGTGTTCCTCAGAGCTCAATTCTTGGGCCGCTCCTGTTCAGCCTTTACATAAATGACCTTCCCAAGGTACCTAAATTCTCTAAAATCTTAATTTACGCTGATGATGTTCAGATATATCTAAGCTGCCCTCTTGGGTTGACCGAGGACTGTATCTGGTGCATGAATCAGGACCTTCGAGCTGTCTCCAACTGGTCATCTATTAACGATTTAAAACTTAATCCCTCCAAATCTCAAGCTATAGTTTTCTTCAAAAGGTCAATAAACACAGACTCCTTCTCATCTCTACTGATTGGTTCTACATCAATTCCTTTCGTGGTGAATGTAAGAAACTTGGGAGTTATCATGTCTAATTCTCTCTCATGGGCAGATCATGTCAACAGTATTATTTCCAGGGTATATGGTGGTCTTCGAAGATTGTGGTGTGGTGCCTCGTTCGTTCCTGTGAGTGTGCGCTTTGTCTTGGCAAAATCCCTGCTCCTACCCCTGATTACACAGGGCGACATTGTTTGCGGCAGCCTCGATTCGGTTTCGCGAAATAAGCTCAACGTATGTTTAAATTCAATTGTACGCTATGTATGCGGGCTTCGGAAATTTGATCATGTTTCGCAGTTCGTCTATTTGTTCCTTGGATGCTCTTTTTCATCTTTTTTTTTTAATTCTTGGTCATCTTCTTGTAGCCTATGCCTAATTGCTTCTCAAATCAGGCCCTATTATTATAATAATTATTGTATTATTAGTTATTTAAATTTAAATTTATGAATGTGATTTCTTTTCCAACCTTTGCTATGTACAAACATAAAGAAAATTTTCTTATATGTACAATTTTTATTTATAATGAATAAATGAAATGAAAATGAACAATCACCTCATACTAAATCCTAGTAAGTCCCAAAGTATAGCTTTATATGGCAACACAACTCTTAGGGTAAATGAATTACCGTCTGTTATTCTTAATAATGGTGTTTTGCCTTTTGTAACCAAAATTAATAGGCTGGGGATGTTACTGAATACTTCTTTGAGGTGTTGCGATCATATCAGTGCTACTCTTGGAAGGATATATGGTGGATTGAGAAGGCTGTGGTTGTCTGCCGATGTATTGCCTCTTGAAATGCGCTTAAAATTGGTTAGAAGTCTTATTCTGCCTTATTTCACAGTTACCTAAAACTTGACTCAACTTGCAGGCGCAGGGTAGAGGTTGCATTTAATGACTGCATTCGATTTGTTTTTAAACTGAGCCGATCGGATCACATTACTCCCTTGAAGCTTTCTTTACTGGGTTGTAATATTGACGTATACTTAAAGCGTAAGGCCTTATTATTTTTATTTAATTTAATTCATTCTGGAGAACCAATATATCTTGCTGAGCACATTCAACTTTTACAGGTCAGGCTCTTGCCTCCCATAATCCTGCTATTCCGGGACTGGACGTCTCTCCTTCTCCCTCTCTCTCTCTCTCAATGTCCATCGGATGCTCTTTTGTTCCCCATGGGGGATGGTCGGGCTGGTGGTGAACCTGGTAGTGACATTTTCCAGCTATCTGCCGTTCCTCGCCCCAAATTGATTGTTGTCTCTCAACTTACACCTGGTACCTCTTATGTTGCGTTTCCTTGGGTCTAAGGGTATTAACACGTCTGAAGTGTCCTGCAGGAAGATAAGCGAAACTTCAAGGCGCTATACATCTTTCCTGTTGTCAGCTCCTATTCCGGTGGCTGATACTCTTCTTGGGGATAATTTCTGGCCCGTGGATATCTTTTATAAGATCTTCGTACCCCATTCTCACCGCCGTAGCAGGCCAGTAGTCGCTCAGTCTCCCTCTTTTAAAAACCGGATAAGCTCTCTCTCTCTACTATCAAAATGTGTGTAGTGACTCTTTTCAGATTTTCCGCAGGGACAGGTATGCGGATTCGTCTGTACGGGGAAGTGGGGTTCTCATTGCATGTAGAAATATTCTAAATACTACTTTAGTGGACCCTCCGTCTTTTTCTGATCAACTTGGGCAACCTCTTTTCAACCGACTTCCCAAAAACAAAGAGGTTCTAAGTTCGACGCGTATTTTTTTGTTTTTTTTTTTGTCTGACCCGGCATAACTTCATAACGCGGCGACCGATTTCGATGATTCTTTTTTTGTTGGGTAGAGTATGTTCACCGATTGGTACCATGTCAACAAAATTTTTGGTAGGGTGGGGGTGAAACCTAACTTTGTAACGCGTGGACCGATTTGGATGGTTCTTTTTTTGTTGTACAGAGTATAATCCCCCATAGAGGGTAGTCTAATTTCGTAACGCGTGGACCGATTTGGATAATTCTTTTTCTGTTGGGTGGAGTATGTTCCGTGGTTGATACCACGAGAAAAAATTTTGGTGGGGTGGGGGTGGAACCTAACTTTGTAACGCGTGGTCCGATTTCGATGGTTCTTTTTCTGTTGTATACAGTGTCACCCCCCCCCCCCCCCCCCCCCCACCCCCATTGCTAATAGGAGATTAATTTGGTCCTATGGTGAGTGGTGGGGGTGGAGGAGGGAGTAGTCTAACTTCGTAACGCGTGGACCGATTTGGATTATTCTTTTTCTGTTGGGTAGAGTATGCTTCCTGGTTGATACCACAAAAAAAACATGTTGGTGGGGGGAGGGGGAGAGTGGAACCTAACTTGATGACGATAGCTATCTTCTCCATAACTTGACTGAGGGACAATCACTGTTCCTTGACACCTTGGCTAGCTTAGGACTTTGCCAAATGAGCAATGTGAGTAACATTTTGGTGTTCGTAGAGAACTCCACGCTCACTTTTGTTGAATCTAGCCTCTTTCCCTTGACGAATTTGGACATGTTTCACCTTGCCCTGCTTGTCACTTTTCATTGTCCCTCGGACGTGCATGTCGATAATCTAGTTTTAACTGTAGAATGGCCGATTTTAAGAAAATCTTGGGTATTGAGATATCCAGAAACCTTAGCTGGATTGATCACATATTTACTGTCGCTAAAAATGCAATGAAATGCTAGGTTTCCTCTAGAGATGTAAGAAATATTTCACTACATCGGGCTTGGCGCTGATCTACAAGTCCCAAATCAGGCCTAGACTCGAATATAATTCCCATATTTGGTCAGGGCCGCATTGTTAGACAAAGTGCAACGTATCCCAAGCAGCACAACTGGGTTATTACTACGTGTTATAAAGGTTAAAGGGACTTAAAGTCACAACTAGTGACTTCCATAATTACTCCTTATGTAGTTCTGATGATATCGTGGCAACCCATATCCGACTAAGTGGAGAATATATACGACGTCGCCTTGACGTCATACAAGATCATAAAAACCGATATACTACCCTATTACATCTACCTAAAGTTGCAAGAACAAGTAGTATAGTATTCATAAGTAGTTGAACTAACCACATGACGACCATGTTTGTAAGTTATTATTACTTGAATTACGATTCTTGAGACATCATTGTACATATGCATAAATTTTTGTATACAAATGAATGAACACAGTGTTCTATATACATTAGCATTATACATTGTCGCACTTCTACGTTTTCGAGGATGTAAATCAATTTAATAAAAATCTTAAAATTACTCCATAATCCTAAATTGATCTAACATTTTTCGTATAACGTATAGTCAAACGAAGCCTTAATTTCATGTGCCAAGCAATATTTTCTGTAATAATTACTATTGCAGCCCAGTTAAACTCATTCGCCTTAAAATTATATTAATTTTTTGAAATTTTGTATAAATAAAGACATTTTCATATTTCCAATTTTGAATACTTTCTGCTATTAAATATTAAAAAAAGTGTTGTAATTGGATATATTATATTAAAATGGTCAAGAAATGTCAATAACATTATTACATTTGAAATATTTCAGTTTAATTGTCTTTGCAATTAGCTCCTCCATTTTTTGAATTACACATTTCATGTGGTAATTATTACTTTATTAATACCGACATACAACTGCTAACTTTATAGTCGTATATAAGTTTTTTCGCAACCGTTGTTACAACGCAAGTAATGACTTATATTATCAAGTTGTATTATATTATTATAATGTAGTTGGCTTAACTGACTTATGACTTAAATTTTAACTAGTCGTATGTAAATCTTGAAGTAGCCAGTATGAATAGAATTACAACTAGTCTGTAGGAAGTTGTATATTAAGTTCTTACAACAATATACTAACTAAAATGACAACAACATAACAACTGGCACCTGATTACCGATATCCGACAGTTATACAACTTTTCGTGAAATAATAACTTTAAAGTCGTACAAAAGCAGTTGCCCCGACGTCCTATAGATTATGGTAAGACTTTGTGCTACTTGGGATGACTATGGAGCATCGACGGAATGTCGGCTGTCTCTCACTCTTCTATCGCTATTTCCACGGCGATTTGTCTAACGAAATTGTTAGCCTGATATATTGTAGACACATCACAACGCGCGATACAAGAGCTTCATGTCGCTCAAACCCCTATACTCTCCAGTTCAAATTCGGACATACCGTCTTTCGGCAATCTTTTCTAAGCAGAACAACACGAATGTGGAACAGTTTACCAGCTTCTGTTTTTCCCTCGTCTTATGGGCCCTAAACTTTCAAGCGAGGCGTACATCTACATCTCTTTCACTCAACTCCTGAATCCATTTCCCTTATCCTTATTTGCCAAGGCTGTGCTTTAGCATCATAGGGCATCCCCTGAGCTTTGGCATTATCATATAAAAAAAAATTACATCCTTGGAGCCTTTATTGCATCGCCAACTCCTTATATGCTATCAGTTGCAGGAGTCTTTTCTGCCAGTATTCTTCTTTGGCAATTATCTTCTCTTCTCTGCTAGCACAGTGATGTAGTCACGTCACATCATTTACTTCTTTGGACGACTTTCAGCAGAGAATGATATGCAGTTCTGAAATGTTTGTTAATAATATCGATAGTAGAATTACTACGGTCTTTAATCTCCTTGCGTTCTTATATTTAGGATCATGTGGCATCATGGATTCATGGAGGTCTTTCGCTCTCTAAAAGTCCCAGGTATTCTGTCACACTGAGTCGACGATGTTAAGACATCTGCTTTTATGTGCTGCGGATGTTCGATCTTTTAAGCCCCTGCAAATTGAGCAATGGCACATTAGATGTCGCATTACGTGGTCGTAATACTACCATGAATAAGCGTAACTTTACTGTTATTAGATGATGATGGCTGCCAATATAATCACTGCATTTTATGCCGTTTCTACAATTTTTGAAACAGCCATATTAACGATTTTGTTCTCAGTCCTGTCATTTGGGGAAATTCAAAATTGTCAATAGCATTTTTTGCGTTCCTATTTCCGAATACAAAGCTTCCCATTACATGTTTCAGGCGGATGTTGTTTGAACCAATCTTTGCGTAGACATCCCCATATCTTTTTTGATGTTCCCTTTAGAAGCCTTACCAAAGGTTTCTCTGCGAATTTTGTAGAAGGCCTCCTTAGTAGTTACAACTGTTGTTGGGCACACATTAAGACTACACCTGCTTTTTCCTGGCCAGAGTATTGTAGTATGGTTTTAGGTGTGGGTGACATAAACTCTCCATCTAGGTTCGCTTAATTCTAAAATGTTTATTTTATTCTGGGTCATTAACGTATATCCTACTACTCGTTTCGTGTGTTGGGGTTGGTTTTTAGATTTACAGATTACAAGCCTTGTTATCCTATCACAGGAGAGAGGTGAGCAACCTGAGTCGTGGGAATCACAGAGTGCATTTGTATAGCGCATAGGCCCTCTGTAAGGCGAAATGTTCTTTTTCAACCGGAGTTAGGACCGGCTGGAGGCTTCTTTAGACTAAATTTCAATTAATCTCTTTTTAACCCTTCTCGTGTAAAACCGTAAATATAAGTAATTTTGTTCTCATATCAGGATTCTTCAAAGAAAAAAATGTTTTTTTAATTTGGTCTAAAATTTAGTCTAAAGTAGGGAAATGATGTTGGAGTTTTCTTTATCCTGTAATAGTGAGTTAGTATACGAATCTATTTTATCTTTAGCTACACTCCGACTTCCTACAGTCAACTACGTGAAAAGCAATACAAATATAATAAAATTGTGGAAAATCAAATCGAAAAAATTACAAAAACTCGTTTAATCACTGTGAGTGCTTCGAATACCTGTAGGCATATGAATCGGGATATTTTCACCTGAAAACCAGGAAGGATTCCAATTGAAAGATAAACCCTCGAAAAAGTGTTTATTCTCGACTACGTCCACTCTCGAAACTCCATTCATTGTCCGACGGGGTTGAAATGTTTCAATAATCCCGGATAACGATTTCACCGCTCTTTTGCTAACCCCATAAACCCTTTCGTTAGACGGTTAACACCGATCCAACTAAAATTGGTCGAGAAATTGTATTTGCATGAGAAGCGATGCTAAGGGGAAAGTTGCAAATTCTCCGGATATTAAAAGGGAAGTAATTAGTTTGCCGTCTGGATCTGAGGTTCTTGTTGGTAGGTACTGTCCATAGTACATCGTTTATGCTCTTCGCTACACTCCTCCACGTGAAATTGGATATTCGACGAATTTCGTTTCAGATCAGAGGTATGCGCTTGGGATAGGTGTTACGATAGAAAACAGAAGTGGTAGATTGAAATTTATCAGTACAAAAGAAGTCCTCAGCATCGGGAATTGAACTCAATTTCCAAATGGATGGTAAAGAGGTTATCAAATTAGCATTTTTATAGACCTTTTAATTCATTTAAGTGTTTTATTAGTGTGGGGGCCGAAGAGCCCTAAGCAAACATTTTTGGAAGTAGGAATTCATTTCGGGTAATTAAAATGTAGGTGGCAATTAGAAGATGGTTGTAACTGGCTCCTCGCTTTGCTTATTTGTGGGTAGACCCAATTAAAACGAAACTTGCAATAGGTTGTTTCTTTAACTGGTCATTTGCATTTATAGCATTTTTTACAGTTTTCGTGGGTGTGAAGGTTTCTCAAGAAAAAGTAAATTACCTGAATCGCAAAAGGCTACTAATTCTAAGTAAATATTTGCAAAAGGAATTTCGTTTCTCGCTGATTAAAAGAGTTTAGCAACATTTTCGACTTAATTGGGTTGATGACGAAAATACCACCAAAAAGTTTAGCGAAAATGAATCGTACCTCAGACTACGGAACTGGAAAATACATTTCCAAAATTGAATGGTTTGATACGTTTTAACAGTGACAAGGGACATCTTAATTGCTCGATTAAAACAACGGACTAGTTAGTATTCATCTCAGTGATAATCTTAAAAGTCACGTGCCGCACTCCATTGTAATGAATCTATTTAAAATCCTCGAACGCGTGTTCATGTAACTCGAACCTTAAGCTTAGTAGGTCATGAGGGACTCACAGAGCTCTCTCACATGATTATCAAGGGAGCACATAAACCACATGCTCCTTTGCTTAGTTCATACAGATCTCATTTCATTGCTACTAGAGATTGGCTACTCGTTCTCGAGTTACAAAAGAGACAACCCCTAGATAAGAAAAAAAGCTGAAGACAACTAAAAATCGAATTTTGTTAAAATTTCACTCACGAAGTCGACAACAGAGTCACAGGGAACGTGTTCCCATCACTAAGGGGATCGTGACACTACTTTGCTTGAACACTATCAAACTGTTATGTCTGGGGGTCGAGAAATGTTATAAATTCAAAGGAGGGCTCAACTGTGCACCCCTGCACTTAAAGACAGTTTGATAGACACTTTATATCAAGGCCATACCGTCGGTTCTTGAATATGAACACCATTGACGAGCCCCATTCAATTCGCAGAGATCGCAAAGAAACCAAGAACTTGAAACAAGTGACACTAAGGAGATGGCGAAGGCCCTAAAGGGATAAATATTTTTTTTTCGCTTTCTCACTCCTCTCCTCGCAGCACCCCACCACTTCTTGACATCCCTGTAAGATATTTTACGTGACATGCATTTACGGATGAAGCCTGATAGGATGATATCTGAACGGAAAACTAAGTGCCCTGCTAGCTATGAACAATTCCCTTCGGTGAAGGATAAAAGGGAATAACATCTCGTTACAAGTACCTTCAAGTATTTTCTAGAGGTGCTTTAAATTCGTCTTATTTCTCGCATTACTGCTCAAGAGTACCATCTTCCTTAAGGTTAGATTAAACTGATAAAATTTTTAAAACCCTAAACACAGATGCATTGCAATGTGGAGTTGGATTACGTTTTTAATTTGCTTAAAGACTTTTAACGGCTAAAGGTGAGATTATATTTCAAAGGGATTTACTTAGGGATTATTTACGAACAAAACGATGCATTTCTTTGAATTGTTTGTAAATTATTTAATTTTTCAAAGGGGTATTTCAGTGAAATGGGAGATTTAAGGCATTCACGAGAGCTTGAATGTTGGTTTTTATTTCTCATTTGGGGTGCGATAAGTACCTGAATGGAAGGAAACATAATCCACTATTTCTTTAAATTAAATAATTTGTCTGCATTCCTGTAAATGCTTTTTAAAAATAATGTTTTGTATGGGTTTGGCTTACATAAAGTGCTAAGTACAAACGATGAAAATAAATGTATTAGATGATGTCCAAATGAGACCAACCGCTGCCATTAGCGTTCAGCAGGTAATTTAAGAGGCTTTATATAATTATTTTTTCTCATATGGTGTACTTTTGGGGTCAATTTCAAGTCCACTTTTGTTATTATTTTATTTATGTCAATGAAAATATTGAAGTAGGCATTTAAAATGGTTAAGTGGTAAGATACAGTTTTATTCAGGTTCACGGTCCAGGTAGTACTAAAAGGATCTGTTTTGATATGATAATTTGTAAAACCCAAATGTTAAGTTTGCAGGATGACCTCTTTTCACTTACCATCAAAGCAACGACCTTTCGAATTAGAAGGTGTACTTAACCTGGCTGTTTTAAATTCAAACCAACTGTCTGCCCATGCTGCAGTTATTCCTGTAATCATTAATTGCTGATTAATACAAAAAGAAAAAGAAATAATCAAAAATAGTCAGCAAAATAAATGAAACAGAAAAAATGAAAAAGATTCAAGAACTGATCACAATTTTATCAAATTATTTATACTACAAATATTCAAAAACAGCATGCAACTAATAAATAGTGCAATCTATATCTATTACGACGTTTTGAAGTCGGTGGAAATTAAACAAATAAAACAACTACCAAACCACAATTGAAGATAATACATAAAACTACCTGAACGTTTCAGCTCTACGGATCATAAGGAAGGACGATAATTAAAAATTATTTTATGCTTTTTAGCGCTTTTTGTGAAGGGTTGGTGAAAGAACTGAACCCTGAGGTACACCGTCATTTATTTCGTAGGATGCAGATGTAACGCCGTCAATAACTACACGGATTGAACGGCCTGACAAAAAGCTCTATATCCATTTAACGAGGGTTGGGTGCAGACCAAATGTTTGAAGTTTGGCTAAAACGGCAGCATGCCAGACTCTATCAAAAGCCTTTGAAATATCAAGAACGACGATTTCGGACTCACCGAAATTATGGAGACAATGATTCCAACGCTCCGTTAGAGCCGTTAGTAAGTCTCCGGTTGAGCGGGCAGCGCGGAAACCGTACTGGCAATCGTTGATAAGATGGTTATTTTCTAGATATTTCAACAACTGAGAGTTGATGAGTGATTCAAAAACTTTGGATATGATCGAGGTTAGTGCAATTGGTCTGTAGTTAGAGGGGTCGCATGCCTCTCCTTTTATAAGTATCGGCTGGACATGAGCAAGTTTCCATACACTTGGAAATATTCCTGTTGAATATGACAGGTGAAAAAGTTTGCGCAGAGGTTTAGCCAAAGCAGAGGCGCAGCATTTTAAAACAAGGGGCGTGAAACCATCAGGCCCAGTAGCTTTGGACACGTCGAGTTTCGAAAGTACTCTAAAAACTTCCCGAGTGCGAAAGTGTAGCGGCTTTTGCCTAGTAATGCACTGTGATGGAGATGGAAGTGGCTGCGATGATGGTGGCAAGTACGAGTTAGCAGCAAAATTAACAACAAACAGGCTGGCCTTGTCCAATGAGTCAGTAAAAACATTCCCATTATAAATGAGTGGTGGTGTTGACGAACAGGTGAAATTGTTCTTTACGGTTTTTACTAGAGACCAGAAGCCCTTACTACCCTTTTGAGTAGCAAATACCTTCCGTCTGATGCTCTGGTCGAAATTGAACTTAGCCCGGCTAATTGCTGAATTGCAAATATTCCGCGCATCTCTATAGATACGCCTCAATTCCTCTGAAGGGCACAATTTATATGCCTGGAAGGCTGCTTCCTTCTTTTTAATGGCTGCGTAACAGTCATTATTGAACCAATTGGTGTTAGTTAGTTACCCAACAGAAGAAGAATCATCGAAATCGGTCCACGCGTGACGAAGTTAGACTACCCCCCCCCCCCCCCCCCCCACCTGGTAAATATCACACTCTATACAACAGAAAAAAACCATCCAAATCGGTCCATGCGTTACAAAGTAAGGTCCCCCCCCCCACCTGTTAAATATCACACTCTATACAGCAGAAAAAGAACCATGCAAATCGGTCCATGCGTTACAAGGTAAGGTCCCCCCCCCCACACAATCACCCCACCACAATTTTTTCCTCGTGGTATCAAACAAGGAACATACTCTACCCAACAGAAAAATAATTATCTAAATCGATCTACGCGTTACGAAGTTAAGTTACCCCTCCCTCCACCTAGGCCAAATTTTCTTCTCCTATGTATTAGAAATGGGGGATAATACTCTGTACAGTAAATAAAGAACCATCCAAATCGGTCCACGCGTTACAAAGTTAGGTTTCACCCCCCACCCCACGACAATTTTTTTTTCATCAAAGGAAAAAAAAAAGAAGAAAACAGGAGAGGACTTACTGAAATCAGTAAAAATTCAGTCCAGCTATTTACCAGACTCGATGGCAGAGATGCAGAAATTTGAAAACTCAAATAAGTTCATGGTAGTTGATTTGCCCTTTACAAAATCGTGTCAAACACCAGAAACCTCTCATGGAAACCAATCAGATTGAAGTGACCAAAACCCAAAATTTTAACAGATGGCGGTAAGTCGCCGACAAAATCAGCGGTTCCGTAGATAGGCTAGACAGTCCTGAATGTAGCACAGTTTGTTAACCCCTTTTGTATTATAGTTTGCTATTTTCAGATTTTTTTTTTAGCCCAACGGAACTCGTTTAGTAAGCTAAAAAACTTGCATATCATAGCACTTATTAATATACTACTTAATATGTTTCTGTATCTAGAAAGGAGAGGAGAAGTGTCTGTCTTATGTCTTCTTATTAGAAAAATTTTTAATCCTTACAAAATCTCTTTCGACTCGGCTGCTTAAGTGGAAGAGTAAGTTATGGTAACCTAATAGTAGCTTAGACTCCTTCTCTTCTCTCATCGCTAAATCTTCTAATAAACCATGCATTTTATCTATCTATCTATCTATCCTGCTGTCTAAATGTGGTCTGGGTACAAATCCGGACAGAACAGAGGAGGCATTAAGTTCCTCCTTTTAACACTCAAAGTAAGGTCAACGTAAAACGAAGTGAACAAATTAAATATCTTGGCTCTGTGCTGCCTAGGAAACGTAGCTGGAAATCTAACATTTATGAAAGAGTACGCAAAGTGGCGGCTGCATATTTCTCATGCCAAAGGATAATAGGCAAAAGATGATGATAGGATAATAGGCAAGAGATGATTGATTAGATTTGGAGGTGTGAGGTTCTCAAGCGCCGCGGCCACTGGGGCCTATTGTGCTAACCCTCTCAACTCCTTATAGTAAGCCGGTCCCTCCGAAGAAGTTCAACAGCTCCCGCAGTTGGCAGTCATTCAGCCCGCTCGGTACCAGGGTTGGTTTCCCGAATAGGCTAAATCTGCTCCTGGCTACTGCAGGGCATTCACATAGCACATGTAATGGGGTCTCATCCTCCTCCAGACAGAGTCTGCAGGTGGGGTCGATGGCTCTGCCTATCCTCACCAGGTGCTTCCTTAGCTGACAGTGGCCGGTAAGTAGGCCTGCAAGAGTTCTAACAGCCGACCTGCTCAGCTTGAGGAGCTCCCTGGATCTACCCGGCGACGGTGAGGGCATAAGGCTTCTTGAGTGAGCGCGCCCCTCAATATTGTTCCAATACAGCCTATGCCCCTCATTTGCGCGGTTTGCTATTAGCAATATTTATTTACTTACGGCGTGGTCATCTGGTGGCCCTACTGGAAAAATTGACCCATAAGAAAGCAGTAGAGCAAGTACAGAAAATAGCATCACTAATTATTACAAGTACCCTCGGAACAACAACCTCTAGACTCCCAAATATCATCCTCTACCTAACGCACGCTGGTGGAACTTTTCGGGAAGCAAACCGCATCCTCAATTCTTTCAACTCCTTGTACTCATTTATTTCTACTCAACAGGAATAGGAGAAAAAGTTATCATCGAATGACTTTTGTAGACGTCGCTTAAAAGAGAAAGCTGGTAACGATTCTTTATCTCCAACTGCAACTACCCATCTATAGCCAATCGCAGCCTGTTTTTAGGTTTCACTTTTTTAGAAATCTAGCTAAACGGGGATCTGCTGATATCTAGGTCCCTGATATCGATTCATTAGGGGTCCGAAGTGGTTTTAGGTGTTTATTAATGGAGGCGGGAATCTAGCCACCACTTTGTGGCAATATCAATATTTAAATATATTTCGACTCTACAATTATTGCAACTTGACTATTTCCAGCAAGCATTCTAGACTTCTGGCAACACTTTGTTGGTTAAGCTTGACGGACTCAATATTATTGGTGAAAAACTCTTGTTATGGTTGTTGTTCTAGCTGGTCTTTCAAGCTTTTACGTTTTCTCCGGAGTTTGTCCCAAGATTGTTATTTATTTTATTTTATCTAAGCTGCTCACAAAACCACTTTCATATTTGTAGAATGGATTGATAACCAATCTAAACATAAATTTTCATTTATATGGGCCCTGTACCTTCCTTGGCTTCACCATCTCTTATAAATTGGAACTTTGACCGATACAGCAATTTTAAACTTCTCCTTCTCTTAATGTGTACTGTGAACTAGTATAAATAATTAGACCGTTATTATTTATATTTCTTCTCTATGTACTCTATACTCTATGCAATACTTCGAAATCTTACTAAATTATTGAAATTGGATTTTTGTTATTTTGCTTTTTATATTAGTTTTTCGCGGATTGTCTAAGCATATGACTTTCCAATAACGAAGTATTCTATTGCACCAAGTTTCTATTAGCATTTAATTCTATTATATCTCTCTCTCCCTAGTTTCAATAACTTTTTGTGGGTCATGGGGTGAGAGAAGAACTTAAAGTGGATTCCGAACCATTGACATTTTCGTCGTCGGTGGAGTAAGTGTAAACGTGTTGGCCTACCAACGGTCCCAGGTTTGAATACCGCCGGCGGCGACCTATGGTTATTTTCTGCTGACAACAGATCACTATAAAATAAGGCCATGTGGTTTGTAGAGAAAATGCCAGTAATTCTGTAATACTGCTTTAAGAGACGGAGTTGGATCAATTCGTTGAGCCGCACGACCACCATTCGATGGGTCCCGGGTTCGAGACCAGGTTTCCCCGTGAGCTTTTATTAAGAAATTAAAATAATTCACTCCGTCTCTGGGCTGTTGTCTAGCTCGCAGCAATGCAAAAACAGGACTTTCACGTTTCCCCACTTCCGTTACCCTAATTCCCTTCCGGCCAAAACCATGCTAACGCATCAAAGGGTTGTCCCCTGGGATTTGGCCACATCGTATAAAAAAAATCATAGAATAGAATAAGACACTAGCGGAAGTACTTAACGAGGGATTACCACAGGGATCGATTCATGTTACACAATTTTTTTTCCATATACTAGTTATTTTCCGAAAATGGTCGTAGAGATTCTTAAATGCATTTAATTACCTTTCTCTTATCCTTAATTCCTTTCCTGCTAAGGCTGTGCTCAATAGTACTATAGAGTGTCGTCTGAACTCTGACGTTGTAATAAATAAATAAATTAAGCGTTTTAGTGGATTTAACAAGTGAAGTCTTTATTAGGCGATCGATAAATTTCTAAGTTAGCCTGTTTAGACCAATTACGAAATGTCTAAAACAATTTGTAGTTCTCTTGTATATTGAAAAGTTCGTCGTCACTAAATTTTGAAGATTAGATTATACAATATTACCATATTTCGCAAAATGATGTATATTTGCTGGTCTAAGTTAACGAACATATAAAGTTATATGTAAATTTAAATATCTATTCTGGATTTAATTGAAAAAGGCTTAGACAGGTTTACAAGCACAATAAGTGAAATCAGACCATGTCGCTCTAGTTGCCACCTCACAAAGTAAATTCATGGCAATGGCTAGAGCGTTGCTTTTACTTATGAAGCATATATCAATCTCAAATTACTTTCTACAATACAATGTTTTTCTGAAAGAAAGTATGCAGTAAAAACTCAACTCAAAGTAACATAAGGCAGCAATTCAACAGATATAATGACTTGGAATTTAATTCAATGAACGGCAAAGGAAAATAAACTGAATGACTCACACCTTTCCAACGATAATAACAAAAACTGGAAAAACCGAAGTGAATAAGTTATTTTGAAAGTCGGATTATTTTCAAAAAAATAAAAAAATAAAACATAAACCTTACCTTGCTGGTGCCATGAAAAGCGTGTACATTTCACAAAGAGAGATCCCTTTTTCCTGAGTTTCAATTCATTGTAAGAGCTTGCTTACCCGATTTTATAAGGTTCCAATTATATCCTTTCAGTTCATGATTTAATAACCTTTCTAGACTCTCCTTTATGTAAGCGAGAGATATCCGCTCCTAAAAGAGTCCTTTTGAACTAACTGTGCTTGTACCATTGCTACCTATTCAGGAGTTGTTTAATGCTGAAACGATGCAGAAGCAAAAGTGTAGTAAAGGAGCCCAGAATCTGCGGTATTGATCACATTTTAATGACGTGCCCTGGAAATGCAGCAGACGCCCGTAGGGAAACAGATAGATGAAATTGTGTCAGCGCGTCCTTGTTATTTAAAAAAAAATTTCTTTAAATCGTGTAAAATTCATTGATTTAAAAGAATCCCACGAAAAAGGATATATTTTTAAAACCTTTATATTTTTATTTTTGCGATAGCCCCTTTTCTATGGCTTGCATAACATCATTTTGAGGTAGGGAGGGGTTAATGCGAACACTTTTATATCAAAGCCTTTTACTGGTGTGCTTTTGGCTGGAAAGTAGGTGCATAATGGGATCGGGCTTTTAACAGCGAGTCGAGTTTTCATATTAATTTTGAATTGCAAAGCCGTTGAGTACTTCTACTTACAATTAACCTAAATTTTCATTAATTGCGAGTAGAGAGGGAGAATTACAGTAAATTTAATTAAAAAATTTCGGTGAAGGCAACCTACTGTTTTGTTACGTTTATTGCCATCAAAATTAATTGGTGATAATCCCTTGATGGAGAATTGCTTTATTATACCAATGTGTATCAATGGGAGTCCCTGTAAATTCTTTAAATATAGTAAATAGTTCAAACCACAAAGAGATTTATAATTCGGCAACTTGTCTTACTATCCTTAGTCCAGGACTTGTTGAATGAGGGTTACTGCTCAATTCGCAATGGCGTTTTGATTGCTTATTTGTCCTAGCAAAGTTCAGGTAGGAAATAGTCTTGGACAAATTATTTGTGTAGAATATCCCCAGACATATCGATATTTACAAGACTTATGGCGTACGATGTGGGGATATTGTAAATATAGAATCCAGCTAAGAATAGAAAATAAACCTTTTTGCACAAAAATTGTATTTTTCAAAACCTTGACAAAGTATTTTGAAGTATTTTATCACGAGTCTTTTTAAAATAATTACTCTATTAATCCAATTGACAGCGTCAGAGAATTGGGTACCAGAGATGAATAGTAAGGAAGCCAAAACGGCACCCGGTGGTACTCCTAAATAAAGAAGTTGTATTTTGAGGTAAGATTGCAAAATCTTGGTTTGTGGATAGAAAAACATTAAAATGGTTAATATACGATATGTGGCAATTAAGTTCCGGGAATTTAGTCATAACTCAGGGACGTGCAACACTGCGTTGTTCGTCAACATCTGTCTAGAGAGGTGGACTCTTCCTTTCAGTTTCCTGTTTCAGTCCAAGGCTGAAGTCGACAGCACGTTTAGTGTGTTGTGTTTTGTGCGTATTTTGCGACAGAGACTTTTTAGTGGCGTCGTAAAAATGCTTGATTCACATTACAAGCAACGTGTTGTGATTCAATTTTTAGTCAAATCTTGCGAAAAACCTTTGAAAATCCTCCGAAAATTGCAGGCATTGTGTAGGGAGACGAGTAGTCCTCGAGCAGCTGCGGGCACGCGTTTTCCGTGTGCGACCCGAACTCACCGAGAACGGTTGGATTTTGCAACACGACAACGCGCCGGCCCATTCCTCGTTCATTGTGCAAGAGTTTCTGGCGAAAAAAGACATTCCAACGTTGCCGTATCCACCCTGTGCCCTGATTTGCCCCCTGCGACTTTTTTTTGTTCCTTAAGATAAAGTCACACCTCATGGCGGCGTAGAGGAAGTCAAAGAGGCTGTAACCGTGGTGCTGAACGGGTTAACTTCGGAGGTTTACCAAAAGTGCTTCGAATCCTAGGAGCAACGTTGGAATCGTTGTGTAGAGTTAGAGGGAGACTTTGTGAAGGTCGATAATAACATTTTGCGAGAAACTTAATTTGCTTGTTTTTTATTGACAAATTCCCGAACCTTGCGTGACACACCTCGTATTGCTAAAAAGTAAGGTTACCAAAACGGTTCCTTTGAATCTGCATGGCAGTGCCCTTGTAGATCGTAAAATCCTATGGGACAACCCTTTGATGCGTTAGCATGGTTTTGGTCGGAAGGGAATTAGGGTAAGGGAAGTGAGGAAACTTGAATGTCTTGTTTTTGCATTGCTGCGAGGTAGACAGCAGCCCAGAGACGGAGTGGATTATTTTAATTGCTTAATAAAAGCTCACGGGGAGACCTGGTCTCGAACCCGGGACCCTGGCATGGTGGTCTTGCGGCTCAACGAATTGATCCAACTCCGTCTCCAACGGAGACGGGCAGATAAACTGAAGCGGTATACTGTGTTATTTTTTGAAAATGAGGTTCTACTAAAGTGTTATTATACAACTAAAGTGTTATTATACTATGATTATGTTTATTAAAGAAGGTATCATAAATGACAGCGAATAAATACTTAACGTAGGACATTGTTAGTCATCCTCAAAACGAGATTATGTTGCCGTAAATAAATGGTAGCAAATAAACCGTTAATGTACAGCAGAAATATAAGGGGTCTAAAATGGCAGCCTGTGGTATTTCTCGAAAAATGGGGTTTATAATGAAATGTGTTTGGAGAATCCAAATCTACGCCATTAGAGATGTGAGCGTGCAAATTGTTAATAGGAAATATATAGAATATCTTGTAATAGAGGCTGCAAAATGATTAAAAAAACATTGCATTAAACTAAATAATTAATTAAAGCCTAACAAGGTCAGCAAAAAATTCGTAGACAGAACATAGCCCATTTCTAATTTTGTTAATTGTTTTGAAAGATTCCATTATATCCATATAAATAGTGAGAGACTAAATGTGCCTCGTAATTACAAAACAAGCGAGACTGGAATGGTGCTATTGAAAAGATTTATTTTATACGTTCCTTAAATGAATACATGTGTCCCAATTTTCTCCTTAGAGAATTTACCAACAATTCAAAGAACCTTTTCGTCCCATTTTGTGTTGATTTCAATACATATAACTGCTAGCCAAAAGTACACTTAAGTGAAAGTCTACAACGTACGTAAGAACCACAAATATTTAAGCGAAGGAAGTCCATGAAATCAAGACATAAATTCTTTTGGTGCTCGAATGAATGATATAAAACCAGCTCAATGGCACATTGCCGACAGACCATTCATTCCCATGAATTAAGGCAAAACCCTGAAAAGATATTTATCTTGTTCCAGCGCACTATGATATCCCTATATCGCATACCAAAGCTTGCCCTTTTGTAACCAGATAGATGACATTCCCCAACGAGAACAATCGCAACAAATGCCGAGAGCTTTTCACAGATTCAAATTTACATAATCCCAAGCTTAAAACTTTAAAGTAGTGCCACCAACACACATTAGACGTTGATAAATACACTTTTTGGCAAAATTTCAACAGTTGTAAATCCTTCTACTCTGAAACTGAGTTGGATATTTTCATGCTATACCTTCCCGTCCACCTAGAGGTCAAGCGGGATACCACCGAATGCTTGTATTATTTGTATCAAGCCTAGGCTCTAAGGCAGAATATATTCTTCTTCCTTTTTGAAATGTTTCCCCCCCCCAATGGTCATAAATCCTACACAAATTTGTGCCCAAAGTTTGCAATATTTGTTAAACGGTGCCACAAGATATGGATTTTCTTTTGGCGCTGATCGAGGTACTGCCAATTGTTGTTCGTGTCCTTCACGTCGGTCTCCATGCCAAATTATCAAAGTTGTTAATGTTCTCTCCAGCTATCTTTCGTTTACAGACCTGAGTATTATATAGTTAAGCTGTACACGGTTGTCTGATGGAGTCCATGTCATCTCAGTTAGATTTGCATTTATTTTATGCCTGTTATAAAGTTCTTCTATAGGGAAATAGTGAATTATGAGTTTCGTGATTTTACCTCGACGAATGGGTGAAAGCATCTTATTTTTCGAAAACGATTTGCAAGATGAAGCTGGTAGCGGTTTAGAACTGATATTAAATCTTAGCTCTAAGAAATGATTCGTCATTCTGCTTAGTACATAGGAAAACACCCTATGACTTAGAAGTGTTAAAATGTTCATTTGCCGTAATCGAAAGTGAATGGTACTGTACAAACGAACTCACATTGAATTTTTCGTGTTACATACATGTTTAAATTGGCCTATTGGTTCATCCTAGTTAATAGAAGTGTTCCATGAAAGCGGTTGGAATGAAAGCGAAACGTCTGAACAAGCGTTATTTGTTCCTTTATTAAATTCTCACGCTCCAGATTCCAGTAGTGATCATTCTTCAGTAGGCAATAATTGGTGTCGGCAGTGGTGTCGGCCTTCCATTCCGAAGGTCCCAGTTTTGAATCCACCCGCGTCGGCTCATAGTTGTTTTCTGCTGACAACAGATAACAAAAAAAAAGGCCATTGAGTGTTGTAGAGTAATGCTGAGGGTAATCCACCTTAAATATTCATCCACTTGTAATCGTTGTCGCGAATGGGATGAGGTTTTTCTCCCGCCGTATTTCCGACAAAGGGATTTGGGAACTAGAGAGAATAGTTGATATTGCAAAATCAGGTTGGAGAAATACTGTAATTGGATCATTATATAATTTAAATAATTCAACTCGGCCTCTCTAACCTTTCTCCAGAGCTGCACGGACTCAACACGCCTTCGGCAATCCATTTCATGAAAAAACTGACAGTTGTCGTTATAAGTTATAAGTGGATTTCGAACCACTGACGTATTTAGTACTACTTCTGAACTGGATCCACAGATTTCACGTTGATTATAAGCTACATTCCGATATTTCTATTAGCTTACCAAACATCCATTCATAAATCATCAAGACAGACATCTCTAAAGCAAGAAAAACTCAACTGTCAACTGATTTAAAGTTTAGAACATCTAAAATGGATAGAGAACCCAGTGAAGAGTATAAAACCATGCTTCGAAAGCGTCTTGCAGAAATCCACCAACTGGTAAGAAAGAACCGGAAAACATCTAGCGATAGAATGAAGACTCGATACGAGCTCAGCTAATTTTAGCAGGTTTACGGGAGGCAAACCCGTTTGACTGTGCAATCCCTGTTGACAAAAAGTAAAATCACCAAAGCTTCTACAGTACTAGGATGAACTCGACCAGATTCTTACGCGCATCAATGATGTGTTCTACAGGGTACGACAGTGATCGAAAGCGAGAAAGGAGATCATTCACAGATATAGGAACTATTCAAGAAGTACAGTTTTAAGAAGGGATAGCATAATGAGCATATAATACGTGATGAAAACGAAATCAAGCAAATGCAATACGCATATCCCAAATTTCGGAAATCAGAAAGTCATCAGATGCCGTAGGAAGTAGAGATGGGTAACTCAGATCTGAAACGGGTCAAAGATCCGGCTGACTAATGAGAATGAGCGCTCATAAGAAAAGAATGAAAGAAAGAGGAGGACATGAAAAAACAGAAAAACCTGGAACTAAAAGTTCTAAGAACTACAACTGAAGCGAACGCAACACTTACGGTCTTCTCTCTAGTGACAAAATGTCTCAAGTTGAAAATTTTCAGTGACTCTTTTGAACCGACTCTTGGAGCCAGCTCTTTTAAAAGAAGCAGATCCGAAGAGCCGGTGCGTTCAAAAGATCCGTTTTTCCCATCTCTAGTAGGAAGTCAAGGTCGACTCGAAACTGTGGTGTGGAAAAATGAGTAACGGAAATATATAAAACTAAGTGGCTGAAGTTTCAAGAATTAGGCTAAGTAGCTACTGAATCGGTTAAGAGGTAATTTGTAATAAGTGAAGAAGTGAGAAGAATTTGAAAAGTGAAATGAATAAAGACTGTGAACTTTTATTCATAAAAATAAGTGCATTAATAAATCCACCGAATTTGGAGAGTCCCAACTACGTTACTATCCGTTGGCTCGAATGGAGTATATTCTTTTAGCCGACAATTACTATAAACGCAGTATATTGTATATTCTGATCTTCACCTATAAAAGAGAGGTTAAGAATTAATCGTCCTTAATCTCTTACCAACTAACAAACACACCGTCGACGATTAGTAGATTGCGATAGAGCTCTTTTAAAGCTCATTTCATTTGCTCTAATAGTATTAAGCCTTGTTAATGGAAAATAAACCGGTTGTATCTCGGAAAAAGACTTCTCCAATAACTCGATTGTGTGGTAATAGAAATCTATTTTTGTCCTCTGCGACATCTCTTCAACTTCACCACTGCCGGCAGATCGGATTCGGATTGGTAGAATCCCTTTTTCCTGTAGCACTCTCTATTTAGTCTCTCTTCCTTTATCAAAACACTTTTGAAGTTATTACCATCACAAAGGAGCTGATTCCAACGTTTACCCATTACAGCCCGGGCATAGTATCCTCTTATTCATTAGGCAATTACGCTAGCACTTTACGTTATCCATTTGGTTTTAGGATTGCTACAAGGGATCACAACACCATCATAGCAAGAGCATCAATTACTTGTAGAAGGTCCTTGTATCTCCGGTTGCCATAAAATTGAATACCGAGAAGCATTCAAATTGAAAAGCATCAGACAAGGAGCGAACTCTCTGCGGAAATAATCTACAGGACATATCCATGCATGCATTGAACTAACTTCGACATGAACCAGAATTCTCTAGAATTGTACCCAGCAGTGTGTATCGCATTGCATTGCATTGCATTGCATTGCTCATAAAATGGAACATTCCATATGCATCCCAATCGAGGTGCATCCTTTTATCTCGGCATTCACATAAACTCGTAAAATTTACTTAGCAGGAATTGAACGTAAACTTTAGTTGGAGAGATAGTACCAACGTTTTGGACCCTTCCAAACCGGATAGTTTCTAAATAAAGTTCAGTCAAGTCGAGTCGAGGTTTGCCACCCGTGGAGCATCTATTTCTGGTCAATGTGTTTGTGCACTTTTCAATTCATTTAACTATTCAGTGTGGGCATTCAATTTACGGAACTGCCTAATAGTTTCGATTGTGAACTTGTTTTCCAAACTGTCTGTTTTCATAAAAGCCGGCGTAATTGCACCTTTCCGGTTAAGATTACTTTTGAAACTGTAATCTAAGATCTTACAGGACTAGTGACAGGTTTCTAAGTGATGCACTCTGCAGGTGCTGTAAATGTATGAATGCGGGCTTAAAGAACCAATTC
This sequence comes from Leptarthrus brevirostris, assembly GCA_964036015.1. Lineage (NCBI taxonomy): Eukaryota > Metazoa > Arthropoda > Insecta > Diptera > Asilidae > Leptarthrus > Leptarthrus brevirostris. The sequence goes on from OZ038373.1 coordinate 16,260,546, forward strand.
AAATTTTGTATTTGATATGTTTTCAGTCTCATATCGTCCTGGAAAGTTACGTTAGCCTGTTGTGTGGTTCGATTCTCTGACCTCAATTAGTTGTAATTGCCTTGGACAGAACAAATCTGAATTGTAATTTTAGTAATATAAGGTTGTTTTAATTACTATAGCGATGTTCTCTCATCGAACAACTCAATGTCAACGCTCTCTTCCATCACTTAGGGACTCATCCTTTGCATTAACTCAGCCATTCTGTTACAAAATCCATCCTTCCGACTTCAATGATAATTTGTCATAAAAGAATGAGAAAATTCATTTTTATTTCGCGCCTTGTCACTATTTAGTCATAATGTACAACACGTGTTTACACAGCATTTACACGATGTCAATATGATGACAATATTTAGTGACAAAAGTTTTTCGTCATTCTTATGACCGAAATATTGACAATAAAAGGACCGTTTACACGGCAGTGACAATTTATGACATAAATTATGACGAATATGTCACTCGTGTAAATACGGCTTAAACTTAAACCATCCAATCAAACTTCATTTCTTTAATTAGACCCGAAATTTCCTGGGGGCTGCCTTAGCTATGCCTAACGATGATGGGAAAGCCTCACCGGGATGTCTGAACCTGATTCGACCGAGGGCCTCGTAGTGACAGGGGATGTGTTCCGCTGTCTCGTAGGCTATCACCTTTCTGAGGTTACTAGGTCAAGTGCGGTATTAAATGAAAGTGCTTCATTTGCACATTATAAAATATATTTTGATTTTCTTTTACGCCACATAGTTTTCGCCTTATGATGAAAAATAAAGTTTTGAAGTTTATAAAGCGGCAAATATTACAGGAACAATAAAGCGATGTCTCGAACCAGCACAATTTTTTCGAAATCAGCAACCTTCCAAGGCACGGAACCTTCTATCTGCGAGTCTCACTCGCACTTTTTTTGGCTAGGGTTGACTTTGAGGCGTTCCCTAAGACACCAGGACTGTACCATATTCCAGATATAGTTGTGTCATGCTTGGCCATAATGGTAATTAACAGCTCATCTGCATATTCAGCATTAGTCAGTATTAACAGGAGATTTTAATAAGTATTGGCAACATGTTAGGCATTTAGGATCATCTGTAGCTTGCTGCATAAGAGCTGGAAAGATGCCATCACCAACTGGAGAATTGTAGAATTTGAAGGAGTTGATGGACACCTTTACTTCCGCTGGTGCTCCCCAGTTGACGTGTTGATCCACATCATGCGCTGGTTTATTGAGTCCCGATGCCATTGGAGAGAACTTTTTCAAGGCGTGTTGTTACAGGTAGAGCATAGATCCGCTCACAGAAGTTCCTGCAAGTTTTCCTCTTTGACCTCCATAGTTCTTTGTTGTATTCTGTCAGGGCCTTCTTTTATTCATTCCAAGAACCTGAAGTTTTGGCTTTATTAAAGAGCTTGTTTTCTTTAGCTCTAAGTTTGCTTAGCGTCCTGTTCATCCAGATCATAGATCCGGTCACAGAAGTTCCTCAAAATGTTCCTCTTGGACCTCCTTAGTTCGTTGTTGTATTTCGTCAGGGCTTGCTTTTCTTCATTCCAAGAACCTGAGCTTTTGACTATATTAAAGAGCTTTCTTGCTTTAGCTCTAAACTTATTTAGCATTCTCTTTCACCATGACAATCTCTGGCAGCTTCTCTATGCCGAACAGGATTAATATTTTCGTAGCTGGAGACGATCAGGTTTTGTAGCTGGTTTGGGTAGGTCCTCTTGGGATTCTAGCGGAGCGTCATCGAGTTCTTGTATGTTAGTCCTGATGTGCTCTTGATAGGTAGGTTAACTTAGGAATCATGATCCCCTCCAGCTGCACGCGAGAGCCCTCCACATCAAATCTTATGTGTTTATGATCTAATAGAGAGGGCTCGTCACGCACGTGCCAGTTAAGTATGTAATTCTCCAAGTTTGGCTGGCCAGCGTTAGGTCAGTACTTCTTGACCAACAAAATTATTAAAGGTTGGTTTATTACCCTTATTTAATATTTCAATTTAATTTTTTAGGATATAATCTTTCAGGTACCCACTTCGATTGTTAATCCTGGTATTTCTCCAGATAATGTGGTGGGGATTCGCATCGCATCCAATAACGAATTGTTTACTGTGCTTGTTGCAGAAGCCCAATAATTGCGTTACTTCCGTTGGAGGTGGTGGTTGGGCCGAATGTCCAGGGAAGTAAGCCGAGGCAAGAACTACCTCTTACTTTTCTCTGTACGTCGGCACCTCTACTATCCGCAACCAGGTCCTTATTACTAAGGTCTGGAATAGAAAGAAAGTTGACTTCAACATTAAGGCAGCACGAGAAGTTCCGTGCTTGCTATCATAAATAAATTTTCCTTGTTTGGATGGAAGTCCCTATATGAAAATTTACACAATATGCACGAAATGTACTTTTTTTAAATTTCTTATATTTCTTACGTCGCTGCAGTTTTAAATAGTCTATTTTGAATTTTTTTCGTCCCTGTATGAGCCTTCCATGAACCCACCACATCAAGTCCATCCAGAATAATTCTCCTGCTAAGCACCTCAGATGCAGCTTTTGCATGATGAAGATTGATCTGTTAGAACATTAAAGTGGCTCTAACGACTGCACTTAGGTTTTGGACGTTCTGTCTTCCCCTCTTCTTCAGGCCCTTTTGTTTCATTGGTGGTTAGTGGACTTTTTTGGGCCACATTTTTAATTCTCAGACTTAGTAGGGAACTAGAACTTTCGAACGAGGAAGCTCATTCCCACACTGCCCTTAGTTTGGTCTCCTCCCATGGCTAAAGCTCAACCACAGACTGTTTGAGCCATTTTGAGGCGGTCTTATCAACGCAGTTGATCACTAACCAGCCTGACCTGTATCCGGTGCCAAGGAATGTGGGTTTAACCTTGCTGTCCTTATTTACACGGATTTTGTTGTGGATTCTCTTTGTATGAACGCATGCTGCTCGACAGGAAGCGTGACCTCAGGAAATTTATACGGAAGTATACTCATTTGCGCTCCAAACACATCTTCCTTTTAGGAGGGGGTTATGGGAGCCTTGCTTTCCTCTACGGGTGGCATCTGCTTACGTTTAGGCTTATCTTTCGGCGTCCTCTTTTTGTTCTTAGTTTGTCTTCGGACCGGGAGAAAGGGGAGGGGCGGAGGAAGTCCTTTGAACGATTTATTTTCGTGTGTCCCTGTGTCAGAAGTGACTTGAAACGTTTTTTCCCAGAACCATAGAGTCTCTTACTCTTGGGCTGTTGGTGTCTATTACGTCGTCGGGACACTTCTCTGAGTCCTTAGCGGCCTCATCGGGTTTTTTTACCAATTCCACAACTGCCTTATTGGACATAAGTAACAGATCAGCAAACTCGGCAGGACTTATATTAATGTCCTGATACGTGAGCAGATCTTTTGCCATTTGAGGCTTTGAGTCAGCCTCTGAAATTGGCATTTCGACGGGTGCCACACAGAGTCATAAAGAATAAAAAAGAAGGAATACTAAGGAGGGGAGTTTGTTTGTAGCATTACAACGCACGTACTCACACAGCTCATGTCACATTGCAGTTCTTTTATTCTTTCTGTCGGGGCATTATCAACCACCCAGCTTACAGTCTTCAGGTATTTAAATTTTCAACTCTCTGAAGATGTAAAAAAGTCTTCGACCGACGACGATGTCAACAAGGCATCCAAATAGTGGGGCAGAGAGTTGGCGGGAGACTCCTTCGACCCAGTTATAAAAAATCTTGTCCGTCGACTCACAAAGTGCATCGATCGGTAAAGAGATTACTCGTGTGAATTAAAAGCTCTAAAATGTTGTACTCCTTTTGTAATATATTGTTTTTTAATTTTTAAAAAAATGAGTACTCTCATTTTATGGACGTGCCTAATATTTGTGGTCTGTTATCATTTTCAGTTGTAGGTGGAATAAGAGATAACCTGTCAACCTACCAATAAGATGGTCCCAGGTTCGAATCCCGGTACCCATGGTTGTTTTCTGCTGACAACAGATTGCGATAAACAGGCCATGGGGGTTGCAGAGTAAATGTGAGCGGTTCGGAATCCACTTTAAATTGTAGGTCAACTTGCAATCGTTGTCTCGAATCGGGTAAAGTTCATCTCCTGTCACATGCCCCTCGAGGGCATACGGGAACTAGAGAGAAAGAGAGAGTTATAATTTTCAGGTTAACACCTCTAGAACCATTCTAAAGTTTTTATTTTATCGACGACACCAATAAAATAGGTGTACTCTCCATCTTTAACGAGTATTTCGTTTATGTCATCATCTCCGGTCATACATTTTCAATGTAATGCTCCTAGAATCTATAATTCCTTTCTCGAAAATAACAACGGATTTCAATAATGGCACAATCATAAAAACAAATTAGCCAAACTTCTAGCGTCAGAGAGAAATTCACGTGTATGTGTGAAATCAAATCCCCCTCTTAATACAATTTCATTCAACGTAAGGAAATTGCATTGCTTCATCAAAACGACGTTAAGATACGTAAAGTATATCTAGAGGATTAGTTCGAGGCATCTTAAAATTCATTCACAGAAACGACATTTCGCAATTCGAATTAAGGAAAATCTCCAACATCCGAAATGGGGTTAAAATCAACGTCATCCAACTACCCTAAAGGGAACTAGCATTCAACCAAATGTTCATTTCCCACTGTGCAAGAAGCCATCATCATCATCACCGCCGTCATGATGACTGCTATACTCCTGTCCAAATCCATACATCCATCATGCGATAAACCGTGTACATATAAACGCCCGCTCGCTGTTTGCCGATATACTTTTCACTTGGTCCTAGAGATGTCAAATAAATGTCTCCGTCTGTCAGATATTGTACAAAAAGTTCTGGATGAGTTCTGATGAGATGTTCAGGTCTACTTGTACGAAGGTTGGAATTGGGATGGAGAGAATAGGGACTGTGGCTGAATAGCGTAGTTGTTGCCGTCAATTACAAGCGCCAAATGAGTCGCAATTTAAAAGGGATGTGAAGCTCTGCAGGGGATGAAAATGTGTACATGTCGTCCATCAAATTATGTAATTTTATTTGACTATTCGATTATGATGTAATGCCTTAATTGATGCTAGATTAGGCCCACATTTTGTTTGTGAAACCCTAATGGAAATGTTCTGACGTTAGTTTTGCAGAAAACGCACTCATCATGTTTTATTGATGTCGCGGATAGCAGCTGACGTGACACAAGTCAATTATTCGTATCTGACAGCTCGAATCGCTGGTAAATTATACAAAGAGTGAGTTTTCAATTTTTTTTTCCGCGCCCAATGCACACATGACGAGTTCTGACAGTAAAGCGGTCTTCAATATCCAAATGTGACGAACGCAGTTTTACCCTCTTTGACGGGGAAAACCACCAAACCTTCGACAATGACTGGACGATTTCTTTAACTGCCTTCACTTAAGGTAGTTAACGAAACGTAGCAAATTAAGAACTTAAAATCGTTCCCGGTGCGGTTGAACTCGCAATTGCCACAAGTAATGCTCGCTCTGGTGACAAAAATTTTATTTAAAAACACCAACTTCCGTCAGAGACCCTTTTTCTCTTTCTCTACTTGTATTACCATAATTTGCCTGAAACAAACACGAAAATTTCCTAGAATCTTCCAAGGCTTTCAATAACAGGCAGGCGTAGGCATCTGAAGTTATTAATTGAAAATATTTTACTCTGCCTTGAGGCAAGTTACTAGGCCTTTTTTGCCACCGCAGCTTTTCTAATTAATCTTTAACGGCCAAAAAGAGTATTTCAATCCCTCCTTGGGCATTTGGATGCAGACATCAAAGCTGGTAGTTCAGATATTTTCCATTAAGGAAAGAAAAAAAAAATTATCCTTCAAAGACTCGATTTAATTCATGGTTTTTATCCTAGGCAACGAATTCTTTTATACGCAACAACCACAATACAGTCTTCCCCCTTTCGATACCGAAAATAAAATGACGACAAAAAAAAAATCATCTGAAAATACAAAATTGATTTTAAAATTGACCTACTTGTCGGAGGAGGAATAAAAATTTGCCATTAAAATTGGCCCTTAAGGGGCCCCATCAGATGGAATTGTTGGAAATGACAAAATCGCTTCGCTTCATCCAGGTGATGTGGCAATTCACCCGTAAAGTATTCTGATGACGAATTTTCCTAAGATTTTCCTAAGAAGCTATCAATATTTTTGGGCTCTGGTTCGATATGGTGGGGGAAATGATTTTCGAATCTTATTTAAAATTTGAAATTTATGAGAAACGAATTTGATTTTGGTTTATGACGAGATTAGAGTTTGGGTTAGAGATATGTAGCAGGAGTCGAGAGAAAATTAAATTTTTTTTGCGATGTTGGAATGTCTAAAGGGGCCTGGAAGACATTTAAGACTATGGTAATAAACTCAAATAGAATTTGTTTGATAGATTACGTTTTCTGTTGGAAACTTTGTTTTAAATTTGTCTTCGTGTTGAAAGGCAAAGATTTTGGGAAAAGCTTTATAATTTTTTTTAAATTTTCCGATTCCATTTCGTTTAGTATTTCTACGAATTCTTACGAACTAGATCTTTCAATGCTTTTTTGAGAATCCCTTTAAAGACACTGCGACGGCACAGTGCTTTTTGTTCATGCAAGTTGCAACTCGATTCATTTTAATATCGCTAAAAATAATTGACGGGCTGAGAGTAAAAGTGACCTATTTATAAGGTTCGGGAAAGTGGCGTAGAAAATGTTCCGCGCAAAAACGAATCGCGTGAGATTCCGGGCAAAAACGAATCGTAGAAAATTTCCAGGCAAAAACGACTTAACTACTTAACTGCATTAACTTTGCATTACTTTTTGTAGTTAAATCGTTTTTGCCGGGAAATTTTCTATGATTCGTTTTTGCCCGGAATCTCACGCGATTCGTTTGTACGCGGAACATTTTCTAAGCCACTTTTGCCCGAACCTTATAAATAGGTCACTTTTACTCTCAGCCCGTCAATTGAGGGTTTGTATAGTATTCATTCCTAAATGATTTTGTAATTTATGTAACTATGCACAGCCAACTTAATTCATGGGACGTGGTGATTGGACATGTTGTAGTAACAAGTATAAAATATGTAAAGTGTCTGGTGGTGAAAAATATAACAGCGCATCTAAATATATTGATTAATTCTATTGAAGACGATTGGACAATATGAGATATCTGTCTCTATAATTCAGTCAGTGGAGCGTAACTATGCCGATTTTCAATTATAAATATCAAAAAATCGATTCTTATGGCAGTGAATTAAAATTGCTCGCTATTAACAATATATTACACAAGAATTTTCTTCGAAATTGTATAGTAACATCAGATAATTACAAATCCACCTTTACCTGTGGATTTACTTGTATTCATTATGCATAAAATCGTGTTAAGTTTACTTCCTTTCCACAAGGATTCCATAAATTATTACACCAAAAACAAATATTTTAATTCTGAAAATTAAAATCGCGTTACTCACAACTGTCTTGCTGCTCCTCTCCCACGGTCCAATTAACACTAAGGTGTGTCATTTTGTTACCACAGCTCGTGACCAGGTAGTGAGTATATGTCTGTGCGCGATGGGTTGGATGTAGGTGACGCTTAACCCAGCCGATAAGGTTTCGGAAATGGATGATCTCTCCAACTCTTAGCCTTGAGACCTCCTTAAAGTCGTTAAAAAAGAAGCAGCCTAGTGCACGATGTCTGGCTGAAGCCAAAGCCGGACATTTGCAAAGAAAGTATTACAAGTGTTTCTTTCTCGCTCTCATCCTTACAGCTGCCGCAGTTCGTCTTAAAGAAAAAGCATTTTGGCCGAAAAGCCCCCTGGCCAGTGACCCGTTATTCCCGAGACTGCCCTTACAATGTCTACGGGATCTGTGAATGAATTCACGGCTTCTACTCTTGTTGACGGAGGGCCCTGTATATGACACACGTAGTGAAAGGCAATCCTTACAGCCACATTAACAGTTTCCATAGCGGACTCTTGTAGGGCAGTACCCTGCATCGCTAGCGCTCATTTCCCTCTATGCCCTGTGACCTGGCAGGTGACTTCAATATACTCACAGAGAAGAGAAAGTTCATCCCGCCAGCATTCTATCAGCTTGAAAGATATGATAGCCGGGTCGAGAGCACTAATGGTGGCCTGTCTGTTGGAGAAGATGCCGACCCGTCCACCGGGGATTAGTCTTTGTTGCACGATCTCACAAGCCTTTACAATGGCGAATACTTCAGCCTGGAAGACTGTCGCATGATTGGGAAGGTGGTAAGACCCTGATATGCTGAGCGTCTGCGACAGAATACCCGCACCGACACCGCAGTTCATCTTGGAGCCGTCGGTGAATATTTTTGTGTCGAAGGTCTCCATCACTCCGTTGTTCTTCTACCCCGCTCTCGTGGGAATCTATACAGTGAAGTTTCTCTCGAAGTTCAGCTTTGAAGATATGTAGTCAGTTAGAAGTGTGGCGAGTTCGCTTGACAGCGAAACCAGGATGCTCCTGTGGCCATAAGGTTTGTCCATCCAGCATTCCGATTCTCTCAGTCTGACTGCTCCACTCGACACAATATGTTTAATGTGTAGATCTAGAATTAGTAGGTAAAAAAGCACGTCTAAAGCAACCGTTGGACAACATCTCATGACACCGGTGATGAATCCTACTTAGTTTCTTTATGTTATATCCTTTACTTCCTCCGTGCCACCATACCAGCGACCCGTATGTGAGGATCGGACGTACCACAGCAGTGTACATCCATAAATTCGTCCTTGGCTGGAAAACCCACGTCTTACCAAAGGTGGTCAAAAGTAATCAATCGATGGTCAATCCTATCCAGTAATAAAAATGACTAAATATAATATTTTGGAAACAGCGATGATGATAACCTTGAAAACATTTTTTTCGCATATTTCGAAGGGTGGTCAATCAAAGTTATTGCTGGTCAATATTGGTTACTTGGTGGTCAATCGAATCCAGTATTTTAATTTAAAATTTTCGAATTTTTGAGGGTCAGTTTCACACAACTCCTGGTGGAAAGCGATTTAAATAAAACTGCAGGTCATCTGATATCCACTTTTTCTTGGGGTACTACTGATGACAAAATTTGCCTGTCATTATAAGCTTAGGCGTATCAACCTTCCCGTGCTCTTTTGTTGCCACAGTTGTAATGTAAAAAGTCTTGCGAACAACCTCGCCCTGTCAATTCTTAGATTTTTGGAATAAGTTCAGCCATTATTTATTTATTGTTCATAATGACATCCAAATATTAATACGTAGGCTCTGGTATCTATTGATTATGTTCTGTAATTCATATTGAAGCAATCAACAGCAAGCAATACCTATACCTATCAATATCTCGAATTATAGTATCTGACTTATCTGCTGTCTCTTTCGATTTTCCTCCCTACCCTACCCTACCCTCCCCTCTCTTGATTTTCCCAACCTAACTGTCTTTATCTTTTAATTTTTACCCTTTTGATTTTTGTATAAAATGCAAATCCCTCTAGTTTTCGTAACCTCTTGTGGAGCGTGGGGCAGGAGAACTTCACTCGATCTGAGACAATAATTGTAAGTGAACCTACGATTTAAGGTGGATTCCGAGCCACCGATATACTCTGCAATCGCCAGTGGCCTTTCAATAGCCAACCATAGGTCGCTGCCGGTGGGTTCGAACCTGGGACCTTCGGAATGAAAGTCCGACAGGTTACTCTTTACTCCACCGAAGATTTTTGCGGATAGTTGTAGAAAAATGCTAGTGTTCGAATGTTTTAACGGCAGTGAAGGACCTTCGAATCATTCCATTATGAGAAATTGTTGCTCGCAACTTTCCTTGAAGGTTTGGATATAGCTAAATTCATCTATCGCGTGAAATTACACACGCTCTATCCAGTTTATCTCTTTTTACACGAAGCCGTGGTTTTTTTTTTTTTTTTTTTTACCATGTGTCCAAATCCTAGGGGACAAACCTTTGATGCGTTAGCATGGTTTTGGCCGGAAGGGAATGTAGGGTAAGGGAAGTGAGGAAACTTGAGTCTTGTTTGCATTGCTGCGAGCTAGATAACAGCCCAGAGACGGAGTGGTTTATTTTTATTTCTTAATTAAAGCTCACGGTCATCTGGTCGCGAACCCGGGACCCATGGCATGTTGGTCTTGCCGCTCAACCAACGCATTGATCCAACTCCGTCTCCGTCTCTTCTTGAATCAATTCATAGTCTTACAGCATATGTCGAGAAAAAAGGTTTAATTTTTTGCAATTATCGGTTACTCATGTGCAAGTCTTTAGCTCCTCTGGGAATTGTCGTAGTGATTTTGGAGTAATAGACTCATTCTAGCTAGAAACATTAAATAGGCAGAATGCATTCTACAATTAACATGGAAGTTTAGAATAGCTTTAAGCTTGAAAAAAACCAGTTGATGACCAACCCACCATACGCTTTAAATGGCTTTGTGGTTTTAATAATCTCGGAGATTCCTTTCCAAAGTTCTGTACAGTAGAGTTGCATTTTACGTTTAAATTTGACCATACACCTGCATCAAGTAACAATAACCGAAAGATTGAGAAGATAATTTTGTGTATTCCAAATTGTGTGTCGTCGTGTGACTACAGTATGATACATAGATTTTCTCTGACGTAATTTGTAACACTTCACCCTTAACCTATTGTGGATAAGGAATTTGCATAGAGAATATCTTCAATTCAAGCAAACAACCGCAATATTTTCTAGAAAATGGCAGCTGTGTCCAACACCTTAACATATCTCAAGTGTGGCTCCGCTACATTTATCCCACAATATATTCAGAAAATGCCCCAGATTCACACTCGAAATATCAATTTCACCACCAAGAGTCAGTTGCAATTCGGAGGCTATCCTGGTAAGCGTAATAAAACCATAAGACGCTTACGAGGTAGCGTATGGTCTCACCACGTTCAATCATACCGAAAAAAAAATTTAAACACTGGGACGACAGAAATACTCGACTAGGATATTCTGAAGTTCCCAAAAACTACCACCTATGATGAAAACGGCTACCATACGCACCACCTTTCCGTTCTGTTCAGTTACTGCAAATATCTTCATACCTTCTGGAAAGGGATGCTGAAAAGAATGAAATTGGATTTCGGGGATATCACACAATAAAGTCAGCATTTGAAAGGAGCTCTGTCGACTTGAGGACATTCTTTCCAGGGATGAGCGCTTTTCAGTGCCCATGTTCAACGTGAATTCGTTCTCTGTTTAGACTTTTGTTTTCCTTTAGGCATTGTTGTCGGAATGAATGGCCAAAATGCTATAGAGGAATCTTACGGATGGATTAAGGTCTGTTTGACTACATGCCGACACAACTTAGACCAGATTTGGTTTTGATTAGTTTTGTCAAATTTCCTTGGGCGCAAACAAGCAACGAATGGTTAGGAAATTTTAGGAAAGATTTCATGGATTTATTCAACAGACCGTTAATAAGGAAATAATGAGTTTAAGGGTGAAATCCGTATTCATAGGAGATTTTCAGATTCTCTAAAGAGAAATGAATAGATGTGGAAATTATGTTACGCTTTATCTCTCCTGTTTTGTGATTTTCTGTAAAGGAGTTAATGAAACAATAAAGTACAGTCGGGATTTAATAAAGAATCTTCTTTAAAATGTTATAGACATGTTGAATCGAGCTAAATATATGTTTTCGGTACAATACAGCTACCACAAATTAGATCGATACCGATAAATAGGTCACATTTTCACTAAGGTTCTCTGTTCTCAAATTTTAAGAGACAGAAATAATTCAAAATAAATTAAGTTCACCGAAAATACTAACACGGTAGTTTTCCATGGTAAGTACCATATGTAAAGTCGCTCAAAAGGACCTACTTCAAAGCAAAGATGTAAACTAGACACTAGAACTTGAGTCTCTCGAATTATAGACTCCGCTTGGAGGTAGATGCAAGTCTGATATAAGCTAACTAACTAACACGCCTTTGCAAGATTTGTACTTAGGTTAGTTTCTGAAAACTATTTGAGACTAACAGAGGAACGCCCCTTTAGAAAGTGTGGGACTGAATACAATATACAGGGTGTTCACTTAAAGTCTAACAAAATAAGTGGGGTCATAAATCTCCTTAGCCAAACGAAGAACAACAACAGTTTGGGAGTTACAGGGTGCTTCTGAAATTTGCAATTTTCACGGTATGTACGTCATTACTTTTTTTTATCTTTTGATATACTCAACGAAGCGACATCAAACAAACGTCAAAAAACTACTATCCGAATAACCTTTTCAAAATTGGCAACATTGTTAATCAGAGAGATGTATAGATTTGTTAGCAAAATAAAAAAGTGTCCCATCTTTTTCATTGATATTAGTACTATTCCAGATAGTGTGGCGGGTGTTAGCGTTGCATCTCAGAATTAGCTTCTTCTTCTTCCTATTGCCCATGTCCCCTAATGTGTGAATCTCAGCCAGTGGAGATGGGTCGGAGCTATAACGCGCCATATACATCTGAATGCCAGTAAAAGTGGTCAAATCGTTGGCACTGTAATTGGATATTATAAATATATGAATGTCTTTTCTAGTCAAAACGCAAATTGTGGGCTTGTCTGCGCCCTTGATATAAGACAAGGTGTATTTTTTGTGCTGTAATCCAAGTATGGCATCATTTTTGACCCCAGGTTCTTAGATTACAGCGTTATTCCTCTGCTCTTTTAGGAGGTGAAGTAAGTTAACATAGGCGAGTTTGCTTGGATGAAGATTTTTTTGCACCACCTGCAAAAGCCGTGTACTAAATTCCCTTGAAAGACCCCGTAGGAAGGTCTGTGTTCATCCTAAATTCCTTCATACAGTCTGCTCTAGCCCTTTGATCAACAATGCCCTTGTTTGCCGAGTTATCCTAAGCTACCAGGTCTTTTGTTGTTTTCATCCACTCAAGATCATCCTTCCAGTCAGTGTGCTTCACTATACCCTTGATTACCGAGACAGTAGGTAGGCACAGCTTCCGAGGCATCAGCCTTGCTCACTGCAGAAACATCCTTCCCGTTAGTCTGTTCTGCCATTCCCTTGTTTACCGAGATCGTAGTCCCGGCTTTCACGGCATCAGCATTACTCACTCACTTGGGATTCATGCATCAGGCGATAGATATGTACCGAAACCGTTTTGAAGCCACAGTGGAATTTAAACTTGGCTTGGCTTGGGATGGCAATGATTTCTTCATCAATTGTAGGAGGACATTCTTACCCGTCGACTTTGGTTCATCTATTCGAAGGATTTTCCACTCCCCACGGGGAATACTAGAGTTCTGCGATCTTACGACCGGTAGGAGAGGCTGTGGAAGCCTTATCCTCACTCTTGGTTTTTCGGGAATGTCCGAGCCGGGAATTACCTGCAGCGAAGTCTCCTGCCACAATTTGTACATTTGACGTTAACGGAAAGCAAGTGATCAAGTGATAAAGGTAGCAGTTGTTCAAACCGTGAAGACAAAATCTCTTGAACTTTGCCTGCAAACATTATATGTAATTTTTTTTCACCTTAGTAATAATAAGTAATACGAAAATGTTTGTGTTTTTATAATAACCTTAGCCAAACTGATCAGATAAGAGATCCTTATGTCAATATAAGCAAACTCGTCGTTGAAGAGACGCGACATCGATTTTAAGTACAAAGCGCAACTTAATTGCGAAAAATCCATGAAGAAAACTGGTTGGTGGTGGGCCATATGAAGCAGCTCAGATAATACCAATAGAGAAACTGTTATCGCTGGTGAAGGTTAGGAAGCATCTATTTCTGGAGTTAAAAATGTTTGATCATACGGCCCTAAAACAAAAACTTCTTCAGTTGTTATTGGGCCTATATAGGCGATTGAAAGAGAAGATATGGCTGTACAAGCTTTCCAAATTAAGCTCCTTGAAGATACGGGAACACATTCACCAAGAGAACGATTTCAATTGCCCATTTTCCCGCTACGACCTCCTTACAACCCCCCTGGGGAAATTAATTTTGAATTTTTATACAAAACTAGGACGTATGTGTATATCTATGGTTTTTGGGGCGCTGAAACCGAAAATGACTACAAAAAATGCATTTAACCCCTTCCTTATTCCGTAGCACCTCTTTAATGCACCCTGAGGGGGGTTGAATTTTGAATTTTCACACAAAATTAAGATGTATGTCTATTTCTAGGTAATTTGGAGGGCTGAAACCGAAAATGACTATGAAAAATGCATATAATCCCTTCCTTACTTCCTAGCACCCCCGTCAGGGTATATTAAAGGGGTGCTACGGAATAAGGATGAGGTTAAGTGCGTTTTTAGTAATCAATTTCGGTTTCAGCGCCTCAAAAATCATTGAAATAGACATACATCTTAATTTTGTGTGACAATTCAAAATTCAACCCCCTTCAGGTTTCATTAAGGGGATGCTGGGGAGTAAGCAAGGGGTTGAATGCATTTTTTCTAGTCATTTTCGGTTTCAGCGCCCCAAAAGCATAGAAATACACATATGCCTTAGTTTTGTATGAAAATTCAAAATGCATTCCGCAGGGGGGTTGTAAGGGGGAGGTAGAGGGAAAATGGGCAATTGAAACCGTTTTTCATGGTCAGATTCGGTTTCAGCGACCCCCAAAACCTAAGAATATCGGGGTCTGCCCTCTGGTTTACGACAAAAAAAATTTGTTGTGTGCAATCAATGGGCCCCTCCTTTCTTCAAATCAAAAATTCTATTTCTCATAACTTCTACAAGTTCAAGTAAAATATTGTGTTCAACACTAGTCCATGCAGAGGTAATTGCCGCTTTCAGTTCGTCTACTGTTCTATAATTTAAATTATTGGCGTAGATTTTACGTACCATAATCCCCCACAAGTTTTCCATGGGGTTGCAGTCAGGAGAACAAGCTGGCCAGTCCATTGTCGCAACATTTCGGTGAGTCAACCATTCCCGAGTGCTTCTGCTTATATGGATTGCGGCATTGTATTGTTGAAATATAAGCGGAATCCTTCGAAATTTCCTTAAATAGGGCAGTAGGTTGATCTGGAGTACTTGTTGGTACTCTTCACTGTCCATTCATGAAAAAAAAACATCTCGGCTTAGGAAGAATCTATGCTCTACAAAAATGTATTCTCAGTGATTCCAAGGACGTCTCAAGGAGCAGCCTTTTGGGATAGGACAGGTAAGCTTGTACCCCACTTATCTGAACACCTAAATGCGACGGGCACTAATATCCGACTGAATTATCATCGCCAGGTTCCGGACCTGTGTACGTAAAATCTCAATAATTCAGTGATATGCGCCAACCAAGCAAGCGGACATAACAACCAAAGCGGCCTTCAATCAACCCTTTGGCGACACCTTTGATAAGGCTTCTAAAATGATGTAGACTTTGACTTTAACCACGTCGTCCTAGAACGTATAATGGGGAAGTTTGGATTCAGAAACAGAAACCCAAATAGAGAGTTGTTTGTGAAATTTGATAACTCGCGGCAACTTGTTATCAATGGATCCTTGTTTAAATACAAAAAACGACGTCGCAGACGAGCTGGCAGAAAAGGCAAAAGAAGCAGTCTACCTCGGTGACAGTGGCCATCTATACAAAATTGCCACGAAACTGGCAGAAAAGATCCTTCTGTTAGAGACACCGACTCATCCCTACTTGTTACGGAGGTGTATCAACTGCAGAGATTGAGAGAATATTTGTTGGTTGGACCGTGGAATACTTTTTACCCGAACTTGAAGAACCGCAGGTTGTGGCCAGCATTAACATCAGACGTCCCACAAGATTAGATTTGGCGGATACAATAAAGTCGATGGATCTCGGCAATGTCCCAGGGATTGAGTGAATACCAGTGGAATTAATTAAGGCGGATACTATTGATGCAGCTGATATTCTTCTTCCAGGAATTCTGTCAAACCGAAACCTGGCCCACTGTATGGAAATCCGGCGTAATCGTAAAAATTTCCAAAAACTGCGACCTGAGAAGTTGTAGCAATTAGTTAACTGCAGTTTCTAAATTGATGGTAAAATCAGTTAAATGCGCACTCTTAAAGATGAACAGGTAGGCTTTCGTGAGGGTTTCTCCGGCAGCGATCACACTCTCTGAATTATCTTTGAGCAATCTGCCTAATTGAGGTCCTTTTTACATCTAGTGTTTGTTGATTTCAAAAAGGGCATATGGACAGCTTTACGTAGAAGGGGCATCACAGAAAAAATTATCACCATTCTAAAGGAATTACTCTGGAACCCAATTAAATGTCCTTCTCAAAGGAGATTTTCCTTGTCTGACACTGGGCCCTGACAAGTGATGAACGAAGTGAGACAAGGATGCATAATATATATAATGACGTATATGGAAACTTATTAAACACGTTACGCATCTGGACTATGCCGATGATGTATGTCTTCAATCTAACAAAAAAAAATCATGTAGAAGAAATGTCCAAAGCATTAAGTACAGAAGGTCCCAGAACTGAGCTAAAAAGAGAATGGCCTTTAGGACACACAAGATGTAATTTATGTTGAAGAGCAGCAACTAAAACAAGTGGATAAATTTCGGTTTCTCGGAGGCATAGTACCAGGTTTCCCCCAAAACTCTAAACCATATCAGGTGACGTATACCCGTTTCCGTATAACCATACCAGACCATACCAAACAAAGAAGTATTGCAACCTCTCCTAAAGAACATGTAAATGCAATAAACAAAAATGAGCAATATGTAATTATACTCTGGACCACCTAAAGGTCCATCATTAAATTCATTTTTTAACAGCTGAAGCCGTGGCTCGCGAATCTTATTATACTCCTTGTCTTAACCGTAAAGAGATTGAAATTAAACGATGGCATAATTTGAATTCAGGAAACAAACAGCTTTCATGGATTTGTAAATTCATTCTTAGGACCTCCGCACGTCTGATCCGAAACGACTCAGTTGGCCCTACATCAATTACGAAATCGATGCGGTGATATTATTCCTGTAGTATATCACAACAATCTTTTGAAATCCAAAATCGGGGTTTTTTAACATTGCCTCAGAGCTAAAACGGCTACTTTACCAGCAACAACACTCGTAATCAAAGAATGAGATCAACGTGGTATGCTTGAGTAAACCTTAACATGATTTGTTGCCTATTAAAATCATTGCATGGCGCGGCTACTTTACGCTTTACCTTTTTGTCAGTTATACGTCTAATATTCATTTGATTTCATCAATTGCTACCAAGTGGCATAATAAGTTCTACTGTTTCCAACACAAATTCTCTTTCTTCGGGATAAATTTCATGCTGTCTCCTGGAGTCCAAACTCATATGTTGCTTTTAGTAGACAAAACGGCTAACCAGTGTTGTGTGGACAAACTCTTCTGCGATAAAGCTTGGTCTTCAGAGATTCGGTTTATATAATTTTGTGTTTAGAAAATTCTATAACAGAAGTGGATTAAAGCAAGATTGATTACGTGTGAATTTATGTTAGCAATAAGCGTTATTAAGATCAAAAATTCTTTCACGTCATCTCCACCACAGCGGTTATAGTCATCCCGGAAATAAATAGCAAAACGAATTAAAAATCCGGTAAACGACTATGTGGTAACCGCTACTACTGGGGTCAAAATCTCCTAACCGTCACGGCCGGTAGCGACTGCATCACGTCTGTCTGTCAATTTCCAACAAATCCAATTATCACCTCTGGTTTAGTCAAAATCACATCTATGAAGATGACTGCGTCACGGCATGGCATTAGATTTCATCAATCGCCTTTGAAGTGAGTTCACAAGATTCAAAAACTCTGACAATCTTGTGGACCACCTGTTCCTTCTTTACGCCCCTGAGACTGAGGCTACAACTGCAGACTCTTGATGTGCTCACTGGACGCAATTTCATGGCAATTAAAATTTTTAATTACTTCCACCAAAATGATCGATCATTGAAGCTATGGGCTATGTGAACTGAAGATGGATTCATGCGTGAAATAAATTCCATGAAATTTAATCAGTGCGCTTCAATTACCCAGTCCAAAGTACAATGCATTTTAAAGTTGTGAGCTCCAAAGAAGGTACTGCAAAAACCATGAGACTCTAAGGTGGAAAGGCACCTACATGAAACCTGATACTTAAGTTCTGGGCGATTTTGGAATCACCAAACAATAACGACTTTAGCTGAATTGCTCTTCTTACCACTTGCCCAGGTACTTTGGTACACGGAGATAAATTTGCATTTTCGGTTAACACCTGTTCTGTGTCACTCATGTATGTACTCGGAGAATATCGGCATGTTAACTCGTTCTGGTTCAGGAATATAATTTTCTCTCTGGAACTGGAGGCTGATAGCGTACCGCATTGATTTCAATCATTTTTGGCCAGAGGGATTCTCTGTTAGATGGAAATTTTTTCACCTGGAACTGTTCAAATCGGCCGAGGATGATAAACATTTTAAAAGGGTTGATGTGGGTCTGGAAATACATTTTGAATTATTTTTGATATGCTAATGTATGGGTGGACCTGAATTGGTTACTTTGTCGAATATTTTTTCTCCTAAAATTGGACAGGTGGACCCACAAAGCCAATTTGCTTTGAATGAAAAGAAAATGCTTTAGCGCAGGTGCGTTCAGAGAGCAGGTGAAGAGATTTGCTGGAGCAAAAAGCCGACCCGATCTGATATGAAAGTTTTTGCACCGAAATGATTTCACTGCCATGACGTGAGGTGATTTCTGCATGTTTTTATACCTCACACGTTTTGGGTTTACGCTAATTAAGTTAAATTAATGTGAAAGCGAGTCAGCAAATTGTATGGTGCATCGGCTGGGGTGTTATGTGGGGTCCCGTTCAAAGGTCCGTGGCGGCCAAATTAGTTCCAACCAACAAATCTTCAAATTGAATAAACAAGACCAAGAGCAAACCATTAATATTTAAGTTCAATTACGGCATATCATGTTTTTCATGACGAAGTTTCCATTGTAAACTGGCAACGTCACTGCATTCCGGATAGTTGAAAAGCGAACCCTGCGAGCTAGCATGTCCCTGGCAAAAGTTTCCATTAGGGACTAAAAGGGACTTATTAATCACTGTCCTGTTTGCAGGAATCAAACGGGAGAGTGGAGAACGTACCGGATCCCCTTTTTTGTCATTATGTTGTTGCTTCAATTAATTGTAAAATCCAAAATCTGTGAAATAATTAACATAATAAAATCGCTTTCGTCTTTAGTTCGCCGGGGGACGCCAGGATAACATAAGCGAACAAGTCAGCGTTGCGTATCTCTGTCAGGATTGGGGGCGGAGCTAAATATACTATATATGCCGGAAACGTGCTATGATTAATGTTCGTTCTAGAAAAGTTGATGGAAGACAGCAATTATGCCTTTAATTGAGGAAATTTAATTGCTTAACTCGAACGATTTTAAATGAACCGCCCTGGCGGGGCATGCATTCGAGGAAGACAAGAACTGGTAAAGTTGTCGGCGATTTATGAAGCTGAAGGGTATGAGTGTGAGTGGCTGTTCATGCAAGGATGGAAAGGATGCTTTCCAAACTTTTTGGATTTAGTTATCTTGAGCTAAACATGCAAAAGTTTTTAAGTTATTTTGTAAGTCTTTTGCTTAAAATGTATATTTTGTGCATATGTATAAAAGTCAGTCATCTTTGAAGTTATGATTTCTTAACTGCTTTTAATGACAATTTTGAGATTTCTACTTAAAATTTGATGAAAATACAACAAATTGGATGATTGCGTAACATTTTGTTGAAGAAAGTAAAACAAAAATAACCGTAAGCAAAAGTGTTTGTCCTTTTAGCCCAGCTGTTGTAATCGATTTTTACAGTATTACATTCAAGCTTCACTTAAGTACGAGTATATACGACTAACTTCCTAATTTGCAACGTGGATATGGAATCCACCTTTATCAACTCTATCAGTCGTGAAGACATAATATTAGTCTCGACCGTATAACGGGGAGGATTGCGTAGAACCCTCTTTCTCCGACCACGTATATAGTGGATTCGGTCTGCTATTACATAAGCCGGTCCGTTTTCGTTATTAAAAAGGTCGCAAACTGGAATAAGTATAAAGCTGCCTAATAAATAATTTACCTTATGAGGGTCCACTTAGCATCGACACTGGATAGATCCTCAACAGAGTGGTGGGCACCATTACATTTGCGACACAGATTTCTTTTCCCGAAGTAAACCAAGAACTCCGCAGTGGTCGGTGGAAATCATTGCCCCTCAGAAAGGTATGTTGTAAACTTTGTAATCAAGCAAAAAGAACTAACGAATGGACTTTCTATTAGGAATCCTGCAGAAATTTTAAAAAAAAATGTTAGTAGAGCCGAATGATCTTCGTGTAAGTGTTTTTGTAAAAAAAATCGAAAGCACCTTCGAAACAATAACAACAAAAGCAATGCCAAGCCCTCCCAGCGTCATAGTCACAAAAGACGGAAGCTGGACCTCATCTAGCGTATAATCTCTAGAACTACTAGTTGATACTTACTTTTCGGTCTATTCAATAGATAGAATAACTAAGTCTACAAATAGTATTAGTCATGGCCTAGTGCGTAATATCCTTCGTAGAAGGAAACTAACCCCTTGTGGTGCATGGGGTGGGAGAACTTCACCCGATTCGAGACAACGGTTGCAAGTGGACCTACAATTTAAAGTAGATTCGGAACCAATGACATTTTCTCTGCAACCCTCATGGCCTTTTTTTATCGTAATCTGTTGTCAGCAGAAAACAACCATAGGTCGCCATCGGTGCGATTCTAACCTGTGACCTCCGGATTGGTAGGTCGACATGTTATCACTTACTTCACTGACGACAGTTTCAAGCCTTCCAAATTACCGCATTCGGACAGTATAATCCTTGCTGAACTACAAGCAGCCTTCGAGATTTTAATACCGTGAGTGAAAGCTATCTACGAAACCTTCCCAAACTTCACATACATTCCAGATTCATAGAAATGGGTCAAAGGAGAAAGTCCTCAAATTTAATGACTTCAGGTCTCCTGCTGCTTTTAAAGACATGGCTCGACTTATTGATGATACAATTCTCACTGCTACCGATGATCTCACTGTAAGTGAGAGTAATATGTTCCAAAAAAAAACCTCAAGAACACAACAATCAGCATATATATAGTTAGTTGCTCGTATTTGGCAAAAATATGACCCAATCGAGAAAAATAGTTCCCTCTTCAAGATCGAACTTCTTTACTCGCTTTAACTCCTATCTCTACTTCTGCACAGACACAGATTAAAGTAAAGGACTTCTTTATATTTCTCACAGTTTTTGCGGTCCCAATACCCCAATTCAATACCAATCACCTTTTTATCGTAATCTGTTGTCAGCAGAAAACATCCATTAATCGCCACCGGTGGGGTTGGAACCTGGAAACTCCGTGATGGAAGGCCGACATGTTATTACGTACTCCATCGAATACATTTAATCTTACTATACACTTTGTAGGTATACATATTGCACACGTAAGAGTTGTAGTGTTATCTTGATTCCAGTGGTAGGTGTTTGTTGAAGAGCCGTCGTTTTAAAAAAGTTGACAGCTTTTGATTTTTAGTAGTTTTAAATTAACAAACTTATTAACGAAGTCAAGTTATTTTTTCCATTGTCTTACGAGCTCGAAACTTTCAAGCGAGGCGTCTTACCTCACCTCCTTCAAAATTGCAAAAACTGTAATAGAAATTCACATGAATCGAGTGATATTTACGAAAAAAAAAGATTTCAAAACAACACTTGTTAAACTCCTTTGGCTGTTCCTCAACAGCAGCACCATCTTCGCATAACCTTTTTACCCATTTAAGTTATCCTTAATTCCATTCCTGCCAAGGTTGTGATTTAACATCATAGGGCATCACCTGAGCGTTCCCAACATATAAAAAAAAAAAGTGATTGATGCGCGCAGCTCAAGTTTTAATGATCTCAGAAGAAGAAGTCTATATGTCACTCTACCAAAGAATCAGCAAACTATTGACCAAGGTATTCGCCAGTAATAATGACATTTCGAAGTAAGGAAATAGAAAATTATTCAATGTCGTACCAAAAGTCTCTATTAATTCCAAGTCGTATTGCCTTAAATAAAAATGTTAACCTGCCAATGAGAGCTTTTAGTCGATTTTTAAAAAACATCGTACTAAGCTCGCTCTCAAGTAGCGCTAGTAGACTGAAATTAAATAGTCTACAAGACGAAATCTTAAATGCTTAAGCAACCACAGTTGTGAATTTAGCACAGGGTGTCCGTGTCATTCATCCTAATTGGAAACCCATCAGTTCTCTTTCTTTCTCTAGTTCCTTAAATTCCTTGTGACGCATAGGGCGAAGAGACATCCATCCTTAGTAGTCTGTAGCAGGGTTCCGAATCGATACGAAATTTCGCTCCAAATATCGCTCCAAATCGCTCCGGATCGGATCGGTGCGATATCTGGATCGATTAAGCCTGGAGCGTTATAAAAATATCGAACCACTCCGGAGCGGAACGTTATTTTCCAAATCTGATATCGGATTGGGTTTTTCCACATCTGTTATCGAACCGCTCCGGAGCGGATCGTTATTATTTTTAATTTCAATCGATCCGAACCGCTCCTGGAGTGATATTGAATCGATTCGGAGCGATTAGAATATCGCTCCACTGAATCAAAGGAATATGTTTGGTAATTTTAAGAAAATGATCCTCACCTGCAACTTAATTACTAGGTGTTTTATACTAGGGGGTAGGCTAGTGGATGCGTGGTGTGTGGGTGGATGTTGGGATGTGGATGGTGAGTGGGTGAATGAAAGGAAGAACTCTAGTAATTATAAACGTGCACCTGTAATTTAATTACAAGGGGTCTTGAACTTAGAGTGTTTTGTGAGTTAGTGAGACGGGTTTGAAGTGAATGTGGGTGATGGGCTAGAGGGTAGGTTGTTGGTGATGGGCTGAAGGGTGAGAGGTAGGTGTGTGGTTGGGTATTGAGTGCCCACCACCCACATGCTACCCACATTCACTCCTGGAGCGATATTAAATTGATTTGGAGCGATAAGAATGTCGCTCCAATGAACCAAAGAAAGAAGTATGGTAATTTTTAGAAAGTGCTTCTCACCTGCAACTTAATTACAAGGTATCTTGCACTGAGAGGGCTTTTAGAGTTTATTATTATTTATTTGGCCGTTTTTCATTCTAATCTGCGTGTTAAAAATTTCAGCCAACACTTCACGGCTTTTTATTATTCTAAGAATTTTAAGTGAAGGGTTTCCTTTTTCTTTTTAATCTTTTAATTGATGAACCCAATGGAGTCTGTCTGGTGCTAAACTATTTGTAATATTTAGCCAAATCAGGGAGTTGGCTACAGCAGTTAGGTAAACTTCGCTTGCTTCAAATGTGCATAGGAATCCAAAGTAATAAAACAGAAAAATCAAGAAGCCCCTCATCAAATGTAGGTTGATTCCTAGTTTCAGAGAATACAATTTTATGAGGGTAAAGTAGGCCTTTGTGCTTTTCCGAGTAATATAATTTTTGTATTGTATGCATAAAAAACCTTATTACTCGGAAAAAAAAAGCGAGCGAAATTAGTTCGACTTCTTTAATTCGGTCAAAGGCGCGGCACAACGCACAGCTATATGCAAACAGAGACCACAATTGTCAAAAATAAACAACATTTATTTCAATTAAACCAAATATTCAAGACCGTAAATTTAAACATACCTTTAATGATCCCACGCACTTGGTGTTTTCCACATTACAATGATTATCACTCTTAGACTGAGACTTAGGACATAATTTTGTCGGTTGATGCGCACTTAATATATGCCTCTTCTTTTATTTATTCCGTTGTTCTCTCATAATTCAGGTTAACTACAGCAATTTAGCAAGTACGCAAGTTTTTAAGGTATTTACATATATCTTATCTTGGTTATTTGATTATATTACTTTAAGTTTCATTAGGGAAAGTTAGATTAGGAAATTACCTTTGCGGATATTTGGGCCGCATGCAGCCTTTCCTCCTTTCCCTCATCACTGCCTTCCCTTTACTCTTCTCCAACATCTAATCACCCTAACACCCGCTGCCCCCTCCCCCCCCCCCCCCCCCCCCACTCCCACCAAATCTTGCAACTAATAGCCCCACACCCCGCCACTCGCTCCTACCCAGCACCCATTCACCACAACTCTATAAACCCTTTATATATATACATGTATATGTATAGGTCAGTACAAGACACCTTGTAATTAAATGTCAGGTGAGGTACACTTTTTAAAAATTACCAGCCAAATTCCAGAATAAACGCCTTGCCCATCATCTCCCACAACCCACCAATCTCCCACACACACCACACATCCTACCACTCACTCTTACCCAGCACCCATTTATCCAAACTCTAAAAGCCCTCTCAGTACAAGACACCTTGTAATTTAGGTGTAGATGTGGTGCACTTTATAAAAATTGCTAGATATATTCTATTGATTCAGTGGAGCGATATTCTAATCGCTCCGAATCGATTCAATATCGCTCCAGGAGCGGTTCGGATCGATTGAAATTAAAAATAATAAAGATCCGCTCCGGAGCGGTTAGATAACAGACTTGGAAAATAACGACCGCTCCGGAGCGGTTCGATATCAGACTTGGAAAATAACGATCCGCTCCGGAGCGGTTCGATATCAGATTTGGAAAATAACGATCCGCTCCGGAGCGGTTCGATATCAAACTTGGAAAATAGCGATTCGCTCCGGAGCGGTTCGATATTTTAATAACGCTCCAGGCCGAATCGATACGTGGAGCGGAGCGATATTTTGTATCGATTCGGAACCCTGGTCTGTAGCCTCAAAGTTTTCCTCTTCTGTCAGTATTTATATAATATGTATAGATGGTATAAAATGAGAAAAGATCCTGGCCTGGCGAATACCAGACATAAGCCGCTATCGACTAAGGTAGGCGACCATACGACATAAAAAGCGTTATCAAAAGTCTACCAAAAGTTTAATTTTTTTACATAAGAACATTGGCACTAGTAATGGGAACTTCTAGGTGATTCTGAAGGTGCATCTACTCTGCTGGCTCACTAAGAACAATTGCAGACCGAAATTATATAGGTTTCAAAACGAAATCTTTAATGCTTACATAAGTGACCTAAGGTATCATATCAATTGCATTCCAGGGTTGCGGATTACAAGCCTAGCTATCCTATTACATGAGTAAGGCTCCTACTTAGAGCATTCATCGATAGCGCACTGTACAAATATCGATTCGTTATGAGACATTCGATGGTTATGCGGGAGTATCGCATGCCTGTGTCATCCACTGAAACTTCTGAGCTTCCATAGGGCATCATTGCAGTGATTCGGTTACGACGAGTGGTTCCAATGTTCGCTTTGCCGTGAGGAATATTAGACTTGCCATGTAGCGTATATATTTCTTGATATTTTGGGTGTATACCGAACGGCGAGATGACTGGATTTCGTTTGTTTTAACTTACTCCGTCGTCACACTGGTGAGGATATTATTGACTCCTTCAGTTTTTGAATTCTATTATAATTCAGCTGATCTATTATCCGTTGACGCCACCACAAAATCCAAAATTGCGCAAAAGTAAGTTGGGATCTTCATAAGAAAATACATGGGATTTTGGGATCGATCTCGTATAGTTAAATAAAAAAAAAACCAGTATTTAAGATATTGTAAGTAGGGAACTCTCGGTGCATGAACAACGTACAACAATGGCTTTTTTTTTGACCCTTGAAATACAGAAAGACTTTTCCACCCATAACGAAAGGCTGCAGACTTTGCGGCATTAGGTAGATACATCAAACCCGAAATCGCTTCAAACGGAAATTTCGAGCCGGAATAGCGTTAAACCGCATGATTTCAAAGTGATTTCGACTCTTGAAGTCACTGAAAATTTGGGTGGTTTCAAACAAAATCTCCTTAAAACTCCACCTATAATATGATAGAAAATTTAAAAATTCTATCTGTGAAAATATTTTTAGTAGACTTGACAGGACTAATTATTTGGGT
Source organism: Leptarthrus brevirostris (assembly GCA_964036015.1). Lineage (NCBI taxonomy): Eukaryota > Metazoa > Arthropoda > Insecta > Diptera > Asilidae > Leptarthrus > Leptarthrus brevirostris. The sequence goes on from OZ038373.1 coordinate 16,286,502, forward strand.
GTGCCTCTTAAGCTTTTTCTTCGATTGTTAACCAGGTTGGCCCTACGCCAGTTTTCGTGAAAATATTTTGCAGGTAATCAAGCGAACTCCTTATTTGACAAAAGTTTTCTTTTTCACTTTTGCCGATAATGTAGCTTTAGTGCTTGCTAATTTCGTATGGGCTCCTAATGTTTTCGTTCTTACCTCGCCAGACTTGATTTAATTATCTTGAATGAAAAGACGAAATGATACCAAGATTGATTGCAATGGAAACAACTTTTTACAGCATTATTAGAACATTCGCAAACATTAAAAGAAACTGTGCCATTTTCAAAACCAATAAAACAAAAAACGCTCATAAGAAGCTTATCTGCTCAAAAATTTAATTTAGGCAAACGTATAGAGCTATCGATCACAAAAATGTCATATCTTTGCTCTGCAAAGCACCTGTCGCATTGGTTTAAATTCATCGTTGACTCCATCGGGCCCCCCCGACATTGACGGGACCAGCTAAATTTATAATTTGTTCAAATCCATTCCTGAATTCCCGCACGGATATCCAAAAAGATTTCATCGTACCGCGGATTGGACAGATTTCCCATCATCTTCCTTCCTTTCTCTCATTCTATGCATGAACGTATCATATAAAAAGTGTGGGGTCATGAGTGATTGATGATCGAGCACTTCCTCTGGGCATTTCAACTGGAAGATGACATGAGGATTTCACATTTTCCCGTGATATGATAAGGCTCTCAGGTATTCATCATATGCATATCTACAATCGGTTTCATTCTGAATCCCTCCCTAGAGATCAAAGTTATGAAAAGTAGATGACATTGGTAATAGGAGAAACCTGTGGTGTAATGGGCACCGTTTACAGGAATAGCTACATAACTGGTGGAATTAATTTTGAATCTAAATGGCCTCTGGAATTCTTGACGACTTACTGGACCTGATATGGATGTAATTCTGTTCCTCTCTGGGTTAATCGTTATGTTTCGGGGGGTTTTTTTTATCTTGCTTCTAGTCTATCTAAATAGGCATCTGGGAATTTCCTAGTTAATTACGATGTTGCTGTAGAAGAATACTTACAACTCCGGGACTTTATGCCTTGAAAATATTAAAGCGAAGATCTAAATGTGATGATATGGAAGTATTATGGGACTGTAATAAGATGTTAACAGATTTTGTCCTCATTTTTTGGGGAATTACATTAAAACGACTTCTTAGTAGGCTTCGTGATTTGATTAGGTTTAGCTCAGCTATCTATAAACTTAAATATTTCCCAAAGTCTTGTTCTTAAATTAAATTAAGTTTAAGAAATGCAACTAAATTTGCATAGAACGATTAGGGCGTTATCTTCTTCCATTGAAATATTGTGAGCTAGTCAATTTGGAAACAGAAAAGATTAATTGCTAATGTAAAGAGAAGCCCTTCTTGCTACCACTCTTTGTATCGAATCCCCACTTGCGCCGTACTGACTTGCTCCTTCAATAATTGAACCAACCAATTTCAATTACCATCTCAATTTTCCCATACAACATACTTACACCACCTGTTCTGTCTGCTCCTCAGAAAGCAACTTTTAATCTAAAAGTGAAAGTGATTAAGGCCTTCGATAACATCTAAATGAAAAGTGCTTTGACTTCTGAAAGCATTTTAGCTCCGCAAAAGTAAGAATCGATTAAGACTCTTGACTCAAGGCGACAGCTAATCAATCACCTTAAAGTCCTGATGTATGTCTCCTTGAGTAGATAAAGAACCAGCCGAACTGAATTTACAACCAGGAGGAATGCTCGTCTTCTACCCCTTCGTCCTCAATCTTTTAATACTGACGTAGTTCATCAATCGATACTACGTCATCCAGGAGATATACTCATTCTTCCCACTCAGCAACCAACAGCAATGCTCCTAGCATCAATATAACCTGCAATCTACCCGTATCAATCCCATTTCGGTTCATTAATCTCGCAGTCTTCAAGATTTGATAATGAGAAGAAAAATTTTTGGATCCTCCAAAGAAAAATGTTTTCCTCCGAGGGTGGTTTGAAAATCCGATGAACCCTAAACAAATCTCCAAGGAAACGAGCGAAAGAAGAGTCCTTTTTTAAATTTCGAACTGAGCATGAATGTCGCGAGATGAGCTACAAGGAGGTAAAGGATTGAAGTTTACTAAGCTGAAAAGTCATCAAGTTTCGTTTTTACGGATGAATCTTTTCCTACAAAAATTCTGATAAGCTTGATAACGACATTTGCGACAGTTCTGGGATAGTCATTTTTGTCGAATGGAGAGAGACCAATGCTCTCGTTTAGTCACCTTATGATGACGATATGAACACTCGATTGAATCCATCAAAAGGGAATCACGGACGTCTTTTTAAGGGTAGATAAGGACGACGCCCTGCTGGGTGTGGATACCTTGATTTCCTTACAAAGACTGCGTGACGGTGTAAGACTATTTGTTCCACAGATTTGTTTTCAAATTTCCTCTTATCAGAGACTATAATATTTTCATGCATGCGGCCAATGACCGACCATGGAAGAATTGCCAGTGGCAGCTGAATTTTATTTTATTGCAAGTTGGGCTCGCGTAAAAGAAGATTATACGATTTGCGAAAAAAATGTTGACGGACTGAAATGGGGTGAGATAATATATACGTCTGACTTTGGATAGATTACAAAAAAATTTGCAATGTTGTCGTTTGGAAAGATATTTTGATTTTGTGCAGATTTATAAATATTCCTAACGGATTAGATTTAATGTGAAAATTTATAGTACTTGTGACTGCGAAAAAAATACAATCCAATTGAGCTTAATTCTGGACAACTACATTCAAATTTTTGCTGTACTCAAACGCGAACCAATAAAGGCAGGAGTAATTAGGAGATCCTGGACGGAAAATAAATCGTCTAAATCAGATAATTCTACTCCCACCCATTGTTCGAATTGCAAAACAAAATAAAAACACTGCGGCGTTTGTCATCTTAAAACTCAACAGTGCAAATAGCGCTACCACGAAATAGATGCCCTACGTCCTGGAGGTTTCGTTTTGCGATCGTCGGACAGCTACCCTATTAACATCAAAGATACCCGTCTCCGTTGCTAACTTCAGAATTCTTTTCATGCTAATTTTCGAGGCTTTCTTTAAGCCCTCAATAAAGTGGTTGCAGGTTCTTCTGTGCATATTTCCCAAAACTGCCTGTCCGAAATTCCTAGCTCGACATCCTGTTAAATTCCATAATCGGTAGCCGTGTTGAGACTCTTCCCCAAGCTACTATGGCCGTACCCCTGCATCTTGAGAAACTTTGACTCTTTAAGGCGCAAGATTGCCCTCAGCGTGGCGTTCTTTGCGTAGGTGTCCACAGGGGGGAGGTAAAGGATTGTGTCAAGAGCACTGGAGGGAGTGGTTTTGAATGCACCAGTAACCCCCATTCCCGCTATTATTTGTATGTGCTCCAATCTGGAGAGATAAGTTTTCTTGATGAATAATTGGGGTTGTGGAGGGGGTAAAAAAGGGGTGGATTTTTGAGTTGTTTTTCAAACATATTATTTTGCTATGTTTTCGGGGTCCCTCAATCCAGTTTTGTTAATATTTTTGCATTTTGATGAATAATGGTGGGTGTAAGAAATGGGGTAGTAAGAAAAGCGATTTGATGTGGCGATAGAGGTGATTATGCCTCTGGCGTTAAATCACTTTATAGAACGCGCGCTCCCATGAGCACTTGTATTTGTTTATTGCGTGGAAAGTAAGGTCCAAACTGGCCTCTGTTTTTTTTTTGAGGCTTTGTTAAATTTTGATTTTCAAATATAAAAATTCTACTTACCATATACAGGTATTAAGCAGAAATCGAATTCGATCAATAAATGAAAATCAACATAATTTGGTTCACCTAGATTCGGAATCTATCCCACTGTGCGCCGTACAATAGTATTGGCCGCACTATTGCTGTTTATACCCATTGCTGGGTTTCAGCCGCCACTGTGCACCAACGAGTCTCTTACATGTATAGAAAGCCTTAGCAATCCTTTCTTTTACATTTAGTTTCCAGACCAGTTTGCTGCCTAGAATGAGTCCCATGTATTTAGCCTGCGGTTTCAGTTCCAGCAGTATTCCGTCTAACCGTGGTAGCTTGCAGGTTAGTACCTTATACTTTCTAGTGAAGAGCACCATTTCGGTCTTGTGTGGATTGCTGTCAAGCCCCTGGTTTTCGCCCATGAGCTTAGCTGCTTCCTTAGAGCTCCTTCCGTGATTTCGCTAATCGTGCTCAGGCACTTGCCTGACACTACATCATATGCGTAAGCGAACACTTTTACACCCGTACTCTCAAGTGTTACTAGAATTTTTCATAACCAGTAGCCACACGAGAAGCGATAAGACTCCTCCCTGTGGTGTGCCCCGGTGAGCTGCTTGCTGAGACTGGATCTGCTCCACTCCGAAGTAATCACTGTGCTGTTTAGCAGCGTGGCTATCCATCTACTTATGGCTTTGTCCACCTTTGCCGATTCCAGAGCGTCTGCGACCGCCTTCATAGTTACATTGTTGAAGACTCCTTCTATATATGTAAAGGTCTCTAAGTTGTATTCTTTATAGTGCAAGGACCTTTCGATCTCACATACGACCTCATGTAGAGCTGTGCCTTGACCTTCGAGTATGTATGTTGGGTCCTGGACAATAGGTTCGGGTCGAGGTTTTCCCTAATATACAGATCCAGAATTTTTTTCAGGGATTTTATTGAGGATTTATCTTGGCCCATGCAAGGTCCTTAAAAGCATTTTTGTTTCTTGGATGTCCAATTGTGAGCAGCCCTTTTAATTAGTCCCGCACGCCGTCTCGATGCCCGTAATTGTCATCACGGAGCCCCGTTTGGTCAGTTTATCCACCTTCCAATTTATACAGATCTTCTTGGAATTACCAGACCAATTTTGATTCGGCTATGGTGGTACCGATTGCTTTTGTTGGGGCCTTACTGTCGAAAAAGATAAATATGTTTCTGCTCAAGTATGTCGTCTTCAGGTTCTCTTATTCACATGCCAGTATGTTATAAACTTCAGCTTATGTACCACGCAAGTTTTCCCTGAAAGATAATATCTAGCCATCTCCATCCTTATGTTGAATAGTTAGCATGTTGAAAGCGTGGATATTGCAGCGTATGCCATAATTAGTTTCTCCAAGATGCTTCTTATAGTTGCGTGCCTATTCCTTAAATTCTTATCTAAAAAATCTTAAGCTATAAGCGGTTTAGCAAGGTTTCAAGTACTGCAGTCTGGGAGGTGCGCATTGCTCGAGTAAAACTTTGACTTGGCTTTGAAAGCCCAGGTCTCTGGAACAAGTCCAGAAAAATGTTCTCGCCTTTTTGACTATCTTATCTAGGTATAGGTCCTAATATTGTTTGGAATACACTGTTAGCCCCAGATATTTCACCTGTTCACTGAAAGGTATTTAGTTCCTAACAAGCTCGGTTCATCTAACCCTTCCAAAATCTTCTCTTTGGTAGCCCTTCTGCATCCCCTTTAATCATTTAATTCGTCTGGCTTCCTGAAATTCGAATTCAAGAAGATTAGAGCGCGTCTATATGATCCTGTGACCCTCCTCATACAACCAGGAAAGGCCTGTGTGATGGGACTTCACCGCAATAAGACATGACGTCAGCATAGATTCATTGTGTCTGCCACAAGTTAAACGATTTGGGCGATCTGGTCGTGTGCATGATGTAGCAAAATCCATGATGTAGGCTTTCTAAAGTTAACCCAGTCAGTATTTTTACGGTTGTACTCTTGAGTTTTTAGGACACTATGTGGACCAATTTGTGTTTATCATCCACACACGATGGTTCGCACGAGACTTCTTATCCCATTTGCGTGTCAAGCTGCTACTTCCGTTACCAAGCTTAGTACCTTCTGCCCTTGCCAAGCCTAGCACCTTCTTTCGCTGCCCGTTGTCGAAGGCTGGTTTATTTCCACTATCAACCTCAATCACGTAAGTAGCCAATAAATAAACAAAAAGGTACTCACCCCTTATGTTTAGCATCACACCCGGGGACAATATGCTTCGCCTACATATCCGCCATCCTCGACAGGGGTGGGCCTGTAGGGTCGTACAGTAAATATGCAGAGGATATAATTATCCAGCATCTGCAATCACTCATATATACCTCCACTGTAGAAGCTGAAACGTCTCTTATGTAGAGTTCTACACGAATTCTGGAAAAAATATACCTTAACGGTATTACCATTCGAAACCCTGCTGGTTTTTAGAAGGTTAGTAATTAAATGAGTTCGGTGTTATATGTAAAATTTGATCTCCAGACACATTAAGAAAACTAATCTCTATATATTTTAAAATAATCTTTTTTACTCACATTTTTCTCCGCAAGAAATTTGATGAATTTATTAAGCATAACTCGTCGGTGCAGTAAGTGATAACGTGCCAGCCTTCCATTCCAGAGGTCCTAAGTTCGAACCCCACCGACGGCGACTTATGGTTGTTTTCTGCTGACAACAGATTACGATAAAAGGCCATTGTGAGTTGCAAAGTAATGTCGGTCGTGGTCGCGCCTTTTGGCACCTGCATTTTTTCCTATGATACTTCCTCCTGTAGATAGGATGTTCAATTGATGTATTCCGTCTAATTTTCAGTACTCACACACAATATTTCAAATTGTGTTTAGTAACTTAAAGCTCTAGCAACGAGTTTAATGCAAATAGAAGTAGACGGAGTCGAGTCAATTGGTTGAGTTACGGGATCGCCACACCATGGTTCCAAAGTTCCACCCTCGATCTCCCCGTGAGTTTTTAATAAATATCAAAAAAAAAATCCACTCCGTCCCTGGCCTGTTGTCTAGCTCGCAGGAATGCAAAAACAATACCTTCAAGTTCTCTCAATCCCCTTACCCTAAGCTTCAAACCATGCTAACACATGATAGGGTTGTCCTCTGGACTTTTGCCATATTATAATATAAAAAAATAGATATTATTGCCCTTCTGCATTAACTTTTTCAGTTATTTTATTACGTAGATTCGTAGAGGACGATACACTCCCCTAGTATTACATATCATTGAACAGTTGCTATTTTGCAAGTCTGATTGTAGATTTGGTCGTTGTGAAAAATATTTCGGTCTCCGTATAAAACGTCCAGGTTGTGTGCCTTTGATCTCTAAAATAGTTTCTGAGGAGGAAATAGAACATTTATTAGCCCCCTAAGTATCTGCTCTGAGATCTGTTTTCTTGTTCAAGATTTGAAGGGGCTATTAAGAGAATACGTCCCTACGCCCTTCACCCGAAAATAGCTCTTCACACTTTAGCTGTGACCTATGAATGTCTGTTTTTAGTTTTTTTCAATGGAAGGCCAAAGGTTCGCGTGTACACTTTTACCCAAGACAACTTATGCTTTGAATGTTTGCATCAAGATAGCTCAGACCAAAACAACTCAGATCAAAAATATAAAGGGTACAGTTGCATATTCAAATGATCTGTGTTGGGATGAGTTGGCTTGGAATGCATCTTCATAAGGATTGACTATGAATCCTACGGCAAATATTCGTTTCGTTTTGGGTTCCTTACTTCCGAACTTATTTCATATAAATGATTTGCTAATATTGTCGTGGTGTGGTTACGGTAGCCATGTTCAATTTAGTCAAAGCTTTTTTTCACGTCCTTTATATATTTATTATTCCCCGAAACACATTTGTCCTTATCGCTTTTCAAATAAATATTGAATTTAAGTATTTTAGGAGTTACACAAGAATTTCACCACGTAAGGCTTGCCTTGCCGAGAGTCTTAAGATACAGAAATATTGTTTGCTTTCAATTTACCTTTGATTATTATTTAATTTCTAATTTCTCTCGAAATGTATTGCACGTGTGAATAAGCTCAGTCCACACTCACTGCGTTCACTTTGTATAAATTTACCCACATGTAATACCACGTGCACGTGTTTCCACAAAGAACATACATTATCATCATCTTTATTCCCATTACTGGATCATTACTCGTCTCCCTATTATATTCATTGAATTTAAAAACCAATTTCGGCAATTTCGTATCGCAGACGAGTCCTTAAGAGACCCATAATTGGATGATCGCTTAATAAATTTTAATGAAGGCAAGTAATCCCAAAGCGGATCCTTCCTTTCCACCTGAATGGCGCTATATCTTTTAAAGTGAATGAAAAATGCATCCTTTACGAAGGAATCCTAAAGATCCTTATTATCTTAACTCATCCAATTCATCAATTCGACTGCTATCAAAAGGAGAACCTTATTCACTTGCCTCTTTGCTTATAAACCCTTTTCAGGTGAACCCTTTATATTCAGTAATTTTTTATCCAATTCTCTTGGAGTCCCTTATTTACTCTCATAAAAAGCTCAAGAGTCGAAGCCTCGAAAACTCAACACGCCATACCAGACGCCACTCAATTGAAAATGTCTCGCGATAGGACTAAAGTTCTGCGTACTGTATTACGAGTTTTGCGCTATATGTATATATATATAAACTACCATAAACAGCAAGGGTATTTGGGTATCACCACGTTGGATTCTTCCCCCTTTTTTATATTATGAAATTAAATTCAAAAAATTATTTTTAATTTCTTTATTGCATGCCGGGTCCTCTTTGGAAAGAACTGAAAGTCACTGAATTGCGTGCTGCTTATCATCACTCTGCTTTTATCGTGGCACGGAACTATGAATGTTCCCGCAAAGTAACCCTTTCAGTACAGTCGCACCTAAGGGTCGTGAAAGGATTAATAATAGACGGCCTGATGAACGATGCTTTACGCTTCTATTCATAAGAAAAAGGGTTAATGTTCTACCATTCAGGACTGAATACATCAATTGCCACTTTTGTTGATACTTTTCATTGGCGTGCTACAGGTTCGTCTGAGGATATTGCCATACCCGCAGAGGTGGGAAACTTTTGCCAGAATGAAACCATAAACATAATAAACGATCTCGCCGAAGAACACATGAGTCTCCTCGGTATTATGTAATTTCTAGGGTGAATGACATTTTATACTCCTGACTTTTGGGAATTCAATGAAATTTTTTGATGATACTCAGGTGTTCTGTTTCCAAGCACGTGTGGATATTTAAAGCACGAATGAGTAAAAGCGTGGTTAAAATTTTGCCTTACAGCTCTTTTTAATCGAAATCATATGAACTGGAAAGACCTTTCAAACAAGCTAGGACGCGACCTTTTTCTATGAAATTTTTGGTATGTCAGAGTGACCAAATTCTCTGCATACTTATTTGGATACAGTTTGATGGATTCTGAGTAACAGAATATGCACAGAATTTTAATGTTGCAGGAAATATCTCTCTATCTCTCTAGTTTCCATAACCCATTGTGGGGCATGGGGCGGGAGAACCCGATTCGAAGCATCGATTGCAAGTGGATTCCGAGCCGCTGACATTTTTCTCAGCAACACCCGTGGCCTTTTTATCGTAATCTGTTGCCAGCAGAAAACAACCATTGGTCGCTGCCGGTGGGATTCGAACCTGTGTCGACCGATTTTAAAGTTTTTCGGCTTTGAAAAGCCTTAACTTTGTGTACTCGATCAGAATGAAAAAAAATTGTACTAGTGTTGCTTTGCTAAATTGTGCTCTGCTAAAGAGAATACCTACAAGCAACTGCTTGGTGAAAAAGATTCTAGGGTTCTAAATACTTACACGAAAATGTATTCCTGATAGAAGACCATGATCCAGTGCCTAAGAATCTATCGGGAACTATGTGTTTCACTTTTAAAAATATCTGGGCACAGTCATGATAGCGACAGCCATTATTGTGTGTCAATGTTGCTGTTTTGGGCAAGAAAAAGAATCTGAAGTTAGGTAATAATATGCTGTCGGACATGTTTGATAAATTGACGAAGCTTAGGGAATGCACTATGAGGAATGTAGAGTAATGTAAATAGGTTAAAATGTTGGAAAGAAAGAGATGACGAGATCGGCGAGTGTGGAATCCTTTTTTATAGCATTTTTGCACTGAGGAGTTGACTAGAAAAACAACTTCCCTTGGGGCGTCCGAAGAGGTTAACTTACAGAAGACGACAAAACTTTTCTGGTTTTTGTAAGCTATTTTCGGTACACGCAAATAGTTGCTCGACGAACTACCATTACCGATAAGTAGTTGTCATCGTTTCAATCCCCATTTTGTAAAAATCTTGCGGACATGACTCAAAATAAGATTCAAGGTTTATTTTACCATCGGAGAAAGACTCAAAGGTTTTATTGCATAGTGAATGCTCCAGAGACTGAATAAATGATAGTCCGACGGTCGATGTCTGGGTTCGCAGCTTAACAGCTTAATTTCTTCTTGAGTGAGTTTCGATGCATGAGGTGGGATATTATCGTGTTGGAGTATTACGATTTTTCTATTGACTAAAACTGGGCTTTTTATTAGGAATTTGGGCTGTAGCCCTTGTAATTGTTGACAATACAAGTCAGCAGTAATTGTTTCCCCAGGTTTCAATAATTCATAATACTGTTTACCTGCAAGGTCCCACCAAACACACAATAAAACCTTGCTTAGGGATAGGGTTTGTTTAGGGGTTGGCAGTGGTGCCTCGTTTGCAAATAACTATTGTTTCGAACGCTTTATGTTATCATAAAGGGCATATTATTCATTTCCAGTCACAATCCTAGACAAAAATGGATCTCTAAGTAGCCTGGTCAGCAAGTAATTGCAAACTTTTCGCCGAAGATCTTTATTGGTTTCAGACTACGGGTGTCGAATTGGACCCAAGGCTTCTTGATAATTCCTATATAATTAACCTTGAATCGGACTCCCCTAGAGATTTTCAAACGTCATTATCAAACTGAACTGGACGTCCACCTCGATGCTTGCAGCAAATCTTCTGAACCAGCACTGACATTTATTCACTTACAACACATCTCTATGTATGTACCACAAATATTCCTGGTTGCTTCTGTTGTACTAAATCCGGAGTAAAAAAAATGTTTTCTTAAACTTGTCCAGTTGTCAAAGAACTAATGAGAAATAAGGTTTTGGGAAAACAGTTGATTACTTATGGGTACCCCTAATATAACATGAGGTTGCATCATAAGTACTGCGCATTTTTTCTATGGTTTATTGTCCAGTAAAGGTGCCGGAGATATTCAAGATATGTATGGACAAGTTATTGTAAGTGAATCAAACTGTCGGCGCGGGTTTGCAAGGTTTAGAAGTGGCAATTTTGAACTTAAGGACGAAGAACGTCGCGGAACGCCAGGTTATTTAAATGAGAAAGATCTAAAGATTACCATCGACGCGAATTCCACACTCTCGGTGATATATTTGTAAGCTATAAGTGATAAATGTAAGCCATATCCAAGCCAGCACCGCTTTCTCCTCATCCTCCCGGCATTGTCACAAGCAGCATTACCTTCAGAGGACACCCGAAATTACTAGGACGTCAAGAGTGCAGTCAACCACTTCAGAGTTTTGCGATTAAAATTCAGAACATTCCTCCAGGCAGTACAGTGTGACGTCCCAACGCCATTTTCTCTTGCCTATACAAGTCGACTACAGTATTTTTCTACGGCCCATTTCTCAAACAGGCCCCTAATCTTACCTCTTTCTAAGGCAACATCTGGATCCGGGCTAAGAATTTGCGAGATATTAAGAGCAGATTATTCTCCAACAATTGCTATCTTCCATACGTACCTTTACTGTTAAGGACAAGTAGTTGGTGTTTCTGTTGAAGATTTTTTTTAAGATCTAGCCAAAGCCCAGGAGACTACCCTATCATGCCTTTTCGCATGGCTTAGATCGGAAGGGAATTAGGATTAGGGGAATGAGGAAAACTGAATGTCAGGTTTTGGATTGCTGTCAGCTAGACCACAGCCCATACATGGAGTGATTTTTTTATTTGCAAATTAAAGAAATGCTCATAGAAAGGCCGAGGTTTTAAAATGCATCCATGGCGTGGTTATCGTGACACTGAACCATTAAAGCAACTCCGTCCGCCAAATCACCTTACAGAGGGCAGCCGATGTCGCCATACTGTATAATAGGTTGTCTTATACCAATCTGATGTACATATGATCAGCCGGGGAGATCCACCCAATCCCTAACCACCATTGTACCGTTACGTTATTTGCCTGTCTCGTAGAAGCTGAGCAGCAAGGTACCGCCCATTGTAGATAACTTTCTTTTCAATTGTTTCCAAAAAAACAGGCTGCACTCCGACCCTCTTCGGCAGTTTCTTTTCCCCTTTTCAGGTATGAGAATTGGTACACCTTTCTCCAGCCACAGCCTGATATGGGGCAACTCAGCCTTAATAGTTCACTAGTAATTAGACTTGTGAGTCTAATTCGGGTAAACTGGTTAATTATTGCAACCGTAGGTATCACAGCATCCTGGTCCCCTGGTCCTGGTGCAGAGGTTTTGTCCCAACTTTGTTTTCTTGATATTACTTGGTGGCCTGTACTAGCGGAGATTCACTGTTCGAGCGATTGCGCTTAGACGTCATAAGCCTGGACTATTTCTGTTCGGAGCCACGAGCCATAGTTTAGGCCTCTATTATGCCTTTTGATTATCTCGTCGGTAGACTCCTTCTTTTAGTTCATGTTTGCACGTGTTTTTTGATGTTGGCTCCATAGTGTTTGCCAAACTTTGGCGGAAAAGAAAAAGAGTTCCCTTGACAGAGTAAGGTGGTTCACCTGCTTCCGGAGGGCATCACTACAGTGCTGTAATTTCCACCTTGGTTCGTGAGAGAGGAGTTGGGGAAGGGGGGGGGGGGGGGGGGGGGGTAATGCGAGTGAGATTAATCAGTCTGATGGGACAGTCGCCAATTATTCCGAAAAATGCATTAATTTATGAAATTAACTGGCTATAAACTTATTTGTCATGTCCTTCTACTCCTTCTTCAAACAAACCAAAAACTCCACGAATATTCTATCTATTAATCCACACAAGTGACATATTTTGCAATCCTTTTACAGCCTAGTCTTAAAGAAATCATAAAAGTCAGTAAAGTTTTTCTCACAATAGACCGTCTATAAAAACTACCACGAAATAATAATTAATGGTCACTTTACTGCTATCAGAACTTTTCCACAAACTACGTTGTACTATAAAAATTGCATAAAAACTTTCCTCTGCAGGGATCCATTAGAGCGGATTGGGCTTAATGAACCGTGAATGTCTGATATGATTCCTTCATTGTATGCCAATTGGTCGTAACCATAAAAACGTTCATTTTCTACGTCATCAGAGGGACATAATCCTTTGAAAGATATGACAACTACTTTCGCATTATTATTATTATGATCATCCTTACAGGATGTCGTGATTCCCGAGCAACATTTCAGTGTCCCCTTTCGAGCATACCCTTTGGAATTTGTGAGACGATTACTAAACCCTTTATCCAGTTAACCGAACGAAAAAGGACTGAATTTGGTTGAATTCGTGAATTTCTATCCAAAAAAAAAATATTGATCAGATTTGGGGATTCTGCTTTAGTCTCACAACGGTTTAAGGAGCCCGCCTCGCATGTGGGGAGCAAAGAGATGGAGAGAAACGAACCCGCAACCCAATTTACCCTAAGAGATTGATGATTCCTTTATTTTTGACCATGTTAGGGATTCTTGATTTTGTCAAGTCAGCTCCAACAGCAGAAGAAATCCCTGATAGCGGGAGGAGTCCCCACAAAAGTCAGCCGCAAAAAACACATCAACACACAAGATAAAAAATGAGATGGCTCCAGAGGATTACTGATTAGAGATGACATTTAAATATATTTTCTGACGGCGGCCTGAGAGTTGGGTCGACGCATTCATCGAAGCACACCTGCACCCACACATGTGACTATCTCCTTTCTATTTCGATTACGCTTGACCGCACCTCGTCAAATTCCAGGGATCCATGACGGTGCAAATCCTTTCCTTGATCTTTGTTCGGGTCTAATCTAACTTGGCTTCAGCTTATCCTCCCGGTGTCCACTCATTCCTGATTTTGTTTGTTAGAATGTAGCAAAGAAAACTTTGTGCTACAAATAAAATCTAAATGTATAATTTCACCTGGACAAGACCGTATGGTCTATCAGACGGACTGATGGCATGCCAAAGGATATTTCATCTTTTGAAGAGGTCAGCTTAAAAAAGGGTGAAAGGGATTCCCAGGTGTTTTGTGGACACCTCCGCTATACAAATCCGTTCTTATTCGATGAAAACCAATTGACAAAGGATTCAAGCAAATCTTTGATCTCCGGGCGGATTTTCCGTTTATTCCTTTCAAATTTTGTTTGCTTTGGCACTCAGTCATGCGAAATTCAACTGTCGGATGTATGCAGGCAGTGACCTTTGTCCTGGTGGAATAATTTGAATGCCATTTGCTACCCTTTCGACAGGTTTAAAGGTTTGCTCTTTCAATTGAAAGTAGAGACGTTCAAGTGGCTCTATCCGGCACAAAAGGGTGACACAGCTGCATTAATAGCATACGACTGATAATCTTGCATTGTGGAGCCTTTGATGCGGTTCAGAGGTAGTTGCAGGTAGAGAAAGTACCTTTGGTTATTCTTATTGTGGAGTATATGGAAAAGGGTTTGAATAGATTTTCGAGTTGATTTCTCCTGTGCTGTTCACCATTGAAATTTCGTTTGTGCGCGAAATGTCAGAATCGTGGTAGATAGTTACCTACCTGTGAAACTAATATATGAGAAAAATTATAATAAATGAATTTATTTAAAAATCGCTATTAAATTTATCATTTTATAAAATTTAACATTTCTGAAATTAAAGTTTTAAATTCAAAAATATTCGGGGTGAGGATATGGTTAGGTTAGGTTAGAGTGGCTGCCAAAAAAAAACACACTTAGGCCAATCTGAACAATTGTGATACCACAGTTGAGGCTGTATTTTCAGACCTCATTCAAATCCTAGATAAAGATAGGCTCTCCATCCAATTGCTCTATGTGAACCAGTTGTCACCTGTGGAATCTAGTTCTCTGGGAGCCAATATGCAATATTGGCTGGGGCGGAAAGGGTTTAGTCTTATCATGTATCCGGGAACTATTTAGAGCTCCTGATGAACCGAATTAGGTCCTTGACGTTAGTGGAGCCTATTTCGATTAACTCTTCAAAAAAGGGGGAGCGAAAAAAAACAAGTCCTACGGTTGCCTAGGGCCGGACAGTTGAAGAGAAGGAGGAGTTGACAACTCCTACAGAAGTCGTTGAAGGCGGACCAAGCCTATCGGCGTATCGGCCTATGAGACAGTGGCCCGAAATAGCGGCCACGATGACGCTAATTAATTAACGTCCGAGTGAGATGAGCTCATTTGATCGTTTAGGGTCAGGCTCGCTAATTCGTCGGATCTTCAGTTACCCGGAATTTCACTGTGCAAAGGTACCCAGATTAGCCATACTTTCAGATGCTTAGCCATGTCATTTAAAGCCGACCAACATGCTATAACCGTTTTGGAGGTTGTATTTATTCCCGTGAGGGATTTAATAGCAGTCCGACTATCTGAGAAGATGCAGATACTATCCGTAGGCAGCGGCTTAATAGCCATAATTTCCGCCACGAAACACGCTGCAGTAGTCAGGTAAGTCGAAATGAAATGTCGAGGTCAATGTGGTCCGAAAAAAAACCGCCACATTCCAGTACTGACTCCCCCCCCCCCCCCCCCCTTCTTGGGATAGAGCTTTCTCAACCACTCAGTTTTGCTGGGAAAACAAGAATCCGATCTCGCTGCAAAAAAGGCTTGGGTATAGTATAGTCGATATTGGTAGCGGTTCTTCCATCCAGGTTTTTGGACTGACTTACGCCTAAAGGCAGCTGAGGATTCGGATTGCTTACCTGTAATCAGTAGTTTTGCCATCCTTTGAACCTTATCCAGTGCTTTGTGATGGGTCGCTATATCCAGTGCCGGTCACCATACAACCACCACACACGTGAGTATGCGTCGTATGACACTGGTGCAGAGCCAATACACAAAACGTGGCTCCATACCACATATTTCTCCTATTGACCTTTTACACGAGTACAGCACCACTGTGGCTTTCTGTATACTCTTTCTTGAATGTTATGCTTCCAGGTCAGTTTTCTATCTCAGTCCTAGATTTTTAACCTGATTAGTCAATTTCAGCCTAACCCTGTTAAGTGTAGGGCAATTCATAGGAGGAACATTATGTTTCCGGAAGAAGAGGATTAACACCGTCTTATCCTGGTTTATGTCCAGATCACAGCCATCGCTCCACCTTAGAGAGGGCGTATTGTAACACTTCAGCCAGTGTATCTGGGTTCTTACTTGAACAAATCAGGGCAATATCAGCAGAGTAGGCAATAACCAGAGTGCTCTAGGTCTATGAGTAACTAATTCAGATTTAAGTTCCACAAGAATGGTGAAAGGATGCTTAACTTAGGAGTACCTCTAGTGACGACTCTTTGGATATTCAGTAGTGCATAGTAGTGCAGTAGTGAATTCTCTATACTTGGGGTAAATTCGTGCATGGCAGTCTAGACGGATCTACCTTTAGTGTAAGCATGTTGCGAAAGAGATAGCTTGCACGGATTTACTCTCTCTTTAATGTATATATATCTAAGAGTCTCTCCAAGATTTTGATCAGGAAGGAGGAGAGACTAATGGGCCTCAAATCGTTAGATTTGTTGTGTGAAGCCCTTCCTCCTTTACGAATAAAGACCACCTTCACTCTCATCCATTGGGACGGAATATAGGTGAGGTTTAGGCAGACCTCATAGATAACCATTGGCACCGGAATAAATACCTCGAAAGCTAATTGAAGTTCAGCTGGGATGATATCATTTAATCCCGGTGATTTGTAGGGATTGAAGCTTTGTATCGCCCATTTCGGGTTCCTCTTAGGAAAGGAGGATCTTGTGGACTAGTTCATGACCGCTCAGAGTATCTGGCAGCTCAGTATGGTGCTGTAGAAATAGCAATTCAAATTTATTTCGCAACAAGATGCGCGTTACAGTTTTGAATGCCGCGAGCTAATTCTCTCTCTCGCTAGTTTCCGTAACCCTTCGTGGGGCATGGAGCGGGAGAAGAACTTCACCCAATTTGAGACAACGATTGCAAGTGTATCTACAATTTAAAGTGGATTCCAAAACACTAACATTTACTCTGCTACCACCATCGTCTTTTTTTATCGTAATCTGTTGTCAGTAGAAAACAACCATGGGTCGCCGTCGGCGGGATTCAAATCTGGGACCTCCGAATTGGTAGGCCGACTTACTAACTAAACTGAATCTAAATCTCTTCATGTTCATGCTATCTAAGAACAAATACAAATATAATTAAAGAGAGTATTCCTTCTTATTTCTACATCGTCCAGACAATATTTCTTCAACAATAGCTAACTTCCATATCTTGAATAAGAACGACGTCAGCAATCTTAATACTCGCTGAGTAATTCTGTGTGTTGACCGAGTGATGAAGAGAACGACGCTGCTGCAAATAATCAACACGCTAATGTTTCTAGAAAAACCTGGAAGATTTAATATGAATACTTTTAGGTATTTGCTTTCTCAAATCATAGCCAGGTGGGATTTATCAGGATAACATCCCAACAAAATATGAGAGAGTGTCAGCGGTTCCAAACTATCGAAGATATGGGTGATCTGAGATGTAAGGGAAGATCTGCTATTAACGATATCCTCTATTTCGTTTAGTAAGGTTCTTAAGGTTCTGCCGATTGCTGCTATCAGACTATGCACGAGCAGGTCGCAGAATTCAGCCCATCAGGGTTGTCTCTCGACGATAAACTTCTAAAAAATCTTAAAAAATCCTGGAACTGTTCACATTCGAAAATGTCTTTTAATCCTGCTAGAACAAGTGAAGCATCTTTTGATTTTTAAGGAGTTGTCTGGATTGAGGTATCCATTTCTCTCGCAATTTTGTAAAAACCACACTAACACCGATGTGATATGAACGTTCATAAATATGTCGCACTAGAAGGCGGTTTATATACGAAGACTTTGGTAATAATATTGGTCGTGTTATTGTAATGTGCTCTTCAAGAAAACTTAGATGGCTTCCGAGTCGTACAGTACTACCATAGATTTAACAAAAATATTGCCGATGTTTTTGGAATTGTACGGCCGCTGGAAGCTCTTTAAATTAACTTCCATAGGCCTCCCGTTGAACAAAATAAAACCAGAATCCTTCTGCTTCCTTTATTTCATCCGCATTTCAGATGCTTAGCCATGTCATTTAAAGCCGACCAACATGCTATAACCGTTTTGGAGGTTGTATTTATTCCCGTGAGGGATTTAATAGCAGTCCGACTATCTGAGAAGATGCAGATACTATCCGTAGGCAGCGGCTTAATAGCCATAATTTCCGCCACGAAACACGCTGCAGTAGTCAGGTAAGTCGAAATGAAATGTCGAGGTCAATGTGGTCCGAAAAAAAACCGCCACATTCCAGTACTGACTCCCCCCCCCCCCCCCCCTTCTTGGGATAGAGCTTTCTCAACCACTCAGTTTTGCTGGGAAAACAAGAATCCGATCTCGCTGCAAAAAAGGCTTGGGTATAGTATAGTCGATATTGGTAGCGGTTCTTCCATCCAGGTTTTTGGACTGACTTACGCCTAAAGGCAGCTGAGGATTCGGATTGCTTACCTGTAATCAGTAGTTTTGCCATCCTTTGAACCTTATCCAGTGCTTTGTGATGGGTCGCTATATCCAGTGCCGGTCACCATACAACCACCACACACGTGAGTATGCGTCGTATGACACTGGTGCAGAGCCAATACACAAAACGTGGCTCCATACCACATATTTCTCCTATTGACCTTTTACACGAGTACAGCACCACTGTGGCTTTCTGTATACTCTTTCTTGAATGTTATGCTTCCAGGTCAGTTTTCTATCTCAGTCCTAGATTTTTAACCTGATTAGTCAATTTCAGCCTAACCCTGTTAAGTGTAGGGCAATTCATAGGAGGAACATTATGTTTCCGGAAGAAGAGGATTAACACCGTCTTATCCTGGTTTATGTCCAGATCACAGCCATCGCTCCACCTTAGAGAGGGCGTATTGTAACACTTCAGCCAGTGTATCTGGGTTCTTACTTGAACAAATCAGGGCAATATCAGCAGAGTAGGCAATAACCAGAGTGCTCTAGGTCTATGAGTAACTAATTCAGATTTAAGTTCCACAAGAATGGTGAAAGGATGCTTAACTTAGGAGTACCTCTAGTGACGACTCTTTGGATATTCAGTAGTGCATAGTAGTGCAGTAGTGAATTCTCTATACTTGGGGTAAATTCGTGCATGGCAGTCTAGACGGATCTACCTTTAGTGTAAGCATGTTGCGAAAGAGATAGCTTGCACGGATTTACTCTCTCTTTAATGTATATATATCTAAGAGTCTCTCCAAGATTTTGATCAGGAAGGAGGAGAGACTAATGGGCCTCAAATCGTTAGATTTGTTGTGTGAAGCCCTTCCTCCTTTACGAATAAAGACCACCTTCACTCTCATCCATTGGGACGGAATATAGGTGAGGTTTAGGCAGACCTCATAGATAACCATTGGCACCGGAATAAATACCTCGAAAGCTAATTGAAGTTCAGCTGGGATGATATCATTTAATCCCGGTGATTTGTAGGGATTGAAGCTTTGTATCGCCCATTTCGGGTTCCTCTTAGGAAAGGAGGATCTTGTGGACTAGTTCATGACCGCTCAGAGTATCTGGCAGCTCAGTATGGTGCTGTAGAAATAGCAATTCAAATTTATTTCGCAACAAGATGCGCGTTACAGTTTTGAATGCCGCGAGCTAATTCTCTCTCTCGCTAGTTTCCGTAACCCTTCGTGGGGCATGGAGCGGGAGAAGAACTTCACCCAATTTGAGACAACGATTGCAAGTGTATCTACAATTTAAAGTGGATTCCAAAACACTAACATTTACTCTGCTACCACCATCGTCTTTTTTTATCGTAATCTGTTGTCAGTAGAAAACAACCATGGGTCGCCGTCGGCGGGATTCAAATCTGGGACCTCCGAATTGGTAGGCCGACTTACTAACTAAACTGAATCTAAATCTCTTCATGTTCATGCTATCTAAGAACAAATACAAATATAATTAAAGAGAGTATTCCTTCTTATTTCTACATCGTCCAGACAATATTTCTTCAACAATAGCTAACTTCCATATCTTGAATAAGAACGACGTCAGCAATCTTAATACTCGCTGAGTAATTCTGTGTGTTGACCGAGTGATGAAGAGAACGACGCTGCTGCAAATAATCAACACGCTAATGTTTCTAGAAAAACCTGGAAGATTTAATATGAATACTTTTAGGTATTTGCTTTCTCAAATCATAGCCAGGTGGGATTTATCAGGATAACATCCCAACAAAATATGAGAGAGTGTCAGCGGTTCCAAACTATCGAAGATATGGGTGATCTGAGATGTAAGGGAAGATCTGCTATTAACGATATCCTCTATTTCGTTTAGTAAGGTTCTTAAGGTTCTGCCGATTGCTGCTATCAGACTATGCACGAGCAGGTCGCAGAATTCAGCCCATCAGGGTTGTCTCTCGACGATAAACTTCTAAAAAATCTTAAAAAATCCTGGAACTGTTCACATTCGAAAATGTCTTTTAATCCTGCTAGAACAAGTGAAGCATCTTTTGATTTTTAAGGAGTTGTCTGGATTGAGGTATCCATTTCTCTCGCAATTTTGTAAAAACCACACTAACACCGATGTGATATGAACGTTCATAAATATGTCGCACTAGAAGGCGGTTTATATACGAAGACTTTGGTAATAATATTGGTCGTGTTATTGTAATGTGCTCTTCAAGAAAACTTAGATGGCTTCCGAGTCGTACAGTACTACCATAGATTTAACAAAAATATTGCCGATGTTTTTGGAATTGTACGGCCGCTGGAAGCTCTTTAAATTAACTTCCATAGGCCTCCCGTTGAACAAAATAAAACCAGAATCCTTCTGCTTCCTTTATTTCATCCGCAAGTAATGAATTTTTCATAATTTATTGGTGAAAGTCTTTTAGTTACCTTTGCTGTATTTACCTGCCAAAAGAATAAGTCTTGGGTGACGTAAGTAATAACGTGTCGGCCTTCAAATCTGGAAGCCCCAGGTTCGAAGCCCATGGTCGGAATCTGCTGACAACAGATTACGGTAAAAAGCT
Organism: Leptarthrus brevirostris; assembly: GCA_964036015.1. Taxonomy (NCBI): domain Eukaryota; kingdom Metazoa; phylum Arthropoda; class Insecta; order Diptera; family Asilidae; genus Leptarthrus; species Leptarthrus brevirostris. The sequence continues at coordinate 16,307,599 of OZ038373.1, forward strand.
ATTAGGGGTTGCGGTTGAAATGTAAGAGGTTCGGAATCCACTTTAAATTGTTGGGCCACTTGCAATCGGTGTCTCGAATCGGGTGAAGTTGTTCTCTTGCCCCATGCCCCACAAAGGCTTACGGGAAGTAGAGACATTATCTAACTTTCCTTAAAAATTCGGACTTATCTCCTGTAGAAATAATGATGGGTGGACAAACAAGAACGTTAGGGCCTGGGAGGTTAGGTTATAACAAACTTATTCCAATATTAGAAAAAAATTAAGAAATTAATAAAAAAATATTATGACAAGAATTCGAGAATTAAAGCTAGTTTTCAGATGGAGAGAATATGGTTGAGGCAGAACCAAAAGAAGTGATGGGTGTAGCAGTAGCTACAAATTTAATTTTTAATTTTTATTAAAATTTCTTAAGTTTGATTATATTATTAATAAAATATTTTTATTCAAATTCACTTTAATAATATCCAATCAGACTGTACTGTCAAATATATTTTAGTCAACCTGTACACTTCGATAAATTTTGAGTAGTGTGAAACACAAACACTTTGAAAAATATCATAATCATTTATTCATTGACAATAAAATACTGTACTCAATACAGAGAAAATATTGAACAAACTATCTATGTATTAAATGTAAAGTAGGATACAAAAAAAATGTAAATAGAATTTTAGTCTAACCATATCTGCCGATCTGAGAGCATTAAAATTAATAAAAAATAAAAGTTTAAAATAAATAAAATTAAAAAATACTTTTTTTTAATTCGAAATATAATGTATCTCAAGGATTTCAGATACTAAAGGAAGTTCTAGGATTTAGGGCTCTGGTACTACGCCCCATATTAAAAAGGAGCTCTATACACCTAACAACTTCATTGGTGACCCCGAAAATTTTTTTAAAAACAGAAGTACCCCCTACCCAAGGTAAGGTACTTTCTGCTTTTTTAAAAAAAGTAAACAAGTACAAACAAAGAAGATTCAACAACCCTCAAAGAAGCAACAACATTTTAAAATAGAGATACCCCCTACCAAAGGTAAGGTATTCTCTCATTTTAAAAAAAGAAGACAACAAAGATTTAACAACTCAAGAAACAAAATATTAATAAGAGGTGCCCCCCACCCAGGGTAAGGCATCCTCTAGTTTAAACATCATCAACGAATCAACACATCAAAAAGAAGATTACATCTATAGGAAGAAAGAAGAAAAGACAACACCGTAACAAAAAACGAAGACAACAATGGTACGTGTTTTTATAATTAAAATTACTTTCATTATACCATAACTACATAATTAAAAAATCATAAACAACATTTCCTTCAAAATATTTATCTTAATAAAATATTATTTGTCTTTTCTACTAAAAATAATATATTTTGTTTCTCAATATATAATCATTCTCGAAATATTAATATAACTTCAAAGTTATAATAAGGGGTTGTTCTTTCATTTTGGTGATTCGCGAAGTTAAGTTTCGTTAAAATCAGTGTGCAAATAAAAAGTGAAATTTTACTTTAAAAAAAAAAGTACATAAATACAATCATGATGACTAGTGAAGATGAGTCAAACTTTTCACAACAAAGTTTACATACAAATGCTACAAATTACAATGAAAACAATTATGTAGCCACAACTTCAATCAAACTACCAAGCTTTTGGACTCCATATCCAGAAGCTTGGTTCATTCAAGCCGAAGCCCAATTTGCTTCTAAACGAAACTAATTAATTACTCAGTAAACAATATATTTAACAATAATATTTCTAAACGTTTATTCATTTTTGACAAAGAAAACAAATTCAAATTTCTAATAGATACAGGTGCTGATATTTCAGTAGTACCTAACGAATTCTTTAGAAAGTTTAACAAAGACCCAAACTTATATTTATCCGCAGCAAACGGTTCTACCATTAACACTTATGGTACAAAACTACTTAAAGTAGATTTCGGTCTTAGGAGAGATTTCATTTTCCCATTTATAATTGCTAATGTCAACAAGCCCATTATCGGAGCAGACTTTTTAACAAAATTTAATTTACTGGTCGATTTAAAAAAACAAAAGATTACTCGACGGTACAACAACATTAAGTGTTAGTGGAATCACGGTAAACGCAAAGACTCCAACTCCTCGTTACTACGCAATCAGTAATGAGTACGGTAAAATTTTGCAAAGATTTCCCACATTAACGTAACCACCTCGTTATGATATACCAGTTAAACATAACGTAGTACATCGAATAGAAACTAAAGGACTACTTCCTTTTTCTCGTCCAAGACGTTTAGATGGACATAAATACAAAATTGCAAAATTAGAATTTGATCACATGGTTAAATTAGGTCTGTGCCAATTATCATCTTCTTCAATATCTTCTCCACTACATCTAGTAGCAAAGAAAAATTCTACAGATTGGCGACCATGTGGAGATTATCGCAGACTCAACGCAATCACGGTTCCGGATAGATACCCATTACCACACATACAAAATTTCTCAATGAACTTAAACGGTTGCACCATTTTCTCAAAAATTGATTTGATAAGAGCTTACCACCAAATTCCAATGGCTTAAGAAGACATACACAAAACAGCCATTACAACTCCATTCGGATTATTTGAATTCACAAGGATGCCTTTTGGTCTAAGAAATGCTGCACAAACATTTCAACGATTCATAGACCAAATCATTAAAAATTTCGATTTCGCTTTCGCTTTTTTCTATATTGACGATATTTTAGTTGCCAGCAAATCTGAATCCGAACATCAAAATCATTTAAACAAAATTTTTAAACTACTATCAGATTTCGGAATCAATATCAATCCATCCAAATGCATTTTAGGAGTTGGAACTTTGGACTTCCTCAGTTACAAAATAACAAAAGAAGGGATCTTGCCTTCAGAAGACAGAGTCGAAATTATTAACAATTTTCCTTCTCCAAATTCTATTAAACAAATTCAACAATTTATAGGCATGGTTAATTATTACCATAGATTTATTCCAAATCTTGCCAAATTACTAAATCCAATTCACACTCATTTGGCTCTACTTCTCAAAAAAAAAATTTTTCTTGGCCAGCAGAATGTGAAGATCAACTTAACAAAATTAAACAATCATTTTCAAAAGCAACTTTATTAATTCATCCTATTGAAAATGCAAAATTCAATTTAACCGTAGACGCTTCTGCTAGCGCCGTTGGTGCAGTTCTCCAACAATCCAATGCAAACCATTGGGAACACATTGCATTTTTCTCTAAAAAATTAAAAGAAGAAGAAATCACATATTCAGCATTCGACCGAGAAATTTTGGCATTATATCTAGCCATCAAGCATTATAGACATTTTCTAGAAGGTCGAGAATTTATAGCTTTTACGGACCACAAACCACTCATTTCAGCAATATGGTCTAAAACAGAAAGAAGTCCAAGACAAACTAGACATCTGGACTACATAACCCAATTTACCTCCGATATCAGACATATCAAAGGCAAATCAAATACAGTAGCAGATACTTTATCTAGAATTTCTATCGAAAATTTCGAACATTCAAAACATAACAATACCAAATTTGATTTAAGGTAAGCAGGTCACGAATGATGGTTAAAATGGGCTTTTTCACGCGTTTAGATATTTTGCTCCTGTTCAGTTGGTATATAAGATTTATAAACTCGCGGTTTTAAACATGCTTTAGAGGACGAATTACGGATTAAATTGAGTGCTAAACAAACCCTGTGACTTTATTAGTGTGAAAGTTATTATAATTACAAAATGACAAGAAAAAAATAAAAAATTATAAAATTAACTTATTTAGGTACACTTTTCTCCTTAACCACTGGTGCTGCTCCAAATTGATGGTGAATCTGAAACAGGAGTAAGGCAACATTGTATACCTAAAATTTTCAACCTTTTGCCTAAATTGCAATTTTTGTACCATTTTTTTTGAAAAAAGGTCAAAAATCACTCTTTTCAAAAAATGCATTTGGATTTAAAATAAAGTTAAAAATGGAATACAAAGATAAATTTAGGTATAAAAGATGAAGGACATAAAGGATAAGCACTGTGCAAAATTTCATCAAAATGGGTTGAATAGTTTTTTTGCAAATGGTACCTAAAGGTCAAAAAAAGGAACTTACGGGTTGAGAGGAAAATCTCTCGTGACAACTGTGCAGACGACGCGTCACCATCTTTTAAAATATCAATTTTTGGGATTAAATAGTCGCGTTGGTATTACATGTCATACATTTTCAAATAGAACTGTTTTAAAAAAATCGATTTTTTTGACCCCATTCGCGACCTGGTTACCTTAAAAACTGTTGCTGCGTATCAAAATATTGACGAAGAACTTACACATCTTTTGATAACTCAACATAACAGACCAGATAATTCAAAATATAAGCTTGTAAAAATTAAATTAAACACTTCTGAGTCTGACATTTGGTGCGAAGTTTCTACTAAAAATTCACGGTCATATATACCCAAAGAACGTCGAAAAATTATTTTTAATACCATTCATAATTTATCTCATCCAGGAATTAGAACAACACGAAAATCTATTTTTACTAAGTACTTTTGGCCTGGAATGAAACAGATATTAACGATTGGACTAAAAATTTTGTCAATTGCCAAAAAGCCAAAATAACCAAGCACACAAAATCCGAAATTGGTAAATTCGGACTACCCAAAGCAAGATTCGAACATATCCATTTAGATTTGGTAGGTCCTTTACCGCCTTCAAATGGATATTCTATTCCTATTCTAACAATATAAGATAGATTTACTCGTTGGCCAGAAGCTTATCCAATCAAAGATATATAGGCAAGCACAGTAATCAACACGTTATACGAACAATATTTTCCTCGTTTTGGTATTCCACTAGAAATTACCACAGATCAGGGTACTTAATTCGAATCCAAATTATTCGAAGAATTTACAAAAGTTTTAGGATCACATCGAATCCGCACTACTCCTTATCATCCACAATCAAACGGAATGATAGAACGATTTCACAGACAATTAAAAGCAGCCATACGCGCTCGTAACGGCCAAAATAATTGGGTCACACAATTACCTGCAGTCCTCTTAGGTTTCCGAACCACGATTAAAGAAGACTTGCAATGTTCTCCAGCAGAATTTATCATTAACAACAATTCAACAATTCAAGATCCATTAAATTTCTTAAGTAAAATCAGATCTTGCATAAATAACTTCAAACCCACACATTCTCGAAAACAAAATTCTAAAATCTACGCACCTAAAGATTTAAAAGATACAGAATTTGTTTTTGTTAGAATCGATAGAAGCAAATCTTCTTTACAAAACCCATGTGAAGGCCCTTTCAAAGTATTAAACAAACTTGATAAATATTATCAAATCGAATACCGTGGTAAAGCAAGCCCTGCATTCAATGCTGATCTCTAAAGGTATGTGTTAGTTTTAATCCCTTTTATCTAAAGAATCAATGTACATTTAATAGCGTAAGTAATACATTACAACAACAATTATTAGGATAGTTATGCTAACTTTTTTCCTAAAATAGAAAACAAATTATGTTTCCCAAAATAATACTCAATGTACAAATTGGATCCGCCCTTTTAATTACATCTCAATTTTGACTAAATCAAACCTAAATCTCCATAAAATCAAAACAAGATAGTCAACCATAAATAGACAAGTTACCTATCTGTAACGACCTTAATGACTACCAAACTGTGACGTTATCAAATGAGTCCATTAAAGGATTTCATACCGGAACGGATCCTTTGATATTCCGAAAACAGGCAGGTTACGTCCTAGTCACGTTTCTGCCTATAACAATTATCACCCTATTAGATAATTCACAAGTTGTGCCTCTCTATTAATAGTCGATAATAGTTAACTCCAGAATTTGCTCCAAAAATAGAATCTCGCAGTCACCCTAGGGCTACTTTATCGCAGCATTTTACCTAAGCACATGCCGAGGTTTGTTATTGTTATGTCTTTGGGTTCAATTACACTCACTTACTAGTAGATCCCATCACTGTGACATCATCCCTAACAGGAAAGTGTTAATTTCTTCGGGCAACATTATCCCCCTTCGAAAAGTCGAGCATTATCTTAAGTGAACCCCTTCATTTACTGTTGACGAAGGTGCGTTATCTTGAAACAAAATTAACAAACAGGCTCTGATCAAATATCTCAGTTAAAAGTGTCCGACTTTAGGTTGAACAAACTTAGACGTAAAAGGATACACTACGGCGAAAGTCCCTAAGGAGTTTCAAGCCATACGCTTCACTTTGTCCTCCATTGCGATGCTAAAAATTGTTGAGGCACTTTCTTGGAGGAAGTGTCTTAGCGATTTGTGATAAGTACTTAAGTGCGCACAGACTGTATGACACACTGTAGCCGGTTCTGTACAGTTGTCGCGAGAGAGTGCTGCTTAGAGCTCTAGTGCTCCGGTGTTTCGCCGTACATACAACCAGGAACAGATAAAATTATGATACCATAAATTATCTGAATGTTTGTCATTTATCACGCACATGAGATGAGACCTGAAGACAACAGCTCCAATGCCTTGAGAAAAAAAAAGCTAAGAAGCAGTCATGAAAGACGAGAAAACACATGTTTACGTCAGAGATGAACATCCCAAGATTAGTCTGATAACGACGACAGTTGTTGGCTCTTCCATATATATCCCCTGCCAGTCAGTACCTTAAAGGTTCCTCTTGCTACTTGGTTGTCCTCTGAACTCAATGTTGGCTCATTACTAATTTATGTTTCACCGTCGGTGTCAGAGATTTTTCCCTATATTTTGCCGTATTTTTTTTCGGTAGTCCTTTAGCCCCCCCAAAAAGTTGCGCTGTCATTTTCAAGTGAACACGTACGAAGAGGAACAATATGGATAAGATGCTAGAGATAGGCGACATTAATTTTGCCAGATTCGTCGTTCGAACTGACGGAAACACGTGTGAGTAAGCTTGGGTGAAATGAACTCAAATACAACTCCAATGGGAAAAAAATAATAGAAGATTTTTATGTTTTGGAAATTTTTCTGTTCATTTCAAGGTCAAGAGGTTATTTTTAAAAATTCCAAACGTCTGAGGAATTTCTGGAATTTTTAATTAAATAATTTTCCGATTAAAGACTTGTACAAGGTAAGTCTTTAATCGGACAACTATTTAGTTCTTGTAGCGAGGTGCAGTAGTTTTTACCCCATAGATTTAGCATTTACCAATTTTCTAAATAAAATCAAGAAATCTTATATAATTTGGATCCATCAAATTGGTTGCACTTTTCAAATACCACACGAAGAGTGTGAAGTTGGTAGTACATCCCAAATTTTAGATTAACAGTTGATTGCACACCAGAAACCGTTCTTATTCAAAGTAATGCCTGTATGTTCTTAATATACAAAATTATTATCATATTTCTTCTCTATCGTAAGTGCGTTCATCCTGTCCTATCTTGCAAATGTTTCAGTCAAGTACTTATTAAGCGCCCACTTCGTAGTTTTTAATTAACCTAAAAGAAACCTTACCTGTGCTTATAGGTGTATTTTTTTTCTAAACAGTCTTGTGACCAATTTCTATTAGGAGATGGTATTATAAAAATTAATTGGGATAATGAGATGCAAACATTTGTTCACTGAAGTTTTGAAGACGCAAAGTTATGCGAACAGATATTTTGTTTAGCTGCCAGATACGAAAGGGAATCAGAATTGTTGCAAGGTTTCTTACTTTTCAACTAATTTAACAGTGCACTAGTCTAGCGAAATCGTCTACGAAGATTAGCCTAAATTGGAGGATAGCTAGAACATATTTAAAAATAAATAAAAAAATAAAGTAAACGAAAATAAAACTTTCAGAAGAGGTTCTGTATTGCTCCGCTTCATTATACTGTGAATAAGTCTTCGCCATCTTCATTGCCAGAAACTAAGATGATTTACTAGTTCAGACCACTAACGTATGTTTTTTTTTTAAATTTTATTTAAAAAAAATTTTTTTTAATCATATAGCCAACGTATAGGGGACAACCCTATGATGCGCTAACTAGGAATGAGGGAACTTGAATATCTTGTTTCTGGAAACATGGCGTGGTGATCGTGCCATTCAACTAATTGATCTAGCCCGGTTTCTAGTATGTATTATGAGTGGTCTAAAAACATGTGGTTTCATATAAAAGAATGGATTTGTTCAATTTATGAATTAGTGTTGAAAGGGATGATATATTGCTCTATGGTAGTAGATTTACCATTTCAAACTAGCGGATTGGTCTAAAAGAATTGATAACACAAGTATACAAAATATAGAGTCATGATTGTTGTTGGGTAGGTGGGAGCCATTTCGAAAGTCATTTGCTGCATAGAATCCAAATCCGAGGTGAAGATTAGGCCATCAGGGCAGGAGTTTAAGATATTTGAGGTTATGTATGTACTCGAAAAATGAGGTTATGTATAAGATGCACTACTACTCTTACCCTTCAAAATAAGCTATTGAGCGGTCACCTACGATTTTTTCTTGCAAAGTTACGACCATTTAAGTTATGAAATATATCCCAAGAACGTCATGAGCCATTACATTAACTTTGAGTTGATTAGAGGATTATCCTTGAAATTGTCAAGCATTTTCCTGTGACCAGTCAGATTGGCTGTTGTGATCAGATTCGAACCGTGCAGCCTTATTGCACCCGAGGCAGACTCCTTTTTTAGGTGCAGATGTAAGGGGAGAAGGTTCAGTAGGGCATGTGCGCATGTCACCCGTAACTCCTAGACAAACTGTCCTCTGCAGTTTTTGTAATGCTGACTGCGCTGCCTTTTGTTCTGCTACGAAGGCGGCAAAGGTGACTACGGGTCTTATAATCACTTGATAAGCCCATAGGGCTATTTTAACCTTTAGGCCACAGGTGTTACCAAAGAGTCTTCGACAGAACTAAAGGGCAGTTATATCCTTTCTTGTGACTCTGTTATGACGCAGTGCATAAGCTTTTTGGGACAATGCGGTGGAATATGCTGCGGATGCTCGGTTTTTTCTAGCCTATTCACATTCATATGTCATTACAGGTTGCATTATGTGGGCGTACTGTGTTCCTCTAGGTTAGGTTAGGTTAGGGTGGCGCTAGCGGCTATCAGCCCTACAGCCGATGAGCCTCACATAGACCTATAAATGGTCCGTTGTGTTACCACATCCGTTCAACCGTACCGGATTGCCGGGTTTACCTAAAACCATCCGCAGCTGTTAATAAACCTTAGGAGCTGCTTCAGCCCGATGCCGGCTATATCACCCATACCACCTAAGCAGTACACGCCCATTGCATTGTGCCTTTTTTTTTTTGCTAGGCCCGGGCATACGCAGAGGAAGTGCTGAATGTTTTCCACCTCTTCCTCGTCCATACAACTCCGGCAGAAGTCATTCGTGGGAACGTGCGGACGTTCTGCGTGTCTACCGAAAAGACAGTGGTCAGTAATAACTGCCACAATGTTTCGGAGGTTTATCCGGCTTCCGTTTAGCAGAAACGCGGGTTTTCTCAAATCCCATTCAGGCCACAGCTGCCTTGACAGGCTGCATGTGCTTAGCGAGTTGCATAGCCTTAAGGTCAATTTATTTCTTCACTGATTCTAGCGGCCAACCGATCAATCTGTCAATAGAGGAATCATCCAATTGTGATCCCTCTTTGCCAACTCATCAGCTGCCTCATTCCCTTGAACACCACTGTGACTAGGGACCCAGCAGAAAGGTACCTTTTATATCGCGCCTAACGTCCGGAGACCAGCCAGACACCTGCCGACCAGCCGCGACCTGACTAAATTTGAGTCCAGCGCCTTGATAGTTGCTTGGCTGTCGTTGTACAAACATATATCACTACCCATTGGTAGGTTTGGGCCCCCGTGTATTAGTGCTACCGCCCTTTCTATGGCCAAGATCTCCGCTTGGAATACACTGCAGTGGTCCAGTAGCTGGTACCTACTGCGTATGCTTAGGCAATCCGAGAAGACCCCCGCTCCCACCCCGTCCTCCGCCATAGACCCATCCGTGAAGACCGATATTACTGCACTGGTTCATGCCCCACTCTTCCCACTCTTCTCTAGTCGGGATTCTTGTGAAGAAGGCCTTCCCAAAACAAAGTAGTGGGGTGGTGTTGTCTGTATTTACCTGCAGATAGCTTCCCGGATAGGTCCTTAGTATACTGCTGGCGTTGTGCTTATAGCTCCGGAGATGCCCAAGCAGGCAGCTCTTTGAATTTTGTTTGCTTTCTTTAGATTGTTCTCCTTCCCTAGAGTAGTCCACCAGACTATTATGCCATAGGTAAGAGAATAGGTCTTACTATGGAGGTATTTCTTGCCAAATATCCTCTTGCAGGCGTAGAACGCTATTTACGCTTTCTTCACGCGTTCATCTATGTTCATGCCCCAGCTTAGTTTGGAGTCGAGTATGACCCCTAGATACCTAGTGTGGGTTTTTGGTGCTAGGGTATTGACCGCTAGTTTTGGTGGTTCGAAGGCTTCGATCACCCTCCTCTTTGTGAATAGGATTGCCTCTGTCTTCTGAGGATTGACTGATAAGCCACAGTTCTTCGCCCACCTGTGGACTTGACCTAGTGCTGTTTCCATCAATTCGCTCATGGTGCTTAGGAACACCTTTATCCCATCTCATTCAACTAAGATCAGGATATCGTTGGCCACTAGGAGCCACAATAATGGTGACAACACACCCACTTGGAGTGTTCCTCTGTCTACGGACCTGACTCTCTCGTGGTTGCCCAGTTTTGTGTGGATCTGGCGGCTTGACAACATTGCACCAAACCACTGGCAGACAGAGTGGTCTGTACCGTGAGACATACGGGCATCGTGAATTTCTTCAGCCTTGACATTGCTGAAGGCCCCTTCAATGTCAAGGAACACACCCAAAGTTTAGTGACTGCTCAACCTTGCTTACTACTACATGCAGCGCACTTTCGACTGACTTTCCCTTTGTATACGCGTGTGTTCCTCTAAAAGCGCTCTTGTTAGGTGGCAATCGTTTCCAATATTGTAGACAAGAAATTTGAATTTAGCGCTAAGATATGTTATTTTTTAGGTACACTAAAAGTGCAACCGCTGTATCGAGCACTATCGGTAATTTCCTGTACTAAAACAGAAACCATTTTTGAATAAACCGTCGTCTATAGTGCTTGTTAGAAGTCGTGTGTTTTTATTTGGATCCATCTTGACTCCAAACGTCCAACTATACATCAAGAATGCAGTTTCTCCAACTTTTTTTAACAGCAATATGGTCGACCTAGTTATCAGGTTTGCCGTCTAGGGAAAACCAAAAAAATGGAATTTTTTGCGATTAATTAAGGATCTACCGGTAACGTGTTGCTTCAGTTAAAAAATTCAACAAACAAACCTTTGTCTTACACCGTTTACGAGTTGAAATTTTCCCATTATAATGTTCCAGCGAATTTTAGTGTTGAGATCCGAGAACTATTTTTAGTACAGTCAATCTGGGGAAAAAAAGTCATAAGGCTGCAAATCACTCCAAAGTGATGAAACTTGGTGAGTCGTTAAAGAATGATGAAAGAAAGCTTACCTGGCGATGGCCACTTGCTACCTGTTCAAATACTCCAAAAAAACTCAAAAAAATATTTTGAAATGCATTTTTCTCGAAAACTATGCATTTTACAGAAAAATTTAGTGAACAAAAAATGTAGAGGGCATCGTTATCTACAATTAATGTCAGTGGTGCTATGTCGTACAACAAAAAATGTGCGCAGTAGGTGGCGCCAAAACTGCCGGAGAAAGTCGCAATAGGACCGAGAAACTTACCGTTAGGATCACTGCGCTGTTCACATAGCGCTATATGTATTACACTATAACTTTGAAACGGTAAGTTGTATGAAAAAAATGTTGATATAAAAGTTCTTTATAAAATTAAAAGGAACAATTTTTCCATTTGAATCGTAACTGAAAAATGAAAATTTCAGGACAAAAAAGTGGAAAAACACATTTTTTGGCACTTTAGCGATACCTACTGCACACATTTTTCGTTGTACGACATAGCACCAATGACATTAATTGTAAATAACGATGCCCTCTACATTTTTTGTTCAATAAATTTTTCTGTAAAATGCATAGTTTTCGAGAAAAATGCATTTCAAAATATTTTTTTGAGTTTTTTTGGAGTATTTGAACAGATAGCAGGTGGCCATCGCCAGGTAAGCTTTCTTTCATCATTCTTTAACGACTCACCAAGTTTCATCACTTTGGAGTGATTTGCACCCGTTTTTGCCAGATTGACTGTACTATTTGATATAATCTTTAAGCGCCTTATGACAGTTCTTGCGAAGGAGGTGGAAGGCCTTTTTAGTTATTTCATCCGCCTGCTCGGTCTATCCAAACATATAGTTCTGTTAGACATTGGTGACCAGTCCAGAAGTTAATATCAGGGCTACACCTGTCATGCGAGGTGTTCCTGATTCTTTCTAGCCTGAGTATAGTTCATCTCCATCTAGTTTGTTTATTTTTTACTGTGGCTCTTGTCGCTCTACGTCCATAACCTTATCCACACACTCGACCCACAGAGTGCTGACGTTCCATAACCTGATCTAAGTCCGATATTTATAGCCAAAGGCCGTCATTACAAAATGAGTGCAAGGTCTCGGAGGCGTACTAAACTTATCTGTGTATAGGTTGGTTTTCAGAGAAGCGGGTTAAAAGCGTACTAATCCTGGGTCTGATCCCTCAATTCTGAAGCTATAAATTGTAGAATTTTCCTAATTGTATTAGTGGGGGTTTATCTATCAAAACTGCTGGAATAGAATTTCTAAAAATTCGTCAGAATATAACGACACAAATGTTTTAACATTTTGTAAATAAAATTTTCAGTGTTTTACGTACATTGACGGATTCCAATGCATAGAGAAGAGCAGAAAAGGTCGCAGTGCAGGGCTTAAGATCAATGCTGCTAAAACCAAACTTATGAACTTGGACTATAGGAGACAACATTAAATTTATCTGGAACAGCCGCAAATAGAGCAAGTGGATAAATTTTGCTATATCAGAAGCATAGTTACAGCAGACGGCGGCGCTGAAGCTGATTTACAGGCTCGCATCAATAGGGCTCGAGTTGTATTTAATACTCTTGCTGAGATCTACGCAATAACGAGTCGAAGGTAAAATCTGTTCTGTTGTACGGCGGTTTAACATGGAAAGTGAGATCTAAGTTACAAGCCTTTGTCAACTGGTGCCTCCTTAACATCCATTAGCCGGATGTCATTACCAACGAAGACCTACACAAGGCTTGCAGACCAAAACAGGATAGGCACCAGTATTCGCAGGCGAAAGTTTCAATGGATAGGCCACACACTAAGAAAAGATCCAAACAACATCGCACAGCAGGCTCTTGATTAGAATCCCTACGGAATCCAAAGAAGATGCCGAATTGGATGATCGAGCAACACATGGAGAAGATCTGTTGAAAGGGAACCGTGGCCACAGTTGAAGGCGTTGGCGCAGAACCGAACCAGCTGGAGAGTCGGTGTAATAGACGCCCTATGCCCCACATGGCTTTAAGGGAACCAGCGAGAGAATGCATAGAGAAAAATTTTTTTTTGTCTTTTAGTTTTGTTGCGTACTGTAAGGTAATATCTTCTTCTTGTGATTTTAATCGTAACGTAGCTTCGGACTACTAGTACAAAATCCTGAAATGATATCTTCCATAATCACCTGGACAGCAGAACATACTATTTATATATTAATCAAACAATTTAAATAGATTGATTCGAATTCACTACGTCAACAAACTGCATGCGGTCGGCATACAACTGAAACACTGAGTTGAATCTGAGTGGAGTTGTTTCCGCCCTGTCTTCCTGCAAAAGTTACCATTCAGTCATGATTGTTTACGAAATGTTTCAATTACAAACTTTTCGCATTTCAACTTAAGTCTACTTTAAATTTTCAAGTACATTCCACGCTCGTAATTAAATTACTTTTACATCTTCGAGTTTTTGACGCGGGCTTTTCGCACACACACACGCTTCTCCTACCCATCATTACCTGTGAATGTGCTTTATCAAAACAACAACAAAATGCTGTCACCATTTTGACTGCCATTCGAAAGTCATTTACGATGAAGAACTGCCTGAATAATTGCTTTAGATAGGGCCATAGGGATTTTCTATGTTTACTCGTATGTAAAACATTAAACAAATCTCGATGTTTTGCCTTTGCCCTCGTTCCGATTTTTATAGTACATCCCCTCTCCGAATTTGATGCACATACACGAACACGTTCAGTACGTACGTACAATAAACATTCGTAGCGTTGCAAATTCCATAGGTGGCTTAGAGAGACACAGGTCCTATAACAGTGTATCAACACCATCGAGTAATTAAATATTTATCACTTTTTGGCAGCTCTAGAGCCGGAAACTGTGTACCCTGGTGACTAGATACACTTCATGAATCAGGGGTGTCAGTATGACACAGTGTGTGCCTGTAACATCCTGATTGGACTGTTTAGGAGCTTACTTGGATGCGGGCGTTCATCTCCGGGAAATGAGTTGACAAAATTTCACATTAATGTAATGGTCCTGGTCGTTTGTTGGGGATATGTGGGCCTAATTTCTGTTCTCAGAGGATTAAATTTTCCTATCTTGACAGTAAAATGATTTAATTTTTAATGTTGGTAAGGCAGCTCCCTTCAGTTGTCTTGAGCTGAAGAAACTTAAAGCTGCCTAAAGCTCGGCCTACACGATGGATCCCATCCACTTAAGAGCATTACGATTTGCCAAAAAATAACATAATAAAAACGCAAGTAATATTAGCTCTATACCTTGTGCAAAGTGTCTATAGATTTCCTTGAGAATTTCTTATGTGCGAGATTTTGTGAATCGTCTTTTGATTCATTGTCGTGTTTATTGGATGACTCTTGAAGTCTTGGGAGATGTGCGCGGGATTATAAAAAAAAGCACTTTGAATAGGCTCTTCAGTGATGAGTCTGCATTTTTCGAGGGTTTACTGTTCTTAAATTGATGCGACTGTAATTATGGTATGACTGACGCTTCAAGTGGATCTTAATTTCTAAGAAGATTCTCGGCACCTCATTGAATCGTTTCGTTCGAGATCTCTTCTCTTTCAAGCTGATTTGATGGTCAATTAATTGGGCAAGTTTTCTCGGAAAGATTCAAAAATTCTTTTTCATAAAAATCTCAAAGAACATCTTTAGTATGGACCAGTAATTTTAATTTTAAAGTTTTTTTTTATTGTCCAGGAAATGGTGTATGTTAATGAGGTGCCATTAAAGGTAGATTTTTCAGAAATTGTTGAAAGCATTAATACAGTAGTCTCTCTTATTGCGCCACAACAAATTAAATTCAGTTTGCATATATAAATTTTCTGTAATTAAATGTTTAATGAAATTTTTGGTTTTATTACAGGTACTCGTCAACACGCGGTAAGTTTTGTTTATTTTTCTATAAATAAAATTTATTTGTTTGTTTTGGCTTTGCGGCTTGGCTTCAATTCGTTTGGTTAATAATTAATTTTTCCTAGTAGAAAATTAATCATGGTCAGAGCCAGTTTGCAAAGCACTGGGACCCACTTCTTCCATTCAGTTTTGTGTTAATTAAATAAACGGTTGATGAAAGTTACTAGTTATTAGAGGAAAAAGTCCTCTCTTTTATTCCATAAAAACAGTTTCAAAATTATTTAGAAATCAACGAACGTTGAGCCTTAAAATACCAAGAGACGGAGACGGAGTTGGATCAATGCGTTGAGCGGCAAGACCACCATGCCTTGGGTCCCGGGTTCGAGCCCAGATGACCGTGAACTTTTATTAAGAAATTAAAATAATCCACTCCGTCTCTGGGCTGTTGTCTAGCTCGCAGCAATGCAAACAAGACTCAAGTTTCCTCACTTCCCTTACCCTAATTCCCTTCCGGCCAAAACCATGCTAACGCATCAAAGGGTTGTCCCCTAGGATTTGGCCATATCGTATAAAAAAAAAAAAAAAAAAAAAAAAAAAAACTATTGATACTCAGTACAAGAGAACTACCTTCAAATTTAACTTATTCTGTTCCGAAGACGTAAAATTAAGTATGCCTGTACCACATTGAATCACATGTAAGACTTTGGGTCAAATGTTAATATTTATATCACGAACCTTAGACCAAAATCGATTCTGAAGTTTATACCTGCAATCATTTTATCTGTAAACATTGAAGATAATTATCTAAAATCTCATTCTCTCTCTCTAGTTTTCGTAATCCCTTATGGGGTATGTGGCGGGAGGAGAAGTTTACCCGACGACAACAATTGCAGGTGCACTTACAATTTAACGTAAATTCAAACCACCGACATTACTCTGTAAGCCCCAATGGCCTTTTAGCGTGATTGATTGTCAACCGAAAACATAAGTCGCCGCCGGTGGGTTTGGGTTCTGGAACCCTCAAGATGGAAGGCCAACACGCTTACTCGTGATGCCAAAATTCGATAATTTTTGCTGCTCCGTGTGTAGGAACATTATCATGATGTAGCAAAGAATGAAATTTACTCTGAAACTCGACAGATTTTTATGCATCTAGGATATAGCATTTTGTCTACGTAAACTTTCAAATCTACGGAGACGTTTAATTGGCCAGCCCGAAAATTGTTTCTCCTTATTCCTTGTAGGAACTTGAGAAGCGTACAAATGTTGTGTGTTTCGTTTCTATCTTGTGCTCTTGATGATATTTCTTCCTTTGGTAGACTTGTCCTAGTAAATTCTGCTTCTCTATGTTTTGCACGGCCTGCTTCTCTTCGTCCATTCGTATGGTTGTATTGCAAGGAATGCCTTGTATTACTTTCGGGTTGCCGTCTTAGATTGCGTTCACTACCTTCTTATACTTTTAAATATGGGATGTATCTGTTGTCATGCTGCGTAAGTTATTGCTGATTCTGTTCGGCCAGATTATTTTACATACCATCCTTAAATATTTATTTACAAATGTTTGCAGGTTTTGCATATTGGAGTTCGCAGTTTTCTTCTATGTATAGCATCCGTACGGGGGGTTATGATTTATCTGTGATGACTTCCATATTATATGAATATATCCTTGTATGTGGTGCCCAAGTATGTGAATTTCTCTCCGTCTTATATTCTTACGTTGTTGAGTGTGACTGATAAGTGACTTGTGTCATTGATCCTCATTTATTTATATTTAGCCCCACTGATTGTAGTGTGGCACTCAAATTCTTGATGCCTAAAATATATGTGTTTTTGTTGTGGTTTTTCTTTTGCAGTCTTTGACGGTCCAGTGACGTTTACCTGCTTTAGCTTTTCTCTGTGCTGGTATTGTGTCTTTTTTTATAAATATGGCTGTATGCTGAGCGCGCTACACTTTTATTAATGGTGAAACCGTGGTTTATAATGGCATCGATAGGATTAATTGAAGATTGCATTGCTCGACTAAATGAAGATTTATTTAGAATATGGGAGTGGTCCCAAAGTAACTACCTTACACTCAATCCCATTAAGTCAACCTGTATTCCCATATACAAAAGAGCAATTGACTTTGCTCACTTATCACCCATCTTCATTAACGACGTTGTAGTTCCATACACTAAGTCGGCCAAAAGCCTAGGGATGGAGCTGAACTCCACATTCACATGTTGCAGTCATATTTCGAATGCGCTTAGTAAAATCTATAGTAGCTTGAGAAAATTAAGAATTTCTGCCAACTTATTATCGGCCAATATAAAAGCAAAACTTGCTAAAACGCTTGTACTACCTCACTTTATTTTTGGCAGCCTAGTTTTCTCCAAGCTTGATTCTATCTGCCAAAGAAGGATATCTGTGGCATTTAATGATACCATCAGATTTATTTATGGATTGCGCAGGTCCGCTCATATTTCTGATTATATTGATTCCTTTGTTGGATGCTCCTTAGAAACTTATCTTACGCGCAGACGGTTGACATTTTTATTTAATTTGATTCACTCGAAAAAACCGAGCTATTTGCATGATTATATACAATTCCTAAGCTCTAGTCGACGTAGAAATATTTTGTCGCCCAGTTTTCGTACTCATATTGGAGAGCGCTCCAACTTTGTGCAGGCTATTCGTAAGTGGAACCATTTGCCAGTGGATGTTCAGCGTGCTCCTTCTGTTCGGGCATTCAGCGGGCTCTTGACCACAACTCACAACACCTAAGACGCACTTAAGATATCGTATCTTTGTTTCTTCGCACTTCATTGGTTTCTTGTTCATTATTTGTACATTTTTTCACTTTTCTTAATTGTATGTTAGAGAATAGGCTTGCTCAGTTAACTTTATACATGAATTATGCTTAGTTTAATTAATTATGTAACATTATTTCCATTTTTGTATGTACTATTATAAGATTCACGAATCTTTTTGTACCTATGCCAGTGAATAAATAATAATAATAATAATAATCTGCGGTGGCTCATTTCACACCCCATGTAGCAGACTAGGCTCCACAGCGTGGTAGGCCAACAACGTTGGTGAATTTGCCGATGTTAGGCGCGCCTAGCCACCTTCTAAGAACTATCCTAGGACGTTAGCCATTTTAATAGCACAACATCGGTAGCTGTATTAAGCCTATCCGCGCCAATTCTGAAGCTCTCTTGGTTAAGTATAATAAGCTCAATTCTAAATTCCTAACCATCACTACTTTTCTCGATGATATCCGAATTGCTTCTCTTAGCCCTGGTCAGTTATCCTTAGATTTGCCCTAGTTATAACTTCATTCCAATTATCCCAGCACTGACCCTTTCCCGTTGGCTAAGGATCCTGTTGATATAGTTCCTGATGGTGCGCCCATCGTTGACCTGTCGGACCCTAAGCCTGCAAGAGTTGCACCTAATACATTTAGCGTCGTTTCTGGCCCTGCTATTGTTACCTCTCAACACTACCTTGAAAATTGATCTTCTCTGTGCACAAAACGCACTCATGGTTGGTGCCAATGACCTATCTCAGAGGACGCACTTCACTCTGAAGATTGCCCCAATGCTAAAGTCAATCTTTGTTTCTCGGCTCTTCCACCTCTGCTGATAATGTGATAACATATGTGAGAATAAAAAACAAGACTGACGACTCTGTGCTCCTGCGTTTTAGCGTCTTGTATCGTCCTACAAGTTGAGGACTTCCTTGGTTCTTTTAGAGATCATCTCTTCTTCTGACGACTTCTGGATTAAGAATTCCATCGCACACGAATTTGTGTCTTGAGGTACGTTTATCAGTCGTCAGTCGTACCCACGACAGAGCAATAACTAATGCTGTCCCTTTACTATTAAAACGTAAGGTGACTAAAAACTAGAACAAGCCATTTATTTCAGGCCTCTCTTGCCTGTTGTTA
Organism: Leptarthrus brevirostris; assembly: GCA_964036015.1. Classification (NCBI taxonomy): domain Eukaryota; kingdom Metazoa; phylum Arthropoda; class Insecta; order Diptera; family Asilidae; genus Leptarthrus; species Leptarthrus brevirostris. Next base: position 16,326,899 of record OZ038373.1, read on the forward strand.
CGACATTATTATGCTGACTAAACGTGGCTTCTTCTTTGCTTTAGCGGTGCAGATATTCTTGATGACTGTTATCAGATTTTTCGCAGGGACAGATAATCCGACGAGAGTCGGGGTGATGAAAAGTTGGTTCCATGCAGGTCGCACTTTAATTGAAGCGAAATAGATGTGCCTGCCCTCTCAAGTATATTCTCTATTGAACTTTTGGTTCTCAAACTATCGCTGGCAAAGCTCAATATTGTTCTGCTTTGTTGTTACATTCCTGCTAACCTGACAAACTGCGTTGATACTGGAGGGCCTACCTAGTCTGTACGATATTCCAACCCTATTCAAATCTTCTTCTGTTGCGAAGCTCTCCTCATTCTCTTCAATAAGTGTCTTCAATCTGGTAAATGTTCTGTATTGTAAGGACGGTAAGAATATTGTTACCAATTATATACCAATAGCGAAGTACCAACGTCATTTGAGTCATTAGTGTTTTTGCAGCTTATTCAGCATTGTAAGGGTTTAAACTCCTCCAATCAGCATAGTTTATGTGCCTGTAAATCAACGACTACTAACTTGCTGGAATTTTCCTCCCACGTTATTTCGACTGCACTTCCACCTACTTAATAGACAGGACATCGAGTGTAGTTCTATGGCTCCACCTCAAAAATGTTCATGGTTTCATATGGTGGACCGAAAGGTAGCCATCTCGGCCCACTATTATTCGTGTTCTGAGGTACGCTGAATACATGAAGATCTTATCCTACGTTAAGGATAGCGGTGATTTAGCGCTTATTCCAGACGACTTAGACATGCTCCTGGGCTGGTGCGGTACAATGGCTTACATCTCAATTTCGAGAAATGTGCGGCTATGTCCTTTTCTAAGAGCCTCAATCCACAAGATTTTAATTACACCTTTGCTGGGAGTGGTCGCGTGCCGTCCTTATCTGACCGTAAGATAAAACTCGACTGAAACTGTTTGAGAAAAAGTGCACAGTCGTTGAGCTGGTCCTTACTCACCAGCTCTTGCATTTAAATATTGACCGGTTGCTATCAGTTGGAGGTGTAACTAACACTAGCTCTTCCGTCCATCCTCCAGCAAACATTTTTTTTCTATATTTCTCATTTTTAGAGCTGTCCAAATTTATTCTCTGCTAATAATGTCAAAGGTTCTCAAGGAGGCCACAAATCGTATGCATAATGGTGTTTGACTTTCTACAGATTACTCCATATTATTCCTCAAGATGTTAGGTCAAGGCATCATGTTTACCCTGAAATCGACTTAGCTGTCTCATTGGCTGTTCTCAATTATGTCAGATATTCTACTCATCATTATGCGAGCCATTTTTTTTTATTATATACATTAAGCAATGTTATTATTCGCCAGTTATTGGTATCTTGGAGGTTTCGTGTTACTCTTTTTTGCCATTCATATGGTATATAATTTTTGTCTCCTGTTTCACGTAGAAGTGACATTATGAGCACTTTGGGCTGGAATGAATTTGAGAAGCTTAGCTTGTAATCCATTCTCACTTTCACAAAATTTAAGCAGCCGCACTATAAAGTTTACGATCCTTTTAGTACTTTTTAATTTTTTATAGTTATTTTTACGGAACAGCACTGTTAAATTTACGTGACTCATAAAATTTACTGTATAATTTCAGAAAAATTGACCGACTAATACAAAATTTCTTCCGGAATAACCGGCAAATTTTACGGTTCTCAAACGCAATTTTCCCAGCTTTTTTAAGGGGGAACAATACTTTGAAGCCTGAAAAAGTAAGGTGTTCTTTGAGAATTTTTTTGTTTGCTCACTGGTAAATGTGGTCAGTTAGATGGTGGTGTCACCATTGGCAACAAGCGGGATGTCAAGGCAGCTGTGACTAGTTTGGGATATTAAGAAAATGGGTTTCCTGCTACACCGATCTCCGAAATATTTTGGCAGTCATTACTGGCCACTGTCCCTTCGGTAGCCACGCAGATCGCTTCTCTGCGCTGTGCGTCGCGATATTCCGTACAGACTGGTTGACATCCCGAACTCCGAAAAATTAGAGGTTTTGTGCATCGCTATTGGTAAAACTGTGTACATTTCGATCGCCTATATTCCGCCACGTTCTCTGTCTAATGTTTATGAAAGATTTGCATCCTGCCTGGATGACCTCTCAGACGCTTTGATTCCTTCCGATGAATTGTTGCTTTTGAGTAACTTTAACCTGCCTGAAGTTGGCTGGGAACTCTCTCACTCGGATGATGGCTTGGTTCCTTCTTTTCGGTCTGTCAATCAATTTGCTTTTCCTTTTGTAGATAGCCTTGCTTCTTCAGGCTTGACACAGACTTGCAGCATATCTAACGATTATGGAAGGTTCCTCGACCTCGTTTTTTCTACTGATCCTGGTAAGACGATGCTTGGTGCCCCTTGTTCCTGAATCGGGTCATGAGCTTCATATTACTCTTTTCATTGATTCGGTTATGATGGCTTCTTGTGCGCCAGATGAATTTTGTTATAACTTCAGTAAGGCGGACTTGTCCGTGCTTAACAACTGGCTCTCAGCTTGTGATTGGAGTAGCGTCCTCAATGAAAGAGACATTAATGAGCCCGTAAGATCTTTTTATAATTTACTGTTTATCTGTCGTACGTCCTGTGTCCCTATTTCTAAATCGAATTACTCACTTTCTAACCAGCCTTGGTTTGATAGCTCCTTAATTCGGAAGGCTATCCATCTTCTTTGTCTTTGGGAGACAGAGAAAGCAATGAGCCCTTGACGATAGCAAATCTCTTTGCCGATTTTTTGTCAGACTACGTTTCTGGACAATACCTGTGATATTAGCTTTATGGGTAACACCCATTTGACTAGGTTTCCACCGACTTCTCTCCGAAGAGCTTTTACTTGACGAAGCTAAGATTTTGAAGAAAATTTCTACATTGGCTGATAGTTTTTCTATCGGTCCTGACGGTATCCCCGCCTCACTCGTGAAAATATAAGGTTCCGTTCTTGCTCCTATTCTGTGTTATTTATTTAATCTCTTAACTCGTTGCGGTGTTTTTCCGAAAGCTTGGAAAACCTCCTTAATTATTCCTCTTCACAAAGTAAGTATAAATTCGAAATTTCGAACTATGGACCAATTGCTAATCTTTGCTGTATATCCAAGATTTTTGAGGCACTTAATTGCGATGTTCTATACTTCCACTGCAAGCTGTTCTTTCAGCCGTTTCAACATGGCTTCTTAAAAGGTAAATCAACTACCACCAATTTATTGGAATTTTCAAACTTTTGTTTCTCTGCAATTGAGGATGGTAAGCAATTTGACTGTATTTTTGCTGGCTTCAGCAAAGCTTTCGATAGAATACATCATAATATTCTTGTTCTCAAACTCTGCCTTCTCGGGTTTCCGCGGGTTTTTGTAAATTGGATTCATTCGTACTTATCTGAACGCACTCAATGGGTTTCATTTCGTGGAGCTCTATCTGATGTTATTTTCAACACTTCCGGTGTACCGCAGGGCTCTCACCTCGGGCCATTGTTATTTATAATTTATCTCAATGATGTATCTACGATTCTGTCTCACTCAAATATTCCTTGTTATGCCGACGACGCTAAGATATTTGGCACTGTGTCAGACAATGCCGATTGCCTACTTTTAAATATTGACTTGGACGCCTTTCAGAATTGGTGTTCCATTAACGACCTTCCCCTAAATATCGGCAAGTGTACATCTGTGTCTTTCTCACGAAAAAGATCTCACTTTCATTAACTTTACCATAGAGGGTTGTCCTTTAAGAAGAATTACAAAGACTAAGGGCCTAGGTGTCTGGCTCAATTCCTAATTTTCTATCAAGGATCATTTTGATGCCATATCGGCTCCGGCTCGCCACCTGAGGAATGACGACTTCCTTCATCGCACTAATTATGTGGTAAATAAGCCAATCACATCGATTTTTTAATTCCTCTTTTGATCGCATTGACTTTCATCTATCACGAAATCATGTGATTAGTCAGCTTTGTTGAAATTAGTTTTAACTTTTTATTTATTTATTTTATTTTTTTATTTTTTATACACATTTGCATTTTTATAATTTGTGAATTCTCTTCTACTCTTTGATTTTATATTGTATTACCTATACTGTTTTTTTTATTGAGCTCTTATTTAGAAATTAAAAATAATCCACTCCGTCTCTGGGCTGTTGTCTAGCTCTCAGCAATGCAAAAAATAAGACTTACTCCCATACTTCCGTTACCCTAAATTCCCTTCAGACCAATGCCATGCTAACGCAGGCAGGCAAAGCTAGGGTTGTCCCCTAAGCTTTAGCCACATCGTATATAAAAAAAAACCAAGTTGTCGCCATATTTGTTGGCCCCCCTTCCAAAGCCCGCCTTTTTTTAAATTAAAAGAAAAGAACTAATAACGAAAATATCCGCCCATTGAAATGTCTCATAATAAATTTCGTTTAGTCAAATATGACAAAGCGGACAACGCAAAATAAATTGTGGCCTAAGGTGACTACCCCGGGGTACATTGCGTTTTGCTAAAATTAAGCTTACATAAAGGGCTTCATCTCTTTGTTCATTAATTCTGTATTACAAATGTTTGGAGTGAATAACCTTCTTGCTTTTGAAATATGCAAACCACTATTGTAAAATGGAACCGTGCTTGCCTTTTCATGCACCTGCCATGAATAATGAATCTGGGAACTTCCACAATACGGGAATTTAATAGGGTCAAAACTTTTCGTAGTTTCCATAATCTATTTAAAACCAAATCTGCTGCACTTCCTACCCTTAAGCTATTTACATAAATTTTGTGCATTTATTTACGAAACAAACCAGTGAAAATGTTCTACACCTCGGACACTTAGGCCACTGAAAAGTGTTCGTGCAACGACAAAAGCAATAGTTTTTATTTGCTATGGCGAATGAACAATTAACCAGGAAAGCGTAAAGGCATTTGTGAGGGAAAAATATCACTCCCGCGGGTAATCCGATTAATTAAATCAACAGCTAATTAATGTTAACGAATTCATAATTTCGACCGTGGCCGTTTCTAAGTTCACCGTTTCGTTTTCTTGGCGAACATGTGTCAAGATGCGATAACTATCTTACGTTGCTGTAGACAAGGAGACCTTCAAGATACGCCTGGAGGACACCCTATCTTTCTCGGAGCTATAAAACTACCAGCTAATTACCACAGCAAAAGATAGTGTGCTGACGTTACGACGGTTTGTACGCTAAAGTGTACATAAAAATTATACGTTTCGGAATTAAAATGCAAATTACTTAGAAAATTTTATTTCTCGTCGTTAACATTATGATTGTTTCGGCCCCGGGCTTGGTAATGTGACCCCGGGGTTTATGCGGACTGATATGTGACGGAAGCAATGTTTACTGTGACATAGATAAATGCCCTGGCATGGGTTGATATGCGTCATAAAACTCATCTACTACGGAACGAGCTTCAATTTGAATTAAGACGAAGAAATCACAGCAATTCCCATTTGAAAATAGGACAGATCATCATATCCCGAAACTCTTCTCAAATTCGTACGACTTAATCCAATCTTGTGGTTAAAAACACTCATCCAGAAATTGATGACATTTTACCATTCCCATAAACTCATCGTCAGTTGAATCAACTTCGCCCTCTTAATGTGACATTGACAGAAAGATGCTGTGTACTCTGTGCTGCTGGACCAAAAACCGAACTCTGTCGAATATGAGAGAATTCCAGGTCGGCATAGTAACAAGAAAATTTTTATCCGAAAATTTATGTAATTTTCCGTATCATGGAATTTTAGTGATGTCTCCTGATCAAAAATCTCACATTACACTTGAATGACTTTAAGAATTCCAGCTAAATTGCACGGGAGGAGGCCATTACGGTGCGTTATTTATTGAATCGTTTGTTGGAAATTTGTATTTCGTCCAATTTGCAAGAGATTTCGTCTGTCTTTAATCCGCGGTGAGACACGTTATTTATTTGACATTCACCGGTCTTCACATCTTATATGCGTTTTTGTTGTTATTTTGTTGGTCTGGATCCCAACGATAAACAAAAATTTAAATTTTGTCTCCTCTAAAATCAGTTTATGTTCAGAAGTGTTAAGATTGATAAAAATCTCTTCAGGGGTCCAATTTCAGGTGAATGTCTACGTCAAGTGTAGGCAGCCCACTTTCAAAATATTCAAAAACATTTGACTCAGTTGTAAATTAATCCATTAACAAATTGGGAGAAATTGAATTAATCTTGAACAGGTTTTTACTTGTTAATTAATTTAAGTTACATTTAGCTTTCTAGTGGATTGAATACGGTGATAATTTATCTTTGTGGCAGTTTTTAATTTACAGTGGTAGAGAAATTGACAGTTCTTCAGGAATAATCTTTGATAAATGTAATTTTATTATTACTAAAGCTCTTTAAGTGATGTTTTTATTATTATTTATTGTATTTTGTTTTAAACTTTGCACAATTTTTTAAATTCTACGGCTTCGAAGAAGTGATTAGATGTCCGTTCATGAGTTATCCATTACTATATTTCGTCTGTAAAGGAACTATATTTTATTTCGAGCCTTAAACAGTTTATTGATCAACTAGTGAAATTCAAGCCTTATATTAAAAAATTTCATATTTTGACAGGAAAATGATGCAAATCACACTGCATGTTTAGACTAATTACAGTGTTCAAGCTAATCTTGATCAAAAACTTGATTTTAAGTTAAGAGAACAACCTGATTTGCTTTTACCTATCATACAAGTTTACGTACTTTTTAGCCAAGGTTTAAAGGTGTGGTATTTTTCCACTGTGGTGGTGTGTCCTTAAAAAACTGCATGAGAAGAAAGACTACTTTATTTGGTGATTTATATGTTTGTTTTTTTATATATAGCCAAAGCCCAACCTATGATGCGTTAGTATGACTTCATCCGCAAGGAAATTAGGGTATGGTTAATGAGGACACTTGAATGTTTTGTTTTTGCATTTCTTCGAGCTAGTCAAGAAACCTAGAGACGGAGTGGTTATTTCATTTACATTAAAAACTAACGGCGAGAGCGGGGCTCGAACTCTGGAACCATGATGTGGTGATCGTGTTACACAACCTATTTAACCAATTCCTCCTTAGTTTGATGCTGTAACGCCCTTTTTCTCTATTTTTTATAACTGCTTTTTCAGAATGCCTACAAGATCGTTACGTTACCAAGTCCGTTTCCAGTGCTCCACCTACCTATTCTAATTTGGTATTTTGAATTTTTTTTTCTTAGAGTTCTTTCAATACCTGAATTATAAAGATGATATCCGGAATCCATTTAGTTCATGTAATTGCCATTTCCGTGACCTTACACATATATCTACCCGTCTTGACTTGTGATCCTAAAATGTTAATATAAAGGTGATGAGGAAATTTCTGCTCAAAATAGAAAAACACAAAATGTAACTAGAACTTCGATTCGACGGATTGTCAGGTGATCTATCGAGGTTTTTTTACGATATGGGCAAAGCCTAGGGCACAACCCTTTGATGCGTTAGCATGGAATTAGTCTGAAGGGAATTCAGGGTAAGGGATGTGAGGAAACTTGAATGTCTTGTTTTTGCATTGCTGCGAGCTAGACACCAGCACAGAGACGGAATGGATTATTTTAATATCTTAATAAAAACTCACGGGGAGACCTGATCTCGAACCCGGCAACCATGGTGGTCGTGCCGCTCTACCAATTGATCCAACTCCACCTTTGTGGTGTAATGTTATAATTCATGCAAATGCTTTCTCTAGTACTCTTCATAATTGCGAGTTTTCCGAAGGAAGAGGTCACGCATACGAGAACATTACCCTATCAATTTATTTGCCCAGATTCACTTACCAAGCACTTCGTTTATCACTGGTTTCTTACCAATCCTTAGAGCGTATTAGTTATTGTGACCTGATAAGGATGATATCATATTTCTCTCTCTTTCGTTCCTTTAACACTTGGTTAGGGATAAGGCGTCTACAACACCTACTCCATACTTGGTTCAATTATGCGCCAACGCCTTCAACTGAGGCCACGATTTTGTTTAACTGGATATCTTAATTCTCTCCGGATCGTCTTCACAAGTTGTGCGTAGTCCTTGTCTACTATCGTAATGGTCCCAAGACGACTTCGCGATATTTTATTTTTCAGTGTACGGTGATATATTGATATATTGGTCTTCATACATAGATATCTATCTCGTCTTGGGATGTAAATCTATTTAGGTTTACTTGGGATAGTTTTACGTTCGTTTAAAAAATCCGGAGTTTTGTCTTCTATAGTCCAAGCTCAAAACATTGATTTTCGGCAGAATTGATCGTAAGCACTGTTGAGATGTGATGAGGGCTACTGCATATACGGATAATGCGACAGTTTTAGTTTCAATAAGGTTTGCATCCGTGATAAGCAAAATCATGAATGGTTCTTTGAGTAAAGTAAGCGCTTGGACTACCAACTGTGGCCTCAGCGTTAATCCAGGCAAAGCTGAACTGATGTTTTACCAGTCTATAATCCTCATAAACTAAACGGACAGACACTCTCGCTATCCTCCAGGGCCAAGTACTTGGGGTTTGCCATCGCCTCGAATTCAGCTTGAGATTTACTATGGAAGAGCGAGTTCATAAAGCATGCATTGTTTTCGACGGTTGTAAAGGAACCTCTTGGTAGGATTGGAGGTCTCCAGCCGGAGATGACTTAATGGATGTTCACTGCTGTGGTACATCCGCTCCGCACCTACGGGTCACTGGTGGGTGGCACTAAGTAAAGGATATAACATAAATAAATTGAGTAGGATTCATAGATTTGCTGAAATAGACATCAGCGGTGTCATGAAATAATGGCCAACGGCTGCTTTGGATGTGCTTTTGCACCTGCTACCCGTAGACCTGCACATTAAAACAAATAAAAACTCTCAGGAATAGGAAAAGTAGACTCTGGAAAAAGTACCTGCGTGTGGGGAGTGTTGACTCTAGGCGTGAATTTATTCTCTGCCACGAACCTGAGAGGCAGCCTATTCTCTGACACCCGTGCATTTTTTGATTATGTCAATATGAGGAGAAGGGTAGATAACTATACACCGACTATGGAATTCGGTTTAAGTTCCAGTAACGATTCTAAGATTATTTGTAATTTATTTGCTGAATATTTGAATCATCCGATATTTATCCAGATAGTAGCAACTTTTCGCACATTAATAATAGAAATAAACCCGCCGTACCTGTTCGACCTATCACGGAGGAGAGCTTGTCTAAACATATTGTAGATCTTTCGGATAACTTCTCGTATGGTCCTGACGGGGTTCCTGCTGTTGTCGTAAAGAAGTATTCTTCGGCGTTATTACGTCCCTTACTTTTACTTCTCCGGCAATCTCTCTTTCTCGGTGGGCCGTTTCCCTGAACTCTGGAAGACATCATTATAAATCCCCGTTTTTAACAGTGGAAATAGGAGAGAGATTGCTAACTACAGACCAATTGCTAAATTGTCTTGCATTCCAAAACTCTTCGAACAGATGATCCAATCTCAATTGTCCATGGAGTGTAGAGGTTTAATTTCTAGCCGACAGCATGGGTTCCTTCAGGGTAGATCCACGGTATCCAACTTGTTGGAGTTTGTTTCTGGCAATGTGGGTGGATTTTTAAATGGCTGCCAAACTGTCTCACTCTATTATCTTTTTAAAATTGGCCAGGTTGGGTTTCCCGCCCCCACTCATTGCATAAATTAAGTCGTATTTATCAAATTGGGCATAGAGTGCGTTTTCGGGGCGTGCTCTCCGATGCTTTTGTGGCTCCTTCTGGTATTCCCCAGGGTAGTCATCTTGGTCCTTTGCTATTCATTTTATCTATTTGCTTCAAAGAAGTAAAATTCTTATATATGCGGACGATATCAAGATTTTTCTTCCAATTAAATCTGTTGGGGATCGCGAGATCTTGCAGTAGGACCTACACATATTTTATAGTTGGTGTGGCAATAATAATCTTAAACAAACATTGGGAAATGTCAGGTTATGACGCTTTCGATGTCCCGCAACTACTGTACTTTTCAGTACAAGTTTGATGGTACTTGTATTTAACGGGTGGAAGGAGTGAAGGACTTGGGTGTGTATCTTGATAGACAACTTAACTTCATAATATCGCTTAGAGGGCCAACTCTATGCTGGGATTTATCCTTCGTTGGTCCAGGGAATTTCCTAGCCCTCATATAAGACTTTATCTGTACACATTCCTTGGTTGGCCACTGCTGGAGCATACTAGTCCGGTTTGGTCTCCGTTTTACAGATCTCACATTAAACGTATTGAATCCGTACAGCGTAGATTTGTGAGCCCTTCGTGCTTTGCCCTGGAGTGACCCTCTTATTCTGCTTCCATATGAAGAGCGATTGGGACTGCTACAACTTGCTACTCTCGAGAAGCGTCGTTGGGTTCCTGATATAATTTTTCCACACCGGCTTCTGCAGGGGAGGATTGACAGTGAGGAACTTTCTAATGTATGTTTGAGCCAGTTAACCGCATGTGTAGGTTTGCTAATGATGTTCATGATGTTTTCAGCACTAACGTGGACAAGGTTACATTAAGGAGGAGCCTCTACAACTTGTAACGATCCTGTTGCACTCACTCATTTTTGTAAGGTTTTTTTTATGTTAGTTTGTGTATGAATTGTATTGGCTTGCCTCGGGCGATCTCTACTGCCTGTTGCACCCCTGATTGTTGTGTTTTGTGCTTCCGGGTACTAATAAATTTGTTTATTGCATGCTGGTGTGGGAGCCTAATTCACCTCAATATTTTGTTATATTCTGGTGGATAGGTTAATTGATTCCGGGCTTCTGTCTGTGAAGTTCGCCTTCTGAGGTAGAAGGGTTAATTCGGTAAAAATAGTGTTTCGGGTGAGATGGTCAGATTGAGAGAAGCAGGATGCTGGAGGGCCAAACCTTATGGCCACAGTAGAAGCCTGGATCTGTTGCCAAGAGAATTAGCTACATCTCTCTGTGATTACATCACCCCAAGGCTGAACTTCGGCAAAAAATTCGAGGTAGGGATTCCCACAACCTAAAAGGAACTGCGTTGATGATATTTTCTCGAAGATGCTCTGCATATAAAAGTCATACCGCCTTCCGGATCATGCGTCAGTCTTTTAAGCTTAAGTGCTCGCCATCATAAAGGCTTGTCAGATCGCGAATCAAACAATGTTCACATTTCCTTGGAAGCTGCAAAGAGTGCATTTCTTTCATACTACTTATTCATGACTAACTCCACTACCCCCTACTTTAATAAAAGTACGACGTGAGCGAGAAAAAACCCTGGTTCACTTTCTTTGAAGATGCCCGGCTCTGCTTCAGCAAGCCATCGTGCACTAGGCAGCCAGGCATCATGTACTGCTTCTTTTTTAATGACCTTAAGGAGGTATTAAGGCTAAGAGTTAAGAGGTTATCCACTTTCTAAACCTTAAATGCTGGGTCTAGCGTCAGCTATACTCAACCACCTGTCTTCTAACCCATCACGCACAGACATATATTGACTACCTGGTCACGAGATTAGGACTCTGGGCGAGGAGCCTGCTTCGCCACTTCAACTAACCAACCAAATCCATATGCAACATTTGTTCACTCCGTTCAACACTTTGAGTCACTCCGACAGTTTATCTTGGGGAGGACATTACCTTTATGATAGTAATAATTTTTGCTAGGATACTTCTCAACACTGTCGAATGCCTTCTAGAATTCGACAAATACTAGTTGTAAAGGACCTCCATTCAGTGGTTTGTTCGATGATAATTTGGAAGGTGTTGATGATGTGATCGCTGTTGATCGCTAAGCGTACTCTCGTTTGTTGGCATGATTCTCATTAAGATACCACTCAATTGCAGCATAGCAAAAGTGTTTTAGGGTTAATGAAAGGCAAGATTTTTAAAGAGTTTTTCTGCACATATTTTAGCAATCTGACATTAATCTTCATTGTTGGCGTCGTAGGCCACTACACTTTTTGTAAGATTTCTTAGTTCTGGTTTAATCGATGGAATCGTCGCTGTAGTCTAACCTGGGTTCCACAAAAAAAAACTGCCTTTTGCGTAGCTGTCACCAACTCTCAACCTACTTAATTCATTCATATTAAAGTTATTTTAGTTTATCTAAGATTCGGCATGAATACTTTACCTGTAGGAGCCAATCAAAATTGTTGCCCAGAAACTGGCAGGGATTCCTTCACTATATCTCGCGCGTAACCAATTGTTATTTACATACATACTTCGATCTGGAATCTAGTTTCGATTGTTTGATCGAAGTGGTCCAAAAGGGATCGAGGCGAAAGTTTAATTAGCAAAGATTTAACTTTCTTATATATGATGTATAATATTCTTTCTTTTTCCCTTCATCTAGTGCTGTTCTAGAAAAATTTATCCGTCATAGGGCACTAGATCACAAGTGCCCACAGAACCAAATAATAATATATTTTACCAAACGTCGGAGGAACTCTTCGGAAAGCAAACCACATCCTCAATCACTATAAGACTTGAGTCCAAATCGACTACAGATACTCCAACATTTTGGTGGTACATATCCCAGAAAAACATCGACTACACCATTCCTTGTCATGCTTTCAATGAACTTTTTAATTCTCACCAAGCAGAAGGTTTTCTTCAACCGGGATAATCGTAGCAAAAACATATCTTGATGCATATTTATCGAAATGTACAAAATATGTACATAAAAACACTTGTCTCGAGCGAAATTCATATTTTCATATCTTGATGAATAATTTTGTTCGATGCACCTGTATATGTGGACGTAAGTCAAAAGCTCATTTCTACACGTCTACAAAATTTCATAGACCTTCAGAATATATTCACTTGTCATTCTCTAATAAACCTATGGCTTGCAAAGATATGTCTTGTGGTGCCTACACATAAACCATCCCTTCTTAACAAAAAATATTGATAGCTAGACGGCTAATACTTTTCGAGAAGACATTGTGGTTGTGACGTCCATAAGGTTCATCATCGCCTGACTCTACATTTACCAAGGTCTACCATTTTTAAATTTATGAAAAGTAAACAAAACGTAGACGGAAAGGACAATAGTTTCCGAATCAGATTCATCAATCTTAAGGTCTTAAGGGAGGTTTTTAAGACAAGGAGACGGTGTTGGATCAATTCGTTGAGCGTCACAACCAACATGCCATGGGTCCCGAGTTCGAGACCAGATGACCCCGTGAGCTTTTAGTAAGAAATTTAAATAATCCACTCCGTCTCTGGGCTGTTGTCTAGCTCGCAGCAATGCAAAAACAAGACTCAAGTTTCCTCACTGCCCTTACCCTAATTCCCTTCCTGCCAAAACCATGCTAACGAATCAAAGGGTTGTCCCCTAGGATTTGGCCACATCGCATAAAAAAAAAAATCTGCTACACTAGTTAGACCTATGTATTAAATGAAGACTAGAAGATTTAATATATTTTTGTGGAAACTTAAAAAAGTCTTTATTATGGAATCAGTATCATCCAGCTCACAAGAGTTATCTAGGACATTCAAAGCCATTAAGGTTAAGAAAATAACCTCAATACAAATCTGGACGATGTAATATGATCATAAGACATTAATTGTTTGCATGGCGGACACCTTTAAAATTCCACAACAATCTTATTAGTGTCGCACGTACAGAATAAGTAGGCACCTGTAATATAGTACGCTATAATCGGCGATTATAATCCTAATAATTCATAATTCGGAGGTAATTCCATTACTTCATCACGAATCGTACGAGTAATGTGAAGAGAAACTTTCTCGCCGCTGTAATTACTTAATGTATTGATGAAAGACGTCCGCTTTCAAGAGTTTTCTTTGCTTCTGACTAACCTAGTAACAAATCACTTTCGTTTGCTTTTGTATATTCCCAAAGCTGATGTCACTGAAATCTTGCCCCAGAAGAGTCCTTCATGTTTCCCTAACGACGGTATCAAGGCAAAAAGCCTACTTGTTAGGGTAGTGCGCTTTAGTGGCTCTAAGGACGAAACGGCACAAGTGCCACAAACAGATTGTGGTTTTGGTACCTATGTTCAACCATTTGCCACCGTAACTACCTAATGCTGTGGCATAGCATAGAAAATTTTTATTTCGAATTCAGAAGACTATTTTAGATGTTGAAGAACATGAAGCACTTGTCGTCAAGACACAGCACTCAAGTTAAGAGTTTGTTACATCATCCTTGTGATATCTCCTAGATTCCGGCCATTGAGGACACTGCCTGACCTTGGTTCGAGATTTAGTGGTTTTTGTGGTTTTCTGTTGGGTTTATTTGATTTATGAATTGCGAAAAAAGTCTGGACGTTATTCGCAAAAGAAACTGTTTTACTAAAGATTTCTTCTAGAGCAGACTTATTTCTGAAAAGCAATTCTAATTTATCTAATTACAAATATTTGGAGCAAAAAATTCTTCCACTTGGCATTTTCTTAAGCTCTTCTCTTTACCTTGTCTGGTAATTATAATACTAGAGACATAAACCGACAACGACCTCATCTTAATTGGTGTCAAGAGCACCTTAATGTGATTTGTGAGCGATAAGAATGTAATGGCTCAAATAATAAACTTCTTGACCTTCCATGAAAAGAACATTCTTAATGAAAGTGACCAGACTAGAAAGTCCTGAAAGTCCTGTTCAAATAATTTGAGCAGAGAGTTGTAAAGTTATGAACGAGTTGATTAAGTCATGCTACTCGGACTCCATTGGAGTGATCCTTGAAGGTTTCAAGAATTTAAATCATCTCTCACACGATGGAAATCTCTGGGTTCAATTCAATTGGGAGTGCTGAGAATTCATGGTAATTATCCATGCAGGCACCTAGCAGATTAGATTTGTATAGTGAAGACTCAATGTAATCTCTTGAGAATATGAGATATGTTAAAGGATTAATCCTGTTTAATGAACAGGCTTCAAGACATCCCTGAAACACTGATTCGTTCCAATTAATAGAGTGAAGTGATTAGGCCTTCGCTGAAGGGGCACTAAATTAATTGTGTAAATTGTGGTTGCGGTGGGATTGGGAAGTTAGCAAAACAAGGTATTTAAAGGATTTATTGGCACCTGTCAATAGTGATTGTTACGAAGAACGCCACAGGTTGTGTACCTTAGCACACATACATATTAAGCAAGCAAAATTTAACCAAATACAATCAAAAAATATGTGAAATATGTTTTTTTTTTCATTATACTTTGAAACTAATAGTTCCTCACATGTTCATACAGATTTGAATTTTGATTTAAAAATAGAAGAAAATGAAGTAAATTATAAGCTTGGTTAAGTATGTGTGGAGGAGTGAAGTATTGATGCGCAGCAGCCAGGACGGCCCGTTGTGCTATCCCTGCCTATCTCCTAATCGAAGCTGAGCAAGAGTTACTGCCTATAAGCGTCAGCGAGGGCATAGTCTGTCCGGCCTTGCTTAGAAAAAAATTCTAGTTTGCCAGATCCCCACGCAGTCGTACAAAGAAGGCTCTGAAAATAGTGCAGGCACAGGGATGAGCACAACGTGGCCTTCTTGTAATAGTGCAGGACAGATTTCATCAGTGTGCGGGAATCAAACGAAATTATAGCATCCTTGATTGCCCTATAAGTGCAGGTCGATGCGGCCACGTACCTGTTCCCTTTGATAGCAATTCTAAATGATGGGTCAACAAGACCTGGCATGATCGTATCTGCAGCCTCTTCGATAACACAGACCAAGTCTTCTGAGGTAGCTTTTTTAGTCCTATGATGTCGATGTGGAGCACTCTCCAGGCTCTTACAAAAAGTCCTCTAACACGCCCTCCTGTACTCCCGTAACCCGCTTGTAAGGAGCTTAGCGTACGTCTTTATGCATTTGAGGACCGACCTTCATTTTTTGCAGTATTTAACACCCTTCTAGCAGTCTTTCTAAGTTGTAAAGCCTCCTTATTCCATCAGGAAATGTCCTTGAGATTTTATGACTTCACCGTAATAGGGTTACAGTATCAGAACGCATTCGTGGATTAGGTCTGCCGCAAGTTCGACGTATTGGGGCGACCTGACCGTTACCGTGATATCATGCCAGTATCTATCTGATATCAGTGTTTCTCGAGTTTATGTACCCTTTAGCTTCTTTGAGACATTCGACAATGTTCAACATAATGTGTATATGGTCCGAGTACGATTGTTCGTACTATACTGTCCAGCCACTTTTGGTGTCCACGATAAACTTACTGGCCAGTGTTAAGTCTAGTTCCGCCTTTCAACTCCCGTTGCCGAAGGCGTTCACTCCTACAATTAATCACAACCAGGTTAGTTCCCCTACTGTTGATACTGGTGCTCTACCAGACTGTGGTGTGTGCGTTAGCACCATGTTCGATTACAATATGTTGTACTTACTTTTACGCCATTCTGATGAGGTTCCTGAGCTCCCTCGATGGCGGCGGATCTGTCGAATCACTTTAGCGGCTAACGTTTTCCTCGTGCAGAACTCTGTTCAGAATCTGTCTGGTAATATTCCTATTAAGAATTCAACTGGTTTTAGGTCGGTTGTCTTCGGGTCTCATAAATGACGCCAAAGGCAGCCTGGCTAAAATCTGATATCCGACCAAGATTCCTGGACAAGGGCAAGGTGCACAGCTTGAGTATCCTCCTTACAGTGGACAGCTAAGGCCTGTTTGCTTGCACCCCCCTTTCGACTCGAACAGCCGGTGGTGGGTTGTGTCCTCATCTTTAACCACCAGCCACCTTGAAATGTACAGTGGTGATGCTAAAGAAGCATCTCATATGCCTCTGCTGTACACGCTTCAGTGCCTTTTTATCAATCGACAAAGCTCATTGTCGTTGGCGGTTCTGCTAAATATTCCAAGGAGAGGTTTATATCGGAGCACTTTGCAGCTCTGGCCTATTCAGAATATCAGCAGGATCCGCAGTGTTCCCATGCAATCATTCTGACCAACTTGGGAGTTGCCTTTTCCTCAAGTGTCTTGATGGATGATGGCTCTCAGCCAGTCAGAGTTGGTCACACATTCTCCAGCCACCTTCTAGTCCCTGCAGTAGCATATATTGGCCTTAGTAGGCTACCAGCCAACCGCAATTATTCTACAGATATCCTAGTAACCTAACACAGTGGTTATGTCTCGACCTTGTTTTGCTTTTTCTTCTTGGTGACATGTACTACCGGGGAATCACCATCCGAACGATTGCGATTAGACGTCCTTTAAAACCAAGAGTCAGGAGCCATTTAGTATCGTTAGTGTTGGCAGCCACAAGTTAAATACTGGGCCTCCGCCTTTTGACCAATAGTTGATGGCTGTTGTTGTGTGGCTCCGATAACATCCCTTTCTTGTAGGGCTGTCTTCGCTTCGGGCTTGGTTACTCAAAGGTTACCAAGACCTTCAGCTAATTCCAACTTTTTTGTTGTTTGTTTTTTTCAATGGTTTCCATTATGTTTTGTTGTTCCTTCTTACGGATCGTACATAGTTATCTTTTTTACTAATCCACTGAATTTTTCATTCTTTATCTTTTCCCTTTTTTTCGGTGTCCCCTATCTGAGACAAACTTCATCCCTAACTCCGTTTTCCCTCTCTTCTTCACTCAACCTTGGAGATGAAGTTGGATCAATTCGTCGAGCCGCACGACTACCATGCCATGGGTCAAGGGTTCGAGACCAGGTCTCCCCGTGGGTTTTTATTATGAAATTAAAATAATCCACTCCGTCTCTGGGCTGTTGTCTAGCTCGCAGCAATGCAAAATACAAGGCATTCAAGTTTCCTCACTCTCCTCCTCCAAAACCATGCTGCCATCAAAGGGTTGTCCCCTAGGACATTGGCCACAAAAAAAAAACAAAAAAAAAACCTCTTAACCTTTTTTTTCTCATTCTAATTCATTTCCAGCTATGGCTGTGTCATATGGGAATCCCCTGAGCTTTGGCATTATTATAAAAAATACATATCAAAAATTGTAAGTAAGTTATAAAAAATGGGAAACAGATGCACGTTATTTAACTACTTGATACCTAAGTGTATTTTGCTTGTGACATTATTATTAATTTTATACCAATTTTCTTATATAATTGGTATAAAGAAAGATATGGTGATTGTTCTAAAGTAATAAAGACAATTTCAGTAGCTTGTGAGAGATTCTCTATTTATTCCACTATAAAACTACAGACATAAGACTATTTTATACCAATCAATACAAACCACACAATATAATAGCAAAACCCTGCGAAAAAGACATATCGGAAGTTGAAAGCAACCAGCATCGCACCACAGAGCCATTACAACTATTAGGAGTACCTATCGTGCCCGGTAAAATCGAAGAAAACCAAGACGTTGTGAATTGTAAATACGACAACGTAAGTCCTTCCTTTATTTAATTCGTGAACAAAACATACGACCATAGCGGCAGTAGTTTACAAAAGGCGGAAGGAGCGGATGTTATTATTTCTTTTTACTTTTAACCGACGACGAAGGCAAATCCACAAAATGCTTTCCTTTCAGGATGAAGGAACAAAGAAGCGGAAGGTAGTTCACGGCTAGGACTTACTGGACAGCATTGTACTGCACAGAAGCATTTATTTCCAGAATACCATGCTT
Organism: Leptarthrus brevirostris; assembly: GCA_964036015.1. Taxonomy (NCBI): domain Eukaryota; kingdom Metazoa; phylum Arthropoda; class Insecta; order Diptera; family Asilidae; genus Leptarthrus; species Leptarthrus brevirostris. The sequence goes on from OZ038373.1 coordinate 16,345,441, forward strand.
TTATTGTTTTCATATTAAGAAAGTGAAAAATTCATAGGACAGCGGAAGAACAGATTCTTATTTGATTTTTTATGTGAGCTCATTTCAGTGCCATGGTTTCAATATTCAATGGAAACTAGTCTGTAAATAGGGCAAAAGAAGGAAAGGCGAGCACTGGAGATCACTTACTTTCCGGTAATACCTTGAAAACTTTTGACTAATTAAAATAATTTCCTAGAACAACGTCTTAGTTCGTAGCACCCAATCTCTTCCTGCTGTTTGTCTTCCTGAGTGAGGTATGATAGACGTTGGACATAGCATTTACATAAACATGAAAACTGTGGAAAGCTACAACGAAATAAACCCTTTCTGCTTTAAAGGTGAATCCGATTTCACTTTTAAGGCACCTTCCGTCGCCCTGGAATATCCTCGTCCCTACGAAAGTTCTCCTACTTCACTTGCGTTCTACTTTAGCTCAGCTTGTTTTCCTCAAGAATTCCGTCCATTAAGTTTTGTTTGCTTCTTGTTACCACCAGTGCTGTGTGAGTGCTCCGTTTAATGAAATCGAGTCACAAGCTGAGACCACTTAGCAGCCAACGCTTACAATCAACTCCCCCTTGCCACCATTAAAGGGGTGAAAAATTCCACTGAATAAAATTTCTAAATGGTCTAATTTAAAATTTTCGCAGACCCCAGGGAAACACCAATACCATTATGGCTGGGTATTAGCCCAAAGGAAAAGTCCACCATAAAGCGAACGAGTGTGGTGAAGACCAAAAATAGTTTCCCAAAATTACAAACACACAAAGGGATGCTTCAAACTTATATGCAAACTATTTTAGAGAGGAAACATCCCTTAACACTTTTTTGTACTGTTGAAAGTCTTATTCTCGTGTGTATCTTCCTCCTCCGTGGTTTTAATGCGAACGAACTCTCTTTGCATGCGAATTAGTCGTTTCTGGGGCAGTTAAGGATTTAAGGGATAAACTCAATTTAAGCTGAGGTTAAACTATTCTGTAGACTTATTCTTGTCTTCTATTTTGAATGTTCTATAGATACCAACACTGTCGGTCGTAGCGTGACTGGGAGAAAGATTAAGGTTTTAATTTTTCTGCGAACGTCGCAACTAACGACAGCACAGTTCAGGGGAGATTTCAAGCTTCTAAGTAGGTAATCAGGATTTAGTAACCTGGATGAATTAAGGAATTATAACATTTTAAGCAAAAGGGGGAAGAGCATTCTATCGTTTTAAATCCGTACATCGTTAAACTCAGGAAAATGCTTAGATTTCTAGAAATTTTCTTTTAAAGTAAAATTAGTTAAAGTTTTCCAGATAAATAACAGCTTGATAAAAACATTTTACGTTAAAAAGTAATCTTGATTACAGACTTAGTTGATATGCATAAATATCGATCTTTAAAATCGATTTTATTCGATAGTTCAAACTTGAATTTCATCACTTCATTAGATTTAAATGCAACTAATATTCGACTATATAGGCTGGGACTGCTCCAACCCACCCACTAACATATCAAACCAACGCGTCCAAATAGATCATACGAAGGTGAATCAAATATAAACGAGACTTTATTTATACAAAATTTGTAATTTGGTTTAATACAATAGTCAAGCAAGCATAATTTTTCAACATAAAATAAAGAGGGCTGTGTTAGGAGAAGGTCTCCACTTTTGCATCGTCCTGGAATCGTTGTCCTCCAAGTGCTTGTTTCAGCGGCCTAAACAAATGAAAATCACAGGGCGATAAGTCAGGGCTAGAGGGTGGAGTCCATTTCATTTCCTCTAACTTTTGGCAAGTTAAACGTACAGTGCGAAGTCGAGCGTTGTAGTGAAGGACAATGACGTTTCAAATCCGTTGGTTATGTCGAAAGATAAGCGTTCCTCACTTTACTCAAAAGCTTAGTAATAGGCAGCATTTATTGTGCCACGCTCACGCAAGAAATCAATGTACAAAATGCCACACCCGCCAGTTGAAAAAAAACGGTTGTAAGCACTTTCCTAGCTGACAGCCGAGTCTTGGCCATCATGCTTCTCATTTTCAAGCCGTTCACGTCCTTCCTTGAACTTCTTATGCCAAAAAAAACGCGTGCCCTTGACAGCGGTTGATCAGCAAACCGTCAATATTTTCAAAATGTCAACTGGTTTTATTCCTTCTTCAGCAAGAAATTTAATAATAATGCGTTGCGCAGCGTAAAGATGCATCCGTTGCTCCGGAATCGTGACAACTACTGGCAAGCTGGTTTGAACCAGTCAATCGCCTGCTCTCCCTCTTCCGGACATCCCTACCTATGCCCCGTAGAAGCGGCCGCTCGTTTATATTTGATTCACCCTTGTAATACGCAGGCGTCTTGAGTAACCTTCGATCATATATTTATGGACTGTTCAAATCCAGTTAAAACGTTTCAAGTAAATCCCTGAAATCCTCCAATTTATAGTTTCTTTCTTCTTGGACCATATATTGTCACCTGACAGACTCTACGCATGGTTTGTCCCGCTCGTCAAAAACATTAGACCAATTACAATTCAATAAAAAATTATTCAAAACAGAAAAGTCGCTGTGGATAAAAGATGCTGCAGGTACTGGATCGAAAATCAAAGCAATTTGAAGAGCAGAAGGATGAGTCGTCTCAGGAACCGGGCAACGCCTAACGAAAGTGCCGCATGGGTCACCAAATTAAAGGATCTACCAGAATTATTAGAGATGCTAGATTAATGTACCAGTCTGGAAGAAGAAAGACTGTCGATGAAACATAGAGAAATCTGCGATGCCGACGAATAGGAAGGGATCAGCCCGTCAACATCTAATGATACCCTGCTAATAGTTGGAAGGTTTAAGGCTCCGAGGAGCAACAACTCATCCTGCGGACACAAGGCAGAGGATAAAGTGTCAATGTGTGCACTAAAGATAGATGTCGGTCTCGTCGAAAGCCGATGTATTGCTGACCAAAGTTTCAGTCAGACAGACCATATCGAAACAAGAAAAAGTGGAGCCAGTGTAGAGGCTAGTCGTCTTATGTCGTAGGTCAGTTGCATTTGCGTAGTAGAAGGTAATCTCGCTGATGAGTTTTTTGGAGTATCTCTAGAGCCTGAAGTGTTTTTTGGAACAAATTTACATACCCAATGTCAGGAGAGACGAAGGCGTTGAACAGAGCATCAGGGATGACAACTTTGAAAGACGCAAAGAAGGAGCCGGAGCTTTTGCATGACTTGTCACTTCGTCGGTGATTAATTGAATCTCTCGAAACGCCAAAGTGTGAGGAGATCCGATGTACGACATCATCCACGGTAGTGTCAGAATGAATTCTTGAGATGAGCCGGTCTCAGAGTCATGACATCGATGACATTACCAGCATCCGTCGACATATCGAGCTCGACCGAACCAACAGCAGCATCAACATCAGGAGCAGGCTGCATCAAGGTGGAAAGCGGGTTGTTAGGAACCACTTTCTCACCTTCTGCGCTTCGCTATTCACACTATTGATGAACAGAGATGGCTGAGATGAACGAACCTTACTTCGACGAAGGCGTCCGCCTTAAGGCTGAATTGATGGCTGCTGAAGGATTAAACCTGACTGTAAGACTGTAAAAACTCTAAAGGAGGCCGAGATGGGGTGGCAGACGTTGAATCCATAAAAGTTGGGCTGTGCTCAGTCGAAGATGCAGCTTTAGAAGAATCCAAACCAGAAGCATCCGTACCGTCAGAAGACAAAGGAAGAGAAGAAGAGCTGAGAGAGATTTTAGAAGCTATACTCCTAATATCGGAGGCAACTGAGGCAATCAGTTCACAGTTCCTTCAAATGGCAGTCGAGCACGAACTAAGGTCCCGCTTAAAGTGCCGGACCTCGCGCCGAATGTCATCAATGATTGGTATAATTGACTTAGCAGATTGTCCAATGGAAAGCGACCTTCTGCCAACTCCGCTGCTGAGTTACCGGGGAAGTGCGTGTTTGTAAGCAGCTCCAGCATCTCGACTGATTCTGTATCGGAGCCGTCGCTGCACCTCAAGAAAGAGGAAACACTGGGGCTACTTTCAAGTATTTTTCTTAGTTTAACCGACTCACTTGCTCAATCAATGGACTCACAATATTTATTTCAAGACGTGGTAAGAAGTTTTCATACTCTTTCAGGTCTTTTTTAAAGGCTGCCCAATCCTCAGCTGTTTTAGTAAACTTAGGGCCTCCTCGCTCTTCGCCTTAGTCATCGTAGGTCTTTGTTCCACCATGCGGCGTAAGACTTCTTGGAGGGTATGCTTAGCGAACAGTTTTTCATAAAGGCATCACTACAAGCCTTGGATAATAACTCGATTGAATCGTCAATGGACGATGTATTATCAAGTATTTCGCAAGTCGGTGCCACTGCAATACTTGTGACTCGTCTGTTAAATTCATTCCAGTCCGTTTTAACTAGGTTCATAAAGGTCCAGCAATAATCCGAAACGGACTTTTTCTCCGATACTCTGTAGTCCTCCACATTTAGACATCTTGACTATGTTACAAGTGTTAGATCTAAAACCTCCTCCCTATTTTTAGTAATAAATGTGGGCCGGTCGCCCCTATTACAAATATTACGACTAGTATTAAGTATGAAGTTAAAAACAGACTCATCCCGTTCATTGATGTCCGAGCTTCCCGAGACTAAATGGTGCGCGTTAGCATCACACCAAATTAGCAGGTCCGTTCTCTTTCATACAGCTGCATCCAAAAGTGTGTGGACCTTGGCAGGTGGAGGTAGGATGCAGTCGTCACACGCCATGAATCCCGAAGCTAGCCATATTGGTGCTATGTTGCTGCCTTCCCATTGGACGACAGTTAAGTCGTCGGTGCTGTAATTTGACAGTGAAAATAAGTTCTTGGCTTACCTGCACCATTTGAGTAAAACAGGGTGTGGCGCCATTTTTGACCCAAGGTTCTTGGACTGAAGCAATATCAATGTTATCCTCCCTAAAATAAGCTAAACATTTCAAGCTTACTGTGATGGAGATTTATCGGGACCATCTGCATGCCCAGTATTCTCCTCCTCTGGGTCAGGAGGAGTGCAAAAGAGGTAACATATGTTGCTCAGTGTGCTCGGTTTCAATCATATTGCACACTCCGCTGGGGTATGTGCTTGATCATTAACTAACACGCCAGCCTAGAGTTTTGATGGTAGCGGTAATTAATACTGGGGTAATTTTACAAGTAATCAAATTTTAATATAGCTTTTCGGCAAGAAAAGATGTTTCTCTAAAAGATGATACCAGTTTTTAATTTTTCTTTGAAACATGACATGCGTCTCTGCCCGTTGGACTACTTTATGATGGTGATAATTTCTTCTGAGATGCCTCTCCTACGTAAAGCTGCCGATATATATTCACGATCAACGCTGTCAAGTTCTCAAAATCGACGAACATTAGATGTAAAGGGGACCTCCTTTCAGTGGATTGCTCGATGATAATTCGAAGGGTATTGATGTGAAAAAAAACAGGAAAAAGCCTGTCTGTTCATTGCTAAGGGTGCGTAATGAAGAGGTATTCGACGGCCGGAAGGTGTTGTTTAGGACTTCAACAAAATATTCTATTCACCTCCAAAGTTGATGTTCCTCCGTAACAAGAAGGGATCCATTAGTATTTCTCACAGGATGTTGTGTTCGAAGAGTCTTTGCAGCCAGCTTTTTGGCAATCTTGTAAAGATCTCCATTGTCTCCGCGATATGTCTTTGTCTGCCTTTTCTGTGAGCGGGTTGATGTAGTTGCGCTTGTCACGCCTTACACTTCTTTGGACGCTTTTCTGTAGAGATTGCTACATAGCTGAGATGTTCTTTAACTACAATATTGGTAGCAGAATTGCTGCGGTCTCTAATCTGCTTCCATTTCTCTTTTGTACCATGGTCGTCTTCCGCTCTATAATCGTCACACGTGTTCTGTAAAACACCTTCGTCCTTTCCCATTTTTGGTCGTCGGTGATATGACGCAGTGTGTCAGCTTTTTGGCGCAATGAGGTGCTATATGTGCTGCGGATTTTTGGTGTTTTAAACCTCTAAACATTGAGCCGCGGCATATTAGAAGTTGTGTTACGTGGGCGTACTGCTGCCGTATATAAATGAAACTTAACTGTTACAAAATGGTTATCGCTGCCAATATCAGCGCCGCACTTAGATCTTCCATCGAAAAGAGACTTTCTCCAGCTTTTCGAAAGTGCAATATGATCAATCTGATTCTCAGTTCTGCCGTCTGAGGACACCCAGGATGTTAAGTGGTAGAGCAAGTGGATAAATTTTGCAATCTCGGAAGCATAGTTACAGCAGACGGTGGAGCTAAAGCTGATATAGAGGCTCGTATTAATAAGGCTCGAGTTGCATTTAATACTCTTGCTGAGATCTTGGGATCTTCGAGTCGAACGTAAACTCTGTTCCGTTGTACGGTTGTTCCACATGGAAAGTGACCTATCAAGTAACATCTAAGATACAAGGCTTTGTCAACCGGTGTCTCCGGCGCATCCTTAACATCCATTGGCCGGAGGTAATTACCAACAAATACCTACACAGCCTTACATGCCAAGACGGGATAGACACCAGTATTCCCAGACGAAAGTGGCAATATTTAGAATGTTTTCAAAGTTTTCTAAAATAACTTTAAAGTTTATCAATAAAATTGACGCTATTGCATATTAATTCTCAAAATTGATAATTCCAGCACCTATAATTACTGGGGCCAATATAATGTTTGTAATAATTTCTTCATCAGAATTGCGCTATTTCCAATGGGATCGATAACATTTTCCATTTAAGCTTAATCAGCAGCAGGAGCGCCACAACCAGAACCTGAGCCAGAACCTTATTATCCCACAGGAAATAATTAAAACTGGGTTAGTTAAACCCAATTCAAGTTAAACAATGCTTCATTAAATCGATATTCTCAGACGAAGCAATTCTAAACAGTAATTGCGTTTTCTAGTTAATGGAAGGCGTACGGAGGATGAGGTGAAACGAATAACTTCATGTACTGGTTACAAGCCCGTAGCCGTGACTCGAGACGTACTGTAATGAACGCACTCCAAGGAATCCATCCTTGACACGGAAAATTCTCAAATAACTTTGGTTAGCACTTCATATCTAATTTGTATCGGAAGATAAACATCGCATTAGAACGAGGTCGTGATTGATGGATCCATTCCAGGACGTAATAAGTCATCAGTTGGCGGCCAGAAGTAAAAACAGAAACCATCGACATTTGGTCGTCAATCAATAAGGAATATACCACCCCTTGTCGTCGTGTTGGGCACTAATAGCCTAGCCCTATTTCATCGTCAGTGGCTTTTGACGGCTTTCATATTCACCTCGTCCGAAAACTTATGATACGTGAAAGGCGATCTGGCAGTAATGGTAGGGGACGTCCCGCTGGGTTAACCTTTTATTTTCTCAAATGACTCCATCTATCTAATGCGTCGCCCATTGCACCTGTACAATAATCAAATTTTTCCGCTTTCAAGAAAATTATGCAGAACGGGCTGTTTCGCCGTTTAAAAAGAAGCCTCTCGTTTACATACGCGCCTCATTGGGTCCCGTGGAGATTCGTCTGGAGGCCTCTGTTCCCTAAGTGGCTAGGAATGTAATCGGTTTTATTTTTCTTCTTCAGAAATATCTTTCTCAATCGACTGCGTAACAGATATTAAGGCAATGCTCAATAAAGTCAGCAAGACTGTCCGGTTAACGATGATAAAAAAAACAACTCATGAAGGGTATTTTTGGAAGGTTAAGAAATTTCACCTGCTCCCTTACCTGTGCGTGCATTGATTTCATCTCATGATAGTTCTTTTTTTTTGTGGGACACTCGAGCAAGGTGAATTCCAGAGAATCGTCTGAGGATTATATAATTAAATGGTTCACATGTAATCTCCTCTAATGCTGACGATGGCTCTTTCATCTTTATTGTCGACTATCAAGGTGCAACAGGTTAATCTGATTCACCTGCCAAATTTTATGGGTGGCATACACACAGTAATAGAGACTCAGTCATTATCTTTAAGATAATTTTGGATTTATTGTTGACTATTTTCGAAAGAACACTTAGATTCGAGGAAAAATTAATTTGTTCATTTTTTTAACGGAGGGTGAGAATTTGAATTGAATAGCTGTGATGGGTGTAGAATCGGAATATGCATTTTTGTGAGGTATTCGCATTAGGACATCAATAGAATTGCAGAGCTGAAATTGAATTTAGACGGCAGTTTCTCGTATTTGTTTACTTCAGAAATATTATATTAAAAAATACTTATATTCAATGACACAGAAATTAGCAATCTATCGATTTTTTTTTATGTTAGGTCAGGTTTATGGGGAGCTGTTGAAGATGGCCTCACTTAGCCGACTAAATTTGTTCATTGTGCCCCATAGAATTATAGGATCCTGATAGGAATGCGTATGCTAGAACAATTAAGCCTAGAATCAGACACGCGAAAGGTTTCACGCCTCTCGCGAAACGAATAACTCGGAAAAACCTGAGAGTACCTAGGTAGATAAATGTAGCAACCAAAAACAATCCAACAGGTCTTAATTAACTGCACAAGGACAACACGATTAAACAACGATAGACCATTCCCACCATTGGCGAAACTTCTAACGTATTCTTGAGTAGAGTGGATTCTTCTCCATATTAGAGTGGCCTCTACTCCCGCACAGAGTGGACTCTACCCCCAAATAAAGTGGACTCTTTTATGGGGAGAGTGGTCTCTATTTTCCAAGAGAGTGATCTCTCATCCCCAATAGGTTGGACCTACTCCCCTACTCCTGAATAGAGTAGACTCTACTCCTGAGTACGGAGGACTCTACACATTAGTATTAAGTAGAGTCCACTACACTCTGGGATAGAGTCCACTCTACTTGACAGTAGAGACGATTTTATTCATGAGCAGAGTACACTGTACTCCCGAATATAATGGACTCTACTGCTGAGATTGGAGTAGACTTTACTCCCGAATAAATGTGATTCTACTTCCGAATAGCGTAGTCTCTACTCCTATGTAGAGTAGACTCTACTCTCCGGTAGAGTGGACTCTTATCCTGAACTATACTCAAGAGTAGAGTCTACTCTTGAGTAGAGTGGACTCTCAAAAGTGGAATTAACAGTAGTCAGGGGTAGAGTTCACCCTATTCAAGAGTACAGTGGACTCTACTCATGAATAGAGTGGATTCTACTGTCGAGTAGAGTGGACTATTTTCCTGAATAGAGGTGCTGTACACCCGAATAGAACGGACTCTACCCCTGTACTCTACTCCCGAGTAGAATGGACTCTTATCCGGAGTACAGTAGAGTGGACTCTACCCCCAAAAAGAGAATGAATTCTACTGCAACTTCTGCAACAACCTAGTAAGTTATTTTATAACCCCCAATAGGTTCTTGATGCTAGTTATGCTTCTTTATTTTCATACTGTAGACATCATTTGCAGTGTCTTACCTTAGGGTGTGATAGCACCCGAGCTAGCCTTTTCAGCACCTCCCTTCGAGAATTTATCCGCACTCTCTCCTATGTTGGTTTCCCACAATTGCACTATTAGCATTATTAAATATGAATCTGAGGACATATGTATATTACTCCTCTGTCACTTCGACCAGAGAGATCTTTTGTGAAAAATAATTGCACAAACTTTGATTGCACCAACACAGCTTCCGCACTAAGGGCCCGTTCTAATATTACGTCACGCAGTTTTTGAAGATTTCTGACACCCCCCTCCCACCCCCCACAAATCTTCCAAACGTTACGTAGTAGTAAGATGATTAGTTATATCTAAAAGTGTCAACTATGTTGCGCAAAATACCGGAATAAGAAGCAATGGAAATTAAACGAAATTTCAGCCCACTTAAGAGACGGAGTTGAATTGCCGGGTTTGAGACCAGGTCTCACTGTGAGCTTTTATTAAGAAATTAAAATAATCCACTCCGTCTCTGGGCTGTTGTCTAGCTCGCAGCAATGCAAAAACAAGACTCAAGCTTCCTCACTTCCCTTACGCTAATTCCCTTCCGGGCAAAACCATGCTAACGCATCAAAGGGTTGTCCCCTAGGATTTGGCCGCATCGTATAAAAAAAAACATTTAGCGTTCAGGAGGATACCCAGAGTGTGTATCTTGAACTGCATAGATCTTTTAATAACCGACACCGCTGCAGCGCTGTATCCACTGAAGCATAATTGTCAACCCCTGGGTATTTTGAGGGATATTATTGAAGCACGTCGGTTGAGCAGCTTGTTTTCAATAGAGCAATCGTAAAAGGTACGAAAACCTTTAGCGAAGTGAAATTTCTGCTTACTATAATAACAACCAGACTACGGTAATTAAAAGCAATTACCAATGGAATAATGCATACTATCTGCAGTCCATGGTGGTTTTTACTCGATGGGCACTGACGTCGGCCGCTAAATCTAAAAACAAGACTCAAGCTTCCTCACTTCCCTTATCCTAATTCCCTTCCGGCGGAAACCATGCTAACGCATCAAAGGGTTGTCCCCTAGGCTTATTAAAAAAAAACTGGCCGTAATATGTGTGCGTGTAATTCGTAAGTTCATAACTTGTAGTTTAGGAGGTTTTACTTGACCGCAACGGTCGGCCTATGGACTCCTAGTATACGGCTTGTTGTGTTTATTTGCCATATATATACTTTTGTATACTCAGTGACGCGACTCTTTTCGTATGTAAAACAAATGTGTGTAGTGTAGAAACGCTTTGCTTGACCCCTCACGCACCGTATCGTTTCACAAGACCTCCCTAACTGCGTTGCGTAATACTTGAACGGCCCCCTAAACAAACACTTAATATGGCATTAATAATCACGAGGCAACATAATCGTGAGACATAATCTTCCATGCATATCGTTTCCTCGGGTTTGCCACATTGGATGGTAATCCTGCAGAAAAAACAAAACTTTTTGCACATGCTCAAAAACCTGAAAAAGGGAAGCCATCGCATTTACAAACAATTACAATCAGATTTAGGTTTTTGTCTCGTGCGTTCCTGCTGTGGAATCTCCCGCGACACAAAAATCATGTGAAAAATGTCCGGGATCTGGCTAAAATTAAACACACGAAAAAGAAACGTCGACGAGAAGGAAAAGAGAATTCTTTTCCTTCAGCAGCTCTACAACACACGACATTGCATATCTGTGCCTGGAAATCGTCGAAGTGCCAACGAAATCTACAGCAAAAGACATAAAGTCATGGCTAAGATACGGGCAGGAAGGTGTAACCCTCTGCCAACATGATTCTTAGACGTGGATGGTATTAAACCACCGAGCTGCATACAGCTGCTAGAAATGAGGAATAGAAAAATAGTAGTTGCAAATTCTCTACTTTCTTGGGTCCATTTATTTCCTCTAGAAGCGTCTTACCTTCTGGCCATGTGACAAACATTTATCTCGCCGAATTCTTGTGCATCCGAAATGTCCAGAGGAATCCTCGAAATAGGTCCCAAGGGAAAATTTGCCTAATTTACATGCCTGAAAACATCATACCCACTTGAGCATACCTATATAAATTGGTGACGATGCAGAATGGGTTTGTCTGGCACGAAATTAAGAAGTAATGCAAGAAGGCCACCAACAACATGGACGAAAAGTAATGGGGCTAGACCGGCAACACTGAATACAAGCCCTGTGAGTCCCATCAGCACAGCGCATGAAGTTATGTAAATCGTGGTATTTGCTCCACGGTTCATGGTGGCAATGTCTTTTGGATTGTTTTGATAGGACATTGAGGAGAGGATAGAGCCGCGCACCACCAACAGAAAGCAAAAACTGAAGAGGCAGCTTCACCATCAGCAGCACTAACTATGCAAGATGCCTTCCTTTGTTAAAGCAATAAAATCCGTGAGGCAAAAAGGTAGCAAATGAACGACAAGATAGCAGCATGATTCTTGTCAGAGTTTTTCAAAAGTCATGAGGTCCGATGGGGTCAGCAGGTGTATTGTGGAGGCTATCACGGTTAATTTAGCATACACACAGGATAAGATGTGTTTTTGCCCATAACAGTGATGTTAGTTAGTGGAGTCACAATTGAAAGTGTTGGGCGTTCATAAATTGACGAGCGACAGTCCTGATGTAATTTAAATGCAAAATTTTAGCACAAAAGCATTTGGTTTGAATCACATTCAATTTATCACTTCTCCATTGACCCGAAATCGGAAGTCTTTTCTCATAACCCTGAATCGATTGCATTCCCATCCAATTTGTGTGAATTTGAAAAAGCGGATAACTAGTGTAATCCATTTCTGCACTTACGTTTTACAAGGTATTTGCTTTCTCATTGAAAAGCAAACAGTGGCGTAAATGTAGTAGAGCACTAGCAACTGCTGTGCCACATAAAAGGGAACTCGTCTTTAAAAGCGACTGGGAGGAAGCACTAGGAAAAAGTGAGCAAGAATTGTATAACAATGAGGTGCAAAAGATGGTCATATCGAAACCGCCTGCAGAGATGACGTTCAAATGGCTGAAGAGACCGGAAGGAATTGCCATAAAATATATACAAGAAATTCTCAGGGAAGCTCTTGTTAGTTTTCCGTTTATTGTTGGTCTCGTGATTAATTGCTTCCAAATCGCTTTTGTCAGGGCGAGAACTATGGATGTAGCCCACAAAAGTCCAATTCACGAATCGATCACTCAAGCAAACAAATAGCATCTGCAATTTTACAGTTTTTTATCTCGAGACTTCGATAGATGCCCCGGGACGACTGGGAGGAAACACGCTATTTAGGGAAACGTTTGACGGTTGGCATTATGCATTTTTGCCCCATTGATGACAAATCACACTCCTTTCAAAGGCAACGGCGACAAAAGGTGCGAGTTCCGATCCTCGGGCCTGCCATTATTCGTGTAATAATTTATCATCACTTTTTTTCCAACAACTTACCTTTGATGCTGGGTCCTCTCCTACGTTCACGATTCTAAGAAGTCGAACCACCTCTACAGATTGCCGTGTCCATTTAACTTGCAATTTGCTTGTACTTTGACTACTCATGGTGCGCTCGAATAAATCCCTTGTAATTGCGCAGTACCTTCCGGTTCTATTGTCGTCTGTCTCCTTTACTTTGCATCGCTTTGATAAATTCGATGAACGTCTTTACAAATAGCAGCTATGATTGAGAAGAAAAACTTCAATGAAATCAAAGGAACTCATTATTCTCTCATTAGGATTGATGGCAGGGAACATGGTTTAAGTTAGCGCGTCTCGATTTTAATGCCTCCTAGGTGGATAAGGTAGGTTTGTAAACAACGGAAATATTTTTAAGAACAATTTATTTTCAGAAGTGCATTCATGAATGTGGGATTGGAGAGAATTCTCAAGAAGTTATACAAAATCAAATGCAATTATAAGCTTCACGATCCGCAAAAATTTGCAGGAAAAAGGATCTGAGGAAGTAATATTCCCAGGCTTTTTATACAGAAATTAGGAAGATGCATTTGTGAGTTAGTAATGATATTTTGCCGATTAACTAATTGTTTCTAGAGAATGGAAAGATATATTTAAGTTCTATGGACATCCCGGAAGATGTTCTGATGTTCTGATAGAAGAGTGATAGAAGATAGATGTTCTGATAGAAGAGTGTTTGTCATGTCCCAAAAGTCAGTTTGAGGTAAATCTGATCTTGGTACTGAATTACTTATAGAATTTGATAAATGAAGGAAGCAAGCTATTAACATCGCATTTATGAAGGATTAAGAAAGTCGAGAAAATAGAGTAAAGTTGCTCTATGAGGGTGGTATTATTCCAAATATATGGGGTACCTTTAGGAAGTGTTTTGGGTCCACTATTATTTTTCCTGGCTTTAAATAGAGAATTTAGTTATTATGATGATTTAAAATTGGTTTACATAAATCTCTGATGTATGGTAGGTAGGATACTACTAAAATTAGATCGATTAAAAATCATACATCTTTGCTAGCTGTTGTGTTTTTTAATGGAGGGGAAATGCTTTATGCACTCAGGGTGTTCCTTTCCAACAGTGCCGGATTCCTCCGGCGCAGTTTACTCACTAAAAAACCTCCCTTGCTCTCACAACACTAGCCTGAGCCCGTTGCGCAAATAACTTCAAACAAGGTCCTTTTCTTTTACCACTTAGGCAAGCAGATCGTTCATGGCAGCCTGCCGTTCTAAGTCCCTCCTTCCGACGAAGTACGTCTTTCACATACGTCCATTCCAGACAGCGGGACCAGATGATTTATTCCCTGTCCTATTAAAATGTGGCACAGGCTATCCGGTCGTATGGAGAGATATCAATGTCGTTTTCTTACTGAAACCGATAAGGAAAGACTATACTGAGGTAAAGTTTTTTAGATTGGTGAGCCTGACATTTTTTCTACTAAAAACAATGGAAAGAATTATGGTATACCACACCGAGGAGAAAACGCTTAATACTCGTTAAGTAAAAATCAGCATGCTAATTGTGTTGTTAGATCTACAGAAACAGCGCTGTATCAAGTGGGAATGGTCATTCTATTCAGTTCGGGAATCTGCAAAACCGCCCTTAGAAGACGTTGCGTAAATCCACTGACTGCAAGTGCATCGGCAATATGCTAAAATTTCGAGCGGTTAATATCCAGAGAGGTAAGGCAAAACTGCGTGAGAGTCATCTATGGCTGTCCACAGGGGCTCTTTTATCTCCCCTTTGGTGAAATATAACTTTGGACTCAGTGTTGCGTAGGCTTGATAGTAAAAGCATCTACATCTAAATGAGAGGAGCTCTTAAGGTGATGGAGCGGTGTGGTGTCAGGAATAGGAGCTCTACATAAATGCAAATAAGTCGGATCTAATAGTTTTCACCAAGAAAAGTAAGGATCTGAACTTAACGCCGCCAAAACTCTTTCTTTGGAATCGAAATCAATATCTCTTGGGGGGACAAATAGTTGGTATATTTCTAATATTCTGTACTATGATGGTACAGATCATTACTTCATATGCTTCGGTCCTCTGGATATGTATTTTCTGTCGTTATTAATGCGATGAAATGCTTGGGTTTTCTTATGGAATTTAAGAGATACTTCACTCCATCTGACTTGGCGCTAATCTACAAGTCCCACAAAGGCGGAATTCCGAACTGTCCGCGTTAGAGAAAGCTCAAAGAAAGGCTATACAACTTATTAGTGGCTCCACAATCTTTGAGAGCATGAAGCATCGACGCAATGTTGGTAGTCTCTCAGCCCTTATACGCTACTCTAACGTAATTGCTAACCTGATCCCTTGTAGATACATCAGAACGATATAAAAAACCTCAAGTAGCTACCACCCCTAGTCCTATGATCTCCAGGTCAAATTTGGCCGTACAGTAAAATTTCGGAAATCTTTGGTTTGTTGGTTAGATAGCCTGTTTGCTGGTGAGGGCAGCAATTCCACTCGAACGCCAATGAGGCCCATTGTGAATGACCTTTCATAAAAAGCAATATGGTTGGACCTAAAACCATTCAGATCATTGAAAAAAAAGTTATCGAAAAACCTTGCCCCCATTCATTCGCAGGGGAAGTGCGCTATGGATTTAAATTTTTCTTCATCTCTAAAGCTTCTACAAAATTCATCCGATGACACGCCGAGTCTAGCTGCCACAGCCGAAGTCTTCATTAGGAAATGGCTAGTGCGGACACCGACGAGTGTTCGAATGTATCTTCTGTCGAAGATTAGGAGGTTTGAAGTTCTTTTAAAGTTTATTTTCGGCCATAGACTACATTTTGTGAGACAATAGGTAATATTTTCGCACCGTTCCAAAGTCCTATTAGAATAATATCTTTTAATTTGACTTTTTACCGTATTGAGGGAGGGTGAGCCCTGTCCATGGCTGTGTCTATAGCCATGCTTGAACCCTTTTTGGCCAGTTCGTCAGCTTTTTCTCTCTATGCTGATATGTCCTGAAACCCAACAGAGCTCAACCGTAATATGTGAAATGCTTCCCAGTGCCCTGATACTAACACATTTCGAATTTATGAAATTGGAGGTCTACGCTTTTAGTGCTGCTTGACTTTTAGTGCTGGTTATCTCAGTCCCCGACATCTGTTTTTCTTCAAAGCTTTCATTACAGCGTATACTTCTACTTGGAAGACGCTGCAGTCATTTGTGAGTCTATAAGACTTCTATTTGCAACACTTCCGAGAAAAAAATCCAGTTCCGATGCCCTTTTCTGTTTTTGATCCCTCTATTAAGATGTATGTTCCCTTAATAATATTTTAAGGGTGCCTCCAGTCTTTTGTGCTAGGAACGATAACAGAAAAAGGTCCGAAGTCGTACTGTACTTTCATATAATCGGTTGTGGGGTGTACCCCACTTTGATTGAAGTGGTCCAGTATGAATGCGTGTCCAAAGTTCCGTGGCGACCATTGGCTAATCTCTCTTAGTCTTAATGCCCCATTCCTTACCAAAGGTTTTTTTTGCATGCAACGAATGCATTGTTTCCTTTCTTCGTCCGCTCTTCCACATTCCTTTTCTAATTTAGTCTGGAGTCGAATATGGCGCCCGGAAACTTGGCTTCCGGAGAAAGAAAACTTTTTTTCTTGTTGGCTTGGTTTTATTAAAGAGTCTTCTGGTTTGAGTCCTAAGAAGTCGAAGTTCCCCTGTCCACCATGATACATGGCTAGGTTTTGGTGGTCCATTGATAGGACACGTTCTCTTAAAAGCGTCTGTTAGGGTATTTGTAATAAATTTGACTGATTTTTCAATTTGTGTCTTATTCGAAATTTCAAGGGTGTCTTAAGCGACCAAATTAACCAGAATGACCAAATTAGAAAATTCGTCCAGTCGGTTTTAATGGGGTTCCGAAATGTTTTGAGTAATTCTTTGTTAAAGATAATGTTGAAGGTTATCTTAATTTAGGTAATACCCACCCATCATTAACTCTTAGATTATTTGGGAGACGGAGCAGCATGACCACCAAGTAGTTAGAATTCACAATTAGACTCACCTCTAGGGTTTATATCACTCCTGCCCCATTTGGTGTGATGGACGTTTGCATCCATCGCGATGACGTTCCATTCGGGTGGTGCTAGTACAGCTCACTATTCACGGGTAGGTGTGCGGATGCTAGAAGGAGTGCTGATTCGCTGTTGCGATCGCATACAACCACTGCCAGATGGCAGATGCTGAAACGATAACTAAGTAGTTTAGTTTTTTTTTTACAAATATACAGCTTCTAAGTTTACCTTCTTTGTTTGAATGGAGTATGTTGTAATGTTCTGATCTTAGTCCTTGAATTGCTGCTCCGTAGTTGCAGAGCGCTCATTTGTGGAGTTGGTGAATCTTAGACCGCAGCAGACACTCGGTCGACCATGATCTTCAGGTCGAGCCCTGCTTTGTCTCTGGGCTTAAATTACAGGATACTTCATCCGCTTTGAATCTAAATTAGTCGTAGTACCTTCAGTATTGGAGGTTGGATCCATACATGCACTAACACGGGCAATAGTAGGCTTACTGCAGGGTTGGCTTCCAATATAGCTGCAGGCCAGAGTTCTCCCTGATTGCGGATGCAGCTATTAAGAAAATCATTATTGCTGCATACTACAATCTTTAGACTCCGTCAAATTTACAGATGTTTTCGGCATCCGCTTTTTCGCCGGCAGCTAGCATGGCTTTCAGGATCTTTTCTTCACCTTTAGCCAATTATCTCTCGACAGCTTTCCATCTGACTCACTGCAATCGATTACCGCCAGAGTGAGTTCCTACTGGCTAGTCCAGTTTTTGCCTTTCTGCTGGAATTTCAGCAGGCTCGTCATCAGCTGAGTGTACTCTCTTGAGGTTAGATTTTGCCTTTTCCTTCTGCTCTGACTTTGATGTTGGCTTTGTCTTACCTGTTAAGTTTCTGCTCAAGTTGGAAGTTGAGGGGCTTGAGTTATCTTCCTAGGACGTTATCACCCCCCTCCGCCTTTTTGGTTTTTCTTTTAGTCACTTTCAAGGTTTCGGCCGCAGAAGTAGAGGGGGCTTGGTTCGCCTTGATGATAAGTTTTTGGCCTTCCCGGGTTTCCTTCGTTACCTCCTTTGTCAAGAATGGCTGCTAAAGGTTTACCATCTGTCGAGGCTTCGGAAAGTGCTTCGAAGGTCTTGGCAACCTTTTTGTGATTTTTTACCAAACTCTTCGAATCCATTGTTTTTTTGAGGAATTTTACCGAGCTTTTGTATTGTGATTTGGTTACTTGCTTGGTAATTGTCTCTTCTTGGCTTCGTTTGGCTGCAGTGTAACCTCTGTTTCCTTCAGTAGATTATCTTTCGTCGCCGTGTACATCTCTTAGTCACTGCTACCCTAGGAAGGTAGGCCCTCCTCCAGGATAGAGAGATTCATCAAAGAACCCATTGACGTCGATGTATGTGCTGGATGAAAAGTTACATCCTGACGTATCAAATGCGTCATCTTCGTTGTCATTGTTGTTGTTGTTGACGGCCTTCTCGAATGAGCCGTGGTCGTTGCTGTTAAGTCCACGCCTGCCGGTGTTCGAAGCCACATCTTCTGACAGGTTCATCCTTTCGTATCGCTTAAGATGAGGAACTACTTCGTTTGCCATCGCCAGATTTCCCTCTTCAGCATGGGTGTTCCTGTAAGTATCTTCGAACGCTGCCGCCGACATAACTCAATCCTTCATAAATCCACGCAAGCCCTCCCACCGCTTCCTGGGGTAGTTGTATGGGATGGTCGAGAATCTTTTTTAAGCAGAACACAGTTTAATTTTCAATTACCTTACGAGTCCGAAACTTTGAAAATGAGGCGGACGTCGTCACTTCCTTCACTCAGTCTTCTAACCCATTTCTGTTATCCTTGATTCTTTGCTTGCCAAAATTTTGCTCTCTGATGATATGACATGTTCCTAGTATAAAAAATTAATAAGTATTATCGCCAAAACCTGTGCAATATTCTTTTGGTAAAATAATGTATTGGGGGGGTATGTAGCAAAGCATAATTTTTGTGTTTCTAACCAGGCAATTATCTTACATCAATACATAAACATGACCTACTTTCGAGTAGATTATATACAGCTACAAATTTTCTTATCGCCTTACATGACAAAGGCTCTTAACTCTACCCCTTTCTTGTACATATTTTATCTTGATTTCAAGCGGGCCTTACAAGCTTTGTAATTGAACACATTAAGCAAAGAACTGGCTCTTTAGGAAATGTGATTAATTACAACACCCCATAAGCCTCGTTCATATTTGTGACCTAAACGTAAACATCATGTCCTTCAGCAATAAATATGCTGATGATACCAAGATTTATAACTGCTTATCCTCGCACAGTAGTCAACAAGTCAAGTATAATTTTCTACAACTTGGTAATAATATGTAGTTCGCAGCGCTCGAATTTTCTTGCCAATATTTAACATAATTTTGTTGTACTTTATATTCGCTTCAGTCTCTGTATAAATAATCATTATGGAATCCTTAACGTTCTCATGCATCAACTCGGGGTTAAAAAAAATCACAAACAGGGCTCACAGACTGGCAAAAAGTCCATTGAGATTTTAAACCAGATATAGTAAATTTTTCCCACTTTAGCGTATTCCATTATTCCACCAACTCGGCCTCCATTTCGTAAAATTTCTGACATCACCTTCAAACCACAAAACATTTTACCGCCAACAAACATAAAATCAATATTTGCCTGAAGTTATTTGCTGATTAATTATCCTAAGCCGGCCAGCTACTTATCACTAACATCAAAAGTTTCCAAAAACTCTACCAGGGCGTCGTATAATCAAATTTCCAACTTTCGTCTATAAATTAAGCATCCATCCCATATCTCTTCGAATTATCTGAAGGCACGATATTGGGAATTTCTTTGAAAATATCACAACTCTTATAATGGCCTGAAAATGGGCTTTTATCTCCCCTCGAAATTGCGGCAAAATATAATTTAGCAGCCAGTATGGTCCCTTGTCATGCCATAAAGGTTGGACATTCGACAAACTGAGTCCTGTCAAGTTTCCGTTTCACTACTAATTCGAACGAAACTAAATTCAATTAATTAAAATTCGGGGAAAGTTGGTAAATTAAATTTCATAATTATTCGTCTATTGTTGATTCGTCGTGTCGCTAGGACTTGCATAGTTCAAAGAATGACAAGCATACAGCCCGTCCCAACTTTTTCGATAGAGAACTCTAATTCGCTATTCGAATAACACAAATTGACAACACGCAATTCGAGGGGTAGAAGGAAGAGTTTCCGTCATTATTCTGTGCTGGGTTCAATTTCTTTTTATATGCAACTGCAGGGAAGCGTGTTCGGACCCTTCCGTGCGTTCTGTATGAGAAAGTATTTTTGGTCTTCAACATCAAAACTTTGGGAATTTATGAGCGACTGAGTAATTGCCCATATGCGCACCCAGGCTGGTACGATATTGACTTCGAACCGTGCAAGTAGTCGGTAGGCATTAACATCCCCTAGACGTTGTACACACAATTCAAGAAGGATCTAGATATGATGCGATTCTCTTTAACCAACGAGGAGGGTACAGTTTGAGTTTAGTATTCCCAATTGGTATGCTATTAATTCTGGCTTTAACCAGCCATGATTTTTCCACTTCTCCCTTTGTAAGTTTTTATTGTATGGTCATATCCCACTCTGGCAGACGTGTAGGAGGATTAGTGACCCTGAGATGCAACTTTTCGTCCTTATGCAAGAATTTGGAACATGTCAGAATGCTGAGGATCATATGGCGATAAGAACTCTCAAACGTACAGGACTATGTTTGTATCCTTTGTTTGATGGTTTGCTTCTAATCGAATTAAATGCATTCTACTGTGCACAAGATTCCTAATCCTTGCATTGCTTGCTGTGATTTTTACTCCCAGGAGAAAAGCATCAAATCAGGAATTTACAGACGTAACTTTTTTTTTTTGATACATTTCGGTTCAAGAGCACGTTAAGAGGAGATTTAATTTTTGAAAAGGATTTTTGTTGGGCAAATTTTGCAATTTTGTGGGCTACTACCATGTTATGCGATCGTCAAAGAGAAAATGTTTTGGGGGAAGTTTTTCTAGTACTTATACAAACTTGGACAGCATAACTTAAAAATCCTGTAAGGAGAGAGAGATTCGTGGATTTTGTTATGTCGATACACATGTGATATATCGCGCTGATAAAGATTCAGTTCGAAATGCGAAATCCTACTTGATTTCAAACTGTTCAGATCACATCTGGCTGTGGATCATGCCGGGGGTGGTGCTGCAATTTATGTAAAAAAATCCTTAAAATTTCGACTTATTATGAGCTCTTCACCTTTCTTCTATATAAATTTCTTAAGCGTTGATATTGGCAATAATTTCAGCCAAAAGTGTCTTATTGTTTGTCTTTATTGCCCACCTAGTACTTGGTATCCTTATAATACCAGCGAGCCCGACAATTCCATAATAAGTTCTTGTCACAGCTATAATGACGTAGTCGTTGGTGGTGACTTAAAGCATTCTTGATCACGATATTGTTTTCATGTGTTATGACTTTATCATTGACAATAGCTCTAATATGAGAACTATTTCCTTCCGTTATTACAAAAGCATAAATCTTGATACACTGTCTCAAAAATGCAATAGTATCCCTTGGGGTGAGATATGCACTGCTAGCAACATCAATGATAAATTTAATATTTTTTATACGTATGTTAATCAGTTTCATGTGAGTTTGCATCCTTACGGACGAGAATCATGAGATATGAAGCTATTGCATGGTTCTCTTCGGAGATTCAAAACGCCATAACTGACTCACTTACGTCATAAGGTCTTTTGATTCGTGCAAGAATTTTGTGTGGAGTGCCTCAGGGTTCTATTTTCGGGCCGTTACTAATCTATTTATATATGGACGACTTGCCACCTGTACACACCGATGATTTCCGGTTGTACATTAGTGCGCTTGGTAACAGCATACGCACTCACATTAGCAACCTGTGTCTTGATGTGGATCGCGATGTTGAGTGTTCAGGTGACAATTCACTTTCACTTAATCATTCTAAATCCTGCTATATCGTTTTCTCACGAGATACGATTCTTGATCTCTCGACCTTTTCTGTACCTTGTCGCGAGAATCAGCCTTGGTTAGACTTAATAACGTAAGGAGTTTGGGATTTATCTTCAGTGGCGCAAGACTTGTAATTATATCAGTTCGTCTCTAACAAAAATTTACGCTGCACTAAGAAGGCTTTAGTTGTCGCTCCTACCAAAGAGCACCCTCTCTCTCTTTGGGTCCTTTAACCCCTTGTGGGGCATCCACCTGTGTTACGCGGTCGTCCAATTCGGCATCTTCCTTGGGCCCGGTGCGGGTTTTAATATACAGCCTGTTGATCGATGGTGCTTGGTCCTTTTCCTTGTGTGTGGCCTACCCATTGCCACTTTCGCCTGCGAATACTATCCCGCCGTAGAACAGACAAGATTTTACAATAAATTTCGAAGATCTGGAGATTTGTTCGTCTGGAGATGTTGGTATTGCGCCATATCTCAGCAAGAGTAGTAAATGCAACTGGAGCCTTATTGATGCGAGCCTGTACATCAGCTTCAGCTCCGCCGTCTACTGTAACTATACTTTCGAGATAGCAAAATGTATCCACTTGTTCTATTTGCTCTTCAAGATAAATTTTTCTCTGCCTCCAGAAGTCTAAGCTCATAAGTTTTGTCTTAACAGCAAACATTTTTTTTCTTTAAAGGCAGCTAAGGGGGAGAGATGCCCCACTCTCGGGTGAGAGGCCGCATCAAAAAAGGATAGATGCCGCAGGTCTTACTTTAGTGATTTACAATTTTTTTACGTATACATGCATACATTGTACAAGACTCATGGAGCCATTGGGAGCATTTAATGCATTGCAGCCAGTCACCTTTACGCGTTGTTTTATCGTAAGACTCAAAGCACTTCGCGAAAAAATATTCTTCATTTTATGGGTCCTTATGTCTTTTGGCTAGGGGTTCTGCGTCACTGCCACTCCAGTCATGTTCAATGCTGCCCGTTTCTCTGTTTGTTTTTGGAAAGTGTCTCACCCTTTCGATAGGATTTGTGTACTTTATGGAGCATGATGCGTTCAATTTTCCACAGGGCACAGTCTTGTTGATGCTACTCTTCTTTATAGCGACTGTATTTTCCTTTATCCTTATAATTTTTTTTATTCTGGATATTTTGCTCCGGATTTAATACGCTTGCACCTTGCTTACGTCTTTTGTTAATAGGTATTGGTATTTAGTGATTTCACCAGCTTTAACCTTCTGGATCGCATCAAGCAACTGTTCTTCAGACCATGCTGCTCTATTTTAGGCCGTTGCTTGGCATTTTTGCACGATTACCAAGCTTTTCCTTAAAAAACAATTTAAGTTGATATTTCAACATTAAGATGAATTTTAACCTGCTCTAAACCCGAAGAAAACGCGAAGAAATCACTTGTCACAGTAACATGCAGTGCTTTCAGGACGATTGAAAGAACAGCTAATATACGGGTAGTGCCATCCCCTGATAAATATGGAAAATAATAGCCAGGCGGCGTCTCTCCTACCGCGGCAACTCTCCCGCATTTATCCTATACGACTCGAAGAATGCTGCTCGTACGAACAAAGCAAAACAAAAGTTCCAGAGGTAGTGCATTGTAAAAAATGGATACAGAAATATGCAAATCCGGCAACATATTACGAAATTAGTTACGGTCATCCTTAGAAAATTCTTAACATGGCCCTAGTGCGCCACCGTACTCTATACAGCAAGAAAGAATTATCATAGTCATCGCTTAAAATTGTGTCGCGGTATTAATGGGGGAATATACTCTATACATCAGAAAAAGAATCATCCAACTATGTCCATGCGTTACGAAGTTACACTACTCCTTCCTCTTCCCACTCTCTAGAAACATATTTTTTTTATCATAACACCCTCCCCCCCCCTTCACCACACCCCCAGCAAACATGTTTTTGACATGGTACCAATCGGTTCGGTCCAAATCGGTCCAGAAGTTACGAAGTTAGACTACCTCCCCCCCACCAGTAATAGGGGAATATACTCTAACAAAGGAAGAATTATCTAAATCGGTCCGCGTATTAAGAAGCTAGGTTTCGCCCCAATCTAACCCAACCCCACCAAAAAATATTATTTACATGGGACCAATTGGGGAACATGCTCTATTCAACTAAGAAAAAAATCATCCAAATCGGTCCACGCGTTACGAAGTTAGGTTTCACCACCACCACCACCCACAAACATTTTTTGTACCAATCGGTCAACATACTCTACCTAACAAAAAAAGCATTATTAAAATCAGTCCATGTGGTACGAACTTAGAATCTCTTTTTTTTTGGGATGTCGCTTAAAAGATATGATGAGAAAGTGAAATTTCCCAACCCCATACGAATGGGTTTACTATGGGAAGTGCGATCTCTTTGCCCCACCAATCGACAGCTATTCGTTTTTGCTTCCAGGCTTTTACTTAAGTGGACCAATTAAAAATGATAGACAAAGAAGACAATAAGTTCTGCAGTTGAAAGGAAAACAGACTGGGTTGTTATCTAGATCAGCTGAGGAAGAATGAAGCAGTTTATTAATAGCAATGACAAAATCATCTGAAATAATTTGAAGAGATCCAATATCCACCACTGATCAAACATCTTCATCAAAAGGCAATATGTTATCTGAAGCATAAACTAATCCGCCGAAAAAAAGAATACAGGCTTCTTTTAAAATTATTAGCACACCGATGTTTAAATTCAAAATTTGATGAAGCGGGTAAATTAGGTAAGACTAAAACAGACTAAACAGAAGATTGTTATAACTATCTCTACTATGTAATTCTTAACTTAAACAAATCTTAGCTTAGTTTTTTAACCCATTTCCCTTTCCGTTAATTCCTTTCCTGCTAAAAATGTACTTCAGCATCAATTGGGCATCCCCTCAGCTTTGGCATTATCATATAAAAAAACAAAAAGCAATATCAGCCTAAGCTTTGTTTTGTCTAGCCGCGTTTCAATATCCATAAACTGAGATAAAATTCGATTAGTTTAGACCAATCTTCATACATAAATGGTCTAATTTGAAGAATGGTGCTGAGCGAGTCCCTTTTTTAGTGAACTTTACAGCGAGCTCTGTACAACAGGGTGAAAGGTTTCACTTACCCTCTTCAATCACTTGAAAATACGTGCTTATTTCAAATAATAAAAATAAATAATACGCTGGCAATGAAAACAACCATAGTATAGAAAATCTGATTCCTCTGTACGCAAAAATGGGAGAAGATTATTTATACGATTTGCTTGAGTCAGAAGTAACGAGATTTCTACTTATTCGTCCTTAAAAAGCAATTTCCTTTTTAAAACCTGTCCCCGAAACGCGTGCTAAACACTCATTTCTTAGGTAAAAATACATTTTCACCCTCTTAATAAAAACATTCCGAAATCAAATGTCAAAAACTAATCCGACAGTAACATTTTATTTTAATGGCGTCCGCCTATATTCTAGGTGCCCTTAAAGAAACAACCGGTATGACACCCTAAGCCGAGAAAGACTATCTTCCTTTTAATCGCCGAATAAATGCTTTTAATGAATTTTCTCTTGTGTTCTGGTTTTTCATTTCCATTTAATGTGTAGCATAATTATGAAATGAGCCAAGCCACCCCCACGTTTGTTTATTTACATTAAAACTGCGGGGCAGATTGGATGGATAAAACGTGACGGTCAAAACGCAGCAAACACGAGAAAATATATGATTCCCTCGAGTAGATTGCATAGTAGTTTTCTGCAACGGTTGAGGTGTGACCTAATTGGATTGCGATAAATAAATTCATTTCCTGACTGTAACACGCAAGAATCGTCGTCCTTTACAGCATTGTTTAGGATATTTACTACTTGCCATGTCCTTTTGCTTTGTATTGCAGTGATCAGATGAAAAATGTTGTAGAACGAAAAATAAAAGGATATATCATGACTTATACCACCTGGAGAGTTTCTTTAACAACGCGACCGTAATTTATTAAATATCGACCTAGCGTCCAGGACAAAAGGGCGCATAAATCAGAAATCAGCGTGACAACAAAGAACATGAAGGTATCCATAATGCGGCCATAATTACTCTTTGAATGGTTCTTAAGTGTGAAGTCCTTCAAATGAAAATTTCTCAACGACAATGAAAATATTGAGAAAAGGTCCTTCGAGGCAATAAAAGATTCCATTGTTAATTGATTCGGACAATAGCCTGCCAGCAAACAATCTGCAAAGAAGCAATCTTTGTTTGACCATGCAGCGCACAGTTTGTGGTCTCTTCAAGGTTTTGTTGGAATTTCGAGGATCTAGACAGATCGATAGCATGCCTGGGAAAGGTGCAAGAGGTAATTTTGGCAATATTCAGGATAACATCATTGACGACGTTTTTTTTCTATTCTGACATTTGAAGGTCTTCGAGTTAATGGTAGTCGAAATATTTTTGCAATCAGTCTGTAAACATAATTGCTTCAGGTAATTACTGTCCTTGAAGTAGCGCGTGGGCATTGAAAAATTCCTCGTAGGAGAAGCTATTAAGACAGTTTGACACACGCGACATACCTGCTGCGCGTTTTTTTTTGTTTGGTAAAGGTAATTAGAAAAGGATGTCGAAGAATACATTTAGAAAATGTCTCGTTTTTGCTGTCCAACTTCCATGAAAGAGATGTTTTAGAACGAAACCGTTATCTAGATTGTTGGCATCACCTTGGAATGTTAAGCAGTTTTGAATAGATTTTTACACTTAAAGCTTCAATTCACGGGTTATTCTTCCAGATTTTATATTTCAATACCTAATCTCATTGATGACCAATCATTGCAAGGGATTAGATGGAAACTTTTTAACCACCTTATGCACCTGGGCTATTCCGACGATGTATGATGTCTCCTATCCAACAAACAGAGTCATGAAGCTCTAAGCAGAGAAGAGCAGCAAAAAAAGCAACTGGATAAATTTTGCTATCTCGGAAGCACACAGGCTCGCATCAATAAGGCTCGAGTTACATTTAATACTTTTGCTGAGATCTGGCGCAATGACAACATCCTCAGACGCATAAAACTCGGGATCTTCGAATCGAACGTAAAATCTAACTTTTCTTAGAATTTTTAAAGCCCAGGATTCGTAAGTAATATTTCTTTTGCTCCGAGTTTTGAAAAACCTATAAATTTAGGCTACTAATATTCTTAAGTCACACTCTTGTGGAGTCGAATAAACATATCTTCTTTTATCCCTAAGGACGAAGCAGTGCTGTTTTCTAATAAGTAATTTTCTGTTTGAGATAATCGATCCTTGCCTTAACTTAAGCTACTAGTTTAAGCTTAGGTTAGGTACTTAGGCGCCGCGGCCAGTAAGGCATATTTTGCTTTCTTTATTTCTGAAGTCCATCTGGTACGTTTGAAAAGAGACAACAACTCGTGTAATGAATTGCTCTTAAAGTAAAATAAGGTGGGGTTTCGGCCTTCTTCAGACACTGGTAGAACAGGGAAAAGTAGACTGCCATTGCTATAGTAGGGCAGAACATCACACATGACCTTTTACCCGACTTGCAAAGGTTAGCATTATTTCATTCAGGAAACCAGGTGGTATATGAAACATTTCGGTAGAGCCGGTAGACTGCAAGGCAGTGCAACTTATGGGGATTACGAAGCAAGCAATTATTAGCTGCCCATGTCACATACAACATGCCCATGTCAGCAGACGACTGCACCTTGCAGTTCTCAATAACCTCCGGGAAGCCATTAATATAGTATAAAGGCGCGAGAATAGAACCTTGTGGAATACCACACGTAAGGGACAGAGGAAAGAAAAAGATGTCTTTTACTCGAACTCGCTGCAATCTACCCGATAAGAAGCTGTGTATTAATATCACAGCAGTGTGGTGGAAATAAAAATTACGAGCCAATTTCCCCAGCAAATTGGTGTGATTGACTATATCAAATGCTTTAGAGAAGTCGAGCAATGAAGGTGTTCCGTATCCGAGCAGCGAACATCACTGGTTACACTTAGATGTTTTACAACTGTATTCCGTAAATCTATATTGGCATGACTTTAGCAGGTTAAATTTCTGCAATGAAAGGATAATCGGTCGGACCTTGGCATGATTGCACTTTGCTATAGGCGCAAGAGTGGCACTCTTCCCAGCAGTGGGAAACTGTAAAGTGGTTAAAAATATCTAAAATGTAATTTTATAAATTTAGGGGAGTACTGTCCCGTCCAAAAGCATAAGATTTCACCGTTCCAATAGCCACAACAACTTTATCAGCACTAATACTTCTAAAACTTAAGCAGGACTAGCGATTATACGATGTATCCTAGACGCCAGGCCTTACGCAAGTTTTCCCACAAAGTCTTAGATGGAAGCGTTGGATCAAACTTCAGAGTTAGTGTATAATTGACAGTGAACGGTGATCAGATTGGTGATTAGTCTTACATCCGTTTTCCTTAGCTTTATTTAATGATGAAGCTGACAATAATAAGTTAGAATGAGTTCGACTCATGCAAGTCCCCTCCCCCCCCGGATGTCCAAATGTTGCGCAGTTAAGTGTTACGCAATACAGTTCGGGCTCCGCAATTGTTTTGGCAGAGCCAGTTTATCCGCCTTTTCGTTACTAGTGAAAGCTCGATGTCCCTAAGATTTTCTTTATAGTCGAGTGGTATTTTCCTAGTTCTTACCTAGGCGTATTCCCCTCTAACCTATAGGCAGTATTGATGACTGGTGCGGTGAGGGCGCTTCCACCTCATTGTGAAGAGATAGCAGGTTAAGCAGGGTTTCAAGTGCTGCAGTCGGTGAAATGGGTATTGATTCAATGATATTTAGACAGGCCATCCGTTGTATGCTGCTCAGTTTGGCTCTTAACATATTGAGCTTAGTTATAAGCTCCCATATGATCACCAAGCAGGTAATCATAGATCAAAACACTGTTTTGTAAATCCAGTACTTAATTTTGGGATTCTCTGCAAACCCCCAGTGGCCTTTTTATTATAGTCTGTCGTAAGCAGAAGACTACAACACTGACAACAAAAGGAGTTGGAGTTGGATCAATGCGTTGAGCGGCAAGACCAACATGCCGTGGGTCCCGGGTTCGAGCCCAGATGACTGAGCTTTTATTAAGAAATTAAAATAATCCACTCCGTCTCTGGGCTGTTGTCTAGCTCGCAGCAATGCAAACAAGACTCAAGTTTCCTCACTTCCGTTACCCTCATTCCCTTCCGGCCAAAACCGTGCTAACGCATCAAAGGGTTGTCCCCTAGGATTTGGCCACATCGTATAAAAATAAAATAAAATAATAATAATAATAATAATGGGTCCCCGTAGGTGGGGTTTGAACCTGGGACCTCCGGGATGGAAAGCCGATGCGTTATCACTTACTTCATCGACTTCCTAGTTTAATTTTATAGTATATTTTGCATATCAGTGGTAACAGTAGATATTTCACCTGATCACTGAAGGTTAATGTAGTCCCTTGTAATCTAGGTTCAACGTACCTCTCCAAAATCCTCCTTCTAGTGAAAGAAATGAGTATCGTTTTATCGCAGTTGATTTTGCGATCAAAGCGATTGTGCAATTCTTAAAACATGAAGTACTTCTTGTAAGTTTTCGATAATACTATTATCCGCGTCTACAATCGTCACAGTAACAATGTTGTCAGTATACCTTTGCAAGAAGGAGGTCCCTTTAATTGTCCTTTAAGTAAAGATCGAGTCGAGCATGCGACTGTACTCTTTGGTGGCCCTCACAGCTCATGAGTCACCATGGCCGTGTATGACCGTCTTTGCATCCCCTTTGTCACACTTCCCGGGAAGTTTTTATGCAGTTTCATTTACAGCGTTTTTTTCTGTTCTGACTTCCTGAGCGAGACCCGGTTTCCTGAGGTCGTTTTTAGAACAGTTTTGTGGGGTTTTGTAGAGTCTCGAGCACCCTCTATCCTCTTACCTTACGCTCCTCCACCACGCTTTTTTCGATTTCCGTAGCTCGCGATTGTAGGATTGGATGCGTGCATATGCCACTCAGAATCCTATTCAATTTTCAATATTGAACAGCCTTGTAGCAGTAGTCGTAAGCTGTAAAAGCTCCTTTTTTTTGGCAATTTGTGAAAAACTATGTTGCCGAGTTATCTAGTGTACAATGTTTTTTTTTAAAAATCTCGTTACTTATATTTGTCGGGCTGAGAGTAAAAGTGACCTATTTATAAGGTTCGGGCAAAAGTGGCTTAGAAAATGTTCCGTGCAAAAACGAATCGCGTGAGATTCCGGGCAAAAACGAATCGTAGAAAATTTCCAGGCAAAAACGACTTAACTACTTAACTGCATTAACTTTGCATTACTTTTTGTAGTTAAATCGTTTTTGCCGGGAAATTGTCTATGATTCGTTTTTGCCCGGAATCTCACGGATTCGTTTTTACGAGGAACATTTTCTAAGCCACTTTTGCCCGAACCTTATAAATAGGTCACTTTTACTCTCAGCCCGTCATTTTATCCCCCTTTTTTACCCGTTTTCGGGCGGAAAAATTGATATTTTTTTTTCCGCTATCCGCTAAAATACTCAAGGATTTTTTTTTATTTTTTTTTCCAGAAAACCTTTAATTTAGGTATAAAACTTCTTACAAAGTATTAGGCAACTTTAAGAGTTCACACATTTTTAACCGACTGCCCAAAAGGCGAGAGAAATAATTTACGCTGCAGAGTATTAACTCCTTCATTGCTCAGCTCTTTTTAATTTACTTTGTGTAAGGATCCCAACATTTTTCCAATCATATTAATTGCTAGCCTCTCTCTGAATCTATAAAAAACCCCTTACCTGTAAATATTCTTTTAAAACAATCCCTTAAAATTGAATAAAAACTAAATTGCATTTATTTGTCTCAAAACCTGGATTACGCCGCAAATTGCATTTTCATGTTCGGTAAAATCCATGGCATGAAACTCCTGTGTGGTCCAGAGCTGAAGTGGAAGCCCAGATTTGATATTTATTCAGCGTGTAAAGGGGTAAAAAATCAATTAATTCGAAACGAATTGAACTCAATCGATCGATCAACTTCAGATGTCAAAAAGCGGTGCCCCGAACATTTTGTTTTGGTGGAAGTAAGATAAAAACTGGGGAAAATGAGGCAAACTGTCTGGCGCGACTGGATTGGCTTGGTTGAATCTTGCCGCGACCGGTCATATGATGCACCGTTGGCGGGCTAAGACGGGGGAAACGTATCTTAATCAGAAATTGAGTGACTTTCAAAATGCCTCAACTCATTAAGATAATAATTTCATCAATCGATTTTTTTGCTTAGTCATCTGATGCAGGTTAAAAATGACTTTTGACAGTGAAACAGATACGGCGTCTACCTTGACTGGACAATCGGACTCGGAATGGCTTACCTGATCAATAGTGTGACAAGGTCAGCGGACAGGTGCAAATTAGAATCGGATAAGTGCATTTGAAAAAGTCTCACGTTATATTACTAATGAAGTGACGGTCAAATTCTTGCAAATCAGTCTTACTGTTCCCGTACCTCTCGTTTCAGCAACTTATTTGTCTTCGGTGAAGTATAAACAATTCTTCGGGCACGGTAACCGACAAGTTAAAAGAAAAATAAACGCCCTGACCTCGAACAAAGGCAGGTGCACAGATGAATCTCTCTCTCAGTGGAGTCCGGTCGTAAAATCGCTCTAAGCTCTGCAAGGTGCATCTTGGCCGTGTTTTAAGAATTTTTCTTTATTTTCTGTACGCGCTGAACGTTCAGGTTTGCTAGCATCTGATTAGTGCAAGACATGTATAATTAAAAGCATCGCCCCTTATTACTCCAACTCTGTGGATCTTTTATGGTTATTACCCCTGCAGCGGTCCGTAGTCCACCTTTCTGCCAGGCTCTTCAGACGTGTTTTGCATGCAAGGTCCACCTCAGCTGATGGGTAGATATCAGTACCGGATCGATCAGTCTTGAGCAATTCTGATTCTTTTTAATTGTTATTGACGTTTTTATTCCAGAATTTATTACTTTGAGATTATTTTGTATTTTTGCTTGGTGTATTTTTTACGATTTCCTTCCCCGGCTATGGCTGCTGATGCTATAAAACTTTACGATTTCGCCGGAGATGTTTGAAGGTGAGACTTTGAAAGATGCAAAGAATTTATTTAATTGATGGCAAGGGTTGATACTGGAGTTATGAGAAATTACTGCGGAGAATTTTTATTGAATGACTTTTATTGTGGTCAATAAAAATTACTTGGGAAATTGTTTTGTGGTGATTTATTCCGAATTGAAATGAAACTGAAATTTTTTAAATGATTGTAGGTTCAGATCAATGCATAACTTTTTAAATTTGAAAAAAGCTTTAGCCAGAAGGGAATAAGGGTAGTGAGGAAGCTTGAATGTCTTGTTTTTGCATCGCTGCGAGCTATACAAGAGCCACAGGGAGACCTGGTCTCGAACCCGGAAACAATGGCATGGAGGTCGTGCCACTTAACCAATTGATCCAACTTCTTCTCGTTGTGGTCTCTCGTCTGCTTGTTCTTCATTTCATTTATTTATTCACTGCAAATCAAAATTGTACATATAAGAAAATTGTCTTTATGTTGGTACATAGCATAGGTTGTAATAGAAATTAAATTCATAAACTAATACATTAATATTGCCTGATTTGAGAAACTATCAAGCCTAGACTACAAGACCATGACCAATAGTTAAGGAAAGACAACAAGAAAAACCAACAAGAAGCACGTACAATAGCAATACAACTTAAATCTTATAGTGTAATTGTAACCGCGCCCCGAATGTCCCGAGCGTATCCGCAAGCCAGACGTTCAATGGAAGCAAATTCTGGAGCGTTACAGCATGAACGAAGGATGACCGTTTCGGATGCTGACAAGTGTATCTAGATACTTGAATATTATTCATACGAGACGACCTTAAGAACAGTAGTTTCTCAGTGAGATAAAGTCGCTTGCCTTTAAGAACTAATTTCAACAAGAACTGAATCAGGCGCATTTTGAAAAAAGATGAAAAAGAGTATCCAAGGAACGAATAGACGAACTGTGAAACATGATCAAATCGCCGAAGCCCATATAGTTACATGGCGTACAATTAAATTTGAACATACGTTGAGAGTATTTCGAAAAGCCAGGTCGAGACTGCCACACACAATGTCACCCTGTGCTATTAGGGGAAGAAGCAGGGATTTCTCCAAAACAAAGCGTATACTCTCAGGAACGAGCAAGGCACCACATCAAAGCTTTCGAAGATCACCATACACTTTAGAAATAATGCTGTTGACACAATCCGCCCATGTAAGAGAATTAGTCATGATAACTCCATCCCAAGTTTCTTAATTGATCAACGCAAGAAATTGATGTAGAACCAATCAGTAAAGATGAGAAGGAGCCTATGTTTATTGACCTTTCGGAAAAAACGATAGCTTGTGATTTGGAGGAACTAAGTTTTAAATCGTTTATAGATGCCCAGTCAGAGATCGCGCGAAGGTTCTGGTTCATGCGCCAGATACAATCGCCGGTCAACTTCAGAGGGCAGCTTAGATTTATCTGAACATCATCAGCTTAAGTTAAGATTTTAGAGAATTTGAGTAATTTATATAAAAGCTAAACAGGAGCGATCCAAGAATTGAGCCCTGAGGAGGAGGAGACTTACACCCGAGTGGTACTTTCTGTTTGCGACCTTCTATAAAACTGCTAATCAATTTTAACGCAGACGTTTCAAAACGAAAAATATTCGTTCAATCGTTCGTGAGTTCGTCCCAAGAGTATACCCCGGATTGTCGCAACACTCAAAAACTTTTCACCGAGGTATCCCTCTTTTACGCCAACGTAACCGGGCTGCGCTCCAAAACCTCGCAACTGTTGTCCGCTGCTAACGCCACCAATTTTGATGTCATCTGTCTCACTGAAACCTGGATGTGTGGTAGTATTTCTTACGCCGAGATGTTCGGTCCTGAGTTCCATGTCTTTAGGTGGGATCGTTATTCCGATTAGTGCGCACCAGTTGGCAATGGGCTGTTATGCGCTGTCAGATCCAGCATTCCTTGTTACGTCGTACAGATTGCTCACTCCAGATAAATTTCATGTTATCTGCTGGCGTCCAAGTTCATAAGTTTGGTCTCAGCAGCATTGATATTAAGCCCTGCTCTATGACCTTCTCTATACAAGGCTTCAGACATTAAACCTACATGACTCTGCTTGTTGGATAGGAAGCAAACATCGTCGGCGTAATCCAGGTGCGTAAGGTGGTTAAAAAGTTTCCATCTCATCCCTCGGAATGAGTGGTCGTCTAGTACGCTGCTCAATACGTCATTAATGACGATCAGAAAAAGCAAAGGTGATATTATGCATCCTTGTATCACTCCATTCAGCAGTTGGAAGGGCTCCGACCGTTTTCCCTTGTGTAGGACATGACATTGGACTCCTAATTAGGTCACTTTTATGACGATGATAATTTTGTTTTTTTTTATGCCTCTGCTACGTAAAGCTGCCCATATATACTCGCGATGAGCGCTGTCAAACGCCCTTGCGAAATGGAGGAACATTATATTTAAAGGGACCTCCATTTGGCGGATTAATCGATGACTTCCCTCACGAAAGCCTGCCTATTTATCATTTAGATGATTTTTGCCATCAGTTTGGAGACTGCAGTTTAAAGATAGATACCGCACCAATTGCTACAATTCCTCAGGTCGCCCTTTTTTTGAAAATCTTCACAATTACGCCTGTTTTCCATTCATTGGAATAGGTCTGGGTTTCCCAACATTCCTTCATTATGGGAAGAACAATATCAGTCGCAGTAATGGCATCCGCCTTAAGCAGTTTCACTGGTGTTTCATAAATCCGTGGGGCCTTAGGTTAGGTTAGGGGGATGCTGCTGAAATCATACTCTACCTGCATCACTTAGACCAACAAAGGGTCCATTGTGCCTCATAGATTCATGGAAATAAGTCCTTACTTAAGCGTCTGCTCTATAACAATCCGGCTTCCCTAAGCAATCTCAGTGAAGCTTTCAGCTCTTTACACTGTAGCTCGACAAGCCTTGAGAAGAAGTAACTTCTCAGTAGCCGGCTTATTCTTAACGCCAGTGCAGGGAACTCGCATAGCACATGTCGAACTGATTCCATTTTTTCCGGATCCCTACAGCTCCGGCAAAAATCATTTGCCACCCGACCCAGCCTTTTGGTATGGTAATCTATGGTCTAGTGTCCCGTTAAAACCCCTACCAGATTCCTGGTGTCAGTTGTGATACTAATACTTTAGTTCTCTTACTGTACTTAGGCCACTGTTCCCCGTTTGTCCACCGATGAATAATCTTTTTGTAGGCATCACTGGTAATGTGTACCTTAAGAATGCTGATCGGAATTTCATTGTCTAGGATATTCCTGTGTCCAGGCAACCAACATAGGGTCACCCTGTGACATCTGAAAATCGTATCTAGGCTACTCTTTCACAGTTGCACTAGTCTTGATTTTACCACCACAGCCTCCAGCGCCTTAATGGCCGCCTGGCTGATAGTATGCGGATGTCAATACAAGACTACGCTTAGACTCTAGCAGAGTCCCTTGGTAAATCGCAGCTATTTCCACCTGGCTGGCAGTCTATATGATTCGTTCAAGTGCCATTTGCCGGAGTATATTCCTGCTCCTCTACCTGCACTCGTTTAGATTTAGGGCCTTACCGAGGTCCGTCGATTTAATTGCGTCAATCAACTACAATCTTGTCGGAGTTCTGATGTTAATACTGGCCACAGTCGGCAGATGTTGGGGCAAAGAGGTATTCGACGGTCCCAAGTGTTGTTTAGGACTTCGACAAATTATTCTTACTAATTGAATCCGTTCCCGGGCACCTTCCCGCTTATGAAGACCGTAACTAATAACCCGTAATAATTCGTAAAAGATGTCATTAGTGAAAGTATTTTATTTAAAATATTGAACGTATAAACTTTTAGTAGTAGGAGCCCTCTTGACCGCACCCCAAACCTTTCTACTCTACAAATCTCGTAATTTTCAAAAACCGACAAGAGCTGTACTCGTTTCACCCAATAGTACTTTAAAGTAAAGTATAGTACTTCTTATAGTTAAGCGAATAGTTGGCTTAATAAACCCACATGGAACAATTCTAGATCCGCACAAAAGTTGCCTTAATTTACAAGGAAGCCTATTCATCACCCTGTTGTAAAAATTTTTCATAACCTTTTCGTTAACGAAAAACGCCACCAAAAAACAAAATGTTCTTGCCCTGTTCATCATAAACTCTTATCGCCATGTCATTACCCACTTTAATTACCAACTTCCGCTCTTTGCTGTTTTTCATGTTGTTTCCTCGTGACTACAAGAAGAAGTAACTCACGCGTTTTCCGAGCACACCCAGCTGAAGACGTAGGGTGTTACGTACATGTAAGGGCCACTTTATTTTTAATGGCTCATTTCAAGCAGGACCACCGCCACCAATCATTACCACCAACAATAGCTTGAGGCGTAACGTTAAAGTTGCCGAAGCCATTTGAAACAATGCATGGGCCACAAATCCATCGTGTACGAGAAAATGAATTACAGAAACGCGCCCAGGAGTTATTCAGCATAGCCCCTGAAGAGCTGTTCACAAGAAAAAGGAGAGTTTGTATAGGAGCCAATGCCCTACAGACCAATAGACAATAGGTCTTTAAGGTAATGACTTTTGGATTTATGTGTATCACAAAATCCTTTTACCGGCTCCTTTCTAAACCTATATGAATTGAGAAATTCCCGAAAAAAAAATACAAGTCAACAAGTTTTGAGGCGGTCACCGTAAACAAGAAGAAGAACGAACCGACGACAATAGCCAACTTCAAGTCGCGTCTAACTTGGCGTTTACCTGATGGCATTTTAAAGTCGAATAAATTTTGAATTTTTCGAATTGTGCGGAATGAGCCGACATAGAACGATGAAGACCTAGAAAAAATGGGACATGATGGGTCGAATTTCAATTTATAATGAGGTATCCATTCCATTTGGCATTGATTCTCTTTGGTCTTCTTCTAATGCATTATTCTGAGCTCATTATAACACGTTCTTTTGGCAGGTGCCGGCATTAAAACTAAAAGGATTTCGGCTGAAAAATGCTCTGGCACTTTACTTTTGTGTTTAATGAAAATTTTCAAGAGTTTTGCTTTTTTGCAGAATATCTTGAATTTGAAATTTTCATTGTATTCAAGTTATCTTTGTAGAGGAGCTCGCTTACTGATGAAAAAACCTGATGAATGGATTATTCTGAAAATATGACAACTTTGCTTAACATGCAAGTTTCCTGCCTATACTCTAAACTATTTTTTATGTTTGTGTCCGACAACTATGAGTAAGGTAAATTTGCATATTTCCGAATACTATGTTGCTTTTCCTAGGCTCAATTCTATTTTGTTTTTTGTTTTAATATATAAAATCATTAATCAAATGAAGAAGATCTGCTTTTATTTAAGTTTCACAGTTTCACAGATTGGGCACCATATTGAACTGGAAGTATTTATGGCCATTTATTATGTCAATACTTGGAAAAAATTTTTGGCCTTCATAAAGAAGAGATTAAGGTGGGTATCCACCAAGGCAAACGAACATTTGCCCGCGATCAAAATTTCGTCATAATGACGTGAAAAGAGCTTGTTCCAAACCAAAAGAGCTTTTGCTCGCATGCAATATAAAGTCACAAATGATCGTGTGCAAAGCTTTGCACGAAGGACACATTTTCTTGCGCGGAATGCTTATTTCGAATGCTAGTGAGCAAATTCTTGCGTCCCATTGGATTTGGGTAACATTTGCACGCAAGCACCTTGTTAGTTTGGTTTGACATGTTTTACGAGGAGGAAATTGTGATAAGTGCTTCTTGCGTGATTCTGGATTCATGAAATAATAAGCGGAACTCACCGCAGCGCTGGATGAGACCACACTTAAAAAGTAGAGATAGAAGTAGAGAAGATAGAAAGCGCATTCGAACACTCGTCGGCGTCATCACCGGACACTGCCCCATAGGAACTATGGCCATTAGACTCGGCGAACCATCGAATGAGTTCTGTAGAAGCTGCAGAAATGAAGAATAAATTGAGTCCTTAGTGCACCTACTCTGCGAATGTCCGGCTCTAAAAGAACGACGACACGCCTGCTTGGGAGCAAGGTTCTTTGACAAATTGGACAACTTAGCGGAGATAGCACTGGTGGACCTAAATAGATTCATACAGAGATCTGGGTGGCTTCTAGCATGCTTCTTCTTTTTAAGGGCATTCACAATGGGCCTTCATGGCCTCCGAGTGAATTTGGTGCTTCTTAGCAACAAACAGCCCGGCTAACCAACCAAGCAACCAAAAAGTAGAGATGATATGCTCAAGAAAGCCAGTTTGATACAGGAGTTAAAAACAGATCCTTTGAGCGGTTTCAAAAATTTGTCCAGCATTTCTTCTTCAGACTTTAAATGGTTTATTACTAAAATTAGTCCCAGCATTGCAAGATCTGACACCAACTATAGAAAATCCGTTAGCGCAGGAGTGATACTGGCTATAACATCACGTTTTCTGGGAAGTGGTGACTCTTATTCAAGTTTATCGTATCTCTTCAGAGTGTCAAAACAGCTGGCCATTCCATTTTGAAACTCAAAATTTAAATTAAATTCACTTTCAAAACTTTGCCCGCACGCATTTGCACCACAAAATGAAAGACTAGAAAACCACTCACTTTAAGCTGAAGACGTGCAAAACCTAGAAACAAAAGTTAGTGCGCATGTTTTATTGCCTAAAGGTATGTATCCACCAAGGCAAACGAACATTTGCCCACGAGCAAAATGACGTCAACACGAAAGTGCACACCGCAGCTATGCACATCAACAATGCTTGCTCGTAGGCAACAAAACATGCGCACTAACTTTTGTTTCTAGGTTTTGCACGCCTTCAGCTTAAAGCGAGTGGTTTCTAGTCATTTCATTTTGTGGTGCAAATGCGTGCGGGCAAAGTTTGAAGAGATACGATAAGCGTGCATAAGAGTCACCACATCCCAGAAAACGTGATGTTATAGCCAGTATCACTCCTGCGCTAATGGATTTTCTATAGTTGGTGTCAGATCTTGCAATGCTGGGACTAATTTTAGTAATAAACCATTTAAAGTCTGAAGAAGAAATGCTGGACAAATTTTTGAAACCGCTCAAAGGATCTGTTTTTAACTCCTGTATCAAACTGGCTTTCTTGAGCATATCATCTCTACTTTTTGGTTGCTTGGTTGGTTAGTCGGGCTGTTTGTTGCTAAGAAGCACCAAATTCACTCGGAGGCCATGAAGGCCCATTGTGAATGCCCTTAAAAAGAAGAAGCATGTCAGAAGCCACCCAAATCTCTGTATGAATCTATTTAGGTCCACCAGTGCTATCTCCGCTAAGTCGTCCAAGTTGACAAAGAACCTTGCTTCAAAACAGGCGAGTTGTCGTTCTTTCAGAGCCGGACATTCGCAGAGTAGGTGCACTATGGACTCAATTTCTTCTTCATCTCTGCAGCTTCTACAGAACTCATTCAATGGTACGCCGAGTCTAATGGCCATAGCTCCTATGTGGCAGTGTCCGGTGATGACGCCGACGAGTGTTTGAATGCGCTTTCTATCTTCTCTACTTCTATCTCTACTTTTTAAGTACGGTCTCATGCAGCACTGCGGTGAGTTCCACTTATTATTTAATTAATCCAGAATCACGCAAGAGCAAAATTTCCTCCTCGTAAAACATGTCAAACCAAACTAACAAGGTGCTTGCGTGCAAATGTTATCCAAATCCAATGGGACGCAAGAATTTGCTCACTAGCAGTCGAAATAAGCATTCCGCGCAAGAAAATGTTTCCTTCGTGCAAAGCTTTGCACACGATCATTTGTTTTCGGTGGATACTGACTTTATATTGCATGCGAGCAAAAGCTCTTTTGGTTTGGAACAAGCTCTTTTTACGTCATTATGACGAAATTTTGATCGCGGGCAAATGTTCGTTTGCCTTGGTGGATACCCACCTTAAGAGCAAGCATTGTTGATGTGCATAGCTGCGGTGTGCATTTTCTTGTTGACGTCATTTTGCACGTGGCAAATGTTCGTTTGCCTTGGTAGATACTTACCTTAACAGATTTTTTATAGTTCAGTGTATGTATATCGGGATAATATCTGTTAGTTTACTAAATTCGATTGAATAAACGAAAGAATTCAGTAAAATCGTTTATTCTAAGCGGACCAGAATCATCAGTTAGGCAAGCCTGAGAAGAGCATTTCCCCAATTTTTTTTTCAAAAGATGCTAAGAGTGCAAAAGAGAGAGGAGTCGACGAAAATTTTACTCCTTCGGCTCCACTTAATCTGCGAAATACCCGTGGTTCAGTCAAAACAACACCAAGTTATGAAGGCAGTTTGGAGCAGCTTATTGAGGCTACAGAATCTCGAAAATTGAAAATATGTTTACACAGCATGAGGAGCGATTGTTTGCACGACTGGATGAGATTTTGCGAACTTACAACACCTGTATTGACGCTTTGAAAAAATCTGTCAGTGTTTTGCAGAAGCAAATTACTTCATTGCATGGTGAAAATGATGATTTATGTCGTTCTCAACGTCTCAGCGACATTGTCTTAAGGGAAATACCTACTTAATATGGTAAGAACCCTAAAGGGAATACTAAAGGGAATATCTGGGGACACCATGATTTCAACTGGTGCGGCATCATGCAAACTGGACGGTAAACTTGATCGTGACTGGTCTATATAGATGCGCTGCAAACTGGACGCCGCTTCAAGTCCGCTGCAGACTTGACGGTAGAATTGATCATATATGGCCTGCTTAATATGTGTGGGTCAACAACCGTCAACTCGGGAGAAGGCATGTCGTCATATGCTCAGTAAGAATAACAGGCCGCAGTATTGATACTCTTTTGCTTTTTGTAATTATCAGTAATTTATATTTTTCTCTTTTAATTATTTTAAAGCCCAACAATTATTGCATACAATTAATAGGTCGCGATCTCTCACACAAACTAGAGCAAGTATCAAGCTTTTTTGAGGTTCTCGGCCGTCGCTGGCGTGTTTTAAAGTATTTCTTGACGCCATCTCCTCCTCTGGTTTACACCAAATGGGAAGGCAGTTAGATCTTATCTTTTCTTCTGATTCGAGTAACACTATAGTCGAACCAACTTCTCGTAAGTTATCCGCCATCGACAGTTTAAATCCACCCATTTCCATCTCTCTTTGTCACGATGTTTCTATTATTGTTGACCCCAACGTAGATCGGTACGTCGACAGTTTACATCCACCCATTTCTATCTCTCTTTGCTACGATGGTTCTAATATTGTTGACCCCAACGTAGTTAGGTACGTTCTTGATTTTAAAAGGGCAGACTTCTCTGATTTTACAAACAGGATCCTCTGATCTTACAAACAGGATCCTCTCAATCGATTTCCCATCCCTTTTTTATGATAGCGATATCGACGATTGTGTTTCTGTGTTTTACTATAGGATTTATGATCTGTTTAATTCGTGTGTACCACTCAAGCGGTCCAGATCATCCTGTCATTCTCCCCCGTGGTATACTAGGGAACTACGGAGTCTTAAGAATAAAAAAAATAGGTTATGGAAAACCTACTTATGCTGTAGAAGCACGTCAGCTTATTCTGAATTCGTTTATTGTCATGAATGCTTCTTAGCGTTATCTTCATCCTTATACAGGGAATACCTTGATAATATTCGCAGTTACTTGCATAATGATCCTCGTAACTTTTTTTTGAGGGTTCCTTTTCATCAGGCAACTTTGTGCCTTCCCTGGAAGAGTTTGGTCATATCCAAAATCGTCCCGCTACCATCCATTCTTGAGATCCTGTTCTGATGCCTTACTCACTCGATTGGAACTCATCTTCAACAAATCTGTTCAGGCCGACAGATTTCCTAACATAACAAATTATAGGCCAATCGCGAAGCTTTCCTGCATACCCAAGTTTTTTGAATCTGTTATTGCTTGTTGGGCAGTGTAAGGGGTTAATGTCATCTAATCAACATGGCTTTCTGCCTGGTAGATCGACAACAACCAACCTTCTTGAATTTACATTCCACATTATCACCCCGTGATTATGCTTAAGCTTGAAAGGTTGGGTTTTCCGCCTTTATTGCTGGACTGGATCTGCTCTTACTTAAAAAATAGGACTTACCGTGTCTCTTTCCGTAATACTTTATCTAGAGTCGTTAGGGCTTCATCTGGTGTACCGCAAGGTAGCAATCTGGGACCGCTGCTGTTTATTCTTGTAATTGACGATTTTCCCATGCGTTAGAAACAGTTATGATTCTTCCTGCATTCAGAATGATTTGAATACCTTCAGGGGTTGGTGTGCCTCAAATGGACTGCAACTTGGAACCTGCAACTTGCAACCTGGATAAATATACCTTTGCGGAAACTAATATCCGTCGTGTGGAGTCCGTTACTGACCTCGGTGTAATGCTAGACAAAAAACTCCATTTCACTCTGCACATAAACCATATTGTGTCTAGGAGTAATTCAGGTCTGGGTTTTGTTAAGCGGTGGTCAAGGGAGTGTTTTGATCGACAGATCCTAATTCACTTATTTTTTTCTTTAGTTAGACCAATTCTTGAGTACGCATCTCAGGTTTGATCTCCTTGCTATGCTGTTCATTGTAGACGCATTGAATCGGCGCAGCGGAACTTTGTTAGGTTCGCACTAAGGGACCTCCCGTGGAATGATCCATTAAGGCTTCCTCCCTATGAGGATCGTCTCCAATTGCTTAATATGCACTCGTTGGAGGAACGACGTAGAATTGCTGACCTGGAATTTATTCACCAGCTTTTGAACTTGAATATAGATTCTCGTACTCTCGCAAGTTTGGTTACTTATAGGCAAACCCCATATAGCTTAAGGAGATTGCCTTTACTACATGTTATCCATTCTCGGTCTAACTATGGTATGCATCAGCCTATTAATCGCATGTGTAGAGCCCTGAATATGTGTCCTATTTTTGACATGGCTCTTATTAAGGATTTGCTTAAACGATCTCTGTTGTCCGTGCACCCCTGAATGTAGTGTTTTAAGTTTTTGTTTACTAATATTCCTTTTTGTATGTTGGTTTGGGAGCCTCATTCACCTCAATATATGTTACATTCTGGTGGATAGGTCAATTGATTCCAGGCTTCTGCCTGTGAAGTGCGCCTTCTGAGTTAGAAGGGTTAATTCTGTAGATTTTTATAAATAATAACACTTTGCGCTCGAACAAGGTAAGAGTCTTAATCAATGTTTTGTGTCGGCAATCATGTGGGCTTAATGTGGTGTCAATCAACGCTAGGAGTATGAGGCCGAAGGTTGATGAAATGCAGGAAATGTTCGTTGGCTCGGATGTTCATGTTATACTAATAGGTGAAAAATTTTTGCGTAGTAACATTCCTTCTTCTCTGGTTACTTTATCTCGGTACAAACTTCATCGTAATGATAGGAAAGATCGTATTAGAGGTGGTG
The DNA here is from genome assembly GCA_964036015.1 of Leptarthrus brevirostris. Lineage (NCBI taxonomy): Eukaryota > Metazoa > Arthropoda > Insecta > Diptera > Asilidae > Leptarthrus > Leptarthrus brevirostris. The sequence continues at coordinate 16,388,820 of OZ038373.1, forward strand.
TTGATCGAATCTTGTATCGAAGGTCCATGGCTTTTACAAGAAATAAACACGTTAATAGTTGAACGTGACTATATTCATAGAAGATTTTTACGTTTGAGGAGTGATGAGAGTCGGAATCGGTGCAAAGTTATACGAAATATAGTAAATTTAAGAATTGGCAAGGCTAAATATCGCTATTTCAAGCGAAAATTCGATTGCAATTTACCGCCTAAAAAACTGTGGAATAATTTTAAGAATTCCAGTGTCTTTGGAAAGGATACGCATACTTGCGAATTTGACCCCAATAAATAAATTTAAATGAGCATTTCACTTCTTCGCAATCTGCGACTTCTACCACTCGTCCACCAGACTCTGTAAGTCTTACTCTTGAAGGTATTAGTGCAATACATGGCAATTGGCAATCGCCAAGGTTAATAGCCCCAAGAGTTTAAGTGACTTTAGACCTATTTGTATATTGTGCTACCTATCTAAAGTTTTGGAAAAAATTATTTATACCAAGATATTGGAGTACTTGAATGGGGGTAATTTCTTAACCAGATGGCAATCAGGGGTTCGTGCTTTCCACAGTTGCGAAATTGCTTTTTTAAAAGTCACCAATGACATTAGAAATTTTTGGATAGAGACAACTTTGGAGTTTTGGCTTTGCTGGACTTCTCTAAGGCTTTTGACAGTGTCAACCACAACAATTTGCTAAATAAGTTGATTTCTAAATTTAATTTTTCTTCATCAGAAACTGTCTTGATTCACAGTTTTTTGAATTGTATGACACAACAGGTTAAGGTTGGGAACTGTTTTTCAGAGACACTATCTCTAGGTTCTGGAATGCCTCAAGGATCATTTCTCAGTCCACTCTTATTTGGCCTGTATATTAATGACCTCCCTGATGTTATTCAAGACTGTAAAGTTCATCTGTATGTAGATGACGTTCAACTTTACCTAAGCAGGCATATCGGTGTTATGGAGGACTGTGTGGATCGTCTTAACACTGACTGAATTTCACAATCGGCGTCAAAAAACCACCTCATATTAAACCCCAATAAGTCTCAATCAATGATATTATACAGACACGATATTGATGCCAGCGATATACCACCAGTTATACTTAAAGTTGGTGTCTTGGCTTTATTCTGAATTCGTCCATGAGCTGTTGTGATCAGATAAACGGTATCATACGCAAAATCTATGATGGCCTTCGTAGACTGTGGTTGTCGGCTGGCATTTTATCGAAGCCAGCGCGAACTAAACTTGTCAAAACGCTTCTATTGCCACATATTACTAGCGGAAGCTTGATTTTTCCTCATTGGGATTCTTCATGTGCCAGAAAACTGGAGATCGCTCTCAATGATTGCACGAGATTTGTTTTGGGTTGAGGCGATTTGCCCACTTATCGCTATTCCGGTTCCATATCCTTTGAAGTTCTATAAGTATTTTCCTAATTCGTAAGCAGTTAGGTTTTATGTACAAAATTGTCCACAAAGAGAAGGTGCCTTCATACTTAAGCGACGAGTTGAATTTTCTGCGTTTATCTAGAAGTTTAAGCAATAGCGAATATTTCTTGGATATTTGTTAATGTTTCGTATAATAAAAAAAACTAGCTATAACAAAATCACCTAATCAAAAAGTCAATAACGAGAGATACACTATTTTAGTGCTATACATAATATCGAAATCGCAACACAAAGTCAGAGATATAACATTGCTTTATCCAAAGAACAAATTTGGCAGCATGTTTCACGTCAAATTAATCGCTTCTGCCAATTATCACAATGACAAGCAATAATTTCCCTAAAATGCAAGTGAATTTGCAGCAGCCGCAACGGAAGCGGCAGCTAGAACTTGATGAAAAACGATGTAATTAAGGGCATAAGTCCATTACGGTCATGTGTTGCATTCCCGCGATAAAAATATTCCATTAATATCAGATGCGACCATTAACACCTCATTTGCTGACCATAATACTATTCAGTCCCCTATAAACGAGGGCATTTTACTGAAAAATATTCTGACACTGATCCCATAGTCTTATCAGAACTTTACTGAAGAAAATTTTTCAAACATAAAACTCTCATTTTGGCCTGTTCAATATGTTTCCACCCCCGAGGCATTTATAATTAACAAATTGTAGTTAGTATTATGGGGTGGAGCTGTCCATTACGATAACGAATGGAGAGGAAACTGATGAGGGGTTGCTCTAGCTCACATTAATGACATTTATGGAACCACATGCTCCTTAAAGCCGCAAAAGCCAATAATTCATCCGGGAGCTCCTCTTGAAATTGTGTAAGGAACAATAGGCTGACATGGCATTCAGGAACTTATTAAAATTTTCCTGGCCCGCTAAGGAGAAGAATAAGAGCTTTTTTTTTGAGGGATATGCCACTGACGGCTGTTGGTAGAGCCGAAAGAATGGTGAACCTCATTACTGTACCGACTTTTTCCATTGTTAATTTTTGCGACCCATGATTTAAGGGTAGGAAAATTCCATTGAAATGGACTTTTCGTCAGGGATAAAGTGTTTTTATCACAAATTTTTAGGCGAAATGTGATTTACCGGGTGGTTGGTAGACATTAAAGTGTTTTTGTGTATAACTTGGTTAGTGTACATAATTCAAGAGCTGTTTTGACTTGTCCCTGGAAATATTTTAATTAGTGTATATTCTCACGGGGAGTTCAGAAGAAAATATGTTCTTTTAAAATTTTTAATAAAGACGGATTACGCACGCCTTGCTTATGCTGTGTGCATCGACACATTATGTTGTTGAAATATGAAACATGCTGTTATTAAAGCATTCTGGCTCTCCAGTTTCTTCGTATTTCAATGCAATTTTATTTTCTCTTAATAAAATACCTCGCTAACAAAGCCATGATCCTTAATTATTTTCTCCTCATAGGGAAAATATTTCGCGCCAAAAGTTGTGCACCCAGAACATTTGCAACAACGAAAAAATTCTATTCTTGATTTTTGAAATAGAATCGCAGAATATTTTGAAAATTTTTACTAAGCAATTGTTACCAGGGGTGAGACATGGGCTTATTAGTATGATTCATAACACACAATTTAGTCCTTAGAATAGTTAGCAACAGATGAACTAGACGAAAAAAAAAATCAAGAAAAAGTATCGACTGGCAAAGTAACTATTTTCTGAGGTTGGAGAGGATGATATCGGCAGCTCTTCTGGGAGATAAAACTAACCATATTATAATATAGTATCTACGAAATTAAAACCAAACAACCACCGAAGAAACTTCAGCACGAATTATGTTATCTTACAATAATGGTAATCGACATTTTTAGCTTACAAATTTTAAATCATCCATCGTCAAGGTCTGGTCCAGTTCAGGATTAGGTCTACCTGCTCCTCTCCCCCGTGGTATAGTGCCGAACGTCGCAACCTTAGGAATAATAAGAACAAACTCTGGAAAAATTACTTGCGTTGTAAAATCGCAACAGCGTATTTTGATTTTGTGACCTACTACAATGGCTTTAAGGCATGATCCGCCACGCTTTATAAGGAAGACCTTGTAAGTGTTCGCGATAATATGCATAGAGACCCCCGTAATTTCTTTAAATTCGCCAACATGAAAAATAAATGAAGCAACTATCCATCTACAATATGTATGAGGGGTCTTCCCCTTCTTCTGCTTTATTTTTTGAGATTGCCTTTTCTTACCATAACTTTGAGCCTTGTGAGAATAATTTTAATTATTTTTTGGATCGTCCCGCTTCATCTAATTTTTTTCCCTTTAGATCTCGGAATGTTATTTTGGAAAAAATCAAAGGACTTAAATTGGCCTTTTCCTCCGGCCCTGATCGTATCCCTCCTGCATTCGTTAAGTCCCGATGCCCTTTTCACTCCATTACCGAATCTCTTTAGTAAGTCTCTCCAAGCTGGTAAATTTCCCGTATTGTGGAAGGGCTCCCTTATAGTCCCGGCTCATGAAAAGGGCCATAACAATATTATAACTAATTATTGACCAATCGCGAAGTTATCCTGCATATTTGAATCGATAGTCAAGGTTTAATCTCCCCCAATCACCATGGGTTTTTGCCCGGTAGATTAACGACTACTAATTTGCTAAAGTTCACATCCCACGGTGTTTCAGGTTTCCAATTAGGCATGCAGACAGACTCTATATACGCGGAATTCAGTAAAGGCTTTGATGAACTGCCTCACTCCGTGATTGTACTTAAATTCAAGAAGCTGGGTTTCCCCACTGTTCTTCTCTACTGGAGTTTTACCTATCTAAAAGACAGGACATATCGTGTTTCGCACCGTGGAGCTACCTCAAGTTTTGTGTTCCACAAGGTAGTCATCTCGACCCTCTATTCTTCCTTCGTTCCATTGATGACATTGTCTATCTGATTTCGCACTCTAATGTTCTGTTCTATGCTGACGACATGAAGATCTTCTCCTATGTTAAGGGCTGTGGTGATGCCGGCCTCATTCAAAAGAACTTTAGCAAAGTTTTCTTCAGGTAGTCCAAACATAATCTGCCTTTATAGCATATTGACCCATCCAGATCAAATTATGGCATGTAGGGCTGTTAATGCATGTCCTAATTTCGATTTAACTCTTAGCAAGGAGGCACTTAAGTACTGTCTATTCTCTGTGCTACCGTAACTATTTGTTATGCATGTTATGTGCTGCGTTTCCTTACTTGTTTTCTTCCAATTCCTTCCTTTTGCTTGTTTTTTTCCTATGCATGTTGGTGTGGGAGCCTCATTCCACCGTTTTGATGGCATTGATTCTAAGTGGCAAAGGCTTGAAGCCTTATTGATGTGCGGGCCTGTAATATACCGATATTATGTTTTGTTATATCACGTCCACCGTTTTCTTAAAAGGCGCTTGTCTACGTGAAGTGTAAGAAAAATGTAAGCAACCATAAGAAATTGCAAAATATGTATATAAAAATCTCGATAAAGAAAAACACATCATACAATTATATGCTATAGTCAATTAAAAAACACCTATTTTTTCCACGGTTTTCCAGGAATGCCCCCTTAAGTCCCGCTATGCGAACGTCTTTACTTACTGCTTCAAATATTTAGTCTACATGACTCTGTTTATTGCGAAGAAGACCTATATCGACAACATAGTCCAGATGGCCAAGGTGTTTAAAAGGTTTCCGTCTCATCCCTTCCTGGGCGCTGCACAATACGTTATAACTGACAATCAAGAAACACAAACGTGACAGTATGCATCCTTGTCTTATTCAGTTCAGCACTTAAAAGGGATTCAGCAGTTTTCGTTTTTAAAGGACGTGACATTGATTATTTGTAATGGTGACTATTTTTGCTGGGATACCTCTCTTATGTAAAGCCCAGGCATCCCCTTAATTCCTGAGGTCTTACAGAGGTTCATGATTTTATTGCATCCGCCACCTCCAATATTTTCGGAGATCTGATCTTAATAAATAGTGAGAAGGTAATCGGCGGTCCAAAGGTGTTGTTTAGGACTTAAACAAAATATTCTCTCACCTCAATATATGTTACTTCTAAACAATAGTGATTGCGCTATACCGCGTCGATATAGTTGCGCTTGCCACATCTTGCGCTTCTTTGGACGTCTTTTTGTAGAGTATGCAACAAAATTAATGCGGCGTTTAATCTGCTTCCTGTCTTGTATTTTGGACCATGTAACGTCACTGATTCACGGTGGTTTCCCGCTCTCAAAACGCCCCATATATCATGCAACACAGCTCGTAAAGCTCTATTTTGATCTTGCTCATATTTGGCGCAACGCGGTCGAATATGTGCTGCTGATGTTCGCTTTTGTAAGCCTATGCACAGTGAGACGAGGCGGAAAAACACATTCTTCAACATTTTGAAATACATAGCAATATTGTCGATTTGGTTTTCAGTTCTATCGTCTGAAGAAACCAAGGATGTTGGCGTTTGTTGTGGTTAAGCAAAGATCCATCGATGACAAGTCGCCGCGAGTTACAAAATTCAACAAACAACACCCTATTTGTAGTCTTGTTACCGAGTCCAAACAAGCCATATTTTTATATATTACCTTTAGGAACCTCATCAAAACTGTCGCCAAGGAGTTGCTCCGCTTGCGCTTGCATGTTAAGCATCCTAATCCGGAGCTTGGCAATGATAACTCAGTCGGATATTCGTGACCAGTTCAGTATTGATCAGCATATCAACTTATTTTGGATCGGGTATTTCTGATTCTTCCTTGTATAGCAGCACGTTTTTACCTTGATCGGCTTAACCTTAATATGTTTATTTTGTACTGGGCTATTTCCGCTCCATACCTGTGATCTTCGCGTATACACACTCTTACACACTCTTCCCACAGAGATCGAACGTTCCACAGCCCCATCAAAGTCCGATATTTTTAGCTAAAGGTCGTCATCACCGACGGCGACCCGTGGTTGTTTTCTGTTGACAACAGATTGCGATCCAAAGCCATGGGGGTTTCAGAGACAGTATCAGTGGTTTGGAATCCACTTTAAACCGTGGTCTCGAATCGGGTGAAGTTCTTTTCCCGCGCCATGCCCTACAAGGGGTTACGGGAACTAGAGAAAGAACTAAGATCTGACAAAAAATGCAAGAATCATAAAACTCTTCCATCAACCTTTGTAACTTTTCTTGATATTTAGCCCTACGTTGAGCGCCCAACCGTTTTAGCTCTTTGTTCCCTCTTGTCAGGCGTTTTATCGATTTTTGGAACACATGCGTTTGTAACACAACTACCATACCATGATTTTATCCGCTTACCATAGCGTGAAGATCGTTTGCACATCACACATAAATCATCCACTTTATCGTTACTTAATCTACTGAAATTAACAGAAAGATTTTTGGTCTTACAACTACCACGTTCTTTCAAAAGTTCTCCTAACCTTATTCCATCTTCCACTCATATATTCTATCGCCACCAACCACACTACCAAGATTATCCTGCTAAAATTTACTCAGTTCCACTTAATTACAATCGTCAAGACAAAATGAATAGAACTGAATTCTGCAATATCTCAATGGTTTGCCAGTGTGTCAAATCTCAAATTAAAATAAATTTCTTATTAATAGAAAGTCAACATTTTGCCGGAGCTCATATCTGCACTGCACCTGGAGGTGGAACAATAATTTAATCCAATTTTCTCTTTCCCCAACTTTGACAGTATTCAAATCAGCTTAACAATTCATGTCCATGGCCATAGAGTCATACCTGAAAAGTTACTGGATAGGTTGCATCAACACCGGTCGTATCCGGCTTCAAGCTCCCTCTTAGTGTGACCCACTAATTCCCTTGAGAGAGTCGATACTATTGCCCATAGACGGACCTATATATGCCAATACTTGTGGTCCAGTAACGAGAATTCCATGGGGGCGAACAGGGTGAACGGATTTTGTATCAAACATGGAAATCGATTGAAATCTCTCCTTATATCCTTGGTCCTTTTGTGTGCTCTAGAGGCACAGGCGGGATGTGGTTGTCTTTGAACAACGTCATGCCCTCGAGGATGTACCCATAATAACTAGCTCTTAACGGCACAATAGCTTGATTGTGTTAGACTTTGTGTAGTGGGCAGGTTTAAGGGCCATGGGGGATGACTAACAGTCGGGTCCAGTGTAATATTACTTGAGCTAATATTGTTATTATGCAAACTGTAAACCGACAGCCCACGGCTGGTTTACACAGTGTAGTCGTAACAATTCGATTGTGATGGCGGATAGCACATGAAAATCACAAGAATTGGTCATTGTTTCGGAGGATTGACGCAGTGTTAATATATTAATGCTCGGCCGCACTGTTAGGACAGGTGAGCTCTAAAAACTGTCATTAATTACGCGTGTAATCAAGCAGTTTTGGAGAAATTGCGTGACCGGCTCACCTAACGATTTTCTTTTGTCCTATCAAAGTTTATTATCCGTGACAAAGTTGTTCCTTGCCGTCCCATAGGAGGTACGAATCCAAGCACGTCAGGTGTTGTTGTTTCATTGAACCTTAAGGTGCCATCCCCCGGCTACAAAAATGTGGAAAACGACGCGTTTAATGCAATAAATTACTGAGACGTTGCACTGACACTCCAAGTACGGCACACGCTGTCATTGGATTGTCTCCCGTGCACACGTGTCTCGCGCCAGTGAATTATTACCCTATGAACGTTCATTGAAGCCAATCACTTGCCTGAGTGTCTGCCATTTATTTTATTTCGGGAATTATAGGACTTTTCCCAGCTTAGCGCGAAGGACTTAATGAGGGATTTTGGGGGACTTGACGCCGCGCTACTTTCAAGCCCTACTTGCTTGTATCATGAACGGCATTGTCAGAAGCATGTCGCTGTTATTAGTCGAAACAGGTGCATAAGAAAATTATTGTCGTTTTGATATGTTTATTGCTTTATTGCACTTTAATTGCTTCAAATTATGGAATGTGTTTAGGTAAGTGTGATGGTCTTCTTGTGGATGGATTATGCAAGGAATCGAATATATCGAATCACTCCTCTTATCCTTGCTTAATTTCTAACATGAAATACTTTCAAGTGATTGAAAGGAAATCAAGATCTTGCTATACTATTTATCGTTACTGGAAATTGCAGAAAATCGGGAACTTATTTCTGCGACTGTTGTACCGCAAAAAGTGGTGATCGTGTTTATCCGCATTTCGATTGTTGTTGACGGATTTAACCTCAAACCATTCGAACTACTTTTTGCTGTTAAATTATGTATCACGTCCTGGTATCGATGGAACGTTATCGTAGTGCAGGTCTTTAAGACAGTCTAGAAATATTCCCAGAGTAAATTAGGAAAGATTCTGCGAAATGGTCTGTGACTGTATGGAGAACTCTCCATCGGATAGGCCGCTAAAGGATTCAGTAATGTTCAATACTGTTAGTTGTCACTAATATCCTAAGCGAAGCATTTCGGGAATCATGTCTCATTAGCATAACTCATAATAAGTCAAAGCCTCCATGTTGGGCGGGCGTTGGAGAATGGACAGATGCAACAGTAGAGCTTTTAGGAATACTCCACGACACCCATTTCCTGAGAAATGCAAACGTGATCCAGGATGCCATGAATCCCGTAGGACGTATGGTAGTTGATGAAGATTGGGGCCTTACTAATTCTTTAGTCGACTACCAGAAAACACCATGGACAGTTAAATCCTTTGATCCTCGGAAATGCCAAGGTATGGATGAAATACGGCCCAACATACTCCCGAAAGCTTTGTAAATGAGCCACGTAATACCGAATCATATCATCAATATACCAAACAGTTTCTCATCTATTAGATTTTTACATAAAAGAGGTAACTCTATACCAGCAGAGGCGAATCCATTTAAATAGCCCTGCATGCGCTGATACAACTCATTTGTAGAGAGGTCCCTGGAGTAGAAGGAGTACACATTGGGTGCTTTCCTGGACATTCAGTAAGCCTTTGGAATGTAAAAAGTGGAGCAATTTGTGATCAACTGATGAAGGTAGGAATCAAAAAGGGATTATGTGACTGAATTGTTTCAATGCTCCAGAATTGGTGACCTGATGATGCAAAGTTCCGCTTGTTAGTGCACACCACAGTAAGGGGTACTAGCTATGCCCTGCGGCTGGTAGTGATGGACGAGAGCTTAGGCACCTTAGAGGAGGGTTTCAGGACAGTTGCCTATGCCGATGACCTCGTTATACTGGCAGTGTGTAAGTTTCAGAAATTATTTACTTTACCTCAAACACATCCGATGATCTTGATCTTGTTAAAAAAAAAATAAAAAATTCCGGCAAAATGCGAGTCAAACTCGTCGAGGGTTCCTTAGCTTGCAAGTTTGCTTTTTAAGGTGGGGGGAATTGTATCTTATTAGACATTTTTCATTATGAGTTGAAAACTATGCGGCATAAACGGAAATGAAAATAAATTTTATAATGTACAAATGAACCTCTTTCATATGATACCCCACTTGATCGAGTAACCCCACTTAGAATTTGCCACCCCCCCCCCCCCCCCCCCCTGGGACCCCTTTGCAATTAAAATAAAACTACTTTTTAAATTTTTTCATTTGCATTAAAATTGGGCAAGCATTATTTCAAACTATTACAAATTTTATGTCGGTAGCATTAGTGAAATAAGAAGCTGTGACAGACAGAAAAACGAAGTCGCACCATAAGGCTTCCTTTTTTAACACTTTGGTACCGAACTCTAAAAATTAGGGAGGTAGAAGCATCGCTTAATTTTGCCATGTGTATTCATGAATATGTGTAGAATTGTTATATTCAAGTTCAAAGTCATCGGTAAGTTAAAGTAAAGAATTATCCAAGCTTCTTTCCACAATGATTTCAAGGCTCTAGTATGCACTTCACAAGCTTGATAGCTGAGCCTTAAGCCCATGCTAGGGGAAACCCTGACCTTTTCTATTGAAGCCAAGTGTCTAAAATGATGTTAGACTTGAAACTCGACTGGAGTAGTAATATAACAGAATATGTTAAAAAAAAGTCCACCATTCTATGATATATATATGTAAGAGAACGTTTGGCGTTAGATTGAAGCCCAAGGGTGCAGTGGATGTATAACTGCTACAGTGTGGCCTATTCTTTGCTATGACTTCTGAGTCCGGTGCTGTCTAGAATCCAGAGGGCGGCAGTCGTAGATATAACTGGATCTTTACTTGCGACATGGCGGCATTATAGGTTATGTTTGATCTGCTGCCCCTGAATCTATACCGCAAGAGGACAGCAGCAGCTAGTGCAGTCAGAAAGACATCTATAAAGAATGTATATAGGAAAGCTGATCACCGGTGAAAAAAAAACAATACATCGAACCTAGAACCTCTTTATTTTTGGGAAGTCGGTTAAAACAGGGTATTGCTAGACAAACGTGACCTGGTTATTACAAAAGAAAACGAGGGCGCTCCTCAGTGGAAATAGGAGCGTTACTAGAAGATTAGTGGGAACGGGTCATAGACAAACAAGCAAGAAGACTGGGACTTGCTATCAACGATTTATGTCGTAACTGCAAGGATCTTGACTCGAGCCATTGAATGGCAGTAAGAAAAAAAATTCTACTTGGTAGTTATTTCTTAACGAAGCTCGGCGAACTGAATAAATCAGAGTTCAGATGCATCCTGATTTTTCCTAAGGAATCCAGTTGGATGTGAAGGGAAATTGAAGGTAATTGATAGATGAATTCTCACGAAAAAGGGACACAAAAGACCCAGTCGATGGTCTAAGTGGCTCTGGCGAAAAGAACTTTTGTAACATCCAAATAACCTACTCTAAGACGGTAAACAATCCTTGTTGCAAACTGTCTAGTTTTATGCACATTAATTATAAAATCAAAATAGCATGACTAAGTTACTAACGCAAGATTATGAATACACTCAGACCTAGGCTAGCCGAATATTCGTTTAAAGGGGGATTTCTAGTGTGGTCGAAACCGATTTTTTTCTCTCGATATGACGTCTCTGGAGTAACCCTATGTGAACTTTTATCATATCTGTCCTAGTAAATGAGTACGCAATTTCATGTTTTTTGAGTTGGCGTGTAGTACATCGTGTGTAAAAATTGTTAGAATAGAACAAAGGCAGGCTTTAAATGCTTGACAAAAATGTGATTCTCGCGGTGACCTGATACAGATTTTTCGCAATATTAAGGACAAAGTTACGGCCCCCAAAGACGAAAAAAATTGAAAATTTGTTACCGGTTTTTGAATTACGCCCCTTTTGTACAGTTTTTGTAATTTTGACTTGAATAAAGTCAGAACAGTAGCCATGAGAGTCTACTTTAAGAATCTGTCCTCTTTTTAACCGACTTCCCAAAAACAAAGAGGTTCTAAGTTCGACGCGTATTTTTTTTTATTTATTTATTTTTTTTTTTATGTCTGACCGGGCATAACTTCGTAACGCGTTGACCGATTTTGATGATTCTTTTTTTGTTGGGTAGAGTATGTTCACCGATTGGTACCATGTCAAAAAAATTTTTGGTAGGGTGGGGGTGGGGGGTGGAGGTGAAACCTAACTTTGTAACGCGTGGTTCAATTTGGACGGTTCTTTTTTTGTTGTACAGAGTATGATCCCTCATTGCTAATAGGAGAAACAAAATTTGGGTTAGGGTGCTGGGAGGGGTAGTCTAACTTTGTAACGCGAGGACCAATTTGGATAATTCTTTTTCTGTTGGATAGAGTATGTTCCGTGGTTGATACCAGGTGAAACAAATTTTGGTGGGATGGGGGTGGGGGTGGAACCTAACTTTGTAACGCGTGTTCCGATTTCGATGGTTCTTTTTCTGTTGTATAGAGTATGATCCCCCATTGCTAATTAGAGAATAATTTGGTCCTATGGTGAAAGGTGTGGGTGGGGTGGAGGGGTAGTCTAACTTCGTAACGCGTGGACCGATTTGGATAATTCATTTTCTATTGGGTAGAATATGATCTTTGGTTGATACTACGAGAAAACAAATGTTGCTCCGGTGGGGGTGGGAGAAGGGGGGTGAACCTAACTTTGTAACGCGTGGATCGTTTTGTATGCTTCTTTTGCTGTTGTATAGAGTGTGATCCCCCATTGCTAATAGGAGAATAATTTGGTCCTAGGGTGGGGGTGGGGGAGGGGGAGGGGTAGTAACTTCGTAACGCGTGAACCGATTTCGATGATTCCTTTTCTGTTCGGTAGAGTATGTTCCTTGATTGATACCATGAGAGAAAAAGTTTAGTGGAATGGGGGTGAGGTAGGGGGTTAAAACTAACTATTAACGCGTGGACCGATTTGGATGGTTCTTTCTTCGTTGTATAGAGTAGAAGACACTAAAAAGTGAAAAAGAAAATAGTTTTTTAAAAAAAAGTTGAACCGACTTCACAAAAAGCGCTAAAAAGCAGAAAATAATTTTTAATTTTATATCTATTACGACATTTTGAAGTCGGTGCAAATTAAACAAATAAAACTACTACATAACCACAATTGAAAATAATACATAATACTACCTTAACGTTTCAGCTAACGGGATCATAAGAAAGGACGATTAAACACTTTTGTTGTAGTTGTTTGGTTTGTTTGATTTGCACCGACTTCAAAATGTCGTAATAGATATAAAATTAAAAATTATTTTATGCTTTTTAGCGCTTTTTGTGAAGTCGGTTAAACTTTTTTTTTAAAAACAATTTTTTAGATTTCAGATAACTAGAAGTGATGATACACTGCACGCCTTGAAGCTGCCTTTTTTTTGGTGGAGTTAGATTCAGCGTCCAGCATCGCCCTCATGTTAGGGATTCTTTTAGGAAAAAAAACTGTTTGTGTACCTATAGTATATCTTAAATAAAAAGACATAAAGTCTCTTGTACTTAGCTTGCTTTTCCCAGGAAAAAGTTCGCGAAATTAGTTAACAAAACAGTAGAAATCTCCCTTAAGGGGGCAAACTAGTGTTTTGGGACCAAAAAAAATTTTGAAATCGATCCGATGAATAGAATAGAAGATACGAGCTGTCAAACTTCGTGCCGTCTTATTGTGATATATGTTCTCTGTAAACTTAAACGCGTTTTTCTCGAACCCACGTTTTTGGAACTGGTGTACAGGATAGCGCATAAGCTACTTGACCAATTGACATGAATAAAATTACCAATAAAATACAATGTGTGAACGCAGGACGCGACGGCGATTTTTTTTTTAATTAAATTGTTTAAACATTTTTTTTTTTCGGACGCCACGTCCTGCAGAAATTTATAAAGAAGGTAAAAAAAAGTTCAAATATTGTACCCCGTAAAGTGGTGTCTCTGCCGCAGCGCCATCTTTATGACGTCACTGAGAGGGGGCCAATACATATTTGCTGTTTAAAAAATAAAGTGTCCTAAGATGGCAAAAAAAATTGGGTTAATCAGACTTTTCATTACGCAGCAAAAATTCTCAAAAAAATCCCTTTTTTTGGTTGCTACACTAGTCCCCCCCCTAAACTACATAGATTATCAAGAAGCTTATCATGTAAGATTGGTTTTGTTTGGAATAAATCACTCTTATTCTGAACCTTTATCTAATCAATGTCATAAAGTATCACATCTGTTCGCTTGAATCCACGATAAATTCCCACAATTTTCATTTGCAGGACATCCTTTGCTCCCTTCAAAAACAATCTGCAAACGCATTTCCGTTCAATCTTACTTCCTTACATTGTGCAACTTCAACGATAATCCCATCAAATTGCATCAATAATTCTCTAAATTGGAACATTCTATTATCAAGAAACAACCACGTAATCCTCTTCAAGTCGTTTCCTTTATTTCACATAATCAATCTTCTCTACCAAACGGAAGATTTTCACCTGCAACCTTTTCAATCTGAAATCAGATGCAGACCGCCATTCGAATTTATTACAATACGAAAAGAAGCCCGTAGCTGAGCAAGAAATGCGCGATAACTCCGATATATATAAACTTTGCTCGATACACCTGCAGGATTTTCATCAGAAATGTTAATTTCACTTTTGGTACGACTCTTCATTGTTACCGGAGGCAGTTATGATCCGAAAGAAACAATTCGTTGCCCACTAAAGACAAAACCCTGCCGACAAAACGACTTGAAATAAAGCAAAAAATCGTAAGATTTAAGTGCGGAAAAGGTTCATCCGAAACGGAACGTAAATTTCACCTGTTTCCTTAATTACAGTGATTCTGTTTGTCTAAATCGATTTTCGGTGGAAACTCCCATTTTTCGAATTCTTCCTTATTTTCTAAAGTACTTGAATGAAGGACGAAAAGCACCTTAGCCGGGGCACTCTATTCCAATAGCTAATCCTTGTGGGAATTTAACAGAACATCTAAATGACCAGCGATCAATTTAATGGGTCGTTCGACCTCATTCCTGTTGATCCCATTTCATTCATAATGAAAGGCCATTTATAAGGCTCTTAGCCCTTTACAGGATCACGATGTGTACCAAAACGCTCTGACTTTCTCAGGTAAACACAAAACGATATGGCCAGTGATTGTCTAAAAAATTCAACGTTTTAGGAAAATAAATACTTTTGGTCCATGAATGCCTAATGAGGGTCAGCCACTTTGCGCAAATATCTTTCCCAGACATGGTACATCTCCAGATTTGCTGAGGGATGTTGAGTGATAATGGTGTTCGTAAGGTGTACCATGCGACCAAGTAGGTAGGTAATCAAACATTATGTTTTTAGAGTGACTGATGGTGGATAGTTTGCGGAAAGAAATTCTTATTACAACAATGTAAATCAGACACAAGTATTTCAAGTAAGTATGACATTCACTATGCAAAATTTTCCAAATTACTGACATTTGTAAGGATAACAAATTTGGGAATGGTAAGGATTTTAAGTTTTTTTTGAGAACAGGGGGATGCTGAAGACAAGCCATAGCCCTTTAGTATTCGGTTAATGAGATTTCTGGCATTGATTGCTGTATCGATTAGCTCTGAAATCTATTAGAATCAAATGCTGTCATTGAAAAAGTCATATCTCTGTGTCTTTTGGGAGCTAATCAGACGTTTTCGGAAGCCTTGTTTACTCTGGTCCAGGGCTCTCTATTTGCCTCCAACAAGATATATTAGTTTGCAATTGATTAAGAGACTTCTCCAATTAAAAAAAAATTTCATTCCTTTTGAACATATTTCAAACTAGACAAACTGAACATTGTTTTTATTTATGCATGGACAATCCTGGATATCACGATATCTGTAGCTCTTGTGCAAGTTTCACTAGTTACCGCAATACTTTGTAATTTGGGTTAGGAACGGGAGAAAAACTACACCAGATTCATTGAAAAGTTTGCAAGTGAACCTATAATTTAAAGTGGATTCGGAATCACCAATATTACTGTTCAAACCCCGCCGTCAATGGAGTAAGTGATAACGTGTCGGCCTTTTAACTCGGAGGTTTCAGGGTCGAATCCCACCGGCGGCGACCCATATTTGTTTTCTACTGACAACAGATTACGATAAAAAGGGAATTTGGAGGTTGCAGAGAAAATGTACGTGGTTCGATATCTATCTTTTAATTGTAGGCTCACTTGCAATCACAGTCTCGAATTAGATGAACGACTATTCCCGCCCATGGCCCTCAAGGGGTAACGGGAATTGCAGAAAAATCCCGCCCCACCTTTTTAGTGTTTCCTGTTAATAGAAACCAATTATGTGTTGCCACCGGTTGAGCTCGAACGTACAACTCTAGTGTACAACACGCACCACAAAACACGTGACTACTGAAGGAATGGAACATCTCGAACAAAGTTTGTTTTACAAAATCAACAATCAAGTGACTTATCAGTTATAATCTCAAAAATAATTAGTTCATAAAAACCGCCTTTAAATTAATTAGTAGCATGCTGCATTGCTGACTCTTCTTCTTTTAAAGTACGCATCGGTCTCCTGGACCAGAAAAGCTTTTGTATAATAACAAGATCGATTGTTACGTTCAACTTTCCTTGATTAATCCTATTGTTTGCCTGCCTCATTTATAACCTTCTTTCGAGGTGTTTAAGGTTGCTCACGTAACGGAGTTGAGATCTAACTCTGTTGCGAAAATCTCAGCTCCTTTGTGGAAGCACCATGAGCCTGATATGACAAAGCCTTTAACAATACAGAAGATGCTTTTTTGGTTTCTTTTTCCACCATACCATACCATCTGACATTATAAATTTCTGTCCTCCACTTATTTTTATTTGAAGAATTTTTCTTATACTGTACATGCTCAATGGCTTTTGCTTATACTTGAAAAAAATTGTTTCTGCAGATCCATATATCTTGGAGCAATTTGTATACCATAATAGGCTTACCCTTTTCAAGGTGTAGACCACACTACCGTATACTATGTCGGATGTCGGAAGAGTCTTCTAGAATTTGCTCGATTGTATCTGATATGAGGAGGTTCATTTTACGTAGTCGTGCAAAAATTTAAAACAACCTTTTTACTTATATGCAAATGCAGAGGATGGAGTCCCAATGGAGTTAAGTTGCCAGGGTTACGGTGGGTTATGTCGGATAGACGAGTTTCTACAATTGCTGAACTATAGGTTGCACCATCTCTTGTTCACCGCACAAATATTGCTTAAATGATAGTGAGGACATTAAATCGATTGATAGGGTCCTAGAAGTATAATTAGCTTAACACTTCAGACTTTCCCCAAGGAGCAGCCGGAGAGTTCTAATTGCACCCCTGATTCTTTCGTGCTATTATTTTAAGCTGGGACGTATAAGTGAATCTTCGATTTAGAAGCAAACCTTTATTTATATTTATATTCGATTTATTTGTTAAGCATGCTTGTCGGTGCAGTAGGTGATAGTAGGTGTCGGCCTACCAACCTAGAGGTCAAAGGTTCAAATCCCACCGGCGGAGACCTATGGTTGTTTGCTGGTGATAATAGATCACAATTAAAAATCGTCTCGAGTCGGGTGAGATTTTTCTCCCGCCCCATACCCTACAATGGTTTACGGCAGCTAGCCAAATTCAGCTAAATTACTTTGTATTAGAAAAATTCTTTATCATTTTGTTGAGGCGGTACAAGCCTGACAAGCAAGCTTCAACTCCCCGTTGTACAAATTCGCAATTAGATCCATGATGTAGACCTAAAGCCCATTTTTAGTATTGTTATGCTTACTATTTGTTTTCGTATCAATCACGCCTAACCCATCATACCTCCGGAAGAAAAAAAGTGCGAAAAGAAGAAAGAGAAGATATTACTCCCAGAGTGAATACAATGCTTCGCTGTGCTATTAAAACTACGACAGCGGGGCAAAATCAAGTCCGCTTTTACTTGTGATTGACGTCTAAATGTTATATTGCATGGCATGGATAACAAGAACGCCCCGCTCTTTGCACACTTCTTCAGTAAATCTTTCAGCGACAATTCTCTACAACCCGACCTTAACTATTTCGCATTCATGGACAAATGCACTCAAACGTAGTTTACATCTTTTGACCCTGATCCTGAACTAATCGCAGCCAGTATTAACGGGCTTGAGGACGACTTTCACCCAGGTTCAGATGGCATTCCGGCCATCGTTCTGACAAGATCTCCCATAACGTTATCTTGCTCAAACTGGATCGCCTAGCCCCCCCCCCCCCCCCACAGATTCATCTCCTGGTGTTCTTTTCAGCTCATCCATTGCTAACCCTATTGTCGCTCGTGCATGAAAAACTTTCTTGAGCTCAATGTCTCCAAATGCCAGTCCATATCTTATTCCCGCAAGCGTCTTACCACCACCCCGAGAGTCTATATGTTAACCGACGTACCAGTCCCTATCGTTACCTCTCTGTGTGACCTAGGAATAATCTGTGATAGCGAACTCAATTTCCGTTCCCACATTGACAGCATAATTAACAGAGCTAGCTCCGCGCTAGGGTTTGTGAAGCGTTGGTCTAGAGAGTTCTCCAATCCTTATGTTTCCAAATCTCTCTACATCTCCTTCGTTAGACCTCTCCTTGAATATGCCAGCCAGGTATGGTCACCTTTACAAAGAACTCACATTAATAGGATTGAATCTGTCCAGCGTAGGTTCATTCGCTTTGCTCTACGGGATCTTCCGTGGATAGACAGATTCAACCTTCCACCTTATGAAAACCGTCTGAAACTGATCGACTTACAACCTCTAAGTAAAGGTCGTGATGTTCCCGACATTCTCTTCATTTATTAGTTATTAACTGGTGCAATAGACTGCCCTTCAATCCTGTAATCTTTACCCATCTATACCAATCCCCGTAACCTTAGGTCCACTCCCCTTTTCCGACTCGATCGCCATCGCACAAACTACGGTCAAAGCGAGCTAATTACCAGGATGCTACGAAAAGTCAACGACCTTTCCTCCTTTGACTTCTAAATCTCTTAAGCAATTTTTCACCTACCCGACTACCATAAAAAATAGACAATTATACTAAACCATAAAAGAAAGATTTAATGGATTCCACAGATAGATCATTCGTAGTTGATATAGTAGTAATCTCTTACTAACGTAGTAAAGAAGAGCTTATACAATTCCCTGGTGCATTTTAGACTGACCACTAGTCGACAAACACTGATCAGTAAGGTGCATCCAGATGTACTTACAACATACCACTCGTGAAAATCTAATTTCTACAGCTGAGTTATAACCATTCATTCAAATCATCCTTTCTAATCCATTGATATATTACCAAAATAATCACTTTCGTAGTATATCCGTCACTAAAAAAAGAACAACGAAATCTGAAAAACTCCGCCCGAGAGCTGCATATCGCTGCATTCTAACCTCAATACCAATCTATCAACTCACCTCGCAGCGATAGTAGCTTTCACGGAAAAACATTTAATAAATTCCTCATTCAAACTGTAAGCAATATCGGTTCAAGGTGTGAAGAGGTTCTAACCAGTCGCGGGTCCATGCATTGAAGTGGTGCGTGCATTAACCGATAACCAAGGCATCTAGGTGATAACGCCAAACACAATAAGTCCATTAAGCCAAGATGAACGAAAAACTTCAAGTTACTTTTTCTGCCTCCAACGTTACCTGTTGTTACAGTCTACCACAAAATACACTCAAAGTCGATTCTTTTACTTTTCAGAGCGCTTTGTTTCGAGACGTTTATTTTCCGAAGCCGGATAAACCTGACACGATCTCGTAATGCCGGTGTTATCTAAACGCGTCGATATCATAATTTGAAATTTTTATCGATTACCTGAATACGTCGATGCATTTAAGAGATTCGTTAAATTTTATGGCGGTACTAATTTTTGGGATTAGGATGACTAGCTGAAAACTGAGAACTTTTACCTAGTCGGCGAGGGTTTATACCTTGTTAGATTTCAGGTGGGCATTTTATGTGCTTCAGTAAAAATTTCAAGGGGTCCAAGTTAGATGAATAATAATAATAATATGTGATACTCCTACTGAAGATGTGCATGCAACAATGTTCGATGCTCCTGGTTTTAGCCGATGACACTTTATGAAGGTAGCAGCATAGGTGGATAGGATTACGGTCGGTTCTATGTCAAGTTTTTTGAAAATGGATTTAAAATCGGGGCGTATTTCATCGAAATCAATAGCTTAAAAGTGCAATAAATTTTTGATTAACGACAAATTTTAGTTGATAACACTGAGTGCTTTCTGAAGTGGTAGCTTTTGGTCGAATGCATTATTGCGGTAAAAATGAATTTCAGTTTTGAATTAACATCGCTGACACCTACAGACCTCTCGAATTTCACTTGACAGCTTTTATTATTGAGGTGTGAAGTGTTAATGTAAATAACCGACATGGGGCACTTAAACATCTATAATGCCCTATTGAATTACTTTAAATGTTTCTCAAAAATAAATAAAACATTACGTAACTCACATTCTAAATCCGCGTTTTGCTTTATGCATATTCCATTAAGACAGGATTACCATTCACACTGCAAAAATTCACCAAATGGCTCGGTTATACTACAGAACCATACAAAACAGATAAAATCGCTCTTCTCTAATTTACTCAATCAAAACAATTAAACGAAATTCATGTGTGGCTTTTATATATGTATAAATCGAATCCGCAAAACCTATCACCACCCAAAAATATAAATCATCAGAAATCTACTACAAAAAGCTAAAAACTCCCTAGTCAGGATAAAACGGGGCAGTGTTTTAATTTCGTGCAGTTAGATGCACACGAATTGCGTAATGGCTTAAAATTCATTTTCCACTTGCCAATAAAACGCGAAAAAAAAGCAAAGGACAAACGTGTTCTATAAAAACCTCTGTCCGAACTGTGTAGATATCTAATCTACGATAAGTTTGCGAGTTGCATGCTCGATGCATTATTTAAAGATAAATCGTAGCGCTGGGACAAATTGGATTGAACATAGCTAGAGGGTGGGTAGAGTCCATTGTACATTTATAGAAGCAGAGCCAAAGCGTCCTCAGCATTAGTCTGCTGTTTCGAAAAAAGGACTTATAAAATGGAATTTTTGTTTAGATGTGTCCAATGTAGGCTTATCCCTATCCCATTCCAAAGGATATCATTTGTTACCACTTGAGCTTTGTGCAGGATTTCGAAAACAAACAAGTAAATGCAGCTCGAGGGATTTCCGACTTGATTGCAGTAGTTGCACAATAGTTGTAGGGGATTTTCCATAAATCTAGATAGATACAGCCGAAAACAAACGTGCAGTATACTGCCACCCCCCCATGAATATTGATAAATTCCTTTTTGACAGATCACATATGTATGCACGCATATCGTGGACCAATTGATTATTCCAGTTGAAATGGAAACGCTTTTTTCGTTGAAAGGGGGATACAAACATCATGAATCCGCAAAAATCCTCTGACAAAATAAACATATGGGGCCACCCCATCCATCATGGATTTAGTGAAGTGTTTAGTTAAATATTCATCCCCGATACGGGCATCAATGCACAAATATCGGCAATTGCATATGGATGGCGTGAACAATTACTTTTATAAGGATTTGAGGCATAATCCTGCAGTTGTGTTGTCTTGTATCCCTGGCCCCAGTTGTTGAAATGTGTCAAAGGTGAGGAGGGTTATGTTCCATTGAAGCGTTAACATAGAGGATCAATTTGCTGCTAGAGGCTATCATATGATGACCATCTTGCACAGGGTCATTTGTCATTCTGATGTTGATGGAAGACTTTGTTTAGAAGTCATTTGCCCACTGACACTGTAAGAGGGTACCTACATGTAATAGCATGCCGTAGTTAATGGGAGGAAGGATTGAAGTGGAAGAAATTCCTGTAAAAAGATAGTGAAAGTGTTGGTTCAATTTTTTTTAAATCGTTTTTCTCTTCTTGAATTGTTAATCGATTTTTCGAGTTTTGTTGTATTGGTTGATGGATTCTTTCGAAATTAGAAATTTTGAGAAAATTCAATTAGTGAATTGATTTTGTAAATCTATGGGGATTTGAAAACATGATAATGTCCCATCAATTTTGTCTAGATTTACGTAAGTCCGCAGAATTGACCTACTTTTTGTGTTAGCCTTTCAAGAAGGTCAATAGTTTCGTTGTTTTTCGGTAACACTTCCATTTTACTTATTTATTTATCTACAAAGATTTATCAAAGCCCGGTTACTAACGACAAAAACACAAAAAACACACAAAGGTATATAAAGTCAATATACATAGGTAGTTTAGCCTTTATAAAATTTTTAGATAGGTTGAAATCAATGATGTCAAAAGGATTGTTAAAACATCGTGGCATTGGCGTGATATTCTCATGAAAACCATAATTAAAACAATATTGAGGTATTTTAGAAAAAACTCGCTTTATTGCTTTGCTTAAAATTCTACATACTTTACAAAATGGTATAAAGAAAGGCAGTGTCTATTTACCACCCTCAAATTGCCTCAAATGGAAATACACGGAAAGTATACGGAAATACACGGAAAGCACACGTAAAGTACACGGAAAGTACTGGTAGAAATTTCACGGACTAAACGGAACTACACGTAAGCACACGATAAGTGCTAATAGTCACTTCCATATTCATATTTCTGGTAATAAATTATCACAGCCTGTTCTAGATACAAATCTGGGGGGGGGGGGGGGGGGTGTGAATAAAGCAACTTAAAGCCTGATCAAGACACCTCTTCCTCTCAGAAAGCCTAATAAAAATTTGACGGAGCGTGTTATGTACCTCTTCCTCCCAGAAAGACTAATCACAATTTGACGGAAAGTGTTGCGTACACGTTCCGTCAAATTTTTATTACACTTTCTGGGAGGCAGAGGTGTATTAATCAGGCTTTCAGTTTTTATTATTCCCCCGGCAGGTTTGTATCTAGAACAGGCTGTGATAAACTATTACCAGTAATATGAATATGGAAGTGACTATTTGCACTTATCGTGTACTTACGTGTAGTTCCGTGTAGTCCGTGAAATTTGTACTTGTACTTTCCGCCATAAAGGTTGCTTTGCAAAATGTTATTTACTAAATTTTGATTTTTATATAATTTATTTTAATAAATGGAGAAAAATGTTCTGTATTCGGTTTAAGTACCCCTGTGGATAAGGGAGGGGGGGGGGACCGAATGAGCGATGTTATACAACGCTTGTATCATAGCTTCAATAGACGTCAAGATAATTGACCACACCCCTCCTCTCTGGACTTAAAAAATATATAAAACTGTGCATTCGTTGGTTGGTGATTTTGGCGCATTACCATAGTGAAAATCTCTCTGTCGCCTGGGTAAAAATATATACCTACTAAATATATCGAAAACTCAAAGAATATATATTAAGGTATGTTTGTTTGATTTATATGGCAAGTACAACCCAGGTAAGCCGGCACTCCAATTGGCACATTACTCACCGTTTTGATACCATAATCTGAGGGATCAGATCAGTAACTTACACAGATAGTGGTTTCTTTTTTGTTAACATCACCGTAGATGCGACAGTGTGTATTATAAGAAGCGCCAAGCCTGACTTCATGTTCGCATATTAGGCAGTGGCCTATGCAGACCTAGTAATTTCGCCACAACAACATGAGACCTGTTAAACAGCTTCTAAGTCCTATTTTTATTAAATCTTGACCAGGTGCGTTCTACAAATGGCGCAGGTTAGTGAGTCACATCAAATGAGCATAGTTTTAGATAAGAAGAGCTGAAATAGTTCCCTTTTAAGGCAATGTCGCGGTATGTCAAATGTCCACTGTTCTAGATTGTTGTGAAGTGCCGAGCCATTCCTCACCAGTTCATCTGCCTTTTCGTTAGCTGGAATGTTGTTATGACACGGAACCCCGACAATGGTGAAGTTAGGCCTACCTTCTAGGGAGGCAAGCTTGTTTTTACAGTGTCTGACTCACTTTGAGTCTGGCTATCTATAAAAATACCAACGTTTGGCATCGGTGATTCAGTAAAACCCAACAGAAAACATGCCTTCAAAGTCGCAAGCACTTCCCAGAGACGGAGTGGATTATTTTAATTTCTTAATAAAAGCTCACGGGGAGACCTGGTCTCGAACCCGGGACCCATGGCATGGTGGTCACGCCGCTCAACCAATTGATCCAACTCCGTCTCTCCGCTTGTAATACACTTGCGTTGTTTGGCATCCTGCAGAACTCCGATATATGCAAAGCTATGGAGAAAATCCCCTCCCCGGAATCACAGTTTATCTTCGCGCATAAAATAAAGAGTTCAGGGATCCTCCATTCATTTCTGGATGGAATTCTGACACTGAAATCCCTTGTAAAGTTAAGAGCACGTATCGTGTAATAAGACTGCGCAGTAGATAACTCGGCGCTAAATTAGGATTCTACCATGACCATATTCTTCGTAAACTATACTCCAAGCTCTTTCAGTCTAATAGCACTGCATGACTTCTTATAATATGAACGGGAGTGAAGGTTCAGTAGAACATTGAGATCATCAGTTAAGGTGATATCGAGAGTTCTCGCTAGGTCCCTTTACGCCTTGTGGGGCGTGGGGCGGGAGAAGAACTTCATCCGATTCGACAATTAACAATTACAATATAAGTGGATTCCGAACCACTGACATACAGGGTGTAACGTTTGTAGGGGTCAATACGAATACAAATGATAGCTCTCACCTAGGCAAACAAAAAATTGTATAGCAGGGGGGGGGGGCAATCTCAACCGTTTGGGAGTTACAGGGTGATTCATAAATTTCAGTTTTCCATGGTATGCACGTTACTCTTTTATTTTTATCTTTTGATCTACTCAACATAGCGACATCAAACAAACGCTAAACAGCTTCTATCCCAATAACCTTTCCAAAAATGTCAACAATGTTAATCTCACTACTACCACTGCAGGTGCAGTCACTTCCAAAAGTGAAAAAAATGTTTAGAAATTATCAAAATTTCAGCACTTTCCCAAATTTTCTCCGAAATTTATGTAATTAGTATATCTCTTTTTTATCTATTCTATTGGGGAATATTGTAAAAATCAAGAATATAAAGAAATTAAACTCAAATTAATGCTAAAATGCTTTTTATTGAATTTAAAAACAATTACAATTAATCTTGATAAGTAACAAAAGCCGATAAACATGTTCACCGCCACTTTCGATGCATTTCAACAATCTCCTTCTAAGTCCCTGTTTAAGGCATATTGCTGCCAGCCTCTCCCGTACTTTCGTCGCTGAATTCCCAATTCGGCTAATTAAATCCTCCCTAGTGTTAACAGGGCTTGAATAAACTTCACCCTTCATTGTTCCCCATAAGAAAAAGTCCAATAGGGTAAAGTCTGGAGATCTAGCAGACCAAGGAATCGGTACACCTCGTCCAATCCAGTGGTTAGGAAGTTTTTCACTTAGTTTTTCCTTTACAATGTTAGCCATATGCGCTGGTACTTCATCGTGTTGGTGAAACATTCCCCTAAGATTATCCATAGGGTTCTCCTCTATTAGATCTGGCAGTGTATTGTCCAAAATGTCCGCATAAATTTCACTATTAAGCACTTGCGGCAAAATTAATAGTCCTACGAAATGGTTGCCTATGATCCCACCCCAAACATTGACACTGAATCTCTGCTGGAATGAGCTCACCTTTTCCATGTGTGGGTAAATGTTCGACCGGGTATGGAGGTTACGGAAGTTCGTGATACCATCTCTGGTGAATTGAGATTCATCCGTCCACAGAATTCGGTCCAGAAACGCCCTGTTGTCAATGTCGCGGTCCAGAAGCCAAGTGCTAAATTCCAGTCTTCCAGTTTCCAACTTGCAAAACTCTAACTACCCATAAGCAATTCAGATTCCAATACCCAGTGATACAAGTCAAGAGCGCTCTCCATCTGACAATTATTGTTCAACAAATCCTTCAGATACATCATCTCAAAAACAAATTGAAGATCAAACACTGGGGTCCCTTGAATTTAAAGATGAAGATGTAAGTACAGTCGAAGACCCTGGAAACGTTTCCTTGTTATCGCAGGAAGGTGGTCAAATGGAAAAGTCTTCGAAGAAAGATATACAATTCCCGCAATATGACCAATCGAGCACAAAATACGGAACACCACAAGGTGATCATAGTTTTAATTACGCATCAACAGAACCTAATAATTATTCTCAATACCCGAACATATACGGTCCGCGGCTACACTTACAGTTCATATCACAATCCATATGAAACTGTTTATGGCAACTCGTCGAATAGTACACCCAATTATCCAGTGCATGTCACACCAGTTTATCCATGTCAACCTGGCCAGTATAGTTATTCAAATTATCCACATCTCATCCTCCCCCCCCCCCCCCCCTCCATCACCGCAGCCGATCAGTATAATTCGTACTATAGTTACCCTCCTTATCGTTCGTTGATTCAGATAGGATGCGATAGGACATCTAACTACAGAACAAATATAAGGGGATACATGGTCATCTCTACGAAGCCCATAAATATACCGTACAGCCGAATTAAAGGCTATATTTAGTTTACGAGATCAGGCCGAATCCATCCTTCCAGCATATATCTCAGAACTGTACGTAATTAGCGAAAGAATTAACGTCCGAACGAGCATTAGTTTAGTGGAAATAGTTGTATACGATGATGAGGCAGGAGCATGCGGAGAGTGCTGTATATTTTAGAAACAATAGTACTGATATAATTATTCTAAGTCAAAGTTTTATTAAATATGACACCGAGATTCTTAACGCTAGTGCTGTACGTAATAGGGAACTGATTAAGAGTAATTTGCGGAAAACAGGAAGTGTCCAATGCATGTTTATATATCATAATCGCATTACATTTAGAAGGATTTAGGACTAGGTTATTATCCTGGGTCCAGGTAGAGACAGCGGAGAGATCCTCAATAAGCTTATCTATACCATCATCAATGAGCCCCAGAGGCATTGAGATATATACCTGTAGATCATCAGCATAGAGATGAAATTTCGAAAATTTAATAGTATTAGGCAAATCATTAATAAAAACTGAAAAAATAGTGGCCCCAAGATGGATCCCTGTGGAACACCACAGTTAGTTCCAAGAAAACCCGATGTCAAGTTATTACAATTCACCATTTGCAATCTGCCGCATAAATGGGATGCCACAAGCTTCCAGGCTGGGCTTGAAAAATTGTACATGTTACTAAGCTTGCTAATTAGAATGTTATGATCAACTTTGTCAAATGCCTTGGAGAAATCCAAAAGAACGAGAGCAGTAATATTATCATTATCAATCGAGATACGAATGTCATTAGTAACTTTTAGGAGCGCCGTAGTACAACTAAAACGAGATCAAAATGTATCATGCATGTTCATATAGAATGGCTATCAACCCTCTATCAAACTGTAGAACGAAATAGTTATCCACTCGGATTTTGTGCTTGACTGTTAATACCGGGGATGTACAATTTATTTTCTATTTTCCGAAACATTTATAAAAACTCCGAATACTCCGAATTTGTTAAATCTGCAACTATTCTGGTGCAACACATAACATTTTTAAGAGATACTTAATTCTAAAAGTTCCAAGAAAGCAAAAGAGAAGATAAGAAGTTGGAGTAATTGCCTATCTACATAAATATTTATATTATTCTGTTCATAAATATTCAGCGACTTTAACTGGCTTTTATGAAACCATCGCAACATGCAATGCTGCAAGCTATCATTACCCAAAACAATACTAATGCCGCACCGACACGGTATAGTGATCTTTCTACTAAAAGTTGCTGAAATCATTGAAACGCATCAAATCCCATCTTATGAAGATTAATGATAGTTTACAGAGAACTGTACCGTCCTGAGAGATGTTTAATTTTATCACAACATAAAAATCAGAAAACAAACAAAGCCAACGAGCAACGAGCCAAACAAACGCGTTCAACTTTTGTTTAAATTTCACACATTTCTGCAAACAATCAAGTTCACACCTCGCAAGGTGAACCAAGTGTTCGTGGAATCAGATTTACTGCGTTTACTTAGTATTTAGTGGTCATTAATTATCTCAGGTGGTTATCACAGGTCTCATGCGCGGTTTGTTGCCGCTTTGATATCGCCTGCATCACTGGCCAGAGAAATTATAATAGTACTCGAGGTGGTTTTTTCTGCGTGTGTAAAATTGTTCCGGAACGTTTACGGGCTGCTAAGGTAAAAGTCAGATAATCAGAGTGAAGGTTTCCCACAATCTTTCCACCTGTTTTGCAGCAAAGACAAAATGCGAATACTCTTTGGACTGACAAAAGGTGCTGCACAAGTAAGCAAACAACAAAGGGAAATACCCGCGACAAAGTGCGAATTTTCTCACATTACACCTCGAAGTGGAATTTGCCTTTGAAGAAGTCTTACAGCAGCCGAGCCGCCTCTCGAGTGGATGGAATCCTCCAGAAATGGAGCTTGTTCACACATCCATATGAGCCTGTAATTAATTTCATCCCAGACAATGACGCCTTCATTAGTAACAAGCCGCCGACATGAGGAGGACTTGAGACGGATGTTTGCATAACTCGATTTTTATGAGGTTTCGTTTGCAGAGGATCACAGAAGAGTAACTTTCTGACAACATGTTGCTTTCTGTATTGGCTCAGTTGTTTGTTTACTTTGTAGTCAAAAACTATGCAAAATGTATGTTAATCCTGAATGCCAACTGACCTCGACCAAAAGGCGAGGATAATCCTATGATTCATCAGTAAAGAGCAACCATGTTAGCCCTGTACAAGGACCATAATGCTTCCAATCCGCCTTTAGAAAAAAGGGCTAAAAAATTCAATCCTTCCCGGGAAATGTATGATTGTAATAAAATTCTGGTAATTGTCGTCATAATTGAACTGTCAGATTATTTTGACGCACCATGCGAAGATAGGAGTTTTTTTTTGCCTCCATCTCGTCATTGTTAATGATTACTTTTTGTTTGCGGATATTTTTCATAGCTGGCAAGGGTAACAGCTTGCTAGGGAAAGGGTGGTTTGGTTCACCCTTGCAACAATGACTAAAAAAAAAAACGAAATCTCTGCCTGAGGATTACAATGAGACGGATAGGGTTTGTTTCGTACAGGGGTAGCAAACGAGAAAAAACAGTCCTAGGCCGATCCTTTCTAATTCCAGGCATGCATTGCAATTTACTTAATCCCCAAGGGAAACTTTTCTGAGCTGGTAATTATCCCAGCGAATATTTCGGGATTTGTATATGCCAAAAATTGTTTCAGTTTGAAAAGAAAATTGATTCCGGGGTTGTGTTATGCCGCAGGGCAGACATATGGACCACCATTTAGTTGTGGTTTTAATGGACCAGTTTGTTTGGTATAATAATTGTTAGTTTAAGGTTTCATATAAGAAAGGGTAGAGGGTGGAACATTGTTCGGATATTCCCAAAATATATTGTAAAATAAATTAATACACAGAGTGTTCAGAAAATGTTTCACAGAAAATATAATAAATGGAAACTATTCTATTTAGTTTTATTCAGTGGTGGATTTTTAAGAAGACACAGGAGCAAAGGCGTATAATCTTAGGTCTTTTTTGGCTATCTTATCTGCTTGCGTACTCTTTATTCATACTAAACCTTTATTTTAAATTGACCAGTAAGTTAGGCATACGAAAGTGAGCGTACTGTCCCGGCCAGGACTTCCACGGATCTTGTTTCTAAATACTGCTTTTGCATGCAGCAGCTGTAGATGCTGTTTTAATGTGGAGTTCTATCTACGGTATTTTGAACGGTTGTTCCACAATCAGTTCTAGTTTTTTGCCATACTTTCCTCAATGTTTAGGGTGCTTTTAATAACGTCAAACCAGTAGCTATCGGTGTGCTGAAGGCGATCGAACCTAGAGCAGTCCCTCATCGAACTTATATATCTTATCCTCAAAAGCAGAACTGTAAGTTCTAGTTTAGGCGATCTACGTTGCAAATTGGAATCGCCTTTTTATGGATCTAGAATACTCCGGACATAAAGTTATCGCCTATGCTGATAACGTTGCATTGAAAACCTTGGGTAAATACCCAAATATCCTAGCTGAAGTTATAGAACATGCCCTCTCGAAACTATGTTAATGGAATATCAGGAAAGAAGTCAATCCTGATAAAACAGAGCTGATACTATTCCTACAGAAGCAAAACGCTCCTACCTTCAACACGATAATGTTACATTGGATCAGTCTAAAAGTAATTCAGTTAAATATCAGGGCCTGTTCTGGATAGAAAACTTAGCTATCTAGCATTCATAAGAGAGTACCCAAAGCGACGGCGGCCTTATAGTCAAGCTTAAAGATAATACATAGTATAAAGATTGGCATGGTTCAGGAATTGTCAGTGAATATGTCAGCTTAATCAGGCCTACACTTCACATACGCGACTGTCGTCTGGTGGCTTGCAATGGAAAAGGGATACATTAGAAGGCACTAGAGAAGACACTAATCATAGGTGCCTCTAGAACAAAGCCCTCCAAAGCTCCTAACACTATGCTCTATCAAACGCTGGTGGAATCTTAATCGCTACTAAATGTACGTATACAAAAAAATCATCGACTACACCGTACCCAAACCTATCTTCCACGCAAAATACGACTCTTTTATTCCTAGTCGGCAGAAATGGGCAGACGGCTTCCCAAAGATCGCTCACTTTGGAAGACAAAGTGGGTGGAGGTTTCTAACCGAACCTCAAAAGTTGATTGCGTTTGCCAGACCGCTGCAGCGTTTTTCAACTAAAAGTCTTGACTACAGAGATGGCGCTAGCATGTATGGAAAACAGATCAATGTCGTTTGGCGAAATCTATATCCTTACGGATAGCTAAGCTGCTAATTCTCTCACGGGAGCGTATACGATCGGCACAGCGCTCCAGAAGTGTCGCTCAGCTTTAAACGACATAGCTGCGGCCCCAAACGTACAACTCATCCAAGGACCAGGGCATTTGGACATTTCGAAAAACTAAAGTCGCCGACGAGATAGTATCACCAATCTAGGAGACTCAGACATAACACATTAGTTAGGACTGCCTAGGCTAGGAATTTAAACACTCATTAAGGATGCAGTGTTAATAGTCCTGTAAAATCATTCGGTAGATCTCACAGACCTTCGTTCCTAAGCGGTGAAAAGAGCTTATTGGTGATGACGTGGCTGCTATCGCGAGTCATTGCCTTAGCGGCAGGCACGCTAAGGAAGTTGTCAGGATAAGGAGGAAGAGGAAAAAATTGCACACTCCCTCTGCAAGCGTTGACTCTAATTAGTCGCAGTAGCTTATATCTAGGCTCCCTTTCTTTGAGCACCTAGCTAATCCGCAGCCATCAGGGACTTTGTTTAGTGCATCAGGATCTCCTAATGGTTTTCGGTTTTACCTAAGCAGGTGACTGTTTGAAATTGTTTTGGGCAATAACTCTCAGATTTCAAACACGTATACAGAGCCCTTATAATGCTGTTTTTCTTAAATCATTTGCCTAGATGCTCGAGGGATTGAATGTCTGTTCATATCTTATACCATGTCGGAGACATATCACGCGCTTACAAATAGAAGAGTATTGACTTTGCTTGGCTGTCTATTTTCGAAGTCGAAGTAGTTAAGTGCTTTTTATTATAACAGCTGTGCGCGACTGTACAGTCAACAAATATGGCAGCAGTTTAACGGCTTTTTTCGAAACATTCTATAAGGCTCTGTGTTGTAGCTAATATATTGTTCTATACATCTACGTCCTAAGTGACTTCTAGCTTCTTTTACCGGAATAGATAGATCTATGGACAGATACTACGATTGTAAATATTTTGGAGATATATTGGAGGACTTATCAGTCTGACCTACTGTTTGTTGAAGACTCTGGAGCGTCTACTTGACGTTCACCTAAACATAAATAATAACCGAATGTCAAGATTCCAGCAAGGGAAGATCCACTGAGATGGCTCGCCCTAAAGTTATGCGAACAATTTAACACTGAAAAAGAACAAAGAATACACTATAGAAACCTTCTATAAGTTCGTTCTGAATTTATCCTCTCGCCGAGCTCGACGTAGAAGCCTTGGCGGTTATATTTTAACGATGCCTAGATCAAGAATAATATAGTTCTTGGCTTGGCGCCAACTGTGTTTTAAGACACTTTTATAACGGAACCACCCAAGGTGGAGTTCTTTCTTCTCTATTCTGGCGGATGGTAGCGAATAAAATGATTTGTAATTTGCAGTTTAGGGGAAATTTTTGCTGTAGTAAGTGATATTGTGAAGAGTGCCCTAAACAACGGCAACAGATGGTGCAAGTATTGTGCACTTTCTATGAACTCAGGAAAGACCGTTTTTTTTTTTTGGTTTTTTTTTTCTTCTTTTTTTTTCTTTTTTTTGTACGATGTGGCCAAATCCTAGGGGATTATTTTAATTTCTTGATAAAAGCTTACGAGGTCATCTGGTCTCGAACCCGGGACTCATGGCATGTTGGTCTTGCCGCTCAACGTATTGATCCAACTCCGTCTCCAGACATTATGCTCTTTGCCACTAAAGCCGATGTACCCAAATTTGGATTGCGTAAATTAAACGGGCGTTAACTCAAACAAAACATAGAAAAGCGAGTCAAAAAGACAAGTTTTGCTCTATATGCCTGCAATTGCATTTTTGATAAAATGTGAGAGATGCAGCCTTAAATGACCCTGTGGATGTATACTGCAATGGTACGTCCTATCTCTATCTATGGTATAATGAGATTACAAAGCCAAATTGAATAAGGTTGAGAGAATTGCGTGCATAGGTGCTACTGGGGCTCTACGCACTACCACAGCTGATGCTTTCAATCTTCTGTCGCACCTTTCTTTCTCTTGATCTTCATATTAACTATCAGGCGTCATTCAGCGCAATCAGACTGAAGGAGTCTCAATGCTGGGCTGCCAAATCTTATGGCCCCAGTAATATCCTCAACCTCGAGAGGACTATCTACTGTGACATCCGAGCTGTATTTTACAAGATATTTTAATGTAAGAATTCGGCCAAGGACCGTATGGGGAAACACTAAACTGCTTAACAGCTAAATCACCGCCCTGTTTACTGACGGCTCCAAGATGGCCTATTGACTATTGTGTCGGTGCGAGGGGTTTCTCCAGAACATTACATATATCGGACAACGTAAGCGTAAAGGAATAGAGTAGCGGTATTTGCTGTCTCAGCTGCGGAAATACTAGCGAAAAATAAACCGTACCTTACCTTCTGTAGTAGTGCCAAGCTTTAGCGGACGAGAAGAGGACGGCGCTGAGGGGTCTCAGTAGTAACGCTTAGGAAGTTAGTCCAAGTCCTCGCCTCGTCGGCGACTTAGTGTTACTGAGGAGGGTTCCCTCATAGTTCCTAAACTACTCATCAGATTTTGACAAATGAGGTGTCATTGGATTTCTATGAATGTTCTGTGTACCATAGGCTATATTGCGAGCAGCGCAATGTCGTAGGGTCGGGTCGGGATGGGGTGGTAGCGGCAGTATGTTCTTTCGTAGGTACTAAGCTACTCATAAGATTTAGACAAATGAAGTGTCATTGGATTTATATGAATGCTTCACGTAACATAGGCTATATGGCGAGCAGAGCAGCGATAGCGGGAAGTAGTAGAAGGTGGGGGGAGGGGGGCTTGCGAGGCGAACATAAAAAAAAGTAAAATAATATAATAATAATAAGTTAAATAAAAAAAGTTACTTAATAGCTGGACCTATATTGTGTATAAACGGTTACATATACGCCACAGTAGTCACACGTAATTAAAAATTTATCTTAACTGAGATAAAACGTGTGACTACGGCGTTAACGTAGCCGAATATTTTTTTTTTAGATGTACGCATGTACACAATAGAGAATAGCTACTGATTCTTTTTTAACAAACTTTGAAAGGCACTTAGGAAATAAATAAATAAAAAAAAACACCTGTTTAGTTCCAAAAATGTGTGCCAAAAACAACAACTCTTTATTTTAAAGGTAGTTGAAGTCGTAGGTGTATTTTAGTTTTTAATCTTAACGAGTATCTTTCCGTAATACTGTATCCAGAATCGTTAGGGCTTCATCTGGGGTACCGCAGGGTAGCCATCTGGAGCCGTTGCTGTTCACTCTTGCCATTGACGACATTGTCCCTCTGATTAAGCACTCCAAGGTTTTAATCTACGCAGATGATATGAAGATTTTCTCTCGCGTTAGAAACAGCTATGATTCTTCTTGCATTCAGGATGATTTAAATACATTCATGAACTGGCGTGGATCTAATGGCCTGCAGCTTAAATTGGATAAATGTTAGGTTGTGTCATTCTCTAGGAACCAAAATTAGCTCGTATTTGATTATACCCTTGCGGAAACTAATATCTGTCGCGTGCAGTCCATTACTGACCTTAGTCTGAAGCTTGACCATAAACTTGATTTCACTCTGCACATTAACTACATTGTTTCTAAGAGTAATTCAGTTCTGGGTTACGTAAAGCGTTGGTCAAGGGAATTTTCTGATCGGAAGACTTTAATTCACTTATTCTTTTCTTTGGTTAGGCCAATTCTCGAGTATGCATCTCAGGTTTTGTCTCCCTGTTATGCTGTTCATTCTAGACTCATTGAGTCGGTGCAGCGGAACTTTGTTAGGTTTGCACTAAGAGACCTTCCGTGGAATGATCCACTCAGGCTTCCTCCTTATGTGGATCGCCTCCGGTTGCTTAATATGCATTCGTTGAAAGAACGACGTAGAGTTGCTGACCTAGTCTTGATTCACCAGCTTTTGAACTCAAATATAGATTCTTGCACTCTCGCAAGTATGGTTTCTAATAGACATACCCAGTATAGCTTAAGGAGATGATTGCCTTTACTGCATGATGTTCATTCTCGGTCTAACTATGGTATGCATGAACCTATGAATCGCAGGTCGTTTTTGACCTGACCCTTACGAGGGATTTGCTGAAGCGTTCTTTGTTGTCCGTGCATTCCTGATTGTTGTCTGTGGGCGTGTTTTTGTTTTTATTTACTAATATTACTATATTAATCTTATTTTTTACTGATTTTCCTAGGGCTTGCTGCTGCAATCGATTTCACCGATTGTTGGGTATTGATATAAGAAGAGATTTTCGGTTTACGATTGGAATTTTGGGCGGCGATATTGAGGCCGTAGTAACTTAGTTTGATGTGTTTATTAATTAGTTTAGTTTTATACCTTATTCCGCTGTCAGTTAATGTGAATCGCTTTCAAACTGTTAGCTGGAACGCTGTCTTCTTGCA
Organism: Leptarthrus brevirostris; assembly: GCA_964036015.1. Lineage (NCBI taxonomy): Eukaryota > Metazoa > Arthropoda > Insecta > Diptera > Asilidae > Leptarthrus > Leptarthrus brevirostris. Next base: position 16,423,821 of record OZ038373.1, read on the forward strand.
GGACTTTAACAAAAAAATTTAACTAGAAAAACATTTTAAAGCATTCGTTTGATAAACTTAAAGCTTTTTCTTTAATACTATCGCATTCAATTTACCAAGCGCTACTGAAATTTTTAAAGTGGTTATGATTTTGCTAAATTAAATGCAATCTTAAATCACCAAACGGTTTCATCGAAAGATTTCTTAAGAATTTCCTAACAATCCTTTCAGTGGTATTTGGGTCTTGACAAATTTAAACTCTTGTCCTCTGCAGATTCTTTTCTCACTCCGAATTTATTTTCCAATTGTAAACCTAAAGGAATAACTAAAATAATTTTATTGATTTCAACTAGGGTGGTGTTGTTTGTATGTTTTTGTTTTTCAAAGTCCAGTCAGAAACAGAAGTAGAGAAACTCTTAAACAATTTGAGAGAAGGCGGTTGACCTCATTCTTTGCATTCACCTAATGTCGTTTCAGCAAGCAAGAAACAGGAGCTAAAAACAATTTTTCGGGGCTATACAAAATGAAATAGCGAATTCTAATTCCATTGTCCGTTCAGCTTCATGTGCCCTGGGGGCTATTTAAATAAACTGAAAATAAATTTTACCAAGAAATGGCAGTCAACAGCAGCCGTAGAGAGGCCCAATACCAGCAATGCCAGAGAATTTAGTTGAGGTGGAAGGGATATTTTCTAAAAGGTACATCCTGCCTGTAGGCATTTTATTGTTTCCCCAACTACATTCGCAGCCCATCTTCTGGACAATCGAAAATCCCCTTGTAGACCCATAGATCTACTAGCTGGAAGGTAAACAAGGATATTCAGGCTCTGCACAAGGCTTACCCGGACCCTCTTTTGGTGGAGTGATTTGCGATTGGGACTTGTGCTTCTATTTCTTTCGACGTGAGGTTGAAGGGTTACGACTTTAATGATGTCCTTAGAATCGTATAGTTTTCTTTTTACTGTGACTATGTTGTCTGCACGTAGATTTTGGTTTATTTTATGGTGGACAATTGTCGAAGGGGCAACATTTGCATACCAACACAAATGTTGAAAATTTATTTCAACGAAAAACTTTTAAATTGAGTTAGCAATTTGTTGCGATGGGATGGATATAAATTTCATAGTGAGCTTACTGCAGTATGCTCTTGTGCCTTTTCGAGCCTTAATGAAATTATGATGGTCTCATAGGTTCGGTTTAGTCACAAATTGAATTTTATCATGTTTATTTAATTGCTGACCAAAGTTTACGCCGCTGCTCTCAAAAAATTAATTAATTTCAGTTTGTTTTTCATATTTTTGGTCTCATGTTCACCTTCAGCTGACTATAAAATGATTCATGTTCAATTTCGACCTAATTACTGAACGCAACTCTAATTTTCCAGTGTGAACGCATATTTTAAAAAGCACTTTGCCAACCAGTTCCATTATTAACGTACGAATAAAATCGAGGATTTATGTTTAGCTAATATTTTCCCCCGGCGATATTTAAATGCTGAAAAACCCATTAGGAGTGCCCGCTCACTTATGCAGTGCTGTCGGATTCAGAATGTTCCCAGGATGATAATAACAGAAAATTAACATCCTATACACTGACTACGTCCATTAGCGAACTGACTAATTCAGCGCGGTATTACGTAAAAATCTGGCGAGATACAGGGCAACACAAAAAGTCCATTAAAAACTTTTTCTTGTTGGGGCTCAATTTTCTGCAAGCGGCTTCATCATACCACACACACACCATCCCCTCTCGCATCTTTCTAAAGACGATTGAAGATGGTCGAATTATACTTGCTGTCGGATCTGGTACTAGTTGCCATTGCGTTGAGATGAGATGCCTCCTGGAATGGATACGATTTGCATTCGACTTACACATTGCACCCAGGAACTGGCAATATTCCTATGAAATATTGTGTTAAGGAACACCTTTTTCATCTTGCACCACTTAGCAAGTAGTGGTCCCACTATCTCTATGCAATTCACATACGTCTAGGACTCGGAATAGAATACGAATCTTAAGTGATAGCGTTTCTCGCCTTTTGTGCAGTGTTTGAAGAAGTGTAAGAGCACTTCTTTGGGGGAGTACTTCAAGTAGCTTTCGAATTTATCTACCATTCTTAAGGCTTTGGTTTATGGAAGAAAGATGTATAAAGATAAATTTCGTTACAGTATGTTGGTTTGGAGGAAGGAAATCTGCGGGAGTGGCAAGAATTTGAAAGGTAGTCCATTAGCCACTTCCGGGGTTGAGGTTTGAAGTATTTTTTTTTTTTGATGATGATGAAAAGCTTAGTTATTTTCTTGAAGTTTTGAACAGTGCGATGCCTTACTTAATGTATTTTCTTACCAAAGTGCGTGTGTTTATTCCTGATAAGTTTTACACGAAACGTCACAACATCATTTCACCTCAAATATTCCCACACACATTGAATACATAGACAGAATGTGAGCCTAAGGAGAGAAGCTTCAATACTGTTGCTGAAACTGAGCTAACTTTACACTTTCCCAGATTTAGTCCGAAGAAATTACATTCCTGCAGTAACCTTCAATATTCAAAAAGGATTTTAGGTTGTTCTACTTTTGATATCATTTAATTTGCATCTGCTGCTACTATCCTCTTCTTATTGGCACTGTTGGTCCCTTCTAACGTCAGGACTTCTTGTCTTGTGTAGACTAAAATTGCAAACTAAAACCATGTGAATAAGAACATAAAGCAACAGTACCATACGAGACGATATGTCTCGGGGACTATGTCTAGAGAATAACAAAACTGCTCTACGTACTCTAAGCGATTGCCTGGTCAAGCAAGAAATGCATTCAAGCTCGAGGAACTAGAGCAGCTGCTCCATTAAATCCTTATTTTCAAAATACTCGTCTGATTGGAAGGAAATATCGACCCTTTCTTCTAATTCTATTTCGATGATAATTTTTGCTACTGCAATGATTTTATGGAATTATGACATATTGTCATAGTTAAGCTGACGAAAAAGTGCAAAATGCATTAAAATCATCATTTAACATCGAAATATAAAATTAAAAATTGAGTCTGCAACATTATCTTGTTGAAAAGTTTCAACTGAAGAGTTTTGAAGTAACTGTCGATATAGAATATTCTTCTTCTCTCGCACACATACTCTTTTACCTTCTAAGACTACAACATTATTTCATGATAATGCTAAGGCTCAGGGGATGTCATGTTCATTGTCATGAAAATATTTAAGGGTGAGGGAAACGGTACGGTTTGACTTTCCAAAAAGAGGTATTTACAAACAATGAGCTGGTTGTTATAATAAGCCCACATTTCTTCTATTTAATATGTGGTGAACTCGAAAGCTCTTTTTGTTATAGCGCATTGATAAATGGACAAATGATGGAGACCATTCAAAAAATGCACGGGGGCATGTCATTTGATATTCTCGTTACACTTATTCATAACACTTACATATTCTGAATTGTTTTCAAGTGCTTGTATCAGTACAATGAATGTAACCTTAGTGCTTCCACACATCTTCGTTTGGAAAGCCTTGACAATTTTAACCTGAGGAGCGAGACAGAGAAGCAAGTAAGAGTTAATCAAATTTTGCCGACTTTCCACTTGGACCGGTTCTACGATAACACCTTCAACACCTGCCACGATTTTTGCATCTTTTCGGGGTGCTCAGACCGGCACAGCGGCCCAATGTTATCTTTGTGTCTAGGGGTCACCCCAATACTTCTGAGCGCGAAATTGTTGATCATATCTCTTCATGGCGTTCCTGGTATATAATCGCCTGCAGTCAGATTAGCCCTATGCATGACCGTGATAACCGTCATATATGGATTCGTTTAAGCTGCTTGTCTAGGAGAACGCTTTTGCGGCAGTACGGCCCTCCGATTCTATCGTCCATTAGTTCATCCCCAAGGCCCTAATGGTTCCGGCTTCGCAGTCTAAAATCATGCCTGGTAGATCTCCATCTATTATGCTAACGTGACGGAGTTGCGTTCAAAAACTGCGCTGCTTTTCCGCTCTTCTTACGCTTCCAACAACGACATCGTGATTCTTGGCGGCTTCAATCTCCTTGCCGTTGGTTGGAATTCTTCTTCTGACGCCGACGACTTCGTGCCCTCATTTACGTCCGCTTTGTCTCTTTGCGACTCTATTGCCTCATTTGGCTTGGGTGAGTGCTGTAATGTTGCTAACGATTCCAGGTGGTTTTTGGGACTTGTCTTTTCGTCCGATACTGACGGTACGATGATGAGGAGATGCCTGACTATCTTATTTCCCGAGTCCCGTCATCACCCCTGGTTATATTAAGTTTGGATGCTGTTGACACATCCTCCTCTTTGGATGGCGACTTCTTCTTCAATTTTAAACGGGCTGACCTTTCCTCCATCAATGTAAAACTCCTGTCTTGTGATGACTGGTCTGGGATACTTGGAGAATGTGATGTCGATTTGGATGTGAGCGTATTCTATGACGTTATTTATGCTTGCTTTACCCGGTGTTTCCATCTACCCTTCTATAGTGAGATCGCCTCATTTGTTTCGTCCCTAGCTTGACGGTGCGTCTGAGGGGCTTAAGAGGATCTGTCCCTTAGGGAGTCACGACGACTACATGGCGTACTCCGGAATTTGTTCTCTGCAGGTTTCATATTCTGAATTCTTATTTAACATGAGAACCACGTTACGTAATTATCCTAAACAGTTCTGAAGGTTTGTTAACTCAAAGCGAAACTACGACGCTTGTCCTTCCTCTTTGAGTTATCATTATTCTAAAAGTAACGATCCTCTTGCTATTGCTAACTTCTTTGCAGATTTTTTCCCAACTTTCTGGGATTCTACATAGCTGTTTTATTTCCTATTCTGATGTTACCTAATTGACGCGGCTCTCGTCTCTCTCCCTTAAATATGTACGTGACTTGGTATTTGATGACGCTTTTGTTCGCTTAGTCTTCCTGCTTCCTTCTTGAAGAAATTCCAGTCGTCTCTTGCTTGTGTTCCCAGTTACTTATTCAACCTGCCCTTGCGTTCCGGCCGCTTTCCTGAGTTCTGGAAAATTTCTTTGATAATTCCTTTCCCCAAGAAGAAGAATAAGTCCAATGTTTCTTATTGTCGACCAATTGCTAACCTGTGTCATATCGCGAAGGTTTTCGAGGCCCTTAACAGTGATATATTTTGTTTTCACTGTAGGCCTTTTCTGAGGTCTTTCCATCATTGCATTCTTAAGGTTAAATCAACGACCACCAATCTTCTCGAATTCCTTAGTTACTTTCTACCGACCATCGAGTCAGGTAAACAGATCCATTGTGCGTTTACGGATTTCAGCAAGGCTTTCGATAGGATCGATCACAGAATTCTGATCTACAAATTTTCTTTTCTAGGATTTCCTTCCTGCTTCGTTGTTTCGTTGTCTTTACAAATGTCAGGTCGTACTCTGCCTGTCCCTTTCCCGGGAGCTTTTTCCGACCTTGTCTTTCTTACCTCATGAGTGCCTCAGGGTAGCATCCTTGGCCTGTTAAGTTTCATACTTTCTATCAATGATGTTTCACTTGTTCTATCTAGTGATAGAATTCTGTGTTATGCGCGCACGCCAAAATATTTCATTCTGTTTCTCATGACCCCGGTCTCTTGAATTCTGATCTTGGGCTAAGTTTTGTGATTGTCGTTATCATAATCGCCTTCGCTTAAATGTCGATTTCTCTGTCAATGGTGTTTCCTCGGGCAGAGTTGATGTGGCTGGAGAACTTGGCGTGGTTCTCAACTCTCGTCTTTCTTTTGAGAATCATGTAGACTATATATCGTCGGCAGGGCTAGCTCGATGTTGGGCTTTGTAAAAAGATGACCTAGAGAACTCAATGAACCCTACTTAACCAGGCTTCTTAACTGTACATTCATAAGACCAATAACCCCCAAACGATTGAGATTGGTGAGATCTATCAATCCACTTATTGTAGCACCCCAGATCTGAAAGACCCTGTATTGTTGTCTACAGTGGTGAGTTTCGTAACTTTCTTAAAAATATCGGTTTCTTTGAGAATTGTGGAGCTTAGCCAGCTACAATACCTTTCCAATTGGCGTAAATTCTAGTATTACTGAAATAGTAGGGGGAGGATAATATTTGAGCAAAAACGTGATATAAGTCGTTTCTTTTACCCAAGTAGCAATAAATAAATGAAAAAAAATTGGATTAATTTGTAAGTGTAAGTTTTATAGTCATATTAGTTGAAAGATCTTTTTAACACTATTTTTAAGCAGCACAAGAAGTTTCTGTCAATAGTTTTAAGGAAGTTGCAAATTCCTTCCCTTTCCTCGATTCTCCTTGATGTGTTTGAAACAAGAATTTATCTGGATTTTTTTAATTTAATGAAGGCACGGACTTTAAAAACATTATATACGTAGTTTTGTCGATAACTTATAACGTTATATGTTTCTACGTCAAGTTTGACTTTTAACCTCAACCTTTAAAAACGTGCTTACCAAAATAACAATTACAAAGCTTCTTCAATCCATTTAAAAAGGTGTAACCTTTCTGTCCTACCTTAACTAAAATTAGACACCGACGTCTCTGCAAATCTTCCACGTGCTGCAATTTTTCTAAAAGCCTAGAAAAGTATATTTTCTAAACGACCAAATAAATGTTTACGTAGGAAGTCAGTTTAAAAGAACACCAATGCTAGCCTTGTGAAATTTCGTAAACACCCTGTTACCTTTTGAAAATATTTTTGAAATATTTTCGGCCTTTTTATAATATTCGCTGTCGTTTTCAGACATAAGCTCAAGAGTTTCCTTGAAAAACAGAAAATATTAACCGAAGGGCTTGAAAACAGAACGCCGACCTCGGGTGGGAGTGTTTTTCAAAATCAATTTTTTCAAGAGTAAGTTGCTTATTATACGAAATAAAATTTTCCTCCAAGTAATAATTTTTTTGCCATCTTTGAAAGTGAATTACTCTACCATTTTACCTATCTCCTCGTAGCCCTCCTGGCTGTTGGCTAACCAACAACGATAAGTATCCCACTCATCTTTGAGTTTCTCTTGTTTGTACTTAAAACCTTTGTTAGAATTGCCCATGGATATTTTGTGTTGTTCTTAAACTTTTTCCACCCCCTTCCCTACAATTTTATCCTATAATTGCCCAATCCTTCTTCGGCTGCTCGTTTTTATTTGAGCTCTTTGAGTCTCGCTCCAGAAACCAAGTTTCTTTATCTTTTCTTCATTATCATTTCATTAATTGCTAATTAACTGTGTTCTACACAAGGAACACTCAACCACTTGTACTTGAGGTTTGTCTTGTGAGCATCTTCCGCAACCGATACCGGCATCAACGTGGTTTGATCTGGGGCGTTTGTCTTAAGGAGCGCACGAGTCTGGGTTATAATCGGGATTGCTAAAGAAGGCTAACAACTTTCCAGCGATGAGTGAGTTTAAGTACGGCAAAACGAGGAACTGAAGGAAGGGAAATAATTTTTTTTCTGATCTGGATTTCTTTTGTTTTACCCATTGGCGCCCTGAGAAACATACAAGATTGCGGAGATTCATCATGTCTGAACGATTCGTTACTTGTCTGTATAACTTGGCTATTGGACGAGAGTAAATGCACACTAAAGTACTCTTAAGGGGTATCCCAGATGGATTCCCCAACAAACGGAATGAGTCCTATTACTGGCGATTCATACGGATGAATTAAGACGAAACCACTTCTTACAGCTGAGCCGTAATTAATAAGCAGACTCGCCCTTTTCACTAATTTACCTCTCCTCTTTTCGTCGACAATCGTCTTGTCTTCTGCCAGGAAATGAAAACCCACTGGAACGAGAAACGTAATAATTAGGTATTTGCGCTTAGCCAGGAACTCTTTTTCCTTCCCTTCCCCGAAGGAGTTATTAGACTGCTATTCGGTTGGTAGTAGAAAAGTGCTTTCATAGGTTTTATGTTTAGCAATTTTTGCAATTTTTCAAATTTCTCGTTCAATGTGAGAAATAATTTTAAGTTCAATTACCGTGCATTGCAATTGCTAATGGGGAAGGAGTTCTGCTTCCATTATGTTTGTGTTCTTCAGAGAATCTGTTCTCACGTCATAATTGTTTCTGATATTGTTTTTCCCGCGAAGATTTATTTCACATGCTCGTCGGTGGAATCTAGTTATGTCTTGACATTTTAGGAATCGCGTGAATTTTGTATGTATTTTAAAAATATGAGTCGGTATGATATTTTTCTAAGACTCTTCCAAGAAAGTAGTGTTAAAGAAAAAAACCCGAAAATAATGAAAGATTTCTTAAAATCACGCAAAGTTCCGAGAATTTATGGTTGCCACATTTTACAAGTGGAGACATCTGTGAGTAAAATTACATATGTTAGAATGGCAGCCTTCTTAGGCTATAAAGGGTCATTGTGAGACCACGTTGGGATTGATTTTCTTCCCCATAAACCTAAAACCACTTGGAGCTCCTAATGAACTGAATTAAGTCCCTCATATCAGAGTATTATAATTCGGCTAGGTGCTCAAAAAAATGGGAGCCTAGGTAACTCAAAAAAATGGGAGCCCTACCACTACATATGTCGTTAAAGCTCAGTAAGCTGGAGACGGAGTTGGATCAATACGTTGAGCGGCAAGACCAATAGGCCATGGGTCCCGGGTTCGAGACCACATGACCTCACTTCCCTTACCCTACTTTCCTTTCGGTCCAAAACCATGCTAACGCATCAAAGGGTTGTCCCCTAGGATTTGGCCACATCGTATAAAAAAAATAAGCTTTGGATGTCGTATGCACTTTCATGTGAGATTTAGAAGCAGCCTGGCTATTTGCAAATATACAGATGACCCTTAGCGATATTGACGTGTCGCCTAAATATAGATAGCAGATATGTATGTTTCGAATAAACACCTTCACCCATTTCAACTTCCAACTTCAATTATTAGATGCAGATTTCTCCCATTGAGGGGAACTTTTCTCCTGTTCCTGCCTTGTAGGAATTAAAGAGTTGAACTTAACATTGAAAGAAGACTAGGATATCCTTGCTCAGTACGAACCTTAATGATGATTGACAATACCGTTGGCTTGCCGAAGAGTTCCAGTTGTTTTATGGAATCTGTGATCAATAGTGAATTTTCTGTAGTTCCTTCTGATGCGTCACTTTTTGCAGGCCATATATATATATATATGACGGGCTGAGAGTAAAAGTAACCTATTTATAAGGTTCGGGCAAAAGTGGCTTAGAAAATGTTCCGCGCAAAAACTAATCGCCTGAGATTCCGGGCAAAAACGAGTCGTAGAAAATTTCCGGGCAAAAACGACTTAACTACTTAACTGCATTAACTTTGCATTACTTTTTGTAGTTAAATCGTTTTTGCCCGGAAATTTTCTATGATTCGTTTTTGCCCGGAATCTCACGCGATTCGTTTTTGCGCGGAACATTTTCTAAGCCACTTTTGCCCGAACCTTATAAATAGGTCACTTTTACTCTCAGCCCGTCATATTTAGGTCTGATTACGCAGACATGGAGGCAGTGTAGAATCTCGGTCCTTGTTACATATTTTGCCTGTTACCTTTTTGCACAATGCCGGTGTCGGTTTGCGTGGTCTTTCGTAAATATTTGGCTTCCAGCTAAGATTTCTATCACTATTTCCTGGGACTTTAATTAAGATCCTTAAAAGTGTTGCTTTGGAGAACCATGGAAGTTTTCGTGTATGCGGCAAGACAGCGTTTTTTGTTTTGCCTTTTTTTATGATGTAACCAAAGCCCAGGGGACAACTCTATGATGCATTAGCATGGCTAGGGTAAGGGGAATGAGAAAAATTGAATACCCAGAGATTTTCAATAGTTTTCCGTAGAAATCACGCAAAGTTTGTACACCTTTGCCTTGGGTGCCAGCAGAATGTTCTCCCTGTCTACTATTGCACTTAGTGATCTTCACGCATTTGGTCCGCGTTTCTGTACAAGTACCCGATCAGGTCATTCGGCAGTCTCATCTCTACAAATCTTCGACCTCTCCTATGTCATCTTTCCATGGCGGATGCTTCGATCGATTAACGCCACAATGAGATTGTTCTTCGGAACTTCGCTTGTTAGCTTTGTAGGTCTTTAGACGTCTGTGGTCCTGGCGCCGGCCTTGACTCTACGATTTGTGTTTTTTGGCCCGGTGTCAGTTTTTGCTAGAGGTAGCTTTGGTTTTACCATACTCAGCTAACCTGTGCCTCCTCTTTACCGGTATTTGCTGCACTACGTCTTCTTCGACTTTGTTGCAGCAGCTCGGATATTTAGGATTCTAGCAGTGACCCAGGAAACCGAGATTAGTCGCGACAGTGGGATAACTGGATACTCAGTTTTTTTTTTTTTTTTTATATATGATGTTGCCAAAGCTCAGGGGATGCCCTATGATGCTAAAGCACAGCCTTGGCAGGAAAGGAATTAAGGTTGCGGAAAATGGGTTAGGAGGTTGAGTGAAGGAGGTGTCCATGTACGCCTCGTTTGAAAGTTTCAGGCTCATAAGACGAGGGAAAAACAGAAGATGGTAAACTGTTCCACATTCGTGTTGTTCTGCTAAGAAAAGATTCCCGAAATTTGACGGTACGTCCAAATTTGACCCGGAGAGTATAGGGGTGGGAGCGACTTGTAGATCTTGTATCGCGCGTTGTAATGAGTCTACAAGGCATCAGGCTAGCAATTTCGTTAGAACAATGGCCATGGAAATAGCGATAAAAAAGTGAGAGACAACCGACATTCCGTCGATGCTCCAGAGAGTCAAGGCCCTCAGAGATTGAGGAATCGCCAATAAGTTTAACAGCCTTACGCTGAACTTTGTCTAACGCGGACAATGCGGTGTGTCCTGCCCCTGCTTAAATATGGGAATTATATTCAAGTCTAGGCCTAATGTGGGACTTGTAGATCAACGCTAAGTCGGGTGGGGTGAAATATTTCTTACATCTCTGTAGAAAACCCAAACATTTCATCGCACTTTTAGCGATTGCAAATATATGATCAGTCCAGCTAAGATTGCTGGATATCTCAATACCCAAGATCTTTAGGGAGGGTGAATTGGGTATATTCACTCCGTCGACTGAAATGGGTTGGGGGTGAACTGGGCGTTTTTTAAGGGACATTAAACAGCATTGAGTTTTGGATGCATTAAACGTAACACGATTTGCTCTGCCCCAAGCGAGGACCATAGAAATGTCTTTGTTTAATGATCTAAACATGCGTTCCCGATTGACTTCTGTAGCATTTCCACGTGAATTCATTACAGAATCAAATGAGTACGCGAAATCAAGGGTGCTGTCGTCGGCAAAACTATGAATAGGATTGAGAGAAAGGGATAAGAGATCATTAATAAAAAGAAGAAATAAGGTTGGTGAAAGAACTGAACCCTGAGGTACACCGGCATTTATTTCGTAGGAATCAGATGTAACTCCGTCAATTACTACACGGATTGAACGGCCTGACAAAAAGCTCTCTATCCATTTAACGAGGGTTGGGTGCAGACCAAATGTTTGAAGTTTGGCTAACAGGGCAGCATGCCAGACTCTATCAAAAGCCTTTGAAATATCAAGAACGACGATTTCGGACTCACCGAAATTATGGAGACAATGATTCCAACGCTCCGTTAGAGCCGTTAGTAAGTCTCCGGTTGAGCGGGCAGCGCGGAAACCGTACTGGCAATCGTTGATAAGATGGTTATTTTCTAGATATTTCAACAACTGAGAGTTGATGAGTGATTCAAAAACTTTGGATATGATCGAGGTTAGTGCAATTGGTCTGTAGTTAGAGGGGTCGCATGCCTCTCCTTTTATAAGTATCGGCTGGACATGAGCAAGTTTCCATACACTTGGAAATATTCCTGTTGAATATGACAGGTGAAAAAGTTTGCGCAGAGGTTTAGCCAAAGCAGAGGCGCAGCATTTTAAAACAAGGGGCGAGAAACCATCAGGCCCAGTAGCTTTGGACACGTCGGGTTTCGAAAGTACTCTAAATACATCCCGAGTGCGAAAGTGTAGCGGCTTTTGCCTACTAGTGCACTGTGATGGAGATGGAAGTGGCTGCGATGAAGGTGGCAAGTACGAGTTAGCAGCAAAATTAGCAGCAAACAGGTTGGCCTTGTCCAATGAGTCAGTAAAGACATTCCCATTATAAATGAGTGGTGGTGTTGACGAACAGGTGAAATTGTTCTTTACGGTTTTTACTAGAGACCAGAAGCCCTTTCTACCCTTTAGAGTAGAAAATACCTTCCGTCTGATGCACTGGTCGAAATTGAACTTAGCCCGGCTAATTGCTGAATTGCAAATATTCCGCGCATCTCTATAGATACGTCTCAATTCCTCTGAGGGGCACAATTTATATGCCTGTCATTATCGAACCAGTCATTATTGAACCAATTGGTGTTAGTTGGTTTGATGTTCTTGAAGCTATGAGGAATAAAGCGGTGCATTCCAAACCATAGGATGTTCAAGATATAATCGGTGCTTCTGTTAACGTCCTTCATAGAAAAGCAATCAGACCAATCCAGCTCTCTGAGATATTTATTAAGTCCCGCCCAATCAGCATTTTTATAATGCCACACTAATCTATTGGTGGAGTTTAGGTTAGTGGTTGTCAGAGAGGAGATGGAGAATTGGGCGGAGATTAGACAATGGTCCGAATTACCCAAGGGAGACGTCACCGAAACCGAGTATTTTTCTGGATGCGATGTTAGAAATAGATCTAAAAGATGCGCGTTGTGCCCCAAAGTATCAGGAACACGAGTCGGACACTCAACCAGTTGCTGTAAATTAAAAGACTCACTAAATAACTCGACGTGTCTTCCAGGCGGGCTTGTGGTGGAAGAATGCCTGAGCCACTGTGTGTTGTGGACGTTGAAATCTCCAGCAAGAACGATTTCAGAAGAGGGGGATAATTCCAAAATCTTATCGATATCGGAAGACAGTTTATCGAAGGAGCACACAGTGTCAGTTGGCCCCACTAAGGGAGACTGGAAGGGGATTTTCACCTCTCCCGCTAAAAAATGGGGGGGGGACAACACTGCAGACTCCCTTGGCATGGCCTGCCACAACCTTGAAGTTAGGGGGATTTTTCAAGAAGTTATCTGTTCCCGCCTTAGTTACTTGGCTACGTTCTAGGATGCATTTCCCGGTTGCTACCGCTTGGAGGTGTAACTAACACTTGAAAATATCCAGATGATGACCGCCGTATCCTAGAAGGCTTCAACTCGTCCGTCAATTCTCCAGCAACTGAGTGCAAAATTAACGTAACGACATCTTTGTACTGAGAGCAGTCCCTGCGATCCTCCCACTTTGGTCGAGACTTAGCGGTCAAGTGCCTGCCAGCATGCTTTGGCGATCGCAAAAGCGCCTCCTAATCGGAGGTGTTTACGTTTACCCTATCTAAGTCTGCCTTGATTTCGGCACCGGTAGCGTGGAAGTTTTCCTTGAAAGCAGAAGTGTTGTATCTGCTATTTAGATCTGCGCCTATCATTACAGTCAGATCTCAGGTGCCACTGGCGACACACAGGGAAAGCATGTCTTCACCGTGCTTATCGTCAGTGGCAGCACATACTCCTCCCCTTGTTTTGATAGATATCCTTACTGATTTTTCTTTCTATCCCTAGCATTTATAACTCCTGCCAGGTTGCATATAGTTTGTCTGGCATTTTTAGATTGTCCTGCATAAAGGAGTTCTTTTAGTCTGGACCAATTGCACTTACTTCAGTCCTGTATGTATGCGGTATGTTGGATCGCTCTTTATATTTGAAAAGCTTTTAATGGAGTCTGGCCTGCTGTCATTTTCTGTTTTTTTTCCTCATTTTATGAGCTCGAAACTTTCAACCGAGGCATGCATCGCGACATCCTTCACTCAACTTCTTAACCCATTTCTCCCAAGGTTGTGCTTTAACATCATAGGGCTTCCGTTGAGCTCTTGCGTTATGATAAAAAAAATTGTTTTTGCTGCACAGAGATATTAATTTCTCAGATGACATGGTATGAGGAGGTACGCTATATTTTCTTTTAATTTTGCTTAAAAACTTTGAAGAAAGAAAACTTTCAAAAATTGCTGGCTCGCTTATAGGCTCTGTTACAGTAGCACTTTTTTACGAATCTACGAATTTGCATTACGAAAACATTTTGAAGCTTTTCTTAACTAAAATTAACAGCAATATACAAGTGAGTTTAATCTTGCTCTGATTCTTGTGAACTATTTTCCGTATCTGAAAACTTGAAAATTGTCCAGAAAATGAAGCTTTGATTTCGATAGAAGCAATTTAATCCTTCCAAGAAATACTTTTTCTTAACTACAAAAAGCTAGCTTAGTCCCTTAAACTCTTCAACCGTAAAGCTAGACAATATGGTCCAAAATGGTTTTGCTGCTGTTAGAGAAAAATTGCGTGGCATTGAAAAATACCCAGCGACTTGGAAAATGCATTTAACCGCGACAGCATTGAAAGGACCATAACTGGAACCGCCAAGCGTCTGAAATGAGTTTTCGTTATTTATCTTCAGTTCTTGTTTTTTGCTTCTCGCCACGAGAAAGGTCCTTACGTTTTCAATTGATCAAAAGAGAAGTGGTGAAGTGGACAGAAGTGAGAGGAAGAAAATTGGTCGTCGAAAGATTTATATCCTGCGAATGGTCAGATTGCGACAATTGAGTTATCTTAAATCATGAAAACTCGATGCATTGTCCACATTGAGTATGTGTTTAGGTATTTTTGGGTGGAATTATTTCGTCCTTTTTATCCCTAGATCGACTTTTCAAGATGATGATGACAAGATTAAGTGGTACTTGAGGGTGGCATTTTTTCATTTTTCTTAGAATTGTTCTGTAATCAAACAAAAGCAGTTAATACAAAAATGGGATTCGATGGAAAATCACGGAATAAAGGACTTGTGATACTTCGGTGCCGAAAATTACCTTTATAATTGCGCAGAAGTATATAAATCAACTGGAATTTGTGTTCAGATCCGAGTGGTTCTTAAATTTCTTAACGATTGCTGTTGGACGTAGACCTTGCTTATTTCACTAAAGTTTCACAAATCATTCTCTAATTCAAACACAATTTCTAAGCATTTTTGAGCCATTTAACAATACAAAGTCACATTAGCAATATCGTTTCATCTAGAAATTAACCTGTCAGTACTCCTTGACTAGCGTCCACCGGCAGTCTCAGCTCGCAGCTTGATATTCCATTGGCCTCCAATCAACGGACGTAATCTTTCTCGCGCCCCGACCTTATACGCATGCGCTAATTAAAATTCTTGATTGTCTGCATAAATTGCATTAATTAAATAAAGTTAGTAAAAAAGTGAGGTTGTAAGTAATCCGAGAAAAACCAGACCGTCTAAAGTATGTTCTCTGTACTTCTTGCACAACGTTCCACGTCCCAGATAGCAAACAAATCTCTGAGTTCGTGGAAACCGCTTATAGTGTCTACCATATCATGGTCCCTTAGATATCCATCGATGGTGTTGTGGTCGTTCTCTTCCGACTGCCATTCCATTTATGAATTCATAAAATGAATTGAACTGGACCGGATTGCAGAAGGCATCATCCAGCAGCGCCAGATCCAACAAATTCATACGAACAGAATTAGTCTGATAACTGGGACTGGTATACTCCAATGCATCCAAGACCGGACTGATTACGGGTAGCTAATTTTCATTAGCCAGATGTACACCCGAGGAATTTTATAACTCCTTAATGGGACCCAGCGAATTAATACAAATTGACATTTCCACCATTTCGGCAGCAGTTAATTACCAAAGGTTGACACCATGGGATGAAATAATTGCCATAACGTTGATGGACACACTTGGAATTCATGCGATGGAACCAGTTCTCTGCTCCTCCGCTTTCTTCTTCTGTAGCTTTGTATATCTGATTCCATGTAATTGACGAAATTTTGAGGCCGGCACTGTTGCCGCCGTGGAATGGCCGGTTGGCGGATCTTCAATGGCTATGATGGTGGAACCTTTGTGAGATGATCGAGTGATAGCATCTTAATTTCACGATTTAATTAGGAGGATTTACTTTGTGTATAAAAGGTCGCTTTGAGAGCAAATAAAAAATGAAAACTGGATGGAATTATACATGCCCTGCGGGATATGTTGCGTTATTAATTAAATTTTTAACGAAAATTATCCATAAATTTTATAAATTCAACTGCTACTGATCGGGCAGTGGATAACGTAGTCGTACCGATACGCACGGGTGAGTTGATGAAAGGTCTTGTAACAATTGGATAAGGAAGTTAGGAACGAATTACATTTGCATTTTTTTTAAGAATTCTCATTAGATTTTGGATATTAGCATAGCGTTTTGGGTTTAAAAAAATCAGGAAAGAATTTCATTGATGGGGATGTACATATATAATACATTTTTGAATAGGTGCGATGTATGGTGAGGAAGACGAAATTTGTTCTGGAAGACCTTGCACGAAAATTTAGTTAGCAACACAAATACTTTGATATACGCTCAGCACTCATGTTCAGCCGATACTTAAAAAAGGAGAGGCATGCGACCCCTACTACAGACCAATTGCACTAACCTCGACCATATCTAAAGTTTTTGAATCACTCATCAACTCTCAGTTGTTGAAATATCTAGAAAACAACCATCTTATTAACGATTGCCAGTACGGTTTCCGCACTTTGGAATCATGTCTTCATAATTTTGGTGAGTCTGAAATCGTCGCTTTTGATAGAGTCTGGCATGCTGCCCTTTTAGCCAAACTTCAAACATTTGTCTGCACCCTACTTTCGTTAAATGGATAAAAAGTTTTTTGTTAGGCCGTTCAATTCGTGTAGTAATTGACGGAGTTACATCTGATTCCTACGAAATAAATGCCGGTGTACCTCAGGGTTCAGTTCTTTCACCAACCTTATTTCTTCTTTTTATTAATGATCTCTTATCCCTTACTCTCAATCCTATTCATAGTTTCGCCGACGACAGCACCCTTGATTTCGCGTACTCATTTGATTCTGTAATTAATTCACGTGGAAATGCTACAGAAGCCAATCAGGAACGCATGTTTAGTTCATTAAGCAGCGACATTTCTATGGTCCTTGATTGGGGCAGAGCAAATCGTGTTACGTTTAATGCATCCAAAACTCAAAGCTGTTTAATGTCCCTTAAAAAACGCCCGGTTCTCCCCCAACCCATTAAAGTCGACGGAGTGAATATACCAAATTCGCCCTCCCTAAATATCTTGGGTATCGAGATATCCAGCAATCTTAACTGGACTGATCATATATTTCCAATCGCTAAAAGTGCGATGAAATGTTTGGGTTTTCTACAGAGATGTAAGAAATATTTCACCCCACCTGACTTAGCGCTGATCTACAAGTCCCACATTAGGCCTAGGCTTGAAAATAATTCCCATATTTGGGCAGGGGCCGGTCACACCGCATTGTCCGCGTTAGACAAAGTTCAGCGTAAGGCTGTTAAACTTATTGGCGATTCCTCAATCTCTGAGGGCCTTGACTCTCTGGAGCATCGACGGAATGTCGGTTGTCTCCCACTCTTTTATCGCTATTTCCATGGCCATTGTTCTAACGAAATTGCTAGCCTCATTCCTTGTAGACAAATGACAACGCGTGAGACAAGATCTACAAATCGCTCCCACCCCTATACTCTCCAAGTCAAATTTTGACGTCAAATTTCGGGAATCTTTTCTAAGCAGAACAACACGAATGTGGAACAGTTTACCATCTTCTGTTTTCCCTCGTCTTATCAGCCTAAAACTTTCAAACGGGGCGTACATCGACACCTCCTTCACCCAACCCCCTAACCCATTTCCCTCATCCTTAATTCCTTTCCTGCCAAGGCTGTGCTTAAGCATCATAGGGCATCCCCTGAGCTTTGGCATCATCATATATAAAAAAAGCAAAAAAAAAGCACAATATATGTAGATGACATGTAATATAAAGTAAATGAAGTAGGGAAATCAAATTTTACAATATCAAGTTATTTAAGAGCCACTCGACACTAAGGGTTTATCGACCTATATCGGACTAAATTGCCGATATATCGTCACTACGATGCAGACCTATCCTAAGTCCAGTCGTGCGCATTCCTGTAAAATGCGATTTAAAGCCTTGTATATTTTTTTCCAAATTCTATTATTTCGCGCACAGCACATATAAAAAAAACCACTTGAGATAAAGCTACCCTGTTCACACCAAAACGTTCGTCATTCAACTTACTTGGGCTAGGCATCCAAGTCAAAGATTTCCCCAAAAGTGGACTTAGGATAGTTCTGTATCGTAGTGACGATATGTATCTCTCTAGCCTATCGACTATCCTAGGCAAAATATGCTTTTCATCAACAACAACGATGGTCAATTGGTACGATTACCACAACCCAGATGCAAGTTCGAACCTTGGCCTGCCTATGAGTATTTCTTTCATTTTCAATTGCAATAAATCAAAATCCACTCCGTATCTGGGTTTTCTAGCTCGCAGCAATGCAAAAAACATATATTTCCCTCATTCCTCCCTAACTTCCCTTTTGGCCTTAAAACCCATGTTGTTCATTGGGCTTTGGTCACATCTCAAGGATTAGATTGACTCTGATCTTAGCAACACCGCTTCGATAACGTCAACTATGTATGCTTATGGTGTCAGTTCTACTGACATTATCTAACCTAATCATCACGACGTAAAGTATTTTGACAATATGTCTTGTCTTGAAAGGCTATTCCATGATCCATATCAGTTGTATAAGTTCTTTTATAAAAATCAGGACTACGTTAATAGTATCGGCGTAATGAAACATCGAAACAAGAATGTAACTATTGATCTATACTTAATTTATATGTATATATAATGGCTAGGGGACAACCCTTTGATGCGTTAGCATGATTTTGGCCGGACGGTAATTAGGGTAAGGGAAGTAAAGATACTTAAATGTCTTGTTTTGCATTGCTACGATCTAGACAACAGCCCAGAGACGGCGTAGATTATTTTAACTTCTTAATAAAAACTCACGGGGAGACCTGGTCTCGAACCCGGGACCCATGGCATGGTAATCGTACCGCTTAACGAACGATTTAAAAATATAGATCATATTGAAGACTTTAACTTTTTTCTGCTCCGCTGTCATGTGTATCGACGAATTGGTATCGAGCTAACCAATGTAGTTTGCTGCTCTCTCTGGTTCCTTTAACACCTTGTGAGATATAAGGCGTCTACTACACTTGATTCGGATTTACGCTAACGCCATTAACTATTGCCACGATTTTTTAATCTGATAACCATCCTTTTCTATGGATCTTATTCATGTGTCGTCCAATACAGCATTATCCTTAGGGCCCGTGCAAATTTCAATCCAGAGAGCCGGATGAGCAATGTTCTTTAGCCCTTTTCAGAGTGTTTAGCCTATCGATTGCTTCGTCTTCAATGTCTATCCCGTCGTATCCTAAGATTCAATGTAGATCTTGGTTGATAATGACATCCAGCCAGTGGATGTTAAGGATGTACCAAAAACATCCGTTGACAAAAGCTTGTAGCTTAAATGTTATTTGTAAGTCATTTTCCATGTCGAACAGCCGTACAATAGAACAGATTTGACTTTCCATTCAAACATCCAGAGTTTTGTGCATCTGGAAACATTAGCTTCAGCTCCGATATTGATGTTACTACCGCTGCCGCATAATTGATCTTAAGCGCGGCGATCTTTTGTACTCATAGCTTCGAGCAACATGACTTTGTTTCTTGGATAGAAGACATTACATCGTCGGCTTAGTTCAGGTGCGTAAAGTGTTTAAAAAGCTTCCATTTAATCCGTCACGATGGGTTACCTGGGGGTGTTGCAGAATACGTCATTAATGACGATCATGAAAACCAATGGTGATAGTATACATCCTTGTCTCATTCCGTTTAGCACATGAAAGGACTCCAAAAATGTTTCTTTGACATTGGACTACTTTATATTAGTAATAACTTTTCTCCTGGCTTCTTGGTTCTCCTACGTAAAATTGCTCATATGTATTCGCGATTTATGCTGTAAAACGCCTTCTTGAAATCGATGAACATTAGATGTAAGATTCTCAATAATAATTCGGAGGGTGTTTATGTTAGAACAACAGGAAAACTCTCAACCAACCCTGCCTGTTCATCCTTATCAGCTCGCTCAATTGTTTTTTTTTTGTTATCATTTTTAACACTGCAGTTAAAAGACCCCGTCAATTGCTACAACACCTCAAGCTGTCTTTATTGAGAATCTTCACAATTACGCACAATACAATCACATGAATCTCGGTTTTCCAACATTCCTGGATTACGGGAAAAAGAATATCAGCGCAGCAATGGGATACATCAACTTTATTTAGTCCGTCACCTCCAACCTTGCCGAGGGCCTGTTCTTAATGTTGGCCACAGCCTGCAGTTCTTCAATCTCAGATGAAGAGGTATTTATCGATCCAAAGGTATTTTAGTATTTTAACAAAAATTCTATTCACCTCAGCAGATGAGGCTTCTCCGTAACAAATCGCGATCCGTCAGCAGGATTGTTATATATAGGGTGTTTCACATAACGTGTTCCAAAATAAGTGGGGTGATATAATTCACTTATACAAACAAAAAATTGGATCCGTGGGTTGGGTTAGGGGAGGTGTTACAGGATGATTCTAATGCCTAGCCGAAGTATATCAGCACGATATGATCTGAGAGTGATGTAAGCTCTCCACTTCCCTTCCATTTAGTTTCTCTGAAACATTAAATATTTATTTTATACTAGGTCTTTCCCGCTCCACCTCCATGATCGTATGGTATTCTAGACATTTGCTGTCGAGTAAGTGTACGCATGTCGGCCTTCCTTCCCAGAGGTCCCAGGTTTGAATTCCACTGGCGAAGAACAATGGTTCTTTTCTGCTGACAACAGACTAAGATTAAAAGGCCATTGGAACTTGCAGAGTTATGTTGCTGGTTCGAAATCCATCCTAAATTGTGCACTTACAATCGTTGTCTCGAATCGGATAAAGCAGGTTAGAATCCAAAAGTCTGCTACTGCGGCATTACATTGACGTATCAAACTCTATATTACTTGTGATGCCTTAAGAGGAGGTTTTCAAGATTAAAGATTTCATGGGTTGATAGATATCGGCCATCCCGAATTTGTTAACATAAAGCTTTTTGCGGCATACCTGAAGATGAGATATTTAAAGATTAGAGTCAACGCCTGACGGTGTCCGAAATTATAAGGTTAGAGTTTTTGCGCGTTGATTTTTTTAGATGTGAGTTTTAACATTGTATGTCATCAATACTTCGTTGCGGAATATGCAAAGCTAAGGGCTGCGTAGACTGTCACATCGTGACATATTGTAGACTGTATATGAAATATGCTAAAATTTTAATAGAAGTGGCGTAAGAATAGAACCCTGAGAAATGCCGTTGTTATTAATTTAAACAGCGAATACCAGATATTTCCTGTCGTAAGCTTCGCTAAAGTCAGTGAAGGTGAATGACATTTACGGATGATTTTTAAAGTTCAACGCTAAAAAACAATTTTTATTGTAACTAGCGTTCGTCTTTATGGAATACATTCTGGAACACATACATTAAACTCAACTAAACAATACGTGACATTATTTTTTCTCTGTTCCAGTAGTGCTTTCTGCAGCATTCTATGCATCGACATCTCTGTCCTTCTCTATAATATCGTGAAATTATTGGGAAGAAATTGTGTTCACTAATAATGATGGACAATAATAATGAATCTATCGATGACCACATAAAATTACAAGCACGAACATTCTGTGACGAAATGGCAGCTGCCTAATAAAATGTTGGCTGCATTTTATTGCACGCAGCCACTGAACATAAAATTTTAAGCGCTGCCTCCAGAAATTATTAAAACCGAAATATTCCGGCTTCGTTAACGACTTACAAATCACTCTACTGAAAATAAATTAACATACCTTTAAAAATGCAATTCGTCTTCTCTATTAAACTCAATCCGCCTAAAAATGCATTAATTCGAAAACTAACCGCTAACTCCCAAATAATGATCCCTTCATAACGCGAAAGTTGTTTATAAATTTTATAGCTTACGCTGTGGAAACATTTGGTTATCATTAACAAGAGAAAATTCCATTAACTCGCCACATCTCTGGCAGTTAAGGTTCCCAAAATTATTAGTTGTCAGTCTTCGGGTTATAGTATCTGAAGAGTGGGTCAAAAATTCCCACAAAAGAATCGTAAAATAATTTTAGATACTCGCCACAAGTCATTTTCATTTCGATTCAGTAGAATAGATAACTGCAATGCCACTGACGAGATGAAATCATTTCATCGTTGACAAATACATCAAGAAAATCAACAGAATTAGAGGCGCGATAAAAATAACAACCGCAGCATAATCGTACCTTGCGGCATTCCATTAAATTTTATTCGATCAAGTTTATGGGCGTAGAAGTTCAAGCAAAGGGTGCTTGATTGTCAATCTCTCTGGAGATGTTTACAGTCGCATGTTCGTATAAAGTTCGAGCATAAAAAATTTAGTAAACAAAAATAAAAAAAGTAGAACACAACTTGGCCATTAGTTGAAGTATATGCAAAAGGGGACCCTTTACGATCCCCTGAGCCACTTCTGGATGTCATAATTTCGGATGCAGTTTTAACTTATGCACTCCCTAAGAGGAGTGATATGAGTGAGTGAATGTGTTGTGCGCGGGTCTAGGAGGCATCCAGGGGAACTTGTGACGAGCATTATGCTTTATATAATATTATTTTGGGAACTGGGTGAAGTTGTTTGTTTTTCTCCTGAGTACGTACTTAAGTGTTTTGGTGTTTACGATCCGGTCAACAACTACTGGATGCTATGACGTCAACTGGCTTTCATCTGTGCTATATGTCTGTCGACAATAAAATAAAATGAGTGGTACCTCTTCGCCTAGGAGTGATACAAGATTGGTTACATAAATGACGTTATAAGCTTATCTAGCACATGCTGAAATTCCACTATTGATGTTTGCTTGGTCAATATCTTCGCTGCAAAGGATCCATTTGGGCTACGTTTACTGGAATAAATTGAGTGATTCGATGGATGTTTAGAGGAGATTGATACACGAAGAAAATTGCTGATAAAGTTATCAAGCACTTTGATTTATATATGGAATTGGAAAAGGTTCACTTCTTTGAATCGTTGTAAACAAGAAATGGAGCTTTCTATTTTGTGGAGCAAACATTTTTGATTTATCTTTCTCCATTAAGCAAACTTCTGCCAAACACATCATCGAAATGAATTGGAAATACGAATAGATAAGGATTAAATTATCCCATGTGATCCTGACGAAACCCCTGGAATATTTCGCATTAAGGTGTTGGTATCCCGCTGGGCTGGGCCATCATTAATTTACCCGTACAACTGGCGGTAAATATCTGCCTTCGATACACAAAATTGCATAAATCGGTTTCGATCCCAGGAACACAAAATGATGCCGCAATTGCATGCACCGGTCCGAATCGAATCGCTAGCACTGAATTTATTTACCAAACGACCCTAAATCCTCTCGAGCTAAGGGTGGTAGATTGGTAGATTGAAAATGTGTTGGAAATGCATTTAGCATGTTCCTATTTTACCCAAGGCGTGAAGAGCTGATTCAGTTCGTTCTTTTTTTTTGCGCCGCACAATTCGATTCATTTCACATATTTGAGGCATTCCATCGGATGACAGAGGGAACATTTAAGGATCACAGGATTGATATTTACTGTAAACCCTTCGAAATTTTAAAGACTCGTTAAAATTTCATTAGTTTCGTATTCGCCTTTTTCCCAATCCTCGGATTGGTGGTTACGGCTGATTTCTTAAGATGTTTCATTGCTGTTTTAGAGAGTTGTTTTTCTGGTTTAAACGATTTCAAAAAGGTGTGCACGTCGAACACGAACTACATCTAATTTTCCATGAAATTTTCTTGTAATCGAAATAGTAGCAGTCGGTACTCAACAATTTGATGAAAAGTTTACGAATTGCTTTATTTGAAAACACTTCTATTATATATCCCAATATACTAAATAATTAATTGATTAATGTATATTAAGTGGAACAGTCATAAAACTCTTTCAAAGACTTATTCTAGGGTACATACTGAAAACCCTTCCTTGAACTTCAATATGGAAGATTCCGGAACATACCCAATCTTTCTATTTAGTTGAGACTTTTGAAGAGGTCGTTTATGTGGGTTTTGAAGTTTCACGCTCAGTGAAACGTGTCGTGGAATGGGATGTATTTAAACTAAGAAAGTTGACCAACATTTCTGGGGAGACGGAGTTGGATCAATGCGTTGAGCGGCAAGACCACCATGCCATGGGTCCCGGGTTCGAGCCCAGATGACCGTGAGCTTTTATTAAGAAATTAAAAAATAATCCACTCCGTCTCTGGGATGTTGTCTAGCTCGCAGCAATGCAAACAAGACTCAAGTTTTCCTTACTTCCCTTACCCTAATTCCCTTCCGGCCAAAACCATGTTAACGCATCAAAGGGTTGTCCCCTAGGATTTGGCCACATCGTATAAAAAAAAAAAAAAAATTGGAGTGAAATATAATTATACAAAACTTAACTACTTTAGCTTTAGCCAGGAACAACGACGTGATCGCGGTAGTTATGTGTACTCTTGCGGTGCTTGATTAATGTGAGTCCCTTCGCCTCTCACCTTGGGTTGTTTGAACAAACACTACAAAATAAAAGAAATCATGACAATGTGCTAAGGCGCTAAGGGGCGATTCAAGTAGAACTTAACGCAGTTAGGCGGGTGGGTGCTCTTGTGAAACGTTAAGGTGCGTTATGGTGGGTGGGGGGGGGGGGGGGGGGGGGGTGGTGGGGGCAGGTCAAGCAATGCGTTACGTGACATTCTTAACTCGTGGCTCACGCCTCAGTTTTTATGGTGCATCTATCTACACTACATATATTTTTTTTACATACGAAAAGACTCGCGTCACTGAGTATACAGAATTATATATATGGCGAATAACCACAATAAGCCGTGTACCATGAGTCCATAGTTTGGAGTCTAAGAGTCCGCCCGTTGCGGTCGAGCAAAACCACCTAAACTACAAGCCATGAACTTTCGAATTTCACGCACACACATTAGGGTCAAACTGAGCTGAAATTTCGTTTAACTTACATTGCTTCCTATTCATATATATTCTTATTAAAAATAATCATCTGAGTTTTACGTAACGTAAAAGCTGCGTTACGTAAAATTTGAACGGCCCTAAGCGAAAATACACTTATTGAGATTATCCAGTATGTTTGATGTTGTTGAAAGATTACGTACTATCTGGTTCAGCTCGTCAATATTTTCCGGTTTGGTCTCGTAAACCTCACTTTTTAAATGTCTCCAATAAAAATTAGTTGGTCTTGGTGGCCATTTTGATGTACCACTTCGACCAATCCATCTGATCAATGATAAAATGCATTTCTACCGATTTCTCGCATTGGAGGTATTATTTCATCATACCTTCATCATATTTCAGCCTTAAAATTGCCGTCAATAAAAAATAGCCCTACAATTTGATTACACAATATTCCTGCCCAGAGATTGAGTTTCTGTTTATTCTGAGTATGAGTGGTAGTGAGAATCGGGTTTGGTATCATTGGACATCTGGTTAATGTGAATCTGTAATAAACAATTACAGTTCTTATTTAAAATTTTATTTAAGGCACAATTGAAAATCTTGGAGCAAGATTATATTGACAGCGTTGGCTTAAACGCAGTAGGTACAGCTTTTGCAAAAAATCGATGCATACATAATCGCAGTTTTCTTTGAGTAGAGTTGAACCTGAATCACCTACATTAAAGCTACTATATATCTTTCGACCAACGTAATTCATCCATTTTAGACCCAGAAATAGGGTAGAGGGTAGTAAAAGTAGAGTTGTTTTTTCATTTTGTGAAGTATTCTGGATCAAACTCCCCTAATCCAGGGTGTTAGGCGTTTCCGGGCCCATTAGATAGTTTGCACCCAGGGGTAACTGGCTGAATTCTAACGGAACCTCCTTGATACCTGTCCACCTTCAGAACTATTCTTGGACCTTCCATGACATGAGGCTCTACCACGGTCGACCTCCCCCACCCCTACGTATCTATAGACGATGAGCACCGTCTTGTCGAGAAAATGGTCGACTATAAAAAATCTTTCCGATTCCTGTATCCCCTTGTGGAGTGTAGGGCGTCTATTTCACCGACTTTCCACCTGGTCCGGTTTTGCGACAACGCACGATGCTACACAACGCTAACTATTCAAGATCTGGCTTCATATAAAACTGAGGACTCTATCTTGCCCACCCGGAATGGAAGGCAACCCGTCGCCAAGACGGATCCAGCCCACGGGTAAAGTGGGAAACCTTCTGCGAGCTAAATTAATTCTCAGACCAGCACATCGATTCTCACTGAGTATGACTTTATCGGCTATGGCTTCAGCTCCATTAGCCTAAAGCTCTATCAAAAGGACCAGAAGGCGTTTAAACAGACCGCATCGTTAAAAAAGTGGGATCTGAGTGCATCGGTTGTTCCCGCCATCGCTATACCCTCACCATCTTGTGGTGATGGTGATGCGCAACCCACCTCTGATATGAAGGTTAAATCCCACTCCCGGACCAGAGGCGGAAGAAGAACTTCTGCGCTCATACACTGATGAAAATGGTCGCAATGCCGTAGCTGCCGACATCACTGTAATCGAGCTATCCTCTCCCGAATGCAGTGATGATAAGGGTAGTTCAGTTTAACCTCCACCACTTGAAGGCAGAGTCGGCTGCTCTTGCCCTTCGTCTGACTCAAAAAGGAGAGGAGCTCGTTCTCGCCCAGAGAACCGTGAGTCGTCAAATAAAGGGTTTTCGCACTCTATTTAAATGGATACAAGCTCTATTATATACAATACAAGGCAAAGGTAGACCCAGATTCTGTATCCTCATACAAAATGATATTAATGAGTTTATTCTTTTGTTTAATATTAAGGACACTGCAGTAGTCTTGCTGGAGCTTCAATTCCATTCTATATTGCTGATCTCCAGTTACTTGGCTGACGATGCGGAGGATATCCCTAGTACAGCCCTAAGAAATGTGATTAGGGAAGTTACGAAGCAGATAATTACGCTGGTTACCGGAGCTGATGCCAACGCGCACCACACATTCTGGGACAGCTCGAACATATACAAAAGGGATGAGTCACTTTTTGGTTTGATTTTTGTACTAACTTCCATATATGTAATGTGGGAAAAGAACCAACCTTTACTAACTCGATCAGGCGGGAAGTTCTGGACATTATATTAGTCCCTGTGCAATCCTTCCATTTTATAACTGAGTGGAAGGTATCTAAGGATCACTCATACATTGAATTCTACTAGATATAGAATTAACTGGAACTTATATAAAACTGTTCTGAATCTTGGTCTAGCTAGCCTATAAGCGACAATAGGCAAACCCTCGACAAGTTGGTGGACACTCTAACGCTTGCGAGCAATAGTTTTAGTTTCAAGAAATGTAATGTATGGAGTTCCTATAAGAAATGCCTACACATATTTAAGAAATTGAATGATCTTCGTGGGAGTGCTTTTGCAATAAAATCGAGAGCACCATTGAAGTGAGTGGTTTGCGAAAAATCCTCTCAACGACACCCAGCACCTCCAGCCTCTCAGTTAAACAGGGTGGAAACTGGGCTTCATTCAATCTTGAGACTCAACAGCTAGCAAAGTTGAGTCGACTGAAACGCCTAGCGGGTATGACCTGGTTCGTAAGATCTTTAGTAGGAGGAGGCTGAAATGGGCGATACATAGTTTCAAGCCCTATAAATAACCGGGCTTAGATGGTGTCATCCCAGCTGAACTTTAATCAGCCTTCGAGATCCTTATTTCATGACTAGTGATCGTGGATGAAGGTAAGGGTAATCTTAATTCCTAATGGTGGAAGATCCTCTCACTGTAAACCCAACGATTTCAGGCCTATAAATCTCTCCTCCTTCCTTCTCAAGACCCTTGAGAGACTTATTGATGTCTTTATTAAGCAGATAGTCGATTCATCCAAGCTCTTTCAAAACATGTATATACATCAAAGATAGGTTAGTCGAGACTGCCTTGCACGAACTTATCGCAAGTAGAGAAATATCCTTAATGCGTAAAGAATACTCACTTGAAGCCTTTCTAGACACATGTTTTCAATTACATAAACCCAAGGGCGATAGCGGCATCGTTGAGGAGACTATTTAGACGGTCGTCTCATCAAGCTTATTGATCTCATGCTTTAAAGCGGAATCGTTAACTCCACCTTGGGGATGTTCCAGATACAAAGAAATGTTACTAGAGGTACTCCCAACGTAGGTTTCCTCTCACCACTCTTTTTGAATCTGGCTATACATGGATCTGGATCATTTCGGCCAAAAAGTTATCGCCTATGCTAAAGGTATTGCTCTGATTTGTTCGGGCAAGCACCCTAATACGTTGGCTGAGGTGTTGCAACATGCCCTCTCTAAAGTATCTTCATGGATTAAAGGATGTGGTCTGGGTATAAACCTGGACAAAACAGAGTTGATACTTTTAAAGTTAAGTTAAGGATGGCAGCACTATTGATTGCAGGTGCCCTTGAAGCTACACCCTCTAAAGCCCTTAGCTAAATTCTCCACCTCCTACCGGTGGACCTTTTTGGTAAGCAAACCACATCCTCGTCTGTCATTAGACTCAACCCAGTCCAGAATTGGAAGGGACACTCCAAAATTCTGGACGGTAGAGCTATAACAAACATTGGCTATACCATACCCAAGAATCTGTTTTAAATGCAAAATTTGATTCCTGTATCCTCACCAGACCGGAATGTGAGCAAGGTCCCCCACAATGGGGAGAGTCAGTGTATCTTTACACCGACGGTTCCACACTTGAAGGAAAGGTGGGTTGAGGTATTTTTTTCGTAACACCTGGACCTAGGCATTATATTTCGCTTTCCTGACTAGTGTTTTTAAGCTAAAATCGGTAGGGCGTCTGAAGAATTTAACGCTGCCTACGAGTGATGTGTGTATCTTCTCAGATAGTCAGGCTGCTGTTAAATCCCTCACGTGAGTGTTCACGACCTCTAATACTGCCAGAAGATTCCACTCAACTCTGAATGATATGGCGCCTTAGCATACGCCTCATATGGATACCGGGGAATAGTGACATTCCGGGTAATCGTAGAGGTGATGAGCTAGCGAGAATTGGTACCACTCTACTCGACTCGGATATTTATCACCAGCTTAGAAAGCCGCTAGTTACATGCAAGTTGGAGATTACACAAGCATCCCTCAGGATTGCAAATGTTTAGATGGCAGATGGAACACACCTGCCACAAGAGAGGACATCCGCAGGATATATTCAGTCTGACCTCCCTTTCCTTTCGATTCAACAGAAGCCTATGAATTTCAGAGAAAATAATCTGTTCTGCAAATTTTCCTTTTACAGATTTTGAAAGGTTTTTCGGAAGTACTAACCTCTACACTACTACTAAAAGTTTACTTAAGTGATGCTTTAAAAACTGTGAAAATAAAATAACTCTTAAATCTGTTCAACCCATTGGGGTCTTACGTGCATGGTTCGACTCTAGCACCAGTCGGCACATATTTTTATCCGCTTCCTACACTTTTGTGAGATATCATCTCTCTTCCATCTGACCTCTGACCCCGAAAAATCAAGATGTTATAACTAATCAAAACCATCAGCTATCAAAGCAAACACCCTAAAAAACACCAAACAAGCAGTTATGCCTTCTGCAGAACACCTTGTCATAGGCAACGAATAGAAAACATTAGATGCGATCCCTAACTACCCTTTTCCGTCACCAATAGAGATGTGGTCCCGAGTTATGACTTAATAAATTTGATATTTTTTTATTATATAATAGAAGTTCATCTCTCTTCCCTCCTGTTCCCTGCATCATTTGCGCATCGTTTCCAAGGAATCGACAGCTGCGCGTTATATACCAGCATCCCATCCCCTGACGATATAAGGGTGCCTTTTCAAAGTGGCATTGACTCGTTATAAGCCTGCAGGTCCCCGAGGAGGATAGAAAATAATTTTCGATAATAAAAACATAATGCTTACACCCGATGAGCAACAATAGGTTCTAATATGAGTTCCGTCAGGGATAAAATCGTAACCATAGTGAGTTTTTGTTGGACACAATTCCTTGATTCTTATATTAAAAGAAAAGACAAACCCTGCGGTGAGCAAGTAATCGTTGTTTGCAAACACAGCTAAAAACGATTTCAGTTAGGGCACCAACAATTTGCTAGGCCCAGCATTTCTTTTGAGATTTCTTGAAATCAGCGAAGCAAAAATTATCAGAGAGAAAGGTAATCTCCGCCCTTGGCTAATGGGTTTTTGGTAGGATTAGCACCACAGAGCTGCCAACTGATAAATATCATGCTGTGGTAATCCTGTGCCATTTTCACAATGCCTTCCTGGACAATTCCGGATTCCAATGAAGTTTGCAATTTTTAGTTATTAGCTTTTCGGGTTCGGTATTTTTGTGGAGGGATTAAGCCGGCATATCGTCAGTTACTGTTTTCAAGGTTTATTTTGTGTTTTGATTGGGCCCCGAAAACATGACATAAGGCGGTTAGAGCCTTTTGTATTCTACGTGGAAAAATTAGTTATTTTTTGTAACGTTATGCAGGATTAGTTCGGTTGTTTTGAGGCTTTTCCGAAAGAAAGATTGAAATTTATGCTAGAACAGTTATTGTGCTTATTTCTGGGTAGCAGAAGGCCTTTGCTGGGCGTTTTCTTTTATGAGGCTGTTATTCGTTTAGGACTGGCTTTGATACATGTCAAGGTAAAAGCATTTTTTCAGAAAAGATTCATAGTTCCATAGCTGTGTATTAAATGGATTAATGCATGTAATTAATACTTCTAGGGTAGTAAATCATTGGCTTAGATAAATTCTGATATATATTCATATTGATTTATTACAGGTAGGTTAGGTTAGGTTAAAGTGGCTGCCTGAGAAGGCACACTTGGGCCAAGGAGGCCCATTGTGATACCACGTTGAGGCTACAACAACTTTAGCAACCCCCATAAAAGTAACCTAAGTAATAGGAGGGTGGACATGTTCCCCCTGTGCACCGAGTCAGCTCCCTGTTTCCAGTGGGACCAGCTCTAGGGAAACCAAACTAGATTTGCCTAGGTTGGGAAGGGTGTACGGCCCTAACTCGTCGTCGGGAACCATTTTCCATTTTGAACTTCTGATAAATCGAGCCAGGTCCTTGACATCAGTGGAGCCTAGCTCGGTTAACTCTTCAAGGAAGGAGGAGCCCAGAAACTGGTTCCTACGGTTGGCTAGGGCCGGACAGTTGCCGAGGAGGTTGAGTATGGTTTCCTCTTCGTCATGGCAACTCCTACAGAAGTCGTTTGAGGGCGCGCCCAGTCTATCGGCGTGTCTGCCTATGAGACAGTGACCCGTGATAGCGGCCACGGTACTGCTAATTGTTTTACCTCTGAGTGAGATGAGCTCCCTTGACCGTTTAGGGTCGAGCTTTGGCCATATCTGTCGGGTAATCAGGCAGGTGTGTTCCTCCTGCCAATTAATGTTTGCAATCCTGAGAGACTTTATTGCAGGTAAATATACACAGGATTTAAAAATTAAGTGACATACCTACTTTAGTTGTTTCAGTCTAGAGAAACAAGATCAGAGTAAAGTACCAATTAAGCAAGATGATCGCCTAGAAGACTCCTGAATTATTCATAACTGATCTCCTGAACCGCGGCACAAGTAAATTTCTGTTACGGTGAAAAGTTGTAACTTGAAAATTGTCACGGTTTGTTCTATTTAAGCATCTTGAGCAGGCGTTTAAGGTAAATTTTCAGAGTGCAATCTACAAGGCTTAATCTGAAACGTGTGATCTGGTCAAACCTTCGTAGTTCATGAATAAGCCTTATTCAGTCGTTAAAATCGACCTCCAATCTAAGTGCACACTATATAAGTGGGAAAAACTGAGCTCCCGAGGATCAATGCCTTAACGAATTCCATACGAATGGTTCTTTGAGTAATATAGGCAGACAACCAAAACCTGCGCAATCCAGCATGTATTTTGCCAATCCTCGCACCTTAGTTCATTACTCGTCCTAAAACAATACCAAGATTAGTTACTTTACTGACAACGGAGAGAGGATTAGTAAAACACATGATTAAGTAAGACTTTCCGTGTGGTTGTCTGCTGGCCCTCACTGGACAAGGCCACTTGGTAGGCCTCTGGCCGCCTGCAAGCTGTTGCTTGGCACGAGGCAATCAACTTATCGGAACTAGGAGATCCAAGTGTCTGATTTCGAGGGGCAGATCTGACTTTAGTATAATTACTGGGGTTATCACAGGTCATTGCCCTATTGGCTTACACGCGAAGAGACTGGGCATCTTCTCAAACGACTTCTGCAGAAGCTGTATGGACGAAGTCTGATCTCATCACTTTCACTAGCGAAAGGAAAAATCTAGACTTTAGACTAGAACTCTTTCGAAAAGAACTTATTGTGTAGGGTTCGGTCAAGTATTGGCGGGTATTCCTAGATTCAAGATTTACCTGGAAGAGATATATTGAGGAAAATATCCAGAGCTAACAGAGCCCTACATGAATGTGGGAAGGTGTGTGGTCGAAGGTGGGGTATCTTGCCAAAGATTGCGTACTGGATCTACACTATGATGTTGAGAACCATTATTTCATATGCCTCAGTGGTCTGTTGAGCATCTGGTCCAAGGGCCGCCTTAAAAAGGCGACTGAGTAAGGTCAAAAGTTGACTTGTATGTTGATGACAGGTGCCTTACGAACCTCGCCGACATTAGCGTTAGAGATAAGACTAGGTTTGCTGCCGTTAGACATTTTCGTGAAGAGGATTGCTGAATTCACACGGATAGAGGTCCAAGCTGTGACAAGTTTCGTGCTTAACAAGGGCATAGGAAAATACCAGAATGTGTTAAAAACATGATACCGGTATTGGAAATGCCGCTCGGTTGTATAAGCAAAGTAAGGCTAATTTAGAGATACCATTACACACTTATAAGGAATTGGTTCCTGCTTGAAAACAGTCGAACTGATGTTACAATTTTCCCGGATGGATCCAAAATTGATGGGAGAACAGGTGCAGGTATCTTCAGTAAAGACCTGAATTTGAACACATATCTAAATCTGAGGGCGTATACCTCAGCCTATAAGGCGGAGATTCTGGCTCTGATCTACGCGCTGAATTACTTGCTGGAGGGTCGGGTAAGGAGTACGAAGATAGTGGTGGCACTCGGCAATCGTGCAGACAGGCCAATATGGCGATTGTAGCGCCCAGAAGTGCTGAACGGAGGAGGATCGTGGATATGGATCGAATGGCACTGAGTAGACTGACAGCACTATTAGCAGGACATAGAAACTTCAAGTATCATCTAAAGAAGAGAAATATCCTCGCGGATACCTTCAGGACAGACGTCTCACAGCTATAAAAAGATCTGAAACCAAATTGCCAAAAAGGTAGCAATACATTCCCCTCGACATGAGCCAGTATTTGCTTGGACTTAATCAAGTACTTTGGAGAAAAAGTGCAAACTGCTTAGTCGGTTACCGATACTGCATAAGACTTCTTAGGAATGGGCAACACAGTGGCAGCCTTACAACTTACAGGAAACGAGGAGAACATTAAACATGCGTTTACAATCTGAAGGATGTAATCACCAATGAAAACGGGCGATAAGTTGTAAGCTCCAGTTGCTGTCGTAGTTAAGAAACTTTCTTAACATCGAGGTTAAAGTTACGTCAATGGTTACGGATTACTTGAAAGATAGACTGCGCAATAACGCAAACATTCTTTTTAAACGACTAAATTCCAGTCACAAGAGACTCAACTCGGGTTACCATAAGATGAATGAAAAGTCTTAATTTACTTTATATTTAAAGCTCATGAAGGTAAACTATATATTTCTTATTCAGATAAGCTGTTTATAGGTTAGATCAGATTAAGAGTGGCGTAATTTCCCATTGTGATTTCACGTTGAAGCTAGAATCCCGACGTGATAAGTAAAACCTAAAACCATACATCCGAGTCTGATAGAGTAGTTCCAAGTCTCGTTAGCTCGTCGGCTTTACAGTTTACCGGAATATCACTATCCGTCCATGTGCATTCAATAGGCTACATATAAGGATGCAAATGTCGTTTAGCAACATAGCCATACCAGCGCTACCTATGTAGCAATGACTTCAACGGAGATAGCCAACTCATTAGAGTCTACCATCTCTGCAGCGCCATACCTGAGGAAGTGCTAGTTATTATTTTGCAAATGGCGCCTTCTTCCAGGACTGCTACAGCACTTTCAGCCGGCGCAGTACAGCCTCCATAGCCGCCGCAGAACGTTCGCAAGTTGGAGACCGCTGCAGACTCCCTCGGGGATTAGGTTGATTTTTCAAGAGATTATCCCTGCATTAGTTACTTGGCTACGTTATAGGACGCATTGCCCATTTGCTATCACTTGGAGGTGTAACTAATACTTGAAAATGTGCAGATGAGGATCGCCGTATCTTAGAAGGCTTCAACTGTTCCGTCCATCCTCCAGCAACCAACCTTACCTTCGAACCTACAGCCTTACCTTCGAATTTACAGCCATCAATGAACAGCTGCATATATTCTCCCCGTTTCCTCCCATTTATGTCTTGTAGGAATATATGGAATTGATATTGGGCTTGGGTGTGGTGTAATCTGTAATGTTTGGGATGTGGTGTAATCTGTAATTTTTCACCGACATTTAAGGCTTTGAATGGTGTTGTTCTGAAATAACCTGCGATTAGTAGTGGGAATGAAAACCATCTGAACTGTATGTGAGGTTTAGGCAGGCTTCATAAATATCTTCCGGCTACGAGATTAAAAGCTGGAAGGCTGCCTGAAGTTTGGCAGGGAGCATGCCGTCCAAGACCGGTAATTTGAAAGGCTTGAAACTGTTGATAGCCCATTACAGTTTCCTTCTACTAAGGAAATTTGCGATACCACAGCTCCTGACCAATTTGGCTAAAAGTTTTTATTCCCAAGAAAATTATTTAACTGTGATGTGATACCAGGACGCGGTTGCGTTATATCCAGCTCGTGTATATGCCGATGCCGATTCTACTACCAACAGGAGAACACAAGTCTTAAGTGTCTCATATAACAAAGCTTTAGTTTGGATTCTTTAAATTTCAGGCGCAATTCTCTTTCTCTCTCTTGCTAGTTCTCTTAATGGGTCATGGGGTGGGAGAAGAACTTCACCCGATTCCAGACAACATATTTTAAAGTGGTTTCCAAACCACCGACATTTTCTTTGCAAAATGGCCTTTTTATTGGAATTTGTTATCAGCAGCAGACAACCATAGGTCGCGGCCGATGGATTTCGAACCTCGAACCCTCGGGTTGGAAAGCTGTCTTACTTTCTCTTTTACTCCACGGACAACAATTAAATACTCATACATTTTGGGACTTTTCACCATTTTAAACCAATTTCCATACATTGTTGGTGTAAGCTTGTTGAGTTTTATTTTATTTGCGTGTGACAGATCATATATTTGATTCTCTGCACTCTTGTCTGAAAAAGAGACTGGGTTCATGAGGGGTTAATAGATTCGTACAAAAAATTCGCGGGCTGTATTAACCCAATTGTTACATTTTTTATGTAGGCATTTGTTTAGTACACTTAAACCTGACTTATTGTGAAATTGGTAGCCATATTGGAAGCTTACTTTATTGCTGGTTGTCGAAAAAGTTACACGTACGATTTTTTACTTATGGAAAAAAATTAGCAAATTGTTTGCATTAAATTTTGCGTTAACCCTGGAACAAAGTACCACCCCGAATTGAATGTGTTTTTTTGGAGAGTTTTATATGAATAAAACAAGTGTTGAAGATGACGCGTGCTGGACCCCCACCCCAACTCATCAATAACCAATGTGACACGGTCGAAAAAGTAAAGGAAATGATTTTGGACAATCACTATCAGAGAGATTGCTAATGATGTTGACATATCATTTGACTTGAAAATTTTTTCGGAGGTTTGGAGAATTTGTTTTTTGTTTTTGTTTATTGTGAATTGTCATGAGTCGCTGAACGAAGTCAAGGAATGCCCAGAACTTGCTAAACGAGCCATAACTGCTGATAAAAAATGACTGTTTCAGCAGAAGCAAGACCGAAAAAAGCTCATCAAGTTTGACGATTCTAATCGCTGCTTTTTTTGGCTTAGTTTTTGCCAATAAGGAGGACTACCAGAAAATTCTACGCCGTTTCCGTGAAGCAACCCGTAGAAAATGCCCGGACTCTAGTCGAAACCACTCAAAGCAATTGCATCACGATAACGCATTTGCTCACACTTAACTGCTTGCTTGTAAATTTATGGCCGAAAATAAGACCGTCTTGATATATCAATCTCATTATTCGGCCCCTGGAACTGCTTCCTCTTCCTGAAAATTAAAAAAAAAAACCACGAAATGCCAAAGTTTTGTCAACGTTGAGAAGATAAAGGCAAATTAGCTGAAGGAACTAAATACCGAAATTTCCGTTCCAGAAATACTTGGAAGATTTAAGAAAGCGCAGTCACAATTGTATTAATATAAATGCGATTCTTTTAGAAATTGTCGTAGTTCAATAGAAAAAAAAATCCGCGCACCCTTAAATATTCTGCATTGCTTACTTCTTGAAAACTTTTTTCTAAAGTTTCAAGAAAAGCATTTTACCGACAAACCGTTACAGGAGCTCACCATGCCATGAAGACAAATGACTTCCTAAACCAATTTCATTCCATTCAAAATTTCATATCAACGCCATTTAATTAAGTTTACACTTGTGATTAAGAAATTCAACTTTATCTTATAATTCAAAAGGAGTACACCTGTACCCTCATAATTTGTTAAATTAGTCTCCACTGTGGCACCCCAGGCAACCGTATACCATTATCGTTCATCAAAAACTTGTCTGAGCGCCACAACATAAATTTTTCCTTCAAAAATTAATGACGTACCATGACAAAGATCGACACTTCTTTCCATTCTCATTCTTTCTTCTCTAAACCAGCATTTCCTTTCGGAGGCGAAACCCTTATTTGAGTTAAATCCAAAAACACAATATAAATGACCATCGGTCTCGAGATTCTAGTAATTTAACCCTAGAGCGATGGTCTTTCGTTTAAAAGTAACAAACCGAAACCAACTTCGGTTGATCTTATCTGAACTACTATCCAACATCCCCGAGTAGCTCAACTTCTGTCTTCGGTCCTCTGTCCTCATTCAGCCCTCTTGGCCACCGTCTTCCATAATTCTTCTCCAGAATTGATAGGTCTTGATACCTTTTTAACTTGATCGCGCTTTTCCACTGCACCTCCATTGGATCTCCTGTGCTCTAACTATACGGCTATAGCAAGCTAACGTTAAGACTTAGCTGAATCCAACACGGTAATAAATGGATACGGCGCAACAAAAAAAAATTGGTTACCTTCAAGAGGATTGTATGCAGGCATACTATGTAGGTTTAAACGCGTGAGAAACACACCTGCCGGACCTCTGGCTGTGAGCCTTGTTTTAAGCAAAAGGTATCCAAGGGAAAAATAAATCGAGAAAAAGTGTCTGAAAAACTGAAGGACAGGTCAAGATAAGTGCTTAAGTGCGGAATATACAAAGATGCAGTCCAAGGAAAAGAGCCTGCGTTCAGTGTAAATCTGATTGTTTTCGTGTTGTTTCACGTAGGGATATATACGGGCGATCTGATTTGTGGTATAAGGTGTTCATTAGTTTATGGGAGAAATTACGATGGTAAAGGTACAGAAAGAGTGGAATATTATTGAATGAAGATCGTTGTAAGAATGCATATTGATATCTTATTAACTGAACTCCAATAAGAAGTTATGATTTTGGAGCAAAATCTTGATTTTATGTAAACCTACTATTCCCACATTATCGTTTCTTACAAAAAGTGCCGTCATACTTATGGACAAGGAAATCCTTTCTGATTTTTTTGTCTGACGAGCCATAATATTTCACCCTACGTAGGTGCAATTCAATATTTATAGAGTAACCCTAAAACCTTCAGTCGTTACATCCTTGATTAAAGGTATTTGGTCTAATTGTGATTGGTATTTCTCAAGCGGGGCCGACGATCATGAAACCTGGCCCGATTTATCTGTTAATGCATGGCTGCAGACCATTGGCCAAGACTAGATATGCTATTGGTTCGCACTTCCTAGATTACTGGGACAGCAATGGGTATTTATCGTAATTGTGTAGGCTTTGACCAGCGTGAGTCACATGCAGGCATCAAAATACTTGCGAAGTTGTGTGTGATGCGCGCGCAACTTACGTCTGATTACATAGGACTGAATTATTGAGATGTTACGTACCCTGGTCCGGATTCTGGCGATGATAATTTGTTCGGATGTTGATGACCAGTCCGGTAGTGATTGGTGGACAAGCTTAGTTAGCAACAAGCCTATCCATGCCATGTGTATCTAATTCTTCCTGGTCAGAGTGTAGTAGCTCTCCCCTTCCTCTCCATCTAGTTTCGCTTAATCCCAAGATATTTATTTTATAATGGGCCATTTCCCGCTCGACTTCCATGCTCTTCGCCTATCCACACTCGTCCCACTGAGTTCTCACGTTCCATAGCCCGATCGTAGTCCGTTGTTTACAGCGAAGATCGTGATCACAAAATCAGTACTAGACTTTTCTTGTAATTGTTGGCTTTCTTCCGATAAGAGAGTTATAGGCCTACCATTCTATCGCCGAAGGAGCGTCCTGGGAATCACCGAGAGTGTATTTGTATAGCGCGTGGGTGCTCTCTAAGAAAAAGGAGGAAGTTTTGCCACACTGACACAAGTTTTGCCACATCTGTCGTCCTCCTAATTACGTAGTAAATACATTTTTCATTTCAAAGTCTCGTATAATGAACAGTAGTAGTAGTGATCCTTCATAATTAAGGCTTTCGACAGAATTAATCACAAGATCCTGATGCACAAGTTGGTCCATTTACGTTTTTCTTACCAGTCTGGTGGTTCTATTTCAGGGTGCTCTTTCTAAGATGGTATACAACACCTCTTGCGTGAAACCAAGGTAGTCACCACAGGCCACTTCTCTTTATTTTTTTACTTTAATGAGGTATATTTTCATCCTCGGTTGGTTGGTTGATTGGTTAGTCAGGCTGTTCACTGCCGAAACACAAAATCCACTCAGACGCTATGACAGCCCATTCTGAATGCTCTCAAAAACAAACACAGCATGGTCAGAACTTGAAACCATGCAGATCTTTGTATAGGCAGGCGAGTATTTCTTCTTTTAAATCCGGCCATTCACAGAATAGACGCACTTTAGATTCAGTTTCTTCCTCATATGTCAGGGTAGATGTGAGAGTTATGCATATGTATTGAGCCTAGGCAACAGCCCACTGACCCATAAGTGCACACACGTACACATAAGCACCACTTCGTTGCCACATTGAGGAGACGATTACGTCTAGAGTTCCTGGTAGCGGAGGCCGACAAATTCAACTGCACTTTGGAATCTTTATCGTCGGTGCTGTCGGTGTCGTCTGTCACTAGGAATGGCAGGCCACAGATTTGCAGCAGTTTGTCCACGGAGCTTCTCTTCGCTTCAGTGTTGCTGCAAGTGCATGACTTTGCAATTCAAGTCCCCCGGGACTCTAAGCGAGTCAAAATCTGTGTGTTTCCATTTAAAACGTTTTTAGATGAGTACTTCCGAACGGCTCTTTGAAGAGGGCGTCTGATTTGCAGCAGGGGTTCCCGAAGTGAGGACTTCGACTTCGGTCCTACATCTATCTTCTGGTAACACTGAGACAATCATTTTCTAGTTTGATTTTTTGGGTTTGGCTAATTTTGTTAGCTCATTTCTGTTTAACTCTAGGTTTAGTTTCGCATTTTTTTCTTAAATTGTTGGGGAACTTCCTTAAAGCTGACATTCACTGAGAGAAATTTAAAAACTTGTTTGTATTTTCTTTGTTACAGATATCAATATATTTTTTATAATTATTAGCATTATATAACTAATAATACTAATCCTCTTACAATTGACAGATGAGTGCCTGCCCCATCTAGAACAAGCCAAGTACAGAATGCATTGCGGCTTCGGCCCGGTGAAGGTGTTTATCGGGACACCAAACAAATAAGCCCCAGTGATTCCAAGCTGGTGGAGATAGGAGATGTCGGCGATAGATCTGGGGCTCCAAGAGCACAGGCAGAATGTAGCCAAATAGGAAAGGCAGAACGTGCAAGCGCACCTGTTATGGAGGTTGATCCTGCAGGTAGTCCAGATGAATCTTGATTACAGTAAGCTTGCACTGGGGAGCTTATCCGCCTAAAGGGGGATAGCATAGACATTGCTTTCGTCTAAGAGCTTCGGGTCAAAATAGTCACAAACTCGGACTAAAGCACCAGTCGTACATCATCTTTTACAGAAAGGATGGAGGTATTCCGGGGACTTGCATCCTAGCCAAGGCACACATTAAATTATTTTTATTGTCCAGTTAGAGTACCGACGACTTAACTGTCATCCAATTACTGCATTCTACCCCCAGCAACTTGAGGTTCACACACTGGTGGACGCAGCTTTTAGGAAGAGACAGAACCTCCTTATAGGTTGTAATGGCAACGCAAACAATTCGGTCTGGATATGCTGGAATATAAATGATCCAGGTGAATCTCTTTTTATTGTTATACTTTAAATTAGTCAAAATATCTAAAGGTGGAGGACTGGGTCCTATCAGAGAAAAAGTCGTTTTCGGACCACTGCTGTATACCCTTCAAAATGAACTCCGGCAAGAAACTCTTTAGAAACCCAGTTAAAATGGACTGGGTGGAATTCAACAAGCAAATCAGTGACTGTAGCAGAACTGTTATTCAAGGCTTGTAGTGATACCTTTAGTAGATCCTCCAAGTAGTCTAGTTCCGCTGGGAGGATGAGAAATCTAGGTAGTTAGGACAGACTCCACGCCGTTCAATATGGCTAAGCATACTATAACGGCTGATAATTGGGCAGATTTAAAAAAAGGCCTCAACGAGTATAAAAATTCCATACGAGAAGCTATAAGCACCTCATGTCACAGTCCATGAGTTTGCAAGTGAGTCGGCTGAAAGGATTCTTGCAAATAGCCTATGGTTCCTATGCAGTAGAAGAGACCCTGGAGCGGCAGCCGAAATGGCATAACGACATGTTGAGTTGCCAGATTGGCAGACGCTCCCAAATCTTCAGTGTGTCAATTCTATTGTCATTCACGATAGAGTTAAATGAGCCATCAGCTCCTTTGAACTATACAAGTCACCAGGAAAAGATATAATTTTTCCCGTCATTTTTCACGAAAATTCAGCGATTAATTATTCCACTCTTATGCTCCTCCTGCTTGGCGACTGGTCAAGTTGATCTTTATTCCCAAGGCAGGTGAAAACGAAGAAATTACCGCTGGGGACTTCAGACCTATTTGCCTTTCCTAGTTTCTTTCAAAGATACTGCGGAGGCTTCTCGTGTGTTGTTATCACCCTTACTATGTCTCTTGGAAGTTAATAAGAACTTGGTTACCCCCGAATATGATGGGTTAAAAGTCATGGCTTATGCATATGACCTGGCCTTATTGGTTTCAGGAAAATTCCTAAGCACCATCAGTGAACTAATAAAAAGGGCTCTGAGTAATATCCATAAGTGGGCAGTCAACTGCGGCTCATCGGTCAACTCTGAGAAGACGGAATAAGTCCTCTTCACAAGGAAGAGAGTGATTAAATCCTTCCAAGCAAATTGAACGGGAGTACTTTGGCACTAACCAATCAGACCGGGTACTTAGGTGTCATACTTAAAAAAAATTACCATGAGGCTATGCTTAGCTTGGTAAGGAGAGATAGAGCAATCTGACAACATGCGGATTGTCAAGACGCCTGTGGCTAGCTTAGGACATTAAGAAAATGGCTTTTCTGCTAAGGGTCTACCACACCGATCTTCGAAATATAATGGCAGTCATTACTGGCCACTGTCTCTTCGGAATACACGCAGAACACTTACGCATCCCCACCAACGAATTTTGTAGAAGAGGATAAAGTGTAAAGCATTCCGCATTTATTCTGCAATTGCCAGGACCTGGCCAAGAGAAGGTACAAAACTGTAGCAGTGTACTCTTTCGGAGGATTGTTCGCTGTTTCTAACATAGGGCTGAAGCAGCTTCTCAAGTTTATTAACAATTGTGACTGGTTCTAAATAAACTGTAAACTAATATTCATGTGCGGTGTACAGGTGGTAACACAACTGATCTCCTTAGGGCTATGTGAGGCTGATCGGCTTTCCGATAGCCACCACCCAATCTGAAGTTCAAGGCAAGCTTATTTGTGAAGTTTAATTGTAATTATCGAAACTCGTGACTCAATTATTCGGGGATAAAGTTTGGTTTAAGTCGAGGTATGAGCGATCGAGAAAAGGTTATCAGATCCATCCTGTAGAATTCAGGGAGTGGATGACTTCTCCAATTTTCGCTGAAGCATGGGTTGTCGAATGCCCGATATCCTGCCCTGGCCAGTGCCGGACATTCGCTCAGGAAGTGGAGTATCTTCAACCCTGCAGCTTGGACAATATGCGTTAAAAGGGATGCCTAGCCTTGCGGCATGGTCGCCGAATGCCCGATGACCCGTGCACACCGACGATGTTCTGGTGACGTCCCTTCTGGTCATACTTAGGAGTTATCTTGTTCCTTTTATGTCATAATTCGATCATATCTTCCTAGATTAGGCGCTGGAGGTTAGTCCTCTCTTAAATCTACCGATGATATTCCTCTTAACGGTCCCAAGCGGAATGTGCACCATCTCCACAAGGGAGGCAGGAGGACCACAGCTCCGCTTAGCTAGCCCGGTTGCTCTGTCATTCTTCTTGATTTCTCTGTGTCCTGAGACCCAGATTAAGTTGATAATGAACCGGTCGCTCAGACGGGTTAGTTCTTCGTAGCATCTCTTTACCAATTTATATGTGGTAGTAGCTGAGTCAAAAGCCTTAATGGCAGCCTGACTGTCAGATAAGATAACGGCGTTGTGCCCTAGTGTTTCCTGCGTTAAGGTCTCGTACGCCTTCAGAATAGCACGCCACCTCTACCTAAAAAACGCTGGCGTAGTCTGGAAGTCTATATGACCTTCAGACCTTCAGCGATTCGGAGTATATTCCCGCGCCGACTCTGCAGTCCATTTTGGAGCCGTCCGTAAATATTTCTTATATCAGAGTTTCCCCACCTCACCGTCCCTTCACCCTTACTGGAAGGAATCCTGAGGGTGAAATTTTGTTGCTGAGACTCAGCTTTACAATGATATAGTCTGTTGTGAACAACCCCTAACCTGAAATAATTTTTTTGTACAAATTCATTCTACTAATTCCTTCTATTAGTAAAGTTGTAGCATCTTTTTCACTCGATAGCGACGCTGGGGAAGTTTCTAATTGATATTTAGGAGGTTGATTTAATTTAATTTTTTTAGAGAGACGGAGTGGATTTTTTAATTATATTTTAAAACCCCACGGGGAGACCTGGTCTCGAACCGTGGCATGGTGGTTGTGCCGCTCAAACAATTGATAACTCCGTAGTTGATTGACGTTGGTAAACTGGAGATATATCAATGGTTTGTGGGTTGATTTAATTCTTACAAAATAAATTGCAATCGATAGCTGCTTCATGAACAAATAACGAAGCGGGGGTTTTTATATTTACGTGTATAACAAAATTATTCAAGGTTAAGGATTGCTCTATGCACTTGGGGACGGGGATCTATTTTAACAAAGTGCTTTGGTGGGATTTTCTATATTTTAGCGTACTGGTTTCCGATGCACTTGTGGAGTGGGATTTGTTTTTAAAAGTTGCCTTTGAACCAGTAGATAATTATTTAAAAAATGTTTGCGGCTTTTTTCATATTCTGGTGTAGAGAATAATTATTTAATATTAAAGGTGGATCTAGGGGTGGTTTCCAATACACTTTAACTAAAAGTTAGTTTAGGATTAAAACTTAAAGGTATGTTTTTTACATTAGCTAGAAAGTGCGAAATAGAAGGTTTTTTTTTGCGGGAGAGGTGAAAATCTTCCAAAAGACACCAGACAGCCCGTGCCCTCCGGTAGTGTGAGATTCGTACTCACTAAAAACACCTCTCTGTGGATTAGCCGAAACACACCGCATAACCGGGTCCCTTTTCGTCCCCTCCCAGTCTCCCTTAGTGGGGGCAACTGAGTATCCAGTTATCCCACTGTCGCCACTAACCTCGGTTTCCTGGGTCACTGCTAGAATCCTAGCCTATCTGCATAAATCCATGTTTTCCCACCGTCTCCAGTGTTCCTTCTTGGTCCATGCGTTAATTTCAACCTTCACCCCTTTCCTGCCTACGGCATTGAAAGGTTTCAGGCGTAACGCTTTAGTCCTGAGCCAGGACAAGGAACCCCCTCCGGATTAACCACACCTAACCCTTGGGAAGGCAGATTTGCATCTTTTACTGGTGTGGGTATCGCGGAGATAGCCAACTCGTTAGAGTCTCCCGTCTCTGCACCGTCGCACCTGAGGAAGTGCTAGTTATTATT
This sequence comes from Leptarthrus brevirostris, assembly GCA_964036015.1. Taxonomy (NCBI): domain Eukaryota; kingdom Metazoa; phylum Arthropoda; class Insecta; order Diptera; family Asilidae; genus Leptarthrus; species Leptarthrus brevirostris. The sequence continues at coordinate 16,468,281 of OZ038373.1, forward strand.
TTGCCAATGGCACCCTCTTCCAGGACTGCTACAGCAATTTCAGCCGGAAGGTGCGAGCCAACCTCCATAGCCTTCGAAATTTAATTTTCCCAAAGCTGCTACTGTTGTGTTGTGGGTACCATGGGAATAGCCAACCTGTTGGGGTCTACCATACAATCCACCTCCACTCCCACAGAAGCGCCCGAGGAAACGCCATTCGTGACCCAATTACCCCTGGGTCCTGCAGAGAGGACGACAACACTGCAGACTCCCTTGGAGTTAGGGGGATTTTTCAAGAGGTTATCTCCTCCCGCATTAGTTTTTTTTTTTTTTTTTTTGTGCGGGAGAGGTGAAAATCTTCCAAAAGACACCAGACAGCCCGTGCCCTCCGGTAGTGTGAGATTCTTACTCACTAAAAACACCTCTCTGGGGATTAGCCGAAACAGACCACATAACCGGGTCCCTTTTCGTCCCCTCCCAGTCACCCTTAGTGGGGGCAACTGAGTATCCAGTTATCCCACTGTCGCCACTAACCTCGGTTTCCTGGGTCACTGCTAGAATTCTAGCCTATCTGCATAAATCCATGATTTCCTACCGTCTCCAGTGTTCCTTCTTGGTCCATGCATTAGTTACATCATTTACCCCTTCACTGTCTACGACATTGAAGGGTTCCAGGCCGTAACGCTTTAGTCCTGAGCCAGGACAAGGAACCCCCTCCGGATTAACCGCAGCTAACCCTACGGAGGGCAGATCTGCGTAAATCCATATTTTCCCACCGTTTCCAGTGTTCCTTTTTGGTCCATGCGTTAGTTACGACCTTAATCCATTCTCTGCCTACGGCATTGAAGGGTTCCAGGCCGTAACGCTTTAGTCCTGAGCCAGGACAAGAAACCCCCTCCGGATTAACCGCAGTTAACCCTTTGGTAGGCAGATCTGCATCTTCTCCTAGTGTGCGTATCGCGGAGATAGCCAACTCGTTAGAGTCTCCCGTCTCTGCACCGCCGCACCTAAAGAAGTGCTAGTTGCTATTATGCCAATGGCACCCTTCTCCAGGACTGCTACAGCAGTTTCAGCCAGTGGAAGCGAGCCAGCCTGCATAGTCGCCACAGTTCCTTCGAAAGGTAATTCTCCCAAAACTGCTACTGTTGTGTTGTGGGTACCGTGGGTATAGCCAACCTGTTGGGGTCTCCCATACAATCCACCTCCACTACCACAGAAGCGTCCGAGGAAAACGCCATTCGCGACCCAATTACCCCTGGGCCCTGCAGAGGGGACGCAACACTGCAGACTCTCTTGGAGTTAGGGGGATTTTTCAAGAGGTTATCTCCTCCCGCATTAGAAGGCTTCAACTCGTCCGTCCATTCTCCAGCAACCTCCCGCATTAGTTACTTGGCTACATTCTAGGATGCATTGCCCGGTTGCTACCACTTGGAGGTGCAACTAACACTTGAGAATATCCAGATGAGGATTTCCTTATCCTAGAAGGCTTCAACTCGTTCGTCCATTCTCCAGCAACAAATTTTTAGAGTTGCTTTGGGGGTAGTTTGCGATCAAGAGAGCGTTGGTATTATTTTGAATGAGTTCGCCATATCCAAATTACTCGGGTGCCAACTATAAGCAGGGTTAAATAAATTTAGCTTAGCTTAAAAAAATATTTTTAATGTTTCGTTCATTTAGCGTTCAGTTTTAAATTGTAAGCCTTTTGTAAAATAGAATGTTGATATTGAGTAAACATAGAAAGCGCCTATGTCGTAATTATTTATTTCGAAAGTTATCAAGTAAGGAAAGTGTAAAATCAACACATTTACCTTCTCTTTTAATGGAAACTTCAATTTCTTTATCAAAGAAACTGCTATCACAAAAACAGGGTCAATACCTAAAACAGTTCCGTTCTGCCATCATAACTCCATCCTCTGCAGTATAGTGTTAAGCGCGATAGCCAGATGCTAGTTTGCTTTCCACTTTGCATTTCCTGTACTTCGTGGTTTCTGCAAATTGCATTTGGTTTACCTTTCCGGGCATTCATTAATATCCCCACACATTGGCACAAAAAAAAAACACCAATTCAAGGTGCAGATTTTATGTATCCACCATATCTGATGGTTGTCAACCATCCAGTGAGCCAGCCATCCAGTAGTGCACGTATGACCCACTTCGCAAGACATGAAACCCAATCTTCTGTCACTGGAATAAACATGAGAGCAAAGACTTTGACAAACAACCGGACTAGCCATCACCAGTAATAGGAATAGAAACATCGGGAGGTACTCTGACATTATTGAGTTACCATGGCACCCTGTGACCCTCTATGACTACGAAACGGTGCAATATGAGAACGCTATGGCAATCACCACTGATGTTTATGTGACATCGTCAATATTTGCATATGCATACCGTGGCCAGGTATGGAATGGCTAAATGACTTCGAAGTGTCTTGTGCTTTTAAGTGCAGCTAAAAGATTTTTACGTAACCTGGCCATTACCGACCGTTGAGCTTTGTCAGACATTTAAGATGCCGCGAAGTATTTCATCAAATGAACGGACTCACATTAGTCGTCAACGACGACTCTTGGCGGTTTCGTTGCGTTACGTTAGACGACAGCCCAGAGAAGAGGAAAAGGTTTCCTTACCAGGTAGTACTATGATTCGCACCTGCCGGATGAGGTTGGCAGACCGAGAATCTGATACGTGTGTCGAATTTGTGCGGGCCGCAGACTGTATAGAGGTCGGATTTGTTTGTGATGTATGCGCGCGCAGATGATTTCTGTCCCCCCTTGTTGGGCTTTTCGACATTTGAATTTTCAGTTCAGACCGCAAAAGTCTTTTTCTTTTGTTTTACGACTTTTGAAATGTCAGTAAGCCTTTGTTGGTTCTCCATTGAGAAATGTGTTTCCTTTCTTGTTTTACTCTTTCATGTTTCAGTTCGTTCTCAGGTTTCGTTTTGTTTGCAATCAGTCGGTTTCGTAAAGAAGAAAAGTTCTAGGAAATGGATTTTAACGAAATCTGGGATGAGTTAATTTATGACAATCGAGATGAAGATATCTTTTCAGAATTTACCTGTCGGGAATTAAATTGTTTTGACTTTGCCGTGATTTTCTGAGAGATCATCATAAAACTTTTTTTTTAGTCAATCGAAATGAAAAAGTTAGAGAGCTTTTAGCCTGGAAATTAGTACATTGTGCGAAGACAATGGTTTTGTTCTTTCACTGGCCGTTATTGTTATATTGCGGAATTTATAACTATCATAATTAGGTTTAATTATGATAATTGCTGCTTATTATGGGAAAAGAGAAAACGGTGTTTGTAATTTAGTAAAGTGTGAGCAACCTGGCTTTGTAAAGCTGTAATTCATTTATTTTATCCTCTGCCATGAGAAAAACGATACATTAAAACATTGTTATTACCTTGGTACCGCTTTACAAATCTGCATTTCTGTTAGTTACCAGTTTTCTAAACGCAATTAAACAGTAAAGGATATGCCTTCCTTTGAACTTAATTTATTTTCTGAGATGCTACAAGGCTCTATTGTACGGCCACTGATGTTTATCGTATTAATAAACGATTTGCCGAAAGTGTTTCAAAATGTAAGCCTAATTCTCTGTTACGACGACATAGTTGCAATTTAGGTTAGGTTAGGTTAGGTTAGGTTAAAGTGGCTGCCTAAGAAAGGCACACTTAGGCCAAAGAGGCCCATTGTGATACCACGTTGAGGCTACAAAAATTTTACAAACCCCCATAAAAATAACCTAAGAAATAAGAGGGTGGACAGGTTGCCCCCTGTGCACCGAGCTAGTGCCTTGTCAGCATTGGAACCAGTTCACGGGAAGTGAAAATAAATTTGACTAGGTTGGGAAGGGTGTAAAGCCTTAATTCGTCGTCGGGAACCATTTTGAACTCCTGATAAATCGAGCCAGGTCGGCGAGATAAAGGCTAGTCTCGGTCCGATCTCGCTCTCGGCTAGATAAAAAAAGGGGGAATTTCAGTGGGATAAAGGGAAACGAGGACACGTGATCTATGTATATATGCATTTGCTTCTTATTCTCCTAACCAAACAAGGGGTCAAGCTTTGGCCATATCTGTCGATTAATCAGGCAGGTGTTTTTCTCCTGCCAATTAGTATTTACAATCCTGAGAGACTCCTGTGAGAGTTCCAGTTTACATGTGGCCAGCGGTTTACCCAGCAGGTGGTTAATGTCCGAATCAGGACGAGTCGTACCGGTTTGTGCTAGTTCGTCGGCTCTGCAATTTTCCGGAATATCACTATGTCCAGGCACCCAGATGAGCCGTACTTTCAGATGCTCAGCTATGTCGTTTAGTGCCGAGCGACATGTTATAACCGTTTTGGAGGTGGTGTATACTCCCGAGAGGGATTTAATAGCGGCCTGACTATCTGTGAAAATTAATATATTGTCTGTAGGTAGCGTTAGATAATTCAGGCGGTCCGCAACTACTTTTGTCCAATAATTCAGAAGTTTGTTGAGGTAACGTAAATAAAGTTTTGAAATGAATATTTAATAATGCACGCTTGCTTACGATATCTTCGTACTAGTAAGTTCCAGGCAGGTTCATAATTCGCAGAAATGATTTGCAGATGCCTAACTAAGTGCTCAGCTTCTCCAGATAGATTGCTGTTCAAATAATGAAGCTTTTGCACTGATGATTAAAGCCTTGTTGTTATTTATTAATGAAACGAAAAGGTCATGTAATAATTTCCATGACTTATATTCCCCTGAAAACCTAAGCAGATTTATTCTTGGAAGCTGAAGCTCACTACTTGCCTGAACATGAGAAGTCGTACCTTGAATACCGGACTTCGACCCAATTTGAATTTCTTCTAAACGATCTGTGATTGTTCCAAGTATGTCGAAAACCTTAAAGTTTATCTTCAATAAAATACGGGAGATTCTTGTGAGTATTTGGATCAAATATTCCTAATATCTGGCTATGAGTTTCCTTGAATTTCTCCAATTCTGATTCGATACCTTCAAATCGCTTATTTAAATACCCTGGACTAGATTTTGAATTTATTATATTTATTCAATTGCATTTTTTTACACGCAATTAATGAATTTAATGTAATAGTACTTACATTCGCCTATCGAAGGACCAAAAAATGTATTGGTAATGTAGAGGGATAAAATTCTATTTCACCTGCAGTGAAAATCCAATATTCCAAAAACGTACGCTGGTTTAAAGCAAACACTCCTTTTAAATTCACTATTATAATTACTATTTAAATTCACTATTCTTTGCCGCTGGGCAGAATAACTCTACGCAACAGCCTTTAGTGTCAGATCTGGAAAATCGTACTGTTGATGAGGATCAGTTTTCATTCAGGTGTGTTGATGCTAGTGAGGTACTATCCGCAATCCATGGCGTCAGGTCCACAGCTGTTGGGCCAGATAACATTTGTCCTCGATTTATTAAAATCATTTGCCGTGCATTCTGGATATTATAATGAATGTGTTTAATGCATCTCTGACTACATCATCCATTGTTTTGCCCATTCCCAAGACTCGTACTTCTTCTGAATATACAGGATTTCCGACCTATTAGCCTGCTATGTTTCCTTGGGAAGGTGTTAGAAAAATTAATGCACGCGCAAGTGGCCTCATATATAAGGCAAAAAGATCTTTTGTCTGGCTCGCAGTCCGGGTTTGGGGCACGTCATAGCAGTGAAAGTGCCGTCTTAAAGGTATTATCCGATATCACTGATTCTATTGATAATGATAATATGGCTGTCCTTGTATTGCTGGATTTTAGTAAGGCTTTCGACTCAGTAAATCATAAAAGGCTACTTGAAAAGCTTCTAGGGTACTTTCACTTTTCATCTTCAGCTATAAACTTCGTCAGTAGTTTTCTATCGTGTCGTAGTCAGTCTGTCAGGGTTGGTAGAAACGTTTCTACGCCTCTTCCTGTAGCCTGTAGGGTACCTCAGGGATCAATACTGGGCGCTCTTCTTTTTTCCCTTTACATAAATGAACTGCCAGCAGTTTTGGTTGACTCTAAGGTTCACATGTATGCCGATGACGTCCAACTCTACCTTGACAGACCAATAGGACTTCCTGAGGATTGTATTTGCCGACTTAATGAGGATATAAGGATAATTACTGAGTGGGCTGAACGTAACCAGCTTATACTGAACCCAAAGAAATCGACCAATATGTTAGTGCATAGGTCAAGCTTGGATGTGACTGATATTTCGCCAATTGTGTTAAACGATACTGTCTTACCCTTTGTCAGCTCTGTTAGGAATTTGGGTATTCAGCTCAATGACCAACTCACTTGTTGCAGTCACGTTTCAAGTGTTCTGGGAAAGGTGTATGCTTGTCTGCGACAATTGAAAATGAGTGCCAAATTTGTATCTAGTGACTTACGTCTGAGACTCGCAAAGGCCCTTGTGCTACCACACTTCAACTTCGGAAGTCTAGTTTTTTCTAAGCTTGATGGTGAATGCAATACTTGATGGTGAATGCAAAACTAAACGTTGCGTTTAATGACACCATTCGTTACATCAACGGACTTCGTAGGTTCTCCCACATCTCACCATTTATCAGCTCGTTTGTTAGATGATCACTTGAAATTTATCTCACACGAAAAAGGTTAAAGTTTTTGCACTCTTTATTACTTTCAGAGAGGCATCCTACTTATTAGATCATATTCAATTTCTGTCATCAGATCGAAATCGAAACATATTACTGCCACGTTTCACACAAATTGGTAAACGTTCTTACTTTGTGCAGACAATACGCAATTGGAATTCTTTAGCAGTCACTGTACAACGCACAAGTTCTCCTGCAATGTTCGACAGGCTTCTCGGTCTTGTATTTAAATCTTAAAATTAGTTTACGTGGATTTTCGGGCTGCACACTGGCGTATCTCATTTGTTTGCATATTAGAATTCACATTTTTAGGATAATTTTTCTTATTTTTCTCTCTATAGTTTATTTCTTATGCTTTTCTTGCTTTAAATGTATTCTCTAGTTAATTTTTTAGGATAATTAGTTTACTTCTTTTTTTTATGCTTTTCTTGCTTTGTATAGATTTTATATTTGTTTTCTTTTCTCTTTCTTTCTCTTTCAAAATTAGCTCTTTACGTACACAAACTAATCAAATATCATATCCGCAATTATTTTGTACTATTATAAGATTGAGGATCTTTTGTACTAAAACCAGTCATAAATTAAATAATAATAATAAAAAATGTGAGCAACTTATTTAAAATTACATTTCATGCTTCAGGTGCGTAATGTTAAGAACTCTAAATTCAAGTTCTGGTAAATGATTTGCTTAAAACTGTTCCAAGCTGATAACACATGATGCAGCCGACAAGCGTTACATCATCTCTCATTTCATCTTCTTGCAGATCCGCTAACGCATGAATAATTAATGTTGCCAGCTGTAGACCCGGTAGGTAATGGTGATATAATTTTCAACCAATCGCTAATTATTTTTTTCTTTCAGGAGTGTATATTGATGTGTGTATTGATCTACATTAGGAAAGATAAATATTTGTATTGAACAATTGGCTTAAACCTTATCTTTTTTCTAGTTTCAAGTCTCAATCTCCAACACCAACAGTATAGGCGATGTTGGGTACGGCTGATTAATATTATGACAATATCCTCCAAATTCTTGACACATTACTTCAATACGTACGCCCTATTTTTGCATTTCTTCTTCTTTTTAGTACACTTAATAAGCGTTTAGTAAGTAGTCTCACATGTTAAGCTTGTCGTAGCATTGCACAGCTAAGAGAAGCTTTAAACCACAGTACTACCTTGTTCTTATGTACTATTGTTCACTCTTAGTAGTACTTGATCCCCAAGTTATTTCCATCAACCAAAGGTTTTTGAACGATTTTTCCATTCTTCAGTGTAAAATTCTTTCCATATAAGAAAAAAACTGAGCCCTATTTAGTGGAGCGCCTGGAGCGTTAAAAACGTTAAAACCTCGGATCTCTCAGGGACCGGATGAAATTAAATGATTTTTGCGGGAATGTGTTTTGAATAACATAAATAAAAATCTCTACTATTTAAAGAAAAAAACAATTATTTAGAAAATATTTGTTTATTTATATATTTACATTTTTTCAAATATCATCTTCTATTTCATTTATTTGAATCATAGGCGCTGTATTTAAACAGCTGTCGTCGTTGCACTGTAGGCATGCTACACTACAGTATAATCCACTTTTCCGGCATCCGCATGCAGCTCCACATCCCTTTTTGCAATTGCAAAATAACATTTTTAATAAATTTTCCGGAGCAGGTAATTGATTCATAGTTATTGGATGATAGATATTATTGGAATAGTTCCATCCCCAATTTTCGATGATTAAATCATTCCCTAGCCATATCTGGTAAATCCGTTTTAAGTGTTCAAATTCTGCATCAGATGTAGGAGGTAACGAAGATAAAAGAACACTTCTGTCTATGGCAGTTGCTTTGATGAAAGAATTGAACCTAAATGTATTCAAATCTGTAATTTTTGCCGAAGCACCATACAGACACAAAATACATGTAATACCAGCTTGAAATATATTATTTGCATCTTCATTTACATTTTTAAATACTGCTGCTGAATTATGTAGATCATTTCGCTTCTCGAAATTTTTGGCAAACTTAATTTTTCCTTTATTGTAAAACGCTGAAGTAGTATCACAACCCGTGAAAGCATGTAAGAATAGAATATGTTCTTTACATGCTGTAGAGATTTTTCTAAACTTTTCGATGAAAATATTTGTTGGTTAACTTTGCCTCGGGATGGTTTTAGAAAATATATTTCACGTAGGTTCCAATGCCGTTAACACAACCAAGACGTCAATGTCTTCTGAAAATACAAAAACATTTTTAGATTCTAAACATCGTCATGAATTTTTATTTTATTATTTTTTGCCAATAGAGAATTTATTTTATCTTTTCTTAATAACTTCAATTCGCGTTAATTTTTCCCTTCGGTTTTCTTCATTACTTTCAAACCTTCTGCAAAAGCATCGTAACAATTTATACTTTTCTCTCAGGAAAAGGACTGTGTTGTTTGAAAAAGTCTACCAACATTTTTACATCGATATCATCCCATTCTATTATAGCATCTGTTGAATCACTGTGTTGATGACTTTTATTGAAAGATATGTCACAAAAATTTTCTATGCATTCAATAATATCTTTACTATAAATAACTCCTCTGATCCATTTATATACTACACTTTCAGTGGCACCTCGTTTAAAAGGACCTCCTTTTAAGGCTCATTCCTTTCATCCAAGTCTGCTCAATAGTCAGATCACTTGCAATACCGGAAAAAAATATCCGATCTCCTAGATGTGAAATATCCTCCTGTAAATTTTTCGAACTCTGTAGGATCCATTTTAAACTGTAATTCCTTCATATCTTGCAGATAAATTTGTGCAGCCTTCGCATAGGGAAAATGCCCTGATGCGTGGAATAGTGGAATCATCAGCTCAATACTATGTAAATGTAAATTCCAATCCCCCATACGGTCGGCAGCAATGAAGTCTTTCAATATTGTAACCATTCGAAAATAAGTAATCCCTAGTTTAGATGTTTTATTTTTAGTTTCAAGCTCAACTAACTTATTTTCAAAAAATTTACTCAGCTTTTGAAATCCTTGGTTTTCTGTTATTTCAGTATAATTGAACATTTCAAAAATCATAGATATTTCTTCGTCATTTAATAAATTTAGAAAATCCGCATTATACTCCTTAAGGGGGTCGTCTACCTTCGAGCCGAGAATTTTAGCCTATTTTTGGGAATGGATTGCAAAAAAACTACTAAAGATATTCACGTCAATTAACATTTTTTTTATTGTTACATGCTTTTTCTAATCAATCTTTCAATCTATTCTAATCTATTTTTCATTTGATAATAATTGCATCTGCGACCTTGGAACGTCCTTGACCTCGACGCTGCAGAAATGTCATTAAGAACTTTGTGGTAAGACTTTGGCCATTTAAATTGTCTGAAACCAATAAAATGAAATATGTCTGTAATCTCTGTTATATTGGCTATGTTTTCCCAGAGCCGATTTTTTTTATTGTAAAATGTGTTTAAATTACGCAATTGTTTTCGAAAAAATTAAATTTTTGTCCTATTTTTTGACCTTCTAGAGCCTGTTACAATTCAACAAAGTAAAAATTTGAAAATCGCTTCTGGGAAAACATAGCTACAGTGAAGAGCAGAACTGTAACAATCAGTTGTACCTTTTATGATTGGGGTTCCTGGGAAAGAGAAATAAAAGCCCAATTCGAATGAAATTATCAACATACATTTTTTAATCCATTATAACTTAAAAACAGTTAACAAAAAATATATCTTAATTCCTAAGAATGTTTTAAGCCTATGTCAACTTGATTGTATCCAATGTTACAGTTTTGCACTTCGAAAAAAATAACATCTTTTATAAAAAATCAATAAGAAGTCCAGAAGCCTTTGGCTTTTGAGAGTTCCTTTATTCTTGTGGTCATACTACCGTAGAGATTTTCGATAAATCGCGTAGGAATACTGCTCCAAATATCCTGAACACGATCCCATAAATCATTTATGCCAGCCGGTGGCTCAGCATATATTGCTAGTTGGTTTTTCACATAAGCCCATAAATGTTCTATGGGATTCATGTCAGGACTTTAAGCAGGCCATGACACCGTCAAAAATATTTGCTTTTGAAGCCAATCTTTAACAATTTTTGAAGTGGTCTTCGGGTCTCCGTCTTGCTGGAAAATCGCTTTTCTCTCGGGAATGCGTAATTGACACAGAGCTCGGGGCAAATTTGCCTGAAGAATGGCCAAATACTGCTCCTTTCATATAATCCAATCGATTTTCACCAGTGTTCCAACACCCTTGCTGGTGATTCATCCCGAAACCATTATGCTTTCACCGACGTATTTCATGGTCTATTTAATTTTATTAGGATGCAAAGCGGTGGGAACTCTGCTCCAGTTCCAGCTTCTTCCGTCCGATTCGAAGCGATTAATTTGGGTCTCGTCAGACCAAATAACCTGAAAAATTAGAAGAATTCTTCACTCTTTATATTCAGGCTGCTGATAATCATTATCTTACCTGCTTCCAATCGGTGACAGTCCAATTGCTATTTTTTATTTAAATTTTCCTTTCGCGCCTTGCGATTTTTTTTAGTAAATCGCCGGTTTTTTCATTTTCTCTGCAGCTTTCAGTCCAATTCTCTTCAAAGAACGCCGAACTGCCCACTGCGAAGCCTTCACCTGTAGTTTTGAAGCAGCTTCTCTTGGAATTTTTTCGGCGCCTGAGGTTAAAAGTTGATCTAATGCCCGGTCAGCGGTTGCTCGGTCAGAGATTAACCTTGGTGCACCTCAACGTTGCCCACTGGGGGAAATTCTATTCTAATCACGAATTCTTTTAACTGACTTTTGGCTCACCTTGTGTTTTCTCCCAATTTTTCGAAGCGATTCACAATTTTTCAAATCTTCGATAATGGCACGTATTTTTTCTGTATTTATTTTTCCCATTTTTCACTCCACTGCACACTTTGTCACTAAACAGCGTGAAATAATTTTAAAATTACGCCATTGCTTAAAAATCTGCCTGGAGAACTGAAAATATTTCACAATTTTAATGGAGAGCAAAACTGTATCACTAGACTCATACCAAAAAATTGCTTTTTCTATCAAGGTCAATTTATTCTAATGGTTGCACTCATTCATTTTAGTTCAAAATAAGAATCAAATAAAACCAAATGACAGAGAAAATCGAGGAATTTTTCGTTTTAGGGAACAATTTAAATAAGCAGACGTAATATTCAATTTCTTTGTTACAGTTTTGCTCTTCATGTATATGTTTATTGAATTCTATCAATATTTCTAGAAGAAGTCATACCACAAAGTTTAAAAAATGCAACTTTTGGGAAACCACGCTTAAAGATAAATGACAGTGTAAAACATGATTTGAGAAACTTGCGTTTTAATCGGCAATACCAGGGCCGTAGAGCTCCCCTTCCTTGTCACGGAGATGCTCCTGGTTTGCCAAAAATCAATTGTAATGCCTTACGAGAAAGAGTTTATTCCTAAAACAGTGACGAAGCGGTCTTGTGCCGCTTCGGCGCTCGAAAAGCGCGTGGGTGGCAATCGTTCCGGTTGCATATACGTACGAAAGAAAGCGTATTTCAAAAAATCCCTCATATGGCGTGTTCCTTATAACATCTGCATTCAAAATATGCAAAAAAAAAAAAATCGATTTTTCCAAACCGCAACCCCCTTAAGATCTTCAAAAATTAATTGTGATAAAGCTTGCTGCAATAAAGTATGAGCACGTACTGCTCTAGCATACGCACGTCCAGACGTTATGTGATCAATCGTATTTTCAGCCTAAATGGTAGAAAGAATTTCTTTTATCCCACTTCCAGCCATAATATAACCAATAGATCCCATGTAAGACATAACAGTATGAAAAGAGCCCAACCTTACAACAACTAATAGTTCATCTGATAAACACACAGCAGAAGCTATATCGCGTGCTTTCATGTACAGAGGTTAGTCGAACGTTAAAATGCATGCTCTCATATTTAACTCTTAAGCATTATCAATAGAAGTTGGAAAGATGTTCGTCTTTATCTATTTAAGTAAAATTTAATGTATAACTAAAAAAAAATATGATTTCAAACAAAATATTATGCTCCAATATTAATTTTTCATATTTTTTTGTTTAAACAATGAAAAAATTAATTGCACAATATAATATTGGTAGAAGTTGCAATTTAGAGTATAAAAAACAAAATCCCGTTGGATACATGTAAATTCATTCAGTCCCCGAGAGATCCGAGGTCAAAACCCCCGGGCGCTCCACTAATTACAATATGTCGCCAACAGATCCAGCAGAGCGAAGAGCCAAATGGTCTTCACAGACTCGGCTACAGTAACGGAAAGATGAGCTAGAGTTATTATTTTTTATATTTGCTATATCACCTAAAAATGGCTTTTTGGTATGAGCTTTTATATAAATCTATGTCTATGCCAATATCTAGTATAATTTCAGTATATGGAACAAGTTTATCGGCATTTTTTTTTCCAAAGTGGAAGTATGCAACATCGCCACTGATCTTATAACTCTTTTTTTTCAGTTAATTTTAACACACTTTTTAATGACGAAGGTAAATTTAACGTTTCTTCTCTTAATAATTGCAAAAGAGCTTCAAAGCTTTCTCTGGGGGTTAGGAGGGTTTATTCGTTGTACCAATGCCTTAATTTTTCTATTTTATCTTGCATACCTAAACTATTTGAATCAATTGTGTGCAGCTTATGGAGCGTTGTATTGGCTTGATCTCTCCCAATCAGCACGGGTTCTTGCCCGCTAGATCAACGACTACTAACTTACTGGAATTTACCTCCCACGTTATTTCTGGCCTCCAGCGAGGCTTGTACACTGACTGTATATACACGGATTTCAGTAAAGCCTTTGATAAGCTCCCTCACTCCGTAATTATATTTAAACTCGGGAGGTTGGGTTTCCCCCCTGTTCTTCCTGACTGGATTTCTTCCTATCTACGAGACAGGACATATCGGGTGTCGCTCCGTGGCTCTACCTCTAAAATCTTCAGAGCTTCATCTGGTGTACCACAAGGCAGTCATCTTGGCCCTCTACTATTCGTTCTTGCCATTGACGACATTGTCCATCTGATCTCGCACTCTAATGTTCTAATCTACGCTGATGACATGAAGATCTTCTCTTATGTTAAGGATGGTGCGGACGCCGCCCTTATTCAAATGGACTTAGATACGTTTCTTGAGTGGTGCGAGCATAATGGCTTACACCTCAATTTTGAGAAATGTGAGGTTATGACCTTTTCTCGGAGCCCTAATCCACAAGCTTGGGATTATAACTTCACGGGGAATGGTCTCCGTCGCGTACTGTCCGTAACCGACCTTGGGGTGAAACTTAATAGGAAACTTGACTTTACTCTGCATATCAACTATATCGTGTCTAGAGGTTGTTTAGTCCTTGGCTTTGTTAAGCGTTGGTCTAGAGAGTTCTCGGATATACCAACATTGATTCATTTGTACTGCTCTGTAGTTAGACCTATTCTTGAGTACATATGCATCCCAGGTTTGGTCCCCCTACTACGTTGTTCATTCCAAGCGTATCGAATCGGTGCAGCGTAATTTTCTTAGATTTGCGCTAAGAGTGCTCCCATGGGACGATCCGTTCAGACTCCCGCCTTATACCGATTGCCTCCGGTTGCTCGGTTTGCCCTCGCTTGAGAAAAGGCACAAGTTCGCTGACTTGGTCTTTATTCACCAGCTCTTGAACTCTAATATAGACTCAGGTTCGCTTGTTAGCAAAGTTTCCTTCAGACAGTCTCAATATAACCTTCGAAGATTTTCTTTGTTGCATGTTGAACCATCTAGATCAAATTATGGCATGCATGAGCCTATTAATCGTTTATGTAGGGCTGTTAATGCATGTCCTAATTTTGATTTAACTCTCAGCAAGGTGTCGTTTAAGAATTATCTGTTGTCTGTGCTCATGTGAAATTTCTGTTTTGCATGTTGTGTGCTGGGTTCCCTTATTTGTTTTGTTCCTGCTCCTTTCATTTACTTATTATTTGTTCCTTTGTTGGTGTGGGAGCCTCATTTCATCGTTTTGATGGAATAGGTGAATTTATTCTGGGCTCCTGCCTAAGAAGTGTGCCTTCTGTGTTAGAAGGGTTAATTCTATTATTATTATTATGAAGGTGTCAGTGTTCATTACATATATATTTTCATCACCACCCTGATCGTGTAAATGTTCCTCCACACTTTCAAAGTTTTCTTCTTTATTTTCAATCAGTTAGTTTTGCGCGTTTATCTTCTCCTCTTTTTTTATACTTTAGTCTTTTTATTAATTCTTCCCTCTCCCTTTTTACTAATCGCCGAAAATGTCGTTGGCTTATACCTTCTCTGTTCATTGATTGTGCTTTCAAAAAAATACGTCTCTCACCTGAATCTAATTCTAAGGATAATGAAAACAACTCACATAATGTTTAATGCGCACATGTTTATATCTGCAGCCAAACTAAAATTCCAAGCATGACTAACTGAGTAAATCGCTCAGTTAACAAAAATGCTTCCTTTCTTCATTACAATGGGTTATTTCTCTACATCCCTCCTTGCACTCATATATAGACATTCAGTCGTTTAGGACATAAACCACCAGGGAAAGTTTAATATATTCCTAAGATTCATTCATTCAAAAATTCACATTTACTTTGATGTCCATAAACAACTTAAATTAGCACTAGCGAACTATTTTTAAATCAAATCATAAAAAAGTGAAACTAAACAGAATTTCGTCCAAACTTTAATATAGACAGTCACCCGGAAGAGCTATAAATCTTTTCGAAACAAAAAATTATCATCTCCCGACAGGTCAATGTTTCTGAATATCTTTAGTCAGTCCAATAGATTGTTCAATTATAAGTCGTACAAAAAAAAAATCGAATATTAAATGTAAATTACTAATTAATACCAATAACGACGTTCATTAGTGTGCATGATGTATTTCTTGGAATAAATTAATAACAATATTCCCCAGACTCTACGTATTTTCCATAAGTTTCGAAAAACAATCTCCCAAGAAAAAATCCAATTAATTAAAAAATCTTTTCAACCAAAGATAACACTATTCAAATATAACACATGTCTTGAGCTAATATAATCAGCTACCGGTAGAGTTGCCGACAACGTGCATGCCAAAAGAGCAAGGCATTTTTTTCTACTTTGCTGGTAGTTTTCCCATGAACCCAGATATGATAAGACATCTTTAAGATTCATTAAAAATGGATCTGGTGGATTCACTTCAAGTTCTGTGGTGATAAACGGTATACACATGAAAGCGGCAAACAGTCTTTAAAAATAAAAATAAAAAATGAGACCACTCAACACTCCTTTTATCCCATTAAGTGCCTAATGATGAGGATTCAAAACAAGAAATCCTACGAAGGGATGATGAACACCGGTACCCGCACTACAAGGATTTTGAGTGGAGGATAGCTACAAGCGGTTGCTTTCGTAATTCGATAGTGTTACAAATATGAACAGTTCACCCAGAAAACGCAACATATAGCATCCACCCCAAAAGCAAGGGTGGTTTAAATTTCACATATGGTCAATCTGGGACCAGATATTTGAATATCTAACTATGCACAGCATATCTGTGTATATATTTACACACTATCCACCCTTTCTCGAGATTAAATTTAGTATCACTAGAGCCATCTATGATTCGGATATCAGAACATCGTGTACTCTTCGAAACAACCCCACTTTATGTCACAAACCTGAGAAATCATGTTTTGTTTCCTTCTTTTCTACACAAACGAATTGATTCTATCTCTCTTGTGGACTCACTCACTTTGGAAGTGAGAACCTGATTCCGATATTCAAACTCAACAAGACAAAAGAGTAAGAAACTCAAAAATTTGTGGTACCCGTAAATGTTGAGCCAAAACTCTCAACATTCTACACAACCTTAAGCTCTGGCCACACAGGGCCACCAGCTGTAAATCTATGAAACCGAGTTATCTTGCGGAGCCGCATTTCATGTCAGTTCAGTTGAGAATCAATCGTTGAGTGAGTCGGACGCGGAAAAAACGAATTCGACATTTTTGTATTTTTGAAACATAAAACTTGTGAAATACTCAAAATAGTTGAAATTCCTCGTCTTGATTTGTTACCTTTTCGTGTACATTCGACAGATAGTGTGCTTTACGTTCGAGAAGTAGTGATTCGAGTTTAAAGATTAATCGAATATCTCACTGCGGTGATAATCTTGAATTTTGTGAGTAATTTTTAATCACGAGGTTAAACCTGTACGTGTGTTTGGAAGATATTTGTTTTCGGAATTATAAAACCAAACAGCACGAAGTGATTGAAACGAGTTGTTATTTATAAATCGAGTAAAAAGTGGTAATAAAATAATATAATTGAGTGATTATGGAGTGGAAATGTACAACAGACGGAAATGGTGTGATGTTTGTGATTTAATTTCTAATAAATTGTTGATGTCATCCCTTTGCCTCAATTAACGATTTTACGGTGTGTGTTTGAATCAATCACATCAGAAGAATTGAGCAAAATATTTAAATGTTTTCCACTCAGTTCTCGTTTCTGAAACTAAAGTAAATCTGTTTGCTGTAATTAAGTGGTTGACGGGAAAAGTTTAATTTTTGTGTACAAACAACGTTTACAAGGTGATTATAAAGGACTAACTACAATTTGTATACCGGCTCGGCTATTTACTTGGATAACTTCTTCTACAACACTCTACGACATCAACAACGACAAAAATGCTTCTCTAGCAGGAATTTTGAAGGTACGTTAAATGTTTAAATCTATTAAAATTAGATGGGTATACTGGGATTCAGGATGTCAAGGATAACGTCGGTTGTCTTCTCGAGCTCGGTGTGCTCTATTTACTCGCTGTGGGACCAAAACGTACACGCACATGTAGGCATTCTGAAGAGCTGCTTAAAGTTTAAGGGAATTTTCTTAAAGTTGTAAATTTGTTCTTATGAACAAATTAAAGACGTGACTGAAGTTTTAATTTGATATTCAGTGCCAGGTCTTGGTGGCATCCAAGATGCTAGACGATCTCTAAAGGCGCCTGAAAATTACTGGGAGTGTCACTCGAGAAAAATACTTTTCGTATTATGGCACGGCATTTTCTTAGGGTAACTGAATTTCTTGAGATAGCCAAAGACAGGATAATTGGTTTAGGTTGGAAAGAATTCTCTTCAAGGAATTCTTCTTATTACTCAAGAAAATGTCATGTTCACTCAAGTTAAATTTTTTCGAGTTAATTTTTGTTTCCGGACTATAAATTTGCAAAATGTAGGCGGCTTGTATTGCCATTACGAATACCATTCTTGCGTCATAGAAATAAACACAGAGAGGAAAGCTAATTCAGATTGTCGGGACATGACTAAAACTTTCGTAGTAATACGTAAATATTAGGAATAGTTCCCAAAAAACAAGAGCGTTTACAATTACCCGTTGCTGTTAACATTTGTCTACTGTAATATTTGGTTGGTTATGCCTTGACATTTCCGAAAATTCGATTTTATTTCTATGCATTGCCATAAAATTGTGTGAAAAATTTGACATTCAACTTCAAAGCCTTTCTCTCTCAGTTCAAGTTTAATATTTTATTAAATTTTGAGTATTTTTATTTTTCTGACTTCATCTACGGGAATAACTATGTATCTGTTTCAACCGACCAAGAAATTTCAACAATTTAATTTAGTCAAAATTTTGTGGATTTTAAAAAACCCGAAACATCTAATCTAACAGGTCAGTTATAGGTGCATTTTGATATACGTATATTTACCAAAGAAAGAAAATTTAACCCCAAGGACAATAGTTTAAATAATTGAGTGAAGAAGCGTACCCATAGACGAAGAAAGCAATGTGGTAATCTGTTATATGTAATAAGACCAAATACCCGAACATTGGAATCCGATTTTTTTCTGAAGGCAAGGATCTACAATATTCACATATAAATGGCGCCAAATTAGTCCAGAATTTAAATATTGAAGTACTTAATTTTTCTAATTTATTGTATTGACTATTAATCTGTGTAAAGGGGGTCGGGGATTTCTTTTAAGCAAAATTAAGTCCTTTAATTGAATATGGGAAAGTTAGAGTAAATGTCAAAAAATGAGCTCAGATAAAAAATATCGGCTCACGAATATTTTCAATTTTAAAATCTAACTGGGAAATTCCTAACCAATCCAGGAATCTGTTTAGATTTTTAGTGAGTGAATTGTTATGTTGTAATGTTAATTAAGTGTGTAGTTTCCACATAGTTTTATTTTACTTATCTTTATTTTGGTGTTCCTCAAGGCTCTCGTCTATTTCTAATACTTTTATCAATAATTGTTAAATTGTTTTATCTTTTTCTGCGTTGCGTGTCTTGATTTTTATATAAATATATATTCGGTCTACTCTTATGCTTGAAATTGAACAAAAACTCTAAAATATTGTATATCAGTTTTTGGCCGCAATTTTGTTAAAATCGAAGTCTAATTCGATTAGTTATAGTCTTATGAGTGCACTTAGACGGTATGAAAAGTATTTTTCAAACAAGATTTTTAAGTTTGTGTTTGCTTTCCACTAGCCTACCCAATAGATCGATGGAGTAGAGGTATAGTACGTCTTTACCGTCGTAGCAAAAATCAGAGGCAATATAGACGATCCTTCGAAATTGAGCTATCAATTCTCTCATTTGCTCAATTTTTTAGTCAACGATTCGAAGGTACTACATTAACTTTCAAATTCGACAATTCAAATAGTGAAATAGAACTGTCGATTGAGATAAAATCATCACGCTCTATTGTGGTTGCTTAGTTTTAGTAACTTTGTTATTTTAAACCTTATTGTCTATTACATTTTCTAGGCAGGAAAATGTCGAAATAGCGTCATAATAATTGCTTCGTATTTGAGCATTAGCATTTATACATATGACTTATTTTAAAAATTCCATTATTAGTGTTCTGTCCGCTATTTTCTACCAAAAAAATCTAGTAAAAAAAAAACCTTCGCGTATGCGTTTATTTAAACTATCTTACAATAAACAAAAATAACCTCTATTACTTCTCCGAACGATATAAGTATTTAGTGTCAATTGTAAGTTTTCGTGGTCAATTTTTTTTAAACATTATGCACTGCCTAATTTTCATCTGATGGGGTACCACAGGAATCCATGTTAGGTCCACTATTGTTCTATTTTCTTTATGGGTTTACTGTATTTTCGTAATGGATTTACTGAAGTGGCATTTTAGCTCGAAATCATATGGGTATACGCTAGAAACTGATAAGATTAATTCAAATTTTACAATTTATTTTTATATACTGCATTTCATAGGTATAAACACACCAATATTAGTCGATTAGCAGAAATGTAAATTTCAAATATTTCCTTATTACTTATCTGTTGTAAATGGTATTGCATATAAGAATTTGTTAATATTTAAATATGTCCCCTTGACGAGTTATTGTCAAAAATTTAATTTTTGGCTGTATCAGAATTATAAACACACTACAGAAAAATTAAATTTATATCAGCTTATTCTACCACTTAATCCAGTAAAACATGTTTTAAATTAAAGCTCCTAATAATTCCATTTTTTTTTAATTAGTTGGAAAATTATATTTGCTGTTTACTAAATTTTGGAGAATCGTTGCACTTAAGTCATTTCAAGCGGCAATAATGGCAGCATTTAATTCTCCAACTGCCGATTATCTTCATAAACTCGCCGTACGAAGATCACCCTCAAGTATTATATGGTATTAAGTCTCTCTAGCACGCTGGCTAATACGCTAATGCTTTGGGCTGGATAATCCTTTGTGCTGTTACTCATGTGTATTCGCGCGTGTTCTCTTGTTGGAAAGCGAATCGAATCTTTTTGAATAATTACAGGTATGTTAAAAGCGTGCCATTTAGGTTTGCTGATAATCTTCGTTCGAGCTAAAGCCGCCACACCCGTAAATCTCGTTCGAGCTAAAGCCGCCATACCCGTAAATCTCGCCAGTAGTTATCGATGTCATCAAGGCCGTCAAAATTAAAGTTTTTTTCATCGCTGAAAATAACCTAAATGGCAAAAATTAAGTTTACTTGTTAGGAACTTTTTTTAAATTGCAAATTCCAGTCCATATTAGCTTTTCTACACTCAAGCCGCGCAAACTTGTTATGCTATTTAAGACTAGCGCCAGGTTCATTTTTGAGTTTACAATCTGTGGGTGATTGCTCTCTAGACCGTAGTTTCAGAAATATCCAAGTTGCACTTTAACTTAATCTGGTTACTGGATTTGGTTGTATTTAAAAAAATATTAATTATTTCTCTCTCATATCTCACAGAAAGCTGTTCTGGATGCCCACATTGTTTCTTTTTGCGGTATGTCTCTTGATTTTTTAGTAAATTCCGAACTATGCTGGCCGATTTTTTTAGTCCCCTAGAAATTGCTCGAATTCCATCACCAGAGCGACTAAGATTGCTCTCGTTCACATTCTGTTATATAACCGCCACGAGGCATACCTTCACAAAAAAAATAAATTTTCCAAGAGATTCTAATAATAGCGCAATAACACAATACCTAGTGTGAGTATGTTCATAATTATGAAACACAAAAAGTTGCTTTAATTAAAAATAGCACCGGTAATATTTGCGCTAAATGAATGAAAAACCATAAAAGTCATGGTGTGAGCTTTGAAATGCAGTTTACTTTCACTGAGTAGGTTTAATAATTTTATTAACAATCAGA
The DNA here is from genome assembly GCA_964036015.1 of Leptarthrus brevirostris. NCBI lineage: Eukaryota > Metazoa > Arthropoda > Insecta > Diptera > Asilidae > Leptarthrus > Leptarthrus brevirostris. Next base: position 16,489,544 of record OZ038373.1, read on the forward strand.
AATATTGAGCTTTGAGTATCCACTTAAAGACACATTTTCAAAATTTGGATATATAGACTAACAATTTCATCAAATGGAGTACCACAGGTATCCATTTTAGGCACACTTCTATTTTCATGCTCGGTTTACTCAGATTTGGCTGCCTTTCTTGAGACTTAGCTCACAATCATATGTGAGTGCGTATAGTAAAAGTGACCTAAAAACCAGTTTTGTTATTACTATTATTTATTTTCGAGAAAAGTTTTTCGCCAAGGTCACCGAGTTGCAGTGGCATTTTATGCAATGTTGCAAATTTTACGTTTTACTTTCAGGTATACTTCCACTTCATAGGTTTCACTACTTTATTAATGAACTGAAATCCGAACCTACGTACATTGACTTCATATTTGATAAAGTCCGCCTTGAGTGTTTGTATCAGTTTTTAGTGAATTTTCAACAATCTTATTCTTTTATTATCAGGAGAACGCTTGAACACTCACTTGCGTACCATTATGAAGATTTGTTTCAAAAATGTTGGGTTCTTCTAGGGTTCTATCTTAGGACCACCACTTTTTTTTACGTTAAATCTTTCAAGACTTTTAAGTGCTTTTGGACGTTTTGCTTAAGTATACTATTCTATAATCTTTCATTTTTGACCATTTTTTGTATTCTCATTTCAAGCATTAGCTGTTTGAAATGTGAGCACCTTTGGACTGATCTTTTACTTATTAAATACCTTAATAAAGGAATACAAGCAACAGATTAGTCCAAGAGCTGTTGTATTTTGAACAGCTAGTGTCTGAAGTGAAAAATCAAAAAATTAAGATCGGGTCAAAAATGACCCGAAGGTCGTTTAAGTTTTAAAAAAAGAACAAAACATAAAGGCGGAGGACAGGATAATTTAAAATCTCTTTACTAAACAAGATTGGGAGTAAAAGGAAAAAGAAGGACAAGAGGAAAATAATTAATCACTTAAGATACTTTTACGAACATAAAATGTAATAATACCATCAAGGCCTTCGTAGTCCTTCTTCTAATAAATAAGAATTTTATCTTTACCTGATTGATCTCCTCTAAAATTAAAACTCTTAAGTATATTTTCTTACAACTACGCAATTCATTAACAATCAAACAGTAGAAATAATTATTCAAGTAATCAGAATAACCCAAGCCATCTCTGTATCAATATCACCTGAGTAAACATCTAAGTCAATTCAAAACCAACCCAGACTACGTTTCACATAATTTTCATAAATTTTTTCTAATCCAAACGTCCTTGATGTATATCTTATTACAATAAGCAAAAGCCCCAATAGCAACCTTGTAAAACACACGAGGATTAAATTAAGTTCTCTGACGACAAATCTGTCGCCCACCTTCGTTCGAGTCTCTAGTAATCAGCTTAAGCTTGTTCCACTTTCAAATCTAATCCAAATATTTATTACCGTGTTGCCACTAAAGTATTAGTGATACTTCTTAATACCTTATACACCGAGCGGGTTAGTGTTGTATCATTGTTTGTCGCACAAGCAGCACAGTGCTCCACATTGTTTAACCTCAAAATATGCGCCCAGGGACTGGAGTCTATAATACCATTGTCTTTGCAACCCGATTCCCATGCAAAAAAATAAAATATTTATTCGATCCCAGGCACAAGACGTAATTAATAATTTCGGAGTGCTGATGCTGTCTATCAGTCTAGATTAGGTAAAGGGGTTATCAAGACGGGGTCGAATTCTTGGACTCCCATCGGAGTCAGGATTCATGTCAGATTAACGATGTATTTTAGTCGATGAAAAATTGTTGACAGCCCTGATGACCCCATGTAATTGGTGTCGACTGTAAATTCTCTAATTAAACAGAAAATGAGGGAAAACCCGATCAAATTACTCTTGTCATTACGGTTGTAATTGATGGTTACTGACCGCTTTATTTGCATCAAGTTGCATTCGTTGCATGTGCCCCGTCTTGGTCAAGGAGACTCCGGGTGTGCCACCTTTTTAACGATTTCCAATTAGAAAATTATCGTCTACCTGCATATCATCAAGTCAAGTGACGACAAGCGTTTTATTGTTTTATTGAACGTTTAAACACAGCGATACGCAAACAATGCGTTATAAATTGATTAGTAATGCCACACACGAAAATTCTATAGCCAAAAATTGTCTATCTGTGTAATGCGAAAATGGGCTTAATATCACATTGTGGGCTTTCATTACAGCGTTGATTGTGTTTGTAGAACTATCGTGCGGCTTGTGCTATATTTATTCCGGGGGTTGACGGCTTATTTGCTCTCTTGATATGTAAATTGTGACACCTCATGGCAAAAGGGGTTTGATAACGAACCGATTCATTCCGTTGAACTTTTGTCTGAAAAAGGTGAGTGTGCTTTTGTTATCTTAATGTGATAAAAGTTAGCGAGCGCTTTCAGATAGATAAGAAGTTGTGTTGAGTCAGCGAGTTGCTGGAAACTCACATCACAATTCCACTGGGTAGTAACTCGAACTGGTGTTTGAAATGAAGACACAATTCAGTTATTTGTTATTGCAACGTAATTGAGTTGGAATTAATTATACTGTCGATAGTATTGCTCAATTATTATATTTTTTATATAAGGCAGCTCAAGACGCTTGAATACATTGTAAACTGCTGAGCTGTAATGCATTACGTTTTCTATTGAATTCTGTATCATTCTATTATTTGTGTGTTTAACCACACCTTTTTCTTATCTCTCCTATCTTGCAAAAATAAATATTTCTGCTTAGTTTAGAATGGAAACGTGTCGACCTATCAATCCGGAGGTCAAAGGTTCGATTTTCACCGGCGTCAACCCATGGTTATTTTCTGATGACAACAGATTACGATAAAAAGGTCATGGGAGTTGCAGAAAAAATACCAGTGGTTCGGAATACACTTTAATTCCTTTTTTTTTCTTTAATAAAATTATAAACAAGTAATGTCGAATAGAATTTAAGTACCTACATTACACAATCGTACCCATACCCTCAAAAAGGACAGAAAAACCAAAAATATTTCCCAAGTAATGGATACTTCTTACCGTCTAAAATCTGCCAAGCTAGAGATAAAATATTCATTCAACATTTGCTATGTAACAAAACCAGTTTGACTAGCATAATAATCCAAAGTTATTCGATATCACAATTTCCTCTCACTTTGCAAAATTCCAACCATCATCAAATCTGACACCAATAAATAAATCACTCAGCAATGGCGGCAACAGCAAAAAAAAACTCTTCGTACATATTCCAGAAATGTCAAATTGTACAATTAATAGGATCACCTGCATGTCGTAAAAACCCAAAATAGACAAAAACGAATCGAACAGTTCAACTTGTTGTATGCCGTGAATACTAAATACCTGCCGTGCTGCACGAATTGTTAAACTGCATTTATATGCATTGCGAATACTTGCAATACCGTCGTCTGTCAATAAATCCCAGGTACGGCCGGTGGATGTGAGATGAAAAAAGATCTTACATAAAGTCACAGCGAGTGCAAAAGATGATCCATAAGAATCGTGCGAAAAAAATACGGGAAAAAAAATACGTGCAAAGAAAAGAACTCTACAGAAAACCTTGACAGATTTACACAATGTCATCACATTCGTTTGAATACGAAACAGTAACAGACAAAAGTAGTTTTCCTTATTGCCGTTTCGCTAATATTAAATCGCGGGCCCCCGTACAGCGGTCACACGAAACTTACCTGGTTTATGACTGCGTGAATTGTGTGCTGCGCATGTGCAGATGACTTAAGCAAGATAATTTACGAGAATAAATTTGTATGCGTAGGAAATTACTTAATTTTACTTGAAGAGTTTACCTTTCAACAGGTCAGAGCAATTGTTTACGAAAGATTCAAAGCTTGCGATGGGAACGAACACCGTGGACGGTCATAAGTAATGTGACATCATCCACTTGATTCGTATTTGCGAAACCTTAACGATTTAATCAATTTGCATATTTTGTGTTGACTTAATTTTTGAATTCCTATGCAAATGGAAACTTTTCAGTGTAAAACAAATAAAGTAAGTTTGTTTGCATTTTGCGATTCGACATGGTTTTAAGTAATATTTTCCTTGAACAATTTCGTAATTGTTCAAATACAAGACAAGGGCACGTTAAATGTATTCAAAAAATATAAATGTCAGCATCAATCAGCAGGGAACAGTGAAGTACCGAAAGGGACTTAACAAGGACCAGTATTCGTATCTAGATACAAATCTTGCCATGATAATGAAAATCAAATTATTCGTTTTGTTCGTGTATAACAAGAGCCCGAGAATGAGAAATTTAATTTGTGATCTTATCGTATCTCATCGATTAAGGATATAAGAGTTCGAGCGTTTTAGGAGCCCAAACGGAGTAGATTGAAGTCATCCTTTCCTCCATTAGTTGACGACGATACCCAGCTTCTGGCTACTTTTGATTACTATTTCGCTTCAAGACCTCTCTTGACCAAGAAAATCGAAATCGAGGGAATGCTGTAATTTTACGTTTGTCAAAAAAAATGGGGTTATTTGATTTCATTTGATGAGTAAGGTACGCGCCCAGACGACATTCAATCGAATAGGGCGATGCCGATGATGAGATTGCACAAAAAAAACCGAAACTTGCTCGAATGCTCTTTTATCTTATCTTGGTCGTCTTATGGTAGAATTTTTCCTAAGAAGATCATTTCACTTGTGTTTAAACTTAAGTCACAAGACGTCTTTCTGGCTTTATTAGGTTTGGTAGGTCTCGACGATTTCTGGTTTCTTTTTTTTTTTTTTTTTTGGTACAAAAAGAGGAGAAAACTGAACTCAATTTAAATGAGACCTTCCGACTTTTATTGGCATTTAATTTTATTAGAATTGCCTCAGTGGCATTGTTACTCTGTTACTTGAATGAGAGGAATCAGGATATTACGACAGATGGTTGGAAATGGAGTAAGAGGTGAAGTTGATTGGGAACAAATCGATAAAATGTGTCGGTTTGATGACTTTGAGGGTTAAATGTTTCGTTGCTATAGAGAGGAGTCTAATTTACTGGTTCTATCGGTCTTTGTGGAATTGTATTGGAACAGGAAGTTTATGATATTGATCCTCGAATTTATTGGTTTCGAAAGCATTTAATAGTGGATTTTACAAATGATGGTAGCATTTAATGTAATTTATATTGGGAGACTTAATAATTATCATTGGAAGAATAAACTAAATTAAAACAAGGAAACCCAGAGAGTTGTGGTACTGAATTTGTGGTTTAGACCAATTTCCAAAGATGACCGGTCTAAATGTTAATAGTTGACATATGTGATCAGGTGAAGATTTCCCAGAAAATTTAACATCGGGTACAGACTTTTAAAAGATTTTCCAAGCAAAATTGTCGTTTGTTTAAAAAAGAACACCATAAAATGTTAAGCCAACTGCTGAAATTAAATACAAGAATTTCTATAGAATACCATAAGTTTAAAATTGTTGGAACTTATTTGGGTTCTACTCTAGATTACGTTACAAAAAATGAGATTTGACGATCGGACCGGCGCTCAGTTAAAATTGAATTAGGGATAATTCAAGTTTGTGATCGCCTGGCACTTTGTTATACTTAAAAAGGTCTTTAAAGCAGTGTATAAAAATTTCAAGCGCTATCCTTTTCTTGCTATTTAACAAATAAAAAGGGCGCAGTTGCTCTGCCAGGTCGTGGTTTGTACATATACGTAATGTATTTATCTTTAGATATTTATTTAAGGAACGTCTACCACGACTAACGTTCTGGAATTCTGCTTATCTGAAATTAAAGCTGGTAAGCGATTGTATATTTACAGATTTCAGCGCGGCATTCGACAAAATTTTAATACACAAGTTGGCTATCATCGGGTTTCCATTCTTGTTTGTAGACTAGGTTCGTTCTTACTTATTAAACCGTACCCAACGTCTGTCTTTCCGTCGATCCCTATCCAAATTTATTTTCAATTCCTCTGGTGTGCCTCAAGGAAATCATCTGGGTCCGATTTTATTTATTATTTACATCAATGATGTATCTATGTTTTTGAAATATTCCACAAATTTTTGTTATGCTGACGATGCCAAATTGTTTCGTGTTGTCGTCTTCCAAACGCGATTGTGAAATGTTAAACTCTGACTTAGACGCCTTCTACAATTGGTGTACTATTAACTATATCGACTGTAATATTAGTAAATGTACTACTATGTGGTTTATCGTAAACGTTTCAGCAGACGACCTTAAGTCATTGCTGTGGTTTATTAGTTGTTGTTTAGTAGTCAGATGAAATGCATTTGTAATTATTGTTATTATTAATTTGATTCCCTTAACGAAAGTAGGTTTGTATCATTTGAATTTATAAATAAACATTATTATTATTATTACTCGTAAAAAAACCCTCTTCCATTCCGCTACACCATGAATGATTTTATACTGCAAAAAATTATTAAGATCAAGGACTTGTGTTCGCTGCTTATGTGTATCCATTTACCGAAACAGAACATCGCAATTTTTATAGATAGTCAAGCGATTATTAGGGCGCCTGACTCAGTTACCATACATTCTAGGGTAGTTCCGGACTATCGGGAGTCACTTACCTCCTTGGGTAGACTGTTTAACGTAACCTTGCACTGGGTTCCCGGACATAGGAATATTGCAGTGAACGAGATGGCCGACAAACTTGCCAGAGAGGGCCAGCTCTACAACGAGGCCATGTTGAAGATATTCGTATCGCACTAGATTCCCTTAAGAGGGAACTCTTTCTGCATTTCTTGGCGCTAGGAAATGCCAGATACAGCGCCCTGAAAGCATGTAGCATATCCAGGGAAACCTGGCCAAGTTATTATAAAACTAGGACATCCGATCTGTTCAACAGACCGAGAGCTATTATCACAAAAATCACTGCGGTCTGTGTCGGCCACTGTCGCTTAGGCGAGCATGCAGCTAGGTTGGGCGCCCCATACAATACACACTGTCGTAGTTGTGACGACGTGAACGAAAAATAAACCATTATTCACCTTCTCTTTAGATGTCCATCTCTTGCCAGAGTCAGAAAGAAGGCTATGGCGGAGTACTTCTTTTAAAACCTGAAGGCAATCTCGGACGTAAAGATTAAGGAAATAGTCAGTTTTTTAAATTCCGCTGGATGTCTTTAGTTCCTTTTCCCATAATACACTTAACCATGATTTAAGATAAGAATCAGGGTTGTGAGTAAACTGAGTCCAACAAAAAATAGCGTTATAATAGTGATAATTGGAGTGTTACCATGATGGCGACGCTCACCAACCAAACCAACCAAGGACTTAGGAGTCTGGCTGAACTGCCATTTTACATTTGGCGACCACATTGATCAGATAGTTATTAAGGCAAATTCAACACTAGGTTTTATTAAAAAATGGGCTAAGGAATTTGACGACCCTTATATTACACGACTCCTTTATTGCAACTTTGTTCTGTAGTATGTTTGCTGTGTGTGCTCACCATTTAACTGTATTCACCGACTAGAGGTAGTACAGCGCCGCTTTGTTCGCTTTTCACTTGGGCTTCCTTGAAGTGACCCTCTAAGTTTGCCTCCCTACTTCGATAGTCTCAATCTTATAAAACTAGAATCTCTTGAATCTAGGCGTAACATCTTTAAAACTCTTTTCGCTTTTGAGTGCCTTCAAGACAATATTGACTCCCCTGCCTTGCTGTCTTCCTTTAATTTATCAATTCCTAGTCATTACTTGAGCAGTCGAGACTTTCTTAAAATTCCACAACATAGCACAGCCTGTCACGTCTCGGTTTTTAATTCTCATCTTGCCAACATTGACTACAAATCTTATAAAAATTACGTTAAGGCTAAACTTTAAACTTTTTTGACACTTTTGTGGAATTTTTTATTTTACATTAATTTCGTTTTTTACCAAATATTGTTAATTGGTGAACCTTAAATAAATAAACCTCAAATAAATAAAAAGTTGTACCGATGTAAAACACTGAACAAATCGCTCACTAGCTCTTAGACAGCCACAGTAACAGTCGGCCTCTATCAGAACTTCTTGTCTAGCTCCCAACACTACCCTTTTCCGAAGTTGCTAATTTCTAGCCCACCTTATTCCAAAATAACTAGAACATTTATTCCTACAAGAAGTCAAGTGAATAATTCAAAGAATGAATGATTAAATGAATATGTAATTGATGGGGCATTTAAATGGTTTTAGAACAAAGATTCCTACATTTTTACACTTTATTCTGAACTCTGCCATCATGTACTCATATCTTCCTCTTTTTGTGCTTTTTATCCTTCTCACCAATTTCGAGATCGAATTAATCCAAAGAGGTAGAATCCAAGAAGGATAAAATGCAGAAAAACAGGATGACATGAGTACATGATGACAGAGTTCAGCATAAAGTGCACGAGTGTAGGAATCTTTGTTCTGAAGCCATTTGTAGGTCGCATCAAGTGCATATTCATTTATTCATTCATTGTTTGCTTTCACACCTTGATATGTAAAGGAAGGTTTGTTTTAAATTTATCAGGATTAATTCTTATTCGTTAAAAAAATTTGGTCCTTCGCGTCGAATACCATTTAAATTTTGGTCCTTCGTGTCGGACACTAATATATTACATTCTCAAAACTCTGAAACAAAAACTTGATTAATATAGTCATAAAGTCTTTTAATACATATTTTAATCCGTAAATCAAATATAATACAATTTTTCCTAAAATACCGAGCTATTAAAGAACTTTTATATACTTTCCTCTATAATTCGTTTTTTTTTTATATTTAGCGAACACATTGCTCGAAGTGTATGAAGTACCAAAGCCATTGATCATAAACTTGGACACTTTATTTTTCACAGATTTTTATCCAATACTGAAAACTTTCACTTCATTTGTAGTCTGTTACAATTGGCGCCCAACGTTAGCGAAAAAAACTGTACCGAAACTTTGTTGATTAAGTTGTTAACGGCAAGCTTTTTTTTCGAGACGCTTTTTTACGGATTACCTAATTAAATGTTGAAATTTTTCATGGTAGGTCAAGCAAGAAGTTATTAGTATTGAAAGTCATTGGGCACGGTCATTAGAGCTAGAAAGCGGTTTTTAATTTTTGTGAATTTTATAAAAGTCTTGAAATAGTTTTAGGGTCGGTTTAGTTTTACCAACTGTATAATATCCTACACTTTCTTGTTGTATTAAATGAAATCCCTGAGCATTATTTAAGTTGTTAAGCAGTAACTTCCTATAATTTATCTTTTCAAACTCTACCCTATTTGCTTATCCCAATGGAACGCCTCCCAAATGACTTGAGAAAAAAACCAATTCAATCCCACATTAGCTCAGTTCCCTTGAAATTAAATTTAAATTAAATTATACTCTCCCCAGGGTGCACAATTCCAAAAGAGAAAGTGTTTCACGTTGCTGCCATAAATTTAACGACAACCAAACCGAATAGACGAGCTTAAAATATAACTTTACAACACTATACCCAGACCTCGTAAACCACAGGAAGTAATTTCTGTGCAAATCAGGGCGTTCTGTCCAACACTACCGGCATCATTTCCTCAACAAGCTTGCATTTATAAATATCTTAAACAAAACTATCATTTCCATGACAACGAAAAATAGACAACCGTCATGTGACAGACGGTGTAATTCGTTCGTAATATCCGCACCACCTGAAAGAAAAACATCAAAACAAAACACCTAGAATAATACCCGTTTGCCCGGAGGATGATATGAAAAAAATATCATTTCCGAAATGTCTTCATCTCTCTGGCCCGCGCGTTGTCATAAATATTCAAAGTCTTTTCAAATGCAAACACAACGCACCTAGACGTCAAGCCCTCCCTCTTGCGGTGTCTATCAAATTCATCCGCACACGCTAAAAAGCGATAGTAAAAATGACTTTGAGGTAAATTTTCATAAAAAAAATCAGACTCCGGAACAACAATGAATTTCTCTATGATTTGAATATGCAAATGCGCAAAGGTACGTAGACTTGTTAGGAACTGGAAGACGAAGTCGAGAAATAAAAAAATAAACGCAAATGAAACAAACTCAACACGAAATTCAATCAAGAAACATTTCCTGTACGTTATAGACTCCTTCGCCTTGTTATCGTGTCCAAATTTAAGAAGTTTTGATAAATTAAGGGAGAGTCTTTCACGAAAACATCTTGACGGTACCCCAAGAGCCCTTCAAAATCCACGAATCCATCGTTGGTCTTAATCACAGTTTCAATTGAAGGGGGCTCAACAGCTGGTGGAGATTTTTGTGTCTACTCAAGAACATTTTTGATGGGATCCAGAATCTTAAAATTTATCTCTCATTATCGTCCGTGCACTTTTGCTTGTCTTTCGGGTTCCAGCTTCGTTGAGATATCTAAATTTATCCAAAATACTTGACAACTATCGACTTAAAGTCAAACTATTTAGGGATTATGGAATGGGATTACAAGAATTCGACGCGATTCACGTTACTGAACAGATGTTCAAGTGGTGGCTTAGCTTAAAAGTGACAAATATGTCAGTCGATTGTACTGCCTTTTGTAGTGGTGTTTGGTTGCTTGTTTTTATGAGCTTATGCTTTTTTTCTTATGTAGCTAGTTTCATTAGTGCGTTATCGGCGGAGACGTACTCATATGAGATGTCACAAGGTAACATTTTCGGTCCTTATGTCTTTTTATCCGTGTTCATCAAATAAATCACAGCTGTCTTTAGAATTTCTATTAATGGCTACTAATTTGTCGGCTTTTATGGAAACTATCTTGAATTTTAAATTGCTTTTCGTTTGTTTTTTTGCTGTGCTTACCTGATAGAAGGTTTTAGACCTCTTGTAAGGACAGTGCAACATGAAACGATGGTGTTCCAAATGAAAAATTAACATAGGTTAAAGATTTGAACGGAAGAATAATTGATACGCGATGGTGATAGGAGAATGAGTTTTTTTTTCGTAGTAGCTTGAGTATGTGAAAGGTTCGCCAACCTGTTGGCTATAATCGTGATGGTTCGATTTGTATTATATGCTGTGTTTAAAACGTTGTCACTTAGGTTTATGGTCTGGGAATAATCCAAATCCAATTTGGTAGCCTACACTGATTACTATTGCTAAAAGTCGACTTACACAATTAGTTTTCAACTGGGCCGTTCGCTCTACCGTGAAAAGTGGGTCACTTTTTTTTAGATGCTTACCGAAGAGATAAATGACTTCTAATTGTTTCGCTAATATGCTTACCTACTTGTCCTTTTACACTGTAATATTTTTTTAGTTTACTCTCTCCCAACTCTGATTTGATTGTCTCCTAAATTTGTCACACTAAATGTCACATAAGAGTTTTAGAAGAAATTTTTGTTGTGACGCAAACGGTGACGGCGCAGTGCTAAGGTTTAAAATAGACTAAGTGGTGGTTTAGTTTCCGAGAAAAAAATTCGATTTTTATTTGATAGTAGCCAAACGGCCATACATTGTTACCTTGGTTGGGGGCTTGCTAAAGCTTTTTCCGGTCAGCATTATTGTTGTTGTCGAATGTGACCAATTTAGTTCGATTTTCTTCGCCGAATTTTGTCGTCTTTGATTTGGTGACATAATGTTGCAGCAAATTTTTAGTATAAGACGTTGGCGAATATTAACGAAAACTTGTAGACACCGCATAACCTTTCACGTTTCTCAGCCGTGCAGGATTATCGCATTTTCGGAGGAGTTGAAGTGCCGTAATTTAGTTTTAACTGAAATTTTTACTAATATCCATATCCCGGAACTATTCAGATGAAATAATTGAACCCACATAGGTATTACTTTGTTAAGGTTTGTCTAATGGCAAATACTTTTACAGGATAAGAAATAATTTCAGAAAATGTTTCCTTGGTCTTCTTATTTTTTTCTGTCTCTCGCTGGTGCCTTTAACTCCTACTAGACCAACTCTCCATTTGATCCGATTCAACTCCTTCAACTGCTGTTACGATATTTTGATTAGGGTACTTTCCTTCTGTACGTATTATCTCGATGTGTTGCGCGGTCGTCCAATTCGCCGTCGTCTTCCTTGGGTCCTGTGCTTGTTGGATCTTTTCGTAGTCCATTACAACTTTCGTATTCAAACACAAATGTTTACCCCGCCTTGGTCTTTTAGTCGAACATTCGGGATTATCGGATATATACTTAGTCGGCACAGTGGAGGTGCATAGGGTGCTTAGAAAGGTCTCCATATAATCCCTGGCGATGGGTGGGTCCTTACACCGCGGTACCGTATGTCATAAATGGCAATCAGGAAAAGCAATACATCCTTCTTTCGTTCCGTTCAGTACTTGGAAGGTCAGTTTTCTTTTATGAGGTACTTGACTTTGGGCTTGTGATAAGCATAATTTTTTTTTGAGAATCTCGTACCTACTAAAAGCTTCCAACATCACTCGTGATCGAGGCTGCTAAATACCTTCTCGAAGCCGATGAACATTAAAGGGGACCTCCATTCGTCGGATTCTCGCTATCCCTCTCTCTACTTCCCGTAACCCGTTGTGGACATGGGGCAGGAGAACAGCAGCTTCTCTCGATTCGAGGCAAAGATTACAAGTGCATCTACAATTTATCGGCTTAGTTGATTCTGAACCACTCGCATTTTCTTTGCAACCCCCATGGTCTTTCAATCGTTAATTTGTTGTTAGCATAAAACAGCTATGGCTCGCTGTCGGTGGTATTCGAGCTTGGGACTTCCATATTGGTACCCCGATATGTTATCACTTACTCCACCGAGGACTCCAAGGAATTCGGGGTCGATGATAATTTGGAGGAGTTTGATGTGACCGCTAAAAAAGAATGCTGAGAGTTCGCTCGACTATTTTCTTGATTCGCATTAAGATAATTTTTTTCTGCTTTCCCTTCAATTCGATAGATGTCGACTTCACAGCAACGTGAGGAAGGATATAGCCACAGCAATAGTATCTGCCTTAAGTATTTCCGCTGGTATTTCATCAATCTTAGAGGTCTCACCGAGGTCCGTCGATTTTATTGCGTCCATCACTCCAATATTACCGGAGGTCTGATGTTAATGTTGGCAACAGCCGGCGGTGCCTTAGGCTCGGATGAATAGGTATTCTTCAGTGTTTACTTCATTCTAATTTGTCAAAAATATTGACATCTGAAGTATAGGTTAGGTTCTCTTTTGATTGTATACGAGGTTTGTTAAAAAAAACCAGTGCAATTTTTTAATTTCGCGGACTGTATAAGTCCAGTTGTTACGATCTTTTTTTTTTTGTTGTGTTGTTACACTTTCCTCTGATGTTTCTTTAAATTGGTAGCCATATTAGTTGCGAAAAGGTGTGGTCTGCGTTTTTTTACTTATAATAGAATTTGCTTTAAGAATGGAATAACGTAGAGCACCGGAAGTGTTAAATGTAGTGCAACCGCTTTAAAGAAGGAAGATAACGTTTAACATGCCGAGCATCCCAGGCACTCGAGCGCATCAATAAAAGAGAACAACATCGAAAAAATGAAGAGAGGTTGCTGATGATGCTGTATTTCGGCAGCAAATTTTATTCGGAAATTGTTGTATTTCGACCAATGCTTGTTCGTGAAATTTTAGATAAAAGCAACACCATTATGATGCCTCAGCCTCTGCATTGGCCAGACATGATTATTTGCGACTTCTATTATTATAGGACGACGTTTTACTAATATTAAGGAGGTAAAGATAGACTCAGTGATACCGAATATTTCGTAAAAGTTCAACCTTTTTGTTAATATAATACAATTGTTACTGGCTAATCAATCAAAACCTGGCTAATACTGATATAAATTTAGTCTAAACATTATTTTAAAAGAACGCATCACAAACCCGTCACATAAACACTAATTTATACCAAATAACTGGTCTAATCCGTAACGACATTTCTTTATTAATAATTTTATGTGACGTAGTAATCATTCTTGGATGGCATTACAGTATCAAATATGTATGGACTTGTAGGCTTAAATAAGATCACCAATCCATTAATTTAGACCATTTGTTAAACGTTATTGGTATAAACCAATAAATTACTCAATATTAATTATAGACAAGACATTGCTTTGGACCCTTCACTACAACTCCTAACAAACGTAAACTGAAAAATTCATTCATTCAATTTGTGTCTGTTATCCGATGACATTTGTTATCTAACTTCAACAAAACCATAATCACAAAATAAAAAACCAATTCCAAGTCAAAATTTCATCAATATCCATTCATTTCCCCATTTAATCTTCTATTCCTTTCCCTCGGCTCAATTCAATTCACATGTTGCCCGAAAAATAAAAACGAATTACGTGCAAAGACCACCATCAAGTTACCAATAAGTTGTTGCATCAAACAAGATAATGTTTGTCACTGCTTAACTGTAAACAAAACGCTATAAGTGATAAACATCACGGAAAACACCTTCGAACCATACATCCACCTACTTACCAATTATTGATCAGTCCAAAGAAAAGCAACACTCAATCAAGGTGTGTTCAGGAAATAAGTTTGATTTTTATTTATTTTTTCTTCCTTTAGTTAACCTCTTTCTTTCCGCGTTATCTGAACTTGTTCTTCGCTCCGGACACATCGTTTCATTGTTGCTTTGAAACTTTTATGAGTTTATTTCACCTGAAATATTTCATGCGCCCTTATACAGGTACTTAAGCACATCTGACGACAAAAGAGTTGCTGAAAACTTTGACTAAAGTTCATTCATAAAATGCTTCAGTGCTGAACACTTTTCGTTAAAAAAAATTGAAATTTACGACCAACGCCACTGAATTAATCTCCTAATGTCTCTTTTTTTCGTTCCCTTCGACAAGGAGCTACTAGAGGTCTACGTGAAGTACTGGATTGGCGGATGTATATACGTGTACTCCCTTGATACAGACGTGCACATATGGGTGTCAATTTAAGCATTTCATCAGGTCTGGTAGCTCCATAGGAATGGGACTTATGATTAATTACAGACGACTTTTCAAAATCACACAAAAAAATGGCTTTTTTATATTTTGGCACGGAACTTTAATCATCATCATCAGCATCGACCCGCCCCAGTCAGGCATGCAAAGGCTCCAATTCCCCTAAGGAAAATAATTTGAAATCGTTTTGAATTTCGGCATAATTTAACGGCACGCAATCGTCTATTTATTACTTCTAAAATTAGCCAAACAATACACGAATTCAGCTCATTACGGGAACCACTTATTGGGGCTCATCTGTAATCTGACTCCTCTGTTTCATCAATAGCTTGAACTACAACCAAAATACAAGAGAAAAAAATTTATGTATACGTCAATTTTTAAGCAACAATCCCATGGCGATGTCGTTGAAATTAATCGAAAATGTTTGCACGAAATATAGAGTATTTTACCAATCGATCGGGGGTACTTGAAATCGACGATTGAATGAATGAAAACATTTTGCCATGACAGTGTCACGGCAAGAGTATATACGGTGTACCACCCACACTTTACACTATACCAACCTATGCGGTTGTAATTAATAATGAGACATACCTATTCGGTAATGAATTTTGGGATGGGCCATTTACGTGTATGTCTGGTTGCGGTTTTGTGTCGAAGTAAATTGTTTACCTTTTGAATGTTGATAATGTTTTGTATCAGGCCTGCCTGTGAACGGTTTAACGAGAAATTATTATTCAACGGAGATAAACTGAGAGAGGTTCGTTATTGCATTAATTTTTAACAAAATGTTTTTAATTATTAACTAAATTTTGACACTTTTCACAAATCGATGATTAACTTGAATTGAATCATTGTGCAGTGTACTGTGGAGTCAGTTTAGTATGGCTTTATGGGGGACTTAATCAAATATTATGAGTGGAACTAATAAAAACAGAGATTTATTGCGAACAATCTATTGTGTTGGAATCGGTAAAAATCCTCTTGTTTTTGGACACTTGGCACACTTGTTTTGGGCACTTAACACTATTTCTTTATCTCGTATTTGAGATCTGAACGTACAAGGACTAGTTGAATCGGTTTTTTTTTTGCTCAACTTCAACAAATTGAGCAACTACTGACCACAAGCCACCCCACTCTGTCACCACGATCGTTCTCGGAGCCTTGCTGCATTCGCAATACTTTTGCGGTCTTTGCATATTCACGGGGGACTATGAGTTTCAGCCCTGACATCGAGGAAGTTCTAGCGTGGGGGGGGGGGCGGTTTTTCGAAAATCCAAAAAATATGTTTAACTTGGAATTATTCCAAAAATTATTTTTGGGATTGATTTTGAGGCATTCTAGCAGATTTCGGACCTTTTTTTTGCGGTTGCCAATTGGTCTTATGTTTCATCTAAAGTATTCATTTTTGGAGATTGTCAATAAGTTAGTTATATAGTTAAGCCCAGTATAAGAACGTGGGGCAAATGTACTCTGTCAACAATTTCAATTTGGTCGAGACTAATTTATGAACGAATTTCTCTCTTCGATATTGAAGTAGGCGACTTTCTGTTTCACAACTTTCGCAGTTTGGTAATTTTTACTCTTATACCTCTCAAAATATGTCTGTCTGTTTGATATGCCTATCTCTAAGCATATTGAACCGTGTGAACCGACAAAAACTATCTCTTTTTTTCTATACCTTTAACTCCTTGTGAGGCATAGGGCGGGTAGTATACCGACTTTAAGCATTATACTTCCATTCCTGTCACGATTTCTGGATCTGGGTACCTTCTTTCTCTACTAGTATTCTCACGTGTTGCGCGGTTGTCCAATTCAGTGTCCTTTTTTTTGTTTTTTTTTCTGCCGGGAGACCTGAAAATCGTCCAAAAGACACAGTACAGTCCGTACCTTCCGGTAGCGTGAGATTATTACTCATTTAAAACACCTCTCTTGAGATTAGCCAAAATAGACCACAGACCAGACATAGGAACGAGTCTCTTTTCGTCCCCTCCCAGTCTCCCTTATCGGGGGCAACTGAGTATTCAGTTATTCCAGTATCGTCGCTTATCTTGGTTTCCTGGGGCACTGCTAGAATACTAGCCTATCTGCAAGAATTCATGTTGTTTTACCGTCTCCAGTGTTCCTACTTGGTCTTTGCGGTAATCATAACCTTCACTCTTTCTTCGCCTACGACAGTGAAAAGTTCCGGGCCATAAAGCTTTAGTCCAGAGCCAGAACAAGTAACCGGATTAAACGCAGGTAGCCTTTTGTAAGGCAGGTCTGCATCTTATACTGTTGCGTATAACGCGAAGATAGCCAACTCGTTAGAATCTACCATCTCCGCCACAGCCTCACCTGAGGAAGTGCTAGTCATTATTTTGCAAATGGCACCTTCTTCCAGGAATGCTATAATACCTTCAGGCTGCGCAAGCCAGCCTCCATAGCCGCCGCAAAACCTTTGGAAGGTAATTTCCCCACAGCTGCTTCTCTTGTGGATATAGTCAACCTTTTAGGGTCTACCATACCCGTCACCTCCACTCCTACAGAAGTGCCTGAGGAGACACCATTCGCGGCCCAATTACCCCTGGGCCCTGCAGAGAGGGGGATACCACTGCAGATTCCCTTGGCATGGCCTACTAAAACCTTCGAGTTTAGGGGATTTTCCAAGGTGGCTAGAACTTGTTAAGAAAAGATTCTTATCTATATTCTCAGTGCTTATACTTTGCTACTTTCATCTTCCCAATGTCTATTTCGTATTGATCTGTGAGTCTAGATATGATGGCCTTCGATTGTAGTGACCTCCGGATCTTATGGATGTTAAAAATGCGCTAAAATGTTTGTAGTTTTGATGTTATATGACGGGTTACTTTCCATGTTGAACATCTGTACTATAAGCCAACCTTTACGTTCGTTTCAAGGTTCTGGAATTTTGTGCAGCTGGAGATATTGTTATGGCCCCTTATCTCAGCAAGGTCATTAAAAGCAAATCGAGCCTTGTTTATGCGAGACTGTGTATCAACTTTATTTGCTACTTTTCAAGATAAAGTTCATCTTGTCTGTCCAAGGTCATAAATTTGGTTTTAGCAGTATTGATCTTAAGCCCTACTCTGCGATCTTGATGACTCTGTTTGTTGTATACTTGTATACAGATACATCGTCGGCGTAAGATGATTGGAATCGTGGGGCCTTATTACTAAATACGTAAATATAGGAAATTTTGAATTGAAAAGACGTAAAACTAGCAACTTACGCAAGTACAATATTTCTTTTTAATCTCATTTAATTTTAATTTTCCTATATTTACGATTGATTGCAATTGAATCGTATAAGGTAATAAGGCTATGTACTCGCAGGCGTACTGCTGTCATGCATAAGCGCAATTACGGTGTTATCAGCTTCGTGTTTAAACTGTTATCAAATATAGCCTTAAAGACTTTATTTGTGGTGTTCCAGAAGGCTCTATTCTATCCCTTTCTTTGTTCTTTTTTTTAATTTAATTTAGTTCTAGCAATAATGATAAAACTTTCCTCATGATAGCTTATTGCAAACTCTCGTAATGTTATTAGAAAATAAGCATTGAGGTTCTAGGACAATAATTATTTATTTTTTCCGTTAGACCACTTCTTATATATTAATGATTTTATTGGCTAAGTAGTCTAGTTATTGGTAAATCTTGAACCATATCTGAATTCTTATTTGCTGCAACAGCTTAGTAAGTCGTCAACTCTTGTGCTTCTTGTTGTTCTGTAAAGATACACTCAGGCATAAAATTATCCCCTTTTCTTGGATATTTGGGTGGGGAAAATTGCATTAAAGCTGATAACTTTACTATAGATTATATCAACAATTGTTGTTTAATCTGTTTAGATATATAGAAAACATGATTTTCGACCAAATTTTAGACGAAACTAAGCTATTCAGAACAGTATTAAGACATTTCTTAAATAAATCTGATGACATTATTCCCCTTATTTATGTACGGCACAAGACCTCTCAATCCTGCGAGCACTGCCTCATTGAATTAACTTTATCAAGGAGACGTGACTTGAATCAAACTCGATCATCTTAAATAGGTTTTTTTTTTTAGTTGAATGCCTTCAAGTAACGAAATATGATGGTGTTAGCTTCAACGTGGTGGTAGATTCATCTGAACAAAACCAGTTCCATCTAATATAGAATCTCAACAGCCGCACAAAATATAGCAAATTAGTCTTCACTACAAAATTTCCAGCACTTGTTTTGCTCAGATACGTCTAATTAAAGATTCCATCTCGGAGCGCAAATGGTTGTAATGCTTTGGGATAGCACGAGCAAAATCAGAAGATGTTTATTATGTTTTCTACAGTTGTCTATATTTACCCAAACAGCAGTTCTATTGAAACGTGCAATGAACTTCAATATCCTGCTCATAGTCTGATTGTCGCCGTTTCATCCTTCTTCTTACAATTTTTTTTCCATTTTCAATATTAAAGGGAAAGCTCTGACTAAAACTGGAGCAACGTTTAGTTCAATGCCTGTAGGAAATAATCCCTGTTTTTTCTATATTTTCTGTAGAATGTTTTTCTATGCGTTATGCTTTGTCTACAGATTGCTAAATAAAAGAATAAAAAACAAAACGGGAAAAAAAAAGATTTTTGCTGGTTCTCTATATTTCAGTGGGTTTATCTATGGCTACACATGTGCTTACTACCGTGAAAAATTGAATGGTCTCTGCCGTTCAATGTTACTTGCTTAACCTCATTTTCTCTCGGTTTGTTGTTTTTTTTTTTCACTTTCCTGTATTATATGTTAAAGTTTTTCCACATAAACAAGAGGTTCGATGGAGCGCTATAACTCAACCGAACTGAGCGCTTTTTCATTTTTTTTGTTCCTTCTGTTCGCTTTCCCTTCTAATTCCAATCTCATTCTTAGCTTTGGGCTGCCTCAGCCGACCAAATGTATGGCCCCACAGTAACTAGTCCGGTGCGTATGTTGGCCATCGTGGATAAACTCAATTTTTCCTTCACGATTTGTTGTTGTGGCTGTTGTTATGGTTTTTTTTGCTTTCTACTGTTGTCGCTCAAAGTTGTTTAGAGTTTCTCCCCAACTCCCCGCCCGGATGTTCAATTGAAGCGAAGAATTATTGAAAGGCGTTTTATAGGTTCCGATGAAAGTTTTTCTGCTGTTTTTAGAGCAATAATTGCAATGAATAGCCTCTGACGGTATGTGAAATTTTGCACGGAATTTAGAGCAAAAGTCCAATGAATAGTTCACGACTATCAGATGTATTCCATCTTGCTCGCCTCTTCACGATAGACAGAATATATCCCTGAGATAAGTTAGGCATGGATGATCCGATTTTCTATTCACTTTTCTTCGTTCGTTATTCTGCGTATTTGTCGGTGTTATCAAGTTGTTTAGGGTTAAAAGTATACAATTATTCGCGATATTGTTTTGAAAGTTGCTAAATTGCTTTCTAGATTGGATTTTATTATGCCCAGAGAAATAGCGCCGTGAATAAAGCCATCCATCGTTTAGAAGAAAATTATATTGCAAGTGACCTCACCCATAAAACATTGTGTGGTTCGAGGGAGACCCAGATTTAAAGGCATTCAAATAAACTTTAATGAATGGACATTCGCAATAAAAAGTTTTAATACGGTTTTGAGGTTAAGTTTTGTGTAGTTTCCTTTACGCCATGTAATTTTCTTCCAAAATGGTGTACTTACTTCCTCTTTGCTGGAGTAGTAATTTTGTCGCAATTTTGAATGGGTTTTTGTTATGGCCCCACGTTGGGAGACAAAATACATTTTATTGTTTACAGAAGATTGTCTGCATTTAGTTTTGTGCTACAAAATAACATTTCCAATGATTTTGAATTGTAAGTGAATTCTTACGCGATACTGTATGTCATCGATATTATAAATTATAAAAATAGTAATGGTACTAGGACTGATCCTTGTGACGCTTCATTAGTACTTGCATGATAGTTGACAAACTTACTTGAAATGATCGACCTACTGCAAATCAACTGCTCGACTGTGATTGGATTTGTTTTCTCGGACAGTGTGACTTGAACAAAGCTATTGAATAATTTTATACTCACTGTGTTCCGGTTTTTAAGTCTTGTGACTTGCGGTCCTACTGAGCTTGGCTTTATGCTGCCAAAAAAGCATCTAAAGAATTTTAAAAGTTAGTCTTGGAGAAGTTTCTCCTCTTCTGAAGGCACATATTATCTGTGCTGTTGTTGCTTGCGTGAGCATTCGACTTTGATGTCCTCATATAATGCATTACTCGGTTGAACTTGAATTTACTGGAAAACTATTGTTAAGCCTCGATGATAGGTTTAGTAGTTTTCCTCTACGATTGCATTCTCTTTTGCTGTTTCTTTACAACTGTGTTTTTGGAAGAAGAATTGGATATTCTTTTTAGTTCCCGTAACCCCTTTTATGGCATCGGGCGGGAGAAGAACTTCACCCGATTTGAGATAACTTACAATTTAAGGTGAATTCCGAACCACCGACATTATTCTGCAACCCACAATGGCATTTTTATCGTAATCTTTTGTCACTAGAAAACAACGATGGGTCGCTACTAGTGGGGTTTCAAGCTGGGACCTCAGGGATGGAAGGCCGACTCGTTATCACTTACTCCACCGACAACTATATTAATAAGTCGTCTAAAAAATTTTAAAATCCGTATATCGCAAGAATAATTTATTGTACTTTTGTCAGGTCGATTTTGGAATATGCTTTTATTGTTTGGTGTCCGTTTTGTGTGTCACATATTACCTCATTGAGGCGGTCCAACGAATATTTGTCAGATTCGTCATTTGTGTTCCTTCCTGGAACAACTCTCCTGTCCTGCATTTGTATAGGATAGGCTCATGCTTATTTCTCTCTGTTTTGATTCAGGCGCACTCTTTCAGGAGGCATGACTTTTCCAATATTCCACACCATCGCATTACTTGTGGCAGTCACAATCCGATAGCATCAATGTCTCGTCTACTCTAACCATCATTACAACAGTATTGACTTTCACTTATCTAGGTGCCTTGTGAGGGGTTGACTTAGTTAACGTTTTTGGTTTCTTTCTTTTATTCTTTTCTCCTCACTTTTGTACTATTTTTTATATTGCTAACTATTTTAGATTACGGGCTTATATTCATGGGTATTTTTTGTGTCATTTGAAAAAGATTGTATCTGCGGATGAGTCAGTTTTTAAAGTAAGGTAGTCAAGTCCATGAAAATCTCTTTTAAAAAAAACTAATACATAAACGGTATGTGCGGCTTCATTGCACGCTATTTTCCATATTTCAGAGTTGCAGCTGTAATTTTCTGACATTTGAGTAGTATAAACTATAGGGTTAACGAAAACAGAAATATGTACGCTTCCACGATGCAATAAAATAGTAAAAAATCACTACAAAAATGCCAAAAGTACGCGAAGACATTTTGAAAACCTTAGAGTTTTTACTACTCAAGAATAACAGCTGCAGCTTTAAAATATAAACAATGGCACAGCAATTTATAGTTAAATCTCTTGGGGAAACACCACTTATTTCCTACTATTCCATTCTATTGTTTCTGCATTTATTGATCAGCCTAACAAGATTGGCAACATTTTCTAAATAATAAATAATGTTTGATTACATATATGAAGAAGTAATGTAAGACTTTAAGCTCTGCGAAGTCATACGAGCTCAATTTGCACTTGCTAGGGGCATTTCAATTCATATTTTGTATACTCATATCGTCGTGATTTTAAGTATGCTCCTTATTTTATAACCCAAATTTAAATTTAGACCAATCGTGATACACATTTGGTCTAAATGGATTTAATGAAACTTAATGTCATGAACTTTTCTGTAATGTTTACCAACCTAATAGTTCAAAACTATATTTTTGGTTTGATATAAACCGATTAAAGCACCAATCAACAAGTTTAGACCAATACTCATAAAGAATTCGTCTAAACTCATTCGCTGTGGCCTTATTTAGTAAATATTTAAACTGTACTTATCAAAAATCTATTATAATCGGAACGACGATGATTATTTAAGTAACTATGCATTCCATTCTTCCCGAATATTCAACTTTGTATAATTACAATTGAACGACCTCATCCTCCTTTCACAAAAGGCAGAAAATTGCTCGGCAATTGTATAATTTCACAAAACGATACACGTAAAGGCAGAAAATACTTTGATTACAGAGATTTTCACACAGCTGCATGCAACCAATTCCCGAGTTTCTTGAACTACTTTTTCATAATCATTGCAGCAATTCTCATATCAATTTGCATAAAATTGTATACTTTTTCAACGAAAGGAAATAATTCTTCACTCGCGGTTAAAAAGATTGAATAACCTATAAAAAGTGGCACAATCAACCTATAACAATTCTGCTCCGGCATTCAATCTATTCCATGCTAAAAACTTTATGCTCTTCTAGTAGTTCTACACCTGAACTGTCGACAAAGTACACACTCACCAAGTGTCTAGTTCAAGTTCATTGCACCACGCGCATCAACCCGCAATTACTATACCGCCTATCAACAATTAAAATAAAAAGTTGAATCACACATAACCTCATTTATAACATATTTTACCATTGATATACCCACAAGAGCCCTAAGGCCCTCGTAGCCGTGCTACAGCTCGGCTGAAAACTTTTCTTCAAGTTTTGTCTTCATTTCTTTAGCGCTAGTCGTGTCATATCTTTTCTGTCGGCGGTGGTTTTATTGCCATGAATTGCTCTGAAATTACATTTTTTCCACTCGTCATCATCTTCATCTTCATCATCATCAGCAGCAGTGTCGGCAAAGACGTTGTCTTGCTGCTTCTTCTTAAAGCACTTTGGTTTAGATTTTATTTGTTACTGCGACTCCGACACCACCGATGAGGCAAGATAATAGTTTCAGTTTGACAGCATTCATAATTTATTCAGAGGTCTTCGAGTGTCATCTCACTTTTGTTGTATAATAATGCACTCTCCTTCCTGATTGACTAGAATAATTCCTAGCTCCAGGCTAGACGGTGCTTATTGTCGTTTTTTTTTTTATCACCAATTGAGGCGACTTCAACTACAAATGCACATTGTCTCTGACCTGACTTAATTTGGACAATGAGACTTTAGAGCTTGAATTGATTTTGTTCCATGTTTTGTGGTCATGTAGTTTTCCTAGTTAGTGCTAATTAGCCAGCGTAACATACTCTTTCCGGCGGATATAATCGGCGTTCATTAAACAAGTTTTGTTTGTTTTTACAGAAATGCAAGCAACCAAATCAACGTGGAGATGATGTAGCTGCTTGTAATCGGGTCCGAAGTGCCAATCAAAGGATTTAATTAAACCGAACGAGATAAAAAGACTTATTAGGTGAAACAAAAAAAGGTAAGGCTTGTTCTATTTTTTAGTGTGCTTTTTTTTTTTGCAATATAGCCTAAAGATATATTTACTAGCAACCAAAAATACCGACATCCGGTCATTTATAACTCATTTAGTTCCCTAATCTTGGACCAACCTTCTAGTTGGTCTAGCAACTCTTAAATTGCTCTGTAGAAAATAAGACAGAAGAAAAAACTGATCACCTTGGGGTTATCCAATTCTCAGTCGCTTGCTGTCTTTAAGATCTTTATTACTCAACACCTTAATTTCATAACTATTAGGAAAGATAACAATCACTTTCTGTTCACAAATTCTCAGATCAACACCAATAAAACATAAATTCTTCGACGATACCCTGCATTCCAATTAGACAATTTTAAAACACGCACCTATCGAATGCGGTGGTAAATGTCGTTAAAATTTCAGAATTTTTGACATAAAAATTAATGAGTGGATAAAAGTTTGTCGTTCGAGTTCGTTTACTTGGACAGTTTTCTGACCATTTATGGTTTTATATGGTAATGATCTGTGAATGTTTTGTCTTTTCACCGGAGGTCTTTATTCGTTTTTGTTGTTTATTATTTTTTCGTGACGATCAAAAATAGTTTTTTTTAGACAAAATGTCATAAATCTGTAATTAAATTTCATAAAATCGTTCAGTTTATGATAGAGACGGGTGCTAAAGTAGTTAGCAGGATGATATTTAATGGTGTACCGCAAGGCTGTTAATTGGCTCCAGTTATAGATTTTTGATTGTTTATGTAGATAGCAGCTTAGATTTTAATAAGTGAACCGGAAATTTTTATTGAGTGATGTCTGCTGATATGCTTTTTTATTTTTAATTCAGTTTTGTTATCGTTAGAGAGATTGATCTTCAAAAGCCACCGCTTGTGAGTTAGCCGAATGTAAAATTTAAAGTTTATTGACTCAAACGGAGCGATTATACCTAAAGTTATATATGAAATGATGAAATTATATGTTTAGGGTAAGGTAATGTCTTGCAAGCATTTACCAGTCCTACATAATTGAGTATATAAAATTTACAGCATTACGAGTAATAAGAAAAGTATATGTGCTAGAATAGATTCCAGTTGAATCGATCCTATTAGGACGTTCCACTCTATCGGTCTTATTAGAACCAGGGTAGCCACTATCTGGAAAACCGGGAAAAGTCAGTTAATTTAAGTAGTCAAGGAAATGTCGGAGAATTTTCATTGAAATCAATGAATCATGTAACAAGGGAGCCCAAAAATGCAAAGGAACGATTTTTTTTTTTTTTTTTTTATATATGATGTTGCCAAAGCTCAGGGGATGCCCTATGATGCTAAAGCACAGCCTTGGCAGGAAAGGAATTAAGGATGAGGGAAATGGGTTAGGAGGTTGAGTGAAGGAGGTGTCGATGTACGCCCCGTTTGAAAGTTTCAGGCTCATAAGACGAGGGAAAAACAGAAGATGGTAAACTGTTCCACATTCGTGTTGTTCTGCTAAGAAAAGATTCCCGAAATTTGACGGTACGTCCAAATTTGACCCGGAGAGTAAAGGGGTGGGAGCGACTTGTAGATCTTGTATCGCGCGTTGTAATGAGTCTACAAGGAATCAGGCTAGCGATTTCGTTAGAACAATGGCCATGGAAATAGCGATAAAAGAGTGAGAGACAACCGACATTCCGTCGATGCTCAAGAGAGTCAAGGCCCTCAGAGATTGAGGAATCGCCAATAAGTTTAACAGCCTTACGCTGAACTTTGTCTAACGCGGACAATGCGGTGTGTCCTGCCCCTGCCCAAATATGGGAATTATATTCAAGTCTAGGCCTAATGTGGGACTTGTAGAGATTTGAAACAACTACCAAGCTGCCTTGCAGTTAAAACAAGAAAACATAGATTTAAATCAGGAAGGAAGTCAAATATTTTCTTGAGAACCGCGAAAAGTCGGGAAATTTGGTCTAGCAAAAATTTGGCCATCCTGTCGAACATTCCACGCTCTTAAAAAATTTTAATCGATTTTTTACTGTAGGTGGAAACGCCGCAGAAACGTTTTTGGTAATGTATTTATATGTATGTTTAATAACCTTCAACTACTTAACTTTATACATTTT
Organism: Leptarthrus brevirostris; assembly: GCA_964036015.1. Taxonomy (NCBI): domain Eukaryota; kingdom Metazoa; phylum Arthropoda; class Insecta; order Diptera; family Asilidae; genus Leptarthrus; species Leptarthrus brevirostris. The sequence goes on from OZ038373.1 coordinate 16,515,865, forward strand.
TGTAGGGTCTGAAAAACATGGGTTCAACTTCATTAAATCTTAGTGGTGCTATATGTTGGTCCAGGTTTCTCTATAAATGCAAATCAGCAACTTGCTGCACCATTCAATTACATAAATAGACGCTATATCAAACTGATTTTTATTAATTTCGCGGCATATGTGTATTACTATTCATAGCAGCCTTCCTTCAATTTAAGTCCTTGCATACTGGTCTAAATTTTTGTTTGTTTGGTTAGATAATCAATACTCACTACTGTACTATGGTGGGCACCCATTCTTAAATTTAGACCAATGTATTAGACGGGTTTTTCTGAATTTCTCTATTTCTGTGCGTAATTTTTTGCCAAACTAGAAATGTTTGTCTATTATGCTACATAAGCTATAACACCTTCTCGGCATATTTTGCTATTTAAACTTTGAACTGGTCTAAATTGCTTTTTCTGTTGGTTTAGGTAATCAATATTCATTTTGCCAAACAAGAAATGTTTGTATATTATACTAAGCTTTAACACCTTCTCGGCACATTTTGCTATTTAAACTTTGAACTGGTCTAAATTAAATTGAGACCTTTGGTCACATTGCTTTGCTTGTATTCGAAACTTGACATGATGGTCATTCGGATGGTATTTCGCTATTTAGGCTGATTGAAATAAATCTTTTAGTTTAGACCAATCTTGGTATTAAGTTGCACATGATAAATGTAAAAATGTGTTTATAAAGTATGCTTTAATCCCAACGGTATGTTAATTTAGACCAATAATGTGTCATAAGTGGTTTACATTAATTTTTGGTTTACTCGGTAAAGCTTTTAATACTACCATAAAAACTTGAGATTAAAAACTTCTAATTGAGTTGTCGTTTTATTAATTTTATGAGTCTCATTTCTACATTGCCTTATATAATGGCTACACAATACCCAGCTAATCAATTTAAAGCGATATTGATGCGAAATTGCTGTATTGCCATATTGTCGAAATAAGTCGCTTTTATCAAATTTACGATTACGGCCAAGTCTCGAAATGATTTCCATTGACTTTCGAGAGACAACTGAAGTTATTGTCGACAGACAAATTGACCTTGCTATCATGATGAAGCAATAAATCAATAAATCGTTTGAGTAGAGTATAGATCGTCTCTCTACTTGAATGGATGAAGCCATTTGTATGCTTTGAAATATTCACAAATTTCCAGAAATCCGTTCGTATTCACAAAGCCCACCTAAAAGAGATTTCAATGTCTGCAATCTCCTGATGAAATGAATATTCTGCAAGTCCTTTTAATGTCAATTTCAGCAAACAGCAGCAGCACAATCGAGTTTCTGCACAACAAGTCTGGGAATATTTCTTTTGTTCCACCTGTTGTTACTCATTCCACTGTCCAGGATATGAAATTGTTCTAAAAAAAGAGTTATAGAATCCATCATTATAATGCCAACACTTGTTCGTTCCCACAAATCTTTTGATTGCCAGTTGAAATAACCGGAAATGTCCTTTTGTTTTGCAATTTTCAAATTACGTACCTGGGCCATTTCATTTCTTTCCGTAAAAAGATTTTACTCAATTCATTCTATTTCGGAGACGTCCTTTCTGTGGAAGGTTCGTTCTTCCTTCCAGCATCATGGACCCACACAAAAAAGGACAAGTATCCCATCCTCTTTTCAGAGAGGACAACACAAAAAAGCGCCTTTCTTGGTATTCCCAAAAATAACTCAAAACAAAACAGCTTCTGGGTAAAAATGGAGCAGGATAAGGTACCCTCAAAACAAGCTTAAAGACACTTTAGATGATGCTGGAAAGATGGATGGATACAGCAGCGATAAACAAGACTGCAATGGAGGGAAAAGGAACATAAGATAAAAGTGAAGGATGCTGCAATAAATTTAATTGTCAGATACTTTATACGGTTTTTGTAGAGATGAGAACGTGATGCGGTGTATACTTGGACATATCTCATGTTCGCGCGATTTTTCGCTAGCCAGAAACACTCTGTTTGGTCTCGATGTGCAGCAACCGCAGCCGGAGTCCACTCTGCAGAAGATTGATATCAAACAAGAAGAAGAAGAAGAAATGAATTCGCCATCAGAGATAGGAAACAAAAAAAGAAGACTATGCGGTAGATGAGAATGTGTTGACCAGCAGAGATGCAAGACTGAATCTAATGGACAACTGGTCCGCAAATGAGAGTACGAGTCGCGGAAGGCAACCAGTTTTGCATGTCCAGAACCGCAAGAAGACGGAAATGCCCTGTCGAAAAATGCATTCAAAGTGGTTTTAATTTATGGCGACCGCTGTTACGGTCGCTGAATTGGACATACTCGTCGAGTGTAATAATTTTTTTTCATGCAGCAATTTTGTCTTCTTATTTTTTCTGCAGCAAAATATTCATGCTCAACACACCATCGTCGCGGTAACCAGCCGGGAGGCCTAAATACATCTACTGGCAGCATAGCCACGTTTATTACACATTACTTAAGATATATAACTATATAACAGCACTGTCGCGGGCTGTATTGTTTTAGATCTCCTCTTTATGGAAAGTTAGTGCACAGCGTGAGATAGTGTCAAGGGAACCACCCTTTGTGCACCAGTCTGGACGAGAGATGCAAAAAATAAATCTTTGCCAAAGCAGCGCAAAAAAAGGACTACACCTTTTTTTATATTTTGCAGAGTACTCTTGTTGTTTCGCTTCTTTTTTTGTCTATCCTTAAAAAAAAAATTCGCCTATCCTTTGAGTAAGTCACCAGTAAATATCTCTGTAGCCTTGCCACGCACTCAGGACGTGCGGCAAAAGAAGGTAAAATCCTTCCATAAATTTACGGGCATCGACCCTTATAGCAAAGACGATAAATTTCTATTGCAAGGTGAGATGTATTGGTTACATTTTTATAATGAACCACCCTATTGGGTATCATTTGTTCTACTCCTTGAAAAATGTTCGTCCTTGTCCTGATCAATATTAGCACACTCGAGAAAATTTACAAGTACGAGATAAAGGGATTATGAATTAAATTCAGATTTATCTCCGATATGGCTACGGCTTACTACAGGGTGATCCTTATGGCACGAATCGATACGTATTTTAAGCAAAATTATATTTTATCTTTTTATATATAAAAAAAAAAGAGTTCAAGGACGTTCATGTCTTATGCACGAGTGACATAAAAGGCGACGAAAAGGCTGTCATCATGCTTTCAGCTTTAATGGAATTTGCTCATTTATTAAATGTTGTCATGGAAGGAAACCGTTCTGTGTATAGAAAGATGGAAGCTATAAACGTTGAAAATTGATGGTCAATATTTAGAAGCATATGCTCGTTGCGGTGCCTGCAATAATGGCAATCAGGATATAAGCTTTTGTGAAAGTGTTGGTACCAGCTATGCAGCTGGGTTTAATTAAACTTTTGAATAATGTATCACAAGCTGCAGATTATTTTAAATAAAATCGTAAATTTTATATGCTCAACCAATTTAAGTTGGAAAGTGTTGAATTTAAATTGGACTCGATAATTGTTTCAGTTTGCTACTGGTGCTTGGGGAAAAGGGTATCCTGTTCTTCGATTTAATTAGGTAGCTTCAGGTTTAATTTGTTTAATAGTTGATTATCTGTGGTTTTATAATTCTGCTTAGTAGTTGCGAGAAAATAAATATTAGTTTTCAGCTGGCTGTTCACTTCCAATTGGTATCATCGAATGAAATAAAATTCTGTCAATGACTATCTCACGAAGAGAAAAGGATTTTTTTTATGATGTAGCCAAAGCCTAGGGGACAACCCTATAATGCGTTAGCATGGCTTTAACCGAAAGGGAAGTTAGTTAAGGGGAATGAGGGAACTTGCATGTATTTTTTGTGCATTGCTGCGAGCTAGACAACAACCGAGATATAGAGTGGATTTATTACTTTTATTTAAAAACTCACAGGGAGACCGAGGCTCGAATCTCGGAACCATGGCGTGGTGATCACTCATCCATTGATCGAATTCCGTCTCCATTTGGAAATTAAGCTAGAACTTCGGTGATCTGAATACTCTATCGAAACAGGCAAATGATAGATAGCAACGCTTATTTATTGTCCCTGATCAGTTAAAGTATAAATGAGAAAGGGTAAGGAAATGGGTTAAGAGTTTGGGAAAAACTGAAGATGGTAAATTTTCCCATATGCGTGTTGTTCTGCTTAGGAAAGATTCCCTTACTTTGACGATATGTCATTTCATCTGAAGAGCATAAAATTGGGAGTGCCTTGTATTGCGTGTTGTGATGTATCTGCGAGGAATCAGGCTAGCAATTTCGTTAGAATAACGGCAGTGGAAAAGAATGAAAGACAACCGGCATTCCTTCTATGATTGTTGTTTATGTTTGTTCCCTTAACTTTTCCTTTAAAGCTTCAGTGTGCTGAAGAGCGTTATCCTGAAATAATGAACTGAATCTAGTAATACCGATTTTCGGATTTCCAATATTCATGACGAAGAGGGTGGTTGGGTTTCTTATAAGAAGGTTTTTAAAAGACTCCTATCTCAGGTCCGAAATTCATAGCTTCTCCTATTTCTGAATAAAGAAATAAGTCAACATCTGAATTGCTTAGGAATAGAATAGGTTTACTTATTCGTGCAACACAATTGGTAAGACTTCTATTTACGCTCATCTACGATATCTAGTTGAGTTAAACACTAAACTCCTCTGAGTCTTGAGTGATTTTTGAGTTGAACTTGAGAAACTTTATTTTAAGCGTCCCCAAAGTAAGAACGAATTGACTCTTGCATATTTTTGTCATGCTCACCAATCAAAAGGTTTTTAACATTCGAATTCACATTTCTTTGTGGTTTAGCCAATGTTTCGAACAACGGAATGGTTCTGGAGTGTACAAGCTTTTGAAATTTTGTGCACTATGTATTTTCATAAAAGATTCCGCGTCCTTCCCATCTCACTATCATTTAATATACACCTTGTATGTTATCCGATATTGATTTATTCCAATACGTGCAGTTGATTACGTGTGCAGGGTTCATAGTGGAGTATTTCAAGTTTGCATTTTTTATGGACAATTGAGGTAAATTACCTCAAAAATATATATTTTTTTAAATTATGTAATTATCTTAGCGTCCGTATGCTGGCGACTTATTTTTTTCTATCAAAGAACACGCAAACCTTAGGCATGCGGTCACTCCAATTATGCTGTCCAAGAAAAATGTATCATATGTCCACAAAAGACCTGTCAACCACATAATAAGGCAATTGTCACGCATTATATCGTAATTTAAATCTTTTATCTAATAAAAATTCAACAGATGTCGCTGCTGTTGGTTTCTTTCCTTTTGTATTTTTTTTTATTTCTAAGCCGAAATTATGAGGACAAGGACAGAAGAAAACTTCAGAAAAAATGCTGCTAAAAGGCAATCTTAACTTACGAGCAATTTCTCGTATATGAAATATAAACCAGTGTCATAAATCGTTTTTGTGGCGTTGTTACTACCCTTCGTGACCGACAAGAAAGCAAAGTGCGGTATATCACAGCAAAGAACTTTTGACAGTTTCTTATATTTCTTGTTCTCCATCATTCTTCACCCACCTACGTTATGTCCATCAACCCTTGCTGGTGGCATCATATAATGTTAGTAAGAAAGAAATTTCTACAAAACATCACAATGGCACGTACTACAACATTCCAGAAATATCGCGAAAACCGAATGGAAATTTTAACGATGATATTTCACCATATGCTTGCTCACCACAACAAAAAAACCGACTAAATTATACTGAAAAGCTGAAATGCTGCACTATACTATATATGCCTTTAGGGGATGACTGACCGGTGATTCCATAATCCCTCTTTGATGTAGGTTTAACCCACTGAAGTACGTGGCATATATGCCTTTTTGTGTTGTAGTACTCGAGCTCCACAAATTGTACCTGGAGCAAGCAATTCACTATGCACTAACGATTACGAAGAGGATTTTTGTGTGGTAGCCCTGGATGGATGCATTGGTGGCAGTACTGGCTGGATGCATCGGAAACACTTTTTTCGTTTTACTTTGGATAGTTTTAGAATGATTGGATCAGATGGGAATAATATCGTTGAATACAGATGAAAATTTATTGCGGATGCTAAAGTGTTAGCGCCAATTGAATTAATTATTTTTTAGAAGTTATACTGTGGAAGCAAAATTTTTAGAAGATTTTTTTTTGGGGTTATTCGTTTTTATTGGCATGCCAGATAGACGGACGGACAGTAAAAGTTTGAATTCAAAGTTTGAAGTTTTGAATGCCAAATTAAATACTCCGTTTTTGGCACAGTGAATTGAAAGGAGGGAAAAATTCATAAACTAATTTTGTTCATTTTAAGAGTATTAGGTAGAAGCACACAATTATAGATTGTTTGTCATTTGAACGGCGACGTTCATAGTTTGACAAAAGAATTATGAATAGGCCCCACGTTGGGCGCCATTTAATAATTCTTTTTTTTATCGAGTTTTCAAATTGATGTCAAGGGATTTTGGTTAGTTTTTTTAGTACTAGTTAGTGGTCCCACATTGGGCGCCATTATTGAACTACGGTCATTATGTCCTTTTATTAACATATCGTATTTAAATGGTTTTGAATAGTTTTATTTATCCTACTCTGTATTAAAATGTTTTAAGGAAGGTCAGTTTTAAACAGATGCAAACACAAATAAAGGAAATGTTACACTGCCTCCAGGGTTAGGTTATCATCGAAGCTTCCTTAATTGGTACAGAATTGTTTGCTTATAGGAGCTCAGGATATGCCTATAATGCGATACGTTTTGCTTGTATTCAGTTATGCAAATGCTGATAATTCACCTTTTTGACCAGTTTTCTTTTCTAATGCCTTTCCATAAGACGAATAGGCGACGACTCTATCTGTAAAATTTTGTTTAATTTTGTTTGTTTCGCAAAGAAGCAAATTCCGTTTTTTTTTTTTGCAGATTAATGAACAATCTGTAGTTTGTTTCATAGCTTATGACAACCCGAATGGCATTTGGTCTAAGCTCGCAGAGTAGTGTCTCAAACATACCTGTTGAGTGAATACCGTCCACGTAAACAGGTTATTGTATAAAAGAAATCCATAGCAGCGATGATCCAGTTCATCTCATGCTTATAAACAAAAGAATTGTAAACCAGTTCAGTAGCACTTATTGGACAATTCCTTTCAAGTTTGGGTTCCTAGTCGTGTACAAGTTTTTCGGGAAATGCTATTTCTATTTAATTTTCTTCAATAGACCGTCCATAATGTTGGACGTAAGTTCTATGATGTCGACTTGTAGTTTTCTGATGTCGACCAGTTGCAGATTACAAGTGAGACTTAAAAAATATAGTCACCCTCCGCTATTGGCTTCCACACGATCGACATCGACTTTTTTAGAATCGGCCCCAAATCTAATTTGTACGAGCACTGGGAATATTATTGTCGATTGTCAGTAAAATATAAATACAGTCGCCATTTATCGATCCTAGTTTTCATTTAAAAAAGGCTTTCGAGGACATTTGTTCCTGGTTCCTGGTGTTGTCGAATTCAAAATTTCAGTACTTGAGTGTTCCGCACAACTTCGACTGATTTAACTAATTTAGTTTTACAGCGTACTTAAAGTAAATTCACCCCTTCCCCTAATTCAATTAAATTTGTTAATATTCGAAAACTTCATTATCTTACAATATTTCTTCTCGACTGTTATATTCAATATTGCAAAACTACAAAAACTGACCCTGAAAGGAAACATCCCAATCATAAAACCCAAGTAACATAACCTTAATAAAACTAAAACCCGGGAGTATTCCTATGAATTTTTATGATTACCCAGAAGCTCGTTTAAACCCAAATATCCACCGAATTGAGGACAGAAAATAAAACGTCAAACAAAGAGCAAATAAGAAAGACATACCTAAATAGTCACTCTAAAAAGTGCTTTCTTTAAGTGCCATAAAATATTCACCAAACACCCAAAAATCCTTTTCATGCATAAAATAATATTTTATCCGTTTTAAATCCTATAATCCTTGGAAGATGCCAGTCAAATAGAATTCCGTTTTTTTTTGTTCTACGTGAAAAGCAAATTTAAATTGCTAACAAAATGTAAAGCAAAAGGAAATTGTTTCCGATTTGATGCTTTCGCCCCTCTTGTTTTTGCCTCCAACTAGAGATGCCTCTGACTTTTAAGTAAAACAAAAGGCTTTGAAAATTTTCTAGAAAGCATTAAACATGAAAACAATTCTAAACAAAAGGGATATGATCCTTGTTTATATTCATATATGTGCATACCATTGAACACCACATTCGTACACCTCTCGACATGACTTCTAGTCAGCAAGGACATGGTGATGGGGGCAAAGAGTATCATTGTCCCAAGGCAGTTTTAAATTATTCTAGATCCAAAGATACCAACCGTCATCCTTTAAACCTTTTTATGTCTTTCCTTGTTTCTTGTTTAAAGAACAGAGGAAAAACCCAGTTTGCTTTGCCTTTGCTAAGACATAGGTCTAATCAATAAGTAATTCCCCTTTTTAGAATGTGCACGTCCAACAACAAAACTAATCAATTTCCTTTTCTCTTGTTATTTTTTCAGAATATCTTTGGAGAGAAAGACACAGAACGAAGACAAAATGTCAGGACTAACAGCAACAATTCTATATACATACATCCTTGCCATTATTCTTGCCAGTGGTGTTATATACCCGACAAATGGTCTTGCCAACTGTCCACTGGGCTGTAAATGTGATGATGAGACGTTAGTTGTTAGATGCGGTGAGGGCCACTTAGATGTATTGCCCATAGCACTAAATCCATCGATACAGAGGCTAGTCATTAAGAACAACAAAATCAAAACCATCGACTCATCGATCCAGTTCTATGCTGAACTAACGTTTCTGGATCTAAGCTACAACCACTTGTTCAACATACCGCCGAGGACTTTTGCATATCAGAAAAAGTTGCAGGAGTTACATTTGAATCACAATAAAATCGGTTCCATCAATAATAGAACGTTTCTCGGATTGGGGGAGTTGACTGTTTTGAATTTGAGAGGAAACTTTTTGGATGATTTGGAACGGGGCGTTTTTGCTCAACTAACAAAATTGGAAGAGCTCAATTTAGGACAGAATAGGATTAGCAAAATCGATCCGAACGCTTTTGATGAATTGAAAAATTTACGAGTATTGTACTTAGACGATAATACTTTGACAACAGTGCCGACCTTGACGTTCCAGGCAATGCCCAGCCTGGCTGAGCTATTTTTAGGAATTAACTCTTTTACAACCATACCGAAGGGTGCATTCCAAGACCTTAAAGGTTTGAGTCGTTTAGATTTGCGTGGAGCTATGCTTTACAATATATCGCATGAATCGTTGAAAGGTCTTGAAGGTGTCCGAACACTAGATTTATCAGACAATCGCCTTCATAGAATCCCAACAGTTGAATTAAGCACATTAACCAGACTGGAAGAATTGTCTTTGGGACAAAACGATTTTGAAGTTGTTCCTGAAGGTGCTTTTGTTGGAATTACAAATTTAAGACGATTGGATATAACAGGAGCTCGTAACTTAAGAAAAATTGAGAATGGCGCCTTTTCGACAAACACGAATTTGGAATCACTATCACTTGCGTCTAATAAAATGCTGTCTGAGGTTCAAGAAGGTGCCCTTAGCGGGCTACCTCACTTGAAACATGTAATTTTGAGAGACAACGCTCTTAATACATTGGCAGAAGGACTATTTCCATGGAACGATTTACACACTTTAGATTTATCAGAAAATCCCATTTTGTGTGACTGCCGAGTGTTGTGGCTTAGAAATTTGCTTATTTCAAAAAATTCTACAAACGATCAAGTTGCAAATGTTCTATGCGAATCACCGGAAAGATTGCGCGAAGAGCCGCTAAAGATGTTAACGGCGGAGCTTTTAGGCTGCTCACATAGCGATCCCAGAAAGCAGGCTATGATTGGAGCCCTACTTGTTGGATCAGCTGCAACAATGACAGCACTGGCTTTGATCCTATATCGATGTCGAAGAAAAATTCGAGAAGTATTGAAAGGTGGTTGGGGTAATAGTGCTCTCGGACGAAAAGAGCGTGAATATCAAAAAACATTCTCAGACGAAGATTATATGTCTAGACATCCTCATCCATGCCTTGGTATTCATTCAACTCTAACAAATTATCCACATCATCATCCAGGCTTAAGGCCTATACCTGTTACGGAACTATAGCTAGAAGCGCCACCACCTCCTCCACGGGGGAGGGGGGCCTCAACACTTCAACAGCTCCAAGTACCAACATCGACTGCTCTTAATGGTACAAACGGTCACGCAACATTCCTTCAACTTAGTCAAGATCATTTGGTGATGCAACAACAAAATCAAAAACTTCAACAACAAGAGAATACAAACCAAAATCACTACAGTCAACCACTGTCTATTGGTGTAAATGGCAAAGCGTCGATTACAACCGAACGTTTAAATCGTTCAAATCACGATCACTATCACTATGGAAAACATCATACTATTGGCAATTCACATGGCGATTATATTCATCGAAATAGTCATTATTCTGTACCAATCGATCATGATCGAACACCATCGCCAACACCAACACCCCCACCACCAGCACTTCCGCTAAGAAATGGAAGCATTAACAGTAGTACAACTGGTCGACGATCTATCACATCAAGGCATTATCATTGATCATAAGGATCACTTTTATTATTGTTTTTTTTTTAAATTAAGGAAATAGGTACTTTTTACATATTCGCAATAAACTCACCCACACATACACTTACCCACACATAGTGGTAACAGATATAAATTTTTTTTTCTATTGCAATATATTGTATGGATACTTTTTGAAACAAAGCTAAAAAAAAGAAACAAAAGGAACACTGTCTTTGTATAAGGAATTTTGTTTTGATACGGAAAATTTTCAAGAAAAAGACTTTGTTGATATTAATTCATAAATTGAAGGTGATTTTCAGAATTATATATTGTAAAACTATATTTCCTAGTGGTGATTATCTGTATATTAGGAAGCACTTAAAAATTTAAAAAAAAAAGTGAATAAAGTAAAGGAACTTGTAAATTTTCATTTGTAAATATAACACTTAAGTAAGAGACTAAATTTTAAACACAAAATAATTTATAATAAAGAAAGAAACAAAAAAAAACACTTACTGAAAAAAAATTAAACATTAAAAGCAAAAAAAAATATATAAAACAAATTTTTCTTGTTTTATATATTTGCACTTTAACGACTTATAGAAAGACACAAGTCCAGTGATGTAAATTTTAAGTTATCTTTTAGTTTTGTGTATAAAAATTTTTATATAATGTTCTTTTTTCGATTTAGGTTATGAGAAAACAAGGCAAACTATTGTAAATACATATTTTTTTTTGTAGTTTTAGAAATCATTTTTGTAGATAGTTGTTAAGTGATTTAAGTGATGACTGCTAGTGTCTCGATGCTGACATTATGTTTTGAGTATTTCTCTTAAATATTAGCCATGAGGATGAAAATTATATTAAAAAAACAAACCATACACACACAAATTATACGAAAAACGAAAAAAATTGGAAATTCGATAATTTATTAAAGAAAATTATGAAAAAATTTAAATTTTTGTTTTTTTATTTGTTTGCTTCCTTTATTATGAGTGGACGACTCTGTCTTGTTTTTGTTTTGGAATGTTCTGTTGCTTTCATTTTTGTATATAATTTACTTACGGGGGGTAAAGGGTCTGAGAGACAAAAAAAAAGAGCATATTTTTGTGGTTTTTTTGTTTCACAGTACTTTCTTTATTATTGTGACATTATTAAGCATCATTCCAAGAATATTCTGCTTAATTTTCATAAAAAAATATTAAAAAATAAGCCAGTGGTAGTGGGGAGAACCGAGTCACCTCAAAAAAAGTTGACATGCGGTAGGCAGGATAACTCATGTTTGCTTCATCTGAAATCAAAAAACCAAAAAGATTTATCTTGGATTTGAACGAAGGAACAAACAAAATATTCATATTTGAATTTTTGGTAAAGGTGCAATCAAAAAACTCTGATTTTTACCAAATATTGCTCCTTTTGTTTAATAAAAAAATAAGTAGTTATTGAAAAAAAATCCTTCATTCAGATCCGAGTATTTAGTATCTAAAAGAAGTGTTCAAAGTTTTGGCGAAATCGGTCCTAAGGTTTTGTGAGAAATTTTGTCTACCGACTTAAGGGATCGTCTCAGTGTGACCCTCCGAAAAATCACTGAATTTCGCGATTTTTTTTTTATGTTGAAATAAACTAATCAGTCCGGTTTTTTTTTAATAAATAAATACATTCATGACGAATACAAAATGATTTTTTTATGATTATTTATTGGGTGTATAATAGTTGAATAAATTGTTGAAATGACACGTAAAAAAAAAGGTCCTGTTCGATGTCCACGATTGCGGCCGCAATTTTGATCTGAAACAAAAATTTCAAAAAGATTATTAATCTGTAGGGAAGTCGCTATCGCGCTATGGAGGGGGTTTTTCTTTTTTTTTTTTAATTTGACAAAATGGCGGCGGTTTGAACAAAAAGTATCGAATTTGGCCCTTTTTTCGACAGTTTTTAACCGACTTCCCAAAAACAAAGAGGTTCTAAGTTCGACGCGTATTTTTTTTTATGTCTGACCGGGCATAACTTCGTAACGCGTCGACCGATTTTGATGATTCTTTTTTTTTTTGGGTAGAGTATGTTCACCGATTGATCCCATGTCAAAAAAATTTTTGGTAGGGTGGGGGTGGGGGTGAAACCTAACTTTGTAACGCGTGGTCCGATTTGGATGGTTCTTTTTTTGTTGTACAGAGTATGATCCCCCATTGCTAATAGGAGAAAAAAACTTTAGCCTAGGGTGGGGGGAAGGGGGAGGGATAGTCTAACTTTGTAACGCGTGGACCGATTTGGATAATTCTTTTTCTGTTGGGTAGAGTATGTTCCGTGGTTGATACCAGGTGAAAAAGTTTTTGGGGGGATGTGGGTGGAACCTAACTTTGTAACGCGTGGTTCGATTTCGATGGTTCTTTTTCTGTTGTATAGAGTATGAACCCCCATTGCTAATAGGAGAATAATCTGGTCCTATGGTGAAAGGTGTGGGTGGGGTGGAGGGGTAGTCTAACTTCGTAACGCGTGGACCGATTTGGATAATTCTTTTTCTATTGGGTAGGATATGATCCTTGGTTGATACTACCAGAAAACAAATGTTGCTGTGGTGTGGGTGGGAGAAGGGGGAGTGGAACCTAACTTTGTAACGCGTGGATCGATTTGGATGGTTGTTTTGCTGTTGTATAGAGTGTGTATAGAGTTATATTGCTAATAGGGGAATAATTTGGTAATATGGAGGTGGTGGGGAAGGGGGAGGGGTAGTAACTTCGTAACGCGTGAACCGATTTCGATAATTCCTTTTCTGTTCGGTAGAGTATGTTCCTTGATTGATACCATGAGAAAAAAAGTTTAGAATGGGGGTGAGGTAGGGGGTTTAAACTAACTGTTAACGCGTGGACCGATTTGGATGGTTCTTTCTTCGTTGTATAGAGTAGAAGACACTAAAAAGTGAAAAATAAAATAGTTTTTAAAAAAAAAGTTGAACCGACTTCACAAAAAGCGCTAAAACGCATACAATAATTTTTAAGTTTATATCTATTACGTAATTTTGAAGTCGGTGCAAATTAAACAAATAAAACAACTACAGTACCACAATTGAAAATAATACATAATACTACCTGAACGTTTCAGCTTACGGGATCATAAGAAAGGACGATTAAATATTTTTGTTGTAGTTGTTTGGTTTGTTTGATTTGCACCGACTTCAAAATGTCGTAATAGATATGAAATTAAAAATTATTTTATGCTTTTTAACGCTTTTTGTGAAGTCGGTTCAACTTTTTTTTAAAAACTATTTTATTCGTAAAAAACAATAGAAAGATTTCAAAAAAAAAGCTTCCATATCGAATGACTTTAAGAATGTTCTCTCCAAATTGGAACTAGATATCTTCAAAACTCTTCCTTTGAGAGTGGAAACCGTTTTGAAAAACACCATTCTGAGAAAAACGCGTTTAAAGATTGAAGTTTCTTGGGGGTTTCACTCGTATGTCTATCCGTGGTTGTTGTCGAAAACGAACTGAAATGCTTGCCTAGTTTATTTCGGAAAGTTATAGAACGTAAGCACCTTAGAAAGATACACACGCAGGTAGAAAAATAAACAAAAGGAATAACGGTCGAGCGGAGCGCCGAACGAGGCAGATGTCTCGCTCCGTTCCCCACTCCGTTCTCTTTCTACAAGAAACGCTGTACCGACCGTAATAATTTGAATTTCGATTTGAAAATTTTAAAGAGAGTGTTTATTACAGTGTTTACTATCCGATAATGCAACAAAAAAAAAATCGATTTTTCGAAAATTTCACACTGAGACGATCCCTTAACAAAAAAAAAGCTTTTGAGAAAAACGCGATTGCAGTTGCCACGCCGAGCGTTATAACGTTCTAGGAAGACCGAGCGTTCGGACTCTATTGTCTATAACTCGAAAAGTTTTGCTTTGTCGAAATAAATAAAAATAAAAGAGATTATCGTTAATCTAATAGCATCATTTTTTTTTACATACTCCTTGTTGACTCACAAGTACTTTCGCAAAAATTTATCTGCCTACTGAGTTTTTTTGGGAGCATATGGATTTTAAAAACAAAAATAATCAAAGTCAAAAAAATCGTCAAATTAGTTATCATTTACTTACTGAATTAATTTATTCAAAAAACTTAAAGATATGGCTATATTATTATCTAGTACATAATTTTGAGATATTTTACTTCTTAAATCTAATCGTCAGTACTGCGTTGTCCCCCCTTTGCCCGCAATAACCGCTGCGATCCTAGAAGGCATGGAGCCAACCAAAATTTTAATAATTTCACTTGAAATTTCGTTGTTCCATACATGATCTAGGACTTCGTTCAGCTTCTTTTTGCTCTCTGGTTTGTGGTCGTCTACTTGACGTTTCATTTTATGCCACAGATGCTCAATGGGATTGAGGTCGGGTGAATTCCCTGGCCAGTCTAGTCGCTGAATTCCAAGGTCAGAAAATGTATCATGAAGCCGAACAAAGATAGAGAATCAATTATTTTTTTTTCAATTTATTTTTAATAAAGTAGACTTTTGAAAGTCCATTTTTCACACTTTACTTACCGATTTTGCACGGTGACAAGGTGCAGAGTCATCTTGGAAAATGACCTCGTCAGTATACGACAAGTGCTCTTCAATGGCTGGTACCAAAAACTCCTTCATAACGTTCCCATACTTTTGAGCATTCATTGTCCCGTTAACAAAGTGCAAAGAACCCAGGGTGTAATAAGAGAAACATTCCCAGACCATTTGGCTTTGGGGAAACTTCACCGTTTTTACAATGCACTCGTCCTTAAACCTTTCACCTGCTGAAGCGTCGCACAATTTTTGCGTCCAATTTCGGTACTTCTTAGCCCACGTCAGACGAGCGTCCTTTCATTTTGTTAGTAGCGGCTTTTTCGCTGGTCGTCTCCCATATAAACCAATCTCTCGCAGCCTCCTACGTATCGTTTCGGGCTTAGGTTGACTTGATGGCATTCGTTCAGCTCTGCCCTTATACGGATAGCGCTTTTAAAGCGATCCTTCGTGCTTATCCTCTGCAATAAGCTGTCCGTCCTTGAGCTTGTTTTTCGCTTACGTCCAGATCCTTTCGCCCTTTCCAGCGGGTCCAAATTCTCCTTTTTCTTCATAAACCGCACAACCGTTGAATGGCAACACCCTATTCTAGCTGCAATTTGACGATAGGACAGACCTTCATCTGTCACTTTTTCTTCCCGGTTCAATTGCTTGTATTTGCCGGCCATTTTACTTTTCACGTCTTGTCGTTATCACAACTTAACTAAAACTGAATATTCTTGCATAGAATGCACTGCTTTTATACCCTCGCAGAAAGTTCTTATCACATATAACACCCATACCATCGAATGTTGGTGTAAATATGAATATTATCAGAACTATCTGGGTGGTGCGGTTTTTATGACCGCAAGTGTACATAGAACACCCTCTTTTGAAAATCGTTGCTGATGGAGTGCTTATTTTTTCATCCGGTATCGTTGGAAAAATTAAAAATAGTTTTTTTCCTTATTTAAAAAGGTAATAGCTATGATGTAGGGTAGGAAAAAATTTTAAAAATTTTTTTTGTAGAAATTTAAGCTGTTTAAGAAAAAACTCAGATTTTTATCGAAATTTTGAGTTTAAAAAATTTATAACTTTAGCGTAAACTTTAATGACCTATGTTAATGTGTCTGATGGTTTGGATTTGAATTAATGTACACCGGCTGTATTGAATGCGTTTTGTTCTCGTGCAGATGGACTTCAAGTTTGCCACTTTTACACGCGAAGTCTGGTCAATGATGAGCTGCGCATGATTTTCTGTGGGATGAATATTGATGCCATACTTATATCTGAGACCTGGTTGTGCCCTGATATTGCTGATGATATGGTTGCGGGATAAGATTGAAAGGAGGGGTGGTGGTGTTGATATTTTTCTCCACAAGGGTATCTGCGCTGTATCGTGGTTGCTTTCATTTTTGTATATAATTTACTTAAGGGGTAAGGGTTTGCACTTTTGAAAAATCTTTTTTTTTGTCTTTTTTTATAGTTAAACATTTCAACAATGTAACCACAAAATTTGAAGTCGATCAGAGCAAAACTCTCGAAGTTATTGACTAGTTAGTCTCCTCTCCTTTAAAACTGTAGCTCCGACAGCTGCGGGCGGTCAGAAAGCTATTAAAACTTTAAGCGCGTTTTTCGCAAAAGCCCGTGTTCACTGCCATTTAAAAACTACGTTACCGATTCATTTCAGACTTGGTACACACTTTCTACATATAAAATACCTCCCCCCAACGTTCAGTTTCAGAAATTTTTTTTACATTAAGGTGGTTTTCTACTAACAAAATGGCCGAATTTTTCGTAAAAAATAGCAGTTTTCACTTCAAAAGAACCACCAAAAATTTAAAAATGAAAAAAAATCAGTGAACGTTGGGGGGGGGGGGGGAGGATTTAATGATACTTTGACTAAATTTTAATGAATTTTGATTTCATATAATTTCCAGCTGAGATACAGTGAACACCGCAAATCGTGTCTATTTCTAAAGACGTTCTTGGAAAAGCTCCGTCACCGGCTTGTTTGTCGATATCTTCGCATGAAAAAAATTTGACAAAGTTGGTGAAATTATATTTTGCTTTGCTTACGCTAATACCCTTTGGCAACATCATATACAAAAAAAAAAACTTGCACGTAAAACATTTTTAAAAGACAGGTTATGTATGACGCTGCAGTTGAATTTGGTCAACCTATTTTTTATTTGGTCGTCCTTAGGTTGCACGAGGCCAACTTAAGGTATCACTTCAAGGAAGAGGTTATTCAAGACTCGTTAGGAGAGTGCTCATTTTGTTTGGCCGTGTCGGCCTACCAATCCAGTGGTACCAGGTTGGAATTCCACTGCCGCGTACCCGTGGTTGTTTTCTGCTGATAACAGGCTATATTGGTTGCAGAGTAAATGTGAGTGGTTTGGAATTCACTTTAAATTGCAGGTCCACTTGCAATCGTTTTCTCGAATCAGGTGAAGTTCTTCTTCTGCTCCATACCTCTGAAGAGGTTACGGGAACTGGAGGCAGAAATATGTTTTCTATATCATTCGACATTGTCGCTTTCGTAATGATGAACTGCACTGATTCGACGACAACAAGGGCAATTTAAGGTAGATTGTGAACCTATTACATTACTCTGCAACCTTAATAGCGTAATCTGTCTGAAGAAAACAATCATGGGTCGCCGCCGGTGTTGTTCGAATCTTAAACCCTCATGATAAATACGTTATCATTTACTCTGCAAACGATTTCTGGTCGATTTGGAATTCAGTATGGAAGGTGGCTGATCGTGAAGTAAATTTTGGGAATATCTATAGTTTGAATTTTGACTTAAATTGTAGATTTACCTGCTTTTACCCATGGAATCCAGAAAATGAAGCATTTATCGATTTAGATTTTAGGCATTGAACTCTTCTTCATTTCTTCTTCTTAGAGTATGTTAAAGTGTCTAATACAACATTATATTGGGTTCTAAATAGGATACCAGCCACATATACAGTGTACACCTGCCTTTTCAAAGTAAGATTGTAAAACAAGGCAAGCCTGTTTTTAATTTGAATGGCAAAGAGTTCTTTAGCAAGTCGGAGATTGAGTTGGATCAATTAGTTGAGCGGCACGACCACCAAGCCATGGTTCCCCTGTTCGAGACTTGGTTTCCCCGCGAGTTTTAAAAAAAAGAGAATAAAAAATCCACTCCGTCTCTGGTCTGTTGTCTAGCTCACAGTAATGCAAAAGCAAGGCTTTGAAGTTTCCTCACTCCTCTCGCCCTAATTCCCTTCCGTTCAAAATCTATGCTAACGGATCAAAGGGTTGTCACCTAGGCTTTGACCACACCGTAGTTACAGATTTTTGGTGGCGTATACAAAGTCGCGTATGCGTAAGTCGTCGGTGGAGTAAGTGATAACGTGTCGGCCTACAAATCCAGAAGTCCTAGATTCGAATCCCACCGACGGCGACCCAAAGTTGCAAAAGTCCATGGAGGTTACGAAGAAGATGTCAGTGGTTCGGAATTCACTTTAAATTGTAGGTCCACTTGCAATCATTGTCGCGAATCGGGTGAAGTCGTTATCTCGCCCCATGCCTCAAAAAGCATGACTAGAGAGAGAGAGAGATACAAACAGTTCTCGGTAGCACCTTCACACTTTTTTATAGGTATTTTTAGAAGTTTTCTTACATAAGCCGTAATTGGAGACGGAGTTGGATCAATTCGTTGAGCCGCACGACCACCATACCATGGGTCCCGGGTTCGAGACCAGGTCCCCCGTGAGCTTTTATTGAGAAATTAAAATAATCCACTCCGTCTCTGGGCTGTTGTTTAGCTCGCAGCAATGCAAAAACAAGACTTTCAAGTTTCCTCACTTGCCTTACCCTAATTCATTTCCGGACAAAACCATGCTAAAGGGTTGTCCACTAGGATTTGGCCAAATCGTATAAAAAAAATTGCTTTTCCGCAAACAAATTTTTAAATTTTAAAAACACCAAAAGTTTACACTGATCCAATCTAAGGAAAAATAATAGCTAAAAAAATAAGTACGACTTTGTTGTTGATCTTACACTTCGAAACTAGAGAGAAAAGTGCAGTGGTGTGTTATCGTGATGGAAAATTTAAAATACATTCGTTTTTACAATTTACTGGTCGCGTGTTTATGCTTAAACTTATAGTTATAAACGTAAATTCAATGCTTACCTGTTGCAATAATCCATGGATAGCCTACACGATTTAAAGAATTGAAAAATATGATCATCGTCGCTTTGATTATGATTTTTAAGCTGCCCTTGCAGAGGTGCAAACGCTTGTAATTGAATTTGAAATAATTTCTTATAGACTGAGCATGACTGCATTTTACTGGAGTTAAAGGGTTCTTCTTTACTAAATTTTAATGAAAGAAATACCTTGCATGCCTTGTTTAGGGCTTTCTGAAATGTGTTGTTTGGGCCGTTCAGGATGGTGGCTGGTGGAGGGAGGGTATGAGGCGGGAGAGGGTCAAGCAACGCATTACGTGCTTTTGGTCGACCTATTTTAACACTAAGTTTTTGTCAAAATTAAAAGTCTTAACTCTTAACTTGTGACTCAGGGCTCAGTTTATATGGTATATTTACACTACACACGAAAAAAAATCGGGGCAGTATACAGACGTATATATGTTTATGCTAAATAACCACAATAAGCCGTGTACCACGAGTCCATAGTTTGGACTGTAAGAGTCCGATCGTTGCGGTCAAACAAAGCCACCTGAACTACATGCCATGAACTTACGAATTTCTCGCACACACATGGGGGTCAAAGTGGGTTGACATTTCGTTTAATTTCCATTGCTTCTTATTCCAGTATTTAGCGCATATGTAATTGACATGTTTGGTAAAAATAATCAACAGAGTGTTACGAAACGTTTGGGGGGGGGGGGGGGGGGGGAGTAACGCGAAACGTTACGAATATCGTAAAGTTATCTATGGTAGATTGCTCCAAAACCATTAGTCCAGTCTTAATAAAATTCTAGGGTCATCTTCAGGACACCATCCGGGTGAACTACTACCATTGAACAACTGTCGTTACTTCTTGTGTAGTAGTTTTTCAAACCCAACAAAGTTATAAAAACGGCAAACCTCAACTTAATAAATTTACTAAAATTCTGAAAAAGTTCTGATTTCACTAAGTCCTTAGGTCTCTTCACATTGAAAAAAGCATGGTCTGAAGTTAACCGGGCAAGGATTCGCAGCACAGAATTTTCTGCTAAATTTGTCAAAAAAACGTTATAAATACCTTAACCGTTATCTGCATTATCTAAACATGTTCCGAAATAACCTTTTTATTATTAACCTTATCAGTTTTGAATCTTCAAGGTAGCAGCCTTTATTCTATTTATTATAACTTGACAGACTTTTTTGAGTCGAGCCTTTTAGGATTCCTGAAATGTTTAGAGGAGTCAATTCTTTAGAAGGTTTGTGGCTGCCGAGATCAAGAAGTTCTACGTTGGTATTGAATATCAAAGTAGTAAGTTGTGATAATTACATAAACTAGAAACGCAGAAACAACTATAAGTAAGGGGGTATTCTGTACGCTTGTTCTTTTCAAGAGCCGAAAAAAAAACAGCCTCTCTATGCTTCCTATGCCGCACGTATTTTTCTTCCATTGAAGACTTTGAGGTTGGATCAATGGATGAGAGGCACGATCTCCATGTAGGTTCCAGACCCGGCCTGGCTATGAGTTTTTAATTTGCAATTGCAATAAATAATAATCCAAATCTGCTCTTGGCTAGTTCACAGCTATGTAAAATCAAGGCACTCAACTTCCCTCATTCTCCTTAATATGACTCCCTTCCAGACATAGCCGCGGACCGCCTGAGGTATTTAACGCTACCTAGAGACAACATATGTATTTTCGCAGATAGTCAGGCCGCAATTAAATCCCTCACGGTAGTATACACCACCTCCAAAACGGTTATAACATGTCGTTCAGCACTAAATGACATAGCTGAACACCTGAAAGTACGGCGCATCTGGGTGCCTGGACATAGTAATATTCCGGGTAACTGTAGATCCGACGAACTAGCGAGAATCGGTACCACTCGTCCTGATTCAGACATTAACCACCAGTTGGGCAAACCGCTGGCCACTTGCAAACTGGAACTCTTACAGGAATCTCTCAGGATTGCAAATATTAATTGGCAGGTGGAATACACCTGCCTGATTACCCGACAAATATGGCCAAAACTTGACCCTAAACGGTCAAGAGAACTCATCCTACTCGGACGCAAAGCAATTAGCAGTACTGTAGCCGTTATTACGGGCCACTGCCTCATAGGTAGACGTACCTTCAAACGACTTCTGTAGGAGTTACCATGACGAAGAGGAAGAGGAAACCATACTCCACCTCGTCGGTAACTGCCCGGCCCTAGCCAACCGTAGGAACCTGTTTGTGGGCTCTCCTTTCTTTGAATAGCTAACCGAATTAGGCTCCACTCATGTCAGAGACCTACGACAGGTTAAGGCTGAACACCCTTCCCATTCCAGCCAAATTTATTTTGGCTTCCCCGTGATCTGGTTCCACTGGGACTGGAACTAGCTCGGTGCAGAGGGGGTAACAGATTCACCCTCTTCTTCATAGGTATTTTATGGGGTTTTTAAAATTTTTTGTAACCTCAATTTGTGGTATCACAATGGGCCTCTTTGGCCTGAGTGTGCCTTCTTAGGCAGCCACTTTAACATAACCTTCTACGGGGTGTCCCGAAAGTCACAGATTGGTCAAATATCGCTCGAACTACGTATCGAATCGAAAAATGAAAAACACTTTTAAGATTATTCTACAAACAATTAAATGATTACACAATTGACCCCTCAGCCCCCCCCCCCCCCCTGTGCTGAGGCTAAATTTTTTGAGTTTTTCAAGGAACTAAACTTGAAAATTTTTAATTTTTTATTCGGAAGGAAAAGGTAGCGCATAAACAAATTTAAAAAAAATGTGGGCAGATTCCTTGTACGCATCTAAACACTTGCTCCCTTGTAGTCCCCCGTCCCCACTGGGGATTGGGTCTGGTGGCGGTGTGGGGAGGGGGGGGGGTTGTGATATAATTTCTTTGATAAAATATTTTTTAATTTTTTGATTCGATCCATAGTTATCGAGATATTTGACCGTTCCGGCGCTTTGGGGACACCCCGTATATTCCTCTTTACCGAAGAGGTTGGTTGTGTATTTTGGTCAACATGCCATGCCAAAAGACAAATTTCATCGTGATTTAAACAGAAATTTTTCTTACGATATTGCATAAGTACTTCCGAAAATACATATCTGAATGAAGAAAGCAATATATCTTGGGATTTCGATTGTTTTAGGACTATTAAGCACCATGGAAGTTTTCATGTGTCCGCCAAGACAGCGTGGCATAATTTGATAAGTTTTGCGTGGAATCTTCAAATGCAGGAATACCTGCCAAAATTTCCCTTCCTACTTCAGCCTGGCATTGCATCACGGCCGTCTCTAGTTCCCCCTCTTTCATGACCTTGTAGCACAATCTGTGAACAGAAGCAACCATGCCCCGCTGCCGGTGTGGTTCAAACCTGGAACTCTCATTATGATGATTGTCAGGCAAACACGTTATTTCTTACTCCACCGACGACTTTCGATTCCAGTCCTCTTGGATAGTATATGTAGGTACTAGAGATTCTCATAGGTTTAAGATTTGTGGTAGAATTTTAATCGTATATTCTTTCATATGGCTTCTACTGATTTAGGATTAATACGAATTACCAGGCTGCAGTCAATCGTTAGATTTGCGGTGAGTTTATATGTCAAAGCTAAAGGATTGATTGAATTGGAGGTGTGAGGTTCACAAGCGCTGCGGCCACTGGGCCCTCTCAACTCCTGTTAGCAAGCCGGTCCCTCTGAAGAGGTTCAACAGCTCCCGCAGTTGACAGTCATTCAGCACGCTCGGTACCAGGGTCGGTTTCCCGAATAGGAAAAATCTGCACCTGGCCACTGCAGGGCATTCACATAGTACGTGTAATGGGGTCTCATCGTCCTCCAGACAGAGTCTGCAGGTGTGGTCGATGGCTCTGCCTTTCCTTACCAGGTGCTTCCTCAGCTGACAGTGGCCGGTAAGCAGGCCACATTCTAACATCCGACCTGCTCAGCTTGAGAAGCTCCCTGGATTTGCCAGGCGATGGTGAGGGCATAAGGCTTCTTGAGTGTGCGTTAACTCACGCGTTAGGAACTCAACATTAATTCTTTCTTCTGCTTTTGCCAAATCGTGTGTTGATTTGGACGAGAATTTTATCTTCAAAAATATACAATATTGTCATCTTGACGTCATGTGAGATTTTTGAACGCTGAAAGATTTCCTTTCATTTCGCATTAATTTCTTGGTTTATTTAACATTCACTTTTGTACTCACCCTGAGTCATACTCAGATGTGTTAAACTTTGATTTTTAGTACGAGCCCTTAAGTCATTTCAAGAATTTTATTACTATATTTGATGATGAGCTACAGCTACTTGAAATAAAGGGGCTTGTCCTTGTTTATTCCATGTTCCATCTACCGCTTCAAAACAGTGAAATCAAATAACACCTCTTGATACAATGAAAGCTGTTTCAACATTATCTAGAACAGAGCTACAACAAAATTAGAAACTATCTCGTAGCATCTGCAAATCTATTAAAAGCAGGCTAAATTATGGATATGACCAATTTATCAAACAGAAAATCTTCTCGTGTGAAAAAAAATCAGCAAGAGCCTTAAGTGGCTTGATAAATTTCAACAGTTCTTCTATTCCACCTCACAAGCTCTTCGTTTTGTAATTACATATATACTGAGTCCCCTGTATTTCTGTAAGGTATTTAGAACCTGCTGTTAACAAAACAGCTGATGATATACTATGGAACAGGACAGGCCCGTAGAGACAAAATTCGGGCCCGGGGGGTACCACATATGGCCCCCGCGAAAGGAATATCGGATCTGGGACTAAGCGTTTACGGGCCCATATACAATTGAATGAGTGACTTTCAATTTAAAATCTGTCTAGTATATTACACTTTTTCGATCGTGAAAAAATTTTCTGTTGATGACTTAGCTGAAGAGACTCCTTTTGAAAGCCCTAGCCCCCCCCTGTCGACGGCCCTGGAACAGGATAACGAAACAAATTTCTAGTTGAGACAAATTTTTACATGCACTTCTTTATATAAAAACGAGTATAGACTATAAATTCGTTTCGTTTTTTCGTTTAATCTGCATGCCATATTTAAAACTGAGTATCATGTTCCGCCAAATCTCTGCGCAAACTCTTTCATATTTCTGACTCTTTTGGAACCTTTTATTTATTTATTTACAACAGATTTCCCGAAGTTGGCTACTACGAAAAGTACAGATTATAAAAACTAAGAACTATGGTTGGTTGTGTGTCTTCCATGCACTGAGGCCTATAGTGGCCCGTTGTACGCCCCCTGCTCGGCAACGTACCCTAAAGTCCACTGTCGAGCCAACTGATCCCCGTAACGAATTGGATAATTCGATTATAACCTGATTTCTTAACTTCTGCTAAATCTTCGCAGTAGTATGTTCCTAAGATTCTAAATCTTTTTTGCATTAGGGCTGGGCATTGGCCGAGAACGTGTAATACGGTCTCGTCTTCTTCCCCACACGCCTTTGTGTGTCCGGCGATATCGGATCCCTCCCATTTTTCCTTGTGCCTCCTCGTTACCCATTCCATGGTTTCTTTTTTAATTTCCTGGATGGGTATGCTCAGGTTGAGCATTATTGGAGTGTCCTCATTTGCGCCTCTCCGGGCCAGATCATTTGCTTTTTCATTTCCTGGGATGCCACAGTGCCCCGGTACGTATATTAGGGTGACATCATTTTTTCTCCCTAGCTGCGTTAAGGTCTGTTTACATCCCTCTATCGGTTTAGATCTTACATCGGCGTTAGTTAGAGATTTGATGGACGCCTGGCTATCCGTGCATATTGCAATCCTAGAGGATCTTACTCCCCGTTCTATTAGCTGTTTAGCTCCTATCTCTATCGCTGCGATTTCTTTCTCTGATAGGGTTTCAAGTAGTTCGTCAATCACTATCAGCCGCAGGAATGGTGAAAGAATCCCTCCTCGTGGAGTTCCTCTATTTACCCGCGCCGTTAGTTGCTCATTTCCGAAACTTGTAATTATAATTCGGTCTTCCAGCATGGACTTGATCCACTTGAATACACTGTGATCTGTCCGCTTTTCTCTCAACCCGTAAAGAATTTTATCGATTCTGACGTTTTTGAAGGCCCTTTCTACTTATCAACATTACATCAATGCCTTTTCCACTTGATGTACTAGGCTATGTAGAGCGGAATCAACCGATCTACCTTTCATATATGCATGTTGACAACTTGATAGTTGGTTTATGCCTATCTGTTTCCTTAGCTCCCATTCTATTAGTCTTTCTAGACTTTTCAGTAGGAATGATGTAAGGCTAATTGGTCTATAAGCATTTGATGTGCTATAGTCCGTCTTATTTGGTTTGGTTAGGAATACAACTTTGCCACTTTCCAGTTTTTAGGAGTGTAACTGAACTTTAGGCACGCTCTAAAAGGTAGGTTGAGTCTGTTCCATAGTTTGTTACCTCCCCTCTGTAGCATGATGGGATATATCCCATCCCTTCCCGGTGATTTATATGGGCTGAAGGATTTTATTTCCCATCTTACCTTGTCTAAAGTACACAGTTTCTTCGCTTGCTCCTCTTCCATCCCAAATTGGGATCTCCAAGGAGTAGCTTCTTCCCCTCCACCAGGGTACTCCCTGGGAAGCTATTTGTAATCAGCCTCTCAAGAGATTCCCTCACGTTGGATGAGTCTTCGATAAATTCTAACTGGCTTCTCGAATTAGACAATGTTTTATTCAGTATAGCTGCCTCACCCGTGCTTTCAATTTCGCTAGTAAAGACTTTCCATGATTCCCCCTGGGCTTTTCGGCACTCGGACTTGAATTGCCTAAGTGCCGTTTTGTATTCTTCCCAGATATCATCTCTTTAGTGTTTATTAGCTTTATTGAATAGCTTTCTGGTTCTTTTCCTCATTTCCATGAGAGAAGAATTCATCCATCTCTGTTTCCATTCTATTTTCAGTCATTTCTTTGGACACGCTTCCTCGAATGCGAGTCTGATAACACCTTCAATGTTAGCAGTCTCATCATCGATTCCCTGTGTTGATTCCAAAGGAACATTTCTTGTACACAAATTTGTGTTTAAAACCTCCCTTTATTTATCCCAGTTTGTTACTCTGGGGTTTCTAAAAATCAGGGGATTATTTCTGACATTGCCACTCAGCCCAAAGAGTATCAATCGATGGTCCGAGAATGATACCTTGTCAGATACGTACCAATTCTCAACTATAACTAACTTATTCAAGTGAGTAGCCTCAATTGGCTCTTAAGTTGCCAACTGAAACAACCCAGCCCGATGTAGGCAGTATAAAGGCGTGACATTGAATCAATAGGCGCGTGTATACCCTAAAGCGTTTCCTTCTTTATAAAAGCTTGTCCGTGTTAAATCATTTCCAAGAAAAAGGTGGATCGACTCCTATAATGATAGACTAATAGCACTATAAAGTCTTTTGCCCTATAAAAGACACGTCTTCACTTAATAAGCACTCGAGAGTATTTATTTCGAACTGGTCGCTCAACTTACAATTTCTTACTTATATAAAATCAATGCTGGTATGCCGCAAGGCTCAATCATGTCTCCCGTACTTTTTTTATTTGATTGTAATTTTTTCTTTAACGCGACTTTTGTCATGCCGTTTTTGGGTGACATTCGAAATTAAAACTTTTCATGCGAATGACCCCTTAAAGGGGTTGAGTCGATTTATAGTAGTTATAACAGTGTTCACACGATTTTTTTACTTTATTTTAACATTGAAATTACTAAAGCACAACTATGGCTATAAAGTTGGCCCTGATCGTTGTTTATTTAATATCTTAATAAAATAAAATTGGTGTCCACCAACATTGTATAAATAACAAAAACAATTAGACCAGAATAGTAATTAAATTAAGTAAAATATCGTAACAATTGGGAAACACTGGGTGTACATAAAGTGAACAAGGGTGCATAAAATAAAAAAAAAACTTAAAAGCAATAAATCAAACACTCTTTGTTATTATTTTTACTTTTGTGTTCGATTTTCTTTGTTATAGAAACCGTTTATTGGAAGAAATATTAAACAAATTTTATGTGAGTGTAAAAATAATTTACGATTGTGTGGTACAAAAAAAAAGAAAGAAATAAATTTAAATATAAAATAAAATTGAATACTAGAATTTACTCAATAAGGAAACAACATTTAATACAAGGGAGTTTATACTATAAAGTAAATATTTGAAATTTTTGCCTCATTTTAAGACTTTAAGGAAATCAAATCTTAGTGTAGACAAATATTAACGACTACTAAATATCTGTAAATTATTTGTAAAAAAAAACATTAAAAGGAGATAGTGTGAAATAATAAATTAAAAATAGCCTCGCGAAGATATCGTGCAGAATTTAAAGTAAATTTCACTATAAAAATAACAAAAACTCATAGATACTTACGAAGAATATTTGGAACAAAAAGAATAAATATACTTCTATTCAAACTTTACAGTCTCCGGCATAAAAACTCTTCAATCAATTCAAATATGTTTTTTTTTCTTTCAATTAAATTAAATTTGTACTTGTACGGTATGATCAGGGTAACTAACTACTTTATGATGTTGAAAGCTGTTTTCGTTTTTAATAATTATATTTTGCTTTTGCAACTTGATTGATTTTTTAAAAATCGTTTAAAGAAAAAAGTAAACTAGCAAAAATATTTCTTATAATAAATATTTCTTAAAAAAAAAACTAAGCAACAAGGAACACAAATCTAATTTTAAATCTAAATGTCATAAACTAAAAACGTAACAAAAACACATTTTGCCACATAAAACCATAAACAAGAATAAAAGAAGCATAAAAACTGCTAAATAATTCTAATTTTCGTAAAAACTAACAAGGAAACGTATCTTAAATTTAGAAAATGAAGATTAGAAAAAAATATATGAATATATATTTTATACAAAACAAAAATTGTATTTAAGAGTTATTTTGAATTTCTTGTTTTGTATATAGTTGTTTTGAGATTAGTAGGTAAATATTGAATTTTCAAATTGTAACAATTTTAAAAATGGTTCATGGAATCGTTTTATTTTTCATTAAAATTGATTTTTAAGTTAAAAATTTAAACGAATGATGTAATAAAATTTTTTAAATGATAACAGAAATGGACAAACAAAAAAATATATGAAATTGTAATATTAATTGGACTTAGGAGTTTGTAAAAACTAATGATATTCAAAATGGACTAAGAACTTATAAATATTTAATATTTCAACAAGGAACAACTGAGCGAGATAACGCAAAATGGAAAGAATTTTATGAAAAATAAATATGAACTAAAAATTATTAACAATATTTTTTTAAATTTTACCTGACAACCAGATGGCGAAAGGGTTCGTTATCATTTTGCTTCGTACATTAAATGGAATTAGTTTCATATGCCCCGTCGTTTCTAAAACTTAATGCGTAACATAATCTCTGGGCCAAAATCAAACAAAATCCGTTATTCTTCCTAGGGACGTTGTCTGTCAATTTACAAGCCATGCACATCAACCCATAATCAGTTGGGTGTGTGCATCTAAGTTGTAGTAGTTGTGCTTTGTAGTCCTACAAGACCTTCTGCGGTGTCAACCTGTTGGTCATTAGTAGAAGTTGTGCTTGGTACCCGTACAAGACCTACTGTGGTGTCAGTCTGTTGGTCATTAATAGTACGAGGGTCATTCAATAATTAAAGAGACAAATTGGTCTGGGGAAAAAATGGTTGGTAGGACAAGTTTGGTACTATTAGGACTTTAAGTTGGCATCACTGAAATGAGTCCTGATCAGCTGTTGGATCAACATTGCTGTATTTATAACCTCAAAATTAAGTTTAACGATGGCAAGTCCACTTGAAAATTCCACAGTGTTTGAACAACGTTCTGTGATTCGTTTTTTTCTTGCTGAAGGTAAAAAACCAGCTAATATATACTCTAGAATCATTTAAGTGTATGATGAATGCCAATACTATTCAGATATGCTTTTGAACAAAGTGAAGCCAACTATGAGAGAGAAACGTCGTGGATCTCAGTGGAGAGGTGTGATTCTCCATCAAGACAACGCACGTCCTCACACTGCTCAACTAACCCGTGAAAGCATCAACAAAATAGGCTGGGAGTTACAACCTCATCCTCCTTTCAGTCCCGATTTAGCACCATGTGATTTCCATTTGTTTGGTCCATTGAAGGAGGTATTACGTGGGAAGAAGTTCCAGGATAAGGAAGATGTCAAAAAACTTGTGGAAAATTGGCTCAAACACCAAGCCAAAGAATTCTTTGCAACCGGTATAAAACAGTTAGTTAGTTTTGTAAAAATAAAAGGTTTTTTTCTCAGACCAATTACGTAGTTCGGTGCCCCGGATCTTTTGGGGGGGGGGGGGGGGGGGGGGGGAGCAAGCCTATGCCCGTGCCTCGAGCGGAAAATTTAGAGGGCGGCAAATTCAAGCTTGCCAGACGAATACACTGAGACGCGCAGTTTAGTAAAATAAAAAATATATAAAAACAAAAAAAAAATTTGTTATTTCGGACAACTAAAGGATCCATAGTTATAGTAGGTTAGTATCAATAAAAAAACAAAGCACTTTAAATATAAACATAAATATATCCATAATATATTGGACGAGCAAGGTGTCCAGCAATCTTTTGGCATACCTGACCCACAGCCCTAAAGTCCTGTGCTCCCTTTCAATATCAGCATCGTCTGTAAGGTCGTCGGCAATGATATGCCCTATAGTACTTTAAGCACATAAATTATTCTCCGCGGGGCGCGCAGTAAATAAATAATAGCTGCCTAATCAATCGGACGGATCGGATCATTAAACTTACCTGACACAGTTTGTCAGTGACCTTTTTTTGTGTGACTCAGTTGTTTATTTACACTGTCGTGAAATATTTTTGCTTTGCACTCGGAATTGCTACAATCTGGTGTAAAGCTTCTTATTTAACTTTTTTATTCGTAAAAATTTCTGTGACAATCTTTACACGCGTAATGGCACTTTGTAAAGAGTGCTCTAGTGAGTTGTTTAATAATGGTGTGGCCTGTGATGGCATTTGTACTTTCCTTGGCACTTGTCTGGAGCCCTCCACTGGTCTATCAACATGTAAGGATTGTTCCAATATTAGGCCCTGTCATATTTTACGCCTGAAGGGACTCGTCGCTACGCTCTCCACCGACCAAACATTTATAGCAGATACGGTCAACGAGGTATCTTCAAAGTTGCCCGGAATTCAGAAATTGTTCGATAACTGCGCCAGTTTAAATTCAAAACTGGACAAGCTGCTTCATATCGCTGCGGTTTTAATCAGTGATTTGTCGCTGCTTTCCAACAAGACTTACGAGCTATCTTCAAAGTTAAGCGGGCTGGTCGCTTCCTTGAATGACCTTCGCATAATGCAAACTGCGTCTGGTTCACCATCGCCTTCCATCGGCCAATCTGCTGAGTCAATAATGCCTATCATAGATGACATTCAGCGCGGTGTCCGGCACGTCAAGCAGGATCTAGATTCATGCTCTACAGCCATTGAAAGGAACTTTGAACTCATTGGCTCAATTGCCTCTGATAGCATGAGTTTAACTTCAAAAGTCTCTCTCGGCTCTTCTTTTGATCTGTCTGACGCCATAGCTACTTCTGGTTTAGATTCTTCTTCTTCAGGAACTACATCTCCGAATAGGAACTGCCCCACTCTCCGTGATTCAACATCTGCAGCTCCACCTCGATCAACCGAGAAAGTGGTTCCTACAAACCCGCATTCCTCCTTGGCGCAGCCTGCTCCAGTGTCATCCTAATCCACTTCTACGGTTAACAAATTTGGCACCACCTGGACTTTATCGGAATGGGAACAGAGACTAAAAATACTAGATAGGAAATACTCCTTCGTCATACGGAGAAGAAGGGCAGCAGATGCTGTCTTGAAGTGGTGGAGATTAATCTGTAGCAACCGCAGCATCAGAAGCGCAGTCACTCCTAACCTCCACCACTGTGTTGTTGACCTCCTCTGGTTCAGAATCTAAAAGCTTTTCCTCATCCAGAGAGGTATTTAGGAGCCTGCACGGAAGCTCTGTTTCAGACATGATGTCCTTCTCTAAAGCTCGTGCAGGCAGGTTTTAAGAGTCGAGAGAGATCTCATTAGCCACGACCGCTGTCGAAGCAGTGGTGGTAGCAGAGGATCCCTTTTGGCTTCCTCTTCGTCCTTCTTGTACACCTTGAGGGTGAAGGACGAGAAGCCATAGTCCACTACCCCGTTTGCCTTATCCAGAGATTCCAGGGACTCCTTATTAATCACAAAGATCACTAATCTCGATGCCCCTTTAGGTTCCTCCAGCTTACCAATCAATCCAGTTGGAGGTTGGCAGCTCGGGGTTGCTGCACCGGATGATGCCTAGGATGGTGACAGGATCGGAGGGTTCTGCTGGTATCCAAGCCCGGACTCTCGGCCTTCTTGAGATCTCGTCCCGTGGTATATCTTCGAGCCTGGCGCCTGGCCAGACCTTCCCTACAGCTTATAGAGATCCCAAGATCTCTGGTTGGCACAAGCGATAACTTTAATGTGGCCCTGATGCTAACACCCATCTCGACATTAGGGTGGAGGTCTTGGATTCTCTTTCATCAGAGGAAGGAAACCAAGAGCGAGTTTGACCTCCTAATGGAGCCATCTTCGTTGCTTCTGTCGACAACAGCCAACACGAGTTGGCCCTTGAAGACCTCACTATTGGGAATCGACTTCCGCGAATGACCCAGCACCTTGGCTTTCTTAGCCGACGGTTGGGGCTGTTTCTCCGTTGACCTCTGTCTCTTGGACACAAGTAATGGATTCCCAGCTCCACCGGCATTCAAGGTGATATTTTGAGCCCACTCCAGCTTTGGATGGTACGACCTGCCACTTGCTCGAGGCATCACGGCTATCCTTTCCCTTGATTCCTTTTTTGCTTCCAGGGAGATGGCCGAGTGCCAAGCTGCCACCAGCACCACTTGGACCAGGCTCCATGTCCAAAGTCCTCGCGGATGCCTCTCCAGAAGTTGTCTGCGGAACCAAGCTACTTGCTTGGTTCCCATCCGGTTTTTTAAGAGATCCGGACTCTTTAGAAATTTTCGAAGTTTTAGGATTCATAATTGTTTCCACGAGTAGCGGATAAGAGTGGGCCCCCCTGCACAGGGTTCTCCTATACACAGATAAGGCCAGCTAATCCGGAGGTCGCGACTGAGCTAATTTTTTCACTTTGTCCCTCAGGCAGGCTGATTCTCGGCACGGATCGTATAACACCGTCATCCAGCCCAGGGGGAAAGGGGTAGGATACTGAAGGACTGAAGCTGGGGAGCGGCAGCTCTTGATACACTGCTCATCAAGGGTCTTTCTGATATGGGCTACCCCGTCAGCATAGCCCATTGAGTATCGCAACTTAAGTCCCACCACCACGTCAAGGTGTCGGCCACGGGGGGGGGTCGTCCGTGCTTACCTGTAGGAAATCTCGGTGTTAAATCATCAGGATACTGCTGTGAACAAAGTCTGGAGTTTTCCAACTTTTGAATTTTTTCAATCTAACGGCATCGCAATTCCGGGTAGCTATACAGCATAAATTTTCAGTAGAGGGAGGTGGAGAATTGTCTCAAACGCAGTAGCTGGCGTTGTCTTACCGCTCCTGAGATGCTCAAGCAGCTAGCCCTCTGAATTTCGGTCATCTTCTTAAAGTGACAATTCCTTTCTAGACCACCTCATCAAGTTTAAAATTCGTAAGCTGTACGCTGTGCCCAGTGTACTTTACGGAGACTAATTCCTCATTTATTACCTGGAGTTTTCTGGCAGGCATAAAATACCAGCGAGACCTTTTTGACGTGCTCCTCAATTTTAATGTCCCTGTTCGCTTTAGGAATAGTACTCAAATATTTCACTTCAGTATGTAGCGTTTTAGTGCTGCCCCTAGTTGTAGATCCGCTTCGTCATCTTCTTATAAACGGAACCACTTTGGGCATTGGCTACTAAACCGCAGTTTAGTTCTCGTAACACCTTGTGGGACATGGGATGGGAAAAAAATGTCTCCCGACTCGAGACAACTATTGCAAGTAGACCTACAATTTAAAGTGGATTCCGACCCACTAGCATTTTCTCAACAACAACATGCCTTTTATCGTAATCTGTTGCTAGCAGAAGACAATCATGTATCCCGAACCTGAAACCTCCGAATTGTTAGACGACGACTAATATCATTTATGGTACTTAGGAAAGTTTCTGGATACCAATAAGACCATGCCGTCCACATAAGCTATCACTTTTATTCCTATTCGCTCTAGCAAAATTAGAACTTTATCCACAACTAGCAGCTAGAGCAGAAAGGATTTAGAATTGGATTTAGATAACTCGGTATTGACGGCAGAAAGGTTAAGATATTTATCTGTATATTACGAATTTCACCCCAATTTTCCTGTTTTAGATTTTTGTCAGCTTTTCTGGTGTCAGAGGTTCTAATAAATCTCTAACTTCACTTAACTTCACCTCAGTACTGTAATGAAACGACTTTAAATTAATTTTACTCATACTTTTATAGCAGGGGGGAGTTCTCTCCCCACTGCTTTGGTTCCTTCTTATCGACGATCTCCTGGTCAAACTGACTAATGCTGGCTACGATTGCCAGGGCTACGCTGATGACCTGGTCATTACCATCAAGAGCAAGCAGGATAGAACCCTATCAGTAAGAATGCAAAATGCTCTGAATATGGTACAATCCTGGTGTGCTAGGGAACGGCTCAGAGTCAACCCTAGTAAAACAACCATTATACCATTCACAAGAAAAAGGAACCTAAGACTAGAGGCTCCTACTCTTGAAGGAACAAGGATATAATTCTCAAGTGAGGTCAAATATCTAGGAGTAGTTCTAGATCAAAGACTCACATGGAATCCTCAACTCAATAGGGTTACAGAAAAGGCTATGACTGCCCTATGGTCCTGCCGAAGACTCTTTGGGAAGACCTGGGGACTAAGGCCCAAAATGAAAGACAGTGCGAAACACACTGCTAAAACTGCAGAGGTCAGCATGTCTAGGAGTTACTGGTGCCATGCGCACATGCCCCACGGCAGCTATGGAGGTCCTACTAGACCTCCCCCTTTACATTTACATTTAAAGAAGGAGGCTGCCTCAAGCGCAATAAGGCTGACTGGCTCCAATCTCCTCTCAACAGGAGACTGGTCTGGCCATAGACTGGTCTGGCCATATTGATCAACTCAATATCGGATATTATGCCGAAGAGGCACAACTTTGATATACCATTCAAGCTGATCCTTAAGAGCAGAGATTATTGGCTCAATAATAGACATATTTTTGAAAGGGGATCTCTGGTTTGGTACACGGATCCAAGATGGAAGACAGGACGGGCATCGGGGTCTATGGACCAAGATTAAGGCTGTACAAATCGCTCGGTTCTACACCAACCATCTTTCAAGAAGAGATACATGCTATCGAAATCTGCGCTCGTGAAATTACCAAGAGAGGAATACGCGGTACTAAAATATATATCATGTCCGACAGTCAGGCGGCACTTAAGGCTCTAGCAAAAAAAGGCGCGGATTCTCAGTTTATTGGACCGAAGCCATTCTGTGGCTACTCAAAAAGCCGAATAGCAATGCGTATCCGATCATGGGAGGACGAATGCAAGCACTCACACTGGGCAAATATCCCTGGGTCAGGACAAGCAAAGAGGTTTATAACCTACTCAAAACAGAAAAGGAAGGAGCTGCTCTCACTCAGCAGACCAAATTTAAGGCTGATAACTGGATTTCTAACTGGTCACTGCCACCTGGGCTACCACCTAAAAAAGTTGAGGCTGGCTGATGATGACACCTGTCGATTCTGTCTAGAACAGGAAGAGACAGCGGAACATATCCTCTGTCACTGTGAGACCCTCGGCCGTATCAGGCTTAGACACCTTTGTGGGGTTTTCCCATCAACATCAGATATAGCCAAGGCAGCCCCCAGAAAAATTTTAGGTCTGATAAACTAAAGATTGACGGGGCTTCCTAATACTAAACCTGGATCAGGTCACAAAAGATCAAATTGGTCGCAGTGACTAAAGGTTGCGGTTAGTCCTGGATCCAATCCTTAATAATAATAATAATAAATACGTTTATAGCACTTTAAAGGATTACCGTAGGAATATGTAGGGTATCAGCATATGTAAGTAATCAAGGTGTGTATTTCCGCGTCTATTAAAGAGCTAAAAATTGTGAAACTTTTTAAATCCCTCTGTATCGTATTAAAACGAAACTTTATGAAAGATAAACTGATGGAGACATTTTTATTTTCGTATATATTTATATATAGAAATCCGACGACAGCTAATCCTTCTCATCGCATTAACGTTGTATTCTAGCACGTCTTTTTATTTAAGTTTTTTGTGGCACAGCATTATGAGCTTTTAAAGTAAAAACAATGAAAATTTACAGAAGTACATAAATTAATTATCCATGTCCATGGTACGAACGGATTTGGTTGCATAATAATGTTATCATTTATTTTTGAAAATATTTTATCTTCAAATTGTCGGTTAAATATTAAACAATTAAAATATTTTATTAACAAAACAGAACCTCGGACAATTTGTTCTAACAAAATAATTTCATAAAAATTATATTAAATTCTACTGCACTACAATCCATCTACGATTAGAGTTCAGTTTCCTAGCAAACACATATTTCATGATCACCACTTGGTGACGCTCTTGCTGCAAGGAGAGAAACGTCAAAGAATTTGATGAAAGTTAAAAGTGGTTAAAGTGCGTGCGCCAACTGAAATAAAAAAATTATTTTAATATTAATTGCGGTGAGTTAGTAATGGTTCAAATTGTAAAATGTTTCTTAGAGTCTACTCTTAATATTTTAAATTAAAGTTTTTGTTCGGAACTTGAATTATATGGTGTTTTGTGTGTTTTTAATTTTTATGTAAAAACAAGTCAATGAATGAGCTTGGTAAGTAATGGAAAATATTCGCCCGATGATTGAATTTATTAAATTTGCAGTTCTTAATAAGAAGAAAATTGATATTTATTATTTATTTCAATAATTTCTGATTAGTTTAATTATTGGATATGGTTTGATATGAGTTTGCTGTTTTTCGATTTATTTTCAACTCTTACAATAAATGGCGGCTTTGTTTTTCTTGTACTATTTTTGGTAAAGTACGCCCGCTATGCCCACTGTGGTACTATAATGCTGCTCGTGTGCATTCAACGTGCGGCTGGCGTGGCATATTGGATGTCCTTTCTGGGATAGAATCGCTCCCAGCGCATATTGGCTCGCGTCGGTGGTTACTGTAAAGGTTTTACCAAAGTCTGGATACCTTAGTATTGGTTCACTAATAAGTAGCCTTTTTAGCACTTCAAAACAACTTTCTGTATATTCTGGATCGTTCACATTAAACCTTTGGTACTTTTTTAGATATTTTGTCATGGGCTTTGCTATTCTGGAGTAATCCCTAATGAACTTTCTGTAGTATCCAGTTAGTCCAAGGAATTGTTTGATTTGTTTCTGGGTTCTGGGCAAGGGAAAGTCTCTAACACATTCTATTTTTTTTGGATTTGGCCTGTAAGGTTTACTTCTTCCAGTCTTTTAAATACCTTTTTTAATGAGTCCAGATGTTCTGGTAGTGAAGAAGAGTAGATAATTATGTTGTCTAGGTACACCAATCATATTTTATTGGTGTAATCTTTGAGGACATAATTCATTAGGCGCTGGAAGGTAGCCGGCGCTGTTTTCAACCCAAAAGGCATTCGAAGAACTTCAATTTTAAATTGTAGGTCCACTTGCAATCGTTGTCTTTAATCGGGTGTAATTATTCTCCCGCCCCACAAGGGGTTACGGGAAGTTAAGAGAGAGAGAGAGAGAGAGAGAGAGAGACAGAACCCTTTCCATAGCTGTGTCTATATCTATGCTTGAACCCTTTTTGTCCACTTCGTCAGCCCTTTCATTTCCCTATATGCCGCCAAGTTCCGGAACCCAACAGAACTAAACCGTAAGATATGAAATGGTTCCTAGTGCCCTGATACAGTCTCTAAGACATTTCGAATTTATCAAAATTGAAACTTACCGAGGTCTGATGTTAATCTTGGCCACAGGTCACAGTTTTTTGAGATCAGATCAGAAGCCATTTGACGATCCAAATTTGTTGTTTAAGATTTCAGAAAAGTCCTTCTTTTAAGCTCAGCAGTTGATGTTCTTCCGTAAGAAGTAGAGATCTGTCTTTTTGGAAGTATTGGAGCGACAAGCGCAGTCATATTGAAGCCTGTGTGATAGATAGATTGACACGGATTACCTGGTCCCAGCTATAACCTTCCATAGCAACTATAGTACAAAGCTGTCTGAATCTTACATATTGTTAAGCAAGTGCAGTTTAGGTAGAACTAACAGCGATTTACCAAGCGGCTGCGCTTGTATTTAGGCGTACAGAGTCCAATATGGACATCCACATATATAGTGACCGTCAGGAGGCCATTAAGGTGCTGGAAGCTGTGGTTGCACAACCGAATTTGACCTTACGCTGTGTGGACAAAGGCATATCGGATGAATTGGCGAAGGAGGGTATTAAGATGGATAGATCTGAAATGATAATAATATATGTGAAAATTCCGATCGACATCCTTAAAGCAGAAATTGCCAAATGCGCCTATAGTAAGGCTAATTAATCATCTAAGCGGGACATATGCTTCATTAGCATACAACTGTGACCTGAGTACATTAAGGGAAGACCTCGGATACTTGTTAGTGGCAGCAGACTCGCCACCAGGAATATGGTAGGGATTTTAACGGGTGATTGGATCACAAGCAACCATGCCAGAAGAATGGATTGTGATACAAACGATTTCTCGGAGCTTACGGAGTTGCAGAGCTCTGAGTGCTGAGATTGCTTAGGAGAGCAAGCTGAGTAATTCAGATTGTCCTATTCCCATTAATATATAGGTCACAGTGGACCCATCAAGTGATCTACGTGAGGTAGGTTAAACGTAACTCAGCAGCAACTCCCTAACCTAAACTAACCCCTTGTGGAGCATGGGGTTGGAGAAGCTTTTCGTCCATTTCGAGACAACTATTACAAGTCGACCTTCAATTTCGGATGATTTGCGTACCACTGACGTTACCCTGGACGTTTGTAGTAATCTCTTGTCAGCAGAAAACAACCATTGGTCGCCACCCGCTTTGTGGTTCGAACCTGGGATTTCATTATTATTATCACTTACTCCACCATCGACTATCCCTATAATCTCACTACGACCCTTCTGCTACTGATTGAAATCTATTACATGTCAATGTTTGGGTTTAAATTAAGAACATTAAATAAGAAAATTAAGGATTACCTTACTCGAAACGTTCGCAATCTGTGGTTCGCTCCTGAACATTCCACCAATTTTATAGGAGAATTTGATGATTTTCTATCGCAGTTCCCAAATGCACAATATATGATTGTCCTTTAAATATTCTTCAAAATCGCAAATTCTTAAGAAGAAGATGATTAATTTTAAGATGAGTGGCTTCTGAAACACTGCAAATATTAAACGTA
Organism: Leptarthrus brevirostris; assembly: GCA_964036015.1. NCBI lineage: Eukaryota > Metazoa > Arthropoda > Insecta > Diptera > Asilidae > Leptarthrus > Leptarthrus brevirostris. The sequence goes on from OZ038373.1 coordinate 16,554,694, forward strand.
CATATGCTTTCCCTGTGTAGGAACTTGGACAAACACAAAGCCCCTGAAGAAGATGACGCCGAAATACTCGGTGTATGCAAACGTAATCCCGTCTGGGAAAGATGTTGTATGTCCTTTTATTTAGTACTTGGAAACACAACGATGAATCCTTCATGAAGAGGATTGCTCTATTCGAAAGGATAATAAAAGCAAGAGAACAGCGCTTTCGGCATTTTCTTCAATTTAAGTGCACACAAGATTCGAATTGAATTTCATGTAATTAAATATTTACAAAAAAAAAGCAGTTGGAGATGGTAAATATTTGCATAAAAACGCACAAGGGTGAAGTGTAACCAAACAAGGAGAATAAGGGAATAAAACAGTTTCCTTCTGAGTGGATCCATCATGATTCCCGCAGATGGGGTCGCGACATACATTTTTGGGGCCGCCATCTGATACGCTGATAAAAGCAATGGCAATTTAGTGCTGGAGTTGGATATACGTCCTTATTCCATTTATTGTTTCCCCCGTTTTGCATTCGAATGTGGTACAAGTTGATCCTGGGACTGAACGTAATGCTGCTTTTGCTGCCACTACCAGAATACTAGTCATATGGCATATGGTGGTCGGATGAGGGACCTTCCCGGAGGATACTGTTTACTCGAGTGTTTTCGTATACAATGTTGCCTCGTTTGAAGACATGTGGGCGGAATAGCTAGCTGAACAGTGGTATTAGGGACATTGAATGACAGAGGTGAATGTTTTTTTTTTCGCAGAGAAATGCATTAAATTAATGCTAAGAGAGATTACTTATGCATATAATGAGTTTTTGCTTATTTCCGACTCCCAGATGAACAGCAGTCTGCAGAAGGAAATATAATCTTACGAAAAACAAAAACTCTTGGGAAAGCATTCAAATTCCCTTGGGGTCTTTTAACACTGAACCAGAAAATTTTAGGCCAGACATAACTAAAGTTACTTAGGACTTCATACTTATATGTTTGATATGAAAAGCATTCTTGAACAGATTTTAAGTGAGACAGCTCAGACATTTAGGACTGTGGCTGGATAAGCTTTTAACAATTAAATATATTAGAGCCAAAGGATTGACTTAATGTGTTTTAGAAACCTCGCTTGTTATATCTATAAGGATTTTCCGTCTAACAACGTGATATCATCAACAACTAGAAAAACCAACAAACAGTCCATTAAGACTTTAATCAAGATTTTTGTCCAAACATTTTGTGCCATTAATCGATTTAGCCTGCATGAGTTTTCGGTCCTCTGAAATATCGAATGACACCCTACAGCTGTAAGACCCAGTACTAGCCTTGAAATGAGTTTTCTTCGATAAAATATCCGTTGCACCCTGCATGACACACGAACACGCACAAAATTATTGCAGATGGTCGAGTTCCACTTTGTTTTATGTCCCCCCGGAATTGTACGGTTCGACTCGTCTATTGCGATAACCGGAAGCCTTGAAATACGATTCAGTCTCGCACGTATAATGCATTTGCAACGATATTTGCTCCCACTATAACCCGGGGGATAACATATCGTGTCTAATGTTTCAGATCACCCTTCAAGCCTGGCAAAACCCCCATTATTACTTGAACGAACAAAAACTTCCCTATCTCAACCCCTCGGCTATTCTTGTAGTCAGTTTTTCTCCCCTTGTACGGTGCAATCTCACTCATTTACCCTCCTCGAATCCTGTGTCCTGACCATTCTATGCAATTTTCTCAAATGCTTTTAACTACTGCACCATTATCCTTGTTAGTTATTCGAGTTATAATAGCAGAAATTTAATGATAGCAACATGACGTCATTATTGCAAGAAATAGTTTCCACAGTGGCCGGCGGGTGGTTAACAGCAATGGGACACAGCAATCAGGAAATTTTTCATATTTTATAGGATACACTTTGAGCCATTATCTTGTAAGTTTTTGCTCGGTTCGTCCTATTATGTGCCAGTTAGGGGTTGAATTATTTATAAAAAAAAAAAAGAAGTTAAACACTGAGGGTACCAAGTGCTTGTTAACTGCTTTCAGGAGCGCACTATTAGAGCTCATCATAGAACTGCCCTGCACTCTACGGACTCTCGCTCTAGGATAAAACAACAATGGCAGAGAAACCTCTTTTATCTTGAGATGGTGGTATCTGGATAAAAAGAATCTGAATCTACAGAATTGCACTCCTTAAGACTTCCGGGAATGGTCAGGGTTGTGTGAAGTTTTTATTAAGCGTTAAGAAAGGGGATTTTTTTATTTTTGAAGATGTCGGGTAGATTGAAGGGTGACCCAACAAGAAGGGTTTTTTCTAGTTTTTCCTTCGTCGTAATGACTTCAGATTATTTTGTTAATAGAAAGTACATTTTCTGCTTTGCCCTGCGCTTTAGGTCATTAAGATAAATTAATACAAACCAAACAGTTTTTATTGTTTTTGAGATTTTTATGGAATGGGAGAAGAACTTCACTCTAATCGAGATAACGATTGCAATTAGACGTACAGTTGAAGGTGGATTCGGGACATCGACATTACTTCACAAGCCTCAATGGCCTTTTTATCGTAATTTGTTATCACTGTGTACAAGTATTTGTTTTTCGAAAAATCACATGAAATTCGGAAGAATGATAACAAGTGGCTTATTCGAAGTATGGTCCATCGCTAAATATACATGTTTCCCATCTTTCGGGCAATTTGTGGATGCCACACTAGTAAAATTCTTCCTCTTTTCCTGCGAACCATATATTGAGCTATTTTTTCACATCTTCGTACGAACCATCCATGCAAACAAGCTTTAATCGGAAGGAGACAAGTCTGGTGAATAAGCCGCATGGGTTAGCACTTCCCAGTTAAGTGTTTCCCACGTGTCTCAAACCGGTTTTGCCGTATGTGACAGACCATTGTCGTGAGGAAAAATCACCTTGTGTTGCCTTTTTTTATATTCTGGTCGATTCTTGAGCAGTTCACGGTTCAATTTGATCAATTGTTCTCGGTAGCGTTTGGTATTAACCGTTTCATCAAGTTTTAGCAGCTCATAAAAGACTACACCCCTCTGGTTAAACCAAAACGCAAAGCATCGTCTTCCTGTCAATGCGATTCGGTCTTGCGTTCAATGTGGATGGTGCGCCTCGGTCTACCCATGATCTTTTGCGCTTTAGATACTCTAGGATGCAAAAACGAAGCAATCGGTATGATTAAGCAGCAGTTTTCTGCAAATGAAAACAAAAAATTAATGCTGTCCACGAATGCTCTTTATTTGTCACAAATTTCGACATATTAATCACAGCAAATCAATACTACGCGAACACTTTTTCAGTTTATGACTTATGCGCGTTTGATAGTTGGTGATGGCACAACAAAATGCCATATATATGTCAAATATTTATACTACACACTGCAAGGGTGCGCCATTTGTTTTCTAGAATTAATTTCATACTTATACACCTGGTAACTCTTCAAATTAATCAAATAATATTTTCTCTGTCTTTTCAGATACCTAAGCTGAGCTCCTTACAAGTAAGTACTAAAATTTTTTAAACGAATTTCTTTTATATTTACATAAAATTTAATTAAATTTATCTTCATATCAAATATACTTAACTTGTGGGCTTACCATTTTCTTCAAGCACTTTAATGTCCAAGTGTTTGTTCTTAAAATTTAAGAAATAGTTTTATTAGTTCATAGTATCCTAGTTTAATGGGAAAATCCCTCTTTTCTGAAAAAACAAAGAGAGAACTACGGCCTTGGCCACAGATATTAAGCCACCCTGTTTTTGACCGCCCTGTGAAACCGATGGACTAAAATTCCTCGCACATCGTGAAATGGTTTGCGGAAACCGGTTCGCGCGAGAATAGGCTGAAATCGAACAGGCAAGCAGTGTCATTGAGTCGAGGGGATCGAAATCGAACGTCATTTAGAAATGGCAGTATCTATTTAAAACCTTCAAATTGACGTGTAATTTCCGTGTACATATACGGAAAGTACACAGAAATACATATAGTATAGTGTGCACGCAACATTTCCACGGAACTACACGTAAGTACACAATAAGTGCAAATAGTCACTTCCATATTCATATTACTGGTAACAGTTTTTACAGCCTTTTCTAGGTACAAACCTGGCTGCCGCCACCCCCATCCCCTCCCCCTCCCCCGTATCTAGAATAGGCTGTGAAAAACTATTACCAGTAATATGATTATGGAAGTGACTATTTGCACTAATCGTGTACTTTCGTGTAGTCCTTGGAAATGTTGCGTGTAGACGGACACGGCCGATTCGAATAGAAACTTCCTGAAATTTGCACATACTTGTACTTTCCGTGTAGTTTTCGTGTACTTTCCGTGTACTTTCTGTGTATTTCCGTTGTAATTGCTGTGTATTTCAGTGTACTTTCCCTGTACACGGAAATTACACGGCAATTTGAGGGTGGTAAATAGACACTGCCTTTAGAAATCGGGAAAAAGGTCCTCTGACTTGGCCGCTTTAATGGCAGAGGACAGTGGACGGCGGATAGCGGCTGGGACTGCGAAAAGAAGGCAAGCCTATCTGTAACATAAAAGGCGACTCGAATTGGCTCAAAGATATAAATATTTCTCTGAGGATGATTGCCAAAAGTGGTCTGGTCCGACGGTTTAAATTTTTAGATAGGTCATTGAAAAACCCGTTTAAAGCCATTTACTGTTTAGTAATATTCATTTTAGCATTCAATTCGAGATTTCGTTTCTTCTTTATTTTGAAGGCATTTGTAACTTCAGATGAAACGTAGTGAAAGTTGTGGGGTGGGAATTCACCCATTGTATTGTGCCTACCGTTGAAAAGCGAAGGTCTCATAAACAGTCAGGTATTTGAAGTCTGCCTTCAGCCATCCTTTCGGAGAATACATGGACCAAGTGATGACAACGATATTACTTTTCAGTAGGACGATGCCGATGCTGAAAAAAAACAACCTTCGGCTTTTAGAATGACCTGTTCAATCACAGGATCTAAATTCGATTAGGCATTTATGGTCCACTTTAAAACCAAGGATCAATACTAATAGAAAAATCAACAACAAACCCGGGTTGATAAGCACCCGACCGTCCCAGACTGCAAAAATTTAGTATGTAGTTTAAATAGAATAGAAGCTGTTATACAGACGAGATCTACAAAATATTCTATAAATCTACAATGTCTACTTATATATATATTCATCTCCAACTTATATGGTATATGTTTATATGAAATGAAGCCAGCATTTTGTAGGTAATTAAATACTTTTGGCCAAGCTAAATTTTTTGTCTCCTATTCCCCGAGCATTGCCATTTTAAAGTTTTCGTCGCGAGGGTGGAAGGGATTCAGTTACTCATTTTTTAAATTGAGGCAGTATTCCTAGCTTAAGGCCACACTGGTTTGACAAACAAGGTATTCTTTTCGTTCAAAAATTCAGAAAAACCTTAACTTCTGCTTACTTTTTTACGGTGCCTACTTCTTTCTTACATTGCCATTTCAAAAGTCATTGTGTTGAAAGGATTTTGAAAATCGTTTTATTTTAAATTGCTCTGGTTTAAGATAGAAATGCCTCTTTTCTCCAAAAACGAAGAGAAAATAATATTTACTGGCTTAATTTTTTCACAGGATCTTCTTTCCACATGGAATTGCCACTTCAATAGTCTTCGTTTAAGACCAGAGGAAAATGGCAAATCGTTCTCAAAATTAAGGAAATGCATTTCGCTTTTCAAGACTTATTTTTAAACGGATTGCTTTAATAGGAATATACTTTCTTTTCTTCTTTTCCTTATTTAAGTTAGTTTTAGGGAGCATAAGTAATTCAGTGGTAGCCTGATTTACTAATGTAGGTATCGCTGGCGCATGCAGAGGTTATGTGGAAACCACGTTTCAAATCTTCTAAAAATAAGGGAAATTAAAAATTTATCTAAGGGCAGAAAAGCTAATTTCAGAAAAGTAATACAACCCAGTAAACAAAAGTTTTAACCTCAATCAGATGAGGTAAACAAAATTAAAAAGTGAAAAACAAATTTATCTGAAAGACGCGGGTTGGTTGCTTGACTGTTTCAGGAATAGCAGCATCAACCTTGACTTTATTAGAGAAATCAAAATCAGATTTATGCGCAAACAATTTCTGGTGAAACATGAAATTAACTCAACCGCCGAATAATACAAAATTCATTAGAAAAGTTCTCAAAGATAGAGCGAGAAACGCTAAGAAGGATAGAGTAGTCAAGCATGAACGTAAATAGCTCAAAGTCTTGTTTCAACAATTAACTTCAACTCCACTTTCCCCCACGAAAATTTTTCACTTGAGTGCATAAAGTTTCTTCGTATTGTGTAAACCTGAAGGATTGAAAAGGGTTTAAGGAAAGAAACTTTTTCCGTAAAGCGTAAATGTTCGTACAAGGGTTTAGGTGGGGGGTAGTGAGGTTATGGGGTGGATGAATGAATAGTATCTCTGCTCGTGTAAAAAGTAAGAAAGAAAGCGAGTGTCAAATGCGCTACGAACGTTGAATGTCTGAATGTTGCCTTTGCTTACATTTACCTATCCTTTGCCTTTCTCAACAAAAAAGTGTTGTGAGGTGAAGGCGATGAAAGTGAGGCGGCAGCCCTAGTGAGATAAAAGCAGGCGATTTAAAGTGGCAAGGGCGAGTACAACGAAATTCTTCTTATAAACTTTTGGCGACATTCAACAGGACACGGCTGCCAATTTTCAATGCATTGCCAGTCCTTGGTCCTTGGGAGATGTAAAATCGATTTGTCTCTGGTACATGTGTTGGTAGGATTTGTACGGAGATGGCTCCGGCTGTTAGTTCATAAATCGCCTTAGATGCGATGAAGAGCGAAAATACCGAAGTCTTCGACAGGGCTGGCGTTCATAAAAGCTTAATGCTTAGCAAAAAAAAAGAAGAAGAACTGCAAACAAGCAGAGTTTAATGGGGTATGCCCCCGTTAAGTGACACAGCTTGTTACTCATCTATTTTCCACTTCTTCTGATCGCCCCGGAGCGTTTACGCCACTTGTTTGTTTCTTGTGTTTATCTTGTTGAAAATAGACAGAGACTTGCCGTAAAGAGGATGCCTGCCAGTCCAAGCATCCAACTACCGAAGCGTGTGCAGGCACGAGTTGTTGGAGGCTTCGTATTTGCGGTGTCCTGACGAGCCTTCCCAGGATCTCTGAATCAATAAAAGAAGCGCCAGAAAAATAAACGACGAAGACTTTATTTGAATGTGTTTACGCAACATAAAGTAGCAAATAATAAGCGAAAACTTTCTCTCACCAACCCGCCCCTTGACGCTGAGAAGTTTATTTACCCAGAGCCCAAAATGTTTCTCAAGGAGGCATAACAACAAAGCGGAACTGGAATGAGTCAAAGAGTGTATAGTCCATTCGTCTTCATTGGCTGGTTCATGTTATTTTTTTCTCCTTTTGGATTTTCCTTTCACGTAATAAAATTGCCCTGCAGCATCCCGAATTGTATCTGAGGCTTTTCTTGCCGCCTTTCTTTGCCAGAATTATATGTATATGTATATTCGCTCTTACCCACCCTTTTCTATAGTACCGAATATGAAGGGTTCTTTCTGCCGCCGCCGCCGGTTCCGGAAGATGCTCTTCCATTGAATCGAACTTAGAGACGATGCTTTATGGAATTTTCTATGGTAATGGCATTTGGTCTGATTGAATAATTTAAATTCTGCGGATGGCTCATTTGAAATGAAATTAAATGATGAGCAGCAGAGCACTCCATTCAAATCTCGTCTGAATGATGAATGCGAAACGTTCCAGTGCATTTTAAAAGAGAAACGATTTGTTTTGGTGTGTGGAATTTTTTAGTAGATACGCTAGGAGGAGGAGGAGGAGCGATTTTAAAGGTGCTTTTTTAGGAAGATGATCCAATCAATTAAGAATGTTACCTTAGTGCATATCATCATCTTTCCAGTTTACTTAAGATTTACTCTACTCTAATTTTTAAACTATTGATGCAGAATATCTCCAGAAATTCCTGAATGTAGCCCTTAGTTAGTATTTTCAATGAAAATAATAATGAACACTGCAGTAAAAATAGCTTATAAAAATTTGTTCACATAACTCTACTGAACCCTAACTAATTTTTTAATTCTATTATTATATTGTATTAAATAATATTTAATTGTGTTAAAAATAATGCCAAAGAATTAGGGATAAGGGAACTGGTTTAATAGTTTTTTAGTGAAGGAGGTGCCGATTTACGCGTCGGACTCAAAAGACAGGAGAAGTACAGAAGATGGTAAACTATGCCACATGTCTGTATTTCTGCTTAGGAAAGATATATTTGACTCCCTCCATCACTACAGATCAGTATATTAATTATTATTATTACGAGTCTTTCCCGTATAAAAAAAAGTTTCTAGGTTTCTGTTGCACTCATTGCCCCCACCCCCATCCCTGGATCAGAACTTAACGACTGTGCCCTTCTTGAATTTGATTTGTTCTCTAATTACCTAAAATGGACTAGTTTGCGAAATGAGAAGTTTTTTTTTAACGCTATTAAAATTAGCATAGCGAAGATAATTTTTTCCTGTTTTCTTCTATCCCAAGTTCAAGTTAGTAAAACTCTTATTTTGTATATGATGTTAGTTTTACTATTACTTAACCTTTATAAGAGTCGCTATTTTTGCAATTAGTGAAACCAGATATTGACCAGTATCACACTTCTATCACCATCTATCACTTAGTGATTCTCTTCTTATCCTAAAAGGGGATCTCGGTTAATAGAAGAAATTACGTGCCTGCCTCCCTTTGTTGGTTCCAAATTTACTTCTACTAATGCAAAATTTAATTATGTCTAGATTACATTTTAACTTTATGGACACAACTGACATTTTTGTTTCTTATACCGCAGCCTGAATATGTCTGATGCAGACTGATGTTCCTTCCAAAATTATCTACGGAAATAGAAGAAACATTAAAAATGTCTTCCTTTTCTTAAATCGTTTTTGTGGGTGATTTTAATGTCCATAACATACAGTAGCTCAGTCTTCTGCCACTACTCCATTACATGCTGTCAGTGTCCGACCATAGCGCAAATCTGTTGAACCTGTTTTAACGTCGTAACCTGACAAATATTCGCTGTCCGTTTCGAAACCTTAAGGTAATTCTGGCCATGTTCTGATATTTCTTAAACTCCTTATCTCTTCTATGACGCCTTCTAATCAATCTTATATCAAACTATTGGTATGGCATTGTAGACAAGCAGGCGTTAACAATTTTATCAGAGAGCTGGACTTCGAGTTGTGCGCTGAATTTATCACCAAGATCTTGTGGTTCGGAATGTACTGTTTTATTCTACACCGCTTTAAAAGTCTAATAACATATAAATAATTAACACTCCTTGGTTCAATTATGAATGTTTGATCGCCGTTAAAGACAAAAAGGCTGATTTCGGGCGCAGAAAGTGTCTCTAATAGCAAAATCGAGGCAAGGCTACAGAATTGCACCAACAAATGCAATTCTACTATATAGCGAGCTAAATTCAATTTTGACCAGAACGTAAGACAGAATGTATTTGCTAGTAATGGCTTTTGGTCACTTGTCAAAAGAGTTAACAACATTTACACGAGTTCTTCTGCACCTCCTCTTAATCCTGGTTGGGTATTTTGCTGCGAATTTGCATCTGTCGGTCGCTATCTTTGCGGGCCCTTTCATATTCGTGCACCTATAGCAAACGCCTGTAAAATTCCATACAGTGTGGTTTCAATTTACTCTCTAAATTTGACGTGTCTAAGGCTGTTGGATCTGATGGTGTATCTCGTATTTTTATAGAGAGCTGCGCATCTTTCTTGGCCCAACCTCTGCACAAGCGGTTTTATTCAAGAGGAGCTTTCCCACCGATGTGAAAACTGACACATGTTCAAGCAATACTTGGAAAAGAATTGCACTAATTTTCATGCTGACTCATAACTTTGGTGAGTTCAAAATCGTTGTCTTGATCTTGTTGGTTGGCATGATGCCCTTTTAGCCAAGCTTCAAGCATATGGTTATCTCGTCTTTCAGTCTAGTCATGTTGGACCGAGTAACATATTACTCCGATAGTAATAACGCCGGTGTACCGCAAGGTTCTGTTTTATTTCCTCCTTTTTTTCTATTTATTCTTGACCTTTTATTAAAGACTTATAAACTTCTACAAAGCTCTGCTGATGACAGCACCCTGGATTTTGTATACTTCTTTGGCTATATAATCTCGGAATAAGGTTATAGATATTAATGGAGGCTGAATGTAATGTGCATATTTGGACTGAGGCGGGTCATACCTCATTATCCGCTTAAGGCAGCGTTTAACGGAAGCTGTTTAGGTTTTTAAAGATAGTACTGCCTATCAGTCTTTTATCGATACTTCCGCTTGTTCCGATACTCTTCGAAAACATTCTATAACCTATATAGCTTAACAAATTTAAAAAAAAATTCAGACATCAAATTACATCCCATAAAATCTTTCTCTTAGAAATCGAAACGTAAGCAAAAACACCAACAATTTGCTCCAGAAGTAAACATCATTTCCACTTAATTACGAGATTTGGGTAACTGTATGGATGCAAAAAAAACTCCTATCAGTTCGACAGATCAACCGATTTGTAAAATGATGTGATTCAAGACTAACCTGAGGAGACACAATAACTGGAAATAAACCGTTATGTTTTTCAAGTAATCTCATCTAAGAAGCTTAAGTATCCGCGGCTAACTACGTGTTTTTATTTCACCGGCCATCAAATAGAATTCACTAAGTCCATGTCGTGTTTACCCCACTTAAAGTCCAATGATTAATGCAAAACAAAAAAAAATTCGTCGTGTGATCAGATCCAGATCAGCAGCGGTGCTGTCAGGGAACGTAATCATCAATTGGCAGCATTCAGTGTAGGTCAGAACCTAATCAAATACGAGGCGTTGAGTTCTTTTATCCACTTTACTATGCCTTTAAGAACAAAAACAGAAAAAGCAGTGAAAAGTAAAAAGTGAAAAACATAAAGGAAGTAAAAATATCTTCAAATGATCTTCAGTGCGGGCAAGCCGTACCACAAGGTGAGCAAAAACTCTCGATCGCAACGGTAACATACAATCAGACATCGAAAAGGTGCAATTCTCTTCGCTCCAATTAAGCCCAACATTGATGCTTGAGCTTCCTTCATCAATTCCTCCACACGGCTAGGTCTCTGCTGATCTCAACCTGAACCTGGCTAGGAAGGTAATCTTAAGAGCTTAGAGGCTAGTATTATGTCGTTTTTCCGTAGAATGCAGTGGAAAATGTTAACCGCCAGCGGCTCTTTAGATGAGTGCAAGCCGGACTTTCTCAGTTCAGTATTTAAGTTAAGATGAAGGTAAGATCATGGAATTCCTTTTCGTCTTCTTCCTCTGGTTGATCTTCTACTCAACTGATCTTCTTTTTTATCTGTTGTTTTGTCTTTGATTACCAGTTGGCATGTTCTCGACTTTAAGTCGTTCGCTTCAGGACCGTTGCTTGACTGTCTGCAATTACTAGAAAGATATCGGAGTTCCACCATAGTCTGCAGTATCGAGACGGATTATTCTCGTTCAGTAACTATTGTAAAGAGCAAACATAGAATCATGTTTTCTTACGCTTAACAGTGAAATGTTATTATTATCCAATTAAAATTATTATTATTACAGGTTGTTGCAGCTATGCACCCTGTATCACAATGTATTTACGCGGGCATTGGCGGTGTCATTTTAATTGGATGACGAATTAAGAGGACTGAAACTGGAAAATTATCATTCGCGAGATGTCAGCAAGTTTGAAGTTGATACTTTTATTACTAGTTTAATAATCTAAGGCTAGATGAGACAGAAAAATTGATAGTTATCGACTAAGAGGGAGAGTTATTGGAGTTCCAATCTTTTAATAAGTAGGTTGTTGGCTATTTTGAGAGTAGATTTATTATGTTTTGATAGGTTGGTTTGATTTAATTGGTGATTGCATGAATTTAACTCCTCAGGAGATGTTCCTGAAATATTTTTCTATCTGATTCTATTTAGTTTATTTAGTTTTTATCTTATCTACTTATCTATTTACTAAGAGCTCTTTCACTAAGTATGTTTTCGTCTTTCCAGATCCAAAATTACCACGTTTTTCAAAAAATTGCGCAGGAGTATAGAAAAGGCCAGTTTTATTATGTTATTTTACAAACTTGTCTATTTATTTATCTACTTAAAAAAAAAAGACTTTTATTGAAAATCATTCAAGATGGCGTCGAAAGCCTATACTGTTTGTGGACGTGAAAACATCTCCCAAACGAGATTTTAAAAGACAACAGACCGTGCGAACTATAATCGATAGTTTCGCGTTAGTAATGTAAAAATGGCGGTTGTTCAAATTTGAAAGTTCAATTTTTTGGAGAAATTTCGGAATTTCTTCACTCGATGGTGTTTATATGAGCCATTCAAATTAGAAGACAGAAATGTCTAGAGAAAAATATGTTATATGACGAAAGTTAGTGAAAATCATCGAAAGTCAAATCAAATAAATGAAAATAAAAAAAATCAACTTATGATTGGATCAAATTGGCTTTCGTTCACGTCCGAATCGCGTGTGCCCTATATACGTATATACAACATCTTTGTTAATCTAAAAACCACCAATAAATGATATGTCCATCAGTTCAAAACAATCTGGTTTTGAGAAAACCCCTTTAATGTCCTCTCAAAAGGTAACTTGTGAACTTACCTAGTATGTGATGCCAGAAACAGAGAGGAATCCTTCCTCTTTATCTATTTCTTTTCTCCCTATATAATTCCTGGATAACATCTGTCTCGTGCACCCCCCCCCCCCCCCTGTGTTCATCTACAATCTTTCCGAAATCGAGTTAAACAGCATGTACTTCCATGATTTTGCTTTGTTCGACTCTGCGTCAGCCATTTGCACCATAAACCAAGCCTAGGTGGGAAATAAAATTGCTGGGCATTCTCATCAGTTGAACATTCATGGTAGAATGTTGCCATATTGCCTTCTTAATTTATTCTACACATGCTGTATTAGGACGAATTGCTAAGCCGTAGTTGATCGTGATATCTGCAATTAGTTTAGTCGTCAAGGGGCCAGGAACTCGGCCACCAAACCTTTCTACTGCTTTTTGACTATATGTAACCATGCGCCCAGTTATTTTTGCGCGTTCCCAATGCATTCCTTTTTCGAGGCTAAAATATTGTTTCCATATGGATTGGCGTCAAGGATATCTTTGAAAGTTGCCAATTCTCCAACTCCATATATGTCGTGTGTTTGATTCTGCCTATATTTTCTGAGCGCTGAAATATTTCCATTACTCCGTCAACCTCCACCCTTCCCGCACTACATTTATGGTTTATGGACCATTGACTTGTGTGCTCGAATCATATTCGGATGTATGACGGCTTGCTTTCCAATATATGTATGCATGGCGGCTTGAATATTGTGCTGAAATACCGATGAGCGTAGATATCCCCAAAAAGGTGGAATATCCTTATTGACACTATGTTCCATGACCTGATCCAGTTAACTGCACTGAATGTTGGCCTACTTCAGTATTTTTTCGCCTTTCTTAGTTTGACGCTCCCTGTCACTCCTCTTTAGATATAGATCCAGTATTCCCCACTTTGTGGAGATAAAGAGCGGGGAGCGTCTGACCAAACAAAATACACAACTATACGTATTTTGTAATCTTTCATAATTTTAAGGTAATGAATGCTAAGTCTTCAATAAATATTCTAAATCTTGAATTAAGAGTTGGTTCTTTTCTACTAACATCGGCGGGCAATGTTTTGTGCCTAACATCGATTGTGCGTTATTTTACACACTTCAGCACTCAATATCGATATTTTGTAAACGTTGATGAACATCGATTATGCCTATATCGAAGAGTCACTTCGGACCTAGATGACGGTTTGCATTATATCATTCCCATTCTTCTTTCACAAATCTTCACAGTTTTCATTTACCACACTGTTCAATTCGTTCGCACACTTCAACACTTAGTTCTAGATTTTCCGTTCTTCATTTTCACCTCATTTATTCAGTACAAGATCGAGTCGTCCTTGACGTACTTGATATGATCTTTCCTTTCCTTAGTTTCTGGCACCTGTGACGTACTCATTAGATACTTCACTACTTTACAGCATACATTTGTATCCCCACATTCAGAAAATAAGCGAAAATAGTGCGAAATATGTGGCCTGGCGTAATCGTGCATCAGAAGGAATCTTCTCACTCCCTTTGCCCCAATTCCCTTCCGGCAAAAACCATGCTAACGCATTAAATAGCTATCCCCTAGGCTTTGGCCACATTCTAAAGAAAAAAAACAAACCCCCTCTTGCTGATCGCTCGCTCTGTGAAGGCCTTAAGGGGGTCTTCTACCTTGTTGGTTTCAAAAAATCGTGTGTGTGTTTCTTCTGTAATCTATGTTAGATTTGTGGGTTCGTTCAGTTTGAAAGAAAACTTGTCGTCGGAAACTGACTTCATCTTTAAATGAGATTTCCCAAAAGTTGCGTTTTTGCAACTGGTTGACATGATATCTCGAAACATAATTAATCGATCTACTCAAATCTTTTATCAAAATCTTTGAAAAACATGTCGTTATCGTCGTTTTGAAAATGTTATATTTAAATAATTTTTACAGCTGTTTTTGACCCTAAAATAATGAAAAAACAACCGACTATCGACTATTTTGCGAAATTTTTAAATTTTGATAATTCCGTTCATCAAGGGGTACTTCAAGGTCGAACAAAAGTGAAACCAGAAACAATAAAAATTTCAAAAAATTCATTTTCAAAGTATAAGAATAAACGAGTTGAACCCAAAAAATCGCATTTCAACCTCATGATTGCTGTCCCTACGACTCATCCTCGAAAAACAGTATGAAAAACGGTGTCGTAAGGAAGAAGATCCCCTTAAGGGGGTCCTCTACTCTCGAGGCCTGAAATTGAGCGGTTTTTTGGGGAATAAATTGCAAAGGATCTACTGAATACATTTAAAAATTTTTTTTTTTATTTCGAAGATACATGTTTTGACTTTTCAATTTTACTTTTGAGGATGAAAAAAATAACTCTCGCGTCCTTGAAACGTCATTGATGACATTGATGTCAAAACTGCATGGGTCCCGCTTAAGGGGACCCGGTGGTCTAGCGCGCGTAAATTTAAGGCATTTTCAGGATTATTTTAAGGTAAAACCAATTAAAAAAACGATGTACATTTAATAAACTACTCAATACTCAATCAAAAAAAACTTATTATAAAAAAAAAAATTTTTATAAAAAAAAATGTAGCTGAAAATAACACCCTCAAAAAAATCGACCTGGGTGGCGTTGATGATTTCAGCTCTGTCAGTCATCTGAACAATAGAAAAAAAAGATTATTAATCTATATGAGTGTCTCTATCGTTGGAACTAAAATAAATTTAAAAAAAAATTTTTTGACGAAGTGGTGCACTTTTGAATTTTGGCTACCAAAAATATTACTTTTTTTCGATACTTTTTTAACAAAAAAACAAAAAGTTATTAAAATACAATTTTTTTTTAGTTCCGACGATAGCCACTGCATACTGAATAACATATTCAAAATTTATTCCAATCGGATGGACCGTTTTTTTTTTGCTCTACGCCGTGCAGACAAAAGTAGTTTTGAGATAAATGAGCTTAAAGTTTTCCATTCATGAGGCGGGCCAACCGTTCGCTACCTGCTATAAAGACTGTAGAAAATAAATACTGTCAATATTATTATAAAAATTTAACAGTATATTCTCGAAAGATTATACTTTGGAAAAAAAAAAAATATTCGATTTTTTGAAAATTGTAGACCACCGGCTCCCCTTAAGCAAAGTTGTGGCCAATTGTGTAATCTGTAATCTGAAAATTGATATTCTTTATAATCATAGTTACGTTGGCTATGTTTTCCCAAGACAGATTTTTTTTATTTTGCAATTTGCAAAAGTTATGCAACAATTTGTAAAAATTTCCAATTTTTCGTCTTTTTTGACCTATTAGAGGCTATAAAAATGGAACAAAATAAAATTTTGCAAATCGTACGCGGGAAAACATAGCGGTATGTTTTCTGAACAATTGAAAAAAAAATTATTGAAATCGGACCAATACTTTTATCAGAAGTCTTACTCGGCAGCTAAAAGAACACTACTTTCGGGAAAACCCGTTTAATGATAAATTACGGTGTTTATCTTGATTGTAGTAACTTACGAGTTAATCTGCTATACCGGGGCCGTAGAGTTCTCCTTCCTCATCCCGTTGATGTTCTTGATTGTCCACACTCTTCTCAAGAACGGACCGGTAAATTCTTTAGACAATGATTTTTAACTGGACAAGCGCCGTCGTGGCGCGCCGCGCTTAGATTCTCGGAAACGGCCGGAGACGGGTACCTTTCTGTTCCCAGAAACATGCAAAGGAATGTGATTTTCACGAAATCCTTTCTGTGGGGTATTCTCAGATACATATAGATTGAAATTAAAAAAAAATTAAAATCGATTTTTTGAAACCGCGAGAGTAGAGGACCCCCTTATAAAGTGACGCCAACTTTGGTTGTCTTAGAAAGGAATTTTTCAAATCAGCACATTTTCTGCTGCCTCGAGAGGGGGTGAGGGAGGCGAAAGTGGTCAGTACTCCAGAAGATCTCAAATTTTACCAGTCAAAAGCCTTTGATTTAATTCAGTGATATTTCTATCGCTCCGAATTGATTCAATATCACTCTAGAAGCAATTCGAACCGATGGAAATTAAAAACAATATCGAGCGGATGTGGAGCGCGATCGTTATTTTCAAGGCTAATATCGTTCCGCTGCGGAGCGCTTTTATATTCTCAAGTCTGATATCGTTTCGATTCGCGTGGTTCGAATCAATACGTAGAGCAAAGCGATAACTTAGATGGATTCGAAACCTCGCTTGAAACGATATATTTAAAAGAAAGGCAAATAAAATAGAAAGTAGGTGTAGAAATTTTTCAAACGGAAATGCCTCCGGTCCTCGTCTCAAAAGTTGTTGACAATAACATTTTGACGGTACATTGTTGACGGTAAACCAGTTTACCTCAAATGTTACTGGGAGTATTGCAGGAATAAATTTTAACCTTATTTTAAAAGCAGGAAAACCCGGCAATTCCGATATATGTATATTCAGATTTAACACCATTCAACAACCACTTTCAACACCCTATGCTATGCAACCAGTAAAACAAAAAACAAAATTGCTGATTCGGCTGAAAACTACATATTTCACTGCGTAGCATTACACATGTTATGCTTAATGAAATAAATTATTAGCCGGGGGTAGACCTAATTTAGGTGAAACATAATCAAAAAGTAATGCCATTTAAGAGGGTGACGATATCTCGGCATTATCTAGTATGCAAATTGCAAAATTATATGATCCCCCTTGCAAACAAATCGAAAGTAGAAACGTTAATTATTCAGAAATTATTTTACCCTCATTTGAAATTTGAGAAGTAAAGGCCAACCCTTGCCTAACTTAGCCACCTTAAATTACCCCATTGGTAGCAATTTTAACAGCACCGAATGAAAGCCATTTCAAATTTTAATGACACACTCACACTGGAAAGAGAGTCAACTTGGAGTTTTGCTTACAGGGTGGTTCGCTCTGTAATGTAAACTTATTGCTCAAGTTTTCATGTTTTCTGTAATTTAAGGCGAAAAATCGACTAATTAAAACAAACTTTCAATTTATGTTACTTTTGTAAATTATTAACCATTTAGGAGGAGGTGGGGGAGAAATATCGTTTGAATGTTTTTGATAATTTCAAATTAAAGTCGAAGTCATTTGTTTTGGAATTTCTCCTTTTATGTTAAGAGTTCAAGGAAAATTATGGGGTTGATTTGCACGTTTCAGGTTTTTACCTTCACTTATATGCAGACAACCTTCAATTTTCGTCACGATTTTAATGGCATCTGACCACGAAAGACAAAACGCGAAACCACAAGAAAGCACGGGAAAGTGAACACACTGGTACCAACCCGACAATGAATAAAAATTAACATTCAAAGTCATTTATTTGTTCACTTAAAATGAACAAAATATCTCTCGCAGAGCCTTCAATGTCTCACATCCTAGAAAGATTTATTCACGCCTCATATTCTAGGACATCCAGGACTATAGTGGAGTTTGTAGTTTTGTCGAATAGAAAAGCATCCGAACGTGTAGCGAGCATAAAGCACGTGCTGCACATATTCCCATTAAGCCTTTCCTCTTTCTCCGTACTGCTTGGTTCGTATATCCAAGCTTTAGTACGTTTATATGTATACATAAGGATGCACACGTAAAATATTTTTAAAATGAAAAACGTATAGGGGTTGTGTGATGACATAAATTCCCCTAACTGTCAGAGTATAACTGAGGTAATCTCATGGCTAACACTTAAACGTTTTGGGATTCAAATAAAATGCGAAATGAGAGATTAGCGCACTAAGTCTAGTGTGGTGTGAATATGTGATGCAACATAATCCTTCTAAAGAATACTGAGATCATATATGTACTCCTTTATGGTTTATATGACAGGTTTACGTAATTCAAGGTAATTTGAGGCAATAGCGGATTTACAGTTACGTAATTAATGTAACACCACCATTTTTAGCTACTGGGGTGCAATATATCAGATTCGGAATGGCGTAAAAGTTGCCGGATAATACTCGTATTTGACAAAATTTCATTTCGCACACTATATTTAAAGCTCATTAAAGATTTTAAAATACTTCTACCTGCACTAAGGTTGAAGAATAAGTTAATGATCAACTGAGCCCTGTTTCTTAGACTCCTAAAGACATCTCATTTACGGCCTATCTGAGTGGGCACTCTATAATTTACTTTCATGAAATGCAACAAGAACTTGGATTCCAAATTTTCGAGTTAATCGATGCTCTTAAAAGAGACCTCTACCTTGGAGCTGCGTGTTTTAGGTGCTCTCGGTTAATTATTTTTCGGGGAAATAAATAAACTAGACCAATTCCGTTTTTTGGCATTTATTACTGAATGAATGTTTATCGAAAAAATAATTTTTTTAATAAAATAAAACCAATATAGTGGCCATCGCAGCAGTTGTAAAGCAGTCCTGCAAATCTGTAGAAAAAAACGGTGATTACATGTGCTCCCCCGCCGTTGATCTGAAACAAAAAGTTAAATCTGGAGCATTGTTCCAAGTCTGATATTTTTTAACTATAAAATTAAAAAAATGGCGGCACTTTGGGAAACAGCAAAAATTAATTAATGAGTACGAGTATGTGTTCGAAATTTCAGCTCAATCGGTTGGATACAGTGCTCCGAATCGTGGTCATTGTTTTAATGAAGCGGTTTTCGAGAAAAACGCGTCTAAAGTCAACGCGTCAATGTCCGTTTAGGAATGCCCTGGGCCGTGAGAGGGGGGGGGGGGGGCGAAGGGGGTATACCTTCCGGGCCCGGGCTTTCAAAAGGGGGCCCGTCATCAAGTCATCAGCAGAAAATTGTTTTCATTTTAATTATATATATATAAAAAATTGTTTCACGATCGAAAAAGTGTAATATACTAGACAGATTTTAAATTGAAAGTCACTCATTCGATTGTATATGGGCCCGTAAACGCTTAATCCCGGGCCCGAAATCCCTTTAGCGGAGGCCCGTATGTGGTACCCCCCGGGCCCGAATTTCGTCTCTACGGGCCTGGGTATGCCTCCTCTTTTTGGTACTGCTCGTGCTGATTCAATTGTTTTTCTTTCTGCTCACTCCTGAAAGGTCGATCTGGAGATTTCTTAGAAGCACTAATACCTGCTCGAATTCGTTAGTGAAGCACCCCTCGGTGAGGGTCAGAGCGCGTAAACAGAGCTAACTTTAAAAGTGTCAAAACTGCCAAGAGGATCATTTTTGAAAAAACATCCTTCAACAGGTTAGGTTGAATTATACTTACATATAGAGTAAGAATATGTAATAAGAGTTTTCCAACCGACCAACAGTTCTCTCTTAAATCTTCACAGGTTTCAACCGTAAATTTTACGATCTGGGTAGTAAAATTTACTTTACTTTCATGAATAACAATTCCTTAGTTATTTTTCAATTAATAGACATATGTAGTATAGAAAATATATTTTTCCGCTTAACAGCCATATTAGTAAGAATAAAATTACGGTATTGTCATAATTATAATAGTAAAAATAATACACATATTTTTAGAATAGAATTCGATATTAATTCTAATATTAATTGAAAAGTTTTTAATACTGGTATTAATAATGTAATAAAAAAGATATGTACCTCACCTACATAAGCCCACGTATAGAATAAAACTGCTTTCGTCTTTGTCCTCTAGACATTAGCACTTATGGATGTTTGGAATGAGGCAGTTGATGGAAAACCAGAGTTCAATTCAGAATTTGAAGGATGACAATGAATGAAATTGCTTGGCGTCATCATAATACAGGATCAAGGACAAGTCATTGATGTAGATAATAAAAAGCAATGGTCCGTGACCACTGCATTGTGGTACCCCAGAAGTGTAGAATGAATGAAGTGAAGAATTCGCTCAGACAGAGTTACGCGAGAAGCAACCGGCTGAGTACGATCAGGCAAAATACGAACACAACCAAGTAAAAAAATACTGAATTAATAAATTTAAATTATGGGGGCATATGTTAGTTTTGTCAGGTGAAAATCATAATGAAAAACGTTAAGCTTGAAAAATTTATAAAAAATATTAATTTATCTGATTATTACTGCTATTTACAACAGTTAGCATTAGCTTATGCTAACTAAAGAATGATACAAACAGTAGTGTATTTAATTACTGTTTGTAGATTTCTGATAAAAACGTGCTTGTAGGTTGGTCTTCCAGCCCCTCCCGTTAACGTTCCGATGATCATTTCATAAGGTAGACATAGGTGGAGTGTTATTTTAATTCAAATAAAATATACTGGATATTCAACCAATTTTTGGTTTAACGCACATAGGTACATCACAAAATCACGTGCCCGGGAACTGGAGAGATATACCCTGATACCCTGAATTCTTTCTACTTTTTCTTACCACTTTTAATGATAAACAAGCTGCAGTAATGGATAGCATAATGATAAATTAAAAAATCCACTGCGTCGCTGGGCTGCTGTTTAGCTCGTAGCAATGGAAAAACTAGATATTCAAGTTCCATCATTCCGCTTGCTTTAATTCCCTTCCGTTCAAAGCCACGCTAACTCGTCATAGGGCTGTCCCCTAGGCTTTGACCACATCATTAAAAAAATGCCGAACTTCAGGAGATTCCATATAATATTAAAGCACGGCCTTGACAGGAGAGGAATTAAGGTTAAAAGAATTGGGTTAAGAGGTTGAGTGTCATTCTCGAAATTTGACGTTAGGTCAAGTTTCACCTGTGAAGCAAAAGTGTAGTAGCAACTAGAAGTTCTTGTATCGCGCCCTGGTATGTCTACAAGGAACCAGGCTTTCAATTTCGTTAGAACAATGCCGGAGGATATAGCGATAGAGAAATGCGCGAAAACTGACATTAATTTGATCCTCCAGAAAATCAATGCTCTCAGAGATTGTGGACTTACCAATAATATTTATAGCCTGTGGTTGAACCTTGGCTAAAGCGGACAGTGCTGGATTTTTGGCGGATCATCGCCAACTCAGATGGAGTGAAGTATTTCTTACATCTTTGTAGATTCACTGAATTTGACTGAAATTGGTTGAGGGCAGGCTGGGTGTTTTTAAAACTCATTAATTGAGGATAGGTGCGGATTTTTTAAGGCTCATTAACCCATTAAAGACAGAAGCTTTTTTCATTTTGTACCGGCCTGAAACTTTAAGAGATGAATTTTGTCTGGAATAGAAATCTAGAAAAAAAAATATTTTTGGCCGGTCAAAAGCGGTCATCCGGGGTGTTTCATATATACAACGTTGGTCGCCACCCTGCATAAAATAATAATAATAAAAAAAAATATTAAAAAGGCGTAATCTCACTTTGCATATATGCAACGTTGGTCGTTAATTGGTTAAACATTGAGTGTTGTATGAATAGAAATGTCGAGCATTTGTTACGGAATTAAAGGGTACGCGAAATGTATTCGTGTTGGCGAATTTAGACTTAAAGGCAACAAATTCTGATCATTCGAATATTTTCTGTTAAGAAAATATATTAACATCGACAAACGGTGTAATTTATTCCTCTTTGTGTATAAATTCGATTGAGGGTGTTAGATGAACAATATTTTATAAAAAGAAGCAAAAAGATGGGTGAAAAAACTGAAGCCTGAGG
Source organism: Leptarthrus brevirostris (assembly GCA_964036015.1). Taxonomy (NCBI): domain Eukaryota; kingdom Metazoa; phylum Arthropoda; class Insecta; order Diptera; family Asilidae; genus Leptarthrus; species Leptarthrus brevirostris. The sequence continues at coordinate 16,576,919 of OZ038373.1, forward strand.
TATACCGGTATTTATTTCGTAGGGATGAGATGTAGCTCCGTAAATTTTTACACAGAGCGGGCTGACAAAACTCTCTATCCATTTCAAGTGGTAGGGTTCTGTGGGATTAATTACTTATAGTTTGGATTCTTTTACAAAAATTGCATAGCCAAGATTTTATATTGCACATCAATTTTGACTGCTATATTTTCAACCCGAGGTTAACAAAATCTACTAATGTAGAGTCAGCTCTTCTCAAAAAGAACTACGAATAACTACATTGTAAATTAATTTTTTCTGTTATTGAGGCAGGTAAACACCGATTTCAGTGAGTCATTCAATAGAATTATTGACAGAATTCTCATCCATGCTGTCTCATCTGGGGTTTCCTGTTATTTTTTTTATTGGTTATCATCCTACTTATCTGTTATCCATAGTTTTTGGGCTCGTTGAGATTAATAATGTGACTTCATATGCCTTTACATACATACTGGTAGGGTAATACTAGTGATGGGAAGGGAATGGCATCGAAAACATGATCGAAGACGACGGTGACTTATCTAAAGTCCAAACAACACCACCGGGTACACGGAACCTCCGATACCATATCGAAAATATAATAAATTTTATCGAATATGCTTTTTCGACATTGGAAATTTTCGAAAGTAAATTTGTTGCATAAAACATTTGGCGAAATGCACTTGGTCAACAATACACTTCTGCGACATGACAACTGCCCTATAGTACTTTTGTTTGACAGTATTATGTGGTTTTCAGTTCTTATTTCTCGAATAAGCTTTCTCAGCGGTGTATTTGTACTATATTATGCTCGGCCGAAAATATTTTATTCATTTGCCTGAGATAGTACCCTTATCCGACACACTACTTTACTAGTAATTCATTTATTATCTGAATAAAAGGAACAAACTGTTGGTTAAGTAGTTCTTTACTTTGTCGTTTTTACAAGGCTAATAAGGAATAAAACGGAATTTTTTTGATTTATTAAAATTAAACGAAAAGGGTAGCCTAACACAATCTTGAATTTAGAAGAATAGTATCAGAAATATGAAAGTGCAAAAAAAACATTAGGATTTGGATTTAATTTCTGTAGATTTTCCTTACCTGATTTGTAACATAATCTCTACATAAAGACCTATTAGTACTGGAAAGTTATGCAAATGATCGGAAAATCGGGTATTGCTATGGAATTACCTTCCCCCCTCATTTCCATCTTTGGTGCTGGACACGATGACGCCCTCCGTTTTCCTGTAAATGGGGGAATCCCCTCGTTGGCCAATCAAATCCCTTTTTGGGTATTTTTCATGTAAAGCTTGTTCGAAGTCGGTTTTGTTTTTTTGGCATTTTATGTGGAGGAAGGATAAGGCCTTACTCAAGAGTCACCTCCAAGGAAGGTGCAAAATAAATTCTGTTTTGCTGTTTTGAGTAGGGATTTCGATGAAAAGGTTTTCACTAAGTGTAGGGGATGCTACCACCCGCACCCCTCCCACGGAATAGTTTACCATCGAGCCCAGGTACTCTTATCATGAATGGAGATATAATTAGCTTCGTGGAAGTACGGTTTTCCATGGAAGGGTAAACCAAGTGCTCAGTGAGCGATTTTTTTCTTGTTATATACATATTCATATTCGCATACATATCCAAGTCATTTCTCCTTTGTTGATCTAAAATATTCTATTCCTTTTGAGGTCTTTCATACCCAGAACTTAATTGAGGACACAACTTCTGTCTAAATGTGCTCATGTGAGTATCTTCCGTTCGTCGTACTCTAATCCAGTCCAGGTCTGGTAATAAGTATTAACAACTTTCGAACCATTTCTTTCGTTTTAAAAGCAAACCAAAAAGCTCGATATTCCGAACAAGCCAGGATCAAAAAAAGGCCCAAAAAATGATTGGCCAATTAACTGCCCATAGAGGGGCAGAACCTCCATCCGAAGAGTGCCATCTTGTTCCGCATATTCAAAAACGGGGGAAGGTATTCTGGTAGCAATCCCTGATTTTTTCCATCTGCATAATTCTTCGATACTACATATTCTGTGGGTGAGGAGGTGGGGTGGGCTACTATTTCTACTTTCTTAATAATTTCCAAATTCTGAAATAATTTTTGGTTACTTTCAGTCAAGATAAATATTTATTTACAAATTTCGGACTTTCGCTTAGTGTACATACCTAGAGCCGTCGAGGGGCGGTGGGGGGGGGGGGGGGGGCTTCAAAAGGAGTCCCGTCATCTAAGTCATTCATTTTAATTATACATATATATAAAAAAAAATTTTTCACCATCGAAAAAGTTTAATATACTAGACAGATTTTAAATTGAAAGTCACTCATACGATTGTATATGGGCTCGTAAACGCTTAGTCCCGGGCCCGAAATTCCTTTCGCGGGGGCCCATATGTGGTACCCGCCTGGCCCGAATTTTGTCTTTACGGGCCTGTACATACCATACGACATTTCCCTAAAGAAATGACCTCAGAAAACTGCACCTTTAAAAAAAAACACGCTTCTACACAAACTTATAAATCCATGGAGAAAAATCTATTAAATTGCTCCCATTTCTATATTTTGCCAACCTTGAGCAGAGCAACAATTTTGGATCCGTCAACCATCGTATCCTCCATCCTAACCAAATTCCCTGAAACGGCATGAAAATAACTAAAACCACTAAGGCGACCAAAATTGGCAGACTTTCTCGGTTTTTATTAAATTTTTATGATCTTCTGGGGGATAATAAAGAAAATTATTTTTTTTGCTTGAGCTTCTTTTACGCAAACACTTAACGACCTTGCGTTAAATTTTTCTCCTGTTTTCGTAAGTTAATTTGAAAAAGTAAGAGGAAATCATTTCGTCTTGTCCCAGTAGTCCCATTATGTTGTCCACTAGAAATAGGCCGGAACCTAAGATGTGCATTTTTCACACCACAAAAAGTTAATCAAAATGCCCCAAGTGGTTGGGAATGCTTTGAGGACAGTCCTGAAATGCAGAAACGAGCCTCAGGAAATAGAAACCTAGAAGGATTCAGGGTTTTTGTACTTGTAGGCAGTTAAGTCAGAAAATTGTACTACTAGAATTCGTGAAATTTGTTAGGAAATTTGTCACTACCTGCATGAAATTGGGGCGAAATGAGAAAGGGAAAGTTTTGATAATAAAAATTATAGCGGTAATTATGAAGAATAAAGCTGACGGGGTAATGGTATTGTACATGCACGGGGAGCAGTAAAAGAAAGTGCTCATAAAAAATTTGAATTGAAGGATGGATATAAAAACTTTTCCCAAATGTGCAATAAAAAAAACTTTCGGGCACGGATGTCCCTTAGTCAGCACGAGGGTGAAATATGTTAATGTCCTGCAAAAGGGACATTTGTCAAGCTATTTATTTCGCCGCTTATTTATAAAATTCGCAAAATTCCTATATGATGTATGATAGTGCTTAAAAGCGGCACGGTGAAGAAAAGTTAAAGATTACTCATATTTTAGATAGGCAAAAGTAAAACAAACGTTCCTCTTCCTTTTCAAGAAGTGTTTAAGTAATAAAACCATTGGCGAATCTACGATTTCACTATAAAATGAGGGGGCTTGTTGCTTCGAAACTTATCATTAAGACAACTATTTGCTTTACTACAACAATAATAAAGTACTTCTATTTTCGCGCTTTAAAAAAGTGAGTGAGGTCAGTAGGACTTCTACTACTATTTGTCTAAAAAATATTTTCAATAAAATACATTTACTAATAACAAATACTTTTACTAATGAAAAACTAAGCACGCTTTCCCTTTAAGGGGATTAAGAACAAGATCAAGACGGTTGTTATTTCAGGATTCTCTGGCCTGTTGCTACAACGTCATCTCTCTGACTGAAATTTGGCTTTATCACGGTTTTAATGATGCAGAAATTCTTAACGAATCCTATCAGACTTTTTCTAGGGATATATACTCTGACTCCAAAGCTCGTATTGGTGTGTGGTGATTGCTGGCAAATCGCTTTTGGATTGTAGCTTGGTTAATATTTCTACTTTCTCCGACAACATGCTCGCAATTGAGCTCTTAGCTCTCTCCTGTGAATATGAACATTTTCCTGTTGATACTTTTCTCCAAATTTGACAAATTATGTTGATGCAGATGGTCAAAGTCTTTTCGAAATTTTTATTCTTAACTTATATTTTATTAATAATTTGACGAACCCGGAAGACGAAATCATCCATCTTGGTGACTTTAATTTACCCAATGTTTAGTGGGGATTCAATGTTGATGACGATGACTACATGCTGCTATTAAATTATTTTGCTGCTAAAGACTCCCATTTTCTTGACGCCTTCTCCTCCTCGGGTTTATACCAATAGAGTGATGTAAAGAACTGCACGGTAAGGTAGTTAGATTTTATCTTTTCTTCTGATTGGAAGAATGACGGTTGCATTACGAAATGACCCCAAAATGTTTTGGCGCGAAAGCGCAAATCTGACGGGTATTCGTCTTCCTTACAGCTAGATGACCTTGCCAGTAGGGACTCCTTAACTATTGCCAACCTCATTGGTGACTTATTTTAGACTGATTTTCTAGTCGATAGATGTGATACTATGATTAAGGATTTTATTGACTTGACGAAGCTTCCACCGACTAATCATGAGTTTAAGGACATTTTATTTGATGACATGTAGTTTTGAAACACTTCACTAATTTGTCTGATAGTTTTACCAGTGGTTCAGATAGCATACCTTCATGTTTTTTGAAAAGTTACTGCCTGTCTGAGTTACCTGTTCTAAGTAATTTTTATTTATTTTTTATACGATGTGGTTAAAGCCTAGGGTACAACCCTTTGATGCGTTAGCATTGCTTAGTCCGGAAGGGAATTAGGGTAATGGGAGTGAGGAAACTTGAATGTTTTGCTTTTGCATTGCTGCGAGATAGACCACAGCTCAGCGACGGAGTGGATTTCTTAATAAAAACTCACGGGGAGACGTGGTCTCGAACCCGGGACCCATGGCGTGGTGGTCGTGCCGCTCAACCAATTGATCCAACTCCGAACGAATGGACAATAACTCCTGTCGTCCTCCTTATTGTCTATGTAGGTCAACTCTTCCGCTCCTCAAATTGTCTCTTACATACAAGTATCACACTTGTAGAAAATTATAAAGTCCACGTGCTCTCCTGGAAACACATATTTCTCCAATTGATCCAACTCCCTCTTCAATTATTTAATTTATACATCAACTGTGGGGTTTTTTCTAAACACTTCATTGATTGCACCTCTTCACAAAAAGGTGATAAATGCGTCATCCCTAACTGCAGGCCAATCGCTAATCTTATCTGCTCTTTTTCAGCATGGTTTCGTAAAGGATAAGTCTCCGGTAACTAACTTGTTGGAATTTTCTAATTATTGTATTCCAATTATCGAATCTGGTCGGCAGATTGACTGCATTTTCACTGATTTTAGCAAGGCTTTCGATAGAATCAACTACAAAATTCTTATTGAAAAGCTTTTTTCCCTAATGTTTTCGTGTAGTCGGTATACTTTTATTTGACCGATCGCACTCAGCGTGTAATATTTCGCGGCGCTCCTTGGAACGAAATTTGTCACTCGTCTGGGATTCCTCAGAGGAGTCATTTGCGACCGCTGCTATTTATTATATACATAAATAATGTATATACTGTGTTGACAAATTCAAAAATTCTTTGTTATGCTGACGACGCTAAAATTGTTTGTACTATCTCTGGTGCTGTTGATTGCACTCTTTTCAATGCTGACGTGATACCCAGTGCACTAATATGTCGTTTTCGCACAAGAACTCGTTGTTTAAGTTTAATTATGCTATTGATGGACTCTTATTATCTAGACTTAACAAAACCAAAGACATAGGTTTTCTGCTTAATTCTCACTTTTTTTTCTGATCATATCGATTCTAGCTTATAATTAGGCTAATGCTATTTTGGGCTTCGTGAATAGACAATCCAAGAAATTCAACAACAGATTCATCACGAAACTGCTCTATTGTACTTTTGTAAGACTCATCCTTGAGTACGTCTGGTCTACTATTCTACTCACATTCAACTCACCATCTTCACCTGCCTCCTTATTTTGTTATCATTAGAGACTCTTGAAACGTAACTTACCAACGTACTAACTATGGTTTTAATGATCAAGTTTCCTCAATGTCTCGTTTATTTAATAATAATTATGACATTATTGACTTTAATCTTTCGAGAGATCAGTTGAAGAGCCAGCTCAGATTAAATTCGTAGTTACAATATTCTTAAACATAATCCGTTTTTATTTTACATGTTTTCTTGAGAATCAACTGCTGTAATCGATTTGTTGTCATCCGACTTTGAGGAACTTTGAATAAATAAATAAATAGAAGCGGCTTCTCGTAGCTTGTCCGCTATCGTCAGTTTATACCTGCCCATTTTTGTTTCTATCTGCTACGATTGTTCTAGTATTGCTGATCCCAATTTAGATCAGTACGTTCCTGATTTTAAAAGGGCTGAGTTCTCTATTCTTATAGACAAAACCCTGCAATAGATTTCCTACCTCTAATTTATAATAAAGATATGGAAAAGTGTTTTCGTGTTTTATAATAGAATTTACGATCTGTTTAACTCGTGAGTACCACTACAGTTTCAGTGGTTCTCCCCTGTGGTACACTAGAGAATTGAATATGAAAGATTTATCTACGCTGTAGAGACACGTTCAGCTTACTGTGATTTCATCGCTTGTTATGACAGCTTTTTACGCAGTATAATAGTCCTCGCAACTTTTTCAAATTCGTAAATATGAAGAAAAAAACTTATAATTATCCGTCTACAATGTTACAAAACGGCTCCTCTAGTAGCTGCGTATCCGATATAGCCGACAACTTTGCATTGTTTTCTAAGTGGCCCTTTTATTCTTGCAATTTTGTGCCTTCCCTGGAATAGTTTGATCATATCCAGGATCGACATACTGCCTCCATTCTTATGCCAATTCTATCTCACGATGTTATCATGGATATTATCAGGGAACTTAAACTGGACTTTTCCTTTGGTCCTCATTGTGTTCCTCCTTCGTTCGTGCTCTGACGCCCTACTCATTCCATTGACACCCACATTCAAGTCTCTTCAGGCTGGTCGATTTCCTACGCTATGGAATGGCTTTTTTATAATTGCTGATAATAAAAGAAGTAATTAAAACTCGATAACCAATTATAGGCTAATCGCGAAGCATTCCTGTATACGCAAGGTTTTCGAATCTATTATATATGCATAGCTTGTGAGACAGTGCAAGATTTAATCTCGTCTAATCAACATTGCTTTCTGCCTGGTAGATCAACGATAACTAACCTGCTTGAATTTACCTCCCACATAATTTTTGACTTCCAACTAGGTCCCCAGGCCGACTGTTTCTTCACCGACTTCAGCAAGGCATTTAATAAACTTCCTTACTCTGTGATTATGCTCAAATGTAGAAAGTTCGGTTTCCCGCCTTTATTGCTCGATTGGATCTTACCTTAAAGATGGGTCATATCGGGTATCGTCGTCGGTGATAACATGTCGGCCTACAAATTTGGAGGTTTCAGGTTCGAATCCCACCGGCGGTGACTAATAGCTGTTTTTTGCTGACAACAGATCACGGCTAAAAGGCCATGGGTGAATCGGGTGAAGTTCTTCGCCCGCCCCATGCTTAAGGGTTACGGCAACTAAAGAAAAGAGAGACATGTCGGTCACTCTTGGTCTTAATAATTTTGTTATCCATGAGCCTATAAATCGTATTTGTATTTTCGACCTTACTCTTACCATGGATTCGTTGAAACGGACTGAAGAAAACTGATTCTCTGTACACCCGTGATTGTTGTGTGTGTATGTATTTCAGTTTTGGCTATTGATGTTTTTTTCAATACTGGTTTGGGATCTTCATTCATCTCAATATATTTTTATATTCTGGTGATTAGGTCTCTTGCCGAGAAGTGCGTCTTGTAAGTTGGAAGGGAAATTCTTAGTTTAAAAGAATTTAAATGCTTTCTCTATTATTTGTTTATGACAAAAATTACGGTTCCTATTACTGACACAGACCAACACTTAGATTTTCGGAGGTGGGGAGACATCGTTTATTTTAGAAAAAAAAACCTTTTCATTCTCCGTGTACCTAACTTAACCTATACGCCGAAATTTGGTCGGAATGATCTTAAGATATTAGGAAAGTAATGAGATTCCGTGAAAAACATAAACTGGAAGTTTTGAATGAAAAGAAAATCATCCAGGTCGATCTGTGAGCCTAAGGAGGTCTTCGTTGGTAATTGTCTTTACTACGTTCAGCACTTGAAAGGGATCCAATAGTTTTTCTTTCAGATGAACGTAACATTGGGGTACTGTGTAGGACTCCTTTCTCCAAATATCTACTCTACCTTGGCGGTTTATACTCGTCCATAATGAGTAGAAATACATTTAGTTACACGATGCTCAGTTGCAAGAAACTTTTCTAGCAGTTTCCTGGCAATCTTGTATAACTATATCTGCACTGCCATTGCTGTAGGCCGCTATTTTGTCTACTTTACTAGCGAGTCAATGTAGTTTCGCTTTTTACATCGTATGCTTCTTTGGACGTATTTCTGTAGAGAACGGTATTCATTTGAGAGATGTTATTTGACTACAATATCAGTAGCAGAACTAATGCGGCCGTCACAATTGAAATAACTTTTATTCATGTATTTGAAAATTTACAGGGTCACTCGTGCACGTTTGTACTGTGCTCCCTAAATGAGATCCCACGAATCAGTATTGCGGCACAGTGCGTCTACTTTCTGGCGAAATGCGTTGAAAGAGTCTCTGTGGATGTTATGTGCTTTATGTCTCTCCACGTTGAGTATCGGGGAGTGAATAAAGTAAAATATGTCGGTCTGCTATCCTGGAGGTCCCCACCATCGGCCACCCATGATTATCTTCTGCTGACAATAGATTAAATGTCATTAGGGGCTGCAGGGTAATGTCGGTTGTTCGGAATCCACTTTAAACTGTAGGGTCACCTACAGTCGTTGTCCCAAATCTGGTAAAGTTCTTCTACTGCCCATGACCTGCAAGGGGTTACAGATACTAAAAACATTAAATGTTTCGTTACATCGTTATCAAAGCCAATTTCAGCACGCCGTAAAGACCTTAAATGGAGAAGACACATTCTTCAATTTTTTAAACAGCTATATGGTCGATCTACCATCTAGGAAAATTCTTCCGACTGCTTCTAGGCCAGAATGTAGCAGCAAGGTTTTATATGTGAGTTGATGTATACTTTTCACACTTTTCACCTCACCTCTATCTCTCTCTCTCTCTCTACTTCTCGTAACTCCTTGCAGGGCATGGAGCGGGAGAACTGCTTCACTCGATTCAAGATAATGATTGCAAATGGATCTACAATTTAAAATGGATTCTGAATCACTGACATTTTCTCTGTAACCCCCCCCCCCCCCCCCCCCCCCCCCCCCCCATGACCTCTTTATCTTAATCTGTTGTCAGCAGAAAACAACTATGGGTTGCCGTCAGTGAGATTCGAACCTGTGACCTCCATTGGCCAAAACGTTATGCTTTACTTCACCGACGAAACCTCCATCTGGTTTCGCTTAACCTTAAAATTTTTATTTTATTTCTCGATCGACCTAACACTCTTTCAGCAGAATTCTCACGTTCTACGCCCGATGGTAGTTCCATGTTCATAAACAAAGTTTGCTATTTCAAGCCAACATATCTTATCTCTGCAGGAAGAGCTGCTCTTTAGGTGTCCTGGAAGTCACCAAGAGTGCATTTGTATAGCGCATAGATTCTCTCTAAGCCGAGAAGTTTCGGCTGGTGCATAGAGCCGCTACTGCGGAGTTAATCTGAACAAAGTAGATAATATTGAAGAGCGATTTTTATTACTGGTTGTACAGTAATTTATGTTCATTTTAGACTTCGTAATGGAAATTTAAGGATACTTACTAAAGAAGAAACTAGTGCAATAGGAATTAGTCTAAATTTCTGGATTGGATCATAAACTGATAAGTATTTAAAACATGAAACCTCATTTAATTTTTTTAATTTAATAATATTTAACATTAATTAGTTCTCTTACGCCATCAAGGACGATTTCTAGACGATAACTGCTCCTAGACCGAAAATTGCTCTTCCTTCAAACTTCCCTTGATAATGTGATAAATTTAGACTAACCTCCTGTTTTTTATAAATTCAGGTAATAATGTTTTACAACTTCATAAATCCCAAGGTGGTAATCATTATAAAAAACTAGGCAATGTAAGAAATTTGTTATTCCGCAGAAGTACTTTAGCATGATGTGTGATTCAAGTCAGCGACGGGGCTCTCTCCGTCAGAGTCACAATAAATATGTTGACTTGTAAGAATGTTATTTCTCTGGGGGCTACAAACCCGTACAAAGCATAGGCCGTAGTAAATGCTAAAATGCTTGAGATCGGATCCAACGATATAAGAAGTGAGAGGAGTATAGCCAAAGCAAAGAAAGGTACACACAATCCACAAACATGATGAGTTTATATGCAAATTTTCATCCGGAAATTTCAACAGTGTGCGTGCCACTGCTCTGACGATTTTGAACCAAACAAGCCATATCCAAGAGATACCTGCGGGAAATGTAACAAGGCTTTAAAGTATTCAAGTGCCGGAGCGCTATACCTATGATCTTGTCCTACTCATGAAACATAGTCACGGTGGACCCAGACCACGGCAAAGAACCAACAAAAAGTTCCCTTTCTTTATGCTTCCTAAATATGCCATCTATTCTGGGTTTAATGTAAACACTTCGTGAATTTATTGTGTTTATGTGTACACCAACCAGTGCGGACTGCCACATTTCAGCATGCTATAACTTGGTACACAATAGCCCCTAAACCTCATTACGGAAGTGCACCACCTTCGACCAGCTGAAGGCTCAGAGCTAAAACTTTTTGGAGTCTCTAAGGCTCTCCTCATCTCGGGTGTTCGAGTTACGCCTTGCGGGCACACTAAAAATTGTTGAAGATGTATGAATGACATACAAGATGATAAGGGTACTTTTCCCGGGTCTGTTAGCGATTTCGTTTGTACGGTAGCAAAATCGTCAGGATTATTACACCCCCTTTCCTTTCATAGTCATCTTGTGGGAATGAGGTTTTTCTCTAACATATCAAATAGTAGGGGCATGTGGCTTGTAATATTTGTATGCGTATCACAACTACTTGTATATACCTGAAAAATTTCGAGTCACTAAACAACCTGCTACCATATCAGACGACATCACAATTTCTGGCCTCCCGTTTCGCTCCTTTTTCGTCAAGGAAAACTGTTGGCCTATCCCACAATTGTGGGTAACTATTGAGGCAAGAAATTCATGCCAAAGACTCCTTCAATCGTTTTGATAAGTCCTGAGATGTAGGTCAATAGGGAAATAAGGCGAAAAGGTATTTACGGCTGAATTCTCATGCCGAGAATGTCAAACCTTGTGATTGCTGTGGGATAGAGGGATGCTGCTGTTGTTGGAATGTTGAAAAACATTTCGAGATTTGTGTAGACATTTTTAGAGAAAGGTCGTCAGGTAATTTTTGCTCCATTGACTAGGAGATTGTTGGCTTTATTTTTAACACTTAGTTTCCGAAACAGTTTAAGTGAATTCGGAAATGTAATTATGAGATCAAAGCCTGGATAATATTTGGTATAGTGCAAAAAGTTTATAAACACAAATAGAGGACGTTTAAATGTTATATCTCTCTAGTGCCCTTAACCACTTGTGGGCATGGGGCGGGAGAACAACTTCACTGATATTAAGATTTACCACCTTTGACCAGCACTTACATTTTTTGATCAACCCAAAAACAATTCTCATTATCTAAGTAATAAAGCACATCTTTTCTTTTGCTTCTGAACATGTGCACTACCGAAAAGTACGTTTGATGACAACAAACATCCTAATTTGCATTAAGGAATTGGAGCCCACTTTTATTAACTCCAATAGGCGTGCAGTTCTTAACATTTCACTAGTCACTGAACAATTCGTTCATAGAATAAGAGAATGGAGGGTATTCAAAGAACCCTCTCTCTTCAGAATTCCGATAAGATTTACAGAACAGAAAAAGGGCAAACTGGTATAAAAGCAAAACTACCCTTAACCTAACGAGGAACCACTTAGTATCGATTCCAGGCAAACATTCGAAAGTGGTCGACACCTTAACAAATACTTACAATAAAGAAACACAAATTTCTTATCACGCCCGAAATCGCAGAGGTAATGTAAGACTTTTATGGTGGTCAGCGGAAATCATTGCCCTTGGAAAGAAATGTCGCAAACTCTTCAATCGAGCAAAGAGAACTAAGGTATGGGCCTCAGGAACTTCAAAAAACTAAACGATCTTCGTGGGATTGTTTTTGTGGTAAAGTCGAAATTATCTCCGAGACGGGTATTTTACGTAAGATCCATCAACATATATAATCAACATATATAATCGTGTTAGTAAGATTGAGAAAGCACCTCTCCATAAAGAAATATCATAGCTTTATGTGCTTCTCTTGATAAAGAAGGTGGTTTCAACAATACTAGGTATGGGTTCAAATTCAGAGGTCTCACAAGGAGGGGTCTGGACAAATATACTGTAAAGAGGGTGGAAGCTATGCTTAAGGAGTAAACTGAGTGAGCTTTGCTAACAACCAGGCGGCTATGCAGATGACTTCGTAATTGCTATCAGATCGAGTTCGACTCGACTGGCATTGATCGAATTAAATCAGCTTTAAGCGTGGTTACTGACTGGTGTGCAAAAAAAGATCTCAATATTAACCCAGCCAAAGCTATTCTTGTTCCGTTGGCCAAAACGCACCATTTGAGTCTTGATTCAATTTCAATCCAAGTCACGGTAACTGAGTACTCCAATGAGGTAACATACTTGGGCGATATGGTCGGTCAAACTTAATTGGAACACTCACCTTGACTTCCTCCTAAATAAGGCCGGTCTAAAAATCCTCGGAAGGACTTGGGATCTCACCCCAAAGATGATACGCCGCCTTGATCTGGTAGCCTGAATTTCAAGAACGGTTGAAAATCACCAAATGCAACAAGCTACAGTGGCTTTCTTGCAAACTTCACAACAGGAACAATGAGGACCTATCCAACAGCTTCTATGGAGGCAGTAATTGGACTCACTCCCCAGCATATATCTATATATCTATAACATAGCAATAAGCGCCCTGAGAGTCCAGCTTACCTCTAATATGGCGAGTCCAATGGGCATCATTTAACACATTTATGGCATATATTTTCGTGGCGTCTTTGGACCTAACACTAGGATTTCGTCTTCCTTGGAATAAGTGATAAGTCCCAGACGACGGTCCATGTTTGTTTTCTACTCGCAACAGATTACAATAAAAATCCCATTAGGGATTGTCGGTGGTTCGGAATCCATCTTAAGTTATAGGTCCGCTTGCAATCGTTGTTTCCAATTGTGTGAATTGTGTGAAGTTCTTCTCTTACCTTATGCCCCACAAGGGGTAAATGGACTGAAAGGTGCTAATATAATTATCTCCCATGACTCAAGCGACTATTAGGGCGCTATCCTCGTGGGATTTTTCCCTGAACTTTGTAAGAAGTACTTCGACATCCTCCAACAAGTAGCCATCTGCAAAAAGGTTACGCTCTACTGGGTGTCAGGAAGAGTTCAGCTTTTGGGTGCCAAGCTCCCGGGTGGCGAGAGCTAGTGTTCCTAAGTACAAGCTTTATCTGAAAAACGGTGAGATTGCAATTCAGATTATGTGCTTTTTTCCTGTCTTATTTATCATGGCTGACGTTAAGTCATCCCCACCTTGTAGTTAATGGAAACGGAAGCTCGAAGCCTAAAAACCCTGAAACTACTGATTGATACTCACTTTCGGGGCAGTTCAACAGCGGGAATCATTGACTTTTCAGTAACTTCTGATAGTCCTGATCTCGGCCGTAAGAAACTTAGTAGAAGAAAACTGACCACCAGACTTGTATATAACTCATCTTATAGGCAAACCGCTAACCACATGCAAGCTGGATATTAAAAGAACAATTATTAAGATTTCAAATGAGAAATGACAAAAGGAAAACACCAGCCTATTCCCGAAATATAATTAGCGATGTTATGGCTATCGTCATGGATTATTGTCTCATAGGTAAGCATGCCAACAGACTCGGTGTGTCCTCAATCTAATTTTGAGGAAGACGAAGAAGCAAGTGCTTTCGGCGTTCGAAGCTACTGCTACAGCTTTACGCAGTTAACTAATTCTTGCCATTAAGGATTTATTTGATCATTAAAATTCTAAGGCTTGTAAGAATAACCTGTAATTATTAGCCTGTGTGTGTTTTACTGAGTTCAGTACTGATTCCTGGGGAATATCATAAATCATTTAAGTTTTGGGTAGATTAAGTGATGACGCGTTGATCTACCTAGGAATGAGCGATGTTGACAAAACATCAATGGCCAAATGTGGCCAAAAAGGGGACAAAGCTCACGGTTAGACCTGGTCTCGAAGCCGGGACCCATGGCATGGTGGTCGTGCGAATTGATTCAACTCCGTCTGCAATTTATAGAATGTCGACCAATGGCGTATGAAAACAAGATGCTTGAATGTTATGGAAACTCTCTGTAATTTTTTCATACAATTAGAAGAGTAATATTTCGCTGTATTTCCACTGCACACAATTTATGAGTGCCTCCATTTCTTTTGTTACGGTAAGATTAGTGTGTATGTTAGCAAATAGCAGTGTCCCGAAAAATGTAACGCTCATAACAATATTGGTCCCTTCTTAGACTACGGTATAAAATTAGGGAAGAAAGGATGTACCTAATTTTGAATACGGTATTTAATTCAAACGGCAAGACGTAAGATTTGGTGGAGTTGCTATCTATCATAATTCCATCGTTAGAAGAACTGAATAGTATTCTGTAGTAGTCAGTCTTTTACGAATTGGAAATAAATATAATGAATGAATGTTATATTAAATATTATGAATCGAATTTATATATTAATCAATAAAGGATAAGTTAAAAAAAAGACAAAATACGTACAAAAGTAAATAAATATAAATTTTGGGATATTATTTGTTTGTGTTACTAGACAAAGTAAATATGTATCTATATAGAAATAATTGAACTTGTTGTGAGCACTTAGTGGAATATTTTACTTTTGTAGTACATTTTATGATTAACGAAAAACACTTGTTCAATCCCACAATTTATTTAATTTAATTTAAACGAATACACGAGTAGCAGTTTAGCACTCACTAGGTTAAATTTAATTAAATAATTTGTGGAATTGAACAAGTGTTTTTCGTTAATCAAAAAATGTACTACAAATGTATCTATTAACTTAATTATAAGAAAATCTGCTTGTTGACTCCTAAATAAAGCTAAAAATTTGATTCACGTAATTATTCAAATATTGAAAACAAGCGAGATTAAAAAAAAACAAAATTAAGACTTAACGCAAATACGTGAAATATTAAAACGCGTATAACGCATAAATTAAAAATTTAAATGACTCCCGACACAATGATCTTCAAACGCCTGAACAGATCTTTATAAATTATAGCTAAGAACCATCTCGATCACGTTAGCTTTCAAACAGAAAAAAACCGCATCATAATCGGTCCATTCGTTTGGGAGCTACGACAGACACACAGATCCACACGTTAAACTTATAACTCCCCTCTTTTTGCGTCGGGGGTTAAAATTATGATTAAAACTATGAGACACTGACGTTACAGGTTCTTTTCCTCAATCCTCACTATATGCAGATCAGTAGGCGGGAGCGTCCGACTAAGAAAAATTCTGAATTACTTTCTTCTCAGTCTCAGTATAAATTATATACAGGAATTTTTTAGTCTCTTATAATTATAAAGCAACATATCCCAAAATTTCAATTAAAAAAATGCTTTTCCCACACCCAACATCTAACATCAACGATCGATGTTTTGCCATTAAGATCGATTGTGCGATGTTCTACAAACTTCAACATCGATGTTTAGATATCGCTGTTTAGTTACTCAACTTTGATGTTTTGTGAACGTCGTACAGCGATCATCTCTAGGTCTTCCATCCCGGAAGATCCAGGTTCGAGCCCCACCGGCGGCGACAAATTCTTGCTTTTTGCTGACAACAGATTACCATAAAATTGCCATTGGGAGTTGCAGAGTAAGTCGGTGGTTCAAAATACATCTTAAATTGTAGGTCCACAAGCAATCGTTGTCTTGAATTAGGTGAAATTGATCTCTCGCACCATGCCCTACATGAAAGAAAGTAACTAAAGTGATGGATAAACATCACTCAAGGCAAGCATTTATAAATTAGTTTTAAGTAAAATGTCTTTCACGTGAATTTTCATAGAGCGATCATAGTCAAACCTCTCAAATTAGTGTTAAGTAGTTTACTCGTGAACCGTATGAAACTACTTAGATAATTTTTTTATCATCTCTCATGCATAAAGAAGTTTTTGGTTAAATTAATGTCAAAGTTAAAGAAAATCGTAGAAGTTGATAGCGCTATGCAGGGTGCACTCCTTTATTTTGATCTTTTGATTTACCCAACACAGCGACATTAAACAAACGCTAAAAAACTACTATCTCAATGGCCATTCCAAAATTCTGAACAGTGCTAATCTAACTCCTACCATTGCAGCTACAGTTGGTTCCAAAATTTACAAAAATGCTTTGCAATTACCTAAAATTCAGAATTTTTCCAAATTGTCTCCAAAATTCATGTAATTAATACATCCATTTTTTATTTTATAAAATTGCCTATCCCATTACCTTTCCAAAAAGGTGCAGCCTTTCTGCGTAGAGAAAGTATGTAGAAATTTATACGTAGAAATCCTATCGCAGAATGTTATAAAAATCTACAATTTAAAGAAATTACACTCAAATTAATCCTTAAATATTTTTTATTGAATTTGAAAATAATTACAATTAATCTTAATAAGTTACAAAAGGTGTTCAAAATGCCAACCGCCACTTTGGATGCATTCCAATAATCTCCTTCTAATTCCCTGTTTAAGGCCTACTGCAGTCAGCCTCTTCCGTATTTTCGTCGCTGTATTCCCAACTCTGCTAACTAAATTCTATCTAGTGGTAACATGGGCTTAAATAACCTTCATCCTTTATTATTCCCCATAAGAAAAAGTTCAGTATGGTAAGGTCTGGAGATCTAGCAGGCCAAGGAGTTGGAGACGGAGTTGGATCAATACGTTGAGTGGCAAGACCAACATGCCATGGGTTCCGGGTTCGAGACCAGATGACCCCGTGAGCTTTTATTAAGGGGGGGAAGTACATGAAGACGTTTTCAAAAATAAATTTTTTTTATTGTCTTAATCGATAAGTATATGCTCTAAGAATATAATTCCAAAATTGCAAAAGCCTATCTCGAAAATTGTGAAAGATATGCCACTTGAAAGTGGTCGGCCCGATCCGGGATCGAGGATCTCTGCTGCGCGCGTGATTCCGCTTACCGGATTTTTTTCTGCTCTGGAATTTAGAGTGATGAATGCGACTTTGTTAAAGAGCGTTCTCGATGTTTTCAGTCCAAATACCGATTTTTCTGAGAATACCCCTCCCCTCTTACCTTATCTGCATCTTTTTCGTCAGTTTTTCGGGACAAACTTTAAACGGCGTTTTCTCAAAACCATGTTTTTCAAATTGGCGTAAAAGATTACAAAAAAACTAGTGAACCGATTTCCTTCATGCAGCACTCATTTTAAAGGGCATAAACAACTACTCTAGATAGACTACGGACATAGCAAAAAAATCATTTTAAGACCATTTTTGAAGCGAAAATAATCAAAATCTTTGCCAAAAAAGCCAACTTTTGTTTTCCATGCCCGATTTTTATAGTTAATGTTCGAATTTCGAAAAGATCGTAGTCAATCTAGAATAAACAACCCACTCGAGTATAAAAATGTTTGGTTTTTTGATTTCAGATGAAAATTGCGGCCAGGAGAATTTACGCCGATTTCGATGTCAGCCGCGACACGAGTTACGAAACCCACCAAAAGTTGATTAATTTTTCATTTTTCAAAATGTAAAAAATGTTTTTTCTCTTCTTAAAACATTGCCCTAAGTACACATAATATCGATTTCATGTGGACCTTTTTCATTTTTCCAAAAATAAATCCCAAAAAAGTCCTTTTTTTTCGGCCTCTTTATGTACTTCCCCCCTTAAGAAATTTAAATAATCCACTCCGTCTCTGGGCTGTTGTCTAGCTCGCAGCAATGCAAAAACAAGACTCAAGTTTCCTCACTTCCCTTACCCTTATTCCCTTCCGACCAAAACCATGCTAACTCATCAAAGGGTTGTCCCCTCGGATTTGGCCACATCGTATAAAAAAAAAAAAACCAATTGGTGCACTTCGTCCAATCCAGCAAATCCGAAATTTTTCATTTAGCATTGCCTTCATAATGTTAGCACTGGTGCTCCATCGTGTTGGTAAAACATGTCCGTTCGATTATACACAAGGATGTCCCCTATTAGATCTGGCAGTGTATTCTCCGAAAAGTCCCCATAAATTTGGCAGTTGAGCACTTGCGGCAAAATGAATGGTCCTACCAAATGGTTGCCGATGATACCAGCCCAAATATTAACACTGAATTTCTGCTGGAATTGTCCGGTGTGGTATAGTCCCCGACCAGGTATGGAGCTTATGGCAGCTCGTGATACCATCCCTGTTGAATTGCGATTCATCCGATCACAGAATTCAGTCATCTCATTCTAGTAGTCCTTGGACTGGGCAATCGTGATGTGGACGGAATCCCTCTCCAAACTTTAGCTGAAGACACTCATACTGCGACCTGTCTCGTGATCGTTTCAAGGTCTTGCCTGACGAAGGTGATTATTTGCTGCTCGATGTTGGCAGAAGTTTCCTAAGTTTCGGGTCGCATTTCCCTGCCGTGTGAAGTTACACTTTCTGTTTCTCTTAAACTTCGGAAAGTCCGTCTAAATACACCTCTTTGTGGTGCTCGTCGTCTAATCGTCGTCTAATCGCACCACAAAGAGGGGTATTTACATTTGGGGGGGGGGGGGGGGTGTATTTACATTTCCCCTTTCATTTTCCAATACAGTCACTACAATAATTTATCTAAACGTCACTAATGATAAATAATTGTTTTTCAACGATAATCGATATTCTTACTGACTGACCCTCTTTTATAGCAAAATTTCCATCAGGTATTAGTAACAGAAACGCCAGGATACGAAGGTAAGGTTACACATTTTTAAGAAATAATGAGGTAAAACGTGATCGCTAATATTGATTAGGGATTGGGCCCAATGAAGCGCTCTAGTTTTTACCGTATGACTTTAAACCAATATACTTAAAATCATTAGCTCACCATTTTAGTCTACTTATCCCTACAGTGAAATGCTATTTTCCAATTGAATATCCTTTGATATTGGCCTTTATATTAAGCCAGTATTGATTCCCTCGACGTCACTTGACTTAAAGATCTCCTTCTAACTTTGTAGGGAGAGGAGCCAAAAGTTGCTTTTCATTTATTAAGTGACTACAGAAATTCGCTGACTTCTCCTCTTTACCTACCAAAACAAACCCCAAACCATTAAATGCTGAAAAAATAAAAACAAAACACCTTTTCAAATAGTTCGTGACAATTTCAATCACAGTAGCATCTTAGTAAAACCTTAAGCAAACTTACATTAATAACAGAAAATAGGAGGCGGCTCTAAAAGCAGATTTTTCATGGAGCTCATGTGGTAATTGCATTGCAACATTTTAACGTTCTAGTGCACTTTATAATCTCAGGCTTCGCCGTTGACACTTTTTGCAGCCCGACATAACTACCTACATTATGTTGACATTTATATAAGTAAAAAGGCTGGGCCTGAGAGAGCTTGAAAATCTGGGACTACATTTTCCTCATAACAGAAGCAAACTACAGTAGCTATATAGCCAAAGCAGGCAACATTTTCAAACTGGGAATGGAACTAGAGCCTTAACATCAACCCGACCCCGTATGCAGTCAGGCAGGCAGGCGGCACTCTACACTATTCTGTATAGTTCTACTCAGTTCTTAGTGCATTGAACCATTATGGGGAATTGTAATTTCAGATTTTATGTCAGACACAGTCAAGTTTATGAGGCAAACGTGAGAATTTTCAATGCAAACATAAATAATGAACGAACAGCAGCAAATTACAACCGCTTCATTATTTGGCAAATAAATAGCACTCTGAACATTGACCCAGAAATTATGAGAAAATCGAGCTCGGAATGGTGCAAACCTTAAAACAATTTCATAATTAGCTGTTTTGCATTATGCTTTAGTATTATAGTTGAAGATTTTGTAATTTTAACCTTAAGCTAGAGATTGTTATGTTTCCTCATATCGAATTGTTAACATAGTAGTTATCAAGAGTTTTCGCTTTTGTCTACATGAATCTACAATATTTGTAGGCATGCAGGTGAAGCAAATTCAATAAACATACACATTAGATAATAGATAAGGAGTCTTTGTGTATTGAAATGTAATTGAATTATATTCAAGAAAATATCTTCAAAGTTAATCATGAAAATGATGAAGACCAAAGAATTGCTAAATATATGAGCCAATTAAATAAACAAATTATAGACGTTTGTTTTTCGGTAAGTAATCGGAAAACAACCGCATGGAAATGTTATCGAAACAAGGCAAGAATATGTTATAAGAATAAGTATAGTTTTACCGGGGGATTATTAGAACAGTGGATATTTTTGTGATGTAAAAAATAAAAGTAGTAAGCCTACTATATCGATGACTCTATACCTCAACTCTTATTACAAGATTTTCAAACTAAATTCACCATTTTGCAAATCAAATTAATTCTTTTGCACATAAAAATCACTCTTTTGCAAATCAAGTATTTTTACATATGTATTATATTTTGAAAAAAAACATCAAATAATGTTAATAAAGCAGGGAATCTACAGTCATGCACGTTGGTTTTGCAATATTTTTATTTGCCATAATTCCTCAAACATCGCAATCCACTATATTTTTGCATGTCATGTTCGTTATGCCATACGTTACTTTCTAACGGTACCCATACCAGATCAATAACTAATGTTCCAAAAAACTAAGTACGCTGTCCCTTGACTATCAGAATGTAAGGGGACTAAGAACTAAAACAAACCATCTATTTCAAGCATCCCTTGCATGCTGCTACGATGTTGTCATGTTAACTGTGACTTGGCTTCATCATGGTTTTTGTGATGCAGAGATTCTTCATGACTCCTATCAGATTGATTTTTCGTAGGGACAGACATTCTTAATCTATGTGTCGGGGTGGTGGAGTACTGGTTGCCTGCAGATCGGACTTTAATTGCAGCTTAGTTTATGTTCCTGCCTTCTCTGGTTCAATCACTATTGGACTCTGGGTTCTTAAGCTTTCGTTACCTAAGCTCAATATCTTTTTGCTCTTTTGCTATATTTCCCCCTAAGCTGACAAACTTCGTTGATAATGAAGGGCGCAGTCTTTACGATATTCGAACCCTTAGTTTAGACTTCATCCATAATATGACGAACCCTGAAGATGAAATTCTTCTCCTTGGTGACTTTAATTTAATTTACCCAATGTTCTATGGGTATCTAACTGTGAGGATGATGACTTCCTTCCTTCATGTTATCCTACATCTATGGTTTCTAAATTTCTTGACACCATTGCTTCCTCTGGTTTTTACCAAATGAGTGATGTAAATAACTCAATGGGAAGGGAGTTGGATCTTGTGTTTTCTTCTGATTCGACTAACACTATAGTCGAATTAGCTTCTGATCAGTTATCTGCTATTGATAGTTTTCATCCGCCCGTCTTTGTCTCTTTCTGTTACGAATGGTAGTAGTATTTTGAATCCCAATTTCAAACATCATGCTTATGACTATAGCAGATCGAACTTCTCTGAGTTAACGTCTGATCTCCTTTCCGTCGAGTTTTCGGCATTACTGGACAATTTCGCAATTTCTTTAAGTTCGTCATTATGAAAAAGAATTCGTGTAACTATCCATCTACGATGCGGTATGAGTGGTCTTCTAGTAATAACGTGTCCGACATAGCAAACAAATTTGCTTCATTTTTTGAGAATGCCTTTTCTTCGGATAACTTTGAGCCCTGTGTGAATAATTTTGATCATATTCTGGATCGTCCCACTTCATCCGATTTTTTTCTTGATATCACGGGATCTTATTTTGGAAAAATATCAATTAACTTAAATCGGACTTTTCCTCTGGTCCTAACGGTATCCCTCCAGCCTTCGTCAAGTCCTGTTCCGATGCCCTTCTTACTCCATTAGCGATTCTCTTCAATAGGTCCCTTCAAGCTGGTAAATTTCCCGCATTGTGGAAGTGCTCTTTTATAGACCCTGTTCATAAAAAGGGCCATAAGAATATTATAAATAATTATAGACCAATCGCGAAGTTAGCTTGCATACCTTAATTATTTAAATATATAGTGTATTCGCAGCTTATAGAGCGTTGCCTCTCCCAATCAGCATGGGCTTTTGCCCGGTAGATCAATGACTACTAACTAACTTGAATTTACCTCCCACGTTATTTCTGGCTTCCAGCTAGGCATGCAAATTGACTGCATATACACGGATTTCAGTAAAGCTTTGGATAAACTCCCTTACTCCGTAATTATATTAAAACTCGGGAGGCTGGGTTCCCCCCTGAGTTTCTCGACTGGATTTCTTCCTATCTAAAAGACAGGTCATATCGTGTGTCGCTCTGTGGCGCGACCTCTACAATCTTCAGAGCTTCATCTGGTGTACCACAATGCAGTCATCTTGGCCCTCTATTATTCGTTCTTGCCATTGACGACATTGTCCATCTGATCTCGTACTCTTATGTTCTAATCTACGCTGTAGATCTTCTCTTATGTTAAAGATGGTGGTGACGCCGCTCTTATTCAAAAGGACTTAGATACGTTTCGGGAGTGGCGCGAGCATAATGGCTTAGACCTCAATTTTGAGAAATATGAGGCTATGACTTTTTCCAGGAGCTTTAATCAACAAGTTTCAGATTACAATGTTATCACATATAACACCCGTGGAATTAGAAAACGGGGATGGCCATGGATCAGTGACGTCACATGGTCCAAAATACAATAAAAGCAGCGGATTAAAGACCCAATTAATTCTGCAATCAAACAGTATCTCAAAATTGCATAAAAAGGCAAAGGAAGACGCTTACAACTGAACATCCTGTAAGAGACACTGATGGATTCCTATTTGTTATGGAAGAGTTTTAAATACGGAAGTGGAGAGAATAATTTGTTGAATTCGCATATGCCATAAACCGTCGAATACCTCTTCATTCGAGCCAGAAGAATCGCCGACTGAGGCCAACCTTAACATCAAACCGACACTATTGAAGGTAGCGGACGTAAATAAGTTGATCTACCTCGTCAAGGCCCCACGGTTTTATGGAATACCATCTGAATTACTGTATTTAACTGCAGTATCGAGATTGATGGAAAAAATTATCTAACTGCGAATCAATCAAAAAATCGAGCGCATTATTAACGATGAATATGCAGGATTTCATGAAAATTTCTCCTCCAAATTATCATCGAGCAATACGCCGAACTCAGGTCCCAATTACCTCTGATGTTCGTTGATTTCGAAAAGGCATTTGACAGTGTTGATCGGGAATACATACGGGAAGTAGAAGGACTATCCCGGAAAAAATTATCACTATCATTAAAGAGACCTTATCAGGAGCCCAATGTCACGTCCTGCACAAGGGTAAACAGTCGAATACCTTCCAAGTGCTGAATGCTTTCACTGATCGTCATTAATGACTAATTGTGCAGCGCCCTATATGACCACCCAGATTTTATGCTGAAGATGTATTTCTACTAGAGTAGAGTAAAGTAAAGAAGGTCAGAGAGCGGGATTTTAGTGCAATGTTGCTAAAGCGAAATTTTTGAGCTTCTCCAGAAGACAACCTTACATTTAGTTTTAAAAACAGCAAATAGAACATTTGAGTTAATTTTGTTATTTTAGAAGTACATTATCAACAGACGACAAAGCTGAAGCTGATGTATAGGCTCGTATCAACCAGGCTCAAGTCGTATTTAATACTCTTGCTGAGATATGGCGCAATAACAACATCTTTAGACACACAAAACTCTGGATCTTCAAATCGAACCTAAAATCTGATCTGTTTTACGGCTCTTCAATATGTAAAATGTCCTGTCAAATAACATATAAGCCGCAAAACTTTTGCCTCCGGCGCATCCTTAACATCCATTGAACATAGGTCATTGCTAAGGGAAACATGAATAGAAAATATGACTTTTGAGGCTTTCGCGGTTGCTCACTGACATTTTTTATGTTTTCCGGATTATCCGCATAGAAATATTAAAAATTCTAATATAAAAAATTTCTACGCGCATAATCCGGAAAACATAAAAAATCTCATGAATAAACAAATCGGTGTTTGAAGGCAAAAGGGGCAATGGTTAGTCCACACACTGAGAAAGGAGTTCAAGAACATCGCTCAACAGGCTCTAGTTTGGAACTCGAACCGGACCCAAGGGAGACCCTAAACTGGAAGACCGGCAACACATGGAGAAGATGCGTACCAATTGGAGAAGATGTGTACCAATTGGCAGCAATTGCAGACGTTGGCGTAGAACAGGTGGAGAGTTGGTGTAGTAGACGCCCTATTCCCACAGGATTAAATGACCTAAAAGAGAGGTAACACCTATACAATCGAATGTTGTGTTTATTTAACTAATGTAATTAATGTAAATTAAAGATCCTCTTGCAATTGTTGTCGTTGTCGAGTGAAGTTTTTCTCCCATCCCATGTACCACAAGGGATTAATGGAACTGAGATGGAGAGAAAATAGTGAAGTGCGTGCAAATTAGAGAAACAAAACAGTTGCAGGAGAATAACTTCACCCACCAACATTACTCTGCAATCTGCAATGGACTTTTTCATCGTAATCTATTGTCAACAGAAAACAACCATTCGTCGCCGTGGGTGGTGTTCGAACTTGGGACATCCGGGATGGATGGGCGACACGTTACTGCCCTCCACCGATGAAGTCGGTTGAACTTTTTTTTAAAACTACATTGATTTTCCCTATTTAGCTGTAGAAGTAGTGCAAATCTGGTGGATTGTTGTTAGGAAAAGGGTGACGAGGGGCTCCCCTCGAATTTGCACCATGTGATAATCAGAAAACATAGTCAGGAGGAGACTTCTTTCTGCTTTCCCCACCATAACCCTATGTATAAATTTGTTATCAAATTGCTGATGAGGGAAAGTGTACTGTATCGTGTATAATCGATCATCGCATTAGAAAATAAGGTGCCATTCCCCCACCCATGCCCTTGGCACAATATTTTTGTCTTTGTACAAATGGCACACGATACCCTATACAAAATAAAAATAATTATCCAAATTGTTCCACTCTTTACAAAGTTAGGCGTCCCGTCCCCATGCCAGGTAACATTTTTCCCTCATAGTAGCAATAGGGGAAAAAATAATTCTGCAAAAAAAAAAGTTACAAAGTTATATTCCCCCACAACCACCATGTGAACAACATTCAATTTTTATACCAAAGTGTGATCATATTCTATGTAGCGGAAAAAGAATCATCTAAATTGCTCCATGCATTACGAAGTTATGCCCAGTGATCAATAAAAAAATAATGCAGGTTGCCTTGAGAAACTTTTCCTTTTTTTGGGAAGTCGGTGAAAAACTAAAAAAAAAACGAGCACAAATTTTGTTTTGTCAAGGACAAAAATATCATAGAACTGCCATACTGCAAATTAGCGAGTACAAAATTGTTCAGTATGTCAGAAATGCCTCCATCAGAATTTGGCACACATGCATCACATGTTATTGAAATTAGCATGTCCTCAAAGCCAGGAAGATTGCAATTAGTATGCAAATCTTTTATAATTGAGCCATAGGCTATTTTACTTGTACTATGTAAAGTTTCAGTCAATATTGACATCCTTCAAACAAACCATAATTTAAAACCTATGCTTTGGAGCCCACTTTCTCTTTAAAACATTTGAACAAAAACGTATGCCTAATGCACGATTTCCGCATTTTATGTCCATTTTATGGATCGAATCGACCAACCTCTATGCATATAAAATGCTGTACAAATTTGCTTTAGTACAGGAAAATCCTTAAAACCATATTAATAGAGAAAGAGAGTGAGCTCGAACCCCAACCCAGATCGTTTTACCCTTTGTCAACTTTCCTAGTTTAATGACGATCGATTTTCTGGATTATGAACTTTTTCCTATGTTTTCCCTGGTAATACTTTTTTCCGGAAACATTATTGTTTGTCAAAACCTGTACTCGAAATGAGGCGCTGACATTTTCTGCTGCACTTCCCAAAGGTTGTAATTTGGAACGCGCTTATTCTTCAGTACCTGGGAGTGTTACAAAATATAGAGTTGCTCAAAAAATTGTTTTTTTTTTCGTTATTTTCCTTCTTTCCCAGCTTAATGAAAATCAGTCAGCGAAAAAATCTGGGCAATTATGTTAAGTGTATTTTTTCCACACTATAAATGCATGAAATATTTTCGTTTTTGTTGTTTTTCCGCCACCCAGAACCTTATCCATCAACTTTTCATCTTAAGGTATAGCATCTTACGCTTATGCCTCAAGTTATGCAGGTGTGCCCCAAATAAGTAGTTGTTGTTCTCAGCTCAGTTCCCATTCCCTTTTATTACGGCAGAATGCACTTGTTTTGCTGTTCGCAATTAAATTTTGTGCTCTTTACAATAATTATGTAAGCAGAAACTTTTAGTACAGTTCAGTGTAGAGCACACTGTACTGGGTCCTATATTGTTTGTAATTTTACTTTCAGTTAACAGGATGTAACAGTGTTGGAAGTGAAAATTGAAAGGAAAAGCATAAGTTTGAGGAAATCAGGCGTTATTAAGCTAATTGCATCTTTAGGAAAAGTTTTCTTAAAGACAGGATACAGGTAGTGCCGGTTTCTGAGCATATGATGTAAAAAGTCAGGTGTTGGCAATTAGGAGAAGATATTTTTTTGATCGAAAGGAAGTCAGCGATTGTGCGTAAAACTGGATGTGGATTTGCAGAAATATTGAGTCAAAAAGTGTCTCAAATTTTAAAATTCGGAGACAGGAGAATAATACATTTTGAGAAAACGGACCTGAAAAAAAGAAAATCAACGTTTAGCAGAAAGAAATAGGTGACGCTTTTTAACTTAACTCCCCAAAAAACGAGAGGTTATAACTTTCACATATATTTTATTTTCTTTATTTTTTATTTATTTTTTTATTTTTTTTATGTATGACCGGGCATAATTTCGTAGCGCGAGGACGGATTTATTTCTTTTTTTGTTGGACAGAGTATGTTCCCCGATTGGTACCATGTCAAATAACTTTTCAATGTGGCGGGGTGGGGGTGGAGATGGGGGTAATTCGTAATTCGTGGACCGATGTATATGAATATTTTGTTGTTGTATAGATTATGTTCACTTATTTGTACCGTGATACAATTTTAAATGGTGGGGTTGTAGTAGGGGAGGGGGTGGATGCCAACTTCTTAACGCGCAAACCAATTTGGATAATTTCTTCTATTGCTAATATGAGGATAAATTTTTCTGTAGGGTGGTGGTGGCGGGATGATTTGGCTAACTACGTTACATCTGAACCGATTTCAATGATTCTTCCTTTGATGTGTAGAATATGTTGTCTCACTGGTACCACGACAAAAATGTATGGAGTAATTGGTGTGCGGGGGAAGCGTTATCAACATTTCTTAATGCATACATCGATTTTGATGATCCCTTTTTGTTGTGTACAGTATGATCCCCCTTGAATACTTTGAGGAAAAATGTTGACCCAGGATTGGGGGGGGGGGCAGTCTAACTTTGCAACGATTGGACTGATTTAGATGATTCTGAATGCATAGAGTATCTATTTGCATTCCGACAAAAATTGTGGCTTGTGGTGAGAGTTGAGTGAGAGTAGATGACCCTGCTTGTTGGATAGGAGGCAAAGATGTTGTTTAGGACTTCAACAACATATTCTGTCCGCCTTCGCAGTTGATGTTTAGTTACAAGAGTCTTTCCAGCCAGTTTCTTGATAATCTTGTACAGATCTCCACAGTCACCGCGGTAGGCCGCTTCTTCTGCTAGCGTGTTGATGTAATTGCGCTTGTTACGTCTCACACTTCTTTGGACGCCTTCCTTTAGAGAACGGTATGCAGTTCTGAAATATTGTTTAACTGCAACATCGGCAGCAGAATTGATGCGGTCGTCTTCCGCCCTTTCCTATATTTGGTGGATGCAGTCGTCAGTGTTATGATGTATTGCGTCCGCTTTTAGGCGCAATGCGGTGGAACATGCGCTGCGGATGTTCGTTGTTTTAAGATTGCGCACACTGAGCTCTGACATATTAGTTATTGTGCTATATGGCCGTACTGTTGCGGTGCATAAGCAAAGTTTGTACGTTACAAGATGATGATCGCTGCCAATACCAGTGCCACGCTTAGACCTTTCATCGAGGAGAGACTTTCTCCAGCTTTTCGAAGCAGCAATACAGTCAAGCTTTATCTCAGTTCTGCCGTCTGAGAAACCCACGATGTTAGATTGAATTTTTTGTGTTCAAATTACGATGCACGATGCCTACCCCGAGAGTCTGGGGATTCTGGTCAGCAGTCCATATTACCAGGAATGTGGATATTCATCAGAAGCTTCAGGCGTTCAGCAGGTGACTCCGACCATAACCCATCCTGCCTCTTCACGAAGATAAGAGGATTTTACTGAGTCTCTTGTCTTCAATGAATTCAAAGTCTTCCGACCAAGCGTGCTTCTTGGCCATCCCTACCAATTTCTTATAGATTCTTAGGTAGTCTTTGTAAGGCTGCCAGAATTTATGCTTGTGGCGGATATTGAAAATCTCTTAAGTTAACCTCCTGAGTTTAGAAAGGTCCTCATTCCATCATGGAGGAAGTGTTTTTTTTATTACGTTTCACCGGACATGAGGCTCGAAAGGCTACGTTCAGGGCCTTTTCAAAGGTCTCCACTGTGGCGTCCAGAACCTCTGCCGAAGTAATTACGGCGTAGGTTTTTTTGGTAATTTATACCTAAAAATTCGACTGAAAACATTCCAGTCTATTCTCCGATGATTTCTGTAGGGTTTGGTAGTCTCCATCATGAGGTTCAGGTTGAAGAGTATTCAGTTGTGATCCGACACTTCAGTTGTGATCCGACTTTCAGTTTTTAGTGTAGTGGGCAAGGACTTCTTGCCAACCACTAAAATTACCCGAGCTTGGGAAAGTAAAGGTTGGCGTACTGCCCTGCCCCTATTAGTATTTGTTATGAAATCAAATAAGAACTCACCTCGCTCGTTGTTTTCTGAGCTGCTCCATAGCGTGCGTCTGGTATTGGCATGGTAATCCACTAACGAGCTGGCTCTCTTTGATAACACGCTCCTTTGGTATGGAGGTTTATGGTCCCTCGTACGCCTTGTAGAGAGAGAAAAAGAAAAGGTCCCTCGTCTTGTAACTTCCAATTTAACCACTTTTAAATAAGCAGAGCTAAGGTTACACATAAAAACGTTATGGTTTTTCTCAGCTAAGATACTGGTTCTAGGCTTACCATTATCCGATATATTTAGGTTGTACAAAAGGTTGTAGTGCTTATCTTGGGGTCCTCTGACGTTGAAGTCCTTGTTCCAAGGTTCTTGTATCTGGCTGATGTCTATATCTTCCTCCCTTAGAAAAACCAGCAGATTATCCGAGGCTCTCTTAGAGTGATGTAAGTTAATTTTTACGACTTTCGGCATTTAGTTTATTCTGGGTGTACTCTTCAAGCCGCATATCACCCAACATTGCATTAGCTCTGTCCACTGAATCTATATTGTCGTTTGGAATGGATATGCGGAGGATCTTGAGCTTGGCATGCCTGGTGCCAAATCTTAACCTGTAGTCTACCTTCCGCAGTGCCTACAAACACTTATTGTTGATGAGTAGTAGGGCGGACATACTACTAACTTGGGGCGGCTCGGCCTTGACGACTGCCTAGTCATCCATTTGCACAACAGAATTGTGGAGACGTAGACATTGCAGAATCTTTCTGCTGTCCGGTGTCATTTTGGGTAGCCAAATGCGTGCCCTGAGTCTCCTGAAGATCTCCTCAATTTTGATGAGCTTCACGTCCTCCCAGGCGTCACTGACTTTAGCGACGCAGGAGCCAAGGAAATCCTTGGATAACTTGTCTTCGAACTTGCCTACCCTGAATACCCTGAGAACTACAGAGGGCAGAGGTCAACCCTGCCAAGTCATAATGTGATCATTCACCATTTCTCACAGCCTCGCCTCGATAGCGCCCAGATCTCCACCTTTAGTCTGTCACCGGCAGCATATTCGTCCACCAGTGCGACTTTGAGATGGCCTTTGACCAGCTCGCTTTGGGTGGGTTAGGAGGTGGAAGTGGCAGGTATTTGAGCAAGCTTCTTGGTTACCGTTTTGGTAGCCGTTCTGGCAGCCCGACTTCGCTGGGCCGAGTTGCCGATCTCGTCCGATTTTCTAGTACTTTTACTTGTTCGCTTGGTCATGCTCATGAGCAAAACCGGCCGCCTCATTCTTAATAAGCTTACCAAGTTTGAATAGGGCCTTTTGGTATTGATCCTTTACGAGTGTACGCTTGTTGGATGGCTTTTGGTCACTATAGCTGGTGACCTTTACCGTCGTTTTTGATGTTGACGGATGTACAGAAGTCACAGGCGTACTATGGCTGTTACTTGCTACGCAATCCTGACTTAGAATAGTCTCCTTGCTGGAAACTAGCAGCTCGTCTCTCTCGTTGATGTCCGAAGACATCTTAGTTGTCTTATTTTCTTTTTTCTTTTAGTATTCGTTTAGGAAAGTAGCGTCTACACCCCAGCAGAGTCGCCATACCAGGGTAGGGCACTTATAAAACCAACCTTGCCCGGGTATCAGAGGGGACCGTTTTCGTTTTTTAACTACATACTGGTCATTCAGCCCTCGGAACAGGCACCTCAACACATTTACTTAAAAGTGGGTGTGTCGCCTTAGTCTGGCATATCCGTACTGACTTGGGTGACCCTTCTCTCAGCAAGCTACCGCCGGAATAGTTCAAACCAAAACTTTTTAAAATTGAATTAAAAGCATAGTAGTTAGTCTTTTGTCCCCTTCTAAACCATATGATCGTGAATAAATAAAGTTTCCGTTTAATTAAGTAATTTGGTTATTTCTTTTATTGTTTTTATTAACAAGAAAACCTAAGTGGAAAGTAGCGTCCCGCACCAAAATCTTTCCATCCCACCAAGGGTACGTGCCACACACTTTTGGAAACACTGATCTATTACAAGAACTTAAATACCTTAAAGATAATCTTAGACATAATTTCCAGATCTTCAACAATCAGAAATATTTTTTATTGGACTGTCTTTTGGATTGTTTTGTGATACGACTTCAGTTATTAGTTTTCAGTCCTCAATTGCATCGAACCTTCTGACTGTTTTCACAATTTTATTAAGTCTTGACACGGAAATGTATTAACTGATCCTTTTCAAACCTTTTTCATGGGGTTTTGTCCTAAAATACATACATAATTGATCTTAATAGTTTTCTTCATTGACACATTGATTTTGACAACTTTAGTTACGATCCTGACATAATATGTTTCCGCAATTGGAAAAATTTCGACATATCACGAAAGCATAAATGGCAAAATCATAGCATAAATTGATCTGATAAATTATTATAGGGTCACAAAGGACACAGAGAAAAGTGCGCCCAAGTTAACTTAAAATTTAACCAATAAACGTTCTAGAGCAGAAGACAGAAGGGTTCGGTTCAAGTTCAATAGATATCTCAATTCGTGCTCTTAGCTGCTTTTCCATATTTGCAATGCTTTCCAATATCTATCGAAACAATAAGACAACAATAATTTTTCGTAGCAAAGGAAAACATAAAAGCGATGAGGCTAGTCACGACACAAAGAGCCGAACGAAATAAATTTTTCAGTTGAATACATCTCATCATGATACGTTTGGATGCTCACAGATTTTTGCGTTTTTTATTGCTGCAACAAAAAACCTCCCCTCCCTCATCCTCTTCAATTTTTTTTTTATTCAACGAGAGAACATACAGAAAAGTAAAAAAAAACGCAACCAATATAGAACAACAAACGAGAATGAAAATTTGTTATTGGAATGAAAATAAAGGAAAATGAGCACATAAAAAAATACACCGAGACTAGAAAAAAAAATGAATCAATAAAAGGAAAGCAGCAACCAACAAGGCGGCTTTTGATGGAATCCTGAATTCCGGGAAAACTCAGTGCAAATCTATGTCAACGGATATAACATTCGGCCATCGATTAAATGTGATGGGATTATACTTTTAGTGCAAAATAATTATTTATTTTGCATTGCGAATACACTGTTCCTGGTTGAATTGGCCGTGTGGCATGGGCGAAATAATGGTGTGATAGCGTAAAAATTCGATTTGGAGTTTATGAATTTTGGCGATCGCATTTTAAATCAGGCCGGAGGAGGTAAATTATTGATATGTAGTTGTTGCAAAGGAGGGTACTTTTATACCGTCAATAGTATGATATGTTATGTTTAGGTGTAAAACTAAATTTGCCCGAAAATAGTAATTGAGAGAGTTTTTGCGTTCAATATTTTGTGTTGTTATGTATTGTTTCAAATTTATTCCGGAAATTAAACTTAATAAACAAATTTATGATAGAAAAATAAACAAATTGATGAGGAAAATTATGGAATCAAAAACAGATTTAAATTTGATGTTTTGATTAAGGGGGATTTCTCCCTGGAGCATTCAAAAATGACCCTTTTTTCCCAAAAATTTTTTTTTTGAGGAACAGGGAAAAGGTATTGACAGGCGGTTTTTTGTAATGTAGTAAGCATTGATTATATTATGTTACTATATTTTTAATTTTCGTAAAAAAACAAAATGGTGGCCTTCGGCTAATCACAAACAGGGCAGTCTCCGTCCCACTTTGGTCCCGGATTCCGGGTGCTGTAATAGTCCGATCTGGAAAATTCCGAAAGTTTCTTAAAATATACCATTTTCCTGTGTGCTGTAGGAGAGCTTTTTTCAAATTTCGAATTCTGTAAAAAATGGCGCCACTTTTTGAAAAAATTTTCAATTTTTTTTCTACTCTTTTAGCCCGAAAAAAATATTAAATATTCGAATTTCGAAAAAAGCCCTCATAGAGCACACAGGATTAGTATAAACTTCAATTTAAATCAACAAGAACCCGAATCGGTTAAATAGATTTGACGCAATCCGGGACCGAAGTTCAAAAAACGTTGTTTCGAGAAAAAAGCGTTTAAAGCTTTGTAATCCAATAACACGAAACGAAACGAAAACGTAGACAATGCATTTTCGAGCGAATGAAAATGATGTAGAAATGTTATAGAAAGGGAAGTAAAAAGGAGAGTTTGTTTTGACGACTGCAAAAATTATTTTCGCGCGCCTGCATTGATTTAAACGGACCCTGCGCGCTCGGCTTGTAAACAGTATAACCAGTGTTGCCAAGTCTTCGATGAAGCGTGTCACTAGATAGGGTCTAAAAAGGACACCTTTTTTAAAAAAAGTCACCAGATACAAAGTAATACATTTTTTCCAAAATTGCTTCCAATATAATATAAGAAATTTCTAAGTAACAAAAATGTAAATACTACTACTCGATAAAAGACTGTATTTACCTGAATCACAAGTGTATTTACCTTTATTTTGCGCTCATTAAGAACTTAAGTGCACTTTGATTTGATCCACAACTGATCTCATGTATTTAAGCATCGTGTAAACAGAGAACTATAAGAATGTGATAAAGTTCTAATTTTGCGGGCAATCCTCTTATCGTAAGCGATAGAAAATGAGTATCGTAAAAAGTTTCAGGGCTTCGCTGGAAAGTCATGAACTTTCACAGGAAATTGTTCGAGTTGTCTTACAGATGCGTTTAACTTAGCAAAAAAATCATCAGCCATCAGAAGAGGCAGAAAAAAAATCAGTCACTAGGAAGTTATTTGAAAACAACAGATTTGGTGACAAAGTCCCTGATTTGGCATCACTGCATTAAAAGTCACCAGAAGTCACCGCGGTTTTAGACGTGTCTGAGAAAAAAAATTCTGTCACTAGTGAGGTCTTCGAAAACACCAGATTTGGTGACAAACTCACTGATTTGGCATCACTGAGTATAACTCGGAAACGGAACGAAATTTTCAAAAATCTCTTTCAGGGAACATTTTTGGGGATATGTAGAAGAGATTGATAGTTGATTGCGATAGGTGATATGGTAAAAAGCTCCGCTTCTGGACTTACTTCTTTCACGTCTAACGCTTCGCGGTAGTCACGGTTTAGCCTTCTGATCTGGCAAGGCCTTTTCCTTGGCCAGTATGAGCGATACTTCATTACCCTGATTAGGTTTGGTTTGTGTGGAGGAGTTAGCTGCTGTGACCAGTAGGACATATTGTACTAATCCTTCAAGAAGGATCTTAAAGGACTTCCTAAAGGACATTTTGCCCACTAGGATATGATATGATGAAGTGTTTCGTCATGTTTCAGACACAGTCTACGTATGGGATCAGTTGCTCTACCGATTTTTTTAAGTGGTTTCAGATCTAACTCCTCTAGACTAAGAAGTTGACAGTGATTGGTAAACATCTTCACAAGCGATCTGTCAATTCTAAATAACTTCTTAGTTTTACTCAGTGATGGTAGCTAACAAGAAGCTTTTAGAATAAGCTGAGCTGAGCTTTTGTCTTCTTATTACCTATAGTACAGCTCTTCTAGAGTATCCAGTTAAAATGTGAAGTCGATTGGAGCGAAACTGCCGGAGATACAGTGCCGCGGGTTTCCCTTCATGCGAAATATTCCATATACAAAAAAAACAGTGTTACAACATTAAAGGAGTTTTTCTCAGATTTAGTTTTTTCAAAGTCAGTGATCACTTCAACTCAAAAACTACTCATCCGATCCTTCACAAATTTTGCACACTTCTTTTATACATAAATTACGAGGTAACAACGTCCAGATTTTGTATTTTTTATTATTACAATTAATTTTACAACAACAAATTCGCCGGTTGTTATCAATACATTTTCATAAATTCAAAAAATTCATCTTTTTTACTTCTAAAAACAGAAAAATCAGTAAAATTAAACGAAATTTCGACGTTATTACCTCGAGAAACTCATAAACTAACGAAATCTTTTTGCTTTTTTGATCCAGTAATGAGTTATGATGATCACCGCAAAGCAAATTTTTTTTTCCAAAACCAAATTGGCGCTATTTCTTATTTTCAGTATATCCTGATCTTTCGAGGTACCGCCAGACAAGTTCTCCTTGGTAAATAGCGGGGAAGTCTTAGGCTGCACTATTCTATACCCTTATGGTGGGTGATTGGCGTGTTGAAAGACTGACCGGCATCTTGTCACAGACCATCGAAAGTTTAGGTACTTTATCCTCGATTTTTCTTATAGTCATATGGTTCTAGGCATTATTGATTGCCAAAATTGATGGGAGTTTGAGCAAGATATCATTGGTTGCAGTCGGTGAAGTGCGTGTGGGACACGTGTTACTTAGGCAGCGTGCGTGTGTGTGTCTGCAGCGCCTCTTTTTGAGTTCGGGGAAATGATTAATTTGGCTTCCTGTGCGAGCGTAGATTCCTAAGGCTGCTTTCATACGATTTTTGTGGAGTTTTGCAAATTGTCTAGTACTCGCTACACTCTTACAAAAATTGTTCCAATCGATTCTATTTCACTTCCACATCTCGATACATTCTCCCCATTTGAACATAATGTGTCCACGGTTCGAGCACGACTTTCAATCTTTCCTAACTAAGATCGTTGATACTTTCTTCTAAGAGAAACAACTAAATTTCTAATTAGTTTGAAAGAGAATTGGTTATATTTAAAAATCAGCAACGGTATTTCAAGGAAAGAATAATATGTAGTGTCAAACGCTAGAGCCACATCCTTATGAAGGAGAAATATGTGTTCCCAGGAAAGCACGTGGACTTTATAATTTTCTACAAGTGTGATACTTGTATGTAAGAGACAATTTGAGGAGCGGAAGAGTTGACCTAAATAGACAATAAGGAGTACAACAGGAGTTGTCGTCCATTCGTTCGGAGTTGGATCTATTCGTTGAGCGGTACCACCACCATGGCATGGGTCCCGGGTTCGAGACCACGTCTCCCCGCGAGTTTTTATTAAGAAATTAAAATAATGCACTCCGTCTCTGGCATGTTGTCTATCTCGCAGCAATGCAAAAACAAGACATTCAAGTTACCTCAGTTCCCTTACCTTAATTTCCTTCCGGCAAAAACTATGCTAACGCATCGTTGTTCCCTAGGCTTTGGCCACATCGTATAAAAAAACATTCATTTGACGGATCAGGGATGGCACTCAGTGGTAATTTCCGTTACGTCTTTCCAAGGATGTTGCTCTTAGGCATGACTGGAACTGACAACATCGCCAAGTCGGTCTTTTGTACAGGCGACAGGTAAATTATTGTGACAAGATCACCTATCTCGCTGATTTTTTGAATGAGGTTTAAGCTCCTCTGAGTGTCTCAATTGCACACTTTTATATTTTTTTTAAGTCGCGTGGGGGCGGAGGTGGAGACGAACAGCTGCAAAAATTGTTTTTCAATTATCTGGGCATTTATTGAAGCTATGACAAAAGCGCTTATACCAGCGCAGAGTGTGCTACCGATTTTTGTTAGGGGCTAACTTTTTCCGAAGAAAAATTTTTTCTTAATAAATCTTCTTTGTTCTTCGCTACACCTCTTCTTTTTACTCTCGCTCTACTTTCTTTTTTTCTCTTCTTCCTAAACAGTTGTCATAATACTGCAAATATTTAATTATACTCTTTATTAACTTTATAAAGTGATAAAATTATCACAGAGTGGGTAAAATAGCGAAAGCGCGTTGCGAATGAGTGATTTTATTAAAAGAAACATTTTCTCTCCGAAAAATTTGCTCCACCCCAATCGATAACTGTTGCAGTTACGAACGAAAGTCATAAGGAAAGTTGCAGTGCTCGAAGCGCCCCCTAAGCTGAGAGATAATTGAAACAAAGTGCACCTGTCCGCCTGCCCCTCCGTGGGAAATATATAAAAGTGTGGATTCGTGACACTGAGGGGAGGGGGGGGGCTTAAACCAAATACAAAAAATCAGATGTAGTTGATCTTGTCACAATACCATAGGGAAAATATCCTAATCGCCTGTACAATTTCTCTTTCTCAAATAAAATATTACGTCTGACCGAAGTGACTTGTCTAGCCACTGCGCGGAATGAGGATATGGAGCATATGGCAGCAGCAAAGCAATGTAACTTAGTTGCATACGTATGTATACCATATCTAAGCCCAGAAAATAGTGAACTTTCCTTTTTAAAAGTAGTAGCGGATTTGATTCATTCAATAAATGAATAAGAGAGACAGACAATGCTTCAAAACTGTAATTAGCTCCATTTCATCTCCTATTCTTTTCTATCTCATTTACTCTTCTATTTATTCTCTTATTTTCCTCTTTTCTTTCGTCACATGTTCCTCTTACTCTCTTATCTTTTCTTTCTACATACCTAAAGCTTCTTGTCTTTTATCTTCTTTGTTCTTCACTACACCCCTTCTTCTTCCTTTGGCTCTCCTTTACTTTTGTCTCTTTTCGTCCTCATTCATGAATCTCCTTTTTACTCTCATCTTATTCTTGCTCTGCTCTCCTTTATTTCTTCTCTTCTCCCCACTTTTCTTCTTGTTCCATTCGCTGTTTTTCGGCAGTCTTTTCCATCTTCTTCTTGTTTGGGAAAGGAAAAATAGAGTATTGAAATATGCAAATTTGAAGTTCGTCCATATCTTCTGTTCGAATCGTACGGGAAGTTTTCATAATTGTCTGTTCGTTTTTTTCAAAAGCGAAGTTAATATTAAAAATATTTGCAAGTGCAACAGAAAAACCATTTAACAACTCGCGTAGAAAATAAAAGTTTCGAGACCACCAGACTCAAACCAATCAATTAACATTATAAGTAATCTAACCACCTTGTAGATGCTACCTTATATCCTCTTCAAATTGACTTGCTTTATAATGCTCCCACGTAAATCGGGATGAAGAAATCTTAAATGAACTTCTTTAGTAGCATTATGTTCCACAGAAAATAATAGATG
Organism: Leptarthrus brevirostris; assembly: GCA_964036015.1. Lineage (NCBI taxonomy): Eukaryota > Metazoa > Arthropoda > Insecta > Diptera > Asilidae > Leptarthrus > Leptarthrus brevirostris. Next base: position 16,615,072 of record OZ038373.1, read on the forward strand.
AAATCAAGCAGCCAATAAAAATCTGCAGCGAAAACTTAACTCGTGGATTGAACAGAACGAAAAAGTTAAGAAAGTGCTGAAATATATCGAATCGAAAGTTGCAATAGCTGCCAAGTGTTGTCTGGAGTAAAATAAAAAAAAAACGTTGAATCTTAAAGTTCAACCTAAGCACTACTTTGCCGACCATTTAGTTTTGTTCATGAAATTACTTGGCAGAAGGGACGTCGGACTTTGAAACCTAAACGAAAAGAATCGCAGACAACATGAAGGACAGTTTGATAGGTAACAAAATTAGAGAAAACTTTTCAATTCTAAATTGATAAACTTATTAGAGTGCTGGAAAGAAAGGCAAAGGAATTGTAAATTTTGGTCAGAAATACATGAATTGTAGCTTAAATTGCGATGGAGTCTTAAAATGATGCAAATTGAGGGACAGGAACCCAAAACTTAAGTCAGTCTTTTTTTCGCTTGCAAAATTTTGTACAACAATTTTCTTAAAAACTGTCTTTAAAAAATAACTGCTAAAATCCTGTAAATAGGAAATTATTAAATTAGTTAAAAACTTGCGTAATGCTAAACATTTGCTTAAGATCCTGTCATACATCCCAAGTGTATAACATTTGCGATTGTTCAGGCAACAATTTCTATAACTCCATTTCCATTCAGTTATTATTGCACATTGTAGCTGCTGCATTAGAAGAATGAAAGTGCATATCAGGCCAATTAATCTCAATGACGCCAGGACTATGCAATATTTTGAGCAAGTTGTCCTTCCATCCATGTTCCTTTCTATGGTTTCTAAGTCACCTGCCGAACCTCTTCTATTTTGAAGAGCAAATTTTTTCTCTTCTCCTGCCATTTCAAGGTTTCCGGGGTTGTTGCGGATGTCCCTGTGCGATCAAAACTTTACCCTAAGAAGTTGAACAGTATTCATTCGGAATTTGGACAACGCAAGGATATTTTTCCTGACTGTCTCGTGTTATGGGAAATAGTATTCGTGTCAAGTCCAAGCAAATATAATTTGGCTTCGGGGCCACAGGAGCCAAGGGACAGTCTGATGATGCTTCATTCCTGCACGTACGAGCCAACTAAAGGAGTTCTTATTAGAGACGGGTGGCCTTGAATATGCTGTCGATACCTTCTCATCTCATCCGTATGTATTTCTAATCCAGATTTGCACAGATTTCAATCGACACCAAGAGAAGGAGAAGTATTACGACTTATGGTCGATTATTCTGACTATAACTACAGACACGTCAAGGTCTTATTCACTTGGAGACTTCCCAAATGATGTTTGACTGCTAGCTTAGTTGTAAGAAGGATGAAAATGCAAGCATTTACTTTTCTTCGCTTGATGTTTACATTACTTCAATGGTTTCAAGTTCTGCTGAACTGTCTATCAGCAAAGTAGCTTCGGATGCCATTTAAGAAGGTCGTTTCGAAAATGGCTTCACCCATTTCAGTCAGGATGGTGTGGGTTATTTGTTCTTATCGTTTGTAATGAGGGAAGGCATTAGGGGAACTAGTGAAATTCTCTGGCATTCTAGATTAGCAGAACATGTTAAACTTGCCAATTTCAGATTTTCAGGCAAAAACAAAAATAAACTGTGCATCCATGGAAAATTCAATTTCCTGCAAAACTTTGCACAGATTTAGCAACTTTTGGCATTTCTTAAAAAGTTTTGAATACTGAAATATTCTCAAGGACGTTCGAAATAGACTTTTAGTTGTACCTCAGAATAGAATTGTTGTTTACGAAAATTTAGTTTTTTCTTAGAAAATCTAAACAATTTGTTTTGAAAGCAGATGCAGGAATACTTTTAAAGTATGTAATTCATTCGACGAATTTAACCAACAGACTCGTCTTCCATTCTATTTGGCACGAATCTATGGTCCTAAGTCAGATTGCATAGGTAAGATGAACATATATGTTAGGGTCATGGGCGTAGGCAAGGTGGTGCAAATGGGGCACTTGCTCCACCAACCCTAGAAATTCAAATTCAATTTTCTTAATAAATGGATTTCATAAAATAAACAATGACAATCAACCGCCTCGAATTGATTCTTTCATTTTGTGGTTTAGGTTCGCGGCACTATACGGTCATTTGAATTATGAGCGCAGTTGATAAAAAACCAAATATGATTAAATTTGGACATATATTAAACGATGACGGTTTTGCTGTTGGTTGGAATTCCCTCATCTTTGTTTGGAAATAGTAAATCCTACCACCTCCATGATGTCTTGTGAAAAAGTTAATGATTTTTTTTATTTACTCTTTTCATATATTTAATGTGTGTGTGCGTTGTTATGACACAGGAGTAAAATACCCGACAACTCTTTAGTAAAACCATCTGAAGCCGTCGAAGAAGCTCCGGAAATCTCTTACGTCAGTTGTCTCGAGATCACTGAGACTGTCCATGAAATAGTCAAATATAAAGGTCTTTCGTGTGCGTGTCAGGGCAGAGCAGAGCAGGTGAGATATAGTTTCCTCATCGTCCCTGCGTCTTTCCCGCCGTTCAAGTATTATGTAACGCAGTTTTTGAAGATTTCTGACCCCCCTCTCCCCTTGTAACGCGCCATAATTATTCGCGTTACCCGTATGTAAAAAAATATGTGTAGAGTAGATATACCATATAAACTGAGCCGTGAGTCAGGAGTTAAGAGTTTGGACTTTTACTTTAACAAAAGCTTAATGTTACGTAACGCGTTGCTTAACCCCCCCCCCCCCCCCCCTATAACGCACCGTAATGTTTCACAACCCCCCCCCCCCCCCCCCCCCCCCCCTTCGTTACGTAATACTTGAACGGCCCCTTTTACAGAAATCATTTCAGTCGAGTCCTAATTTCTTCAATAGCCCACTGAACAGTAATCAACCATATGTCTACGCCTATGTTGTTTCTGTCCATTGAAACTAGACGCTTGGAGTGTAGTGTGATTTGCACACCTAAGATTCGCCTGGTTAGTCGTCCAAGAATTGAGCCAACGCTTTATCCGGTTGGATCTCAAGTATACTTCCGTGTCTAGTGAGCTCATCTGCCCCCAAACCTGGTGTAGGCCTATATTGCACTGCTCTGCTTACTCGTTTAGATAAGATCGACAGCATATCAAAGTTTTTGATGTCACGAAACAGATTCTAGGTCTAATCACAGTCCTTTTAGTATGAGCCACTTTTCATGTAACACCTGAGTACTTTTGATTTTTCTATAAGCTTAAGTTAGCGATGTTATCGGCCGTCAAACTAGATTAAAAGCCGATCTAGTTATGTCTTTACAATGGAGAGAGTAAGATGGAAAATCAACCCACTTAAACCATATAAATTCCCTGGCGGTTACGTTATCCTTCTAGTTCTACTAGAGGAAAGTCTTCCGGATCTACTGCCAACACTAATAAGGATTTTCAGAGCTAGCTACACTGCAAGCTGTACTTCTAATTCATAAATAAATGTAAAGGTGACATTTTCACCTGTGGGTAGAAAACGATGATCTGTCCAATCCAAAGAGTATAGTCACATCAGCCTTACTTTTCTACTTAAAACAAGGTAATAGGTAGTTAACTAATACGTCAGATGTGGGGTTCTGAAAACGAAACCTTTGCATGAACACCACCATGCCTACTAAGCGAATGGCGCTTGTGAAAAAAGAAATAGCCCTTTGAGCCTTCATTGATATTTATTTATTTAAGCTTAATACAAGCTATTACATAATAATACATGCTACAATTACAAGCTATAACATAATACTAATACTACAAGCTATAATAAATTATGACATAATAAATAAATAGTTAAAGCTACAATATGAGCTCTAATTGAAGTAGATACGAGCTGGAAGGAGGAAGAATTAAGAAAGGCGATCGAGATGGGCGGGATCAAGATAGGTATAAGGCTTTGTGAAGGGATGATTTACTCAGATGGAAGTCAAAGGAGGAAAGGTCGTTGACTTTTCGTAGCATCCTGGTAATTGGCTCGCTTTGACCGTAGTTTGTGCGATGGCGGTCGAGTCGGAAAAGGGGAGTGGACCTAATGTTGCGGGTATTGGTAAAGATTGCAGGATTGAAGGGCAGTCTACGGCACCACTTAATAGCTGATGAATGAAGAGAATGTCGGAAACATCACGACGTTTACTTAAAGGTTGTAGGTCTATCAGTTTCAGACGGTTTTCCTAAGGTGTAAGGTTGAATCTGTCTACCCACGGAAGATCACGTAGAGCGAAGCGAATGAACCTACGCTGGACAGATTCAATCCTATTAATGTGAGTTGTTTGCGTAGGTGACCATACCTGGCTGGAATATTCAAGGAGAGGTCTAACGAATGATATATAGAGAGATTTGGAAGCATAAGGATTGGAGAACTCTCTGGACCAGCGCTTTCCAAACCCTAGCGAGGAGTTAGCTCTGTTAATTATGCTGTCAATGTGGGAACGGAAATTGAGTTCACTATCACAGATTATTCCGAGGTCACACAAAGAGGTAACGATAGGGACTGGTACGTCGGTTAGCATGTAGACTCTCGGGGTGGGTGTAAGACGCTTGCGGGAGTAAGAGATGGACTGGCATTTGGAGACATTGAGTTCAAGAAAGTTTTTCATGCACAATGTGGTGAAAGAATCGAGATCTTTCTGCAGGAGAAGAGAGTCGGTTGTGGAGGAGATATGTTTAATTATTTTCATGTCATCAGCATAAATGGACAGCTCTGAGTGATTGATGACACATTCAACATCATTTATTGTAAGAATGAAAATTAATGGACCTAGGGCACCTTTAATGACACCACGAAGAGGCGACCGTCAAAAGGAAAATAGATTCCTCGCTCGGCTGCTGGAAAATCACAGCTTACCTAGAACAACTAGTCACTGTTAAGGCCAAGGAGAGGTCTTGTCTCCAGTAATAATCGTTATTGACGAGCTCCTAACTATGCTTCAAAAAACAAAGATATGCATAGGCATGGTCGGACAACCTCTGAACGAATGCAAAATGAATTAGATATAATAAAATTGGTGCCCTCGCGCCACCTCCGACAAAGCAGTTACAAACAAACAAATACTCGTGACTACGAAGAAGAGAAAGCTGAATGTAATAGTTCCGACCCTGCAGGAAATAGAGCTAGAATTCTCCAGAGAGTCCTAAAGAAAAACACAGCGACCTTATGGACATGCCGCCATACATCTATTCGAAAAGACTTGGGGACTCAAACCCAAAATGATCTTAGGACTATCAGCTGATTAAAAGATCCTTGTGAAAGGTGTTGCACTGGTATGGTGGCCAAAAATGGAAAAAGCTCATACAGAAAAAATTACAACGTCTGCAGAGACTGTTATGTCTAGGAGTAATCGGTGCCATTCACATCTGCCCAATCATAGCATTAGAAGCGATTCTGGACCGAAATTATAGACTCATAATAACCCAGCTGAGCATAATAGAATTTTCGCGGAGTTCATAGATGATCCAGCGTTCAACTCGATATGACTAACTTGAAGTAGGCACCCTAATATAGTACACAGATGTTTCCAAAATAGGCGGCAAGGCTGGCTTTGGAGTAAGTGGATCTAAATTCGAACTCGAACAGGCGCTAGATATGTGCCAACTGCTTTTCATGCAAAAACACATGATTTCGAACTCTGCGCACCCAAGATACTCCGGCAGGAAATCCGTGGGGCTAAGAAATATATAATGTTCTTCAGTCAGGCGACGCTTAAAGCACCGAGGACACTAACCCTAAAATCTAAGTTGACCTAAAACAATATCAAAGGATTGACAATTAAGTGGCCTTGAGCCATTCTGTGGCTACTTAAAAAGTCAGGTCGTCAGGTAAATTAAGTCCTGGTAAAAGAGCAGTACACAAAAATACTGGGGAAATCTCTCAGTTCCCAGATAAATGAAAAAGTTTATTAACTACTCGAAACAGAAAACGAAAGCACATCTCACACTGAGCGAAACAAAGCTAAGACTTTCAACAAGCCTTCTAACTGGACACTGCCCCTTGAGATATTATCTCAAAACGACAGACTACCAGAGGACAAAACATGTATATGTATATGGAAGAGGCCAAAACCGCAGAGTGTATCCTCTCTGTGAAGCCCTTGGTCGCATAAGGTTCCAGCAATGGATGTGCGGCACTATCACGAGATTTGGCCTGACTATGAGGTTTTCATGTGCAATTGAAATTAGTAAAAAAAATACACTTCGTCTCTGGGCTGTCTGTTAGATATCAGTAATGCATTGCCGTGTTGTCCCTAGGGTTTTGGCTTGATTGTTTCGGCTACATCAGAACAAAAGTAAGCATTTTTACACCATTACAAGGTAAGTAGAATATCTTCTTAGAAGGGCAGGTGTCAGAGTGTGATAGACCTCCTTTTAATAAAATTTTTTTCGTTTCTCGCCTAGATCCATCAGTTCCTTCATTATTGCACACGACCTAAGAAACATCCTGTTTTTATAGTTTACTTTTTGTAATAACAAATACATATTAAATTGAAATATTTACTTTTGTCGTTTTATCCGCTTTATTCTAACGCTTTGTATTAATTCCATTTTCACAAATCTCATATGAAACGCTCAGATGATTTAGGACTGTCTCTATTTTAGAAAATTCATATGAGTTTTCAAAGTAAAACTCAGAAGGTCAGGTGTTCGTTCATCAGGTTATCTGAGCTGTCACTTTAGACATCTCATTTGAATTCTCATATGACTTTTTTTTTTTTTTGCGGGAGAGGTGAAAATCTTCCAAAAGACACCAGACAGCCCGTGCCCTCCAGTAGTGTGAGATTCTTACTCACTAAAAACACCTCTCTGGGGATTAGCCGAAACAGACCACATAACCGGGTCCCTTTTCGTCCTCTCCCAGTCTCCCTTACTGGGGGCAACTGAGTATCCAGTTATCCCACTGTCGCCACTAACCTCGGTTTCCTGGGTCACTGCTAGAATCCTAGCCTATCTGCATAAATCCATGATTTCCTACCGTCTCCAGTGTTCCTTCTTGGTCCATGCGTTAGTTACATCATTTACCCCTTCACTGTCTACGACATTGAAGGGTTTCAGGCCGTAACGCTTTAGTCCTGAGCCAGGACAAGGAACCCCCTCCGGATTAACCGCAACTTACCCTACGGAGGGCAGATCTGCATAAATCCATATTTTCCCACCGTTTCCAGTGTTCCTTTTTGGTCCATGCGTTAGTTACAACCTTCATCCCTTCTCTGCCTACGGCATTGAAGGGTTCCAGGCCGTAACGCTTTAGTCCAAGAAACCCCCTCCGGATTAACCGAAGCTAACCCTTTGGAAGGCAGATCTGCATCTTCTCCTGGTGTGCGTATCGCGGAGATAGCCAACTCGTTAGAGTCTCCCGTCTCTGCACCGCCGCACCTGCAGAAGTGCTAGTTGTTATTATGCCAATGGCACCCTTCTATAGGACTGCTACAGCAGTTTCAGCCGGTGGAAGCGAGCCAGCCTCCATAGCCGCCACAGTTCCTTCGAAAGGTAATTCTCCCAAAACTGCTACTGTTGTGTTGTGGGTACCGTGGGTATAGCCAACCTGTTGAGGTCTTCCATACAATCCACCTCCACTACCACAGAAGCGCCCGAGGAAAACGCCATTCGCGACCCAATTACCCCTGGGTCCTGCAGAGGGGACGCAACACTACAAACTCCCTTGGAGTTAGGGGGATTTTTCAAGAGGTTATCTCCTCCCGCATTAGTTACTTGGCTACATTCTAGGATGCATTGCCCGGTTGCTACCACTTGGAGGTGTAACTAACACTTGAGAATATCCAGATGAGGATCACCGTATCCTAGAAGGCTTCAACTCGTCCGTCCATTCTCCAGCAACCTTTCATATGACTTACTTATATAGTGTTAAGTGGCTCTGAGAAGTGAACAAATAATGCGATTCTGACGGAAAAACAAAAATCTATCCCGAAGTACCCACAGCAAAAATAACGAATATCCGAATGTCTTATTTGTTCAAATCAAAGAGTGTATATATCGTTTAATGTATATATCGTTTAATCTCAATAAATGCAAAAGATTTTCGCTACGTAAAACTGTTTCATAGCCCCTAAAGATATTTCGTTACCAGAAAGAATCACAAAAGATTCATCTCCTTCTTCTTCTGGGTGATAATAGTTTCTTTAACATGGATTATGGAGACTAAAAGTTCGAGACCTGCGGCTTTCTTCCCTTTGTGATTGTTATTATTTATTACAATTCAATAACACTATCACCGCTAGCATGACTGGAAGACTCGATAGTTTAACCACAGATGGCAAAAGAATTTCCGCTGAGCCTGTTGATGCTAAATTGTGGTAACCAAGAAAATCTTCACGTTTGAACGCAACAACCAGAACAAGAAATAGAAATCAGAAAAAGATCATAAAGAATATAGTAAGCAATCTGTAGCCGTGGTATTTTTCAGTTCAGTTCTAAAACCGTAAGGCTCTAGCTCATTTAAGAGCATAAATCAAGCAGAGATTTCGTGTTACTGAGCACACTCGATTAGCTTTAGGTACAGCAGAGGATCAGTGACTTTTTCAAAGTCGCTAGTTGTGGTCCAGGAACAGGCCAAGTAAATCGATCGACAATGGGAGGAAATAGCTGCAATAGTTTCATCTTCCTTGTTCGCTTTGTCTAAGTTTCACAACAGTACCGGGCACGACACTTTGGACATGAATCGCTGCACAAAATGCAGGCCACGACAAACCACCATCAATTTAAGAGCGGGGCCCCAACCAGGAGGGATGCATACTTGCAAGTCAGTGAAGTGTAGCGGATTTAGTAGATCTCGAAATAACACACAACCACAGCAGAAAAGGAGCATAAATCATTATAACCTCATAAATAAAAGCGAAATAGTTACACTGTGACCGTCATGCATTCCTCCAGACTATGGGATCCGATGAGTCTTGGACTTGGGACAGCTAAATGCACATTTTGTTGCTCGTTTCGTTGGAGAGGTCTCGAATCGTTTATAGTGTCACGCTGAAGAGGTCCGGGAATCGGGAATAGTGAATGGTATAAAACTGCTTCATACCAAAGCATTTGATTGTCAAGGCAAATTTTTCAAATGCATGACTATCTCGCCACCACCATACTACCAGCATAAGATGAGATGGCAGTTAAGTAATGACCTGGGAATTGATGGAGTATCCCCGGTCCATATGTTTCTCGCAAATAAATTGGTAAGGGAACCGACGCAGTGATCGGTCGTCTCGGACTGGAAATTGTGTATCACGAGTTGAACTTTAAGAACTAGAAGATCGTGTCGATCTGGTTCAGTGTAATTGTCAGAGTCGTTACTGAAGATTAATTTCAGGTCGTTATGACAATGATCAAAGAAAATTGCTTAAGCCACCGATTTTTGCTAGATTTTATGAGATTTTGATCGGGGACTGAGTTAATGAAGTGTTGCAATTGGATGAACTGAAATGGTCCATGGAGACGGAGTTTTTCGTTCGTTGCGTATCACATCGACATGATTTCATACTTCATATTACTTCTGCTGGAAGCTTATTCTCCTAACAAAATTATCACAATTTACTATTTTCTGACAGCTAGGACCAGGCGAAAAACTTAATTTCCCTAGAGTGGAAAGTTAATGCACGACAGAAACAGTCAGTTCTAGTCGAAATTTGATTAACAGCACGGGAGTAATTCTAACACGATTTTGTCAACTTCTAAACTTAATTACACAAAAATTGACGTCTATGTTTGCTTGAAGCTTGTGCCAAACTTCTGTTGCTTCTCTCACAGTGTGAGTAACTCTGAAACTTTTCTCTTTCAACCAGAAATGCACATTACTCCTGTGTTGGATTTAAAGAAAAAAAAATATTCTCGTCGACATAAAAACCAAATTCATCGAGACCAACTCGAGGAAACTTTTGTATTTGTTGGGGTTTTGTCCTAACAAATTTCCATTCCGGCCATTAACGCCCTGCCCACCAGTTCCACCAGGCTAGTCTGTTTTCAAGTCGAAACCATCATAAAAACTTTTGTCTCCCAAGTGGACAGCTTACTAATTTTCAGGGAAAGTCTCCGTGGATGAAGGTTTTGCAAGTGCGTTACAGTTCCAAGTTATAGTTGGGAACGAACTAAATCTTTACAGCGTGACCACTTTTTTGTTTTGATCCTTATCTTCAACTAAATCCTTTGCACGTTAGAAGTCTGAAGTAGCACTTCTCATATATAAAATCAGTATCCTATGTTGTCGTAGAGATATTACGAAACGCAATCCTACTTACTTTTACACGTCCAAAAAAAGGATAAACTACTATATACCTATACTGCTTAACCAGGTCTGACAACTTTAATTAAAGGATTACACGCTGCATATCTGAGGTAGGTAACCTTTTACAGGAGTTCATGCAAAGTTTTTAATGTTGTGGAATAATTACAGGTACCCGCTCCTCTCATTATATGCATTAATTTCAGGAAGATTTATGTGTTTTCCGGGATGTTTCTTCTTTTTGGATCATTCCCTAATTAATTTTTACATTCCGGGAATTTTAGGGAATTTTATAAAAGCAACAACCTAAAACTGTGAATGTTTTGAGAGTGTAGGGTACCGAAATCGCTCTAAGCTCCGTTGTTTTGTTAGAAAAATATTTTCATCTAGAGAAGTAAGGCTAATTAAAGGCTTAGGATCTAATATTTTAATATATTTCAAAAAGACAGATTACTTTTTCTGCACATTCTCAAGGCTTTCAAAACCATTCTTAGTACGGTGGTATGAGGGATATCATGATACCTCAAGGAGCGTGGGGAAACATATATGTTGAAGACGCTCAAAAGCTCCAAAGAACTGATAGTTCCCATCAAGCTGTCAAGACCAAAAACAATTTTGGATTTGTCACGTCTCACCTCAAGAGTCTTCAGTTATAAAAGTTTTAACCTATAAGTATAAGAAAACATGTGAAAAGGATCAGCCAAAAGAAGGTCATGAAGAGTAAATCGCACGAATAATAATAAGTAATAAAGTGACTAGATTCGGGAGGGGTATAAAAGAGAGGAATCGTCATCAAAAGAGATAGTACGGAATATTTTAATGCCGTCAGAATAATAAAGTATCCCAAATGGCTCCCCTGAGGAATCCCTGACAAGTGACATATTTCGTCAGAACAGAAAAAAGTGGGTATCTTCTTCTCATGAAAAAAAGAGGGAATCCAAGAGAGTAAAGCTTTTCAATAAGAATTTTGTGGTTAATTCGGTCAAAATCTTAACAAAAATCAGTGAAAAGTGCAGTCATCCTGTCGGCCATATTTAAAATATAGTAAAGAGTAAAGTACTCAGGCAACGTAGCCAATAAGGCCTTTTGTCTAACCCTTCCTACGCCTTAAGTCAAGCTTCTCCTTTTGAAAAGAGACAATAGGACCCGAAATGGCTTCCCAAGTATGGATCACAAAGGATGTGAAGTAAAGTCTCTTCCTTCTCCAGATGTAATCAATAGGTAGGATCAGCTGCTCTGCCGATTTTTGCGAAGTGCCTTGTTAGTTGGCGGTGCCCAGTGATCTATCTAACATCCGGTCCGGCAAACCTAAGGAGCTCTCTTGCCCTACTCGGTGATGGAGCCAACATCAAGGTTTAAAAATGAGCTTGTTCTACACAGGATTCCCAGAAGTATTGGTGCTTCTTATATGTCCAGTTGCCCTTTCAGCAATATAGGCTGAATACCCGCACGCCGATTTACAACCCGCAAGTTTAATGGCAGAGCCTTTCCTGTTCATCCACTCTTTCAATACCAGGGAAGTTGACTCAATTTCTTTACCCAGTTCATCAAAAACTGCACGACATTTCCAGCCCAGTATTAATCTGGTTGCGGATGAGTCGGTTGTGTTGTTCACCGCCAGACTGTCGGAAAAGATAGTTCCTACTTGAGCAGGCTCTCTTCATGTTCTCCTATGCATATGCCAGTATGAAATAGACTGCCGCAAGTTCCACAACTGGCAATAAGGCCTTGAATTTAGGAGACTCGCTCCAAATGCCTAAACCTACCCTTGCATTGGTTTTCGACTCATTTGTATACCAGATGAGTCCACCCTGGGAAATTGTGTAGAAGTTCCAAGCTTCTCCACAATTCCAATTCTTCTCTCCGCCTTTATGGTGGGTAGTTGAAATTCTGAGAGCTTGGTCGCCATTGCGTCGGAGACCATAGTCAACTTATGCACCTTATAGAAGGTGTCTCTCATTGTCGAGTAGCCTTTTGCTTAGTCTGCACCAATGACTTTTGCTCCATCTGACCTGCAGGCAATACTTATTGCCACATCCTCCACCTAAATGTAAAGAATTAGGATGTACAGTCCTGCAGTTGGTGAGGTACGCATCCCTCCATTGATATTTAAGCAGGCCATGCATTACAAGCTGCGCAGTTGGGATTTAACCACATTGAGATCAGCTCTACGACTACATGTAATCGCTTCATATTTAATCATTTGTATAATCACCGTTATGTAAATTCAGCGTATGCTATGTCCTTAGGTTCCAATCCTAGGTAGCACCGCAAGCTCTGCGACAAGCACAGAATGATTTCCTAGCTTTCTCTGTGATGTTATCTGGATGTTGTAGATTCTAGTATAGATTGAAATCCGGTGTGATCCCTAGATACGTTACCTGTTCACTAGACTGTAGCAAGAATAGTTCGACTAACCCTACCAAAATCCGTGTCCTGCTAAAATGAATGAGTAGGGATCTTGAGATCAACCTCACGGCGTCTTCGATTGTCACGATCATTATATCATCTGCGTAGCCTTGTGTGAAGGATTACCTTTCATTCAGCTGCACCAAGAGCTCGTCAATCACAAGGCTTCATAGAATTGGAGATTAAGAGAGCAGCCCTGGCAGCAGTGAGTTTGCGTAATCTAAGCATTGTATCTATTCATCGATAGAAGTTCGATTTGTACGATTTCTTCCTTTCTTGGCTATTGTGAAAACCTCAAAGGTGTGTTATCAAACGCTCCCTCAATGTCGAGGAAAGCTTCTACCGCAATTTATCTTTTGAAAGCAGCTCTTTCTAATATAAATATCACGTTGTGAAATGTTGTAAGCATAGATCGTCCTACTTGGTAACTATGCTGATGAGATTGTGATTAAAAGTGATAAAGATACTTCTCCCTAATTGACCTATTGATAATTTTCTTCTTCTTTGAAAGGGACGAGGTAATAACGAGGTAATGTTTTTTAGAAATAAAGGTTAGTTTAATAGATCTTCAAGCAGTTGGTAAATAGTCAGGTGCGAAGAGGCGCTTAAAAGCTTACAGAGCGCAGTGGCAAGCACGCCGTAGCCCTCCTGCGAATGTGGATAGATCGCACTGTTCGCGGAGATTTAAAGGGCTCAAAACAGAATATGGAATTGTTGAGTTTCCTATAGGTGAAGATCGAGACGGCCAGTCTCCTGTACTCTTAATGTAATGTAATGTAAAACATATGGGGAGATTTTATTAAAAATAAAAGAACGTTGATGCGTATTATTGTACTTTCTTTCATTATTCGAAATAACCGGTATTGGTTTTAGCAAATAAATGGTGTTATTTTTTTTGGACTCCTATCCCTATTCGTAAGCTTAATGGTGCGTTTCCACTTGACACTAATTTAAGAGAATTTATGTCTGAGAGACTTAATGTCAAGTGTAAACACACAGTAAGATAATTGTCCGACACTTATCGCAGAAAAAAGCCAGAAGTCTCGAGATAAAATTGTCTCAAATGGAAATTTATCGTTACGGTATATCTGAGAGAAGTGTCCGCAGTTTTCCTACTTTTTCACAGTTTGTGTAGACACTTCGAAATAGAATGGCTAAAGTGGAAATTGAGGCCTATGACTATAAAACTGAGTGATGCGCAGAAGAACTTGGCTGAACTATTTTGTTTTCTACTCATTTTGGTTCTGTTTAGTAATGGTAATATCACCTCGGCTGCTGCAGTCCTTTTCTTTGAAGGAGGCAATATATTATTTCTCTCTACACCAACTCAGAATCAGTACTAGACAATTACTGAGGATTTCTCAATTCCTTATCTCATACATAATAAAATGAGAGATAACTTTATATCCGAGTGGAAATAGTTCTGATACTTGTGTCACATTTTATCTCGGGCACCTATACATTTTACTATCTGCGAAAAAAGTATCGACATTTTTTATATCAGATGGAAACACTTTTGATATACTAGTGTCTGAGAGCTGACACTTTTATATCTAAAAGTCAAGTGGAAACGTACCTTAAAACAACATCTGCTCGGTTAACAATTAACTACTAGTTGTACATATACAGTAATTGAAAAAGTTCAATCAAAATAGCTACACAAATTGGTTTTGTTTAGATAAAACAAGATTAGAATACCCAACACTTTACAAATATTTCTCTTGTTTAGTGGAGCCCAAAACATTTAACTTGCAGGACCTTATTATCGGTACCTCAAAATGCTTTCCAAAGCAAGAAATTTCCAAAAGCAATTGGTCCAAAATGTTAATTAGTTTTAGCCAAATGCAATTCAACTAACCTGATTGACTAGAACTAGGTATAAATCCAATTTTCGAATTCAATTTCCTCTCCTTGCCTAATATGAAAAAAAAAAAGTTTGTAACAGTATTGGACTACATAGATTGCAAATGTATAAGCTCTAGCCACCCCTAAAAGCACGAAATCGCACTAAAAAATTGAAACAGTTCGAAATGAAAACAAAATTTAATTTAATTTCGATGAAATGAACAATTCTACGTACAAATTTTCTTTTTCTGGCTTCCAGCTGTTTTCATTATGATCAAATTTGCATATGTATTAGTTGTACATGCACACGTATAGAGTGCATCAACTTGTTATGCTCGCATTTGCTGTGGGGCTTAATAAATTTGATACTTTTCGCATAAAACATTAGTTGGAATCTTATTTAAGAGATTGCCGATGTATGGTGGGGAGGAGGGGGTGCGGGTACACACACACACACACACAACACATTTACATATATTCTGTAAAACAATTGCGAACGGTAAGGATGCATGCCCAATAAAAAAAAAAAAACATAATAAATTGTATCTTATGACTTTAGATATTTCAAAGCCATTTTGTCGACTGAATGTAACGAATGGAACTTAAATAGAATTTATACAGTCAATCAATCCCCCTACGTAGAGCTATCTTTGCTTACATATAGTTGAAACTATGAACAAACCTGGCGTACATTATTTGTACTCTTTTAACTTCTACAGAGCAGCGTTATGAATATTTCAGATCCTTCTTTATCCACTTTCCTTGAAATTATCTTAGCCGTAAAGTAAGAACTCGACTTTTCTTACATAAACAAGAGTAATAAATCCTATTATATCTTATCATAAAATATCTTGATAATAAGACATTTATATGTCATGTTTACTAACACATCTCCTTCCTGTAAATCACTCCTTCGAAAGGGTCATAATTTGCCTTCAGTATGGGCAATTTTCCCCATTTCGCTGAATGGGTCTCGTTAATTACACCTCAAGCCCTCAAGTTTAACATTCGCTCTGTAAATGTCGTTTTTATATGCAATAATATCCGTCAAAATATTTAGCTCAGTCGTTCATTAAAGTTTAGAACATAAAAACCAAAACATTTAAGTGCTCACCGATGCAATTATACTTAAGAGCTAGAAGGATTGTTGCCCTTTGCATGCCATGCCCAAGCCTGTGACCAGACCAATTGCATGACGCCTTCTCAGCAATTGGCTAAGATAATAAAATCCGTCTCCTCGAGCAATCTCAGCATTTCCTATGATCTTTAATTCACGATATTTTTAATGAGGTTGACTTTCTGGCTAATAAATTCCCCATCGACAGTCACTTCCCTTGTTATGAGAAGAGCTAACAGCCACTGAACAATATTCGTGGCATGATGGACGATGATAGTTGTTGTTGGGGCTCGCTGGAGCAAAGTCTTAAAGTCACGAGAATTCGTCTTTGGTTCAGTTTTTTGTGGTCTCTCTTTATGGCCGCTGCCAGCAAAAGTAATAGTAATAAGGAGATGAAAAATTCTTGGCAATCAAAATGAAATCATGAACCGCAGAGAAGGGGGCTTCTAATTTGAGATCATCCGGTGTTGAAGTTCATCGAGAAGGGCCTTGCACTATGCAACTCCACAAGCCGAAAGAAAACGAAATGGTCATACGGTCAAATCAAGAGGTATTAAAGCGCGGTCGTTTAAACTTGAAACGAGACTGGTGAAGTGTTATTAGACATGAGAGGTTTAAAGGTGACTATTGCGTGCTGCTGCCTTTCTATAGGCCGTTGAAAAAGAAATTATGGTCAAAGTTTGACTAATGACAAAGAAATTAGACGCTCGTCACACGAAAGCCGCAAGCTATTTTGATAGTTTTCTGGCTTTTGAGACCGTGCTTTTATGTACGACCATTGACTTGAGAAGTAATTACGCCTCGAAGATTACATTTGACGGAAGATCAGTCAAGAATTCAAAGATGATCTAGAGTTGTGCTCCATTTGAAAGAACTGTAAACATGAAGAGGAATGGTGATGAAGTTTACCGACGGGGAAACACCCCCTTCTATTTCTTTCATCGTGATCGTGCCCGTCAATCAATTGATCCAACTTCGTCTCTATTCAAAGAATATTTGTGACACTTATGATAGGTGCTTATATGCAACATTTAAAAAACGATCTGCATACTGAATATTTTGGGATCTAATTGAACTAAAATAATAGCACTATCATGCTAAGACAATAAAAACTCATCTTTGCAACATTTATAATGAAAAACACTTGAAAATACGCAAAACAAAACACGATCGCGATATTACGATAAAGATTTGACAGGTATCAGCAAGGTGAAATTGCCTGGCGAAGGCAATAGTGCTTCCAAACCAGTAATTAAATTCCTAGCGTAATATTGGGATATTCAATGTATATTTATTTATTTATTTACAAGTTTCATCACAGGCTGATTACTTAACAAGAGAAAAGCGAAAGTAAAAATGAAAGTGAAAAAGAATTAAAAAAATAACAATAACAAACAAAAATGAAAATAGGCTCAAAAATAAGGATACAAATCAACATATCAAAACGCTTAAAAATTAAAATACAAAAACAAAAGAAAAAGTATATACAATATAACAAAATATAACAAAATAATACTCCTATAAGCTTAAAACGACTCTAATGGAGCTGACATCTCGCATTTGATTTAGAAAGATTAAAATCGAAACGGTTGTAAAAGCAATTAAAAAGGCAAGACATTGACGACATGGCTCATGGCTGATTCAAACCATAGTTAGTGCGGTGAAACGCAGCCTAGAGAAAGTCACTATGTCTAAGGGAACGAATAGGAACACGTATGTTCAACTTAGACAACAATTCAGGAGTCAACAGAACCCTGCAAGATATCGAAGATAAAGGAAGCCCTACATCTGTTGCGCCTATCCTCTAGCCAGTCCAAAGAGAGTAGCCCAAGTCGGAGACGGAGACCAAACGGGACAGGCATACCCTAAAACGGGCTGGTACAAAAAAGAAGCTTGGTGATAAAGAGATTATTAAATTCCGTAGACCATATCTTTACAAACCCCAAGGAAACGCAAACACTCGACCTAATCTCACTTTCTAAACAAAAACACCGAACAGCTGTTTGCACTTTTGCAAGAAAAGATGGCCGAAAATGCACCAGCTAAAAAGTTTGGGTAAGTTCGTGCAGCAGGTGAACATGTGACGTCAATTTTTTCTCCGCCGTTTTGCCTGAAACGAAACGTGATGGAACGCAAAATGTGTAAGTTCGTGCACATGCGAGATCCTGAATTCTCATCAGGGAGCAGACCTACTGTCTCGGGTGCAGGCAGGCATCTGGAAATAGGTGTGAAATCTTATCAAAGGCCACATATTGGATCAACATTATGATGGTGAGACCCTTTATCCCATATACCTTGGTAGTCTGGTGGACAAGTATTTCAAAGATTATAGTAAAAAACCTATTGACTAAGGCTTAAAGTTGGCTTGTTTTAGGATAACAGGTGCTCTGCGTAAACTGCGATTTGTGGACGTTACAATTTTAAGGCTGGATCAACAATTGATGAAACGGCAGGAACAGAAATCTTTAGTTTGGACCTGAATCTAAACGGCCATTTAAACCTGCTGCACATACCTCAGTTTATCAGGCGGATATGCTGGCTCTACTCTTTGCGCTAAATTACCTGCTGGAGAGTCGGCGTGAGTGGTAAAGGAATAGTGCTGACACTCCACAATCAGTAATCAGGTGACAGGACAGAGTTCAATACAATACAATACATGACAGCGGGCATGTTGGAGACCTGGGCCATGAGCAGGAATGGGAGCAATAGACCATCGGGGACTCGTGCAGACAACCTAAGATGGGCTAGAAGTATTGAGCAGAGCAGGGTCCTTGACATGGATCGAAGGACTTTGAGATAGCTAACGGTACTAGTAACAGTATATGGAAGTTTCAGGTGTCATCTTAAGAAGGTGAAACATTCTTCAGGACGATATATGCAGGCCGTGCTTGAAGGAGCAAGAGATCACAATGATAGTGTGACAATGTCCTGCAAGCAGAAGGAAACCCACTTGATGGAAGCCGGAAAGGTAACAGAGTTGTCGCCGAAGCAAATGCTAGCTTTGACCTAGGAAATTAATGTGAGGGAAAAAAACTAAATTAGCCTAAGAACGCCACGTTGAGTCGACAAGGGGGCGAAAAAGAACCTGTCTTGAGGTGTTCTCATTCGGATAATCCTTTGGGAGGTTTTTTGGTAAATAAAAATCTCACACTACCAGAGACATTACGGCCATCGGAGGTGTGTGAGCTAAAGTAAATAATTTTCGTTTTACAAAATATATTTTTCTTTTATAAAATATTTTAAGAAAATGTTATGTAAAAAAGACATATTTGCTCAAATTGTTTGCTTTAACTCACACAATTCCGATGACCTTGACCTTGAAATATATTGCCAAGGTCATCGATCTGTTTGGGGGGGAGGGGGTTGTGCTAAGATGTAATTAAGGAGGGGGTTGGTGAATATCCATATGAGGGATCCCAAATCAGGCGAGGTATCCGATATAATGACAGAGAAGTTTGGAAATTTATTGATTTTTGACGGTCCCAAATCTGCCCAAATTTAAACGGTCGAGAGTGTGATGCATATGTCCTGTTTAAATAGAACAGAATTTTATTCGTTAATAGAAAAGTTGCGCAAGTTATGGTAGAACAGGAAAAGGAAAGAAGAAGAAGAATAAACAAATATAATGTAATATGATTTATGTAGCATATAATGTAATATGATTTAAGTACCACCTATTATTACACGTAAAAAAGGTCTAGTAAGTCTTTACTTCTTGTATTTCTTCCGACGCGTTATTTTACTAACTATGTGATATATTGTAGATCCCTGAGGATGAGATGGGAGGGAGACCCCCCCCCACTTATTGTACAACACATACAATAAGAATTAGATTTCTAATTTATCCCGCTTATACCAGTCAATGCGATTCCGATGACATATTGATAGAGCAGTTTAACATGAATTTATAGTTTAGAAGATTTTTTAATCACACGGTGCGATCCTGAGATACTTCTGTGGTCACAGAGAATAACTTGGTAAGTCGAAAAATGGGCAAAATGAGATAAGTGTACTGTGGTCATCTCCAATGTCTTATACGCACTATTAAGAAGTTGGTAACTCATGGCCCTAATTTTTCGACCACATTGTTATTAACAAAATGTATTTTCTCCCAAAAATGGATTTGCAGGAATTGTTCAAAAGTAATAAAGTGCTGCCCTGTAAAGTTACGATTTTCGGCTTACCAACTTATTCCCTGTGACCACAGATTTAAGCTTCTTAATGAAATTCTAGTGAGTACGATCAGTTAGAAGTATCTGAAGAGAAGTTTTTTCATTATCTTTAACTTTCTGAGGAATGTACTACTACTACATGAATTCATTACACATTACCACACAAATGGTAGAGTTCTACTTATGTAGTTTTCGTAAAGTTTCCAAAAAATAAAATAAATGGAATAAGGAGCCGAATAAACGATATAACATTACGTTCAATTGTCTTTACAAGGACCGACAATTTCTACATTTTCAGCAGGAAGTTTAGCATTATCACGATTTTTAACTAGTTTTGAAAGTACAAGCTCTCCATCAATTCAACCACCTAAATCTTGGTAAGGTCGTTGCTCCAGATCCCTAGAAACAGAAACTCTTGAGTCATTCCCTTTAACTTAATTTAATTAACGCAAAGAGAGGCAAAGAGACAAGCTTGAAGGGATTTTTTCCGAATAATTTACTATAGAGAACACCGTCTAACCTAATTCCTATTCCCGAGGCTAATTAAATATAAATGGTGTTCCACTCAACCCTCTCGGAAATTTTTTTTCGTTAAAGCTGAGTTGTCATTTTTCATTGCATGAAAATTTATTTTCCATTAAAACTTCATTTAAATTACACGATGACAATTACTTTTGCCAGCCAAGGATACCCGTAGCGGACACGGGATACAGAGCCAGCGAAATTCATCCCACTTTTGGTTCTTTCCATTTCTTTGCACTGACTATAACCTGACTAGAAAGGAGACAGGACGAAATACAAGAAAACCCACAAAATCTAGTTGGGCATTTCTACGAACGGGGAGGAAACCCAAAGTTTATTTTAGTTGATGGGTTGTGCACCCCGCGAAGAAGGGTGCCAAATGGATAGGAAAAAAAATTATGCAAGTAACAGTTACAATTGTTAAAATTCCCATAGTCCATGGAGCGCCGCCAGGATTATGGAGGAGTCTACTTTAGTGGGGATATTGAGGAAGCATTTACGAAACAGTTTAGTGTAAGTAAAGCCTGCTTCTTGGATGAGGACGCCGTGTAAGGATATAGACCTTTTGGTCTCTCCAGCACTAACATAAATCACTCGGCCATGGTGGTATTACCGAGATGTCTACGGTCCTGGAGTGGCTGAAAATCCAATCTACGGTTTAATTTTTATGGCTGCCGTTTTGCTTGCTCTCGCCAAGAACTTTCTGTCAAGTCATTGTACTGGAGCCCGTAAATTATGGCAACTGTGTGAATTTTTAATTTTCCTATAGGTTTCTCTCTGGTCTGGCCTTTTTCTATAATAGAGAAATGGTAGAAGGGAGGGGAAGGCGGTTGGGGTGAAATGACGACGGTTTCAGATTTTCGTTCGCACGCTAAAACTAAAATTGCTTCCATTAAGATCCAATCCCCATCAAGATTTTGGAGATTTAAGTGATTTGAATTGTCATTTCAATTGAAGTTTCATTCGGGTAATGAAATTAAGTATTCAGACAATGGGCTTACGATACAACGAGTGCAATTTAATTAATTCGCTTCATCGTGAACGACAACATGCGTTTTAAAATCTGGATTTGGTTTATATTTTATTTTCTTAATTAGGAATCTTCGAAGAAGGACTTAAGTTAGGCGATGCAGTTTTATCTTATACTATTAAACTTGTTATGTTTGCATACTATATACATTTTTTCTCCGAAACGGAACTAACGATTTTGATGAAATTTGTTAAATAGGGGTTTTTTGGTCCAATCAAACGATCTACCATAGATTCATTTCGGTATGAATTCGTCATCATCATTCATTTCTCGTTATATAGTACGTGTGTACCGATTTGAATGATTCTATTTTAGTTGTATGTCAGCAATTTTGTGGGTAGGATAGGTTCTGGGAATGGGCGAAACGTGCCATGCGAAAAGAGTACAACAAGCCGAAATAAAAAAAAATTCAAGGAACCGGACATTGGAAACTCGAAGCAGTCCTCAGCACAGCCAGTTTATCTTCTCTATATTGAAATTTGTACTGTTCATTCATCTGATCATCACCTGACTGTCGCGTGCCATCATTATTCTCTTACCCCAGCCCCCCCCCCCCTCCCCCATGCTCTCAGCAGTGACCCATTACTTATCAGCATTTCATGGTATCTATAGATAAGCTCAATTATACGCCAACCGTATTTTAGTTTTTACAAGCACTTGAAGAACTGCTGAGGCTGCGGTCATTTTCACATATAAGTCTAATGGCAGCAAACCCAGCAGCATTTCTAGTAGTAAGTATACCCACACAAGCCGACCTCTGAACCCTACTCAATTGCCTTTTTACAGTGATCTTTGATGCCCTTCCTAACAAGATCACCGCATGTGAGATAATGGTTCTCACCGTCATAATGTAGATGCACAATGCGGCTTTTGGCAAAATTCCCCAGCTTCGACCACATTCTCTCCCACATTGATGTAAGGCCCTGTTAGCTTTATGAATTTTTTCTTCTACATGCCTTTTCCGGCTAAGTCTTGAGTCTAGGAACACCCCCAGATACTTGTCTGAGCCCGTGAAAGTAAGTTCTTTTCCAAAGAGTTCCACTGATTTAAAGTCTAGATCCATCCATTTTCTAGCGAAAATTATGAGATCAAACATTTTGCATTTACTAAGAGCCGCACCATTGCTTCACTACCCTAAGAACTCTTTTTATTTTGTTGGTTACGGTGCGTATAAACTTAGTTCTTGCCATAATTTCTATGTCGTCCGCATAACCCATGTTGTGTATGCCATCTTTATCAAGCCTGTGGGTATTCTCCGCCAACCATCCCGCGCAGTCTCGATTCTCCTCGATTTATTGTTTTCGTCTTTAACATATTGCTCATCCATCTCCTGGTGATAGGATTAGTTTCAAGTAAGAGCATTCTTCCGCCTTCCGAAATTTATATTTTTCAAGACTCCATCAATATTCATAATGGCGATCATTGCTATGTCTCCTTTCCATTGTTTACAACAGAAAAGTATTAATCTCATGGTTCTGCAGGATTATAGATTTTCTCTCCGGTTTTGGTGGAAATATGACCATAACCTCCCTTCACAAAACTGGAATGTATCCTATTGCTAAGTATACAATATATATTCCCCTGAGTATTGGTATGTTACAATCTCATTGGAGTAAGACTGGGAATATACGATCTAATCACGCTGCTTTGAATAGGTTAAACGACTGAATAGACTGTCTGATCCACTCAGGAGAGACAATCAAAGATGTTTCACGTACTGGAGCTGAAGTCCCTCTACGACTATTTCTTCGTAGAGTTCTCTTCATTCCTTTCTTTAAGGCTTTGTATTTGCCACAAATTTATGGCAGAGTTTACAGCCTTCCTACTTATTATTTTTTGCTGCTTGTACCGCGGAAAAACAAGTCTCACATTGCGATCGTAGAACTGACGAGATCATGGCTGCAGCTTACAGACGTCAATAGCTCTGAAGACTGAACCTGTGGGACTCTGAGCAGCTTCGAAAGTTTTGGTCATTCGTTCAGAACATGTTTAAACGAAATATTTTAAGGCGAATAGAAACGAGCATGGGTTCTCGAAGTAGAGACTTCCCCCGATGCTGCATCTATCCTCTGGGCACACTCAGACAGCTTTTGATTTTTAATTTCTTAATTTCAAGTCGTTTTCTTCATTCGTTTAGGTTTAGCTCTAAGTTTGGTCTCGCATTATTTACTTTTCATTTTCAAAATTATTTTGGGAAGTTTTCTTAGAGGCAGGCATTCCAAAATTTCTTACATTAATTTTTATAACAATCGCCTTCAGCTTTTTGAACCTTTTAAGTAACTTTTAGTTTTTGTGTCCTTTTTTTGAATAATTGTAATTTTTTAGTGTATTTAGAGTCTTATGGCATTTATGAACACATAACTTATGCAAACTAGCTGCCAAGCACATTTTCCCTAGTCTGTCTCGATTATTGTTTGCATGTTTTTTTTAACAAACCTTTTCTCTGTATATAGTTCTTATAGGCTGGACAGTCCTTGTTGTTCGCTACGTGTCCCTCTCCAGTTGAAACCTTGAACCTTGACAAACTTGGGAGTGATATTCGCATTCGAAACGGAATGCAAATAATTAGGAATATAGGATAAAACTTTATTGGTTGAGTTCTTTCCAAACGTTAATTTTCAAACAATAAATAAAAATTTCGAACCCAAGATCACATCCGAAAACCCTTCCATGTTAATCTCATTACGAAAGAATAGGATGCATTCAGACTTGTTTCCAACTAGGTAACTTTGCTCAATAAAAAATTATTTGACTTCATTGAGCAAAATTACATTCGCCGCAGGTCGTCGTTAAGTCCGGCAACTCAATCCTCAACGAGATCTCTAGGTCTGCTTATATAAAGCTCAACATCGTCAACTTGACGTGGACTGACCCTTGGGGTACCACCATATTAAAATATGAGCCGAAAGCCGTTATCCTACCTTGACTTACTGGCTAATGATAGTAGAACGGCTTTCGGCTTCTACATATATCAGTATAGGTGTACCTCAAGGGTCAGTCTTAGACCCTCTGCTCTTCAGCGTTTATATTAATGATATTGTGAACGTAGTCATTGATTTAAGAATTCATATCTATGGTGATGATGATCAGCTCTATATAATCAGACCTCATTGAGGATTGTATTGCCCGACTTAATGATGACTTGCGGCGAATGTATATTGAAGAATTAGAGTTCTTGGATTTTCCCAAGTTGGCGCATGATTTTCTTTAAATCGCCATGAATTTTGTGACAATATAAAAATAGTGGTGCACCCATTTCCCTTAAAACGTGTTATTTTTTATAATTTTGATGATTTAGCCCGGGGGCAACCCTATGGTATGTTAGCGCGGCTTAGCTGCAAGGGATCTAGGGTAAGGGGAATGTGACTATCTTGCTTTTGCATTGCTACGAGCTAGAGAACAGCCAAGTGAAGGAGTGTATTTTTAATTTATTGCACAGGGAGACTGAGGCTCCAACATGCACCCATGACTCAGTGATCGTGCCACGCAACCAATTGATCCAACTTCGTCGCCAACTACCTCAAATCGATCTAATGGTTTAATACGAAATCATGGGTATCATTCTAGTAGGAAATTGCGAAACTATGTTATAGTCTAAAAGGATTAAAATAGTTATTAAAAAACTAGGAACTAGGTGTTACCTATTGCTGCGTCCATTTCTGTTCATTCCTGGTTGAACTCTTGATGCTGCTAAAACTTTTTGTTGTATGCAGTAACCAGCCGAAAAATGGAGGATCTGTTCAGTGGTGCACAGCCTATTATGGTTTTTTTATGTTCTCATAAAAACTAAAAAATATAAAAACTAATCAAGTGAAGTTAGGATTTGTAATTAAAAATAAGTGTCTTCATTCAACCGTTGGGCCCGAAGAGCGCCAACTACGTTACAAATGGTGTCAGAAGTGGGATAAATAAGAAGGTCTTAAAAGCGAACATAAATAAAAAGTGTGATTATAAAATTAAATTGAAATATTCAAGACTTTAAAGAGGAATTAAGTAAACACTACCTACCAACGGCTGAAAATAAAAATGTCCTGAAAGCGCTACTACGATGTGGAAGTAGAAGTAACCACCCCTAATATGACATACTTTTTTAATACTGTTTTGAAGCTTGGTTCAGCAATGGAAGTACAGAATTCTGAATTAACGTCACCTTTGGAACATAAATAATCGATGGAAGATTTAGTAAATGAATTAAAAATAGCAATGGAAGAGCAGAAAACTTCATCAGCCGAGTTTAAATCATCGATGGAAGAATAAAAATCGCCGACGGCTGAGTTAAAAACATCGATGGAAGGTCCGCAATGAGTTGAAGGCGTGATGGAAGAACAGAAGTTATCAGTAGCGAAACTTAAAATCTCGGTGAAAAAAGTGAAAGCTAAAATAGAACTTTTTGTGGACTGAGTAAGAAAAAGCTGCAGCTTTAATTTTGGCACATAGAGGCGCAGCCACAGAATTGTTGTAGACTATTCCAGATACAGAAGTCCGCAGAGACATTGCAGCAGTTATGTGCGGATATAGAAATGCTGAAACATTTGGCTTACCCTACATTTAGGAAAAATTATGTCAACGAGGTCGGAAGAGAAGCATTTATTAACTTATTTGTAGATCGTGACCTGCAGCAAGCAGTACGACTGACTCGAAAGAACACAAACCCTGAACTTATGGCTTACGTGACAGCAAAACAAGCTGCAAGAAGACCCATTGGTCTAAGAGAAGAAACCGAAATAGGAGATATTTGTTACCGAATCAATGCCCAGGTCAACAGTGCTCGTTCTAGCTGCTGAACATGCAGCCAGGAAGGTCACCTCCGACGAGATTGCTAGAAGCAAAGGAGATCAACTTTGTGGGGGTATGGGACGGGGAAGACTGATTGTAAAAATTGCAACAGAAGGAATCGAGAAGAATTTGAATTGAAGAGAGATAGGTATAGATGCTGCTTCTGTGATAAACAAGTTCCTTTTCAAAGTTATTGCAAAAGGAAGACCCTTGACCACTTGTCAGAGGAAAGCGCAACAAAAGGAAACGAGAAGAATTTGGATTGAAGAAAGATGCCGACCGAAGCAACGAAGCTACAATGCCCCGTCGTAAGTATAGATGGTGGTTCTGCGGTGAAGGAGGTCATCTCTAAAGTGATTGCAAAAGGAAGACCCGTAACCATAGAGGGGTACAGCCCAACAGAAGGAGCCCCAACGAAAGAAGAAAGAAAAGGTGCAAAATGAAAACGAATCAAGAACGTGTTAAAAACGCAGAGTTCAAGAACGATTTGGACATATAAATAATGGTAATGTGTCACTAGACGAGATTGAACCTGCACAAAGATTGACTGTCTTACTGACATCGAGCAAAGGAAAGCGGAAACTGCAGGCTGTGAATCAAGAATAGTAAGATTTCGAGAAGATAGTGGAAGCTCCACTGGAAGAAAGGCAAGAATCGATGAAGGAACGAGCAGTTCAAGAATGTGACACTACAGGCATCTTCAGCTAAGCTACAGCCAACTAGAAGAAAAATATGAAAATGTGAAAGCTAAGCTTGAAGAGAGGGCTAACAATAAGAAATTCGAGATAGGTGACCTTGATTGTTTGTTCGAGGAAGAGAAATCCGATGGACGATTAGAGAAGTTAAGATCTGAGGAACAGTTGTCGGAATGCACAAAGGCCAATGTAAGAATACTGAAACTGAAGAACTGCAGAAAATTCCATACAGGATGAAAGCTGTTCGGGACGAACACAATTTTAAGAGGGGGTAGTGTAACGTGAACGAGGTAGGCAACGAAAAGGGAAATGTTGAACCGCGTAATGGCAAGGAAATCCCAAATGTAGAAAGTCAAGGACACGACAGCATTGATAAACTTATAAGAAATATCCAAGCGTAAAAAATCAAGGCAAAAAGTAGCCATGCCATGCACTGAACTAAATAACTGAGTCAAGCTGATCTACATAGTTGTTATATTTTTCTATTAATGCGTGCTTGGTAATACAAATTTAGCTATTATTGCTCACAGTCAATGACATCGCGATGTTGAAGTAATCGATATTGTATTGCATGGATAGTAGCTATGGAATAGATGCGTTACTACTGGGTTAACACCCATATTTCCAATCTTCGTATAGCCGTGTCTGCAATGTATTGCACGTATTTATACATATTGAAGAAGATATTGTTTTCCCGACTAGTCACATGATATACGTATATAGTAGCTGTATTATTAGACGATCACATGGCCAGTAGTTCCTTGGATTTACTAGTATCTAAGTAGATGACTACTTATTTGATGAATAAGCAAACTACTGAAGATTGCTGAAAAGAGGATTTTTAAAATGTAGCTAGATCACATTAATATATCTGCCCCACTCTCTCACTTAAATAGGATTTAAACAAAACTGAACTATAAGAGTGAAAAATATTTCAGCAATTTTCAAGTAGGTATCGTCCATGCGAAGAAAGAATACTGTTCACTTTCATTCCTTCAACAAGAATATTTCCTTCCTCTAGTAAGAAAATTCAACGAGCCACAAAAGTGCTATAGAGTGAATAGGAGACTACTAGAGAGAAAAAATGTATCTTTGCCCCTCTTGACTGTCTATTACGCTCCACTTTTCCTTTCCCATATATCCAACCATCTATAATTTTCTCCCACCATAAAGAGATAGCATTCTCGGGCAGGAGGTCACAGGGAAGTACCTTATTGCTACCAGGATAGCATTTCACCAGTAGTAGTTTTTGATGTAATTAAAGCAAGCCAAGTGGAATCATTGATGATATACGGCAGAGTGGATATGTATGGACCTGATGATACCAACAGGATTAAAAGTACCTCGAGGAATTTTTTATGACTTTAAGTCTCAAGAAATTCTATGGATTTTTGGTGGAGTTTCGTTGTGCTAGCAGTGTCACAGCTCTACTAAGAAAGAACGACAATAAAAAAAACATTACTGCCAAGAAATAAAGTTCAAGAGATTACGCTTTCGATATTTTTCATTTAAAAAAAAACAAACCAAATCAGAGAAAAAGTCAGGCTTATAAAAGACTTCAATTTTATGCATCGCGGGTCAAAGGGTTCATTTCACTTTGAGTCGTTGTGTGCATCAGGGAATAAGAGAAATTCCCTTTTTGTCGTAGCCGCCATTGAGATTTCTGATGCATTCTCAATACGCGCAAATACAAGTTGTAAGAGTGAAAATGTCGAGGTTATTTCAGATCATAAGTAAAGGACTCAAAAGTAGGAATTATGAAAAGTTACAAAGCTTTGTTTGTGTGCTTATGAGTGTATGTTTGAGTAACGAAGCTAGTTAAGCTTTTCTTGAATATCGAGAGTTTGAAAAATTCTCAAAGGAAGGATTTTACAAATTATGCTAACAAGGCGGAACGACATTTTCGCCGCTGGTAATATCAGGTGATGAAATATATAAATGAGAAACTTTTTAATTGCGTATAAAAAGCTCAACGATACAATTTTCAGTCTCCACCTCTGTGGTTTCGAAAACATCATTATTTGATTTAATAATTTTTCTTTATCGTTATGTGACAAATGCTTTCGACAATAAATTGAAATCGTTTGCATGTTAAGTAGTAATAATATTTCCTAAGTGATAAAATTAGATGGTCCAAATAAATCGAAGCACAATATATTGCTACTATGCTAGGAACTATCATAGATCAGCTATCTTGAAGTACTTATAGAGCACTAGTACACCCACCGAAGTTTATAAAAGTAGTTTTGATTAGTGTGTGGAATAAAAAAAAACACCTACTATATGTACTACAATCCCGAGTAAAAATAAGACTCGCCCATTCCTACCTTGAAACAGGCAAAGCACAGCGTCAAATCGCCTGCATGGCACTCAAATGAGGAACGGTACGGTAATAAAGCACAAAATAGTCCAAACCAAGCACGGCACGCTCAGACTTTTTCTAAACTAAAATTTAAAATGAAAACAATAAAATAGTTTTGATGAACTCATTTGAGACCGACGCGACGTTTGCAATAACAAAACTATCTCCGCAGTAGCCGGCAAAGTTTGTACAGTTGAGTCTTATTTTTACTTGGGTTAATAAAAATTATAACTGAAACTGGAAAATACATAAAAATAAGAAATTTCAGGTAATTGTTCATTGTTGATCATTATTATTGTCTTGACTCACCTTGTGAGTCATCGGCTATTGGGAACAATTTTAATATCAGGTGACCGCCGATGACCCACACGGTGAACTCGTGTCTATATAGGTAAAATATTACATAACCCAAGGGTGTTAAATCCAAAACGTAGTAACAGAAGTGGGCATTTATGGCGGGCATATCTTTAGATTATTGTGCCTGTAGCGGGGAAATGCATACCCCTGTGGCGAGCGTATTTATTCAGTATGCGTGCTCGCAATGGGCGCGTATATTCTTTTAGAAATATTAACATCTGTTCTTTTTTTTTACTCGGGATCTAAACGGAACGATAACAATATGGATTTCTCGTAATTAAATTGTACCGAATCGTACTTTTTATGCAATTCTTAGAGTTAAGTTTAAGCTTTTAACCTTACTTTTTTTACTTCTCTTCTAAGCAAATAAATTTATTACCGACTGTAGTCTATTAATAGAGATTTTAAAGAAGGGCTCCGTCAGTTTTTATATATATTTAAATGAGATCTTGCTATTTGTGCATTCATTAGAGTGAATGTATTTTGATTTTACTATTAATATTAAGTAAAATTTGAATTTTTTCAATACCGGAAATTGAATTTTGATGCTTGAAAATAAGTTTTCACGTCGCCATTGGCAGTGAGTCTCATCTTAAACAGATGACTCAATAAAAAGGAGTGTTCTGTAGTAATTTAGACCAGTCTCCTTAATGAAGATTTATTTATCCACAGGTGGTTTTAGGTTTGCTCTATCTTACCCTCCAGTTTTCCGGTGGTTCGTCCCAAGGGTTTACAGTATTACAGTTGATTACGTTGCAGTTTTCCAGATTGTCGTTTACATCGTCAATACGTCATTCAAGTTCTGGGTAGGATGGGTTAGGGTGGTGCAAAACCAATCAGCCTTACATATCCCTAAGAAAGGTTCGTTGTTTTACCACATATGCATGACCGCACCTAAAAAGGTACGCGTCTATTGTCGTTGGTGAGGATGCGTAAACGCAGATCGTGCCTCTGTCTTTCGGAGTAGTCAGAAATGATTGCTACAATATTTCGGAGATCAGTGTGGTTTCTCCTTAGCAGAAAAGAGGTTTTCTTAATATCCCAAACAGGCCACAACTGCCTTAACATGCCGCATGTTGTAAAATTACTCCGTCTTTCCTTAGAAAGCTAAATAACCTTGACGTCATCTTTTCTTTTTACTCACTCTAAGGACCGGCCGATCGACCTGTTTATACAGGAAGCATTCAGTTGAGAACATTTTTTTGCAGCGTATCAGGTACTATGACCAGGTACCCAGCATAGAATTACCCTGTATATTGCGTGTAAGTGCTGGAGACTGTTCTTACACCTGCGTACCAGCTGTGATCTTAGTACGTTTGAGTCCAGCACCTTTATTACCGTTAGACTGTCGATATAAATTGATATGTCGCTACTATTATGTAGATTTTGGTGTGGTTTTTTCTTATGGCCAAGATCTCTGCTTGAAACACACTGCAGTAGTCCGGCAATCTATATAATACTGTCTACGTATATTTAGACCCCAGCTTCCACCCCTTCCTAAATTTTAGATCCATCAGTGAAGACCGCAATATCCGCCATGGTGACACCAGCATTCGTCCCTCACTCCTCTCTGCCTGGGATTCTAGTAGTAATACATATTATGTACATTTTGAAAAACATCTTGATATTTTTGATCAAAGGTCAATCCACTGTAGAAACGCTCAGAAACTCACTCATCTTCTGTTTCTCCCTTAGTACCTCAGGGGTCAGTTTTTTTTTCACCAACTTACTTTTTTCTTTTGATAAATGATCTTTTCAACCCTATTGGTAAGTTCACTGTAGTCAGTTTCTATAATTACGCGTACTTTTTTAATTCTGTAATGCATTCTTGTGGGAGTCAACCAAAAATGCATGTGCGGATAATTAAGCAGAGACGTTTCTAAGATGTTAAGCTTACGGGGTATCGCAATACTGAATCAGTTAAGAGAGGGCTCATTGGGAATATTTACACCGCCGACTGAAATGATTTTAGGGTGGGGTGAATTTTTCTTAAATGACTTGTTTTCAAATATCAGGAAAAATTTTAAAACAACATAACGCATGCCTTTGGTCCTGCAGAATTATCACCGCCTCACGACGCACAAAGCCTTTAGAGTTTCTCTCTCTCTCTCTCTCTCTTTCTAGTTTCCGTAACCCCTCGTGGTCATGGGGCGAAAGAAGAACTTCACATGATTCCAGACAAGGATTGCAAGTGGACCTACAATTTGAAATGGATTCTGAATCACTGGCATTTCCTCTGCAATCCCCATGGCCGTTTTATCGTAATATATTGTCAGCAGAAAACACCCAGATCTGAAACACCCTGTATATTGACGGTTGCGTTTTCAGTACCTCCTGAATTTTATAATGTAAATTTTCGTTTATGTATGTAGTTCTTAAATTGTGAAAAAAAAATATTGCCAGGAATATCTTCCACTTGAACTTTAGAGTTTCTTTTAATAACAATATGTACGATATAATAACGACATAATCTAATAACGACAATATTTTATTTCTTCAATTTTTATCGTCTTATACATATTTTTCCGAAATCATCACTCTTTTGGGGGGAAATTCACCCTTGTATAAAAAGGGTGGAGTCGTTTTATGAACTTTTAGAGGTTTATTCTAGTTTTTTTTCAGAATAAGTAGGACTATTTTTTTGGTTTTCAAAAATCGATGGAAGAGATTTTGAAAAAAACGTCGGAACATTTTGAAAATCGTAGTTTCGAGAAAACTCGTTGAAAGTTTTTATACTACAATTTTACCATTTTTTTTTTGCGGGAGAGGTGAAAATCTTCCAAAAGACACCAGACAGCCCGTGCCCTCCGGTAGTGTGAGATTCTTACTCACTAAAAACACCTCTCTGGGGATTAGCCGAAACAGACTACATAACCAGGTCCCTTTTCGTCCCCTCCCAGTCTCCCTTAGTGGGGGCAACTGAGTATCCAGTTATCCCACTGTCGCCACTAACCTCGGTTTCCTGGGTCACTGCTAGAATCCTAGCCTATCTGCATAAGTCCATGATTTCCTACCGTCTCCAGTGTTCCTTCTTGGTCCATGCGTTAATTGCAACCTTCACCCCTTCTCTGCCTACGGCATTGAAGGGTTCCAGACCGTAATGCTTTAGTCCTGAGCCAGGACAAGGAACCCCCTCCGGATTAACCGCAGCTAACCCTTCGGAAGGCAGATCTGGATCTTTTACTGGTGTGCGTATTGCGGAGATAGCCAACTCGTTAGAGTCTCCCGTCTCTGCACCGCTGCACCTAATGAAGTGCTAGTTATTATTATGCCAATGGCACCCTCTTCCAGGACTGCTACAGCAGTTTCAGCCTTCAGGGGCGAGCCACACTCCATAGCCAGTTCCTTCGAAAGGTAATTTTCTCAAAGCGGCTACTGTTGTGTTGGGTATAGCCAACCTGTTGGGTTCTCCCATACAATCCACCTCCACTCCCACAGAAGCGCCCGAAGAAACGCCATTCGCGACCCAATTACCCCTGGATCCTGCAGAGGGGACGACGACACTGCAGACTCCCTTGGAGTTAGGGAGATTTTTTCAAGAGGTTATCTCCTACCGCATTAGTTACTTGGCTACATTCTAGGATGCATTGCCCGGTTGCTACCACTTGGAGGTGTAACTAACACTTGAGAATATCCAGATGAGGATCACCGTATCCTAGAAGGCTTCAACTCGTCCGTCCATTCTCCAGCAACCACAATTTTACCATACAAAATGTTCATAATTTTGTTACCCTCTTATCATCCATTCCCGGAGCATATTTAAGGTCCTCATTCTCTGTTAAGAACTGCAAACGATCAGCCAAAACTTTTCCTTCTAGATCCGACCCTCTTTTGACTCCCTACTTCTCCTCTAATGTTGACTTGTGAGACCGTTATTCTGAAAATTCTCATGAATCTGTGGAGTGTATGTGTTTCACTGGAAAGTATCTCAATTTGACGAAACTGGAACGATTTTTGTATCTCCTGGAAGCGTTTCGTTGATGAGTCATTTTTCATTCAATGCGCAATTTCCAGCCTGGAAAATTATCCCAATCCACAGTTTAGAATATCTACTTTCAAATGGCCCTGGAAATTTTACTGGAATTCATCGAATTAATTAATTTTGAGCATTCAGAAAATTGACTGGAAATGAGGCCATTGCAACGGTTTTTCGTCATTTCTTCCATGTTTCCAGGCTCCAGGGCCGCCTACTATTTTTAAAGGTCGTCATCTCAAAGGTTATCCCCTAAAATCATTATGCTTTTGCTGTGTATACTTTCTAACATTTCAAAAAGTCCCTAAGGTCCTTAAAACGCGTACCCCTTATTTCCATTTAAACACACCTCAATTAAAGTTCTGTTATAATCAGGGTTAAACCTCACACTTATAGTATACTTTAAATTGATTCCGAATAAGCTACTTCCCTTAGCTCTCCCGATGCAGTTTGAAATTACGAAAGTATTTTAGATATTTGCAAAAGTTGTCTTGCGTTACTAAGATGAAACCTTAGTAAGCAGAAAGACATCATAATTCTTCAAAAAATAAAGGGTAAGGTAATTTATTAACAACGCCCGATATATTATATAAGAAACTATTTTGAAGCTATTTTGATCATTCTCATTAACCCCTAGACAGACGACCGGTTCTACCAATTGTTTTTCAGCTGAATATGAAGGTTATAGAAAACTTCGTAATCAGGTTACAAATTCAATACGTCACAGCAAAGCCCAATACTTTAATTCTAAGGTAAGTACCGCATTACCACCTAATAAGTTATGGTCGAATCTAAGGGAAATGGGAGTTGGCCGCACCAAAGTTGAGAATGTCTCAATGGATGCAGACGAACTTAACAATATGTTTGCTGTTTTGTCAACACGCCATCAACCTACAGATACAGAGCCTGATCTCTCTCTGTTTGCCGCTGACGGTTTTTCATTCATCCCCTTTACTCCGGATGAAGTCACGATTGCTTTTCCTAAGGTTAAATCCAATTGTATGGGTCTTGACAATATATATCCCCGTTTCGTTAGAATACTCTTTCCATTCATTCTTCCCTTCGTAACACACATTTACAACAATATTCTTACGACGTGTTCTTTTCCTTAACAGTGGAAGTATGCAAAAATTATTCCTGTTCCAAAGAAGTCCTTACCTAGTTGCCGTGAATATCGACCTATCTCAATTCTACCGTTCCTGTCTTAAGTATTTGAGAAACTTCTTTGTTCTCAGATATCACACTATCTGACGTCTCACTGTCTTATCTCTGAACTACAATCCGGTTATGTTGCTTCACGAAGCTGCACCACATCTCTCGTAAAAATTGGTGAAGATGTTAGAGAGGCTATTGCCCTCGATTGGGTTACGGTCCTGATTCTTCTTCATTTCTCGAAGGCTTTTGACAGGGTTGATCATGGTCTGCTTATAAGGAAATTGCAAAATAAATTTAATTTTTCCAAGTTCTCGGCCAGCTTAATCTCCTCTTATCTCTCCGGGAGACAACAAAGAGTTTTTGTAATGATGATATCTAATCTACTATCAACAAATTCAGGAGTTCCACAAGGATCAATACTTGGACCTCTTCTGTTCGCTATGTTCATTAATGATCTGCCCCATGTTATTAAACACTGTAAGTACCACCTATATGTGGATGATGTTCAGGTATATATATCTCAGAGGCTGGGACTAATTGATGACAGTGTCTACAAATTAAACGAGGATCTGTGTTCTATATTTGAGTGGGCTGAACGCAACAAACTCACCATAAATGCATCCAAGTCTAATGCCATAACTATATTTAAGAGCGAACTTGACACATCCTGTTTTCCTGACGTTGTTATGAACGGCTC
Source organism: Leptarthrus brevirostris (assembly GCA_964036015.1). Classification (NCBI taxonomy): domain Eukaryota; kingdom Metazoa; phylum Arthropoda; class Insecta; order Diptera; family Asilidae; genus Leptarthrus; species Leptarthrus brevirostris. Next base: position 16,650,393 of record OZ038373.1, read on the forward strand.
GTGTATTCCCTATGTCCAGCAGGTGAGAAATCTTCGTGTTCCTTTTAACAAAACTTTGTCCTGCGCCACTCATATCAACTTAATAGTACAAAAAATTTATGGTATCTTACGCCAATTCTCTGTTTCCTCACAATGGCTGCCTTTAAACACTAGGCAACTACTAGTTAAGTCTGGGTTTGTATTGGTTGATTGCACTGTTTCGTTAAGGTTCTCTTTTTGTAGTTTCTTTCAAGTTTGTTTTTGTATTTCCATCCTTAATCTTTAAGATAACTAATGTTTTCTTTTTTTCTTTTTCTTTTTCTTTTTTTCTTTTTCTTTTTCTTTTTTTTAGTATGTATATTCTGCACATACTTATAAGATTTTATATTCTTAATTGTGTAAATGTAGAACTTATCTGAATAAAATAAAATAAATAAATAAATTATTTGAAAAATCATTTACCTTTTGTCGCAAGAGTAACTCATTAAAATCTCTAAAATAAGTCTTTAACAATAAATTAATTTCTTGTGTACCATCCCGTCTATCACAATATAATTTACCATTCGAAAACTATTAAAGTTTTCTATTTATAAATAATCGACGACCTTTAAGGTTAAGTTTCCTACAAACTCAATCTTCGATTTAAATTCTTGCAATCCTAAGCTTAAAGAAAACACATGTTGGTTGTACTTAAAATCAAAGGATATTTTTCCTTGAACCTCTTTCCATTGAGTTGCTTTATGAATCCTTTTCCACTTGAGGTTAAATTCCACCCACTTAAATTCACTCATTTTTCAAAAGGGTACACCCTAGATAGCTCTAAGCAAGCCACTAAAGAAAAAGAAAACGCTAACTAGAGCACCACACCTGACCTCGACACAGCATGGAATAGTTGTAGCAAATGCACTACATATGTGATACCGCAATATAAGTAAAACACCACAGGTCCGTCTTAAAGGATCTCTTAACGTGATAAGATGGAAGTTTGTGAGAGGAAATCACGAAAAAGGACTTAAAACAATTCAACATATCCTCCATCGTCCCGGTCTGCAGATTTTCTCTAACATAAAGTCTGCGTGCCTGAGTAGTTTTATGCAAATCAGCCATAAAAGCGAAAACTTGCCGAAGCACGAAACTCTTTTTTTGTCTCCCCACTCTTATTCGTTTAGAACTTTGCAGAAAGTAATACCGCGGAATAATTTGTGTTTTGGTTCCCTTGTATTTTTTATATATGATTTTTATTTTCTACTTGAATTTTTTATTACATTATCATTAACACCGTGTTATTCACCCCCGCGCATTGAATAATTCCGACCAGCTGAGACTTTTCGCACAGACGACAAATATTTTAGGCTGTAGGCTATAGATTCGGATAATGGGTCGCCCAGGCGTTTTTGAATCATAAAATAAATATGGCAGACTTCATGCATGGCCGGAATACAGGAGCAACGTGGGTACCGAAGTAATTGCATAGGTAGCACGCCACAAGTGAATTATGTATTCAGAAAAGAAAATAAGAAGAGAAGGATAATTTCGTCGTTTTCAATTTATGGGCGACAATTTATTCCACTGTGGCGTTGGTGGCTTATACTTAAGGGTATTTTATACACCTAAGGTTTTATGCCCCCGAAAAATTTTTGAGATGCTGCCACAAGTGGATAAAAGCTTATTTATTACAAGAATCACTCAGTATCCAAGTTAGAAGGACGCTTTAAGGTATTCGAAGCGAAAATTATGTTTATTCCCGCAGTGCTGCTTGAATGGCATCTACGCAATGCAAAGAATCGATGACACACACATCTACCTGTGAAAGGATCAAATTCACTAACTTTTCGTGGAGTAACAATTTTTGTGCGCCTGGGAGATACGATTTGATTCTCCACTACGAGTATTTTATAAAACTCCTTCATTAATTTTTTAGGATCCGAAAGTCATATCCAATTACAGGTACTTAGAGATGTTACTATGTCTAAAAGGGGAGCCTTGTTTACGTATCATTAGCCCAATAAACAGTTTCCCTGAATTTAAGGACACACTCCCTACAATAAATCGTTGTCCTTAACATCATCAACATAAAAGGATTCTCAGATCCATCAAGCGAACAAAAAAAAGCAAACTAATTTCGCCCTTCCTTTAATTACAAATTATTGTACACACGGGTGAAAATCAAGACCTATATTTAAAGGATAACAGGACGGGAAGGACACAAGATAACTTGCTCGGCACCCGCCAGTCGGTAAAGAAAAACAAATGCCAAACTGAATCTGTAAATACGATTTAAAACTTAACAGCGATCCCCCGGATTCAAGTTATGCTTGCAACTTTCGATGGTGATACTTTTTCAGGAGGTTTGTCACCCATCCCACATGTACCAAAACGTGATGGAGACGATACGAGGCAGGTCCTTTGGCCCAGTGTACCCAAGTAATTCCAAGGAAAACTTGTAGAGTTCCCCTAGTCAAACAAGAAGCAAGCAAGCATCGTACAATTCGAGTAAGCATCTCTCAGTCAGTCAGTCCTTCGGAAAGAAGTTTTCGCCGAAAGAGTTCTGGACATACAAATATTTACTTAACTGTGAAATCCAGTTATCAACTTTCGATGAACTGCGACAAAAACTTCTCACAAAAACACTACGAGCTATGATAACTGGTCTTGGAGTTGGGGGAATGGAAAATTCCTTTTTGTAAGAATCTTTCCTAATTAAAAGTTCAACAGAAGGAGAAGAAGAAGAAGAGTGCTTCTAATAAACGACAACAAGGAGGTGATCTTAAGGAGTCCTTAAATGTGTCAAAGGGACATTTTATTTACCAGGTCAAGATGGTTTTTGCAGTTTGATGAGACTTTGACATGCAGACTTCGTTGAAATGTCGGGAGTGCACTTTATCCCTAGAGGAAAGCTAATTTGTTCTGATTAGAGGAGCAGCCATCGTTAACTAGACATTTTGCCAATGTTTACGTGTTTATGTAAGGAGAAAAAATGTCTTTTGTGAAGTTCTTAATTGGGTAAAAGGATTACAATTTGGAAATAAATTAGGTCAGTTTGTTTTTTGTTTGTGTTTTGATTGAAGATATGAATTGCTTTGAGTAATGATGAATCGCGCACGTAATTGCCTGGGGTATTAATAAGCAAAAAAAATTATTTTTAAGAGAAAAAAGTTTGAACTTTTTATTCGTGGTCCCTTCCTTAAAAGTCTTTAGGGGTGGTATAAACAACTCTTTGACATTGCTTTAGCTCTGTGCGCAATACTTAACGTATTTGCGTTAGGTTAGAGTGGCTAACTAAAAAAGCAAACCTAGGCAATCTAGACTCTCTGGGAGGCAATATATATTAGCCTTTTTCAGTTAATTCTTCAAAAAAGGGAGAGCCCAACAATCGGTTCCTACGGTTGGCTACGGCCGAGCAATTACAGATGAGATGGAGTATGGTTTACTCTTCCTCTTCGTCTTGCCAATTCCTACAGATGTCGTTTGGACCCGCACCGAGTTTATAGGCTTGTCTGCCTATGAGATATGGCCCGAAAAAAACGGCCACGATGGCGCTAATTAATTTACGTCCGAGTGAGATGACACCCTTCACTGTTTACGGTTAGCTTTGGCCACATGTGTCGGGTGATCAGGCAGTTGTGTTATGCCTGCCGTCTGGTATTTACAATCAGGGATGCTTGTGAAATGTCCAGTTTGCAAGTGGCTAGCGGCTTTCGAAGCCAGTGGTTAATGGCCGAATCGGGACGAGTAGTGCCAATCCTCGCTAGTTCGTCGGTTCTGCAGTTACCCAGAATTTCACTGTGTCCAGGTACCCAGATGAGGTATACTTTCAGATGCTCAGTCATGTCATTTAAATGTCATGCTATAGCCGTATTGGAGGTTGTATTTACTAACGCGAGAGATTTAATAGCAGCCTGACTATCTCAAAAGATACAGATTCTATCCGTAGGCAGCGAATGGCAGTAAATGTTTCAATCGGTTCGCGGCTACGTTTAAAACCATAATTTTGTTGGGGGGTGGAGCTGATAGCCGCCAATAACTATGAGAGGGGCACGCAAACCAGTCTGGTATATGGAAAGATCTTAAAGGAGGTAAAAGGGTGCGGGAAGTGGTCGCAAGACGATAGCTGGGCCACCACCCCCAAAAACGAGAAGAGTGCCAAGGCGCGGAAACAATAAAACGCCAGGGCTGCACGGTGTCCCCAACAAAGCCCTAAGAGCGGCAAAGAGGGCGAGGCCAGATATGTTTGTCTCCACTTTCAACGCGTGCATGGAAAAAGCCGTGGAAAACCTAGTTGTTTGTGCTGCTCCCGAAACGAGAAAAACCACCGGGAGAACTGTCCTTATTTCGCCCAATATGTTTGTTGGACACAATAGGGAAATTGCTCGAGAGAATAATATACAACAGACTGCTCCCGATCGTGGAAGATCGAAACATTAATATGGATTTCGATTAATGCAATTGACACCATCGTTAATCTGAATGAAAACCCTATAGAGGGGAAGAGGTAGAAATGAGGTAGTAAGAAGTACTGAGCTGATGACATCCCAGAAAAGGCTGAATGACCCAATATATATTCGGAGGCTTATTAAAGACAAATTCATAGGTCGAAAGCTCTGCTACGATACGGAAGAAGGCCCACAGGAATACCACATAACCGCTGGAGTGCCGCGAGGATCGATGCGGGGCCCACTCCTATGGAATATAATGTACGACGAGCCTTAGACGCTTCCGTATCTGGACGATGTAGAGTGGGCAGCCAATGAGTCCATTAAAACCATTAAAAGATAGTTGTAGAGCCATGGACTCGAGATGGCAGAGCATAAGTCGGAAGCCGCGGAAGTAGTCGAAAAAAGAGAAGTCCTGAGAGTCAGAGGATAATAGATAATAGGTTAAACTTTAAAAAAACACCTATAGTATGCAAGTGAAAAAACGGATAAGGCAATAGCGGCACTGTCGGGTATGGTGCCAAACATCGGAGGACCTAGACCACCGAGGAGACTACTTCTAACTAGAGTGATCACCTCAATATTATTGTATACTGCACAAATCTAGGCAATGGCTTTGGAGGTGATGTGATACAGAGAAACACAAGCAAAGGTGTACCGACGTGCTTTAAAAGTCGCCAGCGCCTTTAGGTTGACATCGGATGAGGCAGCGTATATGGTAGCGGGAATGCCACCAGTGGATATCTTGGCTGAAAATAGAGCGACTATATCGGGGCAGAACAGCTGAACGTCAGATGATTGAGGGGAGATACCGGGAGAAAGATCTCACACCCTGAGGGTGTGGCAGGAGCGATGATAACTTTCATAAATGAAGGTGGACACATAGTTTAATTCCAAGGATCGAGCCTTGGATAATGCGGCGCAATGGCGATGTACTGTTGTTAACTGGGAATGGTGGTTATCGTTATTATTTGCAACGCTTGGGGCATGACAATTCCCCTTTTTTTCCTCAATGTCCAGACACATAGGAAGATCTGGAGCATATATTATTCTACTACCCACAGTTTGGAAGGATTAGGGAAAAGTAACAATCGTTTTTAAGTGGCGTATTAAGCGTACAATCGCTTGTATCGGAAATGCTCCATTACCACGAGATCTGATCTTCGAAGGGCGGAAGAAAGGAAAAGGATCGGCAATTCAGAGGAATCGGTTTTGTTAAGAAGCTGAGCCTTGCCGCGAAGTAATGTCAATCGATGGTTCCGTGGAGGAAATCGGGTGAGCAGAGGTGATTTTAGTGGACTAAAGTCTCACACCTCGGCTTTCGATGCTTTCCACTTCATAAAAAAAATTATACTGTATGTCTGCCCCTTTTGGGTGGGAGCAGTAGGGACGAATGAATCAAGTAAAGTGGTTTGATGCGGATTGACATTTCGCAGATAAAACGACACGAACACGAAGAACGACTAAAATCAATTTGGGCATGATAGTTCTCCTCTCTGTTTGAATTGTCCTAACCAGAAAGAACACGCGGAACACTTAATATGTCACTGTCCAATCTTTAGCGCAGGGGAAATTTAATTACCAGATCAGTCGGTCATAACCGAAAGTATGCTTCAGTACGAAGCCAACTGTTGGGACGTGACCAACGTCTTAATTGAGTTAATGACAATATAACGTCTCAGGAGGCTATGTGATGAAGACGAGGGTAATATAGCATACATTTCTAACAAACCCTGCGAAGTAATACCTAACGATAGCCTCGCGGGGTGGATCAGGTTAAGTACAATTGCACCACATAGTAAGTGGTGCATATGATAGCGAGTTTAAGCTTCTGGTATTTTTGGAAGATTCCTGACCTGCTAGCAAAAAAGGAAGGTACATTTACTGCTATATACATTTTACACAGGTAACAAACACACTTTCCTTTTCTTTTATTGCCAAACGCATCTTAACTTGAATATAAGATCTGAGGTAAACAAATAGCCTTGAGATAAAGGTCGCTAAAAAGAAAGCAATTCGGTTACAATATTATAAAATATTGGTCCTCCTTGAGTACCAAGTGTTGTAAGGGTATAAACCCAGGCAAAACAAAGCTCTTCTAACGAAAGCAAACAGTTCCTTCCATTGGCTCCCCAATACTGAATGCAGTTAAATTGAAACTACATAAGTGGACAAGTTAAAGTTCTAGATCTGGAGAGGCCGAGAAAAACCTCTCTATTTCTCTCTGCCTATAGACGCTGGCCATTCCCCACTCTTGTTGCTCCAGCAATTGTTTTATTACACTTTCTAGCGGCAATGGAATTAAATTAAAACATAGAATATCAATTGGGTGCATAAAAGGATATTTAAGTGAACTCCGTTTTCTTTGAATTTAGAAAGTACATTTTGTGTAGAATTTACCAGTGAGCGTAATCACCCACCATACCTAAATCTGATTAAAGATATACCAATTGCATATAAGATACCACCTAACTTAACCAATTTACATACAAATGATTCGAATACGTGCGTGCACTGGGTACATCAACCCTGCTACTGATAACCAAGAAAGGACCATTAGTGCAGTATTTGACTTATGCTAAGCACGACCCTTATCCTAATATATCCTTTTCATATCCTTTACCATATGAATCAATCAAATCCATTAAAAACACCTCTCTAGCAAGCGTTTCAACACAAAGTGCATTTTGCATTCAAATGCAGCCCGCTTTACAACCTATTCTTTGGCAGCATAAAGCCCAATAAAATCAACCCCCAGTAGAATGGTATACTAGAATCTTAGTCCCTGGATGGGAGGCAATTAACTGCCAATATAAATCAATTGTAGCTTCCCAAGGCGCATAGTAGTTGAAGATATATGCTTCAAGTCCATAACATTCTTCACTATTGATGGCATGTGTATATCCTTTTATGGGCCCCGGAATCCAATCAAACCAGCACGAACGTACGGGCCCGGTACTAAACAACATAAATTAAGGATATCAAGTGGCGTAGAGTGGATATCTAGTGTTTGCAATAAACTTAATTTTCTTCAATTATTGTGCAAAGAAATAGTTTCCTTTTGCTAGTGGATTACCTCTCGCATTTCGTGCAAAGCCCTTTTATTGTCTAAGAGGGTGGAAAATTAGATGATGCAGTGTTCAACAGCACACCATGTACGAGGATATGAAATTCATCAGAGGAACATTTGTGGTACATCAAAGTGAGTTATATCTCCTTTCTCTTAAATTATCTACTTTGCTTTAAGATTGGATGGGAACTTAGAACTTCTTTAACGTTTTCTGGTTCAATACTTTGCTAATAACTCAATCCATAGCTTATTCTATCAAAAAAATCTTAAAAATCTCAAAATTAACACCCTCACACTTAAATGAGATGTTTTCTTAGAGATCCCCTTCACGTCCAATTCAATCAAACACCATCTACTCCTCAGCCAGACGGTCACAGTCTAATTGAATAATTGTCACGACATAATCCTATTATTAGGGGTACAATGTGAGAGTTCTCGTTGCCTGTCCACATCGGATCCAAATAAATCAATTAAAACGGGAGATCCGACCAACTTTCTCCTTGGGCTCATATTCCAGTAATTGGTGGACATAACCACTAATTACAGAGGCCCATCTATTCGCTATCTTTATTTTCCCTTCTCTCCCTTTTACTTATTTTTTGTTAATTTAGTGCAATCAACAATTAGGACCGAGAATTTCCCTTTTGCGGAGGGCCACTATGGGTACTTGGGACGGACAAACAAATTGTTTTGTTGATTTATGTCAATGAGCAGACCAAAGGAAGACAGATCCCTGGACCGGACCCGGTTCTTTGTTAATATTTTTTTAAGATGTTTTTTTTTGTGCCACTAAATAACGACGACAACATGGGGGTATAGTAGAGCTGGTCAGTGTCATAATGACTTAGGGAGGAACGGTTGCGCCCACATCATTCAAATTTATTTAATTCTGAAGGAGATTAAATTTGTCGATAGAAGTAGTTGATGAAACTGATAAAAAAGAAAAGAATTTCTTTAATTGACAAGCTTGATATAGCTGCTATCCGTGTTGAACTCACTACTTTATGCGCAGCATGAATTGGACACATGAGCGAAAGCCAACTATATCCGATTAAAAATAAAGAATTAGATTATCTTCAGAAGAAAGGAAGCAATCTTCTTTTAAACCAAGCAAAGTTTACTCAGAAATATCTTCGAATTAAAAAAAACGAGTTTTGACGTTCTTGTGAGATAAGAGCACGATGAAAAGAAATATGAACCCGTTTTGACCTCAAAATACAACAAAACCGAACGACATTCTGGTGATGCTAGGCGAAAAAAGTTCTATAGTTGCATCTATCGGATTTTAAATCGTGGTATAGAAAAAATAGCAGCAAAAATCAGTTATATCTTAAGTGAGGTTTCCTAAGGGAAAGCAGGCCATAATGACCAAGTTGGGTTTAGATTTACTTATAAAAGATACCTAAAGGCATTTAGAGGTCGTGATGAACCGAACTAGGTTCTGCAGATCCTATCTGATTCCTTTAACCCCTTGTGGGGCACAGGGCGTCTACTACACCGACTCTCCACCTGATCCGGTTCTGCGCCAACCAACGCCTTTTATTTGTGGCCACGATTTGTTGATCTGTGTAGCTTTCCTCTCGACGGATCTTCTCCATGTGTTGCGCGGTCGTCAAATTATGCGTCTTTCTTGGATGCCGTGCGGGTTCCAATCAAGAGCCTGTTGTGCGGTGTTGCTTGGCTCTTTTCTTAGTATGTGGTTTCTCTATTACAACTTTTGCCTGCGAATACTGGTGTATATTCTCAATTGACCTGTAAATCTGTATGCCTTTGTTGGTAATGACCTCCTGTTAAGGATGCGCTGGAGACACCGGTTGACAAAGGCTTGTAGCTTAGATGATATTTGACAGGTCAGTTTCCATGTTGAACAACCATGCAACAGAACAGATTTTATATTCGATTCGAAGATCCGGATTTTTGTGCGTCTGAAGAAGTTGTTATTATGCCATATGTCAGCAAGAGCAAGAGTATTAAATGCAACTCGAGCCTTGTTGATGCGAGTCTCTACATCAGCTTGAGCTCCGCCGTTTACTGTAACTATTCTTCCAAAATAGCAAAATGTATCAACTTGTGATATTTGCTGCCTGATAAATTTCATTTTGTCTCCTGGAGTCCAGGATGCTACTCTGCGAGCTGCTCTGCTCAGGACTTTGGACATTAGGGCTACCTGACTCTGTTTTTTTTGGATAGGAGACATACATTGTCGGTACAGTCCAAATGCATAAGGTGGTTTAAAAGTTTCCACTTAATCCCTCGCGATGGGTGGTCGTCTAGGGCACTGCTCGCGCGATCACAAAAGCAAAGGTGACAGTATGAATCCTTGCCTTAATCCATTCAGTACTTGGACGGACTCCTACAGTTTTCCCTTGTGTAGGATGTGACATTAGGCTCCTGCTTTTTAATGGTAATTATTTCTTCTGGGGCTCCTCTGCTACGTAAAGTTGTTCATTTATACTCGCGATCAACGTTGTCAAACGCCTTTTCAAAATAGACGAAGATTAGATGTAAATGGGAACTCCATTCGGTGAACTGCTCGATGATAATTTGGAGGGTGTTCGGCTAAATCCTTAAAAAAGTGGAGGACCAAATGCCGAACAGATGCGGAGTAAATGAGGGACGGTTTTATCTTCTTCCTAATCTTGGCAACTTTTTGTAAGAGTTTGAGTGCGCACAGAGTATGGAACCATTCATAAACGCAGATTTGCGCATCATCTGAACAATTCAGCTGAACAAAGTGTATTGCTGAATTATGCAGCTGCAGTGCAAACCTGCGTTTATGGATAGGCCCTATGTTAGCATGTCTGCGTATGAAAAGTTGACTCGAAATGATAATTTACTTCAGCGAGATGAACTCTTTCGACCGCTTTAGGTAGAAGATCGACCAGGTATGTTTATAATTTTTGCTTCGCAATCTTGATGAATGATTGTTGGTGAGTTATATCCGAGCCTCGTAAAATATTGCCGACTGTCGCTAGCTTATCAGATTTACAGTTAGCCATAATGTCACTACGCCCTGGAATCCATGTGAAGTGTACGTTAAGGCCCCCAGCCATGTCATCCGAAGTTGAGCGACATATTTCGTCATTATTAAAGGTTATTAACACTCCCGAAGGAGATTTAATACCAGCCTGACTGCTTGCGAAGTTACAGATGTCATTGAAAGACTTGGCTTTGTCCAGACATTCTAAAGATACCTTTATGACAATGTCTTCTACTTGGAAGACACTACAACATCCCGGCAAATGAAAAGAAATGTCTGGTCCAGGTGTTTAAAGTAGACACCTTCATCCACTTTACCATCGAATTGCGTTGAAAGAAGGCTTGGGGATGGCGCTCAATATTTTATATCTTACACTTCCGGCCAGAAATTGGAACGCCCGAGTCGGTACGTATCCAAGTCTGGAGTGAATTTAGCCTAATACCAATTTGCTTACCGAAGAGTTCCATCGGCGCTTTGTGGCGTTAGACGGCGTAGTTCCGAGAGCACCTGTGAGCAGTAGTTTTGCCGTCATCTGCGCTTTTTGATGGATCACATTTTCCAGTATAGGCCACCACACGATCACCCCGTATGTAAGTATAACACATTCGCCTCCACGCCCCATCTATTGTCTATTGATTTCTTGCACAGGTATCACGCAACTGTCGTTTTATGTACTCTTTCTTAAATGTTGGGCTTCCAGTTAACTTTTCTCTCCGGATCTAGAACTTTAACTTATCCACTGATTTAATTTAAATTTAACCCAATTCAATATTGGGGAGCTAATGGAAGGAATTATATGCTTCCGTGAAAAAAGTGTCAGTTTTGTGTTTTCCCGGTTTATCCCCAGACCACACTTGACACTCCAGGAGAATAGGTTCGACAGAGGATATTGGATCACCTCAGCTACTTGGGTGTTTCCCGAGATTAAAAGGGCAACGTAAGCCATAATTTTATGGAGTGTTCTTGATCCAAAAGTAGATCGTTGAGAACCAGATTCCGCAGAAGCGGTGAGAGGATCTATCTCTTAATATTTAAAGAAAGGATACCCAAAGCTAACTATTCAGACTAAAATTCTAAGAAAAAAGGGGCGAAATTCAATGCGATGGAGAAGAATAGGAAGAAAAATCAACAGTGAGACAATCAACTTTCCTTTAATGCTCCAGAGAGTAAACGTTCGGATAGATTGCGGAAACGTGAATAATTTTATGCCTTTCCCTGAGCTTTGTGTAACACAGATACTGCGGTATGTCCGACCCTGTTTAAATATTGAAATTATATTTAAGTCTATGCCTGATATGAGACTTGTAGATCAGCAGTAGGGTAGAAATATACATGACATAATTTGCCCCGCCCCAAACGAGAATTGTAGAAACATCGTTGTTTGATGATTCAAACATGCGTTCTCAGTTGATTTCTGTGAAGTTCCCACACGAAAATTCATTACAGAATCGTAAGGCAAAACTAGGATTGAAAGTCAGAGATATCCTAGAAGTTTAGCTAGTAGGATAGCATGCCAGACTCTATCAAAAGCTTTTAAAATATCCAGAGCGACGATAGTAGTAAGTCGTTGAGCGACAACCGCGAAAATAGAACTAGCGATCCCTGATAAAATGGAAATCCAAAAACTTAGATAGGGTCGAAGTTATGCAGTAGCTCTGTAGTTAAAGCTGCTGCGCACTTTTCCTTTTTGAGAGGAAGAACTAGGGGCGGTTTTCGAGACTCCCCTAGAAACTTCCCGCGTGTTTGTACCGGCTTTCGCACTGCAATGGAAATAAAAGATCGAAGATATTTGCGGTAAGTAGGAATTCGCAGAAAGCAGATTGGCTTTGTGCAATGAACCAGTATTAACTTTCTCATTATTAATAAGTGGTAGTATCGAAGAACTGGTAAAATTATTACTTGGGAACTTCGCGAGTGACCATACTTTTAGCTAAAAAATACTGTCGGTTTAACGTCCTAACAAAATTGAACTTAGGCCGACTAATCACTGATGTGCATGCATTCAGTACTTATCTATACATGCGTCGCAATACCACAATTGATATGCCTTAAAGGTTGCTTCTTTAATTTTTGTGATTACAGAACAGTCATTATTAATTGGTGTTATCGACAACCTAACCTTTTTAAATACAGGAATGGAATCGACCTTTGTCGATGCAAGACACAGATGAGGCAATTGACGTGATTTTATACAGAGGGTGAACAATGTCAGATCACAGAGTCATTACTTTTAACATTCGATGTAGGTCACGCAACAAACGTACACACAAACGGTTCAAGCTTTCTAAGAACACTGATAGAACGAAATACAAGGTGGTGTTCAAGAGAAGGCTGGAAACACTTGCACTAGAATACGCAAAAATCAGCTGAATGAATTGAAACAGTCTGTGGAAAAAGTCTATCGAAGGTCCTGCACTCCAACCGAAATAGAGGAAAAGAATTCGACCCTATGAAGGAGAAGTGAGATAGAATCTCTTAATAAGGAACAGTGCTATGAGAGGTATTGACCAGAAAGTTGGAAATAAATATGTCCCTAAAAAGAACGCTGAAGAAAACTCTACGGAGGAAAAAGAGGAAATAGAAGAAAGATCTCTGTTCGAGCATTAGGAGCATTTTTGAAGTTTTGCGGCCTCACAAAATGCTCCCGAATAATCCGAATGCCAGTCTTGAACTTGTTCGTGACAGTGCATGTAGAATAACGGAAACAAACGAGGTCGTACTGAAAAATCACTTTCCTGGAAGCTTTAAGACTGACATGCCTTGGCCCCAAAAAAACAGTGGGCAAACCAGTTGGAACAAGCTGAAGCAGAAAGGGTAGTGATATTGGAATGAGTAAGATGAGCAATAAAGTCGTTTCACCCATGCGAGATAGCATAATCAGATGGTAGATTTTCCGCCTTATTACAATGGGGCGCTGAATGCTTGGCACCAGGACTTAGAGGAATTAACATCGACCGTGTGGCAACTCGACCGTGAGGATCTTATGAGAGCGACGACCGAAATTATTTTTCACCGAAGCCGGGCTGAAAGGCTATACTAAGGCAAAATCTTTTAGACCGGCTAGCCTCACTTCGTTCCGATTTATTTTCCACATCGAGGAGACAACGTTGAAGGAATACCCATTAAATTAGAACAACAAGGCTTACTACTCTTTCAGCAAGAACACCAGGCTGTGCACATAGCAGAAGTAGAATTATCTACCAGAGGAATCGCAATGGCCACCACAGTGGGCATTAGCGAAGTCTTCGATAAAATACTACTCGGCAAACTAGAAACCACTCTTAGGAGGTGTAAATCTACTGCTATGCAAATGGATTGGCAATATGCGAAACCGCAGATTGCTTCATATCCGTAGGGATGGGTCAAAACTGCTAGAAAGGGTTAGCAGGATTTGTCCATCTCTGCTACTGTGGAATACAACTGTGGGCTGCTATTACATAAACTCGATAGCGAAGACACCTACAATGTGGGATATGCCGATGACGTTGAAATTATTGTTAGAGGGAAGTTCATAGACATGACAAAAGACTAATATCAGAAAGGCAAAAGGAATGGAGCAGTTTAGTCAGGAATTGGTGCAAGTAAGTCAGATTTTCCAGCTTTCACAGGGAAAGGAAGGTTTTAGACTTTATTACGCTAAAACATTTTGAAGACGAAATTAAAGTGTGATTCTAGAATAACCTGAAAAAGACATATTGAAGAAAAGGTTCTAAATGCAAGTAGAGTAGTACAACAGGGTAGTGGGGTGTGCAGGCATGCCCCACCTCACTAGATCTACAATATTATTGAAAGGAACATTCCTCGAAGCCTCAGTGATCTGGTGGGGGATATAGCCATACAGAAGTCAGTGAAAGTTAATTGAAGTAAGGTGCAAAGGCTGCCTTGAATGGGGATAACATTTACATTCCACACCACGTCAATACACAAATTCGAAATTGTTGCCGTTAGATTCATACAACAAAACAACAAAATAAAACGTATTTTATTGGTTCTGAAAATGAAATGTAAATGAAAATTTGTTGGTTTGTTTATTACGTAGTCAAAGCCCAGGGGACAACCCTATGATGCCTTTAGCATGACTATGCCCGGAAGGGAATTAGGGTTGGAAAATGAATGAAATCGAATCTCTTCGCCCAGAGACCATAGTGGATTTAAGTTTTTTTAAAAAACTCGATTTTCAGATTCAGATTCGTCACTTAAATTTGGGGAAGTACAACACGATATACCAAACTGAGATGCGCCCTATATCCGACCCTATCTTATGCGATGAATTGCTTAAAAGAGAATCAAATAATGATCTCGACAGTGAAAACTGGTTCATATAGACAAGCGAAAATGAAGCTAGCAACGTCATAATTTGCTGCCTGAAGGAGCATTGTGAAATTGGATCGGAAGACTTTAAAGTTATTGATGGCACTCTTGATAGGACATGGCAATTTCAGATTACATGTGAAGAAAATGGGACCTATTGCGATGACACTCGTATACTCGGTACATATAGCGAGCCAATAGGCGTCTGGTTCAAGAATCCCAGAGGGGATGGTAACAATAACAAGTTCAGAGGTTCGGGCCCGTAAGCGTCAGCGTCTTTAAAAAGGTCGACCTTCCCACGTCAAAAGAACGTTGGTGTTAGTAGTTTTCATGTTTTTGAAGCTACGAGGTAAATAGCGATACAGCCCAAACCACAGGTTGCTTAAAATATATTTGGTACTATCATGGAAAAGCAATTAGACCAGTCCAATTGTCCGAGATATTTATTAAATTCAACCCAATCGTTATTAAGTCGTCGGTGTAGTAAGTAAAATATCGGCCTTCCATCCCAGTCTGTAAAAAGAATTAACTAAGAAAGCACGACCGACTGCATGCGTGTTTCAACTCCAACCATTTTTCTGAAGATATATTCAATATTGTTGGAACGAAAGAAGGTACCCTTGTGATCCTCTTCACAAAGATTTCAATCCGATGAACGAAGGTTTCAATAGAATTTTGGAGCAAAGCCTGAAGTTAGTAAGGAAAGAAAAGAAGAATCCTTATATTAAAGAAATCAAGTTGCTTTAAAGACAGTTCCAGTTTATAAGAGATTGAAAGCATAATTCTTCTGATACTCAAAACGAAGGCTTCTTCAATGGCTTCCATAAAAATGACAGCTGGGACTAGTAGTCATATGGATAAAGGCTTAAAGAAAAAAAAAACAGTTCTTTCGGTCAAGTCAGTCAAGTTGCATCGAAGGCACCCTCAAAGGGTTATAAGCGGGAGGGCGACACTATTGCCACATTGAAAGTTCCTAGTAGGTACTCTTTTTGACAAAGTTAAGGCACTTTAATCTAACAGTTCAAAAAAGTAAGTGCAAAACACCGATTAATTCTGTGGTGCCCGAATAACGAAATATTCTCAAAACGAGAATATCATCATCAAAGAGCCTTCGGTGACTGTTACGCGTCTAGACGTCTCTTTAATTATTCCTACTTTACAAATAAAAGGAAAAAATGTAATGAAGGCAAAATTAAATTTACTTTCGAGTGTGCAATTTTTATTACGCGACCAGGGAGATCGTCGCGGTTGCCCGCAGTAATGACACAACCAAATAATTCATCAAAAATGCCCTCCACCATCATCAATGAAAGTGGAAAATGTAGAGAAGCATTTGAATTTTCATAGTACGCTCCTGGGAGCAATTTAAAACCACCGCATAGCATCTTTCGTCATCTTGTTGGATGGAACTTTTTAAGTTTTACATCGGGTAATAAACGCTTCCCTCCAATTTTCTTTAACATTTCTGTCCTATATAGTAAACGTTCTCTGAAATATTGGAGCTCGCCCCTATTGAGGCAAATAGAGCAGCAGCCCCCTCCCTACACCAGTATCGTTGTGTCTATCAACATTATTTGCTCCCCGAAGCTTTCATCATCTTGATGCCGAGGCCCCACATCCTTAACTCAACAACATAATTTTTTTATTTCAACATCTTTTATTTATCACACTAAAGTTTTAAAGACGGAAGTTTTATCTTTTTGGGATGATTATAGCGCCGGAAGCATCACTGTTGCCAGTTTTATTGATTTGCGAGTACTTTTGCTTGTAAGTTGTAAAACAACACGATTTTTTTTTCCATGGAAATCTACGCCACAGGCTTTTTGAGGGTTGCTTTTGATTACTTTAATATTTTATAAGAAATCCCTGATAGATTTTCCGAGAGAAGATTGGTGGTTGCAAGGTGGCATAGTTAAAAGAACAGTCAATGAAGGAAGCACTAATCGGGGGAATCAGATCAATATTATTTGCAATAATCTCGAAAAATTGTTATACAAAAGGATTGTGGATAGGATTGTGGATAGTTCTCACAAAATACTAGTTGGAAACGGCTTGGAACATACAAAGCACTACGTAATTTATGACGAAGTGCAAACAATTTTGCCTGACGATGAATCACCCCTTAATCGATATGCACACGCAATACCACCACGTCTGTGATGGAGCTGGAACAGGAATCGAATCTTTTAAAATTCATAGCATTCTAACCCCTTTGGACTACCCTTCAAATATATCGCTCTAAAATACCGCCCAGATCCATCTTTTGGAGGATTTAAGTCCCGCAGCATTGGCAAGAAGCTATAACTTATCGCATAAAGTGGAGTTTCACTAAGTAAGACTCTCCCCCATTTGGTACTTCAGGACCTCTTAATCTCAAAGACTAACCCTTGGTTCTGCCGCTCGCATATATGGAGCACGTTCATCTTCAAAGGAGAGATGTTATTCATCTCTTCATTATTTACAGGAGGATTTCCAGGCCATAAATTGCAATATTTTCGGAATTAGACGCGCAACTTATTCTGTCGGATTGCTCCCCTAGGAAATCGTTGTTGCCTCTTGACGCCTCGGCTTACAGTAGCACCACTTTCAGGCTTGGTCGCATTGTCTGAATCCGAAGTAGTCAACCGACAACAAGAAAGACGACGACGGCAACGACATGGTCATGATAGGAATAATTGAAAATTCTGTTCACGCTTTTTTCTATCGTCTCAATGAAGGGATGCTACTCGCTGAATGCTGGCACCGGCAAGTTTTTAAGAGATCGCATCAACACTTTTCTGCAAGAATTCAAAATCCTTGGCGGGACATATTTTCAGATAAGAGGTGATATTGGGATTTGTTCTGACACCTCTCACATGCTGAGCACAAAATAATGTCATTTTCAGTATGTTCGCGGCGACAATCTTTGAATAATTTATATTTTTGCCGTTTGTAATTTATTTTAAGTTTAGGTAAGTCTCTAAAGTTGTGTTTACTGTAGAGAACCTTTAGATAAGTCTTCGTTACGTTTTCTACTCAAGTGTATATGTAATCTATTGAAAAGCATAATTGAAGAGTTACTTGCAATAAATAAATAATTCTGGGTAAGTTATTGTGGTAAAACTGAAAGAAAACTTGAATTCTAGTGAAAGGTAAAAAAACGTGTAATCGCTAACATAAGACTCAGTGGCGGATCTACAGTAGGAGTTTAAGTTAAACCCCCCTCCCCCCTCTAATAAAGACCGTAATATTTCCTTTTCTTGTGGAATGTTTGGAAAAGATGTCATTGGTGAAGGTACTTTAATCAAAATACTGAATGTATAAATCTTTCATCAATAGAAACATTTGAACTTCTTGCCAGTTCAATCTTATTTTTCCCAAAATTTCACAAAATCTTTTTTGGTGACGTCAGCATACCAAATATTATTGTTATAGGTGGCTTACAGAAATACGGACGAACGGACAGACAAACTATAAAGCTTCTTTGTTCTTCTTCTTTCTTTACGGAACCCCAGGTCTGATAGGACCTCTAATGTTTCCCTGCTGTCCTTGGTCTAAATACCACTTGCACTGCACACAGAAGGAGATTCAGCTCTTCCTCTTAGCTGTTCTGGTCTGATTCTGAGCTGAAATAAAATACGAACTCTCCGGTTTGTCTCCGTTAGGTCGCTGTATCACTAGTTTGATTGAGATTGGTAACGAGGTTTGCTTATGAGACAAGCTTGTTCAAAGGTCTTATTCAGTGATTCAGTAACATGGCACACGGCAGATTTAAGGTATTGGGTACTCCGGATTCTAGCTGGGCATCGCTTCCTTAAATTATCCCCCAATATCCTGCCGAATTTCTTTCAATCAGTTTTCGTCACGTCCCTGAACTCTATCTCTCAATATTCTAAATTGTATAGACTCAATACCCTTCACAAGCAATCCCAGTGCAAAAAGGAGATGGAAAGCCGCCGGAATGATATCTGATGACAGGGCCAAATGGGCAATATTTATTTATTTATTTATTTGAAGATTCATCAAAGGCTGATTACTTAATAAAATATTAACATAACATAAAAAATATAAATTACAATAATTAATAAAAATAGCAAGGCCAAATAAATAATAATGCAGAATCACAAAACAACAAGAGAATATAATTTTTGGAGTCGGTCCTACGCTTAGAACTCACAAGTCTCCAAAACTGTTTAGGATCATTACGTAGAATTGCTTTCATTCTCTCAATATAGTTATTGTAAGAGGATTCAAAACTTAAGGTGAACTGATCACGTAAATTAGAATTAATATTAAAATCGCTCCTTGATAACCAGAATCGCTCCCTAGATGACTTAATGGGCGATCAACCCAACGGAGATCAGGATTACTTGATCGAGCAATAGGAACATATTGCGAAACGAAGCAAACATATCATCATAACGAAATATAGTAAAAAGAGTTTTTTTTTTTAAAAGCAAAGTTCTATTTGTTGTTACTTTGGAAACTAAAACATGAAAAATAAATTTCTCCATTTACAAGTACTACTTTTCTGAATATTTCCCGCAATAATAATAAGCTATTCTCTTAGTCTTACTTACAGGTGATTGAACCTTCGTCTCGTTTATAGCATCAATATAGCAAGGCCTTTTCGCAGTCAATTTAGTACGTGTTTTTGAAGAGCTAACTCGACTTAAGGCGACGTAGACTTGGCTTATAGCAAAGAGCTTAGGGCCGAGATAAATTGCAGCATATTTAGCACATTTATAAAAGAGATGTTTTAGTTTTTTAAGCTAAAAATTATGTGACTGTTTTTCATTTTTATTATTGCGTCGTTCTTATTTAAAAATCTAAAACCATTCGCCATCTCGAAGCGTCCGCCAAATTAAGATTAAAATGACGTCACAAAGTTTATCGTATTTCACTTGTCAAACCATTTCATTTGATACCCATGTCAAGGTTGGTGTAAAGTGAAAGGTGATCCTTGGGGCATCCGCCATATTGGATTTAGAATGACGTTACGTCGCTTATCGCATTTTACTCTATAAACCCTTTCATTTGGTACCCATGTCTGGGGGTTTGTGATGGAAATGGTAGCCTTTTTAGGGCGTCCACCATATTGTATTTAGAATGATGTCACGCAGTTTATCATATTCTACTCATCCAATCTTTTTTTTTTATATATGATTTTGCCACAGCACAGCCTTGGCAGGAAAGAAATTAAGGATGAGGGAAATGGGTTAGGAGGTTGAGTGAAGGAGGTGTCGATGTACGCCCCGTTTGAAAGTTTCAGGCTCATAAAACGAGGGAAAAACAAAAGATGATAAACTGTTCCACATTCGTGTTGTTCTGCTTAGAAAAGATTCCCGAAATTTGACGGTACGTCCAAATTTGACCTGGACAGTATAGGGGTGGGAGCGACTTGTAGATTTTGTATCGCGCGTTGTAATGAGTCTACAAGGAATCAGGCTACTAATTTCGTTAGAACAATGGCCATGGAAATAGCGATAGAAGAGCGAGAGACAACCGACATTCCGTCGATGCTCCAGAGAGTCAAGGCCCTCAGAGATGGAGGAATCGCCAATAAGTTTAATAGCCTTACGCTGGACTTTGTCTAACGCGGACAATGCGGTGTGTCCTGCCCCTGCCCAAATATGGGAATTATATTTAAGTCTAGGCCTAATGTGGGACTTGTAGATCAGAAATTGTCGGTCCGTAATATTTTACTTGCGATTATTTATCATTTAAACAAATTTGCCTTGCTAACAGCAAAAAGAAAGGAAATGCTGAACAATGTTTTAAGCAAAACAAATTCCAATAGACGTCTCGTTCTGAAAAGAATCATTGATATAATAATATTTATATCTAAGCAAGGCATCGCTTATCGTGGAAAATGTGAGGCCTTGTACTCCTTTAAGGATATCGATGAGGGTCAGAACCAGAATGACGGTGACTTTTTAGATTTAGTTGTCCTGTTATCGAGGTACGATCCGGTTCTGAAGACCCATCTATCCGAACCCATTATCGACAGTAAAAAAAGAAGAGAGTCAGGAAAAGGTAAAAGTAGAAATAGTATCGTAACCTTCATTTCTAAAAACATAATAAATAAATCAATGAATATATGCGCACGTGAAGTCAAATAAGAGATAGTCAAAGAAATCCAAGAGGCGAAATCTTTTGGCCTTAATGTTGATTCTTGTCAGGATGTTGACGTTATCGATCAGGCTGCAACTTGCGTTCGTTATGTTAAGAATAGAATCCCACAAGAGCGGGTGGTCAGGATGGTGCCGGTACGGAAATCAACAAGCGAAGCTTACCGATCACTAGTAACCTCAGACTTAACTCAGTTAGGTTTGAATGTGCAAGACCTTATCAGCGTGTCTTTTGATGGTGCAGGAAATATGGCAGACCGATATCTTGGTCTTCAAGCTATACTGAGAGAAGCAGTGCCAAACTTAATTTTCACGCATTGTTATGCGCACGTTTTGAATTTGGTCTTGGCAGGCGCCACGTCAAGCTGTACTGAGGCAAAGAATTTATTCGGACTCTTGGACTTTATAAGTGTGTTTATTCACGAATCATTTAAGCGCACCTCTGTTTGGGTGGAGAAAATGGCGGAAATAACAGCTGATAGAGACGAGTTGAGACGATTGTAGAACATAGGGACATCGAGATGGTGGGCCAAGGACAAAGCCTTGATCACCATCATGGAAAAAACTCGATACGTTGCATTGATAAAGACCCTATGTGTCATAGCTTCATTTAGCTTCATTTCAAGCAAAGGTATTGATGGATTCCTTTCTAAAATTTGAAACTATTCTCACAGCCATAACATTCAAGAAAATCTTCGATTTCTCAACCCCGGTAAGCCGATATCTCCAAGCTCCTACACTAGACTACCTTACAGCTTGGGGACTTATTAAAAGTTTGGGAAATAATTTGGGGGAAACAACTAGATTTTTTTGATGCCATTTTCAGTACTGCAAATTTATTCGTATTCCGAGTTCAAGAATTAATTCAAGCCAAAAACATTGATGTAGAAATACAGACTATGCTGCCCTTACAGAGAACATCTAGGAAACCGAAATATCACGATGAGTTATGACAGGACGAAGTGGCACTACTATCAGCGGACCCAAAGAGATGCTTTACAATAACCACGTACAAAGTCATTATCAACAATGCCTTAGTAAAAATTGATGAAAAATTCAACTGTAACGAGCATTTAATCAAGAATGCCGGTTGCTTGGATCCGAAAAACTTCAACCAAATTGACAAAAACGGAATTCCTAAAAGTGCATTATATTCAATCGCATCAATTGCCAACGTCAATCGAGAACTGTTTTCAAAGGAACTCGAATCTTTTTCAAAAAGTTTTAATAAATTTTCTAAAACTATTTATGACGAACACGTTCCACCTACGCAGAAACACGCAAATGATTCAGATTCTCAGAGCTTTCTCTCTCTGAGAGAAGGAATCAAGGAAGCGATCGGCGAAGATAGTTTAGAATTAGATCAAACAGTAAAGACTGCTGTTTGTTTATCTCGAAAAGGTTCGAAGCCTCCCGAAGTTGCATATTGTGTAATTCTCACAATCTCGTTTACGCAAGTAACTTGCAAAAGACGAGGCTTCGCTCTCTACAGGGGCAGGAACTGCTGGCCTCGTTGATTATCCGAAACACAGAGTCGGATATCATCAAAGATGACGAGAACAGCAGCTTTTACGAACGAGCTATAGATAATCTAGCTGAAAAAAATGTTGATGGGCTAGTCAATAAAGAAGATAGGTTCCAGTTAAACCGCCTATAGCCTACGTACGCTAGCTTGTTAATAATTAGATGAAAACATTTTACATGAAAACTTTTGTCTTTTAAAATATAAACTTCCAAAAACTCTTGCCAAATTGACTATCATTGTTATCTGGTTCGTTGGTTGATCTGAGGGTCACCATAATCTGCACTGATGATCCCAGGCGGACGGCGGGCCCTTAAAATCATAATGCCCCCTGGGCCCCTTTGGCCCAGTCCGACCGTGCAAATTCATAAGATACCACTTTAATTTACTCTTTTTTATTTCGAAATATGATTACTACGCACGCTGTGGCAGAAGCGTTACATCTGCATTACAAGTAATGCATTGCATTTAGTTAGACGTAACATATAGTTTGCTGGATAGTTTCTTTTACGATGTGACCGTGGCTTCGGGAACAACTGTTTGATGCGTTATCATGTCTTTGTTCGGAAGGGAATTAGGGTAAGGCGAATGTGGAAACTTGAATGTTTTGTTTTTGCTTTGCTGCGACATAGACAACAGTCCAGAGACGCAGTGGATTTTTAAATAAAATTTTGTTTTTTAAAAAACCCACGGGGAGAAACCATGAAGAGAAAGCCACCTGGAAACCATGGCATGGTGAACGTGCCGCTCAACCAATTAATCCAACTTAGTTTAAGCCGAAGCCGAAGCCAATTAAAATAAATGAAAGGTCCTTTTTTAACTTATGTCCCAATGAATTTTCAAGCGAATTCTTTTTGAGGTTTTGTGAAGATACTTCCCCTCTGAGAAACTTACCTACATCAATTCGTCTCTAAGGGTCCATTCCTGAGGTACTCTGGTCTTCTTCATCAAATGCTGCAAATTTTGCTGACTTAGTAGTGCAGAATAACAACTTAACAACCACTTAAAAATGGTTCACAAAAATATTGTACCCTCAGTTTTTTCATTATCTATTCATATGTGTCTCAGCCCACTGAGGATCCGATCCTGAAGACCCTTGAATTGTTGGTTTTAAGACTACCAAATTTCTAGATTCTTATATTTTTCAATGATTTAATAGGCATTTTTACACTGGACTTTGAAGAATCCACCACAGTAAGTGAAAAGCCTTTGACTAACTCAATTTTGCGCAATTACTCAACGTGGTATCTTCAAACGCGTCACACCTTAACACCCCACCGAAACTGCATAGATCTATATTTAACTTTGCTGTGGGAATATTTACAATCCCTTCCCAGAAATCAGTAGGTGTTCTGTTTCATAAGTTTACTTATGTAAACAAGACGAACATATGCAATATGCGAGAATGTGCATATAAACATTCCCGCCAAGTCAAAAAGCTGTATACGCCACATCTCACATTTCAAATCAATTTGTTTTTGTGACATAGTGTCGCGCATAGTATGCAAAATTCAAGCAGCAATGATAAGACCAGACATGCTTGCATCTGGAAATTCTTTCACTCAGCGAGTGGTCCCGATTATTGTAAAACAGACGTCAAAAACCGCACTTGGACGTGATCGTATGTGGTAAGCCGATCTCTGGTACTATGTTCGCGCAATTATTCCTTGACTATGTCAATCTCTTCAAACTGACTAAAATAAATATAATACCAGAATAGCATTCCCAGGCTACCAGTTGCGTCACTACGTCTTGCTCTGCAAATTATTTTCAGCCGCCCGTGCATGTCGTGCGTGATTTTCCTTTCGATGAAATCTGAGACTGTCCAGTAAACCAAACAAAAATCACGCAAGTAAAGGTATCCTCCTTGCTGGCTGCTGATTATATCCATGCTTGTCTGTATCGGGCAAACACTTAATGTTCATTCTTGAATTGCTGAGTCGTCTGGAAGGTAGATAAGAACAGAAAGCGGTGGATAGTTTGGTCCTAATGAAAACTGGACTTTTCGTATGAACCCCCTGCGGGCGTTATGCTGCTCTTCTTGGTGGTTCCATTTTGGCCAGGTCTACACGTAATTTGAAACCTGGACTCGGATATCGCCGTTTCGAATCTTTAATGCATTTGGTCTCTGCAAAACCAATCGAGTTATTAATAAATTTACTGATAAGCGCGACAGAATTATGAGTTTCTGCTGTTCACGAAAATTAATTACCGCACGAGCATGCTTCAAGCTGAGAAGGCTGGCAGTTTCTAGCTCTCCAGAAGTGAACAAATCTTGAAATTTTTAACTTATGAGGCGATAGAGGTTTTTTGAGTTTTGCTTGTTGGAAAATATCTTAAAAATTTATTGCTTAGCTCTTGTGTCTGGCAAAAGTATTTATGTCTGGAATGCACGTAGATATTCGTGTTGAAAAAAATATTTTCTGAACTACAGGGATTGGATGCCTGAAGACGCTAGTAGTAAAAATATTCAGGATAGAGAAATTTTGGCAGCTATAGCGTCGTAGATGTGACAAGGATTCATCATATCCAGACATGTCGTCTACAAAATCGTGTTTAAATCTTTTTGCTTTATTGGACGACGTTCAAGGACTAGTTAGTAGCTACGTGCTACAGAAGACAGTCTTTGAATGCTACGATCGCATAGCACTTTGCAGAACAGTTTAAATTTGTTGCGCTTAATATAATCAGAAAAGGATTGACTTAATTAAGATCATATGCCTTCCCCAAGTTTTCTAATATTAATAACCTTGACCTCCCCTAAATGTCTTTACAGTAGTAGAGGGAAATTCAACCCTACATCAACATTGATAGACAACATTTTTTGTATTCTGAAGTAATTCTGATTTCTTTTTTCAACTAAACATCACTTCAATGTCCTTTCCAATTCGGTTGGTTATCTCATAATAGATTCAGTGTATATGCGGAGGAGAGGCCGACAGATAAAACGAGAAAATCCCTCGTTTTACTAGACTGTTGGAAGACAATCTAACATTTGATAAATTCTCGGTAAGTTCCCAAAATTGTCCATTTCTTTGGACAGGGAAAATTTGTTCTTTGTCGTAAATTTTTAAACGGTAACCGTTTCCCCATTGACAGCACTTTTCTACCGCGAAGTTATCACCATTTTTGTGTGCTTTTTGTAGATTTGTATGTAACAAAATGGAAGAGAAAGTTTTGCCGTTTAGATGACTAATGAAACATTTATTTCAATCCAACATTTGTTATTAGGAGATGGAATACTTGTACCCCAGTACTAGACAGAAAACATCTCCATAAACGAACTGAACTAAGAATAAAGTTGCAGTAGATTGAACATTAAAGGTTTACAAGGGAACGAGGGAACAAGAAGAGAGAAAATGAGACAGAGAGAGACAAACAAGGACGGAAAGTGACAGAGAAAAAGAGAGGAAGAGGGAGACACCGCGAAAAAGGAAGGACTACCTGCGGATAACGATGAAGCAATCAAACAATTTTATGAATTGTGCGTGATAAGATATAACTTCTTCAAAATAATATATATATATATATATATATATTTTTTATTTTTTTTAGGAAGGTGAAATGCTGTATGCACGCTGGGTACCCCTTCCCAGCAGTGTCGGACTCCTGTGGCGCAGTTTACTGACTAAAACACCTCCCTTGCTCTACGGACACTACCCTGGAACCGTTTCCCACATTACTTCAAGCTAGGTCCTTTCCCTTAGCCCGGTAGGCGACCATCTCGTCTGCGGCGGCCTGCTCGTCTAGGTCTTTCTTTTTCCTGCGCAGAACATCTTCAGCGTACCTGACTGTCCCCATTCCAGGTTTCTTCGTCGGCGATCATGCCTTGGACTATCGTGTCCGGGGAGACCGCTGCTCCTCTTTCGGCAGCCCATCTCTGACACTCAAAGAAAGTGTGTTCTGCGGTGTCCGTTTGGCCTGGGCAATAGAGGCACTCCGGCGACGCTACCTTTCCCATTCGGTGAAGATACGAAAGTA
Source organism: Leptarthrus brevirostris (assembly GCA_964036015.1). Lineage (NCBI taxonomy): Eukaryota > Metazoa > Arthropoda > Insecta > Diptera > Asilidae > Leptarthrus > Leptarthrus brevirostris. The sequence goes on from OZ038373.1 coordinate 16,676,779, forward strand.
CCCGTGACCACTCAGGAGTTGGATTAGGTAAAAACCTACCTCTCCATGCCCTCTGTCGATCCAGAGGCCCAGATCACTGATGAGCTTCGCTGTCCATCGTCCCCTGTTCTCCTCTCTCTATCTTTGTATCCACCTTTCCATGGTGTAGGACCTTTCCTCTCTGCGCACAGTTGCCTTGTCCATTTCTGCCTTCCTGAGATAGGTCGCCCTTCGTTCCCTGGCGAGCAGGTCGATGGGAACGACCCCTGCAATCACCAGGACGGCCGGTTCGGAGACAGTGCGGTATGCTGAGACGACTCTCAGGGCTGCGCGTCTTTGTACCTGGCCAAGTCTCTTCCGATATTGTTCCTTACTTAGTGCTTCCGCCCATACCTCCGCACTATACAGTAGGGTTGACTGTACTGCTGTCATCAGGAGGCGGCGTTTGCTCGAGCTTGGTCCTCCCACGATGGCTATCAGCCTGCTGAGGGATGTGACGTCCCTGGCTGCTTTGTCTGCAGTTTCCTTTATCTGCTGGAAGAAGCTCATCTTGGTGTCAATCGTAACGCGGAGGTACCTCACCGATGGTCTCAATTGTATGGTCTCCTCTCCGACTTGCACTGGAAGGATGGTCGGGATTCTCTTTTTGGTCATCCAGCTATTTACGGCTCGCATCACCTGGTTCAACTTTAGCTGCGCCTGTCGCGTGTTGCTATCAGTGCAGCAACATCGTCCGCATACCCGACCAGGGACGTCTCTTCGGGCAGTTCGATTCGTAGCAGACTGTCATAGGTGGCGTTCCAGAGATCCGCGCCTAGTATCGATCCCTGTGCTGCCCCCGACGTAATTCTCCTTTTTCGCTGTCCTTCCTTAGGCTCGTACAACAAGCATCGGTCTTTCAGATAGTCGTCCACTATCCGTAAGAGGTATCTCGGCACTTGGAACGAGCTCTCTAGCGCTTCCAGCATTTTCGCCCATCGCGCGGAGTTGAAGGCGGTTTTTGACGTCTAGTGTTACCAAAAGCACCACTCTACGCGAGTAGCGGCTGTGGTCTTCGGCTTTCCTGACCGCCTCGATAACCTCCAAAATTGCATAGCCCACCCCTGAAGTTATACTGTCTCGGCGAGAGATCGCCGGCGTTTCGGATTGCTGATGTAATTCTCGCCCTGATGAGCTTTTCGAAGATCTTTCCAGCAGTATCCCAGACCGATTTGAAGCCTGAACCATTGAAACGAAAGAAGTGATAATCAAAAAGAGTAACAATTTCTGCAAAAAGTACGATTGCCAAAAGTATTGATATTGCCTAACCTCAACGTATTTATTAGGCGAAAAGCGTATTTTCCTGGAAAAATTGTGAAAATCGAGGTAAACCTATGACTCTTAACTCTAACGTGCAGTTCGCCAAAATGATTCTTTAACATGTTGTGAGACCTAGGGCGTCTACTACACCTACTCTCCACCTAGTCCGGTTTTACCCTAATGCCTTCTACTTTTACCCCGACTTTCTGATCTGAGTTTCTTTCTTTTATAGGGATCTTCTATACGTCTCCTATGGTCATCCAATTTGGCGTCTTTTTTTGGTTCCGTGCGGGTCCCGAATTAAAGCCTGTGTGTGGCCTTTCCGTTGCTACTTTTATCTTTGAACGCCGATATCTTTCCCGTCTTGCCATGTGCATATACAAATGTACGTCTTCGTTGGTAGAAGGCTTACATTTCATTAGACACGTCACTTTCCATGTTGATCACTCGAGCCTTGTTGATGCGAGTCTGTACATCACGTTCAGCTCCGCCATCTGCTGTACCTATGCTTTTTAAAGAACAAAACTCACTTACATATTATATTTCCTGCTCTTCAAGATAAATTTAATCTTATCTCGTGCGGACCAAGCTCAAAAGTTTTGTTTTATTAGCATTGATCTTAAGCCCTCGTTTGCGACCATCCTTGTCGAGTGTACTTTTAATGATGAACAGTCAACTTTTCGTGACGGTTTCTCTTGCAGCGATAGCATTAGTATCCCCCGAATTACCATAAAGCGATCGACATAATGGAGGTCCCCGTAACATCTAGTGTTCGTCGATTTCAACAAAGGGTTTGACAACGTTGATCGCGAGTATAAATATATGGGTAGCTTTACGTAGGCGGCATCACAGAAAAAATATCAGCGTCATCAAGGAGTCCTCGTCAGGATATCAATGTCATATCCTACACGAGGGAAAACTGTCGGAGCACTTCCAGATATTGAATGGAATGCGAGAATGATGCATACTGTCACCTTTGCTTTTCCTGATAGTCATTAATGACGTATTGTGCAGCGCCGTAGATGACCACTATCGCGAGGGTTTAGATGGAAACTTTTCAATCACCTTACGCACCTGGAATATGCCGACGATATATGTCTCTTATCCAACAAATAGAGTAATAAAACCCTAATGTTCGAAGCCATAAGTTGTGAAGGTCGCAGAGCAGCGCTTAAGATTAATGCTGCTAAAACCGAACTTATGAGCTTGGGATCCAGGAGGCAAAACAAAATAGGACAACTCGATAAAATTTTCTATCTTGGAGGCATAGTTACAGCAGACGGCAGAGCTGAAGCTGACGTACAGGCTCGCATCAATAAGGCTCCGGTTGCATTTAATACTCTTGCTGAGATATGTCGCAATAACAACTCCAGAAGCACAAAACTCCGAATCTTCGAATCGAATGTAAAATCTGTTATGTTGTATTGCTCGACATGGAAAGTGAGCTTGCAAATATCATCTATGCTACACGAGAGACTATTAGCCTTTTGGAATGAAGGGAGGTCGACAGGAGTCTTGTCATATGAATAAAATCTTTGAAGCTAGTATATTACAATTGGAATCAAAAAATGTACTTTCAAAGAAGTCACAGTTAGAAGTCAAGTAGACAATCATAAGACGATCATTGCTTTCACGGTCGTCTAGGCACACCGTAGAGTGGTATCGAGTATAGTTGCGCCTAGAATTTGGAAATTTCCAAAATTTCTTGGGCTCAGCGTATACGGTTTGTTTATTTCTATCTAAGAAATCAATATAAGAAGCCTCAAGAGAAGACCGAAACTGATCGCACAGATTATAATAAACCAAGTAGTCCGAATGAATCCTTGAGAAACAGAACCTCTTCCAAGCCTTACTTTTAAAGTTTTTGAAGTGTTTCGGACACCTATTGAGCCAGGGCTGAAAAGTACCCAAATTATTGGATTTAGAAATAGAAACACAGTCTGCAGGACATCTTAACAAAATATCGTAAAAAGATTTCACAACCTTATCAATGTCACGCTCATTCAGAACACCCAGCTAATCTCGTTAAGTTTATAGAGATCGGCCTTTTTAAAGTTATAACACTATTTAATAGAATCAAAAGAAGTTAATGTTACGGGATCGAATCAGTTAACTATATGAAGGGGTGGATAATGATGGGATTCAGGAACGAGAGGCGACAGGCACCGCCTTACAAGAGTTCCAGAGGCCTAAGAAGAGAACGCTAAGTCCAAAAACCTGCCAGAGTCATTGACCACACTACTGTCCTGCGACTATCCACCGGAGGCAACTCCAACAAAAGCCGTTGACAGGAATACGCATGCGGGCGGCATGTGTACCACAAAGGCAGTGACCCGTTATAACCAAAGTGATATTACGGAGATTGCGGCGGCTTCCCTTCAGTAAGAACGGCGCTCTCTTTTCACTCCACTCTGGCCATATTATCCTTAATATGTTGCAGGTTGTCAGAGCGATTCACCTGCGCTCGGTGAGCTGAGGAGCTTTTAGGTCGATCTCTCTTTTTACTGAAATTAGAGGCCTTCCGATTGATCTGTTTATTTGTGCAGCGTCCAACTGCGAACCTTCTTCCGTCAGAACACCAGCCGTCTCGTTACCAGTCATATCGCTATGACCGGGTTCCAACAGAGAATCACCCTGTGTAGAGTCCCCAAGCTTTGGAGACCGGTCCGTCATCTGCGCACGAGCAGTGGTTTGATCGTGTTTGAATCGACCACATTAAAGGCCGCTTGACTATCGCTATAAAAGAATATTTCACAGCAGCGCGACAGCAGTACTCTTGTCACGTTGTACGCTGCAGTGGTCCGGCTGTAGATACGAGTTTTGTATGCTGAGGCGATCGAAGAAAACTTTCGCTCCCACCCTGGTCCTCACTTTTGAGATATCCGTGAACCGTATACTCGGCATTGGCAGCCACTGATAACCTTCCCACTCTTTCCTACTAGGAATTCTAGTAGAGATAGCTTTTCCGAAGCTTATTGTAGAAACATTACAATCAGTGCTTTCATGCAGATAATCTCCTGAGCATCCTGCTGTGTCCGTAGTCCGAAGTTTACCAACTGTTGGATTCCTTCAGACTAACGGCATTTATACTCTACATCTACATATACTCCTGCCGTGGAGGTCCAGTGGGGGAAGATGGAGCAATGTATCCAACGCGGCGGTTGGTGTTGTACGTATTGCTCCAAAGATGCCCAAGCAGGCGGCCCTTTAAATTTTGGTGAGCTTCTTTAGGTTACAGTTTCTTTCAGGAGCGCCCCACCAAGCTAGGATTCCGTTAGTCAGGATAAACTATACGGGGAATAATTCCTGATTTCTTCCCTAGATTTTCTTGCAGGCATAAAACGCTATCACGTGCTCCTCAATGTTGATGCCGCAGTTTAGTTTGAAATCAAGAATGATTCCCAAATATTTCACCTGCGTATTTACCGTTAAGGTTCTGCCCCAAAAGTTTGGGTGGTTCAAAGAGTTCGATTCGTCTTCTCCCTGTGAACAGCACCACTTTAGTCTTCTTTGGTGCTTAATAACTTCCCTGATTCTGGTATCACCAGGTAGTCCGCGTAAGCCACCACTTTTATTTCGATGCTCTCTAGCACTCTTAGAACTTTATCAGCAACTAACATCCAAAGTAAAAAGGATAGAACGCCGCCCAGTGGAGCACCCCTAAATCTACTCTCACAGTCACGTGGTTTCCCAGTTTGCCATTTATCTGTCGGCTGCTCAGCATTGCCTGGATCCATTGACAGACATAAGAGTATACTCCGTTAGATCTTAATGCAGCGCTGATACCTTCCTTAAAGACACCGTCTATATCCTTAGCCATTATGTCCCCATTCATCCCCGCCTTGGGGATGAAGATCACTTGACCTGTCGCCATGCATGGGGGATATAGGCGTGAAGTAAGCATCTGGTGGAATATAAGCTGTGGCGACAAAAACGATTGTATGAGGGAGCCAGAAAAGGCAATATATCGTGCCTAATAGTTTTTCCTAAGGCAGTATATCTTCTATCTTTCGGTTTCATAGATATAACTGCCATCAATTTCCATATATAAATTTTATGAAAATCTGAAATTGAACTGCATTTATAGTCAATAATTGCTTTTGCATGTGCCTGTAAAGGTTATAAACTAAACAAGCAAAGGTCTCAGATCACTTATGTTTACCATTAAGTAAGTTCACCTGTAACAATCGTCGAAAGAACCCTAATCACATGATTCAATTTAAAGTGTTCCAACAAGAAGTTATCTCAATTGTTAACCAGAAAAGCTCATACAACTCCGTCTGCCTTAAATTTTTTTCTTATCCTCGCTTTGTTTCATTGCCAAGGAGCCAGGCCAATGATACATCACCGAATGATTGCACAGTCTGTTTCATTTAATTAGAGACCATTCGTGAGCATTAATAGTGGCTATGAAGCGGCTTACTAACACGAGTAACGAAGGGCACGTAGCATTTATCCTGTCGCCATACCCCAGCCTCCGACCGACCGACCGACACCGATAATACAAGCATCTATGTCCGGCACGACTCGGTCTATATCTCGTCCAAGACTCCAGAAATCTTTGGACGAAAACTTTTCTTGTTAATTTCTTTCACTTTCTTAGCTTTTCTAGTCTGGCGGAATTGTTTCTCATCTTTTTGCCTCTTAGCACATTCACCCTCGCCCAAAACAACATCTATCTTGCCTCCGCGTCGTAACTTCTTATAGCAGAGAAACATGGCTTGAATGACTTACAGAATTATTGTCTCACTATTGTCGCCTTCGTGGTTGTATAAGACCCACGGGTATTTGGGGGTGTTGACGATGCAATTCTTTTCTTATTGTTGTCATCGTGTACTTTCTGTCGTGGTTTATTAGAAGACGCCATCCTGGGAAATATTTCACTTACTTCAGCTGTTCATTGTGTAATTGCAGTAGTTGGAGCTGGATGCTGAGGCTTTTGCAACAAAGTGAACAATGTGAGAGTGAAACTCTGGGGAATTGGATAACTCAGTGGAAAGTAACTCCACGAATAGACTGTAATTGAGGCCGATAATTAAGGTTTAGTTAAGTGAGTTGGATTTCCGCAGATTTAGGAGGGGGAGGTGTGGGACTGTAATTGCAATACAATCTGGACAATGTTTTATATAATATGTTCTCAAATTCTTAAAGTATATTGCACTGAACTTTTTTCTTCTTCAATTTATAAATGTAAAGGAATGTACAATCTTGATAAAAGTTTTTCCTATAAAATTTTCTTAAATCTGTAAGGGTATGTACCTACAATTTTGCTTAAAAAATTTTCAACACATTCCAAATAAATTCTTCCACCATTTCAATTACTTGGAAAATTTTCACGGCAAATCGAATTTTTCGTAGTTTACCTGAGCTAACAAGTTTAAATGTAGATGAAGAAAATTTTCATGTTTGCTTGAAGCAGAAGCGTAAAAGTTGCACAGCATACCCTTAGCCGGATTCGCCTCTTGGTGCTATCAATACCAATTAAATAATTTTCCAATATCGCAGAGAAAATTTCTTTTTTCAGAATAACCTCCTGTTGGGAAGCAAGATCAACATGGAGCAAGCTCAAGAGAATCATCCACAAGGATATTGCAATGTGCATTGAACTAAAAATGTTTACGGGTAGGAAATGACTCCAGTTAGACGAAAAACGAAAAAAAAAGTTTTGACTTACTTGGTAATTCTGATTTAACTAGGAAGTTAAGTAGCAGTACTGAGATGCAAACGCCAAAGACGACATTTCCCATTTTTCATTATTGCCGGGATGTTGATATTTTTTCTGGATGGCGGGAAAGCCTCGCTAAACTCATTGGTACTTCGGAAGTCTGAATCTTTAGCACTATTAATGAAAAGTGAATTGGAAAGACGGTAAGATGTCGAAAGCAGAGCAACGACTTCTGAGAATTTTTCTTTTCAGAAAGGTTATTTTACTTATTTGGTTTTGTTGTCTGCTGATCCGTAAAATACTCTGCGTTGTATTACACTTTTCTTTCAAAATCGTGTTATAACCTTTGACGGGGTTTAGTTTTAACAAACTCAGAACCCCCATTCAGAAACATGTAGAAATAAGAACCGATTATCTTGTACATGATTTTATTTAAATAGCTTTTAAACAGTTCTGGAGCTCGCGGAAGCCCGTATAGGAAATTCTATCGAGAGGCCCTTGGTTTGCTTTAGGTTCTTAAGTTTAAGGTGGTAAAAAAAAACCAGACCTGTTACAAATTAACTTTTCTATATTTAATGTGGGTAAATTTAGACATAATCAATTTCTCTGAGCAAATCATATGTAGTACAACATTTCAAGAATCTTCTGTTAAATTGTTGGGTAGAAACATTGTGAATTACGCGACTGACAGGAAATCTTCCTATACACAAAAAAAAAAAAGATACTTTGAGGTGATCATCATAACTCATTACTGGATCATATGTTGACAAAAAATATTAGGAGTTGGAATTAATTCGTAGCGTTTTACGAGAGATGACGTAAGTAGGACAGTATTTCGTTGTTACCGACAGTAATGTATTTATCTTGAAACAGTTATCATTGAACATCATTTGCTGTACATAACCTCTCTTTGAATCGTAATTAACAATACTTTATAATTTATTAAATATGTCAACATTTGTGCCGAATAAAGTGTTTTTCCGGGGAGTTTTACTTCATTATTTTATTATGAAAAAAAGTGCTGCTGAAGCTCATCGTATTTTAGTGGAAGTTTAAAGTGAACATGCTCTAGCTGAGCAAACATGTCAGAAGTGGTTTGCACGTTTCAAAGCTGGTGATTTCGAGTTGGAAGACAAGGAGCGACCTGGCCAGCCGAACAAATTTGAAAATAAAGAGTTGGAGGCATTGCTCAATGAAGACTTATCTCAAACACTTCAAGAATTGTCTACATCATTGGAAGTTGACTTATCAACGGTAGGAAAACGTCTCAAAACTTTAGGCATAATCCAGAAGGAGGGACATTAGGTCCCATATGAATTGAAACCAAGCGACATTGAGAGGCGTCTTTTGACATGTGAATTGCTGCTTCAACAGAAGGAAAGAAAAGGTTTTTTGCATCGAATTGTCACTGGTGATGAAAACTGGATCCATTACGACAATCCGAAGCGCAGAAAGTAATGGTTTAAGCCCGGCCAACCATCAACATCAGTGGCAAAGCGAAATATCCATGGGTCTAAGCTCCTGCTGTGTATTTGGTGGGCTCAGAGGGTGTGATTTATTGTGAATTGCTGAAACCGAAGGAGACCATAACTGGGGATCGCTACCTACTGCAATTGATGCGATTGAGTCGTGCGATCAAAGAAAAACGACCGGAATACTCCGAAAGACACGAAAAAGTCATTTTGCTGCACGACAATGGTCGTCCGCACGTCGCAAAACCGGTACTAACGTACCTAAAAACACTTAAATGGGAAGTCCTACCCCACCCGCCGTATTCTCCAGATATCGCTCCTTCAGATTACCATTTGTTTCGTTCGATGGCTCATAGTCTGTCTGTCACTTCTTACGAAGAGTGTCAAAAATGGGTCGATTCATGGATTGCATCAAAAGACGAGGCGTTCTTCCGACACGGTATTCGTAAGAAAGATTGTCAAAAGTAGTAGAAAGCGATGGGCAATACTTTCATTAGTGTATTTTTTATTTTCTATTGATAATAAATATTTTTTTTTTCATTAAAAAAACGCTACGAATTAATTCCAACACCTAAAAGTTTTTAAAAAAAAAAAGTTGAACCGACTTCACAAAAAGCATAAAATAATTTTTAATTTTGTATCTATTACGACATTTTGAAGTCGGTGCAAATCACAACAACCGAACAAATACAACAACTACGTCATTTCTTATGATCCCGTGAGCTGAAACGTTCAGGTAGTATTATGTATTATTTTCAATTGTGGTTCTGTATTTGTTTTATTTGTTTAATTTGCACCGACTTCAAAATGTCGTAAAAGATGTAAAATTAAAAATTATTTAATGCTTTTTAGCGCTTTTTGTGAAGTCGGTTCAACTTTTCTTTTAAAAAATATTTTATTTTTCACTTTTTAGTGTCTTCTACTCTATACAATGAAGAAAGAACCATCCAAATCGCTACCCCTACCCCACCTCCATTTTACTAAACTTTTTTTCTCATGGTAGCAATAAAGGAACATACTCTACAGAACAGAAAAGGAATCATCGAAATCGGTCCACACGTTACGAAGTTACTACTCCTCCCACTCCCCCACCACCACCATAGGACCAAATTATTCTCCTATTAGCAATGGGGGATCACACTCTATACATCAGCAAAAAAACCATCCAAATCGGTATACGCGTTACAAAGTTAGGTTCCACCCCCCTTTCCCCACCCCAACCCCACCAACATTATCTCGTGGTATCAACCAGGGAGCATACTCTACCCAAAAGAAAAAGAATTCTCCAAATCAGTCCACGCGTTACGAAGTTAGACTACTCCTCCCCCACCCAATAATAATTATTTCTCGCATTTGGTCGTCATTTGTCCAAACATTCTTAATATTTTGCTTCAGTTCTGGAATATTTCGGTTCTGCACTTACACTTTCGCCTTTAGTAAAGCCCAGCAATTTTCAATTGGATTCAGATCCGGAAAATTGCCGGGCCATGGAAGTACCTCAATTGTCACCTTCATTAAAAAGTGCTTGACCGATTTCGCTGTATGGTGAGGAGCTTTGTCCTGCATGAAAGTGTAGCAGAAAGGGTGATAATTGAGTCAATTCCTATGTGGAATAAAAACATCCTGGAGGACTTTCTTATACTGATCCTGTCTCATTGTTCCATCAACAAAGTATACAGGGCCAGGGCCTTCTCCAGAAATACAGCTCCATACCATTATTGACGGTGGGTCTTTGACCGATCTTTGTATACAATCTTCTTTGTATCTCTCTCCTCGGCGCCACCTTACAAAGCAAAAAGATTCTGTCATCGTTCGCATCTGAGACTCGTTGCTAAAGATGACCTAAAGTTAACAAAAAAATCATTAGTTTTATTACATTTTATACTATGACCAGAAATTTAATAAAAATAAGCAACATTATCAGCTTACTTTTTTCCAATCATTAATCGTAAGGTGTTTATGTTGTCTAGCCCACTCAAGCCGGGATTTTTTCATTTTTTGGGTCAACCTTGGCTTTTTAGCTGCTTGTTTCCCTTTCAAATCGCTTTCATATAACCGCCTGCGTAAGGTAACTTGAGATATTTGAATTCCTTCCTCATCCAGACTCCGTTTAAGAACCTTAGTAGGAGCTCTACGTTGTTTTACCGCCATAAGGATTATTCTTCGGTCTGTCCTAGGCGTAGTTTTTCTGATTCCTTGGCACTTAAGTTTGCCATTGTATGTTGCAGGTTGACAATTTTTTAATAATTTTGAGATTCTACTCACTATCGCACACGAAACATTTACTTGACTCGCAATCTCACGATTTGTAAGCTTTATTGATTTCAATAGTTCACCAATAGAATTTTTTTTTTCACCAATAGCATAATTCTACAAGGCCTAACTCTACAACCCCTAACTCTAGAAACCCTACATCTTGATCAAAAAGTATGGCTTGGCCGTTTCATGGATCTAATGCATGCACGATGTTGGGTTTCTAGAGTTTGGGGGGGGGGGGGGGGTGAAATGTTTTTGGTGGGATTTCATTTCTATTTGTAAGATGCTCTAGTTATTTTTAGTTTTTCGGGCTGTATTTCTTGTGCGTCAGCTATTCTTTTTTTCACAGCCCACTCTGTATCGTTGCCTCTTTTCCTTGTTGGTTAATTATTTGCAATAAGCGATAAATCAGCGTGATACTTAGCTATTAACCGATTATATTCTACTGTAGCTGACTGCTGTGCTTTATTTATATAAACTTAAGGCAGACTAAATTATCTTTCCAACAAAGTAAAAACATGTATACTTTATTAACCGAAATAACAAGAAATCTTTGATTAAACCTGAAATATAAGTCGCAAAACAAATTTTCATCCAAATCGTCTTCATTTTGACGAAACCATTACCGAGATCTGCCAAAGTCTCGGCCTTGTCTCGGTGCCATGAAGCCCTAGATTTGCCGAAACAGACCACCTTATCCGGGTCCCTTTTCGTCCCTACCCCTTGTGATCTCAGCGAAAGAGATCCGGACTAATCCATTTTTCTTCCCTCAGGTCGATTCCTTGGGTCAGCGCAAGCATTTGCCTATAAGACACCTCTGCGATTCTTCCTTCTTTCACCCAGTGGTGTCTCATCAGCTTTCTTCTTCTGCCTTCCAGGGTTTCGTGGTGTCTATCAATTACCCTTACTTTGCTTATACCATCAACAGGCATTTCTAATTCCAGTATCTCATCTTTGACAAGTTCCAGTATTTTCCTATGCCCTCGGTTATCACGAGATCAGCACCAGTTTGCACCTCGATCCATGCGAAGAGCTGCTGATGTAGCAGTTCTCTTCACATATATGTCTAAAGGCAGCGAGCCCAGTATCGTCTCTAACGCCATTATCGGCGTGTTTCGAAAGGTCCGTCACACACGCTAGCCTCTGAACCTTACTCAATTGCCTTTTTACCGTGGGCTTTGAAGCGCTTGGCCACCAGACCACAGAGGCATAAGATATAATCGGTCTAACCATCATAGTGTAGATCCAGTATGCGGCCTTTGGCGAGATGCACCACCTCCGACCACCCACCCTCCCACATTGATGTAGAGCCCTGTTCGCTCTTTGGATTTTCTCCTCAACATGTCTTTGCCAGGTAAGTCTTTAATCTAGGAATACCCCCAGATACTTGACCGACGCTGAGACCGTAAGTTCTTCTCCAAAGAGTTCTACTGGTCTAAAGTCTAGATTCTTCCTTTTCCTAGTTAAAACGATTAGATCAGACTTCTTTGCATTTATGAAGAGCCCCTGTTCCATACACTATTGCTCCACCAACCTCATACCTCTTCTTATGGTGTCTGTTACGGCGCGTATGAACTTGCGCCTTGCCTTAATTGCTATGTTGTCGGCATACCCCACGTTATGTATGCCTTCTTCCTCAAGTGTACGAAGTAATGAGTCAACAGTAATGTTCCACAGAATAGGGGATAGCACTCCTCCCTGTGGACAACCTCTGTCTACCCTCTCTCGCAGTCTCGATTCACCTCTCTGGATGCTTATGCTCTTGTCTTTAACATATTGCCAATCCATCTCCTAACGGTAGCATTAGTTCCACGTTCAGCAAAAGCATCCTCCAGCCTTCCGAAATCTATATTGTCAAAGGCTCCTTCAATGTCCATTATTGCGGCCATCGCTATGCTCTTGCCATTAGTCTTTGCTTCTGCCACTCGCACCACCTGATGGAGTGCCGGTAGATATCCCAGGACAATAGGCGTGCTGGTTCCTACTTAGTGGATAACTAGTGAGCGAAGTCTCCTCGATGTGGTAAGCCACGGTCCTCTCCATTGCCTTCAATAGAAAAGACGTCAGGCTCACCGGTCTAAAGGACTTCGGCTCAGTATAGTCTTTTCTTCCTGGTTTTGGTAGAAATATGACCTTAGCCTCTCTCCACGAAACCGAGACATATCCTATTGCAAGGCATGCTGTGTATATTCCCCTAAGTATTGGTGCTACAATCTCACTGCCCCACTGAAGCAGGGCTGTGAATATACCATCAAAACCTGCTGCCTTGAATGGTTCAAACGATCTAATAGGTCGTCTTACCCCCTCAAGCGCCGCAATCCTTTCCGCCTCAGAGCGATCCGTGGCATTCGCACCTTGTTTCCTCATATGCCACGCCATGTTCGATTTGTAGCTTCCCGGAAAGTGAGTTTCCAGCAGGATTTCATTTGTTTCGTCCCAGGTCTCTGACATCTTTCTCGTTCTGTCCCGTATCAGTCCGAGTCTGGAGACCGGGTCAATTGAGACCATTTTCTGAAGTCGGCAGACTTTAGATATATTTCTCGTGTTCAAGCAGAAGTCTCTAAACGGTTCTCTCTTCTTTCTACGTAGAGCTTTCTTCAACTCTTTCTTTAAGGCTTTATATCTGCTCCAGCCTTCATGCATACCTTGCTTTCAGTTCCATGTCCCACCAAGGGGTTGGGTCCTGGTCCACTACTTCAGTTGGAGTGCAGGATTTGTGATGCGCCTCCATTACATGCTTTTGTAGAGTGTACAGATGCCTCTTTACATGCAGTGTGTTTTTGGTTACTCTTAACGAGTTTCTGATGTAGTTTATATTTCCTCAAAAACAAAAAAACAAAGACAGAGCTTAAGCACATAAGTGCTTTAATAATTGGTTCTGTCTCTATTGTCAATTCCTTGAAGTTGGTGGACTCAAAACTAGTTTTTCCATAGAAAACTGGTCGTTTGACTAAATGTGATTGTCAGAATCATCAGTTATTTGAGTAGTTTACACACCAGGTAAAATAATTAGTAACTCAATATGCCGCCTTTTTGCTTGTTTCGTAAATAATTTTAATCATAGCATTTTCCGGGCGACTAAATAAAAAAAAATAATTGAAATTGCACGTTATTCCGGACAAATAACTCGAGCACAAACCGAATCCGATGGTCATGTGACGCTATCTTTGATTAAAATTCATCAAAAACATAAAACAAACCGTCGAGGCAATTAAGAATTTCAAAAACAACCAATTCCCCGACGTGTGTGTTTTCGTCTATAAAAGGGGTGCGTTCAGCAACCGTGTAATTTGCTATTAATGAAAACAGTTCACAATATAAAGCCAAATCAAATGGAACACGAAGCAGTTTTCCCTGTTTTTTTTTTTTGCAATCATGCATAGGGCCCGGAAAATTTTCAAAGTTCTCTAAAATACCAATTTGCCCCTCTTCGGTTCAGTCAATCTTAAGCGCCCGAACTGACCCTGATTACCTTGTTAGAATGGAGTGTTGTGCGTGCTTCCGCCAGATATCGCTACCCTTTCTGATATATGAAAGGACGAGAGGCTATATTTGGACTGTTCTAGTTTCTATCTCGCCTGCTTACGGTCTACTAATGAAAAAAGTTTCGAGAGCATTTTCTGCCCTGTCGTCAGTTCGATTCCTCTTCGAACTTTCCGTTTTTTTTCCAACTCCTTTTTTTCATCTGGACCGGGAGTTCTTCTCTTCAACGTCGTTTGAGTTTTTATGGGCTGGAATGGTGCAATTTTCCAACTCATTACGAGTTTCAAGTGTTAGTCGAAGATTTAGGGAACGGCTGCTCCTTTACCGCCGTACAAGAGGAATTGTTTTGTGCGGTAATTAATTTTCAAGGGTAATTTCTGTAGAGATTTATTGCTGCCTCTTAGCGAAAAGAATTTTTAGTTTGGAGGACTCACGATAATACTTCAGGTGCTCAAGGGTTCGGAATGCTCGAGCACAAAGCAAAAGGATTCAGGGATTCGCATGGAATAATTAAATGAAATCCTTTAATTTGCCGCTAGTGAGCAGAGTGAATAGAGTTAAGAACCGTATCCCGCAACTCATTGGTCATTAAAAGTTTTAATTCTAGCCACGATCGCGTGTTTTGTTAATTAGTTAATTCCTAGCCTATAAAACCGTTCTTGTTGCATGTCAGCATCTTAAATTTGCATCACTTCACCGTCATTATGAGCTTTTAACCCGATGTGGTCGTGGTCATCATTATGCGGTCCAACGGATAAAATTATGCAGCTCAGCCCCTCCTTTCTAGCGTAAAACATCACCGGGGGTTTAGTAGTCCTTTAGCACGAAACGACTTGTCAGAGCTAGCGTGTCTGGGGTCCATTAAAAGGCGTTGCGAGTGGAACATGTCGGCTTCATAAAATGGGTTAACAGGGGATGCGAGATATTCATCCGAGGTGACATGTTTACAACTAGTCTGCCATGTCCACCCACTAACCTCGAAGAAACCGGATGTAAAGTTGCAAATATGTACCACCACTTTTGTCGTCCTGCTGGTGTAGTTGATTCTTGTTGCATCGCTGGGTGTTGATTAAAAAACTTCAATCCCTGTGGGGTTCTTACCTATCTTAAGGCTCTAAGCTGTTTTAAAAAGTATCCAACACTTTTCTGGTGGCATATATCTTGCGGTCTATTGGAAGCTACAGCCTCTGTCATCCTACTGGAATACTTTTGCAGCGCTGTTTATTTTTTATAGAAACTTTTTAAAAAAATGTTAATCTACGCCGAGCCAGCTGGATTGTATATAGAATCGAACAGCATCCAAAAAAAAAATTCTCGCGACCATGGCTTTATTGGCCTACGGTGTTTTGTTCCTATGCCATAACGAGCCTACACAAAGTATCCTGTGTTAGCTTATCCTGTACAATACATTGCATCAACTGCTGTTGTGAATATGACGAACTTTATTTGGTTTTTTTCTTTAACCCGATTGTGTTTGCTATTTTTCACTGGACTAATATTGTTTTTTAATTATTGGTTAGGGCAGGGCACGATCCATTGCAGGGGAAAAGGGGCAAAGGGGAGCTGCTGTTATTCACCTGTGGATAAAGTTACAATTTGGGTCAATTTATTGCAGGATTTATGGATTTTCCATTGTAATTAAAACGTTTACCTTGCGGTGACGATTTTGGTTAATTATTTATTGCAATTATCGATGACCAGCCAATTAAGGGGAGTATTGTTATCCAAAGTGGTGTGTGACGAGGGCGTTGGTTGCAGTTTAATTTCTTAAAGTACAAGTCTAATTTTGCAAGTGTTATCTAATTTCTAGAGAGCCGTCTTATAAGGGAATTGAAAAATTTAGAAGCTTTTGAATTCGGGAACAACAAACTACTACACGTTATCTCGTTTTACTTTTTGATCCTTAAGCACTTAAATTTCAATCTTTAAGGTAATGGCCCAATGTAGGCGTTGTGCGTCGCGGCACGAGGTGATAATTTTGCAAGGCCAAATGCAATCGTTGCGTTCCTTTGACAAGGGAACAACAGAAGACGGTAAACTGTTCTATATTTTATACAGGGTGTATCACATCTCACGTGCTAAAATGAGTCGGGTGATAGATCTCAACTAGGCAAAAAAAAAATTGTACCAATTGGGTATTGAATGTGACTATTTGCACTTACGTGTATTTACGTGTACTTTTGAATTCGGAAAAGTTCCGCTTTTAAGTACTTTATGTACTTTTATGTATTGCTTACTATACAAATATATTCCCTGGCTGGAGGAGGGGGCGGTAACCCCCCATTTAATAAAGCAATTAATACACCTCTTCCTTCCACAAAGTCGAATAAATTTTTAACGTACATAAACACACGTCAGTACACGTAAATACATGTAAGTGCAAATAGTCACAACCCTTAATAATTCACCCAGTCAATTTTAACTATTTATTACGCACATTTTAATCTTTTAGGAATAAATATATATGCAAAGGATAGCAAAAGTAACCGCAGGGACGACAGAAAAACAATTTTGATGTCGGCTGTATCAGAATCAGATATCCACGACATGACGACGGCATTGATCATACTTTTATGTTTGAGCGAAAAAATTCCATTGCGATAAACGTCACAACGAGTCCAAACGTTCGGAGTTATTCTCGCAAAATTAGAATTTGAGATGAATTGAGAAAATTTTTTACTGTCACGTCGGGTTATGTGATTTAGATTAGCCAATATGGACAGTTGCTGTAGGCTGCCGTGCATTCAGCCTATAGCCCAAAAGCGCACAGCAAGAATTAGAAAAATGCTAAGTCGCAGAGAGGAAAATTTTCTCGCCCAACTGGCGGCTCATGTAGCCCAATCGGCGAGAAATCGTCCGACTTGGCAACTCTGCCTTGGAACAATCGTTGGCTTCATAGCATTTCTTATACCTATGTTCAAAAGTAATATCAGAAATAAGAAACCTTTCGGTTTCACTAAAATTTTCAATTCTGTGTTTAAAGTCCAACAACCATATAAAAACACTACTAAAATAACATTTCAAATAATGCTTCAACCTGTTACACCTCCTAAACACACCCTGTTAATTGGACTGCATATCACAAATGTCAAAAGAATTTGGCAGATATTTCTGATTTCACAACTCCTTACCCAACCATAGAAGTAAGATAATAGCTTCCAAAACGTGTAGATAATCAATATTATAAAATCCATGAGTTTTGATTATTGTCGACTGCCCGAAATTATGAGCTACCAAGTCCCAAAATTGACTCTGACACGCTTTGGAATATTCGGCTATGAATGGTATGGGCCAAGAGTGCAATATTCCTTTAATAACTTTCCGAGTCCTGCGAAGGATATAATCAGTCGGAGAATGTAATTTTGCGAGCTCTTCACACTGAATCTATACTTTATGTGGTGTTGTTTGTGTGGAATTTCGAAAAAAATACGAAGTTAATGAAAGCTCTGCACCGTTGGTTTTAATTAGTGCTGAACATTTGATTATTTTTCCGACGCAACCGGGTATGGGTTTACGAAATGTTGTCATTTTGCCCGGCAATGTTGAAAGCATAGTCGGTAGCATATTCAACGTATGTTGTAAGATTAATTCTACGTGGATGTGACATAAAATATATTTTCGGCTTATTAGTGCTTGCTGAAAGGAATTTCATTGGTATGACATATGTTAGGTACTTAATTTCGGAGGGAAAGATCGGCATAAATAATTTCATCAGGTTTGTTATTTTGGGTTATGGAACACATTTATAGGATTTATAGTCCAATGCCATGTGTAAAAAACCAAAGAGCTGGAAACCCAAGTTCTTGATATTTAGAAATATGTGTTCACAGCTAAATTCAAAATTGGCGAAATACTTACTCTGACATGTCAACCCAATAAAGTGTATAAAACTACTTTAAGTTTATTTGCAGCAGACTTGCTCACATAATTAAATAATAAGTAAACTCTAAATGAACCTAATTACCCATTAAGAAATGAGGATAAAAGTCGAATCGAATCGGATTTTTATTTTTTTAGAAAAGCAATACTACCAGATGAGAAGCATCTAAAAATATGAAACCCATTCGACAGCGTTGATAGATGACATCCTGGCTATTTGGGAAAATGCTGAAATTTAGGTAATCGTAAACTATTTGTTTCAATTTTGGAAGAGACTGTACTTGCAATGGTAGGAGCTAGATCAACATTGTTGACAATTTTGGAAAGCTCATTGGAATAGCAGTTTTTTAGCGCTTGTTTGATGTCAATTAATGTGCATACCATGAAAAACTGAAATTTATGAATCACCATGTAACTCCTAAAGTACGTACAAGCGGAACTTTTCCGAATTCAAAAGTACACGTAAATACACGTAAGTGCAAATAGTCCCATTAAATACACATTAAATAAAGGGTATTTTTTGTTTTTCAGGACGCCACAATTTTAAATTTGTGTTACTTGTATCTGTTGCTGTGATTACTGTAATAAATATTACATTAAAGTTGTACAAACAATGATTTGAAAGACTTGATTGATTATAAAATCAAAAGGGGATTTTTGGGCGATTTCAAATAATGGCGCGGCGATTTTGGGCGACTTCAGTGCCTCGGCTCGGCGACTTTTGCTCCATACCGTCTGGCATCTCTGTCCCAAGGTTGCGTTGGTACCAACAAGTTAGACCCATTCGCGGATTTGGGTTTTTGCTCAGAGCCCCTCTCCTTCGAGACTCATATAAAGCAATATTATCTCTCCAATATGACACTCGATACAATAGCAAAAAAACCATCCAAATCGGTCTACGCGTTACAAAGTTAGGTTCCACCCCCCCCACCAAAATTTTTTTTCTGATGGAATCAACCAGCGAGCATACTGTACCCAACAGAAAATGAATTATCCAAATCGGTCCACGCGTTACGAAGTTTAAGTACCTCTCTCCCCATCCCCCCGCCCTAGGCCAAATTTCTTTCGGCTATTAGCAATGGGGGATCATACTCTGTACAACAAAAAAAGAACCATCCAAATCGGTCCACGCGTTACAAAGTTAGGTTTCAACCCCACCCCCACCCCCCCCCCTAAAAAAAATTTTTTTTTACATGGTACCAATCGGTGAACATACTCTTCCCAACAAAAAAATAATATCAAAATCGGTCAACGCGTTACGAAGTTATGCCCGGTCCGACATAAAAAACAAAAAATATACACGTCGAACTTAGAACCTCTTTGTTTTTGGGAAGTCGGTTAAAACCTGCACCCAAGTAAAGTCGTCCATCAGACTTAGAGGACAATCCTTTGCACTTGGAGAAATTCAAAGAAAAATAATTTGACTCGCACCAGTTAGCTTAACTATTTTGGTGTGCTACTTATGTGCGTAGTAAGGTTCATGTATTCCCGACCTGACATAGAAGGTGAGGGAATTCCTGAAAAACTCTTTTGCACGAAGAAAAACGTGTCTGAGATCGGTAATGACTGAAAACATACCGAATTGATATTTTGGGAAAATTCGCGGAAGATCCTAAACGCATAGTATTTGATTGAACTTTTGTAATTTTATTATTTTGTATATTTAATTATTTTCGTATCCCCCCGCCACCCTCTCCTCTCCTACCCACACCACCCCCACCCCCTCCACACACACACATTATTTGTACAGTCGACTCTCGATAAGTTGAAACTCGTTAATTTGAATCTCTCGATTATTTGAATTTTTTCCCTTTCCCTTGAAAAATATTCGATAAATTGAATAAAATCAATTCTACTTGGTCCCCTCGGTAATTTGAAGTTGAAGGAATAGTATCTTGCCCGCCAACATGCAATAATTTGAAGTCCGGGCTTCCATACTCTCTATAATATGAAGCGTTTGTTGTCATCAGTTAAGTCGTTTGTTTACATACATGTACAGACCTGTCGATTCATGAGTGAATTTGCAGTTCGCGGACTCAGACTCAGAGTGGGGACTTCTACCTAACTGTCGAGAATTAACATTTGAGAATTATGCTCATGTTGACGATGACATCAGTGTCCACGGTGCCCTAACCGATGCCGAACTGTTGAATTTGGTCCCTATGGATGAAGACGAGGAAGAAAACGAAGAGGAACAACCGCCCATTCCAGTCACATTGAGCCAGGCAAGGAGATATCTTAGTTACCTATGCTTCTACGCAGGCCCGTAGAGACAAAATTCGGGCCCGGGGGGTACCACATACGGGCCCCCGCGAAAAGAATTTCGGGTCCGGGGCTAAGCGTTTACGGGCCCATATGCAATCGAATGCGCGATTTCACTTTAAAATCTGTCTAGTATATTACACTTTTTCGATCGTGAAAGATTTTTTTATATATAATTAAAATAGAAAAATGTTTCTATTGATGACTTAGATTACGAGGCCCCTTTTGAAAGGGTTTACCCCCTCCGCCCCCACCCCCCCTCCTCACGCGGGCCCTGCTTCAACGCCCTAAGAACCGGCACAAGTGACGATTTCTTCGCAGCTCTCACCACTATCAAAAATTCATTGGACAATGATAAACTGAAGTCCCTCAGTAAATAATAATTCTTTGTGAATAATTGTACGAATATTTAAAATAATAAATCTCGAATCTTGATCAAACTCTTCAACTTATCGAGAGTCGACTGTACCTTGTCGTATACGGTCTCCGCATCGTTATCCTAGTAACCTTAAAATATGTAAACGGACTTAAATATTTTGTGTTCTAGGATAATAAGGATATGTCCGGGATTGTCATTTCATATCTAGATAGTTCGAAGTTCCGGATTATGTTGGGGTATTTCAGACAATACACTGAAAACTTCTTTTGTAAAACTTTCTATGCACACGAAAGTAATCAAATCTAGTCAAAATGTCAATTACCTATAGTCGAAAAACCAAGTTTGTAATTTAACTCACTAATCTAGTCATCTTGTGAAAAAAAATTACTTTTTTTAGGGATGCATTCTTAAGCTTAACTACACATACCGAAAACTTTGCTTGGAGGAGACTCCATTATCTTGCCGCTAATAATTTAGAGTAAAGTGAATTTAGGGGCAAACTTTTGTTCGCAACACCTATTTGTTGTTACTTTATATCTTAAGACGGCCAGAAAAGTTGGCCCACCCGAAAGCACCTAATATTTCCGTTTGCGTAATGAACCTGAGCAAAAGAGTTTTCTTATCACAATGTCGAATAAAAGTACAAAGTAGGTCATCGTTTCTATAAAATTTTTAAAAGCCATACTGAAAAGGGATGGAGAAGGCGATGAGGACGGTGAAGCAAGCACTTTATACACGTATTAACAGCGAAGAAGATTATATGTAACTTAGTTCCACGGAAAAGGAATTTCCTAAATTTAAAGCGAAATTATCTAAAGTTTTAGAGTTTTACTCTTTGTTCACAATGTTCTCGACGAGAGAGGAACGCTTTAAGCTAGTTTCTAGCAAGTGGAGTGGATCTTTTAAAAGAAAAGGAAGTGCTGAAAAATAACTTTTTTCCAACTTCTCTTAGGTTTATCTTTAGTGCGCTTTCAGGTCCGGGTAGTGCTACTATTTTAGAAATAATATAGCTGAACAAAATCCACAAAAACTTGTCAAGGTGCTTAAAACTTTAACAGTCCCACTGGATAACGACTGCACAGGGTCATTCAAAAGTTGTCATGATGAATTTTATTGAAGCGTAGTTTCCTAAGACGAATCAAACCAGGAATTAATTAGTTAGCTTAGGGCGCTATTACACAACTACAACGGGACAAGATATTATCAAGGATGAATTTACACTGGTAGTATATCCCGTAAAATTCGTTGATGTGTGTTTTACACTTCTAGCCTGTTCTCAGTTTTATTACAGAAAAGAGTTAAAGCATGCTATTTTCGGTACTCAAAATTCCATTGGGCGTGAACGATAATATTTTTATTTAATGGGTCATTTTCCTTGAAAGAACAGACCCTTACCGATAGTATTTCATCCTGTTCGTCCTGCGAGCTCCTTAGTTAAACACGTTTACTGTTTATTGTATGCATAAACCAAGCAAATATTTCGCTTGTAGGAGATAAAATTTACTACCGAAAAGCTCATCAATCTAGGCAGTGGTAGTACAAGTCCACGGAAATACTCCCAGACTAGATGGAGTTAAAGAAACCTGAAATAAATTTCACAAGAAACTTATCCAGAACCTCCGCCCACGATTTAAATCAACCAAAGAAAAAGGCGAAAAATGGTAAAGTTGTGTGGGCCGGTCGGAGCTAAATTTACGGCCAGAGCAATTCTACCTTACACTTTTACCAATGGTAAACCAGCTGTCTGCATATCCTGACGGTGAATAGTCCATAGGATAACAACAACTCTTTCAATTTTACATCCAAAGACTTTTTCAGGACTTTACCATTGCTGAGTTGTTACTTTAATGGAATTGAAATGATCCCTTGGCAGTGTGTGAAGTGCAAAGCAACCTTCTTTCTAACTTGCTCCTTACTCACTAGTGAAATACCTTCGTGCGAGGTTGGATAGGACTGAATTATTGGGCAATATATTTCCGATAACAGTACGTTTGGATTTTTCCACCCTTCGGATTTAAGATGGCTGAAAACCGCTACTTAAAGATACATTTCCAACGCTTCATGACTTGAGGTAGTTTCCTGCTTGATTTTGCACTCTCGCTGGCTGGTCGACTGTTGGGGGGGTGTCAGAGAGTCAGAAAATTTAGAAGTTTAGGAGCCATACCCAAGGAAAATGTAACGACCTCAAATAACTTTAGAAAAAAGGACTGGCCTATTTAGGGTTCGAATCTGTACTAAAGGGAAAGTTTTATGTCTTAAGCTCTTTTATTTGACAATCGCATGTTTCGGGATAAATCGGCCAAAGGGTCCATTGTATAGTATTTCGGCAAAAAAGGAACTCAGCTCTCAGTTGTAGTCATTTGAACGCTATAAATTACAAGAAGTTAACCCTGAAAATGTCGATACTTTGAGATTGTCTCGTAAAGCCTTCATATGGGATACTGGAAAATCTGATACCAAACAGTCTTTTATTTTGGTTGCTCTTTAAAAATATCCTTTGATGGCATATGGTGTGGTCCGGGAACATTTTCGTTCGGACATTTCTTTTCATTGCTGGTATTACGTTCGGGTGATTGCTGTTATTAGGCGCTTGGTAATTCTTTTTTGTCTTCGCTGGAAATGGATTTAGTTTTATCTTTATGGGCTTGCGAATGTAGAGTGCTTCTAGCTTACTTTGGCGATAACTATTATTTACTTTTCTAAATTACGCTTGCAGCTTCCTGGAAAAATATAGGCAATTATGGCGCATCCTTGCAACGAATCTCAAGCTGTTCCAGTGGTTAAATAGGTATAAATGGAGACCGAGTTGGATCAATTCATTGAGCCGCACGACCAACATGCCACTTCGTCTCTGGGCTGTTGTCTAGCTCGCAGCACTGCAAAAACAAGACTCAAGTTTCCTTACCTTCCCTTACCCTAATTCCCTTCCGGCCAAAACCATGCTAACGCATCAAAGGGTTGTCCCCTAGGATTTGGCCACATCGTATAAAAAAAAAAACAACCTTTCTTGGTTCTGCATTATTGTAAAGTATTAATCGCTAACACTTTGTCGAGAAAAATCTAGAATGATAAAGTATTTGTGGTTTCAGATAAGCTATTCCCGAAGGAGTGTGTCTGAGAACGTTATTTACTACTGAAAAAAGTTTGATATCGAGATTGATTATTTCGTAAGCTATAAGTAGTTATAAATTTATGGACTCTACGAAAAGTCTTTACTGGCACGATTCCCTGCTGATATAGGGTCTACGTGCTAATCTATCCCCCTTCCTTTTCAGCCTATCTCTCCGTGGAGTGCCGTTAGGTATAATTTCGCGACTATGTAGTCTTCCTGTTTCCATATTATCCTGGTGTATACGAATTTTCAGTATTCTCAATTCGTTTGGCCAAATTAAGTAAGGTGCAAAGAACTGCTCGCATCGGTCCTACTGGAGAATTGAGCACTACGACGACCGATGCTCTTAATTCTTGCTGCACTTATCACCCTCAGAGAGCTTGACATTGTATCTCAGGCGTCACGCATGGCGCATTTAGTCCTGTTTCCATATTATCCTGGTGTATACGAATTTTCAGTATTCTCAATTCGTTTGGCCAAATTAAGTAAGGTGCAAAGAACTGCTCGCATCGGTCCTACTGGAGAATTGAGCACTACGACGACCGATGCTCTTAATTCTTGCTGCACTTATCACCCTCAGAGAGCTTGACATTGTATCTCAGGCGTCACGCATGGCGCATTTAGTCTAAAAGAAACTGAATGCAAAATCCATAGCAATATCCTCAGTCAAGCACAGAGAGCATTATCTGCTACGACGTCTGATTATACAATAACCAACCTCAATTTAACCGGAAACTAGTTGGACTGAAACACTACATTCATCGGGGCCCTATCAGCCGATCAGCAGTAAACCAACCAACCAATCTTCAGTTCTCTGCAGTTCACCTGGTTCCTTGTTGGTCTCATATAACTGCTCGGGATCATTCAAGGGATGACACAAGTTGCTTCGTTAAAATCCTTTTTATAGGCACTCGTAGCTCTTAAGGCACATAGTGCGTATAAGGCTGAAAGTTTCATTTTTGTCTGAATCACTTCCAGTGCTTTTGCCCAGAGTGGGGTCGCATACAGAAATACAGCGACCTTTCTCAAGTCGCTATATGTAGATCCACGGATTCACATGTATTGCTGATTCCGTGCAGATATATTTAAGCAAACCTATGGGATTACTCGAGGATTATATCGCACGTACTAATGATGACCTTAATGGAATATACCAGTGGTTTATAGACAACAATTCTCTTTCGAATTTCACCCGATTCGAAAAAGTTACGTTAACTAAAGAGAAGGTACAGGTGTCCTTCAACGACTACACACGTTTTATTTTTGGACTTCACAGATTTGACCATGTTTACAAATAGTTGTTTACAAATATTAATTTTAGTAATAGATACTCTAGAAGCAAATTGGTGATTTTTGCTTTTGGGATTTTTTTTTTTGACGTGGGAGGTGAAAATGTTCTCAAAATACTGAGAGTCTCATACGGCTACCGATAGATGTCATGTATGCAGCCGCTTGGTCTGAAGCTTGGCGAAAGCCACTTTAAGTCCGCAGTTTAGCGTCATTCTTGCTTTCCTAACCTCCTCCACCTTATCCGCTGGGCACCAGTACTTTGCAGTTGGTATATCTCATAAACAGCTGTTTTGGGTTTTCAGCCTCTTTAGAATAATGTCTTTGTCCGCAGGTTTCCCGGGAAAAGAAATCATCATCATTTTGATGTTCTTAAGTGCACGATACACTTAGACATCCTCCTGACGATTTGACTTAGCAGCCAAACCTCGTATTTCTTGTTAACATACCTTTGTGTAATCATACCTTCGTCCAGTACTATATACTTTTTTTTCCGAAACCGTCGGCCACATTGAGGTGAATGAAAGAAGCAAATAAAAGTGCTACCTTGAAAACTTGCAACTGCTTGCCCTCATACCTGCCGTACCTATCCATGTCCATGACTCCTAGTCACAGGTCGTTCGCTGCAGCCCAGGAAAAGGTTTTTATATCTTCGGTAGGCTTAGTTACCTGAATGACCTGGTGGGACTGCGGCTGGTAACCCCTTCTCCGCTCGAGATTTCGGATGAAGTTTAAACCCATACGGGATATGGTGCCCAATTAAGTTTACCTTTTCTTGCTTGGTTCCGCTTCCCCTTGCAGATGATTCCAACCTGTCAATCGAATTCATCACCTCTTGGTCTTCTTTACTATGTTTGATAGCTCTACCTTCTGCTTTCTTCGCTTTGTCTTCCTCTTTCTCTCAAGCGGCTTCCGTAATTTAAGCTCCGAGTTAGAGCTCATGTCGCTCTATTCTGCTTTGACCACAGTAGATTAGGTTATTTTTGAGCTACTACTCTCCGCGTACCTTAAACCGTCCGAAGACAGCATCCCACGTTCTTCTTCTGGTACGGCCCGAGCTTTAGCTAGCTCCGAGGGTTTAGCCTCGTTCCACTTCACCGTACCTTCTTTTTTATTAGTTTTTTTCATTATTATTCATGTGATTCCCACGAGCCAGGGGAGATGAGCAGACCAGAAAGGCGAAGATTCTTCAACACTTTCTCTACTCAACAGGAGACTACGTAGGTATGAGTCGACTATTGCCTATACTGCCAAACTCTGGAATAGCCTTTAGATAGCCTGCACTTTATCGGACGCTTATTTGAGATCACATATCTAGAAGTTTAACTTCTTTGAGTGACGTTATGGGCGCATACTCAGTTATCAATCTTTGCAGTATATACTATTTTTAATATTAATTTTTAGGAGCTTCTATTTAACTTGCAACGTTCGTATGAATGCCTTTTCGGTTTGAAATTTGTAATCGATTTTTCGGCACTTCCTGGCATTCGATCGAACCAAAATTGTGCAGACAGCTTTGGTTCTTATGACAAGACAATATAGTATATTTAATATCGTTCTAAATCCAATATGACGCACGATCCAAGATTGCGGATTACCATTTCTTCGTGACCACCTTGACGTGAGCATCAAATGAAAGGGTTCGATTAGTAGAAAATTCATATTCATTTATTACGGGAACAACTACACAATTAAATTATTCAATTTATAGATTTGTGTAGGAATGATATTAGAAAAGAATTAATACTTCAGAAATATATGCAAAATAACATAAAAAAATCAATAAATACATACAAATAAATTAATACATAGTTACATAAACTAACAAACTAAAAAATAATCATCAAGAATGCTAGAAGCAAAATGCAAAATATAAATAAAAAAAGAAGTAAAAACTGAACAAATAATTACTAAGTATAAAAAATACTTAATATTATATATCTATTTTAAATCATCTGAAAAATACTGACATATGTATAATACTATTTAAATTTATCATACAGAAGTAATCTAAAATTACGGCCGTTGCTGCAGCACTTTATAACACGAGGGAGGGCGTTCCACAGTCTCACCGATTGGACAAAAAATTGACGTTCAGAAATACGACAACCAAAACGTGGCTGAATTAAGTTAAATGTTCTTAGAGATTCAACAAAATTCAATTTATTAAATAAGTAAGTAGGTTTCTGGTTCACAATAATATTTCGTATAAACAAAATTAATCTAATTGCGAGATATGATTTAAGAGTACAACCAAGCACAGATTTGGAGAATTCTGAGGCATGGTCAAAACGTCTTAAACTATAAATATAACGAATAGCATTAAAAACTATAAACAACGAATAGCATTAAAATAGCATTAAAAGCCACATTAAGTTTTCTCCAAGACAAAGAGTCAAGTGCATAAAAGATCTCACATCCGTAAGTGATGAGAGGAACCAAAAGTGATTTGACCAAGTGCTGATGCTGAGAGTGCACGGAGAGTATAAAATACCCTTGCAATAATACGATTAATATGATGAGTCCAGCTTACGGTTTGATTAAAAATGATTTCCAGATTATTAATTGATTTATTGTAGGGAATGATCTCATTATTTAACATTAAGGCGGGAAAGTGGGACAGATCAAGCTCAGTTTTAAAGATCACTAAAGAGGTAGACTTCGAAGCATTAAGTGTCAACTTGTTGAGCAATGCCCACGATTGTATATGCATCAGATCCTCATTAGCGCGACAAACTGCATCCTCAATCAATCCAAGTAGTTTGGAAATATAGAGCTGAAAGTCATCAGCATACATATGAAATTAACAATGCTCGACCACACAAGTTAAATCGTTAATAAACAGTGAAAAAAGCAATGGTCCTAGGATTGACCCTTGAGGAACACCGGAAAGGACAGGGAGAACACTAGAGACTCTACTACCAACAACAACTTGTTGAAATCTGTCTGTAAGGTATGACCTTATAAGCTTACAGGCGGGAGAAGAAAAGTCAAAGTAAGCTCCAAGCTTATTAATCAAAATTCTGTGGTCAACCCTGTCAAATGCCTTGGAAAAGTCGAGTAGAATAAGTATTGTCAGCATATTCGAATCAATTGAAACATATCACATATTTTAATAAGAGCAGTAGTACAGCTATGCTTAGCTCTAAAACCTGATTGCAGTTCCGATAAGAAGTTATTATTTTCCATGGTATGTGTTATTTGCCTATGTAAGATTTTTTCAAAAACCTTAGAAAAGAATGGGAGGATAGAAATAGGCCGATATGCCAACGATTCGGGTGCTGAATTCTTCGGTATAGGTATAATCTTGGCAGATTTCCACTTAGTGTTTAAACATGACTTAGTTATAATAGTATTAAATATAGACGTAAGATACGGAAGCAAAACCGGCAAAATCATCTTAACAAATCTAGGATGTATTCTGTCCATACCAACTGTATGAGATTTAACACCAGCTACTGCTGCAAGCACCTCTAGACTCTTCACCTGCACAAAAGAAAATCCCGCAAAAGGATCACTAGCGATGAACTCAGCAGAACCGCCAATAGTATGATCATTAACCACACTAATAGGCGAATAAACAAAACTACGATTCGGTTCATCGAGGTCAGCGTTTACTTCAAGAGGCTTAGATTTACCCACACCAATATCTTTAAGATTCATCCAAAGTTTTTTAGTAGGAAATCTAACATCGAACTTAGATCTATAGTAGGTGATCTTGGAATAAAAAATTTCCTTGTTCACTATATTGCGCAAGGTTCGATAAGTACTTCAACAATCGCTTGCGTGAAAGCGTTTCCATCTGCGATATGCCGAGTTGCGCTGAATGATAAGATGTTTAATTTGCCCAGTAAACACAGGACAGCATGGACTTCGAGTCTTCGTTGGTACATATTTGTCAAAAAGATATCCAATGCAATTTTTAATATAGCTGACTTGATCATCAACAGATGTAAATGAGTAAATAGTATCCCATTCAACGTCGTAACATTCATTTAAAAGACCAAGATCAAGGCATTTAAAATCACGATGTGAAAAGAAATGGTTTCTCTCGTTCACAGACACTAAATCATAAGTAAGAAAATTCAAATCATGTCTAGAAAAACTAGGAATAGAAATTTGATTGAAGAACGTGACGAGGTCTTTGTTTTCAACAATGAACAGATCAAGCAGAGAAGAAGAAGTAGCTGTAAAATGAGTAGGGACAGTTTTTTTTTTAAATATATATGATGTTGCCAAAGCTCAGGGGATGCCCTATGATGCTAAAGCACAGCCTTGGCAGGAAAGGAATTAAGGTTGGGGGAAATGGGTTAGGAGGTTGAGTGAAGGAGGTGTCGATGTACGCCCCGTTTGAAAGTTTCAGGCTCATAAGACGAGGGAAAAACAGAAGATGGTAAACTGTTCCAAATTCGTGTTGTTCTGCTAAGAAAAGATTCTCGAAATTTGACGGTACGTCCAAATTTGACCCGGAGAGTATAGGGGTGGGAGCGACTTGTAGATCTTGTATCGCGCGTTGTAATGAGACTACAAGGAATCAGGCTAGCAATTTCGTTAGAACAATGGCCATGGAAATAGCGATAAAACAGTGAGAGACAACCGACATTCCGTCGATGCTCCAGAGAGTCAAGGCCCTCAGAGATTGAGGAATCGCCAATAAGTTTAACAGCCTTACGCTGAACTTTGTCTAACGCGGACAATGCGGTGTGTCCTGCCCCTGCCTAAATATGGGAATTATATTCAAGTCTAGGCCTAATGTGGGACTTGTAGATCAACGCTAAGTCAGGTGGGGTGAAATATTTCTTACATCTCTGTAGAAAACCCAAACATTTCAGCGCACTTTTAGCGATTGCAAATATATGGTCAGTCCAGCTAAGATTGCTGGATATCTCAATACCCAAGATCTTTAGGGAGGGTGAATTGGGTATATTCACTCCGTCGACTGCAATGGGTTGGGGGTGAACTGGGCGTTTTTTAAGGGACATTAAACAGCATTGAGTTTTGGATGCATTAAACGTAACACGATTTGCTCTGCCCCAAGCGAGGACCATAGAAATGTCGTTGTTTAATTATCTAAACATTCGTTCCCGATTGACTTCTGTAGCATTTCCACGTGAACTCATTACAGAATCAAATGAGTACGCGAAATCAAGGGTGCTGTCGTCGGCAAAACTATGAATAGGATTGAGAGTAAGGGATAAGAGATCACTAATAAAAAGAAGAAATAAGGTTGGTGAAAGAACAGAATCCTGAGGTACACCGGCATTTATTTCGTAGGAATCAGATGTAACTCCGTCAATTACTACACGGATTGAACGGCCTGACAAAAAGCTCTCTATCCATTTAACGAGGGTAGGATGCAGACCAAATGTTTGAAGTTTGGATAACAGGGCAGCATGCCAGACTCTATCAAAAGCCTTTGAAATATCAAGAGCGACGATTTCGGACTCACCGAAATTATGGAGACAATGATTCCAAACGCTCCGTTAGAGCCGTTAGTAAGTCTCCGGTTGAGCGGCCAGCGCGGAAACCGTACTGGCAATCGTTGATAAGATGTTTATTTTCTAGATATTTCAACAACTGAGAGTTGATGAGTGATTCAAAAACTTTGGATATGATCGAGGTTAGTGCAATTGGTCTGTAGTTAGAGGGGTCGCATGCCTCTCCCTTTTTAAGTATCGGCTGGACATGAGCAAGTTTCCATACACTTGGAAATATTCCTGTTGAATATGACAGGTGAAAAAGTTTGCGCAGAGGTTTAGCCAAAGCAGAGGCGCAGCATTTACAAAATCTAAACCAAACCCTTGAATAAGATTAGTCAGTGTATTGGCAGAATGGCACCGGATATAATTATATGTGAGTAATGATGACCAATACTTGTAAGTACAGCTTCTAGAGAACTAAGGTTGGAAACATTCGGTGGCTTACGTGACGTCTAAATATAATATGATGGTCGTAGGATTCATGACCTAGTTTGCTCTAAACTATTAGGTAAAACACCATGCAACAAAAACACTCTAGCAGAAATGAATAGAATGAGCCACATTACTGAATATGTGGATAGTTAAAGTGATTAACATCACGAGGAGAAGTTTTGGTATCAAGATTAGTGATCAGTGCCCAAGGAAGCTATACTTTTCAGCATCAAATTTTACTAAATATAATTTTTTACTTTTAAGTTTAGTTGTTTTTAAATAAAAGCTTGTTTTTAAAAAGGTTTTTTACATACATATATATAATTGGAAGTAAATTCACTTACTTTCTATCATAATTTGTGTTTATCAATGATTATTATTATATTCTTAATTAATGCTTGAATTTGTAATATCTTCTTATTGATGAGCTCCAACAAGATTTGTATATCTTTTGTACTTTTTCCTTGAATAAAGATTTATTATTATTCTTTGATACAATCTCTACTGCTATGGCCTGATGCTGCATCGTTATTTTACTTCAAAACCAATGCTAAAAATATTAATTATCTCTAACCAAATTACCCATGCAAACGCTTCTTTCCATTTTAAATCTGTCTTAGTTTGTCCTTTTATTAATTTATTTGTCTCCTGAGCACTGGACTGCCTCCCTCTTCCTGTAATTGCACTCAAATTCATCAATAAACATCATCAGTAAGACAACAACCTCATCTTTCCTTCCATCCTCAACCTGAAAACAAATTAAAATGCATCCCAGTTTGGTTAACTAATACAAAACACAACAACTCTCCTGTGGGATTGTCTTCAAAGGAATAACAACACTATTCCGAGAACACTTCCCTACAAGCAACACACTAAACCCAAAATTAATTCTGCAAATAAATTATAAATTGCTCGAGTAAATTGAAACTGAAATGAGCTTAGCAAAAGCTGCCCAATCTCCAGAAAACTTTCAAACACTCCAGTTAAGGATGAAGGAGAGATGCTGTGCCCCTTAAGCAGCCGAGAACTCTTGCTGCATCCAATTTGCTCCTCACATCCTTCACACGTAAGAATATATCTGCAGCACATTAAAGAGATCTCTTCAAATTGTCGTTACCGCAGTTGCTCTCTGCTTTTCACAGAGCAAATTATCCAAAAACGATCAATTTATCTCTGTGACCAGAACTAATTTATCAATTGGTTATGTCCTGTGGTTCCGGGGTGAGGCATCCCGAATGCATTCATGGCATCGTCTAGGATCCAATATAGTCCACCTGCAGCATATCAACTCTTTAGCTCTTCTTCTCTCAAACAGGGGAAGACTTAAATTCGGGACCTACATTCCTGGAATAGTTCTTAAAGTTGCTCGTCTTTATGCATAGGATATGATATGGAAAGCGATTTGTGAAACTTTCTATGTATGGTGTCTGGGTAACAACGAAGTGTTGTGAGGTTGAATCGTGGCCATCCTTATCCAATTGTCCTGCGGACAAATGGCGAATGAAGGTTATTACGAATATTAGTTCCCATGGAGTTTCTGAATATGATATTCAATATCTGATGCTTTATTTTTGCAAAACGCTAGAAATACCATTTAGTCCTGGTCCTGGTCCTTATTATCTTTCCATGTATTCTCCTCTTTCCTCTTATTAGTCCTAGTCCTTATTAACTTTTCGTATATTTTCCTCTTTCCCTTCCTTTTGAGGGCTCATCCACATGAACACTTTCTGTTATCTTGGAATTAGCATTACCTACAGTCGCATTTTGGCTTTATGTAATAGCACTAGTGGGGCTCCTAAGATCCTATGCCTCGCGGCGAGATAATCCTGCAGCTCGTGACGTCCGGCCGGACCCCCCAAAGACGACTTGTCAGACTGAATGTCATAGCAGGAGCAAGGATTTCCATTTTTTCCGGCAGTCCTGTTTGATTTGCGAATTTAATTTGCTGGTCTCCAGGAAATCAATCTTTTGCTTTTTTATGACAGCCATTTTCCCTCTTAGCGGTGATGGAAGGGGCTATAGCTTTATTCAGCATTAAATGTTTCTTGCCCCGGAGATTTTTCATCTAGAATTCGGAGACATGAACGAAATCAAGTGGGACATTCGAAATTCAGGATTTTTTTTAGAGATTTTTCCTTGAGATTTCGTTCATCTGGATTGCCACCTCTTGGGAATTTGTATTTGCTTGATTGGGCTTTATGGATCTGGTAATTGGCAATTTTAATTGCGCGGCGCCGGACTTTAATTGATTTGGGAATTCTTGATCGGAATTTTTTTGTGAATTAAGTGGTCGGGGGACGAACGGTTGATAAGAAGTCCTTTTGCGGTGATTTTTATTGACTTTGGTAATTGATTCCTTTTTTCGATGACGATTCACGGAAATACTATTGGATATATTGAGTTTATGCGACTTTTTAATGAACTGACGAAATTGTGGAAGTTTGGGGTATAGGGTTCCATGG
Source organism: Leptarthrus brevirostris (assembly GCA_964036015.1). Taxonomy (NCBI): domain Eukaryota; kingdom Metazoa; phylum Arthropoda; class Insecta; order Diptera; family Asilidae; genus Leptarthrus; species Leptarthrus brevirostris. The sequence goes on from OZ038373.1 coordinate 16,710,226, forward strand.
TAAATTGGATTTTTTTTACAAGCCTGGAGATGAATGGTATTACATTGAAGATGGACGCAGCGTCATGTGTTTGCGATTGGAATTTTGATTTGGTTAAACTTTAAATTCACTCAAACATTAAATCCGACTTAAGTCTTTCAATTTACTCTTTACAAATATTGTCCAACCTTGATGTGGTTGTCTTTGGTCCACGGTAAGTTTGTGGCATTTTATATAAACTATATCTACAAGTTGTGTATTTAATAGCAACGATGTATCGCAATTAACCAAATTCTTCAAGCAAAATACACCCATTGACAACAGGCAATCGAGTCTACGTAGGGAAACGCTGACGGTCAGTAAGACCTATTGTCTCTCCTTTCAAAGATGTAATAACTTCTAGTGTTATAAGGCAAACTGCTCGCCCACTAGAGCAAGATAGATATTATGCGCCTGGTAATCGGCGGAATCTCCATTCTTACGTAAAGAGGATTTCCATTCTACTCTAAACACAGTCTACAGGTAGATCAGTTGCTCTGCCGATTTTTGCTGAGTACTTTCTTTATTGCTGGTGATTAGTGATCAGTCTAACATCCAATCTACCAACTGTTAAGACCTCATTAGCCCCACTCATGGTAGAGTCGACATTAAACTTTTAGGGTGACCGTAGTCCATGCAGCTTGGGATCCTTGATTCTTGGGATCTGTGATTCTGGGATGTTCGATCGTGTACAGAAGTCGAAATCTCGCACGTCAGCACGGCCCAACAAGTATCATGACAGAGCCCCATCTGGCCAATTTGTTTCGTCTACTCCTTACCATATAAATCCAGATACAGTGAAACCTCCCTTTACGGACACTTCCGAAACGCGAACACCCCTTAAAAGCGGACACTTTTTCCAGTCCCAAGCATCAATTTGCCTCAAACTTCCACCTCTGAAAGCCGGACACCTCTTAACAGCGGACATTTTTTTAGGAACGAACAGTGCCCAAAAACCAGGTAGCCTCAATTTGTTCCTCCCAGTTCATCCAGAGCTCCTTGGCATTCTCAGGCATATTACGATTTGGTTATGGAGAAGCCGGTTGCTCTAAGCGACCACCAACTGTCGAAGAAACTTAATATGTCCTTATTTACGTAGGTCCCCTTTAGGTTCTCGTATACACATGCCAGTAAGTTATAAGCTTCAGCCTAAAAAACTGTGGCAAGTTTACCTAGGGGCGGTTATGCATTAATTTTAACTTATTTGCTCAGACATACCCGCCTCCACACCCGCATCGGTTTTGGAAGCATGTGTGTAAAATGTTGAAAGCTTTGCCCCAATCGTGTCACTGGGGTGGGCAGCTCAGGCACGCTATCTAACATGTTTCATATAGCTTAGTTTTTTTATGCTAATAACAGATTACGATAAAAAGGCCATGGGGGTTGCAGAAAAAAATCAAGTGGTTCGGAATCCACTTCAAGTTGTAGGCCCACTTGCAATCGTTGTCTCGAATTGGGTGAAGATCTTCTCCCGCCTCATGCCCCACGACGAGTAACTGGAACTAGAGAAGGAGATAGATCGGGCTTAGCTAAACGCCATCATGTGGTGAGCCCGTAAGTAATCATGTCTGTAATGACAGTTTTCTAAATTCATTACAGAGTCTTGGGCTTCAGACCTTAAGTAGCACCGCAAACTTTGCGAGAAGCCTGAAAGGATTATCTCGTTTTCTCCCTTTTATTGTTATACTGGTGTACTGGTTTGGAATCAAAGTAGTTTTTTTCATTAAGCCGAAAACTCATCCATCAAAAGGAATCACAGGCGTGGAACAAAATTCGACCTTAAGGGAATAATCTACTCACACTCACACTTAGATTCCTACTAATCTGGGCTAGTGTGCCTTTAAAGCATGTGTTGACAAATGCTTCTGGAATGTCGAGGAAAGTTACTACTACCATTTCTTTACTGAAGGCAGCTCCTTCAAATCTGTGCACCAGGCCTTTAAGAGTGCGGAAGTCGAAGGATTTGTTAAGTATGCTGACGGAAGTGTAGAGGAAAGTGTTAAAGATACCTCTCCCTAATAGTCCGATCAAAAATGAATTGCGAATGATACTCTGAAAAGTTTGCAAAGTCCTGTACCAAGCACTTAGTGCTAAGCAATTGTATGTGTGCAGAGTATATTCCGTCTGTGTAAAGGGCTAAAAAAAGATGGCATCTTGCATTGCTCTATAAGTCGACCTTTACAATCATGCACGAGTCCTCATTGGGAACCCTGGAATCTGATGGGTCAACCAGCCCTACCATGACTATGTTTACATCCTCTTCGATCACACTACCGGTATGTTATGTCTGCAGCAGTATTACAAGAATCTCTTCCCAAATACGGATAGATGTACTGTCAATTTTGCAGAGTCACGAACAATCTTTATGCTCCTGCAAAATGTCTCTATCGCGTCCTCTTGAATTTTCATAGCTCAAAGGTTATGGCGTATCTATAAGCTCCTCTCTTTGCAGTATTGAACATTCGTCTAGTAGCCGTGCTATACTTAGAAGCCCCTATTCTATCAGGGAACAGTTCTGTGATGTTACTTGACCGCGACTAAATAAAGATTTCTAAATGTTGGCAACGTGGAACAGTACCTCTATAAAGATAACCCAGTCAGTATGCATCCGAGATCGCCGAACCCTCCTCCTTGCCCCCTGGCCAACTTGTGGTGGACAGTTGCGATGTTAAAGAATCGTCTCATCTGCCTCTTCCGTTGAAGTTTCCGGATCTCCCCATCAATCGGCAGGGCAAGAGTCTGCCCATCTTATGCCCTACAGGAAAAGCCTTTTAACGGAGTATTTTGAACTTCCAACATTTCAGGATATCAGTTATTCTTTTATGATGTAGAAAGCCCAGGGGAGATGTGTTAACATGTCTATGGCCGGAAGGAGATTGGGATAAGGGGAATGAGAGAGATTGAATATTTCTTTTGCTGCGAGCTAAACGAGCTCAAAAAAATGATGGATGTTTCGAACGAAAGTGAAAGCTGGTCATCATCATAAATAATTCGTACTTAGTTTTAAAACTGCGTACCTATAGGAGTTGAGTTTTTGACCTTCCGTCATGGATGTCCGTGGTGGAAAGTGCAAGTACCACGCTGATGATGACCAGCTTGTACTTTCGGTCGAAACATCATTTTTTTGAGCGCTCATATTATTGAGCGATCACCATCCCAAAAACAATTTTTTCTTCATATTATGTGGAAGTAAAACAAGTGTTTTTACTTTTTTCATCCATAATATCTTCTGTTGATCTTACCATCATATGACCTGGGCCCATACACAACTGCATACAGAAAGGCTTCCAAAGAAGTACAAGATGTGAAAGCGCAACTACATCAACGCGATAGTGGAAAAGTCAGAAGCAGCGGCAAGAAAGGCTCTTACAACTGAACGTCTTGTAAGAGATACTGCGAAGGTGGAGAGAATATTTTGTTGTAGTCCTAAACAACACCTTTGAACCGTTGAATACCTCCTCATACGAGATTGAATACTCGTCGGCTGTGCCCAGTATTAACTTCAGAACTCCGCCCATATTGGAATTGGCAGACACAATTAAGTCGATGGACCTCGATAAGGCCTCAGGGATTTATGGAATACCAGTAGTAAGGCGGATCCCATTGCTGCGGCTGATTTTATTCTTCTCGTTATCCAGGAATGCTGGGAAACCGAGACCTATTCCACTGAAATGAAAACAGGTGTAAATGTTAAGATTCGCAAAAACTGCGACCTATGGAGTTCCAGTAATTGGTGCAGTAGCTGTCTTTTAACTGTAGTCTACAAAGTGATATAAAAAATCATCTTAATGCGAATCAAGGAGACAATCGAATGCACTCTTAGCGATGAACAGGCAGGTTTTCGTGAGAGTTTCTCCTGCAGTATATATGGGTATCACAGGAGTATATATGGGTATCACAGGAAAAATTATCACAAAGGAGTACTACTGTGGAACTCAAGGTGACAAACTGTCAAAGTCCTTTTAAGTGCTAAATGGAGTGAGACAAGATACATACTGTGATCGTTGCTTTTCCTGGTCATTATTAATAACGTATTCTGCAGCGCCCTGGTTGACCACCCATCGCTAGGGATTAAATGGAAACTTTTTAACCACCTTACGCACTTGGACTAGTCCGACAAAGTATGTCTCCTATCCAACAAACAGTCCTAATCTCCGAAGCCCTGAGCAGAGAAGGTTGCAGAGCAGGGCTTAAGATCAATGCTGCTAAAACCAAACTTAAAAGGAGACAAAATCTATCTATCTGGAGAAGCAGCAGGTAGAGCAAGTTGATATGTTTTACTATCTCGAAAGCATAGATGCAGCAAACGGCGGAGCTGAAACTGATGTACAGGCTCGAGTTGCATTTAATACTCTTGCTGAGATCTGGCGCCATAATAACATCTCCAGACGCACAAAACTCCAGATCTTCGAATAGAATTTAAAATCTGTTCAGCTGTACGGCACGGTTATCAAATATAATCTAAGCTGCAAACCTATGTCAACCAGTACATTTGGCGCATCCCTAACATCCATTAGCCGGAGCTCATTACCAACGAAGACGTACACAGGCTTACAGGCCAAGATGGGATAGACATCATTATTTGCAATTGTAGCACAGCAAGAAAAGAGCCAACAACATGGAACTACATGCTCTATATTGGACCCACACGGGACCCAAGGAAGACGTCAAATTGAACGACCGTGCAACATATTGTGAAGATCCATCGAGAGGGAAGAGATCAACTAATCGAGGTCACAGTTGAAGGCGTTGGCGCAGAACCGGACTAGATGGAGAGTCGGTGTAGTAGACGTTCTATGCCCCACAAGGGTTTAAAGGAACCAGGGAGTGAAGGAAAATATCATGGCAGGACGCTTCACCAGTGATAAAGTAACTTTGTTTATCAATTTGATAATCGGACTGTGACAGTGATAATAAAATTTAGAAGAATCGAACCAACCTTTGTTCATAAGTAAATATTTGATTTATTCATAGTTTTTCACCAACCTCTCCTTCCTTCTCTAAGTTCTTCTTTTTTCTGTCCTTAACAAGTGTTAAGTTGTGAAAAGTCATTGAAGGATCTTCGCACTCGCCGTCATTCCGACACTTTTCTTATAAGTTTTCTTTATATTTTTTACGTACCAATTCAACTGGAAAAATCTAATGATATCGTTACGCTCTCTCCCGAAGACAACAGATCATTGAAAAATATTTATATTATACAGAACAGGATGGGGATCAAGTTACTACATCAATCTTTCAAGCACTTTTCTGTATAATTTCAACATAAATCACTAAACTTCAAACTCCTACCTGCCTACCATACAATTTTCCTATATAATACTCCAATTCAGAAAAATATCTCCCCGCTTTTGAAGGGAAATGAAATCAAATCCAGCTGTCGCGGAAGGAAACATATTTTGCACGTGTTCTGAAATTGATTGACTTTTCTCCTTTATCATCTGCAAGCAATAAGTCTCAGTGTAAACACTCTCCCCATTTTTTTAGATAAATGAAAAATGGCACATTGCTGTCATCTAGAATTAACACGTTTCTCCCTTCTATTCATAAAAAGACAAGCAGCAACAGCAGAGACACTATACTCTGACTTTAAGGAGTAATGTGTTCCCTCTGCTTGAAACTCATCCATCCACGAAATCGGCAATTTTGAGCAGAAGAAATATAATAAAAAAAAAACGCATATTTCGACAGAAAAGCAAATATTCTCCGGGAAAATATTCAATTGAACAAAATAAATAGAATCGACCAAAACTGCTTGTCAGGAAAGACCGATGATGACGGACCCTCTGACCCCAAAAATTCGGTTCGCCGTCAAAACCGCAACCGTCTCGTTACTGTCAGGGTGTAATATAGCAAAAACACTTTAAGGGGAGAATTGTTACCACCAATAAAATTTGATAAGGATATAAAGTCAACAATAGATCTGAAGGGATGTGGGCTCAGACAGGGATATGGAAATTAATAAGAAAATGATGCTTCTAGGGGGCAAACGCCCTAGTCAGTAAATCCTCGCGTATGAATGCTCCCAAATCCTTGGAATAGTGGCGAAAAATTAACAAGTGCTGCCGTCCAAAATGGTGTGATACAGTGACTGAGAGGATATTGCCCACAATCCCTCCAGCTGTGTGAAGCTCCTTTTGTTGCTGGATTCCTTGTATTTCGGCAATGGATAAAACTGTCGCTCTCAATGCTTATGCTAGATTGTCTACTATTCCCTACCCTAAAACCACTGGATAGCAGGAGCAGCCAGCAGAGCTCAATGGTTACATACGGTTTTGCGCGAAAGGGACCTTGATGATGCCTTTATGGTTATGATAAATTATCGGCAGGATTTATATTTTTAATATTTTCCAGACAATAAGAGATTGCTCCTGCGAACTCTGAGATGGGGTGGTGGATATATTAGAGCAGGGAATTGCTACTGCGAATGCAGTTAACATTTTGAGGGAGCTATTAGACGTTTCCGTGGGGAGTCGGGGAGATATTATACAATACAGTTTTTTCTTGTTATTTGATAGTAAACATCTTAAGATAGTCTTTAGTGGAATTGGAAAAATACGATATGTATAGGGGAGCTTACACAAAGCAGAGGATGTTTACTTCGAATTAATGGAAGGTCGTAAATGTTTTTATGAATTGAATCACTTTGGCGTAAAAATGTTTTTATTTCAGTAAGATGGTTTTGGATTACACAAAATTATCTTAAAACATATTAATCGTAATTTCTCCCTTTCTCTGTTTTCTTTAACCCATTGTCTGACTTAGGTCACTTACGACGCTTTTAACTCCAGCCACGATTTTTTTTAACCTGAATACCTTCCTCAAATACGAATCTTTTCCAGGTCTTTCGCGATCGACCAATTCGGCGTCTTCCTTAGATCCCATGCCGGTTCCAATCTAGGGCCCTCTCAACGATGTTGTTCTCAGTGTATGCCCTATCCATTGCCACACGCATTTTAAGATCGATGTCTATCCTGTATCAGACTGTGCGTCTATTTAGGTTTTCCTTGGCAAAATCCTCTGGCCAATGTTATGGATGCACTAGTGACACCGGTTGACAAAGGCTTGTAGCTTAGATGTTATTTGTGTTTATTTGACAACAGCTGTTTCAGAATATTTTTCGCCAGAGTACGGTTTCAGATGTAGATCATATAAATTCCCCTCCATCTAGTTTCACTTAACCCTAAAATGTTTATTATATGTATACTTAGCCATTTTCCGTCCACCTCCATAACGTGCATATCCACACTCGTCCCACAGATTTCTGAAGTTCCATAGCCAAGTCGTAGTCCGATGTTTATAGACAAAAGTCATAATCTCAAAATCAACGGATCGTATCCAGGGCGTACTAAACGTTTCGTGGGTAGTGTTGAATTGAATAAATGGCCAACTTATTTATGAGTCCTGGGAACCACCAAAGTGCAGTTGGCATTTGGTGGATGTATTTTTCTTCACCTATCTCACTCGCGACCTTGGGACCGGCTGCGATGGACTTAGTAGTAATCCTTATTAAAAGAAAAGTCCAATCTTCACGTCTGAGTATAATGGTTTCGCTTTGCAGGTCATAAAATTTTAAACTGACTTCACTAAGGATGTCCCCTAGTTTTCTCTTCTCTGTGATTTGAATGGGTCTTACGGCTCCCTTCAAATTGATTTGGCTAATCCAAAGTAGGTACATACTTACTTTTACATCGCCCTTGTTTTTCAGTGATTTCCTTATCATTAACTTTCGTGGCTAGTTTCAAAAATTCTGAATAAATTTTCAAAATCGATTTGACTTATGTTCCTAGCAAAAGGTTTCCTCCTTTTTTAAGATATGATGAGATACCATATTTTCAGATTCTTTTTTTAAATCGCTCCCTAAATTACAAGGATTTAGCTTTAGGCGAGGGCTTACAAGGTATAGCCATCCAGGTCTTAAAGTTTTGTGAGTTATATCATTGAGATTTTGATAGATTTAATAGCATCATTCTCTCGTTGAATATGAAGAGCAACCTCATCGTTAGGTCTAGATTTCTGGATAAAATCCAAGAATTGCTATTTTATCAGTTATTGTGCGTGGAATGGTGTCGCCAGGCAGTTTTTAAATTGTTTAGTTTCTTCTCAATGTGGATTATCATAGGTTCCAAATAAGGTTTTTCCTTCTTCAAATATGCAGAGAATCTTGTAATGTGGTCTTTTCCCCTGAAGCCTCAATAGAGGGGTTGCCGGAAACTCTGGAGTCGTCCAAGGTTCTAACTAATTAAAAGACTCATTTACAAAATAACTATAGAAGTCTTTTTTTCAGGGTTTCTTTCTTTCCGGTTCACAATCAATTTTTCTTAATTCTAGCTCTTTATTTTACCGCTAATGCTACGGGAAAGTAGGTGAAGAGAGCTTCGTTACAACTTTAATTTATGAATTACCTTCTTACGCCGTTCGTTAATATCCAGAGATTGGTTGGGATTTTCAAATGCTTCGTTTTTTCTAACTGAAGGTTTTTGCACTCTGTGTAAAACTGGTCAGGGATTGTCATTTGAGAATCGTGTTACCTTCCTTTTAAAATATTGTAATTGTCATGAATTTTGTGATGTTAGACTTTCGGTTGGGAGGGGGGGGGGAGGCACCTTGCTAGCACGAGTGGGACTACTTTCAGCATTGTTGCCAAAGATATATAACAGCAAGGAAGGAATAAGCAGGAAGCGATAAAATATCCGGCTCTGTTGAAGAAAATCGTGACCACACTTTTCCTTTCCAATCACGAAAACTGACCCCTATTGAGGTGATATACAGGGGACAGAAACTAAACCTGCGGTAACAGCAGAGGAATTGCTTTCGAAAGAGTTGAAAACAATAAAACACCAGGGCTGGATGGTATCTACAAAATAGCGCTAAAAGCAGCAATTACGGCGAGGCCACATATGTTTGTCTCCACTTTTAATGCATGTCTGGAAGAAGGGGTATTCCCCAACCCAGTTGTTGGTGCTGCTGCTGAAAAGAAAAAATCCACCAGGAAACCATCCTCATATCGTCCAATATGTTTGTTGGATACAATGGAGGAAACTGCTTGAGCGCATCATATACAGCAGTCTGTCGAAACATCAATACGGATTTTGAGTGCGTTGTTTCACCATTGATGTAACTGACCTAGCTGTAAACGCAACAGAGGGGAAACCTAGATGTAAACTCAATAGAGTGGAAAAGGTAGAAAGGAGGTAGTAGGAAGTACTGTGCTGTCATCACTCTCGACGTAGCAAATACTTTCGACTCAACGAGGAGCATATAGTGGCATCACTGCAAAAGACTGAATGTCCCACTGTATGTTGCAAGGCTACTTCACAGGTCGAAAGCTCTGCTATGATACAGACGAAAGCCCACAGGAATATGATACAACCACTGGAGTGCCGGAGGGATCTATGCTGGACACACTCCTTTGGAATATAATATACGAAGACGTTCTAAAGGGCACGCTCCCATGAGGGGTAACAATTGTGGGATTCGCTGACGACACAGCAGTCGCAGTTATCGCCAAGCATCTGGATGACGACAGTGGGCAACCAATGAGCCCCCCATCCAAACCATTAAAAGATGGTTGAAAATACATGGGCTGGAGAGTCGGAATTTGGTCTAATCAGTCGTCGAAAAAAGAAAAGTTCTGACAGTCGGAGTAGTAGATTTCGATGAAATTCAGAACGAAAGAGGCCATAAAATACCTCGAAGTGATGATAGATGATGGGTTAAATTTTAAAAAACATTTGGAATATGCAGGTGAAAAGACGGATAAGGCAATAGCGGGTCGCCTTTTGCCAAACATCGGAGGACCTAAGCCACCGAGGATACTACTTCTAGTTAGAGTGCTTATCTTAATATTACTGTACGCTGCAAGAAGTTCTTTGCAAAAATAGTGTGAAAATAATGTTGAGCTTAATACCTAAAAATCTGTCGAAAATTTCTATTCCAATTTTCGTAAACATAAACTTTACTTCTGTAGGGTGGGAAGTTAAAATGAACCAAAAAACAAATTTGATATATTCATCTTTGCTTGCTCGGCCAGATCCTGTGTTTACTTGTGTTAAAATCTTAGATTCAGATAGCTCTGTTTAAATCTAGATTCAGAAGAAATGAGTTTTTTGTCCCGGCCGGGTATTTCTCTTACCTTTAGAAATATCAGTAGTGTAATATATTTAAGTCTGATCTAAAGAAGAATTTTTTTTTTAATTAGCTTTGGTGTCTAAGATAAGATCTTTCTCTTTAGGTTTTCTTATTTCTATTCTTATTTTAATTTTTAAATTTGCTCATACCTCCGTCTTCGTTTTAGATTATATCCGAAATATTTCTAAAATATTTGTACTTAATTGTGAAGGTATATGAATAAATTGAAATTGACTTCGAACTTATATCGCTCCAGCTTCAATAAATTCAAAATGAAAACAAGAATTGCAAAAAGAACATCCTGGACTTCCTACAGGATCCTAGCCAAAGCCTTTACACTCCTGGGGCACATCTCTAAAGACGATGGCTCCCGGACAGAGGACAGTCAGGAAATTCTTAAACAGCTCGTCTCCACCCATTTTCCTGGGTGCATGGACGAATGTTTGGAAAGTCAACGGCAATTCCACTTCCCATAGAAGACTTGGCAGCTATCGGGGACTGCATAAGGGAGGATAAAGTAGTACAAATCTGCAGGGCCGGATGGAATCATCCCCGCTATGCTACAAAATACTGTAAAGAGTATCACTCCCAGGCTAAAAGCAGTCTTTGAAGGATGCCTTAGAACCGGATACGTACCGTAAAGATTGAGAGAGGTGCGTGTGGCCTTTATTCCCAAAGCAACAAAACCAAGCCACACAACAGCCAAGGATTATAGACCAATCAGCCTCTCATCGTTTCTATTGAAAACACTAGAGAAGCTAATAGATCTACATCTCGGCAATATCTCGAGTCAACCAAGTACCTATGTAATTCACAACACGCGTATATTAAAGGCAAGTCTGTGGACACAGCCTTACATGAGATTACGAGAACGATTGAGAAATCTCTCCATGACAAAGAATATACCTTGGCTGCCTTTCTTGATATTGAAGGAGCCTTCAAAAACCTAAAAACAGAATCCATTATTTCCTCTTTAGGGGAATCTGCATATGAGATATTTCTGACGAACTGAATACAGACAATGCTAAACAGCAGGGTCATCAATGCCAGTTTAGGGGACTTTTCCATTACGAGAAAAGTTCACAGAAGTACACCACAGGGGGGAGTATTGTCACCCCTGCTTTGGAACATCTCTCTAAACAAAATCCTAAAATCTCTCGTCAACAAAGGTATTAAAACGGTAGCGTACGCAGACGACATAGTCTTGCTGACAAAAGGAAAGTTCCTACAAACGGTCAGTGACGTCATGAGCTCTGCTTTGACAGATATATCAAGATGGGCAGAGGACAACGGTCTTACTATAAACCCCCGTAAGACAGAATTGGTACCTATTTGGAAACCACTTAAAGGTAGTGTCCTCAAACTATCCTCGGAACCAAGTTTCTGGGCGTCATATTCGATTCCAAATTGAATTGGAGACGGAATATGGAAGAGAGGATGAAGAAAGGACTTAATGCATTCTATGCATGCAAGAAAACCTTTGGTAATAAATGGGGTATGAAACCGCATATTGTACACTGGATGTACACAGCGATTGTCAGGCCTATTCTTACCCATGGGTCAATTGTTTGGTGGGATGCAGTTAACAAGCAATCTCACCTTAACTCTTTAGCAAAGGTGCAAAGGCTCGCTTGCTTGGGAACAACAGGTGCAATAAAATCCACACCACTTGCTGGTTTGGAAGCCATTTTACACCTTCAACCCATAAAACTCCACACGAAAAGAATGGCAACCTTGGCAGCTCTCAAACTTAGAGAAAACAGCGAATGGACACCACAGAATTTTGGACATGCAGTCATACTGAACTTCTTTAATCAAAATGGGTTGCACCCCTCAACGGATTATATGAAGCCACAATATGACTTTAGAAGACCCTTTTCCGTTATCATACCTAACAGAGAAAATTGGAAGCAGCCTGAAAGCATAATTAAAGGAACTGCCATCTTCACAGATGGAGCGAAAACAGAAAAAGGGGATTGGAGCTGGTGTTTTCTCGGAAGCGCTGCAAATAAGTAAGTCGTATAGACTCACCAACGAATGCGGCATCTTCCAAGCGGAAATATATGCTATAATGAAAGTTGCACTTACTGTCCAAGAAAAACAGATGTCAGCAACTGAGAGCCTTATTTGTGTGCACAGTCAAGCAGCACTCAAGGCGCTGAACTCCAACAATGTGATAAAGTCAGAATGTGTGAAAGACTGTATCAGAGCCCTAAGAAATATTTCATACCATACGGTTAGGCTCTGCTAGGTTCCAAGACATGTCGGTATAGAGGGTAACGAAAAAGCCGACGAACTGGCCGAAAAAGGTTCAAGTACGGACGTAGACATGCCGGTGGAAAGGGTCCACCCTCCCCTTAACACAGCAAAAAGTCAAATTGATAGACATTACTCCAACATGACTTCGGAACGGTGGAAAAATATCAAGTACTGCTTCACAACACGAAGTATCTGGCCGGAGCTGAATCATAGCAGAACTTCAAATCACTTATCCTTCGATAGAAAGCACATTCAAACACTCGTCGGCGTCATCATCGGACACTGCCCCATAGGAGTATGGCCATTAGACTCGGCGTACCATCAAATGAGTTCTGTAGAAGCTGCAGAGATGAAGAAGAAATTGAGTCCATAGTGTACCTGCTCTGCGAATGTCCGGCTTTAAAAGAGCGACGACTCGCCTGTTTGGGAGCAAGGTTCTTTGACAATTTGGACGACCTAGCTGAGATAGCACTGGTGGACCTAAATATATTCATACAGAGATCTGGGTGGTTTGAAGTTCTGACCATGCTTTTTCTTTTTAAGAGCATTCACAATGGGCCTTCATGGCCTCCGAGTGTACTTGGTGCTTCTTAGCAACAAACAGCCCGACAAACCAACCATACTGTCCTGGGAAGCACAATCCTTAGGAGCCCTAAAACCGCTTGCCTCGATATTAAGTGGTCTTTGAATTAGCTATATTATAGTGGACAGATTTTCGTTAAGGAGTGTTGTCTTGAGGGAATAAAGGCATTCTGTTTTGTGAAATATGAGGATATTTGTTACCTTACAATTAATTCTCTTTCATTTTTTCTCATCAACGTAATTCTTTTTTTTTTAGCCTGAAGTCTGCTGCACTCTTCAAAAAGACATTTCTTTGTCATCCCCTTGATGATATCGAATTCACCATACCCAAAATTCCAGTACATTAACGAACAAGCATTTAAATCAATTCTTAGTACCTACCTCAGATTTGAAGTACCTACCGGAAAGTCATTAACTAAATTCCTCTAAAGCAGCTCTTTACACTGCACTTCCATTAATTTAGAGTAACAACATTGGATAAATGCGCATCATCCTTTGAGGATAGATAAGTTCCTTAATGAGCTCGTAGGCTTTGAAGTGCCTCCCACTTTCAGCATGTCCTAATGATAAATAACGCAATTATATTCCCAATAATTGGACTTCGCAGATAAATGGCTCTCACTTAAGTTTTGATTTGCAAGCAGAGTGCATAGTTTGCCTTCTCCTTTTTGATTTACATTTTCCTTCCTTCCGGCGGGAACCATTCCTTCAGAATTTAACAAATCCCTCCGTCCCCAATGTAGAACGGGCCCGGCACAGTAGTGTACTGTGTATAGTTCGTCTGGAATTCTCTCAGATCCCAGTCGGAAATATTGAACAAGACGCAAATATTGATTTCCTTGTACGGCTGTCGGGCACCGGCACCTACAACCTATACAGCATCCCCTAGCCATTTCAGCTAATACGTTTAACATAGTTTACATTTTTTACGAGAATGTCAGGGAAAACGAGCGCTCCCAACGGGGTACCCCATAAGTGCAAAGAAGCGCTTTGCAAAGGGACAAGAGATGAAAGTGAATGACAGATGGATTTGAGATTTGATAAATGGGGCTTTAGTTCTCTCCAGCTTTTCCGAGGAAGTAAGTGGCAGTTTTTTGTATTATTTTCTTCCTTTCACAACGTTGTTGTTTGCCGGTTCGGATCTCTACATGAAATAGGGGGAGCTCACATGATTTATAAGACTTCAACTTCAGGATTTTTCTTGGCAGTCAACAATATGGAGGAAATTAAAGGTACGTGCGACAAAACAAGTTCTTGTACTTTGTTTATTTCGGTAATCAATCAGAAGTCAACATGCGATCAAAGAAATATAAGAAAGCAGAAATGGCTTAGCTTTCTAGAGAATGAGATTAAGTGCGTATCGATTACCTACTTTTGCATGGAAAAGTTAAGTTGGAAGGGCAAAGTTATTTTGTTAAACCGAGGAATAAGCACGCATAGTTGAAAAATTGGCAATAAATTGACTGCGAGCGAGTAAGGTATTAAGCGATGGTTTGTTTACAAATTTAAAATGTAACACGAATATGGATAGGGTCTTTTGTCATCCATAAGATTCCATATATCATGGATGAGTTCGAAATTTACACCTTTTTTGAAATAACAATAAGTTCCTTATACAAGTTATATGTAATCTGTTTCAAAGGATCTTCCCACACAGGAAACATTACCATAATCAGATAACATTAGTAAACGCCCCCAAATTTTTCATTCGAATAAATTAAATTACGCAAAAAATGTTACCTTTTCAAATTCTTGGAATTCTTTTCTGAAAAATTCCACACTTCATTGAGTTCTAATGCACTTGAAGAATTTTCTAAGTGGTCGGTCCTTGGTCAAGCCATACGAGTAATGCAAAAATTGGTTGCACCATTATTCAAGTGCAAGTAGAAATCGTTTGGCAAATTGTTATATGACACGAGAGCAAAGTGACTACCAAAAAACGAAGGCACCCCCCCCCAATCTACCCTTCTTCTTACCATACCAGTACTTTTTCGCTGTGGGCTTACCACATTTTTGCACGCTCCAGGGTTGGTGGCTCTATAGCAAATTTACATATGGTAATTCAGGTAATTCATTCTGCATAAGTAATTACCTTCTTGTAGCACGTTTTTGCTTTAATTTAGAATTCTCCGGAAACGATAGGTTGTATGTTTCTCTTCCACGGGAACTGCCAGGCACCAACTGAGGCTTTATTTTATCAAAAAATGTTTTCCCACTGAGAAGAATATTGTCATAGGCGGTTATTTCAAATTTTTATCACCAGGTTGAGATTTTTATTTTTAGCGTTTTTACTAACTTACTCATGTAGGATATTAAAATTCTCATAAAATATTTTTAGGGATGTATAAGACTATTGTGTAGGTTGTAAAAAAGGAGTTATTGTAGGAGATGAAAAAGTGATTGAATAAGGTTTGTTATCCTTTTTGGAGCTTTTGAAATTGAAATCCCATTAAGTGTGCAAATTGCTTGAATTTTTTATGCTGAAATCTATAATTAACTCAAACCCTATTATTATACGTCAATTAACAAAGAAGAAAAATATTGAATGGAAGTTAAACGCAACAGATTGTAACTGGTGGTTAGTTTGCATCAGTGATGGGCATTATTCGAATAAATTTTCAATCAAAAACCGATTTTTTTAAAAAATCGAATAAAAAATTATTCGAATAAATTTTTATTCGATTTTCAATTTATTTTAAGTTATTCGCAAATAATTATTTGTTATTTGGTGCTCCTTAATCTAATTTGAAATAATTATTTGTTATTCGGTCGTTCGTGATTCGATAATCAAATAATTATTTGTTATTTGATGACTTATTGGCAAATATTTATTTGTTATTTGGTGCGTTTTATTCGAATTTCAAATAATTATTCTGAGATTCAAAGATTTTTCAAAAATGATGGACCAAAAAGATCCAATGACTAATCCATTGTTCAAAATGCGTTTATAAATATTTGAACCAACGGTTCGATTCTGTGCCAAAACTACCTCGTTTATGCATTGATGAACAGATGTGTTCCACCAAAATGATATGTGATTTTAGACAGTATTTACCAAATAAGCTACATAAATGGAGTATTAAATTGTTTGTATTATGTGATTCAAGTGGTTTTTCATGTGATGAGTTGATTGTGAATACTCCTAATATAGGAACAACAAATAACGTGATCATTCGTCTAATTTAGGAACAACAGGTAACGTGATCATTCGTCTATCCCAGACGATTCCAGATTTCAAAAATCATATTTTATGTTTCGAAAATTTCTACACGTCATTGCCACTTATGGTGTATTTGAGAAGTCGTGGAATGTATGCATTAGGCACAGCAGCACGAGCAAATCGAATCAACAATAGCAAATTATCAACTGATTCAGATAAGAATCCGAAACCACAGAAAAGAGTCTTTTCTGAAGAATATGTTGGTACTGCGTATGGAGTGGATATTTCAACTTTATTATGGAAAGATACTAAAAATGTTGGCTTAGTGTTTACGTACGTAGGCATTAAACCTTTCCGAACAATGGATCCGAATCCAAAGCAACCAGAAAAGATCGGTAGATACGACAGAAAGAACAAACAGTTTATGCAAGTAGAATGTCCTAGATTAATCAAAGAATACAATTACCATATGGGTGGTGTAGACCTGCTTGATGGTCTTATCGGATGCTACCATATTCGTTTCAAGTGTTTCGTTCAAAGTGCTTCAATGAAATTGTTCTACCATTTCATCGACTTAGCAATGGAAAATGCTTATCTTCTTCATAAACGTCTCTATCCTGAAGAGAAGACTCCAGAACTACCAAAGTTTCGTGCTCAATTTGCCAATGATTTGTGTCATTATCAACAAAAACCAGAAAAGAAACAAGTTGGTAGACCTTCTACAGCTGCTTTAACAGCAAAATCAGGACCGTCTTGTGTAAAAAGGTCATACGAATTGTGGCCAGGTCCTTGATATGATGATATTGGTCACATGCCTGATCAATAGGATCCTTCTGGCAAATGTTCTTGCAAATTTATTGGTTGTAAATCGGAAAGACAAATGTTTTGCCTAAAATGTAATGTTAATTTGTGCCTTTCATCATCAAAAAAATGTTTCCAAATTTACCATAGTAAACCATTATAACTGTTGGTATTCTATTTTATCTTTCTTTTTTCAGTTCATAATGGAATCCTGTATTTTTATATGTTTCTTTAATTTTTTTCTAATAAAAACTCATAAAAAAGAAATTACACCTGTCTTTTTTTTTAATTTCCCTCTTGTATTCGCCTTTTGGCGGTCTACTCTATTTCTCACCTGTGGGCCAACCGTTAACCTGATTTCCATTTTGCTATTCGTGTTGTACGCATCAACATTAAGCAACAAAAATTTTTTCATGAAAAAAAGTTGGCCGGCTAGAGGGTTAAAAATGAAAAAAGTAAATGCACTTGTTTTACTTCCATTGTCATGGCGTCATTGTATCTGCTTTTTGTACTGGTATTGCTTGTGGAGGGTATTGGGTCTATACAGCTAGGGAAGTGAGTGTCTAATAGAATCTCTAATGTCCTTGGTCCAAATACCACTTGCGCTGCACTGCAATGTAGGTTGGGTAGGACCCTTAGAAATAGCCTCCCTTAACCTCGCTTTCTTCGAACTTTTTTGAATTTGCTCAGAGAGGGAGATCTCTTTCTGTTAGCTGTTCTGATCTTCTTCTTAAAGACCTTTAGAATCACCTTATTTATAGTTCTCCGATTCTATGTATTCGTTCATTGGTCGTTCTCACTAGTCTGAATAAAATACGAACTCTCCGGCGTGTCTCTGTTGCACCAGTGTGGTCGAGATTTGTTAAGGGGCCTGATTATGGGACAGGTTTGTTCAAAGGCTTTGGTCAGTGATTTGGTAACATGGCACACGGTAGATTCTAGGTATTGGGTACACCAAATTGAAGTTGGGTACCCTTTCCTCAAATTATCCCTCACTATTCTGCGGAACGTTTGATTAATTAAAATTTTATTGTTATAAAACGTTTATTTAGTTAAAAGTTTTTTTTCAAACAACGTTTAATCAGGTTTTTGACAAGTTATGCTAGTTTTACCGATTGTGAATTGGATAACTAACAATACGGTACTACATGAGCATTAAATTGTAAGGGTTTACCCATTGAACCTTTAAGCTCTACTAGTCATGACAGTCACACGGTAGTTATTCAAACTAAGTCTCTAAAACAGAATTTGTGTTGTGATTGAATTTCAGAATTTAGTCAAGTTCAAGTCCTGTAGATATATTCGGGATGTTATGCATATTTGAATGATTTTGCAGTGTTTTGGATCCTAACGAGATGAGTATTAGTAAATTCAAGGATAACAAACAAGTGACTCTATTAGGGATTAAGAACAGAGAAGTTTCGCCATTATATTTCGCCGTTTCTAAGCAAAATGAAAATACATACTATGCACCTTGCTTGAAGCCGATTAAAAGTACTTAATTTTAAGCTAATGACGGTGGATAAAATATTATTTTTGATACAAAAGCTTTCTGCAAATCATAATATCACTACAGAGCTTTTTGCCTTCTCAGTACACTTCTGGATACCAATTTCATGCTGTTAGTGATTTGTATTTCAACTTACGCTAACTCAGTTTAAGTACATCACAAAGAACAACTTATCTTAAATAATTAACGTACTATTAGTCCGGGAGAAATTATATTAAGACTTATTAGAAGACTAACTAATTTTACGTCAACCCATCGCAAGGCAACTCTCTTTGAAAGGTACTTCTTCTTGAATTTTCTTTGTTAACTAGAATATTTACTTAGAATTAGGAAAAATTATGTTATAAAGCATACAATAAAGCCTATGAATTTTTATTTAAGAAAAATTACAAAGTAATACAATTAAAGCAAACATTTGCCTTAAAATAGTGGTCCAACGGTGGACCCGCTTCTTCGAGAATAGGTGGTTTGAAAAAATACCCAAAAATTCTGACAGTATATGTATATATAACTGTAGTGTTCGTTATGCCTAGCTGCTTTTTAAAAAAAAAAATTTTTCTTTCACAACATATCAAGTGTTCAAAAAATAACTTTTTATGAATGATTTAAACTTCTGCTTGGAGGTCTCGAAAAATACGTACATGCAATGAAAGCCACTGTGATTACAAATAATTTCGATCTTAAAAATAAATCATTAAAATCGGGTACGGTGATGATAACCTTAAAAAAGTTATCCTATTATCAAAAATTCCCGACTTCAAGATATCCAGAAATAAAATACTTACAATGTCACATGGCCCGCAAAGTTAAAATCTTGACATGTACACTGAAATAAAAGTTCTGAAATTGTTATACGAATCAAATTGCGGTTCAGAACTGTAATCGCATTGCAGCTGCCAGCTACCTTAATTTTTACGTAACAGCACCGTAAAATTTACTGAACTATAAGCCCCAAATACCTGTTCCGTTTCAAGGATTCTTATATTAAAGGTTATCGTACATATTATATATTAAAAACCTTAAGGTTTGAAAGTAATCAAATTCATTTAACTTTAGCAAATCGAAGTAAAAAATCAAACAATCTCAACCTGTTGTTGCAATTTAGTTGAGTCGGGGGAGGTAGAGCTTCACAGGTTAGATGAAGCCAGCGTCCCCAGGCTGGACCAACCTGAAGGGTAGCAAGATTCTAAAGGATTGGAGGAAACGGGAGAGGCTTTTTAAGCGGAGGAGAAAGTGCAAAGAAAGCAGCAGTTGGTGTTAGCTAAAGCTTCTAAGAAGCCATGTGCATATCAGGAGGTCAAGCTGGGGGTTAATAAACTGGAAACATCTGCCCTAACAGATTTGACACCAGGTGAGGAAGGTCCCTTAGCGGATCCGAGGTGTGGAATTTACGGCGGCCTCTGGAATAAAGGTAGTTGTGCAGCCAACTACGATAGTTTCTACCTTCAGAATACTGTCAGAAACGGGGGTAACGCAAGGTAAGGAGAAGTATAAGTGGTGGCAGGAGATGGTTCTTGAAAACAAGACATCGGCAAGTCTCCAAATCAGCCCTTTAAGGAACCATTGACACCCTTGCTGTAGAGCTACGTGACATCGGCGGTGAATTCAGTAGCCTTGGGTGACACTAAGGTGTGTGAACCAAAAATCCAATACTTGGATGTGTGAAACCGTCAAAGAATTGTCCAACCTTTTGGATGGAATGAACTTGAAAGTGAAACGCGTTGATGTCATCAAGAACATCAAGAGGGTGATGATTTTTATTCCAGAGAAAACTGAGGGCAAGCATATCATCGTAAAAAGGCTCAGGAACCCGAACTGTTGCATCGAAAATAACTCCATTTGGAAAGTGTCTACTGGGGGAATCGCCTTGAAGTTATGGTGTCCGGTTGAGGACAAAGAGTTCATAAGGAAAACGAAGGGAAGCTCAACTGTGTTCTAGAGTCGGTCTTCGTCAAATTTCAGTCGGTTAAAAGAGGTCAGATGAAAAAGCCGTTTGTCGGTAAGGCGACTAGCAGTCAACATAAATAATAAGGGGAGACGCCAGTAGGGACCGTGCTGGGTGGGGATACCTTCAAAGTTTGGTTTGCAAGAACCCTGGATGTTCAGAAAGAGAATCAGAGGGCTCCTGGAGAATCTCTAATCAGTTCTGCATAAACTCAGATAGCACAACTAGATTATACATTTTAGTCAGCCGGGGAGTTCAGGCGGTGTTACTGCCACAACTTAGTATGCCAGACCTTGCGGTTCGGTTTGAGTTGCATGTGGCTTAGTATATACCATATAACTCACCGGTCTCGCCTCCACGGAGGGAGGCCCTGGCGAAATACTGCAAGGAAAGAAAAAATAGGGTAGTTTTAGGTTGTGAAAGGAATGCACATAATACAATGTGGACGATGTAAGGAGATTATTAACGTAATCATTAGCAATACTAAGTTGTTGAATAGAGTGCTCATTTGAAGAGTGGCTGATGTGGTGACGCTGTCAGACCATCTAGATCCCTAACTTTTGACATTCAATATGGGGAAAAAGAAACAGTAAAAGGAGTCAAATCGAGAACACCAATACTCAAAATATCAAAAGGTGTTAAGGGAAAACATGATGGCATGGATCCTTAGAGTACCCAGATACAAATGTACACTCTACAAAAGGATGTAGAGGAGGCATATCGCAAAGCCTGCACTCCAATTAAGGTAGTGGGGTAGAACCAAACACTTTGGTGGGGCAGGGAGATGTAAGCACGGAAGAAGAAGGGCAGGAGGATTTTCAACCTAACCATAAGAAGTCAGGATGTGGTACGTACGGCGTAAGGATGGGGTACGCACCGGTTTCGTGAAGAGAGGCTGGAAAAAGATAATATACTGAGTCGAAGGCCTTCCTTTCTCATAAAAACAACACATCGAAGGGACTGTGCTGGTACGTTACCCACTAAGTAGGAGCCAGCACGCTCACTGTCCTCGGAGATCTATTGAAACGGCGAGATCTAGCGAAATGGGACAAGCAGAAGAGGAGCTTCATAACAAGGGCATAGCAACGATCACAATAATGGAGACTTCGGAAGGCTGGAGGATGCTTTTATCGAACGTGAAACTAATCCTGCCGTGAGCAGATGGATTGGTAATACGTTTAAAACGAGAGCAGTATATATCCAGGGAGGAGATTGGGCAGATTGGCAGAGGTTGCACACAGAAAAGAGTGTTACCTCATATTCTGAGGACCATTACTGTCAACTCAGGAGCAGGAGTATACTCCGGCACATGGTACTTTCACGAATCATATAGCCTTTCTTTCAGGCGGAAATAGCTGCGATTCACCAAGCGACTCTGCTAGCATCTACGCGTATAGGGTCAAAGTTGACAGTTAAGCGACTACTAAGGCGCTGGAAGCTGTGGTAGTAGACATGGTTTCCAGATGTTACAGGGCGAGAGGGTGATGGGTACGTGGACACAGGAATATCCTAGCTAATAAGAAAGCGGATGAATTGGCGAAAAAGTGCGCTGAAATGGATAGCTCTGACGCGTACATCTATGTGAAAATTTCGATCAGCACTTTTCAGGTAGTTATTACCAGTTATGCCTAAAAAGGCCAAAAAACTATGACCTAAGTACAGTAAGAGGAAAACTAAAGTACACCTTAATAGACGCAGAGCCGGCACTAGGAATCTGGCTGGTGTTTTAACGGAACATACATACAATGCCACGAGCCTGGATCGAGTTGTAAATGATTTTTCCCGAAACTTTACAGATCCGGAGGAAATCGAATCAGTTCGACATGTACTCTGCGATTGCCTGCACTGGCGTCAGAATGAAGCAGGGTACTAGGTAGATACTTCTTCTCAGTGCTCGTGCCAAGTATTAATCGTACCCAAGTATTAATAGGTCCCGTTTGAAGGCAATTCATCCCAGAACAACTTATCTCAAGGCAACCTAATTCCTAGATTACCTAAATACAATGACGTAATTAATTTTAGTAATTGAGGACAATTTATCAAGGACACTCAATCTCGTACAACTCATCGTCGAAAAACTTATCCATGGCAAAATTATTCGAGACAAGTCACTTCAATTGACACTTAATGTCTTGCTCATCTTTCTCATATAAGAACATGCAATCGTCCTACGAGTCGTCCATCAATTCTGTACAAAATCCCTATTTTTTGTGTTAATTAGGTTAAGTACTCCCAAAATATCTTTTACAATATAGGGTATGTATGTAGCAGTAGAGTATGTAGGGAGCGTTCAATGTTCTGTGGAATCTCATTAGAGTTTTTCGGAGATTACGAAAATTGCCACGAAAAACAATGCTCCTTCACAGCAAATGATGGATTTTTGTATTGCCAAAACTAGAACCCTCTGACAATAGCACCTTCGGTCATCAGTGTACACTATCTGAAGTTACTCTGTAATTGTCTGTGAATGCACCAACCAGCATCATCCATCAATTCAAGCTGTTTACCGTTTACTAAGGCCAGGCAAGTGGCAACAGTCCATTCATTTTTCTTCCGTATTTGTAACGTTATATTTCTCAACACTCTTTCTTATCGAATTACGAGATTCCCTCAAGGTGTCCCAATTGACAGCATCAGTTTTTTTTTGTCTCCAGCTATCAAACACTGTCACGAGCAGCCAACTTCTCATCAGTTCCATTTTATTCTTGTCAACTAACGACGTCGCTTCGGGTCTGTTACTCTGTTAACGTTTGCTTGGTCTGATCAAGGCTCGTCTGGTCGTTGGAATTGTTTTAAATGGCGGGCAATTTTGGTTGATGACACAGTTCAGTTTGGGAGCCAAGTATCTCCCCAAAATGAGATGTTCTGTTTAAAATTGAGCCCTAATTAGCGGGTTATAGGGCCATTTACTTCGCTCCGGCCAGAGTTTTCGCCTTTATTGCATTAAACTTGTTCCGATTATTTGTCTGCACGCGATTTACTTTTGGGAACTTTCTGAAAGGGTTTCGCTGCTTTTGTTTATCGCTGAAAACTGCTTATTAATTGGGGTAAAAGCATAACATGCCATTATAGCAATTTTGGCCCAGGATAATTATTTGCAAAATTTTGGAGAAGATTTCATTTTCAGCGAAACAAATTATGCAGAAAATTTGGGAAATTTGTTTTTGGTGTCTTTTTTTTGTGTTGGTTTTAATGATAATAGAGGTTGATTGCAGCTCTGACGACTTTAGTCACTGCATTGGAATTTGTAAGAAATAATTAGCTTGTCGATGTTAAACGATAAACTTATTCTGTCATGACGTGGATACATTTTGAATTCAAACAGGTATGTTAAATTAAGCTTTGTAGCAATTTCAGTGGACGACCTATGCGTTACGTTACCTGCACCTGATTTAAACTCAACAGAATTTAATATTTAAAATCATTTTTATCAACTTTATACAATTCAAAATCAGAATAAATAAAATTTCCTGCAAGAGGGGTAACTCTCATAAAAATTCTGCTCCTCCCCCCTCTTCCCCCTCCCACACATATCAACAAAAACCTAGTTCCCCGGCTGATACACACAAATTACAAAATCAATCTACCCAACTTCGTGCCGCATCGATAGATTTATTTGGAGGATTCTTTTGTTGTCGTATAAAGTACATTCCTCCATTGTTACTATGAGAAAAAATTTGACCATTAGCTGGTGGTGGTGGGGGTGGGGGCTGTTATGCATTGACTAGATTTAGATGATTCTGTTTTTGATGTATACATAGAATATCTTCCTCCATTGATCTCATTTTACGGGTTGGTGGAGTAGAAAGAGGGGCGAAACGAACTTCTTAGGGGGAGCCCGTACTTTTGTAAGGCGTAGACTGATTTTGATGTTGCACCTAGAGTCACTACAGGAAGAGAAAAGAACCGTCCCCTTACTGCGTAATGCGTGCTCCGATTTTAATGAATCGTTCTTGCTGTATACATAGAGTACGTTGGGGTAAGAATTTTGTATCTAAGATGAGAGTATGAAAGGGTGTCGTAACTAACTTCGTAACATGTTGCCGGAGTTGTATGCTTCTGTTTCCTCTCTCTGTAAAGCGTCATTCGTTATTGTAAACTCAATCTTTGACTGCACACATATATGGAATTCCGCATAGTTGTTTTTAAACTCAATTTAAAACAGTTCCGAAAACCGTATTATAATGTATCTGAGCAACATATCCGGAAGAATATAACCTCTTAAAAAATCCCCTAACTCCAAGTTTGTAGTACGCCATGCCGAGCGAGTCTACTGTGGTTTTATTCTCTACAGTACCCTGGGGTAATTGCATTGCGAATGGTGTCTCCTCAAGATCAGCTCAATCTCGTTTTGTATTCTAGTCCGGTATGCTAGGACTCTCTCTCATGCTCACCTGGTCCTTTTATTTCTCCCCCATTTCGTTGGAACACTTATGCGTAAATTAATACATAAAAAAAAACTGGGAAATCCATGCAATGTAGGAGAGGAGGTGAAGGGGATGGCAGACACTAACAAGTTTGCCATCTCCCCAGTGCCCCAAATAGCTTCGGGGAATTTGCCTTCAGAAGGTTCTACAGCGGCTGTGGAGACTGGACTTGTGCCTGCAGAAATTACTGTAGCAGTCCCTCCCATTGGCAATGTAATTGCTAGCACTTTCCCAGGTACGGCGGTGGCAGAGATGGTAGACTTTCACGAGTTTGCTATCTCCGCGGTACACGCACCAGTAGAAGATGCAAGCCTGCTCTCCGATGGATCAGCTAAAGTTAATTCAGAAGAAGGTACGTGTCCTGAGACTACATCTCTCAAGCGTAAGAAAAGACAGGATAAATAAAGGACAAAGCTCGGCAAAGAAGAAGGCACCAGGACTTGGCCGGAAATTTTCATGATCCGGAACACTTCGATAGAGTGAAGGTCAGGATGTAAGCATAGATCAAGGAGGAACACTGGAAACGATGAGACAATATGAATTCCTGCAGACAGACTAAAATGTTAGCAGGGAAGCAGTGAATCGAGGTTACGGGCGACAGCAGATGTTGGCCTCTGCTGAGGAAGACTCATTATTTTACATCAATATTATTATTATCCTCTTTCACATTCCTACACTTAGTTTTAAGTTTAGAACCTTATTGTGTAGATGTTAGTTTTCTTCTATGAATGATTTTACGACGACCTAAGTCGTGATTATTAGAAGCTACTGTGGGCTCACCGATTCTCGCCGTTGAAATACTTGGAAATTGAGTACCAAACAAAACATCTAGGGTATCTAGCTGATGAAATCCAACTTTCGTTTTGTGTAACTACGAAGTTGGATATGCGTAGTGTTATTAAGAGGATCTTACGCAAACGACCCATGTCGAAGCTACAAAAACGCTCACCTATCGACTTTCCTGACATGTTTTTTGAAGTTCGTGAGACTTTTCTTGTAGGAAGTTCATACATTCTTCTTCTTCTTTGTTTAAAAAACTTGCGACATTTCTGTGTAATGCTGATCACTACGGACATCTTGGTTAACTCTGGGATTTGGATCGGGATGGAAAGTTTGTATTGCTTTACTGCAAACACCTGTTAAGATGTCCACTATTTCGTTGTGTATTTGCCTGAAATCTATATTATTAGGAGCCGTTTTGTACTTACTCCAATTTGTCCTCTTTCTGGTCGTGTAGGAAAACCAGTTCAATTTTGGAAAATTTAGTCCGAATTCAATATGTTAGGAGTCTGAGAGTGAGGATTCCTTGCATATCTTCAATTCTCTAACGGACGGATTGTTTAGTGAGTAGTGTAATGTCCAAAACTTAACGCCTATTAGAATAAATAAAGGTGGGTTGGTTCGCGTAAGCGTCGGAAACAATGAGCATCATCATCCTCCCATTATTGTCCTACCCAGTCAGGGATGCATTGGGGGTTCTTCGGAGCGATTGTGACTCATGTATCTGAAGACCAACTGTAGCGTTCGGGATTGGAGGTCCAACATGGCTGTTACGATGTTGTTATGACTAAATTGAACAAGGATAAAGGCGGTAATATTATTTTTAAATAACAATACAGAATCTGGGTTCATCTGTTCCCAAGAGCTTGTAGCGCGATGAATTGAGACCGCAAACCTTATTTCTGACAACTCTTGCTTCCTCGACAAGAGAAAATTTCTTTCTGTAACAGGCGGTCGCGCAAAGCAGTTGAGCTATCTTTAGAGTGGTAAAGATACATCTGCCCGGGGTGGGGGTACTTAGTTACATTAGCATCCTCTTCTTCTTCTTCAACGTTCCTCTTTGAAGAGCGAGCACTGAAATTAATCTTCACTTTCTCATCCGAAATTATGCAAGAAGTCGCCCACCATTTTGCATGTCGATTATGCGTCGCTATTGTTATCATAGGATCTGCGATTCGTTGCACTTCCTTCATCACGTTTTCCGGTATTGCATCCACTTAAGTCCGCCTTCATGTTCTTGCGATAGACTTTCAGGTTATTTGAGCCGAAGCAGTGGCTTATCACGAAGTGAAATTTCAACAAGGCGGACAGCGAATTCTCGTTCAACACCAAAATTGTCTGCCTTGAGCTGCATCTAGCTTCGCTTACCTGGGTTACGTTCCAGTCATATGCGTATAGATTAGAATTTTTAATCTGGATGAGCGCCATGATTTCTCTCGGCTCAAATGATTTCGACGGGATCCAGGTTCTGAATCTTGTTCTGTTCGGCACCTTGTCAATAAGAACAGATTCTAACGAGGCTTTACACAAAAGAGAGGATATCTAATTATAAGGGTCTAAGGTCTGCCAGCGTGCTCACAACAAAGGGCGGTTCGAGAATTCTTCAAAAAAACATCAATGAAGACCTTCAGTAAGGCGATTTCCATCAACTTTGCTTGGAGACATGGCGCCGTCGACGTTACTATGGTGTATTACAACCAATGTAATATGCTGTTTTGCGACGTTGCAGAAAGACCTAGAATAAGCAGGATTGAGTGGGGGGATTCCCACGTTTGTCCTTATGAAGGACGACTGCTACTTCTTAATCGCAGACTGGTTGATACCATTAACTGCGACCATCCGTATATTTGGCAATCTTGTTCGTTCATTCGGGTTCACTACTAAGGTGGAGCCAATAGTTTGCAGTCTATATCCTTCTCTGTAGTCAACATTAGAGGAGCTTATGCTCCGCTTGGATGTTATTGTAGTAGACTGAGGTATTCCTTTTTGGACGGGTTTCCCTTGTGGGTCAAGAGCCTTCTTTTTCGTGTGGGCATGGGAAGCTTTACCTAACAAGGAGGAGGGGTTAGATTTAATTCAAAAGTTACTCTTTGAAGTTTACAAATATCAGGAAGGCTCCGTTAGAGTGCAGCTGTATATCCACGCTTGCAAACCATCCAATGGGCATGAAAAAGCATAAGACTCTGAATTAAGAGAGTTTTATTTAAAAGTTCATCACTTGACAGTACTTCTAAAGGCCGAGACTTAAGGAGTTCGTTTCCAGCCTTGTCGACGTGGAAAGTGAAGTCGAGCTTCCATTAGTGTAGAGAGTTACGGTACGTACAACAGGTGTAGCATGAAATCCCCCTGCGTATGTATGGCTGACTTTCCACAAAATAAATACAGTAAAATTCCTCAAGCGTTGTAAGTTTAAGCTCACTGATACTTTATCTGCATTAAGTTGAATCTACATTTCGTAGGATATCGCAACCATATATATATTTAAATCGGTTTTGTCGTATTTTCTTAACCAAACACGTTAGATATATTACCTTACGGCAAAATGTTTAGAAGCAGCACATTCTAGCTGACAAATGAGTTAGTCGCGTCGTCGTCGGTGGAGTAACTTATTACGTGTAGGCCTTCAATCCCGCAGATCCCAGACCGAATCCCACCGACGGTGACTCAGGGACGAAGAGGTACGCGGGAGATGGAGTTGGATCAATTCGTTGAGCGGCACGACCACCATACCATGGGTCCCGGGTTCGAGACCAGGTCTCCCCATGAGTTTATATTAAGAAATTAAAATAATCTACTACGTCTCTGGGCTGTTGTCTAGCTCGCAGCAATGCAAAAACAAGACATTCAAGTTTACTCATTTCCCTTACCTAAATTCCCTTACGGCCAAAACCATGCTATCGCATCAAAAGGTTGTCCCCTAGGCTTTGGCTACATCGTATAAAAAAAATGAAAAGGTAAGCGTAAGCGTATGATATAACATACTTTAAAGGTTCTGCTTAATAGAGTCATACCAGTATTGTAATTTTAAAAGTTCGAACTATATTACAAACACATTGAACGAATTATCATAAACCAAAATGACACTGAAGTTCCAATTTCAAATCCCAAACATAAATTTATTAGGAAAGAAAATGAAATTACCTTCATTTGTGAAGTACATCACCCACATTCTTGCGTTCAATGAAGAAATCTTTACGCAAAGCTTACAATTTCCTCGCAAGCTTGAATGAAACTTTTTAAAACTTATCCAGAACAGGTGGAAGAGAAGGTAAAATTGCTATCGGGTTTCAAAGCCCAAACTTCTTGCACACCCGTTCGGAGTCCCTCAAAAAGCTCTTCATATTAATTATCCGTTTTATATTCTTAACATTTGGGTTACGAACGCAAAACTTTTCTATTAAATTCGAATTACTTCTTTGAAGTCGTAATCAAGAAAGCAGATAAATTTCCCAAGCCAACGACGAACGAACGCTATGGCATTTTTCGGGGATTATATCCACAATTTTCTGAAATTTGAGTTTGAAAAGTTCCATCCCAAGCCAATGCCTCTCTCCGGAATAAATCAAACTAACTCCTATCTTCCGGTATGGGGGTGATTAATAATCAATTCACACCATGCTGGCACAAAAAAGTCACCAAACTTCAGGAACACCCACCACATCCTGAGGTGGAAGGAAGGGTATGAGAAGGTCTTCGTTCGTCTGCTGATTTATATACCAATACCACCCAGCCAGTTCTGAGCAACTTTCATTTTCGTCTCTTCAACGATTTTTTGACATCGAACTCTGAAAGTTCTTTCTTGCTTCGGAATGGGTCACGTCACTCTGTTGGAGTCTGGAGTTGGAGAATAATATGGACGTGTCGGGGATGGATTCGATATGGTTGACCGACTGTCCACTATCCACACTGTTGGACAACATCGAAAAGCACAAAGACTACAAAAAAATCTTCGCACCCCCAATTGTCGATTGCCAGGACTATACGTGCCCTAAAGCCGGGTCGAATGGGGCTATTGAATACGTCGATATGGCCGGAGAATGAAAATTCCCCTGGATGATGACGGAACGAGGCAGACAACTGGCCTTGCATGGGGCCCTCTAATTGGATAGGCCCACCGAATTGAAGCGCCCACCTAATTTTCAATTAGTTATAACGAAATATTTTTGCAGACGTGACTGTTATACAAGTAGGCCAATTAATAACGGATAATAAATTGTAACGGGGGACTTCCGACGACGAAGGAAAAGTTTTCCTTGTTACGGAAGGTGGATGTGACTCTTCGAAGCCAAATCGGACCGGTATAGTGGGGGGTTGGATAGTTAATGAAAATATAGGTCGTTCGCCGTATGACCAGTTGAAATTATTTTTGGATTCGGGGCTTAGAGTACAGCCACATGGATGTGCATTTGATGAGTACACTCATTTCTGTTCTACTTTGCAGGAATTTTGTTAATTAGCATCCGCAGACAAAGAGGGCAAAAAGACTTGCTATAAATCAGGAAGTTAAATAAAGTTTCTGCCGGAAAACTACTTGTTTGTGGGCGCACAGATTTATGGCCTATTTTTTTGTATGTTTTTGGGCTTAATAAAAGAATTTATGAGAGGTTTGTTTTTTAAACAATATTTCATTACAGCCACTACTTTAACTGCATAGTTCTTCCTACGACGAAACTAATCCTACAAAAGTTCTGTATAAGGCTTTTTAAGGTCAACATTTTAACCCTATAAAATTAGAAAATTTTTATTAAGCCTTTTCGAACGGATCTATCTTTATAATGCTTTAAAGGGTCGATATCTGTCGACTGTGCCAATAAATTATTATCGTAACGTCAAAATTTTGCGAGCAATGAAACTCATAATGGGAAAGAAAGGGTTCATATCGTTGCCAACTTTCGTCATAAACGACGTTATCAGGGCGGCCTTTAAACTTTACGCCCCGCAATAAATTTAATTAGACAAATTATTATTTTCGCATAGTGAGAAGTTTTTCCACCGGTGATGGTCGTTCGAGCATTCCGAGCATTAGAGAACTGATAAAACCCAGAGATTTAGAGTATAGGCGAAGATTTTAATTGAAGAATCTACAATTTTCCGGAATTCACCTCATGTAAAATAAATGCGATGCCACTATTGCTCTGCAAGAAATAATCTCGTTTAGAGAAAGCTCCGCTTTTATTCTGAACGAGTTTCAAAGAGAAAAATTCTGAAAGGGGGAAAACTAAAAATTTCCTAGAAACGTGAATCGGTTGCAATTGAAAAGTTTTGTTTTTAATTAGTTATTCACTTACCTTGGCTACTTTTGAAAATGGTTCAAAGGAAGAAACTTGGCTGCTACCCCCATGAGAAGTTAATCAATTGCTTAGTCTAACAATGCTGTAGAGAGATCTTAAGCTTCTTTGGAACTTGATACCCGTATGTTTTGTAAAAGAAAACGAAATCAATTGACTTTTCTGTATAATTCGTTAGTGTGCTATTTAGTGAAGGTCTTTTGCTGTTTATTTGAAAAGTTTTTAGGAGAATAAATCTGGTGGTATTTTCTAATTAAAAAAATTACGGCCAAGGACGCGTAACTCATATAACAACACTAATATCAAACTAAAAGTACTATTTCTAGCTTGATGGATCTGTGCCTTGAAACAAATGTTTGTATTAGCACTGAATTCTGATAGTTTGAAATAAGACAAAGGAATAGAATTCGACAGGCAGCAAATTTAATATAACAATAGTCACAATACTCACGACGTATACAGCATTTTGATTGTCGATTTGACGAACAATAAAAACTTAAAGCATCCTTTATTTATCAAATGAAGATATATTGGTATGGTAGTATTCATAGTATCACTTTATGATGTGCAAATGGTAAATTAAACCAAGTAATGTCCTACATATATCCAGAGTTCAAGGCACTAGTTTGCAAACACTCGTTTGAAATAGGTATGTATGGACAATTAACATCTGACAAACGATCAACATAGAATTTGTTTTCCTTCTTCCTTCCCTTTGGAAGTGTAGGACTTTCTCGTAGTCTCTTCACTGTCATCTATTTTGGGCTGTTACCGTTCTCATGCCCATGTTTTTTCATAGTTTTAGGTTACAATGGCTGTCTATTCTGGTAAGAGGGGTTCACTTAGACAAAAACGGCCCATTATGACACCACAGACACCTATGACGTAACCCTAAAAGAGAGAGAAGAGTCCGAGCTAGAGATCTTAAAAGGCCGAGCTAGATCTCTGTCACCAGTAGAAACTAGTTCTGAGAGCGCCAGCAAATATTGTTGGCTAGAGCACAAGGTTGCAACCCTGTCACGCAACCAGGAACCATTTAGAGCTCCTGATAAATCTAGCTATGTCCCTGATCTCCGTAGAACCTAATTCGGTTAACTCTTTGAAAAAGGGAGCCCAAAGACCAGTTAACGCGGTTGGATAAAGTCCGGCAGTTGTAGAGGAAGTGGAGTATGCTTTTCTCTTCCTCCTCATCTTGGCAACTTCTACAAAAGTCATTTGAAGGCGATCCAGATCTGTCGGCATGTCTACCAATGAGACGATGGCCCTGACAACGCTTAAATTATTTCGCCCGAGGAAAATGAGCTCTCTTGTCCGCTTTAGGTCAACAATCGGAAAGATCGGAAGATCTGCCAAGCCAATGTTTTCTATACGAGTCGAGAAGAGTAGTACCGATTCTACTTATCTATAGACTTATGAAATCTGTCGTCAATTATGTCACATCGGATAAAACCGAGGTCACTATCTCGCCACCTGGTATGTGAGGCAACCCGCCGTCAAGACAGACCCAGCCCATGGTTTAAGTGGGAAACCTTCTGCGAACTCTGTGAGCTCGATTACTCCTTAGGCCAGCACGGCGGTTTCCACTGAGTATTCCTGCGCACCCCCTTATTCGAGGAAAAACCATGCTGGCGTCAAGGTTTCCAAACCCGAATTCAGCAGCTCAGTTCCTCAAATATCCTCAAAAACCTGCGTATGGTATTATGTCCTTGGTTATCAAACTGGACTCTCAATAAAGTGACCTTCAATTGGAACGTTAGCGCCTCACTGATGGTTTATAGGGAAAGACGGACTGCTCATAAGATACTTCGTAGAGTGGGCACTATCTCCCAAGATAATCTTGCAGAGAAAGACAAATACTCTGCAATTGGCAAAATAATTTTGGTCCTTAGGAAGACCCGGCCTCTACAGCCCCTTAACTACCAAAAGGGTGCGTTCGCCTAATGAACTGCTGTCATCGACCAAGACATCAAGACAAGACATGTCTTGTCCTCATGCTTTCCTCTAAGGACAAGTCCTTTACTGATGTCGCGAAAGACAGTTTTGTTAAGGCGGTGTGAGGTTCCATTTCGATTGATAAGTAGAAGATGGTTTTTTCAAAAAATGAGATTTTTGCATTTTCGACGAGTATTCAGTATTTTAGCTAAAACTCCAAAAGTTAAAAAATGCCACAAAATGAAACTTCATAGTTTTTCCGAGTTGACATCAGTTTTTCATCTAAGTTTTTTCGTAAATTGATCAACATAAGCATACGTGCAAAACTCTTAGAAAACATGCCAATTTTATTTCCTTTCCAAAAGTGTGCCACTTTTTCGTGCCAAAAGTGGCACTTTTTTTTTAAATACTTTGATAAGTACCTGTAAAGGTTAGAACTGAATTCACCATAAAAGAGACGCTGATTTGGAAAAACCCTTTGGGATTATTATATTGTTGACCCCAACGTAGATCAGTACGTTCTTGATTTTAAAAGGGCAGACTCTGATCTTGTTATGACAGGTTTTTAGCGTTATCTTCATCTTTATACAGGGAATACCTTGATAATGTTCGCGATAACTTGCATAATGATTCTCATACCTTTTTTAAATTTGTAAATATGAAGAAGAAAACTGATAATTATCCACCTACAATGTGGTACAATGGATCCTCTAGTTGCAGCGCGCCCGATATAGCCCGATAACCTTGCATTGTTTTTTGAGGGCGCCTTTTCATCAGGCAACTTTGTGCCTTCGCTGGAAGAGATTGGTCATATCCAGGATCGACCCGCAGCCTCCATTGCTTTGCCCGTTATATCTCGTAACATTATCATGAATGGTATAAAGGAACTTAAAATGGACTTTTCTTTTGGTCCTGATGGTATTCCACCTGCATTCTTGAGATTCTGTTCTGACGCCTTACTCACTCCGCTGGAACTCATCTTAAACAAATCTCTTCAGGCCGGTAGATTTCCTACGTTATGGAAGAGCTCCTTTATAATTCCTGTTTATAAAAAAGGAGCATAGAAACTTAATTACAAATTATAGGCCAATCGCGAAGCTTTCCTGCATACCCAAGTTGTTCGAATCTGTTATATATTCACAGCTTGTTGGGCAGTGTAAGGGGTTAATCTCATCTTATCAACATGGCTTTCTGCCGGGTAGGTCGACGACAACTAACCTGCTTGAATTTACATCGCACATTATCTCTGCCTTCCAACAGGGACTCCAGACTGACTGCGTCTCCACCGACTTTAGCAAGGCATATCGTCGCTTATACAACAATACCGCGTTAGTCAAAAATTGGCCATGTGACGTTTTATATACCATTCGGCAGATTATTTTTCCGTGCATCCAATGGGCTCACACTGAAGGCACTTAATACTAATCATAACTTCACTCAATACATAATATTCATATTTTAACATGCATGTATTGTATAAAATGAATAAATAATGCAGTTTTTTGTCTCTCCTGAAAACTAAGCAAATTTGACTTGCGCCGTATTGTTGTATAAGCGACGATATGATAAACTCCCTCACTCTGTGATTATGCTTAAACTTGAAAAGATTTGTTTTCTGCCTTTATTGCTCGACTGGATCTGCTCTTACTTAAAAGATAGTACATACCGAGTATCTTTCCGTAATACTTTATCCAGAATCGTTAGGGCTTCATCTGGTGTACCGCAGGTTAGCCATTTGGGGCCGTTGCTGTTTATTCTTGCCCTTTACGACATTGTTCCTCTGATTAAGCACTCCAAAGTCTTAATCTACGCAGACGATATGAAGATTTGCTCATGCGTTAAAAACAGTTATGATTTTATACATTCAAGAACTGGTGTGGATCTAATGGCCTGCAGCTTAACTTGGATAAATGTGAGGTTGTGTCATTCTCTAGGAACCAAAATCAGCTCGTATTTGATTATACCTTTGCGGAAACTAATATCTGTCGTTTACAGTCCGTTACTGACCTTGCTCTCAAGCTTGACCATAAACTTGATTTCACTTTGCACATTAACTACATTGTTGCTAAAATTAATTCTGTTCTGGGTTACGTAAAGCATTGGTCAAGGGAATTTTCTGATCGGAAGACCTTAATTCTCTTATTCTTTTCTGTGGTTAGGCCAATTCTCGAGTATGTATCTCAGGTTTGGTCTCCCTGCTATGCTGTTCATTCTAGACGGTTGCTTAATATGCATTCGTTGAAAGAACGACGCAGAGTTGCTGACCTAGTCTTTATTCACCAGCTTTTGAACTCAAACATAGATTCTTGCACTCTCGCAAGTATAGTTTCTTATACACCCCGTTTTTGACCTGACTCTTACTAAGGATTTACTGAAGTGTTCTCTTCAATTGATTATAGGTTTCTGTCTAAGAAGTGCACCTTCTGAGTTAGAAGGGTTAATTTTATTACCTGGCACAGAGTTGAAGAAAACCTTTTGAATTATGTATCTGCAAAAACTTAATCTCTAAGAGAAAACTACAACACTTCAATTATGAACTCATAAAAAAAGACATCTAGTTAATTTTTCATAATCATTTTTATTAAAATAAATTATAAACTGTGTTCAAGGTGGCCTCCATCATTATCAATGCATTCTCTTGATCGTTGCAATAAAGAGCGTTTTATTTTTGATGATCTTAACTTCCACCACACGATCTCTGCAGAAGAGAATATTGTTGATTTTTAATCAGCTAGTGATGCAAATTCATTGCGGTTCACTAGACAGTTACAGATAACCCCATAAATAAAAATCGATGGTGTTTAAATCAGGGGATCGCGAAGGCCAAGGTAAGGGTTCCCCATATCCTATCCACCTGTTGGGAAAGCGATGGTTGAGGAAATCCGGCACTACTCTCCCGTAATTGTAGCCACATTTTCCGCCTGGAGCTCAGAGGTATGTATTTCAAACTAGAATCTAATTCATTCTGAAAAAACTCAACGAATTGATCCTTGAGTTGATCCTCACCGGCAGCTCAACTGGTCCAAGCATTACTCCAACCCACATGTTGGCGCTCAACTGCTCCTGAAAATGATGTGGACTCATTGGATGCAGATTTTCCATCGCCCACTGATTCTCGTTGTGAATATTTAATATTTCTCTTCTTGTAAAGGTAAATTCGTATATCCACAAAATATTCGGTAGTAGGTTTCGGTAAGTAAGTAAGTCTAAAATCCTTCTCTTGAAAAGCTTGCATCCTCTGGTAGTGAAATGGATGCAGATTCTCCTTATGTAGAATGCGTCAAAACTAATTACAAGACAGTATGTTAAAATTTATTTTAGTATCTAAATAACAGTTCAACGCATATTGTCAAACTCACCTGTGTTTGCGAAACTTGTGTTCTCCAAGAAATTTGCCGTATCCTGATGGTGGGCTTGTTCGCAATAATGTTTAAAACATTTTCTTCTTGCACGTGTACACTCGACCTTCTTGCCCTTCCACGAATCTCCAAACGGTCCGCTAATAAACGTGAAATTCTCGTAAAGGTTCTCCTATCTGGAATCTATCAATTAGGATATCTTATTTATTTATTTACAAATTCGCCAAGTACTGACTACTACAAAATCAATGAAATCAAAAAAAAAGTAAATCTAACATACAATGAAGTATAAAGTAAATTACAAAGTGATTAACTTATACGATTCATCAAATACTCAAATACTGACAGCTATAAAAAACAAAAAATAACAATATAATCACAAAGAAAGAGAAAAAGTAACCCTAACAAAGCTGATTCTTCAGATGAGATCTAGATAAATGAAAATCAATAAGCTCAAAATTATTATTGAAAAGACGGCACATAGATGTAATAGGCTCATGCATACCATAATTAGTGCGGTGATGGGGAGTATGGAGAAAGCAATGGTTTCTCAAGGGACGAGCAGGAATCGATAAACCTAGAGCTCCCAGCAGTTCCGGGGAATCAACCGCGCCCCGCAAGCAATCAAAGGCAAAAACAACTCTGGAGTTGTCACGTCTGCTTTCAAGGGACTCCAATGAAATAAGCTTTAAACGGTCAGCATAGGGAGGCAGCCGAAGAGGATCGGTCCAAGGAAGGCCGCGAAGGGCAAATTTAACGAATCTACGCTGCACAGCCTCAATGCGATTAATATGAATCGCATAAAAAGGAGACCACACAGGACTAGCATACTCCAAAACAGGTCTCACGAACGTAAAATAAAGGAGTATAGTTATATCGGGGTCATCAAACTCCTTAGACCATCGCTTGACGAAGCCCAGAGCAGAATTAGCTTTGTTTACGATAGTGTTGATATGGTCATCAAATGAAAAGGTCGTATTTAGCACTACTCCTAAATCTTTGGTCTTGTCAAGTTTGTTAAGAGAGCCACCGTCTAAGGTGTAGTTAAAGGGCACTGGATTCCTTGATCGAGAGAATGACATAGTAGTGCACTTGCTAATATTTAGGGGAAGGAAGTTTATAGAACACCAATTATGAAAGGCGTCTAAGTCCGAGTTTAATAGTGCACAGTCATTCGCACTTGAAATAACGCGGAATATTTTGGCGTCATCGGCGTAACATAGAATTCTGGAATTCGGGAGAATTACGGATACATCATTGATGTAAATGATAAAAAGCAATGGTCCTAGATGACTTCCTTGAGGAACACCAGAGGTAACATAAATATCGTTCGAAAGTGAACCTCGAAATAGCACACGTTGCGTACGATCAGACAGATAGGAACGAATCCAATTAACAAAAATTGATGGAAACCCCAGAAAAGACAACTTACGAACAAGAATACTATGGCTAATTCTGTCAAAAGCCTTGCTAAAATCAGTAAAAACGCAGTCCACCTGCTTACCCGCTTCAATGGCAGAAATACAGCAATTAGAGAATTCCAGCAGGTTAGTCACAGTAGATCTACCCTTCATGAAGCCATGTTGAAAGGAACCAAGAAAAGGCTTGCAGTGGAAGTTAAGAGCATTGCACACCAGAGCCTCAAACATTTTACCAATACAACATAACTTGGCAATGGGACGGTAGTTTGATATGTCCTTTTTACTACCTTTCTTATGAAGGGGAATGATGACAGATGCTTTCCAAGATTTCGGAAAAACACCGCAACGAATAGACAAGTTAAATAAGTGACAAAGAATAGAAACCAGGGACAAGCGACAATTTTTTACAAAGCAAGCAGGGATACCATCAGGACCGCACGAGAAACCATCAGCCAAACCAGAAATATGTTTCAGCACAGCATCCTCGTCAAACACAAGGTCTTTGGTTTCAAGAGTAGTCGGAGCAAACCTCGTCATATGAATAAAATCCTTATCGCTAATATCACAGTCTGAAGTCAAAAATGCAGTGCCAAAGAATTCGCCAAAAAGGTTGGCAGTCGTCAGGGGGTCGTCACTCTCGACATCACCAAAACTTAACACGGAAGGGTAGCCATCACAATTGCGCTTAGAATTTACGAACCTCCAGAACTGTTTAGGCTCAGCACGCAAAGACGATTTAACTTTCTCCAAATAGTCAGAATAAGAAATATCAAGTGCAGAGCAAAATTGGTTGCGTAACATGGAGTAAGTGAAATAGTCAGCATCACTCCTTGAGGAACAAAACCGCTTCCAAGCTTTATTCTTCAGATTTTTTAAGTGCTTCACAGAACTATTAAGCCAGGGCTGATATGAACGCGAACCACGAGACCTTGAAACAGGAACACAATTAGCAAAACAAACAGAAAGAGAATCATAAAATGACATTACAGCATTATCAATATCACATTCATTCAGAACATTCGTCCAATCGCAGGCAAAGAGCCAATCATTAAGTTTAGAATAATCAGCTTTGCTAAAGTTATAACAAAAATTACTTGAGTCAGAAGACGCCGTCAGTACAGGATCAAAACCGAAGATGATGTGCAGTGCAGGATGGTGACGAGATTCAGGAACCAAAGGAGATAGACAGTGCTTCACGACAGTACTCGAGCAGTCAGATGAGAACACCAAATCCAAGAACCTGCCCGAGTCATTCATCACGTCACAGGCCTGTGATAAGCCGCAAGAGGCAATGGAGTCCAGGAACGCCGGAATATACTGTGGGGCAGCGGAAAAAGATGGTAGTAAGCAATCCTTATCCAAGAAGCGCTCCCAGCTGACCCAAGGCATATTGAAATCTCCAAGGAGTAAAAGGTCATCCGACGGAAGCAGCAGATCGGCCAGTCCTTCAACACAAGTAGACATCGACTCATAGCAATCAGAGGGCGATCCAGGCGGAATATAAACCGTGGCAATGTAAACATTTTTGTGTGGAAGCTCAATTTTGTGTGGAATTCAAGGGAATCAGATCCCGCAACATCAACGACCATACAAGGAATTTCATGGCGGACAGCGCAGAGCACACCACCTCCCACCGGAGCATCAGCAGCGGAAAGATGGCGGTCACGGCGGAAAACCAAGTACTCAGAGCCAAAGAGCTCAGCGTCTGCAATTCTTCCACAAAGCCAAGTCTCGGTCAGGCAGACCACGTCGAAACATTTATTCGTCGAGCCGATGAAGAGTCGAGTCGTCTTCGATCGCAGTCCGGTTACGTTGGCGTAGTAAAGGGAGAACTCACTAATGCGTTTTTTGATGATATATTACAGGCTGCAGTTGCGTTAAAACGAGTCCTTGGAATGAATTCACGGACGATAGAATTAAGCGGCCAAATGTCGGAGCGAAGTACCGAGTGAAAAACAGCATCTGGTACAAGAAGCTTAAATGAAGCAGAGAAGGAACGACCCCGCTGCCCACGTCGTGCATCAATTCTTCTGCAGACAATTGAGCTCCTATCAGTCACGGTACGCGATGAAATAAAATTGACGATATCATCTTCAGTGGTGTCATGATGCAACCGTGACAGGAAAATATGACGTGGAAGCTCAG
Organism: Leptarthrus brevirostris; assembly: GCA_964036015.1. Taxonomy (NCBI): domain Eukaryota; kingdom Metazoa; phylum Arthropoda; class Insecta; order Diptera; family Asilidae; genus Leptarthrus; species Leptarthrus brevirostris. The sequence goes on from OZ038373.1 coordinate 16,749,984, forward strand.
CCGGTCTCAAAGCAAACGCTGCAGACACAGGATCCACGGCGTTGACCACGGTGAAATCCAGCGTGTTAGATGGTGGGACATCAGCAACGCCACATGTTGTAGTGATAGATGCAGCAGCAGGTGAGGGAGTAGCAGTCGACCTCGATGATGCATCAGGGAAGCAAACTTCCTCAATAGTGCCATCAAGCGGAGCACGAACCCTCCTGCGTCTTCGCCTAGAGCGTGAATTTGTCGAAGATGGTGCCTTGGGAGGAGGCGTAGCAGTAGGCTGTGCGGTGTTCAGAGCGCCATCATCAGGACCCGGCACACAAATGGCAGTTACTTCAGCTCCACCATCGGCCCGTTCCACATCAAGAGGCACGCCAACGACGTCAGAAGCTGCCGGTAGATCAGAACTGCGACGCAGGAACCGCACATCAGACGAGATCGTCTGAATAAGATCAGAGCTGATCTTCGTAGCCGAGGACAAAGATTCGATGTCCTTTCTCAATAGCCTCAAACTACTCCCAATATCGTCGCTGGGGATAACAGGATTTGCGGCAGCAACAGTACAGCGTGCAGAATGAACCGTAGCACCGTGAATGTCCTCAATGGAGCTAGACATAGTAGAAATCTTATATGACATGTCACGTGACTTATCCGTCAGCAGGTCATAGCTAGCTCCAGATTTCTTCACAGAGGCCAAGAGGTCATCAAGCTTACGGTTCAGTATGCTAAAATCGTCAAACACCGCCTGAAAATTGAGCAGGCCAGTACTTATGTTGCAAAGATTTTTTGCCATGCATTCTTGCTCAGCGGAGATACTGTCAGCAATGTTTTTCATAAGCCTAAGGACGTGACATGGCCTGATATATAGACAGTCCTTACAGGTGCTGACCGAGGAAGAGGATGTTTTTAAACTCTGCTTTAGGCACCTGAAGTGAAAGGAACCTCCACAAATGCCGTCACAGGTAATGGCGTTGTCAGCAATCTCCAGGCAGCATACTTTGCACACACTCATGGTGACTGTTACACTGCTATGAAAGAGATCCAAGAAGCGGCAATCTCAAGAAACAGCACTACAGCAATCATAGACAAAAACCCCCAATGGCACAGATCAGCCGGTGTCCAAGTGATAAAAATAACCAAAAAAAAATCACGAAACAACGATAAAAATAATAAAATTAACAAAAAAGTAAAACGAGGCAAATGCAACACATGTGACACATCTTCTTCTGTTATCCTCCACAGCTCCACATAGATCATCTAACCATCATCATCTAACCTTTCCAGGTACTTACCAAAGTATGTCTGATCCTCGAATTAAGTGAAGTATTCTCTAACCTATCATAGAATTACTCAAACATTATCGTTGGGGGCGAACTTAATTTAAACTTGTTGAAATGTCTAGTCTAGTCTAGTTGAATCATTTATATTCTTGTTCCATTCTCTTCATCTATGTGTTGTAAACAATCTACATACCAACTTACTCCAATACGGCCAATACCTTGTTACCAGATATATTTTTTACTGCGCGTAGCGATGCTGTTTACTTTCATAATCAATTAAGTGCTCTATCTATTTTTCATCATCATTTCCTTTTCTTGACTTACAACATTAATATCAATAACTATCTTAAGTATAGAAATTACAGGAATTATGATTGCATTATTTTGTGCCAATTTGGTGATGAGTTTGATTCCCTAACATGGTACGGTTCAACATCGCGTCCATCACTAGATGACAAAGTTAAACAATTTTATGAAATAGTACATTATCTTCATGATATGTATGCCCCTCCTCTGATACGTAGGATCCATAAAAATGTTTGCCCGTGGTTTACAGCTGAGATTCGGTCTCTAATTTTCGAACGTGATTTTCTATATCGAAGATATTTAAGGTCTAAAACTGTTGAGAGCCGAACTAATTATAAGTCGATTAGAAATATGGTTACTTCTAAGCTCCGTGCGGCCAAAATGCGGTACTATAAAATAAAGTTTGATCCAAAGCATCCTTCGAAGACTCTGTGGGGGACCTTGCGTAAGGCCTCTATTTGTTAAATACTCATTTGACTTCTTTGCCAGCGCTTTCACCATGTGGTATTTGTCGGCGGGCTACTGGTCATACCGAGAGTACCTCGGATAATCGGCAGGCCTGCTTTAGTTTTAAGTGTGTTAATGCCGGTGAAGTTGTCGTTGCTATTGGAGCAGCCAAATCTGACGTTGTTGGACCAGACGGTATTCCCCCAAAATTTATTAAATTACTGTTGCCCTGGTTAATTCACTCTATTTAATATATTTTTAACATGTGCCTTATCATTTCTCAGTTTTCCTCTGCTTGGAAAAGTTCTACTGTTGTGCCTATAGCGAAGACAAATCAAGCCAAGGTCCCAAATGATTTCAGACCAATTATTCTACTTCCATTCATAGGCAAAGCGTTCGCAAACAGATCATTGATTATTTGAAGACATTTAGCCTGCTAAAGTCCTGCCAATCTGGATTCCGTAAGGCGCATAGTTGTTAAACAGCTCTTCTGAGTGTTACCAGTGACATTCGCTGTTCCTTGGATATGGATCGTCTTCAGTTCCATGACTTCACTGTGTTCTTAATAAATAGCTTTTTATCGGCTTAATAAATAGCTTTTGGCGTCCTCTTTCGAATGAGACCTCTTTTATTTGATTTCGTAACATAAAATTTTTTTCACCAAAAAAATCATGGGCTAGTGATTTTTGTCGATTTTGGGTAAAAATTTTTTTGGAAATATTTTGATGCCATTCGAAAGAGCATGACAAAAATGGTGGTCTAGTTGGTTTTCCCGTTCCCTGGAGCCTGGAAAAAATTTTTTTTATATATATATGATGTTGCCAAAGCTCAGGGGATGCCCTATGATGCTAAAGCGCAGCCTTGGTAGGAAAGGAATTAAGGTTAATTAAGGAAAATGGGTTAGGAGGTTGAGTGAAGGAGGTGTCGATGTACGCCCCGTTTGAAAGTTTCAGGCTCATAAGACGAGGGAAAAACAGAAGATGGTAAACTGTTCCACATTCGTGTTGTTCTGCTAAGAAAAGATTCCCGAAATTTTACGGTACGTCCCAATTTGACCCGGAGAGTATAGGGGTGGGAGCGACTTGTAGATCTTGTATCGCGCGTTGTAATGAATCTACAAGGGGTCAGGTTAGCGATTTCGTTAGAACAATGGCCATGGAAATAGCGATAAAAAAGTGAGAGACAACCGACATTCCGTCGATGCTCCAGAGAGTCAAGGCCCTCAGAGATTGAGGAATCGCCAATAAGTTTAACAGCCTTACGCTGAACTTTGTCTAACGCGGACAATGCGGTGTGTCCGGCCCCTGCCCAAATATGGGAATTATATTCAAGTCTAGGCCTAATGTGGGTCTTGTAGATCAACGCTAAGTCGGGTGGGGTGAAATATTTCTTACATCTCTGTAGAAAACCCAAACATTTCATCGCACTTTTAGCGATTGCAAATATATGATCCGTCCAGCTAAGATTGCTGGATATCTCAATACCCAAGATCTTTAGCGAGGGTGAATTGGGTATATTCACTCCGTCGACTGAAATGGGTTGGGGGTGAACTGGGCGTTTTTTAAGGGACATTAAACAGCATTGAGTTTTGGATGCATTAAACGTAACACGATTTGCTCTGCCCCAAGCGAGGACCATAGAAATGTCGTTGTTTAATGATCTAAACATGCGTTCCCGATTGACTTCTGTAGCATTTCCACGTGAATTCATTACAGAATCAAATGAGTATGCGAAATCAAGGGTGCTGTCGTCGGCAAAACTATGAATAGGATTGAGAGTAAGGGATAAGAGATCATTAATAAAAAGAAGAAATAAGGTTGGTGAAAGAACAGAACCCTGAGGTACACCGGCATTTATTTCGTAGGAATCAGATGTAACTCCGTCAATTACTACACGGATTGAACGGCCTGACAAAAAGCTCTCTATCCATTTAACGAGGGTTGGGTGCAGACCAAATGTTTGAAGTTTGGCTAACAGGGCAGCAGACTCTATCAAAAGCCTTTGAAATATCAAGAGCGACGATTTCGGACTCACCGAGAGACAACGATTCCAACGCTCCGTTAGAGCAGTTAGTAAGTCTCCGGTTAAGCGGCCAGTGCGGAAACCGTACTGGCAATCGTTGATAAGATGGTTATTTTCTAGATATTTCAACAACTGAGAGTTGATGAGTGATTCAAAAACTTTGGATATGATTGAGGTTAGTGCAATTGGTCTGTAGTTAGAGTGGTCGCATGCCTCTCCTTTTTTAAGTATCGGTTGGACATGAGCAAGTTTCCATACACTTGGAAATATTCCTGTTGAATATGACAGGTGAAAAAGTTTGCGCAGAGGTTTAGCCAAAGCAGAGGCGCAGCATTTTAAAACAAGGGACGAGAAACCATCAGGCCCAGTAGGTTTGGACACGTCGAGTTTCGAAAGTACTCTAAAAACATCCCGAGTGCGAAAGTGTAGCGGCTTTTGCCTACTAGTGCACTGTGATGGAGATGGAAGTGGCTGCGATGAAGGTGGCAAGTACGAGTTAGCAGCAAAGTTAGCAGCAAACAGGTTGGCCTTGTCCAATGAGTCAGTAAAACATTCCCATTATAAATGAGAAAAAATGACGAAAAACCGCTGCAATGGCCTCATTTCCAGTCAATTATCAGAATGCTCAAAATTAATTAATTCGATGAATTCCAGTAAAATTTCCAGGGTCAGTTGAAAGTAGATATTCTAAACTGTGGATTGGGATAATTTTCCAGGCTGGAAACTGCGCATTGAATGAAAAATGACTCATGAACGAAACGCTTCCAGGAGATACAAAAATCGTTCCAGTTTCGTCCAATTGAGATACTTTCCAGTGAAACCTTCCAAACTAATTGCTCTAATTGCCAATTTCTCTTTCATGGGTGAAATTGAATTGAATAAAGTACACTGGAAAATATAATTGAATTGCATATGAATTTATCATTGTCTCTTTCTCTTCTATTGTCATTTGATATTATTTTTCTAGTTGAATTTCATGTTTTGCTTACTTTTACGATTGGGAATTAAGTAAAAAATTTTGATTTGATTTCTCGGCGTTGCCCTGCTGCACTGCTGAACTCCCATCTTTAGTCACATCGATTACCCTTGCAGGTCCATTAGCAGTAGCAGTTTATTCAGAACTTAAGGCTAGAAGTAGTTGACATCGCTGAGGCTTTACAAGTGAGCCTGTTTCCGAGCCTGTTTTCTACTAAACGATCTTCGGAGCGGTTTGTTGAAAGAAGACCTGCGCAATCAACCTGCGGCGTCGTAGCATATTTGTCGTTCTGACAGCGCATAGATCATACATCTGTCCATCTCTTTCTCTCCTCAGTTGATACAGTTTATTTGGAAGAACGAAAGCACATTCCCCCACTCCCCGCCCAGCTTTATTTCTTGACTTGCTCGCAAATTATTTCTGTCGCCATCTTACATACAAAAACTACATTTCGGGTTTTGGTGTTTTGGACGCTTCATCAACGTCCATAATTTTGTTTCCCGATTAGCGATTATTATAATTTTGACTTAACCTCACATGAAGTTGTAATGGAGAAATAAACCAAAAAAATTCATAACCTCAAAGTTGAGGGGATGGGGGATTTGTTCAGACATTAGATGATCATGACAGGCATTAAGTCACTTTCAGAATTACTAAACTTTCTCAGTTAGTGCTAACAAAATTTCTGTAATTTTTCCCAAACATCTGACCATTGCCTAAAATTAAATTTTCCTTCTCTTTTAGGCTATCGAACATGTCGCAATGGGGCCTATGTGGAATATTGTACCGAAACTGGACTGGATACCACCGGGACATTACTGCACTGAACGAAATGGGGGGAAACAGCTTCTACAAGATCTTATGGTACGTTGGTTTAATAACGAGATATATTTTTTAGAAATTTTCAAAAAATTTCTAATCTTGTGAGTCTAAAATTTAACAACTTTTTCCTTCTTGTTTTAGATGATTTCATTTCTTTTTGAGGATGACATCCAAACTATGTGCTCCCGTGGAAGATGGCAAGAACTTGCAGCTTCACAGAAGATTGGGTTATTTTCCTGCGGAACATGCTTGCAGTATCGTCCAATTTATCACGGACGGAGTAAAACTACATAACATCAGATAGTGCCCCGGTTTTAGTTGTGATTGATTTCATAGTTTTTAGCATAAGATTTTGTATGGAAATATTTTTGTTTTAGTGCTATATTTTCATAATAATCCTTAAGTAGTGTCCTTAAACTAAGAAGAAAAAATCGTTCATTGTTAAACTTTTTCTTTGATTAAAAAAAACTTTTGAGAAATATGATTTTTCAATTATTTGGCTACCTTCACAAAATTTCAATATTTTCAGGCTTTGTAGGTTATCTCATTGGTGAAGATGTCCTTGCTGAGTTCATAAGTAAAAAATAATCTGTTCGAAAAAGGGCCTCTACCACGAAAACATATTTTACTTAGGATTTGCCACCCGTTTATGATTACTTTCAGGACCTTATCCTTTTCTAATCTACCTGAGACGTTGCAGGCTGTTAAGGGGAATATTTCTAAATTAATTGAAAAAAAAGGTGGTCGAAACAGGACCCTTATTAAAAAAAATAAGCCATGAGACGAATTCTACTCCGTCCACGCTCACATTTCGTTTTTCGTTAATTTAAGAACGTTATCCTTGTCCAAATCTGGATCTGATTTGATATCCTGGTAGAGAAGACATCGTAGAATATCTAAGGGGAAAATAAGACTTAAAACGATCAACTATTTGAAATTTCGTCCCTTTTCGTTTATTCCAGGACCTTATCCTTGTCCAATTTGGGATCTGACTTCAGTTCCTGGTAGAGAAAACATCCTAGAATAAACCACAAAAAAAAAAACGGGCCGAAAAAGTCCTTAAAACAAGGAAAATAAGACCAAAAACGATTTCTCGAACGGAAAAATTTGCCTGCTACCGTTTTTGGTGGCCTGGTGTACAGATTTCATTTTGGCTCAAAAACTACAAAACCTGTATTTACACCAGTCTTATTTTCTAAAAAACTGGTGTAAATCCAGATTTTCCAGTTTTTGGGCTAAAAATGAGCTCTACACACCAGGCCACCAGAAACGGTAGGAGGCAAATTTTTCCGTTCGAGATTTTGGTTCTGGTCTTATTTTCCTTGTTTTAAGGACTTTTTCGACAGGATATTTTTGGAGCATATTCTAGGATGCTTTCTTTACCGAAATATGAAGTCATATCCTAATTTCAACAAGGATAACGCCCTGAAATTAATGAAAAAGGACGGAAAATTTAAAAATTATTGAAACAAAAATCGGCTTGAGCAAGGACTTCTGTGGCAGGATAAAAAACCTGCTCCGTCCGTGTGTCCTTTTTACGCTTAAACACCTTTTGGTACACCTATCGTGGGATCTTAACATGGACGCAAATTTAGGTAAATACGTTCACGTCCTTTGTTCTTAAACTTTTTCGAAGATTTTGGCGTCCTCTTTCGAATGAGACCCCTTTTATTTGGTTTCGTAACAAAAAATTTTTTTCACCAAAAAAATCATGGGCTATAGGCCAGTGATTTTTGTCGATTTTGAGTGAAATTTTTTTTGCAAAAATTTTGATGCCATTCGAAAGAGCATGTCAAAAAATGGTGGTCTAGTTGGTTTTCTCGTTCCCTGGAGCCTGGAAACACGGAAAAAATGGCGAAAAACCGTTGCAATGGCCTCATTTCCAGTCAATTTTCAGAATGCTCAAAATTAATTAATTCGATGAATTCCAGTAAAATGTCCAGGGCCATTTGAAAGTAGATATTCTAAACTGTGGATCGGGATAATTTTCCAGGCTGGAAATTGCGCATTGAAAGAAAAATCACTCATCAACGAAACGCTTCCAGGAGATACAAAAATCGTTCCAGTTTCGTCAAATTGAGATACTTTCCAGTGAAACCTTCCAAACTAATTGCTTTTGGCGTCCTCTTTCGAATGAGACCCCTTTTATTTGATTTCGTAACAAACAATTTTTTTCACCAAAAAAATCATGGGCTATAGGCCAGTGATTTTTGTCGATTTTGAGTGAAATTTTTTTTGCAAAAATTTTGATGCCATTCGAAAGAGCATGTCAAAATATGGTGTTCTAGTTGGTTTTCTCGTTCCCTGGAGCCTGGAAACACGGAAAAAATTACGAAAAACCGTTGCAATGTCCTCATTTCCAGTCAATTTTCAGAATGCTCAAAATTAATTAATTCGATGAATTCCAGTAAAACTTCCAGGGCCATTTGAAAGTAGATATTCTAAACTGTGGAACGGGATAATTTTCCAGGCTGGAAATTGCGCATTGAAAGAAAAATCACTCATCAACGAAACGCTTCCAGGAGATACAAAAATCGTTCCAGTTTCGTCAAATTGAGATACTTTCCAGTGAAACCTTCCAAACTAATTGCTTTTGGCGTCCTCTTTCGAATGAGACCCCTTTTATTTGATTTCGTAACAAACAATTTTTTTCACCAAAAAAATCATGGGCTATAGGCCAGTGATTTTTGTCGATTTTGAGTGAAATTTTTTTTGCAAAAATTTTGATGCCATTCGAAAGAGCATGTCAAAATATGGTGGTCTAGTTGGTTTTCTCGTTCCCTGGAGCCTGGAAACACGGAAAAAATGACGAAAAACCGTTGCAATGGACTCATTTCCAGTCAATTTTCAGAATGCTCAAAATTAATTAATTCGATGAATTCCAGTAAAATGTCCAGGGCCATTTGAAAGTAGATATTCTAAACTGTGGATCGGGATAATTTTCCAGGCTGGAAATTGCGCATTGAAAGAAAAATCACTCATCAACGAAACGCTTCCAGGAGATACAAAAATCGTTCCAGTTTCGTCAAATTGAGATACTTTCCAGTGAAACCTTCCAAACTAATTGCTTTTGGCGTCCTCTTTCGAATGAGACCCCTTTTATTTGATTTCGTAACAAACAATTTTTTTCACCAAAAAAATCATGGGCTATAGGCCAGTGATTTTTGTCGATTTTGAGTGAAATTTTTTTTGCAAAAATGTTGATGCCATTCGAAAGAGCATGTCAAAAAATGGTGGTCTAGTTGGTTTTCTCGTTCCCTGGAGCCTGGAAACACGGAAAAAATGACGAAAAACCGTTGCAATGGACTCATTTCCAGTCAATTTTCAGAATGCTCAAAATTAATTAATTCGATGAATTCCAGTAAAATGTCCAGGGCCATTTGAAAGTAGATATTCTAAACTGTGGATCGGGATAATTTTCCAGGCTGGAAATTGCGCATTGAAAGAAAAATCACTCATCAACGAAACGCTTCCAGGAGATACAAAAATCGTTCCAGTTTCGTCAAATTGAGATACTTTCCAGTGAAACCTTCCAAACTAATTGCTTTTGGCGTCCTCTTTCGAATGAGACCCCTTTTATTTGGTTTCGTAACAAAAAATTTTTTTCACCAAAAAAATCATGGGCTATAGGCCAGTGATTTTTGTCGATTTTGAGTGAAACTTTTTTTGCAAAAATTTTGATGCCATTCGAAAGAGCATGTCAAAATATGGTGGTCTAGTTGGTTTTCTCGTTCCCTGGAGCCTGGAAACATGGAAAAAATTACGAAAAACCGTTGCAATGTCCTCATTTCCAGTCAATTTTCAGAATGCTCAAAATTAATTAATTCGATGAATTCCAGTAAAACTTCCAGGGCCATTTGAAAGTAGATATTCTAAACTGTGGAACGGGATAATTTTCCAGGCTGGAAATTGCGCATTGAAAGAAAAATCACTCATCAACGAAACGCTTCCAGGAGATACAAAAATCGTTCCAGTTTCGTCAAATTGAGATACTTTCCAGTGAAACCTTCCAAACTAATTGCTTTTGGCGTCCTCTTTCGAATGAGACCCCTTTTATTTGGTTTCGTAACAAAAAATTTTTTTCACCAAAAAAATCATGGGCTATAGGCCAGTGATTTTTGTCGATTTTGAGTGAAACTTTTTTTGCAAAAATTTTGATGCCATTCGAAAGAGCATGTCAAAATATGGTGGTCTAGTTGGTTTTCTCGTTCCCTGGAGCCTGGAAACACGGAAAAAATTACGAAAAACCGTTGCAATGTCCTCATTTCCAGTCAATTTTCAGAATGCTCAAAATTAATTAATTCGATGAATTCCAGTAAAACTTCCAGGGCCATTTGAAAGTAGATATTCTAAACTGTGGAACGGGATAATTTTCCAGGCTGGAAATTGCGCATTGAAAGAAAAATCACTCATCAACGAAACGCTTCCAGGAGATACAAAAATCGTTCCAGTTTCGTCAAATTGAGATACTTTCCAGTGAAACCTTCCAAACTAATTGCTTTTGGCGTCCTCTTTCGAATGAGACCCCTTTTATTTGGTTTCGTAACAAAAAATTTTTTTCACCAAAAAAATCATGGGCTATAGGCCAGTGATTTTTGTCGATTTTGAGTGAAACTTTTTTTGCAAAAATTTTGATGCCATTCGAAAGAGCATGTCAAAATATGGTGGTCTAGTTGGTTTTCTCGTTCCCTGGAGCCTGGAAACACGGAAAAAATTACGAAAAACCGTTGCAATGTCCTCATTTCCAGTCAATTTTCAGAATGCTCAAAATTAATTAATTCGATGAATTCCAGTAAAACTTCCAGGGCCATTTGAAAGTAGATATTCTAAACTGTGGAACGGGATAATTTTCCAGGCTGGAAATTGCGCATTGAAAGAAAAATGACTCATCAACGAAACGCTTCCAGGAGATACAAAAATCGTTCCAGTTTCGTCAAATTGAGATACTTTCCAGTGAAACCTTCCAAACTAATTGCTTTTGGCGTCCTCTTTCGAATGAGACCCCTTTTATTTGATTTCGTAACAAACAATTTTTTTCACCAAAAAAATCATGGGCTATAGGCCAGTGATTTTTATCGATTTTGAGTGAAATTTTTTTTGCAAAAATGTTGATGCCATTCGAAAGAGCATGTCAAAAAATGGTGGTCTAGTTGGTTTTCTCGTTCCCTGGAGCCTGGAAACACGGAAAAAATTACGAAAAACCGTTGCAATGTCCTCATTTCCAGTCAATTTTCAGAATGCTCAAAATTAATTAATTCGATGAATTCCAGTAAAATGTCCAGGGCCATTTGAAAGTAGATATTCTAAACTGTGGAACGGGATAATTTTCCAGGCTGGAAATTGCGCATTGAAAGAAAAATCACTCATCAACGAAACGCTTCCAGGAGATACAAAAATCGTTCCAGTTTCGTCAAATTGAGATACTTTCCAGTGAAACCTTCCAAACTAATTGCTTTTGGCGTCCTCTTTCGAATGAGACCCCTTTTATTTGGTTTCGAAACAAAAAATTTTTTTCACCAAAAAAATCATGGGCTATAGGCCAGTGATTTTTGTCGATTTTGAGTGAAATTTTTTTTGCAAAAATGTTGATGCCATTCGAAAGAGCATGTCAAAATATGGTGGTCTAGTTGGTTTTCTCGTTCCCTGGAGCCTGGAAACACGGAAAAAATTACGAAAAACCGTTGCAATGGCCTCATTTCCAGTCAATTTTCAGAATGCTCAAAATTAATTAATTCGATGAATTCCAGTAAAATGTCCAGGCCCATTTGAAAGTAGATATTCTAAACTGTGGAACGGGATAATTTTCCAGGCTGGAAATTGCGCATTGAAAGAAAAATGACTCATCAACGAAACGCTTCCAGGAGATACAAAAATCGTTCCAGTTTCGTCAAATTGAGATACTTTCCAGTGAAACCTTCCAAACTAATTGCTTTTGGCGTCCTCTTTCGAATGAGACCCCTTTTATTTGGTTTCGTAACAAAAAATTTTTTTCACCAAAAAAATCATGGGCTATAGGCCAGTGATTTTTGTCGATTTTGAGTGAAACTTTTTTTGCAAAAATTTTGATGCCATTCGAAAGAGCATGTCAAAAAATGGTGGTCTAGTTGGTTTTCTCGTTCCCTGGAGCCTGGAAACACGGAAAAAATGGCGAAAAACCGTTGCAATGGCCTCATTTCCAGTCAATTTTCAGAATGCTCAAAATTAATTAATTCGATGAATTCCAGTAAAATGTCCAGGGCCATTTGAAAGTAGATATTCTAAACTGTGGATCGGGATAATTTTCCAGGCTGGAAATTGCGCATTGAAAGAAAAATCACTCATCAACGAAACGCTTCCAGGAGATACAAAAATCGTTCCAGTTTCGTCAAATTGAGATACTTTCCAGTGAAACCTTCCAAACTAATTGCTTTTGGCGTCCTCTTTCGAATGAGACCCCTTTTATTTGGTTTCGAAACAAAAAATTTTTTTCACCAAAAAAATCATGGGCTATAGGCCAGTGATTTTTGTCGATTTTGAGTGAAATTTTTTTTGCAAAAATGTTGATGCCATTCGAAAGAGCATGTCAAAATATGGTGGTCTAGTTGGTTTTCTCGTTCCCTGGAGCCTGGAAACACGGAAAAAATTACGAAAAACCGTTGCAATGTCCTCATTTCCAGTCAATTTTCAGAATGCTCAAAATTAATTAATTCGATGAATTCCAGTAAAACTTCCAGGGCCATTTGAAAGTAGATATTCTAAACTGTGGATCGGGATAATTTTCCAGGCTGGAAATTGCGCATTGAAAGAAAAATCACTCATCAACGAAACGCTTCCAGGAGATACAAAAATCGTTCCAGTTTCGTCAAATTGAGATACTTTCCAGTGAAACCTTCCAAACTAATTGCTTTTGGCGTCCTCTTTCGAATGAGACCCCTTTTATTTGGTTTCGTAACAAAAAATTTTTTTCACCAAAAAAATCATGGGCTATAGGCCAGTGATTTTTGTCGATTTTGAGTGAAACTTTTTTTGCAAAAATTTTGATGCCATTCGAAAGAGCATGTCAAAAAATGGTGGTCTAGTTGGTTTTCTCGTTCCCTGGAGCCTGGAAACACGGAAAAAATGGCGAAAAACCGTTGCAATGGCCTCATTTCCAGTCAATTTTCAGAATGCTCAAAATTAATTAATTCGATGAATTCCAGTAAAATGTCCAGGGCCATTTGAAAGTAGATATTCTAAACTGTGGATCGGGATAATTTTCCAGGCTGGAAATTGCGCATTGAAAGAAAAATCACTCATCAACGAAACGCTTCCAGGAGATACAAAAATCGTTCCAGTTTCGTCAAATTGAGATACTTTCCAGTGAAACCTTCCAAACTAATTGCTTTTGGCGTCCTCTTTCGAATGAGACCCCTTTTATTTGGTTTCGAAACAAAAAATGTTTTTCACCAAAAAAATCATGGGCTATAGGCCAGTGATTTTTGTCGATTTTGAGTGAAATTTTTTTTGCAAAAATGTTGATGCCATTCGAAAGAGCATGTCAAAATATGGTGGTCTAGTTGGTTTTCTGGTTCCCTGGAGCCTGGAAACACGGAAAAAATGACGAAAAACCGTTGCAATGGCCTCATTTCCAGTCAATTTTCAGAATGCTCAAAATTAATTAATTCGATGAATTCCAGTAAAATGTCCAGGGCCATTTGAAAGTAGATATTCTAAACTGTGGATCGGGATAATTTTCCAGGCTGGAAATTGCGCATTGAAAGAAAAATCACTCATCAACGAAACGCTTCCAGGAGATACAAAAATCGTTCCAGTTTCGTCAAATTGAGATACTTTCCAGTGAAACCTTCCAAACTAATTGCTTTTGGCGTCCTCTTTCGAATGAGACCCCTTTTATTTGGTTTCGAAACAAAAAATTTTTTTCACCAAAAAAATCATGGGCTATAGGCCAGTGATTTTTGTCGATTTTGAGTGAAACTTTTTTTGCAAAAATTTTGATGCCATTCGAAAGAGCATGTCAAAATATGGTGGTCTAGTTGGTTTTCTCGTTCCCTGGAGCCTGGAAACACGGAAAAAATGATGAAAAACCGTTGCAATGGCCTCATTTCCAGTCAATTTTCAGAATGCTCAAAATTAATTAATTCGATGAATTCCAGTAAAATTTCCAGGGCCATTTGAAAGTAGATATTCTAAACTGTGGATCGGGATAATTTTCCAGGCTGGAAATTGCGCATTGATAGAAAAATGACTCATCAACGAAACGCTTCCAGGAGATACAAAAATCGTTCCAGTTTCGTCAAATTGAGATACTTTCCAGTGAAACCTTCCAAACTAATTGCTTTTGGCGTCCTCTTTCGAATGAGACCCCTTTTATTTGATTTCGTAACAAAAAATTTTTTTCACCAAAAAAATCATGGGCTATAGGCCAGTGATTTTTGTCGATTTTGAGTGAAATTTTTTTTGCAAAAATTTTGATGCCATTCGAAAGAGCATGTCAAAAAATGGTGGTCTAGTTGGTTTTCTCGTTCCCTGGAGCCTGGAAACACGGAAAAAATGACGAAAAACCGTTGCAATGGCCTCATTTCCAGTCAATTTTCAGAATGCTCAAAATTAATTAATTCGATGAATTCCAGTAAAATGTCCAGGGCCATTTGAAAGTAGATATTCTAAACTGTGGATTGGGAAAATTTTCCAGGCTGGAAATTGCGCATTGAAAGAAAAATGATCAATAAACGAAACGCTTCCAGGAGATACAAAAATCGTTCCAGTTTCGTCAAATTGAGATACTTTCCAGTGAAACCTTCCAAACTAATTGCTTTTGGCGTCCTCTTTCGAATGAGACCCCTTTTATTTGATTTCGTAACAAAAAAATTTTTTCACCAAAAAACTCATGGGCTATAGGCCAGTGATTTTTGTCGATTTTGAGTGAAATTTTATTTGCAAAAATTTTGATGCCATTCGTAAGAGCATGTCAAAATATGGTGGTCTAGTTGGTTTTCTCGTTCCCTGGAGCCTGGAAACACGGAAAAAATGACGAAAAACCGTTGCAATGGCCTCATTTCCAGTCAATTTTCAGAATGCTCAAAATTAATTAATTCGATGAATTCCAGTAAAATTTCCAGGGCTATTTGAAAGTAGATATTCTAAACTGTGGATTTTGATAATTTTCCAGGCTTGAAATTGCGCATTGAATAAAAAATGACTCATCAACGAAACGCTTCCAGGAGATACAAAAATCGCTCCAGTTCCGTCAAATTGAGATACTTTCCAGTGAAACCTGCCAAACTAATTGCTTTTGGCGTCCTCTGTCGAATGAGACCCCTTTTAATTGATTTCGTAAAAAAAATTTTTTTTCACCAAAAAAATCATGGGCTATATAGGCCAGTGATTTTTGGCGATTTTGAGTGAAAATTTTTTTGCAAAAATTTTGATGCCATTCGAAAGAGCATGTACAAAAATGGTGGTCTAGTTGGTTTTCCCGTTCCGTGGAGCCTGGAAACATGGAAAAAATGACGAAAAACCGAAGCAATGGCCGCATTTCCAGTCAATTTTCAGAATGCTCAAAATTAATTAATTCGATGAATTCCAGTAAAATTTCCAGGGCTATTTGAAAGTAGATATTCTAAACTGTGGATTTTGATAATTTTCCAGGCTGGAAATTGCGCATTGAATAAAAAATGACTCATCAACGAAACGCTTCCAGGAGATACAAAAATCGTTCCAGTTCCGTCAAATTGAGATACTTTCCAGTGAAACCTTCCAAACTAATTGCTTTTGGCGTCCTCTGTCGAATGAGAGCCCTTTTATTTGATTTCGTAACAAAAAATTTTTTTCACCAAAAAAATCATGGGCTATAGGCCAGTGATTTTTGGCGTAATTGAGTGAAATTTTTTTTGCAAAAATTTTGATGCCATTCGAAAGAGCATGTAAAAAAATGGTGGTCTAGTTGGTTTTCCCGTTCCGTGGAGCCTGGAAACATGGAAAAAATGACGAGAAACCGTTGCAATGGCCTCATTTCCAGTCAATTTTCAGAATGCTCAAAATTAATTAATTCGATGAATTCCAGTAAAATTTCCAGGGCTATTTGAAAGTAGATATTCTAAACTGTGGATTTTGATAATTTTCCAGGCTGGAAATTGCGCATTGAATAAAAAATGACTCATCAACGAAACGCTTCCAGGAAATACAAAAATCGTTCCAGTTCCGTCAAATTGAGATACTTTCCAGTGAAACCTTCCAAACTAATTGCTTTTGGCGTCCTCTGTCGAATGAGACCCCTTTTAATTGATTTCGTAAAAAAAACTTTTTTTCAACAAAAAAATCATGGGCTATAGGCCAGTGATTTTTGTCGAATTTGAGCGAAATTTTTTTGCAAAAATTTTGATGCCATTCGAAAGAGCATGTCAAAAAATGGTGGTCTAGTTGGTTTTCCCGTTCCCTGGAGCCTGGAAACACGGAAAAAATGGCGAAAAACCGCTGCAATGGCCTCATTTCCAGTCAATTTTCAGAATGCTTTCCCTTCCTCTGTCCGTTACGTGTGGCGTCCCGCAGGGTTCTATCCTCGGGCCTTTCCACTTCTGCCTGTGTATAAATGGCCTCCCGGAGGTCCTTAAGGATTGAAGGGTGCAGTTGTATGCTGATGATGTACAGTTATATCCTAGTCGACCTATTGGGCTTATGGAGGACTGCATTGACAGGCTGACCTAAATAATATTACGACCATGGGCAGCTAATAACCACTTCGTTCTAAATCTGCGTAAGTCTCACTGCAATACATTCTATCGTCGGGACATTGACGTGTCTCATATACGTCCTGTTTTTCTGAACAACATAATGTTCCCATTTCATAGTCGGGTAAAAAGTCTTCGTGTATTCCTCAACGCCAGCATGACATCATGTGACCATATAACTGACGTGATTGGTAAGATTTATGGTGGGTTTCGACGGTTATGCTTGTCATCTGCTACCTTGTTGTCGCTCGTTGCTTGTGAATCGTTGCTCGTTGCTATTAATGGCAGCCTACTTTTCCCGCGTGTTTATTCTACCTGTTCAAGGAAAGTCATTTCCTAGAGTTAATAAATAAATAAAAGGTTTTCTATCTAGCTGTTCAATTCTTGCAATGCAATAGATATTTATATTTGATTCATATTAAAAGCATTAGTGGGGTAACCCCAGGATTCAGTCCTTTCACCAATTTTATTCCTCTCTTTTTATGTATGTTTTCTTAAATTGTTGTGGTTTTGCATTGGGATCATTAAAGAATAAAATTTCTAGGATACAATACCATAAATTCCACCAAACCGCAAATTTAATTTGGTATCATATTTAAAGAGGGCGCACTTCCGCACAGTAAGACCTGAAAAGGAACATGCCTTTTTCTGGCGCATCCAGACGTTCAGAAAATAGAATTAGAAGAACACAGTCAGCCAGTAAGTAAGTTAAGTTAGGCTTACACGTAAATTTGAAACAGAACCTTGATTTCTTCTTCTCATTGCTTTTAGATCTGCGTAGTTCCTAGTTGTACTAAGGTGTCATTGGATGGATTATATCCCTGCTGGCAACTGACTCAGACATGTCAATTGGCTTCGTTTTACTTCGAAACTGCTGATATAGAGAAGTGCTCATTTGACCAACGAAAGGTACCAACCTGTTTTATAGTAATAGAATCATGTCTGCGTAGAAAGTAAGGTGCTGAAAGCTTTGGAATTAATTAATCCTCGAAAACTCCCTTCAGGTTTTGTTAAACTTCTCCAAAAACTCGTATTCCATAGCAGCACTTGTGAGGCGGCTGGAAGACTTCTATCGATGAAGTGATAATTTCTGTGCAAAAACAAATTGATAATTTTCACGAGGCAAGATAAGTCTTACAAAAAAGTTAAAAACGAATCAACGGACCATTGTTTAGGGTTAATTGAAATTTCTCAACTTTCCCAATTAAACTTTCTTCCACTAAAAGGATGCGAAACGTATAATTTTTACACAAAAAATATATGAAAATATTATTTTCAGCTTGTACATTGTTATCCTTACGGAGACTTTATAAGTTTGTTGCCTTTTTGTTCGCGGAAGGTGCATCACTTAAAAAGTTTTACGAAGTATTCCCAGGTATTCCTGTCGAAAATTCTTCAAAAGGTGAGCTGTAGAAGCCCCAGGAGAATAATGAATGCTCTCAACTTGCAAGCGAGCTAATGAAATTTCATGACGTACTTAAGGTGGAGTGCTTTTTTCAATAACTGCAGGACTACGTTCTAACTTTTCCGGGAAGGAACAAAAATGTGATCAACTTCGACTTCTATTGTTTTAACAATAGTCAGCTGATCACGAAGGAAGATAAATACTAAGGAAATCGTAGACAAGACAGTACTTCGCTCTATTTTTGGAAAATATTTAAAAACTTGTGCGAAACAATTAAATTAAATTTAATTGAAAATAACTGTCTTACTTAACCAAAGCTTTTGGTTTTTCCTTTGAACCATTATTTCATAGAATACTTGGCATGAAATTGCCAGAAGAACTTTCTATTTTCCATGACCACTTACTCACTTTGCTCCCACATAAGGGAAGTGTTTAATTTTCCCATGAAATTAAGACGGAAGCTGCTTTAAAGGGTAATTCCTAAAACAAAAGACGTCAGTCAGTCACTACCTTCTCCAATTAATCCAGAGGTTAAATAGCAAATCTGAAGTGCTTCTGACATTTAATCTTGGTTTAATCTTAAGGAAAACATTTCGCCGGGCAATTATCATTTCCACATGCTTCTAAAAATAGATCAAGTTCCACACCGAAAAAGGACTCTCATTCCATTTTCTGAAACCGATTCTTGGTGGTTGTTACGTTCTCTGGGGATAGATGTCCCTCTGGGTTGTGCGATTCGTGTACGATGAAAATTGTCGTGTATTTCCTTTCACATTGAAAGTACGTCTATCACGTTCGTTTATGCTCGTAAGTATGCACATCTATTAAATTTTTTACGAGGACATAAAAGGAAAATAAACAAGAGCTGATGTATATAAAGACAACAAAGACATGTCTCCCAGCAGGAGCTCCTGTATTCCCCAGGTACGAAAATTCGTTTACTCATCAAATCTAATGGTTAAAAGGCTTACGCTACTTACGGGGTGCGGATAAAATTTGAAACGAGATGAAGTACACGAAAATTTGCTACTTCCGAAAATTCGTGCCCTCCGTCGTATTACATGAAATTGTTCTTGTCTTTTGATATCGCGATTTTTTGATTACACACTGGAAATATGATAAAACGCTTTTATTTTATTGAAAGGATGAACGACCTGAAAATGTTTACTTTCACCAATAAAGTTGCAGTTACGTGAAGACCCATGTAGCTCCCGTTTTCTTTTTTATTTATGATATCTTGGGAGGCTACGGCTCAGAGTTTGCATCCTTGTCGCGTGCATTTATTTAACGATTATTAATATTATTAAGAATAGGTTACTCATGTGGTGGGCAGTGAGACAAATGAGGTCTTATTGATGGCCAGATGAGGCTGCTAGAGGATGAACTCTTTCCAGCCAGTTATCCTCGATTCCCGAGTGACTTAGTATCAAACAGAACGTGGCCATGTTATTGGAGAATTCCCAAGCACTCCTTCGTGAGATAGTTATATCAGTCCTTCTAAGCTCTTTTTAAACATGAATAAGATCTCAGATTTCGATGTTATTGATTTCGGCTTGAATGACACTGAGACATTTAGTGCTATTGAGATTCTCGTCTTGGATCCTAAGACACTAGCACCGGCACCGGGTTTCATTTTCGAGCCATTTGAGGCTCTATACTTGGGCAAAGGCTCGTCGCATTATGGTCGTTCAGGGAAGAGAGTCCTGAATCTTCTACCAAAGTTCAATTCCGTGGTCACATGGTCCGTTACGGTGAAGACATATATTCCAAGAATTCGCCATGCCCATTATGACCTTTGTCACTAGCCGGCATGTTAGAAGTGAGCTGCAGTCCAACTATCGCCAATTACCGCATTTATGGCAGCTGTCGGACAGGTTCTCATACACCCAGTTATGAAGAGGATGACAATCCGCTAAAGCTTTTTGCCTTTGATTGCAAACCGTTGTTGAACTTTAGGCCACCAGACGAAGGAGCGTAGAAAATAATGGTTTTTTTTTATACGATGTGGCCAAACCTTTGATGCGTTAGCATGGTTTTGGCCGGGAGGGAATTAGGGTAAGGGAAGTGAATAAACTTGAGTCTTGTTTCTGCATTGCTGCGAGCTAGACAACAGCCCAGAGACGGACTTTATTATTTTAATTTCTTAATAAAAGCTCACGGGGTCATATGGTCTCGAACCCGGGGCCCATGACATGGTGGTCGTGCGGCTCAACGCATTGATCCAAATCCGTCTCAATTTGTAATATTATTGTATTGTATTCGGGGTGATAACCCAAATCCTTCCAAATAGTTTACGATAGGCCCCTTTGGCTGGTGTAGTCTTGTTAAGGGTAGAGTTTTAATGAGTCTTCTATCGAGGGTGATGCATAGATATTTAACCACAGTATTCAAAGTATTCAATGACCGTTCTTTTGCAATTAGATCGAGGTCCAAGTCATGCTTTCGGTTGCGGGCCGCTTACACGGCCTTAATTGTAAAATTCTCATCTGCATATCAATCAGTAACCGTGTGCAGAGTTGAACTCGTGAGATCAGTGACGGCCGAGACGAACTTCCCTATCCGTGTAGGCAACGGCCCGATAACCATGCTCAATAAGCCTGATAGAACGCCAACTTTAGAGAATCCCTTGGCAGGTCCGATGCACTCACAGGTGGAAACAAGGGTAGATGCAATTTTCCTTTCCTTTAGCATAGCATCTATCCACTTTATAACATATGTTTTCACATCACTCCGTGTCAAAAAAGGCAAAAAGGTCTTTTTTTATGATAAAGAGCTTTCTCAATCTTACTTACAAAATTATGCAAGGCAGTTTCTGTAGATTTACCTTTTCTTGCCAAACGGAGTATATAAAAGGGGAGATAATTAGTCCAGTTTGAACCTAACGTGAAGGTCTAGCAGTCAGTTCATTTTATTAAAAAGTAGAAAAGTTAGTATGTTATACTGGTTGGTATACATGACTTAGGCAGCCATTTAGGCCTGTTGCCTAAATTGGGGATAAACACTTAACACTACTTTTCTCCATGGCAGTGGTATGTAACGCCAATTGCCGGTTATTTAGGAGAGCTGGAAAGATATAAACGGCCCTAGGAATTTTAAAAGAGTTAAAGACGGCCACTGCTCGTCTAACTTTTACATTATCAAAATTGACGCCGAACGTGTTTGTGGCCTTACGGCTCAGAGGGGACCCTTCGTGACCTGCTTGGTCCTAGAATGGACTTAGGGAAGTGAACCTGTACCGGGTATACTAGAGTATTCCTTTGTTTTTTGGTGTATGGTCCTGCTTCAGTCCTACTCCAATAAGTGCGTCCTTAGGTTAGATTAGTTGGCATCCGCCGGTAGTCAACCAGCCGACCTCATATAGACCTTGCTAAGATTTGTTGTGATAGCACTGCTCATCTCACCTAGATCGACTTGGCACTGCTGTACAGTGATTATTTTGACCAGCCCCAGCTGTTGAGGAACCTGAATAGATCCTGCAGCTCCTCACTGGCTAACTCTTCTACTTTATTAAGAAAGTGCTGTCCAAGGGTCTGACACCTTTTCCTGCCTAGTCTCAGGCATTCGCAAAATAAATGCTGAATGCTTTCATCTTATTCCTTGTCCAAGCAACTCCGGCAGAAGTCCCTGGCAGGAATACACATACGGACGGCCTGAGTTGCGTTTGGAATACCTTATTTTCTTGTTATATTCAGTGAGTGCGAACTTGTATTCATCACACTGCTGGGAGCATTTAGCTCTATTAAATAGGTGCCTTACCTTCCTACGCTTTCAGACAGCCGTTCGCTTCATCAGGACACCTTTCGAACCCATTTTTATTTTTTTTTTTTGCGTGAGGGGTGAAAATCTTCCAAAGACACCAGGAGACACGATTGTCTCTGGTAGGGTAAGATGTTTACTCAATAAAAACACCCCTCTAGGGATTTTTGAAACATACCACTTTATCCGGGTCCCTTTTCGAGATCCGGACTAACCCAGTTCTTCCATCCAGTGGTGTCCCATCAGCTTTTTTCTTCTGCCTGCTAGTGCAGGACACTCTCTTGCTCCTCCAGGCACAGCCGGCAGGTATCATCCTGGTTGAGGCTTGGGCGGTGATATTACGATAGGAGGGGATGAGTATATCATTTAGCTGGTTAGCTGCCACTTCACAGTTCACCAATCGCTGACTGTGGAGACCTTCCATTAATTACTAATTAATATTTTTATCTATTAGATGGTTTAACAGGTACTCACTGATATCGTTTATAATGATGTTGAAACCATATGGAGGGCATTCGAGTCACAACCTAAGATGAACTGTCGGATCGTCCGTTAACAGTAGCTGATGAGATCCTTGACCTCTTTAGGTGGAGCAGTTGTGCTGTTTCTAGGAAAGAAAGCTGATTCCAGGACAATTTACAGCATACTGTAGGAATCTCAGCCAGGATCGTCACAAGATCCCTGAAATTAAAATTATTAATGGGGAAATGATAAGTATTTTTGTGAATTATTAGCCGCACATGTCCTGTCCTCTCCAAGTTGATAAACCAATTTCCTGGAGTTGATGTTGAAAACCCAGAGCTCCTGGATTAGCGTCAAGGTTAGCTCTTACTCGTCAAAAATCATGCATAGTATGGCTGATACGCCTTTGGCATGGTGAAGGTTTGTCTGGAGCACCCTTATGGTGCCCATGAAATCTCTCGCGCGAACTACTGGAAGAGATTCGCCGTCTTAGCCCACCACGCCCCTTGGTCTGGCCAATTTTGACTGTACGAGGTGCTTTCTTGGGCTTTGTGTTGGCTGTCATTGGGTTTAGTAGGCTTCCACGGACCATTTTAGAACTTTTGGTCATAGGATGCTCAGGGTACTTCTACTCTGAGCGTATTGTTTTGACCTTCGGCTTGCTGGGGAGGTTCATCTTTTCGACCTACAGAGCCCTATCCCTGGGGAGGCCACTTGCCAGGGCCTTCTTAAACTATCTCCCCTATGCAGCCAAGAACCTCACGAAACCGGGACCAACCTGTAGTTGCCGTGGAGCTGCAGGCTGGCATTGTGAGACACCAGGCTGCAGACGTAGGCAGTATCGGAGGACCCTTGCTCCCATACCAGTTTTATCCAACACAGCTTTGCACTGACAAAGTGGTGGCATTTTTGGTCTACAACTCTTGGGAGAGAGTATCTACACAAGTGTGCTCAAAGACTCCTTCTGGGAAACAAAAAGCTGTAGCCCACTGGCTACTGTATTATCATCTGTGACCCAAACCCTGCCAGTCTGGTAATAGTTTTATACACATATAACTGCATCGAGTTTTTTAGTAAAAATTTTCTAATCCATGTGTAATCGGGTAGAGCTCATTAATAGCAACCGTCTTAATTGAAACTGGTTTGAAATGAAATGGTTTGAATGAGTTTACAACGCTTTTCTTTGCTTCTTTGCGAGTTATATTAGTCTTTATTATAAGACTTCTCATATATGACAATACTCACGCAATTTCAATTAGTTTCATTTTTTTAGATTCTGGGTGGTTTTTGATGGGATTTGTGTTAATGCGTCGATCATGCTGCCGAAGATTTGCGAAAATCGGTCCACAGAGGATAGGATTAGGATTGCCAATTTAATTTGTTGTTGGACTTCTTAGTTTTTCTTTATGAATTTTTTATAAAATTAATAATGTTTGCTTTAGGCACTTTGTGAAGTTCTTTTGTCAGCATTTTAATTAGATAAAAATACTACTAAGGTTTCACAATAATTTATTTTTTACTAACAAACCCTGACGCGTTTCGATCTTTCTTCTTTCTGAAATAGGTCATTTTTAGATTCCTCTGCAGATGACCTAGAAGGTCAAAACGCATCAGATTTTGTTAGTAAAGCGTGCGGACCTTTGCTGACTTTTAAGCCGTCACTTCAGCCAAGGTTGCATGGTATTATTCGGTATCTTTTAGTTGGCACACGAGAGTTTAGATTTTATCAGGTAGTTTTTGTATGTGGGCGGAAGCTTGGTACTAACTGCAATACCTACTCCTTCCACTTCGTTTTAGTTGAATTTATGTAGATCGCTTTTGTATCAAGACTGTCTGTTTAGGCAGTTGCAGGTTAAAGCTACCTGCGAATTTTACAATATTTTCCTTTATTTTAAAAAGACTCCAAAAGACTCCGAAAAGGTCGTTATTGCCATAATTCTGTCGACCCTAGTGAATCTGAATCTCAATCAGTTTGACGTTCTGAAAGTTATTTTGCTTTACTAAACCTAATTTTTGCCATAATAAAGAATAATGATCACTTCGATTACAATTTGAATTTCAATTAAGTTCAAAATTCTGCTTCTCGTTAACTCAAAACAATTGCTGCCATTTCGCATTTAATGAACTTCGATTGGAGTTCAATCAACAAAAGGCTTTTCACACTACCACACCCACAATCTTGCAGCAGTCGCACCCTTCATGGTCTTTTTGGTACACCAAAATATTGAGATAGGATCCAACCCCACAAAAGGTTAAAATCTATCAAGTAATCGACTGTAGAAAACTAGTGCACGAATCGATCTATCTCGTGGAATTCACTCAGGATCTGGTGACTGTGACTGTAAATGACATTCAACCGGGAGAATCGTACACGATGCAAAGACAGTACAATTTCGATTTCTCAATAACCAAAAGCATCCATTCGGATCTATTTCGAATAAGACGTGAATGAATTTGCATTTTCCTCCGTCCTCACCAGCAGTGAGAGAGAGTTTCATCTAAAATATTTCGTCTCAAACTGCTTTGCAGTCTGCACCCATCAGACTATCATTCCGTCATAGTAGATGGCTTTAGCACGATATAAATGCATCAGCTGGTGCTCCCATAGTCTCTAGATGCTTTCAGCTCGAAAAGAAAGGACCAAGCTATCAGGGCTCCTTCTGGGAGGATGTCAACTCCTGGTGATGCACATTTCAAAGTTGTCGTTTCACTTGAGTACTTTGAACTGAGTCGAAGAAAATACAAAATCATTGAAAGGAAAAAGTTCCATCGCCTTTTCACCCAGTCGGGATTCACTAGTTTTTCTTTTTCATTTCAAGAAGATAAAAATACGAAAATACCCGTTGAAAACTAAACGATGGGAAATAGATGAGCTAAATACGTGAAGGAAGAAAAAGTTGGTGCTCCCAAGCCTAAAATGATTCCACGGGTGGTCTTAAATTATTCATTTGGTAAGGCCAACGAAGAGCTTGAAAACCTCTCAAGGACTGCTGCTGGGGCAACAAGGGCTGTTGCGTTAAGAGATTACTGGATTTGATCCGCTCAACTCTAAGAGCTCAGATAAACTATCATCTGAAAGATTGAATTTACTAAGAAGTAGATAAATTGGGTCATCAGATACATAATTTCTTGATGGTAAAATGTTTACTGGTTTTATATTTTTTTTAAGCATTTCAATCCCAATCCCCCCAAAAAATAATAAGTTTAACATAAATTGTGTGGTTTGTGATGGTTTTATTCGGTAAAGTCCTTAAAAAAGTCTGCGAAAGGATTGTCGGATGTTGTTGTGGGTAGGGCGGATTATGGATTTATGGCGTTTGGGGATATCAGACTGAGTGTGTTATCTTTTGTCTCACTTTAGAGTTTTTTTATTCACTTTATCGTACACCAATAAGCATAATTAAAAATGAACTAAATAAACACTCTATGTTGGCACAAACGTTGTAAATGTAAAATTGGTAGAAAGCGAGAAAAGAGCCATAAAAGAGAAACTAGCTACCCTATAAAATGCATAGAAAAAAGGCTCCAATGGTTAGTTAAGGAACAATAATATATTTAAAACGAAGAACAAGAACTAGCAATAAACATAAAAGACCAACGGATCAATCAAAAGTAAACGGCGCATTATCAAAATGAACGAAAGAAAATAATAGAAAATCAACGGAAAATTTTGAAACCAACCGGTAAGAGGTAGAACGAAAAAGCATTCCTTAACATTTTGAGAACATTTTTCAAATTAAATCTAAATTACACTAAGTGTTCCCCTTGGAAAAACGCATGCACCGGACAAAGTTCTTGCTTCGAGAACCCCTTCTTGCTCTCCACAGAGATGTTCACAATTTTTTACTTTCCCAAGAACACTCAGCATGAAGAACGCATGAGAACTTTGACCACGACAGAGTCCCGCGGGACCAGTGTGCAGAGTCATTTTTATTTATTTATTTTAAACAGATTCGCCTAAGCTGGCTACTACAATAAAATTTACAAAATATTAAGGCAACAACTAGAGCTACACATTATTTAAAAAAAGGCTTAATTGATATTTCAACTGCTGTCTAGAACAACCTAGTTCGATGCAGGCAAAGCATTCGTTGAGGAGGTGTGACATCGATGCAATTGGCTCATGTATTCCGTAAAGTGTGCGGTGGAATGGATCAAACAAAAAAGTGATTTTAAAAACCCTGCGCGTCATTTCGAGTAAGTTGAGCGAGATCAATTCGAGTCTAGCATGATAGGGGGATGGGGGGGGGGGGGTCGCGCCAGGGAAGGCCCCGAAGTACGAACGAATTTGCGCTGGATGGCCTCCATTCGGTTGATGTGGACAGCAGAGTAAGGGTCCCATACTTTGCAAGCATATTTGAGGAGGGGTCTGACAAAGGTGCAATAGAGGAGCCTAGTTAAGTAAGGGTCATCGAGCTCTTTAGACCACCGCTTCATGAAGGCGAGTACGGAATTAGCCCTAGTCACTTAGAAATCCACATGGTTCTCGAAGGATCAGCGGGAATTAAAAACTACCCTAAAATCCTTGACCTCATCTGGCCTACTGAGGACGCAACCGTCCAAATATAAGTCAAAGAGGATGGGATATCTTCGGCGGGTAAAGGTCATTTCGGTGCATTTGGTAGGATTACGGGGGAGACGGTTGCTGGAGCACCAGTCGCGGAAAATATGGATCTCGGAACTTAAGAAGGCACAGTCATCAGCGCAGGAGACGACACGGAAAATTTTTGCATCATCAGCGTAACACAATATTCTGGAGTCAGCCAGGAGTATCATTAATACAGATGATGAAGAGCATGGGGTCAATAATGCTGCCCTGGGGCACCCCAGAAGAAACAAAAATTTCTTTGGATAGGGCTCCGCGGAACAGAACACGCTGGGGCACCCCAGAAGAAACAAAAATTTCTTTGGATAGGGCTCCGCGGAACAGAACACGCTGAGTGCGTCCGGACAAGTAGGAGGACAGCCAATCGACAAAAAGTGGAGAAAAACCAAGAAGACGAAGGTTGCAAACGAGTATCCTAAGGTCAATTCTATCAAAGGCCTTGCTGAAGTCAGTGAAGATGCAGTTAACATGAAAGCCTGACTCAATCAGGGGCAGACAGTAATGTAGGAATTCGAGCAAATTGGTTGAGGTAGACTTACCCTTGATGAAGCCACGCTGAAAAGAACCAATAAACACGCCACTGACTAAGGCCTCAAAAACCTTCGCAACATGGCACAAGTTTGCAATGGGTCGGTAATTGGACATGTCAGACTTGTTGCCCTTCTTATCGCAGAATTCTTCCAATACGAGGGGAAACAGTCGCAGCATAGAGACAGATTAAACATATAACAAAGAACATGAGAAATCGTAGAACTGCACTCTATTAAAAAAGACGGAGGGATACCATCGAGGCCACACGCAAATCCGTTCGGCAAATTCGATAAGTAACATATTTAGCGATCGTGGCGACGTCAAAGACTAAGTCCTTGAGTTCAAGGGAAGTGTGAGGAAGCCTGGTCAAGTGGGTAAAATCCGGTAAAACAGTATCACAGTCAGAATCACAGAACGATGAAGGAAGAAATCTGGAACAAAATTTGCCACAACTTTGGGGTCGCTGCTTTCAAGATCGCCGAGCTTGAAAAAGGATGGATAGCCGTAAAAGTTTTGCTTAGAGTAAATATAACTCCAAAACTGTTTGGGGCTAGAATGCAGAGTGTATCGCATGCACGACAGAAATCGGTTGTAGGATGTCCTGGTAGCAGTAGTAGCTGCAGGCCTGGTAATCCATGTCGCTCCTAGAACAGCAGAATCTTTTCCAGGCCTTACTCTTTAAGTTTTTAAGATGTCGTAAGGGGCCGTCGATCCAGGGCTGAGATGAACGGGGGGAGCCAGTGGATGAGCCGGTACACTTTGGGTAAAGCGACATGGACATCTATAAACAGCTCCCGTTATGCTATAAGTTTTACTCTACCAACAGGAATCTCTTAGTTCTACTCTGCCAACAGGAGGCTTACAAACACGGGTGTATATCTGTGTGTCAATGGTCTATTGCCCATTTTCAATCTACATGCAACACAGATGAATTGTTGACTAAGCAAGTGTACAAGCAAAGAGTTTCTTCAACCCACAAACCAAGCAGACTTTTAAACTTTACGCTGGACACATGGTTTGGATGCACGATGCTATGATGACGCAGTTTGTGTGCTAAATCAGAGACTTTGTAATTTGATGGATAACTGTAGACCACTGTACTAATCACCCCTCCTATTATTCTCGAATCTACCTAGCTATATATGTTCGCCAGTGTTACACAGGTATCGCAACTGCGAAGATATCGCGCAGCTGAGGTGTTGTAAGTGTACCAAATGATATGTGTGGGGTTTTACTTAGCACGAATGCGTTCACTACCTGGTCGGATACTAATACACATAGGACAAGAGGACCTCCTTCCACCCCAAATTATGCGCCAATTTTTGGAGCAGTATCATCCACACCCATTTGCCGCAAGTGCTTAATAGCTAAATTTGTGCGAACTTTTTGGAGAATACACTGCCAGATCTACTAGAGGACGTTCCTACGGATTATCCTAGGGCACTGTTTAACCAACACAATGCTGCACCAGCGCATTCTGGAATCATTGTAAAGGCAATAAACAATAAAAAACTTCCTATCCGCTGCTTGGACTAGGTGCACCAATTCCTTGGCCTGCTAGATTTCCAGATCTTACCTCATTTGACTTTGGGCCCATTCATAAACGCAGGTTTGCGCATCATCTGCACAATTCAGCTGAACAAATTGTATTGCTGAATTATGCAGCTGCAGTGCAAACCTGCGTTTATGAATAGGGCCTTTTACTTATGAGGATGAAGTTTACTCAAGGTCAGTTAACAAAAGTGAAGAATTACTAATTACTAAGAATTGGGATTATAGCTACGAAAATACGGCAGACGCTGGCCAGGGCCGTAGAGGGGGGGGGGGGGTCGAGGGGAGGGGGTTACCCCCGGGCCGGGCTTTCAAAAAGGAAATAGAAAATTTTTTCCATTTTAATTATATATAAAAAAAAATGTTTCACGATCGAAAAAGTGTATTATACTAGACAGATTTTAAATTGAATGGGCTCGTAAACGCTTAGCCCCGTGCCCGAAGTTCATTTCGCGGGGGTCCGTATGTGGTATCCCCCGGGTCCGAATTTTTCTCTACGGGCCTCACACTTCACCTTAAAGAGGACATAAAAAGGGGGGCAGTCATCGTGGAGTACATTTCGGGCAGCTTTTGTAACCTACTAAGATTAACTGTAGTAAGTAGTACGTAACGCAGTTTTTGAAGATTTTTGACTTATACTGACTGACACGACTCTTTTCGTATGTAAACAAAAATATTTAGATATGTAAACTGAGCCGTGAAGGCTTGTACTCTTAATTTTAATAAAAACCTAATGTTGCGTAACCCCCACTCCTAATTATAACTCACCGTAAATTGCCACTCCTGCGTTACGTAATACTTGAAGGGCGGGACGTGTTGGCCTTTTTGGAAACGTAATAAGATGGGCAATTTAGTAGAAATAAGAAAACAGATGTCGTTGCGTTGAGTGGATGAAAAGATAAAAATACTCTGAAATGTTCGAATTAATGAATCACTCTGTAACTCTCAAAGGATTCAGATTGACCACCGTGTCCTGCCTTACAATTTTTTATTTATCTAGTCAATATCTATCACCAAACTTATTTTATCACACCTTATGCGAAACACCCTGTATTGCATTGTCATCCAGTTCTGACCTATGTTTAAAGTTTTAAGTCTCTAGCTCATCGAGAAGTTAGCTACAAAATTTGCATCGAACAGAAAAACGGACACACAAGAAAAACGAACCCAATCAACTAAAATGTCATTCAAAACGATGGTAAGTTGTTGAAACCCCTTAGGCTGTAAGTCATCGTCTCTGAACGTATAGACTGGATGTGTTCTACAATAAAATGAGCAATAACCCTTTGTGATTATATCGTAACGCACCTGAGAAACATCATTCACGTTGAAATTTATTATTGCACTTTCCAACAAAATAAATTCATCCAACGCTGCTTTGTGAAGCTTTCTCATACAATTGTCGAATTATCGTAAATCTGCGAGTACCACAAACTAAAATTAATCTTTGCAGGAATAGAAACTTCTATGAAAGTCATCATTCATCACAGCTGCGAAATTTTGTGGTAATTAAATTCATCAATTTACTTTCACCCTGCACAAAAAACTATTGCCTACTCATTCCTCAAATACACCCTCCCTCCTCAGCAAATATTTAGGAGTTTTCTCATCGTAAGCATAGAGAAATATATGGTGGAGAAAATTTTGCTTTAGTCAAAAGACATCTGTGCTTATATAGATGACAAAATGCGACAAAATAATGCGTCTAACAGCCACACTCGTAAATACGCCCGTAGAGTGAAATTTACGGCCGCGCAATTAGTGTTGACACTAATTATGAAACTAGACGGATAACATACGGTGGAACAATTTCGGTGAATGATAGATGGATTGAAAAATTTATAGTGACAAGTAATTGCTTACCTGTTTTCTAGGTAATTTTTTTCAAAAGAAAGTCTTAGGAATACAATTTGATAGGTATTTGGAACTCAAAGTAAAAGTATAAACGAACAAGGGAATTAATATTTTTTTGATATAAAAATCCTTTTGTTTGTTACGGCGTGAGCCGTACCCCTCTAGGAAATACTAGGAAATATAAAATTCCTCCCGTTGAACCTCTCTATCTGAATGGCACCCGCCTAGACTTAACCGAGGAAGCTAAATATGTGGGTATCATCCTGGATAGAAAGCTCAGCTGGAAGCCAAGAGAGGGTCAAGAAAGCAACTGTAGCTCTATACTCCTGTAAGAGGGTCATCGGTGGAAAATGGGGGTTTCAACCCAAGTTGACTCACTGGCTCTATGTTACAGTCATTAGGCCAATCCTGTTGTATGGCGTGGTTGTCTGGTGGCCATCACTGGACAAGGCCACTTACATCAACGATTTGAGGAAGGTGCAGAGATCGGCCTGCATCTGCATCACCGGAGCGCTACGGACCACTCCTACTGATGCTATGGAGAAACTTCTCCAATTACTTCCATTAGATCTGATGGGTAAACAGATGGCTGCTAATGCTGCCGGTAGACTTACGCCACATCTCAGTGGTCTAATACTAGAGTCGGGCACTCCACAATTCTGGACTCCTTTTCGCTCCAAGTGGGGCATCTTGACTACACCACTCCTAGCTACTCGTTTGTCAAGCGTTTCTTATCGACTATTCCAACCAGGCTTGATTGGGATGGGGACACCATTCCCTGTTGGGAATCCATTCAAATCTATACAGATAGCTCTAAACTACAGGGTAGGGTGGGGGGTGGTGTTTTCTCAGAGGCACTAAGCATTTGCTTATCCTTCCGTCTTCCAAACTACTGCAGTGTGTTTCAGGCGGAGATCATGGCTATTCAGGAAGCTTTGAATTGGTTGAGGAGAAACGAAGCTCCAAAGGACATCTGTATCCTTACAGATAGCCAGGCTGCTTTGTTATCCTTTGATTCTGTCCTATCGACTTCTAGGGCTGTTAACAGCTGTCGCTTACACTCACAGGAAGTGCAGCTTTTCATACAAATATGCAGGACATTTTTTAGATAGCAACTTATATAAGAAAATTAGTTGACGGCGCTTAAGGAATACTACAATGGGCGTGCCAAGCAGTGGTGTAAGGTGCGATACATGAGCATTTCGGGGAAGTCCATAAACGTAGTGCATAATATCATTAAAGGCCACCGTCATCCTCCTCCGGCAAATCGAGTCCAATTTTGGAATTACATTACTGCCGTAGGTAAAAAAAGGTAAGATAAGCGATTTGGCCAGATTCATACGAATTTCCAATGATAAAAAATTAGAAGTTATCCGTAGCCGTCGTAATCCACCATACACCTTACCCAACATGTGAGAGACCTGATCACAGCAGCTAACCCTTGAGTTAAGACACACACCTAGATTTCTGACTTTTTCGACATACTCCAGGAAACAATCACCTAAGAGGACAACAGCTAGCTCAGACCTCTCAATATAGTTTCTATATACGACCAGACTACTCGACTTACTTGGATTAACTGATAGATTGTTCCTTACTGACCATTCATGGATGTGACGAAGATCCTCATTAATTCTACAGACACAATCCTCAATTAAACCTATGGGTCCACTTAGATATGTTTGAACATCATCAGTGTACAGGCGTATGGAAGAATTACTGATTGTAGATGGTAGATCATTCAGATAGAGACTAAATAAGAGCGGGCCAAGTATTGAGCCTTAAGGAACACCCGAATGAAGGTACTCTGTCTGTGAGTTTGAGCCGTCGATCCTCACGTATTGGCACCGATTAGATAAGAAACTTCCAACCAACCTAATCCCTGATGACGAGAAACTGAAATTATCAACCAATTTACAAAGAAGTTTGGAATGGTTAACAGAGTCAAATGCCTTGCTAAAGTCAAGCAGGACAAGAATTGTCAAATAGTCTCTATCAAGAGCCTCGTGGATATCAGACGTCACCCTCAAAAGAGCAATCTTGCAACTGTGTTTAGATCTGAAACCTGACTGCCAAGGGGACAACAAACGACTCTCCTCCATAAATTCCATTATCTTCCTATATATGAGTTTTTCCAGCACCTTAGCAAAGAAACTTAACAAACTGATTGGTCTAAAATCTGATGTTTGAGTAGGAGAGGTCTTATTTGGAATGGGAACAACCACAGCTTTCTTCCATTCCGTCGGGTACTGCAATGTTGTTAATGCGAAGTTATAAATATGTAGTAAGGGAACAGTTATATGTGGCGCTAGTAGTTTAATAAAATTGGGAGGAAGATTATCAGGTGCTGGTCCAGTTGACTTTATGGAGTACAATCATCAGTGCGGACACATCTAAAAGCAAAACCCTCAAAAGTGTTGGAGATATGCACGTCCCTTGAGTGATTACCAGTGCCACTAGTGAAGAAACCATTCAGAGCGTCAGGGTCAAAACCCCCGCAAGGTGCGTTCCGCTCATATACACCCAAATTCCTAATATTCCTACATAAATTTTTAGGAGGTAGATTTATGTCCAACTTGGATGCAAAGTAAGCTCGTTTAGAGGTGCGAAGCATTGCTGTAACCCTGTTACGCAATATCTTGTATCTATTTAACATTCGCGTATCACCTTAGAATAGCTACTGGGGTAATCACAGGCCATTGGCTTTCACGCGAAGAGACTGGGAGTCTTCTCAAACGACTTCTGCAGAAGCTGCATGGACGAGGAAGAGGAGGAAACTATTTTCCACTACCTCTGCTGGTGCCCTGCACTGGCACGCAGGCGAAAGTCCTTCTTTGGTAACTATTTCTTTGATAGTCTCTGCGATCTGGTGGCGATTGACGTTGCAGATCTTTTTGGCGCTTCATCGACAGCTCCGGATGGTTAAAATAAGGAGGTGGAGGGAATAGATTTAAAATCTCCCGCCTGCGAAAATGGAGCGGATTCGTCTGATAGTAAACTATTCGCGGCAGTATACGATGAAAGACAGATTTTGAAATAGAAGAATAGAAACAGTCGAATGGAAAAATTAATAAGATAATTTGTCTATTTGATTGTGTAACTTTTACATTATTTAAGAATTTTAGCAATGTCACATTAGTGCCTCGCGGATGTCTACTACTTAGAGCGATGCGATGCCTTTTTGGGTGATGACGCAATGAACAACACTGAATACAACTATGAAAAATATAACAAAAGTTAATACAGCATTTTTTGGTGCCAAATAATGCCAATAATAATACCTTTTGGATAGCTTTATAATTTTTTCATTCTTCAGCATTACTGAATTCATAATATTACCTTTCATTTAAATACTTTTGTTTACATAGCAGACCGGCCCAAGTTCGGCACTAGCCCAACGAGCATACGTCTACTTTTGGATAACACCGCATCCCTCCCTTTTAACAGAATTTTCAAATAAGTTTGTACAAGATACGAAATCTCCATCAGGATGGAATGTCTTAAGGTTCTATATTATAATCTTTGTTCTTTTTCAAGTGGGCAAGGTACGTAAATTTTTTTTCTCTTCAGTAATAAGTTTCTTTGCGCTTAAGGGTATAAAGAAAAAAGCTCTAAAATGATAAAGTTCTAAGTAACTAGTACACCACTTGTAGATGAAATATTCTGGATGTTTAAGATATGATAGTAAATAAGGATGAAGAACCTTGAAAACGACGGCAGATTGGAGGAGTCCAGTCTAAAA
Source organism: Leptarthrus brevirostris (assembly GCA_964036015.1). Classification (NCBI taxonomy): domain Eukaryota; kingdom Metazoa; phylum Arthropoda; class Insecta; order Diptera; family Asilidae; genus Leptarthrus; species Leptarthrus brevirostris. The sequence continues at coordinate 16,784,438 of OZ038373.1, forward strand.
CCAACTACGCTTTGGTTATTAATTCTCTAATCATAAATCCATTTTAGTTCTTACTTATCTCAATCAAGTCGATCTAAAACAAATAATTTCAGAACGAAAATTATCTTAATATTCTGTTTTCTTACATCACCACATCAAACAAAATGCGTGAAATCAGAACTCATCGTTGATTTTTCACTTTCAGTTCGGATCAAAATTATTTCACCTGCAGAACGAATGCTTAAAAATACGAAAATAAAAGAAAAAGTTTTCGCCTATCAAAAATTTTGCACAGCACAGCTAGCATCATTCGCGATCGAAGAGTTAAGTTCAGACATAATAGGATCCAGGGCACATTCTCGAGACACATAATAGTTTTCCATCAGATTAAAGTTAACCTGATTGGAAGGAAATTACCTGACCTGTAATTTACCTTGAAAAGAAAAACATTCGAACACGAACGTACATCGTCGCGGTCATGTTCCTCATCTAAATGGCAATGAATCGAGTTGAGAGGGCAAAATTGGATGCGGTAAAAAAAAAGCAGTCCCAAATCAGGCCTCACATTAAAGGACCTCCTGCAGTTTATTTGGTCTTAATAAGGAGCGTCATGGACCGATCATTGTCGGTGGCATACCTTCATTAATGGCACCTGATAAGCAAGAGCGAGCCATCCAACATCGAATTAATATGGTCAATAATTTCCAGTGACCCTGTCTTCAGGTCAATTTTAATGTAATTATCGAGGATGACCGGGCACAATTAGCTTGGTCTTCAGATATCTTATGTCAAAATCCATTTTGGTGGGGCCCTTAGCTCAGGTAGGTTGCGTTTGTAAATAAACAAAGGCCTTTGCAATGAAATCACTCTAGTTTGGTGCCCGTATGAACATGGCCATAATTAGGGGTTATCACTATGATATTTATGTCCCATGAGGTATAGTATCTGTGTGCAAGGGTCTAGTACCGCAGACCTCCACGTTCGCCTTCCGGTACGAAAACCACTCAATTTTTATAGAGAAATGTAATTTTCCAACCAAAAATGACTTGCACGAAATGTTCAACATGTGGGAGAAACCTGTGCAGTAATGGGTAACCACAAGTCCACAGCGCCAGGCCAACATGTCAATCAAATTCCCATTTAGATTTAAGCGGGCCGATTAACATGTGCTGGGTGGTTACCTTTTTTTTTTGCGGCTCTTTGTGTTCTGGATCCACCGAATCGAAGTCACATGCGCTTAAGTTAATAAGTTGTAAGCTTTCCTCTTTCTGATCTGTAGTCTTACGGATGGTTGGAGCTGTACCATCGCTTCAATGGTCTGAATGTTCGGGATTCCAATGAGATTGGAACGACCAGAAACATTATCAAACGAACTTAACGATATCTTGTTGATTTAATTATGACAAGCAACTGTATTTCTGGGCCAATGACAATGATACAATGTAATCGCTGTGGCAGGTGATTACTGCCCAGACGGAGTTTTCCTTGGTTGCGGTTCTCTAGGGACGAAGTAGCTGACTAATGGAAAAAGCAGTCCACGTTGGAGTTGAGAAGTCTTTCTTGCATGAAAATAGGAAATTGCTTGAATCTATTTCCTCTGTTCGGAACTCATAAATAATTTAAGTTTCCTTTTTGGTAGAGCTTTGTGGTGTTTGCCAGTTTTTTATTTTGCAATTCGATGTGGAATCGGTTTTCCTTCGCTTGCAGATGAAGACGTAGAGACATATACATTTAATGGCGAAATGGACTTGTGTAGAAGATTCTCATATGAAGCGACACCAAAGCAGTTGTGCCTTTTGAACTAGAATATATCCGCAACTATGAAAAGGAAGCAAAACAAACTTAGCGATAATCAGTAAATTGTGGATTTTTCTATGATTTTTTGGTTTTTGTCTTTGTTTTTGTAAACAGTGAAAATATTTTAAAACTTCATCTTCATAAAAAAAAAATCACATAGCGAATATTGTGCGAATATCTTCGCAATGAACAGGGATTCAACCAAAAACCGATATAAGTGATTAAATAAAATTTCGAAATATTTTGAATAAACAACAAAGGTCCCAAAGTTGTACCTTGCGACACTTTTCACTCCCAGTAACTTTTCGTGTAAAAGACAGAATACAATGAAACGCCTTTAACAATGAAGTAGAGCTATATTGGCTTGTTCGGAGAGCAGAGTTTTAATATTCCATGTGGCAATTCGTATTCTAAATGTAAACGTAAAGTCCATTATTGTACAATACTTTGATGGTAAAAATAATAGGACAGTATCCTTTTATAGGTTAGGAGTTGGATCCTGAAATGATGTGAAACTCAGTAACCAGTTTAACAAGCAACAAAAGGGTAACGCTGTCCGTAGCTCTCGATACTAGTTATTCCACAGTCCCCAGCTTAGTCAATCTCTGCTTTTTGATTTCCTGCGATTTATACATATCCTCGCGTTAACGCTAGTGTAACTTCGTTCAATGAAGCACACGCGTTAAGTTTATGGAAACACTCCAAAGCCATAGCTGCATTGACCTCTGTATTGTACATACACCTGATCACCGTCTGATCGTCGAGTGACACAACTATTCCCTTATCCCTCACACGACTCTACAGCAAGTGAGTCTTTTAATTTACAGCAACTGGGTGAGTTTCTGACTCGTGTTCCTGATACTTCGGGGCACAACGCGCATCTTTTAGATCTATTTCTAACATCGCATCCAGAAAAATACTCGGTTTCGGTAACTGCTCCCTTGGGTAATTCGGACCATTGTCTAATCTCCGCCCAATTCTCCATCTCCTCTCTGACAACCACTAACCTAAATTCCACCAAAAGATTAGTGTGGCATTATAAAAATGCTGATTGGGCGGGACTTAATAAGTATCTCAGAGAGCTGGATTGGTCCGATTGCTTTTCTGTGAGAGACGTTAACAAATGCACCGATTATATCTTTGGTTTGGAATGCATCGCTTTATTCATCATAGTTTCAAGAACATCAAACCAACTAACACCAATTGGTTCAATAATGACTGTTTCGCAGCCATTAAAAATAAGGAACCAGCCTTCCAGGCATATAAATTGTGCCTTTCAGAGGAATTGAGACGTATCTATAGAGATGCGCGGAATACTTGCAATTCAGCAATTAGTCGGGCAAAGTTCAAGTTCGACCAGAACATCAGACGGAAGGTATTTTCTACTCAAAAGGGTAGTAAGGGCTTCTGGTGTCTAGTAAAAACCGTAAAGAACAATTTCACCTGTTCGTCAACACCACCACTCATTTATAATGGGAATGTTTTTACTGACTCATTGGACAAGGCCAACCTGTTTGCTGCTAATTTTGCTGCAAATTCATACTTGCCACCATCATCGCAGCCACTTCCATCCCCATCACAGTGCATTAGTAGGCAAAATCAGCTACACTTTCGCACTCGGGAAGTTTTTAGAGTACTTTCAAAACTTGACGTGTCCAAAGCTACTGGGCCTGATGGTTTCTCGTCCCTTGTTTTAAAATGCTGTGCCTCTGCTTTGGCTTAACCTCTGCGCAAACTTTTTCACCTGTCATATTCAACAGGAATATTTCCAAGTGTATGGAAACTTGCTCATGTCCAGCCGGTACTTAGAAAAGGAGAGGCATGCGACACCTCTAACTACAGACCAATTGCACTAACCTCGATCATGATTAAAGTTTTTGAAACACTCATCAACTCTCAGTTGTTGAAATATCTAGAAAATAACCATCTTATCAACGATTGCCAGTACGGTTTCTGCACTGGCCGCTCAACCAGAGTCTTACTAACGGCTCTAACGGAACGTTGGAATCATTGTCTTCACAATTTTGGTGAGTCCGAAATCGTCGCTCTTGATATTTCAAAGGCTTTTGATAGGGTCTGGCATGCTGCCCTTTTAGCCAAACTTCAAACATTTGGTCTCCACCCAACCCTCGTTAAATGGATAGAGAGTTTTTTGTCAGGCCGTTCGATTCGTATTGACGGAGTTACATCTGATTCCTAAGAAATAAATGCCGGTGTACCTCAGGGTTCAGTTCTTTCACCAACCTTATTTCTTCTTTTTATTAATGATCTCTTATCCCTTACTCTCAATCCTATTCATAGTTTCGCCGACGACAGCACCCTTGATTTCGCGTACTCATTTGATTCTGTAATTAATTCACGTGGAAATGCTACAGAAGTCAATCGGGAACGCATGTTTAGATCATTAAACAACGACATTTCTATGGTCCTTGCTTAGGGCAGAGCAAATCGTGTTACGTTTAATGCATCCAAAACTCAATGCTGTTTAATGTCCCTTAAAAAACGCCCGGTTCACCCCCAACCGATTTCAGTCGACGGAGTGAATATACCAAACTCGCCCTCCCTAAATATCGTGGGTATCGAGATATCCAGCAATCTTAGCTGGACTGATCATATATTTGCAATCGATAAAAGTGCGATGAAATGTTTGGGTTTTCTACAGAGATGTAAGAAATATTTCACCCCACCTGACTTAGCGCTGATCTACAAGTCCCACATTAGGCCTAGACTTGAATATATTTCCCATATTTGGGCAGGGGTCGGACACACCGCAGTGTCCGCGTTAGACAAAGTCCAGCGTAAGGCTATTAAAGTTGTTGGCGATCCCTCAATCTCTGAGGACCTTGACTCTCTGGAGCATCGACGGAATGTCAGTTGTCTCTCACTCTTCTATCGTTGTTTCCATGGCCATTGTTCTAACGAAATTGCTAGCCTGATTCCTTGTAGACACATGACAACGCGTGAGACAAGATCTACAAATCACTCCCACCCCTATACTCTCCAAGTAAAATTTTGACGTCAAATTTCGGGAATCTTTTCTAAGCAGAACAACACGAATGTGGACAGTTTACCATCTTCTGTTTTTCCCTCGTCTTATGAGCCTGAAACTTTCAAACGAGGCGTACATCGACACCTCCTTCACTCAACCTCCTAACCCATTTTCCTCATCCGTAATTCCTTTCCTGCCAAGGCTGTGCTTAAGCATCAAAGGGCATCCCCTCAGCTTTGGCATCATTATATATAAAAAAAAAATAAAAAGTGATCTAGTATTTAGAGCAGAGGTATCAGGCGCCAGGCTTAGATAGGTAGGTATTTAGATCCAGTCCTTCTCCTGCCCTCTCATTAATTTTAGATTTATCCGTCATGTCATGTCAGCTAGACTGTTTTCAGGGAGTGATCCATCACTTATAAGCGATTCATCGTATGTATCAATTGCTCTTACTTTGCGTAAACCGTCTACAGACATTTCCAACTCCGGTATTGACAAGATCCCGGATTTTCATATGTCCGTAGTTTACTTAACCCGTGCTAGTTTGTATCACTATTCAAAAATCTGCTGATGCTGCCTTCCTCTTCACATATAAACCTAGTGGCAGCAAACCTAGCAGCATCTTTAAAGCCTATGTCAACGTGGTTCTAAAGGCACCTGTTAAACTCACACAAATTAGCATCTGAACCTTGTTCGATTGCCCTTTTACAAGTATATTTGATGTCCATGCCTACCAGACCGTCGAGGCATAAGATATAATGGGTCTCACTATCATAGTGTAGATCTTTACGTAGACGGTCTTTGGTAAGATACCTCACCTTGGTCCACACACCCTTCTAAGATGTTTGATTGACCCCGAGACATTAAGTAATTCTTCAAAAAGTTCCATTGATCTAAAATCTAGATTCCTAGTGAGAATATAACATCAGACTTCTTTGTATATATGATGCAGTCTCACATTATTGCTCCACCACCCTCTTTATGGTGTCTACTACAGAGCGTACGATCTTGCCTCTTACTGCTGTGTCATTAACATACTCTACTTTTTATATGCGCTCTTCATCAAGCCTACGTAGTACTGAGTCCAAAGTAATGTTCCACAGAATGGGGGATGGTACTTCTTCCGGTGGGAATCTTTGCCAACCCTTCCGCGCAGTCTTGAACCTTTTCTCTGGATGTTTATTGCACTTATCTTGACCATTTTGCTAATCCATCTTCTAATGCAAGGATTAGTTCCTCGTTCGATAAGTGCTTCTCCCAGCCTTTCGAAATCTACGTTGTCAAAGGATCCTTCAATGTCCATGATGGCGGCCATTGATATGCCTCTACCATAAAGCTCATCTTAATGGTGGAATGCGATTTTGGTAGATCCGACAGGATAGCAAGTGTACTAGTTCTTACTTATTGGTAATTTCACGGGCATCGTCCTTTCGATGTGACAAGCTATAATTCGCTCCGTCAAAAGCCTTCCTTCCCTCCTTCTTCAGTGATTCCAGCAGCCTTTTGTAGAATGAACAACTGTCTCTGTATATTTTTGAATATTCCACTCGTCAGTTTTTCCCCTTGACATTTATCCCTGGTTTCGTAGGAAACCTGAGCAGCCTCCGGTTTTACTTCTCAATTGCCCCATACGGAATGTCAAAATTTATAGCTCTAATGCCGATAGCGTCACCACATCAGCCACGCTCCAACTGAGCACTCTATCCAACAGCTTAGTATTGTTAAGGGTTCCGTCGACAACCTCTTCGTTCCACTCGTTCCACTTCTATTCGCGATATTTGGTTCGATCCCCTATTTGAAATAGCTAAGTTGTTTCCTACCGAATTCAAGCATATTTTCGCCTTACGCTTTTCATTTGTGCTGGCCCAAAACCTAACACTATCCCCTCATTTCTGTCCTTGGAGAAGTTCACCAGCGTCTCCACATTCCTCCATAGGAGCGAAACCAATTAATATGGGAGGAAGACCGAGGCCAGGATCACAAACGAACCACTGCAAGTTATAGCGTACTGAGTTGTGGCAGTAACAGTGCCGGAACTCCTCGTCTAACTAGAATAAAGGTATTCTATCTGAATTTACGTAAAATAGGCTAACGATTCGCTCTGGAAGCCCTCTTATAGTCCTTCTGAATATTTAGGGTACCTGCAACAGTCTAAAAATGATATGACGCAGTACATCATATTTGATGTCGTCTTTTTTTTGGCAGTAGAAGTGAAAATCGTCCAAAAGACACCGGACAGCCCGTGCCCTCCGCTAGTGTGAGATTCTTTCTTAATACAAACACCTCTCCGAGGATTAGTCGAAACAGACAATACAGGAGCGGGTCCCTTTTCGTCCCTTTTCAGGCTCCCTTTGTGGGGGTAACTGAGTTATTTAGTTATCCCACTGTCGCCGCTACCCTCGGTTCTGTGGGTAAATGCTAGAATCCCTGTCTATATGTAGGAATCCATGTTGTTCCACCGTCTCCAGTGTTCCTTCTTGGTCCACGCGTTAACCATAATCTTCACATTTTCTCCTCCCACGGCATCCCATGAAGATGTAATCCAAAGCCAGGACGAGTAACCTCCTCCGGATTAATCGCAGCTAACACTTCGGACGGCAGATCTGTATCTTCTACTGGTGCGTGTACCGTGGTGATAGCCAAATCGTTAGAATCTACCATCTCTGCCAACACCGCACCTGTGGAAGTGCTAGTAATTATTTTGCAAATGGCAGTGGCAACGCACAGCTGCTTCTGTTATGGGTACCGTAGATATATATTCAACTTGTTAAAGGTCTTCCATACCCTCTACCACCATTCCTACAGAAGAGTCTCAGGAGAGAACATTCGCGAAACCAATTACCCCTGGTCCCCGTAGGGAGAAGGAGGAAACCACTACAGATTCACTCGGGGATAAGGGGATTTCTTAAGGGTTTATCTCCTCCCGCATTAGTTACTTGGCTACGATTTGGCATGCGTTGCCCGGTTGCAACTGCTTGGAGGTGTAGCTAACACTTGAGAATGTCCGGCTGAGGATCGCCGTGTCCTAGATGGCTTCAACTCTTCCGTCCATTCTCCAGCAAAATGCAGTCTTACTGTGGTGTAGATTGAGTTTCATTTCCCTTCATAATTTCGAAAGCTTTGTCGAAATCTGTGAGTATTTTATTTAAAAATGATCCCTACAACAAAATGCAGCAAATAGCGTTCTATCAGCTTTACTATATCAGCGCACACACCAACATTCAATTTATTTAATTCCTATCGCTTTTTGAGGACCTGGTAGGTTTCCTCTATTAAATCAAATTCCTGGTGCTGTCCTACGTTTTTCTCGTAGAGAGGCTCATCCAGATATTTTGAAAATACCCTCATTCGCCAGCTTTCATGACTAGTCCTTCTTGCGGGTTGGTTCTCTCCAGTGCAGTTTTGGAGATCTTTAGTAACCCAGTATTATTTTCATCTGACGTGGATCGTTTGGCAAATTTACACAAACGGAACTTGTTCAAGAAACTATGGTATGTACTTGACTCTTTCAACAAGTCCACAACATTATAAGACAAATCGTCATCTCCTTTCACGGTCTGTAACAAGTAGTACCTGAAATCTACCCTTCACTCAACCAAAAATAATTGAAAGAACTTATTTACTGGGCAAGAAGTGTTTAAACATTTATTTTTCGACTCAAACCTACCATATTGGCAGCCTTTTATTCAATTTCTAAAATGTACAAACCTTGAAAACTTTGCCGACGGCGTTACGTTAGCAAATCACGTCGCAAACGAATTAGATTGGAAGGGCAACATCTGGACGGAGCCCAAATGTGTCTATTTACAGATCCTTTGTCGATTCACTTGAATCCTTTTCTCCGCATATAAATGTCGCGTCGTTTGCTCATGGTACGAGTATGTTGTTGGCTGATGCTACTGTTGCTCCCTTTTATTGCCGCACTGTCAAATAGTCTTTCCGAGTATAAGTTGTTGGAGCAGTCATGATTTGCAAAATATTTCAACTTCAGAAAAGGCTGGTGAATAGAAAAGGTCACGTACGATGCTTTTAGATTTTTCTTATTGATAGACGTCGCACAAAAAAAAATCCCGGAGGCGGCATCCTTCCAAGGCACTTGTTTATGTCTGTCTAACGACTCTGACATGTCTTCTTCGGCTATAATATGTGGTGGCGTTATCTGATTTCGCCTTTTTGCCCAACAACTAGGTACATATCTACCCACCTCAATGCCACGAAATCCTTCTTATTTACCTTGAAGCCTCTCCATATTTTATCCTGTTCGCAATATATTAAACTTTGCGGGAGAAAAAGAAATTCTTATCCGACCCGGTGGGGAAACTCCCAGTTCCAACTCCTGGTAACCACTATTTGCACTGAACTTCTCTGGAACTTTGGGGTGCAATTTTGAAAACATTGAAAAACTCGGTTTGGCGGTTGAGTGTTGCAAAAAAAAAGTCTATACCACTTGGGCCTGAGAGGATATTCATTCTGCACGTAGTATCTGGATAGGGTCGCCCGGTACGTAGAAAAAAATATTTCGTGACCTGAATTCTTGAGTCGTCAACTGAGAATTACAGCCAGGCTATGCTTATAGGATTGAAAAGTGAAGTTTAGTGGATCGGTTTTTAGTGCTCGCCCTATAAATGTTAGTATTCCCGGACCGACGTACGTACGGTCCTATCCTGTATCCGCCAAAAGAGCTTTGAAAACGGGAGTGAGAGCAGACGTGGCAGGAAAAAAGCCACATCATACAGAAGGAAGGAAGATGGATATGAAGGATGGTAGCTCTGAAATTTATATCCACCAAGAAGTTCTTCCGCTGCTGCTAGAGCTAATGGAAGTGCTATTTTGGACGCCATAGCTTGTGCTGATATAATGCTGTCGGACGGAGAGTGGATGATGAATGGCCAACAACTCGAGAGCGTTCGCATTGAAAAAGTGATTTTGATAAACCTTTTTTCTTGTTGGTAACTATATGAGAATTTTGTAAAGATGTTTTCGAGATGTTAAGATTCTGTGTAGGTCCAGCGGTTTGTGCTTGTGGCACGGATAACATAGATGAAATTTTACAAGCGCCAAATATTTTGTAATGATCTTGATAAAATATGATGAATGTATCCGGCTAGACGTCTTTCTAGAGGATACATATACATTGTGGCTATTTGTGTTAACTTGTCCTTGAAAGGAATAACCAGTTTGGTTAAGACATTAATCGTCTTCATATTCAGTATTCGAACAAGAGTACATAACATCAACCTCAAGTGCATGTCACTTAAGGAAACGTAATCACTTCAGGGAATATCAATATTGACTATTTAAAGAGTTTAGGACGCGCCTTTTCCACCTGCTGTTATCGCTCAGATTTGAAAAGTCTTGTTTTCTGTCCTATAAAATGCTTGTAGAGAGCCACTGATGTCTCTACCAACACTTGAGGTTGTCATTAAGGCAAATTAAGAAGAAGTTAAAGATCCGCCGACTGCAGATGGTTTTCATGTCAAGACGTAGCATAAGTAAAATAAGGATTCTCATGGTATCATCACATCCATTTACAGCAAAAATCACTTTTTACTCGTGATGTTTTTTTGAGTGTGTCGTAATCACTTAGTGGTACTCAAATATGGAAAAGGGTCCATATGCCGGCCTGAAAAGATTACTCTTCTGATCTTCACTGTCATCAAGAGTGAAAGCGGGAATTTCTTAATTATGCATTTTAGTGTGTCTAGGGAATTAGCGTGAGTTGTCTTCTTCTGTAGTTCGAAATATAAAAGTGGTAGGATTTAGGTTTAAGTTAGTATGTAGTAAGTTCAGTGAATTTAGGTTCACAAGCCTTTCTATTAAAAATCTGGAAACTGTTCTCAAGCCAAAGAGTGCTTTCAGGTAATACGAAAAGGGTAAATTTAAACGGCCTCGATAGTAAGCACTTTTAAGCTTTCCACATAAAAGCATATTCTCTTAAGTTTGCAGAACCTATTTAGACAATAGTGGAATTTCTTTTGAAGCAAAAACGGATTAAACTTAAATTCCTGGTTCCAGTAATTACAGCCATGCAGCCCTCTGCATATGCTATTTTATCCCGGCTTGAGATGCATCTGGTTTTAACATACTGTAACGAGATTTATTTTTTCACTGGTTACCTATTTCAGAATATCAGATTGGTATTTTTTTATATGGTTTTTACAAGTGCACCCGTAAAATCCAATTTACCTACATTTCAGATTTTTCATAAAAAAAGCTATCATGCTCAAATTCCCTTTAATTGTAAATTTCCAAGCTAATGTCTGGTTAAGTCAGTAATTCTGAAATCTAATCAGGAAAAAAGAAAACGTCCCTCAATTAAATTTAGGTTAGGTTAAGTTAAAGTGGCTGCCTAGGAAGGCACACTTAGGCCTAAGAGGCTCTTTGTGCTACCACATTGAGGCTTGAAATTAACAACCCCATAGAACTACCTAAGGAATAAGAGGGTTAACATTTTGTCCCCCGTGCACCGAACCAGTTTCTTGTATCCAGTGGAACTAGTGCACGGGAAGTCAAAATTATTTTGACTGGGTTGTGAAGGGTGTTCATCCTTCATTCGTCGTTGCGAACAATTTTGAACTTCTGATAAATCGAGTCAGGTCTCTGACATCCGTGGAGCCCAGCTCGGTCAACTCTTCAAAGTAGGGGGGGAGCCCAAAAACCGGTTCCTACGGTTGGCTAGGGCCGGGCAGCTACCGAGGAGGTGAAGTGTGGTTTCCTCTTCCTCTTCGTCGTGGCAACTCCTACAGAAGTCGTTTGAGGGAACGCCCAGCCTATCGGCGTGTCTACCTATGAGCCAGTGACCTGGATTACGGCTACTGTACTGCTAATTATTTTGCGTCCGAGTAGGATGAGCCCTCTTGACCGCTTAGGGCGGCGTAATATGTCTGTAGGTAGCGTTAGTTGATTCACGCGGTCCGTAGCTACTTTTATAGCCATGATTTCTGCTTGAAACACGTTTCAGTAGTTAGGTAAGCGGAATGAAACATCGAGGTCCAAGTGTTCCGAGAATATTCCTCCACCAACTTTGCCATCCAATTTGGAGCCGTCAGTGTAGATATGCACTGAGTTCTCCCATTGGGGAGGACCTATCTCCCATTCCGATCTGGTGGGAAAGAAGGAATCGAATCAATTAAATTTAAGGTGAGCAGATTTTGAAAGCTGGTTGTTTGGTTGGTTGGTTGATTAGTTGTGCCGTTTGGTTCCGAAGCATCAATTCCACTCGGAGGCCATGTAGACCCATTGTGAATGCCCTTAAAAGAAATTAAGACAACATGGTCAGCAATTAAAACTGTCCATCTCTGTAAGAATTTATTTAAGTCCACCAGTGTAATCTCAGCTAAGTCTTCCAGATTGTCAAAGAACCTTGTCGTCGTTCTTTTAGAGCCGGAGATTCACAGAGTAGGTACACTATGGATTCAGTTACCTCCTCGTCTTTGCAACTTCTACAGAACTCATTCGATGGTGCGCCGAGTCTCATGGCCATAACTTCTATGGGGCAATGCCCAGTGATGATACCGACCAGTAATCGGACGCGCCATCTATGGAGGGATAAGAGACTAGAAGTGCCGATGTAATTCAATCTCGGCCATAGTCTTCGTGTTGTGAGGCAATAGGTAATATTTTATCACCGTTCCGTTAGTATCTTTCGATTTGACTTTTCGCTAACTTAAGAGGAGGGTGAACCCTATCAGTGATTATATTTATATCTGTATTTGAACCTTTCTCGATAAGTCGTCGGCTTTTGCGTGAGAGTTTAAAGCCTTGACTACATCTTGATTCTCTTGACAAATAGTGATCTCGGTTGCCAACATCTGTTTTGCTCAGAAAATGAGTGCAGCTTTCATAATGTCGTAAATTTCCACTTGCAAGATGCTGCAATTGTTCGTGAGTTTATAAGACTCACTTATTTGCAGCGCTTCCGAAAAAACTCCAACTCCAACCCCCCTCTCCGTCTTCGATCCGTCTGTGAAGATGGGAATTCCGCTAATGATATCTTCAGGGTGCTGGCAACTTGTGACAAGCGTTCCACTTCAGATGAATGTATTTTGGCTTCCAATACGGATCCTGAATTACTCGTAAGAATGGCTTACGTGTGGGACGGAAGCCTTTGCATCCACAACGATTGTAGGACGCTTTCACCTAATTTGTTGCATGAGAGAGAATGCATTTCCCAAAGAAGCTGAGAAGGTTGAGAGTCACCCAAAGCCAACTCATGTAGGAGCTGTCTAATTTTTTGACTCTCATATTCAGCTAGGCGATTGATTAATACTTCACTAATTTTTCGATACCTTTCACTCTTGGGAGGGCTTGAAACAACGTCACTTACAAGCCGAACAATGCTTTCGTCAAGCGCACTGATTACCGTATAATATCTTGTTTTGTCCTCAATAATTCCAGCCTGTTCCAACTGGGCCTCGAGGTGGTTAAACCATAAATCCGGGTTATTCCGCCAGAAAGGGCCCGGTTTAACCGAAACCGCCCCAATATGATAAGTGGAAGAACCCGAAGAGTAGGTGGAACGTTGCTCGAACTGTCGGCGTACTCTGAATCTGACTCAGGCATTTTTCTATGGATTGTAAATGGTTGGGAGTAATTATTTTGTAGAGGTCAAAGGAAAAGATTGTAGTGTAAACTGTGTAAATACATATACCTATATAAAAAGATAACAAAAAAGAAGAAGTCTACCGCTAAAACTAACACTACTCAAGCCTTACTTGATCTTCTTTCCTGATCCGGAATGTTGAAAGCTGACTCAATTTTTGACTTGAGGTTCGTGTTGATGATTTAAAGATGTCTTGACGTTTTGAAGAATATAGGGACGACTTGAGGTTCGTGATACTGGACGTTTCAATCTTGAAGGATGTCATGACGTTTTGTTCTTGAAAACGGTCGGCAGTTGTTATTAAAAATTCAGTTGACAATATGAGGTGTTTTCGCTTGTCGGGGTCACCAGTTATGGGTTAATGACGTCATATATGCACTTACTTCATTCGACGACTAATCTTTGGATCAATTGATAAATTCCTGGTTTCTGAGGACTTCTGTGTAAACCTCAAGTCAGCGTTGAGTTCTGGGGATCCAGAATCGAATGTTCGTCGAATCGACGTCTTACAGCAGATTTCTTTCTAACTCGAGATCCACCTTACTCAATAATCCAAAACAATTTTGGAGGCTTATTAACTCTAAGCGACGCAGTGACGGATACCCTTACTCCTCGAGACTGGGTGACTGCGAGAGCCATGACCCTCTTGAGGTGGCTAATTCGTTCGCTGACTTTTTTTAGTGCCGCTTTCTGTGATCCTTACTGTGATATCGCTTCCGCTGACTTCTCCCACTTGACAAGGTTCCCGCTCACTTCTCTTGAATCCAATGATTTAGTTTTCGATGACGTAGCTATCTCCGACTATCTGACGAACTTGCCCGATATGTTCTATTGCAGTCCTGACGGCGTCCCTGCCTCATTTTTGAGAAGAAGAAGCTCAACGGTCACTGCTGTGCTCTGTCATTTGTTTAATATGTCTCTGCGCTGTTGCCGTTTTCCAAAGGCTCTTTAAAGACTCTGTGATAATCTCCCTTTACCAAAAGGGAGACAAGGCAGGCATATCCAACTACAGACACATCGCTAATCTGTCCCATATGGCGAAAGCCTTTGAAACACTGATATGCAATGTGCTCCGCTTCCACTGTACACCCTTCATGGGCCCTTTCCAACACGGCTTTATCAAGGGTAAATCAACCACCACAAATTTACTCGAATTCGTGCATCACTGTTTGCCTCTGGTCGAGTCGGGTGTGCGGTCAACTGCCTATTCACCGACTTCAGCAAGGCCTTTGATAGAATCAACCACTTAAAGCTCTGCTTGCTCGTTTTTTCGCTGCTCTTTGTTGAGTGGCTATTATCCTACCTGTCCGGCCGTTGCCAGCGCGTCTTGTTCCGTGGCGCTCTATCTAGAGAAATCTCGGTCACGTCTGACGTGCCTCAGGGTAGCATCCTTGGTCCACTCCTTTTCATAATTTATATAAATAACATCTCGTTGCTCCTGTCTAGGTCCAGAATCCTGTGTTATGCTGATGATGCTAAAATCATCCGAGCGATCTCCTCTGACGATGACTGTGCTGAGCTCCGAATTGCGCATTTTTCATGATTGGCGGTCTAATAATTGTCTTCCACTGAATGCCAGCAAATGCACCGTTATGTCCTTTTTACGTAGGAGTCGTCCTATTTCCTTCACCTACTCCATGGGAGGTCACGCCTTGACCAGACTTGACTTGGTCAAGGACCTGGGCGTGATTTTTAACTCCCGTCTCTCCTTCGAGGACCACGTGGACTTCCTGGTTGGTAGAACCAATTCCACGCTTGGCTTTGTAAAGAGGTGATCTAGGGAACTTGATGATCCATACTTAACAAGGCTTCTTTTCTGTACTTTCGTCAGACCTATCCTGAAGTACGCCAGTCCGGTTTGGGACCCCTACTTCGCCGCCCATATCAACCGAATTGAATCAGTTCAGCGCAGATTCCGTAGGTTCTTCCTCCTTATCCTTACAGGCTTACCCTGATTTCCCTCGACACTCTTGAAAATAGATGCAAGGTCTCTAAAATTAGTTTGTTACGGGGGTCGATTAACTCTACCGAACTGCTCAGTGACGTGAGCATCTCCGTCTCGGCCCGGACCTTGAGGTATCACGATTTCCTCCGTGTGCCTCACCACCGAACGTTGTACAGAATGTAGGAGCTCATCGCCTCTATGTCCCGATTGTCCAATGAGTTTTTCACTCACATTGAGTTCGGACGCTCCAGCCAGAAGGCCCAACTTCAACTAATAATTGAATAATGAATAAATCATATATCTTAAGTTTAAGTTTCAACCATGTTTCTTTGTTTTAGTAGTCAGTCTTGGCAAATTTTCATGAATAAATAAATAAACATTGTCAGTACACCTAAGAATACAATTAGGAGATACTATTGCAGAGAGGTTACTGTATGCAAAATGGTTCAGTAGGATCATAGAACGCTTAAAAATCAGTCAGTGATTTGAAAAAATAAAATGTTTTTGAAGTCTTAACGATAACTTCCGACGATTCGTGATGTCCAGTGTCACAATAGAACAATTAACTACTCTATAACACTCTATTAACTGCGGTAATAGTTGTGATAATTGGCGCAAACATTCATTATTTAAAAAATTGCAAAGTATCTCCAAACATGGAAACCAAAATCAAAATAGATAGAGAACAACATCCGCAGTATATCCTTTCCAAATTCGGCATTGAATGAAGGGGAGATGATTTCAAACTAAATATTATTGTCAATTTAAATTACTTTGATTATAGGAAAATTTGATAAACCGAATCGCAGCATGTTAACACCCGTCCAGCCTGACAATGATGTGCTTAAATATACAGTCTAGATAGCCTCCAAAAAGTATCGTTTACCAGCGAAACTTGGTACCTATTGGACGGGACAAAGGCCACCATTATGTGCAGTCAGTTCATTGTCCTATGTCCTCAAGTCGGGCATTAGTAACTGACAAAAATATATAAATTAGTGTAACACCACAGTGTGTTTATCGTAAAACTACAGACAAATTGATTGGCAATTATAAACATAAAGCAGATCATGTTGGAAGGACCGTGGCCATTACACAGCTTCGGAAGGACCGCTAGTGGTTAACTAATTATGGCGCTTTGGTGAATCACTCATGCACGGTTTAATAAATAGCGCCCCCGAAAGCGTGTTGAAAAATGTTTCAGGGTGCGCTCACGCTCGAAATGGGTACTTCAAAAACAGAAACAACGAGCACTGGAATAATTTTTATTATCGGCTCGCAAAACGGATACTGAGAGGGGGGGGGGGGGGGGAGATGCGGGTACTCGTTCCACTTTCCTGTTATATTTTGCTCACAAACTTGCGGAGGAAAAATGAGGCAATCAACAGCTCTTGTGCAGTGAAAATTGCCCCAAAATAGCGGCCCATTTAAATAAAGCCCTGCCAGCACGCCACAAGTTGATATTTAACATTTTTGCATTCTGCTCCAGCTTCCGTTGCTCTGACGCAATTTTAGTTGAGTGCAATTTTTCCTCTTAAATGAAATTTCATTAAGCAAAAACACGACCACATTTTAAATATCACAAAAAACCTCGCTCAGCTGTTATGAGGTATTAACCCTTAAGGGCCGAGGGTGGAATGTTGCCATTTTATCGGTGCAACGAACCCGAAATCACAGCAAAATTGTCCAAATATGTTTTCACTGGACGCCCCAAGCCGCAATCACCCAGAAGTGGCGAATCTCATTTAACAGCGCACCGAAGTAATGTTCAAGAGACCAAACTGCTCCAGTAATTGGTTATGCCTGGATACAATGCAAGGATGCGACACATTGTAGTGCCTCTGGATGAAATTACAAGAGCACTCCCGGAGGGATGGAATGAATTTTTCATTTTAAATTTAATTTGAATACCTTCTTTTGCTTGTATCTCTTCGTTTTTAATTGAATTTAAATGAGAGATTTAAGCAAGAAGATTACGATCCTGATGAGGCTGTGCACCAGCAAAACGGAGCTGTGGGTTTTCCATCTGTTTTTTTTTCAAACTCTTTGTCAAATTTAAACTATTCGCTAGTAGTCATGTAAAAATTACAGAACAAATGAAAAACGCGAATTTACTGCAAATGCACCACAGGACACCTCCTTCCCCGTTTTCTAAGGCAGGGAACACGATGGTGAAACCGTTCCGAATTACCATAAAATCGAAAAAAAACAAAAAATTTTTCGATATTTCGGTCCTTGGTTGGTTTAAGTGGTGAGTGTCGCCATCATGGTAGAACTGCAATTAGCACTATTATAGCGCCATTTTGATGCCGCAACCAATAAGACCTGGTTTTTTGTTGGACTCAGTTCACTCGCAACCCTAATTCTCATGTGAAATCATGGTTGAGATCGGCTAGGTTTATTATGAGAAAAAAGAACAACCTGAGGAATTTAAGAAATTGACTATTTCCTTAATCTTTACGTCTTCAGGTTTTCATTGAAGTACTCCCCAATAGCCCTCTTTCCGACTCTGGCAAGAGCCGGACAGCCCGAGATTGTCTTTAGGTTTTCAGAGAAGTACTCCCCCATAGCCCGCTTTCTAACTCCGGCAAGACCCGGACATTTACAGAGAAGGTGAGTAATGGTTTCTTTTTCGTTCACGTCGTCACAACGTAAAGTACGCCCAGCGTAGCTGCATGCTCTCCCAAAGGATAGTGGCCCGTACAGGCCGCAGTGACTTAAGGCATAACAGCTCAAACCGAGAGCTATTTTTATTATAACTTGGCCAGGTTGCCCTGGATATGCTATATGCTTTCAGGGTGCTCAATCTGCCATTTGGCAGCGCCAAGGAATGCAAGTTTATCGGCCATCTCGTTTCCTGTAATGTTCTTATGTCTGGGAACTCATTGCAAGGTTACGTTAAGCAGACTGTCCAAGGAGCTAAGTAACTCCCTAGCAGATATGGTAACTGGGTCAAGCGCCTGACTATCTGTAAAAATGGCGATGTCCTGTTTCGGAGAATGGATACGTAGAAGCAGCGAACATGCCTTAATAAATGTTTTTTTCTAGCGGGAGTGGTGAAAATCTTCCAAAAGACACCGGACAGCCCGTGCCCTCCGGTAGTGTGAGATTCTTCCTCACTAAAAACACCTCTCTGGGTATTAGCCGAAACAGATCACAAAGAAGCGGGCCCCTTTTCATCCCCTACCAGTCTCTCTTAATTGGGGCAAGTGAGTCTTCAGTTCTCCCACTGTCGCCACTACCCTCGATTTCTTGAGTCTCAGCTAGAATCCTAGCCTATCTGCAGGAATCCATGTTGTCCCACCGTCTCCGGTGTTCCTTCTTGGTCCATGCGTTAATTACAACATCCATCCCTTCTCTCTCCATGGCATTGAATAGTTCCAGGCCATAAAGCTTTAGTCCAGAGCTAGGACCAGTGACCTCCTCCGGATTAGCCGCAACTAACCAGTCGGAAGGCAGGTCTGCATCTTCTACTAGTGCATGTACCGCGCGGAGATAGTCAACTCGTTAGAGTCTACCATCTCTGCCACCACCGCACCTGAGAAAGTGCTAGTTATTATTTTGCCAATGGCCCATTCTTCCAGGACTGCTACAGCACTTTCAGTTGGCGCAAGCCAACCTCCGTAGCCGCCGCAGAAACTTTGGAAGGTAATTTTACCAAAGCTGCTTTTGTTGTGTTGTGGGTACCGTGGGTATAGCCAACCTGTTAGGGTCTACATAAGTGCCTGAGGAGATGCCATTCGCGACCCAATTACCCCTGGGTCCTCCAGATAGGGGGACAACACTGCAGACTCTCTTGGCATGGCCTACTACAACCTTGGAGTTAGGGGACTTTTCAAGAGGTTATCTCCTCCCGCATTAGTTACTTGGCTACGTTTTAGGATGCATTGCCCGGTTGCTAACACTTGGAGATGTAACTAACACTTAAGAATGTCCAGATGAGGATCGCGGTATCCTAGAAGGCTTCAACTCTTCCGTCCATCCTCCAGCAACCGAACACGCCTTCATAATCGCAAGCATCTCCGCCTGGTAGACGCTCGTTGTATTCGGTAGACGATAAGACTTCGATATATTCAGTGTATCAGAGAACATTCCTGCACCAACACCTGGTTCCATCTTAAAACCATCCGTAAAAATTACGGTATCATAGTTGCTGGCCGGTTCCGTCATTTTTCATTCCCTTCTAGTTGGAGTCCTGACACTGAATCCTTTTTCTAAATTCATGACAAGCATAATGTCTAATAAATGCTAAGCTGAGGTTTTTGCTGTGGGCATAGGGCTTAGCAAGCCAGCACCCAGATTTTAGAGTCTTACTGCACTGCATTACGCCTGGAATCAAGGGGAAATAGATGCAGAAGCACTTCAAGAGCTCCGGCTGGGATGGAGCTCAGTGTACCGGTAGTGTCGATGCAAGCAGTTCTTTGCACGCTACCTATCTTGGTTTGGTTATAAGCCTTACTCACCACAGGCCACCAAATCAGTGAACTCTAGGTGAGAATTGGACGCATCACAGCTGTGTATAACCACAGCGTCATCTTCAACTGCAGGCTCCATCTTTTATCAAAGGTACTTCTGGAAATATAATATAAACACCGAAGCACAACAGATGTGGATATGTATCCATGCATGTATATATGATTGTTCTCAGGGATGTCTGAGCCTGATTCGAACGAGGGTCTTGCAGAGAATGTTGTCTCCTCCTCTTTCGAACAGAAGCGACAGGTGTCTTCTTCAGCTAGCCTTATATTTTTTAGGTGGCAGCGTGGTGGGCAGTGACCGGTTTAAAGATTTGTACGAGGGTCATTCAATAATTAAAGAGACAAATTGGTCTGAGAAAAAAACCTTTTATTTTTACAAAATGAAACTTTTCAACATAATCCCCACCAACATTTATGCACTTGTTCCAACGGGTTACTAACTTTTTGATAAAAAATGTGTTTGGTGCTAAATCGGGACTGTAAGGAGGATGAGGCAGTAACTCCCTGCCTATTTTGTTGATGGTTTCACGGGTTAGTTGAGCAGTGTGAGGACGAGCGTTGTCTTGATGGAGATCCACGAGGTTTCTCTCTCATAGTTGGTTTCACTTTGTTCAAAAGCATATCTGAGTAGTATTGGCTTTCACCATACACTTTAGTGATTCTAGGGTATATATTAGCTGGTTTTTCACCTTCAGCAAGTAAAAAACGAATCACAGAACGTTTTTCAAACAATGTGGAATTTTCAAGTGGACTTGCAATCGTTAAACTTAATTTTGAGCTTATAAACACAGCAATGTTGATCCAGCAGCTGATCAGGACTCATCTTAGTGATGCCAAATTAAAGTCCTAAAAGTACCAAACTTGTCCTACCAACCATTTTTTCCCCAGACCAATTTGTCTCTCTAATTATTGAATGACCCTCGTATTTATGATGAGCTAAACAAAGCTTTATTAGCACAAGACTTGTTAACAGATCTCACTAAGACTCTTAAGAAGTATTAAAAAAAGCTAGCCTTTGCTACGTAATACGACATCATAGTTATTCCCTGCTACGAAGGCTCTCTTAAAATTAACTGCGAATTCTACATTAAATCATCATAACCAAAGAATAAGTAAATAAGTAAGTTTATCAGATCCATCCTGTAGAATTCAGGAAGTGGACGTCTATTCCAATTTTCCTCCCCGATATCTCTCGCAATTCGCTGAAGCATAAGCTGCCGATTGCCCGATATCTATCCCTGACCAGTGTCGGACATTCGCACAGGAAGTGAAAATGACAATATTCGTTAAAATAGATGCCTAGCCTTGCGGCATGGTCCCCGATTACCCAATGACCCGTGTACAGTCTTGGTGATGTCCCATCGGGTCCTAGTTAGGAGTTCTCTTTTCCTTTTTATGTCATAATTTTGCCATATTTTCCTAGATTTGCCGCAGAATACTAGTCCTCTCCTTCTGGAGTCTGTCGTTGATAGAAAGTGCGAGAAGATATTCGTCTTAACGGTCCCAAGTGGAATGTGCACCATCTCCGCAAGGCAGCCCGGAAGACCAGAGACCCGCCTAACTAGCTCGACAGCTCTGTCTTACCGCTTGATGTTTCTGTGTCATGGGACCCAGATCAAGGTGATGGTGAACAGGTAGCTCAGGTAAGTTAGTTCTTCATAGCATCCCTTTACCAAGTAAGAGGGGATAATAGCTGAGTCAGGAGCCTTAATAGCAGCCTAACTGTCAGATAAGATAGCGACGGTGCGCTAGCTCTTTAATGAGTTAAGGTCTCGCACCTCTTCAGAATAGCCAGCACCTCTGTTTAAAAAAAGCTCGCGTAGTTTGGAAGTCTGCATGACCTGGATACCTTCTCAAACTTGCGTTATGCTCCAAAGACTTGAAATGCCTAGAGGAGTCGTTCTACCATCATCTCGTTTTAATAGGAAACTAACTTAACTTTACAACTTGACACTCTGATGTAACTGACGACCTTTATGTGTCATGATCTACCAATACGAACCCATTTGAATTTAAGTAAGTTCTCTTTCGTAAATTTTTATTTACGAATGGCATCTTATGAATGGTAGCTATCACGCTTTGTTTCTCTCTCTAGTTCCCGTAACCCCTTGCGGGACATTGGGCGGAAGAAGACAAGACAGACAAGACGATACAAGACAGCAGTTGCAAGTGGACCTACAATTTAAAGTGGATTCCGAACCACTGATATTGTCTCTGCAACCCCCATGGCCTTTGTATTGTAATATGTTGTCAGCAGAAAACAACCATGGGTCGCCGTCGGTGGGACTCGAACCTGGGACCTCCGTATTGGTAGGCCGACACGTTATCACTGACTTCGCCGACGACTTCAACGCTCTGCTTCTACGAACAAAAAATTGCATTTTTCCTGGATTCTGTTACAACTTACAAGTCCTTCAATTAAGAAATAATAAGTATCGTAACATAATCACATGTAAGGGGAAAATTTCTTTAAACTTCATTTCATAGTTGAAATGGGTTTCCATAGACACAATTTGTTTCAAATCCAATTTCTACGACAGTACTTTATTTCAGCAGGAACAATGCAAATTTTATTTTAACCTGTTCAACTTTGCCTCAAAGTCAATTCCTTTATAAAACTAACTGCAGTAATTCGCATGGCATTTCTGAGGTTCAGAAATATTTTATAAATTGCAATTTTCAATCGAACACTATGTGGAACTCAAGTGCAAGTCGCTACTTCGACGTCAATTCCATCGCAGCAACTGTTGTAGTCTGCTTTGTCAGTCAACATGTTTAAATTTTCTGAACAGACAAAGTCAAAGCATATCTAAATCGAATGCTGTGATCTTCCTTAAACTCCTTCAAATCCATCCCAACGGTGGCATTCGTGACAAGAAGGCATCATCTCATCTTCACCGCAATCAGGAGTCAACAATGGCGACAGCAATAACCCTCAACTATGACAAGCCTTATGGGAAACGGGAAAATATTTCAATAAAAATATCATATTGGTTTCAAGCTGGCATAGGAGTGCCCCCAGAAGTCCTTCTACGGCACACATGATTTCCAATATCGCTGCTGCTATGAGGAACATTGAAATTTAATTTATCCGTCCTTCCCTGCCTTGTCAGTGCCATCTCAGGAGTTTCACAACTTTGGTTGCTTACTTTCTGACTGGCGCCCATCCTTCCCGACCGAATCAAATCTGATATCCTTTCAATGTCAGTTGCGTCTTTTGTTGTCCTTCCATCTCTCGTGTCATCAGTTTTCGTGTTCATTGCGACATTCAAAACGCTCTGTACCACGAGTACACCACCATGGATCCTTTCCGGCTCTCCTTTGTCGAATCTTTGTCATTCATGTCGCGACACTTCGTCCCTTTTGTCGGTCGTGCCATCCTTGCCGAGTGGCTCATAGCCGAGACCTTTCTTCGTGATAAATTGATTTCATGTTTATCTTTAACAGAAAACACGAAGAACCAGGAGAAAAAGGTATATATCGTTGCGGCAGGCAATCGAGAGACGTTCTTCCTGAAGGATCAGGGACGTGCGTGTGTGGCAAGAAAGCTTATTTTCTGACTTCTGGAGTGTGTGAAAGTTTCCTAAGAAGATGGAAAATTGCTGCTTTGTGGAATCGGAAGGGTGATTTATCTAATAATATCCTTGGGGAGTATTTATAGCTTACGAAAAAATTGGCAAATTGGGAATTTGACGGCGCAATGTGTTGAAGCTTGTTGATTTAAACCTGTTGCCGGTAAAGACCGAAATTGGTGAAATATGAAAAGCACCGAAGGTACTTTAATTAAATCCACGTGTGTGAGTTTAAAATTTTATAGGTTATGTCTAATTTAGTTAAACATTTGTCTTTTACTAAAAGGTGAAATTTTGGATCCGTACATGAATTTTTGTCTTTTGGTGAAAGCGAATGTTGTGTTTCGAATTTTTCTAGTTAATGCTATGTTAGGGTAGATAATTCTTGGGAAAATTCTAGACTCTTTGTGGATGCCAATAAAATGACAAAATTTCGATTTCTAAATGATGCAGAAAACCAAAGACTACGTAGTCCACCATAAATTTTACCAATAATTGAGTCAACATGGTGCTCCCAGGACAGTGGTTTATTCAACATTTACGAAGTTTATAACAGAGTTATTAAGCAGAATGGGTGGCTGTTCTTGTGTATCTAGTGCTCTTTTAGATATGATGATAGTCTGAGATATCCTTTCATTAAGTACTAATCCATTTGATTCCGCCAACTCACAAATGGCTTGCAGATCCTCATTAATTCTGGACACTCCATCCACAAGGAGTCCTATTACTCGAGAAAAATATATATGTACGTCCTCCGCATACATAATGATCTTTGAAAACTTTAGGAAACTTGACAGATCATTGATAAACATGTAGAATAAATAAGGCGAGAGTATGGACCCCTGAGGGACGCCACATAAGACCCAACGTGGGTGGGAGAAGTTTCCCTTACCTTCACCACTTGAGACCGGTTACTGAGAAAGTTAGATATGAGTTTGATAGTCAGATGGGAACAGTTAAAGTTATCTTCAAGCTTTCGGCACAATGTAACATAAGGTACTGAATCGAAAGCCTTCGTAAAATGGAGTAGCACCAAAATATAAGCCATGTCTTGGTCTATTCCAACCCTTATATCGTCAGTGAGACCAATAAGGGCACTTGTACAGCTGTGGTCAGGACGAAAGCCTGATTGCCAAGGAATAGGAAGATTTTCAGCTGCGACATAATCCATCATCTGACAGCTGAGGAGTTTTTCGAAAATTTTTGAGAGGTATGGGAGAACACTGATCGGCCGATAATGTTCTGGAGATGAACCTTGCTTATATTTAGGGATGGGAATAACAATTGCAGTTTTCCATTGAGTGGGGAAACTAGAAGAGGAAATGCAGGTATTAAAGATGTGGGTAATGGCCGGAACAACATAAGGAAGAATCAGTTTAAAGAAACACGAAGAAATTCCGTCCGTACCAATAGCATTAGATTGTATGGATAAAGTAAAATTAAAAGGACTGAACTCTTGCAGAGCACGCAATAGATCAATTCCTATTCCTTCTAATCTTTCAACATAGTCCAATACTCAGTTATGACCCCTATTAAATACCTAATGTATGTTCTCTTTCCACCTTAGATTGTTTAAGTTTTATTTGATTCACTTCTAACTAATGATAAGTATTTTAGTAGGCATCGTAACCGATGTCACCTTTGCCGATAAGAGGTTTCACATACATGACTTCTTCAAAAATAACCATCTTAGGACACTTTTCCCGCTGTTATTTATGCTCGAATGGCGCTATTTTTGCCCAGCAGTCTGTATAACTCGTGTCGGAGCCATTTACTAAAGGATACAATCCTGTTACTGAACTTGTTTAGAGATTGTGGATGACTTCTCGACATCATTCCTGTCCTGTTCAGTCCTTACAGGTCGTATTTTATTAATGCCTCCACTAAGATGAGAATCGAAAGGAGGTAATTCTTGTCCAGTCTATTCTTAATCCAGTCTTACTTTAAAAGGAAATTGTAGTGGTCGTACATCCTTCCATCTCAAAACTACGTAGACTTCGGTCTGATTGTATTGACCACCGCTACGTATCTACACTAAGGTCTTTTTCTCTTTGGTTCCTTAGAACTCCCTGTGGGCATAGGGTGTCTTCTACACTGACTCTTCACATGATCTCGTTTTGCACTAATGGCTGCAAATCTTTTAACGATTCTTCGATCGGGGTACCCTTCTTCTCTATGAGTATTACCCAAACGTTGCGCGGCCGTTCAATTCGGTGTTTTCTTGGATCTCATGTTAAGCGATGTTATTTGAAATTTTTGGTAGAAGCCTTTCTGTACGAATTTCTGTACTCAGGGCTTCGGCTATTTGTTGGATAGAACACAGACACCGTTGGCATTATCCAGGTTCAACACTTAGAAGGGCTCCGACAGTTTTCCTTTGTGAAGGACATGACATTGTGCTCCTGAGTGGAATACCATACTGATGGTAATATGTTTTTCACCGATTCGTCTTCAACGCAAAGCTGGCCATATGTTCTCGCCATTAACTCTGTCAAACGCTTTCTCGCACCCGACGAACATTGTCATTAAAATAACCTCCCTTCGGCGGATTCTCTCTCTCTCCCTTGTTCCCGTCACCCCTTATGAAGCATAGGTCAGTAGAAGAACTTCAGCCGACTGGAGACAACGATTTTAAATGGACCTAGATGTTAAGGTGGATTCCGATCTTTTGTTTACAGAAAACAACCATGGCTCATCGCCAGTGGAGTTCGATCATAGTACCTCCGGGATAGAAGGCCAACATGTTATCACTTACTCCACCAATGACATCGGCGAACTGCTCGATGATAATTCGAATAATGCTAATGTTTTTTGCATGCAGTGGGATAGTTCTCGGTTTTCCAACATTCCTATGTTCCGAGAAGAAGAATAGCAGCTGCAGAAATGAGAATATCGGGAAATCTATTTATGATACAGTGCTCGCGCCACTGTCTCAGCTGTGGGCTTCACTTATCGGTAAGGCTTCCGGCCATCTAGAGAATCGGCCGATGATTGTGAGCCAATACTCCACGGGACGAAGGTAAGGGTTCGGGTGTGTTTTTCGTGTTGTTCTGCCGGAGAGCTGATGTGACGATGAACCTTACAGTATTGGCATGGAATGCAGGATCGGCAATCGCTCTTGACGTTTAGTCATATGAAGCACTCCAAGAATATTTTCCTAGAGAGGAAGGCGTACACCTGGGTGGGCAAGGTTGTGTACACTGGTAAAGGCTAGTCGTCGGAATGCTTTGGTGATTTAAGGTCGTACTGCGTTTGTCAGCACATTGCAATATATGGTTGCGGAAGTATTTCCAGGGACGGGAGGTTCTTTTATTTGAGAAATGATGTGTGGTGTTTCAATAACTTTTGCAGCTCTTCATCTTGTCGGTGTACGCCGCATATTGGCTGATATAATCGAGCTGTCTTCTTTGCCGTGGGGAGGTTTTTTCGGGCTTTTGATCGAAAGCCCGTTCCGTTGGCTTACGGTCTGAAAATATAATGAATAATCTGGTAAATGCTGAAAATACTTAAACCCCTGCACTGAGAAGACCTCTGCCGTGGCCTTAGACGTTAGACTTTTTGAACGCTGTTATAGTATGCTATGTTCATTTGTCTTTCCTTTTGTTGACCTTAATAAGACTCTGAGAGAACCCTGTATTTTACCGGCGCTGGGGATAAACCTTCGGTAAAAATTTTTTGAAACCAAGAATCGGAAAAGATCCCACACCTACTCAGGCTTTTTGTAGTTTATAATAGCGTCGACTTTCTCAGGTATCGATTTAATCCCGCTTCTATTAATGATGTGGCGAGGAAGTGGATTTTTCTTTTCCCGGACTGGCGCTTGTCCACGTTGATATCCATACCAAATTTAAGCAGTCGTTCGAACACTGTTCCTAAGTATTGTGGCTGTTCTTCTTCGTCATGTGAAACAACGAGGATATCATCAATGTAAACATGGACGGAGACAAAATTCCTAAAAATGTCGTCAAGAAATCAGTGGAAAGTTTGGACAGCATTTCGAATACCAAATGCCGTCTTGCTAAATCCAAACAAACCGAATGGAGTAATGATGGCTATTTTTGGTATGCCGTCTAATTCCGCTGGTTTTTGGGGGTAGGCTCGTTGCAAGTAGAGCATTCAAAATATTTTTTGGCCATTCAGGAAGTACGTTCAATTCTGGATATGAGATGCAGGAATGATGATAGCAAACAAAGCAAAACAAGTGTGCTTTCACCTTGTTGTGATTGATCATGTCGGGATCACAAATGGAGGCTCTGTCTGAGGAAATGGTATTTAAAACACCGATTGATTCCTAAAACAGTACTTAATATTTATATAATACAATTAGGCTTTGCTTTTCGAAGTGTATTCGGAGCTATATCGCAAATCATCAGCGGATCAAGTAAGACTGGCTTTCTCCTATTTGTCGAGGTGTGGAGAAACGAAAGCTTTTCCAGAAATTTTTACCTAAAATTTTTTTAAATGTTCAAAGGTTTTTAATAATTCAATGAAACCTTAGGAAATCATATGCTTAGGCGGCACATATGTTGCTATTAATTACAAAAGCTTAAACTATTCGTGGCTCCCGTTTGTGTAGAAACATTTTTCGGTATTTCGGGAAAAGGCTCAATGGAGCCTTCCTATAGATTGCAAATGCGTTACAATGTAAAAACTTCGATTTTCGTAACAATAAATTTTTGAAAAGTTTCTTCAAATTACATTAAAAACATTCTCACACCCCCTGGTGGGACTCAATAGGAACTGCCTAGTTCTTCTTTCTGCAAACTTCTTAACTTTTCTTTAAATTAATTGTCTTCCTGGAATTAATCACAATTTCTTCTTCACGAAGTTACTCAACTTCTTTAGTCTAATCCTCGAGAAGAGGAACAACGTTTTCGTGTTAATGAAACAAATTACTCTTAACCACCTTGGGAATACATTGGTTCCCCTTCCACTAATTTCCAATAATAACAACTCGAGAGTGTCATCAAAGTGGAGCTAAATTCAATTTACTTTTTCGAAATATTCACCAAATTGTAGATGACAGAAAATTATTTGCTTATCCCTTTTTGGTTCACGAAAATAATCGCGTTCCTTGGATTAACCTGATGATATACTTTATCCGACCTCAGCTCAACTCTAGTTACTACAACACTGAAAGTTAGTCTAAATCTTCCTCCATTCGGGTGGTTTCAATTGGAGGGAAATTCCCTGGAGAAATTCATCGATCGTTGACGGTCAGAATGGCAACAAAAATTTGCTAATATCGCCAAGTAGACGCCCAGCAGCCAGTAGTATAGCGCTCCTTTGTTGGAACATGACACAAAGGGCTTAAGAAAGGTGTTCTGCCACGTTCTCTGTCAAGAAATTTAATTAAATCCCAGGAAGAGTATCAAAATATCTCTCCAACTTGGAATTTTTTTTCTTTCAGTTTTCCTGAATGCAGTGGCAGAACATTCCAAAACTCCAGGACTATATGGCCCCCTTGTGATGGAAAGAAAAAAAAGAGGAAAACATCTTATCCCTTCCGTCCTGTCGGCTTCTGCTCCTCTGTGCTATAGTCGACAAATAAAGCATCTTTCATCACGTCCCTTCGTTTTCTTGAGCTCTGCCCTCTCGATGGATTCTTCATTGAAAACTACTTGAGGATAATCAGATTGAGTTACTTCGCCTATTACTTGTAACAAGACGGAAAGGATGCTGTCATTGCTTGTATTCTGGTAACTACCTCAACCGATGCTCTGAGCACTCACCCCGTTCGTGTATCCTGGGAACATTTGTGGTATTTTTCTCTCCCCCATCGGCAAGGACGTGTTTAAGAGCAAAGAATCTACCCACCTTTGCTTTAGACGTTCTGATGAGCGGACTGTAAATTGATTTTAGCTGCTCCAACCATCAGGAATTGTGGATGCTGAGGCGACTCCTAAATTGGGTTAAATAGAGATGAAAAGTCACGTTGTGAGCTTAGCGAATTTCAGATACCTCAAATGATCAAGAAAGCTGCATCCTTATCCTCGAGGTGTACATACAGAGTTTGAATCGACAAAATCCTCCGTCAGAGATTGTGATGGCTCTAACGAATCGACACGTGTGCCAAGTTACATACTATGGCACGTGTCTTGTTTCAAATTCAGGGCGGATTTTTAATTTTCTTGTCGTAATTGAATTAATTACGCATGTGCAGCTGAACATAGAGCGCTGGTCGCTCGCAGAAGAAAAATTAGCCAACCACGCGGAAGTTTAAGTAGACAATTCGGGAGCAGGAAATATTTTTACAAAGGATGTTTTTTTATGATGTAGCCAAAGCCCAGGGGACAACCCTATGATACGCTTAGCATGGTTTTTGACGGGAATAGAGTTAGAGTAAGGGGAAATTGAATGTCTTGTTTTTGCACGAGCACGAGCTACATAGCAGCCCAGAGGCGGAGTAGATTTTTTTAATTTCATATCTCATCTGCCACTCAAGCAATTGATCTAACTCAATTAGACAATTTTGTTTGTTTTTAATGATAATTCGGCTAGAAGAAACCAATTGTCGTACGATGGTACCATAATATGTATTATCACCAGAAGTGAACATATCTGCAAATTTCAAATCGATACAACAATTACAATTGAGTATTGCAAGTCGTCGGTGGAGTAAGTGATAACGTCGGCCTTCCAATCTGGAGGTTTTAGGCCTGAATCTTACCGGCGGCGGCGACCCATGGTGGATATAAGAACAACAAAAGCAAATTGTCAAAACATATTTCCGACAGCAAAAAAAAATTATTTCAAAACAACTTAGCGCTTAAACTGCCCCACAAATCTGTACCGTACAAATAAAAGAGATAACGGCTAAGAAAGGACTTACTTATTTTAATACAAAAGACATAAGATAAAAAGAAGTAACACTTACCTTTTTTTCATAAGATCCCCCACGTAACTTAACAATTATCTTCAGTCTATTAGACCGAGGCTAAGCTTCTTTTCTTCAGCAATCCCAGCAACTTAATTTAAATTTACCTTCGACAAATTAACTTCGAAACTCTCGTAAAAATCTAGTACTGAACTAAAAGAGAGAGAGAGAGCTGGTGGATTATCGTTTTCTCAACAACCTGCTTGACATGAGTATCAAATGAAAGGGTTGGATAAGTGGAATACAATGAGCTGCGTGACGTCATTTTAAACCCAATATGGCGGACGCCCTAAGTTGGAGGATTATCTTTTTCTTTACAATCCCCTAAACATGAGTACCAAATGAAAGGGTTTGTTGAGTTGAATGCGATAAACTACGTGACGTCATTCTAAACTCAATATGGCTGACGCCCCAAAATGCCGGATTACCTTTTTCTTCTTTATAAGCCTCTTGACATGGGTATCAAATTAAAGGGTTTGATAAGTAAAATGGGTGCCCGCTGATAATGACTCCCTCTAGTGGGAGGGTCAGCTAAGGTGTTGAAGGCTTGTCTGGCAAGGTTGGTTGTATTAATGCCTTGCCCCGGTATGTTGACTCTGTCGAGGCGGACCTACCCTTTTCAGACATACTCGTAGGACCAAAACTGGAACACAATAAAAAAACAATTAAAAAACTTAACTTTGATCTCCTCGGAGATCATCGAATCGTCAAAAGACGAATTATTGGCCTCCAACCAGCAGACCATCATCGAAGCTAATGAATCGGCTAGCACCAGCCATAGTGCTCCCATAAATCCTAGGAAATTCACCGAAGCTAGTGGATCGGCGAGCACCAGCCAAAGTGCCCTCGTGAAACCTAAGCGATCCAACCTAAAACCCGCCAAGGCATAGTGACAAGCCGAAGCTGGAAAGAAAAGAGAACATCTCAGTAACAAAAGGCAAGATTGCTAAGAATGAATCCAACGGTGCTACTAGCGAGCGTGACAAGGCGGATAAAACGAAATACCTAACGATAATGGCGGAATACGATGCCATAACTGTAAGGAGGCAACTGGGGGTCCTCTACTGGGGGACCTCTACGCAAGCCGCCAAGAGGACGTGTTTAATAGCAAAGAATCTACCCACCTACGCTTGCTTTAAACATTCTGATGAGTGGACTGTACATTGATTTTAGCTGCTCCAACCATCGTGAGCCGTGAGAAGCCGGGTAGTGCAAGGTAATCACAATCCCACACAATCGCAGCCTCACACACAGGATCCGAAGAGGCTGTTGAGCGTAGTGGTCTGCGAAAATTTGCAACAGGTTCTTGCAGATCAGTGCGCAGCAGGCAACAAAGTCTCCGCCGAACGGTGGGAGTGTGTGAAGGTAAGGCCGTTCGAAATGGTAATGGACATCATGGTAACTCACCAGTGGGAGCAGCTGCCTCACTTGGATTCTTCGAAGATCGTCAGAGGTTTTCGAATTATAAAATGGGAGGACTAATTCTCGAAAAACTTCCTCTGCAGTTTCGTCACTAAGATTAGTGAAAAGTGGGACGGCTCCAAGGAGTTATTCCAGCTACGGAGATACCGAGAAGGCTAAGGGCCCGCACTTATTTGCCCAACATGAAGTTGGAGAATAAGAAATTTCTGCAGTGTCTTAAAATGCACAATCTAGCAGTTCTCATGGATGATCATCAACACTGAGGAACTGCAAAACAACAACAAGTCTTTTTTTCTTTTGATCAACGATTAGGTTCTTGCGTCATTAGAAGAAGCGTCCTTAAAGCTATGATGTGGCAGAAGGCAGCCTAAACTGAAGATTTTCCTGTCCAGCAACCAGTGTCCTGATGCTCGACTTGATCGATGGTACAGACGAACTGCTGTAGGCGATCCCGATCCTCAAAAAGGCACTCAATAATGCTGAGGTTCGTGCAGATTTATCTGCAGCACTCGAGGTGCACTACAGAAAATCTGCTGGTCTTTCTAGGGGAAGAGAACCTCGATTTCTGCCTCATCCAGGATCATTGGGTCAGAGATCTGACAATAAGGGGACTTGGGGACGCCAAATATAACCTTTTTTACAGTCAGAGCGTAGATCTGGGAGGTAATCCTGGAACCTGTATTATCGTAAAAAAGAATCTAACAGTTTTCCTCTGTAAAAATTACAGCTCGGCTGACCTGACCGTTGTGGATAGTGGATAGTAGTAGCTGGATAGTGGCGGTAACGAGGATATCTAGATTGCCTCGGTCTGCATGGCACACTACCCACCAACCCGCCCCACCAAACCAACAAACCGTCCTGGTGAAATAAGGATTTCTCAACTCTCAGGAAGATTACACGAGACATCTTCAACATCTCCTACAGGATTGCCTTAAGGTGTATAAAAAAGCCATCAGAGAAGTCAAGAAGCAAGCTTGAATGGACTACTGCCATTCCATTGAAAGCTCAAGGGAATCAGGCAGGCTTAACAAAGTACTGTCCAAAGGTCACACAAACCTCTCTTTTCTGAGAATAACAGATGGGCCGTGGACGCAATCCTCTGCTGAAACCCTGGAGCTCCTGATTGACACACATTTCCCAAGTTATAAGGAAGTACTCCAATGCACAGTGACTGACTTTAACTCGCTAATTAGACCAACCCCGGAGAGCGAGGTTGAAGCTATCATTACCAGAGAAAGCATTATCTGGGCCATAAACAGTTTCGACCCCTATAAATCCTCTGGGCAAGATGGAATTATCTCGATCATGCTATATACACTACCAGACTTGGTGGCGAAGTGGTTTTTGGGTATTTTCAGGGGCTGAAATACTTTCAATTATGTTCCTCAGTCCAGGAGAGAATTCAAGGCAGTGTTCATCCCTAAGCCTAGTAAACGGGGTCTCGAACTCGCTAAGGACTTCAGACTAATCAGCCTATCATCCGTTTGGTTAAAGATCCTCGAGCGGGTGCTTGAGGTTCACCACCGGCAACGCTAGATGGAAAACGAATATCAAGATCCCAGCATGCCTACTGTAAGGGAAGATCCACTGAGGCGGCACTCCACGAAGTTATACGTACAATCGAACACTCAATGAAATACAAAGAATGCTCTATAGTAGCGTTCTTTTAGACTTCAATAATGTTTACACTGAATTCATCCTTGAAACCCTAGCTAAGCTAAGTGTGAAGTAGGTCCTTGGCAGTTAGATACTAACGATGCTAATATCGAGGGTAATACAGTAGGAATTGGGAACCAGTCGTGTTGTACGGCACTTCTGCAGGGGAACGCTTCAAGGCGGAGTTCTATCTTCACTGCTGTTGTGGATTGTAATTAACAGATTATTGCTGAAACTCGACTAGGATGGGATCAGAGCTATTTCGTAAGCCGATGAACTGATGGCAATCATGGTATCGGGTAAATTCCTTCCAGTAATTAGTGATATTATCGAAAGTGCGCTGAACAGGGTCAGCAGATATGGTGCAAGGATTGTGGACTATCTCTTAACACAGCAAATACCGAGCTTATGATATTTACGACTAAAACCAAGGTACCCAACTTTGTCATGCGAGTACGAGTTATTCTAGAAACAAAGCTTGACTGAAAGCAAAATATTGAAGAACAAGTCAAAAGGGCGAATTTGGTTCTTTATGCCTGCAGCCGTACTTTTGGTAAATCATGGAGGCTGCAGCCTAAAATGTCCTTGTGGTTGTACACAGCAGTGGTACGGCCTATCCTCACTTATTACTCCATAGTTTGGTGGCCGCCCATGGGAAAAGGTTATAATAGGGTCAAATTGGATGCTGGGTCACCAAACCTTACGGCCCTGGTAGAATCTTCAACTCAGCCCCAAGTGAACTATCGACTTCGCAGTCTGATTACATGATACCTGATCTTAACTTTACAAGGAATTTCAGTGTCAGAATCCCAGCCAGGAAGAAATGGAGGAGCGCTGAACTCTTTAATTGCTACGACGGCTCGAAGATAGACTGTGGTGACCTATAGGCTGCCGAACAACGCAAGCGTATTCCAAGCGGAAGTGCTTGCAATTTGTAGGCTTGCGCTCTGCCGGGACTCAGTGAATCCCAATGACGAACGTTAGTATTTCTATGAACAGCCAGACTACCATATAGGCGCTTGAGTCACCCACAGTCAAAGCTGGTCAGAGACTGTAAAGAGGAACTTGCCTCTTCAGAAGGTTGAAAGGGTTGAAAGGGGATAAGGCAATTTCAGGAGTAAATATTAAGGAGTTAGCTCAATTTCTTAGCTCCTCGGATTGGCTCTAACATAGTGGTCTCACGCCCTGCGGAGTGCCCATATTCTACTACGTCTCGCCTAGGGCAGACAGATCGGGTTACCTCAGGTTGTGTCATCAAACATACTAAAGTATAAAATAATTTTCCCTATACAGGTAGTCCTGAAAATTTGTGATTCTGAATTTTTAATAGCTATGAAAATACTTGTAAGATTTGAAATGAAAAACGTGGGGTTCATGCAATAGTAAGTAGTGTATGTAGTATAGTAAGTAGTGTAGGATTTTCATAGCTATTATCCCCCAAAGTTGGCTAGATTGAGTTTACTCATCTGAATGAGCTCCAAAATTTCTTTTGACTCTGATAGTTCTGCCGGGATTCGGGGTCTGTATTTTGGTCTGTTGTTATCGGACCCATAGAAGCAGGCTCAGTTCTATCAGTTCTAGATTCTTACTAGACTTTGATTGATTGATTGATTGATTAGATTTGGAGGTGTGAGGTTCTCAAGCGCCGCGGCCACTGGGGCCTATTGTGCTAACCCTCTCAACTCCTTATAGTAAGCCGGTCCCTCCGAAGAAGTTCAACAGCTCCCGCAGTTGGCAGTCATTCAGCCCGCTCGGTACCAGGGTTGGTTTCCCGAATAGGCTAAATCTGCTCCTGGCTACTGCAGGGCATTCACATAGCACATGTAATGGGGTCTCATCCTCCTCCAGACAGAGTCTGCAGGTGGGGTCGATGGCTCTGCCTATCCTCACCAGGTGCTTCCTTAGCTGACAGTGGCCGGTAAGTAGGCCTGCCAGAGTTCTAACAGCCGACCTGCTCAGCTTGAGGAGCTCCCTGGATCTACCCGGCGACGGTGAGGGCATAAGGCTTCTTGAGTGAGCGTGCCCCTCAATATTGTTCCAATACAGCCTATGCCCCTCATTTGCGCGGTTTGCTATTAGCCTTTTAGCCGTGCAGAGAGGTATTCCACAGACCGGCTCCGGCCCTATAAAAGGGGTGTTAGACCCCTTCCTAGCAAGTTCGTCTGCTTTTTCATTTCCCGTGTAGCCCTGATGTCCCGGTATCCAGATCAAGCTTACTTGATTAGTTCTACACAGTGCGTCTAGGCTCCTTTGGCATTCCCACACCAGATTTGATCTGGTGGTAGATGAAGCAATTGCTTTGATTGCAGCTATCTATCCGAGAAGATTGAGATCCTTTTGTTTTTATAGGCTCTTCTTAGGTTCTCGTAGGTGCATGTAAGTATGGCGAAGATCTCAGCCTCGAATACCGTGGTATATATTCCCAGGGCCAGTGATAAACTGAATCGAGGAGAGTCGCTCCAGACCCCTGCCCCAACACCTGATTCAGTCTTGGATCCATCCGTATACCATACTAGCTCCCCTGGACGGACAGCTGGAAGCGTCCAGGTCTCACGCTTTTCCACCCGTATTAAAGGTGGTTGAAATGGTGAGAGTCTTGCCGGCATCTGATCAGTTAGCATGGCCAACTCTCCCTTATTGTCGTGTGGCCCTTACCTATGTTTTCCCCGAGGAGACCGGCTCCCTCTAATTTGTAGGCTGCACACAGAGCCAGGCTTTCAACCTCTATATGAAGAGGTTTAATATTTAGCATGGTTTCGAGTGCAGCCGTCTGCGAGGTGCGCATGGCTCCAGTGATGCATAGGCAGGCCATACGTTGCAGTCTGCTAAGCTTAGTCCTTATCACATTAAGTTTTGCCACCATGAAATCGCTCCATAAGTTATCATGGGCCTTATTACTGATGTGTAGATCCAGAGCATTGTTCTGGGTTAAAGCCCCCATTTTGTCCCGCAGGCTCTACGGCATGCCCAGAAGGACCTCCGAGCTTTTTCCACAGTTATATCAAGGTGCAGGTTCCAGTATAGCTTGGAATCCAGGATCACCCCCAAGTTCTTCACCTGATCCTTGAAGAGTAGCACAGTGCCCAAGAAGGTCGGTTCAGGAAGGCCCGTCGTGTTCCTCTTCCTGGTGAACGGAACTACGACTGTTTTGTCAGGGTTGACTTTGAGGTCAACCTCATTGCACCAGGTTGCAACTACGTCTAGAGCCCCCTGGAGTTACTAGACTTTACATAAGGGGGAAATCGTCTGACTGTATAGGTCCATGGATGTTTGGTCCGCGAACGCAAGAAAATAGACCTTGTGAAGCTCTTGTAATCCGACAGTAATGTGATTGCCACCAACTTCCACTTGCTTGGCGAGACGGTGCCATCGCCCGGGTAAGGTCTTTTGCGACGTATAGTAGTTAAGAGACCTGATTTTGAAAAGGTATGAAGGGGCATTGTTCTCTGCGAGAACGCTACTGCTCGTATGGCGAGTGTTCTTCCCTGAACGCAGCCTTATATTATATAATAGTCTTTTTCGTTCATTCGAGATAGGACTTGTCGTTGTCGGTCAGCTCTTCTGAGTCGGCGCCAAGCTCATCATACAGCCTGTGGGCTGCTTGTCTTTCTCTATCTTAGGCCACGTGGAGGGATTTACGCTGTGTTAGATGATGGTGTAATGAACGGAGGTATCCTGAGAGGCACACTTCGGTAGTTTCAAGTCCAGGTGATTGGATAATGCAGGAATACCACCGTGCGCGGTTTTTGCGAAAGTGTGGAGAGTGGAATGGTTGCACTCTGATTTGGTGGCCTTGAGCACAGCGCATTTCTTCCGCAAAGCAGTCTGTGAGCTAGCCCTTGGATCGGAAAGGTAAGTGCTGACTGCCTTTAGAGCATTACTGGACGAACATGTTACATTAAATACCCCTGTCAAGCTAGTGGCTGACGGTCTGGACATATATAAACGGCTTGTATTATTTATTATTAAAGCGTCTTTAGATCACGAAATTATATAAACAAATTTTTCTATTGTTCCAGTTACCCCTTATGGGACACGGGGCGGTAGGAGAACCTCACCCGATTTGAGACAACCATTACAAGTGGACCTACAATTTAAGGTGGATTCGAAACCACCGACATTACATTAGTCATCGTTCGTGGACACATATTTGATTGATTAAAGTACGACCGATGAGATACCAGGGTTTGCAGAATGATTTTTTTCTTATTTATTGCTGCCAAGACTCAATACTTACTTTTATCTTTCAAGCACAGCCTACTCGCAATTCTATCAATTTCTGTCGATAGAGTTATAAAAGATTACTTGCCTTTTTTAAACAACTTTGTCATTGAGGTATACAGCAACGATGATCAACACGCTGAATATCGGTAGTGCCGCAGTTACTTCGAAGATTG
Organism: Leptarthrus brevirostris; assembly: GCA_964036015.1. NCBI lineage: Eukaryota > Metazoa > Arthropoda > Insecta > Diptera > Asilidae > Leptarthrus > Leptarthrus brevirostris. The sequence continues at coordinate 16,822,152 of OZ038373.1, forward strand.
ATCGTCGTTGGTTGTCAGCTGGATAAACCGCTGGTCACATGCAAACTGGAGCTTCAACAGGAGTCTCTCAGGATTGCAAACATTAATTGGCAGGAGGAACACATCTGCCTGATTACCCGACAGATATGGTCAAAGCTTGAGCCTAAACGGTCAAGGGAGCTCATCCTACTCGGACATTTAGCAGTAACCGTAGCCGTTATCACGGGCCACTGCCTCATAGGTAGACACGCCGATAGACTGGGCGCGCCTTCAAACGACTTCTGTAGGAGTTGCCATGACGAGGAGGAAGAGGAAGCCATACTTCACCTCCTCGGTAATTGTACGGCCCTAGCCAACCGTAGGAACCGGTTTTAGGGTTTTTTGAAGAGTTAACCGAATTAGGCTCCGCTGATGTCAGAGACCTAGCTCGATTTATCAGGAGTTCAAATTTATTTTGACTTCCCGTGAACTGGTTCCAATGGAGACAAGGAACTGCCTCGGTGCACAGGGGGTAACAGGTTCACCCTCTTATTTCTTAGGTATTTTTATGGGGTTTGTTAAACTCTTGTAGCCTCAACGTGGTATCACAATGGTCCTCCTTGGCCTAAGTGTGCCTTCTTAGGCAGCCAATTTAAGCTAACATAACCTAACCTAAGATATATCTCTTTGATTCTTCGAATCAACTGGTGGCTGGTTGGTATGAAAGGTTACCCACTAAATATATCATCTCTAAGCGATTAGACTTCAGCTACTGAACCTTAATGATGACGTCAATAAACCCTTATGCTCAGAGCAAGCAATCTATGTAATTTGTACAAAGACGTTAACTACCAACTCTCAACAAAAAATATATATTTGATCCAGCGAACCTTCTTATTACCTTCGCAATGTTCCCAATTTAAAATATTAGAAAAACAATAATTAGAATCTCTGAATGCATTTTAGTGTAAACGCGAATAATGTAGGCTGCATAGTAGCGTTAAAATTCGTTCCTAGTAGCTTCCAGGGAGTGTTTTAGATCACGATAAGCTCGGAAATATCCAAAAATGAATGAAATTTCTGAAAATATAAGACTTCGTCACGTCACTGACATAGCTAAATTGATGACACTCGACGTTCGTACGGAGCTGCACCTCAAATATATCATTTTGGTTAACTTTTTAAGCACGTAAGCGTCTCTGTGGCAGAAGTAAATCATGATCTCGCATAAATCCTTCTCTTTAATATCTTCATGACACTTTAACGAACATTCAAATAAATTTCCTCGGCGGATAAATGTATCCCTTGAATTGACCCACATTCTCCCATAGGGTATTCTATGTGCCTCCAACGACATCATCATAGCCGAGTCGTACCATATCCTTGCTTGCACACAAACATTGCTTCAGTATTTCTCATCTTGGTGAAACCTCAAATTCTTTTAAGGCTAAATTAAAATTGCGGCATCTGCAATAATGGTGACCAAGAACGAGGACAATTGTTTAACTGTTCAGAAGGCAAGGGCGATAGAGACACTCGGAGGCTGTAGGAGATGCGGCAAGCGTAGAAATACCTTACGGCAAACGTCGCTTGCAATGGGTTGATTAAAACTAAGAAAAACTCTCAAGTAGAGAAAAGTAGAACGTTCTTGCACAGGTGAACAGGAGGCTCCATAAACACCCGGAGGCCCGGATCCTTGTGTCTTTGTAGGAATCCTGAAGGCACAAATTAGTGCTAAAACCCTCCTAAATCTCTGTTAAATGGTTTTACTAATTTCATTCCAAGACCGACCCAGTGGTGGTATGATGACGACTAAGGAGCTGAAGAAGATGAAGTGAGCACAGATTGTTCAACTATTCCATGTTAAATAGATCCAAAGGAGAACAAGACCCGATATTATGCTACGAACGGCAACAGGAGTCAGTAACCCTTAAACTGGAGCTCGGATCCGGATAAACAATTCGAAATGTACAAATTCACAAAATCTCAGAGGACTCTCCTCCGCCTTTGTTTCACACAGAGATGTAAGTATGGCCCAATATTTGGGTTAAGAAGGTGTGAGATTTAGTGGAGAGGGTACTATTGCAAGCATAGTTTGAACCTTTCGGGTATCCCGCAAACATGACCAATGATAAATGTCTAGCCGGTCACGTGATTAATTAAGCTCACTTTAAAATTGAGTGTAATTAATGGTGTGTCTGTGCATGTCGACCTACGGACGAGAGAAAAGGGTTGTTACCCTTCACATGTTAGTTACTTTTGTCTACTCGATTCAGATTGTGGTCGTTTTGTGACCTTTAAAATGTAAAATTGTCGCAGTGTGTGATGTATTTTGATTATAGGCTCGCTTTCGCTTGCGATCTTATACCAGGAAACCATACGTTTCATCAGCGGGATATTATTTTTATAATCATAATTATGACATTCGTGCGCGAAACTGTAAACACCCCTGCACCTTTCAACCTGCATTAGGACAATCACCGTCGTCACAGGGAAACTTGTTAGGCGGTCGTTTGTATCGGCAGATGGCGACAGCGAAATCAACAATAATCAGCCTCTCTCATAGAATACCCTTTATTTGTGATAACGAGTAGTAGCAATTGGCGTGAAATCTGTCTTTTAACTGTAGTCTCCAAATTGATAGCTAAAATCATCTTAATTCGAATCAAGAATACAATCGACTGCACTCTTAGCGGTGAACAGGCAGGCTTTTGTGAGGGTTTCTCCTGCAGCGATCTCATCGATACCCTCCGAATTATCATCGAGCAATCCGCCGAATGAACGCCGCCTTTACATCTAAGGTTTGTCGATTTTGAGCAGGCGTTTGACAGTGTTGATCGCGAATATATATGGGCAGCTTTACGTAGGAAAGACATCCCAGAAAAAATTTTCACCATCATAAAGGAGTCCTACTCAGAAGCCCAACGTCACGTCCTACGCAATCTGTCGGAGCTCTTCCAAGTTCTGAATGGAGTGAGGCAATTATGCATACCTTATGCTTTCCTTGGCCGTTATTAATGAAGTATTGTGCAACAAGGTGCAGTCTAGTAGACCACCGAGGGATTAGATGAAACATTTTAAATATCTTACGCACTTGGAATATGCCGACGATGTATGTCTCCTATCCAACAAACAGAGGCATGTAGCAGGTCGCACAGCAGGGCTTAAGATCAATACTTCTAAAACCAAACTTATGAGTTTGGACAATCACAAATTCAGTTTGTCCGCTATTACGTTGATCTAAGCTTTCATTTCTGGTCGTCAACAGCAAGTTAAAGTGGGTAAAAAATTTTCTGGTAAAATGCCAGTTCTTTCCGGTGTTCCTCAGGGTTCCGTGCTTGGTCCCTTATTGTTCAGTCTCTTTTTAAATGACCTTCGTCAAGTTGTTCAGAATTCACGTATTCACATGTATGCTGATGACGTGCAGATATATTTAAACAGACCTATTGGGCTACTCGAGGATTGTATCGCTCGCATTAATGACGACCTGAACAAAATATGTGAGTGGTCTGTGGATAACTGTTTATTGCTTAATCCTGCGAAATCGCAGCGCATTTCCTTTTATAATGGCACACTGGTAGGTATTGAAATTCCAGCTGTTTCTCTGAATGGCTTTATCCTTCCTGTTCTTAGAAGGGTTACTAATGTGGGAATCGTGCTAAACTCCGAAGTGGTCAATGTCAGCTTAATGCTTGGTGAAGTGTATGCTGGATTAAGAAGGTTGTGGCTGTCGGCGAGTATTCTGATTACTCGAATTAGATTGAGGCTGGTAAAGGCGTTGATAATGCCCTTTTTCAATTTTGGGTTGTCTATTTATCCCAGATTAGATAGTACCTGTGCTCGTAAGGTGCAGGTTGCCTTCAACGACTGCACACGTTTCACACGTTTGAGCGCATTTTCTGCTGATTTCAGTGCAACTTCAATGTATACATATTCAATAGGCTATTGCTAATAACGTCCTCAAGATGGATTGTTGCTCCTCGGAGATTTTAACCTGCCGACTATTAGCTGGGTATCATCGGATGTTGACGAGCTGATTCCTTCCCAATCGCCTGCATTGCAGAGTTCTCTATGTTTCATCGACAGCATTACCTCTTCCGGTCTTGTACAGTGTTCCAGCATCGCTAATAATTCCGGTAGATTTTTGGATTTGGTGTACAGCACTGACCCATGCAGCACCTTGGTCAGGTGTTGCCCGGTTCCTTTGGTTCCTGAGACGTCTCATTATCCTGCGCTTCAAACTGCTTTGGTCTTCGATCCACTGCTTTGGGACTGATCCGACTTCTCTTTTAATTTTAAGACAATTTAAGGGAAGAATGTCATCGTCATCAGAGCTGAATACCCATTGAACGTTGAGTAAATTAAAGTCATCAAGAAGGATGATTTCGTCCTCTGGGTTTGTCATATTATTAATAAAATCTAAGCTAAGAATTAAGATATCGTAAAGTTTGTGACCATCTGCATCAGCATAGTTTGTCAAGTTTTGGAGGGATATAACAACATAGCAGGAAAATATGCATCTTACCCAGGTATATCAACCACGCCGCAATCCAAATGCGATTTGCATGCAACCAACACGCCGCCACCAGGAGCCATGGAGTCATAGTATCTATCCTTACGAAAAATCTGATAGGACTCGTCAAGAATTTCTGCATCATTAAAACCGCTATGAAGCCAGGTATCGGCCAGAGCGATGACGTCGTAACAACAAGCAAGAGAAGCCTGAAATAACTGGCTTGATCTTAATCCCCTTACATTTTGGTAGTAAAGGGATAGCGTACGTAGTGTTTTTTGCTTGCTAGTAGTGGTTCTATTTTGAGTGCTTCCCGCGACCCTACGACGGGGCACAAACTCGTGTGCAATAATATTTTGGAGCTAGAACTCGGGGGCAGACATTATCTCAAAAAGCTTTGGCGACGATGTCAACTTAAAAGACGACATGAGTCCTTGAGAATGACTAGATCCTAGAAGTTAACAACAGAGGAGTGCAGAGTCTGCAGCACCACTCCTCTCCCTCACGTAGCCAATAACAGAAGTCGATGGATCAAGTCGGGAAACAAAAAAGGACTGCGGTGATTGCGCAATCCTCAGAGTGAAACCCTCATTTCGAGACACATTAATGGATCTCAATGGGAATGTGTCATGCGATAGGTGATGATTAGACTGAGTGGAGCCGGGAGATATGTTCCCAGTTGGGTGCGCCCCCCCCCCCCCCCCCCGGGGGAGTAGAAGAAGTCCAAGTGAACGAAGTGGCAGCGCGTCCTTCGGCAGTCATGTTCGTGGGAGGCCCAGCAGCATGAACAGCAGCCGCAATAGAAGGTTTCGATGGTTGCGCTGAAGGATCATTGATGGGAGATGGGCCAACAGGGCTATTGGGTACCCTAGGACGCTGGCGTCTACAACGTGACCCAGACTGTCGCTTAGAGTCATCATGCCAACACAACAGAGGCATCAGGCTTGCCAACAGCACGCGGCAGCAGACTCCCAACATATGAGAAAATGGTACCAAGAAGATCGGGGTACCTATTAACAGCAGTCTGCCAGGAGCCAAGGTCCGCTCTGATATGTTTAACACTACGGCGAAGATCATCAAAAATCGGCAATCATCTGCTCATAGCTGGTTGCCAGTGCAGGCGGAAACCCGTCCACACCAGACAGCGTCGTCCGAAAGTCATCGAAACAAGCTGACAAAAAAGATACCTGAGATGAGAGATTATGAGATCTCTCAAGCAGAGACTCAGAGCTAGATTTAAGGTCCTCCACAACAAGAACGAGTTTATCCAACTTTCCTTTCAAGCAGCCCAAGTCAGATTGTTCAGCAGAAAGCGATTCTGCAATACCCTTCATAAGTCGAACGGTATGACAGGGCTTAATATCAAGGCACTCATTACATGTATTAAGTACCCTTGCAGATGATTTTGAGAGGCGTTTCAAACATGCAACATGAAACGAACCACCACAGACACCATCGCAAACGATTTCATCTTTGGAAATCGCAGAGGAACAGGCCCTACACGTTGCCATATTAGAAGCAGTAGAGCAAAACAAATAAATGAAGGTCAACAGACAAAACAGAATAAACTACAAGAATAAATAAAAAACTAAAGAGAAAATAAAAATAAATTAAATGGAAATAGAAAATTTGCGCAATTCGTGCAGATAAAGTCGGAGGTTCCAGATATGCTGTGTAAAATCATATTTATATTTACATATTAAGTAATCAGCCCTTTGATGAATCTTAAATAAATAAAATATAAAATGAAAACGCTGCCCTGAGGAAAATTGGTTGGTGGTTGGTTTACGAGGGGGGAAAAATGTGTGTCTTCCATGCACTGAGGCCTATAGTGGCCCGTTTTACGCCCCCTGCTCGGCAACGTACCCTAAAATCTACTGTCGAGCCAACTGATCCCCGTAACAAATTGGATAATTCGATTATAACCTGATTTCTTAACTTCTGGTAAATCTTCGCAGTAGTATGTTCCTAAGATTCTAAATCTTTTTTGCGTTAGGGCTGGGCATTGGCTGAGAACGTGTAGTACGGTCTCATCATCTTCCCCACATCCCCTGCATAGACTAGTATTCGCCCTTCCCATTCAGATTCATGTGCATTGAGAGTTCCCCAAAACGCCTTTGTGTGTCCGGCGATATCGGATCCCCGTTTCTCCCGTTCTCCCCGTTCTATTAGCTGTTTAGCTCCTATCTCTATCGCTGCGATTTCACATTGAAGAATCGAGGAGGAGTGGTTTACCCCTCCCCATAACTCCAGGTTTAGTTCCTCGCACGACATTCGAAAACCACAGCCACGCTCGCATTTTGAGCCGTCTGTGTAAATCGCTATAGTGTTTTCTTGGATCACCCCATTGTTGATCCATTCACTTTTAGTCGAGAACTGCGTTTTGAAGATTGCCTCTAAATTTAGGTTATCCGTTTTGAAGTCCCAGCAATCTTCTTTCTCAAACAGTCGCTTGATCGTATTACCATTACATACTCGGTCGATCTTTTCATGTTGGGTTTGCATTCCCCTTTTCTTCCACAGTTTATTCATACGTAAACGTATAGCAGAGTTGAGTGCCACTTGCTTAGCGTAGTATTCTAGTGGTTTTATTGTTTAGAATGACCTCCAAGGCCCTTGTCGGTGTTGATCTGGTAGCCCCCGTTATGCCTAGACAGCACATACGTTGAGCCTGGTCCATAATCTTCTGGTTTCTGCCCACCTCTATCGCCTTCCACCAGACTATCGCTCCATGCGTTATCATGGGTCTGATTACACATGTGTATATCCATTTTATAATATGGGGTGATAGTCCCCATACTTTACCTATAGCATCTTAGCATTTCTACACGTCCCGTCCATCAGCATACCCAGAAATTTGGCCTCATTCTTTAAGGTTAATCTCGTGTTTCTGATGCACGGGGGAACTATCTTTGTTATTTTGTGTCTTCTGGTGAAGCAGCAGAGTTCCGTTTTATTTGGGTTTATCTTCAGTCCACAATCCTGCGCCCAAGAGGTTGCCGTGTCGATTGCTTCTTGAAGTAAGTATCCCAAATTTTCTTCAAACTTACCTCTGACTACCAGGCCCGTAGAGACAAAATTCGGGCCCGGGGTGTACCACATACGGGCACCCGCGAAAGGACGTTCGGGCCCGGGACTAAGCGCTTACGGGCCCATATTCAATCGAATGAGTGACTTTCAATTTAAAATCTGTCTAGTATATTACACTTTTTCGATCGTGAAACAATTTTTTTTATATATAATTAAAAGTGAAAAAAATTTTCTCTTGATGACTTAGATGACGGGCCCCTTTTGAAAGCCCGGGCCCGGGGGGTTTACCAGCGCCGTTAATTGCTCATTTCCGATTATAATTCGGTCTTCCAATTATAATTCGGTCTTCCAGCATGGACTTGATCCACTTGATTATACTGTGATCTGTACCCTTTTCTCTCAACCCGTAAAGAATCTTATCGATTCTGACGTTGTTGAAGGCCCCTTCTATATCAATGAAGCAGCTTAACGCTACTTCTTTGTACATCAATGCTTTTTCCATTTGATGTACTAGGCCATGTAGAGCGGAATCAACCGATCTACCTTTCATATATGCATTTTGACAACTTGATAGTTGGTTTATGCCTATCTGTTTCCTTACCTCCCATTCTATGAGTCTTTCTAGACTTTTCAGTAGGAATGATGTAAGGCTAATTGTTCTATAAGCATTTGATGTGCTATAGTCCGTCTTATTTGGTTTGGGTAGGAATACTACCTTTGCCACTTTTCAGTTTTTAGGAGTGTAACTGAACTTTAGGCACGCTCTAAAAAGTAGGGTGAGTCTGTTCCATAGTTTGTTACCTCCGCTCTGTAGCATGATGGGAAATATCCCATCCCTTCCCGGTGATTTATATGGGCTGAAGGATTTTATTGCCCATCTTACCTTGTCTAATGTACACAGTTTCTTCGCTTGCTCCTCTTCCATCCCAACTTGGGATCTCCAAGGGGTAGCTTCTTCCATCATCGATTCTCCCTCCACCAGGGTACTCCCTGGGAAGCTATTTGTAATCAGCCTCTCAAGAGATTACCTCATGTTGGATGAGTTTTCGATAAGTTCTAACTGGCTTCTCGATTTAGACAATATTTTCTTCAGTCTAGCTGCCTCACCAGTGCTTTCAATTTGGCTAGTAAAAACTTTCCATGATTCCCTCTGGGCTTTACGGCACTCGAACTTGAATTGCCTAAGTGCCGTTTTGTATTCTTCCCAGAGATCCTTGGTGTTTATTAGCTTTATTGAATAGCTTTCTGGTTCTTTTCCTTATTTCCATGAGAGAAGAATTCATCCATCTCTGTTTCCATTCTATTTTCAGTCGTTTCTTTGGACACGCTTCCTCGAATGCGAGTCTGATAACACCTTCAATGTTAGCAGTCTCATCATCGATTCCCTGTGTTGATTCCAAAGGAACATTTCTTGTACACAAATTTGTGTTTAAAACCTCCCTATATTTATCCCAGTTTGTTATTCTGGGGTTTCTAAAAATCAGGGGACTATTTCTAACATTACCACTCAGCTCAAAGAGTATGCATCGATGGTCCGAGAATGATACCTCGTCAAATACGTACCAATTGTCAATCTCATCAACAGTCCTCCCGTTCGCAAGTATATAACTTGTTTTCTGTTTTTGTTTATAAAAGTTGGCTTATTGCCTATATTTATAATAAAAAGTTCTGATTTTACTAGGTATTCAATTAAGGACTTACCCCTGTCATTGTTGTCCGTGCTGCCCCACACAGTTTGGTGTTCGTTTGCGTCACAGCCTATGACTAACCTTAAGTTTGTTTCCTTTGCATACCTTACCATATTTATCAGAGTTTCCCGTTTGAGGTGGATTCTCTTCATATGGAAGGTATGCCGATGCTAGTAGTAGCTTCTTTTGGTCTTGTCCTTTGCCGAATTCCCATTGCACAGCTGCACAATCACGGTCGCTAATCTGTGGAATAGAAATAGCGTGTATCTCTTTTTTAACAATTACGCAAGCCCTGGGCCTACCTGTGTTCATTGTATAAAAACAATTAAACACTTTTGAGTTCCAGTTCGTGAGTGGATGGTTACTGGATCAGTGCGGCCTTTACATCTTTCTTCACCTTCATCTCGGCTAGTGCGGCCGTAGCCACACTACTCCTGTGTATGAGGAGGATTAATGTTTTGTAATTTGTTTAACGTGCGACCGGTTAAATTTCGAATCACCTTGTCTTTTGAAATTTAACGTTAAATATTCGCACCATCTTTAGTTGAGTTATGCAACTGCAATCGTCAGCGCAATAAACTCGCTAATTTAGCTGAATAAGCGAAGCTTTATTTTCGCAATGCAGTCAATCTTCTAAACTTTCGGAATATTTCGTTGATTTTTCGCATTTGTTTTGACACCAATGAAAATTGGTTCGTATATCTACTAATTCTGCTTAATATACTTCGGTTGTTTGGATGGGATGGTTTTTGTATGTGATATTGTCAGGATATTTACTTTTATTTTATCATAAATCAATTATTTTATCATAATAAATTATTTATAACTGCATTTAAAATAATTAATTAAACAATTTACTAAGGAGATATTCGTTACGTTTATTGAATACAAGCATTTCGACAGTAAAGCTTTCTTAATACAAAAGCCACCTAGTTGTAAAACAGCGAAACACTAGTGCTTTCTTTTAGTACCAGCTATAAGTTTTCCATTACACACAAAAATGTTATTTACTGGATTTTTAAAAGATTTAAGTAACATAAATTTATAATTTACTACCAATTTGCTTTAAATTACATTTTTTCTCTCATTTCAGCAATAAATAGTGCAATCCAGGCTGATTCTTTGCAACTGAAATGTATTTTACGCAACCCTGCAGATTAAATAATTTACACTGACATGTGCTTGAAAGCTACTAAAGTACCGTTAACGTTTTGCTCAACACGAAAAGACGCTCGCTGCATGGTGCAAGTAAAAATTGTTTTTTAAAATAATAAATTACACTATAAAAATATAATAAAATTGAAATTAACATACTTAAGTGCTAGCTGCAAAGTTCTAATCACATTAAAGTGTTTTTCCATAAATTGTGTTGTAATTTTTAACTAACGAGGTTGTGAAATATGTGAAAGTGTTCGGGTAGTATTTTTACATTTTGTGAAGTATTAATTATAGTTATGCTATTCTAAATGACTCTTAATTAGTTAGATGCAAAGTAAATTGTTAGTGAAAATTCTAAGAGCAGTCCTTTTCGTGCGTGGATGTTTTGATTCAACAAGTACGAGTCATCTGTAGAACTTTTAAGGTAAGCTTACTTAATATTTCCAATTTATAACACAAACTTACGACAGTTTTATGCTTTATTGCATAATTTATGCGGCTTAGACTTGAATTTTATTGTCGCAAATAGCAAAATATATTTTATCCGAAAATTCAGTGATGAAATGTCACTTTGAGATAAAAGTTCAACGAGTACAGTCAAGTACATAATTGTTAATTCAAAAAATAGAGTAATATGGACAGTTACGGCGCCTGACAGATTTAATTTTGCAATCCAATTTATTAAAAATTGTAGCGGTATATAATGTATGTGATAATAGAGTAGATAATGTTTGTGTATTCGCAGCTTATGGAGCGTATTATTGGCTTGATCTCTCCCAATCAGCACGGGTTTTTGACCGGTAGATCAACGACTACTAACTCACTGGAATTTACCTCCCACGTTATTTCTGGCCTCCAGCGAGGCATGCAAACTGATTGTATATACACGGATTTCAGTAAAGCCTTTGATAAACTCCCTCACTCTGTAATTATATTTAAACTCGGGAGGTTGGGTTTCCCCCCTGTTCTTCTTGACTGGATTTCTTCCTATCTAAAAGACAGGACATATCGTGTGTCGCTCCGTGGCTCTACCACTAAAATCTTCAGAGCTTCATCTGGTGTAACAAATGGCAGTCATCTCGGCCCTCTACTATTCGTTCTTGCCATTGACGACATTGTCCATCTGATCTCGCACTCAAATGTTCTAATCAACGTTGATGACATGAAGATCTTCTCTTATGTTAAGGATGGTGGGGACGCCGCCCTTATTAAAAGGGACTTAGATACGTTTCTTGAGTGGTTCGAGCATAATGGCTTACACCTCAATTTTGAGAAATGTGAGGCTATGAACTTTTCTCGGAGCCCTAATCCACAAGCTTGGGATTACAACTTCGCGGGGAATGGTCTCCGTCGCGTACTATCCGTAACCGATCTTGGGGTGAAACTTGATAGGAAACTTGACTTTATCCTGCATATTAACTATATCGTATCTAGAGGCAGTTTAATCTTGGGATTTGTTAAACGATGGTCTAGAGAGTTCTCGGATATTCCAACATTGATTCATTTGTACTGCTCCTTAGTTAGACCTATTCTTGAGTATGCATCTCAGGACTGGTCCCCCTACTACGTTGTTCATTCCAAGCGTATCGAATCGGTGCAGCGTAATTTTCTTAGATTTGCGCTAATAGGGCTCCCATGGGACGATCCGCTCAGACTCCCGCCTTATACCGATCGCCTCCGTTTGCTCGGTTTGCCCTCGCTTGAGAAAAGGCGCTGACTTGTTCTTTATTCACCAGCTCTTGAACTCTAATATAGACTCTGGTTCGCTTGTTAGCAGGGTTTCCTTCAGACAGTCTCAATATAACGTTCGAAGACTTTCTTTATTGCATGTTGAACCATCTAGATCAAATAATGGCATGCATGAGCCAATTAATCGTTTATGTAGGGCTGTTAACGCATGTCCTAATTTTGATTTAACTCTCAGCAAGGTGTCGTTTAAGAATTATCTGTTGTCTGTGCTCACGTGAAATTTCTGTTTTGCATGTTGTGTGCTGGGTTCCCTTATTTGTTTTCTTCCTGCTCCTTTCATTTACTTATTATTTTTTCCTTTGCATGTTGGTGTGGAAGCCTCGTTTCATCTTTTTGATGGAATAGGTGAATTTATTCTGGGCTCCTGCCTAAGAAGTGTGCTTTCTGTGTTAGAAGGGTTAATTCTATATAAGGGTTATGTGTGTACGTGTGAGCGACGTGAAGTTGCCGCGGGATGTTCAGGTGGCACGCGCTAGCTGGCACCACGTCCTATCTCGTCGGTATGGGGTGTAAGTCCTTGAACATCTAATCACACATCATCAAACAGAAGTTCGCGTGCCTGTGGCGAAAGAAGGTTGTGGAGTCCTTCTTTCAGGTCTGCCACGAAGGATAAAAACAAACGAGAACAGATGAAAGGGAGAGCAACAGGTCTGGTGTCACCTGTTACTCCCAGCCGCCATGAACTATCTTGCAAACACAAAAAAAGAAAGATCCTAGCGATAGTTCAGGTCACTAACCCACACCATCACTACACCTGGCTAGTATGTAGGCCCAACCTATAAAAAGTTCTGAAAATGAAAATAAAATAAACTAAAACATGGGAGTAAAGGAAAAAGGGATGAGGTAAATTAAGTATGGAAGAAGCTTTACTGGGTTCCTGAAATTAACAAAACAATTTAATTCATATAATACACTTAAATATATTAAACAGAAAGAAATTTAAAAATTACAATATCCACTACGCTAGCTTAAGGTAAATGATCTTTTCTAGACGTCTCAAATGCACAGCAAGATGATTACTATACTATATTGTGTTATCTTAATTTACCATACTGTAATTGGTTATCTTATGCAACAGAACTCCCGTTCCCATATCTATCATGGCGTGAATACTTTCTCTAAGTAATCTTAAATTCCAAAAGAATACGATTCTAATTAGCAAAAACTTAATAATAAAAAAAAGCAGACTGCTATGTAGCAGTATGCGCTGAAATGAGTGAGTCAAAACCCTGTATCAACACTGTCAAACCAATTAATTGCTATAGCACATAGCACCAATGACATTAATTGTAGATAACGATGCCCTCTACATTTTTTGTTCAATAAATTTTTCTGTAAAATGCATAGTTTTCGAGAAAAATGCATTTCAAAATATTTTTTTGAGTATTTGAACAGGTAGCAGGTGGCCATCGCCAGGTAAGCTTTCTTTCATCATTCTTTAACGACTCACCAAGTTTCATCACTTTGGAGTGATTTGCACCCGTTTTTGCCAGATTGACTGTACTATATGCCAAAGTACACGGAATACGCGCGACGGATACGAAGAGAAAATGTCTTGCCAAAAAAATTGCTTTGTCACTCAACGCATTCGCGGTAACTGATTAATACGAAAAAAAACTCGTTGAATATGTACGACCGAGCGTGTATACAAAAAAAAATCTCATCCAAACATTAGCTTTAAACAGTAACCGTGCCCGAATGTAGCCTATAAGTCGAGATACTTGAGTAGAAAAAAAAGAGCCGTCCGAAGAGCAAGCCTTATAAACCCACGTCTTAGCTCAGCAAACTTAATAACTTGATAAGCAAATTGATACATAATTAGAGTTTAAGTGGGAATCAACTATAAATGAATTTTTCTTTTATCCTTATCTAAAATAAATTTGTGTAATGGCGACATCTAATTTTAATTCTACTATTGAAGCTCATACATATGTAAAATGCCTTGACAGTTATAATATAATTAAAGTTTTAATAAGGGTTTCAAAGAAACCTTCTTTTTTGATTTTTCTTTTGGAGGTTAAATTCAACTAGCACAATTCTACTGCTTTCTTTTCAAACCATTCCAAGACTTTCTAATTTACTTAATTATATTCTTCACTTAATTCACAACAATCAAATCATTTTAGCTATGAGTGCCTCTGAAGCTATTTGAACTAAGAATTTAATTTAGAAAAAATATTCAAATTCGGTTTTGGTCTTATTCAATTATCCAATATTTTAAATGCTATTAACACTTAACTATTCCGACATACCTATCCGGGTGATAAAACATAAGTGACCATGGGGCTTTAGACAAAAGCGTTACTTTATTCCGCCCCTTGTATGGGTCTCGTCACATCTAGTCTCAGATTAGCCAAATATACCTTTTTTATTAAAAATGTTCTTGCTCCTGCTCACCAGCAGTCTCAGAACTGGAAGTATAGATCCCGCCGTTGGACCATAATCACAGGACACATGCTTCCTTCCATCAGCTTTGCCTGTAAACAGGTATTAAAGGAAGAGGATGCGATGGCCAGGGGGTGACCTGAGTAATCTGACGGGGTACACTTTATTAGGCCTTTTTCGGCTTCTAGTCACACACAATAAATACGGAAGCTAAAAATTAAGAGATTTAACAGGTTTTTGTTTGGCAGAGTTATCAAAGTTTTCAATTCTTACACGTGATTGTGATCCACCGAGGAGATAACGCTGCTGAATACGATTTAGCTGGAGGTAAGTATTGCGTTATAGGAAATGTGCAGCGCTAAAATAACCTGCTGCCAATAGTATCGCTGGCGACTAATGGCTATATTCGATGAATTTGATGTTTTTAGAAATGGTTTGATGTCGCCACTAAAATTGCATTCAAACGCGGAAAGAGCCTTGTACAAACATAATCAATGCGTGAGCATGACTCCATTCTACCGTCGAAAACAACTCCAAATTCAGTCATTTCACCGGGACGACCAAGTTTCATGTCATCGATGGTATAATCAAAATAAAAAGGCTGATGAATTCGATAGAAACTCAATACTTTGCACTTTTCTACGTTCAATCCTATTCCAATAAGATCACACCAACGACGCAATTTTTCAAGGTCTGACTGAAGAAGCAGACAATCAGAAGGGCTTCTTATGGAAGCAAACAATTTAAGATCATCAGCATATAGTAGACATCGCGCAAAGGAGAATACACTTACTACATCATTACTGAAAATTATGAAAAATAACGGGCCTAAGTGACTACCCTGAGGAACTCCAGAGAGAGTCTGAAAAATACGAGAGCTTATACATCCAATCCTCACACATTGATACCGGTTATTAAGATTGGAAGAAAACCATTTAAGAAGCGACGAATAAAAACCGAATGCTTAAAATTTTTTTATAAATAGAGCTGTATTAACACGATCAAACGCCTTCATAAAATCAGTGTAATCCGTTTTCGAACTGATAAAGGCTATATAGTGCTTAAAAAGGACCAGGTTAGTAGTTGTAGATTTACCACTCATTAAACCATGTTGCTGTTGAGAAATATGTTCTTTTACATAAAAATAGAGCTTTTATTTAACTATACTTTCAAAGCATTTATAGGAATAGGCAGACGTTTAGCAGCACGTTTAATTAGAAATTAAATGATAGGGATGGGCGATCTTCGATTCGATCTCGAGAGATCGGTCTTTAAGCCTTCGATCTGCCGATTTTTGAATCGATTTTACGCGGTACCGATTCAGCTCGAATCGATTTATTCATTTCCGATTTCGATCTATTTAAGACCTGCTAAAAAGTAAACAAACTCACAAGTGAATTTTTTTTTGCATTTAATCTTTAATTTGTGTAATAATCCGACAATGGTAAAAAAAATTTAAAAGGATCGTAAATGTTAGGTGAATGTGATCGCTATAATATTTTAGTGTTAACTGAGTAGTTTAGTGACTACTGCATGATTTTGTCACCGGTGGCTTGCTATGTTTTATTTCTGGTTTGGTGATTCCACGATCAGAAAGCAGTATGTTATTTAAAGAAAAATCTGAAATAAGTGATATTCGAATGTGCGTTTTTAAGTTTTTATACAAATTGTTTTTTGCTGCGAAGTCAATTCCAGTAAAACAAATCACGAGGAGTACACGATTCGACGTGGAATTGCTTCGAAAGTAAGTTGAATTTTGTATGCAGATGTCCTAGACGTTATGCATATTAGTTTACGCGGAATTGCCACATCAACTCCAAGTGAAATATTACTAGTAAGAAACTCATGCGGAATACACGTAGATTTAGATCGTAATCTCCTGAAAAAAGCATATATACTTTTATGAGTTCTGCCTACTTTTACTCTATCAAAGATTTGACACTTATGTTATTAATAGTTTTTTTAACGTAAAGTCTCAAATTTGGCAGATTTTATACTTTAAAAATAATATGGATTTAGATATTAAAGCAATGGTGAGTGATGTAAGAAAACCTTTTTACAAAATAAATTAAAAAGATGAAGAATTTATTTTGAGTGTTTTAAAATCTTACATAGTCTTTTATGAATACAGTCTTCCGTTCAAGTATTACGTAACGCAGTTAGGGGGAGGAGGTCTTGTGAAACGTTACGGTGCATAATTGGGGGGGAGCGGGTCAAGCAACGCGTTACGTAACATTAAGTTTCTGTTAAAATTAAAAGTCCTAACTCTTAACTCGTGACTCAGGGCTCAGTTTATATGTTATATCTATACACTACACATATTTTTTACATACGCAAAGAGTCACTGAGTACACAGAAGTATATATATGGCAAATACCCACAATTAGCCGTGTACCACGAGTCCATAGTTTGGACTCTGAGTCCGACCGTTGCGATCAGGCAAAACCACCTAAACTACAAGCCATGAATTTACGAAGCCCACTTTGTGGGCTGAAATTTCGTTTAATTTACATTGCTTCTTATTCCGGTATTTTGCGCAACATTCTTGAAATTTTTAGGTGAAAAGAATCATCTGAGTGTTACGTAACGCCTAGGGGGGAGGGGGTAACGCGAAACGTTACGGTGCGTTACAAGGGCTGAAGGCGGGGGGGGGGGGGGGGGGGGGGGCAGAAAACTTCAAAAACTGTGTTACGTAATACTTGAACGGCCCCTTATATGAAAAATCTGTAAGTTTTTTCGATCACTTGAATAGTAAACCAAAACTCCAATTTCGATCACCAAAACTGCGTTCATTTTAAAATTTTCAACTGAGAGTTAGGTATGTTTCTTTCTTTCCTTATGTAATTATCGAAAAGGGGAAATAAGGGTACACTCTTCACCGACTATCGACGGTGAGCAGGCTGTTCAAATCTCATCTTTCATCTTTCTTTTTTTTTTTGAATAGTATGCCAGTGGATTTGTGGTAGTGTTTGAAACAATTGTTTGAATTTAACGTTGGCAACTTCTTGCGTTGGCTATTTTTTCTTTGGCAAGGTGAAGACAGGGAGGAAGATAAAGCTGAACTGTCAACTTTTGTTTGCGGTGATTTCCTCTTAAAACGAAAAAATAAAACATTCCCAGGCTATTTTCAAAAAATGTCCCCAAGATGTACATTTTTAGTGCTGAGACCAGAAACCGTTACAGAAATTTTACGAGAATGTTCTTCGTACATACTCATAAAATACTCTGGAATCGCTTCTGAAATCAGACATAGAAATGCCTTCGGGGCGTTTTTTGAAAATATTCTTGGAATGTTTCCGGAACAAGTTATGTTATTATTAAAAAAAACTAATTTTTGCGCTTGCGAATACGTTACACAAAAGTTGTGCTTCTCTTTTACTTTTGGGGTGTATATTTTTAGTTGTGTTCATTTAATGAGGACCAGTCAGTATTAGTACTTTCAAAAAACACTTCCATTATCGCACTTTTTTCGATTAAATAAGCAAAATTTGTGAAATAGCCATTGTTGCTTAATCAAGATTTTTAAGCTACAAAGGCTGTTTTCCATTATTTAATAAATTGGTTTACTAATGACCCTTTATTTTTATATATAAAAACAGTTCTAATTACTTGTAATTTCAAAATGCTGAAATAAATTGAAATGTCAACATAAACTGAATCGATCTGTTCGGTCTACGAATATCCATCTTTTTAAGGCGATTAATGGAGCTACGAAATCGGAAAAAAATTACAGATCGATCCGTACTGAATCGATTTTCTCAGTTCGATTCCCTATCCCTATTAAATGACGAGTACCAGCTTTATGCAAGGGTTTAATATAGAAGAACTTCCATTGCTTTAGAAAATAACCCGAATTTAAAGAATGATTAAAAATTTTTGTTAAAGCAAAGTTTAAAGTGTGGCTACAATTGTGTCCTTGACTTCAAATATTTTCTATAAAAGAACAAGGTATATTCCAGGCGACAGGGAGATTTGCCCTAGGGATCTAGCGGACCATAGGGAAATCTCTCTGCCGCCTGGACTATACCTTGTTCTTGTGTATAAAATTATTGTTTCAATTCAATTCCAAAAAGCAAAAACAAGACAAGATCACCTACTTCGCTGATTTTTTGTATGCGGCTTAAGCCCACGAATGCATGCTCTTCTATATTTTTTAAGTCTCGCGGGAGCGGAGGCGAACAGGCTTACAATTATCTCGGCTTCTATTGAAGCTTCAGCAAAGGTGACGATACCAGCGAGAGGTCGTTTCGAGCACTACATTTTTCCCCGTTATGACTTTCGTCGTAACTACAACGATTAGCGCTTAGAGATGTGGCAAACTGACAAATTGTTCAGTCGTAAAGTGATTTTACTATTTTATATAAAATTATAAATACCACGAAACAATAACAGTGTTAAACAGTTGTCATAATAAATAAATAAATAGAATTAACCCTTCTAACTCAGAAGGCGCACTTCACAAGCAGAAGCCTGGAATCAATTGACCTATTCACCAGAATATAACATATATTGAGGCGAATGAGGCTCCCATAACCCATGCAATAAAATATTAGTAAAAATCCAAAACACTAACAAACACTACAATCAGGGGTGCAGAGATAACAGAGAACGTTTAAGCACATCCTTAGTAAGAGCCAGGTCAAAAATAGGACACATATTCACGGCCCTACACATGCGGTTAATAGGCTCATGCATACCATAGTTAGATCGAGAGTGGATAACATGTAGTAAAGGCAATCTCCTTAAGCTATACGGGGTATGCCTATAAGTAACCAAACTTGCGAGAGTGCCAGAGTCTATATTCGAGTTCAAAAGCTGGTGAATAAATACTAGGTCAGCAATTCTACGTCGTTCCTCCAGCGAGTGCATATTAAGCAGTCGGAGGCGATCCTCATAAGGAGGAAGCCTTAATGGATTATTCCACGGGAGGTCCCATAGTGCGAACCTAACAAAGTTCCGCTGCACCGACTCAATGCGTTTAGAATGAACAGCATAGCAGGGAGACCAAACCTGAGATGCATACTCGAGAATTGGTCTAACTAAAGAACAAAATAACTGGATTAGGGTCTGTCGATCAGAAAACTCCCTTGACCACCGCTTAACAAAACCCAGGACTGAATTACTCCGAGACACGATGTGATTTATGTGAAGAGTGAAATCGAGTTTTTTGTCTAGCTTTACTCCAAGGTCAGTAACGGATTCCACACGACGGATAGTAGTTTCCGCAAAGGTATAATCAAAAACGAGCTGATTGATGCTCCTAGAAAATGACATAACTTCACATTTATCCAGGTTAAGCTGCAGTCCATTTGAGGCACACCAACTCCTGAAGGTATTCAAATCTAATTTCTAACGCATGAGAAAATCTTCATGTCGTCTGCGTAGATTAAAACTTTGGAGTGCTTAATCAGAGTGACGATGTCGTCAATGGCAAGAATAAACAACAACGGCCCCAGATGGCTACCTTGCTGCACACCAGATGAAGCCCTGACGACTCTGGATAAAGTATTACGGAAAGAGACACGGTAAGTCCTATTTTTTAAGTAAGAGCAGATCCAGTCGAGCAATAAAGGCGGAAAACCCAACCTTTCAAGCTTAAGCATAATCACGGAGTGAGGGAGCTTATCAAACGCCTTGCTGAAGTCGGTATAGACACAATCAGTCTGGATACCTAGTTGGAAGGCAGAGATAATGTGGGATGTAAATTCTAGTAGGTTAGTTGTCGTCGATCTACCAGGCAGAAAGCCATGTTGATTAGATGAGATCAACCCCTTACATTGCCCAACAAGCTGTGAATATATGACAGATTCAAACAATTTGGGTATGCAGGAAAGCTTCGCGATTGGCCTATAATTTATTATAATATAATAGTGAAAATCAAAATAATTAATTATAGTCTTTATTAAATTTATAAAGTAATAAAATGATCGCAGAATGGTTAAAACAGTAAAAACACGTTGCGAATATGATTTCATTGAAAAAAAAACATTCTGCTCCGAAAAAGTTTTCCCCACCCCCAATCGATAACCATTGCAGTTACTACGAAATTCATAACGGGAAAAGTTGTAGTGATCGAAGCGTCCTCTACGCTGGTATCGTCGCTTTTATCGTAGTTTCAATCAGAGATGGGCATTTTTTATTCGAATAAAGATAACAGCTAAAAGCACAAATAAATTGAAAAATCGAATAAAAATTTATTTGATTACAAAAATTATTTGTTATTTGGAGGATTATTCGCAAATAATTATTTGTTATTTGATGCTTTTTATTCGAATTTCAAATAATTATTTGTTATTCGATCGTTCGTTATTCGATAATCAAATAATTATTCGTTATTTGATGACTTATTCGCAAATAATTATCTGTTATTTGGTGCTTTTTATTCGAATTTCAAATAATTATTTGTTATTCGATTATCAAGTAATTATTCGATAGTTGATGTCTCTTTATGGAATACTTATTTGGTTTATGGTATCATTTACTAAAATCTTTACTGTAAACATTGAAACATAACAAGGCAGTTTTAATTTCCTAAGTACGAGACACCTTGTGATATGAAATGCGTGTACCAAGAAATAATTTTTTGAAATTGAACTAATAGACACCTACAACAAATAATTATTTCATAAAGCAACATGAACTATCGAATAATTATTTAAGACTCGAATAACAAATAATTATATGAAATTCGAATAAAATCGAACGCACCATCGAATAACAAATTATTATTTGAAATGCGAATAAAAAGCACCAAATAACAGATAATTATTTGCGAATACTTCATTAATTAACAAATAATTATTTGATTATCGAATAACGAACGATCGAATAACAAATAATTATTTGAAATTGGATTAAAGAGCACCAAATAACAAATAATTATTAGCGAACAACTTAAAATAAATTGAAAATCGAATAAAAATTTATTCGAATAATATTTTATTCGATTTTAAAAAAAAATCGTTATTTGATTGAAAATTTATTTGAATAATGCCCATCACTGGTTTCCATAGAAGCCGAGATAATTGGAAAACAATATTTACACCACTCGTGAATTTACGAGTACACTTTGCGGGAGGGGGGGGGGGGGGAGGGGGCGGAAACCTCATGCAAAAAAGATCGGCGGTAGGTGATTTTGTCATTATTCTATACCTGTCGCCTGTACTAGTAGTACACAAACAGATTTCTGTTATGCCAATGGGCAACCCATTAACATCCACTGCGGCTGAATGGGCTTTAGTAGTCGTGAGTAGGGTGTACTAGAGCACTCCCCCTCGGTGAAAAGTATCTTAAACTATTAACAAATTTCAAAAATTGTACAATATATGTATATGATATATAGTAATTGTACCGAACCTATGGAAAATTCTAAAATCTGAAAATAATTTTGATTGAAAATGTTTGAAATCTATTCTTGGTAATGACGATAATTAATTTTTAATTAGTTGTTTAAATACCTGTCTTATGCTTATTAAATAAATGTAGTTTATAATTTTGTGTATTCATTTTATCTGTTAATTAAGTTTATACATGTGATTTTTCATTGTTTAATATTAATTAATTTATTTTTTATCTTGCAACTCTAAATTTTGAACATTACCTTAGGTCTAAATTCAGATCTTGTAAGATGGGAAGTAGATATGTTTGAATTTAATATGTACGCTGGTTTCAATCTGTCTACATTAATTCTTCTTTTCCATTTACTAGAATTTTAAACACTTTACCGTCTTTGGATAAAACTTGATAAGGACCTGAGTACGGTGGGGTGAGACTACTTTTTTTGACAACTGCTTTCACGAATACATGTGAACATGTTTTAATATCCATTGGTACGAAAATGTTGTTTTGTGTGCGATTTCTCAATTTTTGTGGTCTAATTTTCAAAATTGCATTTTGTATATCTTTTGCCAGGCTGTTTGTGATTTTACGATCAGTTGGGTTCTGCTGGCAAACGTAGAGATTGTCCGACTGTTGTTGAGTGTCCGACTCGTGTTCCTGATACTTTGGGGTACAACGCGCATCTTTTAGATCTATTTCTAACATCGCATCCAGAAAAATACTCGGTTTCGGTGACGTCTCCCTTGAGTAATTCGGACCATTGTCTAATCTCCGCCCAATTCTCCATCTCCTCTCTGACAACCACTAACCTAAACTCCACCAAAAGATTAGTGTGGCATTATAAAAATGCTGATTGGGCGGGACTTAATAAATATCTCAGAGAGCTAGATTGGTCTGATTGCTTTTCTCTGAAGGACGTTAACAGAAGCACCGATTATATCTTGAACATCCTATGGTTTGGAATGCATCGCTTTATTCCTCATAGCTTCAAGAACATCAAACCAACTAACACCAATTGGTTCAATAATGACTGTTTCGCAGCCATTAAAAAGAAGGAAGCAGCATTCCAGGCATATAAATTGTGCCCTTCAGAGGAATTGAGACGTATCTATAGAGATGCGCGGAATATTTGCAATTCAGCAATTAGCCGGGCTAAGTTCAATTTCGACCAGAGTATCAGACGGAAGGTATTTTCTACTCAAAAGGGTAGTAAGGGCTTCTGGTCTCTAGTAAAAACCGTAAAGAACAATTTCACCTGTTCGTCAACACCACCACTCATTTATAATGGGAATGTTTTTACTGACTCATTGGACAAGGCCAACCTGTTTGCTGCTAATTTTGCTGCTAACTCGTACTTGCCACCATCATCGCAGCCACTTCCATCTCCATCACAGTGCACTAGTAGGCAAAAGCCGCTACACTTTCGCACTCGGGAAATTTTTAGAGTACTTTCGAAACTCGACGTGTCCAAAGCTACTGGGCCTGATGGTTTCTCGCCCCTGCTGCGCCTCTGCTTTGGCTAAAGCTCTGCGCAAACTTTTTCACCTGTCATATTCAGCAGGAATATTTCCAAGTGTATGGAAACTTGCTCATGTCCAGCCGATACTTAAAAAAGGAGAGGCATGCGACCCCTCTAACTACAGACCAATTGCACTAACGTCGATCATATCCAAAGTTTTTGAATCACTCATCAACTCTCAGTTGTTGAAATATCTAGAAAATAACCATCTTATCAACGATTGCCAGTACGGTTTCCGCGCTGGCCGCTCAACCGGAGACTTACTAACTGCTCTAACGGAGCGTTGGAATCGTTGTCTCCATAATTTCGGTGAGTCCGAAATCATCGCTCTTGATATTTCAAAGGCTTTTGATAGAGTCTGGCATGCTGCCCTGTTAGCCAAACTTCAAAAATTTGGTCTGCACCCAACCCTCGTTAAATGGATAGAGAGCTTTTTGTCAGGCCGTTCAATCCGTGTAGTAATTGACGGAGTTACATCTGATTCCTACGAAATAAATGCCGGTGTACCTCAGGGTTCAGTTCTTTCACCAACCTTATTTCTTCTTTTTATTAATGATCTCTTATCCCTTACTCTCAATCCTATTCATAGTTTTGCCGACGACAGCACCCTTGATTTCGCGTACTCATTTGATTCTGTAATGAATTCACGTGGAAATGCTACAGAAGTCAATCGGGAACGCATGTTTAGATCATTAAACAAAGACATTTCTATGGTCCTCGCTTGGGGCAGAGCAAATCGTGTTACGTTTAATGCATCCAAAACTCAATGCTGTTTAATGTCCCTTAAAAAACGCCCAGTTCACCCCCAACCCATTTCAGTCGACGGAGTGAATATACCCAATTCACCCTCCCTAAAGATCTTGGGTATTGAGATATCCAGCAATCTTAGCTGGACGAATCATATATTTGCAATCGCTAAAAGTGCGATGAAATGTTTGGGTTTTCTACAGAGATGTAAGAAATATTTCAACCCACCTGACTTAGCGCTGATCTACAAGTCCCACATTAGGCCTAGACTTGAATATAATTCCCATATTTGGGCAGGGGCAGGACACACCGCATTGGCGATTCCTCAATCTCTGAGGGCCTTGACTCTCTGGAGCATCGACGGAGTGTCGGTTGTCTCCCACTCTTTTATCGCTATTTCCATGGCCATTGTTCTAACGAAATCGCTAGCCTGATTCCTTGTAGACTCATTACAACGCGCTATACAAGATCTACAAGTCGCTCCCACCCCTATACTCTCCGGGTCAAATTTGGACGTACCGTCAAATTTCGGGAATCTTTTCTTAGCAGAATAACACGAATGTGGAACAGTTTACCATCTTCTGTTTTTCCCTCGTCTTATGAGCCTGAAACTTTCAAACGGGGCGTACATCGACACCTCCTTCACCCAACCTCCTAACCCATTTCCCTCAACCTTAATTCCTTTCCTGCCAAGGCTGCGCTTTAGCATCATAGGGCATCCCCTGAGCTTTGGCAACATCATATATAAAAAAAAAACAAAACAAAAAATGAGAACTGTGCGGGTGCTAAACCTGAATCTTCAACGATAGCTGACCGAATGCCTAAAAGAATCCAGGGGATATTAAGATTCCAGTTCTTAGGTTCATTGGTTGCACGAACTGCTGTTTTTAATTGCCTGTGAAACCTTTCGATTGATCCATTCGATTGTGGATGATACGTGGTAGTGCGTATCCCTTGACTACCAAAAATATTTGACACTTTTTTGAACAGTAAATACTCGAACTGAGTTCCTTGGTCTGTGGTTATTATTCTAGGAACTCCATGGAGTGAAACCCAGTGGCGAATAAAGGCATTAACTTTTTCATTCTTGGCCAGAAGTAGCGCGAAGTCAGAAGCTTTCTGGTTGCCCGGGTACCGGGATGAGACAGGTTATGTATGTTGTCAAAAATATTGCGGCGTAAGGTTCTAAGAACATATGGCCTGTTAACACCAGTACTTGTTTCACACCATACTTTCTTGCCTTCTAAAGGGCTTAAGATTTGTTTGAGTAAAAAAGATGATTTTGCTTTATTGGATTCTGAAACCCGTAAAAGTTCTTTAAGTTCTTGATCTTTTTCTTGCTCATCTATTAAGATAACTACATCGAAGTTATCGATTGAGTCGGTGTGTGTACTGGAGAGGGTATCTGGTACAATATTGTTGGTTCCCCGAATGTATCTTATGTCGGTAGTGAATTGGGATATAAAGTTTAACTGATTATTCTGGCGAGGGGACTTCTCTGTTTTTAAAAGTAAGGCGTTAGTTAAGGGTTTATGATCTGTGTAAACAGTGAAAAGCTTTCCCTCAACGAAATGTCTGAAGAGTTTAATGCCAAGAAAAATTGCTAGTAATTCCCTGTCAAATGTGGAATATTTTTTCTCAGCGGGTTGTAGCCTTTTAGAGAAAAAACTAAGAGGTTCCAACTGTCCTGCATTATACTGCTGCAAGACGACACCGATTGCGTCGCTAGAGGCATCTACCCAGAGGCTAACTTTAGCATTTGAATTTGGGTGAACAAGTAGGGTATAATTCTCTAGACAATTTTTTTAAATTTGATTTTGTACGTTTCTTAGTGTTGGAATTTCTAAGCAGGTCATATAAACTTAAGACCTGATAATACTTCATTGATGAAGCGTTGGAATGTTTGGTCACCGTTTTTCACACCAAATGGCATGCGTAAAAACTCAAACAGTCTAAAGGGTGTTATAACAGCGGTTTTATAAATATCGTCCGAGGCAACCGGGATCTGGTGATAAGACCGGACGAGATCGATTTTTGAAAATATCGTACAGCTGTGCAGATTTATTGTTAGGTCTTGCATGTGTGGAAGTGGCTATATGCCGAAGATGGTGGCATTATTAAGTTGCCGGTAATCTCCGCAGGGTCTCCAATCCAAGCTTTCTTTTTTTGCTACCAAGTGTAAGGGTGATGCTACTGGGGATGATGAAGGTCGACAAATACCGAGTTTAACCATTAACTCAAACTCAGATTTGGCAATTGTTTATTTCTCAGGATTGAGTCTTCTATGTCTTGCAGATGGTAGTGGTCCTTCGGTTTTGATATGGTGCACAACATCATGATTGACTGGCATGTTGAAATCTGGTGGCATTTTAAGAGATTGGAACCTATTAAGTATTGAACGGAATTCATCCTGCAAGAGGCAAAGCTTAGGTGAACTCGATTTTATGGTACGTGAGATGCAAGTAACTGATAAGGTGGTTTCTCTATCTATTAGTTTCCTTTGTCGTAGATCTACTAATAAATTAAATTTATATAAAAAAATCTGGGCCTATAATTGGATGATCAACTGCAGCTATTACAAAACTGTGAATGAAATGGCGACGCAAATTTAAATCTAGCGTATAATTTGTTAAGCTATTTACATAGTGTCATCGTTTGGACGTGGAACGTTTTCAACTACATGATCACCTGTACTCGTGTTTGGTTGCTTAATTACTGGTGTTAACATTTTAAAGTTTCGCGTGTTGTTTTGAAGTATTTGAAATTAAATCGGTTTGTATTTTTGTTTTTAAGTTTTAATTTTTGAATATTTTAAATCGTTTTATGTGCAACTAGTAGTCTTTGTCACTTTGACTTTTATATATGTAGATGGGTTTAATATAGATAAGTTGGAAAAGAAAAATTGATTAAATTATTACGCACTGCGATCATCAAAAATATGTGTATATTTACATCTCACGTAATGCTTATCGTTGGGTTGGTTTTGTACCGTCACATGGAGTGAGAAAAAATCTGAATTTTTCTGTCTAAATCGAAGTCATCGGATGCAAAAGTGTTGAAAGTAGGCCACTGTCCATCTAACCTGATCTCTGTTGAACCTACGGATCAACGGAGACCCTTCGTCACCGTCCACGTAGTGGACTAAGTGTTGACTCAGGGAAGTGCACCTGGAACAGGTAATCCAGCATTTCCCTTTGGGTTTCGATGTAGATGTCATTCTGCTTCTTGAGAAGACCTACCGAATTTGAGGCGTCATTGGTTAGTACATTTTGATAGCAAGCTGCCTCTGGCAAAGATGCTACACTTTCACGAAGCCCTGTCAAGGACTCCTGTTTGAAAGTCTTATTTCTTTATTATATTTAGTGAGTGCGAACCTGTTTTCATCCCACTGTTGGGAGCGTTAAGCTCTATTAAATAGTCGACTCAATTGCCTACGCATTTCAGATAGTTGTTCGCGGCACCAGGGCAACTTACGTACCACTTTGGTTGAGACTGAGACGGTGCTGTCAGAGTAGGAGGAAGTGAGCATTTGGCTGGTTAACCGCCACATTTCGTGCGCTAATACAGCTGACTGTGGTGACCAACATATCAGCCATCAAGCTCACAACAGCTTTAAAGATTTCCTAGTTAGCTTTGCTGGGGATAGCGGTACTAAATAAGATCTCAGAACGCCGAATCGGATGTGCCTATGGTCCCAGAGTGAAGCTTCATCTGAGTCTCACCAGTGCCTTATGCATATATCTTTTACATAAAATAAATTAGTGTATTTCGTATTGGTTTTAAAACTCACCATTTCCTTCAAAATTCGGAAGAAATGAATTGCTAGTATCTTCAGAACAAATTTCAAGTTTCGCCATGATTTTAGCCAAAAGAGTAAGATTGGTCCATAAACATAGTGTTCAATTCTGTAATATTCTTTAAGATAAATCAATATAGAGTCATTCAGATAGAAATGGTTTGTATCAGCCTCCCTTCTTTAGTTTACTACAAACACCCTTTTCTGTCCAGACATGACTGATCGAAACACTGAATCTAATTTTCGGTAGATCAAGCACCAATTTCCTGGCAAATATAAACTTTTCTTGAATTGTAAAGGTCTTCTGCCTTCCGAATTATAATTATCAGCCCCAAATCAAAGACCTTCCTTGCTCTGATGGCCCATTCAAGAGGCCACGGGCCTAGACAAAATCCGATTAAATAAATTTCTTGAACAGATAGTAACTTTGCAGTCGAACTTTGTAGGCCATTTTTATCTATCCATCAGATCCTTTTGACAAATTGGAAAAGCATTTTTTATCTGAACGACAGCTTAATCCATTTATCAGAAATTCCAATCACGTAGAGATATGAGGAGTCATGTCTAGAATATTTAAGTGTCTGCTCCAATAATATAGGTACGCTGTATACCTACTACACCCTCCTGCTTGCATTTCTTCGATGTGAACAACTTTTTCCCTTGCCCATATTTTTCTCCTTTACTATACCATATCGTATCAGACCCGATATCTAAAAACACCAAGGGATCGTATTGTGCCCTGAAATAAATCTTTTGTTTCTACAAATGTTTCCCAATGACGGGGAGTACTTGAAAAGTGGTTAAAGCTAGACCTTAACAACAACCTTTAGATATTTTTCTCTTAGACACAGATGTACGTGACTCGAGCATAGGAAAAGTTCATCCCGTGAGTGTGCTGGAAACATCCTTCGGTCTTATGGTTGTTCTTAAAGAAAGCCGACCAAAATGCGTCGATTTCTAGAAGTGATATAACGTCCCCATATTAACGGAATAATGGATATCAAATTTGCAGATTACCTAATCGGAACAGTCTTTGGAATCCTAAGTGGATGGAAATCCGTGCCCGAATTTTAAACGAAGGACAAACTGAATAAATTTTCCCCAAATGCAAATTAAAATTGGTTCTTGGCACAATTTTCGGGATCATCTTAGGCTCTAGAAGTGTTTGAAAAAAACATGTGGAAATTTGCCTTCGATAGAGTCCTGCATGTTTATTGTTAGACCAAAAGAATATGTTTATTTTTTGTCCCCCATTTCTGAGTGTGTCAAATAAAAAGGTGCTATCCATTGAAGTCATGACATGTGTTATCTACATATAGTGGATCGGATTAAAGAGGAATCTCCAAAAGCTCCCGATTTGTCTGACGAAACGTTTTCATCAGTTTTGTTCCTTTACGTGCGTACATTCAGCTTTCCATTGTGTTTCATCAAGTTTGCCTTCTTTAAATAAATCAGAAGGATATTTAATGATGCTCCTTGACAGCCTCCCAATATTCTTTTCACGACTACATCGCATTCATTTCAATTGGAGAAGGTGCTACTCGACTCCAATGAGCCTCTAAACATCTGGTAAAATTACTTCATGAAACCAACATATATTCGCCTTCCCCTCAATAGTAAATCACCACTGCACCACCCTTCACTGTTTTGGTCGTAAAATCTGAGCGTTTTGATAATTTTCTGCGCCCCAGACGGAGGAGCTCAGTTCTCTAAACGGATTTGCGAGATGTCTTGGAAGCAAATGAGTCCCATTTGTATCACTCACGGGTACATTTTATCTTCACCTTATACATAAATACTTGGTGGCGGCAAATCCCCAAGGTGAAAGGTGGGAACATGGTTGCTCCAAAAGCAAGTATCTCCGGAATTTTACTTCTATATGGCAGATATACCCGTTTTGGATAAGGGCCAGGTGGATGAAGCTTAATTATAATTGTAATTGCATTCATTAATATCTCCCGACACTGACATATTAGAAGAGTTCATGTCTTGATCCTTGCGCAGGTAGTATACCCTCACCAAGGAATAATATAAGTTTTGAAATATTTTCGCAGAACTAATGAGTTATAAGATAAAGGCCCCTTGGGTGTACAAAGCAATTAGATTAGAACAAACAATCAGCGAAGAAAGTTCAGGTGTTAATTTACTTACGCGATCATTTCTATCTATGCGTCGCGTTGTATGTGATACGATAAAATCAATTTAAGTCATGCTAAGAATTCATGTTTTCTGCTAGATAAGCAATGGCGGTAATTAAAGCTATTCACTCCGGGAAAAGTTATGTGTTAACAAATGATTCAATTATTTATCGATTTCGTGCTTGAAGTGGCGGTAATCGTTTCTGCAGGGCATTAAAGGATTCGTTTGTTTTTGCTGATTAATTTTAAATCGTAATTGCGGAAATTATTAATAAAAACAAGAAGTTGTGAATAGTTCTGCTTGCCTCAAGAATTCTATCCTCCAGTCCCCCTGAAATTGGCGCAATGTTGACTTCGACTTGAGTCGAGTACAACAATAATAATTGTCCTCTGTGGAAGTTTGCAAAACAATTATTTTGTGACCTACAGTAAATGCTTTACTACCACACATCGACTGCTCCACTTAAATTAGTGTTATTACTAAAAACCTATTTGGAGGCAGGCATAATTTTTTCTTAGAACAGCATAAGATAAGCTGTACGGTTGGTGATGTAAGTTGCGAATGGTAAAAGGTTTTTGTGTTCTTTAAATTGCTTTTGAAAGAGGACACATTGTCCACTCTTCTAAACTAAAAAGTAAAAAAAATATAGGGCAAATATTCAAAATATTTCCGTTGGAAATGAAAGAAAATTATTTTTATTCCCAAGAACCAAAACCACAAAATTATACAGGCTTTAACACCATTGTATTACCTATCAATTGAGATATTAATAACGTCTGTAACACTTAAACTGTAGAAAATATGTGTTAAAATGTAAGACTGCTTAGTTTCATTGTAAAGAAATTTTAAACTCCTATACCTGGATGGGGGTTGGCATCCCCGCCCCCCCTCCTTTAGTTTCTCGCCTGGATCTATCAGTTCCTTCATTATTGCATGCATGGGGGGGGGGCAGTAACGGGTACTTAAGAGGTATTTGATTATAGAAATTAAATAACTCATTTTATTTTTATTTTAAATATATAGTTTTAATTGCACAATTCTTTAGCACTGTTTTAAAAATAAAAAGTAATAAAACAAAAATTAATTCAGTTACAAATTTTACAAAAAACTTTCTAGTCTTAAAAAACGGTTTTGCCCCGGGGGTCGGGGCAAGACCGTACATAGTATGGGGCAAAACCGGGTGAAGTTAGTTCTTACAACTTTATACATTTGCCACACTTAAAGTTGTCCAAATCTTCTTCCTTCAGACATGTACAGCTTTCGTGAGTCCACAGGCGACAAGAAAGGCATTGCACCCATCCATTTTTTTTTGTGGTTGCTGAATATGGCTCTTGACAATATAAACAATTGTCTTCTTTTTGACAGGCCGCCTCTGTTAGCTCCTTAATTCGAAGAACCGCCTGAACCTTCACTTTACTGGGTTTTTTCTTCTTTGCTAAAGTATTCTGAAGTTCTGTTTTGTATGGGGAGGAGGTTAATACCGCCGTTTTTCCTCTTTTCCTGGAAGTCTTCTTCTATTACCTTTTGGGATAGGAGAAATATCTTCGGGGGATAACCATTTATTTTGTAGTCCAGAAGGTTCCCGTTTTGGAAATAAAAGTCGGGTCTGTAACCCGGATGGTCCCGGTCGAGGGGAAACCAACGGACTTTGATATCTAGAAGACCTTGGTGGAGTTGACCATTGTTGATCTTCTTCAGCCGGGATTGTAAGGTCATTCCATTCAGCAGCATTTACTAGATCGGCCGTAGCAGGAGGAACTTCGTTTGCACCAACATTAACAACAGCAGATGGTTCATTATCAGTTGTTTCGGCAGGACAAAAGTCATGGCCAGAAAGTATGTCGGGATCTGTTGGGTAAATTCCTGTTTTCCGGAAGCCCGACATAGAAAATTGTAGAGTAGCGGCTTTAGCATATGCAGTACCAAATAGTTTCCCAATTTGGTATTGAGTAACAACTCGACCGGGCTGTAATATGCACTTAGTGGTCCCATGAAGCTTACATCACAAGGCTGTAAACGATGCGTACAGTGCGGGGGAAAACAGAGCATAATAATCCCATTATTTCGCGCCCAATCAATCGCTTCCAAGTTTTTGGTATGGGTCGCATGTCCATCGAGCAATAACAGTACCGGATCGTCGACAGATGGTTTCATGTGTTTAGAAAAATGCTTCAGCCACTGCAAAAATATTTCAGCCTGCATCTATCCACTTTCATGACACACTATTTCTGTCCCAGGAGGTGTTCCATCTTTAAGCTCGTCTTTCATTCTTTTCCTAGGAAAAATCATTAAAGGAGGAACAAAGTAAGCTGCAGCGGAAAAACAAATTTCAACAGTTATGAGTTGACCTCTCTCACCCGAAGTTAAAACACCGACTTGACGACGACCCCTT
This sequence comes from Leptarthrus brevirostris, assembly GCA_964036015.1. NCBI lineage: Eukaryota > Metazoa > Arthropoda > Insecta > Diptera > Asilidae > Leptarthrus > Leptarthrus brevirostris. The sequence continues at coordinate 16,854,564 of OZ038373.1, forward strand.
TGAGCAATTATCTTTGATTGGCTTTTCGGAACGCTCGATATTCCCGTTTCGTCGACATTGAAAATTTTTTCTGGGGAAAAATGATATTGGTCCATAAGCTGACAGAGAAGTTTAAAAAGTTATCCACCGCTCGTTTGTTAAAACCCATGGCTCTTTCCGCTGAAGTTGGCTAAGGAGCTCGAAGTGATAAGGTAGGCTGATGCTTCATATAATTCTTGAGCCAATCAGACCCTGCCATACCTTCCTCTCTATTAAAATTATGTGTCAGCCCATTTCTGTCAGCCAGCTGAAAGGCCAAACGTCGAAGGTCTTTTGTAGTCAAGCAAAACAATCTTGACTCCATAATTTTTAAATATTCCTTGAGCTGTTCTTCTTGATGTGATGTGAAAACAGCCTTGAATTTCCTCATACCTTTATTTAAATAATAACTTTAGCTTTCCTAATTTAATAACAAATAGGTGTTCTTTTACCTTTTTTCGCGGCCTCATCGATGGAAATTCCTTTTTTTTTACTTTATTCACCCTATCTTCCAAGGTTTTTTTCGAAAAGAGTCGCGTCACTGAGTATACAGAATTATATATATGGAAAATAACCAAAATAAGCCGTATACCGCGAGTCCATAGTTTGGATTCTAAGAGTTCGACCGTTGCGGTCAAGCAAAACCACCTAAACTACAATCCATGAACTTTCGAATTTCACGCACACACATTAGGGCCAAAGTGGGCTGAAATTTCGTTTAATTTACATTGCTTCTTATTCCGGTATTTTGCGCAACATATTTAACATTTTCAGGCAAATAATAATCATCATGAGATTTACGTAGTTAGTGGGGGGGGGGGGGGGGGTCAGAAAAATGCGACATCAAACAAACGCAAAAAAAAAACTATCATCTCAATGCCCTTTCCAAAAATATCAACAGTATTGGTCTACCTCCCACCTCCTCCTCCAGGTATAGTCATTCATGAAAAAAAAAATCAAATTTTTTCTCAAAGTCAAGTTAATTATTTTCAATTACAATGCAATATTAATTATAAAACTGTTTTTTATTTTTATTAAATTGCCCATCGTATTACTGTTCCAAAAAGGTACAACATGGCAAGTTAGAGAAACGACTAGAAAAACCGCAATCTTAGAAATCCCTGACTATCTAATATTATTTTATTGCACTTTAGGTAATAAATTCGTTAAACAAACAAAATTTTTAAGAGGAAGGGTCGCAAGTAACTAATTTTAATTACTGCTGCAAAAAGTTATAAAAAGATAAATGTAATTTACTTTCTTGTCGACTTCAATCGACTGTATGGGTCTTTTAGGACGAGCCAATTTCAACAAAAGTTGTTCGCGCACAAAGCACTTCGAAGCAAATGGTCGCCTATTTTTTCGGAATAGTTGAACATGTCACCACCATGCCATTACAGCAACATAGAACTATCAATTCTGAATGGTACATCACCATTTGTTTGCCAGAAGTGTTCGGAAAAATAAGGGAAACCAATCGAAGTAGACGAATCATTCTTCACCACGACAATGCAAGCTCTCACACATCGGCTCAAACAAGTGAATTTGTGAGCATTCAAAACATCGAATTGATCGATCCGCCGTACAGTCCTGATTTGGCACCCAATGATTTCTTCTTATTCCCGCAGATCAAAAATAAAATGCGAGGTAAACGGTTTTCGACGCTTGTTGAAGTGGTTGATGCGTTCAAATCAAACGTTTTGGAGGTACCTCAAACGGAGTGGAAAAAGTGGTTCTAAAATTAGTTCAAACGCACGCAAAAGTTTATTGATCTTTATGGAGAATATTTTGAAAAACAATAAAGCCATTTTCGATTATAAATATTTATTTTTACTTATCTATCTCAAAACTTAAGATTAAAGACCGCATCAATTCTGCTACCAATGTTAGAGTCAAATAACATCTCAGAACTGCATACCGATCTCTACAGAAGGGCGTCCAAAGAAGTGTAAGACGCAAGCGCAACTACATTAACACGCTTGCAGAAAAGGCAGAAAAAGGGGCCTACCGAGGAGACAGATGAGATTTACAAGATTGCCATAAACTGGCAGGAAAAACTCTTACAACACAATACCCTGTAAGAGATACCAATGAACTCCCTTCTTCTCACGGAGGAACATCAACTGCGGAGATGGAGAGAATATTTTGTTGAAGTCCTAAACAATACCTTCATACCGTCGAATACCTATTCACATGGGCCTGAACATCCACCGGCTTCGACAAACTTGGAATATCAGTAAAACTAATTAAGGCGGATCCCATTGCTGCCGCTGATATTCATTTTCCCGTAATCCAGGAATGTTGGAAAACCAAGACCTACTCCACTAAATGGAAAATAGGCGTAATTGCGAAGATTCCCAAAAAAGGCGACCTGAGGAGTTGTAGCAGTAGGCGCGATATCTGACTTTTAACTGCAGTCTCCAAATTGATGTCAAAAATCATCTGAATGCGAATCAGGCAAACGATGGAGCGCATTCTTAGCGATGAACTGGCAGGCGGTTTCTCCTGCAGCGATCACATCAACACCCTCCGAATTATCATCCAGCAATCCGCCGAATGGAGGTCACCCTTACATCTTATGTTTGTCGATTTTAAGAAGGCATTTAACAGCGTTGATCTCGAATATATATGGACATTCTACATAAGAGAGGCATCATTGAAAAAATTATCACCATCATAAAGGAATCCTATGCAGGAGCCCAATGTCACTACCTACACAAGGGAAAACTGTCGGAGCCCTTCTAAGTGCTGAATGGAGGGACCCAAGGATACATACTTTTACCTTTGCTTTTCTTGATCGTCATTAATGACGTATTGTGCAGCGCCCTAGATGACCACCAATCGCCATGGGTTAGCGGGAAACTTTTGTTTCCTATCCAACAAACGGAGCGCAAATGTACGAACCCCTGAGCACAGAAGGTCGCAGAGCAGGGCTTAAGATCAATGCTGCTAAAACCAAGCTTATGAGCTTGGACTCCAATGACAACATGAAATTTATCTGGAGAAGCAGGAAATATAGCAAGTGGATACAGGATCGCAAGAATAAGGCTCGAGTTGCAGTTAATACTCATGCTGAGATCTGGCGCAATAACAAAATCTCTAGACATACAGAACTTCGGATCTTCGAGCCGAACTGTTCTCTTGTACGGCTGTTCAACATGGAAAGTGAGCTGTCAAATAACGTCTTTGTCAACCGCCGTCTCCAGCGGATCCTTAACATCCATTGGCCGGAGGTCATTATCAACGAAGACCTACACACACTTGCAGGCCAAGACGAAATAAACACCACAGGCGCAAGTCGCAATTGATAGGCCACACAATAAGAAAAGAGCCAAACAACATCGCACAGCAGGCTCTAGGTTGGAATCCCCACTGGATTCAAGGAAGACGCCAACTTGGATGACCGCGCAAGACATGGAGAAGATCCGTTGAGAGGAAAGGTACCCAGATCAACAAATCGTGACCACAGTTGAAGCCGTTGCAGCAAAATCGGACCAGGTGGAGAGTTGGTGTAATGCCACACAAGGAGTTAAAGGAACCAGAGAGAGAGTGAAAAGATTTTTTGCACAACTTTTGCACATTTTGCACATTTTCGCAGCAAGACTGTACAAAAATTGAAATGCACTAAGAGACAACCGATCGAAACAATACTTGATGAAATGCCAGTAGTAACTGGTCAATTACTAGATCCTTAAATAAGGTGCCTATTGCTGACCACCTTAAAATATCTACTTACCACTTACCTAAATTTATTTGAAATCTTAGAACTATTAGTTCAGCACTAAAACAAATCAAGAGAACTTCAAAAGTTTCCCGGAAGTAATCCATGTTTGCATTCTAAATTCAGCCCGATCAAAAGAAAACTGAAATGTACTCTATTTGGCAAAAACACCTATAATCTCGATGATATGACATTGTTCGTCTAACGGTATAATCAGTTCATTGAGGATAAGTCGACGTATTAGTTGCCACAGTAAAGGCAATGATTAGGTTGCCCAATAGCTTAACATTTTAGTTTTATTACAAAATGGTCAACTAATGGTGCATTCGCCCTATTCTAAAGAGAGTTGATACTCGACAGAAATTCAAAGCACCCACCAATTCTCAATATCAATAAATTCTCCAAAAAAGACGTAATTCTTGAAAGAGAATAAATATCCTTAACCAACTCTTGCAATCTGGAGATAACTTCAAGCAGCTTCATTTTATCTTGTGCTCCCAATGAAACTCAGTAGAGCCCTCCATCAACACGCTTTGTCTTTAGTCTTCTACTTATCGATAAATTGCCTGCCATTTAAGGCAAAGAGCACCGATATTTCCTGGACAATTAATCACCTATGAGAAGGAAACCTACGGCAGTTACAATAACTAATTACATCTGCACTTATCGGTGATAGCAGTGTGATCAGACACAGAATAAATGGATAGATATCAACGAGCTCCAACACATCAAAGGTCATATCTCTTTGAATGGAACCCCTTTTTATGTGGGTTCAATACCATGCCATTCAACTGCCAACAAAAGCGAGTAAGAGGAAAAATGTTTCATCAGACAATGTAATGTCGGGACCAATGGCACTTATTTGATTTTTCAATTTCGATGTGATTCGGTTAATAGTTTTGCGCCATTTCGTTTAGGTTCCACTTTCTGCTTATCTACCTGATGGGCTAAATTTGGTCAATCACAAAGGACAAAGGATTTATGTTTGCAAAATGAATCCCAAAAAAAAAGATGTTTAACAATTAACCGCGCTGACTCTGACTTAAGCGAACAGGCCACAAAAATGTGATGGATTGTCTTAGCTGGCTGGAGCCAACATTAATCTCTCGAAAATTAATTACAGCTGACTACTCCGCACAAGGATGTTGTAGTAGTCCTGCAGTGGTAGAGCTGATGATGAAAATCCACTTCTCTCTGAAGAAACCTATCAGCAAAGTTAAATAGTGGCCGCAGCTGCATTATTTTGTCGTTATCATCCACAATGGGTTAGCACTTGATAACTACTATTGCTTGTCGGGATTGTCTGGACTGCTAAAAGTTGAAATCATTTATCTTGGGGAGCTTTTGTATTTTGAGTCATCTGCGGTTCTGGAGGAGATGTATGATGTTGCGGTTAACAAAGGTTTCGAGCTGTTTTTTAATTTGAAATTTAATGACAGCAATGAGTTTCAGGAATCACTGGCAGTACAAGAGTCGAGCAGCGAGGATGAATAGAGTGAAGTAGAGGATGAAAATAATGATGGAATGACTTAGAGTTGGAAGCATGACATTGTCAGCGTCAATATTTTTTTAGATACAAAGTGAAGTTGCGATTAGATTCAGCGTTTGTGTATTGTGCTGGTGACGGGAAAAGTGCACTTATTTTATGTGATGCACAGTCGGTAGAGATATCAAAATAATTTCCTTAATTTAACTGTTTGGGATCAGGTGGTGTCACGAGTTTTAGTGAAAGAATTAATTGATAACAAATAGGTCAATTTAGCCTAGGTAGACCTCTTTCACGTTATTAGTTATATTCTTGCGGATTCGTACTTTTTTATTAAGGATCCAAGAATATAGTTCCCATTATGTGTAGGTAGTCAAAAGCTTGCGATTAGCTTTAAAAAAAATTAAGATGTGTTTTGAAGCATTTTCTTGGCAATTACTAAGAATATGAGCTTGTATTTATAGACGCCTGGATCAACGATGTACGCCTAGATAATGACGTTCTGAAGAAAATCGATAACATCATGTAGAGGAAGTTCATCTCGCATTGGGATCTCGAGAATGACGATCTGAAGTAGGACTACGTAATTAGCATGTATCAGACCTGTACAACGAATATGAATACTTTTTAGAGAGCAATACTATGGCTGTCCACAGAGGCTGGGTGTCAAATTAGACAGATTTTTAATATTCATTTTGCGGGAGGTTTTGAGCTGTCTAAGGTTTATGACGCGTGAGAAGATCCATGTAAAAATTAAAGTTAATACATTTATTCAGCATTCTTTATTTTTAGCATATATTTATCAATGCTACGGTAGACCACTGAAGAAAGGGAGAGATATCAGGCATACATACAATATCGCAGCTCTCCATATGCTGCTTTCACGATAAATGTGTAATTCTGTTAACTGGATGGCGGTGTCGGTATTGCAGACGGATGACATGCACCGTTTTGAACGGGATGGCCAATAGGCTACAACTGTAAAAGGTCGTAAACTAGCAAGACTAACACAACAGAAGGTATCTGGGAAGATGGGGTATGACTACTAGAGGCCAGTATAGATCGACAAAAATTTCATTTTACAAAATGGAGCGGAATTGAGCTCCCAGACCGCTATATAGAGAGATCCTTACTCGGCTACATGCGTGGCACAAAGGTTCCATGGTTACATTGTGATTCTTGCTTTTATATTCTCCCGAGATACATAAATCTGCCCCCACCAAGCAGATATTATTCTGACTGAGACACCGTACGACGGAGATTTGAACGAAAAACCAGTTTTATCAGTTTGTGTACTTATTCACAGCCTACTCGAGATGCAAGTCCGGAAGCTGACATTAACAGCTGAGCATTGGTGGTGTAAACAAACCACAGTAGACATAAGGAAAAGTTTGGGGAATTGTACTTTCTCGTAGTATTTCTCACAATATATTTAAAGTCTGAAATTGAATTTTACTTGAGGTTAACCTACAAATGTTCTGAACATGTGAACGCGATAAAAAGTGTCTCCCTTATACAATTTTTATGTGTTTTAAAGGGGAAACGCTCCTTTTATTGAAGTATTGAGCTTAAAATGCGTCAATGACATCAGCGTTTCTCTTTGGTTTTTATTACGAGAGTGTACCGTTTTATTTGTGTGTTCAAGGATTGGTTAATCTGTGGTACAACAAAAATGAAATAATTATAAAACGCTTGGTGGTGAAATGGCCGAATTGTCATGTTTTCCTGGCTTGTATCTAGAGTAGGCTGTGGCTTATTGAGTGAGTTCTTTTATCAATGCTATAAATAGCGAAGAACTGATTGTGCGGGAAATTTTTATAAAACCACAGTGTCACTGCAACAATCTTAAAGACCAAGCGCTCATATTGCAGTTATAAGCTCAATTCTGACCTTCAACCTAGAGATCTATGGGAGAATCTATTTTTGCTTAAGAGAAATAAAGTACTTTACGCACGTTGGGAGCTTCTTTTTAAGAGTGTAAGATTACTGTGGCACGGTTTACCGACCTTGCTCTCCGGACACTAGCCTGGAACCGTTTTGCACATTATCTAACGGTAGGTCTTTTTCTTTCCTGTCATACAACCATCCCGCCTGATGGTCCAGATGATTTTTCTGGATAAGGACGCCTTCTAGATACCTGACTATGCTGCTCCAGGTTTCTTCTTTGGCTATGATGCCCTGAACTATAGTGTCCTGAACTGGGTAAACTCTCAGCGCTCCCCTCTCGTGAGCCCTTCTCCAGCACTCAAAGAAATCGGTACGCCGATGACACTGCTTTCCCCAACTGGTTGAAATACGAGTGGAAGTACCCATGGCCGCTACTTTTCCATGCCCTTTGTCCATCCAGGAGCCTCGCTTTCCATTCTTCTCTGTTCTCCTCGTTCCAGAAAAATCTATGCTACTGGTTATTTGAAACCAACGGAACCGCCAAATAACAGCTCGCTAAGATGCCAACGTTCAAGTATCTCACTTGTCTCTTATTTAAATATTCTACTAGCTGCATATGGCCGGTGTTGCTTCGACTTTAGGTATCTACCGCTAGGGATGCTAGGCGTGACCGATCCGCTCAGTATGTAATGACATCGGCGACCTCGGAAACTACGAATTCGACACAAATTCGATTGCATGTCAATACCTTTTCACTATCAACAGGGTGCTTGGGGAGTCTTACCCCACGTTTATATAATTTCTATTGTAAGTCTGGGTAATATTTAATATTAGAGATTCCACTATATATCCCTGCGGAACATTAGAAGTGAACAACAGCTTTTCAAAAAGCAATTATTGTATTCGATTTAGGAAAATATTTCAGTTGCTCTCTTTTTGAAAAGAACCTTCCAATGGTATTTTAATAAATTTTGATATATCCAAGACAGAACGGTCCGGAACGTCAGCACCGTCTACCTTCACTTTATTTGTTTTCTCTAAATAAAGAGAAGAGAAATATAGTATCCTTAAAATTTAAGTTACGTTAATATAAAGAACACATATAATAGGCAGTCCTAACATATAAAAATTTAAATAAAACTGTTAATGAATACATAACACCTTTCCTATCATTAAGGACATCTCCTACATCGAGCTTCTGCTCCTGTTCAGTTTTATGCACTATCTCCTTAAAGTCACGAACAGACGAACAGCTTTGTCCACTGAAAAGTCACGAATGTCAAACAGTCATCCGTTGCTGGGTAGATTAATTTATGACCAGAATCGTGTCTTAACCATCGACACCAACCACATTCCTTTCCTGTCACATTTAATTAAAAGTTGTAACCTAGAACAAAGTCAAATCGGATAAGGCACATTACTACCACGGGCAGAAGGTATTTCAAACCGTCTGACTCTATTGCATGTCTTCATTCAACAGCACGAAATGTTGCACCTTTGAATGCAATTAGAAAAAGTGCACTCCAGCTGCAGTTTCATTTGCAGACATTTCCAACATTGTATATGGGCATCGCGTTTTAATTCTATTTTGTAATGAAAAATAAAAGAGATTTTATTTAGTCGCTCGATTTACAAGTGGAGAACGTTTGTAGTGTTAAAACACGTTTTTTAACCATTCGCTCTTGATAACGAATATCCTGGGTGATGGTGGTTATGAAAAAAGCCTTGCAAAATCTATTACAAGACAGGTGTAATTTGTCTTCCAAAAATAACGCTGTTTTTTGCATTTATCGTTTGAGTAAACGCCTTAGTTGCTTCACTTCACTTAATTGTTTTTTATAAATAAAGTTTTATTAATAACTTCTGGCAAGAATAGCACAAAGGACTCGAGAAATAAGTCAATGCCAAGTCAAAATCAGAAAACCATTTATGTCGCTATAAAGAACCAAACGACAGCTCAACCATCTGATCCCCATTCTGCCCACTGACCTAGTATTTTTCCAATTTCTTCGAATACAGAATGAATCGGGAAATCACTGCACCGACAAATTCTAAAAATTATTTCTTACGCTTGAGGTCAAGACCTTTCCAAAATGCCAGATTACGAAACGACACCAACAACATATTCATTGAATTGAATCACCTTTAAAATTGATATTTTACCTAAACTCAGAAACAAAAAGTTTGCCATCGGTGTCAAGGTCTCTTCATCCCCTCCATATAGGATTTTTTCTTACTTTAAAGAAACACAGCTTTGCGAGAAATTGAACGAATTTTATTGTCGCGTGTTACATAATCGTTGCCAGAAAGAGTTGTGGAAAATGTTTGTTTAAGGACAAGGATTGGGTAGAGGAAAGCGGAAGTGGATAAATACAAAACAAGATTTTCCCCTTATTTTTTATCATCTTTTCTGAGAAATTGGCTTAAATTTCAGACATCTTTTTTTTGAAATATGCACGAGTGTCTTGTGGCAGTTACACGTCGTTTTTGTTAAATGGGTGGGGGTAATATATGTTTACAATGCAAGAAATTTAATAAACACGGAAGAGCTGGCTTATGTTTGATGTAATTTGTAGACTGTTAACAGAGCAATTTTGTAAGTCGGAAAGCATTCTTCCGTATACATTTTTTTTCGCTGCTTACGCCTGTACACAGAGGTACTGGATCTTTTGTAGAAACTCTAACTCTGGAAAAGATTATAATTAAAGTTAACAGAGAAATTGATAACCACCTCGATTCTCCTAATTCTTATTAAATTCGTGTCTAAATATAAATTAGTTAAGATATAAAAAATTTAAGAACATAACAATGGAGAAACGTTTTACGCCGTATGGCTTCTACATAATCACACCGCTTCTACATAATCACACCTCTATTCTGGGTTTGCTAACAAAACGAATTCTTAATAATTATTTACCAAAATTACATTCCCTCATGCCGTTAGCAGAACATGTTAAAATGAAATCTAAGCCATCGAATAGTTTATCTTCTTAAATAACTAAAAACGAAGGAAATACTGGACGATTAAGAGTCCCATGCGCCGGATCAGATAAGCAGATCACAATCAACTAGGAACGCATCATCAGCTACAGTTCGTCGATTTAACCTTCTGAAATAATACATTCCTAGTTGAATGCAAGCCTTCAGATCTTCTAATCATTTTGTTTTATTGCAAAATATACACTTTAAAAGAAATTTGTTAAGAGCTATGATAAATCTATATCTGGTCAGCATAAAAATGTTCCCCTTATATCAGTAACATTTTGTGTGAGATCATTTACAAATAAGCGCAAAAATAACCGGCCTAAGACTGACCCCTACGGAACACCCCCTGATACTTCCAAAAAAGTTAAGAACTTGAAAGAAGTATTCTAAATTTAATGTTTAACACAACCAAAGACTTTTCAAAAAAGTGGCAATTCAGCTCTCAAATCCAAAGTAGAGCTATCTCACATCTATTAAGGTCTAATAGTTCAGGAAAATTAGCAACAATTTCTCCAAATTTGGAAAAAATTAAATACAGGTTAATTATTTAGAGATAGCTTAGTTGTTGTGTTTTAATTGTTCGCCGCGCGAGTAATTACGCGGAGTCAAAGGTCACTAAATACAGGTTTTCACAAATATCTCGATAACGGTGGACTTTTCGACAATAAAGGTCCAGTAGTAAATTGCAGCTGAGTCAGTTCTGTACGAAAAAACGTTCACAGATACTTTTCCGTAAGAGTGATTATCCGTGAGATAAAGCGCACTAAAGGATCGCGAGTATTGCGCTACTCACTGTATGTACTCTCTACCGCGCCTCACCTAAGAGGTTGAGTACTAGGATAGGGTTTTTTATTACGTGGTATCCAAAGTAGAACTAATACACGGTCATTGATGTTGATATTTAGTTTTATGGTCCTGAAGTCTGATTTCCATCTTCTAAATCCAAATCCACAGTCCTTAAATTTTGTTCTAATAAGGACGATGTATCTACATCGACTTTCAAACCTGACTCTTCAGTCTTTCGGCTAGGCAATGACTAACTCTGCAAAGATACTGTAACCAAAAGATGCCCCAATAAGGTGAATGTCAAGCCTATATATTATTTTTAGTCTACGCTTCCTTTTGGCAATTTATTGAGCACCAAAGACAATAGATTCAATAGATTTGTTAAGATATTCACTTCTTACTAAATATACGCGACTCAATAAACCTGTACAACTAGATTCTATTCCTGCAATGTCTGTTGCTGCTCAGAAGCACTTTTATCGCATTTATTATCAAATTCAAACCTGAATTGGATATCATACAATTGATAGGGATCACTGGGGATGGACATTGAAAAATATTATTTTAGAACCATTAACAACCCTACTCCAGGCTCCCCTGATACACTACTAAATACGATTTTTTATAATTGTAGTCGCGGATGTGGTTCTAAATGTGGATGTCGTAAAGTAGGATTTAATTGCTCGATAATTTGAAGCCACTGTCATGGTCAAACATGCTTAAATATTACTTTCAAAAACGAAGAAGAAATGAATGATGATATGTTTTAGAAAAAATTTTAGATACTGAATAGTCAGATTTGAAAGGCCATGTAGATTTGTAGGATTTATAAAATGAAGATAAAAATGCAGGGCCATCAAGCTAAAGATCAACTACAATGACCACAGATTAGGCCTACCGGGGATACCATGTAGTTAAAAAAAAATACACAAAACTTCTTAGGTGATGCGGAAGAAAGTGTATACAGTGAGTAGCGCTTTATCTCACGAATAATTACTCTTACGGAAAAGTATATCCGAAGCGTTTTAGTAAAGAATTGACTCAGCTGCACCTTAACAGCTACACCTTTATTGTCGAAAAGTCCTTTGACCCCGAGTAATTAATCGCGCGGCTCCGGACGGATTTAAGGAAGATTTTTTCCTTGATACATCTGCAAAAATCGATCTTTTTTCTGTATATAAGTACAATTCATCCTGAAAAATGATGTTTTGAAATTCGATCGTTTTCGGTACTTTAAACGCGTTTAAATTCGGTCCCTTCTGAGTACACACGTTGCAAAACTTCAAAAGCGTTTTTCTCGAAAACCGGTTTTCGAAAATGGCTCACGCTTTCCTGATTAATGTATTTGATTGATCGACTTGAAAATGTGTCCAGATACTCGGAAAACATCCAGTCATGGAATGACGTACAATTTTTCGAGGAGGGTGCAGCGATGAGAGCTGTCTGCCTTTCAGACCTCTTTTCGCGGAGCCCCGACGGCCGGTTTTTTTATATTTGTTATTAGAAAAAAATATATTTCCATAACATAAATTCTAAATAAGAACTTTAAAAAACCGCAGTCGTCTATATTTATTCGTTTTCCCACAAAAAATAAAAATATGAACACCTTAAAAATGGTGCTCCAAGGTAGAAGTCTCCCTCATGTTATCCCACATCTGTGGTCTCTAAATTTCTTGATACGATCGCTTCCTCTGGTTTGTACCAAATGAGTGATGTAAAGAACTTTATGGGAAGGCAGTTGGAGCTTGTGTTCTCTTCTGATTCAACTTACACTATAGTTGAATTAGCTTCTGATCAGTTATCTGCTATTGATAGTTTTCATCCGCCCATCTTTGTCTCCTTCTGTTACGATGGTACTAGTATTGCGGATCCCAATCTCGAACACCATGCTTATGACTTTAGGAGATCGAACTTCTCTGCGATAACGTCTAATCTCCTTTCAGTCGATTTTTAGGCATTACTGAATAATAATGATATTGACGTCTGCGCCTCATTATTTTATAACAAGATATATGATCTGCTCAATTAATTCGATGAATTCCAGTGACATTTCCAGGGCCATTTGAAAGTAGCTACTCTAAACTGTGGATTGGGATAATTTTCCAGGCTGGAAATTGCGCATTGAATGAAAACTGACTCATCAACGAACCGCTTCTAGGAGATACAAAAAGCGTTCCAGTTCCGTCAAATGGAGATACTTTCCAGTGAAACCTTCCAAACTAATTGCTTTTGGCGTCCTCTATCGAATGAGACACCTTTCATTCGATTTCGCAACAAAAAATTTTTTTCACCAAAAAAAACATGGGCTATAGAACGTGATTTTTGTCGATTTTGAGTGAAATTTTTTTTGCAAAGATTTTGATGCCATCCGAAAGAACATGTCAAAAATGGTGGGCTCATTTTATAAATGGTGACAAATTTATGTCTCTAAAATATGAAAATTGTCATGAAAATTATTTGATTTTTCATATATGATGACATTTTTGTAAGTTCTCGTAAATAGCTTTAAAATGCATAATGCATAGCGTTTCATGATAATTTTCATATTCTAGGGACATATATTTGTCACCATTTATAAAATGAGGTAACATTTTTTATCATAACTATATGAAAAAATTTCATAAAAATTTTTTTACTCTATTTTAGCATAGAAAGCGCTTTAAAGCAATTTTTACAAAAACACAAAAAAATTTGCATGTACATATCGAATCATAAGGTTCAGACTTATTTTCATATGTGATGATTGTATTAGTTTAGCTAGTTGGTTCCCCAGAACCATTGTATGGACTGTTGTCTGGATCAAGTGTTTCAGTAATGCTTGTAAAAAATATTCTCTAGGCACGACTGTGATCGATTTTATAGAAATATAGAGATGATCTTATATAGTCAAATTATATATGAGAAAATTTCTGATTTCAAAATACGTTTCTCTTTGATTTGCTAAAACTAGTTGGTTTTCCCGAGCCCTGGAACCTGGAAACATGGTAAAATGACGAAAAACCGTTGCAATGGCCTCATTTCCAGTCAATTTTCAGAATGCTCAAACTTAATTAATTCGATGAACTCCAGTGAAATTTCCAGGGCCATTTGAAAGTAGATACTCTAAACCAGTGATGGGCAAACTCACACTACTTAATTTGAGGAATGCTTAAAAGCTTCAGAAGCATTTTGTACTGTTTGTTTAATTTAGAACCTTAATATGTTTGCAAAAGGTTGTATATCTTAAGATATTGTATAATTGCTTACAAAACTACTTAAATATGACAATTTCTTTCTTCTAAAAAGCTCACTTGCCCGCGGGCATAGGTTTGGACATCACTGCTCTAAACTGTGGATTGGGATAATTTTCCAGGGTGGAAATTGAGCATTGAATGAAAACTGACTCATCAACGAACCGCTTCTAGGAAATACAAAAAGCGTTCCAGTTCCGTCAAATGGAGATACTTTCCAGTGAAACCTTCCAAAGCTTTTGGCGTCCTCTATCGAATGAGACCCTACTCATTTGATTTCGTAACAAAAAATTTTTTTCACCACAAAAATCATAATGCCGAACTCCACAGTCTTAGGAACAGGAAGAACCAACTCTGGAAAAATTACTTGGGTCGTAAAAGCGCAATAGCGTATTCTGACTTTGTGACCTGTTATGAAAGATGTAAGGCACTATCCTCTTCCCTCTATAATGAATACCTACTTAGTGCACATATACCCCTCGCAATTTCTTTAAATTCGTTAATATAAAATAGAAATCGGAGAACTATCCATCTACGATGTGGTATGAGGGGTTTTCTAGTAATGACGTGTCCGAACATAGCAAACAATTTTGCTTCATACTTTGAGAGTGCCTTTTCTTCGGGTAACTTTGAGCCATGTGCGAATAATTTTGATCATATTTTGGATCGTCCCGCTTCACTCGATTGTTTGCCGTTTATATCACGGGATCATATTTCGGAAAAAATCGATGAACTCAAATCGGACTTTTCCTCTGGTCCTGACGGCATCCCTCCAGTCTTCGTCACGTCCTGTTCCGAATCCCTTCTTACTCCATTGGCGATTCTCTTCAATAGGTCCCTTCAATTTGGTAAATTTCCTACATTGTGGAAGTGTTCTGTTATAGTCCCTGTTCATAAAAAAGGCCGTAAGAATATTATAACCAATTATAGACTTATCGCAAAGTTATATTGCATACCTAAATTGTTTGAATCAATGGTGTATTCGCAGCTTATGGATCGTTTTATTGGCTTGATCTCTCCCAATTAGCACGGGTTTTTGCCCGGTAGATCAACGACTGCTAACTTACTTGAATTTACCTCCCACATTATTTCTGGCTTCCAGCGAGGTATGCAAACTGACTGCATATACACGAATTTCAGTAAAGCATTTGATAAACTCACTCACTCTCTAATTATATTTAAACTCGGGAGGCTGGGTTTCCCCCCCTGTTCTTCTCGACTGGGTTTCATCCTATCTAAGAGACATGTCTTACCGTGTGTACATTAGAGTACGAGATCAGACGGACAATGTCGTCAATGGCAAGAACGAATAGTAGAGGACCGAGATGAGTGCCTTGTGGTACACCAGATGAAGCCTTGACGATTCTAGAGTGTGTCGCTCCGCGGCTCTACCTCTAGAATCGTCAAGGCTTCATCTGGTGTACCACAAGGCACTCATCTCGGTCCTCTACTATTCGTTCTTGCCATTGACGACATTGTCCGTCTGATCTCGTACTCTAATGTTCTAATCCACGCTGATGACATGATCTCTGATTCTCTTATATTAAGGATGGTGGTGACGCCGCCCTTATTCAAAAGGACTTAGATACGTTTCTGGCGGGGTGCCAGACTCTGAGCTTGCTACCTGCTGTGTGGTTTACGTCAGTCTCGTGATCTGAGGCCACACTTGAAACGAGAAAATATACCTGCTTAAGGTGCTCCAGTGGTTTCCTTTGAGTTTCCGTGAAGCTGCCAACATTCCTCTTCATGAGCGCTACTCCATTGAAGACGTCATTGGCCTTTATACCTTTTGAGGGTGAGCTGCTTCCAGCAATGATTCAATGCATTCGTAGTGTGTTCTCCAAGAGTATTTGTGCCACTGCTTGGTATGCTTACACCTGAATTTTGAGAAATGTGAAGCTATGACTTTCTCCAGGAGTCCTAATCTCCAAGTTTATGATTAGAACTTTGCAAGGAATGGTCTCCGTCGCATGCTGTCCGTAACTGACCTTGGGGTATAACTTGAAAGGAAGCTTGATTTTACCCTGCATATTAACTATATCGTGTCTAGAGGCAGTTTAATCTTGGGATTTGTTAAGCGATGGTCTAGAGAGTTCTCGGAATTTCCAACATTGATGCATTTGTACTGCTCCTTAGTTAGACCTATTCTTGAGTGTGCATCTCAGGTCTGGTCGCCGTACTACGCTGTTCATTCCAAGCGTATCGAATCGGTGCAGCGTAATTTTCTTAGATTTGCGCTTAGAAGGCTCCCATGGGACGATCCATTTAGACTCCCGCCCTATACCGATCGCCTACAATTGCTCGGTTTGCCCTCGCTTGAGAAAAGGTGCAAAGTCGCTGACTTGGTGTTTATTCATCAGCTATTGAACTCTAATATAGACTCAGGCTCGCTTGTTATCAGGGTTTCTTTCAGACAGTCCCAACATAACCTTCGAAGACCGCCTTTGTTGCATGTTGAACCATCCAGATCAAATTATGGCATGCAAGAACCAATTAATCGTTTATGTAGGGCTGCTAATTCTTGTCCTAATTTTGATTTAAGTCTTAGTAAGGTGCTGTTTAAGAGCTATCTATTTTCTGTGCTCCCGTGGCTCTCTGTTTGTATGGTGTGTTGCTGAGTTTTTCTTTGTTTTTTTCCTCTGCATGCTGGTGTGGGAGCCTCATTTCATCTTTTTGATGGAATAGGTGAAGTGTTTCTTGGCTCCTTGCCGAAGAAGTGCGCCTTCTGTGTTAGAAGGGTTAATTCTATAAAAAATGTAACTTGACACATTCCTTATGTCCTGGGTCCATATAAAGGATACTTTTTATCTCGGTAGTGTCTATTTACCACCCTCAAATTGCCGTGTAATTTCCGTGTATACGGAAGTACACGGAATGTATACGGAAAGTACAAATTTCACCAATTACACGGAACTACACGTAAGTACACGACAAGTGCAAATAGTCACTTCCATATTCACAGCCTGTTCTAGATACAAACCTGGCGGGAGGAGGGGAGGGGGCGGCAGTCCCCCAGTTAATAAAGCAACTAAAAGCCTGATTAATGCACCTCATCCTCCCAGAAAGTCTAATAAAGTTAAAGTTGTCTAGGGTTACTCATATGGGGGCAGTGCGACGAAATGTATATATTATGCCAAACCCAGTTAGTGTTAAAGACATTCGGAGACCCTAAGAAATCCAAATATGCAACAGTGTTTGAGTCCACATCTCCCCGCACAAGAGCTTTAGATATGGATTCATACCATTTGTTGTCGAAAGCCCCTTCTACATCTAGTGGAGCACGTAATGCTATTTTCTTAGCTAGAAGGTATTTTTAAATTTTGCTAACAAGGTAATCTCAAGCAACCTTTTTTCATTTATTCTCGTACTTTGTCGGCAAACTGAGCTCGGTGGAGCGGTGCTCCTGATATGAAGGTCTAACAATCTTTTCAAATGTTTTTAGCAAGGAGGAATTTAAGCTAATTGGTCTATAAGATTTAGGAAGCTCCTTTTGCCCTGGTTTGGGTGAACACCAAAACCACCTTCCTCCACGAAAGTGGTGTGTGTCCCAAAATGTAATTGGCTCTAAATATGTCGAGAATCGTTTCTAGATTTCATTAACTAACAATCTTTTCAAATGTTTTTAGCAAGAAGGAATTTAAGCTAATTGGTCTATAAGATTTAGGAAGCTCCTTTTGCCCTGGTTTGGGTGAACACCAAAACCACCTTCCTCCACGAAAGTGGTGTGTGTCCCAAAATGTAATTGGCTCTAAATATGTCGAGAATCGTTTCTAGATTTCATTAACTAACAATCTTTTCAAATGTTTTTAGCAAGAAGGAATTTAAGCTAATTGGTCTATAAGATTTAGGAAGCTCCTTTTGCCCTGGTTTGGGTGAACACCAAAACCACCTTCCTCCACGAAAGTGGTGTGTGTCCCAATATGTAATTGGCTCTAAATATGTCGAGAATCGTTTCTAGAAAATTATAAAGGAGAGCTGGAAAGATTCCGTCACCACCGGGATTGTTGAAACGAGGTGACAGCCCATTTAACCTATTTAATCCATCAAATATGACTCTGAGCTTGCTACCTGCTGTGTGGTTTACGTCAGTCTCGTGATCTGAGGCCACACTTGAAACGAGAAAATATACCTGCTTAAGGTGCTCCAGTGGTTTCCTTTGAGTTTCCGTGAAGCTGCCAACATTCCTCTTCATGAGCGCTACTCCATTGAAGACGTCATTGGCCTTTATACCTTTTGAGGGTGAGCTGCTTCCAGCAATGATTCAATGCATTCGTAGTGTGTTCTCCAAGAGTATTTGTGCCACTGCTTGGTATGCTTGGCTCTATGATCTTCTAACGTGATTAGAATACTTACTAACATGTGACTTGACGTAGGCTATCTTGAATATCTTACTAGTATGACTAACAATGACTGACTGACTGTACTGGCCGCTCTCGACAGACTGCTCGATGTAAGAGAATCAACCTACATATACTATACATATATATATATATAACAGTCACCAGCGGCATCACGATCTACAAGAGCCACCTGTAAGTGATCGCGGACCACTTAGCAGACTCTTCAAATCCTGTGTACTAGCCGGTGGCGGTACGAATATACCCTGCGTTCCCGGCTCTTTTAAGCGTCTTGCGCAGACACGGCCTCCTCTTGAGACCTGTTGCTCTTGCTAACTTCCACCTGCCTTATTGCTGCTAGAATGTCATATTCCGCCACTATGGCCGAATATTTTGCATTGTTCCCCTTGTCATGCTTGTTAGAGCACCGCTGGCTTCATTGTAAACAATCTTGCCTAGAAAGAAATTGGCCCTCAGATACTGTCTCTTGAGCGTATTCCCGGCAGACGTTCGGTTTCACAGGAAAACTATGGTTAGTACTCGCCGATCCACAAGCTTCTGTAATGGTCTGACTGGACACTAAAAGCTTGTCTTCCGACAAAAGGGTCATCTCTGAGAAGATCGGAATTGTTTCTTTGTTTTTTTTTAAACAAATTGACTCATTGTTGGTCCCACGAGTAAGTCCGGAAGGGTTGGATCTACTCCGGCAGGGCCGACATACCGGGGTAAGGTACTAATACAACTGACCTTGCCAGGGCACCGGAGGGTACTTGTTGGAGACTGATTTAGCCTCCAGCCATTCATTCTTAGGTACGGATTGATGTACTGTACGCTCATTCCACCACTGAAATTAGGCACCACTGAGTTAGGCACCACTGAGTTAGGCACCACTGAGTTAGGCACCACTGAGTTAGGCAAAAAATTCAAATATACCAAAGAAATAGATTTAAGGGTACAACCAACTTATCTCCATCAAAGTAGATTTCCTGTAAACTAGAACCTCAAAGGCGGTTACTTCACCTGCAAACGTAATTATAATTGACTTTTGCGTCATTTACTTAACCCAACCAAAACGCAAAAAAATGGTTTTACATGACTCGAAATAATCGACACTAATGGAGTGGCCCAAATAAATACAGAAGCGAATCTAAATAATCTCGCCCAGACCTCAATAATTCAAGTCAATTTAATTGCGCTTTAAATATCAGTTCCATCGAAACGAGTGGTGGTCATTAACGCAAAATAATTTATTGCATAACTTTAACAAACACAATCTTTCTCGTGCTAAATCTTTTATGAAGCAATTACTGCTGTTCGTTGGTAAATTGATTAAACTTTACACGTGAGGTAATCTTCTGTTGAGTTCATTAACATTTTAGCAAGGTAAGAGAGTGGTCACGGTGCCCCCAGCCTTCCTCCTCTCATTATTGCCACCAGTACAACCTATTTTGAACTTACTCATTATTTCTTAAAGTTAATATGCAAATCACTCAATGAATGGCTCTAACTGCATAATTACATAGATGCATGTCTGCATGCATACCTTTATTCGTTCTTGTTTAAACTTTCTGGATTCCCCTTTGGCCGCTTGAGAGCTCCTATAACGAGATGGTATCATCTATCGGTGTCAGCCACCACAGTACCGTATATTGCGATGCAAAAGCCAACCTTAAACAATCAACGATGCCGCGTATAGTTTGCAATCCATTTTGTTAAGGTGCCAATGAATACATTTAAGGTGCATGGATATGTCAGTAAAATATGCTCGCGGTACTTAGGTGACTATCAATTTTATTGGCATAATCGCCATGATTGAGGATCCATGGGAATTATGATCATTAGAGATAGGGTTTAGCTTATTGGTCTTAAGAAAATTAATTGTAGACAGTGTGGTCTAGTAAGTAATAAGTGCTCGTTTGAAGAGGTTCAAAAGGTTCATAATAATAATGATTGATTGACATATGCTGTTTTTTAGAGGTCTCTCCCATTCTTCTTTAACGTTTACAAAGATTATATTTTACAATCTCCCAAAGAATTTCAATTCATTCAGAGGATTGCGCTAGTAATCCAAAAGCCAAACTAACTACACTATTCCACAACCAACCCTTCAACAAGTGTTCTTTAGGTCATTTCCATGTTGAAACGACCATAGCAAAGGCATATGTTTATCAGCATTGGGAAGTATTCGGTTCTTCTAAGCATGTATGATATCTTTAATTTTAAGAAGAAGTCCAACGCGAAAATTTAAATGGTATACCTACCCGTTATGAATATTATACGATTAGCTCTTGTATACTTTTTGTCGATTTTTTTGAATGAGTAATATGTATATGAGTTAGATAAATCTAGCATTCCATCATATTAGGAGAGCGTCTGAACTATTTATATAACGGTCTTCTTGTAAGTCTTAACCCCCCCCCCCCCCCCCCACCACAGGAAGGTTTATAAAATTTTCTAAACTTCTTGATTAGGAAGAATTTGACTGAAATACTAAAAAAATAACCTAAAATGTATATGACCATATTTTTTAATTGCATATATATAATTATATCATATTTGATGTACATCCATTTGTTGATAGTTTTCTTTTTATAGCCCGGCAGGCTTCACCCGTTCACGTCTTCAACCCCTATTTGTTTGAATGTGTATAACTACATATAGGACGTTTCGCGTCTAACGGAACAGAGTTGCGACCAAAATTGTAGTGGACGAAAAAATGTTTTATTGTCTCAAAAATTAGGATGGATGTTTAAGATTATATATGGCGTTTTTTCGAATTTCAACATGGCGACTACAAAATGGCAGATTAATATTTATAGAATTAACCCTTCTATCTCAGAAGGCGCACTTCTTAGGCAGAAGCCTAGAATCAATTGACCTATTCGTCAGAATATAACAATATATTGAGCCGAATTAGACTCCCACACCAGAATGCAAAACATGCCCACACACAACAATCAGGAAATCATTCGTAAGGGTCAGGTAAAAAACAGGACACATATTCACGGCTCTACACATGCGATTTATAGGCTCATGCACCATAGTCAGACCGAACATGCACCATAGTCAGAATGAACAACATGCAGTTAATGCAATCTCCTTAAGCTATACGGTGTATGTCTATAAGAAACCATACTTGCGAGAGCGCAAGAATCTATGTTTAAATTCAAAAGCTGGTGAATAAAAACTAGGTCAGCAACTCTACGTCGTTCTTCCAACGAATGCAAATTAAGCAACCGGAGACGATCCACATAAGGAGGAAGCCTGAGTGGATCATTCCACGGAAGGTCTCTTAGTGCGAACCTAACAAAATTCCGCTGCACCGACTCAATGCGTCTAGAATGAAGAGCATAGGAGGGAGACCAAACCTGAGATGCATACTCGAGAATTGGCCTAACCAAAGAAAAGAATAAGTAAATTAAGGTCTTCCGATCAGAAAATTCCCTTACGTAACCCAGAACTGAATTACTCTTAGAAACAATGCAGTTAATGTGCAGAGTGAAATCAAGTTTATGGTCAAGCTTCAGACCAAGGTCAGTAACGGACTGCACGCGACAGATAATAGTTTCCGCAAAGGTATAATCAAAGACGAGCTGATTTTGGTTCCTAGAGAATGACACAACCTCACATTTATCCAAGTTAAGCTGCAGGCTATTACATCCACACGAGTGCCTGAAGGTATTTAAATCATCCTGAATGCAGGAAGAATCATAACTGTTTCTAACGCAAGAGAAAATCTTCATATCATCTGCGTAGATTAAAACTTTGGAGTGCTGAATCAGAGGAACAATGTCGTCAATGGCAAGAATGAACAGCAACGGCCTCAGATGGCTACCCTGCGGTACGGCAGATGAAGCCCTAACGATTCTGGATAAAGTATTACGGAAAGATACTCGGTATGTCCTATCTTTTAAGTAAGAGCAAATCCAGCGAGCAATAAAGGCGGAAAACCCAACTTTTTAAGTTTAAGCATAATCATAGAGTGAGGTAGCTCATCAAATACCTTGACGCAGTCGGCCTGGAGACCTTGTTGGAAGGCAGAGATTATTTGGGATGTAAATTCAAGCAGGTTAGTTGTCGTCGACCTACCCGGCAGAAAGCCATGTTGATTAGATGAAATTATCCCCTTACACTGCCCAACAAGCTGTGAATATATATCAGATTCGAACAACTTGGGTATGCAGGAAAACTTCGCGATTAGCCTATAGTTTGTTACTAAGTTTATATGCCCCTTTTTATAAACAGGAATTATAAAGGAGCTCTTTCATAACGTAGGAAATCTACCGGCCTGAAGAGATTTGTTGAAGATGAGTTCCAGTGGAGTGAGTAAGGCATCAGAACAGGATCTCAAGAATGTAGGTGGAATACCATCAGGACCAAAAGAAAAGTCCATTTCAAGTTCAATTATACCATTCATGACAATATCACGAGATATAATGGGAAAAAATAATAAAATAGCCACAAATATTTAAAAATAGGTGCTAAAAAATAGTCTGTTTCTTTTAAAATCTCATAGTTCATTTTTGGAGGTCGTTTAAGTCCCCTAATAACTTAAGCACCAGAGTTGCCAAGTCGGGTGATTTCTTGCCGATTGGGCTACTTGAGCCGTCAGTTGGGCGAGAAAATTTTCCTCTCTGCGACTAGGCACTTTTTAGGCGATTTTTTTATTCTTGCTGGGCACTTTTGGGCGATTTTTTTATTCTTATTTTTTATTTATTTTTTTATTTAAGCTTAATACAAGCTATTGCATAAAAAAAAATAAAAAAATAAAGTACAAGCTATAACTTAATACTAATTCTACAGACTATAATAAATGAATAATTAAGAATAAATAAATGCTTGGCACTTTTGGGCTATAGGCTGAATCAGAATGCTCGGTAGCCTACAGCAACAGTTCATATTGGCCAATCGAAATCACATAACCCGACGTAACAGTAGAAAAATTTTTGCTGTCGAGTCATCTTAAATTCTAATTTTGCGCGAATAACTTTTTACTAAACTCAGAACGAGTCCAAACTGACGTTTATCGCAATGGAATTTTTTCGCTCAAATATGTATAAAAGTATGCTCAATGCCGTCGTCACGTCGTGGAAATCTGATTCTGATACAGCCGACATCAAAATTGTTTTTCTGTTGTCCCAGCGGTTGGTTTTGCTATCATTTGTATATATATATTAATTCCTAAAAGATTAAAATGTGCATATTAATAGTTGGAAGCGACTGGGTGAATTATTAAAGGTTCTGACTATTTGAACTTACGTGTATTTATGTACGTCAAAAATTTATTAGACTTTCTGGGAGGAAGAGGTATATTAATCAGGCTTTTAATTGCTTTATTAAATGGGGGTTATCGACCCCCCCCCCAGGGATTATATTTGTAAAATACTTTAAGGTTTTTTATTTTTCACGACGCCTCTACCACAATTTTAAATTTGTGTGACCTGTGTCTGTTGCTGTGATTACTGCAATAAATATTACATTAAAGTTGTACACACAAAAATTTGAAAGACTTGATTGATTACAAAATCAAAAGGCGATTTTTGGGCGATTTCAAATAATGGCGCGGCATCTTCGGGCGACTTCCGCGCCACGGCTCGGCGACTTTTGCTCCATACCGTCTGGCATCTCTGTTAAGCACACCTACTGCTATAATGGCTCAACCAAAAAATCTTAACATTGGCATTTTCACATTATTAAGCTGCAGATTACTGGCAACTTGATGGCACTTCTGGTTTTTTTATTTTTTTTTATACGATGTGGCCAAAGCCTAGTGGACAACCCTTTGGTTTTGGCCGGAAGGGAATAAGTGTAAGGGAAGTGAGGAAACTTGACTCTTGTTTTTGCATTGCTGCGAGGTAGACAACAGCCCAGCGAAGGAATAGATTATTTTAATTTCTTAATAAAAGCTCGCGGGGAGACTTATTATTTACAAAGTTTCATCACAGACTGATTAATTACTTAACAAGAGAAAAGCGAAAGTAAAATTGAAAGTGAAAAAGAATAAAAAATAACAATAACAAACGAAAATAAAAATAGACTAAAAATAAGAATACAAATCAGTATGTCAAAACGCTTACAAATTAAAATACAAAAACAAAAAAAAAGTATATAGAATATAACAAAATATAACAAAATAATACTCCTAGAACTTAAAAACGAATTTAACGGAACTGATATCTCGCATTTGATTTAGAAAGATTAAAATCGAGACGGTTGTAAAAGCAATTAAAAAGGCGAGACATTGACCACATCGCTCATGGCTCATTCAAACCATAGTTAGTGCGATGAAACGGAGCCTGAAGAAAGTCACTATGTCTAAAGGAGCGAATAGGAACACGGATGCCCAACTTAGACAACAGTTCAGGTGAGTCAACAAAACCCTGATAAATATCGAAGATAAAGGAAGTCCTAGATCTCTTGCGCCTATCTTCTAGCGAGCCCTACAGTCTTGATTTGACACAAATGATTCCTTCTTATTCCTGCAAAGCAAAAATAAAATTCGAGGTCAACGTTTTTCAACGCACGAAGAAGTGCCTTCAAATCACATATTTTGGAGGTACATATGGGGCATTCCACGTAAAGCGGACAGGTAAAAAATTTCGATGTCTCCGATTTTAGTAATATTTGATTATGTTATACATATATACTATATGTCCTCGATCCAGATACGAAATGTTTTTACAGTATAAAGTCTGGTTAAGCAGCTACCCAGTTTTAAAAGATACAATAAAATAAATAAAGTGGTCAAATTTATACTTCATTTAATGAGCTTTTCAAATGCAATTTTTTTTTGAAAAAAAAATATATTTAAATTTTTGAAACTTGAAGTTCGACCATTTAATATTTTTTTAAATTTTTTTCACAAAATAGCTAATAGTGTATAAATAATCCTTGCTAAGTTTCATAATGGGCGTAGAAGTCGTGTAGGAGCTAGACTAGATACAGGAGCTAGACTTGTCATATAATGTAGCGGGTTTAGGCAACAAGAAATTGTATCAAAATTGTTTCAATTATCTCCAAACTTTTAATATAATATTTCTTTACGAGACTTTCATAACAGCAGATAAGATAAGTGAGTACAGCAGCTACCTAAAAGATTTTGAACTCAAATGAATACACGCAGAGATGAGTGGGTTATATGGTAGGGCGAGTGGAGGATGCTTGTATGGATTTAAGAAGAATTTGAAAAATAATCTAGAGTATATTAAGATAAATGAATTTGAAATTATAAGAATTACTGATGGAGTAAAATATATAAATAGTGTGCCTGTATATTTGAATTGTAACCGGTGGGAATCGGATTTTTAAAAATGAAGGAATACGTTAGATGGACTAGAAACTATAAATGTTATTGTTATTGGGGATTTGAATGCTAGAATAGCAAGTGAGCAGATAATAGAAGAAGAGCTAATAACGATTAACCCTAAAATATCACAAAAAAGAAAATCTAAAGACTCTAAAATAAATCCAAGGGGAAGAAAGATATAAGAATTGATTGAAGACAGTGGATCAGTGATATTAAACGGACGAACGATGGGAGACCCTGAAGGAGAATTTACGTTTGTAGGTGGTATGGGTTCATCCGTTACTGATATGTGTTTCGTATCATCTGGTATTCTGGAAAAGGTGCACGATTTTAAGTTCGTTTCAAAAAATTACTCCGATCATATGCCAAGAGCGCTAATGCTGAAATTTAAGGTTAAGGAGGCATGTAGAGATGAAATGAGGCTGTTGCCCCTGGACAACGCAAGACGAGCAGAACTATAATAACAAGCTGGAGTGTAGAACCCGGATTAGAAAATGCTCCTGATGCTATCAATGAAGCGACGTTGCTACTAACACATCTAATTAGGGATGCGGCGCATAAAAGATATACAAATAGTACGCCAATCAGGTTTAACAGAAAGCAAGACTGGTTTGATTTAGATTGCTTTAAATTAAGGAAAGTAGCATTTAAGTGGCTAAATCTGTATCGCATGAATTCGAACCCAACTGTACGTGAGATGTATTTAGATGCAAATAAAAAATTCAAAAACATGTGCAAGCATAAGAGACAAATGTACTATAATGGCAGAGCAAAATCTCTTAGCCATATAAAGGACAGTAAAGAATTTTGGAAGGTTATAAGGTCTTTGAATGAGATAACGAAATCGCGCGGAGCGCAGCTCCAACTGGATGAGTAAGCCTTACACTTTAGCTCATTATTCAATCCGCCTTCGCAACATAACTCATATGTGTTCGCTGAAGCTTATTTGGATGTGGAGCAGTTGGACAGGCCAATAGAATTAGTTGAAGTCCTTAATGCAACCAATAAACTTAAAAACGATAAAGCACCCGGCCTAGACAGAATTCCTGCTGAATTTTATAAGTATGCCCCAATGAGTTACCTTGAAAAATTAACAGAATTATACAATAAAATATTTGAGAATCAAGACATACCGAATAGCTTCAAGGAGAGTATTATATTACCAATATTTAAAAAAGGAGACCCTAACATGCCGAGAAACTACAGAGGAATATCGTTTGTTGATGTAATTTCAAAAAATTTTCATTGGTGCTGATTAAGAGGTTATCTAATTGGTGTGAAGATAATAATATAATAAATGAGTACCAGGCTGGATTCAGGAACAAATATTCCACCATTGATAATATTTATCCACCTGCAACTTAGCCAAAAACGTCAAAAGGTTTACTGTCTGTTCGTAGATTTCAAAGCGGCCTTTGATTGCATCGACCGAAGAGCACTTTTTTACAAGCTTTTTAATATGGGCCTTTCAACTAAATTTATAAACATCATAAGGGAAATGTACTCTAACACTAGAGCTAATGTTTGGGAAGGAGTTAAGATATCTGAGATGTTCTGTACAAAAATGGGAGTCAGACAAGGGTGCCCTCTTAGCCCCTTACTTTTCAGCCTGTCTATTAATGACATACATAAGGAAGTGAAGGGAGGAATAACACTAAACAATGAAAATGTAAGGATTCTCATGTACGCTGATTATGTCGAAGAAGTCGAAAAATTACAACGGTTTTTTGTTTAAAAAAAAGATCGGACTACCAATGAGCACACCAAATTATATGATAAACATCGAGACGGGATTGACACCCCTTTACTTGTACACCCTGCAACAACATTTCGAATACATAATCAAAGTCATTAAACTGGAAAACCATAGACTAAACAAAAAACTTACACACATGATCTTTGCAAAAGGAGTATATTGGGCAGAAAGTTGGGCGGAGTGGTCACATAAGTACAATGTGCACATAAGCTTAGAAAATGCAGAACATCTCACGAATGATTTGAAATACATCTTCGAAAGGGAAAAGGACAATTGGTTAGATCAAACTTTGGCACGAGCAAGAATGTCAGTACGGCATAGTTTACAGCATGAGAATATACCTATCTATTTTGGAGACGGCTTTGAGAGGTCCCAAATTAATAAGATAGAGGAGGAATGCTGGGGCTAAATGCGGAACCTACACGAAAAGGCAGTTTCCTGTGCTCCCTGTGCAATACGGAGGAAAGTGAAGATATTCTGCACTTTATTGGTAGGTGTCCTATCCTGCGAGAGTACCGCATTGGATTATTTGGGAAAAGAATTTTATCTGATGAGGAAGTCGTACATTTGCTGAATGGGGGAGACTGGACACATTTACACCAGTATATCTGTGCTGCAATGGAATTTCGCCAATTATTGCTAAATGAATATGACCCATAAAGGTTAGACATTTGTATTATTTTGCTAAAATTATTGGTAATTGAAGCTATTATATTCATTTTATTAGTTATATGATTGAAATCGTACTGTATAATAGTGTAGAAGAAAAAATCATATACTTTTGCTTAAATGTAACAATTTTGCCTGTGCTGTTATCGATATAGCCAACGGACAGACGGTTTGTCCCATTGTCTTAAATGTATTAAATTATAAAGGTAATTGTAACATTTGCGAGAAAACAATAAACATTATTATTATTATATACAGTTTCGAAGCGTATAATATAGATCATTAAAGCTTCGCAAAATATTCTGACTCCATACAAAATTTCCCACCGTGGGGCGCCGGCCGCTACGCTTCGAAACTGTAACTGGTCTAGCTCCTAAACAAATTCTACGCCCATTATGAAACTTAGCAAGCATTATCTATACACTATTAACTATTTTTAGAAAAAAATTAAATGGTCGAACTCTTTGAAATTCAAGTTTAAAAAATTTATATATATTTTTTTTCAAAAAAAAATCTTTTCTTAATATCCAAAAATGCATTTGATAAGCTCATTAAATGAAGTATAAATTTGACTACTTTATTTATTTTATTGTATCTTTTTAAAACTGGGTAATGGGATGCGAAGTAGCGCATACCTGCCGATTAGTCAAATTTTTAAAGCCCTCTAGCTCAGACTTTATACTGTAAAAACATTTCGTATCTGGATCGAGGACCTATATAGTTATAACATAATCAAATATTACTAAAATCGGAAACATCGAAATTTTTTACCTGTCCGCTTTACGCGGAATGCCCCATATCTCAATCTGAATGGAAAAATTGCTTCGAAAATTGGTTCAAACGCATGAAAAAGTGTATTGATTTTCATGGAGAATATTTTGAACAACAATAAAGCCATTTTCGATTATAAATATATATTTTTACTTGTCTATCTCAAAACTTAGGTAGCAACTAGGGATGGGCGATCTTCGATTCGATCTGTGTGAATCGATCTTTTAGCCTTCGATCTGCCGATTTTTGAATCGATTTTTCGCGGGACCGATTCAGCTCGAATCGATTTATTTATTTCTGATTCCCATTGATTTAAGACAAGACGCGACGCGATAAAATAAAACATCGCATCATCATTAATTTGTGTAATGTTCCTGCAAATTTAAAATTTCGTACCTAAAAACTAAAAAATTGCTAATGTTAGATAAATGCGTTTCAGATCTCTATGGTAGCGTTATCTGTATGACTGCGTACCATTAGTACCTATATTGCCAAACAGTGTTGTTGGCAGCATTCAATTTCACTGGTTCACTCTAAGGCCGTTGAAAGTTTCTCGCTGCTAACTAGGATAGGTGTTACGTCCGCCCAATCCGTCTTTCTGCGATATGGTATCCAGTCTGGAGCAAGGTCTTCTTCTGAACTATCATCACTCATTTTAAGTTCTTTAAAATTGCAAAATTAATCACTTGGTGAAAAAAATATAAGTCCACCGGTTTTTGCTAGTTATGACAAATTGAGCCTTATAAAGCGAAACAAAATTTGTGCGTCTCCAAATTGAAATGTCAAAATATATGGAATCGATTTATGAACATCAATCTTCTTAGGGCGATTAATCGATCTTCGAAATCGGAAAAAAAATACAGATCGATCCGTACTGAATCGATTTTCTCAGTTCGATCCCCCAACCCTAGTAGCAACTCTCGTTTGGCTTTGGCATTTTGAAACAACAAATTTCAAGAAACGTTTGTCAATTATGACATTCACCATAGCCTCCAAACACTTCAGAAGTGAAGCAAATCAAACGACGTTAATTACCGTTAATACCGGAATTATCTCATTACAAGCGTGCAGCTGTCAACACTATCAGGTTGCAGTTGCAGCTCGTTAGATTATTAATGGACACTAATTCACTTCGTAACATAACTGACGCGTAAACTTCTATTGTTTGGCACGCTATTGTGACTGGTCCAACTTTACAATCCATAAATCATGTAGATACAGTTACCTGCAACATATGCCTCCCGGCAACCTTCAGCAGCTATTTAAATTGGCTACTGTGATGCTGAAACAATTGAGAGATTGTTCAAGAGTTTTAAGTGGGAATGCGCCTATTTCGGGTAAAACTTGTATTGTGAGATACCTAACTACTCTTGAAACGTTCCGTAGAATTTCCTTTCAAATTGTAAAATACCCGAAAGTGTCAATTACCATGAAATTGTCTAAGAGAGCAATTTTATTTGATGCACAAAGTAATTTGTCCCCAAGTAAGAATACAGCCTGCGGTTATTGTGTACAATTATCAGATAGTTAACCTAATTACCTCCTCCTGGTAGTGCCAAGACATGTGTAAGGATATGTCGGGACCAGAGCCTGCATTCATAGCTCTCCTCAGTGCAAGGAGGGAGGGCGAAACAAAGACGGGAAATCGGAAACACGACGTCTACACGAGTTGTACACAAGTCTCAAACTCGGTGCAGCAAATTAACTTTAATTACGAGCTTTGATACGACGAGCATATCAACATCACTGGGTTACACGGATACCACCAGCATAATTCTGTAGGAGAAAGAGAAAGGTAGCGGGGTGGAATAATGGTTTTGTGGGATTGAAACTGCCAAAGATACACGATTTGACGATAAAGGACGAACTCATGTGTGCTGGCAAAAGGGAATTATGCACAAATACAACTCTTGCTTTGGCTCATAATAAAATCATGAATTTTGATGTGACCAAGAGATTAGGGAATAATTGAATTCAAGTAGTTGTGCTATTGAAATTGAAGCTCCTGTAGTACTAAGTATTGATTAAAATGAAATAAGCAATTTTCCAAGTTAACTCCGACCTAAATTAAATCGAATTGGATCGCCATCACCTTAAAATTTAAAAGGGTTTAGTGCTAGATGAGTGATTGTCCTTGTTTTTTTAATTTATGCATTCAGAAGTGAAATAGATTCGACATTATTAACGACATATCAAGAAATTTCATATAAGGTTAATAGAAGTGGACCCAAAATTGAGTTGTGCGTAGCCCGCACGCTACAGAGGATGTACGATAGATTATTCGAGAAAAATGTTATATGGATTTGGAGTAAATTGTTTAGCAGAGGCAAATAATGAATCAGATCGGACTGGATTAGCTGCATATATACTACCCCAACGCAAAAAGATTCGTCTATCCAAGATTTTAGTTCGAAAATAAAAATTAATTCTTAATAATAAAGTCTGCTGGCAAAGTTATATAGAAGTACTTGTGGCAAATATATTTCAGGAGATAAGGAATTCTAATAGAACTCGCACAATCAAAATAGGACTACAGGTTCTTTCAATAATGGGACTTTTTTTATGGCATCAACCTGCAAAAATCTTCGTCTATAAAAAAAACTTGCGGCAAAAAGGTACTTCTACCTTGTACAAATTACAATTTTGGGGCAACATTTTTTTGTCAAGAAACTACGAACGATCGAGTAACAATTTGAATGTTTTGAAATCGTATTTTGAGTATATTTTGCTTATCATAGTGCATTTTGTTGTGCGTTATTTAAAGGAAGATGCGCACAAAATAGGGACGTTCAAATTTGCAAAAATAAAATATTACCATATATAATAAAATTAATTTGCAAATAAATTTAAGTTGCAAAATATGAAAAATAACAATTAAATAACATGTTAATTTATTAATTATTCTTTATATAAAAATCCAACAAATGTTTTAACATAATTCACTAAAAAAGAAAAGAAATCCGAATTCTATTCATAGAGAATTAAGCCTGCTAAACATTAAATTAACTTACAGGAATTGCGTAAACTTTTCCCTACTATTTAGCAACGTCACCATTTCGTCGGATAAGATCCTTCATACATCATAGTGATTACTAATTCTTCACATTCAGCTGGTGTTATTGAATCCCAGATGCTTTGTATTTCCCTATGAAGAACATCCATTAGATCAGCGGGAGAATACCTCAATGTCTTTTTCATTTTTCCTCATAAGTTCTCAATGGGAGAAAGGTCCCGGCTTTGGATTCCAAGAACATGAAGTTCCACTAATGCAATGGCCATCAAACCATTGCATTAATGGAACTTCATGTTCTTGAAACCATTGCTTTGTTAATTTGGCCGTATGACAACTGGCCCCGTCCTGCTGGAAAATATATTCGCCACCTGGTCTTTCCAAAGCAGGTATTGATGGAAGAAGATAATTTTGCAGAATAGTCTGGTACGTAGTGCTATTTATTGTAGTATTAGTGAAGCACAGATGACCAACTCCTCGAGGTGACATACATCCCCAAATCATTAGAGAGCTGGGGAATTTTACTTTTCGACTTAGGCAGTCATTTTGGAATGCTTCAGTTTTTTTTTTTTGAATGACGCGTTTTTTATAGGATTGCTTGTCCAACTCAAAGCGTGCCTCATCACTCCGTATAACTGATCGCCACTGATTAAGTGTCCAATTTTCGTGGACTTTAGCAAAAACGAGGCGTTTCTTTTTTTTGGATACTGGTCAAAAATGGTTTCTCCTTAGCCTTAAAATTTAGAGATTATTGCGGGATTCCATAACAGAATATCAGACAATTTACCTTATAAGATTTACAACCCATTTCTCTCATCCTTCTCCTACAGGTATCCACAGAAACACTTTTTCCTATGCTCTCTGTACAAATTCCAGACTCTGTTGCAACACGATTTTTAACCGACTTCCCAAAAACAAAGAGGTTCTAAGTTCGACGCGTATTTTTTTTATTTTTATTTTTTTATGTCTGACCGGGGATAACTTCGTAACGCGTGGTCCGATTTGGATGGTTCTTTTTTTGTTGTACAGAGTATGATCCCCCATTGCTAATAGGAGAAAAAAACTTTAACCTAGGGTGGGGGGAGGGGGAGGGGTAGTCTAACTTTGTAACGCGTGGACCGATTTGGATAATTCTTTTTCTGTTGGGTAGAGGATGTTCCGTGGTTGCTAACAGGTGAAAAAAATTTTGGAGGGAGTCGGGTGGGGGGTGGGGGTGGAACCTAACTTTGTAACGCGTGGTCCGATTTCGATGGTTCTTTTTCTGTTGTATAGAGTATGATCCCCCATTGCTAATAGGGAGGGGTAGTCTAACTTCGTAACGCGTGGACCGATTTGGATAATTCTTTTTCTATTGGGTAGAATATGATCCTTGGTTGAAACTACGAGAAAACAAATGTTGCTGGGGTGGTGGTGGGAGAAGGGGGGTGGAACCTAACTTTGTAACGCGTGGATCGATTTGGATGGTTCTTTGGCTGTTGTATAGAGTGTCACCCCCATTGCTAATAGAGAATAATTTGGTCCTATTGGGGTGGCGGGGGAGGGGGAGGGGTAGTAACTTCGTAACGCGTGGACCGATTTCGATGATTCCTTTTATATTCGGTAGAGTATGTTCCTTGATTGATACCATGAGAAAAAAAGTTTATTGGAATGTGGGTGATTTGGATGGTGCTTTCTGCGTTGCGTAGAGTAAAAGACACTAAAAAGTGCAAAATAAAATAGTTTTTAAAAAAAAAGTTGAACCGACTTCGCAAAAAGCGCTAAAAAGCATAAAATTATTTTTAATTGCATATCTATTACGACATTTTGAAGTCGGTGCAAATTAAACAAATAAAACAACTACAGAACCACAATTGAAAATAATACATAATACTACCTGAACGTTTCAGCTTACGGGATCATAAGAAATGACGATTAAACATTTTTGTTGTAGTTGTTTGGTTTATTTGATTTGCACCGACTTCAAAATGTCGTAATAGATATGCAATTAAAAATTATTTTATGCTTTTTAGCGCTTTTTGTGAAGTCGGTTCAACTTTTTTTTAAAAAACTATTTTATGTTTAATTGCTTTTCTTAAAATTCGACTTTCGCTTGAAGTAGTCAGCCTTGATCGTTCTGGTATCGGTTTTTTCTCGATACTTCCGGTTGTCTCGAATAAAATAATTATACCCTGTACTGTAGATCTTCAAAGTTTAAATTTTTTTGCAATCTGATAGGAAGATTTCTTATTTTTATATTCTTCAGTTACTAACTTTCTTAGATAAGTTGGTATCGCTTTTCCGCGTGTCGTTTTAACTCAAGAAGTTACAAGAAACTGCCGTCTAGCCAAAAAATAAACTCACATCTCAACAACAATTTCAGATTATTTGAATACAATTATTTACAGTTACTCTATTGTTTGTAGTTTTTTTAAAAACAATTCGAAATTATAATTTGTTCAGGGTAGACGAACATTTTTGCGGTAAGTTTTATGATAGACGAAGAGTTTTGCAGGTTGATGCACATCAAACAAGTTGCATTTTTGAAAAGACTTTTAGTCGTATTTTGATTATGTTAGTTGTATTAGAATTACTTACACTCGGAAATGTATTTGCCACAAATATTTCATTACAACTTTGCCAATACAGCATTATTAAAAAAATCACTTTTATTTTCGAATTAAAATCTTGGGTAGACGAACCGTTTTGCGTTTGGGTAGTAGTACCGAGTGCAAAATATTCCAAGAGCATAAGAGCTAAAGAATATTAAAACAGAAATATTTTATTCTCATTTTGTAAAAGGATCACAAGTATATCAGGTGTTTTTTCTTAGTTTTGATAACCTTGTTATGAATTCAAATAAAATGCTATTACTTTATTAGCATGTTAATAAGTAAATTCCCAAGTTAATCCTTAGTATCGCTTCCTTTTGAACAGTACTTCTGTAGATAATGCATAATTCAAATCATTTTATTCACAATCTCTAACATCTCAAAGAATGAATTATTAGTAAGCCTAAAATTAAATAGTGTTCAATCACTTAAAAATAAAATAAAACATTTTACACCACATAAGAAGGACAATCGAGAAGGCGTAACTTTAGCTGTTATTTTCCAAGTTTGATGCTAACTTTGTAAGATAAATCTCTCTCTTGCTCCCGTAATCCCTTTTGTGGCATGGGGCAGGAGAACAACTTAACCCGATTATATGCAACGATTGCAAGTGGACTTACAATTTAAAATGGGACCACTGATATTTTTTTATGCAACCTAATGGCTTTTTTATCGTAATCTATTGTCAGCAGAAAACAAAAATGGGTCGCCGCCGGTGGAATTCAAATCTGGGTCCTCTGGATTGGTAGACCGACATCACATACTCCACCGACGACTTCAGTAAAAAATAATATTTGGTGCTTTACTAAAAGTGAGTACTGATATTCGACAGGCCCTTGACAAAGACCATATGGGTATTCTTGTACTATTGGATTTTTCCAAAGCATTCGACAGTGTATGTCATAAAATCCTATTGTCGAAATTAGCATCCGAGTTTGGTTTCTCGTCGTCTGCTATCACCATGATAGGAAGTTTCTTGATGGGGCGCCTTCAGCAGGTTAGGCTGGGTAATCGAAACTCTGACTTGTTACAGCTCAGGTGTGGGGTTCCACAAGGCTCTATATTGGGCCCTTTACTGTTTAGCCTGTATGTGAATGACCTGCCTAGTGCAGTCCGGGATGTTAATATTCACATGTATGCTGATGACGTGCAGGTTTATCTAAACTGTCCCATCGGTCTGTCGGAGGATTGTTTTTACCGCTTGAATATGGACCTTGAGCGCATATGTGGGTGGGCTACTGCTAACAACTTATTACTAAATAATGATAAGTCGAGTTATATGATAATTCACAGGAGAGGGCTGGAATCTACAGATTTTCCTCCGGTCGTTTTGAACTCTTCTATTCTACCACATCTCATATCTGTTAGGAATCTTGGTGTGATGTTTAACTCTAATATGACATGCTGTGACCATGTGAAGAAAGTATTAAACAATATGTACGGCGCTCTATGAAGACTGTGGCTTTTGGCATATCTCCTTCCTACTGCAGTTAGACTTAAAATTGTTAAGGCCTTGATCATGCCGCTGTTTACTTACGGAAGCCTTGTCTTTCCGGCACTGGACCATCATTGTTCACGTAAATTAAATGTAGCGTTTAATAGCTGTATTCGTTTTGTTTATGGGCTGCGACGCTTTGACCATGTAAGCCCTTACCGCAACACAGTTTTGGGCTGTTCTCTCGAAACGTATTTATGCTTTAAAGCATTAGTATTTCTGCATAAACTGATTTATACCCGTAAGCCTGAATATCTCTTGGAATACGTGCAATCTGCACAATCCTCAAGGCATGTAATTATGATATTACCGCGCTTCGCAACTTTGACGGGTAGTCGTTCCTATTTTGTCCATGTAGTTCGAATTTGGAATTCTCTTCCCGTGGGGATTCAGCAGACATGGATGGCGGGTGCATTCAAGAAGAAGAAGAAGTTATTTGAATATTTAACAGAAGGTGATTGATCATAACGAGAGTGTGTTTTCGGCAAAAGTAGGTCTGTAGGAGCAAAGTTTTTTTTTATTTCATTCTGGTTTTGTTGAAAATTATCATGAGGGAGTAAATTGGTTTAGCTTTAAAGTATAGGTTTTAGCTGCGTACATTTTCTTAATTTTCTTTTTATATAAATAGCCTATATTTCAGTAGTTTCCAGTTGAATGTAATCTGTATTGTACATTTATAAAAGATTGTTAATCTTGTTGTACAAACCATGAAATGAATAAATGAAATGAAATGAAATGTAGTTCACTCCCATTTTCCCGTGGTGCCATGCTACGCATCGTAGAATTGTCCCCTGAGCTTTGGCTATATTATAAATCACCGTGAATACATATATTATAGTATATTTGAATTCACTTCATAACCATAACCTCTACGAGCACATCGGCGCTGAAGCACAAGCTTGAATCCAAAATCTTTATTGCCATCTTCCTTGAATTTTAAATTCGGTTTATATGCAAAACAAATGAGAAGCTCTCATAGTGCAGTAAAATCATTAAAAAGTCAATTAATCGACATCCGTGTTGTGGATTCCAAGAAATATTCTTACTATTGAGAAAATATTCGTGCACTAGCACTTTCACTTTATTTAAATTTGAATTTGTTACGTTTCTTCGTTACTCGAGGTCGATCACCAGCATTTAAAGTTCTCAAAGTTCTTGTGTACACACCGAGTATCGAAGCTAAACTTATTCGAATGCTTAGAACTCTATAATTTATTAACAGTGTTTACAATTATTTACAGGTCACGACTCCTATGTTACGCCCACAATTAGCGCAGTAGGAAAGGTAGAAAAAAGCGAAAGAAAACTAAAGTTAGTTACACTTAAATATGTGACATCACATAGGTAAGTCTAACTGTCCCCAAGTAAAAGTAAAAATAAATCTGCAGAAAAATTCATTTTGTTTTACTGGAAGAACTTAAAGGTCCCACTTACTTTGTCAAGAAAAAAAAATATTTTTTTGGCCAGACCAACATACTCTATTAGTATTTTTGCTCGCTGAATCCGATCCACTTTCGGAATTGAGATAGAGGCTCTAATTGTTTTTCTAATTTAAAAAAACATCCAGTCATAAATAAAGATTTGTATAAAGTGAATAGATTTATGCAAAGTTTGGT
Source organism: Leptarthrus brevirostris (assembly GCA_964036015.1). Taxonomy (NCBI): domain Eukaryota; kingdom Metazoa; phylum Arthropoda; class Insecta; order Diptera; family Asilidae; genus Leptarthrus; species Leptarthrus brevirostris. Next base: position 16,892,225 of record OZ038373.1, read on the forward strand.
ATATGGAGGTTTTCGAGGTTACTGATCACGAATCTGAAGTCATATTTTCAAAATTCAATTTAAATTGTAAATTCGACCGTATCTAAGGTAGGGTTTATTGGAATAGCGTTTATTTAGGATTCCTTGCGCTCCTACCTCATTTTTTGGAGGTGTTTCCATATACACCACCGGCGACCGATGCGGGACTAGTAAACCCGGCAGGAGTTTGTGTATGGTTGTGACTATATCACGTCTCTCTGTATCTTACTCTTTCTATTTTATGTCTATTTTAGTCTATTTCTATTTTGTTAAATATGGTGATCAGGAAATACTTTCCTTTTTTTACTTTTCTTTTAATCAAAATTTGTTTATCTTTTGTTATAATGTTTTTTGAATTTTCGGGAATACTCTCGTAGTTTTCAAATCTTTTATTTAATTTTCTTCGAATTTTGTTATGATGTACCTTATCAAAATAACGAACCGATATAATCTTGAAATGTTTTGTTGCCCATCCGTAAAGTGCCTGTGGTGTTAAAATTGGATCAGCTAGTTTAGCTAAAAGGGATGCCCTGTATGTTTTTTTTTTAATTTAGTACCTGTGCCTATTCCATCGTACATGCTTTTATCGCGAGAAGAAGAAGAAGAGTTGCTGTGTAATGCCATTCTGCTTCAATATGAAAATCCTCCGTGTGATTAAATTTACTATTTGATACTTATTTTTAAAGTATTGCTTTGCACCGTCAGTTAATATATTTTTTACTTTTCTAATATTTTTTTAATTTCTGGAATTATCATGTTTTAAGCTCTCAGTCAAAAAAACCATACTCTGGTGCTTAAGTCATCTTCTGTAGAATAGTATATTACTGGAAAAACTTACATAGATTGTTGTCAAAATGAAAGGCCTGAAAAGCATCTTGACAGACGTGTGTATAATTTTTTTTCATTAATAAACAGCGATTGCTGTTTTGCAATAAAGGAATGTACTTTAAAAATGTTTAATCTACTATCTAGTTCAGCTAAAAAATCATCAACTGTTAATGATTGTGAAACAAGTATTGCTCTATCCGTTGCAGTCCGCAATGAGAACTTTACTTGCGAATTGCATGAATCTTCTTATTGTTGACGTAGCAGTGATATGATTTCTGTAGTACCTGGGCATTTATTACACTCGTCGACATAGCAATCAGGACTTGGATTTCGACAAACCATTTTATTAATACAATCTTTATAATCTGTCAGTGTCAGTGTCTGTCAGTCAGTAATGTCTGCATTTTGTATCAATTGTTTAATATTTATAGCATCTAACATTAGTTTCATATTTTGATTAAATATACAGACATTTACAGAGTGCGTGCCAGATGCTCCAGGAAGAATACAGTATTTTGGTCTTAAAGATGTAAGTTAGCTGAAATAAATGTTGTCATTTGGATGGGTTTCTTTGAAGTAAACATATAAATCTTTCAAACTTAATAATATTAAACGTTAACGTATTTCTTCTCTTTTGCCTTTTTTGTTTTTACGGAAACAACATCTTTCGTCGATGGCTTCATTCGACTATTCATGTCATTATTATAAAATTCATCAACTTTACAAACAGTCTCCTGTAACAAATTCGCCCCCCCCCCACCCTTCTACGACGTAATGCAGTTTTTGAAGATTTCTGACCTCCCTTTCCCCCCTGCCAATTTTGTAGTTTAGGTGGTTTTGCTTGACCGCAAGGGTCGGACTCTTAGAGTCCAAACTATGGACTCGTGGTGCGCGTGGGACGCGACTTTTTTCGTATGTAAAAAAACTATGTGTAGTGTAGATATACCAGCCGTGAGTCACGAGTCAAGAATTAGGACTTTTAATTTTAACAAAAACTTAATGTTACGTACCGCGTTGCTTGACCCCCCTCCCCCGCCTCTACCGCACCGTAACGTTTTACAAGACCCCCTCCCCCCAAACTGCGTTACGTAATACTTGAACGGCCATTAACCCAAAGACTGTGTAATTTTTTTTTTACTGCTAATAGTTTTAAAAAAATTTATTCTCAACTTTTAATTTTCTGAAAAAACATCAACTTTTTCCCTTTCAAGAGAAATATCTTGAAAAATTGCCTTATTGTTTTGATTTTTGAGTTTAAAATATTGACTCATGTGTTCGCTTTCGATGGAGATGCAAAAACATCTTTTACCATTCTCAAGTTACATCACCAAACGTTTGTAAAGCTCATACCTGCCCTCCTAAGAAAAGATTCTACCGGCCTCCTTAATGTTGATCTTTTCACTCTTTGTGTTAAAATATAGGACTCTTGAAAACGAATTGGTTGTTGATAGTGCTAAAACAAGAAAGTAAAATTAATAATTTAACCTATTTTTAAAATATCCTCCGTCACTTAGAATACACAGAAAAGCTCTTTTTCGCATGGCTCTATTCAACCAATTGTTGATAAAAATGCTTTTTAAGAGGTCATCTCTTGTTGCAACTTGTAATTTGTATGCCATTTCTTTCATGGTCCCCCATAAATAAAAATCAAGTGGGATTAGGTCGGAAGAACGAGCTGGCCAAAGAAAAGTACTACTAGGCACTATCCTGTAATTACCATTTCGCTGTTTAACCCATCCGGTAAAATATGTGGGTAAATGAGTCGATTACCTACAAGTCCAGCACACAAGTTTACGGAGAATGTGTATTGGGACGAGATCTGTCGAGCAATTCTTGGGTTTTCTGAACTCTAAAAGTGAGTATTATGTAAATACTCTATTCAAGAATGTCTTCTTCAAGTATCCAATTAAAGAATTCTCTCCGGGATATTTTGTCCTGCGGCTGAAGTTCCTGTATGGGTGTCATATGGGAAGGTCGAAGTCCTTCTCTTCGTAATACTCTCCATACCGTGGCTGCACTAACAGCTATGATATAAGCTATGTGTATTGTACTTGTTGTAGGATCAGCTCTGCTTGCCGCTAGAATTGCCCTCTCCACTTCTAATGAAATTAGCGCAATATTGGACTCCGCTTGTGTCGAAAGTGCATGAGCGCTTCCAGTTTATCGAAGTTGTAACGAAGTTACAAAACCACAAAACCTGTTAACAGCAAACCTGTCAACAGTGCCTCTGCCGCTAGTTGCCAGTTGCAGTCCGGTGATCGAGGAGATCGCAACCAGCTCAGCGAGTGGAAGTCAGCAGAGCAGCCGCCTGTGTTAATAGGTAATTTCAGGTGACTGAGGACTCGGGGCTATATAAGTAAGCCCAGTGAAGCATTTCAGTCAGTCCCTGACTAGCCACCAGACGGACCGCATCGAGCACGGTACGAGGTATACAGGTAATTCAAGTTTGACTTAATCAGTGCGCTTCCCTGGTTATCTAGTTATCACAAGTGCGCTTCCCTGGTGTTGGCCACTCATACCGTTCTCTCTCGCACCAGCGTGCTTCCCTGGTGTAAGACGCTCATCTAACCAGTGCGCTTTCCTGGTTATCTAGTTATCGCTTTCCTGCGTATCTGGCTATCGTCCTCATCAGCGCGCTTCCCTGGTGTTGGCCACTCGTATTATTTCTCTTGCACCAGCGTGCTTTCCTGGTGTAAGGCACTCTTTTTACCAGCGTGCTTCCCTGGTTATCTAGCTTTCTTCCTCACCAGTGTGCTTTCCTGATGTTGGACACTCATCCGTTTCTCCGTACTAGAGCGCTTCCCTAGTACAAGTCACTCGCATAACCAGCGTGTCAGCCTGGTTATCTACGTATACCCCTCGTACAAGTTTACCGTCCTGACCGTAATAACACGTCCTACTCTTTTAACAATATTGTCCGTCGTAATCTAGGCATTATTGTCCTCCGTACAGATTGATTCTTCTTTGTCTCTTTCTCTCGTATGAAACTTTCATATTCCAGCGGCAGAAAGCTTGTTTTTTTGGAAAATTTAAGTTTAAAAATCTACTGTCTTAAAAGTATTAGTAGTAAAAAAAATTAACACCATTATTTTACCTGTCAACTCATATATTAATAATAAGCGCTACAGATGCTAAATACTTAGAAGATATACGTTAAAATGTAAAACTGGTTGTTTTGATCATAAAAAAATTTTAAGCCCCTATATCTGGGAGGGGGAAATAGACCCACCCCCTCTATCCACACACTTTTTCCGTTTCTTACCCAGATCCTTCATTTGTGCAGACTTCATTTTGTGAAACACCCTGTATGCACACACACACACACATAGGAGGTTATAGAAACTAAGGGAAAAGATACGTACATTACTAAAGATTCAAAAGCAGCACTGACGAACCTGATGGTGTTACAAATGTAAGAAAAAGTTGCACTAGGCTAGTAGTGGCCAACATCACTACTAGCCTAGTGAAGCTTTAGAACTTCGAATATAATGCTTCTTCTCAGAAGTCTCTTATATTCATCGCTACTCACTTCGAATTCCTGCCGTTGTTTCGTTGTTTTTTGGGCTATTGTAGCTACATTGTGATGTCTACCCAACTTAAGTCTGGTAACGCCTTCCACCGATTTCCTTACCCTTGCATTATTCAAAATTCTATTAATAAGAAAGTAGGAGCAAAGACGTCAAATTATATATTCCCAGAAGGTTGATGTGTTTACCTGAGCACTCATAAATTAGTAAAAGGAGAGCAGAAACAATCAACCATGAACAAATATGCTCAAGAGCATATACTATATAACATATATGTGCCAGCGAAATGCCTTCAGGAATGGAGGGAAGTGTCAGGACGTTCAAGTATTAGCGCACGGCTCAGCACGCCCGGCTGACTTGAAACTTCACTAAAATATCATGTTCCTCAACGATATATCCTAGATACACCAGAAAAGCGATAAAATTGAACTGCACTTCAAGTTTCAGTCTGCAATTTTCTTTCAGACTCGTTAAATTTTTTATGATTTCGATTCCGGTTCATATCTCACTGCCGGCAGGGGCTAGCACAATAAACTGCTTCTCACCTGGAACTAGATCTTGATGTTGCATGCTGCACCTCTGTCCCATTTTTCTGCACTGCTGGGCAAATTCATAGAATATTAAAGCCTAAAATGAAAATGATTTCAACAGCCGAAATTCACTTAATTCGGGGTGATAGATTGTACTCGAGGGATACTTAGATAGATCGCAAGCTTACCGACGGAGTACCGAGCTTCAGGACATCTTGTCAGGGCTCAGTGAAAACTATTTGCCGACGAAAAGGTGTAGAGGAAGAAGAATACACTTATCGCTGCCTGGAGGACTTTAACAATTTCTACAATAACAAAAAGTAGTTTTTTCCCAGAGGAGGATTTTGTTGAAAACCTGAACCCGACGAGGCGCTGCATCTACTCTGCACAATCAGGAACATTTTTTTCCAATGAATTATTTATTTCAGTTCAAATTGAATCTTCTTCTGGCTGTAATTGTTACTTGTTTCTGGAACTTGTAATTTTCTCGAGATCCTTTTCTCTTTCCGTCCGTATCGCTCAAATGCATGCATAGAAAATGAAAAGGATTAGCCAGTGGTTTATGGAAACTAAATTTAAGTATGAATGCAAAGAGCGAGTTAAACTGAATAGAAGTTTCCGTTCCAGATCCAGATCCAGATACGAATAGTGAGTGGCGTGGAATTTAAATTTAATGGGAAATTGTTGAATTCCTAAAGGTTCCATAGGTTTACACTTATGCACATGCCAATCAATTACTTGCATAGTTGAAGAGCCGATGTCGAGATGTAAATGTTGAAGGAAATTCAAATACCCAACAACTTTTAGGATTTTTATGGCATCTCTGCGGGATGAATTTTTTTTTTTGCAATTTAAATTTAAATGCTTCGTTGAATTTTAATGAAATATAAAGCTCTGCATGGAGCTGAATGAAGTGGACGGCGTCTGCAATAATTGCTTTTTTGTAGGAAGTTTCATTGTTTTTGAAGAGAAAATAATTAAAGGAGAACATGGAGGACTAAGGATGCACTTTAGTATTATAGTGTGGTTAATTCTTTTCAAGCTTTGAATAAGTTATGTTACGACAACTCTTTCTTGCTTCAAAAGCACACTGTTTGCTCAATCAATATAAGCCCTTCAGCTCCTGTTTTAAACGATTTATATTTCCTATTAAAGAATCCTACTAATTACGAATTAATGTTTTTTTAGCATATTATGTTTATCCTGGTCGCACATTTGCTGTACTGATCTTATTTAGTCCCAACCTTAGATTCACTGTTACATTGTGTTAAATGGAAAGGACTTTTGATTCATTAAAGGTTCAACTTTAGAGATGCCACTAATTTGTTTATGATTTCTGTCGGAGCTTTTCGAGTTCGACCTGCAATTTGCTTTTACCATTGCAATATGTAAAAAATCCATTCCGCCCTGTTGGAGGGTTCTACTATCTCGTCTGTTATATGGCGCACGACGACTGCATCTTACCTCCAGCTGCCGAGGTCCACACAATAGTGGACGCAGCTGTAAGAAAGAGAACGGATCCGCACCATTCTGTCTGGGGAAGCTCGGTCATCAATAAACGGGGTGCGTCTCTACTCTATTTCATACTTAATACTAGTCTTAACATTTGTAACAGGGGTGACAGTCACACATTTATTACCAAAAATATCGAGGAGGTTTTAGATCTAACACTCGTAACGGGGTCACGAAGTCTAAAGATGAAGGACTGAAAAGTATTAGAGAAAAAGTCCCTTTCGGTCCATTGCTGTATACTCCTCAAAATATTCCTCCAGCGAGAAACTCCGAGACCCTTTAGGAACCAGTTAAAACGGACTGGAATGAATTTAAAAAAAAAAAACAAGTCACAAGCAGTGCAGTGGCACCAACTTGCCAAAAAATCGATAATATATCGTCCATTGACGATTTCATAGAGCTATTATCCAAGGCTTGTTGTGATACCTTTATGAAGAGCTCTTAGCTAAGCAGACCCTCCAAGACATCTTACTCCGCATGGTGCAACAAAGACCTAGCGGAGCTGAGGTGGAGGTGCAAGTGAGTCTGCTAGACTAAGAAAAATACTCGTAAGTAGCCCCAGTCTTTGAGGTGCAGCGACGGCTCTTATACACAATCCGTAGAGGAGCCGCTGGAGCTGCTTATAAACACTCGTAACTCGGCAGCAGGAGTGGCAGAAGGTCAACTTGAGTTACCGGATTGGCAGGCGCTCCCAAATCTGCAGTGTCTCAGTTCCATTTTAACTCACGACGGGGTTAAATGGGCCATCGGCTATTTTGAACCATACAAATTACCAGGAATAGATGCAATCTTACTTGTTATGCTCCAGAAATCTCAGAGGACCATTATTCTTTGGTTCATGGTGATATATAGAAGCTGCCGACTTCCACTTGCTTGGAGACACAAAGAATTTACCCTAGGTATATTCATCGAAATTGAAAAGGCCTTATGTCAAGGCTGTAACAATACACGACGCTCTGTAATCCCACGGCACCGATAGATGGGAAATTCTTCTCGACCAAAATCCCAGACAGAGCAGAGTGGGGGGAGGATGGTGGTGTCACCATGTCAGATATAGCGATCTTCACTGATATATCGAAAGTGGAGGACGGGGTGGGAGCTGGGGTGAACTTATAGAGAGACAAACAAGGATGTCATTATCACGCCCAAACCTACCGAATTGTAGCGACATAGGAATTTATATAGACAGTCAAGCGGCAATAAAGGCACTGAACTCAATCGTCACAATAGTCTTCAGAACTTAGGAGCAAGGCACGAGGTAACTCCCTGCTAGATTCCTGGTCATAGCTGGATACAGTACAATGAGGCGGCTGACACGCTTGCAAAGGAAAGGTCTCACCTGAATACTTTCTGTATAGACAGGTCGTTCGGCCGGGCTCTAGAGTCAGAGAAAAGATAAGTTGACCTTAAGGCTGTTCAGCTTGCTAAGGAAAGATGAAGCAATTGACAACATGCGGTATGTCAAGGCAGCTGTGGCCAGTTCGGGACATTAAAAAATCGGCTTTGCTGCTAAACAGAAACCGCACTGAAAAAACGGCTTTGCTGCTAAAGAGGAGCCGCACCGATCTGCGAAATATTGTAGCAGTCATTACTGGCCACTGTCTCTTCGATCGCCAAGCAGAACGCTCACGCAGCAGAAGTCCTTCCAAGGCTCTCCCTCCTTTCTTCGTGGACTTTTCTTCATCTGTTTCTTTAAGGCTTTGTACTTGCCCCAGGCTTCCATATCCTGGTTTCTTCATGGCATGGCTGAAAGACTTCTTCAGTGACTCCAGCTCCCTATCCCACCAAGGGGTTGGGTCTACCACCTTGCCGTTAAAGCGTAGGCTACGCGGTACCCTTTAACACCAGGTACTTCTTACTATTTGTTCATAGAAATCCTGATCATCCTCCAAAGGTCAACATTTACGGCTCTATGATCTGACAGTGTCACCACATCGGCCTCTCACCAATTGAACGCTCTATCTAACAACTTAGTACTGCTAAGAGTTACGTCGATAACCGTCCTACGTCTACCTTTAACGAAAACTGGTTCGGTTCTCCTATTTTAAATAGCTAGGTTGTTTTCTTTTACGAAAACAATTATATCGTCGCCTCTACGGTTTTCGTTTTTGCTACTTGAAATTGTGTTGTGGGCATTTGCATCACAACCAAATACTAGCTCCTCATTTCTGTCCTTTCAGTACTCCGACAGAGTCTCCACATCCCTACGTGGGACGAAACCGGTGAAAACTTCAAGGTCTGATAAACTGACTTGTGGCAGTAATACTGCTTGAACACCTTGCCTAACTAGAATGCAAGATCTAGTTGTGCTATCGGATTTTACGCAAAACAGATTAAAGATACACCCCGGGAGCCCTTTTATTGTCCTCCCGAGTATACCCAGGTTCTGCAGCAGAGCTATGCTCAGCTTCTCTTCCACAAAACAGCGGCACACCGTACGGGCTCACCTGCCGCCCTACCGGCATTTCCCTTATTTTTTAAGTTTACTACCAGTCGCCCTACCGATAAAAGGGACCTCTGTTAGCCGACCGAAGGTTGACGAAGGCCGACCCGAGTCTGCAGTTGAGTTTTGCTGTGAAAGGCGCTATCTCAATTTGGGAAATCCCGTTCTCAGGTATTTTCTCTCCCAGACTCCTTCAACTTGGCTTTCGACAAGCTTAAAACTTTACACTTCCCGTGTTCTATGTTAGCTTGCAGGGGTGAAATCCGCCACGTGATGATCAGAAATACATTTCCATTCATAATACCAGCTACGCACTAAGGTCCCTGAGTTACCGTCATGACACTAGCGTGCAAAAGAGGATCAGAGGCTGCCACACGTATTATCTTGCTTTTAAACATGTTAAAGATATTGATCCTCTTTTGCACGCTATTGTAGTAGCGGACACTTAAAAGTGTATCTCGAACATTTGGCCAGGGTGTGTAACTTGGTAGAATACAGCGAAACGTTCAAAATTTGGGTAACAGCATGCTTCGTCGGAAAAGCCGACAAATTCTGAAACTTTAAAAAAATTTTACTGAGCAGGTCACCTGAAATTATACTACAGATTTTCTCCACCAAGTATGTACTAGCTAAATCACACATCCGATTGCTATAGGATACGAAGTGGTAGCTATTTTGAACCCTTGTTCTTCATATTAAGCCTTCGGTGATTCTGGACTAATTATACTGATCAAATCTTCATAGATTTATTGGCGCAAGAGCGGAGACAGCGTCATGACGGAAACAACGAGATGACAAGACCGCTGGGATAGAGAGACCAGAGGGAGATGGATCACTAGACTTATACCAGATCTGAAGAAGTGGCTAAAGCGAGAACACGGAGAGGTAAACTACTACCTGACGCAGTGCTTGACCGCACACGGGTACTTTAACGCTTACCTCCATAAAATGAGAAAAATAGCCTGCCAGTATGGCGACTCACAGAAGGACGACGCCCAACACACCTTCTTCGAATGCAGAAGGTGGACCGCAAAGAGACAGCAGCTAGAAGAAGAGCTCGGAGGATTCACGCCCGAGGACATGGTGAACAGCATTCTCCGAGGTAAAGCGCAACGGGACCGAGTTGCAGTATTTATCCAGACACGCTTAAAAAGAGACGCTAGGTCTTCAAAATTGTTTTTTTATATGATCTGTCGCAGGGGTCGAACAACTCTGACGAATTACTTAACGACGTAAGAATCTCCGTCCCGGCCCGGACCTTGAGGAATCATGACTTCCTCCATGTGCCTCACCACCGAACCGTATATGGAATGCACGAGCCCATAGCCTCTATTCAATGAGTTTGCGGCCCACATCGAGTTCGGACGTTCCAGGTTGCAGCTCAAAGCCCAACTTCAGCAAATCGTTGAACTTTGATTATTTTTATTTTAGGTATAAGTTGTTATATGTATCAGATTTGTAGTAGCCAGCCTTGGCAAATATTCTTTTATAAATAAATAAATTACGATGATTGTATTTCAATGGTGCATTGTTGTGGGTTAACATATTTCCAGTTGCTTGTCTTCAACTCCAAAAGGTTGAAAATTGAAAGAAAAAGCCTTAAACGCTTTGGAAAATTGAAAATAAAATAGAAAAAAATACAAGACCCTTTCTAGAAGGATGTAAAATGGTAGCTAGATCTCTATATGTACGTGTAGTGATATTAATAGACGCAACTTAAAAGGGAGCTCTTGTCAATACTAACGTTTTAATTGAAGTTGAAGAGCAAAGCACATTGCAAGTTGCACCAACCAACTGCAATCCAATTGTGTGCCAACCACAAAATGCTACCAATAACTATCCTTCACTTTATTTTAATAAAACACAGCATCCAACCTTGTAAGAATATTCTGTTGTGCTTAGGGTAACGGCAGACCAACTTCTGAAGTTATATAAAGACAACTTTTATCTTTCCGCTGTCTTTTCGTGTTCATTATTTCTTCAGAAAATATTTTGTGTAGCAACAAAAGACAGCAGCAGAGCAGAGGGCAGAGAAACCCGAAGCGATTTTAGATCTAACAATGCAAAACAGCGAGAGCAAACGACATTTATTGCATTATTTAAGCGAATGTAATAAGAAAAGACTTTTCTCTAGGTTTATTGAAATCCACAGCGACCATCACTGCCATTATGAGCTCTTTTTCTTCTTTTCGAGGATGTATGTATCTAATAATAACTGACATTCCCTCAGCAAGGAAGGCCAGATTCTGATATCGCCTGCAGCAATCATGACCAGGCAGGCCAACCAGTTGCAAATGTTTCTATAACCAAGTTGTGGGCTCATAGTTTACTTTATGGGCTCCCTTCCTCCCCTGTCGGAGCCGTCCGTCGGGAACTTAGCTCTAAAAATGGTTTGCATAGTGCGAGGGTGTGGCGGCGTAGACATATGAAAGACCGACCATTTTACCAGACCCAAGTCTGTTAGGAAGAAATCCAATTATTGTTATATCTTGCCATTTGCAGAGTCACCTCGAAGATAACAATTCGTTTGTTCTCCCGGATATCTGAGGGAGCCCCTTTGTTTGGCAGAGTGCTTTTGTTGTGTACCAATGTTCGCCCTTTTCCCCTCTCGTTTTAGAAGCGGACCAAAGTAGTCTTTTTGGCTCTGCCCTGACGCTTCCTTCAAAACGAGTTATCCAGCGCTTAATGAAATTCTTTGTAATTGCCTTAATTCCACGTGGCTAGGATTTTTGTCTTTTGGTCTTTTTCATTTCTTTGAGCTGGTACAGAACTGGCCTTGTTGCAGCTATGATGCAACGTGCTCAGTTTTTGTGTGTTGGATTTATGGTAAATGCAGCTTGAGATAAGCTTAATTTTAATTTTGCTGTTGTTAAGTATACTTAAGCTAAATTATATTACAATAAGATAGAGTAACTGCACTGGTATCCGGACACTTAACTCTTTTTATGACTTTTTTGTTGGATGAATTTATTACTATTAAGAGTATGCAATATATTTGAATGTTTTATTATTAATTTGGTTGTCTTTATTGAATATGTATATATATTTAATAATTTTATTCGGTCTTGAAAAAAGTTAGCTTTTTTCTAGTATTCCGACATTAATATTTAGTATTCGGACACTTGGATAGTAATATTTTTGATATACAGGGTGTTTCAGATCTGACGTGCCAAAATGAGTGGGGGGGCGCTATCTCAACCGTTTGGAAGTTACAGGGTGATTCATAAATTTCCGTTTTTCATGGTATGCACATTACACATTTATTTTTGTCTTTTGATCTACCCAACATAGCGACATCAAACAAACGCTAAAAAACTACTATCCTGATCACCTTTCCAAAAATGTCAACAATGTTGATCTCACTACTAACACTGTATAGTCACGGCCAAAATTGAAAAAAATGATTTGAAATTCCCAAAATTTCAGCATTTTCTAAATTTTCTCCGAAATTTATGTAATTAGTATACCTTTTTTTTATTTTTATTGGATTGCCCGTCTTATTACCTTTCCACAAAGGTGCAACATGTCCACATAGGGAAATAATTTAGAAATTTATACGTAGAAATCCGATAGGAATATTATAAAAATCAACAATTTAAAGAAATTAAACTCAAATTAACCCAAAATAACTTTTTAATTAATTTAAAAATGTATTACAATGACCTTTAATAACTTACAAAAGCTGTTCAAACTGTCCACCGTCACTTTGGATGCATGCCAACAATCTTCTTCTATGTCCCTGTTTAAGCCGTTTTTCAGCCAGCGTCTCCCGTATTTTCGTCGGTGCACTCCCAATTCTGCTAACTACATCATCCCTAGTGTTAACATGGCTTGAATAAACTTTATCCTTCATTGTTCCCCACAAGAAAAAGTCCAATGGAGTAAGGTCTGGAGAGCTAGCAGGCAAAGGTATGGAGGTTGTGGAAGTTCGTGATACCATCCCTGGTGAATTGAGATTCAGCCGTCCACAGAATTCGGTCCAGACACGCCCTGATGATGGTGATATGGACGTAATCGCTCTCGATGAATAACCCTCCAAACCTTAGATGACGACACTTCTAATAGCCTTGCGACTCGTTTCGTGCTCCTCTCAGGGTCCTGCCTCACGATGGTGAATATTTGCTGCTCGACGTCGGCAGAAGTCGAGCAGCATCGGGTCGTGTCTCCCAGTCGTGTGAAGTTACACTTCCTGTTTCCCTTAACCTTCGGAAAGTCCTTGTAAATACCCCTCTTTGGGGTGCTCGCCGGTTAGGGAATCTCCTTTGGTATTCCAGTACAGGCGCTCTCTCGTTTCCGTCTACTATAGCATGAATGTAAATAATATCCGCGTATTCCTCAAAACTAAATTCTGCCGTATTTTACTAACTTTTGCTAAAAAACACCCGCACTTATTGATTTGATTTTCAACTATGGCTTTTTTATAGCAAAATTTTCATCAGGTACGAGTAACAAAACGCCAGGATAAAAGGATGTGAATTCTGGCTAACACATGTTAATATCGGCAATAAAACAAAATTACACCAACATTTCTAACTTTTTTGCAGCAATAATTAAAACTAATTATCTGATATCCCAAAACCAACATTTTCGACCATTTATCATAAAAATGTTGTTTACTTAAAGAATTTGCTACCTAAAGTGCAATAAAATAATTAGGTAGTCAGAGATTTCTAAAAATGCGGTTTTTCTACTTCTTTGTCTACCTTGCCATGTTTTTTTTTCTTTTTTTTTTATACGATGTGGCCAAATCCTAGGGGGCAACCCTTTGATGCGTTAGCATGGTTTTTGGTCGGAAGGGAATTAGGGTAAGAGAAGTGAGGAAAACTTGAGTCTTGTTTGCATTGCTGCGAGCTAGACAACAGCCCAGAGACGGAGTGGATTATTTTTTAATTTCTTAATAAAAGCTCACGGTCATCTGGGCTCGAACCCGGGACCCATGGCATGGTGGACTTGCCGCTCAACGCATTGATCCAACTCCGTCTCTTATTTAGATTTTTTGTAGTAATCAGCACTTTGATGAAATATTGTAAATAAATAAATAAATAATAAAGTTCAGTTAAGTTAATTCGTGACTGTACCTGCAGCGGTAGGAGTGAGATCAACATTGTTGACATTTTTGGAAAGAGGTAGTAGTTTTTTAGCGTTTGTTTGATGTCGCTATGTCAGGTAGATCAAAAGATAAAAATAAAAGAGTAATGTGCATACCATGAAAAACTGAAATTTATGAATCACCCTGTAACTCCCAAACGGTTGAGATTGCCCCCCCCCCCCCCCCCTGCCATAAAATTTTTTGTTTTTCTAGGTAAGATCTATCACGCCACTCATTTTGGCACGTCAGATCTGAAACACCCTGTATATTAAGTCCTTCTTTTTAGTTGAAAATAAAAATAAGCAAGCTTTTTCAAAGAAATTTAAATATTTTATTCATTGAAAGTATTGTAGACATAATTCAAGGCACTCTTTACAAAAAAAAACAGCACATAGGTACTACGAACTGAACTTTTTTATTTATTTATTTACAATATTTCATCAAAGTGCTAATTACTACAAAAAATCTAAATAAGAACAATGTAATAAACTATATAAAATCAAAGATAATGAGGGAATATCAATACAGAAAATAAAAGTGCTAAAGTGTATAAAAGGTATATAAAAATCAGAAAGTACATAACTTATAAAGTTAAGCGAATAGTAAAAAGTAACCTAAATAAAATCAATGCAATCAAAAGAGGAATTAAAAAATCGCGACATTGATGTGATAGGCTCATTTAATCCATAATTAGTGCGATGAAAAGGTAACTGAAGAAAGTCGTGATTTCTCAAGGAGCGAGCCGGAACCGACAAGCCAAAACAAGCCAAGAGAACAGAAGAGTCTATGAACCCCCGAATGCAGTCGAACGCAAAAATGATCCTTGCGTGAAGTCGTCTCCCTTCAAGTGTATCCAAGTGCAGGAGTTCAAGTCTATCAACATAAGGAGCGAACCTAACGAACCTCCGTTGAATAGCTTCAATGCGATTGATATGTGTCACATAGAGCGGCGACCAGATTGAAGAGGCATATTCCAGAATAGGCCTGACGAAAGTGCAATACAAAAGCTTTGTAATGTAAGGGTCATCAAATTCCTTTGACCACCTCTTCACGAAACCATGAGTCATATTAGCCTTGTTGACTATGTTAGAGGACAACATACTATGAAAAAGTTAAATTGAAAGGGAGACCTTTTTCGTGAGAAAGACATAGATGTACACTTTCCGATATTTAGGGGAAGGTCATTAATGGAACACCAATTCTGAAAGGCGTCCAAGTCAGAATTTAAAAGTAGGCAATCGGCTTGTCAGACACAGTGCGCAATATCTTAGCGTCGTCGGCATAACAAAGAATATTTGAGTGAGATGGAAACATAGATACGTCATTGATTTAAATTATAAATAACAATGGCCCGAGGTGGGAGCCCTGAGGTACACCGGAAGTCTTAAAAATAACATCAGACAGAGCTCCACGAAAAGAAATCAGCTGAGTGCGTTCAGATAAATACGAGTAAATAAAATTCACAAAAACTTGTGGAAACCCGAGAAGGGAGAGTTTGAACTTAAACATATCAAACTAATAAAGGTACTTCAAGAACTCATAGGTGGTAAGTACAAGATAGGAATGCACATACATACATATATTTAAAATTCTAAAAATATTATAGGTAAGACAACAAATAAAAAAATCACAGCCAACTTTTAATTCATTGGGGAACAAAAAAAAAAACAAAAAAAAGAACAGTACCTAATTCAAGTAATACATTTAAAATTAAAATATTAGGTCCTTGGTTAGGTTACAAACCATTCAGACACATGAAGTCCTTTTGACTTACTTCTAAACACGTTAAATCTCACATTGAAGTGCACTTACGGTAAAACCACCTAGTGTATGAATCACCGCCAATATTCGTTAGGTTATCGTCTTCTATATCGCTCTCCAATTCTTCAGAACAATTAACACATTTTTCCTTTTTCTTAACTAATTTTTGTTTTGTTTTTAAATTTGTTTTCTTTTTTATTAACCTCTCTTCTTTTATGGCATCGATTTTGTCCTGCTTATATTTTTCTTTCTTAGCGAATATTTCTCTCCAAACCTCGGAAGAAATAGCACTGGGTGACCTATCAATTCCTTCTTTTTTAGCTCGTGTTTTACCACCATAGGAAACTATCTTTGTGTAAAAAAGATTGTTACAGGTGCATTTTTCGTCCATACACATATATCCTTTTTGGCATTCCCTAAAATATAAAAAATGGTAATTAGGATTTAAAAGGAAGGAAGCACTATTTATTAAACTTACCGGTGTTGAGCATAATACCCTCTATTCCAAGAATAAGTGATCCGGCGAAGTTTTTTTCTATCCATTCTAGGTACAAGTAAGGCAACGCAGTTCCATCAGGAGCAGGACTTGAAAATTCGGGTTATCTTTCTTCGATGATGTATGAACAATCACACCGAGGAGTGAATAATCTCTTGAGGATTCCGGAGCTGAGAAAATACCTAGAAGAACAAATTTATTAATAGATTGTTAAATTAAAATAGAAAATGATGTAAAATTAATGTATGAAAATTATGAAAACTAATTACCTTTCCAATGTTTTGCAAAGTTAATATAGCCGACACTCGAGTTCCAAAATTACTGAAAATAATTAAATTAGAGAAGTTCCAAGCAATGCAAGTCAATAAATGACTTACCTTAATTAGAATATCACCCATAAAACATTTAATTAAGCTGGAATCTACGCAACTTAACCTTATCACGGACTTATCGCGGAAAATTTCACGGGTACTTTATTTACTCCGTAAAACAGGGTACATAATTAGGTTGCACAAAGTCGAAGTCAACCATTTAAAATCACTGAATATCCCAAAAATGTACTAATATTTAAATAATTTTCACGTGGAGTTACCTGTCAAGAAATATTTTAAAGACCAAATTAAAGGCTTTTCCGGCACCGTAAAATTTTTCTAGTACACAAGAAAGGTATAAAATTTATTATAGAATATTTTTCTATCAAAAATAGAAAAATAATTTTATAAATTCGTTTCAATACCGAAGTTCCTTTCAAACTTCCGGCTAAAATAGCCAAAATAAGCTGAAAATGTCATAATAGGGGCTACTTTTCTATAAAAGCCACCCCATTTTGGGAGCGAAAAGGCAGTCAAGTTTTTATTTCAAAAGGTAAAGGTGCTAAAGTTTAATTTCAAAACCAGGAAAATTAAAAGGAAGAAGTCCGCCATTATTTTGGAAAGGTGAAATTTTGTGTCATTCACGTCGGAAAAATTCGAGCTAAGTACCTTTGAGTTTCTTTTCGAAAATATTGTATATTTTTTTTTTGATTGTTTAATACTTTTTGAAATGATATATATATATATATAGATAGATATAAATTCTAATAAATTAAAATAGTGCTTCCATCTTATTTTTTTTGTGACTGAAAGTACTTCGATACATAGTGTGTCGGCTATATTTGCAAAATAAGAGTGGCGTAGAGTATTCGTACAAACAATTTTGTTGTCAAAATTTGTATCCATGTGATATAAGAAGTATTTAATTATTATTGTGGAATCTAGTGTTTTAATGAAATCTCTTTTGCCTTGAGCTGCGAGTGTTTTGTTTCGTTTTCGAGTTCTTGGACTCTCAAACCAAGTGGCGCCCATAAGTATTTTTTTGTTCCACCCACTCCCTTCTCGATGCAGCTAGCATAATTTATATGCTTCGACGTTAGCATATAACAAGATGCTTACCTATAATTGAGCTGGTGGACGATCTTCTGCTGAAACTCGAACTCGAAGGGCCAGGAGTCGGAGATTTGCAAAAATAGAACCAGGTTTTGGTGATTCACGAGAGAAGCAATTTCAAGTACTGGAAAAGCAGTTGGGAATGGGACAACAGTACCAATCGGATAAGAAGTTGATGTGGGTGTTACACGACTTCGTTCAAATCGTACGTTCCCACGGTCAAATCCTTGAACGCAATATTTAGTGATGGTACCGCTTCTGTTAAGGCTTCTTTTATAGTGTCCAAGACTACATCAATATCCACATTTCTGTCTTTTAACGTCTGCGCTAGCAGCTCAATAACTTCAATTGCGTCGTTAAATTTTTGCAATGGAATCGGTTCTTGCGTGGTGTTTCCTTTATGAGGAGTTTGAGCAGCTGTTATATTTTTAACACATTTTGTGTAATCAACTGCTTTCGGATCGAAAGGATAAAGACCACATTTCCTAAAGCTATTTTTTATTGTGGTTTCCATATTAACATTCCGCAAAATGGTAGCTTCCAGCAAAGGGTAAAAGGTTTCTTTGGTGAGAACTTGGCCAACATTCGCTGACTGCCATTCTCGGACTGTTTTTTTCCAGTCACTTTTTAATGGCTTGAAAACACTGACGTCGACTGGCTGCATCATGTGCGTGGTGCATACAAAATTATATCCGTTTTGTTGCACCACTTAACTCCAACGTCAAGTGCGACTTGTGGCCGTCCACAAAAATAATGACTGGCCTTTGAACGTTTTGCTCTTCGAGCCATCCATATACGCCGTTAACACCATATTCAAAAAATGTTTCATCCCTGATCCACCCGCTTTCAGTCCGCCCCAAAACCCAGTTTGATGGCAAGCTCTGCACAATATCCTTCGGTGGCCGTAAATATGGAAACCCCCACCATTGGTGGTAACATTTTCCCTTCTTGTTTTGCGCAAGCCTGCCTTTTGTGCTTTGGATAATTCTTTTTGTATGGTACATTGGTTCCACGACAAAAGTTGTTGGGGTTGTTAACAATTTTGGGGTGGAGTGGAGCCTAACTTCGTGTCGCATGGACCGAATTAGATAATTCATTTAGTGCTGAATAGAATACTTTGCGCCATTTGTATCGTGAAAAAAAATTGTGGTTTAGGCTGAGCAGCGGAACCTAGCCTCACAAGGTGTGGAACGATTTTGATGATTTTCATTCTGTTGTACAGAACACGTTTCCTCATTGGTAAATGATAAAAACTGTTGCACCTTACGTGACAACGGGAAGGGGAGGGGGCAGTCCTCTTGCTTCATAACGCATGCCTTGATTTTAACGATTCTCTGTTACTATACACAGTAGGCTTAGTAGCGCCAACATCTAACATGAGGCTCTGAAACGATGGCTGGTATTAACTTCGTAACGCATTGCCGATTTCAGGTGACTCTTTTTCCTTTCTCTGCTCTATCTATCTCTTCCGTTTTCTGTTTTAAGTAGGTTGTGAACTTCTTTGCTGGTTTTACACTGCGTTATCTTTTTTTCTGCATTAGGACACCATACGACAGTCGCACAGGTGATGGGTCTTACAATCGCTTCACACGCCCATGGAGCCATTATGAGCTCAGTCTTCAGTCCAGAGTGCAGTTCTTGTGACTTTTTTCAGTTGCAGATTACATATGAGTTTTTGATTTAAATGCACTACTAGATATTTGACCTCATTTGCGAATTGTATTTGTGCTCCTTCACAGATAGAAGCTTCTAACCTCAGCTTCCTTCTCCCTGTAAAGGGCACAATGGTAGTTAGGTAGGGCGGGGAGATTTGTAAAGTGTATGGAGCTGTGAAAATTTTCCAAGAAATTCTTCTCAACGTTTTCATCAACAACACGTACAGATTGACTGGGAAGCTTGCTATTACAAATATATCGTCGACTGCCTCACCGAAGTTTCTCCAAGTCTTCTTTTTGTATTTCCTTAGATCTTTATTGTATTCTGTAAGGGGCCTACCTATATACCTTCCAGGCACCTGAGCGCTTGGTTTTATTGAAGAGTTTTCTTGCTTTAGCTCTAAGTTTGCTTAGTGTCCTGTTCCACCAAGGCATGTCTCTGGCAGCCTCTCTATATCTAACAGGGTTATTATTTTCATAGCTGTAGACGATCAGGTTTTTGTATCTAGTTTGAGGCTATTTCTGGGTTCTTTAAAGATTCTAGCTGAGCGCCTTCGAGATTTTATAAGTTGGTCCTTATGTGCTTCCGATAGCTATCCCAATTCGTAAGCTTAGAAATCGTGATTCCCTCCAGGTGCGCAAGAGAGAGCTCTTTTCTTTGACTTCTCTTTCTCTTTTTTTCACGTTTTCTCATACTTTTCTCGTATTTTTCTCTCCGTTTTTCGTTTTCCCCTTTTCTTCCATTCTCATGTCAATATTCTATCCAACCCCCAACCTTCATAATTATATACACCTTTTCTCATGATTCCTTCTTTGCTTTCTCCTTGATTTTCTTCTTTGTCACTATAACCCCGTGCTCTTCTAATCTATTGTTTTTATTTTTATCGCAGTGAGAGCTCGGTTTTTTCAACTCCTACTTTAACTCTTTATCATCTTCTAACTTCTCATATAACACCTACTACTTCTTCCTTAAATCACTAGTCACTGCCTTCACTGGAATTCCTTCATATCCATAATCCTTCTTCTCTGATCTTTCTATCTTCCACCAATACTTTTCCTTTTCCTTTTTTCTCAATTTTAGCCTACTTCGGTCATAAACCTATATAGCCTCTTTCCTCTGTTAACGTTAATCATAGGGATGAGTTGTATCGGCAGGAGTTATTCTAATGTGAATTTTATTTGAATCCTCAGAAGACTGAAATACCAATGGAAACTTTCTTAATTTGTTGATATTTAGAACAATACTATAATCCTCTCTAGTTATAGAAACTTCAAGATAATAACACTTTATTCTCCTCATATCTCTTTTGCCATACACTTCATTTTCTTTGGAAGCATATTTATCAAATTTCCCAATTACAACGAGTATATTTTCAACTCTACACATGAACTTCTGCTTGACATGTAACGAATTGCATCCCTTATTGCCTTGCACACGACTTTCTATTCAAGCCATTAAACTCATGCACCTAAGGAAGTCAATTATGAGAGGAAACATACTGCATGCAACCAAGTGTCTATGTACCATCCTCCCCGTAATAAAGCAATCTTCAAAAACCAAACAGAGAAATTCGAAAGCTTTCTGTAGAGCAAATAGCCCGAATGCATTCTTTCTCGTAGGTTAGGGGTGAATATTAAAGTATTTCACAACTGCGGGGCAATTTCTCGTTAGATTCTCTATATGATGGTGGTGTTGAGTTTTCCCTCTTCACGGTTCTTTGCTTTTGCAATTGTTATGCTGCATTTTGTTTACATGGGGTTCTATCCATGAGCTATCTGAAACCACTTTCGTTTCCAATCCCAGGATATTTTGCTTTCGGTAGTGAAGAGTGCTCAAGTCGAAATTGACGTAGGTTTAAAAAGTAGCAATCTCTCCAGCTCGGAAAAGAGTGCATGACTTCAGGGCACTTCCAATTTTCTGAATACATCAGGTTCTACCGATCGGTATGGCGGTCGGTACTTATATACTTGAACGAAACTGACTTCTGCAAATGAAACGAAAACACAAAAACAAGGAAGAAATGGGAGCAATTTCATATTTAAGAAATCCAAGAAGGAGGGCGGTTAAGTGTGTACACAGACGTGGCACAAACGCCCTCAACAGAAACTAGAAACCTTTCGAGTAAGGCGGCTTTTAGCGCGCAGAGCTTTGTTCCTTCGAAAGCACTACAGAAAGGTAAATTTCGTTAAGTGCACTCGACGTGGAAGAGATTTTAGGAACAATAATCTTCGGAAAGTTAAAGGATCAAATTGTTCGAATTGGAAACAGAGCTGCAACACAACCTTCAGTACAACTTGATGATAGCGGTTTCACACAAAGTTGACCCATTCCGACCGGTTAGTGCCAATTACTTACCGTCGTATGATTATTATCAGAGCAACGCAATTATCGGGTCGAGATTCGAAGATAATCGAGGAGACCTTAGCTTTAACGTAAAACTATGCTAATTTGCAAGGGTAGCGTGCTAATTAAGATGTCTCGGGGATTTAATTATTCGAAGAAATGTTTCTATCAGGTGAATTATTTACGGTTTGTTACCTCTCCGTTCAGTGTGCTGATCGGCTAAGCATACTTGATGACTCCTCATAATAGTGGATTTCGCTACTAATGACGCGATTAAGCTGCACCACTGACGTCCACTTCAGCATGGTATGGGATAAGGCCGACTAAGTTTAGCACATTAAATTGACACTAACTTAATCCTCGTAATTAATGTTTCATTTAATCTTTCAGGTCGTTGTTGCCGTCTGGTAAATTACCATTTCAATAGAAATGGACAGGTGTGCTGTTTACTGGAAATTTCCGTTGATTTAGTGAGCATTTACATGAATTATTTTCGCAAAGAAAAACATTTGTGGTTTAAGATGAAAATATATTTGGAAAATTTAAATATTAGGAAATCGCGAGGATTTTGCAGTTTAGATTTTTATTGTAGATTAGATCTTTGTCTTTCAAAGGAAACCAAGTAATCTTCTTAAATCACATAAGCGTAACATCCTCGACAGGTATGATAAAATTTGTTAAAGCGCCTAAAATCATAATCAAGGTAATAAAGGTAAGGTAGGAAGAAAAACTAATAAAAGTGAAAATATTGCCCGATTGAAAATTTATATGCCAATCCGCAGTCGGCAGCATTCTTAGCATATCTTAGTCGGTATATATTTTTATTGTTGGCTTCAAAAACAATGGTTGGTTGGATGGTTAGTTGGGCCGTTTGGAGCCAAAACACCAAGTCCACTCGGAAGCCATCTAGGCCCATTGTAAATGCCCTAAACGTAAATAAGAGAGCATGGTGAGAACTTAAAACCATCCAGATCTCTGTAAGAATTTATTTAAATCCAACAGTGCTATCACAGCTAAGTCTTTCAGATTATCAAAGAACCTTGCTCCCAAACAGGCGAGAAGTCGTTCTTTTCGAGCTGGACATTCACAGAGTAGGTACACTATGGATTCAGTTTTCTCCTTGTCTCTGCAACCTCTACAGATCTCATTCGATGTAACGCCGAGGCTCATGGTCATAACTCCTATGAGGCAATGTGACAGTGAAGACATCGACGAGTGTTCGAACGTGCCTTCTCTGGAAGGATAAGAAACTAGAAGTTCTGATGTAATTCAGTTTCGGCCAAAGTCTTCGAGTTATGAGACAATAGGTAATATTTTCCCACCGTTTCGAAGTCTT
The DNA here is from genome assembly GCA_964036015.1 of Leptarthrus brevirostris. Classification (NCBI taxonomy): domain Eukaryota; kingdom Metazoa; phylum Arthropoda; class Insecta; order Diptera; family Asilidae; genus Leptarthrus; species Leptarthrus brevirostris. The sequence goes on from OZ038373.1 coordinate 16,915,188, forward strand.
GATGGAATAGTATCTTTCAATTTGACTTTTCCTTACGTTAAGGGGAGGGTGACCAATTGCTAATCTTTGTTGTATATCAAAGCTTTTTTAGGCACTTATTTGCAATGTTCTATACTTCCACTGCAAGCCGTTTCTACATGGCTTCATTAGGGGTAAATGAACTACCACCAACTTATTGGAATTTTCAAACTTCTGTATTTCTGCAATTGAAGGTGGTAAGCAAGTTGACTGTATTTTTACTGACTTCAGAAAGGCTTTAGATAGAATAAATCATAGAATTCTAATTCTCAAACTCTCCCTTCTCGGGTTTCCACAAGTTTTTGTGAATTGGATTCACTCGTTCTTATCTAAACGCACTCAGCTGGTTTCTTTTCACGGAGCTCTGTCTGATGTTATTTTCAACACTTCCGGTGTACCGCAGGGCTCACCCTCGGGCCAGTGTTATTTATAATTTATTTCAATGTCGTATCTACGATCCTGTCTCACTCAAATATTCTCTGTTCTGCCGACGACGCTAAGTTATTTCGCACTGTCTGCCAATGCCGATTGTCTACTTTTAAATTCTGACTTGGACGCCTTCCAGAATTGGTGTTCCATTAATGACCTTCCCCTAAATATCGGAAAGTGTACATCTTTGTCTTTCTCACGAAAAAGGTCTCTCTTTCAATTTAACGTTACCATAGAGTCTTTACCCATAGTGGCTCAATTCCCAATTTTCTTTCGAGGATCATTTTGATGCCATAGTCAACAAGGCTAATATGACTCTTGGTTTCGTGAAGAGGTGGTCAAAGGAATTTGATGACCCTTACATTACAAAGCTTTTATACTGCACTTTTGTCAGGCCTATTCTGGAATATGCCTCTCCAGTCTGGTCACCGCTCTATGTGACACATATCAATCGCATTGAAGCTGTTCAACGGAGGTTCGTTAGGTTCGCTCTTCGAGGCCTTCCTTAGAATTACTCCCGTATATTACCTCCTTATGTTGATAGACTTGAACTCTTGCACTTGGATACACTTGAAAAGAGACGAAGTAACGCAAGGATCCTTTTTTGCTTTCGACTGCATTCGGGGGTCCATAGACTCTTCTGTTCTCTTGGCTTGTTTTGGCTTGTCGGTTCCGGCTCGCTCCTTGAGGAATCACGACTGTCTTCAGTTACCTTTTCGTCGCACCAATTATGGATTAAATGAGCCTATCACATCGATGTCGCGATTTTTTAATTCCACTTTTGATTGCATTGATTTTCATCTATCGTGAAATCAAGTGAGGAGTCAGCTTTGTTGAGGCTACTTTTTGCATTTCACTTTTTACTTTACAATTTATGTACTTTCTGATTTTTATATACCTTTTGTACACTTTAGCACTTTTATTTTCTGTATTTATATTCTCTCATTATCTTTGATTTTATATAGTTTTTTCGTAGTAATCAGCACTTTGATGAAATATTGTAAATAAATAAATAAAGAACCCTATCCGTGATCATGTTTATATCTGTATTTGCACCTTTCTAGGCCAGATCGTCGGCCAGCAGATTCTGACCGTATGGTCTGAAAAATCTCTTAAGATTCTGATACAATTCGTGAGGCATTTTGGTTTTAGCCCCTTTTACCGTAAGACCGTTATCTTCCGCCTGTCTTGATATGTATATTAGAGCAGAGCTTATGATATCACTGACCGTTTGTAGGAACTTTCCTTTTGTCAGCAAGACTATGTCATCTGTGGAATCGTTTTAATGCCATTTTTGATGAGTGATGTAAGAGATGTTTCAAAGCAGGGGTGATAAGACTCCTCCCTGTGGGGTTCCTCTATTAGCTGTGTTCCTAATGAAGAAATACCCTAAACTGGCGTTGATGACCCTGCAGTTTAGCATTGTTTGTATCCACTTCGTCAGAACTGTCTGTGCGTCAGATTCCTCGAGAGAGGAAATGAAGGATCCTATATTTAAGTTGTTGAAGGCTGCTTCAATATCAAGAAATGAAGCCAAGGTGTTCTCTTTATCATGGAGAGATTTCTCGAACGTTGTCGTAACCTCATGTAACACTGTGTCGACGGATTTTCCTTCAAATTTTCCCTAGAAATTATGAGAGGCTGATTGGTCTATAATCTTTGGTTGTGGTGTGGCTTGGTTTTTCTGCTTTAGGAATAAATTCCACGCGCACCTCTCTCCATCATTACAGTATGGATCCGGTGATGAGGGATGGTTCAAAGACTGATACTCTCAATGAGTGATACTCTTTACAGAGATTTGTAACATAGTCGGAATGATACCGTCCGACCCTCCATATTTGTAGGGATGAAAGCATTTTACCGGCCACGCTACTTTGTACTCGCTTACGCAGTCTCAACAGCCCCAACATCTTTTTGTTCGCCTTCCAAACTTTCTTCCATGCACACAGGAAAGTAGGTAGATATCAGCTGGTCAAGAATTTCCTGACTGTCCTTTGTAAAAGAGCTATCGTCTTTACAAATTAACCCCAGTGGTTAGGATGTGGAAGGTTTCCCTATCGACATTCTGAAATTAATGCTAAAGATGGTCCGAAAAGGAGAATTTAGGTGATACTCTCCAATCATCAACTTTGAATTTATCTGCAATTTAAGCTAGCGTTCAACCTATTACTTCCTGTCTAGATCTGTTTTGAAAGGTAAGGTGTCAACCTCTGTTACAAATTTTTAGTTTGGAAAGCAAAATAAATTCAAAAATAGACTCACCTCTCATGTTTATATTGCTGCTCCCCTATTAAGTATGATGGGCGTTGGCGTTCATTCCAATGACAACATTTGCTCTGGTAGTACTGGTGTAACTAACCAAGCGTTCCAAGTCACTCGATGGGGGATTTTCTTCTTCGAATGGCAGCTACGCGGATGCGAGAATAAGTTTGGGTTCATTCCTGCGGTCGCTCACCACCACTAGGTCTGCTGGTCACTAGGTGCTGAAACGAGAAGACACTAAGAAATTAGTTTTTTTCTTACAGCTTTTAAACTAACCTTCCTTATCTGTGTGCGGGAGTTCATAGTGATTTGACCTTAATCCTTGACTTGCAGTTCCGGAGAGCCATGGCTCTTAGGAGTAGCAGGTCGTCGGCAGCTGTTCGGGAGTGGTGCAGATTAATTTGCACCACTCTTAGCTTTGCTTTGAATGTGGAGGGGGCTTGAGTTTTGCTTTTGAATCGTTTCTCGCCCCTTTCCTTTTCCTTGGTAGTTTTGCTGGCCACGGATGTGGAAGGGGCTTGAGTTATCTCAGAACCCGTTTCTTGCCCTTCTCCGTTTTAATGATCTTTCCTACCTCTTTGGTATTTGTGTTAGCGTTTTTCATATACCTTAACTATCTTTTTTTTCCTCCTCACTAACCTCTTTTCCCTGTCGGTCCACGTCTCGGCGTCGTTCGTACCCATCTTTTGAAGGAACTACGCTGAGCTTTTGTAGCCAGATCTGGCTGCTTGCTTAGTTGACTTCTTCCTTTTCGGTACGTCTGGTTGCTTGGATAAGTCATCTGTATGTTTCAACAGACGTTTATCTGTCTGCCAGTCCATACACCTGCTGCCAGGTTGCACTTTATAATTACTGCCAGGTTGCATCTACTTCATCTAGCACCTCCAGATTGACCAGTTTGGCGTGGGTGATCCTGCCTGTTGCCTTAGGCTACCGCTCAATCTATCTTTGGTGTACGCAAGCTCCCATCTCCCCCACCCCACCACTACCACGTCATGTTGAAGATGCCCGGAAAGGGGGGGGGGGGGGGATCAATTGTAATGTCCATGGGGATTTTCAAAAAGATAAGATACTTAAGCGCATAGGAAATCCTCTCAAAGATTTTGGCATATACAATTAAGGGTGTATGGTCAGCCAACCTAAGGAAGAATGATAAGAAATACTGTAATTTCCAACAAATGAGCGAAAGTGGCTTGGTCATAATCCAGAAAAATTTAACTAATTTATTGGTTCCTTTTGTAATTCATCATATTTTCATTAATTTCTAAACACGGAAATGCTCAGCAAAACTTTATTCTTAAATCAACTCTGTTACATAACTCACTATTGCGCCGTAAAATGAATTTCCTTCCTTGTAAAAAACTTATGGCTATAAATATAGTTAAGCATATGTTGCCATCGGCCCCAAATCCTTTTACTTATGAGGACTTACTGTTTTCGCATATTCACGAGCCTTATTGCTTTAAAATTCTCTTTGTTCGCCAAATGAAGTCATCTCATTCCAGAACAAAGACTACATCTATCGTGTAATTCGGCTGGTCGATATAATCTCCAATCGGCAGTTGCAATCGGAATCTCAATTAAACTACAAAACTGGCCAATTAAGAAATAATCAACTTCTTAAGAAAACTAATAGTTATCTTCGATACTTTCAATAATAATTTTTCATTCAAAATGACATGCAATATAGAAATTCTAGAAAACTTAAGGAAATAGTAACATAACCAGTAGCAAATGAAGATTACACACGATGCATGGGCCAACAAGTTCAGAGATCCTCACGTTCACCTAACCCTAATCCTGAACACACGACACAAACAGGTAAACGTGTTCAACCTTATCTGGATTCTGGTGAAAAACTTGACTCATATCTTTCCGAGCTTGATTGACGCTGCAATTCAACGCCAGACAAACATGTTCTCTTTATCAGAGTAGACTCCATCTCTTTGGTTTTATGGTTTGCAATTTCAAGAACTCTTGGCGGCTTACAATGTATCAAAGTCATCATCATCTATTTCTCTGTGCATCAATTGTATATGAAGCATCCAAAGAGCGTAACTAGAATTTTTCAGGACAAATGTAGAACCACTTCATCTAGGGCAGGTTTTTATGTGAAACGACACTTGTAGCTGCGATTTCAAACATCTTTTCGGTTGGGTTGCAAAAAGTTCAGTTCCAATTAATGTTACGTGGACGAAGATAAATGAGAGTCTCTGCGATAAATAGTTCTTTCATAGCCGCTTCCTTTAGATCCCTGCAGATACGTAATTAAGTTGAAGTACTACGGAGATATTAGGTACAATCAGAATCAGAAAAACTGGTTCACGCCAATTAAAGTGAAACCAGTTTCAAGGTCACATATTAGTTTGCAATGTAATCGGAGAGCTACTGTGAACCTATTCTCTGGCCTATCTAAACCACCAGTGGTGTATTGAATTCAGAACTACGACCATTTGAAATTTTTTAATTGATTGACCCATGATCGTTCGCATTAAATCTTACGACTCCCGCTGAGAGTATTGCTGTCCAGGGAGGAATTACGAGCACCGTAAAAATCTTAGACAAGAAAATATTCTTACATCCGTGCAAACCGATGTAGATAACCGCTAAGGAAAGACTTGGTCTGCGGCAGCAAACCTTAAAGACGTTTGAGAAATCTTCGACTATTTTTCGTTGCCGGTGGGATAAGTTCAGTGCCCTATTGGAATTGGCTTGGAAAGCACGATTTCCATGTTTTCTTAGAATTCTTACAATTCGCTAGTTAAGAATTGGATAAATGTCGATGGAGTCTGATGATGAGCACAGATATGGAGTTTTCTTGTACTATTCCGACTATGAGCCTTTCAATTATGGTATTATGTCCCGTTGATGTGCATTGCGCGGTATAACTTAGATCTGCTTGCTTTCTTAAGGTTTTCTAGCATCACTGAAAAGTAAATTTGCATATAGACGTCAGCTTATCCACCGTATAGGGCAATTTAGCTTATCAGAGCCACTGTTCTATTTTTGTTTTAATGAATCTTATACCAAAGATAACACCCCGCGTTTGTAGTATATCTAATCTTTTCAAATAAACAGCGATTGGACATTTCGCAAGATTTTATATGCTTTGCGAGAGTATATAAACTCGATATGGTCTTAGGCGCCTGAAAAACTTTAATTCTAGATCTTTGGAGCAGCAGTTCATTCTTTGATAAAGCGTAAAGCGTTTTGTATATTTGCTGAAGCGGCCTTTTATTTAATATTGCTTCAAATGCCACTCTTTTTTTTTTGTATTATGATTCCAAAGCTTAGGGGATATCCTATAATGTAGTAGCACAAATGAGGTTTAGGACACTCTCTATATTAGATAAATTCCTTCCCACCTCTTGTGTCCCTCAATCCCTTACCAGACATACCATATATGCTATCCAACTGGTATGCACTAGAACAAACCTCAACTCAGTCTTCCTAAATTGATTCAGTGGGTGTATCGTCATAATTGAGCTCTGAAGAAGAAACAGAAACAGAAGCGGGTTGATTAAGCCTCTATTGTCTTCCTTACTTATATTTTTTTTGCTTAATTTCCGGGATTTCGATTTCTATTTTTTTTATGCATATTCGTTTCGGAGAATCGCAGGGCACTATCTTATCACCTGCTCTTTTTATTTGTAATATTTAGTAGTGCTTGCAACATTCTTCAGAAAGTAATTTTGGTGCATCGATATTTACAACAACAACCTAACGACTGCCTAATCGATGGGATTTGTGTAAATTTATTGCTTATTCTTTTTACACTGTATCGCAGGGTGCCCAACATTTTGTTTTTCAAAAATCTCTTGATTTTTTTGTTTGTTTGGTCATCAATTTCCTTTCATATACCAAATTTCTTCTCAATAGGTAGTAAAATAAGAGAATCGAAACTGTTGTGACATGCAGACAGACGGACGGACATACCGAAATTCTACCCAAGTAAGTTAATGGCTACATATTTCTAAAACGTATAGTCCTTGCGATTGCTGCATATTTTGGATTCGCAATATCGAGGTAAGATAATAGTTGGAAAGATGAATGCAGTTACGGGTCGGGTGTTGCCCATGATAAAATTGAACAATTTCTAGAGTGCTCTAAAAATTTTTGTTATAAATAAAGAGCTCATATCAAAACGTGATGGGCTTTGGGGGGGGGGGGGGGGTGTCCTAATATTCCGTTTCTTCCAGTCTGATCCTCACCGATTACAAAATACGTACCCGTTGAGATCCATTAGTTTGTCTCGAAATGAATATTTCACTCTGAGGATTGCTCAATTTCCAAAGTAATTCATTCTTTCCGACTGGATCCATCAACTACTATTGATGACGTAGCTGAGTACATGAGGGAGAAGAGTGGGGCTGATGATTCTGAACTCCCGGATGACGAAATCATCCTTATCCTTCTTGGTGATTTTAATTAATTAAACGATAATGAATACCTTCCTTGAAATTGTTTAAAAATTCTCATTTTCTTTAAACTACACTAAATCAGTGATAATAAGAACTGTATGGGAAGGCGTTTTGTGTGTACCAATTCAATCCCAGAAGGAGGACTGCTCCTTAGGGCGTCCTGGGAGTCACCGTATAGCGCGCAGGTACTCTTTAAACCGAGGTGTTTTGGCTAGCGTGTGGGTTTCCCTCTTGCTTCCTCAACCGGACTTGTGATCGTCTATGGCCCCTAAGACCACACAAGGAGTTAAAGGGCCCAGAGAAAGATGAGAAGGCAGTTAGATAATTTTTACCCTTCTGATTTGAGTAACATATTAGTGGAATGGACTTTTTGTAGCTTATTAGCTATCGACAGCTTACACCCGCCCATTTCCATTACTTTCTACTATAATTGGTCTAACCCTGCTGATCCCAACTTAGATCAGTACGTTCTTGATTTTAAAATGGAGAACTTTACTGACTCCGACCTCTGCTTTGTGTTAATATCGTTAAGGAATATGCTTCCGTGTTTTCAGACAGGATTTACGATCTGTTTAATTCGTGTATACTACTCAAGCGGTTGAGACCATCCTGCCGTTCTTTCGTAGCCTTAAGAATAGGAAATACATACTATGGAAAACTTACTTACGCTTGTTATGACAGCTTTCTAGCGTAGAATTCATCGTTATACATGGAATACCTTAATAGTGTTCGTGATAACTTGCATAATAAACTTGGTTTTCAAATTCGTAAATATAAAGAAGAAAACGGATAGTTATCCGTCTACAATCTGGCACAACAGTAACAGCGTGACTTATACAACCGACAACTTTGCATTGTTCTTTGAGAGCACCTCTTGTTCTTGCAATTTTGTGCCTTCTCCGGAATAGTTTGATCATATCCAGGATCGTCTAACTGCCTCTATCTTTATTTCCCTTATCTCACTAGCTATTTAACGATTTCATAATAATAGTATCAGGGAACTTAAACTAGACTTTTCCTCTGGCCCTAATGGTGTTCTCCTGCATTCGTGAAATCCTGCTTTGACGCCCTACTCTCTAAATCGGTATTTATCTTCAACAAGTCTCTTCAAACCGGTAGATTTCCTATGCTATGGAAAAGCTCCTTTATAATTTCTGTTCATAAAAGGGTCATAAAAACTTGATAACAAATTATAGGTCAATCGCGAAACTTTCCTACATACCCAAGTTATTCGAATCTGTTATATATTCACATCATGTGGGACAGTCGAAGGGGTTAACCTGGTCTAATCAGCATGGCTTTCGGTCAGGTAGATCGATGACAAGTTAACTGCTTGAATTTACCACACACATAATCTTTGCGTTTCGATCGACTGCATTTACACCAACATTAACAGAGTATATGATAAACTTCCTCACTCTGTAATTGACGGGCTGAGAGTAAAAGTGACCTATTTATAAGGTTCGGGCAAAAGTGGCTTAGAAAATGTTCCACGCAAAAACGAATCGCGTGAGATTCCGGGCAAAAACGAATCATAGAAAATTTCCGGGCAAAAACGACTTAACTACTTAACTGCATTAACTTTGCATTACTATTTGTAGTTAAATCGTTTTTATCCGGAAATTTTCTACGATTCGTTTCTGCCCGGAATCTCACGCGATTCGTTTTTGCGCGGAACATTTTCTAAGCCACTTTTGCCCGAACCTTATAAATAGGTCACTTTTACTCTCAGCCCGTCAATTATGCTCAAGCTTGGAAAGTGTGGTTTTCTGCCTTTGTTGCTAGATTGGATCTTGTTTGAAATACAGGACATTTTGCTGTTTATTCTTGCCATTGGTGACATTGTTCCCTTGATTAGACTTAATCTTTGCGGACGACATGTGTTAGAAACAATGACTGACTGATGCCGATCTAATTGCCTGTATCTTAGCTTGGAAAAAATTCAAATTATGTTCTCTAGGAGCCTCAATCACGTCTTTAATTAGACTTTTGTTGAAGCTAACATCCGACATATGCAATCCATGACTGACCTTGAAATGAAGATCGACAAAAAGCTCGATTTCACTCTACTCATAAGCTTTATTGTTTCTAGGAGTAATTCAGTTCTGGGTTATGGAAAGCAGTGGTCGAAGGAGTTTTCTGATCGCCAGACCTTGATTCACTTTATCTTTTCTTTGGTTTGACCCATTCTCGAGTATGCATATCAGGTTTGGTCACGTTGCTGTGCGATTCATTCCAGACGTATCGAATCGGTACAGCGGAACTTTGTTAGGCTTCCTACTTATGTGACCGGTTACTAAATATGCACACTTTGGAAAAACGACTCAAAATTGCTGACTTGGACTTTTTTCACCTGTTTTTGAGCTCGAACATAGATTCTTGCGGGTAGGGTTTCTTATAGACATACTTGGGCTAATGGAATTATCCGTAAGATAATGGGACAATTTTAGACATTTTCAAAGAGTCTTCTTTATTATTATGTGCTATGTAATGTCTACTCGTTGCTTATGGTTCTTAGGTTTAGTTGTACACTGATTATGTGCAGTTGTATCAAGCTATAGGTCTTGTGTCTTAACTGGTTGAATCCTGATCCGAATAATAATGCGACATGTTTGCTTATAAGTAGCCATAAGTCGCACTGCATTGCATTCTAATATCGAGACATTGACGTGTCTTATATCACTCCTGTTTTCTTTTTGAAATCTCTTCCCCAAATTATTACTGCAAAAAATCCTTGTTATTAATATACAAATTGATATTTTTGAACTTCTTCATTGATAATTTGGAACTTAGTTTTATTAATGTGTTTATTCAAGGTTTTTGTGTAAATAAAAAATTAACCATTGCAATTAAAATTCTATCATTTATTGCAATACATGGTAAACTGTCTGAACAACTCAAATTGCTAACAGCAACTAACTGGCTAGACTCAACAAAAGAGAAACTGAAATGAAAATTGTCTTTGCTGTGCCAATTTATGTATAGGTCTGGTAGTCTGATGATATCTTGATTGACATCATCAACTCTTACACGGCCTACAGAACCCTTTTTTTTTTTTTTTTTTGCGGTAGAGGTGAAAATCTTCCAAAAGACACCAGACAGCCCGTGCCCTCCGGTAGTGTGAGATTCTTACTCACTAAAAACACCTCTCTGGGGATTAGCCGAAACAGACCACATAACCGGGTCCCTTTTCGTCCCCTCCCAGTCACCCTTAGTGGGGGCAACTGATTATCCAGTTATCCCACTGTCGCCACTAACCTCGGTTTCCTGGGTCACTGCTAGAATTCTAGCCTATCTGCATAAATCCATGATTTCCTACCGTCTCCAGTGTTCCTTCTTGGTCCATGCGTTAGTTACATCATTTACCCCTTCACTGTCTACGACATTGAAGGGTTCCAGGCCGTAACGCTTTAGTCCTGAGCCAGGACAATGAACCCCCTCCGGATTAACCGCAGCTAACCCTACGGAGGGCAGATCTGCATAAATCCATATTTTCCCACCGTTTCCAGTGTTCCTTTTTGGTCCATGCGTTAGTTACGACCTTCATCCATTCTCTGCCTACGGCATTGAAGGGTTCCAGGCCGTAACGCTTTAGTCCTGAGCCAGGACAAGAAACCCCCTCCGGATTAACCGCAGTTAACCCTTTGGTAGGCAGATCTGCATCTTCTCCTAGTGTGCGTATCGCGGAGATAGCCAACTCGTTAGAGTCTCCCGTCTCTGCACCGCCGCACCTAAAGAAGTGCTAGTTGCTATTATGCCAATGGCACCCTTCTCCAGGACTGCTACAGCAGTTTCAGCCGGTGGAAGCGAGCCAGCCTGCATAGCCGCCACAGTTCCTTCGAAAGGTAATTCTCCCAAAACTGCTACTGTTGTGTTGTGGGTACCGTGGGTATAGCCAACCTGTTGGGGTCTCCCATACAATCCACCTCCACTACCACAGAAGCGTCCGAGGAAAACGCCATTCGCGACCCAAGTACCCCTGGGGCCTGCAGAGGGGACGCAACACTGCAGACTCTCTTGGAGTTAGGGGGATTTTTCAAGAGGTTATCTCCTCCCGCATTAGTTACTTGGCTACATTCTAGGATGCATTGCCCGGTTGCTACCACTTGGAGGTGTAACTAACACTTGAGAATATCCAGATGAGGATCACCGTATCCTAGAAGGCTTCAACTCGTCCGTCCATTCTCCAGCAACCCTACAGCACCCTTAATTATGGTTACTAACCCTTAATTATGGTTACTATTCGACCTTCGAGCCAATCTTCGGGTGTTAGATTGCTGCAGTTACTAACACTAAAGTCCGTTTTCTATATTAGGCTTAGGTCCTTTTCTTGTATAACGACTTTGAATATTTGTAAAATAGTCTTTTGACCAGCGATGCCAAGAATGTTGCTGAATTGTGAAATGTGAGTCGACTCCTTCGGTTTAAATGGGAAATCTTCAAATCTGGATCTACTATAAAATGGCCAGGAGTATTTGGATCAGAGTAAAGTGGTGATATTGGCCTCGAATTCAATATTAAGTATAGTAAGTTAGAATCTCATTCTCCGAAGTGTGGTGATAAAATGCAATACCTTCCGTTTCTGGAATTTGGTGCAAGAATTGCGTATCGTTCGCGTGCCAAGTACGCGAACTTCGAAATGTGTTTCCTTAAGTATTCCTTCAATTTTATTTCGAATGTTTAAAAGATCCTCAAGAAATTGCGATTTATGACTTGCGCTGTGTTTCCCTTATGTCTTCACAAAGTTGCTTCAGACATCGCGTTGCCAAATATGAAGCTGAAGCATAGGTCATATCTTCAATCTAAAAATTCACCAGTAGGATTCGCCCGCCATAAAATGTATTTCAAATGCGTGTTTTCTGGATGCACAAGGAATTGAAGATACATGGCTGATATGTCAGCTGTTAGTAGTTATTTATAAAAACGGAATCGCAGTATTTTTGACATTAGATCATCTTGAATTGCGGGTCCTTCTATCAGTATGTTATTCAAAGGTGTTTGTGAAGATGTCTTCCAAGATGCGTCAAAGACTACCGTGAGCTTATTCGTAGAGCTACCGGGACGGAGTAGGTACACGATGCGGCATGAAATAGTGAAGAAATGGTGCATCATTTTTAGCTACAAGGTCCATATGGACTAACGGAAAATATTTCTTTCGACAATTGCTATGTTGAACCTTTAAATCTTTGTTCCGATTTAATTTACGTTCCAGACTAAGAAACTAATTATATGCAATTTTATATGAGTTGCCTAGTTGTTTAGGGCTATCTTTAAATGGTAATTGTACTATGAATCTTCCACTATTTAAGCGTTTTGCGGATTCTAGGAAAACTATTCATTCCACTCAATCTGCTTCCCTTTCCACACTTTCGATCTACGAAACCTTTTCATCTAGTGCTTCGAGACTGTGATTTGCATAGGATTGATCATTGTTTGCAACGAAGTTACATAACTTTCTAAACCCTTCGATTGATGCTCTATATCCGCCAGCTACTATCCACCCAAAAAATGTTGTTTTTAAGGTAGGCAGATCTTCCCGCAATTTGGTTTGACCAATGGACAAGAGTTGAAGAAATAAATCAGCGCCAATCAGCTAATCTACTCTTCGCAGCTTGTAAAACCAACGATGTATTCTGCGGTATATTTCAATTAGCTATATTCATTTGTCTTTCCAGTTGAATTTCAGTAATTTTGAATTTTGGGTAAGATGACTGCCTGCAAATTGGCTTCAAAACCATTGAGTCGTGAACCGATGAATATTTAAGTTCTAAATTTAACGTTGGTATTCAGATTTCCTATGCCGTTTATATACAAATTGGGGAAAACCTAACTAAGATATAGAACTATAAGTGTTCGTTGCTCCGTTGTTTAATATTGGATTTTCTGGTATACAAAACTTTAAAGCGATTTTCTGACACTTGCCATTTTTGAAGTCGGTGAACTGTTTAAATCAAAATCTACTCAACCGATTCTTTTGAAATTTGGTATACTTCTTCCTTACATAAATGACCAGGTATTGCTGGGAGCTTTTTTTTCATAATTATTAATTTTACAATAACAAATAGGCCCATTTTTTAGGGCGAAAATCGGTGTTTTCGCTTCTAAATGTCACCAAAAATTTAAATATCTAATGATACCATTTTTTTTTAAATTTCGGATGATCATGAGTTATAGTGTTCACCGGCGGACAACTTTTTTAAATTTAAGGAAATATTGTACTATAATGTTACGATCAATTAAATAAATTTGTATTATCTGTAGCGCCTAAAAAATTCTTAAAAATGAGCCTTTTTTCGCCGTTACCACCCGACAAGTCCGTCTCTCTCTCTCTTTCTCTCTGTCTTCATCAGTGTCGACTCATCTAGTAGTACAGCGTACTCTATATACAAGCCCGGAAAACTATTTCATTTTTGTTGTACCATAGATTAACCAATCCTTGCACACACTAATAAAGCTGCACACTCTCGTAACCAAAACAAAAGAGAAAAGCTGATGTCCTGCGTAAATTTTTATTCAAAGTGCGCACGCATTGCTTTTAATGCAGTCGTTGATGAATCAAAGAATTAATTGTAAGAATTTTTTTACGATGTGGCCAAAGCCTTGGGGACAACCCTTTGCTGCGTTAGCATGGGTTCGCGCAGAGGGGAATTAGAGTAAGGGGAGTGAGGAAACATGAATGACTTGTTTTTTGCGTTGCTGCAAGCTAGACAGCCCAGACACGGAGTGGAGTTTTTAATTTTGTAATTATTGTGAGGAACTTACTGTAATTTGTAATTTGGCTAAGAAATTATTTTTTACAGTTTAGTATGACTTTTTTGATACATTTTTTTATTTAATTCAATTCAAAATTGCTTTACAATAGGTGCTAATATCTCTTGGCCAACTTTGACATTCCAATCTAGGAAGTATTATACGTATTCCTTTTGAATAGTGAATTCTCAAAAAGTATGTAACCGTGTAATTTAAACAACGAAGTTCCTCCTTCCAATCAGCCTCTGAACTCAATAAAACCAACAGAACATTATTTCAATCATAAAATAAATTCACTGATCCAGAGTACATTGCTCTTCAGATCGAATGGATGGTTATCCATTCCAAAACGTACTTTTCATGGTCTATTAAATGTCGATTAGTAACTGTAAAAAGAAAGCATTAATACACGTAAATCGAACCCACTATTTTACAAAACGTTGAACAATGAATGCCAGGGTCTGCCTCCCGGTAATAAATCTAAGTGTGACATGTCCTGAGCATTGGAGCTTTAAGCGAAAAATAAAGCATCCAAATACATATGTCCACCAAATGTGTAGTAAAATTCGAGAGCCAGACGGCGCCATTAATGTCAGTATGGCGCGAATTTTTACGGATGGCTGTGGTTCTTCGAAACTTCGTTTGGAAACTTTTTGGTAATTTGTTTTTCACGCCATCTAAAAGCCCAAAACGTGAATTCAGATGATGTCTTTTGTTAAAAAAGCTTTAAAACCTTTTCGAAAGGTTGTTCAGTCAGAAAGGTCTCGGTTGACAGACAAATATATTACGCGCCCATTTAATTAAAATGCGCGAAGGTTTTGAAAACTCCGCGGGGATAAAATGTAAGTTAGTGGAAAATTACTTTAATTTTCATAGCTGAAAAAGTTTGCAGACGAATTGCAAGTGATTGCAAACTTTATTTCCAACATACATAACTCCACTCTTGCATCTAAATTGAAGATAGAAAGAAAGAAATTTTTTTAAGAACGAAAGACATTTCCTGGTTTCCATCGTTATCTTATTTTCATGCAGTAATTTCACAGAATGGATGGAATAGATTTGTGCGATTCTATGTATAGTTATATGAAACAAGATTTAACGGAAAATTGAAAATCTTCATCATTTATTCTGTCTTGGATTGCAAGTTACTCGGCTTCATGAAAAATATATTCGCGTCAGAAAGTTATTGGATTTCTGTTGCTCCATACCAACCAGACGGTCCTGTTTCAGCGATTCTGTACCAAGGCAACTCTGCTGTAGCCTTCCGTGCTGTCCTCATGAAACTTGTCTGGTAAAAAATTTGTTCATTTGCATGAAAAGCAATCTACTTTCTGCAGAATTGTGCCAGGATA
The DNA here is from genome assembly GCA_964036015.1 of Leptarthrus brevirostris. Classification (NCBI taxonomy): domain Eukaryota; kingdom Metazoa; phylum Arthropoda; class Insecta; order Diptera; family Asilidae; genus Leptarthrus; species Leptarthrus brevirostris. The sequence goes on from OZ038373.1 coordinate 16,930,420, forward strand.
ACCTTTTGCAATTCATTGGAACTTCCGAGTGTTTTGTTTTCTTTTCCAGAGGTTTATCGTTTCCTTGAGATCTTGGCCGGAAGGCTCTTCATTTGAAATACTTCCTTTCCTTGTCATACGATAAAACCTTGTCACCTTGTCCTTTGAATTTCTTGGAAATTTACAATATACATAATTGCACCAAGAACGAGAAAGAATCAGTATTTACATATCTACTATGTATAAGCTTCTAAAAATTCTTCCTTTCAGTCGCGAAACGAGGTGTAGACAATTCGGTTCTATTTCTCTCGCCTATTCGTTTCTGGCTGTCAGATGCTTCTCTTTCTTGCCAGGGAATTTTTAGAATATACATGGTGTTTCAGGTAAAAATGTACCTTTTCGTGGTATGACCCTAACAACTTTTTAATCAAAGTTTATATTGTTTTATAATGACGGTCGACGCTTTCCGGTGTGGATGGGTCCCCACCTACACTGGCGACCAACTGCGAGTCAGTGTTGCCGATTTTTAATGATCTCCGCCGTAACGTTAAACATATCAGAGCGGATCTTGGTTCCTGGTTGACTGCTGTTAATAGGAACTCCGATCTGCTTGGTACCATTTCCTCGGATGTTGGGAGTCTGCTGTCGCGTGCTGTTGTCGAGACTAAAGCATCTCATGTTTCTGGTGCCTCCGTCTTGTCTACTGACGTTGTCCCCCAACATGATGGCTCTAGGCGATCACTTTGTAGACGCCGGCGTCCTAGGGTAGGCAATGGCTCCATTGGCCCATCACCTGTCGGTGATCCTTCAGCGCAACCATCGAATCCTCTTCGTATGGCTGATGTGCATGCTGCCGGGCCTCCGACGAATATGTCTGCCGAAAGATGAACTGCCTCTTCGTTCACAGGTGCCTCTGCTACTCCACCTTCGCCCCCTGTATCTGGCCCAGCTGTGAACATATCTCCCAGCGCTTCTCAGTGTAATCCTCACTCTTACAATAGAGCCACTGTCAACAACCAAAAAAACTAAGTACGCAATCCCTTTACTACCAAAATGTAAAGGGATTAAGAACAAGAACAAACCAGTTATTTTAGGCTGCTCATGCCTACTGTTACGACGTAATCGCTTTGACAGAAACCTGGCTTCATCAAGGCTTTAATGATGCTGAAATTCTTGACGATTCCTATCAGGCTTTCGTAAGGATATATATTCTGACTCCGTGACTCGTGGTGGCGGTGTGTTGGTTGCATGCAAGTCACACTTGGCTTGTAGCTTGATTGATATTCCTTCTTCTTGCTTACAATTGAGCTCTTAGCTCTTAAGCTCTCTCTTATTAAGATGAACTTTTTTCTACTCTGTTGTTATATTCCTCCAAATTTGACAAACTCCGTTGATGTAGACGGTCACGGACGGACATTTTAATTCTTAGCTTAGGTTTTATTAATATTATGACGAACCCAGAGGATGAAATCATCCTTTTTGATGACTTTAATTTACCCAACGTTCAATGGGTATTGAACGCTGATGACGATGACTACCTTCCTTTCAATTGTCTTACTGCTAGAGACTCCCACTTTCTTGACGCCATCTGTTCCTCTAAGAATCTAAGTTCGACGTGTATTTTTTTTTATTTATTTTTTTTTATGTCTTACCGGGCATAACTTTGTAACGCGTCGACCGATTTTGATGATTCTTTTTTTGTTGGGTAGAGTATGTTCACCGATTGGTATCATGTCAAACATTTTTGGTAGGGTGGGGATGGGGCTGAAACCTAACTTTATTACGCGTGGACCGATTTGTATGGTTCTTTTTTTGTTGTACAGAGTATGATCTCCCATTGCTAATAGGTGAAAAAAATTTGGGTGGGGGGAGGAGTAGTCTAACTTTGTAACGTGTAGACCGATTTGGGTAATTCTTTTTCTGTTGGGTAGAGTATGATCCGTGGTTGATACCACGAGAAAAAAATGTTGGTGAAGTTAGGGTTGGGGGGGGGGGGGGGGGTTGTGTAACCTAACTTTGAAACGTGTGGACCGATTTGGATGGTTGTTGTTGTATAGAGTGTGATCCCCCATTGCTAATAGGAGAATAACAATGGTGGTGGGGGAGGGGTAGTAACTTCGTAACGTGTGTACCGATTTCGATGATTCCTTTTCTGTTCGGTAGAGTATGTTCCTTGATTGATATCATGAGAAAAAAAATTTTAGTGGGATGGGGGTGGGGAAGAGTAGAAGACACTAATAAGTGAAAAATAAAATAGTTTTTAAAAAAAAGTTGAACCGACTTCACGAAAAGCGCTAAAACGCATAAAATAATTTTTAATTTTATATCTATTACGACATTTTGAAGTCGATGCACAGCTCACGGGATCATGTAGTTGTTTGGTTTGTTTGATTTGCACCGACTTCAAAATGTCGTACGAGATATACAATTAAAAATTATTTTATGCTTTTAAGCGCTTTTTGTGAAGTCGGTTCAACTCGCACTAAACTCAGCTGTAACTTCGAAACAAACGAAACACTCTTATATTAACCAGTTTTTCTTTATACGATGTGCCCTTAAAATAAAGAACTAGAGGAAAGGACATCATTCGGAAAAATGTAAGCATTTTGCTATATGTAGTAGAACCCAAGCGATGTGTGCGTTTCGAACATGAAAGTAGTAAAATTATGCTTGTATACAGGAGGGGCCAACTCATTTTGATAATATTTTAAATTAGGTGTTTTTAAAATATATTCTTATAACACTTTTAATATAATATAACTTTGCCCGACCATATTTTATTGATTTACTTAATCTTACTTTATAAAAACATTTTGCTTATGCCCCCAAATATTTCAGTACTACGGAGACGACTTTGATTTCAAGGCGACATTCGGTCCAATTTGACATTTCAGGCGACATTCCCCCTTAACCCACTCGCCCACTTGGCCCAGAAGAAAAATGCTTATCACACGTACAGGGTTTATACTTAAGATAGCCTTTCCTCTCGTTCTTTATTCTAAGGATGTGCCCAAATCCTAGTGGACAATCCCTTGATGCGTTAGCATCGTTTTGGCCGGAAGGGAATTAGGGTAAGTGAAGTGAGGAAACTTGAATGTCTTGTTTTTTGCATTGCTGCGAGTTAGACAGCCCAAAGACGGAGTGGATTATTTTAATTTTCTTAATAAAAACTCGGGTCTCGAACCCGGGACGCATGGCATGGCGGTCGTACCGCTCAACTAATTGATCCGACTCCGTCTCCAAGGAACTCCGCTGGAACGAGGAGGTTTCACATTCTTGTGAGGACAAAAGAAGTAGCTGGTTAGTCATAAAAACATTTCCCAAAAGGCTGTTTTAATAATGGTGATTTAAGTAATTGAAAGAAAAGTTTCTGTCCTACCAGAGTAATGTCGGTGTGGTCGATTAAGTAAGTAAAACGGCCCAGGTTCGAATCCCATTTATTTGAGTTATATGATTTTGAGAGAGAGAGAGAGAGATGAATGGAAGTTCTGATAGAAGGTTGATTTGCAGCAATTATAATGTGTGCCTTTTGGTTTGGATTATTGAAAGAAACAATATGCCACATTGCGTCACTTCCATAAGATTAGTATATTCTAAAATCTTTAACTAAAATATTTCATACGATGACAAATTTAGCATATCATGTATGGTACATCTATTGTTTTACCTGACTGTGTCGTGTTTTCCCTGCGCTCCAAGATAATGATCATCAAAACAAAATCAGCAGAAGTGCAAATATTCCCATCCTTGGCTAAATTGCTCATTATAAAATTCTTTGTGTACACCTCTTGCACGATTCAGTAGCTGTACGAGCGATATTTAAAAAAAATCCCATGGGCTTAATTAACCAAAGTATTGATGGATCCATTTCATTTCACCAACATAATAACATGCTATCGTTAAATTAATATTAATGAAAATCGGACGATGTGATAATACCCTTTCCCCATTCTTACCCTTTTCTCAGCATTACCCATTTTCCAGTCTCCCCATTGCTCTCATTTTTCTTAACTCAACGTTCTTTAGTAATCTTTTTTGCTCCTCTGCCATCACTCGTGAGAATCTCGTAATTAAGTAATTATTTTACCTAGTAGCCGTCCAATGGCAGTGAAGCACAGGAAAATGAGTTCCCTCTCGCGCTCGGTACTATTTTAATGGCCGACATTAATTGAGAAATTAAATTCCCTTTTTCAGCGTGTTTTAAAATCGTCTTCCTTAATTAGTTCCCTCTTGTGGCGGATATTACGCATTTTATCTAATTTTCGCCTTTATCTTTTGCCTCACTCGAAAAAGTATTTATGTCGGTCGGATGATGTCAGGAGAAAAGAGAATTCTGAGATTGTTATTATATTGGGTCGAGGTAATTAATTGTTTAAAGGGTGAAATAAATGCGGTTTTAGCTAATTTTAATATGAAAACGTAATTTGTATGTCTCCTCCTCCTCTTAGTGTTCAACTTAAGCAAACACTTTTAAATAATTTCAGCTGTATGCTTGCTTAACCTCACATTTAACTGCGACAAGAAGAGAATGACTTAGAGCTTAGTTTAAAAACCAGAAAAAATACAAGTGGAAAAGGCTCTGTTGAGTATCCAAAGGTATGGTCCAATGGGTTAGGAGTTAATGCCAAGAAAAGTTTAGGGTGTGTTCTTTTTGTATACTTTTGTTTTAGGCTGCGATAAATTTTCATCGTATGTCCGTTCACAAGGTTGACAAACAAAGTTTTGTAGTTTATATTTGGGTTTGCTCATAATTAGTTCGTTTTAAGTTATATTGCATTCCAAATATAAATATTTAAAATGGATCTCTGGTTTCTTTAACCCGTTGTAGGGCATAGGGCGTCCATTACACCGACTCGCCACCTGGTCCGGTTCTGCACAAACGCCTTCAGCTGTGGCCACGATTTGTTGATGTGGGTATCTTCACTTTCGACGGATCTTCTCCATGTGCTGCGCGGTCTTCCAATTCGATGTCTACTTTGGATTCCAATCTAGAACCTGCTGTGCCGTGTTGTTTGACTCTTTTCTACGAATACTCGTGTTAATCCCGTCTTGGCTTGTAAGCATGTGTAGGTCTTCATTGGTAATGACCTCCGGCCAATGGATGTTAAGGATGCGCCAGATATACCGACTGACAAGGGCTTGTAGCTTAGATGTTATTTGACATGTCACTTTCCATGTTGAACCGCCGCACAACAAAACAGATATTACGTTCGACTCGAACATCTCCTTTGTAAAGTTTTGTAATTGTACCAGATCTTAACAAGGGTATTAAAGCAACTCGAGCCTTATTGATGCGAGCCAGTACATCAGCTTCAGCTCAAGCTCATAAATTTGGTTTTAGCGGCATTGATCTTAAGCCCTGCTCTGTGACCTTCTTTGCTCAGAGATATGGACATTTGGGCTACATGACTTTGTTTGTTGTGTTTGTTGTATATCAGACATACATCGCCGGCATAGTCCCGGTACGTAAGGTGGTTAAAAAGTTTCCATCTAATTCCTTGCGATGGGTGGTCGTCTAGAGCGCTGCACAATACGTGATTAATGACGATCAGGAAAAGCAAAGGTAACAGTATGCATCCTTGTCTCACTATATTCAGTACTTAGAAGGGCTCCGACAGTTTTCACTGGTGTAGGACTTGTACATTGGACTCCTGAGTAGGACTCCTTTATGATGGTGATAATTTTTTCTAGTATTGTATTTCCTACAAAAAGCTGCCCGTATACCTATATACGCGATCAACGCTGTCAAACACCTTCTCAAGATAGACGAACATAAGATGTAAAGGGGACGGCGGATTGCTCAATGATAATTCGAAGGGTGTTGATGTGATCGCTGCAAAAGAAACCCTTACAAAAGTCTGCCTGTTCATCGCTAAGAGTGCGCTCAATTGTGTTCTTCATTCGCATTGAAATGATTTAAGCCATCAATTTGGAACCTGCAGTTAAAAGACAGATACCGCGCCAATTGCTACAACCCCGCAGATCACCTTTTTTGTGAATCTTCACAATTACGCTTGTTTTCCATTCACTGGGATTGGTCTCGGTTTCCCAACATTCCTGGATTTTGGGGAGAAGAATATCAGCCGCAGCATTGGGATCCGCCTTAATTAGTTCCACTAGTATTCCATCAATCATTAGGGCCTTACCGAGGTCCGTCGACTGAATTGCGCAAGTCAACTCCAATCTTGTCCGAGTTCCGGTGCTAATGTTGGCCGCATGCGGCGGGTTTTAAGGCTCGTATGGTGAGGTAGTCGACGGTCAGAAGCTGTTGTTTAGGACTTCAACAAAATATTCTCTCCACCTCCGCAGTTGATGTTCCCCGGGACAAGAAGAGATCCATTAGTATCTCTTACAGGATGTTGTATTGTATGCGTCTTTCCTGCCAGTTTGTTGGAAATCTTGTAAAGATCTGTACTATCACCGCAATAGGCCGGTTCTTCTTCCTTTCTGCTAGCATGTTGATGTAGTTGTGTTTGTCATGTTTTACACTTCTTTGGCCGCCTTTCTATAGAGATCGATATGCAGTTTTGAGATGTTGTTTAAATGTAACATCGGTAGTAGAATTGATGCTGTATTTAATGTGCTTGCGTTCCTGTATGTACTATGTAACGTCACTGATCCATGGTCGTCTTCCGCTTTAAGGTGTAATTTTGTGTTTAACTAAGGATCCACAGATAACAAGTTGCCGGAAGTTACAAAATTCAACAAACAACTCTCCATTTTCGAGCCCAAACTTCCCCATTACATGTTCCAGGCCGATGTTGTTAGAGCTAATATAAGCGTTCAGGTCCCCCATGACTATTTTGATATCATGTTTATTAAAGGTGTCGCCAAGTAGAATACCTCCTAAGTTGTTTTATTGAATTATTGAAATGTTACGTACCCCGGATCGGAATGTGGCGGTAATAATTCGGTCGTTTCATATCCCTATCGTAGTCCGTTGTTTATAGCGAAAGGTCGTCATCACAAAATCAATTCGAGGCGTACTAAACGTTTCGTGTGTATGTATAATTTTCCAGGTAAGCGGGTTTCAAGCCTACCTATACTATCTCAGAAGGAGAGCTCCTCGTTAAGTCGTCCCGGGCTTGGGACCGGCTACGGCAAAGTTATTTTTGAAATGGATCGTAAACGCGAATTGAAGGTATGTTGTTGATACTTGTTCTAAAGAAGAAAAGGGAATATAAGTTTGGTTATGGTTAACCATACGTTTGGTTAGGTTCAACAATCCCAAAACCATTGCACCTACAGAATAGTGTGCCAATCAACAGAAAAATAGTGTGCCAAAAACAGAAAAAGAATTATAAACGATGTGTAGCATTTCATATAAAGTTGACATGAGATATCGTCTCCATTTCAGTGTAACTTCTTGCTGGGCCATACTTACTTACTTTACTTTTTTTGCATTTTTTTCAGTTGGTAGTACAACTTTTCAAAAGTATCTAGTTAAAATTTGAGGTTGATTGGAGCAAAACTGCCGGAGATACAGTGCCTCGGATCTCCCTCCATTCGATACATCCCATATACAAAAGAGCAGTGTTAAAACTTTAAACGCGTTTTTCTTAGATTAAGTTTTTCAAAGTCGGTGATCACTGTAACTCAAAAACTACTCATCGAATCCTTCTCAAATTTTGCACACTTCATACATACATACATAATTTACGAGTTAACAACGTCGAGATTTTGTATTTTTTATTATTATAATTAATTTTGCAACAACAAAATCGCCGATTTTTAACAATAAATTTTTATAAATTCAAAAAATTCGCCTTTTTTACTTCTAAAAATTGAAAAATCAATAAAATAAACAAAATCTCGACGTTTTTATCTGATCACCGCAAAGTATCTTTTTTTTGTGTATGCGAAGATTTCCTGACTTCCTGTCAGTCGCTCAATTCACAATATTTTACCCCCCCCCCCCCCCCACAAAGGTCTGCGCTCGGTCAATGTGCCTCTCAGGTTTATGATTTCGGATTATGGTCTAAATAGTGCTCATTTAGGTGCGAATTTGGTTCTTCGTATTGCAGAAGACTTTTATTCATTCCGAAAAACTTTAAATAATAAAAGAATTTATTTGGTGGAACTTTAAGTAGTCGACAATAAAAGCTTATATAAGAATCTGAAATCTCTCCCTCTCCCTGTTTTATTGTTCTCCTGTTCAGCTTTGAAGTATCTTCTATAAAACATATCAAAATTTACCGATTTGGTTTACTTTTGTCGATGTGGAGCTTCTATGTGCATTTCTATTAGAAAGTTTTGCAAATGGGCGAAAAATCAAGGATAGCTACAAAATTACTTTTCCCCTATTTTCAAAGAAGCTGAGCGCCCCACCCCCTTTTTTTGTTTTTGTTTTTTTGTATAGCTTGTTCGGGGTCTGGTTTTGGTTTTTCTTTTCTCAGTTTATGTAGAGGAAGGATTTGACGAGCCAGAAGCCGTAGAGTAGAATCGTTATTGCAGAGACAATATAAAACTGTGTTTATTACGCAATTTAATTTTCGCGATAGCAAAAACCAGTCTTAATATACAAAAAACGGCATTGGATTTGGATTAATTGGTTGAGTGGCGCGATCACCACGCCATGGTTCCAGGGTTCAAGCCTCGGTACCCCCGTGGGTTTCTAATCAAAATTAAAAATTCAATTCGTCTCCAGTTTGTTGTCTAGCTCGTAGAGATGCAAAAACCAAGACATTCAAGTTCCCTTCTAGCTGAAGCCATGCTCAGCATCATAGGGTTGTCCCCTGGGCTTTCTCTATCTCATAAAAAAAAATGTTTCATATTGCAAGAATGTAATGACGGTTGAAATTGGATTAGATAAAATATTAAAGATGTGTCCTTATTGCGCTAGACTTGGTTGATCGAGTCACTGAAAAACTGAGTTGTCATCAGTCGATAATTTTTCATTAGTACGAAGTGCCATGATGACGAAAGAAAAGATGTAGAAGACGAATAAGGCACCCTAAAAACGTTGTGGTGGGAAATCAAGTAAGTTTTATTTAGAATTAGTAAAGAAAATTTTATTAATTTTCTCTGGCTGATAACGTCAAAAATCACTGACTGAAAATGTCAAAAGCAGCAGAATTATTCTTGAACACATTGTGGAAGAACAGTTAGATTTAAGCAGTCTCAAACGATATGCCGCATTTTTTAATTTCCACGTAATTGGAATTACGAAATTCTTTCGATACGTTGACGAGATAGAAGTAAAAAAAAAACAATTTATGGGATATGATCTAAATTATAATTATATATTAGGCAACAGCAACCCCCCCCCCCCCCCCCCCCCCCCCCCGGCATCGAACGTGTTTTACATCTGAAAGACACCACTGCACACTTTTTGTGAAGTCGATTCAACGTTTATAGAAACTATTTGATTTTTCAATTTTTAGCATCTTCAGATGTGCTACTCGAAAAATGCTGCTCGTATAATATAATAGAATGGAAACGGAATCCATCCAGCCACGCTTTCACACTCTTACGTTAGATACAAATTTGTTACCATGGTGCTAGTACACCAACGTACTCTAAATACCAAGAGAGAATCTTGAAAATCAAGGCACGCATTATGAAGTAAGGGGACTGCTCCCTGCTCTTCTTGTAATGACTTAAGAGGTCATAATTGTTATCATTTATGCAAATCATCAAAGTCGGTCTACGTCTTGGGAAGCCACTTGACACCTGCGAATAAGAATCATCCAAATCGTTACATATGATACAAAGTTAGGTTCAACCCCAACCCCCACCTCCACCCCCTAAAACTATTGTTGACATGGTACCGATTGGTGAACCTACTCTACACAATCAAAAAGGATTTATCCAAATCGGTCCACGCCTTACGAAGTTAAACCACCCCTCCCCCCTTCTCACACCCTAGGACCAAATTTTTTCTCATATTGGCAGTGGGGAATCATACAACAAAAAACGAACCATCCAGTTACAAGGTTAGATACAACCTCAACCCCACCTCTGCCTCACCAAAAAAATGTTACGTGGTACCAATCGGTTAACGTACTCTAGCTAACAAAAAAAGAATAATCCAATCGGGCAACGAAATTATGCCCGGTCATACATAAAAAAAATTTTAAAAAAACAATACGGATTGAATTTAGAACCTGTCGTTTTTGGAAGTCGGTTAAAAATGTTAAATATCTGGGCCTTTTTTTGGATCTGAAAGAAGGGTGGAAACTCAAAAGGCAAAATATGGGGCAACTGCAAAAAGGCAAAAGATGAGGCATCGACCCGAGAATTGTGCACTATCAGGTGGGCTTCTGATGACCTGCACTAGAAAAAGTAAACTATCAGAAACCATTAGAGAAAGTGCAGACACTTCTTTCTGATTACAGACATACTCAACACTTAATACCATCTTCCACCTAATACCATTGACTACACCATACCCAGGACATTTTTCAACTTCAATTTCGACTTTTTTATTCCCACCAAATTGGTGGAAGGTTCCACCCAAGAAGGATCAGTGGGGGAATAAATGCATCTTTACACTTAAAGCTCTAAGTTGTACCTGGACCTCAATATTTCCTTTCCTTTGTCAGACCACACCAGCCTCTTTCAAACAGAAATCATGGCTATACAGTTAGGAATGTCTGAAGTTATCCCTCTCTGTCTCACCGACCTCCAAAACTGTCAACAAATGGATCTCAACTTTAAATGATATAGCTGAGCGCCTAAAGATACATCTCGCAAGGGTACCGGGGTATAGTAAAATTTCGGGTAATTGTAAAGTAGATGATGAGAATCGGCACCACTCTACCGGAATCGGATACAACGCAGTCACAAGTCATATGCAAGCATTAAAAGAATGTAAAAAAATAATGGCAAAGACATTTGGTCGACCTAAAGCAGTCAAAATAATTTATCTCGCTTAATCCAAATATTATCGTCGGTGGAGTAAGTGATAACGTGTCGGCCTACTATTCTGGAGGTCTCAGGTTCCAATCCCACCGACGGCAACCCATGGTTGTTTTCTGCTGATAACAGATTACGATAAAAAAGCCATGGAAGTTGCAGATAAAATGTCAGTGATTCAGAATTCACTTTAAATTGTAGTTCGGCCTGCAATCTTTGTCTCATATCGGGTGAAGCTGTTCCTTTGCCCTAGGGGAACTAGAGAGAATCCAAATAATCCCTTTTGAAAAGAAGAAAACTATCGCCCTGCATCTCCTCTGCATCGGTCCGGCTCTAGCCAATCGCTAAACCTATTTAAGCACGACCTTTTTAAGGAGCTAGCCGAACTGGAATCAGCTAATTTCAAGGACCTGGTTAGTAATTCTTACCTGATAACTCATGGTGACGGCCAACATCTCCCCCCCCCCTGCAAGGCTTCCTCTCTAATCTAACCGTTCCGTTTGCATCAGCTGCCGATTCCCTCCACATTTATAACGGTCTCTATCAATCGCTGTTAATTTTTTTTATCTGTTTATGTAATATTTTGTGTTTACTGTTACTCAACTTAATGCACAACAATTTAAAAAATGTGAAGTTTCTGAATTTTATGCGGAAAATTAAGATTCTGAACAAATGACGTGGTCCTTCGAACCGGAGTAAGATTGTTTCCTGAAAAAATATGAGGCACACAATAAAATTTATGAAATATATTTACGAAAATATTGCTAATGATTTCAGTAAACCATCCCACAAAACTGCTCATAGTAGGAAATATTTAATCTCAAAAATTGACTTATAGAGGACGCTGTCTATCGGCAATTCTAACGAAGGCAATTTTCGCCGAATGCCGAAAATGTAAGCAATTATCCTGTTCATTACAAATTGAACCCTTTATTCATGAGATCCTGATATGGAATCGACCACAGTATCTAGCAAAAGGATAAGAGGAATTAACGGGAAGCCGTGAACGCTTTGTTTACCATGGTAAGCAGATCCTCGTACCAACGAGTATATATTGCAGTGAGCTTCAAAAGCAATTTTGACCTCCAGGAACGAAATTTGCAGATATCATAGGATAATATTGTACTGTCCCGGGGCTCTTTGTTCGTTTGGTAAATAATTTATTTTACAGAAGCTTACTCCTCTGACTGGGAAGTTAAAGTGGATTCATCTGCAGTGGACAGTCTGGATGACCGTCAACGTTATGTCGTCGACAAATCCGGGAATCGCTTCAAATGCAAATTTTAAGTCGAATTGTCCAACCGCGTTAATTTCTGTGGGAAAGCATCAAAGGTACTTACAGGTTGAGAGCAAGAAATTCTAATGAAAAGCTTCTTGTCAAAAGAATCTGAGAATTTAATTACTTCCAGAACTTTAACATAAAGCAAGTCACACAAAGGCTTCAGTGGAATTAGAATTTTTGAGTAAAAAGTGGAAAATTAGACAACTACATAGATGTGTGTGTGCGGTCTTGTGATGCAACTCTGCATAGCAGAACTCTTAGAAAAGTTTCCTTGAAGTTTAGCACTTAAACGCTTTTAGAGAATGCAAATGTTTCATGAGTCATTAGCAAAGAGGACTTCAACCAGAAAACAGGAAAAGATAAAATCTTTCCAACCGGCCGACCAGCAGCTCTGTCAGGTACATAATTTCCAGATCACCCAAATTACATCTCATCTTAACACCATGTAATTTCCGAGGAATTATTTCGCCAACGGTAATTACAAAGAAGAAGCTCCGCCTTTTCTAGATTTCTTTCATTTCTATCAAAATTGATAAGGGCTGAGCTGAATTTTAGCATCTCAAGAGATGTCTTCAATTCGCTGCCTTAAGCCAATTAAACCGGTTATCAGTGTGAAGAGACCCGTCCTTTGATTTGAAGACACCGCGATAAGAAGAAAGTTTTGTACTCATAGGATCGCTGCCGTTTTCACCTGCCCCCTGACCAATTTTGTTCCATGACTGGAAAAAATTAGCGTGTACAATTCGAAGCCCGAAGAATGTAGTTGGATTTTGCACCTAAGCTGTGGTTCAATGCCTTCGTTTGTGATTTCATCGAGTGAAATTCGATTCTTTGCTTCAATCGATAACTGCTGACCTTTGATTTACAAGCATCCAAGCCAAGACGTAAGGTAATTCTGAGAACATTTGTGGCAGGTGCATGCAGACCAAAACGAAAAGAGAGATGATGTCCATTTCTTCTGTGAAATTTAAACGAGTTTTCATTTCATTTTGGAAATCAAAAATGTAAGATATTGGTACATTTCAACTTACAGTATAGCGTTTATGCATTGCTGGATTCTGTTGGGATTTTGAGTAATTGTATAGTCCACAATGTTACTGATCGGTTAGAATACTAGAGGTATAAGGTAACTCAGTATTACTTTACTATGAAACATTACTGGAGAAATCTGTATCAGTTTTTTGAACTCTTAAGAAATAAAGTTGTAAGTGTCTTGTGCCTTGCAATGCTACTTGAATTGTTTTGGTTTTGAGACGAAGGTGTTGGGATAATTGCCTTGCACACTGGGTCCGTCTTTATGCATAGACCGTTGTCATAACCCATTTAAATAATGCCGAAGTGAAGTTCGTCTATTAAACTGAAGCACGTGTGTAATTTCTTGTTTTTGCTGTTTAATACGAGATTCTGTAATCCCTTAAGTTTTTAATATAAATAGTTGCCGGAATTTATGTCCTGTCCTGTTTACACTAGAATGACTGGAAAAAGATCCACCACCACAGCGTTTCCTGGTAAAACTGTGACTGCCTTCGTCTTCTCTTCCGGCATCATCCGGAATCACACCTTACCTCTTCTTCATTCCCTGATCTTTCCTTTTCGCATATGGCGTCTACTACACCTGTTCCAGTTCCGCGCCAACGATTTTAACTGTTGCCACGATTTGTTGATCTCGGTGACTTTCTTCTCTACGGATCTTCTCCATATGTTGCGCGGTCGTCCAATTTAGCGTCTTCATTAGGTCGCATACGGGTTCCAATCTAGAGGCAGTTGAGCGATGTTGGTTGGCTAGTTTAGTGTGTGGCCAATCCATTGCAACTTTCGCCTGCGAATACTGATGCCTATTCCGTCTTAGATTGTAAATCTATGTTGGTCTTCGTTGGTAATGACCTCCGACCAATGGATGTTAAGAATGCGCCGGAGACACCAGTTTACGAACGCTTGTAGCTTACAAGTTGTGTCACAGGTAAGTTTCCTTGTTAAACGGCCATTTTTACGTTCGATTCAAAGGTCTGGAGTTTTGCGCACCTGTAGGTGTTGTTGTTGCGTCATATCTCAGCAAGAGTATTAAATGTAACTCTAGCTATACTAATATGTCTTCTGGAGCCCAAGCTCATAAGTGTGGTCTTAGCAGCATTGAGCCCTACTCTGTGACCTCCTCTACACCGGGCTTCTGATAATAGAGCTACATGACTCCGTTTGTTGACTAGGAGGCATATGTTGTCGGTATAGTCCAAGTGCGCAAGGTGGTTAAAAAGTGTCCACCCAATCCATCGCGTCATTAATGACGATCAGGAACTCAAAGGTGATAGTATGCATCCTTGTCTCACTCCATTTCCCTTGTGTAGGATGTGACATTGGGCTTCTGAGTAGGACCCCTAGGTAGCGTTAAACGATTCAAGCGGTCCGCGGCTACGTGTATAGCCATGATTTCCGCCTGAAACACGCTGCAGTAGTCATGTAAGCGAAATGAGATTCTGAGGTCCAAATGTTCCTAGAAGATACCTCCACCTACTTTGCCTTCTAATTTGGAGCCGTCAGTGTAGAGATCTGGTGGGAAAGAAGTAGTCGAATTTAGTATCAAGGAAAGGCTTGGGCAAGGTATAGTCGATATTGCTGGCAGTTCTTTTGTCCAGAAATTTCGAGTGACCGAAGTCGGTTCGTTTCGAGGTCTGGATTGAGTTAAGCCCAATGGCGGCTGAGGATGAAGTTTGCTTACCAAAGAGATCCAACGGTAGAAGGTGGAGAATAGTGTTCACGGCTTTGGAAGGTGTGTTTCTAAGGGCACCTGTTATCAGCAGTGTTGCCATCCTCTTAACTTTATCCATTGCTTTGTGATGGGTTGATATATTTAGTGCCGGCCACCAGACAATCACCCCAAACATAAGTATAGGTTGTATGACACTTGTGTAGAGCCAATGCACAATGCGTGGCTCGATACCCCATCTTTTCCCTATTACCTTCTTTCCTGGATTTTAGGCTTCCAGGTAAGTTTTCTATCTAGGAGTAGACCTAACTTGGTCTAGTAATTCATAGGAGGTGTGTTACGTCTGCGGGAGAAGAGTATTAACTCCGCTTTGTTCGGGTTTATCCCTAGCAACACCTGTCACCCCATGATATTATCGTGGAGAGGGCGTATTGTAACACTTCAGCCAGTGTGTTGGGGTACTTTCCTGAACAGGGCAATATCATTGGCGTAGGCGATAACCTTGTGACCAGACAGCACCAGGTCTATGAGTAACTCAGCCAGAGTTATGTTCTATAAAAGTGGTGAAAGGATTCCTCTCTGAGGGGTACCTCTATTGACCACTCTTTGGATATTAGATCCTCCCAAACTTGAGATGATGACCCTGCTTTTTAGCATTAGGTCAATAAGTTTGATGAGAGGATTGTCAAGTTCAAGCCTCCTCAAGGATGCCATCATCGCCTCTGATCTGATATTGTTGAAAGCACCCTCAATATCGAGGAAGGCTGCAAGTGAGTATTCTTTCTGCAGTAGCGAATACTCCATGACGATTTTATAGCTTACCTTCTTACTTCTTTTTCGCCTCCCTTCATTGTTTTCTTTCTTTTTTATTCTCTTCTCTTCATTTTACTCATCGCCAGGAAGGTCTTCGCACCTATAAGCTGCCATTTGCGTGCCGATAGTTAGTTGCCTTTGCATAAAGTATTGAAATTTGAACCCGTTGTAACGCCCTATAATTTTATCAAGTCAAATAAACTTAAATTTGAGTTGAGTGACTTATACAACTCAAATCAGACTTAACCAGGCCGACTTTGCATGTTTTTAGAGCATTAGACAATGCTCCATTGTGAAACGATTGTCTTTTTGCAGCAATAGTGCATTGGTCTCAACAGTAATTGGTCGATCAAACAGAATGAAAGATTTCTCTGCAATGCTGCAGAATTTTTTTCCATTTTTGGGACAATTTTTGTTGCAATTCTTCTGCCAACGGCAGTCAGTGCATAAAGATTCCACCAGCTCAGGCTTTATGGATCATAATGTTGAAATTTCGATTATTTTTTCTTTGTTCTGTGCCCTATGCCTTCCTGAGGGATTCAATGTCTATTTGAATTGATGTTTCCGTTCTTTTCACGGAGCGTAAAAAGCTGTCTGTCTGCATGGTTTCTTTTTGTCAGAGACGAAATGAAGGACAGGAAGCTCCATAAAAGGAGGTTCCTGTGCACGTTAAAAGCAGCAGTTATGACAGATTCCATCATAAAAGTTTTTTTCGCAAAATAAAAAAAAACAGAAGACCTTTTCAAGCGTTGAATTATTTCAATTTTCGTAGCAAGGCACTTATCTAATTCCTGGGACTGGCTTGGGTATGACTGAAGACTTCGGTAGGAGATAATTTATTATTTGTGGTAAAACGATATTTCTTCCATCTAAAGTCCTTGCAGAAAGCTATCAGTGCTTGCAAGACCCTTACAAATCGAGTCCTTATATTCCACAGGGCAGATTCATATCCATTAAAAGGTCGTTGAAAATTTACTCTTTGTGTTGTCCTATAAAAACTTGGGGACAAGTACAATAAAAAAAAAGTTCAGTTTTCTACATCAAAACCCGACAAATATCCCGAGGGAAAAACTTTGAACCTTTCACGTAAAGTGACTCCCCCATAGTTTTAGGGGTTCACCTTTGACAAGAGTCAAACTTAATAAACCGAGGAGAAAGGTAAATTTAGTCATTGAAAAAGCGCTTTTAAGCATGCGGACAAAATTTAAGTGCCACATTTGATTTCCCTTTGTCCTTTTGTGTTAGCTCTTCACCTGCAATCACGTTCGGTTCGATAAAATATGGAAATCATTTTTCCTTGAGGCAACGCGCCGCCAATTCACATCATTTGCAACACGAAATATGCGATAAATTTTTGTTTGGTAACTTCAATATTCGTGGATGCTTATATTAACTGATTTTCAAAGTGCAGTTTGATTTGAAATAAAGTGATGACACATCTGATAACCTGAACAGGCAAATGCCCTTCAATTTCCCATAACTGCTATAATTGAAAGTTCTTCAGAAGGCTAAGAATTTACCCAGAAAACCACTTAATCTACGGACAATCGATACCTTTTTACTTGAAAGATCGATTCCTGGGGAGAAAATCATATTCAAAGTGTCATATGCGGTCGTGTTCTGGGACCCACACCTTATTTTACCCTACTTCTGACATTTTTTATGGAGCTAGCCTTAATGCAGTTTTCTTGTACCTCGGCACCTGAATTTTATGACTTCTCTTACTCAAATTGTCGATGGCAATAAATCGAGCAAATGTTTCTGTGGCCTCAAGTAAATCCCAACAAGCGAGAGGCTGTGCGGTTATAGAGGTGTTGTTAACACAAGTGGGCTCTATACGATTAGGTCGAGCGAAATTGTGAATTTTACTACTATTGCCATTCGGTAAGGTGACAATGAAAGGTGTTAATTTGATTGAGGTGGAACATCCTTATGGCGGGAGAGATTTAAATCTGAGACCAGAGTCTATATTTTGAATGTACGTAGGACGGGACGAAATCTAAACATACGCGTATATAAGTCTGAGAGGATGATAAGTTTACACTGAGATCTAACTTGATGGTGACACTTTATGAATTGTGGAGATTTTATGGTGCCATTCAGGATAAGTTTAGGGAGCTTTTGTCCATAAAGTTAGTGCCAAATCGTGACTTGAATTTGGTGCAACGCCAGTGAACTTTTGATATTTTAGGCATTAGCTACTGTGGCTGTGGCGAATGTTGCTTATAAGAAAAGGACTATAATCCTTTATGTCCAGATTTATTATATTTTACGAGGAGTATATAAGTTTTAGCAAAACTTAAAATTATTTATTTCATAGACAAGTTGGTAGTTATGTATATCTGTGGTCACAGGGAATAACTTGGTAAGTCGAAAATCGCAACTTTTCGGGGCAACACTTTTTTATTTTTCAACAATTCCTGTAATTGTTCAAGAGCTAGCCGCAAAAAAGCTGGCCGATCGACCAACAGGATGAAATGTTTTTTAAATATTAGTACTCACAGTTAACATAAGAAAAATCTTTGTGGGCCTAAGCAAAACTTTTTGCACAAGTTTGGTATGTCACCTCTGTCATTTTGCGGACTGCAACTGTACCAATGGCGTAACAGCTGAGAATTACTCTTAAAATTTAGTATTTACTGAGTAAATAGATTGCCAGGGCTACGCTGATGACCTGGTCATTACCATCAAGGGCAAGCAGGATAGAACCTTATTAGTAAGACTACAATAGACAATAGGGTTACAGGAAAGGCAGTGACTGCCCTATGGTCCTGCCGAAGACTCTTTGGAAAGACTTGGGGACTAAGGCCCAAAATGGCCCTTTGGGCATATGAAACAATCATAAGACCCATGGTCACCTATGCAGCTCTAGTGTGGTGGCCAAAAGTAGAACAAAAGACAGCGCTAAACTGCTAAAACTGCAGAGGTCAGCATGTCTAGGAGTTACTGGTGCCATGCGCACATGCCCCACGGCAGCTATGGAGGCCCTATTAGACCTCCCCCCTTTACATTTGCATTTAACGAAGGAGGCTGCTTCAAGCGCAATAAGGCTGAATGGCACCAATCTCCTCTCAGCAGGAGACTGGTCTGGCCATAGGAAAATCCTTGAAGAATTCATGGGTGATCCGGTGATCAACTCAATATCGGATATTATGCCGAAGAGGCATAACTTTGATATACCATTCAAGCTGATCCTTGAGAGCAGAGATTATTGGCTCAATAATAGACATATCTTTGAAAGGGGATCTCTGGTCTGGTACACGGACGGATCCAAGATGGAAGACAGAACGGGCATTGGGGTCTATGGACCAAGATTAAGGCTGTACAAATCGCTCGGTTCTACACCAACCATCTTTCAAGCAGAGATACATGCTACCAAGAGAGGAATACGCGGTGCTAAAATATATATCATGTCCGACAGTCAGGCGGCACTTAAGGCTCTGGGATCCTACACCTTTGAGTCTAAAATCGTCTGGGACTGTCTCACTGCTCTTAAAGAACTGGCCCAGAGCAACGGCATCACGCTAGCATGGGTACCAGGGCACGAGGGCATTGAAGGCAACGAGAAGGCGGACTTTCTAGCAAAAAAGTCGCGGATTCTCAGTTTATTGGACCGGAGCCATTCTGTGGCTACTCAAAAAGCAGAATTGCAATGCGCATCCGGTCATGGGAGGACGAATGTAAGCACTCACACTGGGAAAATATCCCAGGGTCAGGGCAAGCAAAGGGGTTTATAACCTACTAAAAACAGAAAACGAAGGAGCTGCTCTCACTCAGCAGACCAGATTTAAGGCTGATAACTGGACTTCTAACTGGTCACTGCCACCTGGGCTACCACCTAAAAAAGTTGGGGCTGGCTGATGATGACACCTGTCGATTCTGTCTAGAACAGGAAGAGACAGCGGAACATATCCTCTATCACTGTGAGGCCCTCGGCCGTATTAGGCTTACACACCTTGGTGGGGCTTTCCCATCAACATCAGATATAGCCAAGGCAGCCCACAGAAAAATTTTAGGTCTGATAAGGGAACTAAAGATTGACGGGGCTTCCTAATACTGAACCTGGATCAGGTCACAAAAGATCAAATTGGTCGCAGTGACTAAGGATGTGGTTAGTCCTTGATCCAATCCTTAATAATAATAATAATACTGAGTAAAAAAGAAAAAAGGTTGTGTGCCTAGTCAAATTTTTTGGTAAGGCCTTGGCACACCAATTTTTTTTTATTTTGGTTTTGGTGCATTGCTGTATCTATCGAGTAACAGCTTCAAGCTTACATCAAATTAAAGTTTCAAAATTGTACTATTAGAAAAAAAAGTGTGCCACGTCTATGCCTTTTACAAATACCTGGCACACCACTTTTTTTAAATTCGCATATTTTTTTAAATTCCCATATGCACTTGTTTGGCTGTATTCGGGTTCCTGTTTTTGTGTTTTCAATTGTTAAAACATGCAACCGTTAAAAAAATCATTAAGTAGCGTGAGTTTGGCCATCTTACTTACCATTTTACTTTGCTATATCTATTTTACTGAGAGAGATGAAATATTAGGAAAGACGCTTGGTGACGACGTTCAGTCCTGGTTTCAACATCAAACGTCTCAGTTAGTAGAAGACTTCTGGTGCAGTATAACGCATTTTGTTAGAACGTCTTATAATTTGTCGAGTATTTTTTTATTATTTTGTTATTAAAAAGTGCAATGAAATTATAAAAATGAAGTTGCGTTTTTTGTGTGGTTGCAATGGCAATAAATTAATAGACTTCAATGAAAGTACTTTTGAAAAATTTAAACGCAATTTCACATCGACGTCGGCCGTGGAATATTTTATACAAAATTTGATTCAACTCAAATTCCACCGTGTTGAAAATTACTGAAACAAAAAATTTTAAGGACAATTTATGTTACCTCAGTGTGGCAAAATGCTACAGAACGGAACTGCATCAATTTGTTACCAGAACAATGCGGATGGACAGTTGATGAAAGTAAAATAGAACCGCTTTGGTTCGAAGGTGAACCAACACCTCTTCTAATTGAGAATGTTGTACTTGTTGAATTAGATGAAATATTATTGAATGAAATAAATAATGATAATGACCATAATGACGATAATGATGACGATGATCTTAACAATAATAATGATGTGAAAAATCAGTATTTAAGAAGGTTAAAAATAATTCTAAAAAAAGGCCTAAATGCAAAAAACCTGATGAAAGCAATAAATACATGGGCGATTCCGGTAGTAAGTTACACATTTGGAGTGATTATATGGAGTTCAACTGATACAGAAGCTATTGATACGCGAACACGGACAATGCAACTTTAACTATTTTGCATTTATAGACAAATGCACTCACACGTCGTTTACATCTTTTGACCCCGATCTTGAACTAATCGCAGCCAGTATTAATGGGCTTGAGGACGACTTTGACCCAGGTTCTGAAAAAGTGTGCCATGCATCTAGTTCAACCCCTTACTTTGCGTTTTCGTCTCTCGGTCACTCAAGGGCTTTTCCCTCAATTATCGAAAAATTGGTATATTATTCCCATCTTCAAAAAAGGCTGCAAGAACGATGTGTCCAACTACAGACCCATTGCTAAATTATCATCCATACCTAAACTATTCGAAAAATTGGTCTATGATTCCATGTTCTTCCACTGTAATTCTATCTTCTCACTCTCCCAGCATGGCTTCCTCAAAGGTAGATCTACAACCACCAACCTTACTGACTTCGTCTTTAAAACACTATGTGCCCTGGAAAACGGTAAAGATGTTGATGTTATCGCCACCGATTTTAGTAAAGCCTTCGAAAAGATCTCCCATAACGTTATCTTGTTCAAACTTGATCGCCTAGGCTTCTCCCCCAGATTCATCTCCTGGATTCGATCCTACCTCAAGAACCGTCAGTACAATATTCTTTTCAGCTCATCCATTTCTAACCCTATTGTCACTCGTTCCGTCGTCCCTCAGGGCAGCAGAATTTTAGCCTCACTCAGAGCTGTCCATTTATGCTGATGACATGAAAATAATCAAACATATCTCCTCCACAACCGACTCTCTTCTCCTGCAAAAAGACCTCGATTCATTCACCACATTGTGCATGAAAAACTTTCTAGAGCTCAATGTCTCTAAATGCCAGTCCATATCTTATTCCCGCAAGCGTCTTACCAGTCCCTATCGTTACCTCTTTGTGTGACTTAGGAATAATCTGTGATAGCGAACTCAATTTCCGTTCCCACATTGATAGCATAATTAACAGAGCTAACTCCGCGCTAGGGTTTGTGAAGCGCTGGTCTAGAGAGTTCTCCAATTCTTATGTTTCCAAATCTCTCTCCGTCTCCTTCGTTAGACCTTTCCTTGAATATGCCAGCCAGGTATGGTCACCTACACAAACAACTCACATTAATAGAATTGAATCTGTCCAGCGTAAGTGTATTCGCTTCGCTCTACGTGATCTTCCGTGGGCTGACAGATTCAACTTTCCACCCTATGAAAACCGTTTGAAACTGACCGACTTACAACCTCTAAGCAAACGTCGTGATGTTTCCGACATTCTTTTCATTTATCAATTATTAACTGGTGCCATAGACTGCCCTTCAATCCTACAATCCCCGTAACCTTAGGTCCACTCCCCTTTTCCGACTCGACCGCCATCGCACAAACTACGGTCAAACCGAGCCAATTACCAGGATGTTACGAAAAGTCAACGACCTTTAATCTTTTGACTTCCATCTGAAAAAATCATCCCTTCACAAAGCCTTATATCTTGACCCCGCTCATCTTGTTCCTGATCGCCTACCTTAATTCTTCTTTCTTATGCCTTCTGCCAGTATCTACTGTATTTATAGCTCATATTTTAGCTTATACTGCTTATTTATTTATTATTACTTGTCATTTATTGTAGTTTGTAGAATTAGTATTAAGCTATAGCTTGTATTTTTATGGCACCAATCGTAAGATTAACACTACCACGTAAGCTAGGTAGAAGAGGTCTCATTAATATCAGCCGGATGAGGAAGAAGCAAACAAACAGCCTTAAACAGTACTTCCTTAAACGAGCTTAAACGTCAACATTACATAAGGCAGTCGCACATGCAGATCTCGGCTACACGCGCTTGAACTTAGCTGATATAACAATGAATTATGAGATATAGGACGTAAACACTGCGACATCTGAATGGAAATCGATGGTATTGCATGGCAAATATCCCATACAGATAGACGAAAACCAAATGGATAAAAAATATACAACAGGATGGCTTACAGGCGGCGATATTTATCAGAAAGTTTCCTTTCAGCAACACTTGGTGGAAGTCATTTATTTAAAAATGAAAAGTAAAAATACTTGTTTTTCTTCCACAAATAAGAGTGAAAATTTTCTTTGGGATGGTGATCGCTGACAAATATCAAAGAAAGATGATGGATGTTTCGACCAGAAGTACAAGTTGGTCATCATCAGCATGGTACTTGTACTTTTCACCACGGACATCCAGGACGAAAGGTCAAACACACAACTCCTATAAGTACTCAGTTTTAAATCTGAGTATGAATTATATGATATTAACCCTGATACTGAGGGATTCCAGGACGGAGCTGTCCCCACGAAAAACTACCAAAAATACATAATTAAAGACAACACTATAACCTCAGATAAGTGTCGTATATATGTGGAGAACAGAGAAACTATTGAGCATATCCTTAACGGATACACATCTATAATTTATAGTGCCATTGCTTACGATGAGCCTAAGCAGTTTTGGAGATTTGTTAACTCTAAGCGTAGCTCCGACGGCCACCCTACTCTATTAAAACTAGGTGACACTGAAAGTAGTGATCCCTTGACGATTTCGAACCTTTTCGGCGACTTTTTCAAGACAGCTCTTCTTTCTGACAACTGCGATACTACCTCTAAGGATTTTAGCTACTTGACATTATATCCTCCTTCTTCATTGGAAATGAAAGATCTTACATTTGATGAAGATACAGTCGCGAAACACATCAATAATTTGACAAATAGTTTTTCGTGCGGTCCTGATGGTATTCCTATTTCACTTTATAAGAACTATTCTTCTTCTTTGGTTTCTGTTCTTTGTTATTTATTTAATTTATCTATTTCTTGTGGAGTCTTTCCAAAATCTTGGAAATCATCTCTTCACAAGAAAGGCGTGTGATATTTCCAATTACAGACCCATTGCAAACTTGTGTTGTATTGCCAAGACTTTTGAGGCATTAGTTTGCGATACACTATACTTTCATTGCAAACCTTTTCTTGGAACTTTCCAGCATGGCTTTATGAAAGTTAGGTCTACTGAGACTAACCTACTGGAATTCTCAAATTTCTGCTTATCTAAAATTGAGACTGGAAAGCAAGTGGATTGTATCTTTACAGATTTTAGCAAGGCATTCGACAGAATAAACCACCAAATTTTGATTCACAAGTTGACGGCCCTCGGGTTTCCTTCATTGTTTGTAGAGTGGGTTCGTTCTTATCTACTAAATCGGACTCAGCGTGTGTCCTTCCGTGGATCACTATCCAAGTTTATTTTTAATTGCTCTGGCGTACCTCAGGGAAGTCATCTGGGCCCGATTTTATTTATTATATACATCAATGATGTATCTTTATTCTTGAAATATTCAAAAATTCTTTGTTATGCTGACGACGCCAAAATTTTCCGTGTTGTGTCCTCTATTCGAGGCTGTGAACTTTTAAATTCTGACTTAGACGCTTTCTACAACTGGTGTTCTGATAACTATCTTCCCCTCAATATTAGTAAGTGTACGTCTATGTCTTTTACTCGTAGAAAGAATCCTCTCGACTTCAAATACACCATGCATGGCTGTTCTGGAAAAAATTATTAGGACCAAGGACTTGGGTGTCTGGTTGAACAGTCGTTTTACGTTTGACGATCACATTGATGAGATAGTTATTAAGGCTAATTCTACATTGGGTTTTATAAAAAGATGGGCAAAGGAATTTGACGACCCTTATATCACCAGGCTTCTCTACTGCACCTTTGTTAGGCCTATTCTGGAGTATGGTAGTTGTGTTTGGTCACCATTTGACCTCAATGTGACTCAATTGACCGGGTAGAGGCAGTCCAGCGCCGTTTTGTTCGCTTTGCACTTCGTGGGCTTCCTTGGAGCGACCCTCTTATCCTGCCGCCGTACTCAGATAGGCTTAAGCTCATAAAACTAGACTCTCTTGAATTCAGACGTAACATCTCTAAAACTGTTTACGCTTTTGAATGTCTTCAAGGTAATGTTGACTCTCCAGTCTTGTTGTCTTCTTTTAATATATAGATTCCGAGTCGCTCCTTGAGAAATCGAGATTTTCTTAAAATTCCACAGCATCGCACAAATTACGGTTTTCACGAGCCCGTCACGTCAATGTCTCGGTTTTTTAATTCGCATTTTAACAATATTGGCTTTAATCTGTCGAAAAATTCTGTGAAGGCCAACCTTTCCTAACTACTCTGTTATTATTTTGTAATTATTATGTATTATTAATTATTTTTCTAGTTATTTTTTTTATTAATTATTTTCTAGTTATTTTTATTAATTATTAATTATCGTAATTATTGTGATTCTTATTTTATTTTATATCTATTTATATTTACATGTTAAGTAATCAGCCCTTTGATGAATCTTAAATAAATAAATAAAATAAACTCATCCAAGAAAAGAAGCCCTATTATAAGTACAATCCAGATGCAGTTCTTGAGAATAGCGGAATCATTATCTACTGGGATCGATCAAGATTAACAGATCAACAAATACTGAATAACAGACCTGATATGATTATTCATTATAAAACAGAACGTAAAATGCTAATAATTGACTTTGCTGTACCGCTGGCTGCTAAAGTAAAAAATACGTATATCACTAAAATCAACAAATATCGGGACATATCAAACTACCTTAAAACAAGTTTCAACCTGAAATCCATTAGAACCATCCCAAGCATAATATCGTCTACTGGAGATGTCCCAAAGTCAGCAGTGAATAATCCCCGGGAAATAGGACTACTCCCAGAGAGGATAATTACTCAGCTCCAGAAATCTGTCATATTAAACAGCACACGCATAATGAGGGATACACTTAATATTGAAGGATAAACGTAAAACTGCAAAAAATTACATACTCGAGTAGACTTGTCCAAGTGGGGACCGTATACAAGAGGAATCAACATAGTTTTAAGATACCCATTAAGGAGAATATGTAACGAACATGTATAAATAAAATAATAATTATAATGTATATTAGTAGCTATGTAGTATTTATTATTTCATTTAGAATAGTTTGTAAAATATCCTAATAAATGAAGAATATTTTTTTTAAATCAGACTTGCAGCAGCTTGTCCACGAAGCTTCTTTTCACTTTGGTATTGCTGCAAGTGCTGCGGGACTTACAAGTCTCACGTTGGAATCGTAGTACTCAGAGGATGATGGGAGCAGTTTGCAGACGTCAATGACTCTGCATACTGGTCCCGCGGGACTCTAATCGGTTCGAAATTTTTGTGCGTTCGTTTAGAACATGTTTGGATGTGTGCTCCCGGAGGACTAGAAAAGTGGCGAACGGCTCTACGGAGAGGGAATTTGCTTGGGAGCAGTGGTTCCCGAAGTAGGAACTTCGCCCGGTGCTGCATCTACCCTGTGGGAACACTCAGACAATCATGTTCTTGTTTAAGTTTCTTCACGGTTTCGGTTATTTTTGTTTAGTGCTAGGATTAGTTTCGGAATTTTTTCAAAATTGTTGACAACTTTTCTTAGAGCTGGCACTCGCTTGGAGGCATTTTTAAATTTCTTGTATTTTCTTTTTTACAGGTTTTTTACTATATTTTTTTTGCCTTTAAGTTTAAGAGTCGTTTTTACGAAAAAATTTTAGAGTAACGTACCGTGCCATTTATTATGTTCTTTTTGATCGTTAACTATTGTGTCTTTTGTTTTGAATATTGTACATTTTTTAGGTTAGCTAGAGTTTTGTAGGATTTTTTGTTTATAACGATTGTGCCAAATAAAGTGCCATTAAATACATAAAAAAAGTACAGTTTGTAAAATATCCAAATAAATGAAAAATATTTTTTTTTAAATCATTATAATTGTTAATTGGATGATTATTTGCTTATCCCTCAATACTTCTGTTATAAGTTCTATTAGTAATAGCATAAGACTTTGAGAAATAGAAAGTGGTGTGCCAGGTATTTGTAAAAGGCATAGACGTGGTACACTTTTTTTACTAATAGTACAATTTTAAAACTTTAATTTGATTTAAGCTTGAAGCTGTTACTCGATAGGTACAGCAATGCTCCAAAACCAAAATCAAAAAAAGTTGTGTGCTCAAGGCCTTACCAAAAAATTTTACGAGGCACACAACCTTTTTCTTTTTTACTCAGTAAATACTAAATTTTAAGAGTAATTCTAAGCTGTTACGCCAATGGTACAGTTGAGGGGACATACCAAACTAGTGCAAAAAGTTTTGCTTAGGCACACAAAGATTTTTTTTATGTCTACTGTGAGTACTAACATTTAAAAAACATTTTATCCTGTTGGTCGATCGGCAAGCTTTTTTGCGGCTAGCTCTTGCTCTATAAATCCATTCCTGGGAGAAAATACATGTTTTTGATTGCAATTTGATCGGAAAGTATTAGGGTCATGAGTTACCAACAGTAGATTTATCTCATTTTGGCCATTTTTCGACGTACCAAGTTATTCCCTGTGACCACTATATTAACACGTTTTTTACCGTTGGTATCATATGGATTCATCGACTGCTTGTCATGCGTTAAAATTAATTCTCTAGTTCACATAATCCCTTGCGACCGGATTGTAATTAAGGTAGGCTCCGAACAAGCAACATCATTCTGCAATCCGCTATGGTCTTTTGAAAGTATAATATGCTAACAAAACAGAACAACACTAAATTACCACTAGCGGGGTTCTAGCCAAACAAGTTATTCCTTACACCTCTGAAAAAAATAAATAATCAGAAAATAAAAAAAATAAAAATAAATAATCTCAACTTATTTAGGTCTAATTTCAGGAGGAATAACTCAGATTGCTTCAGGCACGTGTGTGATGATTCAGTTGTATTGAAGATGAAGCTCTTTACAGCGTCTGCTCGTGCATATCAGTTTGGACTGTACTGAAAATGAAGGATGTCCTCTTTGCAGAATGTAAGAGTTTGTATATTTAAATAATTTAATTTTTAATTTTTTTAATTTTTAAATTTATTGTCCTTCATCCTTCAATTTGTAGTTAATGGTAAAACTGTAACGGAGAAAATGGATTACACCTAACCAAACAAGAAATTCTAGGGCATAACCCCTTATGCAATATCAAATTTTATTTTTAACTTTTGATCTATTCAACGCAGAGACATCAAAAAAACGCCAAAAAAGTACTTCCCGAATAACCTTTCCAAAATTATCAACAGTGTTGGTCTAACTACTGCCATTGCAGACCATGACTGTCGTCAAAATCTACCAGAGGAAAAACATCCGAAACTTGGCGAACTTCAAGTTTCAGAAGGAAGGGGGACCTGAGCACCAAACTTCAACTTGAGTTTTCTTCACAAGAAGCCTACAGTCATCTAATCCTTTTTTCAAGTATAATTTTATTTAAAGTTTATAAATAAATGTAAATTAGTAAATATTAGCAATTAAAATATTTCCACTACAATTTGTTAATTTCGAATTCGAAAATAAGAAAATGTATAAAAAGACCGACCGCCATTTTGTAGCTCTCTTATTTTTTCGAACTAAAAACAAGATTCTAAAGGAGACCTGAGCCTAACCTCACCAGGCCCCACTTCAGAAGCCCCAGTCGGCAGAGCTATCCCGAAATCCCGTACACACGTCACAATACAGCGCCACCATATTACACCAGCTCACGGATACTAAACACAGGTAAAACGTTTTTTTGACTTAGTGTAGTGCTTAAAACTAATTGTGTCACTATCGCGTAACTATTTGGCCGTTTAAAACTTTCGCACTATTCCCAATCATTCGCGGCCGCAATTTGTTTTACAATAATACGCGTCGCTACATCACACTAAATCTCCAGCACCACTCAAAAACTGCTATATTGACCATGACTGTGGGTCCGTTTTGAAAATTGGTTTTGTTTATTTTGACTCCAGAAGCACACAAAAACAACTAAAAAACAGTAATAATCTGGTAATCGCTCGGCCAGCTGAGAGAAATTATAACAGTATAGATTTTGCCTTACAACGATCTACACTTGAATTCAGGGAGTCGACATTGGACCACAACCGAAATTATAAATCGGTTACGGTCAACCGAAATCAAATTGGGTTTTTAAAACCGTAATTGCAACAACCTTAACCGTAATTAATTTTCTTCAATTCGGTTTCGGTTAGAAACGAAATGTAAAATTTCATTTTTTCATTTCAAATGTGAAATATAATTTTCGGTTTCGGTTTCGGTTAAAACCGAAATGTGAAGTATAGTTTTCGGTTTCGGTTACAACTGAAACGTTAGGGTTAGAGTTAAATTGGTGTTGTTTTATATAATATAATGAAGTCATCCGACTCCCCTCTACTCCCTACCACCCTCCCTTCATCTAGACATTTACTCCCCTTCACCTCACCTCCCCACCCCTTCCTACCCTTCCCCTCCCCTACCTTTCCCCTCCCCTCCCCACGCCATAATCGTAAGCGTTCAGCGACTTCAACATTTTTAACCTCCTCTCACTAGTAACCAGCCGCAGGACACGGAGTTATTTGCAATTGTCCTTAAACTGTAGACTGCCTCTGGCTGTTCGTCATCAAATCGAGTAAGAATGTCGCTTTATACACGCTCTACAGGCGCGGATCTAGGTTTTCGCTCAGGACAAAGGCCTGAACGGGGGGGGGGGGGATTTCTTCATTTTGTCATTGTGTGTGCTGGACGACCAAACTATACTAGACGCTATTTTCACCAGATATCTTCTAACAGTAAATACACGAATATTTGTATCATATTTTAGTTACCATAAACCGCTAGTAACCGTTGTAAATGGTTGCTGGACGATGGACGGATGAGCTGAAGCCTTCTAGGATACGGCGATCCTCATTTGGACATTGTCAAGTGTTAGTTACACCTCCAAGCAGTAGCAACCGGGCAATGCATTCTAGAATGTAACCAAGTAAGTAATGCGGGAGGAGATAACCTCATCAAAAATCCCCTAACTCCAAGGTTGTAGCAGGCCAAGAGAGTCTGCAGTGGTGTCCCCTATCTGCAGGACCCAGGGGTAATTGGGTCACAAATGGCGTTTCCTCCGGCACTTCTGTAGGAGTGGAGGTGGAGGGTATCTTAGACCCTAACAGGTTGACTATACCCACGGTATCCACAACCCAACAGAAGCTGTAGCTTTCTTGGAAGAAGGTGCCATTGGCACAATAATAACTAGAACTTCCTCAGGTGCGAAAGTGCCAAAGATGATAGACTATAACGAGTTAGCTATCTCAGCGGTACACGCCCCAGTAGAAAATGCAGACCCGCCTTCCGAAGGGTTTGCTGCGGTCAATCCAGAGGAGGTTTTAAATGAAGCTATTTCCAATTTGAGGTAATAAATGGAGAAACTATTAGAAAAATCCTGGAAAAACTGGGCGGAAACGTCAATAGTGGACAAAATCCTATAAAAAGCTTTGGTAGGTGAAAGGGAGATCTCTCGGTTGTTGAAGTATTGTTACGACGAGTCGGCTGAAAAGTGTAAGGTGTAAAAGGTGGACAATTAAAAAAAAAATAAGAAAAGGAGTAAAGAAACAATTACGGAAAGAAAAGAAAGCGTTCGGAAGGTGAAAGAAAAGTTTATAAGTGAAAGTGAAGAAAACTGGAAACGACGAAAGGTGAAAGAAAAGTGGGAAGGTGGAGTTGCTGCGAAGTTACCAGTGAAAGCGTTTCAAGAAGAGTCACCGGATACCACCGACTAGGAAGGATTTACCTGTTCCTGAAAATAATAAGACGAGAGGTGCGACTCATTGGCTGAATAGGTTTTCTAAAGCTTAGTTGATATTATGCTGATTGACCAGCGCTGGTGCATCAGTAGCTAGGATCAGCTCGAGCAGAGAAAAAAATATTGAAATTTCTTTACGCGGTCGGCGTTTCTGATTAAGAAAAGCTAAACTTCTTTGACTCTTCCTCAACAGCAGCACCAAGTTGTAAACAATTTGTTTTGATTTTTTTGTAAAATTTCACTCGAGTCAAGTGAGATTTCGTACATATTTTCTAATTTTATTAATAGTTTACATTGGCTGTGTTCTTCCTTTTTTTTGCGTTTCTCCCGGTACTATATAGAAGTGCACTGTATTTTCTTCTTTATATTTTTATTTACGTTAAATTTTCGTTAGTAGATTTCTTTTTGGTTTAGCTTAACGTAGTATATTTGCCTTTTCATTTTCTTAATTAAATTAAGTTTAATTTGATCTGTTGGCTTTTCATTTAGCATATCGAAGAAAGTTCCCATTTTTTGAGCTCGTAGACTCTAAAAACCATGTGGCGCCCTTAAACTATCTTGGCCCCACCCCATCTCCCCAAAAATTTTAGCCCGGCAATGTGCGCATAACAGTACGCTACAGGGAGTAATAAGAAATCGAAGAGGAAAAACACTAGGTATTAGTATATTTAAGGCAAATATGTTGCATATATATAAATAAAGTCCCCAATTTCACTTGTTATCAAAAATTGTTTTCATCAATACTGTAGGCTTAGTGAAATAAAATAGATTCATAAGCGAGAACATAAATTACATTTCCGTTCTAGCTTCACCGGTTATGAAATTATGCCATCTGACAACGACAATATGTCGTGGTGAAAAGAACTTAACCTACTTGTAAAGGCGGAAATATTTTATCCTCGAACATTTGCTCCACTCGTGTTTTAAGACACTTCCATGGCAAAACTACTCTACCTGTCACATGCAAAACAAATAAATAATACCTTAGCAGTTCTTTAAGATATTAAAATCTCCAATCAACTATCATGACACTATCATGCTTGTAAATAACAATTGACTTTGGGCGTTTCATACTAACCTTTCGCCTAGATAAACAAACTTTGAATAGTTACGCTTCAAACCCCAAAGAGTGAGAAGTTAAATTATGCTCCCCCGTCGTAACGCAAACATGGTTGCGGAGTTAAACTAAACTTCGCTACCATAAAGTTATTCCACCGAGTTAAATAACTTCTTTGTTTGGGGGACGGGGGCTGGGTCTATGCTGACTGACTATTCGAAATAAGCGCAAACATAAAATATATTATGTATGTGGGCCTTGCGGTTTTCAGATACACTCAAAAGTTCGACTATCGCCGCACTCCATTCGATGGCGTTCTGCGGATTTTCGGTCTTCTCGAAAATGACTGTTTGGTTGGGATAGCTTGGTCCTAGACTAATTTGTACGTTTTACGCACATGTGGACATTGTAATTAAAAGCCAAAATAACTCTTAGAACTCGGGGATTATTGTAATCTATGAACATGTCGGAGATGTCGTTATCCTTGCGGCCTAGGTCAAACCATATCGTAAAGCAAAAGCTTAAAGACTGAGCCTACGAACAAAGTTTCTAATAAACCTATTAATATGGTAATTATATTGTGCTTTGTGTCCTTTTTGGATGGTATTTCGTTAGTATCAGAAGCACATAAAAACGAGGATTAGTACGGGCGTAATGAGGATATAAAAGAAGCAACAGCATACATAAGACCTTCCAAATTTAATTAGGTCCTGTCTGTCTTATGTAAATTTATTAACGTCGTTTTAATAAGGATTATCAGAGAATTTTCGAAATAAATATTGTTTGCTGCTAAATTATGTGAACACATACATAAATTACCTTTGGTGTTGATAAAAATAAATGTTTTCGACAGATCTCATAATTAATTCGATGTATTCCAGTATAATTTCCAGGGCCATTTGAAAGTAGATACTCTAAACTGTGGATTGGGATAATGTGAAGTGAAAATTGCTTTTGGCGTCCTCTATCGAATGAGACCCTTTTCATTCGATTTTGTAAAAAAAAAATTTTTTCACCAAAAAAATCATGGGCTATAGCCCTATAGACCAGTGATTTTTGTCGATTTTTAATGAAATTTTTTTGCAAAGATTTTGATGCCAACCGAAAGAGCATGTCAAAAAATGGTGGGCTAGTTGGTTTTCCCGTGCCCTGGACCGTGGAAACATGGTAAAATGACGAAAAACCGTTGCAATGGCCTCCATTCCAGTCAATTTTCAGAATGCTCAAGCTTAATAAATTTTTTTTTTTTTATATATATGATGTTGCCAAAGCTCAGGGGATGCCCTATGATGCTAAAGCACAGCCTTGGCAGGAAAGGAATTAAGGTTGAGGGAAATGGGTTAGGAGGTTGAGTGAAGGAGGTGTCGATGTACGCCCCGCTTGAAAGTTTCAGGCTCATAGGACGAGGGGAAAACAGAAGATGGTAAACTGTTCCACATTCGTGTTGTTCTGCTAAGAAGAGATTCCCGAAATTTGACGGTACGTCCAAATTTGACCCGGAGAGTATAGGGGTGGGAGCGACTTGTAGATCTTGTATCGCGCGTTGTTATGGGTCTACAAGGAATCAGGCTAGCAATTTCGTTAGAACAATGGCTATGGAAATAGCGATAAAAAAGTGAGAGACTACCGACATTCCGTCGATGCTCCAGAGAGTCAAGGCCGTCAGAGATTGAGAAATCGCCAATAAGTTTAACAGCTTTATCAGAAAGTTTCCTTTCAAAAGACTCTTGGTGGAAGTTATTTCATTTTGAAAAAAAGTAAAAACACTTGTTTTACTTCCACATAATAGGAGTGTGAAACAATTTTTGGGATGGTGATCGTTCAAAAATTTGAACGCTAAAAATTTGTTTATGGATGTTTCGACTCGACACACTCCTATTATGTGGAAGTAAACAAGTGTTTTTACTTTTTTTCAAAATGAAATAACTTCCAGCAAGAGTCTTTTGAAAGGAAACTTTCTGAATAAGCAATATTTAACCAGTATTGGTATTTTATGAAATTGATGGACTAAAAATCCTCTTCAAAAAATTCGTACTTAGTTTTCAAACTGAGTACTTATAGGAGTTGATGTTTAGACCTTCCGTCATGGATGTCCGTGGTGGAAAGTGTGAGTACCACGCTGATGATGACCAGCTCACACTTTCGAGTCGAAACATCCATCAAAAAATTTTTAGCGTTCAAATTTTTGAGCGATCACCATTCCAAAAATTTTTTCACACTCCTATTATGTGGAAGTAAAACAAGTGTTTTTACTTTTTTTAAAAAAAAAAAAAAGTTTAACAGCCTTACGCTGAACTTTGTCTAACGCGGACAATGCGGTGTGTCCGGCCATTGCCCAAATATGGGAATTATATTCAAGTATAGGCCTAATGTGGGACTTGTAGATCAACGCTAAGTCAGGTGGGGTGAAATATTTCTTACATCTCTGTAGAAAACCCAAATATTTCATCGCACTTTTAGCGATTGCAAATATATGATCAGTTCAGCTAAGATTGCTGGATATCTCAATACCCAAAATCCTTAGGGAGGGTGAATTGGGTATATTCACTCCGTCGACTGAAATGGGTTGGCGGTGAACTGGGAGTTTTTTAAGGGACATTAAACAGCATTGAGTTTTGGATGCATTAAACGTAACACGATTTGCTCTGCCCCAAGCAAGGACCATAGAAATGTCGTTGTTTAATGATCTAAACATGCGTTCCCGATTGACTTCTGTAGCATTTCCACGTGAATTCATTACAGAATCAAATGAGTACGCGAAATCAAGGGTGCTGTCGTCGGCAAAACTATGAATAGGATTGAGATTAAGGGATAAGAGATCATTAATAAAAAGAAGAAATGAGGTTGGTGAAAGAACTGAACCCTGAGGTACACCGGCATTTATTTCGTAGGAATCAGATGTAACTCCGTCAATTACTACACTAATTGAACGACCTGACAAAAAACTCTCTATCCATTTAACGAGGGTAGGGTGTATACCAAATGTTTGAAGTTTGGCTAAAAGGGCAGCATGCTAGACCCTATCAAAAGCCTTTGAGCGACGATTTCGGACTCATCAAAATTGTGAAGACAATGATTCCAACGTTCCGTTAGAACTGTTAGTAAGTCTCCGGTTCAGCGGCCAGTGCGGAAACCGTACTGGCAATCGTTGATAAGATGGTTATTTTCTAGATATTTCAACAACTGAGAGTTAATGAGTGATTCAAAAACTTTGGATATGATCGAGGTTAGTGCAATTGGTTAGAGGGGTCGCATGCCTCTCCTTTTTAAGTATCGGCTGGACATGAGCAAGTTTCCATACACTTGGAAATATTCCTGTTGAATATGACAGGTGAAAAAGTTTGCGCAGAGGTTTAGCCAAAGCAGAGGCGCAGCATTGGCTGCGAAACAGTCATTATTGAACCAATTGGTGTTAGTTGGTTTGATGTTCTTGAAGCTATGAGGAATAAAGCGATGCATTTCAAACCATAGGATGTTCAAGATATAATCGGTGCTTCTGTCAACGTCCTTCATAGAAAAGCAATCAGACCAATCCAGCTCTCTGAGATATTTATTAAGTCCCGCCCAATCAGCATTTTTATAATGCCACACTAATCTTTTGGTGGAGTTTAGGTTAGTGGTTGTCAGAGAGGAGATGGAGAATTGGGCGGAGATTAGACAATGGTCCGAATTACTCAACCGAGTATTTTTCTGGATGCGATGTTAGAAATAGATCTAAAAGATGCGCGTTGTGCCCCAAAGTATCAGGAACACGAGTCGAAAACTCAACCAGTTGCTGTGAATTAAAAGACTCACTAAATAACTCGACGTGTCTTCCAGACGGGCTTGTGGTAGAATAATGCCTGAGCCACTGTGTGTTGTGGACGTTGAAATCTCCAGCAAGAACAATTTCAGAAGAGATGGATAATTCCAAAATCTTTCCGATATCGGAAGACAGTTTATCGAAGGAGCACACAGTGTCAGTGTCAGACATATTCGGGCTGCGGTATAAAAAGCAGAAGTGAATAATGTGCCGATAGAGTTTAAATCTAATCCAGACATAATTAAATTCTGGATTAGTAGAAAAGAATTGAGGGAGATGGGAGAATGGCCGGAATCAACCTTGGTTTCGCTTAGTGCAAAAACTGCCGGATATTCCGCGATCAAGTGGCAGTAAACCGAAAAATGGTTACTTTTCAAGCCACGAATGTTGCAAAAATTAAATAAAAATTTTTGCATAGTCCCTGTCTTAATTTGCCCAAAACAAAACAGAACGAAAACGATGAATTCCAGTGAAATTTCCAAGGCCATTTGAAAGTAGATACTTTAAACTGTGGATTGGGATACTTTTCCAGGCTGGAAATTGCGCATTGAATAAAAAATGACATCATTCTAGAAGATACAAAAAGCGTTCCAGTTCCGTCAAATTGAGATACTTTCCAGTGAAACCTTCCAAACTAATTGCTTTTGGCGTCCTCTTTCGAACCTTTTCATTCGATTTCGTAACAAAAATTCTTTTTCACTAAAAAAAGCATGGGCTATAGGCCAGTGATTTTTGGCGATTTTTAGTGAAATTTTTTTGCAACGATTTTGATGCCATCCGAAAGAGCATGTCAAAAAATGGTGGGCTAGTTGGTTTTCCAGTGTCCTGGACCCTGGAAACATGGTAAAATGACGAAAAACCGGTACAATGGCCTCATTTCCAGTCAATTTTCAGAATGCTCAAACTTAATTAATTCGATGAATTCCAGTGAAATTTCCAGGGCCATTTGAAAGTAGATACTCCAAACTGTGGATTGGGATAATTTTCCGTGCTGGAAATTGCGCTTTGAATGAAAAATGACTCATCAACGAACCGCTTCCAGGAGATACAAAAAGCGTTCCAGTTCCGTCAAATTGAGATACTTTCCAGTGAAACCTTCCAAACTAATTGATTTTGCCGTCCTCTTTCGAATGAGACCCCTTTCATTCGATTTCGTAACAAAAAATTTTTTTCATCAAAAAAAGCATGGGCTATAGGCCAGTGATTTTTGGCGATTTTTAGTGAAATTTTTTTGCAACGATTTTGATGGCATCCGAAATAGCATGTCAAAAAATGGTGGGCTAGTTGGTTTTCCCGTGTCCTGAACCCTGGAAACATGGTGAAATGACGAAAAACCGTTACGATGGCCTCATTTCCAGTCAATGTTCAGAATGCTCAAACTTAATTAATTCGATGAATTCCAGTGAAATTTCCAGGGCCATTTGAAAGTAGATACTCCAAACTGTGGATTGGGATAATTTTCCGTGCTGGAAATTGCGCATTGAATGAAAAATGACTCATCAACGAACCGCTTCCAGGAGATACAAAAAGCGTTCCAGTTCCGTCAAATTGAGATACTTTCCAGTGAAACCTTCCAAACTAATTGATTTTGGCGTCCTCTTTCGAATTAGACCCCTTTCATTCGATTTCGTAACAAAAATTCTTTTTCACTAAAAAAAGCATGGGCTATAGGCCAGTGATTTTTGGCGATTTTTAGTGAAATTTTTTTTGCAACGATTTTGATGCCATCCGAAAGAGCATGTCAAAAAATGGTGGGCTAGTTGGTTTTCCAGTGTCCTGGACCCTGGAAACATGGTAAAATGACGAAAAACCGGTACAATGGCCTCATTTCCAGTTAATTTTCAGAATGCTCAAACTTAATTAATTCGATGAATTCCAGTGAAATTTCCAGGGCCATTTGAAAGTAGATACTCTAAACTGTGGATTGGGATAATTTTCCGTGCTGGAAATTGCGCATTGAATGAAAAATGACTCATCAACGAACCGCTTCCAGGAGATACAAAAAGCGTTCCAGTTCCGTCAAATTGAGATACTTTCCAGTGAAACCTTCCAAACTAATTGATTTTGGCGTCCTCTTTCGAATTAGACCCCTTTCATTCGATTTCGTAACAAAAATTCTTTTTCACTAAAAAAAGCATGGGCTATAGGCCAGTGATTTTTAGCGATTTTTAGTGAAATTTTTTTGCAACGATTTTGATGCCATCCGAAAGAGCATGTCAAAAAATGGTGGGCTAGTTGGTTTTCCAGTGTCCTGGACCCTGGAAACATGGTAAAATGACGAAAAACCGGTACAATGGCCTCATTTCCAGTCAATTTTCAGAATGCTCAAACTTAATTAATTCGATGAATTCCAGTGAAATTTCCAGGGCCATTTGAAAGTAGATACTCTAAACTGTGGATTGGGATAATTTTCCGTGCTGGAAATTGCGCATTGAATGAAAAATGACTCATCAACGAACCGCTTCCAGGAGATACAAAAAGCGTTCCAGTTCCGTCAAATTGAGATACTTTCCAGTGAAACCTTCCAAACTAATTGATTTTGGCGTCCTCTTTCGAATTAGACCCCTTTCATTCGATTTCGTAACAAAAATTCTTTTTCACTAAAAAAGCATGGGCTATAGGCCAGTGATTTTTGGCGATTTTTAGTGAAATTTTTTTGCAACGATTTTGATGCCATCCGAAAGAGCATGTCAAAAAATGGTGGGCTAGTTGGTTTTCCAGTGTCCTGAACCCTGGAAACATGGTGAAATGACGAAAAACCGTTACGATGGCCTCATTTCCAGTCAATGTTCAGAATGCTCAAACTTAATTAATTCGATGAATTCCAGTGAAATTTCCAGGGCCATTTGAAAGTAGATACTCCAAACTGTGGATTGGGATAATTTTCCGTGCTGGAAATTGCGCATTGAATGAAAAATGACTCATCAACGAACCGCTTCCAGGAGATACAAAAAGCGTTCCAGTTCCGTCAAATTGAGATACTTTCCAGTGAAACCTTCCAAACTAATTGATTTTGGCGTCCTCTTTCGAATTAGACCCCTTTCATTCGATTTCGTAACAAAAATTCTTTTTCACTAAAAAAAGCATGGGCTATAGGCCAGTGATTTTTGGCGATTTTTAGTGAAATTTTTTTTGCAACGATTTTGATGCCATCCGAAAGAGCATGTCAAAAAATGGTGGGCTAGTTGGTTTTCCAGTGTCCTGGACCCTGGAAACATGGTAAAATGACGAAAAACCGGTACAATGGCCTCATTTCCAGTTAATTTTCAGAATGCTCAAACTTAATTAATTCGATGAATTCCAGTGAAATTTCCAGGGCCATTTGAAAGTAGATACTCTAAACTGTGGATTGGGATAATTTTCCGTGCTGGAAATTGCGCATTGAATGAAAAATGACTCATCAACGAACCGCTTCCAGGAGATACAAAAAGCGTTCCAGTTCCGTCAAATTGAGATACTTTCCAGTGAAACCTTCCAAACTAATTGATTTTGGCGTCCTCTTTCGAATTAGACCCCTTTCATTCGATTTCGTAACAAAAATTCTTTTTCACTAAAAAAAGCATGGGCTATAGGCCAGTGATTTTTGGCGATTTTTAGTGAAATTTTTTTGCAACGATTTTGATGCCATCCGAAAGAGCATGTCAAAAAATGGTGGGCTAGTTGGTTTTCCAGTGTCCTGGACCCTGGAAACATGGTAAAATGACGAAAAACCGGTACAATGGCCTCATTTCCAGTCAATTTTCAGAATGCTCAAACTTAATTAATTCGATGAATTCCAGTGAAATTTCCAGGGCCATTTGAAAGTAGATACTCTAAACTGTGGATTGGGATAATTTTCCGTGCTGGAAATTGCGCATTGAATGAAAAATGACTCATCAACGAACCGCTTCCAGGAGATACAAAAAGCGTTCCAGTTCCGTCAAATTGAGATACTTTCCAGTGAAACCTTCCAAACTAATTGATTTTGGCGTCCTCTTTCGAATTAGACCCCTTTCATTCGATTTCGTAACAAAAATTCTTTTTCACTAAAAAAAGCATGGGCTATAGGCCAGTGATTTTTGGCGATTTTTAGTGAAATTTTTTTGCAACGATTTTGATGCCATCCGAAAGAGCATGTCAAAAAATGGTGGGCTAGTTGGTTTTCCAGTGTCCTGGACCCTGGAAACATGGTAAAATGACGAAAAACCGGTACAATGGCCTCATTTCCAGTCAATTTTCAGAATGCTCAAACTTAATTAATTCGATGAATTCCAGTGAAATTTCCAGGGCCATTTAAAAGTAGATACTCTAAACTGTGGATTGGGATAATTTTCCGTGCTGGAAATTGCGCATTGAATGAAAAATGACTCATCAACGAACCGCTTCCAGGAGATACAAAAAGCGTTCCAGTTCCGTCAAATTGAGATAATTTCCAGTGAAACCTTCCAAACTAATTGATTTTGGCGTCCTCTTTCGAATTAGACCCCTTTCATTCGATTTTATAACAAAAATTTTTTTGACCAAAAAAAGCATGGGCTATAGGCCAGTGATTTTTGGCGATTTTTAGTGAAATTTTTTTTGCAACGATTTTGATGCCATCCGAAAGAGCATGTCAAAAAATGGTGGGCTAGTTGGTTTTCCAGTGTCCTGGACCCTGGAAACATGGTAAAATGACGAAAAACCGGTACAATGGCCTCATTTCCGGTCAATTTTCAGAATGCTCAAACTTAATTAATTCGATGAATTCCAGTGAAATTTCCAGGGCCATTTGAAAGTAGATACTCTAAACTGTGGATTGGGATAATTTTCCGTGCTGGAAATTGCGCATTGAATGAAAAATGACTCATCAACGAACCGCTTCCAGGAGATACAAAAAGCGTTCCAGTTCCGTCAAATTGAGATACTTTCCAGTGAAACCTTCCAAACTAATTGATTTTGGCGTCCTCTTTCGAATTAGACCCCTTTCATTCGATTTCGTAACAAAAATTCTTTTTCACTAAAAAAAGCATGGGCTATAGGCCAGTGATTTTTGGCGATTTTTAGTGAAATTTTTTTTGCAACGATTTTGATGCCATCCGAAAGAGCATGTCAAAAAATGGTGGGCTAGTTGGTTTTCCAGTGTCCTGGACCCTGGAAACATGGTAAAATGACGAAAAACCGGTACAATGGCCTCATTTCCAGTCAATTTTCAGAATGCTCAAACTTAATTAATTCGATGAATTCCAGTGAAATTTCCAGGGCCATTTGAAAGTAGATACTCTAAACTGTGGATTGGGATAATTTTCCGTGCTGGAAATTGCGCATTGAATGAAAAATGACTCATCAACGAACCGCTTCCAGGAGATACAAAAAGCGTTCCAGTTCCGTCAAATTGAGATACTTTCCAGTGAAACCTTCCAAACTAATTGATTTTGGCGTCCTCTTTCGAATTAGACCCCTTTCATTCGATTTTGTAACAAAAATTTTTTTGACCAAAAAAAGCATGGGCTATAGGCCAGTGATTTTTGGCGATTTTTAGTGAAATTTTTCTTGCAACGATTTTGATGCCATCCGAAAGAGCATGTCAAAAAATGGTGGGCTAGTTGGTTTTCCAGTGTCCTGGACCCTGGAAACATGGTAAAATGACGAAAAACCGGTACAATGGCCTCATTTCCAGTCAATTTTCAGAATGCTCAAACTTAATTAATTCGATGAATTCCAGTGAAATTTCCAGGGCCATTTGAAAGTAGATACTCTAAACTGTGGATTGGGATAATTTTCTGTGCTGAAAATTGCGCATTGAATGAAAAATGACTCATCAACGAACCGCTTCCAGGAGATACAAAAAGCGTTCCAGTTCCGTCAAATTGAGATACTTTCCAGTGAAACCTTCCAAACTAATTGATTTTGGCGTCCTCTTTCGAATTAGACCCCTTTCATTCGATTTCGTAACAAAAATTTTTTTTTCACTAAAAAAAGCATGGGCTATAGCCAGTGATTTTTGGCGATTTTTAGTGAAATTTTTTTTGCAACGATTTTGATGCCATCCGAAAGAGCATGTCAAAAAATGGTGGGCTAGTTGGTTTTCCAGTGTCCTGGACCCTGGAAACATGGTAAAATGACGAAAAACCGGTACAATGGCCTCATTTCCAGTCAATTTTCAGAATGCTCAAACTTAATTAATTCGATGAATTCCAGTGAAATTTCCAGGGCCATTTGAAAGTAGATACTCTAAACTGTGGATTGGGATAATTTTCTGTGCTGAAAATTGCGCATTGAATGAAAAATGACTCATCAACGAACCGCTTCCAGGAGATACAAAAAGCGTTCCAGTTCCGTCAAATTGAGATACTTTCCAGTGAAACCTTCCAAACTAATTGATTTTGGCGTCCTCTTTCGAATTAGACCCCTTTCATTCGATTTCGTAACAAAAATTCTTTTTCACGAAAAACCGGTACAATGGCCTCATTTCCAGTCAATTTTCAGAATGCTCAAACTTAATTAATTCGCTGAATTCCAGTGAAATTTCCAGGGCCATTTGAAAGTAGATACTCTAAACTGTGGATTGGGATAATTTTCCGTGCTGGAAATTGCGCATTGAATGAAAAATGACTCATCAACGAACCGCTTCCAGGAGATACAAAAAGCGTTCCAGTTCCGTCAAATTGAGATACTTTCCAGTGAAACCTTCCAAACTAATTGATTTTGGCGTCCTCTTTCGAATTAGGCCCCTTTCATTCGATTTTGTAACAAAAATTCTTTTTCACTCAAAAAAGCATGGGCTATAGGCCAGTGATTTTTGGCGATTTTTAGTGAAATTTTTTTTTGCTACGATTTTGATGCCATCCGAAAGAGCATGTCAAAAAATGGTGGGCTAGTTGGTTTTCCAGTGTCCTGGACCCTGGAAACATGGTAAAATGACGAAAAACCGGTACAATGGCCTCATTTCCAGTCAATTTTCAGAATGCTCAAACTTAATTAATTCGATGAATTCCAGTGAAATTTCCAGGGCCATTTGAAAGTAGATACTCTAAACTGTGGATTGGGATAATTTT
The DNA here is from genome assembly GCA_964036015.1 of Leptarthrus brevirostris. Lineage (NCBI taxonomy): Eukaryota > Metazoa > Arthropoda > Insecta > Diptera > Asilidae > Leptarthrus > Leptarthrus brevirostris. The sequence goes on from OZ038373.1 coordinate 16,972,874, forward strand.
CCGTGCTGGAAATTGCGGATTGAATGAAAAACGACTCATCAACGAACCGCTTCCAGGAGATACAAAAAGCGTTCCAGTTCCGTCAAATTGAGATACTTTCCAGTGAAACCTTCCAAACTAATTGATTTTGGCGTCCTCTTTCGAATTAGACCCCTTTCATTCGATTTCGTAACAAAAATTCTTTTTCACGAAAAACCGGTACAATGGCCTCATTTCCAGTCAATTTTCAGAATGCTCAAACTTAATTAATTCGCTGAATTCCAGTGAAATTTCCAGGGCCATTTGAAAGTAGATACTCTAAACTGTGGATTGGGATAATTTTCCGTGCTGGAAATTGCGCATTGAATGAAAAATGACTCATCAACGAACCGCTTCCAGGAGATACAAAAAGCGTTCCAGTTCCGTCAAATTGAGATACTTTCCAGTGAAACCTTCCAAACTAATTGATTTTGGCGTCCTCTTTCGAATTAGGCCCCTTTCATTCGATTTTGTAACAAAAATTCTTTTTCACTCAAAAAAGCATGGGCTATAGGCCAGTGATTTTTGGCGATTTTTAGTGAAATTTTTTTTTGCTACGATTTTGATGCCATCCGAAAGAGCATGTCAAAAAATGGTGGGCTAGTTGGTTTTCCAGTGTCCTGGACCCTGGAAACATGGTAAAATGACGAAAAACCGGTACAATGGCCTCATTTCCAGTCAATTTTCAGAATGCTCAAACTTAATTAATTCGATGAATTCCAGTGAAATTTCCAGGGCCATTTGAAAGTAGATACTCTAAACTGTGGATTGGGATAATTTTCCGTGCTGGAAATTGCGGATTGAATGAAAAACGACTCATCAACGAACCGCTTCCAGGAGATACAAAAAGCGTTCCAGTTCCGTCAAATTGAGATACTTTCCAGTGAAACCTTCCAAACTAATTGATTTTGGCGTCCTCTTTCGAATTAGACCCCTTTCATTCGATTTCGTAACAAAAATTCTTTTTCACGAAAAACCGGTACAATGGCCTCATTTCCAGTCAATTTTCAGAATGCTCAAACTTAATTAATTCGCTGAATTCCAGTGAAATTTCCAGGGCCATTTGAAAGTAGATACTCTAAACTGTGGATTGGGATAATTTTCCGTGCTGGAAATTGCGCATTGAATGAAAAATGACTCATCAACGAACCGCTTCCAGGAGATACAAAAAGCGTTCCAGTTCCGTCAAATTGAGATACTTTCCAGTGAAACCTTCCAAACTAATTGATTTTGGCGTCCTCTTTCGAATTAGACCCCTTTCATTCGATTTCGTAACAAAAATTCTTTTTCACGAAAAACCGGTACAATGGCCTCATTTCCAGTCAATTTTCAGAATGCTCAAACTTAATTAATTCGCTGAATTCCAGTGAAATTTCCAGGGCCATTTGAAAGTAGATACTCTAAACTGTGGATTGGAATAATTTTCCGTGCTGGAAATTGCGCATTGAATGAAAAACGACTCATCAACGAACCGCTTCCAGGAGATACAAAAAGCGTTCCAGTTCCGTCAAATTGAGATACTTTCCAGTGAAACCTTCCAAACTAATTGATTTTGCCGTCCTCTTTCGAATGAGACCCCTTTCATTCGATTTCGTAACAAAAATTCTTTTTCACTAAAAAACGCATGGGCTATAGGCCAGTGATTTTTGGCGATTTTTAGTGAAATTTTTTTTGCAACGATTTTGATGCCATCCGAAAGAGCATGTCAAAAAATGGTGGGCTAGTTGGTTTTCCAGTATCCTGGACCCTGGAAACATGGTAAAATGACGAAAAACCGGTACAATGGCCTCATTTCCAGTCAATTTTCAGAATGCTCAAACTTAATTAATTCGATGAATTCCAGTGAAATTTCCAGGGCCATTTGAAAGTAGATACTCTAAACTGTGGATTGGGATAATTTTCCGTGCTGGAAATTGCGCATTGAATGAAAAATGACTCATCAACGAACCGCTTCCAGGAGATACAAAAAGCGTTCCAGTTCCGTCAAATTGAGATACTTTCCAGTGAAACCTTCCAAACTAATTGATTTTGGCGTCCTCTTTCGAATTGGACCCCTTTCATTCGATTTCGTAACAAAAATTCTTTTTCACTAAAAAAAGCATGGGCTATAGGCCAGTGATTTTTGGCGATTTTTAGTGAAATTTTTTTGCAACGATTTTGATGCCATCCGAAAGAGCATGTCAAAAAATGGTGGGCTAGTTGGTTTTCCAGTGTCCTGGACCCTGGAAACATGGTAAAATGACGAAAAACCGGTACAATGGCCTCATTTCCAGTCAATTTTCAGAATGCTCAAACTTAATTAATTCGATGAATTCCAGTGAAATTTCCAGGGCCATTTGAAAGTAGATACTCTAAACTGTGGATTGGGATAATTTTCCGTGCTGGAAATTGCGCATTGAATGAAAAATGACTCATCAACGAACCGCTTCCAGGAGATACAAAAAGCGTTCCAGTTCCGTCAAATTGAGATACTTTCCAGTGAAACCTTCCAAACTAATTGATTTTGGCGTCCTCTTTCGAATTAGACCCCTTTCATTCGATTTCGTAACAACAATTTTTTTTTCACTAAAAAAAGCATGGGCTATAGGCCAGTGATTTTTTGCGATTTTTAGTGATATTTTTTTTGCAACGATTTTGATGCCATCCGAAAGAGCATGTCAAAAAATGGTGGGCTAGTTGGTTTTCCAGTGTCCTGGACCCTGGAAACATGGTAAAATGACGAAAAACCGGTACAATGGCCTCATTTCCAGTCAATTTTCAGAATGCTCAAACTTAATTAATTCGATGAATTCCACTGAAATTTCCAGGGCCATTTGAAAGTAGATACTCTAAACTGTGGATTGGGATAATTTTCCGTGCTGGAAATTGCGCATTGAATGAAAAACGACTCATCAACGAACCGCTTCCAGGAGATACAAAAAGCGTTCCAGTTCCGTCAAATTGAGATACTTTCCAGTGAAACCTTCCAAACTAATTGATTTTGGCGTCCTCTTTCGAATTAGACCCCTTTCATTCGATTTCGTAACAACAATTTTTTTTTCACTAAAAAAAGCATGGGCTATAGGCCAGTGATTTTTTGCGATTTTTAGTGATATTTTTTTTGCAACGATTTTGATGCCATCCGAAAGAGCATGTCAAAAAATGGTGGGCTAGTTGGTTTTCCAGTGTCCTGGACCCTGGAAACATGGTAAAATGACGAAAAACCGGTACAATGGCCTCATTTCCAGTCAATTTTCAGAATGCTCAAACTTAATTAATTCGATGAATTCCAGTGAAATTTCCAGGGCCATTTGAAAGTAGATACTCTAAACTGTGGATTGGGATAATTTTCCGTGCTGGAAATTGCGCATTGAATGAAAAACGACTCATCAACGAACCGCTTCCAGGAGATACAAAAAGCGTTCCGGTTCCGTCAAATTGAGATACTTTCCAGTGAAACCTTCCAAACTAATTGATTTTGCCGTCCTCTTTCGAATGAGACCCCTTTCATTCGATTTCGTAACAAAAATTCTTTTTCACTAAAAAAAGCATGGGCTATAGGCCAGTGATTTTTGGCGATTTTTAGTGAAATTTTTTTGCAACGATTTTGATGCCATCCGAAAGAGCATGTCAAAAAATGGTGGGCTAGTTGGTTTTCCAGTGTCCTGGACCCTGGAAACATGGTAAAATGACGAAAAACCGGTACAATGGCCTCATTTCCAGTCAATTTTCAGAATGCTCAAACTTAATTAATTCGATGAATTCCAGTGAAATTTCCAGGGCCATTTGAAAGTAGATACTCTAAACTGTGGATTGGGATAATTTTCCGTGCTGGAAATTGCGCATTGAATGAAAAATGACTCATCAACGAACCGCTTCCAGGAGATACAAAAAGCGTTCCAGTTCCGTCAAATTGAGATACTTTCCAGTGAAACCTTCCAAACTAATTGATTTTGGCGTCCTCTTTCGAATTAGACCCCTTTCATTCGATTTCGTAACAACAATTTTTTTTTCACTAAAAAAAGCATGGGCTATAGGCCAGTGATTTTTTGCGATTTTTAGTGATATTTTTTTTGCAACGATTTTGATGCCATCCGAAAGAGCATGTCAAAAAATGGTGGGCTAGTTGGTTTTCCAGTGTCCTGGACCCTGGAAACATGGTAAAATGACGAAAAACCGGTACAATGGCCTCATTTCCAGTCAATTTTCAGAATGCTCAAACTTAATTAATTCGATGAATTCCAGTGAAATTTCCAGGGCCATTTGAAAGTAGATACTCTAAACTGTGGATTGGGATAATTTTCCGTGCTGGAAATTGCGCATTGAATGAAAAATGACTCATCAACGAACCGCTTCCAGGAGATACCAAAAGCGTTCCAGTTCCGTCAAATTGAGATACTTTCCAGTGAAACCTTCCAAACTAATTGATTTTGGCGTCCTCTTTCGAATGAGACCCCTTTCATTCAATTTCGTAACAAACAATTTTTTTCACCAAAAAAAGCATGGGCTATAGGCCAGTGATTTTTGGCGATTTTTAGTGAAATTTTTTTCGCAACGATTTTGATGCCATCCGAAAGAGCATGTCAAAAAATGGTGGGCTAGTTGGTTTTCCCGTGTCCTGGACCCTGGAAACATGGTAAAATGACGAAAAACCGTTACAAGGGCCTCATTTCCAGTCAATTTCCAGAATGCTCAAACTTAATTAATTCGATGAATTCCAGTGAAATTTCCAGGGCCATTTGAAGGTAGATACTCTAAACTGTCGATTGGGATAATTTTCCGTGCTGAAAATTGCGCATTGAATGAAAAATGACTCATCAACGAACCGCTTCCAGGAGATACAAAAAGCGTTCCAGTTCCGTCAAATTGAGATACTTTCCAGTGAAACCTTCCAAACTAATTGATTTTGGCGTCCTCTTTCGAATGAGATCCCTTTCATTCGATTTCGTAACAAAAAATTGTTTTCACCAAAAAAAGCATGGGCTAAGCAGTGATTTTTGGCGATTTTTAGTGAAATTTTTTTCGCAACGATTTTGATGCCATCCGAAAGAGCGTGTCAAAAACTGGTGGGCTAGTTGGTTTTCCCGTGTCCTGGACCCTGGAAACATGGTAAAATGACGAAAAACCGTTACAATGGCCTCATTTCCAGTCAATTTTCAGAATGCTCAAACTTAATTAATTCGATGAATTCCAGTGAAATTTCCAGGGCCATTTGAAGGTAGATACTCTAAACTGTCGATTGGAATAATTTTCCAGGCTGAAAATTGCGCATTGAATGAAAATGACTCATCAACGAACCGCTTCCAGGAGATACAAAAAGCGTTCCAGTTCCGTCAAATTGAGATACTTTCCAGTGAAACCTTCCAAACTAATTGATTTTGGCGTCCTCTTTCGAATGAGACCCCTTTCATTCGATTTCGTAACAAAAAATTGTTTTCACCAAAAAAAGCATGGGCTAAGCAGTGATTTTTGGCGATTTTTAGTGAAATTTTTTTCGCAACGATTTTGATGCCATCCGAAAGAGCATGTCAAAAACTGGTGGGCTAGTTGGTTTTCCCGTGTCCTGGACCCTGGAAACATGGTAAAATGACGAAAAACCGTTACAATGGCCTCATTTCCAGTCAATTTTCAGAATGCTCAAACTTAATTAATTCCAGTGAAATTTCCAGGGCCATTTGAAAGTAGATACTCCAAATTGTGGATTGGGATAATTTTCCAGGCTGAAAATTGCGCATTGAATGAAAAATGACTCATCAACGAACCGCTTCCAGGAGATACAAAAAGCGTGCCAGTTCCGTCAAATTGAGATACTTTCCAGTGAAACCTTCCAAACTAATTGATTTTGGCGTCCTCTTTCGAATGAGACCCCTTTCATTCGATTTCGTAACAAAAATTTTTTTTCACCAAAAAAAGCATGGGCTATAGGCCAGTGATTTTTGGCGATTTTTAGTGAAATTTTTTTTGCAAAGATTTTGATGCCATCCGAAAGAGCATGTAAAAAATGGTGGGCTAGTTGGTTTTGCCGTGTCCAGGGCCATTTGAAAGTAGATACTCTAAACTGTGGATTGGGATAATTTTCCAGGCTGAAAATTGCGCATTGAATGAAAAATGACTCATCAACGAAACGCTTCCAGGAGATACAAAAAGCGTGCCAGTTCCGTCAAATTGAGATACTTTCCAGTGAAACCTTCCAAACTAATTGATTTTGGCGTCCTCTTTCGAATGAGACCCCTTTCATTCGATTTCGTAACAAAAAATTTTTTTGACCAAAAAAAGCATGGGCTATAGGCCAGTGATTTTTGGCGATTTTTAGTGAAATTTTTTTCGCAACGATTTTGATGCCATCCGAAAGAGCATGTCAAAAAATGGTGGGCTAGTTGGTTTTCCCGTATCCTGGACCCTGGAAACATGGTAAAATGACGAAAAACCGTTACAATGGCCTCATTTCCAGTCAATTTTCAGAATGCTCAAACTTAATTAATTCGATGAATTCCACTGAAATTTCCAGGGCCATTTGAAAGTAGATACTCTAAACTGTGGATTGGGATAATTTTCCAGGCTGAAAATTGCGCATTGAATGAAAAATGACTCATCAACGAAACGCTTCCAGGAGATACAAAAAGCGTTCCAGTTCCGTCAAATTGAGATACTTTCCAGTGAAACCTTCCAAACTAATTGATTTTGGCGTCCTCTTTCGAATGAGACCCCTTTCATTCGATTTCGTAACAAAAAATTTTTTTCACCAAAAAAAGCATGGGCTATAGGCCAGTGATTTTTGGCGATTTTTAGTGAAATTTTTTTCGCAACGATTTTGATGCCATCCGAAAGAGCATGTCAAAAAATGGTGGGCTAGTTGGTTTTCCCGTGTCCTGGACCCTGGAAACATGGTAAAATGACGAAAAACCGTTACAATGGCCTCATTTCCAGTCAATTTTCAGAATGCTCAAACTTAATTAATTCGATGAATTCCAGTGAAATTTCCAGGGCCATTTGAAAGTAGATACTCCAAATTGTGGATTGGGATAATTTTCCAGGCTGAAAATTGCGCATTGAATGAAAAATGACTCATCAACGAACCGCTTCCAGGAGATACAAAAAGCGTGCCAGTTCCGTCAAATTGAGATACTTTCCAGTGAAACCTTCCAAACTAATTGATTTTGGCGTCCTCTTTCGAATGAGACCCCTTTCATTCGATTTCGTAACAAAAAATTTTTTTCACCAAAAAAAGCATGGGTTATAGGCCAGTGATTTTTGGCGATTTTTAGTGAAATTTTTTTCGCAACGATTTTGATGCCATCCGAAAGAGCGTGTCAAAAACTGGTGGGCTAGTTGGTTTTCCCGTGTCCTGGACCCTGGAAACATGGTAAAATGACGAAAAACCGTTACAATGGCCTCATTTCCAGTCAATTTTCAGAATGCTCAAACTTAATTAATTCGATGAATTCCAGTGAAATTTCCAGGGCCATTTGAAGGTAGATACTCTAAACTGTCGATTGGAATAATTTTCCAGGCTGAAAATTGCGCATTGAATGAAAATGACTCATCAACGAACCGCTTCCAGGAGATACAAAAAGCGTTCCAGTTCCGTCAAATTGAGATACTTTCCAGTGAAACCTTCCAAACTAATTGATTTTGGCGTCCTCTTTCGAATGAGACCCCTTTCATTCGATTTCGTAACAAAAAATTGTTTTCACCAAAAAAAGCATGGGCTAAGCAGTGATTTTTGGCGATTTTTAGTGAAATTTTTTTCGCAACGATTTTGATGCCATCCGAAAGAGCATGTCAAAAACTGGTGGGCTAGTTGGTTTTCCCGTGTCCTGGACCCTGGAAACATGGTAAAATGACGAAAAACCGTTACAATGGCCTCATTTCCAGTCAATTTTCAGAATGCTCAAACTTAATTAATTCCAGTGAAATTTCCAGGGCCATTTGAAAGTAGATACTCCAAATTGTGGATTGGGATAATTTTCCAGGCTGAAAATTGCGCATTGAATGAAAAATGACTCATCAACGAACCGCTTCCAGGAGATACAAAAAGCGTGCCAGTTCCGTCAAATTGAGATACTTTCCAGTGAAACCTTCCAAACTAATTGATTTTGGCGTCCTCTTTCGAATGAGACCCCTTTCATTCGATTTCGTAACAAAAATTTTTTTTCACCAAAAAAAGCATGGGCTATAGGCCAGTGATTTTTGGCGATTTTTAGTGAAATTTTTTTTGCAAAGATTTTGATGCCATCCGAAAGAGCATGTAAAAAATGGTGGGCTAGTTGGTTTTGCCGTGTCCAGGGCCATTTGAAAGTAGATACTCTAAACTGTGGATTGGGATAATTTTCCAGGCTGAAAATTGCGCATTGAATGAAAAATGACTCATCAACGAAACGCTTCCAGGAGATACAAAAAGCGTGCCAGTTCCGTCAAATTGAGATACTTTCCAGTGAAACCTTCCAAACTAATTGATTTTGGCGTCCTCTTTCGAATGAGACCCCTTTCATTCGATTTCGTAACAAAAAATTTTTTTGACCAAAAAAAGCATGGGCTATAGGCCAGTGATTTTTGGCGATTTTTAGTGAAATTTTTTTCGCAACGATTTTGATGCCATCCGAAAGAGCATGTCAAAAAATGGTGGGCTAGTTGGTTTTCCCGTATCCTGGACCCTGGAAACATGGTAAAATGACGAAAAACCGTTACAATGGCCTCATTTCCAGTCAATTTTCAGAATGCTCAAACTTAATTAATTCGATGAATTCCACTGAAATTTCCAGGGCCATTTGAAAGTAGATACTCTAAACTGTGGATTGGGATAATTTTCCAGGCTGAAAATTGCGCATTGAATGAAAAATGACTCATCAACGAAACGCTTCCAGGAGATACAAAAAGCGTTCCAGTTCCGTCAAATTGAGATACTTTCCAGTGAAACCTTCCAAACTAATTGATTTTGGCGTCCTCTTTCGAATGAGACCCCTTTCATTCGATTTCGTAACAAAAAATTTTTTTCACCAAAAAAAGCATGGGCTATAGGCCAGTGATTTTTGGCGATTTTTAGTGAAATTTTTTTCGCAACGATTTTGATGCCATCCGAAAGAGCATGTCAAAAAATGGTGGGCTAGTTGGTTTTCCCGTGTCCTGGACCCTGGAAACATGGTAAAATGACGAAAAACCGTTACAATGGCCTCATTTCCAGTCAATTTTCAGAATGCTCAAACTTAATTAATTCGATGAATTCCAGTGAAATTTCCAGGGCCATTTGAAAGTAGATACTCCAAATTGTGGATTGGGATAATTTTCCAGGCTGAAAATTGCGCATTGAATGAAAAATGACTCATCAACGAACCGCTTCCAGGAGATACAAAAAGCGTGCCAGTTCCGTCAAATTGAGATACTTTCCAGTGAAACCTTCCAAACTAATTGATTTTGGCGTCCTCTTTCGAATGAGACCCCTTTCATTCGATTTCGTAACAAAAAATTTTTTTCACCAAAAAAAGCATGGGTTATAGGCCAGTGATTTTTGGCGATTTTTAGTGAAATTTTTTTCGCAACGATTTTGATGCCATCCGATAGAGCATGTCTAAAAATGGTGGGCTAGTTGGTTTTCCCGTGTCCTGGACCCTGGAAACATGGTAAAATGACGAAAAACCGTTACAATGGCCTCATTTCCAGTCAATTTTCAGAATGCTCAAACTTAATTAATTCGATGAATTCCAGTGAAATTTCCAGGGCCATTTGAAAGTAGATACTCTAAACTGTGGATTGGGATAATTTTCCAGGCTGAAAATTGCGCATTGAATGAAAAATGACTCATCAACGAACCGCTTCCAGGAGATACAAAAAGCGTTCCAGTTCCGTCAAATTGAGATACTTTCCAGTGAAACCTTCCAAACTAATTGATTTTGGCGTCCTCTTTCGAATGAGACCCCTTTCATTCGATTTCGTAACAAAAAATTTTTTTCACCAAAAAAAGCATGGCCAGTGATTTTTGGCGATTTTTAGTGAAATTTTTTTCGCAACGATTTTGATGCCATCCGAAAGAGCATGTCAAAAAATGGTGGGCTAGTTGGTTTTCCCGTGTCCTGGACCCTGGAAATATGGTAAAATGACGAAAAACCGTTACAAGGGCCTCATTTCCAGTCAATTTCCAGAATGCTCAAACTTAATTAATTCGATGAATTCCAGTGAAATTTCCAGGGCCATTTGAAAGTAGATACTCTAAACTGTGGATTGGGATAATTTTCCAGGCTGAAAATTGCGCATTGAATGAAAAATGACTCATCAACGAACCGCTTCCAGGAGATACAAAAAGCGTTCCAGTTCCGTCAAATTGAGATACTTTCCAGTGAAACCTTCCAAACTAATTGATTTTGGCGTCCTCTTTCGAATGAGACCCCTTTCATTCGATTTCGTAACAAAAAATTTTTTTCACCAAAAAAAGCATGGGCTATAGGCCAGTGATTTTTGGCGATTTTTAGTGAAATTTTTTTCGCAACGATTTTGATGCCATCCGATAGAGCATGTCTAAAAATGGTGGGCTAGTTGGTTTTCCCGTGTCCTGGACCCTGGAAACATGGTAAAATGACGAAAAACCGTTACAATGGCCTCATTTCCAGTCAATTTTCAGAATGCTCAAACTTAATTAATTCGATGAATTCCAGTGAAATTTCCAGGGCCATTTGAAAGTAGATACTCTAAACTGTGGATTGGGATAATTTTCCAGGCTGAAAATTGCGCATTGAATGAAAAATGACTCATCAACGAACCGCTTCCAGGAGATACAAAAAGCGTTCCAGTTCCGTCAAATTGAGATACTTTCCAGTGAAACCTTCCAAACTAATTGATTTTGGCGTCCTCTTTCGAATGAGACCCCTTTCATTCGATTTCGTAACAAAAAATTTTTTTCACCAAAAAAAGCATGGGCTATAGGCCAGTGATTTTTGGCGATTTTTAGTGAAATTTTTTTCGCAACGATTTTGATGCCATCCGAAAGAGCATGTCAAAAAATGGTGGGCTAGTTGGTTTTCCCGTGTCCTGGACCCTGGAAACATGGTAAAATGACGAAAAACCGTTACAAGGGCCTCATTTCCAGTCAATTTCCAGAATGCTCAAACTTAATTAATTCGATGAATTCCAGTGAAATTTCCAGGGCCATTTGAAGGTAGATACTCTAAACTGTCGATTGGGATAATTTTCCAGGCTGAAAATTGCGCATTGAATGAAAAATGACTCATCAACGAACCGCTTCCAGGAGATACAAAAAGCGTTCCAGTTCCGTCAAATTGAGATACTTTCCAGTGAAACCTTCCAAACTAATTGATTTTGGCGTCCTCTTTCGAATGAGACCCCTTTCATTCGATTTCGTAACAAAAAATTTTTTTCACCAAAAAAAGCATGGGCTATAGGCCAGTGATTTTTGGCGATTTTTAGTGAAATTTTTTTCGCAACGATTTTGATGCCATCCGAAAGAGCATGTCAAAAAATGGTGGGCTAGTTGGTTTTCCCGTGTCCTGGACCCTGGAAACATGGTAAAATGACGAAAAACCGTTACAATGGCCTCATTTCCAGTCAATTTTCAGAATGCTCAAACTTAATTAATTCGATGAATTCCAGTGAAATTTCCAGGGCCATTTGAAAGTAGATACTCTAAACTGTGGATTGGGATAATTTTCCAGGCTGAAAATTGCGCATTGAATGAAAAATGACTCATCAACGAACCGCTTCCAGGAGATACAAAAAGCGTTCCAGTTCCGTCAAATTGAGATACTTTCCAGTGAAACCTTCCAAACTAATTGATTTTGGCGTCCTCTTTCGAATGAGACCCCTTTCATTCGATTTCGTAACAAAAAATTGTTTTCACCAAAAAAAGCATGGGCTAAGCAGTAATTTTTGGCGATTTTTAGTGAAATTTTTTTCGCAACGATTTTGATGCCATCCGAAAGAGCATGTCAAAAAATGGTGGGCTAGTTGGTTTTCCCGTGTCCTGGACCCTGGAAACATGGTAAAATGACGAAAAACCGTTACAAGGGCCTCATTTCCAGTCAATTTCCAGAATGCTCAAACTTAATTAATTCGATGAATTCCAGTGAAATTTCCAGGGCCATTTGAAGGTAGATACTCTAAACTGTCGATTGGGATAATTTTCCAGGCTGAAAATTGCGCATTGAATGAAAAATGACTCATCAACGAACCGCTTCCAGGAGATACAAAAAGCGTGCCAGTTCCGTCAAATTGAGATACTTTCCAGTGAAACCTTCCAAACTAATTGATTTTGGCGTCCTCTTTCGAATGAGACCCCTTTCATTCGATTTCGTAACAAAAAATTGTTTTCACCAAAAAAAGCATGGGCTAAGCAGTAATTTTTGGCGATTTTTAGTGAAATTTTTTTCGCAACGATTTTGATGCCATCCGAAAGAGCATGTCAAAAAATGGTGGGCTAGTTGGTTTTCCCGTGTCCTGGACCCTGGAAACATGGTAAAATGACGAAAAACCGTTACAATGGCCTCATTTCCAGTCAATTTTCAGAATGCTCAAACTTAATTAATTCGATGAATTCCAGTGAAATTTCCAGGGCCATTTGAAGGTAGATACTCTAAACTGTCAATTGGAATAATTTTCCAGGCTGAAAATTGCGCATTGAATGAAAATGACTCATCAACGAACCGCTTCCAGGAGATACAAAAAGCGTTCCAGTTCCGTCAAATTGAGATACTTTCCAGTGAAACCTTCCAAACTAATTGATTTTGGCGTCCTCTTTCGAATGAGACCCCTTTCATTCGATTTCGTAACAAAAAATTGTTTTCACCAAAAAAAGCATGGGCTAAGCAGTAATTTTTGGCGATTTTTAGTGAAATTTTTTTCGCAACGATTTTGATGCCATCCGAAAGAGCATGTCAAAAAATGGTGGGCTAGTTGGTTTTCCCGTGTCCTGGACCCTGGAAACATGGTAAAATGACGAAAAACCGTTACAATGGCCTCATTTCCAGTCAATTTTCAGAATGCTCAAACTTAATTAATTCGATGAATTCCAGTGAAATTTCCAGGGCCATTTGAAAGTAGATACTCCAAATTGTGGATTGGGATAATTTTCCAGGCTGAAAATTGCGCATTGAATGAAAAATGACTCATCAACGAACCGCTTCCAGGAGATACAAAAAGCGTGCCAGTTCCGTCAAATTGAGATACTTTCCAGTGAAACCTTCCAAACTAATTGATTTTGGCGTCCTCTTTCGAATGAGACCCCTTTCATTCGATTTCGTAACAAAAAATTTTTTTCACCAAAAAAAGCATGGGCTATAGGCCAGTGATTTTTGGCGATTTTTAGTGAAATTTTTTTCGCAACGATTTTGATGCCATCCGATAGAGCATGTCTAAAAATGGTGGGCTAGTTGGTTTTCCCGTGTCCTGGACCCTGGAAACATGGTAAAATGACGAAAAACCGTTACAATGGCCTCATTTCCAGTCAATTTTCAGAATGCTCAAACTTAATTAATTCGATGAATTCCAGTGAAATTTCCAGGGCCATTTGAAGGTAGATACTCTAAACTGTCAATTGGAATAATTTTCCAGGCTGAAAATTGCGCATTGAATGAAAATGACTCATCAACGAACCGCTTCCAGGAGATACAAAAAGCGTTCCAGTTCCGTCAAATTGAGATACTTTCCAGTGAAACCTTCCAAACTAATTGATTTTGGCGTCCTCTTTCGAATGAGACCCCTTTCATTCGATTTCGTAACAAAAAATTTTTTTCACCAAAAAAAGCATGGGCTATAGGCCAGTGATTTTTGGCGATTTTTAGTGAAATTTTTTTCGCAACGATTTTGATGCCATCCGATAGAGCATGTCTAAAAATGGTGGGCTAGTTGGTTTTCCCGTGTCCTGGACCCTGGAAACATGGTAAAATGACGAAAAACCGTTACAATGGCCTCATTTCCAGTCAATTTTCAGAATGCTCAAACTTAATTAATTCGATGAATTCCAGTGAAATTTCCAGGGCCATTTGAAAGTAGATACTCTAAACTGTGGATTGGGATAATTTTCCGTGCTGGAAATTGCGCATTGAATGAAAAATGACTCATCAACGAACCGCTTCCAGGAGATACAAAAAGCGTTCCAGTTCCGTCAAATTGAGATACTTTCCAGTGAAACCTTCCAAACTAATTGATTTTGGCGTCCTCTTTCGAATGAGACCCCTTTCATTCGATTTCGTAACAAAAAATTTTTTTCACCAAAAAAAGCATGGGCTATAGGCCAGTGATTTTTGGCGATTTTTAGTGAAATTTTTTTCGCAACGATTTTGATGCCATCCGAAAGAGCATGTCAAAAAATGGTGGGCTAGTTGGTTTTCCCGTGTCCTGGACCCTGGAAACATGGTAAAATGACGAAAAACCGTTACAAGGGCCTCATTTCCAGTCAATTTCCAGAATGCTCAAACTTAATTAATTCGATGAATTCCAGTGAAATTTCCAGGGCCATTTGAAGGTAGATACTCTAAACTGTCAATTGGAATAATTTTCCAGGCTGAAAATTGCGCATTGAATGAAAATGACTCAACAACGAACCGCTTCCAGGAGATACAAAAAGCGTTCCAGTTCCGTCAAATTGAGATACTTTCCAGTGAAACCTTCCAAACTAATTGATTTTGGCGTCCTCTTTCGAATGAGACCCCTTTCATTCGATTTCGTAACAAAAAATTTTTTTCACCAAAAAAAGCATGGGCTATAGGCCAGTGATTTTTGGCGATTTTTAGTGAAATTTTTTTCGCAACGATTTTGATGCCATCCGAAAGAGCATGTCAAAAAATGGTGGGCTAGTTGGTTTTCCCGTGTCCTGGACCCTGGAAACATGGTAAAATGACGAAAAACCGTTACAATGGCCTCATTTCCAGTCAATTTTCAGAATGCTCAAACTTAATTAATTCGATGAATTCCAGTGAAATTTCCAGGGCCATTTGAAGGTAGATACTCTAAACTGTCAATTGGAATAATTTTCCAGGCTGAAAATTGCGCATTGAATGAAAATGACTCATCAACGAACCGCTTCCAGGAGATACAAAAAGCGTTCCAGTTCCGTCAAATTGAGATACTTTCCAGTGAAACCTTCCAAACTAATTGATTTTGGCGTCCTCTTTCGAATGAGACCCCTTTCATTCGATTTCGTAACAAAAAATTTTTTTCACCAAAAAAAGCATGGGCTATAGGCCAGTGATTTTTGGCGATTTTTAGTGAAATTTTTTTCGCAACGATTTTGATGCCATCCGAAAGAGCATGTCAAAAAATGGTGGGCTAGTTGGTTTTCCCGTGTCCTGGACCCTGGAAACATGGTAAAATGACGAAAAACCGTTACAAGGGCCTCATTTCCAGTCAATTTCCAGAATGCTCAAACTTAATTAATTCGATGAATTCCAGTGAAATTTCCAGGGCCATTTGAAAGTAGATACTCTAAACTGTCAATTGGAATAATTTTCCAGGCTGAAAATTGCGCATTGAATGAAAATGACTCATCAACGAACCGCTTCCAGGAGATACAAAAAGCGTTCCAGTTCCGTCAAATTGAGATACTTTCCAGTGAAACCTTCCAAACTAATTAATTTTGGCGTCCTCTTTCGAATGAGACCCCTTTCATTCGATTTCGTAACAAAAAATTTTTTTCACCAAAAAAAGCATGGGCTATAGGCCAGTGATTTTTGGCGATTTTTAGTGAAATTTTTTTCGCAACGATTTTGATGCCATCCGAAAGAGCATGTCAAAAAATGGTGGGCTAGTTGGTTTTCCCGTGTCCTGGACCCTGGAAACATGGTAAAATGACGAAAAACCGTTACAATGGCCTCATTTCCAGTCAATTTTCAGAATGCTCAAACTTAATTAATTCGATGAATTCCAGTGAAATTTCCAGGGCCATTTGAAGGTAGATACTCTAAACTGTCAATTGGAATAATTTTCCAGGCTGAAAATTGCGCATTGAATGAAAATGACTCATCAACGAACCGCTTCCAGGAGATACAAAAAGCGTTCCAGTTCCGTCAAATTGAGATACTTTCCAGTGAAACCTTCCAAACTAATTGATTTTGGCGTCCTCTTTCGAATGAGACCCCTTTCATTCGATTTCGTAACAAAAAATTTTTTTCACCAAAAAAAGCATGGGCTATAGGCCAGTGATTTTTGGCGATTTTTAGTGAAATTTTTTTCGCAACGATTTTGATGCCATCCGAAAGAGCATGTCAAAAAATGGTGGGCTAGTTGGTTTTCCCGTGTCCTGGACCCTGGAAACATGGTAAAATGACGAAAAACCGTTACAATGGCCTCATTTCCAGTCAATTTTCAGAATGCTCAAACTTAATTAATTCGATGAATTCCAGTGAAATTTCCAGGGCCATTTGAAAGTAGATACTCCAAATTGTGGATTGGGATAATTTTCCAGGCTGAAAATTGCGCATTGAATGAAAAATGACTCATCAACGAACCGCTTCCAGGAGATACAAAAAGCGTGCCAGTTCCGTCAAATTGAGATACTTTCCAGTGAAACCTTCCAAACTAATTGATTTTGGCGTCCTCTTTCGAATGAGACCCCTTTCATTCGATTTCGTAACAAAAAATTTTTTTCACCAAAAAAAGCATGGGCTATAGGCCAGTGATTTTTGGCGATTTTTAGTGAAATTTTTTTCGCAACGATTTTGATGCCATCCGATAGAGCATGTCTAAAAATGGTGGGCTAGTTGGTTTTCCCGTGTCCTGGACCCTGGAAACATGGTAAAATGACGAAAAACCGTTACAATGGCCTCATTTCCAGTCAATTTTCAGAATGCTCAAACTTAATTAATTCGATGAATTCCAGTGAAATTTCCAGGGCCATTTGAAAGTAGATACTCTAAACTGTGGATTGGGATAATTTTCCAGGCTGAAAATTGCGCATTGAATGAAAAATGACTCATCAACGAACCGCTTCCAGGAGATACAAAAAGCGTTCCAGTTCCGTCAAATTGAGATACTTTCCAGTGAAACCTTCCAAACTAATTGATTTTGGCGTCCTCTTTCGAATGAGACCCCTTTCATTCGATTTCGTAACAAAAAATTTTTTTCACCAAAAAAAGCATGGGCTATAGGCCAGTGATTTTTGGCGATTTTTAGTGAAATTTTTTTCGCAACGATTTTGATGCCATCCGATAGAGCATGTCTAAAAATGGTGGGCTAGTTGGTTTTCCCGTGTCCTGGACCCTGGAAACATGGTAAAATGACGAAAAACCGTTACAATGGCCTCATTTCCAGTCAATTTTCAGAATGCTCAAACTTAATTAATTCGATGAATTCCACTGAAATTTCCAGGGCCATTTGAAAGTAGATACTCCAAATTGTGGATTGGGATAATTTTCCAGGCTGAAAATTGCGCATTGAATGAAAAATGACTCATCAACGAACCGCTTCCAGGAGATACAAAAAGCGTTCCAGTTCCGTCAAATTGAGATACTTTCCAGTGAAACCTTCCAAACTAATTGATTTTGGCGTCCTCTTTCGAATGAGACCCCTTTCATTCGATTTCGTAACAAAAAATTTTTTTCACCAAAAAAAGCATGGGCTATAGGCCAGTGATTTTTGGCGATTTTTAGTGAAATTTTTTTCGCAACGATTTTGATGCCATCCGATAGAGCATGTCTAAAAATGGTGGGCTAGTTGGTTTTCCCGTGTCCTGGACCCTGGAAACATGGTAAAATGACGAAAAACCGTTACAATGGCCTCATTTCCAGTCAATTTTCAGAATGCTCAAACTTAATTAATTCGATGAATTCCAGTGAAATTTCCAGGGCCATTTGAAAGTAGATACTCCAAATTGTGGATTGGGATAATTTTCCAGGCTGAAAATTGCGCATTGAATGAAAAATGACTCATCAACGAACCGCTTCCAGGAGATACAAAAAGCGTGCCAGTTCCGTCAAATTGAGATACTTTCCAGTGAAACCTTCCAAACTAATTGATTTTGGCGTCCTCTTTCGAATGAGACCCCTTTCATTCGATTTCGTAACAAAAAATTTTTTTCACCAAAAAAAGCATGGGCTATAGGCCAGTGATTTTTGGCGATTTTTAGTGAAATTTTTTTCGCAACGATTTTGATGCCATCCGATAGAGCATGTCTAAAAATGGTGGGCTAGTTGGTTTTCCCGTGTCCTGGACCCTGGAAACATGGTAAAATGACGAAAAACCGTTACAATGGCCTCATTTCCAGTCAATTTTCAGAATGCTCAAACTTAATTAATTCGATGAATTCCACTGAAATTTCCAGGGCCATTTGAAAGTAGATACTCTAAACTGTGGATTGGGATAATTTTCCAGGCTGAAAATTGCGCATTGAATGAAAAATGACTCATCAACGAAACGCTTCCAGGAGATACAAAAAGCGTTCCAGTTCCGTCAAATTGAGATACTTTCCAGTGAAACCTTCCAAACTAATTGATTTTGGCGTCCTCTTTCGAATGAGACCCCTTTCATTCGATTTCGTAAAAAAAAATTTTTTTCACCAAAAAAAGCATGGGCTATAGGCCAGTGATTTTTGGCGATTTTTAGTGAAATTTTTTTCGCAACGATTTTGATGCCATCCGAAAGAGCATGTCAAAAAATGGTGGGCTAGTTGGTTTTCCCGTGTCCTGGACCCTGGAAACATGGTAAAATGACGAAAAACCGTTACAAGGGCCTCATTTCCAGTCAATTTCCAGAATGCTCAAACTTAATTAATTCGATGAATTCCAGTGAAATTTCCAGGGCCATTTGAAGGTAGATACTCTAAACTGTCGATTGGGATAATTTTCCAGGCTGAAATTTGCGCATTGAATGAAAAATGACTCATCAACGAACCGCTTCCAGGAGATACAAAAAGCGTTCCAGTTCCGTCAAATTGAGATACTTTCCAGTGAAACCTTCCAAACTAATTGATTTTGGCGTCCTCTTTCGAATGAGACCCCTTTCATTCGATTTCGTAACAAAAAATTGTTTTCACCAAAAAAAGCATGGGCTAAGCAGTGATTTTTGGCGATTTTTAGTGAAATTTTTTTCGCAACGATTTTGATGCCATCCGAAAGAGCATGTCAAAAAATGGTGGGCTAGTTGGTTTTCCCGTGTCCTGGACCCTGGAAACATGGTAAAATGACGAAAAACCGTTACAATGGCCTCATTTCCAGTCAATTTTCAGAATGCTCAAACTTAATTAATTCGATGAATTCCAGTGAAATTTCCAGGGCCATTTGAAGGTAGATACGCTTAACTGTCGATTGGAATAATTTTCCAGGCTGAAAATTGCGCATTGAATGAAAATGACTCATCAACGAACCGCTTCCAGGAGATACAAAAAGCGTTCCAGTTCCGTCAAATTGAGATACTTTCCAGTGAAACCTTCCAAACTAATTGATTTTGGCGTCCTCTTTCGAATGAGACCCCTTTCATTCGATTTCGTAACAAAAAATTGTTTTCTCCAAAAAAAGCATGGGCTATAGGCCAGTGATTTTTGGCGATTTTTAGTGAAATTTTTTTCGCAACGATTTTGATGCCATCCGAAAGAGCATGTCAAAAAATGGTGGGCTAGTTGGTTTTGCCGTGTCCTGGACCCTGGAAACATGGTAAAATGACGAAAAACCGTTACAATGGCCTCATTTCCAGTCAATTTTCAGAATGCTCAAACTTAATTAATTCGATGAATTCCACTGAAATTTCCAGGGCCATTTGAAAGTAGATACTCTAAACTGTGGATTGGGATAATTTTCCAGGCTGAAAATTGCGCATTGAATGAAAAATGACTCATCAACGAAACGCTTCCAGGAGATACAAAAAGCGTTCCAGTTCCGTCAAATTGAGATACTTTCCGGTGAAACCTTCCAAACTAATTGATTTTGGCGTCCTCTTTCGAATGAGACCCCTTTCATTCGATTTCGTAACAAAAAATTTGTTTCACCAAAAAAAGCATGGGCTATAGGCCAGTGAGTTTTGGCGATTTTTAGTGAAATTTTTTTCGCAACGATTTTGATGCCATCCGATAGAGCATGTCTAAAAATGGTGGGCTAGTTGGTTTTCCCGTGTCCTGGACCCTGGAAACATGGTAAAATGACGAAAAACCGTTACAATGGCCTCATTTCCAGTCAATTTTCAGAATGCTCAAACTTAATTAATTCGATGAATTCCAGTGAAATTTCCAGGGCCATTTGAAAGTAGATACTCCAAATTGTGGATTGGGATAATTTTCCAGGCTGAAAATTGCGCATTGAATGAAAAATGACTCATCAACGAACCGCTTCCAGGAGATACAAAAAGCGTGCCAGTTCCGTCAAATTGAGATACTTTCCAGTGAAACCTTCCAAACTAATTGATTTTGGCGTCCTCTTTCGAATGAGACCCCTTTCATTCGATTTCGTAACAAAAAATTTTTTTCACCAAAAAAAGCATGGGCGTGATTTTTGGCGATTTTTAGTGAAATTTTTTTCGCAACGATTTTGATGCCATCCGATAGAGCATGTCTAAAAATGGTGGGCTAGTTGGTTTTCCCGTGTCCTGGACCCTGGAAACATGGTAAAATGACGAAAAACCGTTACAATGGCCTCATTTCCAGTCAATTTTCAGAATGCTCAAACTTAATTAATTCGATGAATTCCAGTGAAATTTCCAGGGCCATTTGAAAGTAGATACTCTAAACTGTGGATTGGGATAATTTTCCAGGCTGAAAATTGCGCATTGAATGAAAAATGACTCATCAACGAACCGCTTCCAGGAGATACAAAAAGCGTTCCAGTTCCGTCAAATTGAGATACTTTCCAGTGAAACCTTCCAAACTAATTGATTTTGGCGTCCTCTTTCGAATGAGACCCCTTTCATTCGATTTCGTAACAAAAAATTTTTTTCACCAAAAAAAGCATGGGCTATAGGCCAGTGATTTTTGGCGATTTTTAGTGAAATTTTTTTCGCAACGATTTTGATGCCATCCGATAGAGCATGTCTAAAAATGGTGGGCTAGTTGGTTTTCCCGTGTCCTGGACCCTGGAAACATGGTAAAATGACGAAAAACCGTTACAATGGCCTCATTTCCAGTCAATTTTCAGAATGCTCAAACTTAATTAATTCGATGAATTCCACTGAAATTTCCAGGGCCATTTGAAAGTAGATACTCCAAATTGTGGATTGGGATAATTTTCCAGGCTGAAAATTGCGCATTGAATGAAAAATGACTCATCAACGAACCGCTTCCAGGAGATACAAAAAGCGTTCCAGTTCCGTCAAATTGAGATACTTTCCAGTGAAACCTTCCAAACTAATTGATTTTGGCGTCCTCTTTCGAATGAGACCCCTTTCATTCGATTTCGTAACAAAAAATTTTTTTCACCAAAAAAAGCATGGGCTATAGGCCAGTGATTTTTGGCGATTTTTAGTGAAATTTTTTTCGCAACGATTTTGATGCCATCCGATAGAGCATGTCTAAAAATGGTGGGCTAGTTGGTTTTCCCGTGTCCTGGACCCTGGAAACATGGTAAAATGACGAAAAACCGTTACAATGGCCTCATTTCCAGTCAATTTTCAGAATGCTCAAACTTAATTAATTCGATGAATTCCACTGAAATTTCCAGGGCCATTTGAAAGTAGATACTCTAAACTGTGGATTGGGATAATTTTCCAGGCTGAAAATTGCGCATTGAATGAAAAATGACTCATCAACGAAACGCTTCCAGGAGATACAAAAAGCGTTCCAGTTCCGTCAAATTGAGATACTTTCCAGTGAAACCTTCCAAACTAATTGATTTTGGCGTCCTCTTTCGAATGAGACCCCTTTCATTCGATTTCGTAACAAAAAATTTTTTTCACCAAAAAAAGCATGGGCTATAGGCCAGTGATTTTTGGCGATTTTTAGTGAAATTTTTTTCGCAACGATTTTGATGCCATCCGAAAGAGCATGTCAAAAAATGGTGGGCTAGTTGGTTTTCCCGTGTCCTGGACCCTGGAAACATGGTAAAATGACGAAAAACCGTTACAAGGGCCTCATTTCCAGTCAATTTCCAGAATGCTCAAACTTAATTAATTCGATGAATTCCAGTGAAATTTCCAGGGCCATTTGAAGGTAGATACTCTAAACTGTCGATTGGGATAATTTTCCAGGCTGAAATTTGCGCATTGAATGAAAAATGACTCATCAACGAACCGCTTCCAGGAGATACAAAAAGCGTTCCAGTTCCGTCAAATTGAGATACTTTCCAGTGAAACCTTCCAAACTAATTGATTTTGGCGTCCTCTTTCGAATGAGACCCCTTTCATTCGATTTCGTAACAAAAAATTGTTTTCACCAAAAAAAGCATGGGCTAAGCAGTGATTTTTGGCGATTTTTAGTGAAATTTTTTTCGCAACGATTTTGATGCCATCCGAAAGAGCATGTCAAAAAATGGTGGGCTAGTTGGTTTTCCCGTGTCCTGGACCCTGGAAACATGGTAAAATGACGAAAAACCGTTACAATGGCCTCATTTCCAGTCAATTTTCAGAATGCTCAAACTTAATTAATTCGATGAATTCCAGTGAAATTTCCAGGGCCATTTGAAGGTAGATACGCTTAACTGTCGATTGGAATAATTTTCCAGGCTGAAAATTGCGCATTGAATGAAAATGACTCATCAACGAACCGCTTCCAGGAGATACAAAAAGCGTTCCAGTTCCGTCAAATTGAGATACTTTCCAGTGAAACCTTCCAAACTAATTGATTTTGGCGTCCTCTTTCGAATGAGACCCCTTTCATTCGATTTCGTAACAAAAAATTTTTTTCTCCAAAAAAAGCATGGGCTATAGGCCAGTGATTTTTGGCGATTTTTAGTGAAATTTTTTTCGCAACGATTTTGATGCCATCCGAAAGAGCATGTCAAAAAATGGTGGGCTAGTTGGTTTTGCCGTGTCCTGGACCCTGGAAACATGGTAAAATGACGAAAAACCGTTACAATGGCCTCATTTCCAGTCAATTTTCAGAATGCTCAAACTTAATTAATTCGATGAATTCCACTGAAATTTCCAGGGCCATTTGAAAGTAGATACTCTAAACTGTGGATTGGGATAATTTTCCAGGCTGAAAATTGCGCATTGAATGAAAAATGACTCATCAACGAAACGCTTCCAGGAGATACAAAAAGCGTTCCAGTTCCGTCAAATTGAGATACTTTCCGGTGAAACCTTCCAAACTAATTGATTTTGGCGTCCTCTTTCGAATGAGACCCCTTTCATTCGATTTCGTAACAAAAAATTTGTTTCACCAAAAAAAGCATGGGCTATAGGCCAGTGAGTTTTGGCGATTTTTAGTGAAATTTTTTTCGCAACGATTTTGATGCCATCCGATAGAGCATGTCTAAAAATGGTGGGCTAGTTGGTTTTCCCGTGTCCTGGACCCTGGAAACATGGTAAAATGACGAAAAACCGTTACAATGGCCTCATTTCCAGTCAATTTTCAGAATGCTCAAACTCAATTAATTCGATGAATTCCAGTGAAATTTTCAGGGCCATTTGAAAGTAGATACTCTAAACTGTGGATTGTGATAATTTTCCAGGCTGGAAATTGCGCATTGAATGAAAAATGACTCATCAACGAACCGCTTCCAGGCGTCCTCTTTCGAATGAGACCCCTTTCATTCGATTTCGTAACAAAAAATTTTTTTCACCAAAAAAAGCATGGGCTATAGGCCAGTGATTTTTGGCGATTTTTAGTGAAATTTTTTTCGCAACGATTTTGATGCCATCCGATAGAGCATGTCTAAAAATGGTGGGCTAGTTGGTTTTCCCGTGTCCTGGACCCTGGAAACATGGTAAAATGACGAAAAACCGTTACAATGGCCTCATTTCCAGTCAATTTTCAGAATGCTCAAACTTAATTAATTCGATGAATTCCACTGAAATTTCCAGGGCCATTTGAAAGTAGATACTCTAAACTGTGGATTGGGATAATTTTCCAGGCTGAAAATTGCGCATTGAATGAAAAATGACTCATCAACGAAACGCTTCCAGGAGATACAAAAAGCGTTCCAGTTCCGTCAAATTGAGATACTTTCCAGTGAAACCTTCCAAACTAATTGATTTTGGCGTCCTCTTTCGAATGAGACCCCTTTCATTCGATTTCGTAACAAAAAATTTTTTTCACCAAAAAAAGCATGGGCTATAGGCCAGTGATTTTTGGCGATTTTTAGTGAAATTTTTTTCGCAACGATTTTGATGCCATCCGAAAGAGCATGTCAAAAAATGGTGGGCTAGTTGGTTTTCCCGTGTCCTGGACCCTGGAAACATGGTAAAATGACGAAAAACCGTTACAAGGGCCTCATTTCCAGTCAATTTCCAGAATGCTCAAACTTAATTAATTCGATGAATTCCAGTGAAATTTCCAGGGCCATTTGAAGGTAGATACTCTAAACTGTCGATTGGGATAATTTTCCAGGCTGAAATTTGCGCATTGAATGAAAAATGACTCATCAACGAACCGCTTCCAGGAGATACAAAAAGCGTTCCAGTTCCGTCAAATTGAGATACTTTCCAGTGAAACCTTCCAAACTAATTGATTTTGGCGTCCTCTTTCGAATGAGACCCCTTTCATTCGATTTCGTAACAAAAAATTGTTTTCACCAAAAAAAGCATGGGCTAAGCAGTGATTTTTGGCGATTTTTAGTGAAATTTTTTTCGCAACGATTTTGATGCCATCCGAAAGAGCATGTCAAAAAATGGTGGGCTAGTTGGTTTTCCCGTGTCCTGGACCCTGGAAACATGGTAAAATGACGAAAAACCGTTACAAGGGCCTCATTTCCAGTCAATTTCCAGAATGCTCAAACTTAATTAATTCGATGAATTCCAGTGAAATTTCCAGGGCCATTTGAAGGTAGATACTCTAAACTGTCGATTGGGATAATTTTCCAGGCTGAAATTTGCGCATTGAATGAAAAATGACTCATCAACGAACCGCTTCCAGGAGATACAAAAAGCGTTCCAGTTCCGTCAAATTGAGATACTTTCCAGTGAAACCTTCCAAACTAATTGATTTTGGCGTCCTCTTTCGAATGAGACCCCTTTCATTCGATTTCGTAACAAAAAATTTTTTTCTCCAAAAAAAGCATGGGCTATAGGCCAGTGATTTTTGGCGATTTTTAGTGAAATTTTTTTCGCAACGATTTTGATGCCATCCGAAAGAGCATGTCAAAAAATGGTGGGCTAGTTGGTTTTGCCGTGTCCTGGACCCTGGAAACATGGTAAAATGACGAAAAACCGTTACAATGGCCTCATTTCCAGTCAATTTTCAGAATGCTCAAACTTAATTAATTCGATGAATTCCACTGAAATTTCCAGGGCCATTTGAAAGTAGATACTCTAAACTGTGGATTGGGATAATTTTCCAGGCTGAAAATTGCGCATTGAATGAAAAATGACTCATCAACGAAACGCTTCCAGGAGATACAAAAAGCGTTCCAGTTCCGTCAAATTGAGATACTTTCCGGTGAAACCTTCCAAACTAATTGATTTTGGCGTCCTCTTTCGAATGAGACCCCTTTCATTCGATTTCGTAACAAAAAATTTTTTTCACCAAAAAAAGCATGGGCTATAGGCCAGTGATTTTTGGCGATTTTTAGTGAAATTTTTTTCGCAACGATTTTGATGCCATCCGAAAGAGCATGTCAAAAAATGGTGGGCTAGTTGGTTTTCCCGTGTCCTGGACCCTGGAAACATGGTAAAATGACGAAAAACCGTTACAATGGCCTCATTTCCAGTCAATTTTCAGAATGCTCAAACTTAATTAATTCGATGAATTCCAGTGAAATTTCCAGGGCCATTTGAAGGTAGATACTCTAAACTGTCGATTGGGATAATTTTCCAGGCTGAAATTTGCGCATTGAATGAAAAATGACTCATCAACGAACCGCTTCCAGGAGATACAAAAAGCGTTCCAGTTCCGTCAAATTGAGATACTTTCCAGTGAAACCTTCCAAACTAATTGATTTTGGCGTCCTCTTTCGAATGAGACCCCTTTCATTCGATTTCGTAACAAAAAATTTTTTTCTCCAAAAAAAGCATGGGCTATAGGCCAGTGATTTTTGGCGATTTTTAGTGAAATTTTTTTCGCAACGATTTTGATGCCATCCGAAAGAGCATGTCAAAAAATGGTGGGCTAGTTGGTTTTGCCGTGTCCTGGACCCTGGAAACATGGTAAAATGACGAAAAACCGTTACAATGGCCTCATTTCCAGTCAATTTTCAGAATGCTCAAACTTAATTAATTCGATGAATTCCACTGAAATTTCCAGGGCCATTTGAAAGTAGATACTCTAAACTGTGGATTGGGATAATTTTCCAGGCTGAAAATTGCGCATTGAATGAAAAATGACTCATCAACGAAACGCTTCCAGGAGATACAAAAAGCGTTCCAGTTCCGTCAAATTGAGATACTTTCCGGTGAAACCTTCCAAACTAATTGATTTTGGCGTCCTCTTTCGAATGAGACCCCTTTCATTCGATTTCGTAACAAAAAATTTGTTTCACCAAAAAAAGCATGGGCTATAGGCCAGTGAGTTTTGGCGATTTTTAGTGAAATTTTTTTCGCAACGATTTTGATGCCATCCGATAGAGCATGTCTAAAAATGGTGGGCTAGTTGGTTTTCCCGTGTCCTGGACCCTGGAAACATGGTAAAATGACGAAAAACCGTTACAATGGCCTCATTTCCAGTCAATTTTCAGAATGCTCAAACTCAATTAATTCGATGAATTCCAGTGAAATTTTCAGGGCCATTTGAAAGTAGATACTCTAAACTGTGGATTGTGATAATTTTCCAGGCTGGAAATTGCGCATTGAATGAAAAATGACTCATCAACGAACCGCTTCCAGGAGATACAAAAAGCGTTCCAGTTCCGTCAAATTGAGATACTTTCCAGTGAAACCTTCCAAACTAATTGATTTTGGCGTCCTCTTTCGAATGAGACCCCTTTCATTCGATTTCGTAACAAAAAATTTTTTTCACCAAAAAAAGCATGGGCTATAGGCCAGTGATTTTTGGCGATTTTTAGTGAAATTTTTTTCGCAACGATTTTGATGCCATCCGAAAGAGCATGTCAAAAAATGGTGGGCTAGTTGGTTTTCCCGTGTCCTGGACCCTGGAAACATGGTAAAATGACGAAAAACCGTTACAATGGCCTCATTTCCAGTCAATTTTCAGAATGCTCAAACTTAATTAATTCGATGAATTCCAGTCTAATTTCCAGGGCCATTTGAAAGTAGATACTCTAAACTGTGGATTGGGATAATTTTCCAGGCTGAAAATTGCGCATTGAATGAAAAATGACTCATCAACGAACCGCTTCCAGGAGATACAAAAAGCGTTCCAGTTCCGTCAAATTGAGATACTTTCCAGTGAAACCTTCCAAACTAATTGATTTTGGCGTCCTCTTTCGAATGAGACCCCTTTCATTCGATTTCGTAACAAAAAATTGTTTTCACCAAAAAAAGCATGGGCTAAGCAGTGATTTTTGGCGATTTTTAGTGAAATTTTTTTCGCAACGATTTTGATGCCATCCGAAAGAGCATGTCAAAAAATGGTGGGCTAGTTGGTTTTCCCGTGTCCTGGACCCTGGAAACATGGTAAAATGACGAAAAACCGTTACAATGGCCTCATTTCCAGTCAATTTTCAGAATGCTCAAACTTAATTAATTCGATGAATTCCAGTGAAATTTCCAGGGCCATTTGAAAGTAGATACTCCAAATTGTGGATTGGCATAATTTTCCAGGCTGAAAATTGCGCATTGAATGAAAAATGACTCATCAACGAACCGCTTCCAGGAGATACAAAAAGCGTTCCAGTTCCGTCAAATTGAGATACTTTCCAGTGAAACCTTCCAAACTAATTGATTTTGGCGTCCTCTTTCGAATGAGACCCCTTTCATTCGATTTCGTAACAAAAATTTTTTTTCACCAAAAAAAGCATGGGCTATAGGCCAGTGATTTTTGGCGATTTTTAGTGAAATTTTTTTTGCAAAGATTTTGATGCCATCCGAAAGAGCATGTAAAAAAATGGTGGGCTAGTTGGTTTTGCCGTGTCCTGGACCCTGGAAACATGGTAAAATGACGAAAAACCGTTACAATGGCCTCATTTCCAGTCAATTTTCAGAATGCTCAAACTTAATTAATTCGATGAATTCCAGTGAAATTTCCAGGGCCATTTGAAGGTAGATACTCTAAACTGTCGATTGGAATAATTTTCCAGGCTGAAAATTGCGCATTGAATGAAAAATGACTCATCAACGAACCGCTTCCAGGAGATACAAAAAGCGTTCCAGTTCCGTCAAATTGAGATACTTTCCAGTGAAACCTTCCAAACTAATTGATTTTGGCGTCCTCTTTCGAATGAGACCCCTTTCATTCGATTTCGTAACAAAAAATTTTTTTCACCAAAAAAAGCATGGGCTATAGGCCAGTGATTTTTGGCGATTTTTAGTGAAATTTTTTTCGCAACGATTTTGATGCCATCCGATAGAGCATGTCTAAAAATGGTGGGCTAGTTGGTTTTCCCGTGTCCTGGACCCTGGAAACATGGTAAAATGACGAAAAACCGTTACAATGGCCTCATTTCCAGTCAATTTTCAGAATGCTCAAACTTAATTAATTCGATGAATTCCAGTGAAATTTCCAGGGCCATTTGAAAGTAGATACTCCAAATTGTGGATTGGCATAATTTTCCAGGCTGAAAATTGCGCATTGAATGAAAAATGACTCATCAACGAACCGCTTCCAGGAGATACAAAAAGCGTTCCAGTTCCGTCAAATTGAGATACTTTCCAGTGAAACCTTCCAAACTAATTGATTTTGGCGTCCTCTTTCGAATGAGACCCCTTTCATTCGATTTCGTAACAAAAATTTTTTTTCACCAAAAAAAGCATGGGCTATAGGCCAGTGATTTTTGGCGATTTTTAGTGAAATTTTTTTTGCAAAGATTTTGATGCCATCCGAAAGAGCATGTAAAAAAATGGTGGGCTAGTTGGTTTTGCCGTGTCCTGGACCCTGGAAACATGGTAAAATGACGAAAAACCGTTACAATGGCCTCATTTCCAGTCAATTTTCAGAATGCTCAAACTTAATTAATTCGATGAATTCCAGTGAAATTTCCAGGGCCATTTGAAGGTAGATACTCTAAACTGTCGATTGGAATAATTTTCCAGGCTGAAAATTGCGCATTGAATGAAAAATGACTCATCAACGAACCGCTTCCAGGAGATACAAAAAGCGTTCCAGTTCCGTCAAATTGAGATACTTTCCAGTGAAACCTTCCAAACTAATTGATTTTGGCGTCCTCTTTCGAATGAGACCCCTTTCATTCGATTTCGTAACAAAAAATTTTTTTCACCAAAAAAAGCATGGGCTATAGGCCAGTGATTTTTGGCGATTTTTAGTGAAATTTTTTTCGCAACGATTTTGATGCCATCCGATAGAGCATGTCTAAAAATGGTGGGCTAGTTGGTTTTCCCGTGTCCTGGACCCTGGAAACATGGTAAAATGACGAAAAACCGTTACAATGGCCTCATTTCCAGTCAATTTTCAGAATGCTCAAACTTAATTAATTCGATGAATTCCACTGAAATTTCCAGGGCCATTTGAAAGTAGATACTCTAAACTGTGGATTGGGATAATTTTCCAGGCTGAAAATTGCGCATTGAATGAAAAATGACTCATCAACGAACCGCTTCCAGGAGATACAAAAAGCGTTCCAGTTCCGTCAAATTGAGATACTTTCCAGTGAAACCTTCCAAACTAATTGATTTTGGCGTCCTCTTTCGAATGAGACCCCTTTCATTCGATTTCGTAACAAACAATTTTTTTCACCAAAAAAAGCATGGGCTATAGGCCAGTGATTTTTGGCGATTTTTAGTGAAATTTTTTTCGCAACGATTTTGATGCCATCCGAAAGAGCATGTCAAAAAATGGTGGGCTAGTTGGTTTTCCCGTGTCCTGGACCCTGGAAACATGGTAAAATGACGAAAAACCGTTACAATGGCCTCATTTCCAGTCAATTTTCAGAATGCTCAAACTTAATTAATTCGATGAATTCCAGTGAAATTTTCAGGGCCATTTGAAAGTAGATACTCTAAACTGTCGATTAGGATAATTTTCCAGGCTGAAAATTGCGCATTGAATGAAAAATGACTCATCAACGAACCGCTTCCAGGAGATACAAAAAGCGTTCCAGTTCCGTCAAATTGAGATACTTTCCAGTGAAACCTTCCAAACTAATTGATTTTGGCGTCCTCTTTCGAATGAGACCCCTTTCATTCGATTTCGTAACAAAAAATTTTTTTCACCAAAAAAAGCATGGGCTATAGGCCAGTGATTTTTGGCGATTTTTAGTGAAATTTTTTTCGCAACGATTTTGATGCCATCCGAAAGAGCATGTCAACAAATGGTGGGCTAGTTGGTTTTCCTGTGTCCTGGACCCTGGAAACATGGTAAAATGACGAAAAACCGTTACAATGGCCTCATTTCCAGTCAATTTTCAGAATGCTCAAACTTAATTAATTCGATGAATTCCAGTGAAATTTTCAGGGCCATTTGAAAGTAGATACTCTAAACTGTCGATTGGGATAATTTTCCAGGCTGAAAATTGCGCATTGAATGAAAAATGACTCATCAACGAACCGCTTCCAGGAGATACAAAAAGCGTTCCAGTTCCGTCAAATTGAGATACTTTCCAGTGAAACCTTCCAAACTAATTGATTTTGGCGTCCTCTTTCGAATGAGACCCCTTTCATTCGATTTCGTAACAAAAAATTTTTTTCACCAAAAAAAGCATGGGCTATAGGCCAGTGATTTTTGGCGATTTTTAGTGAAATTTTTTTCGCAACGATTTTGATGCCATCCGAAAGAGCATGTCAAAAAATGGTGGGCTAGTTGGTTTTCCCGTGTCCTGGACCCTGGAAACATGGTAAAATGACGAAAAACCGTTACAATGGCCTCATTTCCAGTCAATTTTCAGAATGCTCAAACTTAATTAATTCGATGAATTCCAGTGAAATTTCCAGGGCCATTTGAAGGTAGATACTCTAAACTGTCGATTGGAATAATTTTCCAGGCTGAAAATTGCGCATTGAATGAAAAATGACTCATCAACGAACCGCTTCCAGGAGATACAAAAAGCGTGCCAGTTCCGTCAAATTGAGATACTTTCCAGTGAAACCTTCCAAACTAATTGATTTTGGCGTCCTCTTTCGAATGAGACCCCTTTCATTCGATTTCGTAACAAAAATTGTTTTCACCAAAAAAAGCATGGGCTAAGCAGTGATTTTTGGCGATTTTTAGTGAAATTTTTTTCGCAACGATTTTGATGCCATCCGAAAGAGCATGTCAAAAAATGGTGGGCTAGTTGGTTTTCCCGTGTCCTGGACCCTGGAAACATGGTAAAATGACGAAAAACCGTTACAATGGCCTCATTTCCAGTCAATTTTCAGAATGCTCAAACTTAATTAATTCGATGAATTCCAGTGAAATTTCCAGGGCCATTTGAAGGTAGATACTCTAAACTGTCGATTGGAATAATTTTCCAGGCTGAAAATTGCGCATTGAATGAAAAATGACTCATCAACGAAACGCTTCCAGGAGATACAAAAAGCGTTCCAGTTCCGTCAAATTGAGATACTTTCCAGTGAAACCTTCCAAACTAATTGATTTTGGCGTCCTCTTTCGAATGAGACCCCTTTCATTCGATTTCGTAACAAAAAATTTTTTTCACCAAAAAAAGCATGGGCTATAGGCCAGTGATTTTTGGCGATTTTTAGTGAAATTTTTTTCGCAACGATTTTGATGCCATCCGATAGAGCATGTCTAAAAATGGTGGGCTAGTTGGTTTTCCCGTGTCCTGGACCCTGGAAACATGGTAAAATGACGAAAAACCGTTACAATGGCCTCATTTCCAGTCAATTTTCAGAATGCTCAAACTTAATTAATTCGATGAATTCCACTGAAATTTCCAGGGCCATTTGAAAGTAGATACTCTAAACTGTCGATTGGGATAATTTTCCAGGCTGAAAATTGCGCATTGAATGAAAAATGACTCATCAACGAACCGCTTCCAGGAGATACCAAAAGCGTTCCAGTTCCGTCAAATTGAGATACTTTCCAGTGAAACCTTCCAAAATAATTGATTTTGGCGTCCTCTTTCGAATGAGACCCCTTTCATTCGATTTCGTAACAAACAATTTTTTTCACCAAAAAAAGCATGGGCTATAGGCCAGTGATTTTTGGCGATTTTTAGTGAAATTTTTTTCGCAACGATTTTGATGCCATCCGAAAGAGCATGTCAAAAAATGGTGGGCTATTTGGTTTTCCCGTGTCCTGGACCCTGGAAACATGGTAAAATGACGAAAAACCGTTACAATGGCCTCATTTCCAGTCAATTTTCAGAATGCTCAAACCTAATTAATTCGATGAATTCCAGTGAAATTTCCAGGGCCATTTGAAAGTAGATACTCTAAACTGTCGATTGGGATAATTTTCCAGGCTGAAAATTGCGCATTGAATGAAAAATGACTCATCAACGAACCGCTTCCAGGAGATACCAAAAGCGTTCCAGTTCCGTCAAATTGAGATACTTTCCAGTGAAACCTTCCAAAATAATTGATTTTGGCGTCCTCTTTCGAATGAGACCCCTTTCATTCGATTTCGTAACAAACAATTTTTTTCACCAAAAAAAGCATGGGCTATAGGCCAGTGATTTTTGGCGATTTTTAGTGAAATTTTTTTCGCAACGATTTTGATGCCATCCGAAAGAGCATGTCAAAAAATGGTGGGCTATTTGGTTTTCCCGTGTCCTGGACCCTGGAAACATGGTAAAATGACGAAAAACCGTTACAATGGCCTCATTTCCAGTCAATTTTCAGAATGCTCAAACTTAATTAATTCGATGAATTCCAGTGAAATTTTCAGGGCCATTTGAAAGTAGATACTCTAAACTGTCGATTGGGATAATTTTCCAGGCTGAAAATTGCGCATTGAATGAAAAATGACTCATCAACGAACCGCTTCCAGGAGATACAAAAAGCGTTCCAGTTCCGTCAAATTGAGATACTTTCCAGTGAAACCTTCCAAACTAATTGATTTTGGCGTCCTCTTTCGAATGAGACCCCTTTCATTCGATTTCGTAACAAAAAATTTTTTTCACCAAAAAAAGCATGGGCTATAGGCCAGTGATTTTTGGCGATTTTTAGTGAAATTTTTTGATGCCATCCGAAAGAGCATGTCAAAAAATGGTGGGCTAGTTGGTTTTCCCGTGTCCTGGACCCTGGAAACATGGTAAAATGACGAAAAACCGTTACAATGGCCTCATTTCCAGTCAATTTTCAGAATGCTCAAACTTAATTAATTCGATGAATTCCAGTGAAATTTTCAGGGCCATTTGAAAGTAGATACTCTAAACTGTCGATTAGGATAATTTTCCAGGCTGAAAATTGCGCATTGAATGAAAAATGACTCATCAACGAACCGCTTCCAGGAGATACAAAAAGCGTTCCAGTTCCGTCAAATTGAGATACTTTCCAGTGAAACCTTCCAAACTAATTGATTTTGGCGTCCTCTTTCGAATGAGACCCCTTTCATTCGATTTCGTAACAAAAAATTTTTTTCACCAAAAAAAGCATGGGCTATAGGCCAGTGATTTTTGGCGATTTTTAGTGAAATTTTTTTCGCAACGATTTTGATGCCATCCGAAAGAGCATGTCAAAAAATGGTGGGCTAGTTGGTTTTGACGTGTCCTGGACCCTGGAAACATGGTAAAATGACGAAAAACCGTTACAATGGCCTCATTTCCAGTCAATTTTCAGAATGCTCAAACTTAATTAATTCGATGAATTCCAGTGAAATTTTCAGGGCCATTTGAAAGTAGATACTCTAAACTGTCGATTAGGATAATTTTCCAGGCTGAAAATTGCGCATTGAATGAAAAATGACTCATCAACGAACCGCTTCCAGGAGATACAAAAAGCGTTCCAGTTCCGTCAAATTGAGATACTTTCCAGTGAAACCTTCCAAACTAATTGATTTTGGCGTCCTCTTTCGAATGAGACCCCTTTCATTCGATTTCGTAACAAAAAATGTTTTTCACCAAAAAAAGCATGGGCTAGGCCAGTGATTTTTGGCGATTTTTAGTGAAATTATTTTCGCAACGATTTTGATGCCATCCGAAAGAGCATGTCAAAAAATGGTGGGCTAGTTGGTTTTGACGTGTCCTGGACCCTGGAAACATGGTAAAATGACGAAAAACCGTTACAATGGCCTCATTTCCAGTCAATTTTCAGAATGCTCAAACCTAATTAATTCGATGAATTCCAGTGAAATTTCCAGGGCCATTTGAAAGTAGATACTCTAAACTGTCGATTGGGATAATTTTCCAGGCTGAAAATTGCGCATTGAATGAAAAATGACTCATCAACGAACCGCTTCCAGGAGATACCAAAAGCGCTCCAGTTCCGTCAAATTGAGATACTTTCCAGTGAAACCTTCCAAACTAATTGATTTTGGCGTCCTCTTTCGAATGAGACCCCTTTCATTCGATTTCGTAACAAACAATTTTTTTCACCAAAAAAAGCATGGGCTATAGGCCAGTGATTTTTGGCGATTTTTAGTGAAATTTTTTTCGCAACGATTTTGATGCCATCCGAAAGAGCATGTCAAAAAATGGTGGGCTAGTTGGTTTTCCCGTGTCCTGGACCCTGGAAACATGGTAAAATGACGAAAAACCGTTACAATGGCCTCATTTCCAGTCAATTTTCAGAATGCTCAAACTTAATTAATTCGATGAATTCCAGTGAAATTTTCAGGGCCATTTGAAAGTAGATACTCTAAACTGTCGATTGGGATAATTTTCCAGGCTGAAAATTGCGCATTGAATGAAAAATGACTCATCAACGAACCGCTTCCAGGAGATACAAAAAGCGTTCCAGTTCCGTCAAATTGAGATACTTTCCAGTGAAACCTTCCAAACTAATTGATTTTGGCGTCCTCTTTCGAATGAGACCCCTTTCATTCGATTTCGTAACAAAAAATTTTTTTCACCAAAAAAAGCATGGGCTATAGGCCAGTGATTTTTGGCGATTTTTAGTGAAATTTTTTGATGCCATCCGAAAGAGCATGTCAACAACTGGTGGGCTAGTTGGTTTTCCCGTGTCCTGGACCCTGGAAACATGGTAAAATGACGAAAAACCGTTACAATGGCCTCATTTCCAGTCAATTTTCAGAATGCTCAAACTTAATTAATTCGATGAATTCCAGTGAAATTTTCAGGGCCATTTGAAAGTAGATACTCTAAACTGTCGATTGGGATAATTTTCCAGGCTGAAAATTGCGCATTGAATGAAAAATGACTCATCAACGAACCGCTTCCAGGAGATACCAAAAGCGTTCCAGTTCCGTCAAATTGAGATACTTTCCAGTGAAACCTTCCAAACTAATTGATTTTGGCGTCCTCTTTCGAATGAGACCCCTTTCATTCAATTTCGTAACAAACAATTTTTTTCACCAAAAAAAGCATGGGCTATAGGCCAGTGATTTTTGGCGATTTTTAGTGAAATTTTTTTCGCAACGATTTTGATGCCATCCGAAAGAGCATGTCAAAAAATGGTGGGCTAGTTGGTTTTCCCGTGTCCTGGACCCTGGAAACATGGTAAAATGACGAAAAACCGTTACAATGGCCTCATTTCCAGTCAATTTTCAGAATGCTCAAACTTAATTAATTCGATGAATTCCAGTGAAATTTTCAGGGCCATTTGAAAGTAGATACTCTAAACTGTCGATTAGGATAATTTTCCAGGCTGAAAATTGCGCATTGAATGAAAACTGACTCATCAACGAACCGCTTCCAGGAGATACAAAAAGCGTTCCAGTTCCGTCAAATTGAGATACTTTCCAGTGAAACCTTCCAAACTAATTGATTTTGGCGTCCTCTTTCGAATGAGACCCCTTTCATTCGATTTCGTAAGAAAAAATTTTTTTCACCAAAAAAAGCATGGGCTAGGCCAGTGATTTTTGGCGATTTTTAGTGAAATTTTTTTCGCAACGATTTTGATGCCATCCGAAAGAGCATGTCAAAAAATGGTGGGCTAGTTGGTTTTCCCGTGTCCTGGACCCTGGAAACATGGTAAAATGACGAAAAACCGTTACAATGGCCTCATTTCCAGTCAATTTTCAGAATGCTCAAACTTAATTAATTCGATGAATTCCAGTGAAATTTACAGGGCCATTTGAAGGTAGATACTCTAAACTGTCGATTGGGATAATTTTCCAGGCTGAAAATTGCGCATTGAATGAAAAATGACTCATCAACGAACCGCTTCCAGGAGATACAAAAAGCGTTCCAGTTCCGTCAAATTGAGATACTTTCCAGTGAAACCTTCCAAACTAATTGATTTTGGCGTCCTCTTTCGAATGAGACCCCTTTCATTCGATTTCGTAACAAAAAAATTTTTTCACCAAAAAAAGCATGGGCTATATTCCAGTGATTTTTGGCGATTTTTAGTGAAATTTTTTTGGAACGATTTTGATGCCATCCGAAAGAGCATGTCAACAACTGGTGGGCTAGTTGGTTTTCCCGTGTCCTGGACCCTGGAAACATGGTAAAATGACGAAAAACCGTTACAATGGCCTCATTTCCAGTCAATTTTCAGAATGCTCAAACTTAATTAATTCGATGAACTCCAGTGAAATTTCCAGGGCCATTTGAAAGTAGATACTCTAAACTGTGGATTGGGATAATTTTCCAGGCTGAAAATTGCGCAACGAACCGCTTCCAGGATATACAAAAAGCGTTCCAGTTCCGTCAAATTGAGATACTTTCCAGTGAAACCTTCCAAACTAATTGATTTTGGCGTCCTCTTTCGAATGAGACCCCTTTCATTCGATTTCGTAACAAACAATTTTTTTCACCAAAAAAAGCATGGGCTATATATAGGCCAGTGATTTTTTTTTTGGAAAAAATGACGTAAAACCTGTTAAATTGCTTTATTTTCAGTTAATTTCCAGTCGCTCAAATTTTATTATTTAAACTAATTTTCAGAAAATTTTGAACGAATGCGTTCTCTGTTATCGCCCAAAACAACTCAGTCAGATGATGGGAAACTTACCAAAGAGCCGGGTTTTACCTATAATATCCTTTTCTTGGTTAGGTGTTGATTTCTGCGGTTTTGTGATGACCACCCATAAAATTCGAAGGAGATGGCCAACCAATCCTACATAGCGGTCTTCATTTGCTTCATTTCGAAGGCTTTTTACATTTAGATCGGATTCGTCATCAGACGCTTTTTTTGCGGTTCTTAAAAGGTTTATTAGTCGCCGAATGTTATGTAGATACCTTTATTGCGACAACGCAACATATTTTCTTTGGCATCAGAAGACATCTAGGGGGCTTCTCCATGAATTCCTACATCAATAGAAGCAAAGGGTTATTGCAGATTGGTACGCAAAACAATCCATTGAGTTTCATCATATACCTATCATGGTATCTGGGAGGCAGCAGTAAAGGTAGCCAAATCTCACCTATTTCGGACTCTAAGGGATTCGCTGTTGACTTTCGAGCAGCTAAGCACAGTTTGTTTTCAGATTGAAGCCATCTTGAGTTCACGGCCGACCACCTTACAAGCAAGCGCTTATGCCGGTACATTTTTGTGGTCAAGTTTCAGTACTGACTTTCGCTGAACCCGATTTGTCTCAAAATTTTGAGTTGTCATCAAGGAAAGGACTTGAAAGGATTGAAAAGAACTTTTAGGTCTAATCAAGTTTCCTTGATTCCTTAAAAACAACATCTTATCTTTATCTTTACGTCGCAGGTACAAATGGAAGACGTGTTCACCAAATTGTCTAATAGACGCGATGAGATTAATTGATGATGATAACCTTTCAGCATTAAAATGGCTTTTACGAAGAATTGTTCAGGTCATCACAGGAAAGAACAACCAAATCAGAGTCGTAGATGTCAAAACTTAGGTTCTGTTGTCAAATTTCTTTTAACTGATACCTTTTGGGCTTTCGGAATGTTAGTAAACCTCTTTACTGACCCAAACCCACTTTCATTTCTTTTTTACAAAAAGATCCACCAGATGACGTCCTTACTAAACTCAATATTTAGAACATTTTTATAAAAGAAAGTCTCTGATATATGACGAATACATCTTATTATGGAAATTTTACTTTAAAAGCTGCTGTAAACATATATTTGTTTGCATAAAAGTAAAGGTCGCTCCATACACGAATTGAGTATTCAACAACTGCTTCTAAAGGGCCCTTGAGCATAATTTTTTCACTATTCCCCTTTGTTGCTGCTGTTTTTAATAAAAAGTTCCAAGACTACATCATTATTTATTCGACATCACTTTCAACAACATGCAGACGTCTTTTAAATTTTTTTTATTTTCTTAAACCAGAGATGAGAAGCATACTAAAGGCTAAGGGGACAACTCTAAGGAAAACGATTACATTCTTCCACCTTTGCATAAATTGAATATGAACCCGTTACCATACGCCTTTTCTTTACCGCCACACCTGGGTAAGCACACTTAATTTTTTATGCATTTTTCCAATCGTTGGCAGGTGCAGCTATGTCAGCAACAACAGAATACCATAAATAACGAGCGAATTCCGCAATAATAAACTCCCCGTGACGAACTCTCTATGCTCAAAATGAACAGTGTTAGCAGCAAAACCAATTCGAAACTGTATATGCATGCTACTGCAAGGACCAAAGGAATGACACCCTTCGCTAGCAAAGGACTGATTTACACATACAAGGAGCATGCAAATGGCATTTTAGTGAAAACTCAACACCATAGAGAGTTCCACGACGATGGCTGCAGAAGGTACGTGTGTCAATATGGGATGGCCTCGGAAGTACCATTTCCAGATATCCAGGACCAGAAACATTTTGAGGTTACTGCATTATCATGAAATTCCGGGTGAATGTGAAGAACACCTAACAAGATGAATTGCGACGTGATGGTGAAATCACGCGACAAATTGCATGCAATTCTTGCCAGTAGTCGAATTCGGAAAAAAAAATTTGTTGCTGCATTCTATGACTCGGGTTTACCGTGTTACCTAGAGCTTGCCAGCATGTCATGATGCCAGGTTGGCAGCATTAAGTTGAATCCATTAAATCTACCCCCCTTACCTAGGATGATAGGTGATATCGAGCTGAGGACTAAAGGTTGAGGGACGTTACAATTTGAGGAGATTTTAGGTCTCATGGAAGTTTTCAATTTTCCACTCAACGCGAATATATTTATTGTTGCCACAAATGGTCAGGACATTTTGATTGCTCGAAAAATTGAAGCAAAATGAGGCTGTAGGTCACCTCGACTGCAAATTATCACAAAATGTTTGTGGTCGAATATTGTTTCGAATGTTCTTTCGGGTATGGGGTCCATATGTTTGGGACAGAGTGATGAAAGTGATAAGCGAGACTTATGAGCTTGTGTACTTGCATGGAATTTATGAGGCTAATTTTTGTGTTTTGCAATTAAATTGAGTTTTTGTTAATCAAAGCTCTGGACTGCTCGAGGGTTATGCGGCAATCTCTGGTTGACGTTAATCCAAAATGTTGATTTTCTGCTTCATTAGTTGTCCGTATGTTAATTTTGTGGAATATTCAAACATATTTTAATCAGCTAATCAAGGTAAACTGAATTGGTTTTAATTTAGGTTAGGTTAAAGTGGTTACCTAAGAAGGCACACTTAGGTCAAACAGGCCCATTGTGATACCACGTTGAGGCTACAAAAACTTTAGCAAGCCCCATAAAAATTACCTAAGAAATAGGAGGATGGACATGTTGCCCCCTGTGCACCGAGCCAGTTCCCTGTCTCCAGTGGGGCCAGCTCTCGGGAACTCAAAATAGATTTGACTAGTTTGGGAAGGGTGTACAGCCCTAACTCGTCGTCAGGAACCATTTTGAACTCCTGATAATTCGAGCCAGGACCCTAACATCAGTGGAGCCTAGTTCGATTAACTCTTCAAAGAAGGAAAAGCCCAGAAACCGGTTCTTACGGTTCGCTAGGGCCGGACAGTTACCGAGGAGGTGAAGTATGGTTTCCTCTTCCTCTTCGTCATGGCAACTAAAACAGAAGTCGTTTGAAGACGCGACCAGTCTATCGGCGTGCCTGCCTATGAGGCAGTGATCCGTGATAACCGCCACGGTACTGCTAATTGTTTTGTGTCCGAGTAAGATGAGCTCCCTTGACCGTTTAGGGTCAAGCTTTGGCCATATCTGTCGGGTAATCAGGCAGGTATGTTCCTCCTGCCAATTAGAGTTTGCAATCCTGAGAGACTCCTGCGAGAGTTCCAGTTTGCATGTGGCCAGCCGTTTACCCAGCTGGTGGTAAATGTCCGAATCAGGACGATTGGTACCGATTTTCGCTAGTTCGTCGGCTCTGCAATTGCCCGGAATATCACTATGTGCAGGAACCCAGATGAGTCGTAATTTCAGATGCTCAGCTATGTCAGAGAAAGCAGTGTGCTCATTTCCGGAGGCTTTAAACATTTAAAGCAAAAATTTGGAATTAAATATTCTATCGAGAAAAAATCAACACAAAGCAAGCTTGCAATATTAAGAGGAATACTTATACAGAGATTATTATGAAAAATTGTATGTTTTTGGTTCTTTGTAGCTAAGAAGATCTCGTAATGGTTTTTAATCCAACTTAGAAAAGTGTTCCCAAAAAAATAAGCATGTTTACCTCCCTTGCGATTTTGCATAAATGCACCTTTTCAAAGCCCACTATTTATTTGAAAAATGTTGATCTAGAAAAAAAGTAATCGTTCGTAGTTGCATTTTGATAATTTATAATTTATTCAACGTATGCGCAGTACAACAAGATTAGACAATAGTTATCTTTTATAAGTACCTAAGGAAGGAAGAAAAATACTACATTTCAAAAATTATTACGACCAGAGCTAAATTACAAAAGAGAGAACAAAAAAAGAATAGTAGAATTCAAAAATTATTATAACCTAAACTAAATTACAAAAAACGATCGCTGCACACCTATAATGCTACCTCCGCTGAACATCCAAGGGGAGGGAGTTCCATAATCGAAAAACCTGGACAAAATAGGAACCCTCACCAATCAAGCCATTAAAATGCGACAACAATAAATCGAAGCGCCTCCCTAAGCGTAAGAAACATACAAACTGATACGGAGGCTCCTTTGTGTTGATTATCTTATGAAGCAAGCACAGTAATCTAAAACTATGGTAAGAATTTAATGAAAAACCCAGTATGGAGGAACGGTAAAGGGATATGTGATCATGCCGACGCAGGCCGAAAACAAACCGTATGCAGGCATTGTATGCAAATCCGAGACATTTGTGTGCGGCTTAGCAATGATCATATAATGGGATTTTATCGGATTTAAGCTCAAATCGTTGTTTCTTGACCACCTAGAAATACGATACAAATCATCGTTCAATCTGCTTGCACAATCTTCGGTACATTCAACGGGTCTGGTCATATAGAGCTGAACATAATCAGCATACATGTGAATGTGTGAGTCTTGAATGACAGTTGGCAAATCGTTAATATACAGACTAAACAACAGCGGACCAAGTATAGATCCTTGTGGGACACCGCATCTGTTTGTTTCTAATTGAGCAATCAATTGACTACAAATCAACGTTTCCAGTGCTTTAGCCAAATAATATGGGTCGGAAGTCGGACAAGCTATTAGGAGAAGGGGCAATACAACAGCATGCTTCCAGGCACCGGGAAAGGAAAACGTTGTCAAGCAAGCATTATAGATATGCGTTATAATATGCAAGATATGCGGTATGATGATTTTAATAAATTTTGGCGAGATATTGTCTGAACCAACTGCTTCCGACTTTACACTGTAAAGAGCGCTGTGCACCTCATCGCGATTCACACATCTGAAACTAAAACCAACGTTGAATTATTCCTCTATTGATATAGGTGCACTGTACTGAAATGGTGGTTGGGGATGTCAGGCTGTATATCAAAATCGAATTCAGTCCTTTTGCTATGTACGCCATACTGCCTTAGATTTTGCCAAAGCCTTCTGAAAGACAAGTTATTCATATCAAACTTTTGATTGAATTAAACGTACGTTTAGCTGCCCGAATTTTAGAAGTTACAAGATTACATACCCTTTTGTA
The DNA here is from genome assembly GCA_964036015.1 of Leptarthrus brevirostris. Taxonomy (NCBI): domain Eukaryota; kingdom Metazoa; phylum Arthropoda; class Insecta; order Diptera; family Asilidae; genus Leptarthrus; species Leptarthrus brevirostris. The sequence goes on from OZ038373.1 coordinate 17,015,008, forward strand.
TGCGTTACGATGCTCACGAGATTTTGACCTTATGAACCGGCGGTAGAGAAACTCCTACTCCTCAATCGGAGACCGAATTTCATGTGAGAACCAAGGGATGCCAACTTTCCTAACAATACGCGTACGCAATGGAGCAAAATCGTTGAGTAATTCCTGGACAAACTGTTCAAAAACATAAACCTTTTCCTCGGTGCTTGGAAGATAATAAATGTTGGTCCAGGGAAAAGTGAGGAACTTTGAAACAAGACACTGCATATCAATGGATTTGTAATCACGAAATGTAGTAGCCTCCGGACATGCCATTTACGAATTGAAACTTATAGCACATGAATAAGATGTCATAGTCCATAATACTAGGAAGACTCAGTTGATTTTGGAATATAACTTTCTTGATGTTTGTCGTCAAAATTAGATCAAGCTGTGAAGGTGAACTGGTATTGAAATAAGTTGGTAAGTTATTAACAGCCTTTAAGTCAAGCGAAATGAGCCAATCCTGAAACGAGCTACTATTTGCATTTTGGAGGAGTAAATTGACATTAAAATCACCACAAACAATTATATATTGACAGGATTGTGACAGCAAAGACAAGGTAGATTGCAATTCAGCAGCATTAGTTGCAGAAAAGTACATAGTTTAGAGTACAATATACGCACACGAGCAATCACCTGCTATATCTCTGCGTTACCTCTACACAAACAAAATCTATTCCATCTATCTATTGATTTTAGGCAATTTCTTACATAGATGGCTACACCACCTCCAACAAAGTCTGCACGATCGCGGCGGTGCAATTTAAATTCCGGTAGAGACACCGCCTCGGAGGAAACATTACTGTTTAACCAACTTTCACTAAGAAACACCACCTGCAAATCTCAATTTCCGAAATTAGATTTCAGTTCATCAATTTTTTTTTTCTTAGGCTGCGCGCATTTAGATAACAAATATTTAATCCACTATTCCGGGCGCACGAGACATTAAGAACAACTCCTATCCTATCCAGGCCACATCTCAGGCTACCCCTCATCAATCACAAAGGGTCTGCGACTAAAGCAACCATAAAGAGTCATCGCGAAATAAGTATCTACAAAAAACCCTTTTGAATCTACTAAGAACGGAGAAACTACATCACAGGTGTGCAGGTGCAAAACAATCGTTGCCACTAACACAGCTTTTAAGAGAATCGTTACTGGAACTTAGCTCGAATTCCATATAGGGAACGAGAAAGACTTCTGAAATGTTCGTGGCAGGGAATAACTTTATGCCCAGAGTCAACACTGCCCACACGCAGGTACCTTTCCATAGTCTATTTTCCCTATTATTGAGAGTTCTTAATTCTCTATTAAACCAGGGGGGAGCGGATTCTCTAGTTGTCCAGGTTACATAGGGAACAAACCTTCCGAAAGCTTGGTACAAAACTTCGTAGAAACCAGATACGTTCCTGTCGATATCGTCACTAGACAGACAAGTATGGAAGTCCCAAAATATTCATTCAGAGTTTCAAAATTGGCCTTTCTAAAGTTAAAACTATATTCACATTCGAGATTATCAACACGCACGTCCGAGAGAGAATGAAAAGTGACAAGCAGTTCAGGGTGAAACATGTCCAGATTCGTCAAGGGAAGGAGGATAGGTTCAACAAAAGTGGTTCTTAATTATAGAAACCTTCAATCTATTATTTCAGCTTCTAATATGCGACATATCTCATATTAGAAAACACTTGTGTCTCATTTTATGTGGCCAAAAATAAAACCAGAAAGATTTAATGGTAATAGGTTTTAGGAATTAGAGAAAAAATAAACAGAAAGAACGACTTACATTTAACTAAATACATTAAATTACATCTGAAGCCATGAATAGGGTTTAAATGTGAATTGGTTTCATAAATAATAAAGTTTTACAAAAAGTGTCTCATAATAGGCTACTTTCCTCTGCACAGTATATTCTTATTTAAATGGTTTTTTTTCTACAACTTTCCAATGAGCCGGAGATATTGTTAATCCGGCGCAATCCTTGTCGACAAAATGCCGGTTTAGCGAGAGTCTACTATATACTTATATTTTGTATAGAATTAAGCCATCTAACTCAGGAGCCGCACTTCTCAGGCAGATGCCTAGAAACAATTGACCTATTCACCAGAATATAACAATATATTTAGGCGAATTAGGCTCCCACACCAACATGCATAAAACATTAGTAAATCAAAACTAAAACACGCCCATACACAACAATCAGGGGTGCACGGACAACAGAGAACGCTTCAGCAAATCCTTAGTAAGAGTAAGGTCAAAAACAGGACTTATTCAGGGCTCTATTCATGCGATTTATAGGCTCATGCATACCATAGTTAGACCGAGAGTGAACAACATGCAGTAAAGCTATACGGGGTATGCCTATGAGAAATCATCCACGGAAGGTATCTTAGTGCAAACCTTACAAAGTTCCACTGCACCGACTCAATGCGTCTAGAATGAATACCATAGCAGGGAGACCAAACTTGAGATACCGAGAATTTGCCTAACCAAAGAAAAGAATAAGTGAATTAAGGTTGTCCGGTCAGAAAATTTACTTCATCACCGCTTTACATAACACAGAACTGAATTATTCTTAGAAACAATGTAAGTAATGTGCAGAGTGAAATCAAGTTTACGGTCAAGCTTTAGACCAAGATTAGTAACGGACTGCACGCAACAGATATTACATACTTTCCGCAAAGGTATAATCAAAGACGAGCTGGTTTTGGTTCCCAGAGAATGACATAACCTCAAATTTATCCAAGTTAAGCTGCAGTCCGTTAGATCCACACCAGTTCTTGAATGTTTTTAAATCATCCTGAATGCAAGAAGAGTCATGACAGTTTCTAACACATGAGAAAATCTTCATATCTTCTGCGTAGATTAAGACTTTAGAGTGCTTAATCAGAGAAACAATGTAGTCAATGGAAAGAATAAACAGCATCGGCCCCAGATGGCTGCCCTGCGGTACGCCATATGAAGCCCTAATGACTCTGGATAAAGTATTACGGAACGATGCACGGTATGTCATATCTTCTAGGTTAGAGCAGATCCAGTCGAGCATTAAAGGCGGAAAACCCAACTTTTCAAGTTTAAACATAATCACAGAGTGAGGGAGCTTATCAAATGCCTTGCTAAAGTCGGTATAGAGAAAGTCTGTCTTGTTGGAAGGCAGAGATAATGTGGGATGAAAATTCAAGCAGGTTAGTTGTGTAGTTGATTGCTTTATTTTCGTTTTATCGATACAATTTGAAAATTGTAGCAGCAAAATCGATATTGCAATAAATTTTGTGACTTAATGTAAAACGATTTTGAACGACCTTTACGTAAGTTACATTAAACGTAGTAATAAATATGTGGGACATTGCCACAAAAAGCGTTATAAATGCAAATTAGCCCTTCAAAGTCAATAAGATAAAACATCAGTTATCCTCAAATTACGCTTTTCATCCCAAGAGTGAAAAATCACTTTTTGATCGACTTCTCACAATATTCGTTCGTAGTTCCACTCAAGATCCGAATAAGATTTTCATTGCACTTCACATCGTCCTTAAACCAGAATGATTGATGACTGCATCCGGTGGGGGCAAACTAGAGAGAAGAGAAGATGCACAAATGCTCCCCAATGTAACAGAAACAAATTGAAAAAACAAAAAACACAAAGCCAACTAACATAATATCGACTTTCCGCAGTAACCTCGAAATTGGGTGGGATTTTCCAAATCACAATCCGCGGCCTATTTGCAATTCCATTTAATTGGATGCAGGTAAAGTCGCTGTTGCACATTTGTGCGGTTTGAAATTTTGGGCACTTTTATCCCCAAGCACCGATTACACCTGAGTCTAACCAAACGTGCGAAATTCACATTTATTTGTTTTGTGCAGAAAATTTGCGCAAAAAACCGCATATAGACACGTTTCCAATATTGCACTAGGCCATTTCAGGGTACCTGTTTTTTTTCGGTAAAGTGCAGCGAGATGTGCTATTGCTTCATTTCCTGCGGAACGAGATTAGTTTTTTTTATGTGGGATAGTGCAGGATAAATAAATTAGAACATGCAGTGCGGCATGGCCAAATGGATCACTTTACTACAGTAGCCACTGTAAGGCAATGCATAGTTGCAACGCGCTTTTGTTGTGGCCTTTACTCGAACAATTTAAGTTAAATTGCCGAGTGAGACCAAATTGATTACATTCTCGTGCAGGGAAAAATCTTCTATGTATTTTTCTCTACCACAATTGCCACTTGTGGTCCTAAATTTCACGTCTTGATATGTTTTTTTGTCCTGCAGTGAATGCCAATTAAGCCTGGAGTCTCTACCTTTTCAAAAGAGGACGGTAATCGCATAAAGTTCGAGTGCATTCGTCAAAAGTTTTTATCGAGTGTCAGAATTCTTGAGAATTACCACCGGAAATTGCTTTGTGGAAACCCTGAAAGTCCGGCTTAAGGAAGAGTCAGGTCATGGGTCTCCAGGGAAACTTTCCGAAGATGCATCCACATCAATTTAAACTTTCACACTAGAAAGTAAAAATTTTGTTCGGAAGAAGATAAAAAGTTTGCACGTGTCTGATGTATGAAAGGAGTAATTTTGCATATTTGCAATCTCCACAGGAATACGTACCCCAGTAATTTGACAATAAGGAATAAATGATTCACAGGAACTTTACAGAAAATTGAGGACATTTATTAGATCAAGTAAAGTTGCGAAATTTCCCATAGGGCTTAATATTGTTAACGAGCCTATTCGGTCTAAATCGGTTAATTGGTATCTGGAGAAGCAGAGAGAAAGGAAAAAAGAAGAAAGAGAGTGAAACTGAATCAATTAATAAAAGGAAAGAAAGGATTTTAATGGTGGTTCATATATATATGTACATGAGAGCTTAACTATTAAGAATTATAAAATTTATAGAAAGGTCTTAAATATGAAAAATTTGAAACAAATTTATGATGTAAATACGTATAATGGAGTTGTATATGTACGCTATAAATTAGGAGACGAAAGAATTAAAATTGATAGTGTTGATCAGTTAAAGACTGCGGAGTAGGTTATAAATGTAATTTAATTATTATATGTGTTTTTATGTTGATAACACCGTGAATGTTAACGTAGTTACAAGTGAATTAGTTAAAAATAACTCTGATAACCTGGTTTGCTGTCACCTTAATATCCGAAGTTTGCTATCTTGTATTGATGAGTTTAAATATGTTTTTGAAAACTCTGGAGTCGATATATTATTTTTAAACGAAACTTGGTTTCAAAGTTATTATAATAAGACCTCTTTTAATCTGAGTCAGTATCATCTTTTTAGTAATGATCGATTATACCCAATAGGAGGAGGTGTTGCCATTTTTTTAAAGAGAGGAATCATCGCTAAAATGGTTAGTGTTTCAGATGGAAATCAACGAGGTGTAGAGTTCCTTTTTCTTTGAGATTTTGCTTGGATCTCCAAAAGGATTATCATTGGGAGCGGTTACCGACCCGAAATGTTTCTAATTTGGAAACATTCTATGATGAGCTTGGAAGACTTAATAGTAAATATTCCAAAGTTATATTACTTGGTGATTTCAATATTGATATAAGTAAGAATTCTAATGCATATCGGTTTTTGGAAAATTTAGAAAACTTAAACCTTAAGGTAGTCAATAACTTGCCGACAAGGCATCATAAAAATGGGTCTTCTATGATAGATTTAATATTAACCACAAATCCTGCTGCGGTAAAAACACAATATCAATTAAGTCCACCTGGTCTTAGTGATCATGACTACATATTTGCTGTGTTTGACTTAAAGAAACCTAAACAATATCCATCGTCATTCCATTACCGTGACTTCAAGAGTATTAACCAGGTGGACTTAATTTCGGATTTGAATAATATTCATTGGAATGAAATTTACTCTTCCAATTGTGTGAACTTTCAAGTAAATTTTTTCACACGACAGATTACTTCACTCTATAACAATCATGTTAAGCTCAGACAAGTGAATTTTAAACATAAAAACCCCTGGATGAGTGACCATATTAAGCATTTAATGAACGAGCGAAACTATGCGTTTTACCTGTGGAAAAAACAGAAAACTGTGTACTAAAGACAAAACTTCATAATTTTGCGGAATAAAACTACAAAAGCTATAAATGAAGTTAAGAGAAGATTTTATGAAAACAAATTTGATCTTTCCTTACCTAATCGGACATTATGGCGTAATATCCGCACTGTTACAGGTAACAATAAGTTCGATAGTGTGATAATTGATCCTAATGAGATTAATAGGTTTTTTACAAGCATTGGTCAAACCTCTAGTTGTTCTCCAGCTTATGATTTCAGTCAAAAGTTTGACCACGAAGGTTTCTCTTTTCGTAATGTCACGTCTTGTGAGGTAATTTTTGCGATAAAATCGATTAAGTCAAATGCTATCGGTATGGATGGAATTGATTTACGATTCTTGAAGTTTATCTTTCCGTATAACAACTTCAACCTTTCCCTTATCTTGGAAACATGCAAAAGTAATTCCGGTTTTAAAAATACCAAATCCTTCCGTACCAGAAGATTATAGACCAATAAGCATATTGCCTGCGCTTTCAAAAATACCTGAACGCCTCTTAGAAGCTCAATTAAAGCAATATCTGAACAAGAATAATTATTTATATAAATTCCAGTCTGGCTTTCGTGAGAAACATAGCACTATATCCTCTTTGTTATTTTTAACTGAAAAACTGAGAACCTCTATTGATAATATGCAACCCTGAATTGTAGTTCTTTTGGATTTTACGAAGGCTTTTGACTGTGTAAACATTAACAGGCTTCTCTTAAAGCTTAAGTTTTTATATTGTTTAAATCCTATCCTATTTTTTCTCTTAAAGCTTAAGTTTTTATATTGTTTAAATCCTATTTGTCTGAACGTCTGCAATCTGTTAGCTTGCGAAGTAAGTTTTCATGTTCCATGGCAGTTAAATCTGGGGTACCACAGGGATCTATTTTAGGCCCAATTCTGTTTGCTTTATTTGTTAATGATCTAGTAGTGAACTTAAAATATTCGTTACTGCAATTATACGCGGATGACGCTCAATTGCTTTGCTCCTCAAATTATGAATCATTAAACTTGTTAATAAACAATATTAATTCTGATTTAAAATCATTGTTTAGTTGGACTCTCGAAAATAAACTTATAATTAATTGTAAAAAGTCTCAAGCGATAATAATATATAATAAGTCAATAGATACCACTAATCTCCAACCCATTTTACTTAATAATGAAATTATTCAATATATGGAGAGAGTAAGTAACTTGGGTGTCATAATTAATAAGAAATTAACATGGAACGATCACATAAATAATATTGTTAAAAAGATTTACACCACATTAAAACAATTATGGAAATTTTCTAGATTTACACCACGACGAACGCGAATGTATCTTGTTAAAGCTCTAATACTTCCTATTATGTTATATGGAGATGTAATATATTGCAAATTAGATTACTATAACAAACGTAAAATAAATGTGGCTTTTAATAATTGTATTCGCTATATTTATCATCTTGGTAAATTTGACCATGTATCACTATACAGATCCTGTCATATGGATACAATTATCGACTTTAGAGTTTGTGTAATGATGTATAAAATTTTGAACAATTATACGCCAGATTATTTGACTGAAAAATTGACATATCTGTCATCAGATAGAACATTATCCCTACGTTCACTTAATTACAAATACTTGCAATCATCTAGGATGTTCTACATTCACGGTGTCCGGCTTTATGCCTGAACAATTTCATGTCTCGAGGACGATGAATATCATTATTACTTACCTGACATAATTTTTTTTTCTTTTTTGTGCTGTGACCGTGTGGCCGGTGAGACTGTGTGTAAAAATTTATTTCTTTGATTGTTTTCTGTCTTCCCTTTTTTTCATTCTTTCTTCTTTGCTTTTTCCTCTTGAATTTTTAGTCATTTTAAATATAACTATTATTAATTAATTATAAGCAATTTTAATTGAATTATATAAAATAAATGTAACTAAAGTAAGTAACATATATATTAAGTGAGCCAAATGTCTCTAATATGTTAATCAATAAAGCATTATTATCATTAAAGGAGAAAAACCGATGTTAGTAGAAAGTAAAGGAAACTAAGTAAAACTAAGGTAGAGCTTGAGAAAAGTAGAAAGTTAGGGAAAGTAGGAGGAAAAAGAAGATAGAGAGGTAAATAACCCTATGTTTGCTGGAGAAAAGAGTACAAAGTCATATGGACAGAGAAAAAAAACACAGAGCAAGAGATGCCAAATCTATTACTTTATTCGGATAGCTGTTCCTTCTCTCAGTATTATTTTTTTTTCTGAATAGTGTTGGTGTGATAGGTTATGTTGTTTTTGTAAGGGAGTGAATTGGTTGGACGCCTGTGGCGCAGTTTAGCGACTTAAAGTCCTCCCTTGTTCTCCAGTGGGTTGAAAACGTTTTACACAATACTTCAAGATAGGTCCTTTTCTTTCGCTCCTCAGGCAACCCTCTGCGGCAGCCAGCTCGTCCTCCGCTTCTGGCGTAATAAGTCTTCCACATGCTGTGCTGTTCCACGTTTCTTCTTTAAAGATTCATCAAGAGAGATTACTACAGATTACAAAAATATAAGAAAGCAAAAATTAAAATTAAATAAAACTTAACCTTAAACATAAAATTCTATAAATAAATGGCGACCATCAGCCGAGACAAGTCCTGTGTTGGCTCTTTAAATGCTGCCTGAAGAAATCAAAACTAAAGCTAAAAAAAAAGGTGAGATATCGCTCATGCATATCGTACAGAGTTTGCTGACTGAAATTGTTTAGAAAGTCCAGGTTCCTCAAGAGCGGGGCGGGATAGAGACCTTCACTAAAACCAGTAATTACAGTAAATTTATGGTTCCCCGTCATAATCTGCTGTTGCTTGTCAAGGCAGTCCAACGGAATGTCAAGGCAGCTGTTGCCAGCCTCGGATATCAAGAAAACAGTTTTGCTGCTAAGGAGAAACCGCACCGATCTCCGAAATATTGTGGCAGTCTTTACTAGCCACTGTCTCTTTGTTAGATACGCAGAACGCTTACGGCTCCCCACCAACGACTTTTGTAGAAATTGTATAGGCAAGGAAGAAGTAGAAATCGCAGGAATCAGCATTAGAAGTTACAAAGCCTTACCTGCGTACTTCTTAAGAAGACTGGACGATGTTTTTTTTTGAACGATGTGGCCAAAGCCTAGGGTACAACCCTTTGATGCGTTTGTATGGCTTTGCCCGAAAGGGAATTGAGGGTAAGGGGAGTGAGGAAACTTCAATGTTGCATTGCGACGAGCTATACGAAAGCAAAGAGACCGAGTGGATTTTTAATTCTATTTTAAAAACCAATGGGGAGACCTGGTCTCGAACCCGGGAACCATGGCATGGTGGTCGTGCCGATCAACCAATTGATCCAACTCCGTCTCCGTCCAATGTTGCTAACATTGAGCTGAAGCAGCTCCTCAGGCTTATTAGCAGTTGTGTCTGGTTCGAAATAAACCCTATACTAACATTCAGGTGGACTTCAGCGGATGTGGTAACACAACGTGCCTTTCTTATGTCTATGTGAGGCTGATCGGATCCGATAGCCACTACCCTAACCAAACCTAAGATTAGGTCCAGAGAAAACAGTCTTAGTCGATCAGAATACAAGGGAAGCACCAAAGGATCATTCCAAGGAAGTCCGCGCAGTGCAAACCTAAGAAATCTAAACTGAACTGCCGCGGTTAAGTCGATGTGAACAGCGAAGTTGGGAGTGCAAACGGGGCTAGCGCATTCCAGAATTGGTCTAACGAAGGTGCTTACCTTAGGTTAGGTTAGGTTAAAGTTTCTGCCTAAGAAGGCACACTAAGGCCAAGGAGGCCCATTTTGATATCACAAGTTGAGGCTACAAAAATTTTAAATACCCCATAAAAATATCTGAGAAGAAGAGGGTGAACCTGTAACCCAATTTGCACCGAGCCAGTTTCCTGTCTTCGGTGGAACCAGTTCACGAGGAGTCAAAATAAATGAGTGGATCCTAATTCGGTTAGCTCTTCAAAGAAGGGGGAGCCCAAAAACCGGTTACTACGATTGGCTAGGGCCGGGAAGTTGCCGAGGAGGTGAAGTATGGTTTCTTCTTCCTCTTCGTCATGGCAACTCCTGCAGAAGTCGTTTTAAGGTGCGCCCAGTCTATCGGCGTGTCTACCTATGAGGCAGTGGCCCGTAATAACAGCTACGGTACTGCTAATTGCTTTGCATCCGAGCAGGATGAGCTCTCTTGACCGTTTAGGATGATGTTTTAACCATATCTGTCGGGTAATCAGACAGGTGTGTTCCTCCTGCCAATTAATATTTGCAATTCCAATTTGCAAGTGGCCAGCCGTTTACCCAGCTGGTGGTTAATGTCCGAATTAGGACGAGTGGTACCGATTCTTGCTAGTTCGTCGGCTCTACAGTTATCCGGAATATTACTATGTGCAGGCACCAAGATGAGCCGTACTTTCAGATGCTCAGCTATGTTATTTAGCGCTGAGTGATATGTTACAACCGTCTTGGAGGTGGTGTATACTCCCGTGAGGGATTTAGGGCTTTAATAGCGGCCTGACTATCTGTGAAAATACATATGTTATCTCTAAGTAGCGTTACATGATTCAGGCGGTCCGCGGTTACCTTTATAGCCATGATTTCCGCCTGAAACACGCTGCAGTAGTCAGGTTAGCGGAATGAGATGTCGAGGTCCAAATGTTCCAAAACTATACCTCCACCTACTTTGCGATCTAATCTGGAGCCGTCAGTGTAAAGATTCACTAACTCCCCCCATTGGGGAGGGAGTTCCTCCCATTTCGATCGGGTGGGAAAGAAGGAGTCGAATTTAGTCTCAAAGAAAGACTTGGGCGAGGTATAGTCGATATCGCTGGCAATTCTTCTATCCAGGATTTTGGAGTGACCGAAGTCGGTTTGTTTCCAGGTCTGGATTGAGTTAACCCTAATGGCGACTGAGGATGCGGTTTGCTTACCAAAGAGATCCAACGTTAGAAGGAGGAGAATAGTGTTCAGGGCTTTCGAAGGTATGGTTCTAAGAGCACCTGTTATTAGCAGTGCTGCCATCCTCTGAACTTTATTCATTGCTTTGTGATGGGTTGATATATTTAGTGCCGGCCACCAGACAATCACCCCATACATAAGTATAGGTTGTACGACACTTGTGTAGAGCCAATGCACAATGCGTGGCTCCATACCCCATCTTTTCCCTATTACCTTCTTACACGAGTTGGATATTAGGCCTCCAGGTAAGTTTTCTAGGACGAGACCTAGATATTTAACCTGATTACACAGTTTCAGCCTAACCCCTTATAGTATACGGCAATTCATAGGAGGTGTTTGATGTCTCCGAGAGAAGAGTATTAACTCTGTCTTGTTCGGGTTTACGCCCAGTCCGCACCCATCACTCCATGATGATATCTTGGAGAGGGCGTGTTGCAACACTTCAGCCAGTGTGTTGGGGTGGTTTCCTGAACATATCAGGGCAATATCATTGGCGTAGGCGATAACCTGTGTGTCTGTGAGTAACTCAACCAGAGTTATGTTTCATAAGAGGGGTGAAAGGATTCCTCGCTGAGGAGTACCTCTAGTGACCATTCTTTGGATATTAGATCCTACCAAACTTGAGATGATGACCCTTCTTTTTAGCATTGCGGTAGGTTTGTGCAGTGCTGTCTCTACGGACTTACATTTAGTGTAAGCATGTTGCGAGAGAGACAGCTTGGAAGGATTGATTGTCTCTTTAATATAGATATCTAAGAGTCTCTTCAGAGTTTTGAGCAGGAAGGAGGAGAGACTAATGGGCCTAAAATCGTTGGGCTTATAATGTGAGGCTCTTCCTTCTTTAGGGATAAAGGCCACCGTTACCTTCGTCCATGATGATGGAATATAGGTGAGATTAAGACAGGCCTCGTAAGTGAATATTAGCCACGGAATCAGTATTTCGGAAGCTAATTGTCGTTGAGTTGGGATGATGCCATCTAATGCCGGTGATTTATAGGGCTTCAGTTTTCTCTTATCAAGGATCTTGTGGACCAGTTCATGGCTTCTCGGAGTATACGGCAACTCAGCAACACTGGTTGCTGAGCATCCCGGAAAGTACGTGTTGACTTGTAACTCCAGCGACTCAAAACTGGATGAAGTCTAACTACCATCACTTTTGGTGAAGAGGCTTGGGGTCATGGGCGTTGTTGAGAGGATTTTCCGCAAGCGATCCGCTTCCAGAGGTGCTTTTGATTTTATTACAGAAGGCCTCCCACGAGGATCGTTTTGCTTTCCTAATTAGTTTCTTTAATTTTTTAAGACATATCTGCTTATGGAGTGTTGTCCCAAATTCGATGTAGGCTTGGTCGGAAAATGATAGTTCCTTGAATACCTTCCACTATATTATAAAGTGGGCGGATTGTTCCTCGAGAAAAAGGCGAGAGTTGAGAATCACGCCCATATCTCTAACCATGTCAACCCTTCTGAAGGTAATACCGACGGCGAAGTAGTCGAAGAGGATAGCCCATCTTCAAAGGGAAAAGGTCATGTCCGTGCACTTTCCGGTATGTAAGGCAAGGCGATTACAAGAACACCAAACACAAAACGTAACCAAGTCGGAGCTCAAGAGACTACAGTCAGACTCATAAGAGACAGTGCGAAATAGTTTGGCATCGTCCGCGTAACACAGAATCTTAGCGCTGGACAGAGGAAGCGAAACATTATTGATGTACAGGATGAAAATAAGCGGACCAAAGATGCTGCCCTCGGGAAGCTCTGTGTTGAGAAAGATATTTTCATGGAAAGAGTTCCTCGGAATAGATCACGCTGTGTACGACCTGACACGTAGGAGGACAACCAATCGACAAAGCAAGAAGGAAAACCAAGAAAAGACAGCTTGCAGACCAGGATTATGTGATAAATTGTATCGAAAGCATTACTTAAATCAGTTAACACGTAATCCACCTGTTTACCTGACTCAATGATTGGGAGGGAGTAATTAAGGAATTCAAGTAGGTTGGTGGTCGTTGATTTACCCTTAAGGAAGCCATGCTGGAAGGAACCCGTAAAAGGCCTACAGTGAAAGGGAAACCTATTGGGCCAAGGAAGAATTTTACCAATGACACTATTTCAAGTCATGTCATCAGAATGTTGCGTGCCCGAGTTTACAGGTGAGATTAACCTTGGCATGTAATTGGACTAGATAATTTAAGATTAAGAGGTGAAATGTTTTATAACTCGAGGTAGGGTTAGTGTTATAATAAATTTTATGCTACTCTTACCGCTGTTGCTTGGTAGAAACGTTACTTAAAAAATTGTGTCTTAAACATGTTTCATAGCGTCTCCCAAGCTCTGACATACTTTACTGCCAGGGAATGAAACGTCCAATTAGCTTCCTAGGTCAGTCGTCAATAGTAAGTTGTGAACATCTAGTCAATTGTCTGAATGCCAATTGATGGACTACACCTCCTCTTAAACTAAGTCCTATTGGTGTGGGTAATTCTACTGCCATCTTTACCGGAAATTGCCTCTTTAGCAACAATGGTGACGATTTTATACCAATCGCATTCAACGTCTCCTCCATCGATCTTCATCAATCCCAGAGTCTTAAGCGACCTTAAAAACATGCAACTCCCCGTGTGCAATTCTAAGCACTACAGAAAGGAATGTGAGGAAACAGCTCATATATTTCTCCCTTGCAACTGTCATTCACGTCGAAAACGTGCAGCTCCTTAAGACTATTTTCAACCCCAAACGCACGAACGTTTTTGTATCACAATGATTTGAAGGATTGCTTTAGAATTGAGTCAGAATTCAATTCCCCAAGGAAATGAGTTTTCTTATTAAGTTATCTAGTTGAAAATTGAAAACATACGAAAATATTCGATTTCCCCAAAACTTGGCCTGGCAGACAGGTGAAGGTGATTGCATTGTCAAACCACCAAAATATTGCCAAGGGAGTGTTCCGTAATAACGTTAAGAATTGCAATCTAAAACTACACACGGATTACATTACGAATAAGACATGACATTTCTCCGGTTCTTTTGGATTAAGTAAAGCATTAGCGCGACCTCCTTCCTTGCATGAATTTTTTATGATTTCATGAACAAGTCAAGTCAGTACTGCATCGTCTCCGCAGAATGTGTCAATATTCATTTACACCTGAAGCTCTGATTTTAACCCATCTACGGGTTTCATGGTTCATTAACGTTGAAACTTACCGAGAGCTTCACGACAGTACTTGTACGCTCAGTCGACGTCAAGTTAAGTAATTCTCTTGGTCTCCTAAAATTAATCCTTTTTGAGATTAATTGCTTCCGCAAAAGGTAAGATAATAAGGACTCCGAAGTAGTTGAATTTAATCCGTATAAGTGTGCAAGATCCACGTGGAGGAAGAATTGATGGCATTGAGTAATGCAATTTCTAAGGATTGGCAAGTGCAGTGAAATTGGCATTCAGAATTCAATTTGCCTGAGGAGGATGAACGCACAAACCCTTTCAGCGAAAAGGATGAAAGGCAAAATATGTACTCAAAGGCCCTTGGAAAATTTAGGAAAGTGTGCACACGAATGAAGTCATAATTGAGTGGGTATGTAAGCCTCGAACCATCCTTAACTATCACAGGACGATACTTTTTTTACAAGAACAAGTTGGAAAAGTTCTACAAAAGCTTAAGGAGGAAAACTCACAAAGTTTTTTAAACTAGCACTTAAGGCGCTGGCCATCCTTTAATATTCAGCGCTTGAAAAGGAAAAATTCATGACTAAAATTGCTATAATGATTGGTACCAGGATCATCGTAAGTTGCTGGATCGTCAGACACTTTATAGATATCAAACTTTGCCTAGGATCTCAGTGGAATAAAAAACTAAATTGGAAGGTTGAGGAAGTTTCAATCCAAAGATAAAGAGTCGCGGCAATTGTTCTCGTTTTCTTTTTAAATCTATCTTTTCTTCAGACGTCAGAAATTCCTCCAAGAAACTCTGCTGCATTCAAATTAATCAAAGATTTTGTCCTGTTTCTGGAATTGTAATAAAATGCAATATACTTCAGTATTTCATTTTGTTAGTGCAGAAATTTTTTTTTATTTGCAGTGCTTTGTCAGTTCCACTGACAAGATTGAAGGAGGAGTGAAATCAAACAACGGAGGAAAGTAGCCTTTTTTATGTAAAATTTGGCTTCCATCTATGATATTTTGACTTAATAAAACTGTGATAACAGGCACAATAACCAGCAATGATATTAATGTGCCTAACTAACTATTTTACGAATCATCTGGTTCCTTGAACTTTTCGAGTTTCGACCCTCAAAAAAAACGAGAGAGTTCTAAGTTCGAGGTGTACGTATTTTCATATACGACATCGTATAATTTCATCACGCGTAAACCGATTTTAATGATTTTTTCTGTTGGGTAGTGTATGTTCCCCGATTGGTACGATGTCAAAAATGTTGTTGATGGGGTGGGGGTAGGAGGTCGGTGTTGACCCTATCTTCGTAATGCGTGAACCGATTTGAATGATTATCTTTTTGTTGTATAAAGTATGAACCCTCATTGCTACTAATGAAAAAAAGTTGGTCCTGGGTGGCGGAGGCTCTAACTTCGTATCGCGGAGATGGAGTTGGATCAATTAGTTCAGTGGCAAGATCACCACGCCATGGTTCCAGGACCTCAGTCTCCCCGTGCGCTTTTAATTAGAAACTAAGAACCCATTACGTCTCTGGGCTATGGTCTAGCTTGTAGGAATGCAAAAACAAAAACAAAGCATTCAAGTTCCCTTATTACCTTACCCTAATTCGCTTCCGGCCAAAGCCATGCTAACATCTCAGAGGGTTGTCCTCTGGGCTTTTGTTACAACATAACCGTGTGGACTGAATTCAGTCATTCTCTTTTCGATGTATAGAGTATGATCTCCACTAATGCAATTACAAAAATTTATAGCGGGATGATGAAGAGGAGGCGGAACCCAATTTTGTAATGCAGAGACCGATTTGGATAATTCTTTTTTTGTTGTATACTGCTTACCTAACCAAAATCGAAGATACTATATAAAACTACCTAAACATTTAAGCTTACGAGATCATAGGTAAGATGGATTATATGCTTTTGTTGTAGTCGTTTACCTTACCCTATATCCCTTCCGGCCAAAGCCATGCTAACAGCACATAGGGTTGTCCCCTGGGCTTTGGTTACAACGTAAACGCGTGGAGAGAATTTAATCATTCTCTTTTCGACGTATTTCGATGCATAACTTTGTAATGCGTTGACCGATTTGGCTGATTCTTTTTTTTTGTATACTACTTACCTAACCAAAATCGAAGATACTATATAAACTACCTATACGAGATCATAGGTAAGGTGGACTAAATGCTTTTGTTGTAGTCGTTTTGTTTACTTAATTTACACCAATTTCAAAACGTCTTTTGAAAGCGACGGCATTTGTGGTCAATTCGTTCACACATCTTGAAATGATCTACTAGACCTCATTCGGCTGGTTTTAAAATTTGCAGTGCGTGCCCAGATATTAAGCCATGCCATAGGCCGACGTGATCTCTGTAAATTGCGCTGGCCTCCAGCCGTTTTCTGACCATTTTGATCCTTTTAAAAAGGTTTGGATGCTGCTCCACTTTGCTTTCCAAGTTTCACGATGTTTCTGGCTGAATTAGTAGCGTTTTTGACTCAATTGAGAATCTTTATGCGGCCTTCTTTGGCTTTGGCATGTCTTTAATGTAATGTGTATACGGCGTGTTGCAACGTGAATTTGCCGCGGCATGTCCACGTGTAACGCTTAGCTAGCAGCACGTCCTAGCCCGTCGTCCTGGGGTTTGGGTCCGGTATACACACGACGTAATCAAAAAATCGCGTACCGGTGGCGAATGAGGATTGTAGAGTCCCTCCTTCAGGTCTGCCACAAAGGAAAAACAGAGAGAGAGAAGTTCTGTCCTCGGTGTGGGATGGCCGGTGCTCGGGAATAGTGCGGGTGCCCTAAGCCTAATCTCCGGGGTCATCGGCATATCATGCACTCGGGAGTTGTGGAGTCAGACGAAGACTTACCTATGCCTAGGCATAGGCAAGAAAGAGGTTGTGGGTTGTGGGGTGGGAACTTTTATTTTGTTCTCACTTTCCATTTTTTTCTTTATCTTTTATTTTCTTGAAAATTTTTTTTTATTAAATTTTCTATTCTTTTACTTTTTTTATCAAACTTCCCCTTTTATTTTTCTTTCTTTCATTTGTCCTTGCCCTCTTCCCATACCTTGTTCCCATCCTGTCCCTCCCATAGCAAGATAGAGGAAAAAGCTTGGGGGGGGGGCTGAAATTGTCAATGATAATTATTGATTTCGGGTTAATTTGTCCATTTTGTTTTTTTTTTGGCTTTTTTTGCAAACGAAAGAGAAAAAACTTAAACTTACATCGAATGTCGGTATATAATTTTCGTGTGCACTTTAATGCATCACTTTTTTCATTTTATTTTGGCTCCAATTTAAATTCGTTACCTCGCCTTTTCGTCTTTTCTTTGACGCTAGATATTGTCTTTACCTATCAACAGTTTTTTACTCGGTTTATTACGGCGACAGTAGGTTGGTTGCAAAAACAAAAAAATACAATGCTGTCACCTGTTAAGGAGCCAACGGTTGAACCGGCTGGCCGAGGGGCTAAACCTCAACATGCATCAGCTCCCCCCTCCCACACCAACAGTGACGAGGAGCTCCACTGTCAAGTCTTTAAACCACACTTTTGCTCAGGCGAGACTGTCCTCTGACTCCGCCCATGGTGTGACTTACATTTCGAAGCCAGACCTTACGATACCCCCACCTAATTTTCACAGAAATAGGTCGTCCACGGAGCAATCAAGACAAAGCAACAAAGACATCCCACGGCAACTTCTCGTTGCAACACACCTTGCACACATTTCTTTAAGTTCCATCGGAGCCAGTTCAGGACTCGTTTTGCCGGTTATTTATCATTCTGTAAGGCAGACCAAGGCTGATTCAGTGTAATGGTCAAAGGACGCTTCCAAGAACTCCTATAGCAACTGATATGAAGGACTTGATTTGAATGCACAATGGTTGGTTTGCACCGGGTGGGGAGGTTCTCGCCTCCCTCATTCTGAGGCTCAAATAGACCGTTGTATGCCCCCCCCCCCTTTCGGCAATATCCGCTAGGGTACATTTTCGAGCCATCTGATACCCATAACAAATTGTATAATCAATTTGTAACCCAATTCATCTACTTCAAATTGTTCTCAGAAGTCTATTCCCAAAATTTTAAACTTCCTTTGCGTCAAAGCTGGGAATTGGTCGAGAACATGTAAAACGGTCTCGTCCTCCTCTCCGCAGCACATGTACAGACTGGAGTCTACGATTCCTGTTCTCTTTGTATGAGCCATTAATCGCACATGTCCTCTCACGAGGCCTACATAGAGGTTCCACGTGGCTTTATTCATCTTGATTAACTTATTTGATTTCGATGTTTTGCGATTTTCCGAGAAAGCTTTTGTGTGTCTTGCCGGTTGTGATCCCACTCAACTTTACTTATGCCTTCTGATCGCCCATTCCTGGATTTTTTTCCTTCCTGCCTGCGCCAATTCATTTGCTTTTTTATTTGCTGGTATTCTGCAGTACCGCGGAACGTATATTAGGGTTACTTCGTTTTGGTTCTGTAACTCCGCAAGAGACCGCTTACAACGCTCTATTGTTTTGGATTTCACAATGACGCTGGTTAACGACTGTATTAACGCCTGGCTATTTTTGCATATTGCTATTCTTGAGGATCTCACTCCCTTTTCCTTGAGGTTCTCGGCTAATATCTCTCAGGTTTTCTATCGGTGAGATTTCGTACTGAGGAACAGTGGAGGAATATATTTACCTCGCCTCATATCTCCAGGTTTTCTCCTTCGCATTCTCCTCCAAAGCCACAGCCTTCCTCGTTTTTTGAGCCGTCTGTGTATACCACTAAATCCTTCGTATTTTCTTGAATCAGCTAATTGTTGATCCATTCTCTTTTATTTAGTTTATTTCAAAGTCTGTTGCCCGCCCCCCCTACTGCAACATGCTTGGTCAGCCGCTAGCCAAGTGCAAGCTAGAAATTAAACAAGCATTCCTTAAGGTTACTAAAGATAAATGGCGAATGGAACACACTTGCCTAATTACCCGGTAGATCTGGACGACCCTTGACCTAAAGCGGTCAAAAAAGCGAATCTTTCCCAAGCGTAACATTATAGGCAGACATACTGATAGACTTGGCGCGCCCTCAAATGACTTTTGTAGGAGTTGTCAAGATGAGAAAGAAGAGAAAACGATCCCTTATTTTCTCAATCGCCAATCGCAGGAAGCGGTATTTGGGACCGCACTTATTTTAAAGAGTAAGCCAAACTAGGTTCTACTGAAGTCAGAAACCTAGTTCGGTTCTTCAGCCGAACTAGATTCTACTGATGTCAGGGGCCCAGCTCGATTTATCCGGAGCTTCTAATGGTTTTTTTCGGGTATATGATAAGGTTGAGAACTTAGCCACAATGGGCCACTTATCAGAGCAAATAGTTGCCTCTTAGTTCCGTAATCATAGAACAAAAATGAATCAATAGAAAACAATTAAGAATAATTGGCCACAATCATACTAATCCAATCTCGAAAATTAAAATCACTTCTTCCCTCCAATCATAATCACTAAACATGACACGCGCTATAAGTGAAAACAAAAACGAAAATTGAGCTAAACTGAAACTTGTAACAAAAAGAAGTCATTTCTTGTTCCCTCAGTAAACGACCCAAAGTGCACCGCCTCCATTAATTTATTCAACTGTTGCACAGCATAAGCAATTAAAGTGTGCCAAGCAAGTCCCTTAACGAGATGAAATCTCTCAAAAAAAAAAAAAACAAAGACAAATCTTGAAAGTTGCATCTCATCTTCTTCGCTTTCTTACAGTGCATACAATTTTTACCTATGGCCCACCGTTCTGTTTCTTCCTTTGTGCTTATCCCTCCCACCTAATTGTCTCCTTGCTGAGTCGTTCTTTTTAATGGGCGTTCGAAGAAAAAGTGCACAAGTATGACTTTGAAGACATAATGCGATTTAAAGTTTCGAGAAAAATTAATTTTCCCATTGGAACAGAAGTTTCGAGGAAAAAATTTAAGAGCCGCCAGTCTTGCAACTTTTGTTTTGAAATCTTTTTAATTAGTCGTTTTTTGATAAAGACTGCCATTAGACACATGGCAGACGCAAGAAGAAAAGCTGATGTAGGAAGGACGATGATAAAGCGGCGGATATTATATTTTATGAAGGTTTCATGGTTTCCCAGACTATAGAATTTACCTGCAAGATTGCAATCTCTTCTAAAAAAACCTGATTAAGTGTCAGAGAAAAAAGGTTTCAGATATAATCAAACAGAATTCTTGGTGATCTACAATCCTTAAATTCGCCCTGCTCCTTGCCTGAGTATACACTGATAGAAATAATTTGTTTGAACAACTTTTGCTGCAAATGAATTTGTCTGACTTAAAAGAAAACGCTTAGCGCAAATAATATATTTTTTTTTTGTCAAAAGTAAATATTTGCAGCAAAATTTGCGGGAAATCAAGGTTAAATTCAGACGAATTTCATTAAGTGGAAGGAAAGATTCGAATTACAGCTAACAAATATTTCAATAACTTGCGGTAAAGGAAAATTAAATGCCATTTCAGACTAATGCGGGAGGAGATAACCTCTTGAAAAATCCCCCTAACTCCAAGGTTGTAGTAGACCATGCCAATAGAGTTTGCAGTACCCAGGGGTAATGGGGTCGCGAATGGTGTCTCCTTAGGCACTTCTGTAGGAGTGGAGGTGGAGGGTATGGTAGAAATTAACATACCCACAGTACCTACAACACAACAGAAGCAGCATTGGGAAAATTATCTTCTGAATGTTGTGTGGCAGCTATAGAGGCTGGCTTGCTCCGGCTGAAAGTGTTGTAGCTGTCCTGGAAGAAGGTGCCATTGGCAAAATAATAACTAGCACTCCTGCGACGGTGCAGAGACGGTAGACTCTAGCGAGTTGGTTATCTGCGCGGTACACGCACCAGCAGAATATGCAGACCTCCCTTCCGAAGGGTTAGTTGCGGAGGAGGTTACTGGTCCTGGCCCTGGACTAAAGCTTTATGGCCTGGAACTCTTCAATGCCGTGGACTAAGAAGGGGTTAAGGTTGTAATTAACGCATGGACCAAGAAGGAACACTAGCAGTGACCCAGGAAACGGAGGTTTTTGGCGACAGTGGGATAATTGGAAACTCAGTTGCCCCCACTAAGGGAGACTGGGAGGGGGCGAAAAGGGACCCGATTCTATGTGGTCTGTTTCGGCTAATCCCCAGAGAGGTATTTTTAGTGAGTAAGAATCTCACACTACTGGAGGGTACGGGCTGTCCGGTGTCTTTTGAAAGATTTTCACCTCTCCCGTGAAAAAACACCCCCGAAATCAAATAGATCTGCGCCTAATATTTCTCAGGTGTACTCAAGAATTGGATGTGGTAGTAGTGTCTCCCTTTGATTAGCATTACTAATTCTTTGGTAGGACTGACTTAATTTATTTTACCTTCTATATCTCTAGTAACGTTTGGCCAATAAATTAGTCCTCGGGCACGTTTCTTACGTCTCACTATTCCGGGGTGCCACACATGTAACAAATCTAGAATCTCTTCTACCAACGCATTGCCTTTGAATATAAGATCATCAATCAAAAACAATTGAGCTTTTATCTTCCAATATTTCTTAATAATATTTTGAATCTTATGAATATGTTCAGGCCATCCTTTAGTGATTTGATTCATTAGAGTTTGATATCTTCTTTTGCAGCAATGGTAATTTGCTCTAGACGGTTTGATGAAATTGCTATAGATGCTTTAAGCGAGTTTACGTGTACTTATACTTCAGTGTCTCCGTCTTGTTCTGTTTCTGTTTTCTAGAAAGTGCATTAGGGATGGACGATCTCCGAATCGATCTCAAAAGATCGATATTTGAGCCTTCAATTTGCCGATTTTTGAATCGATTTTACGCAGCACCGATTTAGCTCGAATCGATTTATTTATTTCCGATTTCGGTCTATTTAAGAGGCGCTAACATCCTCACATCCGAATATTTTTGCATTTTAGGTTTAATTTTAGGATTCTTATTACAAATGTAATTATTTATTCATCAACGAATATAAAAATGCTAAAGTGTATAAAAAGTACATAAAAAGTAAAATGTATATACATATAATAGATGAAAATTAGTGCGATCAAAAGGGAAATTCAAAAATCGCGACGTCGATGTGATCGGCTCATTTACCCCATAATTGGTGCGGTGAAAAGTTAACTGAAGAAAGTCGTGATTCCTCAGGGAGCGAGCCGGAACCGATATCCCAAAACATGCCAAGAAGAAGAGTCTAAGAGTCCCCAAATGCAGTCGAAAGCAAAAAGGATCCTGGAGTTACGGCGTCTCTATTCAAGCGTATCCAAGTGTCGGAATTCAAGTCTATCAACATAAGGTGGTAATATAAGGGAGTTATTCTAAGAAAGGCCCCGAAGAGCGAACGTAACGAACCTGCGTTGAACAGCTTTAATGCGGTGACCAGACTAGAGAGGCATATTCCAGAATAGGCCTGACAAAAGTGCAATATAAAAATTTTGTAATGTAAGGGTCTTCAAATTCCTTTGACCACCTCTTCACGAAACCCAGAGTCATATTAGCTTTGGTAACTATGGCATCATAATGATCCTCGAAAGAAAATTTGGAATTGAGCCAGATACCTAGGTCCTTAGTCTTTGTAACTCTTGTTAAAGGATAACCCTCTATGGTAAAGCTAAATTGAAAGGGAGATCTTTTTCGTGAGAAACACATAGATGTACACTTTCCGATATTTAGGGGAAGGTCGTTAATGGAACAGCAATTCTGAAAGGCGTCCAAGTCACAATTTAAAAGTAGGCAATCGGCATTGTGTAACGCATTGCGAAATATCTTAGTGTCGTTAGCGTAACAAAGAATATTTGAATGAGACAGAATCGTAGATACATCATTGATATAAGTTATAAATAACAATGGCCCGAAATGGGAGCCCTGCGGTACACCGGAAGTGCTGAAAATAACATCAGACAGCTCCACGAAAAGAAACCCGCTTAGTGCTTTCAGATGAGTATGAATCAATCTAATTTACAAAAACTCGCGGAAACCCGAAAAGGGAGAGTTTGAGAACAAGAATTCTACATATGATTTGTTCTATCGAAAGCTTTGCTGACGTCAGTAAAAATACAGTCAACGTAAGCACGTTCAATTGCCGAAAAAACGAAATTGCTGCAAAAACGGCTTGCAGTGGAAGTATAGAACATCGCAAATAAGTGCCTTAAAAATCTTCAATATACAGCAAAGATTAGCAATTGGTCTATAGTTGGAAATGTCGCAATGTAAAATGTCGTACCAAAAAAGTCGTTAGTATTAGATGAATGCGTTTGTGACCGCTATGAATTTTAATGTTAATTGTGTAGTTTAGTGACTACTGATTTTGTCATCGGTGACTTGTTATGCTTTATTTCTGGTTCAGTGATTCTAGAACGAAAAAGAAACAAGTTATTTAAAGAAAAATCAAAAATAATCGATTTTGAAGATTTGATTCTAAGTTTTTTTTACAAAATGTTTTTTCAAGTAAATTTGATAGCATTATAGCAACTATTGGGAACACCTATCGGACTTGCAAGAATCATCATCAAAGCCAAGGAGCAGGCTTTCCAAATCTCATCTTTCACAATTACTTTTTTTAAATAGTATTCCAGTGGATATTTGGTACACTGTTTGAAATATATGTTTACAATTTAACGTAATAACTTTTTAGGAAGGTTTTAGTCTTCGATTAAGGAACGAGAGGAAAGACTATCTCAAGTAAAAGCCCTATACGTGTGATAAGCATTTTATTTCTTGGCGACTGGACACTTTCGCCTTAACCCATTAACGCTTGAATGACCAAAAAACTTTGATAACTTTCAACGCTATAACTTTTGATGAAAAAGTGATAGAAAAATTTTTTTAACCATGAGTTTTTGTAATTTGAAACCTTCCCTTTCAGATGCCGGGGTCAGAATTTGTCTACAGAATGATCCAAAATAAATATGGACCATTTATTGAAAAAAATGAAATGCTAAATTTTTCGGTTTTTTTTAAAGAACCCAAATCTATGTTACGAAAAAGTGCCAGAAGATCACTGCAACGAGCAGGGTTTTGGTCATCGATAACTGCCCTTCGAAACGCCGTTTGAATATTTGACAAATTCCGCATCACGTCTGAGATATAGACCAGTGATGGCCAAACTCATACTACTTAATGTGAGGAATGCTTAAAAGCTTTAGAACCATTTCGTACTGTTTGTTTAATTTATAACATTAAAATGTTTGGAAAAGGTTGTATATTTCAAGATATTGTATAATTGCTTACAAAACAACTTAAATATGACTTTTTGTAACTTTTGTATGCTTTAACGATTATTAAAGGCAAAAACAGAAAACCAAATACAGCTAAACAGTACATATACGAATTTAAAAGCTTAAAAGCTCACTTGCCCGCGGGCATAGGTTTGGACATCACTGATATAGACGCTCAAAAATAGACAAATGGTTCAAAACTTAAGGAATTTTTTACTCAAAAATTGGTGCATTTTCAGAAAAAATTTCATAGAACAAAATTTGTTAAGAATCATTCAAGGAGTACGTAGGAATTTTTTTTCAGACTTTTTGGACAGAATTTCAGAATTGTTTGGTGCTTAGAATCGTTCAAATGTGTGTAAATTTTTTCAGAATTTTCAAGACAGTTTTGGATATTTTTATAGGTCATTTTTTGAAGAACCCAAAAGTGTGTCCAACAATTAATTATTTAATAAATGTTGCTTTTTTCATGATGGCGCCAAAACTTAGAGGACAACCCTATGATACCTTAACATGGCTTTGAACGGAAGGGAATTAGGGTAAGGGGAATGAGGGGATCCCGATGCATGATGTGTGGTTTCAGGGTTCGAGCCTCGGACTCCCCGTGAGTTTTTAAACACAAAAAATTGAAAATACACTCCAGGAGACAGAGTTGGATCAATGCGTTGAGCCGCACGACCACCATGCCATGGGCCCCGGGTTCGAGACCAGATCTCTCCGTGAGCTTTTATTAAGAAATTAAAATAATCCACTCTGTCTCTGGGCAGTTGTCTAGCTCGCAGCAATGCAAAAAGAAGACTCCAGTTTCCTCACTCCCCTTACCCTAATTCCCTTCCGGCCATAACCATGCAAACGCATCAAAGGGTTGTCCCCTATGATGTGGCCATATCGTATAAAAAAAATCTATGGCTGTTGTCTAGCTCGCAGGGGTTGTCCCCTACGTTTTGGCTCCCTCATGAAAAAGCAACATTTATTAGATACCCATTGTTGCTTAGTCGAGAATTGAAAGCTACAAAGGCTGTGTTCAATTATTTAATAAATTGGTTAACTAATGACCCTATATATTTATATAAAGAAACAGTTACAATTATTTGTAATTTCAAAATATTGAAATAAATTGAAATGTCAAAATAAATTGAATCGATCTGTTCGATCTATGAAGATCGATCTTTTTAAGGCAATTAATCCATCTACGAAATCGAAGAAAGATTACAGATCGATTCATACTAAATCGATTTTATCAGTTCGATCCCCATCCCTAAGGCGCATCAACAATTTGAAGTAACTTACCAGGTTTATGTACTATGCGCAGATCATATGTCTGTAGTGCTAGCATCATTCTATTTGGTCTCGCGGGTACATCAGTAATGACTTTTTGAGAAACAGATACTAGAGGTTTGTGATCAGTTTCCACTTGTGATATGATTTCCGTGGATATACTGGTGAAACTTTTTACATTCATACACTGTAGTGTACAATTCTTTTTCAATTTGAGTGTATCGACTTTGACTGGATGTTAAGGTCTTGGACGCAAAACCTATCGGACGACTATTTTGCAAAAGAACTGCACCTAGCGCAAACTGAGAAGCATCTACAGAGAGTTTAGTGGGTAACTTGTTCTCATAATATGCAAGTACGGGGGGATTTGAAATAATTGTTTGCAAGTATTTAAAACATTGCTCGTGTAAATCACTCCATTACTATAAGGCATTTTTACTTAAAAGATGCCGACAGATTGGGGATTGGAGAGACATATCTTTATTGGAAGGGCTTCAGTAATTTACAAGGCCTAAGAATCGCTGCAGATCCTTGGAAGTTTTTTTGTACAGGAAGTATTTTCTCGTCATCGGGTTGTAATCCATCGTTTGAGAAAATATGACCAAAATATGTTACCTTAGTAAGACCAAAGTGATATTTTCTTTTATTAAATTTCAGATTAGATTCCCTCACTCTATTTAAAACCTGTTTGAAACGATCCTTATATTGCAACTTCGTCTTTCTGTCACAGCGGTTTATTTCAGTAACTACTATTGCTATCGACTTGAAATTTGGAATAGTTTTAAATAACGCTTGCCCAACTTTATTGCACATGAAATAATTTAAAAAAGATTTTTCATTTTTATTGCAAAGGGGACCCAAAGGAGGGTTCCACATTTTTAAGTGGGGTTACTAGGACAAGTGGGATATCATATGAAAGAGCTTCATTTGCACATTATAAGGTATGTTTTCATTTGTCTAAAAAAATACCATCTCTTCCCGCTCCACTCACTTATCAGCGAAGTTTGCAAAGCAAAAAATCTGACGCAATTAGAGTTGATAGAGTTTTAGGTAAATACTACAGTAAAAATAAAACACTTGATGTTTCTAAGTAGCACAGTTTTTAAGAATGCCAAAGTACGGAACCCTCGGCGCGCGAGTCAGACTCGCACTTGACCGGATTTTTTTTTTTTGCAAATTCACGCTCCTGTGAATCTGAATCAATTTAATTGAAAGTTTAAGCAGATGACATGATTTCTTTCACTTTTCTTGAAGGTTTTTTCGAGATTATTAATTTAACCTGTTCCAGGTATTTTTTAGGTGATTAATTGCTTGAAGACAAAGAAAATCTCCAATTTTCAATTATTCTTTTTGTAATTGTTTTGTGGCAATGCGGTCATGTTTAAGTTTTTATACAATTTCCTTTATTTCTTCGCAGCATTCAGTATTATTTTTCAAACAGCATTCTTTCAATTCCAATAATCGATCCAACCCACCTACGGTTAAGTGTCAACTTTTTTGACAAATTAGAATAGTCTTTATTTTCTGCAAACTTTTCACCATATTCTTTAATGCTATATACTCATTTTTTTTACAATGGCCCTTGCTTTCTCTCTTCTCTCGTAAATTATTAATTAAGTATTATTTATTAACGTTATAAACTTATAAATAAGCTTAAACATTATTTAAAATTGTAGTGCTCATACGCCCGCCTATTCTAGTTATTGTTCCTAACCTTTTTATCTAACTAGGGCGATTTACCAAATATCATATGTATCGCAATTATTCATTATTCTTATTCTTATAATTTCACTTTATTCCACTATTATTTTGTCTAAATTAAGGGTGATGATAGATTTACTAATTATACTGGTCTACAAAAAATGGGGTCATGATATTACCTGGGCCGCTGGGGGTCATTTCCGATTTGATTTGCTGCGTAGAATCCGAATCAGAGAACAGAATTGGGCCATCAGGTCAGGATTTTAAGATATTTGAGGTTATGTACTCGACAAATTCTTTTTTGGCTACTTTTGAGGATTTGTGTAGAATACACAAAATTTGTTTGGTTTTTTTTTTCTAATTGCATCATTTACTGCTACTCTTACCCTTTAAAATAAGCTGCTGAGCGGTTACCTACGATTTTTTTATTGCAAAGATACGTCCATTTTAAATTCTGAAGTTCATATTTCATATAAATATAATATATCTATTTATATAAACAAAAGATATTCTATATATACAGACGTGTGCACAAAAATAGGTGTGTAATAAAAATGTCACATATTTTTAGTATTAGACAATAAAAGTTACAAAAGTTTTTTGATGATATCAAAGGCAATAATATAAATATAAAACTTTTATCGAGAGATCAACAAAAAGTACAACTTCATTTCTTGAAAATAAGGACGAATATTTAAAGCTACCAGAAGATTTGTGCAAAAAAATAGGTGTGTAGTTCAATCAGGTGAAATTTTATTACACACCTATTTTTTTGCACACGTCTGTATATCTAAATATCTAAATTATAATAATTCCAAAGCATAAGGTGGTGCCCTATGATGTTAGTGATGCCCTATAAAAGTCAGTTTTGGCGGAAAAGGAAATAAGACTAAGAGAAATAAGTTAATAGGTTTTGAGTGAAGGAAGTGACGAAGTACATCTCCTTTAAAAGTTTCAGGCTCATAATGACGGGAGAAAAATCAAAGATTGTAAACTTTTCCACATGCGTGTGGTTGTTCTTAGGAATTGTTCTCGAAATTTGACAGTTCGACCAAATTCGAACTTAAAGCTTGAACTTTCTTCGATCGAGCGTTCTAATGTGTCTACAAGGAACCAGGCTAGCAATTTCGTTCGAACAATGGCAATAGTGATAGAAGAAAGAAAGACATGCCATCGATGCTTCAAAGAGTACTCTTGTTAGAGGTTATGGAACCGCCAATAAGTTTTATAGCCTTTCTTTGAACTTTACCTAACTCGGACGTGGATCAGCACCAAGTCAAATTGAGTATTTCATCTTGTAACAATCCCAAACACTTGATCGCAATTTTTGCGACTGCAAATATATGATCAGTTAAGAATTAATATAGAATTCAATCCTAAAAGTAATATCCATCAATTTTTTAATATCAAAATTACGGCAAAACTTTATTATTCGGAATAATGTATTTTTTATAATTAGAATTTTTACCTTTTGTAATATAATATAAGGAATTTTATTCGTGAATCAATTTATTTTTAATCGTAAATTTTCACAATTTTTATTCACTTCACTGATTAATTCGTTTCATAATTTTCTTTACACGTTTCACCTTACTTATTTAAGCTTATGATTTCACTGGTTAAACATATAACTACCTCTTCTCAGTGTTACAAGTAATCTTTTTGCAGTCTAAATCACGACTTAAACTAACCAGGCTGCTACTCAGCCCTATTTATAGTACTCAGTTTAATTCTAGAAGCGTCTGTACCTTAATTCTAGATGTTTCCGCTTCATACATTCATAATCGGTTCGAGTCGTCCTTGACTTTCTACGTTTGATGTTTCCTTGCCTTGATTTCTGGCCACCTGGGGCATGAGCCTTACAAGATTCAATACTTCCATTTTCGTGGCCTACCTTACAATATTGAATTACAAAGATTTCTGTAAACAAAGACGAATTCGTAGGAGGATCGGAGGAGGAAGCGGGTGGCAATTGCACCCTTTGTCCTCCTCTTTCGAAGCCGTGTCTAATGACCGACATGAGCATACGAGAACCTAATGGGGACCTATTCAATTGGAAACAAATTCAGTTGGTTATAGAAGCAATCGACTCTTATATAACGAAAATTCGAAAAAATAATTCAAATTGTTTCGATACCGAGACATCGGGGTTTCCTTAATCGGATAGAATAGTCAGGGCAACACTTAGCAAAAATCAGTAGATCAATTGATCCCACTTGCAGTTTCTAGAAGAGGACATCACTTCACGTCTCGTGCTAGTGCCCATGGGGCACCCCTCTGGATCTCACTGAGTTAGAGAGTCGTTCACTCCACGAGATGTTGTGCCTTTTCAAAGCTACCAGCTTGACTAAAAGAGTAGGAAGGGGTAGCACAGAAGGCCTCACTGACCGCGGGATTTTAGCACCTCACTTCTCGATTTTAAACATATGTTAACATCCTCTCTACATTTTTTCTTTCACTACATATCCATTTAAATTTTTCTATTCTCCATTTCCAATTTTTCTATTCTCACTTTAATTTATTACACTTTTTTCCTCTTACTTTTTTTCCTTTATTAATTCACAAGCAGGCCTTTTGTCCTTTTTTTTGGCTCACCATCCTCGGCGCTTGTTCTTCTGCCGTTTCCTTTAATTTCAGTACTCTCTTTCATTTCCCAATTACCAATTTTTGCTCTTCATTGTTTTTATGACTGTATGACTCCCATCCCTGCTTTTTCTCTTTTCGGTTCCTGTTCCTCATTTTCCTTTCCTACTATTCCCTTTCTACTTCTTCGTTTGCTTTTTCTTCTTCCTTTTTGTTCTCTGCTTTTTTTTTTTATACGATGTGGCCAAATCCTAGGGGACAACCCTTTGATGCGTTAGCATGGTTTTGGCCGGAAGGGAATTAGGGTAAAGGAAGTGAGGAAACTTGAATATCTTGTTTTTGCATTGCTGCGAGCTAGACAACAGCCCAGATACGGAGTGGATTATTTTAATTTCTTAATAAAAGCTCACGGGGTCATTAGGTCGCGAACCCGGGACCCATGGCATGTTGGGCTTGCCACTCAACGTATTGATCCAACTCCGTCTCTCTTGCTCTATACTTTCTTGTTCCTCTACTGTTCTTCTTTTTTTTACATTTTATTTCTTCCTGTTTATTGTCTCTGTTCTTTGTTATTGCCTTTCAACGCTTTCTGTTATTCTGAGCAGTGTCACTGTCGACGTTATATCCATCCCATTACCGTTGGAAAACGCAAAGGTGTTGGGAATTATATGTTAATAACAATAAAGGGATAGGCTTAATCAATTTAGCATCAAAACGACCTTATGACTGCAAAACAAATCACAAACAAACTACATGGTCATGTTCATGGTCATCCGATCCTTTGTAATTTTAAAAACACCTTTCTGAAGAAAATCCCTTGCTTGTACAAAAATATTGACATACACATCATTATTGCCAATTCTATAAATTTAACTCAAATCCTTTTGGGTTCTAGGTAAAAAAGGATTAAGGGTATTTTGCAGAGAAAACAAAAATAACAATAAGCACCCGTGTTCCCACATTTTACAAGGGACTTTTGCGTTTTAACTCCGGTAAATTGGGTTCACGGAAAAATGGAGTTGTTTGACTTTGAACACAATAAATTGGTTGGAAACAGAAATATGTTTTACATATTTTGCATGTACAACTTTTGAAAGATTTTTCATTTTCCGTGAAATTTATTATCAAATACCTTAACTTTTTATTTACAGGGGTAACGCTCGAAAGGCAATTTTATGTTGAGAGTGCAATTATTTGCTGAAAAGCAACCACTGGAGGATATGCTCGAACTTCGCTCCACTCGAGAATATACGCATACACTTATGTACACTAAGTATTTGCTATAGTATCCAATCACGATACATTTTTTGTTATCGAATTTTTACTATTATATTTTGATTGCTTGTTGGATTAAAAAATTTTCTTCCAGTGACTACTTTGCTTTTATCGTTTCATATGCCTTTATGACATGGGCAAAATGAGCAATTGAAATGTTAAAAAGGAAGTAGGAACATGGTTATTTGGCGAGCACATCCGGAAACTACTGAGGATGACATTGCTGCCCACATATCATCTCACTTAGGTAGCTCTACAGCATGCACAAGGATCACCTCTTCACGAAGACGCGGCGGTTGTGCCTTTTCAGCATCGTTCAAGATTCTTGTGCCTGAGCAATTGTTTAGCGCCGTTGTATCACCTGATATCTGGCCAATCGACTGTATTGTTCGGAAATCTGTTCCGTTTCCTCGATCTGAAACTACTGTCACTTCTAAACACTCTGTAGCGAATTATCGCTCTACTATGTCAATATAACAGATCTTCGTTCAAAATTGACTCGCCTATTCATAGTTTCGACAGTTTCTTGCTTCGACGTGACCTGCTTGACTGAAACCTCTTGCTCCTATTCGGAGTTATTTATTTAATCTCTCAACTCGTTGCGGTATTGGAAAACCTCGAACTATAGATCAATTGATAATTTTCAAAGTATATCCAAGATTTTTTAGGTACTTATTTGCGATGTTCTATACTTCTACTGCAAGCCGTTTCAACATGGCTTCATAAGAGGTAAAACAACTACCACCAATTTATTGGAATTTTCAAATTTTTGTATCTTTTTTTGAAGGTTGTAAGCAAGTTGACTGTATTTTTTTATAACTTCAGCAAAGCTTTCTATAGAATAAATAATAGAATTCTTGTTCTCAAACTCTCCCTTCTCGAGCTTCCGTGGGTTCTTGTAAATTGGATTCATTCGTAATTATCTGAACGCACTCAGCGGGTTTCTTTTCGTGGAGCTCTGTCTAATGTTATTTTCAACACTTTTTATACTTTGTTATTTATAATTTATATCAATGATGCATATTCTGTCTCACTCAAATATTCTTTGTTATGCCGATTACGCTAAGTTATTTCGTACTGTGTCAGACAATGCCGATTGCCTACTTTTAAATTCTGAATTGGTGTTAAATTAACGACCTTCCTCTAAATATCGGCAAGTGTACATCTATGTCTCTCTCACGAAAAAGATTTCCCTTCCAATTTAACTTCACCATAGAGGGTTGTCCTTTAACAAGAGTTATAAAGGCTAAGGACCTAGGTATCTGGATTAATTCCCAAACTATCTTTCGAGGATCATTTTGATGCCATAGTCACCAAGGCTTCGTGAAGAGGTGGTCAAAGGAATTTGATGACCCTTACATTACAAAGCTTTAAATTGCACTTTTCTGAGGCCTATTCTGGAATATGCCTCTCCAGTCTGATCGCCGCACGCCCT
The DNA here is from genome assembly GCA_964036015.1 of Leptarthrus brevirostris. NCBI lineage: Eukaryota > Metazoa > Arthropoda > Insecta > Diptera > Asilidae > Leptarthrus > Leptarthrus brevirostris. The sequence goes on from OZ038373.1 coordinate 17,047,736, forward strand.
CTTTTAGGAAATAATTAATAGCAGCTTCTTCTATCGGACCCTGGTGGTTTTCCAGAATTTGTTCCATAATAACAGCGTCGGAGGTTGGTGCGGCGTACGGGCATGTCACGTCCAAAATATGTCCATCCCCGCAGATTAGTAGAAATGGTTTTACTAAATTGCAATACTTATGCAAACTGTAGCTAAGTCTTTGAAAAAAAAAAACCAGCTTTTTTGAATAAAATGTAGCTAACAGTCGCACATCAAAATGGCTCTTGGCGATTCATTTCCCAAATATATAGTTTGGTAGAATCCTGTTTCTCTGTATTCTCTGATACGATCTAACCCCAAATGCAGAGGAACAAAATCGTTGAAAAGACAACGTCTGGATAAGTGAACTTTTCTGTCTATAGATTTCCCAGACTTATTGAAACCGTACCTAGTCGTACACTAGGCTCTCTAGTTCTTGTTTTGCTCAAATATATATCCAAATCTTCTCGCGAAGAACTAGATCTACGATGCCAGCTCGGTATTTGTTCATATAAATGGTTGAACTGTACATGATTCAAACCGGTCCAGAAATGTAGATCTTCTGCTGTTATTTCATTTATATTGTTGAAATCAGTGAAACATCTCTGTTCAAGCGCCTAGGTATATAGTGGCATGTCTTTCAAGGAGGTACTCATTAAATTATCAAATTCGTACAAGCTCGGGTATGTGCAATCGGTGGTAGGTAGCTCAAAAATAGACCTTAATGCTATTAAGAATTTGGCGGAGCTGTATATTATTTCAATTGTTCATTATACAACGCCGTGATGTTTTAGCTACCCGAGAGAATCCTGGAACAGGGAATGCGGCAATTTGAGGGTCGCGGAGGTTCTTGACGCTCACCACGACTTAATGACTGGTCGGTCGTCCTGTGCGAATAAACGTGGCATATTGCTCTCGACCCATCAAAGGCTATCTGTAACAATAAACGATTTTTAAATGAATAACCCCTGTTGTGTGGGCTGAATAAAAGCATATTATCGGAAAAGCTTTCACGAAACATTTGGCATATAACAAACGAACGCGTTTTCGTCCTTACAGAAAACTGTTATCGGAATAACAACTATAAAAATATGTAGATATGGATTGAACTAGTATTTATTTCACGTCTCGTCGGCGCAGCGGTGGCACAGATCCGAGGAGTGAGTAGGAAACAGTTCGTTCCATAACTTTATTCTCGTTCACCATTAGGTATCCTTCTGAAAAATTAACTCTATTTATACGCTGCTTAGGATCAAACTGTACTCATAATGATCCCGAAAGCATTTTCAAAAAAACTGGTTACTTTTCGCTGCCTTGTAAAATGAAACCGAGTTACAGGGTGATTCATAAATTTCAGTTTTTCATGGTATGCACATATTTTTATCTTTTGATCTGCCCAATACAGCGACATTAAACAACGCTAAAGAACTACTATCCCAATGACCTTTCCAAAACTGTCAACAATGTTGATCTAACTCCTACCATTGCAGGTACAGTCACTTCCAAAAGTGAAACAAATTATAAAACTGCATCCTTAGAAATCCCTGACTACCTAATTATTTTATTGCACTTTAGGTAGGAAATACTTTAAATTGAAAACATTTTTTAAGATAAAGAGTGGAAAATGTTTGTTTTGGGTGCACAGGTAATCAGTTTTAATTACTGCTGCAAAAAAGTTATAAAAATTTTCCTGTAATTTTGTTTTATTGCCGATATTAACTTGTATTAGTCAGAATTCATACCCTTGTATCCTGGCGTTCTTTTACTCGTACCTGCTGGAAATTTTGCTATGAAAAGGGGTCAGTCAGCAAAAATACCTATCATGGTTTAAAAACAAATCAATAAGTACAGGTGTTTTTAAGCAAGAATTATTAAAAAGTGGTGGAATTTACATTTGAGGAATACGCAGATATTATTTACATTTATGGTGTAGTAGACGGAAACGAGAAAGCGGCTGTACTTTGATATCAAAGGAGATTTCTTTATCGGCGAGCACCCCAAAGAGGAGTTTTTACACGGACTTTCCAAAGGTTAAGAGAAACAGGAAGTGTAACTTCACACGACACGGAGACACGACCCGATCGAGACGAGCACGAGACTAGTCGCAAGACGATTACGAGTGTCTTCATCTAGGGTTTGGAGGGTTATTAATAGAGAGAGATTACATCCATATCACCATCATCCAGTCCAAGTACTTACTGGAAGGAGATTCTGAGAGAAGACTGGAATTCAGCACTTTGGTGATTACACTTCCAGATCTAATAGAGGGCATCCTTGTGTATAATCTTAGGGAAATGTTTCACCAACACGATGGAGTACCAGCGCATATGGCTAACATTGTGAAGGTAATACTAAGTGAACAATTTCCTAACCGCTGGATTGGACCAGGTGCTCCGATTCCTTGGCCTGCTAGATCTCCAGACCTTACCCCATTGGACTTTTTTTTGATAGGGAACAAAAAATGATTTAGTCATTTTTATGATCGTAGATCCGAAAGGAATCTTATTTGACGGCATTACCAGGAGCTATAGTTCATATACTCTAAAAATAAATTTATACCTTCGTAGAAACTAATAGGCTTAGCAAAAATGTGTGCCAGATTTTAGGTATATTAAATGCCGCCGTTCGACTTGCAGCCGCATCTCAGTGGTCCAGTATTAGAGTTGTGCACTCTTCAATTCTGGACTCCTTTTCGCTCCAAGTGGGGCAGCTTGATTACACCACTCCTAGCTGCTCCTTTGTCAAGCGGTTCAGATCGACGATCCCAACCAGGCTTGACTGGGATGGTGACACAATTCCCTGTGGGATCTCCGTTCAGATTTACACGGACGGTTCAAAACTACAGGCCAAAGTGGGGGTGGGGTTTTCTCAGAAGCACTGAACATCAGTAACGAAGTTCCTGTAAAAGATATATGTATCCTTACAGATAGCCAGGCTGCTTTGATATCCCTTGATTCTGTCCTATCGACGTCTAGGACTGTCGCTGTCGCTCACACTTAAATGAGTTGGCTGAGCGATACAAAAATCACCTGTGCTGGGTCCCGGTGCACAGGGATATTCCAGGAAACTACGCGGCAGACGAGCTGGCTTAACGTGGTACCACCCTGGAGATCCAGCCGGATAAGACTACTTGTGGTAGGCCTCTGGCCGCCTGCAAGCTGTTGCTTGGCACGAGGGCAATCAACCTAGCGAACCTTAGATGGGAAAACGACACTACGTGTCATTTGTCCAGACAAATCTGGCCTAAGCTGGATCTTAGGCGCTCTAAGTGTCTGATTTCGAGGGGCAGATCAAACCTTGGTATAATTACTGGGGTTATCACAGGTCATTGCCCTATTGGCTTACATGCGAAGAGACTGGGCATCTTCTCAAACGACTTCTGCAGAAGCTGTATGGACGAGGAGGAGGAGGAAACTATTTTCCACTTCCTTTGCCGGTGCCCTGCACTATCACGCAGGCGGAAGTCTTTCTTGGGTGACTAATCTCTCGATAGTCTTGGCGATCTGGAGGCGACTGACGCTGCAGATCTCTGGCGCTTCATCGATAGCTCCGGATGGTGCCAGTGAGGAGGTGGTGGAAATTATTGGATTCCCGTGGCATCACAATGGGCCTAGTGAGGTCTAAGTGTGTCCTTCAGGACGGCCACACGAACCTAACCTAACCTAGGTATATTAAAATTTTAACAAACAGAAAAATCTTATTACTGAACACGGAAGTAAATGTGCTTCGTACAATTTCCGATTTTCCGCTTTTTGTAATTTCGCTATGCGGCAAAAATCCTGCCTTCAATTATTCAGTGGGCTATTGAAATAGAATGAATATGCTTGCAATGCAATTTTCCGCTAAAAATCTGACGATCTAATCTAGTGAAGCATCGCATAGAGCGGATGGAGCACACATTTTAATTATTTCGCCGTAATTAATGTGTGTCCAGATAGGACCAGGTATGCCGCATAATGGATTTATTCCCGTCTCGTAGCTCTGATTGTAATGCAAATTCAATAAAAACATTTTGGCCATTATTGCATGCAATTCCGGGACTTGGTCGTCCTAACCCACGAGTTATGTACACACGGTGTAACTTCAGCACTACATTTGTCGCTAATGCAGGTTTGGGTTAAGCTCATTAAGCTCGGAATTCAGGGACTATTTCGCATCCTAAATTATTCCCGAATGCTATTTTTGTTTAATTTTGACGATGTTGTTATAATTATTGTTCTGAGCTGGTATCAATTTTTCCTGGATCGAATTTTCCGCATTACCAGTTTATCAAAGTTCATTTGTTGTTTGGGGCACAGATTGCGATTTGATCAGAATAGAGACACGGCTGCAGATAGCATTCGAATGATTACATTTTAATGGAGTCCGCGTTTAGGCACAGACAATTCCATTGTCAAAGTTTCATTTCCGCTTGAATTTTATCATTTAGTTGCAGGTGTAACATCTTGTGGTATTCGGTGTAGATGGAGTTTAAAACAGGCGTACTCGTATCCCCTGGAATATTTTTGTTAGAGAATGTAACCAGCTACTGTATGCCCGTTTTCAGATAATAAACAAAATATTTATTCTCTTGGGTAAATCTTCTTGAATTTGAGAAACTATAGCCAATTTCTGTTATAGAAAACTAAGCGGGGAAAATCTGCTCTTAGGCGTCCATTAAAATCAAGGGATTTCACGAGGTCAACCAAAAGACGATATTCCTTTTATTTTTACTTCAGAAAATTTATAATCATCGTCAACATCAGCATTGACAAATCGTGTAATGGCACTGGATCCTACTCCACATCTTTTGAAATTCTCGTTCTGGATGCTTTGCTTCGAGGAGATCTGCCCTACTGGAGCCATTGTTCGCGAGTTTATCCTGTTTCACTCATCAGCGAGGTCTCTTTCTACTACGCAAACGTGACTAGGTTTCGCTCCAAGACAACTAGCCTCTACAGTCAATTCATGTTTCGGCGTGGTCTGCTTGACCGGAAACCGGCTCTGTGGATCGTTTGCTGATGCTGAACTTTTCGATTCCGAATATATGATTTTTCGAAGTGATCGTCATCTTCGAACAGTGGATGCTCTCAGCGTTATCTTGAACTTGCCTCATAAATGCGTCCTTGTTGCTCCGGGCGCTATTTGGAGATTTCAACCTGCCGACTGTGAATTGGGTGTCTTCTGAAGATGGTGGACTAACTCCTCTTATTTCGTCCACTCCCCTGCATCCTTCATGTTTCAATGACAGCCTTTATTATTATTTATTATTAAGGATTGGATCAAGGACTAACCGCATCCTTTAGTCACTACGACCAATTTGATCTTTTGTGACCTGATCCAGGTTCAGTATTAGGAAGCCCCGTCAATCTTTAGTTCCCTTATCAGACCTAAAATTTTTCTGGGAATGACAGGCTTACTTCTTTTGGTTTGACATAGTGCTCCGATATAGCCAATGACTCCGGTAGATTTTTGGATTTGGTGTTTAGTACCGACCCCAGTAGTACCATTATAAGGCGGTGTTCTGTCCCTTTGCTCTCTGAGACGTTTTATCATCCTGCTCTTCATATTGCGTCTTAGTCTTTGATCCTATGACTGCAGCATCTCCGATCCACAGTAACTTTTGTTTTAATTTTAGATACGCTGACTATTTTATTCTTAATGATTCCTTATTGAATTGTAACTGGTCTAATGTTTTCCACGCTAGGGACATTGATGTCACAGTGAAGGATTTTTATGATAATTTATTTGTTTGTTTCGCAATTCAAGGTCAATTATTTGTGGTCTCCCTTGAGTTGATCACTCACTTAATCTCTAAAATATTTTAAAAGCAAAGCTTGGAAGCGGTTCTACTTGTCAAGGAGCGTGGTCGATTTTAATATTTACTCCAATTTGCGTGACCAATATACCTTAGGTCTTGAATCCTACTACAATACCAATGTTGAGAGAATGTAAGCAGTTTTACGTAGCGATCCTAAACAGTTTTGGAGATTTGTGAATTCTAAACGTAGAACTGACGGATACCCCTCTTCGCTGAAGTTAGAGGATAACAATAGCACTGATCCTTTGTCTATTGCAAATCTTTTTTAGCATTCTTTTTTAAGACTGCTTTTTGTGATAATTGCTGTGATATTAGTTTTAAGGATTTTACTCACTTGACGTCATTTCCGCCGACTTCGCCGACTTTGGTAATGAAAGACCTTTTATTCGATGGCAACGCAATAGCTGATAGCTTTTCGTATGGACCAGATGGTAATTCCTGTTTCTCTGCTGAAGAATTGCATTTCACTTATCCATTTCTTGTGGTGTTTTTCGTAATACTTGGAAATCGCCCATTATTATTCCTCTTCATAAGAAGCGCAGCAAATGCGATGTAGCCAATTATCGACCTTATATAACTTATGCTGCATTACTAAGATTTTTGAGAAGATAGTAAGCCGTATACCAAGGCGAACTGGAGTGTTGCCAGCTCGGTCTTTACATGCAAAGCTATCAAAGATGCAATTTCATCCTTTGAACCATTCAAGTTCCCTGGCACGGATGGCGTGTACTCGGTACTCCTACAGGAGGAATTTGATATTCTTGCGCCGGTGCTGTGCAGAATATACAGGGCGTCCTTTGCACTGGGATACATATCCTCTATCTGCAGGACTGTGAAAATAGCCTTTATTCCGAAGCAAGTCCGTGTCGATTACACACTTGCTAAGGCATACAGGCCTATTAGTCTAACATCGTTCCTGTTAAAAGCGATGGAAAAAGTCACTGATCGGGCGATCAGGGAGAGGTACATTCTCCACTCACCCTTTCACGCCCGCCTACCAAACCGGAAAATCCACTACAACGGCACTCCATGACTTAGTACTCAAGCTGGAGGGACTGGTTAATGGATTTCAGCCTTCTTGGATATAGAAGGCGCTTTTGATAATACATCATTTGATGTGAGTACTCGGGCTCTAAGAAGGAGAGGCGTTGGGACGACCTTCTGTCGATAGATAGATGTGTTGCTCAGGTCTCGAGATCTTACCTTAAGTCTCCTCGACAGGACGATCAGGAACTGCGTCACAAGATGTCCGCAGGGTGGGGTGCTGTCAACCCTTCTATGGTGCCTTGTGATCGATGAGCTACTGGTGCGCCTCGATGAGCGGGGCTTCTTCGCACAGGGCTATCCAGATGACATTGTAGTTGTGATATCCAACGATATGGGGGACAACATTACAAGACAACTCCAGGGGCACTAGATGTAGTTGCAACCTGGTGTAATGAGGTTGACCTCAAGGTCAACCCTAACAAAATGGTCGTCGTTCCGTTCACTAGGAAGAGGAACACGGCGGGTCTGACTGAACCGACCTTCCTGGGCACTGCGCTACTCTTCGAGGATCAGGTAAAGTACTTGGGGGTGATCCTGGATTCCAAGCTATACTGGAACCTGCACCTAGATACAAAGGTGGAAAAAGCTCGGAATCTACACATCGGAAATAATGCCCATGATAACCTATGGAGCGATTACATGGTGACACAGAGCAAAACTTAATGTGGTCAAGACTAGGCTTAGCAGACTGCAACGTATGGCCTGTCATACTGGAGCCATGCGCACCTCGCCGACGGCTACACTCGAAACCGTGCTAAATATCAAAACTCTTCACATAGAGGTTGATATCCTGGCTCTATGTGCAGCCTAAAAACTAAAGGGAGCTGGTCTCCTTGGGGGAAACATAGGTAAGTGCCACACGACAATAAGGGAAATTCTTGAAGCCAAACCTGAGTTTTCCATGGTAGCTGATTAGATACCGGCAAGATTCTCACCATTCCAACCACCCCTAATACGGGTGGAGAATCGTGAAACTTGGACGTTTCCAGCTGTTCGTCCAGGGGAACTAGTATGATATACGGATGGATCCAAGACTGAATCGGGTGTTGGGGCAAGGGTCTCTAGTAACTCCCCTCGATTCAGTTTATCACTGGTCCTGGGAAAGTACACCACAGTATTCCAAGCTCAGATCTTCGCTATACTAACATGTACTTACGAGAACCTAGGAAGAGCTTATAAGAACAAAAGCATCCTAATCTTCTCGGATAGTCAAGCTGCAATCAAAGCAATTGCTTCATTTACCACCAGATCTAAGCTGATGTGGGAATGCCAAAAGAGCCTGGATGAACTGTGTAGAACTAATCAAGGCAACTAGATCTGGGTACCGGGACATCAGGGATACACGGGGAATGAAAAGGCAGATGAACTGGTTAAGAAGGAGTCCAATAAACCTTTCATAGGACCGAAGCCAGTCTGTGGAATACCTCTTCTGCACGGCTAAAAGGCTTATAGCAAACCGTGCAAGTGAGGAGCATAGGTTGTATTGAAACAACATTAAGGGGCACGCTCACTCAAGGAGCCTTATGTCCTCTCCGTCGCCGGGTAGATCCAGGGAGCTCCTCAAGCTGAGCAGGTCGGATGTTAGAACTCTGGCTGAACTGCTTACCGGCCACTGTCAGCTGAGGAAGCACCTGGTAAGAATAGGCAGAGCCATCGACCCCACCTGCAGACTCTGTCTGGAGGATGATGAGACCCAATTACACGTACTATGCGAATGTCCTACAGTGGCCAGGCGCAGATTTAGCCTATTCGGGAAATCAACACTGGTACCGGCTGAATGACTGCCAACTGCGGAAGCTGTTGAACCTCCTCATAGGGACCGGCTTGCTATAAGGAGTTGAGACGGTTAGCACAATAGGCCCCAGTGGCTGCAGCGCTTGAGAACCTCACACCTCCAATTCAATCAATCAAATCAATCAAAAAGCCGTATACTTTATTTTCATTGTAAAACTTTTTTAAGTACTTTTCAGCATTAGAATTTTTTACCTTCTGTATTAAAGGCGACAAGCAGGTTGACTGGATATTTACTGACTTTAGTAAAGCTTTCGACGGAATTACTCCTGCAGTTTTGATTTATAAGTTGTCTTCCGTAGGATTCCCTTCTTTGTACGGTGACTGGGTTCGCTCGTATTTGTCGAATCGCACGCAGAGAGTATAATTTCGTGGTTCCCTTTCCAATATTATATACAATTCCTTTGACGTACCTCAAGGCAGCCACCTTAGTCCACTCTTATTTATTAGTTACATGAACGATGTATCCTTCTCTTTGTCTAATTCGAATATTCTTTTTTATGTAGACGATGATAAGATTTTCCGTGTTGTTTCCTCCACTCGTGGTTGTGAAATTTTAAATTTTGAGTTGGACTCCTTTCATAAGTGGTGTTCCATTAATTACCTTCCTTTTAATATTAGTAAATATACAACTATGTCTTTTTGTCGTAAAAGAATTCAACTGGACTTCAGCTACACATGGGTGTACATTGAAGAGATTTGCAAAACCATTGCCATGGGAGTCTAGTTGAATATTCGTTTCACCTTCGATGACCATATTGATGCGATTGTTACTAAGGCTTATTCGACGCTGAGTTTAGTTAAAAGGTGGGGTAAGGAGTTTAATGACCCTTATATTACGCGGATCCTTTATTGTTCGTTTATTCTTCCAATTCTTGCTGCGTTTGGTCACCATTTTACATTGTACACGTTAATCGCGTTGAGGAAGTCAAGCGTAGGTTTGTTCGATTTGTTCGTCGTGGATTTCCTTGGATCAACCCATTGATATTGCCCCGTTACACAAGTAGACTCAATCCTTTAAAACTTGATTCTCTTGAAGCTCAACGAAGCAAATCTAAAACTGTTTTTGCTTTGGATTGCCTTCATGGTACTATTGAGTCACCTGTCATGTTATCCTCCTTTAGTATCTCAGTTCCACTTCGCTCCTTGAGAAATCGTGATTATTTTAAATACCTAAACACCGTACTAATTATGATAAAATTGATTTTCATTTATCTAAACATTGTGTAATGGCAAATATTCTTTAATATCTCTACTACTGTACATATACCCAAAATTCCAACACATGGACTGTCCTCTTGACAGGCAACTTATCGCAGTTTCTCATAATTTGCTGCATTCATGCAATATAACATAGCCCGTAAATCATCCGACCTAGAATTTATCGCGACACAAAGTATCTATAGTGTACCTTTGTTCCATTGTATATCCAATGTGTCTTCGGAGCACAAAGGAGCAGACTAGCAACTAATCATCTTGAAGCAGTGGGTGGCGTCTTTCATAAGACAAACAAGCGAGGTAAAACGAGGCAAAATCAACAGGAATGGGCAAGGATCTGGCGAAAACGTACGATTTAAATGCAGGACACATCAATGTTCTACTCAAGTTGAACGAACATTCTAAGGTCCTTGTTGGTGGTCCTCTACAAAGAGTACGAGAGACAAGAAGAGGTCACGGAAAGCAGATAAATCTTTGAAATTGGTTTCAAGTTTAAAAGGATCCTGTAAATTGTTCGATATTGTGCCAGTTAAGGGCTAGAGGTTAGCAAGTGCCTCCTCTGTGAGCTTAATTGCTCCAATTGACCTGTATACTGAGGGACTTAATGTAAAACCGGGGGGATTTCGCCAGAAAGGACTCACGCTCATTTATTATTTTGTAACTAGATTCACAGCTGGCGGGCAGTTTATGGATGCCACATTGTGCTCGCACTAGTAATTTCTGGTGTAAAACAAAATTCTGTTTATTTACGTGTCCTATAGAAACTTGGGTCCGAGTTAGTTAATTGCTGCATTCAATGAGATAACGAAGGACTTCCCACAGATGTGGTAAGTTCCGTCACAAATTATTAGGTTATTGCGGAAAGCATGATGTTCAAATTGGACAAAAAGAATAATATATTATGAAGTGAACGGAAATTGTATTGCTCATGATGGCAAGAGTTTCAAGGAAAGAAATTCTGCCCATCGCTAGTTACAACTTTTCCCATCTTTCAGGCAGAGCTCGAATACCGTTACGGTGAAAGTGTTCATCTTTTCAGGTTATCCACGAATCAAGCCATTTTTTGATGTCTTCATATTAGTGAAACTGCTGATTAGCCAGACCATGTGCCATCGAACGGAACAACTAATAATCGGACGGCGCAATATCTGGGGAATATGGCGGGTGGGCCAGGACTTCCCATTTCAGCGTGTCCAGGTAGGTTTTGACCGATTTGGCAACGTGAGACCGAGCGTTGTCATGCTGCAGAATTAATTTTTCGTGCCTCTGATCATATTGTAGCCGTTTTTCGCACAATGCTCGGCTCAATCGCATCAATTGAAGTCGATACCGTTCTCCAGTGATGGTCTCGTTCGGTTTCAACAGCTCATAATAAATAACACCGACCTGGTCCCACCAAATACACAGCATAACCTTCGCAGCGTGAATATTCGGACGAGCCGACGACGTAAAAGCATGACCGGGCAGTCCCCATGACTTTCTTTTCTTTGGGTTCCTGTAATGAATCCATTTTTCATCACCGGTCATGATGCGATAAAGAAAACCCTTCCTTTTTTGGCAGTTGTTCATAGGTAAAAAAACGACGCTCAACGTCCCTTGGCTTCAAATCATAAGGAACTCAAGTTCCTTACTTGTGAATCATTCCCAACGCATGCAATCGCTTGGAGATGGCTTGGCGCGTAACTACTAATGCTGAAGCAAGCTCTTCTTGCGTTTTCAGCGTCTTTGAAGGTTTTCGGCCTCCCTTCACGCGTACGATCTTCAACATCGAAATCACTGCCTTTGAAGCGACGGAACAAATCACGGCACCTTGTTTCACTTAATGTGACAAAACGGATTGTTTACCATATGTCTAAGGTTGTTTCATGACGTGTTGGATATGTCAAAATCGACCAGCACTTACTGCTGGAGCCATCTATTGACAAACAGCGAGAACTTAGTTGCACACCTAATAAATCTCGCAAGGGAGCATGGATGAAAGCCATACAAAAACATAAAGTAAGTCGGTAAACAGGCCCCTGAATGAGATGGTGTTTCTGTTCGATAGGGTACCTTTACCAACCGAGAAGGAGCTTTGGAAGTTGGCAAAAATTAGGTACTCAAATGGACTATGTTATATAAAAGCAGGGTCAGTTCATAAAGCTAAATATGCCCGCTGATATCTATTTTGTTTTTCACTTTTTAGTGTCTTTGTATATACCACTCTAAGAATGCTGCAGAGGTAGTGTTCTAAAGATTGGAAACAAAATTATCCAAATCCGGCAACATATTAAGAAATTAGTCACTTTCGCCCTTTCATACCCTCACCTTAAAAAAATTCGTACCATGGCCCTAGTGCGCCACCGTACTCTACACAGCAAAAGAATCAGAATTATTAAAATCTGTCTATGCCTTACAAAGTTAGGAGCCGCCCCTCCTCTTACCCTCACCATAAGCCACAATTCCTGTCATAATACAAATAGACACTATATGCATTCAGAATCATCTAAATCAGTCCATGCGTTCCAAAATTAGACCACCCCTCCCCTACCCCAATTCACACGTAACTAGGGCTGGACGATCTTCGATTAAGTCTTGAAAGATCGATCTTTGAGTCTTCGATTTGCCAATTTTCGAATCGATTTTACGCGGGACCGATTTAGCTCGAATCGGTTTATTTAATTCCGATTCCGATCTATTTAAGTCGCGCTAAAATTGAACTGGGAAATATTTTTGCATTTGATCTTAAATTTGTGTAATACTCTTACAAATGCTAAATTTCGAACGAAAAAAATCGTAAATGTTAGTTTGTGATCGCCATAATATTTTAGGGCCATCTGTGTTCAGTGACTTCCGCATGATTTTGTCATCGGCGGCTTGTTGTGTAAATCAGAAATAATTGATTTTGGAATCTGCGATTTTTAGTTTTCATGCAAATTCTTTCTTGGTGCGAAGGCACTATCATAGGATTATAACAACTATTGGGGGCACCTATCGGACTTTCAGGAATCATCTTCAGAGCAAAGGAGCAGCCTATTCAAATCTCATCTTTTGCCACTTTGCTCGGTGACAAGGTAAAGACAGGGAGGAACATAAAGTTGTACTGTCAACGATTCAATGGATAACAATTTTCTTTATCTTTTATACAGTGTAACGTGCACGAGGTAGGCCAAGAAAAGGGAAATAGTGAACCGTATAATGCGCATGCCCCCGGTGCCGTAAAAACATAGTTTTGAGAAAAACGCGTTTAAAGTGTTTTTAAATGCACTCAGGTAGTAGAAGTGGCAGCGTAATGATCGGAAAATAATATAGTTAGAATGCTCCGATTATTTTAATTTTTCAACACAATAATTTTAGATATACACCCCGCGCAACAAAAAGAGCCGCACGTGGTTTGCTTTTTCATATCTTCCCGGCTCAATTCGTGCTAAATAGTCTCCAACAACAGCACTCTTCTGCTATGTATTCACTGTGCACAGTTGCATACATACATAGGGTTCGAGACGTTATTAAGGCAAAGGGCGGTACTACAAAGTACTCATTTTTTTTTAAACTCAATTTTAAAACTTTTAAGTTTTGAAAAAACATTTTTTGGTTTAATAAAAATAAAGAGATATTGTTGGCTTACTGTATTTTTAATTTTTTATGAAATAACATTGCATTAAAAATTTGAACAAAATGAAGCATTTTTTGATTTCGAACGAAAAACTAAATTTTTTTTTTTGAAAACAAATTACATATTGCATAAAACATACTTTTTTAATTGGGTTATATGTGAATAATGTAAAATACAGAAAAATTACATAATAAATCGTTGTTATTTAACTTTAAACTTGCGGCTCTTTTTCTTGCACGGGGGTGTATATACTTTTGAAAAATGCAAAAAAAAAATCGATTTTTTTGAAAATTATAAACCAGAATGATCCCTTAATTGTATAGAAAGCATGTTCAAAAGAATTAAGGAGATAATACAAAATCGAGGAGGAATCACGAGGTATTAAGGGGGTATTCCCGTTTTTCACGCGATAATCGTTCATTATTTCAATATAAATTTTAATACATAAAAATAAATACTTACCGGATATGGTTTTACCTTGCGTTTATTGCAGGATCTAAACTTTACAAAGTCTTGGATTTTTAAAAAAAAGTTGAAAATTATTGTTGCTATGAGGGTTTGAAGTTTACCTTTCGCGAATCACACCTTCTCATTCTTGGCAGGATTGCGTCCGTTTGAGTCATCTGAAATTACCTATTGAGGTGTCATTTTACTCAGGAGAAAAGCCGTTACAAGATGAACTACGCTTATCAATATCCAGTTATTCGTTAAAAAATGGCAGCTTATAAAAAAATTTTTTTCTAATTTTTCATTTTTTTTCTTATTTTTTTTATTAAAAATAATAGTTAGTTGTTTTGTATCAACACTATAGTAGTTCATCTTTTTCCTTAAATCATGACGAATAATTTGATATATCGCTCATTAAATTCTGTAAGACCGTTTTCGAGAAATCTTGCCAAAAGAAGTTGAGAAAAGTTGGTTCTGAGAAAATCGCGTTTAAAGTTTTATCTCAGTTTTTACTGCTGAGGATTTCTCGGGGAAGATAGTGGTGGAAATGCGTATCTCTTCAAAACTAAAACAGATACCGCGATAAAATTTAAAACCAAGATTATATGGTCATAGTGGAATAACAAAATGACAAAAAAAAATTTTCGATTTTTTCAAACCGAAAAACTTAATTAAGCTTAGATTAATTTATAATCTATTCATTCCGAAAGTATAAGTGAATAAAAGAATTTTAATTTTTTCTGATTTTGTTCTAAAAATTGTTAAAGATTTTATTAATAAACGAATAGAGTCAACACAGCAACAATTACTTTCATTATGATATTAAAGTAATATTTAAAAGTTAAAGATTTTATTTCTTTTAATCTTAAACTCTTAAATTGACATAAAAGCTCCTATCTCCGATCTAATAAATTTTTTTAGAACGATATTAAAGCATATCTTAAGGATAAGATATAGATCTTCACAATATAATTGTCGTATGGTAAGAGTTCAATTTGAACCTGGTCGGATGCTATGAATTTTTATTACGACAGAAATATTGACGTTGTATTCAATTTGAAAAGTCTTTGATTTGTTGTTGTTTTAGAATAAAAAAAAAGTTGAACCGACTTCACAAAAAGCGCTAAAAAGCATAAAATAATTTTTCATTTTATATCTATTACGACATTTTGAAGTCGGTGCAAATCAAACAAACCAAACAACTACAACAAAAATATTTAATGGTCATTTCTTATGATCCCGTAAGCTGAAAGGTTCAGGTAGTATTATGTATTATTTTCAATTGTGGTTATGTAGTTGTTTTATTTGTTTAATTTGCACCGACTTCAAAATGTCGTAATAGATATAAAATTAAAAATTATTTTATGCTTTTTAGCGCTTTTTGTGAAGTCGGTTCAACTTTTTTTTAAAAAACTATTTTATTTTTCACTTTTTAGTGTCTTCTTCTCTATACAACGAAGAAAGAACCATCCAAATCGGTCCACGCGTTAAAAGTTAGTTTTAACCCCCTACCTCACCCCCATTCCACTAAACTTTTTTTCTCATGGTATCAATCAAGGTCGACGCGTTACGAAGTTACTACCCCTCCCCCTCCCCACCTCCACCATAGGACCAAATTATTCTCCTATTAGCAATGGGGGATCACACTCTATACAACAGCAAAAGAACCGTACAAATCAATCCACGCGTTACAAAGTTAGGTTCCACCCCCCCCCCCCCCTTCTCCCACCTCCACCCCAGCAACATTTGTTTTCTCGTAGTATTAACCAAGGATCATATTCTATCCAATAGAAGAAGAATTATCCAAATCTCTCCACGCGTTACGAAGTTAGACTACCCCTCCCCCCACCCACACCTTTCATCCTAGGACCAATTTATTCTCCTATTAGGAATGGGGGATCATACTCTATACAACAGAAAAAAAACCATCGAAATCGGACCACGCGCTACAAAGTTAGGTTCCACCCCCACCCCCCATCCCCCCAAAATTGTTTTCACCTGTTATCAACTACGGAACATACTCTACCCAACAGAAAAAGAATTATCCACATCGGTTCACGCGTTACAAAGTTAGACTACCCCTCCCCCCATCCTAGGCCAAATTTTTTTCTCCTATTAGTAATGGGGGATCATACTCTGTACAACAAAAAAAAGAACCATCCAAATCGGACCACGCGTTACAAAGTTAGGTTTCACCCCCACCCCCACCCTACCAAAAATTTTTTTGACATGGTACCAATCGGTGAACATACTCTACCCAACAAAAGAAGAATCATCAAAATCGGTCGACGCGTTACGAAGTTATGCCCGGTCAGACATAAAAAAAAAAAAAAAAATTTTTTAAAATAAAAAAAATACGCGTCGAACTTAGAACCTCTTTGTTTTTGGGAAGTCGGTTAAAAATGGCCGAGACTGTTTAAAGTGCTGTGCGACAACTTTACGTTATTTAATGATAAAAAGGACTTACCCTTTAGGAGCATATTTCACTCAGTTTTTCTTAAAAAAAACTTTAAATAATAGTTTGAACTCGGTGTTTTCGCTGCAGCTAACAAAGCTCAGACGAGAAGCTTAATCGTCCTTATTCTTCAGCTTAAGATTTTAATTATTTGTAATTTCAAAATGTTGAAATTAATTGAATCAATCTGTACGATCTATTGATATCGATCTTTTTAAGGCGATTAATCGATCTACAAAATCGGAAAAAGTTTACAGGTTGATCTCTATTGAATCGATTTTCTCAGTTCGATCTCCATCTCTACGCATGACGAAGTTAGACTACCCTTCCCCCTCCCTAGCCAATCCTAGGACCACCCTTATCCCATTGTTAGCAATGGAGGATCATACTCTATACAACAAAAAAAAGAGTTATCCAAATCGGTCTAGGCTTTACAAAGTTAGGGTTCACCCCACCAAAAATGCTTTTGACATGGTACCAATCGGGACCATACTCTACCCAACAAAAAAAAGAATCATCCAAATCGGTCCACGCGTAACGAAATTATGCCCAGTCATACATAAAAAGTTTAAAAAAATACATGTCAAACTTAAAACCTTGTTGTTTTTGGGAAGTCGGTTAAAAAAGAAATCAGATGTATTAAATGTTCGCTTTAAAATATCTCAAAAATGGACTTTTTTTACTATCACCCAGTTGATCCCCCTTAAGTAGAACAACACGAATGTGGCACAGTCTATTTTTCAATTCAATTGTAATGTAGGGCTTTTATTAAACATGATACTATTATTGATTAATTAAAACTGACTTTTACTTATTTGACGGGCTGAGAGTAAAAGAGAGACCTATTTATAAGGGTCGGGAAAAAGTGGCTTAGAAAATGTTCCGCGCAAAAACGAATCGCGTGAGATTCCGGGAAAAAACGAATCGTAGAAGATTTCCGGGCAAAAACGACTAACTACTTAACTGCATTAACTTTGCATTACTTTTTGTAGTTAAATCGTTTTTGCCCGGAAATTTTCTACGATTCGTTTTTGTCCCGAATCTCACGCGATTCGTTTTTGCGCGGAACATTTTCTAAGCCACTTTTTCCCGACCCTTATAAATAGGTCACTTTTACTCCCAGCCCGTCATTTCCAGCTCTATATATTTTTTCGGCTTATTAGGCCAGTTTCAAGGGAGTCAAATATAAATAGTTTTAAATAAATTTATTTTTCCTTTGTCGTGCGAGACTCAGACGCGAAATGTAAATCGCCACTTTCTTCATTCAACCCCGTAACCCATATCGCTTATGTACTATAATATCATAAAGCATTCCCTAATCCTACGTATCATTGTAAAAATAAGTTAATATTTCACTAAACCAACTTATTTACAAAATTCAAATTACCAAATATAAAACGTATTTCGCGGAGTGTAAATAATAGAAAAATGTGTTTTTAAGCTTACCTTACAGGTGTTATTTTAATATTCTCTATTAATGCTGCAATGATGATGATCCTTAAAGTTTTTTTCTCCACTGACGCATAACAAATGAAAATGCAATATTCGCGGGTTCTTCTCTTGAAAACCTTTCAGGTCTTTGCGGATTTGGTTTTAAAAGTGTTTCATCGTTTCGTTTTAGATGTGACACCAAAAAGTGTCCACTGAAACAAAAAATTAATTTTAAAAAGAGCAATTAACAAAAAATATCGCCACTCACCAGAAAATGTAATTGAAGCAGAGTAATAATTCTAAACTGAAGAATTTAATCTTAAAGTTTGCTGAAAACAGAACGGCTCAGTTTTAAAAGCTATCCAATGATATAATGGCTGAAGAAACATCTCCGAACTGAAAATTTTCAAATGTTATAGTTGTCAGGTAGATTGCATTACCATCACTTATTCAGGTAGGAAGTTCAGCTGCCATTTAATATTCGTTTGCAAATACCTTCAGAAGAATAAAGGTAACCCCAACGTTTAGTTCACATTAACCCTATCCTACTATGAGGGTAGTCTACTTGGGGGGCCCATAGATAAATCAAAGTTTTAAATAAATAAAAAAATAAATATTTAAAATTCTTCTGTCGAAATAAAATATCCCATTTTCAGTCTTCAACATATTTTCATTATTTTTATTCGAATAAACTCAATATTTTTTTTACAAATTTCTTCTTTTTTTTCTTCAATTTATTTATACATGCAATAATAAATTTTTTACAAAAAAGTTAAAGTAAAATTTGGCAACATTGAAAAACAAAATTTGCCTTAATAAAATATTATCGTCATGATACTAACTATAGATGTACGAGTTAAAGGTATTTTTTTTCGATATTTCTAGATTTCTATGTGACTAACAATTTTTTTTTATACATACACAAAGTATTAGTAGGTTTGACTTTAGTTGCTATATTTTCTATACATCTTTGTATGGTGTACAAATTCAGTGATATAGGCTTAGTTTCTTTTCTTGTTCTACTGATATTTTTCCCTTTAAGATAGGTTTCCTAAAAATAAAAATCAAGTTTAAAGTTTAAAACGCCTCGCTATTGCATATTCCAGGCATTGCAAGAAATACAATAAATTCTTAGGTATAAGGCAAAGTGCCTTTATGTTTAAAGAATAGTAGTTTTTAAAGCAAAAAGTAAAATTGATTTCATATGTTTACTTCCGTTGCTTGTCAGGTATGTCAATAGTTCAGCGTTATCTAATTACTATTTAAGGAAAGTTTGACGTCCTTAGTTTCACGGAAAGAAATTTTTGAAATCGTCTGCCATGGGCAGGTTTACTTCTGCAACGTCGAGAATTCCTGGAAGATGACCCTTGCCAAACATTGCCATTACTAAAGAAAATATCGCCAAAGTCAAGAAATCGGGGAGAGTACGATTTCCGTGGCGCCGCCATCTGACAACTGAATTCGATAGATTTCGATGTGCCGAACAAAAGAAAACGAATAAAAAATTTCGATATCTCGCTTAGTTTTTGATATATCGAATTTCTTTATTTTTAAATTAGACTGATGTTTTTTAGCAAAAATCGTCATAATATAGAAAAACAAATTAAAATTTAAATAAAATAACTTTTTTTGAAAAACTTTAAAATATAAATAAAGGCGCGGCCATCGTTATGTACTACTATACAAATATATTCTCTGGCGGGGGGAGGGGGCAGCCCCCCAGTTAATAAAGCATCTAAAAGAACAGAGAATTGAAAACTCTTAAGAATAGGAAGGACAGACTTTGGAAGAGGTATCTTCGTGTTGGAAGTAGAAATTTAGTAATTGCTATGAACATTTTATATGCCGCTCTCGCTCTCTCTATGATGAATACCTTCAAAGTTTAAAGAACAGATTATTCTCTGAACCCCGTGCATTTTTCGAATATGTCAACCTGAAGAAAAAGGTCGATAACTATCTATCGACAATGGAGTTCGGGGGGATTTCCAGCAATAATGCTAGTATTATTTGTTACTTATTTGCTGAATCTTTTAGGGGTGCATTTGAATCATCTGATTTTATTCCGGATAGTGGAAACTTTTCGCACATAAATAACCGAATTTTACCTATAGTGTCAGTTTCATCTATCACGGAGGAGATCTTGTTGAACCATATTAGTGCACTTCCTACTGACTTTTCTAGTGGTCCTGATGGGGTTCCTGCTGCAGTCATAAAGAAATGTTCTTCGGTGTTATTGTGGCCTTTGCTCTTTTTATTCAGGAAGTCTCTCTCGCGGGGCCATTTCCCAGCACTTTGGAAGATATCCTTTTTAATTCCTATTTTCAAGAGTGGCAATAGAAGAAACATTTCCAACTACAGGCCAATTGCTAAGTTGTCCTGTACTCCCAAGCTCTTTGAACTGTTAATTCAATCCCAATTATCCGACGTTTGTAAAGGCTTAATCTCCACCCGGCAGCATGCTTTTCTCCAGGGGAGGTCCACGGTTTCAAACCTGGTTGAGTTTGTTTCCTGCACTGTGGGTGGTTTCACGGATGGTTGCCAAACTGACTGTATTTACACTGATTTTAGTAAGGCCTTTGATAAGCTGTCTCACTCTATCATTGCTTTTAAATTGGCTAAGTTGGGTTTCCCGCCCTCGCTTATTGTTTGGATTAAGTCGTATTTATCTAATAGAACTTATAGAGTACGCTTTCGTGGCAGGTCAGTCATCTGGGTCCATTGTTATTTATCATATCTATAGATGATATCTCGTATTTGCTTCAAAGATGTAAAATTCTTATATATGCTGACGATATTAAGATCTTTCTCCCAATCAAATCTGATGCTGATTGTGAGATTTTGCAATCAGAGTTGCACATTTTTTATGAGTGGTGCCGCAACAACAATCTCAAGTTGAACATTGAGAAATGTCAGGTTATGTCCTTCTCTAGGTCTTCCAGCTTCCGTACTTTTCCGTATATGTTTGAAGGTACTGTTATAAAGCGGGTGGAAGGGGTCAGGGACTTGGGAGTGTATCTTAATGTTAAGTTGAACTTCATCTCCCATATTAATAACGTCGTTGCTAGGGCAAACTCTATGCTGGGATTTATTCTTCGATGGTCCAAGGAATTTCCAAGCCCTCAAAAAAGACTGCATCTTTATACGTTAAACATCTCGAAAACTAATCGATATATTGAATTTTTTTATCCTTTTTTTTTGGTTATTTTAAGGTGTTTTATCTAAAAAGTTCATCAGATTGTGGCGCCACCGAAATCGTACTCTTGCCAAGAAATCGGCATTGGAGGACCACATAATAAAATTGTAACATATATCAGTGGAGGATCAGTCAAGATAGAGTTGAAGACATTTTGAACACCTATTTGCAGTCATGCAAAATGCTCATGCCGCTAGATAAACAGCAACGAATTGAAACTTCGCAGGAGTATTAGGACTTGTGTACGAATAATTTGAACGAAATTCGTAACTATACCATCACCGTGGACGAAATCCAAAAATTGGCTTCCAAACCCAATTTAATTTAGCCGTTTGTATTTGCGGCGGCGAATATTAGACGATGAAGAACAATTGAAAGAGTTAGTGGGATGCAAGTAATAAACAATATAAAGTAAGATACGAAAACCATTGAGACAAAATAAATAATTTAATTTTTGATACCTACAACTAATGAAAATGTAAAAAAATTGCTTGTTTTAAGTTAACTTTTGTTACAAATTTTAAAAGATTTTAAAATAAAAAAAATTATAATCGGAATATTGTATTAATCAAAATTAACCCTAAATTAAAAGTTGCAGAAAAAGTGACGTCGCAATTAGGTTTGTGACAATATGTGACATCGGGGAAAGGACAGGTAAAACAACCACGAAATTTGCGTGGCGTAATCAATAAATTGCCTCTTTTATTGGTCGGTCCTTTTTATCACTAATTTCATGGTAGTTAAGTCGCGCACTCAGGTCAGAGGAACTCAACATTCAGATGAACCTGCATCTAAGCTGTTTGAGGGATATATGATGATCATCTAATTGGCGTACCAGGGTCACCAGACTTTACACAGACAGTATCGCCAAATGGACACTAAAAAGTCAAATTTTCTGACACTAAAAATCAACTTGTTTTACTGAAACTTTTTATTGTAGAACTTTGAAGATTTATTGAATCAAAATTAATGTTCTTAATTATTTTTTGAAAATTTGCATTATTTATTTTAATTTAATTTTTTTATTTAAATTATTATTTACTGAGAATATTGAGTAAAAGTTTATGAAATTTTTATGGTAGGACTAAAAATAGTTCACAATTTAGATGAAATAAAGTTTTCATCAAAATTTTAAAAATTATTTATAAATAATAAATTTTTTAATAAACAATTAGAAATGTAACCAACTTCTCGTATAGATAGAAACAATATTTTTCCACAGTATTGTTCTGTTAAATCTACCCAATGTCTTTCCGAAAATAACTTTTAGTACATTTCATTAAAAAAAAATAACGAATGTTTAAGTGCCGTTAGATAGGCAGGATGTGATTTTAGATTTTTAAAAATGACATCAACGATTATTTGCATCGTAAAATCCAAATGTGCTTACATTAAACAATTTCAGCGTAAACTCTTACCAGTTCATTATTTTTCACTCGCATTTTCAATCGTTAATTTCGCGAGTTAGATATATTAATACAAATTTTTCAGTTAATCGTCGTTTTTATCATGACACCCCCACCTAAATGCTGCAATCCTTTTAAAAAGAAAGGGCATAATTGCTATAGAAAAAATTTAACGTTTTTATCGAACAAATGTAACGAAAACTTAACCGGTTTATTCGGATTGTGTATTTGTGCTGCGTGTAAAGTAAAACTTTATCGGAAAAAAAATTCATTTCAGTTCGAAAGTTTTGAAAAGGAAGAAAAAAAAGGACATTAGAGAAAAAAATGTAGAAGAGGTAGAAATGGAGGAAATATTTTCACACAAGGACGAAGAATATGCGGGCATACAGAGATAATAAAATAAAAAAAACTAGTGGGGTAGGTCCAGATTCTGGGTGTCGCATCATTGGTGCGACCCTTGAGGTCCACACGAACAACTTCCCAGTTAATAACAATTTTCAATCGTTATTAACAATATTCAATTATTATTAACAATATTTAATTGTTAATAGCGATAAATATCATGATCATAGTACAAACGAGTAAGTGAAAACTCAATAAAATTCATACTATTCGATTTATCGTTTTATTTATCATTAACATCAACTATATATGGTTTTTTCATCATTTTTTTAATGTTACAAGAAACTATGAAAGTTCTGGATTTTTTTTTAAAGTATCCAGTTGTATCAGAACCAATTAGATCAGATGAATCTTTTTTAAAAAAAAAACTTTCGCCCACTTTTATCTCATTTAAAAATACTTAAAAAATTGAAGTTTTAAATATATAAATAAATAAATTAATGAACTTAATTTATCATGATAATTTCGTTGTAATTAGGTGCAAAAATTTTTTTAAAAAATTATTCCGTTATAGCACTATATTTTAATGAAAACCAAATAAATGCACTCTGTTTGGAATTCATTTGTTATTAATAATTTTGAATGGTTATAAACAATTTATAATAGATATAAACAATTCTTAATCATTATAGACCATTTTTATTTTTATGAACGATTTTCAATTTTGTATTCAATTTCCATTTTCATAATCAATTTTCAACTAGGTTAAACCATTTTTTATGATTATAAATTTATTATTGTTATAAACAATTATTTATTGTTATAAATAATTTTTCATCATTATAAACAATTTCTGTTCATAATAAATTGTTATTATCCGACTTTTTGATGTCCCGATCGTCATCAGAACAAATTATATCGAAGAAATCCTTTTCAAGAAAGTGTAAAATCAACTTTTTTTTTAGTTTTTTTGTTTAAACAAAAAAACGGCTGAACCAAAATTGATTAAATTTCTTTCAGCTCTTATCGACAATAATACACTTCGAATGGCACCATAGCGAAGTCGTTATCATATTTTGTTCGCCAGATTTCGTTGTCGAAAAAAGTGGGTCCGAACGTACGTACGCACGTACGTACACACACACACACACACACATTAATGTTTTCAAAAACATGCGTAAAACACTATGGTGACTTTGAAATGTAAAAAAATTGTAAAACTAAAAATTTTGAAAATCGGGCCCATTACAATAACTTCCTATATGTGGGAAGTTAATAAAAATGGTTGGCTTCTATAGAAACAGAAGAAAAGGAGTTGCTTCTATCCAAAGATGAAAATAAAATCCTTTATAACTCAATTAATGATGAACATTTTGAAAGTTGGGTCAGTGACTTTAAAGTGGCGTTGTCTCGTGCATCGAGTCGGCAAAAAAAAATAGAATTGCTTACAACAATTCCTTTCAAGTTGTCGATACGTAACGCAGTTAAAAAATTTTAGAATTTTATAAATTTATTGCACCATGAAGAGGATTTCGGTATCGAAGTAGAATGGCATTTTTTTTTGCAACAGCGCATGGAAAGGGAGCTTGCGTGGGATTGGTGGATGTGTTAAAAGAAACGCATACCGAGCCAGTTTACAGGATACGCAAATCACCAGAACAAGAAAACTTTTTGAATGGGCACAAGAATATTTTCACAAAATCCATTTTGATTTTTCTTCATCGGATGAATACGATGAACACAAAAAAACATTGGAATCACGCTTTGCTAAAGCAAAAACAGTAAAAGGGACCAGGCAATTTCACTATTCCAAACCATCCGGTTTTTTTCTGAGGATCCAAATAATGTTGTACAAAAAGTCTGTTTGTGAATAATGTGAATAAAATTATAACGATATTTAAATCTAAGCAACATTTAATTATTCTTTTATAAAATTTATATATAAGCATAGCAATTAAACATTCGCAATTTTTTTGTTTATGAAATGTACTAAAATTTATATTTGAAAAGACCTTGGGTAGATTTAACAGAACAATACTGTGGAAAAATTTTGTTTTTATCTATACGAGAAGTTGGTAAAATTTTTATTTGTTTATTAAAAAATTGATTATTTATAAATAATGTTTAAAATTTTTAAGAAAACTTTTTTATTTCATCTAAATTGTGAACTACTATAAAAATTTTTTGCAAACTACTTCAAAAATTTCCTACCATAAATATTTCATAAACTTTTACTGAATATTTACTGAGAAATCGCAATTTAAAAAAAAAAATACATAAAAATTCATTTGTTTATAACTTGTTAAATAATGCAAATTTTCAAAAAATTATAAAGAACATTAATTTTGATTCAATAAATCTTCAAAGTTCTACAACAAAAAGTTTCAGTAGAACAAGTTGATTTTTATTGTTTCCACTTCAGAAAATTTGACTCAAAGCAATCGTTACCAGCATGTTGCTTAAGCCACAACACTATTTCAAGCACAATTTCATTTGATTCCCATTTCACCCCAATGAAAATTAGACCCAAACATCAAAATTAAAAAACTGCTGTTATTCTTTCTGCCACCAATTCCTATCTTCGTGCCAAATATCAACTCCCTATATAAAATAGTTTCGAAAATAACGCCAAACAATTAAAGACTTCCAATAAAATGTATTTCATTATCTACCTAAAGTCAACGTGATTTTCAATTGTAGATACTAACGCTTTCATCAGTGAATCCAACGCTCCTTCCACCTTATTATCTTTTAGACATTCAATTGTGCTTGAATCGTTTTGCAGTGATTGTACATTTGCATACAATAGATCGGATTTTCACTCCGTTATAGATGACTTATTGAGGATGCTTGGAATTTTCTTCTGCAACTCGATCTTTGGATCAAGTTCGAAAATTTTCGGTTGAGGAGCTGGAAGGTCAGCTGCGTCGCCTAACTCAGCCTTTCACTGTAACTCACGCCTTTCTTGTAAAAATTGTAAAACCGTTAAGAAACGATTGTCAGCAAGTGCGTTTAATAAAGTTTGAATCGCGTCTGGATGACATTCTTTTAAGGAGGAGCAACTGAGCTATTTGGAGGAATGATTCGCAAAGCTGCCGGCAGTAATTTCTGCCTCTCTGCGCGCAATTTAATTTGAAAATCATTCGATCATTCGCTATTAGGCCCGAATTAAAATTCCGACTGATCAGTTGACTGCAACTGAGTTTTCAATCGAAGTTAACGCCAAATCCAAATTTGAAATTAAATTGTAGCTTCAGCTTCTGTAATTTTCAGAGATATTTGCATGTATATTTAAAATGAAGTTAGCCGCAGTCGAGTTTTGTGACTACAACTGTGCACTTTGAGCAAAGTCTAAGTTAAGTCGCAGTCGACTGATTAGTCGGAATTGTAAGTCAGGCCTCAAGTTAATGGTATCATCTACTGGCATATTTCGGTGTTCCGCTGGTTGTCCATATGTTTATGTGATACTTCGATGCACTTCGTTTTGGGCGGTGACAAGTAGTGCATATAAACATCCACATAACGAAATATTTGCGTAAACTTTCCCAATTGGTACCCCTTTATTTGGAAGAAGCAAATCAACTTTTAGATCTAACCTTTTCACATTCGGCATATTTTCTATAAAAGGTAATAAAAAAGTAATGAATCTATACATATTCAAAAATCCAATTACGTGTGCGCCTTGTTAACGACAATTACCTCACAATCATTGTAATCAGGAGGGACGTGAGCATGATAGTGCTGCTGAAGTTATTGTAAATTGGCTTGAGTTGCCTCTAGAGTTTCTTTCTTTAGCTGTGGTTTCTTACCTTTACCTATTCCCGCATTCCGGACTGTTATTTTGTACCCTTTAAACAAAGATCCATTGATTCCTTTAAACAAAGATCCAGCAACCGCTTCTGTTTCAAATTGTACATATCCGAAATATTTTTGCTCCAAATAGCCAAGAATTGTTCCGTATCTATTACAGATACTTTCGAACTCTTCTCTGGTACATGTTTGTAGGTTTCCCAAAAAAATATACGACTTTTTGCTAAAGTAGGATCTCTTACTTTTGATAAGCCGTTTTCCATTATTTCTCCTAACACTTATTAAAAATCACATAATTAAACTGCAAAAAAGCCGACAAATAACTCATGAGACGTGCCGTAGAATTGACGGGCTGAGAGTAAAAGTGACCTATTTATAAGGTTCGGGCACATCAACCGCATTTAGGCAACGCAGCGAAGATTCCTTAGGTTTACTCTCCGCGGACTCCCCTGGAATGATCAGTTGGTGCTTCGATCTTAAGCTGACCAATCTGGGTCTGATTTCTCTTGACTCCCTTGAAAAAAGGTGTAATATTTCAAAATTAGTATTCCTGTTCGATTTATTGGACGGAAGGATAAATGCACCCGAATTACAGGAGGCTGTGAAAATCTCCATCCCGCAGCGCAACTTGAGGAATCATGACTTCCTGTACGTCCCTGGTCACCGAACGCTATATGACATGCTTTAATGTGTATTTCTACAGGACACGCTTGAAGGACCTGCTGAAACAGTGCTTTGATTGATGCGGGGTTTAATTTTTAGTTTAATTGTATTACTTATATTTAATTTTTGTAGTAATCTATTATGATGAATCTGAGAGGAATAAATAAATAAAATAAACCCATATTCCGCATTTTCGGAAGTGTAGTCAATTTTCAGTTGATCTAGTTGATCTGGTATTGGATTTTACAAAGTAAATACTATATAATAAATAGTACTTAGGGGCCCATTCAAGTATTACGGAACGCAGTTTTTGAACATTTCTCACCCCCCTCCCCATTGTACCACGCCGTAACGATTCGCGTTACCCCCTGAATTATGTTGCGGAAAATACCGGAATAAGAAGCATTGTAAATTAAACGAAATTTCAGCCCACTTTGGCCCTAATGTGTGTGCGTGAAATTCGTAAGTTTATGGCTTTTAGTTTAGGTGGTTTTTCTTGGCCGCAACGGTCGGACTCTTGTAGTCTAAACTATGGACTCGTGGTACACGGCTTATTGTGGTTGTTTGCCATATATATACATCTGTATACTCAGTGACGCGACTCTTTTCGTATCTAAAAAAAATATGTGTAGTGTAGATATACCAAATAAACTGAGCCGTGAGTCACGAGTTAAGAGTTAGGACTTTTAATTATAACAAAAACTTAATGTTAAGTAACGCGTTGCATGACAATCCCCCCCCCCCCCCCCCCATATAACGCACCGTAACGTTTTACAAGTTCCCCCTCCCCCATAACTGCGTTACGTTATACTTGAACGGCCCCTTACGTAAAATTTTTGACCTAACCCATTACGCGGTTTGGTGATGCAAAAACCACGCTACGAAAACTCGTAAAAACAGTCCCAAGTAAAGTAAAGTTTTGCTGTGAAACGGCAGCTAAGAAAAATCTGTTTCCCGAAAAGTGAAAAGCCAGGAAATTTTCGGAAAAGAAAGAGTTAAGTTTGATGCAAGGTGAGACAGTGAATGTGGACTGAAAACACCCAGCAGGAAGTTGAGTCAGCTGTGTCCTTTCTATGCATGAAAGATTACTCGCATAGAAGCTAGGCAGAAGGGGTGTACTTTTGTCGTCGCAATATTCTTGCTATTTAAATATCTTCCACGAAGTTGTACAATTTCGCTCAACATAGGTCAAGTTAGTTAGGATTTTTGGTTGGCTCAGCAGTTCGAATTGCGCAAATTTAAAGTGCAAATGTTATCTATTTGCAGTATGTAAGGTTATTAAGGTTTTTTTTTATTTTACTTCTATAAAATTTATTTATTTTTGGCCTTCAATCCTGCAATCTTTACCCATCTATACCAATCCCCGCAACCTTAGGTCCACTCCCATTTTCCAACTCGACCGCCATCGCACGAACTACGGTCAAGCAATTACCGAACCAATTACCAGGATGCTACGAAAAGTCAACGACCTTTCCTCCTTTGACTTCCATCTGAGTAAATCATCCCTTCACAAAGCCTTATATCTTGATCCCGCCCATCTTGATCGAATTCTTAGTTCTTCTTCTTTCCAGTTTGTATTTAGTATAATTATAGCTCATATTGTAGCTTATACTATTTATTATGACTTATCATTTATTATAGCTTGTATTTTTATTTTTTGTACTAACTATTATGTTATATATTGTATTAGGCTTAAATAAATAAATACGAGTGGTCATACATCCATGCCTTCTAACGAAGGGATACAATATGCATGATGGTATGCTTCCATTTTCCGCTGGGCAGTTAGGTATCTTAAAGCCAGCGAAACAGCGGTGCAGGTAAACCGAGAACTAAGTTAAGGGAAGACGGCTTTATCAACAAACCGCTAAGCATAAAAACGGCAGATTTTGGTGTCGAACCTGGGACCCATGGTCGTGCGGCTCAACGAATTGATTCAACTTCATCTCCAGTTAGCGAAATTTATTAGGAAGTCGCGTACTTTGGGATAGTTATAACGATAAACAAGACCTGATTGATTGGACTCTTATCTGGAATTGATTGGAATTTATTTTGTTACCCTAGCTTACCACTTACTACCTCGATTTGCTTCTATACAAAGGCGTCAACAAACAGAATTTTCTCTCATTTTGTGGCTGACGTTCGCGACACTATATGAGGTGCTTTCTCGCGACACGTCTCAGTTGGTCAACTGAGACGAAACTTTGAGCAACCGTCTCAGTTATCTCAGTTCAGGAAATGTCAATTTGTACAGCTGTTAACGTAACGAACTTTTCCAATTTGAAATTTAGAAAATAATATTGCTTTCTGTTTGCTAAGGACACTATTTCGTACGTTGACAAAAATAACAGCTACCAAAATATAAATAAATACAAACACTTTAAAAAAATTAACTGTGGCTCAAAATGAACTTAGACGGTTTCGCGAAAGCAGATTTCAACTGAGACAAAACTGAGAATTTTCAGTTATCTCATTTGTCTCAGGTCGCGCGAAGGCACCTAGGCTCTATTCATGGACGATACTGCATCGATATCTTACGGTATCGATATTTTTGTTCCAATATATCGATATTTTCTGTCGATACTAAAGTTTTCGATATTTGCACATTTTAAAAAGTTTTTTATATTTAAAAATGTACTTATATAAAAGAAAATAGAGTTCTTTCGTCCAGGAATTTGTGTTGAAATTAATACAGTACTTGGTAGCTGAAATTTGGTTAAATTTTTAATCTATTTTATCATTATTTAAAAAAATAATTATTTGATTCCGATACTCCAAATTATCGATAATTTTTGTTTGATATATGCGATATATTGCAATACCAAATTTCGATAATTTTCCTTTCGATTTAAATTAAATTTGATTTATTAGCGTAATTCCAAATACTATTTTGGTAAAAAAAAACTGTTGAAAATATGGTTGAATATGGATATCTGTGAAAATATGACACGGCCTCCATAAGATTTTGCTATATACGTATATAGATAAAGAAAGACAATGTAAGAAGTTGGAATTCCCTCCTCCCCATTTAGAAAACACCTCATCATCATGATGTCTTGTGAAAAAGTTAGCCATTTTTAACCGACTTCCCAAAAACAAAGAGGTTCTAAGTTCGACGCGTATTTTTTATTTTTTTTTGTATTTACGCTATTCATGTAACACATTAGTACTTTTTCCAGGCCTGTTAATTTTCTAGAAGCTTAGTTTAGCGACATCTAAATAAATAAAAATCTGTCTGAATCTAATCGTCTAAACTGGAAACGTAAATCAACTTCTTCAAGTTTCACTAATAAATGTTCTGAACAAGGGACAGTTCCTTGGTATGATTATGATGAAAATTCAATATTGGGCTTACCTCCTAACGATATAAGCCCTGTAAGTTGTCACGAGATAATAAGTATGTCTCATTCCTATACAGAAGTGTAAAATTCCTCTTGTGTCATCCAGGGTTTCAAAGAAAAAGCGCGTTCAGCGCTGGGTGCCAGTGCGTCTTGCACCATCAAGCCGTAGATGGCGGGGACTATTTGAAGAATTCTAAGCAAAATTCTTTGAAGTTGACATTCAAAGGTGTTAGAAATGTTAACATCTCTCTTTTGTTTGGCGCAGGAAGGAAACCACAGTTGACTTCATTATAAAGATTGCAAATGTACTTATTTAAGGTGCATTTGGAACCACCCATATTATTACTTTGCACCCTCCCTATGGCCGCTTTAGCGCTATCAGCTGCCAACAGAAAACTACTTACGTTTGGAAAACCAGCAGGTTATTCCTTGCACCACTTATGACATGCGTGCAATCTATGATATTATAAAATCCCCTATACATATAAGTAGTTCAATATTTTAGCGAAGAGGTTCATCAAATTGTGGCGTTTGTAGTCGAAAACTTCGGGTGGAGTTCCGATTAAGGGACACGTTCGATCGCGATGAAATTTTGGGGATTTGTTGACCTTGATGGGACATAAAAAACCTCAAAAGGATTTTACCCCCAAGTGCCCTATACAAATTTTACGGGGGTTCAAAGTTTGGGGAGATTTTAGTTTCCGTGGCACGCCGATTTGACAATGAATTTCGATAAAGCACCCCAAAATAAAACGAAAATAATAAATAAATTTTTTTGATATCTGGCTTAGTTTTGGAGATATTCGATCTTAAAATTTTAAAAACACATCACTTCACGACGGCTTTTAGTTGTTTTATTAACTAACCAATGAAATATATGCCTCTGCCGGAGGGGGGGGGGTTCTATCTGTCGTTCTATCGTTTAGGGTGTTTTTGGATTATTTGTTGGTGGCCAAGGTCAACCTATCCAGGGAAATTCGAATTTTACCGGGAAAAAAGGCCTAAAATGGATAAAACTTTGAACCCTCATAAAATTTTTATGGGGCATTTGCGGGTAAAATCCCTCGGCGAAATTTCATCACTATTCAAGCTTATTTCGTAAAAAAATTTTGATCCGATTTGGGCGTGTCCCTTAATCGGAACTTTATCCGCTTAGCCTAGATACATTTTTAAATGAAAAAAAAAATTTGACAGCTTTAAATTAATCTTATTTTTCTCTTTAAATAAATTTAAAATTCGACGTCGGAGAGAAGTATTTAAGAGGCAAGCATAAGTCAAATTAGCAAAGTTGGCTAATATAGTATCGAAAAATTAAAATTGAAAATTGATAGAATTTTTTGAACAAGAAAAGAAACAAAGCCAAAAGAGACGGCAGTAGATTAACAGTCATAATTCCTAAATGACTATAACGTCATCTTGCAAAATAACAAAAAAGAAAACAAGTGTTCAATAGACTCTTAGTTATACTACAAATCGGCTAATTTTAGTCAAGAAATCAAGGCAGCAAAATTACGCACAATTTTCAAAGAAATCTTTTCAATTGCCACAAAAATCAGTTTATCAATTTTAGTTTTATTTTCTTAATCTACGGTAATTGTGCATATTTCTACGCCTTTTATTATTATTCTTTATCTAATGTGAGTTCCATCCATTTAGGTTCTGCTTTTGATCTTATTTTACAATCTCAAAAATATTAACAAATTCTTAAGTAAACTTAAAAAAAACTAAACTATAGTATACCTGAGCACACTGAGCAAATATTTAAACAATTTTCATTTGTTTAAAGCGCATGTTAACATACATATACATTCACTCGCATACACCTATTAAATCAGTTACACATTTTGCACCATTCATTGTAGCTTAAAATAAAATTTATAAACAAGAAAATTCTTAAAAAAATATTACAAAAAGAACAATTTGGTTCAATTTCTAGTAACTAATATTTTAAAACAAGCTATGCGTCAACTATGTCCATTGAGCTGGGGCTAAACATACGCCTGGCCTCTCGACCTGGGCTCCTTACCTTGCAGTCTTTCAATGAAATTTCTCCAGCTAACAACTGTCTTGCCAGAGTATAGCCATACGCTTGATGTTACCCCAACAAGCATTGAACATAGATATTTGACCATGTAAATTTGGAAGATTGGACGTTGTTCTTCCATGTGATGTCTGCTAAGTGGACATGGTATTGAGAAAACTTTGCACATATCTCGGTTCCATTGAATCATCCATTCGTCGAAGTTGTAGTATTCGTAGAAAAGGCATCCAAGATGTCCTAAAGCTGGAAGAATGAAGAGGCCACTAAAGAAGCCAATTCGCATCATAAGGCGTTCCAATTTATCAGTGCGTTTGCCGTCCGTTTTCATTACGGTTCGGATTCTGAACAGTGATACAAAACCAGCTAAGAGGAACAGAGCACCAATTGATAGGTAAATGCATAGTGGCAATAATAGAAATATTCCTAGTGAGTGGGTGTCGAGTTGACCCACAAAACATACTCCTGAAAGGATATCACCTGAAAGAGAGAGAAAAAATAACTTGTAGTATACAATGATTTAAAGAGTATTTTATAAATTTTCGGAAAAAAAACAAAGCTAAAGGCTCAGCTTGAAAAATTTCACTAATAGGAGTGGATATAATTTTGGATGCTCTCCTCATACTGATGCTAAACATTTTTTAAATAATATTAATATCGACACAAAATGCTCGGATTAGAAAAGTTTTCGAATGAATTTGGTTCTGTACGTAATCGATACTTAAAATTGACGATCTGAGAGTAAAAGTGACCTATTTATAAGGTTCGGGAAAAAGTGACTTAGAAAATGTTCCGCGCAAAAACGAATCGCGTGAGATTCCGGGCAAAAACGAATCGTAGAAAATTTCCAGGCAAAAACGACTTGACCTGACTTGACGACTTAACTTTGCATTACTTTTTGTAGTTAAATTGTTTTTGCCCGGAAATTTTCTACGATTCGTTTTTGCGCGGAACATTTTCTAAGCCACTTTTGCCCGAACCTTATACATTTTACTCTCAGCCCGTCAATTAATACAAGTGAATGAATGCTTACGTCATCGAATCTGATCGGACTAACAGAAAGCAAGTTTGGGGTTGTCATTCAATAAGGCTGAAACTTATAGGGGACAAGAATGTCAAAAAGATCGCCAATATCGCTAAATCGATATATCATATAATGCCTTTCGTCTAAAAAATAACAGGAATTATCTGATGAAGACCCCGTAGCGAAAGCGAAGGAATTGGTGATTACAAATCCCCTTGTATCGGTACGAAGCTAGCACATGATGTTTCAATGTCAATGTTTCGAGAATGCTTTGTAATAATGACGGAGACTTTGGGAATGAAACGCGTCTTAGCTCGACTTGATTTTTAGGATTCCGTTCTTAAAATGTAAAACAAAACTATATGGTTAATATTTCCTTGCATGTCTGTATGTCACGGCTGTGTTTAATTGTTAATTCATTTTTTGTCGAAAAATTTCAATGATATCGAAGTTGGATTAATGGAGGAGTGGCACGATCACCACGCCGTGAATGCAGGTGGTTCAAGCCTCGGCTTGCCTATACTTTTTGCATATGTCTCCGACATTCCGCTGTTGGCAAGACATTAAATTTCCCTCATTCTCCTTACCGTAATTCCCTTTCGAACATAGCCATGATAACGCATCTTAGGGTTGTCCCCTGGGCATCATAAAACAATCAATCGCATCGGCACCGTACGACTTTTTGCTACTCCCGAAACTAAAATTACAACTTTAAAGATAGAAATAAGATCGAATGGATTGAAAGTGGAACCAATTGAAAGAGCTCTCCTTGAGAAGTTGTTTTAAAAGGTTTATTAGTGGTAGTAGTGAATTGTGTTCAAATGTACAAACGATCTTGCAATCTAATATTATAACGGTCAAATTCGTCCGAGTATAAACCTTAAAAACTCCGACGTAGCTAGGCATAATCCCGGTTGAGAAAGAAGTACGGAAACATACAGGTCTTCTCGGGAATCGATGCGTTATACAAGTACATTTTCGGTGATTTCCGGCGCGCCTCAAAGAGTAGCGCTTTTTCTGGGATAGAATAGGATTTATAACTCGCTTATATGAAAATAAATTCCTACGCACGAAACGTCTAGTACTCCTCGGACACCTCGGACTGATTTTGTGACATACGTTTGCCTATAAAATCGGGATATGGAACGTGAGAACTCTTCGGGACGAGTATAGGAACGATGAAATCATGAAGACTGACTTTTTAATGTATTTTCTAACGCTGTGCTGATATTGGCACCGATATACATTTAATGCCAGGTAATTGCGCCCTAGTAATGCAGAATCTAATGTGCTACGGCACAATATGCAGCACCTTAAATCACCAAATATTCGCAGCGAATATTTCATCGGATTGCGCCAACAACTGACACACTGCACAAATCCACCGATGACTCCATCGACCCAAAATGGAAAGGGACAAAGCTGTGGTACAGAGCACGTGGAATGTTTAGACGAACATGTAATATGATGTCACATGGCCGAAAATATAACAACGGAAGGAAATTAAAAATTCTGCTACCAAAGTTGCAAACAAAGATACCAGAACTGCATACTATCAAGATGGAACAAGCCCAACTAGCTGCGGCGGTGGCAGTGGCGATAGACAAAATTGCAAAGAAACTGGAAGGAAAGGCTCTTAACAACTCAGAATCCTGTAAAAGACACCGACGGAAACCTTCTTGTTACAGAGGAACATAAACTGTGGAGATGAAGGGACTATTTTGTTGAAGTCCTAAACAACACCTCTTGACCGTCAAATATATCTTCAACTGAACCTACATAATACCTGCCAGACTGTAACATCAAACCTCCGGACTGGAATACCAGCAGAAAATTGTATAATATTATATTGCTGGGGCTGATGTTCTCATTCCCGTAATTCAGGAATGTTTGGCAATCAAGACTTATACCACTGAATATAAAAAGGCGTAATTGTAAGGATTTCAAAAAAGGGCAATGTTGTATCTGTCTTTTAGCTACAGTGACTCCAGTGATCTTAATGCAAATCAAGCAAACAATCGAGCGCACTCATAACGATGAACAGACAGAGGCGTTCACGAACGCTTTTCCTGCAGCGATTACAGCGACAACCACTGAATTATCATCGAGCAATTCGCGGTTTTATGTCTGTAGCTTTCGACAGAGTTGAAACTGATGCACAGGTTCGCATCAATAATTTTCTATTTACAGTTTATACTCGCCTATGCCCCACAAAGGTCGCAGCAAACCAGAGAATGAGAAAGAGAATAAAAATTTAGAATTTCGAAAATTGGGAACCAAGCATAAAACATAAATGCCCCTATAGGCATATCAAGCGTAATCGGTTAACTCTTAGTCACCTATGCGAGATTCGTTCGTTAGCCAAAAATAGATCAAAAGACACAGTAAACTGCATTACAACAACTACACTGAACAGCCTGTCTAAGATTCATGGGTGTCATGCGCACCTGCCCTACCGCAACTATGGAGGTTCTTCTGGATTTGGGATACCTGGGAGGCCACTTCAAGCCTAATGAGGCTGGACAGCATCAATCTCCTCAAAGCAGGCTATCTGATTGGTAACAGGAAAATCCTAGAAGAATTCAAAAATGATCCTAAAAAGTAAAGAATACTGGCTTGATAACACTATATGTATGCTGGTTATAGCATTGGCGGTTTTTTTTATCCTTTTGTGCAAACCGTTTAAACTCAAAATCCACTAAAATAATACCAAACAAAATGTATACAGTTTACAGCTTCTGTGACGAACTTAGCGTTTGTTTAATCATGTTATCCTACACCAACTTGTTTCTTGAAATCTAATCTTTTTAGCCTGATCCGATTTTCCTGAATCTTTAACACACTGAACAAAAACTGCTGCCATTCGAAGGTGTTTGAGATTGGACCCCACTTATGGGGTATATTTAATCATAAAATTGAGTGTTCTACTCGGCCTTACAGTTTGTAGAGTGACTCACCAAACACCCTGTATAATATTAAATTAAAAATGAAGAAAGCTGTGCAATAGATCAGAACATTAGAGAAAAACCTGTTTGACCGCATTGCCAGCGTTGAACGTTGTTAACTCGTAAACTGCTGGATAGATTACGATAAAATCTTCACCAACGAGTTGCTCCAAATCATATGAGTGCTACTATATGGCTGTATCATCAAGTTCGAACTCGAGAATCATTGAGAACTTCGTAAACTAACACAACGTAGATATGTATGAGAAACCTATATAAAACTTTTACGGGCTATGTATGTTGGTTTGAAATTGTCGTTGGTCCAAGCATTTAAACTTTTGGTTTTCCACATGGGAGTTGTAGTTTCAGATTTCTGTTTTAAAAAAAAAAAAAAAAAAGTACCAAAAAGAAAAGGTACCAAAAAAAGAAAATTGGTTGTGTGAAATCCGCCTTACATTGTTGAATGCCCTACATAGGATATGAGTAAGTTGAGTTAAGTTGAGTTAAGTGGCAAGAGTTTTTCATTCCAGTTCCTAAGCCTTATGCCTTCGCTTCTAGCGCGTTGATGTAGTGTTGCTTGTCTCATCTTATACTTCTTTAGGTGCCTTTCTGTAAGGAACGCTATGCATTTCTTAAACACGGCTCATAAAAAATTCTTTCTTTCTTTACCATTTTTGTTCGGTTGAATATGCGCTGCGAATATTCCGTGTTTGAAACGTGCCACCTTGGGTGTTGAATTACGTAGACATACTGACGTAGTTAACGATATAAGAAACTGCTGATTTTCATTAAAGTAAATTCCAAAAGTAAAAAAATTGCCGACTGCACCAAAACACGTGCACCCACTACAAACTAGAAGCCGAAGAACAAATTGATCAGCGACTGAAGGACAGCGGTTCACACCATCTACGACCACTCATCAACCAAGACACTGTCTGAGTATGCCCTTCAATTGCAGCCTGGAGAGGTTAAGGTCAAGATTGGCGAAATGTTGGTTGAGGAGACGAGACATCGACGTGATGGGCTCGTACATCCCATACAGAGTACGATGACCAGAAACGTGCAGGAAGTTGCGATTCCTCAAGGATCGTTGCGGGATAGAGATGTTCACAGCCGCCAGTAAGTCGTGAGAATTTATTGTACCCTGCAATAGATCGAACAAAAATAATAGTTTGGAGATGTTACGCCTCTTTTCAAGGGAGTCAAGAGAAATCAGCCCCAAACGATCAGTATAAGAAGGGAGCAACCAGGGATCAGTCCAGGGAAGTCCACGTAGGGCAAACCTAAGGAATCTGCGATGCACTGCCTCGACGCGGTTGACGTGAACGGCGAAATAGGGAGACCACACGGGGCTGGCATATTCCAAAAGCAGTCTGACGAAGGTACAGTAAAGAAGCTTAGTTAGGTTGGGGTCGTCGAGTTCCTTAGACCATCTTTTAACGAAACCCAGTATCGAGTTAGCCCTACCAATCGAATCCACATGATCCTCAAATGAAAGGCGAGAATTGAGGACCACATCTAGGTCCTTCATCTTATTAACCCTGTATGAGATAACGCCATCGACGGTGTAGTCAAAGAGGAAAGGACGTCTCTTACGGGAAAAGGTCATAACGGTGCACTTGCCGGCATTGAAAGGAAGGCGATTGCGAACACACCAGTCGCAAAACACGGCTAGGTCAGAGTGCAAGGTACTGCAATCTGCTTCGTGAGAAGCAATGCGAAAAATCTTAGCATTGTCCGCATAACACAGAATTTTACTGTGGGTCAGGAGAAGCGAAACATCATTAACGTATAGAATGAAGAGAAGTGGACCAAGGATACTACCCTGAGGCACCCCCGAAGTGACGAGGATTTGGTCAGAAAGAGCTCCCCGAAACAAGACGCGCTGGGTACGACCAGACAGATAAGAGGACAACCACTTTATGAAGCAGGAGGGAAACCCAAGAAGAAACAATTTATAAACCAGGATACCATGGCCAATCCTATCGAAAGCCTTACTGAAATCGGTGAATACACAGTCGACCTGTTTGCCCGCCGGTAAAGAATAATTAATGAATTCGAGGAGGTTGGTGGTGGTAGACTTCCCCTTGAGGAAGCCATCCTGAAAGGACCCCATAAAAGGCCTACAGTGAAATCGAAGAGCGTCCCTGACGAGGGACTCAAAAAGTTTTGCGGTATGGCATAGGCTGGCGATCGGTCGGTAATTGGAGACGTCTAACCTACTGTCTTTCTTATGGAGGGGAATCAACACAGAAGTCTTCCAAAGTACATGAAAGCAGCCAGATTGTAGGGACAGATTGAACAAATAACAAAGAACACTGGCAAGAGACAATTGGCATTTCTTCAGGAAAGAAGCGGGTAAACCGTCGGGATCACCCGTAAAGCCTTCCGCCAAATTAGATAAATGTTCAGCGACAAGTGCATCGTCAAATACTAAATCTTTAGGCTCAAGGGAGGTAGGCGTGAGCCGCGTCAAGTGTGTAAAATCAGAAGGGGAAATATCACAGAGGGAATCATAGAAAGAGGTTCGGAAAAAATCCGCGAACAAATTAGAAATTGTGAGAGCATCGTCACTCTCACAGTCGCGGTACCTCAAAGAGGACGGATAGGCATCACATTTACGCTTCGAGTTAATAAATCTCCAGAATAATTTGGGGTCGCTGGGCAACGTAATTCTCATATTAGACAGGTACTCGGCATAGGAATCCTGCAGACGAGCAGAGAAACGGTGGCAAAGGTCAGTGTACGCCAAGTAGTCATCATGGCTTCCTGAGATACAAAACCTCATCAAAGCTTTACACCTTAGGTTCCTCAGATGTCGTGAGGCACCATCAACCCAGGGGCGGAACAGATAAGGGGATCCAGACCCAGAAATACTAATAGGAACAAATCGGGTAAAACAGGCGTAGAGGACATCATAAAAAGCGCTCGTAGCCACATCGACGTCACGCTCTCCCAACACGCCCGACCAATCACAGGAAAGTAACCAGTCATCCATACACGAGAAGTCAGCACGTTTAAAATTGAAATAGAAATCACCGAGTACGGAAGGAGATGCAACAGGGGAGTCGAAGCACATGGTGACTAAAAGAGCAGGGTGATGACTCGATTCAGGGACCAGAGGGACCAGGTATAATAGACCAAAATACATTCTAATATAAAACGACGTAAATATTTTCGAGAATATAACATGTGATTAGCAAAGAACATAACTTTTCTAAACTCAATGAAAACAAAAGTTAAGAAATCGACTCTTAAACCCTCCAAGCGACCGCCCCAAAACCTAATGGGGACAGATAATTTAACTTTTAGTTTCCATCAATTTCGTTCAGAAATCCTTTAATTTTCAAACTTTCTGTCGAACTTTTTCACTGTTAGTGCTTCTAACGATGTTTTCAATTATCCGAAACATTGAAAACATTGGGGCTCTTGTACTTGTTTTATGGCAGTTTAAAACTTTTAACATCCGACTAAACGTTCAGAGTTCTAAGAGTTCTGCACAATTTAAGCTCAACCAAAATTTGATAATCCCGATTTTGGTGATTTCGCTTTATCTGGCAGAAAATAGTTCAATAAATTTGATAATGGAGAACAGTTTTTCATCCCTCAGGACTCCGGAGCCAGCAAGTGTGTGCCAGTAAAATAAACGTCCGGAATTAGAGAAAGAGTTTGAAATTTAATCGAAAAATTCATACATAGAGGTGTTCATGTGAAATATGAATCCAAAATGAAGCGCCACATTTCCTCTATTCAAGTTATATTGAAAATTTATGAACAGAAAAAGTGTTTTATTCAGTCCAATGTCCTTAATTTGACAGAAATGAAAAGTTCTTTTTAGCTGAAATATTGTTGAGTTTTGTAACACACCAACACATTACTAAAGAGAAGCAGTTCTTTTATTAAAATTTACGGTTTTGTATCATATCATCCAAGAGGCTCCTAAATGTGAGCTATATCTTTTACGTCGGACAAAAGCATATTTCCTTGGCCAAGTGTTTAATCGAGTGAATCCTCTATAAACCATAGGAGTGAAGCCAAAAATGTCCACCTATCTCTATAGTAGAAATGTTTTCCACTCGATAAACCAGCAAACCACATCCGATAAGATGAAAATATATTTAAGTTCCATCGACACTCATGTTCAACAATTTGCCAAAATAAGTTCGTAGGGGAAACCAACTCAAATGAATCATGGGCTCAACGGTCCCATCCAAATATCCAATAAGAAAAATTTACGCACTAAATAACTACTTAAGACAGCAATCCCATTCCAATTTTCAGCATAATTTTCTCAATATTAAAATCGCTCAGTTGATCCTTTATCCTTCGGAAATGATGACGATAATACGTATTTCAACGGCTTGTCTTCCTTGCTTCAATTCCCCTGTCCCCGATCTCTAACCCACCGACATTGTGTTCCTTTTTATTATTAGTTTAGTTCTATCTACTGGCAGAAATCTAGTTTCGATGAAACTTGAACTTCCGCCAGAAATCATCCTTTTTATCCTTGTCGAGACCGTTATTTGAAGAGAGTTTCGAGAAAATCGTAAGGGAAAAGACGGGAAATGATCTCCGAATGAAAATCAGATTTTTGTGGACAAGAAGATTGTAATGGAGTTTCTCATTGCGTCCTTAACAAGTTTTTCTTTATTATTGTTTGCTCTGACTTTATCCTAACTCGCAATATTAGAAGTTTACCATGTTCCGTGTAACGGCTCCACTTCGAGTGTTAAGAAAATTAATATCCGCTCCCCACACTTAAGTGGTTTCGCTTTCGTTTCGTTGACATTACGGGGGGAGATTGATAAATGGGGACTTTCTACCACATCCTGTAAATGTGATATGAATTTCGTCAGGAAGAATTTCTTATGTGATGTGGAAGTACGTGCAAATATGGACCGTTCCACAAATATGTCTGGTCGTTCAAAATCTATGCACAACTATATGTTCAATATTAAAAGATAAATATGAAAATAAAATGATTTTGCTCGCATCTGTATTACTTCATTTCGCATTAGGTTAGGATGGTTGCAAAATGGATTATTCGAAACTAAGTCCTGAATTACACGAGAGGGATTTTACCCCATAACTCACGGCAATTCTCTTCTGTGGAAAAGTAGAAAAACCCTCAGAGTGTTCCTACGAAAGGGGCTTTGATTGACGTTAAAAACCGGTTCATAAGTGTTTTGCAGGGTTGAAAATTTTTATTCCCCGGCTCAAGCAATACTAAATCAACCTGACACCAAAAATTTGTCGAACCCAATTGAGGAAGTTATGAAAATGGACAACAGCAAATCAGGAAAAACTCAAGCAAAACCCCTACGATTCGTGATTGACACTCACAGATGACCCTCTTCCTACCTCACTTCTCTCACCAAGAAAAAAACAGGTTTTCATCACTCATGGGGTAAAATCCCTCTCGTGTAATTCAAGACTAAACGAATGAACCGAAACGGGCATAGAAATAATTAACAAGGTGGGGGTAAATGGCTTAAAAATATTTTGTTGCGGTTCGTGTTGGTTTAAAAATAATTTGTTTTAATCCAGTAAGGTATCGGCTTAAAAGATTCCGATTTTTTACTCTGTTTCAAGAAATTTTTTTCCGGACACAGCCAACCTTATACATGACGTACTTTCTATTGTGTCATATTTGGGATAACTATTGTTAAAAAGTTCTGATCTAACTAACAGGAAACAGAAGTAAAAAAAAACTACCCTTTAAAATAGTGTAGGTATAGAACCCTCACTGCATGAACAAGGTTCAAACTTGATTAACTTCATGATGAAAACCAAATCAAGGTATAAGACCCGACTGTAGTGACTTAGTGTGGTGAAAAGTAATGAAATTTAGTTACTAATTAGTTAACTAATGTCAGAATTGGGAGTGTAAGAGCAAAGTAAAATAGTGAACTCGTTAAAATATAAGAAAAAACAAATTAAGGCATTTACGTGACCAAGATTTGAAGTGCGAAGTCATCACACGAGTTGATCGCATCCATAGATGAAGACAAGTTATCGATGGAAGAGCCCGTTACTGAGTTAATGTCGAGTTGAAGACAGCATAAAAGGTTGGTGAATGAGTAAAGGACAGTTCCTTGAGTGCAAAACTTATCTGAAGCGAAACTAAAGAAATATATGAAAGAGAGTATCTTCAAAAAACTTGATGCCGAAATCTCTCTCTACTGCGCCAAAGTAATTGGTTCGAAACCGACTAGCCTGCTCTTGGGCACGACCGAACCTTGTATTGACGTTGTCTGTTTGACTAAGACTTGGCTTTGAGGGAGGAGTTCCGACAACGAGCTCTTTAGCCCCAACTACTTCGTTTTTCGCCGTGACCGCTACCTATCCACTTTGGACGCTCCTGTTGGTGGTGCAGATGGTGATTTTTCGAAAATCCTTTGCGCCGTTTTGCGGCTCCCTCACAAAAGCGGTAAAATCGCCACAGTTTATATTCCACCTAGTTCGCCCGCTGATATCTATGAGCAGTTAATTGTTTACGTCGACCATGTTACTGAACTCTTGCTTCCTTCGGACGACTTGCTGCCTTTGGGCGACTTCAACATACTTGCTGTGTCAGCAACGCTCCGATGACGATGACTATCTGCTGCCATCTTTTGAGACTTTTCCGCAACACATGCTTGCCTTCGATGACAGCATTTCCTGCTCTGGATTGTTGCAGTTAAATGGCGTGGTAAATGACTCTGGCAGATTTTTGGACTTAGTATTCTCTTCTGACCATCAGCAGTGCTGCACGTAATTAGTATTTGACGAAGCTACCGTCTTGAAATATATCTCGAATTTGGCTAATAGTCTCTCTTGCGGTCCTGACTAGGGATGGGTAACTCAGATCTGACCCGGCTCAAAGATTCGGCTCTTAAAAGTGAGTCAAGTGAACCGGATCTCAGTTTTGTCCCGTGACGGATGCCGAAGAGTAATTTCTCAACATTTGCATCAGTTTGATTTGATTCTTCTTGTTGAATAATGAGAATGAGTGCTCATAAGAAAAGAATGAAAGAAAGAGAAATACACGAAAAAACAGAAGAACCTGGAACTAAAAGTTCTGCAAGAACTACAACTGAAGCGAACGCAACCTTTCCACCATGAACTCATGAAAGGTAAGTCTACCACTAACAACTTATTGGAGTTTTCTAACGTCTGTATTCCTGTCATTGAAGCTGGTTTCAGTAAGGCCTTTGACAGAATAAGTCATAAAATTCCTATTTATAATATTTCAGGGTCTAAGTTTTCCTCCAGTCATCGTTCAGTGGTTATATTTTTATTTGTCTGATCGCACACAGAGGATTTTATTTCGTAGTGTTCTCTCTGACGAAATTAATAATCCTTCTGGGGTGCCCCAGGGTAATTATTTAAGATCTTTGCTTTTTATCATTTACATCAATGATGTATCTTTGATTCTAACTTATTCGAAAATCCTCTATTATGCTAACGATGCCAAGATTTTTCGTGTTGTCTCAAACGATGATGACTATGCCCTTTTAAACTCTGACTTAGAGCCCTTACGTTATTGGTGCTCTATTAATTTCCTTCCTTTGAACATTGACAAGTGCACTGTTATGTCATTCT
This sequence comes from Leptarthrus brevirostris, assembly GCA_964036015.1. NCBI lineage: Eukaryota > Metazoa > Arthropoda > Insecta > Diptera > Asilidae > Leptarthrus > Leptarthrus brevirostris. The sequence goes on from OZ038373.1 coordinate 17,091,875, forward strand.
TTCTCAAAAAGAATCCTTTGGGTTGTAATTTCACTATGGGCAGTAGCCTCACTGAACAGACCTGACAAAACCAAAGATTTGGGTGGTGCCATTAATACTAAATTTTCAATTGAGGATCATTTTGACGCTTTCATCAGTAAGGCTAATGCGGCCCTGGGCTTCGTTAACCGATGGTCAAAGGAGTTTGATGATCCATATATAACGAAGTTACTTTATTGCGCTTTTGTTCGACCAATCTTAGAATATGCTACACCGGTTTGGTATCCTTTCTGTGTCGCTCATATTGACCGCATTGAGGTTGTCCAGTATAAATTTATGACCTTTCGACCCTGAGCTGATTCTTTCGCCTGCCTCCATTTATTTTTTTGGAGTAGTCACTATTTGGCGAATTTGTAAATAAATATGAAAAAAGTCATATATGCAAGAGAAAATGGGAGGTACGATTATATATCAATATGGGCATGGAGCGGGAAAAAAACTTCACTCGATGTGAGATAAGTGTAAGTGAACCTAGTGGATTCCGAACCACCGACATTACTCTGCATTCCATAATCTCGTATCGTAATCTGTTGTCAGGAGAAAAGAATTATGGGTCGCTGTCGATTGGGCTCGAACATCGGAACTTCGGAACGGAAGGCCAACCTTCGCTTACTCCACCGACGAAAGCCGCGAAAATATTGCGAAAACAAAATCAACTAGGAGCCGAAAACAGAAGCCTGAGGAGATGTTGCAACAGTTATCTACAATTATAGAGAGGCTAAAACATTTGGGTTATCCAGCAGCAAGCAATGCGAACAGGAAAATTCAAACGCTCAACTTTTGGATTAAGCTCTGGCTTATGAAGCAACAAAACTAATCTCGCGAAGTACACGAAGTTCTCGGAAGGATTTCATGCGTCGTTCCTGGTTGTTATGGTCCAAAGAAAATAAGTCAGTTTCGCCGGCCGAAAAGATGATGGCGACTGTGTTCTGTGATGCCAATGGAGTTATCATGATTGATTACTTTGGTAAGCGTAAAACAACCACATGACCACGGTTGGTTAGTTAAAATGGCGAGTGCTACTCAGCAAAGTTAGCATTTCGATTAACATTTTACTCGTCGTTTTGAGTCCACGACCTGTAAGAAATCTGTTGTTCGTTACGGCCTGTCCTATACAAAAGGCAATAGAATACTAACTCGCGGACAGGATGTGGGAGCACAATACCAGAGACAACCCGAGGAGTTAAGAAAATGGACTAGCTCCCTAATCTATACACCTTCCTCTTGAGACTCACCAAGGCTGAAAACTTGCACGGAAGGTAGAGTACGGTCTCTCCGCAGCTGCGATAGTGTATATTATAAGGAGCGCTAAGCCTAGTTTGCCTATTAGACAGTGACCTGCTGACCTGTGTAGGCCGTAACTAAATTCGTGACACCAACACGAGACCTGCTTTGTAGTTCCGAAGTTCAATTTTTATTAAAGCTTGGCCAGGTCACTCTATAAATGGCACAGGTTGGGGAAGCACTTCATGTGAAGTTAGCCTTCACTATGGAGTGCTAAAATATTTTCCTGTCAAGACAACTCAGCGGTATGTGAACGACTTCTGCCCTGGAGCAGTGCATGGTGGAGCATTTCTCGCCAGTTCATCTGCATTCTCGTTCCCTGGTATATTCCTATGACCCGAATCCCATAGAATGATGATGTTGAGTCTACTCCCTTGAGAGGCTAGTTTCTCTTTACGACCTCTGATTAACTTCAAATAGGTGGTAACTGATAAGCGCCTTTATGTACGCTGTCCGTAAAAATACCATTGTTCGTCATCGGGGATTCACTGAGTCTCAGCAGTGAACATGATCTCAGAATCGCCTCCGCTGAAATACACTTGCGTTGTTTGAGAGGCTGTAGGCCTCCGAAATATGTAATGTTTAGGAGAAAGCCCCAGCACCAATACCACAGTCGATCTTCGAGTCGTCAGTGAACATGACTGTGTCGTGGCAGTTAAGGAGTAAACTGTTGCTCCATTCATTCCTAGCCGGAATTCTAACAATCGTAATCGCAGAGGCAAATTATTACAGCTATATTTATGTATTTTTATTTTTACTCCGAGAATTTGTCAACGACTCTCGTTTCGTCCACATGGGAGAAGCATCCAAAATAGAAGATAGCTACTATCAGGAAAGCGTAGTCATCTTATATGCTAGACGTGAAACAGAGAAGTTCAAAAGGATTGCAGGAAGCTAAGACGATCAAACTCTCCACAAAATGGAATCGCGATGATTGGACCTAGCTGTGAAAAATGTAGAAAAGGAGATTAAGGAGAACAAAACTGCTCTTGATGATCACAACAGGGCAACGAATAACTCTGCGGGGCAGACGCTGGCCAGTGAGTTCGACGTCTTTGGTATCATAGTCAACAAGTCTACAAGTGCTACAGAAACTGGTACTTCAAAGTATCTTCTTTGATACGATTGTGCTTAGTAACACAAATCAATACATTTTAAGAGCTGGAGAAGCAGTCGAAGTTTATTGGGGTTTGCTGGATATTGGAAGAGGTGTCATGGAAAACGACAACAGAAAGATTCCAATCGATCTGCGATCAAATTGTTACTCAAAGCTGGACGTTGTGGCATAGTGACATTCAGCTTCCTCCTTGTTTAGAAACCTCAGTAGAAGCAGACGTTCTTTTTGATCCCGGGAGCTTTCGACTCCATCTCATAGAAGTGTTACCGTAGGAAAATCTTTATTGACTATTAACGAAAAGCAGGACGTTTCAGTAGGAATTCTGAACTCCCATGAAAAAGGCATCAAACTAAAGAAGAACATTGCGAACCCATCACAAGTGGTACAAGGTCCAAAGTATAACAAGCACTAGTAAAGAAAGAAAGTACAAGATTATCTGTGGACTATCGTCGCAGAAATATTGTTAAAAAGAAAGATATTCACCCACTACCTCGCGTAGACGCATATCCAGTGCTACTTTGCCAAGTTATAATGTAAACAGAACACTCGAACTGCTTAACAGACCGAGAACTGCCATTGCAAAAATCACTGCACTGTGCATGCGCCAAATACAGCTGGGCTTAACGCCACTTATTATAAGAGGCTAGACGGTGTGAACGAAAAGGAGAGCAAATGTCCAGCTCTAGCCGGGGACAGAAAGCGGACTCTGGAGGATTACTACTTTTAAAACCTTAAGGCAATCTCGTGATATAACTCCACCGCCATCAGATATGATTTCAGAAAGAAACTTATAGTTGCGCGTAGGACTAAGCCCTGTTACCTGTAGGACTAACCGTTTTCACGTTTTCAAGCAACCGCGCATGGATGACACTCTAGATACCTTGACTGGAGCCAAGTAGTTTTCGACTACGGACATAAAAAAAACGGCTCTGTAAACTGGAGATTTACCCAAATGACAGGGAGTAGGCAGCATTTTTGATGGGAAGTTGGTTGTGACAGTCAAAGTTATGTTTTTTGGTCTTCGCAATGCTCCAATTACATTCGACCGCTTAATGCTAAGCATCTTAGATACATCTAGAAAAATTGTGAGAAATTTTTCAAGACACTAAAACTAAGCCAGAAAATTAAATAAATTGACAACTCGAGTAAACATTTATTTGATTGCAAAATTTAATTGTCAATTAGAGAATTATTTGCTATTCGACGCTAATTATTTGAATTTCAATTAAATATTTATTATTCAATTATGAGTTACTTAATAACGAAGTAATTATTCATTACTTGATAAATTATTCGCTCATTATTTGAATTTCAAAAACTTATTTGTTATTCGGTAACGTACGTTATTTGATAATGAAATAATTATTTCTAATTTGATGAATTATTTGAAAATAATTATTTATTATTTGATTATAAGATATTAGACCCTTTAGTAGAAAAATCTCATAATTAAAAAAGAAATCACTTGAGATGAAAATAAGATAATTTATCAAATTTTTTTAAAAATCGAAACCAGACGAAATGCAGACTGTTCAGCAGCAAAAAAAAGTATTTCAATGTTATTCTGCCTCAAATCTAGGATATTTCTATAATATTTTGAAAATTACCCGCAAAAAGCAATTTGCTTCAACGCATTTAAGCCAAAAAAAAGCTTATGTTACTTTAAAACAATAACTGAACAGGTTTTCACTTTATTTCATTAAATCTCGAACGCATGAAACTCTGCTAGCTAAAACGCACTATAATTAGATTTTATGACTTTCTCGTAATAGGAAATAAAAAATGATTTCCACAGAGGGAAGCCGTTTTTGAAAGACCTCCAACAAAAATAGAACTGAAAACTTAAATCCATCCATAAATAACGTATTTAACCCAACACCGGAGATTGTAATTTCTCATTAAAGGATTCATTGGCTAAGCCTATGTGGGAAACTGGAAAATGGAACCCCATTCAGCTCTGTCGCATCTCCTACCACTTTACTCGAAATGATGATATCTTTTAGTTGCGCTGCTCCATTTAATTGGATAACGTCAAATAACTCATTTAGCTAACGATTAGTGCTTAGTATCGAGACTTCTGCCACAATTTAAATCCCTTCTGCTCCCTATTTGAAGAGGCGACCGAATCCGAGTAAAGCAGCAAAGGAGCAAATCAAGTGATTTGTGTTTGGGGTCCATAGGTGTAAAACTGAATCGGTCGTTTGAGACAATTTGTTTTCAAGTAAGCCATTTTAACAGTTTTAATGTGTCCGAGAGCTGAAACGACAGCACTGATTCCAGCACAACCCATCAGCATCACAGAGCCTGCTGGGCACACCCACATTAAGGCCATACCCCTGCAGTGTAACCGGAAACATAAATTTCGGCGACAAAGTAGTCACTTTTGACTTTTATTGCTGATTTTTCCTTGGCCAGAGTGATTTAGGCCTCAATGAGCTGTTGGATTTCACTCCCATGGTGGTCTGACTGGATTGGTTTTGCACAGATTTAGAGCTTTGCTGTGAAATTCGCTTGAACATTTAAAGTGATTTCGAGTGTAGAAAATACAATTTTGCCCAAAAAAATGTGTCAAAACACAGAAATTTCTTTGATTAATCTCTCGAAACGAGAAGAATTTCGACAAGTCATTAATAGCAGCCCAAAAGAAAGATGAAGAAATCTAGAAAAGTTCAGAATATCATCACAAGATGCGACTCAGTATCATAACCACCATCTCCATCGTAGTATCTTTCCGTTGAGATGATGCTGAGACGTTGAGTTCTATTCTGAATGCATTTGAAACAAAGTACTTCTTGTAATCCCGCGGGATTTGTTTTTCCCTTGTGCAAGATGTTTTCGCCTGGCTCAGAGCTATGATCTTAGCCGCTGATGCTTTTCATAGGAGCAATCTCTGCTCGAGTTGTTTGTAGATCTTATCCGCCACTCAATTACGAAGCAGCCAAAGAATTTGTTCAAGTGACGCAAAGGAAAACAATCTTCGAATGCTTTTGACGCTGATGAAAAGCAGATCATCTCGTTGCGGTGAGTGATTTCATTTGATCTTTTCGGCTCCATGGAGTGTTAAATGCCTAGAAATTGCCTGAATGATGCTGAGTAAATTAATTTATCTGAAGAAAATCTTCGCGGTAATATAGTGTAGAGCTCGGGGTCTAGGGGATGGTGTCGATCTTGAATAAATACCAAAAACTGCGACCGTGATTAAATTCCACGGGCAGTCACTTCCAATTCCAAAGACCGAAAAGGGATACAAATGGTGGCGATGATTATGGAACGAATTGAAGTTCAGCGGCCTCCAGCCACATTTTAATGAAATATTCATGGAAGTGCGAACGCCTTACTATGGATTTCTAGAGTGAACTTAATGAAAGGTGCTTATTACTGGACTGTTTTATTAGGAAACCATTAAATTAATGCACGACGATATTTCTTTGCTGTGCCCCAGGCATGTTCTCCAAAGTCAAAGAACTATACTTATGTGCTTCATCTTAACCTTGCGGGGTATACTTGCTCCGTTGTTGTTCATGTAAATTATTTCCGTGTGTTAAGCAATAGATCTCTTGTATATAATGTCTCTTTTACAACAAGTCCAGTTTATAGTCGTTTTTTTAAAACTTACTTTATGTTCCTCCATGACTGACAGACATACATGTGAAAATAAAACGAGTAAAGTTCCACTGAGTTTGAGGTAGTCAACTATTTTTACATACAACAACACATTTTAACATCATTGGAAAAGTTATCTTAAACACACGAGAGTGAGTATATAAGTTCGCGGGAGTTAGAGGAGAAAGATCCTTCATAACTGTCACGTCGTAATAACTTACGTTTAACACTTATCAGATTTGAATTTCATATAAGTACAAGGTGAAGTAAGTGATATTATGTTGTCTCTTACGCATAAGGGTCCGAGGTTCAAACCCCACCGGCGGCGGCTTATTAATTGCTTTCTGCTGACGACAGATTACGCTTGAAGGTCATTAAGCGTTGCAGTATAGTTTCGATTGTCCGGGATACACCTAACATTGTACGTCCACTTGTTATCGTAAAATCGGGTGAAGATTTTTCCTCGCCCCATGCTGCATAAGGGAGTTCGGGAACTACAGAAACAAGGGCATAAAGACTTTACAGGTAACGAAAAGCCAAAAAAAATTTTCGATATAGAGGCATCTCTAACAAAAAAATTTCCAACAAATAAGATAAGATTAAGGTTTTCGGAATAATCTAATCTAACTTTAATAAACCAAAGGTTAAATAAGGCGTCACTATCAAGCTTTGTTTATGGTAGGTATTTATGAGAGGATCAGAGTGCTCTTGATAGACAAAGAAGAAGCTAGACAGTAGAGCACCTTCTATTCCGTTGCCCTGTCAAAGTACAATTGCGGCCAAAAATAAGGAGTAAGCAAGTTAAGAACCTACTTGAACGCTATTTTTTACCGTTTTTATTAAAATAGATTCAGTTTGCTTTGATGATTGTCGATTGATTCCTTCTACATTTTGGGGACACTGTCACAAGGAAAAAGACGCTATGCAGTAAAGAGAAAACTTTAAATTTACTCAAGGAGATTATATATAGTTCCGGAAACAATTAGTTGGAAAATTTTTATTTAATGGTTCAGAGTAATATTGCTGGTTCGCAATCCACCATAAGTTGTATGGTCGTTTATCATCGAATCAGGTAAGTTTTTTCCCTCTCCATTCCCCACAAGTGGTTTGATTTTGATTTGATTTGAGTGGAGGAGTGAGATATTGAAACGCTACGGCCAGTAAGATCTATTGTGCTAACCCTCCCTACTCTTTATGCCAAGCTGATCTCAAGTTACGCAAACTTGTGAAACGAATTGCTAGCTAACTCTTTCAGATTCCAGATTGGCTTCCCAAAGATAGATATTCTGCGTTTAACAATGGCCGGGCATTCGTATATGAAGTGAAGTGCAGATTCGTCCTCCTCCAGGCACAGTCTACGGGTGCAGCTGCCGATTTTTGATAAGTGCTTCCTTAGTTGACAGACAAGTGATCAGTTTCACATCCGGTCTGCCAAATCTAAGGAGCTCCTTAGATGACTCTTCTTAGTGATGAAGCCGGGATTGAGTTTTTAAAATTAGCTTGGCCTTCGAAGGACCACCACTGGCATTTGCGCTTCTTGAATGTCCAATTGTCCATTTTAGCAATGCCGGCCGAAACCCTGCCAACAACCCGATCCCTCGTTATCCAAGCTAAGTTCACTCGATTTGCTCTTCCTAGTTCATCCAGAGCTCTTTGACGTACTCAAACAAATTTTAATTTGGTTATGGAGAAGCCAACTGCTTTGATCGCAGCCTGATAGTGAACAAATCTTAATAAGTTAATGTTTAAGTAGGCATTATGTTCTTTAACTGAAATGTGATAAATTTTAAGTGTAAGTTATCACGACGAGACAGCTATGAGTCTTCCCTTCTCTATCTTAGAGGATTTAGGAAAGTGGCAAGTTTATCCGCATAGCGCCCCAAGTTTGCATAGAACCGCCTGTTTGTACCAGACAAGCCCTCACTTTGGAACAGTGGGGAAGTTCCATGTTTGACTTTTCTTCATCTATATGGTGGGAGGTCACAGTCAGCTTAGGCACTCTATGAAAGATTTCTCTTACAGTCAAGTGACCTACGAAGTTTTCGCATAGGAGTACCGCTCTTTTGGCTCTGACGATATTGAGCTTAGCTCTATATCCCCATATGTCTATAACCATAGGTTTATCATCGTTGTGTAAATCAAGTGAACAGTTTTGGGACTGGTAAAATCGCAGTCGACATGCGACATGCTCAGGAGGATTTTTTTGTTTTGTGGTTTCTAGGTGAATGTATACCAATATAATTCGGAGACAAGTGATATCCATTGATATTTCAGCTGTTCACTTAGGGTTCGTGTAGTCCCTAGCAAGCTAAGTTCAACCAACAACCCCTCCAAAAGTAGAGAGTAATGAGTATGGTTTTTTCGGAGTTGATTTTAAGATTAAGCTCTCTGAACTATTCTTCAACCGTGCCTAGTATTTTTTGCTGATGCTTGGTAGCTCTGGCGACGGGAGTGTGGGAAAACGAGGTAAATATATTTCTCAGTAACTAACTTTCAAAACAAAACTTTTTATGAGGAACGACCTTGTCAGCCCAACTGATAGTTGTGCCTCAGAATAAACTAAAGAAGAAGTGAAGATGAAGAGAACTTTACGACTAAAGAAGAGAAAGTCGAGTACGAGAAATATCTCTGATATCTGGCGACTTCAGAATAAGGTCTCAAATGACTCGGTCACCAGACCCGGATTGGTTCGAGATAGAACGGGACAAATGTCGGAGATTTGAAACAAACCGAATCAGATCCAACTAGAAACTCAATTTCTAGGATACTAAAGGTCGGACATGCAGGAAGTGCAAGGCAGCGGAATTAGATGGTATATTCCCAGCCGTACTCCAGTAGGACAGTGAGATTACCCAACCAACCAATGGGAAGGATTATGGCTTATCACATCGAATAGACGACGGTCGAGAGATAACCATTTAGTACGAACCAGACCTATTGAAACGGCACTCCACTAACTAGTGCACGTAGCAGAAGAGAAACTTAATAACAGAAGCATAGGGATGGCCTTGGCTTACCTGAAAAAGACATGTAGAGGAAACAATTAAGAGACTTAGCAGGGCCTTACATCAATACGGGAGGGTGTGGGGATTCCCACAAAAAGTTGCATACTGGATCTACAATTTGATGGTGGGACCCATTATCTCAAAGCCTCGGTGGTTTGGTGGAGAAGGGCATTTACGATCAATGTAAAAAGCAAGTTAGAGAGATTCAAAGGCATAATAGGTGCCTAGGTTGTGTGGGCGTAATAGGCTCTTTTTACGATGAGATGTTAGATGGCGCTGCTAGGTTTGCTGGCATTAGAATGAGGTAATTAGGACGACAGAGTCAACAGTTCTTGGCATGGGCCAAGGCGCAAACTGGCACATGTTAAGTGCTGAAAACGCGCATAGTAAAATACTGTTTAAAATAAGATACTGAAATTGGAAATATATGTCGACAGTATAAGCAAAGAAAAGGTAACGACAGGTACCATGAAACGCTTATAAGTGATGAGTCACTACCTGAAAATAGTCTAACTGACGTCACAACTTTCATGGATGAATTGATGGAAGGGTAGAAGCAGGAATCTTTAGTGAGGACCTGAATCTGAACATCCATCTAAGCCGATGGACGTATACCTCAGTGTATCAGGCGCTTGCGCTGGATTACTTGCTGGAGAGTTATGTGAGCAGTAAAATACAGTACAGACCTTAATACAGCTGCGGACTTGGAGTGTATCCGCAAGCTCAACGAGTGTGCTTCATTTAACGAGGTGACACTGGCTGAGAAAGGGGACATGTAGGAATCGAGAGACATGAAAGAACAGACAAACTGGTTAAGCTGGGGCCTGCCTCGGTTTTCCAAGCTCCGCAGCAGTTCACTTGTATATGGAAAGTTCAGGTTTCATCTGAAGAAGAGCGGTACAGATAGTATGCCAGTGTTTTGCCTTAGAAAGTCGAAGAAGGAGATTGCTAGGACACTACTGGATGAAAGCCGAAAGCCTTTGGGGAGGTATCTCAAAAGCAAATGCTTGCTTTTACCCGGGGAATCGAAGTAAGGGAGCAAAACTGGGTGAGTCCAGCTAGAGAGTTACTTTTAGTGAGTAAACATCTTACACTGCCAGAAACATTCGGATCTCTCGATATCTTTGGAAAATTGTCACCTCTCATGCAAAAAAAGGTCTTCCTTTCCTTTGAGAAACGACAAGGCTCTTATTTCTGTGCTGCTGGAATATGGCAACGCGAACGCAGCAATTGCAAAAAAAGTTTACGTGTGGCTTAAATCAGTGCAATAAAAGAAATCATATAATTTTTTTTCTACGATGCGGCCAAAGCCTAGGGGACAACGCTTTGATGTGTTCGGATGGCTTTTGCCGGAAGGGAATTAAGGTAAGGGGAAACTTGAATGTCATAAAGGAAACTTGCATGTCATGTTTTTGCATTTGTGTGAGCTAGACAACAGCCCACAGACGGATTGTAGATTTTTTTTAAATTCAGTTTTAAAAACACACGGGGAGACCCGGCGTCGAACCCGGGAACCACGGTATGGTGGTGGTGCCGCTCGCCCAATTGATGCAACTTCGTCGAAAACAAATGCGGTTTTTGGACGAGGTCGGCTCCGTAAGTATGGAAGATGATACTAAACTTCACAAAGGCAATATGTTGCGTGAGTTAATCGATTCGTTGTTCTAAATTTCTTAATCATAGCATTTGCAATAGGGTTGTCAGGTGCCTCAATTCGGGAAATACGTCTTAGATGTAATTACTCATAGATTGAACCAATAGAAACCACTTATACTTTTTTGTTTCGGATAATATGATCATAAAAAGCACACAAATTTTCAACCTTGGGGCATCGAACCCTTCAATATCACAAAAAAGCATAAACAGATAATTTGCACAACATTGTTCGATAAAGAATAGGTTTTCACAGATAAACATCGTTATTTTCGCTAAATCTTAATTTTATCTTCCCAACAAATATCTAGAAAAACCAAAATTATTGCAAACACCTAGCGTTTTATTAGCGTTCCACTAGCTTGATCTTCCGCTCTGTTTTGCTCAGCGTAAATTTCCATATTCCGATATTGGAAACTCGACCTCACGTTACAATTTTATCAAACATTAGCCAAGTCAAGAACTAGCTAGATTTAGATCTAAATTTATATTCAAACCTGATAAAATGTAAAATAGCGTAAAAGTGTTATCAAAATTCAGTCACCGTTAAAGTCAATAATCCCGTCCAGTTATTCCTATTAGGTTGATTTAGTGTTCGCATCAGAATTGCATAAAATCGTCTTCGATCTCAGGGTAAAGATTAAGAAAAGGTAAAATAAGATCGTAAGGCTGATGTACTTGTACAAAAAACCAGTTGGAACGAAACCGTACAATTGCGGATTATATATCTGATCAGAATCAGAAACTCTTCAAATATGCCCGCAATGGTAAGAGGAACACGTATAGGCCTTCTTCTGAAAGTGATCATGCGAATACAGTCGTTGCCGCATTTGTTGTCGGGATTTTTTTCGAACCAATAAATTCGATCTTTCCAGCTGCAACCGTTCAAGTTGAAAACTGGTTCACTTTATGATCATTGGATGTAGCCATATATTGAGATTCCTCTGGGTTAAAACGTGTCCCTGGAGTCTTAAGTTCTGGTTAGACCTTGGAGAGTCACAAGAGATTCATTCGTTTTTTACCTTTTTTTAAAGGTAGGTATTGTTTGGATTTGAAAAAAGAATTAGCTTGGATTCGGTTTGGCAGAAGAAGAGCTCATAACACCTGCCCTATTCTCTGTTGATATCGATTCTCTTTATCTTGCACTACTCCCAAGAGATTGAAAACCTTTTTAGACCGTAAACCAGTTTGCAAAGTAAAGCACCAAAAGTGAATATACTTTTGATGGATTACAAAGGTGCTGCCGCAAATAATTCCACCTTCTTTAGTGCTTAATTCCTGGGGGTATTATAGAAGAGGGAACAAGAAAGTCACCTATTCTGGTTTAAAATTAATCCTAAGGTGGTTCTGGCATGGCATTTCTTTTCATTTCATTTTTTCTTTGCTTTTGTCGTCTCCCGAATTCAGTAGAACCGCTACAAAATCCACCATGACAACTGACTGATTTGCTCAGGTATTGTTGAATGTGAAATAATCCGCTTAACGTAATTGCCTCAAGTCACAAAATGGAGGTTATGCCTCGGTAAATTCACATATTTGTGGTTTTATCTTAAGACCGAATTAGAACTGAGACGGAAACTCGTAAAACCCAAAAATATTTTTACAGGCAGTAGCAAATGAAAAACGTTTCCGAGTCGTACAGGGTGGTTCATTCACGAAAACATGCCTTCACTTTTATTTCGACGCTATTTCGTCTGATAATAATTTCTCAGTTTCGTGGGCAGTAGAGTGAATCCTAATCCACCGTAATCTTCTGTCTAGTCTTATGGTTCTTAACATCATCTCTTCCTTCCACGAGCTGCACTCAGTCAACCGCGAAACGTAGAACTTCTGAAAATATATCGCGCAGAATAAATTTAAATTCGAGACAGTCAGACAAACAGCCAGACAGACCAGAGGAAAAGCAAATTTAACAATGGCAGTTGAATTTTAAGAGGCGCCTATTAATTTCCTTTCGCTGAGTGTTGTTATTCTTTCTGCTTTCTCTTGAAATTGATGCCTTTTAATTTTAAACATTCGTTTTCCCCCCCAAAATAGTATAGCATTTTCGGATGAATCCTGTCCAATTATGTCCTTGTTTGTACCTTGTGATTTTTTTTCCTTTTTTTTCCAGCAACTTGGATCGTTTGACGGATATATTGAAGCAAGAGAAATACAATATGTTGACTATAACATTGTATTCCAGGACAATGCTGGCATGCTCAACAACCGTGATCATGTTAAATTAAATTTATTCGCTTCAGTGCGTTCATAATCGAACTGTAGGGAGTTTAACAGGGGCATTTACAGTAAAGCTCTTTACGCAACGATTAATCCTCATCAAACAGGATATTTTTAAACCTTTGCAAAAGTGAGGAAGGATTAAATAAAAATTGTATGTAAAAGTTTGGTTGGGATTAATTAATAAGTTCCTTTTCTCTATACAAAACAAGTTGTTTTCGGTCTTAATAATAGGCAAATGGCAGGTAAAAGATATATTACAGCAGAGGAGCAAAACAATAAAAATTAAAGGAAGTTTGTGACAACTGTGGTCTATAATTGTGTGGTCTAAAATCTTGTCGGTAAGGTTAGTGATAACGTGTCCGTCTTTCAACCCGGAGGTCCAAGGTTCGAATACCACCGTTGGTGACCCATGGTTGTTTCTTCTCTAAACAAATTACGATAAAAATTACATTGGGGTTTTCAGAAAAATTTCGGTGGTTCGGAATCTTCTTTAAACTGTAGTAGGTTCTATGAAGAGATAACTGTGTATATTGCTTCTGTCTATTTTCTCCACGTTCGCCTTCTAATGTATCTATGAGCGATTTGCCTCCTGCCTGCATGACCCTGGTTATTGTTATTTCTTGTGTACCTGATAAAGTTCGTTATATCTATAATAAGGCCGACTTCTCTTTGATAAACAATCGACTTTCAACCTGTGATTGGAGTGGCGTCCTCAACTAAAGTGACGTGGATGAAGCCGAAAGATCTTTCAATAATTTATTGTTTATCTGTTTTACTTATGTGTGCCTATTTCTAAGCCTAAAAACTCATGATATAACCAGTTTTGGCTCGATTGCTCCTTAAAACGCTAAAGAATTTTAGAAATTAATAGGTAGTTTTGCATCTCCAGGAGCGACGCTGATTACTTAATTTATGTGTTCTTATAATAACTACATAAACAGAATAAAAGTGTCGCTGCGTGTCGATCCCAAGGACTTCTCTCGAATCCAAAGAACCTTTGTTTCATGAAGCTATAAATTTCTACCTTGACTGATATCACTTGCCTGCCTCATTTGTGAAAAGATGTGGCTCTTCTCTTGCTCCTATTCTATGATATTTATTTAATCTGTAAATTCGTTTTGGTGTCTTCCCGAAAGCTGGAAAGGCCTCCTTAATTATTGATCTTCACAAGAAAGGTAATATTAGTACTCATTTCTGCTGTATCTTTAAAATTTATAAGGCTGCTATTTGCAATGTTCCTTACTCTCTCTGTAAGTCGATCTTGCAGCCCTTCCAATATGGTTAATAAGGGGTAAATCAACCACCACCAATTTATTAGAAACTTCCAATTTCTGTATTTCTGCAATTCAAGGTGGTGAGCAAGTCACCTGCATTTCATCTCACTTCATCAAAGCATTCGACAGAATAAATCAACGAATTCTTGTTCTTCCACTCTACCTTCTCGAGTTTCCGCCAGTTTTTTTTTTTAAATTGGATTCATTTGTATCTATCTGATCGCATTCAGTGAGTTTCTACTCGTGGAGCCGTATAACTGTTGTTATTTTCAACACATCCGGGGTACCGCAAGGTTCTCATCTCGGGACACTGTTATTCATCATTTACATCAATGATGTGTATGCTGACGGCGGACGCTAAGACTAATGATCTTCGCGTATGGCTCATTTTAATGCAAGTTTAGTATGACTCTGGGTTTCATAGAGATATGATCAAAGGAGTTTAATGACCTCTATATCACAAAGCTTTTTGATTTTACTTCATTCAGGCTTATTCTGGAATATGCCTCTCCAGTCTGATCACTCTTCTATGCGACACACATCGATTGCGTTGAACCTGTACAACTAAGGTTCGCTAGATGTTCTCTTCGCTGCCTTCCATGAAACAACTCCCGTGCGTTACCACCTCATGTTGTTAGGCATAAAATGTCTCCTTGGGATACTCTTCAACTCCAGAGATCTTTGGCTTTTACTGCATACGGGAATCTATTGACTCTTCTGCGCTTTTGGCATGTTTTGTAATATCCAACTCCTTGAGGAATCACAGCTTCTTTCAGGTACCTTTTCATTGGACTAATTATGCGATGAATGAGTCGATCACACTGCTGTCGCTACTCTTTAATTTCTATTTTAAATGCGTTGATTTGCATCTATCGCAGAATCACGTAAGGTGTCATTTGTGTTCAGGTTATTTTGTATTTCTATCTTGTTGTTTAGTTTTGTTTTTGTATGTCTCCGTTTTTTATTTATATTGCAGTAAAATTCATTTGTCTTAACATAAGTTACTTCGCCGAAACCACAAGCCCGGTTGATAAAAGAGAAAGGAAACCCATCCACCAGTCAAAACATCTTGACTTAGAGCGAATCTATGCATATAGGAAGAAACTCTAGGTAGGATTGAAACCCGTTAATCTGCACCTAAATCTTGCCACACGAAACGCCTAGTCTCACCTTTAGCTATAAACATAGGACTACAACCGGACAATGGAACGTCAGACCTCTATGAGGCGAGTGTGGATACGAAAATATCATGAAGTAAGTATAAAATAGGTTGCTGGAGAATGGACGGACGAGTTGAAGCCTTCTAGGATACGGTGATCCTCATCTGGATATTCGTGAGTGTTAGTTACACCTCCAAGTGGTAGCAACCGGGCAATGCATCCTAGAATGTAGCCAAGTAACTAATGCGGGAGGAGATAAACTCTTGAAAAATCCCCCTAACTCCAAGGGAGTCTGCAGTGTTGCGTCCCCTCTGCAGGACCCAGGGGTAATTGGGTCGCGAATGGCGTTTCCTCGGGCGCTTCTGTGGGAGTGGAGGTGGATTGTATGGTAGACTCCAACAGGTTGGCTATACCCACGGTAGCCACAACACAACAGTAGCAGCTTTGGGAAAATTACCTTTCGAAGGAACTGTGGCGGCTATGGAGGCGGGCTCGCACCTTCCGGCTGAAATTGCTGTAGCAGTCCTGGAAGAGGGTGCCATTGGCAAAAGAATAACTAGCACTTCCTCAGGTGCGGCAGTGCAGAGACGGGAGACTCTGACGAGTTGGCTATCTCCGCGATACGCACATTAGTAGAAGATGCAAATCTGCCTTCCGAAGGGTTAGCTGTGGTTAATCCGGAGGGGGTTCCTTGTCCAGGATCAGGACTAAAGCGTTACGGCCTGGAACCCTTCAATACCGTAGGCAGGTGAAGGTTGTAATTAACGCATGGACCAAGAAGGAACACTGGAGACGGTGGGAAAACATGGATTTATGCAGATAGGCTAGGCTTCTAGCAGTGACCCAGGAAACCGAGGATAGTGGCGACAGTGGGATAACTGGATACTCAGTTGCCCCCACTAAGGGAGACTGGGAGGGGACGAAAAGGGACCCGGTTATGCGGTCTGTTTCGGGTAATCCCCAGAGAGGTGTTTTTAGTGAGTAAGAATCTCACACTACCGGAGGTCACGGGCTGTCTGGTGTCTTCTGGAAGATTTTCACCTCTCCCGCATAAAAAAAAAAAATTATAAAATAAATATATTATGATTAAGCGAAACTACATGGATAGGAAGTCAAGCTCACACACATCTAAAACCGTGCTGGTAATTTCTAGAATCTGAAACGCACCACATGGCATTTATAGGCTTATTACTAACCAATCTTACCAGCGGATCACTACTGGGCTGGTCGCCAATATACAAATAATCATCAACAGGTTCCGTTCCAGAATAGGGAACATCTCACATGATTAAAAATACAAGAACCAAAACAGATTATAGACCGCTTTAACTCAACAACAACAAACTCAAACAACAGCTCAGAACTTATTGGTCTCTACAGAAAGGCGTCTAAAGAAGTGAAAGACGTGACAAGCGCAACTATATCAACAGTCAATCAAAAAAGGCTGAAGGAGCGGTCTACCGCGGTGACAGTGGAGATCGACTGATTCCTAGTTATTACGGAGGAGCATCAATTGCAGAGAATATTTTTTGAAATCCTCAAGAACTTCTTTGGATCATCGAATACCTCTTCATCCGAACCTGAAGAAGTACCTCATGTAGCTAACATTAACATCAGACCTTCGACTAAATAAGAGCTGGCGGACGCAATAAAATCTTCGGTAAGGCCCCAGCGAAGATTCCTAAAGTAAAAAGGAATTCCTAAAGTAAAAGCGACCAGAGAAATTGTGGTAATTAATGCGGAGACTGTCTTTTAATGACACAAGTCATCATAATGCAAATCAAGCATATGTACAATCGACCGCAATATTCGCTATGGACAAGTATGTTTCCGTGAGGGTTTTTTGCGGCGATTTCATCAACATGTTCTGAAGTATTATCAAAAACTCCGTCGAATGGAGGCCCCTATACATCTTATGTTCATCGATTTCGGGAAAGAAGCCCAATGTCACGTAAGGAAAATTGTCGTAGTTCTTCCAAGTGCTTCACAGAGTTTGACAAGGGTGCATACTGTCACCTTTGCTATTCTTGATTGTCTTTGTTGACATTTTGTGCCGTGCCAGATAATTACATCGGGATTAGATGAAAACTTTTTAAGTAACTTACGCACCTGGACGACGACAAATGTCTTCTATCCAACGAACAGAGTTCAGTATGTCAGAGTTCAAATGTCCGAAGCCCTGAGTACAGAAGGACGCAAAGCAAATAAATGCCGTTATAACCAAACTTATAAGCCGGGTGTCCGGGAGACAAGATGAAATATATTTTTAAAAACAGAAAGTAGAACAAAAGTTTATACATTGTTATCCCGGAAGCATAGTAACAGCAGATGACGGAACTGAAGCTGATGTTCAGGCTCGCATCAACATCATCATTATACCTACATCAACACCATCGAACATAAAATCGAACCGCTGTTCAACACAAAAAGTGACTTGTCAAATAACATCCAAGCTATAACCTTTTGTCAACCGGCCAACACTGCTCAGCAGGCTCTCGATTGGAAAATGGAGAGTTGTTGCGTGGTGAGTATCTTCTCCCTGTTGGGATAAGAAACAAAAAAGAGAGAGAGATCACAATCTGCAATCAACAATTATAGTAAGATGGTCTTAATCATCGAACAGGCAAACAAATACTATAAAATAGAATCAACAACCAAAATATAGAATTGCAAAAATTTAATGACATAGTAAACCTTGGTGGAACCGATCTAGAAGCTAGTTAGACATAGGTTAGGTTTAGTTAGGTTAGACGAATGCTGCTGAAAACATTTTTAGCCCGCCTCACTTAGACCACCCCATAGATTCATGTGAATCTGGCCTTCCTAAGCTTCTCCTATATAACCATGCTTCCCTAAGGACTCTTAGTACGTGTTTCAGCTCTATGCCCTGCAGCTTCACAAGCACTGAGAAGAAGTAACTACCATGTAGCCTGCTTCTAATTGACGCCAGTGCAGGGCACTCGCAGAGCCGTCGAACTGAATCGATTTCTTCCAGATCCCTGCAGTTACGCCAAAAATAATTTGCTACTAGACCCTGCCATCTGTCATGGTTTCCTATGGTCTCACCGAACTAGATTTCTGGTGTTGGCTCTGTTACTACATATTAAGGAGTACTTTAGTGCTCCTATTACCGGTTTGTCCGCCAATGATTAACCATTTTGTAGGCATCACTGGTAATGTCTACCTTAAGACTGCTGAGCGAAATTTTCGCATAGGTAATCGCGTAAGAGCTATCCATTTCCGTTTTCGCTAATTCCTCCGCTCCTTCATTGCCTATGATATTCCTGGGTCCGGAGACCCATCATATGGTCACTCTGTGACATCTGGAAATCATGTCTAGTCTGCTCTTGTACAGATGCACGAGCCTGATATTACCATCACAGCTTCCAGCGCCATAATAGCCGCCTGTGTGTCAATATATATGCGGATGTTTGTATTTGACTAAATACGCGTCAATAATAGCAGAGTCGCTTGGTGAATCGCAGTTATTTCCGCCTGAAAGACAGTGCATTTATCTGGCCGTCCGTATGGTTCGTGCAAGTGCCATTTGCCGGAGAATACTCCCACTCTTATACCTGCACTCGTTTTAGATCCATCTGTATATATGGAGATCTCTTATGCTTCCTCTCTAGCAGGCAGCCTAGTATTAAAGCTCCTATCGAAGGTTACAAGATTCTAGACTAGAATCTAGACATAAGGGGAACTAAAGAGTGTCACTCAAAATCCTTTAGAGGCTGTGATATGTATTCATGGAATGTATTACATATGGTTATTCATACAAGGATTAATAGAATAAGGAAAATATTTGAAATTTTATACCAGGTTGCCTAGGGGGCAACCGTGGACATCCATCTATCCGCGAACAAGTTCTCAACCACTTTACCGTGTATTTATAACTACCCATCGTAGTAAAGTAAGAAAAGGACACTTTTAATTGGATTTGACATTATTTAGTTGTGGTAGAGTTGCTGAGATTTAAATCTTCGCAGTTTCCTGACAATGAGTCATAAGCTAAGTGTGCCATAAACTAATACCATATTTCCAAATAACTGATAACGATAGCATCAAACGACGCGCAATTCCTAATCTAGTTCAATAAACATCAAAAGACAGCGCCCGGTATTAAATTTCCACAAATCTAAGACGCGATTCTGTTCTGTTATCTGCAGCGACCTCAAACATTTTAATCTCCAATTTCGCCAAGTGGAGATTAATAAAAGAAGATAAATTGGAGGGATACCTCCAATTACGCCAGTTGCGCTATTTATCTTCGTAATCCACGACTGCGAGGCGATAATTCTAAAATTTATGGAACTGAAAAACCACAAGTCAACGAAAAACTTCGTCAAATCTGTGGTTTTAAGATTATCTGCAACCCGATCCGATTCCGCACTCTCCTAGGTTTATTAGCCAGGACGGTTTACTCTACCAAATCTCTCTGAATTCATTCGCACGTTTATTATACAGAAAAAGTTCAAGGCAGGTAAGAAATCAGAGGAACTTTTAACTGGTAGTAGCCGCGTGGGGTAGAGCAAGTGCAAGAATAAGAAAAGTAACAAAAACACACTAGAAATGTATCAAGCCTCAGACTCGGAGTTATCTGGACCGGGAGCCCTTTATCCATTTCTGTGCACCTAGTTGTGTCGGGTTATATGTCTAACTGGCTTTTCTCATGTATCTACCCGTGGGTCTTGTTCCTAATAAGTGCATGCAGCAGTTGTGATAGGATTTATCCTAACAATTCTAACTCTGTTTCTTGCCAATTTCCAGCTTCATACACAAAGATAGAGTACCGAGGGCAAAAAGATGTATGGGTCCTATCCGAATATGGCAATCTCTTGCTTCGTTACATAACTGAAACTCTCGGTACACTATACGTCGAGTTCGAGCTCCAGCTCCAGTCCAACTTGGTGAATTATAATTTACGGTCAATGTTAGAGGTGTGCCTGAGTTATGGCATTGTTTATCTCGCGGATACGTCAAGAACTTCTATGGCACCATTAGGAGGAACATAGATTTGGCGGTGCATGCCCATTTGTTTTTGATATTTGTTGTCTGTGTGGATAAAATGTTTCTTATGGTGACGATTTGCTAATGGTTTCAGCCTCTCTTGAGCTTCTAGCTGGGGTACGGCAATATTGCGGTGGTTGGAGAGTAAATTCACTTAAAGCCAAGTCATGGCCGTTTGCAGCCAAAGAATACAACAAAATTGTTGGGGAATTGTGAAATTTATTAAAGCAATTAACTTGTACATTTTGATTATAGAAGTCTGGGACTATTCCGTGACCTAGACGTTGTTTGAATTATTTATTTGGCTGCATGAAGCCTTTATAGGAGCAATTATTTCTTGATTACAGGAAGTCAGGGAAAATTAGGTAATTAAGTTCCGTGTAGCAAAGTTGTGACAAAATGGAAATATTATTCCGGAAATAAAAGTATTGCGGTGTGTAAGACGATTTGAACGCCTACAAAAGTGCTTTGAGGCAAAATGCGCTTATGATTAGTCCAGTGTTAAATGACTGACATATTATTAATGGTTTGTGTATTCGATACTTGGCTTTTGTACTTTTTATACCATACTACTGGTTTATTCTTTAGAAAGGATGCCTGAAGCTTAAAATCTTCAAAGGATCAAAATGCTAGGTCATATTTTCTCTCTCTTATATATACCTTGTCGGGCGGGGGCGGGAAAAAAAACATCACCCGATGCGACGACAACGATTGCAAATGGACCAAAAACTTAAGGTGCATTTCCCATCATTCCACAGCAACCACTGGTCACACTGGTCACTTTTTAGCGTAATCTGCTGTCGGCAAAAAACAACCGTCGTTCGCCACCGGTGGGATTCGAACCTGGAGCCTTCATGTATGAAGGCCAACATAATATCCCTTACGACCACCGAAGAGGGACATGTTTTAAAATTTCAAATTCCGTAAAACCAAAATTAAATTAAACCAGCGAGGTGTCTTTTAACGAAAAATAAAAACAATGAAATTAACATAATACAGAAGCTGAGTTTAATCCAAGCCGATTCTTCAACTAATCTCTCGATAAATTAAAGTCAACAGTGCCAAAGGGGCAGTTCAGTAAAAGAGACATTGAAGAAATAGGATCATTAAAACCCTAGTTGTTACGGTGGTATGATACCTGAAGGAAATCATCGTCAGGTAATGTAAAAAATTTGCATCGTCAGCACAATAAATTTTCGAAATTTTCAAAATAGTATAGGTATACAGAATTGATATAAATAATAAAGTACAGCGGTCCCAATTGGCTCCCCTGAAGAATGACAATTTCATCGGAAAGTGCGGCGCAATACGCTGAGTGCGATCAGTCAAATATGAAGATACTCGCTTCACGAAAGCGGGAGGGAATCGTAAGAAGTAAAGCTTTTCAATAAGAATTTTGTGGTTGCTACGCTCAAAAGCTTTGCTAAAACCTGTAAAAATACAGTCGAATTACCGGCCAGACTTGAAAACAGGAATACAATAATTAGAAAATTCCATCAAATTAGCCAACGTAGATTTACCTTTCACCAACCCACGCTAAAAATAATCAAGCAAACACTTTCACTGAAGGCAGCTAAGATTAGCGATTAATTAGAAATAACAGATTTATTACCTATCTTATGTAGAGAAAGTTTTTAGGGTTTGGGGAAAATTCCATTAATGATGGATAAAGTAAATAAATAACAGATAACAGGTAACATAGACAGATAGCAATACTATCGGTCAAATTAGCGATGTATTTTAACACAACAGCGTTTTCAATTAAAAGGTCCTTCAGCTCTACAGTAGTCGGCGGAAGCTTCGTCAAGTAAATAAAATCCGTAACAATAGAATCATAGTCGTCGACCGGAAAAGCAGTCCTAAAAAATTCACAAAAAAGTTTGGCAATAATTTAGGAGTCCCAACAGACAGTGTCATCCAGGCTCACTGAAGACGTATACATAAAAAAGTTTGGCAATAATTTAGGAGTCCCAACAGACAGTGTCATCCAGGCTCACTGAAGACGTATATCCGTCAGAGGTACGCTTTGAATTTTCAAAGCGCGAAAATTGTTTAGTATCATTTCGTACTAACAGCCTCATTCTGTCAAGTAAATTATTATACCCCACTTCTAAGCTAGAAGTAAACTGATTACGCAAATCACAATAAGGTAAGTAGTTGGAACCGCTCCTTCAGGAACAAAACCTATTCTAAACTTTACTCTTCAAGCTCTTTAGTTGTTTTAGGTCAGAATCAATCCACGGTTGGCAAGTCCGCGAGCCAATATATATTAAAAGAGGAACACAATGAGTAAAGCAAAGATATAGAGCGTCATATGAAAATGAAACAGCTTTGCCAATATCTCTTTCTTCCTTAAGACACTCAACATAATTTAAACGTGTTATACAAATCATCCGACGAGCCAGGAGGAATATCGACAATAGCAACATCAATCCGCCTCAAAGGCAACCTCAAAGCAATACAAAGAATATCCAAATCTGCAGACCTAGGAACATTAACGAGGGAGCACGTAATATTTCTGCGAACAGCGCACAATACTCCACCCCTCACAGGAGCGGCAAGAGCAGAAGTATGCCGATCACGGCGGAAGAAGCTAGAAGCAAAGAGGTCAGCATCCAAAATGCCTCCACACAACCAGGTGTCAGTAAGGCAGAATACATCGGAATCACAATTAATGCAGCTGATAAAAGGCGTTTTAGATCTAGGTGCAGCTACCTTAACGTAGTAGAAACACAATTCCCTATTCCCTATTTTTTAAAATCTTAAAAGTATCATGAGATTCGGGACGATTCCTAGGGATGAACTCACGTACAATCGAATTGGTCGGCCATATATCGGGAGAAATCATCGCAGCAAACACATCTCCAGGAACCACAACTCTAAAACAAGAAGTGTATGAGCATCCCTTTCGACGACGATTAAGTTTTCTGCATGCTACCGCAACATATGGAACACAAACATGCGATAAGATGTGGAATCCACTTTAAATGCGGAGTTACGGGAACTAGAGAGCACAAGCTCTCCGCAACTGACATTGACAGCCTCGTTAGCATGATTACTCAACGTATGCAAAGACTCACATAAATTATGAAGGTCAAAAAAGATATCCCCCACATCACCTAACCGCTTCAAAATGCTTAGATATGGCAAACTTGCCCATCTTGCGGTTTAAATTTCATTCTATAAACAGACCGAATAATGCCTTAGTACTACAGTGTAACAGTTGCTGACTTTTTGTAAAGAGGCTCCAGCACATAAATACGGATTTGCAACATATCGGGCACACTATATATAGCAATACAAGCACTCTATTCATTCAGAAAACCTTAGCACGAAATCATTACCAAACTGTTTTGCTTAATCAAATTCCAAGTATAATACCCCTTTTCAGAACGACGTACACACAGTGGTCATTTAAGAAACAGTACAAACCTCCGGAGCAAAAAGTACATATAACCTGCACCTTTTGCAATAGAAAGAGTACAATGCAATGCTGAAGTCTTCCAATTTCTGGTACTAACAACCAAAAATAACCGTGGAATTATCCATACACATATGGCAGCAACTTTCTTTTTATTATTAAGCCAAAGTTCAGGGGATGCCCTATGATGCTAAAGTACAGCCTTGGAGAGAAAGGAATTAAGGAAAGTTGAAAGTTTCGAGCTAAGTGAAAAACAGAAAATATAGATATTCGTTTTGTTCTGATTAAAAAAGAGTCCCGTAGTTTGACGGTACGTCCAAATTAAACTTTGAGGGTATTGTGGTAGGGTGTAACGCCTGGGAACGCCTTGAAGTTCTTGTATCCGAATTAGGCTAGGAATTTTGTTAGAACAATGCTCAAAGAGAAAGCGATAGAAGAATTAGAAATAATCGACATTCCGTCAGTGTTCCAGAAAGTCAGTACTCTCAGAGATTGTGGAATCGCCTAGCCTTTCTATGAGTTTTATCTATCTTGGGCAGTGCAATAAACCGCGAAATATGTGAATTATATTCGAGTCTAGGCCTGATGCAAGACTTGCAAATCACCGCCAAGTCTTACATATTTGTAACAAAAAAAACCTAGCATTTCATCGTTCCCCTTGCCAATAAATATTTGCAATGCTGAGAGATTTCTGTAAAAGTTCCAGTTTGCAAGTGGTCAGCGGTTTACCCAGCTGGTGGTTAATGTCCGAATCAGGACGAGTGGTACTGATTCTCAGATCAGCCGTACTTTCAGATGCTCAGCTATGTCATTTAGTGCTAAGCGGCATGTTACGACCGTTTTGGAGGTGGTGTATACACAAGTGAGGAATTTGATAGCGGCCTGACTATATGTGAAAATACATATGTTGTCACAAGGTAGCGTTAAATGATTCAGGAGGTTCGCGGCTACCTTTATAGCCATGATTTTCGCCTGAAACACACTGCAGTAGGAAAGAAGGAGTCGAAAGAAAGGCTTCGACGAGGTATAGTCGATATTGCTGGCAGATCTTCTGTCCAGGATTTTGGAGTAACCGAAATCGGTTCGTTTTCAGGTCTGGATTGAGTTAACCCTAATGGCGGCTGAGGATCCGATTTGCTTACCATCCAACGGTAGAAGGTGGATAATAGTGTTCAGGGCTTTGGAAGGTGTGGTTCTAAGGGAACCTGTTATCAGCAATGTTTCTATCCTGTGAACTTTATCCATTGCTTTGTGATACATAAGTCGTATGACACTTGTGTAGAGCCAATATACAATACGTGGCTCCACACCCCATCTTTTCGCTATTGCCTTCTTACACTAGTACAGCGGTATTGTAGCCTTCCGTACTATTTCTTGGATGTTAGGCTTCCAGGTGAGTTTTCTATCTAGGACTAGACCATTAACCTGATTACCCAGTTTCTGCCTAACGCCGTTTAGTATAGGGCAATTCATAGGATGTGATTTATGTCTCCGAGAGGAGTATTAACTGTTTTGTTCAGGTTTATGGCCAGACCACACCCATCACTTTATGATAATATCTTGAAGAGGGCGTGTTGTAACACTTCAGCCAGTGTGTTTGGGTGCTTTCATGAACATATCAGGGCAATATCATCGGCGTAGGCGATAACCTTGTGACCAGACAGCTCCAGATCTGTGAGTAAGTTATCCAGAGTTATAATCCATAAGAGTGGTGAAAGGATTCCTCCCTGAGGGGTACCACTCTTTGGATATTAGATTCTCCCAAACTTGAGAAGATTACCCTGCTTTTTAGCGTTAGGTTAATAACTGGCAAGTTCAAGACTCCTCAAGGATGCCACTATCGCTGACCCGATATTGTTAAAAGCACCCTCAATATCGAGGAAGTGAGTATTCTTTCTGTAGTAACGAATGCTGTATGATTGCGGCAAGTTCGTGCAGAGCTGTCTCTACGGACTTACATTTGGTGTAAGCATGTTGCGAGAGAGACAGCTTGGAAGAATTGATTGTCTCTTTAATATAGATATCTAAGAGTCTCTTCAGGGTTTTGAGCAGGAAACAGGAGAGACTAATGGGCTTAAAATCGTTGGGCTTATAATGTAAGGCTCTTCCTCCTTTAGGAATAAAGACCACCTTCACCTTCGTTTATGAGGATGGAATATAGGTGAGATTAAGGCAGACCTCATAAATTACAATTACCCACGGAATCAGTGTCTCGGAAACTAATTGTAGTTCAGGTGGGATGATGCCATCTAATCCCGGTAATTTATAGGGCATGAAACTTCGTATCGCTCATTTCAGTTTTCTTTTATGAAGTATCTTGTGGGCCAGTTTATGGTCGCTCGGAGAATCCGAGTGCTGAGCACCCCGAAAGGTGCGTGTTGACTAGTAACTCCAGCGACTCAAGACTAGATGAAGTCCAACTACTATCACTTTTGATCAATCCACTCCGTCTCTGAACTGTTGTCCAATAAAAAAAAGGATTTACCGCAAGCGACTCGCTTCAGAGGTGCGACGTCCAGACATTAGTTCTTTTCGCTTGGTTTAAACGCTTACGACACTCTTTTCTTAGAGTCATGATTTCACTAATGAGGGATGTAAAATTTCTTTTCAATAGGATAAATTAAAGATCTTCGTCGTAGGTATTAACAAGTATGTATAAAAACCGGAGAACTAATTACATTTTTCCTAATAAATAACTTCCTTTAAAAATTAACTATGACAATTTCCTTACACGTATTCAAAGTCTAGTTGAATTCTTCTTTCAAAAACTAGTTTCAAAACTTGTTAACTGAAGTATAGAATGTATAATGTTGGGTCCAATAAGACCAATTACAGTTTCGTAATGCCCTCAAGTTATCACTGTGTATCTCAGCCATCTTTGCTGACAGACTATACTACTTAATGTCTTGACCAATACTCCGAATACGTCGTAATTTTAAATAAATCGTTACGTGGTGAAAAGCCCCGACTGCCTCGAACCTTTAATTAAGAACTGTCGATCCAATCGATCATTTCGATCGGTTTGTTCTAGATCACAATCTTTGAAGAAAGCTCCCTTGGTCAATGGCTTTATTGCGTTCAAAAGATATTTAAAAAATGATTTTTCCGTGATCGTTTCGTATTCGTTCTGGCCATAAATCAACAGAGATCAACTTCTAACAATCTGATCGATCACTTTTGGATTTATTTGTTCAGTATGTGTTTGTCTAGATTAGATTCTAACGGAAAAAGTAATTATGGTCATCGAGAATAATCTTATAGCGTCCATTAATCTTAGAAGAAAGTAGATAAAGAAAATACCGTGAAGACTAAAAGAGAAGACGCTGACATGTCTTCAAAGGAGGAAAAATCAAATTTCCTGTCATAAATTTTCGATTATGATTTTAATTGAGATTTTGTGCTCTCGAGTTATTTGATTAATCCCTCCGGGAACCAGTTGGCTAACAAGCTTTCAGTTGCATTTATCAAAGTGTTTAAGTTTTGATGGATGCTAATAGCAATTTTAGTGAAGAAACATGAATGAGGTGGAGACCTATGTATTTGTTATTTGACTTTAAATTAGAACGTAATTAAGAAAACATAATTGGTAATTATAGTAATATTAGATAATTAGAAAATACTTTCCATGAGATCTCATTAGAAGTACATGGAAAAGATGAGTGTATAGTGCATCTATTCACCTAGTAATTACCTACGAAGTTGTCTGATGTTCTTCAATTGCTACTTTAATTGCAATTACGTACTCTAAAACGGTAAATCTACATCTAATGTTCTGTCCCCTTAAGTGGAGTATATAAGATCTGTTTAAAATAACTAAAAAAAAGGAGTGAGATGAATTAATTGGTGACTAGATTCCTGTCACGTTCAGTTAAGGAGCTTTCATACAGCTATTAGAGATGTGTTCATTTAAAAGTCTATGCTGGTTGGAAACATTTATTCTCGATTTGGAGCCCACCTACTTTGCTACTTGCACTGCGTCATAGCAAATCCATTGTTCTTTGGCAAATCTACTGTGCTTTGACAAATCTCTGTTGCTTTGATGATGCTAAAGTACAAGGGAGTTGCTACGATGAAGTGACAAGAAACAAACCAAGTTTAGATAAATGTCTAAAGGGATGAAGGGGTAGAGCAGGGTCGGATGACTTCCTTCTGATGGATAAAAAGTGGTAGGGGGGGGGGGGGATGGAGGTGCAGGTGGTTAAGGTGAAAACTGTCATATTTTCGATGTTTGTGTCAAGTCAAAATTAAATTTCAACGCTTGAAGAATATATTGGAAAGCTGGTAAAGGATGATTTACCGCCCCCCCCCCCCCCCCCCTTTGGCAGAATATTAAAAAAATACTTTTTAAACAAATGAAGTACACCAAAATTATAATTTCTCTTCTTTTTTTATATATGATGTTGCCAAAGCTTAGGGGATGCTTTATGATTCTTAAGCATAGCCTTGGCAGGAAAGGAATTAAGGATGAGGGAAACGGGTTAGGAGATGTCGATGTACGCCCCGTTTGAAAGTTTCAGGCTATAAGACGAGGCAAAAACAGAAGGTGGTAAACTGTTCCATATTCGTGTTGTTCTGCTTAGAAAAGATTCCCGAAAAACAGAAGATGGCAAACAGTTCGACATTCGTGTTGTTCTGCTAAGAAAAGATTCCCGAAATTTGACGGCACGTCCAAATTTGACCTGGAGAGTATAGGGGTGGGAGCGACTTGTAGATCTTGTATCACGCGTTGTAATGAGTCTACAAGGGATCAGGCTAGCAATTTCTTCGTTAGAACAATGGACATGGAAATAGGGATAAAAGAGTGAGAGACAACCGACATTCCGTCGATGCTCCGAATCGCCAAATAAGTTTAATAGCCTTTCGCTGGACTTTGTCTAACACGGACAATGCGGTGTGTCCGGCTCCGGCTCAGAGATTGAGGAATCGCCAATAAGTTTAACAGCCGGACAATGCGGTGTGTCCGGCCCCTGCCCAAATATGGGAATTATATTCAAGTCTAGGCCTAATGTGGGACTTGTAGATCAGCGCTAAGTCAGGTGGGGTGAAATATTTCTTACATCTCTGTAAAAAACTCAAATATTTCATCGGACTTTTTGCGATTGTAAATATTTGATCAGTCCAGCTTAGATTGCTGGATATTTCAATACCCAAAATATTTAGGGATAGTGAATTGGGTCTATTCACTCCGTCGACTGAAATGGGTTGGGGGTGAACTGGGCGTTTTTTAAGGGAAATTAAACAGCATTGAGTTTTTGATGCATTAAACGTAACGCGATTTGCTCTGCCCCAAGCGAGGACCATAGAAATGTCGTTGTTTAATGATCTAAACATGCGTTCCCGATTGACTTCTGTAGCATTTCCACGTGAATTCATTACAGAATCAAATGAGTACGCGAAATCAAGCGTGCTGTCGTCGGCAAAACTATGAACAGGATTGAAAGTAAGGGATAAGAGATCATTAATAAAAAGAAGAAATAAGGTTGGTGAAAGAACTGAATCCTGAGGTACACCGGCATTTATTTCGTAGGAATCAGATATAACTCCGTCAATTACGGATTGAATGGCCTGACAAAAAACTCTCTCTATCCATTTAACGAGGGTAGGGTGCAGACCAAATGTTTGAAGTTTGGCTAACAGGGCAGCATGCCAGACTCTATCAAAAGCCTTTGAAATATCAAGAGCGACGATTTCGGACTCACCGAAATTATGGAGACAATGATTCCAACGCTCCGTTAGAGCAGTTAGTAAGTCTCCGGTTGAGCGGCCTGCGCGGAAACCGTACTGGCAAAAACTTTGGATATGATCGAGGTTAGTGCAATTGATCTGTAGTTAGAGGGGTCGCATGCCTCTCCTTTTTTAAGTATCGGCTGGACATGAGCAAGTTTCCATACACTTGGAAACATTCCTGTTAAATATGACAGGTGAAAAAGTTTGCGCAGAGGTTTAGCCAAAGCAGAGGCGCAGCATTATAAAACAAGGGACGAGAAACCATCAGGTCCAGTAGCTTTGAACACGTCGAGTTTCGAAAGTACTCTAAAAACTTCCCGGGTGCGAAAGTGTAGCGACTTTTGCCTACTAGTGCACTGTGCAGTCTTTTTTAAAATAAGGGTAGGGTAGTATGTGGGGGGAGGGTGGATAGGGTAAATACTTGTTTAAATTTACACCCTCCATAACTACCCACCTTTCCGACCGACGATCCCTTCATCTAGTCATTTACTCAAGTTTGAAATATTAAATAAGTGGGGAAAGGGGGGGGAGTATGGGGTAACACCCACATAGCTCGAAAAAAAAATTTTTTTTTCTTCAATACTCTTTATGGTATGCAGATTTAACAATTACACCTGAAAATTCCAAACCGACATCTCTAAAATTCTGCAAGTTGCAAAGCTTTTTACCACGCACTGCAGCTTAGATTGTATTGCAGTAGCATTTTCTCTTAGACTTTAAACGCGTTTTTCTTAGGACAGAGTTTTTAAAAACGGTAAGCGTCATATCTCGAGAAGCGATGTGCAAATTCCTTTAAAATTTGGCACAGCCATGCCCTAAGCCGTTGGTAACAGAGTAACGAGCGCAATTTATACGAAATATAATAATAACGAAAATTGTTTGAACAAATTACGACAGTAACTGAGTTGTTTTTTACCAAATTTTTGTACTTCAGATTCCTGTGCCCTTATATTTTTTACGAATAATTTTCGGCAACAGCGATCGTCAATCTCTTTTATAGGCACATAACTTTAGCTTTCTATGTTTGATTTCAGATGATGTTTTTGCAGGAAAAGAATGACCGCAAGCCGAGTCGCGAAATACATGCTCGACTTCCGACGGGTAAATCTTTTCCGGTTTTCAATTTAACAAAACAAGTTTTTTTATCATTAATAGTTCCCAAGAAGATACCGAAGATCGACTATTCTTTCATGTCTCTAGGTGCAGACTTTATAAAAAAGCAAAAAACAAACCAAAAATGATGACTGCTTCACATTTATAACTAAGACAAATAGCTGAAATTTCAAGATTCAACAAAATTCGATGTAAGGGTTTTGGATATTAGTGCAAGTACAGCCTATATATCAATACCTACGTACCTACTTGTATCTTCGAGATCCATCAAGCTCAGATAGCTAGACAAGCAGGCTTTGAAGACATGTCAACTAACTAAATCTAGGAATCAAGCAATTGTGCATACAGGGTCATAAATAAACAGAAGAACAAGACTGGTGAAAGAACTGAACCTTATGGTACACGCCTTAGTTATTACATTTCTTTTTTTATGGCTGCGATGAGTTACAGTAATGGCACGAGCAATTGTATATTTAATTATTAGCAAAATCAGCAATAGCAGGTCAAGGCTGCACCTTGAAAACTTAAGCTAAGCTGAAAATTATTTAATTTATTTAATATTTTAATTGAACGAACTGAATTAATAAAGGTTGAATAGATTTTTTCTCATCAAATGGTGCGCGTCTTTGGGTTAACTATCGATTAGAAAATGCAAAATATTGCATGTCAGGTTCTCAAAGAAGATATTAAAAATCCGACGGAGTTGCCTGAATGGTTGAGTGGCATGATCACCACGCCATGGATGCAAGTCCAAGCCTTGTCCTCCCTATGAGCATTTCTTTCAATTGAAGTAAATATAAAGTCCACTCTGGTACTGAGCTGTTGTCTAGCTCGCAGCAAATGCTAAATCCATCATAGGGGTTTCCCCAGGGCTTTGGCTACATCATAAATAAAAACAAAAAGAAGAAAGGAAATATAAGAAGTTGCGGCTAGAACAATTGAAGCACTGAACCGCTAAATGTTATAACGATTGATCACATCTGTCCGTTTTGTTATTTACAATAGTTTGGAATTCGAACTAATTATGGGCATGCTTAAGATCTTTATTCAAGATTAGGAATGATACATCAACAAAAGCTGCAGGAGAATGAACATAGAAGAGAACATATACTACATGTATTCAAGTCAATTTTCATGAATCAAATAATAAAGGTGCTAATATCGAACTCTGTGTATACCCGGTCAATGTGCGCAACCACGAAAAGAAGATGTCAAAATCTAGTTTGTTGAGTCACTACACAGAAAACCACATCAAAACTTCAGTTTCATAGAGGGTGTTCAGAAATTTTCTGATAACTAATATAATAATATATTTGGAATTACTGCAGAGTGCTGAAAATTTCGAAAAGAGTTAGATGCGGTCTTCAGCTAATAAAATACTATAAATTTCTAGGTAAGACAGAAGGACAACCCGTGTACCGCTTTCAGGGTAGATCTCCATTCTGTGGGTCAACGCCAGAAAATACTTCGTGCAAGTCTACGCTGACGACAATTAGAGGCGCCGATAACAGTATTACTGAACTTCGGCAAGAAGCACTTGATACTGTTGAAGAAAGGTACCTAAATCAACCCCAACAACCCCGTGTTCACTCCTTTTACCAGGAAGATGATTTTGAACAGTTTAGTTGAACCTAACTAGCTACGGACTACACTTACCATCAGTAAACAAGTGAATATTCAGAATTTTAGCACTAGGTTTACACAATTGTGATTAGACAAGTAATTATTAACAGGGCGATCGCATGGTAGTACAGAGCTAAGTTCAATATTGTCGGAGCTAAAGAGCAGCATATATCTGGTGGCCTCTTCCAAGAGCTTAGGTAAGGATAGTGACTATATCCGTGGGACTGCACCTCAATGTTAATCAGGGTTTATTTGAACTAGCCACGGCTGTTAATATATGTTAGCAATATCGTTCAGCCCCCCCGTCTCCTACGTGCGAATTTAGGAAAGGGTCACTCAACTATAAGAGAAATCTTGGATAGGTGCCGGCAAGATTGTCAACATTCCAACCACCACAAGGGTGAAACAAAGTAAAGACTGACTCTCCGATCTATCCCCAAATAGTATTTGTCCGATAAACAGACGATTTGAAGACCGAAGTAAGATTGAGCGCGTGTATCTGGGCTAATTCACCAAAATTCAATCTATCATTGCCGCTAGGTGGACTTGCCACGAGTTTCTAGGCCGAAGCTTATGCCATATTAAAATACGTACACGAGAACATAAAGATGACCTACTTAAACAGAAACATGTATTTATTTTCTCCGACGGTCAGGCAGCAATCAAATGAAACGGCTTCTCCATAATCAAATCAAAATTGGTCTGGGAGTATCAGAAGCTCTAGATGAACTGAGAAG
Source organism: Leptarthrus brevirostris (assembly GCA_964036015.1). NCBI lineage: Eukaryota > Metazoa > Arthropoda > Insecta > Diptera > Asilidae > Leptarthrus > Leptarthrus brevirostris. The sequence continues at coordinate 17,124,864 of OZ038373.1, forward strand.
AACAAATTGATCAATCCGGGGCTTCGGAGTTTCTCTGATAAGATAAAGGTAGATAAACTGCCCAGATGGAGCCCTATCAAAGCTGTTTGAGTGCGCAATTCTTACCTGCAGTGCTGAATGTGCTGTACTCAACTGGACATCCAAAAAGCACATATGCTTCTGGGCAGCCTGCATTGGTCAAGCTCACTGATAAGATTGATGTAAGCTTCATCACTGAGTAGAGCTAAGGAGTGTCGAAGATTTGGCAAACCAGACGATAGACTGATCATTGTCAACCAAAAGAACAGTAAAATTCGGCATAGCAAATGAGGGTAGACTGTGTTTAAGGTAGGACAAAACTCCTCTTTACTTCATATGCGAGTGACTTTGTAACGCGCAGAATATCTATCTTCAGAAAGTCCTTGCTGGATCCCAAAGAATTGGAAAGCAGTTCGCTCTGTGAATTATTGCACCTCTTCTTACTGGCTGCGCCGCTTCAGCACCTCACTTTTCCGTACTAACCTAACCTAAGTTAAAGTACGGCAGTTAAGCAGGAATTATGTTGTCTGTAGTCCGGCTGCAACATAAGTAGGAGAGAATAATAGCTAAAAAGCTAAAAACTTAGAATCTTTTTGAGTAACTTGTGAAGAACTTAAAAAATAAAAAATTTTCGAAAATTTTCGAAAATTTTTGCATCTAGCTTCACATTGTTGCCGAAATTTAGCATATTAGAACATTATACTGTTCTGAGAAGTAGGCAAATTTCTAACTCATCTCTAAAAGTTGATTAGATCTGAACTACAATCAGATTGAAAACTCGCCCGATTAGCTTTCGTTCAAATCACAAATTTTTCCGAAATAAAACTAAATTTATTTTCCTCCATGAATCCCTTTATCAATTAGTTATCTTGCAAGTTAACCAAAATCTTGATTGTAATTTCATCAAACTTTTCGACAATAAATCCGAACCCTCAACACACCAGAATCGTTAGTAAAACCAAATGAGTCACGAATCTCAAACAAAATATCATAAAATTGCAACAGGATATGGACCATCCCCTCTATCGGAGTCGAATCAATACAAAACTTAATAGCATTGCACTAAGAATGGGGGATAAAAAGTATAGAGGGATGACCAAATCCATCCTTGATTATAGCAACATTCTTCATCCAAGGGATGGTTACAACTTGGGAGATAAACAAGGAATTTGTAAATTGTGAACTCAAGGAAAACTAATCCAATTCAGTTTGTATAGAAAAGAGAGATTGGGGGTTTCCCCCATTTTATCTAGTAGAGTTCATTACCCTCGGAAAAGATGACATCTATTCCATCTTGTATATCATAAATTTGCCAGCTCGTCTTAATTCTCTCAACCCTGCTGCATTCATGTCTCGAATATTGAATTATTTCACCGTCCTGCTTCTGGGTAAGAGGTTTCTTATAAAAAGCTTTTGTAGATGGTTAAAAAAAAAGCAATTGATATCACCAATCTGAGTTGTGCTCTTTACAAAAAAAAAAAAAAAATTCACAGACAGTCTTAGCGTTGCGAAAGGTTCCACCACAATACCGATTTCAAAAGCAGCAGGTGCCTTTTGTCAACGTCCTCTAAATAATCTTCGATTTCTGCTTCCATTCTGATCGGTTGGTAAACAACAAACGCACGAAATCTCCTTCCACGAGAGAGTTGTTGATAGGTTCAAGGCTTCCTTCATTTAACTGATTGCTCTTTACATAGATGGACTTGGTCGGTCACTTAATATTAAATTGAATAGCTGGCATTGGTCTGTTTGGATGATTAAAGTGCACTTGTCCGAGTCCCAGTACGAATCTTAGACTATACAGACTATGTTGCGATGGTTGGTGGTCGCCGGTAGTATTACATTGGACTGAATCTGAAGCCGCCGGTGCATCAAGGCATTCACCGGAAAGTCCCTACTTAAAGGATAAATTGGAGTTGGATGGCTTGATTGCCCACTAAAGATGTTGCTTCAAGTTAAAGATGAAGCAAAATCTTTCATTAAACTAATGGGACTGCTCTTAAGTTGTCTTCATTGAAATTGAAATTATTTCAGATGAACTACTTTAGGACCATAAATAGGCGAACTATAATTGACATGAGCACTAAAAAATCGCTGGTAATGAATATAGATAGCGTCTTTGATTGGCAGTCATAAAATTATAGTTACTCGATTTACTTTAGATGGAGCGTAGTAGTTATATTTACGCTGCAGGAACAGATACAATTTTGTATGACGACGTAGATTTTCATTTTATCAGAGCAGAATAATAATGAACCTGGACACGGGTTTTAGAGTTAAAATTGATTGACAAACTTAGTTACCGTGGACGTTAAAAATCGAAATAATAGAACCAATTGGAACTCGGTGTTTACAAGAAAAGAAGACATCAAACGACCAACATCTGAGAGACAATAACACCACAAAGTTGAATACGTCAGACATCAGAGTGCAGTTACTATAATGGAACACTTAAAAACTATATAGGCAAGGCTAAACATATGCTGACAAAAAAAAAAGGCAGTTGCCATATCTGGCGGTTCAAAACCCAGGTTAGACTGCACTCCACGTACATTTTTTGTCAACGATTCGGTCGGAGTTGTTTTCCCATTTTCAACGATACGGAGTTTTTTTTTTCAAAGTCCAGGGGACAGTGCTAAGATGAGTTAGCATGGCTTTGGCTGGAAGGGAATTCGAGTAAGGGAAATGAGAAAATATGTCGTTCTTATGGGAGTAGATTTTTTTAACTTATTGAAAACTCACGGGGAGACCCCGAGCGTCGAACCCTGCAACCATGGAGTGGAGATTGTGCCACTCAACAAATTAGATTAATTGTTGAGTAGTACGATCACCATGCCATGGATGCAGGTTCAAGTATCGGCCTGCCCACGAGTTTCCCTTTCATAAAAACAATCCAGTCCTCTATCTAGGCTGTTGTCGAGCTCGTAGAAATGCAAAAAATAAGACATTCAATTTTCCTCATTCCCCTAACCCAAATACACTTACGGCCATAGCCATGTTACACGTTTGTTAGAGTTGTCCCCTGGGCTTTGGCTACATAATATATTAAAAACAAAAAACAAGGGATTAAGAGAATAAGGGAACTAAAGAGAGATTAATATAAATAGATGGCAAGAAAAGAAAAGAGAAATAAAAGAGAAAGTTAATTATAAAAACAGTAGGAGGATGAGAGGGGGGTCATTAGACGAATTAGCCAACATCTCTTAAAGGGGGCCAAAGGATAGACCGTTCACTGTACAAATACGGAATATATGTAGATCCCATTATAATCAAGAAAAAGTTTCACATCCGGCGTTGCACGTTTAATGACAGCGTTTTTTCCAACCACTACAAGCAGGGACTACCAGAGCATTCGGTGGAGTAAGTGACGATGTGTCGGCATTCCATCCCGGTTGTTACATGATCGAATCCCACCGGCAGCGATCCGTGTTTTCTGCTGACAAAATATTGCGATAAAAAGGCCATTGGGTCTGCAGAGTATTGTCAGTGGTTCAGAGCCCACCTTAAATTGAAGGCCCACTTGCAATTGTTGTCTCGAATTGGACGAAGTTCTTCTCCCCACGATGGATTACGGATACTAGATAGAAGCTACCAGGAACATTAGGGGGAAATGTTATGTATGTCATATTACCACTTTATCGAGAACGGATATGTGTCCTTTTCTCTGTTCTGTTGTAGTAAAAAGAACTTTTTTTTAAAAAAACAACCTTTTGTTTATTGTTACTTTGAAACTAAAAAGCTATAAATAAATTTCTCGATTAACAAGGACTACTGAGCTTAATATTCCCCACAATAATAAACTATTTTCTTAGCTTTACTTACAGCTCTTAAATTAGCTTGAAATTTTAGCTTCAAGATTTTACACCAATATTCAATATTTATAAACAATAAATTTAATAAAAGCATGTTGCACTCTTTCAAATTTGTTTCAAATTGTTAGCGTTTATGCTATGTTTATTGAAGCTAAAATTGCAATCAGCTTTAAGTAAAGCTAAGACAATAGTTTATTATTGTGGGGAATATTAAGCTCAGTAGTACTTGTATATCGAGAAATTTATTTTTAACTTTTCAGCTTTTCAAAGTAACAACAAATAGAAGCTTCTTTTTGTATCAAACCCTTTCATTTGATACCCATGTCAAAGGGGTTGTGAAGAAAAAATTGGGCTTGGGTTTATAATGAGTGGCATCAAAATGACGCTATAACAGCACTAATTGGAGTGTTACCACTAAGGCGATACTTGCCACTTAAACCAAACAAACCTAATATTCAGCACTTTTCCTTCACCAGTGGCCCTAATTTATTGCCAAATAATGCTGAATAAGATCTGTACAATGGGCTAATGTAGCTTACCTACACATTCATATTAGGCTGTTATCATTTATATTGAATCAGACTTTCCTTCTAACGGAGAACTGCTAGCCGTGCGCAGGATATTCTTCATAAAAAGAAAATAAAGGAGCTATACAAAGAAAACTATCAACAAATGGATGTACAAAAAATATAATGTATTAGGCAATTAAAAAATAGGTTCATATACATTTTAGGTTATTTTTTAACCGACTTCCCAAAAACAAAAAGGTTCTAAGTTCGACGCGTACTTTTTTTTTATTTTATTTTTATTTTTTATGTCTTTTTGAGTAGTCTAACTCGTAACGCGTTGACCGATTTAGATGGTACTTTTTATTTTGGGTAGAGTATGCTCCCTGGTTGATACCACGAGAAAACCTTTTTGATAGGGTTGGGGTGGGAGAAGGGGGGGGGGGGGGGTGGAACCTTACTTTGTAACGCGTAGACCGATTTGGATGGTTCTTTTGCTGTTGTATAGAGTGTGATCCCCCATTGCTAAAAGGAGAATAATTTGGTCCTATGATGGTGGTGGGGGAGGATTTCGATGATTCCTTTTCTGTTCGATAGAGGATGTTCCTTGATTGATAACATGAGAAAAAAATTTTAGCGGAATGGAGGTGGGGTAGGGGGTTAAACCTAATTTTTTAACGCGTGGTCCGATTTGGATCGATCTTTCCTCGTTACGCCACAAAGTCGTAAAAGGCCACAAAATCTGTTAACAACAAATGACAAAACCTGTCAACAGCAATGCAGGAGATAAGGGTTTTTAAGTCCCGCCATACCCAGTAAAACTACACAGCATTTGTAAAATACCACCGCATTTGTAAAATACCCGTAGTGGTAAAATACCAAATTTCCCCATAAACACCGTAGGAAATTCAGACTGCCGAGTGCCGAGTCAGTCGTCGTCGCCCAGCTTTAGAGGCAAGATCAACTGGGAACAACCGAGGTAAGGTAAAAAAAACTACAGACCGACCGAAATATAAGGAGGGCTGACTATCGCGGAAAAGTCAGTCATCACCGATCAACGCAACGAGGCAGATCACCGAGTAGCAGGGTATAGTTTCCTTTTTAGGGAGATCCCAGCACGGCGACGGACACTCGCAGTTTCTCTTGCACTAGCGTCCCTCCCTGGTGCAAGACACTCATATAGCTGGCGTGCCTCCCCGGCTATCTAGTTTTCTCTGTCACTAGCGTACCTCTCTGGTGACCGACACTCTTAACCGGCAACCCCCCGGTTATCACTTTCGTATTGACGTATTCTTCACCAGCAGGTTTTCTGGCCCGTTTATGTGCGTGATTGTCTCTCGGAGCTTTAGATAATTTAGGCCTTGTATTGTAGTACGAAATCATCTGTCCCCGTCTCCATCCCCACAGGAAGAATAGCCGTCTGTCCATACATCTGTCTGTCTGGCTGTCCTATCCCAATAATCCTATCATTTATATACATATTAAGATAAAATTTGGTATACGGACGTAATTTAATGACTCAAAAGCAAAAATGCTGAGACTTTTGAATATATTGTCCAACACGCTCTTATTCAATTTTTTATGACAAACCTTTACGTAGTTTATTCTTTTGACCATTGTTTCGAGCCCCGCGAATATTAGCATTGGAGGCTGAAGTAGATGAGGTTTATACAAATGCCAAAAGAAAATAATATACAAATGCATCAGTCAATCAGTCCGTTAGATTGGTATCCTGAATTGTGTTTCAGAATGGAGTTGGATCAATACGTTGAGCGGCAAGACCAACATGCCATGGGTCGCGGGTTCGAGACCAGATGACCCCATGAGCTTTTATTAAGAAATTAAAATAATCCACTCCGTCTCTGGGCTGGTGTCTAGCTCGCAGCAATGCAAAAACAAGACTCAAGTTTCCTCACTTCCCTTATCCTAATTCCCTTCCGGCCAAAACCATGCTAACGCATCAAAGTGTTGTCCCCTAGGATTTGGCCACATCGTATAAAAAAAAAATTTAAAAAAAAGAATATCACCTTAACAAAAAAAAATTTTTTTTGTACACGTTTGTATCGTTAATTGAATTTTAGGTTCGTACAATGGCCGCTTTGAATTGTGCTTTTCGTTACATCATCAAACACTCAGCCTATAAAACATCCATTCAAACAATAGGAAAAAAAAGAACAAATAGGTGTGGATTTATCAAATAAAATGCCACAAGTGTTCATATTTGTCAGCTACGTACCTTGAATATTAAACTATTGACTCGACACTTCACAGTTCAAACTAACTCGTACGCCATTAAAATTCAGTGGACAGGCATTGCGGGCTGTGATTCTCCCAGAATTCATGCCACTTGCTTTAGACAACTCAGCTGGATGAATATTTTTGAAATAAATTTATTCGAGTTGAATTGTAGCCAACGCAAACACAGATTAACAGAGTCGCACGATTAAGATTGAAAATTACCGGGAAGGAACATAAACAAAAAAAAAATGGCCCACCCGCTAATCACGACAGCCAAAAACAGAAAAGAAAAAAAAACACAAACTGCAATCCATCAAAAGTTTGCCTACTTCTTGGTTATAAATTATTTACGCAAAAACGAGCTGAGAGAAATTTCTTTTTGCTTTCATCATCTTCTGTATAAACAAAGCCAGTCACAAATATTACTCAAGTTGAATAGGGCAGAAACCTAAAGGAGCTCTGTTCTGGACAGGTGGGATGACTTTATGAATTTTAATTGCAAAATGAAAAATTACTAGAAAAGTTTTCCCTCAGTGAAATTCTCGTCTTTTTTCTTGAGTTTTGTAAAACTTTAGAAGGGTTGAATGAACGACTCAATTCGGAAACGAAAAAAAAAAACGATTTATGGGAACAATTTAACTTTGGCGCAACCTTAATTAAGTTTGGTCGATCTAATAAAATGTCTTGTAAGAAACTAAGATTTCAGACTTTATGAACCTACGTGCCGGCATGAAAAGCAAAGCTATGGCTTGCTACCCGAGAGACTATTAGCCTCCTTATTTCTATTTAATTTAGAAACCCCAAAGTGTATTTCAAGATGTTGCTCTATCTCTTATTACGTCGTTAATATTAATAATTTTCGATAGTAATTTCGACTTGAACAAAAATCCCGTCCTGGGAACTCGCAGACGATTTCTTATACCATCATCATAAGATGACATTAAAACGTTCTTGCTCGTCCTCACACCCACACCTGAACATACTTAACCACGGCGACCGGATGGAGGATATATTGAATAATCCCAATGGAAGTATGAAACTCTTGGCCATGATAAATGGTTCACTCTTGGTCGCGCCAGACTTTATTATTCTGGCAGCGTTAAACATTCCCAAAGAGGTAGGGGATAAAAACGGCAATGACGACTGCTCAGAATAGATTCCAACCCATACGAGTAAAGTTAGCGTAACGTTATCCTTTGAAACATCTTGCAAGCAACAATTATCTTCCTTCAATACAAGTATCTCTGGCTAGACATGGTGTAAAATGTGAAAACAGAGGAAAATGTCCTGGCCGACAACGATGACAGAAATAGAAATATGGATCTTGAACCTGAACGAAATTTTGGGATCTTGAGTGGATGTTGTGCTCACGTAGTAATAACAGACGCAATGGGGGAGTCTCACGACAATGCTCACGATGTTTAAGTGGATTTTCTTATCAGAACTAAAATAAAGGGAAAATCTTTTTTGGCATTATAAATAAATTCACTGGAGAAAATGTTTTAATTTCGAACGTGACAGGAGAAAAGGTGAAGGGTCGGTTTGTAAGCTCCATTTGCTCGAAAATTTTAAAATAAGAAGTACTTCCAGTGAGAATAAGTTTTTGCATCAGATCCATCGGGGAACATCAGGAAATCAAACTTTGCGATTTGTAGATGTGCTACACTTTTAATGTAGAAATTAGTTGAGTTGTCCAACATCATCCACAACATAGAAACATACTCGTACTAAAATCGATGGGACTCAGTATTATCCTTACGTTTCCTAAAATAAAATTCACACAAACTGGATGTTTCAGCTTAATGATTCCACGAGAAATTGAAAGCAGCGAAAATAAAAGTTTAGGGATTTGTCATTTTAAAATGTTAGGCTTAACTGTTTTAGAATCGAGACATGGTGTATTTTTAAAAAAGTGAAATCTCCAGTTTTGGAAATCTGTAACTATATCAGTAGAATGTCATTTAAAGGACGGATGAAAAAATCCCCCTAACTCCAAGGTTGTAGTAGGCCATGCCAAGAGAGTCTGCAGTAGTGTCCCCCTATCTGCAGGACCCAGGGGTAATTGGGTCGGCGATGGCTCTTCTCAGACACTTCTGTAGGAGTGAAGGTAGAGGGTATGGCAGACCCTAACAGGTTGGCTATACCCACGGTACCCACAACACAACAGAAGCAGCTTTGGGAAAATTATCTTTTTTTGGCTGTGGACTAAAGCTTTATGGCCTGGAACCCTTCATTGCCGTGGGCAAAGAAAGGGTATAGGTTGTAATTAACGCATGGACCAAGAAGGAACAGTGAGATAACTGGATACTCAGTTGCCCCCAGTAAGGGAGACTGCAAGGAGACATAAAGGGACCCGATTCTATGTGGTCTGTTTGGGCTAATCCCCAGATAGGTGTTTTGGTGAGTAAGAATCTCACGCTACCCCGGAGGGCACGAGCTGTCCGGAGTGTGTTGAAAGATTTTCAAAAATAAAAAAAAATAAAAAAAAACTTAACTCAAGAAATCAATCCTATGCATTTGTTTGAACTAACAATAAAAAGTAAAACACGATTCCCCATAAATGCATTAACATGTGCTTCAAAAAGGGTAGAATTTGTTGACTTAGTCCCAAATTACACGGGAGGGATTTTACTCCCTGACTCACGGCAATTCTCTTCTGTGCAAAAGTAGAAAAACCCTCGGAGTGTTGCTACGAAAGGGTTTTGCAGGGTTGAAAATTTGTATTCACCGGCTCAAGCAATACTAAATCAACCTGACGCCAAAAACTTTTCAGGTTCATGAGGAAGTTACGAAAATGGACAAAAGCATATCAGGAAAAACTCAAGCAAAACCCCTACGATTCTTCCTACCTCACTTCTCTCTCCAAGAAAAAAACAGGTTTTCGTCACTCAAGGGGGTAAAATCCCTCTCATGTAATTCAGGACTTAAACTGGTAACTTTTTTATTATAAAAACCACGAATGATTGCATCTAAGCAATAACTAATAATCTTAACTTCGTAAGACCTCAAAGAAGCCCATCTGATTCGCACAAGCGCTGCAAAAATGACGGACCTGGTCGATCTAGGTCAGAAGCGAAAAATAATTTATGGGAAGGGGGATGGGTCTATCTCCTCCCCCCTCGCGGCTATAGGTGTTTAAAGTTTTTTTTACGATGAAAGAACCCAGTCGTACATTTTAAGGTATATCTTCTAAAGTTTTAGTGCTAGAGACGTTATTAATATCTCAGTTGACATGTTGTGCGAATCAGGTGTCCATCGAAAGAGAACACATTAACCAATATTTTAAACCCAAGAATAAAAAAATTGGGCAATTTTACCAGATATTTCCTTTTTTTCTCCGAAAATTTAATTTTGAAAGTCGATTTTTTTAAAACTATTAGCAGTAAATAGAACCATTGTGTTATCTATCGATGTATATGGAGGTGTTAAGGGAGAAACTGTTGGCATGGAATCCCAGAGTACCCAAAACCACACTGCATGTAGAGAGGCAGTTCCACACTCTACAAAAAGCTGTAATGGAGGCGTATCGCAAATCCTGCACTCCAACTGAAGTAGTGGACCAGGACTCAACCAATTGGTGGGATAAGGAACTAGAAGAAGGAGTGCAGGAAAGCTTTCAACCAAGCCATACGGACCCAGGATATGGAAGCCTGGGGGCATATACAAGGCCTTAAAGAAAGAGTTGAAGAAAGCTCTACGTAGAAAGAAGATAGAATCGTGGAGGAATTTCTGCTCGAACACGAGAAATATATCTGAAGTCGGCCGACTTCAGAATATGGTCTCAAATGACCCGCTCTCCTGACTCGGACTGGTTCGGGACAGAACGGGAAAGATGTCAGAAACCTGGAACGAAACAAATGAAATCCTGCTGGAAACTCATTTTCCGGGAAACTACAAATCGGACATGCCGTGGCATCTGAGGAAATAGGGTGCGAATGGCACAGATCGCTCTGAGGCGGAAAGGATTGTGACGCTTGAGGTACGGCGATCTATTAGATCGTTTGAATCGTTCAAGGTAGCAGGTTACATGGTATATTCCCAGCCCTGCTTCAGTGGGGCAGTGAGATTGTAGCACCAATACTTAGGGGAATATACACAGCATGCCTAGCAATTCGTGAAGAAAGACTAAGGTAATATTTCTACCAAAACCGGGAAGAAAAGACTATACTGAGCCGACGCCCTTTAGACCCGTGAGCCTGACGTCTTTTCTGTTGATACCAATAGAAAGGACTTTTTCTTATCACATCGCAGGGACATCAAGTGGTGCGAGTAGCAGAAGAAGAGCGTAATGGCAAAGGCATAGCTATGGTCGCAATTATGGACATTGAAGGAGCCTTTGACAATATAGATTTCGGAAGGCTTGAGGATGTTCTGATCGAACGTGAAACTAATCCTACCGTAAGGATATGGCTTGGAAATATGTTAAAGACAAGAGCAGTAAACATCCAGAGAGATGAATCGAGGCTGCGAGGGAGGGTAGGCAGAGGATGTCCACAGGGAGGAGTGCTATCCTCCAATCTGTGGAACATTAATGTTGACTCATTACTTCACAGACGTGAGGAAGAAGGCATACATAACGTGGGGTATGCTGACGAGATAGCAAGGGGCAAGTTCATACGCACCGTAGCAGATACCATAAAGATAGGTATGCGGGTAGTGGAGTAATGGTGTGTGGAACAGGGTTTTTTTTTCATAAATGCAAAGAAATCTGATTTAATCGTATTCACTAGGAAAAGGAAGAATCTAGAATTTAGACCAGTAAAACACTTTGGGGAAGAACCTACGGTCTCGGGCTCGGTCAAGTGTCTGGGGGTAGACCTAGATTCAAGACTTACCTGGCAAAGACATGCTGAGTAGAAAAAAAAGAGCTCTTCATCAATATGGGTAGGTGTGTCGGCGAAGGTGGGAGGGGGTGGGGGGCATAGTGGATCTACACTATGAGACCGATTATATCATATGCCTCGATGATCTGGTGGCCAAGCGCTTCAAAGGCCACCGTAAAAGGCAATTGAGTAAGGTTCAGAGGCGAGCGTGTGTGAGGATAACAGGGGCCTTTCGAACCACGCCGAAAATTGCGTTAGAGATGATACTGGGGGTTGCTGCCTTTAGACCTTTTTTTTAAAACTCTTCGCAAGGATCGAGATGGAAACTGGTACAGGTCTCGTGATAACCAAGGGCATAGGAAAATACTGGAACTTGTCAAAGATAAGATACCGGAATAACAAATGCCTGTTGTTGGTATAAACAAAGTAAGGGTAATTGATAGACGCCACGAAATGCTTAATAAAGGATGGGTCCCTCGCTGAAAACCGTCTAATCTACGTTACAATTCTCACGGATGGATCCAGAATTGATGGGAGAGCATGCGCAGGAATCTTCAGTGAGGACCTGAATTGGAACACCCATATTTGCCTGGGGGAATACACCTCAGTATTTCAGGCAGAGATGCTAGCTCTTGCCTACGCACTGGATTACTTGCTGCAGAGTCGGGTGAGGGCAAGAAGACAGTGGTGGTACAGAGTACAATACAGCGTTGGCTTTGGAGTGTGTCCGTAATTTAAACGCGTCTGCCTCATCAAATGAGATGACACTGGCGTGCGCCCGAGGACACGCAGGGATCGAAGGAAATGATAGAGCGGACGTACTGGAACTAAGAACTACTTTTAGTTTCCAAGGTCCGGAGCCGTTCACTGAGCTAGGCAGGGGCACGACATAGGGCCTGTTAGGAATGTGGGCCACCAGAGAACACCAGGAGCAGTGGAACATTGTGGACTCGTGCAGACAAGCTAAGATGGCGATTGTAGCTACTAGAAGTGTTGAACAGAGGACGGTACTGGATATGGATCCTAGGACTTTGAGATGGCTGACAGCACTACTAATAGGACATGGTAACTTCAGATGTCATCTATAGAAGATGAACATTCTCGAGGATGATACCTGCAAGCTACGACTGGAGGAACAAGAGACGGCGGCATAAGCTGGATGGAAGAAAGAAGAGTGGCAGAGGTGTTATTAATGAGTAAAAATCTCACACTACCAGAGACAATCCAATCGGGTCTCCTGGTGTCTTTGGAAGATTTTCACCCTTCACGCCAAAAAAAAAAAGTTACCTATCAACCGAGATATTAATAACGTCTGCTAAGACCTTCCATGCGATTTTTTTCGCTTTTCACCTAGATCTACCATATATCTGTAAAACACCCTGTATGTGCGACTTACTGAGCAAATAAGATTTTTATTTATTTGCTCAAATGTAGGGAAAATATAGTTAAGATAATGTAGAAGCAGAGGGTTTGTGTAACCAATACAATAGTGAAAAATATGCGAAATGTTGTGATGCTAACGAAGTTTTACTCGGTTCTCTGTGGTGATTTCGTTTCAACCCTCAGCTGAGTAAGATCCTTTAACCGTCAATTACTGATTTGACTTCTTTAGAAAATTAATAAAAAAAAATACTGCAGTAGCTAGATGCGTCGGCTGAAAAAGGTTACTTGAGCCATGTCAGCAAGTGACTCCAGTGAATAATATTACTTTGGTCACTTTTCTACTTGAATAAAATTTTAATAATTTTGCTAATACAACCGAGTGACTCAAGTGCAAAAAGTGACTGGAGCAGCATAACTAAAACGAAAGTATAATAAACGCCAAATCTCATTTATAACGCCAAATCTCAGGAGATTTCCTATGATGCTAACGCAAAGCCTTGGCAGGAGAAGAATTGGGGGAAAGGTAATGGGTTATGAGGTTGAGTGAAGGAGAGCACAACGGACGTCTCGCTAGAAAGTTTCGGGCTCATAAGATGAGGGGCCAAAGAGAAGATCATAAACTACTTAGAAAAGATTCCCGAAATTTGACAGTACGTCGAAATGGACTTAAAGAGTATAGAAGTAGGAGAGTATAGAAGGTATCACGTATTGTGATGTGGCTAGCAATCTCGTTAGAACAATGACCGCGGAAATAGCGATAGAAGAGTGAAAGACAGCCGACATTTCTTCGATCCCCAAAAAATCAATGGTCTTAGAGATTGTGGACTCGCTAATAACTTTAATAGCCTTTCTTTGAACTTTACCTAACGCGGACAGTGCAGTATGTCCGGACTCTGCCCAAATATGGGAATTATGTATATTCGACCCTAGGCCTGATGTGGGACTTGTATATGAGCGCAAAGTCAAATAAAGTGTATTATTTCTTACATATCTGCAGAAAACATAAGCATTTCATCGCATTTTTAGCGATTGAAAATATACGGCCGGTCCTGCTAAAGTTGCTGGATATCTCAATACTGAAGATATTTAGAGAGGTCGAATTGGGTATATTCAACCTGTCGACTGAAATAAATGGTGGGCTGAATGTTTTTAAGACACAATAAAAAGAATTAAGATTTAGATGCGTTAAACATGACACGATTTGCACTAAGGACCAAGTCAGGACCATAGAAATGTCATAGTTTAATAATCCAAAATGCGCTATTGGTTGAATTTTATAGAATTCCCACTAAAGTTCATATATCAGAATCAAAAGAATACGAGAAATCAACGGTACCTGTTGTTGGCGAAACTATAAATAGTATTGAAAGTGATAGATAAAATGTCATTAATAAAAAGAAGAAATAAGTTTGGTGAGAGAACTGAACCCTGCGGTATATCGGACAAAAAACTTTTTATCTATTGTAAAGCCTTTGACCAATCCTATTTTTTGAGTAGTTGTAAAGGACAGTAACAAAACCCCGAGTTTGCCCAATTTCATTTCTTCTAAATAATAACCAACCCAATAGATAACCTTGCGGCACATCAGTTCTCCGTGTCTTATTTGAAAGTTACGCAGAAGATTTTTTGAGAATGAATAAACCTTTAAAGAGGAAAAAGAATAGTCAATATATTGCTAATCTACCTTGCATTTAAGAAATTATGATACCACTGCTTGCGTTTGCCTAAAATGTGTCTTATCCTATTATTTCATTGATTCAACGATACTAGCAAATTTTCCATATACCAACAATTCTTAACAATCCTAAATCTATGTAGGATTGAAATGTTACTCCCTAATTAATGCAATTCTCAAGCTGTTTTCTAAATTAAGTATTTTAGCACTTGAAACTCTTGAAATTTTACCAAAAACTCTTGTGGTACAATGCGGTCAAAAACGAATTATGAAAACTACAAATTTGCATAGAATTAAAAACATTCCTCGAAAGACATTTCTAAGTTTATTCTGTGGAATCCTGTTTAACATAAAATACGAATTATAAAAGGAAAATGTATGCCATTTGCAGTGCACGAAGCACGAAGTCTTAACAATATTCAGATTTGTTCACGCTAATTCCCACACTATTCCGGAGTACATAAATTTGCACTAAACGTCCCATTCTGGTACTCATTTACGCAAGAAGAATCTCATCTTTAGTAATTAAGAGTGCACTTGAGGACTCCTTTTCATCTCGAGCCTGAGCCGGTGTATGCATAATTCAGTATAGCAGGCAAATGTGTGATTTTCCCTCTCGTCTATGTGTCCCATATGTGCCTCATATGTGTCCCACATGCTTTTAAAATTTTTAGTAAAAGAAAACCCACTTGAATCGTATGTATTTGCACTTAACCCAGGTATAGACTGTACACCAGTACCCCATTCAAAACGTGTACACGCCCGCTGAGTTTCGAAAAGGATTCTCTGAATGAGGACAGTGGCTTCCACCTCGAAATAATGCTCTGCTATGAGAGGCTGGTTGGTGATGGGATGAATATTGGATTACTCAGCTCTCGATGGTGACGGTATCGTTTCTCAAAGATATGTGTAGAAAGCCATTCATAATTAATAAGCATTCGCCTCCTGTTTCTCAAATCCTGGGTCTTCGGCCTGGCCTGGTCTGGTCTGGTATGGACGGAAGACGGTGACACAAAAATTATTACGTGCAAGTCTGTATTTTGCTGGGAGGCTATTATTCCGGGGAAGTTTCTTGTTGCTTTTTTAAAGCAAATGGCATAAAATTACAGGTCTGTCTGCCGGTAAATGTCTGAAAAGTCTGTGCGAACTTTTGTTGGGTATGCACCAGTACCAGGATAAGAAAATGCTTTAGTGAATTAACATCGATTAGTGGCTACAAGAGCCTTTACCGTCCAGCAAAGGTTGAATTAAATTCACTGGGGAAAGGGGTTACGCTTACAAAATTGCTGACTACAGGAAGTTGCTCGGTGTTATGCTTCGGTTTCCATTATGAACAGTCAAGGGATTTCTGAGACGAATGAAACGATTCAACAAGAGTGAAAAATGAGGTATCTAAAGGGATCCAGGTATATATGAGTATCTTAAATATGGGGCGACAGGTGATAATTTTTCAGTTGCGGCTGTTAGATTTTGGGGTGTTTTCCAGGTATACCAAATGGTTTTAATTCATTTGTTAATTGAAGGAGGATAAGACTACCGTTTTAAAGACAAATTTGAAGGCATACAGGGTGTTAGCATGTCATACAGTTTAACCCTAGACATTCTATTGCAGCATAACCGCTTTATACATCAAAAAGTTCATTAGAGAAAGTTAAAGTAAAGGCTGTTAAGATAAGTCGAGCTACAAAGATTGTCGACATAAGAGATCTCGTTGTATAGTGTATCTTCTTTTCATATGATCTTACAAAAAATTAGTTCAACTGAAAGTTGTTGCACAATTCAGTTAGTTCGTTAGATAGCTGTTTCTGTCTAGATAAAGGACATACAATTTTAGGATTGTAGAACGATCTTGCTTAAACCGAAAAAACTAGATTTTGTAAACTTCCGCAAAGAACTGAGTCCAAGGACAAGAGCCCAAGGACAGAAGTCAAAAGTTGAAGATAACCTTAATGAAAATGAAGTCTACGGTGGAGTACGGCATAACGTGGAAACAATGACTATGAGGACTCTCATAGAAATTCTCTCTCAAAGAAATTCAATCCTTTAATGCAATAACTTATGTAAAAGGCGATAAAAGAGCATCCTCTCAACCAAACGACCTTCCAAGCGTTCAAAGTTAAATCAAGTTTTAACACTTTGCAAAAATGTCCTAATCTCCGAAAACACCATATTTAACGTTCCTCGAAAAACTCTTGCAATCCGGAAAAACGGACTCAACAACAAAAGCATGTAAAGCATAAAACAACCCTAAACAAAAGGAGACCGTCCCAAGGGACGATAGAATGCAAATTTCCTCCATTTTCACGACACTAAAAGACCAAACTATCCATCCGAAATTTAGAAAAAAAAACCTTTCCTTCCCGTCGATACACAAAATTCAATTTTCCTTCTATCCGTGGTCCTCTTGGGGAGCAGCCAAATAGCTAGTCAGCCAGGTATGCATAAGCATTTACATGTTGAAACATAAACATAACAAAACCCCCCGAATCAACGCCAGCAGAACCGGGAACGGGAGCAAAGGCACTCAACACTTCAGCACAAAAATAGAGAGTTAAAATCGGGAATGGCATTCTCATCCTTTTGAACCAGTGATCCAGTCACTTTTTGCTTGCTAATTTGCCCCCTTGTCAGAGAGCTCCAATCTTTTTTGCTTTTATATCCTGACATCATTCTAACACCCTGAGGAATAAAATGCTGTTGAACTCCTGACACCGGAGTCCCTGGTCCCTAGTTCCGAATCCTGACTACCTTGTCCCGTTTCGTATGTGTGCCCATGTTGAACTGTTGAGTGTTTACTAATTATGTCCTTTGGATGTATTTGTGGGATTGTGTTGCCCTTCTGAAGCCTGCGAGAATTATTACAACAGCTCCACAAAGCAACCATTCACTGGATGAATTTCTGCAGAGACAGCCGTGAGGTATTTATGGAAAAGGCGGCTCTCGATTAAGGACAAAGAGCCCTAATGAATGGTAGACATATGTTGCACATCCAGTGGCGTGCTCAGAATGTGGTATTAGACACATAATGAGCGAACCTGATGAATAATGCACCATCGATTGCGGATAAAACATAGGATAGACTGGTTGATGCGGTCGATTTGTCCAAGCCCGAGGAGATATGATCAATCGCTGGCTAATGTCCTGTAAACGAACAGCTTTCATGCTTCTTTTGGTATACAACATAGTACTCATCGAAGCATTCTTCCATGAACACGATATGATGATGGCCACAGCCACTTATCTTTTCGGTCTGGGATGGATTCTTTGCGCGAAATTCGTGATACGATAAAATGCTTCGTGATATCTCTAGTCTTTGGGGGTATTTTGCAATGCTCCTTTTTAGGAATCGCTGGTATTTCGATGGAATATTAATCAGGCAGAAACTTAAAGAGAGGATTGTGTGAATAACGTGAAAGCATGTGGAAGTGAAGTTTATGCCTCAGGTTAGCGCAGGTTATGCCTCGTTTTTCGAGAATGTTTTTGTTCAACTTATATTGTAGTTTAGGTAAATTAAATGAAAGGGAGTCGAATATCTGATGATCAGATAAATCTAGTCATGCTACAACTCACTTAGTACTTCCACTGTCGTGAGCTCAAATATTGAACAGTAAATTATATAAAACCGCAGTGTAAATTTTACTATTAACGACACTCGTGAAGTCTAGACATCAGACAATAGTACGAGACTGGCTGGAGCTAGCTTGTCAGAACATTTTCATAAATTTCTCAAACGATTACGTTACACTTGTCCAATACGCACATTTCCACGACGGATACTGTTACCGGTCAAGTTCATATGCCTTGCTTGCTCAATTGGAAGGAACAGCCGCCAGAAGTACATTTATGCGACGATACACTGGATGGATAACTACACTTGACCAACAGTACACTTGATGGACACGAATATATATCCATCGAGTATTCTCATAATTTAAAGAAGTCAAAAAAAAAAAAACAATACACGCAAAACTGATCACTACTGAAACTGATACTGGAAGACGTGTTACTGGCTAGTCGTTTAATCTTAGACATCATAAATGGCTGAAGAGTCTCTTAAAAACCATCGCGCTTGGACAATATACATAATATATTCAATATTGGAACACTGACAGAGTTATCTTTAGAGAGGTACTGGATAGAGAACATCATGAACACGAGCACATCCCACCAAAACGTCGAACTTGCCGCAGACCTTCTTAATACACGGAAAAAAATTTGAGTTTCAATTTTGGTATCAAAATATAGCAAGCTGTTTGTAATTAAATCTGACTTAATTTATTACATTAATTGGTGAAATTATTGCAAAATAAAATATGTTACTACCAAAAAATGCTTCCTAAGATTGCAAAATTTTATATTACATTTACTGCGATATTAATTTACAGCTTCTACTATAGTTTATGTGAGAATTTCTGAGTAACAAATATACCAAGCAACATTGCAAAACCTCGTATATATAAATCTATCCTACATTGTCGTTTTTAGCAAAATATGCTACATTAAAATTGAGAAAAAGGTTGAATTTAAAATACATATGTAGCTATATTTATATGTTAGGAGATAATAGGAACTATGCCGTGCACTATTCGATTTCTATGCGTAAAAGGACCACACACACACAAACACCACGGCAATAAGTCTTCCAGTCGAAGAGCACCGCGGGTCCAGCATGGTTCTTATCCAGTCAGCTTCTAAATTCGTATTAGAAACGAACTTTTTAGTGGTGATATTTTAAATTACTGTGAATAGTTAGTTAAATTAAAATAGAAGTGCAGTGTAAAAAATGGCAGAATCATCAGAAAGTGACTTTATAAAAAATATTTTAACAAGTTGGGGACTTTCAAATTTGATTAATATCTTTCAAGGTAATTTTTAGGTATATTTGGTCGTACTGTCATATTTTCACTAGATATTATGTGTAGATACATAATAATATATGTAACTAAACATATTTAAATACATTATATTGAAAATACGAATATGAAATATACAATAAACATTGCTCCGTGCATTATACATTATACATTATAACATTTGCTCCGTGCATTATACATATATAGCCAAATGCATCGCAATTTCAGAGAAGTATTGCATGAAATTTTGACATTAGCACTGCATTTTATTAAACATTTTTTTATAACATTTGCTGTTTATGTGACAAATAGTGCAACTTTTATCGCAATAGTTATAATAATTTGACATTTCCACTTTGTATTGGTTCTGCGTCAGTTTCCTTCAAGCGGTCATTGTGATAAGATCGTATTTAGTGAGATATTGTATAATTAAACTGTAATCAACAGTGTGATAATTTAACCATTTTGTTCAGAAGCTGAGTTTAATGAAGAATCGTTTTTGAGCCTGGACTATTTGGGAATTTCTGAACTAATTAAAAAGCAAGGACCTCGTACAGTATTTTGGAAGAGATTTAAAGAACTACATCGAATTGGGATAAAATAAAAACTTATTGGCTTGAGACATTTCAGTTTAGGAATTGGTCATTAAATACCAACATTTCTGTGGAATAAAAAGGTTTGCAATATTGGGCATGCAGAAAGGTTCATTGTTATTACTTGAAGACTTCGATCAGCTGTATAAAGAGAATACTAATAAATTATGTTCGTTGTGGCCGGATTTTGAAAAGAAATTAATCAAACACGCCGAAATAAAAATCAAGAAACCTTTTAAAGAAATTTTGGACTCCCCTGAAGCAGATTTCCTGAAACAAACTAAAAGACCTATAGCAGAAATCTTAAATTTAAATTCCAACTGTGACTTCAAGGGTCTTCTGCTTCTTCCTCACTTTTTAAATAAGTCATCGTTTGGACAAGGAGCAAAACGCAAAAAGCTATCGACCAAAGAAATCGAAAACTCATTTCTATATCTTATAACGGTAAGTTGATAAGGTTCAATTTGATGTTTTTTTACTTATTTATAAATTAACTGTTTTTCAGGATGCAAATCTTTTAGAAGAAGATGTATTAAAACTTAGAAATAAGGCGTTAATAAATAAAACAACACTCCAACCATCTGTAATTTTAGTTGGAGAAAGTTATGGTGAGTTTTAGAGAAAGTATTCTTGCAGTTCTCAGAACTATTTGCTGAAATGTTACTTTTCCAATCAAATGTTTATTCGGTGTTTCACCTTAATCTTATTTATTTCAGACTCCATATGCAGTTCGTATGTCATAGTTAACGACACAATTTATGAATTTGACAGCGTATTGGCATCAGTAGATGGATGTTTTAAAATTGTTCAAGCATTGCGGTGTGAATATTCTTCCGAACTGAGGGCCATCTGGACTTTTATACAAAAATATATTTATAAGATCACCACGAAATTCGACAAAAATTATACAAGTGTAACAAGTCTATACAGTGACCTGTTGAAATATTAATATTTCATAAATAGGTTTGCTTCCTTATTCATAATTTTTAGGTAAATAATATACTTTTTAATTTTAACTTGAAGAACTTTGCTAAATACTTACTATTACTATGAATTGCTTTGAATGTAATTATAAAGTAACTTCTTCAAAACAGTACATAAATCATATAAAATTGTTTCACAAATTCAGTGCTCAAATGTAGACAATGTGAAGAAACGCGTTTGTTTACGAATTATAACTCTTTTAAAAAGCATATTGACCGTCATTTTCTGGATAGCGTTAAGGTCAGTCAATCAAAAGATATGCCTATTAGTCGGACTCTTAATACTTCTATGATAGAGTTGGCACTAACCAGCGATAGCAGTTATGATACTTATTCTAATGAAATATCAAAGATAATAAATTATCACAAGTGTACTCAAACCTGTCTTTCATTTTATTATTTCCACAGGTCTGTATAACGCCCACTAAAAAAGGATTTATTTGTTATTCAAGTTTTGAGGAAATGACTCATCCTTTCGCCAGATTTAATAAATTTTTCAAATAAAAATTAAAAATAAACTGAATTTACATAAAATTATTTTAACTTTTTCGAATAGCCACTTACACCATTCTTCATTTGAAGCTTTTAATTAGTTGTTTCTAATGTTAGACTGATACTAATGTAGTGCTTTATATACTTCTTTCCACTACACCGGTATTATTTTATGAATACGAAAGTTTACTTTTACTGTATTAAAATTCTTTACAGGGTGGAAGGACATCCGCATAAAAACGGCTAGAAATATTGAAAATTAAATTACGATTAACAACTTAATTTAATATTATCTGCTTGTTATTTAAATTGGTATATGTTGCTACCACCTGTTTCCATATATTACAAAATGCCGTATACACTTAAGCATAATGTGTGAAAAATGTTACCAATTTAAATAAGAAATAATTCAATTATTTCAAATTGTTGTTCTCCAGGAGCAAAAAACATTGCAAATTATACTATTATTAATTTTAATAATAATGATATCTTTAACCGATTTTGTGATAGAGTACGACGAATTTTTGCACAAATTGAAAGTAGCATTGCTACATCGGCAAAAAACTATTCAAATTCTGTTACAAGCTATTGTAACTAATAAAAGAGTTCTTACCTATTTATATGAAAAACTGTACAGAATATCGGAAGGAAAAATAGGAATTATTGCTTTAAATGTAGCAAAATCTGCTTTTAAGCATTACAGATAAAAAATAACCGGACATAGCACAATTTGCTTTATGTTGCAATTCTAGCTATTTAAATATTGGATTTACTGCTACAATTCCTAAAAATTTAATGCAAAGTTTGCTAAATTTATGAGATAATTAATTAGAAAATAATACAAATATTCTATTAATTCTATCCTATAAAAAATAGCAACTGTAGCGAGAATATCACTCTATCCTGATACTCACTATATAAATAGCTAATTCAATGTAAAAAAAATAACTACATTTGCTATTTGTTTTTTCCGTGTATGTCGACGGCATTCAGACGCTATTGTCCTATCACGGTAAAGTCCCATCAAAAGGACGGTTCCTGCTGAAACGTGGGGCTTTCAGATCTTAAGGTAACTGCTATAAAGTTTACAGTATTGAGTAAACAGAGGATGATACTGGAATACATATAAACGCGCCTTACCCTCCTACAATCGCAAGTTACGAAAGTTAAGGAAGGCAAGTTAGAGGAATCTTATTAGACTGTATAGTGTGTGTCAGACTCTGCAAGACACCACAAAATCCTTATGACAGCTCGCTCAGGAAACTAGACGGATCGGTTATCTGTATTCTAGAAGCATTGAGCGAAGTGTTGTGATACATTTCCCCGGCAGTGTCATCGAAGAGGCTGCAAACAAAACAGAAAGCCCATCAAAGAGCACCTCGACCTTCAATTTTTGGGAACAGATGGAATCTACCCCCTCCTCTTACGCCAGAGCCACGTGTAATTTCCCTGTGCTCTGCAAAACTTTTAGACCCACCTTCGCAATGGAGTTCTTCACCGACTGCGTGGAAATCTGTCAACCTTAATTCCTTTCCTGCCAAGGCTGTGCTTTAGCATCATAGGGCATCCCCTGAACTTTGGCAACATCATATATAAAAAAAAAAAAAAAAATTTGCCTTTACTTCTAAACAAGGCTCTCGCTGGGGCTTATAGGGAGATTTATATTACCTCGTTACTTATAAAAACGATGCGAAAAGTTATTGATCATCGGAGAGATATTTTATCCATTTTTCTCGATACTCCCTAGAGAATGCATACCAAGTTAGACGATCTAAACTGACTGGTATCTAATTTCTTAAATATAAAAAAAAATGATAGAGATTTTTACTATGAGGAAAAATTTGATAGAACATCCTTTTAGGTTATTCCACGAGTCTTTTGTTCGTATGCCTAGATCACGTAAACTCATCGAGATACTTCTAGAAGAAACTATCCGGGTCACCGCCAGAAGTTATTGCCCTCAGGGTGGAATTTTATCTCCCTCTTCTGCGGCTTAATGAAAGGAACTCTATCGCACGTTGATGAAATTGTGATCGCAACAGTAGGAGACGCCGGTTACAATGTTACCGAAACAAGAAGTACCAAGAAGCACTAGATACGGTTAACCTCAAAATCTAGCCCGATAAAACCGTACTCATTCCTTTGACACAAAAGTTTATTTTAGAGAGGTTAGTTGAACATGGCGTGATAGAGACTACCCTAAACCTAAGTGAATGTGGTAAATATTTAAGGAGTGCAGAAAACTTAAGCCTGAATCGTCTCCTTTATCCACCAGAGAGTACTTGTCTGCTACACAGAACCGGAAAAATTTAACGCAGAAGTCACAGCCTACTCTACTGACATTAACAGCTGAGCGTTGGTGGTGTAAACAAACAAAAACTTGCTTGTAGTATTTCTCGCAATATATTTAAAGTCTTAAATTGGATTTTACTTGAGGTTAACCTACAAATATTTTGAACATGTGTAGTCGATAAAAAGTGTCTCTCTTAAACAATTTTCATGTGTTCACAGGGAAAACTCTCTTGTGCTCGTTTTGTTGAAGTATTGAGCTTAAAATGTGTCAATCATATCAGCGTTTCTCTTTAGTTTTGGTGACGAGAGTGTGCAGTATTATTTGTGTGTGCAAGGATTGGTTAATCTGTGGTACAACAAAAATGAAATAATGAAGAAACGCTTGATGGTGAACTGGCATGTTTTCCGGGTTTGTCTCTAGAGTAGGCTGTGACATAAACATATTTATGCCAAACTGGCCAAACATCCCTATAGTTCCTGTAACCCCTTGTGGGGCATGGGGCTGGAGAAGCACTTCACCCGATTCGAGACAACGATTGCAAGTGGATCTACAATTTAAAGTGTATTCTGAACCACTAACGTTTTCTCTGCAACTCCCATAGCCTTTTTATCGTAATCTGTTGTTGGGTCGTCGTTGGTGGTCACTTCACTGACGACTTACATGCATGTACATACGAGAACTTAAAACAAATTAAAATTGGTTCGAACTGTCAAAAAGTTCTGTGAAGAACAAATTGAAACAACTTGTTTTGAATACCAGGACATCACGTTTATTTACTAACGAATTGGCCAGATGGAGTTCTGTGTGGATTTTAACCTGTATCGCTAAAAGACCTTTATATAATTGTACATCCAAGAAGCACAAATGCATCTAGGATTCTTGCGTGAGCCAAGTTTAATATATACACTTAATGGCAGATCCATCGCTAAGGAGCTCCTTAGATTTGACAGACCTGACATGAGGCTGATCACCAGCCACTGTGAACTAAAAAAGAAAGCATCGTTTGTAGACTGTGTCTGACGGATGACTAAACTTCTCTTCATATTATACATATATGAGTGCCAAGGCATTTTCAGGCGAACAATATCTATTCTTGGGAAGCCTTTGCTGAATCCCAAAGAGTAGGAGAACATTATGCTCCACGAGTTATTGTACCTTTTCAAAAAGACGTTAAGTTGGTCCCTAGAATCGGGAGGGATAACACAATAGGCCTCAGCGGCTGCGGTCCGCGTCGCGGTGCTTTAGTACCTCAATCCTCAAAGCAAACTTAAACCTAATCTAACCGAAAAACGACTGTGGAAAAGCGGTATGTACCATTAAATATCAGACGATAATATGTTGGTATAAGACAAGGTTAGTGAAAAATTAATAATTTTTAAGTAGTATTGATGGAAAATAAAAATTTAATTTTCAGACACTAATTCTCGGTGTGATATAGATTTGTTTCAGATTCGATCGCTTATTTAGTTAAAGTAGATATCGACCGTCGAGTTCATCATTTAGACCCACATTAAGTTATAGGTCAGCGTCTTAACTGTTAGAACTTGATGGGATGTAAGAACATCTTAGAACACGATCAGCCGGACAAATGTACTTAGGTGCTTTGCTTTAATGTGTCAGTCGTTAATTTTATCTCTTCAAGTTATCGTTAGGTTATAATTTTATAGTATATTGTAGTACTGTTCATTATTTGGCTGGAGGACCTAACTCCATGCTTTTAATTGGTTGACTACCCGCATGTTTCTGTAGAAGATGACATCTCAAACCGATTCTTAACGAGGTCGATGTTCGT
Source organism: Leptarthrus brevirostris (assembly GCA_964036015.1). Taxonomy (NCBI): domain Eukaryota; kingdom Metazoa; phylum Arthropoda; class Insecta; order Diptera; family Asilidae; genus Leptarthrus; species Leptarthrus brevirostris. The sequence goes on from OZ038373.1 coordinate 17,150,325, forward strand.
AGAAGGCAATGTTGTCGATAGGTACTTGTTGCTTCAGCAAGTAATTTCAGTCTGATTTTACTAAGCCTCACTGATTAATTGCCTCCTAAAATGACTGTTACTTTAAAGGGTTCCTTGCATCTTTTGGATTTAACAGCTACCACAACCATACCCTGTTTCTCTGTCATAAAACACTTAATTAAAATAAAATTTCCACGAACTGGTAATCAAAACACAACTCTTGCACGATTACGGCGTAATAATTCATTGTCACTTGGTGGCTATCTTCGTCTAGGTGAAGAAAAACTGCCTTGTAAGTCGCTATAAAGATCCAGCAACGAACACTTATCACTGAAGGTTGGCCCACGCTACTTGAGGTCATAAAATTTCTCCTCAAGAGATTTCTTCTAAGTTTTATATTTCAACAACCAAATTTACGCCCAACTTAAACGCTTTAAAATGCCATCCTACACCGCATGTATTCTGAGCCTTTGATGTTTAATTTCATCCGCGAAGGCGTCAAAACCCTCATCGGATAGAAGTCTAAAAATATGTCAAGAGTTTTATCAGCCGTAGCCATAGCAGCCGTAGAGATAAAAATGTCGTAAATTCATTACAAGAGATATGGTATTATAATTTGCAGTTGGTAATATCATTAAGAAATACATGCTGGGAAGAAAATTGTTTGAAAAAATAATTGCTTAAGTCAGTGCAAAAATATGTATGTATTTAAGAAATTCGCGCTAGAATAATGGGGTATTGCTAAATAATTTGTATGCGCATGCGCAAGTTACTCAAATATCGTCGAGGTAAAAGAATGGAGCTCATTTAGCAAGAAGGGGCGCGAAGCTAACTCACTGCACTGGAATATAAGGTGATTAATATTTTTTCTTTTTCTCTTTTTTTCTTACGTCTTAACTCAACAGGTAGATACTCTTTTCTGGCTCCAAGAAGGTTTGATATTCTTGAGGTTTTATCCATCGATATCGGTATCGAAGCAACCTAGCCTAACCGCAAACAAACTACCACGGCACAGTGTTCAACGTTCGTTCAATTGAAGTTCGTACACACAAAGCACGACGTGAAACATCAAAAGAAATGAAAAGACGACAGCCAAACCATCAGCCGAATACCCGGTAGGGTATAAGAAAAATAAACGAATCAACAAACTTTAATAAAGCTAAACAGCGCGGTGCTCGCGGTTGCTTTGGCGTGTCTTTCTTTCAAGAAAATGATCTTAAACGAATCTCTTTGTGAAGTATGCCACAAGCAACGTGCGCACGCATCTTAAATTTTCAGAGGAAATGGCTTTTGGTGGAACTTTGAATACCGAATGAGCCTCGTTTAGTGGTTGGCTTTGTTCACTCAATGAAATTCGTAGGCAGACTTTTATTGAATAATAAATTTCTGTTGTGGATACAATAGTGCAGTTGAGAATTGAAAAGTATCGTACAAAAGAATTTACCTGTGCGGAGGCAATGCAGTCTCACAAGTGGACGGAGTTTGTTAATTGTGCCTTTGTGGCTTAGACGATATTGCTATAAATAAATTCGTTTATTGTCATTGGAGTGTATCAAAATTTTGTTCTGTTAGAAAAAAGCTATACATAAGTTCGAACTAATTAATAGGCTTCACTGTCACCATAGTACATCCTCACTGCCTGAGTTATTAACAAGGGCTTCTTTGTTATAGAGGTTAAATCTCAATCTGATTTTGTCCTAGCTTCGTTTGATTCTCTTATACCACTAATCACTGCACATGTGGTTGTCCTCGAGCAGTAATCAAGATGAACCTGATTGTGTTTTAGTTCCGCAGAATGTTGATTCCAATTCTGTTTTGGTACTTCTAATTTTGTTTAGTTTCCGTAACTTATTGTAAGGCAAGTGGGGGGGGGGGGAGGCAATGGGGGAGGCCGTAAATCTGTACATTTTAACATGGATTCCGAACCATCGATATTACTCGCAACCCTCAATGACCTGTTTGCGTGATGTGTTGTCAGCAGTCGGTGGGGTTCGAACCTTGTTCCTTCTTGATGGAAGAACAACATGTTATCATTTACTTCACGTAACCTTATTTTTATGGTCGTCCTCATCTCGGTCGACGCGATGTGCCTTGCCATTTACGATAGTTGGTCATCTAGAAAAGTTGCCAACTACCAAATTGTCGAATTTTGTTGACGGAGTTCTATGCCTAAGTTCTGAATATGTTCACCTTCCTGACGAAGACAAAAATTGAGTTTTTGCACGGTAATCTATCGATGACTATACCAAGTTTCCATCTTCGTACGACGAAAAGTACTTTGTAAAGCAGCTTGAAATATTTTCAACGTTCACAAGAAAGGTATTACGACCATAAAGTTGTCTGAAGTTATTTTCAACGTTATGATAATATAAAATTTTACCGTGTTACTATTTTAATTGGAAAACGATAAATTTTGCATCAACAACAAATACTATGGCCTACCAGTCACGGCATGAACATTGGTTGTCTACTTTCAAAAACGCTATTACCTAACATGAAATTACAGCAAAACGTTACCACTTCGACTAAGCAATTTTCTTGCAATCATAGTGAAACTATCTCAATTTAACCACGTAATTCAAATAAATTCGCAACCATCTTAAAAATTCAAAAAAAAACAAAAAAAAACGTTAAGCCTTGGTGTCGTTTCTTATCAAATTAGCTCTCGAATTCAGGTGTTCTTTGCTTTTATATTGCCAATACCAACCACTCCTGTTTTTTTTTCTAATTAAGATAATCGCCATTGCTACCATTGACAGTCCCACGTAAATGCGATTGATTCTCAAGCCGAGATCACTGAAAACAGAGCACTCAAATTGAACCCACAAAGGTCAATATCTCGACAATGAGCACTTAACGATGCAATTAGAACTGAACACCGACAAGGAAAACTCTCGATGATAGCAAACAGCCAATAATCGAGCGAATTTATTGCCATAATAACGAGTAATACGAGGTCTATTAATTTTTTCTCCACATCTATAATTCAATCCATCAATTGGGGATTCTCTTTGGTCAGCGGCTTTGGCTTCCATTTTTAAATCGAAAAATGCCACGACAAAAAACAAGACTCCTCCGTGAAACAATGTCGCCCGACAAGACGATGGGGCTACAAGAACCCCATTCGAATCAGCTTTTCAATCCAAGAACAAGTTCTCTATTATTATCCAACTCTGCCAGAGATAGTACAAGTACTTCATCCATGTCATCGGTGGTAGTCGACAATTTCATCTGGAAACTCTGTATAGAGTCAATTGTTAGCTGAGCTCTTTGGATCTGAACCCAGAGGACTTAAAGCTATAAGTTGAAACGCAAAAATTCTTGAACCGGCCACGATAGAGATCACTTGAAAATGGAAAACCAAGAACACGAGCATGCGCAACTGACTTATAAGTGAGATTTAAAGCATACATTCCTATCCCTTGGGTCTCCGGGTCTATATCGCTGAATGGATGTTGGATGGCAACCTTGAGCCTGAAAGAAAAACGTCTTTTGTATTCAAAGTGTCTTGAGGTGAATGACCGTTTCAAGATGTACATCAAAGGTGTGCACTCGGATTTTTTCCAAACATACATATTCGCGCGGTTAAACTGTTTATGAGCCCATACAACAGCGATTGATGCAAGATTTTTCTTGTACTCTTCGACATTATCGTATGGTCGAGATGTTCAGCATATTCTTTCCAGCTATTTCCACCTCAGAGGACAAATTTTATATAATTAGCACTTGGGCTTCATTTGACGAGTAAACATGTTCTGGGGTCTCATTAGCTAGTTTCTAACTATATGTACGGAATTGAGGTTAATAAACACTTGTGGAAGGTATGCAAGGTAATATCAACTGTAAGCCGTTTTGCTTTACTACTTCTATTAGCTTGAGGGAATTATGTGTTGTCCTTCTTTCGGAACTGATAACAGTCCGGTAAAAATATCTTCATCGACGAAGTTGCCTTGAACAATTTTTTATTTAATGGTAGTAATAATCTGAACCAATATAAAACTCTAATTACAGGGATTCTTGAAAAAACATATAACAACAGCTTTTAAGTAAATTTTACCAGTTTAAAAAGCCAGTCTTATCCACGAGCTGGAACATAATATTAGAGTTTCGAAATAACCTGAGTCAAGGATCAGTTCTGGATTATGATTACTTCATTTTTCGCAGATGCAAAAGAGGCGTGGGCTACTTTGACTTCCCCTGGCTTTTGATTCTTAATTATTATTGAAAAGGTACCCTTTTAAAAGTAATCCCAGTTTTTGTACCCCAAAAGCAGTCTGAGATGAGCTGTTTTGGTTACTTTTATAGACTTAATTTTTAATTTTCTATCAAACTATTTTTTTGTAAATGCAAATGGTTCCTTTTGCATCTGATAGACACAATTATTGTATGGATCGTTATCCTTAAAAAATTCTCTCACCTTGTGGGCATGGGTCGGGAGTTATCTTTCAATCGAATTGATGACAGTGATTCTGTTGTCAGCAGAAAACAGCCTTGAAATGCCTTCTGTGCAATTCGAGCCTTGGGTAACACTTATCCTTTAATTCACCGATCCTTGCACACACACACACACACACAAGTCTAGCCAAAGACGCCCTAAAGTAACAAGCCCAAAATGGAAAGATTCGTTGTTCGACAAGGAGACCTTCGAAGAAGTAGTGAATACGTACCAAATGGAATTGGGATCCGCAGAAAACGGTACGAAACAACTGACTCAACTGATGAATAGACCATGCGATGCAGCAATGCCACGCAGGAAGCCCAATAGGAGAGGCTCGCCATGCTATTGGTGGAATGAAAAGATTCATTTACTTAGGGCGAAATGCCTGAAAAGCAGACGAAAACTTCAAAGGTTGAGAGGTAGACCGGAATACAATCTGCTGCCCAGTGCCTTCAAAGAAGAAAGAAATGCTTTGAAGAATGCCATTAAGGACAGTAAAAGAGAAAACTTCAAACGCCTGTGCGAAGAGGCTAACATTAACCCATGGGGAACCGCCTACCGATACGTTATGTCGAAATTAAAAGGACAAAAATCTCCCCAGATTATATGGCCAATAATGCTGAGAGAAATAATAACGACGCTTTTCCCACAGCGTCCAACGACTGCTCCTACTGCCGTAGAAGAAAGTAATGTAGAGGAAATTCCGACAGTTACGGCGGAAGAACTTCAGTCGGTGCTCAAAAAAATAGGAGACAGCAAAGCGCCGGGGCCGGACGGAATTCCAAACAAAGCCCTGAAAGCAGCGATTCTCAAAAGACCGGACATTTTTGTAGAAGTTTTAAAAAGATGTCTAATGGAAGGCGTGTTTCCGGAACAATGAAAGCTGCAACACCTGGTGCTGCTACCGATAGCTGAGGAAAAAGGTGTTTTATCAGAGTACCAATTTGGATTTCGAAAAGCGCGCACCACCGTAGATGCAATAAAAATGGTAGTGGGTATCGCCGCTTCTGCCATAGAAGGTAAAAGGTGGAGATGGGGAACCAAGGAATACTGCGCAGTGCTTACACTAGACGTCAAGAACGCCTTTAACTCGGCCAACTGGGAATTCATAAAGAATTCCCTCGTTAGAATGGAAGCCCCGACATACATCTTGAAGATCATATCAAGTTACTTAAGAAACAGGAAACTTAGATATAATAGTGATGCAGGAACGGAATGCTATAACGTCTCCGCAGGGGTACCACAAGGATCTGTCCTAGGTCCCCTTCTTTGGAACGTTATATATGATGAAGTTCTTAGGCTACAGATACCCCAAGAGACGAAAATAATAGGCTTCGCAGACGACATTGCGATTATTACAACAGGGAAATATACCCACCAAATAGAGGCGGCAACAAATGATGCTATCGCCAAGGTTAAGAACTGGCTAGAGTCTGCAGGTCTTGAACTAGCAGAACAAAAGACGGAGGTGATCTTAATCACAAGCCGGAAAACGGTGGAATACGTCAATGTCAAGGTGGGCAATCAAACAATCAGGTCTAAACAATCACTGAAATACCTAGGAGTAATGCTGGACAATAGGCTAAATTTCAAATCGCACCTGGAATATGCGAGCAAAAAAGCTTCGAATATACAACGGACTCTTTCCAGGATGCTGCCTAATGTTGATGGCCCCAAACCAGACAGAAGAGCCCTGCTATTGAGACTGGTGAGCTCTGTGCTTCTATATGCCTCCCCAATCTGGGAAAAAGCATTAGCGGTGCAAGAGTCAAGAAGAAAACTCTCAACAGTCTACAGACTGTGTGCTTTAAGAGCTATAAGTGCCTATAGATCGGTATCTGACGAAGCAGCTTGTGTCATCGCTAGTATAATCCCGATCGATATCCTCGCCGACTAGATGGGACGCATTTACACGAGAATCGCAACGAGCCAGGGAAACCTCAGAAAAAAGGAGATTAAAAAGGAATAGAGACAGATCTCGATGTTAATGTGGCAAAACCGATGGGGCAATACTACGAAAGGAAGGTGGACGCACCAACTGACTCCATGCATTGAAACTGGGGTCAACCACAAGCTTGGAGAAAATAACTACCACTTGACGCAATTCTTGATTGGTCATGGTGGATACCGCAAATCCCTGCACAGATTTGGACATGACAGCTCCCCGATGTGTACGAACTGCTTATATCAGGAGGACGATGCTGAACACGCAGTATTTCATTGTGGTGAGGTGAGGGGTGAGGTGACGCACGTACGCACCGCATCGGCGGTGAAACGTGAATGCCACTAGCACGGGCTGCTGGTATTCTCATCTCCTGGTCGAACCAAAAAAAAAACTTTATCTATAGTCTAATTATACAATCAATTTACATGCAGATGCCGAAGTACCTATAAGAGGTGGAGTGCTAAAAGAACTTAAAGTAACATTGCTGTCGACAAAATAACACACTTTCTTACTTTATTACTGCAACTAATCCATATGAACGTCATTCAAAAGAATAGCAGGTTCGGAGGAAAAAATATACTCGAATCAAATGAAAAATAGAACCTTCTGCACATCCAAATAATCACCTCGATTATCTATTGACGGCATAATATCGACAATACTCCCAAATCCTTAAAAATATGTTTTCGAATTAAACGTTGATACATCACAACACGAACAGTTGGATGCATCCCTCTTAAAGATGTTTTGCAAAGAATGGAAAAGCTGGGTTTTCCGCCCTTATTGCTCGACTGGATCCGCTCTTACTTAAAAGATAGGTCATACCGCTTCATCTGGTGTACCGCAGATGCCATTGATGACATTGTCCCTCTGATTAAGCACTCCAAAGTCTTAATCTATGCAGATGATATGAAGATCTTCTCATGTGTTAGAAACAGTTATGATTCTTCTTGTATTCAGGCTGATTTGAATACCTTCAAGGTTTGGTGTGCCTCAAATGGCCTGCGGCTTAACCTAGATAAATGTGAAGTTATGTCATTCTGTAGGAACCCCAATCAGCTCGTCTTTGATTATACCTTTGCTGAAACTACTATCCGTCATGTTGAGTCCGTTACTGACCTCGGTGTGAAGCTTGACAAAAAACTGCATTTCACTCTGCACATAAACTATATCGTGTCTCGGAGTAATTCAGTTCTGGGTTTTGTTAAACGGTGGTCAAGGGAGTTTTCTGATCGACTGACACTTATTCACTTATATTTCTCCTTGGTTAGACCAGTTCTCGAGTATGCATCTCAGGTTTGGTCACCTTGCTATGCGGTTCATTCTAGAGACGCATCGAGTCAGTGCAGCGAAACTTTGTTAGATTCGCACTAAGGGACCTCCCGTGGAATGATCCATTAAGGCTTCCTCCATATGAGGATCGCCTCCGATTACTTAATATGCACTCGTTGGAGGAACGACGTAGAATTGCTGACCTAGTATTTATTCACCAGCTTATGAACTCGAATATAGATTCTCGTACTCTCGCAGGTTTGGTTACTTATAGGCATACCCCGTATTGCTTAAGGAGAGTGCCTTTACTACATGTTGTCCATTCTCGGTCTAACTATGGTATGCATGAGCCTATTAATCGCATGTGTAGAGCCGTGAATATGTGTCCTATTTTTGACCTGGCTCTTACCAAGGATTTGCTTAAACGTTCTCTGTTATCTGTGCACCCCTGACTGTAGTGCTTGGACGTGTTTCACTATTTTGTTTACTAATATTTTATTGCATGGGTTGTGGGAGCCTCATTCACCTTAATATATGTTATATTCTAGTGAATAGGTCAATTGATTCCAGGCTTCTGCTTGTGAAGTGCGCCTTCTGAGTTAGAAGGGTTACTTTCATATTTAGCATCGGCGATACTGAATGATTGAAAAACTTTGGGTCAAACTAATTCATTTCACCACAAAGCTTGCAAGTCGGATCGAATTTTCAAATGTGAGACGATCTTTTTGAACCACTGGTTACACCTATGCTTTCTGTTCTTTTATGAAAAACGCTTTGTCGAACCAATCGGTAATAATCTTCAACGTAAGGTTTACTAGCCTGAAGAAATTTCTGACAACTCAGGTGATCTTGTCGGACTGCCCTCGGTAGTTCCAATTGCCGAAAATGAGGCCAAAAGTCCCTAAAATCAATAATTTTTTTATTTATTTTTTGGTTTTGGATTACTTAAATTTTTTAATAAAAGCTCACGGGGTCATCTGGTCTCGAATCCGAGATCCAACTCCGTCTCCCTGGACTATTAGAAACAGCGTTTTATAACCGTCAAACATGCACGTAAAGCTCTCGACACCCATTGTTATCCCAGCGCCGCGCGCACGAGGTTCTGAGCGCTCTATAGACTCGTGTCAAGTGACCTGGATTGGAACGAAATGGATTCTCCTAATGAAAGTGAGTACTTTTAAACGTTATAATATGTTGACAATAAATTTTCTTTCTTATTTAACTAATGTAACATTTAGAAAGTTCCAGTTTCAAACTTTAATGTTTAACTTTACATCACTAGATTACACCCTCTAACATGTTTTCCCGTATTATTTTACTATTTTTAAATAATGTAATAAACAGAAGCCTGTACAAGTTCGCTCAGTATTGTTCAATTCAATTTTCAATATAAGATTAGTAGTATAATATCTCCAATACTATCATTTTGAAAAAAAAACTTTGCTATTATTTTGTGGCCTCCATAATGGATCCGCCATTTTGTTTTTTTCGTAAATCTTTAATTAAAATTTTAAATCAGTGACCACAAAATAGCCGATATATATATTGCCATGAAAATATGGCAATTTTAAACTTTTTTCCGCCATATTGGATCCGCCATTTTTTTTTTTAATTTTGAATAAAGATTCTTAATCAGCGACCTCAAAATACCCTTTTCTTCATATTTTGAACACCTTTTCGGCATTTTGAACCACTGTGGCCGTTGCCATAATACTAATTTCTGAAGAAACGTTGTACACTGTTGATCTTCCTAATATTGCCTTTCTTTTCTCCCGAGTATATCCTGTCGTCAGCTGCTTCTACACATTGTCAAACCATTCTGGAAAACTCTTTCAATATCCGCTTATTTTCAAGACACGTAACAAGAAAGTTTAGCTTTATTTAAGGCTTCACAATAACGAACAAGAAACTGTAGATATTTTGTTGCGATTTCAATTCCATATTTTATATACTTGCAAATATTACGATTCTCCTACTTATATTAATGGAGCTGATTATAATTGAACAAAATTCAGAGGAAGCTGCAACAAGTTTTAAGGATTAAGTTTTTCTGGTTCATATAACAAGTGCTCCTACTATGTAAACTGGATTATCTGGTACATTGACTCAATGTGCTTGAAGTGGCATGAAAATAAACATCCAAAAGCTTCTCTTGACTTGAATTATCGCGGTTCCTGTATAGCATAAAATCCAGTAAAAAGTTGATTTATCGGCTTACGGGTAGCAAAAGGTCTAAAACGTCCATTCGAATATCTATTCGAACTAAGGCATCTTTGCCCCAATCTCGCAAATCAGTTCATTCGACTGATTTTAAGGCAATATAAATTGGCGTGTGCCTCAAAGTTCAGTACTAGCACCTATTTACTTTCTGGGTCGGCATAGGTCAATCAGTGTAGTATGAAACCAAAAGATGCTTGGTTAATGGGCTTCTCCAAAAAGAACATCGCCTAAACGTCGGAGTTACACTATTTTCGTATTACTAAATTATGTGGATTTTAAGGACCATACAAATTTATTTTGTAATTAATTTAAAGCTCTTTCCTCTTCAATTGTTTTTTTTGATCTTCGGGACTGCATAAAAGATGCAGTGTAAACCACGATGACCCTTGTCAACGTGGTTTACACTCCTAAGAAGCGCGTTTGCTTCAGCATATACATAATCTGTACCAATGTTGTTTAATTCTGCTGATTGGTTCCGAAACCTAATCCAATTTAGTAGAATTTAAGATCGAAAAATTTCCCCATCGTTTACTAAGCCAATCCCCACAACCCGTCAGTCTTTGAACTCTATTTTGCCCGGGCCCGTCCATGCTATCCATCTATCTTATCTCCAAAACGACGTTGTTGAACCTTACATGTGCAGTCACAGGGCAGGTCCCAGGCACGTCATTGAAAAATTGTTGGAAAAGATTTTTCAGAACCGTCGGCGGCCATCTATAGAAGCAAGAATAGTTTCATTTCAAAATCGCAGTCTACAAGTTGGGACAAGCAATTTTCCAACTTGAATAAAGCAAGAAAATTTCATTAACCTAAGATTGCTCCTCAAAGTAAATAAACACTTTAGTCAACACTCTAACTCTAAAACTTCCAGGACAACATCAATAGGCACTCCTAAGCAATTAGCTCAAAATAATCTCTCAATCAATTCAATAGAAGTGCAATTTGTCGCTTGCTAACGATAGTTAGGTACCATCTCAGTACAGAACCCAAATCCAATCAATCAATCAAGCGTGTGTATGTGCCGTCATCAGTGTGAAAAATAGGATTAATGCCCCATGATTAAAGTCCTTCATGCAAAGTAATCAGTTGTGAGGGAGGAGCTTTTACTGTTGAAAAAAGTCAATCCAAAACCACATGTAGCACTAAATAAACCTATTAGACCATGGCTCATGAAGCAAAAATTCCTGCCATTTCCAGAATTTATACAGTTGGCGCTAGAGCAAGAGCAGGCAATACGACGGTGAGCTAGCGACTAGACACTTGGTTAGTTATCTTCTATCCAGCCATAGATATCTCTGCGGGAAACCAGAAACAAATCACCGACGACCCATTTCTGTTCATAAGTTTCAGTGATGGTCATGCTCATGAACATTTTCTTGCAGTGTACAGTGGGGGAGCAATAAAAGAAAAACACTTAAGGCTTCGTTCTGTAAGAAGTTGGTTTTAAGGAAAAGAAAGAAATGACGACGTAAACGAACTATAACAGTGGCACGGGCACATAAAGTTAAACCCGTCAACTATGCCTTACCGGGCACGAAAACATACCCATCGTGACCGTAAGCAAGTGCACTTTTGCAGTTCGTTGTTGTTCCCTGGACAGCAAAATTTATTTGAGTAAAGCTCTACAACAACAGCGTCAAGTTTCCATTGTTAGGTCCTTCAACGTAATTAAAGAGGAATTCTTCGGAAACCATTCAAGCAACGTTTAAGGGCGGCATTTACAGAAGCCCTTAAGGAGCTCGCAACTAAGTTACGTTTTAAGAAGATAAAAAGGAAACTCAAAGAAATGACTACTTACCTTCAACTTTCGCCAAGGCCAGGACTGAAATTGTTTGCAGAGCAGGAATGGCCCAGGCAACCAGGTGGAACAGATGCGATTTATTTTCAATAGCTTCGTGGCCCCATTTGAGTCCGGCTGCCAGAAACCAAGCGAAGGCTAGGCACGACCACCAGGCGAAAGCAGCCATGCAGCAGAAGTAGAGGGCCATAAAGAGGACCGTGCACGATGTCGACTGTCGATGCCCCTGGTAAATGAAATATGACACAATTTTTTAGTGAAATTACTGTAATTAAAAATTTTTAACGGGAATGACTTACCTGTGTTATAGTCGACAGCATCTGCAGGCGACCCAAACGAATTGGCAGAGGAAACGGCTCGCGACAAGCAACGGAATCACCTGCACCCAGTCCAGCAACATACGCACAGCCAACAACTAAGTAACAAACAGCAAGAAAAACTATCGCTCGTTCGGGATACCGAAACCGGGATGAGTCAATTAGGAACGTTAACACCTGAAAGATAAAACGGGAAATGATTATTATAGCCAGCAGTGATGAGCGAAATATGTTAGAGAGTTAAAACAACTTTTTTGTGCGAGTCTTTTTTTTTTACAATATCATGTCGCAGCAACAGGTGCAAAGGTCTTCCTGGAAATATGAATCCTCCGTCGAAAGGACCGGAAAAAATTCTGCTGTCATAAGGACAAAGCAATAACATAATGCTCCTGTCAAGGAAGAAAATTGCCACCAAATCGGGAGCTTTTTTAAATTATTGGTGAAGCAGAAAACGGAAGATGTCACAGGGTAAGTAGCAAGATCTCGGCCTCCAAGTCGTCAATTCTCCGGAGGTCTCTGGGGAGAAATCATTTTTCACAAATTTTTCTTTCTGAACCAAGCCTGATATTAACCCAAATTGAGGATTGACAGATAAAGAAAGAAAACAAAAAAAGGAATTGTCCTGCAAAACTGTGAACGTGCTATTCTACCCTTAGGTTTCTTGCTGGTGACGTAAACGTTTTCTCCATCACAGAAAGGGATTCCCAGTTTGATGAGGGTCCCCATATAATGGCAGTGCTGATGATGGCAAAATATTGTTTATGCTATTATTCCCGCCTGGTGCCATCTGTAATGGTCGTTGCGATCAACCGGGAGCACTTTTTGTCATTTTTCGCTTTATGACAGATGGAGCTGCTGTTGCTGGCTGCCATAACACTTTTTGTGACCAAATCCGGTTGAGATTGTCTACCAACTCAACCTATGTAGATATGGCAGCCGCAGATATGACACGATGCCAAGTAATACCTTCAGAAAAAAGTGTTTGCTGGAGACATTTATTAGCTCCTCCTATGATAACCTGAGGTGGTCTTGGTTTTTTTCTAGATATTTGAGGATTTTTCAAAGGATTTTACAAATTATTTGAAATTTAATAAGAAACGAAAATTGAAATAGCTGGTTGTTGGTAAAAAGTGGCTTGGATTCTGGAGAAAAAGGTGTATCAAAAGTAACAGATGTTCTCGACATTGAGTTTTTTTCATAAGAAACTTAATCCTTGAGAGATTGATGCTAGGACACAGGAATCCGTTGAGAACTAACAAAATATTCAATGGTAGTTTTTTAGGGCTCCGCACCATACCATAATGGTTAAAAAAGACACCCTTACGGTGCGACTTCGACTGTCTGTCTGTCTCTCACACTTGCTTATTTCAGGAACTACTAATGCTATCGATTTGAAATTTGAACTGGTTTTAAATAATCATTGCTCAACTATTTTTTTTTGCTTTTTTCTTTGTAGTGAGAGGGGGGGTGAGTCAACATTTTATTAGGTCCAGCGGGGTATCATATAAAGGGCTTCATTACGCAAAATATATGACGCATAGTTTTCGAATTACTTTTGTTTTCTTATACGATGTGGCCAAATCCTAGGGGACAACCCTTTGATGCGTTAGCATGGTTTTGTCCGGAAAAGGGAATTAGGGTAAGGCAAGTGAGGAAACTTGAAAGTCTTGTTTTTTTGCATTGCTGCGAGCTAGACAACAGCCCAGAGACGGAGTGGATCATTTTAATTTCTTAATAAAAGTTCACGGGGAGACCTGGTCTTGAACCCGTGACCCATGGCATGGTGAGCGTGCGGCTCAACGAATTGATCCAACACAAAGCGAAAAATCTGAAATAATTCGAGTTTATATGTAAATATTACAGCAAAAATAAAACTATGTCTCAACCACTGACATATAGTTATGGACCGATCAACTTTTGTTACCAGTAGTGGGAAACCTTTTTTGCTTGCATTTTTATTTCGAGTATTTTGCTAACACTGTCAAGAGAAAAAACATTATTATACAGGGTGTTTCACATCTGACGTGGCAAAATGAGTGGGGTGATAGATCTCCCCTAGATCAACAAAAAATTGTATGGCAGGGGGGAACTCTCAACCGTTTGGGAGTTACAGGGTGATTCATAAATTTCAGTTTTTCATGGTATGCACATTACTCTTTTATTTTTATCTTTTGATCTACCCAATGTAGTGACATCAAACAAACGCTAAAAAATAACTATCCTAATGACCTTTCCAAAAATGTCAACAATGTTGATCTCACTACTATCACTTCAGGTACAGTCACGGCCAAAATTGAAAAAATGTTTTGAAATTACCAAAATTTCAGCATTTTCTCTACTTTTTTCCGAAATTTATGTAATTAGTATGCCTCTTTTTTATTTTTATTGCTCGTCTTATTACCTGTCCAAAAAGGTGCAATATGCCAAGGTAGACAAAGAATTAGAAAACCCGCAATTTACCTAATTATTTTATTGCACTTTAGGTAGGAAATTCTTGAAAGAAACAAAATTTTTAAGATAAAAGGTCGAAAATGTTTGTTTTGGGTGAATAGGTAATTAATTTTTATTATTGCTGCAACAAAGTTATAAAAATGTTAGTGTAATTTTGTTTTATTGCCGATATTAGCATGTGTTAGCCAGAATTCACATCCTTGTATCCTGGCGTATTGTTATTCGTACCTGATGGAAATTTTGCTATAAAAAAGGGTCAGTAAAGAAGTATACCTATCATAGGTGAAAAACAAATTAATAAGTGCCGGTGTTGAAGCAAAAATTAGTAAGAAATGGTAAAATTTACATTTGAGAAATACGGGGATGTTATTTACATTTATGGTGTGGTAGACGGAAAAGAGAAAGCGGCTGTACTGGAATTTCAAAGGAGATACCCTAACTGGCGAGCACCCCCAAAGATGGGTATTCACACGAACTTTCCAAAGGTTAAGAGAAACAGGAAGTGTAACTCCACACGACATAGAGACACGAACCGAAACTGCGGGAACTTCTGCCGACGTCGAGCAGCAAATTATCACCATCGTGAGGCAGGACCCTGAGACGAGCACGAAACGAGTCGGAAGGCGATTAGGAGTGTCGTTATCTAAGGTTTGGAGGGTTATTCATCGAGCGAGATTACGTTCATATCACCATCACTCAGTCCAAGGACTACTGGAAGGAGATTCCGGGAGAAGATTGAAATTTAGCACTTGGCTTTTGGAACGCGACATTGACAACAGGGCATTTCTGGACCGAATTCTGTGGACGGATGAATCTCAATTCACCAGGGATGGTATCACGAACTTCCTTAACCTCCATACCTGGTCGGAAACTAACCCACACAGGGAAAAGGTGACCTCAGAGATTCAGTGTCAATGAATGCGCTGGTATCATCGGCAATCATTTGGTAGGACCATTCATTTTGCAGCAAGTGCTTAATAGTGAAATTTATGCGGACTTTTTGGACAATACACCACCAGCTCTAATAGAGGAGAACCGTATGGATAATCTTAGTGGAATTTTTTACCAACAGGATGGAGTACCAGCGCATGCGGCTAACATTGTGAAGGCAATACAAGTGAAAAATTTCCTAACCGCTGGATTGGAGGAGGTGCACCGATTCCTGCCTGCTAGATCTCCAGAACTTATCCTATTGGACTTTTTCTTATGGGGAATAATGAAGGATGAAGTTTATTCAAGCCCTGTTAACACTAGGGAGGATTTACTTGGCCGAATTGGGGATGCAGCGACGAAAATACGGAAGAGGCCGGCTGCAATACGCCTTAGAAAGGGACTTAGAACGAGGTTGTTGAAATGCATCGAAAGTTGCGGTAGACATTTTGAACGGCTTTTGTTACTTATCAAGATTAATTGTAATTATTTTTAAATTCAATAAAAAGAATTTTTGAGTTAATATTAGTTTAATTTTTTTAATTTGTTGATTTTCATAATATTCTCCGATAGGATTTCTACGTATAAATTGTTAAATACTTTCCCTACGAGGACATGTTGCACCTTTTTGGAAAGGTAATAAGACGGGCAATCCAATAAAAATAAAAAAGAGGTATACTAATTACATAAATTTCGGAGAAAATTTGGGAAAATGCTGAAGTTTTGATAATTTCAAAACATTTTTTTCAATTTTGGCCGTGACTGTACCTGCAGTGGTAGTAGTGAGATCAGCATTGTTGACAGTTTTGGAAAGGTCATTAGGATAGTTATTTTTTTTAGCCTTTATTTGATCGCTATATTGGATAGATCAAAAGATAAAAATAAAAGAGTAATGTGCATACAATGAAAAACTGAAATTTATGAATCATCCTGTAACTCCCAAACGGTTGAGAGTTCTTTCCCCCCCTGCCATACAATTTTTCTTTTCTAGGTGAGATCTATCACCCCACTCATTTTGGTGCGTCAGATCTGAAACACCCTGTATACAGATTAAATTGCCTTCCCTGAAATTATTTCTTTTCATATACTATTTCTCTGTACTCCTCGTATTTCTTAAAATAAAATTTAGAAATAAATGGTTATTTTCCTCTGGAATATGCTTAACCAGAATGAGAGCGGAGATATTTTCCTGTTTATTCGTCTATTTCTATTACATGTGCTTTCTTGTTTTGAATTTGACACCAACATAAGAACGCGATTGTATTTACTGGCGGCAATTTAAAATCGAGATCGAGAATTTAATCGAAAATATTTTAGATCGGCGGGCACTCCTATATTTCAAATTATGAATGTAATAAATATAGTATTATAGTGCCTTACACGAAATATAAGGCAGTGATGAAAATTAAAGAAAGGAAAATTCGCACTTTGAAGAAGAACATTCCCAGAGTTTTCATGTTGCTAGGTCCCAAATAGCTCAATAAACTGTCTACGAATTTACCTTTT
Source organism: Leptarthrus brevirostris (assembly GCA_964036015.1). Taxonomy (NCBI): domain Eukaryota; kingdom Metazoa; phylum Arthropoda; class Insecta; order Diptera; family Asilidae; genus Leptarthrus; species Leptarthrus brevirostris. The sequence continues at coordinate 17,167,202 of OZ038373.1, forward strand.
AGAGTTCAATGCAATGTGCTTATAGGGAAAAGGATGAACATACAGAAGTGTTTCACTTTGCTGCATGTAATTTTGACAGAAAAAGAATTCAAGTCTATGACATTTTTATTAACAGGTACAAAAACTAGTTGACGATTGTCAGATCTGAAAGTAAACGTTTGTAAATCAGATTCTAAAAACTCCCTAGTTAAAATAGACGACAAATTCGAATCTAAGAAGAAAAAACGATTCGATCTATCATAAAATTCAACACACAAACGCGAATCTGGCTAATGCAGTACTCAACTGTAGTTTTAAATGAATTCATTAACTTTGTTACGAATACGATATTAGTTTCATTTTAAATTCATGTGTGAAAGTTACAGTTGCCATTCTTTAAAATTTGTGTAGTCAGTAAAAGCTATACGATTTTCGAACTGGTACTGGTACGTTGCCACATAAAATTTAGCGCGCAAATTAAAATGAAACCCCCTATTCTCTTGTTCAATTAATTATAGGGTAATCTCTTGTTAGAACACTCTGTAAAATCGATAGGAGATTTTAAGGATGCAAATAATGTAACTTCCGGACTTTATACAACATAGCTATATAATGTCACATTGTATAACATATGCCTCATCTGTCATAAGGAATTAGAATAATATTTGGACTATAAAATGTGTAAGGGATTATATTAACACAACATTTGATATTTGCTTCAGTAGCCACGTGAGTCAAAAATTATTTAGACATCTATACCTAATCGCTAATCCTGATGAGTTGTGGATTTAAAACAATTAAATTATAAGTGCCATGAAGTGGAATAATCAGGAGTTTTGTATGCACCCCACAAAAACTTTACGACCTTAAAGATAGAAGAAGATGCTTCGCGAAGACCTTAGCAATTCTTAGGTACCACCTATTCAACCCCGTAGAAATGGCAAGTCGACCTAAAATTGAAGGTGGATTCCAAACTATCGACATTATTCTGCATCCTCCCGTAGCCTCTTTTTAGTCATCTGTTGGAACCTCCGGGATGGAAGGCCGCCACATTATCGCTTACTCCACCGACCTCTGAAGTTCTTGAAATTCTACTGTTTTCTTGGTCTACGTGAAATGGGTATTAGAATTGGAAAAGCTTTTTTACAACTAACAAAACCTCAAGGACTAGCTTCTCCTACGATTAGTTAACTAATTAATTATTGTAAACAAACGTGAAATTGTTTATGTTTATGTTGTGACTACATTGGAGGAGTTGAACGAACTTGTGGCGGCAATTAAAATTTAATTAATTTTTCTGAAATGTTTTTAAGTGCAATAATGGTTACTTTGGATATTGGGTTGAGATGTGCCGGTGCTTAATGACTGCTTGTAATTTAGCTTACTATCTTTCATTTGCATCTGTTTTTATTTGATCTTTTTTCGATATTTTCTTAACTATTAATACTGACTATTTACTAATGTGAATATTTTAAGATGTCTATTATCTTTTTTTTTATATATATGATGTTGCCAAAGCTCAGGGGATGCCCTATGATGATAAAGCACAGCCTTGGCAGGAAAGGAATTAAGGATGAGGGAAATGGGTTAGGAGGTTGAGTGAAGAAGGTGTCGATGTACGCCCCGTTTGAAAGTTTCAGGCTCATAAGACGAGGGAAAAACAGAAGATGGTAAACTGTTCCACATTCGTGTTGTTCTGCTTAGAAAAGATTCCCGAAATTTTGACGGCACGTCCAAATTTGACCTGGAGAGTATAGGGGTGGGAGCGACTTGTAGATCTTGTATCGCGCGTTGTCATAAGTCTCCAAAGAATCAGGCTAGCAATTTCGTTAGAACAATGGCCATGAAAGTAGCGATAGAAGAGTGAGAAACAACCGACATTCCGTCGATGCTCCGAATCGCCAATAAGTTTAATAGCCTTACGCTGGACTTTGTCTAACGCGGACAATGCGGTGTGTCCGGCCCCTGCCCAAATATGGGAATTATATTCAAGTATAGGGCTAATGTGTAACTTGTAGATCAGCGCTAAGTCAGGTGGGGTGAAATATTTCTTACATCTCTGTAGAAAACCCAAACATTTCATCACACTTTTAGCGATTGCAAATATATGATCAGTCCAGCTAAGATTGCTGGATATCTCAATACCCAAGATGTTTAGCGAGGGCGAATTGGGTATATTCATTCCGTCGACTGAAATGGGTTGGGGTGAACTGGGGCTTTTCTTAAGGGACCTTAAACAGCATTGAGTTTTGGATGCATTAAACGTAACACGATTTGCTCTGCCCCAAGCGAGAACCATAGAAATGTCGTTGTTTAATGATTTAAACATGCCTTCCCGATTGCCTTCTGTAGCATTTCCACGTGAATTAATTACAGAATCAAATGAGTACGCGAAATCAAGGGTGCTGTCGTCGGCGAAACTATGAATAGCATTGATAGTAAGGGATAAGAGATCATTAATAAAAAGAAGAAATAAGGTTGGTGAAAGAACTGAACCCTGCGGTACACCGGCATTTATTTCGTAGGAATCAGATGTAACTACGTCAATTACTACACGGATTGATTGGCCTGACAAAAAACTCTCTATCCATTTAACGATTGAAGGATGCAGACCAAATGTTTGAAGTTTGGCTAAAAGGGCAGCATGCCAGACTCTATCAAAAGCCTTTGAAATATCAAGAGCGACGATTTCGGACTCACCGAAATTATGGAGACAATGATTCCAACGCTCTGTTAGAGCCATTAGTAAGTCTCCGGTTGAGCGGCCAGCGCGGAAACCGTACTGGCAATTGTTGATAAGATGGTTATTTTCTAGATATTTCAACAAGTGAGAGTTGATGAGTGATTCAAAAACTTTGGATATGATCGAGGTTAGTGCAATTGGTCTGTAGTTAGAGGGGTCGCATGCCTCTCCTTTTTTAAGTATCGGCTGGACATGAGCAAGTTTCCATACACTTTTAAACATATCTGTTGAATATGATAGGTGAAAAAGTTTGCGAAGAGGTTTAGCCAAAGCAGAGGCGCAGCATTTTAAAAAAAGGGGGCGATGAAGGTGGCAAGTACGAATTGGCAGCAAACAGGTTGGCCTTGTCCAATGAGTCAGTAAAAACATTCCCATTATAAATGAGAGGTGGTGTTGACGAACAGGTGAAATTGTTCTATTTTTTTCTCTATTTTGTACGATTTTATATGGCTATGAATGCTGATTGTTTCTTGTTGACGAATTCCGATTTCAACATTGATATTGGATATTATCTATATATGTGAAACCTGGTTAAATTTATCACATTAACACAAATCTGGTAGCGTTAAAGAACTATAAGATGTTTCGAAATGATCGAATCGATCGGATTGGTGAAGGTGTTGCTGAGTATGTTAATTCCACTTTCAGGACACGCGTTATAGTTCAATCTGATGACTGCTCTATTGAATACTTATGTATTGAACTGAATATTAGCTCCGGTAAATACCTTTTGTTGGGTACTGTCTACAAACCACCCAATATCTCTGATACTGGCTCTCTTGAAGCATTATTATCTAAGTTGAGTCATAATTACCAAACATAATTATTATGTTTGGTTTCAATGTCAACTCCTTGATGGCAGTGCTTCTGCCAGGTCTTTTATTGCTTTGTTGAGTATATATGGCTGATAGTGGTAAGTTCAGATCTAACGCACTTTACATCAACTTCTTCTACTTTACTCGATTTGCTAATTGTTGACGACCCTGTTAAATTCTTGTTATCTAATCAGATATCATTACCAGGTTTCTCTAAACATGATTTAATGTAGTCATGCAATCAGAAAATGAGCAAGTCTTCACATATCGCCATTTTAATAGCATCGATGAGGACCTCCTTGCCGAGGCTGAACAAATGAATTGGCACTTGGTTTGGTCAATGACATCAGCTGATGATCAGATTAAACTTCTTACAGAGATATGATATATTTGTCCCAATAAAACGCCGTCGTATTCTCAACCCGCAGTGACCATAGTTTACCGAAAGACAGCTTATTACAGAACGAAATAAAGCATACCAGAGGTTGAAGCAGTTCCGAATTTCTCAGAGCTGTAAATAGGGACTAAACGATAAGGCCCAATACCATAATTCTAATTTAAATCCTCGGCTGCCCACTAAAAAACAGCAATTGGTATTTGTAAGAGAACGAATTCGTATACAAATCTTGATAATGCGTTTGATGGTCGTGACCCATCCGAAGGCTTCTCGTTTATTCCAGTTACTGATTTTGATGTCTGTTCTGCGGCGATGTCTATAAAATCTAATCCAATTGGACTGGATTACCTGCATCCAAGATTTATAAAAATACTATATCCAATCATTCTCTAGAGTCTTAAACATCTATTTAACAATATTATAGTTAGATCAACTTTTCCAATGATATCCGAGATTTCAAAAATTGTGCCTATCCCTAAAAAGTCTAAAAATCCTGTGGAATATTGTCCGATATCTATCCTATCGTTTGTTTCTAAAGCTTTTGAAAAAGTACTTCATAAGCAGATTGTACTCCATCTACTTAGAAAGCAGCAACTTATTGTAAGATTTTCAATCAGACCTTGCTCAAAATCACTGATGATATAAGATGTTTTTGTGACAGTGATGATTGTAGAGCGTTGGTTCTGCATGATTTCTCGAAGGCCTTCGACAAAGTTAATCACAGCGGCGTACCTCAGGGATCTATTCTCGGTCCTCTTTCATTCTCAGTGTTAAATGATCTTCCAACTGTTATATATTAATTGTATATTTCTAGACCTCTGGGCTTGATGGAGGACTTTAGATAAATATTTCTTCATTCCCAAGTGTTATGTTTGATAATGTAGTTATTCATGTACCTCAACTTACCAAAACACATTTCTCGAATCAAAAATCGAACACTCTCATAATTTGTTGCTAAATAGTTGCTAATTAGTTGTAGAAAAAAATAATTTGTTGCTTTTTATTTTTAAAAAAAATGGGATGTTCTGCTAAGTTCAGCTGAAGTTAGCAGAACACCTTCATGAAAAATTAATTTACAGAATCGGGACGAAGTCTAAATCATTCAGTGAATTTGTTGCTAATTAGTTGTGCACAACGACGACAAAAAATAATGAACCAACCCATCAGCATGAGCTGTTTTACCAGAGATATCGAAAAAATTATCATTACTTGGATTTTCGCGTTTTTTGCATTGCGGAAAATTTCGCTACTCCAAATTATTAAAGTTAATAACATTTTTCAAAGAGGAATTCCTACAATTTGTGTATTTATGTTTTTACTTACTTCAGTTCAAAACTTGAAAAAACCAGAATTTTAAGGGCGATGTCCATCACAGATTGAGAATTGTCTTCTGTTTTACAATCCGAAAGCTGTTTTAAATTTGATGGAATTTTTTTTCAAATTAGGACCACGTTACGTTAAATAGACAAATTACAATGTACACTTTTGTGAATCTTTGGATTTAATAGTACAGTTTTTTATTACATATTATATGTCATCGTTGGATAATCAGTATAGGTAGTCATTTTAAAAATACAATGAACAGATAATAAAATTATATTTATTGATTACTTTTTTTCTTCACTTTTATAATAGTTATTTCTTTTCCATGCTATATAAAATATAATAAAAGCATTATAAAAATATCTTTTAAATTACTTTGGGTAATTATCACTGATATCATTATTATTACAACAAATCTTTTTTTCATCAATACTCAGTATGGAAAACAGAAAATCCAAGTAATGATAATTTTTTCAAAATCTCTGGCAAAACAGCCCATGCTGATGGTGTGGTTCATTATTTTTGGTCGTCGTTGTGCACAACTAATTAGCAACAAATTCACTGAATGATTTAGACATAAACTTAGCAGAACACCCCATTTTTGAAAAAAAACTAAAGAGCAATAATTTCTTTCCCAGCAACTAATTAGCAACAAATTCACTGAATGATTTAGACTTCGTCCCGATTCTGTAAATTCATTTTTCATGAAGGTGTTCTGCTAACTTTAGCTGAAGTTAGCAGAACACCTCATTTTTGAAAAAAAACTAAAGAGCAATAATTTTTTTCCCGGCAACTAATTAGCAACTATTTAGCAACAAATTATGAGAGTGTTCGATTTTTGATTCAAGAAATGTGTTTTGCTAAGTTGAGGTACATTAGTTATTCCCTATTAGTAATTCAGTTAAAAATGTTGGCATTTTTTTAATAAGTCCGTAATCTGGTCAGATTATGTCAACAGTGTCATGGATAAGGTATATGAGTCCCTACGTAAGCTGTCCTCAACTGCCTTATACGATTCAAGTAACTCATTTTCTGCTTGTGACTTTCTTGTTGATTCTGTTGATTTCATATAGGTGTGAAGTTTTTATTAAATTGGATTAGGTAGGATCGTCAGCTGAGTGTGGCATTCAATTCCGCTGTGCGATACATGTTTGGACTACGACCATTTGATTATGTATCTTCTTTCTCGAAGACTTTATTAGGTTGTCCCCTTGATTTGTACTTGAAAATTCGTACAATAATGTTTCGCTAAATATACCGTATTTTTCCTCTCAACTTAGTGAACGCGAGTTTTTCGTTTAATCCTTGGGCTGTGGAACCTTCTTCCTACTAAACTGAAAAGGAGCAGCAACGGCCGTAATTTTCAAGATCTTTTTGAACATTTAAAATCCACATTGAACTGAATATTTCGAATATTTTATTTAAGTTTTTTCTATTTATATTTACCCGCAGTTTTTGAAGTTAAAGCCTATTAATGTTATTTAATTTTGTATTTTTTTTATAACTAGGGCCTATTGTTTAGTTAGGTTCTTTCTTAAATACTTCCTATACTTAGCTTTAAGGTGTATAACCTTGTTAGGATAGTGTTTTAATAAATTATTTGAAGGAATGAATTAATGAATGAAATCTATATTTGTATGGTCTTTTGTATGGGGTAAAAGGCGTCGGATACCTAAAAATAAAAAATGCAAACGTTCGTGAATCAGTGCCTTCAGCGTAATCCATGCATACCTTGGCCAGAGGATTTCCAACCACAGAACTTTTTAATCGATCTATTGTATTTCCAAAAACGCTGATATATATGGAAAAGTACTTGATTGAGAAATTTTGGCATATTTTGTAAAAGTCTGAAAATAATAAGGTCCGTTGCAGACGAGAAGTAATCAGCATTATACAAGAGATTGAAACAACCAGGAAGTAAAGCAAATTAATTAAACCTCAAAATAAATACAGAGCAGGTAAACCTTATTTCTGCCATTTGAAAACAAAGCTATCGAGAAAGGAATTAAGAAGATACAATTAGGGCTGATTAACTATAAAATAATGTGATAATTAATGTCTGGTTGATTAAATGCGATACGTTATTATTTAACAAGGAAACCAGGGCAAACTGACCAGTTCTGTTAATCTTTAATTTGCTTTTACCTGCTACACACTTAGCCCTAATCAGGAGGAACAAATTAACAAAAGTCCTCTCGAATGATTCACCTTGACTTGATGTTTGGGCTGTTTGTCTTGATATCTCCCAAAAATAGATACCAGAGACAGAGTCAAGTTCTATGTAAACGTTATCATTGGACAATTTGTAAATGCCACCCAGGAAACAAGTTGTTAACCTTTGCCGAAGCACTACAAAGGCTCTTACAGAGAGACTCGTTACCTCTGAAATCCTGTGCGATGCAAAACGTATACAAAAGCTACATAAAAGAAAAACATCACCAGTTTCAATAGCACTTCTATTTAGTGCAACTCAATCAGACATAGGCAGAATATTGTGGGGTGATGTAGATCTATCTACACCTGCAATGCCTCCAACTTCAAAGTGTTCAAACTCCCCCAGAGCGCTATTTGATGTGTGGTTGGTAACCTATTCGCCGCTATTCAAAAGGTTTTAGTTTACTCTTTGGCGAATACCTACAAGTTGTACTATATACATATGTCGAGATATACTTACAGTAAATAAACAGCTGGCAACACATACTGCAGCCCACGATCCTACCCAATAGCGTAGTACGGTTCGTTCGTTTTCTGGGAAGAACATTGCATGACATGGAGCTCCACAATCACGAGTTTCCTGCAAAGAGAAATAACAATTAGGGCGGATTAATTTTGTAGCTCTTCAGATCTTTGTTGTAAATAATTTTATTCAGAAATTTATAGCTGACGATGCGCGAGTCCTGCTGGCAAGGTTTAAGTGGTTGTAACAACTCGGGACTACTTAGGTGGTAATCGTATTACCTAGAAGTTTGCGAATTGAATTGAACATTTGTTAGAGTGGAACCTATTGTAAGCAGATTTGAATAACCACTGAGTACAACAAGAAAAACAAAACTTTGGGGTTCAGAAAAATGGTAGAGTTATAGAGTTCCTAAAAACATTTGTTATAATAGTTATAATAGTTCCGGAAAATTATTTTTAGTTCACCTGAGACAGTGTAAAACTACTTAACAGAAGAGTTCTGATATGAGTTCTAATTGAGTTTCTATTTTGTTGAGTGACCAAAACTGTCTCCTATCAGAACTCCTTTTGGAATCAATTTTATTTTATTTTTTCATATTAATTTGCTTTCCGGTGTAAAAACCTATAATTGAGCTCGAGAACTCTTCGAAATACATTGAAAAAATTTTCAGAACTCTTTTTTTCCGAAAGAAAACGGCCCTGCGTGAAGTTAGTGACACACTTTTTTATGATTTCTAATTATAATATTCTCGAACTATTCAAAATATCTATTCGGAACTCTATCGAATATCTACCCAAAACTCTGGTAAAATATTTGTTTACAAAAAAAAAAAAAACAACGTCTGCGCTAACTTTAGACGAGGGCGGCAAGGGGGTTGTGAAGACAAAGATAACCTGCCATCTTGGGGCGTTCACCATATTGAATTTAGAGCAATATTAGATATACTAACGTAAACCCGCCCACCATCCGACCACTGAACTTCATTCTCGTTTAATTCTTTTAATGTAGGAAAGCTATTAGAAAAAATCAATTTCCAAAAACAGATCCTAAAAATAAAATGGTTTAGAATTTAAAAAAGCTTCTCTTTATTCTCTTAATAATAGAAATATTTTTAATAAATTTTTATAAATTAAGGTCCTCGATATGGTCTCATGGACGTATTTCCGACCATCAGAACTCTAATTTCCGATTACCGACCACTACTAAGCCCATTTTCGACCAGATCAAAACGACTTATTTGTGGATACTTGAATATTTAGAAATTGAAAATGGCTCCATTATGGGAGCGTCTATTTTGCACATTATGTCACCCATCAAGTATTCACAAATATCATCTTTTGTGACCATTTTCCGTAATGGCCACTTATTGTTCAATACTCCATTTTTTTAGATATTTTGAAAGAAATGTGGATTGTACTGTTTCTTTACACGGAAAGACCACCCGTCAGCACTTACTGTCATTAAAATAGTCAAAAATTTCTGGAATAAACTTTACGCGATCCTTTTAACTAGCACTTATTTGTCTTTTGGAGATAAGTAAAAAACAACTTTCATCACTATAGAAAATCCGACTTGGGTCCTTTACAACATCCAAGTAATTATTCTTCTCCAAATAGACAGTAACTCATAAAAATCAATCCTTTATATTTGTTTCAATTACAGAAGCTCTAGACATAGTTAAACCTTTAGGTATACGATGAGATATCTCAGGATAACTTGTACAAAGCCCTTTATACCACCTGTCACTCCATCTTTAAATGGGGTTTCCCGTTTTAAATAAGCAATTAATTTAGTAACATAATCCAATAACATAATCCAATAATTAAATTATTAAATTTCGTAACAGGGAACCCTCTTTCGCCCATTTCGATGATCCATTTTACAAGGGTATCTTCTTCATTGCTGGTTAAAACTGTTGGTGCTCCAGTATTTCCAGATCCTTTATTCATCAATCTATCAATGAGTGTAGTCTCTGGAATTTTAAACGTTGCCGATGCTTTACGGATACTCATAACATTCGAGTGAATATAATTTTTTACCTAATAGCCCAAACATTAAATTTTTCAATATCGATAAATAGAGTTCCGTGCTAACACGAGACTCGTCTAATAGTGACAAATTCTCAAAAACTATCGATATTTATATGCAGGGTACGTACCCGGATGAAAGACAATTTAAAATTACGCTAGAGAACAGTTTTTTCCGCTGACATCCCTTTATATCCCCCATGAGATTTTAAATTGCCACTTGTTATGAAAACGTAAAATGTATGTACAGTCAAACCTGGGTGAACGAGAGTAATTGCCAGGTCCCGTTATTTTAATCTTCGAAAACCTCTACAAGCTAGAAACAGAAACCTCTATACGAGAGAGCCGTCTTTCACGCTAGGCTTCTATAAGTGAGGCTGCCACTTGCCTTATACCTCTATAGTTGAACGTATTTTTTACAATCGAACCTGAGGGCCGTGAAGTTGGCCCCGAAAAGTGAGGGGCGGGAGCGTGGAATGGCTCATTCGTTTAACCATCTTAGGACCATGTAAGACCACCCATTATTTTTGTTTGAACACCTATTATTATCTTTTTATAGAAGAATTAAATTTCCGGGGCTAACTTCACACAGCCCCGAAAAATTTGCAAAATGAAATTTTCCAAACACAATCGTTAGGCCATCGTTGAACCATGTTAGACCACCAAAAATTATCGTTAGACCACCCTTGAGAAAAAAGTTTTGCAAAATAATTTTTTTTTTTTCATTTTCCACCGGGGCCAAGTTCACGTGGCTCTAAAATCCAGGGGGTGAATGTTTGGGGGATGATAACGGGTTACCACGTTTGACCACTCCAGGTAGGGTTTAGACCACCAAAAATTACAATTAGACCACCCTTGGGAAAAAAGTTGTTGCAAAATCAATTTTTTTTATTTTCCACCGGGGCCAAGTTCACATGAGTCTAAAATCCAGGAGGTGAACTTTTGGGGGATGATAACATGTTACCACGTTTGACCACACCAGGCAGGGGTTAGACCACCAAAAATTATCGTTAGACCACCCTTGGGAAAAAAGTTGTTGCAAAATCAATCCTTTTCATTTTCCACCGGGGCCAAGTTCACATGACTATAAAATCCAGGGGGTGAACTTTTGGGGGATGAGAACGTGTTATCACGTTTGACCACCCCCGGCAGGGGTAAGACCACCAAAAATTATCTTTAAACCACCCTTGGAAAAAAAGTAGTTGCAAAATCAATTTTTTTTTCATTTGCGACCGGGGCCAAGTTCACATTGCTCTAAAATCCAGGGGGTGAGTTTTTTCGGGATAATGACGCTTTATCACGTTTGACCACCACCGGCATGGGTGAGACCACTAGAAATTATCGTTAGACCAGCCTTGCACGGGTCGGAAAAAGGGTGAAGTTCATAATTCCGATGCAGAATTTCCGACCACAATATTTTATTATTTTTTGGGAATAAATTATAGTAATTAAGCATTATTACCGCATCTTATCGAAGTTTAAGATGCATACATATGAAGAAATAAAACGTATTTATCCTTAAGATTGAAAATCATTTGAAAACAAATCAGAACTCTAAATTTAAGGGATCATACTGGTTTAGACGGTCGAACGAAATGCTATTTTTATGAAAAAACTATTACAGATATTGATATAAGGTTTGTTCAGCTCAATAAATACACTTTTGAAAAACTTAAAAAATATCTGTAAGTATAGTTTTTTAAACTTTTTATGAACATAAACAACGGGTGAACGGAACTCCTCAAAAAGTTTTGCTGTGAAGTTGGAACCACCTTTTTTGAATTTTGAATTTTTTTTTGCAATTGTAAGTCCACTAATTAATTTTATTTGTCCAAGCTCCATTTCAAAATGGTACAAAAAAACTTTTTTTTGCATATTTTTTCACCAGCACCCCCAAATTCCGAAAAACGTTTTTAAACTCCGTAGATTGTTTGTCATCCCATTAGTTTCATTTGTCCATCCACAGATTAATTGTAATTAATTATATAAATTTTCAAAAAGTGTGAAGCTGGCACGCCCCTTTAAAAATTTTGTAGGTGCATTCGTATGTCCAACCATTAATTTTATTTTTCCATTATTTTTCACTGGAACTCCAGAACATAAATAGGAGTATTTTTGCGAACTTTCCGTAAGTTAAAAGATACCGAAAGCGTAACTTCAAACAACACGGAATTGCGAGTTGAAACATAGGAACATTCTTCCGACGTCGAGCAGCAAATAATCACCCTCGTCGGGCAAAACCCCGAAATGAACCCGATTCGAGTCGTAAGACATCCAGGAGTGTCTTTAGTTAAAGTTTGGTTGATTATTTATTGAGGATGATAACTTCCATATCACCATATCCCAGACTAAGGACCACTGGAAGAAGATTCCGAGAGAAGATTAAGATTTCGGTTTTGACTTCTGGAATGTGACATTATGAACAGGGCATTTCTGGACAGAATTCTGTGTACGGATGAATCGCAGTTCACCAGGGATAATATCTCAAGGCTGGAATCACCGGAACCCATTTAATAGCACCATTCACTTTGAAGCCAGTGCTTAATAGCCAAATTTATGCGGAGTCTTTGGAGAGTACACTGCCAGGTATACTAGAGGACATCCTTTTGAATAATCTTAGGGCTACGTTTCAACATATTGATAGAGCTGCCAACATTGTGAAGGCAATATTAAATGACAAATATTTGGACCGCTGGATTGAACGAGGTGCACCGATTCCATGGCCTGCTAGATCTATAGGTCTTACTCCAATGAGCTTCTTTTTATAGAAAACAATGAAGGATGAAATTTAGTGAAGGCCTGTTAACGATAAACACGATTAAGTAGCAGAATTGGGACTACAGGGACAAATTTGGGAAAATGCTGAATTTTAGTTCTGGTGAGAAAATAATGCAAAAAAAATTGTTTGTCCTTTTTGAAATGGAGCTTGGACAAATAAAACTAATGGGTGGACTAACGATAGACAAACGAATGCGGCAAAAAAATTTTAAAATTCAAAAAAGGGAATGCCAACTTCACACAGCTAAAAAAATTGGTATTACGCTGCCGGCGTTGATAACGGCTCATCTAAAACACAAAAACCAAAAATATTTAGGTTTAGTACTTCAGTGGCTCTAGCGCATTCTATGGAAATTAATATTTTTTGATAAGTAAAAAAAATTGCGTACATTAAAAGAAAAAAGAAAAAATAAGATGTGTTTTCACTGTTTTTGGCAAAAAAAAATAGTAGAAATCAAAATTTTGATTTGGTTGTAGAATGCGCTGAAGCTATTACTGAGTAGAATATGTGGTTAAAATTTCATGAAGATCGGTCCAGTGGTTCCGAGAAATCATTATCAAACTTCTATTCCCTATAATCGGTAGGTATATTCACCATTTATTAAATTCCTATCTCACTAGATCTACGTTTCCCACTACCTGGACGACTGCTATAGTTCTACCCATACCTAAGAAGTCCTGTCCAGAATCACCATCGGATCTTCGCCCTATTAGCCTACTAAGCTTTTTGTCTAAAGTTTTGGAGAAGCTTAGGTATAGGCAAATACTGGAATATTTGGAAAAATATAACTTGTTAACATGTTGGCAGTCTGGCTTCCGAGCCTATCACTCCTGCGAAACTGTCGTTCTTAAAGTCTCTTCTGACGTAAGAAGCGCCCTTGATAGGAATGAATTAACCACCTTAATTCTTCGTGATTTTTCTAAGGCTTTTGATTGTGTTGATCATTGTATTTTCATCCGCAAACTTTCTTCTTATTTTATGGTTGATACACTGGAGTTCAAATGATTATTAATTTCCTATCGCGCCGTTCTCAACAGATTAAGGTTGACAACACATTCCTCTCGCGGCTATATCTGAGGCAAGGCGTCCGTTACTGTTCAGTTTATTTGTTAATGATCTGCCGTCGGTGATCCGCGACTCAACTATTCATCTCTATGCGGACGACGTACAATTATATTTAAGACGGCCGATAGGTCTCATTGAGAACTGTATAGCTCGCATTAATTCTGACCTTGAAAGTATATGCATATGGTCCGATTATAACCGATTGCAGCTCAACCCTAGAAAATCGCTGCTTATCATTTTCTCCTACAGCGTAATTGATCAGTCTAATATTCCTTCGTTGGTTTTAAACGGGTATTCGATACAAGTTCTAGAAAAAGTTAAGAATCTTGGGACTACTATGAATCAGCAAATGAAATGCTGCGACAATACAAAGGGGAAGCTTGACGTGATTTATGGTGGCCTTGGTAGGCTGTGGCTCTCGCCGCGTATTTTACCCGTCAGTACGCGTCTTAGATTAGTTAAGGCGTTAATAATGCCCCATTTTACCTTTGGTAGTACGATCTATCCGAAGCTAGATAGCACCTGTGCGCGTAAAATGGAAGTTGCTTTCAACGACTGCATTCGTTTTGTTTTCGGACTACGGAGGTATGACCACGTTTCACCGTTCCGGATGAGAATGCTTGGGTGTACATTGTCATCTTATCTAAAGTAAAGAGCTCTTGCTTTCTTGTACAATCTTCTTCAATCTAATAAACCGGAATACCTCAGAGATTTCTTTAACTTCACAACATCTCAGCGAAACAGAAATCTTTTAATGCCACGCTTCTACAAATCGGCCATGGAAGATTCCTATCCTGTCCAAATTATTCGCCTATGGAACACTCTTCCTCTTAATATCCAAACATCGGGCACCATCAGTAACTGTGTGTGGGTGTGGTAGCATGCCAGTTAATTACACGGCAATTTGAGGGTTGTAAATAGACACTGCCAAACCAAAATGATCCCTTAAGGATTTCTAAGTGACTTTATTTTAGTAAATATATTTTTCACTATTAATTATTACAATAAATTAGCTAATTGCTATTTCCATTATCTTAACATAAATAATGTTCCAACAAAACCTCAACTCAATTATATGAACCAAAAAATAATTATTAACGTTACGTTGTATTGCATTGGCATCAAACTTAAACACGTGTGCAAAATTTCAAGTTAATGCGCTTACTGGGAGTGAATTACTTACAATGCTAGGAATTTACAAGTCATGCTAATAAAAAGATAGTAGTAATAGTATATATTAGGGACATACCTAAGGGAGCACTGAAGCTAGGCAAGCCCTTAATGAAAGGCATCTTAAAATGCCAATCTTAATTAAACGCAATAATGCAGTAAGCCAAAGATCTACTTTAAATCGAATAAGGAAGTTTCACTTGAGTGTCAAAGCCAACAGATAAAAGAAAGCCGCTTATGATAGGGTTATCAAACGGGGTCCATTTCGCTTAAGTAATAAAAACATGGCATGAACAAACGACAGAGAAAATGATTACATTCTTTGACGATAAATTTTGTAGAATGTTTTTCATTTTTATAATGAAGTACCATAAGAATTTAATGACTTCGGAAATTCAAGATAATGTGCACTTTTGCGAATAAAAATTGCACAAGTAAAACCAGTTTACGTCCAGTTCTGAAGAGCACCAAAAGTGTCAATTAACTCGAGTTCTGGTACACTCGACATTGAGTAGTTATTTTAATGTTTCGCTACTGCATCTGAATTATCAAGTTCCCCCCAGTAAATTATGTTTCTTTCCATTAATTAAAACTAACAGAGCTCCGGAAAATAGAAAACCTTAATCAATAGCCACTATAAATTACAAACTCGAAACTTTTACAAATGTCGGTTTCGAGTAATTGAAAGCGGCAGTAGCAATATGTTAGTGCAAACAAGTGTATATGGGTATGTTGCCTTTACAACCATCCAATGACCTAGAGCTCTGCCAAAAACATCAATCAAGTAAATCGAGTTACTGTAAGCTACTTCAGGTCAAACAAACTTGTATTACCACATCAGGAGCACACTCTTCTTTAAACTACTCGTAAACTTTGAACTCGCTTTTAATTTCTGCTCCTTTAAAAGATCTTGGAAATTATCTTGTTGGCAAATGGAAACTTGAGCGATCTTGTGTCAACTCTTGTTCATGAAAAAGTGCGCCTGAAGCGAATTCGTTTCATATCCCCCCCACATTTTACCTGCACAAAAAAACTAGAATCAAAAGTAAACCAAGGAAATATCTTAAGGAAATTTAAAAACATGAGATATAACTTCAAGGAAGGAATGAAAGTATCCTTCATATCTGGAAAAGATATCGCAACTTTACGGATGGTAGAACTGGAACGATAGCAAAGCGATATCGTCCCCTGAAATGTTATCCAATGTTCCCCAAGATTGTGGTAGACGATGGTGTAAGGACTTTTGTACAACGTTCCCTCAAACAGACGGATGTAAAAGAATCGACTTGAAAAGGAAGTGCTCTTTCAGCTGGCACGTGGGGGTGGAAATGATTCACGGACTATGCGAGAATTCTTTAGCTGCCAGTTTACAGGGTGTTTTTCGACTTTTTTCGCATTGATAGCGAAAAGTTTTCATTAAATTTATCAAAAGTTCTGGCACAAGATCAAGTCTAGCGTAATAAACGAAAGTTTGCTGTATCGGAAAAAGTTAGCAACTTTTCTCTCTTCTCATTCAGTTTGGGGTTCTTTGTGTTGATAGATATACAAGAGCACAGGTGGTCGAGACTTTGTCGGAGACGTATTTTCATTGATGGACATTTATTGTTAAAACTGATTTTATGCCGCCAGGGAATTAGTAGTAATAAAGATAAGAAATAGATTTTACGTGTACCTATTAACTCGCCATATGAACTCTTCCTGCCTTTAATTTAGCGCTTGAAAGGAATTCCATGTATAATGTATAAATTAGAAATGAGTTCAGTAAAACGTAATTTACCTTAAATTTTGTTAGTTGCTGATTCAGCATATATTTTAAGCCGACGTTAATAACGATATTTAGTAAAATAAATACCTTCAATCTTAAGTGATTCTGATAATACCTATGAACTTCCTTAGAGAAAATAAGAGAGGAGGAAATCAAGAAAAAAACACCGTTCGATTGAGTCCTTCTGTTGCTCATATTTTTCGTCACAATGAATGTTTAATTTTTCCTTTAACTCTTTGAGTTCTTGTTTTCGTAAATACGAGTAAGTATGGGCAGAAAGGCCTACTACAAAAAAAAGAATGAAATAAAACTTTCACAAAAAATTAAAAATTATTTTATGCTTTTTGTGAAGTCGGATAAATTTTTTTTAAAAAACGATTTTATTTTTCACTTTTAATGTCTTCTACTCTGTACAACAAAACAAGAACCATCCAAATCGGTCCACGCGTTAAGAAGTTAGGTGCAACCCCCTACTCCCCTACCCATCCACCAAAATTTTTTTTTTCTCGCGGTATCAATCGGGGCACATACTCTACCCAACAGACAAAGAATCATCGAAATTGATCCAAGCGTTACGGAATTAGACTAGCCCTCCCCTTCCCCCTCCCCCATTATAGAACAAAATTATTCTCCTATAAGCAATGGGGGATCATACTCTATATAACAGCAAAGGAAGCTAGACTACCCCTCCCCCCCTAGGCCAAATTATTTTTCCTATTAGCAATGGGGGATCATCCTCTGTACAACAAAACAAGAACCATCCAAATTGGTCCACGCCTTACAAAGTTAGGTTTCACCCCCATCCCCACCACACCAAAAATTTTTTGAACATGATACCAATCGGTGAACATACTCTACCAAACAAAAAAAGAATCATCAAAATCAATTCATAATTGGCGAAATGATCGCGTAACAAACATACAAAAAAAACATACAGTCGAATTGAGAACCTCCTCCTTTTTTGAAGTCGGTTAAAAATGAATCAAATGAACTTGCACTTGGTTTGGTTTTTGACTTCGTCCTTCTCTCCACGTCACTGCTAAGATATTGACGTTACTTTCATTAGTTTAAAGAATCTTTCGCAGCCTACACTAGATACAAACCTGGAAGCATATACGAATAACTGTGCCATGATGGTGTTTGAAGGATGCAGTAATAACTGTATGCCATTAATATAAATGATATGGAATAAATGCGGAATTAGATCAATTAGTTGAGTGGCACGATCACCACAAAATGGTTAGATGGTTAGAGCCTTAGTCTCTCTGTGAAGAATATTAATAAAAAGTAAAAGAATCTATTCCGTCTCTGGACAGGGGCCCAAAAACAAGACATTAAAGTTCCCTTATTTCTCTTACTCCAATTCCCTTCCGGCCAAATCCATGCTAACGCATCACAGGGTTGACCCCTGAGCTTTGGCTACATCATAAAAAAAAGTCCATACTTCTGCCATGTCGAAGATCTCATCAAATAGCGCACCGCAAAGGAAGCACGTTATGTTCATGCTGTAAGAACGTAACCGATTGCCAAAACACCTTTGCCGACTAGAGAAAGAGGTCTATGTAATAATCATCACGGTAGGTGCAAAACAAAGCTGTGTTCTATTATTTAATAAATTGGTTTTCTAATGACCCTATATTTTTATATATAGAAACAGTTACGATTTTTTGCAATTTCAAAATGTTGAAATAAATTGAAGTGTTAAAACATATTGAATCGATCTGTTCGATATATGGAGATCGATCATTTTAATGATAGATCTACGAAATCGGAAAAAAATTACAGATCGATCCGTACTGAATCGATTTTCTCAGTTCGATCTCCATCACTATTGCCTGTCATTGAAGATCTATTGGATCGCTTACGCGGCAAGAGATACTTTTATATCCTTGAAAATCGCAGTGGTTTTCACCACGTTGACATGTCGCCTGATTTGGGAAAGTACACGCCATCTATTACACCAATTGCACACTGGTCCCAAATGAAATATTTTGGTTCAAAAATGGCCAGAGAGTGCAGTTGAAACATTTTTTTTTAACTGCATCCTTGATAATTTCTTAATAGATTCTCGGAGCCCAAAATTTAAATAAAAATTTTAATTTTTATATGTTTTAGGTTATAGATTAAATTTTTTTTCCAAAGTGCTGCCATGTGGAGGCTCAAAAGTGACTTATTTTTGTTCAATTTCGTTATTGTTTTGTTGAAAAGGAAGGGAAAATTAAAGGTTTTAAGGGTGCTCATTTAAAAAAAAAAATTTTGAAAAAAATAATTTCATCTATAACCTAAAATATATAAAAATTAAAATTTTTGTTTAAATTTTCATTTGGTTAAGAACTGCACTCTCTGGCCATTTTTGAACCAATAAATTTCATTTGGGACCAGTGTGCAATTGGGCGACATGAGTATATGAAAATGCCTTTTGCACTTAAAAAAGCTCAATTAGTTTTCAAAAGGTACATAAATAGTATTTTTGGTGATTTGGTTACAGCAGATAAATTACTGATTTACTTGGATGATATTTTGATAACTAGTGAATCTTTGAAGGATCTTTAAAATAGTAGTTGGCAAAAAAAGTAAAGACCATTCATAACCCTTAAGCGACTTTCGGGTCATTTTTGGCACGATTTTCATTTTTCTGATTTTCATATCGAGCACTAGTGGCTTTTTGGACTGATCTTTTACTTGTATTCTTTTACTAAATAACTTAGTAAAGGAATGCAAGTAAAAGATCAGACCAATAGCAATTATATTTTAAACAGCTAGTGCTTGAAATGAAAATCAAATAAATAAATATCGGTTCAAAAATGACCGGAAGGCCGTTTAAGTATTAGTAGCTGAGATTGGATAAGTGCAGGTTTCTTCAAGAAGGAATAGTGTACCTAAAATATACTGTAAATATTGAAGGAATACATCCCAACAAAGATAATTTACGCGTAATACCTATGTGAATATCGGATCCCCAAAAACTTCAAGAAAGTTCATAGTTTCTTGATTCTGATTTTGAAAAAGTTAGCAGGGCATACAGATCAAGTCAGAGCAAAATGGGCAGAACCAAAATTTTAATACAAAAACTTAAAAGGCTCATTAAAGGCTAATTAAGTGCCCAACTGTCGATTTAAGTGCTCTAATATTTTTTTATAAAAACATGTTCTGCTAACTTTTGAAAAAGTTAGCAGAGCATACAGTTCAAGTCCTTCAAAAAATGACAATGATTAAATGTTGCAGAAAAATGTCTTTTTACGCAAATGAATTTTATTGATAATAAACATTTCGTTTATACAGCAGAGCGTTCAAATAAAAGTTTTTTAATTATGCAATCAGAAAAGGGAAGCTAAAATTATCATACTTTCTACCAACAAAGGGAAAATTCCAAATTTTGGGACCTTTCAACCAGTTTTCTCATATAAAAAATACCGAAAATCTTACTGAATATGTAAAAATGCTTTAAAAAATTTACCTCGTTTGCTAGAGAGATGGTAATTTTAGTTCTTTGTTCTTTTCCGTGTAATAATTGTAATTTTAATAATAAATATTAAAAATTTAGTTTATTCTTTCTAAAAAAAATCATCCAGTGCTTCATCTTTTGAATTTGTGTAATTCTTCGAATTGCGCCCGTTCTTACCCTTAGAATAAAGAACTAGAGGAAACACTGTACTTTATTAAGATAGCTTCTATTAAAACTGTATATTATCATTGTAATAAAATTATTAGACTATTTTGATTTTTTGTGAACTGACTGACAAAGAACAGAATTTGTTAAAACAAACCAGCACGAAGTGTTAGATTTTTTGGTGCCCAAATAATTAGAAATAGCATGACGGGAAAACGCTTTTCCGGTAAATACATTATATAAATTACTTCTAAATTCATTCTATAAAGATGTCATGTTCCATTAAAACCTAAAATTGCGGAAAAAAGTGAAAGTTTCGTATGAATGTTTGTTTGGTTTATGAAAACTGATTTAATGTTCCGTGGTTGTTCGTTTTAGTGGTGGCGCAAAAAAAATTTTTAGGGGGCATCCATAGAAAATCTTAACTAACATTTAATCAATTAAAAGCAAAATTGATGATTCGCTTGAACCTATAATATTACCCTCAAAATTATATACAGGTTAACTATTATATTCAGAGAAGTTAAAATCAAATTATTCTTTTAGGAATTATAAAGATTTTAAATTTCCTTTTGGCCTAACCTAAAATCTGAGATAGATTACGCCTATATTGTTGATACCACTACTAGTTCTTTATTCTAATGCCTTACCAACATTCCGTACGGATTACCTTCAGGCCGAAATATCAATGATACCTATATATTATACCTAACTGCCAGTATCTGGGATTGTCGTGCGTCGCTTTTTCATGTCTGTGCGAATGTTTTTCTTGAAATGCCTCCTCAAGTAAGGATTCCCCAATAAGGCCAAGTACGTTGGTGAATTCCCTGTTAAATTACAAAAATGACGTTATACAATCTGGGAAGAATTTCGGATGAATTGGAAGGGAACATTGCTGCAAAATCGCTCTACTGATTCATTTACGGCAACAACAGACAGAGAGTTTAGTTTGAAAAAGTTAGAAGAACTTGGATTTAAAAAAAAATATAAGAGCACTTAAATTGACAGTTGGGCACTTAATTAGCATTTAATTAGCCTTTTAATTTTTTGTATTAAAATTTTGGTTCTGCCCATTTTGCTCTGCTAACTTTAGACATCTCATGAATTTTGCAATTCTGGCCAAACCGTTGTACGATCTTCTAAAAAAGGATGTTGTTGGATGTTGGATTCGGTCCAGCGGAGCCTTTCTAAGTTTGATCTTTGTTAAAGCAGAAGTGCCTTCAACGTGATGGAACTGCATCGCGATGCAAGTAGTGTTGAATTCGGGGCAATATTGCTACAAAAACAAAGTAAAAATAAATTTGACTCTGTGTTTTACTTCTTGAAGAGAGCAACGGATGTGGAGAGCACCGGATTCTCGAAAAGCATGCTTCTATTTTGAGTGCATGTTATTAAAAAATATATGAAGGAGGTCTATATATATATACTTGCTCAAGAACCACCAAAAGAATAACATATTTCAAGGTCAAGGCCATCGGAGAGTTGTACCTTAAAATTAAAAAAAAATTCCTTTCTTAAAAATCACATTTTTATTAAAATAGCGGGAGGAGAGGGTAATATCAATGTTGATTTTGTAACAAGGGGGGGGAGGTTGTATAGAGATACACACTTCAGTACGAGACAGCAGCAGCAGCAATGAACATGTGGACTGACCAAGAAGAGCTACAGCTTTAATTTTGGCACTTAAAGGCGCAACCGCAGAATTGTAACAGACTATACCAGCAGAAAAGCTCACACACTTGGCTTACCCCACGTTTAACCAATATTATGTCAACGAGGTCGCCACAGAAAGCATTTATTAATTCACTTGCAGATCGTGACCTGTAGCAAGCAGTACGACTGGCTGGGAAGAACAGCAAAGCTGAGGCTTTGGTTTACGCTCTGTCCAATGAGACATCAAAACAAGCCTCAAGAAAACCCATTCGTCTAAGAGAAGAAACCGAGTTAGGCCAACCGTGGTCGTCCTAAATACTGGACATGCAGAACATTATTGAAAGCAAAGGAAATCAACCCTTCGAGGGTATGGGACGACGAAGACTAATTCTAAAAAGTGCAACAGAAGGGAACGAGAAGAATTTAGATTGAAGAGAGGTATCGACCGAAACAACGAAGCTAAATTGCTCCGTGCGTCGAAGGTATAGATTAAGGTTCTGCGGTGAAGATGATCTGCAAAGTGATTGCAAAAGGAAGAACCTTGACAACTTGTCCGAGGAGTACGGCCCAACTTAAGATGCCCAAAGCGATGGAGGTGTTCCAAGAGAATGTCATGTTCATGCTGCATTAAAAGTCTACGTTCTCGGCGGGAGTGGCTTTCGTGCTGTTACAGGGATCTTCAGCTAAGCAATAGAGAGGTCTAAGCGTGAAGAGAGAAGAAAATCGAGATAGGCGACGTTAATTGTTTGTTCGAAGAAGAGAAATCCAAAGGACGATTAGAGAAGCAGTTGTCATAAGGTCAATGTAAGATTACTAAAACAGAAGAATTGTAGTAAGGCCGTACAGGATGAAAGCTGTTCAGGACGAACAGTTATATGGAGCAAGCAGTATAACGTGCACGAGGTAGGTCACGAAAAGGTAAATAGTAATGCGCATGCCTCAGGTGGCCAGAAATTAAGGCAAGGAAATGTTAAATGTACAAGGACGACTCGACACTATAGATGAATAAGTGTGGTGAAAATGTGTAATGGAAACATCTAGAACTAAGTTGCTGAACTTTCGAGAATTAAGCCAGGTAATGCAAATAGGGCTGAGTAGCAGCCTGGTTAATTTTAGTCGTGATGCAGATTGTGATACTGTATGTGTTTTAACAAGTGAAGTGGGTTGTTAGACGTGCCTTTAAACGGACCTAGATTGATGACTCTAAAACGGAAATGATAAGAAAAGTTTGGGATCACCACCATAGAGTGAAAAATGTACTCAATTTTTATTTACTTGCCCCATTGAGTAGGATGTCCTAAAAATATTTTAGGACCTTTTAATTTTAACCCTTCAGTCATGAGATGTTTGCTTTCAAAATCCTCATCAACGCATCGGCTCCACTCTCTCAGTTTTATGTCTAAACTGTTGATACAAAATATCTGAAAAGACTCCTGAATATAACTTTCAATGAAAGCTATAACGAACACTGTAGCGAAAATTGTTTACGAAAAATTTAGAAATAACTCGATGGAAACCTGCCATGTGTAATTTAAAAGACACCATAAAACTCGCATAATTCGTCCTCCTTTTAAATTTAATTGAAGGGTTTTGCAGAAATTGAACTACAGATTGAATGCTTAAAGTCTAGTTTTACAGTATCCGTTAAATACCTGTTTACTTCTCTGATCATGTCATAAACTAATTTGCTTATGTTACATTCCAACCAGGTACTCATTTTTATAATTTACCCGGAAGATTTATAGGTTTTTAAGGTGGTAAACATTTCTGTCGCACACCTTGAGTTATCCTTTCACAAAAAACATGTACTATCTAACTACAAACGCAGTAATTTGATTATGGGGCGGGAAATATAATTTTTTCTTCTAAGGTAAAATGCGACAGCATAACAAACTTAATTGTAGCTAATGTGCCACTCCCGTCGATGTTTACAAGACTTTCGCCTAAGTAACTAGTCCGATCGAATTAAATTTTCCGATAAAATGTTACCGTAGTGCAACCAGTACTACAAGAATGCAATCCTATCACCTGTTCACCATTATACCAGTACTTCTGACACCATGAAAAACGTGATTGAGATAAAAGCATCACTAAGAACCGCTGAAAAGTTTAAAACTCGCGATCGAGTTCGACTTTTTTTCTTAGTCAATAAGCACAAATCCGAGGTAGCCAATTGGATCAAGATTGTTTTCGTATCAATTTCTGCCGCAAAATATCGACAAGTTATCGTTTTTATTGGCCATAATTATCGCAAAGTTCTCACCTATAGGCAGGCGACTGCTAATGTAATACTCCTTCAACAGGTCTCTCTAGAGCGACACTACGAATGACTACGACTGACCAAAGATCGTTACCAGTTTTCTGTGTTTGCAGTTTAGTCTAAGTTCGGTATTTGAGCGCCATCCTGCCATTGATCTAAAGTGTGATATTGGATACGATCTTGTCAGGCGATACCACAACGAGTGGTTTTTTATGTCTTGCTTGTAGGTCGATATCTCCCGGAATCTTTGTAACACAATTTTCCTCCGGAGTTAACTAGGGTAATCGATACATTTTTCATGTTTTTTTTTTATTTTTACCTCGAAGTTGAGGTGTAGTGAACATTATTTTTTTCGATTTACTACGAAGACTTCAGTGATCATACTCATTGTGGGCTAGGTTCAATCTGGTCAAACCAGGTTGGCTTGTCTGTTGGTGGTCGCAAATTTTGCATCACTGTCACTGAATGTGAGTCTTCGCTGGTTGATTTTAAGTCATGTAAAGAAGAATATTCGTGAGAATTTGGGGCTTATTTTGATGGAATGTCAGTTTGTAATTTAAGAGGAGTGGATGTGGTTTTTAGTCTTTTGAATGGGCCAATTTGGTTCCAAAGAATTTCAATCAAAGTTGAAACCAATATGAGGGGGGCCCTAGCCAAATAATCGCAAACGCTCAAATATTGGCAATTATAAAATGAGACCACTACAAACAACCCTTAG
This sequence comes from Leptarthrus brevirostris, assembly GCA_964036015.1. NCBI lineage: Eukaryota > Metazoa > Arthropoda > Insecta > Diptera > Asilidae > Leptarthrus > Leptarthrus brevirostris. The sequence continues at coordinate 17,192,186 of OZ038373.1, forward strand.
AAAAAGAAACCAAAATCAATGGTTGATCTTTACTTAATGCCAGGCCAAAGGTTTCCAATTAACTCAATTTGTGTCCTCTTACGAAACTACACAAAAAAGAAACAATCTTGAGTTCAACATAAATTGAAATTGTAGTAGTGGGCAACTTTTCAGCCCATCATTAAATGTTAAATCGTCTGAACCCTACTGCCAAGACACGAGGCGACCCTTATAAGGTAAGGGCAGATTTCCGAAAGGGCAGACTTTCCCCTTCCAAAATGGTTCAGTTCGTGCCTTTGCGGACAACTCTTGTACTTTCAACTGAGCAGTGAATGATTCCTGGTAGCAACAAAATTCATTTATGGCAGTAAATTAACAAGAGGGTTCCAGAACCCATTTTTCAGTTGTCCATCGGACTATTTTTGCACTAAAAATATCAGGGGAATTTGTACACAAATTGCAGGACACTCGAGTAAAAACGATGACATCCTGGCAAAAGTTTAGCGTTACGACTCCGGTCAGGTTCGATTTTCCCTTTTTTTGTGTTTCTTGACGAGGGTTAAAATTATAGTAGTGAACCGCACCAGCATAAAATATACTCGACATATTCTGTTAACTGATAAACTGCACCTTGGGGTGTTGGTTAGTCGATACTGGAAAATATTAGAGCAAAGGGATTACCTACAAAGTTTCTATGTTCATATATCTCACTATCAGGTTCAACAAATATTTGAACCTTAATCCAGTGAGATGCCATACCTAAAGAAAGATATCCTATTTTGGCAAACCTGCCTACTTCTTTCATTCATTTCCTGTTTACTGCTCCCCAAAAAAAATTAAATTCTGCAAATATCTCATCTAACAACAGGAATTCCTGGCGGGTGGATCCAGGCTCCAGTGAATACTGTCATGTTTCTCTGAAAATTCTCCCCAAGCGCAGCGAAAGAGAGAAACGGTCCAGTAGGTCGTTAATTCGATTGTACCCGGTCGGATGCTGAAGAATTAAATTTTTTTTTCTCGTGTCACACTTTATTATTTATGTTTTGTGTAAGGGAGGCCGCTTGTTGGATAAGAAATTTCTCGTACCATGTCCTAAGGTAGTGAAAATTTAATGGCAGCACAGAGCATACTTTTATTTATCAAGTCAGAAATTATTGGCGACGACATGCGTCTTATATTGTAGCGAAGGGGACACATTTTTATTAGATGACACAAAATATATAGTCGCGTCTAAACTATCTCAAAACAAAATGGTTTTTATTAGGTAAATTATTTTAATATCAATTAATAACTTTCAAAGTTAAGTGCAGCGAACATCAGGACTTCTTAAATTTTAAAATGTAATGGAACGTAAATTCACTGCCGTCTGGTACATATTAAATTCCAGTTTCTGTTTTGATAAGTTGGAAGAGAATCAAATAGATGCAATAACTAAAGTAACAAGAGGCTTCAAAATAAAGGACGTAGTATCGAACTTCCGTTTTTTTTCCACACCGTTGGGTACGCTACTCTTGTACTGAAAAGTGGAACATCTTTAAATAAGATTTGTAAACTACAACAGAAAGTTTTAAACGTGATTGAAAAATACCATGGGAGGTTGCAGAGAAAATGTCAGTGGTTCGGAATCCACTTTATAGTGTAGGTCCACTTGCAATCGGGTGAGGTTTTTCTCCCACCCTATGCCCTGCAAGGGGTTGCGGGAGTTAGAGAGAGAAAGAGAGAAAGGTTGCCTCTCTCTGACAGTGCAGATGGGCTTTTATGATGATATAGGGACTAAGTCTCAGACTCATTCATTGAAAGTCATGTGAACTTGGCACCGCTTTTTTTGAAAATTATGATATTTTTTAGAGTTCCCGGTAGAACTAACATAGTTCTGCAGTTCTAGACAGAAAATTTTAATAGTTCCGGTGCATTAAGCTCAAAAATCGCAAAAAAAGTTTTTGGGGTGCTAACTTCACGCAGCACCCTTTTTTGTTTTGATAAAATGAGTTCTGAGTCGATAAATCGATAGAGAAAGAAGAGTTCCGGAGTTCCTGATAGTTTTTAGCAATAGTTCCGGCGAATTCGCAAAGTTATGCAAAAAAGAAAAAAATTCCACATTTTTCGAAAAATTTGCTAAAAAATGTTTTATTGAGTTCTGAGTAATGTCAAATTGATAGATATTACTCCAACATGACTTCGGAACGGTGGAAAAATATTAATTACTGCTTCACAACACGAAGTATCTGGCCGGAGCTGAATCATAGCAGAACTTCAAATCTCTTATCCTTCGATAGAAAGCGCATTCGAACACTCGTTGGCGTCATCAGCGGGCACTGCCCCATAGGAGCTATGGCCATTAGACTCGGCGTACCATCGAATAAGTTCTGTAAAAGCTGCAGAGATTAAGAAATTGAGTCCATACTGCACCTGCTCTGCGAATGTCCGGCTCTAAAAGAACGACGACTCGTCTGTTTGGGAGCAAGGTTCTTTGACAATTTGGACGACCTAGATGAGATAGCACTAGTGGACAGAGATCTGGGTGGTTTTAAGTTCTGACCATGCTTCTTCTCCTCCGAGTGAACTTGGTGCTTCTTATTTATTCATTTACAATATTTCATCAAAGTGCTGATTACTACAAAAATGAACTAAACAATAAACTAAATAAAAAACTAAATAAAAACAATATAACAAATCATATAAAAACAAAGAATAAGAAGAGAATTCGCAAAATATAAATATAGAAAACAAAAGTGCTAAAGTGAATAAAAAGCACAACAAAGTGAAAAGTAAAAACCACATGACTACGCGATGGATGAAAATCAATGCAATCAAAAGCGGAATTAAAAAATCGCGACATCGACGTGATAGGCTCATTTAATCCATAATTAGTGCGATGAAAAGGTAACTGAAGTCGTGATTCATCAGGGAGCAAGCTGGAACCGATATGTTAAAACAAGCCAAGAGAACAGAAGAATCTATGGACCCCCGAATGCAGTCGAAAGCAAAAAGGATCCCGGCGATACGGCGTCTCTTTTCAAGTGTGTCCAAGTGCAGGAGTTTAAGTCTATCAACATAAGGAGGTAATATAAGGGAGTTATTCCAAGAAAGGCCTCGAAGGGCAGACCTAACGAACCTCCGTTGAAACAAACAGCGCGACTAACCAACCAACCAAGGTTCATGACAATGACCTTGAAATTTTAGTATGTTGTAGAGTTCAACATGCTGAACAAGAATATGGGTCAAGCTGGCTCTGTCACATACTAAAAATTAAAAAAGCGACACGGCAAAATAATGTGCTCTTTATAGGCTAATTTTGTGCCCGAATAAAAAATTGTGTGCTCGATAATTAAAGGCGGCAAATCACAGCTGTAATTTCCCGTGCCAGATATCGGAAAGCTAGCACTGCCTCTCCCCTGGAGGGGTTATACTTGGCGTTGGATAAAAATTAACAGCGTTAAAATTAAGTGCTATTTATGTGCTTTAACATAGCCGGGACCGATTTTCGAAAAAATCATCCCTTGCATAAAAACCAATCCCTATAAGAAATTGATCATTCTAAACCAGTGATGGCCAAAGCTAATGTATAATAAAATAAAAAAAATTTTAGTCTATAATCTATAATAGATTTTATTTTATACCACTCCAATCTTGACGATTTTTTAAGCTTTAACCAGAACTAGACCCCCTCCTTAAGATCTGTAACAAATGGAGCAATACCGATTACTGGTATTGTATATATATAATGATTTTGAACACATTTGTAAAGAAATAATTATTCCTGAGGTCTACCATGCTTTTTACCAAAGTCTTCAAAAGGCAAACGAAATAGAAATCGCTAATTTATAAACAAATATTAAAATAATAACAAATGACCCTGCAGACCGGTCCCGCGGGACTCAATTGGTTCGGAATTTGTGTGCGTTCGTTTAGAACATTTTTGGACAAGTGCTCCCGGTGGACTAGAAAAGTGGCGAACGGCTCTACGGATAGGGCACTTGCTTGGGAGCAGTGGTTCCCGAAGTAGGAACTTCGCCCGGTGCAGTATCTATCCTCTGCGAACACTCAGATAATCATGTTCTTGTTAATATTTTCGGTTTAATTTTATTTTATTCGTTTGTTTTAGGTTTAGCTCCAGGTTTAGGTTCGGAATTTTTTCAAAATTTGTTGGGAACTTTTCTCAGAGCTGGCATTTCAAAATTTCTTTGTATTCTTTGTTTTAGAGTCATTTTTAGTTAACCTATTTACATTAACGTAATATATTGAGCAATTTTTTGGTATGTTCTTTATTACTGTACCTTTTTAATATTTGTGTAATTTTTAGGGTAGCTAGGCTTTGTAGGATGTTACGCTTTATAACGATGAGCCAAATAAAGAGATTCATAAATTTGAAGTATGTCGTTGTGAGTAAATAAAAATTTTTTATACAAAAACATCTAAAGTTTTTACCAGACCAATTCATCTTTTTTAACCTTAAGTTACGGAATTTCAAAAAAAAGGAGAAAGACTTGTAAAAAATTTACAAGTCTTTCTCCTGTAAAATGGGCACGACTAGACTTACGACACTTCTACATCGTAGTGCGTTTTTATTATCGAGAAACGTAAATACTGCATACGGCATATATCACAACAAGCCCAAAATACATTGGCGGAACTGATTATAAAAGCTGAACAAATTTTACTCGACGCGAAATTAAAAACATTAAAAATTTAAGAAAACATAATGAAAAGATCTTCTTCTAGTTTTATCAAATGTAGACCCTCAAGTGAAGTTTTCTCGACTTCCACAGTTAGATCTCTGAAGATGAGAGTCAGTAAAAGATTATCCCACCAAAAACAATTCATCTAAAGAAGGTTGCCAAGCCTCACAAGCTCATACCGCGTTCACCGTTCAAAAGTTATCAGATCTCATGTGGAGTTCTAGAAGGCCTAACTCTAGAAACCCTACATCTTGGTCAAAAAATATGGCTTGGCAGTTTCGCGACCATCGCACAGTCACTCCTATGGACTTATGGTAAGAAATTAAGTAACTGGTCTTTAATGTTGTGTCATGCATTAGGTCCATGAAGAGGCCAAGCCATTCTTTTTGACCAAGATGTAGGGTTTCTAGAGTTAGGTGCTTGGCTCCACATGAGATCTGATAACTTTTTAACGGTGAAAGCGGTATGAGCTCGTGTGTCTTGGCAACCTTCTTTACATGTATTTTTTTTGGTGGGATTTCAGTTCTTTTTGTAAGATGATCTTGTTCTTTTTATTTTTTCGGGCTGTATTTCTTGTGCGTCACCTATTCTTTTTTTCATAGCCCACTCTCTATCGCCTTTTTCCTTGTTGGCTTATTATTTGCAATAGGCGATAAATCAGGGTGCTACTTAGTTATTAACCGATTATATTCAACTATAGCTGACTGTTGGGCTTTATTTATATTAAATTAAAGCAGACTAAATTATCTTTCCAACAAAGTATACTTTATTAACCGAAATAACGAGAAATCTCTGATTAAACCTGAAATTTTAGTCGCAAACCAAATTTTTATCCAAAACGCAAGTAGTTAATCATATTCCGACCATGGTCTAGTGCATGTATTTTTTTAAATTTCTCCTTCCGTAAAATTTCGCGCTTTTAGGCGTTAAAATGCTTATTAGTTTCTTAAATACGGCATGACTATTTTTACTTTATTCAAAAGATTGTTTTGTTAACTTAAAGTAGAACAAAACAATAATTTCATAGAAGCAATAGATTAGGCACTAGGACGAGTTTAAAGAAAAATCACCCCTCGGCGGCCCTTCGTTCTGGCGTAGTCGAGTGAAGAAAGTATGTCTTGCACGCCAGCAGTTCCTTTTTTCGTAGCATACTCACTTTTTAGTTGTTTATGTACTAATAACATCTAGCTTTGATATCAAATTTCAGCTTTCTAGAACTTTTGGAAGTACCTACCAATACAAAATGTTATATACAGACTAGATTGCCCCTGTGTTGCCCCCCCCCCAAAGGGGGTAAAAGTAACAGATTTCTTGATATTTTCGTTGTTTGTGTGCTAATCCTGGCCAGCATGCCAAATTGGAGCTTTCTAAGACTTCAGCAAGTATCCTAGAGGTTTTGATGACGGAGGTTTGATGATCATGGGTGGCGAAATCGACGTATTTCAGGTATTAATAAAATCTAAAGTATAAAAACTGGACAAATAAACCTTAGTGTATTTCATTAGTGTGGTAGGTATGCTAAGAATTTGAGCTCTCTGGCATTATCCAGGTAGCCATGACGGTTCGAAAATACGACGAAACGCTTCGAGAAAAGGTAGGTAGTGCCCAGTCTTGGCGAGGGCACTACCGTGCCCCCAGATAAACTCAAAACATATTACATGACAAGCGACGTGATTTTTACTTAGTACTAACCTTCAAAAGATACGTGTATAAATTTGACAGCTGCCGGATAATTAGTTCGTGAGATATAGCATTGTGAGTGAAGCAGCTTTTGTTATTGTGAAGAAATGGATAAAAAAGAATTTCGTGCGTTAATAAAGCATTGCTTTTTGGCGAAAAAAAATACTGCTGAAGCCAAGGCTTGGCTTGATAAACATTATTCGGACTCTGCACCAGGAAAATCAACCGTTGAGAAGTGGTTTGCTAAATTTAAACGAGGCGAAATGATCATCGAAGACGATGCGCGCAGTGGAGCCCCAAAAACGGCCCCATTTGAAGAAGAAAAAAGTGCTGTTTCATCAATACAATGCACCGTGTCACAAATCAATGAAAACGATGGCAAAATTATATGAATTAGACTACGAATTGCTTCCCCATCCACCATATTCTCCAGATCTGGCTCCCAGTGACTTTTTCCTGTTTGCAAACCTTAAAAGAATGCTCGCTGGAAAGAAATTTAGCACTGATGAAGAGGTAATCGCCGAAACTGAGGCCTATTTTGAGGCTAAAGAGAAATCGTACTATAAAAATGTAATCGAAAAATTGTATGACCGTTATAATCGTTGTATCGCCCTCGAAGGCAACTATATTGAATAATAAAATCGAATTTTGTCAAAAAAATATTTTTTACTATGTTAGCCTACGAACTTTTCAGCCCACTTGTTATATGATGCTAAATGCTTCTCATTCCAAGGTGCGTCGAGCCACAACCCCCACCACACCGAAATGAGAAAAGAACTATATAAGAATTATGTGCTAAATATGTGCTAATTATGTACCAGAGTCAATAATTATGTACTCGACAATATATATATTTTTGAAAATTTTTATAATGGGGGGTGCAGCTCGACGTCGAGCCACACCCCCACCACCCAGATTACACTGAAATAAATTTTTTACCTTCTGAGAATTTAGTGCTAATTATGTGCTCTAAGAATATCTTAAATATATTGCTCTAAATTTGAAATTGAAAAAGATCCGAGACTTTCTTTAAATTCAGCCAATGGGGGGTGCAGCTCGACGTCGAGCTACACCCCACTTGCCATTAAATTGCATTAGAACAATTTTTAAGCGAATAATAATTATGTGCTAATTATGTGCTTTAAGAATATCCGTAATTCAAATGCATAACATAAGTTTTAATGTAACAATAATAAAGTTACCTATGTAAACTCTTTTTTGAATTTTGATTTTTTTTTTCTGCATTCGTTTATCCATCGTTAGTCCACGTTTGTCCACCCATTAGTTTTATTTGTCCAAGCTCCATTACAAAATGGCGGAAAAAAACTTTTTTTTGCATATTTTTTACCAGAACTCTAGAACAGAAGATCTTTCCGAAAGTTAAAAGATACCGAAAGCGTAGCTTTAAACAGCACGGAATTGCGAGTTGAAAGATCGGAAGATTCTACCGACGTCGAGCAGCAAATACCTAACCACTCTCGTCTGGTAAAACCTCGAAATGAACCCGAGTCTTGTCGCAAGACGATCAGGAGTATCTTCAGATAAAATTTAGTGGATTATTTATCGATGCTGATGACGTCCATATCATCATATCCCAGATTAAGGACCACTGGAAGAATATTACGAGAGAAAATTAAAATTTTGCTTTTGACTTCTGGAATGCGATATTGTGAAAGGGCATTTCTGGACAGAATTCTGTGGACATATGAATCGCAGTTCACCGGGTATGGTATCTCATGGCTGGAATCATCGGGACCCATTTAATAGGACCATTTATTTTGCAGCAAATGCTTAATAGCCAAATTTATTGGGAATTTTTGGAGAGTACACTGCCAGATCTACTAGAGGACATCCTTTTGGATAATCTTAGGGCAATGTTTTAACATATTGATAGAGGCCCAGCACGTACTGCCAACATTGTGAAAGTAGTATAAATAAAATTTTTTTGGACCGCTGGATTGGACAAGTTGCACCGATTACTTGGCTTGGTAAATCTCTAGGTCATACTCTATTGAGCTTCTTTTCATGGAAAACGATGAAGAATGAAGTTTAGTCGAGGCCTGTTAAGGATAAACACGATTTCGGTAGCAGAATTGGGACTACAGTGAAGAAAATACGGGAGAGGCTGACTACTATACACTTTAAACAGGAAATTAGAAGCACGATCTTAGCATGCCACTCAATAAAAATATTTTAGTATGAGTTTAATTTCTATTAACTGCAGATTTATATAATATTTCCCAAAAGGTTTTCTATCTATAAATGTCTACATCCTTTCTCCATCTGAACATTTGCGCTTTTGCAAAGATGTGCAATTTATTAAAAAAACAGCTTTATTAATTACATGTATTTCACAGAAAATTTGGGAAAATGCTGAATTTTAGGGAATCGCAAAGCACTTTCGAAAGTGACTGTATCTGCAATAGGAGTTGATAGATCAACATACTTGACAATTTTGGAAAGGCCATTGCGATAGTAGTTTTTTGGCACACCCTGTATAGCATAGTGTCATCTCTTTCGGTAACTGGCTTTTTCTTCGGACCATTCCTATTTCCTTTAGAGGAATAATTCCTAGAATTTTCTTCGCTCAAATTGAAGGTTTGGCTTGGTTGTTGGTTATATCGATTTAGAATCTTTCCTACAAGCACAAACGTTGCAACGTGTTCAGATCACTGAGATGTATTATTATTGAGTGACTTATAAGATATCTCATATGGGTACAATTTTACTTTCAGGGGAGGAAAACCATTTTTAATTTAAAATGCTTACTGTGAATTTGCAACTGTTGCGAGCAGAACAAAATAACCATATATATACGAAATGAGATATTTAATTTTAATCTTTAATATTGTTGTAAAGAAAATGTAAAGATCATTGGAATTGCTGATATAAAAGTTACAAAAAAAGATTATTCTAATCTGCAAAATGCTTGTGTATATTGTCATCTATTTCTATCGCCAGCATTTAATAGGCGATGTGGCGTTGGCAATTAAGTAAACCATGTTGAAAAAAAAGATGCTTACATAGAAAGGGACAACCAGCGAAAAGTGATACCATTTTCTTGCATAAAATTCAGATGCACTGGTTCAGATACTCCAAAAGAGCAGCGACACAATGTTCTCCAAAATTAACATTAAGAATAATTCTTCGAATTTTCTGCCTTCAAATTAAAGGTTGGGTTGGTTGTTTGTTATTTGGGGGTGCAGCTCGCGCCATTAAAACTGCATTAGAAAAGTGTTTAAGCGAATAATAATAAAGAAAAAGTTTTAATGTAACAATAATAAAGTTGAAGAAAATGTAATAAAGAAAGATAGAGTATCGTTTTCAGGAAATTTGTGCATTTACAAAAATCATTCAGTAATTTTATGATCTCTAATAAATTAATCAGGAATTATTTATTCAACATTATTAATTTAAAAAAAAACAGTTCCTCGATTGATTTCTTAAAAGCAAAAAATCAATGGATGGTTTTTACTAGAACCACTTAATACGTAGATCGATTTTCTCGAAAGCACATAAAAACTGGATCGATTTTGTAGCAGCAGCACAGAATTTCACTTGAAATACATAATTCCTGCATCGATTTTTTCGATTTTTCGAGAGCAAATAATTCCGGGATCAATTTTGGGATCAATGGGTGGACAAACGTGGACTAACGATGGATAAACGAATGCAGAAAAAAAATCAAAATTCAAAAAAGAGGTGTCAACTTTACATAGCTAACTTTATTATTGTTACATTAAAACTTATGTTATGCATTTGAATTACGGATATTCTTAAAGCACATAATTAGCACATAATTATTATTCGCATAAAAATTGTTCTAATGCAATTTAATGGCAAGTGGGGTGTAGCTCGACGTCGAGCTGCACCCCCCATTGGCTGAATTTAAAAAAAGTCTCGTATCTTTTTCAATTTCAAATTTAGAGCAATATATTTAAGATATTCTTAGAGCACATAATTAGCACTAAATTCTCAGAAGGTAAATAATTTATTTCAGTGTAATCTGGGTGGTGGGGGTGTGGCTCGACGTCGAGCTGCACCCCCCAATATGAAAATTTAAAAAAATATATATATTGTCGAGTACATAATTATTGACTCTGGTACATAATTAGCACATATTTAGCACATAATTCTTATATAGTTCTTTTCTCATTTCGGTGTGGTGGGGGGTGTGGCTCGACGCACCTCTCATTCCAGCCATTGTAGTTTAACCGGAAATCAGTTTTTGCATATTTGCTAGCTAATTAAGCTCTTTAAAAATGGTAGGGCTTCAGGCACCCATGCAAGACAGAGACTTTGGGATATCTTGGTCCGGGTCTCGTCAAGGTGAAAACGATCTTGCTCTCGTCACAATTTCGGCAAGATAAAGGCCAATATCGGTGCGGTCTAGCTCTCGGTGAGATAAAAAAAGGGAATTTCGGTAGGAAAAAGGGGAGCGAGGACAAGCGATATATCGGCATTTTCTTCTTATTCCCCTCGCCGTAAACAAGGTAACAGAGGCTCTTCATTGCCCTTGGGGTTAAAACGCAAATATCTGAATAAAGAAATAATGGAGGAAGAAACGAATGAGGAAAGCAGAGTATACTTATATGCCGCATAAATCATACAATTAACACTTTTCGGAGCGACATAAAGGCTGAAACAACTCAATAAATTTTCCACAATAATATTAAATCTCTTACACTCTCGTTACCTTCATGTTGCTCCCGTAATCGCTCTGTTACCGATGGTATTGGTCTCGCTGCCGGTGCCGATCTCATGTCGAGACCGGCAGCGAGAATTTTCTCGAGTATAGTGAAGCCTTAAGGAATGGACAAGGAAATTTTTCGCATTTTAGTAAGTTTCTTGGTACCACATTCTTGATAGACCTAAAGAATCTAAAAGTTTTATTTCGGGACTCAAGCCGGATTATACTGAGTGAAATAATAGCGAATCCGATGTACCGCAAGGTTCAGTACTTTCACTTTTTTCTTTAAAAACGGCAACTTAATGGAAACTTGGCAGCCAATAGCACTCTTTTGACTATGTATGTAATGAAAGTTAATGGAGATTGCAAAGAGAAATTACAGCAGTCGCAGCTGGATCGGCCATATTATATCCATCGTAAAAAATACCATAAACAAGTCATCGATCAGGCATAGATTTTAGTAGAATTTAAAAAGATGAATCCATCTAAGATATAATGTGACTATTTTAAGATTTCGGCGTCCAACGTCTTAAGATGATGAAAATTAGACAACAAATTCTAAAAATATAAATAAATCACCAACACACTTATCCTCAGCCCTGGAATGACACAAAAATAAGACTCGGAAATCATCCATACAGAATCAGACAAATTTGGAACAGCCAAAGGAGAAGACAATTTTCTTTTGTTTCCTCCGTTCAGAACTATATTATAAAAGCTTTAGAGTATTGTATATAGCCTGGTTGGCGTGACCAGCCCACTGAATTCGGAGATAAAGAACGTATTGGCCTAAGTGGCGGATAATGTGATCAGCAAAAATAATTACATAAATCAACCCAAATCCCTTATCTCAGAGATAGATGTGCATTTGTTCTTCTTGGAATTTCTGTTAATTTATTACTCACGAAGGGACAGGGTCAAGTCAGGAAAGCAGGTTTGAAGGACTATTGTGCGTGGCATTTTCAGGTAAGGCAATCAGACAAAACAGCGGATATCACCATTACCCATGCCAGTTTGCTTTCAAGGAATGATTTATGATAGCCCAGCCAGGTAAGAAGAATAGGTAGACTGGCAGACCGAGAGAATTACTTACCTTCCCGCCAACTTTGAGGGAATATCCCATTCCGGACGGCGTTTTCAATTGGACTGGACAAACGAATCCGATATTACGTTGCGGTCCCACATCAGTATTTTTCCTCGAGCTAGTCAACTTTGGAGTCTTACTTCTGTTGGGAGCTGGAGTAGTTGCTGTATTATTCTGGGGCATACAAAGTACACCACTGTCTTGTTCAGGATACTTGGTGCATTCAAGATTATCTGGCCAGTGAAAGTTGTAATGTTTCATGAGAGTTTCACAAAGGCGAGCCGATTCGCAAAGACTGCGACATGGCGGAATAGGTTCCTCCAGAATAGTGCAAACGGGAACATAAACGGAGCATAGAAAAAGCTGCAAATCGGGACTGCAACCGATTTTGACCAATGGAGTAAACTGATGCACGTCCAGACCGGCTTCCTCCTGCCGACTATGTCCCATTAGGTTTGGCATTATTGTCCAATTGTAGGGAATCTCTTTACATATCGAAATTGTTATCAATTCGCACTTATCGTTGGGCGGCTTCGGATCATTAACTTCACCGTGTGAACTGTCGTAGACACGGACCGAGACGCAGCATACGAGCAACACGTGAAATACCACGGTCACCCACAAGAAACACTTCATCATCGTAAAATTACTGTAGATTTTCACTTAATTACGGGATTTATTCACAACAACAAAATTCACTCAAAAATTAAACAAAGAGCAGCTAGCTCCACTGTAAATTTCTATTTTTTTACCGATAAAATTCGGACACAATCACCAGTTGGTATCCATGGCGGCGATTGCTTGCAGCCGGATAATTAGCGCGCGGAAATCTAATAACTCGCCAAACACAAAGAAAAAAAAACCGTTGAGAAATGCAATTTTCACTGGGGCACGATTATTCAAAGCGTTAAATGCGTTTTTACCTGAATTAATTATGCGCGACTACAGGTTAGGTGGGAGAGGATGTGTATAAAATGCAATCGGAACCGACCAGAACCCAATCACGAACTGAACACTGTACGCAGATCTTACCTCTCCGGATGCCGTAAACAAACTGAGAAAGAGGAAAACTGGTTTCGCTTTCGACGTGCTGGCTGAATGCTATTCTGTTCGATACGGGTCGAGAGGGGCAGGTTTATCTTTGGCTGCGCTATGTGCGTCCTGTGTGGCTGTGTACTGTGTTTCATTCAACTTTCAGTGGAAGTTGTGTCGCTTTCAGACGCTAAGTTTGTGTGCGGGTGTTCAGCAATATGAAATTATGGACAAGTGTGCGATTGTTGTAGCACACAAGCACAAGAAATAGTCTTCATATGGCAGTTCGTTCTGATGCTAAAGTGTAAACATTACGAGTCAATGTGCCGGTAATAGGGATTCCCAAAGTGGCCTAAATAGAAACTGACACAATCTCATTCGTCCGTATGACACTAGGCCGGTTTTGAACGATTTCGTCTAATTGAAAATGTAGTTACTTGCAGTGCCAGCTGTAATTCGGTTGAGGTAAACTTAAGGTTTTGTGGACAGTTCTGGTACAGCTTTGGTAATTTTGTGCAATATGTTTGCGATAAATGCAAAGGAAACTCGTTTTTGTTACGGGAAACCGTTTTATTTGTATCTAGATTGGAATCGAATAGAACGCATTTCGAAGGTTCACCAAATCAGGAGCCAGATGACTAGCTTAGACCAATAATGCAAGAGGATTGGTATAAACTATTATGCTAATGTCCAATTTGGTGAATATTTATTTTATTACAAGATCCATCAATATTCTGATTATTTGAATTTAAAAAAAACAAATAATAAAACCAACAACAAAAATGCGGTCACCTGGTTTTTTGGCGTTAAAAAATCCAAAACTAGACCGATCTTCATGATATATTTTTTTTAAATGTTTGTTTTTACGGCGGATTTACTATATAAATTACGAAAATGATCTCAATTCAATATTTCTAATAGTTTCAGAGCTTTAAATGTTTTTAAAAAAAACGACTTTTTACAAATAAGTCTGCGAAAAGTAACGAGGCGAAGAATATTGTGAGTCTTTTTGAGAATAATATTTTGAACTATCGAGATATCAGTACCAGAAGTAAGAACGAAAATAGAATATTACCAGGCCAATCGGCTTTACAGGAGGTTCCCGTCTGTCGAGATTGCTTTAATACGTGCAATGAATTCGAATATATTGATAATTTTATTTTATTTATTTAAGCTTAGTACAAGACTACAATTACAAGCTATAACATAATACTAATACTACAAGTCGAGTCGGAAAAGGGGAGCGGACCTAAGGTTGCAGGGATTGGTATAGATGGGTAAAGATTGCAGGATTAAAGGACAGTCTATGGCACCACTTAAAAGCTGATGAATCAAGAGAATGTCGGAAACATCACTTAAGGGTTGTAAGTCTATCAGTTTCAGACGGTTTTCATAAGGTGGAAGGTTGAATCTGTCTACCCACGGAAGATCACGTAGAGCGAAGCGAATGAACCTACGCTGGACGGATTCAATCCTGTTAATGTGGGTTGTTTGTGTAGGTGACCATACCTGGCTGACATATTCAACGAGAGGTCTAACGAAGAAGATATATAGGCATTTGGAAACATAAGGATTGGAGAACTCTCTGGACCAGCGCTTCACAAACCCTAGCGCGGAATTAGCTCTGTTAATTATGGTGTCAATGTGGGAACGGAAATTGAGATCACTATCACAGATTATTCGTAGGTCACAGAAAGAGGTAACGAATAAGAGATGGACTGGCATTTGGAGACATTGAGTTCAAGAAAGTTTTTTATGCACCATGTGGTGAAGGAATCGAGATGTTTTTGCAGGAGAAGAGAGTCAGTTGTGGAGGAGATATGTTTAATTATTTTCATGTCATCAGCATAAATGGACAGCTCTGAGTGATTGATGACACATTCAACATCATTTATTGTAAGGATGAAAATTAATATGGTTATAAATGGATGATCTGAAAAGAACATTGTACCGACGGTTGTTGAGGTAGGATTGAATCCAGGAGATGAATCGGGAGGGGAAGCCTAGGCGATTAAATTTGAACAATATAACATTAGGGGAGATCTTGTCGAAGGCTTTACTAAAATCGGTGGCAATAACATCAACATCTTTACCGTTTTCCAGGGCACATAGTGTTTTGGAGACGAAGTCAGTAAGGTTGGTGGTTGTATACCTACCTTTGAAGAAGCCATGCTGTTAGAGTGAGAAGATAAACTTACAGTGGAAGAACATGGAATCATAGAGCAATTTTTCGAATAGTTTAGGTATGGATGGTAATTTAGCGATGGGTCTGTAATTGGACACATCGTTCTTGCAACCTTTTTTGAAGACGGGAATAATATACGAGTTTTTCCATAAATGAGGGACAACTCCTTGAGTGACCGAGAGGCGGAAAAGCAAGGTAAGGGGTTGAATTAGATGCATGGCACAATTTTTTAGAACGATGGCCGGAATGCCGTCAGGACCTGGGTTGAAGTCGTCTTCAAGCCCGTTGATACTAGCGGTGATTAGTTCGAGATCAGGGTCGAAAGACGTAAACGACGTTTGAGTGTATTTGGCCAAGAATGAAAAGTAGTTAAGGTCAGGTTGTAGGGAATTGTCGCTGAAAGATTTACTGAAGAAGTGTGCAAAGAGGTTGGCGATAACCTTAGGATCAGACGGAGACGTATTATTAAGTTTTAGGGTAGAGGGGTAACCATTGGATTTCTTCTTGGAATTAATAAAGTTATAAAAACGCTTGGGGTCGGATATGCTTGGGGTCGGATATGCTTGGGGTCGGATATGAGGCTAGTATTTATGATTGTTCTTTTGTCGTGTCAAAAACAATATAAAAATAAAAATTAAAACAATTAAAACAATCACTTTCGATTTATTTATTAATTAACTTTATTGACATATATTAATATTTTCGCGACCAAAAACTTACAAACGAACTTAACTATCCGACGATTAAAATTTAACTCATCCAACGCTAGCGTAATAACTTCTTAAGCTTTATGCACAGAGACGTGACATGTGATCTAATTACAAGAAAGGTGCTGATGCACCGTCTGCGTTTTGGTGATACTTCAGGTTCTTGGAATTTTTATTTGTGACTTGAAATATTAATGCTTGGGAAATAGGATGTTGAAAAATAGAGTATCTCATTTCGGTAATTAAAATGTCTGATCAGCTATTTAGTAATTAATTTTAAAGAAACGTGGGATTCTCATGATTATGTTAGCGTTGGATATAACTTTTGTATGTATACTTAAATAATGTTAGCGTTGGATATAACTGCTAGTTTCCATCCGTTGGAGGTACTCATGGTAGAGGATAACACAACGTTCAGAAAAAGAGGTATAAGCGGATAGGTAGGAAGAATAGTCAGACTCGGTCTGGGATAGAAGAAAAGTTTGCCAACGTTTATTTCTGCTGTTGCGGAGAGAGCGTAATAATTTCTCGTACCATACGGGGGATGAGGAGTAGTTTTTACGAGGAAAAAGGGGGATAGATTGTGTAAGACAAGCGTGTAATTCTGAATAGAAGGCCTCTAAAGTAACATCAACTGGAAGATGTTGAGGAATAGTGGCAATTTGTTTAGTTCCTTTTTTGTTGTACAACGGAGAAAAAAATTTTTGCTAGGGGGGGTTGCTTATAGGAGGATAATTTGGTTCTATGGTGGGGGAGGGGGAGGGGTAGTCTAATTTCGTAACGCTTGGATCAATTTCGATGATTCTTTGTCTGTTGGGTAGAGTGTGTGCCCCGATTGATACCGCGAGAAAAAAAATTTTGGTGGGATGGCGGTGTGGGGTGGGGGGGTCGGCGGGGTAGGGGGTTGAACCTAACTTTTTAACGAGTTGACCGATTTGGATGGTTCCTTTTTTGTTGTACAGAGTAGAAGACACTAAAAAGTGAAAAATAAAATAGTTTAAAAAAAAACATTTACCCGACTTCACAAAAAAGCATAAAATAATTTTTAATTTTATATCTATTACGACATTTTGAAGTCGGTGCAAATTAAAGAAACAAAACAACTACCCAACCATAATCGAAGATACTATATAAATTGACCTAAACGTTTCAGCTCAAGGGATCATAAAAAAGGACGATTAAATACATTTGTTGTAGTTTCCCGCACGATATCTTTACCTTAACTGAAACCAATCTAACAAAAGGAATTCTCCACAACGAACTATTCCCTCCAAACTATACCATTTTCCGTCTCGACGGTTGTGTAGGTCCCGGGGTTCTCATAGCTGCTCACAACCGTTATGACGGCACCCTGCTAAAGACCTCCGACTCTAAAATATCAGAATTTGTATGTATCCAATTAGCACTAAATAAGTGTCTTCTGTACATTATTTGTTGTTATATTCGTCCCTCTCAACCTCTAGATGCCTACGAGCCTATAATTGAAGCGATCGACACCATGCTTGAGAACTCTAACGCCTCCGATGAATTAATTTTATTGGGTGACTTAAGACTCCCCCGTATTCAATGGTCATTGTCTGAGGACTGTTCTCACTTTGTCCTCTTTAACGCATCTTCGGCCAAAGAAGCCTTTTTTACCGATCAGCTCTCCGTTTATGGTATCTTTCAAGTAAGTGGAGTCAGAAACTTTCTGGACAGACAATTTGACTTAATCTTTTCTTCAGACCCAGTTAACTCTGCTGTCGCAGAAAGCAACCATCTCCTTTCCTCTCTCGATCGTCACCATCCTCCCCTGCTCCTTGTTTTCTCCTACGAACACCCTCATGCACTTTCAAGCTCCGAGTCTTCTCTTTCCTTCAATTTTCGTAAAGTCGACTTTGAAAAATTAAATCACTTGCTCCTCAACTCTAACATTGCCACTATTCCTCAACATCTTCCAGTTGATGTTACTTTACAGGCGTTCTATTCAGAATTACACGCTTGTCTTACACAAAAACTACTCCTCATCCCCCGTATGGTACTACAAATTATTACGCTCTCTCCGCAACAGCAGAAATAAACGTTGGCAAACTTTTCTTCTATCCCAGACCGAGTCTGACTATTCTTCCTACCTATCCGCTTATACCTCTTTTTCTGAACGTTGTGTTATCCTCTACCATGAGTACCTCCAACGGATGGAAACTAGCCTCATATCCGACCCCAAGCATATCCGACCCCAAGCATATCCGACCCCAAGCGTTTTTATAACTTTATTAATTCCAAGAAGAAATCCAATGGTTACCCCTCTACCCTAAAACTTAATAATACGTCTCCGTCTGATCCTAAGGTTATCGCCAACCTCTTTGCACACTTCTTCAGTAAATCTTTCAGCGACAATTCCCTACAACCTGACCTTAACTACTTTTCATTCTTGGCCAAATACACTCAAACGTCGTTTACGTCTTTCGACCCTGATCTCGAACTAATCACCGCTAGTATCAACGGGCTTGAAGACGACTTCAACCCAGGTCCTGACGGCATTCCGGCCATCGTTCTAAAAAATTGTGCCATGCATCTAATTCAACCCCTTACCTTGCTTTTCCGCCTCTCGGTCACTCAAGGAGTTGTCCCTCATTTATGGAAAAACTCGTATATTATTCCCGTCTTCAAAAAAGGTTGCAAGAACGATGTGTCCAATTACAGACCCATCGCTAAATTACCATCCATACCTAAACTATTCGAAAAATTGCTCTATGATTCCATGTTCTTCCACTGTAAGTTTATCTTCTCACTCTAACAGCATGGCTTCTTCAAAGGTAGGTATACAACCACCAACCTTACTGACTTCGTCTCCAAAACACTATGTGCCCTGGAAAACGGTAAAGATGTTGATGTTATTGCCACCGATTTTAGTAAAGCCTTCGACAAGATCTCCCCTAATGTTATATTGTTCAAATTTAATCGCCTAGGCTTCCCCTCCCGATTCATCTCCTGGATTCAATCCTACCTCAACAACCGTCGGTACAATGTTCTTTTCAGATCATCCATTTATAACCATATTAATTTTCATCCTTACAATAAATGATGTTGAATGTGTCATCAATCACTCAGAGCTGTCCATTTATGCTGATGACATGAAAATAATTAAACATATCTCCTCCACAACTGACTCTCTTCTCCTGCAAAAACATCTCGATTCCTTCACCACATGGTGCATAAAAAACTTTCTTGAACTCAATGTCTCCAAATGCCAGTCCATCTCTTATTCCCGCAAGTGTCTTACCACCACCCCGAGAGTCTATATGTTAACCGACGTACCAGTCCCTATCGTTACCTCTTTTTGTGACCTACGAATAATCTGTGATAGTGAATTCAATTTCCGTTCCCACATTGACAGCATAATTAACAGAGCTAACTCCGCGCTAGGGTTTGTGAAGCGCTGGTCCAGAGAGTTCTCCAATCCTTATGTTTCCAAATGCCTATATATCTTCTTCGTTAGACCTCTCGTTGAATATGTCAGCCAGGTATGGTCACCTACACAAACAACCCACATTAACAGGATTGAATCCGTCCAGCGTAGGTTCATTCGCTTCGCTCTACGTGATCTTCCGTGGGTAGACAGATTCAACCTTCCACCTTATGAAAACCGTCTGAAACTGATAGACTTACAACCCTTAAGTGATGTTTCCGACATTCTCTTGATTCATCAGCTATTAAGTGGTGCCATAGACTGTCCTTTAATCCTGCAATCTTTACCCATCTATACCAATCCCTGCAACCTTAGGTCCACTCCCCTTTTCCGACTCGACTTGTAGTATTAGTATTATGTTATAGCTTGTAATTGTAGTCTTGTACTAAGCTTAAATAAATAAAATAAAATTATCAATATATTCGAATTCATTGCACGTATTAAAGCAATCTCGACAGACGGGAACCTCCTGTAAAGCCGATTGGCCTGGTAATATTCTATTTTCGTTCTTACTTCTGGTACTGATATCTCGATAGTTCAAAATATTATTCTCAAAAAGACTCACAATATTCTTCGCCTCGTTACTTTTCGCAGACTTATTTGTAAAAAGTCGTTTTTTTTAAAAACATTTAAAGCTCTGAAACTATTAGAAATATTGAATTGAGATCATTTTCGTAATTTATATAGTAAATCCGCCGTAAAAACAAACATTTAAAAAAAATATATCATGAAGATCGGTCTAGTTTTGGATTTTTTAACGCCAAAAAACCAGGTGACCGCATTTTTGTTGTTGGTTTTATTATTTGTTTTTTTTTAAATTCAAATAATCAGAATATTGATGGATTTTGTAATAAAATAAATATTCACCAAATTGGGCATTAGCATAATAGTTTAGACCAATCCTCTTGCATTATTGGTCTAAGCTAGTCATCTGGCTCCTGATTTGGTGAACCTTCGAAATGCGTTCTATTCGATTCCAATCTAGATACAAATAAAACGGTTTCCCGTAACAAAAACGAGTTTCCTTTGCATTTATCGCAAACATATTGCACAAAATTACCAAAGCTGTACCAGAACTGTCCACAAAACCTTAAGTTTACCTCAACCGAATTACAGCTGGCACTGCAAGTAACTACATTTTCAATTAGACGAAATCGTTCAAAACCGGCCTAGTGTCATACGGACGAATGAGATTGTGTCAGTTTCTATTTAGGCCACTTTGGGAATCCCTATTACCGGCACATTGACTCGTAATGTTTACACTTTAGCATCAGAACGAACTGCCATATGAAGACTATTTCTTGTGCTTGTGTGCTACAACAATCGCACACTTGTCCATAATTTCATATTGCTGAACACCCGCACACAAACTTAGCGTCTGAAAGCGACACAACTTCCACTGAAAGTTGAATGAAACACAGTACACAGCCACACAGGACGCACATAGCGCAGCCAAAGATAAACCTGCCCCTCTCGACCCGTATCGAACAGAATAGCATTCAACCAGCACGTCGAAAGCGAAACCAGTTTTCCTCTTTCTCAGTTTGTTTACGGCATCCGGAGAGGTAAGATCTGCGTACAGTGTTCAGTTCGTGATTGGGTTCTGGTCGGTTCCGATTGCATTTTATACACATCCTCTCCCACCTAACCTGTAGTCGCGCATAATTAATTCAATTGTACGAGAAATAGATGGACCGCTAGACTAATACCAGACTTGAAGAAGTGGCTAAAGCGAGAACATGGAGAGGTAAACTTCTACCTGACGCAGTGCTTGACCGGACACGGGTACTTTAACGCTTACCTCCATAAAATGGAAAAAACAGAAAGCCCAGCCTGCCAATACGGCGACTCCCAGAAGGACGACGCCCAACACACCTTCTTCGAATGCAGAAGGTGGAACGCAGAGAGACAAGAGCTAGAAGTAGAGCTCGGGGAACATTGTGAACTGCATGCTCAGAGGTAAGGCGCAATGTGACCGAGTTGCAGTATTTATGCAGAAGATCCTGCAACAAAAGAAAAAGGAAACCTCAGAAGCACTAGTCGAACTGTAGTAGGATAAGACCTAGAACATAAGAAGCCAATGATGGCGTAATAGGCACCACCCTGAAGTATTACGAAAAGTAGTCCCGGGGTGGAGACATGCCTGAAAAGAGGAGGTTTTTTAGTGGGTGCGAGTCCCACACACTAGGGTAAGGCACCGCCCTGACGGCGCATAAAGTATTTTTACCACTCAAAAAAAAAAATAAAAAATACTTTGTAAATTGAAATGTCCAGCCCATGTAGGCTATGCAGGACTTGAAAAGAACAAGGGAGCTGGGATAAAGGGGCGGCAGTCAAAACGCAGACGCGAGAGCACTACCTGTCGAACACAAGAAAAAAGCTTAGTGATATTGTTACAGCTACATGTTTCAGATGCATGTCAGCTCCGCTCAAGGATTAGTTCCAAGAATCCCGTGAATGCGCAGACCACTACTGAATGATCATATGAAACTCAAGACCAAGCACTGGAAATAACAGTGAATGACAATGATAATGTAATTTTTACAATACTACTTGGTTTATCAGTTTCATTAGTACTCCTTATTACTTCAGGACTACATATACTAAATAAACTTCCAACATTCCAGTTTCGGCGCGCGCCCCAGTTTATCGCGAATATTTTGCAATACCGCAGTACAGTACAGTCCAAAGGACCTTCTCCTAAATTTAGTATTCAGCCTAATCGTAAGAACATTAGCACTAGTAATAACATAATCTCTCATCACTCTTCCGCACCTCTCACCTTCAGCCCTAAACCTAGTGATCCTAACTCCAATTGGCAGCTCAAAATGGGAGTATTTCCAAACTTTAGTCTAAGTACCCTAGTTAAGTATCCTAACTTTATATATTCTCACACCCTTAACCCCTCGATTACACTTACACCGAAGCCCTCGAACACATTCATCCCAGCCGACAACCTACCAGCACTGTTTTGAGTTCTGTATATCCAGCGTATCCACCTAACCACGCACTCCCAACTTCTTCCGTGTGTCCATGTTCTTCCACTGTAAGTCTATTTTCTCCCTCTCCCAGCATGGCTTCCTCAAAGGAAGATCTACAACCACCAACCTTACTGACTTCGTCTCAAAAACTCTATGTGCCCTGGAAAACGGTAAAGATGTTGATGTTATCGCCACCGATTTTAGTAAAGCCTTCCACAAGATCTCCCATAATGTTATCTTATTCAAACGTGATCGCCTAGGCTTCCCCTCCCGATTCATCTCCTCAATCAATCCGACCTAAACAACCGTCGGTACAATATTCTTTTCTGCTCATCCATTTCTAACCCTATTGTCTCTCGTTCCGGCGTCCCCCAGGGCAGCCACCTCGGTCCATTAATTTTCATCCTTACAATAAATGATGTTGAATGTGTCATCAATCAGTCAGAGCTGTCCATTTATGCTGATGACATGAAAATAATTAAACTTATCTCTTATGAAAATAATTAATTATCTCCTCCACAACCCACTCTCTTCTCCAGCAAAGAGATCTCGATTCCTTCGCCACACCTTCACCTTTCTTGAACTCAATGTCTCCAAATGCCAGTCCATCTCTTATTCCCGCTAGCGTCTTACCATCACCCCGAGCGTCTACATGCTAACCGACGTACCAGTCCCAAACAATATCGCTCTAGATTGAAATCCCGCAAGGGATCCAAACAAGATGCTGAATTGGACGACCGCGCAACACATGGGGAAGATCCGTAAAGAAGGAAGGCACTTCAAGCAGAAAAGTGCATAGAAACAAGTTCATAGACGAGAACAACAAATCGTTGCAACAGTTAAAGACGTTGGCACAGAACTGGACCAGGTGGAGAGCAGAGATGCCAGACGGTATGGAGCAAAAGGTGCCGAGGCGTGATGCTGAAGTCGCCCAAAGTCGCCGCGCCATTATTTGAAATCGCCCAAAAATCGCCTTTTGATTTTATATTCATTAAAATTGTTGTTTCTACAACTTTAATGTAATATTAATTACAAAGCAGATACAAGTAACACAAATTTAAAATGTTGGTAGCGGCGTCGTGAAATACAAATAAATACTCTTAATTATTTAGTAATGGTAGTGACTATTTGCACTTACGTGTACTTACGTGTACTTTTGTATTCGAGAAAGTTCCGCTTTTATTTGCTGCTATAGAAATATATTCTAGGGATGGGGGATCGAACTGAGAAAATCGATTCAGTACGGATCGATCTGTAATTTATTTCCGATTTCGTAGATCGATTAATCGCCTTAAAAAGATCGATATCTATAGATCGAACAGATCGATTCAATTAATTAGAACTGTGTCTCTATATGCCATCCCACACTTGTGCTTCCGCGCGATGAAGTCCGCACGAGTGCCCACACCTGTCGTGTCGGATTTTGTGTAGAAAACGCAATGTAGCGTATGTATCGGTAATATTAAAGCATTTTCCGATCCCAAATAAACCTTGCTTTGAATGGATTCGTGCCGTTGCGACGATAAATAGGTAAATTCCGTGCGGATTTCCCTATACACCCCTGCACACCCTCTCTCCGACAAACTGCGTTGAAGCAGGACAAGTGTTGTACGGCACTATGGCTGTATTTATTTATTCATTCCGTGGAAGGAATAGAAGGAACAGAGTATGCGCCAGAATAAACGGAATAGAAGCAATATGTAAACACAAAGGAATATTCCTTCCAATTGAAAGTTGAAGTCAGGTTAAAGCAAATTCTTCAATAAACAATTTTTGAGGTTTAAGTTTTTTATATTATTTAAAATGAACGCAAACAACATAATCCAACAATAAATTGTGTATTTATTTACAATTATGACTTTCTTTTCCTTCCCTTTTGATACTAAATTGTTTTTGACAGTTTTATTCCGTTTATTCCATCTACAACTTCGGTACAAAAAGGACGCGTTCTGAACGCGCCGGTGCTAATAAAAAAACACAGAAAATTAAGAATAGAATATTTCGGACGAATAAAGAAACACATTGGTGCGTTCCGCTCATTCGGAATGAATAAAGAAATCCACCCTATATAAAAATATAGGGTCAGAAGTTAACCAATTTATTAAATAATAGAAAACAGCCTTTGTAGCTTACAAATCTTGATTAAGAAAAATGGGTATTTCACAAATATTGCTTATTGAATCGAAAAACAAATTGCGATGGAATTCTTTTTTGTCTTTTTTGAAAGTACATACTAATTCTAACTCGTCTTTATTAAAGGAACACAACTAAAAATTTACACCCAAAAGTAAGAGGAAACCACAACTTTTGTGTCGCGCATTTGCAAGCTCAACAATTTTTTTTATAATAGCAAAAACATGCCAAGCATATTTTCAAAAAGCGACCCCAAAGCATTTCGATGTCTAATTTCAGAACCTATTTCAGAATATTTTATGAGTATGTACGAAGAATATTCTCGTTAATGGGAAGGTTTCTGGTCTCAGCCCTAAAAATGTATATCTTGGGAACGTTTTTTGAAAATATTCTGGAGTGTTTTATTCTTTCGTTTTAAACGAAAGTCACCGCAAGTAAAAGTTGAACGTTAAATTCAAACATGTACTATTCAAAAAAGATAATTGTGAAAGATGAGATTTGAGGAGCCTGCTCCTTTGTTTTCAAAATGATTCTTTAAAGTCTGAAAGTGTACCCTTATTTCCTCTTTTCGACAATTACATAAGGGAAGAGAGAAATATGACTACCTCTCAGTTGAAAATTTCAAAATGGACGCAGTTTTGGTTTACTATTCAAGTGGTAATTGTGATTGAAAAAACAGACTTTTCATATAAGACTGTTTTAATAAAAGACTATGTAAGATTTTAAAGCACGCAAAATAAATGCTTCGTCTTTTTAATTTATTGTAAAAAGGTTTTTTTACACCACTGCTTAAATTTCTAAATCCATATTATTTTAAAAGTGTAAAATCTGCCAAATTTGACACTTTAGATTAAAAAAAACTATTTATAAGTGTCAAATCTTTGATAGAGTAAAAATTTGCAGTACAAAAAAAAAACAATTTGAATAAAAGCTTAAAATCCCACATCCGAATATCATTTATTTTAGATTTTTCTTTAAATAACTTATTTTTTTCTCGTTGGGGAATCACCAAACCAGAAATAATACATAACAAGCCACCAATGACAAAATCATACAGTAGTCACTAAAATATTATAGCGATAATGCGTTTGAATTCATCTAACATTTACGATCCTTTTAAACTTTTTTTACATTTGTCGGATTATAACACAAATTAAAAATAAAATGTAAAAAATATTCACGAG
Source organism: Leptarthrus brevirostris (assembly GCA_964036015.1). Taxonomy (NCBI): domain Eukaryota; kingdom Metazoa; phylum Arthropoda; class Insecta; order Diptera; family Asilidae; genus Leptarthrus; species Leptarthrus brevirostris. Next base: position 17,217,968 of record OZ038373.1, read on the forward strand.
TGAGCTTGTTTAATTTTTGGCACGTCTTAAATAGATGGAAATCGGAAATAAATAAATCGATTCGAGCTGAATCGGTCCCGTGTAAAATCGATTCAAAAATCGGCAGATCGATCTCTCGAGATCGAATCGAAGATCGCCCATCCCTAAGATATTCCCTGGCGGGAAAGCAGTTAATGAAGTAACTAAAAGTCACACCTCTTCCTCCCAGAAAGTCTAAAAAATTTTTTACGCTAATACAACTAAGTACACGTAAATACATGTAATTACAAATAGTCACAGTCTTAAATAATTCAAGAATTATTATTTATACAAAGGAAAACGAAAATTATTATTTAGTGAATCGTGCATGCCCCTTTTCAAAACATAACCAAGAACTGTCTTTGTGCAATTGGTGGGATTAAAAATGAACATATTTCAGATATAAACGCGACGGCATTGAGCATACTTTGAGTTTGAGCGAAAAAATGCCATTGCGATAAATATCAGTTTGGACTTGTTCGGAGTTCAGTAAAGAGTTATTTGTACAAAACTAGACTTTGAGATGACTCGATAGCAAAAATTTTTCAACTGTGACAGCAAATAGCCCAAAAGCGCCCAGCAAGAATTAAAAAATCGCCCAAAAGCGCCCAGCAAGAATTAAAAACCGCCCAAAAAGTGCCTAGTCGCAGAGAGCAAAATTTTCTCGCCCAACTGATGGCTCAAGTAGCCCAATCGGCGAGAAATCGCCCGAATTGGCAACTCTGGTGGAGAGTCGGTGTAGTAGACGCCTTATGCCCCACAAGGGGTTAAACGGCCCAGAGAGAGAGAGAGAGAGAGAGATGGCTCTCTTATAACAACTGAGATTTGTCTATACACGGCATCAGCGCATATTTCCCGAATACTTAGTTGAAATGAAAAAGGCTGCGCCTCCATTTTAAGCCAACATTATTAAGTTTTAGCTCTAGCACCTAAATATAGCATTCCCTTTGTATAGTATATATTTTTATAATTTTAACTTTTTATTCCATATGTAGTCAACTTTTCAAACATATAACACTGGCAAACCTTGTCGAATCAAGCAAAGTCATTCCCGTGCCCCAAGAAGTTTCGGGAAATACAAGGAGAGAACTCAGTAAATAGCCTTAAAGCACCAAACTTAGACTAAAAGTTTATGCCAAATATTTTTTACCGGACACCACATCTAGGTTGCTTCATAAAAAGTTTCAAAATTACGAAAGAGAGGAACGCTGCCTATTCCTTTGAATTCCTAAATCGCAAAATATCTAAAGCACTGGAAAGTTGTTTTTTTACCAGATGATAATGCTAAGGTAATACAAGGCGACTATAGAACTGATTAGTGTACTGCCCGATTTATCGCAACATATCTTTTTATAGAAGGTAACAGGAGGTAACAGAAAAAATTATTAGTATAATTGAAATGAAAGATATTGTCAGAGTTAGTCCCCTTACCAAGCCAGTCAATGTCCAGGACGTTTTACTATAATGCTCTTTCCTCATTGCTAAAAAACAGCCACCCACTTTTTGCATACATTTAACAAATTAATTTTCTAAATCCTTTTGAGTAATGATTGAGAATAGCCAACGAGATAAATCTTTCATCAGGAAAGGTTCATTTAGAGGAATTACTGAAAGATTACCCTTTCAATCTGATAAATGAATCTCTACCAGAATATCGTTTGACGGGTCAACAGAAACCGACTTCAAAATTTGAACAAAAACAAAACGAATATTCCCTGACAGGAATTAAAACGCTTTCAAAAAAGCAATTCCCTAGTGGACGACTAATTAAATATTCACTAAATGCAGGAAACAACATTTCACGTCAGAAGTTGCTTTAAGTTCATCTCCTTCCAGTTCCCATAAACTCCTGTTCATGTAGGAAACGAGTTTATTAAAGGAAAAAAATAAAATAAAAAAATAAAAAAAAACTAAATCGAGAATGTTCTGGTTAATTAGAAGAAGCCGTTAAAAATGTTCCCCGGTGAATGTTCTCCAGGTCCTGGATCCCAATGGGAGGAAGTGTGGCCACTGGTATTTTGTCAGCTCTTTAGTCTAGACTGGGTAGACTGGGTAAACATACTAACAAATGAGTCCACACTCGACGAGGATGGAATCTTAAGATGAATGATATTTTAATTACCATTTAAGTATTTTAGATCCAGTAATGCATGGGATGTGCTGAAGAAGATCTTTTACGCAAGCAGAACAAATCTTTGTAACCAAAGTTCCAGAAAAGTACAAAACATCAAAAGTCAGCTAAATTAACTTTCAAAAACTTTCTTTTCGCCCCTAAACAAACGAACAAGAAAATCCCTAGAGGAACTTAAAAATCCAGATTTAGTTTATTCACTTCTCCGGTCATGTTGACGCCCATTGAAGGCAATCTAATATGGTTGTCAAGGAACAGAAAACAAGTCACACCACTGACTTCTCTACTTCTGATAATCCTATTGAAAACAAAAAGTGTCACATTTTGTCCATAATGGCAAAATAGAAACCAAAGAAAACGAGCTTCTGGTAATCGTAATGAAGGCGAACGTGACTGAAATTGTGGATAACGCAAAGGACCAGGGAAGTGAAGAGAAACAGAAAAAATAATCCCTCGGAAAACTAATAAAGAAAAAAGTTCGAAACCACAAAGCAGGAAATGAGATCGTATCATGAGTTGAATATGAAAATAGCATGTTATTATGTAGGTAGGCAGGATCCTTGAAATCATCTCCACATGGTGTTTGGACCGATTCCTTTGCTCCTGCGGTCACTTATTTTGCGATGCCCACATATGTTCACAACTGAACATCAAACAGATTTTTATGTTGGATGATAATTGGATGAAAACATGTTTTAACATAATAATCTTTTGCGCCAAATTACTTTTTCATCAAGTTGGTAGATATAACTTTCGCAACTTTGAAAGTTTAGTTGACATACATATATGGACATATTTACTAGATTTGCTGCACGACATTGAAAGGTTTGCGTAACCAAACAGCTTAAGAAGCTCTATAAATAAGTTTCAAAATTTTCCTTTGATATACAATCTTACACCTACTTATTTATTTATTTAAGCTTAATAAAAGCCATTCCATAAAAATACAAAAAAATACAAGCTATAACTTAATACTAATTCTACAAACTAAAATAAATGATAAGTAATAGTAAATGAATAAAAAGTATAAGCTACAATATGAGCTATAAATACAGTAGATACTGACAGAAGACAGGAGGAAGAACAATTAAGGTAGGCGATCAGGATCAAGATGGGCGGGGTCAAGATATAAGGCTTTGCGAAGGGATGATTTGCTCAGATGGAAGTCAAAAGACTTTTCGTAACATCCTTGTAATTGGCTGGCTTTGACCGTAGTTTGTGCGCTGGCGGTCGAGTCGGAAAAGAGGAGTGGACCTAGGGTTACGGGGATTGGTATAGATGGGTAAAGATTGCAGGATTGAAGGGCATTCTATGGCACCAGTTAATAATTGATAAATGAAAAGAATGTCGGAAACATCACGACGTTTGCTTAGAGGTTGTAAGTCGATCAGTTTCAGACGGTTTTCATAGGGTGGAAGGTTGAATCTGTCAGCGTAGAGCGAAGCGAATAAACCTACGCTGGACAGATTCAATCCTATTAATGTGAGTTGTTTGTGTAGGTGACCACACCTGGCTGGCATATTCAAGGAGAGGTCTAACGAAGGAGACGTAGAGAGATTTGGAAACATAAGGATTAGAGAACTCCCTAGACCAGCGCTTCACAAACCCTAGCGCGGAATTAGCTCTGTTAATTATGGTGTCAATGTGGGAACGGAAATTGAGAACACTATCTCAGATTATTCCTAAGTCACACAAAGAGGTAACGATAGGGACTGGTACGTCGATTAATATATAGACTCTCGGGGTGATGGTAAGACGCTTGCGGGAATAAGATATGGACTGGCATTTGGAGAAATTGAGCTTTTTTCATGCACCATGTGGTGAATGAATCGAGATCTTTTTGCAGGAGACGAGAGTCGGTTGTGGAGGAGATATCTATGTTTGATTATTTTCATGTCATCAGCATAAATGGACGGCTCTGAGTGTTTGATGACACATTCAACATCATTTATAGTAAGGATAAAAATCAATGGGCCGAGGTGGCTGCAATGAGGGACGCCGGAACGAGCGACAATAGGGTTAGAAATGGATGAGCTGAAAAGAATATTGTACTGACGGTTGTTGAGGTAGGATCGAATCCAGGAGATGAATCTGGGGGGGGGGGGGGGAAGCCTAGGCGATCAAGTTTGAACAAGATAACGTTATGGGCGATCTTGTCGAAGGCTTTACTAAAATTGGTGGCGATAACATCAACATCTTTACTGTTTTCCAGGGCACATAGTGTTTTAGAGACGAAGTCAGTAAGGTTGGTGGTTGTAGATCTACCTTTGAGGAAGCCATGCTGGGAGAGTGAGAAGATAGACTTACAGTGGAAGAACATGGAATCATAGACCAATTTTTCGAATAGTTTAGGTATGGACGATAATTTAGTAGTGGGTCTGTAGTTGGACACATCGTTCTTGCAGCATACGAAGGTTAAATTAAAAGGCTCCGCGAATGTAGTACATAACCACTATGGATCAGCGTTGCTAAATCATATTTCACTTTCGTTATCACCGATCACAAAACAAATGCTTTTGAGAGTCTCACACGTTTTCACCTGCAAATATTGCGGAAGGTTTTAAAATTAAGATGTCATAAGTTAATCCACTCAACATTTACTCGCCGTGGATCCAGGCGCAGATCTATGATAAATCGAATATGCAAAATCGATTTTTCTATAATCACTGATCACTAGCTGGGACTAAGAAGAGTTTCTGTGTTCATATAATTCTATAAAATTATTATAATGTTCTTATAGATTGGCAAAGTTTTTTTATTTTTTATCAAAATCTTTGACAAAATTATTTAAATCTTTTTTTTGTATGAATACACGATTTTAAACATTATGCAATATTAAAGTGTCCTTCATTTCATTTATTCAAATAGGATATAGTGCATAAACAAGTTTAAAGAACTTTTAACAGTACGCTACAGTCGATTTAGAAAATAAATCAATTTATGGTGAACAATGAAAATTGAATTTGTAAATAATAAGAAATAAGAAAATAATCATATAAATAAATTAAATGTATAGTTTTAAAAATTCATATAAATATAAAAAATACTGTACAACCTTTCACACACGAACCAGAAGTTATAAGTCACAAAAAGAAATAAGACGTTTGAACTCATTGACAGAAGAAGCATCCTGAACTCTTGCAGGAAGAGAATTCCAAAGTCGGGCGAGCTGGACAAAGTAAGAACCCTCAAGGACTGACGAATGATGCCTAGGAATAAGCAACCTGCGACCTCTCCGCGACTGTAAAAGTTGAATATGCTCAGCAAGATATATTGGTTCTCCAGAATGAATTAAATTAAACAAAAATAATAAGGCCTTACGCTTTAAGTATACATCAATATTACAACCCAGTAAAGAAAGTTTCAAGGGAGTAATGTGATCCGATCGGCTCAGTTTAAAAACAAACCGAATGCAGTCATTAAATGCAATCCTGCGCCTGCAAATTAAGTCAAGTTTTGGGTAAATTAAGCTACCATATGTGAAATAAGGCAGAATAAGACTTCTAACCAACTTTAAGCGCATTTCAAGAGGCAATACATCGGCAGACAACCACAGCCTTCTCAATCCACCATATATCCTTCCAAGAGTAGCACTGACATGATCGCAACACCTCAAAGAAGTATTCAGTAACATCCCCAGACTATTAATTTTGGTTACAAAAGGCAAAACCCTATTATTAAGAATAACAGACGGTAATTCATTTACCCTAAGCGTTGTGTTGCCATATAAAGCTATACTTTTGGACTTACTAGGATTTAGTATGAGGTGATTGTTCAACGACCAAGCAGGAATTCTCTCGAGGTCATCATTAACTCTAGCAAATAAATCCTCCAATAATCCAACCGGTCTACTCAAATAAAGCTGAACATCATCAGCATAAAGATGAAGCTGCACATTTTTGACTGCCACGACGTAGAGGTAACAACGATGATAACTTGTCCCTTATTCTTACCCGCTGAAACCTGTGTGCGAGAAAATTATTTATCAGAGCTGCAGCAGAAGTAGAGAAACCAAATTTACTATAAAGCTTTTCAAGCAGAATCGAGCGATCAATGCTGTCAAATGCTTTTGAGAAATCAAGCAGAACCAGAACACCAATATTTCCTGCATCAAGTACAATTCGAAGATCCGTTGACACCTTCAACAAAGCAGATTCACAACTATGCTTCGACCGAAAACAAGATTGAAATCTACATAAAAGGTCATTACTACTCAAAAACTGTTGAATTTGAACCACCATTATTTTCTCCATTACTTTTCCAAGAAAACTCAGTATGCTAATAGGTCTATAGTCAGAATGGATACTGGGGGAAGTTTTCTTAGCAACTGGTGATACAAACGCTATTTTCCACGCATCTGGGAAGGAAGATGACATTAGGCAACAGTTTATTATGTTAAGTAGATATGGTGAAATACATGGCAATATCAGTTTAATGAAACGAGGATCCAGTTGATCAGAGCCAACAGCATTCGATTTAATAGAATATATAGCTCGCAAAAGTTCAAGATAATCAATACATCGGACTACTTGCTTTTTTGTCGTAAAAATTGAGAAAATAAAATCGTTCGTAAGTTGGCGTATACGAAAAACTCATTTTGAACTAAATTACCTGTAACTCATAAACTAATTTAGTAGGAAGCTTAATTCAAGCAGTTTTAATAATCCAATAAATCGATTTAATTATTGTGCGAAAATAAGAAAATCGTATCGCGCTCATGTTTTTTAATTGATGCGAAAAAATCAAAATCTATAATATGATAAAATGGTGTAAACGACAAACCAATAGTCGGCCGACGATATGTATAACAGAATAGAATACTGATTAAACCGTCAGATATTAGCTATCCCACTATTCTTTTATCCCGCAGAGAAGTCATATTATCTGGCAATATTTTTTCGTGGTGAGGATTCTTGGCCACCAAATCGGTTTCCTATAATAAGAAGTAAGTACGACACTTGCCATAAATTTTCCGGCGAACACTAGTGGCAGAGATTATAATCTACTTTTGTTACTTTTGGTATATTCCTGCCCGTTCTGCACAGGAGAAAACAACAGCAAGGCTTAGGGATGAATTTATTGCCCTGAGGCGGCCCGAATAAATAAAAGTTGTTCCACTCGAGCATAAAAGGCCAGCGCACTCGTATGAACACGATTTTGTCTGATCTGAAAATGCTTGTAACTATGAGAAGGATGCTACTGGGCGTGGGCTACTCATACAACAGATGTTCGTAATTTTTCTTTATTTGTTATACATCCATAACTGGCTAGATTTCATCTTTATTAAATTATCTGTAATCGAGCACATGCTAGATACTGAAATTGCAAATAATTTATTGATGGAAGGTGTATCAGGTGTGATTTAATATGTGAGCTGGGTGTTAAAGTTGATGCAAAGGGAATTCTGTTTTCGCTTTAATGCTGTTCACGCTAATAAGAAGGATCAAATCTGATTAACCTTAAGAAAGTAATCAAAGCAACCATGGCAAATAATTAACTTCTGGGAAAACTAATGATGCTCCGTTTTACGTAATCAGTAGAGAAACATCAATTTAACTTGATGCTTTTCGGGTCCAGGCATTCCTAGTTGTTTCTTCTTCGGTTAATTAACTCAACCCGACTGACTACTGCTGTACCTTTAAAGACTTATACTGGCATTACTTTTGCAACACTCAGCTCTCAGCTTGACCTCTGACATAAAGTTTTTGTTAGGACACCCAGATGGCTTCCTGAAATTCTGAAAGGAAAACACTTTGCCGGGGGCAAGATGTAATGTACCGTAAAAGACTTGATTTTTTCTGGACCAGATGAAAAGCAAATTTTCTTCGCGTTCAAATGGAATTCCTTAATGAGGTAAATTTCCTTATTTACGCTCTTATTTTGAACGAAGAAGATCTCTTTGGGACGTTATTAGTTCAGGCAGAGGAAATTGCGTTTGTTGAGTAAATTCAATTCGCAAGGAAAAACAGAGTCCTTTAGGAAGTTCCGTGAGGATGATCAACAGATTTTAAGTAAAAAATTAGATTTATTTGCACTTTAAAATTACTTCGTTTATTGCAGGAATTTTTGTGAGCCAGGGTTTTACGAACAGAAACTACGTTTACACAGCTTTTTCCACTACCGTAAGAGTCAATCAGAAAGAGTTTCAGAACCGCAAATTTTTGCAATTTCAGCTCTCCTTTTTAATTAAAAGTTCACAAGCATAAAAGTTTCATATCTTAGACTAGCAAAAGCCTCCAAGAAATGTGAAAGGATCTGCTCATATTCCCACCTTCTCCATCAACTCACTATCGTATTCACCTTAAAAGGAATTTTCTTCTCATTAAACATTTTTTTTTTCAAATTTCTATCTCTTAATGATGAACAAGCAAGCAAACAAGCAAGCAAACAAACAAGCAAACACAACTAGCAAAGTTTTGGCCGCAAGAAAAAGTTTTTGCGGTTTTTGCAGTCGCCTGTTGTTTGGTCAACTTTATCCTTGCTTTTATGCAAAGTGAAAATTCATCCGACCAAAGTGAAGTGTAATTGTAGCCTTCAGTTGAGTTATTTTCCGTGTTGGGCAAAACAAATGTGTCCACGCGCAAAGTTTGAGCAAACTTTTTCCACCAAACAACTTTCTCATTGGTTTTGTTTTTGCATTATGTAGAAAGTTTTTCAGGAAAATGAATCAGTTCGGGACTCAGGTGAGTGGTTTTCAAGAGGTTTTTCCATTGAAAAAGTTAATTATATCAATCTGGTTTTTAGGGGTCTCATTAAAATGGCACCGGAAATCAAAACTTAATCTGAATTGAAGCTAACATCTCTTTGTGGCTGCTTAAACATTTATTAAAAAAGGATTTTCCTGAAACTTAAAATTTGTGGAATTACATTGAGAATTTAAGTCCAGAGCTGAGAAAAATCAATTGCTGATTGCGATCAAGACTCCTCAACAGAATCTACAGATGTGGTTGTAACTATGTAGTAAATAACCCAAAAAAGGGGGGGTGGGTAGGGGGGGAGGAAGGCGTAGCGTAGTTTAGTAATATTTTGTCCTTATATTAGAGACCCCATTGGGCTAGATTCTCGTTCTTATAAGTCCCTGCTGCACCGAGCTGTGTATACTGCGGCTCTCCATCGGACTCCGAGGGCGGAGATGGAGGCGGAGACGGGCAGCGTGACCCCGGACAATATTGTAAGGGTCATGCTGCAGGGGGAGGACCACTGGCGAAGGATTGCCTCTTTCGTCAGGATAGTCCTTCGTCAAAAGGAGGGAGACAGCAACGGGGCTTAGGGGTTAGGGGGTTAGGGGGCCTGGTTGGCTCGCGGGCCTCGTAGGAGGCTATTTTATAGGACTCCACCGCGAAGTAATGTCTCCTAGACGGCTCCGTGGTGGTCCTCCTGGAGGGGGGAGGGGGGTTTTAGCCGGTAGGACTGTTCGTTGGCCAGGTGAGTCCGGCACACGGGTGGCTTTGGCCACCTAGGTGCGTAAACGCATTTTCCCGCTCCAAAAAAAAAAATTATTACATAATAATACTACAATTAAAAGCTTTAACATAATACTAATACTACAAGCTATAATAAATGATGACATAATAAATAAAATAATAGTAAAAGCTACAATATGAGCTCTAATTAAAGTAGATACGAACTGGAAGGAAGAAGAATTAAGAAAGTCGATCAAGATGGGCGGGATCAAGATATAAGGTTTTGTGAAGGGATGATCTACTCAGATGGAAGTCAAAGGTGGAAGGTCGTTGACTTTACGTAGCATCCTGGTAGTTGGCTCGCTTCGACCGTAATTTGTGCGATGGCGGTCGAGTCGGAAAAGGGGAGTGGACCTAAGGTTGCGGGGATTGGTACAGATGGGTAAAGATTGCAGGATTTAAGGGCATTCTATAGCACCACTTAATAGCTGATGAATGAAGAGAATGTCGGAAACATCACGACTTTTACTTAGGGGTTGTAAGTCTATCAGTTTCAGACGGTTTTTATTAGGTGGAAGGTTGAATCTGTCTACCCACGGAAGATTACGTAGAGCGAAGCGAATGAACCTACGCTGGACGGATTCAATCCTGTGGGTTGTTTGTGTAGGTGACCATACCTGGCTGGCATATTCAAGGAGAGGTCTAACGATGGAGATATAGACAGATTTGGAAAAATAAGGATTGGAGAACTTTCTAGACCAACGCTTCACAAACCCTAGCACGGACTTAGCTCTGTTAATTATACTATCAATGTGGGAACGGAATTTGAGTTCGCTATCACAGATTACTCCTGCGGCACACAAAGAGGTAACGATAGAGACTAGTGCGCCGGTTAACATGTAGACTCCCGGGGTGATAATAAGACGTTTGCTGGAACAAGAGATTGAGTGGCATTTGGAGACATTGAGCTCACGAACGTTTTTCATGCACCATGTGGTGAAGGAATCGAGATCTTTTTGCAGGAGAAGAGATTCGGTTGTGGAGGAGATATGTTTAATTATTTTCATGTCGTCAGCATAAATGGACAGCTCTGAGTGATTGATGACACATTCAATGTCATTTATGTAAGGATGAAAATTAATGGACCGAGGTGGCTTTCCTGGGGGACGCCGGAACGAGCGACAATATGGTTAGAAATGGATGAGCTGAAAAGAATATTGTACCGACGGTTGTTGAGGTAGGATTGAATCCAGGAGATGAATCTGGGGGGGGGGGGGAAGCCTAGGCGATCAAGTTTGAACAAGATAACATTATGGGAGATCTTGTCGATGGCTTTACTAAAATCGGTGGCGATAACATCAACATCTTAACTGTTTTCCAGGACACATAGTGTTTTGAAGGTGAAGTCAGTAAGGTTGGTGGTTGTAGATCTTCCTTTGAGGAAGCCATGCTGGGAGAGGGAGAAGATAGACTTACAGTGGAAGAACATGGAATCATAGACCAATTTTTCGAATAGTTTAGGTATGGATGTTAATTTAGCGATGGGTCTGTAGTTGGACACATCGTTCTTACGACCTTTTTTGAAGATGGGAATAATATACTAGTTTTTCCGTAATTGAGGGAAAGCCCCTTGAGTGACCGAGAGGCGGAAAAGCAAGGTAAGGGGTTGAACTAAATGCATGGCACACTTTTCAGAACGATGGCCGGAATGCTATCTGGACCTGGGTGAAAGTCATCCTCAAGCCCATTGATACTGGCGGCGATTAGTTCGGGATCAGTGTCGAAAGACGTAAACAACGTTTGAGTACATTTGTCCAAGAATAAAAAGTAGTTAAGGTCAGGTTGTAGGGAATTGTCGCTCAAAGATTTACTGAAGAATTATGCAAAGAGGTTGGCGATAGCCTTAGGATCAGACGAAGAGGTATTCTCAAGTTTTAGGGTTGAGGGGTAACCATTGGATTTCTTCTTGGAATTAATAAGGTTATAAAAACGCTTGGGGTCGGATATGAGGCTAGTTTCCATCCGTTGGAGGTACTCATAGTAGAGGAAAAAGGGGGATAAAATGTGTAAGACAAGCGTGTATTTCTGAATAGAACGCCTCTAAAGCAACGTCAACTGGAAGATGTTGAGGGATAGTGGCAATGTTAGAGTTGAGGAGCAAGTGATTTAATTTTTCAAAGTCGCCTTTATTGAAGGAAAGAGAAGACTCGGAGCTTGAAAGTGCATGAGGGTGTTCGTAGGAGAAAACAAGGAGCAGGGGAGAATGGTGACGATCGAGGCGGCGTTAGCTTTCTCAAGCAGGGTGTCGATCGCTTCAATTATGGGCTCGTATTCATCTAGCGGTTGAGAGGGACGAATATAACAACAAATAATGTACAGAAGACACTTATTTAGTGATAATTTGATACATACACATTCTGATATTGTTGAGTCGGAGGTCTTTCGCGGGGTGGCGTCATAACGGTTATGAGCAGCTTTGAGAACGCCTCGACTGGTGGATCATTGGTGCCTAGACAACCGTCGACACGGAAAATGGTATAGTTTGGAGGGAATAGTTCTTTGTCGAGAATTCCTGGTGTTAGATTGGTTTCAGTTAAGGCAAAGATATCGTGCGGGAATTTGTGGGAGTTAAGAAAAATATTGGGTGTTTTTGTGCGAAGTCCTCTTACGTTCTGGTAATAGACTGACAAGCTGCTGGGAAGAGGTACTTAATCGGTGACCGCAGGTGCATTAGGGGGAAGTCAAAAATTAAGAAAGCGGGGGGGGGGGGGGGGGGGGTTAGGAGCGGACACAGCGACCTAAATGCATCTTTTAATGAGAGTGATATTGTTGATAACATTTCCTCACGTGCTGGCGTCCCCGGCGGCTTGAACGTTTGCAAACAGATCAGCCTTATTCTCGACTGTGATAGCCGCCCATACACAGCCTATTTCAAGGTGTTTATCCCGAAGAATGCTTTTGCGGCTGTTCTTTCCCCCTCCGGTTCCATCGTTCGGGAGTTCGTCCCAAGAGCCCGTTCGGGTTCGGTTGCCCAGCCAAAAAACTTGCCAATCAGCTCTCCTTCCATTGCGCTTTAAAACTGCACTACTTTTCTTTTTATGCGTTTAATGCTGATATTATATGCCTGACTGAGAGCTGGTTGTGTACCGCGATATCTGACTCTGAACTCTTTGGCCCTGAGTTCCAAGTCTTCGGCCGTGATCGTCATCTCTCCTACCTTTGCGCCCCCTGTCGGCGATGGTATCCTGTGTGCGTTTAGGGAGGGTATCTGGTACTCAATCGCGAATATTGCTGCTGCCCGCGATCTTGAACTGCTGTGTGTCGTCTTGAGTTTCTGTTTATTTGTTTTCTCGCTGCCTCTATCGATAGTCTTTCCAACTTCCTGCTCCCCTCGGACGATATCGCGATTTTTGGTGACTTCAGTCTTTGTGCCATTGGCTGGGAGCCTTCTCCTGATGCTGAGGGTTTCGCGTTTGCTCCTCAATACGCCCTATCCTTTTTTGAACTTTGTCTCCTAATTCTGCACTCTTGGTTGTGATGCGTTTTGATTCTGCTAACATGTTTGCCGCTCCAATGGGGGATTTCTTCTTTAACTTTAAACGAGTCGATTTCTCATCTATTAACGTTTGGCTTCTCTCTTGCGACAGTTCAAGTGTGCTTGATTAGACTGATGGCTTTAAGTGCCTTTTTTGACATCCTTTTCGCCTGCTTGTTTCAGTGCGTTTCTATCGTCACTTCTAGGTCGTGTTCTCCTGATTTGTTTCGCCCCTCGCTTGATGTAGACTCGAGACGTTTGAGGAACTTCAAGGATAAGTCTTGGAAGAGGTTCTCTTCCTCCGGAAGTCACGAAGACGACATGGCGTATTCCGACCACTGTCTTCAATTTTCCGCTCAGCCAAAGGTGTCACATTATGAGTTCTTATTTAACATGAGAACCACGTTGCTTAATAACCCCAAAACACTTTTGGAGTTTTATTAACTTCTAAGCGCAACTGTGACGCATATCCTTCCTCCTTGAAGCACCCTGGTTCGGAGAGTAACGATCTTTCACTATTACGAACTTCTTACCTGAGTTCTTTCGAACTGCCTTCTGTGATTCTATCTGTGATTTCTCCTATTCTGATTTTACCGACCTGACGCGGCTTCCGCCTACCTCCGTTGAATCTAGTGACTTAGTATTTGATAACGCTCTTGTTGCTGAACATTTGCTTAATCTGTCAGACGGCCATTCTGGTGGTCCTGATGGCATTCCTGTCGCCTTCTTGAAGAACTACCATTCGTCTCTTGCTCATGTTCTATGTTATTTGTTCATAGCAAATCCTGAGCAGTGAGAGACTTCTGTGATAATTCCTCTCCATAAGCACCCATTACTTACCTGTACCATGTCGCGAAGCCGTTGTTAGCAGTGTACTTCATTTCCACTGTAGGTCTTTCTTGGGTTCCTTCTAGCATGGCTTCCTCAGGGGTAAGTTGACGACTGCCAACCTTCATGAGTTGTTTACGGATTTAAGTATGGTTTTCGATAGGATCGACCATGGAATCCTGGTGTCTTCTTGAATTTCCTCCTTTTTTGTTAATTGGCTGTCCTCCTATATGTCGCGTCGTACACAGCTGGTTCTAATCCGAGGAGCACTTTCCGACCCTATCTTTATCACATCAGGGGTGCCCCAGGGCAGCATCCTTGGCCCGCTCATTGTCATTCTGTACATTAAAGATTACTCGCTTCTTTTCCCTAGCGCTAAAATTCTGGGTTACGTCGATGATGCCAAAATATTTACTATTACTCATGACTCTGATTGTAGTTTCCTGAACTGATTTGGCTACTTTTTGTGATTGGTGCGCTAACAATCGCATACCCTTAAATGCCGGCAAGTGCACGGCCATGACTTTCTCCCGTAAAAGACTTCCCATCCTCTTTGACTACTCCTCTTCGACTTGAAGAGAGTTGACACGGTTAAAGATCTGGGTGTGGTTCTTAACTCTCGCCTTTCTTTTGAGGACCATATAAATTCAATCGGTGTCAGCGCTAATTCGATGTTGGCCTTTGTAAAGAAGAGATGGTCCAAGGAACTTAGCGATCCTTACCTGACTAAGCGCCTTTACTGCACCGTCGTCAGACCAATTCTGGAATACGCTAACCCTGTTTGGGCTCCTGCTGTTTACATCAACCGCATCGAGGCAGTGCAGCACAGATTTCTTCGGTTTGCACTGCGTGGACTATTTTATCTTTTTTAATGAATAGACATCTGCAACCTCTTCAAGCTCCTGATGAATTAAACCAAGTCCCTGATATTAAATGGATTCCATTTTGGCTTAGTTCATAAAAAAGAGGGATCTCAGAAAGCGGCTCTTGCGATTGACTAGAGCCGGACAGTTATTTCTCATCCTGGCAACTTCTATACCAAGTCTGTTACCGTGCCTACCTATGACGCAATAACCTGTGATGACAACTCAACATCTCTAATGAAATTTTGCTTAAGCAGAATGAGCTCTTTTGACCGCTTCAGGTCGAAGGTCAGCCAAATGTGTCGGGTGGTTAGGCAAGTGTGTTCCCTTTATTATTTTTCATTGATTAATGTTACTCTAAATCAACCTTGCATAGTTGGTGAGTTATATGTATGCCAGCCTGGTAAAGTTAAGCCAAGTCTCGATAGCTAGTAGGTTTAACAGTTTCTCTGAATATTAAAGATAAAACAAAAAAATCAAATAAATTAAGAAATCGAATAAAAATTAACTTGACCACAAAATTTATTTGTTATTTGGAAAATTACTTGAAAATAATGATTTGCTATTTGGTTTTCCTTATTTGAATTTCAAATAATTAGTGTTGTTTTACTATGTGGCCAAAGCCTAGCGGACAACCCTTTGATGCGTTAGCATGGCTTTAGCCGGATTGCTGCGAGCAACAGCCCAAAGACCGAGTGGATTTTTTAATTAAAATTTTAAAAACCCACGAGGAGAACGAATCTCGAACCCGCGAACTTAACTTGGCGGTCGCTCAACCAATTAATCCAACTCCATCTCCTTTGCTATTCGATCGCATGTCATTTTTTATCTACTTTTATTTATCAATTAACGGACGAACGAATAACAAATAATTATCTGATTATAAAATAACACACAATTGAATAACAAATAAATAATAATTTTAAATATGGAGCACCAAATAACAAATACTTATTTGCGAATAGCTTAAAATAAATTTTAAATCAAATAAAAATGTATGCTAATTATTTTTGTTACGTCATCATTTGATTAAAAATTTATTCGAGTAATGCCCATCATTGCGTTAATGAGCTGAGCCGTTCAAGGCTGCGCGACATTTCTGGGCATTTCTAGAGGTCGAATAACCTTAATAGCAGCTTGGCTGTCTGTAAAGATGTAGATATCGCTCAGCGATTGTTTCTATAGCCATGAATTTAGCTGTAATAACACTGCAGTCGCCTGGCAAATGAAATAAATTTTAGATCTAGGTGTACCGAATAGACATCTCCACCCGCTTTACGTTGGTGTAGTGAGTGTTGTTTTGGAAAATGTACATCCAGAATTTTTGATTGTACGTAGTCGGAATGTGTCCATGTTTCAACTGATTTGAGCTTTATAGTGATTGAGAAGGCGGTTTGCTTGCCGAAGAGTTTCACCGTCATTAGGTAGAGGATACTATGGAGGTTGTAGTTCTTAAAGCACCTGTGATCCGAAGTGCTACTATCTTCTAAATTTTCTCTAGGGTCTTCTGATGGGTCACTTGTTTGAGTGCCGAATCTTCCTTTCCAAGCGTGTCAGCCGCCGCATTCTCCTATATCGCACTATGACGAGTTTGCCAACAGAGAGGTGCTCTGCGCATTTCTCCTAAGTTTTGGAGACTATTCTTACCAGCTGTGACCTTATTACATTTAACTCCAGCGCCTTTATTGCCGCTTGACTGTCGATATAAATTCCTATGTCGCTACCATTAAGTATATTTGGGCATGCTAGTAATTGCCTTGACACTCTTTCTGTAATCGGCAATCGATACCGCCTACGTATGTTTAGGCAATCCGGCTACACTCCAGCTCCCAGTCCTTCCACCATTTTAGATCCATCACTGCAGACCGCTATATCCGTCATGACGACACCACCATCTTCCCCCACTCCTCTCCTGTGCTAATTGCTGTGGAGATTCCCATACAGACGCTCTTTGAAGTTTCGTTAGCGTTGTTCTAATTGCTGTGAAGATTCTCATACTTTTTGAATTTTGGATGACTTCTCAAGGGTTTTTAGTTCCTCTAGGGCAGTCCACCAGACTATTCCATAAGTAAGAATTGCTCTCATAATGGAAATGCACATCTAGTGTACAATGCGAAGGCTTAAGCCAAATTTGTTGCCAAACATTTTATGCACGTATAGAACGCTACCGATGCCTTTTTCACGCGCTCTTTAATGTTCGTGGCCCAGTTTAGTTTGGAGTCGAGTATGATCTGATCTTATTGGTTGGTGCCAATTTGGGAGGTTGGAAGGATTCAATCACTCTCTTCTTTGTGAAGAAGACTGCTTCCGTCTTCTTAGGACTGCCCATCTAGAATTTTACTAAGAACAATAAGGCCAGGTCGTCTGCATAAGCCACCACCTTTAATCCATCATCTCACCTTTAACCCATCATCTTTAACCCATCTCTCTTATTTAGTACTAAGAGACAAAGCAATGATCAAAAGGCACCTCCTTGCGGGGTGCCTCTGAATACAACTCGGACAGCCTCGTTTTACCCAATTTTGTATCGATCTGACGATTTCCCAGCAGCTGGTGGGCTTTCGGAGCGTTATGTATTGCTGCAGTCTTGATATTATTAAAAGAGTTTTCAATATCGAGGAATATACCTAAGATAAGTTCTCTCGAACTAAGCCATTTCTCAATAGTGCGCCTGCTTTATGTAGCGCGGCACTGCCAACGCCTGTTACGCTCGCGTAGGTAGGTTCACCTCGAGAAGTCTCTCCAGCGTTTTAAAAAGAAACGAGGAAAGGCTAATAGGTCTGATTTCCTCATAGGATATACATATGTAGGTTTTGGCCTGCCTTGGGCATAGATCACCTTGCCCTATCTCCCGGGGGTGGGGGTTTATGTAATGGTATATTTTTAGACATTTTTCATAATAAGCCCACAACTATACGACATAAAAGCAAATGAAAATATATTTTATAATGTGCAGATGAAGCCCTTTCATATGATACCACATATCAAAACTATTCCAAATTTCAAGTCAATAGCGCTAATAGTTGTTATTGAAGTAAGCAGCTGTGATAGACCCACCAAAAAAGTTGCTCTATAAAGGTTCATTCTTTGCCATATTGGCACGGAACCCTAGAAATGATCAAAATTCGGAACCATTCTTGAAGGATTAAGAAGTTTGAATGATTTTTCAACTTCGTTAATTCGACTTCTACAAAGTTTTAGTCTTTTTCAAGTCTTATGCTGTGGAATTTTCTAGTGCGTAGGTACAATTTGGGGGAATATTCTTCCTCGTTTAACCACATATTCATTCCTGCTTTTATAATCCTCCTAATTAGGGAGCTTAATGTTCATGTAAACTCTCAAAATGACACAAAGTCAAGTTAGCATAGCTTCCAACGGGTTTCTTGTAATGATTTTACATTACAAATTCCCCCCAGCAAGAAAACGTTTCATCCAGACTAAATCCGCGCCACACATAACTGAATTTATTAAATTGATAGCTTCTTACGCACAAACAATTTCTTATTTGCCATCTCAGAATTGAATTTCGTTTCATCCGTGCGTACTTATATATATACCAAAGATTTGAAGAGCTTGAAGTCTTATGAATCTTGTTATAACTTGCTTCGTGCACGGAATAGCAAGTCTGCCATCACCTGATACACCTTTAATCCACTGACAGTAGGAAATCTCATCACCGGAGAGAAATTTACATAAAGCGATTACGTCGAATTTCCTACAGTTGAAAACGGCAGCAATGGTGCACTTTGTGTTGGCATGGCCTCCTCAACAAACCAGGTAACATCAACCACGTGACAACCACCAGATAGTGGACTGCTAGAAATAAGCCACAAATGCTGATTCAATCATCTTAGCTCGTTGTATACAAATCAAAGAACAAGCCCCAAGGTTCCTGACCACTGGTGCCCATGTCGAATGAATTGGGATTTAAATCAAAATTTCTGGAGTAAGTAGTTGGAGGATTTAAGGCTGAACGAGGAGTTGTAGCGCAACGTAATACTGTAATCCGAGATGAGAATTCAAATGGCCTCATGGTTTTTGACATTTGTCCAATGGATGTAGTGATAACTACTGTCAGGGTTTCTTGTACTTTGAAGGAAACTAGTTTGTACCATGTTACATTGTTCGGTCCTAGCAAGTGACAAGTATCGTGTCAATTACCAGCACGTTTTGAAGGTTGTCAGCCGGCAACAATTTATGTAGGGACTATGAACTGCAGGTCTGGGGCAAGCATTAGTCACTTCCTGAATTAAGTGGCTGAACAACGAAATTCTAAGGCAGCTAAATCGAGTTATTGTCCAGGATCAGTAGAGAAATTGTAAGCCAAAATAGTTGTTTTGCAGTAATAGAATAGACGTAAACAACGTTCAAATTTCACGCACAAAATCTTTCCCTTTATTCATTTGGAGAGTCTGCAATATGTCTGATACCGATGCTAAAGTAATTCAGCTCACATATTCCATAGAGAATTTCTATAGGACTTAACACTACTGAATTGGAAAACAATACTGAAGCAAATTCCACTTACAATACGAACAATAGATTTTGCCACTCAGGCAGAGATTTTCAACAGTTAAGGGATTCCCAATGGATTCTGTTGCAATATAGGAAATTCGAACTCGGCCTCGTACAGAATTCAGGCAATTTCTCTACATGTAGGGTAACACTAGAACACGAAGCTGACCTCAATTGTTTGCGTTTAGGGATTCCGACATGCATTTCCCTCAGAGCGAGCACATTTCAAAAGTGAAAGGGAATAGCTCATTTTTAAGAGTTGAAGAACGTACACTACTTTCTTGCACAAGCCTAAGCAGATTTACTCTATAAAGTGCTGTCTACATTTTTCCAACGAATGCTTTTTAAAATGATACCTTAACGCCAGAAAAGCAAACAGAACCATCATGTAGATCTCTGGAGATGAAGCGAAAATGCACATTTTTACATAGAACTGATCTCAGACAGCTTGGGGATTTTTACGCTTTCTACTTGGTAAAGATAAAAAGTAACGTCAGTTCCGGCAAGATGAAAACTAACTCGCAGAGTGCTTGTTTAACAACTATTGATTTTGATCGAACCTGAACTGAACCTAGTGCAATCATTCTAATCTCCACGAGTGTAAATATGACGCGAGAAAATATACAGGTTACCTTTTTTTGTACCGTGGTGATGCAAACTGACAAATCTATCTTCTTAAGACAACTTATTGCAACATAAGCCATAGAAATTCATTTCATACTTCTAGAACTAAACTAGTTGCGTAAATCGTTTTATAGGAATCATGACTAGTTCTACAGTAGCTACCATTATATGGACTAAAACTGATTATTTTTTTTCTTTATTTATTTATTTATTCATTTACAATATTTCATCAATGTGCTGATTACTATAAAAAAGAACTAAACAATAAACTAAATAAAAAAGTAAATAAAAACACTATAACAAATCATATAAAAACAAAGAACAGGAAGAGAATTCGCACAATATAAATGCAGAAAACAAAAGTGCTAAAGTGAATAAAAAGTAAAAAGCACAACAAAGTGAAAAGTAAAAACCAAAAAGTAACCTCAACAAAGCTGGCTCCTCACACGATTACGCGATAGATGAATATCAGTGCAATCAAAAGCGGAATTAAAAAATCGCGACATCGACGTGATAGGCTCATTTAATCCATAATTAGTAACCGAAGAAAGTCGTGATTCCTCAGGGAGCGAGCTGGAAACGATATGATAAAACAAGCCAAGAGAACAGAAGAACCTATGGACCCCGAATGCAGTCCAAAGCAAAAAGGATCCTGGCGTTACGGCGTCTCTTTTCAAGTGTGTCCAAGTGCAGGAGTTTAAGTCTATCAACATAAGGAGGTAATATAAGGGAGTTATTCCAACGAAGGCCTCAAAAGGCAAACCTAACAAATTCCGTTGAACTGCTTCAATGCGATTGATATGTAACACATAGAGCGGTGACCAGACTGGAGAGGCATATTCCAGAATAGGCCGGACAAAAGTGCAATATAAGAGCTTTGTAATGAAAGGGTCATCAAATTCCTTTGATCACCTCTTCACGAAACCAAGAGTCATATTAGCCTTGTTGATTATGGCATGAAAATGATCCTGGAAAGAAAATTGAGAATTGAGCCAGACACCCAGGTCCTAGTCTAAATAACTCTTGTTAAAGGACAACCCTCTATGGTAAAGTTATATTGAAATGGAGATATTGAAATGGAGTGAGAAAGACATAAATGTATACTTGCTAATATTTAGGGGAAGGTCGTTAATGGAACACCAATTCTGAAAGGCGTCCAAGTCAGAATTTAAGAGTAGGCAATCGGCATTGTCAGACACAGTGCGAAATATCTTAGCGTCGTCGGCACAACAAAGAATATTTGAGTGAGACATCATTGATATAAATTATAAATAACAATGGGCCAAGGTGGGAGCCCTGCGGTACACCGGGAGTGTTGAAAATTGCATCAGATAGAGCTCCACGAAAAGAAACCCTCTGAGTGCGTTCAGACAAGTACGAATGAATCCAATTTACAAAAACTCACGGAAACCCAAGAAGGGAGAGCTTGAGAATAAGAATTCTATGATTTATTCTATCGAAAGCTTTGCTGAAATCAGTAAAAATACAGTCAACTTGCTTACCACCTTCAATTGTAGAAATACAGAAGTTTGAAAATTCCAATAAATTGGTGATAGTTGACTTACCCCTAATGAAGCTATGTTGAAACGGCTGCAAAAACGGCTTGCAGTGGAAGTATAGAACATCGCAAATAAGTGCCTCAGAAATCTTGGATACACAACAAAGCAATTGGTCTATAGTGCGAGATTTCACATTTATCACCTTTTTTGTGAAGGGGAATAATTAATGAGGTTTTCCAAGCTTTCGAAAAAACACCGCAACGAGTTGAGAGATTAAATAAATAACACAAAATAGGAGCAAGAACGGAACCAAATCTTTTCACGAGTGAGGCAGATATACCGTCAGGACCAATTGTAAAACTATCAGTCAAGATAGAGATTTTCTTCAAAATCATAACTTAGTCAAGTAAAAGGTCTTTGGATCCGAGAGAAGTCGGTGTAAACCTCGTCAAATGGGTAAAATCCTTAAAGCTAATATCACAGATATCATCCAAAAACGCAGTTTTAAAAAAATCTGCAAAAAGGTTTGCTATCGTCAAGGGCTGATTGCTTTCGCTGCCTCCGAAAGACAAAGAAAATGGATAGCCATCAGAATTGCGCTTCAAGTTTACGAACCTCCAAAATCGCTTAGGATCGACTCGTATGGACGCTTTCATTCTATTAATATAATTATTATAATAAGATACAAAGTCATATAACAATTAACTGCGTAAATTGGAATAAGTTTAATAGTCAGCGTCGCTCCTAGAGGAACAAAAGCTCTTCCAGGCCTTACATTTAATATTGCTTAAATGTTTTAAGGAACTATCAAACCAAGGCAGACTAGAACGCAAGTTATTCGCTTTAGAAATAGGGACACAATAAGTAAAACAGATAGACAGCAAATTATAAAAAGATCTTACGGCCACATTAATGTCTCGTTCATTGAGGACGCTACTTCAATCACAAGCTGAGAGCCAGTTGTTAATCACGGAGAAGTCAGCCTTACTGATGTTATAACAAGCATCATCTGGTACACAAGAAGCCATCATAACTGGATCAATGAAAAGAGCAATATGAAGCGCAGGGTGATGACCCGACTCTGGAACAATGGGCACCAAGCATCGTCTCACCAGTGTACAAGCGGGATCAGTCGAGGAACCTTCCATGATCATTAGAAATACTGCAAGCCTGTGGTAAACCTGAAGAAGCAAGGCTATCTATAAAAGAAAAAGCAAACTGATTGGCAGACCGAAAAGAAGGAACCAAGCCATCATCCGAGTGTGAGAGCTCCCAGTCAACATCAGGCACGTTAAAGTCACCCAAAAGCAATTTACATAGCATTGGCATAGTATGGATTCAATGGTTGCCTGTCGCCCTGCTGTTCCCTAGTTTAGAGCTGAATGTGCAAATAGATCACTCGCGGTAGTATAGAAACTGATGTCAACTGACTAATTTTCTTACTGCTTCCATAAGTAGTTGCTTTAAGCTAATTGGCTAATTATCCATTTGGAGCAATTATAAAACTACTGAAATTCTAACTACTCTCGTTTATTTTGAAAGCGGTATAGGTCACTTTATGCGATTTCTCTTTTCTTTCTCTGGTTCGTTTAACCGCTTCTGAGGCATAATCGCAGCTGCAAATACAATGATATTATTCTTTAGGAAACTAATGGCTTGCTCATGGCTACTACTCAAATGGCAGAACTGCATCCCAAATCCTGGGAATTTCCCAGCTTAGCACCGATCTTTTTTCTCTATAGGAGACTTTGTTTATTTATTTACAAAATTTCATCAAAAACTGATTACTTTACAAGAGAACATAAAAAATAAAAATAAAAAATTAATTAAAATAAAAAGAGAAAAGGAAAATAAAAAAACAAAAATAAAAAGAAGAAGAACATAGCGACTTGCCTAATGGAACGAGAACTCTGTTCAACAATGACAACAGTTCTGGTGAGTCAATAAAACCCTGCAAGACATCGAAGAGATCCTAGATATGTCGCGGCTATCTTCTAGCGAGTCCAAAGAGCCCAAGACTGTCATTATATGCGGGCAGATACAGATATGTATCTACCCGCATAGGATGGAGAACAAACAGGATAAGCATACCCTAAAATGGACTGAACGACGGTACAAAAACGAAACTTGGTGACAAAGGGATTGTTAAACTCCTTAGACCATCTCTTTACGAAGCCCAAGGAAGCATTCGACTTGTTAACTATGTATCTGATGTGATCAACGAAAGACAAATGTGAATCAAAAACAACACCACTATCCAGTCTAATAACAAGTTGCCACTGACTGAATAATCATATAATACATCAATGGGTTCTTCCTTCTAGAATACGAGACAAACGTAAATTTATTGACATTCAGAGGCATACTGTCTGCAATACACCAATAATGAAAAGACTGAAGATCAGAGTTCGGTGCACAACAATTATCAATGTTAGAGACAACACGTC
This sequence comes from Leptarthrus brevirostris, assembly GCA_964036015.1. Lineage (NCBI taxonomy): Eukaryota > Metazoa > Arthropoda > Insecta > Diptera > Asilidae > Leptarthrus > Leptarthrus brevirostris. Next base: position 17,241,831 of record OZ038373.1, read on the forward strand.
AGGATAGTAAGTAAGATACTGAGCACAATTCTTTACGACAGGCAGAGGAACACCATCGGGACCAGGCGAAAAGCTATTGGACAAGTTCATAATATGCATCATATTTAAAGCATCGTTAAATAACAAATCCTTAACCGATAAGGAAGTCGGACAATAGGTCGTCAAAGAATTAAAACTAATATTACTGCTATTTGACAAGAAGAAACTGGCAAAGAAGTAGGAGTAAAAGGATCATCGGTACTCCGGTAACCAAGATGCATACTTAATAGAGAGATAACCATCACTCCTACGCTTAATATTAACGAAACTCCAGAACTTTTTGGGATTAACACAGATGGACTATCCAACCTCAGTAAGATAATTACGAGTAGCAAGGTCGGACTGAGAAGTGAAACGGCCACAAACATCCGGATTTGTAAGATAATCACCTTCACCTCGGTAGAGGAAAAGGAGATGATGTTGTCGCACCACTAGACCTTACAACGTAATAACGGTAACTCAAAAAAATCATAAATAAGGCTAGTCGATGCTTTGGAGAAGTTAAAGCTATGATATGGTTTATTAGATAGTGCAACGTGGTCAACAGAGTTAAATGTTTTAATGAAATCCAGTAGGACAAACACATACGCCATATCATGGTCAAACCCGCATTGGAGATTATGATTTAACTTGAGGAGTATTGCGAGTACAATTGTGCTTTTTCTTTTCTTTTCCGAAAAATTTAGCCAATTTTAAGGAGTTTTATAAAAAATCATCATCAAAATATTATCGAATTTTTAAAATTTAAACTTTCGATATGTCGAAAACTAAGCGAGATATCGACATATTTTTTTTTTGCTTATTTTAAGGTGTTTTCGGTGACGTTGTAAGTCCTAGTTAGGGTGATCTTACTACACGAAGATACGCAATAATGAGGAATCCTCTTGTTGCTTCTCTTTATTTATTATTATTAAGGATTGGATCAAGGACTATTCCGCATCCTTTAGTCACTGCGACCAGTTTGATCTTTTGTGACATGATCCAGGTTCATTATTAGGCCGCCCCGTCAATTTTTAGTTCCCTTATCAGTCCTAAAATTTTCCTGAGGGCTATCTTGGCTATTTCTGACGGTGATGGGAAAGCCCCACCAAGGTGTCTGAGCCTGATGCGGCCGAGGGCCTCACAGTGACAGAGGATATGTTCCGCAGTCTCTTCCTCTTCTAGAAAGAATCGACAGGTGTCATCATCAGGCAGCCCTAACTTTTTAAGGTGGTAGCCCAGGTGACAGTGACCAGTTAAAAGTCCTGTTATCAGCCTTAAATCTGGTCTGCTGAGTGAGAGCAGCTCCTTCGTTTTCTGTGTTGAGTAGGTTATAAACCTCTTTGCTTGTCTTGACCCTGGGCTGTTTGTCCAGTGTGAGTGCTTACAATCGTTCTCCCATGACCGGATACGCATTGCTATTCGACTTTTTGAGTAGCCGCAGAATGGCTCCGGTCCAATAAACTGAGAATCCGCACCTTTTTTTGCTAGGTAATCCGCCTTCTCGTTGCCTGCTATGCCCTCGTGCCCTGGTACCCATGCCAGCGTCATGCTGTTGCTCCGGGCCAGTTCTTTAAGAGCAGTGAGACAGTCCCAGACGATTTTAGACTCAAAGGTGTAGGATCCCAGAGCCTTAAGTGCCGCTTGACTGTCGGAGATAATATATATTTTAGCACCGCGTATTCCTCTATTAGCAATTTCGCGTGCGCAGATTTCGATGGCATGTATCTCTGCTTGGAAGATGGTTGGTGTAGAACCAAGCGATTTGTATATCCTTGATCTTGGTCCAAAGACCCCGATGCCTGTTCTGTCTTCCATCTTAGATCCATCCGTGTACCAAACCAGAGATCCCCTTTCAAAGATATGTCTATTGTTGAGCCAATAATCTCTGCTCTCAAGGATCAGCTTGAATGGTATATCAAAGTTATGCCTCTTCGGCATAATATCTGTTATTGAACTGATCACCAAATCACCCTTGAATTCTTCAAGGATTTTCCTGTGGCCAGAAAAATTCCCTGCTGTGAGGAGATTGGCGCCAGTCAGCCTTATTGCGCTCGAGGCAGCCTCCTTCTTTAGATGTATGTGTAAAGGGGGGAGGTTTAATAGGGCCTCCATAGCTGCCGTGGGGCATGTGCGCATGGCGCCTGTAACTCCTAGACATGCTGACCTCTGCAGTTTTTGCAGTGCGGACCGCGCTGTCTTTTGTTCTACTTTTGGCCACCAGACGAGCGCTGCGTAGGTGACCACGGGTTTTATGATTGTTTCATATGCCCAAAGGGCCATTTTGGGCCTTAGTCCCCAGGTCTTTCCGAAGAGTCTTCGGCAGGACCATAGGGAACTCATAGCCTTTCCTGTAACCCTGTTAAGTTGAGGATTCCAAGTGAGTCTTTGATCTAGGATTATTCCTAGATATTTGACCTCACTTGAGAATTCTATCCGTGTTCCTTCAAGAGTAGGAGCCTCTAGCCTTAGCTTCCTTTTTCTTGTGAATGGTGTTATGGTTGTTTTACTAGGGTTGACTCTGAGCCGCTCCCTAGCACACCAGGATTGTACCATGTTTAGAGTTGCTTCTCTTGCTTGCTGGTCTGCACTGAGAAAGGGTTTTATTAGAAGTTACTACAGAAAATTTAGAGGACGGCAGTACTACTGGTCACAGATGTCCGCAGAACGCATCCTTATAGATAGCCAAGCTGCTATTAAATCTACCCGACCTAAAAAGCTACCCAAAAATAGTGCTCAGCTGTAGACAGCATAGCTCAGTATATTAACTCACAGAACCCGGACTTACTGATATTCCGGGAAACTGTTAAGCCGAAGAGCCAGCGAGACTGGGCTCCGCTTTGCCAGATTTGGATATAACTCCCCAGGTAGACAAGACGGTAGCCACAATTGACTTTAAAACAGAATTCATCAATAGTTGAAATAAGAAATGGTAAAGGGACTTATTTATTTATTTATTTACAAATTCGCCAAATGCTGACTACAAATCAACGAAATCTAAACAGTAAATATAATGTAAAAGAAAATATCAAAATAAATTACAGAATTAAGTGATTAACTATTAAGATTCATCAAATACTGACTACTACAAAAAATAAAATAAATACCAATATAACTATGTTCCAAAGAAAAAGAAAAAGTAACCCTAACAAAGCTGATTCTTCAGATGAGATCTAGATAAGTGAAAATCAATAAGCTCAAAATGATTATTAAAAAGACGACACATAGATGTAATAGGCTCATTCATACCATAATTAGTGCGGTGGTGGGGAATATGGAGAAAGCTTTGTGTCCTCAAGGGGCGAGTAGGAATCGATAAACCTAGAGCTCCCAGCAGTTCGGAGGAATCAACCGCGCCTCGCAAGCAATCCAAGACAAAAACAACTCTGGAGTTGCCTCGTCTGCTTTCAAAGGACTCCAATGAAATAAGCTTTAATCGGTTAGCGTAGGGAGGCAGCCCGAGAGGATCGGTCCAAGGAAGTCCGCGAAGGGCAAATCTAACGAATCTACGCTGCACAGCCTCAATACGATTAATATGAGTCGCATAAAAAGGAGACCACACAGGACTAGCATACTCCAAGACAGGTCTCACGAACGTAAAATAAAGGAGTATAGTTATATATGGGTCATAAAACTCCTTAGACCATCACTTGACGAAGCCCAGAGCAAAATTAGCTTTGTTTACAATAGTGTTGATATGGTCGTCAAATGAAAAGGTCGTATTTATCAATAAATCTTTGGTCTTGTCAAGTCTGTTCAGAGAGCCACCGTCTAAGGTGTAGTTAAAGTGCACTGAATTCCTTGATCGAGAGAATGACAGAGTAGTACACTTGCTAATATTTAGGGGAAGGAAGTTTATAGAACACCAATTATGAAAGGCGTCTAAGTCCGAGTTTAATAGTGCACAGTCATTCGCACTTGAAATAACGCGGAAAATTTTGGCGTCATCAGCGTTACATAGAATTCTGGAATTAGGGAGAATTAAGGATACATCATTGATGTAAATGATAAAAACCAATGATCCTAGATGACTTCCTTGAGGAACACCGGAGCTAACATAAATATCGTTCGAAAGTGAACCTCGAAATAGAACACGTTTCGTGCGATCAGACAGATAGGAACGAATCCCAGGCACCAAGGGGACAACCCTATGATACGTTTGCAAGGCTATGGCCGGAAGGGAATCAGGGTAGAAGAAATTAGGGAAATTGAATGCCAGGTTTTGCATTGCTTTGAGTTGAAAACAACGTAGAGATGGAGTGGATTCTTTTAATGAAATAAAAACTCGTAGGCTGGCCGAGCTTTGAGGCGTGAACCTGCATCCATGGCACTGTGATCCGCTAATTTTTGGGGACTTAGTTCGGTTTATTAGGTCGAGGTGGTTTTGGTTATACTTATGGAGACGGAAATCTATGCCCAACGTTCTTTCACAATGGGCCATGATGGCCTAACTGTGTCCTTCCACTGAAAAGCTTCTGCTCTAGGATCAAGTTACAAATAAATCAAAGAAAAGATATCGAGAGACATTGCGTAAACTTAGTGTATAACCTAATCATTTGTCTTAATTATTAACCAAACCTAATAGAAAGTTCAGTTTTAATTCGAACCGTATTGCATATCTAGACTTCAATAAGCCCTTTGTTTATAGTTATGGTAATAACATCAGTTGAAAACCTTTTCCTTTAGAACATATGACACCCTTACCTTTAACTAAATAAATAACTCACATGCCAAAATGGTACAAAAGGGACCCTTACGGTGCAACTTTGTGTGTCTTTCCGTCGTAGCTGCTTATTCCAGAAGCTACTTATGCTATCGGCTTGAAATTTAGAATAGATTTAAAGAATGCACCTTTATTGCATATGAAAAAGGTAAAATAAATATTTTTGTTTTTATTGCAAAAGGGGCCAAAAGTAGGGTCAACATTTTGAAGTGAGATTACTTGTTCAAAGGGTTTCATTTGCATATTATAAAAGATATTTCCACTTCCTGTTATGCCGCATAGTTTTCGACTTATCGTGAAAAATGACTAAAAAATACCGTTCCATCCCACCCCCTCTCCTTAAGTTTGCAAAGCGAAAAATCTGAGATATTTAGACTTGAAAGAAGTTTATAGATATAAGTATTACAGGAGATATAAAACCATGTCTCTAACTATAGTAGCACAGTTTTTTTAGAAATCAGCAACCTGTTACGGAACCCTCGTTACGCAAGTCCGAGGCGAAATTGGCCACAATTTTTTTCATAAAGTTATGAGTAGGTCTCTGGATGGAGTGTCACACACCCGACGTATACATATTAAGTGGATAAATAAAAAACCAGATAATCTTAATAAGACGGTCAGTAAGCTGTAGAATACAACCAAGAATAAAATTCGCAACATACTAAAGATCAAAGCAATATAATCTCTTTAAGAAATATTGAATTATGGATCTATACCCAAGTAGGCATCTTTTGAGAACACCTAAAGACAATTATCCGACTGCAGTGCCATAGTAGCGAAAACAAATTTGAGATTTTTTTTGTAATTCGTTTTACAAGTAAGTTATTTAAAAAGTTCAAAATATAATCAAAACTTCTCCGGCATTATATGTAAAATTTCACAGAATGTCGCCCGAAATTTATTCCACCTCCATTAACACATATTACATCGTCAGCAATAACAACTTTGGTAATGACTTTCACAAAGTTCAATATTGTCAGAGTGCATCTACCTTGAACCTAACCTTCCATCACCCTCACTCAGTTAGTAGGTCCTGGATAAGTGTAGACCAAACTGTCGTACTTTCGTTAATTTATATAACATATTCGAAAAGTTGCCTAAAGTAAAATTAATGGGAGAAAATATGTCTAAACTGTAAGTCCTCTCTCCTAGAAAGTCATGTACTTTGTGACTAGACCGTATTTCAGGAACTATCAACAAGTAGTTGAGTCTGAAGGAATTAAGTTCCAGTCTGACTGTTTTGGGGAACAAAAGGTGTTCCTTAGAAAACAAAAGCAACGTGCTGAATACTTCGAGCAAGTTAATCATTGTAAAAAGTTCTCCTTCGCTGACTTGGCATGAAAGATAAACTCCTTCGTAGGAGCAAAATTAATCTCAATCCGAAGAGTCTAAGTTAGCACTTGATGCTAGATCAGGTGATTCTTAAGTTCACTTGAAAACTTTAACAAAAATACAAATTCGTTTCCTAGTGCGGAAGCTGGCAAAGTTTTAAGTGCACCTGCATTTGATGAAAATGTTTGATTTAGGGTTCTAAAGGAGTTTCGTTTCGAGTCGCTGGAGAAGAAAATCGAGTTCCCGAGGAACGAGTTAAGAAAGTGATTAATACACCTAATTTCTTGTGCTTCCTACGGCTTTACGTGTAAGAATTACAAAATGATGCATTCAAGGCAGGGAAGGCTTTGTGTCTGAGGGATGCTTCAGTGTTAGTCTGTAATTGATGGAACAACGATGCTGTCCATTAAAATTAATAGGATGATGACAAGTAGTGTCCTCTTGGTATAGATCATACGTGGTTTAAAGCAATTAATGCCTCCACCAGTTGAGATGGGAACATAATTACGCAATATCAAGGTAAATGAACTTTGACTATACGATAAATACGAAGACCTAAGCGCTTGACCAATTATCAATCTTTCTCTACTCTCTTTCACCGCATACCTTATTCACCACCGTGTAACCACTGCATACTACAAAATTACTCAATTAGAAGTACTTGCAGAAGTGAGCACGTGATCGCCGAAGAACATGGAGGTTTTACCTAAAGTTTGCAGTACACTTCTCGGCTACAAGATTGCGATAGGATGACGTGATACCCGTGTGATTCGAGTATTTAAGGATCTAAAAATTCAATTGGTAACTGCTGCAGGCTGCAAATAATGGAGGTAAAGATGTGACTAGATCTGGATTGTCATCGTAAATCAGAAGAAATTAATTAGCGATAGATAATAAGCGGCTATCGCAGGATTCTTACAAGATCGATTTTGAAGGAACAAATGTTCTGGCGCACTACGACTATTTAAACATACTCTCGTGCCAATCGTGCTTGAAAACATTCCTGATTAATTGATGTACCTATTTATTTTTAAAGCGAAAAGATAGGAAGCGATGATAATTTCTAGATATTATCTGTGGGTGATGCTTCGGTGGGCATTGAGAGAGTCAAAATTGGATTGCTGGCATTCGAAATATTCTTTGATAGGTAAATGGAAACGGTTCGCTGGCTTCCGACTCTACAATCGATTTTCTACGACAGTTCCTCTTTGCATTTTTGTGAAACGAAACGCCAGATTTTGTTAGTTTTAGGGCCGTCCTCGAAATTCTTTTTTTACTACAACTGCCAAACATTATTGTTAATATTCCTAGCTATCATTTAAGGGCTTGGTGTCTCATTAATTTGGCTGTTTCAGTTCTTGACAAGCTTGCCGGGTACTTTGGGGGTGATGTTTTGTCCCAGTGAGTTCTAAGGAACGTGCTATTGGCTTGCCACGCCCTTTCCTTCCATTCTTCCAGCGTTTTTAAACCTACTCGCCTTCTGAAGCCATCTCGTTGACAGGTCTTTTTGCCCCCTGGTTGACGGCCTCATTCCCGGGGATTCCCTGGTGTCCTGGAATCCACTGAACTTCTACTCGACCTCTTTCAGCTATTAGAGCTTGTCTGGCCCAGATGATTAGCGGTTCAGTGTTAGCTTTGTCGCTTATCGCCTCTATGCAGCTTTTGCAGTCAGAAAAAATTATTGTCGGCTCCCTTTCCTCTTTGGCTTGCTTTATAGCCATTATTATGGCCTCTAATTCTGCCTCAAAAACCGAGCTGTTTTGTTGCAGTACCGTCCTTTGAGCCTTGACGTTCTGGTTTTCTCCCGGGGCTTTCGTAATCATGGCTGCCGTGACTTGCCTGTCCGCTTTTGGCCCATCCGTGTAGGTTACGTGTTTTCCTTTGTGGTGTTCTAACGTTTCTAGGTGTATCCTTCGATGGTCTTCTGGCTTGTACGTCTGTCTCGTCTTATGTCTGTTCGTCCCCGAATACGCGGCCACAAGTGACATTCTACGGAAGTTTTCAGGGGGTGGGGTTAGGGGTATACTAAGCCTATGTACTATATAGCCTCCTCTATGGCGTTGCTGGGATAGGTGTTGTCCACAGCATGTCTGTATTTGTCTTAGGTATGTCTGTCTTGTTCTACCATACAGAAGCAGTCCGTAGCCTATGTGTCCTGTTAAAAAAGTGTTAGTAATTCTTAGGATACTAGATGCTGACGCGCCTTTGTTTTTCAGCCTTAGTTTGGAAGGTTTCACTGGAAAGTATCTCAATTTGACGGAACTTGAACGCTTTTTGTATCTCCTGGAAGCGGTTCGTTGATGAGTCATTTTTCATTCAATGCGCAATTTTCAGCCTGGAAAATTATCCCAATCCACAGTTTAGAGTATCTACTTTCAAATGGCCCTGGAAATTTCACTGGAATTCATCGAATTAATTAAGTTTGAGCATTCTGAAAATTGACTGGAAATTAGGCCATTGTAACGGCTTTTCGTCATTTTAACATGTTTCCAGGGTCCAGGACACGGAAAAACCAAGTAGCCCACCATTTTTTTACATGCTCTTTCGGATGGCATCAAAATCTTTGCAAAAAAAATTTCACTCAAAATCGACAAAAATCACTGGCCTATAGCCCATGCTTTTTTTGGTGAAAAAAATTTTTTTTTACGAAATCGAATAAAAGGGTCTCATGCGAAAGAGGACGTCAAAATCAATTAGTTTGGAAGGTTTCACTGGAAAGTATCTCAATTTGACGGAACTGTTACGCTTTTTGTATCTCCTGGAAGCAGTTCGTTGATGAGTCATTTTTCATTCAATGCGCAATTTCCAGCCTGGAAAATTATCCCAATCCACAGTTTAGAGTATCTTCTTTTAAATGGCCCTGGAAATTTCACTGGAATTCATCGAATTAATTAAGTTTGAGCATTCTGAAAATTGACTGGAAATGAGGCCATTGTAACGGTTTTTCGTCATTTTAACATGTTTCCAGGGTCCAGGACACGGGAAAACCAACTAGCCCACCATTTTTTTACATGCTCTTTCGGATGGCATCAAAATCATTGCAAAAAAATTTCACTCAAAATCGACAAAAATCACTGGCCTATAGCCCATGCTTTTTTTGGTGAAAAAAAATTTTTGTTACGAAATCGAATGAAAGGGATCTCATGCGAAAGAGGACGCCAAAATCAATTAGTTTGAAAGCTTTCACTGGAAAGTATCTCAATTTGACGGAACTGTTACGCTTTTTGTATCTCCTGGAAGCGGATCGTTGATGAGCCATTTTTCATTCAATGCGCAATTTCCAGCCTGGAAAATTATCCCAATCCACAGTTTAGAGTATCTTGTTTTAAATGGCCCTGGAAATTTCACTGGAATTCATCGAATTAATTAAGTTTGAGCATTCTGAAAATTGACTGGAAATGAGGCCATTGTAACGGCTTTTCGTCATTTTAACATGTTTCCAGTGTCCAGGACACGGGAAAACCAACTAGCGCACCATTTTTTTACATGCTCTTTCGGATGGCATCAAAATCCTTGCAAAAAAAATTTCACTCAAAATCGACAAAAATCACTGGCCTATAGCCCATGCTTTTTTTGGTGAAAAAAATTTTTTGCTACGAAATCGAATGAAAGGGGTCTCATGCGAAAGAGGACGTCAAAATCAATTAGTTTGGAAGGTTTCACTGGAAAGTATCTCAATTTGACGGAACTGTTACGCTTTTTGTATCTCCTGGAAGCAGTTCGTTGATGAGTCATTTTTCATTCAATGCGCAATTTCCAGCCTGGAAAATTATCCCAATCCACAGTTTAGAGTATCTTCTTTTAAATGGCCCTGGAAATTTCACTGGAATTCATCAAATTAATTAAGTTTGAGCATTCTGAAAATTGACTGGAAATGAGGCCATTGTAACGGCATTTCGTCATTTTAACATGTTTCCAGGGTCCAGGACACGGGAAAACCAACTAGCGCACCATTTTTTTACATGCTCTTTCGGATGGCATCAAAATCCTTGCAAAAAAAATTTCACTCAAAATCGACAAAAATCACTGGCCTATAGCCCATGCTTTTTTTGGTGAAAAAAATTTTTTGCTACGAAATCGAATGAAAGGGGTCTCATGCGAAAGAGGACGTCAAAATCAATTAGTTTGGAAGGTTTCACTGGAAAGTATCTCAATTTGACGGAACTGTTACGCTTTTTGTATCTCCTGGAAGCGGTTCGTTGATGAGTCATTTTTCATTCAATGCGCAATTTCCAGCCTGGAAAATTATCCCAATCCACAGTTTAGAGTATCTTCCTTTAAATGGCCCTGGAAATTTCACTGGAATTCATCGAATTAATTAAGTTTGAGCATTCTGAAAATTGACTGGAAATGAGGCCATTGTAACGGTTTTTCGTCATTTTAACATGTTTCCAGGGTCCAGGACACGGGAAAACCAACTAGCCCACCATTTTTTTACATGCTCTTTCGGATGGCATCAAAATCTTTGCAAAAAATATTTCACTCAAAATCGACAAAAATCACTGGCCTATATATAGCCCATGCTTTTTTTGGTGAAAAAATTTTTTGTTACGAAATTGAATGAAAGGGGTCTCATGCGAAAGAGGACGTCAAAATCAATTAGTTTGGAAGGTTTCACTGGAAAGTATCTCAATTTGACGGAACTGTTACGCTTTTTGTATCTCCTGGAAGCGGTTCGTTGATGAGTCATTTTTCATTCAATGCGCAATTTCCAGCCTGGAAAATTATCCCAATCCACAGTTTAGAGTATCTTCTTTTAAATGGCCCTGGAAATTTCACTGGAATTCATCGAATTAATTAAGTTTGAGCATTCTGAAAATTGACTGGAAATGAGGCCATTGTAACGGCATTTCGTCATTTTAACATGTTTCCAGGGTCCAGGACACGGGAAAACCAACTAGCGCACCATTTTTTTACATGCTCTTTCGGATGGCATCAAAATCCTTGCAAAAAAAATTTCACTCAAAATCGACAAAAATCACTGGCCTATAGCCCATGCTTTTTTTGGTGAAAAAAATTTTTTTTTACGAAATCGAATGAAAGGGGTCTCATGGGAAAGAGGACGTCAAAATCAATTAGTTTGGAAGGTTTCACTGGAAAGTATCTCAATTTGACGGAACTGTTACGCTTTTTGTATCTCCTGGAAGCGGTTCGTTGATGAGTCATTTTTCATTCAATGCGCAATTTCCAGCCTGGAAAATTATCCCAATCCACAGTTTAGAGTATCTTCTTTTAAATGGCCCTGGAAATTTCACTGGAATTCATCGAATTAATTAAGTTTGAGCATTCTGAAAATTGACTGGAAATGAGGCCATTGTAACGGCATTTCGTCATTTTAACATGTTTCCAGGGTCCAGGACACGGGAAAACCAACTAGCGCACCATTTTTTTACATGCTCTTTCGGATGGCATCAAAATCTGTGCAAAAAAAATTTCACTCAAAATCGACAAAAATCACTGGCCTATAGCCCATGCTTTTTTGGTGAAAAAAATTTTTTTTTACGAAATCGAATGAAAGGGGTCTCATGGGAAAGAGGACGTCAAAATCAATTAGTTTGGAAGGTTTCACTGGAAAGTATCTCAATTTGACGGAACTGTTACGCTTTTTGTATCTCCTGGAAGCAGTTCGTTGATGAGTCATTTTTCATTCAATGCGCAATTTCCAGCCTGGAAAATTATCCCAATCCACAGTTTAGAGTATCTTCTTTTAAATGGCCCTGGAAATTTCACTGGAATTCATCAAATTAATTAAGTTTGAGCATTCTGAAAATTGACTGGAAATGAGGCCATTGTAACGGCATTTCGTCATTTTAACATGTTTCCAGGGTCCAGGACACGGGAAAACCAACTAGCGCACCATTTTTTTACATGCTCTTTCGGATGGCATCAAAATCCTTGCAAAAAAAATTTCACTCAAAATCGACAAAAATCACTGGCCTATATATAGCCCATGCTTTTTTTGGTGAAAAAATTTTTTGTTACGAAATTGAATGAAAGGGGTCTCATGCGAAAGAGGACGTCAAAATCAATTAGTTTGGAAGGTTTCACTGGAAAGTATCTCAATTTGACGGAACTGTTACGCTTTTTGTATCTCCTGGAAGCGGTTCGTTGATGAGTCATTTTTCATTCAATGCGCAATTTCCAGCCTGGAAAATTATCCCAATCCACAGTTTAGAGTATCTTCTTTTAAATGGCCCTGGAAATTTCACTGGAATTCATCGAATTAATTAAGTTTGAGCATTCTGAAAATTGACTGGAAATGAGGCCATTGTAACGGCATTTCGTCATTTTAACATGTTTCCAGGGTCCAGGACACGGGAAAACCAACTAGCGCACCATTTTTTTACATGCTCTTTCGGATGGCATCAAAATCCTTGCAAAAAAAATTTCACTCAAAATCGACAAAAATCACTGGCCTATAGCCCATGCTTTTTTTGGTGAAAAAAATTTTTTTTTACGAAATCGAATGAAAGGGGTCTCATGGGAAAGAGGACGTCAAAATCAATTAGTTTGGAAGGTTTCACTGGAAAGTATCTCAATTTGACGGAACTGTTACGCTTTTTGTATCTCCTGGAAGCGGTTCGTTGATGAGTCATTTTTCATTCAATGCGCAATTTCCAGCCTGGAAAATTATCCCAATCCACAGTTTAGAGTATCTTCCTTTAAATGGCCCTGGAAATTTCACTGGAATTCATCGAATTAATTAAGTTTGAGCATTCTGAAAATTGACTGGAAATGAGGCCATTGTAACGGTTTTTCGTCATTTTAACATGTTTCCAGGGTCCAGGACACGGGAAAACCAACTAGCCCACCATTTTTTTACATGCTCTTTCGGATGGCATCAAAATCTTTGCAAAAAATATTTCACTCAAAATCGACAAAAATCACTGGCCTATATATAGCCCATGCTTTTTTTGGTGAAAAAATTTTTTGTTACGAAATTGAATGAAAGGGGTCTCATGCGAAAGAGGACGTCAAAATCAATTAGTTTGGAAGGTTTCACTGGAAAGTATCTCAATTTGACGGAACTGTTACGCTTTTTGTATCTCCTGGAAGCAGTTCGTTGATGAGTCATTTTTCATTCAATGCGCAATTTCCAGCCTGGAAAATTATCCCAATCCACAGTTTAGAGTATCTTCTTTTAAATGGCCCTGGAAATTTCACTGGAATTCATCGAATTAATTAAGTTTGAGCATTCTGAAAATTGACTGGAAATGAGGCCATTGTAACGGCATTTCGTCATTTTAACATGTTTCCAGGGTCCAGGACACGGGAAAACCAACTAGCGCACCATTTTTTTACATGCTCTTTCGGATGGCATCAAAATCTGTGCAAAAAAAATTTCACTCAAAATCGACAAAAATCACTGGCCTATAGCCCATGCTTTTTTGGTGAAAAAAATTTTTTTTTACGAAATCGAATGAAAGGGGTCTCATGGGAAAGAGGACGTCAAAATCAATTAGTTTGGAAGGTTTCACTGGAAAGTATCTCAATTTGACGGAACTGTTACGCTTTTTGTATCTCCTGGAAGCAGTTCGTTGATGAGTCATTTTTCATTCAATGCGCAATTTCCAGCCTGGAAAATTATCCCAATCCACAGTTTAGAGTATCTTCCTTTAAATGGCCCTGGAAATTTCACTGGAATTCATCGAATTAATTAAGTTTGAGCATTCTGAAAATTGACTGGAAATGAGGCCATTGTAACGGTTTTTCGTCATTTTAACATGTTTCCAGGGTCCAGGACACGGGAAAACCAACTAGCCCACCATTTTTTTACATGCTCTTTCGGATGGCATCAAAATCTTTGCAAAAAATATTTCACTCAAAATCGACAAAAATCACTGGCCTATATATAGCCCATGCTTTTTTTGGTGAAAAAATTTTTTGTTACGAAATTGAATGAAAGGGGTCTCATGCGAAAGAGGACGTCAAAATCAATTAGTTTGGAAGGTTTCACTGGAAAGTATCTCAATTTGACGGAACTGTTACGCTTTTTGTATCTCCTGGAAGCGGTTCGTTGATGAGTCATTTTTCATTCAATGCGCAATTTCCAGCCTGGAAAATTATCCCAATCCACAGTTTAGAGTATCTTCTTTTAAATGGCCCTGGAAATTTCACTGGAATTCATCGAATTAATTAAGTTTGAGCATTCTGAAAATTGACTGGAAATGAGGCCATTGTAACGGCATTTCGTCATTTTAACATGTTTCCAGGGTCCAGGACACGGGAAAACCAACTAGCGCACCATTTTTTTACATGCTCTTTCGGATGGCATCAAAATCCTTGCAAAAAAAATTTCACTCAAAATCGACAAAAATCACTGGCCTATAGCCCATGCTTTTTTTGGTGAAAAAAATTTTTTTTTACGAAATCGAATGAAAGGGGTCTCATGGGAAAGAGGACGTCAAAATCAATTAGTTTGGAAGGTTTCACTGGAAAGTATCTCAATTTGACGGAACTGTTACGCTTTTTGTATCTCCTGGAAGCAGTTCGTTGATGAGTCATTTTTCATTCAATGCGCAATTTCCAGCCTGGAAAATTATCCCAATCCACAGTTTAGAGTATCTTCTTTTAAATGGCCCTGGAAATTTCACTGGAATTCATCGAATTAATTAAGTTTGAGCATTCTGAAAATTGACTGGAAATGAGGCCATTGTAACGGCATTTCGTCATTTTAACATGTTTCCAGGGTCCAGGACACGGGAAAACCAACTAGCGCACCATTTTTTTACATGCTCTTTCGGATGGCATCAAAATCTGTGCAAAAAAAATTTCACTCAAAATCGACAAAAATCACTGGCCTATAGCCCATGCTTTTTTGGTGAAAAAAATTTTTTTTTACGAAATCGAATGAAAGGGGTCTCATGGGAAAGAGGACGTCAAAATCAATTAGTTTGGAAGGTTTCACTGGAAAGTATCTCAATTTGACGGAACTGTTACGCTTTTTGTATCTCCTGGAAGCAGTTCGTTGATGAGTCATTTTTCATTCAATGCGCAATTTCCAGCCTGGAAAATTATCCCAATCCACAGTTTAGAGTATCTTCTTTTAAATGGCCCTGGAAATTTCACTGGAATTCATCAAATTAATTAAGTTTGAGCATTCTGAAAATTGACTGGAAATGAGGCCATTGTAACGGCATTTCGTCATTTTAACATGTTTCCAGGGTCCAGGACACGGGAAAACCAACTAGCGCACCATTTTTTTACATGCTCTTTCGGATGGCATCAAAATCCTTGCAAAAAAAATTTCACTCAAAATCGACAAAAATCACTGGCCTATAGCCCATGCTTTTTTTGGTGAAAAAAATTTTTTGCTACGAAATCGAATGAAAGGGGTCTCATGCGAAAGAGGACGTCAAAATCAATTAGTTTGGAAGGTTTCACTGGAAAGTATCTCAATTTGACGGAACTGTTACGCTTTTTGTATCTCCTGGAAGCGGTTCGTTGATGAGTCATTTTTCATTCAATGCGCAATTTCCAGCCTGGAAAATTATCCCAATCCACAGTTTAGAGTATCTTCCTTTAAATGGCCCTGGTAATTTCACTGGAATTCATCGAATTAATTAAGTTTGAGCATTCTGAAAATTGACTGGAAATGAGGCCATTGTAACGGTTTTTCGTCATTTTAACATGTTTCCAGGGTCCAGGACACGGGAAAACCAACTAGCCCACCATTTTTTTACATGCTCTTTCGGATGGCATCAAAATCTTTGCAAAAAATATTTCACTCAAAATCGACAAAAATCACTGGCCTATATATAGCCCATGCTTTTTTTGGTGAAAAAATTTTTTGTTACGAAATTGAATGAAAGGGGTCTCATGCGAAAGAGGACGTCAAAATCAATTAGTTTGGAAGGTTTCACTGGAAAGTATCTCAATTTGACGGAACTGTTACGCTTTTTGTATCTCCTGGAAGCGGTTCGTTGATGAGTCATTTTTCATTCAATGCGCAATTTCCAGCCTGGAAAATTATCCCAATCCACAGTTTAGAGTATCTTCTTTTAAATGGCCCTGGAAATTTCACTGGAATTCATCGAATTAATTAAGTTTGAGCATTCTGAAAATTGACTGGAAATGAGGCCATTGTAACGGCATTTCGTCATTTTAACATGTTTCCAGGGTCCAGGACACGGGAAAACCAACTAGCGCACCATTTTTTTACATGCTCTTTCGGATGGCATCAAAATCCTTGCAAAAAAAATTTCACTCAAAATCGACAAAAATCACTGGCCTATAGCCCATGCTTTTTTTGGTGAAAAAAATTTTTTTTTACGAAATCGAATGAAAGGGGTCTCATGGGAAAGAGGACGTCAAAATCAATTAGTTTGGAAGGTTTCACTGGAAAGTATCTCAATTTGACGGAACTGTTACGCTTTTTGTATCTCCTGGAAGCGGTTCGTTGATGAGTCATTTTTCATTCAATGCACAATTTCCAGCCTGGAAAATTATCCCAATCCACAGTTTAGAGTATCTTCTTTTAAATGGCCCTGGAAATTTCACTGGAATTCATCGAATTAATTAAGTTTGAGCATTCTGAAAATTGACTGGAAATGAGGCCATTGTAACGGTTTTTCGTCATTTTAACATGTTTCCAGGGTCCAGGACACGGGAAAACCAACTAGCCCACCATTTTTTTACATGCTCTTTCGGATGGCATCAAAATCCTTGCAAAAAAAAATTTCACTCAAAATCGACAAAAATCACTGGCCTATAGCCCATGCTTTTTTTGGTGAAAAAAATTTTTTTTACGAAATCGAATGAAAGGGGTCTCATGCGAAAGAGGACGTCAAAATCAATTAGTTTGGAAGGTTTCACTGGAAAGTATCTCAATTTGACGGAACTGTTACGCTTTTTGTATCTCCTGGAAGCAGTTCGTTGATGAGTCATTTTTCATTCAATGCGCAATTTCCAGCCTGGAAAATTATCCCAATCCACAGTTTAGAGTATCTTCTTTTAAATGGCCCTGGAAATTTCACTGGAATTCATCGAATTAATTAAGTTTGAGCATTCTGAAAATTGACTGGAAATGAGTCCATTGTAACGGCTTTTCGTCATTTTAACATGTTTCCAGGGTCCAGGACACGGGAAAACCAACTAGCCCACCATTTTTTTACATGCTCTTTCGGATGGCATCAAAATCTTTGCAAAAAAAATTTCACTCAAAATCGACAAAAATCACTGGCCTATAGCCCATGCTTTTTTTGGTGAAAAAATTTTTTTATTACGAAATCGAATGAAAGGGGTCTCATGCGAAAGAGGACGTCAAAATCAATTAGTTTGGAAGGTTTCACTGGAAAGTATCTCAATTTGACGGAACTGTTACGCTTTTTGTATCTCCTGGAAGCAGTTCGTTGATGAGTCATTTTTCATTCAATGCGCAATTTCCAGCCTGGAAAATTATCCCAATCCACAGTTTAGAGTATCTTCTTTTAAATGGCCCTGGAAATTTCACTGGAATTCATCGAATTAATTAAGTTTGAGCATTCTGAAAATTGACTGGAAATGAGGCCATTGTAACGGCTTTTCGTCATTTTAACATGTTTCCAGGGTCCAGGACAAGGGAAAACCAACTAGCCCACCATTTTTTTACATGCTCTTTCGGATGGCATCAAAATCTTTGCAAAAAAAATTTCACTCAAAATCGACAAAAATCACTGGCCTATAGCCCATGCTTTTTTTGGTGAAAAAAATTTTTTTTTACGAAATCGAATGAAAGGGGTCTCATGGGAAAGAGGACGTCAAAATCAATTAGTTTGGAAGGTTTCACTGGAAAGTATCTCAATTTGACGGAACTGTTACGCTTTTTGTATCTCCTGGAAGCGGTTCGTTGATGAGTCATTTTTCATTCAATGCACAATTTCCAGCCTGGAAAATTATCCCAATCCACAGTTTAGAGTATCTTCCTTTAAATGGCCCTGGAAATTTCACTGGAATTCATCGAATTAATTAAGTTTGAGCATTCTGAAAATTGACTGGAAATGAGGCCATTGTAACGGTTTTTCGTCATTTTAACATGTTTCCAGGGTCCAGGACACGGGAAAACCAACTAGCCCACCATTTTTTTACATGCTCTTTCGGATGGCATCAAAATCTTTGCAAAAAATATTTCACTCAAAATCGACAAAAATCACTGCCATGCTTTTTTTGGTGAAAAAAATTTTTTTTTACGAAATCGGATGAAAGGGGTCTCATGCGAAAGAGGACGCCAAGATCAATTAGTTTGGAAGGTTTCACTGGAAAGTATCTCAATTTGACGGAACTGGAACGCTTTTTGTATCTCCTGGAAGCGGTTCGTTGATGAGTCATTTTTCATTCAATGAGCAATTTCCAGCCTGGAAAATTATCCCAATCCACAGTTTAGAGTATCTTCTTTTAAATGGCCCTGGAAATTTCACTGGAATTCATCGAATTAATTAAGTTTGAGCATTCTGAAAATTGACTGGAAATGAGGCCATTGTAACGGTTTTTCGTCATTTTAACATGTTTCCAGGGTCCAGGACACGGGAAAACCAACTAGCCCACCATTTTTTTACATGCTCTTTCGGATGGCATCAAAATCCTTGCAAAAAAAAATTTCACTCAAAATCGACAAAAATCACTGGCCTATAGCCCATGCTTTTTTTGGTGAAAAAATTTTTTTTTACGAAATCGAATGAAAGGGGTCTCATGCGAAAGAGGATGCCAAAATCAATTAGTTTGGAAGGTTTCACTGGAAAGTATCTCAATTTGACGGAACTGTTACGCTTTTTGTATCTCCTGGAAGCAGTTCGTTGATGAGTCATTTTTCATTCAATGCGCAATTTCCAGTCTGGAAAATTATCCCAATCCACAGTTTAGAGTATCTTCTTTTAAATGGCCCTGGAAATTTCACTGGAATTCATCGAATTAATTAAGTTTGAGCATTCTGAAAATTGACTGGAAATGAGGCCATTGTAACGGTTTTTCGTCATTTTAACATGTTTCCAGGGTCCAGGACACGGGAAAACCAACTAGCCCACCATTTTTTTACATGCTCTTTATGATGGCATCAAAATCCTTGCAAAAAAAAATTTCACTCAAAATCGACAAAAATCACTGGCCTATAGCCCATGCTTTTTTTGGTGAAAAAAATTTTTTTTTACGAAATCGGATGAAAGGGGTCTCATGCGAAAGAGGACGCCAAGATCAATTAGTTTGGAAGGTTTCACTGGAAAGTATCTCAATTTGACGGAACTGGAACGCTTTTTGTATCTCCTGGAAGCGGTTCGTTGATGAGTCATTTTTCATTCAATGAGCAATTTCCAGCCTGGAAAATTATCCCAATCATCAGTTTAGAGTATCTTCTTTTAAATGGCCCTGGAAATTTCACTGGAATTCATCGAATTAATTAAGTTTGAGCATTCTGAAAATTGACTGGAAATGAGGCCATTGTAACGGTTTTTCGTCATTTTAACATGTTTCCAGGGTCCAGGACACGGGAAAACCAACTAGCCCACCATTTTTTTACATGCTCTTTCGGATGGCATCAAAATCCTTGCAAAAAAAAATTTCACTCAAAATCGACAAAAATCACTGGCCTATAGCCCATGCTTTTTTTGGTGAAAAAAATTTTTTTTTACGAAATCGAATGAAAGGGGTCTCATGGGAAAGAGGACGTCAAAATCAATTAGTTTGGAAGGTTTCACTGGAAAGTATCTCAATTTGACGGAACTGTTACGCTTTTTGTATCTCCTGGAAGCAGTTCGTTGATGAGTCATTTTTCATTCAATGCGCAATTTCCAGCCTGGAAAATTATCCCAATCCACAGTTTAGAGTATCTTCTTTTAAATGGCCCTGGAAATTTCACTGGAATTCATCGAATTAATTAAGTTTGAGCATTCTGAAAATTGACTGGAAATGAGGCCATTGTAACGGCTTTTCGTCATTTTAACATGTTTCCAGGGTCCAG
The DNA here is from genome assembly GCA_964036015.1 of Leptarthrus brevirostris. NCBI lineage: Eukaryota > Metazoa > Arthropoda > Insecta > Diptera > Asilidae > Leptarthrus > Leptarthrus brevirostris. The sequence continues at coordinate 17,261,831 of OZ038373.1, forward strand.
GACACGGGAAAACCAACTAGCCCACCATTTTTTTACATGCTCTTTCGGATGGCATCAAAATCCTTGCAAAAAAAATTTCACTCAAAATCGACAAAAATCACTGGCCTATAGCCCATGCTTTTTTTGGTGAAAAAAATTTTTTGTTACGAAATCGAATGAAAGGGGTCTCATGCGAAAGAGGACGCCAAAATCAATTAGTTTGGAAGGTTTCACTGGAAAGTATCTCAATTTGACGGAACTGTTACGCTTTTTGTATCTCCTGGAAGCTGTTCGTTGATAAGTCATTTTTCATTCAATGCGCAATTTCCAGCCTGGAAAATTATCCCAATCCACAGTTTAGAGTATCTTCTTTTAAATGGCTCTGGAAATTTCACTGGAATTCATCGAATTAATTAAGTTTGAGCATTCTGAAAATTGACTGGAAATGAGGCCATTGTAACGGTTTTTCGTCATTTTAACATGTTTCCAGGGTCCAGGACACGGGAAAACCAACTAGCCCACCATTTTTTTACATGCTCTTTCGGATGGCATCAAAATCCTTGCAAAAAAAAATTTCACTCAAAATCGACAAAAATCACTGGCCTATAGCCCATGCTTTTTTTGGTGAAAAAAATTTTTTTTACGAAATCGAATGAAAGGGGTCTCATGCGAAAGAGGATGCCAAAATCAATTAGTTTGGAAGGTTTCACTGGAAAGTATCTCAATTTGACGGAACTGTTACGCTTTTTGTATCTCCTGGAAGCAGTTCGTTGATGAGTCATTTTTCATTCAATGCGCAATTTCCAGTCTGGAAAATTATCCCAATCCACAGTTTAGAGTATCTTCTTTTAAATGGCCCTGGAAATTTCACTGGAATTCATCGAATTAATTAAGTTTGAGCATTCTGAAAATTGACTGGAAATGAGGCCATTGTAACGGCTTTTCGTCATTTTAGCATGTTTCCAGGGTCCACGACACGGGAAAACCAACTAGCCCACCATTTTTTTACATGCTCTTTCGGATGGCATCAAAATCCTTGCAAAAAAAATTTCACTCAAAATCGACAAAAATCACTGGCCTATAGCGCATGCTTTTTTTGGTGAAAAAAATTTTTTATTACGAAATCGAATGAAAGGGGTCTCATGCGAAAGAGGACGTCAAAATCAATTAGTTTGGAAGGTTTCACTGGAAAGTATCTCAATTTGACGGAACTGTTACGCTTTTTGTATCTCCTGGAAGCAGTTCGTTGATGAGTCATTTTTCATTCAATGCGCAATTTCCAGCCTGGAAAATTATCCCAATCCACAGTTTAGAGTATCTTCTTTTAAATGGCTCTGGAAATTTCACTGGAATTCATCGAATTAATTAAGTTTGAGCATTCTGAAAATTGACTGGAAATGAGGCCATTGTAACGGTTTTTCGTCATTTTAACATGTTTCCAGGGTCCAGGACAAGGGAAAACCAACTAGCCCACCATTTTTTTACATGCTCTTTCGGATGGCATCAAAATCTTTGCAAAAAAAATTTCACTCAAAATCGACAAAAATCACTGGCCTATAGCCCATGCTTTTTTTGGTGAAAAAAATTTTTTGTTACGAAATCGAATGAAAGGGGTCTCATGCGAAAGAGGACGTCAAAATCAATTAGTTTGGAAGGTTTCACTGGAAAGTATCTCAATTTGACGGAACTGTTACGCTTTTTGTATCTCCTGGAAGCGGTTCGTTGATGAGTCATTTTTCATTCAATGCGCAATTTCCAGCCTGGAAAATTATCCCAATCCACAGTTTAGAGTATCTTCTTTTAAATGGCTCTGGAAATTTCACTGGAATTCATCGAATTAATTAAGTTTGAGCATTCTGAAAATTGACTGGAAATGAGGCCATTGTAACGGTTTTTCGTCATTTTAACATGTTTCCAGGGTCCAGGACAAGGGAAAACCAACTAGCCCACCATTTTTTTACATGCTCTTTCGGATGGCATCAAAATCTTTGCAAAAAAAATTTCACTCAAAATCGACAAAAATCACTGGCCTATAGCCCATGCTTTTTTTGGTGAAAAAAATTTTTTGTTACGAAATCGAATGAAAGGGGTCTCATGCGAAAGAGGACGTCAAAATCAATTAGTTTGGAAGGTTTCACTGGAAAGTATCTCAATTTGACGGAACTGTTACGCTTTTTGTATCTCCTGGAAGCGGTTCGTTGATGAGTCATTTTTCATTCAATGCGCAATTTCCAGCCTGGAAAATTATCCCAATCCACAGTTTAGAGTATCTTCTTTTAAATGGCCCTGGAAATTTCACTAGAATTCATCGAATTAATTAAGTTTGAGCATTCTGAAAATTGACTGGAAATGAGGCCATTGTAACGGCTTTTCGTCATTTTAACATGTTTCCAGGGTCCAGGACACGGGAAAACCAACTAGCGCACCATTTTTTTACATGCTCTTTCGGATGGCAGCAAAATCTTTGCAAAAAAATTTCACTCAAAATCGACAAAAATCACTGGCCTATAGCCCATGCTTTTTTTGGTGAAAAAAATTTTTTGTTACGAAATCGAATGAAAGGGGTCTCATGCGAAAGAGGACGTCAAAATCAATTAGTTTGGAAGGTTTCACTGGAAAGTATCTCAATTTGACGGAACTGTTACGCTTTTTGTATCTCCTGGAAGCAGTTCGTTGATGAGTCATTTTTCATTCAATGCGCAATTTCCAGCCTGGAAAATTATCCCAATCCACAGTTTGGAGTATCTTCTTTTAAATGGCCCTGGAAATTTCACTGGAATTCATCGAATTAATTAAGTTTGAGCATTCTGAAAATTGACTGGAAATGAGGCCATTGTAACGGTTTTTCGTCATTTTAACATGTTTCCAGGGTCCAGGACAAGGGAAAACCAACTAGCCCACCATTTTTTTACATGCTCTTTCGGATGGCATCAAAATCCTTGCAAAAAAAATTTCACTCAAAATCGACAAAAATCACTGGCCTATAGCCCATGCTTTTTTTGGTGAAAAAAATTTTTTTTTACGAAATCGAATGAAAGGGGTCTCATGCGAAAGAGGACGTCAAAATCAATTAGTTTGGAAGGTTTCACTGGAAAGTATCTCAATTTGACGGAACTGTTACGCTTTTTGTATCTCCTGGAAGCAGTTCGTTGATGAGTCATTTTTCATTCAATGCGCAATTTCCAGCCTGGAAAATTATCCCAATCCACAGTTTAGAGTATCTTCCTTTAAATGGCCCTGGAAATTTCACTGGAATTCATCGAATTAATTAAGTTTGAGCATTCTGAAAATTGACTGGAAATGAGGCCATTGTAACGGCTTTTCGTCATTTTAACATGTTTCCAGGGTCCAGGACACGGGAAAACCAACTAGCGCACCATTTTTTTACATGCTCTTTCGGATGGCATCAAAATCTTTGCAAAAAAAATTTCACTCAAAATCGACAAAAATCACTGGCCTATAGCCCATGCTTTTTTTGGTGAAAAAAATTTTTTGTTACGAAATCGAATGAAAGGGGTCTCATGCGAAAGAGGACGTCAAAATCAATTAGTTTGGAAGGTTTCACTGGAAAGTATCTCAATTTGACGGAACTGTTAAGCTTTTTGTATATCCTGGAAGCAGTTCGTTGATGAGTCATTTTTCATTCAATGCGCAATTTCCAGCCTGGAAAATTATCCCAATCCACAGTTTAGAGTATCTTCTTTTAAATGGCCCTGGAAATTTCACTGGAATTCATCGAATTAATTAAGTTTGAGCATTCTGAAAATTGACTGGAAATGAGGCCATTGTAACGGCTTTTCGTCATTTTAACATGTTTCCAGGGTCCAGGACACGGGAAAACCAACTAGCCCACCATTTTTTTACATGCTCTTTCGGATGGCATCAAAATCTTTGCAAAAAATATTTCACTCAAAATCGACAAAAATCACTGGCCTATATATAGCCCATGCCTTTTTTGGTGAAAAAAATTTTTTGTTACGAAATCGAATGAAAGGGGTCTCATGCGAAAGAGGACGTCAAAATCAATTAGTTTGGAAGGTTTCACTGGAAAGTATCTCAATTTGACGGAACTGTTACGCTTTTTGTATCTCCTGGAAGCAGTGCGTTGATGAGTAATTTTTCATTCAATGCGCAATTTCCAGCCTGGAAAATTATCCCAATCCACAGTTTAGAGTATCTTCTTTTAAATGGCCCTGGAAATTTCAGTGGAATTCATCGAATTAATTAAGTTTGAGCATTCTGAAAATTGACTGGAAATGAGGCCATTGTAACGGCTTTTCGTCATTTTAGCATGTTTCCAGGGTCCACGACACGGGAAAACCAACTAGCGCACCATTTTTTTACATGCTCTTTCGGATGGCATCAAAATCTTTGCAAAAAAAATTTCACTCAAAATCGACAAAAATCACTGGCCTATAGCCCATGCTTTTTTTGGTGAAAAAAATTTTTTGTTACGAAATCGAATGAAAGGGGTCTCATGCGAAAGAGGACGTCAAAATCAATTAGTTTGGAAGGTTTCACTGGAAAGTATCTCAATTTGACGGAACTGTTACGCTTTTTGTATCTCCTGGAAGCAGTTCGTTGATGAGTCATTTTTCATTCAATGCGCAATTTCCAGCCTGGAAAATTATCCCAATCCACAGTTTAGAGTATCTTCTTTTAAATGGCCCTGGAAATTTCACTGGAATTCATCGAATTAATTAAGTTTGAGCATTCTGAAAATTGACTGGAAATGAGGCCATTGTAACGGCTTTTCGTCATTTTAACATGTTTCCAGGGTCCAGGACACGGGAAAACCAACTAGCGCACCATTTTTTTACATGCTCTTTCGGATGGCATCAAAATCTTTGCAAAAAAAATTTCACTCAAAATCGACAAAAATCACTGGCCTATATATAGCCCATGCTTTTTTTGGTGAAAAAAATTTTTTGTTACGAAATCGAATGAAAGGGGTCTCATGCGAAAGAGGACGTCAAAATCAATTAGTTTGGAAGGTTTCACTGGAAAGTATCTCAATTTGACGGAACTGTTAAGCTTTTTGTATATCCTGGAAGCAGTTCGTTGATGAGTCATTTTTCATTCAATGCGCAATTTCCAGCCTGGAAAATTATCCCAATCCACAGTTTAGAGTATCTTCTTTTAAATGGCCCTGGAAATTTCACTGGAATTCATCAAATTAATTAAGTTTGAGCATTCTGAAAATTGACTGGAAATGAGGCCATTGTAACGGCTTTTCGTCATTTTAACATGCTTCCAGGGTCCAGGACACGGGAAAACCAACTAGCGCACCATTTTTTTACATGCTCTTTCGGATGGCATCAAAATCTTTGCAAAAAAAATTTCACTCAAAATCGACAAAAATCACTGGCCTATATATAGCCCATGCTTTTTTTGGTGAAAAAAATTTTTTGTTACGAAATCGAATGAAAGGGGTCTCATGCGAAAGAGGACGTCAAAATCAATTAGTTTGGAAGGTTTCACTGGAAAGTATCTCAATTTGACGGAACTGTTACGCTTTTTGTATCTCCTGGAAGCAGTTCGTTGATGAGTCATTTTTCATTCAATGCGCAATTTCCAGCCTGGAAAATTATCCCAATCCACAGTTTAGAGTATCTTCTTTTAAATGGCTCTGGAAATTTCACTGGAATTCATCGAATTAATTAAGTTTGAGCATTCTGAAAATTGACTGGAAATGAGGCCATTGTAACGGTTTTTCGTCATTTTAACATGTTTCCAGGGTCCAGGACAAGGGAAAACCAACTAGCCCACCATTTTTTTACATGCTCTTTCGGATGGCATCAAAATCTTTGCAAAAAAAATTTCACTCAAAATCGACAAAAATCACTGGCCTATAGCCCATGCTTTTTTTGGTGAAAAAAATTTTTTGTTACGAAATCGAATGAAAGGGGTCTCATGCGAAAGAGGACGTCAAAATCAATTAGTTTGGAAGGTTTCACTGGAAAGTATCTCAATTTGACGGAACTGTTACGCTTTTTGTATCTCCTGGAAGCAGTTCGTTGATGAGTCATTTTTCATTCAATGCGCAATTTGCAGCCTGGAAAATTATCCCAATCCACAGTTTAGAGTATCTTCTTTTAAATGGCCCTGGAAATTTCACTGGAATTCATCGAATTAATTAAGTTTGAGCATTCTGAAAATTGACTTGAAATGAGGCCATTGTAACGGTTTTTCGTCATTTTAACATGTTTCCAGGGTCCAGGACAAGGGAAAACCAACTAGCCCACCATTTTTTTACATGCTCTTTCGGATGGCATCAAAATCTTTGCAAAAAAAATTTCACTCAAAATCGACAAAAATCACTGGCCTATAGCCCATGCTTTTTTTGGTGAAAAAAATTTTTTGTTACGAAATCGAATGAAAGGGGTCTCATGCGAAAAAGGACGCCAAAATTAATTAGTTTGGAAGGTTTCACTGGAAAGTATCTCAATTTGACGGAACTGTTACGCTTTTTGTATCTCCTGGAAGCAGTTCGTTGATGAGTCATTTTTCATTCAATGCGCAATTTCCAGCCTGGAAAATTATCCCAATCCACAGTTTAGAGTATCTTCTTTTAAATGGCCCTGGAAATTTCACTGGAATTCATCGAATTAATTAAGTTTGAGCATTCTGAAAATTGACTGGAAATGAGGCCATTGTAACGGTTTTTCGTCATTTTAACATGTTTCCAGGGTCCAGAACACGGGAAAACCAACTAGCCCACCATTTTTTTACATGCTCTTTCGGATGGCATCAAAATCTTTGCAAAAAATATTTCACTCAAAATCGACAAAAATCACTGGCCTGCCCATGCTTTTTTTGGTAAAAAAAATTTTTTTTTACGAAATCGAATGAAAGGGGTCTCATGCGAAAGAGGACGCCAAGATCAATTAGTTTGGAAGGTTTCACTGGAAAGTATCTCAATTTGACGGAACTGTTACGCTTTTTGTATCTCCTGGAAGCAGTTCGTTGATGAGTCATTTTTCATTCAATGCGCAATTTCCAGCCTGGAAAATTATCCCAATCCACAGTTTAGAGTATCTTCTTTTAAATGGCCCTGGAAATTTCACTGGAATTCATCGAATTAATTAAGTTTGAGCATTCTGAAAATTGACTGGAAATGAGGCCATTGTAACGGTTTTTCGTCATTTTAACATGTTTCCAGGGTCCAGGACACGGAAAAACCAACTAGCCCACCATTTTTTTACATGCTCTTTCGGATGGCATCAAAATCCTTGCAAAAAAAATTTCACTCAAAATCGACAAAAATCATGCCCATGCTTTTTTTGGTAAAAAAAAATTTTTTTTACGAAATCGAATGAAAGGGGTCTCATGCGAAAGAGGACGTCAAAATCAATTAGTTTGGAAGGTTTCACTGGAAAGTATCTCAATTTGACGGAACTGTTACGCTTTTTGTATCTCCTGGAAGCAGTTCGTTGATGAGTCATTTTTCATTCAATGCGCAATTTCCAGTCTGGAAAATTATCCCAATCCACAGTTTAGAGTATCTTCTTTTAAATGGCCCTGGAAATTTCACTGGAATTCATCGAATTAATTAAGTTTGAGCATTCTGAAAATTGACTGGAAATGAGGCCATTGTAACGGTTTTTCGTCATTTAAACATGTTTCCAGGTCCAGGACACGGGAAAACCAACTAGCCCACCATTTTTTTACATGCTCTTTCGGATGGCATCAAAATCCTTGCAAAAAAAATTTCACTCAAAATCGACAAAAATCACTGGCCTATAGCCCATGCTTTTTTTGGTGAAAAAAATTTTTTGTTACGAAATCGAATGAAAGGGGTCTCATGCGAAAGAGGACGTCAAAATCAATTAGTTTGGAAGGTTTCACTGGAAAGTATCTCAATTTGACGGAACTGTTACGCTTTTTGTATCTCCTGGAAGCAGTTCGTTGATGAGTCATTTTTCATTCAATGCGCAATTTCCAGCCTGGAAAATTATCCCAATCCACAGTTTAGAGTATCTTCTTTTAAATGGCCCTGGAAATTTCACTGGAATTCATCGAATTAATTAAGTTTGAGCATTCTGAAAATTGACTGGAAATGACGCCATTGTAACGGATTTTCGTCATTTTAACATGTTTCCAGGGTCCAGGACACGGGAAAACCAACTAGCCCACCATTATTTTACATGCTCTTTCGGATGGCATCAAAATCTTTGCAAAAAATATTTCACTCAAAATCGACAAAAATCACTGGCCTATATATAGCCCATGCTTTTTTTGGTGAAAAAATTTTTTGTTACGAAATTGAATGAAAGGGGTCTCATGCGAAAGAGGACGTCAAAATCAATTAGTTTGGAAGGTTTCACTGGAAAGTATCTCAATTTGACGGAACTGGAACGCTTTTTGTATCTCCTGGAAGCGGTTCGTTGATGAGTCATTTTTCATTCAATGCGCAATTTCCAGCCTGGAAAATTATCCCAATCCACAGTTTAGAGTATCTTCTTTTAAATGGCCCTGGAAATTTCACTGGAATTCATCGAATTAATTAAGTTTGAGCATTCTGAAAATTGACTGGAAATGAGGCCATTGTAACGGTTTTTCGTCATTTTAACATGTTTCCAGGGTCCAGGACACGGGAAAACCAACTAGCCCACCATTTTTTTACATGCTCTTTCGGATGGCATCAAAATCCTTGCAAAAAAAAATTTCACTCAAAATCGACAAAAATCACTGCCATGCTTTTTTTGGTGAAAAAAATTTTTTTTTACGAAATCGAATGAAAGGGGTCTCATGCGAAAGAGGACGCCAAGATCAATTAGTTTGGAAGGTTTCACTGGAAAGTATCTCAATTTGACGGAACTGGAACGCTTTTTGTATCTCCTGGAAGCGGTTCGTTGATGAGTCATTTTTCATTCAATGCGCAATTTCCAGCCTGGAAAATTATCCCAATCCACAGTTTAGAGTATCTTCTTTTAAATGGCCCTGGAAATTTCACTGGAATTCATCGAATTAATTAAGTTTGAGCATTCTGAAAATTGACTGGAAATGAGGCCATTGTAACGGCATTTCGTCATTTTAACATGTTTCCAGGGTCCAGGACACGGGAAAACCAACTAGCCCACCATTTTTTTACATGCTCTTTCGGATGGCATCAAAATCCTTGCAAAAAAAAATTTCACTCAAAATCGACAAAAATCACTGGCCTATAGCCCATGCTTTTTTTGGTGAAAAAAATTTTTTTTACGAAATCGAATGAAAGGGGTCTCATGCGAAAGAGGATGCCAAAATCAATTAGTTTGGAAGGTTTCACTGGAAAGTATCTCAATTTGACGGAACTGTTACGCTTTTTGTATCTCCTGGAAGCAGTTCGTTGATGAGTCATTTTTCATTCAATGCGCAATTTCCAGCCTGGAAAATTATCCCAATCCACAGTTTAGAGTATCTTCTTTTAAATGGCCCTGGAAATTTCACTGGAATTCATCGAATTAATTAAGTTTGAGCATTCTGAAAATTGACTGGAAATGAGGCCATTGTAACGGTTTTTCGTCATTTTAACATGTTTCCAGGGTCCAGGACACGGGAAAACCAACTAGCCCACCATTTTTTTACATGCTCTTTCGGATGGCATCAAAATCCTTGCAAAAAAAAATTTCACTCAAAATCGACAAAAATCACTGCCATGCTTTTTTTGGTGAAAAAAATTTTTTTTTACGAAATCGAATGAAAGGGGTCTCATGCGAAAGAGGACGCCAAGATCAATTAGTTTGGAAGGTTTCACTGGAAAGTATCTCAATTTGACGGAACTGGAACGCTTTTTGTATCTCCTGGAAGCGGTTCGTTGATGAGTCATTTTTCATTCAATGCGCAATTTCCAGCCTGGAAAATTATCCCAATCCACAGTTTAGAGTATCTTCTTTTAAATGGCCCTGGAAATTTCACTGGAATTCATCGAATTAATTAAGTTTGAGCATTCTGAAAATTGACTGGAAATGAGGCCATTGTAACGGCATTTCGTCATTTTAACATGTTTCCAGGGTCCAGGACACGGGAAAACCAACTAGCCCACCATTTTTTTACATGCTCTTTCGGATGGCATCAAAATCCTTGCAAAAAAAAATTTCACTCAAAATCGACAAAAATCACTGGCCTATAGCCCATGCTTTTTTTGGTGAAAAAAATTTTTTTTACGAAATCGAATGAAAGGGGTCTCATGCGAAAGAGGATGCCAAAATCAATTAGTTTGGAAGGTTTCACTGGAAAGTATCTCAATTTGACGGAACTGTTACGCTTTTTGTATCTCCTGGAAGCAGTTCGTTGATGAGTCATTTTTCATTCAATGCGCAATTTCCAGTCTGGAAAATTATCCCAATCCACAGTTTAGAGTATCTTCTTTTAAATGGCCCTGGAAATTTCACTGGAATTCATCGAATTAATTAAGTTTGAGCATTCTGAAAATTGACTGGAAATGAGGCCATTGTAACGGTTTTTCGTCATTTTAACATGTTTCCAGGGTCCAGGACACGGGAAAACCAACTAGCCCACCATTTTTTTACATGCTCTTTCGGATGGCATCAAAATCTTTGCAAAAAAAATTTCATTCAAAATCGACAAAAATCACTGGCCTATAGCCCATGCTTTTTTTGGTGAAAAAAATTTTTTATTACGAAATCGAATGAAAGGGGTCTCATGCGAAAGAGGACGTCAAAATCAATTAGTTTGGAAGGTTTCACTGGAAAGTATCTCAATTTGACGGAACTGTTACGCTTTTTGTATCTCCTGGAAGCAGTTCGTTGATGAGTCATTTTTCATTCAATGCGCAATTTCCAGCCTGGAAAATTATCCCAATCCACAGTTTAGAGTATCTTCTTTTAAATGGCCCTGGAAATTTCACTGGAATTCATCGAATTAATTAAGTTTGAGCATTCTGAAAATTGACTGGAAATGAGGCCATTGTAACGGCTTTTCGTCATTTTAACATGTTTCCAGGGTCCAGGACAAGGGAAAACCAACTAGCCCACCATTTTTTTACATGCTCTTTCGGATGGCATCAAAATCCTTGCAAAAAAAATTTCACTCAAAATCGACAAAAATCACTGGCCTATAGCCCATGCTTTTTTTGGTGAAAAAAATTTTTTGTTACGAAATCGAATGAAAGGGGTCTCATGCGAAAGAGGACGCCAAAATCAATTAGTTTGGAAGGTTTCACTGGAAAGTATCTCAATTTGACGGAACTGTTACGCTTTTTGTATCTCCTGGAAGCAGTTCGTTGATAAGTCATTTTTCATTCAATGCGCAATTTCCAGCCTGGAAAATTATCCCAATCCACAGTTTAGAGTATCTTCTTTTAAATGGCTCTGGAAATTTCACTGGAATTCATCGAATTAATTAAGTTTGAGCATTCTGAAAATTGACTGGAAATGAGGCCATTGTAACGGTTTTTCGTCATTTTAACATGTTTCCAGGGTCCAGGACAAGGGAAAACCAACTAGCCCACCATTTTTTTACATGCTCTTTCGGATGGCATCAAAATCTTTGCAAAAAAAATTTCACTCAAAATCGACAAAAATCACTGGCCTATAGCCCATGCTTTTTTTGGTGAAAAAAATTTTTTATTACGAAATCGAATGAAAGGGGTCTCATGCGAAAGAGGACGTCAAAATCAATTAGTTTGGAAGGTTTCACTGGAAAGTATCTCAATTTGACGGAACTGTTACGCTTTTTGTATCTCCTGGAAGCAGTTCGTTGATGAGTCATTTTTCATTCAATGCGCAATTTCCAGCCTGGAAAATTATCCCAATCCACAGTTTAGAGTATCTTCTTTTAAATGGCTCTGGAAATTTCACTGGAATTCATCGAATTAATTAAGTTTGAGCATTCTGAAAATTGACTGGAAATGAGGCCATTGTAACGGTTTTTCGTCATTTTAACATGTTTCCAGGGTCCAGGACAAGGGAAAACCAACTAGCCCACCATTTTTTTACATGCTCTTTCGGATGGCATCAAAATCTTTGCAAAAAAATTTCACTCAAAATCGACAAAAATCACTGGCCTATAGCCCATGCTTTTTTTGGTGAAAAAAATTTTTTGTTACGAAATCGAATGAAAGGGGTCTCATGCGAAAGAGGACGTCAAAATCAATTAGTTTGGAAGGTTTCACTGGAAAGTATCTCAATTTGACGGAACTGTTACGCTTTTTGTATCTCCTGGAAGCAGTTCGTTGATGAGTCATTTTTCATTCAATGCGCAATTTCCAGCCTGGAAAATTATCCCAATCCACAGTTTAGAGTATCTTCTTTTAAATGGCTCTGGAAATTTCACTGGAATTCATCGAATTAATTAAGTTTGAGCATTCTGAAAATTGACTGGAAATGAGGCCATTGTAACGGCTTTTCGTCATTTTAACATGTTTCCAGGGTCCAGGACAAGGGAAAACCAACTAGCCCACCATTTTTTTACATGCTCCTTCGGATAGCATCAAAATCCTTGCAAAAAAAATTTCACTCAAAATCGACAAAAATCACTGGCCTATAGCCCATGCTTTTTTTGGTGAAAAAAATTTTTTGTTACGAAATCGAATGAAAGGGGTCTCATGCGAAAGAGGACGCCAAAATCAATTAGTTTGGAAGGTTTCACTGGAAAGTATCTCAATTTGACGGAACTGTTACGCTTTTTGTATCTCCTGGAAGCAGTTCGTTGATGAGTCATTTTTCATTCAATGCGCAATTTCCAGCCTGGAAAATTATCCCAATCCACAGTTTAGAGTATCTTCTTTTAAATGGCTCTGGAAATTTCACTGGAATTCATCGAATTAATTAAGTTTGAGCATTCTGAAAATTGACTGGAAATGAGGCCATTGTAACGGTTTTTCGTCATTTTAACATGTTTCCAGGGTCCAGGAAAAGGGAAAACCAACTAGCCCACCATTTTTTTACATGCTCTTTCGGATGGCATCAAAATCTTTGCAAAAAAATTTCACTCAAAATCGACAAAAATCACTGGCCTATAGCCCATGCTTTTTTTGGTGAAAAAAATTTTTTGTTACGAAATCGAATGAAAGGGGTCTCATGCGAAAGAGGACGTCAAAATCAATTAGTTTGGAAGGTTTCACTGGAAAGTATCTCAATTTGACGGAACTGTTACGCTTTTTGTATCTCCTGGAAGCAGTTCGTTGATGAGTCATTTTTCATTCAATGCGCAATTTCCAGCCTGGAAAATTATCCCAATCCACAGTTTAGAGTATCTTCTTTTAAATGGCCCTGGAAATTTCACTAGAATTCATCGAATTAATTAAGTTTGAGCATTCTGAAAATTGACTGGAAATGAGGCCATTGTAACGGCTTTTCGTCATTTTAACATGTTTCCAGGGTCCAGGACACGGGAAAACCAACTAGCGCACCATTTTTTACATGCTCTTTCGGATGGCATCAAAATCCTTGCAAAAAAAATTTCACTCAAAATCGACAAAAATCACTGGCCTATAGCCCATGCTTTTTTTGGTGAAAAAAATTTTTTGTTACGAAATCGAATGAAAGGGGTCTCATGCGAAAGAGGACGTCAAAATCAATTAGTTTGGAAGGTTTCACTGGAAAGTATCTCAATTTGACGGAACTGTTACGCTTTTTGTATCTCCTGGAAGCAGTTCGTTGATGAGTCATTTTTCATTCAATGCGCAATTTCCAGCCTGGAAAATTATCCCAATCCACAGTTTAGAGTATCTTCTTTTAAATGGCCCTGGAAATTTCACTAGAATTCATCGAATTAATTAAGTTTGAGCATTCTGAAAATTGACTGGAAATGAGGCCATTGTAACGGCTTTTCGTCATTTTAACATGTTTCCAGGGTCCAGGACACGGGAAAACCAACTAGCGCACCATTTTTTTACATGCTCTTTCGGATGGCAGCAAAATCTTTGCAAAAAAATTTCACTCAAAATCGACAAAAATCACTGGCCTATAGCCCATGCTTTTTTTGGTGAAAAAAATTTTTTGTTACGAAATCGAATGAAAGGGGTCTCATGCGAAAGAGGACGTCAAAATCAATTAGTTTGGAAGGTTTCACTGGAAAGTATCTCAATTTGACGGAACTGTTACGCTTTTTGTATCTCCTGGAAGCAGTTCGTTGATGAGTCATTTTTCATTCAATGCGCAATTTCCAGCCTGGAAAATTATCCCAATCCACAGTTTAGAGTATCTTCTTTTAAATGGCCCTGGAAATTTCACTAGAATTCATCGAATTAATTAAGTTTGAGCATTCTGAAAATTGACTGGAAATGAGGCCATTGTAACGGCTTTTCGTCATTTTAACATGTTTCCAGGGTCCAGGACACGGGAAAACCAACTAGCGCACCATTTTTTTACATGCTCTTTCGGATGGCAGCAAAATCTTTGCAAAAAAATTTCACTCAAAATCGACAAAAATCACTGGCCTATAGCCCATGCTTTTTTTGGTGAAAAAAATTTTTTGTTACGAAATCGAATGAAAGGGGTCTCATGCGAAAGAGGACGCCAAAATCAATTAGTTTGGAAGGTTTCACTGGAAAGTATCTCAATTTGACGGAACTGTTACGCTTTTTGTATCTCCTGGAAGCAGTTCGTTGATGAGTCATTTTTCATTCAATGCGCAATTTCCAGCCTGGAAAATTATCCCAATCCACAGTTTAGAGTATCTTCTTTTAAATGGCCCTGGAAATTTCACTGGAATTCATCGAATTAATTAAGTTTGAGCATTCTGAAAATTGACTGGAAATGAGGCCATTGTAACGGCTTTTCGTCATTTTAACATGTTTCCAGGGTCCAGGACAAGGGAAAACCAACTAGCCCACCATTTTTTTACATGCTCTTTCGGATGGCATCAAAATCCTTGCAAAAAAAATTTCACTCAAAATCGACAAAAATCACTGGCCTATAGCCCATGCTTTTTTTGGTGAAAAAAATTTTTTGTTACGAAATCGAATGAAAGGGGTCTCATGCGAAAGAGGACGCCAAAATCAATTAGTTTGGAAGGTTTCACTGGAAAGTATCTCAATTTGACGGAACTGTTACGCTTTTTGTATCTCCTGGAAGCAGTTCGTTGATGAGTCATTTTTCATTCAATGCGCAATTTCCAGCCTGGAAAATTATCCCAATCCACAGTTTAGAGTATCTTCTTTTAAATGGCTCTGGAAATTTCACTGGAATTCATCGAATTAATTAAGTTTGAGCATTCTGAAAATTGACTGGAAATGAGGCCATTGTAACGGTTTTTCGTCATTTTAACATGTTTCCAGGGTCCAGGACAAGGGAAAACCAACTAGCCCACCATTTTTTTACATGCTCTTTCGGATGGCATCAAAATCTTTGCAAAAAAATTTCACTCAAAATCGACAAAAATCACTGGCCTATAGCCCATGCTTTTTTTGGTGAAAAAAATTTTTTGTTACGAAATCGAATGAAAGGGGTCTCATGCGAAAGAGGACGTCAAAATCAATTAGTTTGGAAGGTTTCACTGGAAAGTATCTCAATTTGACGGAACTGTTACGCTTTTTGTATCTCCTGGAAGCAGTTCGTTGATGAGTCATTTTTCATTCAATGCGCAATTTCCAGCCTGGAAAATTATCCCAATCCACAGTTTAGAGTATCTTCTTTTAAATGGCCCTGGAAATTTCACTAGAATTCATCGAATTAATTAAGTTTGAGCATTCTGAAAATTGACTGGAAATGAGGCCATTGTAACGGCTTTTCGTCATTTTAACATGTTTCCAGGGTCCAGGACACGGGAAAACCAACTAGCGCACCATTTTTTTACATGCTCTTTCGGATGGCATCAAAATCCTTGCAAAAAAAATTTCACTCAAAATCGACAAAAATCACTGGCCTATAGCCCATGCTTTTTTTGGTGAAAAAAATTTTTTGTTACGAAATCGAATGAAAGGGGTCTCATGCGAAAGAGGACGTCAAAATCAATTAGTTTGGAAGGTTTCACTGGAAAGTATCTCAATTTGACGGAACTGTTACGCTTTTTGTATCTCCTGGAAGCAGTTCGTTGATGAGTCATTTTTCATTCAATGCGCAATTTCCAGCCTGGAAAATTATCCCAATCCACAGTTTAGAGTATCTTCTTTTAAATGGCTCTGGAAATTTCACTGGAATTCATCGAATTAATTAAGTTTGAGCATTCTGAAAATTGACTGGAAATGAGGCCATTGTAACGGCTTTTCGTCATTTTAACATGTTTCCAGGGTCCAGGACAAGGGAAAACCAACTAGCCCACCATTTTTTGACATGCTCTTTCGGATGGCATCAAAATCCTTGCAAAAAAAATTTCACTCAAAATCGACAAAAATCACTGGCCTATAGCCCATGCTTTTTTTGGTGAAAAAAATTTTTTGTTACGAAATCGAATGAAAGGGGTCTCATGCGAAAGAGGACGCCAAAATCAATTAGTTTGGAAGGTTTCACTGGAAAGTATCTCAATTTGACGGAACTGTTACGCTTTTTGTATCTCCTGGAAGCAGTTCGTTGATGAGTCATTTTTCATTCAATGCGCAATTTCCAGCCTGGAAAATTATCCCAATCCACAGTTTAGAGTATCTTCTTTTAAATGGCTCTGGAAATTTCACTGGAATTCATCGAATTAATTAAGTTTGAGCATTCTGAAAATTGACTGGAAATGAGGCCATTGTAACGGTTTTTCGTCATTTTAACATGTTTCCAGGGTCCAGGACAAGGGAAAACCAACTAGCCCACCATTTTTTTACATGCTCTTTCGGATGGCATCAAAATCTTTGCAAAAAAATTTCACTCAAAATCGACAAAAATCACTGGCCTATAGCCCATGCTTTTTTTGGTGAAAAAAATTTTTTGTTACGAAATCGAATGAAAGGGGTCTCATGCGAAAGAGGACGTCAAAATCAATTAGTTTGGAAGGTTTCACTGGAAAGTATCTCAATTTGACGGAACTGTTACGCTTTTTGTATCTCCTGGAAGCGGTTCGTTGATGAGTCATTTTTCATTCAATGCGCAATTTCCAGCCTGGCAAATTATCCCAATCCACAGTTTAGAGTATCTTCTTTTAAATGGCCCTGGAAATTTCACTGGAATTCATCGAATTAATTAAGTTTGAGCATTCTGAAAATTGACTGGAAATGAGGCCATTGTAACGGCTTTTCGTCATTTTAACATGTTTCCAGGGTCCAGGACACGGGAAAACCAACTAGCGCACCATTTTTTTACATGCTCTTTCGGATGGCAGCAAAATCTTTGCAAAAAAATTTCACTCAAAATCGACAAAAATCACTGGCCTATAGCCCATGCTTTTTTTGGTGAAAAAAATTTTTTGTTACGAAATCGAATGAAAGGGGTCTCATGCGAAAGAGGACGTCAAAATCAATTAGTTTGGAAGGTTTCACTGGAAAGTATCTCAATTTGACGGAACTGTTACGCTTTTTGTATCTCCTGGAAGCAGTTCGTTGATGAGTCATTTTTCATTCAAAGCGCAATTTCCAGCCTGGAAAATTATCCCAATCCACAGTTTGGAGTATCTTCTTTTAAATGGCCCTGGAAATTTCACTGGAATTCATCGAATTAATTAAGTTTGAGCATTCTGAAAATTGACTGGAAATGAGGCCATTGTAACGGTTTTTCGTCATTTTAACATGTTTCCAGGGTCCAGGACAAGGGAAAACCAACTAGCCCACCATTTTTTTACATGCTCTTTCGGATGGCATCAAAATCCTTGCAAAAAAAATTTCACTCAAAATCGACAAAAATCACTGGCCTATAAGCCCATGCTTTTTTTGGTGAAAAAAATTTTTTTTTACGAAATCGAATGAAAGGGGTCTCATGCGAAAGAGGACGTCAAAATCAATTAGTTTGGAAGGTTTCACTGGAAAGTATCTCAATTTGACGGAACTGTTACGCTTTTTGTATCTCCTGGAAGCAGTTCGTTGATGAGTCATTTTTCATTCAATGCGCAATTTCCAGCCTGGAAAATTATCCCAATCCACAGTTTAGAGTATCTTCTTTTAAATGGCCCTGGAAATTTCACTGGAATTCATCGAATTAATTAAGTTTGAGCATTCTGAAAATTGACTGGAAATGAGGCCATTGTAACGGTTTTTCGTCATTTTAACATGTTTCCAGGGTCCAGGACAAGGGAAAACCAACTAGCCCACCATTTTTTTACATGCTCTTTCGGATGGCATCAAAATCCTTGCAAAAAAAATTTCACTCAAAATCGACAAAAATCACTGGCCTATAGCCCATGCTTTTTTTGGTGAAAAAAATTTTTTGTTACGAAATCGAATGAAAGGGGTCTCATGCGAAAGAGGACGTCAAAATCAATTAGTTTGGAAGGTTTCACTGGAAAGTATCTCAATTTGACGGAACTGTTACGCTTTTTGTATCTCCTGGAAGCGGTTCGTTGATGAGTCATTTTTCATTCAATGCGCAATTTCCAGCCTGGCAAATTATCCCAATCCACAGTTTAGAGTATCTTCTTTTAAATGGCCCTGGAAATTTCACTGGAATTCATCGAATTAATTAAGTTTGAGCATTCTGAAAATTGACTGGAAATGAGGCCATTGTAACGGCTTTTCGTCATTTTAACATGTTTCCAGGGTCCAGGACACGGGAAAACCAACTAGCGCACCATTTTTTTACATGCTCTTTCGGATGGCAGCAAAATCTTTGCAAAAAAATTTCACTCAAAATCGACAAAAATCACTGGCCTATAGCCCATGCTTTTTTTGGTGAAAAAAATTTTTTGTTACGAAATCGAATGAAAGGGGTCTCATGCGAAAGAGGACGTCAAAATCAATTAGTTTGGAAGGTTTCACTGGAAAGTATCTCAATTTGACGGAACTGTTACGCTTTTTGTATCTCCTGGAAGCAGTTCGTTGATGAGTCATTTTTCATTCAAAGCGCAATTTCCAGCCTGGAAAATTATCCCAATCCACAGTTTGGAGTATCTTCTTTTAAATGGCCCTGGAAATTTCACTGGAATTCATCGAATTAATTAAGTTTGAGCATTCTGAAAATTGACTGGAAATGAGGCCATTGTAACGGTTTTTCGTCATTTTAACATGTTTCCAGGGTCCAGGACAAGGGAAAACCAACTAGCCCACCATTTTTTTACATGCTCTTTCGGATGGCATCAAAATCCTTGCAAAAAAAATTTCACTCAAAATCGACAAAAATCACTGGCCTATAAGCCCATGCTTTTTTTGGTGAAAAAAATTTTTTTTTACGAAATCGAATGAAAGGGGTCTCATGCGAAAGAGGACGTCAAAATCAATTAGTTTGGAAGGTTTCACTGGAAAGTATCTCAATTTGACGGAACTGTTACGCTTTTTGTATCTCCTGGAAGCAGTTCGTTGATGAGTCATTTTTCATTCAATGCGCAATTTCCAGCCTGGAAAATTATCCCAATCCACAGTTTAGAGTATCTTCTTTTAAATGGCCCTGGAAATTTCACTGGAATTCATCGAATTAATTAAGTTTGAGCATTCTGAAAATTGACTGGAAATGAGGCCATTGTAACGGTTTTTCGTCATTTTAACATGTTTCCAGGGTCCAGGACAAGGGAAAACCAACTAGCCCACCATTTTTTTACATGCTCTTTCGGATGGCATCAAAATCCTTGCAAAAAAAATTTCACTCAAAATCGACAAAAATCACTGGCCTATAAGCCCATGCTTTTTTTGGTGAAAAAAATTTTTTTTTACGAAATCGAATGAAAGGGGTCTCATGCGAAAGAGGACGTCAAAATCAATTAGTTTGGAAGGTTTCACTGGAAAGTATCTCAATTTGACGGAACTGTTACGCTTTTTGTATCTCCTGGAAGCAGTTCGTTGATGAGTCATTTTTCATTCAATGCGCAATTTCCAGCCTGGAAAATTATCCCAATCCACAGTTTAGAGTATCTTCTTTTAAATGGCTCTGGAAATTTCACTGGAATTCATCGAATTAATTAAGTTTGAGCATTCTGAAAATTGACTGGAAATGAGGCCATTGTAACGGTTTTTCGTCATTTTAACATGTTTCCAGGGTCCAGGACAAGGGAAAACCAACTAGCCCACCATTTTTTTACATGCTCTTTCGGATGGCATCAAAATCTTTGCAAAAAAATTTCACTCAAAATCGACAAAAATCACTGGCCTATAGCCCATGCTTTTTTTGGTGAAAAAAATTTTTTGTTACGAAATCGAATGAAAGGGGTCTCATGCGAAAGAGGACGTCAAAATCAATTAGTTTGGAAGGTTTCACTGGAAAGTATCTCAATTTGACGGAACTGTTACGCTTTTTGTATCTCCTGGAAGCGGTTCGTTGATGAGTCATTTTTCATTCAATGCGCAATTTCCAGCCTGGCAAATTATCCCAATCCACAGTTTAGAGTATCTTCTTTTAAATGGCCCTGGAAATTTCACTGGAATTCATCGAATTAATTAAGTTTGAGCATTCTGAAAATTGACTGGAAATGAGGCCATTGTAACGGCTTTTCGTCATTTTAACATGTTTCCAGGGTCCAGGACACGGGAAAACCAACTAGCGCACCATTTTTTTACATGCTCTTTCGGATGGCAGCAAAATCTTTGCAAAAAAATTTCACTCAAAATCGACAAAAATCACTGGCCTATAGCCCATGCTTTTTTTGGTGAAAAAAATTTTTTGTTACGAAATCGAATGAAAGGGGTCTCATGCGAAAGAGGACGTCAAAATCAATTAGTTTGGAAGGTTTCACTGGAAAGTATCTCAATTTGACGGAACTGTTACGCTTTTTGTATCTCCTGGAAGCAGTTCGTTGATGAGTCATTTTTCATTCAAAGCGCAATTTCCAGCCTGGAAAATTATCCCAATCCACAGTTTGGAGTATCTTCTTTTAAATGGCCCTGGAAATTTCACTGGAATTCATCGAATTAATTAAGTTTGAGCATTCTGAAAATTGACTGGAAATGAGGCCATTGTAACGGTTTTTCGTCATTTTAACATGTTTCCAGGGTCCAGGACAAGGGAAAACCAACTAGCCCACCATTTTTTTACATGCTCTTTCGGATGGCATCAAAATCCTTGCAAAAAAAATTTCACTCAAAATCGACAAAAATCACTGGCCTATAAGCCCATGCTTTTTTTGGTGAAAAAAATTTTTTTTTACGAAATCGAATGAAAGGGGTCTCATGCGAAAGAGGACGTCAAAATCAATTAGTTTGGAAGGTTTCACTGGAAAGTATCTCAATTTGACGGAACTGTTACGCTTTTTGTATCTCCTGGAAGCAGTTCGTTGATGAGTCATTTTTCATTCAATGCGCAATTTCCAGCCTGGAAAATTATCCCAATCCACAGTTTAGAGTATCTTCTTTTAAATGGCCCTGGAAATTTCACTGGAATTCATCGAATTAATTAAGTTTGAGCATTCTGAAAATTGACTGGAAATCAGGCCATTGTAACGGTTTTTCGTCATTTTAACATGTTTCCAGGGTCCAGGACACGGAAAAACCAACAAGCCCACCATTTTTTGACATGCTCTTTCGGATGGCATCAAAATCCTTGCAAAAAAAATTTCACTCAAAATCGACAAAAATCACTGGCCTATAGCCCATGCTTTTTTTGGTGAAAAAAATTTTTTTTTACGAAATCGAATGAAAGGGGTCTCATGCGAAAGAGGACGTCAAAATCAATTAGTTTGGAAGGTTTCACTGGAAAGTATCTCAATTTGACGGAACTGTTACGCTTTTTGTATCGCCTGGAAGCAGTTCGTTGATGAGTCATTTTTCATTCAATGCGCAATTTCCAGCCTGGAAAATTATCCCAATCCACAGTTTAGAGTATCTTCTTTTAAATGGCTCTGGAAATGTCACTGGAATTCATCGAATTAATTAAGTTTGAGCATTCTGAAAATTGACTGGAAATGAGGCCATTGTAACGGTTTTTCGTCATTTTAACATGTTTCCAGGGTCCAGGACAAGGGAAAACCAACTAGCCCACCATTTTTTTACATGCTCTTTCGGATGGCATCAAAATCTTTGCAAAAAAATTTCACTCAAAATCGACAAAAATCACTGGCCTATAGCCCATGCTTTTTTTGGTGAAAAAAATTTTTTGTTACGAAATCGAATGAAAGGGGTCTCATGGGAAAGAGGACGTCAAAATCAATTAGTTTGGAAGGTTTCACTGGAAAGTATCTCAATTTGACGGAACTGTTACGCTTTTTGTATCTCCTGGAAGCAGTTCGTTGATGAGTCATTTTTCATTCAATGCGCAATTTCCAGCCTGGAAAATTATCCCAATCCACAGTTTAGAGTATCTTCCTTTAAATGGCCCTGGAAATTTCACTGGAATTCATCGAATTAATTAAGTTTGAGCATTCTGAAAATTGACTGGAAATGAGGCCATTGTAACGGCTTTTCGTCATTTTAACATGTTTCCAGGGTCCAGGACACGGGAAAACCAACTAGCGCACCATTTTTTTACATGCTCTTTCGGATGGCATCAAAATCTTTGCAAAAAAAATTTCACTAAAAATCGACAAAAATCACTGGCCTATAGCCCATGCTTTTTTTGGTGAAAAAAATTTTTTGTTACGAAATCGAATGAAAGGGGTCTCATGCGAAAGAGGACGTCAAAATCAATTAGTTTGGAAGGTTTCACTGGAAAGTATCTCAATTTGACGGAACTGTTACGCTTTTTGTATCTCCTGGAAGCAGTTCGTTGATGAGTCATTTTTCATTCAATGCGCAATTTCCAGCCTGGAAAATTATCCCAATCCACAGTTTAGAGTATCTTCCTTTAAATGGCCCTGGAAATTTCACTGGAATTCATCGAATTAATTAAGTTTGAGCATTCTAAAAATTGACTGGAAATCAGGCCATTGTAACGGTTTTTCGTCATTTTAACATGTTTCCAGGGTCCAGGACACGGGAAAACCAACTAGCGCACCATTTTTTTACATGCTCTTTCGGATGGCATCAAAATCTTTGCAAAAAAAATTTCACTAAAAATCGACAAAAATCACTGGCCTATAGCCCATGCTTTTTTTGGTGAAAAAAATTTTTTGTTACGAAATCGAATGAAAGGGGTCTCATGCGAAAGAGGACGTCAAAATCAATTAGTTTGGAAGGTTTCACTGGAAAGTATCTCAATTTGACGGAACTGTTACGCTTTTTGTATCTCCTGGAAGCAGTTCGTTGATGAGTCATTTTTCATTCAATGCGCAATTTCCAGCCTGGAAAATTATCCCAATCCACAGTTTAGAGTATCTTCCTTTAAATGGCCCTGGAAATTTCACTGGAATTCATCGAATTAATTAAGTTTGAGCATTCTGAAAATTGACTGGAAATGAGGCCATTGTAACGGCTTTTCGTCATTTTAACATGTTTCCAGATGCGTCTTCAAATACTGGTTCGCAGGGCCCAAGTGAAGTAGGCGGAAGCCTACTAATGGGTAAAATCAATAGAGGACATATTTGCGATTTCTGACAGATCATCACTCTCATTATTACGATCCTTCCTCTCTGAGGAAAGGCATTACAGTGATGCTTAAAGTTTATAAACTTTTAGAATTTTTTAGGGTTGACTAACAACTTATGCTGGCCAAAAACTCGGCATAGGAGACCTTTAGCTGAAAGGAATACCAATGACAAAAATTCGAATAAGACCTTCTCCAGTATTTGTCCCTCAGGTTCCTAAGATGTCTCGAGGTACCGCCGAGCTAGGGACGAATCAAATGAGAGGATCCTGATAGAGAAGTACAAACAGGAATACACCGGACAAAATATGCGAAAAGGAATTTGTAAAAGGCGCCCACGTCCAGATCAACATCACAACTCCCCAAAAGTGCGACCAATCACAAGTCGGGAGCCTGTCGTTGACGGTAATAAAGTCGGCCCGTTTTAAGTTGAAGAAGTAATCATCTAGTACAGAGGGAGATGTGTTCACAGCATCAAAATATATAACAACTAAGATCGCGGAATGATGCGAGGATTCCTGCACCAAGGGGGTAAGACACCTCCTTACAAGCGTGAAGTCGGCGTCGGATGAAAACACAAGATCCAGAAACTTTCTCTTGTCGTTGTTAACATTACAACATTTAGTTATTTATTTTTTATATGATGTGGTCAAAACCTAGGGGATAACCATTTGATACGTTAGCATGATTTTGGCCGGAAGGGAAGTGAGGAAACTTAAAAGTCTTATTTTTGCATTGCTGCGAGCTAGACAACAGCCCAGAGACTATTAGAGGAGCCCAGAGATAATTAGGGGATTATTTTAATTTCTTAATAACAGCTCACGGGGAGATCTGGTCTCGAATCCCAGGACCCATGGCATGGGGGTCGTGTGGTTCAACGAATTGATCCAACCCCGTCTCCAAACATTGAACCAAAACCAATTGTTGTTAGATTAAAAATTAAATATTATTTTATAATTTTGGGCGCTAGGTTCAACTTTTTCTTAAACTATTTTTTTTTATTTTCTTATACAAATTAATCCGAATAAAGTCAAAATCTCTCTACGGAGAGTATTTCTCTTGTCTCACGTGATTCCATCTTATACAGGTTTTACTGTAAGCAAGTCTCTTCTTCAAAAAGGACATGGAGTTGCGTTCCTAGAATGTTTGAGAATTTAACGATAATGATGCCTAATATAATAGTTTTTAAAAGAATTTAATAAAATATTTGATAAAAGAGACCAGGACTAACAGGGAAACATTTTTAAACAAGATAATGCACCTGCTTACATAAGTGTTCTATTCTAAAAACATAAAAAATTTTAAGTGCCGCCAAATACGTCTTATATTCTTCCATTTGTTTTCTTATGATTTCCATCTATGTGTTTCCAAACATTTGGAAATTTATTTCAGAAAGGAAATTTTCGTAAAACGTAATAGCATATTTGAACAAATTGTTGTGATATTTTTGAAATAAAACATTTTTCTATTTTTTCTTTCATCGGTTCTTCTTTAAATTGAGGAAGTGATTAGTCCTTAATAATGGGACCTGATCCGGAAAAATCCTATTCCTGAAAGAGAAATTGAAGACTAGTAGGATGGCGTACCCATCTCTAAGAATCAATTTAAGAAGATATTTTCTTTTGACGTTAACTAACCTCTTTGTTGGTATGAACGTTCTACGGTACTTGAAAGTGACTCTGTACAAAATCGAGTGGAGTGGAATTCTTAGAATCTAACAACTTAAGGATGTTTTATTTCGCATCAAAACGTAGAATCAAGAACCAATTTTTCGCTCATTTATAAAAAAAACCACTTTATTGTGCGAACAATGCTACTCTTGTGTAAAAGCGAATCGCAAGTTCGAGTACGCATTTCCGTTTTTCATTGAGGGTTAAACCTCTACAGACTCCTTGATTTAATCAATGCATTCATCAGGGGTAATTTTCCTACTCCCTTTTCTTCCCTTCTATTGACAACAAAGGAAATGTTTTCACTGAACACACCCTGTCTAGAAAAATTTTATCACATCTTGCTGTCTGATGCGTCAAATGCAGAGAGTTAATTGCAACCCTGTGTATTGATTTATCACGTGATATTTCGAAAAAATCACTCTCCAGACGCGCTTATTATTAAGCCATAAAGGACTATGGATTTCCGTTCACTTAGATTTTCTTGACGTGTTGGGGCTCAATTGAGAGAGAAGTATGAAATTATTATGCACCCAAAGCCCACCCTCCCAAATGCTCTTAGATCACGCTACCGAACTACCCTGTGAAATGTTCCAAGCATTAAACAAGAAGTGAAAGTTAAAGCAACAGAGGCAGGGTAGATGGTGTAGATGGAATACCTTCGCCTGCCTGCACCATTGAACCAACCCCAAAAAAGTTTACCTAAAATCGATAGTCTACATCGAGCGGAAAATCCCCCTGTGATGAGGGTGGAAGCAAATAGACTCATTTACAGTGGAAGGGCAAGTCTGATAAAGGGAGATTTGAGATACATAAACATGGATATGTTAGAAAACAGTGTAAACTGGCAAAGAGTGGCAAGAATATGCCAAAGCGTTTCAACACAGATGAAGAAAGTAGGCCGCATGCAAAATTCCGATACTCATCTGAACCGACTAAAGGACTTCTTTGAGTCTTTGGATTAATTTCGCAAGCAAAACTCGAAACGAAAGAGACTTAAGGGAATTTCAAATTCATTATCACCGGCATTTTGTAGGTAAAAGGCAGGTGAAAGCTTTTATGTACAGAAGTTGTTTGACATTTTTTCGCTCTTTGTGACATTCGAG
This sequence comes from Leptarthrus brevirostris, assembly GCA_964036015.1. Lineage (NCBI taxonomy): Eukaryota > Metazoa > Arthropoda > Insecta > Diptera > Asilidae > Leptarthrus > Leptarthrus brevirostris. Next base: position 17,287,985 of record OZ038373.1, read on the forward strand.
AAAGCGATCCTAGAGCTAATAAATTTCGTTTAAGTTCGAGTTTCTTTAAAAATTTAACGAATTCAAACGGGGATCGGAAGAGCCTTTAAATCAGAATTTCTGGCTTTGCCTCAGTGTACTCATTGGTAGGCAAATTTATTAGTGTTGACATTCGAAAACACACAAAATTCCTAAAATCAGCCAAAATTCTCAACGGTATTCAAATTGGTTTCTAGAAAATACCTTGCGGGAGCATGACCTTTTTCTTCCGACATAAACATAAAATTCATCCCTTTTTCCGACTGTACACCAAAACTCGCAAAGCCAATTTGATTTTGCACTTATCCGAGTGAATTTCTATGGAAAATCCCTATGCGAAAGAAAGTCTATCTCTTCCAACATCTTGTGCTGATGCCTGACATTAAAATGAAAATACCAAACAAGTCCGTTGAGAAAATTTTACGGAACAGAAACGATGATTTTCTGAAAATTTTTTCGCTGACGAAGGTAAATTTTTATTGGAATTTTTTAAGGATAAAATTAAAGGATGGAAGGTTTGTTGAGGGCTATTGTCACGATAGATTTGATAAGTGCCGGTTGCATTTTATAACGGAGCGGAAATTGAAAAAATAAACATTTTTAATCCGAAAAGGATCTTTAAAGTTAAAGTAGGATTTAGTGTTATACGCCAGGTAAAGGATGCTGTTCTCTTACTAAGAACAACAGCCCTATATCTTTGGTGAACTCAACACTGATTTTTAAAGTAAATTTTCTCAATTTGCAAGTATTGATCAAGTATAAAGCGTTCTATTATTAATTTTAGCATTTCTAGAGCCACACAGTTATTGTCTGAGTTCTTATGATTTCTTGAATGTGTAGACACTAGACTACACAGTATTTTTGAAGACATTGGACAATGGAACACGGACATTGCACTTATACAGGAGACGACTTTTACACAAGATACATTTACACGTCTAGAACAAAATTCAAACTTACATAAGAGTTGCATAGGCTTTGCCATAGAAACACCTTGTAGGAGGTTCCGGTGTGGCAATTGCTGTGTTCCACAGCTTTACACTGATGTCTCTTGTATACACAGAGACATCTGCCCAAGTTTCGCGTCTTCCTTACATTTCGCCTTGGGGGACAAAACGCTAAGGGTAGCAAACGTGTACTTGCCGCATGACGAGGACACTACAAGACAGGTGTTGGACTCAATCCTGTCGCATATTACGAATTTCGGTGGTAAGGTTGTCCTTGGGGGTGACTTCAACCGCACACTAGATTCTTCAATCGATCGTCATTCCAGAGATGAATTCAACTCAATGAACGCCGCCCAATTGTCAAGCCTAGTCAGACATAGCAACCTTGTGGATGTCTACCGTTGGCTTAATCCAACGACTAGGTCATACACAAGGGTTTCCCGAAATGTCCATGGTAGCTTTTCGGGTTCGAGGATAGACAGACTTTACGTCTCGTCCAGCATTTTTATCTTTTTCGTTACTGTCACTCATGAAGTGTGTTCGTTACGTGATCACCTTCTTGTGGCCACTAGCACTTCGGTCGAAAAGTGAACTGCTTACTGGATTTTCCTCAATAACTTGTTGAACTCGGAGCAGTTCATCGAGGAATTCATTCTATTTTGTCACCAATTTTGCGATAATAAGAATATTTATTCAAACCTTACCCATTGGTGGAATGTTGGAAAGCTTCAGATTCGCTCATTTATTGAGACGACATTCAATCGGAGCAGATATCATACATGCCGAAGTTACCCGAATTGATACGCTCCTGCCCGCGCAACCAGAGTTGCTCTCACAATACCAGAGACTGAGTGTACCCCGAAACCATTCGCGCTGGTTGCGAGAGGGCGAGTCTCCGACCGAGTACTTTTTCCAGACAACTCGACATCGTACCGCTTCTTATGAAGTAGACCCGATTCTTTTGTCGAATCGGGCCAGATCCTATACGGAGAGCAACTTGCGAATTTTAATTCTGTCTTCTAACCATTTATTTTTAGAAACATATTCAAAGAATACATCGCTGTTCATTCATCCTGATTCCGATCGCCCAATGTCTCAATGTACAACTTCTTTGGACGCAAAAATGCGAAAACCACGAGAGGTGTCACTACTTCTCCGCTAGTTGTACATACCAGTAGAATGGTTATTGTATCGTTTTCGCCACTCATTAAAACTTGGTATACATTGCGATATCCTTTTGGGGCCAACACCTTCCCACCTTTTGGGCACAGACTGAATCCGGTTTCATCAAAAAATAACATTCAGCTGGGATCTTTCATTTCTGCATTCATCTCTTTTAGGTAGCTTTTAGTAATTATTAAACCTGTTGCAGAACATTCTTTGCATCACAACTGCCCTTTATTTGGTTAGGTTTTCCGTAACACAATGAACTAATTCCTAAGATGATTTTTTGTATTGAATTCAAAAGTTCGTCTCATTTAATTGAAAAGCCACATTTAGTGATAGCAATACACCAATCTACAAGTTTGGTTTCTTCAGCCGTGGTCAAAACAGTAGGAGGACCCAGTTTGCAAACTGTTTCTGGGAGCTTGCCAGATAATTTATCTTGTAGGGTCGGTCTTGGGATATTATGCATTTGGCTTGCTTCCCTAATCCTAACAGATTCGTTTCTAACGCAGTTTATTGGTTTCTTCAAAACCTCGTCGGAGGTTTTCTTCAAGCTCTGTTAACACTACAGAGGATTTAATTACCAGAATTGGGAATGCATCAACAAAAATATGGAAGACGCTGGCTACAATACCCCTGAAACAGGAAAGTAGAAGCAGGTCATTGGCATGCATCCAAACTGGCCTTGGACATTTTGAACAGCTTAAGAGTTAGTATTATAATATTCCCCGACAGGTTTTCTACTTATAAATTTCTACGCCAAGGTAGGGCATGTTGAATTTTTTTGGAAAGGTAATAAGATGAGAAATTAATAAAAATAAAAAACAGGCATACTAATAAAATGAATTTCGGAGAAAATTTGGGAAAATACTGAATTTTTGATAATTTAAAAACATTTTTTTCACTCTTGGAAGTGACTCAATATCGTTGAGAATTTTGGAAAGGTCATTGTGATAGTTTTTTTTTAGTATTTGTTTGATATCGCTGAGTTGAGTAGATCAAAAGATAAAAACAAAAGGGTGATGTCCATACCATTAAAATTGAAAATTTATGAATCATCCTGTAACTCACAAACGGATGAGATTGCCTCCCTCCCCCCCCCCCCCGCCCTCTACCACAATACGATTTTTGGTTAGGTGTTCTGTTAAGTCTCTACTTCAACTTCAAGCAAAAGGAGCCATCTCAAATTTGAAAGAAACGTTACTTATAGTTCAAAAAAAAATTCTGTCGCAGTCAATTGCACAACAACAAGTATTCACCACTCAAATGAGGATCACCGACTGAACTTCCATTTTCTCGCATATCACTTCCTCACATCTCGGATAAGAGAAACTAATATGTGTGTGTACCAAAACGACATATGCTTTGGTCGCAGACTGGTGCTGGCCGGACTTAGGAACATTTGACAGGCTAAGAGTAAAAATGACCTATCTACCAGGTCCGAGCAAAACTGGCTTAGAAAATGTACCGCACAAAACCGAAGCGCATGAGATTCCGGGCAAAAACGAATCAGAGAAAAACTTCCGCCAAAAACGATTTAACTAAAAAGTTAATGTAGTTAAGTATAGGGTCATTCCACCGAAAATCGACAAATGGTACTGAAAGCACACTCTCAGATCTTTTTTAAATGTTTTTGGTTTGTAAAGTTATGTAAAAGAAATATACGGATTTTTTATTTTTTCTTTCCGTTGCTTTTTTTTTGAAGTTACAGCATTTTGAAAATTCCATGATTTAACAGTTCGGACCAAATTTAAACGTTCACAAACGTTCCGTTTGCGAAAACATCATTTTAGTCTCATTTTAAAGCTTAAGTTTAATATTTTCCATAACAAATTACTACTAAGAAGAAGGGGGCTAAAAGGATATTAAGGACAGAATTTTCGCCCTTCGTCCTTGAATATCTCAAATGAGTCCACTCTGTGGACTTTCATTTTTACATATATTATTTGTCCTATTGATATCTAAAAAATACCAAATTTTGAAGTTGGCACGGAAGTGGGATCATAGGTAAACTCTAAATAAACTGCACCGGCTACCACCGGACAATACATATTCTACTGAGGTGGGCATTTTTTTTATTCCAATAAAGATAAAAGCTAAAAGCTCAAATAAATTTAAAAATCGAATAAAAATTTATTTGATTACAAAAATTATTTGTTATTTGGAGGATTATTCGCAAATAATTATCTGTTATTTGGTGCTTTTTATTCGAATTTCAAATAATTATTTGTTATTCGATTATCAAGTAATTATTCGATAGTTGATGTCTCTTTATTTATAATACTTGAACTAATGGACACCAACAACAAATAATTATTTCATAAGGAGACATGAACTATCGAATAATTACTTGATAATCGAATAACAAATAATTATTTGAAATTCGAATAAAAAGCACCAAATAACAGATAATTATTTGCGAATAATTCATCAAATAACGAATAATTATTTGATTATCGAATAACGCACTATCGAATAACAAATAATTATTTGAAATTGGATTAAGGAGCACCAAATAACAAACGATTATTTGCGAATAACTTAAAATAAATTGAAAATCGAATAAAAATTTATTCGAATAATTTTTTATTCGATTTTTAAAAAAAATCGTTATTTGATTGAAAATTTATTCGAATAAGGCCCATCACTGATATTCTCCACGAACTCAAATAATTGTAAGCATTATGAAAGTTTTTATTAAGGTTGCAAGGTTTGTTAAAACATCTAACGGTTTAAAACTTATAATACAGTGCGTTTCATAATTATAGCACATTTAAAAAAACGAAACAAAATTCAACTTTATTTTTGCAATTATGAAAGGAACGACAATATTTCTCGAAAACAAATTATGGAGGAGGTTCCGTAATGAAAGCTGCGACTATATAAACGTGCTACAATGCACTCTTTTACCATTTTTGCGAAGAAATTCAGGAAAAGAGTTTACTTTCCAGCAGGACAACGCAAGTATACATGTAAGTCACCAAACAAAAGACTGGTTAAGGGAAAATAACATCAGAGTGTTGGACTGGCCGGCCTGCTCGCCGGACCTTAACCCAATAGAAAATATTTGGGGCATTCTCGTAAGAGTCGTTCATACTAATAAAATTTGGATTTCAAAAATTCGATTAGCTTACTTTGAAAGAGGTGTAGAGATATATTATTGTGCGTTCAATAATTACTTATAGTTAACTATGAAGTTAGTATTTTCTATTTCCTGTGTACCATTGCTACGAAAGTATACTCCAAAGGGATGAATGCTTGCTTGATCAGTGTTCCAGTGGTATCCCTGAATTTCATCTTGAACAATAAAAGAATAATTTTCCGAAAAATCCATTAAAACTATAATATCGCCTTCTGGAAGCGAAGATTTAAGTTCTTGAAGATATAGACTTTGTTGTTTTGCAAAATAGGAATGCCTACTCAATTCAAGTAATCTTTCAACCGCGGTCTCCACAAACTCATCCACTAGCTCCACTATTGTTATTAATTAGGAACGGTCCGATGATGTCCACTGTTTATACGAAATACTTTCGATGCAGTGCTTTTCAAAAGTTACATCGAATATATTTTTAAGCCTTGAATATCCCGGGCCCTCCTGGCCCTCTTCAAGAAGACATGGTATAATATATTTGGTGGATTGCATTTTACTAACGCTAAAAGCATTTTATAGTTTGAAAAAAAACGTGCTCATTTGCCGTGAGCACATCAATTCTACATCCCTACTAAAATTGTGTGCCTCTAGCCATATACGAGTATACCTCAGTTTTGCATTACCTGAAAAGGAACGTACACACAACAGGTATATTGGGTCAAATTACTATTGGTTGCCGTCTATCAGGTTAAAGTTATTCCTTATAATTACTGATTTTATTAAGCACTTCTTTATACATATGTACGGGTTGTAATAATTATTATTGATCCTTTCATGGGAATTTCAAACAGGCAATGTTTTCGCGTTTCGTAGGGCTACCTAATACTTTATTATTCTTTGTTACTTTTTATTTATTTATGTATTCTTACTGTGGTAAAATGATATTGTTATCTGTTGACTGTCAAGTAATAAAAACTTTTATAATGCTTACAATTATTTGAGTTCGTGGAAAATATGTACTGTCCGGTGGTAGCCGGTGCAGTATATTTAGAGTTTAACTATGATCCCACCTCCGTCCCAACTTGAAAGTTTGGTAGCATTTAGATATCAATAGTATTTGTCCTATATATGTTAAAATGGACTCATTTGAGATATTCAAGGACGAAGAACGAAAATTGTGTCCTTAATATCTTTTTAGCTTCCTTCTTCTTAGTAGTAATTTTTAATGGAAAATATTAAACTTAAGCTTTAAAATGAGACTAAAATGATGTTTCTACTGTATCGCAAACGGAAGTTGTGAATGTTTAAATTTGGTCCGAACTGCTAAATCATGGAATTTTCAAAATGCTATAACTTCAAAAAAAAGCAACGGAAAGAAAAAATAAAAAATCCGTATATTTTTTTTACATAACTCTACAAATCAGCAAAATTTTAAAAAGATCTGAGAGGGTGCTTTCAGAAATATCTCTGAAATTTGTCGATTTTCTATAGTTAAATCATTTTTGCCCGGAGTTTTTCTCTGATTCGTTTTTGGCCACACATGGTTCATTTTTGCGTGGAACATTTCCTAATCCGCTTTTGCTAGGACCCAGTAGATAGGTCATTAGTACTTTCAGCCTGTCATTTAGCCTCATATCATAGCCTGATATCACAGATGGAAACAAATATTCAACTAAAACTTAAAAAAATAATAATATGGAGAAAAACTATTACGAATAGCACCGAAAAAGAAACTTGCTTTACTGAAATAATCAGATTGAGAGAAACAAAAACATGTCCGCACGGTCACGCTCGTATTTTAACTCTAAAAACTTATGTAGATCAAACCTTACAATAAAACGTTTGGTTTCGGAACTGCTGGAACTGGAATAGAACTTTCTGATAAGTTAGAAATCAACAAAATAAACAAATCTTAATCCTTTGCAGCAACTCCATTATACACTTCAAGAGAGGAAGATATTCAATTCAATTCAATTCAATTTATTTAACGTAAAATTTGTACAAAACAAGAATACATTCTTTTTAAAAGTACATAGCACAGAAAAGTAAAAGTAGATTATAATACTAGAATGACAAAAATGACCAAAATGAACTAATAATTTAAAAGGTTGAAATAGAAAGAAAAGAAAGAACGAACAAGAAAAAGATGAAAGGAATTAATTAAAATTAAAAAGAAACAAAAATCAAAATCAAAATTAACATGATGGTAATTTTTAATGTGACTAAAGCCGCGCCCTGAACACCCCCATCACCCCCATCACCCCCATCGAACCCGCACGCCCTACAACAAACGGAAGAGAATTCCATATAGTCCAGGCGCAATGGGGGGGTCATGTATGCAATTTGGGGTCCCCGCGGTAACTTGTCATATTTTTATGTTTTTTGGCACGGAGAATCGATTTTTCGAGGTTACCAGGCTCAAAAATTTGTCGTTTTCGAGATATAACCCGATTTTAGTCAAAATTGGTGGTTTTTCTGAATTTTCCAAAAAATAAAAAAATTTAAAATTATTAACCAACTTTATGTGAAAGATCTTTTGATTTTAAGCAATTAATGTCGATAGCATTTTTTTCCTAAAGTCCTTGGTTTAGCTGTAATTTGCAAAAAAAGCCTCACATTTCTTATAGAGTATTTTAAATGGGATAACTTATATGGGGCAAAATTCCTGAAGTGTACCAGGTGAAGAAATTACTCCGATTTTGTTCTAACTTCACCAAAGTATTATTACTGGTATAACTTATTATCGTGCTAAAGATTTTGAAAAAAAAAAATTATTATAAGTTATCCCATTTAAAATACTCTATAAGAAATGTGAGGCATTTTTTGCAAATTACAGCTAAGCCAAGGACTTTAGGAAAAAAATGCTATCGACATTAATTGCTTAAAATCAAAAGATCTTTCACATAAAGTTGGTTAATAATTTTAAATTTTTTTATTTTTTGGAAAATTCAGAAAAACCACCAATTTTATTATCGAATTATCGAATTAACCCTTCTAACTCAGAAGGCGCACTTCACAAGCAGAAGCCTGGAATCAATTGACCTATTCACTAGAATATAACATATATTGAGGTGAATGAGGCTCCCACAACCCATGCAATAAAATATTAGTAAACAAAATAGTGAAACACGTCCAAACACTACAGTCAGGGGTGCACAGATAACAGTGAACGTTTAAGCAAATCCTTGGTAAGAGCCAGGTCAAAAATAGGACACATATTCACGGCTCTACACATGCGGTTAATAGGCTCATGCATACCATAGTTAGAGCGAGAATGGATAACATGTAGTAAAGGCAATCTCCTTAAGCTATACGGGGTTTGCCTATAAGTAACCAAACCTGCGAGAGTACGAGAATCTATATTCGAGTTCATAAGCTGGTGAATAAATACTAGGTCAGCAATTCTACGTCGTTCCTCCAACGAGTGCATATTAAGCAATCGGAGGCGATCCTCATATGGAGGAAGCCTTAATGGATCATTCCACGGGAGGTCCCTTAGTGCGAATCTAACAAAGTTTCGCTGCACTGACTCGATGCGTCTAGAATGAACACTATAGCAAGGAGACCAAACCTGAGATGCATATTCGAGAATTGGTCTAACTAAAGAAAAAAATAAGTGAATGAGGGTCTGTCGATCAGAAAACTCCCTTGACCAGCGCTTAACAAAACCCAGGACTGAATTACTCCGAGATACGATATGGTTTATGTGCAGAGTGAAATCGAGTTTTCTGTCAAGCTTTACACCAAGGTCAGTAACGGACTCCACATGACGGATAGTAGTTTCCGCAAAGGTATAATCAAAGACAAGCTGATTGATGATCCTAGAAAAAGACATAACTTCACATTTATCCAGGTTAAGTTGCAGTTCATTTGAGGCACACCAAACCCTGAAGGTATTCAAATCAGCCTGAATACAAGAAGAATCATAACTGTTTCTAACACATGAGAAGATCTTCATATCATCTGCATAGATTAAGACTTTGGAGTGCTTAATCAGAGGGACAATGTCATCAATGGCAAGAATGAACAGCAACGGCCCCAGATGGCTACCCTGCGGTACACCAGATGAAGCTCTAATACATCTAGATAAAGTGCTACGGAAAGATACTCGGTATGACCTATCTTTTAAGTAAGAGCGGATCCAGTCGAGCAATAAGGGCGGAAAACCCAGCTTTTCCAATTTAAGCATAATCACAGAGTGAGGGAGCTTATCAAACGCCTTGCTAAAGTCGGTGTAGATGCAGTCTGTCTGGAGACCACGCTGGAAGGCAGAGATTATGTGGGATGTAAATTCAAGCAGGTTAGTTGTCGTCGATCTACCAGGCAAAAAGCCATGCTGATTACATGAGATTAACCCCTTACACTGCCCAACAAGCTGCGTATATATAACAGATACGAACAACTTGGGTATGCAGGAAAGCTTCGCGATTGGCCTATAATTTGTTATTAAGTCTTATGCTTTTATGTTATTAAGTTTTGACTAAAATCGGGTTATATCTCGAAAACGACAAATTTTTGAGCCTGGTAACCTCGAAAAATCGATTCTCCGTGCCAAAAAACATAAAAATATGACAAGTTACCGCGGGGACCCCAAATTGCATACATGAATCCCCCATTGCGCCAGGACTAATAAGGTGATGGCATGAAAGAAAAATAATCGCCTGGTTTGCAAACACGAGTATCCAGGTACTTGAAGATTATTCATACGAGAAGAACGTAAAAACACTAACTTATCCTTCAGAAAATCAGGCTTGCCTGTACGTATTAATTTAAATAAAAATATATTCAGTCTCATTTTTAAGTAAGAAGAGCATCCGAGGAACAAATTGACAAACTGCGTTACATGGTCATACCGTCGAAGTTTATATACATAACGTACGATTGAATTGAAGCAAACGTTAAGCTTGTTCCACGATACAGAGTCAAGGTTACCAAATATAATGTCACCATGTGTAAGAACAGGCAGCAGCAGAGATTTCACCAAAGAGACACGTACGCTTTCTGTTATGAAAGAGGCGCTACACCAGAGTTTACGGATACCGCTTTATACCTTAGAGACAATACTGTTGATGTGGTCAATCCATGTTAAAGTATTATTAATGATAACATCCAAATTTTTTACTTTAACTAATAAAGGGATTGCCGTCAACCCGATCCTTAAAGAGGGGCGGGAATCAGTATTTATAGGGCTTTTGAAGAGCACTATAGCCTGAGACTTGACGGGATTAAGTTTTAAGTGATTATTCGAAGCCCAATCAGAGATTGCATTAAGATCCTGATTTATCTGCCAGATGCAGTGCTCAGAAAGCCCCAGAGTGCAGCAGCTAAGATATACCTGAACATCATCTGCATAAATTAATATCTTCACTTAGCAAGATGGTTTATATATAGACTAAATAGCAGCGGTCCAAGAATCGAACCCTGAGGAACACCAGTCAACAAATCAAGATAGTCAGAGTGTTCAGATCCACAAATTACCTTCTGTTTGCGATCAACCAGGAAAGTGCTGATTAGATTTAAAGCGGAAGCTTCAAAGTGAGTGTGGTTTACAGTATCAAACGCTTTAGAGAAATCAAGCAGAGTAAGTAGAGTTAGCCTATCATTATCAATTTCTCGCCGGTCATTCTCAGTTAATTTTAGTAAAGCTGTAGTACAACTGTGATTCGCCCTAAATCCATTCTGCCAAGCAAAAAGAAGCCCATTATTATCAATAAATTCAGTAATGCTGTATGCAATTAATTTTTCCATAGCTTTAGAAAGACACGCTAAAATGCTAACAGGGCGGTAATCAGTACATAGGGATGGATTTGGCTATTAAAGATATGCGTAATAAAAGGAAGAATACAGGGAAGTAAAAGTTTAATGAATTTGATAGGAATATTGTCTAATCAATGGAAGAGCTCTGATAACGGCCATAGCAGTATACTAAGGACTTATCCGGGAGGCTATCTGCAGGTGAGCACCGACCACACCACCCCACTACTTAGTTTTGTGAAGGTCTTCTCCACAAGAATCCGAACTAGAGAAGATTGGGGGGATGCCACCGGTGTAGAAATATCGGTGTTCACGGATGGGTCTAAGTCGGAGGACGGGGTGGGAGCGGCGAGGGGTCTTCTCGGAATGCCTAAGCATATGCAGTAGGTACCGGCTACCGGACCATTGCAGTGTATTCCAAGCGGAGATCTTGGCCATAGAAAGGGCGGTAGCACTAATACACGGGCGCTCAAGCCTACCAATGGGTAGTGAGATATGCTTGTACATCGACAACCAAGCAGCTATCAAGGCGCTGGACTCAAACTTAGTCAGGTCACCGCTGGTCGGCAGGTGTCTGGATGGTCTCCGGACGTTAGAGGAGAGACACAAGGTAACTCTCTGCTGGGTCCCTGGTCACAGTGGTGTTCAAGGGAATAAGGGAGCTGATGAGCTGGCAAAGGAGGGATCACAACTGGATGATGGAGAGATGGAGTAACTTAACCACATGCAGACTATCAAGGCAGCTGTGGCCTGAATGGGATTTGAGAAAAAACGCGTTCCTGCTAAACGGAAGCCGGATAAACCTCCGAACCATTGTGGCAGTTATTACTGGCCACTGTCTTTTCGGTAGACACACAGAACGTCTGCGCGTTCCCACGAATGACTTCTGCCGGAGCTGTATGGACGAGGAAGCGGTGGAAAGCATTCAGCACTTTCTCTGCGAATGCCCGGGCCTAGCAAAAGGAAGGTACAATGCAATGGGCGTGTACTTCTTAGGTGGCATGGGCGATATAGCCGGCATCGGGCTGAAGCAGCTCCTAAGGCTTATTAACAGCTGCGGCTGGTTTTAGATAAACCCGGCAATCAGGCACGGTTCCACGAATGTGGTAACACAACGGATCATTTATAGGTCTATGTGAGGCTGATCGGCTGTAGGGCTGATAGCCGCGACCCTAACCAAACCTAACCTTGTCTAATCCAGTAGCATATGATTTAATAGATTTAATAGCTGAAAGAACTTCAAGTTGTGAGACATTACGAAAAGAGAACATATTCCCTTCCCTTCGATATTTCAAGGACAATTTTAATAACGAACTCATTGCAATTATTATCAAGCAGTTACAGCCCATAAAATTAGACTCATCAAGAATTTTATTGTTCTCCGATAATAGGCAATTTAATAAAAAAAAAAATTTTATAGCAACACCGGATTGTAATAACATTTCGCCGCCACCTACTCTATGGTGAAAATTGCTTTGATAAATTGTTTCAGCGACAGTCGATTCAGCAAGTAATTTCGAAATTCAATAAACGAAAGAGCCAATAAATCACGACATACCCAGAAGCAGCAGAGTCTCTATTTACCTAATTTCCAGTAGTATAGCCTCTTGTCTAAGCCTGAATGTACTGGTGAGCGTTTGGTGCCGTCCCCACTTTAATCTTCAATTTTGAAATTGATTCTTAAAAGCTCGTAAAATGTTTACTGTGCCAACAAGGCAAAGGAAATCTGCACCTTTACTTGACTCTTCAATTTTACGAGTCTACTTTCAAGTTACAAATTTTCTTTATTCTTGCTTTTCTTAAAACAAAAAAAAACGCCTTAAACCTGAGGAAAGCACACTGTATATACAATCTCTTCTGTAGCAGACACACAATTTATTGTAAACATCATCAGGATAATATTAATTCAGTAATTCACAAAACTTTAACATTTAAGGGACTCTTTAAAATTGGTAGCGGATGGTATTCGATTGTAAAATCCGGGAAAACTCAACGAAATATCATTGGAAGGTGTCCTTAAACTTATCGTTCCGAATACACATCTTACCAACTTTTAATTAAATTCTTCGCGTGACTGTCAAATATAAACTATTTATTCAATCCTTGACTGCTACCACATTTTTCCCTCGAAAGTTGTGGTATTTGTAAATAAACTTATTTTCCTTTGCATTTCCTGTTAATTCTCCTAATAAAATTGCTTGCAAACCACAGCTCTGATTCGGTTTGTTTACAAAGAAATTTGTTTCCTTAGGGAACTACCACATTGCATGTATAATGCCAAGGAAATGGATATTACTTGTGCCTGTAAGAAGTTTTGCCTTCTTTATCTAGGACATTACAGGGGCAGGAAAGATATTTTCTCGGATACATTGTAGAAATTTTTTCCAAAGAGTTACAGTGGAGTAAGTGGAATGGAGAATTAACATTTTTGGTTAAATTTCTCCTTGTTGTTTTTTTGGTTGACTTTCCAAAAACGAGAAGGTTCTAAGCTTAAAACTTATACGTTGAGGAACGTAAATTCTTAACGTGTAAACCGATTTGGATGTTTCTTTTTCTCTTGCATTCCTACCCCCAACTTAATAACGGATGGACCGATTTAGATGAGTCCTCCATTGATACTGTGTCAAAAATTTTGTTGGTTAGCTCGGAGTCGAGACGAAATTGAATTTTGTACCGCGAAAAACGATTTGGATGATTCCAGAGCAATTACGTTCCCTAACAAACACTAGTGTTAAATAATAACTAAATAATAAGAATAACTAAACGACACAGAAAACGGGGAAACGTAATCTCAAATCAACTTCTCCTCAAACATTTTTTCGCACTGAAAATTGTCAAAATGCTCTCAGTGTCATGTGTTTTTAATTGTCAATTAACATTTTTAATATTAAGCACTGAAAAGCAGACCTAGTATACAGGGTGTTTCAGAATCTTAAACACCCTGTATACTAGAGAATCTATATTAGAGATGGGAAAAACGGATCTTTTGCGAACCGGTTCTTCGGATCTGCTTCTTTTAAAAGATCCGGCTCCAAGAATCGGTTCGAAAGAGTCACTGAAAGCTTGAGACATTTTGTCTCTAGAGCGAAGACTGTAAATGTTGCTTTCACTTCAGTTGACGGGCTGAGAGTAAAAGTGACCTATTTATAAGGTTCGGGCAAAAGTGGCTTAGAAAATGTTCCGCGCGAAAACGAATCGCGTGAAGCTCAAACGAATCGCTCAGGTCAAAAACGAATCGTAGAAAATTCCCGGGCAAAAACGATTTAACTACAAAAAGTAATGCAGTTAAGTAGTTAAGTCGTTTTTGCCCGGAAATTTTCTACGATTCGTTTTTGCCCGGAATCTCACGCGATTCGTTCTTGCGCGGAATATTTTCTAAGCCACTTTTGCCCGAACCTTATAAATAGGTCACTTTTACTCTCAGCCCACCAGTTGTAGTTCTTAGAAATATCAGTTCTTATTATTCTTCTTCTAGTTATTCTTCTGTTTTTTATGTATTCCTCTTTCTTTCATTCTTTTCTTATGAGCACTCATTCTCATTAGTCAACAAAAAGAATCAAATCAAGCGCTTGGGAGTTACAGGGTGCTTCATAAATTTCAGTTTTTCATGGTATGCACATTACTCTTTTATTTTTATTTTTTGATCTACCCAACCAACGCCATCTTGATAACTACAGGCCGTAAGGTAGAAACGATGACGTCAATTTATGTGAAAACAAAACCAAAGGAAAAGTTGTTATCAGCTGTTCAAGTGACAGTTTAGAAAAAATATTATCCAACTTTTCAATTGCATAATTTATTAATGTATGTATCCCCATTTGCCAACAAATTGTAAGAATTTCAAATCACTGTTTTCGCATATTCTCCCGAATATATTTTTAAATCAGATCACTTCATATTTATCGTACAATTTGTTGTATAATGCCAGCAATTAGAGAAAAATCTAAGCCAACTCTTCAAATGTAAAAGTTGTCAATAGATTTATCCCCATTTACCAACAAAACTCGAATCACTAGTACCACATATTCTCACAACATCACAAAACTATTTTATTATTACTTATAATAAAGTTAAACGTAATTTCTTTCACTTTTTAATGCAATTGAGAGTTGTTTTCATCCGCCAGGACGTCATTACTTCCCTCCATTTGACATTTCTTTTGGGTATTGCTAATATATTTTGACGGACGATAACTCACGTATAATTAATTAAATCTAAATGAAACTTTCTCACGATATTATCTCATAAGTTAATTTTATCATACACTAATTATTTCACTTAAATAATGTCTGAAACTCACACAATATTACTTTAAAGTCCGAGGCGAATTAGCCGAAATTTTCACTTTAACTAAAAAAAATATACACTTCGCCACTTGAATGTCACAAAACTTTTACCGCAAATTACTCTTTATACGATTCACTATTAGTTTTTGGTTAGAACGATTTAAAAACTTAATCACACTTCTTATAATTAAACAAAACTACGGATGTCAGAAATTAAACTTTTTCACGTTTTTCCTCATAGTGTGACGTCACTGGTCAAAACTGGCTCTACCTTACGGCCTGTAGCTATCAAGATGGCGTTGACCCAACACAACGACATCAAACAAATGCTAAAAAAACAACTAGTCCGAATGACAATATAACTCCCAAACGGTTGAGATTACCCCCCACCCTGCCATACAATTTTTTGTTAGACTAGGTGAGATCTAGCACCCCACTCAGTTTGGCACGTCAGATCTGAAACACCCTGTATTTAGCACTAAAAAGCACTCGACATTAACGGAACAGACCTAGTATATTGTGCCATTGGTATACAATTATAGAAGAGTGAAAAAGGCGATAGAAGATATTGGAGTCGTATTGGAGTATATTGCCCAACTATGGAAATTTTATTGGAATGTGGGACATGTAGATCAGCACAAAGTCAGATAAGAATGAAAATAAACCGAAGCATTTCATAAAATTTTTATATATATTATTTTTTTTATTATATTTTTGCAAATATATAAACAAGTTCAGCTAAAAATTAATATCGAATTCTATTCTAAAAATAATTCCGATCAATTATTTAATATTATATTATAATTACAACAATACCTTATTAGGCAGAAAAATATATATTTTATAACGGACAATTGTAGGATAATTGACGGGCTGAGAGAAAAAGTGACCTATTTATAAGGTTCGGGCAAAAGTGGCTTAGAAAATGTTCCGCGCAAAAACGAATTGCGTGAGATTCTGGGCAAAAACGAATCGTAAAAAATTTCCGGGCAAAAACGATTTAACTACAAAAAGTAATGCAAAGTTAATGCATTTAAGTAGTTAAGTCGTTTTTGTCCGGAATCTCACGCGATTCGTTTT
This sequence comes from Leptarthrus brevirostris, assembly GCA_964036015.1. Lineage (NCBI taxonomy): Eukaryota > Metazoa > Arthropoda > Insecta > Diptera > Asilidae > Leptarthrus > Leptarthrus brevirostris. Next base: position 17,304,328 of record OZ038373.1, read on the forward strand.
TGCGCGGAACATTTTCTAAGCCACTTTTGCCCGAACCTTATAAATAGGTCACTTTTACTCTCAGCCCGTCAATTATGAAATTTTATTCGTGAATCACTATATATGAGCTCTTTAATTGTACTGCAAAAAGAGTGAAAACGTCTGGGGTACGCTCAGTAGGACCCCTATTATTACTTTTATAACACAAAGCATAAGCAAAAAATAAAATACTTTCACCAATGACATCTTTTCCGAAAATTCATTAAGAAAAAAAATTACAGTCTTCATGGGGGATCCCCTTACCACGTATATCATCCACATTGTAACGTACGTAGTCAACCGCGTAATGCGCATGCCGAAGGCGGCCAGAAATCAAGAAAAGGAAATGTCAGACGGGAAATTCACGGACGATAAATTTGTAGAGGGGTACCCCTTTACAATTTTTTTGGAATAATTTTGATAAAATTTGTCAAGGGGTACCCCTTTGCATTTATTGGAATTTTTTGGAATAATTTTGATAAAATTTGTAAAGAGGTAGTACCCCTTTGCATTTTTCATATGGTTACAAAAAAATTGGTGCCCAAATTTGTAAAGGGGTTCCAAAAAAATTTACAAAAAAATACAAAGGGGTACCCCTTTACAAATATAGGCAAAAAAAATTTTGCAACCATATGAGAAATGTAAATTACAATTATCACAATTAGTCCAAATAAAATTCCAAAAAAAGCAAAGGGGTACCCCTTTACAAATTTGGGCAACAATTTTTTTGTAACCATATGAAAAATGCAAGGGGTACCCCTTTACAAATTTTATCACAATTATGTAGAAGCACTTAAGGAAGCTGAGACAGTCTTTCCGGCTGCAATAACAGCTACTCTTATATCTTTAGTCCAACCATGTACCATAACTGCCATTGAAAGGTTTATCTCTACGTTGCGGAGCGTCAAAACGTGACAGAGACCCGCAACGACTGAAAACATACTGAATGGTCTCTATATGCTCAGCGTACATAGAAAACAGGTCCTTGAAAACAAACATAAATTTAAGAATGATATTTTAGGACAATTCGCGGAAGATCCAAGACGCTTAGTTTTTAATTGAACTTTTATCTAAAAAAATTGCTGACTGCGCGCCCTTTTAAGATGTTACACTTCAGTCGTGTGTCCTGCGAAAACAGGCCTCTTTGCTTAAACTTGCTAAAAAAAATACCGGGCAATTTTAAGCCAGACTCGTACACCGACGTTTCAGTACAATATAAGAACAAATTAACAGATAAATTTATTTTCTTCGGATACTATAAATGGCTGAAACTTCGTTTTATTGCAACAGGTCTGTTCCCGTACTTCTGCAGCTGCAGCTGGCTGCAGTTTACTTACTTATGTGGTGAGGGTGAATTAACTTCAGTTTGGGAACGACCAGCTGGCATTTTTTGAAAAAGCAGAAGATTTGTTTTGGAGAAAATTTTTTTTCCCTATATATGGAAACTAAACAATCACAGTTCTTCCTTATAGGCTACTTCACTTCCTTAATCCGATGCTAAACTTTTAGGATATAAAACTTTATAAGAGTTGGATTCACAAATTTCAATTGCACTCAATTGACGTTCGAGCAATTGTCACTTTGACAGAAAGAAGAGTTAAGCATACTGCAGCTGGTCAAAGTTGCTTCAGAATTCTTAAATTTTCTGCAGGAGGGGAAGTTGTGACGTAGGCAAAATCTTCTTGGAGAAGTGAATACGGGAACACTTTTCTGCAGTATTCTGCAGTTTTCTTTGAAGCGCTTATAATCTCTGCAGGTACGGGAACAGACCTATTCTTTCAGATTTTTTGGCTTGACAACTTCGGAGATAAAGGGGAGGGTTGGTATTTTTGCGCTCATTTTTGGAATCTTTAAGGCAAGCCCTTACAAGTTATATTCTAAACGGTATATCAACCAAAACAATTTCTAGTTCTCCCCTCCCCCAGTATTTAAAAATTCTGTTCTGAAATTCTTTTACCGGGAATAGATGCAGACAAATGACTTCTATAATTGTCCCAAATTTCAACTCAATCACAATTACTCAGAAAAACTTCCATGACATGCAGATAGACACAGAAATCTCACCATGTTAAGGGCATAACCCAAAAACAAAAATCTGGGTCAGCACCATACACAATAGGCTGAAAGTAAGAGTAACTTAATGAATCGGAACCAATTCTTAGAAGCAAAGCAAGAGGGTTCAAGCGTAGTATCAAAATCTACTCCCGCAATAACAAAATAATTTGCAAATCTGAGTGCAGAATCGACTTATTTTTGGTATGTCTCTCAATTCATAGTGAAGCCATCACATACGACATTTTCAGTCATTTCGCATACAATGAAATTGCATTTCGCATTGAAAACTAAATCGAAAGTTTATTCACTAATTAATTGTGATGTCTACACATAGTTCACTGAAATTGCACTTTAAATTGATTTTCTCCCTTCTTTCCATTATCCTCAGCAAATGATTTAGCTCTGTTTTCGTTTGAATTTTATCACCACATAGTTTTATAGAGATACAATCTACCTTACTGATTGAAAATAACATTATAAATAAATTAACCATTTTTTTAATAAGGTAACTTGTAAATAATATAAATAACTTCTCACTATAGTGATTTAATTAAAAACATAATTCAAAAGATTTTAAAAAATGCAGATGAGTTTCGTGTTAGTTGACGACTTCTTCTTGGCAATGACAATATCTTTGTTGTATCTTAGCCGACAGTTTACGTTTGAATACATTTGTAGCTGCGATCGTGCTATTTTCTTATCAAATAGCTTCTTCATATAAATATTTCGACCTGATAACGTGAATTCGCCAATCTAATATATTTTTATCTTCTTCTTCTTGATACACGCCTTCTCTTTTATCCAACTTCTAATCTCAGACAGGTAAAATTTTCACCTATCAGTTTATCTCTTTTGCTCATTTGGCATTGTACTATCTTAACGACGACTTCTTTTTGGGGCAACAAAATTTGGCTGCCAAGGAACTAGAACATTTCAGAAATTATAAGATTGGAACACAATTTTTTCCGAAATTAATGTTTAAAATTTTAAATGCTTTTAAATTTATTTGCATATCCAGAATTTTTAATCAATGTGACAAAAATTAAATTAAATTTGTTAAATTAAAAAATAAATAGTTACCGAAAAATAATTTTATTTCCAATGAAAATAGAACATTGGAATAGAATGAAAACGATTTTTATTGTGATGTTCACACAGCTGATCGTTTGGGACGGTTTTAGTTTTGATCGGTGATTTCACTTCGTTGGGGCAAAAATAAACTTGGTGTAAATTAAAACACAATATTTGTCTGTTAAGTTGTGGAATTAAATTAAATTTTACAAGTTTTTTTTTTAAATTTGTGAAAAAATGTATAAGCAGAGCGCCACTAATCTCTCCAATGCACCGGCCGAACAAATGATAAATTGGATTAATTCATTTGATGCTGTTTTGACTGATTGTGACGGTTTGTAACGCTTTTATTACTTAAGGGACAGTTGGGTTGGTACAGTCCGAGGTTCTTGTTTCACTTCAAAAGTTATGCCACGTTTCAATTTGGCAACATTGTTAACAATGTACTCCCAGAATTCTCTTGGCAACTATCAGCTGTGCAGTGTTGTGTAATACCATTTTAATGCGAAGTTGCCAGCTGTTGGTTAATAAGTTCAAGAATTAATTATTTTTATTTTTAGATTTTAACTGAATTTTTTTTTAATGATAAAATCTATAAAATTTTGCTGGTATCAATTGGTTTTCATCATTTTTTCGTAGTAATGAAGTCAGATATATGTAACCTCTTACTGTACTAACCCAACTACCTTGAAAAGCCTACATTATTATCTATGATAAAACAAATTGCATTAAAAGAAGATATACCTGGTCAACAGGGAGATAAATTATAATTGCAGTCTAAAGCAGCCTGCACAAAGAAGTGTTTTTTAATCAGTTGAAAACTAAATATCAACTGAATTTTTCCGCACACTGACACGGAAAACTGCAGTTGGAAAATGTAGTTGCTTCGTGTGGTATTTGACAACTATTAATAAATAAAATTACACAATAAAAAATATTTTAAAGCTTTTATTTAACAATAAAATTTAAAAATGTACTTAAAACGAAAAAATTAGTTTTTGCTATAATAAATTTAGGCTGAAAGTAATATTTTCATAAAATAATTAATAAAATATCCTGTGCGACAAAACAAAGAGAAAAACTAACTTTGGTGGGTTTTTATTATTATTGTTGAAATTTTTTTTCTTTTTTTTTATAAAAATGTGGCTTTAGTCTACATTAAAATTATACAAAAACAAATTAAAATTGAAATTTATATAACAAAAAAAAATGTAAACAAAAACTGTCATATTTCATCGCGACAAAACAAAGAGAATCTAATTTTATATTCAATAAAAAGGTAAAAAAAACTAAATTTTACAAATATTAGTAAGGAGTTTTTCCACCTTTTGCTTTAATTAACGAAAATATCCTTCTTGGTAGCGATCCGTACAACTTTTGCAAGAAATCTAAGGGTATTCTGTTCCATTCATTAATTATTGCGGTTTTAAGCTCTTCCACTCCATCAAACTGATTTCCTTCCGCGTATACTCGCCTAGTTAAGTAACCCCAGACACAGGGCCGCTGAGAGGGAGGGGGCGAAGGGGGTAAACCGGGCCCGGGCTTTCAAAAGGGGCCCTGTCATCAAAATCATCAACAGAAAAATTTTTCCATTTTAATTATATATATAAAAAAATGTTTCACGATCGAAAAAGTGTAATATACTAGACAGATTTTAAATTGAAAGTCACTCATTCGATTGTATATGGGCCTGTAAACGCATAGTTCCCGGCCCGAAATTCCTTTCGCGGGGGGCCCGTATATGGTACCCCCCGGGCCCGAATTTTACCTCTACAGGCCTGCCCAGACATCCTCGATAATATTGAGGTCAGGAGAAACTGCTGGCCACTGAAGAACATTAACATTAGAGTCTATAAGGTGTGATTTCACAACGCGTGCTGAATGGATGGCAGCGTTATCATGTTGGAAAATGAAGTTATTAGACTCAAATTTCTCCCGAATTTTAATTATTTGTAATTTTAGTAATTCTAAATACTTTTGGCTATTCTGGCGGCCACTGACAAATACTAAGTCTACGCATCCGTAATAGGAAATTGCCGCCCATACCATTACGGAACCTCCACCCATTTGACGTTTATGCAATACTAGCGGCGCTTTCCTCAAATCATGAAAGTAATAGTCGTAACCATCTGGACCGTCTAAATTGAATTTTTTTTCGTCTGAAAAGACGACTTTCTTCCACTCTTCTGACCAGGACATTGTTTTTCAGCCCAAGACAAACGAGTTTCAATGCGGGAGTACGCTTGATTTTTTTTCGTTTTAAGTGGTCACAGGCTCTAATTATCCTTTGAACTGTTCTAACGGATGCTTTCACGTTTAAGTCATTCTTTATTTTGGCGGTGGACTTCATTGTGTTTGATGCTTTTCTGAGAATAGCTCGTTTTTCCCTCACAGAAATTTCCCTTGGTCTTCCAATTTTAAGTTTTTGTCCAGAAATATTGTTTTCTTTTAAATACCTGTATATTGTTGACAATCCTTTACCTAAAGCTGTGGCAATGTCTGCAGGTTTCCACTTTTCTTCAATTAACTTCTCCAATCTCTCCAACTCCGATTTACTAAAATAATTTCCCCTTGGCATCTTTAAAAATAACTTTAACAGTTTGTTTTTCAGTAAACACAAATTCACAGAATTACGCAAAGTCGGAAAAATTCACCGATCTCCTCGAAAACCAAAAGAAGACTGAAACAAAGAATATATTCTCTTTGTTTTGTCGCACTAGAAATGCACAAGTTGACGTTGTCTTTTTTTTATTTCCCTCCAGATAACGGTTAAATCAGATAACATTTCTGAGAAATATTAGTTACACAACGTTCCTTCAAAAAAAAAATATATCCAGAAATTTACTTATTTATTAGATGATTTTTTTTTTGAAATATATTATTTTCTCTTTGTTTTGTCGCACAGGATAGTACCTACCTCATTTTTAATTCTTTGGGTAAAATAAATTTTGACTTACATTAATATTTGGTTTGAAATAGTAACTTAGCTTTGATAACACAGGCCGACAAGATTCCAGAACCTGAAACCAGAGTATACTTTTCCGAAGGTTTTCGGTGCGCTGAACAAGAATCTGGCCTCAGAATTGCTCCATCACGTCAAGTTTTCGAGATATCCTAAGCTAAATGTGCGAAAATCGTGGTTTTTGCCTATATTTGAGGTTATGTAGCATAACGATTTTAACTTTTATTGTAAAATTACTGCCAGCATCTTAAAGTACAAGCCTTGTCCTTTCAAATGCGCTTTAGTGTGCTCAAAAATCATTTTTTTTTTCTTTGAGATATCCAATATTGAAGTTTGGAATACACCGACATCAGATCCTTTGCAAGGTGTACAAACTGTACAAGGTGTGAAACTGAAGGTGTACAATTCATGAGTATTCCAAACTTCAATATTGGATATCTCAAAGAAAAAAAATGATTTTTGAGTACACTAAAGCGCATTTGAAAGGGCAAGGCTTGTACTTTAAAATGCTGGCAGTAATTTTACAATAAAAGTTAAAATCGTTATGCTACATAACCTCAAATATAGGCAAAAACCACGATTTTCGCACATTTAGCTTAGGATATCTCGAAAACTTGACGTGATGGAGCAATTTTGAGGCCAGATTCTTGTTCAGCGCACCGAAAACCTTCGGAAAAGTATACTCTGGTTTCTGGTTCTGAAATTTGCTCGAATTTTGTCGGCCTGTGTAATTTTGGGTTTACAAAGGATATAAGCACATAAATTTTGGGCCAAAAATATATTTCAACCTTTTCCCTAGGGATGGGGGATCGAACTGAGAAAAGCGATTCAGGACGGATCGATCTGTAATTTTTTCCCGATTTTGTAGCTCGATTAATCGCCTTAAAAAGATCGATATCCGTAGATCGAACAGATCGATTCAGTTTATTTTAACATTTCAATTTATTTCAGCATTTTGAAATTACAAGTAATTAGAACTGTTTTTATATATAAAAATAAAGGGTCATTAGTAAACCAATTTATTAAATAATAGAAAACAGCCTTTGTAGCTTACAAATCTTGATTAAGCAGCAGTGGGTATTTCACTAATCGAAAAAACAACTTACAACTAAAAATTTACACCCCAAAAGTAAAAGAGAAGCACAAATTTCGTGTCGCGCATTTGCAAGCGCAAACATTTTTTTTACTAATAGCACAACATGTCCCAGAAACATTCCAGGAATATTTTCAAAAACCCAAAAGCATTTTTATGTCTGATTTCAGAAGCGATTCCAGGACATTTTATGAGTATGCACCAAGAACAAAATTTTTATTTATTTAAGGGGGTCGTCTACCTTCGCGGTTTGGAAAAATCGATTTTTTTTTGGACATTTTGAATGCAGATGTTATAAGGAACACGACATATGAGGGATTTTTTGAAATACGCTTTCTTTCGTACGTATATGCAACCGGAAAGATTGCCACCCACACGCTTTTCGAGCGCCGAAGCGGCACAAGATCGCTCGTCAATGTCTTAGGAATAAAATCTTTCTCGTAGGGCGTTACAATTGATTTTTGGCAAACCAGGAACATCTTCGTGACGAGGAAGGGGAGCTCTACGGCCCTGGTATTGCCAAGTAAATAGGAAGTTTCTCAAATCATGTTTTACACTGTAATTTATCTTTAAACGTGATTTCCCAATGGTTGCATTTTTTAAACTTTGTGGTATGACTTCTTCTAGAAATATTGATAGAATTTGATAAATTTTTTTTTCAGTTATTCAATAAACATATAGCTATGTTTTCCCACAGGCGATTTTCAAATTTTTACTTTGTTGAATTTTAACAGGCTCTAATAGGTCAAAAAACAGGTCAAAAATTGAATTTTTTTGAAAACAAGTGCGTAATTTAAAAACATTTTACAATAAAAAAAATCGGCTCTGGGAACACATATCCAATGTAACACAGATTACAGACATATTTCATTTTATTGGTTTCAGACAATTTAAATGGCCAAAGTCTTACCACAAAGTTCTTAATGACATTTCTGCAGCGTCGAGGTCAAGGACATTCCAAGGTCGCGGATGCAATTATTATCAAATGAAAAATAGATTTTTTCGAAGAAAAAGCATGTAATAATAGAAAAAAATTTAACTGACGTGAATATCTTTAGTAGTTTTTTTTGCAATCCATTTCCAAAAATAAGCTAAAATTCTCGGCTTGAAGGTAGACGACCCCCTTAAAGAATTTCCTACCTAAAGAGCAATAAAATAATTAGGTAGTCAGGGATTTCTCAGGATGCGGTTTTTCTAATCCTGTGTCTACCTTGCCAAGTTGCACCTTTTTGGATAGGTAATAAGATGAGCAATTCAATAAAAATAAAAAACAGGTATACTAATTACAGGAATTTCGGAGAAAATTTGGGAAAATGCTCAATTTTAGGTAATTGCAAACCATTTTTTTCGCTTTTGGTATTGGCTGTACCTGCAATGGTAATTGTTAGATCAACATTGCTGAAAATTTTCGAAAGGTCATTGAGATAGTAGTTTTTTAGTGTGTATGTGCATACATACCATGTAATGTGCATGCCATGAAAAACTGAAATTTATAAATCACCCTATAACTCCCAAACGGTTGAGATTGCCCCCCCCCCTCCCTGCCCTACAATTTTTTATTTGACTAGGTGAGATCTATCAAACCACTCATTTTGGCACGTCAGATTTTTCGAAAATATTCTGGGAATGTTTTATTCTTTCATTTTAAACGGAAAACACCGCGAGTAAAAGTTGACAGTTCAACTTCATCTTCCTCCCAACGCTAACGTTAAATTCAAACAAGTGTTTCAAACACTACAACAAATCCACTGGCATACTATATAAAAATAATAATTGTGGAAGATGAGATTTGAACAGCCTGCTCCTTTGTTTTGAATATGATTCTTGAAGGTCTGAAAGGTGACCCAAATAGTTGTTATAATTCTATCAAATCCCAGCAGAAAATCAGTCACCGCCGATAGTTGGTGGAAAGTGTACCCTTATTTCCCCTTTTCGACAATTACATAAGGGGAGAGAGAAAAATGACTACCTCTGAGTTGAAAATTTCAAAATGAACGCAGTTTTGTAATAATAATAAATTCTTCGACTTTTTAATTTATTGTAGAAAGGTTTTTCTACACCACTCACCATTGCTTAAATATCTAAATTCATATTATTTTAAAAATGTGAAATTTGCAAAATTTGAAAATTTAGATTAAAAAAACTATTAATATGTGTAAAATCTTTGATAGAGTAAAAATGGGGAGTACTCAAAAAAATATATATGTTTCTTTCAGGAGATTAAGATCTACGTCGAATCTACGTGTGTTCCACGTGAGTTTTTTACTAGGATTATACCTGGCAGCATATATACTTGTCTATTCCACTAGTTAGGGCTTCACGGCACCGAGACAAAACCGATACTTTGGCACATCTTGGTCTTGGTCTCGTCAAGGTGAAGACGACCTTGCTCTCGTCGCAATCTCGGCGAGATAAAAGCCACCGGTGACAAAATCATGCAGTAGTCACTAAACTACTCAGTTAACACTAAAATATTATAGCGATCACATTCATCTAACATTTACGATCCTTTTAAATTTTTTTTACATTAAAGATAAAATGCAAAAAAAATTCACGAGTGAGTTTGTTTACTTTTTATTTAGCACGTCTTAAATAGATCGAAATCGGAAATAAATAAATCGATTCGAGCTAAATCGGTACCGCGTAAAATCGATACAAAAATCGCCAGATCGAAGGCTTAAAGATCGATCTCTCGAGATCGAATCAAAGATCGCCCATCCCTACTTTTCCCCTAGAAGATCTCCTTTCCTCTTAGACTACACTGTCGATGGTGTTGTCTTAGGTAGGGTTGACAGGATGAAGGATTTTTTTTTTTTCTTCCCTCTTACGCCGATCGATGTGTCTGATTTCTCTCGACTCCCTTGAAAAGAGGCGCAATATTGCCAAAATAGTATTTGTGTTCGATATATTGCAGGAACTCGCCCGAATTACTGGAGGCCGTCAAAATCTTGATCCCGCAAAGCTCCTTAAGAAATCGAGACTTCCTGTACGTCCCTGGTCATCGAACTATATATGGGATGCATGAACCCATCACGTCGATGTCTCGCCTCTTTAATCAACATTTCGCCAACTTCGACATGGACTTCTCTAGACTCCGGTTGAAGGGCTTACTCACGAAGTGCCTGGGTTGATGTGGGTGATATGAATTCTGTTGACTGCTGCCCCACATGACTTGTTCACTTTCACTTTTAATTTTTAGTTTTAGTTTAATAATTTATATATATGTATATACTGCTGTATTAGTCATTTGTGACGAACCTGTATCGAACAAATATACCTTTAACGTATTTCTTCATGGAATTTATGTATTCGTATGACTATAGGGGCATTTCAAGCGAAGCGGACAGCGAAAAAAATTTCAGGTACTGGATTTTGTTCATATTTGGTTTAATTGTATTTCTATATGTCCTGAATGAATGTGCATTTTTATTTTTTTTCTATGAAGCCTAGTTGCCCTTTTATAAGCCTTTAAAGAATTGACAAAATTTGAGGAATGGGTTTTTTGAAAAAAAAGTTTGCTATTATTCATAGTGATAGAAGAAAAGTAAATAGTGTTATCTTAGAGACAAATAAATGTGTTTCTTGGCAGTTATTACAGAGTTGAAAAAAAAATTTTTTTTTCGTATAAAAAACCGGAAGTAAACATATCAAATCGGATTTTACTTAACTTCGACATGTTTAAAAAATTTTATTTTTATCTCAAAATGTAGCTTATAGTTCATAAATAATATGTGTAAAAATTTTAGAACGTGATCTGCGTTCGTATCGGAGATAGAGAATTTAAACTTAAATTTTTTCATGTTTCCATACAAAACTATCGCACTGGCCAAACGTCGACTACGCGCTGCACTGTGTTCGAATGCAGATCACATTATGAAACTGAACAAGCATTTACTATACATTTTAAGTTATTTTTTGAGCTATTTAAAAAAAAATTAAACATGTCGAAGTTTGTCAAAATTTAATTTTAATTATTAATTTTGGTTTTTTGACATGAAAAAAAATCCAATTTCGAATTCAATACCACGACTGTGAAGAGCATGCAATTTCCTATAAGAATCACTATTTTACTTATTTTTATATAAGTTTCTTAATATGATTAATTACCTTTGAAACAGGTCAATCATAACTTCTTCAAAATTGTTGGTTGTCCGCTTCGCGTGAAATGCCCCTATAGTATAAATAAAAGCTTGGATGCTCATTAGATATTGAAATTATATTATTCAGCATAATTTCGCTTCGCTTCGCTTTTAGTCTTTAGAAATCTTGTAATCAATATTAGATCTATTATTTGTCAACATTTTTAAGTTGTTTAAAATTTGTAACGACCATTTTCACAGAAATTTTACTATTTATTAGAAATTGCATCCATAAATCAGGTATTGTTTATTAGGCAGTGTCTTATACTTTCTTGAGACTTTTGCAACATTATCTGGTTCTTATCAATTTGGTTTACTATCGATCTGCGTTGGTCTCCTTACCAATGAAAGTTTTGGATTAATAGGTTCCACCACGTGAAGCTGAAGATTTGCTCCATGTCATAATAATTGCATATTAGACGTCTGCCATATTGGATTTAGAATGACGTCACTTTGCTTATTGTGTTTCGCTTATCAAACCCTTTCATTTGATACCCATATCATAGGGGTTGCTGTGGAAATGATAAATCGCCATTTTGTAAATGGCGGCATTTAAGTAATCGTGCATTGTCACGAGGACCAAACGTGTGTGCCAAAATTCAGCCCGATAGCTTCAGTGGAAGTGGGTGAAATATTGATTACAAAATTCCAGGACATTCATACAAGTGAAGTTAAAAAATATAAAATCTTTTGATAAAATCATCTTAATTTTTGCTTAGGCGACAGATAAAGATTATCTTCATATTTTAGGGGTGCTTTGGATGTTCAATGACGCCATCGAAGGCAGCGTAGAAGTTGTAAATAAGTTCAAAGAACTTAGAAAAAAAGTCTATTTTGTTACTAATAATTCTACTAAGACTAGGCCAGAGTTCCTAGAGAAGGCTCTCCAGCTCGGTTTCAAAATGGAAGAGGTATTTCAATTTACAAAAGCTTGTTATATTATTTATACTTAAAAATTTGTGCTTTGTTAGGAAGAGATAATATCAACTGCCTACGCTGCAGCAGCCTATTTAAAGAATCGAAATTTTGATAAAAAAGTCTACCTTATTGGATCAAAAGGATTGGCCAAAGAGCTGGACGATGTAGGAATAGCACACACAGGAACTGGAGCCGATATTTTACGCACAAGTCTCAATCAATTTTTAAATTCTGAGTTCGAACCAGACGAAGATGTCAATGCAGTTATAGTCGGATTTGATGCACATTTCAGTTTTACTAAACTAACTAGAGCGGTTTCGTACTTAAATAATCCGGAGTGCCTGTTTTTAACTACTAACACTGATGAACGGTTTCTAATGCCTAAATATGTAATTCCTGACACTGGTAGTATTGTAAAAGCTGTAGAAACAGGAGCAGAACGCGAAGCAATTGTAATTGGAAAGCCGAATCCTCATATTTGTGAATCTCTAATTCGCAGTGGAGCTATTGTACCTGAGCGAACTCTTATGATTGGTGACAGGTTTGTTATTATATTTTTTATATATGAGTTTAACATTGGAAGGTTATTTTATTTCATGTTATAGATGCAACACTGATATTTTATTGGGAACAAATTGTGGGTTCCAGACACTATTGGTAGGTACAGGAATTCATTCTCTCTCTGATGTACACCATTGGCTGAAAAATGGTACACCAAAGGAAAAACAGCTTGTTCCTGATGTTTATCTACCAAAACTCGGGGACTTGTTGAAATACTTGTAACATAAACTTTTTTTGGCGAAATTTATTAAGCAAAATATATCTGATTATGTTTTATAAAAAATGACAAAACTTTATTATTTTAAGATGGTCGAATATCATGCGCTTTGTCTTGGTTTAGTTAAATCGAGGCAGAGACCAGAGATACGTAAAGACCGTTCCTTCTTAACTTGATATTCCTATTATTGTTACATTTTAAGGTTACAATGTTTGTTATGTTATTCGAAGCATACTTACGAGATCTACAAAACTTAACTTTTTTAACCAACTTCCCAAAAAAACGAAAGGTTATAAGTTCGGCCCGTATTTATTTTAATGTATGACCGATAGGGCACAATTTCCTAACACGTGCAGCGATTTTGATTATTCTTTGTTTTATTGGGTAGAGTATATTCCCCGATTGGTACCATCACAAAAATTTTAAAAGTGGGGTGGGTGTGGGGAGTGGGGGGTGAAGCCTAACTTCGAAATCCGAGGAGCGATTTGGATGGTTCTTTTGTTTTGTACAGAGTATGATCCCCGATTGCTAATTATAAGGGAAACATTTCGGCCTAGGGGGGGTAGTCTAACTTCGTAATGCGTGGCCCGATTTGGATAATTATTTATTGTTCGGTAAAGTTAATTCCCCGCTTGGTACCACGTCAGAAATCCTGCCGATGTGGTGGGGGTTAAACCGAACTTGTATAGAATATGATAACCATTGTTAATAATGGAAAAATCTTGTCCCAGGGTGTGGTGGGGAGGGAGGTGGAAGATTATTATTTTTTGTTGGGTAGAGTCAATTCCCGGCTTGGTACCACGTCGAAAATCCTGCCGATGGGGTGTGGGGTGGAACCGAACTTGCATAGTATATGATCCCATTGTCCTTTGATAATAATGCAAAAAACTTGTCCCAGGCAGTGGTGGGGAGGGAAGGGGGATGGGTAGTCTAACTTCGTAACGCGTTTACCGATTTGGTTGATTATTTTTCTGATGTTTAGAGTATTGGTGGTATCATAACAAAAATTTAAACGGTGGGGTTGCAGTGGGGCAGAGGATGCATTTCAACTTCTTAACCCGTAGATAGATTTGGATGATTATTTTCTTTTTATATACAGTATGATCTCCCATTGCTACTATGAGGAAAAATGTTGACCTAGAGTTGGGGTGGGGGAGCGGTAGTCTAACTTTGTAACCCATCTATTGGTTTAGATGATTCAGAATGCATAGAATATCTATTTGTATTCTGACAAAAATTGTGGCTTTTGGTGAGAGTTGCAGGAGGGGCTGCGTCTAGCTTCATAAAGCATAGACCGGTTTTGATTCTGTTGTACAGAATACGTTTCCTCATAGGTAAATGATAAGAATTTTGTATCTAGATGACTAAGATGATTCTCTGACTATGTTGATATTTTCTTCCTGTATAGAATATTAGCGCCATGGTAAGAATTTTGTATTTAAGGTGTAAAGATGTGAAAGGATGACCTTAACTAATTTCGTAATATGTTGCCGAATTTGGATAATTCTATTTCCTTACTATACCTCTGCATCTGTTGAAATTACTTTGCTTTTACGAGCAGCATTTTACGATTCGTATATGTATATGAAGACACTAAAAAGTGAAAAATAAAATAGTTTTTAAAAAACCGACTTCACCAAAATGAGCTAAAAAGCATAAAATAATTTTTAAAACAACGACATTTTGAAGTGAGTGTACATTAAAGAAACAAAACTACAATCGAAGATACTATATAAAACTACTTAACAATTTCCGGTCATGGGATCTTAAGGGGCTGGGGGGGGGTAAGGGTTTACACTTTCGAAAAATCGAATTTTGTCTTATGTTATTGTTAAACATTTCAAGAATATGTTCTCAAAATTTTAAGTCGATCTGAGCAAAACTCTTGAAGTTATGGTCTATAGTTAGTCCCCTGTCCTTTAGTGCAGCTGTCGAGCAGCTTATTCACTTCTCATAAACTTTAAACGCGTTTTTCGCAAAACAACTTTGTCAAAGCCCGTGTTCACTGCCATTTAAAAACTACTGGACCGATTCATTTGAAACTTGGTACACATTTTCTACATATAAAATACCTCCCCCCAACGTTTAGTTAAAATATTTTTTTTTTACATTAAGGGGGTTTCCCACCCACAAAATGGCGGAATTTTTCGTGGAAAATAGCAGTTTACAGTTTAGATGGCCACCAAAAATTTTTAAATGCAAAAAAAATAATCGGAGAACGGTGGGGGGAGGATTTGATAATACTTTGACTAAATTTTAATGGTTTTTGATTTAAGATAATTTCCGACCGAGATACAGTGAACACCGTAAATTGTATTTTTTCAAAGACGTTCTGGGGCAAGCTCTGTCACCGGCTTGTTTTGCAATATTTCTGCATGAAAAAATTACAGAATATTGTTAAAAGTATGCTTAATAATGTACAAAAGGTTTCAATAAATTTGCTCAATCCATTCCTTCAAAAAAAAAAATTCACAAAAAAAACCCTTACCTGAAAGCGTGAGGAAAAGATTCCAAACATGTGTTGTACATGCGAAGCAGCAGCTCCGGGTTTTGGCAGTACACCATCTTCAAGACTTCACTTGGTAGACCGCCTAAACTCCTTCTTCGCCTATTTATACTCTGCGAATTGCAGGTTTGCCTCGTTCCGGTTTCTTGCCCTTTTTGCAATGCAACGAAGTCTGAGGCACTCTCTGCGTAGGCCCGCGATCTCCTGAGTCCACAAGTACACCGGCTGTTTTTCGTGGCGTGGTTTTCTCCTCGGCATATAAGCATCGCACGCTTTCACTATGAGATCCATGGTTGAGGTTACGAGGTTTTCCGTGCCTGCTCTCCCGCTCGGGTTTGCTCCTGCAATATCCCCGCCTCTTGCCAGCTCTCTTGCGAACCTCTCGGCGTCCATCCTCTCCAAGTTCCACCTAATCGGTGCCCATCGAATCCCCGCGCTGTTGTCCCCCGTCGTAGATGTCGAACTCGATGAACTGGTGGTCGCTCCCAGTATAATCCTCAAGGACTCTCCAGCTCTGTATATGCGGCGCTAGGCTTTCGGAGGAGAAGGAAACATCCGGATCGTTTCTCCATACCCGGGGCGCCGGAAGGTGGTTACTGTGCCGACGTTTAGCACTATAAGCCCTATTCTGGCGGCCATTTCCATTATATATTTCCCTCGGGAATCAGGATGTGACATACCCCACTCGAGCGCTCTCGCATTAAATGTGTCCCGCCGTCCTCATGATTTCGTCTTCCAGGCAGTCGATGAGGATGGGTTTACCATGCACCAAACTGTAAATGTTGATCTCCACTATATTTAAATATCCATGTAGTTTTGTTGTATTGCTCTCTGTGCCTATGTCTTATTTAGGTTGAGACGTTCTTGTCACGAGATAAGTTGCCCCAATTGCTTTACTGGCGTTTGTCACGATGTCGTTGATGATACGTGGAGTAATGAAATCCAACAAGTGTCCATGGTGATGAATAGCGTTCAACCATCTATTATATTTTTCCTGAAGTTCACTTGAAATTTTTTTTGCACTGATGTATGTGGATATGAGGATATGAGGGAGGGTGGCAAAGGGGGGTAACCCCCCGGGCCCGAGCTTTCAAAAGGGGCCCCGACATCTAAGTCATCAGTAGAAAAATTTCTGCATTTTAATTATATATAAAAAAAAATGTTTCACGATCGAAAAAGTGTAATATACCAGACAGATTTTAAATTTAAAGTCACTCATTCGATTGTATATGGGCCCGTAAACGCTTAGCCTGTCTCCCGCTAGCGTGTCTTTAATGACAAGTTTGATTATATTGACGTTCATCTTTCGAGAAATCGCATAAAGGATCAGCTTAGTTAATGTTACTTTATTTCTTAGTTATTTACTGTTTAATATTTGCTGATAGAGTCAACAATATGGTATGGAATTTATTGAACTGAATGTATAAAACTCATTTGACTAGAGATGGAGTAGCGTAGAAAACCATCAGTCACAGGATTGGCCTGTGTGCCGAAGTGGGTACTTGAAAAAAAGGTCAATATTCTAAAATACTATCAATAAAGTTAAATTATGTTTCGTTATATCTACGCTTAAAACTCTTCAAGTACGTCATCTTTTATTTATTGATTCCAAGGTTTACAGTAAAGCAGAGTCTTACAACTACATTTCTATACATTTGCTGGAATTTCGAACCTCTCTCCCAAACAAGTAGGTATATTCAAGTATGTGATTACTTCTTTTTGTGCTACTTAACGATACAAAATTGCACTCTTTATAAAGCGAACTCCGATACCAACTGAAGAGGGCTGACTCTGAGCACGTCCCTCTGGTTAAATCTTTTGAAACCGATGGCTATATATAATTTGTGACTACTATCATAAGCCGAAAAAAAATTTTGTCGAGTGCCTTTATATAACATCGTAAGAATTTTATTTTTAAAATTCTATTAGAAGCAGTATAATTTCAGAAAGTCTTATAATGCTATTGAGCTCTAAATTGTCATGGAAACTCAAGTGTTCAACAAAAATCTTTCAATTTTGCAGAGCTCATAAAAGCATTAACCTTAGGGCAAGATATTGACTGTGGCAAAATATCGACAATAATCTTAAGCAATATAAATCAACGTATCAAGATAATCCTATTTCCTTTCTATAGTTTACCAAATCCCCATGGCAATAGCAAAATACTTTTTGCCGACATCAAAATGGGAATATCTTCAATTTGTCGTATTTATCTGTAAACGGATTTACAAAACTCCTCAACAGTGTACATGAACAGAATCTCTACAAAGAAAAATAGTTTTTACGACTTTAACAAAAATGCAGCAATTTGTAGGGATAACTTAATTATCAAGAGATTATCTCTTCAAGATTTGTAGATCCATTCAACCTTAATGCTTTACTTATCCTATTAACACTAAGACGCAATTTTTGCTGATAAATTTGGAAAATAATGTCGTTCTCTGCTTTTAATAGCGCACATTAGTGCTCTAATTTTCTTCATTTGAACTTCATTCAGGGGGTGATTTCTATGGAAATTATATTCTTCTAGAAAACACTTAACGTTTGAATGGTGAGAGTTGCAAAGTGTGTGCTTTTGTATGAACTTGTAGAATTGTATTATATATAAATGTCAAGGGGTTATTGTGAGAAGACGTTTTGCAAGTAAGTTTTGTGCTTTTTGTGGCGTCGGAATTCAATTCCAAACAAGTAATAGGTTTTTGTCACAATTTTATGGCCCAAACAGGGAGAAAAAATTAAGACCGGGTCATGGGCCCCGGGTGCGAGGCCCGGACTCCCGTGAGCTTTTATTAGGAAATTAAAATAATCCACTCCGTCTCTGGGCTATTATCTAGCTCGCAGCAATGCAAAAAGCAAGACTCAAGTTTCCACACTTCCCTTACACTAATTCCCTTGCGGCCAAAAGCATGCTAACGCATCAAAGGATTGTCCCCTGGGCTTTGGTCACATCGTGTAAAAAAAAAAAAAAAATTTTTAACCTCCACAATCTCTCTTTTTATCTTCTTATGGGGCATAGGGCGTCTATTACACCGACTCTCCGCCTGGTCCGGTTCTGCGCCAACGATTTCAATTATGGTCACGATTTGTTGGTCTGAGTACCTTCCCTACCTGCGCGGTCTTCTATTTCTGCGTATTCCTTCGATTCCGTAGGGATTAAAATATAGAGCCTGCTGTGCGATTTTGTTTGGCTCTTTTCTTAGTGTATGTCCTATCCATTGCCACTTTCGCTTGCGAATACTGACATGTATCCCGTCTTTGCCTGTAAGCCTGTGTAGGTCTTCGTTGGTAATGACCTCCGACCAATGGATGTTAAGGATGTGCCGCAGACTCCGGTTAACAAAGGCTTGTAGCTTTGATAGGTCACTTTCCATATTAAACAGTCGTACAAGAGAACGGATTGTACATTCGACTCAAAGATCCGAAGTTTTGTGAGTCTAGAGATGTTTTTATTGCGCCAGATCTCAGCAAGATTATTAAATACAACTCGGGCCTAACTGATGCGAGCCTGCACATCAGCTTCAACTTCGCCGTCTGCTGTAAGGAAAATTTATGCACTTGCTCTATTTGCGGCTCTTCAAGATAAATTACATGTTATCCATGCAGTCCAAGCTTATAAGTATGATTATAAGCCCTGCTCTGCGACCTTCTCTGATCAGAGCTTCGGACATTTGGACTATATGACTTTGTTTGTTGGATAGGAGACATACATCGTCGGCATTGTCCAGGTGCGTAAAATGGTTAAAGAGTTTCCATCTAATCCCTCGCGATGGATGGTCTGCACAATACCTCATCAATGCCGATCAGGAAAAGCAAAGGTGACAGTATGTATCCTTGTCTCACTCCGTTCAACGCTTCGCAGGGTTATTCTGACAGTTTTACCTGAGTAAGACTCCTTTGTGTTAGTGATAATTCTTTCTGGGAAACCTCTCCTACGTAAAGCTGCCCATATATGTATATTCCCGATCAACGCTGTCAATCGACTTCTCAAAATCGACGAACATTAGATGTAAAGGGAACCTCGATCGCCGGATTGCTCGATGGTAATTCGGAGGGTGTTACTGTGATCATTGCAGTAGAAACCCTCAGAAAAGCTTGCCTGTTAGTCGGTAAGAGTGCGCCCGATTGTGTTCTTGATTCGCAATACGCAGTTAAAAGACAGATACCGCGCCAATTGCTTCAACTCCTCAGGTCGCCTTTTTGGGAATCTTCGCCTGTTTTCCATTCAATAGGATAGGTCTCGGTTTCCCAACATTCCTGAGTAACGGCGAAACGAAAAT
Organism: Leptarthrus brevirostris; assembly: GCA_964036015.1. Lineage (NCBI taxonomy): Eukaryota > Metazoa > Arthropoda > Insecta > Diptera > Asilidae > Leptarthrus > Leptarthrus brevirostris. The sequence goes on from OZ038373.1 coordinate 17,324,145, forward strand.
CGAAATATCCCTGAGAGATTACCGAAAAACCGATACTCTAAAGAGTCAATACTCTTGGAGATTGAGGGATCGCCAATAAGTTTAATAGTCTTACGTTGGACTTATATTCGAGTCTAAGTCTGATGTGGGACTTGTACTGCAACGCTTAGTCAGATGAAGCGAAATATTTCTTACACCTCTGTAAATAACCCAACTGTTTCATCACATGTTTAGCGGTTGCAAATATATAATCAGTCCAGCGAAGATTGCTGGATATCTCAATAACCGAGATGTTTAAAGAGGGCGAATTGGGTATATTCACTCCACCGACTGAAATACGTTGTGGGTTGACTAGCCGATTTTTAAGGGACGATTAAAGAGCATTGAGTTTTCAATGAATTAAACATAACTCTATATGCTCTGCCCCAAGCCCGGATTACGGAAATGTCCTTGTTTAATGATCCAATCATACGTTCTCGGTTAATTTCGGTATTCGGAATTTAAGGTACTGTCGTCAGCGAAACTATGAATAGGATGGTGAGTGAGAAATAACAGGTCATTAATAAAAAGAAGAAATAAGGTTGGTGATAAAACTGACCCCTGAGGTACATCAGCATTTATTTCGTAGGGATCAGATGTAACTCCGTCTGTTATTACACTGATTGAACGGCCTAACAAAAAACTCTCTATTCACTTTAATGGGTAAGGGTGCAGACTAAATGCTTGAAGTTTGACTAAAAGAGCAGCACGCTAGACTCTATCAGAAGCCTTTGAAATATCAAGAGCTACGACTTCCAAGTCAACAAAATTATGAAGACAATCAGTTCAACGCTCCGTCAGAGCTGTAAGTGTCCGGTGGACCAGCCGGAATAGTACTGGCAATTGTTGATAAGATGGTTACTTTCTAGATATTGCATAAGCTAAGATTTGATGAGTGAATCAAAAATGTTTGATAAAACCGAAGTAAGTGCAATTAGTCTGCAGTTAGAGGAGTCGCGTGTCTCTCATTTTTAAAGTATCGGCTAAACATAAGCAAGCAACATATGCACATGAAAACAGACCTGTCGAGTATGACAGGTGAAAATTTTTTCGCGCAGAGGTTTAGCCAAAACATAGGCGCAGAATTTTAAAACCACGAGCGAGAAAGTAGCTTTGGACACGTCGAGTTTCGAAAGTATCCTAGAATCTTCCTGAGCGGGAAAGTGGAGCGACTTTTGCCTGCTAATGCACTGGGATGGCGATGGAAGTCACTGCAATGAAGGTTACAAGTACAAATCAGCAGACAAATTAGCAGCAAATAGTTTAGCTTTGTCCAATGAGCCAGTAAAATCATTCCCATTATACATGAGTGGTGATGTTGACCAGCATGTGAAATTGTTCTTTACGGTTTTACTATAGACCAGAAGCCCTTACAACCGTTTTGAGTAGAAAGTACTTTCCGTCTTACGCTCTGGTCGAAGTTAAACATTGAACTACAAAAATCGACCTGGTTCTCGATACAGATGTGGACTGGTCCCACTAAATGCAAGTAATTGACATAGTTTTGGTCCTATAGTAATATATTTTTCTCTCTCTCTCTCTATCTCTCTCTCTCTCTCCATGGCCTTTTTATCGTAATTTACTTTATTTCATTTCTATTATAACTTTGAAATTGGTTTTGAAATTAATGCAAATTGTTAATTGTTTGGATCAATTTGTTAAGCCGCACGACCACCATGCCATGGTCCCCGGGTTCGAGACCAGGTCTCCCCGTGAGGAATTAAAATAATCCACTCCGTCTCTGTCTAGCTCACAGCAATGCAAAAACAAGACTTTCAAGTTTCCTCACATCCCTTACCCTACTTCCCTTCCGGCCAAAACCATGCTAACGCATCAAACTGTTGTCCCCTAGGATTTGGCCACATTGTATAAAAAAAATTATTCATTATATAATTATAGAATTATAGAATTTAACAACCAAGGCAAGCCAGCGTAGATTTTTAAGATTAGCTCTCCGCGGCATACCTTGGAGCGTACCTTCTATTGTGCCTCTGTATCCTGACCGACTTAATCTAATCTCCTTAGATTCTCTGGATAAAAGACACGATGTTGTAGATATTGTTTTCGTTTTTAACAGGTGAGATTATTTAACCTGAGCTTGGATCGTATATAGCAGATTTTCACATGTTTTGATGCTAAGTAAAGATTCAGCTTCGTTAAGTTTTAAGCTTTCCAGCTATATGATCTAGTATTAGTCAGCTATTTCTTAAATTTCGTAAATAAATAAGTCGGTGGTTCGAAATCCAACTTAAATTGTAGGACTACTTACAGTAGTGGTCTGGAATCGGTTGAAGACATACGGAAAATCTAAGACTAATTTACGTTGTAATTAATAAAACTCTTTTTAAAAAAAATGCAATGTAACAGAAGTGATCCATGTCAAGCTTTCCTTGGCCAGACTATATTTACCTATTGTGTTGCAAAATTACTTGTTCTCTTTACCCCCGTACATCACTTAACAAGTTCTAGTTCATTCACTACCAATTAAAAGACCATTTGTCCGCTGCAAAGCTACCATTCGAAGTACCGGGGGCCATAAGCAGGGAAGAGAATAATGACATTGGTATGCTCAATCCACCTATCTACTTGTCTTGGGATTGAAAAAGCGACATAAGCTTTCCCAGCCGGAGACAGAGTAAATAATTTCTAATTTCTCTAATGTCCACTCAACATCTAAACCAACCCTCGTACATAACATTAAGCCTTCGAGCAAGCAAATAAAATCTCGAAACGAGCCAGCAGAAACCCCCACAATTTGTCCCAAGGAATTTTAAATCTCTTAAAAATGAAGAAGAAGTTGTGTGTACATATGTACATGACGGGAGAATTGCAAAAAGTCAGATTGCTTTAACATTGATGTAGTCTGACGACCGTACAGGTAATCTCCTAGAGAGTGAGTATGACAGTACATCCAAGTAGTTTAATAGAACCTTCCTTTGAAAAGTGGTTGAGTCGACTCTGACAAGTATACGTGAAAGCGAACGTTCACAAGAAGTGGTATAATTAAGCCATTAGAAATGAGTAAAAAGAAATCTCTGGCAATTTTAGTGATATGTTTGCAATTGAGACATTAAGTACGGGAACGATTAAGAAAATTGGCTCCTTAAGTGAAATTATTGCATCACGAGGATGCTCAACGAGGACGAGACTAACTGAACTGAGAGACATTAAAATGCATTACCATCAGCTTAAGTGCATGATTGAAGTCAAATGAGATTAAACTGAAAGGAAACTTCTTAACGGTAATCAGTACTTTAGGACTTTAGGTCATAAGACTAAGTCACTTTGTATTAGTACACCGTGAAGTTTCTCAAATGCAAGGTTTTCCGTTCAGACGCTTTGCCTTTAATGAGCTTGCTTCTGAGTCGAAGCAGGATTATGTTAGTTATTCCAAATGTTCTTTTATGAAAAGAAATCAAATCGTCTTAAAGATATTCATGGTAAGTTTTCCTCCAGAAGAATTATGCAAATATAAAGAAAAAATATGTTAAAAACTCAGTCCCTGAAGGATTAAAATTTTATTACATCGAGTATATTTTTTATCACTGGTAACTGCATAATATAAGAGCACTGTTAATCAGATGCAGTTTCTATTCCTGAAGACCACCTACATCTCCCCGAATTGGCTTGGAAAATCAAGAGATGAATTTACCTGCTGCGAATTTTAAAGATGAACTCATTCTGTCGGTACTTGGGTTTTCTGAAGTTGTTAGAAAACTCCACTACATTTTCGTTATGGTACCAGGTTAAAAGTAGAACAAAAAATGGAAGAAAAGATGAGTCTGCCAGAACTTCTTTGAACAAAACTATTAGGTATATGTATTCAAAGGTGAAGAGAAATTTTCGAGAGATTCTCAAAAGCCAAGACGTGACTAGTTCTTATACGATTTACTTAAATTTTCGGTTAAATAGATTTACTCTGGCCCCAGGAAGACATGTACCCGATTGTAGTGAAACACAATTTGGAGATTTTAACGTCAGACATTTATCCTTTCAGTCACGTCAGGTGTACGTCGGGGAAAATTCTGGAAGTGGTTTTCCAGACCAATTTGTATTCATGGAATTGTGAAACAAGTGGTTGCCTTGATAGAAGACACTTCTTACGTAAAATGTGACTATAAACTGAGATGTAAATTTACATATTATATAAGTAAAATCGGCCGAGTAAGAATTGAATAACTGATTTCAGGATTTGTGAGGTTGAAAATGATGGACTGTTTGAAGTCGGTGGTGCAATCGATAACAATTGTTGTGGCTGGAATATCAGACTATGTTTTCCATATATTTTTGGGGTCGCTGAATTCAAATCCGGGGTCCGTTTAACCCCATCACGTCAGTATTTCGACATAACGACAAAAAAAAAAAAAATTCTTGGTCTGGGGGTCACACCATGTTTTCTATATGTTTTCAGAGTCGCTGAATTCGAATCCGGGATCCATTTAATCCCATGATATGAGAATCTTGACATAACCTAGAAAAACATAATAATTGAGGCTTTTCAGCACTTTCAAAAGTATATAAGCATGTGATTTAAACTTTTAACACAAACGCCTTGTTTTCAACTACAAACCCATAACCCGATAAGTCCATAACCTCAAAAAATTTTATAATCATGGCTTTTTCGGCGGCTGGTCAGGGTGAGAGAGCGGGTCATCGTGGTGCGTGGTCATTATGCGACTGCAGCTCTACATTGTTAATGTAGAGTTGAATTGTCATGGAAATCATGAAATCTTTTGCTACATTTGCTCTCGATTCGAGGTAACTTCTTTGCGAGTGCCCATTGATGACGATATACGTAAAATGTATGTATGAGGTGGCGTTTATTCCCAATGCGGGCAAAAGCTCGCATGCCACTCCTAAGGACTTTAGGCCTACAAGTCTATAATCTTTCCTTTTCAAAACTTTTGAGAGACTAGTTGATATTCATCTACGCTGTATTATCCCTCGGCATCTACTATCGGCATCCCAGCATGCGTACTATAAAGGAAAGTCTGCAAAATCTGCACTGCATTCTCTCGTGCGCACTATAGAGAAATCCCTTGATTGCAAGGAGTTCACTCTGGTGGCCTTTATGGACATTGCGGGAGCTTTTAACAATGTTAGTCCGGGGGCAATCATGGATGCACTCGCTGCTTTGGGTGTGAATGCCAATCTTATGTCGCTGATCGGTCAGATGCTTCATGGCAGGACTATCAGCTCAAGGCTGGGAGAGGCTCATGCTACCAGGACTGTGAGTACAAGCACACCGCAAGGTGGGTCCTGTCTCCTCTTCTTTGCAATCTGGTGGTGAATAAACTGCCTCTAATCCTGAAAGGGGAGGACTATGGAGTGTTTGACTACGCGGACGACATCGCTATAACTATCTCGGGCAAATTCTTGCCTGTTTTAAGGGATCTTATGCATAGTGCCCTCACTAAGCTCACCAATTGGGCGGTGAGGTGTGTACTTTGCCTTAACCCTAACAATACCGAGATGGTCATATTTACTAGGAAATATAAAATTCCTCATGTTGACCCTCTGTATCTGAATGGCACCCGCCTGGCTTTGTTTGGCTGTCAGAAGCACTGAACATAAGCCTGTCCTTCCATCTTCCGGATTACTGCAGTGTATTTCAGGCAGAGGTCATAGCTATTCAGGAAGCTTTGATTTGGTTGAAGAAGAACGAAGCTCCTGTAAAGGATATCTGTATCCTTACAGATAGCCAGGCTGCTTTGTTATCCCTTGATTCTGTCCTATCGACGTCTAGGGCTGTGAATAGCTCACACTTAAATGATTTGGCTTAGCAGTATCAAATCAAGTGCTGGGGCACAGGGATATTTCAGGAAACTGCGTGGCAGACGAGCTTGCTAGACGTGGTACCACCCTGGAGATCCAGCTGGATAAGACTTCTGTTGGTAGGCCACCTACAAGCTGCTGCTTGGTACAACGGAAATCAGCCTAGCGAACCACAGCAAAGCTGGATCTTAAGCGCTACTGGTACTGGAGTTATCACAGGTCATTGCCCTATTGGCTTACACGCAAAGAGACTGGGTATCTTCTCAAACGACTTCTGTAGAAGCTGTATGGACGAGGAGGAGGAGGAAATTATTTTCCACTTCCCCTGCCGATGCCCTGCACTGGCACGCAGGCGGAAGTCCTTCTTGGGTGACTATTTCTTCGATAGTCTTTGCGATCTAGCGGCGATTGACGTTGCAGATCTCAGGCGCTTCATCGACAGCTCCGGATGGGTACTGGATCCGGATGGTACTGAATCCTGGAATTCTTTGGTATCACAATGGGCCGATTGAGATCTAAGTGTGTCCTTCAGGACAGCCGCACGAGGAAATTTTCGAATTAAAGATGGATCTGGTCAGCAGCTGGGTTCCTCACGTCATTTGTAACTCTTGCAGAAAAATGCTGGCTTCTTGAAAAAATGGAAAAATAAAGAAGATATAAAATACTCTAGTCCAGCTATTTGGAGCAATCCTAGTTACGAGGAAGAATGCTTTTTCTGTTTAAACCAAATTAAAGGTTTCAATGCAAAAAATAGAAACAAAATTGTATATATAAACACTAAATCTGTAACGGCTCCAGTTTTAGTTGAAAGAAAAAAGTGGGAGGTGTTATATCTACACTTCTCTGGCTAATGGTTACAAACAAACTCCTACTGAAGATAGAAAGGGAAGGGGTCAATGTTGTCGCTTATACGGACGATGTGGTAATCATTATAATGGGACTGTTTCCCTCCGTTATCATTGAGTTCATGTAAAGGTCCTTAATCCTGGAATACTAACCCGTTTTAACTCATAGGAGTTTAAATATACCACACACAATTTCAAGCCGTAAAGTTTACACTTCGCCGAGCACATCAAGATCTAACAAGCACGCACAAGACAATACACTTGCGAACTATAGAAGCTCTGGTCATATGTCCTGAAAAACATACGAACAAAAAGTAGCAAGTGAGTAAATTTTACTAATAGTTAGGGTTAAAAAAGGTCGGCGTTGTGGTCTGGGTATCAATTAAGGAAAGACTGACTTAATGTTGTTTATCACAGCAATATAACGAACTTTAAGCTTCCTAAGCGGAATGGATAAACACTTGCACTATCCTCCAGCACAAAGTATCTGGGCATAATACTGTATATAAAACTAACTTGGAAACTAAACGTGGAAGAACGGGTCAAGAAACGTTCATAGCCTTCTCTACCAGTAAAAGAACCTTCGGCAAGTGGTGAGGACTTCAACCAAAGATGGTCCTTTGGATGTACGTAGCCGTGGAAAGTCCTATACTCATGTATGGTTCGCCAATTTGATAAGTAAGGGACATATTAAAACAAAACTCAGCAGAATACAGAGAACAACAGAGGTGGGAACTACGGGCGCCATCTGATATTGCCCCGCGGACATCTTGAACGTGATTCTTCACCTTCTATACATAGACCTACATATTAAAAATATCGCATCTTAGGCTCTGGGTGCTGGACCGCGAACTCATACGGCCGCAGCAACATCCTGAATACGTTACCAGAGTAATTAACCGCTTTAACAAGAGAGTATATCATTCCAAAGTCTCAGCAAAAACTTCACCGTCAGGATTCCAACAAGGGAAGAGAGTGGGAAGGATGAGGTGGGAAATTGACTGAGGAGTAGGCGCAGGAATATACTTTGATTCGCTGAAGGTCTCCAGATCACACGGACGTCCAGACAACGCCAGCGTCAGGCAGAAGTGCTGGCTATTCTGAAGGCGTGTATAAATCAGCAGGGCACAACGTTGCTATTTTATCGGACAGTCAGGCTGCTATTAAGGCTCTTGATTCAGTTACTCTCACCCCTAAATTAGTAGAAATATGCTACGTTGATGTGGCTAAATGCCACTGAGCCGGATCGTATTAAGTTTAGCGCGGAAAACCAACATGGTTCCTAAGAGAATCAACGCCAATGCAAGTTAAGAGTGTGCTGTGTAATTCCATGAACAATTGTTCTGATAAAGAAGATGATTCCGATATTTTTAGTGATGAAAGTGAGAGTAGCGATGAATCATACTTTAAATAAATGACACGAAAATGTTATATAGATTTTAATAATTATTTAATCGTTTTTCCAATATTCTGTTTAATTTGTACACCTTAAAAAAGGTTGTCATATTTTCTGTATGAATATTTAATTAATTTGTAACTAATTGTAGAAAACTCAAATAAAATAAAATATTTTCTCGAACATTACCTGCATAATAAATATAATTTTATTTTACATAAATAACCGAGATTCTATTCTTTAATAACTCGTACAGCTAGAAATCGCCATCCTCGTCTGACGAGCGGTGTTGAGCGCGAGCTCTCTTTCGCTCTAATCTATATTTAACAACTGGCAACCCCCCTTTGCGGCCACTTTTACATAGGCAGACGTATTCCATCATACACAGAAAAAAATTAGCTTTAATTTGATATACAGGGTGTTTCAGATCTTTCCAGTTGTTCATGGTATGCACATTACACTTTTATATTTAGCTGTTGATCTACCCAACAACATCAAACAAACGCTAAAAAATAACTATCTGAATGACCTTTCCAATGTTGATCTCACTACTACCACTGCAGGTACAGTCACGGCCAAAATTTAAAAAAATGTTTTTAAATTACCAAAATTTCAGCATTTTCCCAAATTTTCTCCGAAATTCATGTAATTAGTATACCTCTTTCTTATTTTTGTTGGATTGCCCGTCTTATTACCTTTCCAAAAAGGTGCAACATGTCCACGTAGGGAAAGTATTTAGCAATTTATACGTATAGAAATCCTATCGGAGAATATTATAAAGATCAACAAATTAAAAAAATTTACCTAATATTAAATCAAAAATTCTTTTATTTAATTTAAAAATAATTACAATTAATCTTGATAAGTAACAAAAGCCGTTCAAAATGTCCACCGCAACTTTCGATGTATTTGAACAACTTCCTTCTAAGTCCCTGTCTAAGGCGTATTGCAACCAGCCTCTCCCGTATTTTCGTCGCTACATTCCCAATTCGGCCAACTAAACCCTCCCTATTGTTAACTGGGCTTGAATAAACTTAATACTTCATTGTTCCTCATAAAAAAAAAATCCAATAGGATAAGTTCTGGAGATCTAGCAGGCCAAGGAATCGGCGCATCTCGTCCAATCCAGGGGTTAGGAAATTTTTCACTTAGTATTACCTTCACAATGTTAGCCATATGCGCTGGTATCAGATCGTGTTGTTGAGACATTTCCTTAAGATTATCCATAGGGTTCTCCTCTATTAGACCTGACAGTGTATTGTCCAAAAAGTCCACATAAATTTCAATATTAAGCACTTGCGGCAAAATGAATGGTCCTACCAAATGGTTGCCGATGATACCAGCCCAAACATTGACACTGAATCTCTGCTCGAAAGACGTCACCTTTGCTCTGTACGGGTTAGTGTTCGATCAGGTATGGAGGTTATAGAAGTTCTTGATACCATCCCTCGTGAATTGAGATTCAGCCGTCCACAGGATTCGGTCCAGAAACACCGTATCGTCAATGTCGCGTTCCAGAAGCCAAGTGCTAAATTCCTGGCTGGGTGATGATGATATGGACGTAATTCCTCTCGATGATTAACCCTCCAAACATTAGATGCGACGCTCCTAATCACATTGCGATTGGTTTCGTGGTCGTCTCTGGGTCGTGCCTCACGATGGTGATTATTTGCTGCTCGACGTCGGCAGAAGTTTCCGAAGTTTCGGGTCGTCTCTCCATGTCGTGTGGAGTTACACTTCCTGTTTATCTTAACCTTTGCAAAGTCCGTGTAAATACCCCTCTTTAGGGTGTTCGCTGGTTAGGGAATCTCCTTTGATATTCCAGTACAGCCGCTCTATCTTTTCCGTCTACTACACCATAAATGTTAATAATATCCGCGTATTCCTCAAATGTAAATTTTACCATTTTTTACTAATTTTTGCTTAAAAACACCCGAACTTATTGATTTGTTTTTCAACTATGCTAGGTGTTCTTGTTTACTGTCAAAATTACACTAAAATTTTTAAAACTTTTTTGCAGCAATAATTAAAATTAGTTACCTTTAAACCCAAAAGAAACATTTTCGACCCTTTATCATAAAAATTTTGTTTACTTAAAGAATTTCCAACCTAAAGTGCAATAAAATAATAAGGTAGTCAGAGATTTCTAAAAATGTGGTTTTTCTAATTCTTTGTCTACCTTGGCATATTGCACCTTTTTGGAAAGGTAATAAGACGGGCAGGGCAATCCAACAAAAATAAAAAAGAGGAGAAAATTTGGGAAAATGCTGAAGTGGTAGTAGTGAGATCAACATTGTTGACATTTTTGGAAAGGTCATTAGGATAGTTATTTTTTAGCGTTTGTTTGATGTGGCTGCGTTGGATAGATCAAGAGATAAAAATAAAAGAGTAATGTGCATACCAAACGGTTGAGAGTTCCCCCCTCCCTGCTATACAATTTTTTGTTTGGCTAGGTGAGATCTATCATCCCACTAATTTTGGCACGTCAGATCTGGAACACCCTGCATAGCTTGCAATCCAATCATAGCAGATGTGAGCTCGAGTTACTAAACCGCCAGAAGAAATGATCACCCTTTGGCCAATTACGTAGTAGCCCTGCAAGAAAGAAGTGGTACAAACTGCATACTCCAAGTACGTGGATCTTCACTATGGATGAAGATAGTCAGTTTGATATTGTCTGCAAATCAGTCACATATCCGGTAGTGCTGAACGGAAGTGGAATCATACAAGTACAGCCTAGCTGCATGATAAAACATCCAACGTTGTTTATAAGTTCCAAGATCGCTAAACGCTTCATTTATTACGCAAAATGAAGTCATCTCTAATCATATCAGTGATTTCTTTAGAAGGGAAGATAAGTCAAATCAATCAATCCCGCTGCTTATCACAGAAATTAAAACCAATGATCTAGACAAACTACATCTGGCAATCAAGGAGCAACATCAGATAAAGAAACTTCCAAACCTAAACAAGCGTGACCTACATCACTATGTTAGCGTATAATTATTCTGGGATCCTATTACTTATGACGGAAACGTAGAAGAAACATGATTATTTAATCTACCTCAACCGGCACCAAGAAGACCAAGGTCGCAAGAACAAACCAGTGTAATGTTGGAGGTACCTGTATTGAACAATCCGAGGCGGGAGAATGTATAGATACAAAATTAAATAATTAGATTTTTCTCAATTTAAGCAAGAGTCAACGAACGTAATTTCATACACTGCAGTTTCTGTAGCCATTTTGAATATTTCGATGAATATTAAAAACAGAGCAAAAACTACACCCACCAAGCGTCCATCGATACCGACTTAAAAGATACAAAGATTGCTCGACATGATCGAGAACAATTAACGTCCTTTCAGAGAAATTGGGCGCTAATTCAAACCAAGCTCAATTTCCAAAGACTAACAAATTAAATTCCAATCAATTGAATGAGACCTCTAATGAATTTTCATCAATTCATTCTCATAAAACTGCACCAGTTCAAATAAATCTTAATTTTCCTCCTTCGCGAGACAAGTGAAATCTCTTCTTAATGGGCACACTAAATTCGATGATTCAATTAAAAAAATTCAAGTCATTTCTTGAAGACGTTAAAATTAACTTTCACTTTTAAGAATTCTTGCTGAAAGACAGGAATGCCCAAGAGCAGAGTGTCGAATGAAATTTTCAACTTGTCAGTTAAATATAGAAAAGTATTCCTTTGATCTTCAGCTGCGTTGTCAGTCAGCATCTGAACAAAGATACGATTTAGATGAAAAGCGCCGCTCATTATGGTTTTGTTGAATGAGAACAAAAGAACTCCTTAATCCTGAGGAAATTAATTTCAGTCTTTTGAGATTTTGCATTGCATCGCCAACATATTGACAGATGTACAGAAAGACTGGGGATCAGATATAGTCTTAACTTCAGCACTGAATCAAATTAGAGATGCATTTCATTATTCCATGTGAAGTAAGATGTGATTCATTCACGATTCTTCAAAGTAGGTACTAAGTACTCCCTTTGGAAGTCAACCCCTAATCCGTACTTTTGTCGAGAAACTTATTCAATTTGACGACAACGATGGCGTACAGTGTAAACGTATTGTTTTAAAGTTCCTTGTTAGAGATGTAGTACAATAGTTGTAAGTTTGGGAAATCTTGTACATGTTGTTGCAGAACTTTCCTAATAAGTCTCTTAGCGTCTTACAAAAGTTTTTCTGGTTCGTCGTTGGTGGAACACGAAGAAACGAGAAAACTTTAAATCAGTCAAAGTCAGTGTTGTGACTATGAAAGTTTTCTTTGCATCAAAATATTCCAACTGTCGTTGAAGCGAATATCAGAAGACTGCAATTGAAGTACTCGTTTTCAACTTTTCCGTTTCCCTAAGATTCAATTAAGTCTGTTCTCAGCAGTGGCCTTAATTCAATTTAAAACTAATTGAGTCTAAAGGGATAAGTTGATTTCTATAAATACTTTGAAAACTTTACGGATTAAGACGCTTAGGAGATAAGTCTAATTAATCAATTTGCGTCTTTAAAAGTTACGAAAAAAAACCGTCGGCAACCTAGTTGGTAGCGAGGATATAAAAGCCATGCTTCGGTACCAAATGAAGGTAGCGACATCTTATGATGGTCCACAAAAAACTAAAGGATACAAAAGAGTGGCGAATGAATACTAATCAAATGGTTACCTTATATTATGTTATCGATTGAAGCAATAATCATTACTTTTACTTCCTCTAAAAATTCGAAAATTCCTCCTTGGCTGACAAAATGTTGGAAAATTTCTCAAGCAATTAACTCGGAAAACTGCAAGGAAATTAATGAGGAGGCCAACAACCGGAGGCAGCCAAGAAGAACGAGAGAGAAAATTTATGTAAAAAGCTTTCAACATTTTCCCTTCGTCCTTATATTAATGATTTGCACGTTTTTTCACCAATATTGGGTATATTCATCCTGTAAAATTATATCGAAACAGGTCAGAAAAGAAAAAAAAGATGATAAAAGAAAGGCAGGCAGAAATAGAAGTTTTTCTTCTTCTCTTCACGCTAAGGCTATTTATTTTTACGCCAATTTAATTCTCTCCACAAGTTCTCTGCAAATAAGCAGAAAAAATAGGTTCCTGGAAATTTTCTTTGCCATTAAACTTTAATTGCGTTACAGAAATACCATTAGAGTAGGTTATAGCGATGGCTACGACCCCTTCAGTTGAATTCAATTTAATGAGCACAAAATAAAAGGAAAAAATCGAAGAGCTTGAAATAATTAATGTTATCCTCAATGCTGTATTGTTTTGCTAGGTAATCTGGAATACTCGATTAAGGTTATTCAGGGAATTTACCGAGTATATACATAGGTCGAATGCCTGCTGTATAAAGTAAGTATTCTATGAAAAATAGGTAAACTCTGAAAAGAGGGCACTCGAGAGAGAGAATGGAGTATAGAAAAGATATGACTGATATGCCTTATTTAGCTATAAGTCAATTCCAAGAAATTAGACTATTTCGACTGAAGATTGTGAAGTGACTTTCTCCGATTTTCATTTTTAGCTACTATATGTATTATGCCAGTATACTTCAGGTAAAATATTTCGGACAAGGACCTTATTTTGAATAAGTTATGGATTATGAAAAATCTCAAATTTTTGTTAAACTCCCTTCCAGGAATCGAAAATAATTCGTATTTCTTGAGCTTATATAATAAAAGTTTCCTGGAGGCTTTTTTGGATATTAGGCCTTATTTTGGGAAAGCAAGAAGTTAGAGGTTATCGTATAGATAAATTGTCTTTACGTAAAGAAAAATACTTATAATTTAAATTAAAGATTAACACTTATTTTTGGACTGTCTTATTGATCTCTTGTTATAAAAGTTAGGTTAGGTTAGGTGGCTATCGGAAAGCCCGTCAATATGTTACATAGCCCTAAGAGACGCAGTTGTATGATAATAATTTTTTTTTATGTATAATGGCGCTTTATTTGGCACAATTGCTATAAAATAAAAGTCCTACAAAATTCTATCTGCCCAAAAAAATTGTCCAATAATCAAAACAAAAAAGACACTATGGTTAACGACCAAAAACAACATGAAAAATGACACGGTACGTTACTTTAACAATATTACGTAAAAACGGCTCTAAAACTTGAAGGTAAAAAAGAAAATAAAACAAATTTTTAAATGCCTTCGAGCTAGTTCCAGCTCTAATAAAAGTTACCACAAATTTTGAAAAAAAATCCGAATCAAAACCTAGCGCATACGTAAACGAACATACACAATGAACCGAAACCGAGAGAAAATTAAACTAGAACATGATTATCTGAGTGCTCCCAGATAGATTCAGCACTAGGTGTAGTTCTTACTTCGGAAACCACTGCTTCCAAGCAGATGTCCTCTCCGTAGAGCCACTCTTCTAGACCTCCTGGAGTACTCATCCAAAAATGTTCTAAACGAACGCACAAAAATTTCAAACACGAGACCAGTCTGCAGAGTCATTGACGTCTGCAAACTGCTCTCATCATCCTCCTAGTTCTACGATTCCAACGTGAGACTGGTCCTTCCCGCAGCATTTGCAGCCATACCAGCTGCGGCCTGTTAAACCCAGTGAAAGACGAATCTTCCGTTCCGCACCGATGATAAAGGTTGCAGGTGCAGTTAAATGTGTCGGCCTAAATTGTCAGGAACCGGCAACGAAGTGTTTCTTAAGTGCACGTGTGTGAAACTGTGGGGTAGTGGGCTGTTGCCCAGGCTCGATCCGCATGCAGTACAGATAAATTGTTGACTTAGAGTGTGAGGATAAAGATTATCAACCAATTCACCTTTTCATGCCCTTGTCCCCAGTAGAGAGAGAAAATTAAACTAGAACATGATTATCTTAGTGTTCCTAGAGGGTAGATGCAGCACCGAGCGTAGTTCCTACTTCAGGAACCACTGCTCCCAAGCAGATGCCCTCTCCATAGTACCGTTCGCCATTTTTCTAGCCCTCCTGTAGTACTCATCTAAAAATGTTCTAAACGAACGCACAAAAATGTTGAACCGATTAGAATACCGCGGGACCAGTTTGCACACATCATCCTCACAGCTGTACGATTGCAACCTAACACTTGCACTTCCCGCAGCCCGTTCCGCACCGACGGTAAAGGTTGCCAGGTGCAGTTGAATGTATCGCCCACTGCATCGCTTCCTCAATCTGGCAACGAAGTGGTTCTTAAGTGCACGTGTATGAAACTGGGGTCAGTGGGCTGTTGCCCAGGCTCGATCCTTATGCAGTTCAGATGAATTGCTGACTTAGAAAGTGTATCGATTAAGCTTATCAAACAATTCATCTGGTTAAATGTCCTTGGCCACAGTAAAACCGACGTTCTTGTTATGTCTAATGTTGGACAGATAAGCCGACACGTATCGCGAACAAGATTATTAATGTCGCACAACGATCACGGTTCTCTCACCACCAGAATTCGTCAATCGATATGTGACAGCTAGTTTCGATGCACGAGGTTTGAATGTCAAATCAGAGCCTGTGTGATTGGACGGATAGGATTGTGTATTGTGGGGTGCATCAGTGTGTTCTCAGTAGCATCAATGATGTCTCCAAGAACTGTAAATTGTCCTGTATCGGCCATTACACCTCGAGCATTACTAAACACCGAATCTACTAACTCACAGTTCAACCTGATTGGAATTGCTGTGAATTCCCCGTACCCAAGTTTATTACATCGAAAATGGAATGTTGATCTTATTCTGCCCCAAGTCGTAATTTTGGAGATGAGATCCTAGGACCAGTCTAGTGGATATGGTGGACGGACCGAGAGAACATATTAATGCTTCTCTGTGCCACTACCGCTCATAGGACTTACCCATAGCTGCAAAATGAAGTTATCTCTTTTGCAGAACACTCGCTGGAATGCCCGTACCTGAAGACAAGGAAATGTCACGACCATATCTGTAAGACCCAAACCACCCTCCACTACTGGTCGGGACGAGGTAATCAAAAAATTGACAAAGACTGCACTTCCTTTCAGCGAAAGCGGATGCAGTCTAGTCCGCCACAAATTCACAGCTTCAGAGAGGGTCTTCAGAGCCATGAGGCTATTATATATTTTACCACATATACACCTAAATATTTCAGGCAAGTCTTCGTCCATTGTATGCCGAGGGTAGAATCTGTTCGATTCCGCCACCTCCCACACCATAGGACTTGGCTTTTGCTGAGGTTAACCCTAGCACCCGCCAGTCGCTCATATTTTTCGAAAACTATAAGAAACTAGAAATGCATCCTCTTTCGTGACGAAAAGTAACAGGTCGTCAGCATACGCTAATATAAATGGTCTTATATTAGTGTATAGTAAGTGAACGGAGTTGGATCAACTCCTCGAGCGGCACGACCACCAGCAATGGGTCCCGGGTTCGATACCAGATCTTCCCGTGGGTTTTTATTAAGAAATTAAAATAATCCACTCCATCTCTGGGCTGTTGTCTAGCTCGCAGCAATGCAAAAACAAGACCTTCAAGTTTCCTCATTTCCCTTACCCTAATTCCCTTCCGGCAAAAACCACGCTAACGCATCAAAGGGTTGTCCCCTAGGCTTTGGCCACATCGTATAAAAAATCCAATATTCCCTCAACGATCGACGAAGATATACCAACAGCGAATCCAGTGAAAAGTCATAAAGCATACCTGAGAAGGGGCATCTTTGCCTGATACCCGACGAAACGGAATAGAAGACAATATATGCTCATAATGCTTTATGAGAATCACTGAATCTCTATACAGACCACTGCTGATCTCAATCCACAAGCACGGAAGCCCAAGCACATTGGGAACGCTCAGCAGATACTCGTGTGAGACACAACTAAACGCCTTTTCTTGATCTAAAGAGATCATGGCCATTTGCGAACCAATTTTTTCATGGTAGAGGAAAGGATGCTTTGCTACGGCGATGTTGTCGTAGATACTATGACCTGAAACGCAGTAAATGGCCTCCAATTTCCCATCATATGAAGATCTCCCTTCTTAGGTATTAGATGCATAACGGATGTCCGCCAAGTTGAGGGAAATTCGGTATGTCCAACCACTGCAGAATTAGAGACATCCAAAAGGTCAGGAATTAAAAGATTCCTAAAACGTACAAAGAATTCGAGAGTCCGACCATCATAACCAGGAGAAGTATGACGTCGACGATCCTTCATTGTCGTAAGCATAACATCGAGAGTAAGGGCTCTGTCCAGGAATTCTCTACTCTCATTAGAGAAAGTAGGAACATGACGAAAGAATTCACCGTTGGAGGAGAATATTGGCAACGTCGATGCAGCATAACGCCGCGTGAGTGTAACGAATATAATTCGCAAGTTCCACTCCGTATAGGGTCTGGCCCGATTCGGGTACCTAATTTTATAACGCGTGGACCGCTTTGGATAGTTCTTTTTCTGTTGTATAGAGAGTGATCCCCCATTGCTAATAGGAGAATAATGTGGTCCAATGGTTTGGGGGAGGGGTAGTCTAACTTCGTAACGCGTGTACCGATTTTGATGATTCTTTTTATGTTGGCTAGAGTATGTTCTTTGATTAATACCACGAGAAACATAATTTTAGTGGGATTGAGGTGGATGTATTTGGTTGAACCTAACCTTATAACGCGTGGACCGATTTGCATGGTTCTTTTTGCGTTGTATAGAGGAGAACTAAAGAGACACTAAAAACTGAAAAGTAAAATAGTTTAAATAAAAATTTTAACCGACTTCACAAAAGGCGCTAAAAAGCATAAAATAATTTTTAATTTTATATCTATTACGACATTTTGAAGTCGGTGCAATTTAAACAAATAAAACAACTACGGAAATACAATTGAACATAATACATACTAGGTACTACCTGAACGTAAACCTAATTTTGTGATAGTCAATTATTGACGAAATTTTAAATAAAAATTCAATCATATTAACATATACTCTCTGCTGAACTATGTCGCAAATGGATGGCATCAGACCAACCAATGTACATAACAAAGTTTGTCAATGAAGTCATTAGAACTTTCAAGTCAACGCTAATGGAAAAGTCATAGAGTTACAAACTTCGGAAATGTTAAATCCTCCTGTAATCCTTAAGGGAATGTTGTCGGAATAACTGTCAATTTGCTTTCCTGGAATACATACTCAAACACATAACGTGTGTAGGCAGGTGTGTATCATGCTCCTCGGGGGTCTACTTATTAAAGATAAATTGAACATGTAAAGGGCACAACATCAAAAAAAAAGGTTAAAATGAAAAATGTGAAAAACATAAGTAAAGGACGAAGGGCTTTAGAACATACTTTTGGCATACGCGTTTAAGCACCTCCTCATTTATTTATACTTTTCACATTTTTTCCGTTCACCTTTTTGAAATTCTGTCCCCTTAACATATTCAATTTCAATTATTAACGATACACGAAAGAGTCGCTTACACATTGTTTTTTCAAGATATTGCTGGGGATAGTGTTCGCTTCCAGGAACCCTAATTAATGCTCATACAAAATTATAAAACAAAAATGAGT
The DNA here is from genome assembly GCA_964036015.1 of Leptarthrus brevirostris. Taxonomy (NCBI): domain Eukaryota; kingdom Metazoa; phylum Arthropoda; class Insecta; order Diptera; family Asilidae; genus Leptarthrus; species Leptarthrus brevirostris. The sequence continues at coordinate 17,342,691 of OZ038373.1, forward strand.
AAAACCCGGATATCGCTAAACTAACACAATGCAGTTTTGATTCTCCTGGAGGAACACATTTGCTTCATGAGTTAATTTCCTGTACAAGATATAGTCGTCTATTGAAGAATTGAATGAGAGCTTTTACGCAAAGATAATTTAGCTTCAGGATTTCCTAGTCGGTCCACAAAAGAGAGAACTATTCAGAAATATTTCTTCTAGCATAAAGGATGAAAGAAACTAACCCAGTCAAGAAGATTGTTCCCTCAGAACTTGGATAATGTACAGTACGTTTTCTTCGTTTTTATCAAGGACAATCTTTCAGAAAGCGGAGCAGAAGTTTTTTAACCAGAAAAGGATAAGGGCATGCATTCACGTTAAGCAGCTTCCTACTTTAGTTTCTTTAAGTGTCTAAATTATTTTAAATGAGATTCTCCTAAAAAGCTTATGGAAATTTTTTTTTAATTTACGAAATTCTCTTTTAAATGGAGAATATTTGTACAAAAATTTTGCATTAAACATTTTTGCCTGTTATCATAATTGAGGAGTTTGCATGAAAAGAAATTTTGCAGTTTTCTGGTAAAATCAGCCTTTTAATTGGACTCGGTATTGTGTGAAATTTGGTGGATTGCAATGTTTTCTCAATCATTAAGAGTAGCTCGTTTTTTATCTTATGAGTATGCGTAGGATGATAAAACAAATAGCTTATTTAAGTAATATAAAAACAAAATAATAATTCATTGTAAAAATACATATTGGAAGGAAAAAAATAAATATTTTATATAGAAAAAATCTAAACTTTAGCATTATCCATATAAATATAAGCTGGCATGACTATTGCAAAAAAGAAAGCAGTAAACGTACTTAGAAAGAATAAGATAATTAAAATAGAAGTTATATAACAAAAAGCCAATTTACACAATTTTTATAAATTACAATGTCTGAGATAAGTGAGTGAACAGTTCAAGCCTGAATTTTCCTCAGCTAATTGGCCCCCTGAGAGAAGGTGGGAGCTGATTCCATAGTCTGGCCGCCTGGACATAAAACTGACGCTCAGATACCACACAGGTAAACCGTGGAATGATCAGAGCATTGGTGCGCGTAGAACGAACAAACTGGAACTTACTGCAAAGATAATCAGGTCTTTTATAATATAATATATTGTAGACTAGTATTAAGATTCGTTGATTCAGATAAGATGCGATAGGACATCCAACAACAGAACAAATAAAAGGGGATACATGGTCATATCTACGAAGCCCATAAATATATCGTACAGTCGAATTAAAGGCTACATTTAGTTTACGTGATGAGGCCGAATCCATCCTTCCAGCATATATCTCACAATTGTACGTAATTAGCGGAAGAATTAACGTCCGAACGAGCATCAGTTTAGTGGAAATAGGGGTATACGATGATGAGGCAGAGAGCATGCGAAGGGTGCTGTATATTTTAGAAACAATAGTACTAATATAATTATTCCAAGTCAAAGTTTTATTAAATATGACACCGAGATTCTTAACGCTAGTGCTGTACGTAATAAGGGAGTGATTAAGGGTAATTTGCGGAAAACAGGAAGTGTCCAATGCATGTTTATATATCATAATCGCATTACATTTAGAAGGATTTAGGACTAGGTTATTATCCTGGGTCCAGGTAGAGACAGCGGAGAGATCCTCATTAAGCTTATCTATACCATCATCAATGAGCCCCAGAGGCATTGAGGTATATGTATAACTGTTAATCATCAGCATAGAGATGAAATTTCGAAAATTTAATAGTATTAGGCAAATCATTAATAAAAACTGAAAAAAAAAAATAGTGGCCCCAAGATGGATCCCTGTGGAACACCACAGTTAGTTCCAAGAAAACCCGATGTCAAATTATTACACTTCACCATTTGCAATCTGTCGCATAAATAGGATGCCACAAGCTTACAGGCTGGGCTTGAAAAATTGTACATGTTCCTAAGCTTGCTAATTAGAATGTTATGATCAACTTTGTCAAATGCCTTGGAGAAACCAAAAAGAACGAGAGCAGTAATATTATCATTATCAATCGAGATACGAATGTCATCAGTAACTTTTAGGAGCGCCGTAGCACAACTAGAACGAGATCTAAAGCCAGACTGAAAAGGATTAATAAGACTGTTGCTATCCAAATACACAAATATCTGCTTGTAAAGAACGCTTTAGATAAAAATGGCAGACTAGATATTGGTCTGTATTTAGCAATAGTTGAGTTAGGATTCTTCCGAATTGGGATAATCTTGGCTTTTTTCTATTGGGAAGAATATATGGAGGTTAACAGAATCGTATTAAAAACATGGGTAAGCGGCAGAATAATAAAAGGAAGAATCAACTTAAAAAACTTAGGGTGAATGCCATCCAACTGCATTAGATTTAATGGAAAGAATAGCTTCCGTGACTTCTTCAGCATTAACTCCGGAGAAAGAGAAACCCTCAAAAAATGTAAGGTTATCAAAGACATTTACTATATTAACTGAATTGGATATGGAGGTAGATATCGTGGATGCAGAAGCAAAGTTTGAAGGATCAGCATCAGTTAAATCTCTCATAGGAGCCCCAATACCAGCGCTCTTAAGGTTGCGCCAGAGCTTTTTAGTTGGTAGCTTTACGTTAAATTTATTTCTATGATAGCTCACTTTAGACTTAAAAATGGCATTGGTAACGTTATTGCGCAGCTTACGGTATTCATCCCTAAGGAAAGTTGTTCGAAAGCGTTTCCACCTTCTGTATGCGTTGTCTTGTTTGTCGATTAAGACTAAAATCCTTGAAGTAATCCATGGACATTTTATATTTGGAACAGAAAAACTTTTTAGCGGAACATACCTATTGAAGAGGTTATCTAGATTGTTATTAAATAGTAACAGTTGTGATTCAGCATTAGGAGTAAGGTAAAGGTTGCCCCAGTCGATGCACATAGTTTCGATGAGAAATCATGCCCGATACTATTACCAGGTTTAATATCATAGATAACTAAGATCAGGTCATGTCTGGAGAAAGCAGGTAACATAATTTGGTTATAAAATAACACATTTAATTAGAATATGTAACTTCTTCCAGACGCAAGAAGTGTTATATTTTACGTTAAGAGATCTGAAAATGTTTATCAAAAAATAAATAGGCTTGTAACCCGCTTATCTGAAAAGAAACCAACTTACATGCGAAACGAATAATACTCCTCGGATACCTTGGACTGATTTTGTGTTGACGACCTTTGGCTATAAAAAATGGACTACGATCGGGCTATGGAACGTGAGAACTCTGTGGGATGAGTGTGGTTACGCCAAGACCATGGAGGTGGAGCGGGAAATGGCCCATTATAAAATAACTTGGAATTAAGCGAAACTAGATGGAGAGGAAGTGGAGAATTTACATCATTCACATCCGAAACCGTACTGCTATACTTTGGCCAGGAAGAATTAGATACACCACGCATGTCAGGTGTAGGCTTGTTACTAACCAAGTTTGCCCGCCAATCACTACTGGACTGGTCACCAATATCCGACTGAATTGTCACAGCCTGATTCCGAACCAGGATACGTAACATCTCAATAATTCAATTCTATGCGCCGACCACACAAGCGGATATTTCAATTAACGAGGCCTTCTACCAGCTTCTTGGCGGAACCTTTGATAAGGCTCCTAAAGATAAGATAAGATTGGCTCAATCAACATCGGCCTAGAACATTTAATGGGGAAGTTTGGACTCGGAAAAAACAGAGACGCGAATGCGGAGTTGTTTGTTGAATTTTTTAACTCACGGCAACTTGTCATCGGTGGATCCTTATTTAAACACAAAACATGCCACTTAACATCCTGGGTTTTTCCAGATGGCAGAACTGAGAATCAGATTTAAGCGCGGCGCGGATATTGGCAGCGATCACCATCCTGTAGAAGCTAAGTTTCGCTTATGCACGGCAGCAGTACGCCCACGTAACAAAACAACTACTGTGCAGTGCGTCATAACAACGACGACTCCATCGACCGAAAATTGGAAAGGGCGATAGAGTGGTTTGTGAGCTGTGGTACAGACCACATGGGAGGATTAGAAAGCAGAAGACGACCATGAATCAATGACCCCACATGTGCCAAAATACCGAAACGAAAACAGAAGACGCGGCCTACCGCAGTTACAGTGGACATGTATACAAGATTTCCAAAAAAACTGGTAGGAAAGACTCTACAACATCTTGATAGAGATACTAATGGATCCCTTCCTGTCGCGGAGGAGCATCAACTGCGAGGATGGAGAGAATATTTTGCTGAAGTCCTAAACAGAACCTTTTGACAGTCGAATACCTCTTCACACGAGCCTGCACAACCGCTGTTCTATTCCCTTCGAAACCGTTCTAGCTTACGGATAGCTCTTCTCGCGCACTAGTTACGGTAAGTTTGAGCCAGTTAACCGCATGTGTAATAGGTTCGCTAATGATATTGGTGATGTTTTCAGTACTAGCGTGGACAAGGTTATATTAAGGAGGAGCATCTACAACTAGCAGCCATCCTGTTGCACTCACTCGATTTTGGAAGGCTTTTGTAGGGTTTTTTATGTTGGTTTGTGTATGTATTGTATTGGCTTGGCTCAGGCGACCTCTGTTGCATGTGCACCCCTGATTGTTGTGTTTGAGTGTGTTTTATGCTTTTGGGTACTAATGTTTTTTTGCACGTTGGTGTGGGAGCCTCATTCACCTCAATATTTTGTTATATTCTGGTGGATAGGTCCTGGCTTCTGTCTGTGAAGTGCGCCTTCTGAGTTAGGAGGGTTAATTCAATAATTAAATTTTTTCGTACGTAAGGGGTTATAAAAGGATCTGGTTTGAATGCCGAGTTCACAGTGTTTCATCCAATGTGGTAGTAAGTGAACACAAAACTAACAGTTGAATCAAGTAACCTAAATTTCTGAAAAAGGCTAAATTTGGTTTCAATTATTTTTGACAATGGCTCCGGCGAGACGGTAAGTGTTATTACTATTCTTTTTTATTGTAATGATAAATAAAGACAACAAACTGAAACAAACAAAGGATACATTATTGGATTGCACGAAAGTTGAAAATCCCAACCTGTCATCAGAGGGAGATGAGAAAAAAGGTGTCATCATTAGTACGGGAGGTATACACAAGGTTATTGCTTTGAATATGGAACGCAAAACGTTGTCCCGGAAAGCTGGGTCAGGTAGACCACGGAAACTGACGGAGAGATGAAGTCACGCCTTAAAGATGGAAGTATTAAAAAACAGGAGATCAAAATATGTGGATCTCGCATCAAACTTTCAAACAGCAGGCACATCATTAGACGACGGGTTAGGGAGATTGAATTTCAAAGTCGTCGTTGTAGACGAGTTCCCCTACTTACAACGACTCACAAACGAAAAAGGACCGAATGGGCTAACGCAAATCAAAGTACGGATTGGACAAAAATTTTATATTCTGATGAAATCATCTGATCGTCCCCAAACTTGCATTAGGAGGTCCGGTGAACAGTATAACCCTCAGCGCATCCAAACAACGACAGAAAGAAATCTAGGAATAAGAGTATGGGGATGTTTTTCGGCTGCAGGTGTTGGGAAGCTCGTACAAATCGACCAAAGTGTAAAAAAAATGCGGATATTTATACAAATAAGAAGGTTTAATTCCCACTTTGAGAAATCTCGGAAGTGATCCAACAAGACAATGCTCCATGCCATACTGTCCGGAAGACGAAAACTTGGTTCCAAGAAAAAAATATTCAAATAATGGATCAGTGGCCTGCTCAAGGTCCGGATTTGATCCCTATTGAGAATTTATTTATGAACCCTATTGAGAATTTATATTTATGTGTATGTGATTTAAAAGAGATCTTCATCCATGCATCTTCTCACAATATTATTTTGAACCAAACATTGTTAGCCCTTACAATTTCAATTCTATTGAAATCCATAATCGAAACATTTACAGCTTTTTGAAAACCCATTTAAACCGCAATAGTCACTACTTCCTTAAACTGTCGTTACCCTAACACTTGATAAATTGCCCTTGTGGGAGTATACAAGCTGCAAAAAGCATTAAAAAACGGAAGCACAAGTGAACCGCACGCCATTCGTTTGCTATACGACAAAAGATACAGCAGCGTAGCATCTAGAAAAATTGCATGTTACATAATATATATGTATATATACTCCTCGACAACAGGACTCCACAGGAGTCATAAATTACGTAAAAACTAAATTTACTCTGAGGTTTAAACACTTAAACCCAACAACAATGTTACTTGAGTGCCGGGCTCAGGTGTATAGTAAAGGAATCTCATATAATAAGTATACAACTAGGAAGTTTGCCATCCTACAGGTACGTGAGGTGCATAACGTTTGTGTTGGAAATCTATTTTTGCCCCGACGTTTAAACTGTTGTAACAAATTTAGTACCGAACGAGGTCAATTAGTTAATACAATTAAGCTGAGTGCAGTCAAGAAAGCCAGATTGAGAAAAGGACATTCTGAACGAGCTTAACTCGACTGAGATGCGAACAACAAAATTCATCACGACAATAGTGCAGCTAAAGTGGCTTAATTTATTGGTGTTATATTTATTTTGACAGTCAAATAAACTTCGTTGCATTCTCGTCGTGATCAGATATGAAATATGTCAATAAACCACCATAATAACAAGCTATAAATGGAATTTCCATGTAATTTGTCATTTTAGTTGTTGCATTTCGTGTAACTTTTTCAGATCTATATCTGACATCCACCCGCACCTATAACAATATTTTCCTCTTCAATGGTACATTTCCTGCTTGGGCAATGGCAATGGCAGTAGAGAGGCAAGGCATGGAACGACTGTCACAATTTCTGTGCTCCGAAAGATACTTTTACATTAAGGCATGTCAACTTTTCGAATTCATCATTCATCGTAGTGCCTCAATAGATAAATTGAGTGTCGCTTCCATTTCTCTTATCATTCGAAAAATATTCGCTTTCACATAAATTAACGTCAAAACGAATCTACCTTATCAATCACGCATTATTAATTTTGGTATGAGGTTTGTGCTGGATTTAGAGAGAGAGAGTTCGCATTGTGCGTGATTACTTTTTTTGTGTCAAAGAAGTACCTAACTGGTGCTATAGGATTATTTCTAAAGAATTGAAGTACAAACCCAAACCGTGGCTGTTCTGAAATAAAAATGTCTTGCCAATATTTGATGACCTTTTGTTTATGGTCCACAGTTTTATTATATGTCTAAAATCTGTTCCTTTATTCAAGATTGATTCAAGGCACAGCAAATGAGGAAAAATTTGTTCTTGATGCTGATATTTCTCTATGCGAAACAGTACAACCAGAATGGTGTCCTTAAGGTGCAATTTTGGTTTCCGGAAAAGGAAGAAGTCACACGTTTGATTTGAGTAAAGAACTGCAAAACCACTAGGTTAGGTTAGGTTCGTGTGGCTGTCCTAAAGGACACACTTAGACTTCACTAGGCCCATTGTGATACCACCGGAATCAAAGAATTCCCACCATCCGGAGCTACCGATGAAGCGCCAGAGATCTGCAACGTCAATCGCCGCTAGATCGCAGACTATGAAAGAAATAGTTGTCCAAGAAGGACTTCCGCCTGCGTGCCAGTGTAGGGCACCGGCAGAAGAAGTGGATAATAGTTTCCCTTTGTATAAAGGCATAATCTTATCTCTTCCTGGCAACTTGAGGGAATCTAATGATTCGACGACCACTTACCGAGAACGTGCGTGTTAATAAGCAATTCCAGTGCCTTTTCAGTCGACTCTGTGAAACTGCATCACTTTGCAACAAAAAAGAAGGAACACTGGTATTAGTACGAGAATTTTCCTGAGCCTGGTGGATTCGTTGCTACGAAGTAAGGCGAGTGCTCCCTCCACTCCCAATCCGCACCAGTACAACTTTCCAGGTACAACTTTTTTGTATTAGCATCATTCGGAAAGGTTGCTGAAGGATTGACGGAAGAGTTGAAGTCTTCTAGGATACGGCGATCTTCATCTAGACATTTTTAAGTGTAGTTATATCTCCAAGCGGTAGCAACCGGGCAATGCATCCTAGAACGTAGCCAAGTAACTAATATGGGAGGAGATAATCGCTTAAGGTTACTTGTCCTGGCTTTGGACTAAAGTTTAATGGCCGGGAATCATTCACTTCCGTCCGCACAGAGAGGGTGAAGGTAATGATTAACGCATGGACCAAGAGGGAATAAAGGTAAATGTGAAACAACATGGAGGACGGTGGGATAACTCCATTGCTCCTGGTAAGGGAGACTGGACAAAAAGGGACTCGCATGTGATCTGTTTTGGCTAATCCCCGGAGAAGTGTTTTTAGTGAGAATCTCACACTACCGGGCTGTCCGGTGTCTTTTGGAAGATTTTCACCTTTCCCGGTACAAAAACAAAACGAATCATTCGAAAAACGTAGTCTGTAAAACAGAATCAAACAAATCGACCTACATTACGTCTCTATCCCCCCCCCCCCTTCCAAGCTTCCAAAAACTGACAACTTTTTCTCAGAGTAACAGTACGAATACTCTAGATGAGAAGAATAGAATGACTCAAATAGGTCTACATGTTACGAAGTTACGAAATACACATATATACTTTATGCAACAAAGGAAGAATCATCCAAAGCGATCCACGCGTTATGGCTCCATCCCACAGTGATTAAAAATGTTCTCTTAGTAGCATTGGGAAGAGACACTGTATACAACAATACAAACAATTTTCCAAATCGACGTTCCGGCTTAACCCCACCTGCAATGTAACTCCACCCCATCCTAAGTACGAGTTACCCTGCTACTAATTGGGCAACATACTCTATACACTAGAATAAGAATCATCCAAATCTGTCCACGAATTACAAAGTTAGGTTTCAATGTTTCATCCTAGCTCCCCCCCCCCCCCCCCCGGAAACATTTATTGACATGGTATCAATGGAGGATCATATTGTATGCAATAAAAACGAATCATCCAAATCGGACAACGCCTTGAGCAGGCCTTAAGAATAATGCTTCTGAAAAGACACTTATGAGCGTGGGCTCCAGAAAACGAGGTAAAATTTATATTAAACAGCAGCAAATAATACATGTAGATAAACTTTGTTATCGCTGAAGCATTATAACAGCAGATGGCGGAGCTAAAGCCGATGTACAGGCTCCCAGGTTCTAGTTGCGATTAATACTTTTGCAAAAATATGGCCCAAGACCAACTTACTGTCAAAAAACATACAAACTAGAAGCCTTTGCAAACGGGGGCCTTCGGCGCATTCTTACATCCAAACGAAAACCTACATAGATTTACAGGTAAGGACGGAATATAGCCATTGGTATTCGAAAGCGAAATTGGAAAAGTGTTAAACATCTGCTCAAGACGCGCTCTATAGGAATCCGCACGGAACCCAAGGAAGCGGCCGAGTCGAACGACCCTGTAACATATAAAGAAGATCAGAAACCTTAGAATAAAGAACTAGAGGAAAGGACATCCTTCGGAAAAATGTAAGCATTTTGCTATATGTGGTAGAACCCAAGCGATGTGTGCGTTTCGAACATGAAAGTAGTAAAATTATGCTTGCATACAGGAGGGGCCAACTCATTTTGATAATATTTTAAATTAGGTGTTTTTAAAATATATTCTTATAACACTTTTAATATAATATAACTTTGCCCGACCATATTTTATTAATTTACTTAATTTTACTATTTAAAAACACTTTGCTTATGCCCCCAAATTGTCAGTACTACGGAGACGACTTTGATTTCAAGGCGAAATTCGGTCCAATTTGACATTTCAGGTGACATTCCCCCTGAACCCACTCGCAACTTGGCCCTGAAGCAAAAATGCTTATCACACGTACAGGGTTTTTACTTAAGACAGCCTCTCTCGTTCTTTATTCTAAGTCAGAAACACGTAGAGAAGAGAACTTTGAGGCGTTAGAACTTAACCAAACCAGGTGAATAGTTGGTGTAGAACACGCTCTATGCCGCACAAAGGCCTAAAGAAGGCTAAAGAAGCCTGAGAGAAGTCTTCGGCTGCATAAACGATACGTGCTGGGTTTTAGTGAATGAGTGTCGCAGGTATGATATTCGAACCAGCGACAATTATAACTTAAAACGAGCACATTATCCCACAGCGAAAAACATAAGTGTGCTGACTACAGTAAAGTTAAAAAACCCTTTGAGGATTGCAAAGTAATATCTGTTAGTAGCTAGAGTAATATATATGTCAACCCGGGAGACGCTCCACATGGGCCATTAGATTGAGAATAAGAGAGATAGAGAGTGAGAGAGCGGCATACGATAGCTAATAAGGCAAAATCCCAAATACTTTTTATAGAAGACATGACACCAAAAAATCTAAAGTTCCGCAATTATGAAAAACGAGTCCTTTCCTCCTTCCAAATATTATTTCTATGCTTAACTGGCAAATGAAAAAGTTTGTCCAAAATGATGAAATGTTTCCAAACTATGTAAAAATAAAAATGCCTTAAAAATATGAACGGTATAGTCGATGCAAAGCGCAACCATTCATCATTACACTCCTACGGATATAACCATAAGCACATTCTCAAAGAGGCAGCTTCTATTCTCTATTCTGTGAATCTATGAAGTAAAGTTGTTGGCCAGAAATAAATGCAAAAAATTTTTATGTTCTTTTTGCTTATAACTTGCCTCTTTCATTTATTCTTGGCATTGAGCCAGATTATTTCAATAAGGGACAATGCCATTTTATTGATTTGAAATTGTCTACTCTACTCCGACTCTATATGAAAGATAGATAGATAAATTGAAATGTGATCTCGGAATTGTGCCAGCTTTTATCTATGAATTGTTTTCCGATGCCTGACACTACTGTTCCAATTATAGATATCATGCTTTAGTGTTTAAAGTTATAATTTAAGCTCTCGAACAAGAACTCGATAGTATCTCTGTTGAGAGGAAACAAAAACGGATATTTGTGGCAAGGGGATGTAGGATCATTTTCCATTACCAATATTTTCTAATGTATATTGTCTGGCGATGAGTTGAGTTGGGTAGATGCCTGTCGTGATTATAGAAAATCGGATGACATATATTTAACATTCTGACACCAAAAAGTTAAGCGCTAATTTGATTACAAGAAAAAAATTTCAGCTACGATATATGTTGGTTAAGCTAAAGGATTTAAGAAATTTTCATACAAAGACAAGTAATGTGTTTTTCGAAATATCTTTCCTATATCTGGTGCGGTTAAGAGGGTAAAACGATAAACATTTGTTAGGATTTCTGTTATCTTATGTACAACAAACATAAGGAAAAGTAGAAATAGTGTTGTTCGGAGAATACACACATTTTTCTATATTGGGGGTTGTTTTCTTAAGATTGGAGGGATTTTTTTCCAATTTATTTCCTCTTCGTACCTGTTCAGATTTACCGTGTAGAGCTGTAAAACAAAATTTTCTTCTTAGGTCGAGAGTATTTCGAAGAAGGATAGGAAATGTTTATTTATAGGTAGGATTAGGGACAAGCATGATTTCGGAAAAAAATTGTGTTAAGAAGATCTTTCCCTATTTAGATGTCGTACTTTTATTCTATGATAAATCTAGTCAGTTGTAGAAAAAATAAATTGTAGCTTATTTAAAATGTTGTTTTTACATACTACTCATAATATTTTCTATATGAAATTCAGATTTTATGAAAGAAACATTTTCCACAGCTACTTTTCCATGAAATAAATTCCCCTTTTTCCTGCCGTGACCCTGTCACATATTAAATTGCATACATTTAGGTTCATGTTCTTCTTTGAGAAGTAGTTTCAGGAATGATATACTGCAAAGCAATAGCGCTGCTAGCGCATAGAAAATGTTAAATGAAAAATTCAGAGATTTATGAAAGCAATTATTTTCATCGTTTTCCACATTTTTCTTTGAGAATTTCTAGAAAAGCTCCTTTATGTCAACAGTGGTAAAAGGATTGCATTATAGACGAGACATTGGAATGTTAAACAATTCTGAAAAATGCAGAAAACTTGGACTAAAGCAAGCAAATATTAATTTTACTTATAATAACAAAAAATTACTCGAATACAGAAACTACATAAATAAAGTTTTGCGCTCTAGGTCAAACAGAGATCATTGTGTAAATTCTTGTGAAATTTAAATAACGTAATTCGCGTACGACCGCAAAATAGAGATCCACATAACTCCCTTATCGCTCATTTCTACAAGGAAAACCAACTAAATCCGCAAGTCAAAATCATTCAAATCAATTAAAGTAAAATTATAGAAGAAGTTGCGAGTATTTGGTCTTGTTAGATTGTCAAAAGTAAATAATGAACCAATCTGGATTCAGACCTCACACTTAGCATTAGGACGGCATTGTGTGCAAAAGCTTTTTTCCTCCCAGAGTCACTACAAATCGTACAAATCTACTAACATTCCTATTTTTTCGTTTTTTGAAAAGTGTTGTGAAGTATTTTACATAGTGGTGAAACTTGGATATATGTAATTACAACTTGCAGTGTGATCCGCAGCACCACAACAACATTTAAGAAAATACAGACTAGAAATATAAACGGCGTGGTGACGCCATGTTGGATTGGGTGAGTACTTGATTCCTGAATATTGAGTGAAATCTTTAAACTTTAATAAATATATTTAAATAAAAGAAAGCATTATATGATTAAAATCGTTGTGTTGCAAGTGAGCCTATACTATGTCAAGACTTAATTTTCATTCCTTTCTCTGACCTTTAAACATTATAAAAGTTTCTGACCCATACAGTTTTCTACGCGTTAACTCCCTCTTCTACTAAAACGCAGGCTCACGGATGGCCCCCCCCCCCCCTGAGGAACTAAATAAAATTCTAATGAATAAAAAGAAAATTCATAGGTAGGACATTCAACTCCTCCCTTACCATGTCGAGTCTAACAAATCAACTCTACATAAATACCAGAAACGACTTCAATACACTTAAAACATTAGCCAACAACATCTCGCCGATAAAGCAAAGCCAAGCATTAAATATTTATAAAGCTAAAATAAGATCAAAATGTGACTTTATCTCAACCACTATCACTAATAGACCTTTATACACCCCGTGCAACAAAAAGAGCCGCACGTTTAAAGTTAAATAACAACAATTTATTATGTAATTTTTCTGTATTTTACATTATTCACATATAACCCAATTAAAAAGTATGTTTTATGCAATAAAAATAATAAAGTGTAGTAACACACCCGGATCTAGAACATAAGAGCAAACTATTCGAATTTCTCAGATCCTCAACTTCTGGGGAACTAAAAGCTATTGAGGTTGCCATTGACTTTACGGAAACCCTTCCTTCGAATAAGTACATAATACTAACGGATACTAAAGCGGCTTGTGCTGCATTGACCAACCCCAAACTAAACTTCTATGCTCATCTGATTAGACAAAAGATCAATAATACACAAAAACAATATAAGTTAGTATGGATACCAGGTCATAAAGGCCTAACCCTAAATGAAACAGCCGACAAAATAGCGAAAGAGGCGCTACAAATAAGCACACCCACTGTCTGTAACATATCCTATGCGGATGCCATGCTTAACACAAACGAAAACATTAATACTAAATGGTCCGAGGAATTCTCCAGGATCAGCATGACAAAAGGCTTTTTCTTCAATAGGTTATTTCCACATATACGAGAACCACCCTGGAAATACTGGGACCTTAAACCAAAAGAAACAAGATTCCTAAATAGGCTTTACTCTGGGCATAACTATGATGCGAAATTTTTCGAATTAATTGGAAAAAACGACCTAGTAAATTGCTCTACTTGTAACACGTATAATGATATGAAACATATAATGCTTTTTTGTAACAAATAAAATCTTATAAGACAAAGATTCAACTCATTGCAGGAAGCTTGCTCACTCAACCAACTACTAAGAGAACCCAACGAACATAATATCAGAATTATTCTTGACTTCATACTGGAAGTCAAACTTATTGACCTTTAAATTACAATATTTTTTCAGCGGATCACACATTGCAAATTATTCTACATTAAACTGAAGTACTTTATCTATATAATTCACTACATTTTCAAAAGTACTAACATATCCCTCCCACTCGAATCCCACTAATCCTACTCACTTAAATTGTGACAATCATCAAGTTATAGATAGTAAATTAACTCAACACAAAATTATAAACAAAATACCCAAGACATAAAAATATCTCAAGTTTTTTTGGCGTTATACCCAACGGGTCCAAGCAGGATGTGAGTCTCACAGTCGTCTTAGTATGACCTAAGGGATGGACACATGAAACCAATAGAAGAAGGATTCAGACCTAAACATAGCTGTGCTACTGCTCTCATTTTCATATAATATCAGGTCTGCCACTGCTAATGAAATGATAACTATTTTGGATTTCTCAAAGGCCCATGACAAAATTGACCACAAACTTTTGATTCATAAGGTAATGAACCGTTTTAACTTTTCCAAACCAGCATGCAAATTAATATGCTCATTATCTCCTAGGCCGAATGACTTTTGTGGTAACAATTTTCTATATGTCAATAGTGGTGTTCCCCAGGGATCCATCCTTGGACCGTTACTCTTTTTTATTTTCATCTACGACCCTCCAATTGTGCTTCAACATTTTTGCTACCACCTGTATGCATTATATGCTACAATGGCTACAGTTCAAGTATGTAGGTATTAATAAAATCTCGCGTAAATCACATTTTAATTTAGAGACACTGATTTGGACAAGAAGTCTTAGGCCGGCTCCCAAAGAGTCTCGACTTAAATGTGATTAAAAATGTGTGGCACATTATGAAGTTAAATTACGTCAAAATTTCTAGAGGACCAAAGGTAGCCTCTGGAGGGATGTTATTTAACTTTGGTGCCTATTTTTGATCCTGTTTTTACCGATTTCAGCTTATAACAATCTTTGTTAAAACTTTGAAAAGGACTTCTCTATACTTGACGATTGGCTCTCAACTTGTGATTGAAATAGTGTTATTGGTGAGCGCGACGTTGACATTGCTACTAAATTATTCTATGATATCATGGCTATTTACTTTGCTCACTGTGTTCCGGTTTCGAAGTATTGCAACTCGGGGTCCTACTCGCCTTGGTTCGACGCCTCCATAAAGTATTTAACGCCTAATAAAAACATTTAAACTTAAAAAGTAAGGCTTGGAGAAGATTCTGCTCCTCAAGAAGTGTGACGAATCACGAATTATGAGCCTATTGCTAACCTGCATTTTGTTATTTGAAGCGTTAATTGTTGATGTCCTTTATTTTCATTGCAAACTGTTTTAGGGCTGTTTTCAACACGGTTTCGTAAAGGGTAAGTCAACTAAAACGAACTTACATGAGTTTTCGAATTTCTGTATCTCTGTCATCGAGTCTGCTGGGCAGGTGAACTGCATTTTTACCGATTTCAGTAAGGCCTTTGACAGAATTAACCACAGGATTCTTACACATAAACTTCATCTCCTGGAGGGACCCTCTCTTCTTGTTGACTGGTTGAGCCCCTACTTGTCTCATCGTACACAGCGCGTTTTATTTCGAGTTGCTCTCTCTGACATTATCTATAATACTTCAGGAGTTCCACAAAGCAGTCATTTGGGACCTCTACTTTTTAGTATTTATATTTATGACATATCGACGGATTTGGATCGTTCCAGGCTTCTATGTTATGCTGACAACAATAAAATTGTCCGTTTCTGACGTAGCCGATTGTTCCTTCCTGAATTCCGACCTGGACAATTTCCCAGACAAACAAGCACACATACAGACAAAAATTGTAAAATTTATTGAATGGTTTTTCATATCATGTATGTACATAAAATGACAATTATTTAGAAACCACAGACATACACTTCAATTTTATTAGTATAGGAGAAGATAGATTACGTGTACAAACAATTAAGTACGGGGTCATCTGCTGGCCAAAGAAAATGACATGTAGATTTGACAGTTAGTTCCTTTCTAATGCCAAGAAGTCAGCCCCCACTTGCCCTCCCGTATTGAACAGCCCTCGAAGCACTAACCCAACATACGTCGTTACCCCCAACATATTTCCAAAATGCATCGTATTGACCATCTACAGGGTGTTTCAGATCTGTCGTGCCAACATGAGTGGGGTGATAGATATCATGTAGACAAACAAAAAATTGTATGGCAGGGGGGCAATCTCAACCGTTTTGGCGATTCATATATTTCAGTTTTTTATTGTATGCACATTACTCTTTTATTTCTATCTGCTGACCTATTATTTTAAATTCCCAACAATGTTCATCTAACTCTCAACATTTCAAGTACAGTCACTTCCAAAAGTGAAAAAAATGGTTTGCGATTACCTAAAATTCAGCCTTTTCTCAAATTTTTTCCGAAATTCATGTAATTAGTACACCTCTTTTTTATTTTTATTAGATTACCCATCTTATTATCTTTCCAAAAAGGTGCAGCATGGCAAGGTAGACAAAGCATTAGAAAAACCGAATCCTAAGAAATCCCTGACTACCTAATTATTTTATTGCACTTAAGGTAGTAAATAAACAAAAAAAAATTACGTAAAGCGTCGAAAATGTTTGTTTAGGGTACACGGGGAATTATACCCTGTTCCAAAAAGATTGGCAATACCCGGTAAATGGGAATGCATGATGCCAAATTTCACAAACTCGCCAAAAACCGTATACAGCCATCCTTGGGATTTTTCTTGGTCGAGAAACCAAGAGGCGCTGATTCTGTTAGCAGCCAGATGCTGTTGGTCGACCGACAGTAACCAGCACTCACTGGTTTGTGGTAGGTGGTTTTACATGCGAAGTTCTGCGATGCAATAGGAATTCGAGAAACTGGAATGGTCGGAAAGCACATTTACTGTTGAGATAGTTTGAGATGAAATCGTGGCAACAGCGTGCTGAGGAAGAGGGATGGAAACATAAAGAAATGATGGGAAAATAAAGCAGACAGCAATACTCCATAATAGCGTGCACTGCCAATCTTTTTGGAACAGCTTATAGTTTTAATGATTACTACAAAAAAGTTATAAAAATGTTAGTGTAGTTTTGTTTTATTGCCGATATTAGCTTCTGTTAGCCAGAATTCATATCCTTGTATCCTGGCATTCTGTTACTAGTACATGATGGAAATTTTGCTGTAAAAAAGGGTCGGTCAGCAAGGGTACATATTATAGTTAAAAAACAAATCATTCAGTACGGGTATTGTCAAGCAAAAAGTATTAAAAAATGGTAGAATTTACCTTTGAGGAATACGCGGATATTATTTACATTTATGGTGTAGTAGACGGAACCGAGAGAGCGGCTGTATTGGAATATCAAAGGAGATTCCCTAATCGGCGAGCACACCAAAGAAGGGTATTTACACAGATTCAGTGTCAATGTTTGGTCTGGTATCATCGACAACCATTTGGTAGGACCATTCATTTTGCCGCAAGTGCTTAAGGGGGTCCTCTACTCTCGAGGCCTGAAATGGAGCGGTTTTTTTGGGAATAAATTGCGAAGGATCTACTGACTACATTTAAAAAATTTTTTTTTTATTTCGAAGATACATGTTTTGACTTTTCAATTTTAAGACGAAAAAAAATAACTCTCGCGACCTTGAAACGTCATTGATGTTGCAACTGCATGGGTCCCGCTTAAGCAAAGTTGTGGCCAATTGGGTAATCTGTAATCTGAAAATTTATATTCTTTATAATCATAGTTACGTTGGCTATGTTTTCCCGTGGCAGATTTTTTTTATTTTGCAATTTGTAAAAGTTATGCAACAATTTGTAAAAATTTCCAATTTTTACGTCATTTTTGACCTATTAGAGGCTGTAAAAATGGAACAAAAGAAAATTTTGAAAATCGTACACGGGAAAACATAGCGGTATGTTTTCTGAAATTATTGAAATCGGACCAATACTTTTATGAGAACTCTTACTCGGCAGCTAAAAAACCACTACTTTCGGGAAAACGCGTTTAATGATAAATTACGGTGTATAACTTGATTGTAGTAACTTACGAGTTAATCTGCTATACCGGGGCCGTAGAGCTCTCCTTCCTCATCACGTTGATGTTATTGGTTGTCCACATTCTTCTCAAGAACGGACCGGTAAATTCTTTAGACAATGATTTTCACCTGGACAAGCGCCGTCGTGGCGCGCCGCGCTTAGTTTCTCGGAAACGGCCGGAAGCGGGTACCTTTTTGTTCCCGATTTTTTAAAACCGCGAGAGTAGAGGACCCCCTTAATAATGAAATTTATGCGGACTTTTGGAACAATACACTGCCAAATTTAATAGAGGACATCCATGTGTATAATCGAACGCACATATTTTACCAACACATACTGCTAACATTGTGAAGGAAATATTAAATGAAAAATTTCGTAATTACTGGATTGGACGAGGTGTACCGATTCCTTGGCCTGCTAGATCTCCAGACCTTACCCCACTGGACTTTTTCTTATGGGAAACAATGAAGGATGAAGCTTATTCAAGCCCTGTTAACTCTAGGGAGGATTTAGTTAGCAGAATTGGGAATGCAGCCACGAAAATACGGGAGAGGCTGGCTGCAATACGCCTTAAAGATTGACTTAGATGAAGATTTTGGCATGCATCCAAAGTGGCGTTGTATTGATTAATTGTAATACGTTTTGAATCCAATAAAAAGTATTTTAGAGTTAATATGATAATACGATTTTTAAATTGCAGATTTTGAAATATGCGTGTGCCGTGGAAAGCAGTAGCACATTTTTCTTTGTGTTAGTCGTGTAGCTAACAAGCTCACATGGACCCGAAAAACAGAAAACAGATTTGTTTGCACCTCGCTTTTTGGCCTCATCCAGTGATGTAAATGCTTTTGAAAGTTCGCGCTTCTTCAGTCTGATGGTACCGACGATGGTAGTGTCTTTTTCGGCCAAATCCTTATATCCAGTAAAGAAATCGTTCATGGTGATGTTCGCTCCAATGTAAAAATAATTTTTTTAGAGGCGCAATACCAGATCATGAGCTACTTCTTTTTGATCGATCATCATTCGGCTGTGTGCCTAAATAAACCTCACCGGAAATCGGGTAATTGGTTTTGGCATCCACCAACCAAAAGAGTTTTATGCCATATTTTCCTGGCTTTTATGGTATGTATTGGCGAAAAATGCATCTGTTTCTTGTCGTCAATAATTGTTCGTCGATACAGAGTTCAAACGAAGACCTGAAAGACAATGTCAAATTGCAAAGAAACTGATTCCAAATATAACGAATTTGTGCCAATTTATCAGCTCGAATGCGCTCCAGCCTTGTCCTCGAATCATTGAATCGCATAAAACAAGATAATTACTCGAATCGCACCATTGACATTACTGCACGATAGAATGGCATATTGGATTTGTGAAATAGATCCTTTGCGTGAACAAAGTTAGATTTTTCCGCGCCGCTATACAATAAAATACCGATGTAAGTATACAGTTCTGTGGCCGCATTTGTTTCGGGTCAGCTTAGAGTATGTTTTCATCATATGCTCGCTTGGATTTTCTATTTGTTTCAATGGCGCAATCAACTCTATAATGTCTGGCGGGAAAATTGGCATAAATGCATCTTTTTTCCATCGAAAGTTTGTATGCATCGTGCAAATACATCGACACGCGTACGTTTCATATTTTCCGTGCGTCCCTTTGCACGTGGACATGGCATGGACCACCAGACTGTTTTGTCTCCATTACCTTGACCCATGTATTTTTGGCCTCGATTCGGTTTCGCAGCACTAACCAATACTTCTTCTGAATGCATTTCTTCATCTTCAGGCTGCAGTTCACTGTCCAATTCGATATCTCGTTGCAATTCATGAAGTGCACTATTACCATCGCCTGGATCATTGAATTCCGATGCATCTCATTCATGACCATTATCCTCCTCATCCGAATCGTTTATTTCAATCGTATCGTAGCTTATACGACGACAATGATTTATTTCAACTTCTTGTTCTTCAGTAAGATCACGGTTTACATTTATCGTCGGTAAATTGTAGCGAGACATTGGTTTTTTTTTGAATAAAATAAAAAACAATCACAAAAAAAATTTCAAAAAACTCGACAAAATGCCACTGTATTCGAAGTAAAGACTAAAAATTACGCGGCAAAACACAATATGAAATACACACTATGAATGCACTAAACATGGAAAAAGTACAATAGAAACTCGTTTTCCATAGAAAAATCGTGTTAAAAAAATGGGTCGATCTGACCCATACAAACGTATAGTGTGCATGTGTGTTTAACGCATATATCTCAAACATACGTCACATATGTGTGTAATGTACATTATATCTAGAAAGGCAAAGGTTCAATACATAAACTTTTGGATGAATTTGTATGTTTTATGTTTACATTTTTAATATTAAAAAAATAAAAATGTACTGGGTCGATCTGACCCAACAAACGGGTCTAAGGTTAAAGTTTCACTGCTGTTGACGAAATTCAATTGCTTGGCATACGCTGATATTTCACGAAAATTGGGCAGACTATTTTTAAAAACGAAATATCCGATGTCCCTGTCTTATAAATTTTTTTATTGTCTATTGTAGAAAGAACGAGCAGAGTAGCAGTTTCATTGATTGCATCTAGCTCATTAGTATAGATAATTACGTAAAAATCGCACAACATCTAATTGTGCCATTTCAAAAGAAAGAGTGTTCAATTTTCTTATTGACCGCACAACACGTAGACAAAACTTAACGAATCACGAAATAAAATAAAACGTAAACAATACAATTTAAATATTTATTCGAAACCGTCAAATCTTATATAAAACTATGCGAATGCATTTCGGACTAGCATGTCCATTACGCGTGACAGTGAAATGTACAGAAACAAAACATTATTTGACTAATGAAAACAAAGGTGAAATTATCGGACTATTTTCTATATTCATTAAATTATCCGTAATGGACATATAAAGGGAGACATAAGCGTCCAATTTTGTAGAATTTTGTATATTCTTAAGCAATTTAAAATTATAAATTGGGTCGAAAAGATGCGGTCTGTGATGATTCAAATCAAATGCGTGCGCTGCCACCGATTTGTTTACGTCCTTTTGCTCAATGTATCTTTTGTGTTCATAAATCCGGTGTTTAACGAGTCGTCTCGTTTGTCCAATGTATTTGTGCTTACAAATTGGACAAGTGATGCAATATATGCCACTCTTTTCCTGTACTGATCGTCTATCCTTCGTGGAACAGAAGGTCAAGCATAGTTTGTTGGCGTTAGTATGTGCCACCTGTAAACCAGCCTGATTAAAGGTGTGAATGAGTCGGTTCGTAGCACTGGGTACATAGGTCAACGAAATTCGCCGTGTGTTTGACTGAGGTCGTATGATGTTTTTGATTAAACAGAGTTGTTGATGTTTCTCTTCTCATTCTATCGCTGTGCTTCTTTATCAGCCGTTCACATGGGCTACATGTAAAATATGCTCCCTTTCACATAGAAAATCGGCTGCACTCAAATACGATAAATCATGGAGTTAAAGGATGCCACCTTGTGTTGGTATGAGCAAAAAGAGTCGCTTGTAATGTATCTGTCCGTTGTTGTTGGCTTTCTGTATTTAACGAACTAAATTTTCCGGCCAATTCGCTTGATCATTAAATCCAAAAAAGGAAGTGTATGTTCGATCTCATGTTCTCTTTCATACGTGAAATTTATGCTGGCATAACAATAGCGAAAGTATCGTCTACATAACGCCACCATATGCGAGGTAGCAAATTCTCTTCCCGTAACTCTCTTTCCAGCTTACACATAAATGCTCCAGCAACAAGAGGAGATAAACTATTGCCCATGCTACAGCCGAAATTTTTGAAATAGAACTTGTCTCTAAACTGCAAACAATTATACTTCATACATGTTTCAACCGCCGAAATGTAGGAGTCAATATGTTTTTCAGGTAAATTACATTTTTGAAGGTGTTCTTTTAACGAAACGATAGCTAGATCAATGGGAACACTTGGGAAAAGGGCAGTGACATCAAAAGAGATCATAACTTCATTCTCCTCAACTTCTACGTCCTTTACTCTGTCCACAAAATCAAAAGAGGTTTGCAGGTTTGTGGATTTTTGGTAGCCCAAACATCAAAGGAACTTGTGGATTAGACTCTGTGAAACTGAATTTGTTTACACCAAACGTTTCCACCAAATTTGTAACAGTCAACTTAGCATATCTTTTATCATTTTGTTCAGTGGAGACTTTTTACAAATGAAGAAATTATCTTTCTCTATGGACGAGAGCATGCATTCATCGTAGTCAGATTTGCTCATAATGACAACTTTGTTTCCCTTATCCGGCCTCATATAAATTACGAATTTTTGCTAATTTCTTTTCACTATATCAAAAGCATTCATTTCATACACATTTATTAAACTTTACAAAAAGATTATGATTATGGCAAAAGTACAAAAATTGTTAAGTATCTAGAACTAAACAATATTACACAGATAATGCTTGAATAAGGGTAAATTGTTGAACAATTCTCATTTATAGTCAAATTGTATAACAAATGCAACAGCGAAATATAACTTTTGCTCTGAGTTTGTTTCAAATTATTTTTATGTTTTTTTTCTATTACATATATAAAAAAAAGTCGTCACGAAACAAACACGAGCTGACTTAACACCTAACCAACTTTTAAGTAAATTATTGTCTTTTGGATAAGTCTAATTTAAAAAAAAATCTTAAACAAGAAACTTGTAATATATTCCTTCATTGCATACCAATCACTAATAAAAAAAATAATAATCAAAAATAAAATAAATCGAGAATAGTTTTGCTCAATATAAAAAAATAAACAAAAAGCAAAACAATTTCTTTCAATTAAAATTAAGAGAAATAAATAAAAAAAAAAAAAAATATGATCAAATTGCACACATTTTTTCAATTGAATTTTTTTTGGGACACGGAACTGGGATCAATTCAAAATCTCCAGAAATTTCTATGAAATTTTTTTAACAATTTTTTGTTTTTTTATAAAATACATAGCCAAAAATAGCAAAAAAAAAAAAAACAATTTTTTTTTTAGATTTTTAAATTTTTTAAAGAAAAAGTAAAACAAATTATTCACAAATTTTTTTTATAGCCATATCGCTTTAAAGTTTTAATTAAAAAACAAAAATAATGGCAAGAATAACATTTTTTATAAGTGTTTTTTTAAAAACCCATTTTTACCTTACAAATTAAAAATATAAAAAATATTTTCTTAGAATCTAAGAGCGTTAGGCTAAAACAATCTTGACTGGTCCCGTGGGAAGTTGCTTCATATAATTCCAGGCATCAACACGTGTCATTTTCGCTGTAGATGCACCATTTATGGCGAGGATTTCATCTCCCATTTTAATGTTGCCAGTTTTTTGTGCAGCACCACCTGTTTAAAATTCATAAATTATATAAAAATTTATGTGAAATTTTATTGTAATAATTACCCATAAAAACTTTTTTAACTATTAAAGGTCTGTTGCCTTTCGGTGAATCGTAGCCGCCTTCTATTGAAAAGCCCAGGCCACAGCTATCTTTGAGTATTTCAACTGTTTTAGCACCAGGTGGGGCATCATCTTGTTCACAAAGAAAATTATTCATTTTTATATAAAGATATGTATGTTTTGACTACGGCAAGCAATTATCTAAACTAAGGCAAGCAATTATCTAAACTAAGGCAAGCACAAACACCAACTAACTACAAATTAATATTAGGATAGAAACTTACTTTAGAGTAAACTTAATCTCAGGAAACTGTTCATTCTTGATTGGATTCTTGATATAAACACATTGTTTTTAACTTTACAAAATAAACGGAAATTATGCGAGTTTCAAAGGTGCCAATATTTAATAGAAAATTCTGCGTAGCACAAACAATCGCGTCTACAATATTTATCGTGCTATTTTGCAAGATAAGCATGTCCAGTAGGGATGGGGGATCGAACTGAGAAAATCGATTCAGTACGGATCGATCTGTAATTTTTTCCGATTTCGAAGATCGATTAATCGCCCTAAAAAGATCGATGGTTATAGATCGAAAAGATCGATTCCATTAAGCTGAATTTGTCATAACTAGCAAAACCCGGTGGACTTCACATGACAATAAATTATATTTTCTTAATTAACTCATTAATTTTGCAATTCTAAGCAACTGAAAATGAGTGATGATAGTTCAGAAGAAGACCTTGCTCGAGAATGGATACCATATAACGGAAGGACGGAGTGGACGGACGTAACACCTACCGAGCAGAACGATGGAGAGAACCCATATATAGTGAAAGATGTAAGGTGATTTCGCGCGACACGTCTTAGTTGATCAACTGTGACGAAACTTTGAGCACTTATCAGTTCAGTTATCTCAATTCAGGAGATATCAATTTCTACAGCTGTTAATGTAATGAACTTTTCTAATTTGAAATTTAGAAAATAATACTGATTTCTGTTTGCTAAGGACACTATTTCGTCCGTTGACGCAAATAGCAGCTACCAAAATATAAATAAATACAAACACTTTAAAAAAATTCACCGATACTAGTTAATATTCTTTAACTGAGACAACTGAGGCGTGAAAAACCAGTCTCACTTGCTCAGTTGCTCAATATGTGTAGGGAATTTTTTTGTGGCTCCAAATAAACTGAGACTGTTTCGCCAAAGCATATTTTAACTGCGACAACTGAGAATTCTCAGTTATATCACATATCTCAGGTCGCGCGAAAGCACCTGTATTCAAGGTTTTCTTATTATGAGCAATATACATATTAAGAATGAATTTTTAGTTAAAGAGGTTTCCAAGCACCCTGCCAACTACATTGTTTGGTATTGTAGGTACTCATGCTACTCACTGATACAGATAACCTTATCATGGAGATCCGAAACGCACTTATCTAACATTAACAATATTTTAGGTGCGAAATTTAAAATTTTCAGGATTATTATACAAATTAATGATGATGCGAAAAAATTTCTACGTGAGCTTGCTCAGTTTTATTTTAGCGCGCGTCTTTTCTTAAATGGAGGGGAATCGGAAATAAATAAATCGATTCAAACTGAATCGGTCCCGCGAAAAATCGATTCAAAAATCGCCAGATCGAAGGCTAATAGATCGATCCGTCGAGATCGAATCGAAGATCGCCCATCCCTAATGTCCAGTTTTGGTTTTTAAGCAAAGAAGCAAAGCTTGCCTCTAAGTACTTCGCTCACATAATTGTGCAATTTCCATTATCCCCTCCACACAATCATCAAAGTCTGAGATTTGACTTAAGCCTATCTGGCAAAACACTTGCAAGACTTTCTTAGTAAGTAGATAACCGAACAATATACTCCCATGAGGTTCGTACATTACACGTAACTAATACAGCTCAAGAGTCCTGGGGCCTTATTACCGAACACGAATCGAACGATATTACATTCGAATCTCCCCAAGTGGTATTACCGAAGTCGAATTCGAGTGCGTTTGGCAGCTTCGAACTGGAGTATTCTCTCGATTAGGTTGTTGCATACGAGTGGATGTGTATAAACAGAAAATTAGATAAATAAATTAAAAAAAAAATTTAGATAAATTAATATAGCTAGTCAAAATTATTGTTTTAAATGTTTACTGTGTTAGTGAACAAAACTTTAAGTGAAATAAATAGAAAATTTAGTTTGTATTTTAAGGAGAATATAATTTTTAGGTCAAAAATAACAAACCACCAACAGAACGATCTACTAGTAACATTTATGAAAAAATATCCGGATCTTGCAAAAGGACGGCTGCTCACTTCAGAAGCACGAAAAAAGTCAGCAAATCTCTGGCAAACAGTAACAGAGACTTTGAATTGCCATGGCCCGCCAATTCGAAATGCGGACTGCTGGAAAAAGGTGTAACTACCACCATATTTATTTGAATTATATTTATGTGATGATTGTAATAGGTGTGGTTCGACTTTAAATTTCTTACGAAGAAGAAATTACAGGATAACAAAAAGAAACGCACGGCTACAGGAGGAGGACTGTGCAAGTTATTAAGTTTGTCCCCGTTGGAGGAGAGAATTATTGACCTAATAAGCCTAATGATGCAGTAGAAGGAATCCTAAATTCTAAATCTCTTGGAGGTTCTGTTGACACCAGAAATCGTGAAATATCGTTGGACACAACACAAATTCAGGAAAACGCTGAAGAAATATCCGACACTGATTTATTTCCAGCTAGGATTGCCGATCGCATATCTCCAACTACGTCGCAACACAAAAATATAAATATCCATTGCACAAAAAAAAAGATTAAGAAATTTTGTAAAAAAATTTTGTTGCGACAAAAAAGATTTATTTGAAATATTTGAATTGTTTTTGCCGCTAGGCCAATTGCAAATGAGTGAATTTTGCACCAGTTACGAATTAGGTCGTTTTGCTGCAACTTTACGCGGGCAGTACTATTCTTCCTACTCAAACGAGTTCAGTAATACCAAATAAGAACGTAATCGACTTACACTTTCGAATCGAGAACCTTTTCGACTCGAGTTCGGTAACAGGGCCCCTGTTTAGTCATAATTTAGTCCCGATTTAAAAAAATATTAGATTAACTTGTTCAGGACTTAATCATTATAAGAATTGATCAAGCAAAGGGTATACACATATGCAATTCTGACAAGCTACTTAATTCTATAAGTTACTTATCAAACTAAACAGAATTTACTACTTTAGGATGGTACTTCTTAACTATTAAATATCTACTTGACTTCATACTTGTTAGTTAGTTTTTTGTGTATTAGAGTGATATTTTACTTAGAATATGTTTTAAATTATTTTCAGCCTGTTCTGATTTGACATATTCGTACTTTTCACAGAGCAATGGTCCGATATACGTCAAGTTTTATTTAATATCTACTGCTACAAAATAGGAGATATACAGCTTGAACGACTTAAGTCAGTGCTGAGAGAAAAAAAAACGTTTGGCTCTCATTCCTGAAAGTATTGTTTCATCAAGATAAAGTGCGTCGACATAAGGCACGAATAATACAACAAATACTAGTAATCAATACCACCTACTGAGTTTGCTGGACAATCAATCACATCATTTCGTTTTTGAATAAAGCCTTACTTATGAGATCTGCGATTCTATTTGTGGTTTTGATGTTATCAATTCAGTATTGTGCGTTCATTCCATCAGAATTAGTTCACACCTATCATGGCAACAAGTATGCCAAATTTGCTTTACTAAATTTCTTTTATTTCTATTCATATGTAATTTAAAAATGGCTTTTCAGTTCTTTAAAGGAAATGTTCGGACATAACATTGTTATTCTTAAAACTAGTTTTTAAATCAAAGCCCTAGGGAAGTTAAATATGATTTAGCTTAGATAGATTTAGAGACCCAAAAGCAAGCAAAATATCAACCAATTCTAAGGAGCGTGTTATAATAAAGTAAGTCGAATGTAATGGAAAAATAAATGTTATTTAAAAATGAAGCAAAAATATTGAATAGGAAAACTTGAGCCTATTAAAATAATAAAAGGAAAAAAAAATAATGTACTCACGAACACCATTAACTGTTTTGTATTCAATTTTCTCAACAGATATTACTCCTCGGGTTTCTCTAACTCTTTCTAATATTTCAGTCGTACTAATTTTCACAGCTTCTCTAGATGAGTGCCTCTTGACCCTTGATATAATTTCGGAGGATGGAGGACTGGATGTAACGCTACTAATTTGAGAATGAGAATTTCCATTAACTGTTGTTGATTCATCTTTAGCGTTATCATCGTTCGAAACAATGTCTAAATCTAAATCTAAAGATCTAGATGCTTTATGATAGTTTCGTTTCTTTTCATAGTCAATCTCTGTAGGCTTCTCATTCAAAGAAGTCAGAGAGCCGAGAGATGATCGTTTCTTTGTGAGTGGTTTAACTATGACCGATTCTGATTTTGTAACAACTAAAACAACTTCTGGTCGAGGGGTCTGGAAAGATTACGATTATTAGATAATCCCAGATATTATAGAGAGATTTAGATACCTTTAGCACTGAAATTGATTCACGATGTGTAAGACCACGCATGCTTAATCCATTGACTGCAAGAATTCTATCACCCTTTTTCAAACGTCCATCTCTAGTAGCGGGTGAATTTGATAAGATTTTATGAATCTAGAAGAAAATAAAAACAAATTTTAAAATTGTCACTAAAATATTTCTTAACTCTTTCTCACCGTAATCTCCTTTGCTTCATAATCAGACCCGCCAGCTAACGTAACGCCAATACTACTTTCTGGCGTGTCTCTCTGAAGTACAACAATAAATGCCTCAGGTGTCTTAAGTGGAGGATCTGCTTCTTCGATGATCGATTGAACATCCTGAGCAGTTATAAGACTCTGATTACTGCCGAGTGAAGAAAAACTACCAAATTCTGTAGGGGTTTCTTGATTTGACGGTAAATTTTGTGTGCTAGAAGAAACCCCAGACGATGACGATGCAATCGAGTCCAAAGACGAGAATCTTTCATGGTATCCTGTTTTTTCCTTAATTTGCTTAATACTGTTCGAATTAATCTGAGATTGCGATCGTTGTTCAAACTTTTCACGTATTTCTGATGTTGAAGTTTTAATTTTTAGTGGAGTCCTATTGATTTCCATCTGATGTTGGGGACTTGTTAAAAATTCAATCTTTTCTGAAACACTCTTCTCTTCGGGTTTAAATTTAAGTGGAGTTTCTGGTTTTTTAAGGACTTCGATACGTGCTTTAGCTGCTTCGGATTGTACCCATTTGGCTAAGTCGCTACTTTCCGTAGTCCTTTTCATTGGAATTGGTGGTGGTTGAGATTTCTTTTTGGTGACAGCTTTCTGATTTGGATCGGCTTTAAAACTTGCTTTTCTTTCCTCGTCGATAAACATGGCACTAATTTTTGAAGGCAATGAATCGGACTTTCGACTGCTGTCATCAGTGTCTGAAGTTACTTCGACATATGCGGCAACATTAATTACTTTGTCGACAATATTCTGATCCTTTGCAATTAGTTTGTAATTTATAGGGGCCAATGGTGTTGATTTATTTTGCATAACCAAAGAAGTTCGTTGTTTTAGTTTTGGTGCTCGTCTAATTTCCTCTTCGTCGTATCCATCAGTACTGTCCTCATCCTCATAGCGTCGATTTCGAGCCAGAACTGACGAATCATCTCGACCACTTCGACACTTTGCCGATGCTAAAATATTCTTTCGGTTTACTGCTGAGTCTCCAGAACCAGATTTTAAAACACGACGACTCATATCGACTGTTGGAGTGCTACCTACAGAACTACAACTGGCTTGCGATCCGGACCCGGATGTTAATGTAGATGTTGTCGAACTAGCTATGGATGTATTCGTTTCTGAGCTTAAAGTTCTTGTCAGAGCAAACTTTTCCGGGACAATAGGTACACAGGGTGACATAGGCGGGGATGATATCTTTGAACTGAACACAGAATCACTGTCGCTCTCCTCATAGTGAGAGGAAGACTTGCTCAGAATTAGGGAAGTACGTGGAGGTTTAACTGGAGGCAGTATCGGTCCTACAATTAATAATATTGGTTAAAAATTTCAAGCAATTTAAACTAAACATTTACCTTCAGGTTTCCTAGTGGTCGACGAAAGCCTATTGCCTGTGCTGAATATGCTTTTATATGTTCCATTTCCGTATATGTTACTATTCGTTGTTGTTACAGGACGCAGTGCTGGCGGAAGCTCCCTCTTCTGAAGGGAAATACTGGGAGAAAGTGTTCCATTCATCTTAACTTTTTCGCTGTCTCTACTCTTTATCTCTGGAAGATCAAGAATTGGTTCAAGATTAGATGCAGGAATTGAAGAACGTTCGGGTATGACAAGTCCTCTCAGTTTGGACATAGATTTTCTTCGCTGTTCAAGAATGTTTGTGATAGCAGCCTTTCTTTGTGTCTCGTCAAAATTAGCGTAAGGCTGTCCAGAAAAACTGATTGTTCTTGTTAGTGTGGGGACATTTCTACGGGGCAGAGAAGCATAACTTTGTGTGTATTCAGTAAGAGACATGGGCGATTGGGAGTCATCAATTTTATTTGTGCGCTCAATGAATGCCGATTTAGTTCTTGAATATGTTCTTGTGACGTCATTAAGATTTTCTACACTCATCGCTCGTTTTGTTAACGTCGACGATATTGGTTGGTATTTATAGTTCGTATCTAATAGATTTTCAGTGCTCTTATTGAACGGTTTTTTGCTTTTTGAGAAGTCCACTTGATCTTCACTTGAAAACATTGCAATTTTGTCGCGCACACTCTTTTCCGATTTCTCGTCCTTTCTCCAATCAGACAATTTTCGAGTGATAGGGATGGGCTTTTTGAAGCTATCAGTTGTTTCAGTACCTTTTTGTCGCGAATCAAATGATGTCACAACTTTTGGCGGACTAGTTTGGTCAAGTCTAATAAATTTTTCATTCTTTTCGGACCTAGTATCGTCCACTTTGATGATTAAGTCTTGCCGATAGATTTTTCTAGGAACCGTCGATGGAGGAACTGATTTGGGAAGTGGTGGACGATCATCTGATTCCTTGTCTGTTGATTGTGTTCTATTGTTTGTGCTTTTTGTTTCTGTAAAATTATTTAGTGCTGCTAGAGGTTTTAGTCCAGTTGGAATGATTAATGGCTCGGAGAAATTTGGAGGGAATTCATGACCATCAGGCGGTAGTCTGGAATATGTTGGTGGTGAACTGAGTGTTATATAGTCGTTTACAATTAAATGTGAAGGAACTATTTGAATGCTGTTGTCCATTTTGGTGTCTGTATCTGGAATTAAAAAACAATTGGATAAGGTTCTAGTAGGCGGAATAGGTTTTTTTCGAAAAATTTGTTAACACATAAAAAAAAACTTACAGTACAACAATTAAAGGAAGTCTAGTAAAACGGTTTGTGTAAAGAAAATTAACATTCAACGATACAAGAGTGTATTTTTTTATGTAGTATAACATTGGGTTGTTAGAATAATAAACTTAGGAAGCTTTTAAAGTTTTTGATTTTTTTTAACTCTGTTCTTATGTCATCGTTTATACTTAAAGTCGTTGGTGGAGTTCGTAGTTACTTTTTTCTAACAACGGATTCGTTAAAAGGCCATTTGGGGTTGCAGAGTAATGTCGGTTATTCGGAGTTCATCTTGACTTGTAAGTTCACTTGCAATCATTGTCGACGAATCGGGAAAAGTTTCTCTACCGGCCCATTCCCCATGGATACTAGAGAATATATATATTTCGCTTGTTATAATATGATTTTAAACTACTTGCGTCTGAAATAATGTACAGAAATTCAAAATGCCGATCAGGAAGCTCAAGACGACAAATTTATTTACAAAAGTGTTCCTTATGGCTCAATGTTAGAGTCAATATTATTTGCGATTACTGGTCATCAAGGCTAGCACTCCAATAAGCGCTTTGATACCACCACCCGAAAGCCTCGGTTGTTGGTCTGTGGCTATCTTAGGCAACGAGATAGAGAAATGTGCAAAAGCCAGCCCGACGGAATCGGACTAACTACCTAATCTTTATCCCTGATATTGCTTTTAGGTTCTCAAGGAAGTAATCTTCCATTGACTTTCTCCTAAGCTGTAGATGAAGTAAGGTTTCTTTTCACTGGTAATGCCATTGTGTGTGGGAGCGCCCAGCCTAGCCAAATTTATGCCTAATATACATACAGTGACCTATGCAGACCCCCACTATTCTCGCAATGAAAGCACGAGACCTGTTGAGCAACTCTGATGTTTTATTTTTATTAAAGCTTGGACAGGTCGCCCTAGTAATGGCGTAGGTTGAGAAAGCACTCCGTTTGAAGTTAGCCTTCACTAAGAAGTGTTGAATGAGTTCCCTTTTAAGAGAATTTAGTGGTATGTGAACAATTTCTGCTCCACCAACAGTGGAGAGTAGAGTCATTCCTCGCAAGTTCATCTGCTTTCTCATTCTCCGGTAGGTTGCTATGACCTGGAACACAGAGAAATTGAAAAATTTAATCTAGAAGAGAGCAGTGAATTTTTCTCCACAATCCCACATTAGCTTCGAGGAGACGGTTACTGGATCAAGCTGACCGTAAAAATGCCAACGTTCATAATCGGTGATTCAGTGGAGGACATGTCTTCAGGTTCGCAAGCACCTCAGTTTGGTATACGTCTTCGCTACCCGGCTGTCTATAGAATTCTGATAGTAGAGTTTCAGAAAAGACATCCGCGCCGACATCACAGCCAATTTTGGAGCCGCCAGTAAACAAGACAGTTTCGTAGCAGTTAAGCAGTTCAGTGTTCCTCTATACATTCCTTATTAATTTAGTCATCGGTGGAGTAAGTGTAAGTGTCGGCCTACCAATCCGTATGTCACAGGTTCGAAGCCCACCTACGGCGAACCATGGTTGTTTTCTGCTGACAACAGAGTGCAGAGAGCAAATGTCACCGGTTCGGAATCTACTTTAAATTGACGGGCTGAGAGTAAAAGTGACCTATTTATAAGGTTCGGGCAAAAGTGGCTTAGAAAGTGTTCCGCGCAAAAACGAATCGCGTGAGATTCCGGGCAAAAAGGAATTGTAGAAAATTTCCGGGCAAAAAGGAATTGTAGAAAATTTCCGGGAAAAAACGATTTAATTACAAAAAGTAATGCAAAGTTAATGTAGTTAAGTCGTTTTTGAACGGAAATTTTCTACGATTCGTTCTTGCCGAGAGCAAATGAAAGCGGTTCGGAATCTACTTTAAATTGACGGGCTGAGAGTAAAAGTGACCTATTTAAAAGGTTCGAGCAAAAGTGGCTTAGAAAATGTTCCGCGCAAAAACGAATCGCGTAAGATTCTGGGCAAAAACGAATTGTAGAAAATTCCGGGCAAAAACGATTTAACTACAAAAAGTAATGCAAAGTTAATGCAGTTAAGTAGTTAAGTCGTTTTTGCCCGGAAATTTTCTACGATTCGTTCTTGCCCGGAATCTCACGCGATTCGATTTTGAGCGGAACATTTTCTAAGCCACTATTGCCCGAACCTTATAAATAGGTCACTTTTACTCTGAACCCGTCAATTGTAGGTCTACTTGCAACCGTTGTCTCGAATCGGATGAACTGTTGCTTATTATTTTATTATTATTATTAAGGAGGGGTTACCCATATGGTGGGCACTTCGACCAAGGAGGTCTTTTGTGCCAGAGCCCCATTACTGCAAAAGACGCTCAGCCACTCTGAGGTAAGCGAGGAGGTCTTTAACAGGGGAGGATCTAACGTCAGCCGGACTCAGAAATTTAGGACTGAAGATCCTCCTGAACTATTGCTTAACTTGAACTGTTTGTAAGATGTAAATAAATAAATTGAGATTCGAATTAGCTTATAAATTGTTATATTCCGTTTAAAATTATCGCTTCTTGGTAGCAGTCGTTTAACACTTATCTTCTTGATTTCACAGATAAATCGCATCTCTTTTCTCATCAACCAATTGAAACAATCGAAACGCGTCTTTTGTTCGCAATCACAACGATAATCGATTCGTCATGTGCGGTCAATTGCAAAATGATTTGTAGTCTTGCTGGGTGCTCTTTTTTCACATTAATTAAACGTTTTTGTCTTCTACCACCGGCCACTCTATGCGTATTCAACTAAAAAAAAAATTCATTTAACCCTCACTTGACTCGATATTATTTCCATTTTTTGATAGTTAACGCTACAAGCATAAATCACACCATATAAACCTTGAAAGCAAATAAGTCCATGTCATATTCAATTAGTCGCAGATGTCTATCATAAATTTTGTAAAATGATCAGTGATCATGGAACAAAAGAACTACGAAAATACTCAAATCATGTGCACATTGACTTCGGATAGTTACGCAATGTCAAACGACCTTAAATGAAGTATTTACTCCACAAAATATATAATACTTTTTTCATCGATCGTGTCAGCCTTAATTGCCGAGAAATGAACCCATTTGTCACATTAAAGCATACCGGACAACGATCGTATAAATTAGAATCAGGTCACGTTAAAAGGTAACGCTAATCCCTATTAATTCGATCCTCTGATTACCTTTTAATCAGCTTGTCACGTCCATCATGAATTTATTAAATTCTTGCTAAGACCAACCCGGACATTATGTTAAGCGAGCAATGGCTTTCGTGATCTTTTACATTTTCCCATCGGAAATAATTTCTAGAAATATGCACCCGCAGTGAAATAATAAGAAAAAAAACAAGAGAAAGTGCTATATGATCCGTCGATGGAAACTATCAAAATAATTGAGCAATTACAAAATCGCGTGTTTCAATCAAATTTGGAGGCCGCCTTGCTACCGGGGCATTAATACAACACTGCGAGGAAAGGAAGACGTTAAATCATCAAAAACTCGCTCGACCAGAAGCACTAAAAGAGTGTCAGATTTAATGGCAAAATCAAATTTCGCGGATCACCTACTTTGGCATAAAAACCAAAAACGAAAACAATCGAACTGACTAGTCTCGCATTGTTTTTACCCAGAGGGAGCTGCTTCGGGCTAGGTGTTTCCAATTCCATTTCCGCTTACATGAAACTTAAGAATGTTTGAGTAGTGTCGTTGCCAAGAGATGAAATGGGATTGGAATTGCGGGTGAAAAGCATATCGTTGGTGTCAAGTCGTTTCATTCATCGGAGACTCCAATTTCTATGTCCAAACGATTTTCGCGCTTCAAAAGTTTTCGAACTGAAAGGCTCAGCGAAAAATTCTTACTCTCGAATAAAAATGATTTGCGGCCTTTTTTGTTAAAATTCACGGCTAGGTGAATCTCTGCCCAAGTGGGACTAGGTTCAAAGCATTTTTCTAAATTAAACGTGACTTCTTATCTTCGGATGGCTTGTTCTCGGATTACGATTAATGGAGAAATTCTCTTATTCGGTTGTGAGTTACAGTGACGTTTGCTGATGGGTTTGAGAATGCTTACACTTTTTTGGAGGCTTTTCTTCTTAATTTTGATTAGTTGAATGCTCTAATTGTTAAGATAATTGAGCAAACAATTTATATCGTTGAAGGTTGATATATGTTTGTAACCAGTGAAAATCCATTATTTTTTCAAGGCTGGAAAATTTAGCCAGAAAAAAAATAACTCTGTTCCGAGGGGGCTTTCGAGATAAAAGCATTTAAAGACTACAAAAACCAGTGTTCCAGTTAAGATACAAGTTTTTCGAACATTTCACAGCCTTAGTATATCTAGGATTGAAGAAATGTCAAAGCTTCTATCGCTTTCAGTTCAAAATTGCTTATTAAAAAAAAACAAAATTTTGCTGGTGAACCACAAGGATCGTTCCTAACTCCTGCATTTTTTCTTATTTAACGGAAAAAAAATAATGAACTGTAATTTGGTGATTCTAACCCTTCTATAACAACAAGACTATAATACAAAACTGAGAAAATTGTTATGGCCTTATTTGGTTGGTTAATCGGGCTGTGCTAAAGGCAGAAATTCCACGTGGACACCCTTTCAATAAATATATTGTAGTTGGACTTAAAATCACCCAGATCTCTGTAAAAATCAATTAAGAGCTGCCAGTGTTATTTCAGCTAAGTCGTCCAACTTGCCAAAGAAAGTTGCTCCCAAACAGGCAAGCCGTTTTTATTTTTCTGGACGTTTGCACAGTAGGTGCTCTTTCGACCCGGTGTAGCGGTCGTGGCTCCGACAAGTGTTCGAATGCGTTTTCTGACAAAGGATAAGAGCTTTAAAATTCATTTATAGTTTATTTTTCGCCACAGATGACGTATTTTTAGACAATAGGTAATATTTCCCCACCGTTCCAAATGCGTAGTGAAATAGTGGCTTTTGATTTGACTTTTGTTCCTGATAAGGGGAAAGTATATCGTTTCCACGGCTGTTTATATTTCTGTGTTTGAACACTTGTTGGCCAGTCGGTCAGCTTTATAATTACTCTCTATAGCGACACGTCCCGGAAGTGAGCATGAAACGTATGGTGAAATGTGGTTTATAGTATTCCACGCAAATAGCGATCTCAGTTCCTAACCCCTGCTTTGCTTGGACATCGAATGCAGCTTTCATTATAGCATATATTTCGGCTTGGAAAACGTTGTACTCATCTGTGAGTATATATGACGGGCTGAGAGTAAAAGTGACCTATTTATAAGGTTCGGGCAAAAGTGGCTTAGAAAATGTTCCGCGCAAAAACGAATCGCGTGATATTCCGGGCAAAAACGAATTGTAAAAAAATTCCGGGCAAAAACGATTTAACTACAAAAAGTAATGCAAAGTTAATGCAGTTAAGTAGTTAAGTCGTTTTTGCCCGGAAATTTTCTACGATTCGTTTTTGCCCCGAATCTCACGCGATTCGGTTTTGCGCGGAACATTTTCTAAGCCACTTTTGCCCGAACCTTATAAATAGGTCACTTTTACTCTCAGCCCGTAATATGTCTTTTAAGATAATTCTTGCAGAGGTGGAGAGAATATTTTGTCTCAGCCCAAAACTACACCATTGAAAAGTAGAATACCTCTTCACATTAGCCTGAACACCCGCCGGCTGCGACCAACACTAAGATCAGAACTCCGGCAAGACTGGTGTTAGCAGGCGCAATTAAGTCGATGGACCTTGGTAAAGCCCCAGGGATTGATGGCATACCAGTGTAACTACTTAAGACGGATCTCATTGCTGCAGCTGATATTCTTCTTTCCGTATCCAGAAATGTTGGTAAACCGAGACGTATCCCACTGAATGGAAAACAGGCTCAATTGTGAAAATTCCCTAAAAAAAAGTACCTGAGGAGCAATTGGCGCGGTATGTCTTTTAACTGCAGTGTCTAAATTGGTGACACAATTCACATCTTAATACGAATCAAGCAAGTAATCGAGCGCCTTATAAATGATGAACAGGCAGGTTTTCGTGAGGGTTTCTTCTGCAGTGATCACATCACCACCCTCCGAACTATCATCGAGCAATCCGCTGAAAAAGGCGTTTAACAAAGTTAATCCCGAGTATATACTATATGGGCAGCTTTAAGGAGGAGAGGCATCCCAGAAAACATAATCACCATCATAAAGGAGTCCTACTCAATAGCCCAATGTCACATGCAACACAACAAAAAACTGTCGGAGTACTTTCAAGTACTGAATGGAGTGAGACAAGGATGCATACTGTCAGCTTTGCTTTTCCTGATCATCATTAATGACTTATTGTGCAGTCCCTTAGACGACCAGTCATCGCGAGGGATTAGATGGAAACTCTTTCAAGACCTTACGCATCTGGACTATGCCGACGATGTAAGTCTTCTATCCAAAAAACAAAGTGATGTAGCCCAAATGTCCGAAGACCTGAGCGGAGAAGGTTGCAGAGCAGGTCATAAGATCAATGCTGCTAAAACCAAACTTATGAGCTTGGACTGCAGGAGACACCATGAAATTTATCATGAAGAGCAGCAAATAGAGAAAATGGATAAATATTATTATTATCTCGGAAGCATAGTTGCAGCAGATGACTCAGCTAAAACTGATGTACAGGCTCGCATCAACAAGGCTCGAATTGCATTTAACACTCTTTCTGAGATCTGTCGCAATAACAACATCTCCAGAGGCATACCGCACCGGATCTTTGAACCGAACGTAAAATTTGTTCTGTTGTACAGCTGTTCAACATGGAAAGTGACCTGTCAAATAAGCTACAAGCCTTTGTCAACCGGTGTATCCGGCGCATCCTTAACACCCGCCGAAGGTCATTACCAACGAAAACCTACACAGATTAACAGACCAAGATGGAATAGACACCAGTATTCGCAGGCGAATGTGGCAATGGATAATCAGCTAATGATGCCCACAGTTGAAGGCGTTGGCGCAGAATAGGAGATGTAGTAGACGGCCTATGCTCTACAAGAGATTAAAGGAACCAGAAAGAGATATGTCTGTCTTTCAGGGTATTCTTCCAATTTTCTCTGTTAGAGATAACAGGAAAGGGTTTCCCGTCTTCATATAATCTATCGTGATAGATAAATCCTCTAAACTGTCGTTAATAACTCCTCTATTTAATATCGTCTAAATCAAGTTTGTCAGAAATTTCCTTGTTCCAGATTCCTTCAAAGAGAATAATGGATTCTGCTTTCAGATTATTAAATTTAATACTGACGAAGGCATCTTATGTATATCCCTTCTCATGACGAGATTTTTCAATCGTTCTTTTAACCTCATGCGGCAAAGTATCCATAGATTTACCTTAAGTGTAAGTATGTTGTGCGCTACATACATAGATACTAGGTTGACTAAAGTTTTTGTCTGAGATATAGATCCAGTAGCACCTCTTGTGTTTTGAATAGAAACGACGAGAGGCGGATAGGTCTATAATCTTTGATAGTTGCATGGCTTGGTTTCCTTTCTTTTGAAATGAAAGCGACACGCACATATCTTCATCTTTCCGGTATGGATTCAGTGATTAGACAGGCTTCAAAGTAACATACGACCCTGATACCTTTAATTTTGAAAGCCATTCAATAACGGGGCATTTGAAAAATTCCGCAGGACGCTATTCTAAGGTCCCTCTTTATAGCAGAAACAGAAAACAACCATGGATCGGTGCTGGTGGGTTTCGAACCTAGAACCTCCGGAATAGAAGGCCTCTTACTTATCACCTTCTCCACCGACAACTAAGGACAGTGCATATTAATTCTTTTACAATGACAATTTTCACATTCGCAAGGGTCTATTTCTAACAACATAGTTCCGCAGAACGGAAGATGGCGTCAATAGCATTAAATGACGGGCTGGGAGTAAAAGTTACCTATTTAAAAGGTTCGGGCAAAAGTGGCTTAGAAAATGATCCGCGCAAAAACGAACCGCGTGAGATTCCGGGCAAAAACGAATCGTAGAAAAATTCTTTTTGTAGTTAAATTGTTTTTGGCCAGAAATTTTCTACGATTCGTTTTTGCCCGGAATCTCACGCGATTCGTTTTTGCGCGGAACATTTTCTAAGCCACTTTTGCTCGAACCTTATAAATAGGTCACTTTTACTCTCAGCCCGTCAAATGATGAGACAAATGTTGGATAAACGGATGAGTGACACGATCACGGATACAGGTTCGAGCCTCAGGCTGCCTACGAGTTTTTTATTTGCAATTGCAATAAATAAAAAATCCAATCCGTTTCTGGGCTGCTGTCTAACTCGCAGCATTGCAAAAACGAGACATTAAAATTTTGCTAATTTCGCTTACCATAACTCCTTCCGGCCATAGCCATGCTAAAGCATCATAGGGTTGTCCACTGGGCTTTGGCAACATCATAAAAAAAACTTCTTGATGAAAAAAAAGATCATCTAATTGTCGACCCAACTAAAAAACAAAAAAAAAGGTTCTAATAGCCCATATCGCCCCAATTAGAAAATTACGTGAGAACAACCTGCTCGAGTCTAGGACCTAAACGATGTAATATTGTCCGAAATTAAAGAGCTTATGTTAAGGTGTGAGGACAAACAAAACCATCCTATATCTATAGCAAAGCGAGAGGTCGACATGAAATAGTTCTTCACCTGCTTGCTGATCTAGCTTTTCAATCAACCCATTTGCCACAGCAATCGACGTATCTGAAATCAATTCGTTTCGGTTTCTAGAGAGCTTTCACTAAAGTCGAATCTTAAGGATTGAAGAGCTTTCAGATTTTAGGACATGGGAAATTACGATATCCTTAGACTGTAATTAAAAATTGTAGCTACTAGGTTTAGGTAACAGGGATCTCGGTGTAAAATTATAGTTTCTAAAATTCATCAAAATACGAGTCAATATATCTGCGGCCACTAGTCAAATAGCGATAACTCCAAAATTGAGAATTGAGAAAAGAATACTAGTAAGAGACATTGCCATTTATTTCAGAAGGAAGCAGGAATACCATCAGTAGCACCCGAGAAGTCGTCCGCAAATTAAATAGATGTTCAGCAATACGTGCTTCGTCAAATACTAAAGCTTTAGACTCAAGGCAGGTAGGCGGGAGCCGTGTCAAGTGGGTAAAATTAGAAGTGGGGATAACACAATGGGAATCACAGAAAGAAGTTCGGAAAAATTGCGCGAAGATATTTGTAATTGTAAGAGAGTAACCGCTCTTACAGTCGCAATACCTCAAAAACATGCGTCACAATTGACGGGCTGAGAGTAAAAGTGACCTATTTATTAGGTTCGGGCAAAAGTGGCTTAGAAAATGTTCCGCGCAAACACGAATCGCGTGAGATTCCGGGCAAAAACGAATCGTAGAAAATTTCCGGGCAAAAATGATTTAACTACAAAAAGTAATGCAAAGTTAATGCAATTAAGTAGTTAAGTCGTTTTTGTCCGGAAATTTTCTACGATTCGTTTTTGCCCAGAATCTCACGCTATTCGTTTTTGCGCGGAACATTTTCTAAGCCACTTTTGCCCGAACCTTATAAATAGGTCACTTTTACTCTCAGCCCGTCATATAGCACTCTTCTCTAAATTCGAAACACTCTAAACCTCTGCAAATACAATTCACGGTCGCATTGAATGAATGAAATGAAAATTGAACGAATTAAAGTGTATTAAAAAATATTATTTTCTATGATCAAACACGTATAGAGCGAATCGGGGAATCAGTTGTCATTAAGTTTTCTGAAAAAATTATTTGTTGTTGTTTTCCAGTACAAAATGGACCTTCATAAGAAAATATTGAAGATTCCCTTTAGAATAAAATTATTTGAAGCTTTGAATGAAATAACAACGACTTTTGAATCCTAATCTTTGTAAAACGAAAACATTAAATTAAATTATTCTGTGGAATTACATTACGATTACATAGTATAGAAATTGTTGTTTTTGTCGGGCCTAGGGGCTTTTAGGCGATATGGGGCACATAGGCAGTTACCCACTTTGACTATAGGTTAATCCGGCTCTGTTTAAATTTGCAAATGTTAGTCAACTTTGTTAGAACGTTAATTTTGATGTCATTTCGGGGAATAAAAT
The DNA here is from genome assembly GCA_964036015.1 of Leptarthrus brevirostris. Taxonomy (NCBI): domain Eukaryota; kingdom Metazoa; phylum Arthropoda; class Insecta; order Diptera; family Asilidae; genus Leptarthrus; species Leptarthrus brevirostris. The sequence continues at coordinate 17,383,573 of OZ038373.1, forward strand.
TTAATGGTAATTACTGATGACCTGATGAAACTTTAAAGAAAAATCTTTTTAATGAATTTATACATCTGACTTCATTAAAAGTCTTACTTGCTCTAATCCATCCACTATACAGTGCCTTCTTATTTAGTCACTAGACAGAATATAGATACATATAGAGAAAATCTGCGGACGAAAACAAATTTTATTTAATTCATAACCATCAAATCAAATCTCACAAGCAATTGTTTTCTATTAAAACTGAGAACAGTCTCCATTTACACAATCCATCAGAATCCGACGTCACACTCAATTAAGGCAAAGTAAACAAATCAGTTAAAATCTTGGTCGGAACAGGCTCTCTCTCTCCTGTGAAAATAAATGCTCGACTTGGCATCCGGGGGAAAGGGTAATTTGTCACCGCATTTAATTGCAAAGTAAATTCCTAGAATTAATGATCTGACAATTCGGTGCTCATGGAGTCTCATGAATCACGTCCCATGTTTTACTGGTACTACACAGCAGCACCCACTTACTTGGCTAAAGATTGAGGCCGAACGGAGTCAACTAGGTCTAATCCGATATTGATAGAACTAAATTAGTTACTTTGGCTACTATGCACGGAGGACGGGGCCCTTAATAGCATGAGGAGACTTTTCAGTTCACGGACTGGTTATTCTGTAGATCTAGCGAATTCATATAAAATCCCACTTTGGGTTCTATGCCTCTACAATAGAGTATTGGGTGTTTCTGTTTACAGCTTATACGCGACGAGAGGAAATTAATGATGATGACAAGGGAATAAACCAGAAGTGCGGGAGTTCATGCCGCTATTCAGCACAAAACTGGGTCGCTATTGACTTAGAATTTCTGATATGATCAGCTCTTACTTCATAACACTGGTCCGGAATGGGACTATGGAGCACGGACCAAAGGAACTTTAATTGCTTTGACCCCAATTTACTTTCCGCGGAGGAATTACTTCAGATGTTGATTTTTCCTCAACTGAAATTGCTATTGTGATTTCAGTTGCGCGAGGTGATAAATGAAAATGACCTGATTGTGAGTCCCAGGAAGATAGTGTTCATTTGCATTAGGAACTTTCTGAATCCATTTTCCATACTACTCTTACGCAATTTCTATGTCTCTATGAATTTTAATCTTTTGAACCGCTACGAATGCTAGTTACTGCATTTATCACAGCATCTCGAATTAGCCGTGAAGGCTGAAAATACCAAAAATACCAAAACCGAAACCACTTACAAAATTCCAATCCGAAAGCTTTTAGATCCGTTAAAAATCGACTCGAACCTTTCACCTATCAGACGTAAAAAGAAATGAAAATGATCATTATTTCGCGATCACGTTACAAATCCATCAAATCCATCATTTCAATCAAGAAGTTTCCGCGTTTACCTTAAGAAAGCCGTAATAGAACGGCCCAAACAAGACGATATCATTCGCACTGCATCGCTAATCGATGGCACTAATTGCACATACCTTTGCCCATTTGGACAGGAAAAAATAGATTTGTCTATGTCCGCCTGTATCTTAGGAACGCCAGGTAAAAATATTTGAAAACTCTTGATTAACGCGACCGATCGGATCAATATTGTAAATCATGTCGCGAGATGAATGAGGAAATGGAGGAGGTACAAAGAGATGAAAGGCAAACAAAATTTTTTTTTACCGGAATGACAACGCGTAAATGGACTTTTGATAATGAATGACGACTGAATGGTGGAAAAAATTGTTGCGCTTTTGTCCGGTAGACGTAGAGGAAGGTGAGGTTCCGAAATGAATTTTTATTTTTATTGTTTTCGGTCATGCTAAGAAGAGGTCGGCCCCTTCCTGGTTCCTATGTTATGGTCGTTAAGGAGTTATTTGTGCCAAAAATTTAAATATTCTTTAGAAATGTTTGGCTGTAAATGCTAAAATATTAGAATAGTTACAGACTTGGCTATCGGTTCTTTCTGATTTATAGCATAAAGGGTTCTGTCAGAGATGACATCACAATTATGTTAGCTCGCAATTTTTCGGAGGTGTGGCATGTTCTTTTGATTTCATCTACTTCTGTGTCTATAAATCTTAGAAATCTTCGATCTATCGGTACAATTCAGTTAATGTATACCGCATTCAAGGGAGACCAACGAAACTTGCATACTACAGAATTAGCCTGACGAAAGTGCAGTAAAATAATCTCGCAAATTTTTAAACCATATTTAAAACAACACCCAAACTGGCGTTAGCCTTGTCAGCTATTGTATCAAAAAATGAGAATTTAACCACACTCTGAGATTTTTGATCTTGGCAAATTCGCTTACGGAGAATAGTGGACTATGTTTAAGTAAAAAGAAAATAGGTGATAGTTAATAGATTATCAATTCTTGAATTTCAGAATGTACAGTAAGATTCATATTCATTGTACGAAAAATGTCAATATTGTGGATATGTCATTCATATAAATAATATGTTCTTTACGCCTGTTTTACCCGATGTATTTCTATTGGTATTTCTATGTCGGAATCTCCACAATTGTTTCGTACCTGGCTTGACAGTGCTTCACGACATCTTCTTCTCTGCTCCGCTGCATGACTCTTTGCCGAGTACTTGTCTAACATGAGAGTCACGCTGCGTAACGCTCCCAAACAGTTCTGGAGGATTATCAACCCGAAGCGCAATTGACGGGCGGAGAGTAAAAGTGACCTATTTATAAGGTTCGGGCAAAAGTGGCTTAGAAAATGTTCCGCGCAAAAACGAATAGCGTGAGATTCCGGGCAAAAACGAATCGTAGAAAATTTCCGGGCAAAAACGACTTAACTACTAAAAGTAATGCAAAGTTAATGCAGTTAAGTAGTTAAGTCGTTTTTGCCCGGAAATTTTCTACGATTCGTTTTTGCCCGGAATCTCACGCGATTCGTTCTTGCGCAGAACATTTTCTAAGCCACTTTTGCCCGAACCTTATAAATAGATCACTTGTATTCTCAACCCGTCAATTCATGATATGCCATATATGGCCGAAAATATTGCCTGCATAACGTTTATCATTCAAAATAGCTGAAATTCGATAATTTTTCACATTCCCCAACATGAGATCGCGAGTAAAGGATTCACCCATAATTTCCGCTTTCTTAATTTCTTCATCTCTTCTAGGGTAGGCGCGCTCCAAATTCTTAAAAGTAATCAAACCCCTAATCGCAGTACTTTTCGGTCTTGACAACGCCATAGTCTAGCCAGAACGTTGATATGTCATAGCATAATTTGCCCACACACAAAGTTTTATTTCCAAGATGGCGTTGCCATAAAATATGGTAAGACATCTTTTATGGACAGTGTAGACAGGGGGTAACAGCTTGGAACCATAAAAGCTTCAAAAATAACGTTTTCCATTTAACTGTCTTCGATGTCACCTAGAAATAATTTTTTGGCTTTGAGTATGACCAAATAAAATCCAAAAAAATGAGCTCCGGACCCGAAATTTGTCCCAAAGCTTAATTATAAATTAAATCTTAAAATAATGATCAATAAAATCAAAGAAAAAAGAAATTAGTTTAAAAAATATTCGTTAAAAATACCTTCCAAGCAAGTACCCGTTCTCTTAATTGGTCCATCGTAAAATTTTGAATAATTCGTTTTTGGCTTTAAGAAAATGACGCGCGGTTCCATGTTGGGGCTCACTGAAAGGACACCATCAAACTGAAATCGTTCTGAGTCACACTGATGAAAAAACACATTCACAATTCGTTTTCGTTTCACTCCAAAAAAAAAAAATATATTAAAGATGTCAATTTACGTTTGTGGTTTCACTTAATTTGAACAATTTCATTTCTGTTAATTGGACTGTCGCAAACAGAACGGTTTCCTGATGTTTTGGCTAACTACGGAAAGAAACACAAACATTTTGTCGAGTTCTGAGTGCAATTAAAATTATAAATTGCCGCGATTAGTACTGGAAAGACGAAGAGGTTCAACAAAAACTCGCGTAGGTATGCCATAAGCATCACCCAGTGTAGTGTAATGGGAAGAAAATCAGCCAAACCACCTGTTTAACGTTGATTTCGCCGGCAGGTGGCTGAGCCAGAAAACTTTGAATTCCGTCCAGACTGACTTAATTATGGGAACGTAAATGGTTGCCTTGTTCCAAGAAATGGAGCAACACAGAACAGCTTTACTGCCCCATGTGGAATGTTGCACAAATATGTGAATTATTTTTTTTTGGTTTAATTAGAAAAACAATAAAAGAAAATTCTGAACCATCCCCCTGTGGTTGGAAGAGGAACGAGTCCCGAAGTCCCACTGACGATGCTATTCACGTTGACCTGTGAGAAAATTTAAGCATTCTTGTCGCGTTAGTGGAGCGGTTTCGTGGTAGACAAAAGATCTCTAGGTGATAAAAAGCAATGAGTACTTTAGACAACTATCGCTAACTGCTTTGTGTAACACTTCGCGAAATTCGTATGCACATCATTCAACTGAGAAAGGTGTTTTCAGGTGTTCGGATTAAGAGTTGTTTTGGCTAATCTTAATTCACCTCTACGGTGCACTATTCACTGCAAGCGATTGAATTACGAAACAATGTTAGTCGGCTAATCGTGCGCAATTTACTGATTGCTATTCGAAATGCGCCCAAAAGATACGACACTGTGACAGATTTTGCGTCAGTGACAGAAGGAGTGGAGCCCCGCACTGATAAGTCAGAGTAAAAATATTTTACCAAACAATTGAATGTGGTAAATGGGGTAAATGACTAATGTTCCCATCGAAGAGTCTGCACAGTGAACGTAACGATAATTGCCAACGACAATGTTGTAAAGTGCGACCTCTATGGAGATAGAACGTCTACGAGCAAAGTCCTATGAGTCACTGAGGAAATTGACGGAACAATTAAACTAATAAAAATTAAGAAATTTATCGTCCACTTAAGAAAGTTTGCCAACAATCACGGCTTTTAAGTAAATAAAGTGCGGACGTGCAAAAAGACGATTTTAGTGTTGAAAAATATTTCCTGCGATTGACTTCGCTGCCTTATCATGGCACGGTTTAGATTTAAGACTGGAGCAGAAATATAGAGCACATTGGAAGTCAAAAAATTGTTACTTTTCAAAAATTTGGATATCTACTATTTACAAGCCTTGTACGTTCTTTTTTTTCAGAGATTATCTCCTTTACATACTTTTCTGCTGATTCATTTCTTTTGTCGCACTTAAGCAGCTATTGTCGTTACGCAATTAGTCAACTCTCAGTAGAGTCGATATCTCGACGTTAAGTTACGTCAATAATTCTGGTTTAGACAAATTTGAGTAAACAAACAAATTTATTTGGATTATGACTAAAAGGTTTTGAAGGTGAATGGATAACGATAATTTAATAAAGATGGTCTTGATGGTTCAATGGGTTCCACTGAAGTCTTCAGAAATGTCGATAGAAAAATAGTCTCGAGAAATTCAACTCCAAGATTTAGTCAAGGAAAAAACAGGGCTCGCATACTTTTAGATTGATCTGACATACGAACAATAGAGAAGATTTGTGAAGTAGATCACATCAAATTACTTGAAGGATAAGTGGAAGTTTAAACCTATCCTTAAATCCTTGATCTCATGTGAATTCTGTACAATATTCCTCCATACCTCAGCTTAATTACAAGAACAAGGCGTTTTTGTAAATAGCAGTGGTTTTAGAAGAGTTAAGATGAAGAATATTTCTGAAACATCTAAAGGAACTAGCGGGAAACTGAAACAGTGAAAGCTTGGAAAAAAGGATTACATTCTTTTGAATGCCTTAATAAAATCAGAAAATACCGGATTCACCTGTTTAACAGAATCAATCACGACCACCATGCCATGGGTCCCAGGTTCGAGATCAGGTCTCCCCGTGAGCTTTTATTCAGAAATTAAAATAATCCACTCCGTCTCTGGACTCTTGTCTAGCTCGCACGAATGCAAAAAACAAGACTCAAGTTTCCTCACTTCCCTTACCCTAATTCCCTTCCGGCCAAAACCATGATAACGCATCAAAGGGTTGTCCCCTAGGATTTGGCCACATCGTATAAAAAAAAAACCACGGGACGGGACGCAGAGAAAAAGTAGTCAGTAGCAACAACAAGCTTTAGCCGATCATAAAAATTCTAAGAAGGAATAATATCATAATTTTAAGTTAAGTTTAAGTCTCTAAAATGGTTGCTGGAGAATGGACGGACGAGTTGAAGCCTTCTAGGATACGTCGATCCTCATCTGGACATTCTCAAGTGTTAGTTACATCTCCAAGTGGTAGCAACCGGGCAATGCATCCTAAAACGTAGCAAAGTAACTAATGCGGGAGGAGATAACCTCTTCAAAAATCCCCCTAACTCCAAGGCCATGCCAAGGGAAACTGCAGTGTTGTCGTCCCCTCTGCAGGACCCCGGGGTAATTGGGTCGCGACTTGCGTTTCCTCAGGCACTTATGTAGGAGTGGAGGTGGAGGGTATGGTAGACCCTAACAGGTTGGCTACACACACGGTACCCACAACACAACAGAAGCAGCTTTGGGAAAATTACCTTTTGAAGGTTTGCGGCGGCTATGGAGGCTGGTTTGTCCTGTCCTGGAAGAAGGTGCCATTGTCAAAATAATAACTAGCACTACCTCAGGTGCGGCGGTGCAGAGATGGTAGACTCTAACAAGTTTGCTATCTCCGCGGTACACGCACCTTCCGAACTGTTAGCTGCAGTTAATCCGGAGAAGGTTACTTGTCCTGGCTCTGGACTAAAGAGAGAAGGCATAGAAGGGGTGAAGGTTGTAATTAACGCATGGACCAAGAAGGAACACTGCAGATAGACTAGGATTCTAGCAGTGACCCAGGAAATCGATGTTAGTGGCGACAGTGGGATAACTGGATACTCAGTTGCCCCCACGAAGGGAGACTGGGAGGGGACGAAAAGGGACCCGATTCTATGTGGTCTGTTTCGGCTAATCCCCAGAGAGGTGTTTTTAGTGAGTAAGAATCTCACGTGAAGATTCCCAGGAGTTAGAACAATTGGCGAGTTATCTGTCTTTAACATGGAGTGTCCAAATTGAACCAATTAAATAATCGGGCGCACTCTTAACATATAGCCTCTCGTGAGGGTTTCCTTGCAGTGATCAGATCAACACGCTCCGAATATTCATCGAGCAATGCCCCGAATTGAGGTTCGCTGTTTGTCGATTTGACGCAAGGGAAAACTGCCGGAGCCCTTCCCGGTAATGAACGGAGGGGGACAAAGATGCTGTCGCTTTTGCTTTTCTTAGTCGTCATTATTGATGTATTGTGTAGCGCCCTAGTATACCACCCATCGCAAAGGATTAGATAGAAACGGACCTGTCAAATAACATTAAGGTTAGGTTAAGTTAGAATGGCTGCCTAAAAAGGCACACTTAGGCTAAGCAGGCCCATTGTGATACCACAGTTGAGACTAGATTTTAGATCCCACATAAACCCTTATAAAAGAAGAGAGTCTACCTATTACTCTCTGTGCAACGAGCCAGTTCCCTGTCTCCAGTGGAATCTAGTTCTCAAGGAGTTAATATAAATATTGCCTGCGGAGGAAAATGGTTAGCCTTAACACGTTTCCGAGAACCATTTGGAGCTCCTGATAGATCGAATTATGTAGGTCCCTGACGTTAGTGGAGCCTAATTCGGTTAGCTCTTAAAAAAAGGTGGAACCCAAAAACCAGTTCCAACGGTTGGCTAGGGCCGGGCAGTTGCAGAGGAGTTGGAGTATGGCTTCCTCTTCGTCATGGCAACTTCTACAAAAGTCGTTTGAAGGTGCGCCTTTGAGATAGTGGTCCGTAATAACGGATTTCAACCATTTGGGAATTACAGGGAGGGTGATAAATTTAAGTTTTTCATAGATCTACCTCACAGAGCGACATCAAACAAACGCTAAAAAACTATTATCCCAATGACCTTTCCAAAATTGTCAACCATGTTGATTTAACTCCTTTGCAGGTACAAAAAATGGTTTGCGATCACCTAAAATTCAACATTGAGAGAAAATTTGGGAATTCTCCGAAATTCCTGTAGTATAAGTACACCTCTTTTTTATTTTTATTGGATTGTCCATCTTATTACCTTTAAAAAAAGGTGCAATATGGCAAGGTAGACTACCTAATTATTTTATTGCATTTTAGGTAGGAAATTCTTTATATAAACAAAATTTTTCATTTTTTTTGTCTAGGTGAGATATATCACCTCTCTCATTTTGGCATTTATGTCTCTACGAAATGTGTCAATACTATAATTTGCATTGCTTTCATCATTCGCTTCTTCCTACATTAACCTTCTTTAGATATTTCCGTTCGATCCCCAATAGCAAAGAAGAACCTTTGTTTGTTGTTCAGGGTGAAGAGAATAAGAACAACGTTTTCTCACCGAAATTCCCTGTTTATATTTCGGCGAGAGCGAGACAGGACCGAGATTGTCGTTTATCTTATCGAGATTGCGACGAGAGTAAGATCATCTTAACCTTGAAGAGACGGGGGCCGAGATAAGAAACAGTTTCGGTCTTGTCTCGGTGCCGTGAAGCCCTGTGGAAAACCCTTAATTTAGAAAATAAGCATATTTGTTTCTGAATGAATTATATGCTTAAGCACAAAAGCTCGAGTTCAAATAATTAGGTTAGTATATTCACGCCCAACGCATGTACAGACATTAATATCTTTAAAAGGATATGCGTGCCCGTTGTGTGCACGCATATCGAACAAATGCGCCCGGTAGTATTATGCACGCTCCCGCTGCAGGTCCAAAAATTTAAAAATATGCGAATCTACGACAACAATTATATCGTTTTCATTTTGAATTTTAGTCTGAAAAAATGTGAGCGTACCGTGCTTGATTTGGTTTCGTGCGTCCTTTATTGATGTATGCCCGCAGCGGACTGCCATTTGGAAAAGTATTATTTTCACCCAGGCGTACCGTGCCATTTAGGCGTTTTGTCGCAGTGCGTGCCTGTTTCAGGCTAGCAATAGACGAGTCTTATTTTTACTTGGGACTACCGAATTTGGCTGAAACTAGTGTTGACAAGGAAACTTCTACTGCTAAACACAGAGATATTTACATCTTTCGGAGAATACTGAAAATGCCTCGGAAAAAGATTAAACTTCTGATATATCAACCGAAAGATATGTAAAAGTTAACAGAGTTGATAAAAAAAGACTACAAGTGAACCTACAGGTTAACGTCGACTTTCAACACCAAATACCACTTTGCATTGCCCAAAAGCCTCCCATGACAAAAAGCTGCATGTTATCAATTTTACCATCAACGATTCGACGATCGAGATTGATATTACAAAAACTTCTAACATCATATCTTACTCCTTTTGAATTTAAATCCCGACAAATCTCTATGAATGCGTGTTGGTTTTCTTCATCAGCCCGCACTGAGTGAAAATGCTTTAACATATGAATCACTTTCTATGTTTGTCACCTTTCTATTTCGGGACCGATGTAATTAAGGACAAAACTAGAAGAGAAATTCTTTTCGTCTTCGTCTTATTTGCTAGGTAAAAGTAAAAATAGCCATCGAAGGTGTTTGTAGTCAGTACAACAACACGCCCTTTTCACAGTTCCAGAAATAGAACATTGCCACGCATATAAACATTCTCTACACCGTATACCGGACAAATTACGAAGCCGAGAACGCTTTAGTATCTATGTATCTCAAATAGCTAAAAGTCAGTCAGAGAAGGACGTGGAGGTTTTTCTAGTTTTCAAGGTGATCAAGATGAAATTTTTATATCGCGTGCATTTTTCTCGTTTAGTATATCCCTAGCGGGCTTGTATACCTTCTGGCTGCAATAAACAACGCCAGGTACAAGGAAAACCAAAGTAAATTGTTTATCCAAGTTTTGTTCTCACTATGGTCAAGCTTAGCCGGGCAACTTTTCAGTATTACCCGACTTGACCATATCTCAGCTATCCGGACAGAATCTCTACATGTCCGATTGTTGCCCTGGACTAAACTGAATATATCGATAAATCGTAGCCAAGCAAATGTACTGAAATTATTTGCAATGCCAATATGATATGGGGCTCAACACTGTTACCTGTACTGGATTGGCGAAGTGAATCGCCCGGTGTAGGTCGCTAACGCAAAATCTTTTTTATTTTATATTGGAACCGATCAAGGTATGCAGATAAAGGTGCTGCTGCTGTTGTTGCTGCCGCCGCCTTCTGTTATGCATGGCCTATCGCACCACCTTTCTCGGCTGGCTGGCCATAGACAAGCGACCAGGTGAACGGATTTCAATCATCGAGAAAATCTTAAGAAATCTCCAGTCTCAGACAATTGTGAAAAATCGCAATCGGGAAATGATGAGAAGCGGATCACGCACATGAATTCAACTGAGGAAAACTGATAAATTACCGGCCGGTTACGCAGAGATCGGTCGTTACCATTTCTGGGCGCTGTGATGGTGGCAAGATCGGCATCTTGTGTACCTTAAGGTATTCTTCAACGAGAGGAAGTGATCTGCAATTTCACGATCAACGTGTTTCCTTCTTGAAATAAACGATCTTGTCATTCTCGGGTCATACTGTCATTTTATTAAAGCGAACACGACTTAGCATAAATCCACACCGATTAAGCAGATTTTGTCAGATAGAAAATCATTTCCTTGGACACTAGAAATTCCGCACCTTCTAGCACGGGCTAGTTAGCATATTGTTTGATCACACTCTGATCTTAGCTTTTGTTGTTAATCAGAATTAAATCAACTCAGCAAGACAATCAAGGAATCAAATCAGATCATTTTATGACTTGTTAAATTACAAATCAGAGGCCATAAAGTGGGTACCGAAGTAGATACTAATGTTTGAAAAATCAGGTGGTCCGGCCAAAACTTTTTTTCGTAGCTTGCCGTGTTGACATGGTGCCAGAGATATGGTGTAAAATCAAGAGATATATTGATGTTAACTAATGAATGCATATTGGGTTGACCAAACTTTAAATTGGAAAAATTTGCATTTGTATGAACTGATCATGGGCTGCTGAAGAAACGATTGAAACTGACGAAATGGGAATTAAAAATCATCGCGAGTCGTCTGAATTAATTATATTAAAGAAAGAAAAAAAAACATAAATTTGTCAGTGGCGAAAGGTTTTTTTTTATTAAATTTATGGATTCAGAAATAATGCGGGTTTTATTGATTTATGTTGGATTTCGACTATTTCAGTGTCACTAATTATGCGTTTGATAATTGTATTTGGGGGAATAGAAGAAAACACAGTTTTCATATGTATCATCAAGACTGTTTTAGTATTGAATATGTAAAAAAATAAAATCAATATTCAAATTTTCATTGTTTATTAAAAACAAAAGAATTCAAATTTTTCAGTGATTGAAAAAAGTTATATTGTTACTTGATATTTTCAGGGTAGTCATAAATCCATAGACTTAACTAACTAGATCAGTGCCATCTGTACGTCATTATTTACAACTATATTTTCGCATATGTATGCACTTAGAAAAATATCATGATGATCCATCGACTTTTTCACGGGAAGGTCAATTTAAAGATGGCCCTTACCAAAACTGAGACCAAGACCAGCAAGTACAAGATATGTATTCTACATCTGTGGTCTCTAAATTTCTTGACACCATCACTTCCTCTGGTTTTCACCAAATTAGTGATGTAAAGAACTCTATGGGAAGGCAGTTGGATCTTGTGTTTTCTTCTGATTCAACTTACACTATAGTTGAATTAGCTTCTGATCAGTTATCTGCTATTGATAGTTTTCATCCGCCCATCTTTGTCTCCTTCTGTTACGATGGTACTAGTATTGCGGATCCCAAACTCGAACACCATGCTTATGACTTTAGGAGATCGAACTTCTCTGAGATAACGTCTAATCTCCTTTCAGTCGATTTTTCGGCATTACTGAATAATAATGATATTGACGTCTGCGCCTCATTATTTTATAACAAGATATATAATTTGTTTACCTCCCTTGTTCCATTAAAACGGATTAGGTCTACATGCTCCTCTCCCCCGTAGTATAATTCCTAACTCCGCAGTCTTAGGAACAGGAAGAACAAACTCTGGAAAAATTACTTGCGTTGTAATAGCGCAATAGCGTATTCTGACTTTAGCACTTAGGACTGTTATGAAAGTTTTAAGACAGTATCCTCTTCGCTCTATAATGAATATCTTGTTAGTGTTCGCGATAATATGCACAATAACCCTCGCAATTTCTTTAAATTCGTTAATATGAAAAAGAAATCAAACAACTATCCATCTACGATGTGGTATGAGGGGTCTTCTAGTAATAACGTGTCCGACATAGCAAACAAGTTTTGCTTCATACTTTGAGAGTGCGTTTTCTTCGGATAACATTGAGCCATGTGCGAATAATTTTGATCATATTTTGGATCGTTCCGCTTCACCCGATTTTTTGCCGTTTATATCACGGGATATTTCGGAGAAAATCAATGAACTTAAATCGGACTTTTCCTCTGGTCCTGACGGCATCCTTCCAGCCTACGTCAAGTCCTGTTCCGATGCCCCTCTTACTCCATTAGCGATTCTCTTCAATAGGTCCCTTCAAGTTGGTAAATTTCCTACATTGTGGAAGTGCTCTTTTATAGTCGCTGTTCATAAAAAAGGCCATAAGAATATTATAACCAATTATAGCCCTATCGCAAAGTTATCTTGCATACCTAAATTGTTTGAATCAATAGTGTATTCGCAGCTTATGGAGCGTTGTATTGGCTTGATCTCTCACAATCAGCACGTTGTTTCGCTTGGAAGATCAACGACTACGAACTTACTTGAATTTACCTCCCACATTATTTCTGGCTTCAAGCGAGGCATGCAAACTGACTGCATATACATGGATTTCAATAAAGCCTTTGATAAACTCCCTCACTCCCTAATTATAATTAAACTTGGGAGGCTGGGTTTCCCCCCTGTTCTTCTCGACTGGGTTTCATCCTATCTAAGAGACAGGTCTTATCGTGTGTCGCTCCGCGGTTCTACCTCAAAAGAATCTTCAAGGCTTCATCTGGTGTACCACAAGGCAGTCATCTCGGTCCTCTACTATTCGTTCTTGCCATTGACGACATTGTCCGTCTGATCTCGTACTCTAATGTTCTAATCTACGCTGATGACATGAAGATCTTCTCTTATATTAAGGATGGGGGTGACGCCGCCATTATTCAAAAGGACTTAAATACGTTTCTGGCGTGGTGCGAGCATAACGGCTTATACCTCAGTTTTGAGAAATGTGAAGCTGTGACTTTCTCCAGGATTCCTAATCCTCAAGTTTATGATTACAACTTTTCGAGGAATGGTCTCCGTCGCATATTAAATATATCGTGTCTAGAGGCAGTTTAATCTTGGACTTTTGAAGCGATGGGCTAGAGAGTTCTCGGATATACCAACATTGATGCATTTGTACTGCTCCTTAGTTAGACCTATACTTGAGTATGCATCACAGGCCTGGTCGCCTTACTACGCTGTTTAATCCAAGCGTATCGAATCGGTGCAGCGGTATTTTCTTAGATTTGCGCTAAGAGGGCTCCCATGGGACGATCCATTTAGACTCCCGCCCTACACCGACCGCCTCCAGTTGCTCGGTGTGCCCTCGCTTGAGAAAAGGCGCAAAGTCGCTGACTTGGTGTTTATTCATCAGCTATTGAACTCTAATATAGACTCAGGTTCGCTTGTTAGCAGGGTTTCCTTCAGACAGTCCCAACATAACCTTCGAAGACTGCCTTTGTTGCATGTTGAACCATCCAGATCAAATTATGGCATGCATGAACCAATTAATCGTATGTGTAGGGCTGTTAATTCTTGTCCTAATTTTGATTTAACTCTTAGTAAGGTGATGTTTAAGAGCTATCTATTTTCTGTGCTCCCGTGACTCTCTGTTTGTATGGTGTGTTGCCGAGTTTCCTTGCTTGTTTTATTGCTGTTGCTTTCGTTTTGTTTCTTTTTGTTTTCCTCTGCATGCTGGTGTGGGAGCCTTATTTCATCTTTTTGATGGAATAGGTGAAGTGTTTCTTGGCTCCTTGCCGAAGAAATGCGCCTTCTGTGTTGGAAGGGTTAATTCTAATAATCTCAGCATAACATACCCTTCCATTAATGGAAACAATGAAAACTAAATACATGAGTTTAGATTCCTTAGCCTGTACTCTGTAGTGATATCCAAGAGTTGATAAGTTAGTTTCCTAAATATATGAGCTAAATTAAACGCAAAGTGAGCCGCGTAGCGCACCTAAGCTTGGGAGTGATTCTTATTACGGTGTACGTTGAAGCTGTTTTAACACAGACCCTTCGGAGATTTAACTTAGGGTAATATTACAACAATGGGGGTTAGATAATTTATTTTGAAACACCTAAAATGGTGATTTAAATCATAGAAAGAAATTTAGGTATAAAAGTCAAAGATGAATATTCCAGACCTTAGCTTCTCCTGACTTTGCAAAGAGTATAGCTGTTGCCTCTTCGGAACTTACATTTAGAGTCAGAGGAGTTATTTCTTATAGAATGGTTTTGAAGTCCAATCGAACGCGCATAATTGACTGTACACTAGTAAAGTTAAATGTATATTCCAATTGCCCAATGAGGAAGTTTCCGGGGCTGAAGCCCTCAGTAAAGGAATGCCGGCGTTCCCTGACATTTTTCCCATAAGTTAGAGTTAGCCAAATTACTTCTTACGGAGTTGAAGTCCAATCGAACATTCTCAATGTTCATTGTTTATACCTTGTTGTACCTTGGTTGGAAAAGGTCAGATCCAGGTTGAATTTCTCGGTCTGAGACATAAGGAGTCAGAAATTGAGCAAGACTCGTTGAAGACCCATCTACAAGCTGATTAGACAAAATTCTGTAAGCAGCCTTTGTTATGAAAGAGGCTGTCCGTTGCTATCGTAACTACATGTAAACTTTATCGGAACCTGGCCTATCTAGATGGACTGATCTCTGAATTGCGTTCCGAATAGAACGGGTTCCAAAGAGCTCATCTTCAAATCTGTGCACCTCTAATTATAAAAGCTGTTTTGAGCTTAAACGTACGGAACCTAGAGGTCTAGTCAGAAAAAGAAAGTTCTTTTAATATACTATGCTATACGTCCTTCCTTGCAAAATTTCAAGATTCTAGTTCAACGAGAAGTATCCTATAAGTATTGATGTGTCAGTCAGCCAGTAAGTTAGGCGTCAGTATGAAAATACACTTTGAAAGGCGGCATCTTTTTATTGCGTTGAGTAAGAAACTTAAATCTTTGCAGGAGTAAGTGATAACGGATGATGGAGTTGGATCAATTTTTGAGCCGCACGACCGCCATGCCCTGGGCCCCGGATTCAAGACCAGATCTTCCCGTGAGCTTTATTAAGAAATTAAAGTAATCTACTCTGTCTCAAAATCAAGACTCAAGTTTCCTCACTCCCCTTACCATAATTCCCTTTCGGCCAAAACCATGCTACCGCATCAAAGGTTTGTCCCCTAGGATTTGGCCACATCGTATAAAAAAAACCTGTCGGCCTTTCAACCCGCAGTTCCCAGATTCGAAGCCCACTGGCGACTACTTGTTGTTTTTTGCTGATAACAGATCACAATAAAAAGGCCATGGAGGTTGCAGAGAAAATGTCACTGGTTCGTAATCCACCTGTAGGTCCCTTTGACAACCGTTATCTCGAAACGGATGAAATTCTTTTCCCGCCCCAAACTCCACAAGGGGTTACGGGAAATAGAGAGAGATGGGTTTTATACTTTAGTAGTAGTATTTTCGATATCTTTAGCCGTTCCTGATAAAAAGGGGTCCTGACAGACGGACAACAAAGTAATGCTATAAGGGTTCGTTATTTTCTTTCTGATATACAGGTCCACAAAAATCAATGGAATCATAACATCTATTCCACTCATTTTCGCGTAAACCATTCAACCTCTTATTTACTGTAGTGTAACTATAAAGCAAGATAATTGAAGTTCATAATTTTTTTTTTCAAACGAAATATATAATCAGTCTTATACACCGCATGCTAACAGAAGTCTATCGAAATCAGCTCAAAGCTTTTGAGATATATGTAGTCAGTAAGTCTTATAAACCACCTGGTGCTTGTAGTCCGCTGAAGCGACAGTATATCTTCTATAAGAGAACTTAAGATCTTCGAAAACATTAAATTATTATAAAGTATAAGATATACACCAATTTGACCAAGTTTCTTGGTCTTATACCAGTAGAAATGTCTGACCTACTGGTTTACACAAATTTATAGATTTTTTCGGAGGTTACTAAACTTTCTTTACCAAATATGAAAAGGACCTTGTTTAACACAATTGTAGGAGAAAGCGGCGGCTTCTAATATGCACGAATTAGATAGAATTTATTTATTTATAAAAAGATTTGCCAAGGCTGGCTACTACAAATGTGATACATATAAACAACTTATATCTAAGATAAAAGTAATCAAAGTTCGACGATTTGCTGAAGTTGGGCTTTGAGCTGCAATCTGGAACGTCCGAACTCGATGTGGGTCGCAAACTCATTGAATAACCGTGACATAGAGGCTATGGGGTCGTGCATTCCATACAAGGTTCGGTACATGGAGGAAGTCATGATTCCTCAAAGTTCGGGCCGGGACGGAGATACTCACGTCGTTCAGTAATTCGCCAGAGTTGATCGACCCCTGCAACAGATCATATAAAATAAAACAATTTTGGAGACCTTGCGTCTCTTTTCAAGCGTGTCAGGAGAAATCAGACTAAGTCTGGCAGGATAAGGAGGAAGGTAGGTAGGGTCGCGCCAGGCGAGGCCGCCAGGGGCGAACCTAAGGAATCTACGCTGGACTTACTCGATTCGGTTAATGTGCACTGCGAAGTTAGAATCCCAGACCGGACTGGCGTACTCCAGGATAGGTCTGACGAAAGTGCAGTAGAGAAGCCTCGTCAAATAGAGATCGTCAAGCTCCCTAGACCATCTTTTTACAAAGCCAAGCGTGGAATTGGCTGGCTCTGCCAAGCAAAAAATCCACGTGGACTTGGAAGGAGGGACGGGAGATAAGAAACACCCCCAGGTTCTTGATCAAGTCAATCCTGCTCAAGGTGCAACCGCCCATTGATTAGTTGAAGGAAACAGAACGAAACCTACGTGAAAAAGACATAACGGTACATTTGCTGGAATTCAGTGGAAGACGATTATTGGAGCACCAAAATTATTCTGATGTAAATTATGAAGAGTAGTGGGCCAAGGGTGCTACCCTGGGGCACACCAGAGGTAACCGAGATTTCGGTGGATAGGGCGCCACGGAACATAACGCGCTGGCAACGGCCGGACAGGTAAGATGACAACCACTTCACAAAGAGCGGCGGAAACCCGAGCAGGCTGAGCTTATGAACGAGAATACCATGGTCAATTCTATCAAAAGCCTTGCTGAAGTCGGTGAATATGCAGTCAACCTGCATTTGTTGGTCTTATACATCCCCTATAGCCAGTACTATTCATTTTCAGATGATATCTACATAAATTTTGGAAAAATGCAGGTACTCTTGCTAAGAGAAGCACTATGATTATATACATGCTGACGTAACCAATACTTAATACAATGGCTAACCTCCATAAGCCTCAACTCTAGCTACCGAAGCACTCAATTAATCAAAACCAATTTTCTAAGAAATTTTTAAGAGCAAATAAATGTTGGCTAGAAATTAATTTCTCTGCAAGCAAGAAGCAAGTTGTTATTGATCGCAGAATTTCTCAAATTATAAGTAACGGAAAACAATCGACCCGAGATTACGAAATTTACTATTTCTTAAGTGGATTAGATATTTCAAAAATCTCTAACCATGTGTGAAATGGTCTATTGTTTGCACATCACTAATCGACTCGATCCTCGTCAAAATCACTTTTCCAATCAGAAAATCATTTTTGGTATTTTTCACTTAAGACCTGTTAACAGCAATTCTGTGTTGATGCTGTTCATCTCTAGATAACCTGATTTTTCCTTAATCGACAAACTTCTTTTAGCTATTTACCGCCTTTCTCCTGGGTTTCCTCTTCTAACCCGAGGAAAATAAATGAAGAATGGCAACAAGTTGGCATTATTTGATAAACGAGGAAAAGCTTTCAGTGCGCATCTCCTACTTCATCGATCTTTTTGTTCGCGTATCTAATCTCATCTTTTTCTTCGTCATGGTATTCGACTTTAATCGCCCAGGTAATGCAAGAAGCCGTTTCCTAGATGCTTAGATACATTTTTTTTATGAATTTTCCCGTATTTTATTATTAATCTTCAACAATGTATTCCTGACTTATGACTATAATCACCGATTGGTGAGCATTGCAAATCTATCTCTATCTGATAGTGCAGCGTGAACAGAATCATCGTTCGCAAGATAATAGAAGAAAGAGAGTAAATGGCCTCGCATTCTTCGCGAAGATCTAATACAGTTTATTGCCATGCTAACCGTAAAAACTTACGGAATTCGAATTCGACCGAACGGTTCTGCAACGAGTAAAGATTAGTCCAGATGAATAGTATCACAGCCCTCCTGTTGAACAATCTAATTAGCCTGTACACCATATGACGTGTTCAGGTAGACGTGCAAATTAAGTCTCAGATTTTCCTTTCACCTCAAGAGTTCGGACATGTTGACATCATGAACTGCCCAGAACAAATAAATATCAATCACCAAAAGACAATTATTGCCAAAGCAAATTGATAGTGAAGGCCAGAGAGTAGGTACGTCCACCTGGCCAATTACGATCGTGTCCATGTACTTAGCTGGTAACTGGCTAATCACAATTGAAATTGCTAAAACAAAACGAAATAAGTTGCGCAGAGTTTAAGAAAATTTCGTGGTCAAGTTTCGCCATGTTGTCGCCTACAATAATTGCACTACTTATTACTAGAGCAAACCGAGTGACTTGAGATACTTTTCTAATGGTCAAATATAGCGGACACGATTTAATGTGACCTAAAGGGACAATCTGCGGTTTGCACTGCCTATCAGTTGGGAAAAGTAAAAGGAAAATTATTCTAATCGTGCAATTTTGTGATATTAAGCGGTCGATCAGGCTGACCTCTTTGTTTTCGGAGTCGAAAAAGAAGCATTTGAATAAGAAATCGATTCAAGTGAGAATTGCAATTGGTCTCTCCATTTCGGGTACCACTTAGTATGATTTCGTGATGTCCAAGTCAACCTTTAGCAATTTATATTGGAATTTACAGGTTAAATGGACACTTTCTCTGGAAGTTTCAGATCATTTGAGAAGAAGTATTTAATGAATTCTATAGATCTGTTACTGTGAGATTTGTAAGTATTTCAAGTCTGTCGCTGCTTCTGGGGTTGCATTTTTCGTTATATATAGTCATGGCATAACTTGTGCACCTGATTTTCGAAGGTATCTAAAATGTTTTTAAATTCCACTTAAACGTTGGATTTTTTTCGCGTAGTAAATATAAGCAACTATGTTCGACTTGACAAGTCGTGCAGTAAACATTGGTATTCAAGAGAACCGCATATATGTAGTAGTGATCGCGTTACACAAATGAAGAAGACACCAGTGGAGATTGAAAATTGCCAAGAAATTTATTTACCGGGCTATCAAGCGTTTCAACGAGATGTCCTTTGTTGATGACAAACCAAAACTACTCAAATATGACAATTTCTTTTAACTTTTGCTCACAATTAAAAACGCAAAAACAGAAAACCGAATACATCCAAACAAGTGCATATACGAATTTAAAAGCCCAAAAGCTCACTTGCACGCGGGCATAGGTTTGGACATCACTGCCTTAAAGCTGTTCTCGAGAGAGTTCGGAGAAATCCACATAGCAAGCAGCAAATTAAAGAGAAACTTAACCGCCAAAATGACAGAATTTATGCTCATAAATCATAGCTCTCGCG
Organism: Leptarthrus brevirostris; assembly: GCA_964036015.1. Taxonomy (NCBI): domain Eukaryota; kingdom Metazoa; phylum Arthropoda; class Insecta; order Diptera; family Asilidae; genus Leptarthrus; species Leptarthrus brevirostris. The sequence continues at coordinate 17,403,409 of OZ038373.1, forward strand.
AAGCTACAGAAAATATCCAGAAGGTGTATATAGGGCTACACCCAGTGGGTGGGAAGAGGTTGCATTTCTGCCAAAAAGGGGTAAAAAAAAGTGCAGTCAACAACGTAAGCGACATTTTAAAGAAGGTTAGAGGTGAATTTGCCGGAATTTATCGCTGCTTAAGATTGACCCTGCGGAAGACCAAACCTGAAACCTTTGACTACCACTATTGGAATTATTTGAAGGAGAAGGCCTGGAATAAACCTCATCGCAACATTACCGCTGTAAGTGGTGCTTGCAGCAATAGATCAGTGGCCGGAACGCTTAAAGAAGTGTATGCGGGACAGAATTTATGGCAAGGCTATGTAAATATTTAGATTGACCGTTCATTGGAAATCGGTAAGTCCCTAATTACACGAGAGGGACTTTACCCCATGACTCACGGCAATTCTCTTCCGTGCAAAAGTAGAAAAACCCTCGAAGTGTTGCTACGAAAAGGGCTGTGATTGACGTTAAAAACCGGTTCATAAGTGAACCGGTTCAAAATTTAACCTAACGCCAACAACTTTTCGAACCCTAATGAGGAAGTTACGAAAATGGACAACAGCAAATCAGGAAAAACACACGCGAAACCCCTACGATTCGTTATTGACACTCACAGTGACCCTCTTTCTACCTCACTTCTCGCAACAAGAAAAAAACAGGTTTTCGTCACTCATGGGGTAAAATCCCTCTCGTGTATGTTCAGGACCAACCTACACACGGTTAAATACCCTTAATTTTGCCCGTGGGTTTGGGGGGGTGAATTATGTAGTCTATAGAAAAAAGGTCTCAATACTTTTGCTATAATTTTATATACGTACACACCAATGCAAGTGTAGGATACTTGACGCGTTTTTTTGGGGTTATACCCAGTAGGCTTAATATCTATTCCAGGTCAATTTCTATTAGATCTTTATATTCCTTTACAATTTCATCAATACGTTTATCATCTGATTCTATCATTTCTTGAACTGAGAAAGCCTTTAGCGTTGAAACAACGGAGACCTATTTTTCTCGAACAAGAACTCGAATTACAGCCTTATGTGCTGATGTTGAAAGGTTTTGGAGATATCGCTTCTCGACGATTCTCTAACAATTGACAATTTCTTCGCAGAATTTTCACTTCTGATTTTACCCTGTTAACGCGACTTGTTGGTGAACACCTATCTAATCTCTCGGAGGTCTTCTCGGGTGGTTCTAATGCTATTCCTGCTTCCCTCTTGAAGAAATGCCAATCGTCCCTTGCTTGTGTTCTTTATGGTTTATTCAATCTCTCCTTACGGTCCGGCCGTGTTCCCGAGCTTTGAAAGACTTCTCTGTTAATTCCTGTCCATAAGAATGCCAGTATGTCTGACATTTCTAATTATCGACCGATCGCTAGCCTATGCCATGCTGCAAAGGTTTTTGAGTCTTTCGAGACTTTTATATTTTCCAGCATAGCTTCCTCAAGGACCAATCGACGACAACCAACCTTCTTGAATTCCTTAATTGTTCTTTGCCGACCATTGAATCAAGCAAACAGGTAGACTGTGTATTTACAGATTTCAGCAAGGCTTCGATAGAATTGACCATGGAATCCTGGTCTATAAGCTTTTTTAACTCGCATTACTTCTTGCTTCGTCGATTGGCTGTCCTCTTTCTTGGAGCTCTTTCCTTTTCAGCTTGGGGGTGCCTCAGGGTATTATCCAGTTCAATAGTAAAATTATGTGTTACGCGGACGATACCAAGATTTTTCGCACTGACTCCCACGACTTAGACTATAGCCTCTTGAACTCTGAGTTGGCCACGTTCTTACGTAATCGCTTTTCCTTAAATTCAGGCAATTGCACCGCTATGACTTTCTCTCGTAGAAGAGGTCCTTTTCTCTTCAACTACACCGTCGATGGTGTTGCCTTGAGCACGGTTGAGAAAGTGAGAGATTTGGGTGTGGTCCTCAACTTTCGTCCTTCTCCCTGTATGGCTTCACTAATTCGCCATTCACATTAACCGCAACGAGGCAGTGGAGCTCAAATTTCTCTGCGGACTTCCTTGGAATAATTGTCTGGTGCTTTCTTCTTATGCTGATCGACTGGAACTGGTTTAATCGCTTGAAAAGAGGAGCAATATATTTTTTTAAATTGTATTTATTTTTTAAATTTATTACAGGAAACGATAAATTCACCCGAATTACTGGGGGCTGTAAACATCTCCATCCCGCCCCGCTCCTTGAGCAGTGATGAGTTTTAACATGGATGTTGAAGTTTATAGAATATCACACAATCGATGTTAATGAAAAAACATGAACCTTCGATGTTGAATATCGGATCTTCATCCAATTGAAGACATTTATTTCCTCACAATTATAGAAGACTATATAAATTTATACTGAGACTGAGAAGAAAGTAATTTAGAATTTTGCTTGGTCGGACGCACCCTTCTACTGATCTCCACATAGTGTAACCTGTAACGTCAATGTCTCCTAGTTTTAATCACAATCTTTATTTTATACATTTTAATATGATACGTATTTAAGTTAAGTCTTACTTTTGCTTTCTTTTAGAGTCTCGTTTAAGGATTTTAAAACTTAGATTAATTTTTAAGCGCTGATATTTAAATTGTTGTGTTTTGTTAGAGGTTAGCTTTGACGAATATGTTTGAATAAAAAATATAAAATAAAACTGAACTCTCTATTTAGAGAGCAGTCGCAAGGAGCATCAACCGGCATAACTTGTAAATTCTTGGTTTGTGAATACGAACGAAGCTGGGTTTCAACTGAATTATTACTTGAATCATTACTTAGTTTATAGATAATAAATTTGCAAAGATAAGCAATAATGGGTTGATGGCATTACTCAAAATGGTCACGGGGTTTTTGCTGTTTTTGTTGTTTACCTCCGGAAGTAGGTCGGTGGGCTGCTTGCTTGATTTAGGAGTTATTAACTTTTGTACGTAATTTGTCTTTATTTTAAGTTATCACCATAGAGGTGACATTAAACAAGCTGACTGGTTAAATGGCGTTTAATATGAGGTTTAGTGGTGTTTACGTTAAGTCCATCTCAAAGACGAAGACGGAATTGGATCAATTGATTGAGCCGCACGACCACCATGCCATGGGCCCCGGGTTCGAGACCAGATCTCCCCTTGAGCTTTTATTAAGAAATTGAAATAATCCACACCGTCTCTGGGCTGTTGTCTAGCTTGCAGCAATGCAAAAACAAGACTAAAGTTTCCTCACTTCCCTTACCTTAATTCCCTTCCGGCCAAAACCATGCTATTGCATGAAAAGGGTTGCACCATAGGATTTGGCCACACAAAAAAAAAACATTCAAAAGACGAGACATATAATTAATAGCTTTATTAAAAGCGTAATTAGTGCAACAGATCTAAAGGAAGTCATAATTCCTGAGAGGACGACAAGAAACCAATTTATTCAAACAGCTAAGTAGCTTCGAGGAACTAATTGTACACTGGAAGCATTCATGAATAAATAGAATCACAAAGCCTCGAATCTCTTCTCTAGAGCACCCACGCAAAGAGACTTTAGTCTATCCCCGCAGGTCGTAAAATCCATTAAAGTAGTGTTCTTCTATCGATAGAATTATGGTAGATGGCAACTCCACCAGATCACACGTCTTGGCATTGGTATTAAGACGGCAATCAAAATTAGGCTCATCTCTTCTTTCCTCATTTTGTACCGAAGTCTGCGAAAGAACCAATATTGTTATGAGCGTCGTTTAATTTTTCGTGAAGCTCCTGTTTTTCAACATGCAAACTAACCCTACCGTGACAAAAGAAGTTTCACTTCAAAAGCTCTAATAAATTGGTAGTTTTGAAAACCCATATTGTATACAATGGAAATACAGCGAATAAGAAATAATCGTTTAAAAGAATTTGCCAACTCCAGATAGATTGACAACAGGTCGACGGTTAGTTACATTGTTCCTATTGCCCTTCTGATAGCACGAAAAAATTACAGAGAGTTTCCGTGACATTCAAGCATCTTGTTTTCGATAGCCATTGATCGCCATTCTATATAACATCGATGTTTTGACTTAGATTATTATCGATCATCGATGTTCAGTCGTTGATGTTGACATCGATGTTTTATCAAGAAAAATTCGGTGAACTGCATAAGAAAACAGTTTGTGTTGATGCGTCACATGTAAACAATATTGATGCCTTAGTTTCTATCCCAATCTTAACAGCAACAAGAAACTATAGACAAATCAGTCTACATCTTTGAATAGATTGATTCTACGAAAAGAAATCTATTCAGGGTTTTTCTGTAGAATTTTATTGCAAAAAACTAGAATTTATCCCCTTAGGTTAGGTTAGGTTAAAGTGGCTGCCTAAGAAAGGCACACTTAGGCCAAAGAGGCCCATTGTGATACCACGTTAAGGCTACACAAATTTTTAGCAAACCCCATCAAAATACCTAAGAAATAAGAGGGTAAACCTGTTACCCCCTGTGCATCGGCCAGTTCCTTGTCTCCAGTGGAACCAGTTTACAGGGAGTCAAAATAAATTTGACTGGGCTGAGAAGGGTGTTCAGCCTTAACTCGTCGTCGGGAACTATTTTGAACTCCTGATAGATCGAGCTAGGTCTCTGACATCAGTGGAGCCTAATTCGGTTAGCTCTTCAAAGAAGAGGGAGCCCAAAAACCGGTTACTACGGTGGACTAGGGCCGGGCAGTTACCGAGGAGGTGAAGTATGGTTTCCTCTTCTTCTTTGTCATGGCAACTAATACAGTCGCCCAGTCTATCGGCGTGTCTACCTATGAGGCAGTGGCCCGTGATAACGGCTACGGTACTGTTAATTGTTTTGCGTCCGAGTAGGATGAGCTCGCTTGACCGTTTAGGGTTTGTAATCAGGCAAGTGTATTCCTCCTGCCAATTAATGTTTGCAATCCTGAGAGACACCTGTAAGAGTTCCAGTTTGCATGTGGCCAGCGGTTTACCAAGGTGGTTGTTAATGTCCGAATCAGGACGAGTGGTACCGGTTCTCGCTCTGCAATTGCCCGGAATATCACTATGTTCAGGCACCCAGATGAGCCGTACTTTCAGATGCTCAGCTATGTCATTTAGTGCTGAGCGACATGTTATAACCGTTTTGGAGGTGGTGTATACTCCCGAGAGAGACTTAATAGCGGCCTGACTATCTGTGAAAATACATATGCTGTCTGTAGGTAGCGTTAGATGAATGAACCCCCTTTCACCAAAAAAACCAAAGGCTCAGGCCTACAATGTCAAAATAAAGGTCTCTACACAAATTCAGCTGGGTAGTCATTTTTTTGAAGTCAAAGTCTATTTTCTATTCCAACGAGATATGCGTACACGAATATATAAAATTTACGTATGCGGATGCAACGAGATGCGAGCTATTGTAGCTATCGGTTTATAGCTGTATCGACAAACATTAGTTTTCTTGTAAAACATGACTGTAGGGTTTATGGTAGCTAGAGGAACAATTTCGACTCAACCCGGAATAACTATAGCTCCAACCGAAATTGATAGAAGCAATTAGATCGAAAACAAAACCTAAAACAATACCCGAATAGAATTGGCCGCGACATAAAATGTTTATGACGAAATTCTATAATTTCCAAAACCAGTAACGAGTGGGTAAGAAATTGCAATACAAATCAATAAAAGTGCAAATATTGCTCATTTGCTCTTTAGCAACATTTCTATATTAATCCAAAGCAATCCTACATTGCACACTCCTGACATTTGCTGTTCGCCCACAGATCACTAAAAGTGCTCAAAGGTGTTCCTATGGGGAAAGCTTTCTATAAATTTTTACTTGATTTCGTCATATTCAATAACCTTTCTTAGAACAGTAACAGTTAAGTCTGCAGTTTCTTAACGACTTTTTAGCAAACCAAGTTTATATTTCTTGTTCTTCTAGAATTTTCCTATTTTTTTTTTTTACTTTCAATTTATTCTACGTTTCCATTGCGACTACATATGTGACTCGGTTTAAATCTCTTGTTAGAGCTTTTAATGTTGGTTACGAGAGAACTCGACATTTTGAGTTCAATTTAATTTTTCAGCCATTTAAGCTGTGCCATAAAAAGGAAACGGGTGGTCAAGATTGTCTGACAATGAGTCACAACCTACAAACAATGATTCATTCAACAGCCGTTCCTCGTGTACCATTTGGTGATAGTGAAATTTACAAATAGTTTTTGCAGTCACTCTTCATTGCACTTTAACTTTGGATACTGACCCTTAAGTAAAGTCTTTACGAAATTTTTTACCAACTTTTACTTATTTCCTCTTTTCCGTGGTGTTTGTTTTGGTTCCCCTCGACTGTCAACATTGCGTAACACATTAACTATAGGCCTTTAGCTTGATCGCTTTATTGTGGTCATTTCCTCTTATTAAATTTCGGCCCCCATACACTGTAGGTGTGCGGTGGTCGATTCAATTTACCCAATGCACCATTAACTTGCTCGTCGTTTTTCGTTCTCTACTTTAACCTGGTGTACTCAGGAACAACAATGTATGCTGTCCAGTTCAATGAAGAACGAAAAAAAACAAACAGAACAAAAAGAAGAGAACAAAACACTTTTGTTAAATCTTTCGGGTGGTTTAAGGCAACAACCGAGAAGAACCTCCGGTATCATATTGCAACTTGTTCTGTGCTGTAAATTCTTATGATATCGGACTACATCCACCTGGAGACCTTCCCAAGGGCGTGAAAGTAGCCAAGGCGGTTGGCATGCAATTGCAGTTTGTTGTGAAGGAATTTTTTGTGATTTTTTTATTTCAATGAATAGCAAATTAAGAACAGCTTGTTGTTTAAAGGGAATACACAAATAGTTAACCGGTCAGCAAGCACCCTCAACTTTAGAATTAGAACGGTGTATACCATCTGTCATTGAACATTTTTGGTCAAGGTGTTTGTCTGCATTCAACTCTATTAATTCTTTGCATCTGCTGCCTTACTTCCTTCCTGAATTTTGTTGAAACCGTACATAATGAAGTCTCGATTATCACACCAGCTGTATTTCACCCACAGTTTTTTTACGAAGTTCTGGAACAACATCGTGCAGTCTACTCCTGACTAGGATGGTAACCAATTGTGAGAAAATGTGCGAAGATGGATTAACGTGAGAAGTTTCGGTCAAGCATGAATGAACTTGAGAAAAATTTCATAGAAAAATTAAACTAAGGGGAACGATAATAAAATTAAATTATAAAAAACATTACATTGACTTATCCACAGCCTACTCTAGATACAAGCACGGAAAACATCACAGCCGAACAGCCAATCATATCGTCATCATTTAGTTTATTTTTGTATCAAAGATTAACCAATCCTTGCACACATATAAAACTGCACACTGTCTTAACCAAAAGTAAAGAGAAATTCTGATGTCATTGACTCATTCTAAGCTCAATACTTCAACGAAAGGAACACAAGAGAGAGTTTTCACTACTGTGGCCATATGTTCAGAATATTTGTAGGTTCACGTCAAGTAAAGCCTTTAAAAATAATGCGAGAAATACTACGAAAAAATAGAATTCCCCAACTTATTCTTTAGTGTAGCAAATTTCGATTTGTATACACCACCAATGGTCAGCTGTTCGTTTCAGCTTCCGGACTTGTTTCTAGAGTATGCTGTTACTTATCACTGGTTGACACTCAAAATCTTTTTGTTTCACCAAACTTTTATATTATGACTCTGCATGACTAATTAACCTCACTCTGAGATACGGATCTCGTGGAATGCCATTTCCATTGAGTTAAAATACTGGTAACTTTTCTCACCTTCACCTTTAAGTTTAAGTTGAAATGGATGCTACTAAATATACGTCCATATAGGGTAAAATATTTTTAAGTTATAGTAGTATACCCTGAAGACAGATTTACAGATCTTGCAGAGCTTCCCATTTAGATCAACTAGAAAACAGACGCATAACGTAATCTTTAACATACACTCTATGCAAATTACCATTAAGATGGAAACGACCACAGCAATACAAGAGTATCGCATGAATCCATTTTAATCTGACAATCATGATTGTCGATTGTCAACTACAAAACGGCATTCTTTCAAGGGGTAGAAAGCTAATTCAGTACTTAGTGAGAAACTTACTTATAACTTCGAATCACATCATGTTTTACGCACACGGCTTCAAAACATAATGCGGAAGTAGAAGAGGGGAACTCTGCAAGGACCCACGTTATAAGGTTATAAGAAGGTTATAAAGAAGGTTGGATCTTATCCTAAACGCAGGTGTGAATAACTAGGTGATAACCACATATTCGTATAGCAGTAAAGGCACTATCAAGCTACTCTTATTCATTCAAAAGTAATAAGAGAGGCCGTCAACAGCATATACATCTTTGTATAATAAGGTGCTGATGAACTTGCAGAACTTAGAGTAAGCTCAAAGGTAACCGTCTCCTATTTCTGGTTAAGTTTTTACGCACATCGGGATACTAGTAAACAGCCAGCACGATCAACTATGGTACGATGAACCATCAAGATATACCACAACGTTAGACTCAGGTTTAACGAAAAATCTCCTAAGATTTAATAAGTCTTTACTGAAGTCACTGATCTCGATCAACGTAGTTCACTTCTTCCTCAGGAGTCACCTGTTTAAAATTAGACTTATTGGCAGTGCTAAATGTATGGAATTTATATAGGAGGACAAAACGGTAACTTACTTTCGCTGCTAGGAGAGTGTTTATGACGATTCAAGCATGTAAAAGTCATATTATGGCGTCATTAGTTGTGTCTCTATAAAGACGAGATCTTCCTTAATTCAGCGTATTTTTTGGCAAAGTGAAATAACCCGTGGGGAGGAGAGAAGGAAGGGGTTGGAAAATTTGACTTTAATACTTCGAACAGATTGAACAACAAGACATCGCTCTTGAAGCTACTTCTGGGAGTGAACACTGAGCCTAGCAGTGGGAAAATTTCAAGAATTTCCAACTTCTATGCAAACCTTCAATGTTCAATGTATACATCATTTCAACTTTGACTGCCTTATTAACCACTTGATAGTTAGTTAGGTATAAACTTCGCCGTAGCCGCTCCCAAGGCCGGTTCAGAAAGGAGGGGGAAAACCCATACGCCAACCAGAACACCTCGGCTCTATGCGCTATACAAATACACTATCAGTGATTCCCAGGGTGCCTCAAGGAGCAAGCGGCTGCTCAGCACCCCTGGTTTTGGGATAGATAAAGCAAAACTTGCAACCTGCCTATTTGGAATTCAACCAATACACACGAAACGTCTTGACACCCTATGCCCCACAAGGGGTTAAAGGAACCAGAGAGAGAACCAAGGATATATGACGAACTGTTTATAAGGTTCGGGCAAAAGTGGCTTAGAAAATGTTCCGCGCAAAAACGAATCGCGTGAGATTCCGGGCAAAAACGAATCGTAGAAAATTTCCGGGCAAAAACGACTTAACTACTTAACTGCATTACTTTTTGTAGTTAAATTGTTTTTGCCCGGAAATTTTTTACGATTCGTTTTTGCGCGGAACATTTTCTAAGCCACTTTTGCCCGAACCTTATAAATAGGTCACTTTTACGCTCAGCCCGTCATTGAAAAAATCTAATAAGAGCAGAGGTTAGATAACCACGCTATGGAGACGTTCCTTAGAATAAGTTCAATTATAGCGCTAAATTTCCAGTGTACTAATTGGAGCTGAACCTTGAGTTGATGTGCAAGATATTTTTGAACGCATAGAAGGTCACACTTCGCCACTAATAGTGGACTCAACGTTAATCCGTCGAAGACGGGTCTTATACTTTTCATCAAGAAGAGGAAAATGCCAGAATTTAGGCTGGGGAAAAAAGTCTAACTGTTTGTGGTGAAATCAAGTACCTCGTTGTAATATTAGACTCCAAACTTAACTGGAAGATGAATATAGCAGAGCATATAGCGAAGGCAAGCGTGGCCTTCTATGCGGTCAAATTAGGTCAAATGGAGACTCAAACCCATAGTGGTATATTGGACGTACACCGCTACAGTCAGAAGGATTATTTGCGATGGTTCACTAGTCCAGTGGACATCTCTGCATGGAAGTTGTGAGTGGTCGGGGATCATGCTGGTCCTGTTGCCACTGGAAAAGTACTGCAGAAGTATGGCATGATAACAAGATCGACACGGATTACTGTGTGCCGGATATATCTCTCAATAGTAGATTTAGTACAAAGCTGCCTACTAGAAAGGAATGGAATAGAAACGAAGTGGCGAGATTTCCAGATGTCACAAAGTGACCCTGTGCTGGGACATAGAAATATTGCGAGCGATGCCTACAGTAAGGCTTATTATCGGTGGACTAACTGGGCCACATGATAAGTGAGTACAATAACAGAAGAACAATGGTACACCTTAGTGGCCGCAGAACCGACGCAAGGAACCTAGTAGTGGTTTTAACGGGCTACTAGACCATTCCAAAAGAATGGGTCGTTACAAACGATTTCTGTCGATTTCTCTTTTGACGCTAAGATTCCTTACGGAAGTGGTATTGAGAGCACAATAATTAAGAGGGTTGGATTCCCAATGGACCAATCCCGTGGTATAAGTGAGGCGCGCTGATAGTAACTCAGCAACACAGCTCTGACCTTACCTAACCTTACAGATAGTGCCAGTTTACAAGCTTCGCTCTGTTTTTACTTGTGTTGCGAACGTGAGTCCAGTTCTATTCGAGACGCACTTCCTGGTCATCCCAACTTATCCCACACCATAAAATTACGTGACAAAAGTACGCTAAAAGGAATTATCAAAGCAAGCACGTAATGTGTTGGTTTTTTGTCAAGGGGGGCATCGATTTGAATTTCGCAAGAAATCAGCTATAACAAATAATATCATAAAAAGCCATTAGGAGTTGTTGATATTTTCTGGTGGCTCGAAATTAGACTTAAATACTTGCAATAGTTGTTACCAAATCGAATTAAGTTCTTCTCACCTCCCGAAGCGGCTACGAAAACTATAGAAAGAGTTTATGGAAATTGAATCCAAAGATTTAGTTAAGTTACATAATACATCAAGATAATGCTCCCGTTCGTAAATTTGCTATTGAATTTTTTGGAAGATGTATTCAAATAACTTGATCTCCCTATTACAATATGTAACACAGGAGAAGCGTCCCGTCCCTTTCTGTTTGAATAAATACATATACATGTGGGATCGAGGCTTATCCATAAAAACAACTTTGGAACGGAGAATCGGCAACGGCGTTGGTGGCCCAGTGGTTACGGTATTGGAGTATCATGCGCATGGTCTCGGTTCAAGACCAGCTCGTCCAATGGTTTTTTTTAACGCTGATTCCCCGATTCCTACATACATATACCATAATGTTAGCGAGTAGTACTTGAAATAGAGTGCAGCGTCCCTGTGTAAATGAAGCCCCATGTGTAATCCCCACATATATTATCTAAGAAAATTGCATTGTACGGTTTCCGAATCCCTGTCAATCTTCACAAAACATTTTTAATAAAAACCCATTTCGAATTCACTTGGAATTCCCGGTACATAACGAACCCTAATAAGTTTCAACTGAGTTAAGTATTCGAGAGAAGATTTAAACTGCGATCCAGATTTTTAAACATTGTGTCTAGCAAGCCAAGTCGAAGGATTATGGATAAATATATGGAAAGTGCATTTTAAAATGATTGTGCAGACAAAGTCAATAAACTACTATAAAAACAAATTCCTAATAAATCTAAACTCTAACCCGATTATATAACTCAATCAATCAAGATAAATCAAAGCACCTTACCCCAGTCTCAAACTTTACCAATGAATATTTGAAGGGCTGAGAGTAAAAGTGACCTATTTATAAGGTTCGGGCAAAAGTGGCTTAGAAAATGTTCCGCGCAAGAACGAATCGCGTGAGATTCCGGACAAAAACGAATCGTAGAAACTTTCCGGGCAAAAACAACTAACTACTTAACTGCATTACTTTTTGTAGTTAAATCGTTTTTGCCCGAAAATTTTCTACGATTCGTGTTTGACCGGAGCTTCACGTGATTCGTTTTGCGCGGAAAATTTTCTAAGTCACTTTTGCCCGAACCTTATAAATAGGTCACTTTTACTCTCAGCCCGTCATTTGTCAATGCTATAATTAAGATGAAAGACTAACTTAATAATGACAAATTTGTTTTGAACTATATTATTTATTAGCACCAATTCTGCGTCTCCAGAACGAAGTACATATTTACTTTTAACACTCAGATTCGAAGGAGTAATGTACCATAAAATCCCTTTAAAAAATCAGTTCATTATTCCATCGAAATTCACTCTTAAGATCGTGTACACTAAACTGCTAAAAAAAATAACTGAATAAGCAAATTTCTCTGATTGCTGTCTTTTCAATTTCTCCGAAGAAGAATAGAGCCCAGATCTAAGAATCTTTAGCCCAATCTAAGCGATAGAGTGCAGCTGCATCATCACAGAAAGATTAAGTTCGTTGAAAATCTTTTGTCATTCAATGACATTGCGCCTTACTCCCAATATCAAGACGTTAAGATCACTTCAAGTCATCATTCGATTCAGTAGTAGAACGAACGGGCAATAAAACTTTGTGATAGTCACAATAGATCCACCACTCGCGTTACTCTTTCTCTCCTGGAAATCCGAAGAAAAAAGCAAAAACTGTAAACTCACGATCTTCATGCCAGTGACTTTCCACACACAGATCACTAGAACCAGATAAATTGCCACAATACTTCAAATGCCAACTTTTGAGATACTTCTCGTACTTCGTAAGTTACAATCAAATCGATAACTTGCCATCAAAGATTGAATCGAAAAGTTTTCAAGATCAATATCAATGGGTTACTTGTGTCTTGTCACACTGGTGACTTGGTAGTATTTCCTTTTCCTGCCCAAGTAACTACACCAGTAGAAAAAGGAAAAGAATAAAAAAAAAATCTTAACGGTACCTGTATAAATAGAAGACAAGTCAAGAAACTTTTATCGAGAAAAATTCATCGAAATGGTTAAAACGAGAATCGAAAATACGAAAAATATGTACATGAACAAAGTTCAAAACTGGGAGTGGACATAAGTCGCAGGCAGTTACAGATCAATGATCACGATCGGGTAATGTTCGTAAATTGGAAAAATTGAATTAGGTTCTATAATTGCATGGCAGTGGGTACATATATCCACGACAAACTGCGTCAATCGTTAGATTGGCTTAACAAGAATTCCGTTCCCCGACTTGATGAAGTTTGACAAATTGTTCAAATTTTGCAAAGGGAAAAGAGCAGCGTGCGATAGAGAGCGTTTGCAAAAACTAGTTCCAGTCGAGTTTTTGTGAAATATTTAGTTTAGTTTGAAATTTATTTTTTTGTCTAATCTAATCAAATTCGCCTTTTAATTCGATATTTCCCGACTATTACAAAAAACTTACACTTGAACTTATAAGACCACCCTTATACCAGACCACCCGAGAATTTGAAATCGATCACAAATCTCGAATCGAACATTTTGTCATTAAGTTTAACGATTATAGGATTCCCAATGAAATTTACTATGGAAAAACACGAGTTACAGTCATTATCGATGTTTTTAGTTGAATCAATAACAACGCAAGCAACAAGCTCCATAACGATCGTTATTGATCGTTATGATTTTGATAGATACGCGAGTTCGACTCCTCCTCCTCCTCTTACTTCAGTCCGATCCAATGTTGCGATCCGGTTACACGAAAAACCTTTCGAAAATATTTTCTCGCTTATCTGGATACAATCAAAATTATCGTTTTGAAGTGAAATTAGTGTTTCCGCACAAAAAATATCACGGGACTCATTTCGTGAGGAATTAAAGAGGAAATTTTAGCGGAAAGTAGTAGAAAAAAAGGAGCATATCGATCGATTGCGATCTTCGATCAGTTGTTTGAGAAATTTCAGACGAGATCGAAAGGAACACACAAAAAAATGACAACCAAATCGCCTTTCGACATAATTTATTTTTGTTACATTTTCAATTTTGGACCATGAGAACGGAAGTCAAGAGTTGCTTTATTGTGCTTTCGACAGATACTTAAGATACAATTAGTCTTGTGTGGACCCAATAATGACCGAGACCTTTTCGACGGATATGAATAAATTATCGATTTTTATTGATTTTTTGGGGTTATGAGTCAGGGAAGTCGTTTTTCATTTGAAAATTGGGTGACCAGGCAGAATTAAGCGTGGTTCGGTTTAATCAAATCGAAAAGAGAAGCGTGGATAGTCTGAAAGAATCACGAGCAGGATGTAGACTCTAAAGGAAATTGTAAACGTTTATGTGTATCGTTTTTTTATTGGGCTTTAAATTAAAGACGAAGCGAATAAAGAATAGGCAACACAAATTTGAAACAAACAAGCACGCAAAAATTAATTTTGGAACATATTGCACTAATTTTAAAGGGCCAAAAAAGATGGTCAAATTGGATTCCCTTGATGTGGTTCTTTAATGCAAGGAAGGTATAATAATTCATTTGCTTTCCTGATACTAGCTTCCTAGTCAAGTCCAAACCCAGACTTGCTTCAAATAGTATCCCGATATCCAATGATCCTAGTCAGGTATGAAAACTTACATTAGTTCTCTCAAGAAAAAGTCATCAGTTGTAATGCGCGAAGTAGCCAAGGAATCTTTGATTTCAAGTGTACCCATTTTAACTCCACTGCACATTAGATGACCGGCTGAGAGTAAATGTTGCCTATTTATAAGTTTCGGGCAAAAGTGGCTTAGAAAATGTTCCGCGCAAGAACGAATTGCGTGAGGTTCCGGGCAAAAACGAATCGTAGAAAATTTCCGAGCAAAAACGACTTAACTACTTAACTGCATTACTTTTTGTAGTTCAATCGTTTTTGCCCGGAAATTTTCTAGGATTCGTTTTTGACCGGAGATCCCGTAATTCGTTTTTGCGCGGAACATTTTCTAAGCCACTTTTGCCCGAGCCTTATAAATAGGTCACTTTTACTCTCGGCCATTCATATATCGCCTCTCTTTACAAAGGAAACCTAAATCATTGACAAAAGTGGCTGGAAAGAAATCACCTGTCAAGGCAGAGCAATATAAAAACGTCAAGCCAGTCAAAAAGTTAGTTTTTCTAGTTTCTCCTTGGGAGGATCCTGTTCGCTCTGGACCCCTTGACGTCGAGCTTATCCTTTTCAAATCCAGATCCCAAAGCCTAAGTCATTGACAGCATTAAAGCATTTAAACACCAGTAGAATCCCTAAAGAAGAAGGTGTGATTCACCAAGTCCAAAGTTTCTTCAAATTAATTTCCATTGCTTTCATCTAAAGACTTAAGTAGAAGATTTGTGTTGATAGGTAGAAATGAATGTGGTGTTTTTGCAAAAGAGGTACAAATAATACTAGAGGCATAACACTAACAGCGAAGATATTTCTGATGTGGGTCTAAAATTGATCGCGAAAGAGGTAATGGAGTCTATGGACCTTAAGTTTAGTTGCACCAATAGGATTTAAAGCTCTGGTGGCCAAGACTTTTAAATCTAAGATTGCCGGTGATAGTCGCAATAAACTATAGGAACTGGCTCAGATTGCCAACAGGATCTATATTCATTTAGGTACTAGATTGTGGATCGACTCGCAAAAGCGACGCTAGGCTGAATTAGCTGGACCTGAACCCTTTTCCTGTTATCGAAAGAGAAAGGAAATCGGGTCTTGCAAAGACAAGGCTTACAATAAGTAAATTTGACAGGTTTAAGACAAGTGAACAGGTTTATAACTTATTCGTAACTATGGACACAAGCCCTTCTCTTAATAACAAACCAGATCTGAAGCTTTTAACAAACCCAATCTTTATACTGTAAATGCACTTCATGTAGGTTATCAGTTAAAAAAGATGGGGCAGTTGAAAACATAGCTTCTTCTCTTTAGAGGTGTCTCTTTTTATATTCTTTTTTTTCGAAAAAGGAACACGTTAGCAACAATATCGATTAAGCGCAATTTCGATACTTTTTTTTAATTGTTCTCATCGATATTTATCCTTTAACCTATTACGGATATCGATATTTGTTTGTACTTGTACTTATCGATACATTTTCGACTTTGTTCGGGTATCGATATTTCAAGTTCGATGAATCGAATTAAATGAGAGTTTGTTTATTTGCGTCAACTTCTGCATTCTGAAATGGAACTATGAAGAGCTGAAACAATGTCAGGGTTGACATTTGAGATCAAAAGCAACTTTGAGTGTACCTTCTGTAGATATCGTGTTCATTAATTAAACATAAGCCAAACAAGTTACAAGTGATCTTGTTTCATTTTCATTACCTACGTATATAAATTCATTGAAGCTTTAAATTTAAAATCTAAATTTCCTAGAAAATTCTTAAAACAATTAAACCGTACATTAAATTTCCATAAAATTTTCTATGCCTGCAAGCACCACGTTAACATAACACCTCCTCCAGGTATATTGTGCGAACTACTTCCGCTCCAATTTCATGAGCATTGAGCAATATATTACGTTAAGCCTATCGAAAGGTAGGCAATTTTCCACGGCAAGAACCATGAAAAACTTGATTCTTTCACCATCATAACTTTCATCTGCTTGCTCCATTTAACTATTTTCTTTCAAAACACCCTTGAAGCACCTCCTGGGAGGCGATCACCTGAGCTTCTCTAACATAGGCATCAAAACAGTGCATTCATTGACATTTTAATTGGGAAAACAGTTTAAGGTGCACATAAAATCCCTCCGGGCAAGCAAATTAGCAATGGCCGCATTATGAAGTTATTGTGCCACTTTTGTTCGTAAATCTTCTTCGTTGGCGTATTTTGTAACAAATCCACCCATAAACGGCGGACCCCGGGTCGGGAATGGTCGGCAACATGCAATTATCGTTATGGATAACAGTGACTTAACCTCTTGGCTCTATTCGCACTCTATCAGTGGAAAGTCTAAATCTATAAATAAAACGTTGGAAAAAAGGAACGCCATGAGAATTGCGACTTCCTTTTCAAGAAGGGCAACAATGATTTGATTGTACGAAGACGCTGGCTCCAGTGAAGATCGTTATCGAGCACTTTAACAAGTTTAAAGATCACTTGAGCATCCGGCAGTGCGGCGGCTCAAAACAAAACATGATTAATTCTATATCAGTGCACGACACTACCAAGAATGTGATGCAGCAAAGCAAAATGCTTCATGTGCACTCGACAAACATATTCAGATCATGAGACTGACTCTCTGAATGGACGAAAGGAACTACACCAAAAAAAAAAAAAAAACGAGGGCAATCTTCATAAATCTCACAGGCAAATGTCAACGATCCGTGCTGATCCTCGACATACGAAAACTAAACCGCATCCCTGCGGTAGCCATAAATCTAGCGGCGATATAAATAACGTGGCACAATGAACCCGACAAAAAATTTTCTTTCATTAATCTAAATCCTCACTCACGACTCATGATTTATCATTTTTGATATCCATTGAAACTGCACCGATACCGATAACACGCGATCACTAGCTACCTTCTGATTGATATGCACCGATCGTAGATTGGCGATCTTGAAATTTATGCTAATCCCGCTCCCGACACTTATTATGTTAGCACACCGTACACTAGCGACGTCTGGTATTACGCTCGGCAAAATTTTCTAGTATTCTAACCGATCACTGTGATATTGTGCTGAATATGATCGATCATCCCGACCGCGAATTCACATATAAGATCGATCGAGTTAACCGAACCGGTTCGTTGCTGACGGCACAGACTGTTAACACTCGCCAGCAAAATGGTCTGAATTCGACTGAATGTTCAATTGAAATTTCTTAAGACAAGACTACAAAATAGTCTCGAATGGAGTTGATCGCTGATGTGATCATATGAGGACTGAGGCGGTACATGTGCTTCCCATTTCCATATGAGCGTGGCGCTTGTATGTATGGCCTGATCCGATCGATTTAATTGCAACATACGAGAACCGTCGAGGAATATGTTCGCGGTAGCATTACCAGCATAAATTGGATCTTTTGTCCCACAGATTGGTTTAGGAGTTGTTGATGGATCTGTTGAGTCAATTGAAGGTTTGCTCCTAATTAGGATTTTTTTTATTATTTGCAAGATGAATTGTGATGTGTCTCAATTGTTTGAATCGTATTAAGAAAATTATTCAAATTCTCCTGGATGAGGTGATTAAGACAAGAGCACAAAGAGGTTTCTGTACTTAATTTCGACCTTAATACTCTTAATAAGGTAATTAGGTAGCTCTAATAACCTAAAATCAAATAAAATAGATTTTTACCAGAACGATATGGATAAAGAAAAAGCTTCAATTGCATATCACTACCTAATGATCTAAAGTGATAGGTTATTAATGCCTTATTTGCCTCTCAAGAAAGACTTAAATCTCTGCTGCTTATGCCATGAGTGGGGCTACAACATAGGAAATAGCTACGCAAACATATACAATAGAAAAGAAGAACTATCATAATCTATAAAGGGGAATAACCTGCCGAGAGGGTTGGTAACTGGTTAACTAAAGCAAGAGAAAATTCGAGCAATTAAGTAATTCTTGCAGAATTTAAGCAGCTGCACTAGAAAATTTACGATCTTTCGAATAATTTGTGTGTTCATAGGTAATTTTTGCGGAATTTGCAGCCTAATACATAAATTTTCCCGGAATAACCAGTAAATTTTACGGTTCTCCGCTGAAATTTTCCCAGCTTTTGTATTCTCTTTGGAATTGCTCTGTTTAAAGTGAAGATTGACATAGTGAAGACGTTGGTGCGTGCTGTTGAGGACTTGCGTTCAAATATCACACTGTACATTTTTTATTCGTTTTTTTTTTAATGTGAAGGAATTTGATTACTTTAAGCCTGCTGTTCCGTAAAAATTAAGATAGCTAACAGTTGCAAGTTGCAACATTATTACAGTACCGAAATTTTTACTGGAATTTTCGTATACTCTCTGAAAAGAGTACTACACTTTTACTTTTTACAGCTTTTAATAAGAAACTTAAGCCAGCAGTGGTATTTGCGGTTCTGGTCACCTATGACACTAACTGGCATAGTAGGCTAATTACTACTCTTCAGGAAAGTTCCTCTTGTTTCATTAGCCCTACTAAGCTAACTTTCGTTTATTTTCCCGGACGTCGTAATTGTTGGCTCTATGACACCAAGGTTTACAGAATCCGTGGGAGTCCGCCAGCACCACTATTATGACTCCTATGCTAGCTACTATTTGGTCCTCTCGAGTCTTTTACTGGATTCTGTTTTGTAGAGATGGCAATGTGGTCTTTGACTAGGACTAGATTTATACTTGTCAGGAATACTTGGGAATACATAGGGGAGCAGACAGTTCGCCAGGAAGATCCCATTACACTTCTATTGGGACAGACAGAGCGTTTCCTCCTGCATCTTTAATAGAATTCCGAAGTCGTTTTTGGAAATGGTGGAGAGGTATTATACAAGCTGAAAGTTGCAGGAGGTTATATCTTTTAGGGTGATGTTCCCGTGTGACAGGTTTACATTGTATTTCCGGTACCAAACGGTAAATTTAGTTCTTCTTGGTATTTATGTTTTCAAAGGATTTCAGCTTATTTTGCTTTATTATGTTAACCTCAGTGACCGTATCTAACACCAATTCGAACTGACCGTTCAGGCTGATATCTAGAGCTACAAGATACACGGTTTTACCTTTTATGTTAAAGGGTCGAGGGCCCACCTTCTGGTCAATTAAGTGTGGCCCTCGTTTTACAAAAATTTATTTTGATATTGGCAATTAATCCCTTAAGGTGGGCATTGGTGCAAATCAAGTCTGTTTATGAAGCGATGAACTCGGATAATGTGGTGAGATGTATGGGAGACTTTACTTACTGGCGTAGCTTCAATTTATAGCTTCATGACATCATAACAACAACATTCAGAAAGTTTCAGTATTAAGACGATCTAGTGATAGCCACCCAACGACATCAGATGTCTAATGTCAAGAGGACATGACACCGTACAAAAAGAGTTTGCATATTTCTGTACTATCCATGTAATCTCCCAACCATTTTAAATTTTTCGTCATCTGAACTGAAGGCAAGAAACTATCACGAAGCTCATGAAGTGCATCATACTCTACACTGCTAAATTCAATCATGCTCTTAATTTAAGAGTCTTATCCTAAACAACATTATTCCCCTCATATTTTTAGACGTGCCAGTGTGGTTAACTAGAGATAGACACCAGTATTCGAAGGCGAAAGTGGCAATGGATAGGCCACACACTAAGAGAAGGGCCAAACAAAATCGTACAACAGACTCTAAAGTGGAATCCGCACGGGACCGAAGGAAGACGCCTTATTGGACACATGGAGAAGATTCGTCGAGAGGGAAGGAACCCTGATCAACAAATCGTGGCCACAGTTGAAGGCGTTAGCGCAAAACCGAACCAGGTGGAGAGTTTGCGCAGTATACTCCCTATGCTACACAAAGAATTAAAGGAACCAGAGAGAGAGAGAGAGAGAGAGAGAGAGAGAGAGAGACAGGGAGAGACAGAGAGAGAATGATCAACTAAGTGATGCTGCTGAGGGAAGTTGGCATTACCATAGTGTACTGTCATCTTTCATACGATGTCATACAACATTGCAGACTTAATTATTATAGGTTAGTTTTTATTTGACGGGCATTAGTATCAAACGTGTTTGGTGTGTTTCGATAAATTGGAAAAAAGCAGTATCGATCCATTGTTCGTTGTTTATTCTTGGATGAGAAAACGCAGAAAAAGAAAACCGAAACTAGGTGCTGTATATGTGTGATATTGGTTCAACGAATTCAAAGGTTGCCGAATATGGACCCAACAGCCGGCAGACGTGATTATCGAGGAAATCATTGGAAAGATCGCTGATCGCCGAACGAAAGTGGGAGAATCGGCAGTGGCCGTAGGCATATGGGGCGGAACGGTAGTCAATATTTACATAGTAAGTTTGGAATGCCCATGGTGTTCAGTGTTTGGATCTCTTTATGCGAAATTCGCAGGTGTTCTTGCCCTAAGTCGTCTCCGCGGATAAAACCTGGACCGATTATTTTACTCTAGAGAACCTCTTTCCAAGAAGAGTGTCGGTCCCATCGACATTGGTATTCGAAAAGAACATTCGTCGTGGAGTTATGGAGAAACAGAAGGTGATCATAGTACAGTACACCACTGAATTATTGAGACGCTAAAAGGAGACATGACCCCACTTGACAAAGAAAATAGTGATCATCCCGTACGACATCGCACCAGCTCATTTATTCACCCACTGTACTGGACTCGGTCCTCTCCGACTTCTTTGTTTCGCAACAAGAAAACGTGGCTTATGGAAAAAAAAATCATCTTATTTTGAAGAGTCTTACAAATCATATTTGGGGGGGGGGGGGGGGTCCACCCACGTGTTACGTCTAGAGCAGTGGGAGACTATAGATCAGAGACGCCAGATGGTCGAAAATATAAGAACGCAAATGGATTAACGACCGCATTAATTCTCCAATCGATGCAGCAGTCCAGTCTAATCATATTTCAGAACTGCGTAACATTCTCTACAGAGAGGTCTCCAAAAAAGTGAAAGAAGTAATGTACGTAAACGCCCTACCACAGTGACAGTAAACTTCTATACGAGAACAACTTGTTAGAAGTACCAAACGTTGGAGAAAATATTTTGGACCGCTGGCCCGACTGCAGTCTCCAGAATGTGAGCAAAACTCATCTTAATGCAAATCAAAGAAACAATAAAGAGTAATCTTAACGATGAACAGACTTTCAGGGTTTTTTTTTGTACCGGGTTTATAGAATGAAAAGCCTCATATTTTATGTTCCTCAATTTCGAAAAGGCGTTTAACAGTGTTAACCGCGAATACATATGGACAGCTTTACGAAGGAAAAGTATACCGAAAAAAAAATTATTACTATTATAAAGAGTTCTACTCAGTGGGTTCCTGAGGACACTTTATAATAGTGATAATCATGTCATTCCCAAACGAAAACTGTCAAAGTAAAATAGACAAAAATACATACCGTCACCTTGCCTATTACACTTGACGAACCTTAACTATGCCGACGATGTATGTCTTCCATCCAACAAAAGGATTCATGATACCCAAATGCCCGACGCCCTGAGCATAAGATCGCAAAGGAGCACTTAAAATCAATGCTTCAACTATAACCTTGAACTGCAGGAGACAAAATAAATTTATCTTTAATAGCAGCAAACAGAATACGTGGATAAATTTTGTTAACTCAAAGACATATAGCAGCTGATATACAGGCTCGTATCAAAAATGGTAGTGTTACATTGATTACTTTTGCTGCGACATGGCGCAAAAAGCACATACACAAAACTACGGATACTTTAATTTAGTATAAAAAATCTGCTCTGTTGTACAACAACAGTGACCTGTCAAATAATTTCTATATGAGGTCATTACTAATGAAGACCTATATAGACTTAAAGGCCAAGAGGGGTAGACATCGGCATTCGAAGACGAAAAAGCAATGGATAGGCAACATACATTGCTCAACAGCAGGGGCGGATCCAGGATTTTTTCTGAGAGGGGCACAAGGGCCAGACGGGATTACACTATATCTTTGGGATTAATTGTAAAATAATGACATGCAACAGTAACTATAAGAAATATACTTGTAATAAAGGTTTAATAATGAAAATAATGAAAAATTACATGTTTAATAATGATAGTTTTCTTTTATGTTTTCTGCTGAAGATATCAAGTACTTCTGTAGCGTTCAGCATTGACGCAATGTCTTGATGGATATGCATTAAAGCCAGTCCATTCAAACGATCTTCTGTCATCCTGCTGCGAAGATATGTCTTTAGTCGACGTAACGTGGAGAAAGATCACTCTCCTCGACACTTTACGATTGAGCTGCATCCCTTTTCAACCCTAATATAGGCTACCCATACCGAGAGAAGATAATGCAAGGCATCACCTTAACTTTACTTATTTTTCACAGAAGTTCTTTGTGATTGCATAAAACTAATTTTATTCAACATATATCGCGGATTTTCTTTCAAAATAATATTGCGTAAAAATAAAATAGTTCTAAACTCAATATAAGTCATCAAAGTGCAGCCAAGTACACAATCAGCATATGAAGAGACATGATCATAGCGTCTGAGGTTAAATATATGAGCCGTTAATTTTGAAAGTGGTGCAAGTCCATTTTGGCAGTACTTTTAATTTTATTTTTCAATTTATTAAAAAAATTTAACAAGCTTGAAATATTTTTGTCGTTGTAACTTTTAAACATAATAACCTTTAGAACGAAAACAACTCTATTCAAGATCTTACGCTTATTAATAACTTTTTTTTTAACTGAAGTCTCAAATTTGGCAGATTTCACAAGTGGATTTACCCCACTTTCAAAATAAATGGCTCATATATCGTACGGCGAAATTAAACGCAACGTTGAGTTTTCTTTGCGATACAGAATCTAGCCGACAGAAGATTTCACATCCATAAGTCATTAGAGGCACCAATAAAGTTTTGACATGCAACATCTTAGTATTCCTAGGTGTATATGCGGTCGATAGCCAAAGCTTGCGAAGGGTTCCGTATATGCGAGATACAATACTGTTTAGAATTAGACCAAGTAAGCGTTTTATTAAATATAATTCCCAAGTTCCTTACAGTGTCCTTATGAGGAATTACTACATCGAATAACAATATTTCAGGGAAGCAACTCGCATCAATTTCATTTCTTTAAATTACAATAGATTCCGATTTTGATGCGTGAAGCAGGAGTTTATTATTTTCAGCCCATCGGCAAATCGATGTAATGTCCTCATTCATTCGACAAACAGCATCTTCTGTTAAGCTATAGGTCTTAATATGTATAGCTGCAAGTCGTCAGCATACATGTGAAAATTACAGTTTTTAATAACTAAAGAAATATCATTAATATAGATGGAAAACAACAACGGACCCAATATAGATCCTTGCGGGACACCAGTATAATTATGTAGGAAACTGGAGTATACTCCATTACAGTAAACTTTCAGAACGCGGCCCTGGTGATATGTGCTAAGTAGTTTACAGGCACTATTTGTGAAACTGAATTGCGTTGATAGCTTATGAATAAGTCGACTGTGGTCCACCCTATCAAAAGCCTTAGAGAAGTCCAACAAGACGAGAATGGACATCATGTCATGGTCCACTGCGTCACGAATGTCGTCCGAAACCTTGACTAATACAGTTACGCAGCTGTGATCAGATCTAAAGCCAGATTGATATTGGGACAAAGTATTTTCAACATGGATAAAAAGAATCATCTGCATGTACATAAGTTTCTCAAATACCTTCGACAGATAGGGCAAAATAGCAATCCTGCACAGCAGATCTTGACACCTTTGGAATAGGGATAATTTTAGCCTGTTTCCACTTATACGGATATATCGAAGTTAGAAGTATGGTGTTGAAGAAGTGTGTGACAAAAGGGAGAATAACCGGTGAAATTCTCACTGGTCTTAGGGTGCAACGCTTAGTATCGACATTACTTTCTAAACAAACGCATTACATGATTCCCGGTTTTGAAGAAGAGTAGTAGACTTAGTTTGCAGGTAAGATATATTTTTTTCTAGGTTTCATCAAAGGTTTCTGCTAAATTTAGGTAATTGTACATAACACAGGTCAACATGGTTTAGTTGCTGGAAAGCTAAGGGTCATTTCCGAAGTAATTTGCTGCGTAGAATCCGAATTCGGGGTCAGAATTGGCCCATCACGTCAGGATTTTGAGATATTTGAGGTTATGTTCCCGAAAAACGGCGTCTTTTCCTACTTTTCAGGTTATGTACAGGGTGGAAAAAATTTTTGAGGTCTGTCTCTCCAGTTACATCATTTAGTACCACTCTTACCCTTAAATTTAAGAGTTTAAGAGATGAAGTACGATTTTTTTTCTCAAAGTTATGGCTATTCGAAGTTATGAAATATATCCCTTCGACGTCATTAGCATTTATTCAAGCACCCCGAATCGTGAGAGGCAAGGGGACTCACGTTATTCAAGCACCACAGAGGGGACATAATCCTATTACGTCCACGCCGTTGTCCCTGGGTGAAGCTAAAGAATTTTAAATGTTGATGGCAGATTCGTAATTATTGTCTCAAAGGCTTAATGCAAATGCCGGACGTCGAAGGGATATATTTCGTAACTTCGAATAGCCATAACTTTGCGAAAAAAATCGTATTTGATCTCTTGAACCCTTAAATTAAAGGGTAAGAGTGGTACTAAATGATGTAACTGGAGAGACAGACCACAAACTCCTGCACCCTGTACATAACCTCAAAAAAAGGAAAAAAAACGTCGTTTTTCGGGTACATAACCTCAAATATCTCAAAATCCTGACGTGATGGGCCAATTCTGACCCCGGACAACAACTGACATGACCCCGGTATTTGTAGACCTCTGTAATTAACCGACCGATCAAGATACCACTTTGATGATTTAAAATAGCACAAATAAGAATATAAAACATATTTTACTTTTTCATTTTGGTTTAAAAATGTTGAGAATGTTCGAAAAAGAAAGTGACAAAATCAGCTTCTCCCTTAAGATCTTCGGGTTTCCCGACTTGCGGAACCTCAGGAGGGTAACATGTAACCTTCAGGATTATTGAAATTTTATCAAACTTTGTTAAAAAAAGATCTTTTTTTCATTAATGGAAAAACTAAGAAATAATAAATTTAATCAAACTTTAACTACCCAATCTGCAACACAATTCAGTGCACACAGCTTATAAAGATTCCATAATGAAAACAAATTGCGGTTTAATGCAGCTCAAACAATTCAAGCCATATCTCCACGAAAAAAGGATTTTTTTCCAACAAGATAATACTGAATGTTACGGAGTAAAAATCTCTCTCTAGTTCCCATAACCCCTTGCGGGGCATGAAACGGGAGAACAACTTTACCAGATTCGAGACAACGATTGCAAATGAACCTACAATTAAAAGGGGATTCCGAACCACTGTCATTTTCTATGTAACTCCCATGGCCTTTTATTATCGTAAAATGTTGTCAGCAGAAAACAACCCTGGATCGCCGTAGTTGGGATTCGAACCTGTAAACTCCGGATTGGTAGGCCAACACGTTATAACAAGTGGGCTGAAAAGTTCGTAGGCATAGTAAAAAATATTTTTTTGACAAAATTCGATTTAATTATTCAATATAGTTGCCTTCGAGGGCGATACAACGCTTATAGCGATTATAAGTTTGCCATCGTTTTCATTGATTTGTGACACGGTGCATTGTCTTGATGAAACAGCACTTTTTCTTCTTCAAATGGTGCCGTTTTTTCATGATTTCATCCTTCAAACGCTCCAACAAATGAATTAGACTACGAATTGCTTCCCCATCCACAATATTCTCCAGATCTGGCCACCAGTGACTTTTTCCTGTTTGCAGACCTTAAAAGAATGCTCGCTGGAAAGAAATTTAGCACTAAAGAAGAGGTAATTGCCGAAACTGAGGCCTATTTTGAGGCTAAAGAGAAATCATACTATAAAAATGGGATCGAAAAATTGTATGACCGCTATAACCGTTGTATCGCCCTCGAAGGCAACTATATTGAATAATAAAATCGAATTTTGTCAAAAAAATATTTTTTACTATGTTAGCCTACGAACTTTTCAGCCCACTTGTTAAATAAGTCCACCGACGACAAAGCAAAAATGGTGGATTCTTAAAAGTACAGAAATTTTAATCACACTGTTCAGTGTTTATATTAATAAAAATTTCGAAATCATGATTTTACCTTACCTTACAAGTTACATATGGATTAAACGTGACATAACACTTACATACAATACAATTTTAATTGATAAATTTGTAATACCTGGCAATTCTATTCAATTATCTCCCGCTGATTTTAAAAATGATCATCAAGTTCCACGACCTGTACGATCAATGATTATCTGCACCGAGCCCAAGAAAGACTCCCAACTTGGCGCATATAATTGCACTTACGATCAACAGTTGAAAACCCCATGCAATCGCGGCAAAGGTACGTAAATATCTTTTACATAAATCTCTGACTTTGTACGATGTACACCATACAGTACAAAATATATGATACTTCTATATATAAACCTCGTACATATCATAGAATAGTTATGATCAACAATTCTAAGCAGATCAACTGTGATCGTGGCTCTCAAAAGTGCAGTCAAGTGTAAAAATGGAAACGCAAAGGCGTATGCCGGACCCGAAAGACTTTTTACCTTAAACGAGGTGACATTTTATAAGAAGTGATCGCAAGCTTAGCGCACAGATCAGTGCATTTAGTGTCTTCGGCCTTAATTTGCATCACAATATGAATTCAAAAGTAGCGCTATCTCTGGCTACTCCTGTGGGCTGCCTTCACAGATACTTTTAATTCGCGATTGTCTGGCTAGATTGATGACGGTTGACTGTAAAACCGCAACTGGCGTACTCACCTTGTTTGCTTTTCAACCTTAGACAGATATGGAAGCTTGACGAAAGTTCAAATGATCGTTTTTGCTATTTAATGATCTTCGATGGAATATTTACGTGGACAACAAAAAAAAACTGAAGAAATTGGTTAACATGCGTTCGGATTTCTGCAGTTATAATTTAAACAATAAATATGAACAAATAGAAGATATTTCGTTTGAATAAAATATTATTGACGACCTTGACGAAACTTTCGATGCGATCGCGTCTTTTTTTAGTTGATTTTATTCGTTTTAGCACTTTTTTGTAATTTAATGTCATCTGACTTTATTGGAGATGCCATTAAAAGGTGATCTCGCTTTTAGTTTATAAGCAAATGCATGTCGCAAAAGTATAGTGTTTCAGTTTTAAGACGATCTCGAGCGAATAAATACAGATCGATGCAAACTTTTAATTTTCCTGTCCATTTGCAGAGGCTGCAAGTGGTTTTAATCAGCTTTCTTCTCATTTTTAATGCGTCTTACAAAAGTATTTTCAGGGTATTTGGGTCAATAAAACGTCTCTTCTGAGGAAATTCAATATCGTCTTCACGATCACTTTTGAAGGATTTACGACAGCTCAGCTTTCGAAGCGAAATGAATCGTCGAATGGATTTTGTTAACAAAAATCAACATGGATATATTGAGGCGACGGAATATTGTACAGTATTTCGACAAATCCAATCAGCTTTTTGGGAAATCGTGCGGAAAGAAATAGGATAAAGATCCAATCAAGGGTAGATCTTTAAGCAGTTAAGCTTATATAAGCATAATTGGAAATGAACATCATTTTGCACTTTATTTATGAATCGGTCGCTGAATTATATTTAAGAATACGTGTATTTAAATTTTAATTTCAGGGAATGAGGAAAGGAAGTAAATTATTAAAAAAACATAAATTCTTCCTAGATATAGAAGAGCTGTATGAAAGTAATTTTAGATTAATTGAAATAAAAAAACCTATTACAAATGACAACGATTGCAACTGGACCTATAATTTAAATTAGATTCCAAAACACCAACATAACATTGCAACCCCCAAACGGCCTTGTAATCATAACCTATTGTCGTACCTGCGACCTCCGGAATGGAAGGCTGACACGTTATCACTTACGCCACTTAATCGAAACAATCGATTTTTTGAACGCGTCACAGTGTTGCTCCCACTTAACAATCTTAATTTTTCAAAGGTTTTTAACATTAATCTTTTTAA
Organism: Leptarthrus brevirostris; assembly: GCA_964036015.1. Classification (NCBI taxonomy): domain Eukaryota; kingdom Metazoa; phylum Arthropoda; class Insecta; order Diptera; family Asilidae; genus Leptarthrus; species Leptarthrus brevirostris. The sequence goes on from OZ038373.1 coordinate 17,432,048, forward strand.
TCGTTGGAAGTCTCCAGTAGTTTATTTCAACTCGTTATTTTATCACATAGAATGCATTAGACAAGCATAGTATATACCTTAAAGTTCTATTTTAGGTCCGATGTTATTTATTAGATTTGTAGAAATATAAATTTTAAGGAGTGGCAAAAGATACGACGTTTTAACCTTATTCATATATTTAGGATATTAAAAAAAACTTAAATCTTAGCAGTTTAGTCCTTTTGATGCTTTGACAATTTTGGGTTTTAATTAAATTATGTTTGCAAAGCTAACTAATGCTAAATGAACACAATAGTTTAGCCTAAGATCTGTTTGAACTTGAAAAGTGAAAGTCTGATGGAAGAGATGTGGTTCAAGTTCTGGTTTGACTTAAGGGGGGAAGTACATGAAGAGGCCGAAAAAAAGGACTTTTTTTGGGATTTATTTTTGGGAAAATTAAAAAGGTCCACATGTTTTAAGAAGAGAAAAAATATTTTTTACATTTTGAAATATAAAAAATTAATCAACTTTTGGTGGGTTTCGTAACTCGTGTCGCGGCTGACATCGAAATCGGCGTAAATTCTCCTGGCCGCAATTTTCATCTGAAATCAAAAAACCAAACATTTTTATACTCGAGGGGGTTGTTTATTCTAGATAGACTACGATCTTTTCGAAATTCGAACATTAACTATAAAAATCGGGCATGAAAAAAAAAGTTGGCTTTTTTTTGCAAAAATTTTGATTATTTTCGCGTCAAAAATGGTCTTAAAATGATTTTTTTGCTATGTCCGTAGTCTATCTAGAGTAGTTTCTTATGCCCTTTAAAATGAGTGCTGGTTGAAGAAAATCGGTTTACTAGTTTTTTTGTAATCTTTTACGCCAATTTGAAAAACATGGTTTTGAGAAAACGCCGTTTAAAGTTTGTCCCGAAAAACTGACGAAAAAGATGCAGATAAGGAGAAGGTAAGAGGGGAGGGGTATTCTCAGAAAAATCGGTGTTTGGACTGAAAACGTCGAGAACGCTCTTTAACAAAGTCGCATTCATCACTCTAAATTCCAGAGCAGAAAAAAATCCGGTGAGCGGAATCACGCGCGCAGCAGAGATCCTCGATCCCAGGCGCGCTGGGCCGGATCGGCGCCGACCACTTTCAAGTGGCATATCTTTCACAATTTTCAAGATAGGCTTTTGGAATTTTGGAATTATATTCTTAGAGCATATACTTATCGATTAAGACAATAAAAAAAATCGATTTTTGAAAACGTCTTCACCCCCTTAATCTAAGGTAGTTTTGCTTGAATATGCATTCTAAAGAAACTTCTCCGTGATTTCTTCTTCTGTTTAAGCTCGTTGTTTAAGTGTGTAAGCACGAACGTCATCGCTTATTTGAAAATCTCCTTTAAAATTAAGGATACACACCTGTAAACACCTGTTTACAGTCTTTACCTACCAAACGTCTTACGCAGACGGTTGAAGTCAAAATTTAAGTGATACAATTTTATCTAGTTATTTGCTTAAAAAATTTACATATAACAAAACGCTGTATTAAAACTTTTCTATATTATATGAAGTACCATAGGAATATATTCTAGGTCCATTGCTATTCTAAATATTAAGGGGGGAAATAGGGTTAGACGGTTCAAAAAATAGATTTTTTTATTTCATAAATTGTTAGTAGAACTATTGAAAAATATGTTCCCAAAATTTTAAATGAAAATTCCGACTCGTTCTATTGTTATAAGCCATTAAAGTGAGTACCTCTCCTTCAGGCCCCGAGCGCGCCAAAATAGGAAATAGGGAAAATAGAGTCTTCAAAAAATTCAATTTTTTTTTCTTGTTCATAAATCGATTGTAGAACTATTCAAAAATATATTCTGAAAATTTCAAAACAAAATTCCGCGCCGTTTAAAAGTTATAATCGTTTCAGTGAGTTTCCCTCGGTCGAACGGTTGCAGCGCGGTTCTTTTTAAAAGCGTTTTTCTCGAAACTATTTTTTTCGAATTTGTGTACACTCTAACTCCTACAGTTTTTGATCAATCGTTATCAAACTCAGCACATAGTTTCTTTATATAAATACGCTCAATTTGAATCTCAATCCTTAACAATATCTTTATTTTAACTATTTTTTTATTGTAAAAAAAAGTACCAAAAAATGGTAAAAAATCATACTAAATTTTCACATTCCTCAAAATAATATTAATTTCATTCAATTCATTTCGAATGTACACAAATTGCCCAGCCGGATGGCGACTTACAATGCGCGGCAGCTGATATCTCCGTTATTTTTCGAGGAAAATGTTTGAAAATTTCAGAATATACTCTTGAATATATGGATAAAAAAGGTATAAATAAAATATATAGATTCCTTATGTGTAAAAAAATTCATGAAAATCATTGAGAAAACGCTGTCCTAACCCTATTTCCCCCCTTAAAAGAAAAGTTCATTTGATCACGCGGGTATCAATCACCAACCGAAATAACTCGCTGTAATATGTCTCATCTCTGTTGAGTGCGTAGTTCGTGAAATAATGACAAATATAGAAGAAGCCATATCGCCCCGAAAGGCGATAAGTAAACATGAAAATCTCCAAAGCGTCAAAAAAGGGCCACTGATAAACCCCTGCCTTCGTGCAGTTTTTGAATTTACAAATTTATGTTAACAAAGTTTTCCAGTCATCATATTTGGGAGACGGAGTTGGATCAATTTGTTGAATGGCAAGAACACCACTATATTATAAATTTACACAAATTTCACTTCGTCTCTGGGTTGTTGTCTAGCTCCCCACAATGCACACAAGAAATTCCATTCCCTCACTCCCCTTCCCCCTAATTTCCGTCCTGCATCGGATCATAGGGTTGTCTACTGGGCTTTGGCTACATGATAAAAAAATATCGTATACTTCAGACAATTTCAAAGAAGGGAGTGGGGGGTATTAAAATGTGTTTTTGAATTTTTTTTATTTCATAGTACAACTCTTCAAGAGTATTCAGTTAAAATTTGAGGTCGATTTGAGCAAAACTGCCGGATATACAGTGCCTCGGGGCTACCTCCATTCGATCCATTCCATATAGAAAAGAACAGTGCTAAAACTAAAGGCGTTTTTTTCGAATATAGCATTTGTAAAGTCGGTGGACACTGTGACTCGGAATCTACTTGATCGATCCTGTTCAAATTTGGCACACTATTTTAAAACATAAAATGCGAGGTGACGTCGAGATTATTTTTTTTGCAGTATAATTAGTTTTACAATGACAAATATACTGATTTTTGCATTTTTTTTAAGAAAAATTCGTGGTTTTGACTTCTAAGTGATGCCAAAAACTGAAAAATCGTCAAAAAAAATGTCGATGTCATTACCTCGAGAAACTTATAAACTAACCAACCAAATACTTTCGATTTTTTGATTTCGGATGATCCAGTGATGAGTTATGATGTCCACGGCAATGTATCTTTTTTTTTTGAGGAGTGTGCGAAGATTTGCTCTCAGAAAACTATCTTTCAATATTTTACGTTAACAATTTTACTGGATATTCTTGAAATCATACTTTATTATGTGTTCAATTTATAAATTAATTCAATTTACCCTATGGTCATGAAATGAATTCTCAAAAAAGGATTCTCAAATTTCTCAGAAAAGAAGTTTGTTTAACCGTAGATATGTCAGTGATGCAAATGCTAAGAGGCAACGGTCCGAGGTGGCTACTCTAGGGCACACCAGCATTGTGAATTTCGCTTTGAGATTTCTTTCCTGTTACCCTCTTTATCTAAAACAGATAAAATTGTCACACGCAATACAAAGATTTAATACCTTACATAGAAAAATTCAATTAATAATAAGTAGCTACCAGCGAACTCGAACGCCTTTAAATCTAGATCGAGAATTTCGTTTCAAATATCTGCACGATTTCGTCGTTCGTGTCTGTGGCACGATCTCACCAAATTCGCTGATATGAAATTGTCAATCTCGATTTTAAATCTATTAAATTTGCCGGTAGACCAGACTGGTTTTAACAGTTTCGTGATTGAATAAAGGTTGCTGATTTCTAAAAAAAACTGTGCTATAATCCGTTCCAAAAAGATTGGCAGTACACGCTCTTATGGAGTATTGCTGTCTGCTTTATTTTCCCATCATTTTCCTATGCCTCCATCCCTCTTCCTCAGCACGCTGTTGCCACGATTTCATCTCAGAACATTTTTTTATTTTTTCTCGTTGCATATTGCTAAAATATATAATGTGGCTACACTAAATGTGCTTTCCGACCATTCCAGTCACTCGAATTCGTATTGCATCGGAGGACTTTGCATGTAAAACCACCTAATACCCACCAGTGAGTGCTGATCACTGTCGGTCGACCAACAGCATCTGGCTGCTGACAGAATCAGGGCCTCTTGGTGTTTCGACCAAGAAAGATCGAAAGGATGGCTGTACACGGTTTTTGGCGAGTTTGTGAAATATGGCATCATAACTTCCCATTTATTGTGTACTGCCAATTTTTTTGGAACAGGGTATAAGTAGAGACATCATTTTATTTGTCCTGCAATATTTACATAAACCTCTCTCTTAATTGCAATTATTTCATACTTTTCGCTTAGGAAACTTCGGGGATAAGGTATTTTTTTCGGAGATAAGGTGGGGGGAAGGGTATTTTTTTAGACGTTTTTCATTATGAATAGAAAACTATGCAGCATTAAAAGTCATGAAAATATAGTTTATAATGTAAAATTAAGTCCTTTTATATGATACCCCACTTAATTTCGTAACCCCACTTTAAACTTTTGACCCCCCCCCCCCCCCAACCCCGCGCAAATCAAAAATATTTTTTTAAATTTTTTCATTTACAATAAAGTTGGGCAAACATTTTAACTATTTCAAATTTCCAGCCGATAGCATTATTAGTTGCTGAAATAAGAAGCTATGACAGACAGACAAACGAAGTCGCACCATAAGGGTCCTTTTTTTACAATTTTGGTACGGAACCCTAAAAACGGGTTAATACCTTGGTCAAATTAGTAAAATCCTTCGATCTATAAAAAACCCCTTTAGGTACAGGCGAATTCAACCGTGTGCAAGCTTGTTCCAGTAGTCAGTTTACAGTCGGTCGCATTATGAAAAACTTTATTGCTTATCTACTAATTACTTATTATTTTCCTAACTCATTTGAAATGTAAATGTTTCAACCAAACACTTTTTTATATATCTTAGATTTCTCAATTCAAATATCTCAACTCTAGCTGCATAAGGTTATTGTAGCAAGGGAATTACGACGCTTAAACTTAATCCACACTGTCTTACAATTCTTTTGTAACGTCTACCAATCAATATTACTATCGTCACGTACTTCAAATCTTCTTTAAGACAATCAAAATCCCAACTTTTGGGTGGCATCCCAATCTCAAATCCCCAAATAACCTAATTTTCTAACAACAACAAAAATTATCTCATCCAGAGAAAGCTGCAGTTCGATAGGTGACATCATCGATACGGTTTACAAGTTGTTTTTTTTTAATTTATGTAAACCTCAATAAAGTCGTCACGCAAAAAAATTTGACACTTTCAATAAATCAGTCAGATTTGCTCTAGAAGCAATCGTTTTCTTGAAAAATCTTTGTAAACTGTCTCCTGGGATTATCTCGCCACCTACACCGGGTGAAAGCAGGTTAATGTAAGAATCTTAAAGTTTTCGATCGACTCAATGGTGACCGTATAACCCTTTCCTACCGTGATACCTGTCATTTGATAAATGATGCCCACAAATGTGCCGCAGTTATTTTTTTTTCTTCAATTCTTTTCTGAGAAATTATTTCAGAAAAAAGGTGAGATAAAAAATGTCAACCGAAATATGACGAAGTACAGAGATAAACGGAGCTCATTTTTTATAAGAGTTTTGCAATAACGCAGCAAATCCCTAAAGCTTAAGTGTCCGGGGAGAAATTGTCAAGACCTTTCCATGGTTTTCATTGAGATGCTTAAAAAAAAGGTGTACTTTCATTAGGTTTACTAGAAATATAATCGTTTTAAGTCTGGGGCTTAAGATTTAAATTAGGAGACCTTCCTCGTCAAAGCAAATTCAGGGAAAAGGAATACGCGATATGAAACTAAAAGCTGGACAACACAGAGTTGCACTTTGAATAATTGTTATTTCTCCATAAAATTACATCGGTCGTTTGCTTTGGAACAATTGTTAAAACGTGGAACCGAACCCTTGGTACCAATATCTAACCCTTGGTAGTATAAAATTGCAAATCTTCTTAAAACCATCAAATAACTTCGATCAAGAACGTAAGGAATTTATTCAATTTCTACTGGTGGCTTACCCACATTATCGTGTTTGCTTTTCCGCTTAAATTGAAGAGGCCCGAGCATGACTATCACTTCACACCGATCACTTTTATTTGGCGTTGCCCGACCTGACGTGATCTTGACTGAGTACAGAAACCTTGTCTGAAGTCTTGATTGCAGCTAGTGGCATGTCTTAGGGTATTTACCTAGGTAGATTGGTGTCTCATTGCAGAACGTCACTCTTTGCAAAATTTTCTTCGAAAGCCTCAAGAAATCTGCTAAAGTGTTGCTATCCTGGTGAAAACTTCTACTAGAGCGCAAATTCGTGCACTCGAATTTTCTGTTTTAATTGTGACAAAATGATAAATAGGACATTGAAGGGGCACAGCCACATAGTCGTTTTGGAAAAGATAGGATAGCAGGCGTCACGTCTTCCAAGCAACAGGTCGCCCTCACAGATCATGCATGAAAGTGCTCTCGTTAATGGTGGGCAGTTCACTGCGGAAGGCATGTTGCCTCGTTATGTATACCTGAAGAGATCCCTGGTGCGATTAGAAATTTTCAGTTGCAAATTAGGTGTTTACATCTGTAACAACTGTAGCTAGTTAAGAGGCGATTTTAAAGGCCTTCGCACCAACGTCTGTCCATCCAGTCGACGTTTTCATGTCACGCGGACTCGAACAAGCATTTCCGGCTTTAAATGACTATGGCACCAGTTCAACTGGCCTCAGCCTACTCCTTTCTTTAGACACCTAGCGTAATGCCTTAAGTCTTGTCTAGATGTCTTCAAGTGTAGTAAGCTTGCTCGTACCGATTTGATTTAACGTCAATTCGTGCTTAATGGAGCATTTAAACTTGCATTGAAGCGAGCTGTAAGGAGAATAGTGAAAAGGAGGCGTTAAATATCTCGAGGTGATGTTCTTTACCAGTGTTGGCAAGTTCAACAGATTATACCCCGATCGAAGAGGCCTAGACTCACTAGTCACAAGACCAGAAGAGTGGACTATTCAAAGACTCAATTAAATGTGCTCCATAAAATTCACAGGAATAGCGTGATCAGTTCGTGCCTTATGCTCATCACGATTGTTGTGTTCGGGCCTCTGATGGCAACAGTTGATTCGGGCGAAATGAAATAAAATATTAAAACTCGATGTTTATAGAGTTTTTTTATGCGCTGTACTGGAAGTAACTAAAGTAACCCAGTTAATTCGCCTATAAAGAATATTTAAATTGGAGAAAGGTGAAATTGCAGGAAGATTTCTCCGGATGGAATGGATGTTTTTTTTTTTGGAAATATACCAATGCCAGATGCTCCTCTGATGAGATATTCACATTCGTGCCGAACAGATTTTTGCCTAGATCGCGATCTTTTTCGCAAAACTTATGATTTGTCGAGAGCATGCATTAAAGCAGTTTTGCATAGAAAAGTCGGAAAATTGCAAATTTGTCGCATTTTTTGCTTCTTTGTTTAAGCAATGATTGTTTATTTACTTTGTAATGGTAACTTAGCAGAAATAGAGAAATTAATAGAAGGTAAAGCTCATGAGCATGGAAAATTATTGAATAACAGAAATTGTAATGGAAAATCGTTTCGAAGTAATTTGTAGGAAATACGTGAGTAGTTTAAGAATTTTAAACGTAACAACCGGGTTTAATACAAGTGCTGTAATCTAAGAAAACAAAAGCTACCAAAGGATTGAATCGTGTAATGTAATATGTCATATTAATTTTCAATTGAATCTCTTTTACTCTAGAGAGCAGGTTTGAGTCTGAAGAAATTTTTTCACTCAAGGACACATTAGACCACACCATACAATCCCCCTTCCCTTCTAAAAACAATTTTGTAAATAAATCTGATTTACGTTGTCTTGATAGCAATCCTTCCAGTATCCTTGAAAACTTGTCGTAGTGTGCATACATAATAGACTAAATAGACTAAATTCAAAAAGAGGGGAAATTCTGCAGGAGGAATCCGAAATAGCTAATGAACTCAATGATCACTTTATTAATGTTGGTGCAGATATTTCGAACTGTGCTACTTGTCCTAATAATGAGGTTAATGCATCCTTAAATAGAGCATTGCCAAATTTCAATATAACCCCTATAACTTCTGAGGAGGTAGGATTGCATATAGCTAACCTTAGGATGAATAAATCTCCTGGAATAGATGGTCTAACTGCGAAATTACTGAAGCCGATATCGGATTATATATCCTTACCACTTACTTACATTTTCAATCTCATAATACAGACTAGCATCATAGCGGGTAAACTGAAATGTGCTGTTGTCATACCAGTCTTTAAAAGTGGCGATGATTGTGATCCCTATAATTACAGGCCGATTTCACTACTTTCAATTGTTGCTTAGATTTTCGAAAAATGCATAAAGCAAAGATTAATAAATTATTTAGAGGATAATGTTATTTTAGCAAAGAACCAATATGGTTTTGAAAGTAATGTAAGTACAAATGATGCTTTGTATGATGTCAGTTCCTATATATATTGAACTATTGATAACAATCAGAAAGTTTTAGCAGTATTTTTAGACCTGCAAAATGCTTTCGATACTGTCAATCATGACATGTTAATCAGGAAAGTCTCAAACTTAGGGATAAGGAATAATGAGCTTTCACTTTTTAAGTCGTATCTATCCGAGAGTACTCAAAGTGTAAGGGTAGGTGATAAGTTAAGTGAACCTAAAATGGTGAGGTGTGGCATACCACAAGGCACAGTTCTGGGACCTCTGCTTTTCCTTCTATATATAAATGATTTTTTGTTTGCTAGAAAACACGATTTTTAAAGGTCATATTGTAGCTTTTGCTGATGATACCGTATTACTATTTAAGGGAAAAAATTGGGACTCTGTGAAGGAGGAAGCTTGTACAGGATTAGATATTGTTTATAGATGTTGGCCCTAAATTTAAATAAAACACATTTTGTAAATTTTGGGCATACTAATAATCTACAAACTACCATGACGATAAAAATCAAAGACACAGAACTTAAATGCGTGAACGAATAAAAGTATCTGGGGGTCATAATTGACAACAAGTTGAAGTGGGACAGACATGTTCAGTATGTATGTAAGAGATTAAGAAAAGCTATTTTTAAAATTCTAACTCTGTGACATATATTAGACCTGAATCTCATGAGATCAGTGTATTTTGCACTGATACAATCAATACTGCAATATGGCATTGTATTTTGGGACTCGACATACACAACTTCCATCAATCCTCTAGTGAACTTGCAGAGTAAAATCATTAAATATTGTCTCAATAAGACTTAATTCTTTTCTCCGACACAAGCTTTCACAATTTTCAATGTACTCACTATAAGACAACTCCATGCTTTAAATTTACTCAAATTCACATATATGAGACTTCATTCATTCCAAGTTCGCACCATAAGATACAACACAAGGAGACAATTAACTCGCCCACTAGCAATTTCAACATGCAACAGATACTTATTTCAAAGGAACCCGAGCATTCTTGGACCCAAAATATATAATGAGCTTGATTTCCATTTAAAGAATAGACTTAATACAGGAAATTACAAGTTTCTTCTGAAGGACTATGTTTTTGCGAATTATAATGAAATAGCTAAAAATCTTATGTACTGAAATCACTTAGTTAATCTTATTTGGATTAAGTAGTTTTAAGAGTAATTTTAGATTTGCCTTTTACGTTTTGATCATTTCGAATTCGTATGTACTTGTAAATTACGTGAGTGTTAGCTTTGCTTTTTTCTATACATATATATTCGAATTTGTACTATGATGAATAAAGCTTGATTGATTGATAAAAAAAAACCGGACATTATTGCAGTCTGGCAGTCTGGTTTCCGCTCTGGACACAGTTGCGAAACAGCCCTCCTGAAAGTAACTACAGATATACACACTGCACAGGAAAACAATCAATTCACAGCGTTAGTATTACTTGATTTTAGTAAGGCTTTCGACACCGTTAATCATACCCTATTGCTTGCTAAATTACAGAAAAACTATCAATTTTCGTCCTCTGCAGCCAAATCAATAAGAGAATTTTTAGCAGACCGGTCTCAGCAGGTGAGAGTGGGAAATGACATATCCAAATGTGAACGTGTATATAATGGTGTGCCACAAGGGTCGGTTCTTGGACCGCTATTGTTCTGCCTATTTATCAATGATCTCCCTGACTTGTTTCATGATGTCAACATATACCTTTACGCCGATGATGTACAGATTTACTTATCGAGACCCATTGGATTAATTGAAGATTGCATAGACAGACTTAACTAACATCTCTATTTGGGCAGAAAGACAGAAACTCACGTTGAATCCATCTAAGTCCACGTGCATTGCTTGCTATAGGAATGATTTGCATCTTCCAGAGCTTCCTCCCATATACCTAAATGGAGTACTTCTTCAGTATACGAATGAAGCACGAAGCCTCGGAGTGCGTTTAAATAGCAAGTTGAGTTGTTAAAAAATCTCTTATGCAAATCTACAGCGGTCTCTGAGACAACTTTGGTTGTCAGCTAGATTGCTTTCGGTTATTTTAAAGATAAAGCTTGTTAAATCACTGCTACTGCCGCATTTTACATATTTTAGTACTATTTATCCTGTTTTAGATGCTAATTGTCATCGGAAACTTAATGTCGCTTTTAATGATTGTGTAAAATTTGTTTATAGGTTAAAACGCTTTGACCATGTATCTTGCAGAAAGGCTTATGGTCTTTGGATGCACATTGATTACCTACCTTAATATAAGAGCATTGATGTTTTTACACAAGCTAATAAGTACGAAATCTCCCACATATTTGTTTATACACGTGCAGTTTTTATCATCAAATAGACATAGAAGCCTCAAGCCTCCTTATTCCTCGAACGTCACGTCTTGTTGGACAGCGCTGTTTTATCATTCATATTGCACGATTATGGAATTCTCTTCCTAGTCATGTCAGGGGGCTTGGTAGGTGGGAGCCGTTTAAAGAGGCACTCAGGCTCAGCTCAGTTTATACTAGTTTTTGTTTTGCAAATTTCTTTATTAATGTTTAATTTTAATTCACTATGATTTCTGATGTTTTTCCAAGTAAATTTTTCCATAAGTTTTAAAGTATACCTTTGTAAAAGATTTCAATCTTTGTATACAGGTCAAATAAATTACTATTACTATTATTTCATGAAGTACTTTGTGATCAAATAAAAAAAACACCTTTGGTGCGCCTCAAGACAGCGATCTTGATCTATTGCTTCTTACCTTTTATTTCGGTGGTTTTTATTTGTGTCTAAAATACTTTATTAAATTAACGATACCAATTATGTTTTCTTTTTTAATTTTTTTATTACGTAAAACAAACGTAACTGTGTCAATCTGAGCTCTGGTCAAAAATTACGAACGTATGTTCTAACATTCTAGCTATCACGTCTTTATAAAAAGAAAGATTTCCATGGCTTTTTGTTAGTAGATCTAGAAAGTATCCAAATACAGCGTTATCCAAGAATTTGATACCTAGCAACAATATGAAATAAATTTTGAAGTTCCACAGGGTTCACATTTAAGACCACATTTTGTCTATCACACGTTGATATGCTAGAAAATCACGAGGTCACTTATTGACAAATATTCGAGTATCTTCGGCTAATAATCACTTTCATTATATCTGTAATAAAAATCTGAATGTGATTTTGTAAAACTAACCGTTAATTCTTCTGAAAAAAAACAGATAGCTCGCATTCTATGCCATACAAAAACAAATGGTTTGAAGCAGAATGCTATAAACCGAAGAAAATATCTTTGAAATGGCTTAACTTATACAAAAAACATGATAGGAACTACAAAATGAATATGTACTTGGAGGAAAGCAAAAAAAATCAGAGATCTGTGCCGCAAGAAAAAAAATAAGCCTACTTCGAAGAACTCTCGAACAGAATAGAATCGTCGCGAGACACCAAGGAATTTTGGTCTTTAGTCCGGGAAATTCGTGGCAGCAAATCCATTACAGGTAATAACGACAGCATACTGGATCTAAATAGATATTTTGAGGAGCTTTTAAAACGACGACGACTTATATAAGTAAGCATTGAAGAGTTGGAGAGTGAAATCTCAATCGGTAAATTCAAAGCGGTACTAAGAAAATCTAAGGACAATAAGGCAGCGGGACCAGATCGAATGCCTTACGAGTTTTTTAAACATGCACCGGACGATATTTTAAATGCTCTTACGAAAGCTTACAACGACATACTAAATAGTAGAAAACTCCCACACAGCTTTTCAAATTAAAATGTCTTCCCTATTTTTAAAAAAGGAGACCCTGATCCCTGAAAATTATTGAGGGCTTTCATTTATGGACGCGGTAGCAAAACTTGTATTTGGAATTATAAGCAACTGCCTAAGCTTATGGGAACAAAATCATGGTACATTGAAAGAAGCTCAAGCAACGATAGACAACATATTCAACTTACTTGTGCAATATTGAAAATCTTAAGCTAGCAAGAAGGTGCAGAAAAGTATACGCTTTCTTCGTCGAATTTAAGGTAACGTTTGACACGATTGATAGAACAGCACTTCTCTACAAACTTTATAATCTTGGAGTATCTATGAAGCTGATCAGATTTCTACAGGAATCAAACACTTCAGTACAAGTGTAGAATGAACATGCACTTTCCGAAAAGTTTTACACTAGTACGGGTCTTAGACAAGAATGTATACTCAGCCCATTGTTATTCTCGTTATTTATAAATGATATAGAGATTGGAGTCAGCATATATGGATTTATCATCAAGAGTTAGCTGAAGACCCGGCAGAACTGCAAGCAATGATAAACCAACTAGAAGAATATTTCAAATCTGAAATTTGGTGATTAACATTCGCGCAAATCGCAGATAATGATATTCCAGAAAGGAGGAGGCCGGAGAGCGAGTTCGGAAAATTGGACACACAATGGGGCAAATATGATGTTATCAATAAGTATAAGTACCTTGGAATAATGCTAACACCGCGATTAACTGACGGGCTGAGAGTAAAAGTGACCTAATTATAAGGTTCGAGCAAAAGTGGCTTAGAAAATGTTCCGTGCAAAAACGATTCGCGTGAGTTTCCGGGCAAAAACGAATCGTAGAAAATTTCCGGGCAAAAACGATTTAACTACAAAAAGTAATGCAAAGTTAATGCAGTTAAGTAGTTAAGTCGTTTTTGCCCGGAAATTTTCTACGATTCGTTTTTGCCCGGAAACTCACGCGAATCGTTTTTGCACGGAACATTTTCTAAGCCACTTTTGCTCGAACCTTATAATTAGGTCACTTTTACTCTCAGCCCGTCAGTTAATCGCGGTGTTAGCATTATTCCAAGGTACTTATACTTATTGATAACATCATATTTGCCCCATTGTGTGTCCAATTTTCCGAACTCGCTCTCCGGCCTCCTCCTTTCTGGAATATCATTATCTGCGATTTGCGCGAATGTTAATCACCAAATTTCAGATTTGAAATATTCTTCTAGTTGGTTTATCATTGCTTGCAGTTCTGCCGGGTCGTTTTTGCGCGGAACAACTTCTAAGCCACTTTTGCCCGAACCTTGTAAATAGGTCACTTTACTCTCAGCCCGTCAACTATGGTTAGGGTTAACGCGACAAAGGCTATCCTTAACAGCACTTGGAACCGCTTTATTAGAACATGACAATGGATATCTACTTTAAGAATGATTTCAGCATCGAGAAGATCAGATTGATCCTTATACACATATGTGGAATGTTACCACTAAATGCAAGTTCCTGGCGAACAGAGGCAAGAAGATGAGGACTTGCTTCATTATCTGGCGATTTGCCTGATACTCAAGGATTTTCGGGTTATAGCATTTGGTAAAGGAATTCTTACAGGAAATTATGTTATAGCGATATTACATTGCAGAAACTTCGATGCTATCATTCCATATGCCCAATTAGCCTGGAAATACCGGAAAATACTAACCGATAAATACAACTGCTAAGTCATGCTCAGCGGAGGGTGATTTCGGTCTTACAGATATGGTCGTGAAATTCTGTTGTCTTCAGGTACGGGAATTCCACCGAGTGTTCTGTCAAAGAGATAACATAATTTCGCAACTGTGGATAAGTTCTATTGGGGTTTAGTGGTCCTGGGGAGTACTACTATCTCCTCTCGGTCCGCCCACCACATCCGCATGAATGGTCCCAGGATCTGATCTCCACGATTACGACTTGGGACAGACTAAGACCAACATTCCATTTGTGATGGAATGAACTTGGGTACGGGGAATTTTCAGAAATTGCGATCTGGTTGAATGCTGACTTAGTAGATTCGGTGTTCAGTAATGCTCGAGATCCTGGAGATCCAGCAGGATAAGACTACTCTTGGTAGGCCTCTGACCGGCTGTAAGATGTTGCTTAGCACGAGGGCAATCAACATAGCGAACCACAGATGAGCAAACGGCATCAGGTGCCATACGTCCAAACAGATCTGGCCTAAGCTGGATCTTAGGCGCTCCAAGTGTCTGCTTTCGAGGGGCAGATCTGACCTTGGTATAATTACTGGGGTAATCACAGGCCATTTGCCCTATTGGCCTACACGCGAAGAGACTGGTTATATTCTCAAACAACTTCTGCAGAAGCTGCATGGACGAGGAGGAGGATGAAACTATTTTCCACTACCTCTGCCGGTGCCCTGCACTGGTACGCAGGCGGAAGTCCTTCTTGGGTAACTATTTCTTTGATAGTCTCTGCGATCTGGCGGCGACTGACGTTGCAGATCTCTGGCGCTTCATCGACAGCTCCGGATGGTTACAATGAAGAGGTGGAGGGGATTCTTGGATTCCCGTGGCATCACAATGGACCTATTGAGCTCTTAGTGTGCCCTTTAAGGAAACCCCACGAACCGAATCTAACCTAATGCTCGAGGTGTAACAGCCGATAGAGGACAACTAACAGTTCTTGGGGACATCATTGATGCTTCTGGGAACACACTTATACAACCCCACTTCACACAATTAAACGAATTGGTGGAAGCTGCGTTTTAGTGTTCACTGAGGTGATTATCGCTTTCGTACTGAATCGACCGAAGCATACAACATTCAGAACACTCACTTCACGTCGGCTGCGCGAGCTCTTCGTAGGAATAAATCCTACGGATCACTTAGGTGTTAATAGATGGCGCACACATATTTGGGTAGATTTGGGAGCAATGGAGACTATAACAAGTAGAGTAATCTACAGCTATTGCTCCAATTACAGAGATTCTGATGGAACTTTAAAACTTCTCCATCATAGCCTCGTGTATCCAAACCAGCTGTCACATATCGATATCGACGAATTCAAAGAGCCTGCACGGTTTGTGGTGGTGAAGGAACCCTGTTCCATAGATATTTCATATGCCCGACCTTTTGTGATGTTAATAACCTTGTTCGCGATATGTGCCAGCATATCTGCCCGACATTCGGCATAACAAGAACGTCGTTTTTACTGAGGCAAAAGACAAGTAACCGGGTGGATTGCTTACACTTACAATTCATCCGTACTGCAAGCGAATTGAGCCTGGAAACAGCCTGCTAACCCACAGTTTCACACACGTGCACTTAAGAACCACTTCATTGCCAAATTGAGGAGGAGATTACGTCTCGAGTTCCTGGCAACGGAGGCCAACACATTCAACTACACCTGGCAACCTTTATCGCCGGTGCGAAACGGAAGCCTCGCCTTTCACTGGAAATAACAGGCCGCAAACTTGAAGCAACTTGTCCACGTAGCTTATCTTCACTTTAGTATTGCTTCAAGTGCTGCGGAAAGGACAAGTCTCACCTTGAAATCGTAGAACTGGGAGGGGAGCCGGTTTGCAGACGTCAATGACTCTGCAGATTGGTCCCGCGGGACTCTAATCGGTTCGAAACTTTTGTCCGTTCGTTTAGAACATTTTTGAATGAGTGCTCCCGGAGGTCTAGAAAAGTGACAAACAGTTCTATGTAGAAGGCATCTGCTTGAGAGCAGGGCTCCTGAAGTAGGAAGATTTTGCCCGGTGCTGCATCTACTCTCTGAGAACACTCAGACAATAATATTCTAGTTTGAATTTGTTCACGGTATCGCTAGGATTAGTTTCGGAATTTTCAGAGTCCTTTTTACTTAATTTTTTTGAATAACGTAATATTTTGTGTGATGTTTGCATGCTCTTTTTAATTGCAACGATTGTGTCTTTTTAGTATTTGTGCAATTTTTAGGATAAGTAGAGTTTTAAAGGATCTTAACATTTATAACGATGAGTCAGTTAATAAAGCGCAAATTCAAATGAAAAAAAAATTATATTATTCGTTCTTCCTGTGTCCATCTTCTTGCTTATCATTAAATTGAATTATAAAAAAAGTCAAATTATGATTTCGGACACACTCACTTCACAAAGGCGTCAAAAATCCTGAATAATGGACCGGTTTTGTAATAAACCGTCATTTCGTTTGATAAACCCACATAAGTATAATAATGATCACGCTAAGTAGGTTTATGACCCTTCAAAAGTCATCTTGCAAATCACTTGAGTTGCACATTTCTGTGTGCGTGCAGCCCAAACCACTGAGTACCTGCCTATCTATAGCACAAGAAAATGCCAATCTTCATAATTACTTTGAAGCACAATGTATTCAGAACTAACACGTAATATATTCACACTCTTCGGAATTAGCACCAAAGTATCTCAGTTCATGCGAAAAATAAAATTCTAGAGCGATCAAATAAAATGAATGCCTTCATATAATGGGCAGCATTTCTTCGGCAGATTTTATGTATACTATGCATGGCCACTTGGGACTCCGGAGGAGTAATCAAGAACATATCAGGCAATAAAAGAAAACGGAGCCGGCCATTGAACGTGTAAGACGCGGAGATTAAACGCAAGAAGACGGTAATAAAAAGAGCCAACAGTAATCAAGGACGTGCACAGTAAAAACGACCTTGAAGTTTATTGCAATTTCGTTTTCAAGAAGCATTTGCACAAAAATAAAGTAAAACAAGGGCCAAACTTGTAAGACATAAATCAACAACATGCGATAAAATAAGAGAGCAAGTGCATCCAGACATGATTCTTCACTCTTTGCAGCATGCTCGCAATGCGACCAAGATAAAAGTTTGAGCATGAAGAGGTCTCAAAAAAACAAGAAGAGTTCGTACATAAGAATGTGGCCCGGTTTTTATAAGTAAATCGGTCGCACATGCGCTGGAAAAATTAACCGGGGACCAACCATACGTGGGCAAATCAAATTCTGCCCTCTGGGGGGAATAATAATAAACGTCTGTGCACTTGCGCATTTAGAGCTGATAACATTTTTCTTTTAATTTAAACAGATCTGGATCCGCGACGCGACGTTCGCACAAACACAAATTTATACTTGAAAGAGATACAAATCTCGCATCAGGAGGACATATCTCAAATTGCGCACGCACGCGGATTTTTAATTTCCGCAAATAGCCTGCAACACACGAGGGCGTTACAGGGCGCACATGTAAAAGTAGTTCATAACGAATTATTTTTTGCACGTCACTGAATTTAAAGAACTTTCTCAAGATAAATGATCGCAATGGCTATCCGCATCCTGGACGGTTTATCACTTTTATGATTGGTTCATGCGCCCAATGCACTCGTATTCACGCTAATCGCTGTTGGACATAATTCAAAAATTATCTTGTTCCGCGATGGGTTGTAAAATTTTTATGCCAATTTTATACCGTCACATATAGATGGCATAGCCTGAGCGGATAATGAATATGCGCTTTTATCGTAAGACTGTTAATTAGTTCACTTAAAGTGAGAAGTCGTAATGTAAGGAAGGCTGTAAAATTGATGGTGTATCCGTTCCTTTTTTCGATAACCTTATGCAGAAGTGAAGGACAGCCAAATTTAATGATTATTTTGTAAAAGTAGGTATAACCGTAAATTGGAATGCACTAAGTTCATTACGAAATACGTTCACAAGAAGAGCCATATAATGTAAAGACTGGTTTCAGGTTATCTAGAAAAAAAAATTTACTTTTTATGGTTTCATGGAAGACAATGTACGGAGTGTTCAAAAAATAACGACAATTTTTGAATTTCGCGGGCTTTTCTTTTTTTTAACTTGTTGGCACACGTGTATGGGTCGTATGTTTACATTTGCCACTGTTTTCATTGTTTAATTCATTGGTGACAGTCAAAAAGGTTATACGTGTTTTATTTATTTATTTATTGCTAAAAAGATGGATCAGAGAATTTGCATTAAATTTTGCTATAAGAACTGATTAAAGTGCAGTGAAGTTTTGAAAATGTTAAATGTTGCTTGTGGCGATTCTACTATGAGTGAACGGAGAGTTTACAGACGTTTTAAAGAGGGGCGTGAAGACATCGAAGATGACGAGCGTCTTGGACGTACCAGCACATCAATAACCGGTAGCAACGTGGAAAAAGTGGAGAAAATAATTATGGAAGATCGTCGAATTACTATCAGAGAGGTTGCAGAGGATGTTGGTATATCCAACGTCGTTTGCGTGAAGCATTCCGGAAAAAACGCCCGGCATTATGGCAAAAACGTTCATGCACCATGATAATGCACAGTCAAATACTTCCTTGCTTGCTCGTCAATTTTTGGCGAAAAACAAAACTGTAATGCTGCCCCATTCTCCATATTCTCCAGATATGGCTCCATGTGACTTTTTTCTATTTCCAAAAATACTGAAAACCTTGAAGGGTCGTCGTTTTTCGAGTATAGATGAGATCAAAAAGACATCACTGGAGGAGATAAAAGCTATTTCAAAGTACGAGTCCCAGAGCTGTTTCGGAGAGTGGAGAGGGCCCGGGGGGTACCACATACGGGCCGCCGCGAAAGAAATTTCAGGAGCAGGACTAAGCGTTTACGGGCCCATATACAATCTCTCTAGTATATTACACTTTTTCGATCGTGAAACATTTTTTTATATATATAATTAAAACGGAAAAAATTTTCTGTTGATGACTTAGATGACGGGGGCCCTTCTGTAAGCCCGGGCCCGGGGGTTTACCCCCTTCGCCCCCCCCCCCCCCCCCTCGACGACCCTGGGAGTAAGTGTATTATATCTTGTGGGGACTACTTTAAAGGAGATAAAATTGATATAGAAGAATATATAAAAATTTTTATGAAATTCAAAAATTGTCGTTATTTTATATAAAACTGCTTTTTCTATGGTTAAAAACTGTTCCGTCTATTAACATCTTCAAAATCCTAGTATTATCCTTTGTTTTATTCAAACGAAAGGTAAACCGAATTATTTGCATTTTCCATAAAATTGTATTATAGTTTTGGGTCTGACGGAAGATTTACGCACATTCCATTAATAAATAAAAGTATAAATGTAAACCTTACCATGTACTAAAGTGCCTACCTGTCATTTACCTGATGATAAATCCAAGAAAATCAAGTTTAGGGCAAATCATTTGATCACATCAAACTCAGACTAAACGTAAAATTGAGCTAAAATTACAAGTCGACCGCCAAACATCAGCAAAACTATGAATAAGATGCACGAAAAATTAAATCTCGAACTTTAGGTGCAGAAAAAAATCCAAAGGTCCGGATACATTACTGAACTGGAAGGGGGAATTTCCTGGCCGTCACCTTTTACTTTTTCAACTCAAATGCGAATCATAATTTGATTATCACTTGGCACCCCCATTTTTATTTAAGCTTGGTCAAAGCCCCTGATTACTTATTTAATTCGCTAACGCATCGAACCAAAGTGGATCTTGGCCGCCGACAGTAGAGAACGTAACTGCTCTTGGTCCTACGAGAATACTTAACTGTAGACAGTTCCTATATCATAGCAAGCCCCACTTTTTTTCAATACATAATGCAGTGGTGAGGAACTTTAACAAAGTCGTAGTACCTCAAAGAGCAAGCAGGAATAAGTATTTTATACAATATGCTAACAGATTGTCAGCTAGAGCTCAACCGTAGACTTCCTAACTGCTCTCACGGAATATTGGAGAGTTAAAAATCGTCGCTTTTGATATTTCAAAGGCTTTTGATTTGCCATGCTAGCCTGCTGGCCAAACTTCAAGTATGTGGTCTCAATTCTCACCTCTCTAAATGGATTGAGATGTTTTTCTGAGGCCGTTTGATCCATGTAAGAATAGACGGAATTTCATTTGATCCCAACGAAATAAAATTCGGTGTCCCTCAGGGTTCAGTTCTTTCACCAGCCGTATTTCTTCGCTTTGTTAATGATTTCTTATCTCTCACACACAATCATTTATCGTTTCGCCGACGACAGCACCCTTGAATGCGCGTACTCTTTTCATTCTGTAGTGAATTCTGGTGGGAACTACAGAAATCAATCGAGAACGCAATATGGATCATTTAACAACGCTGTATTGGGACGCATTTAATACTGCTGTTTAATATCCTTTAAAAACACCCAGCCCACCTTCAACCTATTTCAGCCAACAGAGTAAATATACCCAATTTATTAGCTGGACCGATCATTAAGATTGAAGATAAGAAATATGTAAGAAATATTTTACTCCATTTAAAAAGTCCCACATCAGGCCTAGACTGGATATAACTTCCTTATTTTAATAGAGGCCAGACATACCGCATTGTCCTCTAAAAGCAAATTTCTCTGAGTGCATTACCTCTCTGGAGCACCGACGAAATGTCGGTTGTCTCTCACCCTTCTATCGCTATTTCCACGGCCCTGTTCGAACAAAATTACTAGTCTGGTTTCTTGTAGACACATCATAACGCCCGAATCTTTTTTGGAATGTCGAACAGTTTCCCATCGTCTTATAACCCCAAACTTTAAAAGAGACTTACACCGACACTTCCCTTGCTCAACCTCTTTACCCATTTCCCTCACTCTTAATTCCTTTCCTACAAAGGCTTTGCTTTAGCATGAAAAAGCATCCCCTGAGCCTTGGCATTATCGCAAAGTTACACAGGAATTACAGCGTTTTTAAAATATCCAAATATATCAGCGGTCAAGGAAGGCCACACAGAATGAATCTAACAAATTTTTCTTGAACTGCTTTAATGCTATTCCTATTAGTGGCTTAAAAAGACGACTAAACTGGAGCAATATATTCTAAAGTAAGTCTGACGAAACTGCAGTAAAGAAGTTTGGTAATGTACGGGTCATCAAATGCCTTAAAACAATTCTTAAAGAATTCCAGAGCAGACTTAGGCCTATTAATAATGGCGTCTTATGGATTCTCGAAAGAGCAACTAGAATTCAACCAGACCCTCAGATCCTTAGTTCTTTTGAGGCTGATAAAGGGTCATGGTAAGCAGATACTTCTGATGCCCGGGCATAGGAAAATTTCCTAGAAGTATTCGAAAACTGGACGTGAAGAAATAGTTTTGCATCACCTAAAAGTTCCATGTCTCATGATCGTAACTGTAGTTTTGAACATGAGCGCTTAGAGAGAGTACCCGGTAAGTATCATCGATATACTCCTAAAGCTAAGAGGCGGACTCTTGAACCTGAATAGGAGAGCGTGGAATAAGGATACATTAGGCCTTTGTTCTTTGTGCAATATGTATGAGGTCAAAAAATACATTTCATTTTGTCGCAGTCTGTCGTATTCTAAAGGAATTCAGGTTGATTTATCTCGGAAGGAGTTCCCCTGATGAAATTTATTTGTATAGTTAGGGGCCGTTCAAGTATTACGTAACGCAGTAAGGGGGGAGGTGGTAACGCGAAACGTTGCGGTGCGTTAAAGTTAAGTAACATAAAGTCTTTGTTAAAATTAAAAGTCCTTACTCTTAACTCGTGACTTATGGCTCAGTTTATATAGTATATTTACACTACACATATTTTTTTACATACAAAAAGAGTCGCGTCACTGAGTATACAGAATATACAGGGGAGGGGGGGACCAATTTACTCCAATTTAGAAAAGAAGTGATGTAATTTTTGGTTTAGAATAATACTAACTACATTTTTTTCCAAAATTTCGATTTTTAGTGGGTAATACTGTTAAGTACTTCTGTTATTTAACAACAACACAAGTTCGGTGATTTATAGAACTTTTTATATGACTTTTTTATTATTACGTATGTTGCTACTTATGTTTTGAGATATAGCAACACCAGTGCGAATATGTCAAATCTGACATTGTCATCGTAAAGTTTGACATTTTTAATGGTAATCGTACTCAGAACGTTTTGTCATACGAGTGATAGTTGGGTTGTTTACAGGTGTACTTAAAACATTCAGCTTGGTCCAAAATTGGAATTAAATCGTGAACATTTTCGTGGAATGATTTTCTATGACTTTCGACGTGGATTAAATCAACAACAGTGTGCCGATCAATTTTGGTAATAAAGCACCATCTCGAACCACCTGGTTTTCCGAATTCAATCCTGGTCGCACTTCGCTACAGAACGAACTTTGTGAAGGTCGTCCTAAATCGGTTGTTGTGCCAGAAAAAATCGATGATGTGCGTTAACTGATAATGCAAGATCGTCATGTGACATACCGTGAGATTGAGGCATGCTTGGGCGTTAGTTCCGCTCGCATCCATTCAATATTGCATGAACATTTCGCTGTCAAAATAATTTGTTTCTGTTGGATACCGCATAATTTGACAATCGATCAAAAACAGGCTCGTACCGATTGGTGCTTCAAAAGACGTCTATAATATATGAACCCAAAACTAAGCAACAATCGACTGTATGGATTTTTTAAGACGAGCCAAATCCAACAAAATTTTTTCGTGTACGAAGCACTTCGAAACAAATGGTCGACTGTTTTTTCGGAATAATCGGGCATTTCGCCACCGTGCCATTACTGCAACGTAGAACAGTCATTTCTGAATGGTACACCACCTTTTGTTTGCCAGAAGTGTTAGAAAAAATAATTGAAACCAATAGTAGAAGACGAATCATTCTCCAGCCCGACAATGCAAGCTCTCACACATCGGATCAAGCAAGTGAATTGTTGGACATTCAAAACATCGAATTGTTGCGTCAACCGCTGTACAGTCCTGATTTGGCATCCAGTGATTTCTTCTTATTCCCGTAGATCAAAAATAAAATGAGAGGTCAACGTTTTTCGACGTCTGAAGAAGCGGTTGATGCGTTCAAATCACATGTTTTGGAGGTACCTCAATCGGAGTGGGAAAAGTGCTTCGAAAATTGGTTGAAACGCATGCAAAAGTGTATTGATCTTCATGAAGAATATTTTGAAAAACAATAAAGCCATTTTCGATTATAAATATTTAATTTTACTTGTCTATCTCAAAACGTAAGCAGCAACCCTCGTATTATGTTTTTTTTTTTTTTTGATTTCTGTAAAATCGCTTTTTTGCAGTTATGGTACGATGTACTTTTTTTTGAAATTCTTTCAATAATAATGTGAATCAATATCTCTTAGCTCTCGACGTCCAAAATAGAATTAATTATCTCAATTACTTAAATAATGAAATCTATTCAAAACCTTTAAATTACCACAAATACTTGATATTATTGCTATCCATTCAAAATTAAGAGGAAAAGCCATTTCATTTAACTAATGGAAAATACGAAAAAACACAAAATGGACCACATTACATCCATTTCCATTCAATATCACGCTCTAAACTTACTTATTTCCTCCCACTAATTGGAAATGCTGGTATTTCGTGAGTATCATTAATAAAAACTATTTACTTACAGCTGCACCAGAGCGAAGCTTGTGATACCGATTCCCACTTACCTGAAATTGAAAAAAAAAAACATTTTACTGACATGATTGCAAATTCAGATGAAACGAGATAAGCAAATATTGTTGAAAAAAAATTTAAAACTTGCACACATTCAACAATTTTGCAAATTGCTCCCATGCAAATTAAAAGAGAAAAATTGAACATGAAGGTGCATGGCGAGTAATTCAACCAACGTCGACAGTATTTGCAAACGATGACGATGACTGAAAAAATTCTTTTAATTTAAAACAAAAAAAAATACAAAATAAAACGTGTGTGCAAATAAAGTAAATGTTCGAAGGACGGAATGCAAATATTGTTCCAGTCATTAATGTAAGAAAAATTCCCAAACATTTTTCAAGTCCAGGAACCCGAAAAATGAGCGCTTTTTTGTTTTTGATTCATTAATTTGTCATCTAAAGTGACGTCGTCGCTGACTTCAGCAAGTTCCCAGTGAGTGTACTATTATGCGATCGCGACGGCAGCTTGCGGTGATGAAATAAATCTTGATAGTGTAGGCGGGTGAACTAGAGAAATGTCAATACGAACCTGGCATTAGATACAAAAAAAAATAATTAATTAAATCGCGTATGCAAATGCCAGAATTATAAAAAAAAGACAAAGAAAAAGTAACAGGTCTATCGCAGCAGGTTTATGGGGAACTAAAGCCAATAAAGCCAAAGATTTTGACTGAAAATTTTTATAAATTTCGTGTTTTCTATAATTTTGGAATTTCTTTTTGGCGGAACAATTTAATTTGGAATATCTCGAGAATAGGAGGTCAACAGCTTTACAGAGATTTCGATAAGAACAGGAAATATTTGTCAAAATTTTGATTATGATGACAAGTATTGCCGATGAGTGGGCATTAAATATCAAGAATCACTTTAGTTCGCATCCAAATCGGTAGAATTTTAGCAAATTAATATTCTTTTACTGCGCCAAAACATTGTTGGATGCTATCGGATCTATCAATTTCTAAAACCTTACCAGAAATACAATAGCCGTTGAAAAGAATAAAAAAGTAATAACATTTCAACAAATCTTTTGAGCGCGCGTCTCCGTTTTGAGCATGCGTAGCACATCTATTCAGAATATCTGAGGCTAAGAATTCAAGTGTGAAAATTGAATTTTTCGCTTATTTTTCTAGGTTCCTAAAAATTAATGCCATAATATATAACAGATCTCTGAAAGCGTCCATTCTATTAGGGTTTTCATCCTGAAATGACAAAGGTTTTTCACAGTTTTCAAACAATTTCCAAATGCTACAGTGATGTCAACATTTTTCACAGTTTTTACTGTTTTTCCTTCAAATTGTTGCTTGTTTATTTATTTATTTTATTTACATATTCGTCAAATAGCTGACTATTTACAGAGTAAGAACGGATACAAGTTTCCGGAAAAGATTAGATTAAATTTAAATTTATTTAAGGTATAAATATTCATTTCATTTAATATACCTTAATTACTGGCTGTTATGAAAAAAAAGAGAAAAAAAAGCAAAATAACCTTAACCAAGCTGAATTTAAGTTCTAGATACGAGACATTGAAATTATAGACTCACGCATACCATATTTAGTGCGGTGATAAGAAATATGAATAAAATTCCGAGTCCTCAAGGAAAGAGACGGAACCGAGCCACCTCCAGTCTCCAAAGCAAGGAGCATAAGCCGATCAGCGTATGGAGACTTACGGAAAAGAGCGGCCCAGGGTAGGCCACGAAGAGCGATTTTCACAAACATGCTCTGAACAGTCAATGTGAACCGCATAGAAAGAAGACCAAATTTGACTGGTATACTATCGGATTGGTCATACAAAATTTCAATAAAGGAGCTTTGTTACATACGGGTCGTCAAACTCCTTAAAAGATCATCCTTTCACGAAGCCCAGAGTTGCATTAGCCATACTGGCAACAATGTCAATATGATCTTCGAACGAAAATTTTGTAATAAGCATGACACACAAAACTCTGGTTTTGTCAAGTTTACTCAATGAAATGCACTTTTCAGTATTCAGAGGAATAGAATGTAAAAGAGCACATTCACTGTTGTTTGAGACAACTCGGAAAATATTGCCATCGTCAGCATAACAGAAAATTCTCGAGTCAGTTCAGCATTAATACAGATTATCAAAATCAACGGTGCTAAATGGCTACCCTGAGGCATGCCTAAGGAATTATTATTTTCGTCAAAAAGTGCACTACGGATAAGTTGGCATATACGCATAAGTTGGAGAAGTTCAATAAGGTGTTTGTGGGTAGACTTACACTTCTTAAAACCATACTGGAAAGAGCCGTTCGAAGAGTAGTTCGCAGATCATGACTACAACAATTTTAACAATATTTCTTGTTGTGCCCAATATTCAGTTTTACCTCCCAACATTTATTGATTTAACAAAATTTCATCAAGGTACCGACTACTACAGTGTGTAGGATAAACAGTAAAATATATAGTTACAAAATCAAAAAACAAGAAAAAAATTATAAACATGTTAATTAAAGTATATAATATAATTTGCCCAAAAGACAACCCTATGATGCGTTAGGATGGCTTTGACTGGACGGGAATTAGGGTACGGGGAATAAGGGTACATGAATGTCATGAACAGCCCAGAGATGGAGTGAATTTTCTTTAATTTTTTTAATTTTAAAAACTCAGGAGAGACCAATACTGGAACCCTGGAACCATGGCCTGCTGAACGTGCTACTAATCCATCGATCTAACTCCGTCTCAAAAAGCTGACTCCTTACATGATTTCGCGAAAGATAAAAATTAATGCGATCAAAAGAGGAGTTAAAAAGTCGCGACAACGATGTAACCGAATTATTCACTTCATGAGTAGTGTGATGAAAAGATACCTGAAACATGCCGTGATTCCTCAGTGTCGGAACTGATATGTATATTAAAATATGCTACAAGGAGAGTCTAAGGCCACCGCATGCAGTCAGAAGCAAAAACGACCCTGGAAGTATCCAAATGCAATAGTCTAAGAATATCGGCATAAGCTGATAAAATAAGGGAGTCATTTCAAGAAAGGCCGCGAAAAGCGAACCTGTTAAACAGCTTCGACCTATATGTGTCGCATAGTTGGGCGATCAGACTGGAGAACATATTCCAGAATAGGCCTGGCAAAAGAAGCTTCGTACTTTTCGAAATCAACATTCATATTAGCCCTGTTGACTATGGCATTCAAAAAAAATCCTCGAAAGTAAAATGGGATCCAAGCATACGCTCAGAACCTCAGCCTTTGTAAGTCTATTTAAAATTTAATAGTAAAATTTAATGGAGATTGTGATGTTTTTCGGGAGAAAGACATAGATAAGCATTTACCAATATATAGAAGAAGGTGGTTAATGGAACATCGGTTTTAAAAGGCGTCCTAGTCAAAATTTAAAAGTAGGCAATCTTAATTGACTAACACAGTGCGGAATATCTTCGCGTTGTCAGCGTATCGAAGAATATTCGAGTGCGAAGGAACCCTAGATACATCATTGATATAAATTACGAATAGCAATGGTCCAACTTGGGAGCGCTATGGTACCCCCGGAAAGGTTGAAAAGAATATTAGAAAGAGCTCCACGTGAAGATACCGGCTGAATGCAATCAGATAAGTCGAATGTATCCAATTAGTAATGATTTATTCTGTGGAATGTTTTACTGATGTCGGGACAGAGAAACAAATATTTTAAAATTGTAGTAAATTGGTTGTATTTGATTTACCTCTTATGCTACAGGGCTGCAAGAAAAGCTTGCAGTAGAAGTCACCAGATGAAACACAGAGAAGTAACAAAAACAACACTTGTCAGCACCTTTTTCTTCTGAAGACTTACAAGGCTTTCGAAAATAGCGCCTTTTACGTTTTTAAAAATGTGTTAATTCTACGAAAAGTGACTTGCATAATTTTTACTGATTTTCCATCAAATTGTTATGAAATTCGTATGTCTCATATTTATATAAAAGTCATATAATAAAATTTATAAAGATGCTAAAATTTGCACTTTTGAA
Source organism: Leptarthrus brevirostris (assembly GCA_964036015.1). Lineage (NCBI taxonomy): Eukaryota > Metazoa > Arthropoda > Insecta > Diptera > Asilidae > Leptarthrus > Leptarthrus brevirostris. The sequence continues at coordinate 17,459,974 of OZ038373.1, forward strand.
CGCGGCTCTTCATTTGCCGTGACAACAAGATTACGTACCGAGCATGCACGCTTTAAAAACAAACTGCGTAACAACAAAAAACCCAACATCTGTTACCCGTCAGATACCTCATGGTTCAAGATTCTATCCTTTGTTATTTTCTATTCAATTTATTTATTTGTTTGCCTTTAATTAGTGAGCACCATATTTATGCTAATAAGTGCTTAAAGTACATGAAACTTTTTACACACTTCTCACAGATTTCAATTATTATTGTTACTGGCGAAAAAAGTTTAGGCATTTTTTATACAAAAAGTAGTTTCGCGTCAAAGCTGTTAATGTTGCTTTCAAAATATAAGAATTTTATGGGTTTCTAAGTAATTAGGAAAATAAACTTGAAATAGTCGCGAAATTGGAGAATAAAAGGGAGTGTGGGAGGGTACTTTTTCTAAAGCCTAAGGGACAACCTTTTGATGCGTTAGCATGGTTTTGGCCGGAAGGGAATTAGGGTAAGGGAAGTTAGTAAACTTAAGTCTTGTTTTTGCATTGCTGCGTTCTAGACAACAGCCCAGATACGGAGTGGATTATTTTAATTTCTTAATAAAAGCTCACGTTCAAAGTTGAAATTCGCAGTTGAATTATCGCACAACTTGGAGCTAGACTTTCCACTATAAATGGAAGACATTATTATCAAAACCGATTTCGATTTAATACCAGCATAAATAATTCCGTACATGCAAAACGATGCAAATTGATCTATACCACGACCTGATCCATAAATATTTATTTAATTACCAGGTCCATTTACAAAAAAGCTTTCGATTCCTAGGAAAAACACAAACAAATTTCATTTACAAACATTTGAGATGACCACAAAATAATTTATAACTTCATAACCCTATGATCCAGCAATTAAAGTATCGAGAAATAAAAAACGCCGCGGGCACAATCGCGGGCCTGTAAATTAAACGAATTCGGAATGATCCATTAAAGTCACTGGGGACAGAAATACCACTATGATTGCAATAAATCACAGAATCTGCAGCTTAATTAAAAGGCACCTAGTAGATGATGTGGGCAGTGACGGGGGTATATGCCGTGAACCATACCACTATACCGGACACAGTCCGATATTCTACCAAGAAATAATCAAGATTCGTGTGAGGTTCATTAGTTTGGACGCGCTCCAAAGCATCAATCGAAAGGTAAACTGCTTCTTAAATTAGCATAATTTTGCGATTAGTCCTCGTGGCAGCAAAAGTGTTATTATAGCACAGGTAAACTACACTATACAGCCCCAACATAAGCAGTACCTATGTGTACTTAGGATTTCGTAACCGGCGAAAATGCAGCAATCAGCGTTGACAGCTGCAATCTGATCTGGGAGGTTAGGCACACGAGTTTAAGCCTAAGCAAATCGTGTTTTCAGCGTTTTATGCTATTTACGCGGGGCTAAATGGTTGACTCTTTGCTCCGTGGTCTCGTGTGAGGAGGAGGAAATCACAAAACAAATGTTCGTCCATTAATTAACTTCAAATGTTATTAATTAGCTGAACCCGCCCACTATCAGATGTCAGCATCCAGTCTAGCTTTACTTTGTGGTGGTCAAGGGAATATGGGAATTACTTTCGACATCTAATCGTGCGTATTTTGATTTCTCCTTGTATTTAGCCAAAAGCGCTCAAACAAATGACAGACGAGCTACATTCGGATATCCCATGAAGAGCAACAACAACAAAAAATCTCCTAAAATGGGTAAATATCAGTGATTTTTGGTTGAATTAAAATGGATTGCGGAAGCTCTAAGCGCTTTCATTAAGTAAATTGACGGGTACCGTCGAGGTGATATAAACAACTTTCCACAATTATTTATGTTATGGTTTTGGTGGTTTTCATAAAATCTTAGCGGAAGAGGTTGGTCAGTTTAATGATTATGTACGGATGATAGGGAAATTATATAAGATTGCTTTAACATTCTGGAAGAGATACTAATCGATTTTTGTTAGAAGATGTTAAAGCGTTTAGAAACTAAGGTATTAATTACAGATACCTATTGAAATGCTTAGAAATATTGTCAATACTTTATTAGATAATATTTAAGAGAAGTTCTTAATTTATTTATTTATTTAACAACAGCTTCGCCAAAACTGGCTACTAAGAAAATTACAAATGAACCAAGAAGACTACAAAATTAATACAAATCATTAAACTAATTTATTCAATAAGTATCCTCAGATGGCACTTCAGTTGTCGCCTACAACAACCCAGCTCGATATAGGCAGCGTAGTCATTATAGAGACGGGACATACGTACGTACGATGAAAGGGAACATGCAGAAAGTTGAAATACCTAAGGGACCGGGCTGGAATGGAAATGCCTGTATCATTCAGCAGTTCAGAGGAGTTGATCGTCCCCTGCAATAAATCATGCATAAGAGTGATCTTATATATTCGGCGTCTCTTTACAAGGGAATCAAGAGAAATCAGTCCGAGCCTAGCATGATATGATGGGAGGGATAAAGTATCACGCCAAGGAAGGTCGCGGAGAGCGAACCTAAGAAATCTACGCTGAACAGCCTCAATCCGGTTGATGTGGACAGCGAAATAGGGATCCCAAACCGGGCAAACGTATTCCAGAATGGATCTAACGAATGTGCAAAAGAGGAGCCTAGTTAGATAGGGATCGTCAAGTTCCCTGGACCAACTTTTCACAAAACCCAACCCAACCCTACTCGTCACGAAGACAATGTGATCCTCAAAGGATAGGCGGGAATTAAGAACAACCCCTAAATCTTTGACCCTATGTAGCCTACTCAAGACACTGCCGTCCAAAGAGTAGTCGAAGAGAACGGGACAGTTTCTGCGGGTAAAGGTCATTATGGTACATTTGTTTATATTAAGAGGGAGACGGTTACTAGAGCACCAGTCGTGAAAAACGTATATGTCGGAGCTCAACAGCACAACAGCACAATCGTCGTCGCGAGAGACGACACGGAATATTTTGGCGTCATCTGCATAACACAAAATCTTGGAGCTAGAAAGGAGCACCGAGACGTCATTAATAAAAATAATAAAAAGAAGTGTGCCAAGAATGCTGCCCTGAGGCACCCCAGAAGAAACAAAGAATTCATTCGATAGGGCACCACGAAACAAGACACGTTGGGTGCGCCCAGAGAGTTAAGTGGACAACCAGTTAACAAAAAGCGGTGGAAACCCGAGCAAACGAAATTTATGAACAAGAATCCCATGATCGATTCTGCCGAAGGCCTTACTAAAAAAATCAGTGAAAATGCAATAAACCTGTAAGCCAGACTCAATCAGAGGCAAGCAGTGATGCACGAATTCGAGTAAGTTGGTGGTGGTAGATTAACCCTTAATGAAGCCATGCTGAAAAGAGCCTAAAAAGGTTTTACAATGAAAACGGAGCACATCACTGGTTAAGGCCTCGAACGCCTTCGCAACATGACACAAGTTGGCGATGGGTCTGTAATTGGAGATGTTGGACTTGTCACCCTTTTTGTGAAGGGGAATAATCACAGAATCTTTTCAGAGACTGGGGAAACGGCCACAAGACAGAGACAGTTTAAACAAATGACAAAGAATAGGGGATAATATTCCTTGATAAGTTTGTTTCAGCAACTAGTAAACAGTATCAATGTTTTCCTTTTCAAGTAAAAATTAACATTCATGATAACTTGCGAAAACTTCGGAAACCACCACTAAACCTGAAACCGCTTTGACTTTCGACCGCCGGTACTACCTACCTTTGCATATATGAACGGCTGAATGCAGGGTGGCGTACCATTCTTTAAATTTGCGAGTTTATACAATTAGTCGAAAATTATAATTTTAGGCTGTCTTGAATTGAAATGGTAGAAGTCGAGTATAAAATTAGCCAACGAAGTCACGGTAGGATAACGACTTTGATGAATCAAACGACAAAAATCAAAACTTTATTTTGTATATTTTTCATATTATACTATAATGGAAAAGTTTTAACCGCATGTCTATTGACTGAACACTTTCAAAAGCATTTCCAACAATTTGTATTAAAAGAGGTTTAGGGTAACACTAGAAATACTATTTGGGTCTATTTTAACTGAGGTTTAGTAGCCAATTTGCGAAAGACCGAAATAGTTCACAAGGTTCACATGGTTCACAATTAGAAAAAGAATCAAATCTTTAAACCACCCAGACTTGGCGGCAACGGAAACGGAGTTGGATCAATTTGTTGAGCGGCACGACCACCATGCCATGGGTTCCGGGGGTTCGAGACCAGGTCTCCCCGTGGGTTTTTATTAAGAAATTAAAATAATCCACTCCGTCTCTGGGCTGTTGTTTAGCTCGCAGGAAGGCAAAAACAAGATATTCAAGTTTTCTCACCTCCCTTATCCTAATTTCCTTCCGGCCAAAACCATGCTAACGCATCAAAGGGTTGTCCATCGTATAAAAAAAACACTTTAAAGGTAAAGACCCAAGTAAAATATTTCGGTATAAATCTTGATCTCAAACTAAATTGTGGTATCAACATTAGGGAGCGCGTAAGGAGGGCTTCGAGAAAGTTTTATGCCTGCCAGAAAAGAAAGAAATGAGGAATTAGTTCACCGGACGTATACATCGATAGTGAAAGGAACAATCACCTTAAGAAGCTCCTCAAAGTCACAAATGTGCCTGCTTGGGCATCTCAGGGGCGGTAGGTACAACGCCAGTATAGCTCCATGTAATGCCATTAGATTGAAGGAATTCAATAGTTAGAAAACTTCAGACTATGGCCAGAGCAGTAAGCTAATGACCTCCCTGGGAGTTGATCTGTAGTAGAGCACTGACTATACCATTTCCACAATAAGCTCCGAGAAAGCTTTCTCTACAAGAATACCCAATAAAGGGAGTGGCAAAGTTGTCAGTGACAGGTACACCGATCTTCATGCATGGTTTAAAAATGAAGAATCGGGGTGGGCCGCGGTTTTCTCCGACTGCATCAACATACGAAACTCGTATCAGACGGAAAAGGACTTACAAAGGCGTACTGCAATATTTGTGACACGGTGAAGTCGCAGCTGGTGCGCAAATGTCAAAGCGGTTTACACAAAGTGATTCTCTGCTGGGTACCCGGTCATAGTGATATATCTGGTAAGTTAGAAGATAACTGCATCTTCAATGGCGATAAGTCGCCGGAATCTTCGTCAACACAACACACAAAACAAACACTTCCCCCTTAATAGACTAGAAGAGTTCGCCAGAGTCGAGGTAAAGGTCCGAACTAGGTTCCTCAATAGATACGGATGCTTCAATTAATCACTGCCAAGTCAATGCAGGTGAGGTTTCTGCGAAATGGTATCATAATATACCATATCAAGACCTAGGTGAGGCCGACTGGTTTACTATTCAGTGGCCGCGAAATAAGCTAAGCTGGCGGAATTATTGACTCGACCCAGAAAGCAAAATATTTAGGAGTGAACTTCAATGAACTCCTAAAATTCAGTGCTCATGCCAAAGCTGTTATTACCAAAGCAAATTTCGCCTAGAGCCTGCTCAGCCCAATTATCAATGCCCTTAGTGGACTCAACCAAAACCAAAATTGTGCTGTACAAGCAACTTATTAGACCCGTCATTGCGTATTGTTTCCCTATTTGGCACATCATCTCCCCAACCTACATGCAACGCCTCGGTAATCTCGAGAGGAAAATTCTCCGTACATGCACGGGACTCTACAGAAAGGAGCCTCACAAATATTACTCCAATAGCGAGCTATATGAAGCCGAAAACAGCACTCCTATCACGGAATACCTAGTCCACCTAACGACAAAACAAATGGAAAAGATTCCATTTCATCCCAATTCCCTCATAAACAACTTACCGGACCTTCTCATACCGGAAGATTTCAGATATCTATCACCTGTTTCTCACTTAGCCCGAAAACTCAAACATTCATTTCCACAATGGAAGAGTAACCTTTTATGACACGAAAGGGATTCACTACCGAGGGTAGTTGAAAATCTAAAGCTCACCATTAATTAGGACCCAACTGCCCCTAAGCATTCTCCCAATTCTTAAATCCCTCCCAAATCCTATTCCCACACCCTCACTTAATTGACGGCCTGAGAGTAAAATTGACCTATTTATAAGGTTCGGGCAAAAGTGGCTTAGAAAATGTTCCGCGCAAAAACGAATCGCGTGAAGCTCCGGTCAAAAACGAATCGTAGAAAATTTCCAAGCAAAAACGATTTAACTACAAAAAGCAGTTAAGTAGTTAAGTCGTTTTTGCCCGGAAATTTTCTACGATTCGTTTTTGCCCGGAATCTCACGCGATTCGTTCTTGCACGGAACATTTTCTAAGCCACTTTTGCCCGAACCTTATAAATAGGTCACTTTCACTCTCAGCCCGTCAATTACTAACTCAATAAGAGAACGACAAACCTACGGCCGATGTAGCGCAACAACCGTATCGAAGGAAGACAACCCAACGAGAAGTTCAACAAGAAGACAAACATCGAAGAAGAACAATGAAGGACGACAACAAACCGAACTGAAAGCCGAAGATAAGCCTCTATGTAAAAGGAAAGCAACCGGAATCAAAAAAACATTTGGTTGGTTGGTTAGTCGGGCTGTTTGTTGCTAAGAAGCACCAAGTTCGCTCGGAGGCCATGAATGCCCATTGTGAATGCCCTTAAAAAGAAAAAGCATGGTCAGAACTTAAAACCACCCAGATCTTTATATGAATCTATTTAGGTCCACCATTGCTATCTCAGCTAGGTCGTCCAAATTGTTAAAGAACCTTGCTCCCAAACAGGCGAGTCGTCGTTCTTTTAAAGCCGGACATTCGCAGAGCAGGTGTACTATGGACTCGATTTCTTCTTCATCTCTGCAGCTTCTACAGTACTCATTCGATGGTACGCCGAGTCTAATGGTGACACCGACAAGTGTTCGAATGCGCTTTCTATCGAAGGATAAGAGATTTGAAGTTCTGCTCTGATTCAGCTCCGGCCAGATACTTCGTATTGTGAAGCATTAATTGCTTTTTCCACCGTTCCGTAGTCGTGTTTAAGTAATGTATATCAATTTGACTTTTCGCTGCGTTAAGGGGAGGGTGTACCCTTTCCAATGGCATGTATATGTCTGTATTTGACCCATTTTTGGCCAGTTCGTCGGCAAACATTTTAAAAACATTGTTTTAAAAAACGCGCGGTACGCACTTGACTTGACATTAATTTCAAAATTATTATACAAGATGGATGCAAAAAAGAAAAAAATTAAGTGATCGCGAAATACCGCAAATCGCATTATGGAGCAAGACAGAAATCAGGTATGCCATGTTATACGGATTTTGACGTGGGCTAAACCCGGTTTTAAGACAGGAAGAATTTAAAGTTGCTTATGCTGAACACTGTCCCACCTTAACAACAATTTCTAAATGGCATAAGAGGTTTCAGACAGAATATTTCTCCGTACAGGACAATTCTCGAGAAACCAAATGTAAACGCTGAGAAGAAAAAAATAATTGACGAGGATTGCCGAGTTATATAGAAGGTAATAGCATAGCGACTGGGTACAAATGCCAATGTCAAACATTTTACGATATCATCAACAACAAAAGTGAGAAACAAAAATTCTCAAAAACTTTTTGAAATTTTCTTAAAGGTCGTCAAAAGGAAGAACTACAAAGGTAGTTCCTATATCACGATAATGCACCAGCTCATCACGCAAAAAAACATAAGTTTTCATGGCACTCTCTGGGATTAATGAAATAAACCTAGTTACTTCTGGCTCTTCCCAAAACTAAATATAAATAATAAAGGCAGTAAAAAACTAATGAATAATAGACGTTTGGAATTTTTGTGAAATAAACAATTTTTTTTTTAAGTTGATGCAGGCGTTTCTTAGGAATCCGGCCTCTTTTCGACTTTTATCCAAATTTTTAACAATGATTTTTTATATTTCGTATATGAGAATGGAAGTGTCTATTTACCACCCTCAAATTGCCGTGTAATTGCCGTTTACACGGAAATACACGAAACTACACGATAAGTGGAAATAGTAATATTACTAGTAATAGTTTATCACAGATACAAACATGGCGGGGCGGGGATGGGGGTGGGGGGGTGGGGGGAGGGGGCAACAGCCCTAAGTTAATAAAGCAACTAAAAAGCTGATTAATACACCTCTTCCTCGCAGAAAGTCTAATAAAAATGTGACGTACTTTCCGTGTATTTCTGTGTACACGCAAATTACACGGCAATTTGAGAGTTGTAAATAGCCACTGCCTATGAGAATAGCCTTAATTTTGCGTACTATTCAAATTCCTTGACTGACCCTCAGGAGGAAATGGCTGTACTTAATCAGAAACGCATGATTAGCTAAATAGCTAGATAAACCTGGCACCCCTACCTTGTAGCTTATATTATCTTGTTTTCATGTACAAATTTGCCTTATTAGAACCAAACTAGAATAAAATTTTCGAAATTGGGCATAGACAAGACGCGTTCGATAGTCAAGAGCAAGCTTATGAGCAATTAGAACATCATTTTGAATATAAGCACCACCAATCATCGATACAATCGTAATTGCTATTTAATTCTACATGCATAGTCAATGTACCAATGAGAGTGGTAGGATGTGCCCAAAGGCTAGGGGACAACCCTTTGAAGTGTTAGCATGGCTTTGGCCGGAAGGTAATTGGGTAAACTTGAATGCCTTATTTTTTACATTGCTGACATAGAGAATAGCACAGAGACGGAGTAGATTTTATTAAAATTCACTTTTAAAGACCCACGAGGAGTCTCGAACCCGGGAACTATCTGGTCGTGCCGTCGTATTTTTTTACTCACGAAATATTCGTGTGCTGCTGTCTGTCCCTTTATTCTGCAAAACTGATTTCAGTTTCAATGTAAAATCTCATGATCCTTTTTTGGTCCTTTACATACAGTCGACTCTCGTTAATTCAAACCTGAGAAACCAGAAACTTTGCGGCAAGTGAAGGATGGCTTACAAATTTCAAGAATATAAATTGAGTTGTGTTCAAAAAAGTTTGTGCGGAAAGTGGAAGTGTTGATGATGCAGTTTGCTTAGATTGGCACGGCAAGTTGAAGACTTTGATAGAAAACTATGATGTCCGAGACATTTTTAATACTGATGAAACCGGCCTCTTTTTCAAATTTTTACCTGACAAAACTCTTACTTTTAAAGATGAAAAATGTCATGGGGGAAAACATAGTAAAGAGAGATGGACAGTTTTACTTGCAGCAAATATGGACGGATCGGAAAAATTGAAGCCCTTAGTGATTGGAGTGAAATCGATCCTACTGCACATCGCGCCAACAAAAAAGCTTGGATGACCACAGAACTTTTTTACGATTGGCTTTTAACAGTTAACGTGGAGATGAAACGACAAAAGCGGAAAATTCTACTCTTTTTAGACAATTGCACTGTCCACAACAGTCCTCCTACATTGTCCAATGTAAAACTCTACTTCTTTCCGCCGAATACCACTTCCAAATTGCCACCATTGGACCAAGGCATCATCCATAATTTTAAGACGTTCTATCGCAAAGAAATTGTTAAGCTCGTTTTAGAATCTCTCGAAAATCAGCTAACTGCGAATATCACGGTCCTGACGGCTATTTTACTGATTGACAAGGTATGGAGAGTTGTAACACCACTAACGATTTTCAACTGCTTCAAAAAATCCGGTTTCATAAAAGAAAATCAGCCTTTAATTACAGAAGATGAAGAAGCAGAAATAGCACCACTGCTTGACATCAGCGGTATGAGTTTTTATGACTTTGTTCAGGTGGATGAAGATGTTAATGTCTCGGGTTCTCTAACCGATGGCGAAATTTTATCTGCTACAGATAGAAATGAAAAAAGCAACGATGAGGATGATACATCAGAGTCTTTGGCAGAGGTGTCAGTAAAGGAAGCAAGAGCCTCATTCGACACATTACAAAGCTTCCGTCTACAAAACGACACTGATGAAACAGCATTTCAGGCACTATTTCTGATAAAAAAAAGTTATTGATCAGTCTCAGCAATGTGCTTTGAAGCAAACTAACATTACAGACTTCTTCCGAAAGACTAATATTTAATTCACATTATGTATATTCTTGTATGTACCTCTAACCTTTTGATTTTGGTAAAAAATTAGCAGTTAACAAATAATAATTGATTATTACTCAATAATTCGAACTTTCATAATTTTTCTCTCGAAAATTTCGAACCATTTGATATTTCAAACTCTCGAAAATTCGTAATATTTTAGAAGTCCCTCGAGTTTCGAATTAACGAGATTCGACTGTATATAGAAAACACCATCTTCTTCAGTTCACTACATAAAATCACCTCTACAATCTTTTTACCCTACCCCTTTCTCTAATTTTCCTCACTACTACAGTTTTATCGTAGAGTATTTTCTAGGGTTTCGCAAAAGCATAAACTTAATTCATTACACAGGTCTACAAATACCGGGGTCATGTCAGTTGTTGGAAAGCTAAGGGTGCAAATTAATGCAAATGCTTAATGCAAATCCTAATGACGTCGAAGGAATATATTTCGTAACTTCTAATAGCCATAACTTTGCGAAAAAATAATCGTAATTGATCTCTTAAATTAAAGGGTAAGAGTGGTACTAAATGATGTAACTGGAGAGACAGACCACAAAAAAAACCCTGTACATAACCTCAAATATCTCAAAATACTGACGTGATGGGCCAATTATGACCCCGGATTCGGATTCTACGCAGAAAATTACTTCAGAAATGACCCTTAGCTTTTCAACAACTAAACCATGTTGACCTGTGTTATCGATTTTCATCTCTTATGCAACTGAGAATTTACTGACATTTCTACTATAACAGGTACCTCAAGGATCCAATTTGGGGCCTTAACAATTAAATTTAAACATAAATACTATTCTAATACAAAGTTCGCGTTCGATATACTGAGTTCGGGAAAAAATCTTAGTGAGGCCGTAAGTAAGGTAGAGAACAAATTTCTTCTCTGATTATTTAGCTATTTGTCAGCTGTTTTTAGTTCTTTGTTGTGATAAGTCCCGAGTGATATTTTTAAGTTAATTGAAATCTAAATTGAATCCTTTCCATTAATCCCTCCCGTCGGTGATAGTATTTTATTTATATTTTTATAAAATATTATATAAATAATTTACAAGCCATCAAGCATTAAAAATTCCTTCAGTACATGTCCGTTCAGTTCACATTAGAATTCTACCAGTTAGCACAAACAGAGCCTAGTTTTCAGTAATGTGAAAACTCAAGTGTATATAATGGAAAAGTATTTTATAAAAGATTTATGTAAATTTGTTGAATGCTTTAGTACCTGTTGTATGTTGTAGAAACCTTTTTGGAATACGATCAACTCCCGAAAATCAAAAAAATAATAGTTTCTGAATAAACTGTTTAATCTTATACAGTAATCGAAAAATAGCACTTTCAAATCCCGACTCACCCAAGCCTATAAGTATAATCAACTGTAACGTTCTTCAAGTTTTAACTTCCCCTACATGTCAACCACGTATGAGTAAATAAAATTACTACTATGTTCTACAAAATCAGCGAAGATATTTTTCACTTTTTAATATTCTCATTCCTAACTAGCCTTAACTTCTAATATCATTAAAAAGCGACAGTTAGGTTGCATATAACATTAGTGTTAATTTACAATCATCTAACTTCCTCGAAATAAATGTCTTCCTGAATAGCATTAACTAAGCCACCAGAATAAGAAACCGATAATACCTACTACTACCGTTCCAGCGGCAAACCAGTTCTGTCATAACAAGATGCAAAAATCCGAAAATATATACTCTCGTTAAAGTGAATATTGCTGAATCAATTGAATCCCATAGGAATATATTCTTCATAAATTTCAATCGAACGATTAATTTCAAATTTTCACCGTTTGTATATTTCTTCCCGATTTAGCCTGCCTGAGAATTCACTTCCTTATCGATATATTCTTGCACACACCCACAATTCGTATTTATAAGCGAAAAACCAGTAACCGCGATTAGAGGATACCTGTATGTAAATTGGAAGTCGAAAGAGGGAAATGAACTTTGTGTACTTCTACTTCTTTGAAAGAAGTGAGAAAAGCACTAAACGAACAAAAAAAAAAAAAACATCGTGCACACCGACTGAGAAAGAGCAACAACAGGAACAGCAACAAACTAACAGAAACAGTACGGCAAAAAGAAGTAATAAAATGTGAAGACAACAGAAAAACAACAACAACAACAACGCAAAAATACGAAACAAACCAGAATCCTCTTAACTTCAAGAACTTCTACAAGAATTGTAGCTACATACCTGCCTTGGCCAAGTTATAGGTGTACGGAGAACGTCGTACGTACATATATATATATATAACAGTAAGTGCGCTTAAGAACAGCCTAAGCAAAAGAACAAGAAAGCGAAAATAAATTCAAAATTGTCTATTTCACTCTATACCATCGGTTTTGTCTGATGGCTATAAATTCAACCATTAAAAATTGCAATTTTAGTCATCGTGTATCCAGGTGAGAAAAAATTCAAATCATTTTGTTACCTTAATAAATGTTTTGATGGCGTCAGTTGTTCAGGCGCATGCGTAATCCACTTTGAGTCATACAAAAATTTATATGCAAATTAATTTCACATCAAACAAGACAAATTCATTTAAATTTCAGTAAGGAACCTTCACGAAAATATTCACTATTGCATCACCACGACCACGGCAGCTAATTTATTTCAATTCTAAGACACTGCACTAAACCACCCGGACCGGTGATCACCTTAAACTTGAATCGACCGAATTAATGCATTTGAAAAACGAAAATTTTATAAATTTTGCATAATATGCAAAGATCAGTCAATTTATAAAGCAGCATTAATAATGCAACAGCTGCTTTTCCAGCCAACTTAGCACGAACACTATTTTCACGGTTGGTTCTTTCGCGAGGAATCCCAAGAATTTCTTCTCTTCAGTCAGGTCAGGAACCAGAACTACCGCCAGACTTATACTAGGTAAGAACACTTTAAATCGCTAAAAAAAAAATACGTAAATTCATGAAAGGCTATCGTCATCGCCCCAATACATGAAGGTAACACAGTTATGCATCTAAAAACAAAAAATAAGTGTAATTCGCGGTCTTAGGTGAAAAAAAAACATACGAAAATTTTCGCGAGCACTAGGGGCGAAATGCAAAAAAAAACCCGGAGTAGCAAAAAAATAACAAGAAAATTTTACACGTCTCAATGCAAAAATATGTGCGCACGCAGCTTAAGACGCTTGAGCCGTTCGGTGCGCATACACAAAATGATACTCGCGAACTCAGTTCAACCGGAGCAAAAGTATTTTTTCCGACTTTGCGGTGGAGGAGTCATCGCCTTATTGCGGTTAAGTTTATGCCGACATAAGTTATAGCCACAAAACAGAATGAATACTAGCGACCAAGAAAAGATGGCGCAATTGAGATGGCGATGATGGGTCCAGTTCTGTTGCTGGTTGCTGCTGTTTCTGCAGCCTCACAGAAGAGTCCCAATCTAAACAATCTGCTAGAAGTTCTCTCCTCTCTTCAAGTCTTTGAGATCAAAACAAAAAATAAAAAGAAGTCTTTTAACTTCCATGAGATGATCGTGATCGTGTCTTACCTATACCTGGTCAAGAAAGCCTCCACTTGGGCTGGACTGAGAGACGATCACTCAATTGTCGAAAGCGTCAGCTCCAACAGCGTTAGGGAAATGAACGCGTTATGATCGTTTCGGTTATGCAAACTTTTCTCAGTATGACCACACAATGGAGCAGTTCAGCGCTGCGTAAGCTTAAGAAAGGCTTAAAATAAGAAAAATATCGATCTTGTCAGACCAAGCGAAACCACCGAACATTCTTAAGCTTCTTCGTTTCTACCAAATTTTGCACGAGACGGTTGAGAGCTTTTTTAGTTACTTTTGCTGGCGGACACCGTTAAAATTTCCGCGATCGTAAACGTGTGTGCGGAAGTAGGTACTCGCGGCATTCTAATGAAGATTTCAATGGTTTTTATTTACCTGTTGGTAAAATGGTTTGTTTTCTTTCGAAAAACTATAGAGTTTTTAGACAAATTGTCTAAATGATTAGTTTTGGTTTCTCGTAATTAACTTGAAATTAAATTGTTGATCTCCGATTTGTGCTGGTGAATCATCTGCAAGGCATTTCCTGAGGCGACGTCCACGGTTACCTTAAAAAAAGAAAGATGCTGCATTTTAGAGCCCCGAGTGCTCTTTGGTATGGGTAGCACTGCAGATTTTTCAGAAATGATGTGTATCTGGTTAAAATTCATATATCGACTGGCAAGGATCAGTGTATATCTTAGATTTATCTTATAAAAGCAATAGAGTAATCATTTATCCTAAACTAACCTCACGGCATTCAAGGGTAATGGAAATGTCTGTTATGCACACATCGCCGAATCCTCTCGTTAAGTGTCTCATCGTGCAGGATACGATGGTGGTGTTCGTTTGGAATATACATAACTGTTAGATATTGAATCGAAATCAGTAAGTAGAATCTATAATTTGCATTCCTTTTAGATATTTTAGCGGAAAGAAACACATACCTGTCAGTAGTTATTGGCGGTGTGATTTTGGAGCGTCATCACGCTTATTTCGAAACAACGACTTTAAAATATTCTAATAAATACAAAACTTTAAGAGTACTAATATCCAAAAGATGTTCAAAGTAATAATAATAATAACCAAAAATAATATTAATAAAAGCATGAAGAACTGATCTAATCTGATCCTTGAGATAAATTTCCGACCTATATTAACGGGCTGAGAGTAAAAGTGACCTATTTATAAGGCAAAAGTGGCTTAGAAAATATTCCGCGCAAAAACGAATCGCGTGAAGCTCCGGTTAAAACGAATCGTAGAAAATTTCCGGGCAAAAACGATTTAACTACAAAAAGTAATGCAGTTTAGTAGTTAAATCGTTTTTGCCCGGAAATTTTCTACGATTCGTTTTTGGCCGGAATCTCACCCGATTCGTTCTTGCGCGGAACATTTTCTAAGCCACTTTTGCCCGAACCTTATAAATAGGTCACTTTTACTCTCAGCCCGTCTATTATGCCAGCCGTTTCATTGAAGTAGGTGATCAAAAGGAATTCCTAACATCGAAGGACCAATTTTTCGGCGAAGTATATGCTATGTACATGGCAAACCCTTCGGAGCCGCCTTTTACAGTCTGGTATCCAGAATCGAAGGAAACCTTCAATAAAGTAACTTATTCAACCTACTACATATTGTTTCAGAGGTTGCTAACTAATTGCAAGATTCAAGACTGATGTTAAAGACACGTACAAACAGTGAATTCTGTACTGCAGTTGCTCTTTTCACGAGGAAAATGAAACATGAGGGTCTGGTGATACCATATTTGAACGATACAACAGTTCAGCTCTCAAGAGAAAGCAAATATCACTCTGTCCTACATAAACCCGTTTCGACAACGACAACAATTGCAAGTTAACCTCTAATTTTAGGTAGATTTAGCGAAATATGAAATCATGGATCGCCGCCGGTGGGGTTGGATTGTCATGCCGTTCAAAACTAACATATCACCAAGTATCCTAGAAAAATTGTCCTGATTTTTAAACTGCTTTATCTCCGCGAAAAATGATCGAATCTGCATGAACAACGGAGCATTTGAAAGCTTATTCCCTTTACTTTCAAATTCCTTCACTTGATCTTTTTTATTAATCCCCACCAGGGGTCGTTAAGAAAAAAAGAAATGATTCCTTCATTTTTTATGGATTTTAACAATTCCTATGTGTTCGAAAAATTTGTTTTGATAATTACAAAAAAAACTATTTTAAAGCTGGAACTTTTCTCATTAAAATGCTTTTTCTTTCTCCTATCATTTTTTTTTAAGGAAGATAATCTGATGTCAGCACAAAATAACCATGGGTCGCCGCCAGGGACCCTCATGATGGAAGAGCAACATCTTATCTCTTAATGCACCGATGACTTGCGTCCTCCAAGTGTCTTGAAAAATCTACGGGGCCCCATATGCGATGCGATCACGAGTGCATTTGGGATTACTATAGAAAACGTTTTTGCAGGTGTAAGATAATGGAAGCTTAATATGACCGCATAATATTGGCAATGGCGTCAAATACAGAAGGATCTCAAATTACTGTGAGTTGTTCTATATGCCAATCAACGACATAATCCCAAATAGATTCATTCATAGACTGAGAACCAATTTCCAATGAAGTTGGGTAGTGGGGCAGGACTGGAGGAGGGTGGAGTGGGAGGGGAGGGAAGGGGAGAGGAGGGGTGGGAAGGGAATGGGAGAGAAGGGGTGGGAAGGGAAGGGAAGGGCAGGAGACAGGTGGGGAGGGGAGGGAAGTAGAGGGGAGGTAAGTGGAAGGGGGTGTGGAGAGAGGAGGAGGGGAGTGGTGAGGAGAGGAGGAGGGGAGGGGGTAATATCAACCTTGAACTTGCACAAAAAATGTTGTTGAAATATTTTGTAAAAGACAAATTATAATGTTGGTGTACAAATATTCCTTTGTACAAAAAGTGTTATTATATAGAAATGCTTGGCCAAATTGACACTCTCCCCCGCCCTTCCTTCAAAGAATAAGCCCGCCAATTCCCACATTTCAATAGATTACACAGGTCTACAAAAAGCGGGGTAATGATTGCTGCTGGGCAGCTGTGGGTCAGTTCCGAAGTATTTTTTTGCTGCTTAGAATCCGAATCCAAGGTCAGAATTGGGCCACCACGTCAGGACTTTAAGATATTTGAGGTTATGTACTCAAAAAATGGGTTTTTTTGACTATTTTTAAAGTTATGTACAGGATCCACAAAATTTTTTTGGTCGTTTTTTGTAGTTGTATCATTTAATACTACTCTTACCCTTCAAAATAAGCTATGGAGCGGTCACCTATATCTATTTATATGAAATATGAACTTCAGAATTGAAAATGGTCGCAACTTTGCAAGAAAAAATTCGCAGGTGACCGCTCAATAGCTTATTTTGAAGGGTAAGAGTAGTATCAAATGCTGCAACTAGAAAAAAGTGATCAAACAAATTGTGTGGATCCTCTACATAACCTCAAAAGTAGCCAGAAAACCCATTTTTTAAGTACATAACCTCAAATATCTCAAAATTCTGATGTGATGGCCCAACGTTGACCTCAGGTTCGGATTCTGCGCAGCAATTTACTTCGGAAATAACCCCCAGCTTGCCCAACAGCAGAAGCTTGTAGACCTGTGTTATCGATCGAGCTAATTATTCAAATAGACTTACACAAGCTTATATCTTATTTATATCTTAACCCTTACATGATAGTACACCCCCAAACCCCCTCAGTTCGACTCAGGTCGATAACCCTAACAACATACCCCAAGATCAAGACCATGAGAAAGTTGTAAACTAAAGAAGGTAATTACTCAACTTTCTCTAGGCCAGATTACTCATAGGACCTGTTGAAAAATTCTGGACTCATCAGCCGTACCAAGCTAACTTTACGAATTTTTGGATTATAGCCAACATTGCCAAAACAACTTTAAGAATTTCTCCATCCATTAACCTTAACAAGAAAATGTTACGAATTGCTGGATTAGCCAACAATGTTAAGACCACTTTAGGAAATTCTTCACCTTTATCAAGGCAACTCGAAGAATTTACAAAAACTTTACGTATTCATAAATTCAACAGGCCGGAGTTGGATCAATCGGTTGAGCGGCTCGATCACCAAGCCATGGTTCTAGGGTTCGTCTCCCCGTGAGTTTTTAATAAATTAAAACATCAATGCAAAAACAAGACATTCAAGTTCCCTCATTCCCCTTACCCTAATTACCTTCCAATCGTAGCTATGCTAACGCATCATAGGGTTGTCCTCTGGGCTTTGGCTACATCATAACAGAAAAAAAACAATCTTCAAGGTATTATATCCAGTAAACCACTAACGCACTTCAGCATCACCTTCATTATTGATAGATGACAAAGATTCTCTCTCTCTCTATAGTTCCCGTAACCACCTGTGGGGCATGGGAACATAAAGCAAATTCACTCGATTGGAGACAACGATTGCAAGTGGACCTACAATTTAAAGTGAATTCCGAACCACTGCTATTTTCTCTGTAACCCTCGTGGCTTCTTTATGGTAAACTGCTGTCGGCAGAAAACAACCATGGTTCGCCGCCGGTGGGATTCGAACCTGGTACCTCCGGTGGGTAAGCCGACATGTTATCACTTACTCCACCGATGACTTAGTGACAACGATCAACCCCCAAAAACTCTTCGGAACTATTAAACGTCATGTAGGATATAATATTTTTCTGTTAATATAAAATATTCGCACTTGACAACGGATTTTTAAGCAGAAATGTTTACCATACTCAGAGCAAAAGCCACGCTTAGGTGAAGACTGTTAAGACATATGATATATGCAGACATAAGGATATCTACTCAACAGGGAATACTTGGAAACGATAATTTTGACCAACAAATACCTTGACCTTCTGGGCGTTTATTATACAGTCATTAGCTTCCGTCGACACATCGTTCATAGCGCATTTTCAGAAGACAATTTCAATGACGTAACATGCTTCTCTCTAGTTCCCGTAACCCCTTGTGGGGTAACCCCATGGGGCGGGAGAAAAACTTCACCCAATTCCAGACAACGATTGCAAGTGGACCTAAAACGAATCGCGTGAAGCTCCGGTCAAAAACGAATCGTAGAAAATTTCCGGCAAAAACGATTTAACTACAAAAAGTAATGCAGTTAAGTAGTTAAGTCGTTTTTGCCCGGAAATTTTCTACGATTCGTTTTTGGCCGGAATCTCACGCGATTCGTTCTTGCGCGGAACATTTTCTAAGCCACTTTTGCCCGAACCTTATAAATAGGTCACTTTTACTCTCAGCCCGTCAATTTAAAATGGATTTTGAACCACTGGCATTTGTTCTGTAGCCTCATGGTATTTTTAATCGTAATCAAAAAACAACCATGGGTCGCCGCCGGTGGAATTCGAACGTGGGACCTACGATTGATAGGCCGGCACGTTATCACTTACTCCACCGACGACTTATTTGATTTAGGCTTGTTAAACATTACTTTGAATTCACACATCCACCGTACAATTCCGCAATGGAAATTCGACCTATTCTCATGGAAGTTTCATTCCATAGAAGTTGTGGAATTGTTTGACGATTCCGCACCGGAATTTCCACAGCAGGTACATATTCCGTATAGTACAGTTCAGACTTTTTTAAGTTATACTGAAATTCTGTTGAGGATACTTAGATTTAACGTTCTCGTGGTAGGTACTATTAAAAGTAGTTCTTAACCTCTGAAAAGTACATATCGCTGATAATGCGACAAAATCTCATCAGCGTACCTTACAATGCACTTCTGAACATATTTTTCTAACTAACTAAGAATCAAAGTCGAAGTAAGTAGAAATGGTGAAAAAAAAGATTTAAAATTCGGCGGAAGCCGTGCAATCTACTCCAAGTGCCTTCTTCCATCTGTTTTAATGTCGCAGTAAAAAATCAAAATTCCAAAGTGTTGCAATCCTTGAAAGCTTTCTCTTATAAAAGTCAAGAAAACGAGAAAAAATGAGAAATTGCTACAGAGGATTTTCAAATTATTGTTCTCCTTTCCTTCTAGATTGCGGACAAAGATCTTCTTTCAGACGGTTTTATACTAATGGTGGCAATTTTACTGTTCTAGTTATTATGAGAAATTGTAATTGTGAAAATTGTCTTCTGGAAATATGAGCAGTGGCAGTTTTCTTTTCTTTTCCCAAAGGAAAATAACTTCTTAAAGTCTGAGACAAATTTCATGTCTTCGAAATTCACGAAGGACATTCTATTTATATATATTTGCAGTTATGAAAGTATTCCTTAAAGACCTAGTTCTAATTTTTCGTGACATAATCTTCCAAAGCTAAAACATTTTTTATGTTTTATCCTTTGCATTTAAGACGATAATAAAAACAAAGTCACAAGTGTTCGGTAATTGATTCCTTTGGAGTTTCCCGAAATAGATCTGTTAATCTTTAACTCTTCGAGAATAGTAATCAATCACACAATAGAACTTGAATTTTATACAAAATCATAAAAAGAATTTCTTGCGAACATAAAATCTGATACATGATTTTGCACATATGTACATATACCCTATGTTGTCTACATGAAGGGGATCTGAAGATTCCATGCCAGTCTTAAATCGGATTTAATAATTTATGATTCTTTCATTGCATGTTCCATCAAAGGTTGGAACTTCATCAAAAGCCTTGCAATGTTTTGCATTAAATTATTCAATCAAGTTTCCAACAATCAACCCATAAAAGTTTTCTTTGACTTATTGCCCATGTCTAGTCTGCAGTAGCAAAGAGTGCAATTTATAAAGGTTCATTCCACCCCTTACAGAATACAATTGAAGGTGTTAAATGTAATGAGTTCCATCTCACAAATCGCACACCAAACTATATTACTAATACAATCAACATTGACTAAGAATCAGAACTCTCCTTTTCAACGATTGCTGCTCACAATCCGAGTCAGCATAGGAAACAATTCAGCCATCTGACCACAGAACTTGATCACCTCTTTAACCTTCTTTTGTGCCACACCTTTTGAACTGCCACAGATTAGAATTTCTTGCGGTTAAATAAACAAAAGTAAAATTCAAGTGAAAATAGCAAAAGTGCTTACTCCTGTTTGAAGAGCATCTCATATAAAACAAATTATACACCGAACGGTGAGGTGTAATAATGCTGGCCTCATCATCATTTCATCTTCTGTGCAACCTAAAGATGCGATGCAATGATGAATCTCAAGGGGAAAAAACAACCAACGAAATCAACAAACAAGCCTAGACCGATCTCACGCTTGATGTCAGTTAGTCACAGCGGGCTGCTACTTGTTCAAAATGGAGTATCCACTCTGCACGGTAAGTACTTTACCTTTTCTCTCAAGATCTTTCTGAAAAAAAGAACCCAAAACAAGTACTGAGTCCAAGTTAGAGCAGACTCCGGTACCCAACCAGATAGAATACTATGGATGCAGTGCTAGTGTGATAGAGGTTCGCATCTACTAAGCTCCATTTGCTTGCAGAGTTCAATGCTTTCAATTGATCTAGCTCAGCAGTGACTGGGATGTCTAAGATAGAAACTGTGAATGTTTAGGTTATGGTCTAGTGGTTAGTATGCCATGATGGTGTAAGCATTGCTGTCGGAGCTGATCAAGTGTTGGATTGAATCTGAGCTGGAATAGGGTAGATACTGCACAGCTTCAAGTTCCAGGATTTGAGCAAACTGAGAAAATGTAAAATTAAAGTGAAGGGAAAATGTTTCAAGAATCGATTGCTTCTTCCATAAACGACATTAAATTCTGGACTAACTAAATGGTAGTATAAATCTATCGGCTTGCCTCTTAGAACAAAGCTATCTTTTTATATTCCGGTATAATAAAATATAAATGGACATTTTCTTAAATCTCCTATACTTAACAATGGCTCTAAAAGTAGAGAGAATGTCAGTATAACGTAGATTATCTAAGAAATCGATATTTGATACTTTGTCGTTTAGCCTGTTAGCTAAACCCTTTGAAGCATGGTAGGAGCCCACAATCCCACCTCAACTTCTTTATGTTTTGGTCATCTAATTTATAGTTAACTTATTTAGGTCGGGTTTTTGTATTTTCTTGGTAACTTAGCAATAAAAGATCATAAACTACCGTACGGGCCTTTATTATGTAAAACTGCCCTTTTGAAAATCACGACAGATATTAACGAAGCCCTCGATAATGATCACTTAACTATTATAGTTCTTTTCGAATTCAGTAAAGCATTTGATTCTGTTAATCATTCGAAATTGCTCTCTAAACTAGGACACAGTCATGATTTTTCTTCATCAGCTCTAAGATTAATTAGTAGCTTCCTGTATAACCACAGTCAAGTTGTGAAAGTTCTATCTCAAGTCCAGCAGTTATCTGCAAGGGAGTTCCTCAAGGGTCCATTCTTGGTCCGCTTCTATTTAACTTGTTTATTAACAACTTGACTGATGTTGTCACTAGTTCCTCTAATCACCTATATGCTGACGATGTAGAAATTTACCTTAGTAAACCCGTTGGATTGGTTGAAGACTTTGTATATAGAATCAATGAACGAAGATACGAGTGGTCATTAATAAATGAGTTGTAACTTAACCCGCCCAAGTCAAATTGTTTGGCTGTATACAGAACTAGCATTGCAATAGATGACCTTCCAGCGATTTGGTTAAACAACACTTTCTTGAAGTATGCTGACTCATTAGGAACCTCGGCGTTAAACTTAATTCTAAGTTTACCTGTTTTAGTTATATTTCTGTTTGAGGCAGCTGTGGATCAGCTCGAGTTGTTTGTCAGTAAATCTTCGAATTAAGTTAGCCAAAGCTCTAGTTGTCCCACATTTCACATACGGCAGCCTTGTTTTTAGCATACTTGACTTTGTGTGTGAAAGAAAACTTAAAGTAGCCTATAATGATGTTATACGCTATATATACAAGCTTCCACGCTATGCACATACATCTGCGTATGTGACCTCGCTTCTAGGAACTTCTATTGAAACATAACTGAGTGGTCGTAGACTTGTTTTTTGCGTTATCTTATACATAATAAAGAACCAACATATCTTTGCGAAAACCTACAGTCTCTGCAGTCGACCTCTCACAATATGGCAAGCGTTCCTACTTTGTTCAGGAAATTCGTAAATCTAACTCTTTTCCTGTTAATATTCAGCGTGCGTGCTCTGGCGGGGTCTTCCTTGGTCTGTTGAAGAATTTTGATAGGCTTAATTCTTACAGTACCTTTTCTTTGTCACTTTATTTTTCTTTTCTTTAATAATTGTTACTTCTAACATTATACTTACATAAATATATATGTTCAACAATAACTGCAATAAGTCTCGTCGGGGCTGCTGGGGACCTTTCCGAGAGGCAGTATAGCTTTCGGAAAGGGAGGTCGACGGATCATGCCATCCAGGAGATGGTCGACGCGGCCCGGGCCACCGAATGCGGAAATTATTATTCTCGTCCGGTGTGCCTGCTGGTCACCTTGGATGTACGCAATGCCTTCAATTCGTTAAGATGGGGGGGACGCGCTCAAGGCGTGACAGCGTGACTTCAGGGTCCCTCAGTATCTACTACGGATCGCAAGGATCGCATCCTCACCTTTGAGACGGAGGATGGACATGAAACGAGGGATCTTTCGGCAGGGGCGGCCCAGGGATCCATACTGGGTCCGGACATATGGAATTATACGTATGACGCGATCCTTCGTATGGAGATGCCTGAAGGGTCTTTCCTGGTTGGATATGCTGACGACATCGCGGCGTTATTATCGCTAGAGATGTTGCGACAGCACAAATGAGACTCAACCAGGTATTGCGCCGAGTAAGTTCCTGGCTTCGCGACCACGGACTGGAGTTGGCACTTGCCAAAACCGGGATCGTCCTTCTTACGAAGAAGCGGATTCCGTTGTTGATCGGAATGCGGGTCCC
Organism: Leptarthrus brevirostris; assembly: GCA_964036015.1. Taxonomy (NCBI): domain Eukaryota; kingdom Metazoa; phylum Arthropoda; class Insecta; order Diptera; family Asilidae; genus Leptarthrus; species Leptarthrus brevirostris. The sequence goes on from OZ038373.1 coordinate 17,483,467, forward strand.
CCCCCTGTCGCTTCAAACACCGCCCGCGATCAAATACCTGGGGGTGGGCCTCGGTTGTAGGCTCTCCTTCTCAATGGCCGGGCTGATAAGTGGCTGCGGTAATGATGGCGCTGAGCAGAGTCATGGCTAATATTGGAGGACCCAGACCATGCCAATGGTGCCTGTTGCTCCGCGCCGTTGAGACCATAATGTTTTGGTGACAGTTGGTCCACCGGGAGAAACCCATCTTGAGTGAGGAGGCCGCAAGAGTGGCCCGAGCTAGGTCCATGGCGTGTTGGCAAGAAAGATGGGATGTAGAGCCGCCGGGTCGGTGGACAGCTCGGTTAATTCCTCAGTTGGACACTTGGCTGAACCGTCAGCACGGTGAGGTGGACTACTACCTGACCCAAATGCTAACGGGGCACGGGCATTTCCAGGACTTCCTTCACCGCATAGGGAAGGTGTCCAGCCCATGCTGTCTACACTGCGGCTCTCCATCGGACTTCGCTCTCCACACATTCTCTTAGGGGAGCACCTGTTGGCTTGTGTGCCTTGTCGGAGGCTATTTTATAAGAAGCCACCATGAAGTAATGGTTCCGTGGTAGTCCTCCTGGAGGAGGGAGAGGGGTTTTAGCCGGTATGACTGGCCATTGGCCAGGTTAGTCCGGCACACGGAGGGTCCGGCCCTTTTTTATACACCATGTAATTTTTAGTTCTTAATAGTACAGTGCCAAATAAATTTATCTATCCATCTATTTTTTAAATTCAAAATGGCCGATCCAAAACAGCGGAATCAAGCGGCACAGATTCTGAAAATTTTAAAGTTTTTCAGCAATTTCAATTGCTAAATGATGGAGTTTGTGTTAGTTTGGAGTCAATTTTCGAACTTTTGGAGCTCCTCGTTTACTGCAAAAATGAATACCTTCCGCGTTCCGAATGCTCTTCCCTGAAATGATTCTTTAATTTTTGGGAAGAGTCAGAAATCAACATGGCCACAAATTAGGTGAATAAAGTTATGGGCTTATTTCATTAATTCCCAAGACTGCGATAGATTCGGCCTTGTTAAAGGTAACAAGTGATATTCGCTTTGCTGTTGATAAAAATGAAATTTGCTATCTTTGATTGCTCGATTTTTCCAAAGCATTTGATAGCCTTAATCACAAAAAACTTCTAGAAAAGCTATCGAATAACTTCGGAATCTACCGTGCTGCCATGAGACTTATCTACAGCTTTTTATCAGAACGAACGTAGCAAGTTAAAGTTAATAATGTTCTATCCTCAGCAGCGGCATCCCACAAGGATCTATACTTGGTCCGCTGTTGTTTAGTCGATATATTAACGATCTGCCAACTGTCATTCAAGACTCACACATTCACATGTATGCTGATTATGTTCAGCTCTATATGACTAGAACCGTTGGATTGACCGAAGATTGTGCAAGCAGATTGAACGATGATTTGAATCGTATTTATAGGTGGTCAAGAAACAACGATTTTATAAGACTGGATCAAATGCCATTGGCTCGCCTTTCTAGGTCTAAAAATCTGGGTATTTGGCTCAATGAGAACATGACATGCTGTGATCACATCACAGCTTTATTGGGTAAAGTATATGGTACACTCAGAAGGATAGGTATGTCCCCTTCATTGCTTCCAATTTCAACCCGAATAAGAATAGTTAAAGCACTTATCTTACCTTCTTTTATCTTTGGTAAATCAATCTACCCCTCCATGGATGATGCCTGTTCTCGCAAGCTTAACGTTGCATACAATGACTGCATATGGTTCGTTTTCGGCCTCCGTCGGCATGATCACATGACGGGCTGATAGTAAAAGTGACCTATTTATAAGGTTCGGGCAAAAGTGGCTTAGAAAATGTTCCGCGCAAAAACGAATCGCGCGAAGCTCCGGTCAAAAACGAATCGTAGAAAATTTCCGGGCAAAAACGATTTAACTACAAAAAGTAATGCAGTTAAGTAGTTAAGTCGTTTATACCCAGAAAATTTCTACGATTCGTTTTTGCCCGGAATCTCACGCAATTCGTTCTTGCGCGGAACATTTTCTAAGCCACTTTTGCCCGAATCTTATAAATAGGTCACTTTTACTCTCAGCCCGTCACATATCCCTTTACCGTTCTTCCATACTGGGCTGCTCATTAAATTCATAACTTAGTTTTAGATTACTGTGCTGGCTTCATAAGATAATCAACATAAAGCAGCCTGCGTATCTTTATCTTTCTTACGCTCAGCGAGGCGCTTCGATTTATTGTTGCCGTATTTTAATGTTTTGATTGGTGAGCGTTCCTATTTTGTCCACGTTTTTTCGATTATGGAACTCCCTACCCTTCCGCGCAAATGTTAAATAAATTATCAAATTATTCCGATTTAGAGGCAAAAATTACATATTAACTCACTAGTATTTCTGAAGGAGGGAAAACCTTGTAGGCCTGTGAACTAATGTGTCTAGAAGATTAAGGAGCGAATCATGAAACTCTATTTTCTAAATCCACCTAACTAAAAATTAATGTACCGTGATGAAGTAATTAAGGAAATATTGTAATTCCATAAGTCAGAACAAATGATTACTTCCTGTCCCACTTCCCTACTTCCGCAACGAAAAGATCAATCCTTTTCTATCAGATCACTATGATTATCTACAAGTGGTTATTGCCGCACATCAATTTCAGCCCTGAACTGCTACTTGTGAGACACGAAACCAAACAATCATTAATAATGTACTTTACGAAAGCTACGAAGTTTACGATGCAGCACGTCAAGGCACACTTAAGATAGATTGCTTATCTGTGAAGGTTATCAGTTATCGCATGAAGCAATAAAGTTCAGTGTTAAGGTCGTTACTCGTTGAATTTACTTGCGACGATATAATCTTCTTTACTTGCAAGCCACAGACTTAGCGTCTTTGAATCTTCAAAAAACATGTCACGAACGTCATTGATGCACGGATTTGCAATTTTTCAGGAAGGTTGAAGGTTACGCCAATCTTTATTTCGGGAAATCCGATTAAATTTAGCATTTTCATTTAAAATGTGTCTTTTTATTTCCAGCCAAAAGGTGTACCAACCAACAGAATTGAAGTAATTTTTCGTCATTAAACCCCTAAGTTGACTATACTTGAAATGAATTTCGAGATTTTTCTTTGCCATAGTTTTCTCTATTGCTTCTGACCCAATTGATTTTATAATTTGCAAGAAAACGTTCCTCCCACCAAAACACAGAGCGAGTTAAGTACCCAAAATTCAGCCTTTTGTCTTCGCCATCTGCTTCTACTAATTAGCACAACTTCCAAAAAGTTAAAACAACAACTAAATTTGATGTTTGAATTTGGCTGCATTAAATTAACCTCATTTTTGGGGTCGCCTACATAATATCTGTCCAAGAAGCTCTCATTTGCCGAAATGCCACTGAAAATAACAATTTTGCTCCATTTTCCTTCCAAACAAATATTTGTCCGCAGAAGGCAATACCAATTTCGAGGAAGAACTAGAAACATCTGCGACTCCACGCACGATGAATGAAGCCCTGCTCATACAAGGCCAGCATCGTCACAAGCAATACAATTTGATAATTAATTCGTATTAATTACGACTCTTTACAAATTATTAATTCTGGCCGCTGATAAAAGGATGCAAAATGGATTTTAATTAAAGACCGAGTGCAACCTAATTATTCCAATATTTCGCGAACGCGGGGGTGTGGCGTGAGACATATCACTGTGCTGGAAATTTATGTATGGGAAAATATTTTCAAGTGCAGTAAACTCAAAGCCGAGCAATTTAATCATACGGTGACAGATTTAAGCGAGATAATTAAATCTGAAGAATTTTTCACGCCATTATTTGGTTAATTATGCTGAACGCAAACCTGGAAGTGAAAGCATTTTACATGCAATTTTGCTGAACGAGCGAATATTTGCTCACGGTTTTACGATTTACAGGCAGTTTAATTGCAAAGTAATGAGGTTATAAATATCGGAAAAATATTCACTTTTAACATTAATAACGCATTTTTGTGTCATAAATGTAAAAACTGTGAGAATATTTTATCATTTAGAGCAAACCAATTATGATGATTTTCGCAAATGAAGCTAATTGAGTTTAAGGGAGACGATGTTGGGTCCTGTACGAATCCTTTCAACTACCAGCTAGAGATGGGAACCGAATCGAAAAGTATCGATACTTGCCATCGCAATATATCCACATCTTTCGATACTTAGATACAAATATACCGTTGAAAAAGTATCGATACTCAAAAGTATTAGTATGGTTAAAAAGTTTAAAAGATATATGGTGTGGAAATTGCATATAAATTACAAATATTATCTTATTGCTTTTTTTTGCAAAACAATTTGCAACAACATCGTTGAGAAATATCAAAATGTCGATTTGCTCAGAAGATAAATTGATAAATTTTTACAAATGAAGACGCATCTCAGCCGCTGATTTTATATACCTTTTTAGCAAATGAATAATTTGAAATTTCGGAAGAACTTTTTAGCAGATGAATAAAGCTTTCGAATTTTAATATCAGAAATTTTATTATAAAGTTTCAAAATATGCACAAAACTAGGATTTAATTTTAATTCCTTTTTTCACAGTTGATTTAATGCCAGAAATTTCCCCAGAATATCGTTTAAGTTCCTTTCTAACATTTCGAACTGCCCCCTTCCTTCGAACCAAAGCCTTTTTATATTTATTGCGATGCTTAGCTCGAGGATTCCGAAGTTCCTTTTTCCGATGCGGAGTTAATCCCTTATTCTTCGCCATCTCATACGTTATACCACGTCGTTCAGCCTCATCTTCATCGTTATCATCATTGTCGAAGTCCTCTTCACCAGAGTTACCAGGAATCAATCGCTCATCTTCACTACTAATCTCAGACTCATTTTCACTGTTCTGATCAATATTCTCGTCCAAATGTGTTTTAATTTTTTTCTGTACCGGTTTAGACTTTTGCACAGCATTTAATATGTCCATACCAGAATTAATAGCTTCCAGTAACATTTCCAATTGTTTCTTAACAACCTTTTGATACCTCTCATTTAATTGTTCTAACAGCTGCTTCAACTGCACTAAACGCTTTACTATGGGATGATTTTTTACAGGAACACGCTTCGCCTTCAGGAGTAAATAGAACGAAATGTTTGTACAATAAGTGAGGATTACATTATTTTGCAATTGAGCAAATTCTACAGCCGGCAATTTTAAATCCTTCAAATTAGCATATTCTATAACTGGACTGAGTATGGCTTCACTCTCAAGTAAATATTTCTCGAAGTCCTTAACTAAACCAACAAATTCTGGAGAGTCTTTCTCAAAGAGTTGTATTTTCTCACGAACAGGAAGATCGCTTAAGTCGGATTTAACCTTTTCAATGCTTATGTGTTCTTCAGGTTTGTCCTCAAATTCTTCTGAAAACACATCCAAATTGAAATCAGCTTCATCAAATTGTTTTGCCAATCTCTACTGTATTTCCCTCGCCTCCTCCTCTTCCTGTCGCGCTAGCTCTTCTTCCTTCTCAGTATAGGTGCTATAATCTTGATCAACGAAATCCGTATTGTAAAATGCACCCTTGCGCTTACCCCAAGCTTTGGAATCTGGAATATCATCGTAGCCTTCTTCATCAAAATCACTATTATCCACTATATACATGTGTGCTATAATAATATCTCACCTTCCTTGCCTCCAACCGACAAAATGAAAATACAAAAATACTTATAAAAGTATTGAAAGAATAGTATCGAGGATCGGAAGTATCGGGGGCTGAAAGTACCGATTACAAAACCTCGAGGTATTGAAAGCAAAGTATCGATACCCCGGTATATCGAGACAATATCGCCCATCTCTACTACCAGCTCTGACCTGCGTATGATGATTATAATTATGAATGGGTCATTCCACGCATGATCGTCACACTTTCTGAATCGCACCTCTCCGATTTAATTAAAATTTTGTACATGTTACCGCTAATTAGTTAAGTTCATGGCCGAAATAATTTTGAAAAATATTCGGAAATTTTTGAAATATCGCAGTTTGAATTTTGAAAATAATTTCAATTTTATCCAAATCTCACAAACTTTAAAAATTCGTATCTAAGGCTATATTAATCCCACATACATGAAATACGCTTCGTTTTAAAGAGGAAGCTTTAAAGTATCCAACAAAAATAGGCAGAGAGTAAAGCAAGACGAAAAGGATCAACAGGACATCGTGATATCCTTTATCCTTTAATACCTCGAAAACTGGTATTTTAATTTTCTTTATTTTCATATATGTTTTAGTGCATTATCTGAACTGCACTCAGTAAAAATTTTTTTACTCATCGTTATGAAGTGACAAATTGTAGAAACTTTTTCTATTTTTATACTGAACTGCTGAGCCATCCGAAAAATAGAATATTTTCTTCACTACTTCAAAATTGTCTATCGAAAACTTAATGAGGGATCGTTGGAAAATGTACACTGCAATACTATCATGCTTTAAACAGTTACTAATTACAACTAAACTGATATGGTCAATTTCTCCGTTCTCATTTCTAAAATATATTCCGAATATTGCTCATTAGCCCAATGACGCCTTGCACAGCGTCTTGAACAACAAAGGTGTAATTTTCCGAAAAATCCATTATCACTAAAGTTCCTGACATAAAAGGGAATTTTGTAAATGCTTGAAGTAAGAATTTTGCTGTTCGGTTATAAACACATGGCGTATCAAAGGTATTAAGCCCATCATAAATGAATCTATAAAATCACTCGATGACTCCAATCTTAGTTCAAAATTTGATCTACCGTTACAAGTCCACTGATAATAAGTTATTGTATCAATGCACTTTGTAACAAAACATCTGTCGAATATTCTACGAAGTTTGGACAACATTGGAGAGATTGTGCAACTACCAAGGTAACAGTTGTTATTTGGTGGATTGCAAATTACAAGGGCAATGCAGGTTTTATAATCCAATATTTGGATTTCTTCAATGTCGTCAATGGCAAGAATAAATAGCAGCGGCCCCAGATGGCTACCCTGCGGTACACCAGATGAAGCCCTAACGACTCTAGATAAAATATTACGGAAAGATACTCAGTAAGTCCTATCTTTTAAGCAAGAGCAGATCCAGTCGAGCAATAAAGGCGGAAAACCCAGCCTTTCAAGTTTAAGCATAATCACAGAGTGAGGGAGTTTATGATATGCCTTGCTAAAGTCGGTGTAGACGAAGTCGGTTTGGAGACCTTCTTGGAAGGCAGAGATTATGTGGGATGTAAATTCTGGTTAATTCTGGTAAATTCAAGCAGGTTAGTTGTCATCGATCTACCAGGCAGAAAGCCATGTTGATTAGATGAGATTAACCCCTTCCACTGCCCTACAAGCTGTGAATATATAACAGATTCGAACAACTTGGGTATGCAGGAAAGCTTTGCGATTGGCCTATAATTTCTTATTAAGTTTTTATGCCCCTTTTTATAAACAGGAATTATAAAGGAGCTCTTCCATAACGTAGGAAATCTACCGCCCTGAAGAGTTGTTGAAGATGAGTTCCAGTGAAGTGAGTAAGTCATCAGAACAGGATTTCAAGAGTGCAGGTGGAACACCATCAGGACCAGAAGAAAAGTCCAGTTTAAGTTCCTTGATACCATCCATGATAATATCACGAAATATAATGGGTAAAGCAGTAGAGGCAGCGGGACGATAATGGATATGACCAAACTCTTCCAGGGAAAGCACAAAATTGCCAGATGAAAAGGCGCCCTCGAAAAACAATGTCTATTTTTTTTTATTCTTAAGGCTCCGTAGTTCTCTAGTATACCACGGGGGAGAATGACAAGATGATCTCGACCGTTTGAGTGGTACACACGAATTAAACAGATCATAAATCCTATCATAAAACACGGAAACGCAATCATCGATATCGCTACCATAAAAAAGAAAGAAAGATCAGAGAAGTCTGCGCTTTATGTATGTATCCAGAGAACAGCCTAGCAACACCGCAATATTTTGGGAAATATGGCAAAATTGGCGAAGTCCAAAAATGAAACGTGTGCAGTCGTTGAAGGCCACCTGCACCTTACGAGCACAAGTACTATCTAATCTGGGATAAATAGACAACCCACAATTGAAAAAGGGCATTATCAATGCCTTTAACAGCCTCAACCTAATTCGAGTACTCAGAATACTCGCCGCCAGCCACAACCTTCTTAACCCAGCATACATCTTACCAAGCATTAAGCTGACATTATCACAGCACTTCATTTAGGAGTTAGCACGATTCCCAGATTAATAACCCTTCTAAGAACAAGAAGGATAGATACATTCAGAGAAACAGGAGGAATTTCAATACCTGCCAGTGTGCCATTATAAAAGGAAATGCACTACGATTTGGCAGGATTAAGCAATAAACAGTTATCCATAGACCACTCACATATTTCGTTCAGGTCGTCATTAATACGTGCGATACAATCCTCAAGTAGCCCAATAGGTCAGTTTAAATATATCTGCACGTCATCAGCATACATGTGAATACGTGAATTCTTAACAACTTGAGGAAGGTCATTTATAAAGAGGTTGAACAATAAGGGACCAAGAACGGAACCCTGAGGAACACCGGAAAGAACTGGCATTTTACCCGAACAATTTTCGCCCACTTTAACTTGCTGTCTACGACCAGAAATGAAAGCTTCGATCAGCGTAATACCGGACAAACAGAAGTTGTGATTATTAGCAAGTTTGTGGAGAAGGATATTATGGACAATAGAGTCGAAAGCCTTCGAGAAATCAAGCATGGGGACATGTTTATCCAACAAATACTTCATTAGGGAAGTAAAAATGGAGACTTGCTTATGGACAGATATACATCCAAATATTGAATCCCCTTGTGTGCCGGAATCATTTAAAAAAGCCATAATATATCCTTTATATAAGAAAGGTGATGTTAATGACGCATCCAATTACAGGGGTCTATCGTTTGAAGATTCAGACTAATCAGACAAATAAAAGAGTAACGTGCATACCATGGAAAACTGAAATTTATCAATCACCCTGTAACTCCCCAACGGTTGAGATTGCTATAGCGAGCGTTAGGGCTTCGCAATATCAAGACGTTTATGGTACCCTGTCTTTCGAAAACATTGTCAACTACTTCAGGGACTAATTTTCAGTTCATGTTATAAAAACGTTATTTGAAACGCGTGGTGGTTTGCTTGACCTAAATGCTAGGGCATGAAAAAGAATACTTGTGGTTTGTGTTCATTGTGCAATAGGGATGAGATAGAAGATACGTTTCACTTCGTGTCAGTGTGTCATGTTCTTAAGGAATTTAGAATGTGTTATCTTGGATCAAGTATGTTAGAGGCAAATGAAAATAAACGGCAAAAATTGGTTACGTTTGTACAAATACAATAAATCAGCCTATAATTATAGACAAGTTTTAGTAAATGAATACAACTGCTAGGGTCGAATATCATATCCTTGTACAAGAGTACAAGAATAATTTGTATACATATTTGAATTTGAATTATGAATATACATCCATATGAACTTTTTTTATTTATATTAAAAAATATTACTATAGTAGTATGATCAGGTATGCCAACTGACAGACGGCTGTTAAGCCATAGTCTAAATGTTTTAGGAAAGAAAGAATGTATGTTTGTTCAAAAGAACTGTAGTAATAGAGAATGAATAAAGCTAACTAACTTTTAGTACACATTTTTAGTATAAATTAAAAACGACATTATTTGTCGACCCTCGACAAAGCACAGAACACGTTCGCTTGACAGTAAAAAAAAACTATGATAGCTGGGGTCCACGGTAAGCCAAAGTAACTTAAAGAGTTAGGGCTATTATGTGTGTTTATACAATTCGCGAGTTTGTGTCGGCACCCCCCCCCCCCCCCCCCCCATTAAAAAAATATCGATAATTTACTATACACTCTATTTATATCATAAGGAAAGGTCTACGATCCGTTTCCGCCGAGAAAGAAGTCCTCTATACAAACACCCTACTATGTATGATGGCCACGACTCTGCGGATACATAGCTGCCCCCTGACAAATCTCACCGACAATCTTACAAGACAGTTGGACTTATTCAAGCTTACTCTTTCGCTTAATTTTAAAATGGTGAAAATTGGCTTTAAGAGCACAGAAAAAAAGTATAAGCCTCCAATTGTGTTAATGACAATAATAAATATTGAGGCGACATCTTGATCTCAAATATCCAAACAAAACAAAAATTTTAATACCTAGGCACAATTACGTCATTAATTTAAGCGATAGGTATACTAAGTGTGATTTCATCAATCAATTTCATTACCTAAATCGTTTTAAGTCACCGGCATTGACCGGTAAAATAGTTCTTAGCAGATAAAGTCATAAAATTGGAGACTCAAAAACGTTGAGAAAAGCTTACGAAATTCTCATATAATCGCCTTAAGGTGAAAATTTTAACAGCACCGAGCACAGTTGTGAACGGTTCAGATAGTGACCAAAAACAAAAGCAAACGATGACGAAAAAAAAACTCAAGAAAAAATTTTAAAAAAAAATAAACGAGAACAAGAACAGAGCGAATCAAGAGAGATCACGGCTTGATATCAGTTCATGCGTTATTTATTATCAATCAGCGAAATCATTAAGATCACCGCGCGATCGGAGAGAATGTTCTTATTTTTTTTTTTTATTTTTTTTTTGTTCTTATTTCGATCGAACAACATACGAAATTTCTTATGGCACTGTAAATTTCGCGAATAAATTGTAGCAGTGGATCAATGAAGGAGACGACCTTCGATATAATTCTTTCAATCTCTGATCGTTTGGGGCCAATCTTTCTTAAAAAGAAGATCGAAGCGGAAAGAATTTGTGATCACAAGTCGGGTCAGCTCTGAAGAAAAGGCAAGGAGCAAAAAAAAACAACTCGAAAAAGCGAAAAATAATAAATAACTTTCGGAGAACAACAACTCTTAAAGATGTGCGAAGGGGCCGGATCATTATCAGCGATATTATGATCGCATCAATATTTTCGATTAAGTACCGTTATATTTCGGTGTTTTGATAGTTTTTTTTTGTTCTGGAGAAAACATTTTTGAATAATGAAGTAAATTAAAACGAGATACAACTTTTGATGTCTCACCGAAGAAAGTGATTAAAATGTCAATATTTATGATAATGTCGTTTAATTTAATTACTGGCAAAAAGTATTGTCAATCAATTTTGTTTTCGATTAATTCCTCTTTGTCACAATACCGCAAACCTCTGACAGTTAAGTGCAATAATTACCTTTAGTAATTGCTAAGAAAACATAATTAACAGTTACTTTGTATCAACACTTGCCAACCCTCAAGGCAATCACAAACTCATCTATGGTTGTTCAGTTTTTTTCTTAAACCAGAATAAGCTTGCACATTGTTTGATGTCTATTAAACGTGCGCGCGCAGCTTACTTACTTAGTAAATTGTTGTCTGTCATCACTTTTTCTATAAGGCGGTGAACGGACATTAAGCGCAAAATTTTCCTTCTTTTTTTTTGTAGTGTAATGGCAGCTGATAGGTTGCATGTTCACAATTGGACAGCCGATTGTAAATAAGGAATCAAAAAAAAATGCTCTATAGCATGCGACTAAATGTCATTCCTCACAGTCGGTATGTCGGAATAATGACAATATCTTGACAGTCATCGATGGTATCTTTGGCGTCTTCTAAAGAAATTCTCTGGTTTTTAAAGAGATCTCATTAATCCAGATGACTCAAAAATTGTTAATTATGGCTATTATGCTGGGATTTGATATCCGACGACTGAATCCAAGTCGATGTTTAATGAAGTAAAGGGAAGAAGTAATTGTATTTCAACGCTGTTTGATTACAAAATCCGCAAATTCATTGATTTTTGCGTTTTCACTAATTTCTGCGAGGAGATATTCGAGGTTATGTAGGTGGGCAGAAAAGAAAGTAGTCGTTCACGCTTTGGAAATGATTGATTCAAAGAATTTGTCCTAGTGCCCGCTATTTTCGGAGACATAGAATTCTTCGAAAGAGTCTAAACAGAAAGAATAACAACAGTACTATCAAAATTTAGTTTTGTCATGAAACGAAACATTTACACTTCTCTCTCTAGGCTGCAACTCAGGGGCATGCTTAGACAGTGTCTTGGCTGATGGGGGGTCGTGGATGGCGTCAACGGCCGTCCTTGGATTACGTTTTCTGATTTATTCTCGGCCTCTAGTTCGTAGTTTAGTCTGTAAGTTTTCATTATATCAATATATGCTGTAGTAATCTCTTCCAGATGAATCTGTACAAATAAACTAAACTAAAACTAAACTACACTTGTTGTTAGTAGGTGAACTCGCCTGACAGTGCTAGTAGCGATTGAATTTTAGAAAAGTATCTCTCGATTTTCAAAACAACTAAGTCTTAACCTTATTCTCGCCAAATTAAGATTACTACTTATCTGATAGACCACTGTGTCCCAATCAGATAAGTGATTAAGTGTGACAAGTATGCTCTCTCTAGTTCCAGTAACCCCTCTCGAGTCAACAAAAACAGCTGAGGATTGGACCGCCTACAAAAGGGGTCTTAAAGAGTATAAAAACTCCATTAAAAAGGCCAAACGCACTTCATGGAGGGCTTTCTCTGAGTCCATTGAGAGTGCAAGCGAGTCTTCTAGGCTCAAGAAGGCCCTTGCAAGCAGCCCCAGTGTCTCCTCTTTCTTATGGTTCCTTTACAGAATCAGTAGAGGAGACAGTGGAACTGCTTATGAGCACGCATTTTCCCGGTAACTCGGATGGAAATAGGGCGGCAAGTTGTGCTGGTAGACCGGCTAGATCGGAGCTACCAAGTCTAGATTCCGCCAGCTACATAGTAGCACAAGATAGGGTTGAATGGGCAATTAAAATAATAGACGGGAAATAGACGGGATCTGGCCTATTATGCTGCAAAAAGCACAGTCTTCAGTTATTCCGTGACTTAGGGTGATATTTAAAAGTTGCCTCTTCCACTTCTATGTCCCTCTAGCTTGGAGAAAGGTCAAGGTGATCTTTATCACCAAGGCAGGAAAAATTGGACACATAATCGCTAAGGACTTCAGACCAATTAGCCTTTCCTGGTTTCTTCTTAAAACACTAGAAAGACTTTCGACGTATACTTGCTTGAGCGTATTTTACCAAGAGGGGTTAGCGGCTCCCAGCACGCGTATACAAAGGGAAGTCAGTCGAAACTGCGCTGCATGTAGTAGTAAGAACGGTTGAGCAGTCACTTAGTAACAGGGAATACACGTTGGGTGTGTTTCTTGTTAATGGCTTTCAACAACGTCAAGGCTGAAGCAATTCACGATGCCTTTATGTCTCAAGGTACAAACCACTGTATCTGCCAGTGGATTAGCGCAATGTTTTCAAGCCGCCAGATCCACACAAAACTGGGCAACCACGAGAGAGTCAGGTCCGTAGACAGAAGAACACCCCAAGGGGGTATATTGTCACCATTATTGTGGCTCCTAGTGGTCAACGATATCCTGATCTCACTTGAAAGAGATGGGATAAAGGTTGTGGCTTATGCAGACGACCTGGCCTTACTGGTATCAGGAAAGTTCCTAAGCACCATGAGCGAGTTGATGGAAAGAGTACTAGGTAAAGTCCACAGGTGGGCGAAGAACTGTGGTTTATCGGTCAATCCTCAGAAGACGGAGGCAATCCTATTCACAAAGAGGAGAGTGATCGAAGCCACCAAAACTAGCGGGCAAAATACCCTAGCACTAAAGACCCACACTAGGTATCTAGGGTTCATACTCGACTCCAAACTAAGCTGGGGCATGAACATAGATGAACGCGTGAAGAAGGCGTCAATAGAGTTCTACGCCTGCAAGAGGATGTTTGGCAAGAAATGGAGTATAAGCCTTCGTATTGTCCACTGGATGTATACCTCCATAGTAAGACCTATTCTTACCTATGGCATAATAGTCTGGTGGACGGCTCTAGAGAAAGAGAGCAATCTAAAGAAAACAAACAAGATTCAAAGAGCTGCCTGCTTGGGCATCTCCGGAGCTATAAGCACAACGCCAACGGCTGCAATGGAGACTATGCTCCATCTCCTACCGCTCGACGTCCACGGCAAAAGTATAGCTGCACGCAGTGCCGTAAGACTTAAAGAGTGCTGGAAGAGCTCTGATAACGGCCATAGCAGTATGCTAAGGACCTATCCGGGAGGCTATATGCAGGTGAACACCGTCTACACCACCCCACTACTTAGTTTTGGGAAGGCCTTCTCCACAAGAATCCCAACTAGAGAAGGGTGGGAAGAGTGGGGGGATGCCACCGACGCAGAAATATCGGTCTTCACGGATGGGTCTAAGGCGGAGGACGGAGTGGGAGCGGGAGTCTTCTCGGACTGCCTAAGCATACGCAGTAGGTACCGGCTACCGGACCATTGCATTGTATTCCAAGCGGAGATCTTGGCCATAGAAAGGGCGGTAGCACTAATACACGGGCGCCCAAACCTACCAATGGGTAGCGAGATATGTTTGTACATCGACAGCCAAGCAGCTATGAAGGCGCTGGACTCAAACTTAGTCAGGTCACGGCTGGTCGGCAGGTGTCTGGCTGGTCGGCAGGTATCGTACCTATCGTTGTTCTGTATCTTCTAAGGATACAGTTTTCTAATCCTTTCTCCTTCCTGACTAAATTCATTAAATAAACAAACTAACTAAGAGAAAGGGTCGAAAATATTTGTTTAGGGTACGCAGGTAACTAATTTTAATTACTGCTACAAAAAAGTTATAAAGGGGCTGTACTAGAATATCAAAGGAGATTCTCGACGTCTGGCAACAAATAATCATCCTCGTCAGGCAAGACCCTGAAATAAGGACGAGACGAGCCGCAAGGCGATTAGGAATGTCTTCAGTTAAAGTTTGGAGGGTTATTGATCAAGAAGGATTTCGTCCATACCAGCATATCCTAGTACACGGACAGCTTTAAAGAGATTGCAGAAAAGATTGCAATTTTGCGTTTGGCTTCTTCAATGTCACATAGCTAACAAGGAGTTTCTAGACCGAATTCTTTGGCCGGATGAACAAGGTGAGATGATGCTGCGGATGAGAGATGAGGAGTGCTGGTGTCATTCCAGCGCAAATTCAGTGTCAATGTTTGGGCTGGTATCATCGGCAACCATTTATTAGGACCATTAATTGTGCGACAAGTAACTTATACCTAAATTTCTGCCGAGGTTTTGGAGAATAAAGTGTCAGATCTACTAGATGACATTCCTCTTGACAACCTTAGTGTTTTATCAATACGATGGAGCCCCAACGCATACTGCCAACATTTTGAAGACAATATTAAATGAAAAATTTTCTGACCGTTGGATTGGACGCGATGCACCGATTCCTTGGTCTGCTAAATCTCCAGATATTACTACTGAACTTTTTCTTATAGAAAACAATGAAGGATGTAGTTTATTTAAACCCTGTTAACGATAGACACGAATTAATTAGCAGAATTGGGCCTACAGCGGCGAAAATGCGTGAGACGCTGGCTACAGTACACCTTAAACAGGGAATTAGAAGGAGATTATTGGCATGCATCGAAAGTGGCGGAGGACATATCTCGAACAGCTTCCCTACCTAGACATGTACCTTTTAGAAAGATAAAATAAATGTCGGAGAAATGATAAATATTGGGTAATCGTAAAACGTTTCTCTCGATTTCGCAAGTGACTGTACCTGCAATGGCAGTAGTTAGATCAGCATTGTTGACAATTTTAGAAAGGGCATTGCGATAGTAGTTTTTTGGAGTTTGTTTGATGTCGCTGGGTTGTATAGATCAAAATAAATTTATCAATCGCCCTGTAACTCCCAAAAGATTGAATTCCAACCCCCCAACCAGTTTTTGTTTGCCTGTGTGCGATCTATCACTATTTGGGAAACACCCTGTATACAATGTGAATCTAAAACAAAATTGAAAGAGTTCATACGAAATCTTTTACATTAAATTTTAAAAACTAAAGCATTAGGAAAGAACTAATGATGAAGAAGAATAGATTTGAGATATTGTGAGAAATACAATCTCTGATATGAGTTAAAGCAAGAAACAAGTAACGACCAATGTAGCATAGTATTAAGTGGCATCTACTGTGAAGTATATCTTTCTGAATTTTCTGTTTTTTTTTAGTCAAGACTATACCTTTGATAAAATTTTAGTAAGCTATTCCACAAGATATTGATGAGAACGACGCAATTCTTTTGCTTTTTCCTATTTTAGATAGCTTTTTGCATACAATTCAGGAAAATGTCTTAAATATCTATATTGAATTTTATCCTCAGGTAACTTTTTCTTTTCCTGTAAAGTTAAAAAAAAGAAAACTGAAAGGATCCCTGAGTAAAAATAAGACTCGCCCATTCCTAGCCTGAAATAAGCACGCACAGCGCCAAAACCCCTGAATTACGCACAAATGTGGTCTGAGTAAAAGTTATACTTTTCCAAATACCTGTCCGCTGCGGACACGTATCATCAAAAAAGCACGAAATAGTCCAAACCAAGCACGGTACGCTTACACGTTTTCTAGACTAAAATTTAAAATGAAAACAATAAAATTATTTCCGTAGATTAACTCATTCGAGACCGACGTCTGTGCAGCTCAGTCTTTTAGATTATAACTGAAAGTGGAAAATATAAAAGAATAAAAAAACAAATTTCAGGTAAGTGTTATGATACTATTGGCATGGCTCACTTCGTGAGTCAATAACCGATGACCAATAAACAATGACCGATGAAAAATTTTAATATTAGGTGGCCGATGACCAACGGTGAACGTGCGTCTATACGGCTGTGATTTTACATAACCCACGCGGTGAGTCACCAGTCTCGAATGTGTTAAAGCCAGACCGCAGTAACAGAAGCGGCCGTATTTTTAGATTTTTGTGCCTGAAGCGGGTGTATGCATACCCATGTGGCGACGTATTTTTCACTGCTTGGGCCTGTAGAGAGAGCGTACATAATACTACCGAGCGCATTTGCCCGCTTTATGTGTTCGCAACGGGCGCGTATATACTTTTAAAAATATATACGTCTGTACTTGTTATGGGCGTGAACATACCAACTTAATAAATTTTACTCGGGTCCAGGTACTCCTCACTGAGACGACAGTAGAATTGAACCAACCCCGTCTCCAAGTTATCACGTTTTTCCAGATCAGAATTTTTTACAAGTCTTATAGACTTTATCGACAGTCGGCAGCAAATACATAAATTTTTTCAGGATGTAATACTTTAATTCTAACCTCGAATCTCAAGGCCTTTCAATTAAATTTAAAATGGTTCGCTCATTTTTTATTAATTTTTCGTTAATTTATTATTTTCCTTTGCGAATACCTTTGCTATTATATTCTAGAAAAGCAATCAAATTTCTTTTCCGCCTTGTCCAGATAGACCTTGGCAATTGCGTACCCGTAAGTAATTCGAAAATTAGCGCAACAATTAAATAAGCTCCAACAAAAGTAGGAACCGATTAGCCAGTATCCAAAATAGCAATGCCTACTTGTACGTGATAAAATGGATCATTTACTTGACCCGATACGATGACCGGCACCCAAGTTATCGTCACAGAAAGGTATGCAAATCAATTTGAATTGCCGACTCCATTCGATTATATCTTCCACCTAAGAATTCTAGAAATGCTAAAATGTGTAAAATGTGTCTGAATTCGAGCAATAATCAACTAGGAATCGAGCAGCAGGTATCATTCGCTGCAGATTAAAGCTATTTAGCGTGAAAAATTCAACGTTAAACGGTGTCGGACCGTATAAAAAAGTTCCAAGAGATGCCGATTGGGATAAATTTTTGGCTGAAAGATTCTGATGCGGTTGGACTGATATGAGACAGTTCAATGAGCTTTTTACTTGGGGTCCAAGCTCAAGCCAGTTAACTTGATCGAGTAATGAGAAACGCAAATTAATTTCTGCTACTGCATGTCAATCAAAATGTGGTTTGACCTGTCGGTCGAATCTGGAGAGTGGAGAGGGTCTCCCAGTTTATAACAACGATTCGCTGAAGTCATTTATCATCGAATCACCTCGGGTTAGTTATTACACGAATCATTTTAGCTTCATTATCGCTCTAAAAGAACTGTTTTTGGCAGTTTCCGTACTGATATCGGCCGTTTGTTGCTATTGCTTGTTGTACCTGTTCAGTTGAATTCTGTCAGGTAACGAACGATGTGAACCTACTAAGCCCAAGCCTGACGCCCCGTAACGTGATATTGGCGGACCTGAGTTGAATGTACGCCTAAGTATTTTTGCTATGCTGACCATTTGTAAAGGTCGGACCCCAAAATAAGAATTCATTGATGAATTAGAGGAAGTTGAAACGTCAGTATGTGCTTAGATGGAATAGAATTAGAAAATGCAAGCGCGAATTTTGTAGGTAACTACGAATGTAACAGCATTGATGTTGATTTTTCAGTTCTTGCACTAGAAATTGATTTTCACTCTTTTTATGAACTGGGGCTTACTTACAATTAAAGGCTCAAAAACCTATAGCTTATGTTTCTCTCAGAACTTTTTTCAAACATTTTATCTTCAGATAACGAATATAAAATTATTTTCGCCGAAATTTACGTCACTGTATTTTCCATGTTCCTATTTCACAATTAGCTGACATTAAACGTTAAGAATAATTCAGTTGGGGGTCTACTAGAGAGTACAAATATTCTATAGAAATTAGTGCTGAAGTAGTTTCGTGTTGACACCAGATTTTACGTTTCATTCAAAAATCCGGACTTTTGTGCGTTTATGAATGTTGTTATTGCCCTATTTGTCAGTAACTTGTTGATACAAGCCTGTACATCAGCTTCATCCCTCTTCTCCTGTTACTAATACGGTCCTTAAAACAATCCGAAAGAACGTAAAGGTTAATAAAAACGGGAAGTCACAGGCACTGTACAAGTCCTGTCGGTAGATCACTTCTTGGCTTAGGCACTCATGAAAGGTACGTTCAAGGTGAGCTATTTATGTATGCGCAAGTACAACTTATTCCCAAAAGTGGATTCGTGAAGAACAAGATTCAAACTTTGGCGCGCTCTAACACTGAAAAGGGCAAAGACATGCTGGCAAAGCGGAACGATCCGTATCCCGCGATCTCTGAGAGGGTTACCTCAGTACCTGGGGGTTAATCGGTAACAGGTAGGGCCACCAGAGGATACCTACAAGGACAAGTCCTTTCCCCTCTCTGCTGTAGGCACACGTTATTGACAATTTTCTGCAAAGACGAACTGATGCAGGATATATATATATGACGGGCTGAGAGTAAAAGTGTCCTATTTATAAGGTTCGGGCAAAAGTGGCTTAAAAAATGTTCCGCGCAAGAACGAATCGCGTGAGATTCTGGGCAAAAACGAATCGTAGAAAATTTCCGGGCAAAAACGACTTAACTACTTAACATTATTTTTTGTAGTTAAATCGTCTTTGCCCGGAAATTTTCTACGATTCGTTTTTGACCGGAGCTTCACGCGATTCGTTTTTGCGTGGAATTTTTTCTAAGCCACTTTTGCCCGAACCTTATAAATAGGTCACTTTTACTCTCAGCCCGTCATACATATATATGTCAAGGCCGGAAGACCTGGTAATTAGCTTCACGGGCAAGTATGGTCTAATTGGTGTCTTAGGGGAAGGCCTTAAAGTCAACCCTGATAAGCAAGCATTGTTCTATTCGCAAGGAAAAGGAAGCTGAAGTTACAAGCCCCTATCATTGGAGGAACACAGATAGAATTCTCAACTAATATGCAAATGTGACTCAAATGACACCCTCATCTAAAGTAGTTACAGGCAAGGCCAACTTTTTCAAGACTTTTTGGGAAAACTTAGCGACTAAGGCCTTAAATAGTCTGATCAAGCGATTGTAAGACCATTAGTCTCCTAGCGCTCGTTTGGTGGTCAAAACAAAACAAAACTACAAAAACTGCAGAGAACAGCCTATCTAGGAATTACGGATGCCATACGCACCTGCCCTACTGTAGCTATGGAAGCTGTTCTGGACCTCCTTTTTTTACATCAGCACATAAAAAAAAGGCCGCCGCAATGGCAATTAGGCTTCACAGCACCAACCTTCCAAAAGTAGGCAATCTGTGTAGTAACAGGAAAATCCTGGACGAATTCAAAGATGATCCTGTAGTCAGTGATGCCAAAAATAACAACTTTTGAAATAACATTTAATTCGCTCCTTAGGCTTAATTATAACAATACCTTTGAAAAGGGGTCTTTGATTTGGTCGACAGATCACGTCGGTCTGGCTGCCAGGACATGACGGATTGAAGGAAATGACATGACCGCATGCAAAAAAAGACGCAGACTCTAAGTTCATCGGACCTGAGCCGTTTTACGGTTATTCAAAAAGCCAGCTGGTAATGCAAATAAGAGCACAGGAGGATAGATGCAAGTGCTCAAACTGGAAAATCACTCCAGGATTAAGACAAACAAAGAGATTCATAACCTACGCAGAACAGAAAACGGAAGCACTGCTCTCATTCAGCAGACCAGATTTAAGTTGTTTACCTGGTCCTTGCCCCCTGGGTTACCACCTAAACAAGATAAGTTAAGGAGGACACCTGCCGCTTCTGTTTAGAAGAGGGAGAGACAGCAGAATACATTCTCTGTCACTGAGAGACCCTCAGTCGAATAAGCCTCAGACATCTAAGTAAGGGTTTTCCATCACTATTAGACATAGCTAAAGCGGCTGCCATGGACATTCTGGGCCTAATTAAGCAACTAATGTTCGATTGAGTGGCTTAGGTCTACAATAGGATTTCGTCGATCTTTCTGGTCGTGGTCACAAAGGTATGAAACATGTCTTTAGTTCCACATGTGTGGATAAATCCAGAATGTTAAGTGGCGCTTTTTGTTCAGAAACATGAATACACCGATGAAGTTACAAAGTTACAACCCTCCATTTGCGTTTCGTTTTTCTTCACATTAATGTTTTTTTTTATATATATATATATATGATGATGCCAAAGCTCAGGGAATGCCCTATGATGCTTAAGCACAGCCTTGACAGGAAAGGAATTAAGGATGAGGGAAATGGGTTAGGAGGTTGAGTGAAGGAGGTGTCGATATACGCCCCGTTTGAAAGTTTCGGGCTCATAGGACGAGGGAAAAACAGAAGATGGTAAACTGTTCCACATTCGTGTTGTTCTGCTTAGAAAAGGTTCCCGAAATTTGACGGTACGTCCAAATTTGACCTGGAGAGTATAGGGATGGGAGCGATTTGTAGATCTTGTATCACGCGTTGTCATCATGTGTCTACAAGGAATCAGGCTAGTAATATCGTTAGAACAATGGCCATGGAAGTAACGCTAGAAAAGTGAGAGACAACCGACATTCCGTCGATGCTCCAGAGAGTCAAGGCCCTAAGAGATTGAGGGATCGCCAATAAGTTTAATAGCCTTACGCTGGACTTTGTCTAACGCAGACAATGCGGTGTGTCCGGTCCTTGTCCAAATATGACAATTATATTAAAGTCTAGGCCTAATGTGGGACTTGCAGATCAGCGCTAAGTCAGGTGGGGTGAATTATTTCTTACATCTCTGTAGAAAACCCAAACATTTCATCGCACTTTTAGCGATTGCAAATATATGATCAGTCCAGCTAAGATTGCTGGATATCTCGATACCCAAGATATTTAGGGAGGGCGAATTTGGTATATTCCCTCCGTCCGACTGAAATGGGTTGGAGGTGAACCGGGTGTTTTTAAAGGGACATTAAACGGCACAGAAATGTCGTTGTTTAATGATTTAAACATGCGTTCCCGATTGACTTCTGTAGCATTTTCACGTGAATTCATTACAGAATCAAATAAGTACGCGAAATCAAGGGTGCTGTCGTCGGCGAAACTATGAATAGGATTGAGAGTAAGGGATAAGAGATCATTAATAAAAAGAAGAAATAAGGATGGTGAGAGAACTGAACCCTGAGGTACACCGGCATTTATTTCGTAGGAATCAGATGTAACTCCGTCAATTACTACACGGATTGAACGGCCTGACAAAAAGCTCTCTATCCATTTAACGAGGGTTGGGTGCAGACCAAATTTTTGAAGTTTGGCTAACAGGGCAGCATGCCAGACTCTATCAAAAGCCTTTGAAATATTAAGAGCGACGACTTCGGACTCACCAAAATTGTGAAGACAATGATTCCAACGTTCTGTTAGAACCGTTAGTAAGTCTCCGGTTGAGCGGCTACTGCGGAAACCGTACTGACAATCGTTGATAAGATGGTTATTTTCTAGATATTTGAACAACTGAGAGTTGATGAGTGATTCAAAAACTTTAGATATGATCGAGGTTAGTGCAAGTTTCCATACACTTGGAAACATTCCTGTTGAATATGACAGGTGAACAAGTTTGCGCAGAGGTTTAGCCAAAGCAGAGGCGCAGCATTTTAAAACAAGGGGCGAGAAACCATCAGGCCCAGTAGCTTTGGACACGTCGAGTTTTGAAAGTACTCTAAAAACTTCAGAAGTGCGAAAGTGTAGCGGCTTTTGCGTACTAGTACACTGTGATGGTGAAGTGGCTGCGATGAAGGTGGTAAGTACGAATTAGCAGCAAACATGTTGGCTTTGTCCAATGAGTCAGTAAAAACATTCCCATTATAAATGAGTGGTGGTGTTGACGAACAGGTGAAATTGTTCTTTACGGTTTTTACTAGAGACCAGAAGCCCTTACTACCCTTTTGGGTAGAAAATACCTTCCGTCGAACTTTGCCCGACTTATTGCTGAATTGCAAGTATTCCGCGCATCTCTTTAGATACGTCTCAATTCCTCTGAAGGGCAGAATTTATATGCCTGGAAGGCTGCTTCCTTATTTTTAATGGCTGCGAAACAGTCATTATTGAACCAATTGGTGTTAGTTTGTTTACTGTTCTTGAAGCAATGAGGAATAAAGCGATGCATTCCAAACCAAAGGATGTTTAAGATATAATCGGTGCATTTGTCTCTCACAGAAAAGCAATCGGACCAATCCAGCTCTCTTTGTTTGAGACAATCTTGGCGTTGAGATCCCACGTAACTATTTGATGTTAACATTAGGAGCGAGCAAGCTTAGTGCCTACAGCTGCCATGCCGGGTGTTTCTGATTCTTTCTGGTCATATTACGGCAACGCGGTTTCAGATGTGGATGATATAAACACTCCATCATCATCTAGTTTCGCTTAACCCTACAATGTTTATTTTGCACTGGGCCATTCACGCTCCACCTCCACAATCTTAGCATATCCACATTCGCCACACAGAGTTCTCATGTTCCATCGGTCTATCGTAGTCCGATGGTAAGTTCAAAGATCACAAAATCAGTCCGAGGTATCGAAGGCATACTATGTGTGTAGAAGTTGCTCTTCAGATAAGCGGGTAAGAAGCCTACCTACCCTATCCCAGGAGAATGGCTGCTCCTTGAGGCATCCTGGTAATCACCGATAGTGCATTTGTATAGCGTATAGATTCTTCCTAACTAAATAACAAAAAAAAAGGTGAAACGGCTAAATATTTCCTTTTTTTAGCATTTTGCAACTCTTGATAAAATTTCGAATTTGACACATTTCTATCTCCTAAGGAACGGCTACAGTAAATGTTTATTATTATTATTTTGTACAGAGTGGTTCTTTCGCAAAAATAACTATAATACTACAAACTAATTAAACTAATTGAGGATTTTGTTATTTATGAAGTTCATTTTCCAAATTATTTTTATATTGTTATCTCTTACCGGCAGACACTCATTCACAGGAAGTCCGATTGATTGAAATTATCCAGCATTAAAGTAATAATATTAATTGCATTCGCGGAAAGCGCAAATATTGAGGTTTTTATCAGGGCAATATTCTTCATAACGATGAATTTCAACAGGATATCGGAAAGCATTGCGTGCCGTTTAATCTGTTATGGATCGTTCCATATCAGAGGGAATGGGTTTTTAATTAATGAGTCTTATCAATATTATAAAATTTGTTTGTAAACAATTCAGTGGATTGATTCAGTTGAAACACTGTACACCAAAAAGCCAACACTCCTATTAGCCATAAAAAAACATATACGGATTAGCTGTGCTTGTTGATAGACAGCGAGGTATTAAAGTGAATGAATTGGTCCACTTGTAATTGCAGTGATATAGCATTTGATTCTTTCTCTAAATATATTCATGGATATATGTATATTGCAGGTGTATTAAATCTATATTTTATTCAGATTTATATAATACCTGTGTCGATGGTTATACTAGCGATTGAAATCTATAAAAGGAGTTATAAGATGATAGGACACACTTCCTATTAGATCCCCTATGACTAAGCCTGATATAGACTTAAACAAATGATATAGGAAAAATTTTAACTTTTAATAGAAATACAAAAGAATAATCAGTAAAGGCCCAAAGAAAGACTACTGAGGTACACTTGTTCTAATACTGAACATCAGAAATCGAGTAAATACTGATTTGTACTGATAAAATAACATCATAGAATTTTGTGTATTTTTAATTGTCAATTCTATCCCTGAAGTAAAGATTGAAGAAACCCACGCAAACTTTACTATTTTTTCTATGTAATACGGCTGATTTGGTTGATGTTTCACTTATTCAAATGTGCTTCAGTTCCAGGTTTTCTTCGGCTAACCTTGATTTTTTTTGCTCATTATGACATCGCTTTCGTTGTTCTCTTTCTCTGCATTTTTGATAGTCACTAAATTTGCTTCCATCTTCGTACAGCTTGTATTCTTATTTGAAAAGCCTATTGTAAAAATTGTTAAAATTTCTGTAGCTGTACCGAAATCGTGTTGCACGTAACACATTCCGCCAAAAATTTAACCAGCCGCACTATTAAATTAACGAACCTTCCAGTAATTGCCAATGTGTTCACGGGCAATTTTTACGGAACAGCATAGTAAAATTTACCAGACTCATATTATTTTCTGTGTAACTTAGGAAAAATTTGCCGCCCAATATACAATTTTTC
Source organism: Leptarthrus brevirostris (assembly GCA_964036015.1). Lineage (NCBI taxonomy): Eukaryota > Metazoa > Arthropoda > Insecta > Diptera > Asilidae > Leptarthrus > Leptarthrus brevirostris. Next base: position 17,508,426 of record OZ038373.1, read on the forward strand.
CCGAAATAACCACCAAATTTTACTCATCACTTTCCCAGTACTCTTCGCTGACACTCGCGATTTGTCTTTTAGGAAATTTTACGGTGCTAGGTAGCTGACAGTTGCAACACGATTACGATTATTGTAATTTTTACAGAAATTTTGCTATAAAAATCCCAAAACTTTGTCTTCGTGTAGTTAAGTGAAAAATGGACCTGATATATTTATTTTCTGTTATCTGTAAAATTTTAAGGAATGCGGTTATCCAATTTAAACCGTTTTCTTGCTTCATGCAGTTCTCGCGATTCCAAGCCTAGCTTTGAAATTGATGTCATCCTTCCGGGACGTTACTCTAGCTTCGGATAGAACCGTATTTCCCTGAAGTATAATTTCGTAATTCTCCAGTTGTAGTCATTCCCGTATAATATTTATTCTCCCGTTACAATGCTAATTGACTACAGTTATTCTAGATAGAGATAGAGGCCAGTCTCAGTTCCATCTCGGCAAGATAAAAAAAGGAATTTCGATGGAATAACGTGGAGGGAGGACAAGTAATATACCTATGTATATATGCATTTTCTTCTTATTCTCCTCGCCAAAATAAGGTAGCGTAGGCCCTTCTGTGCTATTGGGGATATAAAACGCAAATATCTGAAGGAAATAATGTAGAAAGCAGCGATTGTGGAAAGCATTGTGTATACTGATATGCACCATAAATCACACAATTGACATTTTTTGGAGCAATAAAAAAGCTGAAACAACTAAAAAAAATTTCCACAATAAAATAATAACAGCTAATATCTCGTCCAATCTCGTCACGTCAATCTCGCTCTCGATATCGCACTGTTACCAATGATATTGGTCCCGCTGCCGGTCCCGGTATCGTGTCGAGACGGGAACCGGCAGCGAGAATTATCTCGAGTATCGTGAAGCCGTAAGATACAGTATTTGGGTCGACAATCCCCACACTTACCAGTTTGTATCACTCTATTTCTCTCTCTCTCTTTTTCTCTCAACTTCTTATAGGGCTTAGAGCGTCTAATACACCTACTGTCCATCTGGTCCGGTTCTACGCCAACGCCTTCAACAGCTGTCCTATACGTGAGTTGCGCGATCGTCCAATTTGGCGTCTTCCCTTGGTCGCATGTCAGTCCCAATCTAAAGCCTATTGAGTGATGTCGTTTAGCCCTTTTCTCAGTGTGTTGCGACTTTCATCTTCGAGCACCGATATCTAACTTAACCCTGGTCAATAAATGCGTCGGAGAAACTGCTTGACAAAGGCTTGAAGCTTAGATATTGTTTAACAACTGGCTTTACATATTGACCGCAAGTACAACAGAACAGATTTGAAATAGATTCAAAGATCCAGAGTTTTGTGCGTCTGAAAATGTAGTTATTGCGCCACATCTCAACAGAAGATTAGCTCGAGCCTTATTGATGCGAGCCTGTAGATTGACTTCAGCTCCGCCATTTGCTGGAATCAAAGCTCATAAGTTTCGTTTAAACACCATTGTCTTAGGCCCTGCTCTGTTACCTTCTCTACTCATGGATTCGGATATTTGGGCTACATAACTCTGTTTGTTCGATAGAAGACATACACAGTCGGCAACAGTCCAGGCACTCAAACAGTTTAAAAAATTTTCATCTAATCTCTCCCAGTTAGACTAATAATGTAAAAGGTCTTAGTTGATGTAATGATGTCTCAACTAATAAGTATTGGAACGTGATGTAATATAAATTGCTTTTTAATATTTTTCAGTTAAAATACCCATCCACCTGTTTAGACCAATTACTACTCATTATTGGTCTAATTCGGAGGTTTAATTCTTCATCTTCAAATTTCGATGAATATCCAGACTCTGTAGACGCAATCTTATAAAACATAGCTTTTTGTTTGAAATCATATTACAAAGTCAAATGTAATGGTGATAAAATTAGTAGAATTCCAATTTAATCGGCGCAGTATAGTAATAGCAACTCCACTTTTTATAAATTTTCAATCATGCATCTATTGTTACACTATCTAAAAATTTCGCTTGAATTTAAGTCAGATTTGTTTCACATTTCTACATTCATCAATGACAATAAAAAACTGTTTCAAACACTTTTGTATTTTCAAATTAAAACCATCTGAAACGTGCTGAGGTTCCAATTCAATGAACTGCCAACCAGAATGATCTGCTGCATTTACTCTTCTTCTACAATATTTGGAATTGCGAATGGATGACTGATGCTCTGACACTGTACCGCATCAACCACTATGACGGCAAAGCTCCAAACTCTAATGTATCGTTTTATTTACATTCATTGCATTTTCAATAACTTTTCTATTGAACCCTAGTGATGTCGCTGTTCATTTCCATTTCAAAAGGGCAGCTTCTGCTGTACCTTTTTACTATATTTGCAACAACTGCTCAACCAAATAATCTGAAAATGATTGAAAAACTCTCTTTTGTAGTTGCAACGACAACAGAAATATCTTTTGAATTCCGTTCAACTATATCGTTCCTATATATTTTCCTGTCTATTTCGGATTGGGGAATTGAAATATACCCCAAACTGCCTAGAATCACTATATTTCTTTAAGAGGTATGTTTTTCCATTTTACTTCTCAGCGATTATTTTTTCTTATATCAGGTAATAATTACACAGGTGTAAGTTTCTTTCTTCAGAATCGATTACGTATTTCTGGCGTTTGTTTAACGAAGGCTTTTTTCTGAATTGTCTTAAACAAATTTTTGCATGTATCAAGCAGGCATTTAGGTGAATGTCGTACAACAAGCATGCCTAAGCTGTGAAATAATTTCTATTTCGGAAAGGTCGTTTGAGTAGATAAGAACGTTGAATTTCCTCGTTTATTGGATTAGGTGTTATTGTTTGCTATATTTAATACAAAAATGATGGAGTGTAGTGTATAATATTTTTGAGCTTGTAGTTTTTTAATTGTTCTGAATTCTGCATTAACTTCTTTCATGTAATGTCATAAAAAATTATTTATTTTATTTTTGACTAGAAACTAGTATCGTCTCATCAATATATTTTCGCTAAGGTCTTAAATTCATATTAACGGAAATGTGTATAGTATATGAGGTTCCATAAAAATCCATTTTATGTCCACTTTTCCTCCTCAGCACTTTTCATCCGGTACTTTCACCAGTGCTCTTCACAGAGTAAGATCGAGTAAATAGTAACTAAAAAACTATTAGTTTTATTCTTAATGCAAATAAAATTTCCCCACTTGAGTATAGAGATAATAGAGTTCGCTAAGGCTTTAGCTTTAGAATGTCGAATTACTCTTTTAGGTTCACTTACGTTTAATATGAGGTCCAGCAGAGGTATAGAATTAACCCTTCTAACACAGAAGGCACACTTCTTAGGCAGGGGCCCAGAATAAATTCACCTATTCCATCAAAACGATGAAATGAGGCTCCCACACCAACATGCAAAGGAAAAAATAATAAGTAAATGAAAGGAGCAGGAAGACACACATAAGGGAACCCAGCACACAACATGCAAAACAGAAAGTCACGTGAGCAAAGACAACAGATAATTCTTAAACGACACCTTGCTGAGAGTTAAATCAAAATTAGGACATGCATTAACAGCCCTACATAAACGATTAATAGGCTCATACATGCCATAACGCCCAGGACTAAACACCCTTTAGACACGATATAGTTGATATGCAGAGTAAAGTCAAGTTTCACCCCGAGGTCGGTTACGGACAGTACGCGACGGAGACCATTCCCCGCGAAGTTGTAATCCCAAGCTTGTGTGTTAGGGCTCCGAGAAAAGGTCATAGCCTCACATTTCTCAAAATTGAGGTGTAAGCTGTTATGCTCGCACCACTCAAGAAATGTATCTAAGTCCATTTGAATAAGGGCGGCGTCCCCACCATCCTTAACATAAGAGAAGATCTTCATGTCATCAGCGTAGATAAGAACATCAGATGGACAATGTCGTCAATGGCAAGAACGAATAGTAGAGGGCCGAGATGACTGCCTTGTAGTACACCAGATGAAGCTCTAAAGATTTTAGAGGTAGAGCCACGGAGCGACACACGATATGTCCTGTCTCTTAGATAGGAAGAAAAACCCAACCTCCCGAGTTTAAATATAATTACGGAGTGAGGTAGTTTATCAAAGGCTTTACTGAAATCCGTGTATATACAGTCAGCTTGCATGCCTCGCTGGTGGCCAGAAATAACGTGGGAGGTAAATTCCAGTAAGTTAGTTAGATCTACCGGGCAAGAACCCGTGCTGATTGGGAGAGATCAAGCCAATACAACGCTCCATAAGCTGCGAATACACAATTGATTCAAATAGTTTAGGTATGCAGGATAACTTCGCGATTGGTCTATAATTAGTTATAGGGGCATCTCACGCGAAGCGGACAGCGAAAAAAATTTCAGGTTCTGGATTTTGTTCATATTTGGTTTAATTGTACTTCTATATCTCCTGAATGAATGTGCATTTTTATTTTTTTTCTATGAAGCCTAGTTGCCCTTTTCTAAGCCTTTAAAGAATTGACAAAATTTTAGGAGCGGGTTTTTTGAAAAAAAAATTTGCTATTATTCAAAGTGATAGAAAAAAAGTAAATAGTGTTATTTTAAAGACAAATAAATGTTTTTCTTGGCTGTTATTACAGATTTGAAAAAAAAAATTCGTATATAAAACCGGAAGTAAACATATCAAATCGGATTTTACTTAACTTCGACATGTTTAAAAAATTTTATTTTTATCTCAAAATGTAGCTTATAGTTCATAAATAATATGTGTAAAAATTTTAGAACGTGATCTGCGTTCGTATCGGAGATAGAGAATTTAAACTTAAATTTTTTCATGTTTCCATACAAAACTATCGCACTGGCCAAACGTCGACTACGCGCTGCACTGTGTTCGAATGCAGATCACATTATGAAACTGAACAGGCATTTACTATACATTTTAAGTTATTTTTTGAGCTATTTAAAAAAAAATTAAACATGTCGAAGTTTGTCAAAATTTAATTTTCAATTTTTATTTTGGATTTTTTACATGAAAAAAAACTCCAATTTCGAATTCGATACCACGACTGTGAAGAGCATGCAATTTCCTATAAGAATCACTATTTTAATTATTTTTATATAAGTTTCTTAATATGATTAATTGCCTTTGAAACAGGTCATACATAACTTCTTCAAAATTGTTGGTTGTCCGCTTCGCGTGAAATGCCCCTATAACATTCTTATGGCCCTTCTTATGAACAGAGACTATAAAAGAGCTCTTCCGCAATGCAGGAAATTTACCCGCTATAAGGAACTTGTTGAAGAGAATTGCTAATGGAGTAAGAAGGGCATCGGAACAGAACTTAATGAAGACTGGAGGGTTCCGTCCGGACCAGAGGAAAAGTCCGATTTGAGTTCATTGATTTTCTCCCTAATAAGAGCCCGAGATATGAACGGCAAAAAATCGGATGAAGCGGGACGATCAAGAATATGATCAAAATTATTTTCACAAGGCTCAAAGTTATCCGAAGAAAAGACACTCTCGAAAAATGAAGCAAAATTGTTAGCTATGTCGGATACGTTATTACTAGAAGACCCCTCATACCACATCGTAGATGGATAGTTACTCGATTTCGTTTTCATATTGCTGAATTTAAAGAAATTGCGAGGGTTATTATGTAAATTATCTCGAACACTAACAAGATATTCCTTATAGAGCGAAGAGGATAGTGCCTTAAAGCCTTTATAACATGTCACAAAATAAGAATACGCTATTGCGCTATTACAACGCAAGTAATTCTTCTAGAGTATGTTCTTACTGTTCCTAAGAGGAGTTAAGCATTGTACCACGGGGGAGATGAGTATTTAGACCTAATCCGTTTTAATGGAACAAAGGAGTTAAACAAATCATATATCTTATTATAAAACAGGGAGGCGCAGACATCAATATCATTATGCAATGCCAAAAAATCGACTGAAAGGAGATTAGACGATATCTCAGAGAAATTCAATCTCTTAAAGTCAAACGCAAGGTGTTCAAAATTGGGATCCGCAATACTAGTACCATCGTAACAGAAAGAGACAAAGACAGGCGGATGAAAACCATCAACAGCGGAAGCTATCAGAAGCTAAGTGGACTATAGTGTTAGTCGAATCAGGAAAAAACACATGATCCAACTGCCTTCCCATAGAGTTTTTTACATTACTCATTTGGTGCCAACCAGAGGAAGTAATGGTGTCAAGAAATTTAGAAACCATAGCTGTGGGATAACATGAGGGAAGGAAGTCATCGTCATCACAGTTAGGTACCCATAGAACATTGGGTAAGTTAAAGTCACCAAGAAGAAGAATTTCATCTTCAGGGTTCGTTATATTAAGGATGAAGTCTAAACTAAGGCTTAGAATATCATAGAGACTGCGCCCTTCAGTATCAACGAAGTTTGTCAGGTTAGGCGGAATATAGCAACAGAGCAAAAAGATATTAAGCTTAGGTAGCGATAGATTAAGAACCAATAGTTCAATAGTAAGTGAACTAGAGAAGGCAGGAACATCAACAAAGCTGCAATTAAAGTTTGATCTGCACGCAACCAGCACTCTTCCACCACGACACAGAGATTCAGAGTGCCTATCCCTACGGAGGGTGGGGGGTCAGAAATCTTCAAAAACTGCGTTACGTAATATTTGAAAGGCCCCTTAGTAATTATTTGCCTCCGTTCATAAGAGCTGACGTCGAGCTGTCTAATATCTTTTCTTAATATTTTCGGAGACATATTTATCTAATGATATTTGTTAAACTTGGTTAATTCAGTTCATTTTCAGTAACTGTACGTTACACAGAAGTTCGTCTACAACTAATTTATTACTGTACTACCCGAGGCGAAATTTTAGGTATCGCTAAATACTGTTTAAGTTAAATGTGCCGAAAATTCGAACACTTGAAGATAACTTGCACGTACTAGGCGCCTGCTTGGCGGAACTTTTAGATACCCAGGCGCGTACGATAACTGAAAGAATACTGAAACATTCCTAACCGATAGCTATTTTAGTTACCCCTTAATGTTCTTTAGATGTTCCTTATTGTTAATTCACAAAAAAAAGGTATCGGTATCCAGGCACGAGGAATACCTTTGTGAGTTCTGAGCGATACCTATAAGAGAAAACTGAGTTAGTTATCTCTAAGTGTTCTTTAGATGTTCCATGTCGTAAAGTTACACCAAAAAGGAAACAATGGTGAGTAGATATCTTAACAAGTACTATTACTATTTCGGAAAGGTCCTTTCAGTAGATAAGAAAGTTAAATTTCCGCGATACCTAACCGATAACTAGTTTAGTTATCCTTCAGATTTCTTCAGGTGTTCCATGGTGATTAAAATATTAACAAAAAAAAATGCCCGAACACGTGTGCTATGCTGTAGAACATGCTGAAAAATTTCAGTCTTGTTCGAACTTCTGAAGGGAATATTTGTCAAGTGCGAAAACTTTATGCGTAGATATGGCGGGTGAGAAGTGACAAAAGAACCGTCATTCCGGCGACGAGTTTGCCCAAAACTCAAACGGACGTAAATACAATTTTTAATTTAATATAATAATTTTATTTAATAAGTTTTTACGTGCTGTTCTAGCATGCAAATTTCCTTACAAAAAGAGGACTGAAAGAACACGGGGACCGTATTAAAGGAACACTAGAAGAAAACGAGGAGAGTACTAAAAGAACACTAGAAGCGTACTAAAAGAATAAGAAAAGCGTATTAAAGGAACACTACAAGAGTCGTGGAAGAACATGAGGAGAGTAGAAGAAGAACACACGGAGAGTACTAAAAGCGCTCGAAGAGAGTACTGAAACAACACGAGGAGAGTAGAGTAAAGAACACAAGGAGAGTAGTAAAAGAACACTATAAAATTGCGCGTGCAGCAGCGTACACGTGATAGAAGTGAAACTTCTTAAACATACGCGTCACTCTCTGTATTTTATTTATATTATATCGCCTTATATTTAGTGTATACGTGGCCCTCTCTGCCCAATCGTGTACTTTACAATACCGACATCGACCGAAGGTCAGCAATTGTAGCACCTAACTTAGACTTATCGTATGAATTGGAGTAAAGACGAAGGACCGCACAAAAAGGAGACGCGGATAGCCTAAACTGTGTATTACTTATAGAATGTATAGCTCTCTTTCTCCTTCTCTCTACGTTATATCTATCTTCTCTCTCATATAACGAAATGTGCCTAAATGTCACGCGTCTTTGAAATTTCACTCTCAATTCTCGTCCAACTATCGAATCGCCATCTGAGAAGTTTCACTTTAAAAAAGTTGTTACAGAACACGTGGAGCGTACCAAAAAAACACTAGAAGAGTTCTAAAAAAACATGAGGAGCGTACTGAAAGAACACAACCACAGTTATCTCCTCGGTGTCTTTCAGGTATCGAAAACTTCAGAATGAACCAAATATGCTGTTTCCGATACCTCAAAGAACGCCAGAAGATAACTCCGTTTCAATAGAATTTGTATTCCTAGTGTTCTTCAAGGTATCTTACGTCACGTGGTAAACACAACACTAGGAGATATCGAAATTTTCGTCTCGGGTGTACGGCTTAAAAACATAATGGATGCAAAAAATAATTTAATAAGTTATGGATGCAAAATAAGTAAGTTAATCTGTAAATCTATATTCCACAGAGACACTAGCGGAAGAGGCGAAGCGGAAAAAGCTAAACGTAGTAATCGAAGGGGACGCTAACGCGCATCACATCGTATGGGGCAGCAGAGATGTCAACAAAAAAGGTGAGTCTTTCTCGGGCTACATACTAACCATTAACTTAATCATTGGCAACGTGACAACGTTCAGGGGCATATCCCGAGAGAACCTTCACGACGTTACCCTCCGCATGGAGACGATAGTTGTGAACTGATAGAGTAGATGGTGCTAGAAAGGATCTCGATAGCTATATTAGTTTTAGGATCAAAATAAGAAAAAAAGCAATGAGGAATTCAGGAACGTGGCAAGGACCGAGTGGGGAAAATACTGTAGTTTAATGCAGAATAAATTGGAAAGGGGATGGTCAGCTGCAATCTGGAGTACCGAATACCTAGAATCTGCCGTGCACCACGTTACTAAATGTTTAAACGAAACTTTCAAATAAGCCTTACCTGTGAGCAGGCCTTTGAAATCTCATCCCTATTGATGGGACAAGAGCCTAACTGGAACACATCGAAGGGTTCCCGCTCTATTCAAGCTGGTAAAACCTCCAGTAAACAGACAGCGTGGACAAACTAAGAGAAAGAGCTGGGTCTGCTTCTGCGAACGAATTCAAAAAACCTATGAAACTGCTAGGTTGAGGAAACTGATATCGAAAAGTCCTTCACAACATAAGCTGATTTGTAATAATAACGTTATATGGGAAAGGAACAGCGAGGAAGCGCTCAATGTGCTCAACACAATCAATCTTTTTTTTAAAGAATAACTATGACACTAAGGTCCGCCATGCAAATAGATAAGCAAAGGAAAACTTTTAGTATGTTTTAATACTCAGTGGAAGTGACTAACTATACTTCGCACTCAGAAATCCAAACTCTACAGATTGGGTAGTGCTCTGACTTTCATCGACACATCCAATGAGATCAAAGTAAGCCTAAATTATGTGGCGAACACACCAATCTTTTACTATATCTTTGGGTGAATTTACCTTTAATCATATAATCAGTCATAAAACCACCCACCCAATAAGCGGACACACCAGCTGTATCGGGATTCAATCCTGTGCTTCAGCTTCACCGGACACACCACCACAATCCGCTGAAGTCACATCCCCCCAATGTGAAGACACATCAGCATTATTGGCATAAACATAAAATATTTCAAAACTTCACTGGATACGTGATCCGCTGAGGTACATATTGACTAATTACACGCATCTTCACACAACTATTAAAGCCGCAATATTTTAATATTCAAAAACTTCACTAATGACTATTCTAATGAAGAAAACTAATCTACCCTCGTTAAATGGATACAGAGCTTTTTGGCAGGCCGTTCAATCCGTGTAGTAATTGACGGAGTTACATCTGATTCCTACGAAATAAATGCCGGTGTACCTCAGGGTTCAGTTCTTTCACCAACCTTATTTCTTCTTTTTATTAATGACCTCTTATGCCTTACTCTCAATCCTATTCATAGTTTTGCCGACGACCCTTGATTTCGCGTACTCATTTGATTCTGTAATGAATTCACGTGGAAATGCTACAGAAGTCAATCGGGAACCATGTTTGGATCATTAACCAACGACATTTCTATGGTCTTCGCTTGGGGCAGAGCAATTCGTGTTACGTTTAATGCATCCAAAACTCAATGCTGTTTAATGTCCCTTAAAAAACGCCCAGTTTACCCCAACCCATTTCAGTCGACGGAGTGAATATACCCACCCTAAAGATCTTGGGTACTGAGATATCCAGCAATCTTAGCTGGACTGATCATATATTTGCAATCGCTAAAAGTGCGATGAAATGTTTGGGTTTACTACAGAGATGTAAGAAATATTTCACCCCACCCGACTTAGCGTTGATCTACAAGTCCCACATTAGGCCTAGACTTGAATATAATTCCCATATTTGGGCAGGGGCAGGACACACCGCATTGTCCGCATTAGATAAAGTCCAGCGTAAGGCTGTTAAACTTATTGGCGATTCCTCAATCTCTGAGGGCCTTGACTCTCTGGAGCATCGACGGAATGTCGGTTGTCTCTCACTTTTTTATCGCTATTTCCATGGCCATTGTTCTAACGAAATTGCTAGCCTGATTCCTTGTAGACTCATTACAACGCGCGATACAAGATCTACAAGTCGCCTTCGACTGCTGGTTATGAACGACATTCTCGTGACGCTGAGAGTAGAGGAGGTATAAAAGCGATTGGTTGCGCTGATGATATTAAGATCAGGCAAGCGCCTGAACGCGATTAGTGACATCACAGAAGAAGCTCTAAAGAAGCTAGGTTCCTGGACGAATAATCCTGATATGTGGCATCACGGTTGGGCCATGGACAATAAGAACTTAATCTTTCCGGCTGAAGCACTTCAAGAAATAGCGAGAATGGGAATCACTGGTGCATTAGACACCAATCCCTACCGTAACATTCATACAATTATACATCTCTGTGAACCTATACGTAAAGAACGCCACGCTGAGATCAATGTAGTGCCTCAAAGAGTCAAAGTTTCCCAAGACGCGGGTGTACGGCCATATTAATTTAGGTGTTAATTTCAATAGGGCGACTGATGGCATGCTACCGATTAAGGACTTTAACAGGAAGGAAGAGGTAGCAATTTCAGAGAGGCAAATCTGGGAGTCTTGAATAGAAAAACCCGCAAATATCGTAAACATCAGTACAGATGGCTCTAAAACTAGCTCCGGAGTAGGAGCATCAGTGTTCAGCCAGGAACCCAACGTTTAATTGCCCTACAGACTTTACAGTGACTGCAGCGTGTCTTAGGCCAAGGTCGTGGCTATACCGTGAGTTGGCAACGGTTATTTAAATTCATATCTATGCGGACTGCCATGCGACGTTAAACAGTCTGTGGTCTAACGAATTCAAATCTAAGTCCCTCTTTGATTGCTGCAGAGCGTTGAAAACTGTAAGCACGAAAAGAAGAGTACAACTCTGCTGGGTAATCGGACACAGGGGCATCAACGGAAATTAAGCAACGGATATTCTCACCAAGAGCGGAACTGAAATGGAAGCTCAGAAAGCAGAACAAATACTTCCTACGAGACGTGGTGTTATCATATCTCTCAATGATGGATTGCTAAATCTTGCGAAAGGAAGATGGGAAGAGACCACAACGTGTTCAATCGCGAAAATCAAGCGGAAATCCTATCCTCGAAAGAAGACTAACTGCCTACTTAACCTAACCCGGGCTCAATATAGCAGTGTGGTCGGAATCTACACCTGTGTACTGGGTAGATGAGCTTAGAATTAATGTTTCCGACACTTATTTGTGCAAACATTATCAACAAAAAAGAAACTGTAGAACACCTTTTATGTCATTGTGCTACAATCGCCAGGACAAGATTGAAAATAATACTAGGTATTTACTTTAATTAAGGATTAAGAGAACATTAGGATGAGAAGCATTCTGAATTTCGCGACGGAGACGAGTATTCTTGATTTCACGACGACCGCAAAACGATAAGGACGTATGGAATCTGAATGTGATAGCGCAATTGACCCAGTGTAGGGCTTTTTCGCCGATACCATTACCTAACCTAGTCATACGTGAAGTTTCTATTAACAATAAAATTGTAATAGAAACGACTTCACGATGTAGTAAGCCATAAAGTTACCGTTGAAATTCTTTTCTTTTTGCTAAATTAAAACCATTTGCTATTACTGACACCACTAAAAACTTGACGTAAAAGAAAACCTTCACTAAGAATCCAGAAAATCTTCTCCTATCTCGAAAATTCTTCTTAAATCTTTCACTTCTTTATTGCAAAAATTTCTTGCAAGAATACCTCAAGAAAAATCTAATAAACAGCACCGCCTTATTAGATGGAAGAAATCGCGGCCATCACAATCCTATAACAAAAATACTATGGCGCCTTTCCTGTCGCGTTCTTTTACCATTTTAGAGCCCGTTTAGCCGGCTTCCTCTGATCACAGGCAATCAAAGAAAAGTCGCATACGTTAACGTTATGTCATCTCTACGGATACCTTCTTCATCTTTGAATTCCTTTCTGATTCTGATTCAGACCAGCCAACGGACTCCGCAGTGTATTTTCCTCGGAAAGGTATTAAAATGTATGTTTGCCTTTGTAAGCAGCTGTTAGGAATGCTATTTCACATTTTCTCAATGTCTCCAATCGTCTTCGTTTTCCCCTGCATTGCTGCTCACCTCAGTCTACACCGGTGGATATCGTAATTCTTGAAAATTGCACATGATGACAGCACATGGGTTCTAATGGTGGTTGGCATCGGTTAAATGTCCTTTGTGATTAATGAAGGAGCTAAACTGGCAGATAAACTCTTGTTGATCTTCCGGTTACTATTTCTATTTTATACTTAATGAGTCATCCTGAAAACTTAATGATTTCGACGAGGTCATAATATTGGCAATATCAAGGAAGTCATTTCCATTTCATAGTCTTTAAGTATCCAATCAGTGCCAACTCAAAAGACGCGAACCAGATTTTTACTGCCAACCAATCAAATTAAAAGTATACAGGAAAAGGCAGAAACAGTAAAAATTTATCGTCAAATTATATCATCGAAAAGTAAGTGAACAACATTTTAGCAATAACTTTCAATCGACTTCTAACGTCGACAGACGACATTCGACAGTTCGTGATCACTTTCAAAACTTTCCGCCTGGCAAATTAATTTTCTCGTTAAAGCGTGCTGTGGAGGGTCCAGCCAAAGTAATGAAATTTGAGTGAAACTCATAAACAGTATCGGAGTATCGGCTACTGGCCATAGCGGCCGGCCTTTCGGCTTTTAGCTCTGTTCAGAATAAAATCGGCGAAAAGGGGAAAAACATAGAACAAGAGCATTAGGAAGGAGCCCGTTGTTGGCAAAAATTCAAAAAGTTACGCGTCATCGCCTCCCTCTGTCACAGCACTTTACGATATTGAAATTGCCACCAACGATGCTGAGCAAATTAACACATGACTGCTCCTCTGGCCTTCAGGCTGCAGCTTAAGTAAAAATGCATTTTTTCTCGTTTATTGACATTTTTATTGATAGCTATTTAAGAGTTTTGGTAATTCTTTTGTCCCTGCAATATTTAGCAGGATTCGAGGGATTAAGCGAAGTCAGTCTTAAATGGATTTCGAAATAAATATGAGAGGTTTTCTTACAGTTTGAGGCGGTAATACTCCTTCTTTTTGGGATTTTTTACCAATTTGACAACCGGATTTTTTCTTATGGTTACAAATTCGAAATATAACTTTTACTTAAATCACCACTACTATCCAATCAAAGTGCTGCGATAAGTAATCATTCATTTGGATGACGTTGCTAACCTGAAACTTTGATATGTTTGTTCCAGGGAGTCGAAACGGTCCCGAAATTAAAACCGAAATTTAAAGTGTACCGAAATAGAGGGACCGAAATTAAATGGTCCCGAAATAAATAAACCTTAAAAATATGTGACCGTAACCGCCAGACCGAAATTCAAAGACTGATTTAAATCGGTACCGAGCGCGGAAGAAGTTATATGTCCGGTCTTTGCGATATTGGAGTTGGAGGAGGGTGGATGGGGGCTGGGGGAGGGGGAGGAGAAGTGATGGCGTAGAGGGGAAGGGGCACGGGAAGGGGCACGGGAAGGGGAAGGAGAGGGGAAGGGAGGAAGGGGGAGGGGAGGAAGGGGAGGGTAATGGGAAGGGAGGGAGGGGAAGGGGAGGGAGGGGAAGGGGAGGGAGGGGAAGGGGAGGGAGGGGAAGAGGTGGAAGGGGGAGTGGGTAAGGAGGGTAAATCTCTATATGATGGGCGGGTGGTAGGGAGTAGAGGGGAGTCGGATGACTTCATTATATTATATAAAATCCCTACGATAGCAATTTAACTCTACCCTAACGTTTCAGTTGTAACCAAAACCGAAAATTTTATATCTACGTGGTTTTTAACCGCAATCGAAAATTATATTTCACATTTCGGTTTTAACCAAAACCGAAAATGAAATTTTACATTTCGGTTCTAACCGAAACCGAATTGAAGACAATTAATTACGATTAAGGTTGTTGCAATTGCGGTTTAAAAAACCCAATTTGGTTTCGTTTGACCGTAACCGATTTATAATTTCGGTTGTGGTCCCATTTCGACTCCCTGGTTTGTTCAAAATATTTGTGTGACGTAAGCTGAGAAAAAGTTGTCCTGTAAACATTTGTGCAAATTTTTCTCCAAACAAACAATTTTCATTCCTAGAAGTACTTTTCGTATTGATGGCAATTTCAACTTTCACTATTGAAGACCAATTTATAATTTTTTGAAAGCAGCGACCCCAATGTTGTGGCTAATTTGTTTGCCGATTTCTTTCTTACATCCTTCTGTGATTACCAGTATTTATTTCAGTATTTACCAGATTTTACCCACTTGACCAGGCTCCCTCACACATCCCCTGAACCCAAGGACTTAGTCTTCGACGTCGTCGCCATGATTGCTGAATACTTATCGAATTTGCCTAACGGATTTGCGTGCGACCCCGATGGTATCCCTTCGTCTTCTTGAAAGAGTGCTGTTCTTCGGTTTCTCATGTTCTTTGTTATTTGTTTAGCCTGTCTCTATCCGCTAATCTCTAAGTCGATAATCCCCCTTCACAAGAATGCTAACTTGTGCCATGTTGCGAAGGTTTTTGAGGCCTTAGTCAGTGACGTGCTTCGCTTTCACTACAAACCCTTTATTGGCTCTTTTCAGCATGGCTTCATCAAGGGTAAGTCTACCACCACCAATTTCCTCGAATTTGTACATTAATGTCTGCCCCTGATTTAGTCAGGCTTTCAGGTTAACTGCATCTTCACTGACTTCAGCAAGGCCTTTGACAGAATTGACCACAGGATACTCGTTCGCAAGCTTCATCTTCTTAGTTTTCCTCCACTCTTTGTCGATTGGCTGTCCTCCTACTTGTCCGGACGCACTCAGCGTGTTCTTTTTCGCGGTGCCCTATCCAAAGAAATCTTTGTTTCTTCTAGTGCCCCAGGGCAGTATTCTCGGCGCCCTGCTCTTCATCATCTTTATTAATGATGTCTCATTACTCCTGGCTGGCTCCAGAATATTGTGTTACGCTGATGATGCAAAAATTGTAAGTATAAATTTCTCCAAATCGGAGAAAAAATGTAGAAGTTATTCAAAAATGAAGGAGAAAAGGAAATTTATCTCCCATCTGGACTGCATGAAAATTAACAGAAATTCACGGATTCTACGAAGCAAAAAGATGTATTTTCGACCAGAATATATATAATACGAGGGGTGGCGAGATAAGTCCGTGGCCTAAGGCATTATATGGAAGAAAAGTATTAGTATTTTATTTAAATTTTTCAATATAGTCTCCCTCAAGCGAAATACATTTTTAACGCTTTTAAACCGCCAAAAAAATATTTCTTATTTTTGTCCCCAAAATGGCTTTCTACAGCCTCCTTCATTTCAATATCATCGGCAAATCTACGACCTCATAACTCCTTTTTCAAATTAGAAAAAAGGAAATGGTCGCTGGAAGCCAGGTCTGGACTGCAGGGTAGGTGGTCAATTTAGGAGAACTCCGTTTGCTTCAGGACCTGCCTCGAAACTCGCGCCATGTGGCCAGGCGCATTGTCTTGCAAAAACAGCATTTGGTACCCAACGCGCACTGATTTTTCTCATAATCAAATGCTCCTGCATAACTTCTCCAACTCGTTCTTTGCAAATCTGCAACTCTTCGGCTATCTGTCATAATTTTATTCTTCGGTCGGCCAGTACTAATTTTTCGACATTTCGAACATTTTTCTCCGTCAAACCGTGACAGGACGCCCCGAGCGGGGATCATCTTCACAGCTCTCTCGTGCTTGTTGAAATAAACGAGCCGATTTTTGACCATAGTATACGAAGACGCAGATTCCTGAAGAACTGATGACAAGTCCTCGAAAATTTCTTTCGGCGTTTTTCCTTTCTTTACCAAGTACTTTATCGCGCGGCGTTCATCATGTCTGCCGATTCGAGTAATTTTAGTAATAATTACTCGAATCGACATGATGACGTTTGTCTTTCAACAGATAATATTCTAATGACCGTATTATCGAAAGAAGGTTATATTTATACTACCAAGGAGTGTCGCAATTAGTGCTAATACAAGTGATATAATGAGTCATCGCCATGTACATATCTCGGGCCGCGGACTAATTAGCCGCCCCTCGTATGTGAAAATATAGAGTCCTTTTTTATTTTATTTTTTATTTCATTTATTTCATTTATTATATTTCAGACCTTACACAATTAAGATACAAGTCTTTTCGAAGTGTAGGCAAATAAGAGTAACATTACTATAAAAATAAAAATTAACAAGAAGTAAGAAAGAATGTAAATAACAAAGATATAAAATAATTCAATTAAACAAGAAAGTTGTAGAATAGATTGAGAAGAAAATAAAAAATAAAAAGTAAAAAGAGCTTATTTATCTATTCAACTTCATTTAAGAGATAAGAAAACAAAATGTCTTTGAACCTGCTGCTGTTGTATGACATTTTAATATTTAGCGGTAGCGCATTCCACATTCTGATCGCCTGAACAAAAAATTGTCTCTCGGTAGTAATACAATTAAAATGCGGAGTCATTATCGAAAGATTTCTAGATGATCGCAAAGAAACAACCCTGTCACTGAGGTAACCGGAAAATCGGGTAATAAGAAGATTATTTAAAAAACATATCGAGCGATATTGAAAATAAGTCTTAAGAGAGCAACCGAAAATAGAGTTGGCGTGCTGAGAAATGTGATCATGTCTCCGAAGTCCAAATATATATCGT
The DNA here is from genome assembly GCA_964036015.1 of Leptarthrus brevirostris. Lineage (NCBI taxonomy): Eukaryota > Metazoa > Arthropoda > Insecta > Diptera > Asilidae > Leptarthrus > Leptarthrus brevirostris. Next base: position 17,525,874 of record OZ038373.1, read on the forward strand.
ACAGAGAGTTGTGAGCGACTTGTAACTTCCTAAAGGATACGGAATCCGTCTTGCTAAAAATCTCACTTCCATAATTTAGAATGGGTGCAATAAGTGTCTTTACAAGATATAGACGTATTTCGCGAGGTATAAAATAAGCTAATAAAGACAGTTTGCGTAGGGTCCCATAAATTTTAGCAACAAGACTGTCAATGTGACTATTCCAAGATAACTCACTATTGATCAGAATTCCCAGATCTTTAACAACTTTCATGTAAGGGATGACCATTTTATCGATAACTATGGGAGGTAAGCAAGAACTATCAAAGTTCCGCTTGTAAATAGCAATAGCATTAGATTTCGACGCATTTAGTACAAGTTTGTTTCTCTCAGCCCAACTTAATATTGCTGAGAGGTCCTCACATAATCTATCTACTAGGTCATCAACAAGCCCTAGAGGACGGGAGAGGTATATTTGAACGTCATCGGCATAAATATGATACTTACAATTTTTAATAACCATAGGTAGATCATTAATAAAACACACAAAAAGCAAAGGTCCAAGTATCGACCCCTGCGGCACGCCACTGGAAACAGGAAGCAGCCCGGACACAGAATCACCACACACAACACATTGAGATCTCCCCCTTAAGTAGGACCAAATAAGCCTACTGGCACATCTGGTAAAGCCGAACTTACGACAAAGTTTGTCTATTAAGAGATAATGGTCAACCTTATCAAATGCTTTTGAGAAGTCAAGCAATGCAAGGACAGTGATCAGTTCCGAGGAAAAACTACAGCGAATGTCATCGGTTATTTTAAGCAAGGCCGTGATAACAGCTATGCTGAGCGCGGAAACCAGATTAAAAGTCAATCAACATGGAGTGAGCCTTTAGGTGTTCGTTGATTTGTAAGGAAAGTATCCACTCAAAGGCCTTTGACAAAAATGGTAGAAGAGATATTGGTCTGTATTCAGGTGTGGTAGACAGAGAGGTTTTACGAACTGGAATAACTTTAGCCAATTTCCACTTAGAAGGAAAGGCGGAAGTTGTTATAATAGTATTAAAAATATGTGTAATATATCGTAAAACGATGGGCAGGATAACTTTAATGAAATCTTGGTGAATGTTGTCAAGGCCAGCAGCTTTAGATTTGATGGAGAAAATAGCGTTGGCAACCTGTTCCTCATTAACATTAACAAAAGAAAAGTTACCGCCGGTTATAGATTCGCAAGGATCACCGAAGAAATTAAAAGGTGTGTTAAAATTTATAAATGTTTCATTAAGTTCGTCAGGATCCTCATAAATGGTGGATATGTTACGTTTACCAATTCCGATACTCGTCAAATTATTCCAAAGCCGTTTGGCTGGAAGCCTGATGTCAAGTTTAGATGTATAAAACGACGCCTTGGATTTCCGAACTTTCATAGTAAGTCTGTTTCTCAAAACACGATAGCTGTGGCACATTTCAGGGATTTTAAAACGTTTCCAATATTTATATGCTTTGTTGCGTTGGTGAATTAAAGAGAGTATATCGGCAGTAAGCCAGGGTACATCGGAAACGGGGCTAAACTTAGTCCTTACTGGAACATATGTATCAAAAAGATATTCCACCCGATTATCAAAATACTCAATCTGATCATCTGCACTGCCAAATAAGTAGATATGCTCCCAGTCAACCGTTTCTACATCTGAAATGAGTTGCTCAACGTTAATTGCCCGAAAATCTCTGTATGTAAACGAAAATGGAGAGTTATTATAGTTACCGAGGTTATATGTCATGTAGATTAGATCGCGTCTAGAGAAAGCAGAAAGATCGATTTGGTTATGGAAAAGAACTGAGTCAGAATCAGCCACAATAAAAAGGTCTAAAAGTGTAGCCGAACCGTCCCGTCCGTGAAGTGAGTGGGTGATGAGTTTACGACACTTTTCATTTTTGAATAAGTTCCGATTTGAGAAAAAAAAATTGATCGCAAAAAAATTGATCGAAAAAAAATTCATCAAATCTCATCCGATCCACAAAAAAAGCAAAGCATAGTTGAAAAGGAGGCATAATTGCAGTTCGGATGAAAATTGATGGATAGATGGGTAAATAAATGAGAAAAGTACCAAATAACGCTTTTTTGAGAATACCTCGGAAACGATCTCTTAAGAAAAAAAATTGTTTGCCATTTTTGGAATCTACGCCCCAAAATACATTAAGGGGTTTACCCTAATTAGAATTTCCAAAAAAATCGATTTTTTTTATTGCATTTTTCGAAAGTATACATATTTAAAAGTATCATACTAAAATTTTATAAAGATCCGAGCAGTCTATATGTATGGTGCAGGCATCGCTGATTAGACGTAAGTAAGATTTTGTTCACGATTTTTCGTTAACGAAAACGTTTTTCTCAAAATGATGTTTTTGGACGGCATGTTGATAAAATCTCCGAAACTATTCAACCGATCCTTACCAAAATTTAACCACATGTTCTTTATGACAACAGCTATAGCGCATATGATACGAATTTTGAAATTTTGAGTGTAAAAATTTTTTTTTTTTTTTGCAAAAAACGATGAAAAAAGCCTGCTTTTTCGTAGTTTTTGGAAAAATGGCCGCCATTTTGTCATCTCTGACAAAATCAAAAATCATATGATATGAGCTTTAGCCATTTACCTACTGAATCTAAAACCATTTGTTATTTCAGATCATCCATTCCAGAGATTTTATCAACAGCACACACACATCTTTTTTTTTGGACCTGTTTTCTCCCCATTTTTCTGTACGAAAACTGAGTAAAATAAATATAAAAAAATTTTTTTTCTATATTTTAAGAGTGTATTTTTTAAGCCTAAAACTTTTTTTATCCATATTTATAATTTATACCAGTCAAAAAAATTCGCGAAAATAGCCTTTTTTGTCCGTCTAATTAGGGTAGACCCCTTAACGAAAGTCTATGAGAAACCAGATCTTTTTTGGTGTAAACTAGTATAATATAAACATAAAAAATGGAAGTTAACTCGATCTTTATCAATTTTGTACTTATTTTAAAAAGTATCCTGCCCATTGCATGGCATCAGCAATATGTTATTAATTTCTAGTTAATTAAAATGTAATTTACGTATCTTTTACACTAGGTACAGTTGTTCCCATAGGGTAGTATTATAAAGAACTAATTCACGAATTCCAAATTAACTGCAACTGCACCAGACGTCAAATTACCAACCAACCAACCGCAGTTTTGACCCCATTAACAAAACATTTGCATTGAGTCGGCTTATAAAAATCAATACAACTTTTGAAAGCATAATTAGCCCAGTAAACAATAAATTATTGCAATCACCTAATTGTTTTAATGAATTTTGTAGCAAAAAAGGAAATATTTTCACACCATTTGAGGTGCGCTTAGTAATGGCAATGCTAATGGTCTCCATTTAACCGTCGATCAGCGCCATTATTGTCGTAATTAATCGCACCTAATTGCCATTATTACCAAGTCATAATGAAACCCAACTGGTCTAAACACAGTCTAGCGCAGGGGAATAGTTTGTTGTGCAGAGTCGTTGTAGCATACAGAACTCCTTCAATGTTGCAGGAAACTAAAGAACGTCTCAAATTTAAAACTCGTTTTGCACGGCTCGTAGCGATGCTTAGGTAAACTAAATAAACCTCGGTAAAGTTATCCTCAACTTTGATTCGATAAATGTCTCCCCTTTTTACGCTATGTAAAATTCAATTAAAAGTGAAAATTCCATTCAAACGATGAACATTGTCCAGGATACATATCCGGAAAAACAGCAGAGTTCCTCGGGAGCACCTACAGAGATTCGTTCGGCATCGTCATGACTACATTGCAACTGAAAATTAAAACCTGGTCGAGCTGGTCGAGTAAATCTCAGGAATCTTCTGGCCGTTTGACTAATTGAATCTGCCAATTTTTAGCAAACGAGCTCGTCAATTCTTTTCAATTTCGCTATTTCTTTATTTAAAGACCATCCAAAGTTGTAAAAGTCGAATTCCATTGCAATCGCAGCTACGTGCAAACAGCTAGCGCAACACAGTTGCTCAAATCTGTGAGGTCTGGATCTGGATAGAGTTGGATGCTGAGAAGATACATTTAGTGTCGAACGAAGATGTCCATAGATGGGGAAAATTAAATTTTATGGTTGCCTTACTAAAGTCCATTTTGTGAAGTTTTATTGACTTAATTTCATTGATGTTGATGGGATAGAAACTAATACACTCAGATGACAGCTAACGAGTGGGTTGTGGATTCTGGTCTGGTCCAATGTATCGTGATATCGCCTGTATCCGCTTCCGTGGTAAAGGTGTTGCTGAGCTGTGAAATCATTTTACGGAGACTCTGTAAAATGGTCATGATGCACCACTAATTGAAGTATCGGAAACCCTCTGGCAAGCAATAATCAGCATTTTCTGGTTGGTAATTTCATTCGAATGTAAATTCGATGTTAATTCTTCAAAACTACCAACTACCATTGTCCACGATTGTTATGGGTTGTAAATGTGAAAATCGTTTTAAGGATGGGAATGAGATTTTAATTTGGTTTTTTCGTGCAATCTTTTCAGGTTTTTTTTGTTTAATCGATTAAAGTTATAAATAGTAAATTTAAAGAGCATGCAAAAGCGTCTATGCATTTCATATTAGCAATTTCCGTATCGATTTTGTAATTCACTTTAACTCGAATAACTTTTCACTAGGATTTGATGGCATTGCCTCGAGGCTATGAATTAGTTCACACATTGCTTTCGCAAATAACTACAAAAGTTTGAAAATCTTCACTATAACGTAAGCTGAAATGAAGACGTATAGTACATATAGCGAGCAATTCTCAAAATAGTCGGAAAGCAGTCGCGGAAAGTGCATGGAACTTTTGCGTCAAACCCTCTTCGTCAAACGACAGAAAGACGATGAGGATCATTTGAAATTAATGATAATACATGTTGTTTTATTAATCTACGCCCCAATAATTCTATTGAGTGTATAATCGTGAAACTCCAAAGTTCAACTGAGTTGCAGGAAGATCCCGCAAGTAGCGCTAGTGAGGCGCTCTTACAAGATAGCAGACGATAACTTGCACGCTGATTTACTTCGACTTGCCGAATTCCGGCCCGGACTCGAAAATCTTGTACTAACTCTATGGCTTTTTGGTCTTACTAGATTCGTCTTGAAATGCACTATATTTGCTATTCAGTTTAGTTTTCAGGATTGAAATTATGAACGCTTATAAAATGAATTATAATCACTGATGGATCCAGATGGCTACCCTGTGGCACACCAGATGATTTGGACCTGTTGGGATCAAACTTTATAAAACTAACTAATTAAATACGTTTGAAGAGGTAATATCAGTTACAATCGACAAAACTAGATGGAAGATGAATAATTCAGTCAACAAATTAAAAAAAAATTAGAAAGCAAATTTTAAACTATAGAATTAACCCTTCTAACGCAGAAGACGCACTTCTCAGGCAGGAGCCTAGAATCAATTCACCTATTCACTAGAAAATAGAATATATTTACGTGAATGAGGCTCCCACACCTACATGCAAAAAAAACATAAATAATCAAAACTAGATTACGCACAACATAACAATCAGGAGTGCACAGAGAACAGAGATCGTTTCGGCGAATCTTTAGAAAGGGTTAGGTCAAAATAAGGGCACACATTCACGGCTCACATGCGATTTATGGGCTCGTGCATACCATAGTTAGACCGAGAGTGAAATACATTTAGTAAAGGCAGTCTCCTAAAGCTATACGTGCTATGTCTATAAGAAACCTTACCTGCGAGAGCACGAGAATCTATGTTCGGCTTCAAAAGCTGGTAAATAAAGACCAGGTCAGCAACTCTGCGTCGTACCTCTAAAGAGTGTATATTAAGCAATCGGAGGTGATCCTCATAAAGAGGAAGCCTTAATGGATCATTCCACGGGAGGTCTCTTAGCGCGAACCTAACAAAGTTCCGCTGTACCGACTCGATGCATCTAGAATGAATAGCATAGCAAGGTGACCAAACCTGAGATGCAAACTCGAGAATTGGTCTAACCAAAGAAAAATATAAGTGATTTAAGGTCTGCCGATCAGAAAACTCCCTTGACCCCCGCTTGAAATAACCCAGAACTGAATTACTCCAAGACACAATATAGTTTATGTGCAGAGTGAAATCGAGCTTTTTGTCTAGCTTCACACCAAGATCAGTAACGGACTGCAGGCGTCGGATAGTAGTATCCACGAAGGTATAATCCAAGACGAACTGACTGAGGTTCCTAGAGAATGACATAACTTAACATTTATCCAGGTTAAGTTGCAGGCCAATTCATCCACACCAAATCATCCTGAATGCAGGAAGAAACATAACTGTTTCCAACGCAAGAGAAAGTCTTCATATCGTCTGCATAGATTAAGACTTTGGAGTGTTTAATTAGGAGGACAATGTCGTCAATGGCAGGAATAAACAGCAGCGGACGAAGATGGCTTCCCTGAGGTATACCAGAAGAAGCCTTAACGACTCTAGATAAAGTGTTACGAAAAGATACTCGATATGTCCTATCTTTTAAGTACGAGGAGATCCAGTCAAGCATCAAAAGCGGGAAACCAAACTTTCTAAGTTTGACCATAATCACAGAGTGAGGGAGTTTATCAAATGCCTTGCTGAAGTCGGTGTAGACGCAGTCGGTCTGGACACCCCGTTGAAAGGAAAAGATTATGTGGGAGGTAAATTCAAGCAGGTTAGTTGTTGTCGACCTACCAAGCAGGAAGCCATGTTGATTAGACGAGATTAGCCCCTTACATGGCCCCACAAGCTGTGAATATATAACAGACTCGAACAACTTGGGTATGTAGGAAAGCTTCGCGATTGGCCTACAATTTTTAATCAAGTTTTTGTCACCCTTTTTATAAACAGGAGTGAGTAATGCGTCAGAGCAGGACCTCACGAACGCACCACCAGGACCAAAGGAAAAGTCTATCCATGACAATATCACGAGATATATTAGGCAAAGGAATAGATCCAGCAGGACGCTCCTGGATATGATCAAACTATTCCAAGGAAGGCGCAAAATTGCTAGAAGAAAAGGCGCTCTCGAAGAAAGAAAGAAACGCAAAGTTATCGGCAGTATCGGACACGTTGCAACTGGGGGACCCGTTATACCACATCACCAAATCGTAGCCACAGTTGAAGGAGTTGGCGGAGAACTGGACCAGGTGGAGAGTCGGTGTAGTAGACGCGCTATGCGCACAAAGGGTTAAAGGAACCAGAGAATAATAATAATTTATTTTTACCTTAATGGGCGGGGCCTTAATAACGATACAATAGATAAGGTTTGGCTTTCAGAAAGAAAAATTACTAGATTTGTTGCTTAGGATTTTTTTTTTACAAAATGGGTCCTTTTCGTACAGCTTAGTCTCCTTACGTACAGGTTAAAGTCAATAAAATTTAATCTTTTACGACTCAAAAAAATTTGTTGAAGAGGATAACAAAATATTAACTTTGTAACAGGGGCTTACAAAGTTTCGAAAAAAATCAATTTCAGTGCAACCTTACCTTAAACTAGGTTAAAATTTGAAAAATGAAATTGGAGAGAATATCTTATCTTTATCAAAAACTCTCTCTATCCTACATATGCGGAGATGCCATTTTCTTTGACCTTTGGCGGTTTTACTGGAAATTAATGAGAATATGGTTGGTTGCTTGAAGTGGCGTCCCAGACTCCTCGCTCAGGTGTGCCGTTTTGTTACCACATCTCGTGACCAAGAAGTCAATGTGTGTCGCTAGACCCAACCTGTAAGGTTTTGGAAGCGAACGATCTCTCCAACAAAGTAGAAGCTGCATAGTGCACGATATCTGGCTCAAGCGAGAGCCAGAAATCTGCAAACAAATCGCGTTCTTGCAGCTGCAGCAGTGTATATTTATGGGGATAAGCAGTCTATCCGAATGAGTTTCCACCGGCAAGTGTCCCGTTATTGCCGAGACCGCCCCAGAAATGTCTCCCCGGGATCTGCGGATGAGCTCTCTGCTTCTACTCTTATTGAAGAAGGGCCACATCGCCCTGGATATGGCACACATAGATTGGATCGGATCCACATGGGTTTAGCCAGATAAGTATGAAAGAGTGCGTGACTAAATTCAACATGTTGAGTACCACTGTTAACAAAGTTACTTCAAATGTGTCTTTATTTACCGTTTTAATGCAAGCAAACAAAACCTGGGGCTTGTATTGAAACCAAGTTAACCGGTGCTCTCAACATGTTGAACAGTTTCCACACGGGAGCTTTGTAGGGCAGTGTCATGCACTGCCAGTGCATCGGCTTTTCTCTCTATGCCCCTGTGACCTGGCACCCAGAGCAACATGCTCACAGAGAAGGGAAAGTTCATCCCAACAACATTCTACCAGCATGGAAGATATGATAGACGAGTAGAGAGCGTTGATGGCGGTAACTCTGTCAGAGAAGATGCCGACCCGTCTACTAGGGGTTAGCACTTGTTTTGCGGTCTGGAAAACCTTTAGGATAGCCTGTAAGACTCTGAAATGTACACTTTAATATGCAGAGCGTCTCCGTGAACATAACCGCACCGACACCACAGTTCGTTTTAGAACCGTCGATGATTATCGTTGTTTCGAAGGCCTCCTCCATCACCCCGGCGTTCGTTCATTCCCATCTGATGAAAATATTTACCGCCAAATTTTTTCCGAAGTTCAGATTTGCGGTTATGTAGTCAGTGAGAAGTGTGTCCAGTTATGTTGTAAGCAGATACATGATGCTACTGTGGCCAGAAGGTTTGGCTCTCCAGCATCCTGATTCTCTTCGTCTGACCACCCCACCCAACACAATACTTTTAATGTGCAGATCTAGCGATAACATATGCAAAAGCACGTCAAAGCAACAGTTGGATATGACCTCACGGCACCGATGATGCCTATTTCTGCAGATCTCTGAATCCTAGTCAGCTTCTTTATGCTTTATCCTTTACTTACTGCGGGCCATCACAACAGGTAGTGAGTATCGGACGTATCACAGCAATGTACATCTATACAGTCATCTTCGCGAGACCCCACCTCGTAGAGAATTAGTGTAATTATTAGTGTACGGTATTAGCAGTTTCGCTTATATGGGATTCACAGAGCTTGGAGCGAAGATACGAAATAAAAACGATTTAAGGGGGTATTCTGTAGTGTATGCCGTTATTCTGGGTATAAGCTCAGGAAATTATTTTTGTGGATGAGGAAGATATATTTGAAATTTGTTGTCAGTATATTTTATACAATCTTTTTATACTAGAATAAATTTAATCTACTGAAAAAAATAAAAATAAAACAAAGGGCACGAGGACGCTTGAAACTTGCTGCAGAACTTGGGGTTCTGAAACATAAATTTCAAAATTGTTATTAATTGTGACTATCGTCCTTAGGAGGTTAAAATATTGAAAATTACAAAAGTTATGCAATTACGAAAAAAAAGTGCAATTTTACACTTTTTAATAAAAAAAATTATTTTTTCCAACCGTCACTACCGAATACCCCCTTAGTTTTAGTTAAAACTAAAGATTTACATAGACGGTATTACTACTTTTCTCTTTGATGATAGCATCGGTAGCTAGGCTCAGAAATATAAATAAGTAAAGAAGTTAATTTAAATATCAGAGAAGAGAAGAACACCTTTTATTTTTATAGGAAACGACAACTTAGCGATCTTAACCTAGTCGACAATCAGCTTGAACAAATTTAAAAAGACGTTCCTGTACATTTCAAGTTAAAAAAAATCAATTCAGAAGTTCTTGGAAAAAACACCAAGTCAACAATAAATGCTCTCTCTCTCTCTCACACACAAGACGAAACCGCAATCTCAATTTATGTAGACAGACTAAATTGAATTGAACACAGAAATGGGATAATTAGCGCTTCACAAGGCAATCATAAGTCATGGTCCGAGGTAAAAATCCATTTTCACAAAAATACGATACACCACCGCAAAGTGCAAAAAATTAACCAAAAAATAAAATTCAAATATTTTTTAACCAAGCAGAAAAAGTTTAAGTGTAACATAACCGGTATACGCACAGTGTGATTCAATTCCTGAATAGCACCTTGATACAAAAATTTACGATCTTTCTGGCAATTAAACCGATAATTGAATTTCTTGGTCATGAAACGTTATACAAGAGATATGAGACCACAAGAACAGAATGGATAAAAGTTGAGAAATTAAAATTTCTACTTACCTTTTTTTGTATCGTCGGACAACACTTGAGTCGGCCCTGTTGGCACTGAAGTTGCTGATGTTGGCAATGTTGAGTCTAACTGCAGAAGCCTTTCAGAATGTTCATCCTTGGATTGTCGTTGATTTTGTGTATTCATTGTGTCATTACTTTCACCGGTGCTAAGTGAAGTGATACCATTAAAGGTTGCTGTTGTGGTTTTATGTTCAACTCCCAAAATTATTCGCTGCTCAATTGGTTTTGGTTTAATGGATTCGGATGTAACGTGAACAGATTCGCCACCTTTGGGTTCCTCACGAACAACAAGAGCAGTAGTAGAACTATTTTCTGATTTATTTGAGAAAGGTTCCTCTGATTTATTTCGTACGTCAATTGAATCATGTTTACTTTTGAATGCATCTTCGTGAGTTGAAGAGTTTTTCTTTAATATATTTAGATCACTTCCAGTTTTTGGTAATACTTCAACAACTTTAACAGTAAATGCATTTTCATCTTTATAATTTGGTAACTTTTCGGCAACAAGATTTATAAGTTTTGGCACTTCTACAATTTTACCTTTTTTAAGATTTCGGTCACTTTCAATTTTCCTATCTTGTATTTTATTAAGATTTTCTTCATTTTTCTCCTGCAAAATATCCGTATTTTCAATCAAAGGTGCGAGATTACTTGATACCACAGACAATGTTGACGTTTCCTCTTTTAGGTCGTTTTCAGAATTTGCCTCAGGTACTAGTTTTGTACTTGGCATTTTTACAAGTTTTTCCTTTTCAGCTTTTCTATTCACTCTTTTTGGAATTGCTGGTGGTGAAGGTTTTACTTTCTTTTTTTCCTCAAAACTTACTCGATTCTTGTTCTCCAAGAGTTGCTTCGAAATACAATCTCTTTCCGATTGTAGCAAGGTATTGGTCATCAATAAAAGTTCTTCATTAAATGTACCATTTGCTTCAGCAGGATTATTAGGTAAAATGTCTTTCTTAAAAAGTTTTTCTCCTACAGAGGGACATTCTTGTTTTTCAAGCTCTTTCTTATTATTTAGATCACTTTCAATATGACTAATATCTTCTACCTTATTACCGCTGTTATTTACAATATTTTCTACGAATGATACATTTTGCAATCTTACCTCACTTTCTTCTCTTTCCTCCTTTACCTTATCTTTAATATTTTTATCAGTAGACACATAACTTGTTTTAGTGTCGTTTGAAATTCCACTAAAAGTTTCGGTCCTTTGAACTATTTCGTTCTCTCCTTCTACAATATTCTCATCAACTTTAATTTTACATCCATTAGTAGCCCTTTTCGTTCCCGTCTCATCATTATTATCACTACACTCCACCGATTTTTCTACTTGACAAACATCGGACAATAATTCCGCCATGCCATTCACCACAGAATCATCACTTCGCGTAGAACTAACTAAAATCTTTCCATTACGGCTGTTGCCTTCAGGTGTTTTTGCATTTACATCGATTGTATTTATCTTATCGTCGTCATTTTTACTCGAAAAGCTCGTCGTTTGAATATCGTTGGCGTTAAACTGCTGCTTGCACTGATTTCCATTGCTAGCAAACTTTCCTTCTTCTGTCATTTCGTCGGAATTCCCAGTTTGTTGATTGCAGGCTGCTATTTGTGATATTTCACTTAACACCGGCAGTGACTGTTTCTCTGTTGGTTCCGACTTTTTATCGGAAATAGTTTTATGGATAATTTGCACTAATTTTTCAGGTTTCGGATGGTGCTGTTGCGTCATGTCGTTGATAATTACTATTGGCCTAGAAGTAAGAAAAAAAACGATTAAATTTTAAATCAAAAAACTTGATGAGTTGAAAGGACGATGAGGAGTAGTAGACAAGAATATGTTCATATAGGAAACCTAATCTGAAAAATGAGTACCCGAATAATGTGCAAAAAAAATTTTAAGAATTATACCACTTTGAAGGATTAGCGACGTGATAGAGTAAATTCATCGAATGATACTGATGCCAGTATCAGTTAAGTTCCTTAATTTCGAGCAAAAATAAGACTCGCCCATTCCTAGCCCGAAACAGGCACGAGCAGCATAAAAGCGCCTGAATTGCACATGAGACACCGTAAGCCTGAGTAAAAATTATATTTTTCCAAATTCGAGTAAAAATTATACTTTACGCTGCAAACACGTATCAATAAAAGGCGCACAAAATATTCTAAATCTAGCACGGTACGCTCACACTTTTTCTAAGCTAAAATTTAAAATGAAGGCAATAAAATTATTTTCGTCAATTAAATCATTCGAAACCGACGTCTGAAATAACAAAACTATCTCCTCAGTAGCCGGTACAGCAGTTTGTGCAGATGAATTTTATTTTTACTCGAATTAATAAAGATTATAACTGAAACTGGAAAATATATAAGAAGAAAAATAACAAATTTCAGGTAATTGTTATAACTATTCTTGTCATGACTCACCTTATGAGGTGAGATTTTACTAAACCCACACGGTGAGTTACCAGTCTTAAACATGTTAAAGCTAGAACGCAGCAACAAAAGCATGCATTTATGGTGAGCGCATTTTTACACATTTGTACCTGTAGCGGGAGTGTATTTTTCAATTTTTGGCCCTGTAGTGGAAGCGTGCATAATACTACCGGGCGCATTTGTTCGCTATGCGCCCTCGCAATGGGCACGTATACACTTTTAAAAATATTAACCTCTGTACTTGCTTGGGGCGAGAATATACCAACTCAATTATTTTTACTCGGGATCTTACTAAAATGTTTGGAAAAACTGATGGAATGGGAATTAAGGAAACAGAACCAACTATCGAGCTGTCAACATGTGCATATGAAAGGTAGATCGGTTGATTGTGCTCTACATAGCCTGGTACATCAAGTGGAAAAGGTATTGATGTACAAGAAAGTAGCGTTAGGCTGCTTCGTTGACATAGAAGAGGGCTTCAACAATGTCAGAATCGATAAAATTTTGAATAGGTTTAGGAAGAAGGAGGCAGATCATAGTATAATTAACTGGATCAAGTCCATCCTGCAAGATCGAATTATTAAGACAAGTTTCGGAAATGAACAATTGACGGCAATCTCCACAAGGAGAGATATTTTCACCATTATTGTTGCTGATAGTAATTGATGAATTACGTGAAGGCTGATTACATAAAGCTCTCTATGCAATCTGTTATGCGGACGATCTATCAAGAGTAGTCAGAGATAAGCTTAAAGAAAACCTGGGATACTTACTTAAATAAGCAATCTGATGCAAGGATTGCGGACTGAAGATAATACCTAGGTATGAAGGAACTCTGCTGCTGTGTGTTGATGGATAGGAAACTAAATTGAGCTAGACACCTTCACGAAAAGAAAAGCGTGCAGGAATGCGATAGAAAAAGTATGGGGACTATGACCCTATATTAAAAAATGGATATACACATGTGTAATCGGACCCAAGATAACCCACGGAGCGATAGCCTGATGGAATGCAATGAAGGCGGGCAGAAACCAGAAGATGATGGACCAGGCCTAACATATGTGCTGCTTAGGCATAACAGGAACTACTAGATCAACACCGATAACGGCCCTGAAGGTCATTCTCCATTCCATTTCATTACTGCACTAGAATTCCATGTTAAACAGATGGTACTGAACACTTAACTCGACCATACCGGTACACATGAATAAACTGTAAAAGTAAAGGCGAATACAAATATATGAATATGAAAAGATCGTCCAAATATGTAACAGATATATAATCAAAAGACGGTTTGGGGAAGAAGATTGCTGGGATTTCAAAAACGGAAACCCCAATCTAGAGGCAATCTTCAAAACTTATTTCCAAGTGAGTAGATCAACAATAGGGTGATACAAGAAAACATCATAGCGCTTCACACAGATGTCTCAAAATACGAGCGTGGTTGTGGCTTCAGAGTATCGTGCGACGAACAAAACCTGGAGATATGGGGCGGGGTAAACAACTCCTCCTTGGTTCTTCAATGTGAAATCGCAGCGATAAATATAGGAGCTAAGCGGCTAATGAAACGGGAAGTAAGATCCTCTAGGATGGCAATGTGTACAGATAGTCAGGCGCCTAAAACATCTAAGAGGATAGAGGGATGTAAACAGGCCCTCATGGAGTAAGGGAGACAAAACGATGTCACTTTAATATACGTGCCGAGGCACTGCGGTATTCCACGAAATCAAAAAGAAAATGAGCTGGCACAGAAAGGCGCAAATGAAGATACTCAAATAATACTCAACCTGAGTGAGTGGGAGGGATCCGACATAGCTAGCCATACAAAGTCTCACTACTATCGCTGACTACATTCAATTGGTTAGTGAATTTAATAGGAAGTTCAAAGTAGTGATATCAGACAGCCTGTTCTGAGAATCTAGAACAGACGAACCTGTGAACATCGCCAATATCTATACAGATGGCTCTAAAACTGCACCGGGGATAGGAGGCAGCAGTGCACTGCCCAGAGCTGAATGTTTAGTTATCCCACAGACTTCCCAACGAGTGTAGCATATTTCAAGCCGAAGCCGTAGCTTCGTACATAAGGTAGCCGAAATGTCTTACACTCACTGAGAGATTTGATGACTTCTTGGTATATTTAACTTTCGTGTGTAATATTAGCTCTGGCACTGACGTATTGTTCTTTAATTTTCTCTAACGGACGGAGTTGGATCAATTCGTTGAGCGGCACCGACCACCATACTATGGGTTCCGGGTTCGAGACCAGGTGTTCCCGTGAACTTTTATTAAGAAATTAAAATAATCCACTCCGTCTCTGGGCTGTTGTCTAGCTCGCAGCAATGCAAAAAAAAACAAGACTCAAATTTCCTCACTTCCCTTACCCTCCTAATTCCCTTCCGGCCAAAGCCATGCTAACGCATCAAAGGGTTGTCCCCTAGGCTTTGGCCACATCGTATAAAAAAAACTCTGACCTAATGCCTTCTTTTATTTCGTTTGGAAGATCAGAATCATTTTGTTAGAAAAAAGCATGGGAAACTTATTTTAACAGCAAAACAACATTAGTATAGATTGAGGATAAACAATTCAGACATTAAATAAAATTGAAATTGATTTGATGGTTAAATAGCACGAGCACCGCGCCTATGCGTATTTCTTTCATTTGCAATTACAATAAATAAAAATCCGATCTGTCTCTGAAATTTCCGTCATTCGCTTTAGTTAAATTTCCTTCCGGCCATAGCCATGCATGTAGGGCATCATAAGATTGTCCACTGGTCTTTACCATTAAAAAAATTCCCTAAGTACAGAAAAATTAGATCATGCCTTGAAGAAGCATAATTTGGCATCATCTACACAAAAATATAAAACTTTATTAGGATCTGCGAGAGGTAAAATCGAAAATCTTTATTTTCACTGCAAACCCTTTTTATCATCTTTCCAGCGTGGTTTAATAAAGTGTAAATCACCAGTAATCAATTTATGGGAATTTCGGAATTACTGCATATCTTCTTTCAAAGCTGCTAAACAAGTTGTTGTATCTTCCTCGACTTCAGTAAGGCTTTTGATCGAATTAATCATAAAACTGTCCCTCATAAGTTTTCGGTTTCTGGTTTTCCTTCGGGTTTGTTCACTGACTTGCTCTTATCTATTCGAGCGTTCTCAATGTGTTTTATTTCGTGAAGTTCATTCAGATATGATACGAAACACTTCTAGGGTGCCATAAGGTAGCCACCTTGGGCCCTTATTTTTTATTATTTACATCAATGATGTATCCTTAAATCCATCCCATCCCTTTCCACCTTCACTCTAGGGGTTCTAGGGATGTCGCACACCCACAGTATCTAACAGCATCGGGAGTGTCATTATTCACCTCAGCAATCCCGATCGTTTATGATTATTTGTACATATCACTCCCTTTCCATCCCAACTCCTTAACCTTACATTATACAACGACATCGGAAGTTTCACTATTCATCTCAGCAAGCCCGAAATGTATGGATTCGACACTAATATCGGCCATTTTTGATTATTTTTATATTTTATTAATTTCCCACCGCCACCTCTTGGTGTATCTTATCCCCGCAGTACCTAACAGTTCGGGAGTATCATTATTCATCTGAGCGACCCCGAAAACTACGGATTCGACACAAATATCAGCCGTTTCGATTATTTTTACGTATCACACTCCTCCTTCCACCACCCCTAGGGTTCTAGGGTGCATTACCCCCAGAATATATAACGGCATCGGGAGTATTATGTTTTTGATGAATACCTGAGCACCGCTGCATAATAAGGATCTAGTCAGTAGCGTTAAATACCTTAAACTGCTTGGTACAGTTAAAGCTTACTTTTTGCAGTTTGCAAATGTTATTTGAAGTGCTCCGCCATAGCAAGCGTTGGGGTTAACAAGATACTAGATAAGTGTAATTTCTTACGACTTCCACTTGGTTAGCACCAAAACAACAAACTTCATCCAGCCTTCTAATACCTCCTCCGCTATGGGAAATTAGAATCTTCGCTTTATCTAGATTGACTGTCAGGTTTCATAACTTACTTTATTTCTCAAAGCTATTTATCAGTCCTTGGAGTTTAAGGGGGCTATCAGATATCAGGACAATATCAGCATATAAGAATATTATCATTTCAACATCTTGTAACACAAGTCTTGTGGCAAGCTGCTCGAAGGGCTCATCAGGGGGAGGCTGAAACCGGCCATGCAGGCGGCTGGAGACTTATGTCCCAGACAATATGGGTTTAGAAAAAGAAAAGAAAATCGACAGTGAATGCGATCCTGGAGGTCCCCGAAATGGTCAGAAAAGCGGGAGATCAGAGTCGCTTCTCTCGCCGAATGGTTCTCCTAGTCATCCTGCATGTCAAAAACGCCTTCAATTCGGCTAGATGGAGCGATATGCTGCTGGCATTGAGGGAGACCTTCCGGGTGCCGCGGTATCTTCTACGGCTGCTTGATGATTACCTGAGGAACCGAGTGTTTCTCTACTTCACCAACGAGGGGCAGCGCAGGACACAAGTGACGGCTGGAGCTGCGCAAGGATCCATCTAGGACCCGACCTCTGGAACGCCTGCTATGACAGCCTACTCAGACTAGAGTAGCCGGAGGAAATACAACTCTTTGGCTATGCGGATGATGTGGCTATGCGGATGATGTGGCGGTGCTCATCGCAACCCGCACAGTGGAGCAGGCTCAACTAAAGCTTAACCAGGTCATGCGGAGAGTCGACCACTGGATGGCAGCTCACGGCCTTGCATTAGCATTAAGCAAAACAGAGGTCGTGGTCCTGACAAAAAAAACGGATCCCCACGATCCTCTCTGTGAAGGTGGGAGAGGAGACTGTAGTGCCGAAACCGGTGGCGAGATATCTACGATTGACACAAAGTTGACCTTATTTTATTTAAGCTTAATACAAGCTATTGCATAAAAAAAAAGACCTTAATCGAACACATCAAGCAGACTGCGGATAAAGCGGCTAAGGTCGTGACAGCGCTTAGCAGACTGATGGCGACCGTTGGAGGGCCCAAGTCCAGCAAGCGCCGACTGCTTATGTCAGCAGTGCAGGCAACCTTGCTAAATGGCGCTGAAGTATGGGCGGTAGCCCGAAGTAAGGACACTTACAAGAAGAGACTATGCCAAGTGCAAAGGCGCGCCGCGCTGAGAGTGGCCTCTGCATATCGCACTGTCTCCGAGCCAGCCGCGCTTGTGATCGCCGGAGTGATACCCGTCGAACTGCTTGCAAAAGAGAGAAGGGTGATCTACCTTAAGAAGGCGCAAGTAGGGAGGGTAATCGCGAACAGAGAAGAGAGGCTCAATACCCTAGAAAAGTGGGAGAAGATGTGGGACGAGGAGAGCAGGGGACGATGGACCGCTAGGCTAATAAAAAATATAGGCCTCTGGGTGGATAGAAAACATGGTAAAGTAAACTACCACCTCACACAGCTGCTGAGCGGGCACGGGTACTTTCGATCGTATCTTTACCGGATGGGCGGGGTGCATGTATTTCCCGGAAAAAGTTGACACCGCAGAGCATACCTTTTTCGAGTGCGACAAATGGGCCGCGCAGAGAAGAGCCCTGGAGGTGGCTCACCCAGGACGGGTGGTCTCTCCGGACACTATAGTCGAAGGCATGATTGCCAACGAGGAAGTCTGGAACAACACAGCCAGGTACGTGGAGGACGTTCTTCGACGGAAGAAAAACGACCTGGACCAGCTGGCAACTGGTGAGGGAGTAGGTGCCTGATGGACAAAATAAAAGGACCTAGCCCGAAGTAGTGTGCCAAACAGTTCTAGGCTAGTGTCGGGAGAAGCAAGGGAGGTGTTTTAGTCGGTAAACTGTGCCACAGTTGTGTGTGAACATATGCGGGCTTAATACACAGCTCTGCATAACTCCATACAGGAAGTCTCAAAACTGTCAGGCTGATTATATCCGTCCCCGATTTGCGCTTTCATGCTCTTGTCGAGTGTCAATCATTTTGTAAGACATTCTGTAATTGC
The DNA here is from genome assembly GCA_964036015.1 of Leptarthrus brevirostris. Taxonomy (NCBI): domain Eukaryota; kingdom Metazoa; phylum Arthropoda; class Insecta; order Diptera; family Asilidae; genus Leptarthrus; species Leptarthrus brevirostris. Next base: position 17,544,537 of record OZ038373.1, read on the forward strand.
AGAGTTTGTAATACAAAACCTTTCGAGCTCCCGTATCAAACGCCTATTTAAAGTCTGTAAAATATGCATACACCTTTTTTTTTCTTCAGAAACCGTACCAGTTTAACTAAATTAATTAAATTAAAAATAATATCCACAGTTGCATATCAAATTCGGTCTTGTATTGGATTTAATCTAGGAATCGTTATGGAACAGATCTACTTATTAAGGGAAGGGTAATGTGGATCTCAACTCACTCAAAGGATTGATCTGAATAAATTCTAATAACTGACGTATTCCCATAAAACCATCCGCAAAAAACTTACCCCGATTGTTGTTCCAACGAAGAAAACTCCTCTTCAACTTCACCAATAGTCGGCAGCATGTTTGAGTGCCAGTGAAAATTAAAGTATGCCTCTGACGGACCTGGACCATTTATAACTTCTGGTGGGCCCAATTTTTCTCCATCCTCAATTTCATACATTTTCTCTTCATCTTCTTCACTTGAACTGTCTAAGTAGTTTTCATTGTTTTCCACTTCAATTTTTATACATTTTCCAACAATAACGCTGTCTTTACTATTTGATGGATCATTGTCGTTGGATAGAGGTTCCTGTGCGGTCAAACCGTCCTCATTATTTGTCGAACTTTTTGGGACGAAATTAATAAGGCGTGGTAGATTTGTCTCTTCATTTCCATTTACATCCACGCTTAATGTCTTATCGATTATTTTCAGCTCCTGGGAAGTCTCTCGATTTAAGTCGTTCAAATTTTGCTCCTTTTCAATACGACCATTTTCGTATGTTTGAATTTTGAAGCGAATTTCATCAGACATTTGTTCTCGTTTCGGTCTCATTGGTGTTTTTGCAACGGATTCATTCAAATTATCGCCATTCATAACACTTTCTACAGTGTTCTTTACATCAGATTGCTCCTGAAGTACTATTGATTGCAATTTTGGAATTTGAGTTTTCTGCAAGGATTGGACACGTTCTGGAGGTTTCGGCTTAGGACCTCGTTGTTTAGAACCGCCTTCAGAGGAAACTGCCTTTGATTTTCCATTTAAAGCTTGTTGGTTTTTATTTATTTCAGATTCATGCGAATTTGATCGGACAATTGATTTATTTGGATCACCTTTGAAAGTTGATAAATTTACCGGCTTCTGCTCGTTTTCAACATCTCTTGAATTTGTTCGATACAAATTTAATTTTAGATCTGTTTCTGACTTTTGTTTCTGTACCATAACTCTAGGCCTTAAAATTATTGCCTTTTCTGTAACTTTAATCTCAGTTTTCTCTACTTTATCAATGTTGGAATCCATTTCTAAAGAACGTTTCGGTGACAACATTACCGGAATACGCGATTTTGTTGTTTTATTTTCGATATTATCAGCCTTTTTCTGTTCGGAGATATTTTCTGTTGAATTTGCTGCTTCAGTTTGTATAAACAACTTGCATTGCTCTTTTAAAGCGTTAATTTCTCCACTTTTTAATAAGGTATTGGATTTGTTAGTCTTAAGATCATTTTCAGTTTTAGATCGTTCCATAAGCCTTGATGGACTGAATACAGAAGCAATTGCTTTAGGTATTTTAGTTATCAAGTCCTGCTGTTTTGAGGTATTTGTATGACTTGATTTTACTTCATTGACATTTTTGTTTTCGTCCTTAACATCTTTGCCTTTCCTTGGAATTGGTACTACAGGTCTCTTCTCACTCTCGAAATTTGTACCCTGTCTAGGTTTTGGAGTAGGTGCTACATTTATTTCTACATTTTCATAATTATTAAGTATAGTCTTGTGAATTTCTACATTTTCATATGGTTTCATAGTCGTTTTTGTATTTTCAGTTGTTTTTGCAACTTCATTGGGAAATTCAAGAGGCTCCAGCTTCTTAAGGCATTCCTCTAATTTTGCTGAGCTATCGACATGAAATTCTTCTTCCAAAAGTGTGAAAGGCTTCAGTACCTTGGCTAAATCTGTTTTATTTATAACTGTTACACTATTGTTGTGGATATTTGTGTTGTTTACATTGATACAGCACCCACTAGCGCTATAACACGATAAGTCTGAATCTGAAGAATATGTGGAACTCAATGAGAATTTGTCTATAACCGTAGAAATAGAACTTCCTGTATCATCAGACTCGGACTCGCCAATAACCGAATTTTCATTGGAAAACAAATTTATATAGTATTCTGCATCAGGAGGTGGTGTAAACGGTTTATCATCTCTAGAAGATAGTTTTTCCGGCTGTTGTCTTCTTCTGGTCAATTTTCTGGGAGGCACCGGCGGCGGAGGCGGAGGCTGTAGACTCCCCTTGATTTTATCTTCATCGGGAAATTCAATTTTTTTACCCTCACCGTTTCGAACCTCTAATTTAATGGCAACATTGCTTTCTTTCAAACAGCGAACACATTCAATTCTTGTCATTTCTTGAACCGACTGTCCATCGATCGAAATTATTTCATCGCCTTCTCTTAGGTGGCCCCAACTTGCCTGAACTCTTGATGCTGGACTATCTGTGGCTGTCGACTGGATAAATAATCGCTGAACTTTTTCGTTACTTTTTGTACCACCCTGGAATTTTAGTCCGAATCCTAGACGCTCACCAGGTAGTCGATACACTAGCACAGATTCGATATCGTCACAACTTTCACTGTGATCTCCGGTATTACGATCCAGTCGAGACCCGCACTCATTTATAGATAGAACTGTTATAAATGATGGGTCTTCGCTTAAGTCTTGCTTTACTCCATTCTGCAGCAGATGTCGTTTCGTACTTTCGTTCGATATTGCATCGTCGACAGCAACCACTGTCACGTATTGCTCCATAACGATGTGTTATGGCAAGTTCCACATTAGATGGCTCTGTAAGAGAAAGATTAACTGTTATACGAGATATTTTATAGTACAGTCAGGTATAAAAGTAAATTTTAGAATTAACGTAAAGATTAAAATGAGGAGCTAATTATACATCTGAACAGTTTTTACTTTTTTTTTGTAATCCGGCTATTTATCGAGTATTGAAACTAATTCCGTACTTGTTTTCAATGTAAACGTCCTAAAAGTATTCTAAAATCGAGATAAAACGTAATGGTTTCGATCAAAACGACACAATTACAGTGAAGTATTAACGACCTTCAAATAAACGAGTATATTTTCGATCAGAACGGATTAAGTTTCACATAAATATGTATTATAAAGGTATTAAATGGTAGCAAATAAAAGTTTTCAAACACTTTTTGTTTCAATTCATTTTAACAAAAGATTAAGTCACCTAATAACGACCTCCCCCAGTAATCCGACCACTTAGCATATCTACGAATATCTGTTTATATACACGCTTTTGCATGGTTTAAAATATAGCTACATTTGATACCATGTGATATTTGGAACTCCGCCGTAGCCGGTCCCAAGCCCGGTTGAGAAAGGAGGAGGGAAACCCACGCGTCAGATTGAACACCTCGGCATAGAGAATACCTACGCGCTATACAAATAAATTCTCGGCGACTCACTTAAGGAGCAGCTCTTCTCCTAGTACTCCTCAGATACCTCGGACTTATTTTGTGATGACGACGGCTTTGGGATAAAAACAACGGACTACGCATGGCAGGTGTAGCCTTGTTGCTACCCAAGCTTGCCCGCCAATCACTACTGGACTGGTCACCAATATTCGACCCAATTATAACAATCAGGTTCCGGACCAGGGTACGTAACATCTCAATAACTCAATGTGTTGTGCCGACTGAACAAGCGGATATAACAACAGGAGGCCTTCTACCAGCTCCTTTGCGACACCTTTGAAAAAGCTCCTAAAGGTGACATAAAAATAATAATGGCAAGATTGGCTCAAACAACCTTGCTCTGGAACATGTAATGGGGAAGTAATGGGGAGTTGTTTGTTCAATTTTGTAACTCGCGGCAACTTATCATCTGTGAATCCTTGTTTAAACACAAAAAATGCCGTTTAACATCCTGGGTTTACCCAGATGGCAGAACTAAGAATCTGATTGACCATATTGCTGTTTCGAAAAGTTGAAGAAAGTGTCTTCTCGATGTAAGATCTAAGCGCGGCCCTGATATTGGCAGCGATCACCATCTTGTAACAGCGAAGTTTCACTTGTGCACGGCAGTAGAACGCCCACGTAACATAACAACTAATATGCCACGGCTCAATGTACAGAGGCTTCAAACACCGAACATCCGCAGCGCATATACCACCGCATTGCTCCAAAAAGCTGATGCACTGCGTCATAACAACGACGACTCCATCGACCAAAAAAATGGGAAAGGGCGAAGAAATGGTTTGTGAGCTGTGGTACAGAACACGTGGGAGGATTAGAGAACGAAAGACAACCAGGAATCAGTGACACCACATGGTCCAAAATACAGGAACGGAAGCAAATAAAAGACCGTATCAATTCTGCTACCGACGTTGTAATTAAACAACATCTCAGAACTGCATATCGATCTCTACAAAAAGGCGTCCCAAGCACTAGCAGAAAAGGCAGATGAAACGGCCTACCGCGGTGACAGTGGAGATCTTTACAAAATTGTCAAAAAACGGGCAGGAAAGACTCTTACAACACAACAGGCAGCCTTAACACCAGAACTCCGACAAGATAGGAGTTGGCTGACGCAATTAAGTCGATGGACCTCGGTAATGCCCCAGGGATTGATGGAATACCAGTGGAACTATTTAAGGCAGATCCCATTGCTGCGGCTGAAATTCTTCTTTCCGTAATCCACGAATGTTGGGTAACCGAGAACTATCCCAGTGAATGAAAAACAGGCGTAATAGTGAAGATTCCCAAAAAAAGGCGACCTGAGGAGTTTTAACAATTAGCTCGGTATCTGAATTTTAACTGCAGTCTTCAAATTGATCGCTAAAATCACCTTAATGCGAATCAACAATACAGTTGAGCCCACTCCTAGAGATGAACAGGCAGGCTTTCGTGAGGGTTTCTACTGCAGCAATTACATCAACACCCTCAGCATTATGATCGAGAAATCCGGCGAATGGAGGTACCCTTGTTGTGGTTAAAAATTAGGAATACATGTACTCAGGCTACGACAAGATGGCAGTATGCGGACAGGGATTGGATTTAGGGTTGTGAGTACAACTAAGATGCTTGTCGCAACTTAGTTGTGACTCACAACCAAAGGAATTGGGATAGGTATGAGAATTACCGGTGTGAACGTTTTCGGTTGCCGGAAGAGTGGGGCCCGCTTATCTAGTCATGCTAAGCTCGCTGGATTGGGGGGATCTTACCTCCCCCCCTTGGCTCACTCACCTGAACACTTTTGAGGGCACTCTTTATGTCCTATGAATGCACGAATATCAAAGGATAAAAAAAACTAAACATTTACATTTCGTGTTCGTCCATTTCGAAAAGGCTTTTGACATCGCCAACACTACGTAGAAGACACATCACAGAAAAAATTATCACCGTCATAAATAAGTCCTACTCAGGAGCCCAATGTCATGTCTTACACAAGTGCTGTATAGAGTGAGACAAGGATGTACACTGTCGCTGTTGTTTTTCCTGATCGTCATTAATGACTTCTGTGCAGCATCCTAGACCAATCGCGAGGGATTAGATGAAAACTTTTTAACCACCTTACACACCTGGACTATGCCGACGATGTACGGCTCCTATCCAACACCTATCGTATCTTATATAGCCCAAATGTCTGAAGCTCTGAGCAGAGAAGGGCTTAAGATCAATGCTACTAAAACCAAGCTTATGAGCTCGGACTCCAGGAGACAACATGAAATTTATCTGGAAGAGCAGCAAATAGAGCAAGTGGATAAATTTTACTATCTCACAAGCATAGTTACAGCAGACGGCGGAGCTGAAGTTGATGTACAGGCTCGCATCAATAAGGCTCGAGTTGCATTTAATACTCTTGCTGAGATTTCGAGCAATAATAACATCTCCGCACGCACAAAACTTCGGATCTTTGAGTCAAACGTAAAATCTGTTCTATTCTACGGCTGCTCAACATGAAAAGTGACCTGTCAAATAACATCTAAGCTACAATCCTTTGCCAACCGGTGTCTCCGGCGAATCCTTAACATCCATTGGCCGCAGGTCGTTACCAACGCAGACCTACACAGACTTACAGGCCAAGACGAGATAGACACCAGTATTCTCAGGCGAAAATGGCAATGGATAGGCCATACACTAAGAAAAATCCAAACAACAACGCACAGGAGTCTCCAGATTGGATTACCCACGGAATCTAAGGAAAATGCCGAATTGGACGACCGCGCAGTACATGGAGGAGATCCATTGAGGTAGAGGTTGCGGTAGAGCCGGACCGGGTGGAGAGCCGGACCGTGTGGAGAGCCGGACCGGGTGGAGAGTCGGTGTAATAGACGCCCTATGCTCCACAACAGATTAAAAGAACCAGAGAGAGAGACATTTGATACGCATTGCTGAGAGAAGAAAAAAATTATAAATAATCTCTGGTTTAGTGCAAAAAAAATTCGATTGTGAAAGAAGGCCATTACAGTGAGTTTTGTGATAGTGAAATACTCAAAATCTAAACTTTGTTTTATATGAAATATCTCCGCAAAATGAGAGTATTTAAGTAAGTACTTTATGTGTTGGTTTTGTATTTATTCTTTAGCTATAATAATTTGTGTGAATTATGTTGGTTTATTAATATTTATTGATACAAAGTGATACTATATTGTGGTCGGTAATAGAACGCCCATTATTTGACGTTTGTATTTGCAAGTCATTAAGTGCAAAGCTCTTGTGTAGTCAAAATGGAAGTCAGCCAAGAAGTGCATCGCAACTTATTTGTTTCCACACATATGGAAAATCCGAATATGGCTCGAAACGTTTTAGCTAAAAAATTGAAAATCCCGAAGACGAGTGAATTTCGGGAACCTTATAGTGTCTTGAGAAAGTCCGGATCAGGAAGGAAATCAGATTCGGCTGACCAAAAATTGGCCAAAGAAGTGGTAAACAACTTTAAGCGAAATCCCAAAATGTCGTTGAGAGATATGAGCTAATAATGTTGGAACATCATCTGCTACGGTCCATCGAATTAAAAGAAAAGAAGGCCTACGAAGTTTCCATGTTCAAAAAACACCGGACAGAACACTAGAAAAGGAGCAAGTTGCAAAATCCAGGAGCCGGATGTTGTATGAAAATTTCCTAACGAAATTCGGCTACTGCATTATGGATGACGAAACTTACGGACTTCAACCAGCTTCCAGGGTAGGAATTTTATATGGCAAAAAAGAGGGGTGACGGGGATCACAAGTTTAAGAATCTTCGGTTCACCAAATTTCCCGTTAAATACTTAATTTAGCAAGCAATATGTACGTGTGGCCAGAAATCATCGGCTTTCGTGACAACAGGCACAATGAACACAGATGTATACGTTAAGGAGTGTCTGAAGCTGCGTCTTCTTCCATTTTTTAGAAAGCATGATGCTTTCTTTTGGCCAGATTTAGCAACTTGCCACTACGGCAGAAAAACAAGAGATTTCTACGATTTCCAATCCATACGCGTAGTAACAAAAGAAGCTAATCTTCCAAATTACGAAGATTCTTAGTCAGACTAAACTTTTACCGGCAATTTATACCGAAAGCAGCGAAAATTCAAGCACCCCTACATCAGTGTCATTCGGGTAATAAAAAGAATGACAGAACTCCAATTCAGTGGACACCAGACCTGGTTAACGCCGTTGAGCAGTACAAGCAAACACTGGAAGATGCCACCCTTCTGGCACACCCAGGAGCAAACAGCCTATTAGCGCTGATGGTGGATGCTTCCGACACAGCGGTTAGCGCAGTTGTCCAGGAGTGTACCGCAAAAGGATAGCAGCCTCTCGGATTCTTCTCTGAAAAGCTTTCATCGTGGGTGTTTAGTAAGCAATCAAGTATTTCCGGCATCTGTTAGAAGATAAGAAATTGACCCTCTACACAGATCATAAGCCGCTTACTTTTACATTTAACCAGAAGCCAGAGAAATCATCACCATTTCATGGCATTTGAGCCATATAGGAGAGTGAACCACCGACATTCGACATATCTCTGGCAAGGACAACATCGTCGCAGAAACCTTATCAAGGGTCCAGGGGCTATTTCTCCACCATCCCCAATATGATGACATTGCACGAGGGCAACAAACAAACGAAGAACTTAAACATCTGTTGAAAGGCCCGACGGCATTACAGTTGCAGAAGTTAACATTCCCTGGCTCTGAGCAGCAGCTGTTTTGTGACGTGGCAACAGGCAAAGTACATCCATATATTCTAGCATCGAAACGTAGGAAAGTCTTTGAAGCAGTTCTTAAGTTAGATCATCCTGGAGTAAGAGAGATTCATCTGGCCTAACATTAGAATGGACAATCGTGGGCAAGCATGGGCCCAAAAATGCAGTGTTTGCCACAAAATCAAGGTGCAAAGACACACAAAAACACCGCTTACAAATTTTCCCATTCCAGAACGACAGTTCTTACAATTTCACTTGGACATCGTAGGACCACTACCTTTTTCCAGTGCTTTTACCTATGTTGTTACCTGCATAGACTGGTTCACCAGATTCCCAGATGCCTTTCTCAACCCCGACATCAGAGCGGAAATAGTAGCTTAAGCCTTCATATCAGGATAGATCGCAAAAGTTAGAGTACCAAAGGAAATTGTGACAAATTAGGGACGGCAGTTGGAATCATCTCTCTTCAAGAAGTTTACCAAGCTGCTAGGAATTAATAAACACAAAAAACAGCCTATCATCCACAATCTGACGGGATGATAGAGCGATTCCACAAAGCACTTAAGGCTGCTATTAAGTGTCACAGCACGAACCAGTGGACGGATACGCTTTCACTTGTCCTATTGCGTCTGCGCGCATCCCCGTACGAAGATACCGGAGAATCACCTTCATAATCAGTTTATGGCGACTTTTTACGGCAGAAGCAGCAGTACCGAGATCAGACGTCTTCAGGACTATATGCGAGAACTCCAGCCAGTACGACATGGATCGCATAAGGTCTTCATCCCAAATAAACTACAGAACTGCACGCATGTGTTCGTTCTCAATGATGCAGTAAAACGCCCATTGCGCTGCAGCCTTCTGATGGATCATTCCCCGCAGAATCGAGAACAGGAAAACCCTGTACCTCTTGCAGAAATGGAGAAAGCGCAATGATATCTCTGGAATGGATTAAATCAGTTTTTTTGCTAAGTCTGAAAGACCAGGATACACCACAGAAGGTATAGCAGGAAACAAGGTAGAAGCCTCTAGAAGCACCAACCATTACAAAGGAGCGGGCGTTAAGACAAAATTGTAGAAAGGTAGGAGGAGTGTGTGGCGATACAAGTAGGTCAGGAAAATAAAGCTACGATTCAAGTGGGTTATGAAAATATAGCTATGATACAAGTAGGCTACGAACTCAATAAAAAGGACGACGATAACCAGAATTTGTGTCAGACTTTCCTGGCTATCGAGTCCGGAAGGTTCGTCGATTAATTAAATATATTTTTGAAGTTAACTGAAAGTTGTTTCTATAAAGATTGTCAAATTGCCAAAACTGCATGTTTTTTATTATAATATCTTACGTTATACTATACTATAGATATGAGTCTATAATATACGTCAAAAAAATAAAGCAAAATAAAAAAAAAATGGCAAAACTTCAATGGAAGGATGTCATTCAGTTTTTTGCTCCTCCTGTAATATTAATTTTTTTTGTAATTAGATGATTTTGTTCCTGTACCTAGTGCTTTTTAAAATTCGATGTTGGAATGTACAAAAAGAGTAACTTATTTCAAGGGCTCTATAGTAATAAAAGAACTTTCTCTGCAATAATAACCGACCACACAAATTAGAAATTTCGACACTATACCCTAGCAGAAACTGGTCAAAAGAGAAAAGAGATCTATGTGCGGCAGTAAAAGTGGGTGAATTCTTAACATAATACTGCCCATGAAACACAATAATATCGCCCAAGCGGCCCTTGACTGGAACGCTAAGACTTTTCGGGTTCATGAGATTTATTGGACTTAGAAAATATCATACAAAAAACGAGGTCGATTTCATACTAAATGTTTTTATAGTAATAAATAAAAGCCTTAATTTTAAACTCAAACTTGTTTTTTTTTAATTAGTCCCATTTAAAAGGCCGAGGCGGTTCTTACCAAAAAAAGGTCTTGCTAAGATCTAATCATAAAATGTCGTTCGAAAATAAGTGTCCTTTCCGTCTTTTGGACAACTCCTTAATTATTCCTTATGTTTTCGAGAAATAAATTTATCTTTTAGGAAAAAAGGTTAAAGAGAAATTTATGAATAGTCCGTGGACCGTGATAAGGCAAATCTCATCAATAAAGCAGAAAGTCAAATACCCCTTGGGGTATCTCAGGTCGATGAATTTTATTAGCTGATTCGTTTTAATCCCGTAATGAGCTGACGATGGAAATAATTCGAAAATGACGGAATGGTTCATTGAGTTCCGCGGAACTTCAGTTGGTAGTAACCGGAAAGCTACCAACAAAATTTTCTCATAGTTAACCTTTTTTTTAATTTGTTTTTATTTCCCTTTGCCCACAGGCAAAATTCTCTTCTGGTTTTTCCGCGAATCTTTAATTTCTCCTATTTAACCAATTAGACGTGTAGCAAAACCACTTTGTAAATGATGAATTACTTGCGGCAACAGCAAGACAAATTGCAAAATATTTTTTTTTTTTTATTTCTTTCAAGTTTTTTCGAGTACGAACAACATGACAGATGATCACAGGCAGTAATACCCGCCTATTAACTAGATTCTTTCTTGGTTTAATGATCCGCGAGAAGGTGAGTCCAGACCCAGAGAATGGACTTAATGCCACCTTCTTTTTACCGCGAGTTATAGCATAAACTAGCCCTGCCAGACTTGAGCTGTTGTGCTATACCTGTTTCAATTCCATTCAGTGGGACCCAGGTGAGCTGTAGCTGGTCTACTGGGTCGGTTTAGTTAGATAAATTCTTTCTTTTCCTTTGCAAAACGACTCGCGAAAGTATGTCAGACGTTCACTTACTCTAACGCGATTTCTTGACGTACTTACCGGTTTTATTCTGATTATAAGCGCAAATATTGTAAGACTTCTATTATTAGTTAGTCGGGCAGCTGGGACAAGGTTAGATTCTGCGCGGTCGACGTTTTTGATATAGAAAAAGTTGCTTAAATGCAGTTTATTTAATTAGCGGATTTAACAAGTTTCCTTTTATGTTGTGGGACTGGAAAATCAACGAGTTAAGGAATTTTAATTATGATTCGCTTTGGGTAAGTTGCGTGGACTATTTTTAAGAGATGAATTAAGAGTTAATAAATGAAAACAATCATATTTGTTGGTCTTTACAATTTATTTGTTAACATCTATTCTTGGTTCTTTAGGATTTACTACAAATAAATTCTGTGATGGCATCGAGGACTGTATGGACAATTAATAGAGCCAATGAATCGGGATTTTGGCTCAAAAACGCAAATTATTCGGGCATCTGCAAGGCCAACTCCCTCCCCCGTTTTCGAGGGTTGCTTAACCCGAATATCATACTAAAAAATCTTTTTATCTGTGCCTAACCCCTCAAACGGCCAAAAACCACCCCTTTTTCGATTTGCCGCACAGACGCGTGACAGCATGGTTTCTGATGGAAATTATTGATAAAGGAATATAACAAAGGAAGAAGAACTTGGTTTTGGAGGCTCATGCTCCCCCCCCCCCGTTTTCGAGGATGCTCGTTACAAAAATCTGCATCTGTATTGGTTGGTTGGTTAATCGGGCTGTTTGCTGCTGAGGGCAACAATTCCACTCCCAATGAGACCCACACACTTCCACAGCCAATGAGGCCGCTTATGAATACCATTTAAATAAAAACCAATATGGTTGGACCTAACACCATCCAGATCTCTTGAAAAACCTGTTGAGATCCGTTAGTGCTGTTTCGGCTACGTCTTCCAAGTTATCGAAGAACCTTGCTATCAGACAAGCAAGTCGTCGTTCTTGTAGAGCTGGACATTTGCAGAGTAGCTGCACCTTGCTATGGATTCAATTTCTTCTTCAGCTCTACAGATTCTACAGAATTCATTCGATGGCACGCCAAGTCTATCGACCAAGACTCCAGTTGAGCAATGGCCAGCGAGAACACCGAAGAGCATTCAAATTCGTCTTGGATAGGTTTGAAATTTTTTTAAAGTTTACACAATAAGTAATATTTGGCCACCGTTCAGTAGTCGTATTGGAATAATATCATTCAATTTGACTTTTTATCATATTAAAGGGAGGGTGAACCCTTTCCATGGCTCTGTCCATTTCTGTGCTTTAACCTTTTTATAAGATGTACGATGTGGCCAAATCCTAGGGGATACCCCTTTGATGCGTTAGCATGGCTTTTGTCGGAAGGGAATTAGGATAAGGGAGTGAGGAAACTTGAATGTCTTGTTTTTGCATTGCTGTGAGCTAGACAACAGCTCAAAGACAGAGTGGATGTTTTAATTCAATTTTTAAAAACCCACGGAGACATGGTCTCGAACCCGGGAACCATGATATGGTGGTCAAGCCGCTGGGATCAATTGATCCAACTCTTTTTGGCCAGTTCGTCAGCTTTCTCATTTACCTCTACGCCGACATGTCCTGAAACCCAACAGAGCGTTGTGAAATGGTTCCTAGTGCCCTGATATAGTTTCTAACACATTTCGAATACATATATCAAATTGAAGTTCAACGCTTTAAGCGCTGCTTGACCGCTTGTCCACGCAAATGGTGATCTGAATCACTGATATTTGTTTTGCTTGGACAGCGGGTGCTACTTTCACTATAACGTAGATTTCAGCTTGGAATACGCTGCATTCATTTCTGAGTCTGTAAGACTGTTCTATTTGCTGCGCTTCCGAAAAGACTCCAGCTCCAACATCCTTTTCTGTTTTTGATCCGATTGTGAAGCTGGATGTTCCCTAATCATCTTATAAGGGTGCTTCCAGTCTTCCCTTCTAGGAATGATACCAGAAAAGGGTTGACTGAAGTCGTACTGTGGTTTCATATAATCAGTGGTAGGGTGTAGCCACTTTGTAAATGATGAATTACTTGCGGCAACAGCAAGACATTGAAGATGTCCAGTATGACCACGTGGATTTTGGATTTTATCGGACCGATTATTTCCAAGCAAGCTGGCCTTTGCACCTTCCTTAGAAGGCGTTCATGCAAAAAAGGCGTTCAGTTCCTTCTTCGTCCTCTCTTTCACATCAACGCTATCATTTTGATATTTATGCTGGCGAGGGATATAAGGATTTTGTTACGAGAGACATTCTAGAGTAGAAGTGATAAAACTCCTACCTTTGGCGTGCCTCTATTAACAGCATCGTCTGTATTCAGTTCGTCAGAAATTTTCTTGATCCAGCTTCTTCCATAGAGGAGATAATGGATTCTGTTTTCAGATGGTTAAATGCTCCCTCAATACGAGTATCGAGGAAAGCTTTTAACGTATATTCCTTATCATGGATAGATTTCTCCATCGTTCTTGTAACTTCAAGTACTGCTATGTCAACGGATTTACGAATTGTAAGCGTGTTGCGCACTATATAGGTACTTGGTTGACTCAAGTTGTTGTCTGAGATATAAGTCCAATAGCCTCTCAAGTGTTTTTAATAGAAACAACGAGTGGCTGATAGGTCTATAATCTTTGGCAGTTGTGTGGCTTGGTTTCCCTGCTTTGGGAATGAAGGTCACGCGCACCTATATAAGGATAGAAGGATTTCACCATAAATGCTACCTTATCCTCGGTTGTGTGGTCCTTGCTGTTAGGTCTTCCCTGGAAAGTACAGTTCCCGAGACAGGTTGTGGTCGGTCTTGCACACTCTCTTCCGTGCACTCAGGGAAATGGATGGAGACGAGGTATTCGAGCATTTTTTGACTGTCTTCTATCCAAGAGCCGTCTTTAAAGAGGTGTCCCAGCGGAGTTGCGACATTGGCAAGAATTTTGCGGAATCTTGCCGCTTTTGTTGTGAAATATATTTTTGAAACTGTATTAGTTTTTGCAAAAATAATAAAGGCGCGGATTGCGAAAATTGTCCAGTAGATGATGAAGGGGATATAACACCAACAGCAACAAATGATCCTGGTGATAATACTGATGTTAGTTTTGTTAATATTTTAAATTAGATTCCTGAAATTTCTAATAATGACACCGAATCGGAAATAGACGTTGCATGCAATGAAGAAGTTAGCAGTGAATGTGGGATACATTTCGATGATAAAGTGCAATGTAATTATATTTGTAAGCACCGTAAAATATGCTAATATATTGTAAGGAATAATCTATGTACTTAAGAACCAATTTTATATATGTACATAATTGATTATAAACAAACATGTTCATCAATTTCTACATCTTCTTTATTATGTACCGATTTCAGAAAAAGGGGATAAAAGGATCAACTTTCACTACTAGAGAGAGTAGTATCAATGCCCGAGGATTGTCCTAAAGCTCCCTCACCTATTCTTTTTCCTTATGATCCCTTCCCCTTGTTAACAACTATTGCCGAGCATTATTATAAGGAAACACTCGAAAACAGTGGCTTCTGTCCGTTTGAAAGGGTAAAAAGGTTCAATCTCAACTGAAACTATTTTTTTTAATCAACATCCTCGAAAAAGGGGGGGGGGGGGGGGGGGTGGAAGAGTAGAATCGACCCTCGACGGTAGTCACGGTCACGTCCCTGTCACAGTTCGTCTTTCTTTGATATATCCCGATCAAACCATCAACAATTTCCATCAGAAAAATGCTGTGGCGTTGCGCCAAAACCGAACAAGAGTGGTTTTTGTCCGTTGGGGGGTAGACACGGATAAAAGTTTGTTGAAGAAGTTGGTCATGCATGTGCCCGAATTTGTTGCATACTTGTCCGCCTCATTGACTCCACTAAATGTATAAACGTGTCAACTAGAAATCACCAAATACTTACACCACTCAATTGTCTGCAACTCGCACTGTATGCCAACCTACAAGAGGTTAAAGAACTAGCAGAAAATGAAAATGAAAATCTAATAATGAAAGGATCTAAAGCAAGTCGTTAAGGATATCTCACAAATTAAGAAAAGAGCAAAAATAACATCGCTTGGCAGGCTGTTTTGAAGCAGCACAGAATTCAATGAAGATACCCCAAGCCATAGAAAAGATTCGTAGAGAAAGAAAGAACCTAAATTCGTAAATCATGGCAGTTGTCCAATGCTTAGTAGTAATGTTAAGTAGATACCGTTTGACTCACAAAGGGTTACAGAAAACGTTTGAGTTTGACAGCGGAGTCGTTATCTTCACTCGGAGTTGTTGTACGTGAAGCATTGCAGTAGTCCTTTATAAACATTTAACATATTCTTCACATATTATTAGAGATAGAAATTTTGGCTACACAAAGTCGTGCGAAAGGCATCTAAGTAGCACTAATTTATTTGTTTACGTAGCTTGCTACTTAAGTTTTGAGACATGGCAACACCAGTGTGAACATGTATTTTCGGAAAAATAAGGGAAACCAATCGTAGAAGACAAATCATTCTCCACCACGCCAATGCAAGCTCTCACACGTCGACTCAAACAGGTGAACTTTTAAGCATTAAAAACATCGAATTGATCGGTCATCTTCGTCAACGTTTTTCGACGCCTGAAGAAGCGGTTGATGCGTTCAAATCACATGTTTTGGAGGTATCTCAATCGGAGTGCAAAAAGTGCTTCGAAAATTTGTTCAAACGCATGCAAAATTGTATTGGTCTTCATGGAGAATATTTTGAAAAACAATAAAGCCATTTTCGATTATAAATACTTATTTTTACTTGTATATTTGAAAACTTAACTAGCAACCCTCGTACATATTTCTGTTTTTATACATATTTCCCAAAAAGCTCAAACAAATTAAATAAAAACCTGAAAAATACATATAAGCAAGTGCACGCCTCTGGAATTTAAAATAATTCTTCCAAGCACATGTGCGAACACTTGTGCATTAAAATTTATGCAAAATTCAGAACTATTATTGCAACCATATCTGAACAGGTGAAAGAAACTGAATAAATAACAATAGTCTTCTCATAACTTTAATTAATACCAAACAATTCATTTAATTGAATTCACTCCATGCATAATTATATGCGCTAACAAAACCTAATGGCTATAAATATAAATGGCATGTACTGTGGTGAATTCTTAAAAGATTCATAAAAGACAAAGAATGTAATAAATGGCATTCAGTAAAGGCTGCATGAATGCAGTTCACCTTCCTTTCTTTTCTTTAAATACAAATTTAATAACAATACCATTTAAATTCTATGGCTATATAAATTTGTGCATTACACTATATTATTTTTATTTTACAATTTAGATGTGGACATTTTCTAAACTTACAGTCACCAGATCTTGTTTAATTTACACTAAAAACTGGTCGAGATCTTGCTTGCCTTGTTTGACCATTACAGTGATTGTATTTTTTTTCAATAATTTTCCGTGCTGATTCATTCAAGTAGGTAAATTATGGGTTATAAATGTTTTCAGGGAGTTAAATTCACAATCTCAATGAGATCAGACAGAAATCTTCGCTTGTTAGATCGCCTACGTAGAACGTGAATGGGACTGGTCAGCAGCTGTCATTTTATAGACTGCGGGGTTTCTATGAACATTACCAGGGCTCTTCTTCCACGAAGACAAGTTCGGGAAAACTATAATTAATTAAGCAGCTGCTAACGTTCATAAGGGACTCTGCACCTCCACCTCACCTGCCCCTGCACTTTACCTTAGTAGTAAAACATACTTACATACATAATAGGATTAAATAATTGCATACCGATAACACAAAATTTTGAACATTTTGTCCCCCTGGAAAATGAATAGATGTTTCCGAAGTAAAGTTTGCTCTATTACGTCAGGTTTTTGCGATATTCTAACCTAAAAGTGCAAAAAGCAGATCCCACACATAGTAAAAAGAAGATCGCGGTGCTACATAACCTCAAATATGTCGAAAGACTGTGTTTTTGCACTTTTAGGTGAGAATATCTCAAAAACCTTACTTGATAAAGCAATTCTGAGCCCGAATTCGGTCTCAGCGGGAAAAATTATCTCAGAAACAACTATTCATTGTCCAGGGGGGAAAAATCTCGCAGGCCTGTGTAATTAACGTTTTGGCTGTTATCGAGCTATTCTTACATCCTGGGGAGTGGTTGGAAATTGAAAATGGAAGAGCATCTCCTAACATGTTTTGATGGTTAGTGCAATTGTTAAGCTTCTTGCTGTGGTTGACGACATTCCTAAATTAATGCCCCCCCCCCATGCACTTATACCTTGCCGCTGGAGAGCATGTCGCTCTAGGATAGATTGGGCTATGTCGGCGGCACCTGCCATGTTACTGATAGGGACACCCATGCCGAGCAGCCAGACCAGATGAAGTAGAGACAACCTCAATTCCCCCTTCCAACCCTAGTATTTCCTTTGCATTCCAGAAGTAGTATACGACCCATGTCGAGAATCTACTTGGCTATGAGCCCAGTTTCAAAATTAGCTCAGTCGTGCACCGAGTAACCGGATAGCTGGCGCCCTCCGGCTTAGCTAGTCGTACGTGTATATTGCAGATCTATGCATAGGGGAACCTCTGTTCTGCTCAACTTGTGGGACCTATTATGAGTCGTCTGTAAAAGAGTCAGGACCTCTCAAAAAGAAAGTTTCTGGAGATTCATGCGAGCAGCCCTGGAGTCTGCTTAGAACAGAGCCCCTCGCTACAGGGCACTAAGGGACAGAACAGCCGTGTTTCCAAGATCAAATATATGAAGAAGAGGTATGCACTTAGGCCCCTACAGAACCTGCGAGCGATACCTGAAAGAGATCTTACCGGAGAGGCGTATCTGGATTGGGCACGAAAAGTCACTTCAAAAGCGGAGGGAGCTGAGAACCCATCCCTCGAGGCCAACAGCCGCAACCAGCGTCCAAGAAGCCCGAGGTGGTTGGCTTTGGGGAAAGACCCTTGCATTACAGTAAGTTCCTGAAAGGATGCGGTTAATGCTATAACCGCGGATAAATGAAAGAAAGACGTCAAACTAGCCCCAACTTTCTTCCTTTAAGGTAGGACCGTCCACCGGAATAGGGGATGAAGCATCCTGTCAGGATGAGGGGTGGCATCAGAGCCACACCAAGCTCATTGCTTGTGCGAATCAGAAGTCCTGAGATCTCTATAAGCTGCTGATAGCTAGAGTAGTGGAAGTCTGACCAAGTACTAAACTCGACACCATACCACGGGAGGAGATCCTGAAATCTCGTACCCCGTTGAGATAATAAAGTGCAGCAACTCCGAGCTGCCAACCTAAAATGGGAATATTGGCAAGTTGGAGGAGCTAAAAGGATACTCACGATCAGTGATCTTTGTGCTGAATAATGTCCCTGGAGCCTCTAGTTAGGGCAAGTAGGGTAGTGAGGTACGGTTTTAGTCACCCTAAAGGTGTACAGGAAGGACGAGGAGAAGCCTAAGAGGGACATCAAGGATGCCGCTATTGCTAAAACAGTGGTGCCAGTTAAGAAGTTCTGTATAAACTGCATTACACACTCTGGTACGCATTATAGAAACACTTCTAAACTACACTATAGTGGCCTTGACCGATAGCTTTTAGCAACGTCAAGTCGGGAGCTATCACAAAGGCACTCGCTTCTCTTGAGGTGGGAGCCAATCTTGTGTCGCTGATTAGTCAGATACTTCATGGCAGGACTATCACTACAAGACCAGGAGAGACTGCGAGTACCGCAAGGTGCTGTCCTGTCTCCTCTTCGTTGGAGTCTGGTGGTAAATAAACTACTTCTAACAACATCGCTATATCCGCCTCCGGAAAGTACTTGTCGATATTCAAGGACCTCATACATAATGCTCTCACGTAGCTCTGTATATGGGCGGTGACATACGGGCTGGAGGTCAACCCTAAAAAGATCGAGCTAGTCATTTTCAATAGAAAATATAGGATACCTCACGTAGACCCTCCGTCTTTAAACGGCATCCCCCTGGCATTTACAGCTCGGCATTATCCTGTATAGGAAATTAAACCGGAAACCAAATATCCAGGAGAGGACTAAGAAAGCAACCACAAGTGTGTACTTTTGTAAGAGGGCTATTGTTGGGAAATGGGGTTTCCACCTTAAGATAACTCATTAGCTTTATGTGGCGGTCATTAGGCCAATCCTGCTGTATGGCGAAATCGTCTGGTGGCCATCTCTGAACCTTAGCATCCTAGGAAAGGGTCAGAGATCAGACTGCACCTGTCCATATAAGCGGAGCACTCCCAACGACACCTTTGCTTTGGAAATACATTGTTCTGCCTCCATTATATTCGATAGGCAAGAAAATGGCGTAATGGATAACGTCGTAACGCCCTTCCATCCCGGAGGTGCCAAGTTCGAACCTAAGCGGCGGCGGCCCATTGTTGTTTTCTGTTGACAACAAGTTACGACAAAAAATTGAAGAGTAATTACGGTGGTTTAGAATCCACCTTTAATTGTAGATCCACTTGCAATCGTTGTTTCGAATCGGGTGAAGTTCCTCTCCAGCCTCATGACCCACAGGGGGTTACGGATACAGGAGAGAGAAGAGAACAGATGGCAGCGAGCACTCTCAGTGGTTCAATGTTCGTGTTGGACACATTAAAATTTTAAACTCCTTATCGGTTTCTTTAGGAAACCTCGATTATACCCTACCCAGCTAGTCCCTTGCCAACGATTCCAACCAGGCAAATCTCAGAAAGCGGATATTTAACCTAGACATAGTCATGGGGTGATCACTGGTAGCCTCAGTGGCACACACGCGAAGAGATTGGGACTTTTCTCAAATGTCTTCTGCAGAGGCTGCAGGGACAAGGAGGAGGAGGAGACTATACATCACCTCCTCTGCTCGTGCTCGGCCTTGGCACGTATGCGGAAGTCCTTTCTAGGTGATTATTTCTTGAATAGTTTTTGCTATCTCAAGACGACTGACGTAAGAGGTCTCCGTCGCAGATTGTTTCAATGTGGAGTATATTACTCCCATCATATCACATATGTGAGGTCTAAGTAAGTTCTTTCCCATTACTACCTACCTACCTACCACGCCCAGAAACAAATTTGCAGCTTATTTATTTTTAATAAAGATAAAATTTATTTCAGCATAAATTGTTCCATAATCTAATATCAAATGCAGGCTATCTATCTAAATTACACCACTTGACAACTGAAAAATGTGATAAATTATTTTTCTCACTTTACAAAGCACAATGTCATTTGAAACGCACTGCTGCACTTTCTCAGCATCACTTATTTCGCTACAGAAAACCCAAATTTTGTGCCAATTGTCCTTAAATTATGTGGGAACCTCTGGAAAATGCTGTACAAAATTCACAAGAACATTCATTGACAATAATTTGACGCACATTTCAAGGTTATCAACCATGCAATATTTTTAAGAAGAAAACTAAAACCGCTTTTATTATAAAATACCAAAAATAGCCAGCTATAATGCATAAATAATTCAAAAACTTGAAGGTCAACAGGTGCGCGATCGTTTATCTCAAGATAGTCAAAAACCACAAAAGAATGATTCACGCAGACACCTTATGATGCCTAACCTTTACGAATTCAACAGGCTTTAGCATTTATAGTGCCTTCTCCTTTCAAGATTAAATTAATGGCAAATTGGCGCAGTTACATAAATAAAGCAAGGAAAAAATCTCATTTTTATGCAAGAATTTTCCGGCAGTATACTTCCAACTTAAGACCGAACAATAAAAAGTCATGTGGCAATAAGAAGAACGCACAGTACCGTAACTGAAAGCAAATCCAAGCATAGATAGGCATCTGTTGGTCAGTGTGGTGTGGAGTCATGGAGTGGAGCTATAAAGAGTCAGTTGCACCTTTGGCAACCTGGTGTAACTGTTGTGACTATTGGTAGCCGGCTTGCAGCACAAGACAGGTAGATATAAGGTATGACAAAGACCGGTTTTCGATTGAATGCACGAACAGACCTCAAGTGCCGGACGCTGAATCGTTGGACAACTCCAAAAAGTGTTTTAATCAGTTCCATACCAGCGAACGTGCACATCTGAAATGACTTTTCGCGACTGTGGAATTCCGCATTTTAGGAAAGTTGCAATTTTTCTTGATGTCCACTTTTTTTTACTTTGCGACGCACCGGCTCAAATCGCTAACTAGTAGACACCGCATATTGCGTCTGCTCAAAGTATGACAAACTTTCGTTAAAATAATAGAACGTCGTCGAAGGTAATTGAAGATTCATAACCATTGCTGAAGATTTTAATGACAGCCTTCGCCTTAATTGAGCATTGTTGGAGGTTTGGAAATTTTCATCTTGCGTTATGACGATTAAATCTGTTCGATACGATGCTTATATGATTACACTTACTCTCTCCACCGCATTTCATCATGTCTGATTAGATTTCTTTCAAACAATCCTGAGGTCAGTTCGGGTTTAATGAGCTTCAAGCGGCAATAGATGCTAAATGACTGCGAAAGTGGATTCTTTCAATGTTGATTGTACACTTTAAGACGTTCAATTTGACTGCCTGTCTACTATCAGTAAGTATTCGATGAATTATTGGCGATGCAAAAAAACTATTGACGAACTCTTTAATAATAGACTGTAAGAGAAAATATCGGAAAGAAAATTAATAATTGACAGGTTGAGAGCTTCAGTGAAAAACTACTCTAGACGGGGACTGAAGAATTAATTTGTAGGACAGTTTTTAAAATATCATGTGCCTGTTATTAAGAGTGATATGTTAAATTAAACGATAAGTTATTAGTAGTGCTACATATTGTAATAAATAAAAAATCCACTCCGCCTCTGGGCTGGTTGTTTAGCTCTCATATGCAAATACAAGACAAATTTTCTCAATCCCCTTACCATTACCTTTCGGGCCTAGCCATGCAAGCACATATTAACAGGATTGTCACCTGGGCTTTGGCTACGTCTTACCAAAAAGAAACATCTAATCGATTAGAACTTTTGTCATTCAGTTGCACTAAGTTTAGGCGCGGATTTAAGAGGTGGAGGGGGGGGGGGGCAATAAATGCTTCCTGGCCCTCACCTCTTACTTCGGTATTTTTTGTTTTGAAATCTGATCAAATCCCCTGACTACTTACTTATTCCGCTGATGCATCGAGTCAAAATGGTTTTGGTCTCCGAAACTAGAGAACGTCGCTGTTCTTGGTCCTGTGCGATTTCTTGCCAGTACCTTTATCTCGGTAAGCCCCACATCTGTGACCCAAATCATTTTCTAGCTTTTAGTACATTATCTAATGTTAAAAAAAATAAATTGACCTTAAACGGTTTTAGCTATTTTTTTACATGTCACTCCCTTCCCACACCCACTCCTAGCTGCTAGATAACCACATAGTATCCAACGACATTTAGAGTGTGATTTCACACTCTTCCCACCCCCAGCTCTTGGGGTGTCATACCCCACGGCATCAGGAGTCACATTATTCATCTTCCTGAACCCGAAAAGTGTGGATTCGGCACCAATATCGGTTGTCTCGGTTATTTGTGCATATCCCCCCACCCCACCTCCAACCACCATCCCTATCGGAATTGAAATCTGCAACATTTCAAATCGATACAACAATTAGAAGTGGTTGAAAAGTCAGTTGCAAGATTTGAAACAAACAAGCAAATATACGAGAGTGAGTGCTTGATTAAAACTTGGCTTTGTGAAATGATCGGCGATGCTGAGCTCTCTGGCCCGGAATACATCGTCTTTCGACGTGATCGACATCTGTCTAGAGTGAAGGCCCCTGCCGAAGGTGGAGTGCTATGTGCTGTTCGTCGCAACATTCTGTGCTCTGTTATTGAGCTTTTGGACTCGAATGATTTGGAATTTTTATGTAATGTTCTCAGATTTCCGGACAACAATGCGTATATTGTTACTTCTTACATTCCTCCAGATGCGACTGCCTTACGCCCGCAGGATGAGTTGTTGCTCCTCGGAGACTTTAACCTGCCAACTATTAGCTGGATATCATCGAATGCTGACGGGCTGATTCCCTCCTATTAGTCGGCATCGCAGAGTTCTCTATGTTTCATTGACAACCTTTCTTCCAGGCTAGAACAGTGTTTCAGCATCGCTAATGTTTCTGCTAGATTCTTGAATTTGTTGTTCATCACTGACCAGCTTGGTTAGTCAGCATCGCCGATTCACAGTGACTTATTTTTAATTTGAAAAAGCTGATTTTTCTGTATTGGAAATTTTTTGATTATTACATTTGCAGTCGCTAAAGCTGCGAAGAAATACTTCGATTTTGTGCTAAGAAATACTTCCCCCTCCAGACTAAAATATAATTCCTATATTACCGCATTGTCCGCGTTAGATAAAGTTAAAAAAAACTATACAACAAGTTTATAGTTGGCGACTACACAATCTCTGTGAAGAGTGACTCTCTGGAGCAGCGACGGAATGTCGGTGTCTTTCACTTTTCTTTTGCTATTTCGACTGCCATTCTTCTAACGCAATTGCTAGCCTGATTCCTTATAAGCTCTTACATCACGCGATCTAAGTGCTTAAGGGTTCAGTACATTTCAAAATTATTTTTCCAAAAAATGCCATCTCTCTCTAGTTACCATAACCCCTTGTGAGGCATGGGGCGGATTCCAAACCACTTTCAATTAATAAAGTTAAATTAAGCAGGTGAAAAAGAGTAATGAAAAACATTAAGCTTTAAAATGTACACCGGTTTATGTGTGGTAAGTAAAATGTGATACAAATATTAATGTATTTACTGTTTGTGAATATCTGGTAAGACCACCATCAG
Organism: Leptarthrus brevirostris; assembly: GCA_964036015.1. Classification (NCBI taxonomy): domain Eukaryota; kingdom Metazoa; phylum Arthropoda; class Insecta; order Diptera; family Asilidae; genus Leptarthrus; species Leptarthrus brevirostris. Next base: position 17,568,314 of record OZ038373.1, read on the forward strand.
TTTGGTCGTCCAATACCTTGCCTATTATAACCATGTCTGCTTTTGTCTTGACAGAGCGTTATTCAAGTAAAATATGATGTAGGTTAGGTTAAAGTGGAAGGCACACTTAGGCCAAGGAGGCCCATTGTGATACCAAGTTGAGGCTACAAAAATTTTACAAACTCCATAAAAACACCTAAGAAAAAGAGGGTGAACCTGCTACCCCCTGTGCACTGTGACTGAGCTGGGAAGGGTGTTTAGCCTTAACTCGTCGTCGGGCACCATGTTGAACTTCTGATAAATCGAACTAGGTCTCTGACATCGGTGGAGCTTAGTTCGGTTAGCTTTTCAAAGAAGGGGAAGCCCAAAAACCGGTTCCTACGGTTGGCTAGGGCCGGGTAGTTACCGAGGAGGTGAAGTATGGTTTCCTCTTCGTCATGGCAACTCCTACAGAAATGGTTTGAAGGCGCGCCCAGTCTATCGGCGTGTATAAATATGAGACAGAGGCCCGGGATAACGGCTACGGTACTGCTAATTGTTTTGCGTCCGAGTAGGATGAGCTCTCTTGACCGTTTAGGGTCAAGTTTTGGCCATATCTGTGGGTGTAATAAGGCAGGTGTGTTCCACCTGCCAATTAATGTTTGCAATCCTGAGAGAATCCTGTAAGAGTTCCAGTTTGCATGTTGCCAGCGGTTTACCCAGCTGGTGGTTATTGTTCGAATCAGGAAGAGTGGTACCGATTCTCGCTAGTTCGTCGGCTGTACAATTGCCCGGAATATCATTATGTCCAGTCACCCAGATGAGCCGTACTTTCAGATGCTCAGCTATGTAATTTAGTACTGAGCGACATGTTATAAGCGTGGTGTATACTCCCGAGAGGGACTTAATAGCGGCCTGACTATCTGTGAAAATACATATGCTGTCTGTAGGTAGCGTTAGATGATTCAGGCGGTCCGCAGCTACCTTTATAGCCATGATTTCCGCTTGAAACACGCTGCAATAGTCAGGTAAGCGGAATGAGATATCGAGGTCCAAATGGTCCGAGAAGATACCTCCACCCACTTTGCCTCCTAATTTAAAATATGATGTATATTCAATTACATTTTTATCTAATTTTGGTTTCACACACAAATCAAACACCAGAACGAATTTCCTAGAAGAGAGGTAATTGGTAATCTGAGTAATTTTTTCAGGATTCTCGTATGATGACCAAATCTGAGGCTTCCCTATTGTACTGCAAGCCTATCCTTTTCTTGTTTGTTATTCGGGATAAGTCCTTGGTAACAAATTGTTTACGGTATTATTTGCGGTAAATGTTTCGCAATAAATCGATCGCAAATCTGTCCCTTTTAAGGGTTCGGTACTGAAATGGTAAAAAAGGGCCCTTATGGTGTGTATGTGTGTCTGTCACAATTGCTTAGTTTAGGAACTACTAATTCAATCGACTTGAAATTTGGAATAGTTTTTAATAATAAATTCTTGCCCAACTTCATTGCAAATGAAAAAATTTTAAAAATATTTTCCTTTTTATTGCATAGGCGCCGAGAGGGGGCTTAAAATGTGTAAGTGGGGTTATTCGGTCAGGGGGTATCATATTAAAGGGCTTCATTTGCAAATTATAAAATATATTTTTATTTCGATTTGTGCCGCATAGTTTTCGTCTTATGATGAAAAATGTCTAAAAAAAATACCATCCGCCCCTCCCATCATTATCATCGAAGATTGCAAAGCGAAAAATCTGAAATAATTAGTGTTGATATTTATGTAGTAGATATTACAGGAAAAATAAAAAGATTTCTAGCACAGTTTTTTAGAAGTCAGCGACCTACCAAGGAACGGAACCCTCGGTGCGCGAGTCTAACTCGCACTTGGCCGGTATTTTTTTTATAAATAAACCCACTTCGAACCCTTTTATTTCATTGAAGTCTATTAAGGAACCCAATTTAGTTATGAACACTTTACAAGAGAGTAGTAGATGTGCAGTCTGATAACCTGTTATAATTTTAACAGCATAAAATACCTAGTCAGCAAAAGAAACCAATCAGGTTTAGCTACATATATTGATTTTGCTCTAATTGAAATTCACCTGTAACGGCTTAGTACGGCTAAACTTCTATCCAATGCAAAACCGCTTTCAAGACCACCATTCAAAATATTTAGACAAAAAAAGCAGAACACTCTTAATTTATGTAAGCTAAAGCATATTACTTCCTGAAATGTATGCTACTCTCGTCAGGCTTGTAGAATTCTTTCGATCTGAGTACTGCTTGCAACTGGTTGGCATTTTGCTGCTTGGGCCATGAGACTGCAAGTATAAAGTGAATGCCAGCCACTTTACGTTGCAGAAGGTTCCACATTCTAGTGGTGAGGCAAAATGTCAGATTAATATATATGTTAATATATATAGCGATTGATAAAAAGCATGCACACCTCTATTATTATTGTTATTGTACTTGCATCTAGATCTGGAACCCCTTTGCGAGGTGAAAATTCCGACCTTGAATTGAATGCTTACCGAGAATTTAGAGAAGGTGTTAACCAATTCGAATAGCTGGAGGCATACTATGATTTCTTACTTAAAGCTCTTCGGATTGAAAAAAAGGACCGCACCTAAAAGAGACACTGTAGGATCCTACGTGGAGTTAGTTTACTATGCCCAGCAAATTGCAACAGCATTCCAAGTAAAAATGCAAATTTACATGCTGGCGCTTGGAAAAAAATTTAATCGACATCATCACAACCAAAGACATGTCTTCGGGCTCAGATAAAAATTGCTGTGCTCACCTGCTGAAAACTCATCAAGTATTCGCATGGTAAATGAAATTTCCATTATTTCGACTCCTACCATTGAACCGCAATATCAAATTTACTCGTATCTTCACCCGGCAGTATATTTCCTGACTCCCAAAATCTTCATGTTATGACCAGCGATGAAACTGCAGGCTCCACCGACTGGTTCGGTTGGTTTACTTAAGCACTGAAGGGAACCTAACTACATAAATTTAAACCAGAATTCAAAATGATGAGAAGAGAATAAAAAAGCGCACATTTACAGTTTTCAAAGAGCAAGTTTTATTATAATCTGGCAATCTGGGATCGTATGGGTTTGGTTGGACGGCGTGCAGGATTTTCTGATAGCTTCTTTACATACTTTCGTGGTAGCGTTTCCCTCTTCCACATTTCTACAAGAATTTTTTTTGTAACCTGGCATTGCGGTTTTCTTGTTTTCATTCTAGTTTGACTTAAGTGTTTGTAAACACTTTACCTAGCCCCAGAAGATTGCCGACAAGTACTAAGTTATAGGTCAGTAGTTATGCGGCCAATGACGGCACCTTTTTTATTTTACTCTGTTTTGTTCTGGTGCTAAAACTATCTAAATACGAGTTATGCTAATTTATGGAATATTTTTTGCTAATTTAGTTTTATTTTTTGGATAAATTTTGCATTTTAAAATCATTAAAAAGGTATTTGACTTTAAGGTTAAGAAAATTATGCTTTCATAGTAAGAGCGAGAAAAAATGGCAGCAAGCTTAGGGCTATAACTTTGTTGACTTTCTTTCCTTTTTTCCTTTGTTTTTGTAGGGTTCCGTACCAAAATGGTAAAAAAGGGACCCTTATGGTGCGACTTTGTCTGTATGTCTATCGCACTTGCTTATTTTAGGAACTACTAAAGCTATCGACTTGAAATTTGGAATGGTTTTAAATAATTCTTGCCCAACTTTTTTGCAAATGTAAATTGTAATGTTTTTTTTTATTTTTATTGCAAAGGGGGCCGAAAGGGGAATTTGAAAGTGGGGTTATAAGGTCAAGTGGGGTATTATATGAAACAAAAATTTTTTCGTTTTCGACTTATCAAAAAAATCTAGAAAGTAAAAAAAAAAAGTAAATGTCTGCACATGCCGTATCCACCTATTTGTTATAGAAAAATATAGTGGTTGCAAATGATGCTTTATCAATGCCATCTATGGAGAAGTTAAAAATAATCTTAGTTGCACTAATTTACATATATTTCTATATACAAAAGTAAACATCTATACAGATGACTCTAAAACGGAGTTGGGGTTTACTGGCATAAGCTCAACATGTGCTTGTCCTATAGGTTTTCCACCGACTATAATGTACTCAAAGCGGCAGAATTAATTTCTCGACTGGTGTCAATGGACACCACCGTACAATATTTAAGTAGACTTTAACGAATTTAAATCCAAATAACTCCACAACTGCTATAGGATCCCGCAAATAGAAAAGTGCAAATGTTCCATTACAATCCGTTAACAAATTCGTCAGCAATAGCTCTCTTTCTCTCTCTCTCTAGTTCACACAACCCCTTGTGGGGCATAAGATTGAAGAAGAACTTCACCCGATTCGAGACAACGATTGCAAGTGGACCTACAATTTTAAATGGACTTCGAACCACCGGCATTTTCTCTGCAACCCCAATGACCTCCAGATTGGTAGCAATAGCTAGATCTTGGAAGAGATCAGATCTAGCGGGGTCACGAAAACTATGTGGAAACCCTATAATCGAAAAAAACTAAATAACTACATAAAATTGCGGGAAGCCTGCCAAAAAAGAAAGTGTACGGCCCCTTCTCTGTTGCTTGCGAAAACAAAACATATGTAAACTGCTATAAATCTACTTTTTCAAAGATCTAAAAGACGCTTTGAGTTAGAAGACTCTTAAGTTAAACAAAGGCCCCCTCACGATCTCTATATGAACTTACAAAGAACGTCTGACTGTGGTAAGAACCGCCAACCCAGGCGTTTATAATGTTTCTGAGAAACACAGATGAATCGATGAATGGAATAAGATAAAAGAGTGGTGTGAATCAAAAAAGCTTAAAGAGTGGGGTTAATCAAAAAAACTCAAGTTGCAATTGAGATAACTAAGAGTAAGTTGTTTGAAACATTGTAATTGTACTGTAAAAAGTGTGTGAATTAATGACTATATATTTATAAACGTCGAAATTAATCTTGCGGATTGGAAAACTTATGTACGTTACAATACGTATTTCGAAAAATTATCTTAGTCTTGTTTGGTTCTTACTAGCACACGAATATGACTTTGATAATCCGTTATATTAATTTACAGTGTTTTTCTGACTTTTAAGATTGTTGCATGATCTGCACACAAGGCACTACAGTACATCATTAATGGAAGTGAGAAACATATGAATGTATTATGGTGTTCTGTGGAGCACCAAACGTTCATGTGTGAAGGATATAAACTAGATTTCGTTTACTACTTATATAGCCAGGGAATCTCCAAGATAGTTTTGTAAATTCCATGGCAAGAGCTTTTTAAAATTAAACAATAACTTAAAGTTTTGTCAAACGTGAACAAAATCGAAAAGCCTATCTTAAAAATAAATTAGGATAATAGTACAAAGTGAAGCTGGAAAAAAATGCCCAGCAAAATATTAAAATAACTTAACAGTTAACACAAAATTGCAGCTTTTTATACGATGTGGCCTAAAGGACAACCCTTTGTTGCGTTAGCATGGCTTTGTCCGAAAGGGAATTAGGGTAAGGGAAGTGAGAAAACTTGAATGTCTTGCTCTTGCATTTGTTACCAGCTAGACAACAACCCAGACAGAGTGGATTATTTCAATTTCTTAAAAAAAAACTCACGGGGAGACTTGGTCTCGAACCTGGGAACCATGGCATGGTGGTCGTCCCGCTCAACCCACTGATCCAACTCCGTCTCCAATGATTATCAAAATACATTAAACAACGTTACAGCACAATTTATCAGGAACCATTATTTAAAATCAGGGGCACCTAACGATAATTATAAATCAATAGAAACTGTTTCATCAGAATGATAAAACGATAAACGTGAATTGTTGGCCAAATCCAAAAAGAATACCCAGTAAATCATTAACAATGTACTTATTTATACCTTTATAAAGAAGAGTTCAATGATTTCATAAATTAAAGTAACGAGCAAGCCTGAATCAGACCCATTCATACAAATCTCAATGCAAAAACTCGGCAAATCAATTACAAACTCAGAAATTTCTGTATATATTTCAATTTTTTTCATTCCCTTCGAGATACCGCAATGCTACCAACATAAATTATTCAAAAGCTTATTCACGTCAAAGAACAAAAACTCTCCAAATATCAGAATATGCGCACATAAGTACACAGAAAAAAAATTAATATCATTAGCAGAACTAACAAGAATAAGGTGAATTGCAAAGAAGCAGACATCTCTGGCAGAACACAACATATACCCATGCCAACAGTGAAGAAACTTGTATAACCGTAAATTCCTATTGACCTGTATTTTTCCCAACGTTTTTCTGTTTTTTACTTTTATTCTTAACTTGAGGTAAACTGAAGAAGATCTTCACAACGCCACCGCCGCCAAAGCCGCGACGTTGATCTCTGTGTGATCAATGATCATGAAAAAAATTTTCCTGCACGTATCCGCTCATGCGCAAGTCACTTAAAAAGAAGTTGATCGTTTTGTTAATGTCTGACAGCTTGTACATACCTTTCACTGTGGACTTGTTGTTCGTTTATGTTGTAAAATCGATAGTTCCACAGTTTTCCGAAATATCCGGTGTCTCTCAATGGTTTGTTAATCCAAAAGTGCAGAGATTAATGGTGACTATTAAGATTAATTTCTATAAACGGGGCACAAAAACGTACTAACAATTTTTCATTTACTTTTTGGGAACTTGATTTATTTCTAGTTTAGTTGTTATGTCACGAAATCCTTTATTTTTTTTCTTTATGTTGTGTAACTTTGTTTGGATGAAATCTTCACACTTTCTATGATATAAACATGAATTAATTATGAAAATCGACAGCGTGCAATCGTGATCTTGCGAAATCTAATCGAACGAATAATCACCGCAACGAATGCAAATTTGAAAAAAATTAATGTCTGGGAAGTAAAATTCATTCATTTTTAGGAATCAATTTGATTACATTAAGTAATCCGTGGAAATTTTAGTAAATTTCAAATGGGTCCCCCTTTTATTATTGTCCCCCTTTTATTTTCGTTTCGAAGTTCACTAAAGTAGGAAATCTCATGGCATTTTCCCTTAACGCCAGTACTAATCTCCGCAGCAAGCAGATCATGGTGAACAGGTATATAAAGTTGCACCAAATACGAAACTTTGACCCGTTAGACCAATCAGAGACGATATAATTAATATCTCAATTTTTCATAGTTCCTGTGAATAGTCTTAATAAGATCTATCTTCGTCTTGAAATGCTTAAAGAAAACGCTTGCCTAGCGAACATGATCTAGTGGCTGCTTCGTCAATTATTATTTAATTGACATTTTTAAAATAATTTCTGCGTTTTAGGAGAACTTTAACCTTATCCACCGTACTTCGTCGACTAATACCGCGAGTATCAGCGAAAATTATGTCGTTATCAGTTCGTTTCCACGGTGCAACTAACAAATCACAGACGTACTACGCACAGAATATCTCGATTTAAAGAAAATCTATACACTTTATATTTTTCATAAATGCGCACTCTCTGTGATGCCCAGAGCGTCTTAAGGAGCAACCCCACGCCCTACTAGGATAGGATAGGTAGGCTTGTTACCCGCTTACCGAAAATTCCAATTCTACATACGAAACATTTAGTACTCCTCGCATACCTCGAACTAATTATTTTTTATGTAATATTACCAAAGCTCAGGGGATGCCCTATGATGGTAAAGCACAGCCTTGGTTGGAAAGGAATTAAGGTTGAGGGAAATGTGTTAAGAGGTTGAGTGAAGGAGATGTCGATGTACGCCTCATTTGAAAGTTTCATATTGTTCTGCTTAAAGAAGATTCCCCAAATTTGACGATACGGACACATTTTACCTGGAGGGTTTAGGGGTGGGAACCACATAAAGCTTTCGAATCCCGCGTTGTGGTGTGTCTACAAGGAATCAGACTAGTAATTTCATTAGCCATTGAAATAGGGATAGAAGAGTGAGAGACAACCGAATTCCATCGGTGCTCCAGAGAGTCAATGCTCTCAGATATTGTGGGATCGCCAATAACTTTTATAACCTTACGTTGGCCTTTATCTAACGCTGGCAATGCTTTATGTCTGGCCCCTGCCAAAATATCGGAAATATATTCAAGTCTAGACTTGATGTGGGACTTGTAGATCAGCCCTAAGTCAGACGGAGTGAAATATTTCTTATATCTCTGTAGAACATAACATATTATAGTTTAAAAAAAATTGGAGAACGTTATCTTGATGTGCGGTCTAAACTCGGTGCTGATATTGGCAGCGAGCACGGTATACAGAATACAAGGTATGCTCGATATAAACTCTGTTCCGTTATTCGTGAAGAAATCAGTCGCACTTATTCGACTATTTTTTAAATTTTTCTTACATTTCAATATTCGTTAAATCCCATGCATTGCGGACCCGTTACGTCACAATCGATCAGCTGAAATTTGACAAAGGCTTATCCGGCATAACTTGTATTCTGCATACTGTGGGCAGCGATCACCGTCTAATAAGAGCTAAATCTCGCTTATGCAGCAGTACTCTCACGAAATACAACATCTAGTGTGCCACGGTTCATAGTGAGAAAGCTTAAAACACCAAAACTTCGATTTTCATATACCAGCCACTTTTCGTATTGGAAATACTGTCCTGAGGGTATGTACGTACAATACAAAGTGACTAATTATTGACAGCGGTTCCGAGCATCGTCACTCTTAAATACTAGAAGAGCCATCAAGATACAATGCACTGCGATTTATCGAACAGACAAAAGCAGGCAATTAAATTAAAAACGCTACAACGCTGACAGTGATTAGCTGTACTTCGTATTGCATCATATCAGCTTCATTCTGCACTTACACCTAGGTGTCATAAACGCAAAGACATCAATATAGACAAGGCAAAAGAAGCGACCTAACGCCCTGCCGGTGAAGACTTTTACAAGATTACAGGAAGTTGGCAGAAAAATTTGGCAACTGAATATTCTGTAAGAGACGCGGATGGATCTATTTGTCAGGAAAGAGCATGCAGATTGAAAGCATACCTCTTTATAAAAGTCTAAAGAATTAACGGCTGTGGCCACATCCAATAACCTTGTATGTGGCAGTAAAGTCGATGGACTTAACTAACGATCCAGGTATAGATGCAATATCAGCGGAATTAAAATTACTCAAGAATCTTGGAAAACCGAAAGTTGTTCCATCGAGTAAAGAAAGGTGTAATTGGGAAGATTTCTAAAAATGATGCAGTAACCATTTTAATGCGAATCAAGAAACAATGCAACGGACTCCAACTGACGGACAGGCAGGCTGCCGTGCGAGTTTTATCTGCTGTTTAGGTAGCTTCCGAATTATTTCTGAGCAATCTTATTTTTGTCGATTTTGAAAAGGCTTTTGACTGCGTTAACCACGAGCACATATGAGAAGATATAACTAGAAGAGATATTCTAAGTAAAAAAAAGTATCACAATTACAAAGGAGTTCTACTCGGAAGCCCAGTTATCTTCTTCATAAAGTTAAGTTAAACTGTTAAAGGCCTTTTAAGAGTGGAATGTAGTGAGACAATGTCATTTTTGCTATCGCTGTTTCTTAATAACAACTCAATGTGGTGTGTTCTGTTTCAATATTTTACGCACCATTCTATACTGACGATGCAACTCTTCTATCCAATAAAGGAAGTTACGTAGCTCAAATTGCCTGAGTACAGAAAACCGTAGAGCAGCAGATCAAAGCTCGAAATATAGTAACAAAAGATGGCGACGCTAAAACTGATGTATAGGCTCGCAACACCAAGACTGAAGCTGCATTTATTAATCTCTCTAATTCCCGTAATCCTTGTGGGGCATTGGGTGAGAGAAGAACTTCACCCGATACGAGACAACGGTTGCAAGTGGACCTACAATTTAAAGTGGATTCCGAACCACTAACATTTTCACTACAATGTAAAATTTGTTCTGTTGAACGGTGGATCAACATGGAAAGTGACCTGTCAGGTAACATCTAAACTGCAAACCCCTTGTAAATCGCTATTTTCGGTGCATCCTGAAAATACACTGACCAGGGGTTATTACTAATGAAAACCTAAAAAGACGGAATCTGTGTTCAGAGACAAAGGCGGCAACGGGTAGGCCACAAATTAAGGAAGGAAGAAAACAACATAGCTCAACAAGCTCTCCATTGGAACTTATACGGGACCGAAAAAAGACATCAGTTTGAACCACCGCGCAAGAAAAAAGAAGTGAAGGCACAAATATACTATAGAACCAAACCAGGTAGAGGATCGCGGTAATAAACATTATATGACCCACAAAAAAGGAAACAGAAAATGCCACGATCTTTTAGGGAATGTGATGTATTGAAATATATACATATATTTCTATTTCATAAGAGACTTTTAAATATACTACTAAATTAATAAACACCAAAATTCAAGCTTGTGTGTTATCATAAATCCTACATCCAGTGAATTATCAATGAAAACACAATTCAGAATATCAATTAAAACCCTCTCCGCAATAATATTTCGCTCTAATCAAATTAATTAAGTAATAAGCTACGATCATGAGACCCCTTCTTCGTCTATAGATTAATCAAAACATTCTTCACGCCTCGAAAATTTATTTACAAACCAAACAAATGAGATAATCTCAATTATAAAGACATTCTCGCCTCATTCTTAATCATTTCTTTTCGCAAATTATCTAGACGACAAAATATCTGACTCGTCTTGACATTGATGACTCAAACTTACATGAGAAAAAAAAATATTCGAATAGTGAAAAAATACTAAATGCCAACGTTACGAAAGGTATTTCGGAAATCTTCAAATTACTTTGATATATGTATATTCGTCTTGAACAGTTGAGTAAAAGTGGTATATATTGCTACAGGCAGGTGAGTTCATTCGGCGCCAATAAAAGTTCACATCGTCGACATTTCCTAATCTCAAGATCATTCGACTGCATCTTTTTACAAAATAATGTCGACAGGTCGTAGCAATTTGCGCAATGAAACTGGTTCTCAGTTGTTCAGTCTGCCTTTAGAAAGTGTGAAAATTTTATTTGCCACTGATCATTCATAGATTGTAACTGATATTTTCGAAAAATATATATTGAGATGCACTTTTACCGAATCAAAAACATTCATTTTCACTTATTTCAACTAACACTTAATTTCTATCACCACATAACACTTTCAATTGGTACAGTATCCGGCACAAGTTGGATGAATCTTATATTCTACCATTAATCGGATCCGATCAGTGCTGTTCTGATCGAGAACCGGATTAAAGTTCAACCAAAACCAAAACCAAAACAGACCGGAATAAGTCAAAACAAAAGATTCTGTCTCCAAAATAAAAACAATTTCAGGACGAAAATAGCTGATGACATCAAAGGAATTGCAAAATTGTCACTTGATAACGACCGGACCGATCACTACATGATCGCACTCGAAACTTTAAATGTCACTAACAAGGTAGTTAGATACGAAAATATATTTCGATTGGTATTTGAGAAATTTTATCCGGACACTGGCTATAATTTGAATGGGCGAAATAAATAGCTCCGAACTTAGATAGTTGCGATCATGGAAATAAAACGATTGCCACGATTGCGCACTGGTCCACAAGTGATCGCGATACGTTCCTCTCGTAATCTGACTAAAACTAACTACGCTACAGTAAACAAGCAAATCGGCTCAGCGGCTCAGAAATGCTATGGTGGCTCGGGCTAAGACAAGACCGGTATAGAAACAGTTGAACAGGGTTCATGCCATCTCTATACTGTAGACCAGAGTCCCAAGAAAGATACAAATTTTCTTAGTGGTGCTGTTTGGTTGGCTGCTGCTGTGTCGTGTGTGAGAAATTCCACAGGTTCGGTGTATGACTTGAATTCAAGTCTTTCGTTTTCTGTTTTCTTTGCAGCATTCGTAACGATCTTCGTTTGCAATCAATTACTAACCACTGGATGACCAGGCGATACAACAGTGGGTAACAATTCAATAACTGCAGCAAATTTTATGAATGTTTTAATATTTCTACACTTTCATCGCCTGTTTTCAAAACAAGGAAAGTTTTATCAGTTTTTTCTCTTACTAAAAGACACGTCTAGTGCACACTTATTTTGAATGTTTAAAATTTTAAGAAAGCGGACAAGTGCAAGTGAAATTAGATGTTACAATCGAGACAAATTGCAGTGGCAAACAGACATTGAAGGAATAATTTAACAAAAAGTTACACAATTCAAGAGAAATTACGTGTACATTTACATATATAAATATATACGTGAGATAACTTAGCAAGCAATGAGAATGCTAGAATTCCTTCACTACCATAAAATTAAATTTCCCTTATTTCATGCCATAAAAAGTTTATCCACAGTAAATTTTAGTCTACAAATTTTTTAATTTTCATTCTTTTAAACAATTTTTTATCCCACTGTAAAATCAAAAATGCATAAACATGCAAATCGTGATCATCATGCATATGCCCGTATATATCTACGCTGATATTATATAGGCATATTAATATAATATGAATAAGGTAAACAAGATGCTAAAAGTTGGTCGTTTTACTACAAGTAATGTTTTTTTTTTCTCTTCTCGCTTGGTAGGTAGGCAGATTTCATCTGTTACTTGTACATCGACTTTCATTGCAAAAAGGCCGACGATATTCAGTCGCATACCTTAGATTAGAGAGCTTTCAACTTGTTCAGATCAAATTAAGATTGAACAAAAATTTTCAACTGCGATTAGATAAAGATACAAAAACTGTTCAAGCAGCAATAAACTGATGCGATTTAATGAGTTAGTTAAAACCATTAATTTAAAGAAAATCTTATAGAGAAACTGAAAACTTTATAGAGAAACTAAAAGGACTACAAGTTGAACAATTTGAAAGAGGAGGCTTTGCAGTTGCATCAGAATTTGAATGTTTCTCAAAAAGTAGACGATTGTAAAATTAATAAAGTGCGGATGAAAATAGTTTTTAAAGATTGTTCAGCACAGTTCAACTTAAGTTACTGTGAAAATAAAAGCACAAAACAGTATAATTATAACAATAACATTGGTATGAATCCGACGTATGTAAATACATAATCTAAATACGTCGATATATTTAACCGAGGACAACGCGACCTCTTTTAGTAAAACGGGTTGAAGCATGAGGTGTGTAAAATTGATTTGTTCAATCAATTGATGACCATCGATCCCCTTAGGTCGGATGATCTCAACACAGGTTGGTAGCCATCTTCGGCGGCTCTCCGATTCAGTTCAGTAAGTATTGACCTACAGAGAAGAAATGTAAGCACTTGCTTAAAATGTACAGGTACAGAACAAACTGGTTTTGATATGGCCTCAACACGGGAAAGTTTTATATTGCAATTGGCTTCTTTTGCTGATTTGTATATTCATGACATCAGTAGAAGGCAGGGGGTCATTTTCTTAGCACTTTGAAAGAAGATTTTTTGCACTTGAACGCACTTATAAGGTAGGCAGTGTCATAAAAATGGGCTACTGCAAGTTTTTAGTGATTTTACAAATTTGTGCATTGATCTTTTGTCGGCATGCTTTATTGCCGTATATTATAAATTATAATAAAAGCCAAACACTTTGTTATTAATTGAAGTACAAATGGAAGGTAGCGTTTTTACGTAATGCGAATTAAGCTCTTCGATACTTAGCCAAACGTTGCTCATATCTCCATTCAAGCTGATTGGCGAAGATCGTTCACCTCGTAAATAATTTTAAAAATGTTCTCGAGAAAATATAAATACAATATAACAAGCTGAGTTCGAATTCTACAAGTCGTTGGTCTTACATTATTTTTTCTTGCCAATACTAGCAGGAATGTATGAAACCTTTTTTGACAAGGTTATTAAAGCCTTTAAGGATATCTAAGGATAAAAAAAACCTTGTATGCGTATCAATGTGCAAATGTATATGAAAAATCACGCAGATATATTTTGAACACAGTTTTTTGGTTAAGGTCCTAAAACCTGAAGCCCGACAATTGAAAGTGAAATTTAGAAATCTCACTTATTTCGAAAAATTTTCGAATAAAACAACAAAAATGTACCAATGCCTTCATCTCTAGGCGGCGTTTGGACTCCAATAATACAACTTCTCATAAAAAAACAGCCTTTTTTATGCAAACGATCGACCTCCGCTCCAAGACGACTCGCCCATTCCTGTTAAGACGGTGTGTATCTGTCGCAGACCTGGCTCTATAGTTCGTTTACTGATGCTGAGTTTATAGGTCCTGAATATATGTTTTTTATACGGAACCGCATCCTCAAACGTTGAATGCTCCTGTTGGAGGTGGATTGTTGTGTGCGGTTCGTCGCAGTATTCCATGTGCTCTGGTGGATATTTCTAGCTCAAATTACATGGAGCTTCTTTGCGTCGCTCTGAAACTGACAAAAAATAATACTTTGGTTGCTGATGCTTACATTCCTCCGGGTTCCAATGAACGGCTTTTGAAAAAACAGATCAATACAATATCGGACACTTTACGCCCGTGAGATGAATTCATCCTCTCGGACGACCTTAATCTTGCAAGTATCAATTGAGAACTTTCTCCTATTTCGGATGGGTTACTTATTTTACATACATCCAGATTTCAGCAGTCCTCCTTCCTTGTTGATGTCATTGCTTCTTCTGGATTGACGCAGTTCTGCGGTGTTTCGAATGACTGACTCCAGCAGATTTCTGATTTACCACTGTGTTCACGTGCTGTGGTCCCTGAGTTGTCGCTGTGTGCATTTCACTGTGTTTTCTCCTTTGATACTGTTGGTGCTGCAGCTACTGTTCAGAGTAAATATTGCCTTTTTAATTTTAAAAAGGCTGACTTTTCATTGCTTAATGACTTTAATGCCATTTTATTGTTACTGGACTAATGTTTTTTTTTTGAATACGACATTGACATTTTCTTGAATAGCTGTTTTAGTTTTTTATAACAATTTGTTTGCCTGTCATCCTTGGCTCAATTATTTATTAAAACAACTTAAGAATAAGAGGAATAAGGCATTGAAACGTTTCTAATCAATAGAGAGCGATACGGATTTTCACACTTATTCTACTCTACGAGATCAATTTATTCCTGGCCTAAAGATATCTTATAGTGCTTATGTTAACAATATGAAGGATACTTTACGTAATGAGCCAAGACAGTTTTGGAAATTTGTGAACCCTAAACGACAAACTGATGGTTATCATATATCACTTAGGTTGGGTTATCGCGAAAGTAGCGAAGTTGTAGTTATCTCAAATCTCTTCTGTGATCTTTTTAAGACAGCTTTCATTGACAACATTGATATTGGTTTTAATAATTTTACTGGTCCGGATGGTATTCTTAACTCCTTTCTTAAGTATTGTTCTAGTTCTATTCTTCCTATTCTGTGTTATCTATTTAATATATATATATGGCTTGTTATAACTCTCCCTATTTCTGAAAATCATCTATGATTACTCTCCTTTACAAGAATGGTAATAAAGACGACATAACGATATAGACCCATTTCCAACTTGTGTTACATTGGTAACGTTTTTGAAACTCTAGATAGAATTAGTTGACAGGATTAGTTATAGAGTCGTAATTCATAAATTGACGGTACTTGGGTCCCCTTTCTTAATTATTAACTGTCTTTGCTCTTACTTGGCATCTCGCAATCAGTGGGTATTGCGGGCCTTCATCAACACTTCAGGTGTACCACAAGGAAGTCATCTCGGTTCACTTCTGTTTATTATTTACATTAACGATGTATCTATATCCTAGACGAATTCCAACAATTTATTTTATGTGCTGTTAATTGAATGTGAATGTGAGCTCTTTAGGCGTACGACACTTTCCACTTCATTTTAACTATACCTTCACCTTTGTAGATCATATTGGTGCGATAGTAAAAAGGGCAATTCGACCCGATTCGATGGCGAAGATTTCAAGTGGACCTATAATATAAGGTGGATCCCGAACTACCAACATTTGTCTATATTCCCCAATGCCATTTTTAGCGTAATCTGTTGTTAACAGAAAACAAATATAGGTCGCCGCAGGTGGGACTCGAACCTGGGCTTTTATGATGAAAGGTGTTAGTTTACAGTTCTTTGTAACTTAAATACCGTCATATTTTAGATAACTGTAAATTTTATAGGAATTTTACATAGCTGTCGACCGAACAAAATTGAATGTTGTTTTCGTCTAGTCCAAACTCCAATATGAACACTGATTTCTCAGCAAACGTATTAAATGTGACCTTGTACATCAGCTTGAGCTTCGCCATCTGCTGTAACTTTGCTTCAGAGATAGCAGAATATAAAATTACTTTAATAATATCTCCTGGAGCTGTTTATTAGATATAAAGAAAACCTCCGTTCGGCGGTTTGCTCGTTGATAATTCGGTGCATGTTGGTGTTATCACTCCAGCAGAAACTCTTCGCATTAAAACTAAAATTTACAGCAATTCCGAGACGGCGGTGACTCCTCAGGCTGTCTTTTTTTTGGAATCTTGACACTTAGGCCTATTTCCATTCATTGGAATACGGAGGAAAGAACTTTAGCCGAACCTATGGGATCCGCCTTAAGTAATTCCGCTGATATTCCATTAATCCCTGGGACCTTTCCGATGTCCATCGACGTTATTGCTTCCGCCACCTTCAATCTTTGTGGATGTCTAATGTTAATGTTGGCCTTAGTCGGCTGTTCTTTAGGCTTGTATGAAGAGTCGAATATACAGTATCTACTCATGGAGTTAGAGCTACTAATGAAATTTTAATTTTGCACGGAAACTTGAATATTATTTCACCTATTGTAATTTTTTTTATTGTGAATATCATTTAAAATTATTGCTGTGTGTATAATCTTCAAAAATATGTTCAACATGTTATGTTTACCCCGATGCCATAAAAGTTTCAGACCCTTTTTCTAAGTCGGATTTGAAGTATTCCTGTGATTACTTTTGTTGATGGTGCATCTGTAATTTGTGTTGTGTTAATCTGAAGGTGTTTTATTTTAAATTAAACAGTAAATTATAACATTTTAGTGGAAATATTGTTTTTTGTGAATAAGACAGAAATGGGAAAGAGTAAAGACATTTCGAGTGAATAAAAGTCGAGTATTGCGGCACTATTGAATTTGGGAACATTTTCCAATCGACAAATTGCCCAACAATTGAATGTTTCCCCCCATACTGTGGACAGAATTTCCAAGTTAGTGAAAAAAAACTTACCTGAAACCAGTAACCGGCGAGAACAGTGTCGTGGAAATCGAAAAACTACTGCACGAACGGATCGCAAAATTATCCAAAGTGGCATTGAAAAACGCAGTGCTCCAGCAAAATCATTAAAGTTAAATTTGGAAGCAGAGGGCATTCAAATATGGGTGTCAACTTTGAGGCGGCGGTTATACGAAGCAGGCATAAAATGCAGGCGGCCAGCAAAAAAGCAAAATTAACGTTGCGAATGAAATTGGCTAGATTGAAGTGAGCAAGAGCACATCGCCATTACTCTGTAGAAGATTGGAAAAAGGTATGGGACAATTTTATTCTATTTTATATTTTTTTTTAACAAAGAAAAGTGTTATTACTTGAATGCTTAATTTTTTTTTTCTGTAGGTGATCTTTAGTGACGAGTGCTGCTTAGAAACCGTAACGGAGAGCCGTCAATTTGTTCGACGAAGACCAAATGAACGTTATAACGAAGCCTGTATAGTGAAAAAAATAAAGCACCCCCCTTCAACGATGATATGGTCATGCATTATCAACGCGATACCTGGACCAGTTTACTTTGTTCAAGGAACCATGAATCAAAATTCATATAAGGAAGTTCTGGAAACAGTTTGTTTACCCTTCTACGACACACTCGACCCAGAAGGAGGGCCATATACCTTCATGCAGGACGGGGCACCCTGTCAAAGGGCACAATCCATAAAAAAATTGTTAGCAAATAAAAATTTTCCTTTACTAACCTGGCCTGGCAACTCTCCAGACCTTAACCCAATAGAGAATGTGTGGAGTTTACTAAAACGTATTGTGTATTATTCTTCAAATCCTACCATTCAATCCTTGAAAAATAAAATTGAAGAAACATGGTCAGGAAACGAAGAAATA
Source organism: Leptarthrus brevirostris (assembly GCA_964036015.1). Taxonomy (NCBI): domain Eukaryota; kingdom Metazoa; phylum Arthropoda; class Insecta; order Diptera; family Asilidae; genus Leptarthrus; species Leptarthrus brevirostris. Next base: position 17,586,372 of record OZ038373.1, read on the forward strand.
AAAAAAATTATTGAAGAATGCGTCAATAGTATGCCAGCAAGAATTGAGGCAGTTATTTCCGCTAAAGGTGGAAACACCAAATATTAATCGAATTTTTTTTTAATGTTAAATGTGCTTCAATAAAGTGATAATGCGAACTATAACAAAATGTTTGTTTTCTTTTTGATTTATCATGAATTATTCCTGTTTAAGTTGAGAAATTGCGCAAAAAGTGAAGTGGATCTAATTCGATGAGTAGATACTGTACAAAGGTGTTGTTTAGGACTTCAACAAAATATTTTCTCCACCTTCGCAGTTGATGCTACTCCGTAACAATGTGTTGATACAGTTGCGCTTTTCACGTCTTGCATTTCTTTGAACGCCTTTCTGTAGAGTGTAGGTATGCAGTTCTTAGATGTTTTCTGACTGAATTTTATTAATTCTAAAAAAATATTTTCATTTAGGCCCAAGAAATTCGACGATTAATATTACTCATCCTTATAAAAAAAGGTGTAAGTTCTTACAGTTAATAGATTTAATTGCCTCAAATGTTTAGATTAATACCATATAGGATAAATGGATTTTGAGAGCTTTAGTAAGGTAGTTGTCATTTAAGGGTTTGGTCAAAAAATTCGAAAAAATTATTTACATAGATCGTAATTTACAGACCCTCTGAATGAAAGCATATACTACCTGCCCGGTGTATCAATGCATCAACTTTAAATGTGTTTTTCTCAAGACTACTTTTTTTGGCTGGTGTTATTCATTTAAAAAAAACCATTGAACCGATTAGGCTAAGATGCTCTTAATACTATTAGGTCTGTTCCGACCCAAACTTTTTGTATATTGTTATATGCTATTGGCTCTTATGCAAAAAAAATCAAAAGCTCAGATTCAATATTTTGTATGAAAAAGTGAGATTGACCTCGAGACCACTCTCACTTTTATATATATTATATATTTATATAGAATATTGAGTTTGAGCTTGTTCTAATTTTTGCATAAGGGCCAATTTAACAAATAAAAAATAATTGTCTTATGCAAAAATATTCAGGAAAATTTACCATCTTAATCTATGAAAGAGTCAGTTGAACTTGCAATGAATTGTAATTAAAAAAGCTAAGAGTTAAGGTATTTTTAACTTATAAATTAAACCTAAGTTATGTAAACAGAAAATCTGGTTATATTGTAAAGAAGTAAAAAATAACCGTTTTGAATAACCTATTCAGTCGCAAAGTTTGAACACCATACAATATAAAGGAAAAGTTGGCTCTAAAGCGTAAAAGAAAACCATAACTCTAATGAGTCGTTTATAATTTAGAAACTCAATTCGGTATTGAATTGCATTCTAATCATACGGCAATCAAGACAGAATTTCATTCCGAAGCTAAATGCCGAGAGCAGCAATAGCCTATTAATAGTTTTTTAATCGCAATGTTTGCACTGTCTTCTCTCGAAAAGCTCATACCGTTGTAATTAAGAAAGAAAGATGTAAAATGGGAAGGCCCGACACTATAATTAAGAGCAGAAAGAGTGTACAATAGGCCTATGTTATGAGCAGAGTATAATGTCTTTTGTATAAGACCAAAAAATTTAATTTAAAGTGCTATTAATTTAATATGCCAGGTTGCATAAGTTTTAAAAATAAGAATAGTGATGTGTAATAATAATGTAATAATATGTTCGACGTTACCTGAACTATTTCCTTCGTTATTTTTGTACTTTGGTTGTTTATCATTTTCAGTTTCTGTTTTGTAAATTCGAATATCCTAAAAAATTGTTAATTAGAATTGTCTAAAAGTTTTTAATACAAAAAGTATTATATAGAAAAGAACGAACCCAATCCTCCCAAAGTAATATTTTGAAGATCTTTTCGCCCCAATAACACAGTTTCCTCATACAACTTTAAATTTAATAAGACTTTTTTCTCCCTTGTATTTTATAGTCATAGTAACATCTTTCCAGGCAATATAATTCGATTTCATCTTTGATTTGTTATTATTTTTTTGCAAATAAGCTTGACTGACTGTTGGTACATTTGAGTTTTTTAGCCTCAACCTAAAATAATTTTGAAAAATTAATTTATTATAAAAATGTTTTGTTAAAAGTGAATAAGTCTATACAACCCAATTAGCCCGCGTGATTTCTCAGCTAGACACTTGGCTAAACCATCAGCATGATGACGTGGACTACTACCTCACCCAAATGCTGACGGGGCACGGGCATTTCCGGGCCTTCCTTCACCGTATAGGAAAGGTGTCGAGCCCGTGCTGTCTATACTACGGCTCCCAAACGGACTCCGCTCTCCACACATTCTTCGAATGTGTCCGTTGCAGGACGGACAGTGATGAACTGGAGGCGGAGACGGGCAGCATAATCCCGGACAATATTGTCGAGGTCAATATTGCTGCTGATGAACACTTATTATCGATTTAAAGAACTGTTTTTCATGAACGATTCAAAACGATTGGTCGAGTAGTTGCGTTGGAAAAAAATCCCGAAATTTTTCGTCGTTTTCGTGTATCTCCTACATATCCTAACACAAGCGTCAAGCTTTTCGTTAGTAATTCTAGAAGAGTATAGCTTATGTACTCGTAGATAGTTTGTTGATCCATAATGATGCAATATTTTCATTAAACTGTGATATTTTGGTATCCCATATGATTAAATAAAGGGATTAGTATACGTGTCAGTACACATAGATCAAACCTATCTCAATACGAAAGAAATAAGTTAGCCGACTTCTATGGGGCATTCATACAAACCTTTCTATCTGTTAATTACTTAAAGTACTAAATAAATCTTTTTGTGAAAGATACAAGATCTACACTCACAGTCGAAAAGTCGAGAGGAAGGATGTATTAAAGTAGTTGATTGGTTAACTTGAGCCCCGACAAAAGAAAAATCTGGATTTATCTAAAAAGGGTCGTTCACCACTTGGTAAGACTTTCTTTGCTATCAATTTATCTCTTTTCATACAAGTTTTGGATAACTCTCATGCCTAAACGTATCTATAAAGGGTTGATTGTACTCAAAATCCAACTTATGTCTGGTTAGATTAATTATCACTTCAAGGAAAGCAACTATGTACATCACCGTAAATAAATTATGCAAATCAAATCTTAACCCTTTTGGTGTTCTACAACGGAAAACGAGTTCACAGGTGCAAACAAGTAAATAGTGTTTACCATGACAAAGCACCCAAAAAGAAACCAAAGCAGAACAAAATCTCGGTTTTTTTTTCAAATTAAATCTCGTCAAGTTAGATACGATCTCGAATCATAAATTGTACGACCGGAAACTTGCGTTTCTGGCTCTAATACAAGTCCGAATCTAGAAACTATCTCTGGTACTTGAATACAGTTACCTGAATCGACAACTATCTGAGTTTGCTACTGACCTCGAAAAGTGTTCATACCTCATTATCACGACTTGATAGCATTCTTCATCGCATTCGCTAGCATGGACCCCGACATGACTATATTATCATTTGAGCTTAGATTCTGTCTGTATCTGATGAGTCCCAGTTTCCAGATCTATTCTCAGCGAATAAATTTCTCTTTATCTATGTGTATGGATTCTATGGTGGCCCCCAGGGGAAGAATATTCTCCACGCGGAATGGAATGTTGCTAATTGTATTATAGGTATAAAAAAAAATTCTGCTCGATCGCATGACATAGTTTTGAGGCTGTCACCTGTGTCACGGTAATTCCAGTGATCTTGAGGTAGATGCGAAGAAATCGCTTGAACGGAAGTGGTGGCTAAGCTTACCTGTCATCTGAGAGCGTTTAAAGCCCTACTAAAGTTAGCACTGCAGATACGATGACCGTTACTTAGTAGTGATAAGTGGTTTTAGTAGCGGTGATCGAATTTAAATTTTTGATTTCTATCGGTCAGGTACCCAGAAATCAATAGAGCGGTCACTATAACAGTCGGTGATATCATTCGATTAGCTTAGTTCTGGATATTATGAATGGAATTAATGCTTTAATTATAGTCTTATATTACATAGGTATTCGTTACGACTTTTACAGTAATAACAAGGAATAACAATATTAGTTTGAAGTAGCTTTTCGTAATTTATAGGTAAGGGTCATGCTGCAAAACACGATTACATTAGCCTGCGAATTATATAATCCGTTAGAAAGGAAAGTTCTACAATTTAATAGTTTCGAATAAATATGCAATTTATGATAAATTATTGCAATTTTGAATGGAATTTTCAAATTGGACCGGATATCGTAACATGGGCTTTTTTGAAACTTTATCTTTTATGAGTCCTAAACTTTTTAAGAGAAAGCAAAAACTTGAAACTAAACATCTGGAGCAACCACGCCTTGTTTCGTGTGGGATCCAAGTCGTTTTTTTATAACTACATTTATAAATAATGTTAAAAGTGGGTTAAGGAGGCAATCTGATTAAAAAGTACGAATAATGGTAAATTTTTGTGAAAAAATTGTTAAATTTAAAATTAAAATTGAAATTTTTAATGTTGTTTTATCTAATCTTCAATTATCATGTATAAAAATAATACGAAATTTTATGTCGTTCGTTAATCAAATATTCGTGATCAGAGTGGGAGCTTCTAAAAAGATTTCTGCCTTGGCGTTTGAGCTATACTTGGTAGGGTATGGTATATTTATAATATTCTGAGACAAAAGATCGAAGTGAATATAATTAAGTATTGTTATGGTAATATCCCGAGCCACTTTTAATCATTTTTTTTCAAATTCATAGAATATTGCCAAATTTTCGTCTTCCTCCGGCGGATTTTTATTAATTAAAAATATGAAATTTTTACAATAAAAAAATAACTTTAATTCAAGACAAAGCTAATAGTATGGAGAACACGGTTCAATAGTTTTCACTTTATCAACCACCCCAGTCATAATGTCAAACAAGATGATAACGGCTGCTAGATCTAGACAGTTCTGTTATCAAGCTTACAGATATTATGCGCAAAAGTAGGATCGTAAACTCAAGCTTAGTAGGATCCACCATAGAAAGGTTCGCAACATGCTCTCTTGAAACTATCCTCCTGGAGCGTCAAGCGTGGTCTGGGTATAAACATGGAGAAAACAGAGCTGAATTCTTCTACCGGAAGCATAGAGTTAACTGTCCAATACTGAATTTGATTATACTGAAACTAAGTAATCCAGGTTTATATCTAGGATTTGTTCTGGATAGGAAACCTAACATCTAGGAAAGAGTAGGTACAGCGACAATTTCATTGTACTCGCAAAAATGGGGGCAATGTGTACTGGCTCTATGTCGGCGTTATTGGCCTGCACGAGATAAGGTGATCCACCAGAAAGCATTTAAGAAAGTTCTTCGGATGGCGGCACACTAAGTTCAGGTGCCCTCGGAACTAAACTCTCTTGTTATTAAGGACTTATAACATCCTCCACCTAATGCCGGTCGGTAGAACTCTTCTGAAGCAAACTGCATCCTCTGCCATTTGGCTCAATTCAGTACAGAATTGGACACGTACAGACTACAGACATTTCAAAATTCTGAACGGTAGTATAAAAAATAATATCGACTACCCGATATCGACTACGATTGAGTAAATCGGATCACTTCATTTCAGCCATATCACAACAAGCGTACGAAGCATTTACAGAATTTAAAAAATAAAATGCTAAAAAATGTGTGGTCAATTTCAGTCTGCCCTTGAAGCCTCTTATTTTGACTATTTAGATAGAGCTAAGCAGATCTTTCGCACTGAGCCTTAGCAGCTCTGGAAATTTGTAAATTCTGCACGCAACTGGGACGGATACCCCTTTACATTGCGTCTTTGCGACAGGGATAGTAGCGATCCTTTGACGATTGCCAATCTCTTTGGGGACTTTTATAAGACCGCATTCTTAGATACTAACGGTATAATAACTGTATTCATGATTTTACTCACTTGACGAAGCTTCCGACGACTTCCCTTCAGCCTAAAGATTTGACCAAGCTGCTGTGTTGAAGCACATCTCGAATTTGACCAACAGTTTCTCGAGTGGTCCTAATGGTGTTCCTGAGTACTTTCTGAGGAACTGCAGTATGCCCTTGGCTCCGGTTCTGTGTCATCTTGTTAACCTTTCTATTTTTCATAGTGAAATTCGAAATAGCCTGTTCTCTTGGTGTCCTTCCTAAACCCTGGAAATTGTCTACTATTATCCCCCGATCAGACAATAAATGTGATATCTCTAATTATCGAACTATTGTCAAGCTTTTGAAGCCATGGTCGGCGACCTGATTTATTTCCATTGTAAGCCTTTTTTAGGCTCTTTCCAGCATGACTTTATGAAGGGTAAATCTACCACTACCAACCTGTTGGAAAGCATATCTGCTATCGAAGCCGACAGGTTAAGTGTATTTTTACAGATTTTGGTAAGGCTTTTAACATAATCAATCACAAAGTTCTCACTCATAAATTATCTATTCTGGGGTTTCCTTTAACCTTCGTTAATTGGTTACGTTCTTATTTGTCTGGCTGTACACAACGTGTTTTATTCTGTGTGGCACTCTCTGACGAAATTATAATTCCTCTGTTGTGTCGCAGGGTAGCCATTTAGAACCTTTGCTTTTCATCATCTATATCAATTATGCATCTTTGATCCTAACTGACTCGAGAATCGTCTGTAATACTGATGATGCCAACATTTTCCGTGTTGTCTCAAACGATGATGACTGTGCTCTTTTAAATTCTGACTTAGATGGCTTCATAATTTGCGCTCTATTAATTACCTCCTTTTGAATATTGACAAGTGCGCACTGTTTTGTCATTTTTCTCGTAAGAGAAATCCTCTGCACTTCAATTTTACTATTGACGGTAGCTCACTGGGTAGACTTGACAAAACCAAAGACTTGGGTGTCGTGTTTAATACTAAATTTTCTTTCGATGATCATGTTGATGCGTTTCCAGTGTAGCCAATGCGACTCTCGGCTTCGTGAAAAGATGGTCGAAGGAGTTTGATAATGAAGCTCCTTTATTGCACTTTTGTAAGACCAATCTTAGATTATGCCGGTCCAGTTTGGTCTCCTTTCTATGAGGTTCACATTGATCGCATTGAGACTGCTCAGCGTAGGTTTGTGAGGTTCGCTTTTCGTAGCCTTCCACGGGTTGATACTTGCCGTCTACATCCATACGCTGACCGGCTTATGCTCCTTTCTTTCGAGACCCTTGAGTCCAGACGACTGGGTCCGGAATGGTCTTCGCCTTTGATTGCCTACGTGGCACGATTGATTCCCCTGAATTGTTGCGTGCCTTGGGTTTATCCGTTCCGCCTCTCTCCTTGAGGACCCAGAACTTTTTCTATATTCCTTATCACCGACTTCAAAGTCTCACCTGTTTAATGAGCATTGTGTATTTGTTGACTTTCATTTATTCTCAAATCAACGATCAGCTTGTTTGGAGTTAATTTTTCTTTTTACATAGCAGATAGTAAATAAAATTTACCTGATGAGAAAGTACAAACCAAGAGTACAACCAAAAGTAGCATAACTGACACACGAGAAGAATTTAGTATCCAAATATCATCTAGATCTCATGAAATTGAATTCATAAAGGCGTATGGATGTGGCTTCTAGAAATTGGCTGGGAAACATGATAAACAACTAGATACTCAAACTGAAAAAGTGGGGAAAACATAAACCAAGGATCGGATTGTGCAAAGGACAAGGGAATATGAAATGATTATAGAGGGGGTTATTCACAAGATCTAAACGTATTCCTTTTCAAGTTTATATAAAAAGTCGTCAAGAAAGTAACACAGCACAAGCATGTGATTTATTTTTAATTTAAACAAATAAACTAAAAGAAGAAACCCGATAATGCCTCTCCTTAACTTATATAATATTTTTCTCCACTAAAGTTTGTCATAAATTTCACACCTGTGTTTTTGAATTTTCGCCAATTTATAGACAAATTAGCGAAAGCTGCGTAAACTTTGCCCATCAGTGGACAAAGAGAAAAATGTTTTATTAATTCCCTTTAGAAACTGTTGAAAAACTCTTTACGTAATTAATTTCTGATGAGCAAAACTGACGTTGAAATAATCAATATTTCTCCGATAAAAATTGATAAGAAACTTTTTGCATGCCTAATTTATGTAGACAAAAGCCTTCCGTCTATTGCATGCTTATATCAGAAATTATCACATTAAAGGGTATTCCGTAATTGCAAAATGTCGTGAATAGAAATCTGAATCCCATGTCGACACTCTTTGATTTTTACGTTTCATGTAAATTTATTGCTGTTGCAAAGGCAAAGGGAAAATGGAAAATTAAGTAATCTAGAGAATATGTAACTTGATTTCAGTCATCTATTTCAATGCCAGGCCCGGTAAAATATTTGCATTTAATAGTCTAACCGACTAGGCTGCAACTGAAGATGTCAAGACCAGGAAAATCTTAAGATTACGGAAAAGAAAAAGTTAATGACTTTTAACAAACTGCCAGCTTTGAAGATATTAACAACATGCAGCAACACTTACGTGAGCTTACAGATGACCCAATTCCGAGTGAATCTAATTAAGTTATCTACAGGGAATTATAATTAAAACCTAATTTGAGATATTTTGAGGCGATGATAATTAAATTCATGGCCGCATTCAATGTTTGTTTTACCGTTTTTGGCTAAAATATTTGCCCATAAATTAACTGAAAACTCAAAACATTGATTAAGATTCCACCCACTCATGAATATAGGATCAATTGTTATATAAAAACTTAGGAGCCTACGAGATTTTTTTTTATACGATGTGGCCAAATCCTAGGGGACAGCCCTTTGATGCGTTAGCATGGTTTTGGCCGGAAGGAAACTAGGGTAGGGGAAGGGAGGAAACTTGAATATCTTGTTTTTGCATTGCTGCGAGCTAGACAACAGCCCAGAGACGAAGTGGATTATTTTAATTTCTTAATAAAAGCTCACGGGGAGACCTGGTCTCGAACCCGAATTGATTCAACTCCGAGATATACACAAATATTGAAAATATTTCAAAGTCTCCACGCAGTCGCGCGAATCTTATCTAAGATTCTTGACCCACAGACGTAAGAAAGCCAAGAAGCATTAAAACCGTTGTAAATGTTTGTTTTATATATTAACCCGGATATACTGCAAAAAACCGCAAATATTTTTATTGATATGAAATAATCGAGCTTAAAAAATATTATCGACTCGCTCGCAACAACAAGTTTCTGGCTTACACTAACCATAATCCGGTAGTGTTGAAGTCTTTCGTTTTTTTTTGGCTTTCCTACTGCGCCTCTTTTCAGTCTGCCATTTCGTGGCAAAACGCGACCACTTTCTTAGCTCATTCGTTCATACTTCTTACATTTTTAATGGAATTGCAATGAAAATTATTTCATTATTCCGATCACACTCAAGTTAATTTCAAAGTTGCATAATTCCGTTTGTTGCTATTATGGAAGAGAGTGAAATTCAATTCGGCAATAAAAATGGGGTTTGTAGTTCGAACTCAGTGGTTGCTGTGCTAGTAATCACAAATCCGTAGATCCGCGTGAATTTTGTTTGCGTTTAAGTACTACAATTTGATGCTGAAGGTGAATATTTTTTAAATTTTATTGACTAATTCGGATGATTCCACCGGTAATTAGTTCATGTAGTAGCGCCTCGTGGTTCAAGATTATTTTTAACTCATCGTCCGTGAAATAAATGTTTGTTCATTAAATTTTCATTTATAGCGTTTTTTACGTGAGAAATCGATTGGAAACCAAAATGCAATTGCCTTCAAATTGAAATGCTACGTAATGCAGATAAACGTTAACAGAATACAAACAAGTCAACGACGTGGAGCGATTTATTGGTTGATCTCAAAGGTTTGTGCACTACGCAGTTGGAATATGGGTGGTAGCACTAGATATGCTACGATATCTTACTTCAAAGGTAAATTTCGTATTTCTATAATAATAAGAAGAATGAACTTTAAATAGGACTAAAAGCACTTTTACAATATACAATAATTTAACATCTCCCCTCTTTTACAACTCTATGGCATAGCCCTAATACATTCTGTACAACGCTTAACATATCCTCTTAAGTTATTATCTTTCTTTATCTCTCCTGACAGATTACTTAATATTTGAAAAGCCCTGTGTATTAAAGAATTATGGGTAGCCGATTTATTACAATAAACCAATCTGGGCACGGTAGTGCCCCCGCCAATACTGGCTACCTACCACTAGCTACCTTCTCTCGAAGCGTTTCGAACCCTCATAGCTTCGGTCTGGATAATACCAGAGAGCCCAAATTCTTAGAATAAGATGTAGTTACCAGACTAATGAAACAAACTAATTTTCATTTGTTCAGCTTTAACACTTTAGATTTTGTTAATACCTGAAATACGTCAATTTCGCCACTCATGATCATCAAAACCTCTAGGGTACTTCCTGAAGTCTTAGAAAGCTGAAATTTGGTATGCCGGCTACGATTAGCACACAAACAACGAAAATATTAAGAAAGCTTAACTTTAACCCTCCAGCCCGCATAAAGGAGGGATCAGGTCTGTATATAAAATTTCTTTTTCTTTTTTTTATACGATGTGGCCAAATCGTAGGGGACAATCCTTTGATGCATTAGCATGGTTCTGGCCGGAAGGGAATAAGGGTAAGGAAAGTGAGGAATCTTTCAATGTCAACAGCCCATAGACGGAGTTGATTATTTTAATTTCTTAATAAAAACTCACGGGGAGATCTGGTCTCGAACCCGGTACCCATGGCATGGTCCAACTCCGGCTCCGTAGGTACTTCCAAAAGTTCTAGAAAGCTGAAATTTGATATACACACTAGTATTAGCACACAAACAATGAAAAAATTAAGAAATAAATTCTATTCTCCTGGAAACATACTTCTTGGTACGGTCATGTCTCTACCAAGAGTGCAGAGGCTAATGTAGTCGGGCGGAGAGAAGGTAACCGTCTTAAATTAAACACCACCCCGTTACATAATGATGGAGAGTACAACGAAAAGCGAATCAACTCGGGCGGGGATATACGCCCAAACGTCGGTGGAAGCTACGACCACCGGCGGGCCTGGCTCTAGCAATGTGGTTAGGGACAGGTCGCCAGTAGCAGGAATATCGATGACGAACAAGACAACGAACAAGGACAATGAAACGGACACACGAACGGAATTGACTGTTGTAAAAACAACCACTTCTTGCCCGACCACAGTGAGGAATAAGCCTATGCTTAGGAAGCGCAACGGTTCGGATAAGAAATTGTTAAGGAAGTGTCGGGCGGCTGGGATAAGCGAGGAGACGATCTCGGAGATGCTGATCAAAAGATTGGCAGAGTCTTCGAAGGAATTCTCTCGCTCGGAACAGCAATCCGCAATTCCTAAGGGAGACGAAGGTGGAATTACCGATACGGCAAGGAGACCAATGGGGGGAAATACTCCGGATGTGTTTGGGAAGACGAGGAAGAAGGCTAGTGCCAAATCCGAGTCTGCAACAAGCAAGGAAGGAATTGTAAAGAAGCCGGAGACTGCCAGCAAAGGGGAATGTTATACCTGTAACCAAGAAGGCAGTGGAAGGCGGAAAAAGAAATAGGTCGGAGGAGGTTATCTAACCTTTACCGAAGAAATCGAAAACAGGAAAGGCACCCACTTTCAGTGAAGTAGTAAGCGAATCACTGAAAGTGGCAATAATAGATAGAAACCACTCTGAGGGCAAGATCGTGGACCCAACAAACCAGTTGGTCTAACGACAAAGTTCGAGGAGTGGCAGATAGAAGCGAGTCGGACTTTGTCCCAAGGTTTCACTGGAGTGGTTTCACTGGAGTGGTTTCTTCAATGGACTCTTCAGGGTAACCTGTGTGGACATGAGTACGCTGGAGTTCATCAAGTCAAAAGTTATTGAAAACAAGGAACTATGGGCCGGCGCCAACCTTGAAGTGGTTGGGAAAAATTACGTGCCCAGATTAAAAAGAATTTCAGTCTGGCTCCCGAATGAGTTTAGGGAAACGAGGGAGATTTTGGGTTTCAGAGACAGGTTAAACCGGGACATGGAGCTCGAAACTTCCAAGTGGAAGCTAATCAAGCGGGAAGTCAGAGAGAAGATGGGTCAGTGGCTCCAACTTGGTGTAGGAGAAAAACCACTGAAAGCATTGGAGAAGACGGAGGGTAACATTTTCTACCTGAACAGGAAAATAAAATTTACCGTTCCGAAATCTCAGAAGGTAGAGGCAAAGGGAAACCCACAGAAAGCGGCAGCTGGAAGGGGTCAACCACAGCCGAGTACATCCGCGGTGGCTAGATTTAGAGGAGGTGACATCGGGGGGTTTGTCGGATATCTCACAAGAGATGGATGACCAAAATCAAACGATGATACCGATGAATCGGAACGTAAGGTTGCCCAGTCAGGAAGAGATCCTAGAGATAATTGGAGTGGAGGAACCCAGGACTTCTACCCCAAAAAAGATGGAACCGTCATCATGACGTGGTTGGTCCAAGCCAACCTAGTAGTAGTAGTGTGGCTACGGCCGCACTAGCCGAGATGATGGTGAACAAGGATGTAAAGGTCGCACTGATCCAGGAACCATCCACTTTTGAAGGAAAAGTCACTAACTGGAACTCAAAAGTGTTTAATTGTTTTTATACAATGAAAAAAAGGTAGGCCCAGGGCTTGCGTAATTGTTAAAAAAGAGATACACGCTATTTCTATTCCACAGATTAGCGACCGTGATTGTGTAGCTGTGCAATGGGAAGTCGGCAAAGGACAAGACCAAAAGAAGCTACTACTAGCATCGGCATACCTTCCATATGAAGAGAATCCACCTCGCACGGAAACTCTGAAGAATATGGTAAGGTATGCAAAGGAAACAAACTTAAGGTTAGTCATAGGCTGTGACGCAAACGCACACCATACTGTGTGGGGCAGCACGGACAACAATGACAGGGGTAAGTACTTAATTGAATACCTAGTAAAATCGGAGCTTTTTATTATAAATAGAGGCAATAAGCAAACTTATATTAATAAAAACAGAAAACAAGTTATAGACATTACACTTACGAATGGAAGGGCTGTTGATGAGATTGAGAATCGGTATGTATCTGACGAAATATCATTCTCGGCCCATCGATGAATACTCTTTGAGCTGAGTGGCAATGTCAGAAATAATCTCCTGATTTTTAGAAACCCCAGAATAACAAACTGGGATAAATATAGGGAGGTTTTAAACACAAATTTGTGTACAAGAAATGTTCCTTTGGAATCAACACAGGGAATCGATGATGAAGGTGTTATCAGACTCGCTTTCGAGGAAGCGTGTCCAAAGAAACGACTGAAAATAGAATGGAAACATAGATGGATGAATTCTTCTCTCATGGAAATGAGGAAAAGACCCAGAAAGCTATTCGATAAAGCTAATAAACACCAAAGAGAGGATCTCTGGGAAGAATATAAAACGGCACTTAGGCAATTCAAGTCCGAGTGCCAAAAAGCCCAGAGGGAATCATGGAAAGTTTTTACTAGCCACATTGAAAGCACGGGTGAGGCAGCTAGACTGAGGAAAGTATTATCTAAATCGAAACGCCAGTTAGAACTCATCGAAAACTCATCCAATATGAGGGAATCTCTTGAGAAGCTGATTACATATAGCTTCCCAGGGAGTACTCTGGTGGAGGGGGAATCGAAGGAGGGGCAAGAAGCTACCCCTTGGAGATCCCAAGTTGGGATGAAAGAGGAGCAAGCGAAGAAACTGTGTACTTTAGACAAGGTAAGATGGGCAATAAAATCCTTCAGCCCATATAAATCACCGGGAAGGGATGGGATATATCCCATCATGCTACAGAGCGGAGGTAACAAACTATGGAACAGACTCACCCTACTTTTTAGAGCGTGTCTAAAGTTCAGTTACACTCCTAAAAACTTGAAAGTGGCAAAGGTAGTATTTCTACCCAAACCGAATAACACGGACTATAGCACATCAAATGCTTATAGACCAATTAGCCTTACATCATTCCTACTGAAAAGTCTAGAAAGACTCACAGAATGGGAGGTAAGGAAACAGATAGGCATAAACCAACTATCAAGTTGTCAACATGCATATATAAAAGGTAGATCGGTTGATTCCGCTCTACATAGCCTAGTACATCCAGTGCAAAAGGCATTGATGTACAAAGAAGTAGCGTTAAGCTGCTTCATTGATATAGAAGGGGTCTTCAACAATGTCAGAATCGATAAGATTCTTTACGGGTTGAGAGAGAAGGGGAGAGATCACAGTATAATCAAGTGGATCAAGTCCATGCTGGAAGACCGAATTATAATTACAAGTTTCGGAAATGAGCAACTAACGGCGCGGGTAAATAGAGGAACTCCACAAAGAGGGATTCTTTCACCATTCCTGTGGCTGATAGTGATTGACGAACTACTTGAAACCCTATCAGAGAAAGGACTCCACGTAACATGTTATGCGGACGATCTAGCGATAGTAGTCAGAGGTAAGTTTGAAGAAAATTTGGGATACTTACTTCAAGAAGCAATCGACACGGCAACCTCTTGGGCGCAGGATTGTGGACTGAAGATAAACCCAAGTAAAACGGAACTCTGCTGCTTCACCAGAAGACACAAATTAAGAAAGATAGTTCCCCCGTGCATCGGAAACACGAGATTTCCAATTCTAAAATGGGTAAATTGACACGCACACAAGAAAAACAGCACAGGACAGGCTGAAGAAATCTGTTTAAAAATGCAATTTGCTTATTCATTAAAATTTGTATTACGGTTTTTCTTCACATTAATATATTGTTAAAACAAGAAATTTAACTAATTAATTTGCAAATCTGTAAACACTTCAATAATAATGTTTTCATCTATTAACTCCTTGCAAAATTTAATTACACCACCGACTTTGGTAGCGGTAGTAACTCCAGAAAATATGGCTGCTGAACCAAAAGTAACCAAAGTCTACCTTAACGGAATAAGTGGGTATTTTACAAGCTAATAAGTGTGTTTAACACCGCCTGAAATAATCTTATTACAAAAGAAAGTTTTTTTATCTACTTTACCTGTGAAATAAAATGCCGGGGGTGTTTTAAATAACTTGAATTTTTGCAATATTGCACTACACACTTCATTGTCAGTAATCGTTTAAAAATTGAACTTTTCTCAAACATTTTTGAAACAACACGTAATAGTTTTATATTTTTGGCCTTTGCAATCAATTTAATTCTTATTTCAACTTTACGGGACGATAAAATTAGCACTTTTTCACCTACAACACTCGGTTAAGTAAAAGCGGCAAACAAAGTGACAGCGGGAGAAGAATGATGAGTACAAAAACAATTGACTACTACTTACATTTAGGAAGGTACATAAATCCTTTTAACTTAACTTCAACTTAAAGAATTCTTCAGCATCCTTCCCGCATAGTTTCCGTTCCTATATATTACACTCAAATAACAAATTGCCGGTATGCCTAAATTAAGATGAACTTACTGCTGGCTAAATGAGTTGCCAATGCTTGTTTTGACACCAACACAATTAACACTACTCAGCGAACAAAATCAAAGAATCTGTTTTTCACTAGAAAGTATTAGCCTACATTTAGGAGAACTTTCCATAAATCGTAACTTTTTTTTAAAGCAACATTAAAATTAACCACTTCCGCCAAAAACCCACCACATTGAACAATTTATATGGCACCACTTTTCTTATTTAAAATATCCCAATTCACTGAAATGAACAACAAAATAAACAATTTCATTCGCACGTGCTTTCAATTCTAGCTGAATTCGCCCCAATTGCGGCGAATTCATTTGATTTGACACATTCCGTACTCGAGTGCGTCAAATTAAAAAAAAAAAAAAGTTTCTAATTTTGTTCGTGCTGTAGATTTTAGAACTTCAAATTATTTTTGCAATTTTGTTTAGATTTTATTTGTTATCAATTAAAAATTAAATTTTATAATGCACGATAACACACCTCCTCATAAGCACGTGTACAATCTAGAGGAAGAACTTCAAGAAGCTGAGGAAGGGGAGCTAATATATTTCGATGAAGACCCGATTGCCGACGATGAAAGTGTTGAAATTGACGAATTTGCGGATTGTAAATTTTATAATTTATTTTCATATTTAATTATAAGTTATAATTATATTAGATGATGACTACGCTAAATCTGAAGAAGAAGAACGGATCCCCGAAAGAGATGATGCATTTTTAACTTTCCTAAAACATACAGCACCAGTGTTTTGTTGTTCTCTACATCCTTCCCAAGATATGGCTGCAACAGGAGGTGAAGATGATTGTGCCTATGTTTGGAATACTAAAACTGGAGAAGTAATCCATGAAATAAAAAGTCACAAGGATACCGTCATAGCAGCTTTCTTTAGTCATGATGGAAACTACTTGGCTACAGGTGATATGGCAGGGGAAATTCAAGTAAAAGATATTTGTTATCTACTTAATTGTGTTACTACAATTAATATTGAATTATAGGTTTTCAAACTGCAGGAGGTTTTTAAAAAAGTCTGGGAATTTAGTATGGGTGACATGAGCTGGTTAAAGTGGCATACAGTTGCAAATGTCTTGTTTGCTGGAAGTGATACAGGTGAAATATATGTTTGGAGAATACCCTCTGGGGATTGCAAGATTATGCCAGGAACTGGGCACAAATGCGAAACTGCTGAGGTAATTGGAATAAAAATACAAAATAATTTTTTACTTAATACGAAATTAACACAAGGCTAGATAGTTTGTCGCTTGATATTCGATTGTGACGTGATTTGCACTGAAATATTTATTTATTTATTAAAATTCATCAAATACTGATTACTAAAACAATAATAACATAATTATATAAAAAACAAAAAGGAACCCTAACAAAGCTCAATACGATTAATATGAATTGCATGGAAAGGAGACCAAACTGGACTAGAGTACCCCAAAACTGGTCTATCAAACGTAAAATAAAAGAGTTTCATTATATATAAGTCATCAAACTTCGCTTAACGAAGCCCAGAGTAGAATTAGATTTATTTACAAGAGTGTTGATATGGTCCTCGAATGAAAAGTGTGTGCTCCACACGACCGCCTTAATCTTTGGTCTTGTCAACTCTATTCAGAGAACAACCATCTAAGGTGTAGTTAAAGTGCACTGGATTCCTTAATCAAGAAAACGACATTGTAGTGCCCTTGCTAATATTTAAAGGAAGGAAGTTTATAGAACACCAGTTATGAAAGGCGACAATGTTTAATAGAGAACAATCGTTCTCACTTAACACGAATAATTTTGGCATCGTCAGTGTAACATAGAATTCTCGAATTAGGTAGAACTAAAGATACATCATTGATGTAAATAATGAAAACGATCGTCCTAGATGATTACCTTGAGGAGCGAAGATAGTATGAATATCATCAGAAAGTGCACCTCGAAATAGAACTCGGTACGTGCGATCAGACGGATAGGAACGCATGCAATTAACGAAAGTAGATGGAAACCCAAGAAAAAATAACTTACGAACAAAAACACTGATTAATTCTTACTAAAATCCGTGAAAATGCACCCGACTTGCTTACCTACTTTAATGGCAGGAATACAGCAATTGGAGAATGCTAGTAAGTTAGTTGTATTAGATGAAAAAAACACAAAAAAAGGTTTGCAATGAAAGTTAAAAGCATCGCACACCAAATGCTTCAAATATTTTACCAGTACAACATAAATTGGCAATAAGGCGATAATTTAATATGTCACATTTCCTTCCCGTCTTATATAGGGGGAATGATAACAGATAGTTTTAGTGTATGAGCTGATTACTGTTCTTGAAGGCTTAAAAGATAATAAGGCTCCTGGAATAGACCGCGTCCCATATGAATTTTATAAAAATGCCCCGGATTCATTCCTTCAATATCTTCTCAGAGCGTTTAATGATATCTTTGAAAGTGCCGATTTGCCCGACTGCTTTAAAAGATCGGTATTGTTTCCGATACATAAAAAGGGTGATATTAATAGGCCAGAGAATTATAGGGGACTTTCGTTTATGGATGCAGTAGTCAAGATATTCCTTGGGATCATCTACAATAGGCTGATGAATTGGCAACAACAGCACAGAATATTGTCGGAAAGCCAAGCTGGTTTTCGTCGCGGCTATTCTACGGTAGACAATATATATAATCTCATTAGCATAATTAAAATTTCTCATTATTACAATAAGAAGAAAATCTACGCATTTTTTGTTGATCCTAAAGCAGCATTCGATACCATCTCAAGGAATGCACTTTTTTATAAGCTACTGAATTATGGATTGTCTTCTAAAATTATAAACATTCTGCGGGAGCTTTACAGGGATACCAGAGCTCAAATCTGGAATGGAACAAGTCTCTCTAACAGCTTCAGTACTAATTCCGGCGTAAAACAGGGTTGTATTCTGAGCCCTTTGCTATTTGCTCTTTATATTGATGATCTTGTTGACCATTTGGGAGTAGGTTTTAATATCAGCGATATAGAGGTGAAAGTTCTAATGTATGCTGACGACATTGTTTTGCTCTCAGATGATCCACTTAAGCTGCAGAGTATGATTAACAGACTGGACGAATACTGTAGACTTTGGGGCCTCGTAGTTAATTTGGATAAATCGAAAGTAATGATCTTCCAACAGGGAGGAGGAGTTAAAAAGGCATCGGAGAAATGGTCATTTCGAAGTGAAGCTATTGAGGTGGTAAAAAAATACGTTTATCTTGGCGTACTGTTGACTCCGAAGTTATCCTTTAACGAACATTTGAAGCTTCGTTTGACCTCTGCTAAAGGCAGCCTTAATTGCACTTGGGAGACCTTTCTTCGAAAGAGGATGATAAAACATTCTGAAAAAGTTAAACTATTTAACGCTGTCAGTAGGTCAATTTTGTGTTATGCTTCACAAGTCTGGGGGTATCTGCAATATGAAGAGGTCGAAAAACTACAACGCTTTTTTTTGAAAAAGTTATTATATTGACCGCAGTTCACTCCTAACTATGCTCTTACTGTGGAAACAGGTTTACAGGATTTTTACATTTATACACTGCAATGTCATTTTAGGTTTATCTGGCGGACGTTATTTCTTTACGACTCTGAAAGACTCCCACATAAATTAACGCGCATTATTATCGAAAAAAATATTTTTTGGTGTGAAGTTTGGGGTGATCTCGCTGAAAAGCATAATCTTTCCTTTAATCTTTTGCAAGATGATAAAAACGTTACAGTTGAATGGCTTAACAAAATTATAGTGGCAGAGGACAATTGGTTAAAAAATAAATATTTAGAGAGGGCAAGAAGCACTATTAGACATGGATTGTATAATAGATTAAATTTTTCCTCTGAAGAAAATTATTTTAGGAATGAGTATCCGTTAAAAAAAATAAGCATCATAATGAAATATAGATGCGGCGTGGTCACTCTTAATGCTAGCCCATGCAATATGAACGAGGATGAAAGTCTTTATCATTTTGTGGGCGTTTGCCCAATATTAGCTGAATTTCGCATTGACATGTGCGGGAAAAAGGTTCTCTCTGAAGATGAAGTTATGGAAATTCTCAATGGCAGAAATGATTACAAAGATCTCTACACTTTTGTGACGAAGGCTTGGAAATATAGGTCTTTTCTAATCAATGAATATAATAACTGAATTAAGTTTTCTCTTTCTCGATCTAAAATACACCGATATGGGCCCTAATTTATCATATATTATGATTGCCCTGTTTTTTTTTCTCTTTCTATGAAAATAAATTTTTTATTTTTTCTTCTTCTTAGTAATACGTTTATGTAATATATATATGTGTATAATTTTTAACTTCTTTATAAATGTTGCCAAACCCGACAGACGGTAGTCATACCATAGTCGTAGTTTATAGATGAACAAGTAATGTGGAGTTTATAAATTAAGTTAGAATTATATGAATTAAATGGAATAAGAAAATATGAATTATGTTACTAACTAAGATAGGTTTAAATTCAATAAACATTTATTATTATTATTATTATTAGTTTCCAGGGTTTCGGAAAACACCACAGCAAACAGCTTAATAGGTGACAAAGTATAGAAACTAGAGACATGCGACATCAGGACTACACGCGAAACTATCAGCCGAACCAGAAATATACCTTCGAACGGCATCCACGTCAAACATTAGGGGTTTGGTTTAAAGGGGAGTCAGCGTAAGCCTCGTCAAATGAGTAAAATCCTTATCACTAGTATCACAGTCTGTAGCGACGTTCCCTAAACTCAACATAGATGTGTAGCCGTCACAATTACTGTTACAGTTTACGAATTTCCAGAACTGTTTAGGCTCAGCACACAAAGGCGATTTAATTTTCTCCAAATAGTCGCAATAATATATATCAGGAGCAGAGCAAAATTGCGTAATATAGAGTAGGCAGGCGAAGTAGTCAGAGTCGCTTCTTGAGTAATAAAATCCCTTTCAAGATTTATACTTTAAATGCTTTACGGAACTATCAAGGCAAGACTGAAATCTACGTGAAAAACGAGAACTTGAAACAGGAACACAATTAGCAAAACAAACAGAAAGAGAATCGTAAAATAATTTTACAGCATTATCAATAGGTCTGTTTACGTACTTTTTGGTCTGAAATATTCTAAGTAAAAATGTGAAATAAGAGAAATTACCAAATGCCAAGAGTACGTGAACAAGTTTGAGTAGTCGTGGACAAAAACTAAAGCAATAACTGTCAAAGAGACAATGATTGCCTTTATAACAAAAGTGCTCAACTTATTTCTTCGAGTAAATTTTAAAGTAGGGGAAATGTTACATCAGCAAATTTTCCCCCATTTCATGAGTACGTGAACACGTTTGGGTAAAAATATCAGGTCTGTTCCACCGATTTTCGTGCACAAACTTTCCGTGTAAATACTTACTTATATGGTGGGAGAAAAAGTATCCACAAACCAAAAAATCGAGGGAACATGTTTCATGCAAACTCGTAAAAATCAAGAACAAAATTCGCGGAACACGTAATCTATTTTATCTGCACTTCTAATTATAAATTGTTAACCTAATCATTTTAATCGCCAAATATACTTTATTCAATCAATTCACTATGAAACAGTCACTAAACCTAACCTCACTTTCTAAATAAAAACACCGAACAGCTGTTTGTACTATTACAAGATGATATGGCCCATCATGCACCAGCTAAAAAGTTTGGGTAAGTTCGTGCAGCAGAGGAACATGTGACGTCGATTTTTTCTCCGCCATTTTACCTGGCACGAAACGTGATGGAACGCAAAATGTGTAAGTTCGTGCACATGCGGGACCCCCGTTCTCATCAGGGAACAGACATATCATAATGCATTTACCCAAAACGTGTACGTGAACAGACCTAAGGCAAAAAACCAAGTTTAGAATAATCTGAAGGCCGGTCTCCAAAGCTTGGAGCCTCTGCACATGATGATTCTCTACTTCGTTCTCGGGCATAGTGATGGTGCGGGTAATGGGGCAACCGATACTCTGGCGAAAGAAGGTTCGCAGATGAACGCTTCATAAATAGACAGATCAATCGGACGGATCAGTTAAAAAAGAGATCGATCTAAAACCTGTTCAGCTCGCCGAGCGTAGGTGGATCGGTCTGTCAACCTGTGACATGTCTAGAAAGATGTGGCCAGAGTGGAGTAAAAAGAGAACGGCGTTTCTACTGAAGGCAAGCCGATGCATTCTTCGAAATATCGCTGCGGTTATAACAGGTCGCTGCCTTTTTGGTAGTCATGCATTCAGCATTTGCTTTGCGAATGCCCTGGACTAGCCAGGAAAAGGTTTCAGGCCTTTGGCGAGCCCTTTCTAGTGTGGAGCTGAAAAACCTAACCAAGTTCCTCAGTTGCTGCGGCTTATTCAACTAATCACTGCATGACAGTGCAACAGTGATCCAGGTTGAGGTTCCTTTTGTAGCAGTAATACAACAGATCATATCAAGGTCTATATGAGGTCGACTGGTTTACTACCGGTGGCCGCTAGCTAACCTAACCTAATAAATTTGCCAAAGTGGAGAACGAAAAGATGCATTAACGGCATATAATATTGTATGAGTTTCGCAAAGTCGTGAATGTTGGGACTGCGTAAAAAAACATACAGAGCGTCTATAAAGCTAGTTTGTTGATTTCGGAATGGTGATTTCCGCTTGGAAGATCAATCTCTCTCTGGACGACTGTCAGGCATTGATGATGACATTGTGCGTGACCCAAGGATTACAAGTAAGGATATTGTTGATGAATATCGACAACTGGATCCGTTTTCGTCATTTAAAGAAGCTTGGATACATATCCAAGATCGATACATAGGTGCCGCATTGCTTGATAAAAGGAATCGCCTTGAAACAGGCGATGAAAATAGGATTCTGTACACGGCACTTGCCAGCCACTCCTTAGAGAACAGTCCTGGCCCTAATTTCAATAATGTAGAGTATTGTGCACAGAGAAGAATTTTCAAAAGCGCATGACGTTGGAAGCGCTTAATATACACCAACAGGAGCATACAATAAACAGAAAAATGGACACCAATCTAGTCTAGATTAAGTATTGCAATGTATCAATCAGACGAAGTGGTGTGGTGTACACGGAACTATCTTTTTTTTTCTTAATTTTGATTTTAGTTTTTCTTTCTTTGTTTTTTTGAAGTATACTTTTGTTTTTTAAATTGTGTAACGTAGACGCTTTCCCTAAGATAGTGAAAAATTAGCTTATATTTATTTTAGTTTCTAATATGATTGTGCTGTAATGTTTCCCAATTATATTGTAAGTACACACTTAATAGAAATTGTCGAGCCAGTTCTTTGTTCGTTTTTGGCTTATTATTCTAACTATGTGATATTATGTAGATCCCTGAGAATGGAGTTGGAGACCTCTCGAAATTCGTCTGAGTAAATACGAGAAACAAAGTCTCACTTGATCTTTTTCGCGTATTTTAATTTGATCGATAGCCCATTAGTTGTCTGGTAAAATTTGTTTCAGCTTGCTAGGCATTAGTAGCATCGAATAAAATTGTTATGTTGCTTTCCCTGCGTTTTCAGCGTCAGCTTTGCAATTAAAAAAAAATCATTGACCCAGCCGACGATCAAGCTCAACTTCGGAAGTAGAAGAATAATTCATTTAACTCGCACTCAAACCTGACGTCCAAGTTGAATTTTTGTATGAACTAGATTGGTATTTAGATGTTTAAATGCTTATTTTCACAAGAGATTAAATTCATGATTTAATGAATGAATGAATTTTAATAATTAACTCAAAAATATATTGTTTAATAAGTTCAAATCCACTGTATTTTTTATACAATGTGGCAACAAAGCCTAGGGGACAACCCTTTGATGCGTTAGCATGGCTTTTCGGGAAGGAGAGGGGAGGAAATTTAAATGTCTTTTTTTTTGCATTGCTGGGAGCTAGACCCAGAGATGGAGTGGATTTTTAAAAACTCACGGACCTTGTCTCGAACCCAGGAACCATGTTATGGTGGTCGTGCCACTCAAGCAATTGATCTAACTCCGTTCATTTAAAGTCCAATAAAGTATAATTTATAAGGCGAGCTATTCAAAAGAACTTTCGCCGAAGTTAGTAAAGTCATCATTCAGCCTACATTCACTTAAAAAATAATTAAGATCAAAATTAAATTAAACAGTGAAGTTTGTGATCTCATTGGCTTCTATCTCTGCGAGTAAACCTATTCTGTATACCACCTTAACCTCAAATCATAATAATTTTAAAACATGAAGCTCTAATCCCATTTGATAACTTTCAGTTAACTGGTGATGGTAAAAGACTATTTGCTGGTTACTCTGATGGCTCTGTTAAACTTTGGAATATTAAGGACTGCACAACTATTATAGAAGTAAATTCAGATAGTCAGTTGGGGCACAAGGAGAGTGTGGCTAGCGTTTCTTGCGATCCAGATAAATCCTTATACATGTCTGGAGGCGAAGATGGTAAAGCTATCTAATGAAAATGTTTACACTAAAATGAAACTCAATATCTTTAAATTTTAGGTCAAATCCTTTTAGTAAGCAATTCTGGTCCCGTCGGAATTTTAGAACCTGGTGGAGGACCTATTGAAACCGTTGCATTTTGCCCAGACACAGAACTTAAAGTTGCAGCTAGCGGCACGCTGCACGGACAAATAGCAATATGGGATATACCAAAACATTCAATTCGATATGTATGTGAGCATACAGAAGTTGATGACGGAATAACAACGTAAAACGATATTACTGCTATGAAAATTCGCTAATAACTATTCTGTATTTTTAGAATGAAATGGCTTCCAGAACAAACACTGATTTGTGGAACAATTCAAGGGAATATCTTTGGTTTTGATGGACGCAGTGGTATTAGAAGATTCGATTTGCAGGGACATGTAGCTGAGGTGTACGACATGTGTTACGATAAACGAGAAGGAGTTCTGTTAACTGCATCTGAAGATGCAACGGCAAAATTGTTTAAAGTAAACTTATAGGGCGACTGATGATAACTTAGCTTAATTGTTTTTTTTCCTTTTGTACATTGTTATAAATAAAATGTAAATTTTTTGTAATTATAAAATATTTGTTATGATCTCTACTAACCAGAGGCTTGATGCGAATTTTCCTAAATATGTTTACTAAAGGCTTGCTGTAAAACTAGACTGGTTTTAAAACTAGTTGGGTATTCCGTAGCGACTCAACGTTTTGATCACGTGAATATTGTTATTCCATTTTCAGTAGAATTTGGTGCTATTTTTGAGAAAATTAGCTATTTTTTGCAGAAATTTTTAAGGTACCTCACTTTTGTAGTTTTGGTACAAACTAACTGAAATAAAGTTGGATGTCGATAAGCTTTGTGACGGCCCAAGAAATGTTTATGCCTATTATACAAACTACAAGTCAAACGATAGCTTCATTGAGATTGATTACAGCGCTTTTAACAGTAACTTCCAACCTCCCCACCATAACTTAACAACATTATGGAACACTTTATATAAAGAATGCACCAGACGACTTTAGAAATTGTAACAAATTAGATGTTTTAATATCTGAAGGAGCTAAAATTCAAAAAGATATTGATTCCGGTGCTGCTATTTAAAATCCTTGTCTTTTAAATCGTTTCATCTTGTTAACGTATCCGAATCTTAAAGCGCATAAATTCTACTATTGGTTTGCAATTCCAGTGCCATCTGAACCTAATGCCAGAGTTCAAGAGGATTTTAAACCAGTCAAACTGTCTGGCGATTTTTCAAAAGAATTAGCGAACATTTATAGCTCTCTGACTACTCAAAAAGAAAAATCTTATTTCGTTATTAGACGTGAATGGAAAAATCTAAAATACTTTCAGCTTAAAGATATTATTAGTGATAGACTTGAAGATAATTTCACAAACATAGATCCCGATGATGTCTTCTTTTGCTTCTCAGACTCAAGTGAATTTGAGCATCCGTCTTGGCAGTTGCGTAATTACATTTATCTATTATTTCTTAAATGTCCAAATTTGTGCGGCAAGGCTGCACAATGTTTGGGGGTAGGATTTAAAGCTTTAAATGATTGCTCCGATAGCCTTATTTGGAAGACATTTGTTCCTCCAAAGGCAAAGGAATTTAACATTCCCGATATGCCTTCTTGGATCGGCTGGGAAGCAAATAAGTATGGAAAAGTCAGTCAGTGCGCTGAGATGGCGGACAGTATGGACCCAAAAATATAGGCTGAAAATTCTATAAATTTAAATTTAAAATTAATGAAATGGCGTTTAATTCCTGATTTGGATTTAGATATTATTGCGAACACAAAAGGGTTTACTGCTTGGAGCAGGCACCTTAGGTTGCGCTGTTGCAAGATGTTTGTTGGAATGGGAAGTTAAAACGATAACTTTTGTAGATAATGGAAAAGTAACATTTTTTAACCCAGTGCGACAATGTTTATACGCCCATGATGACGCTACTGGTGGTGAGTAATCGAAGCCAGAAGTTGCAGCAAAACGCTTACGGGAAATAAATCCTAACGCTACTACAAACGGCATCTCATTGCAAATTCTAATGCCTGGTCATTGGAAAGGCTTAAGAGAATCGACAAATAAAGATATTACATGCATTGAAAACCAGATCAAAAATCACGACGTAATCTTTTTATTAACGGACTCACAAGAAAGTCGCTGGTTACCAACCTTATTGGTGCATTTAATAAAAAGATTGTAATCAGTGCAGCTTTAGGATTTGATAGCTATTTAGTTAGAAGACATGGCAGCCACAAAGAGTCTCACAATCAAAAACCTGCTGTGGATATTTGTGATCTTAAATGTATTAGCGGCTCCGAGTTGGGTTACTATTTTTGCAATGATATAACGGAGATTCAATGATTGATCAGCAATGTACAGTTACTCGACCTAGTATCTCCAGCGAGCTATGCAGTTGAACTTTTAGCAGCATTGTTACAACACGAGGAAAAGGATTTAGCGCAGGTATAGTTCTACACCCTTTCTACATGTACTCAAGAAATTCCTGAAGGCTTATTAAGAATTTTACCGCATTCGATAAGAGGATCACTTCCAACATTTTCCAATATTCTTCCAGCTACAACAAAATTTCCTCAATGTGTTGCATGTTCAAAGAACGTTTTGGAGGAATACAAACAATGAGGATATGTTGTTTAATGTTTTTGATACAAACAAATATTTAGAGGATCTCACAGGTATAACTCAACTTAAGCTATCGGAATTACAGATTGCTGATATTGAAGAATTGGTCCGAGTAATTTTCTTACGTTTTACACAACTACACGCCACGTACGTTCTCAAAATCAATTTAAATAATAATTCGTCAATATCATACCAAAATATTGAGAACATAGTATATATTTACTTGCTGTGTTAATTATTATCACGTAAAACGCTAAGCGTGTAAAAGCTTCTTTTTATATTAAAAATCCCAAAAAAATATGTTTGTATTTCTAGAAAATTTATAAATGATGTGCTTAAGTAAAATGACAATTGCAAATTCATTTTCTTAAATGTTCAAAACCACCAATAATGGTGTGTTAAAAGTGGATAAAGGAAAAGTGAGTGAAATTAAATATTAGGGAATTGAAGTAGATAAAAATTTTTAATTTAAAATAGTAAAAAGATCGGTTTAATAAAGAGAACTAGGAATAAACTTACAAATCACGGGCTGAGAGTAAAAGAGACCTATTTATAAGGCTTGGGCAAAAGTGGCTTAGAAAATGTTCCGCGCAAAAACGAATCGTGTGAGATTCCGTTCAAAAACTAATCGTAGAAAATTTCCGGGCAAAAACGATTTAACTACAAAAAGTAATGCAAAGTTAATGCAGTTAAGTAGTTAAGTCGGTTTTGCCCGGAAATTTTCTACTATTCGGTTTTGCCCGGAATCTCACGCGATTCGTTTTTGCGCGGAACATTTTCTAAGCCACTTTTGCCAGAACCAATAGGTCACTTTTACTCTCTCTTTTACGCCCGTCAAATCTGACTTCAATAAACTTATTAAAGGCGATTGAATTTGTATAACTGGTGTAAAGAAAGTAAGAATTTTCTAATAAATTGTATTATTTTCGTATTTAAATGATGTGATCAATTTGTAAATTATAGTGTGAGTGAAGACGACAGTTTATTGAAATAAAAACAAAAAGTAAGCGTCTGTATTTTTGCGACTAGAAAATTTCATTCACCGTTCTATTTCCTAATTTGCTGTAATTCTTATGCAGATGCAACAATTGATCATATTAAAGCTCTAATCAGGATCAGCTACACCAAGGATTGCGCCAGGGAACCTTAAGACAAAAGGCTGTTTTGAATTGAACTTTGAAACTGCGCATTGTTTAAGAGATCACCGTTCAAATTACAAATGACCTTCGCCAGAACTTGTCCTATGTCCTCAACTCGCAATAGAAAAGGATTTCACGGCCGTAAAAACGGCAGACTTGAAAACCGGGCATTTGAAGACACGTAAAAATCACCAAGCACTGCAAAAACGTCTGGTTTTATATGATTAGCAACTCGTAATATATGCTCAAATGTTTTTTTTTATGAAAATACCTGTCTGTTGAAAAAAAGAAGCAATATATCCTTTAACACAAACATTTGGTATGGTAACTTCATGAAAAAATAATAAAAACGAGTTCGTAGGTATTTCTAAGCCCAATCTCTTGTTTAAAATTATTTTCTAACAAATTGAATAAATAATGAAGCGTTTTAGTAGCGCGGACCCTACAGTACCAGATCTTCTATATGTCATTCCGTCATTACAATCTGCATTGAAATATCTTATTTGAAGATAATGCCTAAAGATGAGTTTTGGTATGGTATTGGAGAGGAAAATTAGGACAGAAACTACAAATCCTGAGTTAATGAGTTAATATTTCTACCTTAATGTTGCTCGTGAAGCTTAAAATAGGCTTGGTTTTAAAGGACTAGAGATACATAAATCAGAAAACTATTCAAGCCACTACACAAAGTATGTCATACCCCAAAACTTAAAGTATGCAAAATTCTCTTCTAGTTCTTAAGCAGTGCATATTTCATGTGTAGTCAGTCATTCAACAGCAAGACAAAGTGAAATCCCCCGTCCGTTTTGTGCGCATAATCTCCGGAAAATATGCCTTTGGGTTCTCTTAATGCCTACTCACGCTTTTATATTGTAAGACTATGATGGCAGTCGGAAACAGAAGGATAGCTCTGCAAGTCTGCAGTCAATCGAGTACTTGAAAAGGGGTCAAAGCAACAACTTCGTTCGCAAGCCACGGATTTTTTCCGCGACTTATTTTATGTTCTTCTCATTTCCGGTTTTAAGTCTTGTTTTAATTTTTTTTAATAAATTCTTTTTGTGTCTGAACTTAGAAAGCATAGTGTAAATTTATGTGTGCGCCAAATGACGGTGGTTAAATGAGTTTCTATGCGTATTTATATAGGACTTAACATATGAAATAATTAAAATTGAAATCAGCGACGTTGTGATAGTCTGGATGTCAAGTGAAGTGCATCGTGGGGGTTTTTTATAGACACCAATTGAAATGTTATAACAACTTAAAATTCAGCGTGCACATCAAGTGTGTTTACTGTCAGTTTGTATGAAGTGTGAATAAATTGTTGTAGTGTATCACCTTTAATTTATAACTTGGCAAAATTACAACAATGTGATATATTTTATATTTTTATCACATGGTTGAATCCTTTTCTTCAAAGAAAATCGAGCTCCCTTTTGCCAATTGCTAAGAACTTCGAGCCGACAATAGTGAATGAATCTCTTTCTTCTTAGTAATCCAACTGTTGTGGGTTAACATTAAATGCAAAATTCGTTTACCTGCGCGATGAAATAATAATTTTCTTGTGAATTTTTTCTGATTTTGCCATTATATATACACGTAGATATTCGGATTTTAAATATTTTTTAATTTTGCTTTTCATAAAACCAGTCAAGTTTGCAAATGGTCAATGCGAACATTTACCAAACACTAAACTTTCCCCTCAGAGATATGAAAGTATACTTATCTACCTGAACTTAAAAAACACTGATGTAGAGCCTTAGCTTTGACCTAACGCAGTTTGTGTTATGAAAAGAAATTTCCACGTCTAAATCTTAACACAAGATCCCCACTCCTACTTGCGTTTTAATTCAGAGCCTTGTTTTATTCCTATTGCTTAGTTAACTAACTAAATATGTGTGCATTGCATCTTGAGTGCCAATATAGCTATCCGCTGATGTACTTTCTTTTGAATCATTATCCATTTATCTATTCATTGTCGTGATTAAGCCTTGTCTTGCCTTTTACCCAAATCTGCATATTGTTTTCACAATTAAAACGAAAGCCTACTCTAATACAAAAAAATTCTTTCAAATCGCTTATAAAATATTCTTCGACATAAAAAATTGTTTCACGTCTGACTTGCAATTTTCCAAGTAATGTTTGTTGGCCAACAAAGCGCAAATTAAATTCAATTCGCGCGATATATGTGCACACCGCAATATCAGTCGAGTACCGTGCAGGGTTTTGCTTTAAATCACAGCTACTATAATCTCTAGCAACTACAAACGTTGAAGTGCTAGAATGGGATATGCTGTGCTAGCTCTGAACTTGGTGAATGGATGACGAACGGCCCATGATTTTGTCCAAAAGTTCAAGCCGGAAATCATTACTAAAAAAATTCATTTGACACTTGAAATGGCAGCTGAACTGTGTTGTATGCAAATATTTTGAAGATAGTACACGCACAGTTTAGGCGATAGCACTGTGAGTTGTATTAAAATCTTAAAATTTGTCGTAGGTAAGGTTGATTGTTATTAGTTTAGAGAGGTAGATTGACACATTACTTTATGGGAATGATATATGGTTTTTAGGGGGTGGTTATGTAGCAGCTTTATTCTGATTTCAATTTGGAAATGTATAACAATAATTAAACGCAATATAAAGAAGTTGTTAAAATTTGACTAAAGATCTAGTGATCTTTTTTCTCAGAATAGTAAGATTTTAGATAAATGTAGTTTAATAAGAAACTGACTATTTAGAAAGACTATAAATTCTATTTAGAACGACAGGCTTAAATTTATTGAATCAACCAAAGTAACAATAGCAATTAAAACTATATTTTTATATTCAATGTGTCAAGTAAACTGTTATACAAGTTTTTTGTGTAATCTCTTTTATGTCAATTTCCAGAACATATTTACGTTCTTTGGCCCAGCTTGCTACTAAAAAAAGCTCAAAGGATATAAAGTATAGCTGTTCTTTTTGAAGAATCTAACTTTTTTCGACTTCGGTTCTTAACAATATTTCGTCAAGGTGTCTAAAAGTGACGACTATTCTTGGTTCCTGGTTACTTTAGGTTTGTTTGTTTCGCTCCATGAAAAGTGCAGAAGTAGTGCAGAGTGTAATCGATGTGACGTCAAAAGTGTAGGAATTTGCCCTACAACGAAATAAACATTTTAAGTGTAATTTGCTGTCAATTATATTTGACGGAACGTGTTTTGGTTAATACAATTTTTTAATATCACAAATAAAATGGAAAATAATATATTGCCGACGTTAAGGCAAGATATTGTCTGTGACTTGTCTGATAATTAATTAAAATCACTTCAATTAAGACCGCCTTTGTTTGACAATTGCCTGAGAAATATCAAATATCTGCCTGCACTCATTGCACTACATCCAATCAAGTGCAGAAATGTCCACTTTTTTGCAGCGAAACAAACACTGTACATTTGCACTAAGTTTATACTGAGAGCGAAACAAACGCCGTTTGACGTAAATTTTGCACTCAGTGCAGGCAGTGCAGAAAAAGTGGAGCGAAACAAACAGACCTTATGTTATAACATATCCTGTGCACTATTGCACAGAGCACAGAGTTCTTATCAAACTCACGATTCCAGATTTTTGTTTGGGAAGAACTTTTCTCTTTGACATAATTAAAGAAAAATCAAGTTACTGTGTAAACTTGTTTTCTTGAAAAATTCAATTTCATCAAATGCGAGTTTAAACTCTTTTATTTTGCAGGATTGGTTTTCTGTTAGAGATAGCTTAAACAAAACTTATATTCTCTAACACAAGCTGGTTCCCAACAAATAAAATATCGCAGTTTTCGGACAACCAGTTCAAGACTGTCCACATTTCAGGAAAATATTGCCACTTTAACAAAGAAGCCACAAAAAAGAGAAATAAGTTTCAGTACTGATTAGTTCTCGTGCAACGCTCATTTAAATAAAAGCAACATAGAGGGTGTTAATTAGGTCTTTGTATTTGGTATTTTAAACGTCTAGTGGAGTCTGTTATCAAGTTTAAATTGGCGATATTTTATTTTCTAGTAAAAGTGCACACAAATTAGAGCAAGGAATTATAATTTTAAGAACATTTTAGTTACGAACATTTTAATTGGACAAGGCATTATAAAACACAAAATTCGCTATAATATTTCTCTATTGTATTCAAGCAAATTGTCGCTTTTATACAGAACTCTCCTAAGTTTAATAGATTCTCTATGCACTAGTTCTTCATTAAGATGACGAACGGCGCATAATTTTAAAGTGCACAAATTGTCCAAATACTAGATCTAACGAACTCAAATATTCACCTTTGAAAAAAAACAATTTCCCGTATGCATGCTCACCTTTGCAAAAGAAAAATCTTATTAAACACTCACCTTTATTGCGTCAGTTTTAAGAGAACCGTTACTCGATGGGAATTTTTTCATGAGTTCTCTTAAAAGTAACAAGGTAAGAAAGTAAGGGGACAAAGCATAGGATAAGCTAAAAAGAATAGATCACTTCCACTTGTTGAGCGCTAAATCGCGGTAAACTCAAATAACTTACAGTGCGCAAAGCAGACTCGCTCAGTTCAAGTTGGAATTTTAAGCGGATCGGTTACCACTGGAATAAACAGACACTTATAAGCATGGAAAATTTGAGCCACGAGGTTTTTTTTTATCTAAATCAAAAGCAGTGATAACACGTAATATGTAAGTGACTTCCGTTACTCGCTAGTGAACGGAAAAAAGGTGAAAAAATCGTGTGAAATTAGATTGGAAAT
Organism: Leptarthrus brevirostris; assembly: GCA_964036015.1. Classification (NCBI taxonomy): domain Eukaryota; kingdom Metazoa; phylum Arthropoda; class Insecta; order Diptera; family Asilidae; genus Leptarthrus; species Leptarthrus brevirostris. Next base: position 17,618,823 of record OZ038373.1, read on the forward strand.
GTGTGTCAATTGGTGTTTGAGTAAAACTGATTTGCTGTGACATTTTGTTGTTATAATTGGTCACAAGTGATAAGAATTAATCTCTAACTAGTACAAAAATAAGTAACTTTCGAGAGGATGGCGCGAGTTTCAGCTGGTGATAATATAGTTCCGAAAGCAATGTTCGACGAGGATAAATCAAATACTAGGCAGGGGCCATCATCCTCGTCGGACTCATCATCATCGGAAGGTGTAAAATTAAAAAAAGAAATTAGTTTATTAGACGGCGTGGCGATAATTGTTGGTGTTATTATTGGAGCTGGAATATTTGTTAGCCCAAAAGGTGTTCTACTGTACTCTGGATCTATTGGACAAGCATTAATAGTATGGATCCTATCGGGAGTCCTGAGCATGGTGGGAGCTCTATGCTACGCTGAACTTGGTAAGTACAAAATGTTATTTATGTTACTTAACAAAAAAATATTTCAACACTTGCCAATTTGCACTAAATTACTATTTTTCGATGATTGTCTGTTTTTCCAATCGCACATTTTTCATTGTTGGGTAGAACTATTTAACAACCTGCCTACAAAGCTAAAGTACGACAGATCGATGCCGTTTAAACAAGCTATATAGCTCATAAAATATTTTGCAAGCTTTAAAATTATTCAGTTCAATGCAATAAGTAAAAAACTGCAGAAAAAGTTTGAAAATATTTCTGACGAACATGGTGTTGCTGGCAAAATAGCACGTGTCAAGTGCTGACCGGTATCAAGAGTTTGCGGTTCGCTATCAATTACAAAAATAAAATCTCTTCTTACCATGAAATGTTCATACTTGAAGAATTTATTACTTGGTAACGGTTGGAGTAAATTTCAGATAGGAATATCAGAAATTTTAAATTTGAGTTATAGGTTGATTGAGGGATTAGAATATTTTTTATTCCTTGGACGCATTACTTATACTTATATTAGTATGTATCCACGATCCTCCTAAACATCTAAACATTAGAATCTAAGCCTAAATAAGCTAAAACATAAATGCGAAACAAAAAACACGCAAAATAGGTATCAGTCACAAATAATACTCTTTTATTGCCTTTTAGGAAGGAACAAATTTGATTTAACAATTCTACTGGCAACGCAACTTTCTTATCATTTTTAGGTTAAACTTATATTTAGACGCGTTTTGTACTCCTTTTAATTGGTTCTGATAACAGATGTATAAGAACGAAGAAGATTTGTTTACATTACAACTTTTAAAGCAACAATTGTTTCAATTTTACGCTGCAAATATAGAAAATCTTCAGAGATAAGATCAGAGATATGAGCACTTTATAGATTTTTGATCAAAGTATTGGCAGACTCATTTTTTATCTACGAAATTTAGTAAAGTCGCAATTACAGATTCATAATTAAGAGATTTATTGGTTAACATTTGCTCGTTTGATGGGAATAAAGATTCGGAAACGAGTTCATTAAAAGCAAAAGCAGGTCTAAGCCTTCTTGCTTAGATACATATCATTTTTTATGTTTTCCGAATTATCCGCGTAGAATTATTGATAGAGGGCTAATAGAAGTACTCACCCCGAACGTTTCGCATCAAGTTGCATTGAGCATGATCACCGGGTCACTCTATCAATAATTCTACGCGGATAATTCTGAAAACATAAAAAATTTCAGTGAGCAACCGCGAAAGCTTCAAAAGTCATTAATACATATCGTCAAAGCATAAGATTTCGTTAAATTAAAAACAAAAAATAATGGCAAATTAGTGGTAAAGTAATTATTTGTTAGTGCGATCTTACTCTCATATCAGCAATCTTTCCAAAAATGCATAAATTACTTTAAAAGTAATTAAGGTAATTACTGAACTTGAATTCATTTTGAGATTCATATTCAATTTGCTTTTCAGTATGATTAAATAGCTTCTCTAATTTGATAAGGTTATACTCCACTCTGCTCTAAAATTAGTTATTAATTCGATAATTAATTTATTTAATACTAGCTGGCACCCGGCGCGTTGCTGCCGCAGAACGCAATTATATCACGTTCTTCGCCAACTATGAGTACGTTTACATGCATACTTGAGTACTTGACTTAAAATTTACTCGAAACTCAAGTCGGGTTTTTGACTGATTTACTTCAGTTACTTCACTTCAAATTTTCTTGAAATGACATTTCATATTTGACTTTTTCTGTTGTGAAATTGTGCTGTCTTTTTGCTATTTAACTTAAATAAACCTATAAATCGCAAAACACAAAACCGATCATAATTTTTATTTACAATCTTCTTCTAATTTTTCTTTCATATTCTCAATTTTCAGCTTTGGATTTTCTCAAGTACTCAAGTCGCGTTTGCATGATAAATTTCAAGTCAATCAAACAAAATTTGGTTAATGTCTAGTTTAGCAGTCACAGCTCCGCGATGATCTTTTTTTCCAAACAAGAATAAACATATATATTTATTCGGCGCGGAAATCATAAAGAAGCATAGTTTTTTTATGTTGAAGTTTTGAATACGTGTTTCATATATTTTTTATGCTTATCCATGAACTGCCATAAAACTATAAAAAATAGGCAATGTCTATTCGCATCGTCCATGTTGGCGGGGGTAGGGGGCGGCAGCCCCCCAGTTAATAAAGCAACTAAGAGCCTAATTAGGACACTTTTTCCTCCCAGAAAGTCTAATAAGTTTGTACCTTTCTGTGAAGGATGTTTTCAAGAAGGTAGGCGGCAGCCCCCCAGTTAATAAAGCAACTAATAGCCTGATTAACACACCTCTTCCTCCCAGAAAGTCTAATAAAAATTTGATGGAACGTGCTGTTTTGTGGCTACTTTTGACAATCATGTCGTACATTTTCAACATAAAGAAACTATGCTTCATTATGATTTCCGCTCCCAATAAGTATATATATTCTTGTTCGGGATGACGAATAGTACAACATACTAAAAGGTCATCGGAGCTGTGACTGCTAAACTAGACATTTACCCAAAATTTTGTGATTTACTTAAGTGAAGTAAGCTTGAAGTCAATGCGCGTTTACATGATATATTGGTTACTCGAAATTTACTTGAAGCTTACTTGAAGTATGCATGTAAACGTACTGTATGACAATCGAAACTTCATTGATGGTAGGTGCGTTGTAGCGTCCGACATGTTGTCCGAGTGGTATTTTGTCGGCTCGTATTTGAAATGCGTAATTATCCGCCGGTAAGTTGTCAATTGAAGTTTTGAATAATTTTGTCAATGCATTGTGTTGGTGGAACGATGTTTGCAAATAGGATATAATGTGGCGTTTGGTGCCTGGAATTGCATCGCAGTGTTGATCAATTTGTGCATCATCGTCACCAATAAATTAGATTTGTATAAATTTATGTTCAGTGTCGTAGAAATGAATCAACACGGTGATATATTTGTCCTTGAATTTTGAAAGTAGGCATGTACTGATCTTGAAAAACTTTGTCGGCTCCAAAAGATGTCACGCTGAATTATATTTGGGAATGTCCTGCAAAAAGTGTTTGGAATCATGTGAGTCGCCCGAAAGTAATGACAACAATGGATCAATGGATTCCTGGTGTTTCATTGTTGAACTTAAATGAACCGCAATGCCCACACACCTTATCCATTTTGCGGATAGTTATACTGTGATGCAAATTGTAATCGTAGTTAACATCATATTGAAATGCAGCAAGATTCAAATCAACATGTACTGTTCGTCGAGATCGAATAGCTCGTGAACGTTCTCTTTCGATTCTCGCTGCATGTCGATCTTCTGATTCTGATGCACGTGAATAAGCGATCCGTAAACGATCTGCTTCATTTCTCGCTTGTCTTTCCTCGTTTGTTTGAGAAGCTCGAATTAGCTTATTTTTACGTGCTGCGCTAGTAGATCCAGTAAATGACGAACGTTTGGGAGGTATATTTTTTGACGAAGCAATTAACACGAAATAGATGCTTAAAAAAATTAGCGCTTGCAGTAAATAAATTCGATTTCAATTCACTCACATTGATCGGCATCGATGATATCAATTAGATTTAGTTTAATATATGTATGATAAACTGCGAATGACATATCGTAAGTAAGTTCTCACACCAGGTATGTAAGTAATTTTTGGCTTTTTTCGCATGTTGATGATATTCACTAGAGAATCGAAAGACGCGTTATTTCGGCCAATTAGAAACAAGAAATGTCTAAAGGAGTAGAAAGTAACAGCAATGGTATAAATTCGGTTAATTGGAAGTAAATTGTTTATAAAACTTACATATTTGGGTAATTGTCAATGATTTACAAAATAAATGTCAGAAGAAAATGTTATCAGTATCCTCCAGAATGTCCTAATTTCATGGACATAAACAGTTTGCGTTTTTGGCAATAATAAAAACCCATTCTTTTGTAAAACTAAAAGCTGCTTGGTTCTGCTTATCGATTATGTACTTAAGCATAATCTAATAAAACAATTTCATAATTTATAGATGAGGTTTTGCGAGAAAGCACATAAGTTGCAATCCGGTAAAAATATTTTAATAGAAAATCGATCGATCGATCAGGCTATTTATAAGTTTGAAAAAATAATTTTCCCATTTGACTGGAAGATAACTACAAGAGGCCCCAAACGCCTTAGATATATGATAATTTAATATAATTCAAACAAAGTATGTATTTGTGCGATTAATTAATCGAAAATGGAGATATGATTGCATGATTAATTAATGACTATTGCAAACATAAATTGAACAAGCAAGAAATAAGATTTACCTACTGATGTTAGTGTATAACAACTTAATATTAACAATATAGGACGCATTTTTGAGGAACACCACATTAATACTCAAGTCAAAGTCTTAATGGCGATAATACTTCGAAAAGGTCAAGGGTGTACGTGCCACGTATTTTTTTATGGAGCTCAAATCAATGAATCTGGCGCCCATTTGGCGAAACATTTTCTTTTCTGGTAATAATTTCTACCAAAAATTTTGCTAAGAAAAAGGTCGAGGTACTTTCCTTAGCCTTGATCACAGACTAGTACCAACTTTGTTTTTTGTTATGCATATTTTGTGTTTATAAGTTACTAATTACAAAAGAAACTGAAAGCACTAGAGTTATAAAAATTTATTATTACCTTGAACTGTATATCAGAAAGTTATGAAATAATACAAAAGAACTTGTTTTAAAGAATGCTATATACGAGTGTGCTTGCAAGCTTTTTTCCACAATTACGATTTTCAACGGCGCCTTATGTTTACAACATATATCAGACTCGTGTTTTTGCCGTCTGGGTGAATGACAAACATAGACGGTATAGAAGCCGGCTAAGATGACGCAACCCAAAGCACATGTTTCTGAATCCCAAAAACGTTGGGGTATTGGCCAAATCTAGAAGACGCAAGCGCAGCGAAAAAAAACTTCTATCTTGTAGAACGCATATGGAGATAAAATTGTACACCTGGCGAAGTATATTTTCCTCTCGAATCAAGAGAATTGTGTTTCATGAGGAAGAGAATTTAATAGCTCTTAGAAGAAGAAGAAATTTTAACTCTTTTCTAGTTTGTCCTTAAGAAGTTCATTACAGCACGAAAGTCGAGGGAAGCTGCAGTAGCAGCAAAGTAGTGTAAAACTAAACGTGAGCGTACTAGTTGGCATATATAGGTACAATTTTCAAGACTTCAACCCAAATAAGATGCTCGAGATAAGCAGTATTTTTGTGAGTATTTTCTATTTCTACATTAATAAACTTGCTTACCAAGTTATTAGCATTTTTACTCGAAGCTTCAAAGTAACATAACACGACTAAAGCCGGGCCAGTAGCAGGTGAAAATGAATTTTTAATATTCAGATACTAAAAACAAATAAATAAATGAGTTTTAACACTTGTACGAGTAGGTATTTATGCTCTGAAAATGGTTTCATGCAAATTTTATAAATTCCTTATGCATTTACTGACCTAAGAAAATTATTTTGATATTGGACCATAAAAATATTATAATGAAGAACAATTATAAGAAACGGAGGTTCAAATGCAAGGGGACTAAAATATTATTACCGCAGATATTTAATATCAGAATTTCTACAGCAAAGTAAAATTGCCAGTCTTTTATTTTTGGATAATCGACGGCAACCATGTATTGCAAAGGACTCAATCTTGACTTTTGGCTAGCCAAATTAAAGTTATTTGCTATAAAAGCAAAAAACCTATTTTAAAACCTCTTGAAAGCATAAGATTAAATCTCATTATTTGATAAGAAATAATCGGTACTATGGAAATTGCCTTCCCGTAATAAAATTGTATGGTATTACAAGAGTTTCGAAAAGCAAGAATTCCAAATTGATAAGAAAATAGCGTACAATCATGTAATCAGAGTGTTAGGTCAAGAGCCATTGAGTCACTTAAATGTTTATACATGGCTATGATAACCTAAATTCGGATAAACATTTCTTACATCGTAAAATATTTATAACTTTTATCACACTCTGTTGTTGTAAGATCTATCTTAAATTTTATCAAATTTAAAATAAAAGTGTGGTGATTAGGAGATAATTTCAATAAGAGATAATTTTAACGCGCAGGAATTTAAATTTTTTTTTAAGAAACTGAGAAAACGGACATTTTCTCCTAAAACAAAATCTGTTTTTTATATTGATGTGCAGATGCTTGCATGACAAACCTATTATTGTTAGTGAGAATAAATATTGGAGGAATGTGGCACATTTTTATAACGGAAGCTTGAGGAGGTTTAATAATTGCGGGTTTTACAGATTTATTTATAACTAGCTTGGTGTACCCGGCGTTGCTCAGACTTAAGGCATTTTTACATCTTACACACTTCCCATCCACACCTCTAGGAATACTAGGGGTGTCTTACCCTATAATGACATCGGTGTCAAAAAACAATGGATCCGGCATTAATATCGGATGTTTTCAATTATTTTTGTATGTCACTCACTTCCCACCCCTATAGGTGGTAGGGGTGTTTATCTCCATAGCATCTAACGGCATCGGGAGTGTCATTATTCGTCTCAGCGCCCGCAAAACTAAGGTCAGTGGTATCTTGCCCCCATAGCATTTTTTCCAGATTGTAATTAATATGCGTACCAAGTTTGCTGTATGTTGCTCCAGGCAGAGTTGTGCAGCAACATATCCTTTTACCGGGATAAAAAGTATCCTCTATGTTGACCAACGACATAAGCAATCAACATGCCAAGTTTCATTAAAATCCGTGCACAGAAATACAGACAGACAAACATTGTAAAAATTACTGTGTTGCCCTCCGTATAGATAATAATAATTACCGTCGTGATTATAATTTTTTCATATCCAGAGACGGTCCCAGTATTATATGTATACTAAAGAGAGCAAGCGTTAAAATTCTAGTTTAAATTATATAATTTAATACCTAGCATAAGATCGAAGAAAAAATGTCCTGCAGTTGGAACGGTTGTTATTGGATGGACGTAAGGACATTATAGGGCTTTTCATTTTAAATATAACCCGTAAATAGCGAATTTAAACGCAATAAAATGCTCACAACTTCCATAACAGACCTTCATGCAAGATTTGAGAAACTTGAAGAAATGAAGAGGCTTCTTCAGATAAAGCTAATTCAATAATTTGTGCGCCTTACTAAAAATCAGAGCAATAATGTATCTTTTCAATAACAATAGCAACAGCAATTGAGTGAGTGGACTCATTGTTACCTCAATGAAGACAAGTGATCAAAATAAATTCCGACAATCATTTATTATTGTATTCCGCAGAATTTCTAGATACGCTAATTTCATTCAACTTATTTTAGGTACGATGATACCAAGGTCAGGAGGAGATTATGCCTACATTGGAGTAGCATTCGGCCCACTACCAGCATTTCTATACCTTTGGGTAGCACTACTCATTTTAGTTCCAACAGGAAACGCAATAACTGCACTAACATTTGCTCAATATCTACTGCAACCTTTTTGGCCATCATGTGATGCGCCGTATGAAGCTGTACAACTTTTGGCAGCCGTAATTACTTGTAAGTAACTAATTTGGTGTTCTTAACAGTATTTAAAATTATGTTTTTCAGGTTTGCTAACTGTGATTAATTGCTACAACGTTAGATGGGTAACACGTGTAACAGACATCTTTACAGGGACAAAAATTTTAGCCTTATTAGTTATAGTAGGTGCTGGTATATGGTATTTGTGCATCGGACACACAGAACAATGGGCAGCCCCCATGAACGGTTCGCACATATCACCAGGTTATATTGCTCTGGCTTTCTATAACGGATTGTTTTCGTATTCTGGATGGAATTATTTGAATTTCGTTACCGAAGAGCTAAAAAATCCATACAAGTATGAAAAGGATTTTTATTAATGGAATAATTTTATAGTTAATAAATATTCTTATTAAACCAGGAATCTTCCACGAGCTATTTGCATTTCCATGCCATTGGTAACTATAATTTATGTGGTGACCAATATTGCATATTTCTCTGTTCTTTCAACAGAGGAGATTCTTTCATCTGAAGCTGTTGCTGTAACATTTGGTCAAAGGATGTTGGGATACATGTCCTGGTTAATGCCATTTTTTGTGGCTTGCTCAACATTTGGATCATTAAATGGTGCTATTTTTGCTTCATCAAGGTTATTCTTTGTTGGGGCCCGTAATGGACATTTACCAGCTGCGATATCTTTGATAAATATAAATTGTTTGACACCAATACCAGCTTTGATATTTTTGGTAAAGATATTTTGGTTTATTTTGTAAAGTTATTTTATGATTGTTTTTTTGTAGTGCCTTTTGACGCTGGTGTTGTTATTCATTCGAGACGTTTATGCCTTAATAAATTACGTAAGCTTTGTAGAAGCACTTTTTACACTGATGTCAATTTCTGGACTTCTGTGGTTACGGAGAAAGCAACCAAAGACTGAAAGGCCGATTAAGGTAAATTAAGCAAGAAGAATTGACTTCTGTGAAAGGAATATTATTGTATAAATAGTTTCCTTTGAAGTATATAAAGTATTTTGCATATTTCCAGAAATCTATAGGTATGACTTTATAAGAGAGAGATATCGATATTTGTTTGTTAGGAGACGTATGGCTTTACATTCACTTTGGCTGGTCAACATTCATTCCAACGTTTCAAATGTTATAAACGTAAATATCTGTAAATTGAATCGCAGAAAAACTGGCAACGGATTGACTTCCATTAATCTACGTAGTTAGAACAAAATAAAAGAAAAGTCATATGGTCTTTATGACCGTGAAATAAACCGTGGCACTAAACCCAGTATAAAGAACAAAAATAAAAATAATAACACTATAACTACCACCCTTACTTTTTTGATAAAGAACACATGTACCACGGAGTGTAGACGACCGGTTTCAGCCTTCGGCTATCATCAGTACACTAAAGTTTTATTGCAATTAACACTTAATATGTCTGTCTGTTTACTTTTGTGTGTAAAACGTGGGTAGAAATCAAGTAAAAATTTTTCTTCTGGTGGAGGGGATGAAAATGAGAAATTTAATAGACGCAAAGTTAACAGACGCTTTTTGGGTAAATTGCTGGCAACTGAAGAACTGTCAAAAGTAAATTTCAGTGCAAAGATCAGTGCGTTTACAAGAAATCGTAAAAATAAATAAAAATCGTTCCCCGTGTTTATTTCAAATTTTTATTTCTAAGCTGTAACATGCCAAACATCAATCAGCTGTTAGTTGAAGTTAAAAGAAGAAGGAGAATTCTGTCGAAATTTTGTCCACCTCGAATACTTAAATGAGACCACAGTAAAGACAGAAACGTAACCAGAGATCGTGTGATCCTGTACAGCGAGGATGTGCTATGTTTAGATAGATGGAAAATAATGCCCCTCACTATACTGAGGACAAGGGTCTTTTTTTCTTTTTTTATATATACGATGTTGCCAAAGCTCAGTGGATGTCCTATGATGCTCAAGCACAGCATTGTCAGGAAAGGAATGAAGGGTGAAGAAAATGGGTTAATAGGTTGAGTGAAGGAGATGTCGATGTACGCGTCGTTTGAAAGTTTCGGGCTCATAAGATGAGGGAAAAACAGAAAATGGTAAACTGTAACACATTCGTGTTGTTCTGCTTAGAAAAGCTTCCCGAAATTTGATGGTATGTCCAAATTTGACCTAGAGAATATAGGGGTGGGAGCGGCTTGCAGCTCTTGTTTGCGCGTTGTCATGTGTCTACAAGGAATCAGGCTAGCAATTTCGTTAGAACATAGGCCCTGGAAATAGCGATAGAAGAGTGAGAGGCAACCGACATTCTGTCGATGCTCCAGAAAGTCAAGGTTCTCAGAGATTAAAGGATCGCCAATAAGTTTAATTAATAGTCTAACGCGAACAATGCGGTGACTATAATTCCCATATTTGGGCCCTTACCCTTGGTATGTAGTTAGAGGTGTCGCATGTCTCTCAATTTTTAAGTATCGGATGAACATGAGCAGTTTCCATGCACTTGGAAATACTCCTATTGAATCTGACAGGTGAAAAAGTTTGCGCAGGGGCTTAGCCAAAGCAGGGGTGAGAAAGCATCAGGCCCAGTAGCTTTGGACACTTCGAGTTTCGAAAGTACCCTAAAAACTTCCCGAGAGGGAAATTAGAGAGATGGATGTGGCTGCGATGAAGGTGGCAAGTACGAATTAGCAGCAAACAGATTGACCTTGTCCAATAAGCCAGTAAAAACATTCCCATTATAAATTAGTGGTGGTATTAACGAAAAGTGGTAGTGTTACTACCCTTTTGAGTAGAAAATACCTTCCGTCTAAAGCTCTATTGAACTTTGTCCGAATAATCACTGAATTGTAAATATTCCACGCATCTGTATAGATACGTCTCAATTCCTCTGAAGGGCACAATTTATATGCCTGGAAACCTGCTTCCTTGTTTTTAATGCCTACGGAACAGTAATTATTGAATCAATTGGTGTTAGTTCGTTTGATATTTTTGTAGATATGAGGAATAAAGCGATGCATTCCATAGAATATTCAAGATATAATCGGTGCTTTTGTTAACTTCTCTCATAGAGAAGCAATCAGACCAGTCCAGCTCTCTGAGATATTTATTAAATCCCGCCCAATCAGCATTTGTATAATGTCACCCGGGTGGAATTTAGATTAGTGGTTGTCAGAGAGGAGTTGGAGAATGTGGCGGAGATCAGACATTTCTCCGAATTGTCCAAAGAACGCGGGTCGGACACTCAACCAGTTGTTGGACTCACTAAATAACTCGACGTGTCTTCCAGACGGGCTTGTAGTAGAAGAATGCCAGAGACACTGTGTTGTGGACGTTGTAATCGCCAGCACGAAAGATTTCAGAAGAGGGGGATATTTCCAAAATCTTATCAATATCGGAAGACAGCTTATCAAAGGAACACACAGTGTCAGTGTCAGACACATTCGGGCTGGGTATAAAATTCTCTATCGAAAAACCGAAACCGAAAAGTGGTTACTAGGAGAGACATGAAATCTCAAAAAACAAAATCCTGAAGGTCATGAAAAATCCCCAAATTCAATACCCCCACACATAAAATCTCCATGCACAAAATCCCAAAATTCAAAGTTCTCAAAGCTTATGTACACATTTTAAGAGCAGATTTTGTTCGAAAGAACTGACTGTTCAGCTCAATGTAGCACTAACATTTTTATTATTTTTCTTAGAATCACAAATTTAATTGAAAAGATGTTAAGATTCACTTGTTTTTAATGATTCTAATAACAGAAGAAAAAATCAAATTTTCCAGGTTGTGGACCTGAACCACAGACCTCTCTCTTTCCAGGGAATTGAGCAATCTCCCAGAACGTAACCTAAGCTTATTTAACAAAATTTGGAGATTTTGTGCTTGGGGATTATGAATTTGGGGATTATAGATTTGAGGATTATGTTTTGGGGATTTTGTTTTTGGGGATTTCAAGCCCAATCCATTGTTACTTTTCAAGCCACGAGTGTTGCAAAAATAAAATAAAAATTTTTACCCTAACTTACAAAATGTCTCAATAAGAGGCTTTACCTGATATTGAATGTACAACAACTAGAATAAAGTTGCCGCCAAAATTGTTCAAATTGATTTTTCTATTGTTAACTTGTATAGCAATATTATTTTTCGATAAAATTACATACATTTTTTAATTACCTTGTTTTGCATTTCATTTTCTCCTTATTTAGTACACATATGTTTGAATTTAGAATTTCTCCCCTCCGAATAATAGAAAATTATTAATCTTACGAGTTCTTTGTTGTTGATTGTTGTTTTGAATAATTTCAAATTTTTTGTGAACGCAATATATTTTTGATATGTATTGTAATTCATCCTAAAAAAAAAATATACATTAGCAAATTTGTCTGTCTTCTAGTTAGATGTATACTTATATTGTGCTTTGCCCAAAGATAGAGAGAGAGAGATTTATTTTATTTTGCAAAAATTGTATATGATTAAGAATTTGTAATATGTTTGTAGTGAGTTTCAATCAGTTCATCACTGAAATACTCTTGAGAAGAATTGGTAAGAGCGTGCTGGGCATGCACATTATGTAGAGTTATTCTAAATTTTTCATAAACTAGTTTTGCTACAGTGTTCGTTATATATTTTATTGAAAGTACTAACTAAAGACTACATTTAGAATTTTTTTCAAATATTTGACAACTATAGTTTAAAAATTTAATAAGGGGACGCTTTGATGAAGCCTTTGAAAGCAAATAACTATCTCGCGACTGAGAGGTAAAATCAAAAGGTTCTAAAACATTTTTATTGCATTTTAATAGACCTATTATCTTAAGGAGTCACTGCTGTATAGGAGCGTCAACACAATATTGGTGATTTTCTTGAAGAGAAACTATGACCGATACAGATAAATTTTGTCCCATTTATTAAGGGAGACGTCTACCATGTTGCACCATACTTCATGTGTTCATATTTTCATTTTTCGTGAGAAAACGAATATACTATATATAGACAACTGCGGTTTTTTCTAGTTGTTATAAAGTATTTATGGTATGCGACGAATTTTGTTTTGTAATAAAAAATCCAAAATGGCGACCGTCGGAGCTCGGCGGAAAGAGATCTTCAAATTTCCGGGGGCAAACGGCTCACATCGCTGTCCCCTCCCCTTTGACCTGAAACAAAAGTTAAACGCAATTTTTTGTTTACTGCAAAATTATAAAAATGGCCGTGATTTAAAAAAAATGATTTTTGCCGTATTTTACTTAGAACATTAATGAAATATGCAAAATTAAATTTATCGAAAAAATTGTACGTCATTCCATGACCTGATGTTTTCTGAGTATCTGGGCAAATTTTCAACTCGATCGGTCGAATACAGTGAGGAAAATGTGAGCCATTTTCGAAAACGTGTTTTCGACAAAAACGCGTTTGAAGTGCAACGTATGTACTCAGAAGGGATCGTGCCGAATTGAAACACGTTTAAAGTACCGAAAAAGATCGAATTTATAAAAAATCTTTTTCAAGATGAATTATACTTATAGATTCAGAATTTGAAAAAGGAAAAATCGATTTGGATCATGGTAGAAGTCTTCCTTAAGGGAGGACGGCCTTAAAAAAAAACAGAAATTTTCACGAATTTTTTTAAGGGTTAAAAAACAATCGAATCATTTGAGGCTTTTACTATATGATTGCATGCATTTTCAACTGTATTACAACAAATTTTTTGAGTAAAAAGATTGTTATTTGAAGCCGTGGTAGCCTTCGCGTCAGAGATGTTCTATAAAAGGCACCTTTAGTAGTGCCAGGCGCGATCAGTCCTGAAACAATGTAGAACAAAATCTTTTAGATTTCCTTAAACTCTATAAGACTGGCTATCGTGTAGCATATGAATTTTTGACAATTAAGAAAATTACAAAAATTACGGCAGTTTGAAAAAAAATTCCATTTTTCGTGGAAAAAATTCGAAAAATTTAAATATCAAAAAAATCCTATGCTACACGATAGAGAAAACAGTTCTACACATTGTCGAAAAACATTGAAGCGATTTCATTGAATGGTTCTCGAGGAGAAAAAGTGGCACTCAGTTTGAAAAATGTGGTTTCGAGAAAAACGCGTTTAAAGTTTTCGGTACTGTTATGGTTCATTTTGAAAAGCCGTCCACAATTCTTCTTGTATCTTTGCAATGACTTCGAATATCAATAAACCATTTTAGAAGGTCACTCTAGACACTATAAGGAATAGATTTATGCAAAAAAAATCAATTTTTTCAAAACCGTCAGGGTGGGGTCCTTAGGTTCCTTTACTACGAAATTTTAGAAGTAAAATTCTGATTCTACTCATTGCATTAGATAATGATGTGATAAATAAACTGTAAAAAGTTTGAAGAGATTGGACGAATGCTTTTTCCCTTAACTGTGCCGCCAGTTGATAAAATTAAAAACGTTTCAAGAAAAATGCGTTTGAAGTTTCTCCGTTTGCTCTGTTATCCGCCTGAGCATTCTGCCTTTATACAAGACTATAGCAGCCGAAATATTCCGATATTCTCGACCAAAACACACACAAAAGCACATTCGTTAGTTCAACTTACCAAATATGCAAAAAAAATTGTTTTTTTTTTATTTTAATTTTTAGCCACAATGGGCTTTAACGACGAAAAAATTAAATAAAAAAATGTGTGTGTACACTTTTAGCTCTATGGCAAGAATACTTTTTCTAAGAATTTCATCATTTCTGGATTTAGATCATCAATCTACGTCCGTATACCAAACTGGGAGGATGAAAATGCTATGACATACAGCAGACAGACGGATGGAATGGCCGAAACTATAATGGCTTCTAGTTGCTATGGAGCTTTAAAAATGTTCATTTAGTGACAAAACACGCAACCCTCTGATAAAATTATAAAGGAGTAGGTTGGATAAATACATTCAGTATTTTAACAAGCGCTTTGAATGAGCATTTGTTTACGTCTGCAAGGTTTTTAACTAGTCCGATTCTGAATCAAACAACCTGTATATTTTCGAAATTGCTTTTTGAAAAATCTTTCATTCATCTGATAATCCTTATATCAAGAACAATTTTTTAAAACTCGACTGAGGAGAGGGTTTTTATTACATAAAAATGCCCTTTTGAGTTTAGATCTGTACTGACAAGTCGTAAAAGCCATGGCATTTATGATAACAAACAAAAAAACTTAAATTTTCTTTAATCGCTTTGGTCTTGTTAGATTGAAGTGTAAATCAAATTTTGGCAGTTTTTTTTTATGTCTCTTAAGATGTATTTATAAAAAAAAAATCCCCAAATATTTTTTTTAAATATATCATGTTAGTTTTTCTCAAATATCATTTATAGAAACCTACCTGCTCTCTATTAATAATTATTCCTTTTCTCTCTTTCAGGTCAACTTAGTTCTTCCCTACATATACCTTTTAACGTGTAGTTTTCTTGTGATCTCATCATTTTATGTTTCACCACTCGAAGTCGGAATTGGAGCTGGAATCATAGTCTCTGGAATACCGGTCTACTATGCAACTATTCACCGACCAATTAGATGGTTTACAAAATTATCACAAGGACTGAATTTGTGGTGTTCAAAATTTTTCGTTTGCATGCCAAATCAGGAAAAATTTCACTGACAAGACTTCTTAAGACATAAGTATTTTGTACATTTTTATGTTAATTGAATGTTTCTAATTTTATCAAAGTAAAAGTAGTTTTCACAAATGCATGCGAGATTATATAAAAAACATATCTGATCTGTATATGAGAAAAACCTGAATAATGTATGAGTGTGTTATAATTACGTAAAAGTACTCTGTAAAAGTGCTTCAAAGCCTTGTTAGCTTGGTAACTCGAATAATTCCATTTTAGTGATAAACTTTAAGAAAACTCCCAACATAATTATGTCATGTACAATAAATTATGATTGCATTTGTGAACATGTACAATAATATGAATGTAGATACGTAAAACATGACTTTTTCATGCCATTCGTTGAAATTAGGATAAACGTTAAGAGTTTCAATTTAGAAGTGGTTATTTTTAATGCTCATGTAGCAGATCTATATATTGCAGTCTAAATTATTTCAAGATATTATAAATTTTAGTATTTTTATTTTAAATAAACTTAAAGAATACAGAAAGAATTAAGTTTGTATTTTGATTTTAAACTGACCTAGCAACACCTACATAAGACAAATTATGTATTAATACCGATGGGTTGAAGAGTGCATTCATAGTGTACCAAGTATTTATATACAGGCTTATGCAGGGTGTTTCAAATCTGAAGTGCCAAAATTAGTGGGGTGATAAATCTCACCTAAACAAAAAAAAATTGTATGAAGAGGGGGGGGGGGGAATCTCAACCGTTTGGGAGTTATAGGGTAATTCAGGGATTTCTAAGGATGCGGTTTTTCTAATTCTTTGCTGTCCTTGCCATGTTGCACCTTTTTGGAAATGTAATAAAATCCAATAAAATCTAAGGGTGTACTAATTACATGAATTTCTGAGAAAATTAGATAATCGCAAACCATTTTTTTCACTTTTGGAAGTGACTGTATCTGCAGTGGTAGGAGCTAGATCAATATTATTGACAATTTTGGGAACGTCATTGGGATAGACGTATTTTAGTGTTTCTTTGATGTCGCTTTGTTGGGTGATCAAAAGATAAAAATAAAAGAGTAATATACATACCATGAAAAACTGAAATTTATGAATCACCCTGTAACTCCCAAACGTTTGAGATTGCCCCTCCCCCTGCCAAACAATTTTTTGTTTGTCAAGGTGAGATCTATCACCCCACTCATTTTGGCACGTCAGATCTGAAACACCCTGTAAATACTTGGCTAAGCAAGAATAAAAACGACACTATTTAATTACGATGTTTTATAAAGGTTCTTTCCAAGGGATTTTCAATTCTCTTTTACAATTTCCTTAAATTATACATTTTCGAATCGATTAAATTCTTTTTCTTTCTTTTAAATAAGAAAGACCCTTGAATAATAAACTCCACTTCACAGACTCACTCGATAAGGTTTACGTTCTCCTCTATGTGTAACAGAAGTATGGAGCTCGAGAACCTCAGCAGCAGATCAGATGTGAAAACATTCGCTAACCTGATTACGAAGCTTCTTGTTAAAGTCGGAAGTACCTGCAGCTTGTGGATGGAAGTTAATGGACATCTCTACGCGTTATATGCAAATGTTTAGCGATATCACGGTGGGATAGACCCCGAATCTAGGTGGACAAAGTTACTGAAATGATATCGATTTGAAAAAAAACATTAAAATACTAGTCCCCAAAGTTGTCAAGGTCGCTGAATCAATTTTTGACAATATTTTTGAATTTTGATGAATAATGGGGCTGAGGAGGGGGTTGATTTTTTAGTTGTTTTTTACACATACTATTTCTATGCTTTCGAGGTCCCGGAATCAATTTTTGTTAATATTTTTGCATTTTTATGAATAATGGGGAGTGGTAAATGGCGGATGTAAGAAGTGGGGTAGTAAGAAAACCAATTTGATGTGGCATGACTAGATTCGGGATCTATCCCACTATGCAAAGCTAGAGTTAGATTAAACGTATTTGGGAAACCTGGCCTATACCGAGAAAAACTGAAAGAGTTCCTACTTAGAGTGGCCGGTTTATGATAAGGAGATAGGTAAATCAAAATAATAGGCCCTATTATATAAACAGCTAACCCAATCATCCCTAAAAAAAAAATTTAACTCACCTCCGGGGACCACAAGGAGACAATGAAATAAGAAATTTAAGAAGTTTCCAAAGTACATAACTCTAATAGATTTATTAATTTAATATGTTGAATCTCTTTAAAATATTCCTCAAACAATCTAATTATATTAATTGGATCTTCTGTAACTATGTGCAATCCCTTGACACAATAAACTCTTCAAGTTTTCTACAAAAAAAAAAAGATTAGTTCAAAATCGGCCGCCGTTGCTTACAGGTTTATTTGCATCCTAAAGTTTTAATCGGTACAGATGTGTGTCATATCTTAACTTCCGTACAGCTATAATTTGACGTTAGTCAACATGTCAAGTATGTGATTATGGCTGGTTTAAAATGTTTCGCTCGTTAGCTTGTCCATAAAATATTCGCTCACCGTACTCGCAATCGCATTCTGTGCGACTAGTACGCGTCTACAACTTGTCTCGAAAAGATCCACCCCTGCGCAGGTTTAAAGTCTTTCGCGCAAGTTAATTGAGGATCACTTCTGTTACTTTATCTTGATCAAGTTCATAATATAGAAGTGATTAAGTTCTCTTCTTTGAAGTAACTAACAAATCGGTGGATATAAAGTGAACGATTTCTGTTTGTTTAATCATGAAGTGGTTTTGGCTTGTTTTTTGTGCTTCGATAGGATGCTTATGGGAAAATCCAGCGTGTGAAGCTTCGAAGAAATACAATCGGTATTTAGCTCATATTTTCGAGAAATACGGGAGTGGAGGTTCCATGTCATTTGAGGTATTAGATCGTTGGGCTCAATTTAATTTATCAAATTAATGACTTTCGTGTGTTTTTTTTAAATTAACCGTTTACAGTGATGAAATATAAAGATTAGTCTTAATCTTGAGAACTTTTTCTAGATAGGAATTTTCAGGCTTTTTAATCATATTCTGTAATGGAAGTTAATGACCAACAACTTTTTATTTATTTAAGAAAATGTAGATTTTGATTGTTAATAGATTGGATGAAGTTTTGAATGTTATTTGTGTAATTTGTATAACGTCGTCAGTGCAATCAAATTATGTTTGCATCTATTTCGAAGAGGTATAATTTTCTACTCGACTGCAAACTTTAATTAAAATGTGATCACGATGCGTTGGCGGCAGGTTTATGATATAAATCGAGCTTTATCAAGTCAATATGTCGCCGGTACAAAGCGACATTATGCAAGGTTGGGCGACAGCCGGCTTTAATAAATATTGTTTGTCTAGAAAATCAATGCTGGAACACATGAAGTGGCGAAAAACAGTTTACAAAACTATAGTAACATTGCAATATAGAACATAAAGAACTTTGTAAATAACAAACAGAAATAACAGATGAATTGATGATTTTATATTTGCAATTATTAAATATTTGACGGTAAATGGCTTTTCCAATTAAAAAATCATAAATTTATAAAATAGATAATTCTACTTAATTCGAAATGGAGTTACAAATATAAATATATCGACAATGGTGCGATGATAGATGACCTGCTGACCATTCCGCGGTCCGTTTTTTTGGATTTAGATTGAAAATGGTAAAAGTTATAGAATAAGTAAGTTTAGACATTACGATTAAACAAAACTTTTTCTTTCTTTCGAACTACTTTAAAATAGAACCACAAATAATAAGATCATTTTCATTTTTTTCATATTATTTGTTATAGAACTAAAGGATAATAAGAATAAAGAAACAAGGCTATCATTCCTCTGCTTGTGAGTCTGCAAGTGGCGTTACTATCCACCCAAACCAAAAGTAAATATTTCAAAAATCATCTGAGCACAAAATCCTGATGTTCAGGTCATCCACTTTTTGCCTTGTCAAGAAATATTTCGGATTATGTATATATTTACTTGACAACACAAATTTACAACGATAAGACAAATGTTTTCCAAAATGTAAAATTTCTACGAAGTATTTTTCTGATGTCAACGTGAGAAAAACGCAATAATTTATTTTGTCACTAACTTTACTTAATATAAACCAAAACTGAAACAAGTGAACGCAATAATGAGATATGACGGACGAAATAAACATTGTTAATTCAACACAACCCCGTCATCTGTTAAATATGTACACAATCTCGGATGTATACTGATAAAGTGTCACACTATCAGTAAGTAAATAACATTGTCTTAACTTATTCTTTTATTTTTTAGGGTTTGGAACACTTGATGCATAATCTTGGCCTGGGAGGTCTGGAATTTAATCCTACCCACACAATAGAGGAGCATCGTCCAGATGGCTACAAAATACCGGATCTTACACTTGACGACGACCTGTCTAGTGGCAATGATCTCGAAAGTGCTAAATACGATAATCAGCCTATAGAGATTATGGAATTGGAAACGAACATGTCCGACAGTAAAACTAAACAAACCGAACAAAATTTGCATAATTTAGGCGATGTAAATGAAGAAAGCATCCCCTCCGAGAAGAAGGGTAATAAACTGTACTTTAAAGAGATGCACGATCCAAAACATCGTCATCCCCGACATCACGGTAAGTGACATCATAATGATAATAATCAGTTTTAACTAGTATTAATTTCTACAGTAATTACCTTAAAAATTGCGACCTAATTAGGGAATTAAAAATTCTAAGCCGTTTAGAATTTCGTAATAGTTAGCAGCTAGTCAGCGGCTTGTTTGTTTAAGTACTTAATTTGACTGAATGCTCAGAAAATGAAATTTTCAAATTTACAAATAAATACCGTGCGGGATACGTGCATCTTTTGATTGCACTTAACGAAGTAATCACGATTGTCTTTCTTGGGCGCAATTTGAAAAGGAAGTCGAAATAGAATTTTGTAACAAATTAAATGGGCTAAGGAAATAACAGTTGAATCAATTTGTGAATTGTAAGTTATTCACTGATTATGGTAAAGGTCGCTGGTTAATCGGTTTTGGGTGCTTTCCTTTTCGTACATTTAATGCGATTATCTTCAACATGCATAGCGGGTGGTACATGGGGATCTCTGATTTTCCTAATTGTATTTAACAAAATTAAGGGGTTACTGTATTTACTAACGGTTTACTTGGAGAGTAATATAAATTGTTATGAGGAGAAAGTAACAATTTAGAAATCCATATAAGTCTAACACTGATTATATGCCAGTTATAATTCCAATTTTAAACTTATTTTCTTTTAACCAAAGCCCTGACAAAGGTATTCAAGGTAAAAAGTACAGAAAAGGTGTAGAATGCAATCACGTAGATCTTACTCACTTAATCTACGAAGAAGTAACTAAATGAGAGGACATTAGCTCAGAAACCCGTGGCAAATATAAGCTTGTGTGAAATCAGGGGCGTATACAAGGCGGGGGGGGGGGGGGGGGTCATGGCGTCAAGACCCCACAAGAATTAAAGGGATACACTAGATATTATGAGGAAATCTGAAATTTAGGTATTCAAAGTAGTCAAATGAAAAGACTGGCTGAGTTCAAAATTTATATTATAATGATTAGCTGCTTGACATACGCGTTGAACGTAGAACCTTCTCGTTTTTGGGAAGTCGGTTAAAAATTGATTTCACTTCTAATGGCCGTATTGTACATCTAACTTCGTTAAACAAACATAAACCCTGTAAGCTCCTAAACAGCTTCTTAATAATAATTTCTTTGATGCAATAATTTTTTGATTGTAAAATGCGAATCTTTAAAATAAAAAATTAAAGAATTTGCCATCAAGAAAATATTGCTTAACTAATGTCTCGAAAACAACGAATTGTGGACTGAGAAATGAAAACATGAAGCCGAAGAAGGAAATCTGCCTCCAAGTAACGTTGTAAAGGTAGATAACTGTGATATCGATATGTACCCTATTGAATATGCTTTGAAATATTTTAGCCACTGCAGAAAGATCATTTTCGTTATTCCATGGATTATGAACTCGAATTGGAGAAGATAGGTTGATTACATCGGCACTCCCCCCACCCCCTCAAGAAAAGTCTAGATTCGCTCTTGACACGATAAAACGTAAAGTTTAAGAAAAGTCAGGGAAATTTGGTTTCGAAAAGCTGTTTTTTTGTATGTTTTAAGTATGTGTTAACATCACAAGCCCTAGTAAAGATAAAACTCGCCCATTCTTAGCCTGAAAAAGGTACGCACAGCATCTAAACGCCTGTATGGCACCTAAATGAGGCACGGTACGCGTAAGTAAAAAATTCAGCAGCCCGCTGTAGGCACATATCAATAAAAGACACATGAAATAGTCCAAATAAAGCACGATACCCTCATACTTTTTCTAGGCTACAATTTAAAATGAAAGCAATAAAATCATTTTCATATATTAATTCAGTCGAGACCGACGTCTATCTATCTCCAGTATATCTAGACTATCGCCAGTAGCCGGCATCGTTTGTTCAGTTATAATAAAGATTAACTGAAACTGGAAAATATAAGAATAAGAAAAAACTCATATCAGGTAATTGTTATCATTATTATTGCCATGACTCACCTTGTGAGTCATCGGCTATTGGGATCAATTTTAATATCAGGTGGCCAATGACCCATATGGTGAACACCGTCTATATGGGTGAGATTTTGCATAGCCCACGCGATGAGTCACTGGTCTCGCATGTTTTAAAGCCAGTACAGTAACAGAAGCGTGCATACCTCTATGGCGGGCGCATTTTTAAATTTTTAGCGAAAGCGTGCATGCACGTGTGGCAGGCGCATGTATACTTTGAAAAATATTAACGTCTGTACTTGTTTTGAGCGTGAAGATCCCAGTTAAATTATTTTTACTCGGGAGATTTCACTGAGTACTTCATTCGTAGTTTTTTTTAGAAAAACTTTTTCTCTGTTAATGATGTTAACAAATTGTCTTAAGTTGCTTTGACAGTCTATTAACACTTCACAGCACAATAATTATAGAGACATAGAGAAACATAAACAAAAGTGACACCAGTCTTGAATTACTTGCCTCATTATTTCCCGCAGAAAATCAGAGAATTTGCCATGCTCACACACATGGATTTTAGTTACTTTCGTGTAGCATTTCATCTCATTTCAATAAGCCGTACAAGTGAACACAAATTGGATAAGTTCGTGCACACTCGTGCGAATGCGTTGTCCCAACATTTGTTGATGAGTAGATCTACAGTGACGACTGAAGTGTAGATAATTGTCCTAAACTAACAACATCGAAACAAACGTTTGACTGTTATATATCAAGTTCATTTACTAATATTTTCGAATTAGTTGCTTAAATAGAATTTAACTTATATAAGTGCTAATATTCGTACTCATCCCGAACGTTTCGCTTCAAGTTACATTGAGCGTGGTCACCGGGAAACTGCCTGAAGCTGTTATCGATGATTTAAGCTACGCAGATTATATCTGCTGTGGTGCAGAGTGTTGTAAAAGGCAAACGAAACGCACTACGTCACTTTTTGAGGATAAATCATTTCGGATCAACTGCATCGCGATGTTAAGAACAGGATCCCATATCCGTGAAAGCGGCAAACTATTCCCGCGATTGAAGTTTTGTCCCCGTTTAATTTCAATCGCCTCATATAATAATGTTCTTTAGGATTGGCCAGTATGTGCCCGCTGATGGCTCATCTTTCCCGCTGATGGCTCATCTTTCCCGCTGATTTTTGTTGACCGCAATTATGTGTTCTTTCAGACGGATTGCAATACTTCTTTGTGTTTGCCCAATGACAAATGTCGAGCATTTTTTTGCACTTTTGCACTGCAGTTATCTTCACTTTATTGCAGTGAAACAAACGACGCTTGAAGTAATTTCTACCCACGGTAGCTACTATTCCCCAATTTCAGCTTATTAATTTAAGAAAGAAAAAAGCCTAAACTCGAGACGTTTTCCTCTTATCTGGAAAGACAATTAGATTTTAAAACGGTCATGATCTTTACAATTTAGAGAATATATCTTGCATTCTAATTTATAGCCATGTAAGTCGATAAGAAGTCTCTCCTTAATCCCACTATCAGTAAACTAAGAAAATTTTCTAATGTGAAAACAAAGTTGGTTATTTCTTGGAATACAAAGAGATTGTAAGTTAAATCTTCACTTAAGATAAATGTTTCTAAAGATATTTAACTACAACTGTTATAATACTTCCGCATTGCTGTAGTATATTTGCTTTAAAAGAAATCTATTTTATATGTTTACCCAGCCTTGTTTCAGAAAGCAAATTAGCTTAAGGAAACCTAGAGATTTTGACAAAAATTCGCATATTGTATTTTACTAAAAGATATTTAATTAGCCTAAAATTCGTTTCCACAGCTGATCCTGATTCAGAAAATAAATGTCTATCACCAAAGACGCTTATGAAACTTGTGGTCGATCCTGACGATGTACATATTGAAAGAAAATTAAACTACAGAACTACAAATTTACAACGTAGATCTAAACGTTATGCTCATGATGCGATTAAAGACCACAACGAAGAAGAAGAATACACCGAGTTTTTGGGTTCTCTGAAAATTACACCTTTAACATTTATGAAGATGTGTCCGGCCCTTCTTGTCCAAATAGACCAGGATGCATGCGCCAAAATACTTATTGTAGAGAACAATATAAGCCCAGAAGGCTATTGGCAAGGTAAGAAGAAAGGTTTTTTTTCTATTTGGGAATTTTTTTAAATAATTTCTCTTTGATTATAGCTTGGATATATGCATCTATTGCTATTTTTATCATATCGTGCTGCGGTCTACTTGGAGTTGCGATAGTGCCTTTAGCAAAATCAGGAGCTTATCACGAAATACTCAAATTCTTGGTTGCTATAGCTGTGGGGACTTTATGTGGAGACGCACTTATGCACCTATTACCACATGCAATGAGTAGTGGACACGATAAATCTATTGAAAATGATCATAAAATAGGTCATGACAAAACACCGATTTGGTTATGCGCCTGCGCTTTTATGACATGTCTCTTTATGTACTCATTAGAAACTCTGTTACCACTAATTAGGGGTTCTAGTGATCAAAGTCATGGCCATGCACATCATCACAATCACTCACATTCTCCAGTTTCAAAAAATTCAACAAACATTGACATGGAAATAAATTCAAAGCAAAACACTGATGGACCAAAAGAACTCAACATTATGCTTGATGAGACTAAATTGGACCACAAAAAAGTAGAACTCAGCCCTGTGGCTTTCATGGTAGTTCTCGGTGATGGTCTACATAATATAACAGATGGTTTGGCTATCGGAGCAGCTTTTGCAGGTGATCCAGTAACCGGTATGGCAACTGCTTTGGCAGTCCTATGCCATGAACTTCCGCATGAACTAGGAGATTTTGCGCTTTTATTACAAACAGGGGTTAATATAAGACGAGCTATGTACCTGAACATTGTCTCTTCCTTTCTCAGTTTAATGGGAATGATTGTAGGATTACTTGTTGCTGGATTACATACTGATATGGTTAGATGGATTTATGCAAGCACAGCTGGATCATTTTTGTATATTGCTCTTGCGGATTTAATACCAGAAATGAATCGAGATGGAAAGCGAGATATTAAGAACTGTTTGATTCAGATTTTTGGAATATTTCTCGGAGGTGGAATTATGATGTTAATTGCTCTTAATGAGGACAGTTTAAGATTTTTGTTCCAGTAAAATTTTAACGAAACGAATTAGTTTAAGACTTGCTGTGAGATTGTTGAGTATTATTTTAGTATGTAGAACGAGCAATATATTTTTTTATTTACAGATTATAAGGAGTTGTTTGTTTTTAACAGACTTCCCAAAAACAAAGAGGTTCTAAGTTCGACGCGTATTTTTTTTTTAATTCACATATTGAAATACACTCTTTAAAAAAAACACGCTTTCTAATATTCAACCGAACATTTGATCGAATGTGTGAGTCACTGTATCTTTTGTAATATCAGCTTGTAGTTAAATACTCTTTAACGCGAACCGAATACCACATCTACGGGACAGAAAAAGACTTTAAAATGCGGAACTCTGAGTTGGTTTAGACCGTGCCATTTAGGACTAGTTTTACGTAATTCGAATTACGTAGTACTAATTTGGTGTAATCTAAACCTCCTCAACTAGCAAATACTATTTCAAGTAATCATCTGATGTGGTACTACTTTATTTTGAATTCCTTAAAAACAAAATGGACAAATATTTGCTGTTATTTAAAGTGCAATAATATTAGGTCTTTCTGTTTACTCGAAAGTTTTCGTCCACACTGCGTCTGTTTACTTTTGGGCTTGAAGAAATTTGACAACCCAGTAATTTCCCCTTTTACCCAAATTTTACACACGCTGATGAGTATGGACAAAATCTCGGCAGAATTCTTCTTATTTTATGGGTGACAACTCACAGCTGATTGATATTTGGCAAGTTACAGCTTATAAATAAAAATTTTAATAAACACGGAGAAATATTACCTTTTTCAGTAAATTGTTATTCATTTTTATTTATTTTTCCGATTTTTTGTAAACACACTGATCTTTGCACTGAAAGTGCAAAAGAAGTTGCCATCAATTTACCCAAAAAGCTTTTGCTAATTTTCGAATTTTCATCCCCTCCACCAGAAGAATATTTTTACTTGGTTTTTACCCAAGCCTTTTTATACAGAAGTAAACAGACAGACCTATTGTTTAAGCAAATAATGAGGAGAAACGCGCAAATTAGGCAGAAGAAGAGACAGGAAATTTGACAGCTAGCAAAGTTTTAATACGAGCGAATAAAACGCAATCGGATTAGTATTACGTAAATCGACTTACGTAAAACTAGTTCTAAATTCCTACGGTCTAAATAGACTCTGTTATCGCAGTTCAAACACATGCCAGAGTTGGTGCAGAAAGTGATAATTTGTTACTAAAGTCTCTCCAATGCATCACCGGGAGGAAAATATCTCATAATGTTTGCGGCGAAGTAGAAGTAGTAGAAGTTGCTTACACGCAACATCGGGAATGAAAGGGTTAAGAAAACAGCTTTTCAGAAAATATTATCGGAGAATGGAAATTGCAGATTATCGCAATTTCATCAAAGCCAAATATGAAGCTCGAAAAATAATTATAAACTATAAAAATTGGGCCACTCCACGGTAGGAAAAAATATAACCCCATAAGTTGTTTAAAAAAAATAACCCTGACTTCACCTTAACATATCTCTGAAGAACTCTCCCAAACCTTTGCCAAAGAGCCTAGCTCATATAGTGATAGATACTCAGATATTTTCCGAAACTACGAAAGCGAAATAGAAAGAAATGAAATAGACAACTCCCCTTATCATGACGCAGAATACAATACTCTTTTCTCATTTAAAGAGCTTGAATACAGTCTGCAAGAGTGTAGAGGATCCTCATCAAGTGATAAAAAAAAGTGAAGTGATAAAAAATCTTAATACACGAGATAAAAAGGCACTGCTTAAGGGGGGAAGTACATGAAGACGTTTTCAAAAATCGATTTTTTTTATTGTCTTAATCGATAAGTATATGCTCTAAGAATATAATTCCAAAACTCCAAAAGCCTATCTCGAAAATTGTGAAAGATATGCCACTTGAAAGTGGTCGGCGCCGATCCGGGATCGAGGATCTCTGCTGCGCGCGTGATTCCGCTTACCGGATTTTTTTTCTGCTCTGGAATTTAGAGTGATGAATGCGACTTTGTTAAAGAGCGTTCTCGATGTTTTCAGTCCAAATACCGATTTTTCTCAGAATACCCCTCCCCTCTTACCTTCCTTCTCCTTATCTGCATCTTTTTCGTCAGTTTTTCGGGACAAACTTTAAACGGCGTTTTCTCAAAACCATGTTTTTCAAATTGGCGTAAAAGATTACAAAAAAACTAGTGAACCGATTTTCTTTATCCAGCACTCATTTTAAAGGGCATAAACAACTACTCTAGATAGACTACGGACATAGCAAAAAAATCATTTTAAGACCATTTTTGACGCGAAAATAATCCAAATTTTTGCCAAAAAAGCCAACTTTTTTTTTCCATGCCCGATTTTTATAGTTAATGTTCGAATTTCGAAAAGATCATAGTCTATCTAGAATAAACAACCCACTCGAGTATAAAAATGTTTGGTTTTTTGATTTGATTGCGGCCAGGAGAATTTACGCCGATTTCGATGTCAGCCGCGACACGAGTTACGAAACCCACCAAAAGTTGATTAATTTTTCATTTTTCAAAATGTAAAAAATGTTTTTTCTCTTCTTAAAACATTGCCCTAAGTACATATAATATCGATTTCATGTGGACCTTTTTCATTTTCCCAAAAATAAATCCCAAAAAAGTCCTTTTTTTTCGGCCTCTTTATGTACTTCCCCCCTTAAATTCTATAACAACATATGGGAGTCAGAAAAATAAAAGACAGCTACCGCTGAATCTATCTTTTCTCGGGGTGAAGATTATGGAAGCATTTGCCTCTAATAAATTTGTGTTATCAATTTTTTTCGATATCGAAAACCCGTACAACACAATCTGGACACGGGGAATTATAGAAGAAATAATATAGTTTTTAAAAAACCGGCTTCGCAAAAAGCGCTAAAAAGCGTAAAATAGTTTTTCATTTTATATCTATTACGACATTTTGAAATCGGTGCAAATTAAACAAACCAAACAATTACAAAACTATTTAATCGTCCTTCCTTATGATCCCGTGAAAAGTTCAGGTAGTTTTATATTGTATCTTCGATTGTGGTTGG
This sequence comes from Leptarthrus brevirostris, assembly GCA_964036015.1. Lineage (NCBI taxonomy): Eukaryota > Metazoa > Arthropoda > Insecta > Diptera > Asilidae > Leptarthrus > Leptarthrus brevirostris. Next base: position 17,647,116 of record OZ038373.1, read on the forward strand.
GTAGTTGTTTTCTTTGTTTAATTTACACCGACTTCAAAATATCGTAATAGATAATGCGCCACCGTACTCTAAACAACAAGAGAGAATTATCGAAGTCAGATGATAGTCGCTCTAGGTACAACATTTTTATCATTTCATCAATCACATCTATAATGGAGTTAAAAGCATCAAAATCGGTCTATGCCTTATAAAGCTAGGCGCCGCCCTTCCTTCAACTCCCACTAAAAGCCACAATTTTTGTCAGAATAGATACTCTATGCATTCAGAATCATCTAAATCAAATCCACGCGTTACAAAATTAGGCAACCCCCCCCCCCCCTAAATCCTAGGTCAACATTTTTCCGAATAGTAGCAATGGGGGATTATATTGTATACAAAAAAAGATTCATCCAAATAAGTGTGTATTAAGAAATTGGGTAATGCCCCTCCGCACACCGAACCACATAAATTTTTACCGCGGTACCAGTGGGATAACACATTCTCCAGAAGAAGAATCATCCAAATCGGTCCACACGTTACGAAGTTAACCTACCCATTGCAATAGCATTGAGGGATTATACTCTATATAACATAAAAAAAATCATCCAAATCGGTCTACGCGTTAACAAGTTGACATCCAACCCCTCCCCTACTACAACCTCATCGATTAAAATTGTGTCGTGGTACCAATGGAGGAACATACACTATACATCAGAAAAGAATCATCCAACTCTGTCTACGCGTTAAGAAGTTAGACTACCCCTCCCTGTTCTGCTTTTCATTATTATCAATGGGGATCATACTCTATACGACAACAACAAAAATCTCTCAAATCGGTCCACGTATTACGAAGTTAATTGCACCCCCACCCCCTAACCTACCCCACCAAACAGTTTTTTCACATGGTGCGGGAAACATACTCTACCCGATATAGAAAGAATCATCCAAATCGGTCCATTCGTTAGAAAGTTAGACTATCCCCCCCCCCCACCCCGCTCTAACCAAAGGTGTTTTTTTTTAAATTAGCAATGGGGGATCATACTCTACACAACAGCAAAAAATTATCTAAATCGATCCACGCATTACAAAGTTAGGTTTCACCCACACCCATCGGAGCAACAATTTTTTGGCATAGTACCAATCGGAGAACATACTCTACCCAACAACAAAAAATCATCAAAATCGGTCCATGCGTTACATCAGAATCAATAAGATTCTAATAGGTTGACGGAGAAAGGGGCAGATCATAGTATAATCAACTGGATCAAGTCCATGCTGGAAAACCGAATCATAAATACAAATAAACAATTGACGGCGCTGGTAAATAGACGAACTCCACAAGGAGAGATTCTTTCACCATTCTTGTGGCTGATGAATTACTTGAAACCATGTTAGATAAAGGTCTCTAAGTAATTTGTTAGGCTGATAATAGTCAGAGGTAAGTTTGAAGAAAACTTGGGATACTTACTTCAAGAAGCAATCGACACGACTAACTCTTGGGCCCAGGATTGCGGACTGAAGATAAGCCCAAATAAGACGAAACTCTGCTGCTTTACCTTACCCTTATTCCCTTTCGGGCAAAGCCATGCGGACGTATCAAAGGGTTGTCCCCTAGGCATTGTATATAAAAGAAAAAAAGACAAAAATTAAGATAGTTCCCCGCGATTGACAACACTAGATTAACTTTAAAGAATGAGAATAAATTTCTGGGTGTGCTGATGGACGGGAAACTAAATTGGGCTAGACACCTACACGAAAAGAAAACGATAAGAGATTTCTGGACGCGTAGAAATGCGATAGGAAAGCTATGGGGACTATCACCCTATATTATAAAATGGATGTACAAATGCGTAATCAGACCCATGAAAACGCATGAACGATAGTCTGGTGGAAAGCAATGGAGGTGGGCAAAAACCAGAAGATCATGGACCAGGCCCAACGTATGTGCTGTTTAGGTATAACAGAGGCTACAAAGTCAACACCGACAAGGAGGTCATTCTCAACATTACTCCACTTAAATTCCATATTAAACAAGTCGCACTTAACTCAGCCGTACGTTTAGGCATGAATAAATTGTCGAAGAAAAGGGGAATACAAACCCAACAAGAAAAGATCGTTCAAATATATAACGAATATATGATTCTGTAATTTACTTTATACTTCATTGTATGTTAGATTTACTTTTTTTTGATTTCATTGATTTGTAGTAGTCAGTACTTGGCGAATTTGTAAATAAATAAATAAATAAGAAGATTGCTGGGACTTCAAAACTAGTAATCTCAATATGGATCAATAATAGAGTGATTCAAGAAAACACTACAGCGTTTTACACAGAAGGCTCAAAATGCAATCGTGGAGTTATGGGGCGGGGTAAAAAACTCTTCCTCGGCTCTTCAATGTAAAATCGCAGCGAAAGAGATAGGAGCTAAGCAGCTCATGGAACGGAGTAAGATCCTCTAGGATTGCAATATGTAGGTACAGCTAGTGAGGTGTCCACTAAATTTTTAAAAAACGTCGCGGTAAAATTTAAAACGTTAGAGGAATGTAAACAGGCCCTCACGGAGTTAAGGAGACAAAAGGATGCCACCCTAATATACCACTGTGGTATACCAGGAAATGAAAAGAAGAATGAGCTGACGGGCACGATTTTAGTTTTCGCGGCACACCGATTTGACGCTGGATTTTGATAAAACACTTCAAAATAAAACGAAAATAATAAATACAATTTTTTGATATCTGGTTTAGTTTTCAAGATATTCGATCTTGAAATTTTAGTAACGCATCACTTCACGACTTGTCAAAATGGCCGAGCTTAAAGGTAGCGTGAACTTTTTTATTAAACTTTCTGGGAGGAAGAGGTGTATTAATTAGGCTTTTAGTTCTTTATTCCCTCCTCCCTGCACGAGAATATCTTTCAATAGTATTGAATATCCGTTTAGACAAGTCGTGAAGTGATGTTACTAAAATTTCAAGATCGAATATCTCGAAAACTAAGCCAGATATCAAAAAAGTGTTTTTATTATTTTCGTTTTATTTTGGGGTGCTTTATCGAAATCCAACGTCAAATCGGTGTGCCACGAAAACTAAAATATCGGTGTGTCCACGGAAACTAAAATTTCTCGAGCTGGCCTAGAGGGGCGCAAATGAAGGCACCCAAAGAATACTCAACCTGAGCATATCCATCGAGTAAATTAAAAAATAAATCATGGAATGGGTAACAAAGAGACATGGATCCGATATCGCCCGACATACAAAAGCGTTTTGGCGAACTCTCATTGCACATGAATCTGAAAGGATTATCAAGCAGGACAAGGCCAATGTGAAACTTCTTGTTGGCCTCGTGACAGGACATGCAAGACTAAGGCAAAATGGGCGCGGCCAACTCCATTCTGTGCAGGGGATGCGTCTTACACGATCTCGGCCAATGCCCAGTCGTAACGCAAAGGTTTAGAATCTTAGGAACATACTTCTGCGAAGATTTAGCAGAATAAATCAGAATATAATGTAATTATCCAATTCGTTATGAGAATCAATTGACTCGACAGTAGACTTTAGGTTACCCTGCCGAGCACGGGCCATACAACGGGTCACTAAAGTCCCCAGTCCGAGGAAGATTTACATCTTCCCCCTTTTGCGAAGCAACCAACCAAAGTAGTTTCAAGATATTTTGATAGATTAAGCAATTCTGAACATATAAAATTAAGATAGAATAGAACGACAAAGAAGAAATATTTTTAAATGAATTTTACCTTAATTAAAGCAGGAAAACGTCAATTTTTTTTTATTTTAGAAATTGCTCTTTACATTATAGAACTGATTTAATTTCTTTCGGTTTATTTAAAACATATGTAATACACAAAAATCACTCCACTACTTTGCAATCAAAAAGAACTTCTTCCGGCATTTACTTTTTACTCTCTGTACAATTCGTTACAATTCTCCAAATCTCGCTCGCATTCAAATTCACCACTGGGGCGAATAAAACAGCTGTTTTTGAATAGGGACTTATAAAAAATCACAGGAAATTCACTCTTGTTCATCTAGTTCATCAGTCACCTGTTGAGTTTTACATCATCGATTTCGATTTCACGTTCGATTGAAATTCCCTTGAATTTCCCTTTCTTTTATCGTACCAGTTTAAAAACAATACTCCAAAGTGGCGGCCGTCGACAAATCGATATTTTCTGACATGTTCAAATTTTTGGTAAATTATTTCTCCTTTGTTTTATTGCTAATTTAAAAAATGCTGGTTATAGTTTATTGTTATCACTTATATAATTTTCTATTTTTAGTTAACATTTGGTGCCGGGATCTACACAGGCATTTATTTAAGTCAAAATTACGAGGTAAGCAAAATACGGGCAAAATGACAGTTCTTGTTTATTGGCGAATTAGTAGTTTTACATATTTTGTGTAATTTGCGATACAAACAATGTCCAGATAGAGTTATATTAATAATTTTAATTCTATTTCATATGCTTGAAATAAATCACAAATTTCGTCATTTTTAAGTATGAATAATTGGACCTTTGTTACTTGTGTTTTCTGTATTTGTTATTCCAAAGTTTGAAACAACAAATCAAAAAACGAAAACTAATACAAAATCTTTCTGTGTTGAATCAATGAATAAGTTTATTTAGCCAATGCTATTTACCATTCCATAAACATTTACAAATTCTTCCTATAAAGTACTCTAAATAAAATTTATAATATTTCTTTTAAATGTATAATAATTAGTTTCGATTGTAATTTCATTTGGTAGTCTACTAAATAATTGATAACCTTTGTAGATTAAACTGTTCTGAACTGAACAGATGCAGACCTTAAGAGAGAATCTGAAATCATTATTATTGCTTAGCATATAAGGCTGCACATCTCTAACAATAGGTCTGTTCCCGTACCTGCAGAGATTATAAGTGCTTTGCAGAAATCTGCACAAAACTACAGAAAAGTGTTCCCGTATTCACTTCTACAAGAAGATTTTGCCTAAGTCACAACTTCCCCTGCTGCAGAAAATTTAAGAATGCTGCAGCAACTTTGACCAGCTGCAATATGCTTAAAAGATCTTCTCCTTTTATAATTTTATATCCTAATTAGTTAAGCGTAGGATTAAGGAAGTGAAGTAGTCTATAAGGGAGAACTGTGATTGTTTAGTTTCCATATATTGGAAAAGATTTTTTTCTCCAAAACATCTGCTTTTCAGAAAATTGCAGCTGGTTCCCGTACTGAAGTAATTTACCCCCCCACCACATAAATAAGTAAACTGCAGCTGCAGAAGTACGGGAACAGACCTAATGTTTACAAGTCTGGTCGGTCTGGTACAATTGCATTAGTCCTAGCTTCACTTTAAATATAAATAATACCACATTTTTAATAATATATTGCTTTATGCTTAACCACTTCAAAGTGTCTAACATAAATAAGGTCCTTGTGTATCTATTTACCCTTAGTATTGACCTCATTGCTATGGCTTGAAGCTTCTGCAATAAATATACCATTAAATGTACCATTATCAAACATGAACATCACTGTGGAACAATACTTAAAATGTGGTTTTATAATAGTGTTGTATACATTAATTGCACTCATTAAATCTAAGCTTTTCCATATTCTGTTAAAAAATACAAATTTTTTCATTATTTTCTTCACAATATAATCCACATGCATATTAAACTTCAGCTCATCATCTATTATTATGCCTAAATATTTAATATTTGATACCTGCTCAATGCACCCGTTATCTACACACAGATTAAGACAATGTTGATCCTTAAATACCATACACTTAGTTTTATTCACATTCAGCTTCAATTTGTATTCCTTGAACCAGTTTTCTAATATCCCAAGATCTTCTTGAACATAATGTTCGCATTCCTGAATGTCCTTTCCAGCGATGAAAATAAGTGTGTCATCCGCAAAAAGAGCAATCCTACAACTTAAACTTTATTTATGTCGTTAATGTGTATTATGAAGAGGAGCGGCGCGAGAATAGTTCCTTGAGGAACACCCAAAGTCGTTTGAATACTATCCGATTCACACACGTTCTCTGGGATCTGCCATGCAAATAAGACAAAATATGCACGAAATGTACAATTGACCCGAGTGAATTTGCAAACAATTCAAAACAAACTTTCTAAAACTCGAGCGACGTGAGAAATATATTTTGTGCATATTTTCAAAATATTTTACCGCAAAATTGGTGTGACAGTGTAAATGATCAGATTATGATATAGCTCTCTAGATCGGTGATAAAATTTCTGGATTAACAACTTGTTTTCGGTTTCGTGCGAAAGCTAAAGAAAAGCTAACCCTTTGATGCTGCTGTTGAGGAAGAGCCAAAGGAGTTTAGTTTTTCTTTATCAGAAACGCTGATCTTGTTGAGAAATTATTTTATATTTCTCACGTCGCTCGAGTTTTAGAAAGTTTGTTTTGAATTTTTTATACAAATAAGAATCAAACCATTGAAGCTCATGCTCTCGAATGCCATAATACCACAATTTTTGCACAAGGATGTTACGGTCAATAGTCTCGAAGGCTCTCTTTAAATTATTGCCGTCTCACATGAGTGTTGTCTTCCAAATCCGGATTGATTTTCGATGAGAATGTTATTCGTATTCAAGTACTCTGTTCAAGCTGAATATGGACAGTCTTTTCTAGTACTTTTTCGCGTTAATTGGACGAAAATCTTCTCAATTGGTAGATCCTTTTACTTTGGTGTGACACGAGATTCTTTCCAAGAATCAGAAAGCATCCTGAACTTAGCGATTTATTACTTCAAAAGCGTCCAACAGCATTTCAGCATTAATAAATTTATAATCAGGTTTCCTGTTTATGGACTTAAGGCTGGAACAGAATTTGGTGCTGGCGCTGGTGCTGGCGCGTGGTGCGCGAGCTGTCAAAAGTTAAAAACGTAGCCATCTGATATCGCCGACAGAATTGGTAGCTAGCTCTGGCGCGTGGTGCTGGTGCTGGCGCGCACTTTTGCCTACTTTCAACTTCTTGGTGCGCGCCAAATGTGACATTTCTAAATTAATGGATTTGGAGCACGGTTTTAGAGAAAAATTTAATTAAAACTATTCGGAAACAACATGTATTCTGGGATTTATCGCATCCCGAATATAAAACTTAGAAGCGAAGGCAAAACTGTGGAAAAGTATTTCAGAGAAATCTGTAATAAGTGTTAAGTGCTTTTATTTCTGTTTAGTTGTACTGTTGCTTAACTGAGTTTGAGTTTTTTGAAGCAACTTTTGAATACTTAAGGATAACAACGCTACTTTCAGGAAAAATTTCAAAAGTGACAGTGCTACATATTCTGTTCGTACTTAGCTACAGACCGAGCACCAGAGAGCGCGCCAGCGCCAAAGAGAGCGCCAGCTCCAAATTCCGTTTCCCACTTTAAGCACCCTTTCAATTTCATCTAAGCTTACTACTTGGAATACAAAACGACGACAATAGTATTTGTAATTTGATCTATGCTGTCAACAAAAAATCGATTAAATTCATTTGCCACATCATTTACATCATTATAACTTAGTCTGTTGAATGTGATGTTTTTAGTTATATCCTTATCATCTTTTCATAGTACATACCTTTTGAAAGTCTTCCACATCCCTTTTTGAGCATTACTGCTACCCCAAATAGCACAGAAAGTATCATTTAAGGCTAGGTTACGAATCTGCTACAAAGAATGTGACTCTTTAGAAACAACTGTTTCTACAATGATTAGTATTTGTGTCTAATCGGCTTCCGGATCTGGGGAATGAATGTTACTAAGACCAGAGGTTACCAAACTGTTACTATCGCTGTTGCTAAAAGTGTACCAACACATTCCAATTTTGTTTCTAAACAATAACGTAACATTTTTAGACAAGCTATAAACAAATTGGGAAGAAAGAGAAAGATCATAAAATAAAATGTAACTGAAAAGCGTACTCTTGCCGATCATCTGCTATGGATGTGAGGCTTTCTCAGGGTGTGATGCTGGCCAACTTAACAGGCTCAGCGTATGTTTCAACTCTGGGGTCAGGTATGTCTACTCGCTGAATAGGAGAGATCATGTCGCGGGTCCTGCACATGCCTTCCTTGGGTGCTCATTCTTGGACTTTCTCTCTCTGCGGACACTTCAGCTACTTTATCGGGTTTTAAGCTCAAAGCTCCCCAATTACCTATTTCACAGATTCACCTTCACTAGGTCTGAGAGATCCAGCTCACTGCTATTGCCCTCCTTCCGGTCTTGCATTATGGAATTATCCTTCCAGGTTAGAGCTGCCCGTCTGTGGAATCGATTACCTGTAGCACACAGGTACCTTGGGTCGCCGAACTCCTTTAAAGCTAGGTGTCTAGAAATATTCCATAGTCATGGCTATAATGACAATTAACGTCCTCTCATGAAATTGCATCTTGAGGTAATTCCTTCCTCATTGTTATTCTTTCTCAGTTCCTACTTCCTTATATTTTTAGTTTTTAATGATGACACTTCAAGCTTTTCTGTATATTTATCATGCTTTTAGTCAACGAGGCGTGGACATCACACATTGCGCCGCCATGGGGCTATGTAGCTCTCTGGTATAAAGTTATTCTATCTTTAAAATTACTGTGATGTGTTTGGTGACGGGTGGGTGGTCGATATGCAGATGCTTTGTATTTATATTGCCTTTAGTATTATTATAGGATTAGATACTTTGTTAGTTAATGTATTGATTAGCTAAGATGGTGCCTAGTATCAAGTAACACGTAACTTAGTTAACATATTGATTTAACGTAGTCAACTCCTTTATTTGCTTTAATAATAAGCCTATTTCTTATGCATCTTTCTGCAATCTTTGTATAAGGCTCTTGAGCCTTTTGATTGTGTTGTAATAAATCGAATAAATAAATAAAAATAAAATAAATAATAGAAGTATAAACGTATCGTAAAAGAAACATTTCATTAATTTATTAGTTTCATGATAATAATCATGTAGGTCTTTACTATTGACAAATATTTATGATTTATCTCGTCTCAAATTAGAAAAAATATAAACAACAGCTGTTTAACCGTACAGTTTTTGGGAAAAGTTGGAAATTTTTAACGCGCTTTTCAAAATAATCTAAATTTAGAAATTAATTTTATATTGAAGAATTCTTAAATATATCCTAAGGCGACAAAAAGTGTTGCAAGAATTCTCCTCCTCTACTCTTAGAAGGTTTAAATTTCAAAAGGCTTGCATAATAACGAAATAGTTCAATACAAAAATTGCTAACATTGAACATAAGATGTCGACAAAAGCATCCATCTCACAGGTGTATACCTATTACATCTTAGTATAATACGCATGGCCCTATTTTGCAATTTTTGCATTCTTTCAAACATTCTCCACTCACAAGAAATAACACAGTTGGACAGAATTCAAAATGGGGTTTCACAATTACATTGTACGCATGTATCAAATCATTCAAAGATAAATTGTTCCTAATACGTCTTAAAAACCCAGTCTTTTTTACACCTTTTTTCACACATAAGCCACATGTTCTTTAAAATTAAGTTCCCTATCAATAATAACTCCTAGGTACTTTATATTGTCCACACATTCAATTCTGTTTCCATCAATTTCAATATTTCACATTAAAACTAGTATTCATAACCATACATTTAGTTTTTGTCACGTTCAGTTTGAGCTTATTCATATTCAACCACTTATATACCTCTTTTACATCTTCCTTTATCATTCGCTCACACTCAGGACCATTCTCACCTACTGCATATAACAACCCATTATCCGCAAACAATGCTATTTTGCAATTTTTTAGGACACTACACACATCATTAATGTACAGCAGAAATAAAGTTACTCCAAGTATTGACCCTTGTGGAACCCCAAGATTCAAATTCACACTTTTCGAAATAGATTCATTAACTTTTGTTTTTTGTGTTCTTCCATTCAAATATGACGAAAACCAGTTTAATTCCTTACCCGAAATTCCATACGACTGTCCACAGTTTCAAACGCTCTTTTTAAATCTAAAAACACCGCAACCACACATTTCTTATTATCTATTTCAATTTTCCAGTCCATAATTGTACAATTCAACGCAGATTCGCACGAATGTCCCTTTCTAAAACCAGATTGCTGTGGTATAAGCAATCCATTGCCTTCTATAAACTCCTCTAATTGTATCTGTATTACCTTTTCGATCACCTTTTCATACACAGGTAACATATTTTCCGGCCTGAAATCCATACATTGCTTAGCCTTCTTCAGCTTTTCCACAGGTACTACTACTCACTCTTTCCACGATTCAGAGAACACTCCATTTTCCATTGATCCATTGATAATATCCAGAAAAATATCTCTTATTTCTGGCATCGCGTCGAACAGCATATCAGGACTAATTTGATTGTAGTCCCTTTTTCGCTTCAGCATCTTGATTGTATCAATAAGTCCATACATATATCAATATATTTAAAAATTAATCTTTTGTTGTGTACTTCTACATTTGACTCATCATACCTCTCATTCCTAATGGATTCATTAATCTCTTGCACACTCTCTACAAAATACATGTTAAATTTTTCTGCTTTAACCTGATTATCATTCACTGTCACTCCGTCAAACATTACTTCATTTATCTCCGCTTTACTTTCTCTCAAGACTAAATTCTTTATTGTCCTCCACATAGTCCTTTGATTCATTGATCTTCCAATTTGCTCTTTAATAAAGTTAGCCTTGTTTCTTCTTACACTCTTTTTATACATATTTCTTATTTTCTTATGTCTTTCCCACTCCTCTTCTGAGTCTGACAAAGCTGCTCTATATACTGATCTGTTTTTCTTTGCCTGAAATTTCTGAGATCATTACCAATGTTTTTGGCATATAAGAATTCAAACCAACTCTCACTGTAATAGTCTCATAATCTGATATTTTAATATCACTGGTGAACTACATAATATAAAGTAATGGTAATTACTTGAATAAAGTTAATTATTCAATTCTTTGTCTTTACAGATACCTCGCGTAGATGAACCCTCAAAAATTGTAGAGAAAATAAAAGAATATGCTGAAGACCACAAGAAAAAGTGATTCAACTTTAGGTATTTTTTCGAATTTGCTGTTATGTTTTCATCTACATGTTAAAATCTATTAGTGCTATGTTAAATTTGGCTAATCCCCTGATGAGCTTAAATAAGATTTTAACATTTCTGCAAACAGATAAATTAGATTCTTAAGAAGAAATGATTTAAATAAATGGTTTTAAGTATTAATAAAAAAGAGGTATTTTACTTTATCAATTTACGGAGAGACATACAATTATTTCAATCAAGAAGTTGGAAGAATCTAAAAACAAAGAAGCAGTGCTAGGAAACGTAGTTTGTGTTCATCACACTCGTCCTTTATAATGTAATATCCTTACTGCAGAACTTGTTACTCTTTGCAACTTTGCAATTATTTTACTTAACTCTAAAATGCAATGCAATCCTATTAAGCGTTTAGCAAAACTAGTTTGCATTTAATACTTGGAGGCAGGTGTAAGATCAATAAAGCTTATAACACTAAATTAAACTGTAATTTTATTTACCCACTCTTACAAAAATAATTAAATAAATGATATTCCACCGCCGTAATATTCAAGCCTCGTTTGCGGTTCAACAAATGCCAACCAATCGGATGCATGTGTAGGCAAGAGTCCCATGCTCTGACATTTATACAATGCTAGCGCAATGTTTGCCAAATTTCCTAAAAAGAATGTAATCTTTTGTCCACTACCTTGAGATCCCTCTGCCAATTTGGAAGTCGTTTGTGTTGAAAACATTGCCTTAATTGGACGAATTAACATCATACCCACCATCATGATGGGAAAAATTGATATTGAATTTCCTGACATGTACATAATTAATAAATTCATTGGTAACTGAAAATTATGAAAGTTGGGTTAAGATTTCATATCACAAAAGATTATTTACTTGTTTCAAAGGTCCCAGTGCTAAATCCCATGATTTTTTAATCATTAAATGATGATCTCGGACAACTTCTGTGTGACTTTGCGCAACCGAGGGATTATAGCCAGGCGGTGATGCGATGTCAGCATTTCTTCTATTAAAATTTCTTTGTAAGTTTTATTGGAAATTTAATTAAATAATATTGTATTTTACCCTGTATTAAAGTCTAGCGACCATTTGCACCTTTTCGTACCGGATTTTGTTGACATATTTGTGCTTAAATCAAAAAAAATCCTGACTTTGTAATTTTGACAATTGGATAGTGTCCGTGGTGGGTTTAATTTTTCCACCACACATATTAGCGGTTAGTTAATTTTGTTTGAATGAGTTTTTACGGCAGCCAACATTTGTTTTTTGTTATTATTCTTATTTAAAAAACGTAAAAAAAATTGTTAACCAAAAAAATAGTTCATTTTCTTTAACTGATCCTGCAACGTAGATTAAAATATCAAAAATTTGCTTGAGAACGCTAACGCCTCAGATGTATTTATTTTATTGGGTGACTTTAACCTCCCCCGTATTCAATGGTCATTGTCCGAGGACTGTTCTCATTTTGTCCCCCTTAACGCATCTTCGGCTAAAGAAGCCTTTTTGATCAGCTCTCTGTTTCTGGTTTCTTTCAAGTTAGCGGAGTCAGGAACTTTCTGGACAGACAATTAGACTTAATCTTTTCCTCAGACCCAGTTAACTTGGCTGTCGCAGAAAGCAACCATCTCCTCTCCTCCCTCGACCGTCACCATCCTACCGTGTTCCTCGTTTTCTACTACGAGCACCCTCATGCCGTTTCAAGCTCCGAGTCTTCTTTTCCTTCAATTTTCGTAAAGGCGACTTTGAGACAAATTAAATCACTTGCTCCTCAACTCTAATATTGGCACTACCCCTCAACATCTTCCAATTGACGTTGCTTTAGAGGCGTTCTATTCGGAAATACACGCTTGTCTTACACAATCTATCCCTCTTCTTCCTCGTAAAAACTACTCCTCATCCCCCGTATGGTACAACAAAGAATTACGCTCTCTTCGCAACAGGAGAAATAAACGTTGGCAAACTTTTCTTCTAACCCAGACTGAGTCTGACTATTCTTCCTATACCTCTTTTTCAGAACGTTGTGATACCCTCTACCATGAGTACCTCCAACGGATGGAAACTAGCCTCATATCCGACCCCAAGCGTTTTTATAACTTTATTAATTCCAAGAAGAAATCCAATGGTTACCCTTCCACCCTAAAGCTCGAGAATACCTCTTCGTCTGATCCTAAGGTTATCGCCAACCTCTTTGCACACTTCTTCAGTAAATCTTTCAGCGAAAATTCTCTACAACCCGTCCTCAACTATTTTGCATTCATAGACAAATGCACTCAAACGTCGTTTACATCTTTTGACCCTGATCCTGTACTAATCGCAGCCAGTATTAACGGGCTTGAGGACGACTTTCACCCAGGTCCAGATGGCATTCCGGCCATCGTTCTTTAAAAGTGTGCCATGCAACTAGTTCAACCCCTTACTTTGCTTTTCCGTCTCTCGGTCACTCAAGTGGTTTTTCCTCAATTATGGAAAAACTCGTATATTATTCCCATCTTCAAAAAAGGCTGCAAGGACGATGTGTCCAACTACAGACCCATTGCTAAATTATCATCCATACCTAAACTAATCGAAAAATTGGTCTATGATTTCATGTTCTTCCACTGTAAGTCTATCTTCTTACTCTCCCAGCATGGCTTCCTCAAAGGTAGATCTACAACCACCAACCTTACTGACTTCGTATCTAAAACACTGTGCCCTGGAAAACGGTAAAGATGTTGATGTTATCGCCACCGATTTTAGTAAAGCCTTCGACAAGATCTCCCATAACGTTATCTTGATCGCCTAGGCTCCCCCCCCCCAGATTCATCTCCTGGATTCGATCCTACCTCAACAACCGTCAGTACAATGTTCTTTTCATCTGATCCCGCCCCTCCTGGTCTTGATCGGCTCCCTTAATTCTTCTTCCTTCCTCCTTCTGCCTGTATCTACTATATTTATAGCTCATATTGTAGCTTATACTATTTATTTATTTATTATTACTTATCATTTATTATTGTTTGTAGGATTAGTATTATGTTTTAGCTTGTATTTTTGTATTTTTTATGTTATAGCTTGCATTAAGCTTAAATAAATAAATCAACTTAATTGCAGAAAACTACGTAAATTATTTTCCAAGCATACACAAAAATCGGAAGTATTATATAAATTTTTTATTAGTGTAATTCGGCAACTTCTACATTTTATTCTTGTGCACGCAACTTCCATTCTCGCATTTTATAAATTTTGCAATGAAAAATCCGACACCGTCGATGGGACCATCTCCTGGACCAAATCTTTGAACATATTTTCTGAAATAACAAAATACTGATTAAGATAAGTAATACACTATTTAAAGTAGTCACTTTGCACCTTTTTTCATCGTCTAAAAGACCATTATCCAACCCTTGTCCCCCAAAAATAGGAGAAGCTTTCACCAACTTCATTTCGGGAAATTTATTCATTGCCCATAGTACAATTCCCTCATTCTCAGCTTCAGTTATTGTACATGTACTATAAACTAGTACTCCATTGCTTTTTAACAAACCCACAGCATTCGTAAATAATTTTTTCTGTACCGGAATGTACGAATCTAGCATTTTACAACTTAATTTGCTAACTAGAAGTGGACGATTACCCAAAGCACTGCACGGCGCATCTAATAGAATTCTATCAAAAGATTCTGGTGGATATGGTGGACCATCTAAGACATTTTTATTAGAGGTTTCGCTCGTTTCTAAAGCCTTAGTTGCGTCAATAGCAAATGATTTTACTGAATTGAGTTTAAATTGATCTTGTTTCATTCTAACAAATTGAATTTTTGATTCAGTCTTATCTAGAGCAATTATTATTCCTTTGTCATTCATTAGCTCAGCAATGTGTGTAGTTTTATTCCCTGGAGATGCACACATATCTAGAATAGTTTCTCCCGGTTGCGGATCTAAAACATGACAGCAAACAATGGAGGGAAAATTTTGAAGAAGAACTTTTTCAGAGGACAAGTCACCAATGGTTGGCACACCAGAAACTGTGCTTTCCATTTCAACTGCAACACCTCTATGAGCATTTTAGGAATACTTTAATTAAAGATATATTACATAACAATACCTCGGATTAGTATTAACTCCATAAAGTTGATATCTTTGCATTTTCACAATACCAACACCGATGAATGTCTTAAATGATGATTCGTAGATATTCTTTGTACCCTTTTTACAATTACCTTCCAAATCTGCATACACATTGACTGTTTCGCCCAACTTCGTTCCTAAATAAGTAAATTTATTTAAAATTTGTATTCATAGGCTTAATGAAGACCCACCAGTTTGCATTGCTAATACACCTGGGCCATAAATGTGTGCGCCCCTCAACAGTGCTGCTCCACAAGAGGCATCAACTATAACCTCGCTGCAATTTTGTACCGGTTGTTTACACATTATATCTATTGGTTCAATACATATTAAATCAGGAATAGCATCTACTGCGAATATTTCAGCAGGGCTCTTGTATTTTTTATGCAATTCTTGTAGGAAGTCTGTTTTCACTCTTTTGAAATCTGTTCTTAATAAATTTATTCGATATGTTGTTATATTAGGTGCAGTTGTTAGCCACTTAAGTAATTCTTGCGACGTTTTCATCTAAAATAGGTTTGAATAAGTTATCAAATCAAATTTTAGTTTTTTTTCTTGCTGCGAAACTCATAAAACCCTAGCAGCAGGAAACCTATTTATTATAATTGTGTTCGTTTGATTTAAATGGATCTTATACATTGCTTTATATAGATGAGTAATTATTTTTTGATATATTTTAAATGTATCCTTTAATTTAAATAGAATTTCAAAAACATATCCACCACATTTCCGTCCATTGAACCTCATTTTCCACCATACTATACTTCACGTGTACGCAAACGTGTAAAATGTCACTTTGACATATTCAACACGTCGTCCGCTGTGCTTGCGTTCGCCACATTTCCATCAATTCGGGCTTTCACACCGAAAAAAACTAATTAAATGTGAAAATATACATACATTCCATTTCGTTAATTGTGATTCCACATCAGGATATTTGAAAATAGGCTTTTTCGGGTAAAACATTTCTAAAATATTGTCGAGAAGTTTTCCGCTTATCTGTGTCAACTTTTTCAGCCTTCTTCCAGGAACACGTACACTAACGCAGATATATCCACACTAAGCTGAGGATTAATATAAAAAGCAAAAGTTTTGTGAAAAGTCGTTTTGATTATTGATGTTGTGTGCGTGCGTATGTCAAGCAATCTGACGGTTGCGCAGTGTGGTGAGTTTTAAGATATATTTTTAATAAATTTCTTTAAATTTTGGTATATATTTGGTAAATTTGATTAATGATGAAATTGATTGAAGTTTTCGTCTAAATTTGTTCACGTGACACGTTTGTATCGCGTAAATTGTACACAAATTCGGTGCCAAGTGATATAGTTACTGTATAATTTGTTCGTCCAAGTTACTGTATAATATGAGTTCTTTTTGCTGTTATTGAAGAAATCTTTTGAAATTCCTGTTAAGGTTAGAACCATCTAATTTTTTCGTTGGGTTAGGTCGGGAATTAACAGGTGTAGGGAAATTGGTGAAAATACCTTTACACATTTTGTACTGCCATCTATTGTTTAGAGACATGGACCTGAATTTCACCACACCTTTTGTTGTCGCACACGACGTGGCGATTTTGTTGTCATATGAACTGTGTGCTATGTGTCACGAAGGTGAAATAGCCAAAGCTCGAACTTGGTTGGATGAGCATACTAACACATATTTAATTTAGTGTTGATAGCAAATTGAAGATTTCCTTCTAGGCTTTTAATGATTTTAAAAAATTGAGATAGTATCATTTTAATTATTTAGAACCTATTTTGAATATATTATAATCAACAAACATATCTTTTATAATTAATTTAATCTCAAAGGGGCTTGAAATTGCTTGAAATATGGTGAAATTAGAAAGATTTGATGAAGTTCACAACACTTTTTTTTTGTGGTTTCGCCATTTTGGGATTTTGTTAAGTTTGAATGCGTGTATGGGATTTCGTTTTGACGTTCATGCATAGAATTCACAAGAATGGGGATTGATACAGTGTTGGTAATAAATCTGTTTATGGGTGAGTGAAAGAAGGAGAACAGAAATCCAATTTCTTCTGTTTCGCTTTGTAAGAAACTTCAAAAAGGGTGGAAAGCAGTAGTTTTCTGTGAATTATTAAAGAAATCTAGCATATTAGTGCAATAAATACGTGAAAATTGTGAAATATTAAACATAGTTATCTAAGCCGTTGTTTAAATCGCTTCTCAAGCGTAGACTTGAAATTTTTTTTATTTTTTCGTGCATATTGTCCCGTTCCGTGGGAACGATTTATCCGAGTAAGTTTAGTGTTGTGTCTACACGACATTTTCAATAAATTGTCGCAATATTCAAAGAAATTGTTAAATAAATTTCAATAAATAGATCGGTAATGATAAATCTGTATTCATAAAATAAGGTGAGGTGTTAAGAAAAGTAGAAAAGACTGAAAATGAGAAAACAGTGCGCGTCCCTTTTGATTGTGTGGTGAAAAAGAATAAGAAGTAAAAGATTTTTTAATGTAGAGAAAGGGTGGTGCAAAAAAAAGAAATATTTATTGGTAGTCATTGGTTTTTATCAATTTTTCCATTTCAATATCGTAAAGATTTTGGTAAACTTTATTTAATCACACTTGAAATAATCTAATAAGCCGCTCCAAATCGGAAGTGTACCACCGTTTGTTGCTGACTCAGAGCCATCAGCACGGGCCAATGGTACACGGCATTGCTGTTGACGACCACCGGACAGAAGACACTTATCAAAGTAGAAAATTGTCTTTTTCCAATTAATGGGCAACAGGCGATTGATAATTAATTGGTAATTTTGGTCATAGGCTTCAACCTTTAACAATATTAAAAATAACTCTTGAGGGAAAAAACTTTTTCCACTATTGAATCGAGAAATATCGTAGTAAGGTTATGTTACGTATGAAAAACACGTAAGTCGCAGAATTTTCTTATTGTTTAAGATTATAACAAAAAATCGACTGAAAGATGAAATTTTTTTGTAATCTGATGCAATCCAATTGCAGCAATTCACGCATATAAAAAATTTCACAACTTTGAACGATAATTACTATTAATACTAAGTTGCCTTATTTATAGCCAAAAACTTGCAAATGTATAACTTTGCCAAGTGAGGCGTGCTGTGAAAGTTTGGTGAAAGTAGATTACTTAATTAATTCTAACATATTGTGTCACCGTTTTCTGTATGTTGTACCTGCAATGTTTTATATATTGTGAGAGTTTCAAGGATCTATATTAAAGCGCTAAATCAATGACGCATCGACATTTTGCCCTAAACCAATTGAATTTTTCATGCCTACATATATATCTCAAATCACATACTGCAATTTACGCTCTTTTCATTTCGGCTCGAAAAGATTTTGCAGAATTGAAAATAAACATGTACCGAGACCCTACTCTTATCTGAGTAATATTCATTTGTGGGGAACCCCAGTTCAAATTACACAACTTTCGATATAAACAGTCATCTATTCGATTTGCTCATATAAACCAACTATTACAAAGCAGACATTGCCACAGGTTAAAGCGGTTTTATACATTCAGAATTTGGGAACATTATTTGTTTACGCAGGTAAATCTGGCGCATGTAAATCGTTTTAACCTGACGTGATGTCATACAATTTGATCTTGTTTGTGATAATTTAAATATATCCTACATAAACCTTAGCTTATTACAAAAACTCTTATTGTAAACAACTTTTCAGATCAGACCTTAAACGTCTAAGATAATCTGTCCTCGAAATTAATTAAATCGAACGGAAATAATCACGGAAAAAGGGAATAAATCCTTCTTTAACCTTTTTCCCCCTCTACATAATCTGATCAAAAACAAAGACAACAACATTCAACCAAAATGGGAAACGTATTCGCAAATCTATTCAAAGGTTTATTCGGGAAAAAGGAAATGAGAATACTTATGGTTGGTTTAGATGCCGCTGGTAAAACCACAATTTTGTACAAACTTAAATTAGGCGAAATTGTTACAACGATACCTACAATTGGTGAGTAAAGCATTTTGTCTCGATTCTTTTTAAATTCATTAATAAATTTCGGTTGTTTTTCTAGGTTTCAACGTCGAGACTGTAGAATACAAGAATATTAGTTTTACAGTATGGGACGTAGGCGGCCAAGATAAGATCAGACCATTGTGGAGGCATTATTTCCAGAATACACAAGTAAGTTTAACAATTACAAGAAGTATTTTGATGAGAAACATCGTTCCATGATGGAGCAATTTAATTCATTTATTAGCAATTAGTTCATGCCATACAATACACTCATACATTTTTGTTTTTAAATATATTCACTTTTAGACAATAAAAAGAACTTCGCCTTCCCAAAAGTTTAATTTAATAGGTCTGTTCCCGTACATGCAGAGATTATAAGCGCTTCGAAGAATACTGCAGAAAAGTGTTCCCGTATTCACTTCTCCAAGAAGATTTTGCCGACGTCACAACTTCCCCTTTTGTAGAAAATTTAAGAATTCTGCAGCAACTTTGACCAGCTGCAATATGCTTAAATCTTCTTTCTGTCAAGAAGAACTGTGATTGTTTAGTTTCCATATTTGAATTTCAATTTGAACTTTATTTAGCTTTTGCTATTATTAAATACAAAGTTCACTTAACCCTAGAAATCATTTTTAACAAATTCCATAATGCTATATTTAAACCTATTATAATTCGTTTCTTCTTTTATTGCCATCGGCAAAGAATTCAAAATTTTAAAACCCTTATATACTAAGCTATTCTGGGCTAGGTACCTAGGCATATTTCCTGCCTTAATCTTAAACACAAACAATAGAACATTTATTGTTATTTTCTGTTTAATACTTAGCCATCCTAGACTATTCAATATAGTTAAAATACTCGTGTATCTATTACATTTAAGAATTATCCTCATTGCCCTATTCTGCAGCTTTTGTAATCTGTATATTTCACTACTATTTGCCAAAAATAATATTGTTGAACAATATTCAAAATGAGGTATTATATTTTTATTTTATTTATTTATTTTACAAATTCTACAAAATCAATGAAATCAAAAAAAAAAGTAAATCTAACATACAATGAAGTATAAAGAAAATTACAAAGTGATTAACTTTTACGATTCATACAGCTATAAAAAACAAAAAATAACAATATAATCACAAAGAAAGAGAAAAAGTAACCCTAACAAAGCTGATTCTTCAGATGAGATCTAGATAAATGAAAATCAATAAGCTCAAAATTATTATTGAAAAGACGGCACATAGATGTAATAGGCTCATGCATACCATAATTAGTGCGGTGATGGGGAGTATGGAGAAAGCAATGGTTTCTCAAGGGACGAGCAGGAATCGATAAACCTAGAGCTCCCAGCAGTTCCGGGGAATCAACCGCGCCCCGCAAGCAATCAAAGGCAAAAACAACTCTGGAGTTGTCACGACTGCTTTCAAGGGACTCCAATGAAATAAGCTTTAAACGGTCAGCATAGAGAGGCAGCCGAAGAGGATCGGTCCAAGGAAGGCCGCGAAGGGCAAATTTAACGAATCTACGCTGCACAGCCTCAATGCGATTAATATGAATCGCATAAAAAGGAGACCACACAGGACTAGCATACTCCAAAACAGGTCTCACGAACGTAAAATAAAGGAGTTTAGTTACATATGGGTCATCAAACTCCTTAGACCATCGCTTGACGAAGCCCAGAGCAGAATTAGCTTTGTTTACGATAGTGTTGATATGGTCATCAAATGAAAAGGTCGTATTTAGCACTACTCCTAAATCTTTGGTCTTGTCAAGTTTGTTCAGAGAACCACCGTCTAAGGTGTAGTTAAAGGGCACTGGATTCCTTGATCGAGAGAATGACATAGTAGTGCACTTGCTAATATTTAGGGGAAGGAAGTTTATAGAACACCAATTATGAAAGGCGTCTAAGTCCGAGTTTAATAGTGCACAGTCATTCGCACTTGAAATAACGCGGAATATTTTGGCGTCATCGGCGTAACATAGAATTCTGGAATTCGGGAGAATTACGGATACATCATTGATGTAAATGATAAAAATCAATGGTCCTAGATGACTTCCTTGAGGAACACCAGAGGTAACATAAATATCGTTCGAAAGTGAACCTCGAAATAGCACACGTTGCGTTATATACTTTAACCATTGTAACAATCCAATCTCTTCCTTATACGTCTGAAAAAACCTATTTTCTTAGCCAATTTCTTAACAATATAATTAAAATATTTAATTGAGTTCACTTGTTCAATTATACTATTATCTATATTAACGTTCAAACTATATTCCGATTTAAAACACATAGCTTTAGTTTTATTTACATTAAGTTTTAGCTTATTTGCACTAAGCCAGACACTGAGTCTATTCATATCATCTTGAATCCTTCGTTCACATTCATCTACTTCTTTGCCCACTATGTATATTAAGGCGTCATCCGTAAATAATACTATTTTACTATGTCGAAGCAACATATTTATTTCATTGATGTATACAGTGAACAGAAGTGGTCCAAATATTAAACCCTGTGGCCCCCCCCCCCCCCCCCCCAAAGAGTCTGAAGGCTCTCTGACATCTTCCCATTTATTGACGTTCTCTGCGTTCTATTACTCAAATATGATTTAAATCATTTCAGCTCAATATCTCGGATTCCATATTTATATAACTTGAATCAAAATCCCTCGATCAATAGTTTTAAAAGCTCTTTTAAGATCCAAAAATACAGCAATTATTTTGTTACGTCTGCTAAGTTCCTCATTCCAGTTCACCATTACGTAATTTAATGCTGATTCACAAAAGTGATGTCTTCTAAAACCGGATTGATTTTCAAGTATTAACTCATTCTCATCAAAATACTTTTCAAGTTGCAAATGTAGAATCTTTTCAATGATCTTCTCAAACATTGGCAATGCATTTACCGGACGAAAATCTTCTGCTTGTTTTGCTCCTTTTATTTTTTCGATCGGTGTCACGATTGACTGTTTCCATTCATCCGGAAAGATTCCCATAATCAGTAATTTATTCACCAAATGAACAAAGACTATTCCTGCTGTCTAAAACGCGTCTACCAACATTCTGGGGCTAATAAGATTGTAATCTCTCTTCTGGTTTAGGCCGTGCAATATTTCTCTAATATCGGGTAATCCCACTAACGAAAATTTGAAACAACTTCCCTTTTCAATAATATAATTAGCATATGGAGCAACATTTATGCTTTGGCGTATGTCATCTATACTCATCACAAAATACTTATTGAATTCGTTCGCCATCCGCCTCTGTTTCCCTATAGCTTCACCTTTAAAAATTATGTCACCTTCAATGTTTGTTACTCCTAGAACGTATTTCTTTAATGTTCTCCACATTCCTTTTTGATCTGTGTTTTTCAGCAGCCTACTTTTAATAAACTCAGCCTTACTTCTTTCTATCTATCTCTATTTCGTACTAATTCCGATTCATCTTGTAAATCTCCCAATCACTTCTGGTCTCTGAATAAATTGCCCTATATACTAAAAGATTTTGTTCTCAGCTGTCACTCAAAACAAATCTGCTTTCTCAGAAAATTGCAGCTGGTCGTTCCCGTACTGAAGGTAAGCCAGGCCCACCACATAAATAAGTAAACTGCAGCTGCAGAAATACGGGAACAGACCTAATATATTATACTAATCTACTCTTAAATCTATTCAAATAAGATTCACTTCTACACACTTGGCATACAATTACACATTTGCAAACCTATATACAGGGTTGTCATTCTCTGGAAAACCGGATAAAGTCAGGGGAATTTAAGTAGTCAGCGAAAAAAATATTTCAATTTACTGAAATCAATTCATTTCGGTTATTATTTCTGGCATAAGTTCTTCGAATAACCGCATGAAAGTGGGATTGCCGAAATCTTAAGATAATCACACAACGATACAATTTTATTCATTCCATTATTAGATGTTATGTGGTGAAGTGCTTGTGCAAAGTTAGTGTATGCTTCAAACAGACTGGAAATAAACAATAGAAAAACGTAAGCTTCGTAGATATGTCTGTACTACATACGTTTAATAAATAGTATTTTTCCTGATAATAATTCTATATTATATTTAAAATCATCCACCACTTTTTTCTTCCACAACCACGGTGAGTCATAACTGAGCCAACAGGACTAGTATCAATGCTCACGAAAAATAGCGTCACTAAGCCTGAACTTTTATGGCGTATGCATATAACACAGAATCATGGCTGACCGAGAAGCTATAGAACTCTTTCCTTTATTGTTTGCAGATTTATAAATAGCGTATAAAATGCGACTTCAGAAGACTAGAATCACATATACTATCAATTTTGGTTTTGTCCCATATTTCTTTGGTGAAGTTCATCATGTCTGTTCTAACTGTTATGATATTATAGTTGGTATTAATGAATCACTTAGGTAACACAAGAGGAACAACTGAACGCTTCTGGAATTCTGAAAACAATCAAGTCTGTACTAATATTATGGATCATCATTTCTGGTCCACAAGATTGCAATTGTCTTGAGATGTTTTTTTCGAAACATCAAAAACTCTTGACTTCACAAAGTTGCTGACCAAAAGTAAGCAAGAAAATATTTCAAGGAATAAAATGCGAACTCAACAAAAAAAATTATGCGAATGGATCAATCCTCAATTTGGGGAGTTTTGGTATATATACAATCCATAACTCATATAAAAAAACAGTGAAAATGACTAACTGGGATGTTATGTACATATGTTGTATGTTTTGATGTCACTTTATTATCTGTTTTGCTATGTATGCAATTATGTCAAAGGAGAGAAAGCTTACCAGAAAACGCCAGATTGTAATAGTTTCAAAACAGCTTGTTTAGTCATTTTGGTCAAAGTTTCAGTCAAATGCTACCCTATCACCTTTATTTTATGAAGCTCTTTTACGTACACTACGACGAATTATGATGCGTTTCATCAAAGAGAAAATTTTAAATGCATCTTCCATGTGAGTATTGATTCAACGAAAGAGAACAATCTTTTAGCTCCAAAAAATATTGATCTAAGATTTTCGGTAAAAAACACACTTCGCAGTATCGGAAATGTCAAATATACTGACCTCTTACGATTCCGCAATAGTCTTATTGAGTTTTGCTCTATATAGTGATCATCTCCATCATTCTATTGCGATAAAATCGAAATCAAGGAATAAGTAAAGCCTTAGGTATTTTTATACAGACTAATTGGTTCTGTGGCTCTCAAATATACAAAATTAAAAGCAGCTATAATGATGTTTTTATCAAGGTACCATTAAGTGAGCAGAAAATGATTAGTTCTTCGACCGAGGGGAACCACCGACTTGACGATTTCTGGCTAGACGTTATTAAAAGAACAGTAAAATATGAAGAGTTACATTCTTTTTAAGGTTTCGTAAAAAAATGGAAAAAAGGTACCCTTATGGTGCGACTCCGTCTGTCTGCCACAGCTGCTTATTGTAGCAACTACTAATGTTATAGACTTTAAATTTGGAATAGTTTTAAATAATGCTTGTCCAACTTTATTGCAAATGAAAAAATTTAAAAAAATTATTTTTATTGCCAATAGTCTAAAGGGAGATGGGATTTAACATTTTAAAGTGGAGTATCATATGAAAAGACTTCATTTGCACATTATTAAAAATATTTTCATTTCTTTTAAGCCACATAGGTTTTCGACTTATGATGAAAAGTGTTTAAAAAAATGCCATTCCTCCCATCTTAATTCTGAAGTTTTCAAAGCGAATAATCTGAAATAATTAGAGTTGATAGAGGTTTATACAAATATTGTAGGAGAAATAAAATGATGTCTCAAACTAGCACAGTTTAAAAAAAAATAAGCAACCTTTTAAGGTCCGGAACCGTCGGTGCGTAAGATCGTGGTTTTGTTTTTTAACTGACTTCCCAAAAACAAAGAGGTTCTAAGTTCGACGTGTATTTTTTTCACATTGAAATGCCTTCTCTAAGAGAGGATTTTCAATAAATAAAGAAATTGTAATTGCCAAACTTTCCGAACAGTCTCTCATTATGCAAAGACAAGAACAAAAAGAAATTACTCAAAAACTTATTCATGTGGTCTGAAATGCACATGATTTTTATGAAGAAGCTTTGAGAAAACAAAATCAAGGAGAAGATGCTAAGTAAAACTTGAACGCAGAGAAACGTAAAGCTTCGGAGTAAAGCAAGGACATAAATACTAAAAAACAGGAAATACTAGGCAACGCCAGGCATGAAGTCGAAGAATTAGAAAAGCAGCGGCCTTATTACCGACCTCGAGTCGAACCATATTACATTCGAATCTCCCTAAGTGGTATTACCGAAGTCGAATTCGAGTACATTTGACAGCTTCGAACTCGAGTATTCTCTCGATTACGTTGTTGCATACGAGTGGATGTGCTTTTAAACAGAAAAGCAAAATTTTTTTAAATAAATTAATATAGCTAGTTAAAATGTAAGTAAATATTATTGTTTTAGATGCTTGTGTTAGTGAACAAAACTTAAAGTGAAAAACAAATAAAATTCGTGTTAGCTGCCTTCTGCTACGAATCTTAAAAACAGCAAGTTCAAGATGGGTGGTATTGAGCAAGATCGAGACCAGGTCCCCCGTGAATTAAAAAATTCATTCTGTACCTGAGCTTTTGTCTAGCTCGTAGCAATGCAAAAATAAGACATTCAAGTTTCCTCACTCTCCTTACTCTAATTTCCTTCCGGCCAAAGCAATGCTAACGCATTAAATGGTTTGTCCCTAGGCTTTGCCCACATCGTTAAAAAAATGCACAGAAGAACTTTGTATGTTCAGATATTTGGCTAATTTTCGCACAGTCACTGTAAAATTACGTCTAATGCATTCACAATGATTTAAACAGTTTTTCATGACAACTTTCCATTTTTTTTATTTCTACTCTTCCCGTTTCCCTGAATCTAGATATTTTCTTTTGCACAATTTTCTTATTTTGGTTGGTTGGTTTTCGAGGGGGAAAGATGCATGTCTTCCTTGCACTGAGGCCTTTAGTGGCCCGTTGTACGCAGCGTACCTTAAAGTCCACTGTCGAGCCAACTTATCCCCGTAACGAATTGGATAATTCGATTATACCCTGATTTCTTTACTTCTGCTAAATCTTGGCAGTAGTATGTTCCTAAGATTCTAGATCTTTTTTGCTTTAGGGTTGGGCATTGGCCGAGAACGTGTAATACGGTCTAATCTTCTTCCCCACATCCCCTGCATAGACTGGTGTTTGCCCTTCCTATTTTTATGGCATGAGCTCTTAGTCTTGCATGTCCCGTCACAAGGCCAACAATAAGTTTCAGTTTGGCTTTATTAAGCTTAATGATCTTTCAGATTCATGTGCATTGAGAGTTCCATAAAACGCCTTTGTATGCTCTCATTTGCTTTATGATTTTTCAAAGCTCTAAAAATATCACAATTTCGTTTACTCTCTTAAAATAAGTTCTTGATTAACTCGCGTTTAATATCCATCTCGACGTACACTTACGCCACATTTGTTACATTGATGTAAATATTGTAAGACAACATTTGTTGCACTGCAATGTTATTTCGCCTTTTTATGAAACATTTAACGCCAGGTACAGTATGTGTATTGTTCCAGTGAAAATGAAATGGTGCCCGTGATTTGATATTTAAAAAAACGGAAGCGCAAAATAAAGCGAAAATATTGGATGGACCCATTTTACCTAAACAATATTTCACATAAGCCTGCAGTTGGAACAAAAGAACTCTCTGCTTTCCAGGCTTGTATCTAGAGTAGGCTGTGCCTCCAAATCTGAAGACTAATTTAAAAGTTACTATAGTATAGAAAATGAAACCTTTAGTGAACTTGTACATTTAAGAGGATCTGAGTCGAATGTTGAACATTGGGTTCTCACTCCTGGCCTTTCTATTGCTTATAATTTTAATGAAAACTCACACACTCCCTGTCATAACTCGGAGGCTATGTGGCAAATATTGCATTGAAACAAGACGAGTAAGTTTTATTGCGATTTCTCTTTCAAATTGTAATGCAATATTTCACTCAGTCGCATTGGTGTGCGGCAACAATTTGACTTGATGTGTTTAAGCGATATATGGGCGTATTCGAGAATTCACTCGGCTGAAGCAAACGGTTCAAACAGTAAGCTTTATGTCCAAGAAATGTGCGTTTAAGACTTATTCGTAAATTTTTCTGTATGCGCTTTTATGAAATAATGCAAATAATCTTTTTAAAACTGTATATGTTTGCGTTTTTAGAGTGCCGCTTGCCTGGTTTTTTTTTTTTTTTTTTTTTTTTTATAATATATATATATAATCAGGCTACATTCCATACTTCATCTTAAAAACATACAAAAGAACAATGACTCTCTGTGTCACATTCATCCACTTTAAAATATTCAGGATCTATCACATCTTAGTATCACAAGCATATCCTTTTTTTGCATTTTTTCGAACATTTCTCCATTCGCAAGAACTAACACCGTTGGATAGCATTCAAAATGGGGTTTCATAATTATATTTTACACGTGTATGAAATCATTCAAAGATAAATTGCTTCTAATACACCTTAAAAAACCAGTATTTTTGCACACATAAGCCACATATTCTTTAAAATTAACTCCTAGGTACTTTATATTGTCCACACATTCAATTTCAATACGCCACGTTCAGTTTGAGCATATTCATATTCAACCACTTATATTAGGGGGGCTGCCGAAAAGGAATCAAAATTTCATTTTTTTCCTGGTGAAAAACATTTATTTATAAACAGATCATTTTTCTACAAGCTCCTCTTGTTTCAATCGCTCGAATTGCTCAGTGTTAAATTTTATTACGAAACGGAGTATCGTACATTTAAGTTAATATACACACATGCTCTTTTGTACTACATATGGATATATATTTTCTCATTTATTGTATTGCACTCTTTCTAATTTGAATATAAAGCATTGTCCTACTCTAATGTCCATTCTTGAATTAAACGCTCATCAGTAAAGCCGTGTTTGCTTTTACAATTTCACAAAACCTCGACATTCAGAATACACTCTCGCTATAACCGTCTGATCAGGAGCACTTCATAATAAATAACTCCAGAAATATTCAAAAACAAAGAAGGACCTTCTTTATTGTCCGGACCATTGTTTTTTTTCGTACAGGATTGTTATATAGCACCCACTTCTCGTCTCCAGTTTCAATTCACCGCCAAAACGGATCGGTTTCATACTGAAATAGAAGAGATCCACACATGGTACGCTTTTGACCGAGCGCCAATCCAGGGATAATTCCTCGATTG
This sequence comes from Leptarthrus brevirostris, assembly GCA_964036015.1. Taxonomy (NCBI): domain Eukaryota; kingdom Metazoa; phylum Arthropoda; class Insecta; order Diptera; family Asilidae; genus Leptarthrus; species Leptarthrus brevirostris. The sequence continues at coordinate 17,675,528 of OZ038373.1, forward strand.
TTTGACAAGGATCTGATTCCACCACGAATTCAGGATATGATCGTCTAATTTTTCTTGCGATGTCATTGAGGTTCCTATTTTCATTTTTAAACCATAAGTATCGATGATTATTTTCACTGCTTCGTTTGCCTTCATTCCTTTGTCGAACAAAAACATCATACAATGACGCCTGGAAGAAAAAAAATGTACAATTATAGCTTCAACGTAATAACAAAATTTTAGTTTTTGTTGGACAATGTCTCGACACAAACTAACTGTGAAAGAGCTCAACGAAGAAATTTTGATTACTTTTCGACTCCCCTTATATCGGTGGTCACATGGAATGACTTGGTAAGTTTCAACATGGTGAAAATGGGTACAATTATACTGTGGTCATATCCAATGTCTTATATGCACTGTTAAGAAGTTGGTACCTCATGACCCTAATACTTTCCGACCACATTATTATCAACAAATGTATTTTCTCCCAAAAATGAATTTACAGAATTGTTCAAAAGTAAAAAAGTGCTGCCCGGAAAAGTTGCGATTTTCGACTTACAATCTTATTCCCTGTGACCACAGATATATCTCTTTTACATCTTCCTTTATCATTCGCTCACACTCAGAACCATTTTCACCAACAACATATAACAAACAGTGATATTTTGCATTTTTTTAGGACATTTCGCATTTAATTAAGGGGATGTTACCGTTCATAGGCATGAAAAATGCGTCAACTTTGGGATTTTTTTCGGGTATATAATGAATATTTATTGAAACGGCAGTTAATATAATTTATTTCCCCATAAATAAAGAATACTTTCAAATTTTTTCATTTAAAAAAAATATCCAAAATAGCTGCTGTAGGTCCTATAAACTGAAGCCATGCACCGCGTGCATTGTTTTGCGCGGGGCGTTCCACACCCTTGTCAGTTAATCCGTTAATGCGTTGTTAAGCCAAATAAATATAATGTTAAAAAAAAAAAAACAGATAAAACATTATTAATCTACATGAAATTTGGGGGCCTTATCGTTTTTGAATTTTCTGAAAACCCCCGAATATCAAAATGGTTTGAAAAAAGACGTCATATTTTCACCGGGTTTTTTAGCTTCAATAGACGCAAAAAAAAGTTTAAGTCGAAAAAAAATCGCTGTTTCGAGAATAACGCATTTTTCTGGAAACACCAGCTTTAAGTTATAAAAAATCGTTTTTAATGTTTGTTTTTGACAACTTATATCTAATCAGCTATCCCAGCACCATAGCGGCAGCCTTCGGCTTCCTCAAAGTATTAGTTTTGCTGGATCTGTAGGTTGATCAGGTTGATTGATCAAGGCGCAAGAGCGCCTTAGCTATATGTTTTCCAGCCGGCGTGGGGTTTCGCTCAATGTGCTGTAACTTCGAAACTATATCAGATTTTACAAAATCCTTTTGACTACATATACTAGACACTATAAGGATTCAAATTATGTAAAAACAAAAAAATCTATTTTTTGAACGTCATGAACGATAACCTCCCCTTTTGTTTTTCACGTTCTACCATTCAAATATGACAAGATTGGACTGAATATTCTTTGATCATTCTTTAAAAATTTGGTTTAGAAATTTAATTATAAATTTTGTATTTTATCAGGGACTTATATTCGTTGTTGACAGCAATGACAGAGAACGTATTGGCGAAGCAAGAGAAGAACTGATGCGAATGCTTGCAGAAGACGAACTCAGAGATGCAGTCTTACTTATATTCGCCAACAAACAGGTAAATACTTTTTTTTGTAAAATATATACCGTACATTTGCGAAAACGTGAATTTGAAAAAAACTAAGCTTGTTACTTCTGAAATCATATTTTCAAACTTAATTTTTAAAATAATAGTTTTTAGAGATTTCTTTTAAGTTGGGTAATAATAAATCTCCTACTTTTAAACATAAACGTTTACCTTTTTGTGTTTTTGAATATTCATATTTTCGAGAGTCTAAATGAGAGTTAGATCAATTTGTCTTTATATTGTGTCAATGCTTATTTTCGTAGCATGTTGATGATTTCTCTAGGTGAATGGGAAAAGGGTATAATGTAAAAAGGGGTAAACTTAAAATTCAAAGCGGAGCTGTTCAGCTGTTACATTTGCCTCCTTTGATCTGTAAAAGGATTAAGTATTTTAAAGATCCCAAACTTGAAATGATTTCGAAGATTGGTATTGAATCTTTTGATAAGTATTCTTCAAAACTACACTTATTACGCTTTTATCTACAGGTTTAATTTATCCGAACCATTATTATTTATTGCAAATAAAACACTGTAGCAGCCGAACGCTCGAACCTTCATTAATGGCGTGGTGATCGCACGCTCATCCATTGATCTAACTCCGTCTCCAACTTATTTGTTTGCTTGTAAAAAATTACCGTGTACAGATTGAACTTTATCAAGCTTAGGCTGTTTATTTATTATAATTCTGTCAATATTTTCACAAAAGCCGCCTTTTAATATATCACTATATTTTGCTTAAATATCTCTTAGCGCGTAGCAAATTTAGCTCGGCGCCCACTAGTCTTCTTTTTTTATGTTAACTTTAATTAAATTTTTTTTTATATTTTTAGGATCTGCCAAATGCAATGAACGCAGCCGAAATTACTGACAAATTAGGTTTGCATTCACTGAGAAATCGCAACTGGTACATTCAGGCGACGTGTGCAACAAGTGGTGATGGTCTATATGAGGGTCTCGATTGGTTGTCCAATCAGTTAAAGAATGCCAATCGCTAAAATTTAAATTTATAAATATATATTTAAAACAAACATTAATTTTCAATAAAGAAAGAAAATAAAACACACACACAGATCGGAATTAAGGAAAAAAAACCAATACAAGAAAAGAAAATTCAACCCAATTTCTTCATTTTGAGAAAAATCAAAGAATCAGCAGCACTAAAAACAAAAACAACAACTACTACTACTGATAATACTTATATTCAATAAATGCAAGAAGAATTTAATTTAAAAAAAAATATGAAAAAAATGGATGAATGCAAACTTTTACTTTTTAAGATAAAAACAAGTAAAATAAAATTTACTTGTGTTTGATCAGAGGTGATAGAGTAAGTGAAAGTATTGTCTCGTCTGCCTGTGCTCTGTTTTTCCTTCACTCCGCCTTCATTAAGATAAAACTAGCAGATACTTTGTGTTTTTGTTTTCTTAGACTACATACTATGAGCGTTATTTTCGATTTTTTTTTACAAGAAAAAGATAAATATATATCAACATTACTTCTTTTCCGCTTTGTTTTTAGTATGACAGTGTATTTAGCTAGATTCAAATTATTTTTTACATTGAAAGTCCATTTTCTGTTATGTATTTAGGTTTAGGTAAAAATTTGATTTATAAGATTTCAATTAATCTTGTTTCTTAACTAATGATCCTTCAAGATTTTTTTTATTTTGTGTCGGTAAGGTATTACCCTGGGGGAATTCAGCACACTCGATTTAGATTGGATATAACACAGCCGTAAAATAATTAGCAGCTCTAATTCTCCCTTAGACATTACATTTTTTTTAAAAGATTTCAAGTATTAGACATTTGGTCACTTCCGTTGGTTTGTAAATTGTTTATCTTTTTATTGAAATTTCAATTAAAGTAAAAAATTTATTAGGAGCCGTCGTTTTTGTTTTGAAGGATCGCGGTTTACACGTACGATGAAAACACAACTCTTTAAGATTATTTAATATAAACACACACGACACAATATGTATAAAAATTTATATATAAAATGTGAGCGATGGAAAGAAATTTAAAAATTATTCATTTTATGTTCACTTTAATATTTTTCTCTGCTGTGTAAGAAATGAGAAGTAATTGATTATTTAAAAGGTATAAATAAGAGAAAATTGAAAATATGTTTTGAGGCTCCATTTCATTTTTGATCAAATCCTTTTGTACATACCTACATATCCGTCCACCTTATTGATTTTTCAATTTGTTTAAATTTTTCGACGTAAAGAATATCATCTCACTCTAGTTCACGTAACCCCGTGTGGGGCATGGGGCGGGGGAACAGTTTCACCCCCTTCGAGACAACGATTGCAAGTGGACCTAAAATTTAAAGTGGATTCCGAACCACTGATATTTTTTCTCTGCAACCCCCGTGGCTTTTCTGTCGTAATCTGTCGACAACAGGATTGGTAGGCCAACACGTTATCATTTACTCCACCGACGACTTAAAGAAAATCATGGTTCTGTAAAATTGTTTGTTGTTTTCACATTCAAATTCTCGTTACAAATGGCTAGTGATTCCTGTAATTCCTTCGAAATATGGGCATGTTCATAAACGCAGGATAATACCGCAGCTGCATGATTTAGTAATTTTGTCTGCTTAGCTGAATTGTACAGCTACTGTGCGAAAATGTGCTTATAAGTAGGTCATATTCAAATGATTAAGTTTATCATTAAAAAGGTAGGCGGGAAACGCAACGGTCTATTTGGTAATTCATAAGTATTCGAATTGAAATAGAAATTTCTGGGGCCCAGGTCGGCTGAGTCGAAAGACATTTTGATCGACTCTTATTTTAACATTACAGAATTTGACTTATGAATTGTAACATCATTTGGATCGACTACGATTTATGCCACCACTCAAGCCAAATTGTGATAATATGGCTAATATGGAGGGCCGGTTCATAAATGCAGTTGCGGATGCTACCAAATTAAGGGAGGAGTAATTTGCTGAATCTTGCAATTGTCTTTCTTCAATTTCTTATAATAACAAATCAATTATTGTATTGTCATAATAATTATAATAATTTACTTATTTGACTTGTACAGAAGATTACAAAATCTTTTTTCGGTGCCAATGAAGTGATAATATATGAGCCATGGAATATTAAAACAAAATCAAAATTATATAATATTAAAGCATAAATAGAATTAAAGTAACAAAATGAAAATAACAATTCAAATCCAAACTTTCATTAAAGACAGAAAATAAAAAATAATAGCAATATCTACGTATAGCCTGGACAAAGTAAGACCTCTCTCCATATTGTGATAGGCATCTTGGAGCCAGAAGCCAAATACCTCTGAGAAAATGTGTTTCATACAAATCTGCAGGACATTTGTTAGATAACAACTTATATAAGAAAAATAGTTGACGACACTTAAGCAATACTCAATGGAAGTTCCAAGTAGTGGTGTAAGGTGATACATGAGAATTTCGGAGAAGTCTGTAAACGTACCGCATAACATTATTATCGTCAAATCGAGTCCAATTTTAGAATTACATTACTGCCGTAGATAAAAAAATGGTAATATAAGCGCTTTTGCTGTTTCATACGCATTTTCAATGATAAAAAATTAAAAGTTATCCGTAATCGTCGTAATCCACCATACATCTTACTCAGCATGTGAGAGACCCGATCACAGCAGCTGAACCTGAGTTGTCGACGTATTCCAGGACACAATGACCTTAGAGGACAGCAGATAGCTCAGACTTCTCAATAGTTTCTATATACGACCAAACGACTCTACTTACCTGGGGCCTAAGGAGGCACACTTAGGCCGAAGAGGCCCATTGTGATCACTGGGGCCTTATTTCTGAATACGATTCGATTTTAATCGATCGTAAATATAGCAAATTTAGAATTTAATGAAATTAAAAGGAGATAGTGTACTTGCGTGAGTCCAATTCTAAATTTCAAGTCAAATAGTCTTCATCAAGATCTTCATGTATATCAGATGTTGCCCTCAAAAGAGCAGCCTCGCAAGTGTGTTTAGATCTAAAACCTGGCTGCCAAGGAACAACAGTCAACTCTCCTCGATAAATTCCATTATCTGCCTATATATAAGTTTTTCCAGTACTTTACCCAAGAATAATGCATGTCAAGGACATAGAAGTAATCCAGCTTTGTTACAGGTGAGTAAATTAAAATTACAATTGCATGAGTTTTATCGCTGTAACTGGTTAATTTGCAATCAAGTGCCATCTAGTTGCAGCTTTAAATCGTCTGTATAAGTTACACTTGCAAAAGCCTATTTCAGCATTTTATTGGCATTACAAAACTTATTAAGGCTTTGACCTCTGAAACATGAAAATATCTTGATAAATACATTTTCACTGCTCTTTTAGTATCCCCTCCAATACATTATCAATAAGTGGAAAAAACTTACTACAGCGATTGATAGTGATTCCGCAAGTATCGTTTATTGCTTAAAAGTATATTTAGTATGTCGCTATAAGTATATTGGCCATTCCGTTAAATACAAGCTTAGTTGCCCAGTAAATGCTCGATCATTACATCTTTAAATTCTCTCAATTTAGCAGAAATTCAAAAACCCTCTTGGTCATGGTCTTAGAGTATATAACTATAAGGAGAGGTCCTAAAGCAGTGATGACCAAACTCACACTTCTTAGCGTGAGGAATGCTTAAAAGCTTTAGAAGCATTTCGTACTGTTTGTTTAATTTAGAACCTTAAAATGTTTGCAAAAGGTTGTTTATCTTAAGATATTGTACAATTGCTTACAAAACTACTTGAATATGAAGATTTTTTAGACTTTTTTATGCTTTAACAATTAAAAAATGCAAAAACAGGAAACCGAATACAGCCAAACAAGTGCATATACGAATTTAAAAGCTCAAAAGCTCACTTGCCTGCGGGCATAGGTTTCGACATCACTGCCCTAAAGCCAAAAAACCTCGGCACTTTTCTTGATGTAGTTGAATCGTTGAGTTGTGTTTGTTTTCGTCATGGCAGTAGTAAAACAGTGACATTTCTAGAGTAGGGCCGACATAAATTGGAAAATAGAGCGTAATCGCATTTTACAATTGCCTCAAGGAATTGCGAATCATTTTCTTTTTTTAGGCGAATCTATATCACAAAATTAAATAAAAACTTTTAAACATTTTAATCACGAATTTAAGTTTTTAGTGTCCCTTTATAAAAGTTAAATCACGAGCCTCTGGGTTAGCTAAGGAGAAGCAAAAAATTCGATCTTAGAAAATGTAAACAAACTAAGAACTCCAAGAGAACTTCACTTTTCTTTTCATTCCGTTGCTGTTCTTAGCGTGTCAATGCACTTATATCAAGCTTAAGAACTAACAAAACATTATTTTAATCAAAAACGATATTTCACGTGTACAACGCCGATTGTTTTCACGACACAAAATCGAGCACTTCATTTCAACAATTTTACTATTAAAGTACACTGTCTACCCTTCAAAAAGTTGAAAGCTATTAGCTTTAAAGTTTTCGAATATATTGCACTAAAATAAAGAGTAAAAAATACTCGGAACTTTATATGGAATTACAAAACAAAATTGTTAAACCATCGGACAATTCACGGTAATAGCTTTGACAGTTCGCAAACTAAGGAGAAGAGCTCTCCGTACTCACCTCGCCTAAAAGAAAAGTGCCGATCACACGTACACGGTTTCACAGGTGAGTGCCTTTCCTGTTGTTATATATTCTAAGGTCATGGTATTAATAATAAATTTCTTTCGATGTAACAGCAAATGCAAATTAATAATAATTTCATTTAGTAGCAAAAAATAACTGCTTTTTTACAACAACAATTCATTCATTCATACCATAACCTCCAACTTTTTGTTAACCACAAACCAATTAATTCTACACTTCATTTGTGTTAATTAGATATTCACTCAGATACCCAGGCAATAATCCATTCTTCATCCATTTTAATGACTCTAACATAACTTTAATAGACATGAATTATTGCAGCGAAGAATTGATCTCCTTCCATTATGTTGAAGTTTGTGTAATCTATCCAACATTCCACTGCCAAGTAAAAATAATAGACGAACAGTGCTGAAAATGAGGTTTTATTATTACATTATAAATCTTGGTCCTCATTACTGAGTACGATTCGATTACGATCAATCGTAAATGTAGAAAGTTTATAATTGAATGAGTTAAAAGGAGATATTGGGCCTATTCATAATCGCAGGTTTGCACTGCAGCTGCATAATTCAGCAATACACTTTGTTCAGCTGAATTGTGCAGATGATGTGCAAACCTGCGTTTATGAATGGGCCCATCGTACTTGCGTGAGTTGCTAGTTTTATATCCATTGCAATCGAATCGTATTCAGTACTAAGGCCCCTTATAAGCCGTAAGCGTTCTTTTTACATATTTTCCCACATGTACAGATGGCGCACGATATATTTACGCTAAATTATTAAAGTCATAAGATTTCAAACTTTTAATCACAGGGAACGTAATAAAAAAAACCGCAAAAGTGCGAGTTGAAGGAACCAAAGCTTTCTCCATATTCCCCACCACCGCACTAATTATGGTATGCATGAGTGCATAAGTGACGAGAACTTTGAAGTTTACTTTTACTTTTTCGTAACCTTGATTCGATTCTAGAATTACACATCATGGCCCCTGATTCTTGTGATAAAGTCAAATTTTTCAATAAAATGAGTTTTTACCTATCAATTATTTCTCACGTTTTATTTCACATATACATAAATGTACTTAAGTTTAAAAAAAGGAAAACTATCTTAAACTAAGGTCTATGTATATTGCTAGGCTGAACCTGAATATAATTACATAGAACTGTCTAAAAACAAACTAAATAAAACCGGGATGAGTGTACGAAATAAAGACAACTGTTCAAAATTATGTCGGTAAATATTTTACATTTTATAATGTCGTTCTAAAATCCCCAACTTGTCGACTAAGTAGGTGGACTGGAGAAATCCTGAAATTTTTAATATTTTTATTGTAGTAACGAGACACTACAATCGATCTTACATTTTAGGACAAAATTACAACTATTTTCATATTAAGTAAAATAACTATATGTAAAGCAAAATAATTACAAGTTTTTTTTTATTTACATTATTACGTAACTATATTTAACGCTTGATACTCGTCATCGTGCATTTCTGTCATCATGAATGTTCCGTCTTGAAGAAGGAGCACCACACGCCGTGTTCCACCTAAACGACAAAGGACAGACATAAATTAAAAATATCAACGAGAAGAGCAAACAATCAATTTACCTGGAGATGGAAGATCAGCTTGAACAACTTCGGCAGGAATATTTGCATCTTGTGAATCACTAGCGTCTCCAGTTGTAATTGTTAAAGCCTGTGTGGCATCAGTGGCACCTTCACTAGTGGTAACCGTTGCATTACCGGATTCATCTTGTTTAATAATAAATTGTGCTTCACCGCCGCTAGCCGCAGCAGCTAAAGCTTCTGCTTGCTGTTCAGGTGACATTTGCGCGACAGCTTCAGCAACCGCATTATCTAATGCCAGTACTCCACCCTCTTCGCCCTCTTCTGCTGCCACATACGCGAATTGTTGTTCACCATCAGCACCTTGAGCTATAAGAATTGTTTGTCCTTCGGCATTTTTGCCTGCAACTTGATATATTGTACCTGGAAATAATACAAAATTTTACTTCATTGCACAACTTGCTTCATATTATATAAGAATAATTACCATCCTCGCCAGTTACAAGAAGTGGAGTTCCGTCCTCGTTGGCAAGTATCTGTTGATGGCCATCTTCTGTAGCTAACGTTAATCCACCACTCAATTCTTCATTAGCTTGTTGCTGTTCAGCAGTTGATAGTGGTTGTGCATGAAAAACTCCTGATTGCGGAGGCTCATCCTTTTTAGGACTTGGCACAGGTGGTTCTCCTTCGGCTTGTCCCAAAACTTTGCCTTACAAATTTATAAGGTTAGACAGTGTTTAAAATAATTTTCAAATGTACTTACCCGTTACTGGACAGAGTGTAAGAGGTCGGGGTGGACTTTGTGGTTCGGGATATTCATCCTCTGCAAGAACCGGATCAATTTGCTCTTGATTTTTATGTGAAGCGCTGATTTGATGTCGCTGATGATGTACTTGTTGTTTCTGTTGCTGACTCTGGGGTGAGTGTGTTATTACTTTTCTCGTCACTTTCAAATCACCAGATTTCGAAAGTTGAATTATTTTCTGCTCTGGAGTGACATTTTTCGATGCTGGTGCGCTCTTAACCACTCGATTGATAATCATCTTTCCTGAACTGGGTGATTGGTTTTGATTAACGTTGGGTGAAAGTGAAGTGCGGTGAATAATTGCTGTTTTTGGTTGACTTTGTACCGTTCGTGTTCCTGATATCGACGTAGGGCTAGCAATTTTTGTAGTAAGGGTTCTTTGAATTGACTGTTGGTGTTGTTGCTGATGTTGCGATACTGTTCCTTTTTCTTTGGGATTCATAACAATTCTATGTGTTTGCACTTGCGATATTTGTGCATGGCCAACTGTATTTGTTGTTGGAGTGCTAGTCTGGCTTGTTCTTTGCGTTATTTGTGTTATTCGTGGAGTTGATGTTGGTGTCCCTGTTGTTAATGTCGTTACCTTCTGTGAACCAGACAACTGTGAAGAACTTGTTATACGGACTATTCCACTTGTAGCATTTTCACCCTTGGAAAGAACGCGAATTTGAGCTTCAGTTTTATGTGAACTCTATAAAAATATGTTTTTACATGTTTTTCGACTTGTACTTGATCCTTATTAACATCAAGGGTTTATTGATTCTAAACTTAACAATTAGAAGTAATAAGACGAACTGAAATTCGTTTTATTAGCTTTTTTAAAAAACAAAACAATAAACAGACATTCAAAACCGAATTAAAACGTTTAAAGAGAGGAAGATTTTCGGAAAAATGAGGAAGCGAACAATATTTTTGCCAATTGTTTCTACTTACTGTGTTCAATTGACCAGTTGCTCCCGTTTTCTTAACTATTCCGGAATTTTGACTGTCTTTTGTGATTACTACTTCGGCGGATGTTTCGTTTGTTGTAGTTCTTATTGAACCATTAACAGCTTTGATTATTGTTGTCTGCGGTTGAACCTAAGAGATGAAAAAATGACATTTGAATTCATTTTGCAAAAATATCAAGTAGAAAATGTGTTATTAGATTTTATGTCAAGTAAAGGAAGCCACTACTAGCATCGGCATACCTTGCATATGAAGAGAATCCACCTCCGACGGAAACTCTGAAGAATATGGTAAGGTATGCAAAGGATACAAACTTAAGGTTAGTCATAGGCTGTGACGCAAACGCACACCATACTGTGTGGGGCAGCACAGACAACAATGACAACAATGGATTTTACCTAGTAAAATCTGAGCTTTTTATTATAAATAGGGGCAGCAATAAGCCAACTTTTATTAATAAAAACAGAAAACAAGTTATAGATATTACACTTGCGAACGGGAGGACTGTTGATGAGATTGAGAATTGGTATGTATCTGACAAGGTATCATTCTCGGACCATAGATGGATACTCTTTGAGCTAATTGGCAATGTCAGAAATAATTCCCTGATTTTTAGAAACCCTAGAATAACAACAGGGAATCGATGATGAGACTGCTAACATTGAAGATGTTATCAGACTCGCATTCGAGGAAGCGTGTCCAAAGAAACGACTGAAAACAGATGGATTAATTCTTCCCTTATGGAAATGAGAAAAAGAACCAGAAAGCTATTCAATAAAGCTAATAAACACCAAGGAGAGGAACTCTGGGAAGAATATGAAACGACACTCAGGCTATTCAAGTCCGAGTTCCGAAAAGCCCAGAGGGGATCATGGAAAGTTTTTACTATCCAAGTTGAAAGCACGGGTGAGGCAGCTAGACTGAGGAAAGTATTATCTAAATCGAAACGCCAACTAGAACTCATCGAAACCTCATCCAATATGAGGGAATCTCTTGAGAGGCTAATTACAAATAGCATCCCGGGGAGTACCCTGGTGGAGGGGGAATCGATGAGGGAAGACGCTACTCCTTGGAGTTCCCAAGTTGAAATGGAAGAGGCTGTGTACTTTAAACAAGGTAAGATGGGCAATAAAATCCTTCAGCCCATATACATCACCGGGAAGAGATGGGATATATCCCATCATGTTACAGAAGGGAGGTAACAAACTATGGAACAAACTCGTCCTACTTTTTAGAGCGTGTCTAAAGTTCAGTTACACTCCTAAATACTGGAAAGTGGCAAAGGTAGTATTTCCACCCAAACCAAACAAGACGGACTATAGCACATCAAAAGCTTATAGACCAATTAGCCTTACATCATTCCTACTGTCTAGAAAGACCCATAGAATGGGAGGTAAGGTAACAGATAGGCATAAACCAACTATCAAGTTGTCAACATGCATATATGAAAGGTAGATCGGTTGATTCCGCCCTACACAGCCTACAAGGAAGTAGCGTTAGGCTGTTTCATTGACATAGAAGGGGCCTTCAACAATGTCAGAATCGATAAGATTCTCAATAGATTGAGGGAGAAGGGGACTGATCACAGTACAATCAAATGGATCAAGTCCATGCTGGAAGACCGAATCATAATTACAAGTTTCGGTAATGAACAACTGACGGCGAGGGTAAATAGAGGAACAAGAAGGAATTCTTTCACCTTTCTTATGGCTGGTAGTGATTGATGAATTGCTTGAAGCCCTATCGGATAAAGGTCTCTTCGTGACTTGTTATGCGGACGACGGAGTTAGAGGTAAATTTGAAGAAAACTTGGGATACATACTTCAAGAAGCAATCGACACGGCAACCTCTTGGGCGCAGGATTGCGGACTGAAGATAAAAGTGATAAGTGCTGCTTCACTAAAAGACATAAATTAAGAAAGATAGTTCCCACGTGCATCGAAAACACTAGATTAACCTGAGACCAAATTTCTGGGTGTGGTGATGGACGGGAAACTAAATTCGGCTAGCCACCTACACGAGAAGAAAAACAAAGCAGTAAGAGCTTTCTGGACGTGTAGAAATGCTATAGGTAAGGTATGGGGACTATCACCCTATATTATAAAATGGAAATGCACATGTGTAATCAGACCCATGATAACACATGGAACGATAGTCTGGTGAAAAGTTATGGAGGTGGGCAAACGGGTCATTCTAAATAAAACTCCACTGGAATTCTACGTTAAACAAGTAGCACTAAACTCGGCTATACGTTTGCGAATGAATAAACTGTGGAAGGTAAGGGGAATGCAAACCCAACATGCCAAGATCGTCCAAGTATGTAATGCAAAGACGATCAAGATATTCTTTGAGGAAGAAGATTGCTGGGACTTCAAAACGGGTAATCCAAATTTGCAGGCAATCTTCAAAACTCAAGTTCCCGACAACAATGGATCAACAATAGGGTGAATCAAGAAAACACTTTAGCGATTTACACAGACGGCTCAAAATGCGAGCGTGGTTGTGGCTTTGGAATACCGCGCGAGTAACTAAACCTGGATTTATGGGGAGGGGTAAACAACTCCTCTTCGGTTCTTCAATGTGAAATCGCAGCGATAGAGATAGGAGCTAAACAGTTAATAGAACGAGGAATTACATCCTCCAGGATCGCAATATGCACAGATAGCCAGGCATCCATCAAATCTTTAATTAACGCCGAGGTAAAATACAAAACGATGTCACCCTAATACACGTGTCGGGGCACTGTGGCATCCGAGCAAATGAAAAAGCAAATGAGCTGGCGCGGTGGGGCGCAAATGAGGACACTCCAATAATGACCAACCTGAGCATACCCATCCATAAAATCAGAAAAGAAATCATGGAATGGGTAACGAGGAGGCAAGAGAAAACTGGGAGGGATCCGACATCGCCAGACATACAAAGGCGGTTTGGGGAACTCTCAATGCACATGAATGTGATAAGATCATTAAGCTTAAAAAAGCCAAAGTGAAACTTCTTGTTGGCCTTGTGATGGACATGCAAGACTAACAGCTCATGCAATAAAAATAGGAAGGGCAAACACCAGTCTATGCAGGGGATGTGGGAAGAATACGAGACCGTATTACACGTTATCGGCCAATGCCAAGCTTTAACGCAAAAAAGATCTAGAATCTTAGGAACATACTACTGTAAAGATTTAGCAGAAGTTAAGAAATCAGGGTATAATCGAATTATCCAATTCTTTACCGAGATAAGTTGGCTCGACAATGGACTTTAAGGTACGTTGCCGAGCAGGGGAGTACAACGGGCCACTAAAGGCCTAAGTGCAAAGAAGACATGCATCTTTCCCCCTCGAAAACCAACCACCCCACCAACCAAGGGAAGTCTTGTTCGAACAAACGAAGAGGAGGCAATTGCTATCATTCAGTTACCAAGAACTTACCGGAGTAATTTTAACATCCATTTTTGAGTCCACTTTAACAGCAATAGCATTGCCATTCTTTAGTCGTTTCACTGCATGTGCTGGAATAGCTTCATCTTCAAAATCTTCCTCCTCGTCCGCGGCTGGATTGTCTTCATAATCGCTGTCTTCATGCTTCCGCTTAGTTCCACTGCTCGAATTTGTTTCTTCATCAGCACACCATTGTTTCACTTGATCAAGTGCTTTCGCTTTTGAATTTCTAGCAGGGCGGCCACCAACAGGACTACCAGGTGTTCCTGTTTGTGATTGTTGCGTTGATTGCTGACTTTGCTGCTGCTGCTGTTGTTGGGCAGCTAAAGCAGCTTGTTTAGCGGCTTGTGCAGCTCTCTGTTCCTTTTGTCGTGCTAATTGTTTTTCAAACGTTTCTAATAGCTGAGGACAACATTCCATATGAGTTTGTGGCTCCCAAGTGTTCTGTTCATGCGGAAAACCTTCCCATTTAACTAAATATTCGTGCATTTTCCGTCGCGGATTGAAACGTTTTGCTATGATTTTTTCCACAGTTTCTTCTTCGAATTCTTGACCACTGGTGTTGGGTATTGTGCGATTTGCTCGACGACTGAAAAAACACAATTTTAATGTTATACATTAATTCAATATTTTACTTCTAATTACTTTACGACTTTGGAGAGGGTTATAGGAGTTGCAGTTATTGCTTTGGCTGTAGGTTGATTAACCGGCGTTCCAATGGTCTTTCTGATCAATTTCACTGGTTCCGATTTAGGGGGCGGATCATCAGGATCAATATCATCCTAAAAGAATTTCAAATTTCTGAAATTATGCCAACAAATATAACAAACGTTTATAGGCCTGTACCTTCTTAATAATTGCTCTCGATTCATTAACTTTGTTAGCAAGTCTACTAGTAGGAGTCGTTGTTTCTGAAAATATAACGTTATTAATAAATTTAAAAACAACATGCGAATAAAACTTACTATTTGAACTGCTATCAACAACTGTTTTTGTAATTTTTACAGGCATCTCCTGTAAACTACCTTGTCCCATCTAAAAATTAATACAATTACATAAGTTAAATTAAAAATCAAAAAATCTCTTTACTCTAGCAAAAGATTGAATTGTTTTTCCTGCAACGACCCACGTTTCTCGTACAGATTCATCCATCTTTATCCATGTCTGATATAGTTTCCATGAATTTGAATTTGATGATGCATCACTGTTGCTTAATTGTGAGGCTTTCCATAAAAGAAATGCCCAAACTTTGGGTTTTGTTTCGCGACAATCACGAAAACTTGAATCTTTGTCACATCCGTCGTCTTTATGATCTTTGAATAGTTCAATAAAATGAAAAACACTGTGACATTTTCCGCAGACTAAAACATCAGTTTGTGACATGTCCATCTGTGCCGCTATAAAATCAAAATAATAATAAATTAAATAATAAACGAATCCAAAAGTATTCTATTTGAAGCCCAGATAGTATGCTAGAAACTTTACCTTTAATAATTCTGGGATGTTTCCCTATATCCGATGGATCTATTTCCTTCCCAACCATTGTGTGGCGAGTATTCTAAAACAAATTAAAAATCTATGAACACAAAACATAATAATTAGTAGACGTAGTAACATATATTTTAAGTAATTCTTTTCGAGAGTAGCATTGAAGGATCTCGTGCAAGAAGACATTTAGAAGAAATAAACCCCAAGGAACACATCGGATAAAACAATCGCGCAAAATATGAAAAAATATGGGCAGAGAAAGAAGTCGCATGAGTTGAAGGCGTTAGTAGAATCCGACCAGGTGAAAGATCATTGTGGTGGACGTTTCACAACCCGCAGGAATAAGAGGAAGAGATATCAAAAAGTTGACTGGTCCATTAATGAGGATGAAGGGAATTTGTTAATTCTGGTCTGTTATACAAATCTAATATATTATTATCCGCTGTTTCTAAATGGCACTGTATAAAGTTACTGTGTACTTTGGCAAGTCTAAAAATAAATTATTCTCAAATTTTCTGAAATTTCAACTAATTAAAATTTTTTAAATTAAAAAATTTGCCTATGAAACATCATTTCACAAAAAAATTGTACCAGCCCTGCCACGGCTTGCGGCTTAGCCAAAGTTAAAAGTACGCCAAAATCCCAAAGAAAAATTTGACGCTGTCAAACGAATGATGTCCACAAACTTGTCCAAAAATTGACAATCCTTGCAAAAATTTGAAATTTGCAAAATCTACAAGATTCACTAAAGAAATAAAGCATGGCTTGGCTTGCCTAATTTTCTATATTCTTCCGAAAATAAGCTTAAACCAACCAAGCTTTTCATGAATGCATCAACTTATGACAGCCTTCTCAGTTTAATTGGAAACAAATCGAAATGCCATTTCGGGATATTATTTAAATTCTTGCCACATATTTGTTGCTATTCTTAAATGTCCAATTCAACAAAAATATTAATTAAATTCTACTTTGAAAGCACCAAAACAAGAAATAAGTGAGAACTTTTTTTGGAAGGAAAGTTAGATTGAAACTTACTTGTTGATATGATTTCTATAGGATTTCAAAGAACACAAACTTTTTTAACACCTTTCCTATTATTCATTTAACACGTTTAATTCATTACCACTATTCAGAAAAAATTAAATTAGTTTTCTTTTCTTGGTTTTTGTCGAGTACAAACAGTTCGCGGCAGAGACGCAAACACAAGTAGAAGTTTTTTTTTATTTTCCACTACAACTTCACGCACTGCATTGAAACTGGAACCAACTTCATCAGTCCCCTCGGAAAAGCACATTCTCCAACCCATTTAAATGAGAGAGAGAGCTTTGGAGAGCTTCGACGGAGCCTACAACAACAACTGCCAGAGTAGGTAGATTAAGTTGGCAACAGTTCAATTTAAACGTTGAATTATTTATGATGTTTTTGCAGCACTATATATTTAAAATGAAATTGGTAGGCAACCGCACGATATATGAAGAGGAGGACTACATGCGCCCAAATGTATTTCCTTCAATAAATGCGAATTTCATTTAAAAAATATTATATAAATAAAATGACGGTTATTATAATTGAAATGCAACCAACTTAATCTACCTAATATTTCAGTTTTTGTTGTAAAGCTCTCCAGATTAAATTTATATTTGTGAATGTGTATGTTTTTTGGGTGGTGAAAATTTAATCAGAAAATGAAATAGATCGAGGTTATGTTGCGAGGGGTTGTTTATTATCAAACTTTATTTGACGTGCATTGGTTTCATTTTGTTTAACCAGAAAATCCAGTGAAACAAGACAATCTTACAGTCAAGTAAACATTAAAATAACATTTATCAGACATGGCTGATGACGATGATCCGAAAGAATATCGGTGGGAGACAGGATATGAAAAAACATGGTACTTTATACAAAAGTTTGCGATTATCCATTTTGATAATTATAGAATTTTAACAATTTAAGGGAAGCACTAAAAGAAGACGATGATGGATTACTGGACAGTGCAATTGCTGATATTATTCAAAAGGCTAAACGAAAGCGTCAAGAACAAAAATCTGGACAAAGTCGTCTGGGGATGATGCGACACCTTTTCGTAATTGTAGATTGCTCTGAATCCATGTCTATCCAGGATTTGAAACCTACGCGTCTTCTGTGTACAGTAAAAGTACTATTGCAAAATAATTTATAATATTTATATAACATATATTCGTCTAGTTATTAGAAATTTTCATTGAAGAATTTTTCGACCAAAATCCAATCTCCCAATTGGGAATTATTGCATTGAAAGGTAAAAGAGCGGAAAAAATTACAGATTTGGCCGGCAGCTGTAAAAAACACGTTAAAGCAGTACAGGGGTAAAAAACTAGACATTTTTACTTTTATTTATTTTACTTGTCTCTTCCTAGGTTGAGTAAACTCAATTTGGTCGGAGAACCTTCTTTACAAAACGGTCTTGAATTAGCAATGAAAACTTTAAAAATAGTTCCACCCCATGCTAGCCGTGAAATTGTGATCATAATGGCAAGTCTAACAACATGCGATCCGGTTGATTTAAATCTTAGCATTGAGGTAGCGTTCGTAATTACGTGATTCATGATCCCTTTACAATAATTTTATCTTATAGGCATTAAAAAATGAAGGAATACGATGCTCGGTTGTTAGTTTATCGGCAGAAATTCGTATTTGTCGTTATCTTACACAAGAAACGGGTGGAAATTATGGAGCAGTTTTAGATGATGCTCATTATCGGGATCAACTCTTGCAGCATGTAGATCCACCGCCAGCAGCTCAAACACAAGAAAATTCCTTAATTAAAATGGGTTTTCCCCATGCACAAACTGAAGAAGGTAAAGATCCTCCATTATCAATGTGCATGTGTCATATTGACAACACTGAAGAGCCAAGTAAGCTCGCATCTGGAGGATATAATTGTCCGCAATGCTTTAGTAAATATTGTGAACTTCCTGTTGAATGTCAATCCTGTGGATTGACTCTAGTTAGTGCACCACATTTGGCAAGATCTTACCATCATTTGTTTCCTGTTCATAACTTTGCAGAATTGGAATATACAGGTCAAGCCGAAATATGCTACGCTTGTCAAAGACTATTTAGTGAATCTGATAAAAATGTCTATCAGTGTCAAGGATGCTCTCAATATTATTGCATTGATTGCGATTTATTTATTCATGATACCTTGCATACATGCTGTGGTTGTACTACTATACCTGGAGTAGCACACAGTATCTATTCCCGGAAACCGATTCATCCTGGTGAAAGATATTAATTTGATATGTGTTTTCGAAATCTCGGTTCTAAACGAGTCGGAAGGTAATATAAATGTTCAGAAACTTGTACAGTAAAACTAGTTTTATAATGAGCAATTTTCTGTATAAAATTAAAATACTTAGGATTGATATTTTCATGTTTGTTTTTGTTTACCTTAATATTTATCTTACTCTATGTTCTTTTACGTTTTTAATTTACTCAGTTTTACTTTTTATGACATTTTTAACATCTTTAGCAGAAGCCTAAGACGAAGCAAGAGTTAGTTTATAGATGGCCGAAGTCTACGATATTTTAATTCTTAACTTACCCAGCGTTCAATGGGTATTCAACGCTGATGACGATGGCTACCTTCCCTTAAGGGGGATTTCTCCCTGGAACATTCAAAAATGACCCTTTTTTATATTTGAATTTCGAAAAAAGCCAACCAAAGTTCAAAAAACGTTGTTTCGAGAAAACGCGTTTAAAGTTTTGCAATGCAATAACACGAAACGAAACGATAACGTAGACAATGCATTTCCGATCGAATTCCGAGAAAGGGCAACTGTATTACAGTTCTGAAAATGATCTTTAAATGTTATAGAAAAGGAAATAAATAGAAGAGTTTGTTTTAACGACTGCATGGATTTAAACGGACCCTGCTCACTCGGCTTGTAAACAGTATAACTCGGAAACGGAACGAAATTTTCAAAAATCGCTTTCAAGGAACATTTTTGGGGATATGTAGAAGAGATTAAACTAAAACAAAATCGAAATTTTGAAACCGATCGAGGAGAAATCCCTCTTAAATTGTCTTACTGCTAAAGATTCTCATTTTCATGACATCTCGCCATCTTGGTTTACACCAAGTGATGTAAAGAACTCTATGGGAAGACATATCTTATCTTTTCTTTTGATTCGAGTAACACTATAGGAGAACCGACTTCTCGTAACTTATCCGCTATCGACAGTTTACATCCGCCCATTTTCTTTCTCTTTTTGCTACGACGGTTCTAGTATTGCTGACCCCAATGTAGATCAGTACGTTCTTGATTTTAAAAGGGCAGACTTCGCTGATATTTCAAACAGGATCCTCTCAATTGATTTCCCATCTCTTTTTTTATGATAGCGATATCGACGATTGCGATTCCGTGTTTTATGATAGGATTTATGTCTGTTTAATTTGTGTGTACCACTCAAATGGTCGAGATCATCCAGTCATTCTCTCCTGTGGTATAATAGAGAACTACGGAGCCTTAAGAATAAAAAAATAAATAGATTATGGAAAACCTACTTACGCTGTAGAAACCTGTCAGCTTATTGTGATTTCGTTTACTGCCATTATAACTTTTTAGCGTTATCATCATTTTTACACGCTGCCTCCAATGCTTTGCCTATTATATCTCGTGATATTATCATGGACGGTATCAAGGAACTTAAACTGGACTTTTCTTTTGGTCCTGAGATCCTTTTCTGACGCCTTACTCACTCCACTGGAACTCATCATCAACAAATGGAAGAGCTTATTTATAATTCCTGTTTATAAAAAGGGGCATATAAACTTAATAACAAATTATAGCCCAATCGCGAAGATTTCCTGCTTACCCAATTTATTCGAATTTTTTATATGTTGGTTAGTGTAAGGAGTTAATCTCATTTAATCAACATGTCTTTCTGCCTGGTAGATCGACGACAACTAACCTGCTTGAATTTACATCCCACACAATCTCTGCCTTCCAACAAGGTCTGACTGCGTCTACACCGACTTTAGCAAGGCATTTGATAAGCTTCCTTACTCTGTGATTCTGCTTAAACTTTTGGGTTTTCCGTCTTTATTGCTCGACTGGATCTGCTCTTACTAAAAAGATAGGACATACCGAATATCTTTCCGTAATACTTTATCTATAGTCGTTAGGGCTTCATCTGACGTAACGCAGGGTAGTCATCTGGGGCCGCTGTTGTTTATTTTTGCCATTGACGATATTGTCCCTCTGATTAAGCACTCCAAAGTTTTTATCTACGCCGACGATATGAAGATTTTCTCATGCGTTAGTAACAGTTTTGATTCTTCCTGCATTCGAGATGATTTAAATACCTTCAAAAACTGGTGTGGATCTTATGGCCTGCAGCTTAGCTTGGATAAATGTGAGGTTGTGTCATTCTCTTGAAACCAAAATCAGCTGGTCTTTGAATATACGGAAACTAAGATCTGTCGCGTGCAGTCCGTTACCGACCTTGGTCTAAGGCTTGACCGTAAACTTAACTTAAATCTTCAAATTAACTACATTGCTTCTGAGAGTAATTCAGTTCTGGGTTATGTAAAGCGGTGGTCAATGATCGGAAGACCTTAATTCACTTATTCTTTTCTTTGGTCAGGCCAATTCTCGAGTATGCATCTCAGGATGCTGTTCATTCTAGACTCATTGAGTCGGTACAGCGGAACTTTGTTAGGTTCGCACAAAGAGACCTGTGGAATGATCCACTTAGGCTTCCTCCTTATGTGGATCGCCTCCGATTGGAAGAACGACGCAGAGTTGCAGACCTAGTCGTTATTCACCAGCTTTTGAACTCGAACATAGATTCTTGCACTATCGCAGGTATGGTTTCTTATAGGGATACCCCGTATAGCTTAAGGAGATTCCCTTTACTGCATGTTGTTAACTCTCGGTTTAACTATAAATCGCATGTGTAGAGCCGTGAATATGTGTCATGTTTTTGACCTGACTCTTACTAAGGATTTGCTGTAACGTTCTTTGTTATCAGTGCACGCCTGATTATTGCGTGTGGGCGTGTTTTAGTTTTTGTTTACTAATGTTGTTTTGCATGTTGGTGTGGGAGATTCACGTTTGCGGATGACGTATTGTTATATGCAGTGGGTGAAAATGGTCTTGCGTGTGAGCAAATAACAATGGAAGAAGGATATATGTACAAATCAGTGGTTAAATATTAACAAGCTCAAATACCTGGTTATGAACACTAGATTTGTTGTGAATATTGATACTATAACAGAATTTAATGTATGATCACTTTAGGTACCTAGGCGTAGATAGGGGCAATATCAGTCTTTTAAGTGGCTCGAACGTCCGAGTCACTTAAAGGATTCGTTCAATCGGACTCATTCTTTCAGCCAACAGATCTAATAACGAAATTGGTTTCCGTCGGCCATCCGGAAGAAGTTGAACAATAGTCTGTTCAACGGGTTCCTCCGCCTCTCTCCCAGCCATTATATTTTCTGTTTTTCCTTAAATCATGGCCAATACTTGCTGAACTTATCCGCTCCGAATTGCTTTCAGCGAATGCCTTTTCTCTCTCTCTCTCTCTCTCTCTCTCTCTCTCTCTCTCTCTTAAACCACCGGTATTACTTTGCAATCCGCAGTGGCCTTTTTTCGTAATCTGTTGTCAACAGAAAACACCGAACCTGGAACTTCCGGGATGAAAGGCCGACATATTATGACTTACTTCGCTGACGACACATCGGTTGTGAAACTTGATTTAAGATTGTTCGAATCAACAAGTTTTATTTTAAAATATTGTCACTAATGCTTTGTAACATATATTTGAAATTATTTACGAGCGAAGCATAGTGAGGTCATCAGCTATTTACCGTAAAGTTATAGTCATAGGGGACAACCCTATGAATGTCCAGCAGCCAAAGTTGTGTTGTGATTTTATTTTGTTTAATTTAATAAATTTTTTGTTTGCTTTTTATCGTGATTTACTTTTTTTAATATCTCAGGCAGTCACAATATCAATCTATCAGTTTTTTTCTTTTGCCCTTGTGGCTATGTAAAATCTTAATCTAACTTAACCTACTAAAAAGGTCGAAAGGGCTGGCAACCACAGGGACCTAATGCGTTAGCTGGCCCCAGAAACTGAGTCTGTTGCCCGACGAGAAGCACAGGCAGGTTTATATAGGCACATCTATGACTCTCCTAGGAATCAGTGCAACAACCTTTCGGCCGAAGCATCTAAGAGAGCCATAGTTACTCCCGCGACCTGCGACAATCCAGAGGAGGCAATGCGGTCAACGCAGGCAGGAATGTGTTGCGGAGAAGTCGTAATAGATGCGAGCAGAAAATCATCGTCATCGAAGCGTTCCCAACTCACAGCAGGCATTTAGAAGTTACCCAAACGCAGCAAGTCGTCCGATGAAAGCAGGAGATCAGCAATCTGGTCGACGCAAACAGCTAACTGCTCGTAGATGTCAGGGGAGCCACAAAACAATCACCACCTCCATTGTCACCAATCACACAGGGCAAGTCATGGCGTATAGCGCACGAAACACCACCACCAACAGGGTCGTCCAAAGTGGAGAGATGACGGTCACGGTGGAAAACCAAGTAGTTGGGGCCAAACAGCTCGAGGTCAGCAATCCTCCCACAACATAGACAACGTCAAAACAAGATTCGGACGTACATTTGTACATTTCCATTGTGAGATCAATCCTTACTTACAGAACAACCTCAACAACTAAAACTGAAAGAGCTGCCAACTGCCGCATTGGAGACCATGCTCCACCGTCTATCACTTGACGTCTATTGTAAAAGTATAGCTCCTCGCAGCGCCATAAGACTGAAAGAGTCTAAATGTTGGAAAAGTTCTGATCACAGCCCTAACAGTATACTAAGGGTATATCCTTAAGACCGTCTGCAGGTGAACACCGACTACAATATTTCTATACTTAGCTTTGGGAAGTATTCTCGACCAAAATTTCAGATAGAGCGGAGAGGGTGAGGATGGTGGTGTCGAAAGTGGAGGACGGGGTAGTAGCCGGAGTGTACTCAGATTGATCAAACATACGTAGTCAGTATCGATTGCCGGACTACTGAAGTGTGTGAGATATTGGCCATAGAGGGAGCGGTAAGGATGTTATTATTACAACCAAATCTACTTAATGGCAGCGGCAATAAATGCGCAGGACTCAAAAGTAATACGGTCATAACTGGTACGTAGGTGTCATAATAGTCTCCAGAACTTAGGAGCTATGCACAAGGTAACTCTCTGCTGGATCCCGGGTCAAAGTGGGATACATACAGGTCGATCGGCTCGTCTCTAGAGTCGATGAAAAGAGAAGTTGACCTTAAGGCTACTCAACTTGCTAACGAAAGATGGAGCTATTTGGGACATTAAGAAAACGGCTTCCCTGCTAAAGAGATGCCGCACCGACCTCCATAATATTGTGGCAGTCATTACTGGCCACTGTCTCTTCGGAAGTCACACAGAACACTTACGCATTCCCACCAACGATTTTTGTAGAATTTGTATGGACGAGGAAGAAGTGCAAAGCGGCCATTACTCTGCGATTGCATGGTCCTGGACAGAATAAGGTACAAAGCATTAGGCGTGTACTTCATCAGTGGACTGGACGAGGTTGCTAACATAGGGCTAATGCAGCTTCTCCGGTTTATTGATAGTTGTGGCTGGTTCTAAATAAACTCTTTACTGACATTTAGGTGTGGTTCCGCGGATGTGGTAACACAACGGACCTTTCTTAGGTCTATGTGAGGCTGATCGACTTTCGATGGCCACCACCCTAACCTAATCTAACCTAAAATTAAGTCGTGCCCAAGAGAAGGCAAGTCGCTTTCATTATGATTAACATATGATACACAGCTCCTTGGTTGGTTGGTTCTCGAGGGGAGGAAAGATGTGTGTCTTCCATGCACTGAGGCCTATAGTGACCCGTTGTGCGCCCCCTGCTCGGAAACGTATCCTAAAGTCCACTGTCGAGCCAACTGATCCCCGTAACGAATTGGATAATTCGATTATAACTTGATTTCTTAACTTCTGGTAAATCTTCGCAGTAGATCTTTCTAGATCTTTTTTGCGTTAGGGCTGGGCATTGGCCGCCGAGAACGTGTAATACGGTCTCGTATTCTTGCCCTTCCTATTTTTATGGCATGAGCTCTTAGTCTTGCATGTCATGTTACAAGGCCATCAAAAAGTTTCAGTTTGGCTTTGTTAAGCTTAATGATCTTTTCACATTCACGTGCATTGAGAGTTCCCCAAAACGCCTTTGTATGTCTGGCGATGTTGGATCCCTCCCAGTTTTCTTTGTGCCTCCTCGTTACCCATTCCATGATTTCTTTTCTGATTTCCTGGATGGGCATGCTCAGGTTGAGCATTATTGGAGTGTCCTCATTTGCGCCCCACCGCGGCAGCTCATTTGCTTTTTCATTTCCTCGTATGCCACAGTGCCCCGGCACGTATATTAGGGTGACATCGTTTTGTCTCCCTAGCTGCGTTAAGGTCTGTTTAGATCCCTCTATCGTTTTAAATTTTACCTCGGCATTAGTTAGAGATTTGATGGACGCCTGGCTATCCGTGCATATTGCAATCCTAGAGGATCTTACTCCTCGTTCTATTAGCTGTTAACTCCTATCTCTATCGCTGCGATTTCACATTGAAAAACCGAGGAGGAGTCGTTTACCCCTCCCCATAACTCCAGGTTAAGTTCCTCGCACAAAACCACAGCCACGCTCGCATTTTGAGCCGTCTGTGTAAATCGCTAAAGTGTTTTCTTGGATCACCCCATTGTTGATCGATTCACTTTTAGTCGGGAATTGCGTTTTGAACATTGCCTCTAAATTTGGGTTATCTGTCCCAGCAATCTTCTTCCTCAAACAGTCTCTTGATCGTATTACCATTACATACTCGGTCGATCTTTTCATGTTTTGTTTGCATTCCCGTTTTCTTCCACAGTTTATTCATACGTAAACGTATAGCAGAGTTGAGTGCCACTTGCTTAACGTAGAATTCTATTGGAGTAATGTTTAGAATGACCTCCAAGGCCCTTGTCGGTGTTGACCTGGTAGCCCCCTTTATGCCTAGACAGCACATACGTTGGGCCTGGTCCATAATCTTCTGGTTTCTGCCCACCTCTATCGCCTTCCACCAGACTATCGCTCCGTGCATTATCATGGGTCTGATTACACATGTGTATATCCATTTTATAGTCCCCATACTTTACCTATAGCATTTCTACACGTCCAGAAAGCTCTTACCGCTTTGTTTCTCTTCTCGTGTAGGTGCCTTGCCCAATTTAAGTTCCCGTCCATCAGCACACCCAGAAATTTGACCTCATTCTTTAAGGTTAATCTCGTGTTTCCGATGCAGGGGAGAACTATCTTTCTTAATTTGTGTTTTCTGATAAAGCAGCAGAGTTCCGTTTTATTTGGGTTTATCTTCAGTCCACCATGCTGTGCCCAAGACGTTGCCATGTCGATTGCTTCTTGAATTGAGTATCCCAAATTTTCTTCAAACTTACCTCTGACTACTATCGCTAGATCGTCCGCATAACATGTTAAGTGGAGACCTTTCTCTGATAGGGTTTCCAGTACTTCGTCAATCACTATCAGCCACAGGAATGGTGAAAGAATCCCTCCTTGTAGAGTTCCTCTATTTACCCGCGCCGTCAGTTGCTCATTTCCGAAACTTGTAATTATAATTCGGTCTTCCAGCATGGACTTGATCCACTTGATTATACTGTGATCTGTCTCCTTTTCTCTCAACCCGCAAAGAATCTTATCGATTCTGACGTTGTTGAAGGCCCCTACTATATCAATGAAGCAGCTTAACGCTACTTCTTTGTACATCAATGCCTTTTCCACTTGATGTACTAGGCTATGTAGAGCGGAATCAACCGATCTACCTTTTATATATGCATGTTGACAACTTGATAGGTGGTTTATGCCTATCTGTTTCCTTACCTCCCATTCTATGAGTCTTTCTAGACTTTTCAGTAGGAATGATGTAAGGCTAATTGGTCTATAAGCATTTGATGTGCTATAGTCCGTCTTATTTGGTTTGGGTAGAAATACTACCTTTGCCACTTTCAAGTTTTTAGGAGTGTAACTGAACTTTAGACACGCTCTAAAAAGTAGGGTGAGTCTGTTCAATAGTTTGTTACCTCCGCTCTATAGCATGATGGGATATATCCCATCCCTTCCCGGTGATTTATATGGGCTGAAGGATTTTATTGCCCATCTTACCGTGTCTAAAGTATGCTTGCTCCTCTTCCATCCCACTTGGGATCTGCAAGGGGTAGCTTCTTCCCTCATCGATTCCCCCTCCACCAGAGTACTCCGGTTCTCCCGGGAAGCTATTTGTAATCAGCTTCTCAAGAGATTCCCTCATGATGAGTTTTCGATAAGTTCTAACTGGCTTCTCGTTTTAGACAATATTTTCTTCAGTCTAGCTGCCTCACCCGTGCTTTCAATTTGGCTAGTAAAAACTTTCCATGATTCCCTCTGGGGTTTTCGGCACTCGGACTTGAATTGCCTAAGTGCCGTTTTGTATTCTTCCCAGAGATCCTCTTTTTGGTGTTTATTAGCTTTATTGAATAGCGTTCTTTTCCTCATTTCCATGAGAGAAGAATTCATCGACTCTGTTTCCATTTTATTTTCAGTCGTTTCTTTGGACACGCTTCCTCGAATGCGAGTCTGATAACACCTTCAATGTTTGCAGTCTCATCATCGATTCCCTGTGTTGATTCCAAAGGAACATTTCGTATACACAAATTTGGGTTTAAAACCTCCCTATATTTATCCCAGTTTGTTATTCTGGGGTTTCTAAAAATCAGGGGATTATTTCTGACATTGCCACTCAGCTCAAAAAGTATTCATCGATGGTCCGAGAATGATACCTCGTCAGATACGTACCAATTCTCAATCTCACCAACAGTCCTTCCGTTCGCAAGTGTAATGTCTATAACTTGTTTTCTGTTTTTATTAATAAAAGTTGGCTTATTGCCCCTATTTCCAATAAAAAGTTCTGATTTTACTATGTAGATATTCAAGTAAAGACTTACCCCTGTCATTTTCGTCTGTGCCGCCCCACACAGTATGATGTGCGTTTGCGTCACAGCCTATGACTAACCTTAAATTTGTTTCCTTTGCATACCTTACCATATTTTTCAGAGTCTCCGTGGGAGGTGGATTCTCTTCGTATGGAAGGTATGCCGATGCTAGCAGTAGCTTCGTCTGGTCTCGTCCTTTGCCGGAATAGAAATAGCGTGTATCTCTTTTTTAACAATTATGCAAGCCCTTGGCCTACCTTTGTTCAGGGTATAAAATCAATTAAACTCTTTTGAGTTCAAGTTTGTGACTTTTCCCTCAAAAGTGGATGGTTCCTGGATCAGTGCGTTCTTTTATAAGAAAAACCACTTCTGCTCTAAACTCAAAATAATTTATTTTTCACAAACTAAACTTTTCCCGTCTAATCTCCACAGTAGACTAACCACCAAGATACCTGCACTCTGTTCTTTTGGCTCTCGTCTGTAATCCTTCTTGGAATCCCTTCGTCGTCGTCGGGTACCGCCATAAACTAATAAATTTCTTAGTTCAGTTTTCAGAGTGCAGACATCCTACGATCAGTCTTTAATTACCCAAAAGGAGACTGTCGCCATAAGGGCCATTAAAATAAAAAGTGTTAGGTAAAATGAGCATTAAATACTAAACATATTTATTGTTCGGAATTTTCCTTGGATAATTTCGCCGCTGCTTACACTTTACATTCTTTTTCACCATCATCTCGGCTATTGCGGCCGTAGCCACACTACTCCTGTGTAGGTTGGCTTGGACCAACCACGTCTTGATGACGGTTCCATCTTTTTTGGGGTGGAATTCCTGGGTTCCTCCACTTCAATTATCTCTAGGATCTCTTCCTGACTGGGGAACCTTACATTCCGATTTATCGGTATCATCGTTTGATTTTGGTCATCCATCTCTTGTGAGATATCCGACAAACCCCCCGATGTCACCTCCTCTAAATCTTCCGGTTTCCCGAGTTAGTATAGCGATCCTATTGATCCCAACTCGCTTTCCACGTCCATGTCGGCGACCTTTTCGTAGAGCGACCCTAGGTCCTCTTCTTTAGCCGCTATGTATGTATCTACTCGGCTGTGGTTGACCCCTTCCAGCTGCCGCTTTATGTGGGTTTCCCTTTGCCTCTTCCTTCTGAGATTTCGGAAGGGTACATTTTATTTTCCTGTTTAAGTAGAAAATTTTACCCTCCGTCTTCTCCAATGCTTTTAGTGGTTTTTCTCCTACACCTAGTTGGAGCGACTGACCCATCTTCTCTCTGACTTCCCGCTTGATTAGCTTCTACTTGGAAGTTTCGATCTCCATATCCCGGTTTAACCTGTCCATGAAACCCAAAATCTCCCTCGTTTCCCTAAACTCATTCGGGAGTCAGACTGAAATTCTTTTTAATCTGGGCACGTCATTTTTCCCAACCACTTCAAGGTTGGCGCCGGCCCATAGTTCCTTGTTTTCAATAACTTTTAACTTGATGTACTCCAGCGTACTCATGTCCACACAGGTTACCCTGAAGAGTCCAATTAGTTAATAATTTGTTTTAATTATTAACTTAGGAGGGCTGTGTGTCTAGGGTATCATATAATTAATGATTTAAGTTGCTTTTCGATATCTTATCATTACCAGCATTGTTCTAATACAATTGTTTTTTTTATATATATGATGTTGCCAAAGCTCAGGGGATGCCCTATGATGCTAAAGCACGGCCTTGGCAGGAAAGGAATTAAGGATGAGGGAAATGGGTTAGTTTGTTTAAGTCCTTGCAACAAATGTTATCTTTAGCATTAATTTGGAAATTTATTCATACAAGAAGAGATGCTTAAGTGCACAACTTACCTTATTACACGAAAATTCCTAGAAAAAATATTTTTGTCTTCTTTTCATACATCTCACTTCTCTTTGGTAAATTCCCTCGATCTTTTTTTCTGGTTATACGATTGTATCTCACTGGGAATCCCCTCTGGAGGCACAAGTAAATTTGAATGTAATGGACTAGAAAGTTTAATCTCTTGCCCAAATGAACAACATTCCAATTAATGAACAAATTCTAACAAATTTATTTCTGAAGTGACAATTTATGGGAGCTGTAATAGATACGGTCTCCATCTAATAAATCTAATGTTGTTTTCTATTTATCATTATATTAACAAAATAGTAAACAAACATCAATGAAAACAGCTTTTTCGAGCTCCCCCTCAATTGCAGAGAACATGTTCCATGTATAGATCTCAATTACTTTATATGACAATGACATGATCACCGACAGCAATTTGCGGGTGCAAAACCACCTGCTTAAAAGCATTCTCACCGTGTTCCAAAGGTTTCAGATAAACTTTAAGTTTAGTCGCGCTAACAGGTCTCAAAACTGGCATCCGTTTTTTTATCTGCTGGTGCACAACAACCTGTACTTTGTGGGGAGGTTGAAAATTATAATTCAAAATTATAAGTATCGCTCACAATCAGATACTCTTCAGCCATCGACTAAGGCAGCAATTTTTGATCGTTTTTAAAAACTGGAATTCTTTTTTGTGGTATCGACGGTTTTACCGCGGCAAAAGTTGTCTCGCGATTTTTCTGCTTAATTTGGCACAGTGATCTTCGAAATTGGGTGCAAGTTTTCTTATTCTGAAGCAAGAAGAATTTCTAATGTACAAGATCGGTGTGATCCACTGTGAGATTTAATTGCTTTTGAGATTAATTAGTGCAGTGAATTTTGTGCTACAAAGACGTGCTAAAACGGATATTAACATTTTCTGTACAGATTGTTTCTTCTTAACTAACGCGGTAAGTGATTCGACGATGCATTACAATTATTAGATAATTCTTCAAGTGGAAAATTGCTTTGTAAAGTGGTATTAGTTGTAATTATTGTGTGAAATTTTAATTTCAAGGTCACGTCTTTCATTTTTAAATAGCTGGTTAGAAGTGTTACAATATCGTTGAATATTTTATTCCAAATTAGTATGAAGAACTTGTAATTAATCATGAATATTAGTCAAAATCAGATTCATTGCCTTACGATTTGCCCTTAGAGGCTGCTTCAATGTTTTCTAGTGAATTTCTAATTAAGCTTTTTGTTAAAAAACCAAATTATTTTAATTGGCTTCTTTAAGATTACCCATATAATTTTTAATGTTCATATTAACCCTAAACGATTTTAAAGGTGTAAAAATTTTACTAGTTTACCGCAGTACTGAAGCTTAATTGAACACACATACACCCACTATGTGGACATGTTGATGTATTTGAAAATAGGTTCTCTTCAAATAAGTATTGCAAATTAAAGCCTTTCAAAAGTTGAACAACAGCAAATACGGCACAATAACTATTTTACAAAAACGCAACCCAGTTGCAAAGACATCTATTACCTAATTTGTTTTCGGAAGTAGTTCCTTGGTAAGGGGAGGTGAGTCTACCTTAAATTACCACTCACCGTAAAAGACGTATTACTTTTACATGGCAATAGCATTTCAGGTAATTAATAGTTCCTTACCTTTTACATTACCTGGACGAAGTTCATGTATGTATCTGCTTGCACTGCGTGTAGTTCTCCTTTCCCCTATTCTCTGGAAAATTTTAATTTATACTCAAGTTGTAAACACAATACAATCGTACATTACTTTAACGATAAAGTAATGAGTTTCGTAATTAATTATTTTAAATACTTCTGTTATTTGTAATTTTGCTGTGTGATTAACGAACTATTGAGATAATCGGATAATATCTTATAAATTCGTAACTGGGAAAGTACGGGAACACGCACATGTATACTTTAAATTAATTGTATGAAGTCAAATCGTGAATTCTCACGAGGAAAACCACGGTGGTTTTAGCATGAGTCTAATGCGATTTTCATGCTCAATCAACTCGCGCGCATCAGCTGTCTGCGCTGGTATATTTTGTATATTCAAATGAATAAGTAACTCAAAGTATGAACGCGTAATAAATTGCTAAATGCTCTTTTCTCAATTATTATTGTTTAATAGTAAACATGGTAATTAATTAAAAATAATTTAGTATGGCATCATAAAATAATAATATAAATCTGAGATGTGACTGGTCCGATTGTGCCAGTTAGAGGAATTTTCATAGTCCATCTGTATAGATATAACAGATGGACTATGAAAATAGTTCAATACTCGAGGGAAGGTTCAATTTCTATCTGGACGTTAAAAGAAATGTATTTTTTATTTATTTATTTATTTAACAACAGCTTCGCCAAAACTGGCTACTAAGAAAATTACAAATGAACCAAGAAGACTACAAAATTAATACAAATCATTAAACTAATTTATTCAATAAGTATTCTCAGATGGCACTTCAGTTGTCGCCTAGAACATCCCAGCTCGATATAGGCGGCGTAGTCATTGTAGAGGCGGGACATAGAAGTGATAGGCTCGTGCATGCCGTAGAGCGTACGATGAAAAGGAACATGCAGAAAGTTGAAATTCCTAAGGGACCGGGTGGGAATGGAAATGCTTGTATCACTCAGCAGTTCGGAGGAGTTGATCGTCCCCAGCAATAAATCATGCATAAAAGTGATCTTATATATTCGGCGTCTCTTTACAAGCGAATCAAGAGAAATCAGTCCAAGCCTAGCATGATATGATGGGAAGGATAAAGGATCACGCCAAGGAAGGTCGCGGAGAGCGAACCTAAGAAATCAACGCTAAACAGCCTCAATCCGGTTGATGTGGACAGCGAAATAGGGATCCCAAACCGGGCAAGCGTATTCCTGAATGGGTCTAACGAATGTGCAAAAGAGGAGCCTAGTTAGATAGGGATCGTCAAGCTCTTTGGACCACCTTTTCCCAAATGGGTGGTAAGATCTTCTGGTATCCTATCAAAATCGTATGGAATAATTTTACCAATTCTTTAATTCCATCATTTCTTAATAATGAGAATGTGTACTGGTTCATTAAATAAAGCTAACCTGACTGCTGCTAATTTTGTTGCTTCTTCCTACTTGCCGCATCCCAGAAGCGTTTATCTCTTTTCCAGTGCATTATATTAGAAGGCAAAAGCTGCTACACTTTCGTGCACGGGAGATTTTTAAGGTACTCTCTAAACTCGACGTATCCAAAGCTACTAAATCTAATGCCGCATCTTGGTTTTGGCTTTGCGCCAAATGTTGCCTGTGTGATGTCACACATTAACACTAAGTTTATGAAATGAAAAATAGTTTAAAAAAAAAGTTAAACCGACTTCACAAAAAGCGCAAAAAAACAGAAAATAATTTTTTTATATCTATTACGACATTTTGAAGTCGGTGTAAATTGAACAAACAAAACAACTATCCAACCACAATTGCAGATAATACATAAAACTACCTGAACGTTTCAGCCCAGGCGATCATAAGGAAGGACGATTGAATACTTTTGTTGTAGTTGTTTGGTTTGTTTGATTTGCACCAACTTCAAAATGTCGTAATAGATCTAAAATTAAAAAGTTTTTTTTAAAAACTATTTTATTTTTCACTTTTTACCCCTACCCCCATCCCACATTTTTTTTCTCGTGGTATCTATCAGGGAACATACTCTACCCAACAGAAAAAGAATTATCGAAATCGGTCTACGCGTTACGAAGTTAGACTACCACTCCCCCAACCCAACCTTAGGACCAAATTATTGTCCTATTAGCAATGAAGGATCGCACTCTATACAACAGCAAAAGAACCATCAAAATCGGTCCACGCATTACAAAGTTAGGTCCCTCCCCTTCCCCCCCCCCCAATTATTTTTTCTCGTGGTATCAACCAGGGAACAAACTCTACCCAACAGAAAAAGAATTATCAAAATCGGTCTACGCGTTACAAAGTTAGACTACCCCTCCCCTCTCCTCCATCCGAGGCTAAATTGTTTTCTCCTATTAGCAATGGGGGATCATGCTCTGTACAATTAAAAAAGAACCATCCAAATCGGTCTACGCGTTAACAAGTTAGGTTTCACCCCACCAACAATTTTTAAGACACGGTTCCAATCGGTGAAATTTATAAATTTTTTTTTTTATAGGATGTGGCCAAATCCTAGGGAAGAACCCTTCGATGCGTTAGCATGGTTTTGGTGGGAAGCGAATTAGGTTACGGGAAGTGAGGAAAGTCTTGTTTTTGCATTGCTGCGAGCTAGACAACAGCCCAGAGACGGAGTGGATTATTTTAATTTTTAATGAAAGCTCACGGGGAGACCTGGTCTCGAACCCGGGATCCATGGAATGGTGGTCGTGCGGCTCAACGAATTGATCCAACTCCGTCTCCCCAACAAAAAAATAATCTTCAAAATCGGTCAACGCGTTACGAAGTTATGCCCTGTCAGACATAAAAAAAAAATACACGTCGAACTTAGAACCTCTTTGTTTTGGGGAAGTCGGTTAAAAAGAAAATAACCATTTTAGTAACGATTGCCAATACGGCTTCCATGCTGGCCGTTCAATCGTCAATCTCGGTCCGGTCACGCTCTCGGCGAGATAAAAAAAAGGAATTTTAGTGGGAAAATGGGGAGCGAGGACAAGTGATATATATTTTTATATATAGGCATTTTCTTCTTATTCCCCCTGTCCGACTAGGTAACAAAAGCTCTTCTTCGCTATCGGGGATAAAACGCAAAAACGAAATAATGTAGGAAGACGCGGCTGAGGAAGGTAATGTATATTTATGCTTCCCATAAATCATATTATTGACCCTTTTCGGAGCGACATAAAAGTTGAAACAACAACAACTAAAAAAAATTGTGCATAATTAAATAATAAAAATTAACATCTCGTCCCCACTCTCGCTATTTCAATCTCGCTCTCGTAATCGTAATTGTCAGGCCATTTAATCCTCGTAATAATAAACAAAGTTACATCTAATACCTACAAAATCGATGTAGGTGTACCTCAGGGTTCAGTTCTTTCAACATCTTTATGTCTTCGTTTTAATAATGGCTTTAATTAATTTATTAGTAACTTATGATCGTTACGCAACGACATTCCTACGGCCCTTATAGCTTTATGACACCCCCCCCCCCCTTTCCACCTATACCCGCATGGTCAAATGTTGATGGAGTTTCAAACGAGATGTACGTCGTCACCTTCATCATTCAACCGCTTAATCCTTTTCTCTTACCCTTAATTTCTTTCTTATCAAGGCTGTGCTGTAATGTCAAAGCGGTGTTGGCGAATATTCCGCTTGGGACCGTTTAGAAGGCTATGTTCTAACACTTTCTGTCAACGGCAGACTTCGCGCCATATCTAGGATATATAGATATTACCATGCTTGAACAAAATAAGATTGAAAGAACTCCTAAATAAAACCCTACGGGAAATCGTCAGAGTGACCGCAGTAAACACGGGTAGTAGGCAATCCGGGTCAATGCGACAAGGCTTGTTATGCCTTTCAACGTACAATAAAATTCTTTTTTACTTAGTGTGCGAATGTCCGGCACTCGTTAGGGCAAGATATCGGGCACTTGGCAGCCTCTGTTTCAGTGAGTTAAGGGAGGTCTCAGGGAGAAAAATTGAAGAAGTCTTCCGCTTTATAAATGCTCTAATAGCCTCTTCTTGATCGCTTACCCTAAGGCATATACCCCATATTTTCAAGCAATCGAGTCACGAGCTTCAAAACTGCACTTGCGTGTTAATCGAGCCTTCACCGCTAAGCCAACCACTCTAACTAACTGACTAATTAAGCTTGATAGCTTTCTCTGAACTTTGTGAAATACATTCAGTGTTGTGCGTCCTTGCTCCAATAAGACAGCTTTAGTCAAGTCTGAACTTGATGAGGGATTTATAGTTCAGTGTTAAGTCAGATTAAGTAGAATATTTTTTACATGTTTGTAGGATCCTCAAGCATACCATCAAATTTTTAGCGTTGAAGAAGATATAATAAGTCCAGGTAAGATTGCTGGATTGCTATGTAGGGTGAACGGAGTGTCTCATTTACGACATTACATATGACATAATTCTTCAATATAGTATAGTATAGTAGAAATGTCAGTGCTTAATGATTCAAACATACCTACACGATTGATTTTCGATAAAAAAGGAAAGGAAAAAACTTGGCAAAAGGACTGAACCCTATGATACGGCACCATTTATTTCGTAGGATTCAGATGTAGCTCTGTCTATTATTACATTGTTTAAGGGGCGTGGAAAGAAACTTTCAATCCATTTAAGAAGGTCAAGGTCTGAATCAAATGCTTAAGGTTTGGCTAAAAGAACAATATACAAGACACTATTAAAGGATTTTCAAATATTTAAAGCCGCAGCCTCGAACTTATTCTATGAAGACAATAGTTCTGTTAGTAAATTTTTAGTTCAGCGGTCACTTCGAAAACTGTACTGTCGGTGACTTACAAGATAAGACCTTAAAAAGGACTGGAATGTATGTTATTAGCCTGTTATATGAGAGGTTGCTTGCTTCTTGTGTTTTACTTCCTTGTTGAATATGAGTCAGTTTCTGTGCAGAGGGAAAAATTCCTATTATATGTACGACAAAAGAAGGGGTGAGAAACCATTTGGTCCCAGTAGCTTTGGATACATTGAGTTTGGCAAGTATTTAAAAACGTTCGTTCGTGAAAAAGTGTAGTGATTTTTGCCGGCTACGATGAAGGAGGAAGGTAAAACTTAGCAACAAATTAAGTAGCAAATAGGTAGGCTTTGTCCAATTAACCAATACGTGCATTCTCATTATAGATGGTATAGATAAAAATAATTAAATAATTAATTATAAATACTATCACTGTCTATTGCTTGCCATTCTAAAGATTTATTATTTAATTTGGAACATGGCTTCACCTATTCCATCAAAACTATGAAATGGGGCTCCCACACAAATATGCAAAGAAAAAAATAACAAGGAAAAGAAAGGAAAAGGAAGAAGAGTCACAGAAAATAGATAGTTCCTAAACGACACCTTGCTAAGAGTTAAATCAAAATTAGGACATCCATTAACTGCCCTACATAAACGCATGCATGCCATAATTTGATCTGGATGGTTCAACATGCAAAAAAGGATGTCTTAGAAGTTTATGTTGAAATTGTCTGAAAGAAACCTTGCTAACAAGCAAACCCGAGTCTATTTTAGAGTTCAAGAGCTGGTGAATAAAGCCCAACTTTTTCTCAAGCGAGGGCAAACCGAGCAACCGGAGACGGTTGGTGTAGGGCGGGAGTCTAAGCGGATCGTCCGTAAGCAGCTGTGGCCTTGTTGGCGGGATGGTAGTACTTCAATGAGTGTCATGAGGTATGATTATTTGTACAGCGTGGTGGCCTCTCAGGGGGGGGGGAGGCAAGACAAACTTAGGCTCATTATAAGACCACGTTGGGGCTAGATACTCGTCCTCAGAAGAAAAGTCTAAAACCATTTGGAGGTCCAAATAAGCCGAAATAAGTTTCTGATCTTAGAAGATCCCACTTTGACTAGGTCCTTAAAAAAAAGGAAAAAAGGGGGAACCTAGCTCCTGGGTTTGGCTAGAGCCGTACAGTTGAAGAGTAGTTGAGGAACAGTTTCTTCTTTTTTGTCATCCTAGCAAATTCTGCAAAAGAAACAGGTTGAGTCTGCTAGCTTGCCCACTTATAAGATGTGGTCACTTATATCTAAGTCTGCTAAAATGGTACCGAGTTTCACTAGCTCGTCGACTTTAAAGTCTTTCACCATCTTTCTTGTTAGGCGCTAAGCTAAGTTGTTCAAAGCTGAGCGATGTTTTTGGGTTGTTTTGAAAGTCGAATATATTCCTCTACTCATTCTAGTACTACCTGTATAGCTATGACTTTTGCTTCAAAAACACTGCAATGGTTTGGCAAGCGAAAATAAATTTGTAGGTCCAAATATTCCGACTCATCAACTTAACCTTCCAACTTAAAGGCATCAGGGTATGTGAAGAAGTCGCGATTGGCGTTGAAAGGTAATCGATGCAGATTTATACAAAGGATATATTCATTCACCTATAGTATCTCAACATCCACAATGTTAATTTAAGTCGCGTGATCATTAATACAAACTTCCGTAGTCGGTATGCGTCCATGTTTGGATTGAATTGAGTTAAATAGCGATTAAGGATGCAGTTTGCTTGTGGAAGGGTTGGCTTTGGAGGGGGCTGTTCTGAATCTGATCTATCCACCTCACAGGTAGTGCTACCTCCATCTGAACTTCTTCTAGTGTCTTCTAATGTGTCACTTTTTACAGTAAAGGCTGCCTGTTTGGAATAGTATATGGCAGCCATCGCGTCGCTTTGGCCGTGGGTCATATATTTGATTTGATCATTTAACTTTAGGATGACGACGTGATAAGAAATTATGAGGGGAACTTCAATAACATTATAATTAACACGGAAGGTCTAGTTGTTAAAAAGATCAAGCGTAAGCTAATAAAAAATAACTTAATTATTACTAAAGCTGACAAAGGGAATACCACGATTATAATTAAAGAAGAGGATTATGACACGAAAGTTAATGATTTTGTTACAGAAAACGAGGTAACAGAAATTTTAGGCCCCACAAATAATTTTCAGCTAGAGGTTAAATCAGTGATTTCACGGTCCGATGCCTTATTTGTAGATGACAATAAACAAAAATTCTTGAACATGAACCCTTCTGAACCGAATTTGTTTGGTCTCCCAAAATTGCATAAGGAGGGAATCCCCATTCGTCCAGTTGTAGCATATAGATAAGCACCAGCTTATAAATTAGCAAGGAAAGCATACTATTTATTTAAAGACAATATCAGATATCATGCCGAAGAGGCACAACTTTGATATACCATTCAAGTTGATCCTTGAGAGCAGAGATTATTGGCTCAATAATAGACAAAGCTTTGAAAGCGGATCTCTGGTTTGGTACATGGATGGATCCAAGATGGAAGACAGAACGGGCATCGGAGTCTATGGACCAAGATTAAGGCTGTACAAATCGCCCGGTTCTGGACCAACCATCTTTCAAACAGAGATACATGCCATCGAAATCTGCGCACGTAAAATTACCAACAGAGGAATACGCGGTGCTAAAATATATATTATGTCCGACAGTCAGGCGGCACTTAGGGCTTTGGGATCCTACACCTTTGAGCCTAAAATCGTCTGGGACTGTCTTACTGCTCTTAAAGAACTGGCCAAGAGCAACAGCATTACGCTAGCATAGGTACCAGGGCACGATGGCATTGAAGGCAACGAGAAGGCGGATCGCCTAGCAAAAAAAGGTGCGGATTCTCAGTTTATTGGACCGGAGCCATTCTGTATCTACTCAAAAAGCCGAATAGCAATGCGTTTCCGGTCATGGGAGGACGAATGCAAGCACTCACACTGGATAAATATCCCAGGGTCAAGACAAGCAAAGAGGTTTATAACCTACTCAAAACAGAAAACGAAGGAACTGCTCTCACTCAGCAGACCAGATTTAAGGCTGATAACAGGACTTTTAACTGGTCATTGTCACCTGGGCTACCACCTAAAGAAGATAGGGCTGGCTGACGATGATACCTGTCGATTCTGTTTAAAACAGGAAGAGACAGCGGAACATATCTTCTGTCACTGTGAGGCTCTCGGCCGTATCAGACTTAGACACCTTGGTGAGGCCTCCTCATTACCATCAGATATAGCCAAGGCAGCCCACAGAGAAATTTTAGGTCTAATAAGGGAACTAAAGATTGGCGGGGCGGCCTAATACTGAACCTGGATCAGGTCACAAAAGATCAAATTGGTCGAAGTGACTAAAGGATGCAAATCTTAACGAAAATTCGTGTTGATCCGTGTGTAGCGTCTGAATTGAAAAATATTATTAAATGTTATGTGGAACAGAACTATTTCAAATTTAAAGATAAAGTTTTTAAACATTACAAAGGTTTAGCTATGGGCTCCCCACTCTCCCCTCTTCTGGCTGACATTTATATGACTAAGAATGAAAAATTAATATTTAAAGACAAGGACAAAACGTCTAACATTCTATACTGGAATAGGTATGTCGATGACATATTATGCATTTGGACAGGGACTAACCGACAACTAGACAAATTCTTGAGCTATTTGAACTCTATTTGCGATTCAATACAATTCACAATGGAAATAGGACACAACAACTCTTTAAACTTCCTTGACCTAAACATTGAAATAGTAGAAGGAAAGGCATTTATAGGAAGGAAACCTATAGCCATAACGTCATCCCAATTACCTCACGACATCCATGGAACCAAAAACTAGCTGCCTTTCATACCATGCTACACCACCTTATGCGGATCCCAACGGATGAATCTAACTACCAGAAAGAGCTAAGAACAATTAAACAAATAGCTACTAATAATGGTTATGGGTCTGACTTTGTAAATAATATGCTGAACAAGAAAGAAAGGAAACAGGTTAGAAATATTTTGCACCTAATTCTAACAAAGGAAACATAACTGGCGCAAAATTCCTTACATAGGCCATATTTCAGATAGAGTTGGAAAAGAATTAAGGAAATTAAGCATCTCTTGTCATCAAAATCTCGGTAAGCTTTTAAAACCAATCACTCAACAGGATAAAAGCAAATTAAATGGTATTTACCAAATAACATGTGAAAAATGTCCAGCGCCTATGTAGGGCAAACAGGAAGATCCTTTGCCACCCGTATTAAAGTACACCACACCAGACCCACTTCAAGCTTCTTAAAGCATATTATTGAAACAAATCACAGTCAAAATAAAGAAAACTGGGAAGTCTTACACGTAATCAATAAGGGGTATAAAATGGATGCATTGGATGGACCCTAGAAATTAATAGGTTATTCAGGGACCATTTTTTTTTGCGGGAGAGGTGAAAATCTTCCAAAAGACACCAGATAGCCCGTGCCCTCCGGTAGTGTGAGATTCTTACTCACTAAAAACACCTCTCTGGGGATTAGCCGAAATAGACCACATAACCGGGTCCCTTTTCGTCCCCTCCCAGTTTCCCTTAGTGGGGGCAACTGAGTATCCAGTTATCCCATTGTCGCCACTAACCTCGATTTCCTGGGTTACTGCTAGAATCCTAGCCTATCTGCATAAATCCATGTTTTCCTACCGTCTTCAGTGTTCCTTCTTGGTCCATGCGTTAGTTACATTCTTCACCCCTTCACTGTCTACGAGATTGAAGGGTTCCAGGCCGTAATGCTTTAGTCCTGAGCCAGGACAAGGAACCCCCTCCGGATTAACTGCAGCTAACCCTACGGAAGGCAGATCAGCATCTTTTACTGGTGTGCGTATCGCGGAGATAGCCAACTCGTTAGAGTCTCCCGTCTCTGCACCGCCGCACCTGAGGAAGTAATTCTCCCAAAGCTGCTTCTGTTGTGTTATGGGTACCGTGGGTATAGCCAACCTGTTGGGGTCTCCCATACAATCCACCTCCACTCTCACAGAAGCGCCCGAAGAAAATGCCATTCCCGACCCAATTACCCTTGGGTCCTGCAGAGGGGACGACGACACTGCAGACTCCCTTGGAGTTAGGGGGATTTTTCAAGAGGTTAGCCCCTCCCGCATTAGTTACTTGGCTACATTCTAGGCAACCATCGTCCATTCTCCAGCAACCATTCAGGGACCATAGCTTGGAGACATTGAATGATCACCCTGTGTTAAATTCACCGCTCCTTCAACCATGGATGTGATGGCTCTAAGATGTGGTTGCCTCAGTCGGTTTGAAAATGCCTACGGGAGTGAGGCGAAACCGCGGTAACCTAGTAAGGTAAATAATAGTGGAATAGACATTTTAAAAATTTTCGGTTTTGTGTTAATATTAAAAATCTAATTCCACCAAGAAATATCGGTTACAACAATTAACACGTCAGAAGGACAGTTTCGAAAGATCATGTTGCACCACTTCAGCAAGGATATTTGGGTATTTACTCGAGGTTATTAAGCCAACGTTATAAGCGTAACCTTATGTCCGGAGAATACTTAATCCCGAAGTAGATTGGTTAGGACCAGATTTCATAGATATAGAACTTTCCGATAATCCTTACTTACAGGTTGCAACTCTTACGGAAATGTTGTTCTTATCACTAAACATATCTCGTATTTTGTTTATGTTGGCAGGCTTAACTAACCCTGTGTTAGTTGGTTTGATTTCGGAAAATTGTTTACTGTTTGCGATTTACTATATTTAGTAATCGTGTACTAGTTATACTGTGCTTTTTGAAACTTTTTAAATAATTTTCTATCTATGATGTGTTAAACTAAAGAAAAGTTAGTGTTAGAAGACATCATCTCCTCTTTAGAAATAACACAATCTGTTTACCATTCCTTTTATTGTTCATTATTAATTCAACACTTTTACTTGTTCTAAAACTTCTGGGACACCGCTTAGTTAACAGCAGTGGTGAAATAATTGGTATTCCATGCACGAGCCTGAGAAAAATCTTAGATAATCGATAATGTATTGTTATTCATAACAGGATTAGGTGAAACCATCCGTGAAAACCCATGAAAAGTAAATAAAAAAACTTCACCTTAATCGTTGTTTGCTATAAAACTTGATTATATATGTACATACATATGTCACGTCTTCAACGATCAGATGTTACTTTCTAATACTACATATTTCCATGGAACAAACGAAACCAAAGTTTAAGAATTTTTGAGGAAACCTGAATAACCTGCTTACATGAGTTTGCTAAAAATTAATTTTTTGCCTGATTTACTAGTCACACAAATCTAGGTTTTTTGCAACAAAAGATAAAACGGTCGTTCTCCTGGCACATGTAAATATTCGTAAATTTTATGCTATAAAAAATTACAAGATGCTTGCACGTGCCATGACAATCATATTTAAAGTGAAGGTAATTGCGTATGAAATGGAATTTTTGAAAGTATCTTTCCGCAAAATTATCAAATTTTAAAAGTTTTCTTAAAATGTAATAAAACGGGTATCATAAAGATATTCTTTATTGATGTTATCAATAAAAACTGGTCAGTCAAGTGTTGCGCTCACATTGCGTTTCGAAACATCCCGAAAGTTCGTTTATGTCAGTTGATATTGGCCAGACAGAAATTGCGACTATCGTTTTTTGGTCAGCTTGTTGTTTGCTATTGTGCAGGAAAACTTTTCAAAATTTTACAGTCTTCAGTTCCTGTCTTTTTGAATAAAACTTGAAATTCGTTCAAAGATTCCAATTTAATACGATTGCGCAGTCCAGGTTTGATTTGATTTGATTAAATTGGAGGTGCAAGGTTCTCAAGCGCTGCGGCCACTGGGGCCTGTTGTGCTAACCCTCTCAAATCCTTATAGCAAGCCGGTCCCTTTGAAGAGGCTCAACAGCTCCCGCAGTTGGCAGTCATTCAGCCCGCTCGGTATCAGGGT
The DNA here is from genome assembly GCA_964036015.1 of Leptarthrus brevirostris. NCBI lineage: Eukaryota > Metazoa > Arthropoda > Insecta > Diptera > Asilidae > Leptarthrus > Leptarthrus brevirostris. The sequence goes on from OZ038373.1 coordinate 17,718,487, forward strand.
TGGTTCCCCGAATAGGCTAAATCTGCGCCTGGCCACTGCAGGGCATTCACATAGTACGCGTAATGGGGTCTCATCATCCTCCAGACAGAGTCTGTAGGTGGGGTCGATGGCTCTACCTATCCTTACCTGACAGTGGCCGGTAAGTTCTAACATCCGACCTGCTCAGCTTGAGGAGCTCCCTGGATCTACCCGGCGACGGTGAGGGCATAAGGCTTCTTGAGCGAGCGTGCCCCTCAATGTTGTTCCAATACAACCTATGCTCCTCACTTGCGAAGTTTGCTATTAGCCCTTTAGCCGTGCAGAGAGGAATTTCACAGACTGGCTCCGGCCCTATGAAAGTGGTATTGCACCCCTTCCTAGCAAGTTTATCTGCCTTTTTATTCCCCGTGTAGCCCTGATGTCCCGGTAGCCAGATCAAGTTGACTTGATTAGTTCTACACAGTTCATCTAGGCTCCTTTAGCATTCCCACACCAGCTTAGATCTGGAGGTAGATGAAGTTATTGCTTTGATTGCAGCTTGACTATCCGAGAAGATTGAGATGCTTTTGTTTTTACAAGCTGTTCTTAGGTTCTCGTAAGTACTATACATGTCAGTATAGCGAAGATCTTAGCCTGGAATACCGTGTTGTGATAAACTGAATCGAGAAGAGTTACTCCAGATAAAAAATTCCACATCATGACGTCTTGCGTCCGCCATATTGAATTTCCTATGACGTCATGATTGTCAGGGCTGTTTTCTCAGTAACTATTATTACTATCTTCGGAATCTACTCTCAGTAAAAAATATCAGAAAAATATTGGTTTTTAATTAAACAGTGGGGAGGGGGGAGGGGGGGAGGTGAAATTAGCAGAAAATGTTTCGTTTACACAGGTTGTTTCTTAGGTGATGTGCAATAACGGTTATGTAAGTTGCGAATGGTAAAAGATTTTTAACCCGAAAATAAAAAAAATTATAGGGAAAATTTTCAAAATATCTCCATTTGTCTTCATTTGATTTTTTTTCACAAAATTTAAAAAAATTTAGAAAAAATATTGCCTTTGTATCAGCAGGCGGCTGAATTTTGAAGAGATCCGGTCAAACAAGGTTCTTTGGGCAAAACCACTGTTCAGTTCATATTTTTTGTTTTATAGGTAAGCAGAATTTCGTTTATTTTTCACATACTAGTATTAAAATCAGGTGAAATGAAAAAGTAATTAGTTATTTCAACTAGTTTTTGACGTATTACTTCAGAGTTTCCCAATAAATTCTTCTTTGTCGTCTCAAAACGTCTCAAAACGTGGATCCGATGGATGCTCGCCTCCGCGGTTAATAGGCAAGAAATCGGATGGCCCCCCTGTGATTGCTAATCTTTTTGTGTTTCTATGCTTAGCTCTGCATACCTTAATACTACCTGTGATACAAGTTGTACGAATTTTACTCACTTGTCCAGTCTTCCGCCTTTTTCCCTTACTGTTAAGGGCATTCTATTTGATGAACTTATGATTTTAAAGCTCGCTCTGATTGGTTGAAATCCTGCTGTTCCTACTGCTTGCGCAAAGAGATGTGATCCCTCTACCTCCCTCTTTCCTATTTATTTTATTCAATCTTTCATTCATATGTGGCGTCTGTTCAACTCAACGGGTAACTTTCAGGCGTGATCAATCCAAGTTAATCAATGTGGCCCATGGCGTACCTCAGGGAAGCCATTTTCGCCCTCTTCCCTTTATCGTTTACATAATGGTATATCTCGCGTCTATTACGTTAATGAATTGTACTCTTATTTAGAAATTATTAATGTTGGTGCCGCCCCCTTTTAAACTTGAAATGTCCAATTTTGGAGACGGAGTTGGATCAATTTATTGAGTGGTACGGTAACCACGCCATAGTTCCAGGTTTCCAGACACTGTGACTTTTTAAGAAAAATTACAAAATTCACTCCGTCTCTGTACTGTTGTATAGTTCGCAGGAATGCAAAAAACAAGACATTCAAGGTCTCTTATTCCCTTAACCCTAATTCCTATCCGGTCAAAAGCCATGCATCATAGGATTGTCTGTGGGTTTTAGCTACATCGTACAAAACTTTATATTTCACTCGTAATAGGTAATAGGTCTAGGTGTTTTCAATAATTTTTGTTTGATGATATTGTGACCCGTATGAGTTCAACTATGGACTTTATAAGAAAGTGGTTCAGGGAATTTGACTATCACGAACACTTTATATTGTACATTTCTTGAACTATTTTGGAGTACGCATGCGCTGTTTGGTCTCCCTCCTATATTTTGCATTATGGTGGTATACAGTTAGTCCATTATTGGTGGTATACAGGAAGTCCATTATGCCAATAGGCTCAATCTAATCTCTCTCAATACCCTTAAAAATAAGCGCGATAATTATAGCTCTATTTGTTTTTAACTGTTTACAGTGGACAGCGGACAGCTTTTTTCAGCCACCTACTTACGTCACCAACTACGGGTTTCAAAAGTCGATCACTTCAAGTTTTAGAATTGGTCGCTAAACTGAAGATTTATAACAGCTCAGTGGAACGTCGGAATTATTATCTTCATATTTTTCGTGAGTTTGAAACCGTTACTTAAGGTATTCTAAAAGCCATTGATTGAGTCTGGCAGCTTTTTGCCAAGCACCAGGTATTTGGTCTTAATAATATTCATATTCAGTGGATTGCAAGATAAATAACATCTAATTCTTACGAAATTTAGACTTGTGTACAGCAAGGTTCTAGTCTCTCACCTACTCTTTTTCTTCTATTTATTAATGACGTTTAATCACTCACTGTCAATCCGCTATATAGCTTAGCTGAAGACAGGATCCATGATTTTACATACTCCTTTGTGTTTTTATTGGAATCCTAATATGTTATAGATATTATTCGAGGCCGAATGAATGATTTATTAAACTGTTACATATTAAAGATACTCTTTTGGGGTTATAGAGACCCCAAAGACACGATTCGATTAATGTTTTCAAGTCTGAACGGTGCCTATTCTCTCAAAAACTAAGCTCTATTATGTTAATTTCTGTCGATGGAATTTGTAAAGATAATTTGCCTTCTTTAATCATTGTAGGCATTGAGATTTCTGGCAGATCATATATTTTCCGTGGGAAAAAAATTACGGGTTCTTACAAAGATGTAAGAAGTACTTTACTCTATATATAAATCGCATATCAGACCTAGGCTCGATAATAATTCCATATTTGGGTTGAGCAGGGCACACCACATTGCCCGTGTTACACAAAGTTCAACGGAAAGCCTTCAGGCTTATTGGAGATGCTACGATCATTTCGAAGAATGACTTTCTGAAACATCTATAGAACGTTGGTTTTCTACCATTCTTCCATAATCACTGTATTAACGAAATTGCTAACTTCATTCCATAAATGACTTCGTTCGTGTGATACTTGAGCCTCAAGACGCTCTAATACCTATACCCTATAATTTCAAATGGACCGAACTGATTGGCACCATGATACCATGTTTTGGATGGATGTTAGGGTGTGCGGGGGAAGGGGGGGGGGCTACTATCAAAGATACGATACAAAACTACCTAAACATTTCACTTCTGGAAATCATTAGGAAGGAGGATTTATGAATGCTTTTCTAGATAGAGTATTTTAGGTAGTTGCTTTGTTTTATTGTGTCATTTAAAGCACAAAATTAATTATAGGTTTCTGAAACCAATAAACGTAATCCAACTTGCTTCAATATAATCAAGTACATAAACTTATTATTATTTCTCACAGTATAGTGTATGTGCTTTTGGACTTCTAAAAGGTATTCTAAATTATATAATCCTACTTCTGAAGCTCGATCTGTATTTTATGTGAAGTTCTTCAAGGCTGCATTGCTTCCCATATTTATTAATGATCTTCCATTGCACTTAAAGCAGTAGAAAATATTAATGTACGCAGAGAAGCGCCTTTGCACATATTAACTAGAATATTATCTGAAAACGAGACATTTTGGGGGCCCCGAGTGACAACACAATTAGATTACTGATGACTAAAATTTCGAGGATTTTTAGGCTCTTTATCTCGTTCGGTTACGTATGTCGCTTCGTCTCGTCGATTTGTGTACCGTCTATTGTGCTGTTCAAAAAGGAATGATAAAAACGCTTTACAAAAACAAAATAGTTATTCAGTCTTCGAAATCTACAGTAAACTTTCTCCCACCACAGCGTACTCTAGATACAAGCCCAGGAAACATGACAATTCGGCCACTTTACCCCGAAGCGTGTCGTCATTATTTTATTTATTTTTGTATCACAGATTAACTAATTCTTGCACATATATAAAACTGCACACTGTCTTAACCAAAACTAAAGAGAAATTCTGATGTCATTGACGCATTCTAACCTCAATACTTCAACAAAACGAACACTAGAGAGAGTCTTCCCATTACAATTCATGACAATTGTAATTGAGAAATTTTTTATCGTGACCGCATTTTCAGACCATTTGTAAGTTCACGTCAAGTAAATTCCAAGTTGGAACTTTAAAAATACTGCGAAAAAGTAGAATTCCCCAACCTTTTCCTATCCTTTACTGCAGCAAGTTGCAGTTTTTTTACACCACCAATGCTCAGGTGTTCGTGTCAGCTTCCGGGCTTGTATCTAGAGTAGGCTGTGCTCCCATACTTCCTGACTTTACTTTTTAAACACGAACACCAGACCATCTTTATGGAGCTCATTGCAGCGCGCCTCTACAGCTTTGATGACCTCGTGATTGGTCTTGAATTTTCTTCCCCTGAGCGAAAACTTGACTTCCGGGAACAGCCAGGAGTCGCAAGCGGTCAAATCTGGGCTGTATGGTGGGTGGGGTACAGTTGCGATGCCACGAGCGTTCAAGAAATTCACTACAGAGTGAGCTACTTGTCATATTGTAGTAGAATTTCCGGCCGTTTTTTCTTAACATGAAATTAAAATGCGTTGCCAACTGATTTCTCTAGACATGCGGCGAGCTCTTTAACGGTACTTCGCCGTTCTTCGCGGACAATAGCGGCAGCTGTATTCTTTACAACCTCGATGGAAGACGTAGAAGGGGGCTCCTCAAGCGGCTCGTCGTCGATGCTCTCTATCCTCCTCGAACGCTTTATACCACTTGTAGAAGGTCACCTGGTTCCTAACATCTTCATCATATACCGTGGTTAATAACTCATACGCGTCTTTTCGGTTCTTCCCGAGTTTTACTAAAAATTTCACGTTACAATTTTGTTCTAACTTTTTACCTATGCTGGACATGGTAGGCGAATATCTAATACTCGTTACGCAAATCATCACATACGTCCACTCACTGCACCGATCGACTTGAAACTGATTGTTATAGATGACAAAAAGAATGGGCTACACGATGGTATGCAGTATTACCACCCTTCGCAACACCTTTTCCCCCAAGGTCACTATTATGATTACTTTTTGAGTAGCCCTCGTACAATGTAAAAAATTTGTTGGTGGGATAAATCATTTTTTGTCAACTTAACAAAAAGATTTTAAACAATACATAAGTAATCAATAAAATCGGCCTACGCGTTAAGGACTTAAGTCCTGCTCCTTCTCCCACTGCGCATAAATTTCTATCGTGGTACTTATGAGAGAACATACTCTATACAACAAAAAAAGAATCATCCAAATCGGTCGACGCGTTACAAAATTATGCTCGGTCACACTAAAAAAAATAAAAAAAAAATACGTACCGAACTTAGAACTTTCTCGTTTTTGGGAAGTCGGTTAAAAAAAAATCTGGTATAGTATTATATTTAAAAAATGGCTATCCCAAAAGAAATCTGTGGTGCCACAGGCAGACCTAAATTCCCTATTGGAAATCCCGTGCTTTTACTAGGAAGAATAATTTTTGATAGGTATTTTGACTACCTGTTTTGCTCAGTATTTATTCGTTTCTGCTACTAATGGCTTCTTTTTATTTTGAAATAATAATACCAAAACTCAGGGGATGCCCTATGATGCTAAAGCACACAGCCTTTGCAGGAAAGGAATTAATGGTAAGGGAAATGGTTTAAGGAGTTGAGTGAAGTTGTTCGCTTGAAAATTTCGGGATCATAAGACGAGGGAATAACGGAAGACGGTAAACTGTTCCACATTCGTGTTGTTGGGCTTAGAAAAGATTCCCGAAATTTGGCCTGGAGAATATAAGGGTGGGAGCGACTTGAAGCTCTTGTATCGCGCGTTGTGAAGTGTATACAAGGAATCAGGCTAGCAATTTCGTTAGAACAATGCATAACACGTAGTAAATTTTCCGCCTATGATAATATATGGTTTAATTAAGCTCAGCTACATCCTTGATTAAATCATGGATCAACCCTTGGATACATATTTGCTTAATTAAGCGCTGTAGATTGTTCAGAACAAACAAGTTTTGTATAAAATTTAGCTTAAATCATATTTTTTTTATACGATGCGGCCAAAGCCTAGGGGACAACACTTTGACGCGTTAGCATGGTTTTGGTCGAAAGGGAATTAGGGTAGGGAAAATGAGGAAACTTGAAAGTCTTGTTTTTGCATTGCTGCGAGCTAGACAACAGCTAAGAGACAGAGTGGATTATTTTAATTTCTTAATAAAAGCTCACGGCCACGCGGAGCCCTGATTTCGAACCCACACAATTGTTGTTGGAGTTTCTTGATGTGAACTAATCTAGTATCGCTATTAATTGCTTTATTACGCTTGTACCAAAATTACAATCAAGTATATGAAAATTTGCTTTAAATCTGTTGTCACTGTTCTATTTATTTAGATTCCACTTAGCATATTACTATTTATGAACAATTAATTAATCAATTAAAACAATAACAATTTTTTATAGGTTAAAATTTTTGTATGACTCGAAAAAATTCCTTCAATATCTTGAATCAGTTGATTTATATCTTTTAACATATCAAATTTTGATTTGTTTAAACAATTTTTTAGTGAATTTATTTAAAAAATTTTTTTTCGCAAACATTGCTATTTTTATCAAGATACAGATAGGTATGCAAAGCCTTGCAAAGAATAATGTTATCATGAGATTGCGACCTCAGGTAAACAAACTTTGGTAGATTACAAATGCCGGCGTTTAATAGATAGATTTTTAATGTTTTCCTATCGCGTGAAATAAATCTGTGTATTCTTATCGTGCAACTCAGCAATTTCAAATACACAACTTTCGAGTTATTAGCGATAATGCACTTGCAATGATATTCAGATTAGTACGAAGATTATTAATGGTCAGCATTGCCTTTCAGTTGAAATGGTCTTTACAGGGAATCATTTTGGTTCAATACTACAATATATGTCAAATGAGTTGCCAGCTTCTCTGTTTGGACCAATCCCGTTCTTTGCTCACTGCGGTGGCATATGGACTAAGAGAAGAACTTCACTCGATGTTATTGCAACGATTGTAAGCGGACCTGCAATTTAAGAAGGTCTTCAAAACATTGATATTACTCCGCAACCTGCAATGGCCTTTTTAGTTTTAGCTTTTGGCAAGAGAAAGCAACCATGTGTTGCTGCCGGTGGGACTTAAAGCGAGGACTCTTGTTATCTCTATTCCACTAACAATTAGTAGACTGATGTCATAGATACGAATTTGGACAAACTGGGCTGTTGTCTAGCTATGAAAAAAACAAAGTATTCAATTTCCATCATTACCCATGCCCTTAGCCATGCTTTTGTATCATAGGGTTGTCCTCTGGGCTTTGGCTACATCATAAAAGAAAAATAATATATCGGTGACCATATCGTGGATGCTTGTAAAAGCTTTATTTTGATATATTTAAGAGATGATAGCCACCTATTCGCGAATTTAAGCAAATTATTATATTGTTTTGGTCTAAACACATAGATAAATCTTAATGGAGCAAACAACCAATCGACCTTTGTATATCCTGTGTAAACACAATTAGAAAACCATCTCTGGGCTCGGGTAAGCTCAGCAATTGCGATCTGAAGGAACTGTTGTAACCCTTGAAAAAGATTTGTTTGCTATAAAGAGCTGGTAGGATTTGCAAGGCTTCCAATTAATCTAATATTTCTCCGTGGCTATCCTAATTATCATGTATGTAATTTGGCCTCAACGGAGAAGTACTTCCCACACTAGAGTATTTCTCTGCAAAGAGAAAGTAGTATTCTAGGATAGGATATCAGATTACACAGGCACAAAAAAAATGTTCTGAACTCGGGGACTAACCTATGTATTTCCACTTAGCATGAAGGATGTCTTATGTCACTTTTTATGCTGGAATACACGTTTCGACGAAAATTCAGCGTGTACCTCTCTCTAAAGCAACACTTTCAATCAATACAAGCCAAAAAACATAACCTCAAAAAGCCATCAATTCTGACCAATCCTCTGTTGCTCCGAGGCCCCATGGAAAGGTCTCGAGCTCCGGGTCAGTGACCTATACAGGAACAACCTGTATATCTTGATGAAACTGTTTTCCGTGTCCCTTTATGTAGGTAGAGTACCCCGCTTAATACCCAGTAACCCATTGTTTTAACTACTCCGGCTTTTTGAGGTTATGTTTTTTTAGCTTGTATTGATTGAAAGTGTTGCTTTAGAGAGGGGTACACGCTGAATTTTCTTCGAAACGTGTATTCCAGCATAAAAAGTTACATAAGACACCCTTCATGCTAATTGGACCCCTTGTTTTCTGTATCACCAAATATTGAGGTTATATTTGCAATTTGCAAGAAACGGAGACGTGCTGGGCCAATTCTGACCTCGGATTCGTGATGAGCGGCCGAAAATACGTAGGGTTACATAGGTGGGTTCCCGAGTTCAGAACATTTTTTTGTGTACCTGTGTTATTGATGTGGGCTTATTTTATTCAATAAATGGACAACTCTAGTGGAACTTATCGCCGAGAGAAATTCATTCCCATATTTTATTTAGCAAAGTAATAGTAGAAGCCCTGTTGACTGCACTATAGACGTTTTCAGTCTAGAAAGCGCGCAATTTCCAAAATCTTAAAAAAAACTATACTCGTCACTATCGTTTGTTCATAGGTTCCATCAAAATAGAATAATTATTGTTATAGTAAGAGAACAGTTGTAATGGTGAAAAGACTCGCTTGCTTGGAACAACAGGTGCAATAAAATCCACACCACAAGCTGGTATGGAAGCCATTTTACACCTTCAACCCATAGAACTCCACACGAAAAGAATGGCAACCTTGGCAGCTCTCAGACTCAATGGACACCACAGAGTTTTGGACATGCAGTCATACTGAACTTCTTTAATCAAAATTGGTTGTACCCCTCAACGGATTATATGAAGCCACAATATGACTTTAGAAAACCCTTTTACGTTATCATACCTATAACAGAGAAGATTGGAAGCACCCTGAAAACATAATTAAAAGATCTGCCATCTTCACAGATGGATCGAAAACAGAAAAGGGGATTGGAGTTGGAGCTTTCTCGGAAGCGCTACAAATAGGTAAGTCGTATAGACTCACCAACGAATGCAGCATCTTCCAAGCGGAAATATACGCTATAATGAAAGATGTCATCAACTGAGATCACTATTTGTGTGGACAGTCAAGCAGTACTCAAGGCGCTGAACTCCTACGTGATAAAGTACCAGAATGTGTGAAAGACTGTATCAGAGCCCTAAGAAATATTTCACACCATACGGTTAGGTTCTGCTGGGTTCCAGGACATGTCGGAATAAAGGGTAAAAAAATGCCGACGAACTGGCCAAAAATGGTTCAAATACAGACATAGATATGCTGGTGGAAAGGGTACACCCTCCCATTAATACAGCAAAAAGTCAAATTGATAGACATTACTCCAACATGACTTTGGAAGGGTGGAAAAATATCAATTACTGCTTCACAACATGAAGTATCTGGCCTGAGCTGAATCATAGCAGAACTTCAAATCTCTTATCCTTCGATAGAAAGCGCGTCCGAACACTCGTTCATCGTACCATCGAATGAGTTCTGTAGAAGCTGCAGAGATGAAGAAGAAATTGAGACAACAGTGTACCTGCTCTGCGAATGTCCGGCTCTAAAAGACCGACGACTTGCCTGTTTGGGAACAAGGTTCTTTGACAATTTGGACGACCCAGCTGAGATAGTACTTGTGGACCTAAATAGATTCATACAGAGGTCTGGGTGGTCTTAAGTTCTGACCATGCTTTTTAAGGGCATTCACAATGGGGCTTCAAGGCCTCCGAGTGAACTTGGTGCTTCTTAGCAACAGACAGCCCGACTAAAAAACCAACCCACCAAGAGAATAGTAGTTTTAATAATAAGTTGCGATGTAAAAATCCAATATATTCTCTCCGACCCATATGGTAAAATCCTAGACCCGTCACTGGACAATTCTATATAAATATTCCTCCTCTCTGCTCAGACAGATAGAAAGAAGATTGGAGTTAGTGACCTACTCTTCATTGGATTAAATTTACTTAGACCAGCCTAATTTAATGATGTTTTTCAATTAACAAAGTTGTAAAAATATCGAATTTCCAAATTTCTTCTTTTCGGTGCTCAAAGCAACGCTTTCAAAACAAACAACGTGTAAATTTAAGCACGTTAAATGACAGGGAGTGACAACCACTTAATTTCCTCAAAATCATTCTGTATCTGATCACACCTGTCATTAGCTTATCAATTATTTCGAAAATTGTAGTAAATTTTTTCTTTATTATCTACTGTTTTCGTCAGTGACCGCTTAGCATTCACCATTGGGGTCATTGCCATAAAACCGTGAGCTCCATCAACTTTCGAACTGTCTTAATTTGCATAGTAATTTGCGATTTCTGTTTCGTATGCGGTAGGCCTCTTTGCAGTCGACTATCTTAAATTGTTATTATTGTAAGAGCGCCAGAAATTAAATAAACAAATTGACATAAAGTGGTTGTGGTGCGTTACTAACTGGAGTAACTAAGTATCAATTTATCATTGAAAAGGGTAAATAGGTGTCATACACTATCACCATTTTTCCTTTTGAAAAAATAAATTGTTTACAACTCGCCTTTGAGCCATTCGGACGTGTTAATAAGTTGTGTTCGCACATCAAAATGCTCTGGTAAATTGCTGATCAAAGTGCTCCTCAGAACAATAGACTACCCGCTAAAACGTGTCCAATTTACACGTTTAATTGCAATTTAGTCCTCGTTAATCGCTTCACGCTTGACAAATTACCTATGAATTGTAGACGAAGCATTATCATGCTTGGCATGTTCATCATTAATGAGCGGTCCATAGTCACTCAAATGTCACCGCCTATTCCGCGATAGCCTGTGTAATTTACGTGAATCCCCGTTTCTCTTCACTTGTTTGGTTGGGAATTAAGCCGACATCAGGACGTGCAAATAATAAATTTTCAAATTTTGTTTGTTTTTGATGACCATTTTCATGTCATCACTGGGAAAACTTTACCTTGATGACGAAGTTAAAACTTTGATTACGTTTATAATGAACCTTTCGGTTATTGGGTTTGATTGTGGTATTAAGCTAGAGCAGGAAATTCTTCCCTATGCAAATAATTCAAGCGGGATAATCAGAGGGAATTGTTCGCTGCTAATGGGACTAGGGAGTTCAACTGTAAGTCACTGAATGGATTTACGTAGGCTAACATATGATACGAACCACGTATATGGAGTTATTTGCGTTTAATTGTCTTGTGCCTCTTTGAAATGGATCCTGTTCCCTTTTCCGACATAATAAATGGAGATATGTTACAAGGGACCTCAATGTAAGAGCAAAAGGAAGGTTCCGCTGTAAGTCAAACAACTGAGTTGCATTGGAAGAGCCTTTGAGAGTTGGATGAAATGCTTACGGCATACGTAGGTAGCAAAAAAAAAAGTATTGGAAGAAAACTGAATTTCGTTTTCTGAAATAGTGAACTATTTTAGTCAAATTTACACTATAGTAAAACTGTCACAGTCGCCATGTGGTAAACCTCCTGGGTGGGTTCTCTCAACTTCAAATACTTTATATGGTTCTTTGTATAAAAGATCTTGCTTGACTACGTCTAGTTTCCCAGAGGCTTGGAAAATTGCTACTGTCCTGCCTGTCCCTAAAAAGTCTAATGCTGAATCTCCTACCGATTTTCGGGCCATAAGTATTGTCTAAGGTTCTGAAGAAAATTATGTATCGACAGGTAATTGGCTATATAGAGGCTGGCAACTTGATGACCCCTTGTCAGTCGTGATTCCGTTCTTTTCGTAGTTGCGAAGCTTCAATATTAAAGGTCTCAACTGATATAAGGGCCTCAATGGAGCAGAACAATTTCATCACTTTGGTTCTTCTTGATTTCTCAAGCTTTCGACAGCGTTGATCACAGAATTCTCCTTTGGAAGCTTTTGACCAGGTACAATTTCAGCAGCTCTGCAATTTCTCTGATAAGGGCATTTATTTCGGACCGTCATCAGCGGGTAAGGGTTGATTGCTCTCTTTCGAGTTCATTGACGGTAAAGTGTGGTGTTCCGCAAGGTTCCGTACTTGGCCCATTGCTGTTTAGCCTGTTTATTGTTGATCTCCCGCGGGTTGTTGAGAGTAGCAAGATTCATATGTACGAAGATGATGTTCAGCTGTATTTATGTAGACCTATCGGATTGCTTGAGGACTGCATTGCACGTATTAATATAGATTTATATGTGCTGAACGGACTAACACTTAATCCTGCAAAGTCACAGTGCATGCATTTCTATAGTAATGCATTGGATCATATTGATGTTCCACCTATTACCCTGAATGGCTTTAACCTGCCTAAATTTAGCAAAGTTACGGATTTGGGAATTGTCCTCTTACTCTTATCTAAAACATAGAATACTAATTCTCCTTTATAATATTTTGAACAGTAATGAGCCGGAGTATCTCAGAGAATTCTTTCAGGTTTCCAATTCTAGACGTCACCGTAACATTATAATACCTAGGTTCAGTAAAGCTGTTATGCAGAATTCTTTCCCTGTTCAGGCTGCCCGTCTTTGGAATGGTCTTCCTTCTTTCGTTCAGTCGGCACACTCTGTCAATGTATTTAGGACGTTGCTCAAAGCTCATATTCCCTAAACGTTGTCTTAAATCCCAGTATGTAAACACTTTTAGATGCCTACTTTAATAATTTTATCTTTATTGTCTAGTTGTAATTGTTTAGCTTTTATCGATTAGTTTTTTATTTTATATATTTTTTTATTTTTTTTCTTTCTTGCAATGTTAATGGTTACATATGAAATGTTAGTTAGTTAGTGTATTTTCCCAAAAATTCAACAATTTCTAGTTCCAGTTTCTATTTATAAGTACGTATAAAGGATTTGTAAATCTTGTTTACATCATCCATGAAATATATAAATATTATCATTATTAAATTTCTTTCTTTTTTTTTGGACTGTTAATAATACTTGGTCGCCTATTTTTAATATGAGCGGGTTACAGTCGGTTTTAATTGTCTCATTTCGTGATTGTTTTAAAGCTTCTAAGTATTGTTTTGCCTTATTTAGTGCGTTTTGTAGTCTGAATTTTACTCCCTTGCTGTACAAGTCATATGTTAATTGTATACCGGGTCTGGTTGGCTAGTGAAGAGTACTGATGGAATGCTGACATTTTTAGCGAAAATAAGTTCCAATGGCGTGTAACCCATGCACAATGCTTGGTGTGGTATTGTAGCAGAATGCATAGTAAGGCGTCCATGTATCCCAATCATCTCTGTTATCGTTTACGAAACATCTTAAATATTTATTAAGACATTTGTAATTTCTTTCTAACGCTCCTATAGTTTCTGGGTGTGCTGTCGTCGAGAACAGTTGTTGGATTTTCAAAATTTTACATATTTCCGTGAACATCTGATTTTTATGTTCTGTTCCCAAATTCGATTTGATTTTGCTCATCGGCCCGTATATTAATATGAACCCATTGACTACTGCGTGAGCGATAGTGTTTGCTGCTTCCTTGTCTTTTGTTGGGATTATCTCGATGTATCTACTTACTTAAATTGCACTGCATCGTTACTGCGTATCGGTTGCCATTTGCTGGTTTAGTAATTGGTCCTACCGTATCTATAGATACCAAATCGAATGTGTTCACTGGTGTTGTTGTAATTTCCATTACTTCTTTGTTGCGTTTCTGATATTTATTTTTCGCACATAAATCTCAATTTTACTTGTTTGCCCCGATGTGTGAGAGCTTGCATTGTCGTGGTGGAGAATGATTCGTCTTCTGCGATTAGTTTCACTTATTTTTCCGAACATTCTGGCAAACAAATGGTGGCATGTACAATTATACCGAAAAAACAGGCGACCATTTGGCTCGACTTGAAAGAGCCATACACTCGATTGTTGCTTTGTTTCGGGTTCATATGCATAGATCCGATATTCGTCACCTGTCACGATGTTATAGACGTCTTTTGAAGCACCTTGTTTGAATTTTGTCAACATTTTATTGAACCTTTTTTTGAGAGATTGTCGAATTATGCTGTATCCAACGCGAACAAATCTTTTTGACGGCCAAATGTTCATGCAATATTGAATGTATGCGAGTGGAACTACTGAACAAGCATGTCTCAATCTCACTGTCTGCATATCACATGATGATCTTGCAATATCAGTTCACCCACAGCATCGATTTTTTCTAACACAACAACCGATTAAGGACGACCTTCACGAAATTCGTCCTGTAGCGAAGTGCGACCAGGATTGCATTCGAAAAACCAGTGAAACACGGTGGTTCGAGATAATGCTTTATTACCAAAATTAATCGGCACACTGTTGTTGGTTTAATCCACATCAAAAGTCATAGAAAATCATCCCACGAAAATGGTGATGATTTAATTTAAATTTTGGACCAAGATGAATGTTTCAAGTAAACAACACAATTAGCACTCGATGAAAAAACGTTCTGAGTACGATTACCATTAAAAATGTCTAACTTTATGATGAAAATGTCAGCTTTGACATATTCACAGTGGTGTTGCCATATCTTAAAACTTAGGCAGATAGGCAGATACTATATATATACAGTTCAAAAAGTCGGCCTCTAATTATAGAAAAGAAGACCGAAGACCTTTTAATTCGTTTAAACAAATGTGGTAACTAGGCAGGCTGTCGTTGTTATGACGACTGAAGCTGATGTCCAGATGTCCAGAGGAGGGAACTGGAGCATTGTCTCCAAACAGCAGTTGGCATTGAGCGTCACTGACACTGCTGAAAAAGGGGGGGGGGGGGGGGGGGCAGTGCGTAGTTGATTTGAAAGGAAATGAGGAAAGACTAATTCCTCTACAGTCCTTAGCCATTTAAGCCCGTTCTTCTCTGCCTTGGAGACGAAGATAACTTTGACCTGTCCTTTCACCGGATCACTTTGAAGGAAGGGAGGTGTAGGTGTGTAGTAGGTAACTTGCAAAAATTACCAGTTGCCAAGGGATGATCGTTATATGAGCTCTCTGCAGCATACATCACAGCTGTTCTTGGCAATTTGAAGGGAACGTATGATTTAATATCCTATTTTATATTGTCATTTGTGACAATATTCGATAAGTTTTCTCCCGTGAGGATATTTGTCTACACCTTCGATTGACAAACGCAACCACTGATTGCTGTCGAATTACCGGGGAACACTTCGCATTAAAAAAGATGGTACACTGGAGAATTTTCTTGAGCCTGGCGGATTCGTTTGTACTATCAATGAAATATCAGAATTTCCGCCACGATGTGTACTTGCCTCTTCTGGTTGCTTTTTTGAGTCAATTTTAGCTTGCCTTAAATGTAGCCCAGTCCCCGATTAGTCTGGTAATTTTAGCCTTGTTGTAAAACTTTCATGAGTTCCGTCTCAGTAAACTTATATTCCTTTCACATTATGGACAGCTATATCTCAAAGCGCTTCCGATAGTTTGTTTACTGTCAATGTCAATGGATTCCACGTCTTCTAGTGATGCACCGTTCGGTCGCTGACCATTACTTGCAAAATATCCTTTGAACTTATCCCAGTTGGTACTGGCCGATTTTCTGAGGGGTCTGGTAGATTCCCTGGAGAGTTCGATGCTGAAGCAAATGTAGCAGTAGTCCGAAAAGGACTACTTAGCTGCCACTCTTCAGTCATCAACTTCCATTCCCACACGAATGTCACTCCGCAAAGAGGTGTGTTGCCAAGATTACTCTGGCTCTTAGTAGTTAAAGAGAACCTGGTTTCACTCGAAAGTGATGGGTTAAAGGCAATGACTTACTCAGACGAACTGTCCTTATTGATCTAAGGAAAGTTCCTAAGCACCATCAGTGAAGGAAACTAAAGGAAAGAGTTCTGTCTCCGCGGCGAATATAAGGTGGTAAGTAGCACGTAGTAGTAAGTTGGTAGTAGACGGTAGCACAAAACCAACCTTCTTCTTATCGGACTGGGACCAAATCTGCCAAATAGGCAGATTGAACAGCAAATCAGAACTATCAAAACTCAACTGATGTATTTTATCCATCGACATTCATATAGTCAATGTATTATTTCTGCGGATGGAGCAGCTTCCATTTGCTTGGTTCGTCTTCCTTTGCGGATGGAGCAGCTTCCATTTGCTTGGTTCGTCTTCCATATTGATGATTGACGCTTCTTGCTTATATTGTGCTTGTAATGGTAAATTTAGAGTTGGTCCTCGGTAAGAAGTCGTTAGTCATACGATTGACTTGGCTAATCGTACGGATATTTTTCTCTCTTCCGTTCTTTTCAATTTATGGTCGCTCAGGATAGTTTTGACCAAATTTGTTTCAGATCCAAGGCTGAACCCATCAAGGCAATCTCAATCGGGTATATTATTAAAGAATTTTTGCTATTAATTAATGAGATAAAGTTTTGCAAATGTAAGAAAAAAATTTTAAATTTAGTTTTTTGTTTTAATAATGTCATTACCAGAATATTTATTTATTATAAGGAAAATTGGGGTATGTTTCTCTACCTGTCCCATAACTCGTGGGGCATGGAGCAAGAGCAGAATCATCCGACTCGAGACAAGAATTGAAAGTAGACCTACAAGTAAAGGTGGATTTAGACCCACCAACATGACTCTGCAACGGCAATTGCCTTTTTATCGTAATCTGCTTGCAGCAGAAAACAACCATGGGTCGCCGCCGGTGGGGTTCGAATCTGTGACCTTCAGCATGGAAGGTCGACATATTGTCATTTACTTTGCCGACGGTAGGAACGTTTAATACTGCGTTCTTTATGTTTCTTAACCAACGGAACATAAGGCGTTTAGACCAATTCTTCATCCGGTTCGGTTACTAGCTGCCAAGAAATATCCAGTTTTTGTCTTTTCTTAATCGACTCTTATTGCTTCACCATAAAACCTATGTCTTTCGTGAGTTTAAGCGAGATGTAGGCCTACTTCTTCCAACATCTAGGCATCTCCAATTTCTTCTTGAAATTATAATTTCGTTTCTTCTCTGCCAGCTAATTTTTATGAGTTTGCTTAGGAGTTTATAATAATATATAAGTCGCTAAATCATACAGCTGTTGTGTAAACTACGTCAAAAGGTTCTTACTGTGTTATTTGAGTAGAAAGAACAACGGGTTAAAAAAGCCTAAAAAGCATATATTAATGCGTTTTTCTTTTTTATTTCTTATTTCCAATTTATTGGTACCAATTGTCCATTAATGGAATTAACTAAATCTTTTGATCGATGGTTTTGAAAGAGTCTTTTTTTGTAGAGATTGATCACGCCAATATCACCATTACAATCGCAAATCAGTTCAGTAGTAACCTTCAATACTCGTAGAAAAAGTATTCGACAGTGTAAATAAAAATATGCTAATTTATGCGAATAATAGATCTCAGAAAATTCTACTCTTTTGGAATATTTGAACAACGAGTAAGTAGAACGATTGAATAGGTAAAAACTTCATTTGCTCAGCTGGTCTTCGATGTCAAAATTTTAAATTTTTTTCGCAAAAGCTACGCTAAAATATTTATAACATTAGTTACTACTTATTCGGTTTAGACCAATAGTTTCATATTCGTCTTGTTCTGCTTAAAAAGAAATTATGCTATAAATGTCGTTAGAACAATGGCAGCGGACATAGCGTTAGAAGAGTCAGGGACAACCGGCTTCCCGTGAATGTATCCAGAGAGTCGATGCTCTCAGGGATTGAATAGTCGCCAATAAGTTTTATAACCACCTTGTTACGGTTCCGTGGCAGATGATTTTACCGAAAACGACGTGATGTAGGAATTTGAAATTTGGCGTAATGTAATGTCATTTATGAATCACCCTGTAACTCCCAAACGATTTAGATTGCCCCTCCGCCTGCCCTGCAATATTATATGTATCTAGATGAGATCTATCACCACACTTATTTTGGAACACCTTATGTGAAACATCCTATATTTCAGTACCCAAGATGTTAAAAGATGGCGAATTGGAGATATTTACTCGATCGATTAAAATAGGCCGAGGTGAGCTGGGCGATTCATCAGATAGAAAAGAACAACATTGAGTTTTGGATGCATTGAACGTTCTACAATTCGCTCTGCCCCAATCGGTAATTGTAGAAATATTCGTTCTCAGTTGATTTCTGTATAGTTACTGTAACTGATCCCTGAGGTACATTGCAATCCATTTTGAAGGGGTTTGGTGGAACTTCATATATTATTACACGAATTGAACCGTCTTACAGCAAACTTTTAATCTATTTTCTCTACAGAGACAATCATTCCAATGTTTCGCTAGAGCACTTAGTAAGTCTACGCTTGAGCGGCCAGCACGAAAACCGTTCCGGCGATCGCTGACAAGACGGTTATTTTTCAGATATTTTATCACCTAAGAGATACTGATAGAACAATAAGTAAGTTGTTCCTGTTAAGTATGATAAGTGAAAAAGTTTGCGTAGACGTTTATCCAAAAAGGAGGTGCAGCATTTTAGCACCAGGTGCGACAGAAACATTAGAACCAAGTGCTTTGTACATTTGGAGTTTTGGAAGTAACTTCAACAAAGTGCAAAAGGGTAGTTGGATTTGCTTTGGCTCTGATGGTGAATTTGGAGCAGACTGCAGTGAAAATCGTAACTATGAACCATCAGCAAAATTATCAGTAAAAGATTCGATGAACCGGTACAAACCATCTCATTTTGAATGAGGGATGGTTTATTTGAACTTAGTAAATCGTTCTTTGCTGTTTTAATGAGACACCAGAAGCCTTTGCTACCGTTTTGGCTTACGTCTTACGAGCAACTCAAAATTGAAGTGATGTGATAAATTGCCTACATTTTATAGTATAGTACCTTCGCAGACTGAATAGGTACCTAAGTAAAACTTGATTTAGTTACATTATGATAAAATTATTTTGTTAGAAAAGAAATTTATTTTTTGTATTGATAAATATTTAACAAATATTATTAATTCAATTATTCAGCCCCGTCCCTTGATGACTTATATCCATAGTCTACTGCAAAACTCATCTTGCTCAGTGTTGCCAAGTCGTCCATCAAGTGTGTCACCAGATAGGGACTTAAAAAAGTCACCAGATAGAAAATAATGTATTTTTTTCAAGATTGCTTCTTAATAAGAAAATTGTAAATACTACTTCCCAATAAAAGAATGTACATATTTACTTAAATCACACGCGTATAATTATGCGTAAGTAATTGGTGTGCATTGAAGAACTTAAGAGCACTTTGATTTGATCCACAGCTGATCTCATGTACTTAAGCGTCGTTTAACTTCTTCTTTTCAATTTGTAACAGAAAAGGGAGCAGAAACAGAGAACTATTATGGCTGGTTGGTTGGTTAGTCGGGCTCTTTAGGTCCACCAGTGCTATCTCAGCTCGGTCGTCAAATTGTCAAAGAATCTTGCTCCCAAATAGGCAAGTCTCCGTTCTTTTCGAGCCGGACATTCGCAGAGCAGGTGCACTATGGACTCAATTTCTTCTTCATCTCTGCAGCTTCTACAGAACTCATTTGATGGTACGCCGAGTCTAATGGCCATAGTTCCTATGGGGTAGTGCCCGGTGATGACGCTGATGAGTGTTCGAATGCGCTTTCTATCGAAGGATAAGAGATTTGACGTTCTGCTATGATTCAGCTCCGGCCATATACTTCGTGTTTCTTACTATTATAATGTGATAAGATTCTAATTTTTGACGGAACTGGAACGCTTTTTGTATCTCCAAGAAGCGGTTCGTTGATGAGTCATTTTTGATTCAATGCGCAATTTCCAGCATGGAAAATAATCCCAATCCATAGTTTAGAGTATCTTCTTCCAAATGACCCTGGAAATTTCACTGGAATTCATCGAATTCATTAAGTTTGAGCATTCTGAAAATTGACTGGAAATGAGGCCATTGCAACGGTTTTTCGTCATTTTTTCCATGTTTCCAGGTTCCAGGGAACGGGAAAACCAACTAGACCACAATTTTTGACATGCTCTTTCGAATGGCATCAAAATTTTTGCAAAAAAAATTCACACAAAATCGCCAAAAAACACTGGCCTATAGCCCATGGTTTTTTTGGCGAAAAAAATTTTTTGTTACAAAGTCAAATAAAAGGGGTCTCATTCGAAAGAGGACGCCAAAAGCAATTAGTTTTTAAGGTTTCACTGGAAAGTATCTCAATTTGACGAAACTGGAACGATTTTTGTATCTCCTGGAAGCGTTTCGTTGATGAGTCATTTTTCATTCAATGCGCAATTTCCAGCCTGGAAAATTATCAAAATCCACAGTTTAGAATATCTACTTTCAAATGGCCCTGGAAATTTTACAAGAATTCATCGAATTAATTAATTTTGAGCATTCTGAAAATTGACTGGAAATGAGGCCATTGCAACTGTTTTTCGTCATTTTTTCCATGTTTCCAGGATCCATGGAACGGGAAAACCAAATGAATATGCGAAATCAAGGGTGCTGTCGTCGGCAAAACTGTGAATAGGATTGATAGTAAGGGATAAAAGATCATTAATAAAAAGAAGAAATAAGATTGGTGAAAGAACTGAGCCCTGAGTTACACCGGCATTTATTTCGTAGGAATCAGATGTAACTCCGTCAATTATTACCGGATTGAACGGTCCGACAAAAATCTCTCTATCCATTTAACGAGGGTAGGGTGCAGACCAATTGTTTGAAGCTTGGATAAAAGTGCAGCATGCCAGACTCTATCAAAAGCCTTTGAAATATCAAGAGCAACGATTTCGGTCTCATTAAAAGAGAGACCAGAAGCCCTTACTACCCTTTTGAGTAGAAAATATCTTCCGTCTAACGCTCTGATCAAAATTGCCCGACTAATTGCTGAATTGCAAAGATTCCTCGCATATATATAGATACGTCTCAATTCCTCTTAAGGGCACAATTTATATGCCTGGAAGGCTACTTCCTTGTTTTAATAGCTGCGAAACAGTCATTATTGAACCATTGAAGCTATGAGGAATAAAGCGATGCATTCCATTTATGTCAAAACGTTAAAAAATCGCAGAACATTTGGTGACATTTGGTGTCACCAAGTTTTAGATGTGTCGCAGAAAAGAATTCTGTCACTAGGAAGGTGTTCGAAAATACCAGATGTAGTGATAAAGTCACCGATTTGGCATCACTAATCTTGCTATTCATTTAAATTTCCTTCATTTCCTAGTTTAAATTGATCATAAATTATCTGTTTTTTTGGAAAGGTTTTACCTCTCTGTGTTGTTTTCAAAATGAAAATGAATTTAATTTGCAAACAACGTTCACTTTTCATAATTTCTTCATCAAATAAACCGTAAGTGGCAAAAACAGGTTGCTTTCGACTAAAAATAGATGTAGTCGGTTGTGTTTATGTCTCTTTGAAGGTACAAATTCGAAGTTAGCCAAGTGACCAATATTCTCTGCTCTCTACTAGTATATAAGAAGTAAAACTAATCCAAAAGTTAATGAACTTTAGGAGAATCCAACACACGATAAGCAATATATTACGCAATAGGGCTCGTGTTCAGGAGTTTACGACAGCTTAATTGTAGTCAGTCAATCCGGCACGCTGAATAATTAACTAAATATGGAAAAAAACAAACATTGACTAAGAGCAATTTAACAAATTTTTTGCCAAGTAAAAAGCAATCAAGGTAATGGACCGGTTCGTTTTAGCATTATTTTTCCAGCTAGAATCAGCAAAAAAATGCACAAGAGCATGTTTTTGCTTCGATATGTGTACAGGAACGATGTAAACAAAACTTTCTACCGTTTATTTGGCATCGATACGAATTGAAAGAGAACAATGGAAATTGAACTTAAGAGGTCTCCATTACTCTTCCCTGTTTGATAGCGTCAATGAGACTTTTAAATAAACAAATTTAGTACGCCAGTAAATTGTAAAATTTCTGACCACGCTGTATTTCCTTTAAGTTATTTTATTGTATCACGGGATTCACCTGTTATTGACGTTTCAATAAAAAATTTTCGATTTGTGTCTTGTGTCTTGTGTTCCTTTATTATCTTAGGATTTCCTGATGACTTTGTGGTTATGGAATTTATTTAAAATATTAAGAAAATTATCAGATATATAAAAAAGATATTATTACAACCCAGACAGGTGAGTACATACTTCTAATGCTTCTTCACTAGATTAAATAATGATTAAGAATTTGGGGACGAAGTTCAAGAGTATCTTAACCTAAATGAAGTGTTTTTTACTCACGTGAACCGAATTTCAAGTTTAGTGTACATTCCATCTATCTGGAAAAAGTATTATTCAGACAAATATAATTTTTGCATTTTATCATTTATCTTCAAAATTTTTTTCAATTTTCAGTGTGTCTCACATGTTGTGTGGAATTTATTATATTTTTCAAAAGCAAATCTGCACCTGATTAAATACATTGTTGGGACCAGTACACCGAAAATATACGAAATTCTCGTCAACCAATTCATAGTGGAATTCACATCTGTTTGAGGTCAGAATTAAAATATATATTCCGTCATAAATGCTGATCAACTTCGTTAATTGGTTTATGAATTTTAACTTTTAAGGTATACTCTTAGACAGGTCTGGCTAGATTCGCATGCTTAAATTAATTTTTGTTTGTTTTGTTTTTGGTTTTGCAGTAAAATGTTAAATACGTCATACGATTGGAACTTGTATTTTTGAAAAATGGCGTAGTTTTGGACCTCGTTTATCTCCTAAGGTTCTTTGCCAGATGATCCGCAATGTACTGTAAACTTTACTATATTAAGTTAGATGTCATACCCAGTCAACTTGAGACTCCAAGGCGTTTGTCATCAGATTTTTCAATACTGCTTGACTCCAACATGACATGATATATGTAGATCTCTATTCGGTAATTGGGCGGCAAACTACACCATTTTTTTTTGGTGTGTTCTGACACACCAACAACATTAATTCGGCGAAAAAAAGGCTCATTTTTAAGAATTTTTTTAGGCGCTAAAAGTAATACAAATTTATTAAATTGGTCGTAACATTATAGTAAAACATTTGAACAATATCTCCTTAAATTTTTAAAGCAAAATATAAATAATTAAGCCGACCGTCGCAAATCTTCGGAGGCTCCTCGAAAAAAAGTTGTCCGCCGGTGAACACTATAACTCATGACTGGATTATCCGAAATTAAAAAAAAAATGGTATCATAAGATAATCACTTTCCTGAGATAATAATTATGAAAAAAAGCTCCCAGCAATACCTGGTCATTTATGTAAGGAAGAAGTATGCCGAATTTCAAAAGAATCGGTTGAGTAGATTTTGATTTAAACTGTTCACCGACTTCAAAAATGACAAATGTCAGAAAATCGCTTTAAAGTTTTATGTATCGGAAAATCCAATATTAAACAACGGAGTAACGAACACTTATAGTTCTATATCTTAGTTAGCTTTTCCCCAATTTGTTAAAATTTTTGACACAACAATCTTAAGATGTTGTACTATCATATGAAACAATAAAAAAATGGAAAAAACAAAATTTAAATACGTGAACCCCCCCCCCCCCCCCCCCCCCCGCCCCCCTCCCTTAAAAGGTCAGTTTAGACTTCAACCCTAAATTTTACTTAAATGCCGTTTGTAAATTGCTGTAGTAGTCTTTAAGTAAGAAGTGAGTTTCTAGTCTGCTATAGAAGCATATTCATTACAGACATATTATTTTATCTCAAAATCATATTTATCCCCTTTCAAGTATGTGAAGTCATCGTCGGTGGTATAAGGGATAATATGCTGGGTTTGAACACGGGAGTTGCTGGCTGGAGTACCAACTCATGCCTGCTTTTTGCTGACAACGGATAATGGTCAAAACAGTAGTGGTGATTGCAATCCATCTTAATTATAGGCCTATTTGCGAATCGGATAAGATTCTTCTCCCGCCGCAAACCTTAAACAATTACAACAACTGGAAAGAGGGGAGAAGGGTGTGTGTCTTAAGATTTAGTTTACTCTCATGATTCAATGATTATTTTTCCAAGGTTACTTGTTGATACTAATTTTGGACTATGTCATGACTATGCCATGAAAATCTTTCTTAAACGATCCAAACATATTAGTCCGCGGGACAGCACCATTTATTTTTAATGATTAATACATACTTGAAACTTCGTGAGTGGCTTCCTTTTGGCGAGTCTACCAAACTTTCTCTTCGACTTTTTTCAAAAGTGCTGCGTTCTCAAGTGAGCATGATCGAAATATGCCAAACACACGCATTTTTCTTTCTTGATGAATACATATTTAGTTTTAATGCATTTACAAGATAATTTAATAAGAAATTCCAAAAATATTTTGTTCGACAAAAATAATGCTGCGATGAGTTTGTCTACCACCGCGAACATGCCGTACGTAAGCATTTTTGTTTTTCAATACATGCATAGTTCACTTTAGCTGAATTGTTTAATAATTATTAATGTTGTCAAGTAGTCATAGTGTCCGACAAATTCCCTGCTGCATTGTTTCAGACCGATAGCTTAAATATGACCTTATCACGTGATTTAAGCTGTATTTAGCGGTATGTTTTCTGAACAATTGAAAAAAAAAAATTATTGAAATCGGCAGCTAAAAAAACACTACTTTCGGGAAAACGCGTTTAATGATAAATTACGGTGTATAGCTTGATTGTAGTAGCTTACGAGTCAATCTGCTATACCGGGGCCGTAGAGTTCTACTTTCTCATCACGTTGATGTTCTTGGTTGTCCACATTCTTCTCAAGAACGGATCGGTAAATTCTTTATTCGCGCTTACTTTCTCGGAAACGGCCGAAGACGGGTACCTTTCTGTTCCCAGAAACATGCAAAGGAATGTGATTTTCACGAAATCCCTTTTGTGGCGTGTTCTCAGATGCATATAGATTTAAAAAAAATTTATTTTTTGAAACCGCGAGAGTAGAGGACCCCCTTAATACTTTTTAGTCGAAAATGGTCCATGGCCCCCTAAATTCAATAATCTTTATTTAGTAGAAAAAAGAAGTCAATCGGTTTAACGGTTCGACTCCAACTCTGCACGGCGTGTCTTAAAACACGGTTTTGAGAAAAACGCGTTTAAGGTTTGACAAAGAAAAAACGTGGGAAAAAAATATAATTTTTGTTTCTTACAGCTAGTCAGCTGTTCCTAGAGCAATCTAACTGACTATATTTATCTGCATTTTCTCCGATTTATCTTTTATCATCTGTCATATTTACGGACATCCTAAACCACCTGTGTGTGTCGAGCCCACGTATGCTTTAATATCAAAATGAATCAAATCGCAATCTTCCCTTTCATTGAAAATCATTTTCAATTAATATTTTGATGATCTATTGAAAGTTTAAATACATTTCTATTTGGTATCGAACACTATCAACAAATAACTCAAATAAATTCCCTTCAATAAATAGGTACATTTGGGTCGATTTTCCCTGTTCCATTTAGTTTTAATCAAATCATAAATTCCTAACCGATTTGTCAATTTGGTCCAAACTCTAACCAATCCATCAAGCTCTTAATGTCTGAACGAAATGGAAATGCCACTGCACCTAAATTCATTGATTCAGTTCAAAGCTTCCATTCATATGCAAAGCATGTTTCTGCATTTCATCTAACTTGAACAAGTTCCACTATCCTGACCCTTTTAGAAATGCTACCTTGAGACTTTGAAGCTCTCTTGCAACGATCAATAAAGTTAATTCGAAGAACGTTTGCATCGTACAGGTAAATTTTCGTTAAGGAACTTTGTGTTCACAAACAGAATCCTAAATATGTACTTTGGTTGAATACTCCTCTCTGCGGTACATTGTGTACTTTAATTTACGTCCAAGGTATGGACAGAAGCATTTGCATCAAAGTATGATCATGAAACTATAAAGTACCAACCCAACAACGTACCGATTTAATTAGGAAAAACATTAATGTTTGATAGCGTTTTCTATTAGAGGCAGCGTGCAACAATTGATTTTGGATCTGTTTACTCCGGCAAACGTGTGTAACTTTCCACAGATAAGCATACTATGTTCGTGGAGAGGATAGCATATAACTTTTGTTTTCCTTGATCCCGGTGGTAGTACCAATTGCCAAGTCGTCAAGTTATATCTGAAAAAACTGACAAAGTATAATATTAACCTTGTTTATGGCGTTTTTTTATTGTTACTTATTTGGTTCGTCTGCGATTAATTCCTAACAAATAATTGCACATTGACGAAAATGGCTCGTGTACACACTTTTGTTTGGCATAATAAAATCCGGCTAATGACTTCTACTTGTGTCTTCTTGTGCAAAGAGAATAATCCGCCAAAGGTTTTCTCAAGTTCAAACACTTTATGGTTTTATGATTTAATGACTGTTAGCAGGTGATAGGATGCTAAATTTTACGCGACACTTTTGATTGAGGTCGAGTTAGAAAAACAGCTTTAAATATAAATAACATTTTAGTGTTTTATGGTAAATATTTTCTATATGATATGATTAACTTTTGAGATGTGTTGTTTTAGTTCTGAGGTTGGAAAATCGTGAACTCGTAATGATTATTTTCAGAATTTCGATTTAAAGTTGACTCGACTAGCCAAAGCTCTTTGCTGTATTGCGCTTTAGGGAACTTTTTCATATACTATGGCATTCCAGCCCCGTTCTGTTCCTTTAATCTCGTGCGGGGTTTAATCCAGAAACGATGTTGATGTTTTTTGTTTTCTTTAATGTGTCATCTTCGTCCCTTCCCCTTTATCTATCTTTTTGAGCATATGAATTTGTGTCTATGTTAAGATTAAGAAGAAAAGTAAGCTGCTATTGGAAGGGGATTTCTTCCTGGAGCATTCAAAAATGACTCTTTTTTCTCAATTTTTTTTTTGAGGAACAGGGAAAAGGTATTGACAGGAGGTTTTTTTCGAATGAAGTAAGAATCGATTATATTATGTTATTATATTTTTAATTTACGTAAAAAAAAAATAGCGGCCTTCGGCCAATCACAAACAGGGAGGTCTCCGTAACGCATGTTCCACTTGGGTCCCGGATTCCGGGTATTGTAGTAGACCGATCTGAAAAATTCTAAAAAAAATTCCAATTCTGTAAAAAATGGCGCTACTTTTTGAAAAAAATTCAATTTTTTGCCTTTTTGTTCTACTTTTTTAGCCCGAAAAAAATATTAAATACTCGAATTTTGAAAAAAGCTCTCATAGAGCACCCAGGAATAGTATAAACATTAATTTAAATCAACAAGAAACCGAATCGGTTAAATATATTTGACTCGATTCGGGACCGAAGTTCAAAAAACGTTGTTTCGAGAAAAACGCGTTTAAAGTGCAAAGTTTGCAATGCAAAAACCCGAAACGAAACGAAAACTTAGAAAATGCATTTCCGAGCGAATTCCGAGAAGGGGCAACTGTATTACAGTTCTGAAAATGATCTAGAAATGTTAAAGAAAAGGAAGTAAAAATAAGAGTTCGTTTTGACGACTACAAAAATTATTTTTCGTAGATAAGTGCGAGCCGCGCGCGCCTGTAGGGATTTAAACGGACCCTGTGCGCTCGGCTTGTAAACAGTATAACTCGGAAACGTAACGGAAATTTTCAAAAATCCCTTTTAGGGAACATTTCTGGGAATACGTAGGTAGAAGAGATTAAACTATAAAAAAAAATCGAAATTTTGAAACCGCTCGAGGAGAAATCCCCCTTTAGGGGACTTTTCTTTTCATAATTGAAAGAAATGCACTTTTTGATTATGAAAAGACTATTTTATTTATTGAACTAATTCGTTTTGGGCATTTTTATAAAACATATTAAGAATATAAAAAAATATTTTTTTTTGCAGTTTTAGTACATTTTGATCACTGGAATACGCCCTTCCAAAAGATACTTTTTAAACGGCTCCACAGTTTTTAGGCTTCCCGTAACAGAAAGAGTAAAAATTCAAACGGGATTTTATTCATAAGACTAAATACTAGTAACTAAAACTAAAAAACATTTTATTTTTAATAATTTTATCATTTTATAAACATTTTTCTGAAAAATCAAAAAAAAAATCCTTATTTTGAGGGCAAACTACCTCTGTATAAAAAAATAGGGGTGTGTAACACAGCTCCTATACTGGAGGAACGTCCATGGGCTTCGCCAGGCCAAGGCACTTGTCAGACCCTACGCTTATAACGATATCACCACCCTTAGCAAGGCGGATCGCAAAGTGCTATCAGGCTACCTATCTGGCAACTATGGGCTTAGGTATCATCTACACCGAATAGGTCTGTCTAGCGTGACGGAATGTCGGCTTTGTTTGGAAATCGACGAAACCACATTGCACATTTTGTGCTCTTGTCCTGCATTAGCATGGCTTAGAAGGAGGATCTTCAGTCGTGAATTTCTGAATCCGGCTGATGTTAGATCCTTCCCTGTTAATGACCTCCTCGCTTACCTCAGGGTGGCTGAGTGTCTTTTGCAGTAATGGGGCTCCGGCACAGAAGACCTCCTTGGTCGAAGTGCCCACCATATGGGTAGCCCCTCCTTATAATAATAATAAAGAAAAAATTAAAAACAGATTTTTAAAGGTTTAGTTACTAGTATTTTTTATAACGAATCGAATGGTTTTTGGATTATTAAAAACCGTTGAGTAGTTTTCGAGAAAAGTGTGGAGAAAATTCAAAAAACGTGATTTTGAGAAAACGTGTTTAAAGTTTTTGTAACCTAATTTTTGCATATAAAACGCGTATAGGTACCCTTATAAATATAGGTGTAACTTTTTTCTCTATACGAATTTCTTAAAATGGGGTTAGGACAGTATTTCTGTGATGTTAAGGAACACTTTTATGTAAAAAGAAAAAATCGAATATTTTCAACTTTTTGAAATGAAAAGTTCCCTTAAAGAATCTTTCGGCTAGAGTTATTTGAGCCACAAGCCAGCAAACCAGAAATCTCAGCAAAGGATTTAAACGCTTCGTTCTATTGTTCGACAACTCTCGAAAAGAACTGGTGATTTTATCAAACAATTTACCATGGCGCACACATATGGCGAATTGATTTGATCTCATCTGTATCTTAACAGTTTCTAGAGAAATCAATCAAACACCCAGACAAAGAGTTCTTTATAGTCGGTATAAAAAAGTTAGTAACCCGTTGGAACAACTGCTTAAATGTTGGTGGGGATTATGTTCAAAAGTAAAAAGAAAGTTTTTTGTAAAAATAAAAGGTTTTTTTCTCAGACCAATTTGTCTCTTTAATTATTGAATGACCCTCGTATATGCGGATGACTTTGTTATAATTGCTGATCAAAGCAAGTTATTAAGGGGGTCTTCTACCTTGTTGGTTTCAAAAAATCGATATTCTTTTTCATTTGTCTAATCTTGAACGTGTCAGGAACATAACCTGGAAATTATATACTGGAATTCTTATTATTTCGGGATATCAGAGAGAGTCAAACACAGCTCGTGTGCCATTTTTGTAACGCTCCGTCACGGCAGCCCGGAAACTTATTTTACGAGGACATACCAAGAATATCCGACACTGCAAAAGGGCTCGGATTGAACAACGAGAGTAGCAAGTAGCATAAAGGGAGTTTCTTCGTCAACAAGAAGATGAACTCTACGGTCTTGACATTGCAAATTGATCGTAAGTAACTTTTCGAACAAGGTTCATGCATGAACATCTTTAAATGAGATTTCTCAAAAGTTGCGTTTTTGAAAGTGGTTGACATGATATGTCGAAAAATAATTGATCGATTAACTCAAATCTTTTGTAAAAATCTTTAAAAAACGTCGCTATTGTCTGACGAAGGCCTTTTGAAAATTTTTCATTTTAACAATATTTACAGCTTATTTTGGCCCTAAAAACTAAAAAAAAACTACTATTTTGCGAAATTTTTGAATTTTGAAAATTCCATTCGTCTTTTTCGATTTTTTCTTTTAGACAACTTTCGTGAGCCGAACCGTGTCAATCGGCATTTTTTGCACTTTCGAGCTTTTCTACTAGAAGCTTTTTCATTGATAGGCCAGAGGTCAGTGTTACTCCGAAGTACCTACCACTTCCATTGGAACCCCGCCTAGCGTCCAGTTTTCCGCTCTCCCTCCCCTGCTGAAGACCATGATTTTTGATTTTCCTAGGTTAATCTACAGAGACCATAACTTACAATATGCAAGCAGATTGTCGAGCATCTGCTGCAGAACTATCGGACTATCAGCAAGCATTACCAAATCGTCAGCATACATAAGGAGCCGGATGTGTACCCCTCAACATTTTAAGAAAAACCCGTTTACATTTTTTTTCGATTTATTTACTAACGATCAGATACACACTGAGCACGTGTTAGGAAGCCAACAGTATTGTAGGTTTTTTTTTTATATATGATGGTGCCAAAGCTCAGGGGATGCCCTATGATGCTTAAGCACAGCCTTGGCAGGAAAGGAATTAAGGATGAGGGAAATGGGTTACGAGGTTGAGTGAAGGAGGTGTCGATGTACGTCCCGTTTGAAAGTTTCAGGCTCATAAGACGAGGGAAAAACAGAAGATGGTAAACTGTTCCACATTCGTGTTGTTCTGCTTAGAAAAGATTCCCGAAATTTGATGGTACATCCAAATTTGACCTGGAGAGTATAGGGGTGGGAGCGATTTGTAGATCTTGTATCAATCGTTGTCATGTGTCTACAAGGAATCAGGCTAGCAATTTCGTTAGAACAATGGCCATGGAAATAACGATAGAAGAGTGAGAGACAACCGACATTCCGTCGATGCTCCAGAGAGTCAAGGCCCTCAGAGATTGAAGGATCGCCAATAAGTTTAATAGCCTTACGCTGGAGTTTGTCTAACGCGGACAATGCGGTGTGCCCTGCCCCTGCCCAAATATGGGAATTATATTCAAGTCTAGGCCTAATGTGTGACTTGTAGATCAGCGCTAAGTCAGGTGGGGAGAAATATTTCTTACATATCTGTAGAAAACCCAAACATTTCATCGCACTTTTAGCGATTGCAAATATATGATCAGTCCAGCTAAGATTGCTGGATATCTCGATACTCAAGATATTTAGAATTTGGTATATTCACTCCGTCGACTGAAATGGGTTGGGGGTGAACCGGGCGTTTTTTAAGGGACATTAAACTGCATTGAGTTTTGGATGCATTAAACGTAACACGATTTGCTCTGCCCCAAGCAAGGACCATAGAAATGTCGTTATAATAATAATAATAAAAATAATCTAAACATGCGTTCCCGATTGACTTCTGTAGCATTTCCACGTGAATTCATTACAGAATCAAATGAGTACGCGAAACCAAGGGTGCTGTCGTCGGCAAAACAATGAATAGGATTGAGAATAAGGGATAAGAGATCATTAATAAAAAGAAGAAATAAGGTTGGTGAAAGAACTGAACCCTGAGGTACACCGGCATTTATTTCGTAGGAATCAGATGTAACTCCGTCAATTACTACACGAATTGAACAGTCTGACAAAAAACTCTCTATCCATTTAACGAGGGACTAAGACTAACGATCAGATACACACTGAGCACGTGTTAGAAAGCCAACAGTATTGTACACTATTATGTATACATATAATAACGATATTTTGAAAGGAGATAATGAGCAGCTGCCGGTATACTATCTACCGGCGGAGAGCGAAAAAAGCGGGCACGCTTAAACTGCTGATAATAAAATTTTGAGAGGTGATTTCTGAAGGTATAAGGAATTGAGAAATGCAAAAAAAATTGATTTTTTGAAAATTGTAACCGGTACTACCCCCTTAAAGAAAACTAGCTTCGATTGTATTAGCATCGGAATGTATTGTAAAGTGTAAAAAAAGATTTAAAAATATCCGAAGGCCAGAAGCTAGCAAACGAAACCTGTTCAATGACCAGTAAAGAAATTTGCATCTGCTTCATCGTGATTACATTTATCTGTGCAAATAAAAACCTGCTCTGATACAGGTGCTACTTGTTCAGATACAGATTGTTTCAATTGTAAACCAAAACAACAAAGTCTTAAAGATGTTCAATAAATTTCTTCATATCTTCAATTATCACTTATTATTACAGACATCCCAATCGTTCGGTAATTTTAGCATGTGTTTCCGCTGCCAAATTAAAACGTTCTTCTTTTTTAAAGTTAATATTCACGTCACTAATCGGAATGTTGGAAGGCCGATCAAGAAGCTTTTAAAAGTGAAACTGCATGCTTCAAGTATTTTGAAATATTAACCTCTAAATGTTCCACTTGAAGTGTTTTCGATGAAACGTGACAATAGGTGACTTTATGGCGGGTACATAACACAAATGAGTGTCGGAAGCGAGCATATTGTAATTTATCAATTTGTTTGTTAGACTGTGTAATAATTGAACCAGAAATTTGTTATTACCGGATCGCTTCTTGTCCATCACCTATAATTTATCTATCAAACCATAGTTCTATTTCTAGTTCTACAATCTCTTCATTTGTAGGTAGAGTATAGAAGTATTCAATATAGATGGCCATTCATCTACAGATATTGGACATTCAACAGTTTTCAGGTAGTTGTACACATGTTCTAATGTTAATGTTATTAAACGTTGTATTTTTTGTCTATTAACTTAACTAAAACAAAAAAATTCTTAAGATCGAAAAATTTTTCAAATTCCAAATGCCACAGTCAAATATTTGAAGGAAATCTATCCGACCGCAAATTGGAATATAATCTGCAGCTTGTGTTACATTCCTCCAGCCGAGAAGACCTTGGATACGTGCATAACCTGCTCAATGATTGACGGTGTTATAGTGAAAGCATTGATTCCATTCCAACTCTCAGCGATGCACGTCAATAATTTATTAATTACCCATAGATTACGATTTCTGCATTGATAACTGCTTACCTGGTGGCAGATAAAATAAAGCAAGGCACGTTTACCTGTAGTTCCACAGATTGTACTGAAGTATGAACAAATAGTTTTCCCATACACATCGGGTGCACACTGTATTCAGAAATATCTTGTTTACCGAAAAGCTTCCAAGGAATCTTACTCACGTATCAGAAGGACGATGATTTTTTCTGTAAATTGAGACAATCACCACCATGTTCTGGCAATTACTTACAAACGGGTCGAAAACCTTTCTTTATTCACCAATGCCACCTTCCAAAAACAGCAAAACACAATAGGATTGGAATGGGGAGAAAAATTATTTTTTTTTCTTAATTTTCTGTTTCATCTTTCCATCTGTGCAGGAGAGCCCTGATTGTTGGGTCCCCCGATGGACAAAACTACATTACACAAAATATCTCCAGACTTTATTTAGTGAGTAATTGAGTACGTCAGTTAGCAACCAGTTTATATTTGCAGACTCTTGGACAAATATGGAGCTCCAGTATGTAGTTAGTTGGAGGAAATTGCATTTATTGAAGTTTCGAAGGCACTCAACCGCAGCGAGAACATTTTGTGGGGCCAACGAAATGACATCATTAATGGCTGTTCCTTGTAAATGAATTGTTTTTTTTTTTATATAATTTTAATTTGTTTTGGCTGGAATTTCTGGAAAATTAATTTTATCAGATATCTCGTGAAATCATTTTCATGAATTTTTGATAATTGTTTAATTAGTTTGCCGTTTAATTTAACTTACGTTTATAATTTACGATTATTTCGTTTCTGGTATATAAAAATAACTTGTTTCTCAACAGAAATATTGAATGCTAGAGAATAAGCCTATTGTTAGATACTTAGCCTAGTTTCACAAATTGCCACTTTTTATGCATTTTTCGTTTTTTATCAATTGTGGAAAATGGATCATTTTCTGCAGAGCTTGCCTGAAGATATTGAAATTGGTCCCTCAATGAGGGCCCTACGAAGATCATAGGATGCGATAGTTAATGGAAAGGGCGGCGCGGCGTCCAGTATACTTGACGGTGTATGGTTATCATTGCGCATGACAAGACTACATGAAGGAAAAATCGAATTTCGATTCTGCATACTTGATCAAGCCTGCAGCGTTATGCAAACTTGAACGTGTGTATGAGCGGTCAAGTATGCATGACGTAAGGTGGCATCTGCAGGCGAACGATTTTTCTTTTTTGTTCTTAATTGCGAGCAATAAGCCTAGGATGGCTAACGCGGCGCGTACGCCACTGGGGATGCCATGATTTCAACTGGTGCGACATCAAAAACTGGACGGTAAACTTGATCGTGAGTATATGGATGCGCTGCAAACTGGACGCCGCGTGTATGATCGTGTATGGCCTGCTTTAGGTTTGAAAATTTTAAACGGTCGCACAGAGGGAGACAAATGCTAAGCCGTTGAATTTGCTCCCTAAGCTTAATTGGAGCCTTCAAAACTCTGACGTATATCAGTCCAAGCTAAATCAGTTCTGCGATACTGCTATTGATACTGGTACTATTGAAGGTCTAATTGAAATTATTAACCGCTCTTCCGCACAGGACCTTTAGAGCAAATTGATCTGTAAACAAAAATTCCTTAGAAGTGCGCCTTCTGAGTTAGAACGGTTAATTCTATTTAACTATATTGTTATCTTAATATGGCAATCATGTTACACTAATTAGAATTTTTTGGAATGGAAATAATGTTAATAATTAATTAAACTAAGCATAATTCATCCATAAAGTTAACCGAGCAAGCCTATTCTCTAACATATAAGTAAGAAAAGTGAAAAATGTACAAGAAAAAGAAAAAGAGAAACCAATGAAGTGCGAAGAAACAAAGGTACGATATCTCCAAGTGCGTCTTAGGTGTTGTGAGTTGTGATGAAGAGCCCGCTGCCCGAACAGAAGGAGCACGCTGAACATCCACTGGCAAATGGTTCCACTTACGAATAGCCTACACAAAGTAGGAGCGCTCTCCAATATGAGTACGAAAACTTGGTGACAAAATATTTCTACGTCGACTAGAGCTTAGGAATTGTATATAATCATGCAAATAGCTCGGTTTTTTCGAGTGAATTAAATTATACAAAAATTTTAACCGTCTGCACGTAAGATAAGTGTCTAAGAAGCATCCAACAAAGGAATCAATATAAGCAGAAATATGAGCGGACCTGCGCAATCCAATGGTATCATTAAATGCTACAGATATCCTTCTTTGGCAGATAGAATCAAGCTTGGAGAAAACTAGGCTGCCAAAAATAAAGTGAGGTAGTACAAGCGTTTCAGCAAGTTTTGCTTTTATATTGGCCGATAATAAGTTGGCAGAAATTCTTAATATTCTCAAGCTACTATAGATTTTACTTAGCACATGGGAAATATGGCTGCTATATGTGAATGTGGAGTTCAGCTCCATTCCTAGGCTTTTGGCGGACTTAGTGTATGGAACTACAACGTCGCTAATGAAGATGGGTGATAAATCAGCAAAGTCAATTGCGCTTACTTTACTTTGGGACCACTCCCATATTCTACCTAAATCTTCATTTAGTCGAGCAATGCAATATTCAATTAATCCTATCGGTCTATCCAAGTAAATTTGAACGTCGTCCGCGTAAAGATGAACTGAAGCATCAGACAGGGTTGCAGGTAGATCATTTATATATAAACAAAACAAGAGAGGCCCAAATACAGAACCTTGAGGTACACCACGGCCCACAGCCAACGATGATGAGTATCCTCTATATGTCTTAACTAACTGACTTCGGCCCATTAAAAATTTTTAATAAGTTTATTAGCAGTTGAAGATAATTTGAAATCCCTACGAAGCTTAAGTAGTTATCTAGGATGGTCGATCGAATCGACAGCCTTACTGAAATCAAGAAGTACCAATATTGCAATGTGGTCTTCATCAAGGGCTTTTTATAAGTCAGTAGTTACTTTAAGTAAAGCTGTCTCGCAACTGTGGGTTGACCTAAAACCCTACTGCCAACATGATAAGAGATTATGTTGATGCAGGTGACCAGTTAGCTGAGTATACATTAGTTTTTCAAGAACTTTACCAAGGAAACATAACAAGCTAATTGGGCGATATCGGTACTACAATAGCCTTATTGCAGAGCACAGGATACTGTGAATTAGTAAGACAGGTATTAAAAAGATGCACCAAGATGTGCAGAATATGAGGCAAAATAATTTTTAAAAATTTGGGCGAGATATCGTCGAATCCCATAGCGTGCGATTTTATGGCCGTGACTGCTTTAACTACTTCATCCGCATCAACACACCTGAATGAAAAACCATCAGGAAGAGTAGTCAGTATTATCCTGACCAGAAACGAAGAAACTGTTAAGCTAATCTGGGTCTATAACACATGGAGATCTATCCTTACCAAATACTTCTAGTTTATGCAGGTTTCTTCATAACTGATTTGGAGCTAGATTAGTGTCTAATTTACTCTCAAAGTAGACTCGCTGTATCGTCGATAAAGGAGATCTCTCTCTACAATCATAATTCGGATTGCGTCAGTGAACCAGGGACAACTTTGGGATCGGATTATACATACTCGGGTAGGGACGTATTTGTTAAACAGGTAATTCAAATATTGAGTGAGGCACAACACCTTATAAACTCCTTCTTGTGATAAGTTATCAATTTGTGCTTGAATTTCTTTCGGCGGTAATAATTATTTGATTAAATATGGAAATTTTTGTTGACAAAAATAATTATTTAAATTAAAATACATGTCAGCATTTCTGTCTGTTTTATCAATTTGCCTGAAGTTAAAAGGTGAGAAATTATGGCAATACTGATACTATTATTATTAAATAAATTGCTAGAGCATGCTGGAATGAAGAGGATGAGTTGCTTTGGAT
This sequence comes from Leptarthrus brevirostris, assembly GCA_964036015.1. Classification (NCBI taxonomy): domain Eukaryota; kingdom Metazoa; phylum Arthropoda; class Insecta; order Diptera; family Asilidae; genus Leptarthrus; species Leptarthrus brevirostris. The sequence continues at coordinate 17,755,500 of OZ038373.1, forward strand.
TAAACAAAAAAATGCTGTCTCTAACATCAGTACTAAAAAAAATACGGAATTTTTTACAAAAATATTAACTCAATATGATGTTAAAATGCTATGTGCCAGATCCCGGATGTCAATAAATTACCTTGACTTTGTTTCATTAAAATGTAAAATAATTCCACATTCCATTTTGCTCACAATAAAGCTAAATTGTCAATCTCTCACAAAGCAAACAAGTCAATTTCGAAGACCTATAAATCTATGAAGAGCTCACTGGCATTAATCCTTTCATAAAATATAAATTTACATATCTAAACAGAGCTAAAACCCAAATGCAAACTCCATCATTCCATGAATTACCGGTAACCTCTTCGATATCCGATCTAAACTATCATCCGCCTCAATCATAGATAAGTCAAATATCCTGAACCACCAAGCCATGCTCGTTGTAAAGTTAATCCTTGCACTTAAGTCGAAAGTCATTCGTATGCAAACTTTGAAATGTACTTAGAGCAGTTTGCAATTATAAAGTGGACCACAAATGGTTCCAAACTGAATAAATTTCCGACTATTCAATCAATCATTGTTCAAGCCCACACGTGAATAGGTAGTCTGTTAACAAGATTGGGCCCCAATGCACATCGATTCTATTCATGTACAGAATTGCCGCCTCCAGATGAGACACTCACGTAAGATGTATAATTACGATGGCCCCCCCCTCCCCATCAATATTCAAAGTTATCATTACTCTAATGTGCGGGAAGTTGAGGGATTAGAGGCTGCCTCTAAATTATATTACTGAACGTTTCATTTTCAGTGGCCGTTATGAGGTAGAAATGCAAATTTGATCTCTGAAGCTTTTATCCACTAAAGGCAGTTGATACTTGGAAATGAATTTTCGAATTTGCTAATGATCTCAGATAGCTTACGAGGTTAACTAACGGCTCACATTTGATTTATTGTCAATGACTTTATTAAGTTGGTTAGATTATCTTGATTAGGAGGCAAAACTTGTGAACGTAGAAGTTACTCTACTTGATACATAATTGATAGGATAATATTCAGATTTAAGATGGAGATAAGTAACAGATTTGCTAAATTGTTCAATTCAAAGAGGCAATTACAGAATAATACATTAAAGACAAAAAGAAGCCTTAACTTTTCAAAATTAATGATGTTTTTATAATGGCACCTTGGTGTTAAGACTGGTATTTTGCGTACTTGCCACCCAAATAAAATTAGTTAATTTCTTCCGGGTAGTTGCTACACCAAGATATGTTTCAGCTCTTACTAATAAAGTAATTAAGACGTAACCCAGGAAACTAAATCATTCTGTAAAATTCATAAAAGAATCAGTGATGTGAACATTTCTATGATAGTTGCAAAATACTCTAAAAGTCTGAAGTTTTACATTTGGACTACCGTTTTGTCACTTCTTTATGTGTCAATTTCTTTAGTCAATTTTAAAAATGAGTAAACGAGTAATACATGCTTAACCAAAACAAGTCAAAAACGATTCATTTATGACCATTATTATGAGCATTATTGTAAGGAAGAGTATATTTACCTCTTTCAAATTGCCGTGTAACAAATTTTAAATTGCCGTATCAGAGACGCTGGAATGGTCCCAAAAAATCAAAACGTTAATGATATTGATGTTAATGAACTAAATACCTATTTTGTCAATTGTACCCGAAACTATCGCCCAGGAGATCAAAGTATCACGTCAATATCAACAGACACTCAATCCCAGTTTTCATTTCGAAATGTCTCAATTAATGAAATAATTTTTGCTTTTAAAACACTTAAGTCTAATGCCACTGGGTTTGACGGTATCGATCTGCGCTTTTTGAAATTAATTCTCCCCTTCATAATTAAGCCAATTCAACATATCTTTAACTCGGCTATCACCACTTCTTCATTTCCTTCAATTTGGAAAATTGCTATGATTCATCCTATTAAGAAGAGTGATAAAGTTTGGGGGCCCCAGGACTTTAGGCCCATAAGTATTCTCTCAGTTCTCTCAAAGATACTGGAACGTTTGCTCTTTGATCAAATTAAATCATATCTTGACCGTTATGATTTGATTTCCAGACTTCAGAATGGATTCAGGTCGAAGCATAGTACTGTCACAACTCTTCTATATCTTATTGAGCGGATTAGGTGTAACATTGAGTTGGGTCAGCCTACTATCTTATGTTTACTGGATTTTTCAAAAGCATTTGACTCTGTTGATTACACTATTCTGCGTAAAAAATTAGAAGCGCAATTTAATTTCTCCAGTTCTGCTGCTACATTTTTGCACTCATACCTTACTGAGCGAAGTCAGGTTACGGTCGCTGGCTCTAACTGTTCTAGGATGCTAGGAGTACACTCAGGAGTTCCTTCAGGATCAATACTTGGTCCCATATTATTTATCACCTTTAAGCACCGACGTACATTTTTTATAACGTTAGTGCCGACGTGAGGCCTGAGAGGCCGCTTATATTATGTAGTGTTTTTTAAAGAAAGTGTTGATTTAAATATTTGTCTCTGCAATATAATGGAAAATAAAGGGTTTTAAGAAAAAATAGATATAGAAAGAAAATAAACTTTATTATATTTTTAAATTAAGGACTACAATAATATTTGGCTTGAATTTTGGGGGAAAATCCGACTATTAGATATAAAAAATCATAACACAAAAACAAATCCTCTCAGAATAACAAAAAATAGTATTTCTTACATAAGACTAATATAACTTTAAGAAAAAAAAATAGTAGGAACATAAAACTTCTGGAAAAAAAAATGTCCACAGTCGAACTACACCTTAAATTCTAAGCACAGTCAGGGCACACTTGTTTCGCGCACTGTAAACAAATGTGTTTTTTGCACGAATAGCATCTATACGTCGATTTTCTTTTGAGTTTAGGTTGACAAGAAAAACAAGTCTTGCGTGTCTTGACTTCTTCAGCTTGATCTTCAGATGCTTCTGGCTTATCAGAACCAAGTACTCTTGCCAAACTCATCCTAAGTTCACGAGGCAATCTTAGGTTACAAAATCTTCGCTTCATGTGCTCTAATACCAACTGTCGAGCTAATTTTTTTATAAAGGCTCCTCTATCAGTTTGTCTTCCGACATGTACATCATGTAAAATATGAGAATTGACGGAACTTATATCTAAGATCCGGTCAAAAATTGTCATAGGCCAGCGTCTTGATCGGCGGCTGCAAGTGTATATAGAGCATTTCTTTTCTATTTCATCTACACCACCTTTCGTAGAATTATAAAACTTTATAATTTCTGGCTTCCCTGAGTCCGTATCTGTTCCTTGAGTATGATGCATTGATGAAGCCAAAATGACCGCTTTTCCCTTCTTGGAAACATGAGATAATAACGTTGTGTCTTTTGTAAAACCATATAAGGTTGATTTTTCTGGTCTCGTTTTAGCAGGCAAGAACTCTGGGGGTATTTCCCTTTTGGTTTTTTTTACCGTACCTACACAGGTCAATCCTCTCTGTTTCAATGCATCAATTAGTTGTATTGACGTGAACCAATTGTCACATGTTATATTTTTATTACTGCCATGTAACGGTTTACTCAAACGAATCACAGCCTGCGTAGGAACTAAAAACTTTTTTTCTTCATCTGATAATGTTTCTCCATCTGAACCTTTACCACAATAAACATAACAATTGTAAAAATAACCGTTTTCGGCATCACACATGCACATTAGTTTTAGCCCATACTTAGCAGGCTTCTTTGGCATATATATCTTCAAAAATGATCGCCCTCTGAATGGAACTAGCATTTCGTCAACAGTAGCGTATTGACGTATATTATATACCCTCTGGCAATTTGATACAAATTTGTTGAAAATATTCGCTATCGCAGCCAATTTATTAGTCTCCTTTCTCTGTGCTCTGTCAAGTGCATTGTCAAACCGAAGACAGTAAAGCAAGCACAGAAATCTGTTTTTAGACATAACACATCTAAAAACATCTCTTCCGGTACCATCAGTAGCAAATATTAAATCTGCGTCTTCGCGGTTAGATTTGAATACAGCTGTGTACATCAATAGGCCAATAAAAGCTTGCAACTCAATCATATCAGTATCCTTTAGTTCTGGGCGATCCTGCTTCGTATATTTACATCTATATTCAGCCAGCTTCTCATTGGTTCTTAGCAAAATCTCCGATAACATCTCGCCATTTATATATTGTTTCCATAAAGAATAAGGATCCTTTCCATCATTTTCGGTCAAATTGGAGGTAGGTACTCGGTTAATAATATTATGTTGTGGTGTTCTAACAGATGATCTGTTTGGAGGTGATTTAGACCACTTATATTTATTCTTTCCTCTAAAACATCCCAGCCTTGAGAGCGGAACATCTTCATCTGATGACGATGACGGCGCGTCCAGGTGTTCAGGTTGAGTTTCTTCGGTATCAGAAATATCAGTGCTAGTATCTGTATTATGCGCACTGTGCTCCGGACAAAAATCTTCACCAATGTCGTCGACCTCAGATCCGCTGGAATCTTCATCCGCGATCCAGCTCTCAATCACTCGCGTATAATTTGGATTAGACACATTTATATCTATCCGAAGTCTCTTTGAATGCTGTAAATCTGTTGCAGAACTATTTCTCTTACTACCTGAAGGTCCTGGTCCATCCATAGTTTACAATATCTGTAAAAATAACAGTTTACTGTAACAAAGAAATAAAACAAAAAAACTTACGTAAGTACCGACGTGAGGCCTGAGAGGCCGCGTCGGAATTTCAAATTGTAATTACTCACCAAATGCACGCGCGACGGCACGCCTTCCTGTTTCAATGTCAACGTGGGCACTGTTCTTGCAGCTACTTAGAAGCAGTGATCGGAATTTTGCGGGGAAAGGGGTACAGTAGCAAGTCAAGTGCCTGCCGGGGCCCCTCAGACCGCACGTCGGTACTTAAAGGTTAATGATCTTGTGACAATTCCCAAATATTGTACTGTATTGCTCTATGCAGATGACGTGCAACTGTTCCACTCCTCTCCTTTAAATGATATACCATCCTGTATAGCTGATTTTAACGAGGATTTAAAGCGAATCAGCTCTTGGGCTCTTAACAATAAGCTATCACTAAATCCAGTCAAGACCCAGAGCATTGTTTTGCATAATCGAACGATTGATTTATCTTCTACGATCCCCCCCACTGTATCTGAATAATATGCGTATCAACTATTTGGAAACTGTTAGAAGTTTGGGCATGACTATTGACGCTAAGCTTACTTGGCATCAGATGGAGATGTTGTTTTTTGTAATGTAGATTCCCGGAGTCGCAGAAAGCTGAACGTTGCGTTTAATTCTTGCTCTAGGTACATTTTTGGTCTGCGTAGGTATGATCATATTTCGGAAATTTCCAGGCAAATCTTTGGATGCTCATTCGATGTGTACAGTACTATGTCTTTGTCCTCACGCCGTACACGGTATCTTTTGGTACCGAGGTTTCGCACATTACTCGGTTCACGCACTTTCTTTATTCATGGTGTCAGAATTTGGAATTCTCTTCCTTTGGGTGTCCGCACCCTTCGGTGCCTCGGAAGTTTCAACTTAAAGACTTTATTATATTTCTGCTCTTCACATATATAGTCTCCTTCTCTTATATGCATGCAGGATCTGCTTTTTCCTTTCTTTCTTTTTTGTTTTTTTGACCTTATACTTCTCATAATTTTCTTTCTAGTTTATTCTCTTAAATTATTGTCACTTTCTATACTATGATTCTCTTTTTCGTTAATATGTTTTAATCTTACTTTCATCAGCTTTCATTAATGCTTAGTTTGCTTTGTTACTTTTTTTGATTTTAATTGTTTCCAGTAGAATTTTCTTTAGAGTTGCGCATGTATTATTATTATTATTAAATAGCCGAATTTTACCCATGGTATCAGTTCCATCTATCACGGAGGAGATGTTGTTGAAGCTTATTGCTGCACTTCCAACTGACTTTTCTAGTGGTCCTGACGGGGATCCTGCTGCAGTCATAAAGAAATGTTCTTCGGTGTTATTATGGCCTTTGCTTTTGCTATTCAGGAAGTCTCTTCGCGGAGACATTTCCCAGCACTTTAAAAGATATCCTTTTTAATTCCTATTTTCAAGAGTGTCAATACAAAAGAAATTTCCAATTGCAGGCCAATTGCTAAATTGTCCTGTATTCCTAAGCTCTTCGAAATATTAATTCAATCCCAATTATCCGAAGTGTGCAAAGGCTTAATCTTCACTCGACGGCATGGTTTTATTCAGGGTAGTTCCAGGGTTTCAAACTTGGTTGCGTTTGTTTCTTCCACTGTGGGCGGATTAATGCATAGTTGCCAAACTGACTGTATTTACACTGATTTTAGTAAGGCCTTTGATAAGCTGTCTCACTCTATCATTGCTTTTACATTGTCTAAGTTGGGTTTCCCGCCCTTGCTTATTGTTTGGAGTAAGTCATATTTATCTAATAAGACCTATAGAGTGCGCTTTCGTAGTGCACTCTCTGATGATTTTGTGACTCATTCTGGCGTTCCCCAGGGCAGTTATCTGGGTCGATTGTTATTCATCTTATCTATTGCTGATATTTCGTATTTGCTTCAAAGATGTAAAATTCTTATATTTGCTGACGATATTATCTATAAATCTAATGCTGATTGTGAGATTATGCAATCAGAGTTGCACATTTTCTATGAGTGGTGCTGCAACAACAATCTTAAGCTAAACATTGAGAAATGTCAGGTTATGAACTTCTTGAAGTCTCGCAGCTTCCGTACTTTTCAGTACATGTTCGAGAGTACTGGTATAAAACGGGTGGGAGGGGTGAGGAACTTGGGAGTGTCTCTTGATGTTAAATTGAACTTCATCTCCCATATTAATAACGTCGTTGTTAGGGCAAACTCTATGCTGGGATTTATAACTCGATGGTCCAAGCCCTCAAATAAGACTCCATCTTTATACGTCCCTGGTTAGACCCCTGCTTTAATATGCTAGTCAGGTTTGGTCTCCGTTTTACGGATCCCACATTGAACGTATCGAGTCCATCCAGCGCAGATTTGTGCGATCGGCCCTATGTTCTTTGTCTTGGAATGACCCTCTTATTCTAGCACCTTATGAAGAGCGCTTAGGGTTACTGCAACTTGTTACACTCGAGAAGCGAAATAAATATATGAAGCTTTCTGAAATTTGAACATATTTTATTTTACTTACCTCTAAATTTACTAATTTTCACTATTCACAATAGATTCCTAATTTTAATTTTTCATTCATACTCGTTGATTGGTGGGTTTAAGGGGCGAGTGCTGATCGGTATGACTAGCATTCCAATTAGCGCTTAACGCGTAGTTTTGGTACAACGACTCGTAATACCCGGATTATTGGTCTCGGCTTATCATAGACAACGAGGTAGAAGTCCTGAGACGCCGATGAGGCGTGAGGGGTATGTTAAAAGCCAACACGCTAGTGCCGGGCACTTGCACAGAAGGTACGGAAAGGTTTATTTTTCACTGGTATTGCCGCAGTTGCAACAATCCGTTTTGAATTAAGCACCCAGCTGGCCCGCATACTCACATATTAAATAGTAGCCTGTGCAGATCGCAACTATCTTAGCAACGAGAGCGCGAGATAAAGCAGCTCCGAAATTTTTATTTTATAAAGGTTGGCCAGATCGCACAGGTTGAGTATACACTAGGTTAGCTTAGCTAAGAAGTGCTGGAAGAGGTTTTTTAAGGGAATTCAGCAGTATGTACACGGCTTCCGCTTCAGAGCCGTTCCAGGAAGTTCATCAGCAATCTCATTCTTTGGTATGCTCCTATGACCCGGAACACAGGGATGGGTGATATTGTTCTTATGTCTTAAAGAGTTGAATTTTTTCTACATACCCTCATTAGCTTCGTGGTAACCGGGTCAAGCACCTTAATGGGAGCTTAACTGTCTGTAAAGATTTCAATGTTCTTCATTGATAATTCATTGCGTCACGGCAAAGAAAATGCTTCACGATCGCAAGCACGCCTGGAATACCCTTTCGTTATCCGGGAGTCTATAGGACTCCAATATATGTAATGTTTCAGAGAAAACACCCGCACCGACATCATAGTCCATTTAGGAGCTGTAAGTGAATAGGATGGTGTTGTAGCGGTTCAACAGTTCAATGTTCTTACATGGTTGAAATTCTTAAACTAAAGCTTCTGCTAAAATTGAGGTTGGGTATTGTGTAGTCCGACATCGTAGCAGATAATTCTCTATCAGCGATGCCAACTACTTAGGTTTAGCTTACAAGTGCCGTAATAATAATTACCTTGACAGACTGAGGCTTTTAGTACGAAATGATCCCATACAGTTTTTCGTCTTGTAAATTCCAAGTGCACCATTGAAGAATATTAAGATTGCTTTTCTGGTCGACGACTATGATACTAGTGTTACGGATTTTATTAACTTGACTAATGTTCCACCGACTAATTTAGAGCTTAAGCACCTTTTAATTGACGATGCTTTAAAGACATCGTCACTGTTACTTATTTAATTTATACATTACTCGTGGAATTGCTCCTAAACCCTAAAGAAAAGTTAAAATTAAATTAAATCATGGATGCACTCGCTTCTCTGGGTGTGAACGCCAATCTTATGTCGCTGATCGGTCAAATGCTTCATGGCAGGACTATCAGCTCAAGGCTGGGAGAGGCTCATGCTACTAGGACATTGAGTACTCCTCTTCTCTGGAATTTGTTGGTGAATAAACTGCTTCTAATCCTGGAAGGGGAGGGCTGTGGAGTGTTTGCTTATGCGGACGACATCGCTATAGCTATCTCGGGCAAATTCCTGCCTGTTTTAAGGGATCTATGCAGAATGCCCTCACTAAGCTTACCAATTGGGCGGTGGGGTGTGGGCTTTGCGTTAATCCTAACAAGACCGAATTGGTCATCTTTACTAGGCTTTTACCGAGGAAGCTAAATATCTGGGTATTATCCTGGATAGGAAGCTCAGCTGGAAGCCTAATATTCATGAGAGGGTCAAGAAAGCAACTGTAGCTCTTTAATCCTGTCTGAGGACCATCGGTGAGAAATGGGGCCTTCAGCCCAAGTTAACTCACTGGCTCTTTGTTGCAGTCATTAGGCCAATCCTGTTGTATCGTGTGGTTGTCTGGTGGCCATCACTGGACAAGGCCACTTACCTCAACGATTTGAGGAAGGTGGAGAGGTCGGCATTTCATATCACAAGGTGTCTCGAACTTAGGAAATTAAAACTGTCTTGTTATGTTTCGATGTTTACAGTAAAGATTTTAGTAAGTGATACCATAAAACAAATAAGTATTCCATAAAGAGACATCAACTATCGAATAATTATTTGATAATCGAATAAGAAATAATTATTTGAAAAAGAACCAAATAACAGATACTTATTTGTGAATAAGTCATCAAATAACAAATAAATATTTGATTATCGAATAACGTATGATCGAATAGAAAATAATTATTTGAAATTCAAATAATCGACGCCAAAAAACAAGTAATTATCTTTTTTTTATATATGATGCTAAAGCACAGCCTTGGCAGGAAGGAACTAAGGATGAAGGAAATGGATTAGGAGGTTTAGTGAAGGAGGTGTCGAAGTACGCCCCGTTTGAAAGTTTCAGGCTCATAAGACGAGGGAAAAACAGAAGATGGTAAACTGTTCCACATTCGTGTTGTTCTGCTTAGAAAAGATTAACGAAATTTGACGGTACGTCCAAATTTGACCTGGAGAATATAGGGGTGGGAGCGATTTGTAGATCTTGTATCACGCGTTGTCATGTTTCTACAAGTAATCAGGCTATCAATTTCGTCAGAAAAATTGCCATGGAAATAGCGATAGAAGAGTGAGAGACAACCGACATTCCGTCGATGCTCCAGAGAGTCAAGGCCCTCATCTGCGAACAGTTCTCCAAATAAGAAATAATTTTTGTAATCAAATAAATTTTTATTCGATTTTTCAATTTATTTCAGTTTTTAGCTTTTATCTTTATTCGAATAAAAATGCCCATCTCTGCTTCATATGTGACTGATTGCAATTAGCGTATTGCTTTTCCTCGTGCACATTTTCATGAAATTATCAACACATCAAGAGTTCCGCAGGGTAGCTATTTGAGGGCGCCGCTCTTTAGTATTTACAATACTGAGGAATGTACTGTTTTAAAAAACTCGAAAATTCTTTGTTATGCTGACGTCGTAATGACGATTGCGCTCTTTTAAATCCTGACGTGGATGTCTTCTTTAAAGAGTGTTTTAATAATCGTCTTTTCTTGAATATTGTTATTTTCGTGTAAGAGATCACCGTTTAATTTCAATTACACTATTAACGGACGCTTATTATTATTAAACGTAACAAAACCAAAGATTTAAGGTTCAACCTTAATTCTCACTTTTGATTTTCAGATCATATAGATTTTATCTTCAATAAGGCAAATGTCAACCCGGCCTGGCCACCTTACTACTCCTCTCTTATTAAGCGTATTGAGGCTGTTCAACGTAGATTTCGTACCTTCCACATTTCGGAGGCAGGGTTTTTGAAATCTTTCTTTGATTTGGTGAAAGGACGAGCCCTTAATTCGCACGTCTCCTGAAATTCAAAAGCGTTGGCCACAATTTTTCATCACGTAAAACAGACGCTTATGATGATACCATATTTTTGCCGGAACTCGCTTCATGTCATTATACCAGAAAACAACTGACTGCCCGTATGTTGAGTCCGAAAGTGTACGATAAGGAATCTCCCTTAGACAAAGGGCAAGTCAACGAATTTGGCAAAAACTTAAAAACGTAGACCTAAATGCCATGCAAGATTCGATGATAAGTATAATTAGTGTTTTACGCAAAATTATGTTATGACAGCTTTCTGGAGTTGTCTCATTGTTATATATGGAATACCTTGCATAGTGACCCTCGTACCTTTTTCAAATTTGTAAATATGAAGAAGAAGAAAACTGATAATTATCTATCTGAAATGTGGTACAACGGATCCTCCAGTTGCAACGCGCCCGATACTGCCGATAACTTTGCGTTGCTCTTCGAGAGTGACTTTGCTTCTCGCAATTTTACGCCTCCTCTGAAAGAGTTTGGTCATATCCAGGATCGTCCTGCTGCCTCTACTCCTTTCCCCATATATCTCGTGATATTATCATGGATAGTATCAGGGAGCTTAAAATGGACTTTTACTTTGGTCCTGCGTTCGTGGGTCCTGCTCTGACGCCTTACTCACTCCACTGGAAATCCTCTTCAGCAAGTCTCTTCAGGCCGATAGATATCACACGCTATGGAAGAGTTTTTTTTTGTAATTCCTGTTTATAAAAAGGGTCACACAAACTTGATTAAAAATTATAGGTCAATCGTGAAGGTTTCCTGCATACCCCAGTTGTTCGAGTCTGTCATATATTCACCCAACATGGCTTCCTGCTTGAATTTACCTCTCACGTAATCTCTGCCTTTCCACAGGGTCTCCAGACCAACTACGTCTACACCGACTTCAACATTTGATAAAATCCCTCACTCTGTGATTATGCTCAAACTAAGAAAGTTGGGGTTCCCGCCTTTCAAGCTCGACGGAATCTCCTTGTACTTAACAGGGTAGCCATCTTGGTCCGCTGCTGTTTATTCTTGCCATTGACGACATTGTCTTCCTGATTAAACACTCCAAAGTCTTAATCTATGCGCACAATATGAAGATTTTCTCTTGCGTTAGAAACAGTTATGATTCTTCCTTCATTCAGGATGATTTAAACACCGTCAAGGTTTGGTGTGGATCAAATGTCATTCTCTAGGAACCTCAGTCAGCTCGTCTTTGATTATACCTTTGTGGATACTACTATCCATCGCGTGCAGTCCGTTACTGATACTCGATTTCACTCTACACATAAACTGTATTGTGTGTAGGAGTAATTTAGTTCTGGGTTATGTCAAGCGGTGCTCAAGAGAGTTTTCTGATCGTCAGACCTTAATTCATTTATTTTTTTCTTTGGTTGGACCAATCCTTGAGTATGCATCTCAGGTTTGATCAACTTGCTATGCTGTTCATTCTAGACGGATTGAGTCGCTAAGAAACCTCCCGTGGAATGATCCACTAAGGCTTCCTCCTTATGAGGATCGTCTCCGATTGCTAATATGTACCTGGTCTTTATTTACCAGCTTTTGAACTCGAACATAGATACCCGTGCCCTCGCAGGTAAGGTTTCTTATAGATAAACCCCGTATAGCTTTAGGAGACTGCCTTTACTACATGTCGTTCTCGGTGTAACTATGGTATGCGTGAGCCTATAAATCACATGTGTAGAGCCGTGAATATGTGCCCTGTTTTCGATCTAACTCTTACTAAAGATTCGATTAAACGATCTCTGTGCAACCCTGATTGTTATGTCTGTGCGTAGTCTAGTTTTGATTATTTATGTTTTTTGCATTTTTTTGTGGGAGTCTCATTCACCTCAATATATTGTTATATTCTGGTGGAAAGAAGAACTGATTTTAGGTTCCTACCTTAAAAGTGCGCCTTCTGAGTTAGAAAGGTAAGGCAGCTCTACAACGTGGCCATGTTGAAGATATTCGTATCCTACTAGGTTCACTGGCGCTGGAAAATGCCAGATGGAGCGCCCTGAAAGCATGTAGTTTATCCAGGGCAACCTGGCCAAGTTATGATAAAACTAGGACATCCAATCTGTTCAACAGACCGAGAGCTGTTATCGCAAAAATCACTGCGTTCTGTACGGGCCACTGTCTTTTAGGCAAGCATGCAACTAGGCTGGGCGCCCATTACAATACAAACTGTCGCAGTTGTGATGACGTGAACGAAAAAGAAACCATTATTCACCTTCTCTGTAAATATTCCGCTCTTGCCAGAGTCAGAAAGAGGGCTATGGGGGAGTACTTCATTGAAAACCTGAAGGCAATCTTGAGTTTAAAGATTTAGGAAATAGTCAGTTTCTTAAATTCCTCCAGTTGGCTTTAGCTCCTTTTTCCCATAATACAGTCAGCCGACTTCAGTCATGATTTTAAATAAGAATCAGAGTTGTGAGTGAACTGAGTCCAACAAAAAACCGGGTCTTACTGGTTGTGGCATCAAAATTGCTCTATAATAGTGCTAAGTAGAGTGTTACCATGATGGCGTCACCCACCAATGAAACCAACCAATCCGAAATCTTCCATCTTGTATTTAATGACGTGGCAGTGGCTTTGAATGATAATGATAGACAGCTTTACAGAACCTCTTCTTACATCTTCTTCATTGTTAGTACGAAAAACTATTCTTTCCACTAATGCATTGCGAAAGATTAAAAACAATGTGGTACCCTTCACATTTTGTTTTTGCGAACCAATGCAATTAGATGGATTAGAGAATGTTCCCCGATTGGTGCCATGTCAACCAGTTTGTAGGTGGGATCGGGGTGGGGGTATTTGACAGAACTTAACTTTATAACAAGTCGTCGATGTAGTAAGTGATATCGTGTCGACCTACCAATCCGAAAGTCCAAGGTTAGAATCCCACCGAAATGGTTGTTTTCTACTCACAACAGATTACGATAAAAAGGCCATGGGGTTGCCGAGCAAAATGTAAGTTGTTCGGAATCCACTTTATAGAGTATGTTACCCTAGGAGAAAAATGTTGGACCTAGGTTGTTGGTAGGGGAGGGGGGGGGGGGTAGTCTACTTTAGTAACGTGTGGACCGATTTAGATAATAATTTTGATGCCATGTCATTATTTTATGTCAAAAATGTTGGGTGTGGGTGAGGGTGGAACCTAACTTTGTAATACATGGATACAATTGAATGGGTGTTATTCTATTGTATAGAGTATGTCGCCCAATTGTTAACAGGATAACACGTACTTAGGATGGGGTGGCACATTAAGGTTGGTATCGGGTTAAGGCGGAGTGGGCTGGAAGTGGGGTGTTGCCTAACTTCGAACTCTATGCATCGATTTTGACGAAATGTTTTATGCGAGTGCCTAAAATCTGGGTCTATGGTTGGTTTAGGGGTGGGGAAGCCTAGCTACGAAGCATCCATTTATTAATTTTTTTATTTACAAAGATTGATCAATGGCTGACTACTTACAAAGCCATTCAAAAACTGAAGAAATCATAAAAAACAATAAATCAAAATAACAACTCGACAAAATAATAATAAAAATTTATAATTAACAAAGAAAGTAAATAAATAAAGATATAAGATAATATTTTCCTTTACACAACTCTTAGATAAATGAAAATGAAATTAGTGCGGTGTTCAACCGATGCTGGACCGCCTCAACACGATTAACGTGAACATTATAAAATGGAGACCAATCGCAAGCATAAAATTGTTTATCATAAAAAGCATTGCACTGTCTCCTCAATGTTCCTAGTGCAGGATGCAGAGAGTGGACGAATAAGAAGAAGTAGTCCACCATCTTCATCTTCAGTTCAGTGTCCGCAGTCCCCCGGAAGGAATGTAAGCAAGGACGCGCTTATGAGGCAAGGTCAAGACGACGCTCAGAAACTCCAAATCATGCAAATTCGGATGCTCAACAATGGAGCATGGAAGGCTACGTCGAACAGCAAACAAAACTCATCCGCTTTTATAAATGAGTTTTCTTTCAGTTTTTCCGTGTGCAGTTTCTGAGTTCTCTACTTCCTTATTCTGCTTTAGACACCTTTATTATCTTGTTCCTATATGAAAAATGCTTTTGTCGAAATGCTTGTAAAACTGCTAAAAATTAAGAAATGAATGATCATTATCTCTATTGAGTATGACCTTCGTTGCTTCATGGGTTTGGAACGTTAGCAAGAGATGGATGAACTAGGTATAAACCATCAAATGAGTAAGTGGGGATCCAATTTTAGAGGTGTATGAAATCCTGTAGATTTGAGTTTCATGTATTTGGTTTTGGTTACAGGAAAATATGATCCAGAAAGGCAAAATCTTATCTAAAAAAAGAGGTCTTTGTTATCTTATAGTCAACATATTACATTAGACAATTACACACAAGTGCGTTAACACTTTTATCAAATTTCTTCCTTACTAAAGCACCTTTGATGCATCCCGACATGGAAGTAAAGCTTGAAACGGATTTTTATCTTCTTCAATATTCTATTGTTCAAGATCACTTCAAAATCAAGCAAAGATGCTAATCGTGAATCATCAACACAAAACTACATAAGTACAATAATCGTATTCAAGTGTCCATCGGTATTAAGCATGCTTTTAAACCATTTTATCTTATCATTCACACAATTTAGCATTGATGTCACATTTAATTGCTCTTCAAATTGTGGCGATTGTTTTTACTTAATACCTTTAAATTATGAACAAATCTTGTCTGATATTTATTACCTGTGGATTAGTTCAGGTGCTCAGTTCGTTCTAATTTAAGTATCCGTCCAGTTTTGGTTCATTGTAAAGATAAATAATGTTTTTAATAAGTAAGATAGTAAAATCGAATTGGTAAAAAGGAATGCAGTGATAATATTGATGTTTTTCCCTTGCAGTTATGATGAAATTTTGGAATGCGCTGACGCGGATCAAGCATACCGATCAGAATGATTCGGAGTCAAAGTTGGCACGCGTTCTAACTCTGCTCGACCTTACAGCACTAGGGGTTGGAAGCACTTTAGGTTTGGGTGTCTATGTCCTTGCTGGATCAGTGGCATACGAACAGGCTGGACCTGCTGTTGTACTATCATTTCTAGTCGCTGCTATTGCTTCAGCATTTGCAGGATTTTGTTATGCAGAGTTTGCAGCAAGAGTACCTAAAGCTGGAAGTGCTTATGTATATAGTTACGTTACAATTGGAGAATTTGTTGCTTTTACAATTGGATGGAATTTAATTTTGGAATATGTGATAGGTGAGTAGTTTTGGCAGTATATCAAGATTGGTGTTTAACAATGTTGCTGTTTTAGGTACGTCAAGTGTTGCCAGAGGCTTAAGTGGTTATCTAGATGCTCTTTTGGATAATGGAATGTCTAAAACCTTATCAGATGTTATGCCTATCCGAATCAATTTTCTAGCAGAGTATCCAGATTTTTTATCATTTTTTATGGTCTTGTTGTTAACGTGCCTATTAGCGTTCGGTGTCAAGGAGTCAAGCATTCTAAACAACATTTTTACTGCAATTAATTTAATTACTGTGGTGATTGTGCTTGTGGCCGGCTCAATTAAAGGTGAGTAATTTAAAATTTCTTCTAAAGTAATTAAACATAGTTTGGTCGAAGATAACGAAAATAACGTAAAGAAATAGATATTTATTACATAAATTATGTGGAAAAAGTGTAATCACACTTTATTTAAAAAACGTATGCGATGATGGGGAAGACGTCGTTCAAGCCATAAATAGTTCTTTGGAAATTGAAGTATTTTTATGCAGATTCCATTGGATTTAACTCCTGGTAGACATGTTCTTTTGTTGGTTGTATTAATCCTTAAGTCCATCAACCAGAATTCCTTGCTTCTGACGAAGGCACCATCACTTTGCATCAAAAACCTAGGATTAGAAGAATTAATCATAATTCGTGATTCATAAATTAGTTGGTTTCGGGTTCCTTCTTCTTATTGATAAAATCCACTTTTTGATTAAAGTATTTTTGCTATTCAGTAATAACAGTTAAGCCTCAGGAAAGACAGCCTGGTCCACTCTTAATGGACTAATAATAAATAGATTAATCCAATCACTCCACCGTAGTCGTTCTACGGTTGATAAAGGAAGAGAGAAATCCACGTGTCAGCTAGAATATCGCGTCAGAGAATTTATGCCCTATACAAATACACTATCAGTGATTCCAGGACGCCATCCTTCAAGAGATAGGATAGGTAGGCAATGTAATCCACTTATCTGAAAATTAACTCCTACGCTATCTTAGGGTTGATCGAAACTATATAGAGTAGAAGTGGAGTAAGTTACCCACATCTGAAACCGTGCTTCTATACTCTGGCCAGAAAGAATCATAAATACCCCGTAGGTAGATGTTGGCTTGTTGCTAACTAAGCCTATCCGCTGATCACTATTACACTGTTCAACAATATCCGACCAAATTAGCCAAGTTCCGAACCAGGGTACGTAACATTTCAATAATTATATGCTATGCGAACAAGCGGATATAAGAACCAGAGGGGCCTTCTACCATCTCCTTGGCAACACCTTCGGTAAGGCTCCTTAATGTGAATAAATATAGTTTTGGGGATCTCAACTAAAAGATGCATTCCGTAAAGTGTTCGGCGGAATGGAACATGGCAAAAGTCGGAGCTCCTCAAGGACCGGAATGGGATGCAAATACCAACGTCGATGAGAAATTCGGGGGAGTTGATCATTCCCTGCAAAAGATCATACAAAAAAGTGATTTTAAAGATACGGTTGATGTGGACAGCAGAGTGAGGGTCCCATATAACGCAATCATATTCGAAGATGGGTTTGACAAAGGTGCAATAGAGGAGCATAGTTAAGTAAGGGTCGTCGAGCTCCTTAGACCACCGCTTAACGAAGCCGAGTAAAGTGTTCGGCGGAATGGAACATGGCAAAAGTCGGAGCTCCTCAAGGACCGGAATGGGATGCAAATACCAACGTCGATGAGAAATTCGGGGGAGTTGATCATTCCCTGCAAAAGATCATACAAAAAAGTGATTTTAAAGATACGGTTGATGTGGACAGCAGAGTGAGGGTCCCATATAACGCAATCATATTCGAAGATGGGTTTGACAAAGGTGCAATAGAGGAGCATAGTTAAGTAAGGGTCGTCGAGCTCCTTAGACCACCGCTTAACGAAGCCGAGTACGGAATTGGTCCTGCTCACTACGAAATTCACGTGGTTCTCGAAAGATAGGCGGGAATTTAGAACTACCCCCAAATCCTTGACCTTATCTGGCCTACTCAAGACGCAACCGTCCAAAGAGTAGTCAAGGAGAATGGGACATCTTCGGCGAGTAATGGTCATTACGGTGCATTTGGTAGGAGCACCAGTTTCGGAAAATACGGATCTCAGAACTTAAGACGGCACAATCACCAGCACAGGAGACGACACGAAACATTTTTGCATCATCAGCGTAGCACAATATTCTGGAGCCAACCAGGAGTAATGAGACATCGTAAATAAAAATGATAAAGAGCAGGGGGCCAAGAATACTGCCCTGGGGCACCCTAGAAGAAACAAAGATTTCTTTGGATAGGCCACCGCGGAACAGAATACGTTGGGTGCGTCCGGACAAGTAGGAGGACAACCAATCGACAAAGAGTGGTGGAAAACCAAGAAGACGAAGCTTGCAAACGAGTATCCTGTGGTCAATTCTGTCAAAGGCCTTGCTGAAGTCAGTGAAGATACAGTCAATCTGAAAGCCTGACTAAATCAGGGGCAGACGGTAATGTATAAATTTGAGCAAATTGGTGGTGGTAGACTTACCCTTGATGAAGCAATGCTGAAAAGAGCCAATAAAGGGTCTGCAGTGAAAGCGAAGCACGTCACTGACTAAGACCTCACAAACCTTCGCAACATGGTTCAAGTTAGCAATGGGTCTATAATTGGAGATGTCAGACTTGTCGCCCTTCTTGTGAAGGGGGATTATCGCATAATCCTTCCAATAGGTGGGGAAACGGCCGCAGCATATAGGCAGGTTAAACAGATAACAAAGAACATGAAAAATCGAAGAACAGGCACTCTTTCAAGAAACTAACCACACGCAAATCCGTTAGGCAAATTCGATAGGTATTCAGCGATCGTGGCGACGTCGAAGACTAAGTCCTTGGGTTCAAGGGATGTGTGAGGGAGCCTGGTCAAGTGGGTAAAATCCGATAAAAGAGTATCACAGTCAGAATCAGAGAAGGATGTAATAAAGAAATCGGCAAAAAGTAGCCACAATATTGGGGTCGCTGCTTTCAAAATCGCTGAGCCTGAAAGAGGAAGGCTAGCCATCAGAGTTTCGCTTAAACTTAATAAAACTCCAAAACTGTTTGGGACTAGAATGCAGAGTGTATCGCATGCTCGACAGAAATTGGTAGTAGGATGTCTGCAATTCGCGAGAGTACCGACGATAAAGGTCATGGTAGGCCTGGTAATCCGCGTCGCTCCTAGAGGAGCAGAATCTTTTCCAGGCCTTACTCTTCAGGTTTTTACGATGTCGTAAGGGGCCGTCCATCCAGGGCTGAGACGAACGGAGGGAACCAGAAGAAGAGACCGGTACACATTGGGTAAAGCATGAATAGAGGACGTTATAAAATGAGCAAACAGCCTTGTCGATGTCAGACTCGGCGAATACATTCGCCCAGTTAAGCCCAGAAGCCAGTCATTGAGGATAGAGAAGTCGGGCTTGGAAATCATACAATTGCTACTGAACACTGGAGATAGATACTGAAAAATAATGTTTTAGAACCAATAACAACCCTACTCCGGGCTGCCCCTGATATACTACTAAATACGATTTTTTTTCGTAATTGTAGTCGCGGATGTGGTTCTAAATGTGGATGGATTAAAGCAGGATTGAGTTAGTTGATAATTTGTAGCTACTATCATGGTCAAGCATGCTTAAATACTGCTTTCAAAAACGATGAAGAGGAAATGGCCGATGATATGGATCTACCATCTGTCTTAGAATAAATTTTAGACAATGAAGGGTCAGATTTGAAAGACTATGCAGATTTGTCGGATTAAGAAGATCAAAGATTCAAAACCAATGACCATGGATTAGGCCTGTCTTTATTGCCGAAAAGTTCACCGCCTTTGACCTCGCGTAATTAATCCCTCAGAGCTCGGATCGATATGGAGCATTCACACAACATTTAAAACACTAAAACTAAGATGCCTCAACATCTTCAGCCTGTACATAATTTTGTCCATGTTGAATCTCTAACTTTCCTGGATTATCAATACTTTATTAAGTTCTATCAGTCCGTCTATCCCTTGTGGGGCATAGACTGTCTACTACACCAACTCTCCACCTGGTATATTTCTGATCACGAATTCCGTGGTAGTCCAATTCGGCGTCTTTATTGGGTCTAGTGCGGATTTAAATGTAGATCCTGTTGAGTGATGTTGTTTGGCTCTTTACTCAGTTTGTGGTCTATCCATTGCCACTTTCGTCTTTGAACAACGATATCTATCACGTCTTAGTCTGTAACTCTATGTAAGTTTTCGTTGGTAATGGCCTGCAGCCAATGGATGTAAAGGATGCGGTGTAGACACCGATTGACAAGGGCATGTAGCTTTGATGTTACTTGACAGGTCACTTCTATGTTGAATAGTTGTACAACAGAACATATTTTACGTTCAATTAAAAGATCGGGAGTTTTGTGGGTCCAGAAGTGTTGTTTTTGCTCCATATTTCAGCACGAGTATTAAATGCAACTCGAACCTGTACATTAGCTTCAACTTCGCCATCTGCTGTAACTTCCGAGATAACAAAATTTATCCACGTGTTCGATCTGTTGCTCTTCAAGATAAACTGCAGCTTGCTTCCTGGGCAGGCCCTGTTGATAAGTTTTGTTTTAACAAATTTGATCTGTACTCAGGGCTTCGAACATTTGTGCTAAATGGCTCTGTTTGTTAGATAGACAACACGTCGGTCGTCGGTAAAGTCCAGGTGCGTAAGGTGTTTAAAAAATTGCTATCTAATCCTTTACGATTGATGACCATCTAAGGTGATGATCAATATGTCATCAAAGACAATCATTAAAAGCAAGGTGATAGTATGTATGCATTGTATGCAAAGGGGACCTCCATTCGGTGGATTGCTCGAGGATTATTTGGAGGGTGTTGACATTGTCGCTGCAGGAGAAACCCTAACGAAAGCCTGTACTTTCGTCGTTAAAAGTGCGCTTGACTGTTGGATTAATTCGCATTAAGATGGTTTTTGCCATCAATTGCAGAATGCAGTGAAAATACAGAAACATTATGGTGCCCACCATGAGTTCTTTATCGCGGAAAGATCGATTCCTCAGTGTGTTTCTTATATCAAACAAGTGTTTGCTATCCTCCATGACCTATACTTATGTATGGGGTCATTGCCTGGTGGCCGGCATTAAATATATCAACTCATCACAAAGCAATGGATAAAGTTCAGAGGATGGCATCACTGCTGATAACAGGTGCCCTTAGAACCACACCTTCTAAAGCCCTGAACACTAAGCAAACCGCATCCTTAGCCGCCATTAGGCTTATCTCAATCCAGAACCTGGAAAGCGAACTGACTTCGGTCACTCCAAAATATTAGACAGTAGAACCTCCAGCAATATCGACAATACCTCGCCCAAGCCTTTCTTTGGAACAAAATTTGACTCCTTCTTTCCCACCAGATCGGAATGGGAAGTAGGTCCTCCCCAATGGGGGGAGTCGGTGCATCTCTACACCGGCTCTACGGCTCCAAATCGGAGGGGAAAGTGGGTGGAGGCATCTTCTCGGAACATTTGGACCACGATGTCTCATTCCGCTTGCCTGATTACTGCCGCGTGTTTCAGGCGGAAATTATGGCTATAAAGGTAGCTGCGGACCGCCTGAATCATCTAACGCTACCCACAGACAATATATCTATTTTCTTCTCTTATGTTAAGGATGGTGGGGATGCCGCCCTTATTCAAGAGGACTTAGATATGTTTCTTGAGTGGTGCGAGTATAATGGCTTACACCTCAATTTTAAGAAATGTGAGGGTATGACCTTTTCTCGGAGCCCTAATCCACAAGCTTGGGATTACAACTTCGCGGGAAATGGTTTCCGTCGCGTACTGTCCGTAACCGACCTTGGGGTGAAACTTGATAGGAAACTTGACTTTACTCTGCATATAAACTATATCGTGTCTAGAGGTAGTTTAGTGCTGGGCTTTGTTAAGCGTTGGTCTAGAGAGTTCTCGGATATACCAACATTGATTCATTTGTAATGATCCTTAGTTAGACTTATTCTTGAGTATGCATCTAAGGTCTGGTCCCCCTACTACGTAGTTCATTCCAAGCGTATCGAATCGGTGCAGCGTCATTTTCTTAGATTTCCGCTAAGAGGGCTCCCATGGGAAGATCCCTTCAGACTCCCGCCTTATACCGATCGCCTCCGGTTGCTCGGTTTGCCCTCGCATGAGAAAAGGCGCAAAGTCTCTGACTTGGTCTTTATTCACCAGCTCTTGAACTCTAATATAGACTCAGGTTCGCTCGTTAGCAGGGTTTCCTTCAGACACTCTCAACATAACCTTCGAAGACTTCCTTTACTGCATGTTGAACCATCTAGCCATGAGCCAATTAATCGTTTATGTAGGGCTGTTAATGCATGTACTAATTTTGATTTAACTCTCAGCAAGGTGTCGTTTAAGAATTATCTATTGTCTGTGCTCACGAGAATTTCTGTTTTGCATGTTGTGTGCTGGGTTCCCTTAGTTGTTTTTTTCCTGCTCCTTTCTCTTACTTGTTATTTTTTCCTTTGCATGTTGGTGTGGGAGCCTCATTTCATCGTTTTGATGGAATGGGTGAATTAAATCTGGGCTCCTGCCTAAGAAGTTTGCCTTCTGCGTTAGAAGGGTTAATTCTACTACTACTTTCACAGATAGTCAGGCCGCTATTAAATCCCTCTCGGGAGTATACAATACCTCCAAAACGGTTATAACATGCCGCTCGGCACTAAATGACATAGCTGAGCATCTGAAAATACGACTCATCTGGGTGCCTGGACAAAGTGACATTCCGGGCAATTGCAGAGCCGACGAACTAGCGAGAATCGGTACCACTCGTCCTGATTCGGATATTTACCACCAGCTGGGAAAACCGCTGGCCACATGCAATCTGGAACTCTCATAGGAGTCTCTCAGGATTGCAAACACTAATTGGCTGGAGGAACACACCTGCCTGATTACCCGACAGATATGGCCAAAGCTTGACTCTAAACGGTCAAGGGAGCTCATATCGACATCACGGGTCACTGCCGATATCACGGGTCACGGCCACATAGGCAGACACGCCGATAGACTGGGCGCGACTTCAAACGACTTCTGTAGCAGTTGCCATGACGAAGAGGAAGAGGAAACCGTACTTCACCTCCTCGGTAACTTTCCGGCCGTAGCCAACCGTAGGAACCGGTTTCTGGGCTCCTCCTTCTTTGAAGAGTTAACCAAACTAGGCTCTACTGATGTCAGGGACCTGGCACGATTTATGAGGAGTTCGAAATGGTTCCCGACGACGAGTTAGGGCTGTACATCCTTCCGAACCTAGTCAAATCTATTTTGACTTCCCGAGAGCTGGCCCAATTGGAGACAGGGAACTGGCTCGGTGCACAGAAGGCAACATGTACACCCTCCTATTTCTTAGGTTATTTTTATGGGGGTCGCTAAAGTTTTTTTAGCCTCAACGTGGTATCACAATGGGCCTCTTTGGCACTTTAACCTAACCTAACCTAACCATCCTCCATGTTAACTTTCATTGAGTCCTTAGATAATGATATTCCTACTAACTCTCAGCGTTTTCAGAGGCCAATTCTATTAATATTGTGCTGTTGCTCCTCTTCCTTAATTTATACTTATGTTTTGTCTAATTTAAAGATTCGATTTCTGGAAGAACTACTTATCATACAATGATTTATTAAGGGCTTTAGTGGCCATTACACAGTCTCTAAATTTTCTTTATTATTTTAAGTCAGGAAACGATGCTATTGGTTATGGCACTGCATTGTTCCCTCCAGAACCCAGTTGCAAAGGTTACAAATTGCGAAAAATATGAGGACATAAAGGAGTAATTGCATTTACGACAGTAATGAATCCTCTTTTGTCCCATAAATAATTTTATGAAGATGACAATTGCTTGGTTTATAGAACCAGTGAGTCCTTACACAATAAAATTTAGGTAAAACCATTGCCGGGCATGAAAAGCTCCTTATCTCCCGAATTTACGATTTTCTCATTAAATGTAATATTTGAAATATTCCACTTTGAAATACACATTGTTTCAAATAAATGCCAGAGATAGGAAACATTCCTGCAAGCCATGAATGTCATATCCAACGATGGTTTACCATAAATTATTTGAAAATATTTGTGTACACGGCAAGAAGTAAGTTTGGTGGTGGGGGGTTTGTACAGATTGCTTATTGTCAGTGAACAGTGGAATTAAAATTTCTGAACTTTAATTATATTGTATTTTTCAGCTGACCCAGCAAACTGGCGTATACCGAAAGAGTCAATACCCGAAGGTGTTAGAGGAGGCGAAGGCGGTTTTATGCCGTATGGGATTGCTGGAGTTATGGCCGGAGCTGCAAAATGTTTCTATGGATTCGTTGGATTCGATTGTGTTGCAACAACTGGCGAAGAAGCCAAAAATCCAAAGCGTAATATTCCGCTGTCGATTGTCTTTTCTCTGATTATAATTTTTCTGGCCTACTTTGGTGTTTCGACGGTTTTAACCATGATGTGGCCTTACTATGCACAGGTAAACCTTAATTCCTGAAGTGGATTTAGTATTTTCAATAACAATTTATTATGCAGAACCCGAATGCTCCGTTTCCCCATGTTTTTCAAGAGGTCGGTTGGATTGAGATTAAGTGGATTGTTACTATCGGCGCCGTATTTGCGCTCTGTACAAGTCTTCTTGGAGCTATGTTCCCGCTTCCAAGGGTACTATATGCGATGGCTAACGATGGGATCATTTTCAAATTTCTAAGCTCTGTTCATAGCTACACTAAGACGCCACTTATAGCTACAATAGTTTCAGGCTTCTTAGCTGGTAAGTAAGGAATTGAATTGAATTTTTAATGTATTTAATTTTCGATCCTTTTGCAGCATTCATGTCCTTGATATTCAACTTGCAACAGCTAATTGACATGATGTCCATTGGTACGTTGCTTGCCTACACTATTGTGGCAATTAGTGTATTAGTCTTGCGGTACAAAGAGGATTCACTGGAGATGTATCAAATTGAACTGAAACCAATTGTAGTTCTAAAACAGATTTTCAATTTAAATTTCACCAAGGAGCCAAGCACACTATCATCAAACATCACAAAAATTGCAATTGTAGTTTTCAGCATACTTTCAAGTCTTCTGTGCGTTGTACTAAAAATATCGGATGTGTCACCAGATCATCCTTTCAGTGCCGTTATTATTGTCCTTATAGGATTATGTCTTCTTGTTACAATGCTAGTGATTCACAGACAACCATCATCCACAGTGAAGCTGTCTTTTAAAGTTCCGTTGGTGCCTCTAATTCCTTGCCTGAGCGTCCTTATCAACTTGTATCTTATGTTTCAATTAGACATCTTTACGTGGATCAGATTTTTAGTCTGGATAGCCATAGGTTACGTTATATACTTCTGCTATGGCATCAGAAATTCAGTACAAGGCGAATACAACTCCACTTTGAATCTAACTAAAATGGACCAAATGGACTCCAATAAAAACTCATCGCAATATATTACAGAGAAGAGCAATAATTATACAATTAGTGTTAAGAGTTAGACTAGCGAACTAATACTTTTTTGTAGATCAATAGGTTATTGGTTAGATTTAAGAATTTAATTTTATAGCTATGACAGTATTCTTTGTTAGTGTTTGTACTATGTACACAAATTTTAGATACTGTTAAGAGCTTGTGGCGCTTTCATGTTCGACCAAAACATTTTCGAGTATGAGCTCTAAGAGTCTCGAAACTTCTTTATTATGATTTTATCTTTTACCCATACAAATTATAATAATTTTATTTTATTATTTAAATTAAGTTTTAAGTACACGTGCAAAGCATCTAAAAATCAAATATTTACTCCATATATGATTGGGATAAAAAAGATTTGAAGTTTTAAGTGCCACGTTGTGTTATGAATACACTTTGTGATATATATAATTATTTTAAGAATGTTCGAAGTAAAATAATAGTATTTTTTTTTAAATATTGCTGTTCAGTGTATTTTATTTATAAAATCCTGCAAATTTCAAATTTTTTTGGCAAAGCGTAATCTAAATGCATTTACACACGAATTTATTGCTACATTTACGGCTGGCAATGGCACAGACTTCGGAAAAGGGGAGTGGACCTAAGGCTGCGGGGATTGGTATAGATGGGTAAAGATTGCAGGATTGAAGGGCAGTCTATGGCACCACTTAATAGCTGATGAATGAAGAGAATGTCGGAAACGTCACGACGTTTACTTAAAGGTTGTAAGTCTATCAGTTTCAGACGGTTTTCATAAGGTGGAAGGTTGAATCTGTCTTCCCACGGAAGATCACGTAGAGCGAAGCGAATAAACGCTGGACAGATTCAATCCTATTAATGTGAGTTGTTTGTGTAGGTAACCATACCTGGCCGGCATATTCAAGGAGAGGTCTAACGAAGGAGACGTAGAGAGATTTGGAAACATAAGGATTGGAGAACTCTCTAGTCCAGCGCTTCACAAACCCTAGCGCTGAGTTAGCTCTGTTAATTATACTGCCAATGTGGGAACGGAAATTGAGTTTACTATCACAGATTATTCCTAAGTCACACCAAGAGGTTACGATAGGGACTGGTACGTCGGTTAACATATAGACTCTCGGGGTGTTGATAAGACGCTTGCGGGAATAAGAGATGGACTGGCATTTGGAGACATTGAGCTCTAGAAAGTTTTTCATGCACCATGTGGTGAATGAATCGAGGTCATTTTACAGGAGAAGAGAGTCGGTTGTGGAGGAGATATGTTTGATTATTTTCATGTCATCAGCATAAATTGTTTCGCAGCCATTAAAAATAAGGAAGCTGGCTTCCAGGCATATAAATTGTGCCCTTCAGAGAAATTGAGACGTATTTATGGAGATGCGCGGAATACAGCAAATAGCCGGTCAAAGTTCAATTTCGACCAGAGCATCTGACGGAAGGTATTTTCTACCCAAAAGGGTAGTAAGGGCCTCTGGTCTCTAGTAAAAACCGTGAAGAACAATTTCACCTGTTCGTCAACACCACCACTCATTTATAATGGGAATGTTTTTACTGACTCATTGGAAAAGGCCAACCTGTTTGTTGCTAATTTTGCTGCTAATTCGTACTTGCCACCTTCATCGCAGCCAGATCCATCCCCATCACAGTGAACTAGTAGGCAAAAGTCGCTACACTTTCGCACTCGGGAAGTTTTTAGAGTACTTTCGAAACTCGACGTGTTCAAAGCTACTGGGGCTGATGGTTTCTCGCCCCCTTGTTCTAAAATGCTGCGCCTCTGCTTTGGCTGACCCTCTGCGCAAACTTTTTCACCTGTCATATTCAACAGGAATGTTTCCAAGTGTATGGAAACTTGCTCATGTCCAGCCGATACTTAAAAAAGGAGAGGCATGCGACCCCTCTAACTACAGACCAATTGCACTAACCTCGATCATATCTAAAGTTTTTGAATCACTCATCAACTTTCAGTTGTTGAAATATCTAGAAAATAACCATCTTATCAACGATTGCCAGTACGGTTTCCGCACTGGCCGCTCAACCGAAGACTTACTAACGGCTCTAACGGAGCGTTGGATTCATTCTCTCTATAATTTTGGTGAGTCCAAAATCGTCGCTCATGATATTTCAAAGGCTTTTGATATAGTCTGGCATGCTGCCCTTTTAGCCAAACTTCAAACATTTGGTCTGCACCCTACCTCTTTAAATGGATAGAGAGTTTTTTGACAGGCCGTTCAATCCGTGTAGTAATTGACGGAGTTACATCTGATTCCTACGAAATAAATGCCGGTGTACCTCAGGGTTCAGTTCTTTCACCAACCTAATTTCTTCTTTTTATTTATGATTTCTTATCCCTTACTCTATTCATAGTTTCGCCAACGATAGCACCCTTGATTTCCCGTACTCATTTGATTCTGTAATAAATTCACGTGGAAATGTTACAGAAGTCAATCGGGAACGCATCTTTGGATCATTAAACACGACATTTCTATGGTCCTCGCTTGTGGCAGAGCAAATCGTGTTTCGTTTAATGCATCCATAACTCATTGCTGGTATATTAAAGGCAAGTCTGTAGACACAGCACTACATGAGGTTATGAGAACGATTGAGAAATCTCTCCATGATAAGGAATATACCTTGGCTGCCTTCCTTGATATTGAAGGAGCGTTCAACAACCTTAAAACAGGATCCATCACTTCCTCTTTAGGGGAATCTGGAAATGAAATATTTCTGACAAACTGGATACAAACAATGCTAAAAAGCAGGGTCATCAATGCCAGTTTAGGGGAGTCTTCCATTAGGAGAACAGTTCACAGAGGTACACCACAGGGGGGAGTATTGTCACCCCTGCTTTGGAACATCTCTCTAAACAAAATCCTCAAATCTCTCGTCAGTAAAGGCATTAAAACAGTAGCGTACGCAGACGACAAAGTCTTGCTGACAAAAGGAAAGTTCCTACAAACGGTCAGTGATGTTATGAGCTCTGCTTTGATAGACATATCAAGATGGGCAGAGGACAAAGGTCTTAATATAAACCCCCGTAAGACAGAATTGGTCCTGTTCACAAAGAAATACAAACTACCTATTTGGAAACCACCAAAACTTAAAGGTAGTGCCCTCAAACTCTCCTCGGAAGCAAAGTTCCTGGGCGTCATATTCGATTCCAAATTGAATTGGAGATGGAATATGGAAGAGAGGATGAAGAAAGGACTCAATGCGTTCTATGCTTGCAAGAAAACCTTTGGTAAGAAATGGGGCATGAAACCGCACATTGTACACTGGATGTACACAGCGATCGTCAGGCCTATACTTGCCCATGGGTCAATTGTTTGGTGGGATGCATTAAATAAGAAATCTCACCTTAAGTTTTTAGCAAAGGTGCAAAGGCTCGCGTGCTTGGGAACAACAGGTGAGGTGCAATAAAATCCACACCACAAGCTGGTTTGGAAGCCATTTAACACCTTCAACACACACGAAAAGAATGGCAACCCTGGCAGCCCTCAGACTCAGAGAAAACAGAAAATGGATACCACAGAATTTTGGACATGCAGTCATACTGAACTTCTTTAATCAAAATGGGTTGCACCCCTCAACTGATTATATGAAGCCACAATATGACTTTAGAAAACCCTTTTCCGTTATCATACCTAAAAGAGAAGATTGGAAGCATCCTGAAAACATAATTAAAGGAACTGCCATCTTCACAGATGGATCGAAAACGGAAAGGGGATTGGAGCTGGAGTTTTCTCGGAAGCGCTGCAAATGAGTAAGTCGTATAGACTCACCAACGAATGCAGCATCTTCCAAGCGGAAATATACGCTATAATGAAAGCTGCACTGATTGTCCAAGAAAAACAGATTTCAAAAACTGAGATCACTATTTGTGTGGACAGTCAAGCAGCACTCAAGGCGTTGAACTCCAACGTGATAAAGTCAGAATGTGTGAAAGATTGTATCAGAGCCCTAAGAAATATTTCACAACATACGCTTAGGCTCTGCTGAGTTCCAGGACATGTCGGTATAGAGGGTAACGAAAACGCCGACGAACTGGCCAAAAATGATTCAAGTACAGATATAGACATGCCGGTGGAAAGGGTGCACCCTCCCCTTAATACAGCAAAAAGTCAAATTGATAGACATTACTCCAACATGACTTCGGAACGGTGGAAAAATATCAATTACTGCTTCACAACACGAAGTATCTGGCCTGAGCTGAATCATAGCAGAACTTCAAACCTCTTATCCTTCGATAGAAAGCGCATTCGAACACTCGTCGGCGTCATCACCGGGCGCTGCCCCATAGGAGCTATGGCCATTAAACTCGGCGTACCAACGAATGAGTTCTGCAGAAGCTGCAGAGACGAAGAAGAAATTGAGTCCATAGTGCACCTACTCTGCGAATGTCCGGCTCTAAAAGAACGACGACTCGCCTGTTTGGGAGCAAGGTTCTTTGACAACTTGGACGAGTTAGCGGAGATTGCACTGGTGGATCTAAATAGATTCATACAGAGATCTGGGTGGTTTTAAGTTCTGACCATGGTTTTTCATTTTTAAGGGCATTCACAATGGGCCTTTATGGCCTCCGAGTGAATTTGGTGCTTCTTAGCAACAAACAGCCCGACTAACCAACCAACCAACCAACCAATGTCCCTAAAAAAGCGCACAGTTCACCCCCGACACATTTCGCTCCCCCTAAACATCTTGGGTATTGAGATATCCAGCAATCTTAGCTGTACTGATCATATATTTGCAATCGCTAAAAGTGCGATGAAATCCTTGGGTTTTCTACAGAGATGTAAGAAATATTTCACCCCACCTGACTTAGCGCTACTCTACAAGTCCCACAAGGCAGGGGCAGGACACACCGTATTATCCGCGTTAGACAAAGTCCAACGTAAGGCTATTAAACTTATTGGCGATTCCTTAATCTCTGAGGGCCTTGACTCTCTGGAGCATCGACGGAATGTCGGTTGTCTCTCACTTTTCTATCGCTATTTCCATAGCCATTGTTCTAACGAAATTGCTAGCCTAATTCCTTGTAGAGCAATGACAACGCGCGATACAAGATCTACAAGTCGCTCCCACCC
Organism: Leptarthrus brevirostris; assembly: GCA_964036015.1. Taxonomy (NCBI): domain Eukaryota; kingdom Metazoa; phylum Arthropoda; class Insecta; order Diptera; family Asilidae; genus Leptarthrus; species Leptarthrus brevirostris. The sequence continues at coordinate 17,785,895 of OZ038373.1, forward strand.
CTATACTTTACAGGTCAAATTTAGACGTACCGTCAAATTTCGGGAATCTTTTCTAAGCAGAACAACACCAATGTGGAACATTTTACCATCATCTGTTTTTCCCTCGTCTTATGAGCCTGAAACTTTCAAACGGGGCGTACATCGACAGCTCCTTCACTCAACCTCCTAACCCATTTCCCTCATCCTTAATTCCTTTCCTGTCAAGGCTGTGCTTTAGCATCATAGGGCATCCCCTGAGCTTTGGCAACATCATATATATAAAAAAAACAGGATAGAAAATGAGATTTTTGAGACAATTTTACCAAAATTAAAAAAAAAATTTAAGAATTTTGTTCTGTTCCACGGTAAGTAAAACGATTTATAAAAATTTTTACTTTCGCGATACTAATTAAATGAAATTTGCTTTTTGTGCAAGTTAAATGATTTTTTTGTTCACAATAGTAATTTTATTATGAATTTGCATTGTGATTTAATTTAATCCTACAAATCTTGTGTAACACCCTTTGAGCAGTGCTGCTGATATAATGTTAATGAAAATAATTTTTTCACATACTTTGAGGCGCATAAAACTGTTACAGAATTTACGAAAGCTCGAATACAGATAAAGTCATTCGCGCAAATCTACTTAGTATTTTTACAAATTTCGTGTTATAAATGTGTTTGAAATACAGTTAATTTCCTCAATAGTATTTCCTTAATAAAATTTTGTTTATTTTAAATATAATTAAGGCTTTTCTGATCAATCTCTCAAAAGCTCACATCCGTTGACGTTATAAGGTTAGTCATTTGCGCTGTAAACGCTTTCAAGCTTTTACAGTTTTTGATGAGGAAGGCAATAAGGCATTTCTCTACGGAAAGTTAACGTGAAAGGTAGGGGGACAAAAATTTGCATCAATTATTTTGTAATTGTTTTCAAAGAATTGTTTTAAAAGAGGCTTTAAAAAAGCAGAAATATTTACTACACATGAATAAATTAAATATTTTTAAGTGAATTTGAATCAAAAAAAAGTTTTTCATAAAACTAAACAGGAACGGCCATGCGGTGTAAGGACGAATTTCCAAGAGAAAGTGAGATGAACTGAGACTATCCGCAGCATATTTGTCAAAATTAGTTCGGCTGACTTTGAATGGGAAGTGAAAGTGTAATTAAAAAGTATTTTAAAGGTAATATAGAGTGCTAATTGACTTTTAACGGGTATTACCATATACCGTATATAATGGACAGTTTGTGTTTTACATTTAAAGTGGTGAGCAATTTGTAGAAATTTGTGAAATTAGGCAATGAAGTGCAGCGTACTTTCTTGCAGAAGTAACTAGAAGTTTGCAGGAAAAGATTGTTTTTCAGGTAAGTGAATTATTTTCTTTCTCTCTCTGTCTCTGGTTCCTTTAACCATTTGTGGGGCATAGGGCGTCTACTACTCCGACTCTCCAACTGGTCCTCTTTTGCGCCAACGCATTCGGATGTGGCTACGATTTGTTGATCTATGTACCTTCCCTATTGACGGATTTTCAAAATGTGTTGCGCGGTCGTCCAATTCGACGTCTTTCTTGGATTCCGTGGGTATTCCAATCTCGAACCTGCTGTGCGATGTTGTTTGGATCTTTTCTTAGTGTTTGACCTATCCATTACCACTTTCGTCTGCGAATACTGGTGTCTATCCCGTGCTTAGAATATATAACAACAGGAAAGGCACTCACCTGTGAAACCGTGTACGTGTGATCGGCACTTTTTTTTTAGGCGAGGTGAGGACGGAGAGCTCTTCTCCTTAATTTGCGAACTGTCAAAGTATTTACTGTGAATTGTCCGATGGTTTAACAATATTGTTTTGGAATTACATATAAAGTTTCGAATGTTTTCTACTATCCTGTTTAGTGTAATATATTAGCGAACTTTAAAGCTAATAGCATTCAACTTTTTAAAGTGTAGACAGTGTATTTTAATAGTGACATTTTTGAAATGAAGTGCGTGGTTTTGTGTTGTGCAAACAATCTGCGTTGTACACGTGGGATATCGTTTTTCAGGGAAGTTTTTAATTAAAATAATCTTTTGTTAGTTCTTAAGCTTGATATGATTGCATTGACACGCTAAGAACAGCAACGGAACGTAAAGAGTAAGTGAACTTTTCTTGGCGTTCTTAGTTTGTTTACATTTTCTAAGATCGCATTTTGTTGCTTCTCCTTAGTTAGTGGCTCGTGATTTAACTTTTATAAAGGGACCACTAAAAACTTAAATTCGTGATTAAAATGTTTAAAATTGTTTATTTAATTTTGTGATATAGATTCGCCAAAAGGAAAGAAATTCATTCGCAAGTCGATTACACTCTAATTTCCAATTTATTTTGGCCCTCCTCTAGAAATGTCCCTGTTTTACTACTGACATGACGAAAACAAACGCAACTCAACGATTCAACTACATGAAGAAAAGTGCCAAGGTTTTTTGGCTTTAGGGCCTCTCCTTATAGTTCTATACTCTAAGATCCCGTATTGGCCTGCAAGGCTGTGTAGGTTGTCGTTAGCTTAGAATAAAGAACGAGAGGAAAGGCTATCTCAAGTAAATGCCTTGTACGTGTATAAGCATTTTGCTTTTAGGCAAAGTGGCGAGGGGGTTAAGTGAAGTGTCGTCACGATTGTCAAATTGGACAAATCTATCCTATCGGGTCTGGTCAAGTTGTGTTTTAAATTTTTGTCGCCTCATGAAACCATAGTCGTCTCCCTAGTATTGAGGTATTTGGGGGCATAAGCAAAGTGTTTTTAAATAGTAAAATTAATAAAATATGGACGGTCACAGTTATATTGTATTAAAAATGTTATAAGAATATATTTTAAAAACACCTAATTTAAAATATTATCAAAATGAGTTAGCCCCTCCTGTATACAAGCATAATTTTACTACTTTCATGTTCGAAACGCACACATCGCTTGGGTTCTACCACATATAGCAAAATGCTTACATTTTTCCGAGTGATGTCCTTTTCTCTAGTTCTTTATTCTAAGGTCATTAGTAATGACTATTGATGAAAATTTTCGTGAAAAGTCTTCAAAATCGAAAGGTTCATTCAAATGTGAAAAGTTTCATGAGAACTGTGAAAACATCGCGTGAAAAGTTTCTTGTAATCTTGAAACTTTTCACTTTTCAGTGAAAATTTAAATAAATTTCATTAACGTAATGGCACCGAATACCGACTATTTGATTACATTTATTTATTTACATTAATTAAAAATTAATTTTAATTTTGCTAGCGGTATCAATATGAGAAAACGATTCCCAATAATAATAAATTATTCTCGTTCGTTTATTTTATTGTTAATATATTTAAAATTTATTTTTAACAAAACGTTAGCTATTGTTGAACTAGGACCCTAATTCCGTACACCATCTTGCACTGATTCTAATATCCACCGCTTGTACCCGTAATATAGACCGGGCAATTTTCAATGCGAACACAGTGGAATTAGGAGGAAAAGAATAGAATAAAGTATGAAAATAGAAACTTTGTAAACGTTATCACAACAAACATTTATTAAAATATGAAAATATTGAACAAACAATATAAATATCAAATAAAAAAACACTTTTTTATAAAGTTACTTCTTATCAATTACCAATAGTTTTTTCTTATTAATTATTCATTGTCATTGTCTTTACTTTGACTATTTTGCTATCACTTTGTACTACTGCACCTGGCTAAAATTCATCTTTATATTGTACTATCACATATTCTCCCTGCGAGTAACATGGATCTAAGTTTTCTGTACTGACATCATTAATTTCTTTAGTCACTTTATTCATAATTGGCTTATTTACTGAAATCGTTTTTTTGTTTAATCGTTCTATTTTCTTTCTTTCTTTCTCTTCTTTTTCTTCTTGAATTTTCTGTTGATGTTCAATATATTCGATGTTGACGGCGACCACAGGAGTGACTTTCCTTTTTTTCATTTTTTTTATCTAGTAGATTGGCGGCTTTTCTTTTTTTCATATCTTTTTCGGGTCAATAGAATGATTCTTTGAACGGTGATGTGAAGTTTCTTTGATCTTCTTTATTTTTTTGTAGAGTCTTTTGCATTGGATCCTCTAAAGATTCGTTGATGACATTGACAATTCCATTCTCAACTATGATAGCGTCGATCGTGTTATTCGACCAAAACTCTTCATCAAAACCCGTTGCTTCTAAATAACTTGCTCTAAAATCCCACTTAGCACCGTTTGATGATGTTTTATTATTTTCTTTGTCATCAGCCACTTTCTTCCATATGAAAAAGGCTAAGGTGACATAGTTCGCTTTCCCATTCATTTTCAGTATTTATAAACTGTGTAACTAATGATGGATCAATTTTGTTTTCTATTACTGATAAAAGCTCAGCATCACTTATATCTTTTGATTTTGCCGTGTGTTCTTGGACATTAATGTTGGTGGGTTCTAGATTATCTTTTTCGGTTCTCGATTCATTACTATGCATATCGAGTTGTTTTACAAATTTTTCGTAATTAATATTATTTTCATTGAATGGGAATAATCCACTATATTTATTTACTCCACAATTATCAAAAAATATTTTGCAATCAAATCACAAACTGCTAAAAAGTAACAGACAGTTTCACATCCAATAAACAACAAAATACCTCGAAATCGCTGCTAAGGTTGAAACAAGTAAAGTGATTACAAATTTTTGCTTGTGATTCCAAGAAATTAATTTCAAGTTTTACTTTGAAGAAATAAGGATATGAATATGCATTCCTATTGGTGAACTAATTGTTAGACAAATTATGATGTATTGCACAGAAAAGATAAACGCGCCACGGAATTTCCTTGGTTTGTCTGTAGAAAATAATGGAAAAAATCGAACAATTTAAAGTATTAAGACATAATTAGGAATTTCCGATGGGTAAATTTCAATTCCTGGGAAAATTTCCATACGCGTAATGATAAGTGAGTAACAAATAAATCTATGTTACTCTTCAGACTTTGTTTATAGTAATCCTTCTGGCTGGTCGGAATTAGGAGTTTATCATATTTTCCGCATACTTTAATACCGACCGGTGGTCGACATTAGGACACATTGTAAATTTTACTGCCCCTATTTTCGACCACAATATTTTTTAATTTTTCTACCATAAAGTAATTATAAACGCAATAATTTTTGAAATTATAATATTATTAAAAAACATATAAGTCGGAAACAATCGTTATAATCATAATCAATTATTGAGACTATAAATAAAATTCTCATTTTTAAAGTATCGATCTTTAGGATTTCATCGATCTACTCAAGCAAGATCTAGCTTTCGACCACATTAATAATGTTTTCTATGAAATAATAAATAATTTAACTTTCTTTTTTTTCAATTAACTACAAGTATAGTAATTAGTTTATATATTTTACTTGTAAAAATGCATTTATATTTAATTTCCACATAAATATCCATTAAATAACCAAGTGGTCGAATTTAGGTAGTCGGTCGATATTCGGTGCCATTACGTTATATGCTTTGTTCCTACGAGGAAGTAACTAAAGGAGAGGCAGTAGCATGGCAAATTTTCTATTTTCTGCGGGGAATGAGGAGGCAAGTGTATCCAAACCTACGAATAAAAAACTAAATGGAGATGCCCTAAACTCGAAAAATCGTGGCAACTTTAATAGTGTGCGGTAATCTTTCACACACTAAGTAAAACGACATTGCAGGCGGCGCAAAATTATTTTGTTTGAGAGGATTCTTGGCGCGTTTTTTAAACAACCTCGACACTTTTAAATAAACAAAATATAAATACAAAATTTACCATATAAAATTCTAAGTTCGTCTTCTCAATCTCAGCATTATTTAAAAGAATAATCAGTATATCGATTTTGGAATAAAATATCAAGTTATTAAAATTGCTTTATATTACGACTTCAGTTAAATTTGATGAATTTAATTCGCCCAATGGCTCAATTGCAATATTTTCCCTGACATATATAATTTGTGTGGATTTTTTCAGAAAAGAGTAGATTAGCTGCAAAATGGATTTCCAGTTATTGAGAATAATAAATTTAATTTGTATCACTGCCTAGTCTCATTCGTTGAGCTGAAATATGTTAGGTCTTGATTTAAAAAATGCTTTGAACAAATTACTTTACTTTTTCTAGTATGAAAATCGGGGAGATTTTAGTTTCCGTGGCACACCGATTTGACGATGAATTTCGATAAAATAAAACGAAAATAATAAATAAATTTTTTTGATATCTGGCTTAGTTTTGGAGATATTCGATCTTAAAATTTTAAGAACACATCACTTCACGACTTGTCAAAAGAGGTGTATTAATTAGGCTTTTAGGTGTTTTATTAATTAACCAATGAAATATATGTCTCTGCAGGGAGGGCAGAGGCCGCCCCTCCCCCCGCAAGGTAATAAAAGAACTAAAAGACTTATTTATACACCTCTGCCTCCCAGAAAGTTTAATAAAAAAGTTCTTTAAGTTTGGCCGTTTTGGCAAGTGATGTGTTCCTAAAATTTCAAGATCGAATATCTTGAAATCTAAACCAGATATCAAAAATATTTATTTATTATTTTCGTTTTATTTTGTGGTGTTTTATCGAAATTCATCGTCAAATCCGTGTGCCACGGAAACTAAAATCGTGCCCCGTGTTAGCCTGCAAGTCTGTCTTAGAATAAAGAACTCGAGGAAGAGCTGAAACTCGATTTTAGTGCTACGAGGAAGCCACCTAGAGGAAATACGGTAAAATTATAATAGAGATATTAAAAAAGGTATTTTTATGTTTAAAATTATTTATTCCACTAGTCATAACTTTTATGTACATATATATATTGTGTTTGTTGTAATTGTGTTCTTTATAACCTTATTTAAAAAAATTTTACTATGAAATTAATATAAAGCCACTTAAAAAATCGCAAATAATACTTAAATTCTTCGTTATTTTTTATCTTTTTAATACTTTGTAGTGCCTCCCTGCGGAATTTCTCTCCACGCTTTTTGAGTGCCAGATTTCAGTTTCGAAATAGTGCCATATTACCGTTCTCGTATACCTTACGAACTAATATACCCCATAAGTTCTCTATGGGATTTAAGTCCGGACTACGTGAGGGCTACTTCAAAACTTCGACATTTGCAGCTTGCAAATACTCCTTCACAACTCTTGCTGTGTGTAAAGCTGCATTATCATGCTGGAAAATAAAATCTGAGTCCACAGCGTTTTCAACATGTTCATCAAAAGCTAGCTGTAGCAAATCTACGTACATTTCTGCATTCATTTTTGAAGGAACTCACATCAAAGGAACCGTTCCATTGTATCCAAATGCACCCCAAACCATGACAGATCCTCCCCAAAAATTTCGGCTCATTTTTATTTCATTTGCATCTCGAATGTCATGCCAATAGTATTGGCAGCCATCTGGGCCATCCAAATTGAATTTCTTTTCATCGCTGAAAAGAACTGTTTGCCATTTCTTAGTCCAGGACATGGAATTTTTTGCAAAATTCAGTCTGGCCTCTTTATGCACTATGGTTAAAGGAGGTTTCTTCAGCCTTTTCGTGTATACTAAATTTGGGCTTGATTTGAGTATTTGCTCAACTCTACGGGTACACACCGGCAACTCCAGTTTTGCTATTATTTTCGATGCACACAGTTTATTTTTTCTGGCTTGGTGTAAAATTTGTCCTTTCTGTCGATTATTTAATTTCTTCGGTGCGCCCTTTGTCTTTTTAGTGCCATATTTTTTGCCCAAGTTGACATAGTTGTTTATTACAGTTCTTGATCTGCCCATTTTAACTGCTATTTGCCTGTTAGACAGCCCCGACTCTTTATAAGCTGAAACAGCAGCTTTCTCAGCTTCAGTTAAACCTTTTTTTCGACCCATTACTGAAAATGTTACGGCATGTGAAGAGAAAACAAAAATTATATAAAAAAAAGTCACTTACACAATTATAACTCTTACAAGATGTTATAAAACTACAAATTCTCTGTAAAAATTTTCCTTCAAACATTAAAATATTTCACTGGCTTTAAATTAATTTCGCCCCAAAAAGTGAACCTTAAGTAGCACTTTTCAAGAAATTCAAGCTAACTGACTGTAAAAAGCCAAAAGAATAATAAAATATTTACAAATGGTAATATACCGCAATCGTGTGAAGCTACTCCACGATACTAATATGTTTTAACATTCTTGGTTTTCTGAATACTGTTAACTGAAGTGAAGACCTAGCACTGGCTTTAAGTTAATTTCCAATTTACCAATATCATTGGTAACAGCGCGATACCGAGAGCGAGATTGAGGTGACGAGAGTGGACGAGATATTAGGTCTGTTCGCGGAGGCCACTCCGAGTGGCGCAGATCTCGGCGCGACTCTACTCCAATTCAAAAAGAGCAGAGTATAAAATAGCAGCGCACAGCTCTACTCTAATCCGAGTAGCAAAACCAGATTGGATGCAATACTCCACTCTTAACAGCTGACTGTCACTTTGTTTTGAATATAATTATCATTCAAAAATTTTTAGACAACTAATCCTTTTGCAGTATTTAGCGTGCATGTCACATAAATATCTTCCCACAAGAATTTAACATTGTTACTTTTTGCATTTTGCAGCACAATACTTTAATTTTTTAACTTGATTAACAAAAAGTCACTTTCAAATCACTCGATCTTAAAAAAGCTGCACCTTATTTAAAGTAGGAGCAGAAAAGTTCGCTCTAAAGTAATCTAGATTGCTACTCTTTTCTCAAAGAACAAAAAAGGAGTGGAAAAGAGTATGACTCTTATCTCAAAGAACACAAAAAGCGCAAGAAGATTGCCACTCTTCTCAAATAACACAACTAGAGTAAGAAATTGCTCTAAATGACTCTTTTTGACTCGGAGTGGCGTCAACGAACATTTTATTGTGAACAATTTTTTTTAGTTGTTTCAGCTTTTATGTCGCTCCGAAAAATGTCAATTGTGTGATTTATGGGACATATAAGTATACAGTGCTCTCCTCAATCGCTTCTTTCTACATTATTTCTGATATTTGCCCTTTATCCCCAATAGCAAACAACAGCCTTTGCTACCTTATTTTGGCGATGGGAATATGAAGAAAATGCATGTTTACATAGATATATCACTTGTCCTCGCTCCCCGTTATCACACCGAAATACCCTTTTTTTATCTTGCCGAGAGCGAGATCGCACCGAGACTGGCCTGCCAAAGTCTCGGTCTTGTCTCGGTGCCGTGAAGCCCTAGTATTCTTGTACTTTAGATTCCAAAAATATGTAGTTTTACGCCAAAAGTGGCTTAAAGTTCTTGGAAGAAGATTTTCAAGACGAAGACCTATCTCAACGAGAACCCTGAATATTTTCAATAACTGAAATGCTTTTTTCAGTAGCAACAGTTCTTGAAAGTTAGATTTTCATACTAGAAAGGGGAGCATTTTTAAATCAAAACCTATTTCAGCTCAACGAATGAGGCTAGGAAGTGATACAAATTAAATTGAATATTTTTGATAACTGGAAATACTGTTTGCAACTAATCTAATCTTTTCTGAAGAAATCCACACAAATTAAATGTGAGGGAAAACGTAATCATTGAGTCATTGGGCGAATTAAATTCATCAAATTTAACTGAAGTCGTAATATTAAGCAATTTTTATAGCTTGATATTTTTTCCAAGATCGGTATACTGATTATTCTTTTAAATAATGCTGAGATTGAGAAGACGAACTTCCAATTTTATATGGCAAAAATTTGTACTACTCATTTTCAGAATAGTTCGCCCAACCATCAGCAAACGATAACTTTCAAGTTTTTCGCAATATTTCACACTTAAGTTAAAGGCAAATGAGAACTTTTATTAGCCATAGCAAAACTTCACTGGATAACAATACATACATTGCATTCAATTTAAAATATTGAGTACAAATAAAAATATATAAACAAAAGCAAGTACAATTTCATTTCATAATAGTTCGCCCAACGCCTTTCCATTTCAAAATAGTTCGCCCATGGTTCTTTCTGTCATTGTTTTTTATCCATTACCATTAGGTAATGATCCGTGCACATTTCTGTATCACCTCTTTGAATATTTAGAACCAATTTTTCTTTAGTCGTCAAAAAATAATTGGAAAAATGGCACGCGGCAAAAGTGTAAGTGGTGATTTAAGATAAACAGTGACTGACAAACATTTAGTGGCTGTCAGATAGCCAAGGAGTTCTTGTTATCGCGATATACGGTCCGCGACATAATAAAACGGTATAAAACCACCGGGAGCACCGCAGAAAGAAGAAAAACAGGACGTTAAAGGATAACCACAACGAGAGACCATAAAGCCTTACGGAAAGTTTTAAGGAAAAATCGCCATGCAACGACAGCGTAAATAAGCCTCATGTGGTCAGGCACAATTAAAAAGAATATATCTGCTGTGACTTGCTACAGACGAGACGAATTAAAGAAATGGGATATTCGTTTTACAAAGTAAATTTCTTTAGTTCAGGTATTTTGTATTTCTTATTAATTGAAATTTAAATATATTTTCAGCCTAACGAAAAACCTTATCTGACATATGGTCAAAAGAAGAAATGCCTGAATTTTGCCAAAGAACACCTAAATTGGACTCTAAGACAATGGCAATCCATTATATGGAGTGATGAAGCCAAATTCGAATTAAAGTTAGGTAAAGATGGTACTCGCGTCATTCGAGATAAGAAAGATGCCTTTATCTCAGAATGCTTGAAGCGGAAATCTAAGTTTCCTTCATCCATAATGGTATGGGGATGCATGTCGTGGCGAGGTGTGTGGGAACAGTCAATGCTTTGAAGTACCAACACATCTTGGAAAATGCACTTTTACTTTCGATTCCTTCATTGGAATCTCCTGAATGTGAGTACGTTTTCCAGCAAGATGGTGCTTCCTGTCATACGGCGAGGTGCACAAGGAACTGGCTAAATGAAAGAAACATTCCTTCAATGGAATGGCCATCAAACAGCCCCGATTGGTCGCCAATTGAGTCCTTATGGTTCAAAATAAAAAAAAGATTAAATAAAAATCCCGCAAGGACTCTAGAGGACTTAAAAACCTCCGTAAAGAATGTTTGGGCCTCAATCAGTAAAGAAGAATGTGCTGAATTAGTAAACATGATGCCCCGAAGAATGAAGGACACCATAACAGCAAAGGGTGATGCAACAAAGTGGTGAAAAAGGCTGTGGGCGCACTATTTTGAAATGGAAAGGCGTTGGGCGCACTATTTTGAAATGAAATTGTACTTGCATTTGTTTATTTTATTTTTATTTATGCTCAATATTTTGAATTAAATAAAATATATCTTATTTGTTATCCAGTAGAGTTTTGTTTTGGTTAATAAAAGTTTTCATTTACCATTAACTTCATCGTTAAATACTTCAAAGAACTTAACAATTATCTTTTGTTTATGTTTTGGCCAACTATTTTGAAAATGAGTAGTATTTACATTTTGTTTATTTGAACGTGTCTCAGTTGTTTAAAAAACGCGCCCAGAACCCTCTCAAGCAAAATAATCTTGCGCCGCCTGCAATGCCGTTTTACTTAGTGTGGGAAAGATTATCGCACACTATTAAACTTGCCACGATTTTTCGAGTTTGGGCATTAGGGCATCTCCATTAGTTTCTTCCTCGTAGTTTTAGTGCTACGAATAAAGAATGAAAGAAAGGGCCCATACGAAAATTTTCTGAAGCACATTTTAAAATGGTATAGGTTTTTACTAACACAAATGGAAAATTACATTGGTGTAGTCAAAGAAAAATTTTACTGCAGAGGTTCTTTTTAATAAATTTAATAATTTGGCGCGCACTTTAAATTAAATAACACCAAATTTATATTTGAACACTAAAACACTTGCCTTTAAATTTCCATATTTGATTTTAATAAAATAAGTCAATTATAATAATTTCTTCAACCGAGTTATGGAGGCATTTTAAATGTTTAAAATTGACTTATTTTATTAAAATCAAATGTAAAAATTTAAAAACAAGTGTTTAAAAAAAAAATTGTGTTCAAAAAAATTATTTTAATGCAACCGGGCTTGGGAGAGTTGCGGCTTTGATTGCTTGAAATAACTCTTATTACACTAAATTAGTGGCTAGGATAATACTTATATTCTTAGTATAAATTTTATTAGAAAATCTAAAATATAAATTTCAACAAATAAATAAACTATTAAAATTTTTTCAACTAATAAAAAGTTAATATTTCTGTACCTCCCACTTATATTAAAAATTGACCATAGCACTGAACCTTAAAAGAAAAATTACAAGTTAGTTTTACTTCGCTTAGTTTTCGTGCTAAAACTAATTTATTTGCCTTCAATTAAGTCATTCAATGTAGCATTACTATTTAAATACTATTTGTTCTACTATTTACCTATGAAACGAGACTCCAAGAGGATGATTTCGCACTTTCTTCTCACACAAATTTATAATGCACTTCATTTTATCAATTATTTAACGTTTTCTAAGTAGACTTCACTTATAATGTCTTTATAATAAATTGTCTTTAATGTTTATTTAGCACTGCACTACACAAATTTTAAAATTCTAAGCTAATTTCACACAATTTAAAATTTGCTTCCAGAGGACACTTGCCGGCATAAAAACTTTCACAAATGTAATGTCAAATTTTGACAATGAGTTTCCAATTTGACAGGTAGTTTGCAGACAATTTTGCTTCACATTTTGTTCTCGTATATATAGTATATACGTATCGGCATTTCCTTTTGTTCTTTATTCGTAGTTTTAGTGTTGCAAATTTCTTTTGTGGTAGAATTTCGGGCTATGTAGTGATAGCAACAATAAAGGCGTAAACTAAGTCAGATTTAAAGTGGGGCCAAAAGTAAAATCTTGCTAATTCGTTAAAGAATAATTTGATTTTAACTTCTCTGAATAAAATATTTAAGCTGCATATTAATTTTGACGTTAAATGATAAGTTAAGCGAATCATCAATTTTGGTTTTGATTGATTAAACCTTATTTAAATTTCCTATCGACGCCCCCTACAAATTTTTTTAGCGCCACCACTAGAACGAACACCCAAAGAACAACCACGGAAAATTAAATAAGTTTTCATGTTAACCTCAAAAACATTCATACGAAACTTTCAATTTTTTCCGCAAATTAAGGTATTCATGGAACATGACATGTTTATAGAATGCAGATGTTCGATGTTTTAAGCCATTGCACATAGCGCCGTGTTATATTAAATGTTGTGTTACTTGGGCGTACTGCTGCCGTGCATAAGCGAATCTTAGCTGTTACAAGATGGTGATCATTACTAATATCAGCGCCGCGCTTAAACCTTACATCGAGAAGACACTTTCTTCAACTTTTCCAAACAGCAACATGGGCAATCTGTTCTCTCAGTTCTGCCATCTGGGGAAGCCCAGGATGTTAAGTGGTAATTTTTGTGTTTAAATAGGGATCCACAGATGACAAGTTACCGCGAGTTACAAAATTCAACAAACAACTCCCCATTTGTGTTCCTGTTTCCCAGGCCAAACTTCCACATTACATGTTCCAGGCCGACTTTGTTAGAGTCAATTTTAGTGTTGAGATCCCCCATGACCTTTCGGATAGTTGTTCGCTTGTTCGGTCGGCGTATATCATTGTATTATTTTTATGTTACGTACCCTGGCGATGATAATACAGATATTGGTGATCAGTCCAGTAGTGATTGTCGGGCACGCTTGGTTATCAACATGCCTACACCTACCATGCGTGGTGTATCTAACTCTTCCTGGCCAGAGTATAGCAGCACTTTCTCAGATGTAGGTGATGTAAACTCTCCACCTTCTCTCAATCTAGTTTCACTTAATCCCAAAATATTTATTTTATAATAGGCCATTTTTCGCTCCACCTCCTTGATCTTTGCGTAACCTCACTAGTCCCACAGAGCTCTCACGTTCCACAGCCCTGTAGTCCGTTGTTTATAGCCAAAGGGCGTCATCACCAGATCAGTCCGAGGTATCCGAGGTTTACTAGATGTTTCGCGTGTATTTTTTTTTAGGATGAGTGGATTACAAGCCTACTTATCCTATCCCAGAAGAGGGCTGCTTCTTAAGGCGTCCTGGGAGTCACCGAGAGTGTATTTGTATGTACTCTCTAAACCGAGGTGTTCTGGCTAGTGCGTGAGTTTCCCTCTTCCTTTCTCAACCGGGCTTGGGAACGCCTACGGCGGAGTGAACTAGTTTAAATTCTAAAAAATAAACTAAGTTGATAGTTTACAGTGATAAGTAGAAAAATTAACGGAAATTTCAACTGAAAATAAGTAGTTTGTATTTGCAAAATTAAGATACGGATTTGTCTATTTACGAGATTGCAATTGTCAACCCACAAAATAACTTATTTCACAGACGGCTCGAGAAAACATTACCTGTGGGGGGCTAATCCTTCAATTGATTAAAATTTATTAAAAGACTATATTTTGCATTACTGTCGTTATAATACCGTTTTAACTAAGCCATTAAAAACAAAGAAGTAGTCTTACTGACCAGCGAGTTAAATGGAAGGTATTTTTTATTCAAATAGATAGCATGGTCTCTAGTAAAACCCGTAAAGAACAATTTCACCTGTTCGTCAATACCACTACTCAATTATAAGGGAGTGATTTTGCTGGCTCATTGGATAATGCCAACCTGTTTGTTGTTTTTTCGTATTTGCCATCTTCATTGCAGCCAGTTCCATCTTAATCGCAATGCACCATCAGGCAAAACTCGCACTCTACACTTACACTTTCTCTCAACGTGTTGAAAGCTAATGGGCCTGATGCTCTTTCGCAGCGTTGCTCTGCTTTGGCTAAACCTTTCCAAGTGCATGGACACTTGCTCATATTCAGCGAATACCTAAAAAAAGAGAGGCATGCGACCCTTTTAACTGCAGACCAATTACACTTCGGTCATATCTAAAGTTTTTGAATCACTCATCAACTCTCAGTTGATGAAATATATAAAAAACAACCATCTTATCAACGATTGCCGGTACGGATTCCGTGCTGGCCGCTCTATCAGTGACTTACTAATGGCTCTAACGGAGCGTTGGGAACATTGTATCGGTAATTTTGGTGAGCGAATGCATGTTTGGATCTTTAAACAACGACATTTCTGGGGCGTAGTAAATCGTGTTGTGTTTAATACATCCAAAACTCAATGCTGTTTATTGTTCCTTAAAAAACGCCCAGTCCACTTTCAACCTATTTCAATCGACGGAGTGAATATACCCAATTCGCCCTCTCGAAACATCTTCGTCATTGAGATAACCAGCAATCTTAGCTGGACTGATCATATATTTGCAATTACTATAAATGCGATGAAATGCTTAGGAGTTTTCAGCAAAGATGGAAGAAATATTTACTCCATCTGACTTAGCGCTGATCTGTAAGACCCACATCAGACCTTTACTTGAATATAATTCCAATATTTGGGAAGGGGCCGGACACACCACACTGTCCATTTTAGACAAAGTCCAGCGTAAGGCTATTACTTATTGGCAATCCATCAATCTCTGAGAGCATTAACTCTCTGCAGAATCGACAGAATGTCGGTTGTCTCTCACCCTTCTGTCGCTATTTCCACCACAGAACAACACGAATGTGGAACAGTTTACCATCTTCCGTTTTTCCCACATCTTTTGAACTGGAAACTTTCAAACGAGGCTTATATCGGCACCTACTTCACTTAACTTCTTAACTCATTTTCTTTCCCTTAATTCATTTCATGCCAAGGTTGTACTTTAGCATCACTGAGCTTTAGCAATATCATGCCATATGTCATGTCATTTAAAAACAAAGCTGTGTATTTTTTCAATACCATCTATCCTCCGACCATCACCCACTACCATTCTTCCACTAAGCCCCCATCGTCATGTTATGTCATGTCATGATTCATTTTGCTACAAAACCAATCATTTTGGTTTCACCCATTACCCACCGCCATTTATATAGCCCTTGTATATAGCTTGTACGAATAACAATTTGTCATAAAAGAATGAGTAAATTCATTTTTATTTTACGGCTTATAACTATATGTATATTATAGTGTTTACATAGTCATTATATTATAGTGGTACACAGGGCCTTTACACGGAATTTACACGATGTCAGTATGATGACAACATTTCATGACAATAGTTTGTCGTCATTTATTATGACCAAAATATTCAATAAAAAAGGACTGTTTACACGGTAATGACAATTTATGACATAAATTATGACGAATATGTCAGCCCTACAGATCTGATATAAGGCTTAAACTTTTGCCGTTTTATCACGTACAAACACTTTTCTCTATTTTTTTAATTATAGTTTATTGTTGTACTAAAGGCTACAAATATAAATATAAACAACAATAGCTAGATTCCGCAGTTTATTAAAAAATTGACACGACGCGTTTCCCCCTACTTAGTAATTCTCAAGAGATTGGTTAAACTGTTCGTTGTGTGAATTTATTTAATATATTTAAAATAAAATTTCGATTAGTTCTATAAAATAAAAAATAATTTTATTAAACTTTTTTTTAAATTTAACTCATTTCTGATAGATTTAGCCCAAGGACGTTTTGTACGTTTAAAATTTTAGCCAAACAATTCCATGTCCAATCCCTGAATAATATACATCCATGGCTTGAATTAAGTTGGCCAGTTTATTCAAACGCTTTGAAGCTTTTCCATTATTTGACATTACAGACGTTTTTGAATGTGAATTTTACGTGACAGTTGATAGACAAATTTGCGATTAATGTCATTTTATTTCTAGTATTTATTTGCAAATAATTATTTTACAAAGAATATTATTTCATATAGACTTCAATTTTTACTATTAGTTGATTAAAGTGAATATATTAAAGTGAAAAAATGGTGAAGAAAGGAAATGTGTAATGAACAGTAAGTGGTTTCGAAACTTTTCGTCTGAAATTGGACTTTAAAGTAAGTGCGCTTAAAATTGTTTTTATTAAATTTACGACTTCTTTTGTAATTTTAAAATTGTTTATGTAAAAGTTTCAAATATTGCAATTTTTCAATTCAAACAATGAGTGCCATAGCATCTTAAGTGGGTACATTTATTCCTTGTAGAAAATAGGTTGTATCCTCGCGGTATTGCTTTATTTGCAGCATTTGAATTGGTGGAATATTTTTATCGGAGGTATCTTAAGGACGTTCCCAAAGAGCAGTCGTTCTTAACTTGTAAAGAACTGACTTTTTATTTATAGTAACCCATAGTTAACCTATATCTGTGTGTTATACTCTCATTTATTGAAACCTACTGCGCTTTTATAATATAATATAATAAGAAAACGGCCCGAATTGATTAATAGGAAAGGTTTTGTCTTCCATCATGACAACGCCCGACAACACATTTCTTTGATGACCCGTCAACAATTACGAGAGCTTGATTGGGAAGTTTTGATGCATTCACCGTATAGTCGGTTTTGCGGTTTCACTGATGCAGAAATTCTTGACGAGTCCTATCAGATTTTTCGAAAGGATAGATACTCTGACTCCATGACTCGTGGAGGTGGCGTGTTGGTTGCATGCAAATCGCACTTGGATTGCAGTTTGGTTGATATCCCTGCTTTATCCGTCACGCTCACAATCGAGCTCTAAGCTCTTAAGATAGCTCTGGGAAAGATGAATATATTCCTTCTATGCTGTTATATCGCTCCAAACTTCACAAACCATCCTGATGCAGATGGTCGAAGTCTCTACGATATTTTAATTCTTAGCCTAGATTTTATTAATAATATGACAAACCCAGAGGACGAAATAATCCTTCTTGGTGACTTTAACTTACCGTTCAATGGGTATTCAATACTGATGACGATGACTACCTTCCTTCAAATTGTCTTACTGCTAAAGACTCCCATTTTCTTGACGCCATCTCCTCCTCTGGTTTACACCAAATGAGTGATGTAAAGAACTCTATGGGAAGGCACTTAGATCTTATCTTTTCTTCTGATTTGAGTAACACCATAGTCGAACCGACTTCTCGTAATTTATCCGCCATCGACAGTATACATTCGCCCATTTTAATCTCTTTTTGTTACGATGGTTCTAATATTGTTGACCCCAACGTAGATCAGTACGTTCTTGATTTTAAAAGGGCCGACTTCTCTGATCTTTCGAACAGGATTCTCTCAATCGATTTCCCATCCCTTTTTCATGATAACGATATCGACGATTGCGTTT
Source organism: Leptarthrus brevirostris (assembly GCA_964036015.1). Classification (NCBI taxonomy): domain Eukaryota; kingdom Metazoa; phylum Arthropoda; class Insecta; order Diptera; family Asilidae; genus Leptarthrus; species Leptarthrus brevirostris. Next base: position 17,804,062 of record OZ038373.1, read on the forward strand.
CCGTATGATAGGATTTATGATCTGTTTAATTCGTGTGTACCACTTAAATGGTTGAGATCATCCATCCATCATCTTAAGAATAAAAAAATCGGTTATGGAAAACCTACTTACGCTGTAGAAGTGCGTCAGCTTATTCTGAATTCGTTTATTGTCATGAATGCTTCTTAGCGTTATCGTCATCCTTATACAGGGAATACCTTGATAATGTTCTCAGTACCTTGCGCAATGATCCTCGTACCTGTTTTAAATTTGTATATCTGAAAAAGAAAACTGATAATTATCCATCTACAATGTGGTATAATGGATCCTCTAGTTGTATCAAGGAACTTAAACTGGACTTTTCTTTTGGTCCTGATGGTGTACCACCTGTATTCTGGAGATCCTGTTCTGATGCTTTACTCACTCCATAGGAACTCATCTTCAACAAATCTCTTCAGGCCGGCAGATTTCCTACCTTATGGAAGAACTCCTTTATAATTCCTGTTTATAAAAAGGGGCATAAAAACTCCATAACAGACCAATCGCGAAGCTTTCCTGCATACTCAAATTGTTTGAATCTGTTATATACTCACAGCTTGTTGGGCAGTGTAAGGGATTAATCTCATCTAATCAGCATGGCTTTCTGCCTGGTAGATCGACAACAACCAACCTTCTTGAATTTACATCACACATTATCTCTGCCTTCCAACAGGGACTCCAGACTGACTGTGTCTACACCGACTTTAGCAAGGCATTTGATAAGCTCCCTCACCCCGTGATTATGCTTAAGCTTGAAAGGTTGGGTTTTCCGCCTTTATTGCTCGACTGGATCTGCTCTTACTTAAAAAATAGGACTTACCGTGTCTCTTTCCGTAATACTTTATCTATAGTCTTTAGGGCTTCATCTGGTGTACCGCAAGGTAGCCATCTGGGACCGCTGCTGTTTATTCTTGCCATTGACGACATTGTCCCTCTGAGCACTCTAAAGTTTTAATCTATGCAGACGATATGAAGATTTTCTCATGCGTTAGAAACAGTTATGATTCTTCCTGCATTCAGGATGATTTGAATACCTTCAGGGGTTGGTTTGCCACAAATGGACACCAACTTAACCTGGATAAATGTGAAGTTATGTCATTTTCTAGGAACATCAATCAGCTCGTCTTTGATTATACCTTTGCGGAAACTAATATCCGTCGTGTGGAGTCCGTTGTAATGCTAGACAACAAACTCGATTTCACTCTGCACATAATCCATATAGTATCTCGGAGTAATTCAGTCCTTGGCTTTGTTAAGCGGTGGTCAAGGGAGTTTTGTGATCGACAGACCCTTATTCATTTATTTTTTTCTTTGGTTAGACCAATTCTTGAGTACGCATCTCAGGTTTGGTCTCCTTGCTATGCTGTTCATTGAATCGGTGCAGCGGAACTTTGTTACGTTCGCACCAAGGGACCTCCCGTGGAATGATCCATTAAGGCTTCCTCCTTATGGGGATCGCCTCCGAATGCTTAATATGCACTCGTTAGAGGAACGTCGTAGAGTTGCTGACCTAGTATTTATTCATCAGCTTTTGAACTTGAATATATATTCTCTCACTCTCGCAAGTTTGGTTACTTATAGGCAAACCCCGTATAGCTTAAGGAGATTGCCTTTACTACATGTTATCCATTCTTTGTCTAACTATGGTATGCATGAGCCTATTAACCGCATGTGTAGAGCCGTGAATATGTGTCCTATTTTTGACCTGGCTCTTACTAAAAATTTGCTTAAACGATCTCTGTTGTCTTTGCACCCCTGATTGCAGTGTTTGGGATTGTTTTGGATTTTTGCTGTTGTTGTTTTTTGTGTTTACTAATATTTTATTGCATGTGTTGTGGGAGCCTCATTCATCTCAATATATGTTATATTCTGGTGAATAGGTCAATTGATTCCAGGCCTCTGCCTGTGAAGTGCGCCTTCTGAGCTTGAAGGGTTAATTCTATAGTCCAGACATACATAGCACGTTCTGACTATCACTTATTCCGATCTCTGCAGAGTTCTCTCAATGGAATTAAGCTGCTTTCAAAAGAATCCTGTGAAAACCATTCAATTCAGTTTTTGAACCAGAAACCACAAAAGTTCTTCACCGATGGCATCATGTCTACCCGAAAAATGGCGAAACATTATCCGATAATAATGGAGCATATTTGGTTTAAATAAATTCATTTTTACACTATAAGAAAACCAGTTGAATTTTACTAAAAAAAACGCCACGAACTTTTTCCCAGATCCAATATAAAAACTTAAAATGAGCAAAAAGCGTTCATCTGCTTTAGTATGCTTCGGCGAAAATCTTAATTCCTATTATTACAGTATAGTGGTTGATTTTGAAAGAGTTTTTACCAAGATTTTCTCTATAATGCGCTCATAGCTTGTTTTTGATATTTCAATTATTCGAAATAATTTATGCAAAATATTCATTAACTTGAAAGTTGCTCCTATTCGTCGAGAAGTTCCTTGCTGAAATGAGCTCCCATGGACGTTATAAAAGTTTCACGAGCTTATATGTTCGCAGTTAACACTCAATTGAGGCTTCTTCGGGAAAGTTTTTTTCTTGCTGAGGAAAATTACTGAACTTTCGTGATTATTAATGTTAAACATGTTTAGAGATTAGACAAGTTTTACAGGGCCTTAATTCGTCTATGATGAAGAGTCTAATGAGGAACTTCTGACGACAGATATAACGCGTGGCACAATGCTTATGGATAGCGATTAAGAAGGAAATCTTTGAAATTTTACTCACAAAGTAATAGCGACATCAATCATCGAATGGTTGGAAAAAAAAGCCCTTTAACATAGGGTGACAATAAAGAAAAGAAAAACACAGGCCGGGGTTGACGTGTTTTCCTCATTTCTCGCATTGTCTCCTCTTTGGTTTTTCTTTTCTCAACAGTAAATTTAATGAATGAAAACGTGCTTTCACGTTGCATTTTCCTGTCAGTCGGCAAGGGACTGCGCATGAACAGTTTTTCATGAAGAGAAAATTTTAACTAAAATAGGACAAAGTGGTAAACTTTCCGGCTAATAGTAGGTAAAGAGAGGAAAAACTGCCGCGCTATCACCCTTAAGAGAGTTTCGGAAAAAATTCGGATGAAAATCTGCAGAAATTTGTGTACTCTTAGGTGAGACTATTTTCGGTGTATGCTATGTGAAAATTCTTTGGTTACTCGAGTCTAAAAGAAAATTGAGGAAAATGGTTCAGGCTCTGCATGTTGTGACCCTCTGCCTCGATGCCGACGATGAATATTTCGAGGAAAAGATCTGGCAGGCCTCAGCCAACATCATCAGTTTAGAACGAACGCCTGAACAGTGCTAAGGTCAGTCCTTCCGCGCGGGTTTATTTCAAATAGGTAGTAATGACGGGCTTGTAATTATGGTATTCACTACCGGTGAACGATTTTCCCAGTGAATAATTCTTTTAATTGAAATTTAATTGAAAACACTGAACAATAATTTTAACTACTTAATTGATTCTATAGTAATTGAGGATTTTGTGATAGTGATTCGTTTTTTTTCCATTACGAAGCAAATTCGTTTGCAATAAAATCCAAAAGCCTAAAAATAGTCGTCTCTGCCTGGAAAATGTACTGAGAGTTGGGGTTTTGTTGGTTTTCTTTTATAAACTCTTGTGAAAATAGAAAATTTTGCTAATTTTGGCGGATGGGAGGACTGTTAAAATGGCAAAAAGGCTGTCTGTCGCGGAGCTTCAAGTGTGAATTCCAATAAAGCGGCAACGGCAAGCGCTCCAATTTCAATAAAAATTTTTGTTTTTGCTCGTGTCTCATTTTATAGAACGCGAAATAATTTCGTATCCCAAAATTTTTTCGTTTTGTTTTCATTTGCGATTTCTTCGCTACATAAATTCACTTACGAATTTCTAAAATTATAAAATTCACACAAACGCAAAAGTTAGTGCTCGTGCTCGCAGTGATATCGATATTGATAGTTGGAAAAGTGAAATTCGTTTTTCTCTTTTTCTATTTTTTAGTGTGTTTTTTTTTCTAGTTGTTGCTTTTATTGAATTTCCGCGTATGTTTTATTTTATAATTTTTTAGTTAATAGTTGTGAGATAATCACATATGTATTTTCATAATTTCGACAGCCATTTGGGAGAGGTGCATTAATCGTAGCGGAAGTACTTTAAATTCTTGAGTGGCAATAACAAAAATAAAACAAAAAGAACTTAATTGACTGGCCCATCGCCTTCTCTTTCGCACAGTGAACTAGGAGCATCGTTCAAGGATTACATCTTAATTCTCTTGGATTTAGAAATTTCTTACAAGGGTAAGTGGTATAGTAATTAATGCGGCGCCATCGTATGTAATATATGTAGATTATCGTAATTAAAGTGTACTACAAGTTGTAGGGAGTACTCGCTACCTTCTCTCAAACTACAAAGTATTCGCTTTCGGCGCGAGCTAGTTTCACACATGCACGAAAGTGCTTAACATCGTCGTGGGCAAAAACTAGTTTTAATTAGGTTTTGGAATTTTTCAAAACTATGAACAAGTGTTACCTAATTAAAGAAAGTAGAAACTCGTAGTACAAAGCATTACTTCCTCCGTTTGTAAATTGTTGCATTTCCTACTTGAGAAATTCAACCACCAGTCAGCTCCAGAGGGTATTTATTCATTTCCGCAAGAACACGACTCGTGAAGAATTTTAATTTTGCATTGCTCTTTTGCTGCTCTGACCTGAGTCCTTTCCTTTATATGATTAAAGAGTTTCTTAAAGTGCCTTAACAATTCTGTAACATAACGATAAATATCTTCCATAGAACTCCTTTGCCGCAAAAAAGGTGTGGGGGGGGGGGGGTGTTATATTGTTTTTTACTTGGCATTTCGTTTTAAGCACTTTCCACGTGCTGGAAAAGATTCGATCGTCCTTTCTTGGTGAGGTATTATTGTTTAAGGGTGGACATGTGTCAAGATAAGCTTTCATCACCATCCATTATTCTTCTGTGGGAATTATCAAAAATTTTAAAAGAGTTGTTTCAGTGCGATGCTAAGGCGGGATACATAATTTAGCTATAAATATGTATATATAGTTACGGAAGGATTAGGAAATAGTTGTCGTCCTTTGGACGTTTAATATAACATAGGGATGATGGGATGATTATTTATTTATAATTTGTTAAGATGGAAAAAACTGTTACTTGATTAATTGGTGACATATTGTAACTTTATGGAACATGTCTAATAGGTTTTCATTTATAAATTTTTATGAGATATTTACTTTAATCGAATGTTTTTACACATTCTTTACACTGTTTACCGTATTTTCATTATTTGGATAAGATAAATTTAGTTTAAAAGAAACTTAAGTTGTTGCATTTTCCTACGCAGTTTGGTATTTGGCTAGTTTTACAAATCAAGGAATTTTGGTGGGCCCAGCTCGTCGATTCATCATTTTTAGGGTTCCGTACCTCAAAAAGAAAAAGAAGGAACACTTCGTTGTCCGTCTGTCTGCTAGCTAGTTGGCTGCCAAGACCCTTTTTCTCAGGAACGCGTGGAGGTATCGAGTTAAAATTAATATCAAATACGGTCCCTTAGAGCTGTAAAAAAATCAAGCTTCTAAGTCAATATAATCGAAAAATCCGGCTATTTACGCCGCGAAATACGCCCATTGAACACTCGCAAATAAATAAAAACCTATTGTGTAGTTCCCGTTGACCTAGAATCATGAAATTTGGGATAAAGCAAGGTTTCACAGCACAAGTAAAGGAATTCTAATTTCTAGTCATGTCTGTCTGTCTGTCCGTAAAGACAGATTCTTCAATTTTCAGTGTTGCTGTTGTAGTGTCGCCCCTGTGTGGCGATATTTCAGAATCTAAAAATTAAGTCCACATAATCACGTTAAACGAGCAGTTTACTTAAATAATTTTATTTTAAGGTATTAATTATAACTAGTTTCCCAGAAAAATTTTTATGTTTTCTACAGTTCCATTTTGTTCCGAAGATTTTTTTTCACTACTAACTAACTAACTGTCAGCTAAAAGTTCGTAAAAATCACCTAGAAATTAAATAGAATGCTAGGTTGAACCTCTGGCGATTGAAAGAAAGAGTTAAAGACTGCATTTTTGGTAAGTCAGTCCATTTGGTGCCGAAGCACCAATTCCACTCAGGCCCAATGTGAATGCCCTTAAAAGAAAATAATACAGCATGGTCAAAACTTAAAACCATCCAGATCTACATATGTAAGAATCTATTTAAATTCACCAGTGTCAAAGAACCTTGATCCCAAACAGGCGAGTTGCCGTTCTTTTAAAACTGGACATTCATAGAGTACGTGCACTATGGATTCAGTTTACCTCCTCGTCTCTGCAACTTCTATAGAACTAATTCTATGGTACGCCGAGTCTCATGGCCGTAAATCCATGATGATCGCGCCTTCTATCGAAGGATAAGAGACTAGAAGTTCTGATGTAATTCAGTTTCGACCAAAGTCTTCGTGTTGCGAGACAATAGGTAATATTTTCCCATCGTTCCGAAGTCTTGATGGAATAGTATCTTTCGATTTGACTTTTCGCTCCGTTAAGGGGAGGGTGAACTCTATCCGTACCTCTACCTATATCTTATATCTGTATTTGAATCTTTCTTGAGCAGCTAGTCGATTTTTTCGTTACGCTCTATGCTGACATGTCCTGGAACCCAGCAGCTCTCTGAAAACTCTGATACAGTTTTTGACGCATTTTGATTTTGTAAGGTGGGAGTTTAAAGCCTTGAGTGCTGCTTGACTGTCCACACAGCATTCATAATGGCTTAAATTTGCGCTCGGAAGATGCTGCGATTGTTCGTGAGTTTATAAGACTCACTTATTTGTAGCGTTTCCGAGAGAACTCCAGCTCCAACCCGCCTCTCCGTCTTCGATCCGTCTGTGAAGATGGGAATTCTTCTAATGATATTTTCAGGGTGCTTCTAATCTGCTTTATTAGGTATGATGACAGAAAAGGGTTTTATAAAATTATATTGTGGTCTCATGTATTCCGTTAAGGGATGCAACCCGTTTTGATTAAAAGAGCTCAGTATGACTATATGTCAAAAACTTTATGGTATCTATTGGCTGTTTTTTCTGAGTCTGAGAGCTGTCACGGTAGCCGCTTTTCTTGTGAAATGCGCTATATGTTGAAGGTGTAAAGTGGTTTCCAAACGAGCTTGTGGGGTGGATTTTATTGCACTTGTTGTTTCCGGAAAGCAAGCTTTTCCACCTTTACTAAATGTATGTTAAGGTCAGATTGCCTGTTAATTGCATCTCATCAAACAATCGATCCATAGGCTTGACGATCGCTGTGTACATCCAGTATGCAATATGCGGTTTCATAGCCCATTTCTTTCAAAAGGTTCTTCTGCATGCGTAGAGTGGATTAAGTGCTTTCTACAATCTTTTCAATTCATTTTGAAGTGGAATATGACGCCCAGAAATTTGGCTTCCTTTATTGTACGCGAGATCATAACGCAGAACACGCGTACATTAAAGGCAAATCCGTGGGCACAGCTTTACATGAGGCAGGGTCATAAATGCCAGTTTAGGAGATATCTCCATTAGGAAAACAGCTAATAGAAGACCACCACAGATAGAAAATTCTTCAATCGATCGTTAAGAAAGGCATTAAAACGGTAGCGTACGCAGATGAACACGTGTACATGTGTACTTGGTTGATTTAAGATGTTGCCTTATATATAGATTTACTATACTCTCTACTGTTTTCACTAGAAATGATGAGAGGCTGACTGCTCTTTAATCTTTGCCTGTGGTGTGACTTGGTTTTCCTGCTTTCGGAATAAAGATCACAAGCCCCTCTCTCCATCCTTCCGGTATGTATCCGGTGTTAAGGCATGTTTCAAAGACTGCTTTAAGCCAAGAAGTGATACCTTTTAAAGAGTTGTTTATCATAGCGGGAATGATTCCGTCCAGCCCTGCAGATTTGTAGGGCTAACACGATTTTACTGCCCACGCTACTTTGTCCTTGCTTATGCAGTCTCTAATGTCCGCCAGGTCCTCTATGGGAAGTGGAGTTACCTCGATATCTTGTTGTTGGCCTTCCAAACTTCCTTCCGTGCACCCAGGGAAGTGGATGGATACCAGCTGTTCAGCTGGCTGTCCTCGGTCCAAGCGTCATCGTCTTTACAGATGTACCCCAGTGGTGGTTTTTGCTAGGATTTTGCGGGGTCTAGCCGCTTCTTTTGTGGACTCTATATTGAAACAGTGGTTCGTCCAGAATGTTCTTTTTCCGATTCTGGTTTTCTTTTTGAATTCATTGAAACATTAAAGAGTCTACTGGTTTTGGTCCATAGTAGCCGCAGTTCCTCTGCCCGTCATGGTGCATGGCTTCCTTTAGGTGGTCGGATAATATGAGTATGATGGGCGTTAGCGTCCATTCAAATGACATTCAAATGACCAGATTTGCTCTGGTAGTGCTGGAGTAACTAACCAAGCTTCAAGTCACTCGATGGAGGATTTTCTTCTTCACATGTCAGGTACGCGGATGCGACAATGAGTTTGGCTTCATTCCTGCCGTCACACACCGCCACTGTTAGGTCACAGGTGCTGAAATGATAAGAGAGTAAGAAATTTAGCTTTTTTTCTTACAAGGATACAGCATCTCAACTTACCTTCCTTATATGTGTATATAGGAGCTTGTAGTGATGTGACCTTAATCCTTGAATTGCAGTTCCGGCTCTTGGATTAGGGCCACATCTATGTTTTCTTCTGCTATGAAGGGTAGCAGGTCGTCGGTGGCTGCTCGAGAGTGGTGCAGATTATTCGCACCACCCTTAGCTTTCCAACTTCCCCCATTCGAGGAAATGGTAAACTGAAGTCGTTCCAACCCGAACTTCACCACCCCTGTAGCTGCTATAGTTGGGATCGTATCCCTCTCCTTTTGCTCGGAGTTTGGAGGATATAACTTGCCAGCTGCTGACAAAGACTTTTGTTTTGCAGCGATATTAGTCGCATTGTGAAAGTTCCATTACTGAAGGAGTTTTCCATACGTGAGCTAGCACGCGCAGGGGTAAGGCTGCAGCTGGGATGGTTTCTATCGTCGCTCCGGGCCAGAGGTCTTCTAGGTTACGGATGCACACAATACGGAAGTCGTGGAATTCCTAATTGTTGCACCCGATAATTTTGAACCCTCTCTGCCAGCCAGCCCCGTCGAATTTGAAGATATTTGCAACATCCGCTGTTTCCCCGGCGGCTAGCATGGGTTACAGAATTTTGGCCTCCACTCTCAGCCAGTTCTCTTTCCACTACGGATCGCTACGATCGACTACTGATCTCACTTCCCTGGTACGTAATTATATTTCAATTATTAGATATTATTAAATTTTAATAATTTATATGGATGTGCAATTGCACTGGAAATTGGTGAATATATTATTTAAAAAAAATTTTTTTTTGTAAGATGTGGCCAAAGCCTAGCCTACAACCTTTTGATGCGTTCGCATGGTTGTGGTTGGAAAGGAATTAGGGTAAGGGAAGTGAGGAAACTTGAATGTCTTGTTTTTTGCGTTGCTGCGAGCTAGACAACAGCCCAGAGACGAATTGGATTATTTTAATTTCTTAATAAAAACTAACGGGGGGACCTGGTCTGGAACCCCGGACCCATGGCATGGTGGTCGTGTGGCTCACCGAATTCATACAACTCCATTCTTGTAGATTTGAGACAAAATCACTTAAGTTTTAACTTTCCTGTCTATCACTTATTGTACATATTTAGCTTTATATTTTCAGAAATTTTGATGGATATATTACATAAATACAGTTCTTACTGTAATTTTTACCGATAAATCTATTTTAAGTAATTTACCCTCCCTTTCCTGTCATCCAAGAGCTGAAAAATGCCTATAACTCGAAAAATTTCAAATATTTCGACTGACCCATTCAAACCTAGAATACTCTATCATTAATCTTCGTTATAACCAATTTCAAAGTCAAACATAGTAAAAACTAGAGCTCTCAGAAACCCGACCAGCGGGTACTCGGTTCCTACCCGGGTATCCGGTTCTCACTGTCGATTTAAGTCGGGTACCCGGTTTCTACTTGGAACCGGGTACTCGTCTCGAATCGGGTACCCGATTGGAACCGAATTTTTGGTAGGAATCGATTCCTACCAGGTCGGCTGGGTACCCGGGTTTTCGCGTTATCCGATTGCAACTGAGAGCTCTAGTAAAAACACGAAGACTAAACATGATTCAATTTATTGCTCTTGTTAGTAGAACTAGCCGTTTGTATTAATTTACATAAGTAATGAATAGATTTTGTGGTTTATATTTCTTTTGTTTTGGTGAGATTGTCTCAAGGTTATCAAAATAGTCCTCTAGAGTAGGGCATGTCCTTGTTTTCGATTCCACAATCAAAGCTGCGACAGTCTTTAGTATAAGTAATGTTCATGCTTGCCTCATGTGTGCTTATCTGATAGTGATAATGCCCTGTTAATGCATTTTAATTTGATTCCTTGGAAATTAAAAGAATAATAGATATTTGTTAATGGTAATAATAATAAATCGTTATTTATTGCACACTTGAGATACATAACTCAGTAATACGCGCATACTCCTTTTTAGTTAAATTAAACTGAAGCTAAAAGTCAATATGGCAAGGGAAAAAATTTCACAATAATGTAAATTATAGATTAAGTAAAATGAAAAGTTCAAAGGGTAAGAGTGACAGATAAAGACATAAAATATATGAAAAATCGAAAAGTGGAAAAATAATGCCTGTAAAAAAACACGGACAGCTAGTGAAAGATCATTCCAAAGTCTGACACCATTGGCGAAAAAAGTGCGCGAGCTAAAGAAGTTATTAAATTGATGAACGAATAATAGTTTAGTTCGTCTGTAAACCAAAAATCTAATATAATCTTTGAGATAACTAGGAGCTCATTTATTAATAATGTTATATATCATTACACAAATTTTATACTCGAAGTATCTATCAAAACTGCAACCAAAATTTTGCCTGGAAAGATCCGAAATGTGATGATATCTTGGTAATCCATATATTTATGTACCTAGCATACGCATTAAAAGGAAAATTAATCTTTCTATGAGAAGAGCTGAGATATACACAATCCCCATTGGTAAAAATTAGTACATGTGACGCTTGAATTAGCCGTACGTGAAGCATTTGTGGAGTATACTTTGCATATCGCCAAAGGTTTCTTAAACTACTGTAAACCTTCGACACATTCATATTTATATACTATTGCCAAGATAAGGTATCATGAAATATCATCCCCAGATTTTTTACGTGCTCCTCATAATTAATGATGTTTTTATTACGATGTAGAGATGAAACGGAATTTATATCTAATGGTCGATTAGAAAGAATGATGCTTTGTGTTTTCGATGGATTTAGCAAAAGACCATTCGTATCAGCCGACAGAGCAATAATCCTCAAGTCTTATGTTGTATACAAAGAATCACAACAATCTGCTAAGTTGTATACAATATCATTAATGTACTCAGTAAATAGAAATGGACCTAAAATTGGCCCTTGCGGTACTCCTGTGGAACACATTTTAATGACGATGGTTTGACTACTGCCAGTAGATAATATAATAGCAAATTAACTGCTGAACTACTTAAATAAAATTTGGTTAATAATTTTTCATGTAAAATGGTATAGGGAATACAATCAAAATTGAAGCTTGATTTGGACTTAATATCAGGTTGAGAGGTAAAATGACCTATCTACAATATCCGAGTAAAAGGGGCTTAGAAAATATTCCAAAACAAACGAAAAAACTAACCGCGTGAGATTCCGGGCAAAACTGAATCAGAGAAAAGATCCGGGCAAAAGGACTTACTACGTAAGTTGTTTTTGCCCGTACTGAAAGGTCGTTTTTGCCTGCGCAGGAAATAATAGCTAATTTCGCCCGCAAAGAAAACACAGCTGTTTTTTTCAGGTAGTGCAAACTCGACTCGTTTTCGACCGAGAAGAAAACATGAGCCAAATTTGGTATAAGATTAATAAAATTTGCAGGACTTTTTCGTTATAATATTTTTAATAATCAAGACACATTTAAAACATTTCTTACATATGTATTTTCAGTAAATTTTAAAAATCTCTGTACATCCTTTCACTCATATAATTTGATTACAGTCACACTTCTAGTTTTCTGTGCGGGCAAAAACAACTAAAGCAGTAAAGTCGTTTTAGCTCGGAGTTTTTCTCTGATTCGTTTTTGCCCGGAATATCACGAGGTTCGTTTTTCCGCAGAAAATTTTCTAAGTAACTTTTGCTCGGACCTTGTAGATAGGTCATTTTTACTCTCAGCCTATTAGTTAATAATCATTTACGGTGATGGACGATACACACACCAAGAGAATTTTTCTACCAATACCCAGTACTTCCAAGAGTAACAATTTAGCACCTGGATTAAGATTATGAAGTTGTCCTACATTGACAGCAGTGACGTACATAACTGCAATTCAGAAAAAGTCTTCACTAAACTGTTTGGTGATTAAATCAATCCTGGCTGCAAATAATAAAAAAGAAGATTCTAACTTCTTTAGTTTTGAATCCTTGTGTTGTTTCAGAGAATCCAGGAGTGTCTTGATATCTGATGTTGTCCCTGAACTATCGGTTCCCACTGCGTGTCGCCATTACAAATTTAGAGGATTTATACCAACCAAGTTTCGGTGAAGTAAGTGATAACGTATCGGCCTACCAATCCAGGGGTTCCAGGTTCGAATCCCACCGACGACGATCTATGGTTGTTTTCTGCTGACAACAGATTACGATATTAATTAGGAATCTAATTTAAATTGTGAGATTAGATGGTCGTTAGATTTTACTCGTATATTGTTAATGAAGACGCTTTATTTTAAGATATATTTTACATCACATACCTGCACTCGTAATAGAGTAATTTTAGATAAGAAAGTTAAGTGCCTTAGAGATCTATAATAGGTCCTTTGCTATTTAGCTTATACCCGTTCATTATAAATTTCGTACTTATCGGTTTCAGATGTTCTTAATGCGTAGAAACAGACAGCAACATAAGGAGAAATAGAATGAGTTCAAGGCGAAGCTAATTGAGAAAATTTTTCTTTTGTGCATTTGCCAAACACGACAAAAATGTGTAAGTCATTTCGTATCATCTCTTAAAATGTTATAATCACTTGTTTACATTTTTCATTTTATTTGATATCATTCGATTTTCGACAATAAACGATGAAAAGTTTGCAAGTAAAACTTAGTAATTTTGTATGGCACAAATATTAGCTTCCGAATAATCCAATACGTAAACTTTTTCCTAATTGGGTACCTCGGTTCCACACTTGCCAGTCCCCAAATTCTGCTGTTCCAAAAGTTTCGAAGTAATAAACTAATTGACTTTAAGAAATCCCCTATGGCATTTAATCCTTTCCACTAAATGTTTGGCATAGGGATGCCGTCATGAATGTAATTTGATAAAGAGATGAAGGGAAAAGCTGACATACATAAAATTAACCACATATAGCGTAGAGACATCTCGAAACCGGAGGCTCCTTTTATTCCTCGTCATATTATTAGAAGTTCTGGTGAAATGGAAGCAGAAATCATTTTAAAGAAAACAGAACAAAATTATATCTATATGCATAGGGGATTTGGAGGGCAAGGACGTGAAAATTGAGTTGACATTACCCAACCGGAATTGGAGGAATATCACAGAAATTCTATTCCATTCAGTTTCGAGCGCGTAGTTTCAGTTGATATTATTGCTAGATGGGAACATTTCCCATGACTCGTTTTCTACAGGAAACGATATATGAATACATACAATTTTCAGTAGACGACCGTATATATTCATCTGTGGATATATTGGAAAATCAGATTTTAATGTTTGTTTGCGTTAAGTGCAAGAAAATTGTGGCAATAATCCCTTTTGTTATCATGATTATTGCTAAAATATTGACATTATGGAGAGTTTGAAAATGTTGCATAGTAATATTGAAAACTCTGTGTATAAGTACAATGTTACTATAACCTATCTATATCACTTGGCTATTACTTGTGACACTTTGTATGATTAGAACACCAGAAGACTTGGACAATGGTATATGTACTGAAAAGAAATAGACGCTCATAAAACGAAAGTAGTCATAGAGAGAGAAATTAACAGTTGTAAGAAGACACAATTGATTTTTTTTATGATGTAGCCAAAGCCCAGGAGACAACCTCTCCTTCGATGTTGGATCTAATCCTTGTCTTTGATAGTGACAGGGTGATTTTGCAAGATCAAGTTGACCCACCTAGTATACTCGATCATGACATTGGAATTATATTTACGCTACTCCGTCAGTGACTAGCAAGTTGAAAATCTCACATCCCTTTTCTCTCATTTATTTGATGTGTGTGTCCCAATTAAAACTAAATGCATTCGGTCGCGGAATTGCCCATGGGTTTCACCTGAGGTGCAAGCTCTAATCGCAGAACGGGAATACTTATTTCAACGCTACAAGCGGCTTAAATCCGAAGAGGCGCATTTGCTTTACAAAATCGCCCGTAATAAAGCTACCGCAGCAATCAAAGCGGCTAAACGACACTATTTTAGTGTGAAACTTAGGACCGACCTCGGCCCGCGAGCTCTATGGCGTAACCTAAATAACGCTGGTATTCATGGCAAGGACAGGATTCGATGCCCTTTTGATCCAGATGAACTCAATCCTGCCTTTACTGCAACCAATGTGCACCCGATGTATTCAACAAGTATCTTTCCTGCGAACTTGCTTGATGCCTCAGTGAATGACCTTGTTGACCCGTTTTACTTTCGAAATTTAAATCTAGATGAATTACTATCTGTCGTCGGCTCAATCTAATCCACAGCAATTGTACCTGACAACTTATCGCCTAGTTTTATTAGGGTACTGCTTCCTTTCATTGCCGATTATATCCTCCACATTGTGAACACATGTTTAATGTCCTCTCTGTTTCCTGTAAGTTGGAATGCTGCCACTGTATTGCCCATCGCTATGAAATCTTCTGCAGTATCGATAACCGACTTCCGTCCAATAAGCATTTTGTGCTTTTTCTCGAAAGTACTTGAAAAGATTATGTCCAAGCAAATACTGGCTTATGTCGGAGGAACGTATACCTATCTTGTTGGCAATCTGGTTTCAGGTATTTTCATAGTTGTGAGACGGCTGTCTTGAGGGTATCCACTGACATAAGAAAAGCCAGCCAGCTTTAACATTACTAGATTTTTCTAAAGCCTTCGATTGCGTTGACTACTACTTACTTATTCACAAATTACACACGTACTTCAACTTTAGCTCATGTGCTGCCTCTATGATAGCATGTTTCCTGTCAGATCGTTCCCAAAGAGTGCAGATCGATGGCGTAATCTCTGGTCCATTGGTTCTTTCACGGGGCGTACCACAGGGATCAATACTGGGACCGCTTTTATTTAGCCTCTTCATCAATGATTTGCCAAGTGTGGTGCGTGATGTGAAAATCCATCTTTACGCTGATGATGTTCAGATCTATTTGGGTAGGCCTATTGGGCTGCTTGAGGACTGCATCGAACGTATAAATGCCGATCTTGGTAGAATATTTGATTGGTCAATCGAACAGATTACTTTTGAACCCCGGAAAATCTCACTCTATCATGTTTTATACTAATCCTCTTGTTTTAAGTAATGCTCCTCAGATAATGTTAAATGGTTCTCCATTGCCAGTCCTAAGTAAAATAACTAATCTTGTCATTATTTTGGGACAAGAAATGAACTGCTATGCAAATGTAAGTGCGAGGATTGGCAAGATATATGCTGGTTTACGAAGACTTTGGTTGTCAGCCTATATTATCCCTCGTCTGTATTTGGTTAAGGCATTGATATTGCCCTATTTTACCTGCGGTAGCTTGGTTTTTCCTCACTTAGAGGAGTAACATTGATCCCAAGTTTATATCATTCAGAATCAGTGGTGGATTTAGAGAGGGGGGGGGGGGGGGGGGTGGTTGATTTTTAACAGCGAAAGTTATTATTAAGACATTGTGTGTATCAAGCACGGATCTAGGTTTTTGTTGAGCGTTGGGTGTGAAGCCAGTTGAATATCCATCATATAATATATATAAAGCAAAGACATAGCGACCGTTGCTGTTTTTACCAGATATCTACAAACAGTAAATACACCAATATTTGTGTGACACTTTAGCTACCATAAACTACTAGTAGTTGCTGAAAATTTTCTTCGATCTGTGAAATTATGTAATTAAGTTAAGCTTTTCCGTAGCAACAAGCTCTATAGTTTGTGCCTGTCTGTAAGTCACAGCATCTCCATTCTCTCATTTATAATTACATTAAGTTGAAATTTCATATACGGACAGAAATGTTGCTGTTGGTGAAACAGTTATGCGTTCAATATTTTGAATAAAATACATTCACCAATGACTTCTTTTCCGAACAATCATTAAGAAAAAAGGAAAATTACGGTCTTCATGCCCCTTTCTCCATGAACCCAAATACATAATCTCGCAAGCAGAAACTTGATTTTAACATTTCTGCTTCAATACGTTCGTCTTTACTAGCACTCTACTATATAAGGACTATCAGACAAAGCTTTAATAATGTCATAAAATCGAAGTTTAATTGCCGATATTGTATTGAGTCTGCTAGGACACATTGTTGGGTTCAGTTTTGTCAAGGTAAGTTCTGAATCACCCATACATTTTGACAGTAAGTCCAAGCGATTAAAACAATTCCCAAGCAAGTTGTCCAGCTTTGCACCGCCGAGAAAAAGTTTTCAGTTTCCATACAAACTTTAACAGTTTATTAAAAATTTTAGGTTATGGCAGACGCAATGTACATACTTTGCGTTTGGTTGGATATCTTTAATGCGAGTTTGAACTCTATTGTACATCTCACTCATAACATTTGGACCATTTTATCCACAACCCTAAACATTTTTTAAGTCAAGATTACTTTCTGCAAATAATTTAGTTACCTGGTTGACCAAATCTGCTGCACTATGTTTTAGGGTTGCGTAGAAACCTAGGAATACTTCTTTTACCTCCAAACTAATTGGTTGTGCATTTTCCGTTTAAGCTGGTCCACCTTCGAAATGTTCTGCATAGTATCCACAATAAGGACGAAAAATAGAGACGCTCTTATTTTTTCCAGCAGCTTATTTTTGAGTTTAGTGACTAAACATTGAATCATTTCATTTTGCACTTAGATATCTTGTGGAAACTGCAAAACGAATGAATTAATTACTACCTGCAAATGAAAATTCATATTAATTTATTTGTGACAACTACACTAGTAAGCAAAACTTTTTTTAATTAAGTGTAGGAAAGAAGCAAAGAAACAAAAAGCGATAAAAAATTAAAAATAAACATAATCGAAACGTCTTAGTCCATACAAATAACGGACAGCAGAATTTAAGGCAACGTTGAGTTTATGTGATGATAAATAGTCGTCCACCTTACAGAATAGTTCGCAACAATACGTCTGATTGGCATAATTAATGATTTCACTATAATAATACGAGGGAGATAGTTGTTACAAATTGAGAATAACAAGGGACCAAGAGTACAGCTTTGAGGTACTCCACTGTGGACATCTAGAAAGCTCGACGATTAACTGTCACAAAAAACCCTCTGTTGACAAGAGGTGAGATAGGACCATATTAGCTTACACGCAGGTTCAGAAAATTCAAAATATTCAATAAGTTTTTGAAGTAAGAGCTAGTGATCAATTTTATTATCTTTTAACTAATTACGTATATAAAGTTTAGAAACTTAGAAACCCATGTAATAAAATAATAGTGCATATAGTTAGTTTATTATAAATAAAAATCATATTTACTTTCGGATATATCCAAAACTTGTCGCAAGATATTATTATCTCTGGAGCTATTGACAGGAAATTGCCGTGGAACCCTTCGCGTTAAATTAAATCTTCTTGATGTCCTCTTAAAGCCAAGGAGCTTTATGCAAGTCCACGTATGACATCAAATAATCTCTGAAGTACAATCCGCCAAAATGACAAGTTCTGAATTTCATTTTCGAAATACTTGTCCACTGTATTACTTTTTTGATATACTTTGTATATACCTTTGTATATACATTTGAGCAACTATGAAGTTTGATCCTGTCTCGATAACCCGCACGCCGAATTTTTCTACGTTGCAAACAACCAATACGGTTGACAATGAACAGCATCTAATATTTTGGGATAATATAACCAAACATGTTTTACTGGCCCATAGGCAGAGGCTGAAAGGTAATACGATTTTGTAAATGATCCGTTGCCCTTACCTCCATTTTTTGGAAAAGGCTCTAAAGGATGTCACGGGCCTATTTCAAAGTTAGCACGATTATCTCCATCACTTAATATTCGATTATCGTAGTTTCCCAAGTCATTCACAGCTTCGAGTTTAACGATTACAGAAGATGTTCCTGCGTCTGTTGGTTTCTGTGTCGCAATCTTAACAGCCACCGTGGCGCTCAAATTTTTGTCGGTCCCGACTTCACATTGTTTTTATTAGCATTAGGGGCCGTTCAAGCATTACGTAACGCAGTTAGGGGGGGGGGGGGGGGTCTTGTGAAACGTTACGGTGCGTTATATGGGGGGAGGGGGGTTAAGCAACGCGTTACGTAACATAAAGTTTTTGTTCAAATTAAAAGTCCTATAATATCTACACTATTTTTTTTACATACGAAAAGAGTCGCGTCACTTAGTATCTACCACAATAAGCCGTGTACCACGAGTCCATAGTTTAGATTCTAAGAATCCGACCACCTAAACTACAAGCCATGAACTTACGAATTTCACGCATACACATTAGGGCCAAAGTGGGCTGAAATGTCGTTTAATTTACATTGCTTCTTATGCCGGTAATTTGCGCAACGTAATTGACATTTTGAAGTAAAAATAATCATCTGAGTGTTCCGTAATACTTAGGGGGTGGGTAATACGAAAAGTTACGGTGCGTTACAAGGTGGTGGGGTTGGAGGGGGGGGGGGGGGGTCAGAAATCTTCAAAAACTGGTTCACGTAATACTGAAACGTGGTGAAGGGGTGGGGGGTGGGGGCAGAAATCTTCAAAAGCTGCATTACATAATACTGGAACGGCTCCTTAGGCAAGGAAACTTTTGACTGGTACTGGAACTGAGACTTAGTAGGAGTAGGAACAAGTTGTGGAGATTCCAGTTTAACCAGAAATTTTTCCTGGGTAACTTTTGTTAAATTTCTTCGCTTTTCTGTTTTTGTTTTCGCTTAAAAGGGCCACTACTGCACCTACTCTCGCACCTTAGTATTTGGGCCACTGCACCAGACGGTGTCACAGTGTTTTAAGGGAGTATTCTAGTGTAACAGGCGCTATTTCGTAGAACTTTTCGGAATTATTTTTAAAAAGTGGACTAACAATATCGTTGTAAAATCATTTCCTCGTTATTATTCAACATTTAAAGTAATAAAAAAAGAGATATGAAAAGTGGCGTAACTAAACTCCAAAGTTAGGCTAAAAAAACGGCATTGCCTGGTTGACATTTTTGTGGACCAGCATATAATCTGAAACATAAAAAGCAAAAAGATTCTTAAAATATATGGTTGTAACTACAGCCGGAACTAAAACTAAGTGGAAATATTGAAAAGATTAAAAACGGCGGTTATTTGAAAATAGAGTTTGAATTGTTATGATTTTCTTTGTCGACTTTCAGGCTGTGCCTTTTGAAAAAATAAGTATTTGAGTATTGTTCTGGTTCCAGCTGTAGCCTGAGGATGTGTAAAAACCGGATCCCCGCCTGTTCAGTAGTTTCAATTGTTAGCCTTTACCTCGATAAATGGTTGATAAAAATAAGTTTGCTCTAAAATATTCTGGAAGAATTATCTGCGCACAACATTGAAGTGGTCGAGTTTGATTCTGCCGGAATTATCATCTTATAACAGCTATGTTACATCCCTTTTCTATGTGTCAAAAGAGATGTGTATTCTAATACGTTTTTATATGAGATCTTAAGTAGGTACGCTGCCACTCAGCTTGTGTGCTACATTGCACTATCTTGCATAGCACTGGCAAATTTTGTTGTATATATAACGTCCGTGTTTCATAGAGTTTAGTTTGGTGAACATTTTCCAAAATTATATTAAAATTCAAGCGACGTAAAACTTTTAGTTGGCAGCGTGTACTTAATTGGTTGCATGTCGTAAAAACTTGTATCAAAATTGAAGGTAGAGTTCACTTGTTTCGTGATAGTGATAAGTAAACGTAGCCAGCACCCTTTCATAGGTATTTTCCTATCTACAATTAAATCTAATTTATTTTCTTGTACTTGAACTTAGTGAGCCCAGATCCTTCTACGTTTTCAAAATCGATAATCTCCTAGTCTCGTAAAATCTTTAAACAATGCAAAGTATTTCAACTTAATCGGATACATTCCTACCTCACCAATTAGAGAACAAAACGACTGACTTAAACGACTTTGTATATTCTATGGTATTATATTCTCTTTATTTGCATTGCCGATACATCCTACACTGAAGCTTACACTCTAATAAACTTCGAAAATTTTACCTATGTTATCCAGAGGCTCCTCTTCAGAAAAGATAGAAGTAAAAAGGAATCTACGTAAATGTGCCCATTAATTAAGGTGTCAGGTATGCACGCCATCAGCATGCCAAGCATTTTGTTCCCTATAATTTTTAAAGCCACAAAAGAACCACTATGTCGCTTCTATCGTAATATTTCATCATTGTCGGATACCACTACCCCATATACCCTACTCTCAACCAAGTTTAACTTTACCAAGTGCCCCCCCCCCCACATTTTGTACTTTTTTTTATATAAATTGTGGAGCAACTTTACCACGACAACCTTCCACCATCATCGCCTGCCCTACGGAGAAGAGTACACTGCACTATACTGCATATGTTGCATTATATATGCGGAGCCTATATCAGCATCAACTAGGAGAAGACAATGTTTCCTTTTTTCCTCGGTTAAGAGCGGATAGTTAGAATATCTCCATCTATATAGAAGCTATGTGTCTCCCTAGTCCTCATATATTTATTCAAGGGCTGATCTCATTTCCAGAACTTTGCTACCAACTATTTAGGGTGGCGGATTGTTGGGAGAGAAAAAATTTTTCATCAGTTCTTTTTTTTTTTTCCTATGTGCCGCTGAGATGTACTTGTATATCCTGGAAATATCTATGGGTAGATGGTTGAGCGTCGTATATAATCTGCGTGCATACCATTGCTTATGACTATGAGTGCACCTCCATAGAAAGAGGGTTGTGGTAGTCCCTCATATTTTTTTATTTCTAAGTCAGTTTTTATGAATAAATTTATATCTAGATTGGTATTGTGGTAGCTCTCTAAACGATACCACAGCTCGGGTTCCATGAAGAGAAGGAATATTATATTTTTACAGAGTGGAAAATCCGGCATAAAAAGAAGAAAAAATATTGTAATGGCCTATTTGTGTTAGAAAAATGTGGAAGTTTGCGGTTAAACTAAAAATTGAAAATGTAATAAATTTTAGAATGGCGCTAATGGAGTTTCTTTTTTTTTTTTAATTTGGAATTTAAGGAAATTAAAGAGTTATCACCATGCATTTGTTGTTCTTTTTAGAAGAAGGATGTGATATGATGGATTTGTAGAACCTGTTTTTATTTAACTAGGTTTGATTGGATCGACAATCGAGGTAATGACAGAAGCTACACCTGAATAAAATCAAATTTCTAATAGGTATTTTGACATTAATTTCTTCATGAACTTATGATTACAAAAAGTAGCAAATACTACTACTGAAAGGAAAGGGTGTGATTTGAAACAGTCATAAAACTAAACATCATACTATCATTGGTGACCCATAAATTAGTAAAACTGACTTATTATCTTATCATACAAACCTCAACTGATTGACAAATGCTTATTAATCAGACGATGAAAGCGTTGATTATACATTTACCTCAGCTATCATTCCGATAATTCGTGACTTGAGAGGATATGCCGTATATCTGGACGCAATAGCATATTTATCTACGAATGTGCTTCTATGTTATGCGCTCTTTCAGATAATTTATGTACTCGCCAGCTACAGTAATTTGTGGGCCGTTAATTGCAACCATTTCCAATCAATTATGTTGCGCTTGAATGAGCTCTTCCTCAGAATAATAATTGTTTTCACCTCGTATTATGATATATATTGCAGCGAACTGTACAAATAATATTAAACGTATGAGTAATGTGAAAATTGTGCGGTTTCAATAATGCTCGAGTGTAGAATCCTGTGATTGTAATAGCCGATCATCCCCTCTAGTTTCGACGTATCCATAGGTCCTTATCATGTCGAGCAAAATTCTGCATTCGTTACAAGTCCGCAATTATTTCTCCATTAAATTATTTCCAGGATATTATGGTTGGCACGGAAGTATTATTTCCTTTCGGCTTGTGTTATAATTAATTTACAGAAAACTTTTTAATTACACTTTTGCTTCAGATTAGGAGTAAATCGATTCGGTGCTTCGTATTCGATTATTATACGTGCTATAGGAGTGGAGACCCTTGTTGTTATCGAACGGAAAATTATGGTATGATCATCAGGATTAAGTAGGAAAGATATACTTTATGATTTTATTTTTCCTTTTAATTAGTACTTTAATTTATCGTACATAATAATTACTGGCCTTTCGTGCTGTAGTTTCATGTCCTTGTTAAAATTCATTGCACTACAGGACGAGATTATCTGCTCGAAATCTATTTAGGCGAAGAGTTTTAATTATATATGATGTAATGAAGCTAATGTAGTTTTAATACCGTAAATTACATCTGTCCTGATTGTGTATTTCTTGGTAATCAAGGAGTAGTTATGTATGTAGATTATTAGGAATCAATTATTTATAAATAGCGGTAATAACAAGATTCTTGGGTAAAAAAAAGGTCAGAAAGTCTGTGATGAATATTGAAAACGTAAAATGTAAGGAAATAAGGTCTATATTGCGTTGGTATGTAAATAAAGTCAAAATATGTTAAAGAAGAGTTGGTCTAGTTTGACATCCTGGATTTCCACAGACGGCAGAACTAAGAATCAAATTGACCATATATCTATCTCGGAAAGTTGGAGAAAATATCTCCCCGACGTGAGGTCTAATTGTGATACTGATATTGGCAGCGATCACTATCACGGCAGCAGTAAGACCACCTAACAGAACATCTGAAATGCCACGGTCAATGTGCAGAGGCTTAAAACGCCGAACATCCGCAGCGCATATACCACCGCATTGAGTCTAAAAGTTGATGCACTGCGTCACAACACTGCCGAAGGAATGTTTTGTGAGCTGTAGTTCATAACACGTAGAGAGCTGAAGACGAGCACATGGTTCAAACTACTTTAAAGGGAGAAGATTAAAGACCGCTTTAATTCTGCTGCATACCGATCTCTACAGAAAGGGCTCCAGAGAAAAGACCCGACAAGCGCAACTGCAACAACGGGTTAACAGAAAAGGCAGAAGAAGCGGCCTACCGCGCTGAGAGTGGATATCTATACAAGATGGCTAAAACACTGACAAGATTGACCTTTACAACTGCAAATCGTGTTCGAGATACTAATGGATCCCTTCTTGTCACGGAGGAACATCAACTGCGGAGGTGGAGAGAATATTTTGTTGAAGTTCTAAACAATACCTTTTTGCCGTCGAATACCTCTTCACACGAGCCAGAACACCCGTTGGCTACGGCCAACATTAACATCAGAACTCCGATAAGATTGGTGTTGGCAGAAGCATGTCGATTTACCCCTGTAAGGCCCCAGGGAGTGATGTAATACATTGGTGGTATTCTTTTCCAGGTAATCTAGGAATGTTGGGAAACTGAAACCTATCCAAGTGAATAGAAAACAGACGTAATTGTGAACATTCCCAAAAACGATGACCTGAGGAGTTTAGTTTTACATCTAATGTTCGTTGATTTTGAGAAGTCGTTTGACAGCGTAAATCGCTAGTATATATGGACAGCTTTACGTCGGTGAGGCATCTCAGCAAAATTTACCACCATCATAAAGGAGTCATACTCAAGAGCCTAATGTTACGTCTTACACAAGGGAACACTGTCGGAGCCCTGCCAAGTGCTGAACGGAGTGAGACCAGGATGCATATTGTCACCTTTGCGTTTCCTGATCGTCATTAATGACGCCCCTAGACGATCACCGATCGTGAGGGATTAGATGGAAACTTTTTATCCACTTTACGTACCTGGACTATGCAGGCGATGTATTTCTTCTTTACAACAAACAAAGTCATGAAGCCCTGCTAAAACCCAAATTTATAAGATTGGACTCCAGGAGACAAAATAAAATTTATCTTGAAAAGTATCAAATAAAGCATGTTTACAGCAGACGGTGTTGTTGTACGTTCAACACAGAAAATGACCTGTCAAATGTCATCTTGTCACTTGTCTCGGGCGCATCTTTAACATCCATTGGCCGGAGGTCATCACCAGCTACGACCTAGACAGATTTACAGGCCAAGACGGGAGAAAGGCTGTAGATTGGAACCCGCACGGGTCCCAACGAAGACGCCGAAATGGACAACCGCGCGCACATGGAGAAAATCCCTAGATAAGTATCAACAAAACGTGGCCACAGTTGAAGGCGTTCGCCCACAACCAAACCAGGTGGATAGTCGGTGTATAAGACTACTTATGCCTTACAAGGGGTTAAAAGAACCAGAGAGAGATTTAGTATAACGCTTAGGTTCTAAATAATAACGTCATGTTTGCGATTCCTGCGGCCTAAATTTGTACATTAAATGCTAGAAACACTCACAAGAAGATAAGTTCGATGTCAAAGATATGTCTCCAGTATATATATATAAGGGTTTGCCTGTGCTGAGTAAGGTGTCTAATCAGCTGTGTGATGGGCAGCTATCCCAGGTTAGGTTATAGGGGGTGCTGCAAAAACTATATTTCGCCCCCCCCCCACAGCATCCCCCAAATATTCGGTAATTCACAAATTTTTACCAACCAGAAAAACATTCCAAATAATATAGAAAAAAAACCTATTAATACATGTTCAATCTGTCTATTGCAGTTTGACGGAGTTGGTCAAACGTGGAAATCACTTTAGATGAGTGTCTTTTAGAACACTCACCAACTGCTTTCGACGTTTGACCAACCGTCAAAATTAAAAAAAAAGCAATTAATTTGTATTCGTTACTCAACGGGTGGTCAACGATGGGCTACTAGGACGACTATTTTAAAGCATTGTAGTCACGTTTTAGTGAGTAGCGAAAATAGTAATCGGTTTACATGAAGCAAAACAGGAAAATCTAAAGACGGACTATTTTCAATTTGATCAAAAATCGAAAGCAGTTGGTGCTCATTTTGAACCTATGAAGACAACCATCTAAAATGATTTCAAAATTTGACAATCCGCTGAAGAGCACTTGAATATAGGCGTTTAACCAAACACTAACTTATTTGTTTTTTTAATTTCGACTGTTGGTCAAAGATCGAAAGCAATTGGTGCGTGGTCTAAACATACAAAGGCACTCGATTTCAAAATTGACCACCCGCTAAAAGGCAAATACAGTTCTGCTTAATGAGTTTTGTAGCCATACCCAACTTTACTGTTTTTTTTTTAATTTCGACGGTTGGTAGTAGAAAGCAGTTTCAACGTTTGACTAGCTGTTGAAAATCGAATACAACGCTAAAAAGTGTCGTTTTAGTCAAACATCGATTTTATTGTTTTTTTTTTTAATTTCGACGTTTGGCCACCCCATCACACTTGAATTGACGAGTTGAAAAAATGTAATAGGTCGTCCAGAGTGGTCAATGTAACGGGTGGTCAATCCTGTCAGTGAACGAGAAATATCACATTTGTGGGGCACCTTGAAAACCTTTTTTTTTGCATATTTTGTGACTGGAGGATTGTCAATCAAAGTTACTGTTGGTCAATAGTGGTCACTCCGTGGTCAATCCAATGCACTTTTTGAATCTTAAATTATTGAATTTCGGGGGCCAGCTTCACATACCTTGTCTAGTCTTGCGGAACCACATTAAGTAGAAGTATGAAGTGCTGCGATAATGTTAAATGAAGGTTAGAATAATTTACGCATTGTACTCGGCTGACATTGGTTTAATCCCTGATACTGCCACATTTCTATTTTGGCAGCTTGATCTTTCCTTGTTTAGATAGTATATGTGCCCACAAAATGGACATTGCTTTTAATGGCTGCATACGTTTTGTTTTCGGATTGAGGGGGTTAGATTATGTCTCACCGTTTTGGTTACGTTTGATTGGTTGTATGTTAGATACTTACTTAAAACAAAGAACTCTAATATTTCTATATAACTTACTTTATTCGAATAAGCCGGAAGACTTAAGAGAAATGTTCCAATTCACAGCATCACGGCGCAACAAAAATTTATTGACGCCACGATTTAACAATCCGGGTAATGAAAAGATCTTATCCTTTTCAAGTAACTCGCCTATGGAATGATCCTCGTTTCAATATACAGATCGTGGGCATTTAAACGTCTTTTAGAAATTACATAGCTTGTAAACTCGAATTTTCTTCCTTTTTATTTCTAATTTTTTTATTATTTTCAAGTTTTGATTCTTCACATTTGAATTATTGTAACTTTTTTGGAATTACTCTAGCTTTTTGAATATGTGCAGCTTTAAAGGTTCCGTACCAAAATAATAAAAAAGGGACCCTTATGATGCGACTTCGTCTGTCTGTTTGTGTTAGCTGCTTATTTCAGCAACTACTAATGATATTTACTTGAAATTTGGAATATTTTTAACTTATGCTTGCCTAACTTTATTGCAAATAAAAAAATAAAAAAAATGTTTTGATTTTTAATGCGAAATTTTAAAGAGGGGTTACTAGGTTAAGTTGGTTATCATATGAAAGGGCTTCATTTGCACATTATAAAATATATTTTCATTTGTGATTGAAAATAAGTGTTTTAATTAATCCGTCGAGCCCGGCAAGCCCATCTACGTTACAAGTGTTATTTTCTCCGGCAGTGTCGGCTTCTCCATCTTAATCAAAATTAGTCTGGGATTGTCGAGTAGCTCTGGATGAACTGGGAAGAACAAATCGATCAACTTGCCTGGGGTTCCTGCATGGGCCATAGTTATTCTGAAACCTTGAGGTCAGCTCCATCACTGACTAGAGCTGAGTGGGCTTACTAGATCAGTTGTGGGAATGATTGCTATTTAACTAGTTTAATCACCGGACACTGTCAACTAAGAAAACACTTACAAAAACCGTAAGAGCAACTTTTGAATCCCAGAGAGTTAAAGAGCAATTCGCTCCACAAAGGGACCAGCTTGACTTAAGAACTACGTACGGTTAGTTAATAGGTTTTACTGCCCGCGGAGTTTCGGTTCCTCACTTATCTACTCAAACGAACCAAGTCTCAACAAGATTTGGCTCAATACAGATCCCAATGATCCAACACAAATAGTTAAAGTTTGAAGGTATATTTTTACGTTTGTCTGTGTTGTTTTTGTGATCATTCTCTTGTTCCCATAAACCCTTTTCAGGCATTGCACGGTACTTCACTCGATTCGATGACAACGATTGCAAGGGGATCTCGAACCAACGAAGTTATTTTTGCGTAAGCTGTTGTCAACAGAAAACAACCATTGGGGGCCGCCGGTGGGGTTCGGACCGGTGGGGTTAACTACTGTCCATCTGAAGTAACTGCTGTTAAAAAAAAACTAATTTTGTTTTTGTGATATTAATCCCTCTAAATGCTACTCATTCCAGTTTTTCTTTATTTCACTAATTCTTAAAGCGCTTGAGAACTCTTTCAGCGCGAATACAAGGTAGATTTCGCAAGAGGTTTCAGGGACATCAAGATTTTTTGAACAACATAGCCAGGTGCGGAGATAGCGTGGGTTAGTGGCCTGAACCCTCATTTAGGGGGTAACTTTTTCTTTCAATATTCCTTGATGGTTCAGCCGGCGGGAGAATCAGGAGCCAAAAAGCCTGTCTCTGTCTTCTATATCTCTTATTCTCTTGTTTTGTATCCTTTGTGGCAGACCTGGAGGAGGAATTTTACAAGCCTCTTTCGCAATAGTGTCTT